>OZ024928.1:139630880-149630880 GCA_964017235.1 Sabellastarte sp. h YS-2021
TGTACAGGTCATTTCAGGACAGGTAGTTTTATGAGCAGAGGAAACCAGTACATACAGTTAGTCAAGGTTCTGTACTGTTAACCCCCGACCATCGGTGAAAACAACTACCAACTTTCCTACATGGGTCCAGGGTTTGCACTGCAGACCTCAGAGGTGGAAGGCCAGCGTGTTACCACTGTGCCACCATATCCCCCTGCCCTTGTTAATACAACAAATGAGATATGTCCTACACTAGCGGATCCAGGAGGGGGGGGGGGGGGGGGGGGGGGGGGGGGGGGGTCCCCCCTGAAAAATAATGTTCCAACCCAAAGTACAAAAATAATGGTTCAACCCAAAGTCCAAAATTATTTCTGGAGAGTGGTGTTAAATTTACAGGAAAAGCAGTATATTTTTACCAAAATTAATATTTTTCCTCCCCCAGTTATGGTATGTCTGATGAGAACCCCCACTTTACTTAAAAGCTGGATCCGCCCCTGTCCTAGCTGAATTCCCAGAATTCCTCCCAGTTTCTGTGAAGATCGGTTTTCAGTAAAAACCATACCTTGCATGAGGATGGATTGGGCACTTTTTAAGCCTGGACTGATATTTCAATTTGCCTACAATACGACAGAGTCCTCTTTCATAACCATATTCAACTGTTTCAAGCATAGTTTTATTGATTACATGGCTTATCTTTTCACTGTCTTTAAGTCAGGAGAATCCCCTATCCGCAATTGTGGCCACACATCAAAAATATTCACCTATACAACATGTTTGAAAACCTTTATCATTGAGCTTTTCTGTTTCAAGTACTCATTATTTATCTTGTTAGTTGTAAAGCAGTTACGACTTATCTTTAGGGTGCTACAACTAATTTTTATAGTGTATTACCATTAATTGTTTGGCTTCTACAATACATCTTGCAAGGTCTTCTGTAAAAATGAACCAAATAGTCTTGTCACAACGGAGGAATACTCGGCAACAATCATCCGGTTTGTTCGTTTTGACATCCTTTTTTGACACAATCAATCACAGCCACAGCCTAGTTTAAAATTGGGCAGGTCTTATGATTAACTGAGAGAGAGTATATATAGTCTCAAAACTCAAGTGGAAATTTCTTTCTAATTTTACTTTTATACAGCTTAATCTCCCTTTTACGTAGGGAACTCTAAGGTGCAAGAATACCAAAATGGTCAACCTATTTCAGCATCCAGGGACAGAAATGAGGTCAAGCACAATGAAGAATGCCAGAAATGGTTTTATATTTAACCTTTCAACAGTTATAAGGACTTTTTTTTATCAGGACAGGTTCCCAGCCAGCCCCTCATGTTGTCATTAATTGGATTAGAACCCACCACCTCGGACGTAAAAGCCAAGCAATTAAATGCTCTGCTTATCGAGGACTATACATGTATTGTGACAAATGTCATCAAACTGGATGTAATTATAACAATATGTAAATATATGCATATAATACGTATGTTTAGATCTTATATTGATTTTCAAACTCTTATGAATATGTATACGATGATATCTAGGTTTGGTAGTGTATATTTATAGCAATTAATATATAAAAATATACTCAGACAGTCAAAACATTCTGCTTGCAGTAACAATATATGACACCAGTGCACAGTATGTAAATGATAAGAAAAAAATGTTTCAAAAGTACTGGCAAATAAGGAGTTATTTATATATTTATGGATACTATTTTATTTGCAACAAATACTACTAGACTGTGACCACGTCATAAGATATTCATGTCCATTTCTGATTGGAACGGTAGGCCAAAGCTCACATATTTACCGGGTGTTGGCAAACCTCCAATCATACACGCCCGAACGAGGGGAATAAACCCGCGATGGTGGTCTTATAAATTGCTCTAAATCCGAAAGTCTGGCTAGTATTAGAGAAAAATAAACATACTACTTACTAGAAGAGATATTAATCTTGATGAACATGAAAAAATCCGATGGAAAAATCTCCATTATATCCGTAGAATCGTGAAAACAAAACCATCTTTATTTTCAGGCTGAATTCTCCATGTCACCGCCATTATACATTTGTATTGAAGGAAGTAAACATTGAAATGTATTGATCGACACTGTGTAAATGTTGATGACGTAGCCAACTGTGTTTTTTCGCCTCTTTTGATATTTTGTCAGCTGGGTTATTTATAGTCCGTTTGTTACTTCAAATGCTTGCGTTATATTTTGTATGTAGGAGAGTTTTGTTTCTGAAATATGTATTTGGTAGATAGTTAAAGTGTATTTTGTGATGTAATATATTGCTTGTACAAACTTAGGCCATTTTTACTTGTGCGCCTAAGTATATAATTATGACTTACAAAACTTAGACAATCTGTTTGTGTTGAACAAAAAAAAAATATGTAAATAAAATACCATTTGCACCTGATACGGCTGTTCCACTTTCATGAATTACTGTAATACCTTGGCGGTGTTACATTGGGGGCGGGTGGGAGTGGGGGTGGGGTGGGGGGATGGGGGGTGGGGGGGGGGGGGGGTATGGTACTAGCTAGACTTTGTTTTTGTCTTTCCTGGAATATGTTCATTGGTGGTTATCATATGTTTATTGGTGGTTATTATGCTTAGGTCACACAATGGAGAGGGCAATACGATAACCTTGGAGAATAAAATGAGAATCAATGAGAATTAAAAATTCCCAACAACCATGTAATAGAGATGGGAAACTGGAGTCACCAAAATGATACAAAAAAAATGCCGATTTGCTGAGATGAAACCTCAACAAAGAACAATTGTTATTGGAATATCTACGAATTGATAGAGATTTTTTGAGGCTTAGTTATGGATAGTCTTTCTTTCTATTTTTGTGCCTTATGCGGGGGTTCCACTGGAGCCGACCAGTCGGTAACTATGTCTTTTTTGAGAGTTGGGACCAATGTTTACATGGTCGGTTACAGTTGGTTGCAGTTTCCAGGCTTGTTCTCAAGTTTCTACGACCATTTCCGACCCTTGTAACAAACCCTAATTTCATTCACCTAGCAACAGGGTTAACTTAACGGCCTGTCTGTTACACTTCCTGCCCTGTCGGTTAATGAAACAGGCCTGTCTGTATCAAGTATCTGGTATAACCAAACAGTTTGTAAGTTTAGCTGGCCTGTCTGTAAATGTTTCCGACAGGCCTGTAACTTTTCCAGTTTGGAAATTTTCACATCTGGGTCTTAGAGTCGGGAACTTTTATAACCGACAAGCCCTAAAGCAAAAGAGACATGCTGTAAACAAGAACCAACTGGCCTGTTACAGTAACACACAAGCCGTGAGGTGTAACCAACAGGCCGGCAATATTTTTTTGTCCTAAAGCCTGTCAGTTTCAAAATCTGTGGCTATAAATTGCCAGTCGACAAACGCATTTCATTCATTTGGGCTTTGACTGTCGAAAGACAACTGGTGTGCAGCTTTTCAGTTTTAAGTTTTCATTTCTTTACCCCACAGCCCTTAAGGGCTGTCGGGTATTGTTTTCACCCATGGAGTCTGGATGGGCGGGCAGGCGGCGGGAAAAAGTTTGTTCGGCCTGTATCTCAGAAACCGTAAGGTGTAGGAAGTTGATACTTGGTAGGGACATTGGTTAGGGGGTGTAGGTGTGCATTGTCATGGCGTGACCTTGATTTGACCTTTGACCTTGCCGTAGTGACCTTGACCTATAAAATATTGTCCGGGCTATATCTCGGAAACCGTAAGGTGTAGGAAGTTGATACTTGGTAGGGACATTGGTTAGGGGTTGTAGGTGTACAATGTCATGGTGTGACCTTGATTTGACCTTGCTGTAATGACCTTGACCTACAAAATCTTGTTCGGGCTATATCTCGGCAACCATAAGGTGTAGGAAGTTGATACTTGGTAGGGACATTGGCTAGGCGGTGTAGGTGTGCAACGTCATGGTGTGACCTTGATTTGACCTTTATCCATGCCGTAGTGACCTTAACCTATAAAATCTTGTCCGGGCTATATCTCGGAAACCATAAGGTGTAGGATGTTGATGCTTGGTAGGGACATTGGCTAGGGTGTGTAGATGGAAATCGTCATGGTGTGACCTTGAGTTGACCTTTGATCTTGCTGTAGTGGCCTTGACCTATAATGCCTTGTCCGGGCTATATTTTGGAAGCCATAAGGTGTAGGAAGTTGATATTTGATAGGGACATTGGTCGGGGGTTATAGGTGTGCAACGTCATGGTGTGACCTTGATTTGACCTTTGATCTTGCATATCTGATACTATTTTATCTCTGTACAGGGATATTTGATACTGTTTTATCTCTCTTATATCTCTCATATCTTTTTACTTGAATCTTGGTTGTTGCACCTTTGGGTGTCTTTTAAAGGGACCAAGCAGATGGAAGAGACTGAGGGAAGAACAGAAAAGCGAGCTCTAATGGACAGACACAGATCCAGAATGCACTCAATCAAGGCAGATGAAGGGGCAAATGAAGTCTACCTTTCTCAGTGATTTTTATGAGGAAGCCATCGTCGATTTTGTTAAACAGCATGAGGAACTCTATGACAAGACTCACACGAAGTTCAAAGACAAGCAGAGGAAAGAGGGACTCTAGGAAACTGTGGCAGCTTCCAGGAATTTGTCTGTCAACACTGTCAAGAAGTGGTTCGAGACTCAACATACCAGATATGGCAAACTCACACAGATGAAGTCAGGACAAGCTGCAGCCAAGAACACCGAAAGACAGACCTGGTTGAATGACAGTTTCAGTTTTCTACGAGGTCACATCAGAAGGAAGGGAGTGTCTAAGTCTTCCTTGTTAAATCACCACTGCGACCTTCAGCAGCCACAGCTTCAGTTCCGGATACTTCACGAGAGACTGAATCTGAGATGGAAATCAGCATGGCATCAGATGTTACTCACCAGCCGTCAACCACAAGCCCTTCACGCCGACCAGCTGCCATCGCCACTACCACTGCTGAAGATCCAGTTTTAGATCAGTTGTCAGGACCCCACTCCGAGTTCAAGTCAGTCGTTCTGCAACTATCTCCACTCCAAGATTGAACACCTGGAGGTGCGAGACTTTTTAACCTTCAGGAATGAGACAGTGAAACTTCTCAGTGAAATACAGTACAAGGACAAAGGACGCAAGAGACAGGTCACCACAAGTCAACAGGTCACCACATTTCAACTTCCAGAAGCAACACAGGCCACAGCAGGATGTGAATACATACTCAGCATACCGGATACTCAACCAGTCTCCGTTCCAGTTGTGCAGCCTACTCAGATAGCCACAACACAGCTTGCTACAGTGATTGCCAAAGTACAGCAACCACTGAGACCAGCATCAGTACAGCCAGCATCTTTCCGAGTTGTGGATGACCAGCAGTCTGGGACTTCTAGACAACTGATGTTTACTTTGAGCCCAGCAGAGATGATTAACCCACCTTCTTTTGCATCAGGACAACAGGAAGACAGTCAACATAACACTTCTGGATTGTGAAGTCTCTTTGGAGGGATTCCAAGTGTACTACAGTACCAGCAGATCGACACACCACAACCATTTTCACCCTCTCAACTTGAACCATCACTGTTACCAGTGCCATCTTCCACTCATCAAGAACAGTCAAGACCTCCCAGCCAGCAGAGTCAGCCCAAATAAGCAGATCAGCCTGCATTAAGTCGCACCAATAGGCCCTTATAAGGGCCACCTGAATCTTCTAAAAACACTTATTGTTTGTTGTTGTTCCCTTGCCTCGATAGAGCTCGTGCTTCTACAGACCACCTTTTTTTTCTTTTGACTCAGGACTTTGATGGATGATGGTGCAGCTTGATGAGTATCTGTCTGCTCACTAAAGTTAAGCAGCAATGAGCTACGTTAGTACTTTGATGGGTGACCATCTGAGTTCTGCACCAGCTGTGTGATGTGTCTGAGTTGGAATTTCTTTGTGTCACCAGAGTTTCGTAAATTCCAGTGCACTACATGTGCCTCTGATGGCTTTGTGCTCGCACTAGGGAACCAAAACACCTTTTGACCTTGTTTTATTTTTGTCTCCACACTTTCATGAATTGTGGCGTAGTGTGATGAGTATCTGTCTCTGTACTGAAGTTAAGCGGCAATGGGTTACGTTAGTACTGGCATGGCTGACGGCTTCGGTGCACTACTGCAGTCTCTGATGGCTTTGTGGCTCACGCTAGTAAACCATTTTAAGATTGTCAATGGGTGGTCAAAGTGACTATCCTTATGACTAATGTATTTGATACTATAGTGCACTGAGCTTCCCTTTGTAGGGAAGATATTGCGTCTGCACAGCAGTAGATTAGATTAGTAACTGTGACTGGGCTCACAACTTACATGAGTGAAAAGTGAAACTTGTACAACCTGCAAGATCTTGCTGTCGACTGTAAACTCGGGGTCAGTTGGGATGCAAAGTCAAAGCAATGGCCATATACAGAACGGTGGTATTACAGGAGCAGAACTGCAATATTTGAGGCATATTGGACTGGTCATTTGATGAAGACTTTTTGTTTTCGTTGAAACTTGTGTTGGGAACTTCATTATTGTTGTTGATTCATGACGTATACTCTTTGCATTAGGTTGAAACGGCTACACAGTTTTTGTAGCTCACAATACGTCCAGGGATTAAATTGCTAACATTTCATTGACTGCATTCAAAATGTTATGTGCCAAAAAGAACTAAATGGTAAAACTCCAACCAGGTACACGTATACTTTCCATGTTAGCATGTATGCTTAATTTTAAGCAGTCAAATGTGATTTAATGCATCTTCCTTTTGAGGTTAATGGATGTCCCATATGCTGTCATAGATATAACTAATATTAAGCTTAGAAATTACCTTGATGTAATTTAAATGTTATATAAATACTTCCCTTTTGCCCATTAATAGCGAGCATTATATAAAACACACTTTGAAGGCGGAAATGTATATGCAAGTATTGGATTAAAACAGTACACATGCAAGTATAAATAATGACTTTATAAATCATTCAATCCTATATAATTGTATTGGAAATCCAATTAAGTTGTCTGACGGAATTCAATTGAGGTTTCTTTTCCGGTATAATGGTGCTTTTGAATGTTAATTGAACACAGTTTGATACCTCTTTTTTGCTCGTCTTATAACATAGTTTAGCACATATTTACATTGGCACAAATAAAACTTGTATATATAAACAGGTATCGTTTCGAAAGACCTTTTGTAACCTTTTGTCAGGCAAGTATCAAGAAAGAGCTTATCGAGCATGAGACCTAACAGAGAGTAATCTAAAGGGTCAATTTTTATATGTTGGAAGGCCCATGAAATGTCAATCTTTTCCCAGTCTTTTATTTATTTGATATTATCGATAGTGAGTAATGTAAGTACAAAGTTTGAATTTAAGTAAGTGTCTGAGCTTATACCAGAGTTTACAAATTTGCCATGGGTAGCTAATTATAATTGGAATTTTATAGTGCTTAATCTCCCCTATTCAAAGGGGACTCTAAGGCGCAACAAAACAAAAACAGTCAACCAATTTCAATATCCAGGGACAGAAGAGAGTCCAAGCACCACGGAGAACGCCAGGGGGTAAGTAAGACTAAGGAGGGTATGCCTTGGTGTAAAGGTAGGTTTTGAGGCACTTTCTGAAGGAGGCCAGAGAGGGGGACGCACGAATCTCCTCAGGAAGAGCATTCCAAACAGTGGGAACATCAAAAGCAAAACTATAACCAAACTGTTTGATGGATTTATGGATTGAGGGTTGAAACTTGGGAATGACAAGGAAATTACCACCACTCTGACTGCGCCCGGTACTATAGGAACTGCTGTAGGAAGAGATGTACGGAGCAAAATACTCAGGAAAACCAGTGTGGAGAAACTTAAGGTCTATGTTGACTTGCCTATGATCTGCTGAAGGTTTAGGCCCAGTCGTGAATGGAGAAAAGTGCATATTGGTGATAGGAAGTTAAACAAAAATTCCTAGAATTGCACCTAATTGACACTCTTTTGCACTAAGGTAGCGCAACATCACCTTTATGTTCAACTGCTGGTTAATGATTCGTATCTTCATGTCTGAGAGGTTTTATATAATCAAAGTCCTTGTTAAAGATTTTATTGTGAAGATGACAAGATGTTATTGGTGATGATTGTTTATATCGGCATTGACCATTGTTGTTTTCTTTTTTTTTACAGTTTGCATACTTGTTTTTTACAGTACACCTCACCAGCGTGTTCATGGTGTTTTGAACTCTGATTGTCAAAACTTGGTTTTTATTATCAAACTTATTCCCGATTGATCTTTGTTTCCGATTGATGTCTCTTTCATTGCCATTCTTGTGCTTACCACAGGGTAGTGATTTTTCACACAGCCAAGATAAATCGGTTTACGATCCATATTACCCATTGTTTTGTCATGCATTTTATGTGCCAATTTTTGTGACTACCTGAAATGCCTGAATTTCTTATCTTAATTATATTTGTATAAGAGAAGTAAAATATATTATGATAATCTTTTTCAAGTTCAGAGTTTTACCATTTCTGAGTTCATAAAAAATTCTAGATTTGTATTTCATGACAGAGGGTTGAAGTACTGCAAAATTGTAGTGCTTTACTTATTTTTAAATTTCTGTTTGCAGTCTTTTGATGGGTGATTAAGAGATTTACCCCTATGTCTAGCCATTCTTCTCATGATCTGACTTTTGATTGAGCGATCCCTTCTGAAAATAGGTACATGGGGCTGGCAATTTTGAATTTAAATGCCTAGAATAATTCTGACTATTGGGATTAGCCCTCTAGGCTTGGACACAGAATATTTTATCAAACTGGTTAGTCTCTTGCCAGTTGATTTTGTTGTCCTTCATTCTGCAAAGGAAGCCCGCATGGCATCCTTTGGCTGCCGGCCAACTAAAGTAATAATCGTCCTCCATGATGTCAGATAAGTATTCCAACATGCTGTTACAATTACCTTGGTTTGATTTCCTCTATAATGATCTGAACAAACCCAGGTACCCATTGTCTCACTGATAAAGAATCGTATGTTAATCTGGATTTTTTAAACTCCCTAGTACATAATTCTGTCGCCATGGAATTTCACATTTTACAAAACATTCTCAGCCCAGCCCCCTTTGGGATTTGAACTTGCCTTATTCTTTGATCTGCTGCAGTTGTGAAATCGTGTCATCATCTTGTGATTGAACCTTCTTGGATTGTTTCAGCGATGGAACAGAGTGCAGTATCAAGTTGCTGTCATCTTCTTCATCGGTAGTTACTGGGTTG
This sequence comes from Sabellastarte sp. h YS-2021, assembly GCA_964017235.1. NCBI lineage: Eukaryota > Metazoa > Annelida > Polychaeta > Sabellida > Sabellidae > Sabellastarte > Sabellastarte sp. h YS-2021. Next base: position 139,640,103 of record OZ024928.1, read on the forward strand.
GTGCTGGAAACATGGCTTAGAGATGGAGAACTGGCTGGTGCATTCTTGCTTTCTTCTTCCATTTTAATGATATGGTATGAAAAAGTAGTCATGTGAAATAGAGACTAAGGCAAGGCTACTAGTTTGGTAAGTTAAAAGTGACATCTTGACAGGTAAGGAGTGAGATGAAACAGCTGCCGGAAATGTTTGAGAAACTGGTAGAGGGAGTTTAGGTTTTGAAAGAGCAACAGGAGTTTTGTAGTTAGTGTGATGTAAATTCAACTTTCAATATTTTTATACAATAAATGTATATATTTAAACAAGTATATTTTTCATTAAAAGAACTCTGACCAAGAAATAACATCAAACTTGGTCACATATGGCTACTAAGACTTTTTAACTGTTGTAACATCAGTTTGTGAGTGTTTTGCAAGTCACTTACTTATGTTTTTTCAGATTTAATAAAGTCGTTATCCATCCTTTTGCATTTAAAGTTAATAGGATGTCCATGTGAGCCTCCACATTTAACAGGATCAAAAGTTTTTCTTCGGCATGCAGAGAATAAAGGAACTATGCCTTGTTTGATACTGCAAGTATAGGGATAGCACCAGTTAAAAATATGAATAAAAATACTAAAGCAATTATGACATAAAAGCAAAAATGTCCATCAGTGTGTGCTCCAGAGAGCTCTTCGCACAGTCTCAAAAGAGTAAAACAAGCTCAACACAAGTTACACTGGCATGTATGGTTTCAGCACTGAAAAACTCAAAAGCTTCAAAAAGAATTAGCCACAAAATGCTATTTTAAAATGGTGTGTTGCCTCATTGATTTCAAAATTTAGAATAAATATGGTCTCCAGTGGAGAGAACATAAAGATTAATAGTTCACTGGCTGCCAATCAAAATTAAGGTCACTGGAAACAAGAATAGTAGCATGGAATAAGGTAGTTCTTGGTACGCAATCCTAACACAAATGCCTTCCAGTCCAGGGTTAGTAGGACAGAGCATCGCTTCATTTTAACACTTCCAAATTATGGCCCCAACACAAATGCCTTCCAGTCATCAGGGCTAGCAGGACAGAGCATTGCTTCTATTTTGACACTTCCAAATTATGGCATCATAGACCTTGGAGATGAACCTGATGACTGTTGACTTCTAACCTATACTGGAGGGAGGTGCTGCTTTCCCCAGTAGCTAGGTGTCTCAAGGTGATGGCCAATTTGAGTCCTAGACTGAGAAGTTCCCAGAACCAGGTCCTTTCTTTCTGCTGTGCTGGATTTAACCGCTGTTCGAGCTCAGTGAATAACTAAACGCATCCTCGCAAATTTTGTGAGGAGGGACTGGTCTTTGACCTGTAGCCCAGCCATTCAGATATGGCAATTTCCCTAGTCTTCCCTTCTTCTCAGCCACTACCTTAAGGATCAAGCTCAGGATGGTCAGTAAAATTTACCTTTGGACTGACCCTTTATAAATGATCCATCCTAGTTAAAGACTGGGTTAAACAGCAGGGGGGAATTGCAGACCTACCTTAAACCTATCTTTTCACTCTTTATATCCGGGAACACAATTTTTTAGTTTATATACAAATTCGTAGTGATTGCATAGTTATTATTATTATGTACTGTTTGTTGTTTTTTTTTCTGAATGTTTATATATTGTGTGTACATATAATAAAAAATCCTACATAAAAAAGAATAGTTTAACACTAGATTAAGTTTATATCGCGAAATTATCTGTTTTGCCATCAAACTAGCCACAAACAAGAAAAAAAGAGAATGCTATGTAATATGCATCAGTGTGTTTGCAATTTAAATATGATTTAAAATGTGTGTTTTTTTCTCTTTAAAACTCTCTACACTCTCACTTTTAATCCACATGCTCAGTTATTGAGCTTTATTGCTGTAACATTAAACATGCAACAATTATGGTCCCTTTTTACTTTCTATTTTACCTGCTTGAGCAATCTTTTTGGGTCACATTTAAGGTATTTTATATATTTAACAAGTTTAAGTTAATTTTAATGCAGTTCAGCTGATATTACACACTAATTTCTTCCTATTTCCGGACTTAAGTGGGTGTCAAAGATGGTTTCCTGTGGTTAAAAACCAAGACAGAACCATATGTTTGAAATAGTATGACACATATCTTTATTCAGAAAGACATTTGACTCGCATTGGACCATATGGTTTCAGTAGAAAAATATGAATGAATGCAATATACTTAATACAATGGGCTTTAGGCTAATACATTAAAACCTCCCTGCCATAATCAAAGACTACAAATTGGAATAAAATACAGGAATAAGGCCATGGTGTTGAGTGAACTGTACATTGAAGCAGAAAATCTTTAATCAAAAGTAAACCTAACAATTTAACACCAGATATATAAACAATTTAATTGCTTCCACCAAGGAGGTATTACTTTCATGACCGTTTAGTTGTGTTTTGGTTCAACTTAGATCCCATTAAATTTTGAGAGCTCTTGCTCATTTTACATTTGTTACATGGCTAAAATGTTTTCAGTTACATATTTTGTAATATACCAATTTCTATTTCTTGAGAAGTATACATGCATTTTTTTACCACCATGGGCAAAATTATTTTATTTGTTTGTGTCCCTTACAATCTGTAAACAAAGATTAGCCACTCCAACATTCTGATTATATTGTTTTGTTGAATGAAACATTCACCAAGTATTGTATACATATTTACAGCTACGGTCATTTCGGACCAAAAGTATTCACTCCATTTTTTTATAAGTTAGAGACTGACCCATTTTCCTAACTTGATAGCTGCAGGGTCCACTTTATCACGGAAGCTGCTTGTACTTACTTGGTTATTTCATGAATACTAGTACATTGAAGAATATGTATAATTATGCTTCTATAAGTTCAAATATAAATCACGCTTATTTACCCAAAGTAAGCACAAGTATCATTAGCACTTGCCTGATTAACAAGTTCACAGATCACTGATTTTATGAAAATGGAGAAGTGTTTCATAAACATGCACCCTACATGAACTTATAAAATGAAGATCTAGATCACCATTAACATATAAAACATTACTGACAGACATCTGACGAGATTACATAATGTCTATCATACTAAACCAGCAACTGTTGATCATATGATAATTTATGTAGTTCACATACTTCTTTATTTGGGCTTCCCAATGCACCCCTGTCTTTATGCTAGTTTTATTCTGTCACCAGATTGCTTTCAAGTAGTTTTCACATCTGAATAAAAATTCTGAAATACAAAGATTCCGGAGTACAGAGCCAAAGTAGTTTTCTTTGTTATACAAATGCAAACAGCAAGAATCTGTTTCTGGATGTAGGGTAAAAGCGAAGCTCTTTTGATTCAACATTTGTAGGGTGAACGTGAAGTCCTTTTGATTCTTCATATGCAGCATACAATGCAATAAAACCTCTTTCTTGCATTATTTTTTTCATTTAGGCCAGTTTTTCTTTGGCATGTTCTCTTTACACTTGTATTTGGCTGTCGGTGTACCTTTTTTTCTAGCACACAGGGGAAAATGTGGACATGGAATGACGTGGAACCAACACATGATACCTTCCTATCACAGAACTTTATAGGAATGAGTGCGATTTTTGTACCAAAATATTTTTAGAGCTGTAATATGCTGCATATTCCATTTGCGATGTTCTAAACAGTATTATATGGATGTAAATATCTGCTTTGAAACTATTCCATTTAGGCTGGACAGCTAAACATACACAAAGGAATCTGCTTACTATCTGCTCACATGGCAACTAATCCATTATTCAAATACATTCACAATCCGCTGACAATCCGTGTGGCAATCAAGCTTTTACATTCATAAAATTATCTGAAATATTATGTCACATTACAAATCAACATAATTGTCACAGTGACTTTATTCATGAGGAGCAGTAGGGGGTGTGGTGTCTGTGGGGAGTTGGTGGGTGGGCATAGTGAGGTCTGTTGGAGGACGAGGGTGTAGCAGAGTAGGCAAAGAAGGTAGGGGATACTGACAAAATAATAGAACACCAGAGGCCAGATCGAAGTACAATGTGATACTTTTATGTCCAACTCTCACCGCATGGGAAGTCAGGATCTGGAGAAGCAGAGGTTAAATCCTGAGAGTGCCAGCATTTCTTTCTAGGCATGTCTAGCTGGCAAACAGGCCTTACACCATAACCCCATACCATTGAAATCAAGCCAGGTTAGTAGAACAACTGTGGTTACAGACCATCAAGATCCAAATCTTTTTGAGGTGAACAGTTATGTCAAGAGCCCAGCCAATGAAGTTTAAAATCTGAAAGAATGGCATGTGACACCTATGAATTACTGCCAAACTTGTGGGCACATTTATGGCTTAAAGATGCTAGGTGTTCTAGTAGTTTGTCTTGAGGTTAGAGGAATTGTGAGAAATAGAGAAGCAGTAGTGAGACTCCACCCAGATTTCTTTGCAAGCTTCTTGCCGCATCTCAGAGACCCAGCACTCTGGTCATCAATATCACACAGTGAATAGAACCAGCAGAGTGTTAGAACCTGCAGCAATCACTTTCATCCTTACATCTACCATCAACACTGAGTCATCATCTCTATATACAACACCACTGGTAACCTAATTAAAATTAAACTTCTCTTGCACTTAATCTCTGCCAACTGCAGATTCTAAGGAGCAACATATCCAAAAGCCTAAAAGTTCTAACATTTCCAGCAGAGATGCATTTGTCGCCTTCTACACCAAGGCAGGTACTCTCTAGTACAGGGTATTAATAGCATTATAAAAAACGGAGAAAATAGTGACAGGAATACATCTGATTATTATATCAAAGTGTATAATTGTTTTCAAATGTCTCTGAAAATTTGGTGGCTCTGAAAAAGAGCCTAAAATTGGAAATTTTATAGTGGTTTCTAAATTGGGCTGTATATCGCTTCTTGATGCCATGGGACTGCATCTGCTGGGCTCTAAAAGTAATGCTTCCATATCTCCTATGTTATTCCCGCTGTGGCCCTCGGATCAATCAGTGGTCCAGGCCATAATCCTCGGCCAACCCTTGGTATACCTGGCGATAAAGCAGGCACATGACATTAAGCAATCACACTGAGGACAGCACCAACTATTCACCTACCAATATTCTGTTTTCCTTTTCAAAAGGCAGTTAAAGATGTTCGCCAAGAACCTAGCTGATGGTCCTCTCAGGCACTGTCAGCAGGCATTGTATAAATTATTCCACCATCAAGGTCCAAAGACATAATACCTGTAATGCATTTATTAAAGAATTCATCTTCTGAACAGGATCTTTTGCTTCCAATTGGAGGATCTAATAATGTAATATGGACATTTATAGTCCGCTTAATCTCCATTATTAATAGAGTCTATAAGGCACAATTATATGTCAACATGTTGAATAGTTGTAGGTCAACTGACACAGCCAGATCATACATAAGAAGACACAGGTATGGTGGGGTGGCTACGGGGGATAGGCTTTTGCAAACAGGAAATGTTTGAGCTTTCTCCTGAAGGAGGAAATAGATGATGCATTGCATACATTGCCAGAAAGGTCATTCCAAATCTGACGGTTAGGGTAACTACGCCTGGTACTGTAGGATCAACTGCTTAGTGACAAGGATGGACCAAAATAGCTCCAGGAATCCTTGAGGAGAAATTTGTGGGCCAGTGCTGTGGTATGGTACATGTACTCAACAGGCAGCATGTGGGGTCACTTGAGGATGGGTGTAACATGAGCATACTTTCTCTTATTTATGACAATCCATGCAAAAATATTTTGAATGCTCTCTAGCCTATGTAGGTTGAGACTTGATAAACCTTTGAGCAGAGAGTTACAATAATGCATACTACTGCTAACCAAGGCATTTGCTGCAAAGATGGCTAATTCATGAGTAAGATACTTATTCGACGGAGGTCACACATTGGAGAAAACAGGGCCTACAAATCTTTTGAAAATATTCTGAGAAGAAAAAATTGGCATTGAAGCACACACGTACATTGTATACAGACTGAGCTCTCTGTATTTGGCATTTGGCTAATAACATTTGTCATGGACATTGAATTGATGAGGATTGAATAAAGTTATGTAACTAATAGAGCAAAAAATCGTACCATCTGTGGTGGTGTTCTAGTTTTAACAAAGATATATTAGCTAATAAAAACATATTTTCTATTAAGGGAAGTATGTAATTGCAGAAAAGGCATGACCATATTGTGGTTCAAACATATTTTCTAGGTTGTAGAATATGTTGTTGTCTAAGCCACTTCCTCTGATTTTTCTCACTATTACATCAAATTATAGCATAGAAAATAATTAGTTGCTTAACATTTTGTGATCTATATATTCTGAAAAGACATGTATGTACTTGTTTCACTGAATTAGTTTTATACCAAAGTGTGACACCTAAATAGTTATATCTAACCAGATTTTGCTTAAAAAGATAAGTTTTTGTTGCTCTAATTTCCAAACTTGAACAAAGAGAAGTGATTTTTTTTGGATATACATATGTGATTACAAGTAATCTAAGTAGTCTGAGCATCTACCAAAAGTCAGTGGTCAAAAATGTATTAGACATTAGCAAATGTTATTGACTGAACGGCTTAATTTACTATGAATACTTCACATGGTGCCAAATTGATGTAATCAACCAATCTTAGTACCAGGCGCAGTGAAAGTGGTGGTAATTTCCTAGTTATTCCAAAGTTCTGCCCCTCTGTTCATAAATCTGTCAAACAGTTTGGTAATAGTTTTGCGTTTGATGCTCCTACTGTGTGGAATACTCTCCCTGATGTGATTCGTGCCTCTCCATCCCTGGCCTCCTTCAGAAAACAGCTTAAAACCTACCTGTACACCAAAGCATATCCACCCTAGCCTGAATCATCCTCCTGGCGTTCTCCGTGGTGTTCGACCCCTGTTATGTCCCTGGACACAGAATTTTGTTGACTGCTTTTTGTTTTGTTGCGCCTTAGAGTCCTCTTGTTTGGGGAGATTAAGCGCTATAAAAGTCCAATTAGAATTAGAATTAGAATCTTTCGCGACTTATTTTGCAATTAAACACCATCTAACTCACAAACTGTATTCTACAATCCATTTATTCCCGAAAACTACCTCACTTACTTTTTATTTGTATTTATTACACATAAGATATGCTTAAATACAAATAATATGTATTGTATATATTTTGTATCTATTACGTCAATATATGACTAATAGACACATATATTCTGCTAATTATAAATGGTAAGTCTTGGTGAATTCTCAGAATTGCTTGCGGCTTTTGCGAGTTTTTTTTGGGTAAAATAAGCTAATCCATGTGAGGGTGGTGAACATGCTGTAAAGTTTAAAGCCGTATTTACCAAAGGTCTTGGTCAAGTCGGAGACTTAACTTTGTATACAAATATAGCCAACTTTAGGTTAAGACCTGTTTTGTGAATACCACCCTGGTGTTTAAGTCCCGTTCAACAGCCAGGGTCATATTTGGACAAGCCATCAGGATTGTCACTGGTGGGAGTCAAACCAGTACAGAGGCGATTGCCTGTGATTCGATACCAAACTAGTAGCCTGGCCTTCCAGGCTGTCTCAACCATAATGCAAACGTGAAATTGTTTTGCCATAATACACACTGTATCAGAGGCCTGTTGTTAGCCATTTACTCCCCAGTAGTCTGAGTATCCTGGAAGTATATTTGAAATATTGAACAAGTCACTGTCTCGAAGACACTCTTCAGCAAGCTAGGCCAAGTAAATATATTAGAACATTATTAAAAGTACTTTTTATATGCAGGTAATCGAGGTTACCAAACGAGGTAATCAATGAGCCATGGACCTTTTATTTTGGATTTGTCTTTGAGACAATGAATAAGTACATTTATAAGGGTCTGGATTTTACACTCTAGTTGGAATCTAGTTTCCCTCTTCCTTCCAGAGGGAAATGTCCCATGGAATCATAGTGCACTAAGGAAGGACCTAGACCTTGGTCTAACCAGGCCACTAAGGACCTCTGAACATCCACCATAGCCACGGTTTCTGTGGACACACTCTCAGACTAGCATAAAGGTGGGCAGCTGGCAGTTGATTATTCATGCTCAATGGTTGGAAGTACAGAATCTTACCCAACAAGTACACAGTGGTTTCTTTTACCCTAGAATTATCAATTGAAATACCTGTAAAATATGAAACTTTTACTGTTTTCAAACCAAGCCGCTACTCCATTGTTAATAACGTATGCCATAGAGGTACTATGTAAGAGTACACTGTCATGTGACTTGGAAAATCTGTTACCAACATCCGACAAAGAGAGGTTTGTAATTGGCTTCGTGTATTTCTTTGTAAAATAGCTGGAACAGTTATTGACGAATGCTGATTACATTTTCAGGAAATGTCGGCAATCGCACAAGAACCAGAATGTTAAACTTTGGTGGTGATCCAAGTCAATGTCTGGACCCATGAATTTTTGAAAGGATTTTTCATCATTGCACTCATATCCATAGTGAAGGAGGAGGTTTGCTCTTCCCGAGAGCATTCTGCCTAGTACTTCAATATTTGATATGAGTTCTTGTTTCTAAGAAAGAAATTCAGAACATACAAACAATTTTGTGAACAAATAGGAATTAATCGCCCCAGTAGTCGAGTACTAAAGAAGCTGATCATAGTGCACTCCTGTATTATATGATATACTTTTATACAAAATAAGTTGTAGTCTGGAAGTTCCAATCAAGGTATAATATATGGATTGTGATTTACTTGATGGGCTTTTGTACACATGGAATCTAAGTGAATATATTTATGTGTTTAAGCATGACCACCTGCCACTGTGACCTAGTGGATTCAATCCCAGGTACAGGCAGATACATAAAGGCTTGGAGGACCATTTACAATGGCAGTCCCCTGTCATTGGGTACTTTCACCAGTGGCAGGTTAAAAAACCTCAGGGAGGTTGATAATTTGTCATCCCTGAGAGTCTGTCTTTCAGTTAGGGGAAAGTCAGTTACTAAGGAGCTTCAGCTATACTAGTGCAGTTAAGATGGGTCAAATAGCATTTTAATTCCTGTAGTACAAGGAGATATTGCACTAAATATAAACATAAAAATACATGTATATTTAGTATTTCGGATAGTATGAATATGCAACAAACCAAATGTGTCAATGAAAATGCAATAAAAATTAAAAAAAAATGGGTTTGAGAAACTAAGGATATTGCAGAAAAAACTCTCGCTTCATGTAAACATTTTTGGGTTTTGTAAACGTTTGAAAGGAAACGTTTGGCAAAGGTTAAAAAATGATGGGTACTAAAACCATTTATAATAGAATGTTTTATAACGTTATATGCATACCGTTTATTAAACATTTAATAATAAATGTTAGAAAAATGTTACGAATTAATATAATAATGTCTGAATAATAACAATGGGATCAGAGGTCAAATTCAATATGTTTTTAAGGTTGTGTACTGATGGAAATATTATTTTATGTCTACAATTGTAAGATAGTGGCTTAGAAATTGTGCCCACATTCAATTCTTACTTTTAGCGATTGCATGTGGGTCAATTTTTGACAAAGTCCTCTAATGTAGCCTATTATTGCTCACCACCATTTTTCGACATGTTTGAAGGTTTAATAAGCATTCTGAAAATATGAGTTTAAAAAACGTCTTTGTCAGAATATTTTTAAAACATTTGATCAATGTTGTTTAAATAGTTTATGTGCACTGTTTATCAACCATTTTATGATGAATGATTGAAAAACATTTCCAGCATAACCTTCATTTCTTAAGCTATTTTATATATGTTTAAAAAACATATCCAGTCAAACCTAGCTTCTTGAATTATATATATAACTATATTCTTATAGTTATAAAATATTTTCAATAAAAACGTTTGGATAGAGAATGTTTATAAAACGTTTTTAAGCATTACAGCATGAATATTTACTTGGAATGTTTAGAAAACCATAAGATAGGGTTGAAATAGGTTTTAAAACGTTTTGTAAACGTTTAAACCATTTTAAAACGTCTCTTATGTTTAATGAGTGTAGAGGTGAGACAAAATTTGTTGGGCATGGGGGCACTTGGACAACCTTAAATAACTCTGGGTTACATTACATTATGATTTATATAGCGCTTATATGCCTAAGTACTTTACAATTTAAAGTTACATATACTAAAGTAGACCGACAATTAACACTCATACGGTATTACAAATAAGTATGTTTTCAACTGTTTCCTGAGGTCTGAGATAATGTTGTAATTTAAGAGTAGTTTGTTCCATAGTTTAGGAGCTGCTGTATTGGAGACACTGGCCCCAAAATATTTGTATCTGCTTCTTGGCACACAAAACATTTTTTTTATTCAGAATGTAAGGGCATATATTGGAGAAGTAAGTGGGTGCACATCCATGCATAGCCTTGAATGTGAGAAGTAAAAATCTGGAATTCAATATGATGCCTCATTGGTAGCCAGTAGAGGAATTTATGTACAAGTCTTATTTGATCATATTTCCTGACTTGACAGACCAGACAAGCTGCAGCATTCTGTACATGTTGTAGCTTCTGGATGAGTGAATCAGGTAGCCAGTAATAGAGTGCATTGGCATAGTCCAACCTGGAGAGGACTAATGCTTGTATCAAAATCTGAACAGCTTCAGTGCCATATCTTAGACATGTTGCAAATTTGGGTGTATACAGATTTGCAGACTTGTTGAATCTGATGTATTTCTATGTATTTCTAGTAGCAGTAACACTTTTTATGGCATGTCCACCTACTGTAACTGATTTTAAATTTATTTTGCACTGGTGGACTCCTGATCCAGTCACAAGATATTCTGTTTGGTCAGCATTGATTTTTGAGTTTGTTTTGAAAAATCCAATCTGACAATTCAGCAGTGCAGTTCTCAAGATGACCGAGTCACACAAGTCGACTGATGATACAACCCAGTAATTATTTATGAGTTTTTCAAACGTTTGGTGAAATTGAAAAATGATGGGTATGAAACCCATTTACAATAGACTGTTTTCAAAACGTTTTATGTATACCATTTATTTAACAAAAACGTTACAAATGAAGTTTGGCATTGCTTAGCAATATAAACCTAAATTGGGTCAGAGGTCAAATTCAATATCTTCTTAGGTTGCTCACTGAAGAAAATATGAAAAAGGGGCAATTTTTGACAAAGTCCAATAAAATCCCCTATTATTGCTCACCGCCGTATTTGTTTGGAAATGTTTGAAGGTAAACATTTAATAAGCATTCTCAAAATCTAGGAATAAAAAACGTTTGTGACAGAATGTTTCAAAACATTTGATAGATAACATTTCAAAAATGTTTTAAAATGATGGGTATGAAAACCAGTTACTATTAAACATTTGTAAAACATATTCAGAGCAAACATTTACAAAACATTGTCAACAAATGTTTTTAAATGTTTTATGTATGTAGAATGTTTAAACAACATTTCCAGCAAACCCTTCCTTTATTCAGCTATTTTATAAATGTTTAAAAAACATTTCCAGTCAAGCCTAGTTTCTTGAATTATTTTATAAACGTTTAATAAGTGTTTTCAGCAAAAACATTTGTATAGAGGATGTTTATAAAATGTTTTTAAAAATTACGTTGTAAACATTTGCTTGAAAATGTTTCGTAATCCAAAAGATAGGGTTTAAATAGGTTTTAAAAATGTTTTGTAAACGCTTAAACCATTTTAAAACTCTTCTAATGTTTACTAATCCGGGTCAACAGATGAATATAGTCGACAATCATCAGCAAAAGGTGAAAGTGGATCTCTGAATTGCAAATAAGTAAATATATATGATGGTTAAACATGATTATGGATTAAGTTCAGTATTTATTCAAAGAAAAATTAAACACACAACATTAAGTGTCAATGTAAATGTAGTAGGATCAATATCCGACTCATCATTTTTAAGCTGTCCACATATTCAGAACAGAAGAAATAAAAAAACGTTAACTGAGCAGAGAACAACACTCTCCTTCACTTTCGACGCATTGTTAATACCTAGGCCTCACTGCTGGGAAGAGCTATTGAATATGCAAAGAAAAGTATTTTCTTATTTGTTGTTAGTGTCAGATTTGCTTCAATTTGATTGACTTTTATGTGATGGAGTTTGACCACGTTCTTTTCCATTTGTGTCCATGTGACAAAACCGAACAGTTTTAAGATGGGAAATTAGAATTCTTAGTGAAATATACACTTACACACAATACCACAATACATATAGCATATTAAATGAGCACCTGATATAATCCTCTCCAAGCAATAATTTGACACATCTGGAACATAAAATCTCTTGTGCCATATTGAGCCATTCTAGTTCTACTGTTCTAGCACTTAATCTCTATCTATTGGCAGACTCCAAGGCACATAATGCCAGATATCAGAGATTGTATTCATTAAATCAGAAAACATTGCAGGGGTCAGCACCATGGAGAAAGACCGAAACTAGACTAGAAAAAATATGTAGGGAAAGCTTTTGCAAAGAGATAGGTTTCAACTTCTTTCCTGAATAAAGAGAGAGATTTGGCTAAGCATACATCATGAATCAGATCAATCCAAATCCTTGGGGCATCACATGCAAAGATTAGGCCAAAAAACCTTTTAGAACTTTTATATTGATGCAAAGTGTGGGACCTAAAGCAGCATGCCATCACATTGACCTCTACGAGTTCTATACACACTATGTCTAGGTTTAAGGAAAGGTTCAAAGTATTTTGGATGACCACTATATAGAAACTTGTGCACCACACAGCCGTCTTGAAAACAGAGTGATGCTCGATAGACAACCAATAAAGACTCTTACAGGAGTGATATATGAGTACTTGGTGATATTAGCCATAATTCTAGCAAGATTATTTTGAACACACTGGAGCCTGAGAAAATCAAGAGCAGAGAGACTTCTAAACAAGGCATTTGCAACCAAAAGAGCATCCTCACACATGAAATACCCTGTGAGTCACTTAAGATCCCTGATATGAACAAAACAAGCCTTATGGGGTTGTTCTACTGGAGCCGACCCTGCAACCGACCCTACGACTCTAGGGTCGGTTGTGAAAGTTGCAGGGTCATAGGAAAAAGGGTGTGAAAATGCTGAGTCAGTTATGAAGTCCCCGACAGGACGGTACAGTTACAGACAGGACGTGATGACCACCCTGACAAGACGTAGGGTCGGGGACGTTATTTGCACAGCCAGTCGTAAAAGTACTATGACAAGCCTTAAACCCCTAACAGACAAGCCGCATCACAAACAGACAAGCTGTAAAGATAAACAGACAAGCTGGGAGCATGTTCCCGATCCATGCCGACAGGACTGATTGATTTTCTGGGTCGGTATCTATAGTCGGGATCCAGAATCAGAATCCATATCACACTATAAAAACCCCCTCCCCTGTGATGTGCCACTCATTTCACACTTCAAAGATGACAGCAACACATCAAGAGCAATTGCTTGATCACTTGGTCCTTTTGTTTTTTTATTGAGTTGAATATGTTATTATATATCATGATTTCATTTGAAGCCACAGAATCCATGGGTTATGCCCTGGATACTGCAGAGAGAGGATAGGGGATGCTACAGAACACTCTTGGATGAGCTAATCACTACTGACATACCGGGCTACAGAACCTTTACAAGGATGGAACCAGTATTTTTTTATTTGATTGAAGAAAGAATTACCCCCCATCTCAGGAAGTCAACCACCAACTTCAGGAAGCCACTGGATGTTGGGTTGAAACTGGCAGTTACATTGAGACACTTATGCACAGGAGAAAGCTACACTTTACTGCAGTTCCACTGGAGGGTTGGAAGAACGACCATCTGCAAATTCGTCCCCCTGGTCTGCAAAGCCATTTTTAAAGAATTCAACAGGAATATTTAATGTGTACCACAGATCCAGAAGACTGGAAGAAAATTGAGGAAAGATTTAGAAACAGATGAAATGTCCCCCATGCAGTCAGTGCACTAGATGGAAAACACATTGCTATAAAGAAGCCCAAGTTTAACATTTTTTCAGTCAGTCCACCGGTCTGTCAGTCACCCACTTATCAGTTATATCTTTAAATGTTTTGTTATGTTGTACCATATGTTTGTCTGCCAGTCCCTCCACACATACAAAACAAGTTACTTGTGTTGATGTTGGGTTTCATTGCAATTTTTTTTTTTTTTTTGTGGGAGGGACTTGGATTTGTGTCTGGATCTTTCTTACTTTTTTGGGTGGTGGGGGAAGGGGGGAAGGTTTGCTTTTAAATTATCTTTTTTGGGGGTGGGGTAGTTTTTTTTTCAATCTCTTTTTAAATTTTTTTTTTGGTGGAAGTTTATTACTTTATGTTCAACATTCACTCATTCATTCACACAATTTTTTGTGTGTATTGGGGGGAGTGTAAGTGTTGGACGGTTTGCTATTTTTGTTTTTGGGCAACAACAGCTGTATAACTGTTTTTGGAAGATTCGGGTGGTCCTTAGAAGGGCCAGTTGGTGTGATTTGTGCAGGCTGATCTGCTTATTAGGGCTGACTCTGCTGGTTGAACTGGCTGGGAGGTATTGACTGTTCTTGATAAGTGGAAGATGGCACTGATGGTGCTGGTTGAAGCTGAGAGGGTAAAAATAGTTGTGGTGTGTCGATCTGCTGGTACTACAGTACACTGGGAATCCCTCCAAAGAGACTGTATAATTCAGAAGTGTTGTGTTGACTTTCCTCCTTTTGTACAGCTGCAACTGAAGGTGGGTTGACTGTCTTTGTTGGACTCAAACTGAACATCAGCTGTCCGGAAGTCCCAGGCTGTTGGTCATCCACAACTAAATAAGATGTTGGCTGTACTGATGCTGATTAAGGCCTTGATGGTTGCTGTACTTTGTAAATCACTGTATCAGGCTGTGTTGTGACTATCTGAGTAGGCTGTACAACTGGAACGGAAACTTGTTGAGTGTCCAGTCTGGTGAGTATGTATTCATGTCCTGCTGTGGCCTGTGTCGCTTCTGGAAGTTGAAATGTGGTGACATGTTGAGTTGTTGTGACCTGTCTCTTGCGTTCTTCGGCCTTGTACTGTATTTCACTGAGAAGTTTCACAGTCTCATTTCTGAAGATCAAAAAGTCTCGATCCTCCAGGTGTTCAATCTTAGAGTGGAAATAGTTGCAGGACGACTGTCTTGGACTTGGAGTGGGGTCCTGATGTGCACCCAGAAATGTGTAAATCATTGACCTCATCTGCTGGAACTGATCTAAAGCTGGATCTGCAGCAGTGGTGGTGGTGACTGTAGGTTGTTGTTGTTTAGGGATGGTGCTCGAAGGCTCATGAGTAACATCTGATGTCATGCTGATTACCATCTCAGATTAAGTATCTCTTGAAGGATCCGGAACTGAAGCTGTGGCTGCAGCTGTAGAAGGTCTCAGTAGTGACTTGAATGCGGAGGACTTAGAAACTCCCTTCCTTCTGATGTGACCTTGTAGAAAACTGAAACTGTCCTTCAGCCAGGTCTATCGTTCTGTGCTCTTCTCAGGTGCTGACTTTGTCTGAGTGAGCTTGCATATCTGGTACGTTGAGTCTCGAGTCACTTCTTGACAGTGTTGACAGGTAACTTCCTGGTAGCTGCTAGTGTCTCCCAAAGTCTTCTTTCTTCTGCTTGTCTTTGAAACTGTCATTGGTCTTATCATAAAGCTCCTCATGCTGTTCCTCGTGCTGTTTAACAAACTCTACGATGGCTTCTTCCTCTGAATCACTCAGGAAAATGGACTTCATTTGCCCCTTCTTCTGTCTGGATTAAGTGGATTCTACATCAGTATCCGTGTCTGTTCACGTTCTCTTTTCTCCTCTTTCCTGTCTCTCTTCCATCCTCTCTCTCTCTATCCTCTGTCTTTCCCTCTCCTCTTGCTCTCTCCTTTCCCTCTCATTTCTCTCTTCTCTCTCCCTCCTTCTCCTGTCTATATCCTCAGCTGTATCTCCTAACCCAAACTGTGGTTGAGTATCTGTAGGTACTTCAATCTTTCTCCTTCTGCTCCTTGGCATGCTGATCAATTACATGTACAGCTTGTTGTAAAAAACAAAAAAACTTCAAATTAAAAGTGAAACCTCATAGAGCAGATATCACTCCCAGCCAGTCCAGCCTAGCTCAAACTTAAGCTAATTTGCAAAAAAAATAAAAACAACTTAAATCAAAGATGTACAGCAGTTGTCTCTCGACAAGTCAAAGTCCAAATATACGCAGATTGTCTACCGACTCGCCTTTTTATAGCCAGGGATTTGGAAACTGACAGGCCGTAAGAGGCAAAAATATTGCTGGCCTGTCCGTTACAGTTCCCGACTTGTCTGTAGTGTTACAGGCCTGTCGGTTGTTGTTTACAGCTTGTCTGTTTCAGTTTAGGGCCTGTCGGTTATAAAATTTCCAGACTCTAGGACACAGTTGGTAAAAGTTACAGACTGGCCTTGAAACCTTACAGGCCTTTCGGGACAGTTACAGACAGGCCAGTTACCAACTGTACTGTAACATTTCCCGCACAGTCTGTTTGTCATCACATACAATCTGGAACTCCATATTTGGGACAAGCCAGATACTTGATACAGACAGACCTGTTTGATTAACCGATAAGCCGGGAAGTGTAACCGAGAGGCCATTAAGTTAACTGACATGCCTGTTGCTAGGTGGATGAATTTAGGGTCTGTTACAAGGATTGGCAACGGTGGTAGAAATATAAAACATGTTCGATATTTCTCTGAATCTTCCCGACAGGCCGGGAAACTACAACCGACCCTAACCGACCTTGTAAACATTGGTCCTGACTCTGAAAAAATACACAGTTACTGACCAGTGGAACAACCCCATTACAGGTATTTCTGACATGCAGAGAAGGAAAAATCAGAATCAAACCAGACACCAAGGGTTCCTAACCACCACGGTAGGTGAAAGGAAATTACCAAGCTTGTTTGTGTAAAGCCATTTTTGACATCATCTAAGCAGTTTTTCTGACAGAGAAGGAAAAATCGGAATCAAACCAGACACCAAGGTTCCTAACCACCTCAGCAGGTGAAAGGAGATTACCAAGCTTCTTTGTAGAAAGCCATTTTTAACATAATTTAAGCAGTTTTTTATCCTGTCAAAGGTCTCAGTGACATGCTTGTGTGTTAGATGCGTGTCATCTGCATAAAAGTGGAAACATATGCCAGGATGATTTTAAATAACTTTCCTGAGGGTAGTAATGTAAAGTAAAAACAGGATTGGCCCACACAATACAGTAGCCTTTTGGCATCGAACAAACAGAGCCAATCTTAATGCACTGATAGCAGTCACAGACGTACAGCTTAAACCAGTCTAGAACCACACCTCTAACACTGAACCATGAATTCAGACATTCAATGAGTGCACTAATCAAATGCTACTGATTGGTCCAGGAGAATGACAGCAGTAGCTTCACCTCTAGCAAGAACAAGATGGACTTCATCCTTTATTGACAGCACTGCAGTTATCAAAACATTATCAAGTCCATTGGAAATGGCATGATAATTTAACTGAGAAGTCACTATACGCTGAATGTGTTTAGAGATGAAGCCTAGGCCAGAGACATGTTGGTAGTTTTTGAATTCATCAGGCCTTTTAATCAACGGAGAGACAATAGCTCTTTTGAAACCAACTGGGACAACACCTTCAGAGAGCGGAGAGAGAACAGTTGACAAGCTCGGAAATTTAGGGGAAAAAATATCCAAGCACTCCTTGACCAGAAACGTAGACTATGGATCTAGCAAGCAAGATTTTGTTGGTGATTTTATGATTACTTTTCTAACTTTCTCCTCCTCAGGAAGTACTTTTTCAAAAATGAGGTGTATTGCAGAGCATAAGACCTGCCGCAGTTTCTTTGAATCATGAGCATTGTCACTGACAAGATTTCTGCAATAGTTGGATTTGGTCCGTTGCAGCAAAATTTCCAGGTTCTTTTTCAAGACAAACTCCTCTGGTTTGAGTTGGTCTCTGAAAGTCAGTAATGACAAGATACAAGGTGTTCGTCTAAACAAGACCAAGCCATAATTAACTGTGTAAACAGTCGCTTATTCATGATAAATCTGTTTGGATTTGTAAATGTTAAACAATTATATAAGAATGGCGGCAGATGTTCACATGTGGGTATGGTGTTTGTGTATGCAAAAATTTCTCTCATAAATACATAACATACAGCTATGCATACAGAATGGTAGGTTTATTTGACGTACTGCGTGATGCATATGGTCAGGGTTTTAAATAAAATGTCTCTATCTGCAATATTTAAGGAAATAAAATATTATATTATTATCACTACCCCTTATTATTACTACCTCTGATTCTGTTGGCTGATTCTGTTGTGACAGTATCACTCAGTCTGTCTCAACAAAAATAACTCAAAAACTGCTATGGGTATAAAAATGTGAGGATATCCCCTAGTTTAACGCCATCTTGTTACTTTGTATTTAAATGAGTTTCATTTGCCTTAAAGCTACATTATGTGTGGCATCTCAGATATGGCGGAGGACCGAACATAATGTGATTTGACTGGATAGGGGTTTCAGACAGATTGTGCCAAATTACTAATATCAATTACAAAAATGTACTATTACCCATAGAAAGCTCCAAACATATTCATTTGTGAGTTGTTGTCAGTAAAATGCATTTATAATCTACGATCCTATCAATTGGTATTATAAATTACATCTATGCTGATAGATGCTCTGGTCATACATTTCCTTATGGTCTTATCTGCAAGTATTTATTTTCCCCTTTGTTCTTACGGCTCTGTATATCCATCTCATGCCCCCATCACCCCTCCAATGTGTATATTTTAATACTGTTCATGAGGGCTCCTAATGGCAGTGTAAAACATTTAAAAAATCCTGTATATCCATCTCATGCCCCCATCACCCCTCCAATGTGTATATTTTAATACTGTTCATGAGGGCTCCTAATGGCAGTGTAAAACATTTAAAAAATCCAAAACACGTATTGTGTTAAATCACCCTAAAGCCCCATTTGCGTGATCCGGCATGCAGTATACGGCATGCGATATGCGGCTATTTTAACTTTGCAATAAAAATATAAGAGGTGTTTCTATATATGCGTGTACGGTATGCAGATCCAGTACTTATACTTTATGCAGAACTCATCAGGCTTCTAGTACTTTGAATAGCCGCATACCGCATGCCATATACCGCATCACGCGTATATGGAAAAGGGGCTTTAGACATCCTACCAAAATTCGAAGTGGATAGAATGTGGTTGGTACACGAGCCCATTCAGTTACACCGAAAGGTGTGACTTTGGTGTCATGCAAAAACAGGGAAAGTTCTCAAATGACATGTGTGAAAAAGCATATCACAGATGAAGATGACAGTATATAAGATGGGTGTCTAGCACGAGTATTATGTTACTCGCCTTCATGAGTGATATTTATATATTTGCATTTGTTTGACGAGTATGATCTGTCCACCTTTTCCTTAATGTTTCACAAGCCAATTTTCAATGAAACACACATGCGCGGAGCGCGTTCATAAAGAAAAATGTCTGTATTTCCCCTCCTGTTTTTGAGAAAAATCCAAGTTCTCGTGAGTGGGTAATAATTTATGTTTCTGTAGCTAGATTCACAAAAGGTTTTAGGTCTCACATCCCAGATCTTTTTATCTAAGTTGTCTTCTGAGTTCTGAGTTCTCAGTAGACATTCATAAAAGGTGTCAGATTAAGTTTTGTCTTTTACTATAATACTGTTAAGAGGGCAACGCAGATTTCTCCATATGCATATGTTGAGGTTCTCCATGTTCTAGAGATCAATAGGGGCCACGGTGGCAGAGTGGTAACACTCTCGCCTCCCACCTCTGCAGCCGGGGTTCGATCCCCGTCATGGCCGTAAGTGGGAAAGCTGGTAGTTGCTTGCCGTTGGTCGGCAGTTTACAGTACAGAACCCTAGCGAACTATATGTACTGGTTTCCTCTGCCCTTCCAGCTACCCGTCGTGATATGACCTGTACAGTGTTGAAAGCGACGTAAAACCCCAAATAAATAAATAAAATCTAGAGATCAATAAATTTGGCATCTAATCACAGTGTGTCACCTCTGTGTGGGTTCCAGTCCCACACGTGACAATACTAAGGACCTGTACCAATATGACCGTGGCTGTTAAACAGGAAGTAAAATCTTTCACTGTGTCATAGTGGCTGTGTGAAAGTCGTGGATTATTTTGATTGATAGTGTAAAACCTCAGCTACCAATAAATATATGTTTCAGCTTTATATCATTCGCCAAAATGAGATTAAGCCATAAATAATTGAAAGATCTATTTTTCTGCTAAGCTCATGTACCCATATAGACTTTTGAAGTCAATTGCAATTTTGTTTTCTATCTACACAGACGTTTTTGTGCAATTTTCCTAATAGTAAACAGTAAGTTACCTTCAAATCAATAAATTCTGTTTGGCATTTGAACCTTGATGCTTCAACTTGGAACTAAACTGAATACAAATTACCATTCAGTAGTTGGTTGTCATGGGCAACAATTGTAGATTTCCGATGATATACCATACCATATAAAGTGAATGCAACGATAGTTATTTTGACAGGGAAAATAAATTAGAATATATTCAGATATTTCTGAGTGCAGATTCCAAGTTTTGTGCCAATTTGAGGAAACTGGTTTCAGGTAAATATTACGATATCGTCCCTAAAAACTAAAAGGTTAATGATTAAGATTTGTTTTCTTTTGTTTTTTTTTGAAGTGTAGTTATAAATTGCATTATTGGCAGTGAGTATTTTGAACAAATGGAAACTTAATTACTGTGCTGATCCAGATGTGTTGTATCAGGTTATATTGGATCAGTTCAGACGTGAATGGGCCTTTAGAGTTTCCTTTGAAGGAAATGAGTGCTATAAATGTTTCGTGAGCATTTTAATTGAGATACCACACCACTTTTATGCTGTAACCTTGTTCTTTTAAACATAGTCAAAGTCACTATTCTATTGTCGGTTCAACAGCCAGGGTCATATCAGCACAGGTCCTAAGTATTGCCACTTGTGGATGTCAAACAGCCCGTAACTGTGTGCCAAACTTGACCATAAGGCTACTGTGGACATCTGTTCCTTTACACTGTTATAAAATTCTCGCATATACAATTTAAACCCATTTGAAGGCATGTCTTGGGCTGTGAGATTAGTTGTATAATTTTCTAGAGCATGTTTACAGACCTGAAAACTATAAGAAAAATTACCCTGGCTGTTTTAAACTGCTAACAAGTATTGTGGTGCAAATACAGAAACGGATGTTTTTGACTTTGTCTGGTTCAGTGTGGGTCATGCTTTATATATTTCTGTTACTTTAAGGATCCTTTAATAATCTAGTGTTAACTTTTAAACCATGTCAGTGATACATTCTAACCACTCCCCTATTGGGTAACCCACTTGTTTAGGAACGTCGATGACCTGTGTTCAATCCAAGGTACAGGCAGATACAAACTGGCTTGGATGACCACTTAAAAAGTGCTCCATGTCTTGGATCCTATCCCCAGTGTCAGGCTGCAGAAATATATGGGCATTGATAAATGGTCAATCCCGAGAATCTGGCTTTTAGCTACTGGAATGTAAGCCACTATAGAGCTAGAGTTATATTTGCACAGTGAGGATGGAGTGAAACAGTGCATTGAGTCACGACAAGTAAATATCACACTGAGTCGAAATATAGAAGAACAAAATTATAAAAATATGGAGATTTTAATCCAACGTAATGCTTTTAATGCATGACGTCTGCCCCTTTAAAATAATTACAAGATAGATAAAAGACAGTATTGTATGAACCTAGTGTAACTCACGTCATGTAAACTGATATATTAATCACTTGTCAAATTATTAACGTTTGTTTGCATTACAAGACACTACCTGCATATCATTTACTTCATGTAAAATAAAGCTTTTGTATAGGACGTTTTTATTTTTACATATAAAGCATATGTGTACACATTTTACAAAGTCTGTTAATAATTTACAACAAAACTACACTCTTGAATTCATTACCATTGTAACATTGTTTAGATTAGTCACATTAGCAGTAGTTTCATCCATTGCAGTCATATTGTTAATCTCATGGTATATCTTCTTTGGTGTTCCACATAAAATTGAATTCAGTTGGTCTCTGAAGATTCTCCCACTGAGTGTATAAAGAAAGAAATTGATTGCAAATCCCAGGATGTAAAGGACAGCTGTGTAGTTCTTGGTTATGATAAGTGTAGACTCTGGCAAATGTATCACCTGTGAACGATGCAAGTACCAAACCAGGAAATGGATCAGAACTGGAAAGTACAGAATGACATAACTGGATGACACCAACAGGAGTAAAATAGTCACTTGTACATTTTTATCCTTTGCCAGTCTACTGATTCTGTTGTTTTGATTTTGGGTCACCACACAAGAAGATCTTCTCCTTGATCTCTGCTGTTTCAGTTCAGACAACTTTGAAATGATGGAACAGTTCAGAAAGACTATGCTGAAAACCGGAACAATACGGAATAAAAATGCTTCTGTTAGGTACATTACTGTAAACTTCCTCTCATGTGGAACCAGTACAGTACATACATTGTACTCTTCATACAACCCCATAAAGAGGATGTGATAAGGCATGATAAAAATGATGATGCAAATGAACAGAACCCCGCATAGTATTCTGGCTCGGCTTACATTGCAAACGTCTCTGAAGACCACGGCATAGTGACAAGCAAGGAAGCGTTCAATGGTGAATGCCAGAATCAGACAAGTAGAATAGTCTGAGAACAGATCCACAAAGAACTGGAGAAGTATGCAAGCAATGGTGTTGTAATTACTGAAGTCAAAGGAACTGTCAGGAAAATACACACACCTGTAAGAAAATAAAATACACACATATATTGTTTTCTACTGCGCTGTTATGGTTATGATCTTAGTCTTGTAAACTGAACTGCCAGTGTCTCTGACATTGAGTACCTTTGATGATGGACATATTAATTTTGGTGCTATACAAATCATGGAGACATGTTTTCCTTACAAAGCATGTAGACTCAGTAGTGTAACTGGCTTCAACATTCTGAGTTTGAGGTATGGTAGTTACTATCTAATATACCACCTGTACTTAGTTGAAAGCTGCATTTCACCTGAATAGTTTCTATTTGACTTTTTGAATAACACGATGGATAAATAATTAAATACTAATGGTAAGCCAGTTCATTTTTACCAGGACTATATGCCATTCAAGCCTCGTCGGGGATTTGAAGCATCTAGGGAAAAAAGTTTTACAATATTAATTCTTGAAAAGACAGGTAGGACAGGTATTATTTGTTTTACAATTGTTATTACAACCTTTAATAATTACCATCAGTAACATACATTTTGGCTAGCAAATCCAAATACACCCATATCACATATCACCAAGCTTTTCACTATTGTTGCCTAGCAAACTCCCGACTTTTGCATGTATATTCAGAATTTCACTTAATGAAAGGTTTGGGTATTCCTTTTGAAACATAACACATAGGTTTGGGCATAGTAATTTGTAAAACATTGATGGGGTTCTTTTAAGTAATTCTTAAGTCAGCCAAATACTGACATATTGGGGTAAATAACACGGAATTTTCATTAATAATCCAGTTTTGTCTTCAGGGAGCTAGACTAAAATATCTTTGTAGAATTCAGCTACTCAATGAGATATGAAACTTTAACTTTGAATTTAAGAATATAATACAAAAACAACTTAGTGTTTACAACACCTTCATCAAGAGAATAGCCATCAGATAGAATATGACTGACACTGTAGTATATAATACCACACATCTTACACTTATATTGGGCAACATGATCAAGATTAGA
This sequence comes from Sabellastarte sp. h YS-2021, assembly GCA_964017235.1. Classification (NCBI taxonomy): domain Eukaryota; kingdom Metazoa; phylum Annelida; class Polychaeta; order Sabellida; family Sabellidae; genus Sabellastarte; species Sabellastarte sp. h YS-2021. Next base: position 139,663,922 of record OZ024928.1, read on the forward strand.
GTCACTACATAGAAAGTGTCTGGCGCAGGAGTGAGGATGGTTCAGTATCAAAAATATGTAGAACAGGAGGCTGTCAATGCCAAACTGTTCCGATTCTGGGATTCTGGAAAAAATTCTTTTAGTACACCCCAAATAAATAGGTCACTGGAAGGAAGTGGAACTCATGAAACCAAACATGGTAGTTTCCTCCCTAAAAGGTCCCCAAATTTACAAAAAATGATGATGCAATTTCTTCAGACTTAGGGTTTGCTTCCAATATTTTAAGCATTTTGCTTCCAATATTTTAAGCTTTTTCTTCAATTGCATATGTTAACAAGCAAGGTGGCGGCTATAAAATGTTGTCATGATATTTCAGTAAAATGCTCTACTACTGACCCATCCCAACACAAGTATATAATACTACCTACCTTAGTGTGGGCAACACTTTTATCAAGAATACAGTCACCAGATAAAATGTGTCTGACAGAGACAATACCCACAGGTAGACATTGCTGCTCACATTACGCATGTTTGGTGAGGCAAACACAATGAGGCTCAGGGAATTCCCTACAGTCCCTTAGAACAAATAGAAAAAGTAAAACAACATATAAATACAGCAATGTATTACATAATTTCTGTCACTGGCAGGAATTTAATGTATAAAACAGCTTGGTTTATGCAATGTAAATTGGTCCAGCTTGTTTTTAAAATTAAAACCCTATTTTTTCTCAGTGTGGATAAATATATATAACAAATTTTAACTAAAAAATACAGCCTTGTAATAATTATTTACATATGAATTATTCTAATCTCACTTTTTAGAAAATAAAAAGAAACCCACTAATTCAAATTTGATTCAAATTCTATAATGCGTATTAAAGTGGATTTTGGAATGAATTTATAGCTTATATATTGATCTATATCTAGGAGCGATTAAAGTACCCCTTGTTGTATGTACTTAACTACTTCCTGTGTGAACAAAACTAAGGTATATCATGTGTTTCTTAATTTGTACAAAGCCAATCAGTGTGCAGCTTACACAACTTTAGTTATGTACCAGTGATCTTAATTGGTTACAGCTATCGTTTATGATGAACTTCCTGTTGTGAACGAGTTATGACAATTATTGTGGAGCACCGTTTGTACAGGTTTGCAAGAATTTTCTTAGATATGCATAGGGTGGTCTGGAGATATGTAAAAGTGCATTATGCACCCATGCCAGGTCTAATAAAAATGTATAACTTGTTCCTCATTTCAATAATATCCATTAGCTCCAGTCTAAGCACTGAGGCCTTGCTGAAATAACAAGGAAGGCTAATATTGTTGTTTGCAGAGTCATCCCTGGTGCTGAATGGACAATAAATAATCTGCAAGTATACCTTATATAATTTCTAAGTAGGAGCAAAGGCTATGTCTGTGAATATAAACGAGTACATTATGCACTTGGCACTAAGTTTACAAATGTATGTTTTAGATAAAACTGGACCAGTGGATTTAATGCCAGGGCAATAACTTTAGCATCGCCACATCTGACTGAGGAATGGATGATTAAGCATGCTATTTGACCTCTCCACTGTGGGCTTAAAAACCATTCTTATATTTACTGGTATGTATGAATGACGGTATAGGGTCATTAGATTTGGATACTTCCTTGCAATTATATTTCACCCATGGGTTTCCAGTACTTCAGTGATTTTGCAAATATAGCTTTTTCTGTCCTCAAACAATGGAATCTCTCAACTGCCAAAATTCAATTTTTACATAGAGTCTAATATTTGACTTAATGAGTCCTATAATTTGTGACATGTGCGATTTTCTTACTTGTATATACACCTTTTATTCAGTGGTGTATATGTTCTAGACAATCTGAGTAACCAGGCAATAATTTAAGGCTTATATATTGGATTTTGTGAGTTCTGTATTCGATTAAGTATCTCCTATAGTGCAACACGGTTACATTTATTAGTGAATAATACTTATTATTATTATTGCTTCAACTGTGAAGCACAGGCATCTAAATTAAAGGTGGATATTGTAATTATTTATCAAATGAAGATTCCAAAATTGATTTAAGCTAAATTGGGGTAGATTACAATATGTTTTTCAATTAAAAGGTAGGGTAAGTTTTACAGCCATGTTTTGACATTAAGTGAGGACACAGTCTTTTGAAAATAAAGTGTTGACCAGTGCAAAGTAATAAAATTGGAAGTTTTGCAGTACACTGAAAACAAAGAAATTGCATGTTAAAGTAATATTAGGAGTTGTTTTGAAACTATATGCAAATTAAGGGGAATTGTGAATGATGTAAGGAGGTATCCCAGGTTCAACCAATGAAAATTAAGAAGTTAGGGATTTTCTAGAAATTTGAGTGTCATTTTGATGTCATAAGTAGTATATAAGCTCATGTTTGAGCCTAAATTGTCAGATTACCTACAGAGCTACCTGCTGTTTGAATCCTTCAGAACTAGGAACCCGGAGTGAAGAAAACACTTTAGAGATTTTACTGGACTTTGGAAATATTACTAAATTTTGTAAAATATTGTTAAACACAACGCGAAGAACTTAAATATTTGAAATCTTGGAAAACAAGTATAGGTCAAAGTTTTAAATAATAAATAATAATTTTACTGAAGAAGTAAGTTTTACTAAAAAAGATCAACAGGAGAAGTGAACAAAATAAATGACAAATGGAAAATCTACCACTGTTATAATATTCATGTTACAATGTCCTATGTTAACGCTAATAAGTTATCTATTAACGTTACTAAGTCCTAGAAACATGTTGCCAGATTCTTATATTGAAGTAACTGAAGTCCTATATCTACACCAACATTTCCTGTATTTACATTACTGAATCATATAGTGACGTTGTAAACCCTGTATTCACATTACTCACACCTATATTCACGTTACTAAATCCTATATAGAGCAAACTTAATTTTACACCGAGATAAACATCAAACTTATTAACTTATACGTATGTATTAACTGATGTTTGTACCATTTCAAAACTAATCCAAATCTGGAATGTGTACAGATTTAAGGCTATGTTTAGCAATGGATCACCATGTAGAATCTATATGTTTATGTGAGGTCTTCTAATGTCCCTTCGCCCTTCAGAATTGTAAACAAGGCTTCACAGACATAACTCACCACTAAAAATGAACCAAGCAACACACAGATCACACATTCCACGAAATGCACAGGACTTAAAATCAATCAGTTCTATTACATTTTCTTAGTATTGCTGCTTGCTATTGAATGTGTAGATTCAATGGCCAAGCCGTTGAATGTACACATTCAATAACTAACCCATTGAATCTATACATTCAATGGTTATCTACATTCAATACAACATATATATGCAATACATTTCATAGTAAGATACAATAACATGAGACAATATGCATACTACAGCTGGGATATCTTAAGACTGATAAAGACCAAGGGACTGCCAAAAATCTAGTAATAGCTTCTTGAATCCCTGGCTATATCTGCTCATTAGGACAGTAAAACTCTTTGAGTAATCCCATTGTAAGTCCACAAAATCCCTCGATTTCTTTCCTATGCAAGAAATTACTTCTTGTCAGAGAGTTTGCGCGCTAAACTATCTTAAAGGACGTTGGTTTGATGCTTATCATTAGCATAGATTATTTACAGGGAACAGCATTAGAGTATTAGGTCCCAACTGAGGAAAATATAACTTGAATTGCTAAGATATAATATTTTAGGGTACCTAGGGAATATTTTCACAGAATTGCAAAATTGAGAAAACAATTGACTGCAGATATTAAGACCTTACGCCTAATTTGGGTATCTGAAAAACTAGAGATAGTATGTATGAAGACTTTATTAGTGTCCAAGTAACTAAGATAATACCTTGAACATTTGAGATAGCATTAAACAGTGTTTTTCTGAAATATTTGAGATATTATATTAAGACAGTAAGTTAAGCTCTCAGAGATTATATTTTTTTTCTCTAGGCTCTGATCGTTCTCCATTTGGAATAAGCATTTAAGAAAAGAAATGAAAAAAGTACGCATTTGACTAAGAACCACAACCTTATATCTATCTCAGTATTTTTTCCTCATAAAGTATCTTTTCTCCATGGATATGAATGTTTTTGGAGCTACTTTATTTGTTTGGCAAACATAAAACAAAGAACTGTCACGAAATGAATGTAATAAAAACTAGAAATTACATGAACAGTAGATATCAATGGAATATTATGTTGGCTTTCCAACTAGGGCCATACCTAAGGTCATGCCAAGCTGACATACATTATGAATTGGATTGGAACCCTCAGCCGCAGAGGTGAGACCCCTAAAGGTCATGTGACAGCCTCTGAAACCATAAGGTTAATAAAATCCCTTTGGCAATTGTAATAAAAAAATTCAAAATATTTCAAACATTGGACAGAAAAAAAACAGATTGTTGGTATGCATGCACCCGACTATGTTTTACGGCTTTCTGATTTGTGCATTACGATTTGGATGGTGTGCCTTAGAATCCGCCAGTTTGGAGATTAAGCACAAGGATACCTTATATTTGATGCTCATGTATACTTTAAAAGATCCATTACTGTCAGAGTGGCGAGGGATATTGGCATATAATTACTTGCTCTCAGCTCTGCAGCTATGGGTTTGAATCCAACTCAACACAATTTGTGGGATGGGTTTGGGGCCTCTCCTAATATGACCTTTGTGGTTGAAAACTGGAAAAAAAACTCCAAACTTTGATTCATGCTTACCAGCAGCAATGAATGCAATGGACAGGAATATGAATACTTTGTGTGAATCTATCACACTTTTCTCTGGTGTGACGGCTGAACACGCAACATCAATGTAGTCTGTTGTGTTCGTGAAAGTGACATCGTAGGACAAGTTGTAGGTACTGGGCGATAATGTGGTCCTTGAAACAAGTGACTCCAATGTGGCCATTCTCATTTTCTTGACAAACCCTGGAAAATATAAGTGTGTGCAAAAGGTTGTCATTATGAGTTAAGTACCTCTAAGAAATCTATTGTGTTCCTGGACAGAGAAATCAGATAAAGGGCCGATGTAACCTCTTTCATGCTCAGGCAAATTCCAGAAGGCCTTAGGATCTACCCTAGGGAATTCTCTGTCTCAGTTCTCCATATTAAGGTAACATTGCAATGCTCGTGTGAAACACAGGCCCTATGTGTGCATCCACCGCAAACCATAGCCCTTTGTAAATTTTCTTGATTGTGACACATTTTGAGGAATAACTGCACATAAGCTTAGATTACAGATATCTTGAAGTATGTTTGCCTGATTGCAGATTATTGATTGTGAATGGATCATGGAACAAGTTTTTACTTTGAATACTGTCCCAAATGGGGATATTGAGGTATACCATACAATAGAACCAATACAACTATTCATCATTTTGTTTGACTACTTCTATGGCTACCTGATCACATGATGTGATTCTGAACCTGACATTCTGAACCCATATGACTAGTAATAGAAAGTTATTAAATGTAAATATCCAACAATATGTGAAAAAGACAAAATATTGATATTAGGAGGCCAACCAGTGACCTTGAAGAAAAAGGTCAGTCATATTTTATGTGTTTATAGGGGACATATGTGTTATATATGTTGTTACAGAACTTCAAATTTGACAGAATTTAAAATTCTGTCAACAGAACTTCCAATTGGATATTGTGTCGACAGAACTTCCAATTCTTGTGTTTCATTAATTTGGAGGGATTTGAAGTTCTGTCAACAGAATTTGAAATCTTGTCGTCATAACTTCAAATCCTGTTCATGACATTTGGGGGTATTGCTCTGAGGTCCAGATTTTAGGTTATTTTGAAGAATACAATTTTCACCTCTTTTTTTTTATATTCCTACCCACTCATGTCTGTTAATCAAGGCAGTTATGGTTGTTAACTATGAAAGCCTGGAACCGCAATCCAAATTCAAAATTTGAAATATGCTATTTGGAATTTCAAACATATATTTGGAATTCAAAATACCCTATTCGGAATTCCAAATACATATTTGGAATTCCAAATATGCGACTAGTCCCCAAAACAACAGAAAAAGTCGTCCTGTGTTATCCACTAGCAGGACTGGTCCAGTACTGTACTTGGTGGAGCATGGTACTTCCTTCCTGTCTGGACAGTATGACATCACGGCATCTTATTCATTGTCTAACCTCTTTAGACCCAAATACATATTAAAACTTATTTAGTAAGTCGATAGTAAGGTCGGTTGGGAGGGCCTCACCGGTTCAGTAGGTAAGGTATTAACTTATAAAAATTAGGGCTGCAAGCGAGCCTGAAAATGTGCCTCGATTCCTTGTTTTGGAAGAATCGACTCAGGCTCAGTTAATCCTAGAATCAATACTGTATGTATTTGGGTGTAAAGAGGTTTAGACAATGAAAAATATGCCTGAAGTCACACTGTCCAGACAGGAAGGAAGTACCATGCTCCACCTAGTTCAGTACTAGACTGGACCTGCTAGTGGATAACACAGGACACTCTACAAGTAATTTCTAGTCTCCTTTATATTTATAGTATATCAACATGTACAACAAATACAATCTACCCTCTGTACAAGTACATTGGTATGAGTGTAAGTATCATGTTTGTTTGGATAAGATCTGGAGGCATGCTTCAGAGTAATTTGACTGACGTGTGGTTTTTAAGCAATTTTTCTCTTAGACTGCTTAATCTTTATTTTAATGACAATTTCTAAGACTGGTCATACGAAAAAGCAGATACCCATAATAAATTGACCAAAAAAAAAAAACAACAAAAAACAAAAATCAGCCCAACAGAGAAAACACCGGGAGAAACCAAAAATCTAGGGTGAGTAAGCTTTTAAAAATAGTTTAGCTTTCAACTTCTTTCTGAATGAGGAGAGAGAAGTGGTTAAATGTATGTCATCAGACAAATCATTCCAAATCATTGGCGATACATATGACATATTCTATACTATCCTATTCCGCTATGTATACATAGTAACATTTCCAATGTTGCCATGAACAAGTGTGGACTGGGCTTTTAGAAATGCTTGCAGAATTGACACCCGTTTACCCTTTTGTAATTTGTTTAATGTATATTAAAATCTGTTAGTAAGTGGATTAAATGGAGGGGATATTCAGAGAAGCTTTTACATCTGAAGTCACTTTATCCAGTGCAGCCATGATTAATTTCCTTTAAGTATATCATCAACCCCTTGGTGAGTCTTAGATTCCAGGACATAACAGTAGATATTTGGTTATTGTAACAAACACAAGTCAGGTAATGTTTACTTCATGTCTAGGAAAGGGAGTTTTAATTAAAGTATATGTATGCTTAAGTGTTTACCATTGAATTTCCCCCTGAAACTGATTAAGTATGCTTTTCAGGTGACTGCAACAGTGGCCAATAAACACTGTGTCTTAAAATAATATTCAAAATATATAATAATAAATCGCATATTCTGTACTAAATTTTGGTATTATCAAACTAAAGATTATTTCTTATGTTTTTAAGATTCTTAAACATATATTTGATAAAAAATGCCTCTGATAGTCAAATAATATAGCAATTATATTTTAAAGATTTTTATTTTGTAAGTTATTAGGGACCATTTGCATTCATTTTAATTCATATTCAGTGGAATGAACTATATTAGTAACATGTCGCCTTTATGAAAACACGAAAGGGGAATGCTATGTCTCTTGCGAGGAACATTTTTATCTGAATATTGTTTTATTTACAATTGCAATTTACCTTGCAGTTATAAAATTTCACTGGGAATTAATTAATAACTTTCCAATCTAATTAACTTTAATAGCTAAAATAAATGTCCAGTAAAATTTCCACAAAAATTCTAGAAAAAAATGTACATGTTTTAAGTAAAAATAACTTTATGATGAAAAGTTAATGAGGAGGTTTGCTATTAATCTGTTTCAGTCCTTTTTCAAAATTTCCAATCAGTGTTATTTTAGTTTTTAAAGACCAATGAACTGTACTGGAAATCTGATTTTCAATTTAAATGTTTAAATCATTCAAGGAGTTCAGTTTCAAGGTGGAACGAGGATGGACCTAAGATATTTCCTTTGGCAAATAAACATCATCCTTTGTGGTAATATTGCATGATGACAAATAAAAGTCATTCTTTGCGTTAAAATTGCATGCGACAAAAAGTATTCCTTTCTAATTCTAATAGTACTTTCATAGCACTTAATCTCCATATATTGACAAACTCTATGGTACATAACACGAGAAAGCAGAGATCATAATCATTAAGCCAGAAACATTGCATGGGTCAGCTCTATGCAGAAAGACCAAGACAAGACCAGAAAACTAGAGTTGGTATGCTTTTCGAAAACATAGACAAATCCACATCCTTTGTGGTAATATTGCATGGTGACAGAGTCATCCTTATTCGTAACACTGTATGTTGTCAAAATAAAAGTCACCATTTATTGTAACCTAGCATGTTGATAAATAAAAAAAGCATCATTTGTGTTAATGCTGCATGATAACAAATCAGACTCATCATTTGTGGCAACATTGCATGGTGACAAAAAGGTATCCTTTGTGCAAACACTGTATGGTGATAAATAAAAGTCTTCCTTTTTGGTAACATGGCATGGTGACAAATTCTTTGCGATAACATTGCATTTCGATAAAAAGTCATCCTTATTGATAACACTGCATGATGGCAAATCAAAATGATCTTTTATGGTAACACTGCATTGTGACAAAATTATCCTAACACTTCATGGAAGCAAATAAAAGTCATCCTCTGAGGTAATACAGCTTGGTGACAAACAAATTCCATACTAATTGGTAATACTCTATAGGGACACATAAAAGCCATCCTTTGAGGTAACACTGCATAATGACAAATAAAATATGCTTGTGGTGACAGTGCATGATGATAAATAAAAGTCACCTTTGTTGATTACGCTGCATGGTGGCAAATAAAGGTTATCCTTCGTGGTAACTAGGTATGGTGAAAAGTAAAATTAAGTCTTTGCTGTAACACTACATGGTTACAGCATACACTCTATCCGGCGTCTCTGTGGTACTTTACCTGGGAACAGCTATGGACAGATGATTTTTAAATTTGATTTTGGTGTTGCCCCTTAGAGTCTGCCTAGCAGAGATTAAGCGCTATAAAAGTACAGAATGGTATAGAATGGTGACAACTAAAAGTCATCCTTTGTAGGAACATCGTATGATGATAAATGAAAGTCATTCTTTGCAGTAGCACTGCATAGTGACAAGTAAAGTCATCCTTTGTAGTAGCCCCTCAGTGTGATTAATAAAAGTCATTCTTTGTGGTAATACTGTATGGTGATAAATAAAAGCCATCATTTGTGGCAACACTGCATGGTGAAATCGTTTTCTTTTGAGGTAATATTGCATGGTCAGCCATGAATGTTTTAAAAATAAGTTTTACATGAGGTGGCCCTAAAAAACAAGTTCTTACTTCAGGTGTCGTCGTTCATATTCTGTTAATGCCTTGAGGACATAATAACTTTGGAAAAAACTTTAGCATGTTCTTATGTGTCACAAACATCCTTATAAGATAATAAAAAATGAAATGTAATAATTGTTTGGCTTGGAAATCTCCCCAAATCTTTGCACATTATTTCCCTTCATAATGCTTGCTTTTCATCTGCACATTACACTGAAAAATATTTTGGTGAAATAGATGAATCCGCAGTATGCAGAGACATAAAGCACTATCCATTGTTTTCATTTCACGGGGCATGGATTTCCTGTTGAAATGGACTTTCAAAGAAAAAAAACATCCACCATGTTAATGGTAAGAGCTATTTACTCAAACCACCCTGCACTATTAATTCACTTTCCATGTAATAGCATAGAAATTAGTCTGCGAGTTTTGTGCATGATGTTTCATTGTTTTCATTCATTCAGGTGGCATCATTATGAACTAACAAAGGTCAAGTAGGTGAATACAATTTCACATATTTAGTTAAGTGACTGTGCACTAGTTCATACCCAGTCTGTTGTGACTAATATTTTGTTACTAATCAAAAAAAGACAATGTTGAACCTCTTTTTATTGAATAAACTTATCAAGCTATTCTATTTGTCTGTGTGGTGTAGATTGGCCTGTTACTGTCTGATCAATGAAGTTAAGCAGCACTGGGCTGGGTTAGTACTTGGATTAGTGACTGTCTGAGTTCTGGGCAAGGTAGTGACTTGGATGAACACTTTAATGGTGGTCCCAAAATATAACCCAAACAAGGTACTGATGTTAACACAATCAAGCAATATTATTCACCACGCTTGGTCAAAGTTGAGGTTTTATGACCCGTTGACCCGCTATGACAGCCAGGGCCATATTGTGACAGGCCCTCGGTATTGTTACTCGTGGAAGTCGAACACACACAGACATGACTTCCGGTGATAAGATGTGAAACTTGCTAGCCACTAAGCCAGCCAGGAGCTCTTGTTACACTCTTATTAGGCATTATATTTTGACATAGTCACCTAGTGGATAATACACTGACCATCCACTTCTCAGGAATTGGGTTCAAATCCCCGGCCTAACCTGAAATGGAAAAGCTTGCTTGTATAATGGATTTCAGTGTAGAATCTTGCCCAACTAATATCCACTACTTTCGTCCGTCCAATCAACTTAAATGTGTAAAAAGCAGTATTAAACGTTAAATCTATGAGGCATATATATTAGGCACAATAAAACATTTTTTCAGAGCATTTTCACTGGGATATTTTTTTGCAGGTGGCTATAATTTCTTTATTTAATTTTATGGTATAATCTTGCAGAAAATTCTTAGAACAGATAGTAAATTAAAAACATTGAATATTAGTTGAGCCCAAGAAACTGAGGAATTTGTCGTCGTAAATCTCTATTGAAAAGACAAATGACAAAATAGCGCTCAACCCTCAAGGAAGTAAAGACTATTATCGAAGTGACCCTATATAGATCCATATTTCAAGACATTATTGGTGAATAGAATCGTTCTGTACACATTTCTTTTATTTAGTTAAGTTCCATATTCTAATTCCCTCTCTGTATGTCATTATACATTTTATACAGTAATTGGTCACATCTGGACTGCGACACTAAATGGCAACAGTGGACAATAGTGGAGACAAACTGTCTTATTCAATTGTAAGTTTATCTATAAGAATTTTATGAGTGGGTATGGCCCCCAGCCATTGTACACTGGTTTAAATGAGTGGATTGGGTTCTGTTATCGACTTTTTATGGTTGTTATTCACTCTAACTGCTATACATAATTGATTTAATTGTATTTGTCTGATGTAGATGTTAAGGCTTTTAAAAAATATTCATGATACAAGAGTAAGTTATGAATATTATGCTTCAAACAGGCCAACTTATTCACCGGATTCACCGGAGGTCATATAATATAATTTCTTCATCTTACACCATTAAATAACCCACAGCCATTCAATTTACAGCTTAAAAAGGTAGAGATTGAGTTTATCCATATTGGTTCATCTTTGTGTGCTAATATAGAAAATTAAACTGTACCCTGAGCAGTGATAAAATATCTAACACATGCTGTAGAAGTTTAAAATTTCACTAGTCATTAACTTTTTAGCCATTTTAACTGATGAGTTTGGAGTTTGGATTGTGAAAATTAATTCCTAGTGAAATTATAAAATCTGCATTAATATCTCCAAAAACTGAAAATTTAATTCTAGTGAATTTCTTAACAATGAAGAATTTGTGAAATTTTATTCCCGTTAAAAATTGCTCTGAATACAGTACTAAGCTATGTTCTTGATGGTTTTATGGCCGAAAACTTAAGGGTAGCAACACTGCTGCATGCATATGACCTGATTAAAAATTGGTAGCAGGTGTTTGTAAAAGCTATAGGGTAATATTTTTAGCAAATATGCCTGGATAAGTGGTCTTTATGTAGAGTATTTTTGTCTTAAATATGATGTGGTATATTCGATTTTGCCCTGTATGTCTCCCAAAGTGACATAAAATATTTACACTCTTCTGGGGTAGCTATAGTTAATTACCTGTATCAATTTTTTCCATTTTGTCACACAGTAGCACCCCCCACCCTACTCCAGAGATCATACTAGAACTACTCTAGAACTACGCGTCAGTATAACTGTCTTTCTTCTTCTACTTCTTCTAATAGTACTTTTATAGCGCTTAATCTCTATCTAATGATAGACTCTAAGACGCAGAAAGCCAAAATCAGAGATCGTAATCGTTAAATCAGGGACATTGCAGGGGTCGACACCACGGAGAAGACAAAATGAAAACTAGGGATAATCTAGGGTGGGTAAGCTTTTTCAAAGAGGTAAGTTTTCAACTTTTTCCTGAATGAGTAGAGAGATTTAGCTGAGCGTACATCATCAGGGAGATCATTCCAAATCCTAGGGGCATCATATGCAAAGCTAAGGCCAAAATGCTTTTTAGACTTATATATTGAAGCACAATGTGGGACCTGAAGCAAGGACACCATCAGAGTGACTTCTACGTGTTCTGTACACACTATGTCTGGGTTTAAGGAAAGGTTCAAAGTATTTTGGATGGCCACTATGTAGAAACTTGTACACCAATAGGGCTGTCTTGAAGATAGAGCGATGCAAGACAGGCAACCAGGCAACCAATGAAGACTTTCCCCTTAAATGTAGTATAAAGTTAACATACATAATACAGAATCAGACCAATATCCAATGCTGCCATGATTAGACTACATTAAATCAGTTGACCTTCCGGGGAATATAACATTATTTCACCATAAAAAACATGCCCCAGGAATCACTCTGATGTAGAGAGTAACACCAACTAGGGAGTGTTGGTAGTTACTCTCTGGTGCACAAACTGGACAAAACAGTATTCACTGTTTCCCTCCACCCATTTAACTACCCATCTTAATAAGATCTAAACAATGTTTTAAAGAGACATTAAATCAAAATGAATGAATGAATCAATCAATGTACCCTGTGTTGGAATTGAGGATTGTGGGATTTAAAAAAAATGAGGGATCAACTTGTTTTCCCTTGTCCACTTGGCTGAAATAAGTAAATTTTAATTTAATTTTTACTAAATTGTAGGACTATTTTCTGAATTCATCCTTTCATCTTTTAATTCAGATAAATGATCTTGACGTCAGTTAATCTTAGTTTACAACTAATCGGATCAGTTCTGTAACCTATTGGATTGACAATGTCTTTGACCTATTATTGCAGGAGATGTAGATTCTTTTTGAAACGTGGGAAGCATTTTAAAATAATAAGAAAAACAACAGTCGTTTCTCTGCTTTTAAAACATTTAATCTAGTAACTTGTTGTGACTACATTCACATCCTTTTGTTGTCTTTCTTCTTATCTTAGGGGGAGAGGAAATGGGATCAAATGGGACTGGAGATAAACAAAGCATTTAAAACCAGAAGAAATACACGTATGAAATCGAAGAGCACTGCTCACTTAAGCAAAAATCAGCAATTTGCAGTAAATAGTCTGGATTATGGATGGTTTGGTATCAAAAATATGTATATCGGGGATCGCCAACAGTACCAATTTTGGGACTTCGAGTTTTAGTACAGCCCAAACCTAATATGAAATCCCAATAAAAGTCCTCAAATGCAACAAATGTTTGGACCAAAAGTGTGCAGTTTCTTGGAATTTTTGATTTTTTTCCCCAATATTCTAAGTTTTCCTTCGATTATATATGTTGACAAGCACGACACAGGTTTTAAAGTGTTGTAACCAAAACATGACAGTGCTGCTTGACGTAATCACTATAAAAGTCTGGTAATCAAGAAAAATATGGGATAAAAGTGTACAGTTTACTCAAATTTGGGGTTTGTTCCCTGTATTTTAAGTTTTCCTTCCATAAAATGTGCTGACAAGTGAAGTGGCGGTTGTTAAATCTTATCACAGAATTTCACTAAAATGCTCTTAATACTAAGACACCGGGCCTATCGACCCATCCCTTGTCTGGATGAGTTAAAAATTATCCTGATTTCATATGCCTGGAGTTATTTTGTGGTTTATTATAACTTCAAAATCATTCTATTATCGCCCACACATAAAGAGATACCCTTTTCGGAATATTAATCTTGCTCAAGACTCAAATGTGTATCATGCCTGTTACAAACAGGTACAGAAATTTATATTCATAAGGCACTCATGCAAGACAGGCGATATAAGCTTAACTGAAGTTGTAGCTTTAGTTTTTGCTGTTTGCTGATGTAAAAGCCTGTATATATGAGAGTATATTATATAAACTGAAAATTTATTGTGTAATTATTTCTAATTGTTACTATTTTTACCTAATTACAAAGAGACTCGACTCTTAGCAGGGCTAACAGAATATGGCAACAGTGTTTCAAGAGGGGGCTTTTAGAGGATAGCACAGTTGTCTCTCTCTCTTTTTGTTAGCTAAATTGCCAACAAGGGGTTAGTTTGTGACTGGCAAGTTAATGACAGCCAGGAGCCACCCACAAAAATACTTTATATAAATGTTTCCTGTTAAAATCTCTTGAGATGGATAAACCAGTTATGAGAAGTTTTAAAAGAATTATTCTTTATCATAAAATACAATTTTTTCACAAATGGAATTGTTAACTCAATAAAGCAATGGTATATTCTGATACTTAAAATTGCTTGTCAATGATCATGCAATTTATTTCCTTCATTTTAGCCTAGGGACTTGTCTTACAGCATAATAATGGAGTCATGGTGGTGGAGTATCAACATACTTGCCTTCCTACTCTGAGATCAGAGTTCGAACCTCAGCCTGACTGCCAGTGAGGAAGCTGGTAGTCGTTTGCTGGCATACATTACAGAACCTTGATGGTCTTTAAGTACTGATCTTCTACCCTTCATAGTATCAGTCAGAGTGTAACTGATACAAAGGTACTAGACGTCACATAAAACACCAAAGAAAAAGATACAAGATAACAATGTGTTAAAACAAATTTCAAAAATAAGAAGTATTGTGCTGAGGGATTTTGATGTTTTTGTTTATACTACGCCTCGTATAAGTGATGCACTTCTGTATGACACCTGGACTAATAAATTCTCCTGTACTTCAGTGCATGGCTCATATGATTTTCCAGGTAATTACGTGAAGGAAATAATTACAATAGATTACCTGACACAGAACTTTTACGGCTGAAGGCCAAGAAAAGGTGCATTAAATCAAATAGGAGTGCCAGTAATGACCGTCATCCAACTGGGAAATCTCATAACAATAAATTTAGACTGTTCAACAGTTTGTAAGATTCAGATCTAGCGAGACTTGCGTTTCTGGGGATAATTTATTTTCGTTTTTTTTTGTCTCTGGACTTTCATGAATTGTGGTGTAGCGTGGTGAGTGTCGGTCTCTTCACTAAAGTTAAGCTGCAATGGGCTACAGGAATGGACAGCATTTCGCCAACTTCTATTGTACTTCATTTAAAACTAATATCTACTGTGATACTGAAGGAAATGTATAGCATAGCAAAGTGTGCAATATGTCTTGATACTTTCCTAAGATTTTAGAACTGACAGTAAGCAGGATTATAGAGATTAATAAAAAAGTTTATATATCAGACAAAAATATGGCCTAAAACTGCATTTGACAGATGTAAACAGCTGTATGTTCTCTAAACTGCGTCTGGGGTCAATATAAATACTATTTATAACTTCATCATATGCTAGAATACAATGAGAAGAATCGATCTTTACCTTTAATTGTTGTATGCAAAGTGTTAACAGTTTTTGTAATTTTTTGGAACAGAAAAAATAATTTGCGAAATGCTGTCCACTTTTTAACAGCCCTAATTTTATAGGACAAGTTCTACGGATGTATTTGTTCTTATCAGAAAATATATTTCAGGATGCTACCATCATTTTACCGTTTTTGAGAAACCTCTTTTCATTCTCATAACTTTTATATAACCCACTGCATATTTGTTCTCAAGAAACTGCATTTTGGTGCTTTTATAGGCGAAATGCTGTCCTTCCTTGTATGTTATTACTGGGATGGGTGACCGCTTCAGTGCGCTATTTGTGTCTCTAATGGCTTTGCGACTCATGCTTGTAGACTGAAATCCTCCCCCCTTTTATATTTTCTGGACTTTCATGAATTGTGGCACAGCATATGAGTGTCTGTCTCTTCACAGAAGTTAAGTGGCAATGGGCTACGTTAGTACTTTGTTTCAATGACAGCTTCAATGCACTACTCATGTCTCTGATGGCTTTGTCGCTTGCACTAGTAGACTGAAACCCCTTTCATCCTTGTGTTTTCTAGAAATCTAGATACACGTCTTATAAGAGAATTGGTGTATTCATCCCTACTTTCCTCTTGAATGGAAGGGACTAGGGTGTTGTAATCAGGTCTTTTTGTGTGTCTGTCTTATCGCATAAGTCAAAAACTAAACAATGTCTTTCACATAAGACGGGTTGTAATCGAGGCTCATAGATGGTCTAAATCTAGATTTGGATCGCAAATTCAGAATTGTTTTGTAATTTTTCAGGACTACCCATGCTAGTAGGTTTTGTGATTTTGAACAGCAGAAATAACTTAATGTAAACAAATAGGGTGCACCTGGGTAGGGGGTGCATTAAAAGGACACTAAAGCTAACAGAAATATGTTGATGCCTGCTGAGTGAAGGGTGGGGAAATGCTCACAGATAAAATAATTCCTGGTCTCTTCGACACTTTGTGCTATTTGGGTCTGTGTCATTTCCCATCCAGTGCACTACTCAGAAAGCCATATTTCTAACTGTATGAGTTTTGTCAGAGAAATGTCTGCAAACTAGAGTGGATTTTTAAAATTTTTATCTCTGAAATCTAGATACACGTCTTATAAGAGAATTGGTGTATTCATCCCTACTTTCCTCTTGAATGGAAGGGACTAGGGTGTTGTAATCAGGTCTTTTTGTGTGTCTGTCTTATCGCATAAGTCAAAAACTAAACAATGTCTTTCACATAAGACGGGTTCTTATCGAGGCTCATAGATGGTCTAAATCTAGATTTGGATAGCAAATTCAGAATTGTTTTGTAATTTTTCAGGACTACCCATGCTAGTAGGTTTTGTGATTTTGAACAGCAGAAATAAGCTTAATGTAAACAAATAGGGTGCACCTGGGTAGGGGGTGGATTAAAAGGACACTAAAGCTAACAGAAATATGTTGATGCCTGCTGAGTGAAGGGTGGGGAAATGCTCACAGATAAAATAATTCCTGGTCTCTTCGACACTTTGTGCTATTTGGGTCTGTGTCATTTCCCATCCAGTGCACTACTCAGAAAGCCATATTTCTAACTGTATGAGTTTTGTCAGAGAAATGTCTGCAAACTAGAGTGGATTTTTAAAATTTTTATCTCTGAACACTTTGGTATATCATGTTTTACTACAATTCAAAAGCGAATCCACCTATATTTAAGGATCCTCCCAGTGATAAGGGTCAATAGGAGCTATCTCAACTTGTTCACATAAAGTTTTATGAAATTCATGTGAATAAATCACAGTTATGATTACAGATAATATTTATACATGAATAAATATTAATTCTCATTTACATTATAAAGTAATTAAAGATTATTTTGAACCGTATAAGATTACGTTCCAGCTTTCTGGCTCCTCAGAAGAGCAAGGGAGCCAAAATTCTCCTGAAATAGAGGAGACAGGCCGTTCTTTATTTACACCTTAGGGGTGGAAAATGAGAAAATTAATTTTATTAGCCTCTGATGAGGATAATTACAGCATTATTTGAAATAATAATTATGCGCTAAGTAAAATTATAAATGTGGTTGCTTCCCAACTAAATGACTATGTCAGTTCTAATGGACTCAAGGATGTCAAACAGTCAGCTTATAAGTTAGGTCACTCAACTGAAACTGCACTGCTGTCAATTAAGAATGAGGTCCATCAGGATCTGGCAACAGATGAGGCCACTGCTGTTATGATTCTTGAACAATCGTAAGCGATTGACATGATAGACCATGGCACACTCTTAGATTGCCTGAGGTCATGATTTGGTGTTGGTGATGTATTTTGGACTGGTTCAAAGCCCATCTATCTTATCTTTCCCAGTGTGTAAAGATTGGCTCTATTCTATCTGATGCACAGATGCTTTTGTTTGGTGTGCCCCAGGGATCTGTCCTTTGTCCAATACTCTTTTCCGTAAACATGACTACCCCAGTAATGTCATTCAATATCATCCCGGCATAGGTTTCTACTTCTATGCACAGTTATATGTTCATCTAACACACAAAAATGTGGCTCATTATTTGGACAGGTTGAAAACTTGCTTGGACAATGTAAAAAAGTGGTTATCTACAAATTAGCTGCATCTGAACCCAGACAAAACTGAACTCATCATTTTTGGTTAGAAACACAATGTGTAAAATCTTTCCCAGTTAATATTCTTGGCAATTTCCTCTCTCCTGCAGAGGCAGTCAGGAACCTCCGAATGTGGTTTGATAGTGAGTTTTCCTTTTTGAGGCATGTCCAGAATATCTGTCCTGTTTTGCACAAATTCTATCTGACATGCCATGCTGCACTATGGATGTGAATGATTTGGTCTGGAGACTACTATAATTCCTTGTTTAGGAGTGTCACACTTCTTGATCTTCCTAAGCTGCAATGTGTTCAAAATAGTCTGGCTACACCACTAAGCCAACACCACTAAGTATTCGAACATCACTTTTTCATTAGTTGCCTAATGAACACCTTTTGATATCCAAAACTGCCTTACTGGTGCAAAAGTTCCTACATCGTGGTTATCAAAAATACTTTGTACCTTTCCTTAAACCTGGACATATTGTTTATAACACACATAAAAGGCAAGCTGATGGTGTGTTCCTTGAGGTCCCACACTTTGCCACTTCAGTATGTAAGTCTACTAAGCATTTTAGCCTCAGCTTCACTTATGATACTCCAAAGATTTGGAATGATTTGCCTAATGATGTACATTCAGCCACTTCTCTCCTCTCAATCAGAAAGAAGCTCCAACCCATCTTTTTGCGCAAGCGATAGTGCGAAAACCTAGTAGATTTTAAATTTGGAAGCAAGGGGGCGGGAATTGGCTACGTTGAAAAATATGTTCAAAACTAGCCAGCCTTGGCAGGGAAGAAAGCCCAGCCCGAAGGTACAACTAAATGGGCAACAACATCAAGTTTTTGGAAAATCTAAGGACAACCTTCAAATTGTAACAAGTATATAGACCCCAAGAGATGGTGTCAAATGTAAGAACTTTCATGTAGTTGAACAACTGGGAAAACTTACAGATTTTAGTCGCTCTGGGCATGACAATTGTGTGTGCATTTTGCCTGTAGAGCACCGACAAACTTTAAGGGTTTAAAAATTTAAAACGTCTCCATGACAACTAGATATTTCCCCAAACCATATCAGCACTAGATCCTCTTGAGTTAAAAACATCTTGAAAGTATGGTGAAAATCAATGCATGGGTTTAGTCTGGGAAACACCCACAAAGTGTAAGGCCCAAAAACCTTTTTTGCATTGCCATAGCAATAACCATTGCCAGATATTCTCCAAAACCTAATCAGGTCTAGATCTTCTTTGGCTAAATATATCCTTAAAATATGAGGAACAAACATGCATTGGTTAAGACTTTGGTACAACCACACACTTTATGCCTGCCGCCTGGACAGCATTCAGTCGAAGATAATCTGTAACAAAATAACTGTTA
Source organism: Sabellastarte sp. h YS-2021 (assembly GCA_964017235.1). Taxonomy (NCBI): domain Eukaryota; kingdom Metazoa; phylum Annelida; class Polychaeta; order Sabellida; family Sabellidae; genus Sabellastarte; species Sabellastarte sp. h YS-2021. The sequence continues at coordinate 139,683,562 of OZ024928.1, forward strand.
ACAATAGTTAGGGTACTGCGTACAGAAAGGTGTGTTCACAAAGGTTTTCAAACATGTTTGAAAACTGGTATGATCCTCTATAATCACAGTGATGACACAACAAACTCTCATGACTAAAAGAATAAGACTATGTTGAAGATAATGTACAGATACAGTCTACGGGCAATTTTGTGACAGTGGAACCGGGGCATAACACAATCATTCAATTTGTTTTATTAATGTACACAAGGAGAGTTGAAGCTTCTTGTGCACAATAAGAGACTGTTTTTAGGTTCTATCAATATTTCAATGGCTTAATTAATAAATTATTACAAAAAATCTATATTGTCACTAACCAACACTATGAACTACCTATGGAATATCAGAACATGGTAAAACAAACTTAGGTCTATAAAATGCATGAATTGTTAAAAATCTTTTCTCTTTACATTACCAAAGGCTATTACCTAACTACATGCTATAAACACTGATTACTTGTACTGTAAAACAGCACAATAACATGATTTCTGTTGGGGTAATATTCTGTACAAACGGCCAACTATCAATGGCTGTCAACCTTACTCATTCATTAGTATTCCAGTCAATCCTTGTATGGGTAAATGAAGATTACAAACGCTTAATGCTGGATGTGGGCTATTCTACAGGCATATTGCCCATAGCTTCTCATTACCATTACTTTTACAACAAACAAATAATTTAAGTTCTTTGAATGTGCATGTGTCATTGGTGATATACATTCAAGACCTTCCCTGATGTTAATTGTACTATTACCATTCCTTATGAAGTGAGCTACTGTAAAGATAAAATATATAAGCCAGATACAAAAATCCTATAAAGTTCATTTTCCGTTATATTATAGTTGTAACAGGCTTATACATTCTGTCACTGTAAAGTAAGTACAACAGACATACTAATTGTATAAATCCTTGTTACAGCACACATTCTTCCTGATGCAATATCCCATGGAAAAGTAACAATTTGATGTGTACTTTGATTAAAGCTGTCTATGATAAGCTGGTTTATCATATAATTGTATCCCCGGATGAAAGTCGGGGATACTTAGGATTCAGTATACTTAGGATTCCGCCGCCGCCGCCTGGTAAAAGGAAGAAGTGGTAAAAGGAAGAAATGATTCAATTTTGCGAGTGATCTGGATCATTATCTGGATCATCTGGATCCAAGAAATGTAATATTTAAAGACAAATAGCTCAAAAAGTCATGGGTGGATTTTGATGAAATTTTCAGGAAATGTCCTAAATGGGACAAGGAACAAGTGATGAGATTTTGGGAGTGATCTTTATCATCTGGATCCAGGCTGCCAGATGTGTTTATGTACAAGATAAATGAAAAACTTATGGACAGATTTTGATGAAATTTTCAGGATATGTCTGAAAAGGTAAAAGGATGAAATGGTTGAATTTTGGAAGTGATCCGGATCACTATATGGATCTTCTGGATCCATGAAATGTCATTTTTAAAGACAGATACCGCAAAAAGTTATGGATGGATTGTTTCAGCAAATGGCCTAAATGGTACAAGGAACAAGTGATTAAATTTTTGGAGTGATCTGGATCACTGTCTGGATCATCTGGATCCAGGCTGCCACATAATCTTGGGATGGACTTACAAATGGTAAAAGGAAGAAGTGGTAAAAGGAAGAAATGATTAAGGAAGACAGATATAAGTGAAAGAACTAGTGATTAGCTTTTGGGAGTAATCTGGTACTATGGAGAATCCTGACCTGGTGCTCCAGGAAACAGGCTCAAGACCGACATATTCACGCCTTAACTATGTCCCGTCCGGGGATACACTGCGTCAAGACGCAATCTCTAGTTTTTATGGTTTTTGATATGATTCGCAAAATCATTTGATGTATCATAGGGTTTTTATAATGATGGATTTTAGTCCCTTTTAACAACTGGATTATCCGTTTTAGTTTTAAAAGGTAAAAGTACAGAAATCATACAAACTGAAACTTTATTAAATATGCATGACATGCAACAGCCATTACAGTAATAACAATCATAAATATAATGGCTCAGTCCCACCTTTCCTTATAGTCATAATTGTATTGCCTTTATGTCCCTCCCCCCTCCCTCCCTCCCTTCCACCCCCAGCATACTTATTTCTGTATAGCTCCTCAAGGCTTGTGGGGAGGGGGTTCAAACATTTCTAAAATGTGGTCCTGAAACACAAAACAATTGCACCAAAGTCATCCTACACAAATACAAATCCCACCAAAAGTAGATGAAGCAGAAATAAAAAGTAGACAAGCTGGTTATTTTGAAGCTTGTGACTCCAGCATGAAAGGTGTTAACCATAGACATGAAAAAAACTTTCCAAAAATCTATCTTTGAATCACTCTCTTGTTATTCTGTCAAAGAAAAAAAATCACCACCTCCTATTTATCACCCCATTGCTGCAATTGATATATTGTTTACTTTGGCTGGTATCACTTCCATCACACTATTAATGTCATTGACATTTTATTTACCATGGTTGGTATTATTTCCATGTCACTATCAATGCCATTGTTATTTTATGTGCCACAATTAGTATTATTATTACCAACATACTGTTGCTGTCTTTGACACCTTATTTATCTTTTCCAAACATGGTATTATTACTTAAGTCAGCCAGTTTATTCACAAGTTTTGATATATGTGTAAATTATAAAGATTGCATTTCTACTACTTGTTTATTATTTTTCTTTCCATTAGCTTGTTATGGAAAACTCACAGTCCTCTGAACAAACGTCTCTGATATTCGAACGTCTCCAGTTGAACATATCTTTCAAATGGTTATTGAAGTGTACCAACTTGGAGCTGAATGAAATCAGCTTTTTCCTTAAAGTTTGTTGTAAAGACAGACTGATATTTGACACTAAAATTCTATAAATCTGTTCTTTTTTTCCAGATTTCCTCCGGTACATATGTGGATGTATTGCAATCCTAATCATACTTATTTCCTGGTTCTGTGTTTTACTGTTGTCATTGCATTAACTTTTGTACTCTTGAGTATGAATTGGAAACAATAAATAAATATAATTCTATTCCAAGACTCTTTTTAAATCATATCTTGTACAATATAAATGAAAATTCTTAAGGTATTTGTGAGTATTCCTGCAACATCTATGACGTCCTGTTGACATTGTGACATGCTTGTGGGCAGAATATCTTGCAAAACCAAGATGACAGTGTATGCAAAGTTTTGCAATGAATTCGACCTTTTAGTATGTCAAATAACACATTGCCATCATGTCTATGCATTTCCAACCTTAACATTTTTACTGTCACGTGTAAATAGCATTAATATTCTGTAACCATTGCTATATAAGTTTTAGATTTCATAATATCTGTTAGTCTTGCTTTTAGGCAGACACGTAAACTGCATTGTCATGGTAGTAATTGCATTACTACAATTTCTTGCATCTTGTTAATATTTGTTACAAGTCTTAAAATTTTTTAAACAAACCCCAAATCTGAAGAAAATGAAAAATTTTATTCCAAATCTTTGTTGTTTTTAGTACATTTCGGTACTTTTATACTAATTTCATTGAGACATTGAGAGGAACCTTCCATGGTTTGGTTTCATGATCTTCAGTTCATATTCTATGGGGGAGGGGGGATGGGGGGGGGGGGGGAGATGCATCTCTTCTTGGAATCCCAAAATCGGAATGGTTTTTTGCATTGGTAAGATACCAAAATGAAAAATATGCTACTGACCCATCCATAATTAAAGCAAACATATATATATATATTTCTATATTGGTAAGCTAGTAGCTGTTTTCCAGGAGGATAATGTAGTTCTAATTCAATTTCTAATGGAATTAATGTCACATACAATACACAGTGTTGTTTTCTGGTTTTCAAGAGTTTCATTACATTAATAGCCCATTCTTATTTCTAATGGAAGAGTTCCTTTTCTAATTTTAACAATTGTTGAAGCAGCCAGCAACAACTCAAACATTGCCTTCTGCAGATGCCTCAATTTCAATAATGACATTACTTTGGGACGCAGAAAGGGAAATAGCATTTACAAGAAATGAGATAGAGAGTAATAATCTCATATGACATAAATTGTTTTTCATCTGTAAGAAATTATAGATTTTATTTTTTTCCAGGATTTAATCAAGTGATTTCTACTCAAATTACAGCTCTGTCCGGACAAGCTGGCTTTAAGTTACATCTATAAATACAATTTTATGACTGGTAGATTAAAGACAGCTGCTTCAGTAAGAAAACAAAACATGAATATTTTAAAAACCGGCTGCTTCAGTAAGAAAAAACCATGAAAATTTTGGAAAACAAGCATAATAATAATATTATAATAGCAATAATAATTTTTCAGTTTTACCAAATTACAACTTCAAATGAGAGCAGTGTCTATACACTGTATATATAATTTCAGTTATTTACACTCTGGAGCACTATTTTCAAAAAGATGGTATTATCGGCCAAAACTGACCCTGCTGTTACAATACCATAGGCCTACTCATATACCAGTTATCCATGCCACCTGATTATCCAGACTCAACCATTGTCTCCCAATGAGTTTGGATAAATACAAGTCTACTGTATATTAAATGCTTATCTGTGCAGTAGGACTGTGCTTTTGTGATACCCTGATAACCTCTCTCCACCTGCATTGATAATTACAACAAGCACTCAGTCGTAACTTCGTAACTGCTATATTCTCCATGTTAGAACCATGTGGTCATACATTCAACTTAGAAAGGGTATCAAAACTACAAGCATGACATTGTGTGATGTGTTGAAGGTCAAGGTTTTGGTTTTATGTCCTTTTTAACAGCCATCATCAGATTGGAAGAGGCCCTCAGCTTTGTTAATTGTAGGAGTCGAATCCACATAGAGTTATTTATTTATTTATTTTATTTATTTATTTATTTGGGGTTTTACGTCGCTTTCAACACTGTACAGGTCATATCACGACGGGTAGTTGGAAGGGCAGAGGAAACCAGTACATACAGTTCGCTAGGGTTGTGTACTGTAAACTGCCGACCAACGGCAAGCAACTACCAGCTTTCCCACTTAAGGCAATCACGGGGATCGAACCCCCGACCTCAGAGGTGGGACACATAGAGGTGTTAACATGTAAGCAGATGTCAATACTGCTAACACACTAGGTCACTGAGGACCTTGTGTGTGATGTGTCAAGTGAAGATAGTTAAAAGTACAACAATTATATTTTATAAACTAACCAGTGTTTGTTGCAAAGATTTAAAGTTCTAAAGCCCTTTAATTTACTTTTCTTTGGTTTAACCCTGAGTGCAAGTGATAATGCCTTAGTGTCTATCATCAACCTCCTAGATATGTAGAGCCATACCACATTCAAACACTCATGGCAGTGGCGATCAAATCTCAGACACATAAAATAGCAGAGAAAACCTAGTACTACATTCAGACACAGAATGTATGATGATTTAGTAGATTATTGATTTTGCTTCACAAGGTTACAGATAATCTTAGTAATGTCTTAAGCAATATCTTGGTAACCAAGGATTCCTGTAAATATCTTCACTTGATGTGAATTGAAATAGAGGTTTGTCTTTTTCATGTTCAATGTTGTATAAAAATGTTACAACATTATTATTGTTGCATAGGTGAAAGTCAACACTAGTCAATAGTGAGTGTTGTGCAGTGGATAGAGAGAAAGCTGACACAGTGTCTGCGACAACACATGCATGTAAGGAATTATACTTCTGCTGGACCATCAACCATCAACCATCCAAAAGGCATAAACACCAACATTTATGGTTATGCACTTTTATTACACTCTTATCCAGAGTTACCCTCATTGTCTCAACCAAAGTGATCATGTAATTGGTGACTTTTTGGTTTGCAAAATCACCAGAGGTTATGGATGGATTTTAAACAAATTTCCAGGAAGGGAGTAGATGATTGACTGAGGTATGAGCTCTCCAGTTCTAGTGCTCTTGTTTCAATTATATAGTATGCTTGATAAACCCAATACAGGTGGAGACATTCAAAGAGTGGATCCGCATATTTAGAGATGTATGAAACTCCCTATTGATTAATATTAATAATATTTTATAATGCTCTATATTTTACCATCTCTGTCCTTACTATTCTCTTACAAGTTATAATTCTGTTGAGTATCTTTTTTTTGTTTAGTTTTGATACATATTTTATGGGTGTCAAAATGTCACCACAGCCTATTGACAATATCGAGATGACATTTCTTTTAAAAAAAATTCTATGTCCTGTCTGTAACCTGTTAAAATGAAAAGAAAAACTTCAGCTCATTTTTTTTTCAGAACTGTCTTTTTTTGTAATTTGAAGAATTAATTGGAAAACTCCGAGAGTCTGTTGCAAGAGTAAAATTGACTTATTTCTAAAATAATCATCACAGAAATTTTTTCACTTTCAATTTTCACTGTTCGTTTTAGTGTCTTAGTAGCCTTACCCGAGACTCAACTTTGTCTGTGATTTGAATAAACATTTATTAGTTCAAACATACTGTTCTTTTACATATACACTCGGGATCAGTCGATCTGATAATTTCTATCTGTTTTTTATCACATCCGTAATAATGTGATATGTGCAGTTTTTATCGTACATTAATGTACAAATTTGAGTAAAATACATACAATAAGTATGTAAGTATTTATGTATTTAAATTCTTTTCATTTACAGCTTATGTTTACAATCACTTTCACCTTACTGATCAGATGACTGACCCATTTTGGTGTATTGGCTTTTCTATCACGATATAGCTGAAACAGAGATGTCTGTTGAACATACATCCCCTAATATTTAGGAGTGTTTTAATACTAATCTTTGTTTATATGTTTGAAAGGCTTTTGGTACAAATTCAGCCTTTTGCACGGCTACTGTCTAAGGCAATGGTTGAAAAAAAGGTATCCTTTCCCAGGTGTAATTTGTTTGCAGTGTTTAATGTATTTTTGTAATCTTGAATAATTCAAACTCAGTTCAATCTCCTGTACTGCGCATTCTTTTCGTAATAACAACAGCTGGAAGTGGAGATACAAAGTCGCAAGTCATAGCCAAAACTCAACCGAAATTTGTTTTAAGTGGAAATAATTTTTATCATACTTAAAGGGGACACTGCAACCAAAAAACTATTTGCTCAGTATATGTTCATCAACACACACAGTACCCAACACAGTAGATAAATATTTCACATAACCACTTGAAAAGCCACAAAAATGGTTTTGTTTAGCTTCCCCACAGAAATCTGCCTCACTGAACATTTGACCCCTGGATCGCGTGTACACACATTATGACATGGATACAATAAATCTTTGTTACACACATATCAGTACGAAAGCGGTATGTGTAGTATTTTGAAATGTAAAAACCTTTTGTTACCTTAATTTATAGCATTTATAGCATCATTTTTAAAAATTGTTTTTATGTTCAGCATCCGCAATATACAGATCAGTGTTGTAATTTGATTTCTGTTGTTTTGTTACTGAATCAAGTAATTACTATTTCAATTTAAAAAAAAATCATAATAAAATTAGTTCTTTCTCAATGCCAAATAATTATTGAATTATAATAAATTCTAAAATACATGTATTGTAAGTATTTGCCATTGGTGTATGTTTGTAGAAATAAAATAGGTCTTTATTTGTGTACTACAACTTGTAAAAATAAAATAATGTCAATCTTTATGTAGCTTATGTTTCACCAATTCCTATGAATTATTTATCTGCATACAACAGAAACTTTTTACAGCTAATAGTTATTGTTTAGATACATTTCATGGTGGATGGTGAATACATTTCAGTATGATTACAATAAGGAAAATATTGCTTCTACATATCTAAGAGCACAGTTGTGTATTTAATTTACTTATTTGGGTTTGCATGTAGCTTTCAACACTGTACAGGTCATATCTCGATGGATAGTTTTGTGGGCAGAGAGAACCAGTACATACAGTGGTCAAGGTTCTGTACTGTAAACTGCCGACCATCGGTAAGCAACTACCAAATTTCCCACATAAGGTCCAGGGCTTGCAGTGGGAGGTGAGTGTATCTGTATATTGAAGCATTTGTGTGTATAATTTAAGATTACGAGAAAAATGCCTGAGAGGTGTATGGGTGCTAACTGTGGAAATACACATAAAATAATGTTTTATTGTATTCAAATGTTTATGCAAAAAAAAAAAATTACCGAAGAAATTGATAACCATAGTAAAACAGACATATTTCATACAACTAGACATTAATTAAATTTAAATAAAATAGGTCTCCTATTAACTTATACATCAGTAATATATTAAAACACATATTTACTGCATATGAACAGTACTAGAACAGTGTATTCAGTGTTTAAAATTTACAAGTCACTGTGTATTTCATTTATCCATATTTTATGGCATTTCTGTCTGTGAACAGAAATACTTTAGAAGTTTCTATTAACAGTTGAAGGTGACCTAAGGTGAAACAAAGGTCAGAGGTGAGATGTTAAAGTGGTGTAGACAAGAGTCTGTAATTTAAGTTTGAGGCAATTTCATTTACACGTTAGTATAAAACCATGACAGGTTGACTAGATACAAGGTATTTAAAAATTTATATGTAAAACATAGGAAATTTTAAATCCACCATTACATAATACCATACAATAATGGAACAAACAATATGAGAAAAACCATGATGACTAGTATGAGTGCCTAGAATACATTACAAAACACCAATAATTTACATATGCCTATAAGTTTAAGTCATAATCGGGGCAAAAGGTCAGATCTGTACGTAAGTGTAATTCCTATAGGGGGAGCCGGGGTCAGCCTGGTCCAGCCTATCCCAAGAACTGCTAAGCCCATATCAATCCAGTAGGAGAACTCCCTTGTGGCGGGAACCACAAGGGGTCAGGGCCAAGCAGGGTACAGTGACACAGGATTATATCAAAAGAAAACCTCAAGGTACCAGTTTGAGGAACATCAGAAGCCACGGATCTGAACTAATCCACTAAGTGTATCAAGTTTAGAGGCCGAAAGTGCAATTTGCTCGAAATAGCCAAAAACAAAGGGGTCAGGATCAAAGAGGGTGGACTAAGCGATTGGATTACATACCAAAGTTTGAAAACCTCGAGGTGACCAAGCTTGCGGACTCAATCACTTAGGTAGTTGTCCTATGGCAACTAAATACAAATAGGAGCTCACTGGGCAACAAGATATGTGTACCAGAGATGTGGTGGTGGGTAAAATTACTTGTTTCCTTGTCCAAATTCCTAACACAATGGCTGAGAGGTTAAATTCAATTGTGGTCAGTGAAGTATGATCAGTGATTCTATTGGTCAGGAATAGTAAACAACAGTAACCATAATATGCTACAAAACAAATGAGAGGCTGGGTTAAGGTCCCCTCCAACAAATGTAGCAGGCCCCTAACAGGCCGTGCTGAGACAACCTTTCAGTCAGATTTGCCATATAACCAAAATAAAAAAGTGACAAAGAAACTTCACCCTCCTATCAGTCTCTTAAATGAGTTAAAATGTCTTCACTAAACCCCTACTGACAAAAAAATCTGAGGTCTCAGAATGTACCCATTCAGATGAGATACCTGTTTTGAATCTGGCTCAAGGTACTTTTTATGGACTTAGAGAATCTGACACACTTATTGTTAAAACCACTTAATTGGAAGCCATCAATCATCAACAAGTAACTCTTACCATTTCCCCACTCTGTCAGATTCAAAATGTCAACCCCATAATGGCCAAAAAATAACAAAAAAATATCATGACATAACTGCATTACTGTGATTTTTTTCACACAGATGTAATTTCACAGACAGAATTTGCCAGTTTCACAGGCAATATAGGTTAAACATTTTGTTTGGAGAAACTAAACTTGTGAACATCTTTTATAATAATATTGCAAATAAACACAATCTAAAATTCTGATTAGCTGATCTTATTGCCCAAGTAATACATTTATGTATGTGTGACTATTTCGTAACTAAAAGAAATGAGATTTAGTTTCTCTATGTCCTATTATTTGGTAACAAAGCCAAATGTAAGGCTAAAGAAAATGACACTGCCTTGTATTCTTTCGTTTTTCCCTTGCACAGCCTTGGAACAGTACCTTTATTGCATTAGCTAATTATATTTATTACTTTGTTTTGCTTTTACTTACAGCAATGAAGAAAACTGTATTCACTTGCTTACTACCCAACAACCACAGGAACCAACAAAGAAGGAATCTTTCAATAGGGAGTGAAGTTATAACTGATCTAACCAAAACCTCTGGTGCCAATATCCTATGGAATCATTATAGTACTATTTTTCATATATTTTTGTTGACTGTCATCAGTTGGAAATTATATTTAATGCAGCTTGGTAAAAGAGATTACATGTAACCACAAGATTCACATTGTCATTATATTTTAACTTATCAACTCATTGAGTAGTGATGTGATTAACTTTGGTCAAAATATTTTCCTTATATTTACAAAAAAAAAAAAAAAATAAATAAATAAAAAAATGTACAGAAGCTGGTTAAAATATTTTATCAATCGAAATCATATTTATACATTATATAGTTTCAGAAATAATTTTGAAAGGCCGTCTCTTGATTGCACAAAATTGACAAAATCTATCCATAATAAGGGGCAGCAGGGAATGGGGACTGGACAACTGAACAGGTATATGTTTTACAAGTGTAATGCCATAGCAATCAAGACATGTTGCAAAGCCACTATTCTGACAGGTAAAGAATCCTATCATACACACGACATATAGCTCTAACAACATATAAAATATTTTCAATTATCGCTCAGTTGATTCACCTGTCTCATCAAAAAAGGAGGAAAGTATTCCATGTAAATTAATGAAATAATTTCCCGGCAACTAATTACCAATCATTGGCCCTTATATTGTGAACTCACATAAGTCAAATGATACCAACAGAAAAGAAGCCAAAACATCCTTAAAATGTCAGGGGCAACATACATCATTTTAATGACATGTCCATTAAGTTCAGCTATTACTCGCTAATTTCCTGTGAACGAAATCCTAATTGACATGACAGGTTGTCTAGGGTAATAGAATTTGTCCTGTAATTTATTTATCAGGGAAAACAGGGGAGACAATGATCTATGAGTTACTATTTATAGTAATAAAGGATAAAAGAAAAGGGAAAATACACAGTTGAAAGCAGTCTGAACCTGATGGTAAGTCAGTGCCCTGCTTTGGTTCTTGTGGTGGAGACTGGCTCACACTCATTGCAACTGATGTCAAAACTCATGCCAAAAATGTACTCTCATACTCATGCAAATTTAATTTTATACATATAACTAAATTCATGCCAAACTGTACTGTTATGCTGTGTTATTATTTGCATATTTCATTATATATATGCAATCTATTTTACCTTTTATATTATTGAATCATACCAGCAAATAAATGTATGTTAAGTATATGTTATGCATGAATTTGCCATCTATGTCAAGAAAGTATAATTTAAGCATGGTTTTGTTGCGTAAAATACGGAGCCCAGGAAGGGACATAGAACTGTCTTCCTATCATTTTTTATCTCGTTACTACGAGAGAGTAAGTCGGTCCCACAAGATAGGAAATTGTTACCACAAGATAGAAAGTCGTTACCACAAGATGCTAAGTCATTCCCACAAGTTAGCAAGTCATTCCCACAAGATAGCATGTCGTTCCCACAAGATAGCAAGTTATTCCTACAAGATAAAAAGTCATTCCCACAAGTTAGAAAGTCGTTCCCACAAGATAGAAAGTCGTTCTTACAAGATAAAAAGTCGTTGCCACAAGATACTAAGTCATTCCCACAAGTTAACAAGTCATTACCACAAGATACTAAGGTGTTCCCACAAGTTAGCAAGTCGTTCCCACGAGATAGCAAGTCATTCCCACAAGATACTAAGTCGTTCCCACAAGTTAGAAAGTTGTTACCACAAGATACTAACTCTTTCCCACAAGTTAGCACGTCATTACCACACGATACTAAGTTGTTCCCACAAGTTATCAAGTTGTTACCACAAGATAGCAAGTCATTACCACAAGATATGAAGTCATTCCCAAAAGTTTTACTAAGTCATGCAATTTCTTTGTCCAAGATACCTAACTTATAGAGAAGTCACCCATCTACTAGCATACCATTCAAGTTTACATATGCCTGTAGGCTTTTAGTGACTTTCAGAGGTTGCATGTTTCCTATTACTTAACATGTCCAACTTTTATACCATTATGGTTATCATTTTAGCAATTTTAATGGTTATTCTTCTTAGTTACCTACCTAGTGACCTTCAGAGGTCACCTACTTATTATTTCAGGTATAGTGCATTACTGTCTTTTAGAGGTACCTATTTTAAGTCACTTTCCTTCGTCCTTCTAAGATATTTTAGTATGTTACATTGGATTGAGTGTTTTGTGGCATACCATACCTTTCAGGATCTCCATCGGATTCTCATATAAGCTATAACTGGACGCAGCAAAACTCTTGTTTGCTGTGCTGCAAATTGCATAGTCTTTTCATACTGTAAATTGACAATGAGACACACAACACCCCCGTGGTAGTGCAAAATGATCAAGGATTAAATAACTCTGTTGCACCTTGTGCTTGAATGTCTAATGAAGGCAGTTTTCACACCTCTGACGGGGGGTTATTAACAATGGTGACAATGGGTTGAAAGCCTTTGAAAAAGCAAAGGCCCAAGACAATAGGGTCCAGACTAATGATTCCACAGATTGCAAACTATTGTTTGACATTAATAATACGTGGGATGGTGACAAATTCTTGAATACAATGGTTCCAAAGCATGTTGAACAGTACCTCAATGGCAAACAACAACCAAACACCAAATTATTTTATGAATGGCGTCAGCAAAGTGTTTTTGACTTTGGCTTTGTACCATTGTCAGATTTCATAATGCCTAACAATAGTGAATTTAAGGTTAGTGGTTTACAGTGTCCTTTTCAAATGCATGAAAAGATCAAAGCCAGTGGTTCATTGAACTATTTAGGTTGTAGAATACCTGTGAAATCCCAACTTAATATCTCAGAATGGGCAGAAATATTGAAAGGGTATTGGGACACCCAGTTGATTGAACTCTTGACCTTTGATTTCCTCCTTGATTTCAACAGGTCTTGTCCTCTCCAATGTGAAAAGATAAATCATGCTTCTGCTATTGAATTCCCAGATGATATTAGGGCATATCTAGAAGAAGAGGTTAAGTTTGGTGCTATTGTAGGCCCATTTCAAAGGGAATCAATAGTAAATTGTCATACTTTACCTTTCATGACAAGAGAGAAACCCAATGCAAAACATAGGCGTGTCATAATTTACCTTTCTTAGCCCAAGGGCACTTCAGTCAATGCTGGGGTTGATATTCATATCTAGGAACAGACTTTGCCCTAACATTCCCTACTGTTGATCATATTACATCTGAGATCAAAAAAGTTGGTGCAGGAGCTCACCTTTACAAAATAGACATAAGTAGGGCTTTTCGCCATATAAAAGTTGACCCTAGGGATTATGATCTCTTAGGCCTGATATGGGATGACGTCACATATGTCGACATGTGCGTTGTGTTTGGGACGTGTCACGGGACGCAAATCTTCCAACACGTCAGTGATGCCTTGCGTCACATCATGCGTCAATGTGACTTTAACGTCGTAAATTATGTTGACGATTTCGTCGGAAATGCGACACCTAGCGTCGCACAAGCGTCATTGCAATTTTTGGCGGAACTCCTCTCCAAGTTAGGTCTTGATATCAGTGTTAAAAAATTAGTACCACCAAGTCATAGGGCTATATGCCTGGGTGTTGAAATTGATACTCATGAACGCACAGTGTTCATTCCAGCAGAAAACCTTGAACGCATTTGTGAACTTGTTGAACAGTGGTCCACTAAGAAAATTTGCACAAAAAGGCAGTTGCAATCACTACTAGGAAGCCTCCTGTATATGCACAAGTGTGTACACCCAGCAAGAATTTTTCTCATCCATATGTTGGACCTTTTAAGACAAAATTATGACTCAAAAAACATAACCATTACTGTAAAATTCAAAAGGGACCCCAGATGGTTCAAAAAATTCTTGAAAAACTTCAATGGTATCTCTTTTGATGATCATGTCAGATCTCGAGATATTCTGGAGCTGGATGCATGTTTGACAGGCTTGGGTGACAGGTGTGAAAACTTGGTGTATCACATGTCTTTACCACAACATTGCAAAAACCTAGGAATAGTTCAGTTAGAAATGATTAACATTTTAGTGGCTATCAGAATTTTTTCAAAGATCATAAAAAACATGTTCTTGTGAAATGTGATAACCAGGCAGTGGTAACTGTACTCACCTCTGGAAAAACCAGAGATGCCTTCCTGGCAGCATGTGCCAGAAATATTTGGTTTGCCTTAGGCCAAAATGACATTGATGCATCTTATGTACATGTGTTAGTCAAGAATAATCAAGTTGCCAACCTCTTGTCAAGATGGCAAAATACTGTAAATCAGCAATTGCTTCTAGGCACATTAGTCCAAAATCCAATATGGTTGAAAACTGATGAAGCTTTATTACAAATTGATTGTGAAATATAATGTAATCATTACAGATGCTGCACTTTGTTTTTAGGTCACAAGGCCCTGGAGAAATTGTCGGAAGGGGCACAGGCCACAGTACATGCAGCCTTCAGACCAAAGACAAGAAGATGCTATCAAATGCTTTTTCGAAATTTTGTGGCTTTCTGTCATTATGCACAGATTGCATGGGCAGACATTAAAATACAACATATCATGGTGTATTTGCAGTTTTTAATTGAAGATAATGTGTCAGTACACATGGTGGCAAATCATATTTCTGCTCTTAAAGCTAATTTTGTATGTTTTAGACCATACAGTGTTGAACAATCCTAGGGTGTCATATTTTTTTAAATCAATAAAGATAAAGAAAGTCATATTTCTGCTCTTAAAGCTAATTTTGTACAGTTTAGACCATACAGTGTTGAACAATCCTAGGGTGTTATATTTTTTTCAATCAGTAATGATAAACAGGCCTTTGGCAATTCGTCCAAAAATATTATCCCATTATCTGTCCTGAAACACATGGTGAGTCTCTGTGATGATATTTACTGTGGAAAAGTGTTTAAAGCTGTATTTCTCCTGTCATTCTTTGCATTTCTTAGAATTTCCAATATTGCCCCACACTCTTATTCTGCTTTTGATCATACAAGAAACCTTACCCCCAAGGATATTAAAATTACCAAAAAAATACATGCATATTACTCTTACTTGGACAAAAACCATACACACCAGAGACAAAACTCATGTAGTAGTAGTTCCACGTCTTCCACAGTGTCCTCTCTGTCCTGTTGCAGCTCTGCAGGAAGCTATAGCATTATACAGTCCAAATCCTGATGATCCACTCTTCCAAATCAAATCTCAAACTGGATGGAAAGTCCTCATTGATTCCAGAATAAGAAAAGTACTGTCCAAAACTTAAAGATGGGTTTCACCAAGAACCATTTCACTTTCCACGCTTTCCGGCGTTCAGGGGCCACCCTTGCATATGATTCTCATGTCCCCATTAGGAGTACTAAAAACCATGGCTCCTGGACGTCGGACTGCGTCTGGACTTACATTCAGAGTAGTCAAAACTCCAGTCGAGATATTGCTTCTTCCTTTGCTCGCCTAATACATGATGCTTAACTACGGCTACTTTGGGCTTTTGAGGGTCATTTACTGTATGCATGTGCATGTATGCATGTGCATTATTCATATGTACATCATGATATTTACATCTGTCTGTATCATATGTTGTTAAGGTCATCTTAAAATGTTGAATTATAAATTCTCGTATTAGATGTTATGGTGACCTTAAATATCTTACTTATATTGTATCTCTTATTCATTATTTCTTGTGTATTACTCATGCTTAAGGTCACCTTAAGTGAACTTTAATGTTGAATGTAAACTATGGATGACTTTAAAAACTCTTAATACTAAATGGTCTTGTGTGTGTATACTCATATGATACAATGGTCTGTAAATCGTCTTAGTAGTCTTGTATAGTAATTGTAATAGCATTGTAATAATAAATATGAATGTATTATAAATAAATTAAATTTCCTCAGATGTGTGTTTCCTTTCCTGGGGTGGGGGGGGACTGTAAAACGCCTTCCGTCCGTGAGTGCGTCCATCCATTTGTCATGTTTTTGCATAAACCTTAATATCTCATTCATTTATAAAGATATCTTCACCAAATTTGCAGGGAATGTTTATGTCTATCCACACCTGTTTCTGCAAAATTTTAGCCTCATTTTGAAAAACAAAATGGCCACCATAGCTAATTGTTTGAAAATCATAAAGGTGCTCTAAATCCTGAAATATTCCAGCTAGCTTCATCAAATTTGCACAAAGGTATATGGCTACAAAAGCGAGCCTGATAGTAATTTTGGCCTAGTTCAAAAAACAAAATGGCCGCCATATTACATGTTTAATGTCAAACAGGGTTATCCTATTAAAAAGGCCTTATATCTCCTCAACTATTGCTCCTAGAGGGTCGGAATGTGAAAACAACTTGTAGGAAGTCATGGCCACAGAATCTTTTCCAGGTGTTGAATTTAACCTTTGACCTCTGCTTCAAGGTTAAATGAGGTCATCACACTAAAACATCCTTATTTCTCCCTTATTATTGGTGCTATGGCTTCAGAATATAAAGACAGACCACCAAAAGTCCTGACCTTCAAATGTTTTGCTTGAGAAAAATTTTGGCCTTATTTTGAAAAACAAAATGGCTGCCATAGCCAATTATTTAAAAATCATTAAGATGCTCTAAAACTTGAAATATTGAAGCTAGGTTCATCAAATATGCGCATAATATATATGGCTAGGAAAGTTAGCCTGATAGTAATTTAGCCTAGTTTCAAAAACAAAATGGCCGTCATATCACATGTTAAATGAGATTATCCTATTAAAAAGGCCTTATATCTCCTTTATCATTGCTACTAAGGGTTCCAAATGTGAAAACAACTTATACGAAGTCAAGGCCTGAGACTATTTTCCAATTGCTGACTTTTACCTTTGACCCCGTCTCCAATGTCAAGTGAGGTTATCTTACTACAAAGACCATATATCTCCTTTAGTTCTCCATTATTACTGATTCTAAGGCGAGAGATAACCGCTGCAGCAGTGGCCTTGTTTATTATAAAATTACTATGCTTGCAATAGATGCAGAAGCAAGATATCATATTTTGGGACAAGTTTGTTGCTGCATACAAGTCATTTCACAGAAAGCAATTCATTTGATGTGTGAGGCTCATCAGTCTGACATTTTTTTTCATGGGAGAAGAGAGACACAAAGAATGACTCAATGGTTACTCTATTATTGGGCTGTAATTGAAAATTTCACGGATTCACTGTTTTAGTACTCCCTTGAATCATTTAGGAATATCAAGGGAGGAAAACTAAATTAAATGATGGAAGTCTCTTTCCATTACTTCAAATCCCTAGAGTAATTGTATACTTGCGCTTTACTTGTGCATTTCATATACAATATACACGTGCATCTATTGATTTGATTTATTTGGGCTTAACATCACTTTCAACACTTTGAAAGGTAATATCAAAACGGGTAGTTTCAATGGCAGAGAAACCCAGTATGTACTAGTTGGACAAGATTCTGCACTGTAAACTTCCAGTCATTAGTAAGCAACTACCTATTTTCCTGTATAGGACGCAGAGTTTGAACTGAAGATTTCAGAGGTGACAGGTGAATATGTTACCCAATTCATCATCGAACCCCTTACTTGTGCTTCAAATGATTTTTAGGTGAGTTTAATCTCTATTATTATCAAAATTAACTATAAAAAATCTGGTCACTTCACTTTCCAATTTAATTGTTTTTGAAAGTCAAAGTGAGGCGTTTCTGTTATGTTAAGAATAACAGTAGTTCTGTTGTAACAGGGGAGATTGTCCCTGTCCCAGAATAACCGTGGGTATAGTTTGGGCCAGTCGCTTTCATACCTCGGGAGTTATTCTAGACTACGATGAAGTACCCGACCAATCCTATACTTGGTATTTGAATATTGGTCCAGCTAGGACAGATCCTCCCCTAAGGTATATTTGGGTCTGTGATATTGCGAGCCCAAAGGTGTAAAATACATGTAGGTTATTCCTAAATATATCTGCCAAGTCATATGTGAATATGGTGACTGTTTAATGGCTTCTACCAGTCAATAGTGTAATATTTACTGATTAACAATCAGCTAGGTTCAAACCATGAACTACGTGTTGCCTTTTAGCCCCGGAAGTTAGGCAAAAGTGATTATGGATATATTTTGGGACATGGGGTGAAGTCTAGTCTAGGCCACCCCAGGGTTGCTTTTGGAGGGCCTACTTTAGCTCTGGGGTTTATTTTGTCTGGGGATGACTCTGACCTGCTTCTCTTGGACAAACAGGCATGTGTTATCTTCTACAAACGGTTCTCTTATCTACGAAATCACAAAGCCATTTTTCTATATCCACATATTCATTCTGGTTATCTAATCTTTGTGGTTGACCATACCAAAAGAAGTTTGTTGGGGCAGTGTGAATGATATATAAGTGGAGAAAAAAGAAATAAGAGAAAATGGTCAATGTTTGCCTGGGAAAAGGGGTAGCCTTGAAAGTAAGACTTTTGTTCTAAACTCAGGCTAAGTTTGAGGCCTTAGCCGCATTTCACAGAGCAGATAATTCAAAGCTTTGGCTAAAGTCTTGGGCTTAGAATTAAGTCTACCTTGGAGTGGGCTCTGTTTTTGTACACAAAAACTTAAAGAAGGTAGTCATAATTTTTTCTTCAGTTCAAAATTTGGAAGGTCTGACAATAAATAATAAGCATATAAAGGCTCTTAATTAGTCTTTGGACGTTTTTATATAGTTGCAAGGTTTTCCATTGCAAAACAACATTTTACAAAGAACAGTTTGGCTTGTAAAAAGGGTCACATGACACGGAAAACCACTGTGGTTATTTGATAAGCTTGGACTTAGCTAAGTCACCTTTGTAAAATCCATGGTCCAAGACTTAGTTAATTACAAAAGGCTCAGATTTAAGTACCTATCTTAGTCTGAGTCTAGAATAAGTGTAGGATTCTTTGTGAAACTAGCCCTAGACGTTTACACATCTATGTGAATGCAAAACTCGTGGAACGTGTAGTTGCCTCACAACTCAGTAGACATGTCTCTCTCCATGGGTTGGAAAACGAGTATCAATCTGCCTATAGACGTGGCCATTCAACTGAAACAGCTCTTTTGTCTATAAAGAATCAGATTCACCTATCTCTAGCCAGAGGTGAGGCCACAGCTGTGGTGCTGCTTGATTAATCTGCAGTGTTTGACACCATTGATCATGACAAACTCCTTGATTGCTTAAGAAAATGGTTCGGTGTCGGGGGTAGATGCCTTGACTGGTTCAAATCATACCTTTCTGATCGTACCTAATGCATCAAGATTGGTTCTGTTCTGTCTGAGGCTAGAATGCTTAAGTTTGGTGTACCACAAGGTTCAGTTCTTGGTCCTATTCTTTTTTCATTGTATACCACACCTTTGAGCAAAGTAATCTCTAAACATCCAGATGTCAAATTTCACTTTTATGCAGATGACACACAGCTGTTTATTCACCTCAAACACAAAAATGCAAAAATTGCCTTCGATCGGCTAGGAAAGTGCCTCAAAGATGTCAAACTATGGCTGTGTGCAAACAAACTAAAGCTGAATGCTGATAAGACCGACTTTATTATATTTGGTGCCAAGTCTCAACAAGAAAAGTTTAACCCATTCTTTCCAGTAAATATATTGGGTGAATCACTGATACCTTCAGATGCCGTTAAGAATTTGGGTGTCTGGTTTGACTCAGACTTTTCCTCCACCAAACGTGTTAAAAATGTATGTAAACTATGTTTCATCCAGATGAGGGATCTTAGACAAATTTGACAGTACTTGACTCGTGATGCTGCTCTTACGGCTGCAAACGCACTTGTGGGCAGTAGGCTTTACTACTGTAACTCCTTGTTTAGGGGTATATCTGTTGCTAACCTACACAAGCTACAATGCATTCAAAACAGTCTGGCCAGAATTGTTTGCAGAACCACATGTCTTTCTCACACCACTCCACTAAGAAAAGCCCTTCATTGGCTACCCTTAAGGCACTGTTGCATCTTCAAGACTGCCTTGTTGGTATATAAATACGTACATACTAACTGTCCAAAATATTTCAGCCTATTTCTGAAAGTTAGACAATGTGCCTATAATACTCGGTTGAGTCAATCTGATGGTATAATTCTACATCTTCCTCAATACCAACCATCTATTTACAAATCCACAAAGCAGTTTGGTCTAAGCTTTGCATATGATGCTCCCAAAATATGGAATGAACTCCCTGACAATGTACGATCTGCCACTTCCATTGCTTCCTTCAGGAAAAAACTTAAGGCATACCTATTCTGCTAAGCTTATCCTCCTTAGTATTTTCCACCTCATATGGCGTTCTCCGTGATGTCGACCATAGCTATGGACAAGGACAATGATTTTTGTAACTATGCTTATGATGTTGCGCCTTAGAGTCTGTCACTTCGGCAGAGATTAAGCGCTATAAAAGTTGAATTGGAATTGCTTTTTAAAATCATCAAACAGAAACGTCAAACATGGCATAAGAATCCAATAGAAAAAATGGGCAGACCCTTTAGGGATCACAACACATATTCAATGAAAATTTAAAGAAAATAAACATCAGTTTAAAAAAAAAAACTTTGACCTGTTACTAGAAGTCATTTTAGACGTTCTGGCCCCATGGCAAGACAAAGAGAAAGTTTGCCAAAACCTAGTGATTGATAAGTTTCTATTCTACAAGAATCTATTCCGCACAATCTATTGATTTTGTAAACTCTTAATACAGCTGTTCCAGTATCACAAGTTGTCACGAAACCTAGACAATATTAAACTCCAGGTGTTCTGTTCTCGTTGAAAATGGATGAGAAATTGTCAAACCGTGTGAATTGTCCAGGGAGAAAGAATGAGTTTTATGACTGAAAAGATTGGCAGTATGACCCTCTGTAGATAATGATAAGCGCCAACAGCTGTTGTGCAGTCATCAGGAGAGGCATATGATTACTCATCTGTTGGGACAAGATTGATCGGCTCCATTTGTTTGCAGAATAGTAGATGTAGCATCAAAATTATAAGTTGGTAAAAAGTAGCAACCAAAAGATTGGTTGTGAGTACTCGGAACAGAAAGGCTCGCTGATAAAGATTTTTTATTCATGTTTAATATTTGCTATGATTGTCTACAATTACTAAGATTACGCTGTTTTTGAGAGTGGCACTAAGTGATGCAGCAAATACGATAACTCTCATGACTGCATATTTCACAATTCACTACAACAGAGATGTAAGATTTCTGTGTGTTTTTTTAAAAGACTTTTCTTCAACACAAGTCCTGCTTCTTTCCTCTTTGACTTCAGATCTGCGATGTATAGGCCCTGTCAACAAAAGGCCAACTGGTCAAATACTATTAGCACACTGAGATACTAGCCAATTTTGCAATGTTTAAATTGTGCTTTGAAACTATCTCTCTTTTTCTAGATTATTGTTCTGCTTGATACTTATTCGATCTGTCATTTCTGATACAGTTTTGAAATAGTCGACCTAGTCAAGACAGAGGCTGAGTTATTTTGATGCAGTTTTGCCAATGAAAAAAAAGCTATTATATAAATCTAGCTTGACATACTTCTAACTATATATGTTACACCTCAGTCACACCACAGAGAGTACTAGGCTACCTTTATAGGCGTCTTACGTAATGCCTCAGTCCTGTATGTACTGCCGAACTTCCGATAGTGACGTTTGCATACTATGATAATGGTGGGTGGAGCATCAGTCGTCACCTAATTTAGTGCCCCCCCCCCCCCTCCCCCGCAAAAATTGTTCTTGTAAATCAATACCTTTGAGTGCGTATTGGGATATTGGTTATTAGATCTGGCGCCTAATCTCCTCACCTTCAAGAAATGGAGTGACAGGAAGTACAAAAGACAAGATTATACCCAGTACAATATAACGTTTCTGTCAGGAGACAAACTTGTGGAAATGGAATAGGATTAATAGCATTGCACTGTGCTTTTTTAACCTTGCAGCTCTTGCTAAAAGTTATATATGTATAATAACCTTGGCGTAAAAAGTACTAATACTTCTGTTAATAAGATTTAAAAGAAAGAAAAAAAAACCTCAGGATTTTGTTGTCAGGAAATAAATGAAGGTTATCTTGGATCCATATAAAACTTGTCACACGGTCATGATACATAAAAGATATTACAGAAGTGTTAAAACATCTTTAAGCATCTTTGTCAGTGTTTGGAACTCATCCAGTGTTAAAGCCCAAGCTTGTACAATATAAAGAACTTATACACATTCAATGATCATAACTGTTGAATGTACACATTCCACAGCCAAACTGTGGAATGTACACATTCAATGGCTATTTGCTGTTGAATGTGTACATTCAACACCTAGGCCATTGAATGTATACATTCAACACTTGGGCCATTGAATCTATACATTCAACAGTTATCTACATTCAATACAACATATACACTGCATAAACAGTTCTTTTCAAAATATAGAAAATATGCTTTAGAACCAGTCACTTAACATCGAGTGTGTAATTTTTTGTGGGTGATTTTTGTTATCGTAGACAAAAGCAGAAGACATTTTTGGATGATCCCACAGATTTGTGCATCCCTCCTCTGCTGCCTCTTTCAGAAAGAAGCTTAAATCCTACATCTACACCAAAGCATACCCACTTTTATCTTTGTGTCACCTGGTTGTTCTCTGCGATGGTTGACCACCTTTCTGTCTCAGGATACTGATACTGGGTGACCATTTTGATTATGTGGCACCTTAGAGTCTTCTTGTAAAGGAGACATTATATTAGAGAACTGTTAAGCATCTTTAACTCATAAAGCAAAATGCTTCAATAAAATCCCACTTATAAAATATATTCTTTGGTGACTTCGTCATAAACATAATTCCTTCATACATAGCCCTGGTATCCAGGTACCAAGTAATGCTTTTGTCAATGCGGGTGTTCCACTGGAGCTGACCATGCAACCGACCCTATGACTCTATGGTCAGTAGTGAAAGTCGCTGGATTGTAGAAAAAGGCGTGAAAATGCTGAGTCAGTGAATAAGTCCCCAACAGGACGTTACACTCACAGACTGGACCTGATGACTACACCAACAAGGTGTAGGGTCAGGGACATTTAATGTACGGTCAGTTGTAGAGGTTGTACGACAAGCCCTAAACCCCTGACAGACAAGCTGTATCACAAACAGAAAAGCCGTAAAGATAAACAGACAAGCCTGGAGCATGTTCCAGACCCATGCCGACAGGACTGATTGATTTTGTGGGTCGGTATCTATAGTCGGGATCCAGAATCGGGATCTATATCACTCTATATTAAGGGGATGTGCCACTCATTTCACACTGCAAAGATGGGAGCAACACATCAGGATGAACTGTTTGACAAGTTGAGGGTCCTTTTGGTTTTTTATTGAGTTGAATATGTTATTTTTCATCATGATTTCAAGACACAAAAGGCAGTAAAACCATGACTCTGCCCAGCCAGCATCACCACCACAGCCCCCACCACGTAGGAAGAAGCCACAGAATCCATGGGTTATGCCCTGGATACTGAAAAGGGAGGAGAGAGGATGCTACAGAACACTCTTTGACGAGCTAATTACAACTGACATACCAGGCTACGGTTTTGATTTAATAGAAGAAAGAATTTACCCCATCTCAGGAAGTCAACCACCAACTTCAGGAAGCCACTAGAAGACGGTTTGAAACTGGCAGTTACATTGAGGGACTTATCCACAGGAGAAAGCTACACTTTACTGCAGTACCACTGGAGGGTTGGTAGTACTACCATTTGTAAATTTGTACCCAAGGTGTACAGAGCCATACTGCAAGAATTTCAACATGACTATTTGATTTGTCCAACAGATCCTAAAGACTGGATAGCAATTGAGGAGAAATTTAGAAATAGATGGAATGTCCCCTATGCAGTAGGTGCACTAGATGGCAAACACATTGCTCTGAAGAAGCCGTAGAAGTCAGGCAATGAATATCTCAACTACAGGGGTTGCTTCTCTCTGGTACCATTACCCTTAGTCGACGCTGAATACAAGTTTCTGTGGGTAAATGTGGGGGCCAGTGGTTTCTCATCTGATTCTCAGATATTCAACCGTAGCAAACCGAGAAGAAGAATTGAGCAGGTTAACATTTTCCATTACTAGTAGGTGACCTCTCAAGGTCAGTAAACCAACTTTCAGTTAAGCAGTAGTATGACCTCTCAGGTCAACATGTCATTATGGGGCACGTGACCATAAGGTCACGGGCATGACCTCGGAACTGGGGTCATACACGAGGTTGAGATCTTTCTTTGACCCCAGGGGTCAAGTGTGACCTTTTCAAGGTCATCTCACAGTTTTAAAGCATATTCTAGTCAGTAAGTTTTACATTATGTTAAATTTTAAAGAATCAAACATTAAATCTTGTGCAATATGTGTTATGTGTATCTCAGAGGTGTATATATATAATTATTAGTTAGATTGTGTATTGGTTATACAGAATTGATGAATTGTATAATAAAATCTTTTAATCCTCTGTCTTTGTTTGTTGGAGTTGGGGACTGTCGGGGGCAGTGTCAAGGCATTGGCCCAGTCAGTCCTCCTCCAACAAAATCTTATTTTAAAATCTTGGGATACCAGTCTACTTACATAATCAAAAAATTTGGGTTACCAAGGGTCTCAATCTTCGAAAGCAGGGAGTTTTTCAAACCTATTGGCTAAGAGGTTTGTTTCCTGGCATTTCCCACCAAAATTCGGGGAACACATCATTATTGAATTGGAATCTGAAGACTCTAGATGGACTTTTTGTTCCCACCCACCCTAGTCCCCTCTAACCTGGAGATTGCTTTGGGGGGCGGTCTGGTTCTCTAACTTAACACCCCTTCAGCGCAGGGGGGGTGGGTGGGTCACGGCAGCGTGCGCCTAGGCTTGTTAACAATGGTGTTCACGGGTTTGTGTTCCTTGTTAGGCTCCAGGCTGTTCCTCACTGGCCTCCAGGTTTATCTAAAATACTCTTATCTTCTTTTAATCTATATAATTGGGTCTCCTTGGACAATTTGATAAAAAATTGGGGTGCATTTGTATATATGTTTTAGGATTTCAATAATTTTTGTTACATTCAATCTTACATTTAGGCATTGTCATAGCAATGCCAAGTATAACTTGCATAGGTAGCAAATGTTAAGTTACAGTAGTAGGTGACCTCTCAAGGTCAGTAAATCAATTTTCAAAGTTAAGCAGTCATATGACCTCTCAAGGTCAACATTTCATCATATGTCACATGACCACAAGGTCACGGGCATGACCTTTGGACGGGGTCATGCACGAGGTTAACATTTTCCATTACTAGTAGGTGACCTCTCAAGGTCAGTAAACCAACTTTCAGTTAAGCAGTAGTATGACCTCTCAGGTCAACATGTCATTATGGGGCACGTGACCATAAGGTCACGGGCATGACCTCGGAACTGGGGTCATACACGAGGTTAAGATCTTTCTTTGACCCCAGGGGTCAAGTGTGACCTTTTCAAGGTCATCTCACAGTTTTAAAGCATATTCTAGTCAGTAACTTTTACATTATGTTAAATTTTAAAGAATCAAACATTAAATCTTGTGCAATATGTGTTATGTGTATCTCAGAGGTGTATATATATAATTATTAGTTAGATTGTGTATTGGTTATACAGAATTGATGAATTGTATAATAAAATCTTTTAATCCTCTGTCTTTGTTTGTTGGAGTTGGGGACTGTTATCCACTGTATTTAAACCGGGAAATTTGTTTTGATTCCCAGTCTCCTCTTATTATGGGTAATAAGTATTTACAGATTTTTACATTATGTTCTGAGTGTTTCCAATTCAATTTATTCACTATGACGACCAGCATACAGCAAACTGATCTGGTATGAAACAATACTCTTAGATATGAGCTTTCATGCCAATGAACCAAATGGTGACAAGTTTGCAAAATCAAACTAATGTGGGTGTTCCACCACACAACTAAGGCTCCCGATTAAGGGTTTTTGAGGGTCGGTTTGAAAAATTTGCTTAGTCTCAGTCGTCCTGTAAAGGTCGGTAGTTGTCGGTTGGGGCAGTGAGAAAAATCAAACATGTTTGATATTTTTCCCGATCGAAACCGACTCTTTTTTCCCGCCATAAACAAAATGTCCAGTCCCAGGCTTCCTCAGGCCTCCTCAGACCAAATTTACACAGTCCTATGCTGTCCCAGGCCGCCTGCGACCCTTAGTCCACGACCCTTAGTCCCAGACCCTTAGTGCCTTAGTCCTAGGCCTCCTGCGACCCTTAGTCCCATTGCAAAACAAGAATCGGCCACATTGGTCTGGGGACGCCTGAGGATGCCTGGGGAGGCCTGAGGAGGCTGGGACTTAGTCGTGGGTTAGTCGGGGCTTAGTCCCTGAGGTGTCCTGGGACCCAGTCGGTATGTCTACGACCAGATCTTGGATCAAACCGACCAGAAAAATGGCTTAGTCGGTTCTTAGTCCCAGACCAGTCGGGGACTCTGTAGGGCGGCCTGGGGTCGATCTGACCTTAATCCCAGACTTTTACACCGATCCAGTATTCCCGCCCATTTTCCCTTTTTTTACCAACTGTCCACGATTAAGGGTCGGGGACAGGATCGGGACTTAGTCCTTTGGTGGAACAGGGGCATAAAAATGATGAAGTTGTGGCACATTTGACTAGTGATCTATACGTGATGCTAACATTACCGACCAATTTGATAACAAGAATTCTTCCGAATGAAAATGTTTCATACGATATTGATTTTTAGCAATTGTAGGCAAGGTAGAGTAAGAGTTATTAAGTTATTACAACCATATTATTGGATCATATCAAATTCTTTCGTATTATATCGTCTTTGGTATTTAAGGGCATTAAGTATCCTAAATATCTAAATTTAATTCAGAAACAAACAAGCAAACAAGTGTGTCTTTGAACTCAACATTGGCTGAGTAATGGAAACCCATAATATCTTTATAGTCATCTTGACTTCTATCTTAGAATAACTTACCCTAAATAAATGTTTCTTTTTCATTTTTCTTTTTTAGAAATATCTTAATAAGACAGATCTCTTTAATCCTCTCCACAGGAACTAGCATCCCTCAGTGGGTTTCATTTCTCCTTTGGAAATTTGCAGTGGAAATGTTGTTTGGTCTGAAAATGCCTCAACCTCCAGTCAATGTAATTTATCTGACATTTTAAAAGACCAGGAATCTTTGGATCTATACAAATCTATTTTATATCTTAGAGACAAAGTCTGCTTAAAGCTCTCTTGACTAGCTTAAGCAGTAACATCATAAAAATCCTACTTTTTATCTGAAATGAGAATCTGCAAAAGTGCTCTGTTCATATTACACCAATCCACTAACCTTTGTGGGTCATAAAAAGAAGAAAATACAGACCTCTTTATTTGAACTCAATATTTATTGATCTCACTCAGGTCTGATTTAGTTTAACCAGCTCTCTAGATAACTTTCATAAAATAATATCCAGACCACTTTGGCCTTATATAAGTCTGGATACTTTATGAAATTTGATTTAATGTAGAAATAAAAGTTTAGCTTTATAAATTTTTGGATATGATGAACTTTTATTTCATGAAGAAATAAAATGGATAGACTACACTTAGTCAACAAAAACAATGATGGTATTATGATGGAATACTGGATTGGAGCAGTGAGACCTAGTGCATCATGTAGGTGTATCCTTAATTTATCAAATAAGTACAAACTTGGGGACTAGGTTTCTATTATAAAACTGTTATGTTTTCAATACAGACCAAACAGACTGACCTAACAACTACTGTTATCACTTCTATTGATAACTTTATAAATACACACCCCTATGATAACTTCTAAAAATAAGCCCTGACTTTTTTGTGGTAATGGGTGACTTGTACTACTAATCTTCATATGGGGCATTTATTACTGGGTTTTCATTTTTACTGTAGACAGCGTAAGTTGTAAGCATAGTGATTACTGAGTCAAAGTCAAAGTCAAAGTTGGGGTTTAACGTCCCGTTCAACAGCCAGGGTCATATTGGGACAGGTCCTCAGCATTGCCACTTGTGGGACTCGAACCCACATAGGTGACAGCCTATGATTAGATGCCAAACTTGCTAACCACTAGGCCACCGAGGACCTCTAGTGATTACTGAGGAACAAGGCTTAAAATTCTACAGGTGAGATCTGCAAAGCCATCAGTAGGGTACTACAGTGGGACACAATTTATGGAAGTCTGGACACACACAAAAAAGAATGATACAAGTGATATCCAGGAGCGCTAGCCTCTTGGAGAGCTCCTGATTGTAAGCCTTATGGGATAAGTATGTAAAATTACTGGGATTATGCTCCCAATCTTTATGACTGTAAGAATAAATTATATGAACTATGAGGTTACACTCTGGATTGCATTGGCAGGGCAGTCACAAGACAAACTCTTGATACTGGAATAGTGCTGTTACAAATTGCATAATGATAGCTTTTGTTTTCTATGACCATTTCTAGTCTCTATGATATTACATAAGTTACTTCAGATAAATGTTTGGCATGAAACATTTATCTGAAGTAACTTATGTAATATCATAGAGACTAGAAATGGTCATAGAAACAAAAGCTATTCATTTGCAATTCTGTAAACAGCACTATTCCAGTATCAAGAGTTTGTCTTGTGACTGCCCTGCAATGCAAACTAGATTGTTCCCTCATTGATATCATTTGAGTTTCGCGAACACGAGGGAAGATGGTCATAAGGAGGCTTTCACAATGCTCCGAATGCAGAGATTCTCTCCACAAATGTTTGAAGGTGAATGGTGGATGTTAAATGTATTTTAAAGTGGTTTATTAATAACAAGTCTACTTGTTCCATTAAAATTCAACATAGTTTAGAGGTAGTCCTTACGAGGTAGCAAATACACACACACAGTTAATTTAAATTAATTTGGTGTTTTACATCACGCCTAATACCTTTGTATCTATTGTGACAGGTAGTTTCTATTCTATGGTACAAAGATATAATGTCAGCTTATCTGAAACTCTGCAAAATAATGCTCCACTTATCGAGAAATATGTTAGAATCAGACCTAACACAGCTTGGTTTAATAGTCAGATCCGGCATGCAAAAGTCATGAAGAGGAGGTTGGAAAGAAAATACAGAAAATCAGGACTAGAAGCTGACTTGGAGAAATATAAAGAACAATGTAATACAGTTAAGCTTCTCTTGACAAAATACAAAACAGAATTTTATTCCTGCAAAATTAATCAAAGTAGGAATTAATGACATTAAAAAGCTGTATGATTTGTCTAAAACATTACTAGGTAAAGTTAAGCAACCCAAACTTCCTGAAAGTGACTCAGATCAACTATTGGCCGAGACATTTAATAAATTCTTCGTTGACAAAATTCTTAAAATTAGATCAACCATCAAGAACTCTTTATCTCAGAAAGATGTTGACATCAAAGAGTACATTCACCCAAACTCAGAAGTCGCTCTAAAGTCTTTCAAACCTGCGGATGAAGATGAAGTCAGAAAGATAATAAGTGCTAGTTCTAATGCTTCTGCAATCCATGACCCTTTCCCCAGCAGATTGATCAAGGATAACTTAGACACCCTGGCTCCAGTCATTACCCACATTGTCAACAAATCCTTGGAAGAGGGAGTATTTCCATCCAACTTGAAGCATGCCAATATAACACCTCTGCTAAAAAAGGAAAACTTGGATAAAGAAATTTTGAAAAACTATAGACCTGTATCAAACTTGCCTTTCCTATCAAAGGTCATTGAAAAAACTGTTGCAGCTCGTCTCAGAACACATTTAGAGGTGAATAAATTATGGTGCAAAATGCAGTCTGCATATAGACCTTTCCATTCCACAAAGTCTGCACTTCTTTGTGTCCAAAATGACATCTTGTCTTTCTTGAACAATAAAAAAATGGTGGCCCTGGTCCTTCTTGACTTAAGTGCTGCCTTTGATACTATTGACCATGAAAAACTTCTTCATCGTCTAGAAACTAGATTTGGCATTAATGGAACAGCACTAGACTGGTTTAGATCCTACCTCTCCAACAGAAGTCAGGCAGTGAGAATAAATAACAGCTCATCTGAAAAGATGTATCTTAATTTTGGTGTTCCTCAGGGGTCTGTCCTTGGACCAATACTCTTCACTTTATATGTTGCTCCTGTGGCGGACATTGCAAATAAACATGGAGTGAGTCACATGCTACATGCAGATGATACTCAGCTATATGTTGAATTCAATAAAAGCTCAATGGCTGCATCCTTACAACATCTGGAACTTTGCATTGATGGTATAAAATCTTGGATGTCACAAAACATCTTGAAATTGAATGAAGACAAACTGAAGTTATTGTTTTTGGATCTAGAAAATATTTGGAAGGAATGCCTTCTATTTCTATCAGGGTAGGAGACTGTACAATAACCCCGACAAGGTCTGTTCGCAACCTAGGTGCCTATTTTGATTCACGGATGAACTTGGAAGAGTTTATCATCAAAAAGTGCAGAGCCTGTCAATTACAACTTCATAAAATTGCTAGAATTCGTAAATATTTGTCAAATGATACATGTTCCTGCATAATTCAAGGCCTGGTAACATCAAAACTAGACTATGCCAACTGCCTGCTTTATGGAGTAAATAAAGTCTTTTTGCACAGACTACAAATTGTACAAAATTCAGCAGCCCGAGTCATCCTCAAAATGAGAAAGTATGACCACATTAGTAGAGCAAAACAAGAACTTCACTGGCTTCCAATACAACAGCGGATTGCTTTCAGTATTCTCACTGATGTGTACAAAGCGTTACATGGCTTAGCACCAACATACATCACTGACCTCATTTCGTTAGCACAACCAGCAAGATTAACAAGATCATTCAAAAATTTCAATATAGCATTTCCAGTCAAGGTTCCTAGAAACAGTTATGGAAAACGGGCTTTTGTTCATGCTGCTCCAGCTCTGTGGAACAATCTACCTGTTAGCATCAGATCTTCAAATTCACTGTAAGATTTCAGAAGACAGCTCAAAACATACTTTTTCAGACTTGTATACAATGTCTAGATCCTACAGCGCTTAGAGACATACTAAGTGATAAGCGCTATATAAAAATCATGTGTTATGTTATGTTAGTTGGGAGGGCTTAGGAAACCAGTGTATACATTTGGTCAAAGTTTTGTACTGCAAACTGTTGGCCAACGACGAACAACTACCAGCCTTTCCATATGAGACTGGGCCAGGATTCGAACTGCGATCTCAGGGGTGGGAGGCAAGTGTTACTGTGGTCCCATATACACAGTTAAAACATTGATAATGTAGCAGTGATATGGCCATAAATGATCCAAAAACCGATAAAACTTGACACTTGCTGGAGTGGCCAATTAATATTATGCACTATAGTTTTTAGTATTTTAGCTTTGTTTCCAAACCAAGGACTATACGAAAATTCAGACAGGATTTTAAGAGTTGAACGAAATCTTGCATATTAAAATATATATAACAGCTATTAATTCAGCCTAGCCAATGAAGTCAAGCTAAAGGAAACAGACTCTCACGTGACTGTACTTGTTATTCACAATGAACAGCATATGTTTGGTGCAGAATTTTCCAGGCAATGCAACTGAGCTCCAGGTAAATACTGACTCACACCAACTTTACAATCTAAAGGTTCCTAAAGATAGCTACATAATATACACACATTTGTACATACACACATATATATTTTCAGATTATTCCTGACATTTACTACTCCTTATTATGACCAGTTTGTCAGTCCATAATTCTCCACTCTCCTGAGATATGTTCTGGACTGCCAGAAGGCTCTTATTCCTATAAACAAATTTAGTTCAGTTTCAAAAGAAATTTCACTGTTCAAGTGTACTTGTAATAATTACGTTAGCAGATAAACACAAAAACTTACTTTTCTTCTTTTGAGAAATTTAGTTTTAGGTCAGTGAGAATGGGTGAGTTTGTGTTGGATTTCAAACTGGAAGTTTTGTATTCGATCCTCAGCTATGTCATTTGGATATTTCCCATATAATTAAAATGGTTAAAATATCAGAAGAAGTAAACCTGATAGACTGGCATCATGTTCAAGCGAGGAAGGGGTAGATTAGGCCATATGGGACATTTGGTCACAGCAACGACGTTATCTATACTATTAAGGCTATCATATTAGAGAGACTGGATATAACATTATACTGTGTTTTTAATATTAAATTATACATAATAGTGTCATCAGTATGTGTTTGAACTGCAATTTTCTGACAGTTCTATGGGAAAAAATAACGTTTACAAAGCAAATAATACCTGAATTAATGGAGTAATTTCCATTCATTTTGAGTGTATTAATTAACTCTAATTTTTAAACACCAAAAACCCATTTGGTTCTTTATATCGCATAATGACTTACTCTAAAGAGTAAATAAGGTTTATTAACATCATTGTATACCTTCTAAATTTAATCAATTTATAGAGTGCTTAATCTCTGTTGAAAGCAGACTCTTAATTGTGAACATCAAGTATATTCAACACAAAAGAACAAGGTTAGTACTGTGTGGAAATCTATAAATAAAAGGCTGAGTTTAATATTTTTACCCATGTACACTGGCAACGAGCAATTAAAATACTAAATCTCATTTTTTCAAGACCCCCAAACACCAGTACAATGATTGCAAACAATTTCACACTTCAATTACACAATTACACCAGACACTATAAGTACATAATACCTAAGTCACCTTGAACACACAGTTAGATTTCAGTTGTTGTTATATCCTGTAGTGTGTAATATTGGCTTTCATTTATAAAATTCAATAACAACTAATATTGTGCTTCTATGGTGTTTTGCTTGACATTTCAAGCAGATATTAAAATATGAATTCCAAAAGTCACTGTTAGATTTGTATAGAATAGTTGACAGCCAGGCTCATAATGGGGCAAGCCATTAGTATTTTATACATGATGTAAATGAGCTGCATCCCAGCTAAAACATCACAGTGTTTAGAGGTAATTGATCACTTACCAAACTAAATAGGCATCACATTATTGAGGTTTACAGCTTACAACTACAAAGGGTACAAATAAGTGTTTGCATGATATTGTTACTGCTCTGTAAAGAAAGGCTACTTGATGACCTTGTACATTATCTATATATGAACAGCAGATACAGGAGTGAAACCTTAGCAGGTATAGTGTTAATAACAGCATGGTGTTGCATAACAAAGCAAGATTATGTGGACTGAATGTACAAAACAGACACTGATGGTGGATTCCATGATTTATTGAGTCATCATATATAGTTTCAAGCCAGATATTATTGTATTAAGTCTTCGTTGTGTTATTGTATTTGCCTTTTTGGCAAGAATTAGGTCAATGACCCCAATAGGTCAGCTCTTAGATTGGTAAAAGAAATGGTTTTCCTATTTGACTTGGTTTAAATATTTTATATTGCACTTAACTTATGTATATATCCTCGAAGGGTGCCCAGGTAGAACTTCTGTCCTTATATAACAAGAAGGAAGCCAACACGAAAACAGAGCATGCACCGGCGAGAGACAGTTATGGCAGTGAAAAGGCAAGTTTGAAAAGAAGACTCATTGTTTGCTTCTGAAAGAAAAGCCATGCTTGCCTGTGACCCAACTACAGGTGATAGTCTCTATCACTAAGAAGAACTCAATCTACCAAATTGTTTGTTGGCATGGCTGAGTTTGGCGGCATTTGCCTATAGAGACAGGCATAGTTTGTTTGAAATGCAGAGCCTTAAATACTGAGGGGGGGGGGGGGGGGGGGGGGGGGGGGGGGGGCTTGCTTAGTACTTAATGTCATGATTCTGCTACTGTGCCGTCATCTCTGCATCCATAAATACATATTTGTCTCCAGCCTATTGATTTCACTTTAACCTGTATCTGACCTTGCATGGGATGGTTCATGCAAGAGGCGAGTTTTGATTCAAGATTCTTCACTGAGGGTCAGTCACTAAATCTTTACACCGTGTTATATTGTACTAATACATCTGTGAGTATATGCTTGTTTTGACCTTGCATTGACCTTTCTTTACTTTTCATCAGGTGGGTCATGGCACACAGGCATCTGAACTATGTCTAACATGAAGTCACTTGTTCCACCATTTCGTGTAGATTTTATTTAATAATATATAGGCATATTGTATTGGGTTTTGGGTTTGGATCTACATGTAATTTACCTTACTCTCTACATTGATTTTGAGCTTTGAGCGGCTGACCTGAAGTCAAGTCTGACCAAGAATATGTAGGACTGAAATACTAGGGTGTCTACTTCAAGAGAGAGCACAGTTGAAAAGGCATGAATTTGTATGGTGAAACTTATTCTAGATAGTAGATACCAATATAAAATTGGGATAATAACTTAGCCATAAATGTAGCAGGCATTCTCTGACCTAATGGTCTTAAAGTTTAGCAAATGATAATGATAATAGATGTAAGAATAGTGGTTTATTGTGATGCATTTTGGATGAAAATTATGCATCAATTAATGCAGTCATTAGCTTCATAATACTGCTCATTTGATTGTGCTACTTTGAATATTGGAATCCTCCTTCATAATTTACAAGGATGCATAATAATAAAGAACAAGAAACACTTAAATAAAAATTTTGATCTTTCAGCTGAGCGAATGGAAATTCCTAA
This sequence comes from Sabellastarte sp. h YS-2021, assembly GCA_964017235.1. Taxonomy (NCBI): domain Eukaryota; kingdom Metazoa; phylum Annelida; class Polychaeta; order Sabellida; family Sabellidae; genus Sabellastarte; species Sabellastarte sp. h YS-2021. The sequence continues at coordinate 139,718,380 of OZ024928.1, forward strand.
TAATAATAATAATAATGCATTTTCCAATCTTTTTGACAAATGACTGATCAATCTAGTTTTTCACAATTTTAAGGGGTTTCTTTCCTGATACTCCTTGCATATGGAATCAGGCCTTTACAGGCGGTATAAAACCAAATGTTGTCTTTGTACATCAACTTCAAGACAAGTATTTACTTTTTTCTTGTTTTATGTTAAATTGTTAACGATAGAAATAAATGCATAAAGATTAAAAAAAAACAATAGATCTTTTGCAAAGTATCTTTTCATGACCTAGGCTTTACTTGATATGACATAAGGATTTAGCAGGTTCCTTTATACACAGTTATATTATTTGTACACACTGTTATCTTCTGAAAGTGGAGCATTAGCTGGTGTTTCCTTATCTATTTAATGTTCTTACTGACTGGTAGACTGATAACAGATATAACTTTTCTAATGATGTGCTTTTATGCTTTAATTACACATATTCTAATCCCATGATCCAAAATCCATGGTCAAAAATACTAAATACATAGAATCCAAACAATGTAAAACCCCTCTCCTTAAGTAATTTGAGCTTTATATCTAAATATCTGAGGTATTTTGGGGCTGCACTTAAAATTTGTGGTGGTGAATGTCCAATAGTGAATTTTCAATATCAGTAAAATATGTGACAAGTACTTTTATAATTACTTTTTTCACTTCAGTGTTACTTCAGTTACATATAATACGTCCTTATGTGCCTGTTAATCAGTGAATTCTATTTATAATATGATCCTCTAGTTGTTTTTTTTTTGCTGAATTTGGCTGTTAACATGTCATTGGTCTCCCACGTGGGTCACAAAGGCAATTTATTTAATGTTCTCCCTGACAGGCATTACGGGAGACCTGGTTCACCGGCCTTTGTATCAGATAAAATGATTGTTATGTTCTGACCATTCTGTCTGGGCCCCAAGAATGTTTTCAAATTGAAGAAACAATGCCTGTGAATAAACACATAATAAACAATGCCACTGCCGCAGCATTTATCTCCCGCCTGGAATCAGTAATAATGGAGAACTGAATGAGATAAGGGCTTTATAGTAAGATAACCCCACTTGACATTGAAGAATGGGTGAAAAGTAAAAGTCAGCAGTCTGAGGCCTTTACTTCCTTTAAGTTGTTTTCACATTTGGAACCCCTATTAGCAATGACAAGGGAGATATAAGGCCTTTTTAATAGGATAATCCCATTTAACATGTGATAAGACAGCCATTTTGGCTTCGAAACTAGGTCAAATTACTATCAGCTTAACTTTCCTGGCCATATATATTTTGCGCATATTTGATGAACCTAGCTGCAATATTTCACGTTTTAGAGCATCTTAATGAATTTTAAATAATTGGATATGGTGGCCATTTTGTTTTTCAAAATAAGGCCAAAATTTTTCTCAGACAAAACATTTGAAGGCCAAGAGTTTTAATGGTCTGAACCTGTAAGAGCAATATTAGGGGAGATAGAAGGCCTCTTAAAATGTAAATTTGATGAAGCTAGCTGGAATTTTCGACATTTAGAACAACTGTATGATTTTTAAACAACTGGCTATGGCGGCCATTTTGTTTTTCAAAATGAGGCCAAAATTTTGAATAAACATTCCTTGCAAATTTGATGAAGATGTCTTTATAAATGAATAAGATATTAAGGCTTATGCTGAAACGTGACAAACGGATGCACGGACGGATGCACAAACAGATGCACACATGCATGGAAGCTGTTTACAATTTTAGACCACAGCCTTTGCTTTTCATGGTCTGTCTTTACAATCTGAAGCCACAGCACCAATAACATGGGAGAAATAAGGACGTTTTAGTGTGACGACCTTGAAGCAGGTGTCAAAGGTCAAATTCAACACATGGAAAAGATTACCAGGCTATGACTTCATACAAGTTGTTTTGACATTCCGAACCTCTAGGAGCAATATTTGGGGAGATATAAGGCCTTTTTAATAGGATAATTCCGTTTGACATTAAACATGCGATATGGCGGCCATTTTGTTTTTTGAACTAGGTCAAATTTATTATCAGGCTAGCTTTTCAAGCCATATAGCTTTTGTGCAAATTTGATGAAGCTAGCTGGAATATTTCAAGATTTAGAGCACCTTTACGATTTTCAAACAATGAGCTATGGCGGCCATTTTGTTTTTCAAAATGAGGCTAAAATTTTTCAGAGACAGGTTTTCATAGCCATAAACATTCCCTGCAAATTTGGTGAAGATATGCAATATTTGGGGAGATATAAGGCCTTTTTAATAGAATAACCCTGTTTGCCATTAAACATGCGATATGGCGGCCATTTTGTTTTTTGAACTAGGTCAAATTTATTATCAGGCTAGCTTTTCTAGCCATATAGCTTTTGTGCAAATTTGATGAAGCTAGCTGGAATATTTCAAGATTTAGAGCGCATTTACAATTTTCAAACAATTAGCTATGGCAGCCATTTTGTTTTTCAGAATGAGGCTAAAATTTTTCAGAGACAGGTTTTCATAGCCATAAACATTCCCTGCAAATTTGGTGAAGATATGCAACATTTGGGGAGATATAAGGCCTTTTTAATAGGATAACCCTGTTTGACATTAAACATGTGATATGGCGGCCATTTTGTTTTTGAACTAGGTCAAATTTATTATCAGGCTAACTTTTCTAGCCATATAGCTTTTGTGCGAATTTGATGAAGCTAGGTGGAATATTTCAAGATTTAGAGCACCTTTAGGATTTTCAAACAATTAGCTATGGCGGCCATTTTGTTTTTCAAAGTGAGGCTAAAATTTTTCAGAGACAGGTTTTTATAGCCATAAACATTCCCTGCAAATTTGGTGAAGATATGTTCATAAATGAATGAGATATTAAGGTTTATGCAAAAACGTGACGAACGGACGGACAGACGGACGGACCTACGTACGGAAGGCGTTTTATAATCTCCCGACCACGGCCTTCGGCCGGCGGGAGATAATAACCATACCGGCACAAACCAACTTACAACCTCTTACACACAAGTAATCAAGTAGCCAACCAACAGACTAAAAAAAGTTTCCGTCCGTTAATGAATTAGCTTTATCATATTTTATTATTGTGTAAAAAAATGTGTCACATCTGAGGCCAAATGGAAGGATGCAAGGACAGCTTTCTATGATGAGGCACGAGGCTTATTTTTAAACCAGAAAGGAAATCCCAACTTGATAAATTTATCTTCCTGCTCCATTTAGGGAAGACAAGATTGATGTTGAGAAGAAAATCTCATTTGTTTTGGCGAAGGCTGGGGTGAAATGGTTGCCATGTTGTGAGGAAATTTCAGTCACCATGCTATCTTAGAAAAGGCAGGATAAAACTTAATTTCACTTCCCAGAACAGGAAAAAACACTCAAGAAGTCTAGGATGTTCCATGGAATTTCCAAATATAGTTTGCAAGTGTATATGGTTGCAAACATTTGGATATAATCACACTGAAGCCTAGACAAATTCAATCAACTTAAATATATAAAACTAGTAAACCAGTGAAGTATTTGCGTCTTTCAAATTATTTTTATGCACTTGGCAGCAACATTTTAGAAAAACTATTGCATTATCACTCATTGCGCCGTTGCATATTTACTTATCTGAACTTGAGTTAAGTCAGTGCTCCCAAGATTTTAAGATTAATTGGAATCCACTGGAAAGTCCATTTCAAGCAATTAAGGCTGAAATCTTTATAATTTTATTTAAATAAAGATAAAATTTACACAAATATACATTGATAATAATGAAATATGGACAAAGTCAAATTGGACTATATTGTAGATAGCATCTATATTGATAAATTAATGGGACTTATACAAATTTAGCTTTCTGGTATAATCCCATTACTCACACACATTCCTTTGGAGTTTTAGCCTACAATTTATCAGCTATACACTAACTAGACGGAGCTTTCAACCCCAAAGACTTAAAGTATGTATATATCTCTAATTCTGAGCATCTATATTGATAAATTAATGGGACTTATACAAATTTAGCTTTCTGGTATAATCCCATTACTCACACACATTCCTTTGGAGTTTTAGCCTACACTTTATCAGCTATACACTAACTAGACGGAGCTTTCAACCCCAAAGACTTAAAGTATGTATATATCTCTAATTCTGAACATCTTCCATACGGTCAGTCAGTGTAAGCAAGTAAATTGTTGCTTCTTTTCTCTTTGCACAGAGTAAGCATAGTTACTTCTAAACAGAACCTTGGTCTTAATTTGAACTGTAGCAATCTGTATCAGTCATATGTTTTCAAAGCAAGGCTTGACATAATGAGAACAAATGGTCCAAGTTTTAAAGCCTTACCTCCCTAGTACTCTAACACTTAACACATTTTTCTGAACAATTTTGGGGTCAAGAGGTTAAAGAAATAGACTGAAAAGTAGAGATTTCAGATTTTTGCCCAATGGATCATTATCTGGCTTGAGACAAAACAAATATACTAATTTGTTCCAATTTGGTCTATTATCAGAAACCTTTTGAATCCCTGATGTGTTTAATCTGATTGATCGTCCACACTTTATCGGACCATAAGATTGATAGAGCATTTGGAAAGGCACAGCTTAGTACAAATTGTGAAAATGGTTTAATTCTGCACCATTAAATCATCGTAAAGTGAAGTATTTTTTATAATTTTTTTCATTTCCGGTTAACATCTGTCATGTTGCTATTTAGAGTGTGCCCCAAATTCTATAAATACTACATTACAAACCACAATGCCACAAACTGGTGTAAAAGTAACCATGGTGTCTAAAAGGTCTGTACTTACAAAAGTCACTATATGAGACGGTATGAAATTAACTCGAAAAAGAGATGGATCTTTCATTTTATTCCTTGACTATCCATGCCAAAGGTGATAGAAAGCTGGGGTTTTACTGGATCGTACTGGAACAGGTCCTCAGTTTTGCCACTTGTGGGGGTCGAACCCACACAGAGGTGTCAGCCTGTGATTTGATGCTAAACCTACTAACCATATGTGACACAAGCCAATACTTTTGTTTTTATTGTGAAACATTGTCTAACTTCTACCGGATTGGAAGATATCATCAGCATATATAATCCATTTCCAATAACTATTATCAGAACTCTTTTTATTTATGTAATTATTTAACTAATTCTTTCAGCATAGTGTGAGAAGATCTAACATCTGATTGTTTAGTTCAGGACGTCCCACCCGAACTCACCCCCCCCCCCTCCTTCCTCAGTTAGTGTGAGCATGTCCTCACCTGAATCACTTAGCCATTCTCTCTCTCTCTCGAAACCTAAAACCAAACTTCCAAACTCGGAAATGTGAAGTGTTTGCCACCTGCTGTACACAACATTGCTAAATATTCCTACTTGCATATATTTTCCAATAGATGTTCCTAAATATAAAAAGCAAGATAAATTATATGTTATCTTTATTTATATCTAATTCTAATATATAGCGCTTAATCTGAATCTATTGACAGCCTCTATGGCGTAAAATTCCAGAAATACATCAATATATAACCAATATATACATATATTATTATATCAGTTGTGATATGTAGGTCTTCCTTTTGCCAGAATTTCCTGCAGCTTCTCTGAAGGTTTGTTTTTATTGAGAGGATGGAGGGAAGTGTGTCAATATAGTCGATACAGATCTGTTTTTCTACTCTGATAAGATAATTTAAAATGGAACAGGCCCATGACCAACGGAGGTGGTTTCTGTCAGAGCTACTTTCCCAATTGTAATTACTTGTCACAGTCCCACTGTCCATGTTTATTACATTCTTCTGCGTGTTTTGGTATTTTGGCATGCATCACAAAATGACATGAACAATGAGCTTTAAATCAAGCCAACCAGTAACACTAATATAAAAGTTATGATGTGCGCATTGTGCAATGATTTGTCAAGTGACAATTTATGGTGCTGATATGAAGGGAAACTTGAGTTATCGTCCCTTAAAAAGTATCTTAAAATTTTTATTGGCAAAATATTTTTTATAGAGATATTTTGTCTCAGATCCCATGGTCCAGTTTTCACAATGGGATATTTATGCTGGGTTTAATAGATAAATATAGTGTGATTAGCAAACTTGTTCCATGGTATCAGTCACAGCTACGCTCCATAATAAGGGGAGCATGTATTATTTACAGCCCCACTACCGTGTTTCTCAAAATAAAGCCTAATATATTCACCCAATAATTCATCACAAAATCCTGCAAAAATGTTTTTAGTCAGAGGTAGCCTTACCATAGGCTTACCACTTCCTTTTTACTTACAATTTTGATATTCATAGTGAATCCTTTCTGACCCGTTTGAGAATGATTCAAAACCTATTCACTGAAGAAAGGTTTTCCTGGATTCCCTGGTATATCCTGCCCCTGGACTACAGCCCATTGATGTTATACCTGGTTAAATTCTGGGTGGCTTCAGAATTTGCTCCTTCCACCAAGAATCGGTCCTTATGTCTGTCTAGAGTATGAAGACTCTGTGAGACCACCGGAATCTACCCTAAAGGTAGATTGGTGAAGGCTCCCAGAATCTATCCGGGTATAAAATTAAGGGGATGGGGATGTATAATCATAGGCAACTCTCAGGATACATTGCCAAGCCTCCCTAATGGCTGTATGATATTGGAACCAAGATTTTGATTAGTATTCAAAATTTAAAAATCATCTACTGCAGAGAATTTACACTATAAAGTATCTGTATCTGATACAATGAAACCCCATAGCTGTATGTACAGTGTACAAAAGACAATATATAGTGAAGAGTACATAAAATGGTGGGCTTGGGAAGCTTTTACACATTTCCAGACAAGCTACTCTGTTTTAGAAAGTATCTGGTTGACCATGGCATATCCCATGTAGTATAACAACAGTAATATGGCATGGCAAATCAACATGTTTCTGTGTACTTCTGATATAGTCGTAGCATTTTAGTAACTGACACTATGTAGTTCAACACGAACCACCTAGCATTGTAATAACATCATATGAACAGAAAAGTGATCAACATGACCCTTTCTGCACCAAAACTGACTTATTGACCTATTTACTGGATGGGGTGGGTGTGTCAAAACGTATTACATAGACATGGGTTTCACTCGGGGTTATCTCAATACTCTTCTGGTTTTTATTATCAGTGAAGGAGATTTAATTTTCATCAGTTACCTGTCTTATTAATCCTGACACTTTAGTGAAAGGATTCTCATATAATTAGCTAATTATGAGCTGTCATGGTTGCACTATAATGTTACATCATGGACCTTATTATCTGACTAGTATGGCTGGATAGAATTTAGCCACTAATAGAATTTACCTCTGTCATAGTTATAATTTAACTGATTTAATTTACCTTCATAATTTGGATTTTTAATCATAAACTTTATATTACTGCTTTGCTATTTCGTCCCGCAAAAAATTGGCAACCTTTCTACAAGTCTGGCCTCTGTTTTATAAAATCAACTCTTGTATGATACTGATGGCAAATATTTAAAAAAAAACTGCTGTGACAAAATACCTTTTCAAAAAAATCACACTTTTCATAACACTTTCGGATGTGTTGCATAACACACACCGAAAAAGGGAAAAATATTGCTGTTTATCAATCTGCCTACATCAGACATTAAACTAAAAGTAAATTTACCTCAACTGGACAAAACCTAAATCGGTTAGGGCCGACTCAATCTCAGGAAAATACAACATTAAGACCTGTTGAAGCCAGTATAATGTTTAGGCCCACTAAGACTATCCTTGAAGAGAAAAAAATAATAATTACATTTACTTTTCCTTAAGGTCAACCTATTAGAGGCAAGGTGAAAAATAAATAGTATTTTTAAAACATGTAAGTAAGCCTAGAATTAATAGTAGTATGTATTCTGAGGAAAGACTTTCATTATGTTGATTCTGGGTTCAGACCTTGTAAAATACATTCATTATGTTACCATATCATTACATGTTATCATGTTGTAGCTTTGATGTTATTTATGTATGTGTCTTTATATGATTATTGTTTTATTGTGTTGATTATGAAGTACTTCTGTATAGTACCATTGTATAATGTGTTGGCAACTGATCTGAGGCATATCTCATACAAGTTGATCTGTACCTTGGATTTTAGTCTGATTACATTGCAATCATTTTATCAGACTACAAGCTGAACTATGTATCTTACTTGTGCTTGGGCCCTTTTATCTCATTATTAGCTGTAACCAAGTTTATCAGTGTTTAGTCTCAATTTTATGCAAACTATTACAGTCCCCCAGTTCAAGTAGGAGGCTTTTCTTGCATTTATAGTACTGGTTTATTCCATTTTTTTGACGAAGTTACAGTGCATTCCAATATTTCTTACTACTAGCCCATCACATCTATTAGATAAATTTAATAGGGGCCAGTGGTTCAACAATCAATGTCAGAATTTGACATATTTCAAGCCACATGGCCACATCTGCAGGCACTGAATAGAATATTGAGCTAGTCAAATGCCACTGTCCTCCCATCCTTTGATGATGAAAAATCATTAGCAAACAGTTTTGGTTCGTTTTGCATTGATAAAATTAAAAAGATCGGAGACACCTTCAAACATACCATCTAAGTTTCTTCATCCTGACAAGGAGCCGCCAACTTTCAGTTCCTTTCAAGGTGTCACTGTGAAGGAAGTCCTCAAGTTCATCAAGGAAACTTGCTCTCTAGATCCATGTCCCACACATATTGTGACTGGTTAACTTGTCCCTCCAAAATGGCATATTCCCAAATCCTTTTGAACAGGCTATTGTCACGCCTCTCCTTAAAAAGTCTACCCTTTCAAAATAGGACTTGAAGAGCTACCGACCAGTGTTTGGTCTCAGTTTTTTGTCAAAGTTGGTCGAACGTATAGTGGCTCCCCAAATTAGATCCCACCTGGATTCTCATGATCCTGGAAACACTTTTCAGTCAGCATATAAGGTGGGGCACTCAAGAAAAACTGCCTTGCTGTGCATCAAAAATGAGATTCATGTATCTCTGTCAAAGGGCATGCCTACAGCAGTGGTGCTGCTCGACTTGTCCACAGCCTTCAATACTATTGATCATGACACACTCCTTTCCTGTTTGTCAGCTAGGTTTGGCTTTGTTGATTCCACACAAAATGGTTTGGATCCTACCTCCAGGATCATCTTCAGTCAGCCATGATTGGCTCTGTTGTTTCAAAATTTTTAAATTTAAGTCCCCTTGAGTCCCCCAAGGTTCTGTCTTAGGTCCTCGTCTGTTTTCCCTCTACACAACACCCCTTAGTCAAGTCATCAGAAAATATACTGGAGTTAAATACCACTTTTATGCTGATGACACTCAGCTGTTCATACACTTATCCCCTGATAGTCTCAAGATAGCCCCGAAGTTATGGAATGATCTTCCACATGATATACATAGTGCTCCAAATCTCTCACTTTTCAAAAGTCGTCTAAAAACCTACTTTTTCAGAAATCATTTCTACCTTAATTTCTAACTACCGAACGCTGGATTGCCTCCCTGGGTGCAACTTGGAATATGTCTAACATCTTGATGATTTATGCCTAACGAACTGGATGGTGTGCCTTAGAATCCGTAGATAACGAGATTAAGCACTTGGACAACTGATTGATTGATTGATCCATCTTCATGTATTGGTCGGTTAAAGAATTCAATCAATTACTAAACATCTCTCCTACTTACTTTCCAATAGGACTTAAATGTATATTAATTCAGATCTATTCTTGTAGTTTTGCGGTCCGCCTACGCCTTGGCGGTTTGCCTGTGGACCTGGTACCTGAATCCTAATTTGTTTGCCTCTGGCTTCTCACTTGGAACTGGATCTCAGGTGTGTACTGAGATTAATGTAACTGGTGTTGAATGTATACTGGGTTAATTGTAATGCTAGTTTTGTTGTTAATGTTGATAAAAAGATTATGGGTAGTCCTGTATAATCTTAATTTATGATGTGTTAATAATATATTTTAATCCCAAGTCCCCTTTTAGTATTTTTTTATTTATTTATTTATTTGGAGTTTTACGTCACTTTCAACACTATACAGGTCATATCATGATGGGTAGTTGGAAAGGCAGAGGAAACCAGTACATACAGTTCGTCAGGGCTCTGTACTGTAAACTGCCGACCAACGGCAAGCAACTACCAGCTTTCCCACTTAAGACCGTGCTGGGAACCGAACCCTGGCCTCAGAGGTGGGAGGCGAGAGTGTTACCACTCTGCCACCGTGGCTCCAAAGTCCCCTTTTACATGATTTGATGGGGCTGGGGAAATGGTTATATATTTGAATCTTGTAAGTGGAGAGAGCTGGTTTCAAAATGAGGTGCCCCGTGAAGTGATACCCTCTCATTTCACCTTTCTGGCATGTACAAAAATGAACCTCAACAAGTTAAATATTTTCATGCTTCTATGTAGCTCAGCATGGAACAGTATGATCTAGGTCTTGCAATTGGATACATTGCTAGAGGTGGGATGAAAATGTTTCCTCAGCTTGTTTTTGCCGACTTTTGTCAATAAACGTTGATCAAAATGTGAAAAGGAACAGCTTTTACATTTATTTTCTCTTAATATCACCTGCAACTAGCTACTTTGGTCTCTTGAAGATATTGTTTTATTTAATGAGTGGAAAAACCCGGCAACCTAGTGGTCAAGATTCTGCACAGGAACCTATTGTAATTTGCCATTTCATGAAGACAGATAATTACTCAGTTTATATGGGAACTCATCTGTTCAGTTCAAACAGAATGGACGAACCCCCAATGTCTGTAATTAATCAAAGATCACAAATTAGTGTCGTAAAAATAAAAATGGATTTTCTGGGGCAGTTTTAGATTTGTACATCCATGAACAAAACGTTACAATCTTACCTTGCCTAAACAAAAATAGGCAGTGGGTAAAAGTGTAGGATCACTCCTTATTAGGTTTACATTATGAAGATTGGCTTAGAAATTGACAGATTTTTAACACAGCAGAATGTATTACTTACATAAGACAAACATTGACACCGTAGAGGCAATAGGTTGCTTATGTACCATGAAAGTCGATGAATGCACATTTGTATCCTTCCTTATCCCAGAGTATAAATGGATAATAACAGTAGTTGGAGAGGTAAACAGAACATTTTTGTTGTTAGTAGAAATGCTGCTTCAGCCCACGTTATTTGAGATAATATTAGCAAAGTAAGTCCCCAGGAACAACTTACATCAAAATGTAAACATCAATCTTCAACAGATTTATTGCAGTACTGATCCACACAGTAACTTCACCCATGCCTTAAATTGGTACCGATGTGAAGTAAACAATTAATTCAATCTCTAGCCAACCAGGGTAACTGACACAAATTAGAACAATGTTAACTGTTTGTTTATTTTTGAGCCAGTTTCGTATGGTGATTTTATTTCCAAATTGAACTATTGTCACGTAAACAGCTGTGTAAAAGGTAAATTAGTTTATGCTATTGTGTAAAAATGTGTATATTTATAAGCTGTATTTAATGCTAGCAACAAAGATGTGGATATTAAATGACAGGTTAAATCAATGGTTTTATCTTCAGGTTAAGCGATACTATCAATCTAAGCAAAGTGCATTGACATTCAGAGGGGATCTTAATGGTGTAGTGGTTAATACACTCACCTCCCAACTCTGAGGTTGGCTGTTCAAACCCAGGACCCGGCCCTGTGTGGGAAAGTTGGAAGTACCTTACCGTATGCAGAAGTTTACAATGTTGAAAGCGACGATAAGCCCAAATAAAATGAATTAGTTAAGTTCTTTCTTTAGTGTCAATGATCCAGGAAAGGACTGAACTCACACATTCTGCTCAGAATTACTCTAAACCCTCTCACCCCCTAAACAAGCTGGATCAGCTGAATTTTATGTCTCTCATATGGTATTAACCTTAATAAGCCTTATTCATATGGCAATAATCAATTTAAAGCCTTAGCTCATATGATAATAACCACTTTCGACCAAGTTTAACATTGCATTTAAAAGTCCTTTCAGTTATTACTGCCATCCTATTTATTTAAATATGTAAGGCATATCTCAATATAGCATGCACCAGCCACATTACAGGCAGCAAGTCCTGCAGTATAGACTTTACTCACCTCATACCTTCAAAGATTAGGTGTTTCCATTACACTGCAGGTGGTATAATTTGCAGTTATAGGTGTTGTGTGAAATGCTCCTGTCCTTCCACTACTGTCCGAGGTTTGTATGCAAAGTTGTGACATAGTGGTAAAATGTCCAATACCTCCATTCACCTTGTAACACCGTAAGACAACCGAGTTACAACCTAATATTTACCATGGACCACACAATTAGATATCGAAGCAAGAGATTCATATGCACATGCTCATGTTGAGGTGGTCAGAGGCGAAGTTTCAAAACTGCCATAGAATGCACAAGGTAATGGACATTTGGCCACTGTGTCACAAGGTTGCATACAAACCTTAGACGGTAGTTGAAGGACATGGGTGTTTCATCCAACACCTATAACCACAGAACATACCACCTAGGTAGTGTGGCTAGGGTGTAAGAGTTGAACAGCGTTGAACCATATTATATCTGTACTCATAAATATAACAATATCTTATATTGTGGTTTTGTAGGACGTACAAACTGTGAAGGATGATTTATTTCTATTGCTGAACACTTTTTAATTGCACAAAATTGATTTCAAAAAGCTCAATATGATTATCTATTTTTTGTCATTAACAGTAATTATAATGTATCACTTCAATTTGTTCGCTATTAGATCATTTTTCTTCAATTTGCATCACATTTCTCATTTAGATTACAAATGAAAAAAACAGAGTAAAATTTATCTTTTTCATTTCTAAAAATAATCTCCAAGGCCTGTTGATTTTACAGAAACCATTCAACTCCACATTACTTGATAGAACCATTTTCAACACTTATTGTCATAATATACTTATTTTTAAAATTTATGAAAATATTCTTTTTTCATTGCATATACAATGAATCTATCTTTATTGGGACATCTTAAGCTTTTTCAATATCACATATATTTTGAGTTTAAATTACTTTTTCTTTTCAAAATCCATTCAACTGAAACATCATAAGTGTGATTATCCTTATGCAAATACTAGGAGGTAAACACAAATAATAGAAAGCACTCTTAGAAACTAGACCTCCACCGAGAATTTGATATTTTTATGTATCCAGGATATGATCCAGATCTTTCCCAAAATGTGATCAATCCTTCCTCTGGCCAGGCCCTATGCACATTAAAAAATACATTACAAACCGGACTTTTAAAAATACGGGATGTTTTGGTCTCCAGAATGTGATCGGATTTTTTTCCGAAAATTTGATCACTTCTTTTTTTGGCCAGGCCGTGGCCACATACAAATTTCATAAGATCTGATCATTACATTTGGAGTAATCATGAACACACAGACAAACAAACAGCAATGAAGGAAAAATAGCCCTAAGTGCATAACCTCCTTGTGGGGATAATAACAGCAGTAACTCTTTTCGGATATATATTTACATAAAACGAATATATATACTCCAAGATTTTATCGTTAGGTTTTACGAGCAAATAAAGTAGTATTGAATATTTTTTTAAAGATTAGTTTTGGCCAAACCAGCTGTTCATTCATAATGGACTTGGTTCTGGATTCTATTTATAGTCAGCATAAATAATAGTAAAGTTGATTCAGTCCCCATATTTTATTTTTGTCCAAAGAAGCATTATCAAATAAATCTATATTCTGTGGCGTCTGTGTATATCTTGCCTACGGCTCCTAGGGTTAGTTTTCCTGAAAGGGGTCAGCCAAAGATCAGAACAAAATCAAAAGCTTCAAATGACATCTCTTTAAAGTGGAAAATTTATTCTCGTTTATGCCTTTTTTATTTAAATCAAAACGAAATCAGAAATAACAGAATCAATCAAGGACTTTTAATTGTCATATGAATCATGGCTTTAAAATGGTTATTACCATATGAACCAAGGCTTTAAAATAGGTAGTACCATATGAATCAAGACTTTAAAATGGTTAATTCCATTTGTACCAGGGCTTTAAAATAGTTATTACCATATGGGCCAAGACTTTAAAGTAGTTGTTACCATAGGAACCAAGGCTTTAAAATGGTTATTACCATAAAAACTAAGGCTTTTCACCACTGTGCTCTTTAGCTCTTTCTTATCATTCCTTAGTGCTTCTAAGTCCTCCTAAGCAATACTGTGTGGCTTTGATAATCCAAATTAAACTTCAAACAACTGATTGTTAGGAATCACTGTCAACATGTTGTCATCTCGCTGTAATCTGTAGGATCTTTATTATTGTATCACAATGATTCAGATACACTGGTGGTATCAATCTATTGTTTAAAGTCTACATTCTTTGAATGAATGAATGAATGAATGAATGAATGAATGAATGAATGGATGAATGAATGAATGAATGTACAGTCGTATATCTATTCTTTCCAGTAAGTCAATACTTTTAAAAAGTATGTACATCTGCCTGATAGTGTGTCAAGATAAGGGTGTATTAGTACCAGAATTTCATAAAATGCATAAATGCAAAAAAATACAGGGATACACAGCAAGGAAAAAATCAAAGCAATTGAAGTCTAGGCTCTCAGAATAAAAATATTCATGAAGAAGGGTGGACATTCTTTAATTTGAAAGTCCTTTGGCCTTGTGGCCCCTGAGCATGTTTTTAGTTTGAATTACATCCTCTATCTCGAGTATTCATTATTGTGAAATGCAAAGTAAATTGGAATGCTATGAAAAAGTATCACTCTTTAATTAATACACTAAGTGAACAATTCCAAAACAACATGCACTTACACAGTCTACACCACATTGCTTCTTAATACATTTAAGACATATTATGTAATTAAAGTATTTATATGCCATACATGGTGTTGAAATTCAGATTCATCAATTGGCCACATAAGTATGTCACCTTTGTAACATTTGATTGTTTTAATAATCAAAATTAAAAAGTAGAGAGAAGCCCTGTGATGATAAATATATTGGTATAAAAATATGCATATTAAGCTTTAAATTTTGAAGAGAAAAACAAAGTTTTGTGTGGTCTTAAGAAATGTACTTGCAAAACTGGTTACAGTATATTAAGTCAAACAAACCTTAAAATAGTATTTTTATGCATATATGAAAAATAGTAGCTTTTTTCAAATGATTTTGAGTTATTAGAAAACACATTTTATTCACAGTATAAGTAGTCACCAATAAATAATAAAAGCAAATTAAAAAAAAACAAACTTACCTTCAAGTAAAAATCAGAGTGACATCCTGTCTAACTCCAAAAACCCCCAAAAGCAACTGGTATATCCGTCTTGCTAGGAACTTAGCTAGAGCAACAAATAAGCTGAGATCCAATGTCACCAGGAATGAATAGCACACAGCGACTGCTGCCGAGCCAATCAGATTCCAGCTGCTATTTTCTTTGGCGATGTGTGTGTGGTGGTTGAACATGTGGCAATGGTAAAAAAATCAGTGGAACTACAAAACCTCAGCCCAAGGCTACATCTGATATTTTATACCTGGAATTGCCAGGTACACTTGTGATATTTAGCAGAGGAAGTAGTCTCTTTTCCCCTTTAATATATACAAAAATTGACAGTCCGAAAATATAACATTACTAATCTTATTGTTGTTATATTCATTATTGATGCTTTAAACGTCCCATTGAACAAGCAGGATCACATTGGGTCAGGTCCTCAGCATTGTCACTTGTGGAAGTCGAACCCACATAGAGGTGACAGCATGTGATTAGATGTCAAACAAGAAACTATCTCTAGTTTTTTTTCTATATTTTAACTGTTCTTTTGTACTACTTACAGCTTATTGGTCCTGAAGATTAAAACTTTCAAATTGATTCGGCATTTTTATCCTTGTAACATTCTTAGTAAAATGTTTTACTGTTATTTGCCAGCTTCGGATTTACACACATTATATTTATAACTAAATGTATTTCAAGTTATTGCAGATTACCAATCCTTTAGTATTGGATCAGTAAAATACTTCTTTTTCGAAAAAAATGGCCATCTAATGTTTGCTACTTCCACCAAGGTGGTATTATTTTCATGGCCATGGTTGGTTAGATTTTGCAAATATACTGATTGGATCTTCTTGAAAAAAATCAGAAGATAGGTTTTGGTCCAACTTAGATTACATTAACTTTTGAGAGTGATTTTTGATTTATTTATTATTACATACCTTTGTAAATGTATGTGCTCGCTGAGCGAATTTGTTTTTATATAAATCAGGGCAGATGTCTCTTTACTGGAACACACATTAACACAAGAGCAAATTATAAATGTACTTTACACCATAAGTGTTTCAATTTATAAATTGGTACCAAATTTAGCTAGGAATAAATTTAACAGCTGGCCAATGGGCACCAATGACATCAAAACATAGCTTTGTAAACTGTTTATGTTATTTTCCGTTTTAGGGAGCTTCTTTCAAGCAAAATTTCTATTATCGCCCTCTCAAAAGATTTTACGTTTTGGTGTAAAGTATAAGTATTAAAATTATTTTTAAGAGGAGTGTTTTAACAAAAGGCAGTGAATATAATTCTAGAAATATGCTTGCAAAGTATTTTTTCACAGTATGCACAGGACACTAGAGAGTTATGGGGACGTTTATTACTTAATAACAAATATAAAACGATATCTATTGCCCCTGTTCCATCAAAGGATTAAGCCCCGATTGGTCCTAGGACACTTAATCTTTGAGAGTCTGTGAAAAAACATGAATAATGGGTGGGGCAATGGAATCGGGATCCAGTTCTACGATTGTTCTCACGAAGTCTCAGACCTCCTCAGACAACTCACGTTCGTTCCCTGACTAAGAGGCGATTAAGCCATGATTGTGATATGATTTAGCACCGATCCTGTCTGGGATATAAGTACTGGGTCTCAGACCAGTCTGAGACCTCCTCAGACTTCCTGGGACTAATAAAATATTTCCTCAGACTGCAATAGCCAATTTCTGTTTTTCTTTTTGCACGGTGGATCGGGGATGGACCTGGGACCAACCTCCTGGGACTAAAATTAAACCGACCTGCCATTACCAGTTCCAGGAAGTCTCAGACAAGATAAGATTGTGTAAATTTGGGTCTGAGGAGGTCTCAGGAAGTCTGAGACTGGAATATTTGTGAGTAGGGGCGACAGTGGATCGGTTACATTTGTGAAAAAATATCAAACATGTTTGATTTTTAAACTGACCCCAACAGATCCAAACAGACTCAAACAGATTGTCGGGGACAGAAAACTGATCCACAAAATACCTTAATCGGGAGCCTTAGTCATGTGATGGAACAGGGGTATAAATTGGTCATATCATGCATATGTTGTAAGAACTGGACAGAAGTTGAATGTTTCAAGTGAGAACAATTATGGCAGATCTTTGTTCCAGTGAAAGGCCATTGAATATCATACGGTCCTCAGTTCTGCTATTGCCTGCCCTCTGGTTAATACTTGTATTTATAAAGGCTCAATTGACAAGATATCAATCAGTCAAATTCATATATATGGCCATGAGCTATAAAATAAGAGATATAAATTTATATACAGAAGATTATTCAATACTAAGTCAATTTTAATCAAAAGACCAATAGCTGTAAATATATATTTTGCATCAGATGCAAAAAGGTAGTAAGTAAATCACAACAGTATACATATAGGTAAAGAAATTGTAAGTTTACCTTGAGGTGTGTTTTACTCAATTGGAAACCCATGTATACTTGCAAGATTTCTGCTTTATCAATCTAGCACTTGTTTTTCTCATCTTCAGGTAAAACCCACATCTGCTAGAAATATAAGAAATGTTGCTTCCCCAACACAGGGCTTATCTGCATGACTTTTCTGTGATGAATTAATGATGATTATACTTGATAAACACAGACAGTTATTGGTAATCATAATAAATTTGCACTTTATGGATGTGGTATTTCTGATGAGAAGAAGAATGCTTTTGGATAATTCTGTATAATGTTCATAAGGCAGACAAAAACAATAATCACCTTTTATTTCATTAAGTATCATTGCTTATTCGTTTGAAAAAAAAAGATATTTATGCAAAGGTAAATCATTCCATAATTACTTTGAATTTCTTGTTTACTCTTTATGCAGCTATCTTTCTATATGTCTATTATTTCTATACCTCTTGACTGGGAGGTTTTGTTCAAGAAGTAACAGTTAAGTGGTACTCCTGTTCCACTTTTGAGATTGATCGAAAGACATAGCCAGTTTAAAGCTTGGGGCTTGCCACAACTGATCCTGATCCAAGCGCTGGAAAACTGAAAAGAACATATGATTTATGACACAAAAATAAATATTGTGATATATATATATATATATATTGTATACATATAGAGATTACACCCAATCTATGAAATTGCCCATTTTGTGAAATAGACAATTTGTTGGGTAACCATTTCCTGAAAAGGGCAAAAATTGCATTGCCTATTTTATGAAATAGGCAACACGACATCTGCAAAATAAAGTTATAGACATGAAAGTAGTTTAATGATTTATTGTAACTGTTAACATCGATTCAAACTTTATTTTTTTACAAAACCACATACTTTACAACAAACATTGATGATCACAGTGTTAGACCTAAAAACAGACCATATTTTACAGAATTAGACATTAACTAATTTAAATAAAACATTTATTTATTTAACTCAAACGTCAAACTAAACTTGAAAACACATATTCAGTGAATATCAACAGTACTAAAATTGCATCTTCAGTGTACATGACTTGTGTGTCACTGAATAACATCTCATTTATCCACACTGTCACATGATTTATGAGAAAAGTATGAAAAATACCTTAATCTTAACCACGCTTCTCAGGTAACTTACCTGCTAAAAGCGATGAAAATAACTACTGTATAGCTCTTTTGTATTGGTTTTATAAAAATAAATGACAAGTATGATCAAAGAACCATCTAAATCTTTGTAGCCACAGAACCAAATTACAACTGCACCTCAGGACCTTGATTTGCAGGGAGCATAATGGTTAAGTGCAATACACTGCACTTATACCTTGACCCCACATAAAATGAATGCTAAGTTTACACAAAGGGGTGAATCTTGTTTTAATTTCTTCTTTTCTAAACTAGAGCATGCAATTTGCCACTAGGTTTTTGATCTACAATAAAAGATTGTGCATTTGATGATGGACTTTGTATTTCATACATTTTATGACATCAATATTTTAAAGATGTACCCTGAAATAGTTTACTGTTCAAAAGTAGATATTTCAATAATACTAGCACTAATTGTTAAATATTCTCATTGCCTCCATAACAACTACCAATGAAGATTAAAAATACTTCAAACCACTGAGATGGAAAAGAGCCATAAATTTACCTTTCTTTTTAAAACATTTTATAGGAAATATCATTTTCAATATTTCTTACACATTTGCAGACCTTCTGTTAACATAACACACAAAAGCAAATATTTCAAAGCTGTTGGTAATTATTTTCCTTCACCTAAATGGGCAAGACACTGTTGAGTAAATTGTTCATATTGTTTTATGGGCAGGTGAGTCAGTTGCTAGATCAACCTATAGCCTTCGATCTGATAGACCATAGTTGTGAATTAATATGACAAAAGAAACTGAATCATTACACTGTCCCTCAAGGAGGTTATACATTAAAGTCAAGTCCGGGTTACCAATATGATTTAGCTGTTGATAATGGACAATTCTGAACAACTGGTCAACATCGCTTCAGTCAGACTTAAGAATTCACAAAGTGAAAGTGAGAATTGAACTACAAGGTCGGTTATGAGGTAAAAATCAAGAGGTCAGGACGAACCAACAAGTTATTCCACACAGCACAGAATTAGGCAGGAATGATAGATGCTGCAGTAGATGCATTCTGCAAATAAGTCCACAAAGAGGGACTGTTTAAAAGGCCATGAGCCATAGTATTTTGTAAAGGGACTTGACAATCAAAAACTTAGATCGCACTTGACCTGCGGAATGCATGGAAACCATGGGCTGCATGGTCAATTTTCAAAGACTTACAGATGGATTATCTACTTTCTCCAAAGCAAAGTCTCTACCCAGTATTAACGTCCTATACCTCATGGTTTCCAAGATACAGCCCAGACAAGATTTTTCCTGCTGTCAGCCAAAACCAACTATCTGTCTACCCAACCAAACGCCCATCCCACCCTAGACACCATGCATCAAAACAATACCTGCATAGCCTTCAAGGCTGTGCGGTAATAAATAATAAATTTAACAAACATAGAAGTGGTAGATCAAAACTCCTGAAAAATAAATTCATAAGCCAAAGACAATAATTGTCAATCATAATCAAAGTTAAAGAAAAATTTAAATTTTATTTCTCAGTCATAATCTAGATCAGAGAATCTTTAAATTCTATAATTCTAATCAATTTTAATGGGGTGGGTAGTCATTTTATCGAGCGGGTTCCGAGCACTCTCGATGATGTGCGATAATAGGTCATACTACAAAAATTTACAAACTTAAAACCTGCACAAATCAAGAGATCTAACCATTTGCTTTAATTCTTATCTGCCATGTTTTTTATTTAACTTATGACACAGTAATCCTGTATATTTGCATGACACTCTTTTTTGCCTCATCTGTACATTCCGAACATGGCTGTTTATACCAGACCCCTTTGAAAATCGTCAGTGTTGTAAAATACATATTGAATTCCGAATATATATTTATTATTATTTTAAAAACTTACGAAACTACATTAGAGTATTTCTTCAGCTTCTGCTAGGTCATGTGACTCCATTTGTATGGACTGGGATGTTAACAATGCCTAAAAGTATCAACAAATCACATAAATGTATTATTATTTTAAAATGCTTAGATGTGGGGGGCATTCGGGTATGGGATTTCGGAATTCGGTAGATATTCGAATATCTTGGGTACCCGGATATTTGGATACTCTTTGGGAACATTAGTTTAAGGCCCTTAATTTCAGTCAGCTCCTTTATTTGTTTGCAATGGTTGTGCAGTTGCATCTCCATCTGAGTGGAATAGATAAGTGTCATCTGTACTCAGGTCACAAGCCACAATGGCTTCCTCCGACATATGACCATAACTGTGTCTCCCCTGGTGGATTGTGTTTTGGGTGTTGACCTAATTCTAAATATTAGACTATTCTTTCTTGGAAAATTAAAACTTTAAACAATGTTACCATGAATTTTGCATTACATAAATAACTCAAATCAAATAATGATTAAAGTTTTACATTTATCTCCCATTTTAAATTGTATTCAAGGCACACACAGAGGCAAAAAACAACAAACAGAAAGTGGGCAGTAAAGCTGTTACTTTAAAACTCCACAACATTATAATAGCTGTTAGTTGTACTTTATGAGAAAAATATTGCTTTGCTCAGCATGGTAGTTATTACATAATCTATCTTTAAGTGGAGTAAATGCAGATCAAAATTTAAAAAGAAAATAGAAAAAAATTTATGTCTGGAAAATAACATTAAAGATTGTTTCCATAAACCAGTTTTTCAGTAACTTGAGTCGTGAACAACACTCAAATCACCATCATGATCACGACTTTTCTCCCTGTAAATCAAGTTTAAAACTATAAACTAGTGACAATGGCTTATGACAATAAACAACACGGTGTATCATTCATCAGTTGTTTTTAAAATCATGACTATTACTCAGTATAGGTCTTTTCATTTTATATTTGAGTTTTTTTGTGAGAAATTTAAAAGCAAAAAAAGCAGTTATGACATTTGCCTTCCTCTTGGTGGCATCCACAAAACATCTTGGTCTTATCCTAATATTGAGTTCAGTCACAACTCCAAACTGACTGGAGGTGGTCTTAAATATTTACAAAATATGGCCTCTATATTTAATTTTACCTACTTTGTAGTGTAAAATGAGTAATAATTCACAAAATGTCTTAGTCTTAGGTCAGGTGGCATTAAATATGTAAGATCAGTCTTAAAATATGGTCAACATGTAGAGTTTTAGCCAATTAAAATGTCAAATGACTAAAGTAAAGCAAATATACATATATACAATACCTATCAAAATAATTCATTTGAAATTCCTTAAATATAAGTTTTTTAACTGCAAAGCAATTCATTGCCAAGTTGGGAGCAGTCAGTCTCATATGAAATAATCAGTTTTAATTTAAGCTGAAGCTTATGCCTCTTCTCTTGAGCTAAGAGCTCTTTGGTGAATATCTAATAAAATTCGCAGTTTTAAGATTGGGCTAAGACTAATACCCCTTTCACACTCCAGGCGGTATCATCTGCAGTTATTGGAATTTGGTGAAACCATCTGATGTCTGTTTGCAAACTTGTGAGTCAGTGGCAAACCATCCATTACATTGCGCATCCTACACATCCTAAATTTTAAAATGTTTAAAATTTCCGCCTCTAAACTTGGTACCATGAGTATGTGCAGACAATTCCGAGCATGCGCAGATGGATTTCTTGTTACGGTAACTGAAGGTGTGGTCCACAGTGTATATCAGGTTGTGACTCGGTCATCTTTCAGTGTAATATGGCAACAAAAGGTGAGTAGAGGTACATGGACGCTTCGCCACTGTGACACAAGGTAACATATGAATCTCGAATGGTGGTCGCAGGACAGGGGCATTTTGCCAAATGTCTATAACTATGTATTTCACCACCTGTAGACTGAACAACTCGGATGAAATGGGACCATCTGGGAGGCAGCTCTGCAGCCAAAAGACACCTGTAATCATGGGACGCACTACCTGTAGTGTGAAAGGGGCATAACATTAAAACTTTCAGAAAGTGTGGCTCCTGATGTTGTGGTATTGCACAGTTGTTTGCAGATGCAATTAGTTGTCACATGTTTCTGTTTGAACAGAAACAACAAAGCAGTTCACCACTGAATGAGTTAAATGAAAACAGTTTATTTTTTTACTGTTTTTAATTTGTGATATTACCTTGTCACTCTGATTGCATCATACCGAGGAAAGCAATCGTGGAACAAACCCCAAAGGGGCACTTGTGGTACAGTCAATGTCATGTTTCATCTCTTTTCAGGTACAATTTTTTGCTGCATAATGACAACTTCTTCATGTTTCAACCATGTAGTCACAATTTTTTTGCCAAATAAGCACAGCAATAGAACTGTTCTGTGCCCCACTGAGATATAAAACGGAAGAAATATATATACTTAACCAAAAAGAAAAGGCTAGGTATATTATTTTACTTCCACCAGTAAGGTTATGTTTTGGTGGCATGCATTTGTGGTTTTGTTTTTTGTTTGCAAAATAACTCTTAATTTTGAGGTAATGTCCACAATGGCTAAAGGAACAAATGATTAGATATCGGTGATGATTCGGATCACTGTCTGGATCCAAAAAGTTTCTCAAAAGATTTTTTTATCATTGCTCTCATAAGTAATATTAGAGTTTTTTTGTGGAGGTATGTGCTCTCTGGATGCTCAATGTAAATGCTCTCCGTGTGCTCAATGTAAATGAATATTATTCTTTATTATTAGAGAACACGATTAACCGATGAACGCACAAATTTTGTATTTATGAATATAGATAACTCTGTTACACATTTTTTCCCGATCATTTTAAGGGGTATGTTTTCATACAATTTAAATGACTGCTTTCAACACTTGTTTTCCACAATGAAGAGTAAAACATTCCACATAATAAAAAAAATTGTTTTGAAGAAAAGGGCAAACTCTTTTAAACCTGAGGAATTTGTTTCTATTCATAAAGAACATTGATTCTGTAGTTAATTTCACACTAAGATTGATATTAAGGGTTGAATTGAATGCTTATATTTGTGTATGTAATGATTTTATGTAAGACTAAATAGAAAATAAAGAAAGTAAACATAATGAAAAAAAGATGTAGAAAAAGACCAATATCCAATAATTTGATCAATTTGGAGAGTTACATGAAGATTATAAATTATCATTTGTTTTATGAATCCGAATCCATAGAAATTACTAAAAAATATTTAGTAAAAACGCATAATATACCAGTTGGAGAAGAAATATATCAAAATAGCCAACTGGTTTACAGTTTGGGAGGCTGCTTTGACTAGTTCTGATGGAAAAGGGTGGGGAAAGTAAGCAAAACGTGCCTACTGTTTAAAGTAAAAAAGATAATTACTATGAATGGAAATATCGCCCTCGAGACCTGCTTTCAACTGTTGGGATTGATAATGATTAACCTAAACACCAATTCAGATAGCTAAGCTACTGTTATATCAAGCTGTATAGTTAAACAAACCTAGGGGCCCTACATGCTTTGGGCAACATCTATAGTCGTGGACAGTTTGTGGGTAAATTAGATGTTTGCAGTGACATCTTACTTACAAAGCTAACGAGTCTTGTGGCCTGGCTGTGTGTCCGTTGTTTCCAGGGCCATGCAGTAAATAATTTGCATACCAGTTTCTTCTCTTCGGCCATGATGTGATGTCTGTGGCATGCTAATACAAAAGATCCATATCTTAACTTACGTTTCACGTTGATACTATGTGGGTGTAACTTCAAGGTTAGCCCAATATTGGCTGTGGTCAGCACATATGTTCACGTACACTGGGATGTAAGAGAGACTTAAGGCATTCCTTGGCGAATTGGTCAGACTAATCGTTTCAGGGAACTAGATTACTGGACTTTCACAGCAGAGTGCACAGGATAAGTTGTAAACTACAAAGATAAACTATAGTACCATAAACATAAACTGTAGTACCACAGAGATAATTGTAATAGAAGAATCATTCGTGACTACTCTGGTGAAAAAAACTTACTTGCAAAGGTTCATAAACATAATTTTGAAAACTTGGACAATTATCTATGATTACCGTAATTATGTCCTTGGTCTTTTTGACTGCAACAATAAAGTCAAAGATCAAAAAGAGGCTATAAATTGAGGCTATAAAATCCGGGTGTCTGGAAGGCAAACCCGTGAGAGTGGAACTGTGGAATTAGATGGGTTTTTTTTCAATAAACTAATATAAGCTCTTTGGGGGTGCTTTGGAATTTAAGTGATTGATATAGTTTTGCCAGTGCATTTGACAAAAAACAAATCGATTGGAAGACAGGAGAACCTCATTGAAGCAATAAAACCCCATAGAATTCATCTAGTTACAAGACATTGATCTAGTCCGAACAACATCCTGTTTTTTATAGATTAATAATAATGTAATTAATTACACTCATAACACATGAGATTCATTTATTACCTCCGCCAAGAAATTATTATTTATTGACTGTTTGTTCGTCTATTTGTCTGCTAGCAGGAGTGCACAAATACTAATGGTTGGATCTTCCAGAAAAAAATCACAAGATCGGTCTTGGTCAAGCTTAGATCCCATTCATTTTTTTTGAGATTCATCTGGATCACTTTGTGGATACAAAAAATTAATAATCCAGATATTCCCATTTACTTATTATTATGTCCCTTTGAAGGATGTATGCGCTCTCGTATTTGCAGCAGTACAGTCTGAGTCGGCTGTTTACAGTTCAAAACACACTTGGCTATGTAAGCCCTTTATTCATCAAACTCTGCCCCACAAAAGTCAGTCCCAAACATACAAACTTGATCCCTTCCTGGTACATACTCAGTCCATGTGGGTACAAACTTATTGTACAAATGCAACCCCATGCCTTACAAATTGAAACCTGTATAAAATAATTAAATTATTAATACAGAAATTCGTTGAAAAACAAAACAAATCAGATTTAGAAATGTAAATAAGGAATAATAAAATATTAAATAGAAGATTAAATGAAAGACTAAATAAAAATAACCTTGATTTTTGATTAAAAAAAGAAAACCAATGAAATAAACGAATGAAGTAGTATCTAAAATCGCTCTACATATAAAAAGATTAATAGTATTGTATATTGTATATTTGTACTAATTACAATATCTCCCCACTACCCCCTATTTGACCCATTTAACCTGCGCAAGTAGAGTCCAAGCTCTCAAGTGACATTCACCTTAATTAAGAGACAGAGTCTCTGGGATTACCATTCATTGAAGAGGTTCTTCTTGCCTCTGGGAATATGATGCAATAACAGATGAATGGCATAGTAAGTGGTTATCTGAACCACCACATATCTGTCTTAACCAGAAATCGATCCCATGTCCTTTTTGTTCCTACTCAAGCCTGTTACTCACTTGGTCAACTGAGTACAATCTCTCGTAGTTTAATCCTAAAGACAGTAAGATTTGTACTTATTCTTTGTTCTATTGTAGACACATGCAACTTTAAATGTAGTAATGGGCACCTTTAAATGTAGTAAATATTTTCATGGTTAAGTACTGAAGTCATAAGAAAAAAGCATTGGCCATTATCATGCTATGGCACAGAATCTATTGCTATATGTAGTTAGAAAGTGACCTGATGATACCTCGAAATTTCTTTACACTTACAACTTATTTCTTTGACAAAATTTGAATCTTTTTAGTTACTCGCAGAAAAGCTTCATTCTACAGACAATTGACATTTGTCTAAACTTCAAAAAAGGTTATAACATAGCTCATAGCTGTAAAGTAGTCCTGAAAGAAGATCATATTCCTGTTATCAGATGGATTATGTCTTCAAGGTTCAAAGCATTTATACAATAAAATATATCCATAACACTAACAATGGTGACAGGGTATGCATTGTTCCTGTATAAATCATGAGCAAATCCCTTTTTCTACAATTCATATAATTCCCTCTACCCTGGCATCCTAGATAATAATAAGATACTGATTTTTTATTCTTCATTCCAATCTTCTGTAATGGGGAAATTAGTCTAACAAAACAATTACTCAAATAATTGATACTGTATAAGTTGAAATTTCCACCAGGCATTAAGTTTAGCTATTATAGCTTATGAGCTTGGATAGTAGAAATTTATTCCTCGTCAAATTTAAATCTGTGTAATTATCTCAAGAAGAAACTAGCCATTGTGGAAAAGTAATTTATTGAATATCTTAATGATGATGAATTAGGGAAATTTTCTTCTTTGAGCTGAAAGTTCTACTTATATGTAGTATACTCTTATGTCCTTTTTGCTGTGGTGCGGTGGAATTTATTTATTTGGGGGTTTACGTCGCTTTCAACACTGTACAGGTCATATCATGCACGGTAGTTGGAAGGGCAGAGGAAACCAGTACATACAGTTCGTTAGGGTTCTGTACTGTAAACTGCCGACCAACGGCAGGCAACTACCAGCTTTTCCATTTGAGGCCGTGCCAGGAATCGAACCCCGGCCTCAGAGGTGGGAGGCGAGAGTGTTACCACTCTGGCACTGGTGCGGTGGAAAGCACTGTGTAAGCTTTACAGGTGGTGGTTATTTAATAAAATACTATTGTCCTGTATTCTCAGAAAGCATATTAATGACATGTAAGTGTGAGAAATTTCCATCATTATTTTCTCACAACTCTTCAAAAGTTAGTTTGGAAAGATACAACATTGTTCAGCCACTAGCCGCCTCAGGAAGAAGTCAATAAGAAGGCGCAGTTGGGGAGCATTTAATTTATCTTACAAATGATATACGCAAATACTAGTTGGCAAGTCCTTTAACACCGATAATTGGAATTGATGTTTTAAGTAATATAGTTAACAAATTCATGAATTTAAGTTCAGGCGTGAAAGTTTGAGATTAAACTACCAGTGAATACTTAGGGTCACAGAAAAACTCTAGGCAGAGTCAAGTCACCAAATTATGTTTACCTTAAATTCAGTGCAAGTTATAAATGTCTAATTTTTTTCGAAAGCTTAGAAAGATACAGCATTGGCAGCCCTTGATTATTGCCTTTAGACGGTCTTCTTTCTGATAAAGAGACAAAATTACAATCCTTTGTTAAAGGATTATGAATTTGTGTAAAGTGGTGGTTAGATATTCCCAAATTATTCTGGTTTGAAGTTCAGGAACAAACTTTTGACACTTGTACATGTCCAGAAATAAAACTGTGAAGGTTAGAACAAGTTGAAAGAATGTCAAACATGTTTGATATCTTTTTAAAGTCCAGGAACAGCTTTATTTAATCATTCACCTGTTCAAATGACCATTGAATTGGACGCATGCCTGATTGGCCTGGGTGCTGTTTGTATGAACCAGGTTTATGCTATAAAATTTCCAAAAAATTATGAAAATTACTCAATAGTTCACTTAGAGATGCTGAATATTTTGAGTGTGGGCAAAAGTGTGGGCAAAACAGTGGGCAAACAAGAAAATATTAATAAAATGTGACAACCAGGCAGTTGTGTCAGTATTGAACTCAGGAAAAACTCAAGATCTCACATTAGCAGCTTTGGCTAGAAATATTAACACGATTCTGGCCGTAGAAGACATTGAATTGCAAGTTATCCATATTTTAGGCTCAGATAATAAAATAGCCGATTTACTGTCAAGATGGGGCATAACCAGTAACCCTAATGCAAAATTACAAGCTCTTATCAAAATTCCACTCTGGCTGACAATATCTAATAATATCCTTAACTTAGATTGGTCTATATAAATTCAGGTCTTCCGCAAACAGTCAAGTGTCTGGCACATAAAGCAGCCCACAGAGCACATCAGGCCTTCAGACCAGCTACACAGGCCTCCTACATCAGAAAATTTCGACTTTTTGTAGCTTATTGCTGTTTCATAAAATGCAATTGAAAGATATAGCACCAGTAGTGGCTCTCTCTTTCTTGGAATTTTTGACAGAAAACACGGTTTCACATATATCCATTGCAAACTATATATCAGCAGTTAAAGCTAATCTGTCCTTACATAGACTGTCCAGCATTCCTGGATCCACGAATTTCTTGTTTTCAACGTTCATTGACCCTCAACAAACCTTATGCCCCCACACTGAACAAGATCCTAGATGTTTCATTACTTCATGCAATCACAGCAGTATGTGATACAATGTGGATGGGGCAAATTTTTAAGGCTTTATATTTAACTGCATTTTTTTTTCATTTTTGCGAATCTCAAATCTCGTACCACACTCTATACAAGCCTTTTCACCACTGGATCAAATCACAAGAGGTGATGTTTTCTTCGCCCCCCTGGAATCCATCTTTTGATTAAGTGGACAAACACAATACAAAATAGAAATTCTGTCAGACTTTTGAAAATTCCAAGCTTGGGAGCTTCACCTCTGTGTCCTGTAAGGGCAATAACACATTTGATGGCCTTAACCCCAGGTACTGAAAACCAAACGTTATTTCAAATAAAAAATGAGAGAGCTCAGTGGGTAACACTCACTGACACAAAGGTTAGGCAAAATTTTTCAACTATTCTCCAGAGATTGGGTATGCCAAAGGCTGATATGTCTCTCCACACCTTCAGGCGTTCAGGTGTGACACTGGCTTTCAATTCAAATGCTTCTATACAGGGCATACAGAGTCATGGCACCTGGACGTCTGATTGTGTGTGGAGATACATTGTACAGGATCACAATGCTTCTCAAGAAGTGGCTAACTCATTCAAAAGGCTGTTATCTACCCCTCCTACACCTGCTTCCTAGTTGGGGCTTGGTGGAGGTTGGGCAAAATATATATTTTTCTCAGTTATTTTAACTTAAAGTCATGTTTTAAAGGTCACCTTGATATTGGCAAGAAGTAGGATTAACCTCATTTTAATTTAAGGCCGCCCTAACTTTGTGTAACATGGACTATAATTGATTCTTTCTTAACATGTAACAATAATTTTAATAAGTTTCTTAACCTTAACTTAATTTAAGGGGTGCTTATATATCTAGCTGTCTTCAAATCACTTAAGGTGACCTTAAAGATGCCTGTAGTATTGTACATAAAAGTAAAAAATAATAATTAAAAATTTTTAACCCATTTGTGCTTCTTATTCCGTATTAAACTGTACTGAACTGTAGGGCACTGATTCCCGAATCATTCTGGTTTGAAGTTCAGGAACAAACTTCTGACACTTGTACATGTCCAGAAGTAAAACCGTGAAGGTTAGAACAAGAAGGAAGAATGTCAAACCTGTTTGATATCTTTTTAAAGTCCACAAGTTTGCTTCCTGACTTCCTAAGTAGTTGGAATACCCTTACATCAAATAGCATAGGTGACAATACACACACCACACATAAGCCTATCCAGATAGGTCCAAAAAATAGTGCTCCCAAGAAATAAGTTTTGACTGTAAGATCTGCCCGTTAGTAAATTCTTATCATGACATACACTGGTGTTCAATTGGTCCTCTGGTGGCCATTGGGACATATGTTGTAAGCATCAGATTTTATCTTGCTTACCTGGTTATTTAATTTTCACAGATTTGTACCGACACATAAAATCAACACAAATTGTTCCCATAAGACACAAGTCAATGTGAAACTTAATAAGTAAATCAGATATATTCCTACATGATGAAGCAGTTAAGAAATTTCTTTCGACTAAGAAAGAAATCTGATTGGTTGAATTTGGCAGGAAATAAATTTGGCGTGAAATCAAATTTGGCGTGAAATAATTATTTGCTGATGTAGCTTATTTTTGGCGGGAAAAAAATTGGTCAGAAAGTTTGTGCTGATGCAGCCTATTTTTGAAGGGAAAAATTTGGAGGGAAAATATGTGTTGAAGCAGCATATTTTTAGGAGGGAAAATTTGGTGGAACCTTTTGTACTGATGCAGCTTATTTTTGGAGGGCAAAAATTGGAGGGAAAATATGTGCTGATGCAGCTAATTTTTGGAGGGAAAATATGGAGGGAAAATGATATGGGCTATTTTTTTGGTTACTGATATTTTTGAATGATGCCATCTTTGCTGAGGGGTATTTTTGAATAATGCCATGGTTGCTAGGGGCAAGTTTTGAACAATGCCATGGTTGTTAGGGACTATGTTATGGTTGCTAGGGGCGATTTTCGAATCATATTATGGTTGCTAGGGGGTATGTTTGAAAAATGCAATGGTGTTTGAGGGCTGTTTTTGAAAAATGCCATGGTTTCTGGGGGTATTTTTGAAAAATGCTATGGTTGCTACGGGTTAATTTTTGAATAATGTCATGGAATATTCGATGATTTTTGGGTTTTTTTTTTGCAATAGAAACATGCTATGAAAATTTCTGTTTGCAGTTTTAACAGGTCTAATGCCAAATCAAGAACAATGCAGATGTATCTTCCCAGGGGGACATCTCCCTTGGGGACATCTCCCCTCTGGGGAGAGGGGCTGCTCCACTGACAGATTGCCTTGTCTGTCAGTCCAAAAAGTTCTGTGTGCATTGACACGAAGTAGCAAAGTGGGTTGAAACCTGGTGTTTAAATTGTGAAATAAAAAGCAACGTTGAACTGTTATGATTTTAATCAACAGAATAACCTTAATAAAATAACTGGAATCACATTGGCTGTAATATTTTAATCGTATCACACCAATTCAAAAGCTGACAGTGACCACGTGACTTTAGCAACGTTAAAGTAACATAATGTTTTAACGAAGTTTGTAACAATGGTGATGACATTTAGCTGGAACCAAATACAATGACACACTGTCACATCATCAAACAGTAATAAAAGTTAGAATCATCTTCTCCTCCTCCTCCATGGGGAGAGGGGCTGCTTTTATAGTGGGAATAAAAAATGGTTTGGAATAAAAATTTCCCTTTGGTGAAACACATTCTGGGTCACTGCAATGACGGATATATTTTTATGATGACTCCCTCTGGTAAAGAGGTCAGCCACTTCACTCTCCAAGTGGTCCATCATGTCATCTAACACCAGAAGGCAAGATTTCAGTTTTTCAAAATCTGGTAAGCCTTGTCGAAATTCCACATCTTTTATTGTGGCATAAAGAGGCTGCCATTGAGAATAGCACCACATATTTTTTTTCTGGGCATTGGTATACCTTTTCATTTGTTAGTTCCAGTAGCTTTTTAGAAATGATGTTTTTCCACTTCCTGTTGGGCCAGCCACTAGACAAGTAAAAGGATGAATAAGCTTGGGTATGACAACAGTGATGCAGGAATCACCTGGGTGATGCATAAGGTTATGTACTGGCATTTCTGGTGTTATTTTCTCATGAACATTTTTAATGTGTCTTTTCAAATTATCACTTCTGGTAAAGGACTAGCCACATACTGGACACTGGGACATCTTTTCAGATCAGTTTCTGATTGGGAAATGAGCTTGTTTGTAAAACTTTCTGCTATTTATATTTTTTCTCCTACTTCTGATATTGATTGCTACTTCTATATATTTTCTGTTCTACCTGATCCCTCCTGCCCATCCTCCTACTGGATCAATAGCACACTTTTTCTGTGTAACCATGGGCTAGGCACTAGACAAGTAAATGGCGGATTCATCGTTGGTAGGGTGATGTAGGAGCCACCTTGGTGATGCATAGAGTGATGCATTGACATGCCCACTCTTAGTGACATATTCTTATGAATATTCTTAATGTGTCTTTTCAAATTATTACATCTTTTCACATCAGTGTCTGATTGGGGAATGAACTTGTTTGTAAAAATTTCTAGTATTTATATATTTCCCTCCTCCCCCCCCCTAATATTGAAGGCTACTCCTGCATATTCCCTCCTCCTCCTCCTTTTACATAAATAACAGACTTTTTCTGCATAACCATTTTGTTTAACTGTCTTGACTAACATATAACAGCAACACTGGACTATCTTTTATCTTAAATATAATACAAATGTTCAAGGCAATGCTTTAATTTTTTAAAACTTTTAATGCACAACAAAGTTTAAAGCAGTTAAAATCATGAGTCTTTAATATTTCATCAATATTTGTTCTACAAAGTTTTCAATCTGGTCATTACTGTATTTCTCTATCCTGTTGACAGTCGTCTCCATGCTGCATCCAGCAAAGGTGTGGAGGGCAAACAATCCACAGTAATGTCCACAGGCCAGTGAGAAATGTCTTCGTAGTTGAACATCATTATAAGTGCAAACACGACCTTCAAAAAATGTACTGAATTCTTTGAAGACAGGTGGTAATCCATAAGAGTCAAAGTACAGACCCTTGCCTTGATCATTGATGCTGAGTGCCACCCAGTGGGTTCCTTCATTGTGAGAGCAGTCTGTGTGTTGCAAATAAAGACACATTTTTTGTTGGACTTCTGAGAAAATTTCTGGCAAAAACTCCAGTGTCCCACCCTGGTGGCTTGAAGGTCTTTAACACTTTTTCTAATTCAAATGAATTCATCACTCTACAGAGTAAAGTCAGTCACAACAGATCTGTACTGGTCAATTTCAATGGTATTTTCAAATTCTCCGTACACAACAATGTTCATGGTTTCTGTCAATTCTCTTTTGAAGTGCACCTCGAGTGAAACTGTGCCAGTTTTTCTCAAGTTCACATATCCTCCACCCTCTTCCAAATCAGGTGACAAATCAAAGCAGATCAAGGTATCTTCGTTTTTATATTCCTCCCTTTCTATGCGGTTCCCTTCATCTTGATACATTGATCTCATGCCAGAGAAGAGAGACATGTAGCAATTCATGTAGTCTCCTGTCTCAAAGTCAGGTTGAAGTGCCTTACCAGGAACGGATGTGCCACCCACACTCAGTGCAATATGGTCCATATCAAAATGTTCAAACTGGAATGGGTTTGTTTGGTATGTTCCATTGATGTCACTGTTTTTGACAAAACCTATGACAATACATTTTGGAATTGGACCTGAATACAAATTTTATTCTGATTGACTTCTTGTGCCTGAACTAACTGCATGTTTTACATTCACCTCAGGTTATGGGGTACTTGACTGTTCCCATTTCTAAGGCCTTTGCATGAGCTGCCTGGATAACAGAATTCACTTGAACTTTTCTGATCATCATGTTAACACTATCCAGCTTCACTCTGAAGCTGGTATTATCCGTTGGCCTGACTATGGCAAACTTATCCTTGCTTCTGATTAGACGCAACTTGATGGGTGTGTGATTGAGTATGTAGCGATCTTGGAACATGAGGTCCAGGTGCAGTTTTCCCAACATATACATCAAGTGACTTTCACGTGTAAGCACCTTTCTTTTGACGTATCCCTTATTGTGTTGGTCTAGAGAAAAGTTATTTGTGTCTTTGTACCACATCAATGCTGTGAGTTGACTTTGTTTGCTATCAGTCCCAAAGCTGAGGAGTGTTTCTATGTATGCTTTGTAAGGATAGGTGTTGTTGGAGGTGGTGACTAAAGTGTCTTTCAGGGTCATGTCTATTTAACTAAACAAAGCATGCAGCCAAAAATTTACTGGGGTGACATCTGCAGTAGCACCCAAAAGCTCAAATGAAGCTGTTTTTCAAATCTATGTACTCTGAGTCCGCCTCGGCAATTTTAAATCTAATGGTGTCATCACTGTCCCTGACTGCTGTAATTGGTCCATATTCTACCCATCTCCCTTCTTTAATGCTGGTTTGAGTGAGTGGCACAGCAAACTAATCCAATTTACTTTTAACACACTTGCATGACAGTGGGTGAATCAGAGGCATGTTTAAGAGTATATATCTTTTCGATTTTTCCTGGGAGGTCCTCCTCTTTTGACTGCTCTCGATGAAATGACACGCTTTCTTTGGTTACTGTTCCTTTTATTATCTCCCAGGTAATCTTGTGCCAATTCTACACCTGCTTTGGGAGCTTTCTGTCCCAAGGACTTTCCCACTGCAATGGCACTTTTCTTCAACAGGGGAGCAGCCACTGCAATGAGTCTCCAAAGCAGGCTTCCCAAACCGTGACCTCTTCGATATGGCAAACCTTGAAATCCTGGTAATCCACTTCCTACTTGACTTGTGTAATACTGCTCATATGCTTGACAGGTAGAATCATCGCAGCAGTAATCCTGATGCTTCATTTTTGACGAAAGTGAAGTGTTACGAATGACTTCCCACCAACAAATGGAATAATTTCTCCCATATCCCCCTTTATATTGATTTCAACAGCTCCAAAAATCTTTCTCATCACTGGATAGTAGAACACTTGATGATAGGAGATGGTGACAATGGGACCCTTTTGGATGGGTACAATTCTCAGGAGGGGCACCTTGGCATTTCCCACTACCACAGGCTCAATTAAATCACAATAGACGTAAAAGTTGTGTGTGTCATCTTTAATGTCAGCTAGATACTCTGATCTTCTATCTCCAGGTGCAAATGGGCCTGTCTTGACAAGTCCTAATATGTCACTTAATCTATTAGAAAGATACAAGTCTGGTGGTAAGTCCTCTGATGAGTCATTTATTGCAATTTTAAGTCTTGTTTTTTGTGTGGATTCAATGGTATTGAATTCAACAGTAATAGGTGCATTTACACCAAGGCCTCATTTAATTTTTTTATTTAAGGTTTTGATCAATTTCTTTATGTCAGCATAAATACCTGCTGGAATGGTTCTATTCCCAACTTAAACATATTGGGGACATTATACCACGTTCTTGCATACTGGATTTCCATCAGTCTCACTTCCCATTCACCGACCAGTTCATAAGGTTGAGCCAGTGGTACAATAAACTTTCCAGCAGTATTACCCATGTGCTTTGTAATGCTTGGTAAATAGACATAAAAGTCCTTCATGGTCTGTCTCTCTTGTCATATTGAAGAAAATCAAAGGATGTTTTCCCTTTTGTATACTCTCCCATTTGTACTTTTTTTTTGGAGGCTTTGGTTGCCATTTTGATTCTGATTCTGGTTCAGATTCTGGTTCAGGTTTCCACACCTCCTCTTGTAGTTGAAACTGGGGACCACGACCTATTAGCCTCTTGTAACTTTTGATTAAAGTTGGGAGTTTTCTCTGTGTACGAATAGCAGTGTTAATCAAATCTGTAATGTGTGATCCACTAATGGGTCGATTGTCTTCTGTTAAAATTTTGCCTTTGTCATTCCATTGTAAAGTCCCTTTTAACTTTTGATACAGGTGCTGACCTTTACTCCTCAGAGAGGGTGGCAGATTGATGGCCAAGTCATCTTCTAAATCTTCTTTAGGGTCTTCCACAGGGACCAAGGGATCTGGAAAAGGATCTACAGGTTCAGGGTCTTGCTTTCTATCATAAGTCAGCAGACAATTCATCGACTGATTGTACAGCTTCATTTTTTCAGTTGGTTCCAATACGGTGTCTTCTAACAGTCCACTTATATCCTTTTCTAATCTGGCCATAGCTGTAGCTGTGGCATCACTTCCTACTGGTGCACAGTGTCTATCGTTCAAGAATGACTTGGGCACAACAATTTTTTTGATAAATTTGTTCATCGCCAAGTGAAAAGCCCTACCAGTTTCTTAGCAAGTGGAGGAATAACAGTTCCTAAAATAGGAGCCAATAAAGCAGGCAGGAATCCACCCTCTTGCAAAATTTGTTTTAGTTTTAATAGGTTTTAGTGCGCACCGCGGAGACGTCTTTTTTTGTAAATAATAAAAGAATCCCTGTTTGGTACATAAGTCTAGGCGAATATAAAGAGCTTTCAATATAAACTAAATAATATCCACAACATGTGTAATCTGTGTTCCTATTACCAATGTTGTAGCTTGTATTTGCATGTTTATTGATAGTACGGGTATTATCGCCCATTTAGCGGGAATATCGGCCCAGATTTATTGTGAGTTATTCCTATTTTACTGATATTTTAGTCCATTGTTGTTTTTCACTGTAGTGGTTGTCAATATCACCTGAATATCATAGTCATTCTCCAGTTTCTGGTCATTCCAATTGTTGTTTTTTCACTGTTGTGAAATATCTACTGAATACCATTGACTATTTTGTTAGTCACTCCAATACTTTCCTTAAGCTTAAGGCCATCCCCTCTTCGATTCACTTTAGGGAAATTGTTTATTCTAGAGGCTCAGTGAGGAGTGTAGGGTGCCCGTGAGTCGCCCATGGGACGGAATTTAGAGTGGACAGACTGTGTCACATAGTAACTAACTTAGAATTAGGGCATACTGGTGTTACTCCTCACGGTCCTGTTCTTAGTTTAGGGAACTGGAGTGCAATGAGTACCATCCGCTGGTTGTTCCTCTTACTGTTGTTTTGGAGAAAGTCAGTAAGCAGTGATCCTAATGTGTTTATTCCGTTGTCTGCTCATGGTCTTACTTCATTACCACGCCCCTACAGACTCCACAGCTATGTCCTGAATACACATCTTTTCCCTTGTGTGGCTAAGCGTCATGGCCTTGCGACCTTATTGTTGCTTTGTGGTGACATCTCCCTTAATCCTGGACCAATCTCGTTTGGGGTGGTAAATTGCCGATCTGTAAGAAACAAGGGACCCTGCATCGATGATACTGTAACAGTACATTCTGTTGACATTCTTGCTGTCACTGAAACACATATTCGCCAGGAGGAAACGGACAGCCTTCTACATTCCATCACCCCGACAGGCTTCAAATTCTGTCACAAACCCCGTATTCATGGCCGTGGTGGTGGTGTCGGATTTTTTATCAACAAAGCTATACAGTTTAGATCTGTGGATACACCTACTTTCAGTTCCTTTGAAAATGTTAGCATTGCAATTGGGTCGGCGGCTCAACAGCTTGTGTTGACTTGTGTTATCGTCCACCTGGCTCATGCTCTGAAAGTTTCCTGGACCAATTTCTCAACCTTTTAGAATATTTATCCTCTGTTTCTCCCTCTTTCCTAATTTGTGATGATTTCAAATTTCAGGTGTTGTACCTGATGAGTTCAAGAAGGCTATTGTAACCCCATTGATTAAAAAGTCATCACTACCACCCAATGACTTAAAAAACTACAGACCTGTTTCTGGGTTGGGCTTCATATCCAAACTGGTTGAACGTGTTGTTGCTTCTCAGTTGAATGACCATGTTAGTTTGAACGGACTTGAGAATGTCAGGCAATCTGCCTACAAACTAGGTCACTCAACTGAATCTGCATTGCTTTCAATTAAGAATGATGTTCATTTGGCTTTTGCTAAAGGTGAGGCTACTGCTGTCGTTCTCTTGGATCAATCAGCAGTGTTTGATACTATTGATCATGATACGCTACTTAATTCTCTTAGCTCCTGGTTTGGTGTGAGCGGGGTTGTCCTCGATTGGTTTAAGTCTTATCTCTCAGACCGTGTTCAGTGCATTAAGATTGGGTCAATTTTATCTGATGCCAAAAAGTTATTGTATGGTGTGCCTCAAGGCTCTGTCCTGGGGCCAATCCTTTTTTCACTCTATACTACTCCACTGAGTAAAGTCATACAGAATCATCCTGGTATTAGTTTCCAGTTCTACGCTGATGACACACAATTGTATGTACACCTCACACATAAAAATGTTGCCTCGGCCCTTGATAAGCTGTCACACTGCCTTGAAGACGTAAAGAGATGGCTCTCTACAAATAAGCTCAAGCTAAATCCAGATAAGACCGAATTCATTGTGTTTGGCTCAAAGTCTCAGCGCGAAAAACTTAATCAGTCCTTCCCGGTCAACATACTTGGTAATCTCATATCACCAACAGATGCAGTTAGGAACCTTGGTGTCTGGTTTGATTCTGATTTCTCATTCTCTTGCCATGTTAGGAAGGTCTGCAAGGCTTGTTTTGCTCATGTCCGGGATCTTAAGCGACTCCGAGGACATCTGACACATGAAGCTACTCTTATGGCTGCCAATGCTCTGGTCGGAAGTCGACTAGATTACTGTAACTCTCTGTTCAGAGGTCTCTCAGCTCTAGATCTGTGCAAACTTCAATGTGTTCAGAATAGCCTTGCCAGAATTGTTGCCAACACCACCAAGTACTCACACATCACTCCAGTTAGAAAAGCACTGCATTGGTTGCCAATTAAGTACCGTTCTATCTTTAAGACTGCCATGCTGGTATATAAGTTCCTACACAGTGGTAACCCCAAATACTTTGAACCCTTCCACATTCCCAGACATAGTGCATATAACACTCGTCGAAGTCAATCTGATGGCATATTTCTTGAGGTTCCCCACTTTGGTTCAATTTTCAAGTCTCGGAAACATTTTGGACTCAGTTTTGCGCATGACGCACCTATGATTTGGAATGACCTTCCTGATGAGGTCCGCTCTGCAAACTCACTTGCCTCTTTCAGGTCAAAGTTGAAGTCATACCTCTTTGGAAAAGCATACCCACCCTAAATTTCCAATCTCCTTCCTGCTTTCTCCGCGGTGCTGACCCCTGCAATGTCTCTGGTTTTTGAATATTGAACAATGTTTTTGTGTGATGCGCCTTAGAGTCTGTCTTTTGACGGAGATTAAGCGCTATAAAAGTGCTATTAGAATTAGAATTGTTTGTTTTCTGTCAGAGGTATTCTTTTTCCTTAATGCTCGCATTTCTTCTTTATAATTTCCAGTCTTTTCTTTCAGCCAAAGAGGAATATTCCCCTCTAGAATATTGTGAGCACAATCTACAAAACAGTGAATGAGTGGTCTGTCTGCACCACGAATGATGTACTTTGTCATTTGGGGTCACCTTCAGCTAAAATCCTTAACACGTATTCGTTCTTTTTAATTACAGACATGTTTTCACCATGACTGTTCACGTTGAAATGGCAACACATGTTAGGGAGCCATTCTATTTATATTTTTTTGCTCTTCAGTCTTTTATTAGATACTTTAATTACAATATATGAATATCTGGTACAAACAACATATTACAATGCAATATACAATTAATACACTTGTCTCTGTTTTATAGGAGATAAATTATACAAAAGTAGAAAACAAAACAAAAACTGGGTCTAGCCGTCATTTAAGAACAAGACAATTGGATCCCATTTTGTTTCAAATCGACATGTTACAACCTTTTTTAAAGCTATATTTTGTTCATGTTAAAGGTACTTTTGATACTGCAAAGTACTCTTTCCACAATCAAATTTGTTGATGTAAATTTTGTTTTATAGACATATCTTTTGCATAAATTGATAATCAGATTAATCAATTCTTTGTGTATCCCATGTGTTATCCCAAGCAAAACATTTTTCTTATTTAGAGTACTGGTGAAATTGAAGTAAGGTTTAAATTTTTTCAGACACATTTTTGAACAAAGTTGCAATCCCAGAAGAGATGTTCTATGCTTTCAGGCTCATTTTTGCAAAAGGTGCATTTATCATCCTGCTTTATGTTACATTTTGTAAAAAATATGTTTGTGGTAAGAGTTCTATGTAATATTTTAAATTGAACATTTTAAATTTTCAAATTTAATATTTTAAATTGAAAATTTTTTGAGTCTAGACAACTGTCAAAATTTTGCTCAAAACTTTTATAGATTGAGTCAGCTGTGATATATTCATTTAAAACAGAGGACCATTTCTGTTCTATATTTCTTTTGGTGACCATTGAGTTTATAAAAGTCTGGTATGTTCCTCTACAGATTTTTGGCATTTTCAAAACATCTGACAACACCTTTTAATTCATATTATCATAATTTAACCTATTGCCACTTTTACTCATCTTCACTTTCCAAATTCTTGGGATCGAATGAATAAGGGAAAAGAAGTCTACAAAATTAATTTTCAATCCATATTTTTGGTTAAAGCTCAGATATCCCATTGGTGCCCAGTGCAATCAATAAGATCATTTAAAACATTTATGTCACTGTCTTGGAATTCATTTTATCTTTTCACAATATTTTCACTTGTTAAAAAAGATATACCCACAATGAATAGGTCCTAGGGTCAATCTTATTCATAAAGAGTTCTTTATAATTTTTCCATGAAAAAATGACTTCAGACCAAAAATTGTTCTGGAGATTTAAACTTATGTGGTGTAAAGAGTCACAATCCAGTTCCCAGAGATTTTTCACTTCTAGCCCTGTCAAATTCATTAGAATATATTTGAAATCATTATTTTTACATAACGTTCTTTTAATCCATGATAATTTAATTGCCTTATTTAGAAAACCTAAATTTGTTAACCTTAGGCCTCCCTCTGAAATGTCTTTCTGTAATTCAGTAACTGCAATTTGTGACCTGGAACTTTGCCAAATAAATTTTCTAAACATATTTTCTAATTGGTAAAGAACTTTGTGTGGCGGTTTGGGTAAAACAGATAGAGGATAAACCAGTTTTAATATGGCCAGGGACACTATCATTGTAATCTTGCCTATTATTGAAAAATGTTGTTTTTGATACAAATTAAATAGTTTCTCTATACCTTGCAATCTGTTTGAAAAATTCTTTTCTAGCATTTTGTCAACATCATTATCAAAAACAATACCTAGTAGCCTAAAGTCCTTGACCCAGATCAGGTTTAAATCATTACAAAGAGCTCTATTCCTCACACCCAAATGACCAATCCGGGCTACATGGGTTTTCTCCAAGTTCATTTTTAGACCAGAACAAATTTCAAAATTTCTAAATACATGAATGCTTTCTCTCACTGATGATTCAGAGTTTTTTAATAGCAGAAAAATATCATCTGCATATAGGCCAATTTTAAATGTATGATTTTGTACTTCAATTCCCTCTATTTGTTTATTATTTTTTATCATCATGGCAAGAGGTTCAATGGCCAATATAAATATGTAAGGACTCAGAGGATCACCTTGTCTGCAGACTCTTTCCAGTGGAAAACTTTCAGAAAGATAGCCATTGTTTATAACACTGGAACAAGACTTATTGTAAAGTATTTTGAACCATTTTCTATAACATTTACCAAAATTATAGGCTAGCAGTACCTCACTTATATATTTCCATTCTAGCGAGTCGAACGCCTTTTGAAAGTCAATTAATAATATTAATCCTTCCTTTTTAATTCCTTTTAAATAGTTAATAATATCACAAACTAAGCGTGTATTTTCCTCTATATATCTTCCTTTCAAAAAGCCTTTCTGTGGAGCACTGATTACGTCTGGTAAAACTTTTTGTATTCTCATTGCCAATACCCCTAAGAGTAATTTATAATCAACGTTTAAAAGTGTGATGGGGCGTAAATTCTTCAAAAATTCTTGTTGTTTGTTATCTTTTGGGAGGCAAGTCAGATTGCCCTATCTCTGTGTCACTGAGAGTTCTCCTTTCTGAAAAGCTTCGTTAGACTATTTAATACATAACTGCGAATATCAGTCCAAAAGAACTTATAAAATTCGGCTGAATAGACGTCACTATCCGGTGTTTTCCCATTTTTCATGTTTTTCAAAACCTTTTTTATTTCATTTTCATTGAGTAGCCCTTCACAAATTAATTGGTCTGCCTCTGTGAGCTTTTTAATTTTTTTTAAAAAAACCTACATTGCTGTTATCAGATAATTTTGAGTTGTATAAATTTTTATAATACTTTCTCATTTCTTTTAATACTAAATTTGGTTCTGATACAATATTTCCATCTAAATTTACTTTTGTAATCACCTTATTAATATAGTTCCTTTTCTCCAAATTCAAGAAAAATTTTGATGGTTTTCCCCTTCTTCAGAATATTGAATGTGTGATCTCATAATAGAAGCATTGACCTGCTTATAACAAATTTTTTCTAATTCCTTTTGAAAGAAGTTTAAATCTCTTTCAAGGCTATCAATAATAATTTCTGGTGCTCCAGTATGTTGGCAGTAGACAAGGTGATCGGTCAATTTATTGATTTTAGATTCTAATTCTGATTCTTTTGCTCTTTCTTCTTTGACCTTATAAGTCGAATAAGATATTGTTTTTCCTCTCATATTTAATTTTATCATTTCAAAAAGTGTTTGGGCATTTACCGCATTCTTATCTGCAAGGTAACTTTGGACAGTGGCTTGATCATGTAAAAAGGAGGTGTTGAACTTCCAAAGTCCTTTGCCTCTTTGAGGAATTCTAATATTAATATATAATATACAAGGGAATGGTCAGTTCTATAACCTGTATACATACCACTATTGGTTACCAATAGTATAAGATAAAAGAAAAAAGTCAAGTCTGGTCATTTGCTTTGGTGCTTTAGCACTGAACCAAGTATATTTCCTTTCATTTAGATAAGTATATCTCCAAGGATCGGTGAGATTAAAAACTGTTTTAAGCTCTTCCACCTTACGGTATGAGTTTTTGTTGTTCTGTTGAACATACCCAAAATTGTCTAAACTGTAATTTTGTACTAAATTCCAGTCCCCACAAATAATTAGAGGTAGTTCCTCATTATATTTTAGACTGTCTTTTAGATTTTCATAGAAATTAGGGTCATCTTTATTTGGCCCATATAAGACAGCTAAGACAAGTTCAAGAGTATTAGCAATTTTTAAATTCATCATTAGGAGATCCCCATTGTCATACTTACATATATGTTTGAAATTAATGTCCAAATTTTCAGA
Organism: Sabellastarte sp. h YS-2021; assembly: GCA_964017235.1. Taxonomy (NCBI): domain Eukaryota; kingdom Metazoa; phylum Annelida; class Polychaeta; order Sabellida; family Sabellidae; genus Sabellastarte; species Sabellastarte sp. h YS-2021. The sequence goes on from OZ024928.1 coordinate 139,761,514, forward strand.
GAACAAAATTGCCACCCCTCTACTTGAAGTATTGAAGGAAATGAAAATACAATTAGCACCCCAGTCTTTCTTAAATGCAGATTCAGTGATCATATTTGTGTGTGTGTCTTCTAAACAGTATATATCCATTCTTTTTTTCAACCACTGAAAGACATCAATTCTCTTTTTATGATCGGCTAGACCCCTAACATTATAACAGCATATTTTTAGCTTTGACATCACTGTAACCTAAGCATAAGGCTAAAACAAAACTCATAACCAAACACTTACTATAGTAGAAACCTCCCAGATATGTTATGTATACATAATACGAAAGAAACAGGTTTTCGACATATTTGTACCATATATTGGCCATTTGCTAGCAGAAACTGAACAGCCTAAAGAGATAAAAAGAAAAAAAAATTTAAGAGTGAAAAAGAGAGTACAAAAGATAGATAAATAAAAGTAGTAATAAGTGGCGTATTTATAAACTGGTGTTGGTTACAAATGGTATTTAGAGCCCACAGTAGTAGTACTATGCAAAAAAGGGATAGGCAAGTCTTTTCTTCTAGGTTATTTTTTAAAAGCGGGATTTAAACTATAACTATTAGTACCTTGAAATATAAAGTCACATCATATGAAATGTATAGGTCATAATATTATGTTACTTCATGAAATCAAACATCAAAAACTTTGACAATATAGTTTCAACAGTATCCACCAGGTTTGTTTGGCAGTTAAATGGATAATTCAACTTACTGGACAATAAATGCACAAAAATCTGATTAACTCAATTAAATACTTTGTTAATGCATCACTGACTTGTCTTCATGACAACATATAGTGTTGAAAGCGACGTTAAACCCCAAATAAAAATAAACGACAGCATATAGACTTGTATTATGTTATCAATTTAAGAGTGGAATAATACTGAAGATTCTCCAATATTTGTATCTTACTACAATACACAGAGGTGTAGTTAGCTACATATCACCTCAGTTTAGTACATCTTCATGGAATTTCATCACTGCAAGGTTCAGTCGATATAAGTTTTGTATCTAAATTTTACTCATATCCTTTTTACCACCAAATTCCATGTCAAAACAATGTTGAGTTGAGAATTAAATAAAAAAGAGAAGAGAAAAAAAGAACATTTACTCCTTATTATTCCTAGTTTCAAGGATTTACTGCTCAGTGCTTCTTAACAAAAAATGACAATGTAGCATTGGGTAAAAAAGACAATAAAACAAAGTTTGCTTTTAAGGAGCACTGATACTTTATTTATATGTAACTTATTCCCAAGTCTTATGATAAAGGACATGTAGTTAAAAGAAGAAAAAACTGTGTTTCCACTCAGTTCACATAGCAACCCAGTTCAGAGTATGGTAAACATAAATTAATCATTTAATTAATTTCCCCTTGCTAGTTCTCACTCTAGCCTAAGATTATATTGCAAGATACTATATATCAACACAGAGACTGAATATTCTTTTAGACCACTTCAGACAACAAAAGGAAGGTGAGAATTTAGTATTTGACTTTAATAACATTTCACTAATATACTGTACAGATTTTAGTACCAGGTCAACGCTTTTCGTAAATTTCATCTTGCCATGCACTTGAACATCTATTTTAAAAAGTAAACCTTACCAATTCACAATTTAGAGACTAATTTTTTTTTACACCTGAGTTAACCAAGATAAGAGTTTTTTGTTACTCTAAAATTTAATTACTTGAATGTATATCTTTATCTGTGATAGGTACACCAATTTTATGTTAATGTAAATGTCAACATATAAGTTAGATTATTTTTTAATTTTATGTTAATCTAAATGTCAATTTAGAGTAGAAACATGTATTACAATGCATTCTAAAAGTAAGAAGATTTTCTACTGGTCGGCCAGTGAATTTCGTCACCCCAGTGAAGTTTGTCACCTGAAGTAAAAATGCTCAAGGACAGGCAATATTCACATTTAAATAAATGGAATAGCTTCTTTCAACAGCAAGGTATACATATATGCCCTAACTGGGCAGTAAAAACTCTTTAATACTGTCATGAAATGCAGGTGACAAACTTCACTGGGGTGACAAACTTCACCGGCCGAGCAGTATAGGTATTCAAAAGGAAGGTTGTATATATCAGTACACTGATAAAAGAAAGTCAGATTATTGCAGAGCAATGTTTAAAGTACTTGAAGTTGACCTTTTTTATAGAAGAAAGATTTAAACTTTAGGACGTAGTTCCATTAGTAGTTCACCTAGGATATTTTTTCCTGGCCAACTTCACCACTCCACCTCTGATCACATTCCCTTGTGAACGTCTTTCTGGCATGTGAGATTCTGACAAAATCCCCAACTTTAAACTTAAAAGTGTTTTTTTCACTCTTCATTCTTTCTTCATTCTTTCTGAATTTGGTTTGCTCATTGTCACTTGTGCTGGTGCCATTTTAATGGAACAGTGTACACTTGAGTTGTAAGCCCTTGTAATGTCTTGCAGTGCATCAATATAACGGTAAGACTGATTATATGTAAAGTACTTACATATTTTTCCTTTTATGGCTTTAATAGCTCTTTCTGCATAATTGGCCTTCACTTCATTTTGGGTCACAAAGTGACGGATCAAGTGTGATTTGAATAAACTCTGAACTTTGTGTCCTAAAAATTCTGTGCGTTTGTCTGAACACACAGTTTCTGGTACTCTTTCCATAAATATCTTTGAGAGTGCATGAACTACTTCATTTCCAGATTTATCCCTGAGTGGGACCGTCCATACATAAGGTGAAAAGATGTCAATAGCTAAAAGAATGTAATGATAACCATCACTGTATTTTGCTACTTTTGTTATGTCCATCAACTCTATTTCTTTTAATTCTCTTTTTTGATGGCTTGTGTAATGTGTATGTCACCTGTCCACTCAACCAACTCTTCACAGCACTGAGAGTCACAGAGCTGTCTTGTTTAACTGCAGCCTCATACAATTTCTGTGGACCTGAAAAGCATGTGGAGTGTGAGGGATCAAAGAAAATTGAACTTAAAAGCTTATTCATTCTTTCTTTTTTACACTAGGATTTGGCAGTATGTATCCCAAAGATGAACACAACAGCCGTAACCAAATACCCTTTTCGTCCCGGTTCAATGACAGGTTCACAATAGATGCTATAATTACAATCTTTAATATTTGACCAATGACTTTTCACACCAATTATCCATGTGTCGCCTTTGTGGCCTTGCACGTGAATGATGCTTTCTGGTAAGAGAGACATGTATTTATTGGTGTTTTCAAAACTGTTTCAGTGGAGCGCCTCCTCCCCCAATTAAAAGTGTTATTTATGCAGGAGGAGGAGTTGACCATCTTCGTCCCTGCAATGTAGACAAAACTGTTTATTTTATGCTTTATAGCGTTGAAGAGATTTTAGAAAAGTTTCATCATTCTCCTTTAAAAACAATTTAAAAGTAACTGCTTTTTACAACAAATAATTAAACATCTTTGTGGTAATAACTCAGTTTCAATAAAATTATGTATGTCATACTTGGGCATTTATAATGCTTTTTTATCAGTTTGCATGTTTTAATGAAATCACTAAATGTAAATCGCAGTTTTCTTATGACGTCACAAAAGCAAAACACTGTGAAGTTAACCGTGTGTCACATCATCATCTCATGACATATTTTCAGTTGTTGCATTTTCAATTTTTGAGTCTTTTCAAAATGTTGAGCTACACCACTTATCTTAAGGAATGGAAAATTGCTTTGACTTTTTGTCAGAGCCATTTTCTTTTGCTGTGCTGCTCGAATTTTCAACAGAAGAATTAAGAATGGTGGTTAAACTATCTCCCGACAGACTCTTTGTGAGGCAGATCATTAGAGATCCACTTTCCAGTCATTTCCAATTGGAATTCAATTTAAGTTGTTTGTTGACATTGAGTCGTTGGTGGATTTCTATCATGAAAATTATTTGTACGATTGGATGGGCAGTACAGTGACAAGATTGAAATTAAAGAGGGCGGTCTACAACTGCGTTCTTTCCCTTCAATATCTTGCGGGAGTGGCTGTGAAAAAAATCATCTGTCTATTTCTTATTCTCATTTACAAAATGTGGTGAGCTCAAGATCAAAGTACTGTTAATCTAAAATATTCAAGGGGAATTTTTATTCCCCACCATTTTCTATTCCCACTATAAAAGTAGCCCCTCTCCCCACAGAGGAGGAGGAGGAGGAGGAGGAGATGTTTTTAACTTTTATTACTGTTTGATGATGTGACAGTGTGTCATTGTATTTGGTTCCAGTTAAATGTCATCACCATTGTTACAAACTTTGTTAAAACATTATGTTGCTTTAACGTTGCTAAAGTCACTTGGTCACTGTCAGCTTTTGAATTGGTGTGATGCGATTAAAATATTACAGCCAATGTGATTCCAGTTATTTTATTAAGGTTATTCTGTTGATTAACATCATAACAGTTCAACGTTGTTTTTTATTTCACAATTTAAACACCAGCTTTCAACACACTTTGCTACTTCGTGTCAACGCACACAGAACTTTTTGGACTGACAGACAAGGCAGTCTGTCAGTGGAGCAGCCCCTCTCCCCAGAGGGGGGAGGTCCCCAATGGAGATGTTCCCCCGGGAAGATACATCTGCATTGTTCTTGATTTGGCATTAGACCTGTTAAACTGCAAACAGAAATTTTCATAGCATGTTTCTATTGCAAAAAAACCCTAAAAATCGTCAAATATTCCATGACATTATTCAAAAATTAACCCGTAGCAACCAGAGCATTTTTCAAAAATACCCCCAGAAACCATGGCATTTTTCAAAAACAGCCCTCAAACACCATTGCATTTTTCAAAAATACCCCCAGTAACCATAATATGATTAAAAAATTCCCCTTAGCAATCATAACATTATTCAAACATAGTCCCTAACAACCATGGCATTATTCAAAACTTGCCCCTAGCAACCATGGCATTATTCAAAAATACCCCTCAGCAAAGATGGCATCATTCAAAAATATCAGCAACCATTACTTCATTCAAAAATAGCCCCTATCATTTTCCCTCCAAATTTTCCCTCCAAAAATTAGCTGCATCAGCACATATTTTTCCTCCAATTTTTCCCCTCCAAAAATAAGCTGTATCAGCGCAAAATTTCCCACCAATTTTTCCCCTCCAAAAATAAGCTGCATCAGCAAATAATTATTTCTCGCCAAATTTGATTTCACCCAAAATTTATTTCCTGCCAAATTCAACCAATCAGATCTCTCGGTCCTCTGATACTGCATGATGTCATATGACTGGAAGTGTCCTGAATCATTGCGGTATTGGGGGTCAAATTACCTTCATATAGTATTAACACCTGCTGCTTTATAGAATTATCAGGTTTGTTCATCTTAGTCAAAAGAAATTTCTTAACTGCTTCATGAGGTAGGAATATATCTGATTTACTTGTTAAGTTTCACATTGACTTGTGACTTATGGGAATAATTTGTGTTGATTTTGTGTGTTGGTACAAATCTGTAAAAATAAAATAACCAGGTAAGCACAATAAAATATGATGCTTACAACATATTTCCCCATGGCCACCAGAGGACCAGCTGAACACCAGTGTATGTCATGATAAGGATTTACTAACGGGTGGATCTTACAGTCACAACTTATTTCTTGGGAGCATTATTTATTTTTGTACTCACAGTCTAACGTTGTGTGATTAAAACATCATCCTATGCTTATGACTTATTTTCCCATGTTCATCACATGATCAGTTAGTCAGGATTATTCTTTCTTGTGATCACAAGCTAAGGTTGTGATCATGATTATATAAAATAAACTCTATGCATATAAACACATATAATTGGGTTCTGTTCGTTTCTGAATGATCAGCTGATGTGGAGCTTGTACAGAATAAACATTTATGTATGTGGCAAGTTGTACAAATTGTGAACCTCAACCTTTGTGCATGAGAGAAGAACATCTTCAATTTGTGTCCAGAATTTATCAGGAGTGTTTCCAAAAAAAAGGATTGTCCCTTGTTGAAAAGGGTCATCAAGGAATTAACCAATTAAGCTGACATGGAACACATGCAACAGTGGCCATTGGTTAGCACTAGTAAAGACACTGGAATAAAAATGGCATCTTGCAAAATATTATTTCAATGTAGCAAAAAAGTTTGATGACAAATATTTTTACTGATTCTTTTAATATCCCTTAAGAGAAAGCTGAGTAGAATAATTCATTATCTATCTTCAGCTAATGCTATAATGTTGTCTGACATGAAGTGACAGTGTTATATTTCCACATGAGACTGTCTTGGGATGCCGGGCTTGTCTTAATATAAAGCTTTAATAGGATTAAAGGTGGTGTATTTGTATGTTTTACCAGACACAAGATAATTGCTCGGTGTAGTGGGATGAGTAGGTTCATTTATTTCACACAATTTAATGATAATTTAAATATTTATGACAGACCTTTTACGCCAGAGGAAATGCCTTGTAAACTACCTGATTTTGTACTGTAAATTTTGCAAAGTTAAAGTTGAAATTTTAATATTTCAACCCAGGACTTACCCATGATTTATTACCAGAGTGCACTCCACAACATATAAAGTGAGTAGCTATAGTGATCACCCAGTGTCAGAAATTTTCTTCTTGAAGTTTGATATACTGGCTCACATGTTACAACAGTGGTGCTCTTTTGCATAGTTTGGAAGCAATTTATTTAAAATACAAGTGATGCCTGAGAATGCACAAACCTTTGCCCTATGGGTAGCAACAAAAATTCTAAATTTTTAGTGTAGATATGGATCAGGATAATTGATCCAAAGCCAGGGGCCGTTTTCACAAAGGGTCTTAGACTTAGCCTGGACTTAGTCAAATTCAGGGACTTAAATCTGAGTATTTTGTCTTGGCTAAGTCTGGGACTTAAATGGATTTCACAAAGAGTTACTTACCTAACACAAAGCTTATCCTATAACCACAGTGGTTTTCTATGTCATGTGACCTTTTATTGCTAGTCAAAATACCTTTAATGTTGATATACACTCTTTGTTTACACTTTTTATCTTTGTTAAAATGCTGTTTTAATGCAAACCCTGTGACCACATAAAAGACTAATTCAGGGAGAGGCCCAATATAGTTCAAGGAGTTCAAAACAAAAGTTTACAAAAGTTAAGCCCACTGCCAGATGGACTTGGCCAAAACTTAGAGTTAGCAGCTTTGTGAAACACTCTCAGTCAAAGACTACAGACTTAGCCCCAAAAGTCTTAACTTTAAGTCTAAGTCTGTGCTAAGTCCTTTTGTAAAACTGGTCCCAGACCATCTTTGCAGATGAACGGGACTTATGTGACAAAATAATCCTGATCAGATGAATAGTTTTCGACGAGTCATGCATGCAGATATTTAATCCCCTCTCTAGACCATAAAGTTTACAAATCACACAACTAGTTTTCCAGCTGCTTCAGCCAACTGACTGGAACTCTCTTCATTTCCACATAAGAGATAGTACCTCAGTTGTATACTTGAGTAAATATGTTAAGACTTAATACTCTTTCATCCGTTCACACCCATAACCCTAAATTATTGACCTAGATCATCCCTTGACTGTCCATTTTGAAAATTTCTTTTGTTAATTATATGCACTGAGTTCATCATTGTGGGGAAGATATCGTGCATGCAAAGCAATAAATTAGATTAGATACTCACGAAAAAATCACCAAACTATTGTGGATTCGCAATTCGGATCTGGATCTAGACAATCTATTTGGAGGGCAAATCTAACGGAAGACCACACCTTGTGTGGAAATATAACCCTGATCTGATACATATAGTTTTCACATTCTGCGTGCAGACAGACAAACAAATGGACCTGAATACAATATCCATGCCCCTCCCTTTCAGTAGGCATGGGTAATTAAAATACTAACCTTTAACAATAAAAGTAAATCAAAGAACTGAACGACCTGCTGTTCCTTTGATACAGTAACCTAATGGTTTAGAAATCTGGTAAATAGTCTTTTAAATATTACCACTGTTTTCTGGAGTATGACATGTGAGGGGCGTTCATACCTTATCCCAATATGGGCCAATATGCGGACAAATAAACTGATTTTTCTCTTAAATTGTTATTTTGGCGCAAGATATATATTTAATGAACCATTTCATATTTTCATATAAACAGAGAGGTTGCAGTGAAGGGACGTAAATGGATGTTTCTTTTTTTATACTGCAAGTGAAATATGAATTAGGCAATGTGTCATAACCTCAATTTTTCAAAGGCTATAAATCTATCTTGATGTTGTTTTGCCACAATCATGTGTTATATTATCCAGGCATCCATTGAAAGCTATGGGCCCCTCATTACAATGCACTCTTGTATCAGCATAAGCTATAAATAGACAAACAATCAAAGTGGCAAACACCTAAACATTACAATAACAATGTAATGGGCCATAACTCAGTTCTGCCAATTTACTGACACATTAAAATACTTTAATAGCATAGCAGTTACCATTTCACAGCCTGGTGTTGTCATAAATGAATAGGCCATGCCTTTCCAACTTGTTTGTTGTCAGTTTTATTTCTAGAACAAGGCCATTCCATAAAAACAGACCCATTACATGGGTGTTCAACCATTGTTTCCTCTATTTTACCAAAGCAAAATAGGCCCCTGTTTATGATGCATTACATTGTAAACAAAACAACCATCAAAGCCTTGCCATTTACCCTTCATTATTATAACCAGATTGTCTTGTTTCTGCACCCTACTCATAGTGGCCACGGTGGCAGAGTGGTAACACTCTCGCCTCCCACCTCTGAGGCCGGGGTTCGATTCCTGGCACGGCCTCATGTGGGAAAGCTGTTAGTTGCTTGCCGTTGGTCGGCAGTTTACAGTACAGAACCCTAACGAACTGTATGTCCTGGTTTCCTCTGCCCTTCCAACTACCCATCGTGATATAACCTGTACAGTGTTGAAAGCGACATAAAACCCCAAATAAATAAATGCACCTTATTCATCAACTGATTATACACACAATTCATGATGCAATTTTTGGATTTAATTTTAATTTGATGGTTACAGACAGTGTATGAAGTTAACTGTAAACGTTTCAACATCCACCAGACCTGCAACTGCCAAAATGTTACATAGCAAAAGTTATCATATTTCAATGTAGGTTAAATCAAGATTGAGTTTCAGTTTTGACCAAGTGGCAATTGCTTAAGTATAAAGTGTTTAATGTAGCCTGATAAGTAAACCTGTACCATATGGTTGCTTATGGGATTAGCTAATTATGTATATTTCATGGAATTGCTTTTTCTTCTTGTGAACAAAGACTTGTGTTGCAATAAAAATATGAAATGCAATAGAAGAAAAGGTATTCAGTTCCACTTTCGTGCTTTTAACACATATAAAGTCTTCTCGTGTGAGAGTCAATTGTCCCTTGATGTGGGATAAAAGTCTTGATTCAGTCTGAAAGAGATTATTCAGGCCACATGTTTATACTTTAGACGGAACAAAGAAGTCCCAAGAACCAAAAAAATGGGACAAATTGTAACAACCAACAAAATGGTACTTTGGATAGCAATTTGTGGCAATGTCATTTTTGCCCGAGGCTTTGATAAACAGTCGAAAGAATTGACAAGAAAGTAATCTTTCTAAAGGCTTTACTTTTGGTTTTATATATGTTTATATAGATGTTGTGAATTACTTATGAAAACAAACAACAATAAACACGACACTTACTACTACTACTGCTGCTGCTGCTGCTGTTGCTACTACTACTACTACTGCTGCTGCTACTACTACTACTACTGCTGCTGCTACTGCTGCTAATACTACTACGACTACTACTGCTACTACTACTACTACAACTGCTACTACATATTTTAGTTTTTAACTAACTCAAATTTCTTTTTTTCAGTATAAACCTTGGGGGGATGTCGCTTGATTATCAGTTTGTAAATGATTTTGGTTTATTACTTATAAAATATCTCACACTCAGTCCTCAACTCAGACTCACTGTCTCAAAGTAAAGTTTAGTCCAGTATAATTATGAACTTAAATTTTGTTTTATCCAAGTAAAATCCTACGCAAATATAGGGATTTCAATTGGATTTTGAGATTGAGTTTTGGTTTTTCATGGATATCAGCTCCGGTTACTTTCCTGTGTAACAATAGTGTAACATTTGATATCCTTGGTTGTTTCCCTATTTAAACTTGGTTTATTTGTCTGTCTGTTTGTCTGTCTGTTCGTGTGCACACAAAATGTAGTCTACTGGATACTCAATCCTCAAAGATGAATTAGATCGGGGTTTCAATCAAGTCTCCAGAATTTTTTCCATATTTTTCACAAATATTGTGGGGTTACCCATTAGAAATAGGACAAATTAATGACAATGTGTGCCAGTTTTCCTCCAGGGAAGGCCTAATGTAATAACATAAAATATAAATAGCTATAAGGATTATTTCCAGCAAGTGAAATTAATAAAAGGGTTTCCTCACAGGTGAGTCCATCTGATCACAATATGGTCATTTCTAGTGACAGAAGAGTGGCAGTATGAGCAAATTGATAACTCTTACATTAAGTTCTCTACACATGTGCGACATGATTTGATATGAGCCAGTCCAATCTGATGTGGTCATGTTGCAACTAATTACCTCCGCTAAAGAGGTATGAAATTCATGATCATTTGTTTGTCTGTTTGTTGGTTGGTTGAATCTTCATGAAAATAGATGAGAAGATCGCTCTTGGTCCAACTAAGATCACATCAAATTTTGATGAACCATGTCACCGCCTGGGCACAAAAACTATTAAAGATCCGGACTTTCCCATTTACTTATTATTGAGCCATTTAAAAAAATCATACATGCCTTGGTGGATGAATGCACTCTACAGGCGCTCTTGTTTAACATACCTTGGCCACATACACCAATTATATTATAATACAAACAAATTTGATAACAATGTTAGACCCAAATGGCATACCATTTCCACACACATCAATGACCACAAATGTTTTTTTTTTGAAAGATTCTCTAACTTTGCTCGGATCCGTAGGTTACATAATAATAACAATAATTATAAGGAAGCATTTGTTAAGAGTCAAATTCATGTAGACATCTCCTAAGGACCGGATGTTCAAAAAGGGATAGTCCAATTAACAAAAAGAGTGTCTGTATGTTTGCATCGGATACATGAGAAGACTTTGGAGGTGAACAGACTAGTCTGAAAAGGCCAGTCTTTAACTGTAATTTTAACCCAGTTACACTGGTCTGGTTAAGATGACAAAACTGTTCATGTCCACGGAAACAGAAAGCCTGTGTATAGAAGAGTGTGGAGAAGAGTGGATGTGTTTTTATGGAGCTCTTATAAAAAAAAAATGTGGATTTTTCTGCAAGAATATTGGACCGATATACTTAAAATCACATGAATAAAAGGTTAAAAGTGTCTGGAACATATTTATGAATTTGTTAGATGTTAACACTTATTTGGATTTCTTATTGTAAAGGAAAATTATATGAAAAGTTTGAAAAATTTGAATAGTGTTTTGATATTTTCTGTCACCAATATATGTGATTTGACATGTCAATTTGTGACACTTAACATTGAAATTACCAAGGTGTGTGAACTAATTAAACTTGAATGGGAAGGTTGAAAAGAAAAGCCAAGAAAGGTGAAACTCCAAGCCCACAAGAGTGTAAGAAGCATAACACAATGCAATCACTGAATGAATCCAATGGGTCTGACACAGACCATGAAAGTGATGAAAACTGGCCTGGGAACTTGGACATTCAAAATAAATCTGACAGGCAATTACTTCAAGAAGTGTGGAGTAAATTATGTAATGTGGTGTCAGAAATTAGGACAGTAAACAAAAAACAAGACAAAATAATGAAAAAATTAAAGGATATGGAGACCAAATTAACACAGCATGATAAGGATATCAAGGACTTAAAGCAGGAACATGAAGAACTCAAAGATCAGGTGAAACACATTGATCATAAGAAAGAGGATTTTGATCCTGATGTTACTCTAGTGGCAATCAATACCCCTTTTTTTGCAGGTGAAGATACCTTTATCCTGGCTCAACATATCCTTCAAGCAGGTGGTAGTGGAGACAAGGAGATAGTGAACACTTTGAGGACGAAGCAAAGGAATGGCCGTAATGGAATCTTGAAGATTGAACTCAAAAGTAAACAAGATAAGATAGATGTGTTGAAGAAGAAATCTAACCTAAAGCAGTCAACAGAATTCAAACGGGTCTATCTCCGCTCCTCAAAATCCCACAGTGAAAGGCTCTTAGAAGTGAACATCAAAACTTTGCTCAGTGAAATTCCTAATGGAACTCAGTATCGTGTTGCAGGAAATGGGCGTTTGGTGAAAAAGGATTTCCCCAGTGCACAGCAGCCGGTATCTCATCACGATCCTACATCAGCATCATTGCAACAGAGTCAAATCAAGACTGACACTCAGGATATTACCTCCCCTATGTCTCAAGCTATAACATACAGTTCAGTGCTCCAGACCCCTCCTACAAATGGACAGCCATCATCATACAGACAATCTTCAATTACTGACTGGGCCTCTCAGAGTGCAGGTGCTCAAGGTGTCTCATCGAGTTCTCAGTGGCAACAGGGAGCTAAGACTAAGACATCCTCTCAGGATAGCCGTCGAACATATACTTCACCAACCTCAGTTACATATAAGTAGAATTCAACCCAGTCCTTCTGTGAAGTCAGTGACTGTTCTGTTGCATATTGGAATATCAATGGATGGACTACAACTAACCAGGACTTAAGATCACATATAATACAAAATTTAAGTTATGACATTTTTTGTGTTTCAGAGACTCACCTCAAAAACACTGGGAGTATTAATGTCCCCGGATATGTATGTTTCAGTAACAGTAGGAAGAATATTAAACTGAAGGCAAAAAAAGGCTCAGGGGGTGTGGCTGTATTGATATCAGATAAATTCATATCAAATTTTACAGTAAAAGTTGTTAGTGATAAAATAGATGGCATCCTTGGTGTATCTTTAGAATGTAAATCAACCAAGTACTGTATCGTTGTATACTCATGTTACCTTCCTCCAGATGGTTCCCCTTGGGCAGATACTTCTGTCTTCTTTACTCATCTCATATCTCAAATATATGACAATAACTCTGCTGACTTAATTATAGTAGGTGGTGACTTTAATGCAAGAATAGGGAATAGTCAAGATTTTATAAATTACATTGACAGTATCCCTTTACGTATTCCCTTAGAAAATGAGGTAAATTCATACTGTGATATCTTTCTTGATTTTTTGAAAGATGTTAAATTTTGTGTGTGTAATGGCCGTGTAACACCTAACCTAGATGATTTTACATTTATGTCATCCAGGGGTAAGTCTGTTGTTGACTATGTAGTTATTCCTCAAAGGTGTTTGGATTTATGTAATAGTTGTTGTGTATTAGCTGTTACAGATGTAATTGATAAACTTGAATGTGAAAAGCTGCTTTCAAGCACAAGCAAAGCACCTGACCATAGCATTATTGTTACAAAATTTACTTTTCCAGCAAACGTTCTAAAAATCCCTCTTGCTGCTCAAAAGCAAATGAATCAGTCCGTAAATAACAAGAAATTGTATGATTTTAGTGATGTCAAATCTGGTTTTATGAACAATAGTGAATGGCAAATATCCATTGAAAGAATCATATCTCAACTTGAAAATAGCTTAAAGGTGAAAAATGAACTGGACAATCTTTATGATGATTTAGTTAGTATAAGTGTACAAGAGATGGATAAATTTGTCAATTTTAAAGAGGTATCCAAGAAACATAGGAAAAAAATTTAAGCACTCAAAACCTTACTGGTCTTATGAATTGGCTTTAGCGTGGAAAAATATGGTTAAATCCGAGAAACTGTATAGAAAGTTTAAGGGGCACAGGCACACTAAAATACTTCTCAGAAATGACTTTCTAACTAATCAAAGAAATTTCGACAAAATGTTGAAAAAGTCTGAAAGAAATTATAACTATTCGTTCCTTAAAAAGTTTGAGGATATAAGCACAAATAACCCTAAGGAATTCTGGGCTAAATTGAAAAGTCTTGGGCCAAAACAAAATAAACTACCAAATAAAGTTTATAAAGATGGTGTGCTTACCTCTGATCCAGATTATGTTAGACACAAATGGAAGCACGACTTTCAGAATTTGTATAATCCAACACTTGAAAAAACTACAACCCAAATTGATTTTGAAACAGAGATAAAAAGGCAAAAAGAAACTTTGGAGAATTGCCTAAATTCTGAAAATGAAAAACTGAACACTGAAATATCAATGGTTGAAATTAGTCTATCACTAGCAAAATGTAAGTGTAAAAAGGCAACAGGTGTCGATAAAATACCAAATGAATTAATTAAAAATGATAATTTCAAAAGAATTTTATACAAATTGTTTAATGTCTGTTTCATAAATCATGTTGTGCCTAACCTATGGGCAAAAGCAATAATTAAGCCTATCCCAAAAAGTAGTGATAAAGACCCGCATATGCCTGTTAATTACAGGGGTATTAGTTTGTTATCATGTATTGGCAAATTATACTCAAATATATTAAACACAAGATTAAATGAATTCCTAGAATCTAAAAATATAATTGTTGATGAGCAAAATGGATTTCGGAAAAACCGGTCCTGTGAGGATCACATCTTCTCATTGTCATCAGTGATAAATAACAGAATGTTAGAAAAAAAGCAAACCTTTGCAGCATTCATCGATATGAACAAAGCGTTTGACTGTATCAATAGAGACTTTCTTTACTACAAACTCTTGCATAATAACATCACTGGAAATATTTATTATGCTATAAAAGCAGTTTATTCCAACACACTGTCAGCAGTGTTAGTTAATGATGTTCTAACAGACTGGTTCATAACAGAATCAGGTGTCAGACAAGGGGACAACTTATCTCCAACCTTATTTGCTCTATACGTTAATGATTTAGCCCTTGAAATCAATGCACAAAACTTAGGGGTTGAATTTGACAATTCAAGATTATCAATTTTGCTATATGCTGATGACATTGTCCTTATTAGTGAAAATGAGAAAAACCTCCAAAAGATGCTCAAATTGGTTGACAAGTGGTGCTCCAAGTGGCAAATGAAAGTAAACATTAGTAAGACAAAAGTCATCCATTTTAGGAAAATACGGAAAAACGAAACAAAATATAAATTCAAGATAGGAGAAAATGAAATTGAAAAAGTTGCATGTTATAAGTACCTTGGCGTTCTGTTTGATCAGCATCTGACATTTAAAAATTGTGCTGAAAGCTTA
Source organism: Sabellastarte sp. h YS-2021 (assembly GCA_964017235.1). Taxonomy (NCBI): domain Eukaryota; kingdom Metazoa; phylum Annelida; class Polychaeta; order Sabellida; family Sabellidae; genus Sabellastarte; species Sabellastarte sp. h YS-2021. The sequence goes on from OZ024928.1 coordinate 139,776,798, forward strand.
AGTGAGTCTGCCGGAAGAGCGCTGTCCTCGATAATTTCTAAGCTTCAACAATTCACATTCAGTAAGGTTAATTTTGAAAGTTTTACCAAGATATTCACAAGCTGTGTTCGTCCTATCCTAGATTATGGGGCCTCGATCTGGGGTTTTAACAATGAAAGGCTTGGTCAACGTATTCAGGACAGAGCGGTGCGCTGTTACTTGGGAGTACATAGATTTACTCCAATACTAGGTCTCCACTCTGAAATGGGATGGCTTAACATTAAATTTCACTTCCTCTTATGTATGTTAAGATATTGGAACAGATTAATGAAAATGGATTCTTGTCGGTTGACGAGAAAAATTTTTGAGTACGATTTCACACATATTAAAAGTGCCAACTGGTCAGGCAAAATTTTATTTATTGCTGAAAAACTCCAGATGGAAGATGTTTTAATTAAGGGTGAAACATTTGACCTTAAATACGTTCAAGAGAAACTACTCTGTCTTATGCAAGAAGAATGGGCTAATAAAATACCAACATTGCCAAAATTAAGATACTATGTGAAATTTAAATCTGACATTGTAACAGCATCCTATTTGAAAGCAAACATAACAAGAACACAGCGCTCCTTACTTGCACAATTACGACTTGGAATTTTACCTTTAGCCGTTGAAACAGATAGATATTATAGGATACCTTTAGCTAATAGACTCTGTAGGTTATGTGATGAAAATGTTTTTGAAGATGAAATTCATTTTATTTGTGTTTGTAAATTTTTTGTAGAAGAACGTGAAGCCCTGTTTGAAAAAATCATATTGTGCTGCCCGGATTTTCGAAATTACTCCTTAAATGAACAATTTATACGTATCATGTTATTTGACAATAAAATTGTTGGTCAATATGTCGAAAAAAACTGGTTTAAACGAAAAAGCAGGCTCCTTTTATAATTTTAAGAGGTATAGTCCACTTTCCACACTATATATAACAGTATATTAGATTGTAATAGTGACTTATAAGCCCATCAGAGGGCTGGGTAATATTCTTTTTATTATTCCTGTTTTGTGTTTAAATGTGATTGTTACATGTCACTATAATAAATGAAAATAAAATAAAAAATAAAAAATATCTCTATGTCGGGATATAATCTAGATAAATCATATAATCTGGCATGATCGGGATGTATTTTCATTTTACAATCTTTTTTATTTTTGGGGTCATTTTGTCCCTGATCCACCTGGACTTTGGAATTGGGGCATCTCTTCTGAGAGTCCTTGAATATGGAATCCCCACTTAAAATGCAGCAGTCCTTCTTTCCATATATTTAGGCCCTAATGTATTTTAAGCTGAATGCAGTACCTACTGCCTTACATATTACAAGAAAAACAGTTTAAATTTGTGCACAGATAACCAGATTATTCTACATAGTTTTCTGTGTTTTTTAAAATTAAGGTAATATCGCTAAATATAACTTTCATGTTGGTATGTGTTTACCTCACCTCTTGTTGAAATACACTCTGGAAATATAGTGAATAAAATTAAGTGATGAATAATGAAATGCACAAAATATAAATAATCATCCACTGATCTATATTTTACATACTGGTGTTGAAGTTAGAACAGGGGGTTAGATACAACTTTGTTTTTTAAAGAAGTAAAATAAGCAGAAGGTTAGTTACTATGTATAAACTGAATAAATCTTGAAAGAAAATATACAATTGCAATTGCTGTCACACTCTCTTCTGTGAATTACTGTAAAAGTTATGAAATAAAATTACAGAGAGATCTATTATCTTAGCACCAGTTTTACCATGTCATAGATTTGTCTGAATGTACAATTGAAAACAGAGCCAAAGAAGGCTGTTACATCACAACTTGCAATAAAAACAAAACCATAAAACAATATAGAGATCAAGAGGTAACAGTTCACTCATAGTGAAAGTGCTGGGAATCACACCAGTAGCCTTTTGATAGAACTGCCACCTAGCGTGTTAAAAATAATTATCAACTCACAAAGATTTCCTGTCCTATCAGTTGTCACAACAATGTGCACTGATACAGTTTTGCTTTTATAAATTCCCGATGTCATAGGACTAACATACGGAGCCCAGCAAGGGACATAGAACTGTTTTCCTGTCATTTTTTATCTCATTACCACAAGATAGTAAGTCATTACCATAAGTTAGAAAATTGTTCCCACAAGTTAGTAAGTCATTACCACAAGATAGTAAGTCGTTCCAACAAGTTAACAAGTCGTTACAACAAGATATTAAGTCGTTTCAACAAGTTAGAAAGTCGTTACCACAAGATACTAACTCATTCCCACAAGTTAGTAAAGTCATTACCACAAGATACTAAGTCGTTCCCACAAGTTAACAAGTCGTTCCCACAAGATAGCAAGTCGTTCCCACAAGTTGACAAAGTCATTCCCACAAGATAGCAAGTCGTTACCACAAGATACTAAGTCATTCCCACAAGCTAGAAAGTCATTACCACAACATACTAACTCATTCCCACAAGTTAGCAAAGTCATTATCACAAGATACTAACTCATTCCCACAAGTTAGTAAAGTCACTACCACAAGATACTAAGTCATTCCCACAAGTTAACAAGTCGTTCCCACAAGATAGCAAGTCGTTCCCACAAGTTGGCAAAGTCATTACCACAAGATACTAAGTCATTCCCACAAGTTAGTCAGTCGTTCCCACAAGTTACCAAGTCATTACCACAAGATACTAAGTCGTTCCCACAAGTTAGCAAGTCGTTTTCACAAGATAGCAAGTCATTACCACAAGATATGAAGTCATTCCTACAAGTTTTACTAAGTCATGCTTTGATGTCAATGTACAGGCAATATCGTTGTCTATGATACCTAACTTATATAGAGGTCACCCATCTACTAGCATACCATTCAAGTTTACATATGCCTGTAGGCTTTTAATGGTTATTATTCTTAGTAACCTACCTAGTGACCTTTAAGGGTCACCTACTTATTATTACAGATACACAGACACATAGAAACATGCATATTGTATTACTGTCTTTTAGAGGTGCCTGTTTTATGGCACTTTCCTTGGTCCTTCTAAGATATTTTAGTATGTTACATTGGACTGAGTGCTTTGTGGCGCAGCATACCTTGAAGGATCTCCATTGGATTCTCATACAAGCTATATACCTGGATGCAGCAAAACTCATGCTTGCTGTGCTGCAAATTGCATAGACTTTTCATACAGTATATTGCATAGTCTTATTATTCTCAACCCCTTCTTTATATCCATTACACTAACATACATCTTCTTTCTTCAGAGACCATTTTTTTTTCTTACAAAAAATTGTCATTTTTTCCCTGGTCTTAACCTTCTGTCTAAATTTCTAAATTCTTCTAGTATCTCTGTCTTCGCCAGTAGTTTGGGTTACCTTGGTTCCCCCTTAGTTGCCACATACATACACTATAACCCAAGTGGTAGTAAACCTCTAAAACAGTATTGCAATATACCTGTACCAAAAAGTAGATGACCTCTGAAGGTCACTAATTAGGTAACTAAGAAGAATAACCATTAAAATTGCTAAAACGATAACCATAATGGTATAAAAGTTTGACATGTAAAGTAATAGGAAACATGCGAGCTCTGGAGGTCACTAAAAGCCTAAAGGGATATGTAAACTTGAATGGTATGCTAGTAGATGGGTGACCTCTATACAAGTTAAGTATCATAGACAAAGAAATTGCCTGTACATTGGCATCAAAGCATGACTTAGTAACTTGTGGGAATGACTTCATATCTTGTGGTAATGACTTGCTATCTTGTGGGAACAACTTGCTAATTTGTGGGAACGACTTTCTAACTTGTGGGAACGACTTGCTATCTTGTGGGAACAGCTTTCTAACTTGTGGGAACGACTTGCTAACTTGTGGGAACGACTTTCTAACTTGTGGGAACAACTTTCTAACTTGTGGGAACGACTTGCTATCTTGTGGGAATGACTTTACTAACTTGTGGGAACAACTTTCTAACTTGTGGGAACAACTTGCTAACAAGTTGTCAACTTGTGGTAATGAGTTGCTAACTCGTGGGCACAACTTCTTATCTCGTGGGAATGAGATAAAAATGCCAAGAAAACCGTTCTATGTCCCTTCCTGGGCTCCGTACTAACATGTTTACCTCGCAAAGCTATTTTTTTCAAATTATGTGTCTTTAACTAAGAATCCAACTGACATACAATTGCCAGTTTGACATTAAGCTCATAAATAAAGTGTACACCAGTGTTTAGTAATTTCTGTATAAAAAATCCATAGCTTTTCACAAATATTGACAAACCGTTAAGAATATCTCTATCTATCTGTAGCAAAGTTGTTTTTTCTTTTTTTTCTCTTGAAGGAAAAAACTAGTTCACAAACCAGTTTCTGCTATTAGGAAAGTTTTCACCTCCTGATTGTAATCAATATTATTTGTCAAAGCAAATTAGTAGGCTGAAGTAAAAGTTGACATTGAAATAAGAAAGACAAGGTGCTTTTCATGAGATCAAAATGGATGGATTTTGATGAAATATTTAGGAAAGGTCAACAATGGCACAAAGAACAGATGATTTATTTTGATAATGTTTGAATGCAGGAACTTTAAAACAGATTTTTTATTATTGTACTCATAAGCAATATTGGAGCTATCGGGCCTTTGTGGAGGTCTTGTTTCTGCATATGATAAGTGTCCCAATTTGGCGCAAAGTACTGTGGCCTAGTTGGTAACACACTCATCTAAGAATAAGAGAATGTGGGTTTGGACCTAGGTACAGGCAGAAACATAGTGTCTCAGATGAACACTTAATATGATGGTTCTCTGTCATCGGGTCCCATCCCTAGTGACAGGCTAAAGAACCTTGGGGACATTGATAAATGGTTGTCCTTGAGTTCTCTGTCTTGTCAGTTTTGGTGACTGGTAGTTAGTAGGGCAGAGGAAACCAGCACATACAGTTGGTCAAGGCTTTGTACAGTAAAATACCGACCATTTTCAAACAAGTACCAGCTTTCCCACTTTAGGTCAGACCGAGATTTGACTCTAATCTCAGAGGTGGAGGCAAGTAGTAGCCCCTTGTGCTGAGTATAAATAAACAATACAAGGAGAAAATACAAAACATGAAATCTGCACACCTAAATCCCGGAAAAGTTATATTTTTTTGGCTACCTTAGATGGTATTGACACATCTTGGAAATGTACAGATGATGCTGATGACAACCAACTGCTGATGAACATTCTGTGTTCTGGTTTGTGCCAAGTTATGACATCAAGCAGTATCCATTATTCATCATGAGGCATCTTGCCATTTTACTTATGCAACCCAAGACCATAATCTGAAAGGCAGTTTTGATTTGTTGCAAATTGGATCTTTCTCCCTGAAACAACATTGGTTGAATAGCTTGTTTCCTTCTCTATGCCATTATTTGATGTAGACTTCACCCTGACAGATGGTGAATAAATCTCCCTTGGAACTAACTCCTCTGAGCAGTTAAGGACTTGAGATTTTCCACAGCCAAAAAGCCCTGGTTTGTTCAGAAGTAGTAAATTAAATTGACAGTCCACAGTATACTCTTGTATAAAAAGTTGATGAGATTTTTTATATAGCAACCAATGTGAAGAAACCTTAAGTGGGACTGCAACTTCTTTTTGGTGAGCCCTCGTGTATACTCCTTTTAAAACATGTCTCATCATTTTGTGTCATGTCACTGAATCTGTATAATTAGGTCCCAGATCAGCACATAATGCTGTCTTGATTGTACAGGAAAATTTTTGCAGATCACACATCCATCACACGTGTATCTCCGAAACCATGAAGTATAGGATATTGATAATTGGTAAGAACATGTAGGTGTGCAAGGTGATGGTGTGACCTTGATTTTGACCTTTGACATTGGCATAGTGACCTGGTCCTTTAAAATCTTGTCTGGGCTACATCTCGGAATCCATAGGATATAGGATATTGTACTGGGTAGGTATATTGGTAGGAGCTTTTAAATGTGCAATATCATAGTTTGACCTAGGTGTGACCTTGGCTGTGCCAGAATGTTTTCTGCTAATTGTTATATGTACTTTTACCCAATTGTTATCTCCATTGACAGATGTACTTTAATAAATAAATTTTACAGCTTCATAACTTTTAGTTTACTAACTGATGGTGTCATTTTGCTATTGAAGTGTCTTGTTTTGATACATTGTCTTTACATATATTTTCTCTCTTGTACTCTCCTCTATTTCTCTTGTATCTTCGCATAACCTACATTGTCTGATCTGAAAGATACTTGATCTTGATCCATACTGTTTTACGTCTTTTAACACTTATGGTGTGTAAAGCTGTTTCCCTAAGCTGTACCGCATGGGCATCTCTAATGCTACTTCGTAGATTATCATTACTTGACCATGGTCTGACTTCAAAACATTCAAGTTAGTTAAAATATCAAAATAACGAGTGGTATATGGACACTAGATACCTCTGTGAGGTAATTAAATTATACATATTGACTGATGTCTATAGGAGCAATGGTTGGAACATCCCAGATATATTTGACTTCTTGCTTTCTACGGATTCTCATACAATCTTGTCCTGTCTTATTTCCAAGCCATTGCATCACACTGAGTTTCATGTGTTGGTGAGAATGTCCTTCAGTCTCTCCAATGTAATGTTTATTACATTTTAGTGCACTGAATCAGATAAATTATATTGTAAATTTCACAAGTAATTCTATGTTTTAATGGTAAATTTTTGCACCAATGTGTTTTGTGTGTGTGGGTACTGGTAAAATTGTTTATTTTGAACAATTTTGGGCAGTAGGTGCATTTTGCCAATCTAGTGCAAACTGGGGGTAGTGCAGATAGAAGTTTTGTTTCATTGGTGGGAGAGTAATTAATTTTGTTGGATGTGACAATATCTCTCAGGTTTGGAAATCTTCTAAAGCCAATCAATGGCTTATCTGGGAAGACTTTTTGTAAGTCTTCAGTGTTATCTATAATGTTCCAATTATCTCTAATTATTTTTGAGATATTTGGGTTTCTGGGGTTAAATGTGCTGACCATTACTTGGGAAGTTTAATTTGTTTCTGTTTTCTATCTAGGTCATCCTGAGAGAATCTATTCGTTCTGTTATAGTGTTGTTTTAGTGGTTTATATGGGTATCCTGTGTCCATATAGAATTTTATGACTCCTTGGCCATGATGTTGGTAATCAGTGTCTAAAGTGCAAATACACCTTAGTCTTAGGAATTGGCTAAATGGTCCTTTTGAGGTTACACTGTGTGGGTGTGCAGATGTGTAATGTAGGTATGGATGTGTGTCTGTTGGTTTGTTGTATAGGGTGGTACACACACATCTGTTGGTTTGGATTTTGACTGTTGTGTCGAGGAAGTTGACCTCAATACTATACTCAAGGGGTAAATTTGATTGTATGGTGTATATCATTAAGGTAATCAATCAATACCATGAGTCCAAACCATAAAAATATCGTCTATAAACCTTTTTCAGATTAATGGTTTGAGTGGGTAGTTAGAAAGGGATTTTGTTTTGAATTTGTCCATGAATAAATTGGCATAATTTGACACCAAAGAAGTGCCCATTGCAGTGCCTTCTGCCTGTAGGTAAAATCTCCATTGAATTCTAAGTACATATTGTGTAGTACCAGTTTTAGTAAATCTAGAATGTAGTTAGTAATTCCTGTTTTACTAGGATCATTTCTAAGTTTGTCAGCTACTGCCAATATTCCTTCTTGGTTGGGGATATTGGTATAGAGTGAGGAGCTTACATCAAGTGTAACTAAGAAGGACCCCTCAGGTATTTGTGCAATTGATTTGATTTTTGTTATAAAGTCTTGGGTATCATTAATGTATGAATTGGTCTTAGGGACATAATCTTTCATATGTGCATCTACAAATTTGCTAATTCCAGCAGTAGGGTGTGTTACTGAACTGCATATATGTCTGCCAGGTATATTCTTCTTGTGAATTTTAGGTAACAAATAGAAATGGCCAATTGTTGTGTTGTTTAGCTTTAGGTATTCAAGATTATCTTCACTTATTAAGTCTTTGCTTTTCATTGTAATAAGTGTCTCAGTGATCTTTTGTGAAACCTCAGTAGTAGGGTCATTCTGGACCTGAGTGTAGAATGTTCTATCACTTAATTGTTTACAACCTTCTCTGAGATAGTCAGTGGTGTTCATGACTACCACTGCTCAACCTTTATCTGCCTTCTTGGTTACTCTGTATGGGTTGTCGCATAGTGTCTTAAGGCCTACTCTTTGCTCTTTAGTCAGGTTACTAGTTTGTTTGTGCTTGATTTTACCATGTAAGAGGTTATTTTTAAATGCTTGTTTGAACATATTTAATGATATATGTGTGTTAGTTGGTTTCCAAGTACTTTTATTCCTGAATTGTGAGTGAATCTTATGATGTGGGTTTTCACTCTCAGTCAGGAATTGAGCTAGTTCTTGGTTATCCTTATCTAATAGTTGATTGTCATTATAGAAATGATGTTTTAATACTAATCTTCTATGAAAGTCTTTAAAATCAGACCAGATAAGTGGCCCTATTCTTGTCTTCACTAGGTTCTAGTCGCTTTCTTTTATTGGGTTAGGTGGTAGAACTGTCCTTGGTTTTAAGTTTTGTTGCTGCTTGATCTACCAGTTGTAAGGTTTCATCACTAAGGTTATTTCTGGGGAAAGGAGTGCCTTGTCCAGAATAATACATATTCACAGACAAACAGACCAGTTTGCGCCAGCCCATTGAAAGTGACCAAAAGAATACAATGGAATTCTGAGAAAATTTCTGAATTATTGACACAACACATGAAGAAAACATGTGACACTACAATCTAGACGATACCTAAACACATACACACTAAGTTGGACAAGTTAGCCAACAAATACTTTCCATATGAAAAGGAGCAAAAAGCCATGAAACCTAAAAAGCTCACATTAAAACTGAACTTGAAATGGATTGGGTCTCCATACTGAATCAGGCATATAGCCCAACTAAACCTGAAATCATCCAGATCAATGATGACAGCAATCAGAGCACCAGCTCAGTGAGGAGCCATACCAGCACACCGACTACTGCAAACGCCAGTGCAGTGGTAAAGGATACTCAGTTTAAAAATGGTCTACGGAACATATGTGGATACATATAATCAGATGATGAGATGGACTATAACTAAGTAAATAAAACACCACAATGTTTTAGTTTATTTTTTCACCTGTCCTAATTAAAATAGATTATTTTTAAACATTAAAATATGTATATGTGTTCAGTTATATAATAACAATAGTATTATAAATAATCACATATAAATATCAATTTGAAGTATATAAATATATAATAAATATATATATAATATATTATTGTGCTTACTCACCTGTTTACTACTATCTTCTAACACCAATTCCACCCTCTAAGTGTTGTAAATCAACACACATGGATTAACCACAATAGAACACAACATCTGATTAAGTGGTTGAACCATAACTTGACCAAACCACTAATAACCAATGGTATACTAGATAACCACCTAACCTCCTTAAGGCGCTAAGGGGCAATGGGCTGGAGCAAATGCAAGAGTTACCATAGTAACCAGCCTACCAATAAAATGATACCCAAATTAGCAAAAATATTAACCACATAATCTTCCTAGATCTTAAATAGCCTAAAGAGCATATTTTGACTAAATCCGGAGCAATGGAGCTAAATGAGCTGTTTGCCGGAGCTAAAAAGAGTAGTTCAGGAGGTCAAGTTTCAACATACATTCAAGACTCTGATGAGACTAATCCTACAGGAAGTCGAAATATAAGCTAATAAATAGCTATATATCAGGTTCAACTCATCCTACTGACATAACAACAAACCCCTCTCCTTAGTTAAAATATCAAACATATATGAATCTGCTCACAGTCCTTTTACATCACTGCCAACCTGACTATATTTGTTAATAATCTGTTGCTCAAATTAAAACAAATAAAATTCAAACCAGTTCTCATGTTAGTCTAGTAACAAAAAAACCCACCAAAAATAAAGTGATCTAGAAGTGCCAGCCTCGCTAGAGCCCGTGCTAAGAATTCAAATGGCAATTTAATGAGGTAACCATTAAAATGATAAAGAATTTTCAAATATAAAACAAGTTAGTTCAGCACTTTACATGATTCAACACCAACTTACTGCTTGTTGGATTTTATGTTATAATTTCAAAAGAGAGAAGGGGGCATTTTACTAACCTTCTTGAGGCATTGAATCAACAAAAATCAATATACTTTAGTAAAATTCCTGATTTCTTACATTGTCCCCCCAGAGAGTTATTTATTTATTTATAAATTTATTTGTTTATGTAATCTTTGTTTTAATTAGATTAGTTACTGAACTGTATTGCAAAACATTAATTAAAAATATATTCGTACATTAAGTCCAATACTGACGAAGCAAGATTAATTCCACTAATTAAAACTAAATATTCTTTCCATTTCAAACATCCTGTTTGTTAAATCTAATCATTTGTAAAGTCAATGAAATATATACGCATTAAATTGTTGAAAATTAAATTTGTCAAATGGATTTTTGGTTTTTACAAAATTTCAATTGAAACAAACTGAGGTAATATCCATAGTTACTACGGCGACTGAAAAAAAATGTTGATTCTAATTTTATTACTATACTCTAGGGACTGTTTAACTGAAATGAAAAGAGTAAAAAACCTTTCTTCTCTTCTTGCTCTTAACATGCTTACTACCAAGCAAGTTGAAGTGACCATCAGAGTATTAGAATACTTTTACAAAAATAATATTAGCAGTGCAACAACAGCAACATCATCAGCAACAACAATGACAACAAAACCAGCACAAGGAAAAACAATGCCAACAAGAACACCAACTAACACCAACTATAACAAAAACAACAACAAAGGCACCAACTCTGCCACCAGCAACATAAATGATGACAGAATTAAGAATAGGAGAAACAGCAATAACAACAGTAATAGCAGCTGCAGCAATATCAACAAAAACATTAACAACAGCAATAGCAAAGACAAGAGCAGCTGCAACTCAAGCAAAAAAAGCATCAACAACAATAATGACTACAACAGCAAGAAAGGTAACATGTGCCATGTCGTTTTATTTCTTGAATTGAGACATTTGAATTGAAGGCAAATGTAGCCCCAGATCTCCTAAAGTCATGAAAAGTAAAGAAGGCCGAATGAAAACCCAATTTCAAATTTACAATTTTTAAAGTTTTTCGAACGCTGGAATCAGTGAGGGGACTCGAACCCCCAGGGGATGGTAGTTGAAACAAAAGTCAAAGTCAAAGTTGGGGTTTTACGTCCCGTTCAACAGCCAGGGTCATATTGGGACAGGTCCTCAGAATTGCCACTTGTGGGACTCGAACCCACAGAGGTGACAGCCTATGATTAGATGCCAAACTTGCTAACCACTAGGCCACTGAGGACCTCGGTAACCTGTCAGAAAATGTCATAAAATTGTATAGTATAATAAAGGAATTATATGCAGCACCCTTTTTATCAATGGGGAACAACCCCAGGTGTAAAATAAATTCACAACGTGTTCACAGGTTGCCATAGCAGCCATATCAGTAATTTTTGTCAATGTGGTATATCAGTAATTTTTTTCAATGTGGTATATCAGTAATTTTTTTCAGTAGTTTATTTTAACAATGTGGTGATCTATATGGTGAAGCAATATCGTTTAACACACTTGATATCACTCATATAACTAGCTAATATATAATTAAATAGCATTTTATTTCTCATTAGCACCTTTCCGTTATTTCACCATCCCAGAAGAGACCAATTGCTGTTCTTTGGTATTGCTGATGAAATAAGAGAGACATTTCGGAATTGGGGCAAAAAGTATCTAATCTAATATAATGTGGACTTTTATAGTGCTGAACCTCCATCAACTGACAGACCTTAAGTGCGCAGCTAAGTATACATAATTGGAATAGTTGTGGGTCCACTGACATAGCCAGGTCTCCCTAGAGAAGACGCAGGGGTGACAGGGATGGCTATGGCTGATAGGCTTTGCAAACACATACATTTTGAGCTTTTTCCTGAAGGATGCAATAGATGCTGCATTGCATACATTGTCAGGAAGTTCATTCCAAATCCTAGCAGCATCAAAAGGCAAACTATTGTCAAAAGTGTTTGATTGAATGGTAAAGTGAAGGGTGGAAAGGAAGAACTGCCAGACATACTAGTAATCTATAAGAGTGACTACCCCTGGTGCTGCAGGATCAACTGCCAATGGGGGTGTCGGTTACACTTCCCATCTTGTTCTACACTGTTGCCGTCTTGTTGTCTTGAAAGACATCCCGTATTGTCCTACTTTAGTGCCAGAACTCCACCTCAAGACAGGCTGGCTACATTAACCAACTGTACTTGAAAGTAAACTGGCCTATCTTAAACATAACCGACCTGACTTGGACACTTCCCGTCAAGATGGCAATTTTCCAGTCTTCAGCTGTAACTAAAATTGCTGAGTTATTCCCACTTTACCCAATTTCCCCATTGGGTACATAGAAATTAGGATGATACCACACAATCCTCTTGATTTGTTTGACTTATATCATAATTGCAATCATCAGTGATTATTTATTAGGCTCAAATCTCAATGGTATTACTGCTTTATAGGTGTATACTTATAACTGAATAGTTAATCACACCCCATAACATACTCTTCCCCAACAAAGGATGTAGAATTTGATGGGGGTACATTATTTGGCTGCCAGATATTGCAGTATGTATAAAGTACTCATTACACAACAATGTTTTTTGCTAATTTACTATAAAGATATATGATATTAGTTCCACCACTCATTATTAAAATCAGGTACATGGTACATGCAATAAACGATTGTAAATGGCATTGTCAGTATATGCTGTGTAAGGGCACACTCTTCAAAATGTAGCAGACGAGTGCATTATGTACTATATGTATATCTTTAGCCCACATCATCACAAAACCTATCAGTTTGTGTAGACTTGGAGTGCCAGCTGTTTGGCTGGCGAAAGTTACCTCAACTGTGATCTACATATGTGAGCTAGAGTGTGAAAGTAATGTTTGTATTCATAGCTTTTTGTCCAGTGAGTAATAATGGTAATACTCAGGGCTGCGGTGCTATATACACAAAGTGTTGTACAGAGAAATGTGATTTGTGTGTAATACGAAATATATTGGATTATTATGTAGTATGTTGGGTGATCAAAACTTTAAAACAACAAGCTAAAACGAATATGTATAAAGGTAGCCAAGCTTTAAAGTCAAGTTTCTGATGAAACTATCTAACTGGTTTACCATATTAAACATCTCAAGTAAGATAATCATAATACAAACTAAAAATAAGCACTTGCATACCATGGTATAAAACGAAATAATCAAATACATGAAATATTGGGTTTTTTAAAACTCTTATCATTGGATGTCAAAAAGTTTTACAGAATCTCTGTAGGGCTGTTTTCATTATTACCATGCACATATCAATCATTAGCTTGTACTGCATCTGTTTAACCAACAATTTTATTTTTTGTTTGTTGAACCGGTAGTTATACAACTGGTATGCTTCAGTATTATTTGTAAACATTACTTTTCAACTGATGCCGTCAAACTATTGGCAAATGGGTAACCTGTATCTACAATTTAGTAACTACTATCCATATGACTTAAAATATATCCTTAAGTTATAAGCTTGCAAACAAAAATCAAAGAATTGTTCAACCACAAAATTAGTGCAATCGTGATCTTATATAATTTAAGGTTAATAACTAAACACACAAAGTTTTAATTAAATTCAAGAATGATATTTTGTTTGTATCTCAGTCAGGGTTCTATTTGTACAATGGCTGTGGTTCATGTTTGTGTAAAAATATCAATCAGTACCTGCAGTTTGTTTTAAAATTAGCTTGAAGTATACATATACTGTAACATAGGACAGAGGAGTAGGGATACTCAAGTGGTAATAACATGCAATTACTTGTAACATGAGGGTATAACAATTGCTTGTTACCAATGATTTTAGTGATACTGTACAAATATGAAATAAATGTTGGTTTTGAACAGTTGTTATTTAGGAATGACAAAAATATAAGAAGGGGGACAAATGTAGCAATTTAAGTTAAATCATTATTTGGTAACCATTGAATGTGTGTTAATTTTGTTAAATGATCAAATTTAGTAATCAGAACCCCCTGGCTAAAAGATATTTGAGCTGCACATTAGTTGAAACACATGGGTGAAATCTTGTCTTAGATAGGAGGAAATGTTCTGGAAAAAGACAGTGACGTTGTAAAATATGTTTTGAACATTGTATCAATACAATGAGAGAACATCTATGACACCCTTCAACAGTAGAACAATAGATTGTGTAAATCTCAACTCCTATCAAGAATGGGGGATAGTGACTACGACATTCTCACTGATGAGGACATTACTTTGCTGGATGATGGAGACCATACATTCTCTTTGAACCAGTTGGACCCTGATGATAGCAAGGTACCTTCTCAAAATAATAACCATGGTGCCAGTCCCTTAAGCACCAGCCGTTTACTGGCTATGACTCCTTTCTTCCAAGACAGTGACATTGTCCGCATAGCGGCAAGACACCTGTTCCTCTCCAAAGTCAAAAGCCAGTCTTGTGTCAAGGATGTCTTCTTTCGGAACCATACAAAAGATGCTTATGAATATCTGGTGGATGATAACTGGTTTGACTTTGAGACTTACTCAGTGCTCTATGTATGTCAGGGTATAGCAAAATGTCGTGATCCTTACAACTTACACTCTATTATTGATGGTGACAAGTGCGATGATCATCTGCTGGAGATAGCAAACAGCCCTGACTGGAAGAAACTTGGTGAGCTATGTTTAGTGTATGTCTCTTTAGGTATGATTCTTGACAAAAGAAATACAAAGTTCTTATATAGGTCACACCTTTTCATTCTTGGGCCACACGCTACCAACTGAACAGCCTCATCTACCTTTGGATGAGGTTTGATCACATTTATGTTTGCTTCCTATTTTAACAGGACGCACTTGGTGGGATTTACATTTGGGTATGACCCTTTGTTGTGATTTGATATAACCTGGAATGTGTTTTGTTTTCTGAACCACTTTTTAAAAATGTTTGAAATGGCCGTTATGACATGTCAAGAGCTGTATTGAAATATACATACATACTAGAAGAGGCTTGCATCTATCAGTCCTTTTCAGGATTACCCAATTATTCCAAGAATTTTTATTTAAGCTGGTGTTGCTTAAATTTCCAACAAATTTCCAAAGAAAATCCAAACCATTTCCAACAAGTTTCAAAACTATTTCAAACAAAATCACAAGTCCCCTAAGACTGTTGAAAAACTTACAAGTTATGTAAAAATGACTCCATTTAAAGTCTAAATTTATAAACGTTTAAAGAAAAAAACTATTTTTTTCAATTATTTTCTCTCAAATTTGAAAGATATTTCTATGTTCCAAATTATCAAAACCACCTTAAAAGTCAAAGTGTTTACATTTGTGGCAATATTTATTTTGGGGTGGGCCAAAGTTTCATGGTTTGCCCCATTTTATGGCCAAAGTCATTTGGTTAAAGTTCTTAATCTCAAATTATACTTTTTTTCTAAGTTCTAACTTTTTATTCACTCACACACTCGTTCATTCACTTTGTGGTTTTTTTTTTGGTGTTTGGGAGTAAAGTGTTTGGTGTGGGGCAGTGTAATGCTTCTTGTTTGGGATATTTTTCAAACATGCAGCTGATAAATTGTTTTTTGAGGATTCAGGTTTTCAAGTATGGTCAGTTGGTGTGTACGGTCTGTCCGGAGGTGATGTTCAGGTACATAATCACGACAGGCCGGGAACTTCTTCCAGACAAGATTGTAACAGTACAGGACAAGACAGCAAGTGTGGCCGACAAGTCTTAGAGATCCACAATAGGATGGTTTCCAGGTTGGCGGAGCCAAGGTCCGGATACAGATTTGGGGTGGGTGGGTGAAATATCAAACATGTTTGATATTTTGCCGATCCACCACAACAAGCCAGGAAACTACACCATATCCTAACCGACTGTAAACATTGCTTCTGATCCTGAAAAAGTCCATAGTTACTGACAAGACACCCCAAGTGGAATACCCCCATAAGGAAAAGTGTGACCTATCGATTTCATATATCGGGAAGATATACCACTGGTAACCAGTTGTAATGTGATAAAGTAGTGGAAATTAAGTCAAGGTAGCTACAAAAGAGAGTATTTCAGAGTATTGATAATGATTATTGGGTCTTATTGAAAGTTCTTCTAGTATCATCACTCATGTACTTTAATTGTAGGCTAGAAATTCTGAATAGTTGTAAAAACCTGCATATGTTGTATCCATTTTATATTTGTAGGATTTGCATTCTACTCAATCCTGTTTCCTGATCTTGTTAAAGACTGTGAGTCTTTCACTCCTTTTAAGATGTACATCCAGAATAACAGGTATGGTGAATATCACATGCCAATATGAAAACGTACAGAATTAAGGAGCCTTTCAAAACAGACACTGTAGGCTATGTAAATGTGCAGGAGAAATAACACTGAAAAAAGAGAAAATGTATGCAGATACAAATTAAATGATTAAAACAAGACAATGTAATAGCAAGATAATAGGATTTATTCGTAAACTGAAAGTTATGAAGCTGTAAAATTTCTGAGATATAGGTGAAACAATACTTAAAAGATCCAGTCCACTCGGCAAGGTCAAAGGCTAAATCAAAACATGACATGTTACAGCTACTTTCCCCTATGTAATATCCCTGGCAAGTATCAACATCCTACATATAACAGTTTCTGAGATATAGTCCGGACAAGATGTTTAAGTTCTGAGTCACTATACCAAGGTCGAAGGTCAAAACCTAGGTCAATCTAAGACGTTATGCAAGGGGATAAGGAGCTGAGTATAAATACACAATACAATAGAAAATAAAGTATGAAGCAAAACCAAGTATTAGTAATTCACCTTTTGGTATATGAAAATCAAATCATAATCTTTGTATCACACATACCAAGACAGACCGAAGAAATTAAGTATTACAACCTCAATAACCAATGGCTGACACTGTCTTATCAAATTATTTTGCAGGAAGTATTGGGCGCGAGAACTATACGAGAAAGTGAGAGACAGCCAATGGCTTTACTCCCTGATTAGACCTGTGGTCAGAGGGGAATGTACTGACCTAGATTACAACAGAGATATTAACATCTTATTTGTGAAACTGCACTTACTTGACCCCACTTTGGTGATGCCAGCATATCACCATCTGCAAAAAGGTGTGTTCAGTATTAAAGTAGTTTTGCATTTTGTGTTATTTAGTACTGATCTAGGGTTGTGTTCCCATATGTGCAACTTACCACCGGTGATATGCAAACCTGACTTTTTTATTTCTGAGGTGAAAAGGACTATTTTCATATACCTGAACACTAATGCGGATCCGTGAAAAATAAACTTGAAATTTTGTGGGAATGGACATTTTAAATGCATCGGAAAAGTATTTGATTACATTGTAAATATTTTGCATATATACTATAGTTTGCAAATCTTGAGCAACATACATAGAAACATAGCCATTATGATGTAAACTTATGTTCTGGTGTGTCGTACCATTGAGTTATTTGTGTTTTAGTATACCCATATTTGGACGAAATTTCAATCTTATTGCAGCACTTTTTCAATGAATAATTTTTTTTCCTGTAATGCAGATGTTCTACTGGAGCCGACCCTATGACTCCAAGGTCGGTTACAAAAGTTGGGGGGTCGCGGACTAAAATTCACAAAAAAAGGTGGGAAAATACTGGGTCGGCTGCACCTCCCTGACAGGATGTGATACATCCAGGCTTGTCTGGATCTAGAGGCCGACCTGCCTTGGGGGCGGGATGTTTTCTAAAGGACTGGTCTTGAAACTACCAGGACAAGCCCTAAACCCCTAACAGACAAGTCGTAGCAGGTCCCGACAAGCTGTACTGACAGACAGGACTGGAGAAACATACAGAACCCACGACCAGACTTGAAGTCAGTATTGTAATAACAGTTTTTGATGAATTTTTGGGAAAAAAGAGGATCAAGTGTCGACCAATAAACAATTCTTATACTAGGTCAAGGCTGAATATTTGGATCCCACCACGTGACCAAAATGTCGCAATTTTTTTTGTTATTTCAATTACAGTTTCCATGTGTTTTTTTTTTTTGCTTTATTATGCATAACAAATAAAATCAATGTATGTCTGCTTCAGTTTATGAACGAAAAAGTCATTTAAAATATAAAATTTTCATTAAAAATGTTCTATCCTGTGGAAAGAGAGATGTGCTTCTAACAACAATCTCTCAAGTGACAATGAAAACCTTCTGTTTGTTACTACCTTTTATACTCCAATTTCGAGCTTCTGGGAAAGACTCTATTCTCGTGAAGGTAATAAACTTGCTGCAGTTCTGGGCCCGTACTCACGAAAGATCTTAGCCAGGGCTTAGGCTTAAAGTTGAGACTTTTGTCTCAAGTTTCTGCCCAAAAACTGCTAAGACTTTTGTCTCAGGCTTAGTGGTATTCACAAAGAATTTAAGACCGGTCTTAGGCTTAGCCAAAGGCTCAACTTTAAGACTGGTTGGTAGTGGGCTTAAATTTGTAAAGAGGACTTAAAAATGGCCGCCATAAACTTTTCTCCACTTCAAAATTTGAAATGGCTGTAAATAAAGTATAATTATACAGAACACCTCACTAAAGCAGTCTTTGGAAGTTTATATGTGGTAACAAGGTTTTCAATTTCAAAACTGCACTTTTTCGTAGATAAAATGCATTAAATGAAGGATATATGTCACCAATAGTATAGTTTGAATAGCAAAGAAAGGTCACATGACACAGAAAACCACTGTGGTTATTTGATAATTTTGGACTTAGTTAAGTCACCCTTTGTGAATACTGTTTTAAGACAAAACTTAGCTGAGACTGGATTTAAGCCTAAGACCTGGCTAAGTCTAAGACATTTCGTGAATACCAGCCCTGGTCATGTGATGGGATACAAATATTTACAAGTTTAAGATTTGTTGATTGGTCGACACTTGATCCTCTTTTTTTCCTAAAATTGCTAATGGGTTTTTACAGTGAGAAGAAATATCTTGTGATTGAATCCAAATAGTTTGTTAACTTTTCTTTAAATTGCTCTGGTGAAATAGGCTGAGAATTTGATTATTATGTCTCCAAATAAAACACTTGTTCAGGTTTCTCAATTATTTACAGCATACATGTGGACCTTTTCTATCTCTTTAACTTTGAAATTATGATCTCTTGCACTGTTTCTTTGTCATTCTTGACATACTTTTTTATCATATTTTTACCTCACATCTAGCCTGGCCTTCCAGGCTGTCTCAACCATAATGCAAACATGAAATATTTTTTGCCATAATGCACACTGTATCAGAGGCCTTTCTAGTCTGGTTCTCCTCAGCAAGCTAGGCTAAGTAAATGTATGAGAGCATTATGAAAAATACTTATAATGCAATCAAACAGATGTGTCTATATTATACATATAAACGCCTGTGGCAAGGCTACCTCACATCATGCTGGAAATGGACTGCAAATGAGCAGTACTTAAGTTACAAAAGACAAGCCAGCTTCATATTACGACAGGCCTGCAAGTGATAAGGACAAGCCTGGAAGGGTTACAGACAAGCCTGGAAGTGTAACCGACAGGCCCTTAAGTTAACCGACAGGCCTGTTGCTAGGTGGATGAAATTAGGGTTGGGAACAAGAGTCGGGGATGGTCGGGGAAATAACATGTTTGATATTTTACTGACTCTCCCCGACAGGCCGGGAACTTACAACTGACCCTAACTGACCATGTAAACATTGGTCCCGACCCTCCAAAAATGCTTAGTTACCGACTGGTCGGTTCCAGTGGAACACCTGTATAAAGGACTTATGGCCACACCAAGACACTCAATCTCCCAACAATATAAGTTGGATAAGGCACAAGTGTAATAACAATAAATATAAACAACTTTCTGTTTGGCTTTTAGACGAGGGCTATGTATTATCAATGATTATTTCAAAGAGGTCAAATTTATTTTCCGAAATTCTAACAACAAATTGAACTCCCTTGACTTCTGTAAGATATAACTCTTTTAGTGTTTTCTAACTATTATTTCCTTTCCTTTCTTTAGCTCTCCCAGATCTACGCCTTGAGCTGGCTACCACAAACTACCTTGGCCCTCCATTAGACTGGCATCTGATTCAGAAAGACATTGAGGCAGTCCTGTACAAACCTCTATTCCCCAGGCGAGTATCCAGGGTCAGTCTTCAACAGGTGGATGTGTACTATGGGGTGGAGATTCTAGACTTTGTTATGAAGGAACCACGTGAACTTGAACTGCTCACTGATTCTCTGCCAGATAACAGAAGGGTCAGCACTTTTAAGGACAGGTGCACAATCATGTGATCAAAGATGGTGGAGGTGATCACATGACTTTGGATGCGTAAATATAAATAGGTAATTGACAACAAAATACATTTAAGAGCAGGTGCTTAATCAGATGACCAAAGATGCTGGCACTCATGTAATGAAACGTGGCTTTTATGTATCATGTAAAGGTTGCTTTATCATTTGATGGGAGAGAAAGTAGTTGTTATTTAATTTTTGCCTTGGCGGAATGGCTGTAATATGAGAATGTCGGCATTTTTAAAAGGGTCAACCTAAGCAAATGCTTAACTGAAGAAACCTGACAATACCATGTAAAAACAAAATCTATATATGTAATGGATTTATGTATTTTGTTCTAAACACTTGAGTTGGTTTATTAAAACTTAAGTTATTTTTATTGATCACCTTAACACGATTTTAACTTTGAATTGATACTATCAGGTCAGTATAATGAAGTGACTATATTTTTTTCATAAGGAATTCGTACTTAAATAATAACCCATTATTGTAAATGTGTCACAAAATCGTTTCATAAAGCATAGCATCCTTTAATGCCCAGCTTTGGCAGTAGCAATGTTAAAAGGCAAAAAGTTGCAATCATTATCACAGTTAAAGAAGCTATCTCTACAGACCACGTCATTATCACTCTCTGAAAGCAGAAGGGATTAAGACTCCTCTTATTAGGGAACAAGATCACTCAGCCCATTTTTACAGGAATATTAGTCTTGTCATGAAAACGGAGACAGGATAGACTGTAAGGCAGTAACGACTGAAAAAATCCAACGCCAGTATTTCTGAGGGTAGGGCTCATTTGGAATGGTTTTAAAACATCCTTGAAAGTGGGACAGGGGCATGTGATAACTGTAATTATGATTCAACTTTTTCCCAGCGAAAAGACAGGTCATGTAACCGAAATTATTATGCTTCAGACCTTACTATCGGCAATATGGGTTTAAGTATAAGAAAAATATTATTTAAAAAAGGAAACCGTCAATGGGCGCCCAGAGTGTAGTACAATATGTATAGTCGGACTACAGAGTCCTCATGTAAATAAAAATCTGTCATGTATGAGTACATTTTGTAATTGTTGTATATCAATACGTTATGGTCCTACTGTTAGTATAACTTAGTAATTGGTATCAAAGATTACTGTCAGTATATTTATTAACATGCATTTGTTAATAGATATATATTAACAATCAAAAAATGCTTGCCATTTAAAAAAAACACTGAAACATTTTATAGAATCTAATAATTGAATCAAATCTTACTTGTAAGAGGTGAATGTTTGAGAATTTGCTTGGTATGATAGTTTGACAACTATTGCACAAAATCCAAAGTTTTTAATGGTTCTCTCAGGTTGCATCTGTTTTAAAGTTAGTATGCCCCTCCGTGGCGGGCATGGGTGTGGGGAATGCTTTCAGTTTTTAAACTGGTTACCCATCTGGGGCACCTCAGATCTATCCACCACAACCTCATCACAAATCCGACCAGGCAGCCAGTTTTTTTCTGCTCTGCTCTGGCTTCATATCATCTGAATACTTTATGAGCTGTTTATTTTGTGACACGGTTAGATCAATGTGTAAGCATAAAAACACAAAGATTTTTTTTTAGATTTTTGCCCAAAATCTTGTCTGTCCCATTGAAAGAAGTCAAAGTAATACGGAGACAATAGCCCGGGGAAAGTGGGCTATTTTTACTCCATGTTGTATATAAGTTGTATATTTAAACAGTGTCTTAAATATGTGTCTTAATAAGTCTCGTATATGACTTACAATTTGGTTGGAAATGCTGGTTATTGCGTCATCTATTCGATTTGTATTTTGTATATATGTGTATCAGCTTGTATTTTGTATATACGTCTTTGTATATAGTATGTATCACTTTATATTTCATATGTATCACTTATATACCCATGTAGTAACTTAATAAGTCTTATATATAGATTGTTAAGTAAAAGATTCAATTTAAAGAAAGAGTTTAATGAGGCAGCTCTGAGCTGAGCTTATCTGCCACTGTGGCCTAGCGGGTAACACACTTGTCTAGGAACTCAGAGGACCTGGGTTCAATCCCAGGTACAGGCAGATACATAGTGGCTCGGATGACCACTTAAAATGGCGGTCCTCTGTCATTGGGTCCTATCCCCAGTGGCAGGTTAAAGAACCTCAAGGACGTTGATAAATGGTCATCCTTGAGCCTCTATCTTCCAGTTAGGGGAATGTCAGTTACTTGTGAGTTGGGGCTGTACCTGTACAGTCGGATTGGTTAAATAGCGCTTTGAGTCCTGTAGTATATGGAGATATTGCGCTGAGTATAAATACATACATAACATAACACAACATGACATAAAATCTGACCACTTGTCATTATTTTTCTGCAAATCTATTTATTATTATTATTTTTTGCTGTTATAAAGTGGGTTGTCGTAAATTGGCAAACTAAACACTTGTGTCATTGGAGTACACACCTGAAGTATTGACACAGAGAAATTGATAATAAACATCAATAAACAAAGACATATACATTGTTTATATTTCATGAGATTTACTTTATATAATGATAATAAAATTGCATCAATTCTACTGTTCCTATGTCTGTATACTACATAAATTACATTCATACACTCCACCTAACGGACAGAATCAACACTAATAGAATTCAAGAAAAATATTCTCAATCCCTGTTTTTTATTTGAAAACTCAAGTGTTTATAAACCCATCTTTAATATCATAAATACAGCCCTGATTTGTTATTTAAATCAAATATTTCAACATCTATGAGAAATTATATTTTTTCTTTCCCAAGATATAACACCCACAGAACAAGACATTTCAAGTGCTTTCAGAGACAGGTTTTATAAAGGGGTGTAATTAGATATATAAGTATGTATATATGTAAGCTTTGTTATAATGTTGTACCTTGTTGTGTGGAACACTTGATATCACTCAAAGAGCCACTTCAGATGTAAAATCAACCAGTCGGTATAGCGATTTAAATTTCTTAAGCTTAACCCTCAGTGGTACGGATTTTTACTGGATTGTGTGAGCATTAGAAATCACGTGACACAATGATACAGTACAATACGTTTGGAGAAGGAATCTGATGCTGATCTAATAACAGAAAAAGATCAAGGTTATCATGTGATCCAGGGATAAGACAAGTTGATTGAACAAAGAAATAGGTTTCACAAAGGTATTAATTGTGTTGTGAATGGGGATTCAAATGCATATTATTGTTAATAAACAAGAACGGTTTTAGGTTTTTCTGCATACATATTATTACAAATTAATAATACTTATTTTGTTAGGCTTCTGAAAAAATGTTTTAATTGTTAATAGAATTAAATTGATGTACTCATATTAAAAAATACTGACTGATTTATTGAATGACAATTATGGATGGAATAGACCAGCAGGAGGGTGTACAATTGATAAATTTCTTATGTGACATGCCATACAGATAAAATATCATTTAAGAATAGAATTTTATATTAAATATATTTAAGCTTAATGCAGTTGAAATCTTCACACAATACAACGTGAATGTATACATTGTTTAACTGGTGAATTCTATGTCCCTTCCTTCCACCGAAACTTATTAGGTAAAAACTTGTACTGAAATAGAATGTTATTACACTTATAGTGTTAATGTTAGAGTCGGCACCGTGGTTGCTTAATGCAATTAACATATGACTTTACGCAAAATAAATACATACACCAATATAGCATCGGATATAACCCTGTGTATTACCGAATTTACACTACAAATATCATCCAAAATGCACTCTTGTACAACATCCATAATGTGCTCCAGTGAAAAGTGTCGTGAATTGATAAATCATAGAGCTCAAATAAAGCTGGTTTAAAATATTTCACTAATTTTATGTAAGATATCCATACCTTACTGGATAAGGCAATAATGTGGAAGTATTTTGTTTCCACCTTGAACATGTGTAAGCTCAGCCAACCTTGTAAAAATATAAATATGCTGAGGCAGTTTATATGTTAAAGCTTTTTATTGCAATTCTTCTCTGTAATTTTAACTGTCAAACTCATGTAAAGAAATATAGCAGTAAGGAATATTCTTATGATATTAATATGAAATTTTAAAATTTAAATTTTAATTGTTGACTTCGTCTTTCAATAACTTTGAACAGCTCAGATGGAAAGATGTTTTTTTACAGGACTCACATGTGGAGCAAATGAGTACCAGATCAGCGTAAACCACAAGACTTTGGGCAGAATTCACAAATAGAGCACTGAAAGCAGTAGTCATTAGTCAGAACTCACCATCTACTATAGTTCTAACTACACATTTTCCTACAAAAAAAAATAAATCTGAAAATTTCCCCTGGTGTCACATACCCTTGGAACTTTATAGCTAAATAAACCCTTGATTCACTCCTTACTACAAAAATGTTATCAGGTCATATCACGACTGATAGTTTTGGTTGTGAAGAAAGTGATTACTAATTGGCAAGTTGATTGTACAGTTAAATCCTCCGGCAAACAACTACTAGTAGATTGTAAACTGAAAGCTTCTAGCAAACAACTGCTGGTAGATTGTGCAATTTAAGCCATTGACAAGCAACTGCTAGTTAATTGTACAATTTACACCTTAATAAAAACCTGCTAGCACATTATACACTTTAAGCAACTGGTAAACAGCTGCTGATAGACTGTACACTTTAAGCCACTTGGAAACAGTTGCTAATAGATTTTACACTTTAGCTACTGGAAACAACTGCTTGTAGATTGTACAGTGTAAACCAGTGGCAAACAACTGCTAGTGAGATTTTACACTTCAAGCCACTGGAAACAAATGCTGTTAGATTTTACACTTTGAACAGCTGGATTACAACTGCTGGTGTATTTAACCCTTTAAGCCACTGGTAAACAACTGCTAGTAGATTGTACACTTGAAGCCACTGACAAACAATTGTTAGATACCCTACTTTAAGCTACTGACAAAAAAACTAGCAGTAGATTCTACACTTTAAACCCCTTGCAAACAGCTGGCAAATCTATCAACTTAAAATGGAAGGCTTACTTTACAAGAAGACAAATTAAATGAAGTTGCACTTTTTGGCATATTGGTGGTTCCCTCTATTAAATATTTATCAAAACTTAATATGGAATATGGAAGACTCGTGTATAAGTTGGAGTGTTCATTAAAACTATCATATTTGGCAGGGTTTAAGTGATTCTTGAAGCCTCATAACTCTCAAAAATTAGAGCCTTAACAACATGTTATAAGATTCAAACCCACAACCCAGAGATGGGAGGTAGGTATATTGGTATGTTCCCCATTACTCAACAGAGTCCCATTCCAGTAACAAAATTATAGCATTGTTTTAGAGCCAAGACAAACTCTAGAAGTATTGCGTCAAATTCCATTAGATATTGTTATAGATGCACTCTATATGTTAAAGCTTAAGTGTCTTTAAATGTCTAACATTTATTTCTCAAAAGCCTGACAATCCATGCATTGTAAATTTTTAAATATTGCTGATTGAATAGGAGATATAGCACAACTCGCTTCAAACATATTTAAACTGTTGCTTTTCAAAGCACAGCCTTTGTAATTAAATAGTACAGCAGATGTACAAATAAAGGAGAAAGACAGTCATTGTCTGTGAATAACTTTTGTTCAATATTTAAGTGAGGACATTATTTCTAGTTTTCCTAATCCTATAAATATTGTTACAGGCCTTATTCTCCCACCGAATTGAGTCGTTGGCTTATGACTATTAGTCGTTGCATTACACCTTTTGATCCCAAGAATTGAGAGTTAATTACACAGGGCCTGCTCTTGTTCTTGTCAAATTGTGTTGTTTTGGGAGATTAGTTGAAAATGATATGGAGAAAGTGGGCATTAAACTTGTAATCCCCAAACAAAAAAAGTGTCTCTTTGTTGGAATTTTCGGAGTAGGGTCAAATCAATTGATTGGAAAGAAGTAAGATGGCAAGTTTTGGTATATTGTTACACGAAAGGGCTTTCTACTCATAAAACAGGTTGTCATGTCCAAATAGAATGGTTTAATATTGTAATTTTGCAATAAATGATACACATCATTTTTGCACAAAACACCTGTCTCCCTACCGTCAGTCACTTTACCAGTTTTTCTGAAGTGTAAAGTCAATAACCATCATTTAATGTCTCATTGAGTATCCATATGAAGTTACACAACCTTTTCAATCTCCTGGGACATGCTGCATCTAATCTAATGTGGACTTTTACAGCGCTTAATCTCCATCAATTGCCAGACTCTAAGGTAGAACTGAACAAAACCAATGTGAATAATTATAAGTGCAATAAGCTAAAAGGGTTGTACCAAGGAGTAGGAGACAAAGGGGTGACAGAAAGGCTATGGCGGATAGCCTATGGCAAACAATTAAGTTCTGAGCTATTTCCTGAAGGTGGCAATGGATGTGGCACTACATACATTAATGGGAAGGTCATTCTAAATCTAAAGGCAAAACTAAGACAAAAATATTTGACTGACTTGTAGCGTGAGGTGTGGAAGGGAAGAACTACATGGGCAATAACAACTAGAAAAGCATCTATATACCAAAGTTTAACCAATCAGTTTTGGTACATGATAATTAAGATTGCCGACCAATAGTGTAAAATCATATGTAGGTCCATGTCTTGAACAGCCCACCATATCCCATTGGGGCATCCAAAAATTACTCATACTTATCAGAGGGAAATGTTTATATATTTAGTCTCAACTATCCCTCGCTATTTATTCATTTCAATTTCAAACGTTTTCGGCACTTGTTTTGGTAATATCAAGCATTGAAACTCCCAAACAAATTCCCAATTATATCCTCGAATCATACATAAACGACAGAAAGGGGTCATCAACCATAGATCTATTGAGAGCACTAGAACCCTGTGGAGGATATACCACATACCATATCTCAAAGAAGTGAGGAGCTGCTGAAGGTCTAATACTCAAAGTAAGGTCATTCCACAGTTTCATCTGTATCTGAGCAGCAAGATTTATTGACATGTTCATGATTCCTAGAATTTTAATACTATTACATTTATGGATATTTGAGTTATTTTTACTGTGTCAGTTATTAAATGAATGGGTTTCAGTACATCTATCTGGATTACATATCACATCCAATGCATTCTATAAATCATATATCAAATTAAGTGAATACTGGTTCGTCAATACATAATGGTAACATTAGCCGAACGTAAATTTTATTATACATGTATTTCTAAATTTTATGAATATTCACCACAATTAATTTTTGTTAACTACCGACTTAAGTGACACCTATACCTTGCTTTGAATTGAATTTTACTATCCAACTTCATTAGCTTACATAATTATAAATCACCAAGCGAAAACACACACTTGTATGGAGTACGTATCACTGTAAGCATTCGGGCGTCAGAATGCAACAACCAACTGTCCCACATGGTCTAGATTCAAACCCATGTCCTCATAAAAGGGAAGCCATGTGTCACCGCTCAATGCCTTATGGGAAGTTTGACTTTGTACCCACTGCAGGCAGTATCACCTGCGGTTATAGGCATTTGGTGAAATGCCCCTATCCTTCAACTACTGTTTGAGGTTTGTATATGACCTTGCGTCATAGTGATGAAACATCATTTACTTTGCGCATCCTACTGAACTTTCAAAATGTCTAA
Source organism: Sabellastarte sp. h YS-2021 (assembly GCA_964017235.1). NCBI lineage: Eukaryota > Metazoa > Annelida > Polychaeta > Sabellida > Sabellidae > Sabellastarte > Sabellastarte sp. h YS-2021. The sequence continues at coordinate 139,804,907 of OZ024928.1, forward strand.
AATTTCCACCTCTGAATTTGGTAGCATGAGCATGAGCAGATGAATTTCTTGGTAAAGTAACTGAAGGTGTAGTTCACGGTGTACATAAGGTTGCGACTCGGTCATCTTTCGGTGTAACACGGAGACATAAGGAGAGTGGAGGTAAATGGATGTTTTGCCACTGTGTCGCGAGGTTGCATATGAACCTTGGATGGTAGTTGAAGGACAGGGGCATTTCACCCAATGCCTGTATCCATGGGCTATACCATCTGTAGTGTGAATGATATATCAAATCTTCGAAGGTATGTGCACATGGCATCCTTGGAGGCCGTTCCAACACCAAGTAAAACCCTCTAACTGAGGGATGTACAGCCTGTAATTTGAATAGGGCATTAGTTGTTGGTTGTGATGAATCAAGAGAGAAAAGTTGTGTTAACAGCACAGAAAAAAATCTTTAGAGTGAAATTTAAAAGCTTGCAATCAGAATTCTTATAGATATTGTAAGTGTAGCAACAATAGAGCTCAGTTAGGCTGTACTTGTAAAGATTCTGTGATTTATTACCTTAAAATCACAGCTAATTTTATAAATTAAAATCAAAGTTGATTTTATGACATGGTGAGTCAGACTGTGATAGGGCCATCAGTATTTAGCATACATGTTATGAGCTGTGTTTAAACAAATGACAACAGAGATGGGGTACAAGCTTGCCATAATTGATCACCACTAACCCACTGAACCCCTTGAATAAGTTGATGAAATCTCCCACCTCATGTATAGAAATGTCAATTTTACTCTGCTAACTTGTATCATAAAATGTTGTACGTGGCACGAGGGTTATTCTATGATTGATACAGATCATCACAATGTTACAATAATCCAATGTGATACCTTACTTGATAAAAACAAAATGCCAGAACTGCCCCACATAGGTTTCACGTCTTAAAAATGGAAAAGACTTGATTGACTGAATGAAATGAGAATTATTGGACAGTCCAGCATCACCCACCCACCCCCGACCAGCTTTTACTGAAAGGTACACTTCATTAATTGGTGAAACATTCTTAATATACTTTGTCTATTTATGCTAATGGAAATCATTGTTTCATGGAAAGGTGACCATTTTCTTTATTATCTTTACCACCAGAATGGGATGTTTTAGATGGATTTGATAGTTTTTGTTCTCCTGTCTTTTAAAAGGTTCTTACTCCTCTAATGGCCAGTTAGCAAAATATTTTGATCTGATACCATTGGTGTTTATTTGTGGCATCAACAGCTACCTTAAGTTTTGGCTTCCTGATTTCCAACATCGGTTATTTTAGTGGATAGCAAATGTTAAGAGCAATACATAATATGAAACAAGTTCTAATTTCATACTGTTTATTTTTTTTGCAATTGTTAAGAAATGATATGCATGAATAACACTGTGTGAGTAGTATCAAATGACTCTTGTGAAGATCTTAAAACTAAATAATACTTAGTAAAAATGCATTCAGTCAATTCAGAGGTAAATGGACATAATCAATAAGGAAATTAACTGGACCTTTATAGGAAAATATTGATGTTTCTAAATTGACTCACTGATAGGTCGATATTACACCATTGTTTTTGTTTAGACACAAGCGAGAAGCTTAAACCATGAAGCTATTTCTTCTAAATCTGTCCAGCAAATATTTTGACAAAACTGTTTTACCTGGAGTTGAATCAAATTAATTTGTTATCAACATGAAGTATATATATTTAGAAAACATCCTTTTAAGCAAAACCATACACCCCATTACATTTGCTAAGAAATTTTCATATTTATATAAATGTTAGCTACAAATATTTATGTGATTGTATACCTTGTGTTCATATTTTGCACCTTTACTTACGTTTAAACTATTTACTGTTTGGACGACTTGGGCAAACTTTACCAAGAACAAAATCTGACTTTTCCACTGGGTATCAATAGTCATTTAAGTAATATCCCTTTAGTTATGAGTGAAGTTTTCACAAGGATGAATTGTCAAACTAAATCAAGCATATATTTGAAAACTAGAAATCACTCCTAGAGGGCAAACCTCTGCCAAGGCAGTCTAGTATCCTCACATTGTAAATTTGGATTTTTTTCTGTATCCAGAGTCTGCCCACATAAAAATTTCATGAATATGTGTCCATTAGTTATGGATTAATCATGAACAAAGACTAATAGACAAACACACCCCAAAACATAATTCCCTTAGCAGAGGTATTAAAGGTTTTCTTGATAATAATTACTTCAAATATTTAGTAACTCTCATCATTTTTCAGAATGGGTGTCACAAAGTGCCCATGTACTAGAAGACAGACCTGATCCTCATAAAACTATTAAAATATTTGGGGAAGAGGGGCTGATTTTTAAAAAAAAAATAACCCGGGTGAAAAACTCATTACCAGTCACACTTGTGTTTATCTGATCTTTACTTTCAACATAATTTTCCTTATTTTTACAGATATTTAACATTTTATTTGTGATGAATTTATTTACTATGTCAGCCACTATATTTGTTTTGCCGGCATTCAGTGCAGCCTTTAAAAAGTTCCCCCGTGAAATTAGTTCCTCAAAATCCATAACTAAATCACAGAGAGAAATCAATGCTGTTTTTTGTTGTTAAAAATGATTGTTTAAACATTTTCTATTGATAAGTGACAAATGTATGTTAAATATTATGTGAAATGTAAGGCTTTTTCCATATAGAAAAGCCATATTTACGCATGCGCAAAAGTGTAGAAAGGGGCACAAAAAACTTATTTCACTTAACTCCAGATTCAGGTTGGTTATTACACAATGGATACCTTGCCCCACTTTCTACCCCAAATCAAATGCCCCACCTTTGCTGACCACCAGATAAAATTTAAATGTTTGTTATTCTTGAAGATTCAACAGCATCAATTTATGGATTGTGTAGCCATAAATACAATGGATTAAGAACAGTTTATTACAAGATAAGCTGAAATTAACAATTAGAATTAACTGCAGTGGGGTGGATTGGTGCAATTTTAAAAAGTTGCTTCAATTTATTAAGTATTCATCAACAATATTTTTCATCTAAATATGTAACTCTTGTGTACATAAATATTATGACTTATGTGTATTTAAAGCATCTAAGTAAACACTTTGGAATTGCATGTTAGAATTTCGTGTCTGCTTAAAGATGTGCATGGAAATATTTTAACTGACAAAATGAAAAAAAAATGGTGCATGTAAGTGGGGGCGTCTGTTTTATGCTTTTTGTCAGATTATTTACCTGACATGGTACTTAAATATACAACACTAAATTTCACTTAAGGAATTTGTGCTTATTCAAAGTTCAAATGCCCCACACTCTGTTTACACCTAAATTTTTTTTCTTATTTTTTCTTATAAAATATTTCACAGTTACTTTAATATGTATTGCTAAACTAGTTTTATATATGTCATGGATGATATGATATTATTGGCTTTAAATAAATGGACAAATTATCATCAATATGTAAAAAGAGAAATGAAGCATTATTTGAAGCTTATCAATTCTTTTAGTTAATTAGAAAGTTAGCAGTTAAGGTAATATTGAGAATACAATGTATTTCTTTTGAAACAGCCTTATTTTACTTTGACTTGTTAAATAATGAAAACATAAATAGAAAGTTAAGCTGGGAGGAAGTTTAACTAATTCTCATCCTTTTAGAAACTCAATGGTATTAAGTTTCACTATCAAAGGTCACCAGCTAAAAGTAGCTAAATGAGTGCAACTTATAAAGTACACTGTTGCATAGTTGTCTTTTATGTTTGAGTCACAGAGAAAAGAAATAAATAATTCCATACGTTGAATACATTCTGCATTTACTTGATATACATAAGATGCCACTGACACCAAAGAACCATTGACAAAAGATCCAGAAAAAATGACTTAGATAAAATAAAATTTGAATTAAATATGTCAACTTTGAGGTAAATTGAGATCATTTGTCCAGTGTGATGCAAGGCTCTTCTGCATTTATTACTCATTCCTTGATCTAAAAGACTGTGGTCTTGGGCCCGAGTCCAATTAGTGGCAACATGTAAGAGACACTGAGGTTGGGGCCTGACATGACAAATGTTGTTGAAAAGGATGCAAAATTTCCATATTTAGCTTTAATGGCATGTTCACACCTTTCCTTACGGTCATATCTGTACATACTTGCTTTCAGCTTAACGACCTTATCCTTAAGGTCTCCGAAAAGAAACCCTTGTATGGTGGTAGTACACATTAGAGACTGAACCACCCTAAAGTATCTATCCTGTCACACCTTCACCACCCCCCCCCCCCCATCTTGTATATATTATTACAGCTTGTGATGGTTTGTAGAAGGTTTTTCAAACATGAAGAAACCAGTCTGAAACATACATCATTTTCCCACTCCTTTGTCCAACTGTACCAGAGGCATCTTACACAAATGTGAATCCCACTGAAATCATCCTACTGAAATATGAAGCAGATTGAACCAGAATGAAAGTAAACAAACCCGTCTGGTTGTAGCTTTTGACTCCAGCATGAAAACATGTGACCGAGGAATAAGTAGCGGCCATAGAGGATAACCTTGTATGCTGGAGTGGGGAAGTACTATATTTCCTACTGAGACACACTGAATCCAAGTTGAGACATGAGGACACTGAACATATACCCGGTCTCACAAATAACGATGATAATTATGATGATAAATCCATTTACTACGTGTGAAATTGATATCAAACAATCTTTTACATGATTTTTGCTTGCAAAAGTAATGCTTGCTTTGTCTGAGTATCTAAATTGACATAAAAATACTGCAATTTTGTTCTCCAATATTCATTAATTTTATATCTTATTAAATAAAAGTATTTTCTTTTTTTAGGACACAAAAGAACCTTCCTCATTCAAGCTTTAACTTTGGCCTGTATTACAGTGTCATTGTTTTGTTCATCTTTTGTTCCAGCCCATGTGTTAAAACACTATTTTCTTTAAAGATAGGATTTTCCTATGTAATCACTCCCAGTTTATCTTCTAAACAAACCTACTCTATATTGAATGACTTGTAATAGTTTTAATTACTCAGTAACAATTTAGGAAGGAGCTCTATTTCACTTTTAATGCGGTTCCTTTTCAAGATTGTATAAATAACGTGAAAAGTTGTTTTTGTTTGTACTTTTAATGAAAGGATGTTTTCCTTTCTTCTGACAGAATATTCCAAACAAACAATTTAAGGCGTATCATATACATGTATGTATTTGTTACATTGAAACCCCACACATACCATGCTAAATCTTAGGGTTACATTTTGTTTAAGATTCTCTATCAAATTATTCAATTAAAACTAAACAGCTTTATCAGTAAATTCATATTATTTGTTATTATTTTCAATATGCAGCTAAATTCATTCAGAATGATTACACATTTAGTTCATAAAACATATGTATTTACTAAGAGCTACTCCTGGTGAAACTAGGAAAATTAAATATTATTTATTAAGATTGATTTATATATTACTAGCAGGAGATTAGACATTCTTTCATCTTACTAGACTGGACATTTGATGCAAATTATATTGATCCTAATTAAAAAGGAGGATTAGGAGTCTGTACTATCAATTTAGTTCACAGTTAAATGTTTTGTAACATTTTGTCCGAAAACTGAAGGATGTAAAATGTAATAACTAGACAGTTTAATGAATATTATTCAATTTATGAATGTCCAAAATTAAAACCAAGATATCGTGACAATGGAAGAAAATTACATTCATTGCCCGATAAATTTATTTATAAAATTAATTTGATTTAATAGATTTAACTAGCACCATAAGAAATATTACCAGTTCTCAACAAAACAATGTTTACTAAAACTTAGGAATGTAGAATAAAGAATACTTGAGTAAAGGTTTGGGCATTGGATACTGAAAGACAATTGCATAGATGACGAAAGAGTACCCAGAAAAAAAATCATCTGAATTAAGGTAGGACACAAATGTTTATTGTTCAGCTCGCCTTATACAAGAGGAAATAATTAACCATAACATGTATAACAGTAAGTTTTTTCCCAATCCACTGAAATAATTTGGCAATAAACAATCTAGTATTATGATCTAACTCTATTTCTAAAATAGATTGTTTATTGCATAGATGTGTTCGGGTGGTTGCTTTTTATTAAGAATAAATACTCGATTTCTGTTATATGTTAAACTGAACATTAGCCATTATGATTATTTTCTCTATGTAGTTTACTTTGATTTGTTTTTTTTTTCTGTCAAAAGGAACTGATTATATCCACCAATAAACAGCCTCTATTATTTACACTAAACGTGCTATTTTCATACAAACATGTGTGAATTAACCCTGTTTACTGATGCAGAGTTCTCCCTTAGAAACAACATTTGATAAAAGGTAACAAAACAATTTTTTTTCTCCCGAGGGCAACCGGGTTCAAGTCTCTTCATGTTAGTTTCCCATACTTGGCCTCTTTCTGATTTCATGCCAGTTTTTTTCGGCTACACAAAGCATTCTGGTAAAACCCTCTTTAGAGTATTTTTGTATCACACCTATAACATGAGAAAATAATCAATATCTTTACTGTTAAAACCAACCATCATTACCTTATGCCATTTTAACTAGAAAATTTGACCCAGCTAAAAAAAACCCATAAAGTATCTTTGTACCCAACTACATGTATAAAATGTATAACCAAGATTTTGAATATATTTGAAATAATTGAAAAAAAAGTTACATGTTTGTACATAATAACATTTCTTTTTGTTATTTAAAAATATAGAAACATGTAATTAAACAGAATCTACCACATTACATCTTTATGTCTCATACTATAGAGTGTTTCACAGATGCAATAACATATATTTTGATATCAAGTTAGACACAATAGTATTTTATTTTCAAAATAAGCTTTTGTACATGAAGGTATATAATCAGCATATTACCAAACTTCCTATATTAAGAGACTTCCTTGTGTTATGAAAACACATGTATATGCATGTATACAATTTAGTTCACGTTTTGTTAGAAACAAATAAATTTCAGAGAATAGTTTAAACTTTAGATGACTTTATAGATATGACTAAATCGAAAATAGACATTAGTCAGCCATTTGTACCTCACAATTTGAGGTACTCTAAGTTACACCACGTTCTACACACTTTCTTTCGGGGGCCACGGTGGCAGAGTGGTAACACTCTCGCCTCCCACCTCTGAGGCCGGGGTTCGATCACCGCACGGGCTCAAGTGGGAAAGCTGGTAGTTGCTTGCCGTTGGTCGGCAGTTTACAGTACACAACCCTAGCGAACTCTATGTACTGGTTTCCTCTGCCCTTCCAACTACCCGTCATGATATGACCTGTACAGTGTTGAAAGCGACGTAAAACCCCAAATAAATAAACACACTTTCTTTCTGTGTACGTCATATCATGCCTTGGTGGAGGAATGTACTGCAATTACATTCCTCAGGATACAGAATTGTCTTTGTGTTTCAACAAAACCAAAAGGGGTTTTGGTCTACTACCGCTAGCCACAGCGCCATCAGAGACCCCCGAGTAGTGCACAGAATCAGTCACCCATCTCAGTATTAATGTAACCCATTCCTGCTTAACTTCAGTGAAAAGACAGGCACTCATCATATTACACCACAATTCATGAAAGTCTGGAGACAAAAAAAAACAAAAACAAAAAAGAAAAAAAGTGAACTCTATAAGTGCAAGCCTGACTAGAGCTCACACTTAAACGTGAGAACAAAATAGACTTTAAAACAATTTCAAACAGATTTCAATCAAATCCAGTGGAATTAAATGCTCCTGCTGTTCAAATACATTTTAGCTTCTTAACTTCAAATGTTTTACTCTACCACACTTTAAAATATAAATTTCCTTTTAACATTTCAATATTTTACAATTGTATTTCCTATTTCTTCTATGTGTGATCAGAGCATCCATACTGTATCCAACTTATTTGGTGGCAAAAAGGGTTCATACGTTTGTTATTCAATCATTTCACTCTCACATCTGTGGGAGCGGGTTCAAATCCAGGTCACAAGAACATGTACGATTCACTAAGAATCTGTGTCGATAGGACCTTAGCTATGATATGTTAAAACATAACTGTGACTTTGAACAACACATGTATATTTTTTTACTGATAAAAAGAATGCATTGCCACCACAATATCAACAGCGTATACTAAAATGTTAGCTATTTAGTATAATACTTACATACAAATATATATACAGCAATTATCCCATACCCAGGATGCATGAGGCATAGCAGCCATTTTATTCAACTAGAAAATGCAATTTCATTGTACACAGTTCTAAAGAGGTAGGGATCACTGGTCAAGTAGTCAACAAGTGTGGCACTTGGTAAGCAAGTTTAAACCTTTCCCTTTCTGTAATCGCAGTTTCAAGTCCAGGCTTCACATTCATAAAATGGATCAAACTTATGTTGACATCAACTCTTTTTGAGCTAAAATATGGATCAGGATTAAGTGTGTATTTACAAAGAAATTGAGTTTGTTTTTGGTTCAACTATTGGATTACCTTTGATCTACCTAAGTAGGTGGTTAAAGGTTTGGATCATATATGGCAAAAGTTTCTCTACTTGATCCAACAATGAGCTTGTCCCAATTGACACCTAAGATAAGCTCAGTTTGTGTAAAATTTTATCTGAACTTTGGCTGAGATTGATCCTACTTTTTGATTATTGACTCATTGCAACAGATGGGGCTCACTTGGGCACTGTCTTGGTGTGGTGAAATTTTGACGATTTCAAAAACCTTGACAGTTTGATTGTAGATTGATTGGCAGTTTATCAAACTTTACACAATTTCAGTTATTTATTAAATCTCAATGCACATTTAAACGTAAAATAATCCTAACATTGTATTTCTTATCATACAATAGCCCAGGTAATTTGAGAAACCCTAATGAATGGACAGTATGTCACATTGCCTAACTTAATTGCCATGGGTAGATATTCAGGGCTTGACAATATCTGTTTCATACTTGCTCTTATTTAAACATGTTGACTTAACCCTATTTTAACAACCCACAAACCCCCTTGGACACATGTCACTTCGTGATTGGGTAAACTGGACATAATATTTGGATTGTCACTTGAAGGTTATGTATAAAATTGTTCAGCTTATTAGCCTAAAAGTACGTGACAAGTTTTAAAAGTTAAGGTGGACTTAAAATGAAAGCCCAAATTATTGGATTATCAATGGACACTTTATGTTTGAAATTCAAATAAAATTTAGCTCTGTATATTTCATGGTGACGTCAAGTAGTGAATATCACTTTGTTTTAGCAAACCAGTTTTTGATAATGACATTGGTTAACATAGTTTTTTTCAGTTTAAGTAACCCCTTTAAGTTATAACGTGAATTTTCAGAAAGTAGACCAATGGTCTGAGTTTAATAGGCGTAAACTTTATTTTGACATCTTTCAGTAATTGGATCTGGAATAGACAAAGGCTTGTATAGAAATAGTCAGACCTAAAATATACCAGTAATAAAGAGATAACATATATCTGCCACATCTGTAATTTAATAAGCAACAAATGAAGACTACTTTCTTTTTCAATTTACTTAAGACACTAAATATATCTTATGTTGTGTGCTAATCATCATGTTTTATGGATTTACCTTTCTGATTAAAACCTGTCTTTAGAGTGTGACAAAAGCTTCCAGTAATACATGGGGTTATAATCATGTTCACAGTTAGTGGTTATTTGCAAATAATGAACAGTTGGCAACTTGAAATTAACCTTACTTTCGTTTTTGCTGTTTCCATTCTGAGATTATCAGTTCCATTACAAAATGTAAAGAGTTTTGTTGTAAATATGTTTCTGCGTTTAATTTTCTAATACTAAATGTTTTCATAGATTTTGTATACCTTAATTATACCTTAATATCACCCACAATTATCAGATGGCTAGTCGAAATGTTGGGAGCAGCGCATGCCACTAATTTTCCCAATAAGATCATATGGGTCCTCATTCATTAACATTCTCGTTCCAAGACTAACAATTTTCTTATTATATAGGTATTTTCTCAGAAAATACAGGAAGAACCATTCCATAGAATATGAATTTGCCAAAATTCAATTTTATCATTTTTACCTTTAGAAGTCTAAAAATTCCGATGAATTTTAAAATTCTTATTCTTAGAAACTGTTCCCATTCGTAAAAAAATTGTTCTATAATATGGTTGTTTTCTTAAGAAGTTCTAAGACTAGAAATAATTGTGAGGGTAAGAGTTCTAAGAATTAAAGAACATGAGCCCAGATCAATGATTCAAACACATAAGCTGGAAGGTGAATGCTTTACCACTGTACCAACAAGCCCGCCTTTCTTACAATATAATTAAATCCACTCATAAATCCAAGAGGGACCAGATGCAGAAGTCTCGAGCCTTAGGCAAATTTTAGATGTTTTCTCAGCTGATCTTTTGCTGAAAAATGAGATAAATATTCTTGTTCCACTGATGCAAGTTTGCCTCATAACTACCCTGATTATGCAGAACTGTATGTAACTCTGGAGCACAGTGAAAGCAATCAAAAAATATATAAAAATATTCAACTTGTTTTAAAACCTCTTCCACCTTGCTCTTTTGTCCGAGTTCTCCCTTGCAATCTCTATAGTCGTAAGGGTAGCTAGACTAATCGTTTGGGTGCTATGAACAAGAATTGTTGCAAGAGTCCCTGATTATTGCACAACCATTGATGATGTGTCTTGTTACATATTATTATACAGACCGGAAGTGCGCAGTGAACAAAAACCTATCTGTGCGCATAGAATCAGCTGGGAGTAAAACATGCGATAACCTCCCGCTGAAAAACGGAAGTACTGTTTCGAATTGCTCGATTGTATGTTGATAGTAAAATCGTCTGCTTTTACGAGAGCGATCATGCATTCAAAACAATATGGCGGCGTCCCTGTTTGTGTCACCTCATAAAAATAAAAGGATATTTCTTGAAACCAGGTAGGCCGGTCTTTATAAAAGCAATAAATACCTCATGCTCAGGTGTTTGTTACAGGATATACACCTAACGGCACTCCGGCATTATTTGAAATTTTTGCCGGGCGTATATCCTGTAACAAATGCCCTCACAATCGGTATTTATTCCTACATTTTCATGAATAATAGAAGTCAAGAGCCGGTAGTAAGGCTGAGTTTTCAGTCATGCATTTATCTTTATACTAAAGACAAGTCACATGGTTTGTCAGTCCCCCGTATTTTAACAGGATCACCACTACCACCCAACTGCATAGTGTACACTCAGCATCTCTTGTGATAAGTCGTGCAAGTTGAACAGTGACATTAAAAAAACAAATGTTCCCTGAGTCAAAATCGTTCAACATTTCCAGAAAAAAAAACAATGTAGCATAGAGACAACTTTAAGTCCCCCTCCATATAGGCTAATATTTAAACACAAACCTTGACCCAAAGTTGTACTGAATACAAAAGAGACAAAAATCTCAAGTCTCTGTATTAAATTTGAGAAAACAATTTGATTGCAGAACCATGTATCCGTGTAGAACCCAGGTAGCATGGGCAATAGTTTTTGAACAGCAAGACAGTGTTGTTTGCAGAAAAACATTTTCAGAATGAGAATATTCTAAGAATAACAATGAAGCTCAAGGATGACCATTTTTCAATGGCCCAGAGGTTCTTTAGCCTGCCATTGGTGGTGATAGGACCGAATAAAAGAGGAGCGCCATTTTTAGTGATCGTCTGAGCCATGTATATCCCTGTACTTGGGTTTGAACCAGCATCCTCTCTTTCCTAGGCAAGTGTGTCAACCAGTAGGTCAGAGTGGCAGAAACATCTCAGACATCAATCTAAATTATCAATGGTAAAAGGATTGGACATATGATTGAAAAGATGAGGTTTACAACACACCTCCAACTACCATGTGTCATATAGTTTAGTTACAACACAAAGTCCAGATCTCTATTGGAGGTAGAGATGATTAATCAGCACACTTGTGCTCAATAATTGACATGAATATTATGTCTAGAGATCACTTTTTATGTTTTTTTTGTCTCTGGACTTTCATGAAATGTGGTGTAGCATGATGAGTACCTGTCTCATCACTGAAGTTAAACAGCAATGGGCTACATTAGTACTTGGATGGATGACCACCTCAGTGCACTACTCGTGACTCTGATGGCTTTGCGGCTTGTGTTAGTAGACCAAAACCCCTTTGGGCCTTGTTTTCCAGAGTGTGACGCTTTTGTTCTTAGGAAAGTCTAAAATAAATTTAGAATTTAATGTCCATTTCACACTAAGCGTTATTTTATGACAATTATATGACAGCATCATCTCAGAAAGATATATATGCAAATGTGTAAGGCAAAACAAACTATGATCTAGTTAAAGTTATCAAATATAAGAACCAGTAGAGTTGATACATTACATGGCGTAGCTACAGGTTGCAGTTAATATGTTAATAAGTTAATGCAGTTAAGTTGACAAAACCTAAGTTCATGCTGTTAAATCAGTGGGCCAGTGAGATCACTTTACCCTGCAATCTATCTCATGCCAAAATTTACACTTTATAACGGAGAAGTAAAAAAGGTGCCTCACAACTCAAGTACACCTGCTTCACAAAAAAACAAAAAAAATGACCAATTTCCTTAATGGATTTTCCTTTGTATCATTATGTAAATAAAAGGGGATAAACACCATTTTGGTTGATGCCTAAAGTGGTACTAAGACTTCTTTTGAAGTCCGGTGAATATGCAAAAGGTTACAGATGTAAAACCAATAAAATTGTATAGACGAAATTGCAGAAACAAAAGTTGAACTGAGGCCAAATAATAACCAGACAAAAAGTAGGATTTACTTCTATGTAAAAACCAAAACACATCAAAGAAGCATTGCCTTAAGGCACTGTTCTTTGCTTCTCTTTTTACCTCCTTTCTACTTTGTCTGACTAAATGATTCCCCTTCACACATTTAATCCGAAAAATGGTCTTGGTGTTTTAGTCTACCCCCTCCTCATTCTCTTTCAGATTGGGAAGTGAACCTTCATTCAACTGTGTCATAAGGAGATTGACCAAATGCTTTTAATACTGCCCTAGTCCTTTTGAGACAGCTTTGTGTGTGACTGCTAGCACACAGTGTGAGCTTATTAAGTGAAGACAAGGGTTGACATTGAAGAACATGATACTTCAATATTATTACTTATTATAATCTAATTACCGACAGAAGTCTGCAGACAATGGATATTGTGTGCACTTGCAACAGAAAGATGTTTTCTGAATTGTTGATGTATTAATGTTTCACACTTCAAGAGACCACATTAATACCTTTCTATGTGTATCACCTTTCCTATACCAGAACAAGAGTAGTTGGTAAAAGATTCCGTCCTTTTTGTGAGAAATTCCTTCATTAATCCGACCATATGAGACCCTTTCTTGAGGAAAAATATACAACAGGACCCATTATTCTTGCTCATCTTTTTATGTGATAAAATGTGCTAAACGCAAGCCACAATCCTGGCCACCTGTGCAGCCTTTATAGACTGGCTTGAGTTACAAGAGCATTTGATAACATGCAGCTTTGGTGACATACCACAGAAGTCTTGATCTCTGCATTGAAATCTCCAAGAAACAGTATACGCCAGTGAAGAAAGTGACATGTCTCTTCACCCCATCAAATTATGCTGAAAAGAATATTGTGATAATGTTATGGTTTCACCTTAAGATGCAAAAAGTCATTCTCTTTTGAGTGAAGTTGTTACCATGAACAGGTTTTATGGGTTATTTTAAATTACTAACAGAAAACTTTGTGATGTAACAATTAACAACTGCTTTTAAAGTCAATAATTTATAGTTGTATATTTGTAAAGATATGGAAACATGGCTCGGTAATTTGCAGAAACTTTAGAAAGCAACAATTTAGACATGATAGATTTTTAAAGTCAAGTGTCCTTCTAACCTTATAACAAGTGATTGTACATTCTAGCTAGTGGTTGCAAGTTGTAAATTCGTATAAATTGAGTCCATATTGTTACATGATATGGAAACTGTTTTTTTCCAGGAGTAAGTATAAATTTTTCACTTATTTTTTTAAGATGTGAGTTTTTTGGACGTAGCATATACATGTACAATATGTTTATTTTTCTTGTTTGATAAAAAGTCATACATGAAATTAGGTTAATAGGGTCACCAAAATAAGAGAAATTTCAATATTCTCCACCAAAAGAAATTGAAGCTGCGATGTATTTGTGCATAGTGAAGACATTTTAGGAATGTTATAATATCAGATATCTGGAAACAAGTACTTCATTTCTGAAACATAGTATTCTATTAGCATCATGAATACTGTTATGTATCAAAAGTAGACTAGATAGCAAGTTATTAGTATACAGGTGGGTTTAATCCAACTGTGGCTTCTTGACAAATAATACTAAGTCTAAAACTGCAGCATTCATTTATGGTGACAGTCAGTGGTGATTTCCAGCAGAACAGCTTTCAGTTAGCTTTGTGTTAGCCACATTAAGTTGGGGGCTCGGTGGTGTAGCAGTTAGGGTGCTTGCTTTCAACCACTGAGGTTGCCAGTTTGAATCCCAGCCCAGGCACTTCATGTTGCAAAGTTGGTAGTTACTTGCCCATGCCCGGTGGTTTACAGTGCAGAATCTTGACCTACTGGTGTTCACACAGGTTCCTCTACCTGTAAAACTAACCATCGCAATATGACCCTGGCTGTTGAAAGCGATGTAAAACAAAAAAATAAATAAAAATAAAAACCTGCATTTAGTTTCATATACAAGTGTATAGTGGTGTGAGCAGCATTAATACCTGGAGATGCCAGACCAGTGATGATTAAACAAACACCAAGTTTAAGTTTAAATAGTGACATAGTGCCAGAAAAGGTAATAAAAAGTACTAATACTGTTTTATTATCCTTTTTGGCAGCCTTGTACAGAAGTTGTAATATTATTTTATCATCCTTGTTAGCCATTTTACAGAGAAAGTGAAAGAAATAGTACTTAATCAAACTAAGTGTATTTCACCTTTGCAGTTATTCTAATTATTCAGCTTCATTTTTTTTTCTAAATTTCATAGTATAAAGCCAGGCTGTTTGAATATATCTAGCAAACTGCTGGTAACCTTTTAAAATGTATAATTTGTGGCATGTAAATTAGTCAATATAGATCACATTCATTAATCTATATTTATTTGTTAGCTAACATTCTTTAACTTGGGCGAATTTTTTCTTCAATTTAAGTCTCAAATGACAATCTTCAGATTTTAAAAAAATAGTTATTTTGACCGTTTTATATTTAATAGCTATATCATATATCAAACAGGAAGAGTCTTTTTGCAATAGAGGATTTTAACACATATCATACATACCATACCAGCTAGACTCTATAAGTCAAAGTAAATCATTCACAACTTCTGTACCTTTCAAGAGCAATGTAGCGTGATTAATTAACAAACATATTTTCAACTACATTAACTACACTGACGTCAGAGAGAAAAAAAATGAACCTGAGTTGTCATTGTGAATGTATGTGACTGCTGATGATGGTAAAATACTCGAAGTGGTGCTTGAATTATTCTGGAGATAGGCCTAATTTATATGTGACTTTAGACTGGAAACTGAATAAACATTGTGGAAGGGAATACTTTAGGGCTATTTAAATGAAGCAATTATTTTCCTTAAATGAGCGGGGGTGGTCCGGGGTTTGGGATTATGCTTGGAAAGTCATTTTACTATATAACTAGCTTTTTGATTATGCAGGACTTTTGACAAGCATATTTTTCATGAATTTTTGATTTGAATGAATGAGGAATACAACTTGTATTTTTTGTACCATGTTTTCATATTCATACCAGAAGTTAACAGGAGCGTACTTTCAGGCAAGAAACTAGAATGAAAAGTGTTAGTGCATGCAAACTACCCAACATTTAAAGAGCAAAATTTTCATTGCTATTATTATTGCTTGAACATATTAACTATTTTAAAGAATCCTTTGCTCAGCAACAATGCTCACTATTAAACAACCAAGGTAGTGTTTTGAGGCTTTAGTTATGAAAGTATAGGCTCTTAATGTACAACCTCATAATGAGTAACAAATACACATCTATCAAAGTTTCCAGACAAGAGGATTAGTTGATAGTTGTTAAGAGCAGGCTCTAGCTCTTTTTTTTCATTTTCCTTTTTTTGTCACTGGACTTTTATAAAATTGTGGCATACTGTGATGTGTACCCAACTCACCACTGAAGTTAAGCTGCAATGGGCTACTCTAGTACTTGGTGTGTATCTGAATTGGCATTTGTTTGTCGCCTGATGTTTGATAAAGTTTAGTGCACTATTCTTGTCTCTGATGGCTTTGCAGCTTGTACTTGTAGATCAGAAGACTCTTCAACCTCGTTCATGTTAGCAAATGGCAACTTTTAAAAAAAAATTATTTGGTTCAACATATGTACAACATGAAAAAGATATACATACAAGTACATTTACGAAAAAACGGTATAGGTTAGATTTACAATTTAGGTACCATTTTAAAAACAATTGATGCTGTAATGCACCATGACAAAACAAAAGATAGTTATCCCTCTGTAAATGTGGCAAAAAGACAAAGGCATGATCACACATTAAAGATGGATACTAGGTCTCGTTCAATCTAGAAAACACTGACCATGAATTTAGGAAGTATTGTATATTGTTGTTTATTTTTGCAACATATTTTGGTCATTGTAGATACCAGTAAAAAAACTCTAAAACCTTTTAAACTCAATGTTTTGTTACTGTGTGCACATTAAAAAATGTTTTTTTTTAGCAGAAAGAATAAGTACATTGTTGGGGAAAACGTTTATCCCAAATTCAAAGTAACCAAAAATTATGGTCACTGGATTTAATTCAATAAACACATTGAACTCTCTCTGCAGCCATGACCTTAAATCCAACCAAATTCAGATACCTTCAGACAGGATATAAAGAGATGACTAATGGTCTCATCACACATACTGCAGAATCTGCAGTGTGAAGAGTGGCTTATTTTAACCTTACTCAAGTAGGCTTTGGTACCCCAAATTCTGTGTATAAGTCTAAACTGGAACCATATGAAGTCATTATTTCTTAGAGACCTGAAACAAACCTTATAGATGTTAATCCAGTATTCCAAATGTTGTTCCATTTATTTTTCAGAGCTAAATTATTGTACTGTTGATTTAATATACTGTAAAATTTTATAGTTCCTGAATTTGAATAGGACAAAAGCTTGAGGTAAGAAGACTGACATGGTTTTGGAAGGATCATGTTTAAATATTTTTTAATTCTAGTCCAAAAAATTAGTCTTGATGTTAACCTGTCAATGTCAAGTAAATCTAATGGTGAGTATACACCTGCATAGTACCAGTGGGGGAAAAATAAAGGCTCACTAAAGAGCAGAGGGTTATACCATAAGGGGCATGACAATGCTTCAATTTGTAGCATCATGTATAGTTTTTCAGTAGAAACTAAAGTTGAAAATAATTTAGCATAAGGAGCATTGGGGAAATTGAGAAGACACATCCATAATATATTTTTGGGATTTGATAATGAGTTCCAGATCCAGCATGTTAAGACCCCCAAAAAGGTAAGTATTGGTAATCTATCTCCTATTAACCTTGTCTGGTTTATCCCAAATAAATGAATACATAAGACTATTTAGATTAATAATAAATTGCTTGGTTGGAGATGGAATGGAGGTAAAAATATGGTTCAAGCTAGAGATAATGAAGGTTTTTATAACAGTGATCTTGCCCATTGGTGTCAGTTTTCTTCTTGTCCACTGGTTTAAAGTTTTATTTATTTTGCTCAAGACTAAACTATAATTAAGATTGGGTATATTTTCCAAATCCACAGGAAACTGTATCTGAAGTAAGTCAAATTCTGTTGTGAAGTTTTTTCTTCCCCAGCCATACTAACTTGGTTTTGTCTGTAATTACCACAAGTCCAGAGAGACAACCATATATTTCCAATGTGTTCAGTGCCGCCAAAAGACAACTTAGTTCTGATCTATGTAGCCATAGTTTCAAATACAGGTCATAATTCAAAGTCACTCAGTTAACAAGTATAATAAGCTGGCCTGCAAATGGATGGCTTAAATGCTGTAAAGGATCACTTTTCATTGTATCCATTTTAAGTTTAAGAAGACAATGATTCCTCTGGAGAAAATGGTGTTGTTTATATTGGATAAAGCAATCACCCCAGACCTTTGGTCAATATATTTGAACCTGGATTTAGTCTTGGTTCAACATGGTATTTCACACATACAGGTCATTCAATATTATTGTTGGGAAAACATTAGTAAGCCGATATTCTTCCCACAATAGATTTCAATTGATGGAGATTTGTTTTTGATGTCACTTTTACCATGTTAAATAGGTCTTATCATGACAAGTTTGTTGAGATGTAGGAAACAAGTTTATACTAATTTGTCAAGATTTTGCACCGAAATCGATTAGACACCGACAAGGAAAATACCCAATGAAATTCCCCAATTCAGTTCTTTCCAGGAATTGTATCTAAGACTTGACTGGTGGGTGACAAGTGTGATACCCACTACACCACCTTGTACCCATTCACACAACAGAAACGAAGAATCACCTGATCTGAAATTTAGGTCGGATTTGAATATCTTACCATGATACTCCCTGTTGCCATACAATGGACAATGTATGGATGTATCAATAAGAGTGAAAATAGTGAAAAAAAATGTCATTTTAAGGGAGTCTGAGCTACTGCCAGTTGAATCTGAAAGAGCTCTTTCGGGCTTTATACAAGCAATAATGTCAGTGTCAACAGTATCTAACTTAAACAGGTTCATAATTTTACTGCAGTGTTCCCAGCAATAGCACATTAGAGAAAATGGTTCAGCATTTCAGCGAATTTATCGAAAATGATGAAATTGTCAGTTATTTGATAAAAACATATTTATAAAGGTAATGATGTGTCTCTTTATCTTAACACGATTAGACCAATCGATCAACGAAGAAACACTCAAGTTGTGATATTTTGAATTATTACCAAAGAGAATGCTATTTTATGACTTTACTTTCTTGTGCATGTATAAAGTATAACAATAATGTATCTCACTTATAACAGCTTAGCAAAATACTCAAACAGAACTGCAAACATAGTGAAGAATGTTAATTATACATGCCCTTAAGAAACGTGTGTATTTTTGTAGCCTGGTCATTAGCCTGGACATAAGAGTATGCATAATATTACATAATGTTTTGTGAAAACAAGTATAGTTGAACAAACTTTTGAATATTTGAATAGCTATTGAAATATATACACATTTTAATCTGGTTAGATAATTCAAAAATGACAACTACATAGAAGATTATTATTAAAGTCTCTTAACAGAAGGAATGTGCAGCCATACATTTATGTTATTCAGTTAAAACATGAACACCAAAGAGGTTTGCCAGTGTTAATCTCCATTGAGTAGATCTATGAAAGTAGTGTTAAAACTTAAGCAAACAAGAAAACAAATTCTTTGTGGATTTAATTTTCTGCTTGACAATATTTTCACTGATTTTGAATGCTAAATTATAAATATTGGTGTGCCTATTTTTAGTTGCATTTTACTGTTTGTATACATGTAGATTTATCCCTTATTCTTTGGAAAAATATTGGGTTGATTAAAAGTTACTTTATGCTCCCTGATTAACTTTGTTTATTGCCTGTGGATAATTAATTCTCCCGGTTGGAGATTCATGGATCCTTGCCAAGGTAGAATATTAAATAAAGTGGAAACATTTGAAACGTGTACCACTCTTTGCAATTATGAAAATCTCATTGTACAAATGTTTCTTTATTGACAACATTTAATGGTAAATGTTGCACACATAACATACAGTTGTAGCAATGTGCATTATGACTAAAATAATGAAATACAATTTCTGTATCGGCCATTGGTTAGTGGTATAGTTTTAAGACTGCTTACACAAATTCTGGGTTGCCCCAATAAAATTTGAACCCTTCTTATTACAAGTGTTTCTTTAATTCTAAGCCAGCCACTTTTATAGCATTAATTATTCGTTAAAAAGGAGGCTTTAATCCACAACAATCAGGAACAGTTTCCACACACCCCCCCCCCCCCAAAAAAAAAAAAAAAAAAAAAGAAAAAAGGGAAAAAAAAACAGGGATGAGAAAAAAAGGTGAACGCCAGAGAGAAGCAGGATTAGCAAAGAGGTTATGTTGGAAATTGCTATAAGAAAATAGTAACACTTAAGGGGTTTTTCTTTGAAGGAAGCAATAGAGCAGGTAGCACAAATCTCATGCCTATTTCAGACATGCTGATCCTGATTTCCTTAGGTTCCTATGTTCAAGGATGGCTTTCTCCTGTTAGTGGTCCATTCTAATAGAATTTTGCATGTGATGTTCCAACTCTGCAGAATGGCCTTTGCTGAATACATTAGAAATTATCTCTACACTCATTTGTGGCAGGTTGAAGACCTACTTTTTCATCCATATATATTCCCTACCTCTCTTCTTTTCTCAGCAGACTTGTGGCCGACCATCTCTCTGTATGATTTATAGATCCAAGATCTGCTACTTGCTTATTCTTGAGACCTTAGAATCCTCTAGTACAAAATAAAGTGCATAATACCTAGATCACACCTTCCTGTGCTGGAGTTATGAGATCCTACTAAAAGAGCTTGTGTACATGCAGTTGTGTTTCTCCATTTGGGTTTTGGAAGGATTTATTCGGTGGGATTAACATTTTGGTAGATTGTCTTCAGGCCGATTGTGGCACACCTTTGAAAGTAATTTGCTTTCAGGAGAGATTTATAAAAATGTTTAAAATAGCCATTATGATCTCTCATGGGCTGTATTAAAATGTACACCATGGAGGGATGAAAGTGGGGAGTGGGATAGATGTATCAGCAGTCCCCACCACCCCAGGAAGAAACACACCAACATGCGGAGCATAAGAGTTTATTGTATAGATTAACAAATATATATATGTATGTAAAGTGTATAATGTAAATAAAACTACTACTGATATGATAGCCATTATACTAGCAATTATGTTCATTAAATATTAAGAACTTGATACATCAGCTTAAATGTTAATGTCCATTGTTACAGAATTGAACATCAAGGTCATTGTTTGACCTGATATGACCTTTTAAAGGTCATATGAGCATACATGATTTTATTACGCCAAATTGTAAACGAATGAGTTTAGGGTCACCTCAGTCTCAACACAGGGCCATAACCCCCCCAAGATTGAGTTAAGGTTACCCTAAAGTCAAAAGACAAGAAATAAATTCAAAATAGGCCCAGAATAGAGAGTGAAGGGGCCCTAGAGTTTTAGCAGTATTTACATATGCAATTTTTAATACACAATATACATTACAAAGCGCCCTCAAGCCCAACCAGAGTACATCATGGGCTGTATTAAAATGTACACCATGGAGGGGTGAAAGTGGGGAGTGGGATAGATATATCAGGTGGTTCATTCTTCAGCGTTTACCACTAAGATATGAGGTCTCTTTTCAGATGAATAAAGTCACGGTCGGTGGGTGGAAAGCAGATTGCATTGTATTGTATAGTGTATTTACATTTGGCGCAATATCTCCATGTACTACAGGACTCAT
Source organism: Sabellastarte sp. h YS-2021 (assembly GCA_964017235.1). Classification (NCBI taxonomy): domain Eukaryota; kingdom Metazoa; phylum Annelida; class Polychaeta; order Sabellida; family Sabellidae; genus Sabellastarte; species Sabellastarte sp. h YS-2021. The sequence goes on from OZ024928.1 coordinate 139,826,513, forward strand.
TTGGCCCACCCGACTATACAAGTACACTGCAACTCTCAAATTGCTGACATTTCCCTAACTGAGAGACAGAAGCTCAAGGATGACCATTTATCCACGTCCTTGAGGATCTTTAACCTGCCACAGGGGATAGGAGCCAATGACAGAGGACTGCCATTTTAAGTGTTCATCCGAGCCACTATGTATGTACCTGTACCTGGGTTTGAACCCATGTCATCTGTGTTCCTAGGCGAGTGTGTTACCCACTGGGCCATAGTGGCAAACATACACAAATATCACCGTAAGGAAAAGTGTGGTGTGACCATAAAAAAATTAAAATTAACTTAAATATAAAAATACCTCATCTGTTTAATTGTTTTTTCGAAGTTTCAAATATGTAAGAACTGCAGTTGTCTCATAAAAATAGAAACCATCAACAAAAGAAATTGTCCAAAGGTTTTATCAAAACCATCAAAAAGATATGACCAGTAACATTTATGTGGGACAGAAGCTTAAACCAATATAAGTTTAAACCAATGTTTTTAAACCAAACTTTCCAATCTATTCAAAGTGTTGTGATACTTAATGTCTATTCTAGCAGATTATGGGGAACATTAAAATATTCCACACTGATTTAGCTATTGGACACCCATGACAAACAGGCATACAAAATAAGGTGACAAAGCGATGTTAGATATATGGGTCTTGTGTATCAATGGGAAGTCAAAACCAACATGTTTTATAAAATCAAACTATGCTAATCGATCAATTGATTAATTGGAGTTTAAAGTCCCTTAGAGCAAATGATTTATGTCATAGTACAACCGGTGGGTGTGGGGATGAAGGAAATTATTATTACTAATTGGTCAAAATTATGCTCTAAGAATTATCAGGCGCTGCCATGTGCCTTGTCCTCACTTCCCCGGAAGAACTGTGGGTCACACCAATGTAAGTTACACCCAATAAAAGCTGAAGAGTTTATCAATATGCTGTAATAAATGTGTACATTGTAGATAACTGTAAGTTATTTACGTTAATATTTATTCATGTTTTAAATTTTGCATGCACAGAACATCTTATATCCTCTAATTCTCACGACAATCCTTACTAAACGGTAAGATATTGAGGAGTTATAGGCCCAAGGTTATTTTTTCTGATTGTAACTTTATTATCTCGATAAATAAATATAATTATCTTGATGTATGGAGATAGTAATTTGATATATTAATTAAAAATGATATTTTAGAAGATCAACTGGGTATTCACATAATGAGAATATTATGAATTACAATATACCTATCTGCTCAACTTTAGCAGCATGTCATTAAGCAGGGTCATGTGTAGTGCAGGAAATTTTATTGTAAATAGACATTATATTATTTAATATATCACTACATTAAATATGCTAACAGCCCATGAGTGTTGTGTACAAATCAGCAAATGCGATAATACACTGAAACGGTGCACAAACTACATAACAATGAGTTACACTGAGGTTAGCATAGATGGCCGTTAATGACGGTAGGGTTACCTCAACTTCAAGTTTAGGCTGTCATTTGTTTACAGAAAAACTACAGTTATCTAAATATAAAATACACCTTTCCCAGTTGAGATGTGCTGTGAATAAACAGCTTTTTACTCTCTGTCTACCATGTCAGTTCATATATCAGCTGGTGTGAACTTAATTACTCATTTATTAATTCCCTCTCTGGCCAAACGCCAGACAACAAAATGAAACATCTATTGATCTGTACATAAGTGAAATACTGCAAGCAATCATTCAAAATGATGCTCTAAGACAATACACTAATGAAACCAAATAATTGTTAAATATAAGTGTACGATAATGGGTTGCCAGTTGAAGGATGAGTAAATTTTTACTATTATCCTCACTTAAAGTGTCAATCACAAGCAATTTGTTTTCGTATTGTACCTCACAATGGCAAACATATTGAGTATTATTTTCCGGGCCAAAGGAGCCTATTGACCCCACTGATAGGCTTGGGGCTATCAAGATAATGTCAAAGTCCCCCTGGGTTCTGGGTGACGGGAGGGGGGGGGGGGGGGGGGGGGCACTAAACATAGGCTTGCTCATGATTCAAATTTTTGAAATTATTGTTTTTTTATTTCAGTTTGAATTTGAGGTTATATTGAGCTGGTGTAGATCGGAAACAGAATTTAGCAGATGGGCAAATTCAATGCATTGATTTAAGATTTATCTCAGTCCGTATCTACAAAGAGATTAGTGACAGATGAGCCAAGAATCACTTTTGCTTTATGTGAAAATGCTGTACACTTGATTAAATTTTTCTCTGATATTTGACGGTTGCCTAATCTGAATGCCAGTGCTGATTATCACCAGATAAGGAACAACTTGTCTGCTTATCACTGGGATTTAAAATTAAACTAGTGATTGATTGATTTGGACTAAATATTGTTAGAACTGTTTGGAAGTGCCCCGTAGTTGGTCAAGATACTACCTTGTAAACTAGTGTCAGGCAAACAGCTACATGTACTTTACATCCCAGTCAACAGCCTTAGTTATATTGAGACAGGCCGCCAGGACTTGTGGGAATAAAAACCATACATTTGGTGAGAGCCTGTGACAAGATGTCAAACTTGCAAAACACGAGGACACCAAAGACTGTGAAAACAACTATCACTTCTCTTGTGAACGTCATAATTTGAACTTATAAAGTTAAATATGGATATTGAGTGTCTTACCACTTACACCTATCTTTATAATATGTACGTGCAGGGCAATTTAGCAAAATGGAATCCTTCTGATCTCAAAAGGTATTCCCCATTTTATGTTTCTTCATATCTAGATGTAGAAGCATTGATTTTTGAATATTTGCATATTCTCGCTTCATTCTCTGTTCTGATGTCTTGGATTTGAGTCCAAATCATGGCAAAATGTTAAATTCACCAAGGCTCTGTTTTATGATGACCTTAATGTTGAAAACAGTGTAAAAATTCCAACTTTGATTTTAATTATATCTTGTAAGATTTTCATTGTGTGTAAGCCTACACCAGGCTAGCTAGTTTAAATGGTTGAAAGGGGGTTGAAATGAAGTAGAAAATAGTTTGAAATTGTTGTCGTGTGGCAAAATTATTCTAAACATGGAGATACAATCAACAAACACATCTACCACTCTCCCATAATATACAAATCTTTACTTATTCCCAGCATTGGAGCTATCTGTTGTATTTCTGCTAAAGATGTATCACTATCATTCTAAAATGAATATTGTTAACGAAAAATATGAAGGAAAAGGCCAATGAAACAAACAAATAATTCTACTTATGCCATCAATACTAGAGCAATGCAGAATAATTTGTTAATTTCAACTTAAGTTTCGACTTAAATTAGATTTTTAAAAGAGCAAAACTCAGCTAATGTAATAAGGTGTACAGATGATTATCTCAATATGTCTCCTTCCCGCGTTAATAGAGGTGTCAAACATATGAGGTAGAGCTTATTTTGTGAATGTCTTGGACTTGTTTGTCATATACAGGAAATCCTATGGGACACTGATTTGGGAGGGAATAAGGGTGCTATGTTACAGGAACTCTATTCTTTATAATTGTCTGGCCTCTGATTAGTGTTTTGACATCTCATTGGGAGCTATACGGACTGTATATTGTGTGTGTGTGAACACAATATGAAAGACTGTACAGGCAGAAAAATATATCTTTGTAACATGTAGCAGAGACACAACAGGGATTATTTCAGATGGTTTTGTCCATTCTTGTTGAAAACCAGTGGGGGTTTATTGGTAATATACTAAAGGAAGACATTATCTACTTGTCAGCATTGTGTTTTTACCCTTAAGGGTGGTCCTGCCTTTACCAAAGAATCTCTGAGGTTAATTAAGTGGATGCTGTAATTTTAGTTAATAATACACAAGTGTTTGTAAGTGAACACACTTCCACTTGTTTATATTGATGAATAATTCATTGTTTCTTATGATGGAACCTCTGTGGCCTTGTGCTTATCAAATTTGTCACATGTTCCCTTGACTGTCATCTGTGTAGTTGTGGGTTTGAATCCAAGCTAATAACCACATATGCGGAATCTTGATAGGCTGTCCCAAGTTGACCAGAGTTGTTAAATAAGACAAAAAATCCAACTTTTCATAATGTCCTGGGGCAGTATTCGAGGAAGGTCTTAGTCAAATCTTTGGTTTAAATTGCCTCAATTTTGGAACTTTTGCAATACTACCCCTGCGTTATAACTTTCTCCAAACAGGCCATGTTTTAATGGCATATATTTGTCTATTTGTATGTTTGTTTGCAAAATATTTTTTAAATTATGGACGGATTTTGATAATACTTTAAGTAAATATTGACAATGGGGCCAGAAACTTGTGATTCGATTCTGGTGGTGACGCAGATCACTGTCTAGTTCAAGAAAATATTTAAAGGATTTTTTATCATTGCACTCATAACAATATAGGAGTTGTTAGAAATCGTGGCAGGTGTGCATTCTCCAAGTCCTCATTATTATGGCATCACATCCACGCATATTTGGAGTAGATGTAGAGTATTCACCCATTCACAGGTTTAATATATATATGTGTTGGTATTCTTGGATTTACAGTAATTTAAACTTTACATGCTTGCTTGTGTTTGTGGATGTGGATTCACACCAAGGATCCGAGCTGTATCAGGATCTGGCTGATATGCCATGGTTAATATTTCGATTCAGACACAACTGATAAATTGGTCTGCATTACAAATCGAATAGTAGTGACCTTAAGGTTACTCAGGATGCTATGTCGATTGATGAGTTCACTTGTTTTGGGGTAGGGTTGTAACCATTTGGCTTTACATTTAAAATTCTTGGGGTCAATGGGTGTGTTCCACTGGAGCCGACTTGTTGGTAACTAGGTATTTTTGGTCGGTTAGGATCGGTTGTAGCTTCCCAGCTTGTTGTGTTGGATCAGGTCTATATCCATACCTTTGCTGTAAATCATCCTTTCGTGGATCTCTCAGCTTGTTGGTCACACTCCCGCTTTGTCCTATACTGTTACCGTCTTGTCTGGAAGAACTTCCCGATCTGTTATGGTTAAGTACCAGGACACCACCTCCCGACAGACCATATAAACAAACCGACCATACTTGAAAGGAAGCCGACATTGCCAACCTGATTTGATACTTTACATCAAGAAGAAAAGTCTCCCAGTCTTCAACCATAAAGTCGGTAACATCTTAGTAGGACAAACTGGGAACACATCACGACAAGCCGTAAACAGAAACCGACAAGGTGGTTACAGCAACAGACAAGCCAGGAATCGTGTAGGACAAGCCAGCCTCATTTTACTGACCCTTGTCGGCCTGTCGGTTATAAAATCTGTCACTATATAAGGTGAGTCAGCTTGCACAAGGCAACATTTGGAGTCTGGCAGCTGACAGATGACATCTGGCAGGCTGACTTGTGATGACCATTTTGTTTTCATACAAATGCTGCATTTACACAAATGAACCCTAAGGTGGGCAGGACAGAGAGGAAGATAGAAGTCTCAGAGAGGGAGAGAGAAAGGAGGCAAAAGAAAGGGAGGGAGAGGCACAGAAATGGAAGAAGGAAGCCAAGAGGGAGGAAACTACACACTCAGCAGATGAGGGAGAGACCAAAAGTGTGCTCGGACAGACAGTAGTGACAGAGAAATGGATACAGAGGGTGGAGGAGAGAGGGGACATCTCAATTGCACTCAAGGCACAAGAAGGGGCACATGACAAACATCTACCTGATGGACTCAGATGAGGAGGCATTTGTGGACTTTAGGAGTTGTATGACAAGACTAATGAACATTTTAAGGACAAAGTAAGGAAGGAATGTCTTTGGGAGAGGTTCGTCAACAGTTGTAAGCTGTCTGTCAAAGTGTGCAAGACCTGATTTGAATCAAAAAGGTCTTGTTGAGGCAAGCTCACGCAATCTAAGCCTGGTCAGGCTCCAAAAGAAATGACGGAAAGGCAGAACTGGATTCAGGATAAATTTAACTTCGTGAAGACCCACATCAGATGCAAGAGACTCAGCAAATTTTCAGGCATCAAGTCCCCAGCCTGAGGAGCCAGTGCATGTGCTGCCTCAGCACACAACATCTCCAGAGCTTCAACTGACACAGATAGTAAGGAGATCAGCATGCAATCAGACACCACAATACAGCCTTCAGTTACAAGCCCTAGTGCAGTTTCTGAGTGTTCTTCTGCTGCCATCATTTATCGGGTAAAGGCAGGAGACAACAAGAACAGCCTTCTGCAACTACCTGGAATCTGAGGTGGCGGCCTTAGAAGATAGAGACTTTCAAACATTCAGAAACTGTGAAACTTCTAAGTAGTATTCAAAGCAAGGAAAGGAGCCGCCAACCCCAGCAACCACAGCAACAGACACTTTCTAGTAGCTCAAGTGCAACAACAACATTTGTGCCACAGACATCTCAACAAGACTCAGATGCCAGCAAGCCAGGCCATCCAACCCGCACAGCAGAGCTAGGTGGCAAGCAAAAGACAGCTGCAACCCAGAGGGCAACCAGTTTCCTTCCTAGTGGTTTATGACTAACAGGCTGGACCTTCAAGACCACTTACTTTCACACTAACCCCAACTAAGCACTGTAAGTTGCCTCTGCCACAGGCAAAGAAAGTCAGCACAACATCATAGGACTCTCAAGCTTCTATGGGAATCTTCAACCTGTGATGAGCTACCAATAATCGACTCACTGAAGCCGTTTTCACAACCCAACCCAAAACAACAAGCCACCTCTCCTCCAACCACCACTGCATAGCAAGAACATCAGCAGCAACTAACCCAACGCAGTCAGCCAAAGCCAAACAGCAGCAGTAGAATCACTGCACTTGCCTACAATCGGTTCTTTTCAGGACCACTGCTGTCAAACATTTGGAGCCGACCTTTTGACTTTTGACCCTTTGATGATTTGGAACATGGAAATATCTGCAAAATTTGCAAGAAGGAAATTTTGAAAAAAAAGAGATTTTTTCTTTAAAGGTTTATATTTTTTTTATTTTTATGGGGGACATTTTTACATAACTTGATTTGAAGTTTTTCAACAGGGGACTTGTAATCTGGTTTTAAGTAGTTTTGAAACTTGTTGGAAATTGATTGGATTTTCTTTAAAAATTTGTTTGAAATCTGAGCAACACCAGCCTAAATAAAAGTTTTTGGAATAATTGGGTAGTCCTAAAAAGGACTGATAGAGGATAGCTTCTTCTGCCCGCCTGGGGTATCTAGACATCTCAGATCATGTCCTCCTGCCCAACCAATGCCCCCACGTGATTGAAGTAGTCTTTCAATAAATCTCACTGATGTTTTGCCTCCCTCAAAGGATTCCTGTAGTTGTAATCTGGTATAAACACCACCTATTCATTTCGTAGGGCTGCCACATCATTCGCTGGGGTTGGGGCACTGTCTGCTCCGCCCTGGTGTGTCCTCAGCATGTTGTGCAACACCACACATGTAATAACAACGTTTCTGAAAAAACTTGGCCTTTGCCCCATGGTGCCCAGTAGTACCCTGAATCTTCTTACTAGTATTCTAAATGCATTCTCCATCACCCTCCTGCCTCTGGAGATCCTGTAGTTTGCACTTGTTTCTTGTCTTGTGAGTTGTCTTCTGCTGTAGGGTTTCACCATCCATGGCATCAAGACAAAGGCATCATCACCCAGCAAGAAATAGCAAAAATCTGGTCTTGGTTCAAGTGGCGGAAGCCTCAAGGTGCCTTCCTCGATCTTCTGCCTCAAATCGCTTCTATTGAAAATCTGTGCATCTGATAAAGATTAACTTGACCCAACATCTTCCTAAATGAATCTGTATTCTGCATCTGCCAGGGCTAGCAGCACCCAGAAAAAAGAAACCCTTGTCGTTGTGATAGTCACTGCTTGATTTCTTTGGCTTCTTCATGGCGATATGCTTCCCGTCAATTGCCCCTACAGCATGTGGGACATTCTAGCATGCGAGACATTATCTTCTTTCCCTGTTACTCCATCTCGACCATCAGAACACTTATGTCAAAGCTTGATCAATCATTCTTGGTTGGTGTAGCCATCCTCCTCTTTTTCTTTCTTTTAGCAAAGATGTTTGTGAAGTATTCTGAGTAGTAAAAAGCCTAAGCTTTTAGCAGAAAGTAAAATAAAATTTAAATTGGATATGAAATATTTGCCAGCATAGATCCTTTCTTGTCAAGTGATTTTATTTTGGATTTTACGTTGTTTTCAACACTGTACGGGTCATATCACGACGGGTAGTTGGAAGGGCAGAGGAAACCAGTACATACAGTTCGTACGCTTGTCAAGTAATGAAAAGGAAATGAGGCTAATGTGACCAGAAGCCCCCTGTTTATACACACATATAACCATACTGATTGACAACTGACATCCAGAGTAAACATCGGTCACCTGTAGTCTACACCTGATATCACTGACTATCCAGTTTGATGTGATACAGCATCAGACGTCCCATGAGAATTAAGATGGCTGACTCTGGATGGATCAAGGTCACCTTTGTTGACATACCTGTAACGTGAAATGATAACTCCCCTTGATTTCTGACTCCTCTGTTTTGATCTTTTGAAGAGTCATTAATTTGCAAACAACATGTATCACCCCAGACAATAGAATTTAGGGGGGAGGTTGAATGTTGCTTGCAAGATACTGACCAGGAGTACTCCGGTTACATCAAGTGTTAATCCTCGCATACCCATGAGAGATTCTTAGTATGTGCAGATCTTTTCCCATGCCGATTGTTTCCTATAGATAGCCAAGGACAGCTCAAAAAACACCCTGGCTGATGTACAAGCCCATGGACACCTACACGGATGGTCTGGGAAACCCAAAATTGGGGGTGCTCTCAATGTATCTTGGCAGTGAAAAAAAGCCTATAAAATATGCATATTTATGATAAGAAAGTATTCAGGAAGTACTTACTCTTTGTTTGAATATTTTTGTAGATATGGAAATAACTGTTGCCAAGATGCAATACCAATAATACCATTAGTCAAATAAATAGTAAATTGGATGATGTGTGTTTCAAGTGATCTGAAAATGGGTCTGTTTTAACAATAAGGTCCATTTCTCTCTGGTATTTTGGGACAAAATTTCCTTTTAAGCATCTGTGTGTATTGGCTATTTCAATTGGCAGGTATTTCATTAAAATAATTAGTCAGGAGCTAAATAATTTTACCATCTCTGGATATGTGCACAAGTTGATATTTTTGTTTCATAACTGTCTGTTTACATCTCGGGTGATTCTTAGTTTCACGCCCATCATCTTTGTTTCATAAGACTGAGGTTGTAAGTTGAACGTCAGTTTGTACTAAGATAAAGTACTTAGAAATCTTATCTTATATAAAATATTTATGGCATAATTCTCTGTGTGCCCCAAGCACAAAACTATCACCTTGAAAGGGCTATACACAAAAGGACAATAACATGAAGGAATTTTAAACAATGTTGATAATACTCCTTTGAAAGAATCACCAATAAATTATGAGTATCTAACTTTTAGCACTATATTTGTCGCCATAATTAACTAGTTTGCTACATATATTTGGATTTGCTTTTGAATTATTTCAGTTAATATTTGTTTAGTGTGTGAGTTGTATTTTTATAGCCTAACTGAAGAGCCGTTCCAAACTCTTTCACCCTTTACCAGTGATACATAATGACTGTTCATATCAACAATTACAGAGTTATTTTTTCAAATGTGTCTCTGAATCAAATATTTTAAGAAAGAGTTTTTGTCATGCTTACAATATCTGTTCCCAAGGGTCCCCACCCCTCAAGTCACAGGACCCTCTTTATGTAATCATAAACACTTACAATAACCAACTTATTTGTGCACTGAAAGGAATCACAAATTTGGTTTGAAATAACATTTAATGGTGCCAAAATCCTTGATAGCTAGTTCTTTCTCCCCGGGTGTCCTGGACAAGGTATTGCTCTGTCTTCTGCAGAAGAAGATTCTCTTTTTATCTCTCCTTAATTTTTGGGCCAGGTTAAAATTTGAAGTTTTTTTCTTTCTCTGCTGAAGCAATAACCATAATCATGTTATCTGACACTGTGCTTTTAGTCTGTAGGATTTGTGACAAGATTAATTTCTAAACAAATAGTTTTAGGATAAATTCATCGGGGCAATAGCAGCATAGTACATCCCTGGATACCTCACAGAGGTGACCTTAAGATAGTTTAAGATATGACAAGAAGTTGTGGTATATCATTGATGAAACAGAGAAGACCATTGAGTATTGTACTGCGATGGAGTGGGGCTGTGTTTTGGGTGAGGGGGGTAGAGAGTGGTAGATTGATGTACAAATGAGCAGCACAAGCCTCTCTTATAATTAGGGTGTAGATTTCACACAGTATGGGGCTGTCAATGACAGACTTCTACCACCCACAGAGAGGTATGGGAAGTAGGGTAAGAAGTGGGGGTTGGTATTGTATAAGTATGTTGGTATAATGCATATTGTTCAGAAAATGTTGGTATAACTCTTTGGAAGGTTTAAAAACAACTACTGGATAGTTTTTATTCTGATTCCAATTTTTTACCACTTTAAACAGAGCAATTTTCCAAATTTTATTGCTGTTGAATTCCTGTTTATCAGGTGATTTGTAAGTTAATCTGTAATAGTTTCATCTTAACATCTGAAATAATGAAAAACATTTAAGAGAAAAAATGTCTTATCAAACAATTGTACGGGGCTCAGGGAACATTGCCCTTCAAAAGTTAAATATCAGTTTCAATTCAAGTCACTGGTAGTTAAGGTCAACTTTGCCTATTGTTGGGACTATTCTTTAACCTGCCACTGGGGACTGGGCCCTATGGCAGGCAACCTCTATTTTCAATGGTTATCCAACCCACTATTTTCTACCTGTACCTGGTACTGAACCCAGGTTATCTGTGTTCCCAAGTGATTGCGTTACCCATTAGGTCATAACCACATCCCATGGATAATTCTAGTGAGGGAAGAATTGTTGTTGAGTTGTTGGCATTTCTAAACTTTGCTGTAACTGCCTTAAACTAAAACTTAAAGCATACAGTAAAGCAAGGTGGTGCTAAAGGTTTTATAACTGTACCACTCGAAGCTTTCTTCTGTGTCTGAATGTTAATGAAGTATTCATTAAAATTTATTCAAGTCAAAGGATATTCAATTATCAATGAGATCATGTATCATGTATCAATGAGATGTGGGCATTTATTTATGTACCTTGTTTATGTATCTTATGGTGTGGTCCAAAGGTAGCTTAACTATTTGTATCAACTTTATAATGTATAAGCAATACTCTTTAATATAAGTCACATATTTTAAAATATACTACATGTAGTAATACTAGAAACGTATCGCCATTATTTTACAATTAATCGTTGTCTAAAAGTTTAAACTATGAGAAGTGATTTAGATCATATTAATAATCCTTTTGACAAGAGACCATAATTACAAATAATTGACCTGTGAGATGAAATGTTCCAGTCTGTGTCGCATACCTTTAGGCCATTAACGGGTATAATAGTATAATGATATAAAACCTAAAGACCTTTCCTCCGTCAAATGATAATTGGAGACAACCATCAAGCGTTTGACAAGGTAACAATACTTCCCATGTGGTCTTGTGGAAGCTTCATAAGTCATGATGCAAGTTTCATGTGCATGACATATATATGTTTACATTTTATTAAACATGATACTGTGTTAATTTATCTTCTTTTCTACAAGATAACAATATAAAAGTAGCTTCATAAAACGTAATAAACTTTTAGCTTCAGATACGACATCATCATATTTTTAATGCCCTCACACCCTATCACAGTATAAACTATTTTTCAACAATAAAATCCTTGACAACTAGATCAACTCTTGCCAAGTACATAAAGCATGATGCTTGATTATAATTTGATTTGCATTTATTATATATTTTTGTATGTACTATATGTTTGCTGTTCAGAATTAACAAATATAATACATCCTTCATAATACTACTTTGATATGAAAAGCCACATATTGCTGACTCACGCCTGTCCACGAACTAACTATATAGTCAGGTTGTTAGTAACTGATGGAATAAGAAACACTGATGATATAATTTATACAGCATAAAACAAGGCAAGAAGTGTACAGAATAATTGTTAACAAAATCATCTCTTGGCTTCATAAACATAACCTTAATGTTTGGTTATTTTTTTGTTGTTTAAACAACGCAAAATTTAATAATAAACAGTTCATTTTTCATCTTTCCTTTCTTTAGAATAAACGTGAAGATATTTTTTTTCATTTATTTCACCACGTATCTCCAGACATTTGTTATCTTTCACTATAAAGGTGTTTTCATTGATAATTTTCTCCACACCACCACAAAACATCCCAGTCCTTTGTCTCATTGTGATATCTTAGCCCTTCATCCATGGGTATGGCTTATGCATTTCACATTTAATCCCTCCTTTGATTTGGGTTATGCAGGTGGTAAAATATTGATATAGTCAGATGAAATGCAGTTTGTCAAATGTGTTTATGTATTTAACTTTGGTCTGTTCAGTTAGCATCCATCTTTATTTGGAGTTCATAGCTTCACAAATAGATATGTTTTGTTATTTTTTTATATATTCATTCTCTGCTGAAAAGAAGATTATTTTTGTGGTATCTTTAATATTAGAAAGCCCTGGTACAGACACATGTTACGTGTGTTTCAATTCAGCTCTGATTGAGTAGATGCTAAAAGTTAATGTGTGTTACAAACTGGTTGTGTAGGGATGTTTCATATTCATCACCTAATTGACATCATTATTCCACACCCCTGCAAATTTATAGGAAATCATTTATTAATATCACAGTTTATCATTTAATTCAAAGTAATTACTGACACCTGAGTCTTAATACATTTGTAACAATTTATTTTGACTGAGAATAATGTTGGCATTCAACATAATTTTAAAAATCCGAAAATAGTTTTTAAGTAAATAATTTGTGTCTAAAATAAACAAAGTTCTTTGTAATGAGTTATAAATTTTTGCGTGTAAAATTGCAGAACCCTTACTCACAATTTTTGCAATAAATGTAAACATTACAACCTACATTTTAGCAAACCCTACACACTGTGTGGCATTACAATCATATCAGATCAAAGCTTATGGACTTACTTATTATTTGTCAGGTTTACTCATTATCAATAATATTTACTAATTATCAAACTATGTGTTTAATCTAGTTTTCTATGATCTCCTTTCTTCATATATCCAAGGCAAGGCACCTACTAACCTGCCCAACCTTATGTTGAAAAGCTGTAGTTGCTTTTCATAAGTCGGCCAATTACAGTACAGAAACTTGTAAAACATTCATTTTTGGGGGTATCTTAACATGCTTTCCTGATTTCACGCAAAAATCAATGACTGTAATGTTAACAAACCAATACATATAGTCCTTAAAGACAGTGCCTAAGATAATAAACATTGTATGTAATTTATTTATTTGTTGTTTTACATCATGACACCTTTATATTAGTTATAATGTAAGAGATAGTTGGAAAGGTGCAGGAAACCAGTTTTATTATATCATTCTTAAATGAAATAAAAAATACCTGTGTTTGATTGTACAAAGCATAAATTTACATTGTTTTTCAGTTTTTAAATGTTTTTGGCTTGGACATCCTATATTTTTATTTACTGTTTAATTATACATGGAACACCGTCTTGATCAAATTTAACACCATTTCTGATTATGTCACTTATGAAAATAAAATCTGAAGGTTCACACGAGCTTGGCAATATGGTCAATATCGGCTGTATAAAGTGATAACATTGGATTATGCTTATAACGATCAAACGTTGACATGATAAAAACATCAATGATACAGAAACTAAATTTTTTTTAGAAAAAAAAAAATCTTTGTTTATATACTCATGATCAGTATATGTTGGAGTATTGGCGTCACACATACTCTACAAAAAAATAATTAAAAAAAATAAATAAATTAATAAATTAATTAATTAACATTTCTTGTTATCACAAGAAAATTATAAGGAGATTTAATTACTTTCAAGACTTCATTGAATGAATAGAATTTGCACACACACACACACACAAAAATTGAATCGGACGAAAAATAAAATTATGTTTTTCTGATTTTAATTTCATTGGTAAGGTTAATAGGTACTAGAGGAAACAGGAGAAAAAATGCGTATGAACTGATTTTAATATTTTTTAGTAAAAGTTGCATTATTAACTGCAACTGATATCTTTTGAAATCTAGATCTGCTGGAAATGCATTCAAATAAATATTGGTGATAGACAATCTGTTTGGACATTATATTTGTGCACCCTTTTCAGTGTAATTATAAAAATGAGCTTCAAAGTCTAGATGAGTCATATCCAGAATTCATAGTACTTTACTTCATTTGTAATACGCATGCGCAGCATGGAGGAATGTTGACATAATCAATAACAGTTACAGGATAAAGTGCAGCATTAACAACAAAGTACAGATTTCTCAAATTCAAAAAAATAACAATAATGATAATAGTAATAATTATGAAAATTTGCAAGTTTTAATGTTTTATTTTAATATAGCTTTTTATGTTTAACAACTAATGTCTGAAGACAACATAGATAATCAAATTTATTTATTCCGTTATAGTAAAATAAGTAGCATCAAATGAACAGATTTTTTTGGGATTAATTATTTTGTTTTCAATATATTTAAAACAATTAAATCTACCAGTACAAATGTATGCATCTTATATTAAATATTCCATATCAAGGTTTTGGACTTATGGACTTTCTAGATTTTTGTAAACTTCAAGCAAAATGATATTATAAATTCCTGTTGATATTTGACTTAAAATTAAGCTTCAAAGTAACACTGCTAAGAATATAATTTAAGTGTTTTACTCAGTTTAAAAATAAAAATGGTTGACAGCTAAGACTGTTGTATAAACTTGAGCTGCAAAACTGAGAAATAGTTATCACCTCAAAGCCAAACTAAGTTCTTAGAAGTTAATTTGGCCATTGTGTCAACTATTATAGGGGCACACAACTACATCCCAACCCCCCCCCCAAAAAAAAAATCCGCCATAAAACCCTGAAAAAAGTAATGTCAAACTTGTAAACAAGTCACATAGTAGTGGTAGGCAATATAAAATGGTTTTGAAATCAAAATATATGTAAATTATGGCCTCAAACTGGAACACTTTTTATGCACATTAAAATACTGCTGCTTTATAATGCTTCGCTGAAGCATAAACAATAGTAACAATTTCTTTTGTTCAAATGTAGAAATGTTGTAGACTTTGTGCAATTTGTAAAAAGAAGCAATAGAACAATTCTATCTTCAAGAACCAAATTTTACACCAATTTTCTTATTTCACCAAGTTTGCAAATACATCTGCGATTTGTGCAAAAAAATTCTCAGCTTTTGAGATATTTTCATGTTTTCAAAACTGATTTGTGACCTGCAGTTGCAATTTTTCCCCCTGTAGCAGAGAGCAACATTTTTTTTTGCATATTGTTCATTATAGTAAAATCAGGCAAAAATATCTTGTTCATGGAATTAAAATCTCAAGTGACATTGAAACTGTCAAATGCATTCTGCTATTCTGATCCATAATCCTGAAGACGAGTCCTACTGAAGCAGGTTATGGCTTCTGAAATAATGTATTGGATCATGATGAATATTGAATTAACAGTGTTCAAATGCATGCAGGTCTTGGTGGCAGCAGCAAAATTTAAGAAGACTGAATTTAAGATGTGATCTATGTGAACAGCAGATGAATATGGGTCAACGGCCCTGAAGGGCAAAGGGCAACACTTCATAAACAGGTCCGAGTTGAGTCCAGTGTGCCCACGCCAATCGAGAGCAGTCGGGTTGATATACCGAAACACATATACAGAGAATGTAACTCCTTTTGAACACTTTGTAATGTAATCCAACAAGATCTAAAATGTGCAAGGGTCTCAAAGTATTGTAAAAATGATCTGCATAATGTACTTTCAGCCCCTATTAAATCCTTTACAGTTCTTATTTTTATTTACTACATTTGTATGGAGAACAAAACACCCAGTGTCAGTGGGGTGAACCTGTGCTAAGAAATGGTAGCATTATTCACATATTTAGCAGCAACTTTGCAAAAGCAACAGATAAAACCTAAATTATTAAGATGATTTTCTTGTATTTCGGTCATAGTCAGAATACGACCAGTTCTAAATATATGATGGTAATGCCTTGCAAACTCACAGAAGGTCCACATAGTTTTGTTATTGACCCAAAAATGACTTTCAAATTCTTTCAAAATTTTCAGGAATGTAACAAATATATTTTCCTCTCCCTGACGCAATTGTACCCTATACGTGGGTTTAAGATTCATGTTGTATTACAGTAATACCACAAAATGCTGCTGAAATAGTTTTGAATTTAATAAAAAAACACTATAAAAGGCAAATGCAAATTGGACAGAGATTAATATCAATAATTTTAAATGTTTATCGTACAGTTAGTTACTTCCTTAGGGACAGTTATAAAGTGAAGTTCACCTGTATAGGAATCTATCACTTTAGCACAAAATGATGCCTTTACCCCATATATGAATAGTTTTTAGTTCAACACAGTTAAAACTTGACAATTTGAAAGTTTTTGAACAGAATATCTGGTTTTCTTTAAGAGGCTTTTGAAAACATGTTCCAGGTCACATTCCCTTCTTGTAAGCCATGTCTTTCTGTAGTTATGAAACATTACGACAAACTTGTTCTATGCAGAACTATAAATACCAAACTTTGCTACTACTATAAGATGAAAACCACACATTTGAACACTCAAAGAGCTTAATGGTTATAAACTATGAGATAAAGAATCCTATATATAAGAAGGTGGGGGGATGGGGGACAATTTGATACTAATTAACAAGCTTCTGCCAAAAGATGAATAGTACATCATATTGTATAACTGGGCTATGGTTAACCATTCAAAGGAGGGTTTTGAAATTCTTGCCCAAACATTTGGATATCAATGAATGCCTAGACTGCACCACTTAGTCTAAGGTTTCAATTTAATGTTTTGCTAATTTACAATGGAACTAGCTAAAGTGTCTTCTGTGGGTGACATGAAAAACGGCCCCTATCTGTTTCATGGCAGTCAATAGGAGTCCCAGGACCATCTGACTACATAGGCGATAAAAGGGGCTTAGTACCTGAAATCTTTCATATGTACATAACAGTGCTTTTTCATAGTATATATTGTTGGAGTGTAGTTGAGTATGCAATCGATGCTAACAAAAGAGTCCTCATTGTATGTTATTGTTACATGTACATATATAACATATAAGGAGGGGAAACTGTGCTTTGGTAATACTCAATTATAACAGAAAAAAGCTCACACTTTACTGTAATTGGTGGAGAAGGAAGGAGAAAAGGATTATGTTTAGTTATAAGCAGGAAACCAATTGTTTGGTTTTTCATACATATATACATGCTAAGACAAAATAGTTTTACAACAGATGTGACACAAATTTGTAAAGTTATATAAGAAAATGTGTAACTTTTTGTGAATTTTCTAGACCAAGGATTGAAAGAAAACGTTGCACATGTTGACTGGTGATTTATTGATTGATTTGCGTTACCGTACATGAATACTGTAAATAGAAGGAAGGACGATAATTGATAAATTTGTATTGATTTTTTTGGTGCATTTGTTTGTTTATTTGACATTTGAAATGCAGAGAATATTGATTTCTATCCGTTCTTCGTCATTTGCGTTCAAGGAATAAAGACTAATCTTGAAGTTTATTGTGTGACAATATTGTAATATCCGGTTCATGTTACTCCTGTGAAAACAAACACGCTCTCGAAGTTGAAAGTTATGTGTTTACTTTCAAGTAAATATGACTGGAGTTTTGTCAACAACAGCAAAATAGCTTCGTGTACAACAGTCACTTAGACCAGTGGTCTTCGAGAAAGAAGCTACAATACTTATAAAGTGGAAAGTCTTTAAGGTAGGTCATAAATGTAGTAAATGTATATGGTAAAGGCTAAACTTCACAATCACAGGAGAAAGTATGATATCACACTGGGATTAGAGATAAATCCAGCATCATTCAAAATTGTAATACACGTATACGTATTTTGTTGGGAATTTGTCAAATAGTATTTTGGTCACACCATATAAGAATATTCCATTTTAGGTTATATATTTTAATTTGTTTTCCAACTTTACATATATCCTATTATTTATTTGTATGTATGTACTTTACGTGTTGACCTTATACTGCATTCAAGAAACATCTGCAAAGCAAATAAAAATCTGCATAAGTCATGGAATGTTATACAATATAAATCACTATATGTATTAATTGTTTGAACTAGGCAGTGTTATCAGCCCAGAACAATGGCCATAAATATTAATTGATTTTACAGTTCTTAAAATGATGTACCCTACCTTATTTTGGAATTTTCAACGTTTCCATTTACTTTGTCTGGGATGTGAAGAAATTAGATTCAATCTGATTCAATTAGATTCAATCTTAAATCATAGTGATTTAAGGAATGATAAGTAAAATAAGATATCATCACCTTTGGAATATATTGATCATAGTCTATGCCACACCCAAGACTGCACTAATGCCCAGGTCATACACTGGAGAGTAGGGCTGCAACGATTCTTCAGACGTAAAATCTACCACAACAGTAGATTTTTCTTTATATATATTAATATATTTTCTAATATAAGGTGTTTCTGTTTTTTTTTATATTTTAAGCATTTGCAAACTTTAATTATTTGTGTAACAATGTTTTATAAGACGGCATTTTAATATAACGTATTTCGAAGATGCCTCAAATCTCACAATATAAAAATGGTTAAAGTTTCCTGTATTTTGCATTATAAAAGCGTTCTTTATCAAAAATTCAATGAATTAGCAAAATTCTTCCCTGTTGTGTGCCTTTTAACCATTTTATAAGGTGTAATATGTCAAAATATGATGAAGTTTATTTCATGGGCGATAATCAAGCGATTAATCGAGTCTGAGTCAGTTTTTCCAAAACGTTTTGATCATCTTGGTGAATATAGAATACAGGCAAAAAAGATCTTCTTAACTATATATGATGGTCTACCAAATTTTTCCATTGTCCTGAGATTAAACCTCAACAAAGCAAGATTACACTGAGAATATCCTATGAAATGGTGAAGATATCAGGCAATTTTACTACAATTACCCCATGAACTAGCTACAGAAATGCAAGAATTAATGAGATCTGTGAAGACTCTTCTACCAAGAACGAGGTTAGAAGAACGAGGTTAGAATAAGGAAGAATATCACCAGCAAATTTAGTGAAAACAAGAAAACAGTACTTCTCATCGGCGAATGTCCTGTGGCAGAGCTATTTCATGGAGGAATCGTCTATCTATAGTGGTGAATTTTCTGGCGAACTTAAAAATCAGCAAATACTGGCAACAATTTTGAACATCAGGTTGTTCTCACTGTGAAGTGGTGAATAATGAAGAGGACTGAAACAAAGAATAATGAGTAATCCACCTAGAACATTGAAAAATTTGATATTTGCAGATATTCTCCATTAAAATTTGCCACCGTGTGACCTGGGCATAGGTCAGTATCTGTTCGCTCAGTATCTTTGGCATCTCCATGTGCTTTCCATATTGCTACATGATTTCAGAAATTTATGCTGTCTTACAATGTACTGGTGCAGAAGTTACTAAATTATTTGCTATACCCTTAGGCCTGAGTTCGAGTAGGAACCATTGACAAACTTATGTTTTTTTGGCTGTCATTAAGAGCAATTCTTCCAGGAGTAATCTATTCTATGATCTGTTTTTTGACCTCCTTCCTCTTGGTTTCCTTAGGTCTGCTTATTTTTGTACTTCCTGTTGGTGCCATTTCAAAGTTTGCTTTACAATGTCCTTTTCTTTTCTTTATGTTTTCTTCCAGCTCTTACCATTACCGGAGTTTGGACTATTTTTGTTTCCAGATTTCTTCATATTTTTTATCTTAGCCAAGTTGAAGTTGCAAATGGCTCATCCCACGGTGAATAAAAAAGTATGTAAGTTTATATGTCAAAAGTAATAGATAATAACATTAACTTGTTGTAGCTTTTATATTATGGAGTGTACATTCTCAGGCTTACATCACTTTATACAGATGAATGTTCATCCTTTTATGTGGACTCCTAATAAAAGCTATTAGCCAATCAGTGACACAGGTATTAAAGTTACAGCGCCAATGTCAACAATTGCAAATGAAAAGGATTTGTAATGGTGTATACAGCCCACTTTAATGTATCTTAGGGTGAATCTGCAATCTACCATACATAATTCCTTCCCACATAATCCTGCAGGGTTTTCATGAAAAATATGCCAACGAATTTGTGGCAAATGAAATGAGGAAAATACTTCCTACCAAAACATTCCAAGCTCAAAATTTGGTATTTACCCAAGTCTGAGTGTTATATGGTTCAAAGGGTTTTCTGCAATTGGTCCTTATGAAATAAGTTTTTTTTGTGCTTTTTAAAGTTCAATGACTGAAAGGATTAATAAAATGACAGATAGATTCCTACCTGTGATCATTTATTTTTATTAGAGCTAAATGATAGATATGTCATTGTTTTTCCCATTTTTTCCCAAGATAGCAATAGGGTAAACAAAATGCACAAATTTTTGGCCAATCATTGCTAAGCAATAGTTTGAAAAAAATAGTTAGTAATTTATCGGTACACAATAATGATGATATTATAGCTTTAGTTGTGTGTGCATGTTTAAAAATTAATAGCATTATTCAATTTAACTTGTCAGAAAGTCCAGGCTTCCCAATATCTTATCTTGTCAGTATCATTTCCATTCAAAGGTATTGTACATAAACATAGTTTTAGATCAAATGATAGATTATAACAGATGAAAGGGCCTTTGACATTTGTAGCCCATAACTCCCAGCAAATTTATATATCTATATGGATTTGGACATTGTATATTGATGTAAGTTTACACTTTTAATAATAAATAAAGGCAACAGTTATACAGCGAGGAGTGATATCAAGATTTCTAAATATTGAAATTTTGAAAAAAATGATGTTGCCAAGGTGAAGTACTAGTAGCATACTTTTTTCTTATATACACCCAGAGGTCTTCAGTGGCTTAGTGGGTCAGCAGTTTTGGCATTTAATCACAGGCTGTCACCTCTTTGTTTATTTGACACCCACAAATGACAGTGTTGAAAACCTATGCCAATATGATGGTGACTGTTAAACGGGACTTAAAACCCCAACTTTGACTAATGTGCACCCATTGCACCCTTTGGAGATATATGGTTCAATGTCAGGACTCAGTAAACGGTGATATTACAAAACTGATATTAATGGGGAAAAAGCAAAATAGTTTGGACAGATTTGAATAGGTAAGAACTTAAGATCAGGACATACAGAATTTGAAATACTGGGTTTACCATTCAGTTTATTTAAGGAAATCATGCGATTAGGAATTACTATGCCTTGACAAATTGTAAGTGTATACTATTTACCTGCAAGTTGCAACTTTGACATTGCATTTTAATTATAAATGATAATTATTGGTACCTCCCCTCAATAAATAACCATGCATTGTTATTTGGACATTATTGCCCCTGGTGGGAGACAAAAATTGCAAAAAGAGAAAAAAAAAATGTCATGGCAAATTGTATAGTTACAAATTTTGCACATGGGAAAATAAACGTAAGTTTGAAAGGCTTTGGCATTTTTCATTACTACTGATGAGTAAGCATTCCTGGCCTACTTTGATCATCCCTCACTTAGCCTCATTTGTATGTAAGCCAACTAGCATTTACTTGACAAACATTGGTGAAAGGCTACTTTGTTTTCTTTCCAGTTCTGTTGTATTTCTACAACACAACTATGTTGTTGCAAATATATTTTGTGCAGTTAAAATGCCAATGGTATTGGCAGTGCTTTGAAGGAGTGTTAAAATTAGATGAATATTTTTTTTTTGATGATGATGATAAAAGCTGACACTTAATTATTTTCCTTTATATATGTTTTCAAATGAGGTGAATGATCTTTGGTAGTATGATTGCAATGCATTTGCAAAGGCTGTACAATTATTTGTTGAATACACGACATTCTTTATATTATATCAAGGGTCTATTTCAATGGTTTTAAAAACTTTTAATGTTGTTTATTTGATCTTTCTCTATTGGTTGATGTTTCTAAATATTTATTTTGGAAAAAGTAAGAACCTTTAGCTTGTTATAGATTTATGTTTTTCATAAAATATCACTATGTATTTATATGTAGCGAAACAAGCTTTTTGAGTTACTAAAAACCACAAATTGATCACAAAATATGCAAATAAGTTATAATCTAAGCAGGGCCTACCCTCTCATTGTAACTTAATTCATTGTGACAGCTTGGTGTTTGTCAAATTATGGTGGACATATATCTGAAATTGAGAAATAAAGCCTATGTAATATTAACTGTAGCAACAAAGAATTACTTAAACCTTCACAAAGTTTTTCCATATTTATTATGTTAATAGTTATTTTCCAAATAATTCGCGAGAAATGAAAGAAAAACGGATTCTACAAAACTATGCATGTCTCCACCATTTAGCTACCAATCATACTCAAATCAGCATCAGTTTACTTTTGCATCAGTTTACGGTTTGCCAAACAAAATTTGCAATATTTGCCAAACGCTATCAACACTCCCCCAAAAAAAAGATATATAAAGAATAATAAATGTTACATGTAAAATTAATAGAATTAAACATATTGATGAAGCATTTTTTGTTGTGTCAAATCTTATTTATTTTTAACTTAAATATTTATAGAGCCATTGTGTTTGTTACTTTGGCCATAAACAACATGTATACTAATCTCTGTACAAACCATTTATACACCTTACTTTGCAATTCCATTCTATCTTATATCTAACATGGGATTGCTAACTTTTAGATACAGGTACATAAAATAGTAATGACTACTTTACAGCAGCTGGGACAGCGAGGATCAGGTTAACTAAAAGTATCGGTCAATTGTAATTGGGGTTATTTGGGGAACTGATCACTATATCAGTTTCCACACACAGGGACACTTGAAAAATTTATTTATAAAAGTTCTTTGTAAACCAGACATATAATACATTTTACTCAGAGGAGACATTTATACCAGAAATTTCAAGTTGGTCTTTATCCATAATCAGCAGACTGTGTATGACACTAATTTAGTAAATTTACTGTAATTTTTTAACATAATCGATCACCGTCATGTTTTGCATGTCAGCATAAACAAAACTTTTATACTGTTTCAGAGTTTTATCAGCAAGACCGTAGCATTTAATAAAACTAATGTTTCAGACATATAAAATGCTAATCAAAATAGCAACTGTGTCTTCTCCCAAAGCAATGTGTTTTACACCACAGGTATTTACTTGTAGAGCATTACTCAACCCAGTGAACTAACATAGCAAAAAGTTGACATCTTTTCATATGACTTAAAGTTTAAGGGTACATAAGTAAATGGCATATGATAAAGAAGCACTGGGAAATGTCAAAACAATGTTTTCTACATGTTTTGCACATACACAGGCATGAATGAAACAACACCATACATCAACAGTACACAATTAATAAACCGCATCTCATGCGCTCGCTTGGCACCTTGGTCGTATCTTGGCATATACGGATTTCATCTTCAAAGTTTTGGTTCAAATTTCCACCAGGTATTAGGCTACAGGTCCTCATGTACAGGTCTTATGAAGCCCAATGTACAAGGGTGTTTTTTATTGTATGTGTACAAGTACAATGTGCTGTATACCAGGACATTTTTTATTTTCACAACAGGAGTGAGTATCTGAAAGTATATGTATATATGTAGCATTTCTGGCATAAATTGACCATTTCTGATCCACATTTATAAAACCACAACAAATGCACAACCCACTCAAACACTATACCTTGTATAACATGCACTAGTACATGTTTACTTGCAGATTTATATATGTCAATGTAGGCAGAAAGTTTTACATATGTTAATGAATTAGGACAAAAAAAGTTGAACAGTGACTTCAAAGGGTTATCAATTGTCGATCGTGGTAAGACCTATACAATGGGAGAAATTAGTCTGAACTTGATAAAACATTTGTACATGTGTGTATGTTATCCTTCCTATGCATAATGTTACCTCAAATTTCTGTGTAATTCGTCTGTTACATGAAATTTTGTGGATCTATCTTCAAGTGTAAGAATACACTGGATATCAATATAGGCATTTAGCTAAGGCATATATAAATATCATATAATACTCTGTCTTATTTTCTGAACTATCTCTGGCTTTTGATTGGCTATTGGGTACATCTTGAACGGTACAGTTAAAACGGTGAAAACACTTGAACCAGCCTCAAGTGCTGTGTTAAGAAAGTTTCTGGTGACCCTCTGAGAGGGCTTGCATGCAAGACTCCCACTTGAAGAATCCCCCCTCTGTTACTTCCATATAAGGCCAGGGACATGAAGTGCATTAACATGACGTCACGCAGATGGATACAGTTGCTTACCGTGGATAGTCATTGTCTATTGTTGGTTTTATTTGGTTTGTGTTCTATTTCAAGTGCTTTCCAATGGAACTTAATGCCAGTTACACCTTGGATTTCAAACCCAAATATTGAGCCAATTACATTGAAATCCAAACAATCAGAAGCACTTGGAACAAAACATTACTCTATAAGATATGATATAATAATACACATATGTAACCCCTAAAAGGCCCCAATTTAGAACTGAATACCCAATGAATTTTGGAGGATCTTCTACATAAATCATTCTGGCATCAAGTTGCACAGTATTGCATGCATTCCTTGTATTTTATGAGCTGTATTTTCACTGTCAGTAGATATTCATTTTCTTGTAAAATCATAGAAAAAATGCATGAAAGCTTGAATATTTCTGTACTTTTATCATATGTGTTGAAACATGGTTTAATGTCAAAATGAATAAGTAAGATATATTTTATAGATCAAAATATGACAGTGAAACAGCAAGACCTATTCAAAAATGTGTAGTGAATGACTTGAACTGAAAATAAAAACAGAAACAAACTTCAGAGGGTGGGTTGTTACTAAGTCTGGCATTTAATCCATTGGTTGTTACGTCTATGGTCGATGTGTGGAGTTTGTTGCAACATATGGGAGGCGCTGTAGTAGGGATTGTCCTAATATGACCTTTGCTGGTGCAAGAAAAACCAAGTTTGACTTAAAACTGAAAGATCAACTCGTAGACCAACTTAAAGACAGACAACATGTAAATATTTTAAATTGTTCATTTTAAAACGTCATTACACAGAGTAATTTGGTAATTTGCTGTTGTGTGTCTTAATAATAATGGATTATATATAACAAGAGCACTCAAATAGCACACACATCTGGTATGCAATGGTTACAAAAAACATTAAAAATTCCTGGATCCAGACTAGAAGCAATATCACCAAAATCAAATAATCTGTTCCTTGTGTCATTTTCAACATTTTCTGAAATTTCATCTAAATCTTGATTTGACCTTTGGTCCTTTTCTGACCTGGGTCATAAAATGTTTGACCTCATAGATGTCTCCCATCTGGGGCTTCTAACTTGTGGAGGGTGGTTTTATAGTGCTTTCACACATGTAACATTCATTTTATTATTAAATGTTTTAGTCATTTTCGTAAATTCTGGGGGTCCCTTCTTCCCTTGGCAGTTTAAGGGGCTTTGTTTTGTCTCACCTTCTTCAAAATTTTGGATTATTTGTAAAGTTTCCCTTTGCCCAGTAATGAACTTCAAAGCCTCCCTTTCTGCCGGGGGTAAGGGTCACCTCAGAGGTCACTAGTCATTTGATCTTAGTATTTCAAGTTTAAACTTTAATTTTTCTTAACTGTGACCTTGTATTTTAACATTATGAACTATCAACTGAACTCTAGTAAATATATATATATATATATGATTCACAGTTCTTACTTATGGCTGCTTTGTACAATTATGCTAATTATTGCAGCCCAGCTTATACTAATGTAAACTTTATACTAAGCAAGAATTTTATAACTTTACTGACTTGTACATATATACTTAGTTATAGTATGTATTATTACATAATAAAGAAGTACCCACAGTCTTGTCTTTCTGTCTTGGAGTTGGGAACTGTCACCAAAATCTAGCTTTCTTAGTTATTGTATGGACTAACAAGAGAACTCGGGGAGTGCTGGATTCTGCCAAGGCACATAATAATATGAAAATGGGAAAATCCAGAATTTTTTTGTATCCAGATGGTGATCCAGATCACTCTTAAAGTTTAAATGGACCTAAGTTGAACAAAGACCCATCTTCTTATTTCTTTTCATCAAGTTCCAGGCGGTAGTATTGCATAATCCTGCTGACAAACAAACTGACACACAAACAAAATAGTCCTGGATTTAATACCTCGTTCATGGAGGTAAGAAATGTACACTACCAAAACATATCCTCCCTTGGCAGAAGTAATTCTTTGTGGATCCAGATACAGAAACGATTGTTTTACATCTTAACCCATCCCATTTCAACTTGAATCTGTTAAGATATTTAGATTTCTTTTTTTTCTTTTAATGTATTTGGATGTCTATTATGCAGATCATTTTCCAATATTTTAAGAAGCATAGACTTTTCATGAGGCATAACTTAAATGTGTAAAAAGAAATCAGTGTAAAGGAATTTTAAAGTGTGGTCATTTTTAGGGTTTTGTAACTACCATAAATAGTAAATAAATATAAATATTTGGGGTTTTATGTCACTTTCAACACTGTACAGATCATACACTATATCAAACTGAAAAATAGTTTAGATATTAATTGTAGCATGTATTCTGTTAATGTGATATCACCCAATTTGGAATGTAATGTTTCAATTCCAGTTCTAATCCATTTTGATTAGAGTTAACTAGGAGGGTCATGAGTAACCGACTATTACTCAACGATAGGAATTACTGTGAAAAACCGAGTGTTGTAATTTAGGCCGATTATTCGCTTGAATGAGTGTAAAATAGTTCTAATTGTCAGAACAACTTTTAAAGCCTCTCCACTAAATTATCACACCTGAACAGAATATCTTTTAGAGTTAAAGACATCAGTTCACCTACCTGTTGATATCCGCCATTATTTTTAGACTGGTGCCCAAATCTCACGAACATTTCTTCTTACCTTGGAAACATTCGATTTCAAAAGCAAAAATCATTGTGACATGACAGTAGTGTCAAATGTCATTCGTGATGTCACTAGTGTCCGTGTTTCTTAGAAAGTGTTGTTTGTTTGAGCCAAATAATTAAAATTTCAGCTTTTGGATATAAAAGAATATTTCTTATAACTGGCTTTATTGAACATTATTGGCAAATAAACTTTATCATGTCATTTGAAAAGAAAAACACCTCAGTTGTTTGGAAGTATTTTGAACTTTTAGAAAAAAATGATGAAAAGGTAAGCTAGTGTCAGATTTGCAAAACAATTTTAGCTTACCATGGTGGCACATCATCTATGATGACTCATCTGAGTCACAGGCATAAGTCACAGCCAACTTTCCCTTGCTTCAAGTGTTAAGGCACAAGCAACTTTGAAGCAATCTTGGGGACCACTTCAAAAGAAAGACTTACCCAAGGCCAAATCAGATGAAATTACTAAGAACATGGCCTTGATGTGCGCTCTTGATTTGCGGCCTATGAGCCTGGTGGAGGGTCTTGGATTCAAAAATTTAATGTACAGTCTTAACCATGGATATGTTGTCCCAACAAGGAATACCATAGCAAAAGTTTTGTACAAAATATATAATGATGCAAAGGAAAAGGTTATCTCTGAAATGAAAGGTCAACCAGTGTCTTTAACATCAGATCTCTGGACCAGTGTGGCCAATAATGGATATATTTCACTGACTGGCCATTTTATCAAGGACTGGACTCTGTGGTTCAAAACACTTGCTACAAGGATCATTGATGAACATCATAGTGGGGTTAATATAGCTAAAGCAATTTGTGACATTGCATCAGATTTTGAGATTGAATCAATTCCTTGCCTTGTGACTGATAATGCAGCCAATATGAGCATTGCTGCTAAATGAAGCTGGATTAGCTCACACTGGATGCTTTGCACACACCCTCCAGTTATGTGTAGAAAATGGTTTGAAGCTAAACACAGTGTCAAAAGCTCTTGGAGTGGCTAGAAAGCTGGTTTCATATTTCAACAGATCTGTCCTTGCCACAAAAGCATTGCATGATAAGCAGCTGTCTGAAGATCCAAAGTGCAAGCCTAAAAAGGTTGTTCAAAATGTCATGACCAGGTGGAACTCCTCATATTTTATGATGCAAAGATTGCTAGAGTTGAGGATTCCTATCTATTCTGTTCTGTATGATGATAAATTGACCAAATCATCTGACAGGAGCTATCTGGACATAAAAGATTGCCACTGGCAGGTTATGGAACATATTGTTCCAATTTTAAAATCTTTTGCTGATGCTACAGAAATCTTGCCCAAAGAAGACCTTCCTACAGCCAGTTCAACATATATTTTAGTGCAAAATCTTGTTCGAGAATATCTCAGTGTCACAGACTTAGATACTGGGATATCGCGTGACCTGAAAAATGCTATAAAAGAATAGTCAAGAGATTTAAACTTGATGAAGATGGCTTCCCTTTTGATGCTATGCTTGATTCTCCACTTGTAAAAGCAGCAGTGCTGGACCCACGTTACAAACAGCTGAAGTTTTTAAAGCCAGAGCAGAAGGAAATTGTTCATCAAAAGATTATTGAGCTATTAGAGTCTGAAAGTCAATCTGTGGTTTCACTGAAAACAGGGCCAGGGGAGCCAGAAGAATCAAGCATAGCACCACCAGAGAAGAAGTCAAAATTTATGTTTGATTGCCTACTTGGGGATATATGTGACCTCACAACACCAACCTCAGCTGAAAAAGAGTTCCAAGATTATATCTCAGAACCAGTTAGAATTGCAAACCCTTTGAAGTGGTGGGATGACAATGACTAAGTTATGGTCAAATCTTGACCCTGATACTTTGAACGAAATTATATTCATCAACAAAAACATGAAAGATCAATTGATGTTACAGATAAGTCATCATTTAGTGCAAGATGCATCAGCAACACCAGCCACAGAAACTGTTCTCTCACCAGAAACAGATGTAAACTGTCAAATGTTTCATGAAAATCAAAATGCTAGTGGAGAATTTACATTAAATATCAAATCTGAGTGCAGCAATTCTGAATCACTTTCACAAAAGCAGCAATCAGGATTGCCCAAGCTGCCATCTTTGAATTTTTGAACTTGCTGAGTGACTTTTATTTGCAGAATAACACTAACTTTTTCAGTAGATTAAGTACTATAATAAGCAGTTTTGTTTGCAGTTAATCAATTAAAGATACCAGTGCATGTTTGTATAGATAAAAAAAACCAGAATGACACAAAATACAAGCTTGTGCAAGTTTATTCACAAAACATACCCTGTAGTTGTTTTTTGCATTTGTACCAGAAAAATTTTTTCTGTTGGAGATTCTACAAATGGAAACCAGTCTACATTACCTATGCTGCCATGGCAACCGATTGGCAAGTAATATCTTCTCCAAAATGTACTGCTTTTTTAATCAATGTTAAGTTATTTCCCATCAAATTCACTAAATTAGTGTGTTTTTAGAGATTTTGATAACTTTATAGGGTTTTTAACTGCTAATTTTGATATATTTTTTCACTTTCGTGAAGAATTGTTTACGGTCCGATTTCTTTACATTGAGTAATCGAGTCCATTTTTTGACAGTCGTGATGTCCCTAGAGTTAACTGCCTGTAAAACTAAGTATGAAGTCAATGAAGTTTAAAGTCCAACCAATGTATAAAGAAGATCCATTGACCAAAAGTATGCTAAACTGACACTGCAATGTCAAATAAAATAAACATTTCAGACCTATACGTACCTGCTAAGTACACTCTAGTATAACAATATTTGGGCTTTTTATTTGCTATTAAGTGCAATGATAAAAGAGAACTGGTAAAATTAGACTTGTTAATAAAGTCAATTCTTTATAAAATATCTCATGAATGTTTGTGCAATGACAGAGCTGGAGTTGGTGTACTCTGAATATATGTCAAGATTGTGTCACTTAACCACCATGTATTTTGATTTTTTTGCAAGTTTACATTAAGATATAGGCATAGGACGCTCCCAAGCACTGAGGTGTGTGAAAGCCAGACTTAAGTGGTGCAAATATAATTGTTAATGATATTTACAGTAACCATATTGCTTGTTGTAGATAAAGGAATGAAGTAACATTTGATCCTGAATCCAGATAGTAGGTTATCTTGGCTATGCCTCTGTACTGTGAGAATGCACTTAATAGCCCCTACAGGACATGTATTTGTACTCTAAATTGTCAAAATGCATACTGATGTGCCCAGAATACAGCATAACAATGTGCCAACTCACAATCTGACTGCAACCGTTACATTCACCAAGTCTTTGAGTACTTTGAGTGTTACAAACATTGTGCCATGTGGCTCAATAATAAGTCTTCCCAGTAGATTCTGTAGTTTCTTTTTTTGTAATTTGGGTACGTTCATTTTAAAGATTACAAATATGCTTTATGTCAGTCAATATTTCAGCTGGAAACGTACCTTTCAAATGTTGACATACATGCACTGACTTTAGCTACTGGTGTGTCTCCAGCTTATCCAGATTAATGGGTATGCCTAAAATATGAATTAATCCTTGAAAGAAGATCCAATGCTTTTTGGGCATTATGTGATATATGGATGCCACTGATATCATCAATATAATTCAATACTATGAAGTTATGTGACACCATTACATCTTTCAATATGTTACATACATGTTACATACAGCTGTTTTAATTTTTAGACAAAATGCAATTATAAGATCAATGTGTAATTGTTCTGTATGTATAATACATATCACATCATGACCGTATGGGTTCATTCTTAAATTTTGAAAGACACAACTAATGTTAATTTTGAACAATTTATCAATCTTTAACACTTCCTCTATTATGTCAGTTGTATATTTAGTATAAGCTGAAAAGACTGCTATAACATCTGGATGATTCTTAATAAGCATTTTCTAATTATCCAGCAATAGTACCAATGGGCCTGTATTCTATCCCACAAAAAATAAGGACCATTTCTTGATGCAGCAAAGAATGCATCTTTTATACCCATTTTATTGGAGTAGCTACTTCCACTACTTTTGCTAGTTGCCAGTTAATCTCCCTTGACATGTGGGCAGAAACAAACACCACCACTTTTGGGGTTTAATTGATTAAAGCGTTACATGTGCAATGCCAAATTGCCTTGATTATGTGTCCTTTATCATTTTGGACACTTTCTATAAGGGGGTCAAGTAGCTAGTAAGCCATTTTTCATTTCCCAACAGCAATAAATTGTTGTAATGCTTGAAATGTTTTTATTGTTTCTCAAATGAAGAGCCTCTTTAAACTTAAGTGTGTATGCATACTAATGTAGCCCATTCCCGCTTAACTTCAGTAAAGAGACATATACTCATCACGCTGGGCCACACTTCATGAAAGTCCGGATACAAAAAAATTTAACTAAGATAAACTTTGTGGTTTTCTTATTTGTGAAACAATTCTCTCTTAAATATATCTTCAACTGAAATATACATTATACTGATCTGGGATAATAAAACAATTACATTTCCTTGTATTCTCAGTACCACACTATTGTCAGGTCTCACTGACAACTCCTTGAGATAAGAAATATGTTAAAGCAAGATGTATCCCTGGTTACAACAATCATATACAGTGTGATTTTGGTTGAAAGAACATCAATACAACAATACATCAGTACAACAGATTCCCCCCTTAACATACAAAATAATTTGTTTCTGAACTTGGCACAAGGGAATGTAACTGCTCTTAGTCTTCTCTATTTTTTGCCACCTGTGGCATCTTTTATTATAGTTTGATGCATAAAGGTTATGGCATCAGTAAATTAGGACTACTAGCACTGTTTCAAATCATACTTGTTTGACAGAACAGTCAGACAATGCCATTTGATACATGCCTTCAAGTTAAGCATCACTCATCTGATCAAACTGAAACAAAGTGAAGCTACATCCAGACAGAACAGTTCCAAAGTTGTGATCAGTTCCAAAAATAACTACACAAAAACACCTTACATTTTTTCCACCTCTTATTCTTTGAAATTGGTTTGCTTCTTCCTCTATTGTCAGGAACTGGGGGATTGTTTTTGCTTCGAACACATGACTCATGTGTCCAACATCAGTCACTTTTCAGAGATCTATATAGGATTCACCACTTGTGGGGTCTCAAAACAGCCCTCTCCTTGTAAAAAATAAGGCACAGCTCAAAATTTGAATTATCACAGATAAAGTTTTAAAACATGTTCAACCAGTTCACGCCAGTAAAAATCTCCATCCACATACCTTGTTGCCCAAAATTTAAATCCCGTAGTCCTTTCTGTCAATTATAAAGTTTAAATATCCCTAAACATTTTCCCAGGTCTTTCTGCCATAATGCACAATCATCTATGAACTCTCCCTCTTCATATAGAAACCAGTTGCTCAGTTATATATGGCGAATCTCACCACTTCAAATTTAGTTTCACCACTTATTATTTTCCCACGTCCACACCAAAAGCATTACTCTACTCTGACTTTCTTGCATTCGTATATTTGGTCACAACGAGTTCCCCGCTGTGGATAGACAATCATCCTGCAAAGCAGTAGTTTAGATAAACTAAAATAGATATGGTTCAAAGGATTACCATGTTTGCAGCTGTTTGCCTGCTAAATATTCTGGCAAAACCCCAGATTGCAAAAGTGGAGTGTTTTTTTTTTAATGTTCAACCAATTATCTGAAGTTTAAATGAAAACGTTTCAGGAACAAGATGCACCAATTGCAAAGATATAGAAATCTAGCAACACCAGCATCCATAATCTATCAATTGTATTATTTATCATATACAATGTAAATACATGCAAAAGTAATCTAATCTAATGTGGACTTTTATAGCGCTTAATCTCCATCACTGATGGACTCTAAGGCGCATCTAAACATAAAGCAAGGCAGTTAGCGTTAATCAAGGGACATAGCCAGGTCGTACCAAGGAGACACAGATGTGACGGGAGAGGCTATGGTGGGTAGGCTTTTGCAAACAGGTAAGTTTTAAGCTTCTTTCTGAAGGAGGCAACTGATGTTGCACTGCGAACATCTTGAGGGAGGTCATTCCAGGTCTTAGGAGCATCAAAGGCAAAACTATGGCCAAAATGTTTGGCTGACTTAAAGACTGATGAATGGAAAGGAGGAACTGCAAGGTATTGACGATCTGGGTGACTATGCCTAGTACTATAGGGACAACTACTAAAAGACAACGGTTCGAAGTAAGAAGGAGAACCACTATGCAAAAATTTATACACAAGTGTTGCGGTTTTGAAAATACAACGATACTTAACAGGCAACCAGTGGAGTTTCTGTAGAATGGGTGTAACATGAGCATACTTTCTATGATTTGTAACAATACGAGCAAGGGTGTTCTGAATACTTTGCAGTTTGTGCTGATTGAAACCGGACAAACCTCTGAACAGAGAGTTACAATAGTCCAGACGACTACTAACCAAGGCATTTGCAGCAAGGACTGCCACTTTAGAAGTGAGATACTTTCTAATTCTACGGAGGTCACACATCTGAAGGAAGCATGCTTTGCAAGTTCTCTTGATATGCTCAGAGAATGAAAAATCTGCATCAAACCACACACCTAGATTTCTGACAGAATCAACCGGATGAAGAAGGCTACCAAGAATGCTAACAGGAAAATGAGAGGAAATCTTCTGACGTTGAGCCTTGGAACCAAAGACAATAAAGTCAGTTTTTTCAGGGTTGAGCTTCAATTTACTGAGAAACATCCACTCTTGAACATCACGAAGGCAGGCATTTAGCTTGGCGAGAGCCGAAGAAGCATTCTTGTTGGAGAGATGGATGTATAACTGAGTGTCATCCGCATAAAAATGGAATTTAATATGTAGTGTTGGGAATCGCCTCCAATTTTTATTGTCGATTATTCGTCCATTTTTCCGAGCGATGATCGACCCATAATCGATTATGTTACTCCATTATTGTTTATTATTTAAGAAACACTTTCCGGGATAAAGTATAGGTCAATCTGATAAGAATAACGGTGTTCCGACATTTAGAATCTACCGAAAGCACCCACTTCCTGTAAATATGGCGGTAGACATAAACAAACTTGAAATTCAAGACAAAACTGTCAGTTTATTAAGTAAAAATACCTAAAATATTTTTAAAATATGTGGATATTGATATAAATCAGGACAGGTAAGATATAAGCTTAATAATCGATCATTAGAAAACGTCAGTGACCAACCACGATTCTACACTGTCACCGACGATTAATCGAGCACCCGTCTAATCGTCTACCCACTATTAATATGTGGGTGGAGGCGAATAATTTTACTAAGTGGTGTTGTATAGAGTGAAAACAGTAACGGACCCAGAACAGAACCTTGTAGGACTCCATAGATGAGATTGCTTAATTCAGATAGTGTGGAGCCTATCTTAATGGCCTGGCAACAATTTTTAAGTAGGAAGCAAACCACCTTAGAACTGTTCCACCAAGACCAAACCAGGATTTAAGGTAACCAAGGAGAATATTATGGTCTATAGTGTCAAATGCGGCTGATAAGTCAAGAAGTACTAGAGCTGTGGGTTCACCGCGTGCCAGAGAGAGATGAACCTCGTTTTTTATAGACAATAAAGCAGTTTCTGTGGAATGTCCTGGCTTATATGCTGACTGATGAGGATTGTCCAGTTTGTTGTTATTAATATGTGACGTTAGCTGCCTGGCAACGACTCGCTCAACCAACTTTGACAGGAAACAAAGACCAGACACTGGGCGATAATTCTTAAGGTTGTCTCTAGGAAGGGAAGCCTTTTTTATGAGGGGGTGACAACCGCCTTTTTGAAAGAATTTGGGAAGGATCCTTCAATGAAAGAATAATTTAGCAACTTGGTAATGGAAGAGAGGAGGATATCAAGACAATCCTTAAGGAGGAATATTGGTATAGGGTCTAGTGAGCAAGATTTAGTGGGGGATTCACTAATACACTTATAGACCTCGTCTTCAGTGACAGGCCTAAAGGCATTGAAACCAGGAGGCACCGAATCAGGTGCATCATTGAAAGAGCCAGAAGTAGCAAAGGTGTCCCTGATTTTGCTTATTTTATTGGAGAAAAAAGAAGCAAATATGTCCGCGAGGCTTTTGTCTGAGCTATGAGCAGGCAGGACAGTCTTGGAGGTGCGATGCAACTCCTTCCTCAATGACTGCCATAGTTTCTTGGGGTCACGACTATTAGCAGTTATGAGATTTGTATAGTATGAACCCTTGTCTTTATTGGCCAGTCGATTACACCAGGCAATTTGTCTGCGGAGTCTTGACCTATTCAACTCTGATTTATGTTTTCTCCACCTTCGTTCAAATTGCCGTCTAAGAGATCGAGCCATGCGATATGAATCAGAGAACCACTCATCAGACTGCTGTTTAGCCTTGCATGAAATGATAGGAGCATGCTTGTCAAGTACCTGTGTAACACCAGTTATGTACTGATCGTAAAGTTCTGCAGCATTACCTTCAGGGAACCATACAAACGGTATATTATTAACGTCATTTCTGAACTGGTCGATGTCAATCCTGTGGTACCGTCGATAAGAGACCCATTTGTCGATGCTGGTTGATGGGTGGGAGGAATCCAGTTGGCATCTTATGGCAGCATGGTCAGAAATGAAATCCCCAACACTAACATTGCGGACAAAATCTGATTCACAAGGAGATATCAAGTGTGACCCAGTAAATGAGTCGGGCCACTGACACTTTGAACCAATCCACAACACTGAAGGATGTCGTTAAACCTGGACCTATCACCACACTCAATATCCAGATGGACATTTATATCGCCACAAATGATGAAACTGGAACCAGTCGAAGACAGAAAGAGCCAGAAAATCTTCCAGAAACTGAGTAGTACAAGAACCAGGAGGACGATACACACAAGCCGTAACTACCAAAATGTTTATTTCCTTTAATTATAGAATATTGAAGTTAAAATAGTCAAGGATTTAAAATTGGATTCAGATCTCTAAACAATAAATTGTTGCTTTCATTAAATTTGTTTTTCGATTAATTAATTTAATTTCTGAAGCAGTAGTGGGCTATCTTCATTTGGTATTTAGATAAACTTATCTGTAAGTTTATCAAAAGTAAATTTCCAACTGTAACTTTTAGAGTCCTTTTAAATCCTTTGTAAGCAGTATTATATGGATGAGACTGAGTGTATGTGCGATCTACAATTTTTCATTAAGTTGCCTCGAAACCCTCATAATAGAGCACCTATGCTGTTGTCATCGGCGATTTCTGAAGATCGAGGATCACTTGTTTGAAGCGAGTTGAACTCAAGTAAATGAAGAAATATATAAATATTAGATAAGAATAAAGGACAATAATAAAAAAGATAATAGATAATATCCAAATATTGCTACAAGTTGGTTTAGTACTGTTTTATTGCCGGCTTAATTGTACAGATACTGTTTAGAATCATAACATGGCACAAACATCATCTTGGCATAAACCAGAAGACAGAACATATATTGAAAATTGGATGTCAT
Source organism: Sabellastarte sp. h YS-2021 (assembly GCA_964017235.1). Classification (NCBI taxonomy): domain Eukaryota; kingdom Metazoa; phylum Annelida; class Polychaeta; order Sabellida; family Sabellidae; genus Sabellastarte; species Sabellastarte sp. h YS-2021. The sequence goes on from OZ024928.1 coordinate 139,863,193, forward strand.
CAGCAATACGTGCATTTTTCTCCTTTCAAAGTCCAATGTCATAGAACTGCAGTATAGCTAGAAATCATAACAAACAGTATTAAGTGTGAGTTCTCTGAGGCTTGCACTTTTAAGGATCACTTTTTTCATTTTATTTTTGTACCCAGACTTTCATGGAATCCGTGCTTCCAGCAAGATTTCTGCCCTTCCAGTGTGCACTACTTGTGCTTCTGATTACTTCCACGCTCTGATGTCAGTATCCTACTTATGGCTTTGCCGCTCACACTAGAAGATTAAAAGACTTTTTGGCCTTGCATATGATATTATTTGTTCTTCAAGATCTACACTGATCTGGTTAATTCTGTTAGAAATCTAGGTGTGTGGTTTGATGCAGATTTTTCATTCTCTGAGCATATCAAGAGGACTTGCAAAGCGTGCTTCCTTCAGATGCGTGACCTCCGTAGAATTAGAAAGTATCTCACTCCTGAAGTGGCAGTCCTTGCTGCAAATGCCTTGGTTAGTAGTCGTCTGGACTATTGTAACTCTCTGTTCAGAGGTTTGTCTGGTTTCAATCAGTACAAATTGCAAAGTATTCAGAACACCCTGGCTCATATTGTTACAAATCATGGAAAGTATGCTCATGTTACACCCATTCTACAGAAACTCCACTGGTTGCCTGTTAGGTACCGTTGCATTTTCAAAACTGCAACACTTGTGTATAAATTTTTGCATAGTGGTTCTCCTTATTTCGAACCGTTCTTGTCTTTTAGTAGTTGTCCCTATAGTACTAGACATAGTCACCCAGATCGTCAATACCTTACAGTTCCTCCTTTCCATTCATCAGTCTTCAAGTCAGCCAAACATTTAGGCCATAGTTTTGCCTTTATGCTTCTAATGTCTGGAATGACCTCCCTCAAGATGTTCGCGGTGCAACATCAGTTGCCTCCTTCAGAAAGAAGCTTAAAACATACCTGTTTGCAAAAGCCTACCCACCATAGCCTCTCCCGTCACATCTGTGTCTCCTTGGTACGACCTGGCTATGTCCCTTGATTAACGCTAACTGCCTTTATGTTTAGATACGCCTTAGAGTCCATCAGTGATGGAGATTAAGGGCTATAAAAGTCCACATTAGATTAGATTAGATTACACTGGTTGCTGTAAAAAGCTACCTATTTTGAAAACTCCTTCCCTGGTGTATAAGTACCTCCATATTGCTTTTACAGAGTATTTCAGTTCCTACCTTATGCACCATGTGGTTATACCTCGAGTCACTCCTAACTGTTGAGAAAATACCTGAATGTTCCACACTGCTTGTCTTTTGCTTACAAATCAAAAAGCACTTTAGCCACAGCCTTGTGGAATGAGCTTGCAGAGGACATCCGAACAGCAGTTTCTCTGTCATTTTTCAGGTGCTAATTAAGAGATACCATACCTCCTCAGTAGAGACTCTCCTCAATAGCCCTCCTGCCTCCCTGGTATCTCTGGTGTCAGCCTCCTATGTCGCTAGATTCTGATTTTATTTACATATTGCTTTATGGCTTTAGCACCTTAGAGTCTGTCATATGATAGATCCAATATCTTTGATATATATTAGTTAACACATCATAAGCCATCACTCTGTCATGACCATAACCATAAGGAATTGTTCCCACAATATTTGTCACTAACTAGAACCAGATGCAGTTGTTGTATAAAAAATGCCTATTATTTTCTATGATTCAGTATCATTCAGTACAGTTACAATTCATTAATTTACAAGTCATTTGGAGCTAAAATGTGTAGAGGAAGATCCATACAAAATGTATTATACAATGTTTATTATTTAATCATAGCCTCTGTTTTCTTGATTGTTCTCAATTGGGGCTGATAGCTAAGTATGTAAGAGGTAAGATTTACCAAGGGCCGATTTGTCTAGTTCCCTATGGGACATAGAATGTATGGCATTTTTTCTTGGTTTTATGATTTATTGCTTGTAAAACAGTGAATGTACATTAATATTTACTTCAATACAAGTAAATGAATAGTAATCGGGTATTCAGATAAGTGAAAATGTTCATATTCCGTTTTGGTTTCTTCAATATTGTATCATGTTCTCAAATCTCACTTTATCTGTTGCAAGGTTTTTAAGGGTGAGTTCTATCTAGCGAAGTTTTCTCTTCTAGAGATAGCTTTCTTCGTAAACCGAAACCCCTGTCGGTCTTGTTATTAATAAGAATTCTGTTCCATATATTGAAATAAGTACTCTTTGCCACAATATTTTCACAAGACCTCAGTTTTTCTTTTTATTTAAGAAACTGTACATCTGGACTATTGTACATGTTTTGCAAAATATAACCGTTGAGAGTTGCTTTCAGCTACTTCTTGACTATCAGTTGAAATAATAAGTTACACATATTTGTTGGTTCATATTGTAACTGCTTTGAAATGTTTTCATTATAAGTGTTTCAAAGCATATCAGACTGAAATAAGATAGATTTTGAATGTAACAAAATCAACATTCACAAATTACAAAAGAATATTCTGGACGACATTTCCAACAAACCAACAAAAACTATAAAATATAAAACTATTTCAGGTAAATGTATTATTAAACTTTTAATTGTTGCTAATGTACTTATACTAAGATATATCTTTCTGATAAAATCTACATGTAGTCGAGAAAAAATTCACATGCAAAGTGTTGAAATCTGGAGAAATTTATCATAAGTTAGTATGAATATTATCATCAATATGCCCATGTGTCAATTATTTTTTTCATTCAACTACACTTAACATAGTTATAATATCCTTAACTTATGACCTAACATAAAAAGGCGTAATCGATATCAGCTTCCTATTTGGATACTGTTATAGGTGGTCGATGTGTATACAACTGTTTGATAATCTATTTTAAATATCTATTGAATATCACTGTTGAATATTTTGTTCACAACCAAAGCAAGACGATGTAATTACATGAAATCAATAAATCGAATATAGTATCTTGATATTTAGTAAAGTGGAGTCATTTTTATTTTGCAAACTGTATTTTCTTTTTATGCAAATGACTTTCACAATTTGTTGTTTATAAAATGAAGTGTTATGGTAAAATGCAAAATATACAGTTGAAGTTTGTTAACCTACAATTAAACATAATTGTACTGTCATGTTTTATTAGCATTTATGTTTACAAGGTTTGATGATTTCAAATAACTACATTGTATTTAATTGCAATAACCTCTATTTACTTGGGAAAATTCAACAACTAAATACAGAGAAGTTTTGGAATATTTATTGTAGGTAAGTGGATTAAAACAAATTTATTCTGATTCTTACAATAACTTTAAGTTTTTTTTAAAGTTTTTAAATCTGTGTTTACTTTTGTGTAATAGCTTTTTATTCAGTTGTTTATAAATTGATCGTCAAAGTTGAGGTTTTGCGTCCCGTTCAACAGCAAGGGTCAAAAGTGAAAAAGGACTTCAGCATTGTCATTTATGTGAGTTAAACCCACACAAGGGTGACAGCTTGTGATTAGTGATTAGCCAAACTATTTTAATAGGATAAAGAGTGGAGTGGTGTGTGTCCTTTAGGGAAATACCGTTTTTAAAATTCATTACCGTTATACCCAATATCTTCATAACACTCACTCTACGTCTGCCTCAGTACTATTGTTGAAAGCACTAATAACATTTTTCTTTTTACACTCCCCTTTTTATGAAATCATTAGATAATTACACATCAAAACTCATTTTACCGCTTGATCCTTTTATCGCTCACATTTCCTATTATCGGGACCATCACTCTCACAATACACACCCACTAACCACATAATTCCCCAAACTTTATGTTTCAATTTCAAACTTAACCCCCCAAGTTCTCAAAAATAATTTTCCTACATATTTTACTGGCATTGCTGGCATCCAACCAATCATTGCTACATATCAGCACCACATTAACTCAAGCATTCAATGTCCTGATGTCAGTTTTTGCCTGTTCAAACACCCCACCACCACCTTCTGTTTTCATTTCAACATCAAATCCTCAATAACAACTCCACCAGCTCTGTCACCTTCCTGTCTTTTCATCTTACTCTTGCTTGCTGGTGATATCAACCCCAAAACCAAGACCATCCAAGTGTCCGAATGTCATCTAGGCAAATATCAGATCAATACACAACAAATACCCTGCCATTGCAAAATTACTTCCAACAATGACACTGATCTCTTTGCACTTTGATTAGATATGACACCAGAAGTGCCAACCAATTTGTCCGAAATCACCCTACCAGGTCACAATCTTTATCAACAGCTTCAAGAGGTCTATCATGGTGCAGGACTGGGGTTTTTTGTCAAAGATGGATTGGATCCTTCCATTGTTCCTACAAAGATCTGCACCACCTTTGAAAATTTCCTTATCAAGATATACCTACACATAAAATTTTTTAGTTTCTGAATATATACAGACCACCATCCTCCAGTATTTCAACCTTTTTTCAACAGTTTCAGTCACTTTTGGAGGATATTCATCACACCACTGAAAATCTGGTGATCATCGGTGACTTCAATTTTTACCTTGAAACCTCGATAAATCCCCCTCTGCTTTTGGCTGACAGATTTGTGGAGCTCTTCAGAGATAAAATAACTGAACAAATATGGTCAACTTTTCCTACTTCCCTGAACTCGCAACACATCAACCTGGACTCTCCTCCCACCATGTTTTCCACTTTCTTTACTGTAACCGAGGACCAAGTTACCAAAATTATTATGATTTCTCTAAGTAAATCATGTTCCCTTGTCTAAAATCATCTTTAGACAAAGAAAATTTCAAAAACTATAGGTCTGTCTCTAATGTAAACTTTATTTCAAAGATAGTTGAAAGGGTAGTAGCAGTCCAGCTACAAACTCACCTTGATGAAGCCTGCCTTATGACAGCCTTCCAATCGGCTTATAGAAAACACCATTCTACTGAAAGTGCCCTCCTTAGTATTCACAATGATATTCTTGTCAATATGGCCAAAAGGTCTGTCACAGCCCTTACCCTTATGGATCTCTCTGCCGCGTTTGATACCATTGACCACACCATTCTCCTGGACAGACTTAATGTTTACTATGGAATCAGTGAACTAGCACTCGGCTGGTTCAAATCTTGCCTGTGGGGAAAGACACACTCCGTCAAAGTAGATAACACACTCTCCCATCCTGCTGCACTCGAGTATGGGGTCCACCAAGGCTCCGTCCTTGGTCCAATTCTTTTTTCTCTCTACACTTACCCAATTAGCTCAATTATTTACTCTCACAGAAGTATTAACTACCACTTCTATGCCGATGACACCCGGTTTTACATAACACTCTCACTCTATACAAAAACTGGGGGCCACGGTGGCAGAGTGGGAACACTCTCGCCTCGCCACACAGTGTTGAAAGTGATGTAAAACCCCAAATAAATTATACAAAAACTAAAAAACTGCATTCAAAATTTCATGTTCACAAATAAATTAAAACTGACAAAACTGAGTTTATTCTGATAGACTCCAAAAACAACTATAAACAACTCCTTCCTCACTTTTGAATAAATATTCTTGGTAATCAGGTGTCACTAGCACAAAGTATCAGGAACCTCGGAGTGTTATTCGATTCCAATTTCACTTTCTCAGACCAAGTGTCACAGATCATACTGTCCACCAGAGTTCATGCTAGAGACTTCTACAGAATTTGTCCCATTCTAGACCTCAAAACATCAGTTCTTTCAGCAAATGCTTTGGTGAGCAGCGGATTGGACTATTGCAATTACCTGTTCTTATCTCTCACTGATTTTGAGTTTAGGAGATTGCAGTTAGTACAAAACTCACTCTGCAAGGTTGTCACCTGTTCCTCTAAATTCTCTCACATTGTCCATCAACTGAAAAAACTCCATTGGCTCCCAGTCAGGTACAGGGTGCAATTTATAATAGGCCTCATTACATACAAAATTTTTAACCAGGGTCAACCAGTTTACCCTTGTTCACCCCTACACCTCTTCCAGAAATACAAGGCGAAGCACCCCCAAACTCAAGTTCCTTCATACCCCCACTTTTGACCATAAAGTTCATAAATCAATCAAAAACTTTTCTAATTCTTTCAGTCACTACCACCCAGTTCTTTGGAACTCCTTCCCCTTCCAAATAAGAAATAACCCCTCTGTCGCATCTTTCAGGAAACACCTCAAAATCCACCTCGTCAATTCAAGTTTCCCAACTTAGTCTCCTTCCCTCTTGGTCACACCCACAACTTTGGATTAATGACCTTGAATGCCCCTCGACTCTTGTTTCGATAAATGATTTTTGTTAAGCTAGCACACTGAGTTGCCCTTTGTGGGGCAGATATTGTGCCTGCAAAGCAGTAGATTAGATTAGAAAATATCACACTAGGCCACAGAGGACCACTAAAAGGAAAATTTACAGTCTTTACAATATAATAAAAGTAATAATTGACAAAACACTTCCGTCAAGCAACAATTACATGATAAGATTAAACTTAGATTGATATTTCAGTTAATCTGAACAAATGAGGTGTAAATTGTATTATCATAATGGTATTATTTTTACAGTTTTTCAAACAGTCTATGCGCTGCATGCACTCACACTAAAATAATCTATTTGTATTTCTGAAATATGCTATGCATAGCATAAAAAGAATAAGAAAGTAACTGATATAAAGAAGTATTTTTGAGTGGTTGATCATATGCAAATATTGGGATTTTATTTGGGTATATGTACATATTTAAATTACTGGATGTGCAAAGTATTTGTTGTCACACTTATCAATGCAGTTCCAACATTATATATTGGCAATAAAGAAGCTTTTTTTAATCTCTATACTTAAAGTGAAAAAGTGTGACACTGTGACACTTTTTCAGATTTTCTTTATGATACACATGGTTAGTTAAAGATGTTAAGGTTTTACAGATTTTTTCTTTCAATTTTTTTTCCAAAAACTCAATGTATTGTCGCAATGTCAAATGATGGCGTGTTACCGACACATGTTTCTCATATTTATCTAGTTTATTACTTCTTAAGTACTGTGATCTTGAAAGACAAACGACAATTATTAAAATATCTTGTACATTAGATTAGCATTAATAATGAAGCATAATGAAAATAAATATTGAATGCAATATTAAGTAAAAGGAAATTTTTGTACTCATTAGTATTCTTTAGTCACATGATCAAGTACCTAATGGAAACAGTATCTACTATGTAACCGAATAGTCTGTTCGAAATAATAAATTAAATAATAGAAAAAAGTATTTTTGAGTGGTTGATCATATGTAAATATTGGGATTTTATTTGGGTATATGTACATAATTAAATTACAGGATGTGCAAAGTATTTGTTATCAAGCTTATTAATGCAGCTGCAACATTATATATTGGCAATAAAAAAGCTTTTTGTTGATCTCTCTATGTTGATCTCTATAAGTGGGAAAATGTACCAACACTGCGTTTTTCAAGATATTCTTCATGATACACATGGTTAGTTAAAGATGTTATAGTTTAATATTTTTTTTCTTTCCAAAAACTCAGTGTGTTGTCGCAATGTCAAATGATGGCATGATGCCGACACATCTTTCTCGTATTTATTTAGTTTATTAAGTATTTTGATCTTGAAATTTTAAAAGACAAACAGCAATTATTAAAATATCGTGTCTGTTAGATTAGTGTAATAATGAAGCAAAATTAAATCAATATTCAGTACAAATATTAAGTGGAAGCAAAATGATTATATTCACAAGTATCCCACAGTCACATGATCAAGTACCTGATGAAAACAGTATCTACTATGTAAACAAATATTCATACTCTACAAAATGCTTAGAAATTAGTATTGATGGAGCACTTATCAAATATAAAACTAAACATGATGAGCAAAAGTTGCCTGCTTTTCTAGAATTCCAAAGGGACAAATTTCTAAAACAATGGCAACAAATCAAAAATGTTTTTTTGAAAAAAATTGTATTTGAATGTATTATTGTATTGTCAATTAACCTGTTGTATTACTATGCTATCAGTGAACTGAAATAGGTGAATTATACATAATGTAGTTGTATAGTTTACTACTGCTAAATATGTTTTCTTAAAATGTGTACACTGATATTATTTAATGTGTAAGCTGTACTTTCTTGTATTGGAAATGTCAACTCAACTTTATGTTTATTTTGTTTTCTTCCTTCTCCCTTTTTATTTGTTTTTATTTCTGTTTCTTGATGTTTTTTTCCTCTCATGTAAATCTATTTTGGTGTAAATAAAAAATATTAAAAATATAATAATCTGTTCAAATGGAAAATCCTTTTTTTATTTACATAATACTAAATTTAGCAACATGTACAGATTTTACAATAATGATATTAAATAAATATTTATTTCAATAACATAGACAAAAGTATCATTGGAATATATTTATTCTTGATCATTCAGAGTTCAGTTTAACTAACACAGTACACAATAACAAAACAATTATCATTAACTGCTGATGTCGGCTGAAGTACTTTGTACAAAGATTGATCAAAGTTAAGTATCTTAAATATGTAAAACTGATCACTCCCATCAAAACATTAACTTCTGACATAATATGTGTCTATGAGGTTTAAGTGGAAGCAGAATGATTATACTCATTTGTATCCTGCAGTCACATGATCAAGTACCTGATGAAAGCAGTATCTACTATGCAACTAAATAATCTGTTCAATGGAAAATCCTTTTTTTATTTACATAATAAATTTATCAACATGTACACAATTTGCAATAATGATATTAAATAAATGTTTATTTCAAAACATAGACAAAAGCATCATTGGAATATCTTTATTCTTGATTATTCAGAGTTCAGTTTAACTAACACAGTACACAATAACAAAACAATTATTATTAACTGTTGATGTCGGCTGAAGTACTTTGTACAAAGATTGATCAAAGTTAAGTATCTTAAATATGTAAAACTGATCACTCCCATCACAACATTAACTTCTGACATAATATGTGTCTATGAGGTTTAAGTGGAAGCAAAATGATTATACTCATTTTATCCTGCAGTCACATGATCAAGTACCTGATGAAAGCAGTATCTACTATACAACCAAATAATCTGTTCAAATGGAAAATCCTTTTTTTATTTACATAATACTAAATTGATCAACATGTGCACAATTTGCTATAATGATATTGAATAAATATTTATCTCAATAACATAGACAAAAGTATCATTGGAATATCTTTATTCTTGATCATTCAGAGTTCAATTTAACTAATACAGTACACAATAACAAAACAATTATCATTAACTGTTGATGTTGGCTGAAGTACTTTGTACAAAGATTGATCAAGTTAAGTATCTTAAATATGTAAAACTGATCACTCTCATCAAAACATTAACTTCTGATATAATGTATGTCTATGAGATTTGTTAAGGATTTATTCCAATATTTCCAACATGTTTTGTCTACCTTATGAGTTGTATGTTTTCACACCTCATCTTTAAATTAGATTTTAAAAAAATTGCTTGCTTTTACAGACATTTTATGCGTATTATCATTATTGGATATAAATGTGGAAGAATGGTGATTTAATATAGGAATAAAAGACATATTCGGGCTTCGTAGCTTTAATACAGCCAATCGATAGTTTAAAACCATCATAAAGCACGAGAATTTGTCTTTTATTCCTATTCTAAAATGGTTGCATAAATATTTTAGTAAAAATAAGGGGTAAATCTTACGCAAAAATCAAAACAAATCCAACGCCATGCTGGCTGTTCCATCAATACAACATACATAGTGATATCTAGGGTAAAAAAGTAAGTATTTTTGTCACTCTATTTTCATAGAATTTGTTATGAAATGTTGAGAGATTGCTTTCAATTTGTTGTAAGCTTTAAAATGATATGCTATTTATTAAAATCAAGCAAGAAATAACAATTTTATGAATATTTTAACCACTTATTTTACCGCGAGTCATTTGTTTACATTTGTATGCGAAGGGATGATGTACGTAGGATTCAACAGCTTTACTTTATTTACCGTTCTATATTCGTGATTTCTGAATTGCGCAAAAGACGTGTCCAAGGTCACTGCGCAGCCTACCATTTTAGAATACATTCATAACAAATGGGCATATGAAAGCCTTGACTCTGGGATAAGGTTATAACTTTATCCTGACAATTCTACCTGTCAATTCCATCAAATATACGATTCTAAAGATTCCACCTTCTTTAGAAGTGGTCTGATTGTGAATTTATCAGGCCTGATGCTTCTTGATCCAAATAATTTTTTAAAATTTCCTTTTAAAAGGAAAAATATATTTAGTTTATAGTCATTTTTGAGCACCAGAATATATGTTTCCGAGTAATCATTAGTATCAGGTTTAAGGGCCAAAAAATTGGTCATTTATTAAGTAGACATGTAGTTTCATTAAATTTGTTAGAACTAGATATACTGCAAGTTTGTTATTAATTCACTGTTGAGCATTGTCCCACAGCCGTGTAACTTCTCTACATTTGCAAAATAAATTAGATTTGATCAGATTCTAGAGAACCATGATCCTATTCCTTTGGCTAAATTTTAGCAAAAAAACATGTAAATGGTACTATCTAGTCATCATTTTCAAAGTATTTGTCAAAATTAATCAATCAGGTCATTTATCTTTCTGTCTTGTTTTTCTAATTCTTTACAGAAAATAACCTAAAAGGTACTTTAATATGTCTTCTGTGATATAAATAACTGAAAGATTTCTAATGTAGACATTTTGTAACTTGTTCAAACATAATTATAATTTTAGTACATTATTTAGTTTTTGGTCTCAAAATGAACTAGAAGGCATTCTTAGGGCACACCCCTCTGGCAGCTGATTATACCCGAATTCCTTTTTTCAGAGTAACCTCAACCACAAACCCCAAATCATTCAAAATGAGACTGATGAGAGTTTTGAAGTATTTTTATCCAGATGTTTGATCCAGACCTACCCTAAAATTTTATCACTTCTTCCTTTGTTGAGGTCCTGTTCATATAAAACTTTTGTAAGGATATCTTCATAACTTTGGAGTAATCATGGAAACAGACAATGAATGCAAACTTAACCAAAACCTTCTTTGGCACAGATAATTAATGAATGTTTAATATTATATATTTGCTGTGGTTAAACTGACTTTGCTTTTGTGGCTTTTAATCTATATAGTTTATATTAAGCTTTGTTTGATGAGATTTTTCTTACTTTCAATTCATGAATAATTGCCATTTTATATTTTCCATATTTGTCATAAAAATGTTCATAAAGGTGCTCACTTTAAAGCACTTAAACATATTCTGGATTATGTCACATCACTGGGATCTCAACTATTTACTGTTCATACTCCTCTAATGCAACATTAATGAGGTCAAAGTTTGGGTTTTAGGGCATTGTCACTTGTGAGAGTGGAATCCACACAGAGGTTACTGCTGTGATTAAATGCCAAATTTGCTAACCATCAGGCCAGAACATTAATAACATAACAAAATATGAAGCAAAAGATGATCATATTATTTATATAGTAAAGCATAATGTTAGGACAAATACTTACAAACATGCATTTGCAAAATGTAACATAATTCTATATATCTTGTTTCAACAGACAGACATCTTATATTATTAAGTGAAAAAATAATGTGTAAACCTTTCATTTGAAGTTTAATCAATGATGAAAACAATTTTAAGGAATAAGTTTTTGTCATTTTTAAGACCCTGAATAAAAATATATTCAAAATCAATCTGGTCACTGCAATGACCTGTTCTGTCATTTTAGTTTTGTAACTTTTTATATTTCCTGAAAAAAATTAATGCATATTTGCATAATGTTATTTTGACATCACAAACTCTAAAATATGATATATGTTAAAAGCATTCATAAAATACATTATAGCTGAGCTTAGTTTAAACCTTTATTTTTAAAATCTTCAAGAAAAACATGTGAAATTAAATGTTATACACATAGTTTTTATTCTAAGAAATGAATGGGTCAGTAAAAAGAATATTCCACAAAAACAATCTTTTTTTGGCGAAAAGGTTTTTTTGTACAGACATTCTAACTAAAGATATGAAATTGAGCATATAAGGAGAAAGATTGTTCTGATGTGAAGGGAAGAAGCCTCAATTTATTTGGGGTTTTACGTCGCTTTCAACACTGTACAGGTCATATCACGACGGGTAGTTGGAAGGGCAGAGGAAACCAGTACATACAGTTCGCTAGGGTTCTGTACTGTAAACTGCCGACAAACGGCAAGCAACTACCAGCTTTCCCACTTAAGGCCATAACGGGGATTGAACCCCGGCCTCAGAGGTGGGAGGCGAGAGTGTTACCACTCTGCCACCGTGGAGAAGAAGCCTCAAAGAAGCAGTTTTATAAATCATCTTTGTAATCACTGGGACCCTTATTTATTATCAAAATGTTTCATGCATTTACCTAATGTATGTTTTATATAGATACTTTACTCGATACTGTATACTCATTTTTGGCAGCCATTTGTTTATTGTTATAATCACATGACAATAAATCAATAAATCATTTGAGGCAAAGGTAAATGTTGTTAAAACATGTATGACTATTTATGTCCTGCTTATCACCTGATTGCACTTGTGATAAAGGTGAATCCTTTGTTACACAAACATTGAAAGAAAAGTTGGTTAGCTGTGGAAAATTACAGACTCGCTTTCCTGGGCATTCTTCTTTTAGAATTGAACTATGCATTGATGGTCATTAGTATGTCTTTGATCCAGAGGTCTGGTCTGATGGTTTGCTTGTACGAAGACACAGTGAATACTGCCTCTGTAGCATCATTTAACTGCAAAGGAGCTCTGAATATGAACTAAAAAAACTCTGTCCTACCAAAGACATTATCTGTTTACAAGAAACATTACTTGATTAAGCAGAAATGTCTCTAATTAAAACATTTGATTCTAGATTTAGTAGCATAGGGGTGTCCTCAAAGGACACAAATATGGAGCTATGGGATTCTTTTTGGAACAACAGGCTGCAACACTGTCTCTTAAGCGCAACTGTAATTAACTCACTGGAATTAATATTTCTGTAAAGAATTCTTCTTTGGCCATACTATGAGTTTATCTACCTATAATATATTTGATAGATAATGTGAATTAGTTACAGTGTATAAGAATACGTCAAAGCATTATCCCCAAAAGGGCTACAATACTGGTGATTTTAATACGGATGCTAAGTTTTACTCAACTTTTAATGCTATCTAGAATGATATTGTAATGGAATCTGACATTGTCCTAAATTGATAATGATTTGTTACCTTCTAATAGGTATACCTTTGTTCATACTGCCTGGTAAAGTACCTCTTGGTTGGACCATTGCCTATGATTATCGATTGGTAAAAAGCGTGCTGAAATTAAACCCTTTTGGGCACATATTGTGTATATCTACTCCCACTGAGGACATGACACAGGTTAGACATGTTATTGAAGCATAAAAATTTTGTTTTATAGCTTCAAAAGTTACATCATCAAGTTTAGGTTACCTTAAATAAGCCAAGTTAGGTGGCAGAAGATATTTATAAAATGTCAAATATCTCTTACTTTTGGATTTAGATATTTGAAATATATGGGGGAGGTAATAGGAAACCATGGTCTTCCATTTTAAAAATCCCATCAAATTTTCTCCAGAATCCACCCACCATCCCTTCAAAGTTAAACTGGGTCATAAAGTTGAATTTCTTGTATATTGTGGTGTATCTACAAAAATATTGCCTGGAATCCTATGAAAGTTGAATTAAAATTGAATTATTCTTCAGGACTATTCAGACTTGGGAGCTGGGTTGTTGCTCCCGTCTTTTCTTTCAAGTTCAATATTATGACCTTAAATTGGTTAGATTTTTGCATATTGCTTGATATCTCTTTAATTATTGCAATTACAACTTTGGAATATATTGGGAAGTAACAGGAAACCATGGTCTGGGATTCCAAAAATCACATCAAATTTCTCCCTGAGTCCCCCTCAAAGACAAACTGGAGACATAAAGCTGAATTTCTTGTATCTGTAGTGTTTCTACAAAATTATTACCTGGAGTCCTACAAAACTTAATTGAATTATTCTTCAGGACTATTCAAACCTAGGGGTGTAGGTTTTTGCCCTCTTCTTGCCTTTTAAGATCAATTTTATAACCCTAAATGGGTGAAATGTACACTTTTGCTTCACATTGGTTTAATTATTGCATTTAGAGGCTTGGAATATATTTGGAGATAATGGGAAAACATGGCCAGGAATTCCAAAAATAAGATTAAGTTTCCCCCTAGCTCCTCCTCAGGATCAAACTTGAGTAGCTCAGTAGCTTTATGTTATCCCAGTAATATCAAGAAATGATTTGATAAAGATGTACTTATATGCATGGACAATTGTTGTTCATTGAAAAATTCCCTATCAAATATCACCGAACCAGTGTTTCTAATTTGAAATGTTTAATATAAAGGTAAAACAAATTTTCAGGTTCACCTTATAGTGTCTTCACCAGTATTGTCTTATGCATCTTACTTTAGTCCTATCACTTGAGTAATTCTCAGAGGATTACTGCGAAGCCTCCACAATATAATTATACACTTGTTACCTTTTGTTTTATCACAGAGTGAAACGCATCAGTTAACCGAGTGCTGTCCACAATATACAGTTTCAAGTTATAAAATAGGTGGATAGATATTGTTTGCTTGAGTAATTGTTATGGTATCTTTAAAAATGGGTTACACATTATAAATGCAAAATAGGTATTATATTAATATAATATAATATTACTGTTACTATTATTGTTGTTTTGGGGGGTGAACAAGAGATTGATTTTCTGATGATAATATAAGCTACAGCATATTTTTATATACCATTTAATATAATTTGTAGTTATGTATTACTGTCGACAACCCTATCCATGTATTTTACAAGCCTTTACCTTTACTATTGTTAACATTATTCCTTTGCTATGGGACAATCGTTCTTGCCTTAGCTAAAAAAAACTTTTTCTGGTTTAATCAAAGAAAATGAAAATCGATTTTCCAAAGCAGAAGGTAGTACTTGTCAAACTTTTGGCTCTTGATTTTATTCTTAGAAAGATTATAATTTCAAAGCCATCTCAAAATGGTAGTACATAAAAATAAATAGAAAATAAAAGAAAATTGGAAAAAAAATAATATGTAAAAGTAACAGGGAATGACAAACAAAGGTTAAAATTGCAAGTATTTTCATTTAAAAGGGATAGAAATAATATATGGATATCTAAGTCACAAAGGCTGTGCTCAGATATTCTCAAAGAAATAATGTTAATCATGTGAACAAATTTTATATGTCAGTGCTATCATCAGCATCATCCATGCAGATTTGCTTGACACTTCTGTACGTGGCAAACTTACTTTGCTGTATCCAGATCACTTTTTGGAGGCCCTTTTATTTCCACAGCTAAATGTCATCAATTGCCACTGATCTAGCCTTGCTGAAGGCTCAAGTTTCTTTGCAATTAGGGAAAATATTCAGTTCAGATAATGGAGTTTCAGTTTTTATAAAATGTCGTCATATATGTACTGACTTTTATAGCAGCATACAGCTAAGAGAAAGAACCTTGCAAACTATTCTTGAAGTCAAACACCACCTAGCCCCACCTCTCACTGGATATACTACATGCATTCTGTTTTCTTTATATCCACAAGGGCCTAACATAAAAAGCCAAATAGCTAGTTAATGTGGCTTTTTATCCGCACAGACCCAGATCACAGCAAATGTGTAATATAATACCTTGTAAACTGTACCTGTCTTCACAGTATTGCAACAAAACTGATGCTGCTTTTTGTGGTACAAGGTCTTTATAAACTTGATTCTGCTTTTCTGTGGTCTAAATTCTTTTCTAAACTTTGTAAAATGTTTACTTTGAAATATTTTCTTTTTAGAAAATATTAATGAAATACCCAGTAATTCCCCTGTGAATACTATTGAATATTATAATACTATTGAATACTATATTATCGAGTTTACAAATTTATGTCACACCAACAATCAACTTTTCCAAACTTGTATTATACAGAAGAATTAAGAATTTATATTAAGAATTAATTTCACTCTCCATTGTCATCTGCTGATAGCTGTGATAAAAATCTGATTCATCACAGTGGAACCAAATATTGATTCTAAATTTACTATAAATAATTATGTATAAAGGGTATCATAATAACCTGAAGGCCAAGGACAAATAAAAATAAATAAACTAGAAAGTACTCATGGAGTGCAGACCTCCACCGATAGTGTTTTTCTTTCCCAAATGTAATAACTACATATCCATATAAAATGCAGAAAGAACTATTCATTATTTTTGAGTTACTATGAATACAGAGTAAAGGGGGTGTTCGACTGGAGCCGTCCTCACAACTGACCCTATGAGTCCATAGATTAAGTTAGCTGAGTCAGGGATCGGGTACAAAGTCCAGAAAAAAAGTGTGGGACAAATATGGGTCAGTTTCACCTGCCTGACCGGATGTGATACATCCCGGCTTGTCTGGATTCAGATCCTGACCTGACCAGGGATTGGGTACTTTTCTCCACAAAAGACAGATACAACAGACAAGTCGTACATCATTGCAACAAGCTGTAGTTAAAATAGGCTTGCAATTTTATTATTGTGTAACCAAATAAAAACACTTCTTCTGGTTTCTTAATATATTAAATCATACATGTGGACCTTTTCTACCCCTTAACTTTAAGATTACAATTACATGGACTGTTTTTTCTCATTCTTAATATATATATATATATATATATATGGGGCTTGGTGGTGTAGCAGTTAGAGTGTTCGCCTTCAACCTTTGAGGTTGCCGGTTCAAATCTTGACCCGGACACTTCATGTTGGACAGTTGCTAGTTACTTGCCAATGCCCGGTGGTTTATAGTGCAAAATCTTGACCCACTAGTATGCACAGGTTCCTCCACCCATAAACTACCCGTTGCAATATGACCCTGGCTGTAGAATGCGACGTAAAACCAAAAAAAAAATCTAAATCCTTTTTAATATTATTTCTGTCAATATTTTTTAATTCACAATGTACTGGAAATTTACTGCAAATGAGCAAGACTTAAGTGACAAAAACAAGCCGGTTTCATGATAGGATAAGACTTGAAGTGATAAGGACAAGATTGGAATTGAGGTGGAGTGACAAGGACAGGCCGGAATCCAGGTGGGCCGAGCCACAGTACGGATCAATAGTCAGGGAGTGTTGGTGAAATATCAAACATGTTTGATATTTTGCCTACCCAATATGACAAGCCAGGAAACTACAAGTGACCCTAACCGACTCTGTAAACATTGTTCCGGACCCTCAAAAAATCCTTAGTTACCAACAAGACGGCCCCTGTGGAACACCCCAATAACTGACAGACAAAAAAAACATAACCTCCTAATGCAGGCAAATATACATAAATGTCCTTATAAAATATGAAATATATATCATTAAAAAACCGTGTGCAATTCTTAATTACCCATTCTGTTTTACAATCTTTCTATCATCAAAACAAAATCCAACTCTCTGAACATAGTTGAATAATAGAGGCTGAACTCTAAATTTAGTTACAAATTTCATATTTTGACACATTTATTGTTTCTAAAGAGATCTGTTTTAGATCCTTTTTCAGACACTGTCAGTGTAAATTGGCCTTAGGTAAAGATTTCCCTTAGATTAAGCATGTGTGTTTAAAATAAGATAAAATGTGCGTGTTTGAAATTGGCCTCCTCTCAGTACTATGTGATTAACACATTGCCTTGATGTATCAGGCAGGAGGTTAAATAATTTATCACAATGAAATAAATTTTAAAAGTAAACTAAGCAGGTTACAAAAAGAAAATTATCTCAAATAATGAAATACTTTTTGCTTTTGAAAATACATAGAAGTGTAAATCAGTTTATGGGTCTAATTTTGGTGAATTTTTGACTTTGAATCTGAATAACACAAAGAGTATTTCATATATTTTCAATGTTAATACCTCAAATAATGGGTGTGTTATCCCTTTATTACTGTGCCCAATATTAATTCCCTAAAATATTTATACAAATATTAAAAATATTGCTTTTTCTGTCTCTAATTGACCAAAACCCTTGAATCAGTTTTTGGATCTATTTTAGAAAGAATTGTCACACTTGACTGAACCCCCAGCTGTTTCAGGTTCACTATATATAGACTGTAACACAAGGACACTGTCCAAATTGTGAGCCTATTTTGGCCAAGAATTTTGTGTAGTGGTGTCTTCAAGTAGAATTTCTACTTCAATTATACAATGTATGCAAAGTATCAAAACAAGGCAATATCAAATCATTAATAGGTAAACTGGAAGTTGTGAAGCTTTAAAATTTATTAATTGAAGTATTGCTGTCAATGGAAATAACAGAATTAGGTAGAATTATCTATAACCAGAGCACTTGGAGAGTGCATACCTCTACCAATGCATGTAATAATAAATAAATAGATAAATTCAAGTTATTTTTTGTATCCAGACGATTATCCAGATCACTCTAAAAATTTAACGGGATGTTAGTTACAGATCTTCTGATTTCTTTTCAGGAAGATCCAACTCCTATTATTTGCAATATCCTGCTAACACGCAAGCAGACAAAGAGACAAGCAGACAGTTATAAAAAATATTTATTTTGGTTTTTATGTTGCTGTCAACACTGCACAGGTCATATCACGACGGGCAGTTCGAAGGGAAGAGGAAACCAGTACATAAAGTTGGTCAAGGTTCTGTACTGTAAACTGCTGGCCAAGGGCAAGCCACTTTCCTACTTGAGGTCAGGCCGGGATCTGAACTCTGATCTCAGAGGTGGGAGGTGAGTGTGTTACCACTGCACCTCCGTGGCCTCCATTATAAAAATGATACCTCTTTGGTGGTGGCAATAATCAGTTGCAGCAATCTATGTATCATTGTCATGAGAGAAATATGTTTGAAATATTACTGTAGAAAACATTTTGGCAGAGTCAAGGTCAAAGGTTAGACTAAGGTTACAGTATGACATTGCACATCTTTAACCCCTAACCTATACCCCTACCAAGTATCAACATCCTTGGTAACATCTAACAGATTCTGAGATACATTCCAGACAAAATATTTACCCCTGCCTACCTGCCCACCCATCCGTTCACTTGTCAGCAAAGATGGATGCCATGGGTGAAAACAATACCTGCATTTGGACAATTTGAAATTATGATTTGGTCAGTCCTAAGTGACCACAGGTAACAGTACAGATATTGTAAATCTCTGAAGTGATACGTCAAGTGTAACATTTTTTTTCCAAAATAGACCCATACACTGATCACAGGGTTTTCAGCAATAAGAGACAAAAAGGACAATGTGTTTAATATTTCTACAAATATTTAGAAAATGATATCTGGTACAATTGTAAAGGGATAACATTTGAGCTATCACCATGAAAACAAATGAAATACTAGATGTGTTATTAAGGTTTGACCTAAAAAAGATACCAAAATTAGACCCATGAACTGATCATTACTTCCACCAAAAAACACTTCATATTCTAGAAATATAAACATGCAGACACACCACTTCACATCTGAAATTGGTAAAACAGGCTCATTATTTGATTACTGACCACATATAATATGCCCTATATGGTACACTTCATATAGTTGAAGTTTTCATTCAGTGTTTACCTCTTTTTCAAAATAAACCCAAAAACTGATTCAAGGGTTTTGGTCAATTAGAGACAGAAAAGGTAATATTTTTTTTAAATTTGTATAAATACTAGGGATTTAATATTTGACACAGTAATAAAGGGATAACACACCTATTATTTGAGGTATTAACATTGAAGATATATGAAATACTCTTTGTGTTATTCAGATTCAAAGTCAAAAATTCACGAAAATTAGACCCATAAACTGATTCACGCTTCTATGAGGTGAGAGAAAACCTTTTATCTGTGATTAGCACTTCAGGTGGGTTAACCACATCAGTATGCATTACAGAGTACACAAATGCCTTGCTGTGCATGTCATAAAACACACATATGTTTTCAATCAACTGGAGTTTTGGGGGAATACTTCCCTCGAAGATGGCCTGTCAATCATTTGGTAGTCATGGTAATGGGGGATTACAAAGCTGAACCATCTCTGCAAAGTTTACAAGGCTCTCTGCCTGCTAAAGTTCTATATCGTAACATGTATGAGTGCTTTATGAATACCAAATATCTGTGTGCATGTCTGAAAAGATATCATGCACATTTGAGCCTTAAGTAAGGCTACCATTGATCATGACACGCTTATAGATTGTCGGAGTTCTTGGTTTGGTGTTGGTGGTGTAGTTCAAGTCTTACCTCTCCAAGCACATCAATATTTTTTCTTGTTTTAAAAATTGCTGATCCTAGCATCTTACTTTGGTAATGAACAAGTCAATTGAACAGAAAATACTTCATGAGCTGACACAGTTCTCCCCAGTAAACATTAGAAACGTTTTTAAATGGTTTAAACATTTACAAAACATTTTTATTGCGTTAATATATCTTACCTAGTGGACAGGTGCATTTGTCCGGCGCGCTGCCGGTCCCGCCAAACGTTAGAAAAAAACGCCTCAAGCTGGGCTCTGGCCCGGACCGGTAGTGTCCTGTTTACTCGCAAGGTGGCTGTATAGCCTCCCTGCCGGTGCACTGCGCGTGTGCGCGCATGCGTACTTCCTCCTTTTGTTTGGCGCGAAGATGAGAGGTCGTCTGTTTTTTGGAGAAACTTTTATTTTATTTTATATCTGTTACAGGATATATTTTGACAAATTCTTAGTGTAGAAGTGTTGTTTAATAACTATGGATTCACCAGGACAAAGGCGGGGATCGTGCGGCCATAAGATGGCTGGATTTGATATGCATGAGAAGGTTGCTCGTTGTCGAGACAAAGGTCTGGGTAAAGATCCCATGCGCAGCACCTCCCTGGGGGTAGCGATAATGTGAGTTCTTCAGATTTTGTTTCCAAAAAAGATTTTGACAAATTAAGTGACCAGTTAGACGAGAAATTCTCTCGTTTTGAAGCACTCTTATCAAGAGGCAATATATTTGCTACCCCCAAAGTACCGGTTCAGGTCTCATACCCACCGGTTTCTGATCAGCCATTCATAGATCCTGCCTCTGCCCGAACCACCGGTCCGGTGCGGTTTCCGGCAGTACAGGCTAGTACAGGATCAGATGGCAAGAAAGATTCAAAGAAAAAACACAAGTCTTCTCATCATAAATCTTCAAAAGTAAAACCGGTTCCAGTTGAGGAAAATACCGGTCCGGTACAGAAAAAGCCCTCTGACACTGCACTGCAACAACCTAAACCGGTACCAGTTGGGGAGATGACCGGTCCGGTCAGGGCACACCAAGCTGACACTTTTATACCCAAGGAACCGGTTCGGTT
This sequence comes from Sabellastarte sp. h YS-2021, assembly GCA_964017235.1. Taxonomy (NCBI): domain Eukaryota; kingdom Metazoa; phylum Annelida; class Polychaeta; order Sabellida; family Sabellidae; genus Sabellastarte; species Sabellastarte sp. h YS-2021. The sequence goes on from OZ024928.1 coordinate 139,884,589, forward strand.
GTAGATGGATCTTTTACCGATCCGGAACCGGCTGCACCGGCCGGGGAGCCTTTTATGGGAAGTCTTGCTTCTGCTGGTGGCTCAGATGATATGCCCAGTGTTGAACACCCCTTAGCAGATGTATTGCCTGTTGCTTCAGATGAACCACTCTTTGGGGATCATACATCACCAGATGTTTTGGATAGGGCTCATACATCACCAGATGTTTTGGATAGCGAAGATGGTGAACTTTCTGAATCAGACCCTGATAAACCAGACAAAAATGAAGAAATGAGTTACAGGGAAATGGTTCGTTCCATCAGGGCCTTTATGGGCTGGAACTTTATCGCAGACTTTGAGTTAGAGTACAGTGACCTGGATAAGTCCAACAATCCGTGGCGTGGAAAAAATACTAAAACAAGTTCAAAAGTGTCAGTAGCCATGCCAGCAGACGATTGGCTATGTCAGAAGCTGGAGAGGATTAATCTGACGGTAGCTGAGGGTTACCCTTCCAGAAGCCAGGAAGCAGGTGGTTTGCGTACTGACCAATTCATATGCACCCCTAAACCACAGGATAAATGGTATCCCATGCATAAGTTAAAGACAGATGGTCCCCAGCGACCGGGTAGAAACCATGCGGCTGGTTTCAGCAGATGCACTAGCGAGATTCAAGATCAGATGGCACATCACATAACTTTCCTACAGTCATCTCAGTAAGGGCAAGTCAGCCAAGGAGGTGTCTGAGGCACTTAAGGAGTTAAGGGATTTGTGTGCTTTTCACCAGAATGTATCCATCTCTCTCGGGACAGCTTTACAGCACCTGGCTGATAGTCTTTTTGTGCAGCTTGGGAACTTCATTCTGATGCGTCGGGACTCTTATTTAGATCATGTTCGTCCCGGTATGAAGATGGACACTTGGAATGAACTGAGAAATGCTCCTCTTTTTGGATATGGGTTATTTCCCGATGCGGCATTGAATGTCGCGGAACAAGATATCAACGAGTTTGAGACACAACATGTGTCGGTCCAGTCTCGCGTTGGTCCCCAGCACCAACAGAAGGCCAAGTATCGCTATAAACCGCATGAGAAGAAGGAGGCCAAGACCGTGGTTCAGCCGTCATCTGCTCCTCAACAACCTTGGCAACAGTTTGGGTCACGAGGTCAGGGCCGTGGGCGTGGTTCTACTAACCACCGTTTTTCCAAGTATGCCCGGGGTGGCAAAAATTATAAATGACAATCATTGTACAGACCCACACAACCAGATAAATCCAAAAATAGTGGGTCAAAACATCAGCTCCCAAACCATTTCAAGGACTGTATACTCAAGAACTGCTGTAATTCCTGTTCCTATTGTTGTCAGTCCCGGGCAGCCACAAAAGAAAGGCCTAAGTCCCGATCTTTGTCAGACAGAAATAAAACATGTCAAAAGTGCTTCTTTTGTCTCTCCTTGTCGTTCTGTCCTTCCTGTACTAAATGTCCACAGTGTTGCAGAAAATCCTCCTGTGGGAGGCAGGTTACAAAGGTTTTGGGAAATGTGGCTCAGCCTGGGTTCAAATCCTCGGGTAGTCTCCATCTTGAAGGACGGTTACAACCTCCCTTTCAAGATGAGGCCCCCATTGACCAGGTCTCCTCTGATAGTCAGCGGATATGCCAATCCTCGCAGAAACAAGTAGTTGAAGGAGGCGTTGCAGTCCCTGATTACAAAACAGGCCGTAGAAAAAGTAGTGGTTCGGGCTTCTCTTATCTTTTACAACCGGCTGTTCATAGTTCCCAAACCAAACAACAAATGGCGTCCGATCTTGGATTTGAGCAAACTCAATCTTTTCCTCCACTCGGAAACCTTCAAAATGGAAACCCCGGAGACCATCCGACTATCCCTTCAAAAAGGCGAATGGGTCACATCGCTGGATTTCAGCGATGCCTATTTCCATATTCCCATCAACCCAAGGTCGAGGAAGTATCTCAGGTTTCACCTGCACGGTCAAACCTTCCAGTTCAGGGCTCTGCCGTTCGGCCTAGCGACGGCTCCTTTGGAATTCACAAAGGTGGTGAAGGAGGTGAAACTGATGGCCCAGTCCAGGGGTATAAGGATCCACCAGTACCTAGACGACTGGTTGCTTCGAGCTCCCTGTCGGGAGACTTGTGTAAACCAAACCCAGACCCTGATGGCTCTGTGCCAGCAGTTGGGGTGGGTAGTCAATTTGCAAAAGTCGGAACTTGTTCCCCAACAGGAGTTCAACTTTGTCGGTTATCATTTCGACCTCTCCAGGGGTCTAGTAAAGCCGACTCAGGAGAGGTGGCAAACCCTAAATCAGAAAATAAAGATGCTAATGAGCAGAGGGCATTGTTCGGTCCGAGAGTTCATGTCTCTCATAGGTTTGTTGACAGCCACAGAGAAACAGGTGGTTTCGGGTCGCCTTCACATGAGACCGATTCAGTGGCACTTGAAGAATCACTGGCACGTGCCAGAGGTCCTAGAGAAGGAGATTCCTCTTCCCAGATCTCTATATCCTCATCTGCAGTGGTGGCTGGACAAAGACAATGTGCTCAGCGGCCAACCTCTTCATCCTCTACAGCATGCTCTGCAGTTGTTTACCGACGCCTCAAACGAAGGTTGGGGCGCTCACTTAGGAGATCACACGGCAAAAGAAGTTTGGTCGGACTCAGAAAGCCAGTTGCACATAAACTTTCTCGAGCAAAAAGCGGTCCTTCTGGCCCTCAAGAAGTTCGAGCAACAGTGTTGGGGCCAGATCATTTTGATAGCCACAGACAACACAACGGTTGTCTCATACATCAACAAGGAGGGGGTATGAGATCAGGCTCACTCTTTGCCCTCCTCTGGAGACTGCTTTCCTGGTGCAATCACAGACAGATAGTTCTAAGGGCCAGGCACATTCCGGGAAGGTTGAATGTGATAGCAGACAAACTATCCAGGAGCACGCAGGTTATTCAGACAGAATGGTCCCTCCTGCAGGAAGTCTTCGACCACCTATGTGCCAGGTGGCACACTCCTCAAGTGGATCTCTTTGCAACAAGGTACAATCACAAACTACCCAAGTTTGTGTGGAGGGTAGATGCTCTCAGCCTGAATTGGGAGAATATGGATGCCTACGCGTTCCCTCCTGTGTCTCTTCTGGGCAAGGTGGTCTCCAAGATCCTAGATCAGGGAGTTCACCGGTTGGTCCTAATTGCTCCAGGGTAGCCCAACATGCCTTGGTTCTGGGATCTGGTAAGCATGTCTGTTCAGATTCCTCTCTCCCTTCCACAAGTGGAGAACCTGCTGACCCAACCGTTCAATCAGTGTCCACACAGAGATCTCCTAGGGCTCAACCTCCACGCCTGGCTCCTAGAGCCTCTAGCATACAAGCGCAAGGATTCTCTGATGAAGTGGCAACAAGAATTGAGGCTCCTCAGAGACAATCAACCAGAGCCGTCTATGAATCGAAGTGGTCCATATTTGTCAAATGGTGCGGGTCACACAAGGTGGACTTCAGGTCACCGTCTTTAAATCAGGTAGCGGAATTTCTCCTATTCCTGTTCAAGGAGAAAAATCTTCAACCTAGCACCATAGATGGCTATAGGACTGCTATAGCCGACAAAATCGGGTGTGACAAGGTTAATTTTGGTAAAGACGAAAACCTTACTCGGTTGCTAGACAGTTTCCATAGGGATAAACCCAAGGGTCTTCGAGGAGTCCCTAGCTGGAATCTGTCTCTGGTTTTGCATCAGTTAACCCAGCCCCCCTTTGAACCCCTTCGAAAGGCTTCTCTGAAACATCTTACCTTCAAAACGGTGTTTCTCCTGGCTTTGGGCTCGGGCAAAAGAAGGAGTGAGATTCATGCCTGGGTACACAGGAACATTAGACATCAGGAAGATTGGGCGAATGTTTCTTTATTTCCTTCTCCTTGTTTCTTATCCAAGAATCAGTTGGCTAAAGAAGGGCCTTCTTCAGTAGCTCCGGTAATTATTCCGGCCTTGGCCCCTACGTTGGACAAGTCTCTCAAGGATGATAGAACCTTATGTCCAGTTCGGGCTTTGCGTTATTACCTAGACAAGACCAAAGACCTCCGTTCAGGCAAACAGTTGGTCTTTGTGTCTTTCAAGAAGAACTTCAATAAGGACATCGCTCCTGCTACGATTTCTTCTTGGATTAAACAAACCATCTTGTTGTGCTATCAATTGTCCAATGAGGATGCACAGCAATTGCATCAGGTCAGGGCCCATGATGTGCGGGCCTTTGCAGCTTCTAAAGCTTTTCAAGGAGGTGTGTCCTTGGACCAGATCCTCTCAGCCTGCCACTGGAAGTCACACAATACCTTCACCCATTTTTTTTGAAGGATGTAGCATGGGCTGATGCTGACCTGTACCATTTAGGACCAGTGGTCACAGCACAGCAGATACGCAAGTAACTGGTATCCTTGAAAGGGTAGCTTGTATATAGTGTAAAGCATTTAGAAGGAGCAGTTTGTTGTTTTCGTTGGCTCCTTCGTTTTAGTTATCATGTTTTGAAACCCCAGCACGCAGTTCTCAACCGGAAGGGCTGGTGTGGGGTATGGTTTATTTTCTGTTTTATCCTGTTCTGCTTCCTCCGGAATCCTTGGGGACTGAACTCTTACCTCCTCTCTCCTATAGTCCTAGCCCAGGTGGCTCGGGAGACAACAAGGAAAAAGGGGGGGGGGAACCAACTATGGTTCAGGGTATGGAAAGAATCCCTAGCCCATGGACCTGAGGCCCAGAGTTCTGACAAGAGTCCCTGTTGAGTTTAGCTGCCCTCAATCCAATGGGTAGTTATTCTGCATCTGTCCACTAGGTAAGATATATTAACGCAATAAAATTGAAAATTTAATAAGTCAATTAAATTTTTATAAGTTATTATCTTACCTAGTGGACAGAGGGATTCCCACCCTGCCTTCCCCGCAACAAACATTCCCAGGGGACTCAAACAGGGTGCAAACAAAAGGAGGAAGTACGCATGCGCGCGCACTCGCAGTGCACTGGCAGGGAGGCTATACAGCCACCTTGCGAGTAAACAGGACACTACCGGTCCGGGCCAGAGCCCAGCTCGAGGCATTTTTTTCTAACGTTTGGCGGGACCGGCAGCACGCCGGACAAATGCATCTGTCCACTAGGTAAGATATTAACTTATAAAAATTTAATTTACTTATTAAATTTCCATTTTAAAACCTAATTAAACCATATCTTATGGTTTTCTAAATGTTTCCAAGTAAATGTTTATGCTGTATTGTTTAAAAAAACATTTTATAAACATTCTCTAGACAAACGTTTTTGCTGAAAACATTTATTAAACATTTATAAAATAACTCGAGAATCTAGGTTTGACTGGAAACATTTTTAAAACATTTATAAAATAGCTGAAGAAATGAAGGTTTTGCTGGAAATGTTTTTCAAACATTCATCATGAAATGTTTGATAAACAGTACACATAAAATGTTTAAACAACATTGCTTGTCAAATATTTTAAAAACATTCTATCAAAAGCGCTTTTTAAACCTATATTTTTAAACCTTCACCTTCAAACATGTCCAAACAAAGATGGCGGTGAGCAATAATAGGGGATTTTAGAGGACTTTGTCAAAAATTGCCCCACATGCAATCCCTAAAAGTAGAAATTGAATGGGGGCATAATTTCCACTATCTTACAATTTTAGACATAAAGATAATATTTTCAATAGTGAGCAACCATACAAAGATATTGAGTTTGACCTCTGACCCCATTATTATTCAGACATTATTATGTTCATTTATAACGTTTTTCTAACATTTATCGTTAAACGTTTAATAAACGGTATACATAAAACGTTTTAAAAACATTCTACTACAAATGGTTTTTGTACCCATCATTTTTAACCTTTGCCAGACATTTCCTTTCAAACGTTTGCAAAACCCAAAAATGTTTACTGGGTCTGAGTAGCCTTTTATATGCTTTCATCATTGTGCCTATCAATATGAGATACACACAACTTCTGTGGAGAAAAGTAGTTTCATGTGTCCTGAAATTGTATAAGAAGTATTGATAAGTCTTGCCAGTTGAAGACAATGAGACTACTCTTATAGTTTGATTTGAAATTAAGGCCCGATACAGGACAATGGTTTTAAGATCCACTGGAAGAGAAGCCTTCTTTTGAAACCATTTGGGACACATCCATCGATATGTGAGCAGTTGACTAACTTTGCAATTGATGGCAATAGTATGTCATTGCATTCTTTCAAAAGGAATGTTGGCCATGAATCCAGCAGTAAGGAATTTGCAGGTGAGTTTCTAATTATTTTATAAACAGCATCTTCCGATACTTAAGTAAGGTCAGTAATTTTTGGTGGGTTAGAATCAGGATGAACATCATTTTTAGTACCCTAGGGAACAAAAATATCTAATTTTCCTAATTTTCTTTGCAAAAAAATGATGCAAACTGGTCCACCAAAGACATTTTAGACTCATGGAATGGTAGTGTCACTTCAGAAACCTATTTAGGGTTTTTCACAGCTCATATTATAGCTCTCTAGAGTTAACTATTGTCTGGGATCAGTTTACTTCAATAATCTAACATATTCTTATTTACAAGCATACTGCACCGAGCAATTTGGTGATGTAGCCAACTTCTAATCAGTGGATTCTTAGCCCTTTGCCAAGTTCTTTCAAACTGTTGCTTAAGGGACTTTGTACATCTGTAAGAATCAGACAACCAATCCGTGGAATCTTTCCTTGTCAGTCTGGATACAATTGGTGCATGCCTATCAAGAACATCACCCAAATGAGTATGTGACTTAATGTTTCAGACCACATGAGTCAAAAAAGTCATAAATTTATACCCACCGCCAGCAGGTGAATCAACATGGATGTTGAAGTCGCAACAAATGTAATACATAGAGTTGATGGATGACAGGAACCTGACAAATGACATGAATTCTTCTAAAAAATTGCGAGTACATTATCCTGAGGGCGATAAATGCAGACAAGCAACAAGTGTGTGGCTAGGAATCACTATTGACATCACGTTATTTTTAAAGGACTGATACACAGGAGACTATTTTTTATGTGGTCTATATGAGCATCTGATGAAAAAACCAACACAACCACCAAAATTTGAAGGACAAGACCTTTTAAGAAACACAAAATCAGAAAGGGTAACAAACCATAGAAAACTATCAGTATCGGATAGACGGATATGGGTTTCTGTAAGGGAAAAGAAGTCGAAGTGATGCGAAGTCACAATTTCAGCCAGGAGTGGACCTTTGTAGAGCTGGCATTCAGAACACCCAGCTTGACAGGATCGGGTTAATGAACAAATAAAAACATACTTTTCCATTTACTTCATCAGTCAATTTTAGCAATGCTGAAATTGCTTGAATTCTAATTTGTGGCCACATAATTTGATATGCCTATCATATCCCAGTTGGCTAAACTTTCATTTTCTGTATTCAACAAAGATTTGTCACTGATATTTGATTCAATGAGTTTTTTTTGGTATGATTTTTTTGTCTCGAAAATGGTAACCTCAAAAAAATTGTACATAACCAACAGACAAGTCACTTGCACATCTATTGTCACATTCAGTGTAATCATTAAAACAATGAACATCACTGTACAATCGAGAAATCAGTTTTTAGTGCTCAAGCCAAACATGAGAGGTGTCATGCAAGACATTTGTTTGAGTTCTATTTGGACAACTTTCTTGCCCACAAAGGTGTCAACATTATTATACTTGTCATCAGCATGGTTGTTTTTGACCTTGTGCACCTCCACAGAAAGTGTGAAACTCAGGCCCCTTTCTATCACTTATTTTCAACCTTTTTGTTTAGCAAAAGCTTTTGTGCTACCATTACTAACAAAATTTGTCAGACAGAAATAACTGGGCTATGTGTATTGATTGGTCAACATATAGTTTTGCAGTACTGAATATGTATCTGGTGTTTTACTTACCCCGCATCCTGACCTTATTTTCAATGCACGAATCTATTTTCCCAAGGCAGTGCTATTCATTTTTTTATACACATTTGTCTCATTTACACATTTTTGCTGGATGACTAACTTGACAGTTCATGCACACATTCGAGTTCTGCTTACCTTTTGTGTGATCTCTGTTGTTACTGCATGTTCTCGCATGATACAATATTTTCCTTTTCCAAAACCAGCCATCCAGCGAAAAAACAAAAGTTACGTCTGAGCCTAGTTTGACCTGCTAACCACCTATTTTTTTGCAACTCGACCTTGTATTTAATGGTAACCTCCCACAGGTCTATGGGACATTTAAGCTAAACTGAAAGGTCCCATTTCTTCATTTCCCTGGGCAGTGTCATATCCACGCCTTAATGTATACATTGACTGTTCTTAATCGCCTTGGCATGTGGTAGCACTAAATTGCCTGCCAAATCCGAATCTGTGGCTACGGCTTGTCTGGAGTTCTTGTGTTTTCTGTTATAAAGGTCTTTCTATTAAAGCTAGTCATTCATCTATGCTTTTCAACCTTAATCCAATGGCTTGAAAGGCTCACAACATACTTTGTTTGCCCACGGTATGATATACCAATGTGATGTTGCTTGACCACTGAAGTTAGGTAATACTGGACTTGGCTATTACTTGGTCCGGTGACTGTCTGAGTTCTGGTTAGAGTATGGGCAGATACATAGTGCCTCAGATGATTGCTCAAACAGCAGTCCTGTTGCAATATAACAAAAAAGGTGGTAAGTGTGATGTTAAAAATCAATCAATCAAACCCAACTAATGTGATGATAGCAGCGTAACTCTGACACCAGCATTTTCCTCACTTTCATATTTTGAATTAATGTTAGTGTCGACATGTGGTTAACATGCTTCCATCCAAACCCAATGGGCCTGTCCAAATACAGTGCAATTGTATTTATTTTGGCCAGTCATTTTATTCCATATTTCCATATGAAAGACGACTATGTACTTCTATCGCAGAATTTTGACCCTCCCATCGATACCAGAAGTCTCCCAGACTTTGTGGACTTGGTTTAATATCAGCAGGACACATCACCAGCACAGTAGGGCAACAAGGTAGTTACATCAAGAGATAAAGCATGGAGTGTATAGAGCAGGGCTGTTCCAGGTCTTCGTCTCACATCTTGCCATAGGCTCTGTTAGAGACAGAGGATAGAAAGAAGTGAGATGGAGTTGGAAGTTTAAAGGGAACGAGTCACAGAGCATCTGACTCTCTTTCATCCTGTCATTCCAGTAAAACTTTGTAAACAGACATAAACTTTCTTCACAGAACTGCAAATCATGGTTTGAGTCATTTGATGCATAACTAGAGAGGTAGAAAATTAAGAAGAAAGAGACTCTAGGCGTTCAGAAATGAGATAAAACTACTGAAGCAGAGGAGAGGGCCCTGCCCGCAAAAGCCAGAGCAAGGTCATTTTCAAGGACAGTTTTCAGTGTAAGTTCAACATGGGTACCACAAACCCTGGTTCGACCCCACATGTGACAATGCTGAGGACCTTCCCAATATGAACAAGATGTAAAACACCAACTTTGACTTGCCACTGACTGTTTACTCCACACCACCCACAGCAATCGGTTGTCACTCCCAAGGAGTACAAACAATTCCAGAGATACAGCTGCTTCAAGCATCACAACAAACCCAGGTTCCCTGAACAGTTCAAACAGTGCCAAGAACATCAAAACAACTGAATTTGGCAGTCAGCTCAACCTGGAACTTTAACCCACCGCATACCAGCTCAGCCATGGGAGATTACGCAGCAAACAATACCTCAAGCCTGTCCAGCCTTTTTGGAAACATTGAGACAGTCATGGGCTACCAGCAGATCGACATACCGCAATCATACACACCAGCTGACCAGAAGCAACATACCACCTCTCTTCCTCCCACCACACAGCAATAAGAGCCACAACAGCCACCACATCAGCCATCACTAAAGCCATCATAGCAGTAGCAGACTTAGGAACTCCTGTTAGGAAGACTCTCCATTGGTTGCCTGTTGAACACCATTCTATATTCAAGATTGTCTTACTGGTGTACAAGTTCCTACATAGTGGTTATCCAAAGTACTTTTCCTTAAACCTAGACATAGTGATAAAATACACATAAAAACCATTCTGATGGTGTGTTCCTTGAGGTCCCAAACTTTGACACTTCAGTATATAGGTCTACTAGATTTTGAGTGATATCCCTGATGATGCTACTTCTCTCCCACTCATTCTGAAAGAAACTTAAAACCTATCTCTTTGCACAATCAAATCGACCCTAACCTCTGTTCTTCCTGGTATCTCTCCTTTGCGCTGACCCCTGCTATGTCTCAGGTCTCTGCTTTTTCTGTTTGGTGCACCTAGAGCCTTTCTTTAGCTGGAGATTAAGCGCTATAAAATACTATTATAATTAGAATTAGAGTTGAACTGCAAAAAAACTAATATCCCTTCTCAGAACACCCCTTATTTCGAAAACAATCAGCTACAAACAACTAAGCATTACACCATCCCCACAAAAGCACCCCATTCATGCATACTAGCATACAAGGTGTGAGTGAAACAGTGAGTGAGTGAGCAAGGAATTGGGTGTGCTTTTAAGTAAATGAGTTATTTGGAGAGTACTTGAGTGGTTGCGTGAGTGGGAGAGTAAAAGTGAGTGATTCAGAAAGAGGTTGGCTGATTGATTGAGTGAGCGGTATGTCGACATGAGACCAGACAAAAATTGTGAAGTTTCAGGTTGTGGTGACAAGGGTTACTCTTTGTAAAGCATTAGAGATGGGTGTCTTGGGAAGTTTTTCTCTGGTAATTTGTTCAAATATCTTTACATTTATTTCAGGGACGGCTAAGGTTATTATCAATTTTTCAGAGTGCGAATGCAATGATTTTTAAGGTAAGGGTTGCTTTTGAGAAACTTATTGAATATGAGCTTTAATAATAATTCTTAGAACAATAGGGTAGTCCTAAGGACAGATAGATGCCAGCTACAGGGCTAGCTCAAGCTACACCTAACCCTAACCCTTCTGTCGTCATGTCCTGTAGCTCCTCATGTTACATCATTCGATTCTTCATCCTGTCCACACAATGCAGATTCATGGTTAAAATAATCCTTAAGTAGGTCTTTTTGTTGCTTTGCCACTCTTGAGGGATTCTGCAGTTTTCATCTGCCGCACCTAGTAACTGTTACTTTATGGCTGGCAGGTCACCCTGTGCGTTCGATGGCTGGGCTCCTCCTTGATGTGTCCTCAAGATGTAAATACAACACATGTTAATATTGTGTCTATAACAACCTTTTGTATTTTCCCCATTGTCGTGAGCAGGACCCTTATTCAGCTAACTAATATTCTAAAAGCATTCTGAACTACCTCCTGCCTCTGTAGATCCAAGAGGTTGTTATTCTTTCTTCTCAGTTGTCTTTTGCTGTATGGTTTAGTGCCCATAATTTCAAGGGGAAAAGCATCACTACTCAGCAAGAGATAGTTAAAATAGTTAAAAGAAAATTTGTGCATCTGATGAAGATCCATGGACCAAACATCTTCCCAAAGGAATATGTAGTCCATGTCAAACAAGGCTAGAAGAACCAGGGAAAATAAGCCCTTGGAATTGTAATATTCTCTGGTAGATCTGGTAGGCTTTTATATCGCGATATATTTCCCATCTATAGAGCCAACAGCATGGGGGGCATTCCCTCTGTTGTGAAACCTTTCCTCAATCTGTCTCTATTCTTCAGGCGTGGTAGGACATATCAAATACTTTTCCTGGAATCCACCAAAGATTGCCATGCAGACATCAGGAAAGAATTTACATATAGTGATTCATCACACCCTCCAGTAATATTCTAATAATTTACAAGTTTCTCCAGTTGCCAGGCGTCTGAGTGCTATGTCTGGTCTTAAGCCAACTTCTAAAGGCTGCATAAAATTTGTGCTCTACCTGCTCCCAAAAGAGTCAAAAACTGCAGAGGGCATCCTCACAAAATTCTGGTAGGCTGGAATGTCAGTTTGAACTAACTCGGTCAAGAGGTTGTTTTAACATACTTTATCTTTCTTTTATGTATCCAAGGTGACACCCAGGGATTTGGTGGCTGTCTTCTTGGTCTGGGCGGTTGTGGGACCTGTGGTGCATGTTGTGGCTGTGCGGCACATGCTGGTCCTATGTTCAAATGTTCCTGATGTGTCCTTCATCTGCAAATCAGAGTTAAAATGAAAATTCAACTCAATAAAAACAAATGGGCCATAATCTTCTTGAGGAAGTGACTTTGATATATACAGCTGGCATCTTTGTGATGGTAATGATGAGAAATGATGAGTACCGGCACCAGCCAGGGGTTTATACATTGGCCCTTGGAACTGGTTTTGGAGTCTGGACTGAAAAATTAACCAGTGTGGTTGTGTTCACCCTGCTCCAGTCCTTTCACTCTTGATCATGCTGCAAAATGGTCTGATCCAAAGACATGTTGGGAGGCAGATCCAGACAAGCCAGGATCTATTACATTCTGTCAGGAAGGTCCAATCATTCTTTAATTTTCTCATGCTACAATGGGCCAGACTCATGCCCTGCCTTCCCGACCCTAAAGTCTGGTAAGGTCCGTGGGGATTGGCTCCAGTGAACACCACTATAAAACAAAAAGTAATGTCAGATGCAAATCAATAAAAAAAATACTTAGAAAAGTGAAAAAGCAGTACCTAAAATACAAATACAAATGAACATTATAAAACTGGCAATCATGAACAACATCCAGATCTTGTAACAGATAAGCAAAATTAACTAGCACACTGCACAAAAGCAACGTTACAGCTTATAGATGATATCCCAATAAACATTAAAACGTTTTAAAATGGTTTAAACGTTTACAAAACATTTTAAAACCTATGTAAACCGTATCTTATGGGTTGCTAAATATTTCCAAGTAAACTTTTAGTAATCATTTAAAAATATTTTTGAAATGTTTTGAAAACATTCCATCCCAAACTTTTTATACCCATACTTTCAGTATGCTTATTCTAATCTACTGCTTTCTAATCTACTCTACTGCTTTGCAAGCTCAATATCTTCCCTACAAAGGGGATCTCAGTGTGCTAATTAAACAAAATCATTATCATAGGGAGATTCGAGGGACGTTCAAGGTCAGTAATCCAGGATTGTGGGTGTGACCAGGAGGGAAGATAACTAAGTTGGGAAACTAGAGCTGAAGAGGTGGTTTTTGTGGTGCTTTCCAAAAGATGCGACAGAGGGACTGTTTCTTACATGAAAAGGGAAAGAGTTCCAAAGGACTGGGGCATAGTGACTGAAGAAATTAGAAAAGTGTTTGGTTGATTTGTGAACTCTACGATCGAAAGTGGGGGTTTGAAGAAAGTTGAGTTTGCCTTGTATTTTTGGAAGTGGTGTAGGGGTGGATTAATTCTCACAGGTAAACTGGTTGACTTTGGTTGAGGATTTTGTATGTAATAAAGCCAATTTTAAATTGTACTCTGTATCTGACTGGTAACCAATGTTTTTTTAGTTGAGGGGTAATATGAGAGAATTTAGAGGAACAGGTGACAACCCTGCAGAATGAGTTTTGGACTACCTGCAATCTCCTTAACTCAAAATCAGTGAGCGATAAGAAGAGTGAATTGCAATAATCCAACCTGTGCTCACCAAAGCATTTGCTAACAGCACTGATGTATTAAGGTCTAGAAGGGGACGAATTCTGTAGAGGTCTCTCGCATGTAGTCTAGTGGACTTTATGACCTGTGACACATGGTTTAAGAAATTGTAATTGGAGTCGAACACCATTCCGTGGTTCCTGACACTTTGTGCAGGCGAGACCTGATTTCCCAGAATATTGATAGGGAAGTGAGGGAGGAGTTCTTTACGATTTTTGGGGAGCCTATGAGAATAATCGCTGTTTTGTCTGGGTTAAATTTTAATTTATTTGTAAACATGAAATTTAGTTTTTGCATAGAGTGAGAGAAATTTGCTTGTGAAAGTGTATAACTGGATGTCATTGGTGTAAAAGTGGTAGTTGATGCTACTGTGGGAATGAATGATTGAGCTGATTGGGTTAGTGTAGAGAGAGAACAGAAGTGTTCCTAGGACGGAGCCCTGGGGAACTCCATACTTGAGGGCAGCAGGATGCGAGAGTGTACTACTTACCTTGACCGAGTGTGTCCTTCCTGACAGGTCAGATTTGAACCAGCCAAGTGCTAGCTCACTGATTCGATAATAAACATTGAGTCTGTCCAGGAGTATGGTGTGGTCAATGGCATCAAAAGTGAGGGATGGATCCAGAAGGGTAAGGGCAGTGACAGACCCTTTGGACATATTAAGAAGAATATTGTTATGAATATTAAGGAGGGCACTTTCAGTAGAGTGTTGTTTTCTATAAGCCGATTGGAAGACGGTCATAAGGTCGGCTTCATCAAGATGAGTTTGTAGCTGGACGGCTACTACCCTTTCAACTATCTTTTAATTTGAGACAGACCTATAGTTTTTGAAAACTTCTTTGTCTAAGGATGATTTTTTGAGGATAGGGGTAACATGGGCCTGCTTGAAAAAATTTAGACACATACCTTGGTCAAAAGAAGCATTGATTATTGAAGTGATGGGGTAATGAGATCATACAGATAATCCAGAACAAGGAAAGTGGGCCAAGGGTCTAGGGGATGTGATTTACTAGGAGAGTTGGTAATAATTTTAGTAACTTGATCCTCTGTTACAGTAGAAAACGTGGAGAACATAGATGGAGGAGAGACAAGGGGTGATGTGTTGCAAATTGACAGAAGCAGAGAATGTTGAGCATATTTTTTCAATTTTTTTCTGTGAAGAACTCCACAAACCTGTCAGCCAAAAGCTGAGGGGGCTTTATCAATGGGAGGATCTTTGCTGGAAGTCTATGTAACACATCACCCAGAACATGCCATAATTTTTGTGGGTTGTGGTGATTATCCTGAATTTTTGCTTTAAGGAATTGAGATTTGGCCTGCATGCAGATTCTGTTTTACTGGTGGACTTTCTGCATGTACTGGGATCTATTGAAAGTGGATTTATTTCTTTGCCAAATGCGTTCAAATGAACGCTTGGTCTCTTTTACCGTAATTACAGTTTCGGTAACCCATCTCGGGATGTACTTTGCCTTGGTGTGTTTGGTGTGTAGTGGAGAATGTTTGCCGATAAGGGTCAACAAGGTGGTGTGATATTGTTTGTAGAGAGTATCAGGTTCTTTGGACGGATTATAAATCAGTTCAGAAGCAAGGAGATCTGCTTTTATTTTCTCCTTTGTTGATGTAATGGTATTTATGAAAGGAAACTTATTCTGCGATCTAGGGGTAAAAAAATTTGGAGTGAAACTGACTGAAAATGGTCGGAAAATGCATCGGTGGTGTGGACATCGGAGATGTAATCATTGTTGGATTTGGTTAAAACCTGATCGAGAGTATGCCCGTAAATATGAGTAGGGAAATTAACTTTCTGAATTAAGTCAAATGAATTGATCAGTGAGTGAAAGATTTTTGAATTTGAACATGTTGTTTCAAGGTGAAGATTGAAGTCGCCGATGATAGCCAGATTTTCTGTGGTGTGATGGATATCCTCCAAAAGTGACTGAAACTGTTCAAAAAAGCTTGGGTACCAGAGGAAGGTGATCTGTATATGTTCAGAAAAAACCGTCACTTAAAAAAAAATTAAATTTGGATGTTGCAAAATATAACATGTATTTTTTATCAAATGTAGAAAAAAGTCATTGTATCCACACACTGATTAAGGATTCCTTCACAGTTGCCAGGCCTCAAAGGCAAGGTCAGAGTAGGCCACACAAGATTTTTTCAGAAAACATGTCTCAGGTCATTTTAACAGCATAATCCATAGTAACCCCAAGATCAAGGGTGAAGATTTGAACCTAAGCCTATAAATGTCAGGTCAAGCGAGGTCCTGAGGTCATATTATAAAGCTCAATTTTTTCTCAGTCTTAAACAGGATCCAGTGTACACACTCAAATGATATGTGAAACACATATTTGAAGCATTTTAACATACATGTTCATAAAATTTAAAAGGCCCATGGGAGAATAAACACCAAACCAAACTAGAAAGAAGGGGGAATGGAGGAAGTAAAAGTGGTAGGAATAATGGAGTGAGTCAGGGAATGGATCTGTAAGTGTGTCCACACAAAGGAACTCTTCCAAAGCCCACGGCCATAATATTCTGAAGGGGACCTTGTTATCAGTTGCAGAAGGTGGCCCCCGACCTTCTAAATGTGAGAAAACCATGGGTCGGGAGAAAATGCCCCTACTATGTAAGATAATATTCAGCACATGCCTGATGTGGGTACATAGGGGAGAGTTTATTGGCAAATGGAGGGAAATGTGGGGGCAGGGGACAAGAGGACAGTAGCTGCTTTAGGGCTCTGTCAGTGCAACGATAAATGTTCTGAAGGGATGGTAGCCGGACTATGTGGTGGAACTTATGATCCTCAAGGGTTTTAAGTCAATTGAAGAAGCAAATGGGCACCAGGAGAGTGAAACACTACACCTTTCCTCAAAATATGTTTGTCACAGTGAAATAATTTGGCTCTGTGAGGAGGTATGTTGCTCAATCTAAAGAAAGCAAAAAAAAAAAACACACTAGAAATATGGCCCTAAACAAAGAGGAGTCAGACAGGAGGTCCCATGCAAAGGAAATATTACAAGTTTTTTAATGTAAAAAATGTCCTGGCGGGTAGGCTGACGAGTCAAATATATATATAAAAAACAGAAGTCATTGTATCCACACACTGAGTAAGGATTCCTTCAAAATACAAACCACAGTATTCAATGAGTATCAAGTGATGTTTGGAGAACTAAAACAAAATGGTGGCATAAAATCATTTAAAATAAGGGAATAAACTGGGCACAACATTAGACAATTGACTGAAAGCTAAATCTTTGTAATCATCATAGAAAATGCATACAGAAAATAATGAAGTTTTATTTGTTTTTTGGTTTAACCAGTGACACGTGACATCTTGTACGAGTTGGTCATCTTATTTCACAAATACTTTTTACTTTTTTTTTACAAGTTGGATATCTTATTTGAGACATACTTTTTAATGGCTTAGAACAGCAGACAAGAACAAGATACAGGAAAATACCAACAGGTAGTCAATATGAAACACTATATATCCAAACAACTGAATTTTTTTGAAAGATTTAACATTTTATCCATGCTAATAATAAATTGAATTTAGTTTTACTGTTTATCTCTGTTTATTAATGTTACTTTTCATGCAAATCTGAAACGTAGTGTTTCTTGATGTCTTTGGAAAGTCATTTAAGACTTATGAAGGTAATACTCTTTTGACGTAAAACAGCAATAATTTTGAAGTAAAGGTGGGATGCTGGCATTTTCATGATCAGAATACTCTACATACTTTGCAATTAGCAATATAGATTTGGTTTCAATAATAATGCATTAAAAAAATCTGGAAAATAATCGGAACATTCATCATCAGGTTATCTAATTAGCTTATTGATACAATGATAGCTTCAATGACAGTTGCAAGGTATGATTGATAAATTTTTGATTGACTCCAAAATAATCCTGACACAAGGGCAGAAATTAAGACATGTTTTGGGGGAATAACAATATAAAATACACAAAAACACAGACATGTGATACACCATACAAATGTTCCACTTAAAAACGAATCAGGAATCTGCATCCAAACTATGACAGACAAGGAGGAAATATGAAGACTGGATCTATACAAAGTTGTTCATGTGTAAGTTAATGTAAAGTGGTGCCATGTTGTTCCACAGAAATGGGGCGCCAGTGCGGCAGACACTTTGAAGTTGAACTTCCTATTGGTAATAACCAGCTATGTGGTGATGGGTTTAGGTTTGCACTTAATCTGTGAACAGAAGTGATGTACACATGTTAAAAAGTAAGGTGTGTGTCTAATTTGACATTTGTATTTCATAGAGATGTAGAAATCATCAAAATTGTACTTCTAATGCAAAATCATAGTACCCCAAACCTGATGGCTAAAGCTTCGTATGTTTTACCTGAAGGCTTTAAAACAATAGTAAGGTAATTTATTGTTAGTGAAAATATGATCATGGTGGCTCTGTGGAAGACAAAAGAGGATATTTGACAAACTTGTTTCTTAAATATTGTCAAGATAAATTGTGTATTGTTCAAACATTAAGAAGATCCTGCAAAATGCAGAAAATATTTTAAGATCTATGATTGTCCTAACTGCCTTGTTCATTTTCTTGTGGTGCAAATTCCAGAAGGAAAAGGGTTCAATAAGTGTAAAGTAATTTGTGTGGCGTGCGTGATTGTTGTTTTTGTTATGAGGTGCCCTTTGAAGCAAATTCATACAGGCAGATTATGCCTTGGAGATATTGTAAGGAACTAAACTGTGAAACTGACTGACAGCATTTAAAGCTGAATATCGATTTCCACTAATCAGTTGTACCCCTCTGCATGCATTGAATAACTCACTTTAGGGTTGAATCTATTTTTATCACATCTGTCCTGTACTGGATGAAATAGATCGTATAAATAAAATACTGAAACAGATTAATAAATGGATCATATTTTATTAATTCCACATTGTATCGTTTAAGTTCAGATGCAACGTAAGAGAAACAATTATCAAGATCTAAAAAGTCGGTTAAATATAAAAAATCAATAAAAGGTAAATGAGTATTAACTTGGTCAGTTTAATAAAGTAATAAGTTTTTACAATATATACATGAATGCGTAAATCTCAAATAAATTAATTCGTAATAAGTGTGCCAGTGATTGTCATTTATATTGGATGAGGACTGGAAACACTGTTTTATTGTATTAAAACAGCCAAAATTGGTCTTTTTGATAATCCACCTGTCACTCAGGCCCTTATGAGATTTTACTTTTTGTTCTGTACAATGATGATTTCATAAATGTGTAACA
Source organism: Sabellastarte sp. h YS-2021 (assembly GCA_964017235.1). NCBI lineage: Eukaryota > Metazoa > Annelida > Polychaeta > Sabellida > Sabellidae > Sabellastarte > Sabellastarte sp. h YS-2021. The sequence continues at coordinate 139,903,447 of OZ024928.1, forward strand.
GGGAAACATATTTCGCAGTTTATTTGTTTCTTGATGGTTTTATTCTATGTAACTTAATATCTGTAATGGCATTTCACCTAACTACACAACCTTTTACATCGTTTATTTGATTATCTTTTAATCATGTTGCAGTTTGTATCAAAAACATCACTTATCTTTGTAATATATGAAGACCTGATAACATGCTCTGTGAATACATGGCTAGTTCCAAAACTCTTTTTAAAGGTTTGAAAAACAGTACTGTAGCATATGATTTATTGTATCAATTCAAATATGTGATAACTTTTACCCTAATTTTGCCAGTATGCTTTGATTGACCTCTTAAATAGTGCACATATTAATTGTGGTACTGGTAATGTACCAATAACATATTATGTTATATTGCCTTCATTCTGTCAATCAGGTTGTCAATTGTAGATACAAAAGATACCATTATTGATCTCTGTTATGGTTTATCTGCTGTTCAAATTTTGATCTCTGGTTAAAAGGCAGACTTCTCTTGTGATAGTGATTACCTTCCCTTCAAAGCTATTTTGAAAGTTTAGAAGTAATAAAATCCTTTCATTAACAGTACTGTGACACAATTATACTTTTCATTAAATTCTACACAACCAATAATAAGGTTAACCAGTGCATGTTCATCAGATAGTTTAAACCACTATATACCTATGTTTTTTGTAGTAAAGCAACTAAATACCAATGCTTATAGGGAACAATATGCTCAGATAACAGTTTACAAAAGAAAAAAACTTCACTGATATTTCTTTATTTGGCAAGTGACACTTGTCACTGATTGTTTCCCTTGGGATACAATATCTGGCAAGAGGTTCCTAAAAAGGTTACTTTCTCAGAGCTGCAGATATCGGTTGCTGAAAGATAAGAAAAAACTTACAGTTTGATTAATTAAAATTACCAGCAATTAACACTAAATACATTGGCAAAAACAAGTTTGATTATACGTAATACAGAAAATTTATTTTAAATGTTAACACATTTTGTTGTATTTTTCTTGAGATCATTGTTAAGCAGAATTTAATATAACTTAATTTAGGCCTGAGAGGAAGGATTAGGTCTGAATTTTCTTGTATATGTCAACTGGGTAACAATTTCTTTTTCCCTTCAGGTGAAAAAAATATATAATTTAATAAAATAGATTCATTCACTCTTGTTGGCGAAATCTGTGATAAAAACAAGTTCAGAAACGTAGTTGTAAGAAGAAGTAATCTTGTACACAGGATATTAGGAATATCCCTGGAAGGGACAAATGTAAAAAGCAAGCTATTTTACATTTAACAGTGTTTGGATTATGGATGCATCCGTTGGATCTTGATCTATAGTTTATACTTGCTCTGCTTCAGGTTTGTCTTTAACTTAGACTTAATTTGTTTTTATAAATTATTTATGCACACTGACACACTGTGAGTGAAAGAATTTGAAATACATTTAATTATAGTAACAGTAATGTCACACTAAAATTTATCATCTGTCATTTATTTCTTGGAATGCAACTACGGTATTGTGATAAAAATAAAACAGTAATAAGTAGTGGTATAACCATTTAAACTAACACACAAGGTAACTTATGATATAATTAAAAGTGAAGTTTTTGTTTCAAGTTTTACATCATTATTACACTTACTATATATATATATATATATATATATATATATATATATATATATATGTGTGTATTAGTTCTAAAGTAGAGCTTGTTTCTTCTAATATTTATTAACTAACCAATGTTTATTGGATTTGCTAATAAGCACAGATATCAACTATTAAATTTCTTTAATTGTAGCTTTATACATTTTCTCTTTATATGTTATCTTAATTTAAATTATTTCAATTATATTTTTTGTACTTTCTTACATCCTAGTTATTCCACTGTACAGACATGTTTTGACACGTAGTATAAAACATATTTACAAATAAAAGAGATTCATATAAATTTCATAAGAAAAGTAAAAAAGCAGTGTTAACGTTTTTGCTTGTAAATTAAATCCTAGTTATTGCACTGTACAGACATGTTTTGACATGTAGCATAAAACATATTTACAAATAAAAGGGATTCATATAAATTTAATAAGAAAAGTAACAAACAACTTCTCTTTGCTTCATTTTTCTTTGATCTTACACTCTAATATCTTTGGGCTAAATTAATAAAATTTAAACATTTTGTAGAAAACTTTAAACTTTATATTTTAAAACAGCCTTAATCGGTGAAAAGGTTAGCTATTTTTAAACAAGGGTATCTATTATGGTAGAACTGAATTAATATTTTTCATTGTTTAATTGTATCTCTTCAGACACCACAATTTACTTGTCATATATCCTATATCATAAGACTATTTATTTTATTATGGTAAGTATACTAATATAAACATGGAAAATTATTATAAATTTTTAGCTACAGTGAGTTATTTTAATTTATTTTATTGCGTTTATTTATTAGCACAAGTACTTTTAACATTAGGAACATGTACAAACACATTTAAGAATATAAACGAGAACAAATATAACCAACATCTATATTTATTATGATATTTACTGATAGGAAATACTATAAATACAATAACAATAATAATGATAGTAGGATTTATATAGCCCAAAATTGATGCAAATCCTCTAATGCGCTTAAGTCCAAGAAGGGAGAGCTACCTATTAAGTTAATATCTGACATGAATGTTGTTGAACTGTGGCCAAATCTGAGTGTGATAATACACACCCATTTTGCTTACAAGTTTGTTCCTGTTTGTACATTACAATAACAATTTCAGTAGAAATTCATTTGGTGGTAGAAGGAGGACTATGTCTGGAGTTTACAAATATAAGCTTCTTGTTTATACATGTGTTATTACTTCTCTACATATGTCCTTGATTTTTGTCACTTGTTTATGGTACATCAAATATGGTAAATGGAAAGTCATTCATATCATCTCAAAAATTGGTAAGTGTTTACACTTGTAAAAGTGTTTCCTTTTAGCATTGTTATTTTTGAAGGTTGCACATAATATTTTTAACATTAAAATGAAAACCCGAATATTTTAAAAAATGGAGACTTACCTGAAATTTTATTTAAACACACTGTATAGTTGTACATTAAATTTAACATACATTATCATGTTTTACAAGCAAAAACGCTAACACTGCTTTTTGTAGTTGTTTGGAAGCCATATACATTTTATACTATGATTCATTTTATACATACCCAATAGATGCTAACATTTTTTAGACTTTTGTTAGACTTTTTTGACTTATAAAGTTATTATAAAGCCTTTATATGAATTATACTACAAGTACATCAACTTGGCATTTTAACATTAGCATCGCCATTTTTAACCAAAAATATGGCAAAGATAATGTTTCTACTTCAGAATATGTAAAGCTAGTTCAGAATCATTGATTTGTTCAAAAAATTGATTTTCTCCTTAGATTTCGTTTCATTTGAGATTATTTTTTACAGATAAATTATACAAGCTAAATAATATAATTAAATAATAAAGTGTTTTCAGAATAATTACTTTACAAAAGATTAAACACTTTATAATTGTATTTAATTATGCCTATTTTTATTTACTGATGCATTTTCATAGTCCATTAAGTAATTATCAAGATAAACCAGAATTTTAATAACAAAACTGCAATTATATGTTTTAACGGTAACTGTAATTATTTGTTTGGATTGGTAGTGAAATAGTAGGTTCCATATGTGTTGCATTAACTGTATTATTTTAGATTATATAATTTTTAACCGTATTACTTTTTTTGCTTTTTTAATGAAAACATAGCATGAATCCACATATGTGAAGTGATTTGTACTAAAGTGTTACGAAAGAAAAAAAATACAATTTGACAAATAAATGTATTACTCTTTGACCCATTATTTTTATCCACCTGTGCAGGAGCATGCCCTACATAATTTTTGTAATAACACAGGTAAAATGAATTGTAAGTGGGTTCACTCTGTATGGTGTATGTATATGTTACAAGTAAAAATGGTGTCATAATGTTTGGAGGTTTTTCATCACATGATAATGAATTAAAATATTCAATAGATATAATACTGAAGAATCAACATAGACCTACTTGTATGTCTGTTATTTTGCAAAAGTTTATATGAAAATAATAGTTTTACATTTACTGTTTGTTTTGCTTTTATTATATTTTCCTTTCATGTATACTTGAAATTAGTAATAACAGTCATTCACGAATTACAGTGTATTGAGTGAGATTCTTTTAAATCAAATTACTTTGTGTTAAGTGTCAAGACATATCAATTTTTATTCACTTATATTTTGGTTTTACATTAGTTGTACTCTAAACACTGTTAACGTAAATGGATAAAACATAAAAATAAATGGATTTTCCATTTTTGCAACCACTGATCTGTGATAGTAATTTTCAATACCTGTGAAATCATGTGAATATATTGTTAGCGTGATTTCAACAACAATAATAAACGAAATATATTGCTCTATTATGGATAAGAATTGAATAAATATTGATAATATTAATAAAAAAATAAAAACTATTCCTGTTTAATGGGTCTTTACCATTTATAAATAGTATTTGATTATCATAATACTTTTTATCTTAGAAAGGGATAAAAATATTGCATTCAATTCATGGATGCTTAATATGGATCTCTTATCAGGCATCCCAAATGTAAAGGCATAAACTGATACTTTCTTGGGCTTTGGAAAATATCAATCACAGCTGTATGTCCAAAACCCATGAAAAATGAATAAATGGTATAAAACTCATTAATAATTATATTTAAATAATGTAATTGAGCTGCTCTTTGCATTTAAAACTCTCAGTTGGTTTCAAAATTCGAATTGGCTTTCATTTTCCTTTCAAGAGTAAACTGTCAGGGAATGTCCAATTGTGAATCCTTCATTTATATTCTGACCTTATTGGAAACCATGGCTGCAGAGGAGAAAGTCAAATGCATTCTTTTATTTTTATAACTGCCCATGAGCTGATTTTTGGTGAGTTACTTTCACTTTCAGAATTAACTTTTCAAATATAAGTTCAAATAAATCTATGTTTCACTGCAATTTCTTACAGTGAGGGTTTGAGTTTAGTAACAGCCTATCTGCATGAAGATCAGTGTGATGATTAAATGTTATTTAAGAACAGTGTAACAAGTTCTGTTCTTTAACTATTGAAAGGGGCCATAGTGTCGCAATTGTAACATGCTTACCTCATACCTCTGATGTCAGCAGTTCAAACCCTGTACCTCATGTGGGAAAGTTGGCAGTTGCTTACCGATGGTCAGCAGTTTACAGTACATAACCATGACCAAATGTATATACCTGTTGTAATATGACCTGTACAGTGTTGAAAGCAACATAAAACCTAAATAAAGACTGAGGTACAAAAACTCTGTTGACAAATCAACAACATCAAAATGAATTTACTGGTCAACAACTTGGTCACTGATGGCTTTCTTCCTGTATTTATATACTTATTCTGAAATAGCATTCAACATGCTACTTCAGATATTGTCCATATCTTTCAAACTTTTTATCATTGTCTAGCCTGTTAGCTGTGTACATTCGCATATTTGTAATGTAAAACAAACTAAGTGTAATACAAAGTCTTTTCACAACCTTGATCTAGTTATATGACATCAAAACAAACTGTTTATAATAAGATCAATATAATAACCTTGACTTATAAGAAAAAACAACAAAGCCACCAATGATTGCATATAAAACTATCGTACAGAATACACAAACAGTTAAAGTCTTTTTTGATTAGTTAGGCAATCGTCTTTAACTACATTTCCAGTATTCTTCGTTAACTACCAATTAATGGTTTCAATACACTCAAAACAGTTTTGCTAGGAAAGTTATTAAGAAACCTGTTCTTCACACTCATTGTGTTGAAACACCTTCAACGACTACATATTGATTTCAGATCTATTTAGAAACTGCCTGCTTAGTCTATAAAATTTATACGTGTCATTTTTGAAACTTTTTTGCCTCATTATTTACAAGCCTAATGTTTAAAGAACTGACAAAGCTCCTTAGAGTGTCCCTAGATTTGTTTCTTCAGAATATGAATCAAAGAAAGAACATAAATAATAGCATTTCATATAATGCTCAAATGTTGTCAAAGGGGCTTTTTGGTGATATTTTTGACTGGTTTCAAATAATCAAAACTGACATGTTTTCTAAATTTCTAACTTAATTTCCTTGAGTCCCTGACATTACCATCGTTGCAGGTTTGTACCTGTTATACGGTTATCTTTTTTCTGAACAATTTTGACAAATACATGTGTCAGATAAATACTGGACAAATATTAATAGTGAAACTTCTGAAAAACAAACATCAGATTATTCTCATTAAACTTAATAATTATGTAATTATCAAAATTGTTGATGTCGTGGAAAATACACATTGTCACCTTGAATGAGACCTTGGGAAACATTATACCTTGATATATTACAGTTCATAGCCTTAAACATCTAGCCTGCATTGCTTTCCGCCAGGTAAAAGTATGTGTGATAAATTTCTGATAATAAGTAATATCAAAACTTCTGGTTTATATGTTTACATCATTCAGTATTCATTGGACTTAATAATTTGAATATAATGTAGTTGTAATGGAGGTCATTATCCTCCTACCTTTATTGTTAAAGGTTCAAATATTTGCCTTTGCAGAAAATGGTACAATTGACATATTCTGATTATTACTGGTGCAGTGATGATTTCTATATAGACTCTGATGGAGTGGAGGCAGTCTTGACAAAGCCCTGTGCCTTATGCTGACACTGTTGCCAGACATGCCCCCCTTATCCAATAGTGTGCAGTTTCTTACTAGGACAAATGTATTGACTACATTGTCTAGATTAATTTGATTCAAAATATCCTGCACAATACAAGGTCCCAGACCTTTAGAAGCCATGATACTGAAGTCCTAGTGACCATTCATTTTTGAGAAGTTCAAAAGCATCTCTTTCCGAAACCATAGTGTCTACTGCCAATTGCACACCCTACAATTTATTTATTTATTTGGGGTTTTATGTCGCTTTCAACACTGTACAGGTCATATCCTGACGGGTAGTTGGAAGGGCAGAGGAAACCAGTACATACAGTTCATTAGGGTTCTGTACTGTAAACTGCCGACCAACTGCAAGCAACTACCAGCTTTCCCACTTGAGGCCGTGCTGGGAACCGAACCCCGGCCTCAGAGGTGGGAGGCGAGAGTGTTACCACCCCTTTTGGATGCTGTAAATAATATACTTTATCCTCTGTCCTTTATCCACTTATTTGTGTTAGTTTTATTAAAGGGCAATTGATTAAAAAGATATTAAGTGCTATAAGAGTTGTTATTAAATCACATTCTTATTAGATGGTGATTTTTGTCATTTGTTTAACATATTCTATTTGAGAGTACAGTAATTTCCAGGTGGCCGATTTGACTAAGGTAATTTTTCCTGGGGGCCGATTCGACTAGGGTATTTTATTTTGGGGGCCGATTTGACTGGGGTCGATTTGGCAATTTGCCAATTTGTCTATGATTCTCGCAGATTACATCCCATAGATTTATTGAGAGTGTTACCACTCTGCCACCATGGCCCCTTACACACCCTACAAATACATATTCCTAATGAAAAAGATATAAAAATAAATATATGAGAATATATGTTACACGCCATTTTGACCCCATCCGCTGTTTTAAATGGCAGTCTGCCATTTTAAACGGCAGGCTGTCGTTTTAAACGGCTCAGCCAACTAGATGATAGAAACAAAGTCAACATCAGTCATTAGTTTATTATGTTTTATGTTTAGTGCAGATATGAAATATTATTTTATATTTTTGTTAACAACTAAATTCATATTCATTGTTTATTCATAAGCATTTTTGAGCAAGTTGAAAATTACAAGGGTGTTTGAAGTATGCCTGCTCTGGTGTTTTAAGTATACATACTCTGGTGTTTGAACTATGCCTGTTGGAGGGTTTTAATCATGCTAGTTTATTTAAATACTGAAATTTTAATTATACAGTATATCTTTGCAAAATAGTATATAAGATTTGTTATGCATATCTTATCTGAAGCTTTGATAACATGTATTAGCACAACTTATAATCTGCTTAGATTTTATTTTTGAAATTGAAATGATGTTTACTTATTTGTCTACTTATTTTTCTTTACCCGATTATGCATTGATAGGATTAGTTTCAATTCCTTTATTGTTCCAAGACTCTCAGTTAATCTAACAATGGGAAGGTCATTAAGTCATAAGGTGTCTATTGTTCAACCACTGCTTTCAACTTGATTTGTTTCACTTGTTGCTAGTGATTAGGCAACTGGATTAGACCATGATATATCTATTGTTTCAACATTCCTTTTAAGTTGATTTGTTTGACTATGTGTGTGACTTGGTAACTGGATTAGTCTTAGATTTGCCTTTTGTTCTAGCATTCTTTTGAACTTGATTTCTTTCACCTCTGGTTGAGTGACTAGGCAACAGGACTAATTAGGCATTGTTGTAAGACTCTGTTAAAGCATTTTGGGAGTGATACTTTACATGTTTACATGTTTGTAAACAAAATAGTTAATTCAATCATAATTTTCATATGTTTAACTTTAAGTTCTTAAATGGACATTTACCCATATAACCTATTAGAAAACATCATTTTTATATGCAATGTGTATTTTATCAATTTTGTGCATCAATGTGTTGTTTGGATAAATTCATCAAATTAAGTTGTTGATTTACTTACATTTTCCAGTTAATTAGTGTAATTTAAAAAGTAACTTTATAATTCTTTGTTAAAGTTAAAATATATAATCAGGCTTACCCATAAACTTCCCCCTTTTGGGTTTGATAGAATTAAACCCCATTACATTTAGAGATTACTTTGATGTTGATTTGTTTCACTTTATGATTCCACCCAAGTGAAACAAATCAACATCAACAGAATGTTGACATAATAGGCACAAATCCAATTAAGAAATCATTCCAATGAAACCAACATCAAAGGATCATTTTAATGTCTATAAAGACTCAGGAAACACAGTTCATTTTAGATTATTAAACACGTTTTGTTGAGGTGAGATAAGTTAAACATATTTATATAAAATAAAAAAGAAGTACAAAATACTTCTATACAAGGGTCTATTAAGTTTATTTTTGTTAATGTCACCTTTTTCATGAAAAATAATTTCCTTGTAAATAGATTATATTATATTCAGCACAAAAAAAGAACATTCTTGAATTTTGTTATCTTAAGTTGGGCTGTAAGGTTAAAATGGCTGGGACCTCAGCCATTTACAAACCCTTATTTAAGCCTAGTGGGGGTAAATGGCAGGGCCTGCTATTTAAAATGGTGGACCCCGCCGTTTAAAATGGCTTGGGGGTCAAAACGGCAGTGAACATATATATAAAAATAAATGTAATTCAATATGTATTCTACCAATAAATATCTCTCAATATTTATTCTACTGTTAGGAATTCCAATTGGACTTTCTACCGGTAGCATTGGAAATTCTACCAGATTGGAATTTCTACCATGACATATAAATTATAATAATATTAAGGATAACATAGCATTTATGATACATAGTCCTTTGTTTATCTCGCAATATCCATGATTGTTTGTTTTTGTTAAAAACATACTTGTGTGATGGGCATGACAGGTGATGAACTTTGTGCTTGAATACATATAGTAATAAGGTGTAAAAACCTAAAAAGAACAAACATTATATTTAAATATTTATATAAGTGAATAGATGACAATAATATATAATTGCTGACATAACAGTTGCGATACATAGTCTTCACTTGCAAAATTCCATGTGGTCCTGTGATGGTTTGGTTCCATTAAAAACATACTTGTCTGAGGATGATGGTTAATGTGACAATGGAACATTTCTAGGTCATATGGGTGATTTTTATGATAAGTAGTTCCTTGTTTGCTTGGAAAATTCCTCGCAATTTCCATGACATTTATTTTCTTTAAAAAACATACCTAAGTGAGGTGGATCACAGGTGATAAACTTTATCCGTGCTGGGATGTACATAAGAATACAGAGAAAAAATATTAAAAACAATAAATATTCTATTTAAATATGTAAATGAGTGAATAGATGACAATAATATACAAGTATAATTGCTAACGTAACAGTTGTAATATCTAGTCCTCACTCACAAAATACTGCATGGGTCCAGTGACAGGTCAGTTTCATTAAAACATACCTGAGTGAGACAAATGATGGTTAACATGTGATAATGTAACATCCCTAGGTCATATGGGTGAGTTTTGTGATACATAGTTCTTTGCCTGACTCTGTGGTGGCGTGTTTACATTTGAAAACATACCATTGTGACCCGGATGACAGGTGATGAACTTTATCCATGCTTGAATACACATACCAATAAGGTGTAAAACTTTAACAACAATAAATATATATTTAAATATATATAAGTCGATAGATGAGAAAATATATAATGATAACATAACAGTTGGGATGCATAGTCCTCAATTGCAAAAATTCTGCACAGGTCCTATGACAGTTTTGTTCCATTAAAAATAATGTCCAAAGATGATGGTTAACACATAATAATGTAACATCCCATATGGGTGATTTTTATGATAAGTAGGTCTTTGTTTGCTTGGAAAATTCCTCGCAATTTCCATGACAGTTTGTTTTCTGTAAAAAACATACCTGAGTAAGGTGGGTGACAGGTGATGAACTTGATCCGTGCTTGAATATACACCACAATGAAGACATAAAAATATTGAAAAACACAAAAAAATCTACTATTTAAATATATACATGAGTGGGTAGATAAAAATAATATATAAGTATAATTGCTGACATAACAGTTGTGATATCTAGTCCTGACTCTTGAAATTCTGTGTGGGTCCTGTGATGGGTCGGTTTCATTAAAAACATACCTGAGTCAGACAGATGATGGTTAATATGTGACAATGTAACATCCCTAGGTCATATAGATAATGTTCATGATGCATAGTTCCTTGGTTAGAAAATTCCTCCCTACTTCCGCGGTGGCTTGTTTTCATTGAAAAACATACCTGTGAGACCCGGATGACAGGTGAATTTTATCCATGCTTGAATATATAATAATATACGAACTTAAAAACAATAAATATTAAATTTAAATAAAAAATAAGTCGATAGATGGCAATAATATATAATGCTAACATACCAGTTGTGATACATAGTCCTCACTCGCCAAATTCTGCATAGGTCCTGTGATGGTTTGGTTCCATTAAAAAACATACTTGTCCCAGGATGATGGTTAACATGTGATAATGTAACATCCCTAGGTCATATTGGTGATTTTTATGATAAGTAGATCTTTGTTTGCATGGAAAATTTCTTGCGATTTCCATGACAGTTTGTTTTCTTTAAAAAATGTAGTGTTCATTTGCAAAATTTGGTGCAGGTCCTATGAGGGTTTAGTTTTATAAAGGAACATACTTGTCTGAGCATGATGGTTAATATGTGATGTAACATCCCTAGGTCAAATAAGTGGTCTTAATGATAGCAAATGAACTGGAAGTTTATATTGAACAAAATGAAATACGAGAGATTTCTATTCAGTGACAGAGAGAAAAACATAACCCCTTAACTGGCAATGGACACTACTAAATGGATACATGCTTATCAGCCAGAATCTGACATGTAAAAATCTCTGGATAATTACTTGCTGAAAGGAAGGGAAGGCTTCCTCTCTGATCATCATAAAATACATGAGTAGGTCAGGTGTTGCAAATGAAATTAGATTAATTTTAATTATATCTCTCAAGTAGGTTAGCCTTTTAACAATAACTCAAAAAAGAAGAAAAACTTTTAAAAATGTGGATTATCATAAACATATCATGGATAAAAATCCAATCGTGATTTAAATGCAGAATTAACATGACAACAACGAATCTGCTGCAGTTGTAGTTGTTTTAGTGTGAATATTCAGTTTATAGTGCACCAAAGAAAGTTCATTAATTAAACATTATAAATTTTAATTTGAAGAATTTAGCTGATGTAGCAAATTCAAAGTTATTTTGCTCAAAATAATAAACACAACAGCTTAATGTAAATTGAAAAATTAAGGCAGGGTTTTATGTACAAACATTGTATTGTTATGTACAAACAGTTCTGCTAGATAACCATTATTTTCGTTATTGTTAAATATATTTTACTAAATATATTATCCAATATATTTTCTGTATCAATACTTTGTCAACCTTGTAAAAAGATATATTTAATTTCAATAATTGTAAAAAAATGTATTTCACGGCATGTTTTGAGTCTGTACAAAATTATGGGTAAAAAAACACATGTTGCTATGTTTACTAAGTCACTATCAGATTTATGCCCTTTCGGGCTGGCAAATGTGATTTTTGTATCGTTTGTTACATATACATTTTATCTGAAATAATAAAAATAAAGTAAATTTTGCAAGGTCAATGCTGTATTTTAACAAAAATATATACACCTATTAAAGAGTACAAAATATATACACCTATTAAAGATCAAAGAGGGAATTCATTATTTGCCATGGGATGGTTTTATAACATTACACCGGCAGTTTTTAGAATATATTCCAGTCTAATTGATATGCACTCCGTTCCTCCACCATTCAAACTGATGATTTTGATAGGACCAAACTAATGTGTTGGTAGATATGTGAATGCCAACTCAGTTCAACTTCAGTGCATTACTTGGTATATATCCTGCATAGGACATCAGCATTATTTCATAGTACATGTAGTTTTAAAATATTCTTATGTAAAGTCATAAGCATATGATTTGTATTTTATATAATTCAACACGAACATGGAAATGAACATGATTTTTTTATTTAATACAATAAAATGGCATTTAAAACAAGGCATACTTTCTTATTCTCCGTGGAAAGCTAAATTGTGTACATTTGCAGTACAGAAGTTTAGTTTTATAAGTTTAGAATGAAAATTGATATAGTTTACGAAAGTTTCACCATGAAAAATCAATAGTTTGACAGATTATGCTGAATAGTTTATTGAGTTGACAAACTCGCCTGGTATATATTAACTAACAAAGGGATAGCTAACTGACAGTAGGACATACGTGAACTATCCAGAAAATTATGTGTAACAGAAAATAAAGACTTCATAACTGTTTTGTTTATTATAAATGTGCTTCCACGTGTATATTTGTTTCATTTCGAAAGGATTTCTGAATGGTCGATAAAAGGAAAAAAAAAAGATATTGGATCAACTAGACAAGTAAGAAGTTATGATAATGTAGTTTTAAATATAAATGGTATATGTTCTTTCATTTCAAATGTCATCGAGTCTATTATTATTTGAATATGTTTGAACCATTATTTTCCCATTAAAACGTTGCCACCATTACATACTTATATTTATTGTATATTTAGAGAGTCATATAAGTCCAAACTGGATATTTATTGTACTTTGATATTTATTTATATTAAACATTTAATTTTAAAGATGCACGTCACTGTAATAAACTAACAAACAAAATGATCAAACATGTAATAACAATTTATTGCAGTTTGTGGTATCATGTGTGGTAACAATAAGACCCTAAGGATTGGTGTAAGCCATGGGATTTTACTCCACTTCATTTTATGCCACTGGGGCCCAGAATGTACCTTGGGATAGGCTCTGAAACCTAAAATAATCTACCCTCCTCTTAAAATGTATCCCCTTGTGATCGATGAGTAACATAGACTTACAGAGAAATAAGAGTAATGTGAATGCCACTGTATTACACTATACTTATTTAACATTATTAATTTAACACAGAAAGCATAAAAATAACAGTAAAGCAAGTTTACAATCGGTCTTCATTTTTCTCTTTCAATTTTCAGTATCAAATGCTCAAGAAAATTCATTGTTGGGACAAAAATGGCAAGAATCTCACATATGTTTGTCACTATGAGAGAAGACACCTTTGTCATGTCTGTATGTTTTGGGCGTTTGTCTGAATTTAGACTTAACATGCAACCTTATATCTCCCTTCAGTTCATAAATTTTGTCAGGATATTCGGCATCTGCATAGCCAAAACATTTCAATAAATCTATGGGATGTAATCTGGGAGAATCATAGACAAATGGGCAAATTGCCAAATCGACCCCAGTCAAATCGGCCCCCAAAATAAAATACCCTAGTTGAATCGGCCCCCAGGAAAAATTACCTTAGTCAAATCGGCCACCTGGAAATTACTGTACTCTCAAAGAGAATATGTTAAACAAATGACAAAAATCACCATCTAATAAGAATGTGATTTAATAACAACTCTTATAGCACTTAATATCTTTTTAATTAATTGCCCTTTTAATAAAACTAACACAAATAAGTGAATAAAGGACAGAGGATAAAGGATATTGTTTACAGCATCCAAAAGGGGGCCACGGTGGCAGAGTGGTAACACTCTCGCCTCCCACCTCTGAGGCCGGGGTTCGGTTCCCAGCACGGCCTCAAGTGGGAAAGCTGGTAATTGCTTGCCGTTGGTCAGCATTTTGCAGTACAGAACCCTAACGAACTGTATGTACTGGTTTCCTCTGCCCTTCCAACTACCCATCGTGATATGACCTGTACAGTGTTGAAAGCGACGTAAAAAAACCCAAATAAATAAATACAGCATCCAAAAAATCTTTGATATATGTTAATTGCAATTTTTAGCAGTTATCACCCTTGATAACTCCACTTATGATTGATATGTTTTAATCACACTTTCAAAGTATCACTTTGGAAGTTGTCATCCTTATCAAAACAAATATAACATGATCACAAAGAATCATTTGCCATTATTAGTCATTAATGACCTAGTACATGCTCACCTGATGTACTCTGCACACTAAATATCTGTCAGTCTTAGGGTCTGATGTATGATGGAGATTAAGTGCCATAAAGTACTCTTATTGCACTATATTTTATTTCTTTACAATCTTGGGGGCCAACTTGTCCAGGACCTAGTTTTTAGGAGGTCGATTTGCTGAGGGCCGACTTGACAAAGGGCCGAATTGTCCAGTTTCCATCTGGCATGGAGGGGTTAATTTCTGAGGGTCACCAAAATCTACGTTTGGTAGATTCTGGGAATCCTCCAGGAACAACCTGGGTATAAAATGAAGGATAGTATACTATCAGAGTTTACTTTGTGTTAAATTGTCAGAAATATTGTAGCAATGTCAGAATATTGTAGCAATGGTAATTAGAACCAAAACATATTACTATGGACTCTGTGTGAAGATAAAGGGACCCTTTCCATAAAAGTCAAAATTGGAGGTTTACATCCCATTCAACAGCCGGGGTTATATTGTGACAGGTCCTCAACATTGACAGCCTATGAATAGATGTCAAACTTGCTAACCACTAGGCCACCAAAGACCTCTCCTGTACTTACAAGGAGCAGAGAGATCAAAGTCACATTTACACATTTATTTGAACCATAAGGTAAATATGCTACATGCTTTTAATATCTAGTACTGTAAAATTTAGTGGGGCCATTTTTGTACTTGTATGTCTGAGCTACTTTTTGCCAGTGTCTACATATTTTTTGCCCTCACGTCTTAGCCATAATACAGCTGTGCTTTTGTTCAAGTTGCAATGAAATTTACAAAAATATTACCTAAGAGATACATACTTCGCTTTTACCGGTCAGTCACAAATTTTGTATGGTGTTTATATAACAACTGTGACAAAGTGGGGACTAATGTCAGCTTCCAAGCACTCTGATATATAAAACAAAACTTACCCAAAACTCAGTATGAAACCATCAATGAACACCATCTAAATTGTCTTGTAAAAAAGTCATACATTTTATAAACAAGGCCAAAAGTCTCTCGATCTACAGGCACTAACCGCATTGTAATTAGTGGGGCACTGTTGTAGTATCCAACTGATGAAAGTCCAAAAAGAAAAAAAAATTAATTTAAAACAGGAATGAAAAAGTGATATCTAGAAGTGCAAGCTGTCAAAGACACTCCTGCTTTAAAAAGCTTCGATTTGAAACAAGAGTGCCAAATGTGATAGAAAAATTCGAAAATCTGTACAAGTTAAAATTAGTTCAAACTGCTTTAAAAATGCTGAAACTTTAGCTCCATATTTTATTACCTGAATAGTGGATTTCAATTTATTTACACTTTTATGATACATAAAACCATAATAAATGCTATCAAAAAGGGTGGGGTGATTAGATGTTATAATTCTCCTTTTGTAATATGTAAAATCCCAATTCTTGATCTCGATTTTCCCACATTTTTAGTATGGTATTTACTGTTGCACACATTCATATTTTTGTTTGATCTTTGTGTGCAACTTAGCATTTAGCTGTAAAAATAATTTTTTATTTCTTTTTATGTTGGCATGATATATCTTTATATCTCAATGTAAAATAATTTTTTGAGAATCACAGCATCAGTATTAATTAATATTTCAATATCTTATTGAAGTAAATCTATTCACTTGTGAGAAATTTTTTGAATCAAAAGTCATCACAAAAAGTGTAGGGTTTTTACTAGGATTGTGTCGGTAGGCCTGGTATCTCGGTATTGAGACCAATTTGATAAAATACCGTGATGAGATATTGCAACTGCCACTTCGCTTGCCAACACATATAATGGAAATAAAACTTAAAATATTCAGAAGAAACCACAAATGTGAAGAAATTTTCAGCTTTTATCCCATATTTTTGTGCATTATGCAGACTTTTATAGCGATTATGTTGAACAGAACTGCTATGTTTTGGTTACAATACTTTATAACCTTATTCTTGCTTGTCAGTTCATTTAAATGAAGGAAAATTTAAAATATTTGAAAGAAACTAGAAATCTTAATAAATTCTACACTTTTATCTCATATTTTGTGTATTTATGGACTTTTTTGTGATGTCATTAAGAGGATCGTACATGTTTGATTGGGGTGTACTAAAACATGGAATCCCGGGATCGGTACAGTATTGCAATGTCAATGAGTTTTGGTACTGACCCATCCCTAATTTTTAGCCCATTGTGCATTTATGCCTAACTTTAATTAATGCTGCAACATAATTTATTTTGCAACAAACATAATTAATATATTTAACAACAACTATTATGTATATAGTATGTTTATTTACATAAATATTTCACCAATAATTAACATAACAATTGTGATAAGTAGTTCTTGGTAAATTCTCAGAATTCCTCATGGTTTCTGAAGGAGTTTTCTGCTAAACCATGAGCCCTAGTAAAGCTCAAGCTTCTAGAGATCACATGTTTTACATATTTGGTCACCGGTGTAACAAAAGATAATGACTTCAATGAATTGTGGTGTAGCATAATGAGTACCTATCTCATAACTTAAGCAGTAATGGGCTGGGTTTGTACTTAGATGGGTGACCATCTGAGTTCTAGGCCAGCTATGGGATACATCTGACACAGAATTTGTGTTTGTCAGCAGACTTTTACATATTCTAGTGCACTACTCATGTTTCTGTTAGCTTCCAAACTCTGATGTCAGTACCCTACTGATGACTTTGTAGCCTGTAGATAGAAAGACTTTTTGGCCTTTTTTGGTGAAAAACATGTGAGTATGAGGATGAAGAATATCAAGATGATGAATTTACTAAAATTTTATTAGATTATGTTTAAAGATACAGAGGTTTTTTTCTAGATAAGAAATTAATTCATAAGAAGAGTACTAAAAAAGTGGACACCGGCAGGAAGAAAAACATTTCTTTGAACAAACCCAGCTAATAATTGCATCAGATTCAGATAGTACTGGCACAAGGCATATTACAACTATTAACGGGTATTATTTTGTACTAACTTTGACATTTTTTATGTCAATGCAAGAGTACTGCCCAGCCAAACATGTTAAAAACTGTCATAAAATCATAGCAATTTTAATTTTTATAATTTGTACAGATTTTATCTCTTTAAACCATACCAAACAATCAACAAAATTATTTTGTAATCAGTTCCATAATACTCCTGTCAACAAATAGAGACCAACAACAAACAACACATGTTATTTTGGCTAAGATGATTGCACTTGATGTCTTTCGCTGTTCCGTCTGTTTGAGATGTTAGTCCCGAGCACCAACTCAAGACTGACTAGTATTGAGGGCAAAACAGTTTTCAGTACACATAATACATGTATATAAGACTGTACGTGATATGTAAATTCCCAATTCTTGATCTCAATATATCTTAATATCTCAGTGTAAAATATTTGTTGTGAAAATCATAGGATCAGTATTACTTAACATTTCAATATCTTATTTTGCTTAAGTAAATCTGTTCACATACAAGATATTCTTTCAATCAAAAACCAGCACAAAGAGTGTAGGGTTTTAGCCCATTGTACATTTTTATGTCTAATTTTGATTTGTGCTATAATTTGCATGTATTTTGCAACAACCATAATTAAACATATTATTGTCATAAATATATCACCAATAATTAACATAATTATTGTGATAAGTAGTTCTTGGTAAATTCTCAGAATTCCTCGTGGTTTCTGAGAGATTTCTGCTAAACCATGAGCCCCAGTGAGGCTCACTTCTAAAGATTACATTTTTAAGGTTTTTTTGTTTCAATTTTTTTTGCCACCTGACTCTAATGGATTGTAGTGTAGCATGATAAAGGGGCCACGGTTGCAGAGTGGTAACACTCTCGCCTCCCACCCCTGAGGTCAGGTTCTGTTCCCATGACAGCCTCAAGTGGGAAAGCTGGTAGCTGCTTGCCGTTGGTCGGCAGTTTACAGTACAGAACCCTGACGAACTGTATGTACTGGTTTCCTCTCCCCTTACAACTACCCATCGTGATATCACCTGAATCAAAAATAAATAAAATAAATAAAAATAAAATGTAGCATGATAAGTCTCATCACTAGAATTAAGATTTGGCTAGGTGAGTACAAGGATGGGTGACCATCTGAGTTCTGGGCCAACTATGGGGTGTATCTGACATGGAATTTGTTTTTGTCAGCAGACCTTTATTAATGCTAGTGCACTACTCATGTCTCTGTTAGCTTCCAAGCTCTGATGTCAGTGCCCTACTGATGGCTTTGCAGCTTGCGCCTGTAGATCAAAAGACTTTTCAGCCTTGCTTGGTAAAAAACATGTCTGTTCAAGGATGAAGAATATCAAGATGATGAATTTACTATTTTTTCATTAGATTATGTTTTAAGATACAGAAGTTTTTTTTTTCTAGATAAAAAATCAATTTATAAGTCTTAGTCATAATGCAGCTGAATATTGTCTCATATTTGATATTATTTTCTCAGCTGTGCCTTTGTTCAAGTTGCAATGAAATTTACAAAACAAATATTACCTAAGAGACACATACATGGCTTTTACCAGTCAGTCACAATTTTGTATGGTGTTTATGTAACAACTGTGACAAAGTGGGGACTATTGTCAGCTTCCAAGCACTCTAATATATAAACCAAAACTCATCCAAGACTAGAAACCATCAATGAATGCCGTCTAAATTGTCTTGTGAAAAAGTCATACATTTTATAAAAAGGCCGAAATTGGGACTACAGGCACCCATTAGTGGGACACCGTTGTAGTATCTTTTAACTATGAGTTAAGTCAAGTAACTTATGAAAGTCCAAAAACAAAAAAAAATTAATTAAAAACAGGAATGAAAAAAGTGATATCTAAAAGTGTAAGCTGCCAAAGACACTCATACTTTAAAAAGCTTCGATTTGAAACAAGAGTGCCAAATGTGATAGTAAAGTTCGGAAATCTGTACAAGTTAAAATTTGTTCAAACTGGTTTTAAAATGCTGTAACTTTAGCTCAATATTTTATTACCTGAGCAATGGATTTCAATTTATTTACACTTTTATGGACACATAAAGTCATCATAAATGCTGTCTACCATATTTTTAGTATGGTATTTACTGTTGCAGACATTGACATGTCAATATTCATAATTTTGTTTGATTTGTGTGTGCAACTTAACATTTTGCTGTAAAAATAATTTTTTGTTTCTTTTCATGTTGGAGTGATGTATCTTAATATCTCAATGTAAAATAAATTTTTGTGCGAATCACAGCATCAGTATTAATTAATATTTCAATATCTTATTTTGGTAAATCTATTCACTTGAGAGAAATTTTTTCAATCAAAAATCATCGGTAGGCCTGGTATCTTGGTATTGAGACCAATTTTATAAAATACTATGACGAGATTTTACAGCTGCCATTTCACTTGTGAACACATATAATGGAAAGAAAACTTAAAATATTCGGAAGAAACTACAAATTTAAAGAAATTTTCAGCTTTTATTCCATATTTTTGTGCATTTTTCAGACTTTTATAGCAATTATGTTGAACAGAACTGCCATGTTTTGGTTACTATTTATTTATTTATTTGGGGTTTTACGTCGCTTTCAACACTGTACAGGTCATATCACGACGGGTAGTTGGAAGGGCAGAGGAAACCAGTACATATAGTTCGCTAGGGTTCTGTACTGTAAACTGCCGACCAACGGCAAGCAACTACCAGCTTTCCCACTTACGGCCATGATGGGGATCGAACCCCGGTCGCAGAGGTGGGAGTTTTGGTTACTATACTTTATAACCTTATTCTTACTTATCAGTTCATTTAAATGAAGGAAAATTTTAAATATTTTAAAGAAACTAGAAATCTGAAGAAATTCTGCACTTTTATCTCATATTTCGTGTATTTATGGACTTTTTTGTGATGTCATTAAGAGGAATGTACATGTTTTGGTTGGGGTGTACTAAAACATCCCGGGATCGGTACACTATAGCAATGGCGACCTCCCAATGTACCGACCCATCCTAGTTTTTAGCCCATTGTACATTTATGCCTAACTTTAATTAATGCCACAACTTAATTTATTTTACAACAAACATAATTAAATATATTTAACAACTATTATGTATATATTATGTTTATTTACATAAATATTTCACCAATAATTAACATAACAATTGTGATAAGTAGTTCTTGGTAAATTCTCAGAATTCCTCATGGTTTCTGAAGGAGTTTTCTGCTAAACCATGAGCCTAGTGTGGCTCACGCTTCTAGAGAGCACATTTTATACATTTTTGGTCACCAGTGTAACAAAAGATAATGACTTCAATGAATTGTAGTGTAGCATAATGAGTAACTATCTCATAACTTAAGCAGTAATGGGCTAGGTTTGTACTTAGATGGGTGACCATCTGAGTTCTAGGCCAGCTATGGGATGTACCTGACACAAAATTTGTGTTTGTCAGCAGACTTTTACATATTCTAGTGCACTACTCATGTTTCTGTTAGCTTCCAAGCTCTGATGTCAGTACCTACTGATGGCTTTGCAGCCTGTAGATAGAAAGACGTTTTAGTCTTGTTTGGTGAAAAACATGTGAGTATGAGGATGAAGAATATTAAAATGATGAATTTACTAACATCTTTATTAGATTATGTTTAAAGATACAGAGGTTTTTCTAGATAAGAAATTAATTCATGAGACGAGTAGACACCTGCGGGAAGCAAAACATTTCTTTGAACAAATCCTGCTTATGTTTAAAGATACAGAGGTTTTCTAGATAAGAAATTAATTCATAAGATGAGTGGACACCTGCGGGAAGCAAAACATTTCTTTGAACAAATCCTGCTAATAATTGCATCAAATTCAGATAGTACTGGTACAAGGCATATTACAACTATTAACGGGTATTATTTTGGAGTAGCGGCCACGGTGGCAGAGTGGTAACACTCTCGCCTCCCATCTCTGAGGCCGGGGTTCGGTTCCCAGCCCAACCTCAAGTGGGAAAGCTGGTAGTTGTTTGCCGTTGGTCGGCAGTTTACAGTACAGAACCCTTATGAACTGTATGTACTGGTTTCCTCTGCCCTTCCAACTACCCGTCGTGATATGACCTATACAGTGTTGAAAGCGACGTAAAACCCCAAATAGATAAATATTTTGATACTAACTTTGACATTTTTATGTCAGTGCAAAAGTACTGCCCAGCCAAACATGTTACAAACTATCATAAAATCATAGCAATTTTTATTTTCATAATTTATACAGATTTTACCTCTTCGAACCATACCAAACAATCAAGAAAATTCTTTCATAATTAGTTCCATAATACTCCTGTCAACAAATACAGACCAACAACAAACAACACATGCTATTTTGGCTAAGATGATTGCACTTGATGTCTTTTGCTGTTCTGTCTGTTTGAGATGTTAGTTCCGAGCACCAACTCAAGACTGACTAGTATTGAGGGTAAAACAGTTTTTATTACACATAATACATGTATATAAGACTGTTATTCATTTTAACTACAATATGTTTACATCTTGTGACGTCATATAAGTTGACTGATATAACAACATTACTCAATTTAGGTATCAGTATGTATATCACAGTTTACACATACCATTAAATTCCTTTCATGAGACATAATTTGAGCATCAATATAATAAAAATTAGATGTATGTCAGTGCATATTGTAATTATTTGATACATATACATACAGGTTACTTATTAAAAACCTAGAATAAGATGGCCATAATTTTAATTCATTTTTGCAGGTTTCTACTATATTCAAGGTGACTATAAGTTAATGATGTTAAAAATATTGCTGGCTGTCCAATTATAACTTTGAAATTAATTCAAAACATAACACATCTTGCTGGAATGGTTTCATAAAATGTTGTCTATATATTGCTTTTTTATATATATGGTCCATTACATTTTTCTTGTTTGATGAAAATGTGTTTATTATTATTTTGTATAGACTATTTTTCAAGCTCTTATATAGTGTTTATTTCATTTTTTATTGCTGATTTGCTGGAATATTTCACTGTCTCATGATTTTGTTCCATATGGTAAGACCTATGATATTTTGATATCATTTCCAAAGAATTAACTTGAATCTCTTATTACAATTCTCCCTGGGTATCTTTGGTGCAACTACAATATTATGTGTAAGAATTAGTATGTTTAAACACATCAGACCTTCATTTTAAAATCTAAATGATACACCACATTTTCTCTGTTGCGCTGTAGCAATCCTGTGTAACAAAATAACAATACAGAAATTTATGTTGTGATGCTAGATGCTGGTAAGTAGGTCATGGTAGCACAGTGGTAACACACATACATAGACCTCCCACCTCTGTGGTCTATGGTTCAAATTCCATTCCCTAAGTGGAAAAGTTAGCAGATGCTTAAGGATGGTCAGCAGTTTACAGTACCTGGACCAACCGTATGTACTGGTTTCCTCTGCCCCAATAAAGTACCCATTTTGATATGACCTATACAGTGTTTAATGCAACATTAAACACAAATAAACAAAATAGATGCTGGTAAGACATTTGATAGAGTAGAGTATGTCAGCTATTTTCAAGTAGAAGTTTGTTTCCAGTCACTGTGTAGCAATACACTGACTCTGCAGCTTAGTGCTGCTTAATTAGTGCTTAATCTGCTTAATTAATGTCTATAGATAAATTAGGATTATTGCTACATTTAATTTAATTTTAATTTTAAGTTTGTTTCCAGTCACTGTGTAGCAATACACTGACTCTGCAGCTTAGTGCTGCTTAATTAGTGCTTAATCTGCTTAATTAGTGTCTATAGATAAATTAGGATTATTGCTACATTTAATTTAATTTAATACAGCAGTATTAAAAGTAGTAAATGACATTCTTCTTGAATTGAACAACAGAAAAATAGTTCTGTTAACACGTCTTGATCTCTCAGCGGCATTTGATGTGGTGGATCACAAGATCCTTTTGGATAGACTGAGTGATATGTATGGTATACAAGGTACAGCTTTCAAATCATTTCACTTCTATCTTGATAAGAGGGGTCAGAGTGTTGTGATTAATAGTGTTAAGTCTAACCAACATACATTGGAGTATAGCGTACCTCAAGGGTCAGTCATGGGACCGGAGCTGTACTGTAAATAAACTAAACCAGTGGCAGGGATTATAAGTCAACATTTCATTCAATATCATCTATATGCTGATGACTCCCAACTCTATACATCCCTCAGTCCTGATATTGACAACCAATTTGAGATAGTATCCAATCTTGAATTCGGTAATTCTATCCACCCAAAACAAAATGTTAGTCAACTCAATAACAGTCAGTAAGTCTAACATTAGCTCAAGTAAATATGTCAGGGATCTTGGGGTTTACTTTGATCAAGAATTCAGCGTGGAAATACATATGAATCAGCTTTGCAAATCCTGTTACTTTCAGCTTAGAAACATTAGATATGTAAGATCAAGTCTCACAACCGAATTAGCAAAAATAGTAGTTCAAGCTCTTGTTATGTCAAAGTTAGACTATTGCAACAGTATTCTCTTTGGTATCTTGGACAAGCTATTAGATAAACTACAGAGGGTTCAAATTTGTGCGGCAAAATTTGTGTTGACCTCAAATATGGATCAACAAAGTTCTCCTGACTGCTTCTGACACTGCATTGGTTACCTATCAATTACTGGATTCAGTACAAGATTCGTTTGTTGGTGTTTAAATCAACAAAAGGATTCACACCTCCTTATCTCCAAGATCTACTTTCACCACACAAAAATGCAAGATTACTACGTTCAAGTAAACATTTGCTGACAGTTCCAAAGTCCAAGTTGAAAACTTTTGGAGATCGTGCTTTTTCTGTTTGTGGACTTAAGCTATGGAATGATTTGCCTACACATGTAAAACCATTAAGATCTACCAGTGATTTTAAGAAGAAGTTAAAAACTCACTTTTCCAATTGTGCCTTTAAACAATGAATAATTATGTAGATATCTCTTTATGCCTCAGTGTTACATGTCAATTTTATTTTCTAAACAATGATCACATGACGCTTTTTAACTATCGGTGTGAGAGGTCAGGGGCAGTTTAACTTTTAATTGTCCTTCACTCTAATGGATATCCACTATTTTCTGTTCCCACTTGGAACATCAAAGTCTGAATGGGTATAATTTTAATAAGTATATGTCTCATAAGTCCCGTACAAGGTGCGAAATTTGAAGAAGAAACATATTTTGTAGTATTAGTATTTCGTATTATGCATATACATGTATGTTAAGTATATTAAGTAAATACAATGCCTAAAACATTGAATTTATATTAGCGCAAAATAATTTAACATTTAATTAAATATTTAATAAATAAGAAATATTTTGACGATGCATACAAAGTAAACATCAATATATAAAATACAAAAATAGCATTAAAATCACCCCCAAAAATTACATTTGAAAACAAAATCATTGAATTTCATGTATTCTTAAACTGGTAAATTTCAAATAATCAATTATTTTTGTGGATTTATAAATGATGAGGTTCAAGCCTAAAACCAGTCAAGATACATATGCTCAAAATTGGATTACAAGAATCATTGAGGACATACCAGTGAGACATGCAGATTACATGCTACAAAGTATTTATGATTTACTAAGAACGTTGAAAAATCACAATCACACAGTTACTTTGCCACATAGATCAATGCATATCAGAACACTTTATGCGTAGATTGTATATTTTAGAGGCTCTCTCAAATTAATTAAACAAAATTATATCTGACTGGTGTATTTCATCCTATAAAAAGCATATGTATCATATTTGTGCATATGTGTTGGCATTCTATATCACTTCCTTCGACCAAATTTTCTTCGAATCACATTTCTGCATGAGTGACAATTAAGGAACATAACAGTGACGAGCAGTTGTATTTTTCAATCTCTGCCAGATCCCAAGATAGCAATGCACTAAATGGCTTGCCCTGGTTAATTTTTTTTTCCTCTCTTGTAAAAATACTTGTTTTCCACATAACTGTGTTTACTTTTACACAGTTTGGTATCATTTGGTGTCAGTTTACTCACTTGAAATATCAATGCTGCCCTAGTAGCTATGGGCCATTTTTTTCAGTGGGATCTAGTTCTGCATGAAGTCAAAGTCCTTTTACCTTTTGTGGGAAGAGGGAAAGAGAGAAGGGGCGAAAGCTGATATATTGTGTGTGTGTAGATGGAGGGATATTTTTTCCACTAACTGGTAACTATGAGCCTTGTTCATGCAGAGATATGACATTCTTCTCAACCACCCTAGCACACAATGAATCTGAGAGCTAGCAAAGCAAAAAAGAGCAGTCTAGTTAGCCTTGCTTTGGTATTTCCATGAGTGTACCGAAAGATTATACTAAGTGGAGAAGAGTGGTGTTAATATACCTCACACATGGGTGTTATGTCCATATGAACAGCTAATATTCTACTGAGATATATCTTTAGTATTTTTCTGTATTTTGTGATGAGCTGAAGTCCGACTAGGGATATGAACATGGGACAACAAATGATATCCACACTGACATTATATAGCAGCTGATGTAAACTAATTCATGAAAAATCAAATAAAGTAAAATATCTGTCTGAATAAAGAAAATTATGATAAAAAATAAAGATTAGATAAACCATTAAACTATACCCATGTTATTTCATGGAAATGTTATTTAGTGTCACAACCCTAATTCCAACCCATGATCACAGACTTAAAGCCAAACGATGAAATGTAAACTTGGTGATAGCCAGGTGCAGTTATTATTTTGTATCTTATTTCACATGTCAATGAATTAAATATCCTGATGTCTATAGCCAACTGATAATAAGTGTCGACATGTTTAGTGTGAATACATTTTAACATATTTTTTTATTTCTGCATTGCAACAATTTTAATGCGGTTTAGAAACTATATTTCTATTGTCCACTCACAGTCACAAAATTATATTTCAGCATCTTTTTACATGCATCAGTCCGAATTGTGACATTATTTTTAAGACCTTGTGTTTGCAGTAAATATAACCCAGCCTTTATTCTTTTACTGAGGTAAATTTGGTAATATTTTGCAGAGAAGTTGTTCAAGTCCCTCTTTAGAGAGTAAAGTATTGTTTAGTTGACAATACCATTCAATATTTCAAACAGGGCATACCAAGTAATAATTCTACTACTGTAAGATCTATTTTAACTTATAAGACATCAGTAATTATATTTTTATAATGACTCCAAATCGATTTAGCAATGCTACAATAATAAACAATGGTTCATGGTGCCAATTTCACTACAATATGAACAAATAGGTTCTGCTACGATTTTTCATAGGTGTAGATTATAGTTACATGTAAGATAATGATGAATTATACTATATTGGAAACTTTGCAATTGTAGGTCACTTGTAATGACGGTGGGGGAGTAGACTGTACACAATTAGACCAGTTATGTGGGTGTTCCACCACACGACTAAGGTTCCCGATTAAGGGTTTTGGGGGGTCGGTTGCAAAAATTTGCTTAGTCCCAGGTGTCCTGTAAGGGTCGGTTGAGGCCGTGTGAAAAATCAGACATGTTTGATATTTCTCCCGACCCCAACCGATTATTTTTTCCCGCCATAAACAAAATGTCCAGTCCCAGGCTTC
Source organism: Sabellastarte sp. h YS-2021 (assembly GCA_964017235.1). Classification (NCBI taxonomy): domain Eukaryota; kingdom Metazoa; phylum Annelida; class Polychaeta; order Sabellida; family Sabellidae; genus Sabellastarte; species Sabellastarte sp. h YS-2021. Next base: position 139,930,869 of record OZ024928.1, read on the forward strand.
CTCAGGCCTCCTCAGACCAAATTTACACAGTCCTATGTTGTCCCAGGCCGCCTGCGACCCTTAGTCCCCGATCCTTAGTCCCAGACCCTTAGTGCCTTAGTCCCAGGCCTCCTGCGACCCTTAGTCCCATTGCAAAACAAGAATCGGCCATCTCAGTCTGGGGAAGCCTGGGGACGCCTCAGGACACCTTGGAGGGTTGGGACTTAATCGTTAGTCGGGGCTTAGTCCCAGGAGGCCTGAGGCGTCCTGGGACCCAGTCGGTTTGTCTACGACTAGAAAAATGGCTTAATCGGTTCATAGTCCCAGACCAGACTGGGACTGCCTGGGGCCGCCTGGGGCCTCCTCAGGCCAATCTGAACTTAATCCCAGACTTTCAGTAGTCCTGCCCATTTTACTTTTTTTGTCACAGACTGTCCACAATTAAGGGTCGGGGACAGGGTCGGGGCTTAGTCCTTTGGTGGAACAGGGGCATGTATTGATTCTATAAATGAATAGCATTCAAGCCACTCATTTTATCCTGTAGGGATGTCTTTGCTATAAATTAAGTTTTGCTATATGATATTGGTTGAAAGCTTTTGCACATCCACTGCAAGATGCTCAATATGAAACTCTTTTTCCTGGGGCTTTGTTTCTTCACATTTTAAAAGTTTGGTTTTCCAATCTGACAGCAGAGGTAAAAGGAATGAAGAATTTTAAACTGGGTTTGAATGATGGAGTTTATGTAAACTTTTATGAATTTTTATCATTATTACTGCATTAAAGAGAGCTAAGCCTTTCCATTTCACTTTAGATTTAGTATTTTTCTCTTCTTTCAGCATCCTCTTTACCCACATTGCTTTCAGTGAGACACTGAGTCTATCATGTTAATTTCCTCTCTGCCATTACTATTTATTGCAGCCTCTTTCTTTACTTTAGATCTCTTAAGCATTCCAAAGACAGGAAGTACATATATAAAAGGATTCCAGTTTCAAAATTCATTGGAAACTCAAATATTCCACTATCTCATTTATCTCTTGGGTTGCAAAAAAAATTGTATGGTCATACTCTTGTAAGATAAAAAATATCAAGAGTATAACTTAATATCACCTGTTCAGTTTGATCCATAAGCGGATATCTCACTTTGTTTTTAATATTACTGAATAAATGAATTAAAAATTTATGTTTTTGACCAAGAAACTATAAATCCTTACTTGCTCTAGAGTTACTGATTTGCAGGGCAATATATAGGGATATATGTTACATCTCATAATTACCTAATTAATTATAGCTATTACTCGCATCACAACATTTAATACACAACTGCAAACCGCCATATCATGGCACTGAAGCCACAGCCAGATTCAGATTCTACAAACTGTGCCACTTTGATGAAGGTGGTTAGAATAAATCAGTATGATTTAGTTAATAAAATCTTACTAGGATGAATGAATATTTATTAAACTATAATGTATTATATTATAAACACTGTGAAATAATTCTCTTGAAAGTGGTAAAAAATAAATTATTTTTGTTGAATTATTGGTTTATTAGCCAAAGCAAGACTTAAATGGCAGATACACTTTGGTCTATTTCACAGCATAAGATCAAAAAGGCAAACGTAAAACAGCAAGAAAAATACACAATGTGTAGGATTCCGTTTAATGACACTGATAAAAAACCATCACTCTGTGTGCTTTACAAGCTACAAATGGACCTGGGTTTTGTCCCGTTTATGACATGAATTGAAACAGTTGTGCAGAGAAAAATAGCAACCCGCAAAAACAGATATTCACACTGTTAACAGTTCAATGAATTGCACTGGGAAATTATGCAAATTTCTTGTAACAAAACAATGCTGACACATGCGCATTTGAAGCTTACATCTATTGATAAGCCAATCCAGTTTTTCTAGGTCAATTGTTGTAGACTTATGAATATGCATCAAATGTGTTCAAGCTTGTTTATTTTAATGTTATATAACATGGTAGTTAGATAAACACTCTAATTTGATTTTTGTCAGTTATAACTATAGAACATGTCCTTCTTGATGCCTGTCTGTTTACAAGATTAGTTAAAACATACTGACCTAATTTTGATAAAATATCTAAGAGCTCTGATTAAATTATAGAGCCAAAATTAAATAGTTCATACAAACTTATGTGTGCAGGGGCCGGTTTCACGAAACCTCCTTTGGAAAGGACCTCATTTAGTAAAAGGAAGGTCATTTTTATTCCTCTGGGAAGGCTACCATAAATTCAGTTTCACAAAGCCTCCTTTAACTCTCCTTACTAAAGGTCTTCCTTGAAACTACAGGAGGGAGCAAATGTTCTTTAAAGTTATTTAACATTACTTGAAGGACACATCCTTAAATTTAAGATAGGTCGTTGGCTTCCTTGAAATTTAAAGGAGTTTTCAAGGTCTCCGTTAAGGATTGTGAAACAGAGATTTTCTAAAGGAGGAAGAAATTCAAGGAAATCCTTGAATTTAAGGTGACCTTTATCTTAAGGAGACTTCGTAAAACCGGTGTAGCGCCAGATTTTACACTCCACATAAAATGCATGGGGGTGTAATATATGGCAAGTTCACTTGCCATATTTTACACCCCTTGTCATATTCTACACCTTCCCCCCATATTTTACACCCCTTGGTGGATTTCTTTACAGTTGCTATATTATGAAATAAGTGAAGTTCAACAGCTATAAACATCCACAAATTAAGCATTAAAACTCAAAGACAATAATTCCTTTGCTTACAAATTGTTAAATGTCTAAGAATAACAAACTGAATGAAACAAAATATATTTAGTATATTTTCCTTGAAGTGAGAGGCCAATCCATTGTTGTTGATTTGTATTCACTGGGCTAGTCCCTAATTGAAAATGTCCCTATTGTTATCTTAGGTCACCACAGCCCTTTGATTGGAATCTTGCTACTAGACCTGCAACTATGTGCAAGGCTTTAAGCTTCTTTGGCTTCTCACTTAAGGTTCTTTTTATGAACTGTTAGTGTTTTCTTTTATTGATTTTAAAAGACTTACAGTAATAGGTAATACATAGGTTATTGTTCTATGATAAGTGAGTGATTAGTTATTTAGATAATCTAAGCATTGTTTCTTTTGGTTGGATTTACATCACATAACGCACAAAATGGATCCATTGATTAACTTAGCTTTGGCTTCTCATCTAGAAACCATGACAAGCAAAAATGACTTGTGTACATAAAGTAAATGAATTGTAATATATTATTGATATCCATGAATGCTGAAATATATTTTATGATATCTGAACACATTGGATGTTATTGCATGTCACAGTATTTTATTAACAATGGTATTTTGCAGTTTTCTATGTAATAATGTTAATTTAATAATAAAGTTCTTCAAGAATGATTTTTACTCTGAATATAATATAAACCATACAAGCATATGTAAATGAAAGAAATTTATGTTACATTATCAGGGAGAAGTATCTCCCAAAAATACCTAAGAAAGAGTTTTACCAATTAATCCTGTTCGCTTAGCTAATCACTCAACCACAAGTAAAACAAATCAAGTTCAAAAGAATGCTAGAACAAAAGGCAAATCTAAGACTAATCCATTTACTAAGTAACATACATAGCCAAACAAATCAACTTAAAGAGTCTTGAAACAATAGACATGTCATAATCTAATCCAGTTACTGTCACACCCCAGAAGTAAGTTCTAAGCAGTGGTTTGAAAATAGTCAATTACAAACTCAATTGCAATCTAACCAATAAAAGGTTTCCTCTTAATCCCCAATTGATTTGCTCTATATGGCCCAGTAGGGGGTGTAAATTTTGACGGGGTGTAAAAAATGGCTGCAATATTTACACCCCCTAAATCCCCCATTGTTAGGGGTGTAAAATATGATTGGCATATAATACACCCCTAAAAGATCAAACAGGGTTAAAACATGGCAGGGTATAAAATATGACGTTACACCGGCCCCAGATATTTAATGAATAGTTCTACAAAACATTTTAGAACAGCTATGTTAACAAATACATGATACACATATTTATATACTAATACCATATACACAACTATGTGTATAAATACCAAATAGTACAAATATTTTGTATACATTTATGAGTATAATTACTCATCAGGCAGTGAGTTAAGAAGATGTTTGATACATTAACACATTTCAATGGGAAAATCATTTCTTACTTAAGATGAGTGTGCTTAGCTTTTATTTCTGAATAATATTACAGTTTTTTCATTGATTTACACTTGATTTTTTTTCTGACATATTTAGGTCAATGAAAAAGTTTTGTTCAAATAACACATATGTGTGGCCACAGTAGTCTTTTCTTTTCATGTTCTACAGTGTTGCTTACTAACTCCAGTGGTCATATTTCATGAAATATTTCTTACACACGAGAAACAGGTGGAGTATCTAAAATGAAAGATAAACCTTTAAGATGATATGGATCATTTTATATTATAAAAAAGTTGTTTTTATTGATGATCCAGTTTAAAAGGTTCATACCATGTTTTCTTATTGTTTCCAATTTAACTTACTTTTTATAATAACAGTAATAATAACAATTATCTTGCATAGTTCTTTTGTTCACCTACTGGTTCAGACACAGTATTTCAGTTTAATTAGATTTTGATGTTTCATTACATAATTTGAAACCCCAAAACTATTACATGGAGATAATGTTTTTTTACAGGCTAGCAGATATTAATGGGATGTTGTTTAACTACATTCCATTATAACTTGAGTTGAGTTTATATAGTAATCCATCACTTACAGTTATATGAGGTCTACTAATTATAGGCAAGAACATAGCTGATATTTGCAAAATGACTGTGTCAGGTTTTTTGCCTAAAATTGTGTTTGATAGTTTTAGCTGACATGTTTTACGTTAAGAATTTTCTGTTATGAGTGGTGAAGGACATTCCAGATACCCTTGTTTTACAATTCAAGTGCCATTACTTTACTGCCAAAGACAATTAATGATTTATTATATCTCATCGTCAAAGCTGCAAGTTTCATTTTCTAAAATTAGGTCACACGACACTATATAAATATAGGTATAAACCGGAGGGTGAGCTTCAACAGTTCTGAGGGCCATTTAACTTTGAATGGCCATCTAACTCTAATGAAAATCCACCATTGTTATTCCCCTTGAAACATTAAAATGTGCAATATATGTAATATGGGCATAAAAAAATTTTAATGAGTAGAATTGCATTGAGCTATACATTGTCACATGCTTCAAAAGAAACATGTGCAAACTTGGAAAAACCACTTTGCTGTTAAATTTTTATCATCTTATCAATACCTTAGTTTACCAAAAATATAATGTTTTTCAGAGGGCTGTTTTAAGATTAGTAGCTAATGGATTAGATTTATATACTGTGTTTAGGCCATGACCATCAGGCTATAAAGTGACCTCTCCATGTCTCTATATGGTCCTCTCTAATATCTTCTGTTCTCAATGTTAATTTTATTGACATCAACTACTATACATTCCCATGGATTTTATGTTTTTAAGTTGAAGGAACATTTAACTTTTCAAAGAGTACAGAGATAGAGGTTATCTAGCTAGTATATAATTAATCATTTCTGAATTACATCCCAGGACATTTTAGGAAGTGCTGTGGTTTTGTGGTGACTAAGTTTTGCATATTATCACTTCACTCAAACTAGAAAGTCATATGTTCAAATTTGGCTCATGACGATGCAAAAAACAGAGATAAATTTACGACTTATGCTGCTCCATATTCTTGAGTTGTCACAAGACCTAGCCGATTTTAAAGTTGGTGTCGTGGTATAAGTCATCATTTCCAAAAGGTGCAACAAATGTAAGTTACTGATAAAACTCTTTTTGCTTGACAACCAAAAAGGTAAGTTGTATGACTAACAAGATAAGTCATATAATCTGCTTAAGGACGTCACAATTCAAGAAGATAATTCCCAAAACCAAGTCTTTTAGAAAGCAATAAAGAGTAAAACTGGGGACTTGTAAGACTTATGTTCTAGTTGGACAACAATACTTCGCTCGGTTTTACAAGGATTTGATTGATTTGGGTTTAATGCCACTTTCAACACATTGTGTAAGTTACATGACAAGTGGTTTTAAGGGCAGAGCTAACCAGTATATACTAGTTGGTCAAGATTCAGCACTGTAAACTGACAAGGACATGTAAGCAACAACCAACTTTCCAACATATGGTAGGGTCCTGCTTCACAAGGTCGACGTCAGAGGTGGGAGGCAAGTGTGTTACAACACAGAGCCCCCCCCCCCCTCAATTTTATAAGGAACAATAGTTTGTCATGAAAAGTGGGGACAAGATTTGTCATATGATTGAAAAGACAGATCACCCAAAGGACAGATTGTGAAATAGTTTTGACTGACAAAATCAGCCATAGATGTAAGAAGCTGGGACAAAATAGTCACTTGCAAATGTATTTTTAATATTTAAAAAATGGGATGGACGTCTACAGTTTTCATGATTATGTTCCAACACTCATAAGTGAAAAGAATAGGCCACAAGACTGATAAGTTAATGACCTAAACCACATAATCAGGATGGACTGGAAGCAAAGTTGTGAATCTTGAACAGGGTTAGGACAACTGCAGGAAACACAACTGTTTAAACAAAAAGGAAGAAATTCATATATACATTTTTCTCACTGCAAGAATGAGTGAGAAACAGAGTGAGAGAAATTACCAAACTCCCACAATTATAAATTCCAAGTCTGTGGCAGTAGATTATTGTTAGTTTTTTTCACTAGCTCTCCTCACTCAACTCCCTTCTCCAAGTATATACCATCTTACAAATTCTACCAATACAATAATTCTACAGGTATCATACTTTTAAAGACCTGGCATTTGAAAGCTTCTTTATCAGCTTCCATAATTTTGCGAACATGAACTATATCTAATAGTTCACAATCTTTTGTTGCCACCTCACATATGAACTGTATTTTTTATATTTCAATACAAAAACCTTTTGTTTAATGTTCATAAGAATATAATTTATATTTCGAAAATATTGATGTTTTTTTTTCAAATAGTTCAATGTTAGAATGATATTCTTCTTCGGACCATTTGGCAAAGTATTTGTTTAGTATTTACTGGTGTTACAATTGAAGTAAGTTACCCTTCTTTTGCTTCTTCAATTAACTGTGATAATTTACACAGGAAATAGTTATTTAAATTATGTAACTATGAGTCTGAAAATGTTTATTGATGATAAAACCTAAAGTTTAAGATTTTCACATTGTTTGTACATGCCGTATAAAGCTGTTTCAGTATAGATTTTAGCTGGCCAGCAGATGTTAATTGCCTGTTGTGTATCTATATTGGATTGTAACTTCAGTTTATATAGTAACCTATCACCAACAGCTACAAGATGATTAATAATTAAAAGCTAGAACATTATTCTTTTTTCAAAATGCTGTTTGAGGTTTTTCAAAAAGAAAATGAGGTTCACAGTAATAGTTGACATATTTTTTACCTAAGAATATTTTGTTGTGAGTAGTAAAGAACAATGAGGTGACCTTTGTGCACAAGACAGTTACTTTACTACCAAAATACCATAAAGATTCATTTTACCATGCTGTCAAAGCTGTAAGTTTGACTTTCTAAAATCATGTCACTTGCCACAAAGTAAACAAAGGTATAAGCCGAGGGTGAGCTGTAGCCTGTAAGATTTTTTTAAAGGCCTTCCACTAAAACGAGGTTCCTCCATTTTTATTCTCACTTGAAACATTAAAATTTGTCCTGCCTTGTAACTATATGTATAATATTTTAAAGGTTTTAGCCAGTATATTTGTACTGAGCAGCATAATGAAAAATGGTCTTTTGGTTATAGTTTTATCATCATAGTTACTGCTGTTATTTTAAATCTTCGATACAATTACTGTTTAACAGATTACATAATTTGTAACATTTAATCAAATGCCTTGGTAAAATAACCTAAATATAATATGTTTCAGGGGGGCAGCTTTAGGATTTGATGCTAATGTGATGCTGAAATATATGGTGTTCAGGTCACAGCCTTCAGACTATAGAGAGACCTTCCTTGGGACTGTCTTGATATGGTCCTCTCCAGGTCCTACAGGGGTAAATTTTATTAAAATCAGCAAATATAACAACACCATGTATTTTATGTTTAGTTGCAAGCAGGTATAAAAGTTCTAAAAAAAACAGAGAGATATTCTAGCTAGCATATATTTAAGCATTTCTGAATTTTAGGAAATCCTGTGATTTTGTGGTGACTAAGTTTTGCTAATTGACACTTCACTCTCACCTCATGGTCATATGTTCAAATCCAGCTAATGTCAATAGGGGAGAACAGAGATATATTTTGTTAAACTTATAACTTATGCAGCTCTTCCTCATCTTGAGTTATCTTTTGACCTAGCTGATTTTGAAGTTAGGGCCTTGCTATAACTCATATTTTCCCAACAAGGCAGGACAAATGCAAGGTACTAATACAACTCTGTTTTACTCTGTCCCACTCCTCCAAAACAATATCTCTCCGTCAGTGGAAGTAAAGAATCTGAGTGTTATCTTTGACTCAGACAACTCCTTTGACAATCATGTTGCCAAGATTTTCCGAGCATGCTACTATCATCTTCGCGATTTGCAGTCTGGACTAGCATAACTCTTTACTTTGTGGGGTAAGAAAGTCCAACATAGCTAAACTACATAGAGTCCAGAATGCTCTTTGCCGCATCATCTTCAGACTTGACAAAATGAGTCATGTTACACCCTTTTTGAAAAAACTCCACTGGCTTCCAATTCAACATCGTATCCTTTTTAAGTATAATCTTCTGGTATTCAAGGCTATCAATCTGTCACAGCCCCCATATCTCTCAGCTTTAATAAGATCGAGCAGTCTCACTCGCGGCAACAGGCTATCTGTCTCCTCGACCCACCCTAAGAAGCACATAGGCAGGCGAGGCTTTGCAGTAGCTGCACCAGCTGAATGGAACAAGCTGCCACAAACTGTGAGATCTGAGCAAACAATAGATCATTTCAGAAGCCAGCTAAAGACACACTTGTTTAGGCTGGCATACCCCCCACCTTAGTTATACCCTGGCTTTTTAGATGCCAACCCATACCTGTCCCTGGACTCTCCCTTCTTGGACCTAAGCGCATTAGAGGACTTGTATCAATTTTGCACTATATAAATCCTATTATTACTATTACTCTTGTTGCACAATAAACATCTTATTAAGTGATATGATAAACCAGATTAGTTTTTATGACCTACTTGTGACAGTCACAATTCAAGGAGATAACTCCTAACCCCAAGTAACAATTGTTCATGTAAAGCAGGAAAGAGTTTTGTGGAGACTCGTAAAATTAATGGGGCCACGGTGACGCAGTGGTAACACACTCACCTCCCACTGCTGAGATCGGCAGTTCAAGCCCCGGACCTTATGCAGGTGTTCCACTGGAGCCGACAGGTTAGTAACTATGTATTTTTGGAGAGTTGGGACCAATGTTTACACGGTCGGTTGCAAGCGACCTGCCTGTCGGGGAGAGTCGGTGAAATATCAAACATGTTTGATATTTCTACGACTGTTGCCGACCCTTGTATCCGACCCTAATTTCAGCCCCCTAGCAACAGACCTGTCGGTTAACTTAACGGCCTGTTGGTTACACTTCCCGGCTTGTCAGTTAATCAAACAGGCCTGTCTGTAACAAGTATCCGGCTTGTCCCAAATATGGACTTCCAGACTGTACGTGATGACTCACCTACAGTGCAGGAAGTATTACAGTACAGTTGGTAACTGTACAGTCGGTAGCCATCGTGGAGTTCGTTAAACAGCACGAGGAACTTTATGACAAGACCAATGACAGTTTCAAAGACAAGCAGAAGAAAGTAAGACTTTGGGAGCAGCTTGCTTCTACCAGAAACTTGCCTATCAAGACTGTGAAGAAGTGGTTCGAGACTCATGGTACCAGATATGGCAAGCTCACTCAGACAAAATCAGGACAAGGAGCTGAGAAGAGCACAGAACGACAGACCTGGCTGAAGGACAGTTTCAGTTTTCTACGAGGTCACATCAGAAGGAAGTGAGTTTCCAAGTTTTCTGCATTCAAGTCACCCAGAGGCCTTCTGCAGCTGCTGCCTCAGCTTCAGTTCCAGATGCATCCATCGACACAGAATCTGAGATGGAAATCAGCATTGCATCAGATATTACTCATTAGCTTTCGAGCACCAGTTCCAAGCGATGGCAGCCTCCGGTCACAACTACCACCACTACTGCAGATCCAGTCTTAGATCAGTTCCAGTAAATGAGGTCGATGATTTCCACATTTCTGGGTGCACGTCAGGACCCCAATCCAAGTTCTAGACAGTTGTTCTGCAACTATCTCCACTCTGAGATTAAAAACCTGGAAGAAAGGGACTTTTTAACCTTCAGGAATGAGACAGTGAAGCTTCTCAGTGAAATACAGTACAAGGTCAAAGAATGCAAGAGACAGGTCACCAAAAGTCAAGAGGTCACCACATTTCAACTTCCAGAAGCATCACAGGCTACAGCAGGACATGAATACATACTCACCATAGCGTAAACTCAACCAGTTTCCATTCCAGTTGTGCAGCCTACACAGACAGCTACAGGAGAGCCTGTTACAGTGATTGCCAAAGTACACCAACTATCAAGGCCTTCATCAGCGTCAGCACAGCCAACTTCTTACATAGTTGTGGATGACCAACAGCCTGGGACTTCCAGACAGATGATTTGCAACCCACCTTCACCACAGGAGGAAAGTCAGCACAGCATTTCCTAGCACTTTTTTAAATTCTTGGCATAAAATATTTTTAGGTATTTATTTGGAAACTGTTTTTCATACTAGTTTTTAAGTTATTTTTTCTGAGAATAAAGCCAGGTCATGTTGGGGTGTCAACTTTGTAAATTGGGGACCTGGGTTTTAATCTGTAAGTGATAAAATTTATCTTTGTGAACTGAGTTTGGGGTGGATTTGTGTTTGTGATGGGGAATGTTTTTGGTGAAATGGAACTTATATAAAAGTTAGAAAATTGGGGTTATTTTTGAGGCAACACATTTTGCTAAATAAAAGTTCTAGGATTATTTGGGTAGTCCTGAAAAGGACTGATAGATGACAGCATGTTCTCCACTCAGTCTTCTTAAACTCTGTCCTCCTGCCTAGCCAGCATCCCTACGTGATTAAAGTAGTCTTTCAGTAGATCTTGTTGATGTTTGGCCTCCCGCGATGGGTTTCTTAAGTTCTCATGATGTCTTTGTTCCCCCTGGTCCCCCTGTGGTGGTTGTATCTAGTCAGCTGGAGTGGGTGGTCCATCTGCTCCCCCCAATGGCTTCTCAACATATTATGTAGTACCACACATGTTAACACAATGTCTCTCACAACTTTTGGCCTCTGCTCCATGGTGGTCAACAGCACCCTGAATCGCTCGACAAGTATACCAAATGACTTCTTGACCACTCTTCTCCTCCTGGATATCATGTAGTTGGCTATTCTCTCTTCTTTGGTCAGTTGGCGTCTACTGTAAGGCTTGACCAGCCAAGGCATCAGTGCAAAGGCATCATCCCACAGTAAGAAATAGTGTAGATCTGCCCCCCCAGGTCCAAGTGGTTCAGGTGGTGGTAGTCCCAAGGTTCCATTTTCAATTCTTCTTTTCAGTTTACTGCGGTTGAAAATCTGTGCATCAGATGATGACCCACTGACCCCGTGCTGACCCACAGGAACTTGTAATCAGCATCGCCTAAAGCCAAAAGTACCAGGGAGAAGTAGCCCTTGTAGTGGACATGCACCGACTGCATGGGGGACATTCCATCTGTTTCTAAATCTTTCTGCAATTTTCTTCCAATCTTCAGGATCAGTGGGGCACACCAGATACTCTTGTTGAAATTCTTTGGAATGGCTTTGTAGACTTGTGGGGCAAACTTGCAGATGGTCATTCTTCCAGTGGTACTGCAGTGAGGTGTAGCTTTCCCCTTGGATAAGTGTCTCAAAGTAACTGCCAGGTTCAACCCAACTTCCAGTGGCTTCCTGAAGTTGGTGATTCACTTCCTGAGGTGGGAGGTGATTCTTTCTTCAATCAAATAAAAAAAATGCTGGCTCCATCTTGGTGAAATTTCTGTAGCCTGGTATGTCAGTAGTGATTCGCTCGTCCAAGAGTGTTCTGTAGCAACCTCTCTCCTCTCTCTGCAGTATCCATGGCAGGATCCATGGATTCTGTGGCTTCCTTCTCCTTCTGGGTGGTGGGGGTGATGGTGATGCTGGCTGGGCAGGTGCTGGGTTCTGCTGTCTTCTGAGTGTTGAAATCACAACATACAAAAAAATAAATTCAACTCAATAAAAATCAAAAGGACCGTCAAGTGATCTATCAGTTGCTCTTGATGTGTTCCTGTCATCTTTGAAGTGTGAAATGAATGGCACATCACAGGGGAGGGGGGTTTATATAGTGTGATATGGATCCCAATTCTGGATCACAACTATAGATACCAACCCACAAAAACAATCAGTCGTGTCAGGAAGGTTCGGGAACACGTTCCCGGCTTGTCTGTTTGTCTTTACAGCTTGTCTGTTTGTTATCTGGCTTGCCTGTTAGGGGTTTAGGCCTTGTCGTAGTACTTCTATGACTGGCCATGCAAAAAACGTCCCTGACCCTACATCTTGTCGGGATGGCAATTATGTCCTGTCTGTAAGTGTACCGTCCTGTCAGGGATTTCATAACTGACTCAGCATTTTCACACGCTTTTTCTCATGACCCTACGACTTTTGCAACCGACCCTAGGGTCCTAGGGTCCATTACAGGGTCAGCTCCAGTGGAATACCTGCATTATGATTTGTTTATTGGTCGACAGTTGATCCTCTTTTTCCCCAAAAATTCATCAAAATCTGCACTAGCAATACGGACTGCACGTCTGGTAATGGGGCTCTGTATGTTTTCTCCAGTCCTGCCTGTTTATCAGTACGGCCTGTAGGGACCTGCTATGGCTTGTCTGTTAGGGGTTTAGGGCTTGTCATAGTACTTCTACAACTGGCTGTGCAATAAACGTCCCCGACCCTACGTCTTGTCGGAGTAGTCACCACGTCCTTTTTTTCTACAATCATACAACTTTCACAACTGACCCTAGAGTCATAGGATTGGATACAGGGTCAGCTCCAGTGGAACACCTGCATTATATGGGCAAATTGGTAGTTGCTTACCAATGATCGGCAGTTTACAGTACAGAATCTTGACTGTATGTACTGGTTTCCTCCTCCCACAAAGCTACCCGCTGTAATATGATCTGTACAGTGTTGAAACTGATTGAAAATCCAAAATAAATAAATTGTAAAATTAATATTCCAGTAGCACAATAATATACTCGGCTCTAATTTAAAAGAAGCATTCGTGTATTAAGAAGAGAGTGGGCAAGATAAGTCATATGGTTCAAAAGATAGGTTGTATCAGCGGAAACATAGTTTGTAAATTAGTTATGAATGATAAGATCAGATGCAAGTAGCTGAGCTAGAAATGGTGAAACTTACAAAGGTTTTTAAATGTTTGAAAAACGGGTTGGAAGTCTACAATGCTCATGATTATGCCCATGCCCTTCCTAAGAGGTCACAAGACTAACAAGACAATAACTTATACCACACAATCTGGATGGTCAGGAAGGAAAATTATCAATATGGAACAGGGGTATAACACCTAGGTTTTTTCTTCTTTTTTCTTGATAAGCCTGTTATTGTCATTTTTTGTCTTGTGCACTTTTGTTGAGGGTTATTTTTGTTGGTGTTTTCTTTTTTAGTTTATTTAGTTTCATTTTGTATATTATATGTGGAAGTCAACTGTATATTTAATAAAGTAAATGAGCGTACTATATATAAACTAGAGTTTTAATTGTTATAATTGAGAAGCGCAATTTTTCTACTTTGTGTGAATTTCTTTAAGATTGCTGATCTCCTCTGTAAACAAAGTAAAGGAAAAAGGAATTTTCGATTTGCTAGTTTGGGTTTATCTTTCAACATATTATAAAGGCCATATCGCCACCTGACATTGAAGAAATGGAAGCAGGCAGTGCAAAATAGGTGGCCAAGATTCTGCATCACAAAACATCCATCACTGTCAATTAAGTAACAACTTTCCAGTTCTGGTCTCCGAGAAGGGCAATTAAGGACCTGAGAAGTGTAAAGTAAATGTGCTGCCTTCAAAGCCACTGAATTTATTTATTTATTTGGGGTTTTACATCGCTTTCAACACTGTACAGGTCATATCACGACGGGTAGTTGGAAGGGCAGAGGAAACCAGTACATACAGTTAGGGTTCTGTACTGTAAACTGCCGACCAACGGCAAGCAACTACCAGCTTTCCCACTTGAGGCCGTGCCGGGAATCGAACCCCAGCCTCAGAGATGGGAGGCGAGAGTGTCGCCTGAAAATCCAGGCCACTGAAATAATAGTAGCAGATTACTGTGAGTTGTTCTACTGACTTCTTCATTCAACTTTCTTCTCGAATTGTATCCTTACTTTAAAAACCAATACAACGTTTCTCTGGTTGTCATATGTTTATAGCCCTAACATTTGAAAGCTGTTTTATCAGCTTCTATCATTTGGTAAAAAATAACTATATCTACATTTTGAAATGTTTTCGTCATGGCACAGATAAAAGTCTATTTTGCATATTTCAATATAGAGAGAAAACCATCTGTTTAATATTCAGAAGAATGCACTTTGAGCTCAGTGTATTTTAGAGATATTGATGTTGAACAAATGGTTCAAAATTAGAAATGGTAGACTAGTTTGAACAGTTGGCAAAATATTTATATGAATGTTCACCGGTATGCTGTAATTGAAGTTGGTTACCCTTCTATCACCTCGTATCAATTAACTGCAAAAATTTACAGGCAAGGGTTATTTAAATTAAAATAACTAAGAATTTAAAAATGTTTATTTCATGATAAGTAAAAAATTTCAAAAATTGTTTGTACTACTGCATGACGCTGTTTCACCAGAGATTTTTAGCCGTGGAGCTGCTTCACACAAAACTGACAAATCAAGTGCAAATAGTCCAAAAAAATTAAGTCCAAATTAGAAGGTTCCCAGCAGCCTAGTGGGCCAGCAGGTTTGACATCTAATCACAAATAGTCACCTTTGCGTGCGTTTGTCTCCCACAAGTGACAACACTGAGGACCTGTCCCAATATGACCCTGGCTGTTTAACGGGACATAAAACCCCAACTTTGACTTCGAAAACAAAGGTTACTCCAGAGCAGAGTAGCAAGTTACCATCTATGTTTTATTCTTATCTATTTTTAGTCTTTCAAATCCTTAAAAGGTGGATGAAAATACTTATATTTTACCTTTTCATTGGACTGGCACACATTTTGATCTAAGGAATAGCACTGTCTCATTCATTTGAGTTGATCAATGCCTGAATTAATGTTCTTGTGGCATAAGTTGTTAATTTAGGCATAATTTTTGCTAATGTGTAAAATGTCTTTCAATATATAAATAAAAAAATGTTCATTGTTCAACAATTGTAGCAGGCTAGATTTACACTATCCTGAAGTAAATTCTAGTATAGTTTGGGCTTGTCCATTTTATTCTGGGCTATGCCAGTGTATAGCCCATATCCATTGTTTTTAATTGTTGTAAAGCCAGGCCAGATCAGTCTCAAGGTTTAATTTGGCAAAACGGAAATTGTATGGGCTAGACCATTTTTACATGGCAGTATAATTTGGAACAGCTCATTTGGTTAAGTTGGACTGGCCTACTTTAACTCCAGGATTAACTTCCAGGATTTAACTTCCAGGATTTGGGTCAGCCGACTTTAACCCAGAGGTTAAATTTGGTCTGCATCTGGGTTCTTATGGGTAGCACACTGACCTAGGAATACGGGGGACCTGAGTTAAATCCCAGATACTGACAGAAACGTAGTGGCTTGCATTACCACTTAAAATATTGATCCTTTCTTTTCGAAGTTCGATTCTCAGTGGCAGGATAAAGATCATTAGAGACTTGGGTTATCCCTGAGCCTCAGTATTTGAGTTAGGTGAATGTTGGTCATTGTCTCCAGACATTTAATTTCTTTTACAGGCAAGCAGACGTTAATTAGATGCTCTATATCTATATTCGATTATAACTTGAGTTGATATGGGAACACATCCCCTACAGTTACATGAGGATTACTAACTAAATGGTAGATATTTTCAAAATCACTGACATTAATAAGTGTTTGATACTTATAGGTGATATGTTTACCTCAATAGAATTTTATTACTAATAAAGAGAACTCCAGTTGTCTTTTTTACAATCCAATACAATATTTCTTATACCACATTGTCAAAGCTGTATGTTTTAGGCAAGTCCTATGACATATATAAAGGTATAAACCAGAGGGTGAGTGCAACAGTTCTGAGGGCCATATTACTCTAAGGGACTTGCAGTCGTATTAGTATCCGCCATTGTTATTCCCACTTAAAACATTAAAATGTGTCTTACCTTTAACTATATGTGTAAAGTTGTAAATATTTAACAGGGATATAACAACTAGGGCTTTGTTACTGGTTGATTCCGGTTCTTTCAATGTTATTGTTTTGTGCACAATTTGTAACTTGTAATTGGTGTTATTTATTCTATTCTTCTCTTTTCTTATTTGGCTAGTTTCAACCCAGAACATAAGGAATATAAACGTTACTAAAATTAGAATTACAGCAGACTGTTCTTGTTATTATTGACTAAAGAAAAAAAACATCACATTGACACATTTTCTCATTGTAAAGATCTACAAAATATGAAACTAATTCGTAAAAAGGTGTCCTGGAAAAAACAGATCATTTGGCAAAATAGGGATAATAACACATGTTATTTACATCAACTTCTGTAGCACAGTAAAGGAAAAAAGACTGTCAATTTTTGACACTGTTAAGGTCATATCATCACCAGATGTTGCGGGAATGGAAGAAGGCGGTGAAAACTAGTTGGCCAAGATTTCTGCAACACAAACCATCTGTCACCGTTAAGCAAGTACCATCTTTTCAATTTCTGGTCCAGCTTGGAATGGTAAACCCAGGCCCTTAGAGATATGAAGGGTGTTATCTTCTATGCTACTAAGTGAGAAAGATTAAGTGAGAAAATACCAAATTCCCACAAATGAACTCGAAGTTTGTGCCAGTGGGTTACTGAGAGTTGTTCTACTAGCACTCTTCATTCAACTCCTCTCTCCTATGGAACCTGCTTTTAAAATATCTATAAGTACAATGCCTGTCCATTTATCATAAACCTTTGGTTTGAATCTCTTTTGAATCTGTGATTTGGATAAATGTTTGTAGTTGCTTTTAGATTCACACTGATTTGCCAATTATTAGTTTTCTCCAATACTATAAATTCTATAATTACCTATTGTTAAAGATATTCATGGTGAACCGTTGTAGCAGGCCAGACTCACCCTGTTCCAGAACAAGCTCCAGCATAGTTTGCCCCTGCCCATTTAACGATTTGTTGGAGTTATACTGGGCCTGACCAAAATATAACATATTGCCCAATTGTAAAAAAAGAAATTCTTTGGCTTAACTTTTGTATAAAAATACAGCCAACTTAAGCCTACGACTTTGCTAAGACCTTTCGTAAATACGGCCCCAGGGTATATTTTGGGACAGGGGAAATTTTTATAGACTAGTCTATTTTTACAGTTAAATTTTAACTGGGGCTTACTCTCTCTGTGGTCTAGTGGGTAGCACCCTTTCCCAGGAATAAAGATAACCTGGGTTTAGTCCCAGATTCTGACAGACACACAGTGGTGTGCATTGCCACTTAAAGTTGTGTTCCCTTGTCTTTGGGCCCTATATCCAGTGGACAACTAAAGAACTCTAGGGACATTGATAAAAAAGGATAGTCCCTGAGCCTCTGTCTTCCAGTAAGCAGAATATGAATACATATCACTAGCTTGGGCAGTCACAATCGGTCAAATGGTGCTTTGAGTCCTGTAGTAAATAATATTTTGTGCAAAAATAAAATACAAATATAATACAACACTCTGACCTGTTACACTGGACTGGAATCGAATTTATTGTTTCATTATGACAGAAATAGTGAAAAGAATATTTAAGAAATGGTTAGCAACATAATTATTTCTTTCGAATGGAGATGCTAGGTTTTTGATTTGGGAGACCCTGGCCTTCCAGAAAGCTGTTGTTATAATTTTTGTTATTTTGTTAGGGGATGGGTATTGTGTGTCTAATTAATGATTATTTTAACAAATTGTTATGTCTGAGCTTACTGGCTTATACATAAGCTACGTCCGTGCTTTGTAATGGTTCGTACTTCATCAAAACAATTATAATGGTATTGGGAAAAACTAGAGTTTACGAACTCCAAAAATGAAATTTAGTTTAACCATGTCACTGAAAACCAAATAAAGTGTATGTTCATTTCAAAGCTCAGAAAACCAATTTGATTTTTGAAACTATTCATGCACTTTGATTCGTGTCATGACTTGTTTAATAGTACAAAGTGATGTTATACCAAAAGAAATTACAAAAGCAGTCACAAGTTATTAATAAATGCAGTCATTTTAGTTATTAAGACATATATTTTAGTTCTGCGATATATGGATGTACACTGGTTCTGTGATGATTTCTGACCAGTTGAACAGCAAAGGCAATTAACTCAATTGTGATTTCTGAAAAGGACAATAATATTTTTTGTAATGTCGACCCTGTTTTGTACTATTGCACTAAACTTCTGATAACTTTGAAATAGCACGGTTACAAAACTGGTTTCATCTTTATAGCTCTTGTAATATACAGTAGCATAATTTTATAAAGATATTGGCAAACAGTGTTTCACCCGAATTAATCTTGATGAAATGTTACTTTACAAATTGACAAGTGACTGTTTAATAAATTTATAGGTCAATCGCGTATTCCCTTCAGACTCTTCAATATTACAGGCTGATTACATTGAAAATCTAGACAATGTACTCAACATGTAATTCTTTGTCAATATTGATGTTTTCACCCCCGGACCATACAGTGAATAACCGAGTGTTGGATGAAAGGTTACTGACATCTTTGATGGGATCAAAATATTATCACTGTAGGTCGATAAATCATCTATAAAATGGTGATTCTGGGTGGTACAATTTAAATAAAATCATCATCATCATCAATCTTCAATTGTGCATTATTCTGAGGATCCTTCTTTTCAATTCTGTACATTTTACACTTTTAGCTTTCGTAATTTGTTTTGATCTGCTCTTTGTCAGCAAGATTTGTTTTGTCTTGGATTTTGATGGTCTAATACGTATTGTACTTATTGGTGCATTAATAACATTTAAAAGTTTAAAGTCACTTTAATCATATAACTTCCGCATTTTACATTTTATCCAACTGTTTTAAATGAGAAATAAAAACCCCAAGGAAAGATAATCCTGACTCATTGACGACCTATGATATAAACCTGGTTATTAGGAAGGGTATAATATCCAAAGTCTCTTACTCTCTGTTATTGCTTGCAGATGTCAGATGGTTTTCACTGTAGCATCTTGGGAGGGATGTTGAGCTTTTATTTTAAGATTACTGAGTACTGTCAATACGGTGATCTTTTTCAGCCAGGACCAAACCAGTGTTGTTGGCACATAATCACATAATTTTGGCAACATACATTGTAAAATGTACATGGTTTTTATGTATCAACAGACTCTTAACTAATACCCTTTAATATTTATGTTTAGCACCAAATTATTATCAAGGGGGCCATGGTTTCAAAGCGGTACCACACTTGCCTCCCACCTCTGAGGTCTGTGGTTCTAACCCCATGTGGGAGAGTTGATAGCTGCTTACCGATTGTTTAAACTTGTTTGGCAGTTTATAGTACAGAACCTTGACCAACAGTATGTACTGGTTTCTCTCTGCCCACAGAACTACCCGTTGTGATATGACCAATAAAGTGTTAAACATTAAAAACCAAATTAATAAATAAATATTTATTATCAATGTATTACAGCAATATGTTGGATGCAAAAATGACAAGCAAAATAATATATAACTTAATCATAGATATCATCAATTCATGTTAGGCTTATATGTCACTTTGTTGACAATGACGAGGAAATGACAAAATTAATATCAGAATTTGAGCAGTCACACTCATTAATTTCTTATATTTTTAATCCATGTTGATTCCAGTAACACTGACACTTATTCAAGGTTCGATTGCATTATAAAATCACCATCAAATACACACCTGCAAGAAGACAAGTTATCAGCTTCACTAGTCTGACATGATTTACCCATTTTATTTTCAAGAGTAATTCAGCAGTACCTCCATTTTCAGTAAAATACAGAATCTGAGTAGTGCCCACAGAGATCTTATGTGAGGTAACTGCAGCCAGAGTATTTTGACATAACTACAGCTTCAATATATTAATGAAAAGTTTGACATAATTTTGAAGATTAGGTTTAGAAGGAACCTGTTCCAACGATTCACTATTTTGTCAAGGAATTCATCCCAATGTTAAGTGACAACAGGTCTGGTTTTCCAAAATAGGCCCATTCATCAGAATGTTAAGTGACAACAGGTCTGGTTTTCCAAAATAGGCCCATTCATCAGAATGTTAAGTGACAACAGGTCTGGTTTTCCAAAATAGGCCCATTCATCCCAGTGTTAAGTGACAACAGGTCTGGTTTTCCAAAATAGGCCCATTCATCCCAATGTTAAGTGACAACAGGTCTGGTTTTCCAAAATAGGCCCATTCATCAGAATGTTAAGTGACAACAGGTCTGGTTTTCCAAAATAGGCCCATTCATCCCAATGTTAAGTGACAACAGGTCTGGTTTTCCAAAATAGGCCCATTCATCAGAATGTTAAGTGACAACAGGTCTGGTTTTCCAAAATAGGCCCATTCATCAGAATGTTAAGTGACAACAGGTCTGGTTTTCCAAAATAGGCCCATTCATCCCAGTGTTAAGTGACAACAGGTCTGGTTTTCCAAAATAGGCCCATTCATCCCAATGTTAAGTGACAACAGGTCTGGTTTTCCAAAATAGGCCCATTCATTCAAATGTTAAGTGACAACAGGTCTGGTTTTCCAAAATAGGCCCATTCATTCAAATGTTAAGTGACAACAGGTCTGGTTTTCCAAAATAGGCCCCGCAAGATTCAAACTTGTGGCTGTACTGTGAATGTGGCCTTTCGAATTATCAGTTGATCCCCATATTTTAACAATGAAAAGTAAAATCGAAGTTTTATATTGAACCATAAACAATATCTGACTGCAAACTGAACATTGGTGCACGTTTATGGACTCTAAGAACGTAAAGTTTTCAAATAAAACATTATTAACTGATTCCCTTATATAATGAATGAATCAAATGAATCTTTATCCTGCCATTTGAGCTAGAGTTTATGACATGTTTTAACCATATCATGGGATTTCTTTTCAAAAGAAAAACAAAAATTACAATATAACTCCATATTATATTAATGAAATCTGTTTTTGCTCTGAACATTCATCAGAAATAAAATGATTGAAGTCAAAATTTAGTCAGAATTTTCAATAGAGAATGATTGTATAAAGGTGGAAAATTGTTTTGGGATTTGCAGTCCACATTCCATCTTGATAATTTTTTCTGGATTGTGATTCCCTTTTTGGCGTTAATGTATGGCTTACATTCCCAAACTCTTTCTGGTTATTTTGTTTTGTTTTATGGCTTACATTCCCAAACTCTTTCTGATTATTTTGATATGTTTTTAATAATCTGCAGACAAGTTTGGTTATGTATCCTTATTGCACATCTCAGTATTTTATCAAGTTTTTCTCTTAGTTATATATTACATGTCCTAAACTGATTGTTGGTCTTTCAATGACCTTGCACAAAACCAAAACTTTTTTCATAGTATATAGATGCTATGAATTTAGAGTTACTGTAAAGCATCGTGCACTGGCAACCAGCTCCGACCTTCCTATTTCAGGTCAGATCGAGAATCGAACCAAGGAACTGAGTAGTGGAAGGTGAGTGTCTTACCGACTGCAGCACATGTCGCTTTTTGGTAGTCTTTATAAAGGCTCAAAGGAATGTACTGACAATTTAATTTTACAGGCGACTTATATATTCATAAACAATGACAGTCAATCCAGATAACTTTGCATATGCAGAGGTTCAAATATCCTTGAATTTGGTGCATTAATCCACTACAGTTATATTCAGATGGGTCTATACAGACAACAATAACAAAGATTTTTAGTGCTTTGTTTAATTGCTGACTTATTTATTGGGCCACCTAATCTGAGACATTGTATTTACTTTCTTTTCAAAATATATTTGCATATTATAATCAGGGAAGAGGTGAATTCTATGTTTGTTTTATGTTATTGACAATTTTTTTCAATTTTTGTATAGCCTCTTCCATGGTACAGTTTAGCAATTATATTTTTGATGTCACTTCTAATAAGTGTTATTAATATCTAAAAGTGTCACTATTTTTACCATTAGATTAGTTTCCAATGGGCATTTTTAGGATAGATAACGGTCCAACTAAATCAGGTGTGTGTACTCCTGGGGACTCAAACGAGTGATAAATTCACATGTAGAGTATTATATTTGTAAATCACATTTAAATTACAAAAAACAACAGTCATTCAACCAGGGCATCCTGAATATGAATTCATCCAAGCTGTAAAAGAAGTTATGCCTACACAACACTTTTGCTTATGGGAACCAATGATATCGCACGATTTTCCCACCTAAGACATGGAAATGTAATAAGCTACTTTGCAATACACATCTCGCACAAAAGCTTGTCATAACAGTTAATAAATTATTTAATTCAGGTCTTTCATGTAGCTGACTTATATTGTTATTTCGGTAAAAGGTTAGCCTTGACTTCATAATCTAGAGGAACAAATTTGTAGGCTTGCCTTCCTATACAAGTTGTGTGCTATATGATTACTTATTTAGTTGCCAACAACAAGTGTTTATTTTACAAGCAAACTTGTGTGTTCAGGAATGACATAGACATAAAACTTACCTTTATGCAAATATAATTTATGTGTGGCGTGTCTTTTATTAAGGTATGTTGTAAGATGGTACTGTTTATATATAGAAAATAAGTTTATATGAATAGTTAATAGTCCAGATGTAACATGGTTTCATGTGAATGAAGTTTGGCTGTATATTTTTATCAGATGTGTATGACAGGCTACTGAGTGATTTATTCTTGTTGTAAAGCTATTACTTAAACATACATATCTATAATGATTAAAAAAACATGTTTATACAAATTGATAGCTTTGTTTCACCCCAAAACATGAGATAGAGTGAGCAAATAACTACAGATTATTGTGCAATTTCCATATTTCAATTCTTAACATTTATTTATTTTGTATATCCATTTTGTATACAGAGTACTTAACATTCATGAGAGCAATACAAACAAAAGCATTTACTTTATGTACATTATAAATAAACAATGATGTACTGCAAACAAATGCAGCATTTTTGTGTAACATACTCAAGGGGAAATGATAAATGTTATTTCATACTGCAAATGTATTCATTGCGAATACAGGAATCATCCAAGTGCTATTGTGACACATATATATGGATGATTTACTGGTCTTTTATTCTGGCCTTTTTCTACCCTCTTTCTAATAATAACTTGTCGCACTTGTCAAAGGTGACATCCTGGGTTTTTATTTGATGGGGAATATGTACAACTGTAAGGGTCTTCATATATAGAATAACATAACATACTGTCGTAAACTATACACACCAGGTATCGCTTATTTATGGGGATATCCAAGATATGATTAACATTATAGTGTGTTTTATTCTTATTTTTTGTTTGTTTTCAGTTTTGTCCAGAAATCCATTCAAGGCAAAGGAGAGTAGAAGTAATAAGAAAGAAAGATAATATGTCTCACAACAAGAGATTTGCAGTGCCGTATTCTTACATGACAAATATCTCAAAATGGTGTATGGATGGTATGGTGACATACTGGTGAAACACTTGCCCTATACCTCTGAGGTCATGCTTTTGATTATACGAAGTCAGACCCAAGTGGGGAAATTGGTAGCTCGAAGCTTGATACCTGGGATGTTTTCTTGTAGATCCAAACCAACATACACAGCTTTCTTCAATCCATGAAACAAACTTATTTTGAAGTATTCTGTACAAGTTGCAAGCACCGATAAATATATATTTTAAATGTAAATAGGTTACAAAAGTATAATATACTGTCAATATGTAGTAAGTTCGAGTTATGAAATTAAGGTTGTGGCATATTCCGATATTCTGTAAACAGGATGTTGCCTGAAGTGTGTTGATGGACTGGCAACTAAATCAGGGGCCGATTTCACAGAGGGACTTACGTCCAGATTTTGACTTAAATTTAAGACTTTGGTCGTTTTTGGGACGTTTATATGATGTAACAAGATTTTCTATTTCACAACAGCATTTATCCTTAGATAAAATGCATCAAATGAAGAATATAAAAGGTCATATGACTGAGAAAACCACTGTGGTTATTTGATAAGCTAGGACTTAGCTAAGTCACCGTTTGTGAAATCCATTGAAGTCCCAGACCTACCTAAGACCAAAGTCCCAAAAAACTTGGCTAAGTCTAAGTCCCTTTCTGAAATCGGCCCCTGGGTATATTTGGCAAGTGACAAATTCTGGTTTAGAATTTATGAAAATATGTATATTGCTGAGATATGATTGTATAGCTCTTCTTTTCATTTAAAATTTGTAGTCCAGATAACAGTGACTAACAACTAGTAATTCTTTTGTTAATGTTCAATATAAAATATATGATATACATGGTTAATTCATAAACTCCCCAGTGAAGTAATGCAACTTAAAAAATTATTTTTTAATTTTAAAATTATGAACTATTAGTTATTAGTTAATTATTAGTATTAGTTTTAACTTTCAATTCAAATTAGTTTTGAGTGATACAGTTATTTTATAATTACATGGTCACACCTATGTTAACACTATTAGTGGTATTTTTTTGTGCATCAATTAAACTATTATATTTGATGTAAATCTATATACTGAGTGTCTAAGGCAATTTGGTTAATACTAGAAATTCTAGTGCTTACAGTATTCAAGTATGCACATGTATATGTGTAGTGTATTCCTGGGATATTATATATCATCTCTGGTACAATAGATGTATAAAACTGATGTTTTTGTATGCATAAGAGTATACTTAAAGCATTGTAAAGTATATATTATTTGAAGTATTGTCAATTATGGGTTCATGAAAGGTATGGTTTGTATAACATATACTGGGAAGTAAATATTTACTCAAACCTAATCCATATAAAACGTTTGAATTTTAAATTGTCCTATCAAAGTTAAATGCATATCTCTGTTCTGTTTTCTTGAAATTTGCAGAAACATAACACTATGATCTATATACAAATAACATACTCTTTATATGATGTTTAAATCAACTATGATATTGAAGTTATACGGTAAAGACAATTAAAGTTTTATTGCTATATTTAACAGGTACAAATTGATACTTTATTGGGTTTTTTTTTTGTTATATGGCATAAATTGTATTAGCAGCATTTGGTTTGAACATACTGTTTTCAGGTACAATACCTTTTATTGGCATGCTCTGAAAAATAATTCACATCTTAATTTATCCTAAATACTATAATGTAACATGTTTACTGGTAATTTCATTAGGCATGCTATATTATTTTCAAAACAAAAGGTCGAGAATATAATCTGCCTTCATAATTATTACAAGTCAATACAAAAATTATGAATATTCTATGATTAATCTTGATATTTCTTGGGTATAGAAAAGGCAGACAAAGCATTGATTGTAAACATATTTCTAGTGTAACATTTTCACACTAATGAAAATTATTGGACTTGCATTTTTAAAAAAATATATGTGCAGTACCCATAATTGGTTGACTGAACATAGTATCAGGAAAATTGATCTCACTTGTTGGGTATTTTTATTGCTTCATTATTGATAATATAACTGTCATGTTTAAGAATGTGAAAATATTGTTTGAAATTGATTCTTCCCAATCTGATGATTTCATACTGAAATATTCAGAGGTCCTCAGTGGCCTAGTGATTGGCAAGTTTAGCACCTGATTTCAGGCTGTTGCCTCTGGGGAGAGTTGGATTCTCTCAGGGCCTGTTCCTGGCTATTGAAAAGAATGTCAAACCCCAACTTTACTGAAAAGTTCAAAATTGAAAATTTCAAGTGGCAAAGCATATGACACCTGACATATTTTTATTCAAATATTCACTAAATAGAGGTTTATTTCCTTTAAGAAAGAAATCTATAATTGGACATCCTTTGGCTAAATGTGCATTGACAATGACGGCACTCTCTCATTATTTGGAATTTTTGCCGGGCGTATATCCTGTAACAAACGCCCTCACACGCCCTCACACTCAGTATTTATTACTAATTTCCCAAATTATAGTTTCAATGTCTTCAGACTGACTGACGCATGAACTTTGACTTTTACCCCTTTATGGTACTGGGTTTGAATCTCCAACTGTGGCATTCAGTTACTTCACTGTCACTGCTTTGGCTATGGCAATATGTGAGATCCAAGGAGTGCATGTCTTGGTATAAATTGCAGTTGGACTTAAAACCCTATCAGTTTTCTCTTGTTTAAAAGCTAATTTCATTGTCCTTACTGTAGTGTTAACATCAATTGAAAATATTCCATTTCTTTTTTTTTTGTTTGTTTGCATTAATATGCACAGTACACTATTTGTTGAAGTGTGTTATTTAAGTTGTTTACCATTTAAAGATCATGTTACAACTTTTTATCCTTATGGCATTTATACTCTTGAAAGTCCTGAAAAGTATGTATAAGATATTATAATCCTCAAGATTATCAGGTTTATAAATTCTCTCCAACAATCTACATCTGCTCAGTAAAATTAAACTTAACAAAGTAGAAATGGCCTACTCAGGGGAGTGTATAAATGCCATTGAATATCACAACCTAAAACAACAATACATGTATATGTACATGGCACAGTAGTATAGTAACAAATGCTCTAAACCTGTAAATCCATATTTAGTAATTTCATAATAAAATTTAATCTTAAATTTGCAAGTAGAATAATTTTAAAATGTCATTTTAATAACTGCTATATTGTTACTTATAAATATTAATATATGAAACAGGTGCTTGCATCAGAATATTTTAACACAAAGATACAGTGTTTGACCTTTACACAAATCACACAGTAAGAGTCATGTACTTAATAAATAAAGTTATTAACCCCAGAAGCCAACAAAAACATCTTAATTAAGTTCTGGATCTAGACAAAATGCAATCAAGAGTGTTTTCAAACATGTTTTTCAGTTTGAGCAATATGTGAAGTGTTTAAAATTAACTTATTTGTACTTAAATTTTCCTAAAGAGTATACAGGATTAATAACAGCAATAATTAGGGTGCACACACTGTATTTTATTTTCTACTTCATCTTATGGCTGAATCGTTTCTAAAAATAATTAACATAGTTTAATTAAAATTGCAAATGTTTTATTCAGAAGGTAAGGGAGGGCAGGCCTGGTGACAAGACACTATAAATATTTGGTCAGTTAACCTTTTTAAGGCTATGCGGGGGTAGGCACACAAAAATTCCATCAAAACTAAATTCCATATACTGGAGGAATAGTCTAAATGAATAAATGTTAATGTTATAAGCAAAACAGAATAATATTTTCTGACCAATAGTAAAATGCAACAGTTGAAGTAAGTCAATTAAATAGTTTTGGTGAGTAGTTTAACTTCGAGCAATTTGCAAGGCTATGTTGGTCCTGGAATTCTATATAATTTATGCATGAGTAACTGTACTAGGTAATGAAAAAAAATCCATTTTTGTCTTTGTTCCATGCATAATAAATGGAGAAAAATCATAAATGAGAAAAATGCAGCAATGGTTATTATTATTATTATTTTATTTCCTTAACCCTGGACGTTTTTGCAATTACAGTAAATTATGGAACTTATTTCACAATATATTTTTGCAATGATGCTGCAAGGCATGTAATAAAAGTAGGATACTTGACAAAAATATTTTGACATTTTATCTCCGTTTTAACATGTATATGGTACTATGGATATACAATAAACATGTAAAATAAAGAAGGAATAGAAGCTATCTAGTGAGAACAACTAATATCCCCTACCATTTCTTCTACCATTTGCAACAATAGAAACACATTTATGTTACAGTGTTTTATACCATGATGATAGGTTACTTGATTTTCCAGGTTCTATTCTATTCTGTACTTTTATAGTGTTTAATATATTCCAGACAGACTGTAAGGTGCAACACCAGAATCCAATTCAAAAAATCATCATTTTGTAACCCTTGCCAAGTCCAATACCACAGAGATGCCGGATAGTATATATGCTAAGTTGCTTTTTTTCAAATATTTTAGTGATAAAAATGATAACACTTTGGTTATTCTACCTCTGACATTATTTTTTGCTTTTGCCATGGTGATATTTACCAACTGCTTTGTACCGGTTGACATTGGCCAAAATTAGTTTCTGTTATCTTATTCACCATTGCACAGAAAGGCAATCAAAATCTCTTTATTTTTTCTAATCACATGGAATAGTTTCCGCAAACACACTTTGTTGCAATATAAAGCATGTATTCTAAATTAAAGCATGGAAGCAAGGGTGGAGCAAGAGGTTTCAGACTAACAAAAATTACATTTCTCTTCATTAGTGTATATGGTTGTGTTGAACTAACTGTTTCCCACATTTCCAAGATACCCAAAGTTTGCGAAACACAGTGAACATAGAAAGACATAAATAATTATTGGAAGTTAATTAATAATTACTACGAATGGCTTCCTTAATCGCTATAGTGAATAGCTATGCATAACTTAGAAACATTGTCATGTTGTACACAATGAGCAGCACTTTTTTGAAAATTCCAAATTATGACTAGTCGGTAGGGTTAATTAAGTTATCGGATGTTTAAAATTATTGCATGCTTGGAACACTCATGCACGATTCATCAAGTTCAAATATTCTCAAATATGTGTTGATGGTCGTTTGAACTGTTCCAGTTTTCACTCAGTGACCTTTAGGATTCATTAACTCTAACTAGCATTGAACTAGTCTGTTCCAGACTTCCTTTTACAGTAAACAAAAGTTTTGATCTTTGAGTTTCTGATATTTCCTTTCTACTAATATCCAAAATCAGAATATTGCTTACAACCAGTATTTGTTTTGGTGAACAGAGTTCATAAGAAAATTGTTGACATCAATGGAAATCAGTGGTGATCTCACTAATGATGATTCCCAACACGCCTATGCAAGGCTAAACGGACAGGGACACCCACAAGTACTGTTACTTTTACCCCTGAACCTTGCATGAACAACCGAAACTTAATCTCAGTTATTTTTCAACATAGATACAAATGTCTTTCACTTGAAAGACAATTACACAAATAGATTGACCATATATACATATACTTAATACTGAAACCAAAGGTCCACTACTGAACTGAGTGAATTGTCAGTGAAGTAGAGATATTTAGGTTTCTTCATCCAACATCACCTAAGTACCATCAATACTTCACCAAAGTCCAAACCCTTTCTCCTTTTGGTCCTCAATTGTACAATCATAATATCATCCCCTCGCCGGGAGGTACATGCATACACACAGTTTTGGATAGCATTGAATCACACACACAACACACCACACACATACACACCATGACACATAGAAAGAGAATAGATAAAATACCCCCTATTAATTTGGATTCACACAGCCATACACACACCTTCTGAATACCACTGTAACCAAATCTGTTTTCATTCACCAAAATATCGTGTTGATTTGGTAGATGTAAGTCAAACTACAAAGCTCTCAGGTTACCTCTCCTGTGTGCAAGCGTGAGTATCTGCCGGTATGTTTGTATTAGGTAAAACCCTGAACATTTGCCCAATTGTAAATGTACCCCTATTTATTATCACAATCCAATCCAGATAGTTGATGCCCTATAAGAAGGTAGAATAATAACTGCTTCAGCCAAATATTAAGGTAAGTCTTCCCAGTGTGGAGAGGTTCAGCATTAACATCACTACGTATGGTGACAGTTGTATTAACTGCACTTTTGCAATATGTTGGGAATTACTGTATTATTCCTTGGTGTGTTTAAAAGAACAAATTTCATGTCCTCAACAACCACTTGTATGTGCACTAAAACATCCCCATTGGTCCTTCAAATATACAGATCCAAAAACCAATGCTATATCTTCCTTCACCCACCTTACAAGATTTCTTATGCCTTTCTTCTATAAAAAAATATGAAAAAAATGGGTCATAGTTACTGCTAGTAATGCATGAGAATTATGCATGAATTTTTGCTGCATATGTCCCTTTGGTGCCCATTGCCCCCAAGGACACAAAGTTGCATATGTGTTCGCTGCTATAGCTGTGTATTAAGTGTATACTTGTTACTTAATTACCTTGTAATTCCAAAACAGAAACAGGAAAAATTGTTTACAGTTTTAAACAGCACATAATTGGTATCTGATTGCCTTCAACATGAAAGCGGAGATGTTGACAGAATAAGAAATGGCAAAAAAGATGCAAGAATTTATGAATGGTGCTCTATGCATTACCAAATAAAAAGTAAAGTTTTTACTAGTTGTAGCATTCGGTTTATTCTATGTACTTATGTTTTTATTTATGTACATACATAAAGTGTTAACATGAGAAGTTTATACTATCTGCACATCAAGCATCAAGAGAAAAGGAACACTAACCTTCTGAACAAAATTACTTCAGCTATGTGTAGGCTGGGTTGTACAAAATAAGACACTTGCTTTTTCATAAATTCCTGTCCTTTTGGTTTTATAACTCTAATATAATTTCAGCCATATTTTGCATACAATGCATCTGACCTCAACCAGCATAGATCTGATTCCAAGAACAGATATCTTCTGATTCCACCATATAATTCCCAGGATCATAAGCCAAATGGTCAATTTGATGGCTATTTCATTAATGGTGGTCTTAGACTTTGGAACAATCTTCCACAAAATATAAGACTGGTCTCCATATTATCAACCTTCAGGACTTGACTACAGGCATTCCTTTTTACATGTTGAAGACTTTTGTGTATGCACAGACTGAGACAGTTATACTTTGTTACTCTTGTACCTTTGTCATAGAAATAAGTGATGAAAATGTAATTAGTAATAAAGTCAAAATTATGCCTTGTTACTCTTGCATCTTATATTTATCATGGAAATACATGATGTTTGGAAATAATAATAACATCATTTATTGTTCAAACCTAAATTATCAGTAACACACATTCGAGCTCTTAATAATTTGAACAAAAGTATCAATAAATGATCGACAATCAAACAATGAAGCAAATTTAAAGCAAACCTTGTTAAAGTTTGGTCAAGGAGATGATATTTTTGAGGCATTTATAAACATTTCAGGATGATATTTGCAGCACTAAGACTAAAGAGTACACAAACTTTTTTAAAAATATGCACAGTAAAAATCTTGATTCTATACATACATGTATTTTTTAAAAATAATATTATTTTTTCTTTGAGTTGCAAGCGCTAATCTAGTAATAGTTAATCAAACAGTTGAAGTGTTGTTTGGATATAATGCTTAATTAGTCATTACTTGACTGACTTGTAAGTTACAATTTAATATTAACTATTCAAAAATAGTTGAAGTCTTGTTCAGACATGAATACCTTACTTATTTGCAATCAGCACAGTACTAATTGATAATCAAAGTGTTAGATATAAAACAAATGCAATCATTACTTGACTCACTTGTAAGCTATACACTAATAATACTAAATGAAATAATTAGAGTCTTGCTATTGACACAAACATCTTGAATGATTAAAAATATCTGATCATACCTGCAAAAAGAAGTCATTTTCTTTGGTAATGTAATTACAAAGTTACATATATTAACCAATGTTACATCTGTTCCAAACAATCAAATATCTGAACTGTGTATATATATTTTCCCCATAATAAAACAAAAACAGATATTATAATGATTGATACCATATTGTAAGTACATTTGGATACTTTGTGTGTGTCTATCATTTTCTGCATTTTTTGTTTGTAAAATATATATGAAAACACCCACACAGGTATGTATCAAACCACACATGTGAAACTGTCATCTTGGTCCAGTATTCACACACTTCATTCATGTTAACAGACAACAAAAATTTGCAATAAAATGTATTACACAAATGGGGGAAACATAAAAATAGTTGTACAAAATACTACAGAAACACTCCAAGTAGTGGGGTTGTAATGGGCAGATTCAGATTTAGTGTGTTGTGGAGTATTTTGGGAAAAGATCACATTGTGTTTCTGTGAATATTCACAATAGGTAGCGTGAGTACCAGCCTTTTAGCATTACAACAATAATATTGTTTTCATGTACTATGACATTTCCCATAAAACATCTTACACTTAGTATCAATACATCCAGTACAATTTCGAACGTCAGCAAGTTATTTTTATTACATATACACGATTTTGATTTAATGTAAAAGTGTACTCAATAAATTTATATTTATTTTTATATTTGTTTTTTTTTTGTATAAATATAATATTGTTGACATGAGAAATAATTTATATATTTTTGACTGTTGAAAGGTATGTTATAAACAACTTCTATGGCTGAATATTATCAGACATTGTTGATTGTACTTACAAATATATTACAAATAAATGAGAGAATTCAGCCAAGTGACAGCTATTCCTGCAAATCTCAAAGAAAATTTACAAATAAAATTGTCTTATAAATTTTAGTGTCCTGAAGGCAAAGTATGTATAACTGGTATAACTGAATACTGATATCACAATATAATTTGTGCAATGGTTTATAAATTTACAAATTAACTACACTAAAAATACAATACATATTTTACAAGCAAGTCTAAAGCTGTAATCGGGGGTAGTTTGTCTATTATCAACCATTCAATGGCATTTTAAAAGACATTTATTTTACCCTGAGATTTCTCTTTGTATCTGTTTATTTCAGTTTTATTACAATAATACCTTGTTGTACAAGTATCATTCATGAAGTTGCTTTACACTTGGTATAATACATCCTCTAGTGTCCTGATGTCAGTTTGTTGTTCATCACCCTCTCTTGTTTGTCAGGTCTCATAATTCGAAAACTGTACATGTTTTCACACAAAGATGGTCTGTCTTTTTGAAAGATGGTCTGCATCCTGATATGCATTGCAAATCTGCAATTGTGTTTTAGGATTTTTGGCAATAACCGTGGGAGAGGGTTAATGTGTGTCCACAGGTACTCCCTGTTTTAAAACATGTATATTTTAATTTGACTGTATAGAAAATGCATCTCTGTTTTGGTCATGTTTGATATATCTCTTCAACTGTTTAAATAGTTCTATACATTTTATAGCATGTAGTTATAAGTTGCCATATATGTTAGTGTTATGATAACCGTTGTCCTTAACATGAACTGTCTAACTCAGGAAAGTACTTTGTATGTAAAATTGGTGAACCTACTTGATATAAATATTTGTTTAAGATAGCTGTTTCACAAGCTTAAAAAGGTCAGGTTTTTAACATCTGTCATTGTAAGATTTGGAAGAGCAAGCACCTGTATTGGGCTTGCAATTAATGTTCTACCATGCAGCACTATATTCATGTTTTTGTGAAATATTTAACATATAGAGTTGGCTTAGTAAATCACAGAAATACAATTCTACAGCTGTTTCATTGGTCAGGTTCATATATTATACAAATGTAGCATGTATATCAGAGGATATAACCATTATTCAAATAGGAGCAGTATTTTGGATCACACACTCGCCTCCCACCTCTGTGGTTTTGAGTTCAAACCTAAGCGCTTGCATTGAGAAAGAGGGGAAATAACTTTTTATCAAGTTTACAATCCAAAATTAATGACCATCTGGTAAGCATTGTTTCACTTCAACACATTATAGCTACCTACATGACCCACACACCCTGTGAGAGTGACCTTTAACTTCAATATATTCAAATACATCACTCCACCGAGGCAACTGACAAACTGCTTTATATGGCAGCCAATATTCATCATCAATTCACACAACAAAACCTTATTTATGTATGTGTGCATATAATTGTGTTGTGGTGTTTTATTTGTTTTTGTATAAATTCTATAAAAAATGGGTCACAGAACAGATTTATCAAATTTGCTTGTATAACTGAAAAAAAACATATGTTTGGATGAAATGTAAACATATTTCAAAAAGTTGTTATGTTAACCTAAACGGAAATTACAAACAGGTATTCATAAAAAAACCCTATTTATTTATAGAGTATGTATTTTTGTTACAAGTGGAGGAGTGGTGCATACAATTACATGTATAAAAAATGTATATTTATTTCCTAGCCATATTTTTCACACATATATATGTTTCTGTGCTAACATGACATGCACTTAAAAGTAAACAACAAATAACAAGATGGCAAGTAAAATTTAAATTTAGCTTTGTCAAAGATATGTTAAATAATGCAAACCTATTTAATCCAAATGCATATTTTGACAAAGAAAATAACATACAATGTTTGAAAATTGAAATTATATCATGTCCACTTAATGCAACTACTCCAATAATTTACCAATCACAAGTCGTGTGATCACTGAGTAGTGATGGATGTGTAAAGCATTAATTGGTGCAGCCACAACTTAAGATGGCAGGTACATCTCAAGATGTTTGTCACTGCTCACTCAGTGAGTTGGCATAAGGAACAACTCGAGTTTTCCCCTGCAGAGAGTTGGCCCCAATAATAACAAGTTTTATTCACTATCTGACTTGGGTACTTGGGTACTGGTATCACATTCTTGCCTCTAACGTCTGTGTGTATGGAGGGGAGATCGGTGGTGTAGTGGTTAACAAACTTGCCTAACACCCCTGATGTCGGCAGTTCAAACTCTGGACCATGTACCAAACCCTATGTGGAAAGATGGTAATTGCTTACCTTGCCCGGCAGTTTACAGTACAGAATCTTGACTAACTAGGATGTAGTAGTTTCTTCTGCCCTTAAAACTACCCATTGAAGTTATAACCTGTAGAGTGTTTTCAAAGCGAAATTAAACCCAAATAAATTCATCAAACCAGCCTCTATGATTGTGTGGTCCAATGCTTCATGGTGTAAGGTGAACAATTGTCACAAACATGCCCATGCTATATTATGCATACTGCATTCACAGTAACATCAGATCCCAGAGATATGCAATAAAGCAATAAACCTTTCACTACCATTCAGTTTCTTTCAACATCTATGGTCATATCAGGACGCACCCCCAATCAGAGGTGTTGTCATGAATTGGATTCAAACCCACAACCACAGAGGTGGCACCAGATGTTCAAACTGCACCATGACCATCCAGCCACTAGCCAACTTCACTTATCTGGAAAACACCCACTTATACACATGATGGGAAATGCCAATGTTTCTCACCTCAAATCCCTACCTCCATGAAAACATTACTTTTTTTATATTAAGCTGATGAATCTGTGCATATACCTCTCTAAAGAAGCTAAGAGCCAAGCAGATAACTCAGGTAATGGAAGATATAAGTATTTCAGGACATAAGCCGATAACTGAGGCCACACATTTTTTACATGACCCCTATACATTGGCTATACAGTTAATGAGCATCAGCTGATGTAACTTTGTATTTATAAAATTTTGCAAATATTCTCTTGGCCATAGTTTCTGTGGTAGTGGGTCCAACTTCAACTGACAGCAAGTTATGGAAAGGACCAATGGTCTCTCCTTATATAACCCTTGCTGTAAAATCTCATAAAATTATACCCCTTTCACACTACAGGCGGTATCACCCGCAGTGACTCACGTTTGGTGAAACATCCCTGTCCTTGAATCACCGCCTGGCATCCATTTGCAAATTTGTGAGGCAGTGGCCCACTGTCCCAATCCTCACATGTCCCATGGACGTATTGAAATGTTTAAAATTTTCCCCTCTGATTTCACACTGTGAGCATGCATAGACGATTTAAGGCATGCATATATAAATTTCTTACTACGATAACCAAAGGTGTGGTCCATGATGTACATACGGTTGTGACTCGGTTATCTCTCAGTGCAATACGGCAACATAAGGTGAGTTGAGGTATTGGTCATTTCACCACTGTGAACACAAGGTCACATATAGATATTGGATGGTAGGTGAAGGACAGGGGCATTTCACAAAATGCCTATAACCGCAATTACACGACCTGTAGTGTGAACAACTCAGACAAAATGGGGCAACATAGGAGGCTTTTCTGCCACCGAGTAAAGCTTCTAACCACAGGACATACCACCTGCAATGTGAATGGGGTATTAGTACTCATGATCAGGGATTCAGGAACAACATCATGCACCAACATATTCTGTGAAAAATTATTGAATTTGCTGAAACAGACTGTTTACGACAATTAAATGTGGTATTTGTGTTACTAGTAAGAACTTATTATTTCCTACATTATGCTTTTGTTGAGTTAAAAAGCATGCACGACTCAAACTATGAGCGATTTTCCACCCAGCGACTCCCAGCGGAACACTGTAGTTCCCATGTCTAAACTGTAGTTCCCACTCTCTGCACTACAGTTCCCACTTTCACAACTGTAGTTACCATTGTCTGCACTGGTGCCCTGATGATAATCGCTGGTTTGATTATTTGGAGACAATATATTTGACAACACTTTTCTGAATGCAAAACCTCAGTATTCTTTCTTTGACAGGTATTTCCTAGAGGAAAGTGACTCGCCTCATGGGCTTCTCCAATTTCTGTAAATTCAAGATAAATCATGGACAAAAGATGTTTTGGTTTTTACTTGAAAGTCTGGATAAATTCCACAGTTTCTGAAATTGTGAAAATTGATTAAGGAATTGGATATGTTATGCATTTGCGTCTGGTATAACTTGAACAAATGAAATGTACAAGTGGCAATAATACTGGGAAGTGATTAGGATTCTCAATGTCGTTCTATAGACACCAATAGAACAAAGTGACCATCAAAGGGATCAAAGGGATCTTGAGAAGAAAAGGATTTTACATTTAGCTTTGTAAAGTGACTTATCCATAAGTCAATTAATCAGCCTCAAACTTTTCTTGTGCAAAAGTCTGTGATCTGGAACATCTAAGTGGAACTATACACAATAGAACTAAGAGATTTGGTTACATATGATCCCATGTATTAATGTTTGAAAGAAAGAAAATTCCTGTTGTTCTTGTACTTCCCAAAGTGATGCACTAATCAGGGTATTATGGGATTTCACCATACAAAAATGTCTTTATTTTCCAAAATATGAGGTTGGGGAGAGGGATGGGTGGGGTTTACTGGTGGAATAAGTAAAGTTTTTATTTATTAAAGACGAAACAATAAACATGAATCCAACCCAATTGACAGATATATTAAAAAATACAAAATCAACAATATATAGGATGGAAGTTAAAATCTGAGTAAAACCAGCTTTGTTCTGAGTCTGGAAGGCGCAACAATGCAGTTATGCAGTAATAATAGGTCCTCCTTCATTTGCCAGACAGAAATATAAATGTATATCTACACAGCTTTGCACAACAAAATCACACAAAGAATTGGTATACCTAAATATTCTGCAAATAGTACATTATTATACTGTATTAAAGAATCAATGATAATTCATCTTTACAATTTCATCATTAAAAACACTTACACATATTTGTTAACTGTAGTAGAAATAATCTGGGTCAAGCTAGTACAAACAGAATGTAATTATTTTTTGTCCCATAAAAATATTTATCAACAATACAAGGATAATACTGTTCATTTAACTAGCTTTTTACACCATTTACAATTCTGAAGAGCATTCTTGCAATTGCCTTTGCAGCAAACAAAATACAGGAATAGATCTGTAATCTGCATGGCTATAGAACTGAGACAATAAGCAATCCACTAATGATTATTAGTATCATTGCGTTTCACTGTGCCACTATCCCGCACGTTGGTTCTCTCTGTAAATGAATGCGTATGTCTTACACTTGACATATTCGGTTACAAATACAGCAATGCACAACTGTTGTTTGCATACAGAAACTACCTCTCTTCAGAAGATTCTCCCAATTAAACTTACCTTAGCCTCAACACCAAGCATCAACCTTACAAATCTACTACGGCTGCAAATAAAACTTAAAACTGATTCCATATTTGAAATGAGTGATACAAAACTTATCATGGATTGTGATCATTTTTGGTGTCTGTCAATGTAGGTTAACATTGTCTTTGACTGACCTAAGGCTGAACTTAACTGTCTTGGTTAAGTGTTTGCTAGGCATGTGCATTGATTTGTTGTGACACCAGACTTGTCTGGCTTCGTTCTATTACTCTAACCTTGACTATGAAAGGAGAAAAAAAATACTCTTTATATGCTAAAGTAGTATAACAGTAGTAGAAGTAACCTTTTGCAATTCTGCCAGAATTTTGCTCGGTCACAATGCTTTAATGTTATATTGTTGTATATGCCAATCTATTGCATCACTGTACTATTTGATATTAGGAAAGTTATACCTACAAACGACGTTGTAGTCTTTGTAAAAGTACACTAAAATCTATAATGTTATATTATCTACAATATACTACTACTAAAAAAATTATGTAGGTTTGCTGTACACAAGTAACGATAACTATGCCTTGCCTTTTATATGTTATATAAATATTAGTGTCATTCTCACCCTGTGCTACACTGCACACAAGAAAATCTTATGCACTTTGCCAAAGTAATTGTTTTGGTGTTTATGAAATTAAGTGTCCTTGAGACAATTCAGCCATAATATTGTCTCCTCTTCTCCACTGTCACAGTATGGTCATCACAACCTAACTGGATATCACTGCAGTGTAGAAAACAAATAAAATTCCCGCAAAATGGCAGTCACAAAGAGGAAAATTATATTTTTGAAATGGTAGCCAGTTTAAATATCCCTTTAACCACCACTATGGTAAAAATATATGGGGTACGCAAAATATAGCAGTAATTAATGACAGGCGTCAACCAGAATAAAAGTATCTTTGTCATGCCACCTCTGTTAAACCCCAAATGTTAAATGATAAACATCATTAGAAAAGAGCCACATTTGTTATAATATATTTTCTAAAACCAATCCATAGGTACATTTGCCATAACATATTTGCTCAACTCAATCCAGCATGTCATTTTATGCTAAAAAATATTCATAAAATAGGCACAGTTCCATAACATATATGCTAAATCCAATCCAACATATGTTTGAATGGTACTCTTGATTCAGAAAAAAAGACATATTTGTCATCGTCTTTGTGCTGCACTTAATCCAACATGTCTTTTGAAAACTAAACATCATTCAGGAAATAGGCACATTTGGTTCAATGTACATGTCATCCATCAAAGAATCTTTGCCATAGCATATTAGCCAGACTCAATCCTGACTGAACTACAATGCTAGATGCCAACCAGCATGTTAGTGTTTTTGTCATAGAATTTTTAAAACTAAACCATCACAAATTATTCAACAAGTGGAGTGGCTAAATCCTGGCTTTTAATAACCATATCAAACACCATGGGATGGAACATTTTGATTTGTTCCTTGTGCTTACTCAAGGTGGCTTGGCCAATTATGACATCTGGAGATGGGCATGCCATCTCAAGCTAGTTCAAGTTGTGGCTGCTCTATATTAGTCATCTATTGTAAAGCACTCTTCAGTTATCACATACATTGGAATTGATGAAATACTAGTACTCACACACTGGGGGTGGTTGTGTATACTTTGTATATTTAAACTGTTGTAGCAAGAAATGAATACTTTTTAGTATAATCTTCAACTTCTGACTTGTAATAGTTAAATGTTTAAGACAAAATTCCTATTACAATTAAGTTACTGGACATGTACAATGATAACAAGTTGACAGTACAGATCATTATTGACACAATAACATCACAGATACTAGCATTTAGTTAGACAAACACAATTATTATATAAATAGAAAAAATAGTAAAAGGAAAATAAGATGTAAAACTTCTCAAGAAGAGTGACCTAACATCAATGCATGTTTATTGGCTACTTTTGGAGCATGTATTTCATAGTTTATAATCTGAAACAAAAAAAAATTGCTCTATGAAGTGCGTTTATACTCGTACATAACCAGGTTTGCAGAACAGGGGTTAGATGAAAAATATATATTATATAAAAACAGAATAAAACGCCAATATTGCCAAAACATGCTGTTCAGCAAAGCATGAAGTAAAAATTGGTGACAGAGCTGAAGACTGGATTTGAGTTTACATTAATTTTCCATGAATTTCTGTCCAAAGTTTGACAAGTCCTAAGATTTCTCTACAATCTGTCAAGAAAAGGATGTATCTGACAATTGTATGATGTGCAAATTGCAAAAAACATCTAAAACATCAAATTTACATCAAATTATGATAATTGGCTTTTGACCATGGAGAGAACCTTCATAGCAGACTCTAATTGAGAAAACTGCCACTTTTGTATGCACTAAACAGGATAACTATACTGTTTTGTAAAAGATGCCAAAAATCTTTGTTTATGTTTTTGCTTAAAATATGCACAAAATAGAACTGTATTTATGTGACCCTAAATCCGATACCTTATTGGTTAACCTATTTATCCAGCCATATAAAATGTTAATGTGTCAACATGTTGTTTTTTACATGAGTAATGGCTACTTGAATATGATACCAAGCCAATGTTTTCTTTAAATTTTTTCCACTGGTGAGTCTTACAGTCGGTAAGCAGGTACCATATATAAAGTATCATAGAATCTTCAGATGATTCAGTGGTATACAAGATTTATGCACCCCTATGTGTGAAACATTATGACCAATTATAAAGGTAATAAGTTTGTGAAAACATCATTACTGTTGTATTTGTTTACCTATATTCAATGGACTTCTAACATGACATGTTGTTTTGTTTTGACTATTCCTAACTAAAATCTGGTTAACTAGTTGACTGTTCTGGGTTTAATGCTGCTTTCAACACATTTTGTAGTTCATATCACATGGGTAGCTGTGGGAGAGAAGTGCAAAGGATGCTACTGTGTTATGATTCTGCACTGAAACCCATTACGCATCATGAAGCAACTACCAACTTTCCCACTTTAGGCCACACTGGTGTAGCACCATATTTTGCGTCCCCATTGTATTTTAATAATAATAAAAGAAACATTTATACAAATTGATAAAAAAACCCTCTAAAATGCTGGAATCCAAAAATTGACATTCCAAAACCAGGCAGAAGTTATGAACAAGTAAGAGGCCACCAGGGGTGGGGTGATTGTGGTGATGGGTGTGCCAACCTGAACAGGTATGTCTTGAGTTGACTCATGAAACGGGAGATGGTCTGTTTGGATCTGACAATTAGTGGAAGCCTGTTCCATTTAACTGGTGCAGGCGTGGAGAAAACCATGCCTCCCTTATGTATCCTATATTTTTTTCTTTTGAGGGATGAAAATATGGTAGCCAGAATTTTATATCCTCAACAACTGAGGATTAAGTGATGGAGAATACGGCAGCTTAATTGTGCATCCCCCATCTTAACTTGTTTTCCCTTCATAGATACATTTTATAACATCAATTATACATTGTATTTAGTTCTGTATTTGAATTGAGCAGGATTTGAACAAATCTGAATTTCACATGTACATATGGTACAGTAGCATTTCATTAACATGCGTACATATTTCCACATATTTTCTGCTGGACAGATAAACTGATGGTACACATGGAATAGAACCCAGTATTTTAGAGATGGGAAGTAAGTGTGTGCAAAGTACATCACCCCCCCCCCACCCCCCACCCCCCCCCCCCCCAGCCTTTAACTCAAGCATTTGATATAATATGTACAGTCTTAAATCTTCCTTAAAGCAATGCTTCAGATAGCTCCCAGATTAATTCTTATAGTGGCCATTGACACCCCAGTATGAATCACTATGACTTTTGAGACATATCAAATCCAGGGAAAAGGATTGATTGAAGTTGATTAAAGAAGCTTTGTGGTTCCATTAAAGGTTAAATGCTGAGAATAGATAGCTGGAGAAATGTACAACTTTATTATAATTACACAGTCAATATGACACCCAAAACAAAAGTATTCAGGTGACAGAATTCGAAGACCTAATTTGTGTGATTTTGTAATCCTCTGCAACATAACCTCAAAACGAATGTTAGAAATAGTTTCCCAACTGGGTTTTAACATCTGTTGACACAAGAAGGATGAAATACACTTCAGACGGTAACATACTTGCTCTATGGGTATCCCGACATATAGAACACTTTCAATTCCAGGATATCCAAAAAAAATACGTTTTAGTGTTATCCCAATTGACTAGGTCCACTAACCAAAAATGGTGTCAATAAAAATAAACCAGTCTCAACAAAGTTCATAAAAAGGGTTAGACATGTGCATTAAATATTGGAGAAAGTTAGAATTTCTCAATTTGTTTTGTATATTTGTAATATTTCAAGTTTTTCCACCATTTCATGCACTGACCATTGATGTGCGAAATAATTTTCTGTCCCCTTGCAAAATAATGCACCACCCAAAATATCAAAGGAGGGGACACACTATTTATAGGGATGCATTATATTGTGTTACACCGGTTGTTATATTTTTCAGTATTTTGGTAAAATAAATACTTTAAATACTTTGATAACGGCACTACTAATTCTCAGTATGAATTACTATGACTTACAAAATATATCAAATCTGGAACAAGATCTGGATTCAAATTGTTATTACAGCAAGTTACAATAAGACTAGGTCAGAGTATGTTGTACTCATCAAGGGCTAGCAAGTTGTTTCAACTTCTTACTGTCAATTCCTTGGTGAAATTTGTATCTGTAAACTACCTTAATGCTTGATTTACAATGTGTTTCCCTTTTCTAAATGAGTCAGCCATTTCAAATGGCAGCCTGCCATTTACAGCACTGGCTCGCTATTTAAAAATGATGTTACGATGGAAATGGTATGTAATAATTTCACTTTGTGAGTGGAAACCAAATTTTATTCCAACCTTCTTCTGCCACCCCCTATCACTTACCTATGGGTTGAATAATGCATCATGCCTAATTGTGTAGGGTAGTTCAAATGTAGGACTCTCATAATATTAGCAGCCTTCCCAAGGTGAATCAATGGCAAGGCTGAAGTTTTCTTTGCCAAAGTTATTTATAAGCCGTAGACATTTTTTCTGTCCATCTACTGACCTGGTCCTTTACCAAGCCACTTGTTGATACATTTTTTACTTATTCTACAAAAGGGCTCTTCATTAAGGACTGGTATTTTCATAAACAGTCTGTTATTGACAAGAAAAATTTTAGAAAATGCCTCATGCATGGCAGGCGGTTACTCGTATTGAATATGTGGAGGCTATTTTGTACATAAAAATGGAAAAGTTTTTATACTTCGATTGCCATAGTAGTTGAAGAAAAGTAGAAAAATTAGGGTCCATCTTCATCAAAGGTTTTAGCCAGTCAAAGAAAATAAATACTGAAATGCATAACATGTACAGTTACAGTATGGGGTAAAGAGATATAACTTAATTTTAGAATCCAGGGGCCAATTTCACAAAGGGACTTAACTCCAGATTTAGACTTAAATTTAAGACTTTGGTCTTAAACTTTGTCAAAAGAATGTTAAGTCTGTGGTCTTAGACTTAGTGGATTTCACAAAGCAGCTAAGTCCATAAAATTGCTAAGTCAGTGGACTTAACTTTAAGTCTGGGAGGTAGTGGGCTTAAAATTTGTAAAGAGGACTTAAATATGGCCGCCATAAACTTTTCTCCACTTCAGAATTTGAAATGGCTGTAAATAAAGTATAATTACACAGAACACCTCACTAAAGTAGTCTTTGGGAAGTTTATATGTGGCAACAAGGTTTTCCATTTCAAAACAGCCCTTATCCTTAGATAAAATACATCAAATGAAGGATATATGGTACCAATATTATACTTTGAATAGATATAAAAGGTCACATGACACAGAAAACCACTGTGTTTTTTGATAAGCTTGGACTTAGCTAAGTCACCTTTGTGAAATCCATTTTAAGTCCCAGACCTAGCTAAGACCAAAGCCTTACATTTACGTCCCTGACTTAGCCAATAAAGGGACTTAGTTTAAGTACTTTAGTAAAATCGGCTCCAGTTCTTAGACATTGTCAATCTTAGTAATCCATGGAGTGAAATTGTTATCTTAACTTAGGTCTAACAAATTGTTCTATAAATAGATAGTCTGCAACATTTCTAAATAGTCTAAAGCTTGAATAATCTTATGAATAATTTTAACTGCAGGTGGGGTTAGTTGCTTCAATAACAATAAACATTTGCTGACACGAAAACAAGGAACGGTATTAATTTAGTAATTTTAAGGAATAAAGTAAACATATTAATGTGCTAACATTTTATTTCATTATTATCATAATAATAATGACATAATATACATGCAACATAAGTTTATGTAATATTCATATATGTATATATACAATATTTATAACAACATGGTAAAGTATATATAAACACAAGTCAACAATTAATGGTTAATATATGTAAATGAATGAATGCATGATTGGAATGTATAATGTAATCTTATAGCTGATTCTTCAATGATTACACAAATAACAACAAAGTTTATAACAACTTTCAAATATATAGAAATATCTACGTCCTGTGACCTATAGTTTTGATACCATAGGAACAATTAAAATATTGAAACATGGCTTGCAATGGGGAACAGTGTAACATATTTTGGGCATATTCTTGGGCTTTCTGAGCTTTTATTAAAGCCCTATTCTATACTTTATAAATTATGTTTCTATCTTTGCACCATTGTTATCACTCATATTCAATTGTTTTGGTTGCACAAAGCTATTTGAATATACACAGTTTGAAGCAAGAACATTTCTCTAAACATGTTTTAAAACA
This sequence comes from Sabellastarte sp. h YS-2021, assembly GCA_964017235.1. Lineage (NCBI taxonomy): Eukaryota > Metazoa > Annelida > Polychaeta > Sabellida > Sabellidae > Sabellastarte > Sabellastarte sp. h YS-2021. The sequence continues at coordinate 139,975,834 of OZ024928.1, forward strand.
TGAACGCATAACCTACAACTATGTTGTAACAAATACATTGCCAACATGTATCTTCATTTTTCCCTCATACTCAAAACATACAATGTTCTTTCTAACCCTAAGGTTAGGATTTTCCACCAGAGCACTATACATGTATATTTTAGTGTACACAAACCATGACAAATATTTATAATATTTAAAATATTATAAGAATAGGTTTAATGTTGTGTGAATCCCAAGCAGGTTTTCTAAGAAGAAATTCAAATACAATATCCAAGGTGGGAGATAGAAGGTGGTGTAAATCGTCATGGGGAGGGGCAGCCCATAATAATTACAGATAATATAAACTCAATGACCAAGTACCAGTTGGACCAGAGGGTGTATCAGAAATGTTATGTGTAATCATGTATAACATACAAATCTTTTAGAGGGACATATAAATATTAATAACAAACACTTGGTTAGGGATTTAACCTGTGTTACCTGAGGGGTCAGAGCAATTTCTCTTGAATAACTGTGGAGAGTTATTGTTACTTGGACTGACCCACCCTTACAAAAAGCTTTAAAGAGGTATTACTTTCTCTGTGATGCAGCAAGTCAAGCTTATTTCAGTCTATACAATCTTAATCTATGGACACTCAGTAAATACTATTGAAATTCCATTGCCATGTAATGGGTTCTGATCCTATGCTCATACATACTGATATTCAACATAGAGAATCTAAATGTATACTTAGATTTGCAGTCTACATACAACTTGTATCATACATTTAGTAAGTAACTATATGCGTTCCATACTCTGTGAGACACCAAAATGCCTTCTCACATCTAGATATATGTAGTTGTATGAATTAAAAACATTTGTGACAAATCTTATCCAAAACGTAATACATAAAGAAGAACTAAGTTAATTAGAAAATGTTTTTTTTTTACATTTTCTGGCAATTTTGTATTTTTTCCTTTTTCTTGGTACTTGTCTTTCAATTTGACATAATGCACATTTATGGATCTTCTAATTACTTATATCCTTTATATACATTTTAGTTTTCACTCTTAGACTATGCATCTTACAAAGGATGTTACACATATCCCATGGAATGTGGTCTGAAATCATTTAGAAACACATCTCCCAACCTATCACTGTTTTATTGGGTTTGAGACTGTCTATGTGCAACAAAAACACACAAATTAACATGCCATATACAGCAGTAATGAACTTACAACATATACCTATATACCTATATAGGAGTCCTTGAAAATGACACCAAAATGAGAAAGCTAACTTTGTATATTTTCCTCTCCAGTATAAGAGGTTGCGTGTTTTGGTTGGAAATCTGGCTATAAATTTATCCATTCCATTGTGCCCCTCCCTTCTGCGTGTCCATATATTTTAAGATAGCATTCAGTAGTAATACTTGTTGTATATAAGAAAAAAATGATGACAGTAACAATGAATATGCAGACGGTGAACCACAATATATAGTTATATAGAGAGAGACATACATATATAAATACCATGTGGTTAATATATACATTACTGATAAAATAGTATATCAGTAATATATATATACAAACACATACATTTTCATTTATTGGTAACCCACTCAGTTGTACATACTACTGTGTAGCTTGTAAATGTCTGAGTTGATTATATGTTCCTGTGTAACCTGTTGCCTGTTGAAAAGATCCTGAATAATTTGAAGCAGTTTGTGAAAAATATGGTTGTGTCCCAAGGTGTGCCCCCATGTTGCTAGGTGAGTAGTATGGGTTTGGATTTGTTGAAGGGGTCCAGGGATCAGATTTACAAAGTCCTGCATATTGTTGATGATGCTGTGGTAATCCAGCAGTCTGTGGCAGTGCTTGGGTAAAGGAAGAGAGTGCTAATTGGTTCAAAGAAGGGTAGGCTGCCTTGTATTGGGCTGGGTATAAACTAAAATGTCCATATGCACCCAAGTGTCCCCGCTCTTGGTGTGCCCGATGCAGTTTAAATCTCTTGGCCCGTCTCAGGAAGCTTCCATTTGCAAACATATCCCCACAACTAGGGTGTAGTGCCCAATAGTTCCCCTTGCCCGGCCTACCTGGGGCACGGGGCACTTTCACAAAACAGTCATTTAGAGAGAGGTTGTGGCGGATAGAATTCTGCCACCTCTGTTGATTATTTTTGAAGTATGGAAAACGGTTCATGATGAAAGCATAAATTTCATTCAGTGTCATCATTCCTGAGGCAGCACTCTCCAACGCCATGGTAATAAGAGCGATGTACGAATATGGCGGCTTGACATCGGCAAACCGTCTCCGTTGTTGAGACAAGGTTGATGTACCTGAGAGAGCAGCTGGATCAAGGTCTTCATCAATCTCACTTCCTGGTAAGATGCTGTCTGATTTAGCATCATCCTCATCATCATCATCTTGTTTACAATCGTGGTCATCACTGTGTTGACTGTCTGGTGATTCGGCACATCGCAAAGATGGTTGATTCTGGGGCGAAGTGGCAGGATGTGGCGGACTGCGAGAATGGCTCGGAAATGACTGTGAGCTGTTCAAAGAAGGTCGGCTTGTGGTACTTTGTCTACATGAAGTAGCTATTTGCGACTGGTTGCTATGTCCCAACAGTTGGTGATGATGTGACTGTTGACTGTCTAGTCTCTGCGATTCCGCCATTGCCGAACTAGCATACGCGGAAAGCATGTCATGTGACTGGGATGCAACATTATGTAAATGAGATGACAGGTGTGCCAAGTGAGAATTAGAATATTGTGAACTGTGCTGATCTAAAAAAGAACCACCTAACACTGGGTGTGTACCAGTTCCGCTACTACTACCTGCGGTGTGGTCGCTTCCTGTGAATCCGGCCCAGGGTAGCGGTAAATGCATCGAGTCTGTTGCCATCATTCCGGTTTCGTGAGGATCCATTTTCTGTGCGGTGATGTCACTAATCATAGTCTATGAATCCAAATGTAATGAGCACAGTAAGAAAATAATAATCAGTCTAGACTATCAAACACTTTTTGATATCCCCTCAGTAAGCCTCTTTTTCAAACTATAAACAACAAAGTTTTTCCAAGTGAAGCAAACACCAGTATAGTCAACTATTTCTTATTTATCAATCACAAACTTTTCTTATACACACAAATATATTATGTAAAATATGCTTCTTTCCACATTCTAAGACTTGTTCATTTCTTCACTATGTGACAGTGTCAAATACTTTAATGAAATAGCACTTTCCTCATCTGTAAATATTTGCTGTCCCAACTTAATAGAGTTTTTATAACACAACTTCTCTGCATACAATTTTCATAACAATGTTGACAGTTCTCTAGAACGACTGGGTACATATTGTTACTTCTGACACATGCGCATTGGGCTTCATTGGAAAATCCACCAATCATCTTGCAGGTGCCTTCTTTAACAACCTGTTTCCTTATATGTTCAACGGCCGTCTTTCACACAAGGGGATTTTCTCCCTTGACTGGGTTTTCAAGTGTACCCATTTCCATTGGTAGGCCTTGTTGAGTCGGCTCTGTCGAATGAATGCTATGATAATTGCTACTATTACGACAGGCGCGTTGTGACTGGCTGTTTGATTATGAACAGAAAAAAATACACATTTGGGGGTTTTGGCTGGTATAAGATTTGTCTGAAGAAGGGCTGTTTTGTGAGGTCAAGTGGGCGTGTAAGCTTCTCTATTGGAGTCTTGTGGCGAATTGAATACCTTGTCATATCTCATAGTGTGAAAATATGAGAGTTTCAGGCTGTGGTGGAAGGGAAGCAGCATATTGATCAGAATTTCTTTTACCAAGTCATGAGGGGTGGCTCTTTGCAGGTGGTGGGGTTTTTGGGGGGCGGGGTAGAAGTGTTTCAAGTTTTATTAAGGAGGCAGAGATATACAGACATAGAGACTACGATTTTTTCCCCTACTATGAGATTTTCTTTCAAATTTAATAACTATTTACTGGGAGTGACAGTGTTTTTGTCCCATTTGTGAAGAAATCCGAAGAGATATCACATGAAAGAAGATGAGTGTGTAACATATCCATCATAAGAAATCAATAATATAGAGTCTGTTGAAGGTTTTTATTGGTGGGAAATTGTCAAAATTATTAATATATGGTGATTGGAGAAAGCCCAATTATGTTACAAAAATTACATTGCCTGTCATGCTGAGTCTGTTACTGAACAGTTACATAGCCTGAAGAGTGTACTGTTTAATTCTAAAACTTGTGTTTATTCTCTTACTACTAAAGATCATTCCCTTGAAATCTACCCTATTTCAGTCTCTGCAGCTTTGAGTATTAAATATTAGCAGCCATTGTAAATGTATGATACATTTAACGGTATACCAAAAACAATAGCTCATATATCAGCAGTTCCAAAGGCTGCATTTTAGTTTATAACTGTAATGCTACCTTCCTGGATTCACCCATTACTCGAGACTTGTGTTATGTAAGAGACTTTAAACGTTCAAACTTTAGCCACAATGAAGTTGACATCATTTCTAACTCTTTTTGTACAATATGATCGATGTTACCTCAAGTCACTATATTATCTGCGTGTATAACCTCTGTAGTTATGTTAGACTCATAAAATATATTGTTCTATCAAATATAACAAAGTACATAATAAATTAAACTTTTGAGTAGAAAGCTCTGTACACGCTGATGCACTATTGCTCTCACCTCTGTAGAGGTCCTCAGTGATCCAGTGATGAGTGAGTGTGGCCTCTAATCATAGGCTGTTACCACTGTGTAATTTCTAGTCCCAAAAGTGTCAATATAGCTGAGGACCAGTCCCAATATTACACCCTGGCTGTTGGACATAAACCCCTAACTCGACCTTAACTTCACTTCTGTAGGACTTGAGTCGGACTGAGGAGAGCCTGTGGAATTTATTGAGGTTCTGTGCCTATGTGACCTCAGGTATTAAAATGGACGAAAATCCCCAGTTTTGTACTCTTGTAAGTTTTCAAAATGTTTGAAGTAACTTGTTTTTAAACTGTTTCAGTTTTGACTGCTAAGTTATTACTAAAATACCATTTTCTAACTTGTACAAGTATTTTAATTGAAAAAGAACATGCTACCTTCATTTTTGTTCACCCCTGAAACATATCTCTTTACCACCATAGGTGATGTGTGATTAACTCAAACCACATTTAACACTAGCACAAGAATCCTCACACCTGTGTTGTGTATTCTTAGGTGTATCTTGTAACTGACACCATCTCATAAAGCACATCACTAACACCTTTGTTTCCCCGCAAAATGCCATATCCCATATACACTAACAAGAAACGGTTCCTATTACACCAGTTAAAATATGTCACCAATATATGAAGAACAAAAGCATGTGTGTGTGATATGGCACAAAACAGATATTGTGCAAGAGTTTCAGTAGATTGGGTTTTGGGTGGGAAAATTGAGTTTGAAGCCAGTCGGTTAAAGGAAGAGCATTTCAAACAAAGAGAGGGAGGGTGATTGCTTCTCTTTGCTTATTTTAAGAAGGTATTTACTCAATATTAATGTATTTAATTGCTAACTTATACGTGAATCAAGTTGCACAGAAAAGCCATAGAATTTACAATATCTAGATGATAGGTCAGAAACCGAATATAATTTAATTTTCTTTTAAGTATAACATAAATATCATAACTGTTCTTATAAAACATTTCCATAGTGATAAGAGGAAAGTTGGCTGTAATATTATGTTAACCAGCTCTTTGATAGAGTCAGTGGAAATATCTCAAAATCTGACTTTTTGGTCTCAGCTGAGTTTGGGCTCAAATCTGTTTAACAAAAGTTGACTTAACTGAGACTGATCTCAGCTAACAGTCTCACCCAAACCATGTAAATTTTATTAATCATGCTTGCTTTACACATATACTTTTAAAATATGCATGATTTAGAAATATAAACATAATCATAAATTATTTCGTTTGATTACAATGTATATTAAAACCATTTAAGGAGTTGAGCCAGTGTCAGGATCTGAGTCTTCTTTTGAGATTTGTTACAGGAGTATGGCAAATTTTTTAGTTTCAGTGTAATAACAACCGTCTTTGGGCATACCGTTAGGTTACAAATTAAAAGTAAAAGCTTTGAAATTGATTAAAATATTATTTTGTTTGTATTTATTATTTCAATCTGATAACACACACTGCAACAGTCTGGCCTTACAATTGTTTCACCCTCCTTGGTAGGTTTAAGATTGAGGCCATGATACAGATAAATCTCAAGTTGAGTCTCTTGCTGAAGTTCCTTGATCCTGAATCTGATGACTCAACAAAATAGTCTCAAACAATTGAGTTAAAAGACTCAGATTTGAGTCTACCTCCAGGCTTAAGCCTTTTTATGAGATCAGCCTCGGGTACCCGAACATGGGTAGACTTCTTAAAAAAGCGGAGAAAAACCCTAGCGAAGCAGGCACTCGTAAAACTATTAAAACAATGTTTAAATCCAGAAATAACATGGGTGTAGCCTGATATTCAGATCTGTCTACCTATTTTTGTTCTTTTGTGTTTTTATATAATTTCCCATATTTTCAGAGATATCGTATAATTTATATATTGGGCAAACTTGTTTACATCCGCCACCATATTTGTTCTACTGGTACTTCCTGTTCGATTTTACTAAAATGCGAGTACCCGATTCGGGAAAGTCTTTGCAAAACAAATACCCGGTTACTTTTTTTACGTGAGTTGAACACCGAATATTTACAAAACACAATGTGAATAAAAATATATTTTATGTGTCCAAAACAAATATATTACTTTCACCAATATGGTCACAGGTTCAAATCTGGCAATGTTAGATGTAAAGGGCACTTGTCGCAAAATGACCACAGGTGTTGAAAGTTATATTGCAACATCAACTTTGACAAGGAAACTTGAAAGATGGAAAAATATATTTTCATCAAATGAATACATGATTAGTTAAGAAATGTAGTCTAAATTTCATTAATTTATTGAAATCAAAATTGCAAAACATTTTTTGTGTGTGTAGTTCTACATGGTAACTGTTTTATCTTAAATCTTTTAAAGTGACAATTGTATGAAGCACTAACATATGGTGAAAATCTGTCATAGTTTAATTAGACATATAACCACACAATCACACCTATATAACTGATATCTGACACTTTTGAGGAGGGGCTGATGAGAGGGTGGGGGTTACAATTGGGGTGGTACATTAGCGAGCATTATACCAGCATACTCAAACATAAGGATATACAAGATATCTATAATATAGAAAAATAAACTGGTGCCTAGGAAAAACACTATCGAATCCCACAACCAAGATTCAAATCCTAGATAATGACTAAGTTGTTTCTGGTAACATATAAAACTCACACCTTATTCAAATAAATACTTGATCTTGTGATCTGAACTGTTCATTTTTCTCTCTGATGCCTAGATGGAGGAGGGGCACTTTGATCATCTCACTTTTGGGGGCTTTCGCCCATCTCAAGTTAAACAGATCTAACTGGGAACAGGAAAATAGTTGAATGAATGTCAATGTGGGCACCAAACCTAGGAGTCATTCTGTCTTAAGATGGACTACATTTCAACTTCAGATCCTAAGTTGAGTAACCAATCATTAGATGTTTCATATGTCAAATATATATGCAAAACCATACATGTTGTAGTTATTTTGATGCCACAATAGTAACAAAGTCCTTGATGGCCAAGTGAGTTAGCAGATTTGGCATTTAATCCTAGGTTGTTACCTCTGTGTGGGTTTGACGCTCACAAGTGCTAATATTGAGGACCTGTCCCAGTTTAACCTTGGCTGTCGAACTGGATGTAAAACCCAAACTTTGACCTTTGGCAACAGTAGTAACAGTTCAGCAGAAATCTAACTTATCTTAACAGCCAGATTGTACCAAAAAAGTAAAAATTCTGAAATATAACCCATGCGTTACCAATTTAACCCATTTGAATAATAACCCGGTTCCACTGTTGAGAGTCTACCTCCTGACTGCCGAAATAATGTAGTAATGGACATAATCTTATTGATAGTATGACTGATTGTCTCAGTCATAAAGGTAGGAAGTGTAATTGTGGTGATTGTGGAGTTACCCTGAAAGATGTTTGCTACAACTCACCCCGCGAGTTGGCGCAAGGAACAACTTGAGTTGTTCCCTGCCACGAGTTGGTGCCTAACATGGACACTTGGCCCATGTTTTAAAGTTACTTATAAACCTTTGCCAGTGAGCATATCAGTTTCGAGTAAATACAAATAATATTTCCGTGGTGAGGTAGCAATGTCGACTTATGCTAATGATGCGACAAGTAATCTTTTTGGTGTTGCAACTAATTATTTAAACTATACAGTTAAAAAAATGGAACTGAGTGGTAATTTTAAAGAGATATGATTAGTTGCTGGAGTCTCCCTGAGTTCTACACAAGAGTGAAGTGGGTTTATTGTTACCAGTTATCTTCGTGAGTCATTGAATAGTGAGACAGGGGTTTAAACCTGTAGGGTGCATCTGACATATAAAAATCATGTAAATCAGTTGAAAAAATGTCACGACTTGCAAATTATAAAGAGTTCGACTCTGTTTTAGAAATTGAGGAAAAAATGTATGTAAATTCATGTAAAAACCGAAATAATAGGTCCATTATAGCAAAATTCAGGAGCTCTACATTTAGTAAATTAGAAATTGAAAAGGGAAGAATCAGGAATATTGAAAAAAGTTTGAGAATATGTAAACGATGTGATTCCTCCAGTATTGATGATGAAATACATGTGTTACTGTACTGTAGCAAATTTTCTCAAGAAAGAGAGCAACTGGTTTCTAAGGTTTGTAAACATGATAATACTTTTATTTCTCTCTGCCCAAAAGACAAAATGGAAATGTTGCTCAGTGATCCAACTATTGTTAATTTAACAGCCAAATTCATAGTAAAATGTAATATCTGAAAGTTTCAATGTGTCTCGTAAGCCTATATAGGCTGGATGTGAATATTAAAGTACAACTTTTCTTTGTATTTGTAGATTGAGTATTATCACATGTGACACACAAATAAAATATCTATCTGTCTATCTATATCCTCTGTATGGCCTCTACCCAGAGGTAATTAACTTGATACAAGTGGGGAAGTGCTACAAAAACATGTGGATATAGTGAAGGGGTCTGAGTGGGGTATACTCTCAAATCTAGGGCTGTGTATTTTCACTTTTGTAACAGATTCACGCTCGGATATAAGAAAATGATGAATATACATAATATACATTTTGGGGGGTGATACTGCCAATGAAATGTTAATTAACATGTTTAAAAAGTATAAGACATTTAGTAATGTAAAAGTACGAGAGGTCATATATTGCAAATTGCCACTGTTTAAAAACTATTTACTGTCATACACAGACAGTTTGTTAAGATTGTTCCATTTAAGTTTCAAGTTGGAAGTAAAAGCTAGTGAGAGGGGATTTTATTTACATACTAGTATAAAAGGGTTAAATGAGAAATACTAGGTCCTGAAAACATTTAATTACAATCAACTAATGACAATTGAGTAATACTTTAAAGAAACCATACATACAAGTCTTTGCTCACATATATCTTATCTTTCCTGCCTTCCTTGCTTCTAAAATAAAACCTGTATGTGCAATAACCAACAAATCAAGCGAGCATTCAGCGAAAAGAACCGTTATTTCAAGATTTTTCAGGAATTATAGCATCCAATAACATTTCAGTAAACCCATGCCATATCATTATAATATTTCAACAACATCAAATTTGTACACAATATTCATTGTTAAAACAACATAACTAATTCCAGCTAAATACATGGCATGCATAGTTCAGCCATTTGTCATCTTTTATTCCCTCTTATTCTTTTAATCTTTGGATTTATTACTGCAGACTTTTTTCCCTAATATTTCTCTTCTATTAAAATGGCTGTAATTCCTTTGTAAAATAAGACTCTAGCTGGTACAGCATAACACGAGAAATGTGAGAGAAAAAAATCTTCCACAGAAGGGACTCAAATCAAAGGAATTAGTCATTAGATTTGAACAAGAACCTGCACATTTTTTACCCCTTAGATTTCCATGTGCTTTGATTTTACCAGATTTATATTCATTGTGGAAAGCATCCACTTGGGGAGTGTGGTACCAAGTTTCTGCCATGCTAATTTGCTTCTTCTTAATTGTTAAGTGGATATTTTGACATGCATATTTATCTAATCAAAAACCCATGCTGTATAGTCAGATTTTAATGTGTGTGGTGTTATTATTCTAGTGGCTTACTTCAAGTGTTTTTGTGACCTTCTAAATGAAGCTACTCACACATGAATAAATAAAAAGATAGCATTGTAATGTGTGACTAAAATTATTGAAATGATGATCCAGGGTTGTAAAAGAGAGTTGTCTTTATCCCAATAATACCTTAAATATCTTTCTCTAGATAAGGTGGCAGATACTAAATTAATAGTTGGCAAAGATGTACACCGTTAGTCATTCATAAATGAAATCGTACACATTTGTTATGAATTTGAAATTTTTTATGGCAGTTAACAATTGTTATTACAACACGAGAAGTCCTATTCAACGTTGGGTCATTTTTCTGCACAATATTTTATCAATTAATTATTTATGGCAAAATACCATGGTTTACTTAATCAAACATTCACAGGAATCTCTCATTGGTAGCATAAATATTTCCAAGGGACTGTATAGTAAATTGTCCCCAACTTTCTTTGCAATAATATTTGTACACATGTTGATATGACTATTTACTTGTGAATTCTGAACAGGAACCCAAATGAATTAAATATCATATGTATCTATTGTATTGATATGCACATTTTGATCAGATATAAAAAGGCCAAACTGCTCTGAATTCAAAAATTTTAATATGATTTCATTGGCATAAGACATTATATAATGCGTGAGGGCAGTTTAACAGGTTTTAATTTTAATGCAAAACCCCGTACAAATAGAGCAATAACCAAGACGTAACTATATACGTAATGCCATAAGATAAATTAATTATATTATAATTTAGAAATATATGCAGAAGGTAACTCCATGAGATACAAAATGTATCTTTGTGAAATGGATATAGACACGTTTCTTTTGTTATAAAAAGAATAGCAATCAAGTGGCTATACACACGCCCATTTCTTATTGAAAGAATAGGTGACAGAATCATTTCCTGTAGAATATATATCATTCCCGATTTTGTCACTTTTGATAAAGTGAGCATCAAATGTCTTCAGGTAATACAATAAATGCCTGGCCACTTTAAAAAATCCCCATGGGTGGGGATATGCACAAACATGGGGGTGGGACTTGGACTCCCTTGTTTTGCTACTTAGTGTCAAACTGTGCACAAGATTTTCACTGAATTACCCAAAACAACACATATTGAAGTAATTCCTTATTTAAATAAACAAGCCATTGAAGTGTCTTATTTATTCTGTTCATAAAATAGGACCTTTTACAGCTTCAGTAGGCAGACGTATACAGTAAATATATATAGCTCTATATGTGTGTATGTTCAATAATATAAGTTTTCTACAATTGTTAAATAGTTTTGACAAGTAGACACTGCTCATTAGCTTAAGCAGCCCAGTGGCCGCTTATATCAACAGATTAAATCTGCGAATTATTTTTGTAAGGGAATAGCATATGATGTCCCAAAAGAGCAAAACAAACAAGGAATCTATGTGGTGGGTAAACAATATAACTGACACTTGTTTTTAAACTATGTCAATATTGTAATTGCATTACACGTTTTACCTTATCACTTCCACCCACTAATATATTAGGGTTTTATATCTCTGTACAAAATGTTCCTTCCAAAAGGTTTAAGGATTAAACAGTACGCTTAAAAAGACAAATGGAACACAAGAACAGCAATAAAATCTGTGTATTTTATTTATAGATTAGTGCCACAGGTGTAAAAGATACTTATGTTATAGTTATGACTGAAAGATCCTATAATCTGCCTGTATTCATTTTACCTCATATGTCATGTCTCATACGTTATTTTACACATATTAAACAAATATCAATATTTAACAACACCATTAACTACTAGATATTGGTTACATATTTTTATGATTATGTTTAAAATTCAAATTAACATATTGGATTAATATATTTGCACATGTTTAACTGAAAATAGATTAAATACTAGAAACATGGACTTAAATGTGTTCACTTTGTGGGCCAATTACTGAATAAATATGGTCAGATTAATTTACTTCCATAATTGCTATAAATCATTGTTGCATTTGTACTACAGATTTTTTACTCTAAACATTATAATTTCCGGACATCTGTGAAATACTGGACGTGTTATGGAGGTTCAGAGTCCAAAATTCACCAAAGTTTAATCCATAACCTGTTAGATATGTGTAGATAGTTTTAAAGATACTTGTTACATGTAGAATCACAAAGATTGCAAATTAGAAGATAATGACCGGATTTCTTGGAGATATCTTACTGAACTTCTGTTTTCAAGGTGATATATAATTTTACCTTTGCAGAATTATTTGACTTTAACAATTACGTTTGCAAATATAAACAGAATCAAGTTACTTTTGTTGTGATACTCAGAGACAATTGAGCAATGTGTCAGAAATAATTAATCTTGGTGTAATTTAGAGGTAGGAAGGGAATATACACTGGACACTTATATAAATAGCTGTCATATGTTCAGAAAAGAATAAAGAAAACAAAGTACAACAATTATATGGCCACACAAAAGGGTGTTATAAGTGATTGAGCATCATCCTTATAGGTGTCACAGAAATTTGTATGCATACATATATAGTAATTGTTTATTGTTCTCTGTTTAATTAAGTGATATAGTCAGCTTTTTTTACTACAGCCCTTGAGAAAGTTGATTTTCTCAGCAATATTTTAGACTAACTGTAAACCCTATAGGTAAGTGTATGGGTGTTCCTTGGACGATATAATTACATCTTTATATTTGGTGTCATCAATTCGCTTTGTGTAGTAATTAATTATTTTTACAGGGTAATACTTAGTTTAACTAATATAAATCTGATTTACAGTCCCCCAGTATTTGTTTTAATTATTTCAGCCACACTCTTCTTCTGGTAACATATATTACTCTCTAGTTGATAGTGGAACTTTATTTGATTGATTAAACATGTCACACAAGAAAATCTTTCAAGAAGGTTAGAACCCATAATCTCCATATCTAGAGAGTCACACTTTACCAGGTGGACTATGGTCAGGCAGTAGTGATGATTTGATCTCTTCTCGGGTATTGTTATATTCATAAGTCACTGTTTGCTGGTGTACAGTCTGTAATGACAACACAAACTTAGTCTGCGTTTTGGCAAGCAAGAACCATCTTTCCCACTTAATCTGCGTGTTGTGATTTAAACCCACTACTTGATAGATGACAGGCGAGTGAGTGATTGAAATAACCCCATTTATAATTGTGGTAACTAAGAAATAATTTTACACATAATTTCTTCAAAAGCTTGTAATTCTACCATTTTAACGCCGTTCCTTACCACACCTATTATACCAGTTACAAAACATCCCCTGTATGCACTTGTCAGTTTATACCCAGGGTCCAACCCTTGGGTGGTACCCCTTTCTACCCCCTCCTCAGTTTCAATTCAGCTTTTAATTCTTCCTTTAAAAACCTTAACATATTTTTACAAAGAATAGTACTGTTCACTTCACTCAACGACAGTCATTCCGTATGGGGTTTCTTTAAAGGAGATTTGTATAACAGAAAGATTAATTTATCATTCTTTTTAATGTGTTCTCAAGAAGCCTTAAAACTTCACAACTTGTCATTTTTATACATAATATGTAACATAAAGAATTGACAAAAAGCCTGGTTTACTTTTCAAATTTCTCTGTGACATGAAATCAAATAGAGCAGACATTTAGAAAGGAAGGGTGTAAATAAAGCAATGGCACAATGCATCTTAGTATTGGAGAGGAAATTGTTGACATTTAAGGCATCACCTTTCTTGCATCAAGGGAGAAATTAATATAATGAAGATGAGTTTTAAAAGTGATAAACCATTATGTCAAGAGGGAAGAAACAGTATATAAATGATCGATGATATAAAATTTATATAAATTATAATTGAGTTGAGTCCTGTTGATCGTGGGATACCTCAGAATCTAATGGTCAATACATTTGACATTGTATTGTACTGTAATTTATACTCAGCACAATATCTATTTAATCAAATGCACTCAGTGTGTGTTGACCCATCCCAACTGTACAAGTACAGCCCAAGTTCTCTCGTAACAGACATTCCCCTATCTGAAAGGCAAACGTGCATCATTTACCGCCCCTGAGGTTCTTTACCCTGCCACTGTGGATAGGACCCAACAACAGAGGACTGACATTTTGGGTGATCATCCAAGCCACTATGTATCTGCCTGTACCTAGGTTTGACCCTAAACCGTCTGTGTTCCCAGGAGAGTTTGTTACCAAACTAGACCACAGTGGCATTTAATCACTCGACTCCTCCCACTTTGGTCTTGGGTTTGAACCTGTCCAGACATTAGATAGGTTGCTAACAATGTTTTGAAGCCTGTATCTGTTCCCATAACGTCAACACTGTTAGCTGTATAGATATCATGTGGGAAAAAGGCTTTGCCATGTCAATATCCCCTGTGATATTGTTTGAATTGATATTGATTTATATTAATGGAATGCTGCCCGAAACCTCTGTTGCCTGGCTGTTGGGATGGATGCAAAATTTCAACTTTGAATTTTCACTGGTCACACTCGTGTCTGTTGAGAACCCCACTTTTACATGTACAGTTACTGAGCAGTTTTTAAATATGCTCAGAAGTAGTTTGATATTGTGCAATCATTTTTCATCGAAATGAAAGCATTTGTATGGCTTTAACTTTTCAATCATCGACATGATTTTAATTCTTGGAAAAAAACATAACAAAAAGGTTTGCCAAGTAAAATTATAAAGTAATAGGCTTGTGCAACGAAAATTCTTTTATAAATTAGATATATATATATGAAAATTCCCTTGATGCTTTATTTTAAAGAAACTACGAATTATAGATGTCTGCCAGATAAAAAAAAAGTGCAAAGAAAACTCTGATAATTTAAATTGATTTAAGAAGTTAAAACTTGGCAATGAAATCTCTTCCTTTAATTCAAACTTAAAAATCTTTCTGTATAACGTGTTCCTTGGAAGACACCTGCACATGAAACATTAAACACTGGTGTATTCTGTTCCTTTCAGTGTGATTAAATTCTGTATATCCTTTATATTTAATCCTTCATGCTTGTGAAAGGAGAATTGTAATGGAATTTCTCTCTGTGTCAGAGTTACGGTTACAGGCTTTTCAATAAGCAGCAACAATAAACCTTTCCCTGGTATAAACAACTTTTGATTGACAACTTAAATATTAATTTAATTAGGTAAATAAACCCATTTTATAAGGATTCAGTTTATACAAGATATAGCCTCCTCTGTTTATTATTGTGTTTTATCCCCAATTTCATCATTTAAACTGTTTACTATTTAAAGCTTGTGACATCAGTTTATGTTACATCATATTTGCAAGTTTATTTATGCCATAAGTATATAAAATGTTCTGACTTTAAAGACACCATTTTACTATAAGGTTTTCAATTTCATTTTAAATTGCATGTCCACCAAATTAATTCGACAAGGAGACTTTGGAATACTTGTATGTTATACGATCAAAGGCAACATCAAAAGTGGGAGGATTTTTAAAATCAGCTGAACTTAGGATTTGTTATGATATCGGAGATATTTGTAGAATTCCCTAATAAAGTCTTTTTGCAGATATATTTCTCTATGCAAAAGAAGTCAACACAAATGATTGTAGACAGTTTGCAGGAGATATTACTGTGTAAACGTACTCTGGATTGACCAAATTACTCAGCAAAGCTGTTTAAATATTGGATAAATACCATTTACAAAGCAATTAATGGACAGGACCTAGACGATAAATCATATCAGATACCTCTTATCTAGAAGGTAGAATTGATCAAGGACAGTATGAAAAACAGACATCAGCAAGGTTAACTGGAAAACAGATGTTCCAAGAAAGTTTCCTAGCAGACTGACAAGAAGTCTGTGTTTTTGTCTGAAATGACATGATTCTAAATGGATTGTAATA
The DNA here is from genome assembly GCA_964017235.1 of Sabellastarte sp. h YS-2021. Classification (NCBI taxonomy): domain Eukaryota; kingdom Metazoa; phylum Annelida; class Polychaeta; order Sabellida; family Sabellidae; genus Sabellastarte; species Sabellastarte sp. h YS-2021. Next base: position 139,991,940 of record OZ024928.1, read on the forward strand.
TTTGAGACAAGCTGTCCTCAGTGCCATGAGGAGCTTACTACACAGAGGTAGGCTTAAGTACTGGTTAAATTAAGGATTGTTTCAGTTATGTCAGAATATTTATTTCCCCAGAAAGCCAAAGAAAGCGTGAATCACCAAAGGAACTGTTTTGGAAAATCACAAACAAAGGCCACAGAATTACCAACGATGAGTGTTAAAGCAAGTTAATTTTCTGAATCTTTCTTGAAAGTAAATTATTTAGCTTTAAATGTAAACCTTATGTATCCAGTAGACTCCGAAAGACTCCAAAAGCCCACAAAAGGCTTTGTAAGGACACATTTTAGCATCTAATTTTTAAAATAGATTCCGTTCAGCAGATTTCCAGTTTGCAAAGCTTATCAGAGCTTTTATCAATGTATAAACTTTAAGGGATTTTTAAGAAGAAAGTTTTACCGCAATTCTCGAAAAAAAACACAAATCAGACGGCATATCCCCCAAAAATATGTGTGGTCATGTTGTGACTCTTGCACTTAAGCATTTGTGCTATTATAAGCACTGAAAAACTTACAACAATGATAATGAAGGTAGGCTCAATTATTTTTCCTTTCAATATCTTGTATGATTTTGTTGATTTTTATGGATCCATGTCCAGAGGCCAATAAAGCATTAATGTAATCAACTTATCAACCTGTTAGGACAGTGAAAATATTAACACCAGGAGGATGGTTCCTATTGCTGGGGGCACAGCAAAAAAGGCATGAGTATATCCTAGGATATGTTAATTGAAAGCCACTATTTTCATGTTGATTTGCTACTGTCTTTACGTGTGATATGTTTATTGTAATAAATCCTTGTCAGACTGATCAGTCAGCTTTGGCCAAGACAATAACTTATACTGTAACACATTACCTATATTTTGTTTATTTTATTCTTTGTTCACAGTTCTATCACAGATGACAAAAGACTGTAAATGGTAAGTGAATGCATGTACATAATTCCCGTTTTGTTAAATTCACTCATGTGCTATATATTAATCACATACACCAAGAAAAATATCATGAACAAATTTACTTTCAACTTCTCTTATGCCTTTAATTTCAGAAGTTGAGACAATACAATTAACAGCTCTAGTTCCCAATAGGTGGTATAAAGTTTGTTAATGGGGACACACATTAAAAGATACGTAGATAATATTCATAACACAAGGAAAATGTAAATAAAACATTTGATATGAACTTTTCTAATATAGTTATTCCTTCAAAATTTAACAATTACATTGTACTGCAAAATTTTCTATTACAATTATCCCATCTTAAGATGGGCTAGGAAGAAGCCAGCCCATTTTACGATTGGCTCACCAATCTTAAGATTGGTAGCCAAACTAAGGATCCTAGATTGGGTTAACACCTATCTTTAAATTACCGAAATCTCAGCTTTGTTTCCTAATGTGGGTGTTCCACCACACGACTAAGGCTCCCGATTAAGGGTTTTTGAGGGTCGGTTTGAAATATTTGCTTAGTCCCAGACCTTCTGTAAGGGTCGGTTGTGGTCGGTTGGGGCCGTGTGAGAAATCAAACATGTTTGATATTTCACACGACCCCAACCGATTATTTTTTCCCGCCATAAACAAAATGTCCAGTCCCAGGCGTCCTCAGGCCTCCTCAGATCAAATTTACACAGTCCTATGTGGTCCCAGGCCGCCTGCGACCCTTAGTCGCCGACCCTTAGTCCCAGACCCTCTATTCTTAGTCCCAGGCCTCCTGCGACCCTTAGTCCCATTGCAAAACAAAAATCGGCTATCTCGGTCTGGGGACGCCTGGGGACGCCTCAGGACACCTTGTGGGGTCGGGACTTAATCCTGGGTTAGTCGGCTCTTAGTCCCAGGAGGCCTGAGGCGTCCTGGGACCCAGTCGGTTTGTCTACGACAGGATCGTGGTTCAAACCGACCACAAAAATGGCTTAGTCGGTTCTTAGTCCCAGACCAGTTAGGGACTGTCTGGGGCCTCCTGGGGCGTCCTGAGGCCGATCTGTAGTTAATCCCAGACCTTCATACCGATTCTGTCTTCCACCCCATTGGTCAATTTTTTTTCCATTTTTTCCAAGACTACCCACGATTAAGGGTCGCCGACAGGATCGGGGCTTAATCCTTTGGTGGAACAAGGGCATAAGATTATCATCCAAATGTGGAATCCTTAGTTGGGCTGATGCTAATCTTAAGATTTTCGACATCTCAAGCTTGGCTCCATCACAGACATAACACCATTTCAGCAATTGCCTATTAATCCTTTGCAACATCTCAGCATTTGTATCCACTTGGTATTTGTTTGATAAGCCTATTATTCTTTTCGAGTAATACTTTATCCTAATTCTCTTGTTACTGCCTTACATCAAAGAGAAATGGTTCAAAATCATCCCCACAAAATAATCCAGAGATACCTTTGCAACTTTTGCTTCTAAATCCAGCTTTTAAATTTCGTTTGCCAGTCTCAAAGATCAATAGCATCATCTCCCAAAAAGTCTTTGATCTAGAAATAAGTATACTCTTTTTGATGTTATTGTTATTTTACTGTTTTGTGTTGCTGTAGAAATTCCAAAAAGCATTATAGCCATGTCATCTTTGAATTGCATGGCTACGTTCTTTGAAGGTAGGACTGATCCGGAAAACTGGATTAAATGCACGCTTTACACAATAGTTCAACATAAACCATTTGAAGTCACCAGCACACTGGATCTTTTGATCTTGATGAGTTTCCCTGAGTAAAAGTTGTATAAGCTCAGGTCTATAAAGGATTACTTGAGGGATGCTTTACTGTTCATATGATATATGTTTAAATTAAATCTTTAAATTATATTTTAATAGTGAAGAAGTTAAGGTATATTATTTATTTTAAATATTTATTATTTATTTTAGTCATGATAAGCATGTTTCACTGCTACATGTTATTTGTGTGATTTAGGGCAACTCTTGATATGAGCCCTTGATCTTTGACAATCACATAGTTTAGCATTTTCATTATAAAAATAATCTTAAAGCTTACCTTTCATAGCCCAATTATCTCACAGGCATCTCTGGTGTGGGACTGGCTTTGTTTTTGGATATTGAATTATCTATTCTCTGATCCCTTAGTAAGACTTTCTTATGATAGAGATTAAGCACTATAAAAGTACTCATTGAATTACATTTACATACAAGATGATATTTCTAATGATTATCTGTCATTACCCTCGTCCCACAAAAGGGGTATGTCAAAGATATTGTATTTGGGTTTGTTTGTTTACCTGCCTGTCCTCTTAACTTAAAATTATACATCGAATCTGAGCCATATTATCACATCATGTAGTTTCTACACACAGCTTGGTGTTCCTCAAAGTTAGATTATTCCTAACTGAATCAGGATGAAAAATCCAAAATTTTTTGTCCTTCTTCAGCATTGCCCACCCACGAGGCTGTGACCATTCTCAGACACTACTCCTTCAGTTTTCATATTGAATTTACGTGTTTAAGATGGAAACCTTTGCTGCTATTTGATAGCTAAATCGTGCAAATTTTTAATATTCCTGTCTCATTGTTTTACAATATGTAATTAAATTTATTTGTAACATTTCGATGAATAATACCAAGCTGTTCTATTGATTATTTTCACTAACATTATCCATATTATATTTCATTAAATTTTAGCGTGATTTAATTTATACCATATATGAAGGTTTTTTATCAAAACAAATCATTTATCTTACATGATCTACACACAGAAATTGTGCCTTAATATATTAAGAAAAGGTCCATTTGTATCCTACTTAAATGTTAGCCAGTGGATGTATTGCTATTTTGACATGATAATTGCAAATAATCTCAATTCTAAACAACTGAATTGAAACCTGTTTAAAAACATCTAAAGTCTGTTTTACCTTTCTAAATAATGGCTGTGTGTTGATCTCTTAAGCATTGTTATTTTTTCAAGGCACACGTTCTAACCAATACACAAGGTAATTTCTCATCAAGGCAAAACTTAATGTATTCTATTTATGCTAAAGGACTGCCCCTTGTCGTTGTTATCTGTGACTTTCTGTTGAATAACTTGTCAAATTTTAAATTCAATATATGATTCATTCTAGTAGCTATTTCTGGCGCCCAAGAGTTGATACAAAATTAACAACTATATTAATATTATTATTTTTGCACATTCATGTCATTATTCAGACATTAATCCTTTAAGAGGACTAAGTTTCGTTGAATTTGGTTTGATAATGTCCTTTTCAATGCATTGTGTCAATCTCGTCATATTTGACAATTTTGGCAGTAGAGGAAATCAGTGCCGAGAGTGAGTCAAATTTGTACAATCTAAGGGCTGAGGTGGTGTCACAATGGTTTAAAGATGGCATTTTTTGTGTATCTTGTATATCTGTATCTTATGGTCTCTAAGATAAACCCTATAAATACGTTTCACAATTTTAAAATATCTCATTTGGAGGTTATTTAAAAGTGCATGGGATATTTGCAAATCATAAAGTTTATGAAGAAAATACTGTTAATATTTTATTATTTAGAACAATGTATATATATATATTCCTTTGTAATTGGACATAATCCACAACTAAATGGTTAGGATGGCTTAAGCTTGGCAAACAGTTAGGAAAACAAGATACAAACTATTATTTTATGGTCAATTATAACGCTGTTAATTGCTTATAATTATTTTATACACCTTACAACCAAGTTCTTAAAATTTATTGTCTCACAAAGCACAGTACATTAATTATCCTTAAGCTATATACACACAGAAAACATATTCTATACGATAGAAATATTTGAGAGGCAGTCATTTCCGCGTGTGCCCAAAATGTAAACAATAAAGCACATGTGTCATTAACTTCCGCTGTTTACTGGGAGAGAACAACTAACCCCCCACCCCCCACTTTCTACTTTCTAACCCTCAAGGGACCAAATCATGTTTGCCAAGGGGCGTCAGAACTAATATCAGTGTATTGTGTAGCAAGACATTTAGTAGACGTGTGTGGTATTGTGTTGGCTCACAATAAGTCTTGTTTACATTGCGTTTTAACTGGACAGCCTTTCACTCCTATTGAAATTACCAGTCAGGATTGTTTTTATAGGGAATAGAAGCCAGTCGTCTATTGTGCATGTCACCCATAGCCCTTAAGCTACACCCTTCTACAAAACAAATCCATCTCAGACCTAAAGTAGTAAATGAAATAAAAGCTCTTTTTAACTTCTGTAATGAGATGGGATGGGATGCACATGCTTGTAAATAATTTATGTTATATTCAACACAAAAAGCATTCATAAAAGTTATTATCTTAAGTTGTGCTAATATGTTCTAGTCCATCATAAGAAAGGCTGCCCAACTTACGATCCTACGTGGAACAATATAGCCCATCTTAAGATTGGTTGACTCGTAAGTCGGGCTCCAACATCCACATTGGGTGGCGATAATTTGAGGATTTAATGTAACCAATTACAGAGTCCAAGCTGAATGAGCGATAATACAATGGTTTTGCACCGAGTGTAGAAAATCACTTGAGGAAACCAATAAGCTGAAGCTCTGGTATCATACAGTGGCCAGTCAAACAGAGATGTCACAGTTAAGTTATATTTATATTGTTACAAGCCATTTTGACCCCATCCTCCGTTTTAAATGGCAGTCCGCCATTTTAAATGGCAATCTGCCGTTTAAAATGGCAGGCCGCCATTTTAAATGGCTCAGCCAAATAGATAACAGGAACACATACTGAATAACAGTCACAGCTTGAAAAAAGTTAAAATGGCTGGAGTCCGCCATTTTAAGTGGCTCAGCCATTTAGAATCCTTAATTAAACCTAGTGAATGTAAATGGCAGACCCTGTGGACTCCGCCGTTTTAAACGGCTTGGGGGTCAAAACGGCAGTTAACAATATTAACCCTTTCGCCAGCCATAGTTACCATATTGGGACAGGCCATCACAACATCCAACCTACTGTAATGGCCTTGTTTCGAACCCCAAGTTACTATGTTTCATTTTTTTTCCATTTCCACAACTTCTACCAGTGAAAATGAAACTTATAGATAATATCAAAGTGAAAATATGTTTGATGAATGTAATAAATTGGCTTGCACATCTATTCCTTACTTGGAATGTAACTTTTTAAAGAGGAAAAGAGTGGATACCTTTATTAGGATGGGGGTTTCTACTAAAACAACTGTGGTAGTTTTTGTAATAGCCACTCATACCATTTCATCGTATTTCTTTCCAAACCAAATTCAATATATCCACTTCCATTGTAGCCAGCAAAATGACCACCATTAACTCTAAAAGCCTATGAAATGGACCAGTTTTAATGAGAAATGACCCTTTCACAAAAGGCATGGTTTAGGAATGATTGGACACTGGATTTGCGTATGAAAACACAACTAAATGGATACATTTTCTCCTCATTTCAATACATCAGTGATTTTACAAATGGAGTGTCCATCTGTAAAGTTCAAAAGAAACAATGTATCACATTTAGAATGACTTTGTTTGTGTATGTATATATGTAAATCTGCCTTGCAATAAGGAACCTCTACTACTTCTATAGGGTGAATGTCATGTTTTGCTGGGTTAGTTTGGACGCATATATCCAAATAAATATGTGTGTACGAAAATATTTGTGCATATTATCAACATTGTGTTCTCTTTTGCCAAACTTCAGGAACAACCAAGCTTAATATTAGTTGTCAAATTTTTCACATCGTGGTTAAACTAAATACAGGAAAAGAGCCCTTCATGAAATTTGCTCTCTGGAAATGAACCCTCCAAGAAATCTGTACATTACTTGATAAAATGGCTAAGGAAATGGGGGTCAAATGACTAAAATTCTAAATGTTGTACTTTCTAGGTATTAAGAGACCACATATTTTTGACTAACATAATGCTAAATGAAACTGCAAACGTGCTCAGAATGAGGTATTTGCCGATTTGCTATTGTTGTTTGAAAATTCCAATGGTTTTAAAACGGCAGATAACAACATAATTCTGTTTCTGTTTTATCCGATGCTAAAAGGCTATTGTTCGGTGTGCCCCAGGGCTCTGTCCTGGGGTCGATCTTGTTCTCATTATACACTACCCCCCTCAGTAAAGTTATTCAAAATCATCCTGGCATATGTTTCCACTTTTATGCGGACGACACACAGTTATATGTTCATCTCACACATAACCATGCCACTCAGGCCTTTGATAGACTGAAAAACTGCTTGGATGATGTAAGAAGATGGCTTTCCGCAAATAAGCTTAAACTAAATCCAGACAAGACAGAATTTATTCTCTTTGCCTCAAGAAATGCCCACACAAATTTTTCCCGGTTAATATACTTGGTAACCTCCTTTCACCTGTTTATGCAATTAGGAACTTAGGTGTCTGGTTTGACTCTGATTTTTCCTTCTCTTGCCATGTCAGGAATATCTGTAAGGCTAGTTTTGTTCATATCAGGGACTTAAAGCGACTCAGAGGATATCTTACACGTGATGCTGCTCTTTTGGCTGCAAATGCCTTGGTGGAAAGTCGTCTTGACTACTGTTATTCTTGTTTAGAGGCCTCTCTGCTCTAGACATTCGGAGGCTCCAATGTGTTCAGAACAGTCTTGCACGAATTGTGGCTAATACCACCAAGTACTCACATATCACTCCTGTAAGAAAGAGTCTTCATTGGTTGCCTGTCTGGCATCGCTCTGTCTTCAAGACAGCCCTATTGGTGTACAAGTTTCTACATAGTGACCATCCAAAATACTTTGAACCTTTCCTTAAACCCAGACATAGTGTGTACAGAACACGTAGAAGTCACTCTGATGGTGTCCTGCTTCAGGTCCCACATTATACTTCAATATATAAGTTTAAAAGCATTTTGGCCTTAGCTTTGCATATGATGCCCCTAGGATTTGGAATGATCTCCCTGATGATGTACGCTCAGCTAAATCTCTCTCCTCATTCAGGAAATAGATGAAAACTTACCTCTTTGAAAAAGCTTACCCACCCTAGATTATCCCTATTTTTCATTTTGTCTTCTCCGTGGTGTCGACCCCTGCAATGTCCCTGATTTAACGATTACGATCTCTGATTTTGGCTTTCTGCATCTTAGAGTCTATCATTAGATAGAGATTAAGCGCTATAAAAGTACTATTAGAATTAGAATAATCATCAAATCTTGAATATAAGGACGACTATACATTGTCATTACAGAATTAATTAAAATAGTATAGAATGCAAGTCATTGCATCAATGTTCATTAGTTTCACTCAAATGTGCATTACTTCAAACACTACTCCTGGAGTGGATCTTTCCAACAAATTTCCTGGGTAAAAAAATCCGCCTGGCAGTAATTAAGAAATCATATCTCCATCTGATAACAAAGTTCTCTCAAATTAATGCCTGTATACATTACTTGTGGAACAATATTTAGCCATTGTGCAAAAATATTTTAACATCTTCCACGTGTCTTGTGTATTTTACCACGAGAACACAACACGATAAATCACCACCAGTGTCAATAATTGCCTTGGCTAGGAGGTGTTTGTGAAAATGTTGACATTGATGTTTATGTATATTTCCACCTAGCATGTCAACAATCTATATGCATTCAGTAAACAATTTTCTCTGTTCACAAAAATATTTCCTCTTTAAATATTGACTAGAGAGTTTTTAGTTAAAATGTATGTGTGTAAGGGGTTGTCTAAGTTAGGTAAAGTTTAAATGAATTATTAATTAAAACATACAAATAAAATGTATGTAAAATTCATTTATTCATTTTATTTAACATGAAAAAATGGCAAAATGTAAGTAAATCAGCCGAATCATTAAATGAACTCAGTTGAAATGTATAAATTAATTCCATTGATAATTCTGTTATTTAGTTTCTTTATCACATGAAACATAGTGTTTGCTTAAATGTTAAATGAATTAGAATAAGTCTATTTAAAATTGAATGTATCGTTGAATTTACCCCGGTTAATGGTGTAGATAATGTTTTTGTTAAAGTTTATTTGTCCGAATATCCATAAGCAAAATGACAAGGATGTATTAAACTAATTCAATATACAGATTTTAGGAGATCTTGAATGATCAAGAGAAGTTATAGTTTATGATTTTAAATTAATATAAATCCCTTCCTGTTCAGTGTGCACTATTTGAGTATTTTCTACTTTTCATATGGGTTATATTTTAATAAGGTAATAACAATTTATAATAATCAACAGCCTTTAACAATTGTCATCTATATAATAAAAACAGGATAATTGTTTAGGTGGAAGAGAAATAAAAGTTGAATTGTTTACCACTATTTGATAATATATGAGGTTTGCGTCATACAAGATGAGAAGATGCAGCATCACTTTTACATGAATTGTACTGTTACTATAAAATTGTCACACTGGAAATAATCATATTAATAAATGAGTTTTGAATATTTCTACAACCCCAATGTTAATATTTTATTTATATTTAAATAATGAGCTTTGATTATTACTCTGGTTTATAAGTATTTGGGGAGATACAAAAGACTGTAATGACTGAGAAACTCTTCCACCATTTTAAATGTAAAGGAGTCTGAACAAAGATACTGTTCACATTTCTTCAGTCTGAGAGAAATTTTACCCCAAGAGACGCCAGAGGCTTTTTAACTTAGCAATTTAAATTTATAGGGATATTTATTTGGCTGTACAAGGTATCCCTTAAAGTACTTGACTAATATGTGTGTAATTGTTTATATGTTGCTTTTGTTATAAAAAATTGGATCACTTTTCAGAATGGGACTATTTGGTAAACGGCCATTTAAAAATGACTTACTATGTACTTTAATTTTTTCGTGTGCATAATGATGACGTCATAAGTGTGATTCCTTTATATTGAAAAGCTAATTGCTATGAAAATCCCTCAAGGCTATTTATTTGACCTGAGCACTTTATAAGTTTAATGTTAATTTCACCATCCCTGATTCCTTATATGTTTTGAATATTTGGGTTGTAATAAATACTAGTATTAATTGAAATACTTTTGTTCCTGTAATTTTGGTATTTTTGGCAATTTAACTAGAGTACATGAATCAAATAGCTCTACAGCATTTTGTTTACCTGCCTTTTTATACACTGGTACTGTGATATCCCATCAGATTATGTTACTTCACTATTTCTCTGAGCATTTATTGAAATACGTGGAATAATATAAATAGAAGGAAATACAAACTCATTCAATACATGGAAATTTTAAAAATAGTCTTGACTATGACTTTTTCAGAACTATTTATATGGTACCACAATGTCTCCCAATAAGGCAAGGAGGTAAAATATCAAATCATAATGTACTCTTGTAATATTAGCCATTATTCCTAAAAGTATACAAGCCCTGTCTTTATATTTTAGTTTTTTTCAAAGCAACACTGGCGCAATCTACATATTTTTTTAAATATTAATATTTATGAATAACTGAAAGGCCTCAAGAAAAAATAATTTGCTGAACACTCCTTGGAATTTAAAGAATGTATTATCGCCTATTGTTGTTGTCATTCATTACTTGGATTTCTGATTTTCCATTAAACTGGGTCAAAATTAGAGTTTTGTGTGCTTCTCAGTAAAAAAATCTTACAATGACAGGCTCTTTATAAATACCACATGGTACCTTGGGCTAGGTTCGAAACCATGATCACAGAGCTGACAGCCGAGAGATTAAAAGCCAAACTGGTTCACTGTGTGTCAACTGATACCTGCAAGATACATTGGCAAAGCAAAAAGAAACAAAATCTCTGCTTTGTGAATTATTACTTTATTAATGTATTACAGTGACATGTATTATATTACCATGGATTGCTAAAATGTGTGACATTGAAACCAGCCCTATATGGGCTTAAAAGTAGCTTTAAATATATAGTATATAACAGATGTAGCAAACATATATTAAGATGAGATGGAAAATGATGAATAAGTTTGTCAATAACAATACATAGCAATGAGCAATGTAATTAACTTTTTCTTTCTTGCCACAAGTCATAAATAAAATGAATAACCAGATTGACATTAATATGAGTTAATACGTTCGGTAATTAATCCATTTATAGCATTGATTGAATTGATTGCTCTATTAATGACAACTCAAATTAGGATGGGATTTCACTTTAGCAGCCTGGACCAGTATTCACAAAGATTCTTAGAATTTTTCTTAGAATTACACTTAAGTCTAAGAAAAATTCTATGCTAAGAATTTTCTTATTCTTAGAATAAAAACCTATTCACAAAACAATTCTTCGCTAAGAATAATTCTAAGAATAGATCTAAAAAGAAATGTGTGCACAGGTTAGACTAAGTGTAATTCAAAGAAAAATTCTAAAAATCTTTGCGAATACAGGCCCAGAAGTGACCTTCAGTGTTTGGATAAAATTCTGGTGTCAAGAATAAGAGTGTTGTGCATATAGCAATTTACTATTCTTAGAAAAATTCTAAGAATAAGTATAAATCTAAGAATAAGAATCTTTTTGAATAAGAAAATTCTTATTCTTAGAATTTTTCTAAGAAAAACGACAATTCTAAAAAAATTCCAAGAATAAGACTAATTCTAAGAATACGAATCTTTGTGAATACAGGCCCAGATCAAGAGATCTTGCTGGCTTAGAGGTTATCAAGTTTTGCCATTAAATCACCTGTCTGTCACCAAGGATGTCCTGGTTTCGACTCTGGGGCTTGTATTCACAAAGATTCTTAGAATTTTTCTTAGAATTACACTTAAGTCTAAGAAAAATTCTTTGCTAAGAATTTTCTTATTCTTAGAATAAAATCCTATTCACAAAACAATTTTTAGCTAAGAATAATTCTAAGAATAGAAGTAAAAGGAAATGTATGCAATTCTAAGTGTAATTCTAAGAAAAATTCTAAGAATACAGATCTTGTCATATGTGAACAGAAAGTTAGAAATTTTGAGATAATATAAAGAGGCTGCATTTCATTACAGTGCACTCAATAGACAGCTTAATATATAACACTCTGTTCTGGATGTCGATTTGCAATCAGTACTATAATCACCAAAACAACTATTTTAAGCATGCTATGATTTAGATTTTTTTGTTGTTTTACGTCTCGTTCAACAGCCAGGGTAATATTGTGACGGGTAGTTTTACAGGTGGAGGAAACCAGTGCATATTGCACTGTAAACCACCGGGCATCGGCAAGTAACTACCAACTTTCCAACATGAAGCGCCCGTCCGAGATTCAAACCAGCGCCTCAGAGGTTGGAGGCGAGAACTCTAACCACTACACCACCGAGCCCCCTTTAAGCATGCTCTGTGCCAGTTTTAGATTTAAATCAATTCTTAGAATATTCTAAGAATGAGAATCATTGTGTAAATAGCAATTTCTTATTTTTAGAAAAATTCTAAGAAAAAACACAATTCTTAGAATAATTCTAAGAATAAGAATCTTTGTGAATAGGAAAATTATTCTTAGAATTTTTCTAAGAAAAACGGCAATTCTAAGAAAAATTCTAAGAATAAGACTAATTCTTAGAATAAGAATCTTTGTGAATACAGGCCCAGATCATGTCAATATGTGGGATTCCCAGAGGACCTCTTCTTACATGCCTTAGCTATTGAAAATGACGAAAAAGCCACCAGTTTGACTGATAACACTGAGAGTCTAATCCAGGACAATCCAGGACAATCTCTTAAAGATAGACTCTCAGTGTTATCAGTCAAACTGGTGGCTATATGTATATATATGTATGTAAATATACCATGCGGTAGTGAATGAGGCCCTGATGAACTGGATTGGAATTGGAATGAGGGAGAAGCTAACTGTTGTATATGAGGGCATTTTGACACCACTTTTGAAGAGCCATAGGACTTAGTCACTAGTATGGTGCACTACTTGGCTTTAGTATGTGTGATAGCTATGAATATTTCATTGCTAATTGCTTATGTACTAATTGAAAGAAGCATATTTGTAACAAAATTATGAGTTACGTATTCACTTGAAATAAAAGTCAGTTAAAAACAATTGATTTACAAACACTTTAAAACATTTTTGTTAGTTTCTTTATTGATGCGTATGCAAGTATATTTGCATTGGTAACTGCATTGTTATTTGTAGCAGTCACGGGAAATGTTTGATATTGCACTTAATCTGATGCAGTTTTAGAGAATTGAAATCTTTTTACAATGTTTTCTTTTCTTTTGGTAATTTTACATTTTATATCCACACATTTCATTTAACAATGTGCAAAATAAGTATGTATATGTTAACTAAATAAATGTCTACAAAAGCTATCACAAATCTGAACATGATGGGGGTATCTATGAATATTAAAAATTCCATCTGTGGTTCAGTTGTTACAACTGAGTTCAGTCCGTTGTTATTGGGATCATACTTCTGAGTTTTGCATTATGTAGCAATTGTCTGAGAGTTTTGGTAATGGGCAAGATGTTGGTGTTTTACTGTATTTTAGTTTAGGGTTATGTCCTGATATTTGGACATGTGAGTGTTTTATGTGGGTGACACTGATCACCCTTGGTGTACTGATGAGTGATTTTATGCAAATGTGATTAATGTGAAGGTTGACCATGTGTGAGTGAATTTTTGTCAAAAATCTAGTTATTTTTAGAGTGCAGGCCAAGGTTCTGTCTGGCATTGGTGTATAAAAGTTATTGAATTTTAACATTTTGTGCCTTTCTGATATATGGGCGATGATTAGGCTGGAAACCTCTCCCTTATATCTGAGAGACTAACTGGTGTGAAGGGTGGCTCGAGACACTGATGTGTGGGTTTGAACAGCCGTGGTGGTTGTTGTGGTAGCTTTGCATGGGAGCTGGACGAATCGGACCTTTGCCAAATCGGCCCTAGTTGAAAACATTTATCTACAATTACAGTACAAATTATCTATAAAATTTATAAACCTCCACAAACCATTCGACTGGGTTGTTAAAGATATTTTTTCAGCATCCTTACAACTGAAAAAAAAAGGATTCTTTCCAACAGAGAGTGTATGCCTCAATTGAAATGATGTTGAATTATAATCTTGCCTGTGTTAATATTGAGTAAAGAGGGCATAATTCTGTATAATTATGTATAATGATGAAAACTTCTCCAGTTATATTTGACTAAGTGAGATCAACACACATCAAAGAATAAATTGCAATTATATTAAGTGCATAGCAGAGGGGATATTAACTTCTCAGAAGTTTTAAGAGCAATTAGTTTTTAATGTATGCTAAAGTTTGATTAGTGTTTTTGCTAATAATCCCTCTGCTTAGATATTAAACTGTAACTCTTGTCATCATTGAGAACAATTGGCTTTAAGTCATTAATATTTGTGTAATATTTGTATAAGCTTTAAGACTGAGCTGAATAATCTTTATGTCTATATTTTATATTATGATGATGAATTTCATTTATGAATGAAAACTTAAAAGAATATTTATTCAGTCTTTTGATTGTTTTAACACTTTATTAACGCATTATTATTCCTGAATATTTACTCAGACTTATATGCATTTAACATCTAGGGCCGATTTGACTAGGGTGTTATTTCCAAGGGGGCTGATTTGACCAGAATACTTTTTTCTGGGGGCCGATTTGACGGGGGCCGAATTTGCAAAGGGCCGAATTGTCTATGATTCATTTGCACTGATGCTTGGGGACAACTGACTAACGTGGTTGTCAAATTGTGTTTCTAGATTGACAAGTGGTTGTCAATAGTGGTGATACAGTTGACTAATGTGACTGTTGGCTTGTTATTGAGGGTTCAGGCACACGGGTTGCCAGTGTGGTAGAACAGTGACTAATGTGACTGTTAGCAGAGTATTACAGTTGGCTACTAGCGACTGTAGGCTAGATGGGGCACTAGCCGTGAGATGTGACCATTATTGCTGTAACAGTGCATTGCTGAGTTGTTGGTTTCAGTGTGTCACCTGACTAGTTGGTTTGTGGTGCACAGTCACCTGTTTTTTATTAGTTTTTAGGCAGTAGTATGAGACAATTGCCACATAGGAGAGCCAAAGACTTGGCTTTTTGCTTTAAATGTAACCAGTCCCACGAGTTACCAGTGGGCAGATTTTGTCTGGCGTTTGGGCAGATATCTGGAAACAACAACCTTTGGGGCAGACTGCTGTTGAGTCTCCTCCCAGACCTGAGTCCCTAGCTCATGTTCCTAATGCTTGCCCTCAAGATAAGCTGGATGCTATCCTGCAACATCTGAAACATCTGTATGAAGAGATCAAGGAAGTGAAGAAGTCACAGCAGCAGGGGCACATGGGGGAATCCGGGCAGCCTTCTTCCCCACCCAGACAGGGGTATGTTCCACCTTCACGTCAGATGACAAAGAAGCAGCCACAGGGTTTGAGTATTGACATCTGGGCGTCAGATACACAGACAACAGAGATAGTTGTGGAGAATTTAGTCTTACCTTCAACCCAATTTTTGAGGACCAATGGACCATTGCGACGGCAGGTGGACAAGAGGCTGCAGGAACTGGATCAAGATGATAGAACTGAGTTACAAGGTAAACGGTTAAAGTCAGGTTTAGTGAGGCATCAAGAGAATCATGTAAGAGTTGATATCAAGTGGCCTCATGAATTTTGTTATTCTTCTGATAGAACATGCCCGTCATATGATGACCTTACTGTCATGCAGTTTAGCCAGGGTTTTATAGGTTGTATACTTGAGGAAGATAGTCCAAAAATTAGGCAAAATATGCTCTTGTATTTACAACAATTGTATCAAGATGCTCAAGAAACAAATTGGTATACAGCTAAATCTGCCCACAAAATTTTACTGCTAGAAATGGAAAGGGGCAAGGTTTCTTGGAAAGGTAGTAACAAAGTACACCAGATTAGGGCTAGGTACACACAGCGTCCAGTACATCCTTCCCAGACTGAGAAAAAAGGGGGGTACCTCAAAGCCAGCTGTCCCTTGCAAGTTTTATAATAATGGCAACTGCATTCACAAGGGTGAGGATATGGATGGGCACGTTTTACAAAAACATGCATGTGCATATCGTTATAAGATGGTTAAGAGATTTTGTTATCATTCGGAAGCATCTTGTAATAGAAAACAAATGAAGGAAAAAAACGATCAGTAGGCACAGATTCACGTACATTTGGTAGCCAGGACAATTGTATTTCAACTCAGTATTACTTTTGTTCTAGGCTTAGAAGATGTGGGGTCACAATTCCTTCGATTGGGGTAAAAATAAGTCAGAAATAAGTGACTGGCTATCAAATCTAAAGTGTTTCATGGTAATGAATCTGGGGCCCGGCAGGGCAGTTCTGGTAAAGATACTTATGATAACTTTTCACATGTATTGAATGATGATGATGAACAGGTTAGTAGTCATGTTTTGAATCATGATTTGTCTGAGAATGAATCTATTCATAGTTTGGTAAATAACTCAAGTACCTTTGTGGTAGAGCAAGATACATCTGAGGAAAAAACAGGGCTGACCAATAAGTACATGGCTCAGGCACCTGTTAATCAGACTAATGTAGTGCATGGTACTGTTTTCACTGTTTCCAACAGGGCTGGTGATAGTACTCTAGCTACTGAAGGGGCAACAACAGGTTATCATTGTCTCCAGCCCTTTGGCTTTATAAAAAGGGTGGCAAACATTACAAAGTATCACTTGAAAGACTTTTCGAGATCTATTATCGCAAGTTCGAATAATGAATGGGTTCAAAAAGCACACAAGGTTGTAGTAGATTCTCGGGAGAGTAACTATAAAAGTGCTGGTATTTTGGTTAAGGCCAATCTGAATCTAAAACTGTGGGCTGAAATATTAACTGAATACCATGACCCCAATTGCTGGACTACTTGCAGTTTGGATTTCCCTTGTGTGTAAACTATGATACTTTTCAACATGTACCGTCCACTGTTAATCATCTGTCGGCTACACGCTTTCCTGATGATGTTAATATTTACTTTGCTACAGAACTGGCCCACAATTCTATAGCTGGGCCCTTTGAATCTGTGCCTTTTGAAAAATTCCATGTTTCTCCTTTACTTACGTGACCAAAAAGCAATGATAGTCGCAGGGTCATTGTAAATCTATCATATCCTGAGGCTCAGTCAGTTAATAGCAACATTAAATCTGATTCATATGATGATTATGATTTTGACCTCTCTTATCCATCCATAGATAGTATTGTGGATGAAATTGCAAATGTTGGTAAAGATGTACTGCTATATAAAATTGACATTAGCCGAGCATTTCGAAATTTAAGAATTGACCCTAGGGACTATGGTGTGATGGGCTTGCAGTGGGACTGCTACTATTACGTTGACGTAAGCATTGTGTTCGGATATAAACATGGCAGTGTCCAGATGCAGAGACTCGGGGATACCATTAGACACGTCATGACGTCACAGCATTACGCTGTTTTCCCCTATATTGATGATATCATTGGCGTTCAGAGCACTGTCCACGCCCAGAGGGCTTTCGACACACTGAAAGCATTAGTTGACAATCAAGGTCTTCCTATTAACCCCCAAAAACTTGTATCTCCAGCCAAACAGGTTATCTGCATGGGTATTTTGGTTGATGTAGAAAACAACATTTTAAAAATTCCAGATGAAAAGATGGCAGAAATAAAAAGTCTTTGTAAAAATTGGGCCCAAAAAATCACAGCCACTAAGCGACAGCTACAGTTCTTGTTGGAAAAGTTACTGTACATCCATCGCTGTGTACAACCATCTAGACTTTTTGTTAACCGTATGTTGGCTTTGCTCAGAAGCTCCCATAGTGACCACCATATCCAGCTTACAGATACTTTCCAACAAGATATTGCTTGGTTTAACATATTTCTGGACAAGTTTAATGGTAAAACTATGATACACCACCAAGGATCTCCCCAAACTCATGTTTTTGTGGATGCCTCGCTTTCGGGGGTGGGGGCTATTTGGGAGGACAATATGTATGCTGCCACTTACCCACCAGGCTTTACCCATACTTTGTCTATGGTTCACTTGGAGCTTATTAATATTTGGGTGATGTTAAACATTTGGGGCAAATATTGGTGTCATAAGTTGGTTAAGATATGGTGTGATAATGAGGCGGTTGTGCACATTCTTACATCTGGCAAAACACGAGACAAGGTTCTGGCTTTATACGCACGATCTATCTGGCTCTTGTTAGCCAGCAATGATATTCAAACACAATATTCTCATGTGCAAGGGGTGAAGAATGTGTATGCTGATAGGTTGTCTAGGTGGTTCTCAAAAGACATTGAAGGGGATATTAGAGACATTTTACATGCAAAAACATGGTATCAGGTTACACGAAGTTGTTGTATTCCTAATTATAATATATAATTTCAGAAAATCCATTGGCTGCAGCCTTGTAGTCATCAGCTACTAAACACTTGCATACTGCATTTAGAGACAGAACGCGAGTTTCGTATTATGCCCAATTTAGGTTGTTCATTGCTTTATCTGTGTACGTATCAATAGGTGACTTCACTTCTCTGTCATTTGTTTTGATGTTTGTGGAATATTTACATGTACAAGGACTGAAATATCCAACTGTGTTGAATTACGTGTCTGTGTTGAGGCATTATTTTGCATATTATTCATTGCCTCTTGAAAATGTCAACCACAAAAAGGTTAAAATGT
Organism: Sabellastarte sp. h YS-2021; assembly: GCA_964017235.1. Classification (NCBI taxonomy): domain Eukaryota; kingdom Metazoa; phylum Annelida; class Polychaeta; order Sabellida; family Sabellidae; genus Sabellastarte; species Sabellastarte sp. h YS-2021. The sequence goes on from OZ024928.1 coordinate 140,010,528, forward strand.
TGCTGAGAGCTATTGCCATGAATGCCACATATGTTCCTCAATTTAAAGGCATTATTACCATTCCAATATTGAAACATATTGTGACACAGTGTCACCATATTAAGAACGGTATTGTGTTTTAATCTATTTTCTTGCTGGCCTTTTTTGGTTATTTGAGGTTGGCCAGTATAGTCCCCTCTTCGTCAAAATTTTCTTTGCATAAAGTGTTGCTTCGAAAATATTTTATTAGGTGTCCAATGGGATTTAAAGTTCATATTCCTTCTACAAAAACACATCAGTTGTATTTCCAATTCCATGAGATTTTCATCCCCTTTATTCAAAATTCTTCTTTTTGTGCAGTAACAGCATTAACTGCTATGTTTCACAAGTACCCAGCATCCCCAGATTCACCTGCTTTTGTCGTCCCCAGGGGTGGGAAATATGTACCCCTTTTAGCTTTTGCCGTACGCCAGACCCTAGCAAAGACCATAATGTCTTTGCAGTTACAGCCTTCTGCTTTCACGTTTCATGCATTCAGATGTAGCGGTGCTACTTTTTCTTTCAATAATAATGTGGCATTCGAGGATATTCGCTTGCAGGGTAGTTGGAAGAGTGATGCCATTTATACATACTTGCAATCCACCAATGCTTCACACAAGGTTGCTTCTTCTTTCCAAACTTTACTACAAAATTTATAACTTCTACTTTTGGGCTTGGGGCTTGAACTCTTTATTTCTACCTAGTTGTTGTGTATTGTTAAATAATATTACTAAAATTACTAATAACTGTTTGGTAGTAATAAATGGCCCAATATATGATCTTAGTTTTCTTCAGCATTGGTGGATTCTGTCTGTACTGTGATTTGGCTGATAATATTGTCATGAGTCTACTTCTTGTCTGTATGTTGTATTTCTTCTCTAATAATTCCATCTTGACCTGTATATGACCTTTCATGGGATGGCCCATGTAAGAGGTGAGTTTTGATTCAAGATCTTTCACTAAAGAAGAGTGCTGGGATCTTTATACCATTTTACTTCATGCATCTATATGCTGGTGCATTATTTGACTTTCAGAGGTCCTCAGTGGCCTAGTGGTTAGCAAGTTTGGCATCTAATCATAGGCTGTCACCTCTGTGGGTTCGAGTCCCACAAGTGGCAATTCTGAGGACCTGTCCCAATATGACCCTGGCTGTTGAACGGGACGTAAAACCCTAACTTTGACCTTTGTATTTGACTTTCAATTATTAGTATCACCTGGTTGGGGTGAGATATTATGAAGCCACTGGTCAAAGGGTTTGGGTTCAATCCAATGTGTTACCTACCTACCTCTCTGCATTGAGTTTAAGCACTCCTGCTGACCTGGGGTCAGGTCTGACCAAGAACATGTAGGACTGCGTGTGGTGTGAATCCGGACATTTGACTGGTGGAAGATTGGCCGGTGGACATTTTTCTAGCAGACATTTGGCAGGTGGACATTTGGCCATTGACTTTCTTGGGGGGTAGGACAATTTTTTTTTAGTTGTCTTTTTATAGGTACATTATTATATGCAAGATGCAATTAAATTACAAGAACATGGTACATGTAACATGTAGATAGAACTAAGTATATAATTTTTCCAATTGTGCCATCTTTTTAAAAAAAATCTCACTGTGCCCATTTTTTTACTCAATAGTTTCTGTTCATCATGTTTTGTTTTTTTTTTATTAATTTTTGCACTTGACATATATTCAATTTGTTTTTGTTTAGAGCACCTATAAATACTATAATAACTATAAAGTTGACAGGCCAAAAGTTTGAATCATATTATAATAGCCAAATATTTTCATTGTTTTATTAACTTTGATGTTTGTGCCTGTTCAAGTTAATATCCAACATTCTAATTCTAATTCTAATTTGACTTTTATAGCACTTAATCTCCACTGAGTAGTGGACTCTAAGGCGCAACAAGACAATAACAATATGCAAATTCAAAGTCCAGGGACAGAAGTAGGTCAGCACCACGGAGAAGCCATAAGAGAAAATGAGCTAAGGAGGATAAGCCTTTGCGTAGAGATAGGTTTTGAGCTTCTTTCTAGAAGAGGCAATAGAGGGTGATGCACGAATGTCTTCAGGAAGCGAATTCCAAACAGTGGGAGCATCAAAGGCGAAACTGAAACCAAACTGCTTAGTGGACTTGTGAATTTTAGTAAATTTTGGTGCATTAAGGAAATTGGCAACACTCTGACTACGTCTAGTATTGTAAGTATTGTGGTATGTGGATAGATATGGAGCAAAATATTTAGGGAAGCCAGTATGAATACACTTGTACACCAGGGTAGCCAGTTTGAACTCTGAGCGAAACTGAACAGGGAGCCAATGGAGTTTCCTGAGTATCCAAGTATATTTACTCGAATTTGTAACAATTCTGGCTGCACTATTTTGGATAGACTGTAATCTGTGAAGATTGAATTTGGAGAGACTCCTGAAAAGTGAGTTACAGTAGTCCAACCGACTACTAACAAAAGCATTGGCAACTGACACAGCTGCATCATGAGTCATTCTACATTGGTCCTTAGTTCAAGAGTTTCTCTGCATTCGGAAAAGAGATGGGTAATGGTTTCTGGGTTGGCATTACATAATTGGCATTGATTAGACTGATATTTTAACCTTTTGCAGATAATAATTTGTATCTAAGATATTATTTATTGTTTTATGTTGAAACCAGACATAGCTGTTATGTGTAGATTTAAAAAAAATTGAAAATTACTGACCAATCAGCCAATTGTAGACCTCATTTAATTATCTAATCACAGCCAATAGTAGACCTCAATTAATTATCTAATCACAGTAATGGGTAAACATCTTGAGTTGGTGTAGACCCATCTTGAGATTGGACTCCCATCTTGAGATGTTTGCCTTAACTCAGGATCATGAGTGTGTGCAAGGACGATCTCAAGATGTTCCAGATTGCGATTTGGGGGACAACAGTATTATAATGTGCCAAACACAAGGCTAATTCCATATAAACCAAATCAAATTGTACAATTGGGAGTATCATTTTTTTTCACTTTCTCTCTGAATATAAGTTGTATCAGACATTTAACAGGATAAATACAGAGAAACATATTTATTTTAAAGTTGAAATTAGGCATTAACATTATGCTCGCATTACAGCAATAAAAGGTTTGTTCTGCACAGAGAACCACCACATTATCTGTTAGTTTTTTTTAAAACTTTCCTCGATATTGCATGGACGTTTATTCAAAAGAAGATATATTTCTGAAAGTAGATTCCAGTGACTAACAAAAAACTCAGCTAAAAATCATTGTCCAAGAAATTTAAATCTTTAGTCAGATTTAATGACCATCCAGTAGATCTTCATTCTTGTAGAAATCTGCAGAGAAGACTGGCCCATCAGACAGAGGAGACCAAATATGTCTGAGAATTGCTAGCCAATGAGAAGGGAAAGTCCATATGCGGGAAGTGCACCAAAATGGATGATAAAGTTCAGCCTTTCCAGTCTCTGTAGCCTCTATGATCTCAATTAAGGTGTGAGAAACAACAAATATTTATTCTGAGTGATGACGTTTTTCTTAGACCCTGGGCAAAACATACATTAATACCAGCCACAGTTATTTAAATATGAACAAAAAGCAAACAATGTCTAGATGACCAAAATCCTCAAATCTGTATGAGCAGTTACTAAGAGGATAAAATATTAAATTATATCAGCAGCAATATTGACATAATTACAATAAAAAGTACTTATTAAAGGATTCTGATTGCTGCATTTTATTGTTGATGTTCACTCATATTTGCAGCTTTACCTGTTCAACTGTATCCACAGGATCTGCTGTAGACTAGAGTACATCATCAATTATCATCTCAGGCGGAAGTCCAAGTTTAGCTCCTAACCCATCCTCAAACGTTTGCAATGTGTCAGTTTCTGCAAAAAATACTTATTTTAAATTTATCAGGTTCAAATTATTTAGATGTTCATGATTACACATTATGTGTTTTTTTGTATATACATAATATTTTAAGAGAAGATGCACGGCTACAAGGCATGATATTCTGTACATTGTTGGTACTCAATCATTGATGACCTGCTATGGTGTACATTAGCTAATCTTTATGAGAAAGGTTTGGTAAATATAGAAGTGACATGACTCTTTATAGCAATAAAATCTTGAATTCCATTAGCCTGTGGTTTATCTTTTGTACTTGAACAATGTATCAACAGATTACTGGACCTACTGGCCCTAGTTCTGCGATTCTTACTTTCATCATCCAATCAGGGTATATAACATTTTTTTACTTTACTTGGTTATGCAAACCGTTTTACTTATTAATATACAATCGTAATCGCAGTATATCATTCGCAGCTCAATTATAAAAGAAAATTAAATACAATACATGCAAATGATATGTACAAATATAGAGGCAATGTGATTATTTAACACTATGACACAAAAGTATTTGAGAGTGTAATTTACATCTTCAACTTCGAGACAGCAATGTACTCACAGTTTCCTGAAAGTTATCATCTCTTATTAACATTAGACTTCTGAAGTTACTTTTATGGATTTAGTCATCTTTTGTACAAGTGTGATAGCACCACAACCGATTAAAATTTATGTGACATTTGCATCAGATGTATCTGTATGCAGAAAACCTACTATCCCTAGCTGCAATGTTTGTACATAATCTAACTATATTATTCAACTGTTAACAGCTTTATTAATAAAGTTGATAAACCTTAGATGAAGCCGTACTCCACAAGGTAAGTCATTAAAGATGTAAAGGCAAATGCAGATTATGTGTTCTAATGTCCAGATCAAACAATTTATGGATGCATTTATGCTATGCTGTATATAAAGAATAAGTATATTGTGGCATCATATCATATAGAACTACCACATATAGTGACATACATAACTTTTTATGTTTTCACTTGACACCAGTGGAACAAAATTTTGAAAATAGAAAAATTTGACAATACAAAGTTTATTTGCTTTGTAAAATTCTTGCAAAGATTTCCTTATGTCCATTTGCGGGCAGTTGTTTGCAACTGTGAGTTCATTCCTGATGGGCTACCTTAGGTTATTAGTACTTGTATTTCTCATGTTGACTTTGCATCAGAAATACTTTGCTTTTCACCACTGGCATTTGGTGCTGGAAATTCTACGTGCACTCTTCCATTTGCATTTTAGACTTGGAAGGGGTAACACTGGAAACAAAAAAATTCTCCAAACACTTCCCTCCCATTGGTGGGACTCTTAGAGGTCTATATTTGTGTGTAATTGTAGTTTTCTAGTTGCAGGCTGCTCCGTTGTTGATTCTGGCCTCCACAAGCTCCACCTCTTGCTCACAGCTCCGTTCATGTTTTAGGCCAGAGACACAATATGCTAAATCTTGAGTTTCCATGCCTCATAGTCTGCCTTGTGCTGTAAGATCAGGGCTCAGTCTGTAATATTCATAGTGGCCCTCCATACTGATTTGCAAATATGTAGCTTTATTTTTTTTCTTTTCTTTTAATGTTTATTTTAATTGCACCAGCTACGTTAATTGTTGTATATATTTAATGGCAGTAATTTCAATATAATTTAACTACATCAATACTACCACATGTAACTGTTAACATGAGTAATTGTTATTTCATTTGCTGCCTGCCAGTTATGTTTTTATATTTGTACATTGTATATTGGCGCATGAAGCGCTCATGTGGTGTTTTAATACCTTCTTTTGTGGTTTATTCTTTCCTTGACCTCTGACCTTTCATATGGTGCAAGTTTTCGTGTTTTTCAGGTAGAAAAATATGCAGGCTTTTAGATTTCTGTTAATTTCAGTTCAACAAAAATAAAATCTTGTTAACCCGATTGGGAGTGACCTTAGAAACTTGGACCTTGATTTAATCTACTGTTCGTGGTTTACATTTTAATGAATGATTTTTACTGATTTGTATGCACTTTTAAGCACGTAATCTCTTAGACTAATAGTATTAAAGTCAAAGTCCTTTTAATTAACCGTCAAACCAACAATTCACATTGGATTAAGTGCTTTTTTGCACAAAATATGTTCTATTTTCTCCATTTACATTTTATATAACAGAATTGCCTGAGTGCAGCAAAACTCGCGTTTGCTGTGCCTTGGCGGCATTTGTCCGTTATTATGATCTTGTGTGTATATCAATATGGATCTGCTCGTTTGGGCTAAAATTGATCCCTGCACCTATGTCTTCTGTATTGACACCATTTCACAATCTAGATTCCACATTTGCTTTAATATTTTCCTCTAAAGTCTGAATATTTCCATCAGACTACCATGTCAAAGTCATTTGATAGACCATTTAATTTCTATTCCAAAATATGGGCCAATTTTGCCTTAGTTTTGACCCCCTAGCTAAAGTTTTCACAAAATTCTGTTACTGCTCTGGTTTGCTGAGTATTTTGGTTAACCTTGCTGGAGGTCACATAGATTCACCTCCCCTGTTTATGTTTTTGGGATTGGGTCCTGGGGGGTATACCTATGGGCACACTTGGCCTTATAGTGGCATCTAACTTTGTTACATAATTTCTTATAGTCTATAAGATATTGGCCGAGTAAATATTTTCCAATGTCAGTAATTTTATACTTGTAATATATTATCAACCTGAACATTAATGCTCTTTACAGCTAACATAAAATGGTTAATTATTGTTGTGCTTGTATTACATGTCTAGTAAATATACAATTTTAGTAGATTAATAAATAGTATATTTATTCCCAATTGCTTGTTTCTTTGGCAGTTGGATTAGGGGGGCCCATGGGGATTGACACATGTTCAAGATGTACAAAGTTCACTGAACTTATAATTTTTGAGCCATTAAGATAAACCTTAACAGCCTTATTAGTATCTTTACCTAAACCTAGCAATTGACACTTGCTAGGATTAAATTTGACATGATGTCACTCACATTTTTGGAGTATGTGCTTCAGACCAGAGAGAGCTGGGGTAAGCAGTGTTGTATCATCTGCATACCCTACTGTAACAAGGAATATATTACCAATGTGACAAGCATAACCAGACTACTCCAATCTATAGTACACACAGAAAAGTATGGGTGAAAGCACACCACTTTGCTTTACTCTATTTATATCTTTGTAAAATGATTCTGAAATAAGATTACCGCAATTTACCCTTAACGTTGGATTTGGATATATATGAACAAGATAACATATACATGATATCAGGTATCAGGTATCCTTGTGCTTACTCTCCGAACTGGCAGATTCTAAGACACACCATCCCATCCCTTAATCAGAAAGTTGTATAACATAGTCGGTACGTCACCTAGGGGACCTTTTGCGTTCAGTAGTCAGAAAATCTAGGGAGAGAAGTACTTCTAAAACAGGTCTTAAGTCACCTTTTGAATCATGAAAGTGTAGTAGCAGTTCGAATCTCCAGTGGCAGATCATTCCAAAGTTATGGAGCATCATATGAGAAGCACTTGTTGAAGTGATCTTTAGATTTATGAACTGAGGAACTGCAGAAAAGAACCTTGAGAAACATCTTTTCTGGATTGATACTTCTTGTTTAACAGTAGATGCATACAAAGACAAATAAGGGGCAAAATACTTTGGCTTGCCGGTGGTGAGATACTTGGGTATGAGTACCAGGCTTTTTGAAGATGATTTATTGTTTACAGGAAGCCAGTGAAGAGACTTTAAGGTTGGAGTGATATGAGTAAATCTGGAAGCACCAGAGACAAAGCATGCCAAACAATTTTGGATATTCTGTAACCTTTTGTTGTTCTTGGAAGAAAAACTACGAAACAGAGAATTGCAATAATCCAGATGACTACTGACCAATGGATTTGTAACCATGACTGAGACATTGTGTGAAAGAAAACCTCCGATATCTTAGACATTGTGTTTCAATCTTTTTTAAGGTTTGCTCGACAGAAATCCTAAGTTAAACAAAAAACATACAACATATATATATATATGTATATATGTTAGGTGTAAAGTTGTGACTGAGTGTGTTTTAAGGGCGAGATACATGTTATCTCCCGTGCTGACTGAGGCATATAAAGAACTGGATTGCACAAAGGCGCTGATGGTCTGGGGTTCAACAGCATCAACTAAAGTGGTAGGGCACTGAAGATGGTAAAGGTACTGAAAGATCAGCAGTGGTAATAGCTTTAAAACCTTATTGGTAGAGGGAAAACAGGGGGTCTTGAAACTGTGGCAGTGGTGAGAAAATGGGATAAATGTAAAACACTGCCGGGTGGTCTTTGTACTGCTGCAGAAGCCTTTGCAGCTCTCTAGGCAGTCTTTACCTGATGTAACACCTTCATAACTTGCCCTTGAAAGTCACCCCAAAAGTCCTGTAATAATATGAGGGTATTCCACTTGAGCCGACCCTATAACTGACTCTATGACTATAGGGTGAGTTGCAAAAGTCAGGGATCAGGGACAAAAATCCAGAAAAAAGCGCAGGGAAAAATGTGATTCGGTTTCATCTCCCTGACAGGACGTACTGCATCCCGGTTTGTCTGGATCAAGAGCCCGACCTGATTTGCTGTCTGGATGCTTTTCTCTATGACTAGATGGGAAACTAGCAGGACAAGCTGTAAACCTCTAACAGACAAGTCATATCAGGTAACAACAAGCTGTAGTGAGAAACCAACAGGACTTGCAGAAATCTAACCCACCTCAACTGGACTGATTAATTTCTAGAGTCCGGATCACGAGTCGGGAGAACACAAAACTATATAGACCCCCTCTGACTGACAAAAACATCATTTATCCCTCAAAAGATGCCAGCTACACGTCACAGATACTTTCTACAGGAGCTGAGGGTATCTGATTGTCAAAATAATTTGCAGACAGAAAAGGACATATCTGTGCCCAGGACCAGCACCTTCACTACAGCCTCAGCCAACACCCAGGAGAAGAAGAAAACCACCAAACCCCTGGGTCATGCCCTGGATAGTTCAAGAGAAGAAAGAGGGTGCTACAGAACCTACGATAATTAATTCACCCCTACACCTCTACCAGAAATACAAGGCAAAGCCCCCCTAAACTCAAGTTCCTTCATACCCCAACTTTCGACCGCAGAGTTCACAAATCAGTCAAACATTTTTCTAATTCTTTCAGTCACTATGTCAAAATTTTTTGAAACTCCTTCCCCTTCCAAATAAGAAATAGCTCCTCTGTCGCATCTTTCAGGAAACACCTCAAAACCCACCTCTTCAATTCCAGTTTCTCTACTTAGTCTCCTTCCTCCTTGGTCACACCCACAACTCCTGATCACTGACCTTGAATGCCCCTCGACATTCCTTATGATAGATGATTTTTGTTACTAGCGCCCTGAGTTTCCCTTTGTGGGGAAGATATTGCGCCTGCAAAGCAGTAGATTAGATAGGTTAGAATTCTTTTGGCCGAACGAATACAGACTAATATACCAGGCTACCAGAATTTTGTCAGGTCAATTACCTGCCTCTTTTACGTCATTGAGGAATGCATAGACCACTGCATCAAGCAATCAGTCACCAATTTCAGGAAGCCCTTAGAATTTGGATTGAAACTGGCAATAACACTGAGACACCTGGCAACAGGAGAGACCTACACATCCTTGCAGTATGATTGTGGTAAGCCTAGCCATCCTTGCTGAATTCCAGCAGTAACTGACCTGCTCTACTGAACCTGAAGACTGGAAAAAGGTGGAGGAGAAGTTCAGAACCAGATGGAATGTCCCTTATGCTATCGGGGCACTAGATGGGAACATGAAGAAGCCAAAATAATCTGGGAGTGAATGCTACAACAACAAGGACTTATTTTTCCTGGTGCTGCTAGTACTGGTAGATGCAGAATACAGATTCTTCTGGGTAGATGCTGGGTTAAGTGGTTCTTCATGCACAGATTGTTAACTGCAGCAAGTTGAGGGAGAAGATCGAGGATGGCACCTTGGGGTTTCTGCCAACTGAACCTCTGGGTGAGGGAGGGCCAGATTTGCACTATTTCTTGCAGGGTGACGACAGCAATGCCTTGATGCCATGGATGGTGAAACCCTACAGCAGAAGACAACTCACAAGGGGTGACAGAAGAGCAAACTACAGGATCTCCAAAGACAGGAGGGCGTTGGAGAATATGTTTGGAATATTAGTGATAGATTCAGGGTACTCCTGTGCACCATGGAGCAAAGGCCAAAGGTTTCAGAAACGTTATTTTAACATGTGTGATGTATTGCACAACGTGCCAGGGTGGAGCAGCAAATGATCTTGCAGCCTTACAAAATGGATGGGTGGTGTATGTGCCAGTGGGAAGGTAGCATCTCGGGTGCTACCTTAGTCAGTGGCACTTGAATGATTGTCAAGTACCTTAACCTTTGTAAATTTTAACCTATGACCTCTGTCACTTAATTTCTACCACATTTTTGCAGTATTTTCCCTCTAGCCTCGCTTTAAACCCAAATAAGTACCTGTGGACATTTTAACTCAGGGTGAATGCTCTGGAAGAGGTGTTTTTATGACTCTGCTTTGAGTCGTGCTTGATTTTTGCTCTATGTGTGGAGCGCTCAGTGAGGGCTGTATTCATTTATCTTATACAATTGGGCCTTATTGACCCTTATTTTATCATCCAACTTAAATAGCAACTCAAGCACAATCCATAGCGGTGTTTTTGCTCTGTGTTTTTCAGTATGGTTAAGGCATATGACTATACTAAATGTGGGGGTCATCACACAAGACCCATTAATAGAAGCTGTAAAGTTACAGAGGGCAAGGACGAGCCATTGGAGAATATTGCCCAGATATTGAAAAAATTAGGGCTGTAGCATGTCACTAATGGAAGATCGGATGGAATCCCATACCTCCAGTGTTTCACCAAAAAATCATCAGTAGTCAGTCAGAGAAGTGACACCCCTTCAGGATCACATATTGCCCACACTCAGGACTCTTTGACAGTCCAGGACCATTTAGGACCAGGTCGACACCTGCATCAGAGAATTACAGAGTATTGAAAAAGGGGATCAGAAACTATTTGGGTGAAAGATGATATGGCTTGGCCACATAGCCATGTACTTTATGGCAATTCAAAAAAATAGAGTTACATAAGATAACCTTACACTCCGTCAGTGGGTCTTAGTCTTTACCACCATAATAAGGGATGAAACTGATTTAGATGTTATAATAAGATGTTAGAATAACTGTCAGAAATCACGTATGACTCGCATGACTTTGGTTGGACAGCTTCAAAGGGCTCACATGCGGTCCTCCTTTGTACAACGGAGGTGGGTAGAAGTACATGGAAAGAAACCCATAAAATTGACAGAGTTAGGAGAGCTTATGCTCCACCTCACAATCCAAAGTCTCCCAAAAAAGGCAGTAAAGAATCTTCCATGTCCAGGAAATACTACCAGAAAAATTTTTGTTCACATAAAGGCGACCATGGGACTGGTAGGCAGTTATATTTGCATGTATTTAGGCATTTACATTCTCAAGGGAAAAGTGTAGCACACTCAGTTCGGGACTGCAGAAAGGCAAAAAAAAAAAACGATTATTACCCATGCATCAAGAGTAGTGGCCGATTTGCAGAAAAGGACTAAGCTAGAAAGAATTGGAAACTAGATTGGGGCAGATTCAAAAATAAATCCTATGCATGGGTAGTCTAACAACATGTTTCAGAAAGTACTCAATGCAAGAGTAAAGCCTTGGTACACACAAATGGAACTAGTTTCACAAAAATACAAGCACTAATTTTGTCAAAAAATCACTTAATCCAAAAAGTTGGGTCAGTGTCACCCAGGGCTTAAACTTCTCTGACAAGTATCAGTCAATAAAAACCATTCATCAAAGCTTCCAAAGGTCAATGCAATTCCAATACATAATGGATTCAATGTTTTGCATAATGTTGATACAAATATTGATTGTGTGTCACAATACATTGGGAATGCAGATTGTGAAACTTTGACAGATGAAACTGTGTTTTGTAAACATAATAACGGTAGTTGTGTTAACTTAAAAACTAGTCAAAATATGGTTAAAACCTCTGAGGTGAGCATCAATATGGTAAAAACAAGGCAATGTATCAAGGCCGTGTACACACAAGTGGATGCAAATGAAACTAATGTGTCGGACAATTCTTTCTGCAAACAGAAACGTGAATTAACAGGTTCAGGTAACATCTGTCACAGTACTGCACGACGACGTCATTCTAGCATCATCTGTGTACCAGATAAGTATGAACTGGACCTGAGATTCAGGCCTCATCATAGAAACCACATTGCAGCTGCACATCATTGGCAAACTTTCAGATTGTGGAATGACCAGAGTGGTGACAAATTTGGTTTCATCCCCTTCGGGGATTTGACCCTTCCCCATGTTGATCTTAAAATAAATACCACAGAAAATATTTTTGATGTATTAAAACTTCAGGTACCCACAATTTCATGGAATCCCAAATTCACTCTCCGCTAAAGCCAGACATCTGGCAAAAGTACTTATCCAATTATTGGGACTCCCAGTTAGTACTTCTACTCAGATATGGTGTCCCGTTAGATTTCGACTATACTTCTCCATTAGAAAGTGTGGATAAAAATCGTATCTCGGGTATTCAACATGCTAAAGGCATTCAAGTCGATTTAAATGAGGAAAAAGCCTTTGGTGCCATACTGAGCCCTTTTCAAAAGTTCCCTATCGATGACTTACATGTACCTCAATTTTTAACCAGAGATAAACCTGGGGGTTCATATAGACAGCTTTCCCCATGGTTATTCAGTGAATGCAGGGGTGCAATCTGACACTTAGGCACCCCCTTTCTATTGACAATATTACCAATAAAGTCAAGCAATTTGTAAGGGTGTTATTCATACAAAATTGACCTCAGCAGTGCATTTCGACATGTCAAGCTGGATCCAAATGATAATATTTTAGGCCTAAGACTCAATGACCTATACATTGACAGTTGTCTTCCTGATTTCAGCATGGTTCGGCTCTGTTTTAGTGCCTATGTGATGCTGTACATTTTATTATGTCCCAGAAGGGCTTTTAGGTGATAAATTATATTGATGACGTCATTGGGACCACTGCAGTCGGTAAATGAAGTGATTCCTTTCAAACTCTTAAAGCTCTACTGCTAGAACTAGGTATTGACATTAGTGAGAAAAAGGTAGTAAAACCTGCAACCAAGATTACATGTCTTGACATTGACATAGATACACAGTAGTTTACAGTCTCCATTCCCCCTGATAAAACTGCAGAAATCTTATCAGAATGCCAATCTTGTGTAGACAAACAGGGATGTACCAAAAGACAGATCCAATACCTTATAGGGAAACTACTTTACTTAACTAAATGGGTTTGAGTTTCCAGACCCTTCCTTAACTGTATGCTTGACCTTTTAAAATGTTCTGATAAATTGACAAAACTTTCACTCACAATTGAGTTCAAAAGAGATATTAATTGAAAATTGAAATTTAATGACAAAGCTTTTATACCTCATAAGCCCATCACTGAAGATATTAAGCTGGATGCATCCTTACAGAGATTAGGTGCCAGGTGGGGTAATCAAGACTATAGCATACAAATTCCACTTGGCTATCAAAACATGTCAATCGTTCATCTGGAAATGTAAAGGAACCTACTTGTGCCCTGTGTGGCTGCACTGGGAAAAAATATCTGAAAAAACAGCTAATATTCACTGGAAGTATTCTTCATCAAACTATGATTTTTCAAAAGAATGTGCATGAAGCATCCAGGACTAAAGTGGAAAGATATTTTAAATGATATTAAAAGGATACTTTTGATAAACAAGGAATAAATATTTTTGTATATTTTATGTGTATATTTTATGTGCATGTGTATGATGAATAGCATAGCCTGTAGTAGACTCTACACTATATATTTTCAATGTGTGTGAAGTATGACCGCTCAGAGTTGTTACAAATTAGGCATAAAGTACAATCAAGTGAAACATCAAAGTCATTGTCATTGGATACTAGAAAAGTTATAAGAAAAAATAGACTCAACAAAAGAGGAAAAAGGGCAGGAAAAAACCGCAATAAACAGAAATACCTAGATACCAATACTTCTGCCTCAGAACATGAAACATCAATATATAATAAGACAGAACAAGGTAGCAGAGATAACATCAGTATACTGCTTATAAATGCCCAATCAATTAAAAATAAGGATATCTTACTTGCAGAATACATCCATGATATAATGAACATTGATGTGTGTGTTGTGCCTGAGACCTGGCTAGACAAAAACAGTGATGAGGTAAATGCTTGGACAAGTACGTGTGAACTGACAAAGCATGGATACTGCCTTGATGCTATCAGCAGGGAGACTAGTTATAAAAAAGAGTACAGAGTTTAAAAACTTTATGAGTGTGAACTACAGTCATTTCAGTTTGCCAAATGGAGAGATTCTCTTCCACAGAAAGCGATCACACTAAATGCAATATATCACCCCCCCCCCCCTTACTCCAAAGAAACACCCAATAACAAATTCTGTTTTTCTGAATGAACTTAGTGATAAACTCTCTGACCTAGCTATTGAAGATTATTCTGGGTGACCTCAATATCCATTTAAATGATGAGCAAAGTTATGATACAGAATTACTAAATGATATTATTAACTCACTGGGATACAAACAGCATGTTAGCTTTTACACCCATACAGCTGGACACATACTAGATGCAGTAATCACCAAGTTTGACAGTGATTTAATATTAAAGTGTGTTCCAGGAAAATTTATATATGACCATTGTGCTGTCATTTGTTATTTGAAATGTCACAAAGAGAGACCAAAGAAACAAGTACAATTAGTAAGGAGATGGAATAAAGAATTGGACCAATTATATAATGACTTAAGTAAAATAGGTCTGCCAAATGAAGAATCAACATCTATTGATACATTAGGAGACCATTTTGAAGATAAGTTAAAGTTATGCTTAGACAAACATGCCCCACTGGAACAGAAAGAGTATGTGTCTAGAAGAAACTTCCCCTGGTACAATGAAGAAATAAGAACACAGAAACAGAAAGTGAGAAGAAGAGAAAGAATATGGAAGAGATACAAAACACCAGACACTCTGAAAGCATTAAAAGTAGATAGAAACAAATACAAGTATATGCTAAAAATTTCAAAAGCTTCAGTCCTACGTAAAAAAATTGATGAATGTGGCAGAGACTCAAAAAAACTTTACAAATTGATCACAGAACTAACTGGAGGCCCAAAATAAAACCCTTTTCCTGCAAACATAGATAATGAAGATCTAGCCAATAAATTTGCTGATTTCTTCCTGAACAAAATCAAGAAAATTAGATTAGATCTAGAAGGATGTCCCAAATACGAACCTCAAGAGAGGGACTGTAAAATATTAGAAAACCTTGCTCCTCTAAGTGAAAATGAAGTAAAAAGCATAATATGTGACATGCCTAGCAAATTATTTCTTTATTTCTCGTATTTGGTACAAATACATATTAAAGATTACAGAAGAAAAGAAAGAGAGTATAGACTCAGAACATGGAAACAAAAGAAAAGAGCTGTAGCACTAGATTAAATATATACAACTCAAAACACATATGGTATTACTCACACCTGTACAGAAATAGTCAAGCATAATATGCAATTCTTCATTTGTAAGCATACATCCCACTCCACTTTTAATAATGCTGTCTCTGTGGAACAATAATGTCTTTATGTTTTCAGCATATAAATAATCTAACTCTGTGTAAGAAGTAGTAAAGTAGTACTGACTGATGGTATCACACATGCATTTTACATCATACAACATGTTCCAATGTACATTATATTTTGAAAGTATACTACGAATACCTGCGAAAGCCTGTGAATTAGATGTGATTCCAACCAAAGTACTTAAAAATGTTCTTGGTGCCATTATTAAGCACTCTAATCATCAATAAGTCATTGCAAACTGGTACCTTTCCAAGTAAATGGAACAATGCAATAATCAAACCACTCCTCAAAAAGAAAGGACTAGACTTGGAACTACAGGCCAGTAAGTAATTTATCATTTCTGTCCAAGGTTCTAGAAAAAGCAGTTCTGAAGCAATTTAATGAGCATGTGGAACCACAAAATCTTTTTCCTGATTATCAGTCTGCTTACAGGCAGGGGTTTTCTTGTGAAACTGCCCTTGTGAAATTAACAAATGACATTCTGTGGGCCATGGAACATCAGGAAGTTATGCAATGATGGCAATTGATCTGTCAGCAGTATTCGGCACAGCTGATCATGATATTTTACTTGAAGTTTTGCAGAAACAATATGGCATATCAGGAAATGCTTTGAAATGGTTTAATAACTATCTACAACCAAGATCATTCTGTGTGAACATAGGTGATAGTTATTCTTATAAAACCCCACTAAATTTCTCAGTATCGCAGGGCAGTTGTACTGGTCCAATTCTCTACTCCAACTATGCAAGTACCATGAAGTATATAGTTCCAGCTCACATGTCACTGCAAGAATATGCAGATGACCATGCAATCAAATTAACATTCTCTGCGAATAACATCTCAGCAGAAGCCACAGCTCTTAGATCCCTAGAAAACTGTGCAGAAGACATAAAACAATGGATGGATTCCAACAGGTTTAAAATGAATAGCTCAAAAACTGAATTTATCCTTTTTGGTCACCCAAAGCAATTGAGAAAGTGTTCTTCAAACTATTTAAAGGTGTGTGAAGATGTAAGTTTAAGTGTTGATATAAGATATCTGGGAGTCTACTTAGACAGCCAACTTAGCTTTAAACAACACATTACCCACAAGTGCAAAGTAGCTATGCTAAACATTCACAAAATTAGGAACATCAGATCTACTCTCACAACAGAAGCCACTCATACTCTTGTTTTAGGTTTGGTTACATCACATCTGGATTTTTGCAACAGTGTACTGTTTGGCCTACCAAAATATTCAATCAAGAAATTGCAAAGAGTTCAAAATATAGCTGCCAAATTAGTCCTCAACAGAACAAAACATGAAAGCTCAACAGAATCCAGAAAGCAGCTGCACTGGCTTCCAATTGCTGCCAGGATTGAGTTCAAGATAATTGTGCTTGTCTACAAATGCCTACACAGAAATGCTCCAGAATATCTGCAAAAATCCTGACTACTAAACCAGTGCTTAGAGAAGGACTCAGATCCTCTACTTTCACAAACAATCTTCATGTACCAAAAACAAGTCGACACACATTTGCATCAAGATCTTTCAGTGTGAGCGGCCCATCGCTGTGGAATGAGCTACCCTACAACATCAAGGAATGACAAATCTGAAAATGTTTAGGAAAGAAGTCAAGACCTATCTCTTTAAGAAATATTATAGATAAGCTTCCATGTAAATGCACATTTGAAATAGGATTGTAAAAAATGCGCAATATCAAATGGAATATGTTATGTTTTTATGTTAAATGTTGAACATTTTGGTTTGCTATATGTGTATGGGATCTCAGTGGTATGGCAAAGCCAAATGCATAGTATGTGACCACCAAGCTGTATTTATGGTTCTGAACTCTAGCAAAACACGTGATCTCACCTTGGCTGCCATTTCCAGAATTATTTTTATGGAGGCAGTCCAATTTGACATATTTTAAAGACTGTCTATATTATGGTATTGTAAATGAGATAGCTGACAATCTATCCAGGTGGGCTATAAGAAGTCAATACAGACAAACATTTAAGCATCAGCTCCCTAATCATTGCTTGTTCAGTCCCCTGAAAATGCTCTGGATATTAATTGATGTATTTAAACTCTGCAGGTTCCACATCTCAGATGTCAGGGCCATCAGCAGACTGAAACAGGCCTTTGCAGACTCCACTTCAACGTGTTATGAGGCAAAATGCAGAACTTTTGTAGTCTTTTGTTGCCTGCTTTTCTTTAACATCAGAAATTTGGCCCCTTTATCCATCCTTTTTAAAATTCCCCACCTTTAACAGAGTGAGTTTTTCTGGTCTTTCAAATTACATTTCTGCAGTCAAAACATTCTTATCTATGGCTTTGACACCTCTTTATTATCGATATCCCCATTTTTCATTTAATAGTAGAATAATGTAACAAAATGCATATGGGTCTCATTTGCAATGTTTCTGTATTGGTAGTGTTTTTCAGTTTTCTGAGAATCTCCAAACTCGTCCCCATGCCATTTCTGCTTATGATCCCCTGAAACAACTGGCATGAGAGGACCTCATATTTGCCATCCCCTGTATCCACCTCATCATTAAATGGGTCAAAAGCCCTATTATTTTACCAGTGTGACAGAATAAAACGTACTGGAATCAACTTTATCTTAATTTTTTTTAAATCTTCAAAAGTAGAAGGTCCAGTTCTCCTAAATGTAGAGAACAGGTCCTTACAATGACAAACTGCCCCTGTTTAAAACTAGCCAGAAGTGGAATGGAAAATACTTCTATGACTATACACCCCCCCCCCCACTCCCCACGCCCAACCCCCCACCCCACCACCCCACCCCACCACCCCCAAAAAAAGAAAAAATTCCCCGACAGTACATATCTGATGGCCAGCTCATGGGAGGTTTTTCAAACATTTGAAGAAAAGCAGTCCTGAAGGGCAAAAAATTCGAAGCTGCGTTGAATCACAACAAATCATACTATCCAAGTACAAAGTGCAGTGTACTTGGTCTGACTAGAAATGGAGTCTGACAAGCTATATGCTTAACACTCGTTAATAGCTCTTGACCCCAGCACAGAATGTAAAAGGCTGACTGTCTGACTAAAATCCCTAGCCAATTGAATCCCTGCATTTATCGTGGCACAAGTCACTTGAATTGAAATAACGGTATTGAATTCTTACTACTTGTCTATGTCTGCTACTGACATGTTATGTTCTGTCAGAAAGGTTCAATTCTGCATTTTTGCAAACACATACAATTCATCAAAATCTATGTATCGGTCATGGAGAAATTATTACATAGAAACACAGCTTAAGTTCATACTTCAACTATAGTTTCAATGTGTATTTTGGAAAGATTTTATAATTCTAAATAAATTCTAATTAGACTTTTTATAGCATTTAATGTTGCAAAAGCACCCAAACAATCAAATTTCAGTATTCAGGGACAGGAAAAAGGTCAAACACCATGGAGAACGCTAAGGTGGGTATGCCTTGGTTTATAGTTTCCTACATAAGTATTTCAGTTGGTTAGTTGGTATAAAACCATTTTTAATTTTATGTATAAAAATATTCTCTCACTGCTTTTACTATTTGTAATAGCAATGCATGAGCCCCCGATTAAAGCTTATTAGTCAATAAACCTGTGTCATTGAAAATTTCTTTTGTTAATCTGAATTTTTCCACTGGAAAATTGGTGAAAGGAAGTGCCAGTTTACTAAGTTCAATATCCCAAGAAGCTCTAGTACAAGCACAAGCAAAGCATGGATTCCCCTCACTACTGTATTCTTACTAATCAATCCAAGTACAGCCAGTGTGACAGTGACATTAGATTTTGCCTGTGCCAGTTCTTCTCTCAGAACACTGAAGAACCCATCCAAGGCAAATTTGGGCCCCGTATATGGTGACGTCAGCACATGGATCATTTTCCCTTTAAAATATAAATTTAATATAAACTTATCAGTGACACATTTTACATCCTTTAACTATTTTTGATATATTGTAATAAATAGACAGTAACATGTTGATTGAATTGGGTTTGGGTATTTAATGTATGGTTAAGTGATCTCATAAACAGTGAATCTTGTCTTGTGAAGAAACCATGGAACTTAGGGATGAATCTAAAAGTATATTTATATTGTTTAAGAAAGAAAGTTTCTCACATACCTGAAATTGATGAAATGATACCTGATCTGCCATTTTTAGCAGACTTAAGATAGGGAAGGGCATGGCTTGAAATATGGACATAGCTGTTGTAATTAATGGCGGTCATCTCTTCAAACATATCTAACTCTTCATTAGTACCATGCCAAGCAAAAAGTTTGCCATAATATACATGGTTGGCTATAAGAGTATCAATGCCATTGAAAAACTGAACTGCTTTCTACAAAAGAAAACAAGAATAAACAAAAACAGATTAGTAATTGTTCTTAACCATATAAAATATTAAACAATCTATCATAAAGGAACAACTATTACATATATTTACATATATTTCTTCATGGCTGTTACATGTAAGGGCACCCTGCCAGTATGTGTTTTAAAGGGAACAAAGCTGTCTGTGGCTGCTGCAGAGTTATTTTGTTCTTTTACCGTATAAAATATGGAAGAGTATTAGGGCCAAGTAAAAACAATTCAATTTAGTGAGATAGTATCTCATTTTTTGAGATATTAAGTCAATTTTTTGAGATACTATCTCAATTTTTTTTAATATTTATCTCAATTTTTTGAGATACTGAGTCAATTTTTTGAGATAGTTATCTCAATTTTTGAGATATTATGTCAATTTTTTAGATATTATGTCAATTTTTTTAGATAGTTATCTCACTTGGTTGAGATACTAAGTCAATTTTTGGAGATATTAAGTCTATTTTTCGAGATAATTATCTCAATTTTTTTAGATATTATGTCAATTTTTTGAGATATTAAGTCAATTTTTCGAAATATTATGTCAATTGTATTTGTGGTGAACTTTTGTTGGAGTGAACTGGATACAGTTGAAGGTTAGAAGAGGTCAGATAAAGGTCAAGTACATGAAAGGAGTGATAAGATAGAATTTCAGTTCTGGGATTTATTTAACGTGTTAGTATAGTATAAATGACTAGATACAAGGTATTTAAAACATTTTATATGTGAACATGGAAAATTTTTAAAACCACCATATGGGTCACAGGCCCAGGTAAAATACATAAAATACTAAAGCAATGATAGTGCCACATACAAAGTAATGAGTGATACAATAAACATCTTGTATGAGGATATGCCTGGAATTTGTCCCTTCCTTAGGTAGCTCCTAGAGCACCAATTGACCCAATTGTGGCGAAAGTTCATAATAAAGAGGGGGAACCAGGGTCTGCCTGGCCTGACCTATCCCATGTACACCTAGGCCCACATCAATCCATATGGAGAACTCCCTTGTGTCGGGACCAACACAAGGGGTCAAAGCAAAGGAGGGTGCTGTGAAACTGGATTATGCCTAAGTGACCTCAGGTTACCAATCTGAGGAGAACATCAGAAACACAGGATCAAGATATCTCTCTAACTTGATCAAGTTTAGAGTTCGAAAATTGTCAAGTTGGTAGGGGGAGCCAGGGTCAGCCTGGTCCAGCCTGAGGTCCATAAAAGAATAAACCCCTGAGCCTACATCAATCCCTATGGAGAACTCCCTCATGCGGGACAAAACATGAGGGGTCAGGACTACAGAGATAAGTGAACACCCACTTCCAAGTGAGGAGGGTTGTAAGAAAGAGTCCACTGGACTCCAAAAATTTGCAAGCAGTCAACTGTGCCAGGGATGTGGTGAAGGGAAAATTACTTGTTTACACTTCGAAATCTGAAGTAAGAATGATGGAGGAAAATATGGTTGTGGTTACTTAAGTGTGACACCCCAGGTGATTGGATAGTGCCAATAAACAATGGTTACCCCAATAAGTGGAGAAGTAACAAGAGGTAAAGTTTAAGGTACCTCCCAACTGAAGAAGCAGGCCCCTACCAGTCCGTGCTACCTATAGTGTGTGGATCTACCAGAGGGCTGATTTGCTATATTTTGGATACTGTTTACAGGGACCATGGTTACGCCATACAAGCATGTTTAATATGTAGTATTTCAGATTTGGACACGAATTTCGGTTATCAGTGCATCATCCATTTCTATGCAGAAAATATTTCAGTTTCAGAAACAACTTTTTGTTGGCAATCCAACTCTATATTCAGAACCTGGTATATATTTTAAAATAAGGTTTTTGATATATTGAGTGAATATTTATTTTTATTTATTTTTGAAGAAAATATGGTGCACTCTAATTGTGCACGCACATTTTGTTGGTGTTATGTAAATCTTTTTTTTTTTGAAGAAAATATTTGATTTAGAAGCGAAGTTCGACTACTAGAGCACATTATATATGTAGAAACTAGCAAATACTTTAAAATAAGGTTTCTGGTGATATATTGAGTAAATTTTATTTTACCTTTGATTTTGAAACCAAGATGGCAGACTTTGGTGAAGATTAACATTTTGCATGTGCAAATTGTCTTTTTGTTATTTCTTTGTACTTGTAGGAAAAATGTGCCTGGGAGTAAAGAATATGTGGGATTATTTAAAAAAAGACTAAAATCAAGGAAACATGGGCAAGATAATATCAATTCATCTGACTTCAGTATGGCTCCAAATATTGCACTGCCCAGAAAAAGACCACATTCACAAATGGTTGTAGGGATTTTCAAAAACTCAATGATAAATCATAACTGATTTGCAGTTTGTGTAATCTGCAAAGGGCCTTTACCAATATGAGCCTAGCTGTTGAACTTTGACCTATGAAATTTATAA
This sequence comes from Sabellastarte sp. h YS-2021, assembly GCA_964017235.1. Taxonomy (NCBI): domain Eukaryota; kingdom Metazoa; phylum Annelida; class Polychaeta; order Sabellida; family Sabellidae; genus Sabellastarte; species Sabellastarte sp. h YS-2021. The sequence goes on from OZ024928.1 coordinate 140,032,948, forward strand.
AATCTTGGGTTAATCATACTCTTAGTTGATTTTACTGCGAACTATAAGACAGAACATCCTTTTGAGGTGATGTAATCCGTTTGACTCCATTTTTCAGAAGTACTTCATGATTAGTGGTTTATATTTATATATTGTGTGAATCTACCAGAGAGTGGATTTGCTGTATTTTGGATATTGTTCATATCTTGGAGCAGTCAGCATAGTTGTGCAGACACTGAACATCTGGATATAGACATTTGTATTAGTGGACACTGACCAGATCACAGGATACGGAAATTTTGTGTTAGTAGATGCTGAATGGATCACAGGATTTAGACATCTGTGTTAGTGGATGCTGAAAGGATCACAGGACAGATTGCTACACACAGTGGACAGTCTTAAGTGTTAATTACATGGATAGGACTGTAATCAGGCAGGTTGGTTTCATTTTAGTATTATTATATTATTGTACAAACTATTAAGAGTATCTCAGTTGACTGTTAGCATTGTTTTAAATGTTAATAAATTTTTAAGTAAGACATCTAAGTCTTTCTGATCCAACTAATTGATACAACCATTCAATAAATCATTTAAAATAATTTACTTTACTTGAAAATTTATTACAAAGTGCTCAAAATGGCTAGTGTTGTGCAGTCACCATCTACAGAAGTTGTAGAGATATGTGAAAAAGATATGTTAATACGGATAGCACTAGAACTGCAGTTAGAAAAGGTCAACAAATACGCATGAACTGAAAAGGCTTATTGTTGAACAGTAGGTTGATGAAGACAATTTTACCTGATACTTTTAGATATGTATAAACATCTACTAATGGAACATTCTGGGCAATTTAAAATCATGCAAATAAGAAATTGAAAAGGAGCTAAACCTCCAAGCCCGAAGGTCAAAAGCAAAATGAAAAGTTTGAAGCTCAACAGTGAAAAGAAGAGCTTGAAGCTCAACGGAAAAAAGAGGAGCTTGAAGCTCAAGCTCAACAAATGTAAAGAAGAAACAAATAGAGCTTGAAGCTCAATAATATAAAATAGACCTGGTACATGAGAGAAAATGAAAGCTTTAGAACTTAATGCTCACCAAATTGCCCATGAACAGTTCATGGCTACCAAACTTGATTTGGTAAAAATGTGCGACTGGTACCACCTCTCAATGAATTGGAAGTTAATAAATATTTTCAACACTTTGAACGAGTGGTTCAAAATTTGAAATGGTCAAGAGACCAGTGGCATTCATCACTGCAAATTGCTCTGAAGGGAAAAGCCCGAGAGGCAGAGGCAGTGTGCCTCAATCATATTTCCAAAAGCCATACCTTTGACCGACATGACAGTACAGAGGACCTCGAAAGCTTTAGTCAGTTTCTTTACTTTAGTTTGCTTACCAAAGGAGATCCAATCAGATCAAGCATGAAATTTCATGTCAGGACTATTTCAACAAATTGTATCTCAGCTAGGTGCCAAACAGGTCCAATCTAGTGCTTTGAAAGGCTCTATTCAAAAATACAATTAGTACATATTGTTTAGATAATGAAAAAGACTGGAATGAACACATACGATTATTGTTGTTTGCAGTTAATGAATCAGTTCAAGAGTCTTTAGGCTTTAGTCCTTTTGAGTTGGTCTTTGGTCATTCAGTCTGTGGTCCTTTCAAGATGTTGAAAGACAATTGGTTATCTGCGAACACAGGGAGCCTAAACCTGTTAGATTATGTCTCAAAGTTTAGAAGTAGGTTGAGAAAGGCTTTTGAGCTGGCGTAACAAAATTTTAAACATTCTCAGTCGCAAATGAAAATGCTTTATGAAAGAAAGTCACAAAATGGTGTTTTCAAGCTGGGAGACAAGGCCAGGTAACAAGGGCCATACAAAGGGTTAAATAGAGTAGGTGATCTGGATTATGTCATTGAAACCCCCTGACAGAAGAAGGTCAACTCAACTATGTCATGTAAATATGGTAAAGCCATACTTTGAAAGGGGAGTCACAAAGCCTGTCATGGCTACTGATTGTAATGTAGAAAACCACAACAATCAGGAACATGGAGCATGGGGCAACATTCCTGATGTTGAAGTTGAATGTTAAATCAGGTTGAGTAATTTAGAGATTCTTGCTGATTTGGAAACCAAACTGAATTATATACCTCCCCCTTATTGAGCTACTCTTGAAGTATAAGTCAATATTTCCAGATGTCCCTAACAGGACCAATGTACTCATGCATGATGTTGATGGCAATGCAAGTCCAGTCAAACTGCATCTGTATTGTGTAAACCCGATCAAACTTCAAAAGTTAAAGGCTAGAAGTGCAATATATCATGGACAAAAACATAATTGAACCAAGTCAAAGTATCAGGCATTACCTTGTGTATTAGTCCCAAAACCAGAAGTTTCAATCCGATATTGCACAGATTATAGAAATGCCAATGTTTTGAGTAAAACTAATTAATTTCCTATCCAAAGAATAGGAGCAGGCCAAAGAACTATCAGCCTTTGTAACTCCCAATGGCCTAGGCCTTTACAAAGTGAGGAAATTCGGCATTCTGTTTCAGGGACTAATGAATATGTGTTTGAAGGATTCAGGTGTTGAAGTGTATCTGGAAGAATATTTTAAAAGACTTGAACAAGTTTTATTTCAGGTCAAACCAGGCACCCTTACTGTGAATTTGTCAGAGTGACTTTGTAAAGGCAAAGGTTGTTTACTTAGGTCATGTATTAGGTCATGGTGTGACACAAACTAACTACAATTTCTGGATAGAGCATCAGCTCAAATGTTATCCTTTCCTTTAACATGCTCTATTTGTAAACTGTATGCTTGCAAAATTAAACTCCTATTCAATAATCGTCTGTTTTTGTTTTTCAATTTGTGCAAGAAGACAAAACATTTTTTACTTTGTCAAATATTTTTCATGAGCCGCACACCAGTCAAATGTTTTGCTCTTTTTCAAGAGATCATTCAGTAGAACAGTGACTTTCTACAAGTTTTTACAAAATATTTTATAATAACCTGCCATTCCTGGGAATCTCATTGAGCTTTTCATATTTTCAGGATTGGTGTAGTGAGCAATGCTTTTAACGTTTGCTTTAAAGGTCATTTTAGGGGCCACGGTGGCAGAGTGGTAACACTCTCGCCTCCCACCTCTGCGGCCGGGGTTTGATCCCCATCATGGCCGTAAGTGGGAAAGCTGGTAGTTGCTTGCCGTTGGTCGGCAGTTTACAGTACAGAACCCTAGCGAACTATATGTACTGGTTTCCTCTGCCCTTCCAACTACCCGTCGTGATATGACGTGTACAGTGTTGAAAGCAACGTAAAACCCCAAATAAATAAATATAGGTCATTTTGTATGTTACAACTGAAAAGTAAACTTGTAAAACTTGAACCACATATGGATGCTGATTATGTAATTCAATATGTAATGCTCTATGAAGTATAATTACATAAGTATGTATATTCGCTTATTTTTGTGTTAAAAGAAAAAACAATGATGAAATTTTGTCACCCTTGGCTTTAAAGTTTTTCCTTAAGATGGGGAGGTTTTACATATAAGGGCACTCTACCAGCATGTCTTTTAAAGGGAATAATGTTGTCTATAGCAGCTGCAGAATTCTGTTGTTCTTTCACCATATAAGCACATTGACTTATTGATTTTTTCTGTAGTCTTGATAATTGGTCTTGCTAGTGCTGACCTCTCTTGTGCAAAACTGGAATGATCTATTTATACATGGTGGGAAACACCCCTGTTTTTCCTGGAAGTGCGTTGACATGTTCTTCAACATTTCTTTCTAGAACCTTTTATAATCCCAAGTATATAAAGGTTGAAACTGTGTTATATACCTTTTGTGGTGAACTGTTGTTGGAGTGAACTGGATATAGTGTCTGGATATACCAGAGAGTGGATTTGCTGTATTTAGATATTGTTTATATCCTGGAGTGGACAGCATTGTCGTGCAGAAACTCTCAATATCTGGATATAGGCTTTTTGTGTCAGTGGACACTGAAAGGATCACAGGACACACGCATTGTGTGTTAGGGGATGCTGAAAGGATCACAAGACAGGTTGCTGAATACAGTAGACAAACTTAACCATTAATTATGTGGATAGGACTTTGGTCAGGCCAGATATGTTTCATTATTTTATCACTATATTATTGTATGAACCATTAAATTAGAGTATCCCTGTTGACTCTTATCATTATTCTAATTGATAAATAAATTTGTTAAGTAAATCTTTTTGTCTTTTCCTGTTGCAACATAAAGCAACAAGTAATTACTACTGCACTTGCCCCATGGACTGTAATAATGATTCATAAAATGGTATTAAATTTTCGATTAACAAAAATATTTAAAATTGAATACACAGTGTATGCATTCTACATAATGCTTGTTTTGTACAAATATAGCTATAGTTATTTTTGTGTGGTTTAGATGGCTGGGATTGGTAGCCAGCCTAGTGCATATTTTTATATTTTTTTATATGTGTTGTTATCATATTACTTTCTGATAACATTACAGTGCTTTTCAGGCAGGTTGGATGTAACCAACCCACCTATAAGATTCCGACGTCCATCTGTCCGTCCACATTTTCATTTCCGGACTCTAACTCAAAAACACTTTGTCCAATCGAATTCAAACTTGACACGGAGATAGATCACCATCATAGCTATAGGTTCCTTTCGAAATTGGTGTAATTCTGTTTGTTCGTTTTTCCGTTTTTTGTCCGTTTGTCTGTCCATCAACATTTCCGTTTCCAGACTCTAATTCAAAAACGCTTTGTCCAATTGAATTCAAACTTGACAGGGAGATCGATCATCATTATAGTTAAGATGCTTTCGAAATTGGTGTAATTCCGTCTGTCCATTTGTCTGTCCGTCAACATTTCCATTTCTGGACCCAATCAAATTCAAACTTGACAGGGAGATAGATAACCATCATAGCTAGGTTCCTTTTGAAATTGGTGTAATTCCGTCTGTTCGTTTGTCCGTTTTTTGTCTATTTGTCCATCAACATTTTTGTTTTCAGACTAACTCAAAAACGCTTTTTCCAATCGAATTTAAACTTGACAGGGAGATAGATCACCATTATAGCTAGGTTCCTTTCGAAATTGGTGTAATTCCGTCTGTTCATTTGTCTGTTTATAGCATAGATACAATTATGTAACCTAGATTACAAGTTTTACATTTCTTAACACGTCTAACACATTTACCTTAACTGGGTGACCTAACATTTCTTTCCTTGTTTCTAAATTTAATTACAGCAGTTGCTAACCTTATTGCTGCCTGTGCAACCCGCCTTTTGGGGCATTTCTGACCCTCTTGTGTAAGAGTTAACTTGCTTATATCAGGTAATTAGAAGGGCCCTATTAACCCAGGTGAATGGTACACTCATGTGTGCATTCTGTGTCTGTATTGAAAGTGTTTTACCATTGATGATGCACTAATACAGCTTGATTTCAATGTAGATCTATGGTCATGTCTGTAGCTATTTGTATGTCCTACTGGGATGTTAAGCATTGATAATGTGTTATTAAACGTGTTTTATTGTAATATCTGATGAACAATGATTAAAGTCTTATGGGTTAATTTACATTTTAGTTGGTAACTGCTTTTAGTGCCCTTGAGGGCTATCATAGTTATTAGTGCCTTATGAGATGTTATTGAGTTTAACGCCCTCTACAGGGCTGTTATGTATATTTGCTGTCAGATTATGTTACACTTATGGTTCTTTAGGTTCAGTGCATTATGAATACCTTTGGTGCATGTACGGGTACATTATGACACATTGGATCGCATTTGGCCCCGGGGACAGTTGCTGGTATGTGTATGGTGTATTATTATGATTACTTCCTGGCCCAGAGCATGGTTATGTAGGTTATTGTCTAATATAGTATGTTTAATTAATAATTAATTTAATTAATTTATTTTATTTCCAATGCCTGTGTGTTTTGGGGTGTTGGGGGTTTCTCTGGGGTGACTGATGATGCACTAATACAGTTTTATAAGGGTTATAAGGGTGGTTGGTTATAAGTACAAGGTATGTAGTATAGGGCTATAGGTGGCCTTTGACGACTGGGCTGTGTTAAATGTGGTGTGAGTATGTATCACATTTGTGATAGCCCAGGCACCATTTGTTATGTAGGTGCTAATATAGAAGTGCCTTTAATAAATTTTATTTTATCTCCAATGTGTGGTTTTTCATTGAGATGAAATTCATTCGAGCTAACACACAATCACAAAATGGAGAAGAATTGTGGTGCAACCATTACCCTCACTGTCTTACATAATTGTTTATCATTTTGTCAATGTTCATATTGCCTTTATCATATAATTCATCTTTGAGTGTACTAGCCTCTGAAACAAAAGAGCCTGTCACTGACTACCCTGCACATGTGTTACTCTGGGTGTACAGCTAGCAGCGTTGATTATTTTGAGTGAAGTTCCAGTTTATTTTGTTATTGAAGTGTATTATCAATACATAGAATCTGATTCAGTGCTTGGGATTTACGAAAAACTACACATATGTTTTACATCTGTTCCTATATCTTAGTTTCCGGAAAATTCAGGACAATATATATAAGTAAGTTAAGAAATACATTTAAGTCAGTTGTGATTTAGAAGTAGTTAAATGGGTTTCAGTTGTGTTTTAGCAGAAGTCAGTAGTACTGCTGTTGCTTGGGCTCGGATGACTGTTGGGGGGCTGGGGCTTAGTGGGCTGCTGTGGAAGCTTTTACTGCTGGGTGGTTGGAGGACAGGCAACATGTTGATCCAGGTCCATTGGTGTTAACAGTTGAGGTGTATCCATCGGCAGATATTGTGTGCACTTTCTTCACCTGTGACAGAGGCTACTGACGGTAGGTTGAAGACCTTGGTTGGGCTGATGGTGAGATGCAGCCATCTTGAAGTCCTGGGTTGTTGGTTGTCAACAACTATGTAGAAAGTCTGTGGCCCTCTGGATTGTTGCTGTCCTTTGGGCACCACTTGGGTCTGTTGAGCTGGTTGTATGACTTGCTGGCATCTGGGTTTCCGGAATATGCAAGACGTATTCCGTGGCAGAGGCTGCAGGCTGCTGCTGCTGGTTATAAGTCGTTGGCTCATGTGTGGAAGTGGTACTGAAGCTCCTAGGAAGTGAAGGTTGCTGTGGCCGATGGGTCCTTTAATATGCCCTGCTCTGTATCCCACCCAAAAGGTTAACTGCCTCCTTTCGAAAAGTTTTCAACATCAGATGCAGGTAATGGCTGTTCTGGTGGTCTCCCGCCTGGGCCCAGGGAAAGATGTGAGCATAGTCTTCATCTGGGTAAATTGATCCATGACCTACTGGTGGCACACTACACTGGTACTGGCAGTGCTGCAGATGGATTGCTGGTGTGTTGTGTCAGAGAGGATGCTTGTCTCCATACTGTCGGTAGACCAATTGTGGGCTGTGGCTGCACTGGCACTGACTCCTCTCTGAGGAGACTTGAAGGTTGAATATTTGCGAAGTCCCTCCCTTCTGATATGGGTCTTCTGGAAGTTACATTTGTCCTGAATCCTGCAGATGGGTTGCTGGTGTGTTATGTCAGAGAGGATGCTGGTCTCCATACTGTCGGTATGTATGGACCAATTGTGGGCTGTGGCTGTACTGGCACTGACTCCTCTCTGAGGAGACTTGAAGGTTTAATATTTGAGTCCCTTCCTTCTGATATGGGTCTTCTGGAAGTTACATTTGTCCTGAATCCTGTACTGCTTCTCTGTTATTTCCTTGGGAGCCTCGCCAGACATAGACTGGGTGAGTTTTCTTAGCAAGTCCTTTGGGATTCAAATCAAATCTGCACACCTTCACTAACAGCTTGTGCCTGCTGCAAAGCTCTCCTACAGGCAATCCTTCCTGGCCCTGTGCTTAAAGTGTTTGTTGGTTTTTTCGTAAAGCTCCTTGTGATCCTTAGACTTGCCCCAAGTCTTGTATTTGTATCCATCAGTAACCAGAACAGTTAAATTTAAATTGGAAACTTACAGGAGTTCATTGTACCACAAGCAATCTTGTGGGGGATAGTCTCTGAAAAAACAAAGATTTGTGCCACCCATTTAGCCTCAACTGTAATGAGGGACACATTTATGCAGATTGTATGCACAACAGTATGCAGAAATCCCCAACATATTTACATACTGTTATTTATATGGCAGGGGTTTTCCCTCTTGAAAGCATGCTGCCACAACTGTCATGCTGGGTTTCAAACTGTAGATCTCTGTTATTGTAGAACCCAAATACAGGTACACAGCCACACTGTGAAACCTTTTATTTGTTGAGAGTTTACTTTGAGAACATCAGGGTGAAAAGTAGAAACATGAATGAAATAGGTGTAATACTTTCCAAGAGTATTTGTATGAATATTTCCTTGTTTTAGTGTCAAGGTTATAAATTCCCATGGATTGTCAAACCAATTAACTGGTTTTCAACACAGTGTAGAAATTGGCAAAAGTCCCTATGAGGGCTGTTCCATATTGATGATCACAGTGTATACCTTGTACCCATTTGGAAAAATTTAAATTAGTCATGGTCCATAGATTAAGATGGGTGGATTTTACATTAACCTTCCAAGTGACAGTTTGATTGGTGTTACAGTCCTTTCGATTGTTTCCCAAATCCTCCTGAATTGATTACAAACCTCATAAAGGCCTATACCACTGCCAATACCAAGTTAGGATAGAAAACATTGCTTTACAAACTTTACAAAGATAGCTTTAGGATTGTAGATGATTACAGCAAATTTTTGACAATTTAAAAGTATGAAATTATCAGGGACACACATGATTCATCCCAAACATTTCAAAAGTTACACCATTGGTTCCAGGCTGGTCTTTAATGCGCTCAAACATTATGATCATGGTTTATAGATCCCCCACATGAAAAGTTTGACTTCGCAAACCTCCCAAATGAACTCAGTGTTCTCTCTCGAGCAGATTTCGCAAGTTTGTACACACTCTGGGGCGAGTTGTCACAAAACCAACTCACCAACGCGTCTGCGCTGTTGCTACTAGGCGAAATACTCAAAACTGACCGAAGAAATTTGTCTATTATCAGAAGCGATGACATACATATTTCCTCATAGAAATGGGTGAGAAAGACATGGAAGTGAGTTTATTTTATTTGATACATCCAGGTAACAGTAATTCACGTGAGAATTAGGGTATTCTCACAGGTTTTCAGTGCTTTTCAAATTGCAGTGGTTTTCAAATTTTTAACTCGCCTTCTGCATAGAGTACCACAGGCAAAACAGTCGAAACAACTACTGACCAAAGAAATTCATCTATTATCGGAAGAGACAAAACATATATTTCTTCAAAGAAAAGAGAAGAAATGCAGTTTATTTTATTTGATGAACCCAGATAACAGTAGCAAAAACAGTAGCACCCAGCCATTAAGGCTAAGATGTGCTTTTGAAGTGAAATTTTAAAAAAAAATTGACAAATAAAAACAACATTAATTTATTTGAATAAATAAAATAAAGATAATTTAATTATTTAAATAAAGAAGATTTTATGCAATCCCAAATTGAAACTAAATATTCCAAAATATCTTGACACAAAGCGTGTCTCACATTTTTTCACAGTTGTCTCGCCTTTTCAAGTGAAGGGAGACAGTCTGTCTCACATTTAGTTTTGATGAGGGTGAACACTGAACTATTTTCAAGATCTGAGATCTGTTGGGGGGATCAGCATAGTGGAACAGCCCTATTAGATTGTGAATTCCAATGTTAAGTTTGCTTCATGGAAAAGATGCTTTTGTGATGTGTGGTAAAATACCCCCCCCCCCCCCCAAGAAAAATATCTCCTGGAAAGATTGCCTACTGCATATTTTGTATCCCTGAAAAAATGTCTCCTAAGAAATAAGAACAAGTAATTTCACTAGAGTATTGCTTTGCAAGTGTCCAAATGAGCATTAATGATTTGGTTGAATAACTATCTTCCTCTATTTAATATGTACATATGTTTTTCCATTTATGCAAAAAAAAAAAACCTAGCTGCAAAAATAGCGGCCAGAAATGGCGAGAAAATGATTTTTGGCAAAAATTGCCAGCTGACACTGGAGACCTTTCAAGTCAAAATTTTCACTGAAATCGCTCTATATCTCACCGTTTCCAAGATAAATGTAATTTTGCATTTTGTGCAGAATTTCAAGATGGCCGCCAGAACTGGTGGGGAAAACAATTTTTGGAAAGAAATGCCTGATGACTGCAGATAACCTGTGGGTAAAAAATTTCATTGAAATCACTCTATCTTTTTTACATTTTCTACAGAATTTCAAGATGGCTGACAAATACAGCGTGAAAACGTTTTTTGGCAAAAACTGGCAGATGACTATATGGACACCCTGGGGGTCAACAATTTTGTCAAAATCACTATCTTGCACCATTTCTGAGATAAATGCATTTTACATAGAATTTTAAAATGGCCGCCAAAAATGGTGTGGAAAAAATACCAGATGACTGCAATACCCTGGGCATCAAAATTTTGTCAAAATCTCGCACCGTATCAGAGATAAATGTGCTTTTGCATTTTATGCAGAAAAACAAGATGGCTGCCAAAAATTGCGGGAAAACAATTTTTGCCAAAAATTAGCTGATGACTGTGTATACTCGGGGGGTCATCGAAATCGTTCGATCTGACCGTGTTTCTAAGATAAATGCATTTTTGCGTTTTACTCAGAAATTCAAAATGGCCACCAAAATGGCGGGAAAAGAATTTTTGGTCAAAACTGCCAGATGACTCTGTGGATACCTAGGGGTTAAAAAATTTTGTCGAAATCACTCTATCTCGCACCGTTTACGAGATATTAAAGATTTTTTATCGTTAAGAAAAATTGTGGCATTTAGTTAATCGTTAATAAGTCAGCCATTTTGTATCAGATGACTTGCAAAACTTAATAATTTAATGGTTTTTTAACTCCAAAGATGGGTTTTTATTTGCCTTATCAAACTGTGATGTATATGCCTGGAAAAAAATTGTGTTTTTAAATATTGCTGATTTGTTATTTCTTAGGCAGCATTCTTTTCCAGAATACAAAATCTACAGAATATATAGGAGGTATTTTTTTAGGAGGTATTGTTTCCAGAAGGTATTCTTTCTGGGAGACATTTTTCCAGTAGGCATTTTCCTTGATTTGTTTTTTCCTCACTAACTAGATGTGGAAAGTTTATAATACATCTTCAGACCTCAATTGTATTGAAATATAAACAAATTCATTTGTCAAAAAGACTTCAAAATTGTGAAAATTATGGTTTAACCTTTAAGGGTATTAATGAAACAAAGTATTATGAAAATTTGTAAAAAGAGTTTTGAGCTGTTTATCTTGGAGACAGTAGTGAAAATGTGAAAGAAATTGTTGAAAGACACCACAACTGTAATTTTAGACTACAAACCATAAAATATATTGAACACCTCAATTCCCCTTTTTACTTGGACATACAGGATACTGACAAGCAGCAAATTCTCTTGGAAGTATATAAAACAGCATTTAACTACATGGAAATGAGAAATCCTGCAGAGTTCATGGGGGATATTTTATTACGCATATCAGTATTCTGGCCAAAACTTTAGTTGGGTTAAATATAGAACTAGGCTATGGATATAAGATTGGGTTTTTTTTATTGGTTTAAAAAGTGCACAGGGATTTCTGAGTTCTTTAGTTATTTTTTTTAACACTAGGCGGACAGCCACTTCCTATTATGAGTGAGAAAAGGCCTTTTGTCAGGGCTGGCTGTTTCTCCAAAAGTCATACAGTACCCATATATTACACAAAAGACAAAAGGACTTGGTGAAAGTCTACATGATCCTTGACAAATTCGACAATAGCCTCCTCATCTGAGTCTGTTAAATACATATATGTCATATGTCCTCTCTTGGCCTCTCACTTCCTGTTTTTTAGCCACTGCCTCCTCTGTTGACTGTGGAGATTGTATCCTCCTGCCTCCCCCCTCCCTCTACTTCCTATGTTGTGTCTCTGCCTCCTTCCTCTCTCTCTTTTCTCTCTCCTACCTCCTCCTCTGTATGCCAGCAGCTGTATCTCCCAACTGAAACTCTGTAAGTGTATCTGTGGGGACTTTTATTTTCCTCACATTCTTTCTTGCCTTTTAAGGACCCATCTTATAAACCAAATCAAAGCAGCATTTGTATAAAACAAAAGCCTATCAGCTAACCAGCCAGAGTACTAAATGTACACTAAATCTAAAGTGTACAATAAAGTTAACTTGTAAAATACAAAAGCCTATCTGAACACTGCCTCTTGTAATCCATCAGATATGAAAATTTGGATAATGATGCATTCAACACGCTGACTTGCCTTTTTATACCCACAGATTGCATAATGGGCCTGTCAGCTGCTATAACTGCCTTGATGGTTTTGTTTAACATCTAGTGGTGCTGCGTTCTTGGCATATCCTGCTGCGATGTTACAGTCGGGATTGTTCTATGGCCTGATACAGAGTAATGTCCAGATACTGGACCATGACAGGATGGCAAGTTCTTCCAGACAAGACGGTAACAGGACAAGATGTGAAGTGTCTATGATAAGATGTAGAGACACACAACAGGACAGTTTCCAGGTGGTCAAGAGTCGTGGAAGGTTGGTGAAATATCAGACATGCCGGAAAACTACAACCAATCCTAACAAACTCTGTAAACATTGAACCTAACCCTCGAAAAATCCATAGTTACCAAAAAACGGCCCCAGTGGAACAGCCCCTTAAGGCTCATACCAAGGCACATGCGGAACTTTTTTCATTAAGTTTTCTACTGCATTAAGATAACAAGAGCCAAAATAAGATATGGTAAAATTTAATTTACTCACAAAATTATGTTCTGATCTATATAGTAGCAAATAAGTAAACCATTTTTTTAAATAAGGTGAGTAAAAAAGTCAAACATGTGATTCCAGCCTAGTAGCTTACTTTCAAATTTCCGCTGTCACTGTTACTGTTGAACGAAAACTTGTATGTACATTCCATTGTTGTAGACACAGTAGGAAAATAACCGGCTGAGCTATATTTTTAATTTTATCAAAGGAGAAGACGAATTTAAGCAATCCGAGTTCTAACGATGAGGATTTAGTGGGGCTTTTTGTCTTAATGAATGTTAAAATTTAAAAATATACTTCACAGATGTTGTTTTACGTGTGTTACCCACTTTATTAGTACACGTAAAATTAAGTCTGTTAAGTCCTAAAGAATAAAAAATAAATTATGAACCCCATTTAGAGTACGGGGCACCAGTGAAAATTAAAAAATACTAGTATATAATTTTAAATTTCTCCAACGGACTATCTCTCACTGTCACATGATGAGCCTATTACAGTTGTCTTAATTGATCTGTCTGCTGTCTTCGACACAATTGACCATGATATTCGCCTAAACTGTCTTAAGTCATGGTTTGGTGTGTTTGAAGTGGTTTACTTCTTATCTCAACCGCCGATTGCAAGCAATTACAATTGTGCCAACCCTCTCAGAATGCATGAGTTGCTGTTCAGGATACCACAAGTCTCTATCCTTAGCCCTGTGCTCTTATCTTTATACACCACTCCTTTGAGTAAGGTTATTGGAAGTCACTCCAACATCAAATTCCATTTTTATGTTGTAAAGAGCATCATTGTCTGGTTTGATGCTAATTTTTCCTTTGCTGATCATGTCCACAATATTTGTAAGACTTGCTTCATTCAAATGCATGATTTCAGGTGGGCCAGACTGTATCTGACGGATGAGGCTGCTATCCTGGTGGCAAATGTCCTGGTGAGTAGTCGTCTGGACCACTGCATCTCGCTTTTCAGAAGTCTGTCTGGTTTCAACATGCACAAACTGAAGTGTATTCAAAACACACTCGGTAGGAATATTCACAAACTGCAATAGATACTCATGGGCACCTCCTATTCTTAAACAACTCCATTTGTTGCCAGTTGAATTTCGTTGTATTTTCAAACTGCCACTATGGTTTATATGTTTCTTCACAGTGGTCATCCAAGCTCTTTCAGTGCTGTTTGTTTTTTCATTGAGGAAAATATGGCACAAGATATAATTGCCCAGATAATAGGTTCCTGGAGCTTCCTCAATACTACCCATCTGGCCGCAGTTTTGCTTTTGATGCTCCCACAGTTTGATTTATCTAACGATGTTTGTTCTTGCCTCTTTCAGAAGAAAGCTAAAATCTTAGCTTCACGAAAAGGCTCTTCCACCTTTGGGTATAAATTATCTGATGTCTCCATGGTATCAACCTGCTTATGACTATGGAATGATGATTACTAAATTGGACCTGGTGTTGCATATAAGAGTCTGCCTTGGCAGAGATTAAGCGTTATAAAAGTACAGAATAGAATAGACATTTTAATGAAAAAAACAGATAGAAGCTATGTAAAAGTACTTAATGATGTACATGTATCAGAAGTGTATATATTATAATATTTATTTGAACTTTGTGACTTTCCCCACAGATATTTTTTTTCGCTTTATCTATAACATATTGAGGCAATGGGAGTAATGACTTGTCACATACTAGTTTTGGAATCACTAGGCAATTTTTTTCTGTAGCTTTTCCATATATGGGTAGTGCTCGACTGCTCTATTTTATAAGTATTTGTTCGATAGATTTTTTTACTGGTTCCAATTTTGTTTCAATGTATATTCCTACACATTTAGTTGGGCTTCTACCAAATTGAGTACCTTCGAAACTTTTGTGGGGTTTGTTTTAAATTACCCAAGCCATAAACGTTGACATATATTAATTTTACAGAGGAGACTACGGAGCCCCTAATAGGACACGGTAAAATAAAGTTGCACCATGTATTAAGTCGTGCGCACAAGATGATCTCGTGATAACGAGAAAATAAGTCATGTATTAAGTCGTGCGCACAAGATGATCTCGTGATAGTGAGAAAATAAGTCGTGATAATGAGATAATAAGTCATGATAACAAGATCATCTCATGATATCAAGATGATCTGGTGATAATGAGATCATCTTGTGATATCAAGATCATCTTGTGATAACAAGATCATCTCGTTATCACAAGTTATTTTCTTGTGATAATGAGATCATCTCATTAGCACCACTTGTTTTCTTGATATCACAAGATGATCTGGTGCTCACCAGATGATCTTGTGCTCATTAGATAAAGTGGTGATCACCAGATGAAGTGGTGATAACGACTTAATAAGTGGTGAGCACTAGTTGATGTGGTGCTCACTACTTATTTTCTTGTTATCACAAGATGAAGTAGTGATCACCACATCATTTAGTTATAACCAGATCATCTCATGCTCACCACATCATCTGGTGATAACAAGAAAATAAGTAGTTAGCACCACATCATCTGGTGATCACTAGATGAAGTGGTGAGCACGAGATGAACTAGTGATAATAGAATGATCTGGTTAGCACCAGATAATGTAGTGCTCACTACTTCATCTGGTGATAACAACATAATAAGTGGTGATCACCACATAAACTAGTGCTCACTACTTATTACATCGTGCTAATTACTTTATCTGGTGATCACCACTTTATCTAGTGAGCACAAGATCATCTGGTGAGCACCAGATGATCTTGTGATATCAAGAAAACAAGTGGTGCTAATGAGATGATCTCATTATCACGACTTATTTTCTCGTTATCACGAGATCATCTTGTGCGCACGACTTAAATACATGGTACAATTTTTATTTTACCATTTCCTATCGGGGGCTCCATAGGAGACTGATGAAATTTCTGAAGTATTTTTAAAGAATTAGTTATTGACATTGTGTTTTCTGGTGTCAGAGTAGTATCATTAGCATATTGTAAAATTTTACACTCACTACTTTTTATTTTTATCCCTGATATTTCTTTGTTTGACTGTACATAAGTAGACATAACTTCATTTGCTAAAATAAATAGATATGCTGACACAGGGCATCCTGGTCTTTACCTCTTTTCATTATTCCTTCCCTGGAGATCCATCCATTATTTTTACATAAAAAGTTGGAGAGTTATTAAGTAGTTTTACCCATTTAATGAACTTGAATCCAAAGCCAGCATAAAGCTGCAGTATAGAGAATGAAATGCATTTTCTTAGCATAATATAGCTCCTGCAATAATATTTTTCACAATTCTCAATGATTATAAATCATCCATTAATGAAAATATATCTAAAATTTAAATAGCCACTTTGGTTATCTGAAATTACTTTTGAGATTATTTTTTTAAAATCTTTTAGCAAGACCAAAGGTATGAATTATATAATCACAGTTTGTAAGGCTGATATACCTTTAACGTTTAAGCACAGATTTCTCACTATCTTTAAATATTAATGTAACAACAGTTTTATACAAACTAATAGGCAAAAAAACTGGAAAACTATAATGACTTCTATTTTGCATATCTTCGAAAAATAGATATTTGCATTATCCTGTAAAGATGTATGTAATAATTTGTTATATTGCAAAAGTCTTTCATAATCATTTGACAAAGCTGTATTTTTATTTCATGTAATCAATATGTAACGAATCTTAAGACATACAATCACATGTGTGTGTCTATAATTCTGAAACACACTTTCTGTTATTTATGATAATTATGAAATGCTAAATTGAATTTTTATGTAATATTATGAGAATGAGACAAATGTTATAATGTTATATGTGTAACTTGAAATCTTGTGGCATCCTACGAGATGTGAAGCAATGTACATGAGCCAGTAAGAGGTTTCCAACCTCCTTTAATCTGTACTGGTGCCCTTAAGACAAAATTAAATGGTGGAATAAAAAGGTTTAGGGAAAATGTACAATGTTACATAGTTAACAAAATTGTGCCAAAATGCGGCTTGTGGTGGATAACAAAATGACAGAAAATGCTTAAATATTTGAATCATTGCTTTTGATTATTAATTGCAATGCTGATAGATTGGAAAAGTGTATAAATACATGTAGAAATCCACAAACCTGAATATCTTGCTTTCTGTTCTGTAATTGGCCATGTCTGCTGTGTAATGTCCAAACTTTCCATTGGGGTTGAATGACTTACATTTTTCAACAACCTGTAAACATGCAAAAATAACTATGTAAAATCATAAAAGTTAAACACTGGTTCTGTAAGTTTTGTTTTTATTGTTTATTAACTATTCAGAGGTCTTCAGAGGCCTAGTAGTTAGCAAGTTTGGAATCTAATCACAGGCTGTCACCTTTGTGTGGTTTCGACTCCCACAAGTGGCAATGCTGAGGACATGTTCCAATATGACACTGGTTGTTGAAATGAGTGTAACTCGCCAACTTGGAACTTCATTAACTATTCGAGTATTTTGCCAATAATACAAATGACAATGTTTCTCTTCTTGTCTTTTTAAATCATTTATAAAGTTATATTAATAAAATATAATATACACTTAATTATAATACACTTGCTAGTGTGGTTTGTTTGCAGTTTTGTGCTCGTTTAGGATACCAGATTGGAATATTACATTCAAAATTACAATTAAGCATCAGTCTGACTCACAGTGAAAGACATAAAATATATCTACTTTCAATGGATCTATTCCTTTAGCCTTCATGAAATCAGTATATATCCAGTTATTATTTTATTGCTGTCAAAGTATCAAAGATAATTTATTGGATTTTCGGCTAATTAAATTTCTTTCTAAAATCTATATTTGGATTTAGGGTCATGTCCTGATCCTTGTTTCCTCTGTTTTTACCTTAATCCGGTTTCTTGTTTTATTTTTTAGTTCATTTGCCATTCAATCTTCAGACTTTTTACCTGCTTCAGTAAATTTTCCCTTCTAGCAGTTATGAAAACATTGGCACCCAGTTTGGCATATTCATAAGCCAGTTGCTCTCCAATACCTGCTGAACCTCCAGTAATAACTACATTTCTTCCTTTGATGATATCTGCAATATACAAACTGACTTCTTACAGAATTGTCAGAAGAATTTGATATATGGTCTAATGGTTTACTTTTCTAATAAAGATTTCTTATTTCCTAGCAAATTTGTTAGATAAAATAAATGTTACATCAAAGTTTTACTGACTGATGCCCATTGTGTCTTTACAAACTTCTAACCATGAATCATGTTTATCAAATTAATACATTTCAAACATAACCAACTTACATGCTCAAAGGGAACAAAACATGGTTCTACAAAAGATAAACATTGTGTCAATATATGTTTAAGTTGTTGCGTGTACTAGGACAGGCATTTGAGAGATATCAATAAACAGGGTCATTTCTAACGCTGTGGTTCCTAACTATTGAGCCGTACTAACATATCAGATGCTTAAAATACAGTTCATTAGAGCTGATTAAACAGTTATTAAGTGCTACTCTGTTAGTTTTGTGCACTGTTTCCCAAAAATGAATCATAATTCAAGAAGTTAGTTCAGTGGTAGTAACACTTGGATATAGAGAAAAAGTAGCAGGCATGGAACCAGAATTATTGAATCAAATACTTCCAGAATGTTTTGAGCAAAGGCTAGGAGACAACCTTGCGGCTATGTAGAAAGACTTCAGCCATGAATTTGAAATGTATATGGGAGCTTTTGGATTTGATTAAAAATCAGACGCTCAAACAATAGCCATACTTTGGACATGTATTGGTAAAATGCTAGGCTGGACTTAACGACCTCTGAATTTAGAGTACATACTATAGATTGAGGAGAGGGGTAAGATTCAAAAGTATTGGATAAAGTTTTAAAAGTTTCAGTCAGGATACATACAAGAAACAAAAAAATAACTTCTGAAAATTCCCACTTTATGGCATGTAAGAAAGATGGTGGCAAATATAGACGCATATCATTATTTTTGTATGATGAAAAATCTTGAAAGCTATAGACTGCCTTCCAATAGGCTTTTAGAAAACACCACTCCACTGAAAGCGCCCTCCTTAATATACAAAATGATATTCTTCTTAACATGGCCAAGGGTTCTGTCACTGCCCTTACCCTTCTGGATCTATCCGCTGCTTTCGATACCATTGACCACACCATTCTCCTGGACAGACTCAATGTTTATTATGGACTCAGTGAGCTAGCACTTGGCTGGTTCAAATCATACCTGTCGGGAAGGACACACTCAGTCAAGGTAGGTAGTACTCTCTCGCATCCTGCTGCGCTCCACTATGGAGTACCCCAGGGCTCTGTCCTTGGACCAATCCTGTTCTCTCTCTACACTAATCCAATCGGCTCAATCATTCATTCCCACAGTAGCATCAACTACCACTTTTATGCCGATGATACCCAGTTATACATAACACTTTCACCAGAAAATTTCTCTCACTCTATCCAAAAACTAAAGAACTGCTTAAACGATATTCAAAATTTCATGTTCGCAAATAAATTAAAACTTAACCCAGACAAAACCGAGTTCATTCTCATAGGCTCCCGAAAAAATCATAACCAGCTCCTCCCTCACTTCCCTATCAATATTCTGGGAAATCAGGTCTCGCCAGCTCAAAGTGTCAGGAACCTCGGAGTGGTGTTCGACTCTAATTTCACTTTCTCAAACCATGTGTCACAGGTCATTAAGTCCACTAGAGTACAAGTGAGAGACCTCTACAGAATTCGTCCCCTTCTAGACCTGGATACATCAGTGCTGTTAGCGAATGCTTTGGTGAGCAGCCGGCTGGACTACTGCAATTCACTCTTCTTATCGCTTACTGATTTTGAGTTAAGGAGATTGCAGCTAGTTCAAAACTCACTCTGCAGGGTTGTCACCTGTTCCTCCAATTTCTCTCACATTACCCCTCAACTAAAAAACTCCACTGGCTACCAGTTAGATACAGGGTACAATTTAAAATTGGTGTTATTACATACAAAATTCTCACCCAGGGTCAACCAGTTTACCTAAGAGGATTAATCCACCCCTACACCTCTTTTAGAAATACAACGCAAAGTACCCCCAAACTCAAGTTCCTTCAAAGCCCCACTTTTGATCGTAGAGTTCACAAATCAATTAAACACTTTTCAAATTCCTTCAGTCACTATGCCCCTGCCCTTTGGAACTCTTTCCCTCTACATGTAAGAAATAGTCCTTCTGTTGCATCTTTTAGGAAGCACCTCAAAACTCACCTCTTCAGCTCTAGCTTCCCAACTCAGTCTTCCTTCCCTCCCGGTCACACCCACAATCCTGGATTACCGACCTTGAACGTCCCTCGACTTCCATATGATAATGATTTTGTTTAATTAGCGCACTGAGTTCCTCATTGTGGGGAAGATATTGCGCTTGCAAAGCAGTAGATTAGATTAATTTGATATATTAACCATTTGTCAAAAATGGACTTTGTTCTGATTTTTTTTCCAAAAAAATGCTTATAACCTTTCTTCATAAAATAAGAAACACACAAGTATCAAAAGCCATTGGGAGAATTAATACCCCATTTCTATCTCTGTGACTTATCGTAAGATCTCTTCAATTTATGACTGACCAAGTAAACATTAAAACGTTTTAAATGGTTTACAAGTTTACAAAACATTTTAAAAACCTATTTAAAGTCTGTCTTTTGGGTTACTAAATGCTTCCAAGTAAACGTTTACACTGTAATGTGTAAAAAAAGGTTTTTAGACTTTCCCAAAATAAATGCTTGGCCAAAAATATTTATTAAACATTTACAAAACAACTCAAGAATTAGGTATTACTGAATAGGTTTTAAAAACAACTTGCTTCATGTTCTTCTTGTACTGTGTACTTCATTGTGTACAAGTAGTATATGAAGGAAGTTCAGGTATAACTGTGCATCCCATATCTCCAATTATGATTTCTTGGATATTCTTACTTTAATGCCTTTTTAAACAAATGCCAAATTTGTTGTAACTGTCTCCTTTCCAGCAAACATTTTTGAGTTTTGTAAACGTTTGATAGGAAAAATTTGGTGAAGGTTAAAAAATGATGTGTATGAAACCCATTTATAATAGAATGTTGTCAAAATGTTTTATGTATTCCATTTATTAAACATTTAATGATAAATGTTAAAAACATTATAAATGAGCATAATAATGTCTCAAAAATATTGCTTGGAAATATTAAATTTAGTTGGGATCAGAGGTCAAATTCAATATCTTTTTAGGTTGCTCACTAATGAAAATATTATTTTTATGTGTAAAATTGTAAGATAGTAGCTTACAAATTGTGCCCTCATTCAATTGTTACTTTGATGCCCCATTCACACTCCAGGTGGTATACCCCTGCTGTTAGAAGTTTTTAATCGGCGGTGAAACTGCCTCTCAGGACGCCTCATATCTGTCAAAGTCAAAGTTGGGGTTTTACGTCCCGTTTAACAGCCAGGGTCATATTGGGACAGGCCCTCAGAATTGCCACTTGTGGGACTCGAACCCACAGAGGTGACAGCCTATGATTAGATGCCAAACTTGCTAACCACTAGGCCACTGAGGACCTGCCTCATATCTGTCAGTGACAGTAGGACGACAGTGCTACAAATGTTCGTCACTGAGAGAGAACCTCTATTAGCCTCAACTAACCTTTCGTAGCTGTGGCATGAACACATGCTACCAAAACAAGACCGAATCATAACCTTACATAAACCAAGGCCTTCAGTATGAAAGATTTATCTGTGGAGTGCCACTGAAATAGACAGATGGGGACGGAGACACACATATAAAGGCAAGGTGATACTACTGACAAGGGATGACTTATACTTTAGTTTTTGCGGCTTTATTTTAGTGTTTTCTATTTATAGTACTCAGCATAATGTTGAGCTTCAAAGAACGCCATTCCAACTTTCAATGTCACATGGTGGTTCGAGTTGTCACGAGCAAATGACCTGTCAACAATAGAAAATTTCCATCCACTTCCAATTCTCTCTCCCTTATGCCCCTGTTCCACCAAAGGACTAAGGCCTGATCCTGTCAGCGACCCTTAATCGTGGACAGTCAGTGAAGAAAATTGTGAAATGGGCGGGAATACTGAATCGGTATCAAAGCCTGGGATTAAGTACAGATCAGCCTTAGGAAGCCTGAGGAGGAAGCCTGAGGAGGCCCCAGGTGGCCCCAGACAGTCCCCGACTGGTGTGGGACTAAGAACCGATTAAGCCAGTTTTCTGGTCGGTTTCAACCACAATCCTGTCGTACACATACCGACTGGGTCCCAGGATGTCTCAGGCCTCCTGGGACTAAGCCCCGACTAACCCCCGATTAAGTCCCGGCATCCTCAGGCCTCCTCAGTCTTCCCCAGACCACAATCACCGATTCTTGTTTTGCAAAAAAGCTGCATTTTCTGGGTATATATATATATAAATTCTGCAATCTAATTATCATTACTTTTATACGAACACAGCAGGATGCCACCTTTTAATGGACGACAACTTCAGCAACAACTTAGGGCTTTTTTAGTTTTTATTCAGTTACAAATAATGATGTATTTGCTATTTCTACGTAAACCACAGCAACCACCACAAGCAGCACCTCCACCACCAGCCATACAGAGACCTAGAAGAAGGCACAACATGTGGGTCAGGCCATGGCTACTACAGAGAGAGGAGAGGGGGGCCTACCACAACATTATGGCTGAACTGTATGCCACAGACATTCCAGGATTCACCAACTACATGAGGATGACCCCTGAATTCTTTGAAATGATAAAGACCAGACTGGAACCACGTCTAGCCTACAGAGCTCCAATCAGTGTTGGGGAAAAGTTAGCCCTCACCATCAGATATCTGGCCACTGGAGAGTCATACACATCACTATCCTGTCAGTTCAGGGTTGGCAGATCCACCATTTCCAAGTTTCTACCTGAGGTATGCAGGGGCATCCAGGATGAGTTCACCAGAGAGTAGCTCAGATGTCCTACTACTCCAGATGAGTGGAAAGAACTGGAAAGGGAATTCATGTTCCACATGTCCTGGGAGCCCTTGATGGAAAGCATGTGACCCTCAAGAAGCCCAAGAACTCTGGAGCCCTGTACCACAACTACAAGGGGTTCTTTTCCATAGTAATGTTGGCCTTGGTAGATGGGCAGTACAAATTCAGATGGGTGGATGCTGGTACAGCTGGATCTTGCTCAGATGCCCAGATATTTAATGCCTGTCAGCTGAAGAGGAGGATTGAGGATGGCAGGATAGGCTTCCCTGACCCAACTCCTATAACACAGGGTGGTAGAGATGTCCCCTACTTCATTCTGGCAGATGATGCCTTTGCCCTGAAGACCTGGCTGATGAAACCCTATGGTAGAAGGATGTTAACCAGAGAGGAAAGGATTGCCAACTACAGAATATCAAGGGCCAGGAGAGTTGTTGAGAATGCTTTTGGCGGTTTCAAGATTCAGAGTGATGTTGACTACTACTGAATTACCCCCAGAAACAGCCAGGGATGTGGTCGTGACCTGTGTGGTTCTGCACAACATACTGAGAAGCCAGTATCAAGGTCAACATGGTGGTCAAGAGCCTGGAGATGATGAAAGGATGATGTGCCTGGTGATTGTCGACTGATTGGTGGTGCTGCTGGTGGTGGTCCAGACAGAAACCCTGCTAGAGAAGCCAAAAGACAGAGGGATTACCTCAAGGACTAATAATGAGGGAGCAGTGGCCTGGCAAGATGGCAGAATATAACTCCTGCTGCAGTAACCAGTCCTTTTCAGGACTAATAACCAGTCCTTTTCAGGACAACCAAATATTCCAAAAACAATTAATCAGCTATGATTGTTCAAAATAACCCAAACATTACCAAACATAATTCACCCACCCAACAAACAGACAAACCGAATGCCCGACAGAAGTCACGCAACCAACAAACAGACAAACCCCATGGCCAACATAATTCACCCTCCCAACAAACAGACAAACCCAATGCCCGACAGAAGTCATGCAACCAACAAACAGACAAAACCCATGGCCAACATAATTCATCCACCCAACAAACAGACAGAAATAAATGCCAGTCATCCAACTAACAAACAGACAAACCCAGTGCTAAACATAATTATCAAAAGAAACACACAAAGCCAAAAATAACTTCCTAAATGGAATAAATATGGCATATATTTTGAAAGCTACATCCTAATTTTACTTACATTTGGTTTTTTTGGGGGGGAAAATATTTGAAACAGAAATGTTTTCCTGGAAATCTTAAATTTAAAATCTTTTACTCCACTTCACAAATATTTAGGAAATATAACCACCAAACTGGTTTTCTTTACAATGATGGGGGTTATGTTTGCAAAATAGTTTGTCAGTTATTTGGTTTGGGTTCTGTTTGCTAATGGGTTTGTCTGTTTCTTGGTTGGTGGTTATGTTTGGTATTTGGTTTGTGTGTTTGTGGGTTGGTGGTTAGGTTTGGTATTTGGTTTGTGTGTCGTTTAGTTGGGGGTTAGGTTTGGTATTGGGTTTGTGTGTTTGTGGGTTGGTAAGTATGTGATAATGCCTTTTAACTCTAAGGATGATGTAAGTGTTGGACTTTTTTATTAAAGATTTTAAACAATCCCATGGATTTTAAGCTAAAATGGGCTGATTATTGGCCATATTGGGAGTTTATTTTAATATTTTTTTCTATGTGGCCTTTTTTGGTTATGTGTGGTACCATGGGTTATTTGTTTCATGTTTGGGGTGGTGTAGGTGTTGGACTTTTTAAAAAAAATTTTTTGTGATAAGTATTTGTACTGAACTGTTATGTTTTTGGGAGGGGAATTGGAATAACTTGCAGCTAAATAATTGTTTTTGGAATATTTGGGTGGCCCTGAAAAGGGCCTGGCAGGTCAAAGACCTGCCCTGACTGGATGGCTACTGAGGAGGCTGCTGCTGTTGAGGCGGTGCTGTAGTGGTGATAGTGAAGAGTTGTGGCTGCTGCTGCTGCTGAGGCTGCTCAATGATCTGTGTAGATGTCAGATCTGGTAGCTGGCTTAGTATTCCACTTAAATTGTGTCTACTGCCCTCGTCCTGTACAGTTAGAACTGATGGAGGGTTGCCAAAGCCAAGGGGGCTGGTGTGTAGTAGACGTCACTGCTGCTAGCTGCTGCTTGGGTGGAAGTAGACGCCTGTTGAGTGGTTGTTGGCAGTATCCCGACCCTCTGGGACTCGGTGGTAATAGTGGCTGATCTTCTGGCTAGTGGTTGACGTCCACGGTTGGTCTTAATGCTTTCAATATCTCTAAAAATTCTGCCCTTAAGGTCCTCAAATTCCTCTAGGGTCATCTTTTCAGCCTCTGATGCCACGTAGTCAAAGAAGGGCTGCCTGTCTGACTTCTGCTGCAGGATACCTGAGATCAATGTCCTCATCTGGTCAAAGTGCTCGAGTATCTTGGAGTCTGTTGAAATTGGTGTAGATGTGAACATAGGTTGACTCCTACTCTCCCTGAGGACACTGGACTCAAGGTGTTCTGTATCAGTAGTAGACCCACGACATTCGTCCTGCTTGCTGGTATTTGGACTGGCCTCGAACCCTGAACTTCTGCTGGCCCCCTTTTGTCTGATATGGGTCTTAAGGAAACCCATCTGCTGGTAGACCCAATATTGTCTCTTGGTCATCTCCCTTGGGGCTTGGCCAGATTGTAGTTTTGACAGCTTGCCATAACGCGTTCGCTGGGATTCGAACCATCTTCTGACATCAAAGGGCTGGAGCTTCAGTTCTGCAGAAATTTCTGCCCAGAGAGCCTCCTTCTGTCTGTCATGGAAACGTGCATGCTCCTTGTCGTAGAGCTCTGGATGCTCCTTCACAAACTCCACAATTGCAGTTTCTTGGCTGTCAGTGAAAGTTGAACAGACCCTGGCTCTCTTGGCTGCCGAGTGACTCTCTAAATCCTCTTCACACCTCTCTTCTTCTTTGCAAAGCTTCCTCAGTAAGTTCCAATCGCTCCTCAGTCTCTTTCCTGCGTCCTTTCCTCAATCCTTTCATCCACCTCTCCACTTTCCTTCTCCCTCTCCTCTTGCCTCTCATCCATCTTCTTCTTTCCTCTCTTCCCTCCTTTCTCTTTCCTCATAACTCCAGTCAATAGCAATAAAAAATAGTAAAAAAGTAAAATGTGTCTCCTAACTGTAAAATTTGCCTTAAGCTCAAGTATTATATGATATTTAAAAAACTAAAAACCCCTACAAAACAGTGACACACGTCTCTCAGTAGCCTAACAGTCAGTAACAACTAGAATGTGTGCGCGGTCCCTTATATAGTCCCAGACCCCCTCATTGCCTCGTTTTAATTTCCGACGTGCGGAAAACAGTCGGCTCTTAATCGGTTCTTAGTCCCAGGCTCCTCAGACCCTCGCGGATTAATTTGTGTTGTCCCAGGCGGCCTGAGAACGCTGGCTTGGATCGGTTAGGGTCGGCTTCTCTTAGTTGGGGCTTAGTCCCAGACCCAGATTTCTTAGTCCCAGGACACCTGAGACGGTCTGAGGCTTCCCGGGACTAATAAAACCAATTCCCTATCACACGCATGAAACTTCAAAGATCTGTTATGAGTCGGGGACTGCCAAACAGGCTTCCTGGGACTAAGCTACAGAGGTCTGGGACTAAGGGTCGCAGGACGCCTGGGGCAACATCGGACTGTGTAAATTTGGGTCTGAGGAGGCCTGAGGAAGCCTGGGACTGGACATTTTGTTGTCAGCGGGAAATGAGAATCGGTTTGAGTCGTGAAAAATATCAAACATGTTTGATTTCTCTCGCGGCCACAACCGACAACTACCGACCCTTACAGGACGTCTGGGACTAAGCAAATATTTGAAACCGACTCCCAAAAACCGTTAATCGGGAAGCTTAATCGTGTGGTGGAACACCCACATTAGCAAAGAGGCTGGTAGAGCCAGTGAGATATCAAAAACTGAAACAAACTTACCTAGTAAACATTTGAAACGTTTTATAATGGTATAAACATTTACAAAACGTTTTTAAACTCTATCTTATGGTTTTCTAAACGTTTCTAAGTAAACAGTTATGCTGTAATGTTTAACGTTTTATAAACATTCTATATAGAAACGTTTTTGCTGAAAATGTTTATGAAACGTTTATAAATTAACTCAAGAAGCTAGGTTTGACTGGAACTATTTTTTAAACATTTATAAAACAGCTAAAGAAATGAAGGTTATGCTGGAAATTTTTTTCAATCAATTCACCATGAAATGGCTTATAAACAGTACACATAACATGTTTAAAAACATTGCTGATCAAATGTTTTAAAACAAATTCTATCAAAAACGTTTTTAAACCTATATTTTCAGAATGCTTATTAAACCTTCACCTTCAAACATATCTAAACAAAGATGGCAGTGAACAATAATAGGGGATTTTACAGGACTTTGTCGAAACTTGCCCCACATGCAATCCCTAAAAGTTAGAATTGAATGGGGGCACAATTTTTAAGCCACTATCTTACAATTTTAGACATAAAAGCAATATTTTCATTAGTGAGCAACCTTAAAAAGCTATTGAATTTGACCTCTGACCCCATTATTATTAGATATTAATGTGTTCAATAATTATGTTACATTTATCATTTAACGTTTAATAAATGGTATACATAAACGTTTTAAAAACATTCTATTATAAATGGTTTTCATACCCATCATTTTTTAACCTTTGCCAAGCATTTCTTATCAAACGTTTGCAAAACCCAAAATTGTTTACTGGGTTGTTGGTAAGTTTTTACACAGATTGATTTCCATAAACCAGGTTGGATTTTGGCCTAAATTTTATGTTAAAATAAACGTGGTATGATGTCGAGTTGTTCAAAAATTCATCATAAAGTCTGGCTGGACAGGTACTGGCCTTCATATCATAACTTGCACTGGGAGTGCAGGTACTGGCAGACCTTTAATGATTTCTATCGGGCGATCTTCACACATCTTGTACTAGTTACTGAAAGGTTTAGATTGCAGTAAATCAAAGGGGTCTGACAGTATTTTGATATGGGGCTACATAAAGCACATAATGAGCCTGAGGCAGCTTGCCAGATACGATCTTCTAATGCTAATGAAGATAGGTTGAATTTGTCGGAAGAAAAATTAGATAAGATGATGGACCTAATGATTGGATTTGGGGAGCAACTCCTGAAGCTGGAAGAAGACATGAAGGTGGGGCAGATGTCGCATGTACCATCAACTCACGGCTCGTTGAGCATAGATGAGGGTGAAGGTCGACAACCACCATCATTTGAAGAATTGAAAACAGATACCCGTATGCAAGCCGAGATCAAGAGGCGGCTCCAGATGTATGAACATAGATCCAGGACTGAATAATAAAGGCAGGCAGTCTGAAGCACTCAAATCTGGACATTATCGTACTGTTATGCAGGGTCAGGAATAATATAAGTTGGTCACATTATTATTGCACTTGCAGGCATGATAAGAGTGAACATATAGAGAAAGGGATTACATATCAGCATGTCTGAAGCCATTGTTGTGCAACTGCAAATAAGAAATTTGATCAACCAAAGTTTAATTGTCTTGGACTTAGCTAAGTCACCCTTTGTGAATACGGTTTTAAGACAAAACCTAGCTGAGACAAAAGTCTTAACTTTAAGACTGGGTTTAAGCCTAAGATCTGGCTAAGTCTAAGACCCTTCGTAAATACCAGCCCTGGACTTAAATGGATTTCACAAAGGGTGACTTAGCTAAGTCCAAGCCTATCATATAACCACAGTGGTTTTCTATGTTATGTGACCCTTTATTTCTTGTCAAAGTATTTTAGTGGTAATTTACATATATCCTTTGTTTAGCTTATTTTATCTTTGAAAAAAATGCTCTTTTTCAATGGGAAGCCTTGTAATCACACAGATATGTCCAAAGACTAATTTAGGGAGGTGTTCTATACATTTATTATTTATTTCCAAGCATTTTAAATTTTGAAGTTAGAAAAATATATGGCAGCCATATTTAAGTGTTTGTTTACAAAAATTAAGCCCACTCTTTGGTGACTTATCCAAAGCCTAAACTTAGCAGCTTTGTGAAACCCTCCAAGTCTAAAATCACAGTCTAAGTCAAGTCAATCACAGTCTAAATCAAGTCTAAGTCTGGGCTAAGACCTTTTGTGAAATCGGTCCCAGATTTCCCATATATAGGCATCTTGGCTGCCTTGTCAGTGCTTTAATATTGCATGTAAAGCCTTTATTTACAGATACACGTGCACAATGGTTGGCTAGGAAAGCAGATCAGTGGATATCAACAGCATTACGGTCAAAGACAAGCAAGGCATACGACAGCATCTTCAGACTTTTTATTGTGTTTACCGTTTATTCTGGTTCACTGGACATCGTAAACGAGAGTCCTATTATTTTGTACCTGGAATTCCTGGCCTTTAACGGACTGGCAGCAGTGACTTTAAAAACCCACACATCTGTGCTCAACCGTTTCCTTTCAAAATATAACTGATCCACAATAGATCAACTGCTTTGGCTTGATCAACAAACTATATTCATCTATTCGACTGTATCTTATAAGAAGTAATTTTGAAACCAAATCCAATTCAGACAACGAAATCCAGCTATTCCTGTTATTACTCTTGTATCCAGACAAACCATTAAAACACAGCTAGGCCTGCGAAGAATGAAATAAACATAATCATTAAAGAAACAAACCTTTGTTTAAGGTATCCCTTCTGAACCAAATCAATGGAATGGTTGTGATGCATAAAATCGCTATTACTTTGAAATACATATTCCCTGTGTACTGACTTGCTTGTACCGTGTGTGTATGTGAAAAAATACGGTTTCTTTTTTTTGGGGGGGGGGCTAGCATATTGGGTGCTAGCCAGTTCAGTATTTGCAAAGACTGTTCTTGTGTGTAACGCCCTAATTCCTTATTGGCTGGAATTGACCTCTTACTTCTGTAGCCCGCCAAATCGGCCATTTTCTTTATTTATAAATAAGATTTCAAAGGGGAAACACCCCATCTTAGAAATTTTACAAATGTTTTCGATTTTATTTCGATTTTATCATTAATTTTTGAAACTCTGGGGCTTCAGTATCACAACTGAAACGTCAGAGTTTCGTTGTGTTTCAGTACCCAGAGAGAAGTAGACGACTGGTGGAGTTTGCTGGAGATACATGGACTGCTGATTCACCCAGATTATTGGGATATGCGCGTCTGGCTCTGGGGTTTCTTGGAGCATCTGTGAAAGGGCTGTATACATTTGTTATTCATAAATTTAGTACCACTTAGTTCTAGACGTGCCTATCACAAGTATCTGATCAGTATTTTGGTATTATTTTTTAAGATGCCGAGAAAACTGTTTGATTGCAAGGCCTGTGGCCAGAGTCATGAAAGACCAATTAATTCAAAATGCACAAAGAACAATGTAAACAATCCAACAAGTGACAATAGCGTCAGTAGTGCAGACCAAAGTGACATTAATATTCAAATCTTGCAAGAACTGAAATCTCTTAGTGGCAGGATGACGGTAGTAGAACAGAAAGTTGACGCCTCAGCAGCAACATCAAGCCAACCACAACACAGTCAACCCCAGGCCCCCTCAGATAGTGATGAAGACAGCGAGGACACAGACGACGCCGTCACACCATCGCTGGAAGGTCTCAGGAAGTCAGCACAGATACAGGCTAAGGTGGAGGAGAGGCTTGCAGAGCTACAGGCCATCCAGAATAAAGGCAAGTTTAGATCACAAAGGGGAGGGCCCAAAGATAACTATTGGTGCAAAAAAGAGGTCCCATGGCCACAAAATTTCATCTTAAGTGGTACCACCAAATCAAGAACAACATATGATGGCCTTACTATGTCCCAATGGGTTAGTGGTTTCAGCCAAATTATTAGAGAGGAAACTGACCCACAAACAAAAAATTTCATGCTGGACTATCTGTCAGACATTATGGACGATAGCCAGGATTTTGGTTGGCCCTCTGCAAAGGGGGCCCATGCTGTATTGCTATGTCAAATGGAACAAGACAAAATTCAGTGGCATGAAACCAGTAAAATAGACCGAGTAAGAAGGGCCCACGCTCAAAAAATTAGGCAAAATCCCCATCAAAATCAAAAAAGAACCAACAAACCCATGCCATGTAAATATTACCAAAAAGATACTTGTGGCCAGTCTAACGACCATGAGCACAATGGCCAAATGTACTTGCATGCTTGCTCCACCTGTTATAGCTCAGGAAAAACTTATCCCCACCCCTCTCGTGAATGTCGTCGTGCAAAAAACGACTAAGGCACTGCAGTGCAGTGCCAAAAATTTATGAAAATCACCACAAAAAAATTACTGTAGGTAGAACTGTTGTAAATGCTAACGCCCTTCTACCCAGTAAAAACTGGAAACATGATTGGTGGAGGTTTAAAAATATGTCTTTTGCACAAGTTGTAAAGAAAAATTGCACTTATAAAGTATTACATTGTTCAGAAAATAAAACATGTACTGACAGTAAAGGCAGTGTGTCCACTGGTCCCAAGGTGTGTCACTACTATAACCACAGTACCAGCACCCCTAATGTCACTGGAAAATCTCATCCTGATACAAAACACGTTGATATTGTCAAGGATTGTAAATTTCTTAGTGACAAAAGACCTGTCGTGAAACCTGACAATGACACAAAAGCAATTAGTGCCAAACCAATTAAGCACCACAGCGTTGAACCCAATAAATGGTGTTCTAAAAATAGGTTTGCACCCTTAAATGACATTAACCCTAGGTCCCACTATCACAATTATGAAGTGTCACGGACCAAACTCAATAACAACAATGGCCATAAGAGTGAGGACAAGGGTCACAAGGTAGGTGGCGAAAGTGGCGAGCGTCATACCGTCATTGATAGCGTCAGCAAACCTCAAGTAACCAAAAGTCCAGTCACAAACTCACTAGGCACTGATAACAAAACTCATATACAGGACAAATATGACCTGGATCTCAGGTTCCACTCACGTCACAGAAACAAAGTGGCAACAGCTAAAAATTGTGAAATTTTTAAGTTATGGGACTTGCAAAATAGGGATAAATTTGGCTTTATTCCCCTTCAAGACCAATTACTTCCCCCAGAGGATAATCCTGCGGTTAAAAAGCATAGTGTGTTGCAGGATCATGCTGAAGTAGCTAAAACTGGAACCTATAACTTTATGAAAGCTCAAATACCAGTCCACTCTCAGCTGAATGTTGATAATTGGGAAAAGCATCTACAGGAATATTGGGATAGGCAACTCATATTACTTATCAAATATGGCTTTCCCTTAGATGTTGACCCCTCTATTACCCTAAAGCATGAAATAAACAATCATAAATCAGCAGTAGATTTCCCAACGGACATCCAAGCCTACCTAGATGAAGAAATTAAGTACCAAGCCATTTTAGGTCCCTTTAAAGATAGTCCCATAGAAAACTTGCATGTTTCACCTCTGATGACCAGAGACAAGCCAGGTTCTCAACACAGACGAGTAATAGTGGATCTCAGCTATCCTCAAAATCACTCTGTTAATGCTGGAGTAGAAGGCAATGTCTACCTTACATCAGAATTTTTACTTACCCTCCCTTCTGTGGACCATATTACTGATCAAATCAAGAAACTAGGTAAAGGTTCAAAAATATTCAAAATTGATATATCTAGAGCATTCAGACATGTCAAACTTGACCCAGCTTGTTATAATCTCACCGGAATACACCATAATTCTTACTTTATTGACACCTGTTTGGCGTTCGGATATCGAAACGGATCCGCCATTTTTCAGAGACTCACAGATGCAATTAGGTACATTATGAGCACCAGAGGTCACATAGTTACCAACTATATTGATGACGTCATCGGATATGGTCTAAATTCAACAGTTGACCACTCATTCCAAGAATTATACTCCCTCCTTCAGGACTTGGGTTTGAACATCAGTGAGCACAAGTTGGTCCATCCCACCACTAAGGCTATATGTCTGGGGGTAGAAATTAACACAGAGAATTTTACAATATCTGTCCCACCCCAAAAACTGGAGGAAATCAGAGTTGCTTGCCAGGACTGGTTAACAAAAACCCATTGTTCCAAGCGTGAATTACAGTCCTTACTAGGTAGACTTCTCTACATCACTAAATGTGTCAGAGCTTCACGATTTTTTCTAAATCGCATGTTAACCACATTAAGGTTGGCCCACAAACTCCAAACTATACATCTTGACACTGAATTTCACAGAGATGTCAAATGGTTTGCTAAATTGGCACATACCTTCAATGGCACAGCCTTCTTTAAGCATGAAAGGTTCCAGGGAGACATAGAACTTGATGCCTCTCTCCAGGGCTTGGGGGCAAAATGCGGTAAATTCGTGTATGCAATCTCCATCCCCAGGGGCTATGAAAACTATAATATAGCGCATCTTGAGATGCTTAACATTTTAGTGGCCCTTAGAACCTGGGGTCTTCAATGGCAAGGCAAGGCCCTTACCATCCACTGTGATAATCAGGCTGTAGTCAGTATCTTAAACACAGGTTATACTAGAGATCTGACCCTGGCTGCAATAGCCCGAAATATATTCATGTTGACAGCTCAGTTAAACCTAGATATTGTAACACTCCACATACTGGGCAAACGCAATGTAGTGGCAGATACCCTCTCTAGATTACAAGAAGGCCCACACCAGCTTCAAAAACTTGCCCAAGTTATGCCAGAACACATCTGGGTTCAACCCCCTAATACTGCGTTAATAGTAGACTGGTCAATATGATTTCAGGTCCCTCCCACAAGTGGTCAGCTCTTACCAGAAAGGCTGTCGTTAACCTACCTTTGGCACTGGCTGAATCTACTAGAAGAACTTACAAGGCCATGTTTCGGGTCTTCCTGGCCTTCTGTGTGTTTTATCACATACAAGTCAATCAGGTGACAGCTGACACTATTTTAGCTTACTTACAGTTTCTTGCAGACAATAATGTCTCCTCCTCAGCCCTAAGTAACCATCTCTCAGCATTAAAAACTCAGTTTGCATTATATGCCTTGAATGTAGTCCCCTTCCAGGATGCACGCTTAACATATTTTACCAAGGCCAGGGCTAGATTGGCCCCAATGAAGCTGTCATTCAAGTCCATAATTGACACCCCCACCCTACACAGTATTATTCAGCAATGTGACAGAATTCATATGGGATACATTTTTAAACCTGCTATCCTCCTCTCATATTTCGCTTTCTTAAGGATATCAAATTTAGTTCCTCACTCAATACCTACCTATAACCCTCTAAAACAACTGGCTAGAGGTGACATATTTTTCTTTCCCCCAGGAGCCCATGTTATGCTGAAATGGTCTAAAACTCTCCAAATGAATAATTCTGTACGAATACTAAAAATCCCCACCCTTTACCCCTCACCCCTATGTCCAGTCACTGCCCTCAAGTACATGCTTAAACATACCCCTTCATCCACTAATGCCCCTCTTTTCCAGATCCGCAACGATGGCAAATGGGTCCCTCTGACCGATTCTAGGCTCAGAAAATACTTACACTTACCACTTATACTTACCAAACTTTCTCTACAGAATTCAAAAATAACATTCCACTCACTCCGACATTCAGGTGCCACCCTAGCCTTTAACTCTAAGGTTCCCATTCAGGATATCCAGAGCCATGGCACCTGGACGTCGGATTGTGTTTGGTCCTATATAACTCAAAATCACCAAGCTTCTGACAGAGTTGCCCTTACCTTTCAATCCCTACTACGACCCTAGCACTACTTGGGGTTTGGGGCTCTCTGCATCTATCCCCATACCAAAATTTCAAGTTCATCTAAAATAAATAACCATCTAAATGATCTCTGTTATGACCTTAACCTTAACAACATCTACACTTCTCTCCTTTAAAATTATCAGAAATCCCACATAAGGTCACCTTAAGTGACCTCCTCCACTAATTCCCTATATTGTAAAAACCTTCACACTCTTCTTAACCTTAACTATTTTTAATTGAAAGTTGTCTTTACTTAAGGTCACCTTAAATGACCATTCAAAAACTAAGCTCACACTAGGTGGGCTTTTGTATCCCAATATTAAGCACAGTACAGTGCTGTAAATTTTAAAGTCTCCTTCACTTAAGGTCATCTTAAATAACCCTTCTTAAACTAAGCTCACATTAGGTGGGCCCTTTCTTGGCCTAACTTTAGGCACATGTCAATGTCTTAATGTCAAATGTGTTTAAGGTCACCTTAAATGACCAAATCCTAGTCTTAGTGCCCATAAGGCACTCGGCCCACACTAGGTGGCCCTGTTAACTCATATGTTATGTATATGTAAAGTATGTATATAAATTTAGAAAAAATAACATAGAAAATAAACTAATATAAACCCCACTAGCTGTATTGCTGAGTCTTGGCATACAGAATACTGTGGGGGGCTAGCATATTGGGTGCTAGCCAGTTCAGTATTTGCAAAGACTATTCTTGTGTGTAATGCCCTAATTCCTTATTGGCTGGAATTGACCTCTTACTTCTGTAGCCCGCCAAATCGGCCATTTTCTTCATTTATAAATAAGATTTCAAAGGGGAAACACCCCATCTTAGAAATTTTACAAATGTTTTCCCACTTACCCACCCGTTGTACCAGAATACTGTTTGTAGTTATAATTTCAGATACCCCCAGTGTACCTGTCGAACTAATAACTTCATGGGCCTGGATCATCTGAAGCAAGTAAAGTCAGCTGATCATGGTCCTGGCTGGCCCAGTCTAAAGGTCCCATCACACAGTGAAGGAGGCTGAGCTTTAACTACATAAATCAACGGCTCATGCATGAGCCTTGCTGTCAGATGGGATTGGACGAGACCATCTCCCCTGGGCCTCACGCACGCGGCCCTTAGGCCCTCAGAATTTGTGTCAAAAATTCAAATGAAGTGTGTTTTATGTGTCTGTCTACACTCAGGGCACACCACGTCATGAACGGGTGGACATAGGTCCCATGATGTCCTCTGCCTTCTGTGCTTTCAGATAAAAATGCAAATCATTAAATGTGAAATTACTAGTGTGCATATCTGAGTGCTACTATAAATTCATCGCCATAGCTGCTGCCAAGTAGTACACAGCAGCATTACATCCATCATGCCATCTCCAGCCGGCCGACATGGAGCCTCCGGACGACCACCAACACAGACATTAGTATAGAACTTTAAAGATCAGTGTCATATTTACTATCACAATTTACTCACTCTCTCCCCCGGCTGGCCTCGCCGTCCACAGTCAAGTAGGGAGTTGCAGAATGAGATAAGGGGCTGTATTGCTCAGCCACACAGGGTGCTTCTTAGGTGAGCTAGTGGCCAGCCCAGGGCGACAGTGGGATACGAATTAAAATATAATTGTAACCATTTTATTTGTGTTTTACTTCAATTTTATCTGTATTTTACACTGTATACATGTCTGTGTTCATATCTTTACAACTTGTCTTGTTTTATTTGTAACCTTTACAATCTTGGCTCTTAGTGTTTCTTTTAACTTCAACCTAAGCCTCTCTGCATCTATCCCCATACCAAAATTTCAAGTTCATCTAAAATAAATAACCATCTAAATGATCTCTGTTATGACCTTAACCTTAACAACATCTACACTTCTCTCCTTTAAAATTATCAGAAATCCCACATAAGGTCACCTTAAGTGACCTCCTCCACTAATTCCCTATATTGTAAAAACCTTCACACTCTTCTTAACCTTAACTATTTTTAATTGAAAGTTGTCTTTACTTAAGGTCACCTTAAATGACCATTCAAAAACTAAGCTCACACTAGGTGGGCTTTTGTATCCCAATATTAAGCACAGTACAGTGCTGTAAATTTTAAAGTCTCCTTCACTTAAGGTCATCTTAAATGACCCTTCTTAAACTAAGCTCACATTAGGTGGGCCCTTTCTTGGCCTAACTTTAGGCACATGTCAATGTCTTAATGTCAAATGTGTTTAAGGTCACCTTAAATGACCAAATCCTAGTCTTAGTGCCCATAAGGCACTCGGCCCACACTAGGTGGCCCTGTTAACTCATATGTTATGTATATGTAAAGTATGTATATAAATTTAGAAAAAATAACATAGAAAATAAACTAATATAAACCCCACTAGTTGTATTGCTGAGTCTTGGCATACAGAATACTGTTTCAGTATACATCGTTATGCATAAGACGTGCCTAGATTATAAAGACTTTAGAGTACTGTGGCGTGAATCTAGTTTTATACCACAGTTCCACCTTATCGTGTGGGACAATAAACACAAGCAAGCAACAGTGTAAGAACTGGAAGGGTATCTAATACCACAATGTATTAAAAGCTATATGCAGGGGAGCCTATTAGGGGAGGTTTGAATGAGAACCTAATGAAGAGACCAAAATAATATTTTCTGGTTGTCCTTATAATTTGTAAAAGTTTAAAATTTCCAGAAGGGGGAAACTTTAGACTCAACATTACAGAATTTATAGCATAAGATACACCATAAAATACGACAATGGCAAACTGTTGACATGCAGTGATATGACATTTGAAATTGATTATTACTTACTCACTTACTTTTATATATATTCGAACATGTCAACACATCACATAATAGCTATGCAAGCAATTGTTATTGAACATACTTAGACAAAAAAAGCTTTGCAATGTTAACATAAAATTGTTATCAGTTTATATATTTGAATAAGTCAAGATAACAGACTTTGTCATAATATATTACATAGTAGCCACACAGTATTTAAACAATTATTGCTACTTTCTGGGTCACTCTAATTCTATTTGTAATTGGACTTTTGTAGCGCTTAATCTCCCCTTTACAAAGAGGACTATAAGGTACAACAGAACCCAAAACACGGAGAATACCAGGGGATGATTAATACTAAGGTGGGTATGCGTTGGTGTACAGGTAGGTTTTAAGCTGCTTTCTGAAAAAGGCTAAGGAGGGAGACAGTGGGGGTCATCAAAAGCAAAACTATAACCAAACTGTTTGACAGAATTATGAATAGAAGCGTGGAACTTTGAAGTGACAAGGAAATTACCACCACTCTGACTGGGCCTTGTACTTTAAGAACTATGGTAGGAAGAAACATATGGAGCAAAGTACTTGGGAAGACCAGTGTCAAGAAACTTGTAAACAAGTGAGACTGTTTTCAAAACTGTGTGGTCTTCAACGGGAAGCCAATGCAGTTTCTGAAGCACACGGGTGATAATGTGTTGTGTATCTACTGGTGTTTGATACAATTTTGGCTGCACTCTTTTGGATGCATTGCAATTTATGTAGATTGAACTTGAACTCACTTGGAAAGTGAGTTGTAGTAATCCAACCGACTACTAACAAGACCATTAGCCACAAGAACAGAAGCATCATGAGTAAGAAACTGTTTAACATGTCCGAAGTCACGGAGTGTCACACAACAACTTTTGCAGATGTTCTGAACATGTTTGGACAAGGAAAAATCAAAATCAAACCACAACATCCAAATTCTTGACTCAACAGGGCAGAGAGGATTACCCAAGATATCAACTGGAAAACATGCTTTCAACTTATCTGTATGTCTTTTTGACCCAAAGATGATAATCTCAGTCTTGTCAGAATTTAATTTGAGGTTACTAGTTGACATCCACTCTTTGACACCATCTAGGCACAAGATGTTCAAAGGCAGTAGATGAATTCTTCTATGATAAAGGTACATGAACTTGGTTGTCATCCGCATAATGATAATAATTAATGGTACACTCTAACATATCACGCAGCTCCAATGATTTTTTTCCGACATCTGATTGTGAACACCTAACTTAGGTTAATTTGAACACAGTGTCATACTCCTCCCTCCCAGCTGGTTTCAAAAACAAGAACAAGTATTAGGTTAAGCTTTACAAGTGGTGGAAGGGTAACGATTTTACTTTTGTGCATGCAATTCAATCATTGAATCAGTGACCAGTAGGCTGACTGTAATGTTTTTAACTATTGCTTGTGTGGAGTATTGGGGAGGAAAACAGCTTAATTATTTGAATTTTGAAATTATTGCTAATTGCACAGTCAATCATATTTTTTAGGTTATGTTGATAATTTAAAAAGGCTCAAAATAATATGTGTGAATTATATAAATCAAGATGCAGAGCAGAAGCAGTGAAATATCACTATGTGTTTATATGTAAGAACTAGTGTTGTAGCATACAATTCTGCATACTCTGATCAGTGTTTGTGTTATTTTCTGAGATTTTTCTGCATTGCTGTCCTTCAAACATATCTCAAGTTTTCAGTGTGAATATTGGTACAGCATTCCAGTGAAGTGATATGATCATTAAAATATGTAGTTTTTATTTTAATACAATGCAGACCATGGTTCACAGGAAATAGGTTCCATAGATCTTAGGTCACATGACATAGCTTATTAGGAAATGAAGTAGGGAAACACAAGTAAATTCTCTAAATTTCTCCAGAACATAGGTCATGTGACCACCACTTCCTCTCACATTCCAGAGGTTGTAATGACTGTGAATCATCTTTGGCATTCCAGTGTTTAATATAAAAGACGCAGCACATGTAGTCAAAATTCAGTAACATCAAGTAGAAGAAATGTAGTAGACACAGAAGGGCCAGCCTTGTGCCAAAATGCTGTTAAATGAGTATTCTTAAACATCCAGCTCCAGCATGTTGCAAGGACTTTGTTATACTTTGTTGTTGATGTTTTTTTTAAATAAAAGAGAACCCAGAAGATACTGCATTTTAATAATACAACATTAATTGTCGGACGACCATCCTCCACCTGACAATTTTGGAGTCTCTGCTGGGATAAAGTTGTTAACAAAAGCCTGCTGGGAACAAGTCCAAGAAAAAAAAACCTGCTTGGACTCAACTGATGAAGAAAAAAAAACTTTCCCGAGAAGATGACAAGACAAACTGCTGTGACACACTGATGACTGATGAAATACTGAAAAGAAATCCTGAAGTAAATCCATGGGGACCAGCTTAGCTGAGATGCATTATGCTTTATGTGAAGGTGCTGGGTTCAATTCCACCAGAATGGTATGCTACGGTGTTCAAAATCACTTTTGCAACAGAAGGTACTGGGTTCAATTCCAATAAAAAGGTATGCTGTGATGTTCAAAATCAGATTTACAACAGAAGGTGCTGGGTTCAGTTCCACAAGAAAATCTATGCTGTGCTGTTCAAATCTAACCTGCTTAACACCTGGGTTCAAGTCCAACAAACAAGTACCTGCTGTGAAGATCTACAAGACCTGCAAGACTAAAGCTGAAGTAGAAAACTGAAGTGAAAGATACATAAGAACTTTTAAATAGGAAGACATATAAGTGAGGACATTTTAGTGTATATGGACATTTTTAAATGGTTGTGGTAAGAAATATCAATTTGCTATAATTTCATTTTACTGATTGTAATGTCATGTAATATGTAAGCAGCACAACTTTTATCACTTTTTGTTGAGTCAGAATTAATACTGTTACACATTTTATATTTCCAGATACTTTGTGAGTTTTAATGTACGAGATGTGAACTTATTTTACTGCTTAACTTAAGTATCAGCTATTGATATGTGATTGACAATCCTTAAAGTTTTTATGTATTCTGTTCTAAGCCACTATTTTGTCAAAACTAGTACTTTCGGTCTCACAGTAGACATTTCTAGGGATGCTCTCTTTTTCTGGTCTGGTGTGAAGCCACAATACCACACAGGCCATGCAGTTTCATGAGAATCACAGAGTTCAGGAGTACACAGAATCCAATACATACTTACTTAGGTTAGAGGTCAGAGAGCAAACTTAACTTATCCAGCTGGTGACATTATATGCTTAAATTCAGACATGTAAAACTTTGATGGAAGCTGTCTTTTTTGAAAGTGTGAAATGGTAGAGTGATGATCAATTATTGTAACATGAACCTGAAGTTATTCTTATTCTAATGATGGTGATGAGGCATAGTACAAATGCAGGGTGAGTGACACAGAGAAACAAATCTAATACAGGGGCATAACTCAAGTTGATCTAGTAACATAAGCCATTTTTATAAGAAGTTGATGCAGTGAATATGTAAACCACAGTGCAGTGTTGAGATTATTGAGCTACCATAACAGAAGACAGTATTAAGTGTTTTATCCACCAAACAAACAAAAAAGTATTAACTTACTATGTTAAAATATCCACCAGTAAAGTTATCCTCATGTGAAGTCAAGTTTAGTAGTTGTATTGTACTAGAATGCATCTATGTAAATATTGTGTATGTAGAGATGCCTTTAGTTTTAATAACTTGTTCACATTGAGCTGTTTGAAAACATAAAGATGTAATACTGTAACTTTACCAAGAGGGGATTATTTATTCAATTATAAGGAAAATGTGTAACTTCAGTTAAAAGACATAATGTAATGAACCCAGTAACAATTATCTTTGTAAGTGTCATAAGCAGCAGATTAATAATGAAGGTTTAAGTTGTGACTTAATTTCAGATCTTGAGTATTATTGTGTGATACTGGTTTGTGTTTTCCCAGTGACAGCAGTAAATATTTGTCCGTGTTATTAAAAATATTGTTATTTTTGTGGAGTTGAATGTTTTGTATGTCCTTCAAATCTCCCGTAAAATCAGATGTCAGAAACTCTAAACTGTACAAAAATAATGCAGTGAACAAAGTTAATCTTAGCCTTTCTTAGACCCTGTGAAAATATATTTTAAATAATGCTTCTGGAATCTAAGTAATGTGTTACAGTGAAGTATTTGGTGTCATATGAATTAAAATTATGGGACATAACTTCTGTTAAGAGGGGAGAATTATTGGGGAGGAAAACAGCTTAATTATTTGAATTTTGAAATTATTGCTAATTGCACAGTCAATCATATTTTTTAGGTTATGTTGATAATTAAAAAAAATCTCAAAAGAATATGTGTGAATTATATAAATCAAGATGCAGAGCAGAAGCAGTGAAATATCACTATGTGTTTATATGTAAGAACTAGTGTTGTAGCATACAATTCTGCATACTCTGATCAGTGTTTGTGTTATTTTCTGAGATTTTTCTGCATTGCTGTCCTTCAAACATATCTCAAGTTTTCAGTGTGAATATTGGTACAGCATTCCAGTGAAGTGATGTGATCATTAAAATATGTAGTTTTTATTTTAATACAATGCAGACCATGGTTCACAGGAAATAGGTTCCATAGATCTTAGGTCACATGACATAGCTTATTAGGAAATAAAGTAGGGAAACACAAGTAAATTCTCTAAATTTCTCCAGAACATAGGTCATGTGACCACCACTTTCTCTCACATTCCAGAGGTTGTAATGACTGTGAATCATCTTTGGCATTCCAGTGTTTAATATAAAAGATGCAGCACATGTAGTCAAAATTCAGTAACATCAAGTAGAAGAAATGTAGTAGACACAGAAGGGCCAGCCTTGTGCCAAAATGCTGTTAAAAGAGTATTCTTAAACATCCAGCTCCAGCATGTTGCAAGGACTTTGTTATACTTTGTTGTTGATGTTTTTTTAAGATAAAAGAGAACCCAGAAGATACTGCATTTTAATAATACAACATTAATTGTCGGACGACCATCCTCCACCCGACAGGAGAGCAACACTGATCCTCAAAACACTACTTTATTCTGTAAGCTCAGACAAACAACTAACTGGTGTAACAGCATAAAAGAGTATTGTTCATAAGGTACACTAGGAACCATAAACTATGTTACATGCCCCCTTTAAAAAAATAATTAATAAATTAATGAAGTGATCAAATTAATCAATTACTCAATTGAATTTGACATATATTTATGTGACACATCGCTCATCAAGAAAACCTGTAATTGATGTACTTTGCATGAGGGCATTATGATTCTCTGTTACACTTAAAAGTTTCAAAAACTTGAAACACCAAATTATACAGAACAGTGTAATTTTCTCACATATTTTGCATGATATATATTTTAGCTTTACTTCTGTATCTGTTCCTTTTTATCTCCTTCTATAGCTATTCCCCCATTTTCTGTTGTACACACAAATCTCCTGTACTGTGATATAAAATGGTGTGATTTATGACTTGACAGACCTGACTATTTTAACTGCACTAGGGATTATTTCTCCCACACATATAAACCACATAAACATAGCTCAAACTCTTGTTTGATATTGTTTTGCCTTACCCATTTTTTGCCCAGTGTGTGAAGGGATTATAATCTGTATGCACTCTGGTAATACATGTACATACATTTTACATGTTTGAAAATTATATTTTTGGAAGTTGTTTTTGAATCGTGATTTCAGTCTACACTATGCTCCAAAGTATTTTACTCACTGTGTGTTAGAGTGTAAGACTGTTGACTTACTTATTTTGAACTAAATAATGTGCTTACCTAGTGACTTAATCAGAATCAACTAATGTAAATATATAAACTAATCAAAATAAAAATACACAAGATTATATGACTTAAGTGAATGTGCACTTGATACAAATTTTAATCACTTTTTTCTACAGCTAGAACATAATCTTTTCCATTCCATTGGAACAGATCTGTTGCTACTTTTTGGCAAGGACCATCTAGAAGTGGCTCCTTCTGTTGATTGGTACATCAATTTGTGTGGCATGTATTACACTTCAAGATCATATCCTTTATCTGAAAATCAATATTAGGCCATTACACAGCTCCTCTTTAACTGGGTTAAAGTGACCCATTTTATATGGTACCACACCCGGTGGATAGAACCAAGTCAGGTATGGGCAGGGTAAAGTCTCAGAGGGGGGATCTGTTGATGTTTTTGTTCCCCATAGGGTCAGGTGGTCCCATGACTTGTATTGTCTGGCCAAAATAATGACCAAATTACTTACAATCAGTTCTCACCTTTACAGTGGACGGCTGGCTTTTGTAGAGCTATCAGAGAGGTATCCGACTTTGGTGTCAAAGAGCACATCCTTGAGTATGTTATTAATTTACTAGGTGAGGCCATGGATTTCCTTTGGGCAAAGGCAAGCCATGCTGTCCTCTTCTGTCAGATGGGGCAGGGAGAGATTGTCGGATGGTCTGATAATGATAATATAGATATAGAGTCAGAAGGGCTCATGCACAGTGACACATCCCACAAGCTGGTTCAAATGGGTCAGATAAAAAAAGTACTTGCAAGGTGCTTCCACGTGTTTTCTTTAATAAAAACACATGTATGCAAAAGAACACACATAAGACAAGGGGGTAGTTTATAAGCATGTCTGTGCTATGTGTTGGTCCAAGGATGGTAAAGTTTTTCCCCTACACAGGCAGATTCAGGAAATATCCACCAAAAATGAGTCATAGTGAGCATGAAAAAATTGGGTCATGTTCACAAATCTCGTATTGTAACTAATTCCCAATTCATAAATTATCAAGTTTATCAATTGTTTCGCCTTTCACCCAATGCTCTCAAATGCTTGTATTATGTCTCCAAGTCTGCCTGTGATAGAAGGACTTACTTGCAGTTGTCTCTAATAAATGTGATGACCCTTTAACAATACATGTGACAAAGTAAAGGTCCATTATGGTCATTCATTTCTGGCATTAATGAACATAGTACAGTATCAAAGCCACTTGTGATCTATTAAGCGTGCAGCGTGAGGATAAAACATGGTGTTGAACTAAAAGAAAAGGTTGGTTTTAAAACAGATCCAGTTGCTCCTCTTTTCAAAAATAACACAAATAATGTAGACTGGATGTGTAAAAATACAGTACTACCAACAAATTTTGTTTCCACTCAAGTCCTCACATCAAATTCGGATAATGGGGTTGGTCAAGACTCGGATAACTCTATTCATCTGGTGAAGACATGTTAGGTGTTGTCTGATTCAGATCCGGATGTTCAGGATTTGCAGTATGA
Source organism: Sabellastarte sp. h YS-2021 (assembly GCA_964017235.1). Classification (NCBI taxonomy): domain Eukaryota; kingdom Metazoa; phylum Annelida; class Polychaeta; order Sabellida; family Sabellidae; genus Sabellastarte; species Sabellastarte sp. h YS-2021. Next base: position 140,077,577 of record OZ024928.1, read on the forward strand.
TGTAATTCATGCCTCTTGTGCAGATAAGGAAGTTGGTTGCACCAGTATGGATGATGGCAATGGTCACCTTAGTGAGTCAATGTATCAACTTCAAATGGATATATTGGAGGTAGGTTTCACTAACACTGATGAACAGAAATTGGATCTGTCTTTTAAACACTCTGATGCGGATGTTGAATCAAAGAATTTAAACAGGGTATTGTCCCCGGTTCGGATGACAGAAGTATTAGTGACAGTATTTCTCAAGAACTGGTTACAGACAAATGTGTAACAATGTGGTGTTAGGACTTTTTCAAGTGCAGGTAGCAGATTGGTACTACATTTGATTGTGTTTCAATGACTTCTATTACAGTATTTTCAGGTTTAAATGTTGTTTGGGAAAGAATCCTAGATAAAATAGCTGCACATAACTTGGTAAAGAATAATTCTAATTCTAATAGCACTTTTATAGCATTAATCTCTGTCAAAAGACAGACTCTAAGGAGCATCACACAAAAACATTGTTCAATATTCATAAACCAGAGACATTGCAGGGGTCAGCACTGCAGATAAAGCAGGAGGAGATTAGAAATTTAGGGTGGATATGCTTTTCCAAAGAGGTATGACTTCAGCTTTGACCTGAAGGAGGCAAGTGAGTTTGCAGAGCGGACCTCGTCAGGAAGGTCATTCCAAATCATAGGTGCGTCATACGCAAAACTGAGGCCAAAATGCTTTCGAGACTTGAAAACTGAAGCAAAGTGGGGTACCTCAAGAAACATGCCATCAGATTGACTTTGATGAGTGTTATATGCACTATGTCTGGGTATCAGAAAGGGTTCAAAGTATTTGGGGTTACCACTGTGTAGGAACTTATACACAAACATGGCAGTCTTAAAGATAGAACGGTACTTAATCGGCAACCAGTGTAGTGCTTTTCAAACTGGAGTGATGTGTGAATACTTGGTAGTGTTGGCCACAATTCTGGCAAGACTGTTCTGAACACATTGAAATTTGCGCAGAACCAGAGCTGAGAGACCTCTGAACTGAGAGTTACAGTAATCAAGACGACTTCCAACCAGAGCATTGGCAGCCATAAGGGCAGCTTCATGTGTCAGATGTCCTCAGAGTCGCTTAAGATCCTGGACATGAGCAAAACAAGCCTTGCAGACCTTCATAACATGGCAAGAGAATGCAAAATCTGAATCAAACCAGACACCAAGGTACCTGACTGCATCTACTGGTGATATAAGATTACCGAGTATGTTGACTGGGAAGGAGTGATTAAGTTTTTCACGCTGAGACTTAGAGCCAAACACAATGAATTCGGTCTTATCAGGATTTAGCTTAAGCTTATTTGTAAAGAGCCATCTCTTAATGTCTTCTAGGCAGCGTGACAGCTTATCAAGGGCCGAGGCAACATTTTTATGTGTGAGATGCACATACAATTGTGTGTCATCAGCGTAGAACTGGAAACTAATACCAGGATGATTCTGTATGACTTTACTCAGCGGAGTAGTATAGAGTGAAAGAAGGATTGGCCCCAGGACAGAGCCTTGAGGCACACCATACAATAACTTTTTGGCATCAGATAAAATTGACCCAATCTTAATGCACTGAACAAAGTCTGAGAGATAAGACTTGAACCAATCGAGGACAACCCCGCCAACACCAAACCAGGTGCTAAGAGAATCAAGAAGCGTATCATGATCAATAGTATCGAACGCTGCTGATTGATTCAAGAGAACGACAGCAGTAGCCTCACCTTTAGCAAAAGCCAGATGAACATCATTCTTAATTGAAAGCAATGCTGGTTCAGTTAAGTGACCTAGTTTATAGGCAGACTGCCTGACATTCTCTAGTCCGTTCAAACTGACATGGCCACTCAATTGAGAAGCATCGACACGTTCAACAAGTTTCGATATAAAGCCCAGCCCTGAAACAGGCCTGTAGTCCTTGGGTGGTAGTGATGACTTTTTACAATAGCCTTCTTAAACTCATCAGATACAACAACTTCTGACAATGAGCAGTTAACAAGCCTGGTAATAGAGGGCAGTAGAATATCTATACATTCTTTAACAAGAAATGTGGGCCATAGATCTAATAAACAAGATTTAGAGGGTGACTTCATGAGAACTTTTTTAATTTCCTCCTGAGAAACTTGTTTAAAGCAGCTAAAATTAGGCACATCAGGTGGAGGAGGAAGGGTGAATGAGTCACTAGAGGAAAATGAGTTTATGATTTTAGCTATTTTGTCACTGAAGAAAGTGACAAACCGATCAGCAAGACCCTTCTTAGATTCATGAGAAGGGAGTACTGCTTCAGGACTAGAGTGTAGTGAAGAACGTAAGACCTGACATAGCTTCTTAGAGTCATTAGCATTTTCTCTGACCAGGTTTCTAAAGTAATTTGCCTTATCTTTGTTGACCAGTGAATTGCATCAAGCAATCTGTCTTCGAAGTCTAGCTCAATTGTAGGCAGATTTATCTTTAGTGGTGTCCCAAATTTTTTACACTGTCTAAATCAATTGGATACCAACTTGAATGTTGATAGCTGGAGGTTCAGCAGTTACCAGACTTGATCGAAGTTGGGCTTCCTCTGGACCTTGACAAAACTTGCTTGTTGTCTAGTACTTTGAAAAATCGTCCCCATATCAGAATGTCATCTATTTCCATTTTGAGCCTGGAATGTGCTCAAATTGTTGTAATATGTGTTTTTGGAACACTTCCTGTGCTCTTTATTCCAAAGGGGAGTCACTTATAGCAGTAGCATCCTAAAGGTGTGTTGGATGTAGTCAGTAACTGACTCTCATCATCTAATGCTTGTTGCCAGTAGCCATGATTTAGGTTAAGTTTTGAAAATACCTTTGCTCCAGTCATCCTTGATGTAATTTTTTAGGCAATTCTAAGTGTTCTCTCATGATTGCACGGTTCAAATCTTTTGGGTCAAGACACACCCTCAGCTTATTTGACTTTGGCTTTTCCACCACAACCATGGAGCTAACCCAATCTGTCGGCTCGTCTACATTTGTTATCACAATTAATTTTTCCATTTCATCAAGGGTAGCCTTTAGCTTGCCCCAGAGTGCCATTGGAATTCTTCTAGGGGGATGTATAACAGGACTGACACTTGTGTCAATTTTGATGTGGTATGGCTCCTTGAGACATCCTAAACCTTAAAACACACTTTTGTACTTGTTCAGTATTTCTTCCATACTGTTGTTTGATGTGATAGACATTACTAGTTGGATCAGTCCCTAATCAACACAACTTTGTAGACCCATAACAGCAGATGAATTAGTGTTGACAACATGGAAAGTTCCAATGATTTCAGAATTTTGTAGCAGCACTGTAAGGAGCATTTGCCCTTCATGTTTAGCTTGGTACCTCCATTTCCAGTGAGCTTTGTGTTTGTTCAAGTTTAATGTTTTTTTTAGTTTCAATTGCTTGAATTTATGCAATGGTATAACATTTATATGTGCACCTGCATCTAACTTGAACTGAAGTGAGCTTTTCTCTTTGCCAAGTAAAAGTTTCACAAAAGTTTCATTGCTACTATGACTGCTGTTGACACTACCAATAAAGTGATCTGGATCCTCTGTTTCACTCTGGTCACTGTTATCATTATGCATCAGGTGAACTGATTTCTGGCTTTTACACACTGCCGCAAAATGGTTTCTCGTGTTGCATTTCAAACATTTCTTGCCATATATAGGGCATTGTTCTTTGCTATGATGATTACCACACTTCCCACACTTGCGTCTGCTGTTTGCTTGTTTTTTAGGCTGTTTTGTCTTCCTAGAGGTATTGCTTAGAGTATGCACTGTGTGATCTGATTCTATTGATTTCACATGCTGTTTTGAACCTTCTATTGCTTTTACGATCTTTTTTGCAATGTCTAAAGTTAAGTCACTCTCTTCTAGTATTTTTTCTTTCATTTCTTCTGAATGAACACCAACTACAAGGCAATCCCTGATCATCTCATCTCTTAAGGCCCCATACTCGAGTCTAGTGACAGTAGCTTTACGTACGTCTGTGATGAACTGATCTGCTGACACTGTTTTGGATTGCACACAACTGTTGAGCATGTGCCACAATACAGTCACATTTTTCTTTAGTTTACAATAGTCACCAAACTTTTCAAAAAGGACATCTGGCTTATTTTGCTCTTCTTTGGATAACGTCCAAGTGTTGTACACATCTCACGCATCCTGACCAATGTACAGTAAAAACTAGGACCACTTTGCCTTGTCAGGTTTTCCAGAGAGAGGTCTATCCAAACATAAATTTATTGTCTGTGACCATCTTCTCCATGCCAGTTACCAGACAAATTACTACTGTGTAGATCCAGTGGTTCTAGCTAGGTATTATGCATTGTATTTAATCTTGTACTTTTAACACTATAGTTCACAAAAATGTATAACTTTCCAACTGTATCAATATAGCTTTTTAATATGTTTTTGATCTCACAATTCTAACACCATGTAATGTTTTAACCATTGCATGCTACTTTATTATATAAGCTCAGACAAACAACTGATTGGTGCAACAGCATCAAAGAGTATTGTTCATAAAGTAAACTCGGAACCATAAACTATGTTACACTGACTACAGTGAGGTCTACTGGATCATAACTTCGTTGACATTGGTCAGATCAAATATAAAATAAACAGAAACACAGGACACCTAAGCTATGCTAAAGTGTGGTTGAACTGGTGTGTAATAGCCGTGTCCTCAACAGTTGGATGAAGGCCACAGCAGGAAGCAAGATGATAATTTGAAGTAAGGTAAAGTAAAGTTACAATTGCTATAAAGTTATTAAATACAGTACTTCTCATTATGTGAATATCGTATCCTAGGGTGACAGGTAAAAAATGAGAATAGGTCAAAGCAATGTCACGTTTAAGGTAATTAAACTAAAAAGCTTGAGTAATTTTATTTACATATTAGCACCTAACAATAATTTTTAAAAGTTTAAAATATGGAAATATTAGTAATCGAGGTTGACTCACATGGTATGAATTCTAATTATTGGTCCACTTTAAGATCAATTAATGATTGTGAGATGTGTATGTTCAAGACCAAATCGTTTTCCCATAGAAGTGATGGAAGATGAGTAATTTTAACTACCCTGTGAGACAATCTGTTGATGTATTTGTACTCCATAAAAGTGTGTTATGAAGATGAACGGACATTGGTAAATTCACAGGGAGACAGAAAAGATAGAGGGTTATTTATTCTAATAATAGCACTTAATCTCTGTCTTGAAGACATACCCTACTTGCATAATGTGGAAAAAACAGAGCTCCATAATCCTATAAACAGAGACATTGCAGGGGCCACTGCCATGAAGAAAGATTGGAAAAAACAGAAGCCAGGGTGGGTATGATTTTGCAAAGATATGGGTTTTTCAACTTCTTTCTGAATGAGTAGACAGAAGTGGCTGAATGTATATCATCAGGTAGGTCATTCTAAATCTTTGCAAATCATATGCAAAGCAGAGGAAAAAATGCTTAGTAGACTTATATACTGATGGGGCAAAATGTGGGTCTGCAAAGACCACACTTGACTACTTGACTATCGTACACAGTGTCCAGGTTTAAGGTTTAAAATTATTTGGATCACCACTCTAGGAACTTGTACACTAGTAAGTCTGTCTTGAATACAGAGCAATGTTCAATAGACACAGATGGAGAATCTTTTTTCTAACAGGAGGTATGTATGAGTAATTGATGATTTTGCTAATTATTCTAACAAGACTCTTCTGGACACATTAGAGCTTGCAAAGATCAAGAGCAGAGTGACTCCTAAAAAAATTTAATCTAATATTATTTTGGTCATAAAATATTCTGATTATTTTTTTCTGAAGGGCCATAGATTTTCATTTAGCATGCAAGTGGTATCAAAATCCCCCCATCCTCCTGAACTATGAACTTTTCCTTGTCAAATATGTCATGTAAGTCATGTGACCTGATATCAGTTCAATCTTGGATCTGACATTATCTGGCATTATTTCTGCATGTATGTCAACAGTACTGGCTTGCCGACTTGACGTCACCCATCTGACGTGGTTGTAAATGTCATTGTTTCAGTCAACAGCACTGTACCAATTTAAACGTCCCTATTTGAGCTATGTGGATGCATTAATCCCAGTAAGCATTAGAAACGTTTTAAATGGTTTAAACATTTACAAAATGTTTTTAAAACCTAATTAAACCATATCTTGTGGTTTTCTAAACGTTTCTAAGTAAACGTTTATGCTGTAATGTTTAAAAAACATTTTATAAACATTCTCTATACAAAAGTTTTTACTGAAAACATTTATTAAACGTTTATAAAATAACTCAAGAAGCTAGGTTTGACTGGAAACATTTTTAAAACATTTATAAAATAGCTAAAGAAATGAAGGTTTTGCTGGAAATGTTTTTCAAACATTCATCATGAAATGTTTGATAAACAGTATACATAAAATGTTTAAACAACATTGCTTGTCAAATGTTTTAAAAACATTCTATCAAAAACGTTTTTAAACCTATATTTTTAAACCTTCAAACATGTCCAAACAAAGATGGCGGTGAGCAATAATAGGGGATAAAAACATTTTCAATAGCAAGCAACCATACAAAGATATTGAATTTGACCTCTGACTCCATTATTATTCAGACATTATTATGTTCATTAATAACATTTTTCTAACATTTATCATTAAACGTTTAATAAACGGTATACATAAAACGTTTTAAAAACATTCTATTACAAATGGTTTTCATACCCATCATTTTTTAACCTTTGCCAAACGTCTCCTTTCAAACTTCTGCAAAACCCAAAAATGTTTACTGGAAATGTTTTATCGAGAGGGTTGCTTTGATTTTTTTTCATAGCTCAAATATTCAAACATGTTTGGGTGGCATGCTGGACCAAACACGTCAGTCAGGACAGTGGCTTCAAGGAAAAAAATGGTAGCCAATAACAAAATTATCTGAATGTAGAATGAATATGAAAGGCAATACAGGCTCATTTAGAAGTTTCGAAGGATACAGCAATGTGTCCATGACATACAAATGTGCTTGCAGCCCACCCCCAACATGATCCACTTTAAAATAAGCACAGTGTCCTTATTGCATGTAAATACCCTGTTGATAAATTCCCTTAAGGCAACGTAAATAATTACCAGATTAATATGCAACAATCATTTATAAGTGATACATCCCAATGTATTATATCAGACTTTCTCCTGCTGTTGATACAATGTCTCAGGAAGGACAAATTTCTCCGCAAGTTTTGACCAGATGTGGCGTGTAATGGCCATCCAAGAGCTAGGATATGACACTGTTGTGCTTGTAAACCAGGATGGATGATACAGTTCATCCTTGCCTGTCTCAGTTGCCTCTATCACCTACATGAAATAACAGGGATATAATATGCTATTACTTATGATAATATTAACAAAAAAGTATATTTTTCCTACTATGGCTTTAACAAAAGCATAAAGAATTTATGAGCAAATATTAAAATTTCGTTTTGCCTAACAACAAATTCACTTGCTATATATTTTTGTAATATGTCACCTTCCCTGCAATTTTACCTGCAAACTGCACAGATGACCACGAGAGCTTGTAGGATCAAGACTGTTGCAAAAGACAATGCATTATTTTTGCATCCTGTTTAGAACTTATGCCATACTGAGTCAGACTGTCTCTCTATTTGTCACATATTGATGTGACCTTGAGCTTTGAACCCATCACCACTGAACTAAGAATCTGCTGACCATTGGAGAAATTTGATAAGCACTGGGCTACTGATGGGAGAAAGAACTCCAGACAACCATTCATGCATTATCTGAAACCACTAAAATTAATCATCAGTACTATACTTCCTCCAAAATGTTTCATTGAGGTCTGTAATCACGTTTAGCACAAAATCAGCCCATGCAGATGGACAAATGAATTTCTATACAAGTAAAAAACAAACGTGTAGCAAAGTTCATCTTTTAACTTTAAAAATACATTTATTTTTAGGTCACTTAATCCGTTTTATAGGTGGATCAAAGTTAATCCAAACGTTGAGTCAACTTCTTTGTGAATAGCAACCTAATTCCAAAAATAAGATTTTCATATTAATTAATTAATTTGTTAATATTTTTTTTGAGCATAAAACCATTTAGTTTTATCATAATGAACTTATTAACTTTTTCTACAGCTTCATCGCACTCAGTTGTATCCTTTGTTCTTGCATTAGCTATCGCCTCAGGAGGTATTCCCAGTGCACTCATCCCCCTCTGTGCAAAGCTGTCTGCATTCTCTGTTGCTGTTTGTGAAACAGATGTCAGACATAATTCAGGTTCCCTTTTTAATAATATGATCTTTCTGTCTCTCTTTTATTCAATGAAAACTATCCCTTGTCTCCAGTTTAGCTTTATGTATAATCTAATCTGACCAAACGCTTGTACTGCTAAATCATTGTACTGACAGATGTCTTACTTGAATAAAACAGACGTCTTGTCAGAATCATTCAGACATTGTAAGGTTTGAGTTATGAAAAAGAAAGCCAAAAAGATTGTGATTTTGGAAAATTGACTTATACGTATTGTGATGGACATAAATGGAAAAATCTTCACACAACAACATAAAATAAATTTGACATTTACTGTACAAATGACAAAGTTATTTTTGTATAATAAAAATATAATAAATATGTAGAAACAAATATAATGTAGAATATAGACATTAGACATTACATTTCCAAAGTTCTTAGGCTGGTTAAATTATGCTAAATACCCAAGCACAGATTTTTCCAGTGTGACAGGGACCAACTTAAAACAAAATGCAGAACAACCGTATCTACAAGCTATGATGGAAAATATTGTGAATCTGGATATTAATTAATATAATAACTTTAAAATAACTCCAAAATCGAACAAATTATAACTTACACACCTTTTATAGAGTAAATTTGTACAAATTTTAACTTGTACAAAATCCTAACATGTACATAATAATTATATGTTAGATGTATATACACAAAACGCTAACAAAACACACTATAATTACTGACTCCTGTATTCAGCATAAATCCTTACAAATGGATCCAAGTACTGCAAGGGTAAGAGTGATATTTGTCTTGGCCTGTCTCAGCTCTTCTCTCAGTGTGCTGAAAAACCCATCCAAGGCAAATTTGCATGAGCAATATGCACTGATCAGCGGTAAGGGAATTTTTCCTGTAATGAGAACACAAGGTGGCTATTAATTAAATCTAAAATTTGAGAGTAAATACATCAATAGTAAACATAAACATTGTTATGCAGAAGAGAATAGAATAGAAACATTTATATAGCGCAAAATTGATGCAACATCCTGTAATGCGCTCGAGATCAAAAAGGGAAAGTCCAGGGACATATCAGACCGAGATCCAAATTAGCGCCCACCGGGGAAATGTACTATGGTGGATAGGCTAGTCTAAGCAAATATGTTTTTAGCTGACTTCGGAAACCTGTTATTGTGTGCTGTGATCAGACTGATTGTGAGAGTCTGTTCCATTCAGTGGGGGATGCCATTGCAAAACCTCGCCTGCCAATGGCCTGTCTAGGACAAACTGAGGAAACAGATAGCCTATTTCCAGGAGTTAGGCTACTGGTTTTGATCAAGGATGATAAGTATGTGGGTTGGGAGAATTTGATGGCCTTGAAAGTAATTAGATTGTATTTAAACAAGATGTGGTATGTAATAGGGAGCCAGTGTAGTTTTTGAAGAAATGGAGTGACATGACTAGTTCTATCAAATCTAAAAACAATTCTGCAAAGGGCATTTTGAATCTTTTGTATTTGAGCCACATTATATTTACTTACCCAATAGAGTAGGGAATTTCAGTAGTCAAGTCGACTGCTGATCATTGAGTTAGCAAGCAAGGCCATAGTCTCCACACTGAGGAATTTACAGATGCGTCTTAGATCCTTGAGGTGGTAGTAACAGTGGCTGGTGAAGGTGTTTCTAGAATCGAAGGTGACACCTAGGCTCTTGACTGTATCGGTAGGGGAGATAGAATTTCCGAGAAGTTGAGTTGGAAATTTTTGGATGAGGGACTCTCTGGCTTGTCTATCACCAATGCTAATAAATTTTGTTTTCTCAGGGTTGAGTTTCAGTTTCACACCATCCATCCACTTTTGAACACAGGTAAGACACTCAGTAAGCTTGGCAAAACTGGAATAAAAATTCCTATGGTCAAGTGCTAGATATATTTGGGTGTCATCTGCATAAAGATGGTGGGTGACATTGAAACTGGAAATGATATTACTGAAGGGGGTAGTGTAAAGGGTAAAAAGGAGGGGACCCAGAACAGAGCCCTGGGGTACCCCATAGGGGAGAGAAAAGACATCAGAAAAGCTATTACCTAGCTTAACCTTTTGCTTGTGGTTTGAAAGATAGGATTTTATCCACCTCAACACAGTGCCATCAACCCCAAACCAATCCCTGAGGCAGTTAAAAAGAATGTTATGGTCGATAGTGTTAAATGCCACTGAGAGGTCCAACAAAGTGAGCATCACAGCCTTCCCAGAGTCTATCGAAGCAGCAATATAATTTTGGATTTTCAAGAGTGCTGTTTCTGTGGAATACAATCTCCTTTAAGTGGATTGGTTAACATTGGAGAACCCCTCACTATCAATGTAACTATTTAGCTGTTTAGTCACTACTTTTTCGATCAATTTAGATATGAAACTAAGGTTGGAAACCAGTCTGTAATTTTTGAGGAGATTTCTGTCTGGGTTAGGTTTCTTGAGGGGGGGTGTGTGACATGTGCAGTTTTGAAGCAGTTTGGAAAGCTCCCCTCTTTGAGTGAGTAATTTTATAATATTGGTAATTGGAGTGATTAGAATGTCCGCACACTATTTAACTAATGAAGTTGGTATCGGGTCCAAATCGCATGATTTGGTGGAGGAAGAATTCAGGATTTTGAGGATGTCCACAGGGCCTTGGGGTTACCATTATTTTCAGCAATAACTGTAGAATAGTGCCTGCGTCTTGACTGTTCCAGTTGAAAATTATAGCGATTGACAGCAGCCCGATATCTACTCCGATTGATTGCAGAGTTGTCACTGTGCCATACTCTCTCATACTTTCGCTTGAGATGCTTTGCTGAGAGGATGTCTGAATTCACAAAACCTCTGTCAGGGTGCAATGGTGCCATTTTTCTATTGATTGGAGCATGCTTGTCTAGAATGTTGCGCAGGGTATTGAAATACTGGTGACTAAGTGAACTGGCAGTCGTGTGAGTATGTTTGATTAGATCAAAATTCAGGATGTCCTCTCTGAAATCAGTGATATCTATCAGCAAGGTGCCTTAATAGGTATATTGACTGAAAGTGGGTGCCTTAATAGGTATATTGACTGAAAATGTGATGGCGAGATGGTCAGATAGCCCCCCTGAAACCTTTGGACAGACCACATTTGAGGTGTCCCTCACACATACGACATCAAATGTCAAAATTACTAAACTGCATTTTTATCGATAAAATATTTTATAAAATCCCCAGGGAATTTTGTGGCCTCATATTTTCTGTGGATAAAGCTGTGTAATAATTATATTAAATGTGATACTGTTTGAGAATTTAAAATAATTAAGAATAGATTAATAAATATTTAAATCCCGTTGTTCCTTTCACTAGCCATGGAGAAATGAGGACAGGCCCTTTTGGGGTCAGGACACAGTAGGTGTCCTCGACTTCAGTGGCTAATGCACATCCTTATTATTGTATTTTAAAAACTAGTCTTGTTTCAATTGACCTAGTTTCTCATTGGTCCACTGTGACCTAGCCATATTAATTCTCCCGCCTGAATCCACCATATTCATTATAAATTTTAACTTTGAACAAACAGCATCAATTTCCCACCCTCCCATGCCCTTGGGCTCAGTCTGCTGTGTTCAGTTTACTACCACCTGTTTATATTATGTAGTTGTAGATTCATCATGCCAGTCAGGGCACCTCAGCTTGGGAGTATGACCTTGGAGGAAGGTCGAGCTCAAGCACACACTTGGCAATGCTACAAGGCGTCAATCAGTGTAACCTCAGCTGGACAGTATACCAATGCACTGGGCAAGACTCGTGTGATCTTCCCTCAGCCTGCCACACTTTCTCGCCTTCCCCAGGATGCCAGGAGCCCCACAGTTCAACATGACTCAGTGGATGGCCTGGGCCCCCACCCCTGATGATTGGGTGGCACCTGGCAACGTGGACATAATAGTATCTCATAATAGCGATTCAGTGAAATTTTTGGTTTATATGTCTCCTGTGTGGCTTAAAAGTGGCTGGGTGCTGGTCTAGTCTAGCAATACTCTGACCCTTGTGATTACTTAACGCACAAAGTAATACATAGTAACATTCACAAAAGTTGAGGTGCTTCTGCGTTGGATTAATGCTAGTGGTACTGATCTCACAAGTAAATAACATTTCTGAAGGTCCAAACTACCTTCACTTGTCTAATTTTAGTGTTTTATACTTTACCTTGTAACATTTTTTTTTAGTACTGTGTATTCAGTTTCATGGCTATGATACTACTACTCATATGTAACTGTGTATACAAAATTTTTTTTTTTTTTTTTTTAGTATTGTAACCAACGCATTCACTAGTGTACTATTGCTGTACTATATCTTTCACTAGTGTACTATTGTCTTACTATGCATGTGCTGTTATTCGACACACTACTAACATCTGCTCTGGCAGTAATTATACTGGCATCATCAATTCATTGTCTTCACATAGTAGGTCATTATGGCCATTACTATGTATGTACTGCCACTTATTATTCTAATTTTTAATTCAGATTTTACTGTTTTATGCTATTTGCTAAAAGACTGTTAACTATTGTATATGGTATGTTACATGTCATTATCATGATATACGAGTTACTTTCTCACTGTATTCACGTGTACTCATTGTGTATTTTAACTAATGTTGGGGGAGTCAAACCTGAGTCCTTAGGTTTTAATTTTTTTTAGTTTTTATTTTTAGTTCCTTAAGGGGGTCGTATTGCTCGACTCTGTAGGGTGTTGTTTCATTTTTTAGCTAGATACTTAGGTTCCTCTTCATTGTTCTGCTTTAACAGGTGTTGTTAGATATGTTTTAACAAACCATTAATATTACTAGATTATTTTTACATGTTGCATACATACACGTATTGTGTTACTTTATCCTCCTTACTTTAATTCATGTGGGGTCAATCCCTACTCCACCTCAACAGTAAATTACCTAGTCATTCTTAACAACCCCAGACACATTACTAAGTCTGTAAGGTTTTGTCCTAGTCTTACCTCTTCATCTAGTAAAATCTTAGTGTAAACTCATAACTTCAACTTCATGTAGTACTTAAATATATCCTAAAGTATAACACACCCTTAAGGTTACCTTAATGTCAATTTCCTCTCCACTGAATCAATCAGGATTTCAGTGCTTCCATCAGTTTGCCTTTATCTGTAAAGTGTAACTATGGCATAGTAATCACCACCTTAAGGTCACCTTATATTGTGGTGTACAGGGCTTAACCCTAGGTGGCCAGTTTTGGTTAGCAGCAAGTTGCTTCCATAATTTAAGGCCACCTTATTGTGTGTCAAGTTTTAATATATTGTTAGTGTTACTGTATGTAAATACATCTAGTAATTATATTGTAAATAAACTATTAAACCCCACTGTGTCGATTACATGACAGTAATGCAGTCCAGGACACTGATATTACAACTTGTGGGAGTTAAAGCTAAACTGAGGTGACAGCTTTGATTAGATGCCAAATTTGCTTACTACTGGTTCACTGATGACCCCACTTTATACAGTCTTAAATAAAAACATACAAAATTACTATACACTAAATGGTGACAATTGATACTTAACCCCTTGCATTGATATATAAAACTGTTAAAAGTAAATGAGCAAATACTGTATTTACACTACTGTTTTGTGGGCACACTATCTTTCCGACAAGAGGGAACTTAGTGCTAAACTGTGAAAAGAAGGAACAAAAAGTGAGAAACACAGAATTTTATATATCGTATACCATATTTCCAATATCAGGAGCCAACTGAAGCTGTACCATCTCGGATTGGCATACCTACCACATATGTCATCCCTCCTCTCCATGGTTTTGGATTGTCCCTGATTGAAGATTTTTATCAATTTTGCACTATATCAACCTTTCTAAATGTTTCTATTAGTATTACTTTGCAACATGTTTGCAAAGTTATATTACTCAGTATGTTTGCTTGTTAATATGTTGGTCAGTCGGTTCGTTACTTCGAAAACTTTTGAAGTATGTTGGTTGTCTCTTTGTATATTCATTCTAGGTCACAAATTTGGAGCTAGGATTTTTATTTTTTTTCATAGAAGATTGTCATTGATCAGAATAGAGCACGACCGAATTTCGACAAAATTGGTAGCATTTTTACAGAGCTAAGACCATTTTAGCTACTTAGCTACTGCATTCACAAATATTCAGCAAGATTTCGAAGTCAGCAACTCAAACAAGTAGATTTTTTGTCTGTTTGTTTGTTAGCACATTTTAGGCCACAGTTTGTCAGCTATGATTATTTTTTCTTTAAATTTTTTTCAGTGGTTTGATTTTGACTTCGCTATGATGTTTTCAATATACACTGCTTGATTGTGGCAATATTTCGAAGCTACCATTTTGCCAAGTGCTCGTTTGTTTGTAAACTTGTTTCTGTATTAGTTTACATCATAACTCAGAAACTACTGCACCGATTGTAAAGTTTAGTTATCTTTCCAAGAGATCATTTATTTAATGCCCTGCGCAAAAATTTAACAAAGTCTGTACTCAGCTCCACCCCTCCCCGAGTGCTCTTTTTATTATTCTTACTTGCTTGTTTGTAAGTTTATTTCTTTGTTTGTTTGTTCACAGCATAACTAAAAATACAGCACGGATGGTTATGAAATTTTTAGGGAGCATCAGAACTGTCACAATGAATAACTGATTCAAATGTGGGCATAATTGGGTCAATATCCTTGATTCTGTAGCAATTTTCACCTTTTTGATCAACAAACATACATACTTTTTGTGGATGCAACTTGTGTGTGGGAGTATTTATATACCTGCAATGGAAGACATGACACTCAGTCTACCATTTGGAGCAGACTTCAGATATGGAAGAGCATGGCTCGCCACATGGACATAGCTTTTCAAGTCAACATCAATCATGGTTTCAAACATTTCTAACTGTTCATCGGTACCACGCCATGCTGCCATGTGACCAAAATCCACATGGTTCAGTATCAAGGTGTCAATGCTGCCCAATGACTGAACTGCTCTCTGCAAAAGTAAAATTGTCAAATTTTAACTTCTCAACAAAAATAAAGATGTCCATAGCTTTTTTAATGTTATAGCACATTATATCAACTTTCAACTTTTCACAATAATAAAGATATGTATAACCCTTTCAATATTTCAATATCATTACAAATTTATTCTAATATACATACTTTTGTGCACTTATTCTTTGCAAGAAAAACTAAGGCATGATAGTGGAAAGCAATATTTAAAGGAGATAGGAAAAGAAAATTTATGAAACCAAAGGTAATTTACCCCCACAACTTGTTGTTTGCACTGAAACACATTTATTAAGCTCTTTCTGGAAGAGAGTATGCAATGCAGCAGATAATTAGGTTTTTATCGTCACTGCAGAGAATGTCTGTACACTTCTGTGTGAAATCTCTCGTCAGTTGAACTACGTCACTGTAGATACTGTACAATGATCCTGTTTATCATAGTACACAGCTCTACATGCATACAAGTCCCCTTTCTTGTGTTTTAACAAACATTAAGCTAAGTCTTATGTTATATTTATAAAATATTTAACAAAAATTAAAAACAAACTTTTTGGGCCAATATATATAACTTTTGAGTCCTTTGGATTAAAACTTAGTCTAATGATCTATGGGTACAAATATGATTTCTGATAAGACATATAGTCAAAAGAACTTAATTTTATGGAGGTTTAAAACTCTGTTGAATTGAACCATAGAAATCTTCTGATACATTTGATGAAACATGTTTAGAAAGCAGTCAAGATAATAATCCCCAGCTGATTTATTTATGGTGAAAAGAAAAGGAAGTAGAGTTTATACTAAGTAAAATTTAGTAAAATTCTTACTTCAGTTTTGCAAACTTCACTTTTATTTGTACATTTACAGGCCTTTAGGGACAAGGGTAACAATTTTATCCATTACTGGTCTGATCATTCCTGTTCAATAATAGTTCCAATATGTAAAAAATAATTGGGGGTGGCTGCACATGAAGTCACTAGTTCCCATGTAGTTTACATCTGAAGGCAACAGAGGTAGATAAATAGGGTTTAAATGGACGATAATTAAGAATCTAAGTAATCATGGTTATTTGGTTTTTTTTTGTTTAACCTCACTTTAAATGGCCATATCTTCCTATTTCTGGTCCATTTTTATAACCTGTTCACCACTGTGTTCAATTTAATGAGCTGAACTCAACCAATATGGTTCTTTCATGATCTTTCAACACAGATATGAACTGTTACTCAAAAACAAACTCTCACCTGTGTAAATGTATTGATATTAAAGTGGCAGAATTTTCATCCAATGATACAGCCAAATGTGACATTGTTGATGTAATACTATTACACCAGCATACAATTTCAATATCATAACAATATTTGGAAAATTTATATTTCAAATTGACTGCTTAACAAAAAAAACTGTATTTATTGCTACCATGTACCAGAATATATAGTTGTAAATCCATCATTGATGGTAGCACAACCACTTCCTAAATAATTATGATTTAGATATTCAAATAAATATCCTTTATAGTGCTTGAATAAAATTAATAAACTTGGTGCAAATAACATAAAATACTATCAAAAGTCTAAACTGAAGATGTCTGACCTGGATATGATAATTTGCTCATATCTTTCATAGATAATTGTTTCCTTATTAATGGATACAGCCCTTAATGAGACCTAGAACTTACTAGTTCTGGAATTTTATTTAGAGCAAGCTGGTATTTCAAATGTTTCAGATATTTTACAAGGCAATGGAAAATAGAACTTGAAAACCAGTTTAACATTCCCCACCTAAAATATAATAAAATAGTAAGTTCAATAAAACAAGTATCATCTTCCATAGAAACAATACATGTTACTGCCAGTAGTGTCGAAACCATTTTGCCTGAAAAAGTTAAATGAAATTAGTAGCCAGCAGATTTACTGTCAATTGATTAAACACTTATATCAGGCTCCCACTAGCCAGAACAAATGGGTGGAATATTATCCTTTCTTAGACACAATTAATTGGAAATATTTTTATTTACTGCCAGGAAAAATAATTCGTGCCACATATTTATTAAGTCTACAGTATAAAATACTCCATAGAATTTTTAACTGTAGACACAAACTTTTTCTGTGGAAGATTGTTGAATCTCCAAATTGTCTAGAATGTGGAGAAATAGATAATTTGGAACACTTTTTCTACTATTGTGAATCTTCTAGAAGATTCTGGATTTACTTGAAAAATTGGCTTAGCAATATATTCTCTAAACCTGTAAATTTCACCTTGACTTGTTTTTGAAAAAAAAAATGAATAAAAGATAAAAAAAAATTTAGAGCATCAGGACTAATGTATTCACAATAAAAGCCTTAAATAGGTGTACTTGTATTTTCAATGTCCTTTTTCTCTTAGATTACAATTTGTTATAAATTTATTTTTCAAATACAGTACATCTTTATTGATAAAGTTTAAATTATTTTCAACACAGCTTTATAAACTAATTTTTAAATAGAATGTAGAAAAGTTTAAAATCTGATTAAGACGTTACATATTTTCAAATGGGATGTGTAGCCTATTAACCCTATTCATAACGTGTGGGGTCTTTTGTGACCCCACAAACTAAAAATGCTTGATAAAAGTTCAATACATTCAATTTTCTTTACCATATTTCATGAGTTTGTTATTCTTTTCCAAATGTTTCACAAAATAAGACAAACGAATTCATGTATGAGACATGCACAAAAGAAAATGGTAATTACTCCTGGGGTCATAAATGACCCAGCTGAAATAGAGAATTTTGTACCAATTATTATCTTATAAAACATAGAAGAAATTTATTTATGTCTTGTCAAATTGAAATGTGGCTGAAATACAAGTAATAGCTAGCAATGTAGGAGGTAAGATGTAGAGTAAGGGTGGGCTGGGATATGGGGAATTGGGGGCAAAGGGATGTAGATAGGAAAAAACTTTTTTTCCAGTGCCATAGAAATTTAATCATAACATTCCTGTGCCCTATTAACAGTTAGAAAGGGTATTATTATGTGGGTAAGCTTTATTATTTGCATTTTTCCTGCTATAAAATGTAATGGAAGTAAAAACAGTCATGTTGATATTATCCTCCACTACTTTGGCAATACCTCAAGTGATACACAGATAAAGAAATCCTGAGCTAAAGGCGCAAGTAAAACAGGCTATAAAGATGGCGCAGAAAAGATATTATAGGTCAAAATAGGGATGCAGTTTGTCTGCACAACTAAGAGAAATGTCAGGGCAGACATTCTCAAAAGAGGTATCATTTAATCTGTTTTGAATTGAACAGGGTTGTCAGTTGTCGATGTTCAACTGCAGCAATGCACTATGCCCAGAAAAAAAAATCCAGTGTAGTTCTTCATAATGTCCAAATTGATACATGAGTTCTCCAACATGTCCAAAATCATACATGACAGTAAATCCATGACTTTTGTCATTCAACACACGAGTTTTCAAAAGTAAATTCACAGTTTGATGAGTTATTAAGACAACAACTGGTTTTACCAGGGTTATATTTTCATGTCTACTGTATTGCAGTAAAGTAAATAATTATTCTTAACACAGTTATTTTTATTTACCAGTAGGTATATAAAAACATGTAATTAATGTAAAGAAACCTTTTTCACTTCTGTAACTTCAAGAACATATAAATTACACACAACCTCCAGCTATCAATATTCAAATTGGTATCCTCTTGAATGTGACAGTGTAAAAACTTGGGGTTATGTACAGTTATCATATCTGGCATTCTTTCCCAAACAACATTTAAACCTGCAAATAATGTAATAGGAGTCACTGGAACACACCCAAATGTAGCACCACTCTTCTACCTGCACTTGAAAAAGTCCTGACACTTCATTGGCACACACAAGGACAGTACTCTGTTTACATTCATTGTCTTCAACATCCACATCAGAATGCTTAGACGGATCCAAATTCTGTTCATCAGTGGTAGTGAAACCTACCTCCAATATATCCATTTGAGGTTCATCAAGTAACTCACAAAGGTGACCATTGCCACCATCCTTACTGGTGCCACCAACTTCCTTATCTGCACACGAGGCATAAATTACATCATCATACTGCAAATCCTGAACATCCGGATCCAAATACTTGAAACCTATTAACCAGACGAATAGAGTTATCTATGTCTCCACAAATCCCATTATCCGAATTGGATGTGAGGACTTGAGTGGAAACAAAATTTGTTGAAAGTACTGTATTTTACACATCCCATCTACATCTACCGGAGTCAGAATGTTCATTAGAAGACACTTGCCCCATCCAAGAGGTGGAAGGTCATAGTGTAGCCATGAAATCCTCATCACCAGCCATCTGCAGTTGAATAGGGATACAAGATTCTCTTCTCTTGGATCTCAAGTTATGTCTAGCCACCTCCATAATAAAAAAAACTAAAAGACTAAAAACAAGACTAAAAACTTTAAAAAAATATCACAGGCTAACATAAATAAATTTTCAAAAGTGATGCTGTTTATCCTATATCCAATGCGTACACAATGAGGAGCCAACACAGAGCAACAAAACCTTCACTGGCCCCAATCACTAATCCCTCTGTTGATGTACAAACACAAATCTAGAGGCCCATGTAACCAGCACCAGTTCCGAGGCCACCTCCCAGGAAAGCTAAACAACTGAAACTAAACAATTGACTCCAGCATAAAACAGATAAATCACAAGGGTGGGGTCAGGGAGTTTTATTAATTTATAAAGTGATGCTGTTTCTCCTATGTCCAATGACAAAGTGATAGGGCTGGAAGTTATAAGGGGGGGCAAGGCTCCCTGACCAATCACAGCAGGGGACACCTGAAAAATTATGTCATCAAAGAACAAATATCTGAAAAGTTAAGGTGGCTCCACGAATGAGACCCTGCACACCCAGATGTGCAGGTACACTTTTATCCAATCACAGAAGCAGTACCATATAAAGTGGATCACAATAATCCTATAAAAGAAGTGGCACCATATAAAGTGGGTCACTTTAAGCCAATTAAAGAAGTAGTACCATGTAAAGTGGGTCACTTTAATCCAATCAAGGAAGTAGTACCATATAAAGTGTATTATTTTAATCGAATTAAAGAAACAGTACCATTACAAGTAGAACCCTGAATATAGAATCGATGATGATAGGCTGAAATATTTATGAATCACTCCACTAGAAGCAGGTATATATAAGGCCAGACATACTGAACTGCAAATAAACCACAGAAAACAGGTAAAGCAAGAATTAACCTTATTACAATAGCTCATCATTGACGTTGAGTTACACACTACGTATATAATTAAATACCAAACATTAGAAATTACCACAGAAACATACCTGAATGAATGTTTTACTCTCCGTCTGATATTTAGCCATATCAGCTGCAAGGAAACCATATTTTCCATTGGGATTGAAAGACTTGCACTTTTCAATGATCTGTAGT
Source organism: Sabellastarte sp. h YS-2021 (assembly GCA_964017235.1). Classification (NCBI taxonomy): domain Eukaryota; kingdom Metazoa; phylum Annelida; class Polychaeta; order Sabellida; family Sabellidae; genus Sabellastarte; species Sabellastarte sp. h YS-2021. Next base: position 140,098,316 of record OZ024928.1, read on the forward strand.
AATTAGCAAATTCCCATAAAAAACATAAGGTTTCCAATCCATTTGGACAGTCTGCTGATATTTAATTTAAATTTACACATTTATAATCACAGATTGTGCTAATCCTAATTTTCCTCTAATTATTGGAAAGAATAATTACTTTTCCTAATAACTGCAATGATATGTGCTCATGACCAGTTATCATTCATGATATATGTTTGTCTGTATGTCCATTTACATGATTATTCAAGTACAAAGCTAAGTTTCATATTAATTACTTTTAAAAAAGGTATGTGTGGCCTTTTAGTGGTTTCCACTAATTTATTGCTGACTGTGTACTCCTCATGTTGCAAAATATAGGCAATATTCTTCACCTTCCACTTTTAACTTCTGTTTATAGAGCAGGATTTGGACCAACTGGTATGTTCTGTCTTCCTCAAAGTCCTCACTACCCATCATGACAGGACTAATGTGTAGACAGATTGTTTCATCAATTAACTTGCATTTCATGTCCTTTCAACATATTATATAGATCATATTGAGACAGGTGTTTATTGGGATGGAGGAAAGCACTGCATACTACTTGGTCAAGATTCTGCATTGAAAGCCACCAGGCACCTCCAAGCAACGACAAACTGCCCCACCTTGGGTCCAGCTAGGAATCGGACCCTTGGACCTTGAAGGTCTGAGGCTTGCATACTATTAAAAGCATCATCTAACACAATAGATGGAATATTAACTAAACAAAAATCTAATCTTTGAAAGCAAATTTCTCTTACCCGCTTTAACACATTCTCCCTTCTGGCAGTGATAAATACATTGGCACCTAGTTTAGCATATTGATAAGCTAGCTCTTCTCCAATACCTGCTGAAGCACCAGTTATAATTACATTTCTTCCTTTCACATCAGCTAGATTGAAGACCAAAGCATGAAAATAAAATACTTCACAGAATAAGACTTTATTTGTAAACCAACAATAATAATTACATTTGCTATTTGATAAACGGCAGTTGTGGTTTTTCTCAGAAAATCCCAAGTTGATATTTTGATATGGGTACTGTTGACTACAGCTGCAAGGGAGGAAGGCAAAGAGAGAAAGTTAAACCATTGTTGAGAAGCAGTAAAGGTATATTTGGAGCTTAATAAAACATGTTTAAACACTTCTACTATACATTGTTAGACCCATCATAGACCATTATCTATGTTATATTACCTACACATGGTTAACAACCATCTAGTATTGGTTTTGTGTGCTAGAAATGTAACGCTCTCACAAACCTCTTATCTAGATAGTGACTTACTGAGAGTAACATCACCGACAAAAATTACTAGGAAGCAAAATGGAGATTCCAGTATATCTTGGTCCAACAATTGTTAATGCAAATGTATACCTTGTTATATTTTTAAGCATGAGCTCTAGCAAGGCTAGCAGTTCTACGAATCACTTTCCTTGGTTTTTTTTTGCCTCCGGACTTTCATGAATTGTGATGTAGTGTGATGAGTATCTGTCTATTCACCAAAGTTAAGCGGCAATGGGCTATGTCAGTACATGTACTGGGATGGGTGACCTTCTGAGTCCTACACCAGCTATGGGATGTGTCTGAGTTGTAATTTCTTTATGTCGCCAGACTTTCATAAATTGTAGTTCACTAATTGATGGATTTGATGGATTTGCAGCTTGCCCATGAAGACCGAAAGACTTTTCAGCCTTGTTTCAGTTAATTTAGCGGGAAGAAAACAGCCCAGGTAGCCCATATGCTTGCCAGAATGATGTCAGAATTCAAGCTGGCACACAGTGAGATTTTAGGATTTCATGGCTTCAGAGATATTCTCTCTGTCTGTCAAATGTTTTACCAGGTTCTGATTATTTACTTTTTTCCTCTTCCATCAAAGTTAAGTATAATTTCTTGTTCAGAAAGCAGATGACAAACGTTTACAGCATATGAGTTTCTTTTATCTTTTTGGCTTAAGCTATATTGGAACACTGTGTCAGTATCCTTTACAAAATATTAGATGCTAATGTACCTTTTTATATATTGGTGATGTATTCATGATTTACCTTTTAAAGGCCTGTTCACAACATTTTCATAAAAACTTTTAATTTAATTTTTCTTCGCAACCTTGTCCTTATGACCCTAAAATGAGACCTCACATCTTGATTGTACATGGTCGAAAATGAACTGCTTCTCGAGGTGCATTGTGTTGAACGTATCCTATTTAATATAAACCCTGACTTATTTATTACACTTGTGGATGTAGTAAATATTACTAAAATGCATCAAGCTATAAACCAGTCTGTACAAGTTAAATATTTTCAGCTCAAAGGTAGCTAATGAGAATGGTGAGAACTTGGTAAAACATTTTAGCATTAACTTAATAGGTATTTACCAATATTTTACTGATTATGTAAAATGGTCTTGTAAGTGATGTAAAACCTCCATAAAGTCTACAAGTATCCCAAAAATGAAAAAGGTGCAGTTTGGGCTCCTTAAATTAGTAATTAATTACAATAAATAAATAAGCTAGTCCTTTTAAAACGGCTTGTTAATCCAAACCTGAAAAAGCTACTGAAACAATTTCACCTTTGAACCATCTTATCAGTTAAAAGCAAGTCTGAGCAGGTAAAAGGAAAAATTAACTAACATTATGTAACAATGATTTATCCATTTTTATGTCTTGAACTTTTACTCTAGGTTTCTTCCATTCAGAAAACAGACAAGGCATTAATTTCCACAAGGCCTTTGTCACCGGATTTGACTGATTTGGGTATTTGAATATTTCAGTCCACTCCTTTTTCCTGGTTGTGTATCAAGTCCGGTACATGTATGTGTTATGTCGCTGGTTAGGGTACCAGTCTACTAATGTGTGTTTGTGTTTATGAGGTCGTTCCTTTGGTAACCAAAGTGACCTTGTGTGTGATTGGTTGATTCATATTGAGAAGCCCCTTTTTGCAGACTTGATAGCTTCGGTTGAAGCCAGAAAATTAAACTAAAAACACATTTTTGCTGGCTGTTTAGTTATTTTGGAAGAAGTTGTTATTCTATACGGACTTTAGTTACTGTTTTAAAATTGACGATGAATACCAGGATTCCATATCAGCACTAACAGTGGCTCTTTTGTGACAACCTCATGCTTGTTTTGGCCCTTTTGGTCGGCGTACAAAGGGATGGTCAAACCTATATTTTGCTATGGGTATTTTGGCCAAGAGAAGCAAGTTTATTTTCTACATTAATAACAAAATAAGCGTGTAAAAGTCAGAACAGAGACTACAGTGTGTGTTTCTTACATTTTACAGATAGGAACATTGACATTACAAATCAGTATTGTGAATCAAAATGCCTAACAAGAATAAAGGTATTAAATGTGGACTGAAGCATGTGCTGCCAACTGGACAAAAGTGTAGATTTAAAAAGAAAATCAGTGAACAAACAACAGAAAATGCAGTCATGAGTTTCCCCAGTGGGAGTATGAAAGACATTAGATATAAAACTAGGAGATGCATCAGCGATCAGACAGTTCGGATGTGGAGAGAGAGAATGTTCAAAGTGAAATTCTCAACAACTCAAGAAAGTTAACCAGTGTCTGGACAAAGTGGAAGAGCAAGTGGCAAGTGTTAAGGCTCTTGCACATATACGCGGCGTGGTGCAGCATGGTACGATTTTTATTGCATACTGAGCAGACAAATTTTCTTTACCTCGCACATTTGGGCGGTTTTCCCAGCAGTTTTCAGTATATTGACAAAATATTTTGACTACAGTGAAAGTGGATAGAATAGTTAAAATAATCATATATGTAATTAAAAAGCTAATACCCCACAGTACACTTCCATACCCTCCTACCCTTACATGCATTTAATGTCATCACAATGAAGAGCCTTGACCAGTGTCCCTTTTATAATACTGGTGATTACACCCCCTTTCAATTTATTGTGTCAACAGATATTCCCACACACCCAACATGGCCTAACTTAACATCCCTCTGTCTATTATAAGTACTTAATCTCTCCACAAACAAGACCCTTGACCACTGTGTCCATTTTGGAATTGCTGTTAATTGCAATCCTCATTCAGTTAAACCTTTTTATTTAACTATATGGACACACACACCATATTTTGTCATCTCTCTCCTAATAGTTAATCCCTTCACAATGAGCATGTGTATTTTGCATTTTGTTTTCCAATTAATATTGTAGCGGACCTCAGTATTTCACTCAAGGAAAGAGGTTGGTAGCGTGTGGCCTGAGACTAAAAATACTGGAGAGCCCAAAACTAGTTTGTAAATTAGTCCAAATAATTTATATCTCCCTACTACTTCTCTACCTGAAGTAGCTCATTTGCCTTGCATTACCTTGCAGAAACCCTGAAGTACCTTCAGTCCAAAATGTTTCAGTCCAAGTCTCAGATTCCATATGAATATCAAAATAAACTCTCAAACATATCAGTCAACAAGTGGGCAATTCGATATGACAAAGTTGGACAAAGTCCAAAGTTTCAATCAGCAAGGTTAATCATGTTACTTTATGTCACACAATGTGTAATATTCAACTGTATGTGAGTATATGTAAGTTATTCAATCTTGCTATAAAGTCTAAACTTGAAAATAGCTGTCGTCCAGAGATTGAATCTATGCATTAAATTGAAGTAATAATCAACTTGGCAAAGAGAAAGACAAATAGATTTTATATAACTGAACTTAATTTATTTACATGTGATATCATGTACAGTTAAGTAAGACTAAGAAGAATTCTTAAAGCACAAAGTATAACTTATATGAGTAACTTTTAAATGTTACTTACAAGGATTACTTCAGAACTGTAACTGCAAAATTGTAAAGTTCAAGAAACTGGTTTTATTCAGTCAGCATAGATTATTCTGTGAAAATCTATGTAATTTGCTGTCTAACCATTGTTTCCCTCTACTACAGCTGAGTTCTGGCCATAGTGTAACATCAAACCTTACAAAAATGTAAATAATTTAATAAAAGACCTGGAACCAGCTTAAAGGGATAAATTTGGAGATTTCTAATGATTTGCGGTTGCGGCTAGAATTACTATGCGTTTGCGGTGATTACACAGTAAGTGTATATGAGTTCTGCAATTACTATGCAGTTGCAGTGATTACACAATGATTTTGTGGTTGTTTAGTGATTTTGGGCTTTCGTGTAATGCAAATGCGGCTTTGTCAAACGAAAGCCAAAAAGCCACTGACAGCAGCTCCTTATGTAGATTTCATGGCTGTTTTTGTGTCTCCCTACGCCAGCCTACCGCAAATAGTACCTACACAAATCTGTTAGTTTCAACTCAAATTCAACAAAATATCACCTAAAAAGCATGAAAAATGCAAATTACATAAATTATAATATTGCAAATATTTTAAAACAATGGTTTGTTGCCTACTTTAAAGTCTTTCAGACGTGATACACTTGTACAACAATGGCGGCTAGTTTGACAGTAGAAATACTTCAAAAGCTACAATTCTTTAAAATATAAACAAAATATGAGGATAATCCGTGGTTTGTTAGTGTGAAAGGTGAGTGTGTAAAAGATTTTCAGCCATTTCTTAGTGTTTTTGTTGGAATCTCATGTGAAAAACCACTTTTCTCAGCCTAAATGGCTGAATTATCGCTAAGTTAGCCGTGGTCCACGATTCCAAACCAAACTGCTAGCCCATACTTTGTGTTACATCGGCTCTCGCCGTCACAATATATTTGTGTAAAGTTCTGTGATAGACTGCCATTTTTAACCTGTGGGGAATGCAAATATCATTGATAACTCGGGGAAATAGCGGTTTTTGAAAAAATTAGCAAATTTTCTAAATAGAAAAATCCGCACCGCTAGCTGCCGCACCATACATTTCTATAAGCAGTGAACTACTTCCTTTATTTCTATTTTATTTAGCTGAGTCGCACCGCGCCGCGGTGGTGTACAATGGTCTTTAGTGGTAACCAGCTGGAGGACCCCTATGGAGTGCAAGAACAGTCCAAGTTAAGTAGAAAAGGCAGGAGTAAAAAGTATGTACAGAATGATTCAGATCCTGATAGTGTCCCTGATATGCCATTGTTGAAAAATTTAGCTTCATTCAGAAACAGGTCGTCGCAGGACTGGCTTGAGGTACTTCGAGAAAAGACAGATATGCAGTCGGATACAAAAATCAAATCTAAGACAGGGGGATATGATGCGTTAGTTAAATATAAGATTGCTAGGCCTCATAAGGCAATTTTGGGGGGACTAATCGGACTCTGGTAAAATATGATTAATTGAAGCCGCAACATTTTGGATGAGAATGATCAAACAAAATGGGTGCACATGCTCGCATACATGGCACATCATGGAGTATGCCACAGACTTTAACTGGCAAAATGCAAAAGCAGCGCATACGGTACTGTGTTGTGAACTAGAGGTTTATGAGGTTTATAAGCAGAAATGTAGTCAAGAAATGCCACAAGTGAGAAGTTGACACTAGCAGTAGTATCAATAAAGTACAAAAGACAAAATCACTTAAAATAATTCAGTACCAGGTGTGTGTAACACCAAGTATGATATCAAGTTGGTCGAAAGTTAATGGTCCGAGAAGGTGGAGAAAACATAAGTCAGAGTTGAATAGGTCAAGACTCCGTAGGCAAATTGCCTGGTGTAATCGACTGGCCAATAAAGACAAGGGTTCATACTATACAAATCTCATAACTGCTAATAGTCGTGACCCCAAGAAGCTATGGCAGACATTGAGGAAGGTGTTGCATCGCACCTCCGAGACTGTCCTGCCTACTCATAGCTCAGACAAAAGCCTCGCGGACATGTTTGCTTCTTTTTTGTCCAATAAAATAAGCAAAATCAGGGACACCTTTTCTACTTCTGGCTCTTTCACTGATGCACCGGATTCGGTGCCTCCTGCTTTCAATGACTTTATGCCTGTCACTGAAGAAGAGGTCTATAAGTGTATTAGTGAATCTCCCACTAAATCTTGCTCACTAGACCCTATACCAACATTCCTCCTTAAGGATTGTCTTGATATCCTCCTCTCTTCCACTACCAAGTTGGTAAGTTATTCTCTCATTGAAGGATCCTTCCCAAATTTTTTGAAAAAGGCGGTTGTCACCCCTCTCATAAAAAAGGCTTCCCTTCCCAGAGACGACCTTAAGAATTATCGCCCAGTGTCTGGTCTTTCTTTCCTGTCAAAGTTGGTTGAGCGAGTTGTTGCCAGGCAGCTAACGTCACACATCAATAACAACAAACTGGACAATCCTCATCAATCAGCATATAAGCCAGGACATTCCATGGAAACTGCTTTATTGTCTATAAAAAACGAGGTTCATCTCTCTCTGGCACACGGTGAACCCACAGCTCTAGTACTTCTTGACTTATCAGCCGCATTTGACACCATAGACCATAATATTCTCCTTGGTTACCTTAAATCCTGGTTTGGTCTTGGTGGAACAGCTCTAAGGTGGTTTGCTTCCTACTTAAGAAATCATTGCCAGGCCATTAAGATAGGCTCCACACTATCTGAATTAAGCAATCTCATCTATGGAGTCCCACAAGGTTCTGTTCTGGGTCCGTTACTGTTTTCACTCTATACAACACCACTTAGTAAAATTATTCGCCTCCACCCGCATATTAAATTCCATTTTTATGCGGATGATACTCAGTTATACATCCATCTCTCCCACAAGAATGCTTCTTCGGCTCTCGCCAAGCTAAATGCCTGCCTTCGTGATGTTCAAGAGTGGATGTCTCTCAGTAAATTGAAGCTCAACCCTGAAAAAACTGAGTTTATTGTCTTTGGTTCCAAGGCTCAACGTCAGGAGATTTCCTCTCACTTTCCGGTTAGCATTCTTGGTAGCCTTCTTCATCCGGTTGATTCTGTCAGAAATCTAGGTGTGTGGTTTGATGCAGATTTCTCATTCTCTGAGCATATCAAGAGGACTTGCAAAGCGTGCTTCATTCAGATGCGTGACCTCCATAGAATTAGAAAGTATCTCACTGATGAAGTGGCAGTCCTGGCTGCAAATGCCTTGGTTAGTAGTCGTCTGGACTATTGTAACTCTCTGTTCAGAGGTTTGTCTGGTTTCAATCAGCACAAGTTGCAAAGTATTCAGAAAACCCTTGCTCGTATTGTTACAAATCATAGAAAGTATGCTCATGTTACACCCATTCTACAGAAACTCCACTGGTTGCCTGTTAAGTATCGTTGTATTTTCAAAACCGCAACACTTGTGTATAAATTTTTGCATAGTGGTTCTCCCTCTTACTTCGAACCGTTCTTGTCTTTTAGTAGTTGTCCCTATAGTACTAGGCATAGTCACCCAGATCCTCAATACCTTACAGTTCCTCCTTGCCATTCATCAGTCTTTAAGTCAGCCAAACATTTTGGCCATAGTTTTGCCTTTGATGCTCCTAAGATCTGGAATGACCTCCCTCAAGATGCTCGAAGTGCAACATCAGTTGCCTCCTTCAGAAAGAAGCTTAAAACATACCTGTTTGCAAAATCCTACCCACCATAGCCACCCCGTCACATCTGTGTCTCCTTGGTACGACCTGGCTATGTCCCTTGATTAACGCTAACTGCCTTGCTTTATGTTTACATGCGCCTTAGAGTCCATCAGTGATGGAGATTAAGCGCTATAAAAGTCCACATTAGATTAGATTAGATTCCGTCCCTTCCATCAGGCATTCATGGTGTACAGGTCAGTCACTGCAGATAATAGGCTATATGCATTGGTACTTAAGCACTTCCAAGGACAACGTTCAGACCAAAAGGCGGCCTGTAGTGACACTCCTCTGGGTTTTTAAGGACACAAGGTAAGGTTGAACAATATGCACGCAGTAGTGAGAATAAATTGGTGGTTAAACAGCAAAAATGCAGTCAAAGTAGACATGATGATTGCTTGAAACCAATTTTTGACATTAATACTTCTGGTAAATTTATACATCCCTTGTTTTTTAGTGAGAATGATAAGTCCATTCCTTCAGAGGAGTGCATAGTATTTAAAAAAATCCAGACAACAAAGTAGATTCAACTTTGGGTTTGTCCCTTTGTTGGTATTATATGACAAAGTGAAAGCTTAGGTTAAGCCAAATTTTGGGGTACTATCACAACTGAATGTGGAAGCGCGGAAACAGTTGCTAAGTGGGTATTCAGATCAGCAGTTACTGCAGTTTTTAGAATTTGGCTTTCCTATTGGGCTTAATAGAAAGTGTTCATTGAGCCACAAAATGGAAAATGGAATGGGGGACGATAAAAGGTCCTTTTAAGATTAATCCTATTTCCAATCACCACGTCTCGCCTTTCATGACCAGACCGAAGCCTCAATCTGACACATGGCATGCGATTGTCGATTTAAGTGGCCTAAGGGTTCATTGATGGTGTTGAAAAGAATGCATATATGGGGTCTGAATTCAGTCTCACTTTCCCTACTATAGATAATTTGACTTCGAAGCTTGTCCAATTAGGAAAAGGGGCACATATTTTCAAAATTGATGTCAGTCAGGCATTTTACCACTTACCCATAGATCCATTGATTATGACCTATTAGGTCTACATTAAGGTAACATGTATGTAGATACAAAACATCCATTCAGGAGTCGTCATGGCTCGCAGTTTTTCCAATATGTCAGTAACGATGTTAGGTACATCATGACGTGTCATGGTCATGACCTGCTGAACTATATAGACAATTTTTGGGGATTCATTCACTATCTTGTGTGACGTTATAACACATTTAGGGTTGACTATCAGTGATAAGAAGCTGGTCCAGCCAACTACGCAAGCTGTCAACCTGAGTTCAATGTTCAAATTTAAGTGGTGTAAACAACAAATCGCACAAACTAAATGACAAATTACTATGGTATTCGTCATTTAGTTTGTGTGATTTTGTTGTGTACAACACTTAGAAAGGTAGATATCTAAAATTGGTGCTGTTTTTAAATTCACTACAAAGAATAATAGATAAAATAAGGGAGATTGCTTTTATGCACAGTTACCTTTATTGAATTGTTTATCCCTTGTCCAAAATAATATCACTATTCCAACAGATAATACAGTTATAGACTTATACATGATATAACTATTTCAAAAATGGTCAAGATAAAACACCAAATAAACATTTGCCTCTGTCCTTTTATATGTGTATGTGCCCTACTTAACCAATATTAATGTACAATATTTTACGTGTCAAACATTTGAAGAACCTGTGACACTCATTTAGACACTTCAGTGATAAAAATTCACACAATCAATGGCATTTTGGTAAACATGATAGGCTTTGTAGAAAACCACATACATGTTTTACCATATTGCAGTGTACATGTATATTTGTCACTGGTTACAGTGTGTGTGTAAGGACATAGTTGAATTAATACATTCATACATCCCGGTGTTTTATAGATTACCTTTTTGGGGCCTATGAAGTTTTGGGATGCATACACGCCTGTTGTATTCAGTCACCCCAGAACAACCCCCCAACACCCCAATAAAGACACGAGCGTTGGAAATAAAATATTTTATTAGTAAAAACAAGCTATGTCAGACACATACCTACATAACAAAGCCCTGGGCCACTATAAATCAAATGGTTCACATACACACACCAACCTGAGGCCCAGGACGCAATTACACGAAAGGTGTCACAACGCACTAATATCAACGTAAAACTTGCATAATGCACTAAATAACACAATAAAGTCCAGGATTTAGCAACAACACCACACTGCTGACCTCAAGAGGGCCATAATTTGCATAATGTGTAATTAACCATTAAAAGTTGACAAAGCCCTGAAAGGGGCTAATACAGTTACCAACTAAAATTAAGTTACTCAAAACGCCTAATATTACAGATACATAATGTATCAATAAAATTACCATTAATAAAACACTGCCAATGCACAACAGCCCAACAGGGCCTACACACGATGATGGTTACACTCGAGCCTTGAGCATACAAATACACTAATAACTTTACACCACTCGTACATGTTCCACCAAGTAAACCATACTGTACACAAAACTCCATATAATTGAAGACAAACACCCGACCCGGGTGGAGGCAGCAGATGCTACCTATATGTAAACCCCACAACTTTTATAATATACACCGAATGACATTACTGTGGCTGAATAACTTTACAGGAAAACCACCACAACCAATAGATGAATTTTAAGACCAACCAAATTTTTTGGGCCAGAGGGATGGGGAACTATGTACCCCTTGCTTTCTAACATGGAACTAACACAGAATCAGAGGCCAACATAATGACCAGACCTATGCGTAGTGATACAGCATTAGCATTACACGTGTTTGATTTACTCATAAAGCAGGGTTCCACAGGGGCGACTGAAAAGCCAAGGTCCCCTTAGCCCGAACAGTCACCCCACAAGAACCCCCCAACACCCCAATAAAGGCATGAGCATTGGAAATAAAATATTTTATTAGTAAAAACAAGCTATGTCAGAAACTTACCTACATAACAAAGCCCTGGGCCACTATAAATCAAATGGTTCACATACACACACCAACCTGAGGCCCAGGGCGCAATTACACGAAAGGTGTCACAACGCACTAATATCACTAATAAAACTTGCATAATGCACTAAATAACACAATAAAGTCTAGGATTTAGCAACAACACCACACCGTTGACCTCAAGAGGGCCATAATTTGCATAATGTGTAATTAAGCATTAAAAGTTTACAAAGCCCTGAAAGGGGCTAATACAGTTACCAACTAAAATTAAGTTACTCAAAACGCCTAATATTACAGATACATAATGTATCAATAAAATTGCCATTAATAAAACACTGCCAATGCACAACAGCCCAACAGGGCCTACACACGATGATGGTTAAACTCAAGCCTTGAGCATACAAATACACTAATAACTTTACACCACTCGTACATGTTCCACCAAGTAAACCATACTGTACACAAAACTCCATATACTTGAAGACAAACACCCGACCTGGGTGGAGGCAGCAGATGCTACCTATATGTAAACCCCACAACTTTTATAATATACACCGAATTACATTACTGTGGCTGAATAACTTTACAGGAAAACCACCAAAGGGCCAAATTATGTAGGATGTAGGAGACGTTGGAAAGTAGAAGCCACGGAAGCCGTTTGTGAGAAGTCAGCAGAGATATATCTGTGGACAGCATCTGAAGTCCATGTGCCATGAATTTTTATAGATCGAAGGGGAATATCATTGTTAAATGCAAAGGAGGCAGCAGAACGCCTAAAACAATGGAAAGTGTGGATGGATGGATCCAGGTCCAATTCAGACAGAATTTTAGCCAAGAATTGTCGCACCTTGGCCTGGGATGGAGGGGAAAAGTGAGGGGGAAGGGCAAATAATGAATGATTGGTTGAGGCAGGAATAAAGGAAGAATTTACTTGAAAAGCCTGAACAGGGCATAACGGGCTAGCTGACAGAAGGGGAACCCTGACCAGAGTCCACTGGCTGAGAGACTGGAGAGTCTTACTCCACTTAACTAAAACCGTGGCACCTGATTCATCACATATAAAGTCACCTCTACATAGATGTTTTGTTATGTCAAAATCTTTACTGAGTGGAGGGACCAAATTACTGAGCCTAAAGAAGGCCAAAAAGGCCAAAAGAAACATAAACTTGTACACATAGCCAAAAGGATGTGAATCACATTCTTGACAGATGGCCACCAATGTAATAATATCAAACACACCTTTAAGCTTAGGCAAACAACGAATGTTATTTTTAATTGACTTAAGCAAAAGAGATAACCTAAAGCTATTAAGGGGCTGCACAGACCAGCCATACCACTGAAACTTGAAATGCAAGGCAGATAAATAATTTAGAATAGATGAATATGACAAGTCGTTACACAGTAAAAATTGTAGAAATAGAAGAGCCTACTGTTCGGAAACAGGAGGAAAAGTTAAGTTAAAAAAATGGCAAATGACATAAAAATTTTGAAAATTGCCTGATATGCACGAGCTGACTGGTTGGTGTGAGCTGCCTTGATATGCAAGTTAACAGACTGCATAAGACACATCTCAACTGGTGAATTACCTAGAAATACAAAGCACAAAAATTACTTTTACAAATTGATGTTCAAATATCTAGATTTAGAACTATATTATTACTATCCACATGATACCAGCATGGGTCAGGGATACATGCATACAAAGTAGACCATTGACTGGGACTACCAGTCCATCTCGACAATAGATCAGCAACCCTATTATCGATCCCAGCCAAATGAGAAGCCACAAGATCAATGTCATACAAAGCACACTGCATCCAAATATTGCGAGCTATAGAAGCCAATTTTTTATCTCTGGTGAAACCTGAATTGACAATAGCTACTGAAGCTATGTTATGAAGATGAATGAGGAGCTTCCTACCCTTCCATTGGGAGCCCCAAACTGTAAGGGCTACAAAGACATTGAACAACTCGAAATGAGTGATATTGGACTCATCCCCTTTGATGTGATCCGGGATGTGGGAGTAGTAAACATTTGCACCCCAGCGACCACCCAAGCCCTGAAGGCAAGCGTCCAGTTGATGTTCAGATAATGGAATGTGCCTGTAAACCGAACTACCATTATACCAAGGAGCAAAATGGATAAACCATTGCAAATCTTGCTTTATGTGGTCATCAACAGGGACAGGGTTTGAACCCATGTTCCTAAGAGTAGTAAGTAAGCGATTGGTAAAAACCCGAGTAGGTCTAACACTCCTGTGTAAAAACATAAGTGATCCAATCAAAGACTGAAGGCTATTTTTCTGGCTTAAGGTAAATGTACATCTATTCAAAATATCCGAAATTTTTTTCCTTAGGAACACTAATGGTTTCCTTGACTGTGTCTATAAGAAGGCCAAGACATACACATGACGTACTAGGGGGGGGGCCAACTTTGAAGGACTGATGGAAAAACCGGCCTGAGCCAAAATTTTAAGAAGAAACTGAAAAGACGGATCCGAAACATTCGGATTTTCCAGGCCAAGTAAATCATCCACATAATTTACAATAGTGAAGGAATTACACCTCATAACATACCGTATATAGTCGGTAAATCAGGATCCACTATTACCCTACGCTTGTTGGAGTCAGGTTTAGGTCTAGTTATGAAAGGAGAGATATGTAAAGTTTGACCAAAAGGGGGGTCCATATAAGGGCCATAAATTGCTCCTTCTGCTTTCTCTTCCTGGCGATAATTGGTCACATGCTCTGGAAATTAAATGGTTGAATTATGGCTAACCAAAGTACTCTTCAGACGACCCATTGCCCGGTTATAATCCAGAGGGAACCCGAATCTAAGAAAAGTAAACAGTTGACATTTGTTAAGAATAACCAGGCGCAAGCATAAGACTGACCCTCAAGCCCAACACAGTAGGAAGCAATATTTATGAATTATTCACAGCAGCAGCAAGGGCAACTGCTATAGATTCACCAGATGAGTGGTCAGACTGGATATACTGCCATACACAGTCAGATGACCATGTACCATGTCATTTTATAATATCTTGAATTTGTACATTCGAATTGAAGGCAAATGTTGCCCCAGATCTCCTAAAGTCATGTAAAGTAAAAAACGCTGAAAGAAAACCCAATTTAAGTTTACAATCTTTAAAGTTTTTCGAACCCTGGAGTCAGTGAGAGGACTCGAACCCCCAGGGGTGGTAATTGAAACAGAGAGGAGTGAGAAGACATGGGATACAGTTAAAAGAGTTCTTTGAGAGCCCTGAAGGGGCAAATGCAATGATCATGTAACTTGGGAAGTGTGATACACTGTACTTTATTTCTAGTTTGAAAAGTTTTGGACCATTTAATGCGAATTTTAACAAATTTCTTGGTAAAAAATACATAATGGCCAGTGAAATGCCTACAAGGGTCAAAGGTAGAAAGAGAGTGGGGGGCCAAGTTGGACAATCTCATGAAGGCCAAAAACCCAGTGAGAAAGACTGCTATGTAAACCACTCTATGCGGAAGATCCAGGCAAGCAATTGAGATACGCCTGAGGATAGCAAGGTCAATGAGATTGTGAGGTCTCAAGGTCAAAGGTCTGTTGGTTTTAAGGGAATTGATAAAATACTTAATTTTGGGATGATTGAAAACAACATATGGTAACTCATACAACACAAAACTGGCCTATATGGCTGACACATAATTTTCCATTTTTATTTTGCACCAAGCACTCTAAGAAGGCTAATATAACTTTAACATTTACATCTGCAAGCAGAACATCACTGAAGATGCAGAAGGCCACAAAGACTCGAAACATGCTGTTATATGCTCGTTGTGTTTTAGGACGAAATGCATGATGAGACCTGTGGGAAGCCTTGGAAGCCAGAGGCATCAATGCAGCATGTTCTACAAATACAAAGTGTAGCAACTTTACTATCAATATAGACAGAGAAAGGCCCCTGCAAACATATTTTACTGTACATAAAAGTCATTAGACACAACATAGCATGTCCCCTGACAAGAATCTGACACATATAGATACATGACATATCATTGGGCACCAATGTCATGCCCCCCGACAAGAATGTGATACATACAACAACACACTTTACAATGAGGATCCAATTCCAATAGATCCATCAACACTGGTAACCAAACTGGATATGATATCTGAGAATGTAAAAATTCAATTTGAGCAACTGAACCCTGCCATCTGGACAGTGTATCAGCCACCTGATTTCTTGCTCCACTAATGTGTGTATACTGTATTTCAATGTCATGAATGGCTGTGACATACCAAATATTTCTGGCACTAATTGCTAAGCAAGCATCACGTGTCTTACCCGACTTGAGGACCGTCACTACTGCCTGGTTATCACACCAAATAACAATTTTCTTAGAAGCCCAAAGGTTTGCAAACAGCTTCATGGTCGGCAAAATGTTGACCATCTCGAGATGTACTATGGTCCAATTTCTGAAAAGACGAGCAATGCCCTGGTGATATACAAAATTATCACATCTGCCACCAAACCTCGTCAGACAGGCATCAAGATCCAACGCCATGTCCATAGGTCTGTGATCATACAGTGAGACGCCATTATACCATGGGAGAAATGTGGCAAACCACCTCAGGTCACGTTTGAAGTCAGAGGTGAGAGTTATGGAGTGTGTAGGGTGAGATGACCTTAGCAGTTCCAACATTCTGTTCAGGAATACCCTAGCTGGTTTTACACATTTGTGTACATAGAGGAGTAAACCTAATATTGACTGAAGTTGACATCTTGACACAACTTTTTTGTTTAGCCATTGACGCACTACACTGTTAATTTGCTCCAGTTTCTCTGGGGGAATGGCAATGGTACCTTTGACGGTGTCAATCATGACGCGCAAACACGTCACCTGAGAAGAAGGGGCTACCAACTTTTTCTGGCTGACAGTTAGATCCAGATCTGACATTAGGTCAAGTAAGGTGACGTAAGATGCACGCTCGTTACGCCGACACCAATGTAGTCATCAATGTAGTCAATCATTCTGAACCCTTTTTGATACATTATGAACCTGATGGCATCGCTGAGGCGTTGGAAGATCTGACTCCAGTGACGTGTCCCGAATGGGACACAGGAGTCGACATAGTGGCCTTTACAGGCTAAGCCTAACAGGTCATAACCCCCCGGGTCTACCTTGACGTGGCAAAAAGCCCTACTGACATCTACTTTATATAGGAGGGCACCCCTACCTTGAGCTCAGTAGTGATATCATCAACTGTAGGGAACGTCAGATCAAATTCACTATTGAGATAAGTTAACTTGTCAATGCCAGCATTTACTGAGGCCCCTTGAGGCCAACTCAGGTCCACTATAACCCTTCTTCTGTCAGAATTTGTTTTACTCCATGTCATGAAGGGGGAACAATGACCCCCTTTGATGGGATTTTTGTCAAAAGGGCCCAAGATGGCACCATAAGTAAGTTCTTCTTCAAGATATGCCTCTATGTCATCTGGAAAGTCATTAGCTGAACTATGATTGCCATTATACTGACCCAGGCTACAAGCACGATTAAAGTGCAGGGGGAAACCAAACTTTATCAGTTCAAGAAGTTGTTTATCCCAATAACCTTCCAGAGCTTCTTCCCGGGCCTTGACATTTAACTGACACTGAATAGGAATTCTGGCTTGCAAAAAATTGGGCTTTCCTGTTAATTTAACAACCTCATGAACACCCAACAAAGAGCCAGAGAAAACAGTATCTTGAAGTTCAGGATAAGGCATGATTTGTGACTGCAAGGGGACAAACTCAAAGTTAAAATCCACTTGATCACGCCAAAGATAAAAAATGGGGTAGTTTATTTCACTCAGGTCTGTTTTTGCCTTTTTGTGGTTGAAAAATATCACTGATGTTGCAAATTTGTCATCAAACCCACAATGGTTCACATCATATATTGGTTTGGTTTTGTCACATACAAGGTCTGATTCACTGATATCTGTGTTCACAGTTGTCTGATAGTCAGACTGCAACTTCGGATCCGACCCTGTACCTTTACCCTGAAATGTACCAGACAAAGTATCCCTGATTGATTGGGAATTCCCATTTTCTGAGATACAGTCAACCAGAGCAGGGTGATGCATAGTATGATGGTCGACGCCACAAGCAGAACTAACAACACTGGCCATCTGCAATTCTTGGCCCGACACATTTTTACTCACATTTGTATGAACATCACTATATACTTGACTAGCACTATCAGTTACATTGTCACCAGCCACTGTGTTACCACCATTGGAGCCACTTGCCCAAAAAACTCGACCTTTGACATAACTTTGACCGTTTTTGTCATTTTCCTAGCTAAATTAGCTTCTACAAGAGCAGGTTTTACCTTAGAATTATACACAAATCTGGTGTTGAAGCAATGGCAACCAATGCAGGGGCAATGTTGCCACTAGCAACATTTTTCATCTGATTATTAGTATTTTTGTCATCATGACTGACATGGCTATAGATAACACTCTTCCAGCTGCTACATCCTAATGATGTGCAGCTGGTATTTCGTTTTTTGTTTAACCTTTGTTTTGACAGTTCTTTTCAGAGTGACCCAGCTGTGTCAAGCAAAATGCACATATGTGCTTGTGTAAACGCCCATTTGACTCATGAGCCCTCGAAAAAGAACATGAATTTGTCTGAAAATTGTTTGCTCATAGACACATGTTTTTGGGCATGAGCCCTACGAATTCTGTCAATTCGAACTTCATTCTCCCATGTTAAAGACCCACGCTCCATTTCACAGAGCAAGACGGCATGAGTCGCCTTGGCTCCCTGCTCAATTTTTGCTCTAGGATGTTTTTACAGAATCCTTGGACCCATTGGGTCAGTGATAATTGGTCATAAGAAATATGTTGACGTGTTACCCCCCCCCCCAAAATCGCCTCATGGGACTAGTGTACTTTATGCTTGACAGCAACGTCAACCCCACCACCCCTCTGAGATTTTAATTTTGGGGAGTCTTTACCTTTTAGGGTAGGGTTTGAACACTGATCTAGATCTCTTATACGCTTGTCAACTTTTTTCTGTAAATGCTGGGACCTTAACAACTCTAGACTTGGTGTATCACTGTCATCAGAGGACGAATCATTGACTATTCTTTGTTTTTAACAGATTTTTTACTAGGTTTAACACTTTCTAAGAAACTGTCTGTACTTAACTCGTGACTGGGTGTCGAGTGACGTGTTGACACAGTCATCCTGTTCTCCACTTGATCCAGCCTGTCTGTAACTCATTTTAACTGCTCCAGAATCTGCATCTGCACCAGCTGTATGTCAGTGGATTTCCCAGGCGTCATCTGTGACTCTGTCGCACCACTTGAGACAGCAGCATCTCTTAAAAGTTCAGAATTTGCATCTTTTTCTTTCACCAGTTGACATTTCTTCCCAGTTGGAGGTAAGTGTCTTTGCTTGCAAGTTTTGCATCTTTGCTTTTGATCAGGCAGTTTGATATTTATTTATTTTAACAGTCAATGTTCCTTATCTGAAATTGATCACAAATACCCCCACAGGGGCTGAAATTCCGTACTCGGCAGGACAAGATCAGGCTCCAATTTCGACCAAAATGACCATCAGGCAACACGCCTAAAAAATATAGGGTAGATCGTCCCTTTATGGTCCAAAATTCAAGCCTGAGGTTGTCTAGACGACTACTGAATTTGCAGAAAGCGTCAATCTATCAATAGTTCACAGTTCAGCCAGTGTCACAACTAATTAGTATTCATCCTTTAAAACATTGCTGACTAAATGACCGTTCCATTCTATGTACATATCATACAAATTAAAACTTAAAACATTGACTAAAATTCATAAAATGACGCTAAAAACACAATCACAAAATAAAAAAGGTTTTCAAAGTTTATCATGTTTATGCTTCAATGTCAAAATTGCAAGTGACCCTAACACTCCAAGAACTTTCTTGGATTTACAGGAAGGTTAAAGGTCAACCAATAAGATGCCTTGATACATCGGTTACTGGGGAAATGAGAAAGGAGGACAAACCCCAAAAGGTCAGTTATGTAATGGTTATGTAAATGCTTATATAACATTAGTCTGGTTACTTGACCACTGGGCAGACTGGAGACCTGACCACTAATAAAGGTACCCACCAATAATTCCTGACCTGGGAGAAGGACTGACACCTGGGTCACCTAAACAACCCAAGCAACAAGGTAAAGATAAAATTTAGTCTCAGAGGGGTGGGCCAGTCGGTGTGTTTGTCAAGAACCGGGTCAAATGGCCCCATGAATATATTTTGGCTTGCTCTACCAAAAAGCATGTTTCTTAAAACCAACTCACAGTAGTACAGTGGGTGGATAGTTTTTGCTGCTCCATGTTGGAAGAGCACAATCATTGCATCAGGCATCATATGTTAGATTATATGATTGCTCTTCTAGATGACGCCCAAGATAATTAATGGCAAGCGGCAAAGGAAAGCCATGCTGTACTACTGTCTAGGGTGGAGCAGGGGAGTCGTTTCTAATATAAGCACATTTGTGTTTCTTGTTTTGCCCTTGAAAACAAATCTTTTCCACATGCAGAACATGAACAACAGCTATGGACAGATGATTTCTTAAACTTGATTTTTGGTGTTGCGCCTTAGAGTCTGCCTTGCAGAGATTAAGCGCTATAAAAGTACAGAATAGAATAGAATAGAATAGAATGAATGTAGGAATCGTAAAAAAAAAAATAAAAAATAATAATAACCTTGGGCATGGAATCAAAATATCATGCCTATGTGAATAGAAAAACATTTTCGGAGAGAATTGTCTATGCTGCATCAAAGAATTTTGTGTTCCAAGCGAAATAGGTTCTCCTGGTGTCAACCATCCAAAGCATTTGATAACAAACATGAATAAGGTGGTTGGTCGTAGATTAAACAGTAGTGATGTTAGCTCAAATAAGCACCAAATAAGCAGGGATGACCAGCATTTTGTTTCACCTCAAAAGCATGTACCTGCCCCAGTGTTAAATAAACATTATCCTGTTGAGGAGAAAATATTTGGTTGTAAAAATTGTGAACTGGTTCCTTGCAAAAGTACAAGTACTAGTATTCAGAAAGGTCACTAAGAATGTGCAAGTGTGTAATCAAATACCTGTATACAACAGGTTTGCTCCCCTCTCAATAGATGACCAAACTCCCTCTATAGGTAGTAATGATGATACGCAAGCTTCTGTAGGGGACCTTGTTGTTCCATATAAGGACACTAAAATCGTGGGGACTTAGATTTCCTTGGTATTAAACATAATAGCTACTTTCTTGATGGGTCAGTACAGTTTGGCTTCCGGCACAGATCCAGATTCATGTACAGATGTTCCAACGGGATTTGCTTTATTATAAGAGAACATGGTTTCCCTGGACTTACAAATTATAGAAATAATTTAATCCAGTACCTCTGTTGTTTGTCTAGGCATACTAATAGATACCCTTGGCAGAACTATATCTATCCCTAAGAACTTTCAGAGATAATTACTACTTGTAGAAGATGGAAAAATAAAAGTAAATGCACTAAAAATTAGTGTAATCCCTTCTTTGTTTACTTCTATACATAACTTGTGCATGAAGCCCGCTAGGTTTTTAAATTGCATATATGGCCCACTCTTTTAGCTTGGTGTCTAAATAATATTCTACGTTCTACAAACTTCATTTATGCGGTATGACTATTTTATGATGAAATAAAACAATCTTCATATGCAGTGTGAAAATCTAGTGGAATCCCATATTTTAAGAAATACGGTACCTCATAGATCCAGTAGTTCTCTGCTAATTTTTCTAATAAGTCAAAATTAATGTCTAATGGCAACTGGATTTTTGTCTCCTCAAAGTTGGGTTTACCTATGGTTCTTATCAATTTGTGGGACTTGATTAGGTCAAAGGTATCTTTGGTTAAGACAAAGTTTTGTTTCAATGAGTGATTTATATGTAAGCATTTAAGATTGCTAATTGTTAGAAAACAAACACAGTTGTTTGTTGACTCCCACACCCCAAGGGAGTGATTTTAGACACTTCTTAATGGATAAATATTTTTTGTTGTTGCTTTACATAGTTTCATTATATATACAAGACAAATACAATGGTTTCGATCACCAGACCAAGCATGAACAAGAGTGCCCTATCTTCTTTTGAGCCTGTATATTAGGAAGACATTCTCAAAATTCTAAAATCATATCCTACCAAATCATGTGATCTAAACCCAATACCAACCTCACTGGTCAAAGATTGTACAGACATCCTAATCACCCCAATTACCAATATCATAAATTATTCACTCAAAGAAGGCAGTTTCCCTAACTGTTTCAAAATCGCATATGTTACTCCCCTTCTCAAGAAGCCTAGCCTAGATAGAAATCTCCTGAAAAACTATAGACCAGTGTCAAACCTTAGTTTCATATCAAAATTGATTGAAAAAGCTGTAGCGAATCCGTTAAATAGTTACATCAATAAAGAGGGGCTCTCCAATCTCAACCAATCAGCCGACAAGAGATTGCATTCCACAGAAACAGCACTCCTTAAAATTCAAAATGACATTGCTGCTTCGATGGACTCGGGTAAGGCTGTTGCCCTCACATTATTGGACCTCTCAGCAGCATTTGATACCATTGACCACACCATTCTTTTTAACTGCCTCAGGGATTGGTTCGGTGTGGATGGCACTGTGCTGATGTGGATGAAATCATATCTCACAAATCATAGACAGAAAGTTAAATTGGGTAATAGCTTCTCAAATGCCTTCTCACTCCCTTATGGGGTCCCTCAAGGTTCTATCCTGGGTCCACTGCTTTTTGCTCTTTACACTACCCCCCTCAGCCATATAATTTCCAGTTTCAATGTTACCCATCATCTTTATGCTGATGACACCCAAATATACTTGGCACTTGATTCCAGGAACTTTGATTCCAGTATTGCTGAGCTGTCAGATTGAAACTTAATCCAGAGAAGACAGAATTTATATCATTGGCGACAGACAGGCCAGGGAGTCAATCATGCAAAAATTTCCCACCCAGTTTCTTGGAAATTCAATCTCCCCCACTAATAAAGTTAAGAATTTAGGTGTTACTTTTGATTTCGGGAACACCTTTGCCAGCCATATAACCAAAGTTTGTCGTGCCTGCTACTACCATCTCAAAGATCTCAGATGCATTCGTAAATTCCTCAGTGTGGAGACTGCAGCTCTGCTGGCCAAGTCAATGATCAGTAGTCGAATTGACTACTGCAATTCCCTACTTGATGGTGTGAATAAATACAATGTGGCTAAACTCCAAAAGATTCAAAATGCCCTCTGCAGAATTGTTTTCAGACTTGATAAAACAAGCCATGTTACTCCCTATCTGCAAAAACTACAATGGCTCCCCATTTCATACCGTATCCTGTTCAAATATAATCTTATTACATTCAAGGCTATCAAATTCTCCCAACCCTCATATTTATCATCCTTAATCAAACCCAGTAGTCTTACTAGTGGAAATCGGCTTTCTCTTTCTTCAGTTCATCCCAAGAAGGCAATTGGTAGGCGAGGTTTTGCAATGGCTTCTCCCACTGAATGGAACAGACTCCCACAATCGGTACAATCTCAGAACACAATCATAGGGTTTCGAAGCCACCTAAAGACCTACTTGTTTAGATTTGCATACCCCCCACCATAGTATTTCTCCCCTTGCGGCACTAAATCAGGATTTTGACCCGGCATGTCCCTTGACTTTCCCTTTTTGCCTCTAGAGGATGTTGCATCAATTTTGCGCTATATAAATGATTCTATTCTATTCTATTCTATTCTAAAGAACAAAACAAGGACAAAATATACATAAAACGTTTTCTCTTTACTTTAATTAACACATGGCTATAATATTTTATATCTTATGACTGTTATATTTTTTATTTCTTTTCAGTTTAATCTTTACAATATTAATCAAAAGGTATATTATTCAGCATTTCTGTATGTTCACATCTACAGCTATAAGAACATCTTCAAAATATTATTATAACTGATTATTTTTACAAGAATATAACCTATTTTATAGCAAGCAATTTTTAAACATCCACAAAACATTACACTATACTGACCAGTTATTTTTAAACCTTTCATTTGTATTATTAACCTTTAAGATCATTTCCTGTTCATAGTATTTGCATTTAATTATATTTTGAAGACAATCTATATTTGGATCTTGATTTTGATCAGTGCAATACAAAATCTAGTAATTGTTAGAAAAAGATTCAATGGCCAGGAAAAAGTGACTTTTTGGAGATATCCTATGGTTTTAGATACCCTGTCTAGATGGAGCTTTATTGAAATTTGACTCTCAATATGACATTGTTCCACAGTATATTTGAGACAGTACACTCAGAAAATAGGTGGATTATTGATTCAACACTTTGATTACATAACCTGCACTCGTTACATTCAGATATTTTCATTTTAACTAATAGTTCCTTTACACCTAATGCAGGTGTTCCACTGGAGCCGACCGACCGGTAACTATGCATTTTTAGAGAGAGGGGACCAATGTTTACATGGTTGGTTGCTGACCCTTGTATCCGACCCTAAATTCATCCACCTACCAACAGGCCTGCCAGTTAACTTAACGGGCTGTCAGTTACACTTCCTGGCTTGTCGGTTAATCAAACAGGCCTGTCTGTAACAAGTATCCGGCTTGTCCCAAATATGGACTTCCTGACTGTACATGAAGACAAACAGACTGTGCGGGAAGTGATACAGTACAGTCGGTAACTTTAGCTGGCCTGTCTGTAAGTGTTCCCGACATGCCTTTAAAGTAGACAATCTGCATATATTTGGGCTTTGACTTGTCGAGAGACAACTGCTGTGCAGCTTTTATTAAGGTTTTTATTTTTTGTAAAATTAGCTTAAGTGTTCAGCTAGGCTGGACTGGTTGGGAGTGAAATCTGTTCTATGAGGTTTCACTTTTATTTTTAAGTTTTGTTTTTTTGTAACAAGCTGTACAATTGATCAGCATGCCAAGGGGCAGAAGGAGATAGATTGAAGTACCAACTGACACTCAACCACAGTATCAGTTAGGAGATACAGCTGAGGATATAGCAAGTAGGAGGAGGGAGAGAATGAGAGGGATGAGAGAGAGAGAACAAGAGGAGAGGGACAGAGAGAGGATGGAGAGAGAGAGGAGGGAAGACAGCCAGGAAAGGGGAGAGAAGAGAGCATAAACTGATGTAGAATCAACTCAATCCAGACAGAAGAAGGGCCAGATGAAGTCCATTTTCCTGAGTGATTCAGACAAAGAAGCCATCGTGGAGTTTGTTAAACAGCACGAGGAACTAGATAAAAGTTATTGCATTATTTGGGTAGTCCTGAAAACGACTGATAGATGACAGCATGTGTTCCCCCTCAGTCTTCTCCCCTCAGGCTTCTTAAACTCTGTCCTCCTGCCCAGCCAGCACCCCCACGTGATTAAAGTAATCTTTCAGTAGGTCTTGTTGATGTTTGGCCTCCCTCAATGGGTTTCTTAAGTTCTCATGGTGTCCTTGTTCCCCCTGGTCTGCCTGTGGTGCTACTATGTCGTCGATTGGGGTGGGTGGTCTGTCTGCTTCTGCTCCATGGTGGTCAACAGCACCCTGAATCTCTTGACAAGTATACCAAATGAGTTTTTGACCACCCTCCTCCCCCTGGATATCCTGTAGTTGGCTACTCTCTCTTCTCTGGTCAGTTGTCGTCTACCGTAAGACTTGACCAGCCAAGGCATAAGGGCAAAGGCATCGTCCCCCACGTTGACCCACAGGAACTTGTAATCTGCATCAACTAAAGCCAAAAGTACCACGGAGAAGTAGCCCTTCTAGTTAAAATATTCATTGCCTGACTTCTTGGGCTTCTTTGTAGCAATGTGTTTTCCATCTGGTGCACCGACTGCATGGGGCACATTCAATCTGTTTGTAAATCTTTCTTCAATATTCTTCCAGTCTTCAGGATCAGTGGGACACATCAAGTACTCATGTTGAAATTCTTTCAAAATGGCTTTGCGGACCTGGGAGCCAAATTTGCAGATCGTCGTTCTTCCAACCATCCATTGGTATTGCAGTGAAGTGTAGCTTTCCCCTGTGGATAAGTGTCTCAAAGTAACTGCCAGTTTCAATCCAACTTCCAGTGGCTTCTTGAAGTTGGTGATTGTATTCCTGAAATCAAAAAATGCTGGTTGCATCCTGGTAAAGTTTCTGTAGCCTGGTATGTCAGGAGTGATTAACTCGCCCAAGAGTGTTCTGTAGCAACCTCTCCTCTCTGCAGTATCCAGGGCATGATCCATGAATTCTGTGACTTCCTTCTCCTTGGGTTCGGTGGGGGTGATGCTGATGCTGACCTGGCAGGTGCTGGGTTCTGCTGTCTTCTGTGTCTTGAAATCATCATGTACAATATAATATTTAACTCATTAAAAAACAAAAGGACGCTCAAGTGAACAAGCAGTTGCTCTTGATGTGTTCCTGTCATCTTTGAAGTGTGAAATGAATGGCACATCACAGGGGAGGGGGTTTATATAGTGTGATATGGATCACACTTCTGGATCCCGACTATAGATACCGACCCACAAAAACAATCAGTCCTGTCGGGAAGGTTCAGGAACATGCCACCGGCTTGTCTGTCTTTACGGCTTGTCTGTTAGGGGTTTTGGGCTTGTCGTAGTACTTTTATGACTGGCTGTGCAAAAAATGTCCCCGACCCTATGTCTTGTCGTGATGGCCATTACGACCTGTCTGTAACTGTAACGTCCTGTCGGGGATTTCCCATGACTCTATGACTTTTGCAACCGACCCTAGGGTCGTAGGGTCAGTTACAGGGTCGGCTCCAGTGGAACATCTGCATAAAATTCTGTGTAGAACATGATACTGTAATCAGATATATTCATTATTAAGTATAGCATACAAACAATA
Source organism: Sabellastarte sp. h YS-2021 (assembly GCA_964017235.1). NCBI lineage: Eukaryota > Metazoa > Annelida > Polychaeta > Sabellida > Sabellidae > Sabellastarte > Sabellastarte sp. h YS-2021. Next base: position 140,124,662 of record OZ024928.1, read on the forward strand.
AAAACAGATTTTATAGTCTGAATTCTACAAATCTTTTCTTTCTTCCATATGGAATTCCAGACACCAGTTTATTTCACTCCTCGGTATCTTATTCAATGTTTGTTGTAATTGCAAATACTTTAATTTATGCCCACACACTTTGGTTATCAAAGTTTTTGTATAGGAAGGAATGTATGGTTTTTCAAAATTGAATATTTTATTTTGTTGATAGGTATCTGTACATTTCTGGCCTAACTTTTTAATTGTGAAGTAGTTTCAGAAAATTAACCAGAAAGTTATATCTATTTTTGATCTGTAATAGACTCAATATATTCAGTTTCTTTGCTAATGACAGTGATTTTTCCAATTAGTGTTAAATAACGGTGCTGCAAGGATTTGATAGTTTGTTTTGTATTTACCATTGCCTTTTCATAGTTTTATGATAACATTTTAGGTTAACTTTAGATTCTCCGCAGTGCACTTTTGAGACAAAATCCAACTTTTCTTTACGCCATTTTTTACTGCCAATCCATATTAGTTTTGTTTTTTTCAGTATGTATTTTTATGCTGGAAATACTCCCAAAGGTTCCAAGGACATTTAGTGAATAATAATTTTCATACAAATTCCTTGTTGGTAAATTACAAAGTATAAAGCCCAAAGTGATATCCAGTTAAAGGAGCCATATCAGAGGGTATTTTTGGTTGGGCACATTTTCACAATTTTAACCTTGGTATAACGTACACAGTAAAATTCAGGATTGAAAATTTTATTTCCATGTTAGTATACAAATAGATACTTACACTTTTTCATCATAAAATAATGGCATCAGAACATGGACACAACCAAATGCATACAAACAATGGCAAGATGTTTTACACTTATAAGAAGATAGATACAGTGAATTGATATGAAGCTAAGCTGTTTACAATTTCTACAATTCAGAAAATGAACACTCCAGTCAGATTTGACTATATTTGAGTAGATCTTGTAGAAATCTTCAGAGAAAACTGGACCTTCTGACAGAGGAGACCAAATATGTCTGAGGATGGCCAGCATTTGAGCAGGAAATGTCAACATACGGGAAGTGAACCAAAATGGATGATACAGTTCAGTCTTTCCAGTCTCAGCAGCCTCAATAATCTAAAAAATTAGAAACCAAACAAATGTTACAGCTGATTAATGGGTCTTGAGTTACACCCTGGGAGAAATGTATCAACATTAACACCAGCCACTGGTAGGGCATGGGAACAAAAAACCTAACAGATTTATTTAAGAATCTCTCTACCTCCTTTCTGATCAGCTGAAAGTCAGTCACCTTCAAATTCTTGCCTTGTTGTTGCCATTTTATTGCTGGCAGTTTGAGGAGATATAACGAAACAAGGCCGAAAGGGGTTTTGGTCTACTAGCGGGAGCCGCAAAGCCATCAGAGACGTGAGTAGTGCACCAAAACAATCACCCATCCCAGTATTTAACTTCAGTGAACAGACAGATTCTCATCACACTGCACCACAATTCATGAAAGTTCACTAGCTTACAATTTTAGACATAACAATAATGTTTTCATCGGTGAGCAAGCAAAAAACGGGCTTAATTTGACATCTGACCCCAATTAAGGTCAATATTGGAAAGCAATTCTGAATTAATATTTCTGAGAAAGTATAATGCTCATTTGTAATGTTTTTCTAACATTTTCACTAAACTTTTAATAATTGGTATGCATGAAACGTTTTGATAACATTCTATTATAAATGAGTTTCGTACCCATCATTTTTTAATCTTTAGAAAACGTTTTCCTTCAAATTTGCAAGCATTAAAATGTTTACTGGGTCTGTACTCATAGCACTGCAGTCCAACTCTACTTCAGTATCAGTCTTTCTACCAAATTTTTCCTAATCTATAAATAAATCATCACCAAAGATTACAGAGAAAACTAACGAGCCAGTATCTTTCCATGGTTAAAGGACACGTATCAGATCCCTACATGTAACACTAGGATCCCAATCAACATTCTTCGTCCGTCTATCTGTTTGTCTGTATTCACAATAACACCAAAAATAAAGTTTTCCTCATATTTCTTCCTCATGTCTGCCACTGTGGCCTAGCGGGTAACACACTTGTCTAGGAACTCAGAGGACGTGGGTTCAATCCCAGGTACAGGCAGATACATAGTGGCTCGGATGACCACTTAAAATGGTGGTCCTCTGTCATTGGGTCCTATCCCCAGTGGCAGGTTAAAGAACCTCAAGGACGTTGATAAATGGTCATCCTTGAGCCTCTGTCTTCCAGTTAGGGGAATGTCAGTTACTTGTGAGTTGGGGCTGTATCTATACAGTCGGATTGGTGAAATATTGTGCTGAGTATAAATACATAATAATAAAAAAAGAAAAAAAAAATTTTATGACTCAGTTATGGGAAAGATCTATATTATATTTTGGATACAAAATATCAAGAAATTTCAAAAGTCACATTTTCAATATATTTCCAATGATGTTGACTTTCTGGTTGACATTACTCTAAAAGTATTAAAAGGGACGAGAAAGGTCCAACATAGAACAAATAAACCCATTTGCAGGCTAATTAGGTAAACACTGACTGGGATGGCAGTGTAGTGCAGAGAGATAACAGACCTGTGAAAAGGTGTGGTGGAGCATTGCAATGCTACAGGGAGGTGGGGGTGAATGTTTCCTGTTCAAAACATAAGTTGAAAATGGCAAACAGAGAGGAAGCAACGGCTGTCAAAAATTAAATTGCGGGAAATTGTGATAAAAGTTCCCGAGCTGCCAACCCGACATATTTTGATAAGGATTATATCTGGCTACCCCTTGACTTGACCATCCTTAAGTGACCAGCAAGTACCACGACAGTTGAGGAGAAGGTGAAAGGTCAGATAAGATGGTACAAGTATAACACATTAACGTGGTATAGAGCCATTATTTTACAACACACACATACGCAACAAGAATACTGACATGACATTAAGCACACACTTTAATTAAGCTATTTTGACCTTATAAAGGTCATGAGGAAGTTTAACTGTATTGATTTCACACACTGACTTTTGCTCACCTTGGGGCGCTGGCCTGCCTGATGTCCTGTCTGTAGTGGTATAACAGATTTATAGGGCCATAAGTTTACAGATGGCCTTAGGAACTGGGATGGTATAAGGGGATAGTGAATTTCATCATTGTGACTTTGTTTATGCTCTTGCTTCATGTGCTAATATCATCACCTCGAGCTGTATTACTGGAACTTTGTGGATTTTAGCTGTATAGGAACTTGTATGGAACATTGTGTGTAACATTCATGAATATTTTAGTGTTATGATTTGGAACTGCTAGTGACTGATTATAGTTTATATTGGGAATAATTGGGGGGGGGGTTTCCCCTTCCATCAGTGACTTATTATATCAAGTGTGACATTGTCTTTATGATTTGTATGTGATAATAATACTATATACTATGATATACTAACAATTTTAGATGAATAAATAGAATATATAATCCCAATCTGGGGTTTCATTGTCTTGAGGGGACCTGGGAATGTATAGACATAATTACACTAACACGAATACTTGCCTTAAACATTAACCACACAATTTAATGAACTATGTAATGACACAATCACAGTCAATGAACATGTGTTAAGGGTCCTTCTTCATTCCTACTGTGATAGGTATGATAGGCGTGCTGATTCTCAGTTGATTCAGTGACTGATTCACAAAGAAACACGACGCCAGCACACATCTGTGCAAGTATAGCAGCTTTCCCAAGAGTGACTGTAACTGTTTTTTTTTTGTTTTTATTTTATTTATTTATTTATTTTTATTTATTTATTTATTTTTTTTTTTTTTTTTTGGGGGGGGGGGGGGGGGGGGTTGGTAAGACATTCCTGTGCAAATAGTTTTGACAAAGGTCTAAGATATTAAGCACTTGTCATGTGGTATAAACGTCTGGTCTGCATTGACATCAATAACGATTTCCATGCATGTGGGCACTCTTGAATTTGAGAGAGCTTCTTAGGATTCATCAGAAGACCCAAATATTCAAACAAAGAATAGAGTAGAGGGAATTTTGCATCAGCGTTTTTACCACCATGCTTGCAAATGATGTCATCTATGCACTTAAAGATGACCAGGCCCTTGGAGCTCATGAGGTTGCAGACGACATCCGTGATGCGTTTGCAGAGTGCACTACCCATGTACATTCCCCTGGGTACACTTATGTCGAGGTTCATGTGACCTTTCCAGCCCATGCCCAGCAGATCAAAATTGTGCGGGTCAACCCGCAAGTTGGGGAACACTCTGCTCAAATCTGTTTTGGAGAGAACATCCCTGACAATCAATACCATGTAGCTGATTGATGGTGTCGATTATAGCATCGACTGACGGGTATTTGAGTATGAACCTTCTTTCATCATACACCTTACCCTTAATTCCATTATTAACTGATGCCCCGTATGGATGACTAAGTTTGACAATGATCCTGCGTGTGTTGTCTGGCTTTGGTCTCTATAGAAGCAGCGCATGGTGCACTGTGAATGGCAATATGTGACAGGGGCCTACAATGGCCTTGTGCTGAAGTTCCTTATGCAAGTAGGTTTCTACATCTTCATGGAAGTTAGAAGCCAATGGATGATTTTCAGAGTCTTTGGTGAACTTTATCCAGATCTATCAGCACATAGAGGAAATCCGTATTCTAAATACTCTAATAAAAATAGGTCATGATAGTCATGATAGGTCATGATAGTTTTTACAAAGACTTCTCCAATTGCTGATATTCAGTTCTGTTGGCACTTGAATTCTTGCCGGTTGGTAATTAAACTGACCTGTCTGATAAAATTTTAAATGGGCCTCAATAACCCCCTGTTGTAATGATTGTTCTGGAACTCTTAATGACTTTGTGTTGATATGTTTGATAAACTCATAACTAATAAAAGCAAACTGTTGATCTTAAAGACTGTTCACATGAATAACGTCTTTATTAGTTTGAGCACTAAAATCCCTAAAATAAGTCCTGGTGTTTTTTAGTTTATTTGGTTTTGTCTTTTCTGACAAAAAGTGGTCAGTTTTGTTTTTTGATGTTGCGTCCTTCGGTGTTCTTCCTTCTCAAGAAATCTTGGATTTTGTGGACACACAATTTCCCAACTTGTTGATGACAGTAGGAACAATCGTGTTTGTGGATTTTCCCGTCCACTACATGGTCGGATGCAAAGCTGCAACTATTAGCATTGTAGTCCATGCATATGATGTCTTTGCTGTTGGTTTTTGCTGACTTAGGATTGACCTGCAATTGTTTTGGAGCTATAACCCACACTGTGTTCTTGATTCGGATTTTTTCTATTACATCAGGGTGTATAAATATGCCCTTGCCTCTCTCTATTCCTGAAGCAGGATGAGGTGTGCATGGCGCACTGATGTCAAATTTCCAACACGTCTTTGAAAAGTGTGGTCCGTATTTGAGCATGTTCTCCCTGGCAGTGTTAGACATTTCATTCTGTTTTCAGCCAAAGTACTCTACAATGAATTGCAGGGGGGATAAGTCCTGGTAATAGGGAAGTTGACATGATTGCCCTGGGAAGAAAAAATGGTGAGGCCACCCTATTTCTCTCTTAACATTATTGTCCCCAGATCTATGCAAACCCGATTTTACTGTCTTATTACCTGTAGGGGCTGTTCTGGTGGTGCCTTGCAAATGCTGTAACTTCTTCTGTACCTTTCCTTGAATCTTGTCATCAGACTTGAGGAAGTCAATGGAAGCAATGACAGAATGATCAGTGTTGTGAGACATGCGAGAGAGCTGGTAGACTGAAGTACTCTTAAAGTTTTGTGAGTGTTCTTACTCTGACGAGTCGTCATTTGAGGATATAACTTGATGCTTCTTGTAACATTTATTCTGCTTGGTAAGACAGTCCGAGGCACAGTTATGCGATCTTTTTGGGGAGCTGTGCAATAAGTGTGAGGAGCTTTGAGACACCATAAACCTCCTTTCCAGCTCCGAGTTTTTGCTCTTGATACTTTCTATTTTTCAGTATATGGTCCAGCTTGCCCTCCAGGTTAGTGTCATTGGAGTGAGCAGGTCCTGAGGAAGGGTCAGCGTCCACTGATACCTGTACCGCAGAGGTTGCCTGTTGGGAAGGTGACGTGTGGCTAATCAAGCTCTCCCGTGTTTTTCTTGTGGAGATCCGGTACTGGAGCACTGATATTTTAGTTGTCAACAACATTTAACCCCAACCAGCCTCTGATGTTTGTATCCACATTTTTAAAAGTCTGCTACTGTTATATTCTGTGCAACTTTTGGAGGCGATTGAACAAAATTGAAACAAATGTGTTATCCTTGAATTCCTAACTTGCTCTAGTTGAAGGTTCCCTGTTCAAAATGTAAGTTTAAACTGGCAAACAGAAGGGAAGCAAGGACTGCCAACAATTAAATGGCGGGAAATTGTGATACAAGTTCACTCACTACCAATCCAACATGTTTTGATAAGGATTATATTGTGCCACCCCCTTGACCTGGTAATAAGAATAGACATTGTATTACAATGATGTAATGAAGAAGTTTTTTTTTTAAATATTGACATCAAAGACTTATTGAAGGATTTATATTGTTGTATGTTATTCTTCATGTTTACATATATTGGCAAATTTGCCTGTTCAACAGTCTCCACGAGATCTCCTGAGGAATATAACACATCATCAATTACTATATCAGGCGAAAGTCCAAGTAAATTTGCTACGCCTTCTTCAAATATTTGCCCTTTGTCATTTGCTGCAAAAAGAATGTGCTACATTGTGAATTAAATAAAATGCAACTTTTAGATTTTACTGGGGCAGTTCCAACATTTTTCATGATTATTTCATATATCCAGATTGCGTACATCAGAGACAACTTAGCAAACAAGGCTGAAAAGTGTTTCACTCTTCATGCGCAAACCGCAATGCCATCAGAGCCACAAGTATTGCACTAGAATTTATGACAGTTTGTCAAAAAAATTCTGAAATACGTCCCATATCTGGCCTAGAACTCAGACATCAACCCATTCAAGTACAAATGTAGCACATGGTCCAGCGATACAGTGTACAGATACATAATTTCAGACCCTGCTAAAGCCTCAGCAGTAGCTGATTCTTTTAAATCTTTGTTTTACTAACTACCACCTACCAACTACGTACATTGGGTGCTTGGTGCTTTTTCTTATTGTATTAGTGTACATAATAACTACATACAGTAATTGATATGGTATGTTGAGGTAGTAGCAGTGTGATGGGCAGCAAGATCAACAAATAAAATCAAATATGTGTAAATATTGTAAAGCTATGGTAGAACGTAGAAGAACTTAAAAGTGTGCTTTATGATTGTAATCTGAAAGGGGTTCACAACACACTCATCTAGTGTTTTTATACATCATATTTTAAGTATTTTAGTTATGTATATTAGCCTTAAAGTATACACAAGTGGTTTTATGTGAAATATTTTATGTATCCCAGCAAGGTTATCATAGTTGTATTACATTAATCCTACATGAGAAGTTGGCAGTCACGTATTATAGATGTAATAGATGTGAATTAGTTAGCAAGTAGATAAATGTTGTAACAGTACTAACAAATTATAAAATAAAATTTTTTACCGCAATGATGGTGTTATCATTGCCTGTTTTACATATTACAACTTCACTTGGTCACTTACTGAACTGTTGATCAATAATTTAATTGTAGTAATAAATTTATTGTGTATATATCTGCTTGTCCTTAGAGATCTGAAATTCTTAAGCTGCCACAGTGACTGATGATGGATTTCATAATGCATGTTTTAATGTATAGATTATGTGTATTGATTCCTTATGTATATAGTTGAACAGTATAGCAACAGAGCTCTCATTATAGGGCGTGATTTTAATACCTATCTTGATGCTACTCTGGATAAAAAAGGTGGAACAGTAGAAAAACAGTCCACGTATAGTGAAAAATTGAAAAGTTTCTGTTACAGTTTTCCCTGGTAGATTTTTTAAACAAAAGTTAACACAGAGAGAATTCAATAAAGTTGGCTTTGTAGAGTCAAGGTTAAATTACTGGTTTACTTCAATTCAACTTGAATATCTTATCCAAAATATATCAATAAAAGCAGGTAATATCTCTTACCATAGCACAATATTCTTAGATTTAGAAATCACTCAAACACAAAAAAGAGGAAAAGGATTTTGAAAATGTAATATTAGTTTATTAACTAAACCTGATTATGTTACACTTAAACATTGCAAATATCAAGGCTAATATTCATATGGAAAATGCATTATGCATTTTGTAAAATGTTACATCCAGGGTCACACAATGCTATATGCTTGTAAAAGAGTAAAACAAGAAGCGATTGCTGAAAAAGAATTGACTGACAAATTGAATAATTTAGAACAGAATATTACAATAAATGGAGAAGAAAATTTAACAGTATACCTAAATTGCAAAAGTGAAAATTTATTAAACAAAAGACAGCTTGGGATAATAACTCAATCAAAGGCTAAATGGGTAGAAGAAGGGGAAAAATACCAAATATTTTTTAATCTGGAGAAAAGAAACTTTAATAATAAATACATTTGAAAATTAATTGCAAAAGGTAATCAGGAAGTAACATTACTAAAAGATACAATTAATGAAGAAGTTTTACCAAGAATTGTATTCCTTAAAAAGTAAATAATAAAAAAGTGGGTCATGAAACATCTTCTTTTCTCGATAAAAACACCATACCACAGTTACCAAACACAGACAAAGTAATGTGTGATGAAATTTTGTCCCTACAAGAGAATACAAAGTCTATACAAAATTACAAACAAAATTATTACCAAATAATTAGCATAAACTTTTATCAATTCTTCTGGATAGACATTAATGACTTACTTTTTGACAGGTTCAGATATTCTTTTAAACATGGAACATTAAGTAATGAACAAAAATTAGGAGAGCTTAATCTCATCCCTAAAACCAAAAAGATCTCCATTATCTATCAAATTGCGGACCAGTCAGCCGTTTGCAAACTGATTACAAGCTACTTACTAAAATCCTATCTTTAAGACTACAAAAGGTTTTACATAAAATTATAAATCCAGACCAAGTTGCCCACATACGAAATAGATAAATTGGTGAAAACATAAGAACAATAAAAGACATTATGACTTGTTCATGGCATCATAAAATTCCAGGATATATTGCCTTAATTGACTTTCAAAATGCCTTTGACTCAATTGATTGGGACTTCATGTTTAAATGTTTAACAAAGTTCAATTTTGGTGTAAACTTTATTACCCGGATTAAACTTTAATACACAGATATATCTTCATGTTTTAGTAATAATGGATTTTACTCCAAAAGCTGAGATTAAGATCAATGTGGAAAAAATCCTGAATCTGTTTTAATTGAAATCCACGTTTAATAAGAATTATCATTCTTATGTTTACCTTATGTTAACTTTAACTAATTTGTTTCATATATCGTGATTTGTGACACTGGAAACTTTTGAAAGTGTACAGAACGGGGATAAGTTTAAATTCTCCAGAAGCACATGTGACATTACATGTTGACCGCTCAATATTTTATTCTTACTGATAAATCCAAGTACAGCCAGTGTGACAGTGACATTAGTTTTTGCCTGTGCCAATTCTTCTCTTAGAACACTGAAGAACCCATCCAAGGCAAACTTGGACCCTGTGTATGGTGACATCAACACATGGATCATTTTCCCTTTAAAATAAAATTTTTTATTCCAATTAATCAGTTAAAATATTGCATATTTTACCATATTAAACTTTGTTTAATGACAAAATTGGTGAAGAGGGAAGTTGTCAAACAGTTCATGCAACATATCAACAGTAACAATCTTGACAATCCTGAGCAATCTGCATGCAAAACTGGTCACTCAACCAAACTACCCTGCTACATGTCAAAAATGAGATTCATCTCCCACTATCATGTGGTGAGCTTACTACACTTGTCTAACTCAATCTGTCAGCTGCATTCGACACAATTGACCACACTACTCTTCTTAATTGTCATAAGCCATAGTTTAGTATGTGTGAAACGGCCTTGAAGTGGTTTTCATTCCATCTCCGCCACCAATTCCAAGCAATTACAATTGGATCAACCCTCTCTGATTTGTGTGAGCTGCATATGGAGTCCCACAAGGCTCAGTCCTTGGTCCTCTGCTGTTACCCATACACACCACTCCTTTGAATAAGGTTATTGCAATGCAACCTGAAATCACATTCCACTTCTATGCAGATGATACCCAGTTGTTTATTCATAAGTCTCACAAGAATGCAGCTTTTGACAAACTGAATTCATGTCCTCTAGATGTTCAAGAATGGATGTTATCAAGTATGCTCAAATTAAACCAAGACAAAACAGAGTTTATCATCTTTTGATCTCATTCTCAACTCAAGAAATTAGATCCCTACCTCCCTGTTATGTGTTCTCAGAGTGAACAGACACACTTTGTAAGCTCTGAAATCTTTGACAATTTTTAAAGTAATATCTGATAAAATAAGTTGGAAAATAGGATCAGTACATAGTACAAATAACAAGGATCATAAAGATATAGATTATTGTCTGAATTTTTGAAAAAAAATGTATATATTTCAAAGACAAAAAATACAAAATAAGAAAAAAGTATTGAATTAAATACCAAACTAGAAAGGCATTGACACTATTGGTTTGTTTAAGGAAATAATGACAATGCCATTTATACCTCCAGTATTTTTTAAAGCACCGGACATTATTAATTTCAATATTCTTCATGAATTTGAAGTGTATGAATGTGTTGGAAACATTTTTGCCCCAGAGAATGTAATTGCATGCCAGAGCATTGGTGACGTGTAGAGGGTGTATGTGAAAACAACTGAGGACAGGATTAATTAATTTCAAACAGACTGACCATTATGGGTCAACTTGTGGGTATTTATAATGACAGGCTAAGCAAGACCAGGGGCCGGATTCATGAAAGGTCTCAAGTCTTAGCCAAATCTCAGCTGAGATTTTTCTCAAATCTTAGATTTTTGTCTCAGCTGAGTTTCTGCTTAAGTTGAGATTCACGAAAGGAATCTCAGCTGAGAACAAAATCTCAGCCAAGTTTTGAGTCTGGGCCAATCAAAACTGATGTAACATTTTGTTGAGATTATTGGAAAGTATACACATTTATATTTTACCACTCTATCATATATAATCACATTTTAGAATATTTCAAGCAAAATGTTGTCTTTTTACTATAATTTAATTGTAATGACATTCAAAAAACTGATTATAACAGTAAAACAAGCCACTCATGTAAATTTGTAATGTAAATGTTTACTGTTATTTTTGTACAAACTCTTAATATATATTCATATTTTGTGTTTAGTTAAATAATATGTCATACTTCACTATTTTCATTTTGTTTTGTGACTTTTTATTACTTTTACTCTATTTTATGAAAACTTAAGTCACCCCCAAGGCAGTCTTAGATTTGAGACCAAATCTGAGAAAAATCTTAATCTGAAATCTTTTGTGAATCCCAGCTGAGCAAAAGGTCTCAAATCTGAGAAAAATCTTGAGACCAAGATTTGAGACCAAAAACTCAGATTTGAGACCTTTTGTGAATCCGGCCCCAGATGAAAAAAACAATTAACTTACAATCAGGGACATTCTCCTTTTAATAGACAATGCAAGCAATGAACGATACCTTAAATCGAAGAGTATTCAACAAACTAGGCCAATTCAATATGGTAAAATAAGAAATCCAGACACCAAAGAACTGACTGATTGTGACTCTGGTAACAGGATAGTTTATGTCAAACCTTTTCATCTGGCTATTCCCCATATAATCTACATAGGAATTACAAGAGCAAGATTATTTTATGATGGACAATCAATGCCACAGAGAGACATTTTTGTGCTATTACCCTACATCACACTTTCACTTTTCAGAGAAAGGATGACAGTAATTTTTATTCTTGTGAAATCAAATGTCATGGCACAAGAGCCAAGTCAGCAGAGCATGCCTATAATTGTGTTGAAGCAATTTGAAGTGGCTCACCAGAAATAGCAAAAACTATTAAAAATGCCCCTAAAGCAGCTCTTGCCAAACAAGCTGCTAAAAGACTGCCATTCGATCCAAATTGGAAAGAGGAAAAAGTACAAGTCACGAGGGATATATATGATCAAGTGCCTAAATTTAAGCAAGCCTTGGTTGACTCCAAACAGAACAAAATAGTGGAAGCTGTTCCATAGAACTTCTTTTGAGGCATATCTGTTTCAGCAAGAAGGAAGTGTTATACAACAAGACAAAAAATTTTCTGGTTTGGTAAGAATCAGATGGGCTTACTGTTAACTGAACATCAAGATTCATCAGGTTACAACAACAAAATAAAAAGACATAGCAATCGCAGAAAGCCAAACTTATGTTAAAAAATCAAGACAACAGAGGCAGTCAATCATATTCTTCAGTGAGTTACTGGGATGTACTTTCAATTAAGAAACAGAAATGTATTTTAGATGTGAATTTAAATGACTACCGTGTTAAAGGTGAAAAACATAATGTGTAGATCAATTCTGATCTATTTCTTATTTCTTTTTTCAGGATGAACTGTATTCACGTACGCAGTCTAAATGCTGGAGGTCTGTGTTATCTTAAATTTAGACAAAAATTATTCAAGTGGTTTGAAAAACTTAAGTTAGACATTATTTTTTGCAGAAAATATTTATACAATATATAACTCTTCATGGAAAGGTAAAATTTTACATCCTAATAAGTTTTTATGGTACTGTTGGAACTTGGATAAATTATTTTTCACTGAATATAAACAATATTTTAATAGCAGATGTCTTTAATCGTTGTGTTTTAACTAGTGACAGACAACCACAAAGTCACCTTAAAGACAAAAGTTGACATCATTTTCAGGAACTAATAAAAAACGGTCTTATAGACACTTTACACTTACCTAATATAAATGGTAGATTTACTTTTACTGATAAACAGCATGGAACAAAAAGTAGGTTAGACTATATTTTTGCAAGTCAAAATAAATATCTGAAATTGAAATGTAAATTATAGGAGCCTTTTGACACAAATAAATTGGATCATAAGCTCATAATTTCTGAATTCCAGTATGATTTCTGCAAAAAGGGGGCCAATTTACTGGAAATTTAATTCAAGTCTTCTAGAAGACACAATTTATTGTCAAAATGCCGAAAAAATCATAAACAAATGTATCAATACAAAAATTCATTAAGTAAGCAACAAATACGGGACACAATAAAAGTTCTGTGATAAAGAATATACCACTTCTTATTGCAATCAGAGATCAAAGAAACATAAGTCTGACATTCAATGCCTTCAAGTTAAATAAGATGACCTAAATGATATTAACTCAATGGGAAGTGAGAGTAACATTCAAAAAGAAATCGATGATTTATTTATTTATTTGTTTATTTATTTGGGGTTTTACGTCGCTTTTAAGACTGTACAGGTCATATCACAAAGGGTAGTTGGAAGGGCAGAGGAAACCAGTACATATAGTTCATTAGGGTTCTGTACTGTAAACTGCCGACCAACGGCAAGCACTATCAGTTTTCCCACTTGAGGCCATGTCGGGAACCGAACCCCAGCCTTAGAGGTAGGAGGCAAGAGTGTTACCACTTTGCCACCGTGCCCCCCCCCCCCCCCCAAAAAAAAAACAAAAATTAATGACACTAAAATGGAACTAAATAAATGACTCGAAACAGAATTGGGGTTCTGTGACCTTTGAACAGGTCACAAATCACAGTGACTTGCAAATACTTTTTCAAGATTCAATGTGAATAGCACCTCCAGTCAATGGTAGTAAATTATAAACTGTTTAAGACATGTCATTGCTTGTTATTGCATATGCCTTATTAAAATCATGTAGTTTTAAAATAAATTTATAACCCAAATTTTGCATTTATTTCTTGGACCATAAAAGGGGCAGAGTAATCATCTTGAACTTGCAATTCTTTCTTTGGAAGTTTGTAGAACATATTATATTATCCCAACCCATGTCTTATTGTGTTGGGAGGGGACTCTGGGGAATGACACAAATACTACTGGTTGGATCTTGAAAAATGAGAACATGGGGCTTGGTCCAACTTAGATGCCATGAAGTTTTGAGAGTGATCCAGATCACCACCTGGACAAAACATCCAGAATTTTCTATTTACTTATTATTGAGCGGTTTTGTTTTAGAAAAGAGAGATCAGGTTCCAATGTAAAATATACATGCCTTAGCGGAGGTCTGTGCTCTCTAAGTACTCTTATTTTTCTAACCCAATGCGTGCATCACTCCACATAGTAACAGATAATATTTTTCAGTACACCTGAATTTTTAATTGGGTTCTTTCAATTTTGTCTGTGCCTAAAAAATGTAGTGTATCTCACATGTATATAGGGGATTTTTCTCAACTTTTTGTCATAATTTTCACACATGATGTTTTGCAAAATGGTGGTAATATAATGCAGGTGTTCCACTGGAGCTGACCAGTCAGTAACTATGTCTTCTTTGGGTGTCGGGACCAATGTTTATATAGTCTGTAATGTGGGTGTTCCACCACACGACTAAGGCTCCCGATTAAGGGTTTTTGAGGGTCGGTTTCAGAAATATGCTTAGTCCCAGGCGTCCTGTAAGGGTCGGTTGTGGTCGGTTGGGGCCGTGTGAAATATCAAACATGTTTGATATTTCTCCCGACCCCAACCGATTATTTTTTCCCGCCATAAACGAAATGTCCAGTCCCAGGCTTCCTCAGGCCTCCTCAGACCAAAATTACACAGTCCTATGCTGTCCCAGGCCGCCTGCGACCCTTAGTCCCCGACCCTTAGTCCCAGACCTCTATCACTTAGTCCCAGACTTCCTGTGACCCTTAGTCCCATTGCCAAACAAAAATCGGCGATCCTGGTCTGGGGACGCCTGGGGACCTTGTGGGGTCGGGACTTAATCCTGGGTTAGTCGGGGCTTAGTCCCAGGAGGCCTGAGGCGTCCTGGGACCCAGTCGGTTTGTCTACGACTAGAAAAATGGCTTAATCGGTTCTTAGTCCCAGACCAGTTGGGGACAGTCTGGGGCCTCCTGGGGCGTCCTGAGGCCGATCTGTAGTTAATCCCAGACCTTCATACCGATTCTGTCTTCCATCCCATTGGTCAATTTTTTTTCCATTTTTTCCAAGACTACCCACGATTAAGGGTCCCAGACAGGATCGGGGCTTAATCCTTTGGTGGAACAGGGGCATAACAGTCAGTTTTAGTTTCGGGAAGAGTAGGTGAAACATCAAACATGCTTGATATTTCTACGGCTGTTTCCTACTCTTGCAACAGACCACAGCCTGTACATCCACCAGGCCTGTCGGTTAAGTTAAAGGCTTGTTGGTTACACTTCCGTGTCTGTATCATGCACCCTGCTTGTACCAAATATGGCCAGGAAGTTTTAAGGTCCGAGTCCTAGAGTTGGGAACTTTTTTAACCAACAGGCCCTGAAGTGAAACAGACAAGCAGTAAACAGTGGCTGACAGGCCTGAAACACAAACAGACAAGCCGGGAAGTATAACCAGTCGGTTAAGTTAAAGGCTTGTTGGTTACACTTCCGTGTCTGTATCATGCACCCTGCTTGTACCAAATATGGCCAGGAAGTTTTAAGGTCCGAGTCCTGGAGTTGGGAACTTTTTTAACCAACAGGCCCTGAAGTGAAACAGACAAGCAGTAAACAGTGGCTGACAGGCCTGAAACACAAACAGACAAGCCGGGAAGTATAACCAACAAGCCCTCTACATTTTTGCATCTTACGGCTGGTCTGTTTTCAAATCTGTGGCTATAAAAGGACAAGTCGGCAAGCCCACTTCATTCATTTGGGGTTTGACTCTGACGAGAGAGGGGGTGTGCAGCATTTACTTTTTAGTGTTTTTGCTGTTCTTTTTTTTTCAAATAAGCCTAAATTTTGAGATAGGCTGGACTGGGTGAGAGTATAAATTGTTTTCCGAGGCTTTGTTTAGTTTAAGTTTTTATTTTTAACATGCTGTGATTATATATATAATATGACAGCATGCCAAGGGGCAGAAGGAGAGGGATTGAAGTACCAACTGATATTCAACCACATTAGTTAGGAACACAGAAGAGGATATTGAGAGGAGAAGAGAGAGGGAGGAGAGAGAACAGAGGGAGCAACAGGAGCATGAGGAGAGGGAGAGACAGAGGCTGGAAAGATTACAGAGAAGACATGGAACGTAAGCAGACTGAGGAGAGGACAGTGAAAAGAGCTAGAACAGACACAGATACTGATGAAGAATCAACTCAATCCAGATGCCATTGTGGAGTTTGTGAAGCAGAATGCAGAACTGTACGATAAGAATCATGCAAAATTCAAGAACAAACAGAGGAAGAAGGTCCTCTGGAAAAGACTAGCAACTTCCAGGAACTTATCTGTCAACACTGTCAAGAAGAGGTTTGAGACTAAACATACTAGATATGGCAAGCTAGCCCACTAAAGTCAGGACAAGCTGCAGTGAAGAGCACTGGAAGGCAAACTTATGAGGTCACATCAGAAGGAAGGGACCGGCTAAATCTTCCGCATTCAAGTCACCACTGAGACCATCTGGAGCCACAGTCACAGCTTCAATTCCAGACACTTCACGAGAGAATAAATCTGAGATGGAAATCAGCATGGCATCAGATGTTACTCATTAACCATTGACCACTAGCTCTTCACACTGACCAGCTGCTGTCACCACCACTTTTGAAGATCCAGTTCTAGATCGGTTCAAGCAGATGAGGTCAATGATTTCCAGTTTCTTGGATGCACGACACGATACCTGAGATTGAGTATCTGGAGGAGCGAGACTTTTTGACATTCAGGAATGAGACAAGAAAACATCTTAGTGGAATACAGTACAAGGCCGAAGAAGGGAAGAGACAGATCACAACAACTCAACAAGCTCAATTTACACCTTTCCAACTTCCAGAAGCCACACAGGCCACAGCTGGATGTGAATACATCCTCATGATTCCAAATACTCAACAAGTTTCAAAACAAGCTGTTCAGCCAAGTTATGTAGCAGCACCACAACCTCCAACAGTGATTGCAAAACTCCAACCAGAGGTCATCATCAGCATCATCACAGCCAGCATCCTTTCTTGTTGTGGATGACCAGCAGCCTGGGCTAACATTTGTATTGATTCCAACAAAGACTTTTAACCTGCCATTGGTCACCTCCATACAAGTTGAAGACAGTCAGCACAACACTTCTGGATTATTAAGTCTTTTCGGGAGTCTTCCAGCCATACTGCAGTACCAACAGATCAACACACCACAACCATTTTTACCCTCACAACTTCAACCAGCACCGTCACCAGTGCCAACTTCCACTCAGCAAGAACAAGCAAGACCTCTCAGCTAGTCCAGCCAACAAAGTCAGCCCAAGTCAGTAGATTAGCCTGTACAAGTCCTTATCAGGACCCTGAATTTGCTTACTAATATTCCAAATGCATTCTCGACCAACCTCCTGCCCCTGGATATCCTGTAGTTGGCCGTTCTCTCTTCCCTGGTCAATTGTCTCCTACTGTAGGGCATGACCACCCAAAGCATGAAGGCAAAGGCATTGTCACACAACAGGAAGTAATGTACATTTGGCCCTCCAGGTTCAAGTGGTTCTGGTGGTGGAAGTCCCAAGGTGCCATTCTCAATTTTTCTTCTCAGCTTGCTACCATTGAATGCATCAGATGAAGAACCACTTGACGCCCCACATCCACCCAAACGAATTTTTATTCTGCATTGACCAGGGCTAGCAATACCAGGGAGAAGTAACCCTTATAGTTGAAATAGTCACTGCCTGACCTCTTGGGCTTCTCCATAGCAATGTGTTTGCCATCTAGTACACCAACAGCATGTGGGACATTCCATCGGTTTCTAAATTTCTCCTCCACCCCTCTTCACTCTTCTGGATCTGTTGGACAGATCAAATATTCCTGCTGGAATTCTTCGAGGATGGCCTTGCACACCTTGGGATTAAATTTGCATGTGGTAGTACTGCCAACCCCCCAAGTTTCTGTTGTCTTCTTTGTCTAGAAATAATAAGAAGAAAATACCATATTCAACCCAATAAAAAACAAAAAGACCCTAAACTTGTCAAGCAGGTCATTGTGATATGTAGCTGTCATCGTTGCAGTGACAAAGTTTCTTAACCGACTATGCTTTTCACGCTTTTTTTCCACGACTTTCACAACTGACCCTAGCATCATAGGGTGGGTTGTAGGGTTGGCTCCAGTGGAACACTCGCATCACGCTCATATATGTTATGACTGTCCATCACAATATTCAAATGAATTATCCACAAGGCTCCATTTTTGACAAGGGAATAAAGACCGGGAATTTTTTTTAAATGTGAGATCTCCAAGGCTTGAAATCACAATAAAATTGAAGAATATATGTCATTTCCTATAGTATCTCCCCTCGAGTTGCAGATACAATGGCACAAATGGGTACCCAAATGAAAAAAAAAATTCTACTAATTGCAAGACTGGCAGGTTAGAAAGGTTTTTTGCCAAACTATTAATATTAATGTTGATACATGCTAGAATACACAAACCTGAATGAATACCTTGCTATCTGTTCTATGATTAGCCATGTCAGCTGTGCAATATCCAAACTTGCCATTGAGGTTCAATGACTTACATTTTTCAACAACCTAAAACACATAACAGACACAGTCATAAACATTTAATATATGTTTCGCAAGCTTAGCTTTTTACTGCTTTTTAACTGCTGGGAAACTGCTGGTAACACACTCACATTTCATCTCTGAGATCAGAGTTGGAATCACAGCCCGACCTCAAATGGGAAAGCTGGTAATTCTCTGATGTTGGTTGGCAGCTTACAGTAGAGTACCGGGGGCCATGGTGGCAGAGTGGTAACACTCTTGCCTCCCACCTCTGAGGCCGGGGTTCGATACCCGGCACGGCCTCAAGTGGGAAAGCTGGTAGTTGCTTGCCATTGGTCGGCAGTTTACAGTACAGAACCCTAATGAACTGTATGTACTGGTTTCCTCTGCCCTTCCAACTACCCATCGTGATATGACCTGTACAGTGTTGAAAGCGATGTAAAACCCCAAATAAATAAATACAGTAGAGTACCTTGAGTAACTATATGTAAATAAGTGTTTATTGCTGGACTGTTTTATTAATCATATAATTATTCATACTTATTTCAGAAGTTATATTAAAAATATATTATATTCATATATAATAGGCGTTTGCTGGTGGATCTCACTCTTGAGTTTGTACTTATATCATTGCATAACCATTATACTAAGAGTTTTACAATATGAAATATACACAGAAAAATGTTTGGGAATTATAAGCTGATTTAATATTTAAATATGGTTTGAGTTTATGGTTGAAGTCCACGATGGAATTACAGCTTCTAAGCTTCTCAATAGGTAAGCTGTTCCATAGCCGTGGTACAGTAGAGCTAAATGCATGGTCACCATATGTTTTGTTTCATTTTTGGTTCTTAGATAAGCAGCTTTAGAATTTGATTGAAGGCACGCAGTGGGAACATGTTGAGTCAACAGAGATAATGGGTAGTCTTGTGGAAGGCCATGGATGGCTTTAAACATAATAGGGGGACTTTTCATTCTGTTCATTGTGGTGTTGAAAGCTAATTAAATGATTAGTTTCAGTGTAATATAATCAAGTTTACTAATGCCACCGACCAGTCATGCTATAATGTTTATATTCATATTAAATTATCAAGATGCACAGGTAACCGTGTCATTTTAATTTTGTCATTCAATTATTGTTTCTTTAACCTGCTTTAACACATTCTCCCTCCTGGCAGTGATAAATACATTGGCACCCAGTTTAGCATATTGATAAGCTAGCTCTTCTCCAATGCCTGCGGAAGCTCCAATTATAACTACATTTCTACACTACATATAAAAACTGACCTATTACAGAATTACGGTGCAGTTTTGTAAATTAAATTTTGAATACTAATATTTTCAAGTAAAGTCTTTATAGATGGCATAGTCCTTCACACCATAACTTGGCACAACTAGACCACAAGTCCTTATTTCTGCGTGTATTGTATGTAATCACAGGATTTTTCTTGTGATTAAAATCTGCATTGACACAAGCGTGTGCTGTTAATGTGCTTTGATCACAAAAAGTTAAATGGATTAACCTTTCACAGTGTTTTATGGGTTGTTAGATGTAATACACCATTAATGACATCTTACAGTCCTGTATTTGGTATCATTCTCACAGCTCTCAGAAAATTGTACTACACAAAGGAGTACATGTATTTATTTATTTGGGCTTTTACGTCGCTTTCAACACTGTACAGGTCATATCACGACGGGTAGTTGGAAGGGCAGAAGAAACCAGTACATAGAGTTCGCTAGGGTTGTGTACTGTAAACTGCCGACCAACGGCAAGCAACTACCAGCTTTCCCACTTAAGGCCATCACGGGGATTGAACCACGGCCTTAGAGGTGGGAGGCGAGAGTGTTACCACTCTGCCACCGTGGCCCCAAAGGAGTACATGTAGGGAAGTCTCCAAATTGATGATATATTTAATTATGATGGAAAATAATGACCACTAAGGTACTTCAAAAGACGTTAAATGCCAACTAAACGTTAAATTTAAAATAACAAGTGATGTTAAATACTACTATGTTTTAAAATTGAGGCTAAAAAAACTTTAAAGTACAAGTTAACGATGTAGTGTTACTTTGTTGATACAAAATGTATATAGAAGAGGTTTGGAAAACAGTCTTTAAAACTGATTGGAATCTGCAAGAGATCCCTATTTCCTTGATTTCCCTGATAGCAGAATTTTATTTGATATTTTGTAAACAACATATTTTTGCACAAGACACAAGTGTTAGAAAATATCTTATGTACTTTCCATTATGAGAGTGCAGAAACTCATTTCTGTATCACTAGCCGATAGGTGAACAGCTTTGATAAAATAACTATAACCCAGTAAACATTAGAAACGTTTTGAAATGGTTTAAATGTTTACAAAACGTTTTTAAAACCTATTTAAATTCTATCTTATGGTTTTCTGGACGTTTCCAAGTAAATGTTTACACTAGAATGTTTAAAAAACGTTTTATAAATATTCTCCATACAAACGTTTTTTTTTCTGAAAACGTTTATTAAACATTTATAAAATAAGTCAAGAAGCTAGGTTTGACTGAAAATATTTTTAAAAACTTATAAAATAGCAGAAGAAATGAAGGTTATGCTGGAAATGTTTTTCAAACATTCGTCATGAAATGTTTGATAAACAGTACACATTAAATGTTTAAACAACATTTGTTGACAATATTGTGTTAATGTTTGCTCTGAAAATGTTTTAGAAACGTTTGATAGCAACTGGTTTTCATACCCATCATTCTAAAACATTTTTGAAATGTTTTCTATCAAATGTTTTAAAAACGTTTTTGAAACACTATTTTCTTAATGCTTATTAAACCTTCACCTTCAAACATGTCCAAACAAAGATGGTGGTCAGCAATAATAAGGGATTTTAGAGGACTTTGTCAAAAATTACCCCACATGCAATCCCTAAAAGTAAGAATTGAATGGGGGCACAATTTCCAAGAAACTATCTTACAATTTAGACATAAAAATAATATTTTCATTAGTGAGCCACCTTAGAAAGATATTGAATTTGACCTATGACTCCATTATTTTTCAGACATTATTATGTTCATTTGTAACTTTTTTCTAACATTTATCATTAAACGTTTAATGAACAGTATACATGGAACATTTTAGAAACATTCTATAATAAGTGATTGTTGTACCCATCATTTGTTAACCTTTGCCAAACGTTTCCTTTCAAACATTTGCAAAGCCCAAAAAATGTTTACTGGGGAGCTTTCGATAATAATGTCTACCGTCAGAATACGAGTCCCACAGGCTTTAACAAGCTCTGTCATGTGGACAATGCGACTCCTACCTGTCCATAATTCCTGGGACAATTTCTGCAGCCAAAATACCCTTCCTTCCATTTGTTTATTTTTTCCAAACATTCTATAAATCTCTAATTTTTATAACAATTAAGAATTACCAATATGTGCAAACTAAAATATCGCCAAACTTATTTTATTTCATCTAGCTCTGAGCAGTATTTACCTTTGGTTGACCCGAATCAAGGTCATTCTAGCATCTGAGAAATCATTCAAGGTCAGAGAGGCAAGTAAGAAAATTTACTCATCAGCAGTGAAATAGATATTAGTGTTGATAGAGAGAAAGTTGTTTATTTATACAGTCTCGAATGTCACGTTTGTGTAAGTACAGAACAAAATATAGACCATGTAGTTAAAATGGTAGATCAAATCAGGCAAAATTAAGATCAGGTAAACTGCCAACCACTTGTAAAGAGCAAGATATTTATACAAAATATCCGAGACTATTTATATTATGCTAGAACAAGCAAACAGATGATAAACCACAAATTGTTTTAAATTTTCCAAGGTATAAAGTAAAAAAAAATCTTTTTTTAAAACATATGTGGTATTGAATTGGGATACACATTCAGTGGATATAACCATTGAATGTATACATTCACATTGCCTCTAGTTCCAACACAAGTGAAAAGCAGGGGTGGGGTAAAATATATATTTTATTTACAATTGATTAGCATATATATATGTAATAATCTAATGTTTATTTACAATTGTTGACATTCATTTACATATTCATATAAGTTAATTTATGGAAATATTCATATTTTAAATTTGCATATATGAGGGCACCTCAAAGTCGCCAACCCAAATTTGGCACTTGCCCAAGTGTGAGCCAAAGGCCACCTTAAAGCAAGTGGATACAATCTACTAGTGACAGGGCGAAGCTAAGGTCACCCTAATGTTTACAAGAATAAAAGATGTGACCCTAAGGTCACCATAGGTTAGGATGAGTTTGAGGTGGCCTTAATAGTGATTTAAGTTGATTTACAAGTGAAAATAGTTGTAAAATGTTTGAAAGGGTTAATTTGTAAGATATTAGGTGAGTTACAAAATACTACTAACAAGAAATATTTGAAAATGAGAAAAGTCCCCAAACCCCAACTAGGAAGGAGTAGGGATGTATAGTTGTTTCTTGAAAGTGGAGGTCACCTGGTCTGCACCCTGATGATCTAGGGTGATGTATCTCCAAACGCATTCCGACGTCCAGGTGCCATGGCTTTGGATATGTTGTAAATCTGCATTAGCATTGAAGGCGTAGGTGGCACCTGAACGCCGGAAGGCGTGGAAGGTGAGCTTGGAAGTGGCCAAATTAAGTTTTTCCAGGACTAGGCCAAAATGGCGCCTGACCTGTGTATCTGTTAGTGGGGCCCAACCCTTGGAGGTTTTGTACTGGAATAGGGGAGAATTGTTATTTCCTGGAGTGATGGCCAGCAAATTCTTAACTGCTGTAACTGGGCAAATGGGATTGTAGCCTAGATGAGGAATTTTTAAAATTTTTACAACATTTCTGGCCTGCAATGTTTTGGACCATTTTATAAGGACCTGAATGCCAGGATGTGCAAAAATGATATCAGCCCTTGCCAGATGGTACAATGGAGAAAACTGGGCAGTGGTGTGAGGCACTAGGTTAGATAGGCATAGAAAGGAAAAATAAGCTAGAGTGTAAACTGCTTTAAAGACTTGTCCCATGTACATAGAGTCACAGGCTCTGACAATTAACTGTAAGGTATCGATATCAATGATCTTTTTCAATTTTACTTTGAAAGGTTGATGGAGAATCATGGCTTTATGAAAATACTTAATTCTATGGTCATCAAAAATTCTTATGGAAATGCCAGACAAAGATAATTTCGCTTTGATGGCTGACATATGATTTGCCATGGCAGATGGTGAAAATTGGTTACATTCCAGGAACTGTAAGTATACTATTAGAATCAATGGAGTGAGGTGGAAGATACTTAGCTTCATGAAGACTGTGAATGCTACGAACAGCCTGAACATGCTAGTATAGTTCCTATCTGTTGCCGGTCTGAAGGCCATATGGGTCTTCTGAAGGCCGAGGTGTAGTAATTTGACAATTGATGGATGGAGGCCTACAGAATAAAGGTAACATTAAATGGACCAATCTATAACAATATGACTCTCATCAACGTTAGTCCATGTGTGGACAGGTACCAGATGACACAGGGTTACATTTGCCATGGGCCTACTACCCCACCTAGACAAGAGGTCTGCAATTACATTAACTTTGCCTGGAATATGGCTAACTTTAAGATTAATATTCATAGTGGCCACTTGGAACTGAATATTACGGGCAATGGCCGCCAGTGTTAAGTCCCTAGTTTTTCCTGAGTTTAGGACCTGAACTACAGCTAGGTTATCACAGGCTATGGCCACCTTGCTATTCCTCCATGCTTTACCCCAGACTCTTAAGGCTGCTAGGATATTCAGCATTTCAAGATGGACTATTGACATATCAATTATTGGTCAAAAAATGTGATGCCATTATATTTTGGGATAAATTTTTGGAACCAATTAATGTCCCTTTGAGCTTCTCTAGTAACAGGAGCTGTTTGTTTATCCTCTATGGATCTAAGCACATCCAGGAGTCTATTAAGATAAAATCGAGAGGCCTTAACACATTTACTTATATACAGTAAACTACCTAGTAAGGACTGTAACTGACGCTTTGAACAATACTTTTTATTGGTCCATTGAGAACATATATTCATAATTTCTTTGAGTTTTGCTGGGGGTATAGACATTGTAAAGGTTTTGGTATCTATCATAATACCCAAGCAATTTA
This sequence comes from Sabellastarte sp. h YS-2021, assembly GCA_964017235.1. Taxonomy (NCBI): domain Eukaryota; kingdom Metazoa; phylum Annelida; class Polychaeta; order Sabellida; family Sabellidae; genus Sabellastarte; species Sabellastarte sp. h YS-2021. The sequence goes on from OZ024928.1 coordinate 140,149,438, forward strand.
AGGCCGTGGTGGGTGGTTCCAATTTTTTCTCAGAAATCTGGAAACCCAGTTCTGGTAAGAGATGACATAGAGTGTCAAACGAAGCATCAATTTTACTGGGAAGGTCAATCCCAAGGATATCATCAATATAATTTATGATGTCATAATTACGTTGACGCATAATATGACGCACAGCGTCGCTTAAACGTTGAAATAACGCACTGCCATTCCGATACCCGAACGGCAGGCACGTATCAACGTAATAACGGTCATGACGTAAACCTAAGAGGTCATATTCAAAGGGGTCTAACTTGACATGGCGAAATGCGCGACTGATGTCGACTTTATATAGCTTGCAACCTCTACCTAATGCCTTGGCTTGATCTATAATAGTATCCACTGTGGGTAACTTAAGGACAAAAGGTGTGGTCAAATATTGATCCTTTGGTATACCTGCATTGACAGATTGACCATGGGGGAAGCTAAGGTCAATGATGACCCTACGGGCCGGTGCATTGGGTTTTTCCCTGGTCATCATGGGTGATATATGCAAACTTTGAATAGGTTTGATATTATAGGGACCTAAAATGGCCTCATGTTGGATTTCTTCAGTAAGATAAGTTTTGATGTCCTCAGGATAATCTACAGCTGAAGGGTGATTAAGTTCTTGACTCTGTAGCAAAGCTGCTCTATCATAATCCAGAGGAAAACCAAATCTTATGAGAAGTGGGAGCTGTTTGTCCCAATAGTCTTCAAGATAGTGGTCCCAAGCGTCAGGTTTCAATTGTGACCTAAGAGTGATTTGACTTTGCAAGAAATTGTATTTCTTAGACTCTCGTACTTTAGTGTGCAATGTTATGGGGTCATCTTCACTTTGGATAGGATTCACTAAGTTTGGCATAAGCTGCTTACCCAGAGGGATGAAGCCAAACTTAAACTTGTTTTGGGCATCCCAAAGTTGAAGTGTTGGGCACTGGGGTAGGACATGCTTGTAAGTTATGGACTTGTCCTTTATACGCAAGGGAAGGTCATATTTACAGCAAGGGGTGACCTTTGGTATACTTTGTTGAGCCATCTGATCAACTTCCTGTGTAACCTTTCCTTGGGCCCTTGATTTGACTACCCTGTGGGTTAGCTTAACCCTATCATGGCTATGAGAGCTGGCACTGTCAGCATTAGAAGGAAGTGCTTCAACGTCCTCATCAAGAACGACGGCGTCGACAGACAGAATGTCATAAAAGTTTTTAGAAACAACACTTGTGTCATCTTTATGGTGACTCACCTTGCTGTGTGCCTTATTGCCTTTAACTATGCCACACTTTTGCTTTGTAAAAGTATGTTTATCTTGGGGTACTTTTTGAGTACTTTTTACTTCCTTATCAGTGATGTTTTCATTGTGTGCATGGACTTGGGCACTGATTTTTGGTTGACTTTTGTGTTGAATTACGATATCTGTTTTAACTTTACCTCTTTTGAGGACCTCAGCATAGGAGAGATCAGTAAATCTATAATAGTCTGCTCTCCAGTTGCTGCTGGGGTTGGCTACTTTACTTGAGTTATATACAATTCTATCCTTAAACTTGGATCCAATTGCCTGGGCAGTAATTTCATTACATAAAGCCCTGCTACTATGGGAATTGTTAGGCACTGCAAATCTGCAGTGCCCTATTCGTTTTTTGAATCCTGACGCTTGTTCCTACAATCTTTCAATGCATGAGAGAATTTTTTTCCCAAACTATAGCAGTGAGAGCACCAATGTTTGTAAAGTTGGCCATTTGTAGTGTGATCAGTTTTGTGGCTGCATTTGCCGGATTGGAAGTACTTACACATGACACCTTGGGATTCATTTTTTGTTCTAATGTTTTGACCTGTGCTTGGATTATTGGTAAGTACTTTTTGAGCATGTGCTCTTCTAAGACGGTCAAGTTTATCAGAGTTTAACCAATCTAGCTTGCCTTCCTCTATTCTACAGAGGATTAGAGCATGTGCCCCTTTTGCTGAGGCCCAACCAAAATCTTGGGCGTCTTCCATTAAGTCAGACATATAATCCAGCATTGCATTTTTGACCTTAGTGCTTTTTTCCTCCCTAATGATGGCACAAAAACCAGCCATCCATTGGAAAGTTGTCAAACTATCGTAAGTTATTCTTGCTTTGGAGGTACCTGCCAATACATGATTTTGAGGCCAAGGAATTTGCTGCTTGACTGTAATATTATCATTATTGGCCCTTTGTGACTTGAACTTACCTTGTTCATTGATTTTTGTGAGTGCCTGAAGTCTGAGGTCAACAGCCTCTTGTATGTGTTTTGATGACTTCAAGTATTTGACGGTGGGTATGACGGCATCGTCTCCAGCGTCACTGTCCTCATCACCATCTTGAGAGGGTGTGCTGCTCACGTTCAGGGGGCTGCTTGTAGTTACAGCTGACTGTACCTGAAGCTGTTCCTCAGTCCTGTCAATCCTCTGCTCAATTGCAGACAACCTAGAACTAACAGCATTAAGTGCGTTAAGAATCTGTGAATTTTCATCTTTGGACTGATCAGAAAAGGTAGCCGAAGTACTTGAAGTACTTTGTTCCATTATCTGACACTTAGTGCCAACGGGCCGTTTGTGTTGACCATTACATTTCGAACAGTGAAATACTTTAGGCATCTTTACAGTTTCACAACACTTTAAACCACTAGAGCGAGTTGACGGGCATAAATACACCACAATACAGTATTACCCACTAACGTTAAAACTTTTACTGATAAACCAATACATATGACAACAATATAACCCGTCAACTCACCTAAATGCGAACCACTAAAACATAAACAGAGAAACTCCGCATTATATACACCATATGACGCCAAATAATAAAATAAACTAAAATACTAAATGAAATTGTTAAAAATACTTTACAAACAACCACAGTTTACAACATAAAATTTTTTACTGATACTTAATACTGTAAAAATGGCGTCCTGTTAGTTCGACTTCCCTCTCAAGAGTGAAGAATTACTACTTTAGGCGGGAAATTTTTTAATGAAAGGTTGAAGGTTATCCAATAGTATAAAAGTAGGACAAACAAGAAGTACCTTTACTAAGGAACTGGAGCAATGAACTGTGTGGTACTTCTTGTACCCCACCCCCAAAAGGCAAATCACTGAATGTGTACATTCAATGGCTGAGCCATGGAATGTATAGATTCAATGGTTCAAATCATTGGATGTGTACATTCAATGGCACAAGGCATGGAATGTGTACAAATTTTAATATAAACTGATAAAAAAGAACAAAAACTTATTTAATACAATGTTATTAGTAACATACAGTATTATATAAATGAAGTTGGATGAAAGTGTTAAGTTTCAGGAATTGGCATAAAATATATTATTAATTTAATTCAATCCAAAATTACATATATTTTATGGTTAATGCAGGTGTTCCACTGGAGCTGACCTTGTAACCGACCCTATGACTCTAGGGTCGATTGTGAAAGTCGTAGGGTCGTGGGAAAAAAGGATGCGAAGTTGGTTAAGAAATCCCCGACAGGACGGTACACTCACAGATAGGATGTGGTGACTACCCAGACAAGACGTAGGATTGGGGATGTTTATTGTATGGCCAGTCGTAGAAGTACTACAACAAGCCCTAAAACCCTAACAGACAAGCTGTCAGTAAAAAAGGGGGAAAAACACAATTTATAGTGATAACAAACCTTTACTAAACGTAACCATTTTGAACCATATCAGTGGAACGATGCATAAAATTGCTATTATTTTAAAATACATATTCTTTGTATACTGACTTGCTTGCAATTTCTGTACTCTGTGTGTCTGGTGAGATATAATATTTCTGTCACAATTGATCTTATCAATAGAATCTCTTCCAATATGGTTGAACATTAAAGGAAAATAAAAAATAATGAGATTTCAGTGTTTCACTATTTTAATTGACTCATGAAATATTGTGCATGAAATATTAATTACAAGTGGTGCTATAGTTATCGCCATCCTACAGACAGCTCCCTTCAACAACTCAGGCTTATGTTCAGGTTTCAGCTGCTGTTTACTGCATTTTCATCACTGTAATTTTCTTTGGGCTACATTTGATTAAAGTCATTTACATCAAACCAAGCTTTGAAACTATCAAACTAGAGCACAAATATGTTTGAGGCATAAACATTTAGAGTTTAGTTTATTAGGTCAATACACACACATATACAGTTAGCCAATAAAATTAGTGTTATTACTATAATTATCACTATGATCTATAGTTTCTAATATCAAATTTATGAATTGGGTATGAGATATCAGTCTAACAACTAGTGACAACCTATCATTACTGTGCTAGCTAACCTCATTGGTATCCACCTACTCAAATTTATGACTATGTTGAAAAATTGCTCATGTCACCCTTTTTCCAGTGGAAGGGTGGAAAAGGGGTGTTTCACTGAAACCAACCCTTCCCGACTCAAGGACTGTTGGGTGCATCTGGTTTTTCTCTTGTCATGAATGGTAACAAGTGTAAGTTACTAATGGGGGGGTTCTTTGAAAGGGCCCAGTATGGCCTCAAATGTACTTTTCTCATTACGATAAGCCTGTATGTCCTTAATATGTTTAGTGGCCGACTTATGGTTTGAGTCATTCTGTTTTAAATCTGATTTTTGATCAAAGACGAGAGGAAACCCATGTCGTAACAATAACGGTAATTGGTTATCCCGGTAGCCCTCTAAGTATTTATCCCAGGCATCTGGATCCAACTGAGACTGGATTTCTAGTTTGGGGCCCAGGAAGTTGTGGGTACCTTTTCTTTTTGTGTTGTTGTGTACTCATGTTCACTGAGGTGATTCCCTAGGCTGGGTTTTCGATTTATTTTGTTCAGTGGTTTCAGTTCAAGAAGTTGTATAAAACCACATATCCCTATATTCTGAGACGTCCAATCTTGAAAAACTTTGGAGCTGATAGCCGAATCAAGACCGCTTTTATGCTTATTTGCAAATCTGATTCCAATGTCATACTTATCTGATGCTGGTGCTTTTGGTTTGGAAACGACGTTACGATGCAGTCATCAGCAGAACAGTGCATGTTTTGCATTGGAGCCATTTTTATATAACCTTTTTATCACAGGAAGAGGGAGTTTTGTTCAGCCACATCAACATCATTGCTTTTGTGTTATTTTTCAAAACTTTACTGTATTCACTGTTATCTAGATTTTTAACACATTGCACACGAGATTTGACCTTCATTTTTATAACATCACTCATCAGGTCACCCACCTTGTCAGTGGGAGAGGGGTTTTCTGCATTGGATACACTATCAACGGGGTTGGTGTTGCCATGACATTGATCAGTTTCTTTGTCTAGTTCAATTAGTGGCCAATATTTATTGTTACAGAGTTTGGCCATGTTCAGAGCTTTGGAGCCAGTGACAGAAGCGTAAACAAGATTTTTAAAGCCTTTGTCTTTGGTTTTGTTTCTAGTATTTTGGAATTTTAATATTGGGGTTTCACTCGCCACACTTGGTATTTTTGCTGAGTCATGATCTGTAGTATGACTTAACCATGCCAATACCATTATGTGCCTTTTTCTTGACCTTAAAGTCATAACCAATTTCATCATTGTTGCTTGGTTGGAGTTTACTATGCCTTTCTTCCATGTCTGTCTTACCATGAGATCTGGTTTGAATTTGAAATTGCCAAATCTAATATCTTAACAATATTAGCAGACGATACCTTGCTATATTTGAAACAATCTTTTTTTCCAATTCTGGCTCTCCAGATTTTTGTATGACCAATTGGTAACGATTCTAGTGTGGTGGATTTTTGCAACAGAGGAAGGCACTGCCCTTCAGCTGAACTCCAGGGCAGTGCCTTACTTGTTTTTGTGGGTCGTTTATAATCTTTCCCAGGGTGAGTGTGTGATTTACCATTGGCTTAGCAGTTAGAACATACATGTAAATACAGTTGTCCAATATTCTGCCAATCATTTTTTGACCACAAATGCCCTTCTGGTAAAATTTGCATGAGACAGGTTTGTCCCTACTGGTTTGTTTTTGTTTTTTTGTTGCTAGCAGAAAAGGTTTGAGTTTGAGCAGACCTTTGAGCAGGAATTCTGCGAACTCTATCTATTTTGTCTATATCAGACCAATCGATTTTGCCTTCTTCCATTTTTACTGATAATACAGCATGACAGCCTTTAGCTGAACTCCAGCCAAAATCATGACTATCCTCTATAATGTCAGATAAGTAATCAAGCATGTTATTTTTGGCTTCAATATTGGTTTCTTCCGCTATAATTCTACTGACGCTGGAAACCCATTGTGACATGGACAAGTTATGATATGTGACTCGACTTTTGCTATTGCCAATTAAAATAAAATTTTGAATGCAGGGGACCTCCCTTTTGCACCACACAATATTGGCTCCACCTCTTTGTGATTTGTACTTGCCTAGACTGTTAAGCTGTTGAAGTTCCTTCAGTCCAGTGTCCACCTGCTCCTGGATTGTTGGTGAGTGGTTGTTGGTGTTGAGTGATGGCAAGACGAGATCTCAGCTGGGGTGAGGTCTGCAGTTCTGACAATATTTGAATGTTTATGTCCTGGTTCACATTTTGTACTGAATCTTCCTGATCACTGTCCTGTGTGGGTCTAGTGCATTTTGAATTAATGGGACATTCATGTTCCAGCCCACTTTTATAACACATAATTTTTTGGGGGGGCATGATATCACTAATTGAACAAAACAAAGTGTGAGACGTGCTAGTGTACTGGGTAAGAGGGTTGTAAACTGACGTTTGACGATTGGAAAATGTCGATAGTGTCAAATAATGTATCTTCTATCTCACTCCAAGAAAATCCCACAGCTACACAAGCATGTGTCAAACAAAGTATAACAGCGTCACATCAGCTGCACCACATAACAGGTCTGAAAGGTGTTGCTAGTTCAGTTTTTAGTTTGCAAATGAAAAATATAGAGGTTTTGGTGGTTAAAGCTGACCTGGGGTCAAAGGTCAGCCAATAAGATTTAAGGTAGGGCAAGCAATCAACCAATATCTTTTCTAGCAACACTGAAGAGCTGGTCACCCATTGTGGCCAACCCCCAAACTGTGATTGCTCTGCTTGTCAATGTCACTTCTGGTAAATAATGAAAAACATAATGTACTCATGTGAGATTTTTCATATGTTTTAAAGCTGAAAGGAGTTTAGAATATATTGTGTTTATCTCAATTCATGTTTCTATGTGTTGGGGAGTGTGAGGAGCTCCAAGAAGCAAGAACATATCCACCAACTGATATGCTACCTCGGAAGCACATTTAGATGTCAGGTCTTTTAGCACACAGAATGTAAGTAACTAAGTAAGTAAGAAACACTTATAAAGTACCGAAATTGATGTAAACATCCTCTACAGCGCTGATGTCCAAAAAGGGATAGTCCAGTTCCACAAAATAGGTCAGTATCCATATTAACGTCCGATAGGGGAGATAGGCTATGGTGGGGGATAGGCTAATCTGAAAAGGTACGTTTTTACAAATCCAGAGATACTTCTCACGATTCTAATGGCTTGAGGAAGATTGTTCTAATCTATGGGAGCAATTACTGTGAAGCTGCGCAACTCTGAGCGTTTATTCGGTTTAGATGAGGATATTGATTGGCGATTGCCCTGTGTGAGATCACTCATCAGAGAGGAGATATGGAGGTTGGCTAAAATGTATGGATTTATAAGTAAGGAGATTATATTTGAACAAAACATGGTAACGAATGGAGAACCAGTGTAGTTTGTGCAGGAAGGGTGTGACATGCCTAAATTTATTTCATTTGCACACAGTACAACATCAGGCATTTTGAACTCTTTGTAGTCTAACAGTGTATGCCTTTTTGTGTGATAAAGTCAGTTACAGTAATCCAGTCGACTGCTAACCAAGGAATTTGCCACCTTCACAGCTTTTTCATGATTCAAATACCTGTGGACCCTTCTAAGTTCCCGGAGATGGTAGTAAGACATGCGACATAGGTTAGCCACGTGTCTTTGCATTGAATTTTCAGCATCCAGGATGACATCATGGTTTTTGACCGATTCAGCTGGTTCCATGATATTGCCAAGAAAACTTACTGGGAAAGATGACTTCAGGGAGCTTCTGGTTTGATCACCACCGATCACTATAAATTCCGTTTTGTCAGGATTTAATTTAAGTTTATTATTTCCCATCCTTGCCTGGATGGCCTCAAGGCAATTTGCCAGTTCACTGGTACTAGAATCGAAGTTCCTAGAGTGACATTGACTTTTGATATGACTAAACAGAGAGGAGTTGTATATAGGGTAAACAGGAGTGGCCCCAGAACCAAACCCCGAGGAACCCCATAAGGGAGTTGAAAAGCATCTGAAAGATGTCCATCTATTTTAATCCACTGTTTCCTTGAGTTCAGGTATGACTGAACCCACTTAAGCACAATTCCATGAATGCCATACCAGTGCTGAAGGCAGTTGAGTAGGAGTGAATGGTCTATTGTGTCAAAAATGTGCTAAGTCAGCGGGCCTACACTTAGTGGATTTCACAAAGGGGCTAAGTCCATGAATTTGCTGAGTCAGTGGACTTAACTTTAAGTCTGGGAGGTAGTGGGCTTAAATTTTGTAAAGAGGACTTAAATATGGCCGCCATAAACTTTTCTCCACTTCAAAATTTAAAATGGCTGTAAATAAAGTATAATTATACAGAACACCTCACTAAAGCAGTCTGTGGGAATTTATATGTGGAAACAAGGTTTTCCATTTCAAAACAGCACTTTTCCTTAGAGAAAATGCATTAAATGAAGGATATATGTCACCAATAGTATAGTTTGAATAGAAAAGAAAGGTCACATGACACAGAAAACCACTGTGGTTATTTGATAACCTTGGACTTAGCTAAGTCAATTTGTGAATACGGTTTTAAGACAAAACTTAGCTGAGACAAAAGTCTTAACTTTAAGACTGGATTTAAGCCTAAGACCTGGCTAAGTCTAAGACCTTTCGTGAATACGGGCCCAGGTCAACAGTTTGGTCTCTCATCTACATAGTATAAATATGTTGATCATATGATTTTTTAAGTATTAATTCATTAAAATACATTGTTTATCTGATAGAATATGGAGCTTGTACAAGTTACAACTTTTGCAGGTCCAAAATCTGGGACCGTATTCACGAAAGGTCTTAAGCCAAGTCTTAGGCTCAAGTTGGCTATATTTTCATACAAAAGTTAAGCCTAAGACTTGATTAAGACCTTTCGTGAATACGGGCCCTGTATATGTTGCAACTTCTACAAGTCTATCTGTACAAGTTACAACTTGTATAAGAAATCTGTACAAGTTGCAACTTGTACTAGAAATCTGTACAAGTTGCAACTTATACAAAATCTCAAATTGTACATAACATATACAAAAATAAAATATGATATATTTCACAAAAAATTCTTAATTTAACCAAAATATTTTTTAAATCCAACTTGTGTGACAGTATTGTACAAGTTGGTTTATTTATGGTGACAATCTGTACAAGTTACAACATAGCATGAAAAAATCACTTTAGTCCAGATGTACTTGTGCACATTATTACAAACATACATGTTAACATTACGACTTAAAACAAGTAACTGATACTTTTATGAAAGAAATTAACACTTAATTTTGACTTTCATACACAAGCTAGAAGTTGCAATTACATGACTAAAGATGTTGGAATTTATGTGAACAATAATTTAAGCTTACTCTTAACGTTTATGTATCAGTTGAAGGGCATAAAACCATTTTTGACTGTTAATATTATGACTATACAGGATAAAAGATATGCTACATTGTTAACTGTTAACATTAGCAATATTTATGACCCAGCCTGCAGATGAAGAGTCTCCCTGTAAGCACTTAACTCAGGACACTTATTCAATTCACAAATATGTAAAAAAGAATTGAAATAGTTTTGCTAATTTACAAGTAGAAAGGGATACCAAGGACCTGCATACCATGCCAAATTTATCATAGTTTTACATTAGAAAATTAAAATTTACCTTAAAAGGCAAACTTGAGATAGTAAAAGCAGGGGTATGAAATAACTGGTTAAGTCTTGTGTGTATTAGACTATGTACTAAAATAAATACTGGTATTTTACACTGATAAATTAAAAGAGTGGTGGAGATATGGCAAATCATCTCATTTTCATAATTTAATTAGAACAGATCATTTTGTATTATGCACACATATAGTAAATCATTTGTTCGTGTATTTCTCAGGTGTCAGTGATAAGGTAATGGTGTTTCCTTTGCAGTTGTAGTTATTGGGAATAATTTTTTTCTTTTATGCAGATTAAAATTTTACAATGTCTACATTTTAAGTGGTCATTGTAATATATCCACGGTTAATTCATTTAACATTTTTGCTACACATACGAATTTTGTCTGGTGGAAGCAAATATATTGTTTCGGAAGTATCTGATATAATGAATCCTGCTATCACACATTTAGCGCTTTTCAGACAAACCTTCAAACTGATTTGACTTGGACTAATGGTACAGTTTATCTTGTGCAGTATCAGAATCCAGGATATTTGTACAGAATAAACGCCTCCACTCGTCTTAAGAAGTGTGAAAGACCATAATACATTAGTCATCTACAGTACAGTGAGTACCTGATGAAACAGTACCTAAAATATTAAATCAGGGACACAGCTTTGACAAACTTTATCAGTGTATCGCAAAAAAAAAAGCTTGAGACCTTCTATGATTTAGATTACAATGATACCATATCACTGATATTGAATTGGCATTTAGCTCATCAGTCAGTGGCATTGTTTGTAATTATACTTGAAATAGTCAGGTAGTTCTATAATTCACAGTTCAAAGATAAGATATACTCAGGGGCCAGTTACACATAGCCGGATACCCCACAGATATAGCCCACGGTTCCATATATGGCAACTGATAGGGATGCACAAGGGATGGAGGTGGTCATGTAGAAGATTTACGGAACTGCCACGGATCTGCTACAGACCGCTACAGACAGGTTTGCTGATGAAAAGATTGCACCAAGGATTGGTCTTATGACTGTTTTTTAATCCGCAAACCCTATCCGTGTCAGTCCGTAGCAGATCCGTAACAGATCCGGTTAGATCCGGCAATGTTTTTATGGATATTTTTTTGCCCTCAGAAGCATCAAGGATGTAAGGGATGCCACAAGGACATCCAGGATGGGTATACAGACAATAGAGAGTTTGCGAACAACGTTTTTGATACCCGTATCTACTTTCCGCTACGTTACACGTCATTGATTTTTGTGTGTGACGTAATTTTATAAGGTTTTAACTGCACAAGGTTACGTTTTTTACGTGGCAAATGGCTTCACCACGTAATTTGTTTCCCTTGTGGATTTATTAATTACTGGACCAATAAAGTGTGCTATACATGTCAGTACAGAGTTCTTGAGAGACTGTAGATTATTTTTAGCAACTTTGTCAATGTTTGAAAAACCCAAGTGTACAACGACCAGCCTTTTTTCATCCCCTTTCATAATTTTTTTTGAAGTAATGAACACAATCTTCCAAAGTTTTATGTACGTGTGTTTTATTAGCTATTTAAGTTGTGGGTTTATTGGCTGTTGGGCCAATAAAGTTTGTAATATATATCAGTACCCAGTTAATTCAGTACTGTAGATGATTAAAACCAGTGTATTTATCTTTATTGACTTGTATAACTCCCAATATATTTAAAAGAAATACATGTAAAATTCATGGTTCAAACGCTGTTCGCAAACAAAACTCCCCCCTAATGGCTTTCTCCCCCCTATTGATTAATTATGTTGCGTATTTTTGCAAGGGGCGTTTGTGAAACGTTGTTCGCAAACTCTCTAATAAGGCACTCACGGATGAGCTACGGATAAGATACGGAAGAGCTACAGATATCAATTATAGATAAGATCCGCAAAGCCTTTATGGAAAAATGAAGCAGTTTGATTTTTCTGTGGCGTCCCCATGGACACAAGGACATTACAGATGTTACAAATGGCTGTACGAACGAAAAAGATGATCCGTAAATCCCTCAACATTTTCCATATAATGCCTCCTGCCGCGATCCGGCGGTACATCTGGCTATGTGTAACTGGGGTCTTGATTCATTGGCTTAAATTGTGTTATATTCCTGATATCTAATCTATTGCCGCGATACCACAGTACATTCTGTAGGACATTCAGATTTAAGTCACAGATAAGTATTGTAGATTGTATTAGTAAACAGAAATATGATTATTTTTAATAACATAGTCCAGGAATATAAATAGCATTCTAAGTTTGTAAACGAGTTTCTAAATGAGTCCAACTGGAAACTCCAAGGCCCATATTTACAAAGCTTATTAAACTTAAACTTGTGTTATTCTTCACACATCCACCCATGACCTGAGAGGTGCAAATCAAACGTCTTACACACTGAGTCTTCATACCCCCCAAGAAGTTCACCAGTATTCTTTTCAGCTAATAGTCAGCTTCTATATAAAGAAATCATATTAATATTTGGAGTATTTTACCATTCTAAGCTACTTGCTACAACTGTTAAAATTAGTGGTGATTGACAATTTTCACCAATACAGCTGTCTGTTCCACTTCTCATTTGCAGTACCTTCACCAAGGACAGAAGATGACATACGTGTGAATGTTGTGCCCCACACACACATTTCAAGTTCATATAAAAGTTCATGATCAGTTAATCTACAGTTCATAGAGTTGATTGGAAGCTATACAATTTACTTATGACTTTAAGGTCACCCTAAAAGCTGGAAGCACTAAAACCTAAAGGTTACAATGCAGGGCCTTAAGGCCCTGAAAGGACAAATCAGGCGAATTTTTAAACTTAGGAAGTGAAATGACTTGTACAGCATCTCTGGTTTGCATTTTCTTAGACCACTTAATCATGATTTTCACCAGTTTATTAGAGAAAAACAAATCCTGGCCAGTTAAAAGTTGTAAAGAATCAAAAGGTGCCAGGGAATGCAGAGCCAGGTTAGAAAACCTGAAAAACCCATACGGCTCAAAAAGAATACGGCTCTAAAGATTTGGCCACATATGAAGCCATCTATTTAAGCCTGGTGAGATTAATGATGTTATGAGAGACAAATGCTAAAGGTCTATTAATTCTCATAGATTTTTTAAAAAGTTTTCACTTGGGATGATCCAGCAGCAGGTCATAAGGTAAGTCACACAATACAAAAGAGTCCTTTATGGCCGACAAATAATTCGCCACAAAACTGTTTGTACAATTATTACTGACAAGAAATGTCAAGAAATGAGAACTGGCTGAATTCAATGCACTGACCGGCCACGTACATGTGAATACAGAAGACCATGAACACTTATCAGACATGCATCAAGCTCCAAGGTATAATCAGTGGGCCTATGGTCATACATGGAGACCCCAATTTTAGCAAACCGTCATGTCTAAAGTCAGGGCTTTAGATCATTTGGCTTGCATGACCTGGCCTTAGAAAGGCCAACATTCTGTACAAAATGCCCTAGCTGACTTCACACATTTGTGAACATACAACAGGAAGCCCAAACTTTACTGTAATTGGCGTTTTGTGGATGTTTCTTTCTTGAGCCACTGATGCACGGTGTCATTCACCTGATGCAGTGTGCCTCGAAGAATAGAAACAGTGCCCTCCACTATGTTAATACCCAGACAAATAATTTTTGTACTGGGAGCTACTTACTTGCTATCACTGATGGTGAAATCTAGGTCATTCATTAACTGGAATAGTGATGCAATAGATGTGTGCGCGGCATCAGGGACACCAATCCCGACATTATTGTCTATGTGGTCAATGACACTAAACCCCCTTTGACAAATGATAAAATGGATGGTATCACTTAGGTGTTGACAAATTTGGCTCGACGTGACAACTGTGACGCGCCTTGAAGGACAAACAAGTGTCCATTGAAGCATCACGCCAATGGAGCCCTAGTAGATCATAATCCCCTGGATCTATGTGCACATGATGAAATACTTTGCTCACATCAACCTTACACAAGAGAGCACCTCCCCGTAGCATTTCAGTTCAGCAGTAATATCATCCACAGGAAAAGTTAAGGCAAAAGGGTAACCTGAGTATGTAATTTTGTGTACATGCATCAGTTGCCTGAGGCCTCCAGGTTATGAAAGGAGAGGTATGTGAGGTGATGTGATAGGTTTTTACTAAAAGGTCCCAATATAGCACACCTACTCTCATCCTGTATGCAGGCGTCAACATCATTCGCAAATTGAATAACCAAGAAGTAATTACTGCCTTCATTGTATAACTGACAACTTCTATTAAAATCAGGAGGGAAGCCACATCTGAGCAGCTGCAGCAGCTGCTGATCCCAATAAACTTTCAAAGGTTCTTAACACCTCTACATTCATCTGTGATGTCACAGGCATGCGAGCTTTAAGAAAGTTGGATTTTTTAGCCAGCTTGACAATCTCATGCATTTCATTGAAGGAATATGTGTCATCCGCCTTGATCTCATAACTGGTGGGCATTTGCTGTTTACTGTGTGAAACCAAATTGAAAATATGATTGTGTACAATATTTTAGAAAAATTAGGGACTCTGGCCCATCAGACACTGAATGTTAAAATCATTGAAATGAATGATACAGTTTGCCATTTTTTCTTCTACACTCGCATGATTAATATCATAAATTGGAAGGGCTAAAGCGATGGTCCAGATCCGAACCTTGACCGACTTTTTGTGCTACAGTATTGTCAATATTCTGATCCTGGAGAATCGAACCTCGACCTTGTAGGGTTACTACATTTTGTGCAATTTGTCAGTTCAAACCAAGATCAGGCAATAGATTGTCACTCCACCAACTCCTTGCTCCACTCCATGGAGTCACCAACTCTCATGTGATGGTGTTCATCTGAGCACAATGTGTCAGATTTAATAACAGGGTGTGTGAAATTATACTGACCACTACTTTTAACACCACTGAGAATTTTTTGGTTACTGCACACCAGTTTATTTTGAAGGCTGGAACTGGCACCCATCCCAAAAATACTGTTCTAATGACATTTTTTGCACAAGTGACAACATCTATATATTTTCTAGCCAAGGAACTGCTTTTGGTTTTACACTAGCATTATAGAAGAATATGGTTGTAAACTGGGCAGTACTTAGCCTTCTTAGAGCCAGTCCAGCCTGCTTTTCCAGTATGTCAACAATTTCATTCACTACTACTTTTCTGAATACTTTTTTGAGATTCAGCACTAGTCTGCTATTGTAGCTGCCCCGTCCTAATGATAAGCAGCTTCTTGGTCTTTTTTATATTGTTTCTTGGAAATGCAGTGTTTTTTCTGCATGTCCCAATTGTTTACCCTCCATTAAACAATATGCTTAAATGTGTTTCTATGTATTGCCATTGAATTCATGATCAAGAGTATAAGTACAATTGCCAGACTGAAAATTTTTGCAAAACCATTATTTTCTACCCTGATCCGATGGCTTAGCCCAACCACTTCTTCTTGGGACATGTTTTTGGGCTTGGGCCCTGCAGATCCTGTCAATCTGATCCATGTCTTACCACTGGAGGGGAGGTCCTCGGTGGCCTAGTGGTTAGCAAGTTCGGCATCTAATCATAGGCTGTCACCTCTGTGGGTTCGAGTCCCACAAGTGGCAATGCTGAGGACTTGTCCCAATATCACCCTGGCTGTTGAACATGTCCTTATATAAAATATGTTAATGTTAAATGACCATCTGTGAATGTACACTATCTAACAATTTATAATAAAACTTCTTTAGAAGTCTAAGACGTATTCAAAATTAAAAGTTCCTTTTTCAAACATATCTTCCCCTCAAAGTCAAAACACAAAGTGACTTTGGGTACTGGGGAGAGGAACCATAAAACATGGAAAACCAATGAGGTATTTGCTTATTAAGTTGTCCAGCAACTAAATGGGGTTTCACGGGAATCCTAGTATTGTGTCGTATCACCAAATATCAGACTGGTACTTAAACCACATGTTATGGTAGTCCCATAACATAAGCTATCTTAGGGTAGGACTGACATCTGGTGTACCCAAACATCCTAAGCGATTTTGTTAGATGTGACAATGGTTATTTGATATTTCGCTAGATGTAAAGAACTGAGAATTCAAATAACAAATAGTTAATAACAGGGTCTGTGTTACCCTTCAATTTGAGGGTGTTTTAGGAAACTAAAACCGTAAACTAAGGTTTTGATTGACTCAACAGATTTCTAATTAAGAATTAACTAAGAGGTAACAAATTCATACACAGAACAAAGGCTTTGATTTACATGCTCGTGGAATTTTGTTAGTATTTTTGTGAGTTGTATGAGGGACAAAAGGATCGGACTACTAAGTAAAGCATTAAAGTATGTAAACACTTACATATGCATATCTCCATGAAGTACATCTGTATGGTTTTGTCTGTCTGTTAGGAAGTAAATAAACTTGTAACTGAATCAGAATTTATTATTTACTTATCTCAATTTCGAGATAGGGTTTTTTTGTGAGATTTTATAACTGGCGACAACATGCTGCAATTGTTAATGTTGTAATTGTACACCAAAATCTATACAGCCTTGGTAAAAACTGTCAGCATTGAAACCATACTGCATACTCTGTCCATACTGATGTCTGGAACATGGTACCTATCGAAATGGAACTTGAGTGATGTATAAATATGTGTAGACAGATATAAAAGCCCCAATGTGGTACATCAAAGATAAAAATAAATCTGAAAAAAAGAACAGACACTGTCCACGATTTTCTCTCAAAGACATAGTATGTGCTTAATGTCCTGTTCGACAGCTAAGGTCATATTGGGGCCGGTCCAACGCATTTGCCACTTGTGAGAGTGAAGCCCACTTAGAGGAGACAGCTTATGATTAGATGCCAAACTTGCTAACCACTAGGTCACAGAGGACTCTCTTCCAATCAGAGGTTTTGTTCATTTTTTTCCTTGCAATTGATGCTCTGGCAATCTCAACCTAACAATTTAAAGTATATGTATATACCTTAATGCAATATTTTCTTGTGTATTTTAGACCGTGTCAGACTGAATGGGGATATACAGATTGCATTTAAGATAAGAGAAGATTATAAGATAAGGAATCTTCTTATCATGTGGACCATTTCTGCTCAAGTGTTCAGTTGACGTTTGGATACTGACTTGAAGACATTGAATTCACAATGTTTTATACTGTGGTAGCTGTGGGTATAGTTACATTAGTTTTATATTGGCTGAAGAAGAGGAATGCCTTTGAATCCAGTTTGTATTTTACCTTTCTCTCTCTTCTTGTTCTTTTATCTATGTCTTCAGAATAATGAAATAGCCACTAATTTCCTGTTCATGTAGCTCTTCTGGCAAATGGCTTAGTTCTTAGTTTCTCTTAAGTTAAACACGTCACGCAACACCAGACAGGAAAGTGGTGAACGTATAACCAATTTTTGACCTGTTTTACATTTTGATGGCACAAAGGGAAATAAAACCAATGTAATTCTAACAGATTGGACTGTATCACTAATTCCAAAAAAATGCTCGTTTGACCAAAAATGGCCCCATCTCGTTATTCTATTCTAATTCTTTCTATTCTAATTGGACTTTTATAGCGCTTAATCTCCCCAAACAAGAGGACTCTAAGGCGCAACAAAACAAAAAGCAGTCAACAAAATTCTGTGTCCAGGGACATAACAGGGGTCGAACACCACGGAGAACGCCAGGAGGATGATTCAGGCTAGGGTGGATATGCTTTGGTGTACAGGTAGGTTTTAAGCTGTTTTCTGAAGGAGGCCAGGGATGGAGAGGCACGAATCACATCAGGGAGAGTATTCCACACAGTAGGAGCATCAAACGCAAAACTATTACCAAACTGTTTGACAGATTTATGAACAGAGGGGCAGAACTTTGGAATAACTAGGAAATTACCACCACTTTGACTGCGCCTGGTACTATAAGAACTGCTGTAGGAAGAAAGATGTGGTGAAAAATACCTGGGAAAACCTGTGTGAAGATACTTATAAACAAGTGTGACTGTCTTGAACACAATGCGCTGTTCAACAGGAAGCCAATGCAGTTTCTTTAGCACAGGAGTTATGCTGGTGTATCGACTGGTGTTTGATACAATTCTAGCTGCACTATTTTGGATGCACTGTAATTTGCGTAGATTGAACTTGGACAGGCTCCTGAAAAGTGAGTTGCAGTAATCCAACCGACTACTAACAAGAGCGTTGGCTACAAGCACAGAAACATCACGAGTAAGAAACCGCCTGACATGTCTGAAGTCACGGAGTTTAACAAAACAACTTTTGCAGACATTCTGAACATGCTTGGACAAAGAGAAATCTGAATCAAGCCACACACCCAGATTTTATACTGAATCTGCAGTTATGGATGTAAAAGCCAGATATTCACAGCTGAAAAACTGAATTCCTTGCTGCATTTTAAGCTAGCTCATACAGAGGGCTCATAGAACAAAAGAATAAATATTATAACCAATGGCATCAAGTTATTGTAAGAAAAAGCATTATTTGAATTGACATGAAAACTGCTTCAGGGTGTATGTGTTAAAAATAACCAAATTCATATTGCTGGCAAACTGGGAAAGTAAACAAGACTTAGAGTTTTACATGTATTCGTATTCTTTATAGAAAACTCTGTACTGTGAATATTATTATATTTTATCTTTCTTTGTTAAACCTCAGAAACGTCTCTGTTATATTGTTTAGAGATAAAATGAGTCATTGCACGCCCTATCTTGAACTCCACTGGCTTCCCATCTCATACCACATACTTTCTAAAATAAAACCTCCTTATATTAATGGCCATCAATTTTTCCCAACCTCCCTATCTGCAATTTTAAATCAAGTCTAGCAGTTTGACTCATGCAAAAAGACTAACAGTTTTCCTCAATCCATCCCAAAAAGGTAAATAGTAGGTATAGTTTTTCTATGGTCACACCAGTGGAATGGAATAGGTTGCACATTAATCCCCAATCACAGCAGACTCTCTTGGAGTTCAGTAGTCAAACAAAGGCCTACCTGTTCAAACTGGTTTACTAACCACCACACTTGCCCCTCCATGGTAGGTGCTTGCTGGGTAACGACCTCTGCGTTCAGGACTCTACCTTTTAGGACTCGAGTGCATTGGAGGGTTCACATCAATTTGACGCTAAATAAATGCATTTGGTTAATATGTGTGGTTAATAAGCTTAAGTAAGGAGACTGCAGTCAACTACTGAATTAATGGATGAAATAATTTTATTATCTTCAGCTTCAGTCCGTGGAAGACGTGTACTAATCACTGGAGCCTCCTCAGGCATTGGGGAAGAACTGGCTTACCAGTATGCCAGGTTACATGCAAATGTGATGGTTACTGCAAGAAGGGAAGACTTCCTAAAGAAGGTAATGTACCTTTGAAAAGAGTTACCACAGAAATAATGAAAATTATATCTGAAATATGTTTACTACCAAGGTAAGGATAAGTTGTTTTGTTGAATTTGGAAATTCGGATTGAAAATGTAAAATGCTGTAAAACATGTTGTCCAACTGTAAAATCAAAATGTCCATCAAACTGTAAAATGTGTGTACACAGAACGTACATTCCCCACGAAATCCAAGACCAATCGCAAATAAATGAAGCAATTTGGATAAATATATTACTTTATTTTTATTAAAACATTTTGTCCTAACATTAAAATATTTCAACAATTACTGCATCTATGAATTTCTGCTACTATCCTAACTGTTGCTGCCACAGAAAAAAATTACTAATCAAGGTCAAATGAGGGTCACATTTTTGACGAGGGGTTTCAGATTAGATATAATTAAGATAAGTAAATATGGAAACCAAATCGCATATAAATATATGGTGAAGATTCAAGCTGCAAAAACGTTGTAAAACATAGAGTAAAAGGCCATCAAAATCTTAAGTGGTTGCACACAAAATGTAAACTTAGTGTTCAAGAATGTAAAGTAAGCTACTCTAAGTCTAAAGTTGAAGTAATACTTAAAATATGAATTTAAGCATTTCTATTGATCATAAAAAGTAAAACAAATGAAGGAAGAATTATTTAATTAGTCTTAGTTCCATATAGTAAAGAAATTACCATAAATCAGAAATGAATCACCAAAACAAATATAAATAAAGAAGTCCAAAGTAGTCACAAAACCCAGCAATTTGAAGTATGAGATAAAGTTTGAAGTTAAACCATAGGATAATTGTAATATAAGATAAAGTTAAAAACTAAGATTTTTAGGAAACAACAGATAAAACCAAGTCATAATTTGTAATGCCAGGTAGTCTTGTGAGGTTAATATTTTCCTTTCTTCTTCATCCAATTTTCAGCATAAAAAATTCAATTTTTTTACATTCTTTTCTCAAGACCCTAGGTATATGAGAAAACAGTCATGTTACAATTGCCACAGAGGGAAGATTCAAGATATTAATTTTCAAACAAATCAAGAGACAGTCAAATTAGATATATATTGGAAGAAGCTTAGGTAGATACACATTTAGTTAGAACTAACTGAATACTTGTTTGGTTAATGTCGAGTGTGTGCCATTGTGCCAGCATGCATATATATTCATCAAATGCCTTGATAAACTGACAATTGACTTTATCACTTGACCTGTGTAAGTACTTTAAATATCACATCTGGCGTACTTATACATTAGATATTGATGAAGCTCTATAAGTACTCGTACATCTTGAAAATAATATTATTTTTGACTTTGAAGTATCTATGTTTAACGTAAAATGTTCTGCACTTTGCAGTTTGAGCTTGACAAGTGCAAAGGTGTTTTTTTCTCAATTTTCCGGTGGCAGTATTAAATAACAATTTTTTTTAAGACGATCAAAGAAAATGTTATTAAGTTAAGGGTAATTAAATATACACGCATAAATGTAAGAAAAACTATTACAAATATCTATCATTTTTGTCTTGGCACACATCATGCTATAATATATTTTTTAAATGGCAGGGAATTATGGGAATCATTATGGCCTTACGCTATACTTGAAGCAAAAAACGTCCAACATAATTTGTATGATAATTAGTAATCAAAATTGTGTATGACACAAGGAAGACTTGTTTCTGACTAACAAAACAAGAACTGAAAATTACATTATCATGCTTTAACCTAGCCCCTTCAGATATGTACTTGGGTGATCACTATTCATCAAACACTCCTATGTTTAAGGAGAATTAGACTTCTTGGGAACATAATGATCTATAAGCCATTATTTTCATGTTATGAAAATAAAAAATTTGCCTTAATTATAAGGAAATTTGAACTTTAAGCCAGTCTAACTTGAACCGTACTTGAATGAATATGGTGATAATGGGAACTGCTGACAAGGTGGTTTTGCCTTCTAATGTAATCCATTGGTTACCATCTGTTGGCCAGTCAATGGGTTGCAATTACTGGTTGCTTTCAAGCTGTAGCAGGAAAAGACAGAAAGACTTACCAGGAAAAAATATTTAGCAATCAGATTAGTAATTACAGTCAACCTAGAAACTCTGATGGCTAATAAAATAAGATTAAATACAGCAATGTCACCAATCTAACCTGATAATAGTACCTTAGCCTCCTAGCAATTAAAAACAAGCTTGTCTTCTCTGCCCAGTAATCTGTATGAAGATCCATCAAGTGTTCACCAGCACAACATATTTGCACCCAATGGTTTAATACATCGGACACTCCCCCCATGACATGAACAATATCCATTCAGTGAGTCTGTATGTTTAAGACTTTATATAGCCAATTGCTAGCGTAAGAATCTCTAAGAAATAGTTCTAAACAGGTAAAACTGATCTTGAGGGATGATACTGCTAAATAATCCAGTATGCTTATATTGTAAAAAGACTAAGCACAGAACACATTCTTTGTCCCAGTACACATTAGAAATGTTTTAAAATGGTTTAAACGTTTACAAAACGTTTTTAAAACGTATTTAAACCCTATCTTAAGGTTTTCTAAATGTTTTTCAAACATTCATCATGAAAAGTTTTATAGACAGTACACATAAAATGTTTAATAAAAATTGTTGATCAAATGTTTTAAAAACATTCTGTCAAAAACGTTTTTTAAACCCATATTTTCGGAATGCTTATTAAACCTTTACCTTCAAACATGTCCGAACAAAGATGGCGGTGAGTAATAATAGGGGATTTTAGAGGACTTTGTCAAAAATTGCACCACATGCAATCCCTAAAAGTAAGAATTGAATGGGGGCAAAATTTTTAAGCCACTATCTTACAATTTTGGACATAAAAAATATTTTTTTAGTGAGCAACCTTAAAAGATATTGAATTTGACCTCTGAACCCATTATTATTCAGATGTTAATATGTTCATTTGTAATGTTTTTTTCTAGCATTTATCATTAAGCGTTTAATAAACGGTATACATAAAATGTTTTAAAAACATTTTATTATAAATGGTTTTTGTACCCATCATTTTTAACCTTTTTTAACATTTCCTATCAAACGTTTCTAAAACCCCAAATGTTTACTGGGTGGGGGATAAAGGCACCTGGTTTTATATAGACAGTTTATCCAGTTATAACCAGCCCTCAAGAGGATTCTTATTACTCTTATATGTGTGTAATCACATGACATCTTTCTGCACTGATTATTGACCTTTCGTTACTTTGGTAAATTATGCTTACTATTTTCATTTAATCTTGATGTTATAGTCTGTTATTATGGAGACAATAACCTGATTTAAATAACCCACAACACATAGACTATACCTTGGTGTATTTAAATATCTTGTATATTGTATTGGTTCTGGGGCCGATTTCACTAAAGGACTTAAACTAAGTCCCTTTATTGGCTAAATCAGGGACTTACATCTAAGACTTTGGTCTTAGCTAGGTCTGGGACTTAAAATGGATTTCACAAAGGTGACTTAGCTAAGTCAAAGCTTATCACATAACCACAGTGGTTTTTCTGTGTCATGTGACCTTTTATATATATTCCAAATATAATATTGGTGCCATGTATCCTTCATTTGATGTATTTTATCTAAGGATGAGGGCTGTTTTGAAATGGAAAACCTTGTTGCCACATATAAACTTCCCAAAGACTACTTTAGTGAGGTGTTCTGTGTAATTATACTTTATTTACAGCCATTTCAAATTTTGAAGTGGAGAAAAGTTTATGGCAGCCATATATTTAAGTCCTCTTTTCAAAATTTAAGCCCACTACCCCCAGACTAAAAGTTAAGTCCACTGACTTAGCAATTTCATGGACTTAGCTGCTTTGTGAAATCCGCTAAGTCTAAGACCACAGACTTAACATTCTTTTGACAAAATTTAAGACCAAAGTCTTAAATTTAAGTCTAAATCTGGACTTAAGTCCCTTTGTGAAATCGACCCCTGGAGGTTTGGAATTTCTTCTAGAAAGTTAAGGCTATAATAAGACACTTTGGAATGGGGTCTCTACTCATTAAAGGCTTTACAGATGGTTTGTTTTAGGTTGTAGAGAAATGTGAAACTCTGGGTTGTGGTCGAGGCAAGTTCTTCTACCATGTATGTGATATGTCAAAGTACAAAACTGAGAGCAAGACTCTGATCGAGGTGAGCCAGACTTCTTGTATCATGATCCCTTAAATTGTATGTTATAATTACATGCCTTTGGCGAATAATTTGCACATTAATAAAACAAAAATTGTGTGTACAGCGGATATAAATTTATTTACATCTCATACCAATTGCAATGTGTATATACATTTAATATTGTTATTTAATGACATATATGTGTTACAAACATATGAGGCAACAACCACAGTAAATATTTTTGTACATAGAAATTCAGATGTTACAAGATAGTTCACGTTGTTCGGATTTTGCCCACCTTGTTTTTTGTTGCCAGACTTGTGCCAGATCAATGTTTCTAAATCAGAAAAAAGTCCAGTTTATTGGGTACCTCCAGGCACAATACCTCCAGGCACAATTAACCAAGGTTTAAAATAGACTAGTCCAAATAAGCTCTGCTGTTTAAATGGGCTGGTCAAAATTACACGGGGGGGGGGGGGGGGGGGGGGGTCCGTTATGGGCTATTCTGGGCTAACCCAAACTTAACCTAGGATTATCTTACACACAGTAAATCTAGCCTGCTACACATAAAATGAAATGTTCATGAGACATCGCGTTTTTGTATAGTTACAATGTTTCTCATAACTTCTTTGTTTTCTTGTCAGGAATGTGTGAAGAAAATGGGTGGTTTGGATACCATAATTCTAAACCATGCCTACTTTGGCCAGATGACCATATGGCGTGGCTCACAAGAAGATCTGGACATGTTCGATATGGCAACAGAAGTAAATTACAATAGCTATGTCCACATCATGAGCCACGCCCTTCCTCACTTACAGAAGTCTAGCTTTGGTAGGATTGGCATTATTGGGTCCGTTGCAGGTAAATTATCAAACCTAACATACTCTGGGCCTGTGTTCATATTATAGTAACCACATTTTAACGATACCCTACAGTCCAAAGACTTTCAGAAAGACACTTTATGAATCACAACCAATCTTACAGAAATAAAGGGTTTGGGAAGATTGAACTGATAGGCTCCACTGTAGGTATTTTGCATAGAAGCACATAAAATCAAACTTAGCTAGGTATATACGGTCCTTACCTTTATTTTAGTAACTGTAAGGTAGAATAGTGCTTTCTCATTAGATATCACCATATTGCAATTTCTGGATAAGGCTATATATGTTGTGATTACAATCACAAAATAGAATTATGCCATATTAACAAGATAACCTTGGACAGTGATTACAAAATTACAGATACAAAATATTAAGTTTCAGTGAGATAACGTGTGATAACATTTTCATAAGTATCAAAAGAGCAAATGAGATTTTGTATTGAAACGAATACATTAATGATAAGAGTTGTATGCACCAACATGATACAGCAGGATATGATTAGATAAAGGCCTTCTTTAAGCTGAAGACAATGCTTAGAAAAATATTGTCAAGTCGGTCCAGAACAGATCATTTTAAAGTTGGGCTCTGTGTTATATGGTGATGATACAATTTAGAGGATTCTTCAAAATAAAAAAAAAATCATTAGGTACATAGACTTGTTCCGTACTATATCTTGATTGGATTATGACATGGTATATAAGGTATATCATGTGTGTTCTAGCTTTACTGTATTTTCATCCTTTATTGGTGTTCGCACACAGAGGTCTGAAAGGTTGATTTGAGTGGTTGGGACCTGTTAAAACTGTTTATATTAAATACATATCATACATGATAACCTTCTGTTATTATATGTGAAACTAGATTTCTCACTTATTGGTGATATTCAGGGATTCACTGGAGCTTGATTCAGTCCAGCCATACTACGTTTTCTATCAATATCAACCCAACAATTTAAGATAATAACATGTGCGAATAAACTACATAGCTTAATATGTGTTAATTAAATAGTTATTTCAAACACTGGTTGATAATGAATGACAGACAACTATTATTTTTAACTTAATACAGGGAAATTTGGATGGCCCCTGGCGACCCATTACTCTGGCTGTAAGTTTGCCCTAGATGGATTTTTCAGTTCTTTTAGAGGTGAACTAGAACAGGCAAAAGACAAAATGTCAGTTACTTATTGCGTGCTGGGATTTATAGGTATGTATCCCATGATACATGTGATACAATATTATATTTTATTTGTGTGTGTGACATCACTTTCAGCACATAGCATGGTGCTTATGGCTCAGGACACACAATTTATTTTAGTTTCTGAAATTTAAAATAATGTATAGGCAAAGTAAAGCTTTTGTACAAGGATCACTTAAGTTGATAATGATAATATTTTCTTTTTCACGATTTCATATAATTTCCTGTCATTTGACCATGCTTGTAAATTGCTTATATCATATTCAGTATAAAAATCATTATTTAATTTTTATTGTCTTAAGTTAGGCTGATATGTTCTAGCCTACTTTAGGATAGGCCACCCAACTTAGGATTAAAAGTTTGGCTATAGCCTGTCTTAAGATAGGCTCACTTCTAAGTTTGGTTCCAACAAGAGTAGTTTTAAAGAGTACAGAAGTTTGTATCAATTCATTTGTACTTCACACAACGATATGAATGGTACTAGAACATTTTCATACTGTCAAAATGTTTAAACGGCCAATGTTAGCAATTATTTACTATTTTGTCAACATGACAGCTACCAAGTATATTACTGATCTGGTTCAATCTGAAGTGGCGCGTCTAATGACCTTTGGTACAGGAGATAACATAGAGAGAGCAGCCAATCATGTGGTGACTCCAACAGATGAGACAGCTTATGAAGTAATAATTTGAAAAAGATATATATATATCAAAATTTATGTTAATGTGTCATTAATGATTGCATTTTATTTCATATATTTTTTCAAATTTCTTTATGTCAAGATTAAATAACATAATGGATACATATAAAACTGGTTCAAAATGTCAATTTGTTTACATTAATTTTCAGTACTTCAAATCATAGCATATACTTCACAAAGGTTATTACCTCTGCCAATAAGGTATTATTTTCGTGATTGTTTGTGTGTTTCTTTATTTGCTACTTTTGTCTGTTTTAGAAGGATTATTCAAATATTACTGGTTGGAACGTCATAAAATCAGAAGGTGGATCTTGGTCCAGCTAATATCCCATTAAATTTTGAGACTAATCTGGATCACTGAATAGAAAAATCTAGATTTCTCATTTCTTTATTACTGGCAGAAGTCTACGGTCTCCAAGTGCTCTTATTTTACATTAATTATACACCAGTTTGAGTAATAAGTAAAGTAAATCCATCCATACCTAACAATGCATTTTAATGCACTTGTAATTTATCGTGATAAAATATGTGCAAATCATCTCCTTTGTCTTATGCCCCTGTTCCACCAAAGGACTAAGCCCTGATCATGTCAGCGACCGTTAATCATGGACAGTCGGTGGAAAAAAGGTAAAATGGGCGGGAATACTGAATCGGTATTGAAGTCTGGAAGGCCCCAGGCGGCCCCAGACAGTTCCCGACTGGTCTGGGACTAAGAACCGATTAAGCCAGTTTTCTGGTCGGTTTCAACCACGATCTTGTCGTACACATACCAACTGGGTCCCAGGATGCCTCAGGCCTCCTGGGACTAAGCCCGACTAACCCCCGATTAAGTCCCGGCGTCCTCAGGCCTCCTCAGTCTTCCCCAGACCATGATCGCCGATTCTTGTTTTGCAAAATAGCTGGATTTTCTGGGTATATTTATATAAATTCCGCGATCTAATCATCATTATCTTTCTAGGAACACAGCAGGATGCCACCTTTTAATGGTAGACAGCTTCAACAACAACTTAGGGCTTTTTTAGTTTTTATTCAGTTACATATAATGATGTATTTGCTATTTCTACGTCGACCACAGCAACCACCACCAGCACCTCCACCACCACCACCACCAGCCAGACAGAGACCTAGAAGAAGGCACAACATGTGGGTCAGGTCATGGCTACTACAGAGAGAGGAGAGGGGGCCTACCACAACATTATGGCTGAACTGTATGCCACAGACATTCTAGGATTCACCAACTACATGAGAATGACCCCAGAATTCTTTGAAATGATAAAGACCAGACTGGAACCACGTCTAGCCAGGCAGGCCACCAACTACAGAGCTCCAATCAGTGTTGGGGATAAGTTAGCCCTCACCATCAGATATCTGGCCACTGGAGAGTCCTACACATCATTATCCTGTCAGTTCAGGGTTGGCAGATCCACCATTTCCAAGTTTCTACCAGAGGTCTGCAGGGCCATCCAGGATGAGTTCACCAGAGAGTACCTCAGATGTCCTACTACTCCAGATGAGTAGAAAGAACTGGAAACGGAATTCAGGATCAGGTGGAATGTTCCACATGCCCTGGGAGCCCTTGATGGAAAGCATGTGGCCCTGAAGAAACCCAAGAACACTGGAGCCCTGTACCACAACTACAAGGGGTTCTTTTCAATAGTAATGTTGGCCTTGGTAGATGGGCAGTACAAGTTCAGATGGGTGGATGCTGGTACAGCTGGATCTTGCTCAGATTCCCAGATATTTAATGCCTGTCAGCTGAAGAGGAAGATTGAGGATGGCAGGGTAGGCTTCCCTGACCCATCACCTATAACCCAGGGTGGTCGAGATGTCCCCTACTTCATCCTGGCAGATGATGCGTTTGCCCTGAAGACCTGGCTCATGAAACCCTATGGCAGAAGGATGTTAACCAGAGAGGGAAGGATTGCCAACTACAGAATATCAAGGGGCAGGAGAGTTGTTGAAAACGCTTTTGGCATCCTGGTCTCAAGATTCAGAGTGATGTTGACCACTATTGAACTCCCCCCAGCAACAGTCAGGGAAGTGGTCTTTACCTGTGTGGTTCTGCACAACATACTGAGAAGCCAGTATCAAGGTCAACATGGTGGTCAAGAGCCTGGAGATGATGATGATGATGTGCCTAGTGATTGTCGACTGATTGGTGGTGCTGCTGGTGGTGGTCCAGACAGAAACCCTGCTAGAGAAACCAAAAGACAGAGGGATTACCTCAAGGACTACTTCAATAATGAGGAAGCAGTGGCCTGGCAAGAATATAAATCCTGCTGTAGTAACCAGTCCTTTTCAGGACTACCAAATATTCCAAAAACAATTAATCAGCTGTGCTTTTCCAAATGTCACAACCATTTCCCAACATAATTCACCCACCCAACAAAGAGACAAACCCAATGCCCGACAGAAGTCACGCAACCAACAAACAGACAAAACCAATGCCGAACATAAGTCACCCACCCAACAAACAGACAAACACAATGCCTTACAGAAGTCACCCAACTTAACAAACAGACAAACCCAGTGCTAAACATAATTCTCAAAAACAACACACAAACCCAAACATAACTTCCTAAATGGAATAAATATTGCATATATTTTGAAAGATACATCCTCATTATACTTACATTTGGGTTTTTTTTGGGGGGAAATATTTGAAACAGAAATATTGTCCTGGAAATCTTAAAATTAAAATCTTTTACTCCACTTCACAAATATTTAGGAAATATAACCACCAATCTGGTTTTCTTTACAATGATGGGGGGGGGGGGGGGGTTATGTCTGCAAAATAGTTTGTCAGTTCTTTGGTTTGGGTTCTGTTTGCTATTGGGTTTGTCTGTTTCTTGGTTGGTGGTTATGTTTGGTATTTGGTTTGTGTGTTTGTCAGTTGGGGGTTAGGTTTGGTATTGGGTTTGTGTGTTTGTTAGTTGGGGGTTAGGTTTGGTATTGGGTTTGTGTGTTTGTGGGTTGGTAAGTATGTGATAATGCCTTTTAACTCTAGGGATGGTGTAAGTGTTGGACTTTTTTATTAAAGATTTTAACCAATCCCATGGATTTTAATCTAAAAATGGGCTGATTATTGGCCATATTTGGAGTTTATTTTTTTTTTCTATGTGGCCTTTTTTGTTATGTGTGGTACCATGGGATATTTGTTTCATGTTTGGGGTGGTGTAGGTGTTGGACTTTTTTTTTCTTGTGATAAGTATTTGTACTGAACTGTTATATTCTGGGAGGGGAATTGGAATAACTTGCAGCTGGATAATTGTTTTTGGAATATTTGGGTGGCCCTAAAAAGGGCCTGGCAGGTCAAAGACCCGCCCTGACTGGATGGCTATTGAGGAGGCTGCTGTTGTTGAGGCGGTGCTGTAGTGGTGATAGTGAAGAGTTGCGGCTGCTGCTGCTGAGGCTGCTCAATGATCTGTGTAGATGTCAGATCTGGTAGCTGGCTTAGTATTCCACTTAAGTTGTGTCTACTGCCCTCATCCTGTACTGTTAGAACTGATGTAGGGTTGCCAAAGCCAAGTGGGCTGGGTGTGTAGTAGACGTAACTGCTGCTAGCTGCTGCTTGGGTGGAAGTAAATGCCTGTTGAGTGGTTGTTGGCAGTATCCCGACCCTCTGGGACTCCGTGGTAATAGTGATTGACATCTATGGTTGCTCTTAATGCTTTTAATGTCTCTAAAAATTCTGCCCTTGAGGTCCTCAAACTCCTCCTGGGTCATCTTTTCAGCCTCTGATGCCACGTAGTCAAAGAAGAGCTGCCTGTCTGACTTCTGCTGCAGGACACCTGAGATCAATGTCCTCATCTGGTCAAAGTGCTCAAGTATCTTGGAGTCTGTTGAAAATGGTGTAGATGTGAACATAGGTTGACTCCTACTTTCCCTCAGGACACTGGACTCAAGGTGTTCTGTATCAGTAGTAGATCCACGAGATTTGTCCTGCTTGCTGGTGTTTGGACTGGCCTCGAACCCTAAACTTCTGCTGGCCCCCTTTCGTCTGATGTGGGTCTTAAGGAAACCCATCTGCTGGTAGACCCAGGACTGTCTCTTGGTCATCTCTCTTGAGGCTTGGCCAGATTGTAGTTTGGACAGCTTGCCATAACACGTTCTCTGGGATTCGAACCATCTTCTGACATCAAAGGGCTGGAGTTTCAGTTCTGCAGAGATTTCTGCCCAGAGAGCCTCCTTCTTCTGTCTGTCGTGGAAACGTGCATGCTCCTTGTCGTAGAGCTCTGTATGCTCCTTCACAAACTCCACAATTGCAGTTTCTAGGCTGTCAGTGAAAGTTGCACAGACCCTGGCTCTGTTGGCTGCTGAGTGACTCTCTGGGTCGCAGGCGGCCTGGGACAACATAGGACTGTGTAAATTTGGGTCTGAGGAGGCCTGAGGAAGCCTGGGACTGGACATTTTGTTGACGGTGGGAAATAAGAATCAGTTTGAGTCGTGAGAAATATCAAACATGTTTGATTTCTCTCACGGCCACAACCAACAACTACCGACCCTTACAGGATGTCTGGGACTAAGCAAATATTTGAAACCGACTCCTAAAAACCCTTAATCGGGGAGCTTAGTCGTGTGGTGGAACACCCACATTATTGTACACACTAATGAGACAACATTACAAGTTGATGCACTCTGATTAAGTGAAACTGATATGACATACCTTGTCTGTATACACCAGATATTATCTAAACCAATTCAAATTGATTTGAATTTTCCTACTTTTATATAATAGGTTTGTAACATAGAGCTCCAATCAAACTAACCAGAATTATTTTATTCTGAGGGTAACATATCTAGCATTACTTTGTTGTGTAAAGGCCTCATCATGAATTAGTAGTCACAGTGTAGCCATATAGTTTTAACAAAGGGGCTGGGCTACCGTCAATGACAAATTTACAACTATATATCTTGGCAGTAATAATTATCAGTAATTTCTGTAAAATCTGTCAATCTTTTTGTTTGGTTATTATGTATTTACAATCAGCACAATATATCCATATAGTACAGGACTCAAAGTGCTATTCAACCCATCTGACTGCACAAGTACAGCCCAAACTCTTAAGTAACTGACATTCCCGAAACTGAAAGACAGACAACAACCTTGAGATTCTTTAGACTGCCACTGGGACAGGAACAAATGACAGAGGACAGCCATTTGAAGTGGCCATCTGAGCCACTATATGTATCTGCCTGTACCTGGGTTTGAACCCACGTCCTCTGTGTTCCTAGGCAAGTGTATTACCCGCTAGGCCATAGTGGTAGATAATCTTTCTCACTATTTTAATGGCATTGATCCTGTACTGTGGATTTATGCCCTTTCAATGTATTAGTAATGACAAAAAGAATTGAATTAACAAAAACGGAGTACTGCAATCCCTTATTGTCCCAATTATCCCCATATTTCCCCATGCCCACCCCCACCCCACCAACAAGAATAGAAGGAGTAAGGCTAATCTGATCCATCCAATCCATTTGCCAATTGTTTGTCTGTGTGTGCACATAACTAAACAAATTACAGATCAAGGTCATGTTTTCACACAAGCTTGGGTCTAACTTTCATCAAAAATGATCTTGAGATGGATCTGGATTACAAATACAAAACTGTTTTTGTGATTTTTAGCACTACTCATAGGCGCCAGTTTGTGCTCTCTTAAGAACTGTTTGTCTATGATATATCATCTCAGTCTGCCTTCCAGAGCATTCAGGAGCCAAATGGTTAACATGTTAACATGAGCTATTCACTAAGCTCTCACTTCTGTGGTTCTGAATTTAATTCCAGTTCATGCAACAAGACTGAGCACCCTTCTAATATGAATTTATCTGTTGAACATAATGTAAAATACCAAATATTAAACTTTCCCTTTGTTTTCCAGGTCATGCGAGCCACTGAAACCGGCAAGAGGGAATTGTATTACTCTAAATGGTATGCTGGTGTTTACTTCAAGATGCCCATTTATCTGGTCCCATTGATCAGGCATTTCTTCCCACACTGGGTTGTAAATATGGTCTGGAAACCAAAACTGTATAAAGAATACAGGGAGACTCTAGCAAAGTAACAAAAAAAAAACAATGTACAATGGAAGGTTCTTTCTTTTATGTCTTTTATACCATTTCGAGACACATTATCATTGTCTATAATGGAAGCTACATACTAAATGTTTCAAATTATTCACTTCAAAGTGAAAAAAGTCGACATCAAAATATGTGCTGTTGCTAGATAGTAATTATGTGTGGTTTTGTTGGTGTTACTGTTGTATATGTAACGGGCGCACAATACAATATTAGCAATTATAACCCACCATATCAATCTCCAAGGACATGGGCACTAATATTGCTCCCACATAAGTTTCAAACAAAAATGTATAAAGCTTATCTGATATTTATAGAAGAGCAGAAGGGCCAACAGGAAATCTTTTGATTTCAATTTATCGATAAAGTCTGGATATTAAAGCGGGAAAATCTGTGTAACATTGAAATATGTAAGACAATTTTTCAAGTTAGTAAGTTGACAGATTTATCTCGATTTATTGAGATAATAAACTGATAATTCAAGATACGTATGTCAATTTTTCAAGTTAGTAAGTCGATAAATCGAGACAAAGGTTAAAAATGATGGGTATGAAAACCCGTTATAATAGAATGTTTTAAAAATGTTTTATGTATACAATTTATTAAAAGTTTAATGATAAATGTTAGAAAAGCGTTACATAATAATGTCTCAATAATAATGGGGTCAGATGTCAAATTCAATATCTTTTTAAGGTTGCTCACTAATGAAAATATTATTTTTATATCTAAAATTGTAAGATAATGGCTTAGAAATTGTACCCCCATTAAATTCTTACTTTTAGTGATTGCATGTGGGGCAATTTTGACAAAGTCCTCTAAAATCCCCAAGTATTTCCCACTACCAAATAGGGCTTTAAAATGTTCTCTGATAGAATTTTTTTTAAATATTGAACCAACAATGTTGTTTAACATTGTATGTGTACTGCTCATCAACCATTTCATGATGAATGCCTGAAAAACATTTCCAGCATAACCTTTATCTCTTCAGCTATTTTATAATGTTTTAAAAATGTTTCTGGTCAAACCTAGCTTCTTGAGTTATTTTATAAACATTTAATAAATGTTTTAAGTAAAAACGCCTGTATAGAGAATGTTTATAAAACGTTTTAAACATAACAGCGTAAATGTTTACTTGTAAATGTTTAGAAAACCATACGACTGGGTTTAAATAGGTTTTAAAAACGTTTTGTAAACATTTAAACCATTTAAAAACATTTCTAATGTTTGCTGGGCTGTTGTGATATGACTCTTACAATGGAAAACAAATGTTATACCCAAATTATTCAATTATAAGACCTATACAGTCATTATATGTGAACTTCATGTTAAGATAAATCAAATCCATGACCTTATGATGTTCTATTCAAACTTCCTAAGACAAAGGTATTAATTTCAATTTTGACATTATATTGAGGTGCAATGCCTAAGGGATGTGAATGCTACTATAACAGAATTTTCCTTTGGAAACCCGTAACTCGCCTCCCACCTCTCTGGACTACAGTTCGTATCCAGGACACTATGTGGGAAAGTTGATAGTTGCTTACTGGTGGCTAGCAGTTTACAGTACAGAGCCGCATGTATGTACTGGTTTCCTCTGCCCGTAAAACAACCCGTCGTCATATGACCTATACAGTGTTGAAAGCAATGTTAAAACTAAATATATAAATCCTTTGGAAACTTTGGTAAACAAATACTAGTTTTTCCACAAATTGTTGGGTCTGGAGTTTGATCCGCAGACTTCAGAGGTGAGAGGTGAGTGTTATCCAGTACACCACTGAGCCACCTCTGTTGTGGCTTGATCTCATTTAGATGAACATTTCATATTTGCTCGGTGCTGAAGTTAAATATGAACCATTAACATTTGTGGCTCAGAAATTGATAATATCTCCCGTTATTTATCTGAAATGTATTGAAAACTGACAAACAAAATATACAACAAGCAATCAGTGCCAGTGAACGGGCTCTCTGTCAGCTGACTGTGTGTTTTGAGTTTTAAAGTACAAGTGAAAAAAGAAAAGGACACAGCAGTAACTGCTGTGCCTTGCAAATGGTACTCAGAGGTAAACTACCAAGTAAACTTTTGAGGTATAAAAAGTAGGTGGAAAACATATTTAAACATTTTTAAATACTGTAAGTTTTCGAGTTACAATGGATTAACTCAACAGTAATAATCACAAAGTAGCTTTTGCTCAGCTATGCAATAAGCTACAGGTCTGCAATTTTTACTATGGTATAGCTTACCTAAAAGTAGGTGAATAATAATATATTTAAACGAAATTCTCTTAGTGCAATAATTTTCGAGTTACAACTGATTTACTCAAAAGTGAGAACCTGAAAGTAGATATTGCTCAGCTATGCAATGAGCTACAGATCTGTGATTTTACTCTGCCATAGCAGACCCAAAAGTAGGTAACTAACATATTTAAACAAAAGTCTCTAAATGCAACTGTTTTCCAGATACAACTGATTTATTCAACAGTGATAACCTCAAAGTAGCTGTTGCTCAGCTATGCAATGAGCTACAGATCTGCAATTCTGCTATGTTAACGTTGACCCAAAAGTAGCTAAAAACATATTTGTACTTCATTCTCTAGATGCAATAGTTTTCAAGTTACAAAAGTTCATTAAAGATAATTAAGCAAGATCCAGGACTGATACTCTCACAAAAAGGAATCTACTTGTGACCTAGTACACATGAGCAAAGCAAAAAATAAATCTCTGCAATAGTCATTGAGAAAATTGTGATCAAGTTTTGAATATTTTACATGAGGGCAGCGGTACCTCATCTGTAATGGCTCTGGGGAAAAGACAAACAAAGAGATCTGCATAAATTGAAAGATTTTCATCCTCGAAAAATAAGGTATCTTTTAAACAGTATGTACTTGTACTCTAGGCCTCGTACTTGTACTTGTACTCTAGGCCTCGTACTTTTGGAGAAGTTGTTCACGCGGACGCCAAAGTGGATGCCAAGGAGGACACTGCAGAGTGATGCTATAATGTAAGTATTTTCTGTTTGGGTTTTACATAAAATCCAAACAGAAAATGCTTAGGCATGTTTCAAATAGAAGTGAAATGTATGTTTGAAATATATAATATTTTATATGCATTAATGTAGATTTTCACAATACAAATTTGATTCCACATCTCTTAAAACCACCATATTTGTCAAAATTAACACAAATGAACATTTCACGACCACTGTAGTCATGAAGGAAGCAGGTGAACACCACATAAATGGTACAACAAAACTATTCTGAAGCTAACACACACTAAGTCTTGTGTTAATTCTACCCTTCTAATTTCACCAACTTGGAACTTATCAGTGCTTCAAAGTTTTAATCAGGTTTTCAGAATCTTGACAAGTTAGTATACAATGCTCAATTGATTGGGTAGTAAATTGTTGTTTGTCCTTTTTAATTTCTTTAAATATGATATAATTCTAGCACATAATAAATAAACCCAAAAATATTAGTC
This sequence comes from Sabellastarte sp. h YS-2021, assembly GCA_964017235.1. Lineage (NCBI taxonomy): Eukaryota > Metazoa > Annelida > Polychaeta > Sabellida > Sabellidae > Sabellastarte > Sabellastarte sp. h YS-2021. Next base: position 140,185,301 of record OZ024928.1, read on the forward strand.
TAACCAGATTAAACTATTGACATAATTCATTTTACAAAACAATTATATTATGAATGAGTAAAATTACAAAAAGTAACCAGATTTTCCTTTCTGTCTTTTTGAAGTGAGTACTAGCATCTGTTACCTCCGTCTTCTGTTTGTGAGAAAGCTGAGCAATGAAGGTTCATTGTTGTATAATTATTAAAGACAACAATGGCTCACAATAAAATCCATCAGCTATTGTATTACATCTATTCTTCCTGGGTAAATGTATTGAATGCTGTCACAGCATAATGTGTTCACTTGTTGCAACCTAATCTTCTCCCTTTCTTCTCGAGTTTACATGAATTTTGTGACAAATGATCAATACTACAGAAATTAATGGCAACTGAAACTTTGAGAAGCTCTAGAATGGATATCAAACAATGTTTAACTATTTTCTGCTTGGGAGCAACTATGCTTTGTGGTTTGCAAACGTTTCTATATTTTAAAGCATTTTCCAGAATCAGTAATATTAGTAAAATGACTAATCTTTATCCAAATAATTATACAACAGAGATCACTGCTCAAAGGTCAAATCAGTTATACAAGTCTCATATCTACAAAAAGCACTTCAAAATACTATACTGGACTGGATCTTACTATGACAAATCTCACAAATGGTTTGGCTTGGGAAGAAAACCTTTTGAGTCTTGCCAGTATAGAAATTGCTTTGCAACTAATGAAAAAAGGCATCTAGCTGACAGCGATGTAGTTCTATTTCATCTTATCTTCACCAATGTGTATCGAATGCCAGCACTCCGTTTTCCCCATCAGAAATGGATTATGCACACTGGAGAAAGTCCACATTTGTCACGTGACTACAAAAAGTACAATGGCTTATTCAATGCCACATGGACATATGACAGACGTTCTGATATTTGGACAAACTACAGCCACCTCAGACATGTCAAAGGTGGTTTATTTGTAAAACGTCCTAATCAAGATTCTCAATTACTGAATGATAATTATAGCAAAGGAAAGGATAAACTTGCTGTATGGCTAGTAAGTAACTGTAGAGGTGAAAGTAAACGTATGCAGTATGCCCAAAATCTACAAAAATATATTGAAGTGGATATATTTGGATCATGTACTAATCATACATGTGGGACACATAAAAAGAGTTTAATTTGCAACACTAACATTGGAAAAAAGTATAAATTTTACTTGTCTTTTGAAAATAAGCTTTGTAAAGACTATGTGACAGAGAAATTATGGAGACCTATCCACTATAATATGGTCCCAGTTGTTCTTGGTGCTTATAATTATTCTGAACTTCTTCCACCAGGATCATACATTGATGTGAAAGATTTCAGATCTCCAAAAGAGTTGGCCAACTATTTGCTAAAGCTTGATGGTGATGATATTTTATACAACAGCTATTTTGCCTGGAAAGCCCATTATGACATTGTAACACATTCTGCTATGCAATGTAGTTTGTGCGAGTATCTCAATATTTCAGAAAATATCACTAAAACCTATGAGAACATTGGCAAGTTTTGGGGGTACAATGAACAATGCTATGCACCAGAGATATTTTATCCAAATATTATAAAATCAGCATGGCAAGAAATTGTTTGATAATTATAAGTCACACATTTGTTTAACTTATCATTTTTCATATTTTAAAATACATCTTCTTGCTCAAATTATGGATAATTTTTTGCGCCATTAAACTTTAAAAATGCACCAGGATCATACATTGATGTGAAAGATTTCAGATCTCCAAAAGAGTTGGCCAACTATTTGCTAAAGCTTGATGGTGATGATATTTTATACAACAGCTATTTTGCCTGGAAAGCCCATTATGACATTGTAACACATTCTGCTATGCAATGTAGTTTGTGCGAGTATCTCAATATTTCAGAAAATATCACTAAAACCTATGAGAACATTGGCAAGTTTTGGGGGTACAATGAACAATGCTATGCACCAGAGATATTTCATCCAAATATTATAAAATCAGCATGGCAAGAAATTGTTTGATAATTATAAGTCACACATTTGTTTAACTTATCATTTTTCATATTTTAAAATACATCTTCTTGCTCAAATTATGGATAATTTTTTGCGCCATTAAACTTTAAAAATGCTTTTACTTAGGAACAAAATTATTCACATAATGTTAAATATATCAGTTCTTGTGGGGGAAGGCAAAAGTTTGCATCGCCATAGCTTCAAGTTTGAACTCAGGAACAAAATTGTGGTAGTTGTAAAACTTATCTTTCCATGTGCAAACTCAGGGTGATTGCGGTATTCATTTTACACATTTTTTAGAAAAAGCCGCCAGTGAACAGGAGTATCCTGAATGACCACAACTAATTGTTTCTGTCATAAATCACCTAGGACTTACCTTAAGGCTGCTGCAAGTTATCCTTTTATCAGGGTTCATCATTTTTGGATTTCATGTTCAGCTCAAGAAATTAGATTCCTACCTCCCTTTTAGGATATTTGGTAATTTCATGCATCCAGCAGTTGTTGTAAAGGGCCTTGGTGTCTGGTTTGCTGCTAATTTTACTTTAGCTGATCATGTCTGCAATATTTGTAAGACATGCTTCATTCAAATGCATGATCTCAGGCGGATTAGACAGCATTTGACAGATGAGGCTGCTACTCTGGCAGCCAATGCCTTGATGAGTAGTGGCCTTGATTACTGCAACTTTCTCTTCAGGAGTTTGCCCAATTTCAAAATACGCAAACTGCAGTGTATTCAAAATACACTTGCTAGGCTTGTCACAAATTGCAACAAACACAGGGTATCTCCTATTCTCAAACGGCACCATTGTTCCCCAGTTGAATTTAGCTATATCTTCAAAACTGATGCTCTAGTTTACAAGTTTCTTCACAGTGATCATCCCAGTTGTTTGGTTCTCTTTTGTGTATGCATTGTGTATGATATAGTACAAGACACAACCATCCAGACAAAAGGTTTTAGGAGGTTCCTCAATTCTATCCATCTGTGCATGAATCAAAAACACACTTTGGCTTTAGCTTTGCTTTTGATGCTGGAACAGTTTGGAATGATTTACCTGATGAGCTCTGTTCTGCCCATTTCTCACCAGTTTCAGAAAAAAGTTAAAATCTTATCTCTTCATAAAGGCCTTCCCACCTTAGCATATAATCTGGCGTCTCTGTGGTACTGGACTTGGCAACGGCCAGGGAATGATGATTTTTCAATTGGATTCTGGTGTTGTGCCTTAGAGTCTGCATTGGCAGGGATTAGGTGCCATAAAGGTACAGAATAGAATAGAGTATTAAATACCATTCAGCATTATTAAAGAATCAGAGTTGTGAAACAGTATTACTGTATGTGGTCAATAGTATTTCCTGGTCAATGGAAGCCATAAACATTTTGGTAGCTGTAACCATGGATCTCTCTGCTGCATTTGATTCTGTAGACCATGGCATTATTCTATAGCTACTGGAGATCCAGTATGGGATCCATGGTAATATCACCAAATGGTTGGATTCATATTATAGAACAAGAAGTTTTAAAGTCAATATAAATGACAAGTATTCATCAGAAAGATCACTAGATTTTGCAGTACTTCAAGATTCAGCTGGTGGACCAAGTTTCTATAGTCTATATGTGGTACCTTCAGTGGATAGCATTCTTGGGGTATAGATTTAACTGGATTTTACTGATGACCACACCTTGATGAAATATTTAAACCAAGTAATAGAATGGGAGGATATTTAGGACATTAATATTACAGGAAACTGAGCCTCTTCCTTGTGATTAAGTACACCCACACACTAACTATAGATGCAATCCTTTGCGTAGTTTTGGAATGTTGTCCATTAGAGGGATAACCTTAAACTGACTGCGATTAAATTATCTTTGGTACTTTGAGGTATCCATCATGCGGACATCTTCCAGGGGGCCAAAGTACATGCACATGCCAAATAGGAAAGCAATCCACCATGTAGTTTTGACGAAATAGTCCAAATGATGAAGCATCACAAAGGTAGATTCACATACACACGCAAGCTGAATTTTATAATCTATATTCAGTGGATCAGTGGGATATAATTTTAGGGAAGGTGTGAAAACTTGTACTTTGGAATCTCTTCGCAATTTGGGGTTTGATATGGCGTATCTCTTCTGTCATTGTCAGAGGCAGATCGTGCACCCTCCACGCCCCCCTCCTTTCGGAGTATAAAAACTTTGTCATGGGGGATTTTCTCATCCTACACACCCCCATATCCCACCCCTCTGCCTCTGTACTCCTTTACCAGGGTAATGTACATGTTTGAAGTGACAGGTATTAAACCTGTGTCATTGTTAAACTATCAACTAACACAACCCTATAGGGGATTAGACTCCTTTGTGTTTGTACCAAGTTAAGTCTGATGTCCAAAAAACTGAGGATTATGTGTCTTGATGATATCTTGATTTGCAAACCTTATCAATTTAATAGGGTATGTTAAAACAACAGGTATATAATTCACAGAATGGGATGATTTAGTTCTATTTTATCCAAAATTAATAATTTAGTAGTTCACTCTGTGTTTTAATCAGAATTTTATTAACAGTACCTTTTACAAAATTAAACTGAAAAACAATTAAAATTTTAAAATAGTTTCATTGAACTTTATCAACTTCTTTCAAAGAAAAACTATGAAAATATCTATTATTTTAAACTGAAATAGTTAAAAAATATTATGGCATACAAATTAAGATCTATGTATGTTTCTCTAGTTTTTTTGCAGTCCCACAACTGTTAATTGACCAACGACAAGTTCAAAGACAAGCAGAAGATAGAAAGACTTTGGGAGACACTAGCACCTACCAGGAACTTACTGGTCAACACTGTCAAGAAGTGGTTTGAGACTCAACGTACCAGATATGGCCAGCTCACTCAGACGAAGTTAGGACAAGCAGCTGAGAGAGCACAGAATGACAGACCTGGCTGAAGGACAGTTTCAGTTCCCTACAAGGTCACATCAGAAGGAAGGGAGTTTCTAAGTCTTCCACATTGAAGTCACCACTGAGACCTTCTGCATCCGCAGCCACAGCTTCAGTTCCGGATACTTCACGAGAGACTGAATCTGAGATGGAAATCAGCAAAATCAGACATCAGATGTTACTCATCAGCCTTCGAGCACCAGCCCTAAACAATGACCAGCTGCTGTTGCTACCATCACTGCAGAGGATCAAGTTTTAAATCAGTTCCAGCAGATGAGGTCAATGATTTTCACATTTCTGGGTGCACGTCAGGACCCTACTCCAAGTCCAAGACAGTCGTTCTACAACTATCTCCACTCTTAGATTGAATACCTAGAGGAGCGAGCCTTTTTGACCTTCAGGAATGAGACATGGAAACTTCTCAGTGAAATACAGTACAAGGCTGAAGAACGCAAGAGACAGGTTACAACAAGTCTACAGGACACCACATTACAATTCCAGAAGCAATACAGGCCACAGCAGGACATGAATACATGCTCACCATACCAGATACTCAAGCACTCTCTGTACCAGTTGTGCAGCCTACACAGATAGCCACAACACAGCCTGCTACAGTGATTGCCAAAGTACAGCAACCGCAGGAGCCTGCATCAGTGTCAACACACACAACATCTTATTTATTTGTGGATGACTATTAGCCTGGGACTTCCAGACAGCTGATGTTCACTTTGAGTCCAACAAAGACAGTCAACCCACCTTCAGTTGCAGCTTCACAACTGGAAAGTGAAAGTCAACACAACACTTCTGGATTATCCAGTCTCTTTAGAGGAATTCCCAGTGTACTGCAGTACTATCAGATCAATACACAACAACGATTTTCACCCTCTGAACTTCAACCAACACTGTCACCAGTGCCACCTTTCATTTATCAATAACAGTCAAGACCTCCCAGCCAGTCCAGCCAGCAAAGTCAGCCCAAATGAGCAGATCAGCCTGCGTCAAGTCACACCAAATGGCCCTTTTAAGGGCCACCCGAATCTTCCAAAAACAATTATTCAGGTGTTTGTCTTTGCTCAAAAACAAAAAAAACACACCGTCCAACACTTACACTTCCCTCAGAAACACGAAAAAAATTGTGTGAATGAATGAGTGAATGTTGAACAGATATTAATAAAGATCCACCACAAAAGAGAATAAAAAAAATTAAAATGTTAAAGAAAATTGTCCCCTAAGAATAAAAAAACTCTAAAAAGATTATTTTAATATAAAATTCCCCACCCCTAAAAAAAACAATAAAATAACAAAGATCCAGACACAAGTCCACATCCCTCCCACAAAAAAAAGCAAAAATTGAAATAAAACCCAGCATCAACACAAATTAATTGTCATGTATGTGTGTAGGGACTGACAGACAAACAGACAGTGCAACATAACAAAACATTCACAGATATGACTGATAATTGAATGAATGAGGGACTGACTAAAAAATCTTTTACTGGGACTGTCACCTTGTACAATTTAGTTTCAGAAGTTTCATTTTAAAAAGTTTTATTTATTTTTATTAATTTTTGAGACCAAATTTCTAATCATTTTTTTTAATTTTCAATATTATTTTTTACAATAAACCCAGGTCATATTGGTGTGGGATGTGAACTTTGTAAATTGAGGACCTGGGTTTAAATCTGTATGAGTTTATATTGTGAAATGATTTTGGGAGGCATTTGTGTGTGTGATGAGGAATTATTTTTTGTGTGAAATTGATCAGGCATTAAATTGTTAGAATATTGGGGTTATTTTTGGGTCAACACTTTGCTAAATAAAAGTTCTTGGATTATTTGGGTAGTCCTGAAAAGGACTGATAGATGACAGCATGTTCTCCCCTCAGTCTTCTTAAACTCTGTCCTCCTGCCCAGCCAGTGCCCCAAGGTGATTGAAGTAGTCTTTCATTAGGTCTCATTGATTCTCGATTCACCCTAAATTGCCGATCTGTAAGAAACAAGGGACCCTGCATCAATGATACTGTAACAGTACATTCTGTCGACATTCTTGCTGTCACTGAAACACATACTCGCCAGGAGGAAACGGATAGCCTTCTACATTCCATCACCCCGACAGGTTTCAAATTCTGCCACAAACCCCGTATTCATGGCCGTGGTGGTGGTGTTGGATTTTTTATCAACAAAGCTATACAGTTTAGATCTGTGGATACACCTACTTTCAGTTCCTTTGAAAATACTAGCATTGCAATTGGGTCTGCGGCTCAACCGCTTGTGTTGACTTGTGTTTATCGGCCACCTGGCTCATGCTCTGAAAGTTTCCTGGATACGCTACTTAATTCTCTTAGCTCCTGGTTTGGTGTGAGCGGGGTTGTCCTCGATTGGTTTAAGTCTTATCTCTCAGACCATGTTCAGTGCATTAAGATTGGGTCAATTTTATCTGATGCCAAAAAGTTGTTGTATGGTGTGCCTCAAGGCTCTGTCCTGGGCCAATCCTTTTTTCACTCTATACTACTCCACTGAGTAAAGTCATACGGAATCATCCTGGTATTAGTTTCCAGTTCTACGCTGATGACACACAATTGTATGTACATCTCACACATAAAAATGTTGCCTCGGCCCTTGATAAGCTGTCACACTGCATTGAAGACGTAAAGAGATGGCTCTCTACAAATAAGCTCAAGCTAAATCCTGATAAGACCAAATTCATTGTGTTTGGCTCAAAGTCTCAGCGCCAAAAACTTAATCAGTCCTTCCCGGTCAACATACTTGGTAATCTTATATCACCAATAGATGCAGTTAGGAACCTTGGTGTCTGGTTTGATTCAGATTTCTCATTCTCTTGCCATGTTATGAAGGTCTGCAAGGCTTGTTTTGCTCATGTCCGGGATCTTAAGCGACTCCGAGGACATCTGACACATGAAGCGGCTTTTATGGCTGCTAATGCTCTGGTCGGAAGTCGACTTGATTACTGTAACTCTCTGTTCAGAGGTCTCTCAGTTCTAGATCTGCGCAAACTTCAATGTGTTCAGAATAGCCTTGCCAGAATTGTTGCCAACACCACCAAGTACTCACACATCACTCCAGTTAGAAAAGCACTACATTGGTTGCTGATTAAGTACCGTTCTATCTTTAAGACTGCCATGCTGGTATATAAGTTCCTACACAGTGGTAACCCCAAATACTTTGAACCCTTCCTGATTCCCAGACATAGTGCATACAACACACGTCAAAGTCAATCTGATGGCATATTTCTTGAGGTTCCCCACTTTGCTTCAGTTTTCAAGTCTCGAAAACATTTTGGACTCAGTTTTACGTATCACGCACCTATGATTTGGAATGACCTTCCTGATGAGGTCCGCTCTGCAAACTCACTTGCCTCTTTCAGGTCAAAGTTGAAGTCATACCTCTTTGGAAAAGCATACCCACCCTAAATCTCCAATCTCCTTCTGCTTTCTCCGCGGTGCTGACCCCTGCAATGTCTCTGGTTTTTGAATATTGAACAATGTTCTTGTGTGATGCGTCTTAGAATCTGTCTTTTGACAGAGATTAAGCGCCATAAAAGTGCTATTAGAATTAGAAATTAGAATTGATGTTTGGCCTCCCTTGATGGGTTTCTAAAGCTCTCATGATGTCTCTGTTCCTTTTGTCTGCCTGTGGTGGTTGTATGTCGTCCACTGGAGTGGGTGGTCTGTCGCTCCCCCTGATGGCTTCTCAGCATGTTATGTAGTACCACACATGTTAACACAATGTCTCTGCTCCATGGTGGTCAACAGCACCCTGAATTCTTTGACCAGTATTCCAAATGAATTCTCGACCACCCTCCTGGCCCTGGATATCCTGTAGTTTTCTATTCTCTCTGGTCAGTTGTCATCAACTGTATGGCTTCACCAGCCAAGACATAAGGGCAAAGGCGTCGTCCCCCAGCAGGAGGTAGTGTAGATTTGGCCCCCCAGGTCGAAGTGGTTCAGGTGGTGGTAGTCCCAACCTTCCATTCTCGATTCTTCTTTTCAGTTTGCTGCGGTTGAATATCTGAGCAGCTGATGATGACTCACTGGCCCCCACATTGACCCACAGGAACTTATAATCAGCATTAACTAAATCCAAAAGTACTAGGATGAAGTAGCCCTTGTAGTTGAAATATTCACTGCTTGACTTCTTGGGCGTCTTTATAGCAATGTGTTTTCCATCTAGTGCACTGACTGCATGAGGGACATTCCATCTGTTTCTAAATCATTCTTCAATTTTCTTCTAGTTTTCTGGATCAGTTGGACACATCAAATATTCCTGCTGAAATTCTTTCAAAATGGCTTTGCAGACCTGGGGGACAAATTTGCAGATGGTCATTCTTCCAACCCTCCATTGGTATTCCAGTGAAGTGTATGTTTATCCTGTGGATAAGTGTCTCAATGTAACTGTCAGTTTCAGTCTGACTTCCAGTGGCTTCCTGATGTCGGTGGTTGACTTCCTCAGACGGGGTAATTCTTCATCATGGTGAAGTTTCTGGAGTCTGGTATGTCAGTTGTGATTAGTTCGTCCAAGAGTGTTCTGTAGAATCCTGTCTCTGCACTATCCAGGGCATGATCCATGAATTCTGTGGCTTCCTTCTCCTTCTGCATGGTTTGGGTGGTGGTGATACGAGCTGGGCAGATGCTGGGTTCTGCTGTCTTCTGTGTCTTGAAATCATGGTGAATACTAACATATTCAATTCAATGAAAAACAAAAGGACCCTCAAGTGATCAAGCAGTTGCTCTTGATGTGTTACTGTCATCTTTGCAGTGTGATATGAGTGGCACATCAGAGGGGGGGTTATATAGTGTGATATGGATCCTGATTCTGGATCACGACTGTAGATCACAAAAACAATCAGTGTTGTCAGCAAGGGTTGGGAACATGCTGTCGGCTTGTCTGTTTGACTTTACGGCTTGTCTGTTTGTGAGCCAGCTTGTCTGTTAGAGGTTTAGGGATTGTCGCAGTACGCTATGACTGGCAGTGCAAAAAAACGTCCCTGAGCTTGGGTGATCATGTCCCTGAGCTTGGGTGATCACTGTGAAGAAACTTATAAACCAAAGTATTAATTTTGAAAATACACTGAAATTCAACTGTTAACCAATGTTAATCAATGTTAAGCAATTTGTGCATGGTGAAACTGGATAGACTTCTGAAAAGAGAGTTGCAGTAGTCCAAATGACTGCTCACCAGAGCATTTGCCACCAGGACACCAGCCTCATCTGCCAGATACTGTCTGACCTGCCTGAGATCATGCATTTGAATGAAGCAGGTCTTACAAATATTGTAGACATGATCAACAATGGAAAAATTAGCATCAAACCAGACACCCAGGTTCTTTACAACAGCTGATGGATGCAAAAGTTTACCAAATATCCTAACAGGACGGTAAGAATCTGAGCATGAGATCCAAATGTAATGAACTCTGTTTTTTTCTCAGGGTTTAATTTAAGCATACTTGGCGACATCCATTCCTCAACATCCTGAAGACAAGAATTCAATTCATCAAAGGCTAAGGTGGCATTTTTGTAGGACAAATGAACAAAGAACTGAGTGTCCTTGGCATGAAAATGGAAATTGATATCAGAATGCCTTCAAATAATCTTACTCAAAGGAGTGATGTATAGCAGGAAGAGCAGAGGGCCAAGGACAGAGCCTTGTGGCACACCAAACTGCAGCTCATGCAATTCTGAGAGGGTTGACCCAATTTTAATTGCTTGTAATCGGTGGCTTAGATAGGAGAACCAGTTCTGGGCCGTGTTACACACACCAAACCAGGACTTAAGATAATTTAGAACAGTATTATGGTCAATTATATTGAAGGCGGCTGACTGACCTCTTTTTGGAATTGGACTATCCCGTTTTGGACATCAGTGCATTAGAGGATGTTTACATCAATTTTGGCACCTTATAAGTGTTTTCTTACTTACTTACTAAGACAAGTGCACATGGGCTCGCCACATGATAGTGAGAGATGGATTTCATTTTTAAAATGCAGTAGGGCAGTTTCAGTGGAGTGACCAGTTTTATACGCTGATTGATGAGGATTATGCAGATTGTTACTATTGATGTGTTGCATAAACTGTTTGACAACAACCCGCTCCACCAATTTTAACATAAAACATAAACCTGATACTGGACAATAGTTCTTTCTTAATAAGGGGAATGGCAACCACCTTCTTGAATTGTTGGGGAAAAACACCCTCAATCAAAGACAAATTGACAAATTTTGTAATAGATGGAAGTAAAATATCCACACAATCTTTGAGAAGAAAATTGGGGACTGGGTCTAAAAGACATGATTTTGTAGGGGAATGTTTGATAATCTTACATATGTCATTCTCTGAGACCTCACTGACATTGGACAGTTTGGGGGATAAATCCATGGGTGGTACAACAGTTGTGGTAAGCGTTGAAAACATATTTCTGATCCAAAAGAAAAAATTGCAAATTCATTAGCCAGGGATTTGTCTGACTGGTGAGGAGGAAGAGGCATCGCATAGCCCTTATTAAGAACTAGTCGTAGTGCCTGTCACAACTTCTTTGGGTCGTGGCTAATGTCATTGATGACATTACTGTAGTATTCAGCCTTGTCTCTGCTGACAATTGTGTTGCACTGAGCAATCTGTCTGCGTAATCTAGTTCGGCTCAACTGAGACCTGTATTTACGCCACATATGCTCAAACTGATTTAATTGATTTCTCCCTGTGATATGTATCTGACAACCAGCCAGCTGGTTCTTTTTTAATTTTGCGACAAATCAAAGGTGCATATCTGTTTAACAACCAAGGTCATGTACATACTGATCATATAGATCATCAGCAGTGCTAGCAGGAGACTGCATGTCGATCTAATGGTATCTGTGGTAAAAAATACTGCCAACCTTAGGTAATGCAGGTCATTCAAAATTGAGATGACACTTCATTAATGCATGATCTGAGACAAAGTCACCAACTGTAATATTACAAACAAAATTTGAATCACTTGGGCTGAGTATCAAGTCCAGCATGTGACCATGCAAATTAATGGGTTTGTTTACACTTTGAACAATGTTGAAACTATCCAGAAGGTCAGTACAGTCTGTATTGACATAAACATTAAAATCACTACAAATAATGAAGAAAGAAGTAAGAGATGATAAGAATCCACAAAAAACAGGAAGTCATCTAGAAAAGCTGAGGAAATATATGAGGATATAACAATTTTTTTAAAAGTGGAATAGGTTGGTGCATTGACAACCTTAGTGGGTAATTATTTCCTAGTCAAGAAGCCCACACCGCCACTATGACCAGTCATCCTGGGTCTATGAATCAGTCGAAAACCCAGTGGAGTTAGACTTCAGCAGGCAATCACTGTCAGAGATTTGAATGTGTGTTTCTGCAAGGGCCAGGACGTCTAGATTATTTGAGACAATTGAGTCACCAATTAGGGGCCCTTTATTCCTGATAAAATGATCTGAGACGAGGTTTACAGGATCTGGGTTCAAGGCAATATCACTGGATAACAACAACAGATTCGAAAGACACCTGAAATTGGCATGTGCAGGGAACCTGTTTGAGTAAAGTCTAATGGAGTGATCCTTAACTGAGCCAGGAGCCCAGATGGCAAGGGGGCTGATGGATAAGTGACTTTGGGCCGCAACTTTAAGCAAGAATAAAATATTGAAAAATAATATGACTAAGACCAGAAAAAAGTGAATATAGGACACCTAGCACACTAAATTAACTAACTGGGGTGGTTCACAACAAAGTCCATAGTAAGCTACACTCTAGTTTTAGTCCCATGGGTGACTCACAGGCACCATATTCACCCCACTGAGCCTGAGCCTTAAAAATGCCCTCAAGAAAAAAGAAACCACAAAACAGATAAAAACACAAAAACATATCAAGCACCGATAAGAGGTTGCTGGAATAAACACATGCCAGGAATATCACCAATATAGATATACCACACAATTTTTGTGTACAGGAGAAACTCAGTAATTCCTGGTCATGTTGGCGATAATACCTGATATATATTGAATGGAGGGAAAGGCAGCAAAAAACAAACTTATGGGTTAAAAAGTATCTACATAGTATGATTGGTAGTAATTTAATACAGGTGTGCTAAAGAGCAAGCAATAATTTGATGAGAGTAAATAAAACTGAAGGTTGAATGTATTGTTTTTGAAAAAAATGACGTCTCCATAGTTCGTACTAAAGACACATATGGTTTTCTAATAGTACTTAATACATTCTAAAGTTGTAAAAGCAATAATAAAGGAGATATAAGGCAAAATATCAAAATCTACTATTTTATTACCACAGTTTGGCCCCTACAAAGTGTCAGGTAGAAAATTTGACTTGTTTTCTAGACTCACCACATATGGTTTCTTTCTACCTCCCAATGCATTATATGGTTCTAAACGCAAAAGATAATAGGGGGTTCACATGAATTTTAAGCTTTCTAGTTGGTACCAGTGAGAAAATCGCTCATAAATCAGTCAATTTTCATCGGATCACTCCCAAAGTCTATTCAGCTTGCATTTTTGACAGTATGAACAAGTGTATGAAAATACAAGCCTCTGTGGTTAGTAGATTTTAGTAAGTAGCGATAACGGGTGGGTATACCAAAAAAACTATTTTTTGATCACCTGACCTTGATAAAGATCAAGGCCAAATTTAAGCATGTGAAAAAGATTTTCCCATGCCTAAGGTATACAGCTACGAAATATGGTTAGAAAGCTTCCAATAACAAGGGAGATATTCAAGGGACACCATAAAACAGCAGCGGCAAGGAAACTGAAGTGAAAACAAATAAGTACCCTTTGAGGGACTCCCAAATTAAATTACACAATAAACATAGAATTTCTGGTTCTTTTAGCTGAATCTTTATGTACCCTATGATCTCTAATCTCATATACCACAGAATTCTTCATTTTTCCCAAAATAAGACTCCTATTTACACGTTCTGCCACTTTATTCAATTTAAAAAGGGCACAGACTTACCTAATGTTTATGTTTCTGCATACCTACCTTGTGATTTCCATCTCCACAGAAGGCTACAAAATGTTTTCTTAATAAGATAAAAGTACATATAATAATCAGTTCCAGCAATCCATAAATCTTTCCAATGGGTGAAATATGTCTCAAAAATGGCAGAAGAAACATTCTGGTGTAACCAAGGTTACACCATGACGTTGTACCTCTACATCCCTCAACCTCAACCAAGGTCACACCAAAACGATGTACACCTATATCCCCAACCAAAGTCTCCTCCAAGTATCAACTTCTTACACCTTTCGGTTTCCAAGTATAGCCTGGGCAAGATTTTAGAGTTCAAGGTCACTACGGCAAGGCCAAATTAAGGTCACACTATGACACTGCATACCTTAAACTCCGATCCAATGTCCTTACCGAGATTCTCTACACATTATGCTTTCTGAGATATAGCCTGGACATTATTTTAAAAGTCACAGTCACTACAGTAAGGTCAAATCAAGGACACATCATGACATTGCACACCTACAATCCCCTATACCATACGCTTTCCAAGATATAGCCTGGACAATATTTTGAAGGTCAAGGTTACTACAGTAAGGTTAAAGGTAAAATCAGTCACACTATGATGATGCACACCTGCAACCCCCAATCAATATCCTTATTAAGATTACTGTTCCTACACCTCATGGTTTTGTAAATATAGCCTAAGATTTAAAGGTCCCTACAGTAAGGTCAAATCAAGGTCACAGTTTCTCAGATACAGTCAGGTCAAGCTTTTTCTCAACAGTGTCTTTATTTTTGCATTGTACTGTATCCTACAAAGTGGGATTCACTAAAAGTTTTAAATCCTCTGGCAAAGCTTCTACTTTAACTCTAATTTAGTAAAACAAACAGTGTCTTTATTTTTGCATTACACTGTAACCTACAAAGTGGGATTCACTAAAAGTTTAAACCCAAAAGCAAAGCTTTTACTTTATAACTCTAATTTAATAAAACAGTGTCTTTACTTTTGCATTGGACTGTAACCTACATAGTGGGATTCACTAAAACTTTTAATTCCTCTGGCAAAGCTTCTACTTTATAACTTTAATTTAGTAAAACAGTTTTGTAATTTCTTGCAAGACTTCAGTATAAAACCAGAACCTGTATCCGACCCAGTGCATATACACAACAAATTGTTTCAGAATTATGCTCACCTCTTTTGCTGTATCTGTAGGTGTAGCAACTGGACTGTTGTCCCTTGTCCTTAACCTCATTCTTTTAATTTCTCCTTTAAAGAAATCAGCAACTCCAGCAGTGGCTACAAACACACCAGAAAACAAGATACGAATATTATTAGTTTTTTTGCATATGTACAGGTATGTACATTTACCAAAATATTATATCCTTACTCAAAACCATCCAAATGAAATGGAAGGATAATTAAAAGTTAATCCCAGGGTGACTACAATAGAAACAAATGAAAACCTATACATAATATTCTGTATGTAATTTCCAGAATATCATACAACAAATACAGAATGCTATTTATACATAGTGCAATAAATTCTATCTGTGGAAATCAAAGTGAATTTAGAAATATCCTGGCTGTACAGTCCAGGCAATAGTGACTGATTTCCCCAAGCTGAAAGATGTAAAAGGGCAACCATTTATTCAAGAGCCTCCTCAATGTTCCACTAGATACAGTACCAAATGAGGGATAAGCATTATTTTAAACGGCTTTCCAAGCCCCTTTGTATCTGTCTGGAAGTTGGATCAAAGCTATGTCCTTTGTGTTCTGAGGCAGGTTTCTTGCCCACTAGGGCAGTCCTGGATATGTTGTTCAAGTGATGGTAAATAGTAAATTTTATTCGAAAGGAAGATGTGTTTAAGTTTTGACTTTATTTGTGAGACTTTTCATAAGTTCACAACAATAAGTTGGTTTGCTAACTTCCATGCTCCAACACAATATGCTGCTGCCAACAGATAGGGCAGCTTTCCTTGAAAAGAAAACAGGTGAATCAAATTCATTGCTTAGTCTTACGTTTATTCACAAAATAGAGAAAATAAGAACTGAAGCTACATGGATCTCTTAATGTAGTTTAATTAGTGAAAGGCATATTATTTTATTACATTGATTATCAAACTCTCATTCCAATAAAAAACAATGTAATTATATTACTGGCTCACTAATTTCTTCCACTTTGTGGTTATGAAAAGCTTCGAATTGGAATATTGCCAGTTTCAACAAACAGTAACAAGTATCTTTTGTTCACAAGATACAGTCTTGGGAAGAAGGGTATGAAGGTTTAAAAATACTGTAATTATTGTATTAAATGCTTCCTCTTAAACTGTGGCCTCCCAACACTTTCAATTACAAGTTTCAGTGAGTAAGAATCAGAAATTATTGCAGTCAATATTCAGCAGTTGAGAAGCCAGTTAAAAATCTGTAAATTTGATGTTGCAAAACCTTGATAAAAATAAATAAAGTACTTTCATTTGTACAGCAGCTGCATATAATCAGATGCATGCAATAAAACACCACATAGTGTTAATTTTGTCAGTTTTAAGTTATGAGTAAGTTTTATACCTGGTATATCTACAGAAGGCTGAAAATTTTGTAAACATTTTAAAGTAGCTCTTTAGCTGACATGAAAAAAGCTACAAAAGCTCACATTTCAGAGATGTTTGTTATTATAAACAACTCCTTCTTGAAAAAATAATAACCCCAAGGTGTTTATTATACCTGAAGTAGATGATACAACACATAGTCTGCCTTTTTCTGCAGATTTTATATAAGGCAGGGCATGACTTGCAATATGGACATAACTATGGTAGTTAATGCCAGACATCTTTTCAAACATCTTTAGTTCTTTGTCTGTCCCGCTCCATAATGTGAAATGTCCGAAATAAGCATGGTTCAATACCACAGTGTCTATACCCTGCATCAGACTCACAGCTTTCTGGAAAATACACAAAATATACAAGTCATTGTATTGAGATTTTCTGCAAGAATCTATGTGGTTACTTTTATTTAGAGTAACACATGGAAAACATTCTATACTTACAAATGCAAGAGATTTATATTTTTCACTGAGTTAAAGACCAAAACATACTATCTCAAAAATATCCATTGATATCATCATCTGCTCCTCCACATGATTTTACTATGTTTACATCTGAGATTATATCCATATAGCTTCTCAGTTTTCAGAAAGAAATCAAGAACTATCTGTTCATACTCAACTTCTACCACCTATCACACTCTTCACTATGGATGTCATGATGATTTCATTGCCTCATTTAACCTAATTGTAACCCAGTGTCTTAGACAATGCACATCAATTTATCACTGTATATATACTTGTATAAATCTTATTTATCCTTACACGGGTCCATTTTCTACTGAAAACAAACCTTCACATAAACCACAAGGAATTCTGACAAACTGTAATACCTACATTCACAACTGCTATATTTGTATACATCTATTTGATATATGTTCATGTATAAATATAAAATATATGTAATATCTGTTGTTATATATATATTCAAATAATTTTGTTTCAAGATATAAGCAAGTCAAAGTATAAAGTAAATTTATGTGTGGGTACACAAAAGGCATACACACTGCAGTTTTTGGTATAGTTGGTTAAGAGATAAATCTCACAAGAGAATGAATCTCATTATTAAATATCATTATTATTCCAACTAGCCCATACAAACTTGTGCATGAGCAGATATTATTGACTCTTTTGGTATTAACATTTTTAAATTGTATAAAAGTCATCATAAATGTACAAATATGGCTTCAAATAGCTTATGTTCAGCATCTGATGTGGATAAATTTGTTCAAAGTTGTCAAATTTAAAACCGTAAGTTCAAAATATTGTCAAAAGATTACCTCAATTAAAATTTTGCTTTCTGTCTGGTAGTTGTCCATATCTGCAGCATGGTATCCAAACTTACCTCCAGGATTTAAAGATTTACATTTTGCAATTACCTGTTTAAAAAATAAATCAGTCGTATATTTGCAGATATAGCTCAACAAAATATTGCTTTGAACATTAAATTTATGTCCCCCTTTAAGTTGCATTTTGAATCTTTGATGGTTTCTATTATGTTAATAATTTTGACCTTAACGCATCACTTGCTTTCTAGCGAAAAGTTATTTGTCTAATGTAGGTTACATCTTAATACTAAATCTGGTGTTTGATGTCATTTCAAACTCATATAATTATAGATCACAACATAAATGTGAATTTAAGTTTTGAAAGAAAGCACTGCATATGAGTCAGTCAAGATTTTGTTCTGTAAGATGCAATAGCCAGCCACAACCAACTCTCTACACTTGAGGCCAGATTCAGACCCCAAATCAGAGAAATGGGAGGTAGGTTTGTTATCTACAGTAACTTGTCTAATAATCTGTGTATTCTACACAAATAACTTCCCACAAGGGGCAATGGTGAGGGCCTGTTCCAATATGACTCTGGCTGTTGATCAGAACATAAACCCAAACTGTGACTTTCTATAAGAAAGTTAACTAGAAACAGGGTTTTGCCAACAAAAACAAATGGCCCTAATGGAGACATGAGTAGTATCATACTGTAAACAGAATGTAAGCTTTATTGTGTTTTGTACATGAACGAAAAGTTGCCCAGTTTGGGTTTAAGATGGCCACACCTTCACTCATATTGGAACTTAAAGTTGGCCAGAAAACAAGAAAGTCCTGTTTTTCATGATGAATAAGTGTGCAAAGTTTAGCCAAGGTCCGTTGAAAATCAAAATAACTGGAGGCTAAAAGCCCCCTTATTTTACTGTAAGGTGGCCATAGCTTCATCCATATTAGAACTTTACCTTAAGCATAAAATAGGAATGTCCCTTTTGTCATTCTTTATATGTGTGCAAAGTTTAACTGAGGACAGTTGAACAAAAAACATAGCTGGTGGCTGAAAACTCCCTTGTTTCACTCTAAGTTGACCATAACTTAATTCATATTGGGACTTTAAGATGACCATAAAATAATAATGTCCTTTTTTTATCCTTAATAAGTGTGTAAAGTTTAACTGAGGTGGGTTATAAATGGCATAGCTGGAGGTTAAAAACTCCCTTATTTTAACTGTAAGGTGGCCATAACATCATTTATATTGGACTTAAAGGTGACCATAAAATAAGAATATGCCTTTTGTCATCCTTTATAAGTGTACATTTTTTATTTTAAAAATTTAAATACTTACCGAGCTTAGGGCTAACAACCCTACATTTTAACTTACGGTTACCATAACAGTGTTCATATTCAAATCATAAGGTAGCCAGGGTCTTTTTTTACCTATTTCAATATCAGTGATAAGTTAGATTTAAAAAATAGAAAAACAAAGGAGCCAGAGGGTTTGAATCCAATTTTATGGCTTTAAGCAGGCCAGAGAGCCATTTATGTTTAGAGTTTAAGGTCACCATAAAGTCAGGCTATTTTTTTGACAAATCTTCCTGTATATGCCAAGTTTGGTTGAAAAGAGTGAATATTTAAGATAACTGGAGGGTTAAAAGAGAGTTTGTGTTCATAGATTCTTGCTCTAAATGGTCTGCATATTTGACTGACATAATATTTATTTAATTTTGTACATGTGATTAAATATATAATATCACTAAGTTCACATATCTTCTTTGATAAGTCAATTGTTTGATATTTCTTACCGGTAATTTTACAGGTGACATAATTATTTTTCTTGATGATGGGGCAGCAAGTGCATTTGTCCAACCGAGTACAGTGCATGGGCATTATTTTCTTAGTCTCAATTTCACTTGGTGACTATGAAATTGAGGCTTTAGTAAGCATATCTCTAAGGCTTGGTACTAGTTCTCAAATGTAGCTAGTTCAACAGCTGGGTCAAGCACTTTTTCCCGAAAAGCAATGAAGGGGTGTTTTTTGAAAAATGCTTAAGGTGACTTTATATAAAGGTTAATGTCTGGAAAAAGTATTCCAAAAATTATTCCTGTCGCTATATTATTAAAGAAAGAAAGACAGGAAAAAAGTTCCAAAGGCATAGAAGTTATTCAAGTGAGACCATAATCCTGTAGCAGCGGCGATGAGTCAAACCTGACAGGCAGCTTAATGATTATGTACAAGCATTACTAAAATTTTTGGAAAATGTAAAACGTAGATGGTACAGCTCATTGAAAGACAATAAAAAACAAGCCATGTAAAAGCTGCAAGCATGGGTGGCTTTATGGATTGATCATTCTTATTTGGTCCAGTCTGAACACAATTGGGCAAGATAAAAGATACTGAAGGCTAAATATAGGAGTCAGCTAATATGAACAGCATTTTCAAAGTATATGGGATCCATTTTTGTACAGGTATTTTTCCAGTGAAAATACCAATCTATTTTGAAATCTTCTAGTATTGCTGGCTTATTTTCAATGGGTCTGCAGTCTATTTAGTGCTCAGGGCTTTATTCCAGTGAAACTATAATATATAAATTGTCCACTATAGATGACTTATTTTCAATGGGTTTTCAATCTATGATGGGTGCAGTGGTTAAGTTATATAAACATCATTTTCTGGAATTAATTTCTTGAAGAAACTTTTGCCACTGAAAATATAAAACTGATCAGAACTCTTCTACTGCTAAAAAATTATCTTCATTGGGTTTGAAATCTAATTAGGGTGCAGCACAGACTGCTATTGAAGATTTGATCATTTCAATAACATCTGTTAGTTCTTAAATGATATAATAGGACCACCAAAATGTATTAATAAGTTTGATAAATGGAATTACTCTGCAATATTAATATTATACAAAAAATTATAGGCTATTTGGAAAGAGGTTTATGTCATATGTTGTTAAACAAATTAATCATTTATATACTTTTATGGAACAACAGAAAAAATATGTTGATAACTTATAATAGTACAATAATGTAAGTTTATAGGACAATATGCTGTAGAAATGGACCGCCATCAATGATTATCTGCCTGACACATCCATTGTCCACTAATGGATGTGAAAGGCCAATAATCATTGATGATTTCTACAGCATATTGCCCGTAAAAATTACATTATTACTATTATTATTACCTGAATATTATATATGGTGTCATTGGAGTTTTCGTGCAATAGTGATTACATCAACTATACTTAGGGTCTGCAGTCAGGTCAATGTATTCTGTACAGAAGACCTGTTTTTGTCACTCTGTAAAGTTTGCTTAAAATACATGAAGTGACAACAAAACAACTGGAACATTTTTGGATAATAAGGTTTATAGTTTAATATAGAATAAGAAGATACTTCTATTGTACTGAAAAGAAGATTAAATTGTTTGATTTTTGAAGTTTAAAATTTGACATTTCAACCAGGTTTATACTGGGATAAATAATCAAACTGAAAGTTAATTAATTAAGTGTACACAAGAGAACAATGGAGCTGCCAAATGTGGCCCCTGTGTGTATAAGAGCTATGGAAATTCCTAATTTCAAGACATTAAAAGAAGTGGAGCTGTGTGTGGCAATATGTGACTCTATTGAAAGGTCATGTTTACTTGGAGTGCAAAGAATAGGTATGGTGTGGAGAGTTTACCCAAAGAATCATGAATCAAGGATAACTCTACTTGCCAATGGGATTGTGATCAGAGAACAGAGAGTGGGCTTTTTCAGCAACAACCCAGTGAGAGCTAAATTGGCCGGTGGAGAAACTGATGAAAATATAATGAAAATTACCATAAAAGACTTGCCTATTTCAAAAGGAAACAAGGGTGTTGAAAAGTTCTTAATGACACAAGAGATAAAATTGAGGTCACCAGTTGAATATGCAAAGGCTAGAAATGATCAGAATGAGTTAACCGAATGGTTAAATGGTGATCGAACAGTTTTTGTTGACAGCTTTAGTGATCCATTGCCAAGAGTTACCTGGATTGGGGACTCTAAAGTACGCATCTATCACAGAGGGCAACCAAAACCAGTGATCAAGTGCACACATTGCTTACAGGAAGGACACTTCAGATCACAGTGCACAAATGAACAAGTTTGTGTTGTGTGCAAGATGGAAAGTCACAGGCCAGGAGACCCTAAATGTTCTGGCACTGCCAAGCAACCACACAAGACAGTTACTGTATTTTCGGGCAAAGAAAACCCTCTAAGCAACTTCTTTCCCTGTGAGGTTAGAGTTTTTGGGATAATACATAAATCAGCTGAGCATGCTTATCAGTATGCAAAAGCACAGCAAGCAGGAAAGAACAAAATAGCTGAGAGAATTATTCAAGCAAACTCTGCACTTCAAGCAAAGATAGAAGCCAAAGCCCTGCCATACAACCCAAACTGGACAAACAGGAAAGAGAGTGTGATGTCAGAAATTCTGTCTGAAAAGATGAAGAGCTGTAAGGAATTTTGTGAAGAGCTCATGAATGCAGACAAGGTTCTAGCCGAAGGTGTGCCAGGAGATACATACTGGTCAACAGGACTTACAAAAGAACAATCCTTACTGGTAAAAAAGAGTAGTTGGCCAGGAAAGAACATCATGGGAAAGCTATTGACTGAAATAAGAGAAAACCACAAGAAAAAGATGAAACAGAATAAACATTCACAGAAATCATACTCTACACAGCAAAGTGATGAGAGTGACTCAGAATGAACAGTATTTTGCATGCTGTGATAGAGTAAGTTTTAGAATGCGTTATTTTTTTGTATTTGTATATTGTTCTATTGCTATTTTTGTAAAAATGTGTAACTATGACAATGTCTCAAGAAATTAAAATACTGTCATACAACTGTCGTGGGTTAAACAATTATGCTAAGAGAAGAAAATTGTTTTCTTGGTTTGAAAATCAAAAATTGGATATTATAATGTTACAAGAAACATTCTGTACTGACAAACTAGAGCCATATGTGAGAGCAAGCTGGAAAGGGAAAGTTAAGCTATCTTTGACTGACTCCTCTCACAGTAGAGGAGTGGCTATACTCTTTCACAAAAACTTTGCTGGAAATATACTTGGTTCTTATTCTTCGACAGATGGACGACTTATCATTGTAAATGTTGAGCTTGCTTGAGAAATTTTATCTCTGGTATCTTTGTATGCTCCTAATAATAAATCTGACAAAATAAACTTCTTTAAGTTGGTGATAAAAATGATAAAAACACACTGTGATAATTTAAACAATTTAATTGTCGGTGGAGACTTCAACACTTACCTAAGGGTTATTGACAGGTTACCAGTAGCTGCTAAAACAGACTGTAGCACTGGATCTCTAAACAAAATGTTACAATCTTGTAACTTAATAGATTGCTGGAATACTAAATACCCATCTAATCCAGGATTTACGTACTTTGATAAAAAAATAAATCCCACAGTAGACTTGACTACCTTATGATAGGTAAAAATTTAAATTTAAAAATATACAAATTACCCAACCAGTACGAGATATAAATGTAATTGATCATAGTGCTATAAAAATAACATTTTCATTAACAACCCATCAGAAAGGAAAGGGATACTGGAAATTAAACAATAGTGTATTAAAAGATGTAGAGTATATAAATGGTATCCATGAGACAATAAATTCCACAATGAATACTTACCTGAGATTAGATTCACATCAACTCTTATGGGAAATTTTAAAGGTTAATATTAAAGAATTTAGTATACATTACTGCAAAGCAAAAGCTAAAATATTGATAGACAACTGTAATGATATGCAATTAGAATTGGATACTATTAATAAGGATATTTCTCATTGTATGATGCAAAACACCTTGGATAATGCTGATAGAAATTCACTCCAATCATTATATTTAAGAAAAGAAGAATTAGAAATTATTTAAAATAAAAGATACGTTGATAAAGCTAAGGGGTATTGCATCAGATCAAGGGCCAAATGGATTAAAGAAGGAGAGGTAGGATCCAGATGTTTCTTGGGGTTAGAAAAGCAAAGACAAGCCAGTAATGTAATATGGGAAATAAAGGTTGGCAATAGCTTTGTAAATGAAGGTAGTAAGATACTTTCAGAAATTGGTAATTTTTATACAAGTCTGTACAAGGACAGAAACATACCAATAGACAAAATAAAGACCTACTTACAGAAAAATGAACCAAGAAGCAAATTTAATGATAAAGATAAAAAGTTTTGTGATAATACAATTTCAAAAATTGAACTTCGTGAAGCCGTTGAAAGTCTTAAAGCTAATAAATCACCTGGTATTGATGGTCTGACTCCTGAGTTCTATAAGAAATTTTGGCCAAACTTAGAAAAAGCTTATGTGAATATGTTACAGGAAACATTTGTTAAAGGCATCTTGCCAATCTCAACACGTAAAGCTGTTTTAACATTAATTCACAAAAAAGGAGATAGAAACTTACTGACTAATTATAGACCAATGAGCTTAAGCAACTATGATTACAAAATTTTGACATCAGTTTTCGCTAAAAGAATACAACAAATTCTTCCAAAATTAATTTCTAAAGATCAGAGTGGTTATATAAAGGAAAGATATATAGGGCTAAATGCTAGACTAATTAGTGATATCATTGATAATTGTGAAAATAACAACATACCTGGTGCAATTGTTTGCCTGGATTTTGAAAAGGCTTTTGATTCATTAAATTGGAATTTTCTCTTTCTTGCCTTAGAAAAATATGGTTTTGGAAAGTCATTTATACAATGGATCAAAATATTCTATAATAAACCCACATTCTGTGTAAAACATAATGGTGTCCTATCAAAAGAATCAGTCATGGAAAGAGGAATACGACAAGGGTGTGCTGTCTCAGCCTTACTATTCATACTCTGCATTGAATACATGTCTAATGAATTTACTAAAAGCCCCAATGTTTCTGGTATAAAGTTATATCAGCTGGAATCCTGTATTACATTATATGCTGATGATGCAACACTTACACTGTCAGATGAACGTTCCGTATCTCAAGCTATTTTTATTTTAAAAGAATTTTCATCAGTTTCTGGTCTCAAATTAAACATTGCAAAATGTAATGGGCTGTGGCTTGGTCCATTAAAGAACAATCCCCAATGCGTTGAGGGAATAACTTTCAGCTCCAATCCAATAAAATGTCTGGGAATCTATATTGGAACTGATAAAGAAAATTGTAACACTTTAAACTGGAATAAGAAAATTGCCAAACTTGAAGAATTGTTACTGCGGTGGAGCACTAGGAAATTGACTTTGTATGGGAAAATACAAATTATCAATACTATAGCCTTACCAAATCTGGTAAACTCGTTTACACTTCTACCAGTACCAACTAATGTCATAAAAACAGTAGAAAAGATAATTTTTAAATTTATTTGGGGAAAGGTCCATAAGATTAAAAAGAATGTTTTAGTCAATAGCCATAGCAATGGAGGAATAGGTTTGATAGATATTGAGTCAAAAGTATTATCTTTAAAAGCTGCATGGGTGTCCAAAATAATAAATGACGATGGTAAACTTAAAGACATTGTTAGCCTGTACTTATCTAACACAGGATTATACCTAACACACATGTTGAAAACAAGATGTTTTACAGCATACAATAGGTGCAAAATAATAAAACCCTTAGCTGAATTAAAACCTAGTGATATTATGTCTCAAGTAATCTGGGGCAATGAATATTTTAAATCAAAGCAGAAGACTTTATTTTTCAAACATTGGATTGAAAGTGGCTTCGTATTTGTCAAAGATTTATTTACTAAAGATGGGAAGTGGCTACAGTCTGACGAAATTTTTACAAACCTTTTAAACAAGAGGAATTGGTTGATTGAGTTGACTATTTTAAAGAAAACAGCTGGCAAAGTTGTCTCCAAAATTGATAGCACTATTTGCAAATACATGCAACAAAAATTATTTCTTAATGTTAACTTCTACCATAGGAAAGTTTTAATTAATCCATATTTAATTAAATCAAGAGATATTTATCATCTCTTTCTCAAAAAGAAAAATGTGCGACCTTACTCTGAAAAAAAGTGGGAACGAATTTTAAACATATCATTAAGCCACAATGAATGGTCAAATATTTACTGTAATAATTTTTATCCTATCAAATATAAAAAAAACTGTGCGAGTTTAAATATAAAATTCTATTAGATATTTTACCATGTGGGTATATTGTTAGTAAATGGAATTCCAAGGTTTCAAGCATTTGCAAATATTGTAATACAAAAGAAAGCATAACTCATATGTTGTATGAATGTAGCAGGATAAAACCAATTTGGGTAACATTCAGTAATTGCCTCAGCATGAACATAAAGTTAAGTCATGTAATTCTGGGAATTAGAACTAAAGACTATGTGAGCTTGAATAAACATTTATGTATAGCAATTATTCCATATTCAATTTTTTGTGTTTGGTGTAAGTCATCGTTTGACAATATTCAGTGCTCTACATGTGATATAAAGCTTGAAATAAAGAAAAAATTAATATTCTATAAGGAAGTGTATCAACTTGTATATTTTACATCCCAAAGTCAAAATTTGGAAAATATAATTAACTGTATGCTTCATCATTTAAATTAAAGGTACTTTGTTTTCTTTTCAAACTAAAGATAATATAAAAATGTGTATTAAATATCTAAATTAAATATATAAATACCTATCTTGAAATTGTGCTACTGAAGTTCATATTGCAGTGGTGTATATCATTTAAAAAAAATACAAATTATTAGTAAAAGTAAAGATCCAAAGTGGCGAGTAATGGCTGAATGAATGCAAAAGCCTACCTAATGGAAAATATGAAACTATGAATGAAGATGTATATGTATTATACTTTGTATAACTTTGTGTCTATTGTGTATCTTTGTTTCCTCAATGCTCGCAGCTCTTGTCTTGTTAGATAAATGTTAAAATGTATTACTGAAGCATCAAATTTGTATGTCTACTAATATTATGTGTAAGACTGGCTGGCCGGCCTTCTCTTACACCTGAGGCTGTCCCCGCTGCAGGTGGGAGTTTTATGGCTGCCCAGCCAGATGTAAAACATTTCTGTCTTTCATAAGTTATATTAATATTTGTTTTTGTCTGAAAATACATGTTTGTAACCACGAAAAGTTTCATGCTGTGTATGAATGGCACTGTAAAGGGACTGATGGTGGGTTTGCTACCCTCGCCTGCCCAGTCCCAAATGCACTGTTACAAAAGGGTAAATAAATTGATCCTAGGAAAAAAAAAACTGTACTTAGGGTTAAGGCTCTACATTACTCATATATTATTGTTTTAGTGAAAAATACATTTATAAGTAATTAGTTATATTAATATATAAATGATAATATCAAATAAGACTTTTCAAAAAATATATTGTTGTGACATCATATAAGTAGAAGCTAATAGAAATAAGTCATCATGACATTTTGTTTTGAAATGGTTCTTGGATGGGTTATTTTTCCCGTAAACAAATGCCGTTTTTTTCATAATAACCAGTTAATCTACTAAAATATTCTTTATATCATATATATATATATATATATATATATCTTTATAACAGACATTTTTATGCTACTTTTTCTTGTTTTTGTTTGATCAAAATCCGTTCAGTAATAAGTGAGATATTGTAAGATAAAAATTTCAAGTGAGAGTACAATATTTGTAAACAAATACTTGGTGACATCACAGCCCAGTTAATAATAATCATTATTGGACTGTGGACTAGCTAGCAATAAAATACTTTTTTCAAAGACTTGATTTTGCACTAATAATCTAGTAATGCACGTGCAGCTAGTAAAATAGCTGATAAATAAAAGTAGATAAGAATACTGTTTCAAAAAGGTAAAAGCATGTACATCAGTTTCATGTCCATCAGTTCCCAATTCCCTGTATAAATTGTCTGCAATGTTTTATATGTCTACGTTTAATGGCTGCAGTATGTCAACACAAGTATAGAACGATATAGTGCCATTGAAGAACATTTATGATAGAAAATACAAGTGTGCATAGCTTACATGTTTTTAATGCCTGTACATCTATCTTATATTTATTAATTAATACTTACAGTTTTTGTCTAATGAACTGTAATATTGCTTTCGAGCTAGCATTTACATTGTATATTGTTCTAATGATCCATTTTCCAACATAAAGATACTCATCCAGTTTATCAGAAAGGCACTAACAGGAAAACATAGGTGACTGGTTATGCTCAGTAAAGCTTTGTCTTAGTCTTTATCATTGATATAATCAGGACCATTTGCTTTTCTAATATTTAAATTATTAATAAAAGTTACTACCTTTTCCGCATTTGATTTATTAAAAATAGAGAATGGTGTGGTACTTCAGATATTTTAACCTGTTTCAGTAATTTCTCTCTTCTAGCAGTAATGAAGACA
This sequence comes from Sabellastarte sp. h YS-2021, assembly GCA_964017235.1. Classification (NCBI taxonomy): domain Eukaryota; kingdom Metazoa; phylum Annelida; class Polychaeta; order Sabellida; family Sabellidae; genus Sabellastarte; species Sabellastarte sp. h YS-2021. The sequence continues at coordinate 140,213,492 of OZ024928.1, forward strand.
TTGGCACCCAGTTTAGCATACTCATAAGCAAGCTGTTCCCCAATACCTGTTGAGGCTCCAGTTATCACCACATTTCTTCCTTTGATGATATCTGCGAAATGATAAAAGTAAACATTTCTAACTGGTGTTTGAATTCTAATTCTAATATGCCTTTTATAGTGCCCAATGCAGATTTAGTGCTATAAAAATAAGAAGTTTAACTATTAACTTCTTTAATACTGAAATGTAAATATAAATTAAAAGGAAGCCAAACATATATGCCACTGTGGCCTTATTGGTAACATACTTGACTAGGAACACAGGGGGCCAGGGTTCAGTTCCAGGTATAAGAGGGTTCATAGTGGCTCATACAACAACTTAAAATGGAAGTCCACTGTCTATTGATCCTATTCCCAGTGGCAGATTAAAGAACCCCAGGATATTGATAAATTATCATCCCAGAGACTCTGTCTTTCAGTTGGGGGAATGTCAGTCACTAGAGAGTTTGGGATGTTTTGTATTCAGGATTGTTCAAATAGCTATTTAATGAGTTCTACAGTAAGGTGATATTGATTACAGTAAATTGCAACGAGTGTAAATATACAATAAATATCAATTTTAAACTCTCTCTCTCTCATTGATGCTCTTTATTGTTAAAATCACATATCGCTCTATGCCTGTTTCAACAGGTCATATATTATACTTATAAAGGTTTCTTAAAGTCTTGATTAAAAGTCAAAGGCAGCAAATAGTAACAGTCTTTCAAACCTGACTTTGTAATTCAGTGTCTTCACTCATTTACCAACAGTATTTGATATTTATAAGTACTTCTACTTCAATAAAACATTAAAAAGCTAATTTTGTGGATATTATTTCATATCAGAATTTTATGCAAAGTCCCCCCCCCCCCCCCCCCCCCCGTAAAAATGTGGTGGGCAAAGTCATTTGTGGGCAAGAGTTATTGTTCCTGTTTTAATATATTAGTGGATAGATGAAATATTATAAGACAAATATGCAATTAGATTTTGTTTTTTTTCTTTGTATAATGTGGCATGTATCCTTCCAAGCCTTATACAAAGTAAATTAAATCTGGTTTCACAGTTTCATTTATAATAAGAAGAAACAGTAAGATCTGACAATATCACTTCTCAGTTCCTTGTAAATTAAATGAAGTTTTACTTTATATAGTGCTTCATATGCCAGGTTTTATACCTTCATACTGCTTAAACAAAGAGGGTGAGTGTTTTTCCTATATCTGTGTATTTATTTATTTATTTGTTGTTTTACATCACGTTCAAAAGCCAGGGTCATATTGCGACGGGTAGTTTACAGGTGGAGGAAACCAGTGAATACTGCACTGTAAACCACCGGGCATCGGCAAGTAACTACCAACTTTCCAAAATGAAGCACCCGGCCCGAGATTCGAACCAGCGGCCTCAGAGATTGGAGGCGAGAACTCTAACCTCTACACCACCGACCCCCCCCCTATATCTGTGTACAGCAAATGAAGAAGATATGGTATAAATCTGATTGATGTATGATGATCATCCAATTAAACATCTAACACTATTACTGAAGATCTAACACTATTACAGGAGATCTGCAACCCTACTGACCAGTCTAGTTCTTTGTTTCTCATTCGAGATCATTTCAATACCTTTGTTTATTTAGTGTCACTCCATAGCTGGAGTTCCTCAGAGGGGGTTGGGGGTGGGGGTTGGACTACATTACCTAATATGACAAAGGGGTAGAGTGATACTGTATAAATGATAAGAGATAACAAACACTCTGATATATATAAAAGAGGTAATAAAATACTCAGATATCGTCAATTGTCCATTCCATCCATTTAATAAACGTGCCCCCCAAAAAGCTCAATTAATCTTATGACCAATAAAAAGATCAAATATATAAATAAGGAATGTCCCTCAGGAAAAATATACCTCCAGATTTATATATAAATTATTAAACCATAAGAAAAATTTATAATAATAATGCAGAATTGAGAATTATAAATGTGTGATTATCAACTGAAATAAGTTCATAACTGCAGGTGCTGTGTCAAAATTAACTGAGGCAAGTTGAATGATACTGGGCTAGTTAAGGGTTAAAATCCCCTATTTTTATTACATAAGGCTATAATTTCATTAATATTGGGACTTAAAGCTCACCAGAAAATAAGTGTCCATTTTGCCTATTTTAATATGTATAAACAGTTTCACATTAAAAAGTTAAAACCTCAGAAAGCAGAGGGACAAAAACACAAACAATAAGGTACTTCCGTTGTAAAATTCAAAGATTTCAGCTCTATTAGCCACATAGTTCGGCAGTTACAAGGCTTTAAAGTGGCAGAATATCCATACATTAGGTCTCTGTGGGCATTTTAGAATCATTAAAGTGACCTTAGCAATTACACTACAAATCTGAAACTTTTGGGGGCATAGATAACAAACAAAAAATATATATAATACAGCATGAGACTTGTCACATTTAGCATTTCCAAATTACAGGGCAAAATACAGAAAAATATGTCAAAAAGGTCACTTGGGTGAGTGTCTATGGTCCTCATACACAGGTTAAATGTCTACTAAAAGCCTTGATTTTCAGCACATGTAACAAAACATAATAATATATATTCATAGATGATATTTCAGCTCTATCAGTCACATAGTTTAACAGTCACAGGGCTTAAAAGTGTCCAAATATTGGGTCTCTGTGGGCCTTTTAGAGACCTCAATGTGACCTTCCAATTAAAGCTTTAGACTTGAAATCTTTCACAATCAAAGATTACACATAGAATGTATATCTAATACAGTTTGAAACTTCTCAGACTTACCATTTCCAAGTTACAGGGCAATATGTGAAAAATGTGTCATAAGGGTCCTCATACACAGGTTAAATGTCTAGTTAAAGCCTTTATTTTTGGCACATGTAAAAAGAACAGAATAATATATTCCCGGAGGGATTTCAGCTCTATCAGTCACATAGTTTAACAGTGACAGGGCTTAAAAGCGACAAAAGGTCCAAATATTGGGTCTCTATGGACCTTTTAGAGACCTCAATGTGACCTTCAAATTAAAGTTTCAGACTTGAAATCTGTCACATACAAATATTACACATAGAATTTGTATCTTATATAGTTTGAAACTTCTCAGACTTACCATTTCCAAGTTACAGGGCAAAATATGTGAAAAATGTCTTTAACAGGGTCACTCAGGTGGGTGTTTATGGTCCTCATACACAGGTTAAATGTCTATTAAAGGCCTAAATTTTGGGGCACATATAAGAAAAACATATCGATATATTCCCAAATGATACTTCACTTAGATGAGAGACATAGTTTGAGAGCTACAGTGCATGAAAGTGGCAAAAAGTCCATACATTGGGTCTCTGTGCTAAATTTTGAGACCTTAAATCGACCTTATAGTTAAACCTAAAGCCTTTAAATTTTTCACAGACAAGGATTACATGTAAAAGTTATATCTAGTGCAGTTTGAGACTCATCAGCATTAACCACTTCCAAATTATAGGGCATAATATGTGAAAAATATGTGGGGTAAAAAAGTGGGGTCTTTATTGGCCTCAAACACAATTTTATGCTGAACTTAAAGTCTTGATTTTCAGCACATGTACTAAGAATATATTAATGTGTTCTCAGGTAAAATTTTAACCAGATGAGCCCTAGTGTGTGACCTAGAGGGCTGTAAGTGGCCAAAAGTCAAATTTATGACCTTAAGGTGGCCATAATTTCTTTATCATTAGGAGTTTAAGGCCACCTTAAAACAGGGATCTTCTTTGGGCATCTTGTGTACTAAAAAGATACTGATCTATTTTTGAGTTATCGCTTACACAAGGACATTTCTACGGCAGCAACGGTGGCGGCAGTGGCGCGACAGACATGAATCCAATATATCTCTGACTTTCATCTGGGGACATAATAATTAGAGACACATAATTTCAGCATGCCTCAAAAAGTTCATAAGTTTGTTTTGGGTTTTATCTTCATATATTTAAATGATTATATAAAAAATGGTTCTTATGTCAAAAAATTTAACAACAGGTTGTGTTTGGAAATTATATATAATGTGTTATTATCAAAGAAATAGACAAGAACAGTCCACAACAAGAATAACTTAAACAGCAATTAACTCTATTGTATACTTTGGTTTAGTGTTCACTGCCGCTGTGCGTAGAGAGATTTTTGGCATTAATGCACCAGCTTGGTTCACCAAATTTGCAGGATATCTTCATTGGGAGGTAAACTTCTCTGAGACTGAAATTAGCCTCATTCTAAAAAACAAGATGGCTGCCATGGGCATTTCTTTGAAAATTATCTAAACTTATTCTAATGGCTGGTTCTCATATGTAGAAGGTTAAATCTCTTTATAGGTAATATGTATGGCAGATATACATATCCTCTACAACCTTGTAGATATTTAACCTTGAAGCTCCACATTCAGGGTGATCCAAGGAGTGCCAAAGTATCCCATGTAGTGGACTTTAAAAGTGCCTGTATCTCCCTTATAGTGATCCTAGAGGTTTGTAATGTGTAACCAACAATAGGAAATCATGGGCTGGGAATCCCCTGATGTGGTCAGATTTGGCCTTGGACACCTCCTTCAAGGTCAAACGAGGATACCAAAACTTAAAAGTCCTTATAAATCACTTATTATTGGTCCTGGAGGTTTGCAATGTGAAATCAATTATAGGAAATCATGGGCTGGCAATCTGGTCAAATTTGACCTTGGGCCCCTCCTTCAAGGTAAAATGAGGACAGCCAAACTTAAAAGTGCTTATAACTTGCTTATTGTTGGTCCTAGAGGTTTGCAATGTCAAACCAACTTATAGGAAATCATGGGCTGGGAATCTTTTGAAGTATTCAGATTTTACCTTGGACCCCTCCCTCAAGTCCAATGCGGATAACAAAACTTAAAATGCTTATAACTCGCTTATGGTTGGTCCCAGAGGCTTGCAATGAAAATCAATTTATAGGAAATCATGGGCTGGGAATCTTCTGATGTGTCCATATTTGGCCTTGAAAACCTTAAATGTCCAATCAGGACAGCCAAACTTAAAAGTGCTTATAACTCATGTATTATTGATCCTAGAGGTTTGCAATGTGAAACCAACTTGTAGGATATCATGGGCTTGGAATCTTCTGGTGTGGACAGATTAAAGCTTTGGTCTCTCCTTCAAGGTAAAACAATGGTTCACTGGCTTTGTTGAGTTGTCTTTCCGGTGTACACAAATTTGCATCGGTTTTAGTTTCACATCATGCTTCATACCTCTGATTAGGTTATATTTTAACTCATAGTCAGAAGAGCTTAGGAAACCAGCACATACAGTTGATCAACGTTCTATAGTGTAAACTACTGACTAATGGCAAGCAATTACCAGCTTTCCCAAATGAGATCAGGCTGGGAATCAAGCCCTATCTCAGAGGTGGGAAGCGAGTGTATTACCAGTGGCTCCTAAAGACAGCAATTACAGTAATAAAGTACAAGTAATGTAAATATATCAACAGATTAACCATTAACTTTATTCACCATTTTCTAGACATTACAATCACAGTAAATTTAAGTTTCATTTTGTATGGTCATAGCAAACATACTTTAAAACAAGCATAAGAGACTTCAAAACAGCTAAAATTGTCATAAATTAAAAAAATTCAGAAGTGTGAAACTGAAAATTACGTGTTCAGGAAAGAATGTATGGCTATATAAAACCAGATGGAGAGATTAAGCAATATATTAAATGTATATGCAATATAGTAAAATAAATTTACATCCAGTGATTTGATTAACTGGGCCGCATCATATGAGCTCAGCTTGCGAACATATTGGTAAAAATGTGCAATTGCTTACAAAGCTTGGAAGGAATTATAACTTAACTGGCATAGGATTTATTTATTTATTTGGGCTTTCAACATTGTACAGGTCATATCACAACGGTTAGTTGGAAGGGCAGAGGAAACTAGTACATACAGCTGATCAGGGTTGTGTACTTAACTGCCGACCAATGGCAAGCAACCACCAGCTTTCCCACTTGAGGCTGTGCCAGGAACCAATCTCTGGCCTCAGAAATGAAAAAGCAACATTATCCTGAACTTTGGAAGAGTAGCAGATAAGGACAAGATTATTTTGTGTTTACTTGTCTACTTGGTATCTCAATGATGACAATAATTATATTGATTTATCAAGTTAACAAGCTGTTAAATTGAGATAATTATCTTGATTCAGAGACTAACTCAATAAATCAAGATAAATATCTTGAATTATCAAATTCTTCACTCATCAAAATAGAATATCTAGTATGACTGAGCAAGATACTAAATTAGAAGATTTTTTCAACATTAGCCTGAGTACTCCCCCGTACTGAACCTAACCTAAATTAATCAAATAGGATGTAAATTATTCCAAAGGTCACCTTAGAACATAAAATAGCTTTGGCCGATTTACTAACATGCAGTAAGCATTAATTCTATGTTAATGACCATTTGAATATTGATCTCCTTTGTATAATGAAGGTGTTGAGAACAGTCTACAGTAATGCAGGAAACTTTTGTGTTGGTATTAATACAACAATAATTGGAAATAAATACTATATGCTAGCCTGGTTCAGTAAAATCGATCTATCTAGTAACCTAATTGACTGCTTTGCATGTGCAATATTCTATTCTATTCTGTACTTTTAGAGTACTTAATACCTGCCAAGGCAGACTCTAAGCCATGACATCAAAACTAAGTCAATAATCATCAGTCCATAGATCAATCTTCTCCACAATGGAGAACTCAATGCACCAGGTTAACATGAGTATTGATCAAAGGGATAGTCAAGGGACAATCTAGGCCAGTAATCCAGGGTTGTGGATGTGACCAGAGGAAAAAGTACTAAGTCCTAAAAATGAACAACAGCTGCGGTATTATTGTAGAGCCTATGGAGGGACATTGAACTGTTTTAGTATAATTTTTATCTCATTATCATGAGATACTAAGTCATTCCCATGAACTAGTGAGTCATTTCCACAAGTTAGCAAGTTGTTCCCACAAGTTGTTATGGATAAAACATTTGATAGATGAAACAAACAGAAAATGGAAAACTCTTACAAAAGCACTATTAGGCACAAGTAGTGATTTTTTATACTTTAAATTACTGGAAAAATTATTTTTTCAGTATGCCAAAGCCAAATATTATCAGCAGCTATTAGACTTCTGGATTAGCTTTAAAAATAGGGCACCCACTTGTGCTGAAGAAATAAAATGTGAATATCAGCTATATAATAGATAAATTTCAGTTGGAGGCTCTTGTTTGATTATTGCAATAGTAGGTAATAAGAAACAAAATTTGAAAATACAACTTCATGATATTATTGATAATGGTGGTAACTTTATAAGTTTTTAGGTTCTTAAGACCAAAATTTCAACAAAGATACCTTTCTAAGAGTACTTAAGCATAACTAAGGCAATAGCAAAAGAGTGGCTAGAAATGCTTAAATTACATTCGTGTGAGGGCAAACCTTCCGTTAAAGGGTTGACTGTGAGTGTCTATAAGGTAATGAAACCTCTAAGTAAATTAAAGAGTCAGGATATATATTGGGAACTGATTAACAATAAATCCTATGTGCCTACATCTCTTAGGATATGGATTGATCTTTTTCCATTTTTAGAAACAGCCAATTGGGCAGAGTTTTTTAAATTGGCAAATAAAGTGACCTGCGAACCATTTCTGGAGATGTTTCAGTATAAAATATTAAACAGAACCTTAAACTGTAGACATAACTTATGTAACTGGAAAAGAGTAGAATCTGCAACTGTTACATGTAAATACTGCCAAGACCAGGCCATAGATGCTTTAGAACACCATCTGGTATTTTGTCCTATCTCAGCAGACTTCTGGAAGACAGTTAAAGGTTGGTGTAATACTAATGTGACAATCACAATGTACAGTTAATTCTTAACTCCTAATGATAAATTACCCGATTCTTTTGGGAAAGTGGTATATTCATGAAAAGAAAACAAAAGATAAACCCATTTTATTTCAGGACTTCTTAGCTCAGTTAAAGTCAAAGCTTGTGGTATATCATGACCTATATTCATCAAAATTTAGAAATAATAAATTTGGTAAAATATATGAAGAGATTTATGGAGTCCTAAGTTCAAGAACTGTTGTCTTGTAATTTTTTGTAGTCCACTGATTTATTTTTTGTATGTTTCTATTGTACGGTGTCATGTTACTCTGTAATGTTTTGTATTATGTCTATGTTTTCTTGTTGAATAAAAAAAATTTTAAAAAGTTGTTCCCACAAGATACACATGGTGTATATGCCAATGTACAGACAATGGCTATATGTCATACAAATGGTAAAGCTTTACTATAAAATATTCATCTGCCACACTGAATTATTTAAATGGATTCAGTTTGTCACATGGATGGATCCATAAATATGATTGTCACATTACTTGGTTAACAAAATGATTTCTGTTACAAAGATTTACTAAGTTTTGGTAATAAATGTAATATCTCAAGGGAACAACATAATAACTTATGGCAACAACCTTTTTAACTGGTGGGAACAACTAAATAAGTGGTAGCAACACATTACCAAGTGGTGGTAATGAATAAGCAATGGGAACGAGTTAGTAAATGGTGGTTATAAGTTATTTAGGTGTGGGAAACAGTAAGTGGTGGTTATGTGTTATCAAGTGGTGAGAACACATAATTAGTGGGAACAAGTTAATAAACGATGGATGAATGAAAAACTATCTTGTGGTAGTCACTCAATCTATCATTCCCACAATTTAGTACCTCATTTTAACAACCTAGCCTCTCATTCGCAAGACTTACTATGTCATGATCATAACTTGGTATCTCATTATCATGATTTTGTACCTTGTGGTACTGACTTCGTACTTTGTATGTTCAGGCAATAACTAGCTGACAGATAGTAATGAGTAGACTGAGTTTCTGTCCAATGACAATTGCTATTCATAATACTGATGAACACAATGACGAGGTACTGAGTTCCCATGTACTTGGTTTCTGCATAAATCTTCAGCAGTGGTTCATTATTGCATTTAATTAATGTCCTTGTTATGAACATATATATATATATATATATATATACTTTGTAAACATTTTGTGGTTACACTAAACGGCTTTTACAAGCCAGGAATTTCTTTTATAAATAGCTCTGCAAAGGTGAAGATTAGTTTACATTTTAAAAATAGCATCAGACATGCCCGTATCCCAAAGCCTGCAAAATAGTTTTCAACACTATGAGATATAAAAGTAGTGAAACAGTATAAAGACTGGGATACTTTCAGAGCAGTGTTACTTATTAAAAGGTTCAAATAATGTTCAAGTACATTAAATAATGTCTAAGAGAAAGAAAAAATATGTTAAATTAAAGCATTAAAACATGACAATTCTATAGCAAGATGGCAGCATTAATCAATAAACTAAAAATAACGAAGCTTGAAAATGTTTTAATTGGAGTATACCTATCTATGGAAATAGTACAATTATGTAAAAGTGCATATAATAATCAGTTGCAGCAATCCATATGTCTTCTTCATGACAGAAACATGTTTCAAATATGGCAGGTGAACACTCTTTGGCAGAGCCAAAGTTAAAACTAACACCATGATGATGCACACTTACGAACCCTAACCAATGTCCCTACCAAGCATCAACCTTCTACACCTTACTAAATCCAAAATATGGCTCCCACACCTTATGGTTTTTAAGATATAGCCCAGACAAGATTTTATAGGTCAAGGTCACTATGGTAAGATCAAAGGTAAAATCTAGGTCACACCATGACATTGCACACCTACAACTCACATCCAATGTTCCTACCAAGAATCAGCTTCCTACACCTTACAGTTTCCAAGATATAGCCCAGTTCAACCATCAGATCAACTGGGAAGTTGATTTTTCATCCTAACATCAACATGTTTAGGCAAAAATGTGTGGACTTCGGAGGGGTAGATATGTAAGTCATTGTGACAAATGGAACAAATTTGTCCCAATCTCTCTGGTTCATTCTTACATATAAACTGAGCATTGATTCAAGAGTTCTATTAAATTTCTCAACAAGACCATCTGACATTGGATAAAAAGTTGTCGTTCTGGTCTTATGAATACCTAGATTCTGCAAATTTCACTTATAACCCTGGACTGAAATGGTGTCCCCTGATCTGTATGTCATTCTTGGGGTACACCAAATCTACTAACAAACTCATGAACAAATGTTTCAGCAACTGTTTGTGCTTCAATATTACATATAGGATAAGCCTCCATCCACTTAGTGAAGTAGTCTCCTAAAACTAAAATGTATTTGTTCCCTGAATCACTTCTGGGGAAGGACCGACAATATCAAGGGCGACTCTTTCTAAATGGGCGCCTATAAGATACTGACCTAAGGGTGCCTTGTTTTTTGCAGGGGGTTTCGTTTGAGCACAATTTGTGCATTGTTGGCAAAATGATTTCACATCATTTCCATGCCTTCACAAAAGTATCTTTGTCTTACTTTTGCTAGTATTTTGTGTTCACCGAGATGACCACCAGTTGAACTAGCATGTAACTCTTGCAAGATTTGTTTTCGCATGACCAATGGAAGCACTAATTGCCAAACAAGTTGTTTTAATGATTCTGTCTCCCATCTTCTGTACAAAATTTTATTTCTGACATGCCACTGATCCCAAAGGAACCAGTAAGCTTGAAACTTTGGAGAGTATCTTTGTCTTACTTTTGCTGGTATTTTGTGTTCACCGAGATGACCACCAGTTGAACTAGCATGTAACTCTTGCAAGATTTGTTTTCACATGACCAACGGAAGCACTAATTACCAAACAAGTTGTTTTAATGATTTTGTCTCCCATCTTCTGTACAAAATTTTATTTCTGACATGCCACTGATCCCAAAGGAACCAGTAAGCTGGAAGTTACTGAAGAGTTAAAAAGTAGTTATTACTCACTTAGCTATTGGGATACAATGCATGTTACTCACCATGTTGCAGCTATGGAAGAAGTAGTTGAATAACATATGTTAAGAAAATGCTCTAAATGCAATACTTTTCAAGTTATAAGTGATTTAGTGCATGATTTCAGGAATTTTAATGTATAAAAAATTATTTAAAAAATTAATAAAAAAGTTAAGAGAGATCCAGGCCTAATACTCACACAAGGGCATCTACTAGTGGGATAGCGCATGTATGCAATATAAGAGAGAAATTCCTGCAATAATCAAAGAAAAATTTACTGGCAGGTACCAAGGTGTATGCGGGTTCATTCCTGTGGGGGACCTTAATTTGTGGGCTCTGGGCTGTAGTATATAGCCCATGCCTTTTATAAACTTTGATTTCATTGGCTAATTCGAGGCTAGAAACTTGCATTCACTCTTACATTTGCAGTCAAGACTTGGAAGGGGTAACATCTGAAAAATTAAATTTTATTTTTTCATCTTCATTTGTGCACGTGTTTTAGATTTTATTTGATTTTCTATTTTAGTTAACTGTGCATAGATGGGGAGGAAAAATACAATTTGTGTTCTGCAAAGAGTGATGGTGTACAAACACCCATTCAATTGTAGCTTTCGAAAGACAATGAATTTTTGAAGAACTTGCTGGAAGTTGACTCTTCTGGCCATGCCCAGCTTCTGATCAAAATTCTTCTTTTAGTGATTTACACTGTAGTGGTTTATTGGATACTTCAAAAAGCAACTAGGCGAGTACTCAAGCGCCTTCATTTGATAGGCTTGTGGTAGATAGTCCCAGTACTTCTACTAGTAAGAATTCTACTTTGGACACACAGGCCCTTATAAACCAAACTATTTTACAACAGTTGACTGCTATTGGAGAAAGATTACAAAACATTGAGCAGAAAGAGGTTAAGAAAACCTCAGGGCCACATAAATAAGGTTTAGCGTTCGCCAGGGTAGACGTTGTTTTTACGATGCGGTTTTAAATTTTCATTCTAACCATAGAAAAACGCCTGAAAAAATAAGTATTTGTCACATTATATCTGTTATGAACACATCTTGGTAAAATAAAGAGATTATAAGTGTATATTGTCCCTAGACATTGTTAAACTGTTTGTTTACCCTCAAACAGGTATTATCGCCCACCCGATAATTCCCGCGGTTCTTTACTATTGTTGTCCACAACAACCAAATTAACTGTACTATATACAAAGCCCTGATCTACAATAACCAAACATACAATATTAAATGTAAAGCTCAGATACACCATCTACATACAGCTAAACCCTTTTCACCATCTTACATACAAAGCCCACATTTACAATAACCAAATTAATAGCCCTGATTAACCATCCATACCACAATTTCATAAATATGCACTAATCTTTTCCTACTTTCACAATCTATTACAACTTTCTCTTTTGGCTCCATTGTGAAAGACAGGTTTGTACATAGGGAAGGTAAGTTGCACCTTTTCTAAATTTTTAATTCTTGGCCTCTGTTGGTCTGGCAATGCACTTTTCGTTCAACTAACCCACAAAGTCGATTTGTCATCATTTCATATCTTTACTCTTAGTTCTACATTTTTTAGTCGTATACATACTTACTAACAGTATTCTTTGAAATGCATTTCTTGCATTTTGCCGTTTACCTCATACTAAGCGGCATCAGAGTCTGTGACTCACCTGAACCAATCATGCATTCAGACCATCCTGTGATCATTGAGTCGGGGATTCACCCATGTGTAGATAACATCAATTTTCAGGCTTTCCAGGGTCACTGTCGAAGGGTGACACATAGTTTCCGGAATGTAACTCCGTGGACATCATTGCTCCTAGCTCTTTCGGGTGATATCAGTCTCAATCCAGGCCCTGGTTCTAGATCTCTTAATGGTTGTCTTCGCAACGTTAGATCTATCAGAAATAAATCGGCTTCCTTTCTGGAGTTCGTCAAAGACAACAATGCTGATCTTATAGCTGTCACTGAGACATGGCTCAGGCCAGAGGATACTGAAAGTTTTATCTCTAGTATCACATCTCCTGGTTATAAGTTCACTCATGTACCTCGAAATGTAAGGAAAGGGGGCGGAGTTGGCTTTTTCATCAGAGAGGACCTGAGTTTTGAGCAAGTTTCAAAAAACAGTTATCAGGCTTTTGAAAGTATCTCCATTCAGATTAGCACTGAGGGTGCTAAAGATGTTATATTTCATGTAGTCTATAGGCCCCCAAATCTCTCAAAGTCGCAGTTCCTGGACAAATTTGGCATGTTCCTCGAAGGTGCTGCTTTATCAGGCTATGAAAATATTCTCCTTGGTAATCTTAATTTTCATCTGGATAAACATGACACCTGGACACTGAAATTTTATGATATTCTTGAGCAATTCAGTTTTACACAACTTGTCAATACACCCACACATATTCAGGGTCATATTTTGGATGCTCTATGTGTGAGGGATTCCTTCTCCTGGGCCATTAGTCCCAAAGTTATTGGGGGACTATCAGACCACCAGGCAATCATATTCAGCTTTATCTTCCCTGTCAGAGAATCCTGTAAGTTTCAATGTGTTCCCATCCGTAAAATTCACAAGATAAATATTTCAGATTTTAGAATGGATATCCTGAAATCCGACCTCACTAGATGCCCATACAAAACTGCCAGTCTTCTCAGTCATCAATACTTTAATACTTTGAGAAGCCTTCTTGACAAGCACGCCCCAATCATGAAGAAAAATATACCGAGACATGCTGAGACTGGTTTCATGAACTGTGACATCCTCAAAGCAAAACGACTCAAGAGGAAATATGAGCGGGCATGGCGTCGTGAAAACTCAGCCAGTAAGCCGATACTGGGCTGCAATCAACCACTATAATTTCCTGCTTGAGAAGTCCAAATGCAATCATTATTCCAACATTGTGGCTGAAAACCAAGGAAATCCCAAGGCTCTGTGGAACTGTTTCAAAAAGATCTTACACAGGTCCTCTGTTGCTGTTCTACCAGACTACACAAATAAAACCGACCTTGCGAACACTTTCTGTAAGTTCTTCTATGACAAAATCCTCAAGATAAGATCCACACTGCAGTCATCAATACCATCTTCAGTTACCAGACCCAACCCCACTAAAAATACTCTGTCCTCTTTCACACCTGTGTCCGAGGAACAACTACTCAAAATTCCTCACCATCCAAATCATGTGAACTTGATCCAATTCCGACGTCACTGGTCAAGGAGTGTGCTGATATTCTCATCACCCCCATCACTAAAATTGTGAATTATTCAATCACAGAAGGTAGTTTCCCCAACTGTTTTAAGATGGCATATGTCACCCCCCTTCAAAAGAAGCCGAGCCTTGATAGAAATATCCTCAAAAACTACAGGCCGGTGTCAAACCTCAGCTTTATATCTAAACTTATTGAGAAGGTGGTGGCAAAGCAGCTAAATGAATTTATTTCGCACGAGGGGCTCTTAAATGTCAACCAGTCTGCTTATAAGAGTTTCCACTCCACTGAAACCGCATTGTTGAAGATTCAAAATGATATAGCTCTCTCAGTGGACTCAGGAAAAGCAGTGGCCCTAACATTATTAGACCTATCGGTGGTGTTTGATACGATTGATCATTCTCTTTTGTATGACTGCTTGCATGACTGGTTTGGTCTAGATGGTACTGTTTTGTCATGGATCAAATCATATCTTTCAAACCGTAAACAAAAAATTAAAATAGGTGATAGTAATTCTCCCTTTCGGAGTCCCCCAAGGCTCTGTACTGGGTCCTCTCCTTTTCACCCTCTACACTAGTCCCCTCAGTCAAGTTATTTCAAAATTCAATGTTACTCATCACCTTTATGCCGATGACACCCAGATCTACCTAGCAGTTGACTCCAGGAATTTTGACTCTAGCATGGAAGAGCTGACTGAGTGTCTCAAGTCTGTACAGGAGTGGATGGACGGTGTCAAACTAAAACTAAACCCAGAAAAAACCGAATTTATCATTATAGGCCCAAAAGCCATCAGAGAGTCGCTTGCACCAAATTTCCCTGTTCCACTCCTCCAAAACAATATCTCCCCGTCGGTGGAAGTAAAAAATCTGGGTGTTATTTTCGACTCAGACAACTCCTTTGACAATCATGTTGCCAAGGTTTGCAGAGCATGTTACTATCATCTTCGTGATTTGTGACGAATTCGCAAATTCCTTGGAGTTGAGACAGCAATACTTCTGGCAAATGCTATGGTCAGTAGTCGTCTAGACTACTGTAACTCTTTACTCTATGGGGTAAGCAAGTCCAACATAGCCAAACTACAGAGAGTCCAGAATGTTCTTTGCCGCATCATCTTCAGACTTGACAAAATGAGTCATGTTACACCCTTTTTGAAAAAACTCCACTGGCTCCCAATTCAACATCGCATCCTCTTTAAGTATAATCTTTTGGTATTCAAGGCTATTAATCTTTCACAGCCCCCGTATCTTTCAGCTTTAATAAGATCGAGCAGTCTCACTCGCGGCAACAGGCTATCTATCTACTCAACCCGCCCTAAGAAGCACGTGGCTTTGCAGTAGCTGCACCAGCTGAATGGAACAAGCTGCCACAGACTGTCAGATCTCAGCAAACAATAGATGGTTTCAGAAGCCAGCTAAAGACCTACTTGTCTGGCATACCCCCCCACCTTAGTTATACCCTGGCGGGTGCTTTTTAGATGTCGACCCATGCCTGTCCCTGGACTCTCCCTTTTTTGTATCAATTTTGCGCTATATAAATCCTACTACTATTATTATTATTATAAATCAAAGAGTAGAAGTGCTGTGACAAAAAATACCAAGGTTCTGAAACAATCTGATAGTACACACACAGATAATCACTCTGCGAGAACACATGCAAATGTTACAAAAAAACAGGCAGTACCCAGTACTGGTTCACTACCCACACTTGAATATTTGAAAACAAATGACAGTATACAGAAGGCAGTAGCTGATAGATTATCAGACTTCAACACCTAAATTCAACAGGAATGCCAAAAAAAATCAAATCTCTATGTGGTGGACAGGTTGAAGTCTTTGTCAAACATAGGGCTGCAGGAATATGTCCTAGCTGGGAATAACAAAGAATGTGTCACGTACGACCAGCTTATTATGGGTCAGTGGATGGCTGGTTTTTGCAGAGCTATGAGAGAGGAAACAAATCAAAATTCTAAAGAAGCAATGTTAGATTATATGATCTCTTTATTGGATGATGCCAACGATTTTTCGTGGAACTCTGCAAAGGCCAGCCATGCAGTGTTACTCTGTCGGATGGAACAGGGAGAGATGAAAGATTATACTCAAACTAAGCAAATAGATAGGGTTAGACGTGCGCATGCGTAGAGGCACGCCCCTACTGGTCAAGACACACAAAGAGTGTTTCAAAACAAAATAATAGCAAATGGTGTGTCAGTATTATAACTCAGGTTCTTGCTCACAACAAATTACACACAAATCTAAGGGAGTCATGCATTTGGTCCACCACTATACATTCTAAACAGAGAATGAATCGGGAATTTTTGGCCAGTAAAGATATGTACTTCTCTTGGTTTCGTTCTTTTAAAGCTTTTGATTACAGGCATGATGGCAGGACGTACACCCAAGTTCTCACTGCACAGTCACAATTTCAGTGTCATAATCACCCAACACGTGACAGCATGAGTACTGGCATTGTCGCGACTCGGCAAAAGAATGCAAGTGCTAAACTTGTTACCCCCTCCAAGGTTGGTATGAAAAATGCTGGCAACATTCCTCCTGGCACCAAGGGTAGGGCTACAGTTTAACCAAAAATTTTAAAATTCAAACCAACAAACACTGCTTCCATTGCAGTTTTAGTACAGACTTTGGATAGCAATCATGACCTTACCTCCCCTGGTGCTAGGATGACTAGTATTAATATTGCTCTCACCATAGGGACGTGCTTATGTCCCAGGAAAAGTCTAGAAATGTTTGCACTGATACAAAACCTTTTGAGAATCTCTCTTACCAACAGAATGAAACCTCAAAAATTTTGTCCTCTAATATCAGTACTTCACACAACAAGCAGGTCGTAGATGATCTGGTTACAGTACCGTATATGCCAGTCGAATGTGCTAGATCTGATTTGAATGCTTCTGCCCAATTGCAGGACATAGATGAAAATACTTTTAGTCAGGAGCAAACTGTTTCACTGTATATATGGGCTAATACAAATACTTCTAAAGATCATAAAGCGTGCATAAAGCAAAATGGCCATCAATTTGGGTACATTCCACTTAATGATCTTAAGCTATATCGTGGTCCTGAGGATATCTGGAAGAATGCCCCTTCTATTTTACAAGCACATAAATTTATGAGGCAAAGTAGGGTGCCACATTTTTTAAATTGCAGGATCCCAGTTAAAACCCAATTGAATCCAGATAGATGGAGATACTACTTACTGATTATTGGGACAAGCAATTGCCAGATCTCATACAATTTGGCTTTCCTTTAGACTTTGATAGGAATTGTCCCTGTTCTTCTTCAGCTGTTAATCATGCTTCCCATAGCACTCCTCTACCCACTTGTGAATCCTCCAAGTCATTGATCGTTTTGCTACTTTTTTCTCAAATAAGATCATGAAAATTCATGAGAGTTTTTCTACATCTGAGTCCTTAACATGGTACATCCCCCTTTTGACCCTCCTAAACTAACAGTCATTACTCAAGTCAGTCAAAATGAAATCGCAAAAATAATCAGTAAATCACACACCAAATCATGCCTGTTGGACCCATTGCCCACATTTCTTATTAAGGAATGCATTGACATCCTTCTACCATCTATAACCAAATTGGTCAATTTTTCACTCAGTGAGGGACTGGTTCCAGATGGTTTCAAAAAAGCTGTAGTCACTCTACTTATTAAGAAGGCCTCTCTTCCTGTTGAGAATTTGAAAAACTACTGCCCAGTATCTGGACTTAGCTTCATTTCTAAACTGGTGGAATGTGTAGTTGCTAAACAGCTGGTTGATCACATTCATCAACATGACTTGGATAACTCATACCAGTCAGCATATAACCCAGGTCACTCACTGAGACGGATCTACTTTCCATCAAAAATGATATTCATTTGTCACTATCTTGGGGTGAAGCTAATGCCTTGGTACTTCTGGATCTCTCAGCTGCCTTTGATACAATTGATCATTCCACTCTCCTTGGCTGTCTTCTGGATTGGTTCAGTGTTGGTGGCTCAGCTCTCAAATGGTTCTCTTCTTATTTGACAGAATGCTATCAGTCTGTAAAGATTGGTTCTACTTTGTCTAATTTACAAAAACTGCTGTTCAGCATACCTCAGGGTTCTGTTTTGGGTCCTCTGCTATTTTCTCTGTACACATCTCCCCTTAGTACACTGATTGGTAAACACAAAGGTGTAAACTTCCATTTTTATGCCGGCGACACACAACTTTATGTCCATCTCTCACAAAGAAATGCCTCAGCTGCCTTTGATAAGTTGAATAGATGCCTTCAAGATGTCAAAGAATGGATGTCGGCTAGCAAACTTAAACTCAATCCTGATAAAACTGAGTTTATACTTTTTGGCTCCAAGAAACAGAGAGAAAGGTTAAATGCATGTGTCCCAATTGATATCCTGGGCAAACCCTTCACCCCACCGAGTCTGTGAGGAACCCGGATGTGTGGTTTGACTCTGATTTTTCCTTCTCTAAACACGTCCAGAATGTTTGTAAAGGCTGCTTTAGTCAACTGAGGGATTTTAGAAATATTAGGCAGTTCTTGACTCAGGATGCAGCTGTGTCGGTTGCCAATGCTTTTGTTAGTAGTCGGTTGGACTACTTTAACTCACTTTTCAGGAGTCTCTCTAAAGTCAGTCTTCATAGATTACAGTTTATCCAAAATAGTGCTGCTTGAATTGTTACAAATTTGTGTAAATACACTCGGATAACCCGGTACTCAGGAAACTCCATTGGCTCCCTATTCAGTTTCGCTCAGAGTTGAAACTGGCTACCCTGGTGTACAAGTTTATTCATACTGGTTTCCCTAAATATTTCGCTCCACATCTATCCACATACCGCACTACTTACAATACTAGATGCAGTTAGAGTGTTGCCAATTTCCTCAATGCACCAAAATTTCAACCTACAATTCACAAGTCCACTAAGCAGTTTGGCTTCAGTTTTACCTTTGATGCTCCCACTGTTTGGAATTCAGTTCCTGAAGACATCCGTGCATCACCCACTATTGCCTCTTTTAGAAAGAAGCTCAAAACCTATCTCTACACAAAGGCATATCCTCCTTAGCTCATTTTCTCTTATGGCTTCTCCATGGTGCCGACCTGTTTTTGTCCCTGGACTTTGAATTTGCATATTGCTATTGTCTTGTTGCATCTTAGAGTCCACTACTCAGTGGAGATTAAGCGCTATAAAAGTCAAATTAAAATTAGAATTAGAATTCAGCATTAAAGTATCAAACTCATGTTTATGCATATATTCAGGAAGAACTCAAACATGGTGTCCTTTATGGCCCATTTCAAGACCTAGACTTAAAAATGCAGGTGTCCCCTTTAATGACTAGGGACAAGCAAAACTCTACTAACTGCCATACAATAATGGACCTCAGTTGGCCCAATGGCTTTTCTGTAAATGATGCTATCCATAAATATGTAGATTCTTATTTTACATTACCATACCCTTCTATTAATCATATCCTTGAACAAGTTAAAAATATTGGTCCTGGGGCATTGTTGTACAAGGTAGATATCAGTAGGGCTTTCAGACACATACGCATTGATCCGGGTTACATAGATCCGCTAGGGTTACATTACAAACACACATATCTGGACAGATCTATGCAGTTCAGATATCGTCTCGGATCCGGAATTTTTGAGCAATGCTATCAGACACATTATGAAACAACATGGTCATAACGTCCTCATGAACTACA
Organism: Sabellastarte sp. h YS-2021; assembly: GCA_964017235.1. Lineage (NCBI taxonomy): Eukaryota > Metazoa > Annelida > Polychaeta > Sabellida > Sabellidae > Sabellastarte > Sabellastarte sp. h YS-2021. The sequence goes on from OZ024928.1 coordinate 140,233,377, forward strand.
TTGATGATCTGCTTAATTTAAGATTACCTTCAAAAACCCACAAATCTTATCAGTTCCTGTTGTCTCTCTTGCAAGATCTTGGCCTCCAGATAAGCCATAGTAAATTAATTCCACCAGATACTCAGGTCACTTGCCTAGGCATAATATACTGACAAAAACTATATCAATTCCACCTGAAAAACTGAAAGAAATCCAAGATATATGTACACAATGAACTTTTAAACATACTTGTACCAAAAAACAGTTACAATCTTTATTGGGTTCGTTATTGTACATCACTAAATGTGTACGACCTGCAAGATATTTTTTAAATAGAATGTTGCAGGTCCTTAGAGATCATCACGACAGCAATTACATTAAACTTTCACAACAATTTCATTGTGACCTAAACTGGTTTCATGTTATCCTGAACCAATATAATGGTGTCACTTTCTTTGATAATAAAGGTGTACCTTGATGCCACACTGTCAGGGCTGGGGAGAGTATTTGAACCATTAGTTTATGCCCTTCCTTTAGGCCACCAATTCCAACATTTACATATTACACAATTGGAAATGCTGAATGCCATAGTTGCCCTTAAAGTTTAGTCTCAACTTTGGGCTAACAAAGAGGTAAAAAAAATGTGGTGACAATCAGGCTGTAGTTGAAGTATTGAATACTGGCAAAACTAAAGACCCTTTCTTGGCCGCTTTTGCCAGAAATGTTTGACTTATAACCACCATTTTTAATATAGAAATTATTGTAATCCATGTTCCAGGCAAGAATAACCCCATAGCCGACTTGCTGTCTAGGTGGGTTGCAACTGTGAACCCAGAAAATAAGCTAAGGCAATGGTTGCCTAACTTTATATGGATTAAGACATATATTGATTTAACCAAACTTAATGTTTGTATATGATTTCTATTTTTCAGATTTGCCATTGCCTGCAGCCCAGCTTTACTCCAGGGCCTGTTTCTGATTGACTTCTGCTTTTAGACCAGCCACCAGGAGAGCCTATGAACGTATGTTCAAGGATTTTCTTACCTTCCTGGTGGCAGTTGGGCTGTCTATTTTCCAGGTAAATCATTCTTGTTTATTAGCTTTTATGGAATATTTATGCCAAAATAAATTTTCTCCTGCTAATATCCACAATTATTTGGCAGGTATCAGGGCCCAGTTTATAGTACATAACCTGAATACCTCCCCATTTCAACACCAACAACTACAGTTCTTTCACAAGTCAATCAAAACTAGAAAAAGGTTTTTGCTGACAAAAACGAAGCGGCCCTGATGAAAAAGTGTGAAGTAAGCCGTAAAAGATATCAAGATATGCATCACAAGGAATAGAAAATGTAAAGTTTAGTGCATTGTGTATGTTACCATATTTAACAAATGAAAGAACGACCACAGCTTGACGGAAGAGAAATTGTAGGTGTGAAATTTACTTCTCAAAAGAACGTATGTCCGATGCGTAGGAAAAATGCCTCCTAGGAAATGTACCTCCTAGAAAGAATGCCTCCTGAATATTTTGTGACCAGGAAAAATACTTCCTAAGAAAAAAAGTTCTGTCAAGTATTATAACACTACAGGTTCACATTACAACTTCAGAGGCATCTTCATTTTTCCACTTGAGTCTTATAGTCGCCAATGCCTGTCAAAAACTCACAGTCTTTTACCCATTTTGCTTAGCTGTACAAAGGTACGTAAGTTTCTCTTGTAAGGTTTTGCTGGTGCTTCTCACTGTTTTGGCTGGCTGCTCATCCCTGGCTTCCATTAACATGTTTTTGATATTATACGTTATAGGTTCATATGTAACATGTTTACAGGTTGAAATAACTTTTTTTCCTCAGGAGGCATTTTTTCCTAGTCACAAAATATCCAGGAGGCATTCTTTCTAGGAGGCATTTTTTCCAGGAGGCATTTTTTCTGTGAGGCATTTTGTCCACGAGGCATTTTTTTCCCAGATTCTGTATGTCCTACATTCTTTGGTAATGTTCTCGGAGAAGAGGTCTTGAGTGAAAGGGTACATTGACCACAGACATTTCTGTTCAAAATGTCATTAGTATCAGACTTAAGTATAAAACACTAATTGAATGCAGTGAACTTGTGCTTCAACTAAAAACTTAACAAAACCACTAATAAAATCCAGTGAACCAAAGTGCCTTAGACTTTTTGTTCAAAAGTTAATGATTTTGCTTCAGAGTTATTGCTTACAAGAAAAATCAAGTTACAAACAAGTTAAGCTATAGCTCTAGAAAAATGTTACTGGATTTATTGGGAAAGAAAAGTATGAGTTTATATATTGCAATATTTATGAATGATTTAGCAAGTGAAATTAAAAATCTAGGCTTAGGAATAAGAGTAGGAGATCATGATCCATTCCACACTTCAATAATGCACAAAATTAAGACCAAACAAGTTACTGGAGTTGTTGTAGCTGTGGAAAAAGTAGCCTAATAACATGTTTTAACAAAATACTGTGAACACAATACTTTTCAAGGTATAAGTGATTTAGTGCATGACTGCAGGAATTTGAATGCATTAAAGTTTCAAAAATTCATTTCCCACTTGAGCTAAAATTAATTAAATGTAGAAGTCTAAGTGAAATGGAAGAAAGAAAACAATATACATTCAAAACAACAGCATAAATATTCCACTTTTTTTGTTCCACTTTTGCTTCACACACACATATATATCTCTATCTATCATCTCCCTCCATCAACCCCCCCACCTCCCCCACTGAGGCCATTCTTTTTTTTTCCACTTGCTTTTTATGTGCACTAAAGGGGAGTTGGGGGGGGTTCTTTCTGCATAGAAATACTTTCCATGATATCACAGAAAAGAATTGGGGAGAAGAAGAAAGGGACAAGTCATTCATTTCCACTCAGCTGGAGATACATAAAATGCTGTACAAGAGAAACTGTTTATGAGAGAGTGTTTTTTTGTTTCAGGCATCTTATATTGTGAAAGAAGTCAGGTGTATACATTTGACCAATTTACATAGTCTATGTGAGCAAGTAGGTAGATCATCAACTCCTTCTACAAAACAAAAGTTGAATCAATTGAAGCTTTTTTTTCCAAAAAGGAAAAGTTATATCCCCACAATTCCAAAAGAATGGAATCAGAAGAATGTGTTTTTTTTTAATCTTCCTAAAATTGGGAATTTATATTATGTGAACACTGATCAGTTGCAATATGTTAATAACCACATCAGTGCATCATAAATTCGAAAATGTCATAACTTCATAAACTTCATAACTTCAGTGCTTCATAAATTCGAAAATGTCATAACTTCATAAACACTAAGAGATTAGGTTTGCCAGACAGCACAAATATTTTTAAGTATACATATGCCAGGTGTGGTTTCAAAAAGTGTTAAAATAAATGAGGAGGGAGCAAGAAGTATATATTTATCATGTTAACATGGCCAAAGCCTCTTAAGTACAGGAATTTTAAGTGAAATATTATACAAAATCTTACTTTACTATAATCAATGTCAAGTTAAACAGATGTTACTGAACAGTAAATCAGTTAGGGGCTCAAAATCCTCATTTTCACGTCAAGATGGCCATGACTGTACTTGTATTGGAACTTCAAGGTGGAAAGAAAATAAGAATGTCCCTAATGTCATCTTTAAAAGTGTACAAAATTTAACTGAGCTCTGCTGAAGAATACGATAGCTGGAGATTAAAAACTCCATAATTTCACTGCAAGGTGACCATAACTTCATGCATATTGCGACTTTAAAGTGACCATAAAATGAGAATGTCCCTTTTGTCATCCTTTATAAGTGCATAAAGTTTAGCTCAGGTCAGTTGAACAATAAGATAGCTGGAGGCTGAAACTTCATTTTTCACTGTAAGGTGACCATAACTTCATTCATATTGTGACTTTAAGGTGACCATAATATGATAATGTCCCTTCAATATCAATATATGCTAGATATGGGCCAGAGCCAGAACCAGACGGCTTTATTCAAATGTTATGACTTTAGGGAGGCCAAAATTATATTAACAGTTTAAGGTCACCATAAAGTCAGGATAACCCTTTGGTTTGCTATCCTTTATAGATGTGCAATGGTTAACTGAGGTCAGCCGAACAATAAGATACTTGGAGGCTGAAAACCCCCTTATTTCACTTTAAGGTGGCTACAACTCCATTCATACTGAGAGTTTAAGGTGACCATAAGTATTATTTTTATCTACTTTAATACCAGTGATAATTTCAACATAAAAAAAATGAAAAAGAAAGGAGCCAGAGGATTTTATTCCAATTTGATGACTTTAAGCAGGCCATATGTCCATTAACATTTTCAGTTTAAGGTCACCATAAAGCCAGAATATTCCTTTGGCGAATCTTGATATATGTGCCAAGTTTGGTTGAAAAAAGTGAAAAACTAAGTGAACTGGAGGGCTAAAACCCCCTTTTTGGACATTAAGGTGACCTTAAGATCACAGATACAGGGCTAAAACTTCGGCATGTGAAAGATTATCAAAAAGTAGCTGAATAAGTTATTCCAACAAAACGCCGAAATCCTAACCGTTTTTGAGATACAGACCAAGTACCCATTTTTAAAAAATTTACAAAAATAAAACGACCAGGCATCTATGGTCCGATTGATAAGAAAATCCTTTCCGACCTTGGAAATTTGGTCTAGAATGTACCTGATAAATTTTACAGCACAGGTGTGTGTGGTTTTTTCCGAAACGCGATGACGGGGTGTTTTGGACTTATGCTTAAGGTTACCTTAAGTAAAGCTTAAGGTCTGCGCAAAGTATCCCAAAAATTTTTCCCGCCCCTATAGTTTTAAAGAAAGATAAGAAGGAAAGAAAAATTTGAAAGGCTAAGAAGTTATTCAAGGGAGACCATAATCCTGCGGCGGCGGTGGTGATCAGTCGAACTTCAGTGAAAACAAATAAGCGTCCCTGACGGGCCGCTTAATTAACAAGCCTTTGCAGCCTAAAGCTCACACATACATAGACATTGACCTTCTAACCTCCTTGGTCTCACTATGTGATGCCTTTCATGATGCTTTAGTGTACAAAACATTGTTACTGGTTGCATATTTTTCTTTCCTCAGGCTCTCAAACCTATTGCCACATAGAGTAGGATCCTTTGATCCAACTCCACGATTGGCCAGATGAGACATCTATTTCACTACTGAAGGTGCAATTTTGTTAATAAAATGGTCAAACACTTTACAATCTAGGAGTGATATCAGGACCATTCCTATTCCATGGCTAAAAAATTCACCACTCTGTCCAACCACTTCTTTGCATATCCTGTTACAAACCCAACTAGGCTCAGTTAGTCAGCCTGTATTTTGGATTTCCAGGTGCCATGGTCTGGTTCCCCTTACAGATTCTGTGGCTCGCAGATTTCTAACTAGACGTTCACATATCATCCATCTTTCCCCTAAATTGACTTTTCATGAATTTAGACGTTCTGGAGCCACCTGGGCCTTTCATCATGGTGTCCCCTTGCACCAGATTATGCACCATGGCACCTGGAAATCCGATGCCATTTGGGCATATATTTAAAATGTCCCTACAGCTTCCGCATCTGTTTCACAGACCTTTCAACACCACCTACTCTCATAGTTTGGCTGTTTGGTGGATTTCTTACCTCCCATTATAATTGAATTTACTCGCATTGCACCTTATAACTTTGGCCTTTGGAGTTCCCATATGACCTGGAGTCATAAAAGTCATTGGTCTAACATCCAGGGTCACTGGTTTTCCTTTCCCTTAGCTGCTTAGTGTCATGCATTTGCACTGGTATTGGTCTTTCTATAATTATTTTGTAAATATTAAGCTTGGGGGCTTCATTGCAATAGCTGGGATATACCAGTAACCTTGACTTGTGTAACTCATCAAGGTCAGATTAATGACAGTATTCTGTAAATTGTCAGACTATTAGAGTATGTTAAAAATGTTAAATTTTACGAGAGACTTTGTAAACTATCAGAGCATTCTTATATGTTAATAATTGTTAAATCTTACAAGAAACTTTTAGTAGACTAAATAATATATTAATCCCATTTCACATCTTTGCTCGTGTTGGACCCCAGGGGAATGTACTGACAAGCACCAAGGTGCATGTGGGTTCATTCCTGTGGGGGGACCTTATATTTTTGGCCTCTGGGCTTTAGTATATAGCCCATGCCTTTTGTAAACTATGATTTCATTGGCCTCTTTCGAGGCTAGAAACCTGCATTCACTCTTCCATTTGCATTTAAGACTTGGAAGGGGTAACATCTGAAAAATTAAATTTTATTTTCCCACCACATTTATATCCCACCCTAAATTAATATTAGTTTTAATCAGTTGTGTAGTTTCAGATGCATCTGGATGGTCTTCCCAGAGCCTAGGATCAGCTTACAGTCTGCCTGGTTCTTTGTTTATATACTTTGGAAAGAAACACTATAGTTCAGGTATTATCACTATGCTCCACCGCTTGTCTACTATGTAATGTGCTCTGCTATCTCATTTCTTGAATGTTTATGTTATAAAGTTAAACTAACTTTATGCTAATGCTCTACAAGCTAGTCGATAGTTTATAACTATGTATATAATTATCATTATTTTATTGTCTGTGTTATACTGTAAATTGCCCATAAAGGGCTTGTGTTTTATTTTCTGACCTGAGTTGCATTTCTTTGCTGTAATTCACATACCTTTTCCATATACATCTTACTCGATTAGCTGATCTAGTGCCACTTTATGGCCCTTCACTACTTCACCTTTATAAACTTCTATGCTATCATATCACTAATTTTGCTGTATGTCTTCCAGACCTCGTTGTTGGAGTCTGCAAGGTGTGCAGTGCCCTTCGGGGACTTTTTGTCTGCAGTTTAACTTCATTTTAAATCCTAGCTTGAATATGGCTTATTTTAATTAAGTCCAATCACCACCATTTTGTTTTGTATCTGTCAGCTGAATTGTAAAGTCTGTGAAGCTGCTAGATTTGACATAACCCCTATGGGACACGTCCGCTGCGCTGGCAGGTCGCTAATTGTAATTTTACTTTATAGCCTTGATCTCTATGTTCCATAACCCTGATATAGTCATCTAGCTGTACAACCGGTTCTCCTCACAATTTAGATTTTATGTTGTACAGCATCTCGTGTGTCCGCCTACATTGCAGGACATTTGAAACTATTTTCATTGGTCTTATTTTAAATAAAATTCCAATCAAAAATAAATTTTTCTGCCTTCTCTGGCAGCTGAGTGCTGTAATGTGAGCAAGTGCCAGATTTTGCAGAGCTTTTTATTGGGGTTTATCGTTAGTCTTTTTGCAGCTGCCTGCAGGCTATATGGTAAAAATTTGAAGGTTATAATCTAAATGCTACTATATACCTTAACTAGCCTTTACTATTTATGAGGGTTGATTTTTCACCTACTATTACAATCGAATTTACTCGCATTGCACCTTAAAACTTTGACCTTTGTAGTTCCCATATGACCTGGAGTCATAAAGGTCATTGGTCTAACATCCAGGGTCACTGGTTTTCCTTTCCTCAGCTGCTTAGTGTGACAAGTCAGCTGACATAAAAAATTGAAATGATATATTAATGCATCTGTTATTTGAAAATGTTGGTTTCCCAGTGATATACACACATACACACATGCATACACACATGCATACATAAAGTATCCAATCACTTTTAGGTTTGACTATCCTCATTTGACCTTGAAGGAGGGGTCCACATTAAAAGATTCCCAGCCCATGATCTCCTATAGGATGGTTTGCCATCCCATACCTCTAGGACCAATAATAAGTGAGTTACAAGCACTTTTAAATTTGGCTTTCCTCGTTTGACCTTGAAGGAGGGGTCCAAGGTTAAATCTGACCACATCAAAAGAATCCCAGCCCATGATTTCCTATAGGTTGGCCTGACATATCAAGTCTCTAGGACCAATAATAAGGGAGATATAAGCACTTTTCATGACTGACAAAGAAACGCCCGTGGCGGCCAACTTGTTTTTCAAAATGAGGCCAAAAATACTAACAGTCAAGATTTTGTAATGGGGAACATATCCTGCAAATTTGGAATTTCTACCTATAATACCCTTTGCTCTAGTTGGCCAACAAAAGTCCTTGCTGAAGTCAAAAAAACACCTGTGGTGGCCATTAAGTGTGAAAAATATCTCCAAAAAGGCCAAAAATGGCCTTGGTGAGGTACTTTGGCAGTCTGTGGATGACCTTCAATGAAGAGCTTCAAGGTCAAATTTCTGCATGCTTACAGAAGACATATATATGTATTATATATACCAGCCATAGGATGTTCTGTATATGAGAACTGGGCCAAAATGTGAAAAAATGGCCAAAATCTGACCTTTAAGAGGCCACCAGTGACCGTGAAATTGAAGGTCAAGGTCACAAAACCATAATGTTCGTGGCATTGCCCATATATACCCACATACCAAATTTGAAAGGTCTAACTACAATATTTTTAAGTTATCACGTCCAAACGGAAATCTCTGCGGCGGTGGCGGCGTGACCATACTGAATCCTAAGTATCCCTGACTTTCGTCAATGACCCTAACTTAAGTTTAGTGAAAGAAAGTGCACATTTTATCTAATTTTTCCGGAATTTTATACCAGTGGGCCACTGATGGTCCCTGAGCTACAGCCACTGACTTTGGGAGTTGGTAGGCCAACAGTGGGCCACACAATAATTCTATATTTTGAAATAATATGTTTTATTATTTTGTTAAATAATATGTCAAAAACAATATTTGAGGTTACTATGAAGTAGACTAAAATGCTCTAAAATTTTTGAAAAAACAAATGCAGTCAGTGGGCCTGCAGTGGCTGAGTGGTGGTCCACTAGCTACATCTTGCCACCCATAGATGATGGTGGCCCACTAGGATCTTTCTATCTCGGATATGTTTAATAATATTTCATATAAGCCTGTGATTTAGAAATATTTATGCAAAAAAAATTGTATGAAAACAAAATTACTAATTATAGTTTGAATTTATCATCCACTTTGGGGAAGACTAATCAGCAGTTTATTCATGTGTTCCTGAAATTTACTTCAGCTTTAATCACCATTCAAAATATAACATTTTCATAGTTCACTTTGACATTCACATTAGTGATACTAATGATACAGATCATGGGGACTTTCAGGACCTATTGATGGCACTGGGTCTACAGCAAATTGACAATTTTCCTACTCATGTAAAAAAGAGCATTCAGAACCTTATAATATGTACTATAGAATCTGAGTACAAAGTTAGTGATGTTAAATGTGGCCCACTCCTCCCTTAGAATTTCTTAATCTCTGCAGTTATAAACTGTGTAGTCACTAGAAATACTGAAAAAGTTCCAGAATTAATAAATAGATCATCTTTACAGAGGACATAAAATAAATAGTCAAATGTTCTTAACGGGAACAAGAATTCAATGTCCTTATATGTAACACTAATGCTTTCAAAACTGAATAGAATCACCAAAACCCACCCTAAAAACTTGTAACTGTCGTAATAATACTCTGAAAACATAGATATTTAGGTTAAATTTCACTATATTTACAAAAGAATTGATACTTGTCATATACTTGGTGAAAATAGCATCTTTTGTTGCCATGTTGGAAATTTCAAAATGTTAATAGGTTTGATGGTGTCCAAATTTTAAACTACTGGACCTTTACAAATATTACTGCAACATTAGTGAAAAGGATATATTTGAAACAGTGTGTATGTGTTAAATGTATTATTGTTGTATTATGTGAAGGTATTTATACATGTATATGAAACAGAGTACCGAGTTATTTAAAGGTCATAAGCATCATTTATAAAATAGCATCAGAGATGCCCGTACCCCATAGCCTAGGGAAAATATTTTTAACACCATGAGATATAGGAGTACTCTATCAGTAAAAAGTTCAGGATACTTTCAGAGCACTGTCAGTTATAGAAAGGTCCAAACAATGTTTAAATAGAGAAAATAATGTCTAAGAGAAAGGTAATGCATGTACTCTTTACCTACATCTGGCATGGCCGAATTATGGTTTAGATGTTTTGAATATTACCATGCATACAGAAGTGGTAATACATTCAATGAATGCTTATGTGTGGTGTTGGAGCAAAATCTGTGGCTCGATCATTTGATGAAATTCCATCTGTTACAATGGGTTTTTGTAAACGTAAAATTCTTAATGAATTCTAATATGACTTTAACAGTGCTTAATCTGCAGCAAAAGACAGACCCAAAGGTGCAACAAGATTTTAAAGGCCAATGTCACACCATGATGCTGCACACCTACACCCCCTAACCAATGTACCTACCAGGCCTCAACTTCCTACACCTTATGGTTTCCGAGATATAGCCCGGACAAGATTTTATAGGTCAAGGTCACTATGGCCAGGTCAAAGGTCAAATCCTGTAGAGACCATAACATTGCACACCTACAACCCCTAACCAATGTCCCTTCCAAGTATCAACTTCCTACACTTTACGGTTTCCGAGATATAGCCCAGACAAGATTTTATAGGTCAAGGTCACTACAGCAAGGTCAAAGGTCAAATCAAGGTCTCACCATGACGTTGCACACCTACACCCTCTAACCAATGTCCCTACAAACTATCATCTTCCTACACCTTGCTTTATTTATTTATTTATTTGGGGTTTTACGTCGCTTTAAACACTGTACAGATCATATCAAGATGAGTAGTTGGAAGGGCAGAGGAAACCAGTACATACAGTTCATTAGGGTTCTGTACTGTAAACTGCCGACCAACGGCAAGCAACTACCAGCTTTCCCACTTGAGATATAGCCCAGACAAGATTTTATAGGTCAAGGTCACTACGGAAAGGTCAAATTCATATCAAGGTCAGACCATGACGTTGCACACCTACACCCCCTAACCAATGTCCCTACCAAGTATCAACTTCCTACACCTTACGGTTTCTGAGATACAGCCTGGACAAACTTTTTCCTGCTGTCCGCCCACCCACCCATTCAGACACCATGGGTGAAAACAATACCATGACAGCCCTTAAGGGCTGTGGGGTAAAAAACTCTCAATAATTGCATATGTATAATAAACAATTTTTGTATAGATACTTTACATCTGAGCAAGGTTACATGTAATATTTACTCAATTTCTGCATTTTTTCATGCTGTTTAAGGCCATCGCCAATATTCCTGACTCGATATATTTCGTAAACTGCTGTATACTTAATGATGTCACAGGTTTATTGATAATGTAAACAAATTGTCATTTTGGTAAGGCTTTTTTACAAATAAACATATGTAATATAAAATGATAAATTAATATTTATTAATTAATATAACTTGCTATTTCTATTTCTACTACCTTATAACATTTTGAGGTAAATTACAAGACACCAAATTGCACAATTACCAAAATAGTTTTTTCATCATTTTACATTTAACAGCATACATTCCTTTCTTAGTTATTCTTAAGAAAATATAAATAAAATACATTTCCGCCCATGGGGTGTACAATCAAGTTGTGTGGCATGCAAGTACACTCAAATGGGGAGTATACTTCAAAATACCTAAACAATTGTAACAATTACATCAACCCTGACACTGTCCCATTTAGCTTTAATACACTACCAGTTGCCACATTTTACATTTGTAACAACAGTGACATCATTTTCTTATGGAAGAATAACTGACTTTTGTTTCTTATAAAAATCATCAGAATATACTACATCATTCACCAGTGATGGCCACAAATGTCTCACTATTGGTGTCCATGAAGAAGGCATGGTTGTATAGAGAGTTCCAAACAAGCGAGGAAAATACAGTTCTTCTACACCAGTTTCAGTGGCTTCTATTATCTGTTGATAAAGACACAATGAATGACACAACACTAAAGGCTGGTACCCAAGAAATCCCTAAGATATAATAAACTTAGGTGCAATATAAAAGTGAAAAAAATCTTCAAAACTAGAAAAATGTTTTTATTTACAAAAACAAAGCATCCCCAAAGGTTAGATGCAATATAGTACAAAAGTAGAAAAAGGATTTTGAAAAGAAATACCAGCAGTGCTGAGAGAAGAAATGAAAGTTAAGCAGACAGTGTGGAAGTTAAATGAAATCTGAATTTTGTTTTTATGCTCATAAATTGTGAAAAGTTAATTTAATAAATGCTATAATTTGTAAGAAGAGTTGTTTTAGATGTAAAATATGCCTACTAAAAAGAATACTTATGGTAAATATGACCGGATATTTAGAATCCCTGTGTATGGTTCCTATAACTTGAAAATACATTCTGAAGCAATACTAAAGGAGATATAGGGCAAAACAGACAACATCTGCTATTTTCTGACCCAGTTTAGCCCATAGAGGGGGGTCAGGGGTAGAAGTGATCGGCTAAATAGACTCTTCACATATGGTTTACCAATACGTCTTAATATATTTTAAAGCCATAAAAGCAATAATAAAAGAGATATAAGGCAAAGAGACAAAAATGGTTTCCCAATATGTCTTAACATATTTAAAGCTGTAAACACAATAATAAGGGAGTTATAAGGCATAAACACAAAATCTTCTATTTTATGACCCCAGTGTGACCCATAAGGGGGGCAGGAATAAATCCCACCAGCTATCTAGGCTCTCCATATTCCATTCTATTCTATTCTAAAATTTTATAGTGTTTAATCTCTGCAGACTCTAAAACGCAACACCAGGTACATAATCAATAATCATTATTCCATAGACATAGTCTAATCTAATCTAATGTGGACTTTTATCGCGCTTAATCTCCATCACTGATGGACTCTAAGGCACATCTGAACATAAAGCAAGGCAGTTAGAGTTAATCAAGGGGCATAGCCAGGTCGTACCAAGGAGACACAGATGTGACAAGGGAGGCTATGGTGGGTTGGCTTTTGGAAACAGGTATGTTTTAAGCTTCTTTCTGAAGGAAGCAACTGATGTTGCACTGCGAACATCTTGAGGGAGGTCATTCCAGATCTTCGGAGCATCAAAGGCAAAACTATGGCCAAAATGTTTGGCTGACTTAAAGACTGATGAATGGAAAGGAGGAACTGTAAGGTATTGATGACCTGGGTGACTATGCCTAGTACTATAGGGACAACTACTAAAAAACAAGAACAGTTCGAAATAAGAAGGAGAACCACTATGCAAAAATTTATACACAAGTACAACGGTACTTAACAGGCAACCAGTGGAGTTTCTGTAGAATGGGTGTAACAGGAGCATACTTTCTATGATTTGTAACAATACGAGCAAGGGTGTTCTGAATACTTTGCAATTTGTGCTGATTGAAACCGGATAAACCTCTGAACAGAGAGTTACAATAGTCCAGACGACTACTAACCAAGGCATTTGCAGCAAGGACTGCCACTTTAGAAGTGAGATACTTTCTAATTCCACAGAAGTCATGCATCTGAAGGAAGCACGCTTTGCAAGTCCTCTTGATATGCTCAGAGAAAGAAAAATCTGCATCAAACCACACACCTAGATTTCTGACAGAATCAACCGGATGAAGAAGGCTACCAAGAATGCTAACAGGAAAGTGAGAGGAAATCTTCTGACGTTGAGCCTTGGAACCAAAGACAATAAACTCAGTTTTTTCAGGGTTGAGCTTCAATTTACTGAGAGACATCCACTCTTGGACATCACAAAGGCAGGCGTTTAGCTTGGCGAGAGCTGAAGAAGCATTCTTGTGGGAGAGATGGATGTATAACTGAGTATCATCTGCATAAAAATGGAATTTAATATGCGGGTGGAGGCGAATAATTTTACTAAGTGGTGTTGTATAGAGTGAAAACAGTAACGGACCCAGAACAGAACCTTGTGGAACTCCATAGATGAGGTCGCTTAATTCAGATAGTATGGAGCCTATCTTAATGGCCTGGCAACTATTTCTTAAGTAGGAAGCAAACCACCTTAGAACTGTTCCACCAAGACCAAACCAGGATTACGGTAACCAAGGAGAATATTATGGTCTATAGTGTCAAATGCGCCTGATAAGTCAAGAAGTACTAGAGCTGTGGGTTCACCGTGTGCCAGAGAGAGATAAACCTCGTTTTTTTATAGACAATAAAGCAGTTTCCATGGAATGTCCTGGCTTATATGCTGACTGATGAGGATTGTCCAGTTTGTTGTTATTAATGTGTGACGTTAGCTGCCTGGCAACGACTCGCTCAACCAACTTTGACAGGAAACAAAGACCAGACACTGGGCGATAATTCTTAAGGTCGTCTCTGGGAAGGGAAGCCTTTTTATGAGGATGATACTGCCTTTTTGAAAGAATTTGGGAAAGATCCTTCAATGAGAGAATACTTTACCAACTTGGTAATGGAAGAGAGGAGGATATCAAGACAATCCTTAAGGAGGAATGTTGGTATAGGGTCTAGTGAGCAAGATTTAGTGGGGGATTCACTAATACACTTATAGACCTCGTCTTCAGTGACAGGCATAAAGGCATTGGAAGCAGGAGGCACTGAATCCGGTGCATCATTAAAAGATTTTGCTTATTTTATTGGAGAAAAAAGAAGCAAACATGTCAGTTATGTACTGATCATAAAGATCTGCAGCAGTACCTTCAGGGGACTGTACAAACGGTATATTATTAAGGTCATTTCTGAACTGGTCGATATCAATCATGTGGTACCGTCAATAAGAGACCCATTTGTCGATGCTGGTTGATGGGTGGGAGAAATCCAGTTGGCATCTTATGGCAGCATGGTCAGAAATGAAATCTCCAACACTAACATTGCAGACAAAATCTGAGTCGCAAGGAGATATCAAAACATCCAGAGTGTGACCCAGTAAATGAGTCGGGCCACTGACACTTTGAACCAAACCACAACACTGCAGGATGTCGTTAAACCTGGACCTATCACCACACTCAATATCCAGATGGGCATATATATATATATATATCGCCACAAATGATGAAACTGGAACCAGTCGAAGACAGAAAGCCAGAAAGAGCCAGAAAATACATAGCCAGGTCGACACCACGGAGATGCCAGGAATCTTTTATCTGGGTGGTTCTATCTTGTGCCATATCTTCAACAACGAACAGACTAAAACAGTTTGAGCAATCACTGTGAAATAAACCAAAGTATCAGTTTTGAAAATACACTGAAATTTAAGTGGCAACCAATGGATTTTTTTGAGAATAGGAGTAGCCCATGAGTATCTATTGCAATTTGTGACTATCCTACAAAGTGCGTTTTGCAATTTGCGCATGTTGAAACTGGACTTCTAAAAAGAGTTGCAGTAGTCCAGACGACTGTTGACCAGGGCATTTGCTGCCAGGACAGCTGCCTCATCTGTCAGATACTGTCTGACCTGCCTGAGATTATGCATTTGAATGAAGCAGGTCTTACAAATATTGTGGACATGATCACCAATGGAAAAATTAGCATCAAAAAAGACACTGAGGTTCTTTATACCAGCTGATGGATGCAAAAGTTTACCAAATAGCCTAACAGGAAGGTAAGAATCTAATTTCTTTAGCAGAGCATGATATCCAAATAAAGATAACTCTGTTTTTAGGGTTTAATTTAAGCATGCTTGACAACATCCATTCCTGAATAACCTGAAGACAAGAATTCAATTCATCAAAGGCTAGGGTGGCATTTTAGTAGGGAAAATGAACAAACAACTGAGTGTACTCAGCATAAATATGGAAATTGATACTGGAATGCCTTCAAGTAACCTTACTCAAAGGAGTGGCGTATAGAGAGAAGAGCAGAGGGCCAATGACATAGCCTTGCGGCACGCCAACCAGCAGCTCATGCAATTCTGCGAGGGTTGACCCAATTTTAATTTCTTCGAATCGGTGGCTCAGATAGGAGAACCACTTCTGGGCAATGCTACACACACTAAACCAGGGCTTAAGATAGTTCAGAAGAGTATTATGGTCAATTGTATTGAAGGCAGCCGACTGACCTCTTTTTGGAACTGGACTATCCCATTTCTGACAACAGTGCATTAGATAATGTTTACATCAATTTTGGTGCCTTATAAGTGTTTGTTACTTACTTACTTACTTACTAAATAAGACAAGTGCAATAGGCTCATCACATGATAGCGAGAGATGGATTTCATTTTTAATATACAGTAGGGCAGTTTCAGTGGAGTGACCAGTTTTACATGCTGATTGATGAGGATTGACCAGATTGTTACTATTGTTCAACAACAACCCACTCCACAAATTTTAACATAAGACATAGTCCTGATACCAGATGATAGTTCTTTAAGTTGTCACTTGATGTTTTCTTAATAGCGGGGGTGACAGCTGCCTTCTTGAATTGTTGGGGAAAAACACCCTCAACCATAGACAAATTGTCAAATTTTGTAATAGATGGAAGTAAAATATCCACACAGTCTTTGAGAAGAAAAGTGGGGACTGGTTCTAAAAGAGATGATTTTGTAGGGACTTTTTAATAATCTTAAGTATGTCATTCTCTGAGACCTCACTGACGGGGGGTAAATCTGTGGAGGAAGCAAATTGATTAGCCAGGAATTTGTTAGACTGGTGAGCAGGAAGAATCATCTCGCGGCCCTTATTAAGAACTTGTCGTAGCACCTGCCACAACTTCTTTGGGTCACGGCTAATGTCATTGATGACATTGCTGTAGTATTCAGTCTTGACTCGGTTGATAATTGTGTTGCACTGAGCAATCTAGTTCGGCTCAGCTGAGACCTGTATTACGCCACATATGCTCAAATTGATTTAATTGATTTGGCCCTGCGATACGTATCTGACAACCAGCCAGCTGGTTCTTTCTTAATTTTACCACAAAGCAATGGTGAATATCTGTCTAACAAACAACCAAGGTCATGTACATACTAATCATACAGATCATCAGCAGTGCTAGCAGGAGACTGCATGTCGATCTTATGGTATCTGCGGTAAGAAATACTGCCAATCTCAGGTAATGCAGGACATGCAAAAGCGAGATGACAATTTACTAATGCATGATCTGAGATGCCAACTGTAATATAGCACACAAAATTTGAATCACTTGGGCTGAGTATCAAGTCTAGTATGTGACCATGCAAATGGGTGAGTTTGTTTACACTTTGAACAACATTGCAACTATCCAGCAGGTCTAGAAATTTTCGTTCGTCAGTACAATCTTTATTAACATGACCCTTAAAATCACCACAAACAATTACCGAAAGAAGTAAAAGATGATAAGAATCCACAAAAAACAGGAAGTCATCTAGAAAAGCTGAGGAACATGAAGCTGGTGTACAATAGACACAAGCAACCACAAAAGATTTTTAAATGGTGGAAACAGATATAACAATGTTTTCAAAAGTGGAATAGGTTGGTGCAACTTTAGTGGGTAATTCTTTCCTAGTCAAGAAGCCCACACCGTCACTAAGACCAGTCGTCCTGGGTCCTGAATAAGTCAAAAACAAGGTGGAGTTACAGACACGAGCAGGCTATCAGTGTCAGAGATTGAATGTGTGTTTCTGCAAGGGCCAGGATGTCTAGATTATTTGAGACAATTGAGTCACCAATCAGGGGCCCTTTATTCCTGATAGAATGACTGTTCACAAAGCCGAGGTTTACAGGATCTGGGTTCAAGGCAATATCACTGGATAACAACAACAGAATCGAAAGACAGCTGAAATTGGCATGTGCAGGGAACCTGTGTGAGTAAAGTCTAAAGGAGTGATCTCTAACTGATCCAAGAGCCCAGATGGCAAGGGGGCTGATGGATACGTGACTTTGGGCTGCAACTTTAAGCAAGAATAGGATACTGAAAAATAATTTGCCAAGCAACTTCATGACTAAGACCAGCAAAAAAGTGAGTATAGGACACCTACCACACTAAATTAACTAATTGGGGTGACTCACCAAAAAGTCCCTAGTAAGCTATACTGTAGTTTTAGTCCCAGTTTTAGGCGAATCACGGGCACCCTATTCACCCCAATGAGCTTGAGTCTTAAAAAATGCCCTCAAGAAAAAAACCATAAAACAGACAAAAACATATCAAGAACTAATAAGAGTTTGCTGGAATAAACACATATGCAAGGAATAACACCAATAGATATACCACACAATTTTATGTACAGGAGGAACTCACTAATTCCCGGTCATGTTGGTGATAATACCCGATATATATTGAATGGAGGGAAAGGCAGCAAATAAAGAAACTAATGGGTTAAAAAGTATCTACATAGTATGAATTGTAGCAATTTAACACAGGTGTGCTAAAAAGCAAGCAATAACTTCATGAGTAAATAAAACTGAAAGTCGAATGTAGTGTTTAAAAAAAAACGTCTCTGTAGTTCGTACTAAAGACACATACGGTTTCCCAATACCTCTTTATACATTCTAAAACTGTAAAAGCAATAAGAAAGGAGATATAAGGCAAAATTTCAGAATCTACTATTCTATGACCCCAGTTTGTCCCGTACAGGGGGCTCGGAAGGAAATTTCACTTGCTTTCTAAACTCTCCAAACATGGTTTCTTACTTCCTCCCAATATATTATATGGTTCTAAATGCAAAAGGTAATAGGGGGTTCACATGGATTTTAAGCTTTCTAGTTGGTACCAGTGAGACAATTGCTCATAAATTGGTCAATTTTCATCGGATCACTCCCACAATCTATTCAGCTAGCATTTTTGATAGTATGAACATGTGTATAAAAATATAAGGTGTGATTTTTACCTCCACAGAAGGCTACAAAATGTTTTCTCAGCAAGGTCAAAGTACAAAAAATATATAAATCTTAACGATGGGAGAAATATGTCTCAAAAAGGGCAGAAGAAACATTCTGGCAGAGCCAAGGTCAAAGGTTACACCACGACATTGTACTCTACATCCCTCACCCAATGTACCTACAGAGTGTCAACTTTATACACCTTATAGTTTCTGAGAAAATGCACAAAGAAGGTTAAAAAGTCATTGTAGTATACCCTACAACACCCAAATTTATAACTACAACCTCCATTCTACAGTTTTCAAGATATAGTCCAGACAAGATATTAAAGGGTAAGGTCACTACAGCAAGGTCAAATGAAGGTCACACCAAAATGTTGCACACCTACACCCCCAACCAAAGTCTCCTCCAAGTATCAACTTCTTACACCTTGCCATTTCAAAGTATAGCCTCTACAAGATTTTAGAGGTCAAGGTCATTACAGCAAGGTCAGAGATCAAATCAAGGTCACACCATAACGGTGAACACCTACACCTACCAATGTCCCCACCATGCATCAAATTCTTGCACCTTTTGGTTTCCAATTTATAGCCTGGGCAAGATTTTATAGGTTAATGTCACACCATGACACTGCACACATTAAACTCCTAACCAATGTCCTTACCGAGATTAAGTTTCCTACACATTATGCTTTCTGATGCAGGTGTTCCACTGAAGCCGACCCTGTAACCGACGCTACGACTCTGGGGTTGGTTGCAAAAGTTGTAGGGTCGTGGGGAAAAGCACACCAAAAATGCTGAGTCGGTTATGAAATCCCAGACAGGATGGTATAGTTACAAACAGGACGTGAACCCCATCCTGACAAGACGTAGGGTTGGGAATGTTTTTTACAATGCCAGTCGTAGATGTTGTATGACAAGCCTTAAACCCCTAACAGACAAGCCGGGAGCATGTTCCTGACCCTTCCCGACAGAATTGATTGTTTTTGTGGGTCAGTATCTAAAAGTCGGGATCCAGAATCAGAATCCATATCACACTATATAAACCCCCCTCCCCTGTGATGTGCCATTCATTTCACACTTCAAAGATTACAGGAACACATCAAGAGCAACTGATAGATCAATTGAGGGTCTTTTTGTTTTTCTATTGAGTTAAATTTTTTATTGTACATGATATCTTCAAGACATAGAACACAGCAGAACCCAGCACCTGCCCAGTCACAGAATCCATGGGTCATGCCCTGGATACTGCAGAGGTTGCTACAGAACACTCTTGGACGAGCTAATCACTACTGACATACCAGGCTACAGAAACTTTACAAGGATGCAACCAGCATTTTTTTATTTGATTGAAGAAAGAATTACCCCCCACCTCAGGAAGTCATTTACCAACTTCAGGAAGCCACTGGAAGTTGGCTTGAAACTGGCAGTTCCTTTGAGACACTTATCCACAGGGGAAAGCTACACTTCACTGCAATACGACTGGAGGGTTGGAAGAATGACCATCTGCAAATTTGTCCCCCAGGTCTGCAAAGCCATTTTGAAAGAATTTCAACATTAGTACTTGACTTGTCTCACTGATCCTGAAGACTGGAAGAAAATTGAAGAAAGATTTAGAAACAGATGGAATGTCCCCCATGCAGTCGGTAGATGGAAAACACATTGCTATAAACAAGCCCAAGAAGTCAGGCAGTGAATATTTCAACTACAAGGCTACTTCTCCCTGGTACTTTTGGCTTTAGTCGATGCAGATTACAAGTTCCTGAGGGTCACCGTGGGGGCCAGTGGGTCATCATCTGATGCTCAGATATTCAACTGCAGCAAACTGAAAAGAAGAATTGAGAATGGAACCTTGGGACTACCACCACCTGAACCACTTGGACCAGAACTACATTACTTCCTGCTGGGGGACGATGCCTTGGCCCTGATGCCTTGGCTGATGAAGCCTTACAGTAGACAACTGACCAGGGAGGAGAGAATAGCCAACTATAAGGAGCAGAGGCCAAAATTAGTCAGAGACATTGTGTTAACATGTATGGTACTACATAACATGGTGAAAAGCCATCAGGGGGGAGCAGGCAGACCACCCACTTCAGCCGATGACATACTAGCACCACAGGCAGACCAGGGGGAACACGGACACCATGAGAACTTTAGAAACTCATCGAGGGAGGCCAAACATCAATGAGACCTACTGAAAGACTATTTCAATCACATGGGGGCGCTGGCTGGGCAGGAGGACAGAGTATAAGAAGACTGAGGGGGGAACATGCCGTCATCTATCAGTCCTTTTCAGGACTACCCAAATAATCCAAGAACTTTTATTTAGCAAAGTGTTGCCTCCAAAAACCCCCAAATTTTATAACAATTTAATGCAAATTCAATTTCACCAACAACATTCCCCATAACAAACACAAGTCCCTCCCAAACTCAGTTCACCAAATTAAATATCATCTCACACAGATTTAAACCCAGGACCTTAATTTACAAAGTTCATATCCACCACTAAAATGACCTTGGTTTATTTTTAAAAAAATAACCTACCAACCTTGACGAAATGCCAATGCTTAATTATTCAGTTTCAATTTAATTTATTTATTTATATTCAATTTAATTGTATATGGCTCTGATTGGGGTTGTAATACTATAAAGAAAAACACTGGTATGAACCAATTTTGGAAAGATGTGTTATTGTCATGGGTTAAATACTCCAATAAAGTCAAGATTGAAAACAATTCCGATATCTTGGCCTCGCCAATATGGTACAATCCAGACATATCTCAAACAACTTTACTTTTTCCACAGTGGTTCAAACATGGAATTACTTATATTGGTGATTTAATAAAAAAAGACTGGAGCTTCTTGAGTGAGCTTGAAATAGAAAAGATCTATGGATTTAAACCTACCAATTTTTTGGAACACTTCAGATTAAAAACACTCTGTGATTCTCTAGTTAAAAAGCATAAGAATAAGGAGTGTATATTTGAAAAACCATGTATACCAAATCTATTGTTTTCAATAAAAGTGGGCAAAGCCCTTCTACAATATTTTAAACTAGGCTACTTGTGATATGAAATTTAAGACCAAATGGAATGAAGTCTTGGGTATTGAAATCGAAAAATATACATGGGAACAATTTTTAACTGTTTGTTTCAAAATAGTACAGGAAAACGAATTAATTTGGTTTCAATATAGGCTTATTCATAGGATTTTAGGTACACAGAGGTTACTGTATAAAATGGGAATAGTTCAATCGGAATTATGTTTGATGTGTCAGTCTGATACTGAAACATTAAAACATCTTTTCTATGATTGTTCTATATCTCCCATATCTGGAATGATGTGAGGCTGTGGATTGCATCAAAAACTGGTTTCAGTTTGAACCTCTCTCCTCAAGAAATTTTGCTAGGATACACAATGAGAGACCAACATTACCTTCCTGTCAATACAATAATAATGGTCGTAAAGAGTCATATATTCTCTAAGTCAAGACAACAAAAACCATTTGATAATGTACATCTTCATCGAAAAATAAGAAAAGTATTTGAGGAACAAAGGTTACTGTCAACTTACAACCAGACTGTAGAAAAATTTAGTAAAAGTTGGGCTGTATTTAATAAATTGTTTACTTAAAATTTATTTTATGAAAATTTTGTGAAATGTACTCAACCTTCTGTGTTTTAGTGTAAATTTCATGTATTTTGATGTGTAAATATTTAAAAGTTACTATAACTGGAAAACCTCCTTGCCAGGGTGTGTGTACCTCCAGATCAGTGTAATGGCAAGTTCTAATGGTAGCAATAAAGGAACATTTATTTTTTTTTTTTTTTTTTTTTTTTGGTTTTGTGGTGGAACTTTACTAATATTTGTTCAACATTCACTCATTCATTCACATAACTTTTTTGTGTACTGTGGGAAAGTGTAAGTGTTGGACTGTGTGCTTTTTTGTTTTTCGGCAAAGACATTCAGCTTATTAATTGTTTTGGAAGATTTGTGTGGCCCTGAGAAGGGCCGGTTTTGGTGTTACTTGTGTGGGCTAATAATTCACTGATTTGGGCTGACCCTGCTGGCTGGACTGGCTGAAAGGTTTTGACTCTTTATGATGAGTGGAAGATGGCACTGGTGACGTGCTGGTTGGAGTTGAGAGGGTGTAAATGACTGTGTTGTGTCCATCTGCTGATACTGTAATACACTGGGAATAGCTCCAATGAGACTGGATAATCCTGAAGTGTTGTGTTGACTCTCCTCCTGTTGTGAAGCTGCAACTGAAGGTGGGTTGAAAATCAGCTGTCTGGAAGTCCCAGGCTGTTGGTCATCCACAGCTACATACGAAGTTGGCTGTGCTGACGCTAATGTACTTTGGCAGTCACTGTAGCAGGCTGTGTTGTGGCTATCTCTTGAGGCTGCACAACTGGAATGGAAACTGGTTGATAATCCGGTATGGTGAGTATGTATTAACATCCTGCTGTGGCCTGTGTTGCTTCTGGAAGTTGAAATGTGGTGGCCTGTTGAGTTGTGGTGACCTGTCTCTTGCGTTCTTTGGCCTTGTACTGTATTTCACTGAAAAGCTTCACTGTGTCATTCCTGAAGGTAAAAAAATCTCTCTCCTCCAGGTGTTCAATCTCAGAGTGGATACTTGCAGAAAGACTGTCTTAGACTTGGAGTGGGGTCCTAATGTGCACCCAGAAATGTGGAAATCATCGACCTCAACTGCTGGAACTGATCTTACACTGGATCTGCAGCAGTGGTGGTAGTCGCGACTGGAGGCTGTCAACGTTTAGGACTGGTGCTCGAAGGCTGATGAGTGATGCAATGCTGATTTCCATCTCAGATTCTGTGTCTCTGGAAGTATCTGGAACAGAAGCTGAAGCTGCGGCTGCAGAGGGTCTCTGTGGTGAATTGAAAGCAGAAGACTTGGAAACTCCCTTCCTTCTGATGTGACCTCGTAGAAAACTGAAACTGTCCTTCAGCCAGGTCTGTCGTTCTGTGCTCTTCTCAGCTGCTTGTCCTGACTTTGTCTGAGTGAGCTTGCCATATCTGGTACGTTGAGTCTCAAACCACTTCTTCACAATCTTGATAGGCATGTTTCTGGCAGCTTCTAGCTGCTCCCAAAGTCTTTCTTTCTTCTGCTTGTCTTTGAAACTGTTGTTGGTCTTGTCATAAAGTTCCTTGTGCTGTTTAATGAACTGAACGATGGCTTCTTCGTCTGAATCACTCAGGAAAATGGACTTCATCTGGCCCTTCTTCTGTCTGCATTGAGTTGATTCTACATCAGTATCCGTGTCAGTTCACGCTCTCTTCTCTCCCCTTTCCTCCTCTTCCCTGCTCTCTCTCTCTTCATCCTCTCTCTGTACCTCTCTTCCTGCTCAATCCTCTCTCTCTCATCCCTCTCCACTCTCTCCCCCTCCTCTCTATATCCTCAGCTGTATCCCCTAACTCAAACTGTGGTTGAGTGTCAGTTGGTACTCTAATCTTTCTCCTCCTGTCCTTTCACATGCTGACCAATCAATTATACAGCTTGTTTTAAAAAACAAAACATAAAAATAAACAGTGAAACCTCAGATTTCACTGCCAGCCAGTTCAGCCTATCTCAAACTTAAGATAATTTGTAAAAAAAATTGAAAACCTAAAAGAAAAGCTGCACACCTTGTTGTCTCTCGACAAGTCAAAGCCCAAATATATGCAGATTGTCTACCGACTCACCTTTTTATACCCACGGATTTTGAAGTCGACAGGCCGTAAGAAGCAAAAATATTGCCGGCCTATCTGTTTCAGTTCCCGGCTTGTCTGTTTGTGTTACAGGCCTGTCGGTTATTGTTTACAGCTTGTCTGTTTAAGTTTAAGTCCTGTCGGTTACAAATTTTCCCGACTCTGGGACCCAGTTGGTAAAAGTTACTGACTGGCCTGTAAACTTTACAGGCCTGTTGGAAACACTTACAGATAGGCCGGCTTAAGTTACCAACCGTACTGTAACATTTCCCACACAGTCTGTTTCTCATCAAGTACAGTCGGGAAGTCCATATTTGAGACAACCCGGATACTTGTTACAGACAGGCCTGTTTGATTTACCGACAAGCCGGGAAGTGCAACCGACAGGCCTTTAAGTTAACTGACAGGCCTATTGCTAGGTGGCGGAAATTAGGGTCGGTTATAAGAGTCGGTAACGGTCGCAGAAATATCAAACATGTTTGATATTTTATTGACTCTTGCCGACAGGCCGGGAACTTACAACTGACCCTAACCGACCATGTAAACATTGGTCCCGACTCTCCAAAAATGCATAGTTACTGACTGGTCGACTCCAGTGGAACACCTGCATGAGATATAGCCTGGACAATATTTTAAAAGTCACAGTCACTAGTGTAAGGTCAAATCAAGGTCACATCATGACATTGCACACCTACAAACCCCAACTAATGTGCTTACTAAGATTCAGCTTCATACACCATACGCTTTCCAAGCCTGGACAATCTTTTAAAGGTCAAGGTCACTACAGTAAAGTCAAAGGTCAAATTAGTCACACTATAATGAAGCACACCTGCAACCCCCAACCAATTACCCTTCCTACACCTCATGTTTTGTAAATATACCATGTATAAGATTTAAGGTCCCCACGGTAAGGTCAAATCAAGGTCAGAGTTTCTCAGATACAGTCTGGACAAGCTTTTTCTCAACAGTGTTTTTATTTTTGTATTGGACTGCAACCTACAAAGTGGGATTCACTACAACTTTTAAATCCTCTAGAAAAGCTTTTCCTTTATAACTCTAATTTAGTAAAACAAACAGTGTCTTTATTTTTGCATTGGACTGTAACCTACAAAATGGGAGTCACTAAAAGTTTTAAATCCTCTAGCAAACCTTCTACTTTATAACTCTAATTTAATTAAACAAAGTGTCCTTATTTTTGCATTGGACTGTAACCTACAAAGTGGGATTCACAAAAAATTTGAAATCCTCTAGCAAATTTTCTACTTTATAACTCTAAGTTAGTAAAATAAATTTTTGTAATTTCTTGTAAGACTTCAGTATAAAACCAGGACCTGTATCTGACCAGTGCATATACACAACAAATTGTTTCAGAATTATGCTTACCTCTTTTGCTGTATCTGTTGGTGTAGCAACTGGGCTGTTTGCCTCTGAGATAATGTCCCTTGTTCTTAATCTCATTCTTTTAATTTCTCCTTTAAAAAAATCAGCAACTCCAGCAGTGGCTACAAACACACCAGAAAACAAGATATGAATATTATCAGGGTTTTTTTGCATATGTACAGGTATGAACACCTACCAAAACATTAAGTCCTTACTCGAAACCAACCAAATGAAACAGAAGGATAACTCAAAGTTAATCCCACTACAATAGAAACAAATGAAAACCTATATATAGTATTCTGTATGTAATTTCCAGGATATCATACAACAGATACAGAATGCTATTTATATGCAGTGCAATAAATTCTATCTGTGGCAATGAAAGTGCATTCAGAGCTATCCTGGCTGTACAGTCCAAGCTATAGTGACTGATATTTCCCCAAGCTGAAAGATGAACAAGGGCATTTGGGTAAAGGGTAAACACAATTTACATTTAAGGGGAAAATATATCGCTTCATAATGAAGTAGAAAGTATTCAAATTATATGTCATTGCATCCACTAATCGCATCCACTAATCGCAGCCAAATCTTATAGTTAAAAACATCTTACACACAGATCCCAGTACAGCAAGAGTTACTGTTACATTGGTCTTAGCTTGTGTTAATTCATCTCGAACTGTGCTGAAGAATCCATCCATGGCAAACTTGTTCCCACAATATGTTGCTGCCAATAGATAGGGCAGCTTTCCTTAAAAAGAAAACGGGTGAATCTTATTCATTGCTAAGTCTTTAGTTTATTCACTGTATTGAAAAATAGAAATTGATGCCACTTGGATCTCTTAATTTAGTTTAATTAGTGAAAGGCACATTAATTTATCACATTAATTATCAGACTCTCATTCCAACAAAAAAACGATGTAATTATATTATTGACTCACTACTTTCTTCCATCATGTGGCTATGAATAGTTTCTAATTGGAATATTACCAGTTTCCACAAAAGATAACACGAATCTGTTGTGCACAAGATACAGTCTGAGGAAGAGTGTATGAAGGTTGAAAAATACTGTAATTATTTTAACAAATGCTTCCTCTTAAATTATGGCCTCCAACACTTACAAGCAATTACAAGTTTCAGTGAGCAAGAATCAGCAATTATAGAAGAAAATCTTCAGCAACAAAAAAGCTAGTTAGAAATCTGTAAATTTGTCTTTTTTTCAGTATGGATCTATTATGACCAAGCACATGTAGTAAAATACTTTGTAGTGTTAACCTTGTCAGCTATGTTTTATACCTGGTATATCTACAGAAGGCCAAAAATTTTAGAAGCATTTAAAGTAGCTGTTTAGCTTACATGAAAAGTAATATTTTAGCTGTTTGCTATTATAAGTACTACGTGCTCGAAAAAAATCATCACCCAAGATATTTATTATACCTGCAGTAGATGATACAACACCTAGTCTGCCTTTTTCTGCAGATTTTATATAAGGCAGGGCATGACTTGCAATATGGACATAACTATGGTAGTTAATGCCAGACATCTTTTCAAACATCTTTAGTTCTTTCTCCGTCCCACTCCACAATGTCAAATGCCCAAAATAAGCATGGTTCAATACCACAGTGTCTATACCCTGCATCAGACTCACTGCTTTCTGGAAAATATGCAAAATACACAAGATTTTGTATTGAGATCTTCTGCAAGAATCTGTGGTTACTTTGTTTAGAGTAACACATGGAAAATACTTACGAATGCAAAAAATTTAAAATTTCGACTCAGTTAATGACCAAAACATACTATCTCAAGAATATCCATTGTTCAATTAAATGCTAAAAAGTGGGCTAAAGATGTTTTATTTAACTACAAAGTACTTTTTTTCCATTAAAATATCATCATCTGCTCCTCTGCATGAGTTGATTATATGTTTACAGCTGAGATTAAAGCTGAGGTTATCCAGAAAGCTGAGATAATCCATAAAGCTTTTCACTTTTAGGAAAGAAATCAAGACCAATCTGTTCACTCAACTTTCTACCACTTAACCTACTTTTCACTGTGGATGTCATGATGCACATAACTTTATCACTGTATAAATCCTTCTTTAATGCACATCAATTTATCTCTGCATAAATCCTTCTAAAAATAAATCTTATTTATCCTAACACGGGTCTATTTTCTACTTAAAACAAACCCTCACATAAACAAGGAAGGAATTTTGGGAAGCTGTAATACCTACAGTTCACAAATGCTGTTCTTGTATATATCTATTCGTCATATGTTAATGTAAATAGATATGTAATATCTGTTGTCATATATATTTAAGGAATTTTGTTGCAAGAAATAAGCAAGTCAAAATATAAAGTAAATTTATGTGTAGATGCACAACATGACGTAGATGCTTCAGTTTTTGACAGTTTTTTGAGAGAAAAATATCTCACAAGACAATGAATCTCATTATTAAATATCATTATTATTCCAACTAGCCCATAAAATGAGCAGACATTTTGAACTCTTTTTTATGAACATGGTTAAATTGTATAAAAGCCATTATAAATATACAAACGTGGCTTTAAATAGCTTATGTTCAGCATATGATGTGGATAAATTTGTTCAAAGTTGTAAAATTTAAAATCTTAGGTTGAAAATATTGTAGAAAGCTTACCTCAATTAAAGTTTTGCTTTCTGTCTGGTAGTTGTCCATATCTGCAGCATGGTATCCAAACTTGCCTCCAGGATTTAAAGATTTACATTTTGCAATTACCTATTAAAAATAATTAAATCAGTCATATATTTGCACATATAGCTCAAAAAATTGAAATAATGCTTTGAATGTCAGACTTATGTCATCCCTTTAAGTTGCACTTAGAATTTTTTATGATTCCTACTATGTTAACAATTTTGACCTTTTAACAAATCAGTTGGCTTCTAGGGGGAAAATATTTGTCTAATATAGGTTATACGTTAAAACTCAATTTTGATTCTATCTTATTTCAAACCCATATTATACATCACATCATAACTGTGAATTGAACTTTTGAAAGAAAGCAATGCATATGAGTCTGTCAAGATTTTGTTCTGTAACAGCCACTAGCTAGCCACAACCAACTCTCTACACTTGAGGCCTGATTATAACCAAAAATCACAGAAATGGGAGGTGAGTTTATTATCTACAGTAACTTGTCTAATAACCAGTGAATTTTACACATACAGCTTCCCACAAGTGGCAACGCTGAGGGCCTATCCTAGTATGACCCTTGCTGTTGATCGGAACATAAAGCCCCAACTATGACTTTAAAATAAGAATAAATGTCAATTATTACATAAAAGCAACACTTTTTGACATTTTGGAATCAAAACTTCATTTATTTTCCAAATAAATGCGGTTTAGTACAGGAATATGTACAAATTAGAAGGTAGAGCTCATTGAATGGCGATTCAAAATCTGGCCATGAAAAAGCTGCAAGCATGGGTGCCATTATGAATTGATCATTCTTATATTGGTCTTGTTTGGACAAAATTAGACAAGATAAAAGACACTGAAGACTAAATATATGAACAGCATTTTCAAAGTATGGGTTCCATTTTTGTACAGGTATTTTTCCAGCAAAAATACCAATCTAGGTTGAAAGCAGTCTATTTAATGCACAGGGCCTTACCGTGACATGAAATGCATTTTGTAGATTGATCTCTCGTCCAAGATTTATTCCAGTGAAAATATCATAATATATAAATCTTCTGCTACAGATAACTTATTTCCAATGGGTTTGCAATCTGTAACAAGTGCAGTGCTTAAGCTATATGAAAAGCATTTTCTGGAATTAATTTCTTGTGGACGCCTTTGCCATTGAAAAGATCAAACTGATCAGAACTCTTCTGCTACTGGAAATTTATCTTCATTGTGTTTGCAAGCTATTTAGGGTGCAACATACACTGCTATTGAAGATTTTATCATTTCAGGAACATCTGTTACTTCTTTAATACTCAGTAATTTGGCATATCAAAAGAGGTTTTCAATACAATGGGCCAATAAAAATGTATTAATCAGTCTGAAAAATGGATTTACTCTGTAGCATTAATATTACACAAAAATTTATAGGCTATATGGAAAGGGGTTTTTGTCATATGTTGCTAAACAAATTAATTGTTTATATCTTTGTGTGGAATGCGAAATAATATATGTCAATAGATAATAATAACCGATAATTGAAAATAGATAAGAATATTATACAGAAAAGGTAAATGCATGTACATCAGTTTCTTGTCCATCAGTTTCCAATTCCCTGTATAAAGTGTCTACATTGTTTTATATATCTGGGGCGGATTTCATGAAAGGTCTCAGACTTATCCCAGTCTCACCCTGAGCCACTGGCTCAAATCTGAGCCTTTTGTCTCAGCTAAGTCTTTGTCTCAAATGGTTTTCACAGAAGCGGTCTCAGTTGAGACCAAGCTTATCAAATAACCACAGTGGTTTTTGGTGATATGTGACCATTTTTTGTAGTAGAAATATTTTACTGATGACATATATGTTTCTTGTTTGACACATAATATCTCTGATCAAATGCTGTTTTTCAATGGGAGACCTTGTAAACATGCAAACCCACCCATACACTATTTCAGTATTTTGTTTTATACATTTCTACCTTATTTTCAGTCATTTCAAATTTTGAAGTGGAGAAAGAATTATGGCAGCCATATTGGATCCTTTGTTTACAAAACTTAAGCCCACTACCTACCAGTCTCAGCATTTGAGCCAGACTGAGACCTTTTGTGAAATCCATAAAGGCTGAGCCCATGGGCTCAAGAAAAATATTCCAATAATTTGAGACAAAAGTCTCAAATTTGAGAATGAGACCGGGCTAAGACCTTTCGTGAAATCCGCCCCTGAATTTTATGGCTGCAGTATGCCAACACTAGCATAGATTGATTTTGTGCCATTGAAGAACATTTGCAATGAAAAATACAAGTATGCATAGCGCATAAGCTTCATATTGCCTGTACATCTATTAACTATTCTTATATTTTACTTATTAATACTTACAATTTTAGTTTAATGAACTGTAATATTGCTTTGAGCTACTATTTACATTGTATATTGTTCTAATGTCCATTCTCCAACATGAAGATACTCATCCAGTTTACCAGAGGCATTCAGAGTCAACATAGGGGACTGGTTATGCTCAGTAAAGCTTTGTCTTGTTAACAGGGCTATTTGCTTTTCTCACATTTAAAGTATTCATAACATTTATTACCTCTTCCTCATTTGATTTATTATAAATAAAGAATGGTGCGGTACTTCAGATAGTTTAACCTGTTTAAGTAACTTCTCTCGTCTAGCAGTAATGAAGACATTGGCACCCAGTTTAGCATACTCATAAGCAAGCTGTTCCCCAATACCTGTTGAAGCTCCAGTTATCACCACACTTTTTCCTTTGATGATATCTGCGAAATGATAAAAGTAAACATTTCTAACTGGTGTTTGAATTCTAATTTTGATATGCCTTTGATAGTGTTTAATGGAGAATAAGTGCTATAAAAGGCATTTAAAAATAAGAAGTTGAACTTTTAACTTCTTCAATACTGAAATGTAATATAAATTAAAAGGAAGCCAAACATATATGCCATTGTTGCCTTATTGGTAACATACTTTACTAAGAAATTCAAATAATTATACAAAAAAATGGCCTATGTCAAAAAATTAACAAGAGGTTGCGTTTGGAAATTAAATATAATGTGTTACATCAAAGAAATAGACAAGAACAGTCCACAAGAAGAATAACTTTAAGAGCAAATAACTGCATTGTATCAACCGGAGACATCCAGTGGGTACTTTGGTTTAGCGTTCGCCGCCGCCTCGCATAGAGATTTTCAGTGTTAACACTCTCAGAGGAAAACTGCACCAGCTAGGTTCACCAAATTTGCAGAATATCTTCAATGGGAGGTAAGCTTCTCTTAGACTGAAATTAGCCTTATTCTGAAAAACAAGATGGCCGCCACGGGCATTTCATTGAAAATTATCTAACTTTTTGTACTGGCTGGTTCTCATAGGTAGAAGGTTTAATCCCTTCATAGGTGATATACCTATGATATACCAGATATACATGTCCTCTACAACCTTGCAGACATTTGAGCTTGACGCTCTACATTCAAGGTCATCCACGGAGTGCCAAAGTACCCCACAAAGCAGTCTTTAAAAGTGCCTATATCTCCCTTATTATTGGTCCTAGAGGTTTGCAATGTGAAACCAACAATAGGAAATCATGAGCTGGGAATCTTTTGATGTGGGCAGATTTGATCTTGGACCCATCCTTCAAGTCAAACGAGGATAGTAAAATTTAAAAGTGTTTACAACTCACTTATTATTGGTCTTAGAGGCTTGCAATGTGAAACCAACTTCTAGGAAATCATGGGCTGGGAATCTTATGATGTGTTCATATTTGGCATTGGACCCCTCCTTTTAGGTCAAATGAGGACAGCCAAACTTAAAAGTTCTTATAACTCGCGTATTATTGATCCCAGAGGTGTGCAATGTGAAACCAACTTGTAGGACATCATGGGCTGGGAATCTTCTGATGTGTACAAATTTAACCTTTGGCCCCTCCTTCAAGGTGAAATGATGGTTCACTGGCTTTGGTGAGTTGCCTTTCCGGTGGATACAAATTTGTATCCTTCTAGTTTATTTAGTTTTCACATCATGCTTCATACCTCTGATTAGGTTATATCTTAACTCATAGTCAGAAGGGCTGAGGAAACCAGTACATACAGTTGATCAAGGTTCTGTATTGTAAACTGCTGACCAATGGCAAGCAAATATCAGCTTTCCCACATGAGGTCAGGCTGGGATTCAAGCCCTATCTCAGAGGTGGGAAGCAAGTCTATTACCAGTGGCTCCTAAAGACAGCAATTACAGTAATAAAGTACAAGTAATCTAAATATATCAACAGATTAACCATTAACTTTATTCACCATTTTCTAGATATTACACAATCACAGTAAATTTAAGTTTCATTTTGAATGGTTATAGCAAACATACTTTAAAACAAGCATAAGAGACTTCAAAACAATTGTCATAAATTAAAAAAATTCAAAAGTGTGAAACTAAAAATTGGGTGTTCAGAAAAGAATGTATGGCTATATAAAAACCAGATGGCTAGATTAAGTAATATATTAAATGTATATACAGCATATCAAAATAAATTTACATCCAGTGATTTGATTAACTGGAACACATCATACAAGCTCAGCCTGCCAACATATATTGGTAAAAAGCTTGGAAGGAATGAAAACTGACATAGGAAATGTTGTGAAAAGTAACATAGTCCTGAACTTTGGAAGAGTAGCAGATAAGGCCAAGGTTATTTTATGTCTAATTATCAACTTGGTATCTCAATGATCACAATAATTATCTTGATTTATCAAGTTAACAAGCTGTTAAATTGAGATAATTATCTTGATTCAGAGACTGATTCAGAGACTAACTCAATAAATCAAGATAAATATCTTGAATTATCGAATTCTTCACTCATTAAAATAAAATAACTAGTATGACTGAGCCAGATACTAAGTCAGCAATTAGAAGATATTTTTTTCCAACATTGGCCCGAGTACTCTCCCATACTGAACTAAACCTAAATTAAACAAATAGGATGTAAATTATTGCAAAGGTTAACTTAGAACATAAAATAACTTTGGCTGATTTACTACCATGCAGTAAGCATTGATTCTATGTTACTGACCATTTGAATATTGATCTCCTTTGTATAATGAGGCTCATTAAAATGAAGGTGTTGAAAACAGTCTACAGTAATGCAGGAAACTTTTGTGTTGGTATTAATACAACAGTAAATGGAAATAAATACTATTTGCTAGCTTGGTTCAGTAAAATATAACTTAAGCCTATTAATATGATTTAAAATCAAAATATCTATTTAGTAATCTATTTAGTAACCTAACTTAGTAATCTAACAGGCGCAATATTCTATTCTGTTCTGTACTTTTATAGCACTTAAACTCTGCCAAGGCAGACTCTAAGACAGAACATTAAAACCAAATGAATAATCATCGCTCCATAGATATATCTTCTCCACAATGTAGAACTCAATGCTCTAGCCTAGCAATAATACTGATCAAACAGATAGGCAAGGGACAATTTAGGTCAGTAATCCACGGTTGTGGATGTAACCAGAGGGAAAAGTACTAAGTTCACAAAATGAACAACAGTAGGGGCATTGTTACAGAGCCTATGAAGGGATATTGATTGGATATTGTTTTAGTACAATGTTTCATCTCATTACCACGAGATAGTAAAAATTTCAAATAAAAATAGTAAGTCATTCCCACAACTTAGCAAGTTTTTCGCACAAAATACACGTGGTGTATGTGCCATTGTACAGGTAATGGTTTTAAATGTCATAGAGATTGTAAAGCCTTACTACAAAATATTCATCTTCCACACTGAATTATTTAAAATGTGGTATCAACTTAATATCTGAAGGGTACAAGTTATTAAATGGTCGTTATATGTGATTAAGTCATTGGAACTACTTAGTAAGTAATGGTTATGTGTTATCAAGTGGTGGGAACACCTAAGTAGTCGGAACAAGTTAATAGACGATGGGTGAATCAAAAACAGGGATTTACTATCTTGTAGTAACCACTTAATATTTCATTGCCAGAACTTAACATCTTGTTTCCACAAGTTAGTACCTCATTCTCATGACTATATATGGGTATGTCGGTTCCAAGACTTACTATCTCATGATCATAACCTAGTATTTCATTACAATGACTTTGTATCTTTGTATTATGGCACTGATTTAGCATGTTGTGCTACTGGCTTGCTAACTCAAGGCTTAGTATGTTGTGGCAATGACTTGCTTACTGATGGTAATGAGTAGACTGTTTTTCTGTCAATCGACAATTGCTATTGATAATACTGATGGACACAATAATGAGGGACTGAGTTCCCATGTATTTAGTTCTGCGCAAATCTCATGCAGCGGGTCATTATTGCATTTCCTTCCCAGCAGGCACACGACCTGATTTCAACGTTGAAATCAGGCTGATCTTTGGTTGATGACGTCGCAGAACCTAATTTAGACTTGGTATCAACGTCACTATCTGACCCAGGAATCAATCAACATTTCTGACTTTGAAATCAGGTTGATTTTTAGTTGATTATGTTGCACAACCTAATTTCAACCTGTTATCAACGTCAGTAACTGACCTTGAATCAACTCAACTATGATGATGTCATGTGTGACATCACGCGTGATGT
The DNA here is from genome assembly GCA_964017235.1 of Sabellastarte sp. h YS-2021. Taxonomy (NCBI): domain Eukaryota; kingdom Metazoa; phylum Annelida; class Polychaeta; order Sabellida; family Sabellidae; genus Sabellastarte; species Sabellastarte sp. h YS-2021. Next base: position 140,268,363 of record OZ024928.1, read on the forward strand.
CATACAAAATGGCAGTGAGCAATAATAGGGGATTTTAGGGAACTTAATCAAAAAATATCTTGGGATGGGGTACCCAATACCCATAATTCACTGACCCCTCAATTTTTTACCCATTAGTTTATAATTTTAGACATAAAAACACCATTTTCACTATAAATTCACCCTCATGTAGCTTGTTATCTGGCATCATTATAATAATTATTTTCACTATTATCATTATTATTCCTGGATACCATATCTGGACATTTATGCCTAATGTTATTGTTACACCTGTCAGTCACTATGTCATTAGTCATTACTCCACCCACTACCTGTCCAACGCCCATCATGTGACCTATGATGTCACTGGTCATGTGGCTGGTCAAGGATTCCCCCTAGGCTCTGTCCACTACCAATTAATCTCGACCTGAATTCAACCTGAATCCAACGTAATTTCAACTTGATTTCAACGTCACATGGTGACTCTGGACCATGTTTGCAAAACCAACCTGGACTCAATGTCTAACCCTGACCAATAATTCAACGTTGAATCAACGTTGACGTGCCTGCTGGGTTAATGTCCTTGTTCTGAGCATATATAAATATCTCCAGTTTGTAAAATATTTTATGGTTACACTAAACTGCTTTTACAAGTCAGGAATTTATTTTATAAATAACACTGCAAAGATCAAGGGTCATTTTTTTACATTTTAAAAATGGGTTAACAGGAAGTAGGTCTGGGTAACAAGATAAAAAAATACAGGAAAACAGTTCTGTATCTCTTTTTGTGCTCCATAAGTTTCACGGTGGATTGTTAGTACTTCAAGGAATTCATTAAGCAAAATACACTGGGACATTTTGGTACCCTGGCAACAAAACACAATGTTACTGTAACATAAATTTTACACCTGTGATCAACACAGAAAAGATTGAACTTACCTTTATTAAAGACAGGTCCTTTATTCCACAATACTGTCAGTATAGCAACCAAAATTACTGTTAGTGCTTTGTAAAGCATACTTCAAAGTGTATGGACTGTAAGCACAGAGAAAACCTGTCACACTTGATACTGGTATTCATTTCACCAGTATATAAAACATACAATCAAGTGTATGAGGCGTCCTGCTTGTTGGCTTTAAACTATAAACCACTTGATATTCCATCTTCATCATTTTATGTACAATACATAGTCGCTACACCACACATGTGGTAAATACTATTCATTGTTATCGACCTTTTTCTTTACACAGTATATAGGTTTTCTGATGCGCGTGCTGAATAAGGGGACATAGGATAAAAGGGTCACAAAAAAGGGGGATACACAGTGGGGGTTTTTTCTGGGGGGAGGGGCACCATGTATTTAACCAATGTTAATGGAAAAAGGTAAAATTCGGTTATTGTATTGTGCATTTATGTTAAAAAGAGAACTTCAGATATACATGTAGCTTAATAGCTAAATATATAGTGCTAAAATACTCAACACAGACAATTCCCCCAAATCCAAGATATCATTGCCTCCACGAGGAGATTATGTTTTCGGATGTTTGTATAATAACTCAAAAAAGTAATGAACAGATATGTCTGAAATTATCGTGTGGGCTGGGCCTGGCTAAAGGTAAAAATGATTAAACTTTGGTAAAGATCTTGATATCATATAGAATCTACTTGAGATAAAAAAAAACTCAGCCTCATTCAGTGAAGTGGGACATACCTTTTAGCATTTGAGGTTATTGTCTGTTGTTTGTTTGGTTGGTTGGTTGGCTGGATTATACAAATACTGCTTGTCGGAACTTCATGAAAAAATCAGAAAATGCGCCTTGGTCAAACTTAGATCCCATTAAATTTTGAGAGTAATCTGGATCACTGTCTGAATATACAAAACAAAATCCGCATTTTCGCATTTACTAATTACTAGGTGCTTTATCGGAGGTCTGATCTCTACAAATGCTATTGTTTCATGTGTTAGGGGTCTCCTATGTAAAATCATTCCCTTGGGGCAAGAGGACAATCTAGGAAATATACAAGGAGGATGGGATTATATAATTTATTAAAATAATAAAATAATAATAAAATATCGATTGCACAACTACTATAATGATATTTCTAACTGGTTTGTAAGTTTACACATTAGATAATATATGATGTCATTATGATGGGTCAATAATTTTTTAAACAATACACAGAGGTGATTTAAACACCTGCCTGACCCCAGGTATAAGGGTGACTAAGGTTTTATTAAAATTTCTGAGAAGTTAAGTTAACCAAATAAAAAATAACAATTTTTTAGAAAGATGGTAACCTAACCCTGGATTAATGAACAACCCATCTATAACCCACAAACACCAGTGAGGTGAGGCAGGTGAAAATGCAAGAAGTTGTAAATGAAGCGATTAAAGATTTTATGTGAAGGTCAACGACCAAGGTGAAAGAAGGTCAAATACATAGAGGGAGTTTATAAGAAATGTGATATTTTATCACAATTCGTTGTGAAAATATGCAGAAAAATTTAAAGAAGCCACCTTTTTAAAAAAAACACCTCAACAGGTGAATATAGAGAATAATAAGAAAGCGAAGATCATCTAAAGGTCAAAGAAAGGTCAATAGAGATAAGATAGGTTAAAATCTAGGAAGTTAAACCCATTGTGGATCCAGTGCTAATAAAATGGTAATGTGAAAATAAAGTCAATAAAACAAGCAAAAAATAATACAATTTGATACGCAGAATTATAAAAACATTAAAACGCCTCTGTTATTGTTAAGGACAAGTATCTGTGACTGTCTAGCTAAAATCAAGGTAGTATTCTGTTTGACGGGTTTATTATCTAAGCACACAAGATCTCTCTGATGAAAATCATTAAGGTTTATGTATATATTGATATTCAATATATATAATTAAGCTAAGGTAATAGAAATGGTGCTATCATTCAAATATGAATCTTTATTCTAAACATTTGGTGGAGGATATTTACCCAACAGCTGTGGACGCTAGATCAGTTAAAAAAATTATGTCAAGCAATATGTCATGATTTTGCATTTCGGTGAATTGCTACGTTGATAATGGGAACGATAGTTTGAAGGACCGTCATTTGTTTGCAGATAGATCAAAAATTGATAACTGACTGGTTTAGCCTATTCTCACTACGATTATAAGGTCAGTGAAATAAAGTCTCTCTTGTGTCTCTGTTTGACGGTTATCACGTTTCTGAAATAATTGATCAATATCTCTCACTCTATGAGCACGTGTTTTGCTACAGCTCATAAAAACATGTTACACAGACATTTACTGTATAAGTATAGGAATTTTAGCTAGAAAAAAATTCACTAGTTCCACAATGTTTAAGATATTTACTAAACTTAATTGCCACTAATTGTTAGGTTCTACTTGAGAAACTAATACTGATTTAAAATTTTACCAAGGATTGATACTGTTCAAGCTTTTTAGTTAAATATCTAATACTAATGCCTAGTGAAATTTCAACTTGGGCAAGTACTTTTAACATGTAGACTGTCTGAATATGACACGCCCCTCCCGCCAGCTGTTAAAATGGCTATTCAACCTAGCTTTCACTCAATAAAGTATTTAATTTCAGGCCTGACCTATGTTTATTTTCATGTGCATTTGAATATAGTGGGAAAATTATTGCAGACAAACCCTAAAGTGCCGACTAGGGTAGAAGTAATTGTCCACTCATTGCAAAAGTGGTTAACACTAAAAATAACACCGGCAGGGCGGCAGTTGTAGATGTCTCAAACTATTGGATAAAATCCATTGGCTAATTTTAAGTCTTTCAGGCACAGCCTTTTGAGTCTCTTTCATTCACTGACAGATATTTTTGTTCCTACGTACAGACACTTTGGTATGGTTCACTTACACAATCCCCCTCCTGCTGACCACAACCCTTTGCTTAAAAGTACACGACCTTGACCAACTGGTGTTTGCTACTTTTCTCTATTTCCTCCCCTTGTCGTTGTGATGAGACCTGTACATAGAGTTGAAAGTGATGGTAAACTCAAATAAAAAATGACAGTCACTAACATCATAGTAAGAAACCAATGCCCCAATCCCACCACAGGCGGTACGAGCCACAATTGAGGTTTAGTCGGCGGTGGAACAGCCTACAATGACGTGTCATACCTTCCGAGATTTGGTGTTTCCATCACAGTACAAGCGGCATAATTTGCAAATATAAAAGTTGGGCAAAATGCCCCTGTCCCTGAACTACCATGTGAGGTTTGTATGCAATCTTGTGACACAGTCGCGGAATGTCCTCCACTCGCCTTATGTCACTTAATTGCACTGAAAGATGACCGAGTCACAACCTTGTATACACCGTGAACCACACCTTTAGTAAGCATCTGCTCATGCTCTCTGTGAGGCAAAAAAAAAATTCAACATTTAAAACTTCCGTAGAACATACAAGGTAATGGATGTTTCACCACTGTGTCACAAGGTTGGCATACGAACCTCGGAAGGCAGTTCAAGGAGAGGGACGTGTCGGCCAATGCCTATAACTGCTTGTAGTGTGACTGGTGTTTAAGGAAATATACAGGCATATAAAAATGTGCACATGATGTAAATTTAGACATATACCCACAACTTACAGTATTTACACATTTGACATCATAATAACACACATTAATGTTATAAATTGAAGTGTACACAGATATTATTCCAAGTAATACTGTGGTATCTTTCATTGAGAAAAAAAAGGCTTCCATTGCTACTTAATACAGCTTGTTAAGTTGTCTTTGTTAAGCCTGGAAAGGTCAGTATTAAATCTTATCAAATCTTATCCATTCATGGACATTCAACGGTGAGTGGTGATAACATCAGCTGATAACCTCAAATCTCAAAATTCAACTGAATGCCACCGCTGTCTTTTATATCTTCATATCTGTAGAAGTGTTTTTCTGTCATTGATTTTCTTTGTCCATATGAATTAAAACATAGCAGATACTGATCATCTTTCAACAAGTAAATCATCTGTTAAGACCAAAATGCTCTGTATTACAATTGTTCTTGGATTGTTAACTGCCATATATCTATGGCTGAAAAAAAGGTATGCCTTTCATCCAGGTAGGTTTTAAGGATACATTTTACTGGACTAATATACTTTTTTTCTTAAATAAACTCTTACATAAAAAACTCTATTTTTGTGCAAGTTTTTGTATGAATACAGTATGTATAATCGAAAATTCAAAAATATTTCTGCTTTTTGAAGCATGTTTTTTTTCTTCTTCATTTGAAGCTTTCAAATATTAAAGGTCATTAATAATGCCATTATCTTAACTTGCTACCCTTACTTTATTAGTGATCTAGACAGCCCATTTATTTATATAGTGATTTATGTCACACCTAGTAACTTTGTATTAGTTATATTGTGATGAGTAGTTGGAAGGGCGGAGGAACCCAGTACATACAGTTGGTTAAAGTTCTGGACTGTAAACGAGTGACCAACAGCAAGAAACTACCAGCTTTCCCACATGAGGTCAGGCCAGGATTCAAACTCTGATCTCAAATAGGTGTTACCACTGTGCCAGTATGGTCCCCCCTGGAGAGAAGAATCTTTATCAACCAGTATGTACTATTTTCCTATATCCCAACAACTACCCATTGTGATGCAAATACTATGAGGTTGGTGTTTAACATTACAAAGGTTATACCACCACAAATTTTCATGGGTGGAAGACAATTATGTGTGCTAGTTTCATTAGGATTCGGCACTGTTAGTCAACGGCAACCACCTGCCAACTGTCCTTGCAAAACTACTGGGTCTCAATAACAGGTTTTCATCCTGTAATACCATGCATCACATGTAAGAGTACAGAGAATGTCGAGGATTATGTCAGTAAAATACCTCAAGGATTTTTTGTGTTCTTTTTGGCAGAGTTAGTTCGTGGCAGGCGTGTCTTGGTAACTGGATCATCAAAAGGCATAGGTGAAGCCTTGGCCTACCAATATGCCAAGTTGGGGGCCAGTGTGTTTGTCACCGCAAGGACAGAGGATTTGCTTCAACAGGTACAAATACAACTGTCTTGGAATGGTTGCTGGTGTTGTACTTACAATACTGAATGAAGGCACCATAGTTTTAACAAACGACTGAAATATATTTGTTGGGATTTTGAATTTATATCAATACTGCAGAGTGCATTGTAACGTCATTTTCTTTGTGCTATAAAAATAAATTTGTTTCCCTTTTATATCTGACTGAATATATATATATATATATATATATATATACTGCAGAGTGCATTGTAACAAAATTAGTAATTTATTTTGTAACTGAATTCTTACAATGTAAGAGAGTCTGATAATTGTAATGCAACTTGTAAACTTGTGTCATTCTTGCTAAGTTTTGATCAATGTTGAAGTAAAGAACTTAGATACATGTCAGTGTTAAGTACTAGATGCTGGTAAAAGTAATAGCATTACAAACGTGGCACATTACTATTGAAATAACACACTCTCTAATGAGGTTATTCATGTGTGATCGATGATTTCAGAACATATTTCAGAGGCTCCCTCCCTACTCTCTGGTTCTAGGTTCAAATCTTAGCCCTGGGTTAAAGTAGGAAAGCTAACAATTGCATGCCGATGTGCAGGAAGTTCCAGTTCTGAATCCTGACTAAATGACATACACTATGCTCCTGCTGTCTTAAATTGACGTGGTAGGGTCTGTGCCATAGGTTAAAGTCAGTTATTGTATTGTCACAGGTTGTCAATGAATAACATATAGTACTTCCATTTCAAGTATTGTAAATCAGTAACAATTCACACAAAAGCTTTTTGATTGAATCTTTGCTTAATTATATTTAACTATGGTGACATGTTTTGTTAATTAGGTAGTAGAAAAGTGCAAAAGACTTGGTAGTGGAACAGGTCGTTATGGATACTATGTAGCTGATATGTTAAACTACAAAACAGAGAGCAAGAAGCTTGTCCAGGTATGATAAGTTTGCATCATATTTTTCTACAATTTTGTGGTCTGAAATACTCCACTACAATAAATGTTGTAATGCTCCCATATTTGAATTACCTCCGACAAGGAGGTCTTATTTTCATGACCGTTTTTTATCTGTTTATCAGAAGGATTACGCAAATACTACTGGTTGCAACTTCATAAAAAATCAGAAGATGGGACTCAGTCTATCTTAGATCCCATAAAATTTTGACACTGATCTGGATCACTGCCTGGATACAAAAAATCCTACTTTTCCCTTTTATTTATTATTGCTTGCCTTGGCGGAGGTCTACGCTCTGCGGTTGCTCTTGTTAAAATTGTTACTTCAAAGTCTTCACTGAAAGTATGACTGATAATTGCTATTGTGTCCTTAGAAAATAACCTTTTATCATCGAAGTGACTGGATTGAATGTCACTAGATCAGTAAGTATCCTCGAAATATCCTAAGTATCTATATACTGGTCAAAGTCCAACACAGATTGAGGCTATCTTATCATGCATACGAGTGGTAGTACACCAGATCTTAGCCTGGGCCTTATTGTTCAACAAGACTTTGCTAAGGTCTCCTTAGACCCAAGTTAGGAATGGCTATCTACTTTTAAGAAAGGTTTAGTGCTATGTTTTGGTTATCAAAACGTAAACGCAAACGTATTTACGTCAGCAGTAGCTGTGTATCAGGTGATTTTAGTGTTTTTGGAGTTTATTACGTTACGTTTTCTACGTAAAAGGTGACTTCTTTACGTTCACTCACCCCTATCTATTTTATTTAAAAACTACATAATACAAATGAATATGCCACAACCCCATAGGCAAGTAAATATATACAATTTGGTTAAGTTTCAGTTTACTATACTTTCCGATATGATTACCAGAGGCCTGTTTACAAACCATGTTTCTTTTGTATCACATCAAAGAAAATACTTTCATATGGACGTATTGCTAAACCATAATATAACAAACGCATCCAGTTCAAACCTAAGGAAATTATTTAACGTTGCGTGCCTTGTAAACGTTTTACTGAACCTCTCTCAGACATGAGTAGTTCGAAGTAATACTTCATATACTTTGTACTGTAACTGTAATCCAGTATTATCTAAGTTACGAAGAGTCTTATTCCAGAACAATTCTTATGTAAGGTATCCTTTGTTTTTTCACCTTCTATTTCGTTTTAAATGGTGAAAAAGTTTTAATATTGTGTCACAGTTTAGTATCAACAGGACACAAAATTCTCTGCAATAATTTGCAGGGGACCTAATCCAAGTAGAGGTCTAACGTAACCTTAGAGTTAGGAATGTTGATGAATACCATTTTGATCTAAGTAAAAACTTGAGAAAACTTAGGAAAAGTTAGGAAAAGTCTAAGTATTGTTGAAGAAAACAGCCCGTGGTCTTCCAGGCTCTCTTCTTGCAAACGTGTCATATTTTTGTCATAATGAACTGGGGTATCTGGACACCCCGAGTCTCAGTCCTGACCCAAAAAGCTTGTTATTGATTTTAGTTGTTTGGGGGACCAGGAATCTAGTTTGTTTACTGATATGACATCATTGGGAATCCTGGTTGGCTGGGTGATGGGGTAAACAAATAAACATAATTGGCTAACAAATGGTAAGCAACATTTTTAACTGGCAAGCTTCACTTTAAGTTTGAAAGTCAAACAGGAGACATGTCAAAACAATTTGCTTCCCTCCCTCCGAGTTTGCAGAAGTAAGCAAGTTTGCTTACTGTAGGGGTCAAATATGCTTGAAATCAGTGCATACGAATTGACCAAGTCTTGGAATTCCATTGTAAATCCTGGGCCATCTCGGCTTTATCTTTTGCTACCGCTAAGAAATTTCAGCTCTTTTGGTTTACCATTATACAACTCTGCTTTCCTCCTCCAGTAACCAGTATGTCAGGTTACCCTAATTAATCCCAGATTAATTTATTGAGTTTAACATTAAAGCTGAGGTGTCCCCAGGTCTTATTTTTACTGTAACTTGTATTAATCGTGTTTTAATTCTTAAAAATGTTTAAATATACTTTATACTATGAAATATTTACACAAACGTAGTGCAATATGAACTGGACAGTATAAACTATAAAAGCTGTGATAACGTTTGTGTTCCTAAAGATTCTTATACTTGCATATATTAATTATCAGATTAATGTTGTTTAAATTCTTGTTATACTGAACTTACACTCTAAAATATTGCATACAGTATAAAATCTGTACATATATTTTAGTAGTTATGGTATTTACTTTTAATGTCATTATATTAATAAACTATTACCTGCAACCAGTGTCTTTTTGGGTGGGGACTGTGCAATCAAACAGTTGTATCTACACTACGTAATAACGCCTTTTTCAAAGGTGAAAATAAAGTAGGAGACTTGGAACTCTTCGAAACGTGCTGAACTTACTGTCATAGAGCATTTAAAATGATCCATTTCAAGCTTATGACGTGTGTGGTGTTTAAAAAGCATTGAATTAAAGAGCCGCAATTTTTTAAATGCCTGGTGCCCATTACTGTGGTTATATGGTAACATAACATACTGCATTTTATATTGCTCACTTTTACAATTCTGTTTCAAATGTTGCCACTTCACATTAACAAGTGCCTCTTTTGTAAATATTTCTAAAATATATGACACTATAGATACGTTAATATTAAAACTATGTAACCTATAAATGAATGTAAAATGAAATAATCATTCTAAAGTATATTTTTAATTTTAGCAAAACAAAAATCCCTTGTGCGTGGGGGGCGGGGGGGGGGTGTTTACCTGTGACAAAATTTTAAAATAATCTATGTTATAATCAGTTCATTTTCTTTTTATCTCTTTCATTCTTTAGGCATGTGTTGATGCATTAGGAGGCATTGATACAGTCATTGTGAACCACATCCATTATGGTACATTTCATATCTGGGTTGGAAGCGAGGAGGATCTTGACATGTTTGAGAAAGCCACTGATGTCAACTACAAGAGCTATGTACACATCATGAGTCATGCTCTGCCTTACTTGAGAAAGTCAAATTATGGCAGAATTGGCGTAGTCGGCTCCATTGGTGGTATGGTTCTGCAAACCCTTAGATATCTGAATGATTGAATGGTTGGTTGGTTACAAGGGTTGAAGTCCTCAGTTGGTCCTAGTGGTTAGCAAGTTTAGCATTTAAAGCACAGGCTATCACCTCTGAGTTGGTTCGACTCCAACAAGTGATGATGCTGAGGGTCTGTCTCATTGCAACTTTGGTATTTTGAGTATATCTAAAACACTCGCTTTAATTTTATATTAGACAAATTGCAGAAAGATTTTGAGGATGTATCTTTTACGTTTTCATATCAAACACAAATAATTTCAATTTCAACAACAATGAATAACTTTATTTCTGGTGTACCATTTGATGTGTTTGCTGATGGTATACGTGAGCTGGAGATTTCACAACAAAATAACTCAGACAATAGAGTAATCTGGTATAACTTTTTTAACATTAAAAGTAAAGAGGACTGCACAAAGTCACTACCGAATTTGGTTTAACACTGCCTTCAATATATAAACTGAGGTCATTTCATCGGGAGCTGGACAAATCGGCCCTTTTCCAAATCAGCCCTCGGCAAATCCGCTCCCAATATGCCTAGTGTTATTTCTGAATATATGTGTTATGACCCAGATGTAAAATTGTCCATTTTGCGAAATGGACAAGCAAATTGTCCATTTCATGAAATGGACAACCCAACTGTCCATTTCGTGAAATGGACAAATCCATATATATTTTGCTATCCATTTCATGAAATGGACAAAGTCATGTATGAAAGTTAAATTTTCGTTCATGGCCAATCTTTTGATTTAGGTTATCCACTTTATTCCGCTATAATAATGATATGTATATGTAATATGTTACACTAAGTTAGTTAATAGTTAAATAGTTATAAATATTTGAAATAAATTGGAAATAAAAGTGTCAATTATGTAAAGCATACTTTTAATGGGAATAACTATTTAAATAATTATCACACTTATACTTTAAAAAAATGTAACTGTCAATTTAAAAAGGTTGAAGCCATCCCAAAGGTTACAAAAAGAAATGGGCTAATTACAATTAAATCCATCTTACTAGTGGTGAGGCTTTCTTTTGGTGAGATCTGAGGATTATAGCTAACCTTTTGAGGATTAGATCTAAGGGTTAATTCAGATAACTGTCAATTTAAAAGGCTGAAGCCATACCTTTGATGATATGTTGAAGCCATACCTTTGATTATATGTTCTGAGGATTATTGTAAATAACTGTCCATTCAACACTTGAAAGCCATTTTTAGTCTTTTAGATGTTAAGCTTTTTACAAAAAGTCCAATTAACAAAGTGCAATTATGTCCAGTCATTTGGAGGAGCTTTTGAACCCAGGTACAAATGCCAGTGCAGATTATAAAAATCCAGCAACAGATGATATGATTGTGAATGTGAATGTACCTGTGGTGGACAGCAGTGACACCAATACTGACAGTATAATTCCTGATAATTTGGAGACTGCAGAAGATATCCCTGTGGATGTTACCAGCAGTGTTGCCAGTATTAATGATTCTGCCACAGATGATATGATAATCATTGGTATGCCCCAAGATGTGGACAGTAGTGGTGCCAATGAGGACACTTATCCTGCCCCTGATGATACAGTGACCAATGAAGTTGTGGCTGTGGACAATACGGTTACCGAGACTGAAGATGTGGCTGAAGGAAATATGGATACCTGGAGTGGTAATATTGAAACTGCAGATGACATAGTGATAGGTGAAGATGTGCCAGACGTGAGGGAGAATCAGCAAGATCACTTCGTGGATTAGCCCTAGGGGACAATGTTGCTGTTCCAGTTTCCCAGTTTGACAGGAGCAAAGGTGATCCTCCAAACCTTATTGGGGTTGTTCTGAGAAGAAATTCCAATGCTTATACAATTGGGACCAGAGCTGGCATAATCAGAGGTACTTTAGCAAGGAATCAAATCGAGTTTGTGAAATTTTCTGGCCAGAAGATGTACCAGCAGAACACTACACAGTTCGTGAACTGGTCCAAAAACTAAGTATATGTGGAGGCCAAGGATATGTCCGATGTCACTGCCATACCAACTGCTTGACAAAAAGATGTTCATGTCTGAAGAAAGGTCTTCGATGCAATTCTAATTCTAATTCTAATTCTAATTGGACTTTTATAGCGCTTAATCTCCCCAAACAAGAGGACTCTAAGGCGCAACAAAACAAAAAGCAGTCAACAAAATTCTGTGTCCAGGGACATAACAGGGGTCGAACACCACGGAGAACGCCAGGAGGATGATTCAGGCTAGGGTGGATATGCTTTGGTGTACAGGTAGGTTTTAAGCTGTTTTCTGAAGGAGGCCAGGGATGGAGAGGCACGAATCACATCAGGGAGAGTATTCCACACAGTAGGAGCATCAAACGCAAAACTATTACCAAACTGTTTGACAGATTTATGAACAGAGGGGCAGAACTTTGGAATAACTAGGAAATTACCACCACTTTGACTGCGCCTGGTACTATAAGAACTGCTGTAGGAAGAAAGATGTGGTGAAAAATACCTGGGAAAACCTGTGTGAAGATACTTATAAACAAGTGTGACTGTCTTGAACACAATGCGCTGTTCAACAGGAAGCCAATGCAGTTTCTTTAGCACAGGAGTTATGCTGGTGTATCGACTGGTGTTTGATATAATTCTAGCTGCACTATTTTGGATGCACTGTAATTTGCGTAGATTGAACTTGGACAGGCTCCTGAAAAGTGAGTTGCAGTAATCCAACCGACTACTAACAAGAGCGTTGGCTACAAGCACAGAAACATCATGAGTAAGAAACCGCCTGACATGTCTGAAGTCACGGAGTTTAACAAAACAATTTTTGCAGACATTCTGAACATGCTTGGACAAAGAGAAATCTGAATCAAGCCACACACCCAGATTTTTTACTGAATCTGCAGGGCAGAGTGAGTTGCCCAGGATATCAATTGGAAAACATGCTTTCAACTTATCCCTTTGTCTCTTCGAACCAAAGATGATAAACTCAGTCTTATCAGGATTCAGTTTGAGCTTACTAGTTGTCATCCACTCTTTAACATCATTTAGGCACTTATTTAGCTTTTCAAAGGCAGCAGATGCATTCTTCTGGGATAAATGTATATAAAGTTGGCTATCATCTGCATAGAAATGAAACTTTATTCCATTATGTTTACTGATAATGGAACTGAGGGGGGTAGTGTACAATGAGAACAACAAAGGACCCAGGACAGAACCTTGGGGAACACCAAATAGGAGTTTACAAACATCTGACAAAGTAGAACCAATTTTTACTGATTGGTAACGGTCCATTAGGTAGGATGTGAACCATTTCAGAACGGAGCCACTGACCCCAAACCAGTTTTGGAGGCAACCCAGAAGAGTAGAGTGATCAATGGTGTCGAAGGCAGCAGACAAGTCAAGCAATACCAAGGCAGTGGATTCACCTCTTGACAATGATAAGTGAACCTCATTTTTTATGTAGAGAAGAGCAGTCTCAGTTGAATGGCCCGCCTTATATGCCGACTGGTACGGGTTGTCTAAGTTATTGGCATTAATATGTTCTAACAGCTGCTTAGCAACCACACGTTCTACCAATTTAGATATAAAACTGAGACCTGATACAGGGCGATAATTCTTAAGGTCATTTGAGGGAAGATTTGGCTTTTTAATAAGTGGAGTGACCACAGCAGATTTGAAGGCATCAGGAACGCATCCCTCCATGAGTGAGCAGTTGACCAGCTTTGTAAGGGATGGTAGCAATATATCAATGCATTCCTTAATCAGGAATGTCGGCAGAGGGTCCAACAGGCATGATTTTGTTGGTGATGCTTTAATTATTTTATCAACAGCATCTTCAGAAACTTGCCTAAAGACAGTAATTTGGGGAGGATCTGAAGGAGGGTTAACATCATATTCAGTGCCAGAAGGAGCAAAATTATCTCTAATCTTCTTAATTTTGTTGGTGAAGAAGGAGGCAAACTGGTCAGCCAATGACTTTTCGGACTCATGAGATGGAAGTGTGGCATCAGAAACCCTGTTCAGGGTCTTATGGAGCTCACGCCAAAGTTTTCGAGAGTCATGACTATTGTCTGAGATCAGTTTGCTATAGTAGTCTGATTTATCTTTATTTACAAGTGCATTGCACCGAGCAATCTGGCGACGAAGCCTACTCCTGTTAAGTGTACTTTTAGCCCTACGCCAGGTTCTCTCAAATTGGCGCCTAAGGGACTTTGCACGTCGATAATCATCAGACATCCAATCGGCGGACTCCTTTTTCATCAATTTAGATATAAGAGGTGCATGCCTATCCAGAACATCACTCAAATCATGTACATATTGATCATACAGATCGACAACAGCATCAGCTGGAGACTTGACGAAGGACGTATTTTTGAGATCTGAGCGGAAGTCAGACATATTGATACGGTGGAACCTTCTATATTGAACTACATTTGGAGTATGAGACACTTGACAAGGGAAGGCAACTGAACATTTGACTAATGCGTGATCGGAAACAAAGTCACAAATTTTAACATCAGCAATGGTGTCCTGATCACAGGGAGATAAAATCAGGTCCAATATGTGACCATGTAGATGAGTAGGTTTATTGACTAACTGTTTGAGGTCACATGAATCAAGAAAGGTAGTGAATTTCTGACCGTCACCAACTGGAACATCAACATGAATGTTGAAGTCGCCACAAATGTAATATGAAAAATTAATGGATGAAAGGTAACCAACAAATGACATGAATTCTTCCAGAAAATTACAGGTACATGATCCTGGAGGGCGATAGATGCAGGCAAGCAACACTGAATGGCCATGAAGCCCGATTGACACCACTATATTTTCAAATGACTGATAACAAGGAGTTTCAATTATATGGGGTCTGTAGGAGGATCTGATGAAAAAACCCACACCACCACCAATACCTGAGGGACGAGGATGCAACAGTGCCTTTCACAGTCATAAATCTTGTGATAATGTGGACAAGTAAATAACACGTGCCATCAGTAATGTAAATAAACTACCAATGTGGCTTACTGTTAAAAGCTCTTAAAGTTATAAAAACTTACAGTTTAGTCCCACCTAGATGCTATCTCCAATGCTTAATAAATTCTTATCAAATGTAAATACATGCACAAATATTAACAAATACTTAACTAATATTGTTAAAGAAAATGTTAAAGGAATTATAATAAAATGCACATCACCAGTATACTTTAGGTAAAAGTACAACCTTTGATCCATTGATGTATTCCAATACTATGTTTCAATAAAAATGAAAAAAAAAAAGTTTTTTCACTGTGAATGAGAGTAAAAATTTCGTACATTTAGTTGTCCATTTCATGAAATGGACAATTTCACACCTGGGTCGTAACATATACACAGACATCTAATATTTATAGCCATTTAACATCTAGGGGCAGATTTGTGAAGGTTAATATGTCCAGGGGCCGATTTGACCAGAGTGTTATTTCCAAGGCCGATTTGACTAGGTAACTTTTTTCTGGGGGCCGATTTGATGGAGGCCGAATTGTCTATGATTCATTTCATCTTGGGTAGATAGCCCAATGGAAGAAAGGGCATAGTAGTTTGTGGAAACTTTGCACTGGAAAACATTGGGCACCAGCAATGCTCTGGTAATATGAATTTAATGTAAATGGTATTTCTTATATTTGTATTACCCACAATTAGCCCTGTTGAAATGAAAGTAAGGCTATGATTGTCAACAGTAGTGTTTACAGTTAATTGTACCTGTACGCTCAACTAATCATAATCCTTTAACCTGCATGTATTTTCTAATTAATATTCTTAAAGAAAATGTATCAGTAAATATCACAGATTTTTTTTTACATATGACCAATTTGTATATATTAATATAATACAACTGGTCTAAGTTAAAATCATATACATAAGCCATCCTCTTTACTCTTATTTTTAACCTTTTAACCCTTATCTTTTCAGGTAAATTTACTTACCCACTTATAACACACTACAATGGAGCAAAATTTGGACTCGAAGGATTTTTCAATTCTTTAAGATCAGAACTGGATCAAGCAAAAGAAAATCTTTCAGTAACAATTAGCGTGCTTGGATTTGTCAGTAAGTGAATCCAAGTATATTCTATCAACAGCTGGTCAAGTGACCATTTAAGATTATTTTTACAGACTTCATTTTCATGCAAATAACATTTACAATATTGACATATGTAAAATTCTATAACTTCAACAATATGCGTTTGGAGTTTGAACATTACTTTCAATACACCGTACAGGGAGCCACAGTGGCAGAGTGGTAACACTCTCGCCTCCCACCTCTGAGGCCGGGGTTCGGTTCCCGGCAAGGCCTCAAGTAGGAAAGCTGGTAGTTGCTTGCCGTTGGTCGGTTTACAGTACAGAACCCTGACAAACTGTACGTACTTGTTTCTTCTGCCCTTCCAACTACCCATCGTGATATGACCTGTACACTGTTGAAAGTGACTTAAAACCCCAAATAAATCAAATTAAATAAATACACCGTACAAATCATCACTCAAGTTGTCAAGGTGCCATAAAGCACCCAAACACTGACAAGAAACTACTACCAACTTTCCCTTGTGAGTGTATACCAATTGTTAACCCCTCAGACGAATCACAATTCACATAATGCACACACATGTACTGTTTGTTTGAAGGCACTAAGAATGTGGTGGAGATTTTGAAGACTGGCTTTCAGTATTGGGTTGACTATGGCTCGGGAGACAATGTTAAGAAGAGAGGTGCCCATGTTATTGCCACACCAGATGATGCAGCATATGCGGTAAGTTTTTAGCGCAAGCTCCAACGAGGCTCACACTTCTAGAGATCACTTTTTTCTTTTTTATTGTCTCCAGACTTTCATGAATTGTGGCATAGTGTGATGAGTATCTGTCTGTTCACTGAAGTAAAGCGGCAATGGACTACATTAGTACTGGGATGGGTGAGGGCTTCAGTACACTACTCATGTCTCTGATGGCTTTGTGGCTTGCACTAGTAAACCGAAACTGCTTTTGGCTTTATTTATGCCAGTAGTTTGTAAACAAAACTTTTGTCACCAAATTTCTTAATAGAGGAGCATTACTCTTAGTAAAGACTACAGCAAAGAGAAACATACACCGTCTACACTATGCGTTGATAAAATTGTGTCAACTGTTCACAGGATGAGCCACATGGACATGACAAAAGTACTTAAACAAAATGGGACTGAGTAGATCTTGTTCCACTAACATAAAAGGTTTATACCCATACAGTTACAATTGAAAGAAGTTACACATTTGGGAAATTTACATTTTAAATGTAGGAGATGGTGTAAGATCTATGCCTGTGCATGGGTTTGAACTGTTAAACTAACAAATAAGGTGCAGCCATGGCATTTTGGCCAAAATATTATTATTTTCATTATAGATTACCCATAAAATTACAAGTCAGAAAATGTGGGTTGCCATACTTAAGAGTTGTTGCCATTTGTTGCAAAAACATCAGCTGCAGTCTGTATTTGAACACATATATCCGGATTATTACATTTCCACTGAAGAACCATCATATTTACAAACCCAAAAAACAAACCATTGCCATGGTTAACATGGTCCCTGGGTGTTGCCCTAATCCCAGAAAACTTTATATCCGCTGCCACTGCCCAGATTTCTCCGACAACACTAAGCCTTTATTGACTGAGGTTAGAGTGTCCAACTTCTCATTCTTCTAATACTGTAACAGTGTAAAAATCCCAACATTTGTACCCAGTAAACATTTAAAACATTTTAAAATGGTTTAAACGTTTACAAAACCTTTTTAAAACCTATTTCAGCCCTATCTTATGGTTAACTAAACATTTCCAGTAAACCTTTACGCTGTAATTTTCAAAAAAACGCTTTATGTTGAAAATATTCAATAAACGTCTATAAAATAACTGAAGAAAATAGGTATGACTGGAAACACTGTTTGAACATTTTTGAAATACCTAAATAAATGAAGGTTATGCTGGAACTGTTCATCATGAAAGGTTTGAAAAACAGAACACACTGTACATTTAAACAACATATGTTGAGAATGTTTTGTAAATATTTGCCCTAAAAATGTTTTACGAATGTTTAATAGCAACTGGTTTTCATACCCATCATTTTAAAACATTTTTGAAATGTTTTCTATCAAATGTTTTGCAAACATTCTATCAAAAATGTTTTTAAACCCATATATTTCAGAATGCTTATTGAATATTTACCTTCAAACATTTGCGACTAAAGATGGCAGCGAACAATATTAGGGGATTACAGAGTATTTTGTCAAAAATTGCCCAAAATGCAATGTGTAAAACAATTAAATGAGGGTACAAAAATTGCCCTACATGTAATGTGTAAAAGTACGGTTGAATATGGGCACAACTTTTAAGCCACTATCTTACAATTTTAGACATAATAATAACATTTTCATAAGTGAGCAACTTAAGAAGATAGTGAATTTGACCTCTGGCCCTATTCTTATTGAGACATTATTATGTTCATTTGTAATGCCTTTCTAACATTTGTCAGTACACATTTAATAAACGATTTACATGGTTTTCATAGCCATCATTCTCTAACCTTCACAAAACGTTTCCTTTCAAACATTTGAAAAACTCAAAAATGTTTACTGGGTACCAAGCAAGGCATCATACATGATATTGATGTCAAAAATGGGTATATTCTGTGAAATGATTAAATTGCCTTTCTTTTTTCAGACAATGTGTGGCATAGAGACTGCAATGCGTGAGGTCTACTACCCATTTTGGTTTAGATCTGCCTTTTTAAAGATACCAACTTACACGATGCCTTTAGTCAGGCATTTAGCTCCCAATTGGCTTGTTCCTGTAGTGTGGAAACCAAAAATATTCAAAGAATTCAGAGAAAATACAAAGCTTTAATGAGTTATGCATAGTAAAAATAGACATTGCTGTTTGATTATTCAGGGAATATTTGGCACTTTCATCATGGAATTTAAGAGTAAATTACCATATTATCTTCACTAAGCATAAATAAAATATCTTAATATATATTGCCTATTAAATAAATGCTCACTCAGTACAAGCTTTTAACCAGACTGACTTCTTTGATGCTGCGTAAAAAATCAATGTTGCATCAAATGCTCAAAGTGGCTGCGACACATCTATTCCTATAGAGATAATTTGGATGAAACTGTGTAAATAGGTGACACTGTCACAGGCCTTTATATGGTCTCTAATTATGCCAATATGCTCATAAACTGCTTTGAAATTAAAACACTTAATAACAAATAACTAAGCACAAACGCCCTTGTTATGGTTAAGTTCCATAGATGACATTTGTGATACCATTTTCAAAGAAAACATACGAAATTAGTAATGTTGTGTATTTAATTGGATGTAATAAATTCAGAATAACATATCTAGTGACAAAAAGGGAGGCCTTTTAGAAAAAGCATTTGTAAACTTATGTTTAAAATGATGTTTTATGTCATGCCTTGTACCTTACCCTGGGATTCAAACCCCGATCTCAGAGATGAGAGGTAAGTGTGTTACACCTGTGCCACCGTGGCCCAAAAGAACTTTTAACACCAAGTATCAGTTAAAGGAGTGTCCAAAACACACCAGTACCTTTAGAAATGGTGGTCATATAGAAACAAGAGGTTGTCAGCATTTGAGTGGTGGACACCATAATCTGACATATCCAACAGAGTCACAGAAGAATTGAACTGACCTCCATATTCAAATTACACTCTCTATACCCACTGGAGTTGAATGGGTTTTAAATGTTCTTTATTATCCTAAAGCGGCTGTCTATTATCAGTAGCCTATGTATTAGCAGTTATTGTTTTCACCTATTAAGAATTATAAAAATTTACAAGAATTATATTTCTCACAGCAGTACTAAATGGTTACATTTTTTCAGTATTCTATTGTGCTGTGGTCTTTCTCCTTGACCTATTGGCATAATACATCTGGTGGATGTCCCCAGTTGTTGAAGGCAGTGGTTTATTCTTAGTTTCTGGAAGAGCAAGGGTGGCCAATCCAGCAATTATTGCTGACACTGCAAAAAGAGCATTTGGGACCCAATATATACGTCTCACCTAAAAAATAAAAATAACAACAGATTTGATATTAGCTTCTATGAAAACTTCAAAATTGTTACTTATCGTAAAAAATATAACAAAATGTTGATGATTTTTTTTTTCAACATTAAAATTCTAAAACTACGATGAACCAATGGCATAATTATGTATTCTAGTTAAAACATCAGTTGAGAGTGGGTAAAATTTGAGTTCATTCAAGAGGACAAAACTGGACTTGACAGTTAAAGTCATTTTGACAGGACATAAGTGTTGGAACGTTTATCACATGTAAAAAAAACAAGAATAAATGCATTCTCAACGGCTGAAGGGTAACTGCTTTGAAAGGTTACAAAGACAGGGGTTGGGCCGTAATTAAAATTTTATTATCAAACAGTATACATTATCAATGAATTAAAACATGCATATGAAAATAAATTAAATTAGAATCCCTTTTTCACTTCACCATTTTTACAAAAGCCACAATTTAACGTCATTTTAAAAGTATTGAAGTGTCAGCTATCCAATTTCTCACATAAACATAGTTACACCAGTTACTTCAACATAGTTACACTCATTACTTCAATAATTTACCACAATCTTGCTTCAAAGTTATGATTTTGTAACAGAATGGATTTTATACTGGTAATCCAAACATTACAAGTAATAATTTTACATTCCTCCAAGGAGTTAAAATAACAGACCAGATAGGATGCTACTGGTGCCATACAACTGCCAATTGTGCCTCCAATTGAACCCCATGCATCACTTGAACTCCTGTAATACAAGTGGATTTCCTTTACTATCTTTGACTCACAAACTATGAATGCACAAAATTGGTTAAGATACATTGATCATGATTTTTTATGTAAAACTATGAGTCATTAAAACGCAATTTCATACTTTGTTTAATATACAGGAGCACAAACTGAATCTAATTAACCATTAAAAGGGAAAGCAATAAACTACCACGTCTCATTTATTTATTGATAATTATAATTGATGCAACAGGGAACAAAATCCCTATGATGACGATTATATTCATATGTTCTCACAAGTAATTATTTTTTTAATATTTAACCAAATAGTTTGTTTCACTGGTTTACTCCACCAGTATAAAATGAGTCAATATTCACCTATAAATTGAAAAAAAAATCTCACACAAACATATCCATGGTAAGAGACCTTAGTAAATATTTAAGGAAAAAAAAAACAATTTTAACTAAAAATTTCTCAGCCATCTCTGTATTGATTTAAATGCAACAAAACATATACAATTGTGCATACTTATCTCTTCTTGCATAAATTTGTTTGTGGATAATGGATTTTAAAAAGTGGTTTCATTATTAAGTACATAATAAAGTTCAACTGCTTGTGCACTGCCTCTTATATTTTAAACTTGTGTGTGACTGCATTTACAAAACAGTCGCCCGTGACTTTTCATAATAACTTGAAAACAATGAAAATCATATATAGAAATTTAATTGAAAACAACCAACAACCTGTAGAATTAAATACCTGAGTGTAGTTGGGAATAATTCTCTGGCAAATAAAATCTTGATTGAAAAGGATGATGTGATTCCAAATTTCCCAATCAAAGCCAAAATGAGTATTAAAGGTGTCAGGTCTCTGCCACTTGCTGTATTGGGAAGAAAATAAATAAAATAGGTCATAACACAAAACGAGCTGTTTTATTTTATTGCTGCTATACTTCAATAGTAATTCCTTAATTTGATCCATAAAAACAAAAAATAATAAAGCACCCAGACAGCGGACCTCTGCCAAGGCAGAGAAGTATTACTGGTGCACAGATCTTTACCCATAAGGATTTTTGCCCACAGGACCTTTCTCCAAAAGGAACTTTACCCACAACATTTTACCAGGGGAGGAACTTTGCCCAAAATAATAAAATGAAGTAATATCCACAAATATAACTTTAACATTTTATTAAAGTATTAGTGTATAAAATCTATGCTGTTAAAGTTTAACTATTTATTATTTTATTGAATTATAAGTTTATAATATCTACAATATCAAACAGTTAATAGCACTTTAGCATAATGTTTTAATCTAGTGTAATTGTGCTTGCAAGAGATTTGAGAAACAGTCAATACCATTTTAACATAATTTTAATCTGATGGTGGTGCCAACTAACTTCAGATTTTTTTCCTGTGTTTTGTGAGTTTTGTTTTTGTTGGTGTAGTCAAGGCACTGTTGTTGCTTTCCATTGGTCAGCAGTTTACAGTACAGAACTTTGTCCAACTGTATGCAACTAACTCTATTTCTGCCTCCAAATAAATGTATGACTTTCTGCAACCTTTTTGGTATACATGTTTCCATCATAGCAATGTTTTTGACCAGCTCCAGTCCTTTTTCATAATTTATATCTTGCAATATTATGTAAATCCATCAACACTTTATACAGTGCAACTTCCGAAGTGCAATTAATAATTGATCTACCTCGCAAACATCCAGTTCTATTTTCATCAAGGATCAATAATCAGAGGTCTAAAGTTTGAGACTAGAAATACCAGTTCTACATTTGGCACCAAAACCGAGACTAAATTTGCTCTCCTTCATTTTAAAATAGTTACAAAAATTACCTCATACATGAAAGCAAAACTTTAAAAAGTTTGCTCTAAGCAAAGTTCTGTGAATACGGGTCCAGTAAATATTTTATTACCAGTTTCCTTTGGCACAAAAGCAGCAATGCCCATAGCAGCTCCAGTGAGAAAAAACATTATCATCAAAGGAATTTTTCTGCCATATCTAATGGATACACCACAAACTTTTAGTTTTCATGGATTGGTGCAAACTGATGCAAACCTATTTATTTTAGCTATATTTCATACATGAATGAAATTTCATGAAACAATGGTATGAAATAACCTAATTTACGTAAAGACAAATTGACACACAAATTTATACATTGCAACTAAAACTTCATGAAGCAATTTGTAAACCCCATAATAGTTTATCTATGTTATGTAATGTATAGTTTATCTATATTATATAATGTATGAATTGTAAAAGATTTTCGGCTTTTGTTAAACATGTTAATTTACCTTACCTATGGTTTAAATGTAAGCTATGATATTTGTGTGGTTGTTTAAGTTTGATTCATGAGGATGTTCTTATGGGGCTGTCTTGTCAGTAACTATGGATTATTTGAGGGTTGGGAGCAATGTTTACAGAGTCGGTTAGGATCAGTAGTTTACCAGCTTGTCGTTGAGGATCGACAAAATATCAAACATTTCACTGA
Source organism: Sabellastarte sp. h YS-2021 (assembly GCA_964017235.1). Classification (NCBI taxonomy): domain Eukaryota; kingdom Metazoa; phylum Annelida; class Polychaeta; order Sabellida; family Sabellidae; genus Sabellastarte; species Sabellastarte sp. h YS-2021. Next base: position 140,291,681 of record OZ024928.1, read on the forward strand.
CCCACTCCGCCTCTGTATCCCCGACCTTGGCTCCACCCACCTGGAAACTGTCCTGTCATGGGTCTCTACAGCTTGTTGGACACATTTCCTGTCTTGTCCTATACAGTAACTGTCTTGTCTGGAAGTACTTCCCGGCTTGTCATGGTAAAGTGCCTGAAAACCACTTCGACAGGCGATACACACAAACTGACCTTACTTGAAAGGAAACCAGCCTGTCATAAATATTACCAACCTGACTCAAGATCAAGATCAAGATGGGAATTGTTCAAGCCTTCGACTATAGAGTCGGTAACATCTCAGCAGGTCAAGTGGGAACACATTACGACAAGCCATAAACAGAAACCGACAAGGTGGTTACAGCAACAGGTAAGTTGGGAAGTGAGTAGGACAAGCTGGCCTCATTTTTACTGACCCACAGCTTGTTGACCATGAAATCTATGACTATATAAGGTGAGTCGGTTTGCACAATGCATCATTTGAAATCTGGCATCTGACAGATTACATCTGGCAACGTTTAAGATAAGATTTTGTTTTTTAATAAATTAACTAGGATTTAGTCTTTAGATACAAAGTTGGGCTCACTTGCGGTTAGGCTTTTGTTTTTACAAAGAAAAATGGGTCCTAAAAAGAGCAGAATAGTGAGGAAGATAGAAGTCCCAACAGACACACCTACAGAGTTTGAGTTGGGGGATACAGTTGCTGACATACAGAGGAGGAGGGAAGAGGAGGAGGCTCAGACACAGAGGAGAGGCAGAGATCAGACGCCATGAGGGAGGAAACTACACACTCAGCAAAGGAGGGAGTGACTGAAAGCATGCAAGGTCATACAGAAGTGAAACAGAAATGGTCACAGAGGGTGGAGGAGAGTCGGGCACATCTCAATCGCACTCCAGGCACAAGATGGTGCATATGACAAACATCTACTTGACAGAATCAGATGAGGAGGCTCTTTTGGACTTTGTGAGGGACCATGAGGAGCTGTATGACAAGACCAATGAACATTTTAAGGACAAGGCCAGGAAGGAATTCCTTAGGGAGACTTTTACCTACAGCCAAAAGCTGTCTCTCAAATTTGCAAGACTTGGTTCTAAACCCAAAGGACTCACTACGGCAAACTCACCCAGTCCAAGTCTGGCCAGGCTCCAAAATAAATGACAGAAAGGCAGAACTGGATTCAGGAAATATTTAACTTCTTGAACACACATCAAACTCAAGGAACTCAGCAAATCTTCACCAAATGACACGCATCCACATGCGACCTCTCCTCCAACTGCCACCACGCAGCAAGAACATCAGTGGCAACCAGTCCAGCCTCAGCCTCACCAGCAGTCAGCTGACCCAAAAGCAGCAGCAGCAGTAGAACCACTGCACCACCTACAATCAGTCTTTTTCAGGACCACAGCTGTAAAATTAATAGGTCCTTCTCAGAACCACCCGAATCTTCGAAAAACAATTATTCAGCTAGCTTGTTGTTTAAAAAAAATCCCAAACTAAATCCCGAAAATGAAAAAAAAAATCCCAAAAATGAAAAATCTCAAATTAAAGTTTTAGCCAAAACAAAATGGACTTCAAAAAGTCAGAAAGACTTCGTGTTATAAGACCTTTTTGTGAATGATTTTGATCCTTGGATCTAACCTTTTCAGTTTTGACCTTTGAAGAAATAAGGAAGCTCTCAAAAGATTTGGATAGTTTAGAAGGCTTTTAACTTAGGAACATCTTGCAAATTTCCAACATAAAAATAATTTGTCTTTTAAGGTTGAAATTTGGAGTTTCAGTGTGGGACATTTTTACAGAGCTTGTGTTGAGGGACTTGGACGGAAACTGTTTGGAAACTTGTTGGAAATGTATTGGATTTTGGGGTGGAAATTTGTTCGAAGAAAAACACCAGCATAAATAAAAGTTCTCGGAATAATTGGATAGTCCTGAATAGGACTTAGACATGCCTGTTTTTTATGTCATCATGGTAGCTCTCATCTCAGATCCTGTCCTGTCCAGCCAATGCACCCACATGATTGAAGTAGTCTTTCAGTAGGTCTTGCTGATGTTTGGCCTCCTTCAAAGTATTCCTGTAGTTGTCATCTGGTACATACACTACCTGTCCACTTTGCAGGGCCGCTACATGTCTCTGACAACCTTTGGCCTTTTCTTTATGGTGCCCAGTAGTACCCTGAACCTGCTCACTAATATTCCAAACACATTCTCAACCAACCTCCTGCCTCTAGATCCTGTAGTTTGCTATTCTCTCTTCCCTCGTGAGCTGTCTTCTGCTCTCCCAGTAGTTCAGGTGGCAGAAGCACCAAGGTGCCATTCTCGAACTTCTCCCTCAAATGGCTTTGGTTAAAAACCTGTGCATCTGATGGTGATCCACTTGACCCAGCATTGACCCAGAGGAATCTGTATTCTACGTCAACCAGGGCTAGCAGCACCAGGGAATAGAACCCCTTGTAGTTGTTATAGTCACTCCCATATTTTTTTGACTTCTTCATGGCGATATGCTTCCCTTCTAGTACCCATACAGCATGGGGGACATTCTATGGTTCTGATCTTCTCCTCCACCTTTTCCCAGTCTCCAGGGTCAGTAGGGCAGCATTTTTCTTTCTGGAATTCATCAAGGATGGCTCAGACCTTGGGGATGGATTTACAGATGGTGGTTCGGAGAACCAGTCAGTGACACTACAAGGATGTGCAGGTTTCTCCTTTTGCCAGGTGTCTCTGAGTTAATGTCAGTTTTAATCCAACTTCTAAGTTCTTCCTAAAATTGGTACTGACTTGTTGATAAAGTGGTATATGCATTCCTTGATGAGGTAAAAAGGCAGGTGGCTTCCTGACAAAATTCTGGTAGCCTGGGATATCAGTGTGAATTAAGTCGGCAAGGCGGGTTAAGTAGCATCTTCTTTCTTCTCTTTGAAGTATCCAGGGAATGCCCCAGGGATTTGGTGGCTTTCTTCTTCTCCTGGGTGGTGGCTGGGGCTGTGGTGAAGGTGCTGGCTATAGGGCAGGTGGTGGTCTTGGGTTCAGATGTGTCCCTTTTTTTGTCTGCAAATCATGATGAAAATCAAAATATTAAACTCCTTAAAAACAAAAGTACTATAAGCTGCTGTAGAAATTCTCTATGACTTGAAGCTGGCATCTTTGCAGTGATAAATAATGATTTATGTCAGCCAAAAGGAGTTTATATAGCGTTGGTTTGATCCCGACTCTCAATTCTGACTCTAGAAATTAATCAGTCCAGTCGGGATGAGTCAGGAAAATGCTCAAGTCTTCTCTGTTTGTCATTACAGTTTGTTGTGACCTGATACGGCTTGCTGTTAGGAGTTTACAGCTTGTCCTGGTAGTTTCCCGTCTAGTCATGGAGAAAAGCATCATGATCTCAAGTCAGGTCGGGAGTTAGATTCAGACAAACTGAGATGCACCACATCCTGTCAGGGAGGTGAAACTGGCCCAAATTTTTCTCACATTTTTTTCTAAATTTTGGTCCCTGATCCTCGACTTTTGTAACTAACCCTAGAGTTGTAGAGTTAGTTATAGGGTCGGCACCAGTGGAACACCCCTATCAATAAAATAGCAGCTTAGACACAACAAAAATATTCTAAAACAAAGCCATATAAAGATGAAATAAGGTCTGCATAGCTTTTTGAAATCTCCAATTTTATTTAAAAAGTTATATCAGTTCATGAAAATACATCTACACTAAATGCAATGAGATGTTTTCTTGCTTATAAAGAATATTAAAATGTAAAAAAGCTTATTTTCTAGTGTAAAGCAACAGCTTTTCAGTGTTATTACAATATGCGATAAGTACTAGAATATCTCCAATGGTCCATGTAATTTAAATAAATCAGGTACTATCCTGAACTCAGGATAAGCCATATCTTGTACAAAAGAAACAAACTCAAAAAAATAGCATCGGAGATGTCCATGCACAACAGCCTGAGGAAATAGCCTTTTACACTTCAAAATATACAACAGACGAAAAAGTGCAGAGAAATGTCCCGGACAAGATTTAAAAGTGGTGGTAAAAGTTTTTTTTTTACTCACTATATATATATGTAAAAAAACTGACAATAACTGATTGGGGATAAATCATCAGTTAGAAAGTGGTCGATTAATCAGCAAATAGTGAATTTAAAAAATAGGAAAAAATTTTCTTGTTGGAAAACCATGGCATAAACAAAAGTGCTTGAAGAGCGCAGGCCTCCGCCAAGGCACATAATAATAAGCAAATGGGAAAATATGGGTGTCATGGGTGTCACTGTCACAATATATTGGATCTAAGTTAAACCAAGACCCACTTTTTTCATAAAGTTCAAGTAGTATTTGCATTATCCAGCTAAAACAAACAGACAAACAAACAGATAAACATACAAATAATACCTCCTTGGTCAAGGTAATAAAGGCACACTGAAGGAAGACAAAGTGAAACTTACCTCTTAACAATGAAGAGAGAAGTAATGTAAGATGGCAGTTCTGCAACACCCATCAGAAAATAATTTAAAAATCTATTCGGTCCAAGCGCTGGAGAGATAAATGTCAAGCCACCATAAACCATAGTATTAGCTAGCCTAAAATGCAATATGTCACAACAAGTATTAGATATAACACTGTCATTATATACAAATGATTGTCAATGTATTTAACATTGGACAAATTGGCTATTTGCCAAATCAGCACTCAACAAATTGGCTCCCAATAAAAGGCAAGCCTCGGCAATTTGTCCACCTAAAAATTTGTCCCCAGCAAGCTCGCACCCTTAGTTAAAAAGGTGTTGAAGTCACCACCGATTATGTACATATCTTATCTTTGCCTATTTTATATATTCATTAAATATGTGTCAAGGTTACTAACAAGAAAATGCAACATTTTCTTAAGATTTTAGCTCTGGCGGCTGCAGAAACATTTCTCTAGAAATAAGAGGCTTTTTCCAGAAATTGTAACCCTTAAATATAATCTGGTCGCGTTAAATTACAAATAATGTGGCTATAATCTTTATGATCATGTTTTGACAAGAGTGACAAAGTCACAGTAATAATTGACATTTAAACCGGGACATTTTGATGTTTTTATCCTATGTATTTTAGACATTTGTTTATATTAAAATATTTGCAGGTGTAATCGGTTTAAATCCATGGACACTGATGATGGGATTAAAGCTATTTTGATCTTTGGTATCAAGCTTTGGTCTTTGTCAGCTCCAGCTTCTGCATGAACACCAAAGAGAACAATTAGTTTTAGTGTCTGGTACTGTTGAAAAATATCAGTCAAAACAATTTTGCATTATTCTATGACATTTTATTATGATATAACAGGTATGTATGACATCTGACTATGATTGTTGGCTTTGCATTATATGAATTCGGTGACGGTCAATCAATACTAGATATATCTTATGTCATATGGAAGTTAAAAGTGGTGGGAACAAGATCGATGTATAGACAACTGCATTAAAATAACCATTTTTAATAACTTATGGAAAGTTATTGATAATAAGTGCAATTTGGTATTGCATGAACATTTGTGTCACATTTGAAGTACGTGTAAAGGATAACTTAACTACTGAACTACACCCTACACCAGAATACCAGACTAATTCAGTAGATACACTGGGGCAAAGAAGTATGTTGACTGCAAAAAGAAAACTGGAAAAATTAGTCTTGATGATGAAGCAAGGTGCAATGATTTAAACTGTCCAAGGGGTCTAATAAAGAATGCACTGCAACAGCTGGAGAAAACAACACAAACAAGTTCCCTGAGCCACATGCAGTAGATGACTCTCCAAAGACACTATGCAGTGGGATAAAACCATGCATAGATAATAGTCTTGTGGTAAATGAACTCTTGTGAACTCCCTATAAATTACAGTGTCAAGTTGTGAAGTGACTCATATGGAGATGCTGAAATGGAGTGTGTAAAATGTAACACAGAAACTAGACTCAACAGATAAACAATATCCAAAAAGAAAAAGTCAAAGAAGAAAGTTGTAATCATGCAGGATATTTTGCATATTTTGCTGGAACCAGAAACTGCCAAAAACCTATATTTGTTGCAAGAGATTTGAGTAATATACCCCCACTGCCAAATGAACATGTGGACATTTCAAAATTGCTTAATAATCTAATAATCTTAATCTTAACAAGAGCAGAGAGCGCAGACCTCCGTCAAGGCAGCTCAGTCCCCCAATGCTGTGTCTACTCCATAAAATAATTCTTGGGCTTTGAAAACCTACCATTAGCATTGATATTGTATTTTTACGCTTTGTTCCTTGTCCCATTTCAGACATTTAATGAAAATTTCATCAAAATCCATCCATAACTTTTTGAGTTATCTTCCTTTAAAATATATCTGGATCCAGAAGATCCAGACAATGATCCGGATCACACCCGAAGTCTAATCACTTCTTCCTTGTCCCATTTTGGACATGTCCTGAAAATTTTATCGGAATCCGTCAATAACTTTTCAAATTATCTTCCTGTAAAGAATTAAGGGATCCAGAAGATCCAGCCGGTGATCCGGATCACTCCCAAAATTTAATCACTTCTTCCTTTACCAATTTCTCACATATCCTGCAAATTTCATCAAAATCCCTCCATAAGTTTTTGAGCTATCTTTTTTTTTTAATTAAATTCATGGATCCAGAAGATCCAGACAGTGATCCGAATCACTCCCAAAATCTAATCACTTCTTCCTTTTACCATTTCGGACATATCCTGAAAAAGATTTCAAAAACCGTCCATATGTTTTTGAATTATCTTTTTCACAAACAAACAAATAGACGGACAGACAGACAAACCCAGGCTAAACATAACCTCCTTGGCGGAGGTAATATCTAATGACAAGCAACATGTGCCCACTACTGGGCCTACTGACAATGTAAGTACTACATCACAGATCAAAGCCTCAGTCTGCTGATGATACAAAGACAGAGTAACCTGCGGAAACTGCTCTTACTAAAATGGCTAAAGCAGCTTCCAGAAGCAGTATGTTGACAAATGATGCTAATACCATTTGACACAGAAAGATGTTGGGTAAGGAACAGCATATACACAGTAGAAAATTAAAAGAAATGCTAGACATACTGCCTAAGTTGTACCTGTTGGTGTTGAAGAGTACCTCAGCCAGACCCAATAAGGACTGAGGAGTCATGGATTGACAAACAAAAAGACCAGAAAGAATAGCACTTATATATCTGGAACCACAAAAGGGAATGCCTGGAGGGTTGCAAATAGCTGTCAGAAGGGAGAAGAGATATGCTTGGAGTGTTTCCATCAAGATGACAGCATCAAATAACAAAGAAAACGGTAAAATACCATATTTCTCAATACTCAGACCTGATAGAATAGAAAGGAAAAGCATCTAGCTCCTGATATCTAGCCACAAGGCACACACATTAAAAAAAATATGAATCAAAGCATTACTTTGAATATTATTTCCCACAATTGCAACGGTCTTAAATCATCATAAGATGTTATTCAAGATCTGTGTCACAAATTGCTGCTGCAGGGGACATGACTCAATGACTTTGAACTATATCTTTGTAACTCTGTGCACAAACATTATTATTTGCAAGGTTGTCGTCTGGACAAAATGCTGGTTTGTTAGATGGTAGGCCATAAGGATGGCTTGGCAAACTCTGGTGTAAGAGTCTGGGTCTCTAATTAATACTTATGATCATAAAGACATTTGATTAGAGGTCCTCAATGGAATATTGATTAATAAGTTTGCCACCTAATCACAGACTGTTACCCCCTGTTTGGGTACTACTCCCACAAGTGACAATGTTAAGGACCTGTCCAAATATGATCCTGGACATAAAACACCAACTTTGACCTTTGATAAACATCACATGGGTATAGAATTCACTTATAGTACAGAAATGAAGTATCTCTTTCAATTTTTGTGTCTATGCCTTTGAGAGTAACGCCAAATATAATAGCTTCTTGCATTAGTAGGGTAAAATTTTCATCGTCTCCGTCAAATCTTATATATGCATCTTATATTAGGAATTACATATTTTCATTGTCTCCGTCAAATGTTATATATGCATCTTATATTAGGAATTACAATGCTCACATTAAGAGTGGTAATATTAATGATAGAAACAGCAATTTGGTAAAGAATTAATATCTGTTTGTGAAGATAATGATTTTGTAATCTCAGTCATGGTGTTCCTTAGAAACGAACAGGATCTGTTTACATTTGTTACTGAAGTAAAACACACTATATCTTGCTTGGACCATTGTGTCATTAATATAGTATATCATAACAATACTCTTTCTATGGATGTTTTGCATAGTTATGTTGGTTAAGATCATTTGCTACTCTATGAGTACTAAATGTTGCATGTGGGCATAAAGTACTAAAAGCTACTTTAATATTAACAAAGAATACATAAAATGGAGTAAATTGAGCAATAGTGGACTAAATATGTATAAAAATCCTACAAATGGAGATATCAAGAGCTGTTAAGCTGAAACCCATTTTTTTTTAATTTATAGGGAACCAAGTTGTAGCAATGTTGACCATCTCAAGAAAATTGATAATTTGTATAAATGTTTGTAAATAGCCTTATACAGTCTAATAAGGGGTTCTTAAAAAGTTTTTGGAATGTTAAAAACAAAAGGCTGACTAGAATGCCCTTGTAGGGATTCATATAAAAACAAGGCCACTGCCGCAGCGGTTATCTCCCGCCTTAGAATCAGTAATAATGGAGAACTAAAGGAGACATAAGGCCTTTGTAGTAAGATAACCCCACTTGACATTGAAGAAGGAGTCAGAGGTAAAAGTCAGCAATTGGAAAATAGTCTCAGGCCTTGACTTCGTATAAGTCGTTTTCACTTTTGGAACCACAGTAGCAATGATAAGGGATATAAGGCCTTTTTAATAGGATAATCCCATTTAACATGTGATATGACGGCCATTTTGTTTTGGAAACTAGGCTAAATTACTATCAGGCTAATTTTCCTAGCCATATATATTTTGGACATATTTGATGAACCTAGCTACAATAGTTCAAGTTTTAGAGCATCTGGCTATGGCGGCCATTTTGTTTTCCAAAATAAGGCCAAAATTTTTCTCAGGCAAAGCATTTGAAGGCCAGAACTTTTGATGGTCTGTCTTTATATTCTGAAGCCATAGCACCAATAATAGGGGAGAAATAAGGATGTTTTAGTGTGATGACCTCATTTAACCTTGAAGCAGGGGTCATAGGTCAAATTCAACACCTGGAAAAGATTCCCAGGCCATGACTTCCTACAAGTGGTTTTCACATTCCGAACCTCTAGGAGCAATATTTGGGGAGATATAAGGCCTTTTTAATATGATAACCCTGTTTGACATTAAACATTTGATATGGCGGCCATTTTGTTTTTGAACTAGGCCAAAATTACTATCAGGCTAGCTTTTCTAGCCATATAGCTTTTGTGCAAATTTGATGAAGCTAGCTGGAATATTTCAAGATTTAGAGCACCTTTACGATTTTCAAACAATTAGCTATGGCGGCCATTTTGTTTTTCCAAATGAGGCTAAAATTTTCCAGAGACAGGTTTTTATAGCCATAAACATTCCCTGCAAATTTGGTGAAAATATCTTTATAAATGAATGCGATATTAAGGTTTATGCAAAAACGTGACGAACGGACGGACGGACGGATGGACAGACGCACGTATGGAAGGCGTTTTATAATCTCCCGACAACGACCTTTGGCCGCAGCCGGGAGATAAAAATATTTTTTATGTGGAGGGGCTTTGGGAAACCCATACAGTGTCATATTTATTCATTGGGAAACCCATACAGGGTCATATTTATACAGTATACAAGAAAACCAGAGGAAACGTTAAGTATGCCCTACATTTATTGTAAATCTGTGAACGATGTAACCTTGTCAGATAAAATGGCTGTAGGATATCTGCACAGGATTATGATAGTTTTAAGGGCACTGTAAGAAAACATAATCAAAACAATTGTAGTGTCTCTGGTGCTGTTAGTGCCCAACATATGTTGATATGTGTGATCAGCATTATAAAACATTGCTGAACTCATCAACAGAGTTTTTAAATAAAGAACCAGTCATTAATAATTGTAGTAGTGGGATGTTTTCTTAAAACATGCATTTTACTGTAGAGGAGGTCTACTGTAGAGTTTAAGTAGTAAGTGTGGAAAGGCTTCAGATCATTGCCCTTTATAAAGATCTTTTAAACTCAACAGTATCACTTGTTAAAACAAAGGTGGTGATAACAACAAAAGATAATTGCATGCCAGTTACCGTCAATTTATCAAGTTATTCAAAATTATTGTACTCAACAGATACAGCCTGTTATTGCTAGCTTGAGACAATCAGATTGGCTCTAAGGCTAATTATCAATAGATATGTGTATTTTTACTTTTAATCAAGTTATCAAATATTACAGACACTTATCAATTTTTTTGAATGTCTGCATCCTTGACTTAATTGAAGTTTTGCATAAATACCTGACAATACAGGTTTGTGGCTTTAAAGTGTCTATTGAGATAAGGCAGTGTGGCATTCTGTCTTCAGTTTTTCCTCAATACCTATCATGATAAGCTAAGTATAAGTCTGTCATCCTGTAGTATAGGTGTTAAGACATCTCAATAGATGCAGATAACATGACAGTAATTACACCCTTAGTTAAGGGTCTCCAGAATATTATAAATATGTCATGGTAGAAAGTCCGATTTGGTAGATTTCAATTTCCAAATTCAAATTCTACTGGCAGAAAGTCCAATTAGACTTCCTACCAACATAAACTTGGTAGAAAGTCCAATTGGAGTTTCTACTGGTAGAAAGGCCAATCTAGGAGATTTTGGTATTGCTCGGAGCTCCAAAACGTAATAAACTTGTTAGATATTCCAATCTCAGAGATTTAGGTATTGCTCTGTGTACTTTTTACTGTAACACAGATTTAACATTATTAGACATGACAGAAACTGAAATTTTCAGTCTATTTCAAGAATGTTACAATAAGCATCAAACCCCATCACCATTTTCCAAGGGAAATCTGTGATATGGACATTACTAACTGATGTAAGAGTTAAATGTCCTGTAACAAGTGTTATACAGAGTACAGTTTTAGCCATTTAAATTTTGTCACTTTCTACATGTCATTTAGTTCATCTATTAAGACCTATGCTTCTGCAGCAGTATCATTTTGTCAAAACTTTCCATTTGGTCTCAGCAAGTAAAGCTTGTAATACTGTCACCTCTTGCAAAGTTTGAACATCTAGACTGGACTATCTACCAAGTTTATTCAATTTCGGACCCCAGGGTAATACCCAAATTTCTAAGATTGGTCTTTCTACCGATAGAAACTCCAATTGGAGTTTCTACCAAGTTCATGTTGTTAGAAAGTTCAATTGGACTTTCTACCAGTAAAATTTTAAATTCTACCAGATTGGACTTTCTACCATGACATATACAAATGATTCTACATCAATTTCGCTGATGTCTTTTAACATGAAGCCACATTGAATGGGGTGTTTGTTCTGACAGCCAGTTTAACAAGGCCAATTTGGCATATGGCCTAATTGCCTATGATTCTGAAACAAAACAGTGATAGCAAGCCTATTATAATGTATAAACAACACAACCAAATATGTTGGCAATCCTTTTGTTTATCATGAGTTTGCATGAAAGCTTGCTATAACGAAACTTTACATGCTTTAAAAGCCTGATACATGAATACTAATAATGTAAACTAATACATACAAGTTACTTTTCATCTGAAATTAAATTACAAATTTGACTCACCAAAATACATTACATATCACCAAGTGCAGTCGAAGTTTCGGATCACTAAACAAATCTCTCAGAGGAACAGAACTTGCCTCTTTTTCTTTTCGTTTTAACATGCCATTCTGAATATTATTCTTTAAGTCATCAGTCTCAGCATCACCTGCAGTTTCATCATATGTTATTTCACTAATAAAAGGATATGCTTCTTCTCTGGGTTTTAGTATATTTCCGTCTATTTTTACTTTGTTTCTTTTTGCCATTTTTCTGAGAACCTTTTCTGCTTCCTTATGCCTCTTTTGTACAACAAGCCACGGTACAGACTCAGTCAGGAACCTGTTATCACACATTACAGGCATTATACACTGTACATTATGTATAAGTGGAAAATTTTCACTGAGCATTCATTTTCAACAATTTAGTGAATGACAGTGTAAATTAATTTCAAGTAAAATTTAAAATACATGTTCATCTCTTAAATTTAAATCAACACTTCATGAGAATACACTCTAGAAACTGTTTTCAGACTTTTTTCTAGCTAAAAGCTCTACTTACACATTATTTCCATTGGGACTTGTTTGTCAAATATTTGTCATGTCATTTATAACTTTAATACATAGATTTAGGTATGGATTTCAAAATTGCAGCATCATCAAAAATGGAAAATGGTTTAAATTTTACACCTGGTTTACACTATTTCAGAGTACCCTTATGAGCTACATATGAGCCAAAAATATTTAATTGGGGGGTTTATATATGGCTCAATGCAGTTTGTATTTTAGTGGTATCTAGTAGGTGTCATAAGTGTACATAAGCTGGGATTCCTCTTTGAGTAGGACTCATTCACAACAGTGAGAACAGTGTTGTTAGCAAGTGGTAGATTTTTTAAATGTTTAAAAAAAACTAAGACCAGCTCTTACATGCTAAACTAGAATGTACATGCCAGAGGGGTGAAGGGGATAAACCACCTATACGAGGTGTCTTGCTTCTAAATGTGCAATGCCAACATATAAGGTCCTTTTACGAAGCATTAAGGACAAGCTTGTGAATCAAAGTTCAAACATGGGTTGTTTTGACTTCACAGAATTGTGTGAACAGGCCTTTAGTTAAATATTTTGCCCATTAAGTACTTACAACATCTATCCAATAATAATGGTGGATAAAAACAATTGTCTTATTGTAGTCAACAAAAAACAATGTTTTAGCACACACATTTCATTTTAAAACTAGGTGGATGGTTTAGTGTATCACAAGTTCATCTTTTACTCCTTTGTTCATCCCAGTCCTTATTCTAACTGGAGAATGCCAAGAGTTCCTTATAAATATCTTGTAGTTTATTGTCTAGTATGTCAAAACAAGTGTTGTATGAGACAACACCGTCCATCATGATATGATCAATGCAAAGCGTTTGTATAATGCCTTGTTAATATGATCAATAGAAAAATGTTAGAAAGCAAATGCGGGCAAAACATATAAATTTTTAATTAGTGTAACTTCTTCTACTGTAAAGCCACTACTTCATTGTTAACATAAATTGAGAAGTACAAACCATATATGCATCAACCATATTATTGAAGATAGCGATCCTACTAGCTGAATTATCCTCCAGTCTTTTATGAAGAATGAGATCATAGCCGGAAAAAGGTATGTCACCACCCAAAATATCTGCATTCCCATCATAATAACAGTGCGGTGTTTTGTACCAAATGTTTCCATCAACAAAGTTACTCCAGCACTTATGCCAACCTGGTGTGCATATTCAAATAACATTCAACTTTTAACTTATTTTTGTTTTGGTACTTTCTATCTCATTTTATTCAACATTTGTCACAAAAGGACATTTTAAAACGTTTTTTCTTTGGTTTTTAGATTTAAAATGATACAGGGACATGCCTTCAACATTTTTCTGCTCAATCATATTGCTCACTACTAAATTAGGAAAGACTACAACTCGCTGTAAAGAAAGTTCAGACATATCAAAGGTAGAAGTGATTATTTGTGCCAAGTAGCTGTCAAGGACTACAGTGTCTAGACAAATGTTAGTTGCACCAATTGTGTCTTGTTTTAACAAACTTAATAACTGTGTAATGAGAGACTTACTGACACAGTACAGGCAACTAGTAAACAATGCTGTTCTTTAATTAAAAAGTGTAAACATAATCCTGAGATAGCAAAGTGAAATTCCTCAAACAAAAAATAAACATTAATGTCATTTTTAAGAAAATTAGATCACCATCACATGTTTACAGATGATAGAATTCTATAACTGATTTTTAAGCTTCATCTTTTTAGTTAAGTGAGAAACAAAACAAATTTATCTTTCTTACTCACCCTTAACATGGCACCACACATAGCTCTTAGTATGGCAAAACAAATATAATTTGGGGAAAATGAAACAGAACTACCAAGCACAATTAAGATCACATTACTGATGATGTGAATCTTCTTTCTTCCAAATCTATCAACTAGGTAAGAATTAGCAATCGCTCCAACAGCTTGGACAATCACAAAGAGTAAGTGAGACATGTCAGAAAGGAAGTCACTCTGGCATACAAGGTCAAACTGGCAAAATAATAAAATTATATATTTAAACAAAATCTACCCCATATCTCATATTTTGGGCTGTAAGATAGTTGTTACAGTATTGCTTATTGAGATCATGGATAAGAAAGAGCTTCTATAGTACCTCATTAAAATCAATTTATGATATAGTATATGGTCTAAACATATTATTTGTTAATTGATGACACATTTCTGATTGGTTGCCATTTCTAAACATTAAATCAACATATTAAAATTTCAAAAATGTATTAAAAATTAGCAACGATTTAGGGCTTGAATTCTTAGGGTCGAAATGGTACTTAGGTTTACACAAATGCAATATTTTAGGGACAAAACACCATTTGACTTTGTAAGCCAGTGATTGCTCTGTTCAAATCCCGATCCACTAGGAACAATACAAAAGGATATAAAGCTATTTAGGGAACAAAACGTTTTTTGACCTTGCATGATGGGTTCACCTTTAAATCTGTCCTCATAAAAACCCATCTCTTAGATTATCCACAGGCTCTTGACACATCTTGAAACTAACTGTTGGTGCCATAAATATGACATGATTGTTGATGAACAGAAATTCCCACTGACCTCAACAGAATGGTCAAAGGTCATTGTGACCCAGCAAAAAGAATTATTATCACGCTCCATGAAGCTCTACACTCCAAAAATCCACTTGGCATAGATTTTAATCCTAGGAATTCAGCTGCTAGTTTATTAAAGAATGCTGAGCAGGTTCTTTAACATTAGAGTGATGTGGTCTGCAGGTCCCATGTCAAAGTAAATCATACTTTTCAAAAATAACTGACTTTCAAGAATATATCATTCACACAAAGCTATAATTATTTGCATTACACGAAGCCTTGTGTTTTATTTAAAATGTTAAAGCATTTCCAGTGATAAGACATTTTGACACTTGCATTTGCTTGCATAGTGTAACTTTTTATGAGCATTCATTGCCAAAAATAATAAAGCAGTATGTTGGAAGTAAAAATAGATTAATATACGTATAATGTAAAAGGGAAAATATTCACATAATAATGTGCACAAAATATATTACAGGTTGTTATTCAGTTTAGTAATGTATATTTAAATTACTTGGTTGCCAAGCCCCAAAACAGAAGTTGAGAACTCAACTTAAGAATGTCTGATATATTTGACCTGAAATATTTGGACAATTTTTTTTTATCTTTCTAAACATTACCTCTGTAACTATAGTCTCATAATCTTCATTATAATAATGTACACCATTCACACAGCCTGATGTGCTGTTGTCAATGCTGCTATTGACATACATTTTGCATTTACTGAAACTGTCACCATCATGTGGCAAACTTTGATTCAGAGGAACATCAAGGGGCACCTTACAGTGATACGGTGGCTCCCATCCTACAGAAATATACAACGACACTTGGTAAAGGTAATAAAGTTTTTCTTCATCTGATAAAATTCTCACATGGGGAATCTTACATTAAATTTAAATGACAAGTGAAAAATTGAATTGTTTGAATATATTTTAAATGGATTTCTGTATTCCGTTTTGTTTAGCATAACCTCCAAATCAAACTTTATGTAACTACAATTATATTTACATATGAATTTCCAGAATTCTGAAAAATTTAGGATATGAAAAAATGCCCAAGTTCCTTCCATTTACATCTTGAAATTTTGATAATAACTTTACTTTTACAGTAGGATATATTTGCATCGATATACAAAACATCCAATCTCTCCTTAGGACCATTACCAGACATAAATTTTCCATGCTATCAATTTGACTTTGAGTATTCTACTAATGTACATTTTAATTTCTTTGACTCTTTCAATAAAGTCAGATAATAAAAAGTAGATGCTTAAAATAATAATCTATGGGATAAACTACACAACTTCTGACTATCCAGATCCACACCCCATAAGTTAAATCACTAAACTATTGATTTTACTACATATATTATTGATGTTAAAACTTTGCAAACCTACAAGAAAAAATGCCCTAAATATAAATCATACTTTTAAAAATGACAGTATAATTTTACATTACTTAAAGTAAAATTAATGTTGACTGACATAAACTCTTCTGCATTCTTCTGCAACAAATACAAACCAATAAACACGAATACAAGACTTTGCTGGCACATGGGAAGGAAGGAACTCAAAGTAAGCAAGACAAATACTGCCAGATGCCATCTCCTGTATCCACCAACTTTTTCTAGTGCCTCATCAACATCCATCATTTATGTGCACTGATGATAATTTGTTGAATACTAATTGTCTATTACTTTTTATAAAATACAACCACATCAGTATAAAGATAGAAAAACAATATATCTAACATAAACTACCATCTACATTATACTGTTAAAACAACTTATCTGATAAGAAATGTCTTACGAATGTGTAACCTGTTTTTGACCCTTGCTGCATTTAGTCTGTCCTTATCTAAATACAGGTGTATATTCATTTATTTAAATCAAAACAGTACCACTGTTGCTATACCTTGAGACAGCATGATAACAACAAACGCAAATAGCACTTGTTCTCTTGGCAAAATCAACAAAACATATCCAATGTAAGGAACTAAAAGGTGTTTTCCTTATTAAATACATAATAAAGTTGCATTTGCTTATATTTTAACCTTGTGTGTTTTTATATTTTTACTGGTGATTTGTTTGCATATTTTCCTTGTTTTTATTGTTTTTGTATACACAACAGTACTCACTTTTAGTATTAACACATTAATAAATATGTGGCTAGTCATCTTACCAAACTAATTACAAATGTATATATTGTACATTTCTTGTTTCCAAGATACAAGTGCTGTGATTTAAAAAAATAGCATCAGAGATGACCGTTCCCCACAGCATTGGTGAATATGCTATAACAAGAAGTAACCTGTCTGAAAAGTGGTTTGAATGAACGGTTTCCCTCCATAAACGAAACAAATAGGACAATTCAATGTTCCTGGCTTGCAATGGGCACGTAATATGTGCCTCATACAACAAAGATAATATTTTGGGCACGTAATCCATGTAGTTAATACTACTACTAATTGCATGTTTCTTTATAAAGGTTTGCCTTTCTTTCACAAATCCATGGTACAGAGACTTTATCGCTGTTACAGCATGTTGAATAAATTAAATTCAGAGCACATAGAATCGATGGCCAGTGTATACGTCTAATTATGGTGATTGTTTTTTACATTGAACCTCAATAACACGTTCAGTATTTTATATATTTTTAAAGTTTATAGCTTATATAATATTACTTTTCTACCTTTAATGGCTGAAAATCCTGCAATCGGTTTATGGGTCTATTTTGAAAAACCTGCCAATGAACAAATGTGTCAACTGTTAGAAGCTTACTTTATTTGGTCCTATTACTTGTGACCAGTCATCAAAATCATTTTGCCCTTATCAAACATGGAGTGGTGTATACATTTTAACTGTAGAAAATAAAGTGTTTTGGTGAATGGTTCAAAATGTAGACGAAGGTTAATATATATTGTTATTTTCTATTTTTATTGCTATTACTCGATTTGTATAAGTTAAATAATTACATTTATATAAAAATATGAGATTAAATCAAAATTGTAAATCACAACAACTCTAAAAATGCAATTACAACGTGCATTTGTCACATTCAATCACATATATTGTCACAACTGTAATGCTATGTGGTTGTTTTGTTTGTATGATAATTACGTTTTCACTATCTTTAACTGAACTGATATAACAACTCAGTGCCTAAAGATCATTGACTTGTATGCCCAGCACACTTCTAGTTTATTTTTGCATTTGTTTTTCACTCTATCATTTATTCTTTTTCGGGGATTTGACGTCACTTTCAACACATTGTGTAGGTTTTATCATTACAGGTAGCTTTTAAGTGCACATGAAACTAGTGAATAGATTGTACATTGTAAACATCGTGTAAGGACATCAGTAAGCAACTACTAACTTTGCCATATAATGTCTGGAGTTTGAACCACACACCTCAGAAGTGGGGGCGAGTGTGTTACCCACTTCACCAACAATCCTCCCTCCAATCAATCAATTCAGGGATCACTTTAGGCAAGATACTGGCATGTTGACGTTCAGAGATCAACACATTTCGGAGGCAACAGTCTGAACTTCAGACCTTTTTAATACACTAATGTTTTATGGTGACTTGTAGAGAACCTTGCAACTTACAAACAACCAAATGCATCTAAAACACAACCTCCTAGGCAGAGGTAAAAATATTCATCAGATTGAATCTTCAATGCTTCAAGACCAGCTTTCTTAAGCAAGGGTGTGACATATGCAGTCTTGAGGCATGACGGGGAAAATGCCCTCCTGTAGGGAGTACTTCAAAATGTTTGTAATAGTGTCAAGAGCACGCTGATATAATCCCAGACCAAAGAGGCAGGAATGGACTCTAGGTCACATGATTTATTTGGTGTTGGCTTGATGATTTTGAGAATTTCGTCCTCTGACATAGTCTGAAAGTAATCAAACGTTTTCTTGTAGGGGCCTTAGTCTGCAAAGAATTTGCCAAAATTGTTGGCTAGACAGTTGATGGATGTAAAGTCCGGTTTGTGGTGATTCACAAGGCTTTGGGCTTACCCCCTTGTTCACTGACCATGTTGCTGTAGTATCTAGTTTCAGAAAGCTAATTTAAAGGCAGAGTTATCCCTATCCCATACCCTTTTACGTTTGCAATTAAGTCTGTTTGCTGCCATGATCTTGCTGTCCATGAATCATTTGTTGACATGCTATGGAATTTTACATTCATGCATAGGTTCGTGCTTATGTAGCAGGATATGAATTTACATTTATTTATCTTATTAAGTTCCCTAATTTTATTTACTTAACACTGCAATTTTAACAGGAAAGCTGGTCTGAAAAGACAACCAGGTGGTCTGATATGCCATTGTCAACATAATGGGAGACCTAGGAAATGTGGAATTTACTAGACTATGTTTTTATGATTTTATTACTGTATTCAATGTAATTTGCATGATTACTAACGTATCATATTTGCAAAAGTTAGGAACTTTAAGAGCTGTTACAACCAGACGACGTTCACACAGCCCAACGATCCATACACTTGACACAGAAGAATTCCCAGTATTTTGGAGGCAGTACATCAGCTCTACACTTCCTATGTGAGTCGTGGCACAATTTTCAATTATTTATGAGGTGTGAAATCAAACCACAGCCAGGCATGCCCTCCTCCAGGTCAAATTGGCAATGAAAGATGCCACATCACTGCTATGGACTGTTGTTCAAATGCATGGTGTACCGTGATTCACGATCTGGAGTAGGGCAAGCTTGATTGGTGTGATGCCACTCAGTGATCCTTAAATAGACTTAGCACTAGTGGATCCAGGGGGGGGGGGGGGGGGGGGGGGAGGTTCAGTGGGTTCCCCCCCCCCCTTGAAAAATAATGTAAAGGGGTTCAACCCAAAGTACAAAATTATTTCTTGAGAGTGGTGTTAAATTTACAGGAAATGCAACATAGTGAGGTCCTCAGTGACATGCTCCCCGACCCCCCTAGTAATGGTATGTCTGATGTGAACCCCCTTCTTACTTAAAAGCTGGATCCGCCCCTGCTTAGTGTGTCATTGATATCTTTTTATGACCAATGGGCAAATTACTTAAGCAGCAAAATGTGGATACTTGCTCCCATGAATATCACTAATATTCAACAGACATGTATGCATGTTGTATTACTCAATCATGCCTGTTGGACAAAAATCATGCCTGTTGGACCCTCTGCCGACATTCCTGATTAAGGAATGCATTGATATATTGCTACCATCCCTTACAAAGCTGGTCAACTGCTCACTCATGGAGGGATGCGTTCCTGATGCCTTCAAATCTGCTGTGGTCACTCCGCTTATTAAAAAGCCAAATCTTCCCTCAAATGACCTTAAGAATTATCGCCCTGTATCAGGTCTCAGTTTTATATCTAAATTGGTAGAACGTGTGGTTGCTAAGCAGCTGTTAGAACATATTAATGCCAATAACTTAGACAACCCGTACCAGTCGGCATATAAGGCGGGCCATTCAACTGAGACTGCTCTTCTCTACATAAAAAATGAGGTTCACTTATCATTGTCAAGAGGTGAATCCACTGCCTTGGTATTGCTTGACTTGTCTGCTGCCTTCGACACCATTGATCACTCTACTCTTCTGGGTTGCCTCCAAAACTGGTTTGGGGTCAGTGGCTTCGTTCTGAAATGGTTCACATCCTACCTAATGGACCGTTACCAATCAGTAAAAATTGGTTCTACTTTGTCAGATGTTTGTAAACTCCTATTTGGTGTTCCCCAAGGTTCTGTCCTGGGTCCTTTGTTGTTCTCATTGTACACTACCCCCCTCAGTTCCATTATCAGTAAACATAATGGAATAAAGTTTCATTTCTATGCAGATGATAGCCAACTTTATATATATTTATCCCAGAAGAATGCATCTGCTGCCTTTGAAAAGCTAAATAAGTGCCTAAATGATGTTAAAGAGTGGATGACAACTAGTAAGCTCAAACTGAATCCTGATAAGACTGAGTTTATCATCTTTGGTTCGAAGAGACAAAGGGATAAGTTGAAAGCATGTTTTCCAATTGATATCCTGGGCAACTCACTCTGCCCTGCAAATTCAGTAAAAAATCTGGGTGTGTGGCTTGATTCAGATTTCTCTTTGTCCAAGCATGTTCAGAATGTCTGCAAAAGTTGTTTTGTTAAACTCCGTGACTTCAGACATGTCAGGCGGTTTCTTACTCATGATGTTTCTGTGCTTGTAGCCAACGCTCTTGTTAGTAGTCGGTTGGATTACTGCAACTCACTTTTCAGGAGCCTGTCCAAGTTCAATCTACGCAAATTACAGTGCATCCAAAATAGTGCAGCTAGAATTGTATCAAACACCAGTCGATACACCAGCATAACTCCTGTGCTAAAGAAACTGCATTGGCTTCCTGTTGAACAGCGCATTGTGTTCAAAACAGTCACACTTGTTTATAAGTATCTTCACACAGGTTTTCCCAGGTATTTTTCACCACATCTTTCTTCCTACAGCAGTTCTTATAGTACCAGACGAAGTCAAAGTGGTGGTAATTTCCTAGTTATTCCAAAGTTCTGCCCCTCTGTTCATAAATCTGTCAAACAGTTTGGTAATAGTTTTGCGTTTGATGCTCCTACTGTGTGGAATACTCTCCCTGATGTGATTCGTGCCTCTCTATCCCTGGCCTCCTTCAGAAAACAGCTTAAAACCTACCTGTACACCAAAGCATATCCACCCTAGCCTGAATCATCCTCCTGGCGTTCTCCGTGGTGTTCGACCCCTGTTATGTCCCTGGACACAGAATTTTGTTGACTGCTTTTTGTTTTGTTGCACCTTAGAGTCCTCTTGTTTGGGGAGATTAAGCGCTATAAAAGTCCAATTAGAATTAGAATTACTCACATTTTATCCCTGTTGAAATGATAGCAAGGCTATGATTGTGGACCGTAGTGTCAACAGCACATTGCACAGGTGCACATAACTTTACTTTTATCTTCTAACTTGCATGTTTTTTTTTCAAAACAATAATATTCTCAAATAAACTGTTCCGATTCCAGAACTCCACGTTTTAGTACACCCCAAACAAACATGGATGTTTCCTTTCAAAGAAATTGCAATAAAAGTCCTAAAATGCACAAACGCGTGTAATTTCTGCAGATTGCTGGGTATGTTGCAATACTTTAAGTTTTCCTTCAATTATATGTGTTGACAAGCGAAATGGAGGTTAAAAAGTGTCATAACTTATTTACCAGAACATGGTAGATCTGCTCAATGATATGACTCTAAAAATCTGCAAATGTACAAAAAATATGGGATAAAAGCTGGTAATTTCTTCTTGATGATTTGCTTCTACTATTTTAAGTTATCCTTCTATTCTATGTGTTGACAAATGAAATGGCTGCTGTAACATCTCGTCACAGTATTTTATTAAAATGTTCTTGATACCGAGACACCAGGTCTATTGACCAATCCCTACATTTTATATATGACCAATATGTTTATATTTATATAACAACTGCCCTATGTAGTTCTTAGTCAACATCACAAAAACTATAATTACTTCCTATTAAATTCAACAGATAAATCATTGTCTTTTCTGCTATTTTTTTAACTTTTAACCTTTATTTTTCAGGTAAATGTACTTAACCACTTATAACACACTACAATGGTTAGAAATTTGAACTTAAAGGATTTTCAATTCTTTAATATCAGAACAGGAGGATCAA
The DNA here is from genome assembly GCA_964017235.1 of Sabellastarte sp. h YS-2021. NCBI lineage: Eukaryota > Metazoa > Annelida > Polychaeta > Sabellida > Sabellidae > Sabellastarte > Sabellastarte sp. h YS-2021. Next base: position 140,314,240 of record OZ024928.1, read on the forward strand.
GCAAAAGAAAAGCTTTCAGTAACCATTAGTGTGCTTGGATCTGTCAGTAAGCAAATCCAAATATAATCTATAAATAGCTGGATAGGTGACCATTTGAGATATTTTATGGATGCCATTTTCATGTAACCAAATAGCATTTTTGTGGGTTGGCATTTAGGTGCCAACCTTAATCATTCCTTCACCCCCATATACTGAAACACCCCCATATTATAAATGGGTTACTGGCCACATGGTCGTTTCTGATTGGTCACAGGTTTGACCCTTGCTATGGTCAAGGGGAGAATGGCCAGATTTGAACTGGCAGTCGACAAGACAAGACCTGAATTTTAATTTTTAGAATTTATTTGTTTCTCATTTATTTAATTATTTCTTTACTATTTTTGCTCATACGAAAAATTTTTGGAGGTCTCGTCTGTAGTTTTGAGAGATGGCAGCGAAACAGAAGCACAGAACTGCAGGTAACTCTTACAATTTGCGTCGCAAAGTTGAGATTCCTATAGAAGTGCAGATAGACAATGACAATGCTTTCTTTAATGAATTTGCCTCTCAACCGGAACCTGGTCAGAGTTCAAAATCTAGGTCTGATACTGAGTCTGATACTAGTATTGATTTGGATAATACTTTGTTGACACAGGGAAGCGATGATTCTCTCGAGGAATCACCTGTACATGTTGCTAAATTAAAAAAAGCTGACAGACCTTCACGTTTCAAAAATTCCAGACCAAGACCGGATACGGTGGCTTGTCAGCCGGATCAGAATGTTATAAATGAGAGGATACTTACTCAACTGGACGCAATTGGTAAGCGTTTAACTGCCATTGAAGAAAGTTCGGCTTCTGCTGCTCGGCCTAAGGCCAAAAAAGTTGTTGTTAGGGGATCTGCTAGTTCAAGTCTCAATGGAAGTTTTACTAAGGGTGATTCAGTCAAAAAATTACCGGATTTACATACCTTGAGACATGACAGATCCATTCAGGATCAAGTCGAAGCTAGAGTCAAACAACTATCAAATACGGATGTTAAAGGTACGGATCCGAAATACAAATCACAACGTGGGGGTTCTATGGACATTTTTGTCAAAGAAAGAGTAAAATGGCCTCATGAGTTTGTATTGGCGGGTAGTACCAAAGATAGAATAACTTATAACCAATTGAATATTACACAATGGATGTCAGGTTTCTGTCGAATTTTGAGAGATGAAAATTGTCAAAAATCTAAGGATCACATGTTAGATTATCTCATTGCTCTCCTTGATGATTCCAATGGTTTTTCCTGGCAAGCAGCTAAGGCCAGCCATGCTGTGCTTCTATGCCGTATGGAGCAAGGGGAAGTGATTGGGTGGTCGGATACGGAAAAAATTGACCGGATCAGGCGGGCTAATGCTCAGAGACATGTTGTTCCGGCACAAGCTTCAAACAACTCTCAAAAATTTCGCAAAAGTCAAGCTACTCAGAAAGCAAGTAAATCCATGCCTTGTGTGTACTACAATGACAATTCCTGTAATTTTCAAAAACATCATGAAACAAAAGGGGTATTCTACAGGCACATTTGCAGTACATGTTTTGCCCAGGATAGCAAGATCAGTGTCCACAGTGCTTTAGATTGTAAAGTAAAAAATGCAAAAAACGATTAACTCTGGGCATAATCGATAAGGTTACCTTACAGCCTGATTGTGTCCAGAAAAAAGATGAAAAAATGTGTAAAAATAAAAAATTTTCTCATAGGTATGTTTTTAACAGTTCTTGTTGTAGAAAAAATGTAGTTACAGAGTGTCGAGCTTCCAGAAGGGACTGGATTCAGTGGTTCAACGAAAGCAACAGCTATAAGCCTGTTGTACCTGGCAAGTCATTTGCTGATGTGGTAAGGGCTAACTTGGGCCAGAAGGGCCAGGGACAGGCTGCACCTCTGGTGGGTACTCAGGTTGCAAGCATACAAGGTGAGCCTCTTGGGTTATTCAAGGAGGATGTACAGCTGTCTAGTAACCTTTCACATCATGCTAAAAATTCAAAGGCCAGAGGTTGTAAAACCAGTACTACTCACCAGAACCAAAATGTTATCACATGTAGTAACAGATTTGAACCATTGATGGAGGAAAATTTGTTGTTAGATGAATTTGATATGTATGATCATGATATTCAAGCAGTGGACACCATATCTGGCGATACTGGGCATTCCTGTAGCTTGCCTCAGAATGTTAACTTGCAAAATTATGATAATTTTGATAAAGCGCTAGCCAAGAAATGTGTGGACCTTAGTGTTATCCAGGAAATGAAAAATTGTCGTGATTATGTAGCATGTAAGAGTCAGATGGGCGAATCTTTTGGGGTGGTTCCTCTGGGGAACTTACGTACATATAGAGGCCCAGAGACAAAAAATCAACACATATCTGACTCCCTTCAGTTACATAAGATTGTGGGCCAGTTTGGCTGCCCAAATTTTCTGGGTGCCCGAATTCCAGTTGTCTCAAAATTGAACATAGATACATGGAAATTTTATTTACATGAGTATTGGGATCAGCAGTTAGTGGACTTACTGGAATTCGGGTTCCCTCTCGATTTTGACAAAAATACTGTCTTGGTATCTACTGAAGATAACCATGCCTCGGCTAGGCACTTTTCTTCGCATGTTCAGACTTACATACAAGAAGAACTTAAACATGGGGCCATGTTAGGGCCTTTTGATCATAAGCCCATACCTTTACATGTGTCACCCTTTATGACCAGGGACAAAGCGGATTCAGATACCAGGCGAACTATTGTCGATTTAAGTTGGCCCAAGGGCCAATCTGTTAACTCTGGAGTACAAAAAAGTAAATATCTGGGCACAGAATTTATACTGAATTATCCTTCGGTTGATGATATTGTACAGAGAGTTATACGGTTGGGACCTGGTTCCTTGTTATGCAAAATTGACATTAGTCGAGCCTTTTGGCAGCTGAAGGTTGATCCAGGGGACATTAACTTGTTAGGTTTGAAGCTTGACTCGTATTATATCGACCAATCGGTCCCATTTGGGTATAGGCATGGTTCAATTTTCTTTGAAAAAGTGACAGATAGTATTAGATATATTATGAGGAAACATGGTTTCCCTGATCTGTTTAATTATGTGGATGATATCATCTATTGTGGCACGCCCTCAAAAATTACACCTGCTTTCAAATTTTTGACAGATCTTATCCATCAGCTAGGTCTGGACATAAATCCAAAAAAGTTAGTAGCTCCCACTACCTCCATGATCTGCCTGGGTATATTAGTGGATACCAGAACTAGAACCATGTCAGTTCCTCCTGAAAAATTACAAAATATTGCTCGAATGTGTGTTGAGTGGCAGAATAAAAAATTTTGCTCTAAAAGAGAGCTACAATCTTTGCTGGGCTCCCTATTATATGTTTCTAAATGTGTGAAACCAGCTAGAACCTTTTTGAATCGAATGCTTCAATTTCTTAGGTCAATCACCAATGCCACTAAACTCACTGCAGAATTTTGCAAGGATTTAAATTGGTTTCGTACTTTTATACACCAATTTAATGGAGTAGTTTATTATGACCTCAGGCCAGTTCAAGCTGAACTGCATTTGGACGCATGTTTAACAGGTTTTGGGGGTATTTTTGACAATCAGTGTTATGCCCTTCCCATACCAAAAAACTTCAAAAATTATTCAATTGTACATCTCGAAATGTTGAATATAGTAGTAGCCCTTAAGATCTGGGCCCAGCAATGGTCTAGCAAAAAGTTACGCATTAAATGTGAAAACATGGCTGTAGTTGAGGTTTTGACCTCTGGTAGGGCCAGAGATCCCATACTTGCTTTATGTGCAAGGAATGTATGGCTCATATCTGCGATATATAACATTTCTATTCATATTGAGCATATACCTGGTAAAAATAATGTCATAGCTGACCTTTTATCTAGATTCAAGTTTGATGCTGCTTCATGGCAGGCCCTTTCTCAGCAGGTTCCTAATTATGTTTGGATTGATACACATATAGATCTCACAGAATTAAATACTACCTTGTAATTGTAGATATTCCTTCTGTAGCAGTCCAGCTGACCACCAGCGCGTTTGCCCGGTTGCTGCAATCTTTTAGGCCTGCTACAAGGAAAACGTATAGCAGGATGTTCACAGACTTCATGTCATTCCTGGTGGCGGTTGGACTGCTGCCCTCTCAGGTAGATACGAACATAGTACTGGCATTTATGGAATATTTATGTCAAAATCAATTTACCCCTGCAAATATTTCAAACTATTTAGCTGGTATCAGAGCTTATTGCGTATTGTACAACATCCCCACTACTGGCTTCAGGCATGAAAAAATTCAAATGTTTATAAAATCCTTAAAAATTAACAGACCTTTGGCCATCAAGAACGTATCTGTTCTTACACATGATATGTTATTACAGATTCTGGAAGTCACTGAAACTTTAGAGGACCCACAAGTATTCAGGCCACTCTATCTGCTGGCCTTTTTCTCATTTTTGAGACTCTCTAACTTGGTCCCCCATACTTTCAAAACATATGACGTGTCCAGACACCTGGCTAGGGCTGATATTATTTTTTCCCATGATATGGCTATCATCATTATCAAATGGTCTAAAACCCTTCAGTATAGGGACACAGTAACACGTGTTCACATCCCAGTGTTGCCTGATTCAAGATTATGCCCTGTTGCTGCCCTAAAACATATGTTGCATATGACCCCAGGTTCTGAGAATGATCCTTTATTTTCCATATGTAGGCAGGGCCAGTGGCTTCCCCTGACTGATACTATTGTCAGAAAACATTTGAAACGAATTATTTTCAAGCTGGGTTGGGACCACTTGCACATCACATTTCATACGTTTAGGAAATCTGGGGCCTCTTGGGCCTTCCAACATGGGGTCCCCATTGATGCAATTAAAAAACAAGGTACTTGGAAATCCGATTGCGTATGGCGTTACATTCATACACACTCCACAACTCCTTCTGACCCTCTTCTACAAGCTTTTCGACTACACCTACCTCAGTGATGGGTGTTTGGGTGAATTTTTACATATTTTATTGTCATGTCTATATTGTAGTAATGTACTAAGTAAGAAAATTCAGGGGATATTACCCCTGGGGCATTTCTGGGGGGTTTCAGCTTATCTTCATTTATTTACTTTGATATCACCCAAATGTAACTTCCTACTTGAGGTTAACCTCTCTGTGTTTCACACTTAAAATTGGGTCTTGGATTGCCAACCCTGGTTTCTAGAAAAAAATATTTTCATATTATATGGTGTTGTAGTCATTGTTCATATAATGAAGGTTGGCACTATATTAGGGCTTTATCTAAAAAATGTTAATTATATGAGTACATTTTACTTCAGCTCTCTGATTAAATTTTCTAGTGAGGGAGAGTATGATTGTGGTTTTAAAGAATGTTCTTGTTTCTAATGATATTGTGTCTTAAAAGAAACTTTTAGTCATAGCTTGTGTATGAGTGTATAATCGTGTTATTGTATAATAATAAAAATTTAAAACCCAATTGGGTACTTCCTGTCTTCAAATGCATCTCCTTAATAGCATCAGAGATGAACTTTGACCTTCTTTACCTTTGACCTCATGATTCATATGATGTATGTCTCATCATTCGCATTTGACCTTGAGGCGATCTGACCTCAAGGCCTCTGTAGCTTTATTGCCACATGGTTAGATTTGTAAATCTTATGAACCTGCCTGGATGGCTTGGGTAGTAACTCTAGGTTGGCTTGTGGTTGATTCATAATGTGATTGGGCTGATACTTTGACCCCATGACCTTTTGTTTGACCTCACCTGTAGGTCATGGGCTGGGGTGACTACATGAGGTGGTCAAAGAAATTGTAATTCTTAGAACACTTCTCAGTTATCGGTCTTCATAATCATGGGTACTCTTGTCCAGTGGTCACTTTGACCTTTTGACCATCACTTTTGGGGTGGGGGAATGATAGTATTACAGTATGTCATATTTTATGAATAACTGACTCTGGGTTTGAACATCGCTTTCAATACAAATAACCACACAAGTAGTCAAAGCGGTTATTGAAAGTGATAGTGCTACCATAGCTCACCAAAGCATTGGCAAGAAACTACTAATTTTCCCCTCTGAGTCAACATCAAATTTCAGTCCCACAGGAGAATAGCCCCAATTCATATAATGCACACACAAGTGATTTGTTTAAAGGCACAGAGAATGTGATGGAGATCTTAAAGACTGGCCTTAAGTCCTCAGCTGACTATGACGTAGGAGACAATATTAAGAAAAGAGGTACCTATATTGTTACCACGTCAGATGACAAACTTTTTTCACCACATTTATTAACAAACAAGCGTTACTCTCTTTAACCACTAGAGCGAAGTGAAAAATACAAAGATTACACCATACATCAGTAGGATTGTGTCAAATACACAGAAGGCAAAATGACTGAAATCCCCAAACAAGTGGAACTACTAAATCTTGTCCCATTCCCCCAAAATACCATGCCTCAATATGCAGCTGTCCCACCCCACCTTATAATCGCAAGAAGTTAAAATTGTAGAAGTTATATATTATTTTAAATATAAGAGGTGCAAACCTGTATCTATGCATGGGTTTTAACTGTATAAAACACAAAAAGTTACAACTAAAAAGTGTGGCCATGGCAGTTAGGCAAAAATAGGCAAAAAAAATATTTAGGGTTTGCACCAACAAAATTACAAGTTGAAAAACGAGGGTTGCCAGACTAAGAGTTGTTGGCATATGTTACAAAAGACATAATCAGCTGCAGTCTTATTTGAACACAAATACCCTGAATATTTGGTAAAGTTTCCTTGCATAGGTTTCGATTGTAGAACACATCTCTCATATCCAACACAGTCACAAAAGCATAGAACTGACCTGGATATTCACATTACACTCACTACACCAACTTGGTATCATTCTACTTATATACACCAGTATGTTTTTAATAGTCATTCAGCATTCAATGACTAAGCCTTCATAGTTATAGAGATATATATAATAAGGTGATGCACACAAACTCAGGAGGAAAACAGACACATTCTATTTTTAAGTACTCTTTATTATCCTCAGTGATTGTTTATGATGAGTAGAATGTATTATCAGCTAATTGCTTACACTGAAGTCAAAAATAATATTTCTCACAGATGTACTCAATGGCCATATTTTTTTTAATATTCTATTATGCTGTGTTGTTTCCCCTTCTTGATTTGGCATAATACATCTGGTGGATGTCCTCAGTTGTTGAAGGCAGTGGTTTATTCTTAGTTTCTGGAAGAGCAAGGGTGGCCAATCCAGCAATTATTGCTGACACTGCAAAAAGAGCATTTGGGACCCAATATATGCGTCTCACCTAAAAATAACCATAGATTTGACATTAGCTTCTATGAAAAAGTCAAAACCATCACTAACCGTAAAATTGTATAACAAAATTTAAATGTAATCAATGCATTAAATAATGTAGTATTATGTGTTTCCTTTTTCTTTTTTTTTCTTTTTTTTTTTTTTTTTTTGATAAATGTAAAATTATGTTATGTCTCTTGGAAATACCCCTGAAATAATGTATTGTTATGTGTTTCTTTTTGTTTGTTTTTTAGATGAGTGTAAAATTATGTTATAATTCCAGTACTGAAACTGAACCTATTGTTTCTTCCTTTAAATGTTCTATGGAAACCCAAAAAGAAATAAACAAAAATATTTTTTTTTAACTTAGAGATAAAGAAATTAACAAATGAAAAAAAATGTCAACATATTTCCTTTCATCATAAAACTATGATGAAGCATATGCAGACACATTGATTATGGATTATAGTAAAAACACCACTTGAGATTGGGTAAAACCAGGCCAATGGTGAAAGGGCAACTGCTTTGAAAGGTTATAAAGACAAAGGACTGGGCCATGATCAACATTTCATTATAAAAATGTATATTGGATCAATAAATTAAAACATGTAAATGAGAAAAACAAGGTTGAAAAGTCTTTCTGTCAACATGCAAAAGTTGCAAAGCCATCAGAGACATGAGCAGTGAACAAGAATTTATGAAAGTCTGGTGATAAAAGAAAAATTCTGAGGCAGATACATCCCATACCTGGCCTAGAACTCAGAAAGCCACCCCTTCAAATACTAATCTTTCCCATTTCTCCATAACTTTATTGATAAGACAGATACTTACACGCTATAATATATCAAAAAGGAGACAAAAAATAAGTAAAACAAAAACATGATCGCTAAAAGTGTGAGCCTCATTAGAACTTGTGCTAAAAATTTAAAATGGAATCCCCTTTCAAAAACTTAACAGCATTATCAAAGTACTGAAGTAATGGCTATTCAATTTCCAATGTAAACATAGTTACATCAGTCACTTCAATAATTGACCACAATCATGCTTCTAAGTTCTGATTTTGTAACAGCATTGTTTATATAGGAAATCCAAAAAAAATGTAACCATAAAATTTAAATTGCAGAAGGAGTAAAAAGAACAGACCAGATAGGATGCTACAGGTGCCATACAATCGCCGATTGTACCTCCAATTGAACCCCACGCAACACTTGAGCTCCTGGAATATAAGTGTTTATGTATTTGCTTTACTTTTATTGACTCACAAAGGCAATAAATACACCCAATGGGTTGAGACATGGTGTATAATAGATGCTTGCTATTTTTTCATGTGCAACCATAAGTCATCAAAAAGCAGTTACACACGTTATCACATACACCAGAATACCAACTGGATCCATTAACTTTTAGATGGAAGGCAATACACCACCACGTCCTACATTTATTGATCACAATAAACAGTGTAATAGGGAACAAAATCCCTTGGGTGAAGATTGTATTGAAATGTCTTACCAAGTGATCAAAATTTTATAGTGTATAAAAATGGTTTGCTTTATGTAAATTATCCACCAGTGTCCTCGGATAATAAGCAAACTGAGTCAACGGTCGCCTATAAATTGATAAATATCAAACCCAAAAACACATCCATGAGAGGGAGCATCAGTGAATATTAAAATGTCAGTTTTAAATTGTAATTTCTTTGTCAATTTTACATTGATTTTATTACCACAAAGCCTGTATGCCTTTTTGTTCCTTTATCATTATGTTTGTGGATTGTGTGTTTTTAAGATATCAACAAAATAAAATGTCACTTTTGTCGAGGAATAAAAAAACCGAATCCATTCTAAGGGAATTAAAAGTGGCTTCCTAACTGAGTATATAATAAAGATGCATTTATTAGTGCACTGTAAGTTATATGTAAACCTTGTATGTTTTGAGTAACATGTCAAACTTACGATTCAATGATACCATTTGATACAGCATTCAGTTAAAGCCTGATGACCTAAAATATCAAAGACTGTATTTAGGAATAACCTAAAACTATCCACCACCTGTAAAAGTGTAGCATTCAATACCTGAGTGTAGTCGGGAACAATTCTCTGGTAAATAAGATCTTGATCGAAAAGGATGATGTGACTCCAAATTTCCCAATTAAAGCCAAAATGAGTATTAAAGGTGTCAGGTCTGTGCCACTTGCTGTATTGGGAAGAAAATAAATAAAACAGAAGGTTATAACATAAAACCAACTGTACTATTTTACTATCGTTATGCTTTCATAGTAAATCTTTTTGATTTCCTCCAAAACAAAACTAAACATATAGAGTGCAGACCTCTGTCAAGGCAGCCAATTATTTCCATATAGCATGACCTTGAAAATTTAAAGAATAATGTTTGAGAAATAAAAATTCAGTGCAAATAGGGCTGTTCAAAATTTGGGATTTTATTTTGTATCTATAATATGATCCAAGTCTTTTCCATTGTTTAATCACTTCTTCCTTTGGTCAAGCCCTTTCCACATCAACTGTTTCAGAAGGATCCTCTCATTAGTTTTTGAATTAACACGAGCCTCCTTTACAGAGGTGCCTCTAGTTTTAATTATTGTACCATTGCTAGATTTATGGGTTTTGGATCAATTACAATGCCTTATTGACTGAGGAAAAGGTAATAGGCACTCACTGATAGGGTAGCTGTAATGACTTGAAACATACAAAATGTTATTGAAAAACTTTCAATAAGTGTGGAATATATATAGCATGGATATCATGATATAAGCTTTCTTTTTCACTATGACATGATAGTTATTTTCTATTTTAGAACACATTTAGATTGCATTCAAAGCAGTTTTATTAGTCTGTTCATTTTTAAAAAATTGAATCAAATACCTCATTCTAATGAAGACAAGAATCTACAATCTCAGGATTTTAGTACTAAGACCATTTTGTTTATGCCTTATTAAACTATTTGGCCACATGAACTCCTCTAAAAATCATATTGGTCCATTAACACAAAGTATTTTATTAACCAACAGCAAAAAAAGTACATTCCAGATGTTTTGAGCCAACCAGATGGCTTGGTAATTATTATTGTATTTCTGTTTGCTGTTTAAGGACATGTTACATGACATCATACTAATAAATATATTATAAATAAAATAATGATTTTATCATAACCTGCCTGGCAAACATGCATCTTTATTTATCTCCAGGGTCAGTAAACACAAAGAGGTCTTAAATCTTCGACAAGAAATATCAACTTTGTTTTAAAATATTTTTGAATGGTTAAGAAAATGAGTTCAGATCAAAACCTAAAAATTGGGATGAAGTTTGGTTTGAGCAAGTTTTTTTTATAAAATGAAGCCAAAACTTTTATGAAATTAGGTTCTCAGAACCAGTGCATTTATAGATTAGATAAAGTCTATTCCACAATGGTAAATGTGAATGGTCAAATTACTGAAAAACCAGTTTCATTACCAGTTTCTTTGGGGACAAAAGCAGCAATGCCCATAGCAGCCCCAGTGAGGAGAAACATCATCATCAAAGGAAACTTTCTGCCATATCTAATGAATACAAAACATATAACAAATTTTATGGGTTACAGCAGACATGTGCAAAATCATTTTTATATTTGCTATGTTTCATGCACAAAAGTTATTTCATGATGCAATGTATAGAATAACTTATTTCTTATAACTTACGAATATTATTAAACCACCAAGAAAAACATAAACCTAAATTAACTTTTTCTAAATTTCAAAAAAATAAATGCAGTGGCCAGAACTTTATGTAAAACAGAAAACTCATGAGTTTAACCTGTTTAAGTAAGTAATGTGTGAATTGTGGAAGATTTTTTTGCTTTTTTAAAGTATATTAATTTTTGCAGGTTTTTAAATAAAAAAACATTAGGAAGAAAACACATCATGCACTATACCCTATGGTTTATATTTGAGCTGTGGAGGATAATTTTTTATTTAAGCTAGATTCAATAAAACAGATTTCTCAGTAAAAAAATCACACAACGCATATCAAATGTCAGCAAGGTCAAAGGTCAAATCAAGGTCACATATTGCACAACTTCACCTCAAAACCAATTTGTGTCCGAACAACATATGAACTTCCTACATCTCATGGTTTCTGGGATAAACTGCCCAACCACTCACTTAACTGGACACCAGAAGGAACACCAATGTCAGAGAGGTATTACATGGACTATATGAACTGTTGTTAGATGTATTGAATGTGAGCAAGGATAAAGTACAAAATTGAAAGAAAATAACAGATTGGATAAGGGTTTAAGAGTTATCTTATTATATAATCAGGATACATTGACCTGCAGATGATGAACATAAAGTTGTTGAAGTATTTGTATTGTAAAAGCCAAAACATTGGGAGAAAATTCCTTTGCTAAGAAACCATGTCACAAAAAGGGACACTGAAGTAAGACAATGTGAAACTTACCTCTTTACAATAAAGAGACAAAAAACATTAGATGGCAGTTCCGCAACACCCATCAGAAAATAATTTAAAAATCTATTTGGTCCCAGAGCTGGAGAGATAAATGTCAAGCCACTATAAACCATAGCATTGGCAAGCCTAAAATACAATGTTACAACTACTGTTAAATATTACTTTGTCATTATATATGAAACTTTGTCAATGTTTTAAACATTGGACAAATCAGCTCATTGCAAAATAAGCACTCAGCAAATTGGCTCATTATGAAACTCAGCCATATGAAACTTACATCCCATCGTACATGCACGTACATCCTGGTTACAAAGAAAAATTCTTAATTTGCAAGGGACACTTAAGCCACACGAGAGATTTTATAACAGAATATCAAGGTCGCAGACACCCCGCAATGAAAATTGGCATGCACATTATTCTCTGCGTGCTTGCAGCATGGCTACAAATGCAATAATATGTCAAGGCTAACTTAAGAGAGACTTAGGCACGTGCATTCTCCTTATTAGTGTTGTAGTTTCTCCCCATTTACTTAGATTGTTTGCACATGCTGTAAGATACACTCACATGTGCCTTGCATATATCTATAAACCCAGTATGCCGCCTGTAGCAAGTCGCAGTCTGTTCTTTGATGTTCAAGCAATGACCCTCTTGTTGAGAAATTAGACCCTGTTTGCACGTGCAAATCTCTGCTACCCCACTACCATGCCACGTTCATATTTTTCAACAATATTTGCAGCACACTTACGTGTGTATACACGTACGATGTTATGTAAGAGAAGCTTAACAACTATCAAAGGGTTCTAAAAATATTTGGATTGTTTCATCTTGTGTATTTTAGACACTTCTTTATAGTAGAATATTTACGAGGGGAATCAGTTTAAATCCATGGCTTCTGTTGATGGGATAGTGGCTTTTTTATCTTTGAACTTTGTTAAACTGCTCCCTGAAAATTACAAAAACACTACTGCCTTTTTAATGTCTGCTTTTCTTTGAAAGATATCAGTGATGGGGATTTGCTGTGATTATATAATGTAGACTCAATAATATTAAATACCTGGAAACAATTTTATATTATTAATAGCATTGTCATGATGGGTTTCATATAAAACATAATGTAATTCTTACAAATTTATAATGAAAAATTGACAGAAACCTTTTCCAAGGTTAAACTTTTGATACTAAGCACATGGTATTATAAATGTAATCTTATAAATAATGTTATGAATTATACATAAGTTGGGAGTGTAAAATTATGCAAGTGGCTAGCTTCAGACATTTTCCTCAGCTTAGGTTTATTAACTGTACTTTCTAAGATTAGTTTGAATGTTATATGCTGATGGATTAATGGAACATTAAGGAGCCAAAGTGATTTAAGGATTTTTTTAGGCCAATTTAACTAAGACATTTTTTCTGGCAACAAATTTCTAGAGGGCCAATTTGGCAAATGACAGGACTGACCATGATCCTTAAACAGCACAGGGATAGCAAGTCTATTGTTATAAGGTATAAGCAACACTTAACCAACAATCATATAATTTACTTCATCTATGCTGACAGTATTTCTGTTTTTGTTTATATTTCAAGTATATATAATGCATGATAAATTTAATATTCATCATTATTTTGTCATATTCAAACCTTGCTCCAACAAAGCTTTACATACGACAAAAAGCCTGATACTTATGACATTATGTATGTGTTAAACTAATACATACAATTTAATTATCATCTAAAATCATATTACATAACTGACTCACCAAAATACATTACATATCAGCAAGTGCAATCGAAGTTTTGGATCACCAAACAAATCTTTCAGAGGAACAGATGTTGCTTCTTTTTCTTTCCTATTTGACATGTCTTTCTGAACATTATTCTTTAAGCTATCAGTCTCATCATCACCTGTAGTTGCATCATGTTTTATTTCACTAAGAAAAGGAAATGTTTCTTTTCTGGGTTTTAGAAGATTTGCCTCTATTTTTACTTTGTTTCTTTTTGCCATTATTCTGAGCACCTCTTCTGCTTCCTTATGCCTTTTTTGTACAACAAGCCAAGGTACAGACTCAGTCAGGAACCTGTTATCACACATTGTGAACTGTAAATTATGTATAAGTGGAAAATGTTTACTGGGTATGAACAATCAACAATTTAGGAAATGATCTCAGAGAGTGTAAATTAATTTCAAGCAAAACTTTTATATGCATTTTTCTTTTAAGTAAACACCAACACCTTATAAAAATACATTCTGGTAATTTTTGTCAAATTTCGGACAGTATATCGAGTGAGCCTTATTTGTCAAGTACTTGTGGAGTCATTTATAACATTAACATATATAGATTTTTGTATGGGGACTACAATTTCAAAATTGTGGAATCATTATTACAGAAAATATTTCATAAATATAAATATTTCAAACCTTGCTTTGCTCGCATGTGCTAAATTAAAATGTACATGCCAGAGGCATGAAGGGGCAGAATAGCTACAAGAGGCATCTTGCTTTAAAATGTGTTATGCAAAATCATGAGGTCCATTTACAGGGCGATAAGGTCACGTTTGTGAACCAAAATTTTTGTTGTAAACTCACAAAACATCTAGACAAGCCTTCAGGTGAACATAAAATCCATTTAGTATGTAAAGACACTAACATGGAGTCTAGAACAACAAAAAAGTGTTTTAAGTATACACGTTATATTTTAAAAGTACTTGCATGTGTAGTCCATCACAATCTTGTCTTTCATCCCTTATGCGAAAGTCAAGATATTATCATCACTATGCAGTATTTAATGTCCAGGTCAACACACTGGAGAGGGGGCTATGATCATGTTGCCGAATATAGAACAATACAAGCGATTTCAAATCTGCCAGAATTTAGTCTAGATGCCAAATGGTCATATAATGTCCAAGCATGTTTTTTGCTATCATGATGTTTTTTGTTGATTCAGCATCTCTGAGCTGTCCTAATGGAAAATCAGCGGGGTGTCAGCTTGGCAAGTTTGAAAAAACAAAATGGCTGCCGTAAATAATGGAAAATTCTTTTTTGCCACATATCCTCACTTCTAATGTACTTAGAGACAAAATCTTTGTATCTAAGCCTAGGTTTTGGGGGCCAAGGAATGTCTTTATTATGTTATAAAAGGTTTAAATGCAATAGAAATATTAGATTTGCAGGATAACCTTAACCTTGATAGCCTAATTACCAAAAATATGTTTAACACTTACAAACTTTGAATTTTAATACACAATCAAAACAATTCATTGACAATTGAATGTTCCCTTTAAAATGTTAATGCAATGCTTATATCCAGATTTAGATTTTAAATTAGGTAAATCAATTGAAGTTCCTTGGGGTTTAATTTACCAATAATAGACAGTTAATAACAGAGAAAAAGCAGTCAACCCAGACCAGCTAGCCTTGTAAATTCTTAGGCACAGAATAATGTTTGTCTTCCTAAATATTTTATTTACTAGATACATTTTAGGACAGTTCTAGAGCACCTAAAACACAAGAATAGTCTTGTTACAACTGTGGTAGGATCTTTTGAAAGGGGGACTAATGTTTACAAATGCATCTTGTCTTAATGATGCCTTACAGCTAGCATGGATCATGCATATTTTATTAAATTTGGCATTTGCAAAACACATTTTAAGTTACTGATATAGACTAAAATCAAAGTAATATTTTTACTTGGTGCATTCAAATCTGAATTTAATCCAAAAACATTGTATTACAAAAGTATTAATTACAAAGTTAACTTCTTTGTTGAGTCCAGAATTCACTTGATCACTTTACTTTTGTGCAAAGATTAAAATCAAAATAAACTTAGTGTTTTACTCACTTAGTCACTATCTTCCAAGGCCATTATGAATGAATATTATAAAATTAAAACTGAAATTGGATGATTAAAACATTTCACAGAAGGTTATCTATATAATAACATACGCAGAGCACAATTTTACTGTTCTTGTCTCCTGCATAGGTACTACTATTCCAATCTTGAGGTAGAATGAAAACACCCTTACAACTAGTGCAACACTTTAAACATTTTAATCTTTGCCTCTGACAGAAATCATAGATCAAAATACGAAAATGATCATTCAGAAATTACACCACAGGTTTTATATCACACCCACCCATTTATATTACAATTTAGATGACTAAAATTTTAGCACATGTGAGGTGCCATCTATAGCTGAGGATATGAAAAAGAATTAAACAAAATAATTTAATAATTTAAAAGTGAGATAAAATACAGACAGTGACATTAAAAGTATTTAAAGTGACTGACTTATGAGTAAACTGAATGGATAATTGTCTGAGTAATTTGAGGACAGCAATGATCCAAATTTCCAATTCTAAATACTCAAGAGAACTTAATTACCAATATTGCTTTGAAAAGCCACAAAATCCAGTATGATTATAACTGCAGCCTTTGTAGTACAATATTTGTAACTGCATGCATATTTAGGGGAATATATCAAAAGTTTTTGAGGGAATCCTAGGGATAAACTGGTAGGCAAGCTGTATCTGAATAGTATTCTTCATGCAGAATATAGTAAAGTATGTTACTTGTACAAAATAATTTATTTGATAAATTTCTGTCAAAAAAACTTAATATATCTGAGGCCATGCACATGATGAAATAGATTATTGAAATTGTATACAATATAGAACTTAAAATGATATTTTGACCCAATGTAATAATAAAATCAGCATCTGTGAGGACTACCACTACTTTGATCTGTTTATTACAACAATCAGAGGAAGCATTACAGCTGCAGAGCATTGAACACTATATCTGTGCTGTCACACAACAATAATTGCCAAGGTGCATGGATAACTGGTTTAGCATCCACAAATTTGATAAATTACAGAATATTCTCACAAATGGCAGACACACCTAATAGTAATGTGACTGGATACAAAGTCACACCATTTTCATCACCATGCTATTCATATTCTGTTCTGGGCCCGATACTTTTCACTCTGTATGTTTCTCCAGTGCCAGACATTGCAAATCAGCATGGAGTTTGTTATATGCTCTATGCAGATGACACTCAGCTTTATATTAACTTTGATATGAACTCTATGGCTGAATCACTGAAAAGTCTTAAACATTGGATTCATAGCATCAAAAATGAAATTATTATGGATTAACAACCGGGAAACAAACAACCTGGAAAAACTGCCAGCTATCTCTCTAAGAGTGGGTGACTGTAAAATTACTTCAACAAATGGTGTCTGCAACTTGGGTACCTATTTTGACTCGCTAATGAACGTGGAAGAGTTTATTCTTAAAAAGTACAGGGCCTGCCAGTTCTAAATTAATAAAATAGCAAGAATTTGTAAATCTCTTTCAGAAAGATACAAGTGCCCGTATTGTTCAAGGCTTGGTGGTGTCCAAACTAGACTATGCTAATTTTTTGCTAGATTTATTTATGGTTTTATGTCGCTTTCAACACTGTACAGGTCATATCACAACGGGTAGCTGCAAGGGCAGAGGAAACCAGTACATGCAGTTTGTCAGGGTTCTGTAATGTAAACTGCTGACCAACGGCAAGCAACTACCAGCCTTCCCACTTGAGGCTGTACCGGGAACCAAACCCCGGCTTCAGAGGTGGGAGGCGAGAGTGTTACCACTCTGCCAAGGTGACCCCCAATTGTTTGCTAGTAGGAATCAATAAAACTTTCTTGAATCAGTTACAAGTTGTACAAACTCGGCTGCCCTTGTCATCATGAAAATGACGAAATCAGGCCACATCAGTAAAGTAAGACAAGAGCTTCACTGTCTTCCAGTTCAAAAGAAGATTGACTTCAGTGTCCTCAGTAATGTCTACAGGGCATTACATTGTTTAGGACCACCTTTCATCAGTAAGCTTATTTAAGTATCACAGTCTAGCAGATACGCTAGTTCATCCAGCAATCTTAGTTTTACATACCCTTTACAAGTGCCTAGAAATAACTATGGAAAGCGGGCCTTTGTTTATGCTACTCCTGCTTTGTGATATAAGTTACCCGTGAACATTAGATCCTCAAAATCACTGTTAGACATTAGAAAACAGCTCAAAACATACTTGTTCAAACATGCTTATGAGATGTAATTTTTACATAGTAGCAGTGCTTAGAAACAATAAGTTATATAAAAAGTCATGTGTTATGTTGTTATGTTATATTGTGATGACTTTCCCAATCCTGTTGCTGGAGGAAATGTTACACACCTGTACTGGTGTAGGATCTTTTTCAGTGTGTTCTGTTTGTTAAAAATCTGTTATATCACATTGCCAGATCAGATCAATCAATTGCACTTTGTTGAAAGTGACACTGTGTACCACTATATGTGCTGGAAGCTTTGTTTGCAGGTTCATATTCATGTTGAACATGCAATACCTGTACAACATTCTAGTAATTTTAAATAAAAATTAAATTAAGGTTTGTTTACTTGTCAATACTTGAAAACCTAATGTGCTGCATTTCCCAGTAAACATTAGTAATGTTTTAAAATGGTTTAAATGTTTAAAAAAACATTTTTAAAACCTATTCAAACTCTATTTTATGGTTTTTCTAAACGTTTCCAAGTAAATGTTTACACTGTAATGTTTAAAAAACATTTTATAAACATTCTTTTTCAAATGTTTTTACTGAAAATATTCGTTAAACCTTTATAAAATAACTGAAGAAATGAAGGTAATGCTGGTAATGTTTTTCAAACATTCATCATGAAATGTTTGATAAACAGTACACATAAAATGTTTAAATAACATTGTTGATCAAGTGTTTTAAAAACATTCCATCAAAAACATTTTTCAAACCCATATTTTCAGAATGCTTATTAAACCTTCACCTTCAAACACATCCAAACAAAGATGGTGGTGAGCAATAATAGGGGATTTTAAAGGACTTTGCCAAAAATTGCCATACATCCAATCCGTAGAAGTAAGAATTGAATGGGGGCACAATTTCTAAGCCATTATATTACAATTTTAGACATAAAATAATATTTTAATTAGTGAGGAATCTTTAAAAGATATTGAATATGACCTCTTACCCCATTATTATTCAGACATTATCATCTTTATTTTTAACATTTTTCTAACATTTATTATTAAACGTTCAATTCATGGTTTGCATAAAATGTTTCAAAAACATTCTATTATAAATGGTTTTCGTACCCATCATTTTTTAACCTTCGCAAAACGTTTCCTTTCAAAGAAACCCAAAGAATGTTCACTGGGTTTAACATAATTATAAAATTTAAAAAGTGATCAATGAAAAGAAAAAAAGGTTTTTACAAGAATATTTTTCTTGGTTTTAAATTTAACATTTGTATGGCTTGATGGGTATTTATACTTTTAGGTTCAAAAAGTAATTTTTAGAAAAGAATAATTTTACACTTAGAATAATTATATAAAAAATGAGAAAATACTAAGATCACAAAAATATATTTAAGTACAATTCTCAAACTACATGAATAATATTTTAATGAATATGGCCCATGAAACAGATGGGTGTCATATTTGCATTTGGGAGTGAATGTGAACGTGACTGTGAGTTGTGGTTGATAATTCAATATGTGGTATGGTAGAATGGATTCGTCATTTGGATTAATAACCAATTTTGAAAATAAAATGGAATACATTACAATATCGCATTTGACAATGATGTAAAAAATCAAAAACATTCTTGTGTCAACATTTGGTAGGTGAATGTAAAAACCTGGTATTTCTGTTGTATTTAAACCTTTTATGGCATAATAAATAGACTCCTTGACTTCAGAAACCTAGGCTTAGACACTAAGATTGTGGCTCTAAGTACATTAGAAGTAAAGATATGTGTCAAAATAGAATGTTCCATTATTTACGGCAGCCATTTTTTTTTTTTTTTTTGGGGGGGGGGGGGCGGGTTTAAACAGAATTCCTCAACTGGCACCCAGCTGATTTTTCATCAGGACAGCTCAGAGATGCTGAATCAACAAAAACACTTCATAGTAGCAACAATACATACTTTCTCACAAATCCACTGCACTAATTCACTAAAAAGAGGCTGGAAAGAAAGAATGAGTTGTGGATAAGAAAGAATATCCGGTATATTAACAGAAAACAAGAAATTAGTATGAGTCATTGGTGACTTCCCTACTACAAAACTACAAAATGAAAGAATATGCTACTAATTGTGTCAAATTGTGTATCAGGCATTAATGAAAATATGAAATAGCTCAATTTGTATAACTTCTTCTTTCCCATCATATCATAAATAGTCCATGGGCCAGAGAGGTCCACCATGGAGCCCCCATAACAGTATGGGACCAATTTTTTCAGTCTCTAGGACCTTATGAAATAGTAATATATGATGCCCACAGGTATATTTTGGGATCAACTACCCATTGGAGGCTGTTTTCAACATGGCCGCCAGCATAACTCAAAAAATCAGGTTTTCGCTTATAACTTTCCTTCAATGACAGATAGAGATATAGTTTTGGTGTCTTTGCCTTGTTTTTGATTATCAGCAGTCCAATAATGTATCTTCGAACACATTATTTTGTTTCTTTATCATCAAATTTGACAAATCTAGAATTTAAGCCTATAATTGTGCACAATTCAGTAATTCTAAGGCAAATTTTTGTTTTTCTTTCTTTAAACTTACAAAAATACATAGCAATAACATATAAAAATATATGGAAATATTTTTGATATTTTTAATACTTTTCAAACAACTAGAAACCATTACATCTCATTTAAGTTGTGGGAAGTAGAATATTTTGCTTTCATAAAGAATTAACAGCATCATTGATGTTAGCACATGCGAAACATCATTCAAGTAAGAGCCTGGACAACAAAGTCAATAACTGTCATTATCACTGTCCCTTGATATGACATAGTCATCTATGTCAGTTAGTTCCATTCCATCATGTGAAGTCAGTGCTTCATCATTTCCATTGGTATCATCTTCCATTGCACCATCACTTGCCACAATCTGGCCATCAAGCTATAGTTGTGTCATTGTGCAGTTAGAGGATTTTCTTTCATGACCAGCTGTGGGTTCAGGTATATCAGGCAGGGCAACATTAGCACACTTACAGATACCAGTCTGATTGTTAACTCTTTGTGTGTGCTGATAGAGTGCCTTCCTGCACGGTGGGAACTGGCTGAGATCAATATTCCTGTCAATGTTGATGGTGCCATCTGGTCCTCCTCACTTCTCACTCAAAGGTTGTTATGTTCCTGCCATATAGGGTAAATTCATCCAAGTCATCCACCAATCTGACGGGAAGATCCCATGCATCTCCTGACTCAAAAAGAGCCTCAACAAATTGAGGTGACTTCTGGAGAAGGTTGATTTGTCACACTTTTCCAATTTGCTTTAATGCAGTAGTGGTGTCACAGTGAGTAAACATGTGAAGGCCCAAAAGTGCAGTTGAAAGCTGTTGGCCATATCAATGAGCCATCTGGGTGATGTTTACAAGGCGTTTTTTATTCCCACCCCCTGTGTCAAACTGGATATTGCCATCAAATTTTCCAGCATGATGAAGTAGTACCAAGAAGACATCACTGTCAGGACTTATTATCCGAACATTATCATAAACATATCTTGAGTCTGTTTCTTGGTGATTAGACAACAAGTTTTGAATTCCTGTTTCTTTGACAACTTTGCCAACTTTAGTCTCCGACAAAAAGCAGTGACCCTGAAAAACTTTTCTGTTTACAAGTTTTGGTGCAGAGATATCTGAACTCCAAACACGATAGATAACATCAACCAGTTGAGAATTGTTGTCATCATTCCTCCAGAATGTCTTCCAGTTCTGGGGCTTTTTGGTCATTGGTCCTTTAATGATTAGCTACTCACTGGACCCGCACTGTTTACATTCCATTTCCTTGATAGATCCTACTTTATACATGTCTGTACTGAAGATAAAATATGACTGTTTGAGGATCAAAGATGTAGTGGAGTTCATGTATGAACGTGTATGGGGTTCAGATATCTCTGCACCAAAACTCGTGAAGAGAAAAGTGATGGCAGTTTTTCATGATTACTTCTTGTTGTAGACTGAAGATGGCAAAGTTGTTAAACAAACAGAAATTTGAAACTAGTTCCCTAATCACGAAGAAACAGACTCAAGAATAGCACTGTACTGTGCCTACGCCCAAGAGCATGGTTATGATAATGTTCGGATAAGAAGTCCTGACAGTGACATCTTTTTGGAACTTCTTCATCATGTTGGAAAATTTGATGTCAATATCCTGTTTGACACAGGACTGAAAAAGTACTCCCATACTGTTATGTGGGGTGCACGATGGACCTCTCTGGCCCATGGACTATAAACAGAAAGTGCAAATGCAGGCAGAAATAGGAAAATTCTTAATGTGTTTAACTTCTTGTAATTTGAACCTGATACTGTTGGTCAGTACAAATAGTTGAAAGTAGAAAACAGTGGAAGTTCTCAATTAGTTTAACTTCTTGTACTTTAAAGCCACTATTTTACTTTTAACAAAAATTATGAAGTGCAAACCATATATGCATCAACCATATCACTGATGATAATGATCCTACTAGCTGAATGATCCTCCAGTCTTTTATGAAAAATGAGATCATGGCTGGAAAAAGGTATGCCACCACCCAAAAGAACTCCATTCCCATCATAACCACTGTGCGGTGTTTTGAACCAAAGGTTTCCATCAATAAAGTTACCCCAGCACCGATGCCAACCTGATGTTCACATTTAAATTTTTATTTGGTTTTGTTTTGATACTTAAAACTCATTTTACGCAACAGCATATGTCAATGATAGATAATTTTTTTTTCTTTTTCAAGATTTAGAAGTATACTGGAACAAGCCTCTAGCACATTGCAACTCAATAATATTGCTCACTTCTAAATTAGGAGAAGTTACACTTGGTTGAAAGATATTTCAGACATATCAAAGGTAGTTATGATTCATTGTGACAATTAACTCTCATTTTCTGGACAAGAGTACGTTTCACTAAATGTGTCTAGTTTTACTAAACTTAATATTTATGTAATGGTACAGTACAGGCAAATAGGAAACAATTTTATCTTTAAACAGTGTACAGCTCAATCGTCGAATAAGCAAAATTCCTCAAAATAAAACCAGGCATTTCATTTTATAAAGAATATTGAATCAGTATTGTATATTTATAAATCTTTATTTGAATACTTTATAAGGTTGACTTTTTTTAAAGTTTCTGTACAAAACAAAGCAACTCTGTCTTTCATACTCACCCTTGACATGGCACCACACATTACTCTTAGTATGACAAAACAAATATAATTTGGGGAGAGTGAAACAGAACTACCAAGCACAATTAAGATCACATTACTGGTGATGTGAATCTTCTTTCTTCCAAATCTATCAACTAGGTAAGAATTAGCAATCGCTCCAACAGCTTGGAGAATCAGAAAGAGTAAGTGAGACAAGTCAGACAGGAAGTCACTCTGGCATACAAGGTCAAACTGGCAAAACAATAAAATGATAAATTTAAAAAATATTCCACATATCTCGTATTATTGATTGTAAGAGAATTGTAAACGATATGTGTTTTGAGATCATAAGATCAGAAAGAATTTCTACAGTCGCTCATTTTTACAATTTCTGAGATATGTGATATTTTGTTAAAAATACTTTTCTAAAGTCGAAACATCTTAGGTAACTGCTATATTATGAACAAAACCATATCTTAGATTATCTTTGACCTTATCATATCTCAAGACAATTAGGGCCATAAAATATGACATAATTATTTATTGCAACAGAAACTCCAGTTGTCATTAGAGAGGTAAAAGGTATTTGAAACTCCGGAAAAAAGCCATTATAATAGTCCATGAATCTCTCCACTACCAAAATCAACTTTTTGCTTCTGGGAATGCAGCTACTAGTTTTTTTAACAATGCTGATGCAAGTTCTTTAGTATATGAGTGATGTGATCTCCAAGTCTCATACCACAGTAAATTATACCTTTCAAAAATAACAGAATTTCACAATTGATTTCAAGACAGATATATAACCAGTTGCAATATAAGAAAGCTTGTTGTGTTGAAATTGTACACAAGCAAAGAAATTATGTAGTTTATGTAAAATATTAAAGAATTTTCAGTGATTAGACATTTTGACACTTCTGCTGACAAGTTTGATTGTATAGTTCAACTGTTCTATATGAGCAGTCATGAACCAAAACTATATAGCAATATGTTGGAAGTAAAATAAGATAATATAGATAAAACGTAAAACAGGAAAAGGGCAAACATATATTACATGTTACTAGTCAGTTCGGTAATTCATTTTAAAATAACTTGCTTGCTGAGCCCTAAAACCGAAGTTGGGATCTCAATGCAAGCATACCTGGTGTAATTTGCCTAAAATATTCACAAAAAAAAACTTTTTAATTTTCTATTTGAAACATTACCTCTGTAACTATAGTTTCATAATCTTCATTATAATAATGTACACCATTCACACAGTCTGTCGTTTTGTTGTCAATGCTGCTATTGACATACATTTTGCATTTACTGAAACTGTCACCATCATGTGGCAAACTTTGATTCAGAGGAACATCAAGGGGCACCTTACAGTGATAGGGAGGTTGCCATCCTTCAGAGAGATACAAGTACAGGTAATGTAGCAAACACTTCAGCTGATAAATTTGGTATAGCTATAATTATATTTACGTGTTATTAAATGAAACTATTATGTTACTGAATATAGTATGATTGATGTGCTTTACTAGCCCAAATGATGCGGGATTTTCAGACATCTGGATCTTATCATTCTTTGTGTTACACTAAAATAAATAACATCCAATTGTATGACACAGTAGAATTGTGTTAGTGATCATGCACAAATGTATGATCTATATGATTTGTTCCATTAACGTCTTCAAATATTAAAAATAACCTTAATACTATTGTATGATACATTTGCTTCCATATACAAAATATGTAATTTCTCCTTAAAACACATTACAGGACATAAATCGGCCATGCTATCATTTTGACTTTTAGTATTTCACAAAATAGTTATTTTCATTTATTTCAATCTTTCAACAAAGTCACTTGATAAAAATAAGGTAGCTCAAATTATATATAAACCATGGGATTCAAACTGCACAACCTCTTACTGTCCAAGCCCCACAGCCCATAAGTCAGCTATAAGTTTTTTCCCTAAACCTGTACTATTGAAATTTATCACACTTTTTATGTATGTAAAGATTATGCAAACCTGTAAAAATACTGTCCTAAATGTAAAGTCTTCTTTTATGGTGGTGTTCCACTGGAGCCAACCCTACAGCCAACCCTACAACTCCAGGGTCGGCTGTAAAAGTCGGGGGTCGGGGACAAAAATCCACAAAAATCTGGGTCAGTTTCATCTCCCCGACAGGACTTGATACATCCAGGCTTGTTTTTACCTAGAGGCCGACCTATCTTGGGGTCGGGATGTTTTCTACAGGACTGGTCTGGAAACTACCAGGACAAGCCCTAAACCCCTAACAGACTGGCCGTAGCAGATCCCAACAAGCCGTACTGACAAACAGACAGGACTGGAGAAACATACAGAACCCCATGACCAGACTTGCAGTCAGTATTGTCATTACACTTTTTGATGAATTTTTGGGAAAAAAGAGGATCAAGTGTCGACCAATGAACAAAACTGAAACCAGGTGAAGGCTGAATATTTGGATCCCAACATATGACCTAAACGTCAAAATTTACGTTTTTGTTATTTTAATTATAGTTTCCAGGTTTTTTGCTGAAATAGGAGATAAGAAATAAATCAATGTATGTCTTCAGATTATGAAGCAAAAAGCCACTTAAAATAGAAAATTGTCATTAAAAATGGTACTTTTTTCTCAAACAAGCAGAGGAAGATGTGCTTCTGACAATATTTCATGTGACAATAAAGGCTCTATTGCCTGTGGCTGCCTTTTATACTCCAATTCGAACCTCTGGGAAAGACCCTTTCAAAATTCCGTCCCTCTGAGCAATTTCTCTTCATATTTTTCCAAATAATTTCGAGCCTCTGGAAAAGACCCTATTCTGGACATGAAGGTAAATATGCTGTAGTTCTGTAGTGATATTTACTATTGACCTAGTTTCAGATTTGTTGATTGGTCGACACTTGATCCCTCTTTTTCCCACTAATTGCTTAATGGTTTTACAGTGAGAAAAATTATCATGTGATGGGATCCAAATAATTTGTTGACTGTCCTTGACCTAATTTTCTCGATTTGTTGATCGTCAACACTTGATTCTTGTTGAAATTGCTCTGTTGAAACAGCCTTAGAGTTAGATTATAATGTAACCAAATAAAAACACTTTTTCAGGTTTCTCAATTATTTACAGCATACATGTGGACCTTTTCCATCTATTAACTTCTAAATTATGATTACTTGCACTGTTTTTTTTCATTCTTTAAATAATTCTTGATAATATTTTTATTACACATCAAGCTGTGACGAAAAACAAGCCGATTTCATGACAGGACAAGACTGGAAGTGATAAGGACAAGGGTGGAAGTGATACAGACAAGCCTGGAAGTGATAAGACAGGCGGGCGTAGCCTAGGTTGGGAACAAGAGTCAGGGAGGGTCGGGGAAATATCAAACATGTCTGATATTTTGCCAACACTCCCCAACAGGCCTGGAAACTACAACTGACCCTAAGCGACTATGTAAACATTGCTCCCGACCCTCCAAAATGCTTAGTTTACCGACGGGTCGGCTCCAGTGGAACACCAGCATTAACAGACAACACAATTTGTCATTCATAAAAGTAAAACTTTGTGGATAGAAATAAATTCTGTTGCATTTTCTGCAACAAATACAAACCAATAAACACGAATACAAGACTTTGCTGGCTCAAGGGAAGGAAAGAACTCAAAGTAAGCAAGACAAATACTGCCAGATGCCATCTCCTGTATCCACCAACTTTTTCTAGTGCCTCATCAACATCCATTGTTTATTGGAACTAAAAATATTGTTTTTAAATTATAATAATTGTTCAACTCTTTTCATAAAATCCAATCACCTCAATACAAAAAGAGAAATAATACAATATTTAGAACACAAGCTACCATCTACAGTCAAAACAACTGATCTGATAAGAAATGTCTTGTGATTGTATAACCTGTTTGTGATCGAAGCTGCATTAAGCTAGTCCTCATCTAAATGTAGGTATATATTCATTTATTCAAATCAAAGCAGTATCTTATTTACTGTTGTTATACCTTGAAAC
This sequence comes from Sabellastarte sp. h YS-2021, assembly GCA_964017235.1. Classification (NCBI taxonomy): domain Eukaryota; kingdom Metazoa; phylum Annelida; class Polychaeta; order Sabellida; family Sabellidae; genus Sabellastarte; species Sabellastarte sp. h YS-2021. The sequence continues at coordinate 140,341,274 of OZ024928.1, forward strand.
AGCATGTTAATATACAACAGTATTACAAAATGTAATTGAAAATTTTGTACTAAACATAGAGTGGGTCACCAGAGACTGGGAATTCTAGGTTTGAGTCCCATTTATGGTGTATTTACTGTTGTTATACCTTGAAACAGCATGTTAATATACAACAGTATTAGAAAATGTAATTGAAAATTTTGTACTAAACATTGACTAGGTCACCAGAGACTGGGAATTCTAGGTGTGAGTCCCATTTATGTTGCATATTAGTACAGCTTATAGATGGTAATCCCCTCCCATAGCAGTTCCACTACCTGGAACCCAAGTGTGGAAAAGTGTGGAAGGGATTTAGGAGAAGCCTGCTGAAGTGTCAAAGAACAAGTTTTTTTGTCAAATATGGAAAACAAGAACTGTCTGATAAATTCAATGTGCGCAAAAAGCACATGCCACTCTTGTTAAAATTATAAATCATGTGAGCAAATCCTGCTAAAAAGAATATTGGGGTGCATACCAAACTATCAAAAGAACCCAGTACAGCATTTCTTCAAGTATAGAATGAAGTGAGATATTATTACTTTTATATTATCTATGGTTGTCATATCCAAACACCCAACCACATGGAACACATTAGCTTTTCATTATAGTGATGTTCTGGCACCATGCCTGTCAGTCCTTTATCCTGGGAGGGCTCGCCAGAGCAGTGCATGGGTAACCTAACGGTTTAAGTTTGACATTATCGTTGTAGCCTTACTTGTCTTAAACTTTCCTTTGTTGCTAGACACTTCACTTGTTTATACGGGGGTCACTGGTCACCTATTGTCCAATGTCCTAGAAATCCCATTTGTAGTGAGAGAGCATGATGAAGTTCAATTTCAATACTTATAATTTAAATTTTGTTGTTAGTGCTCATACTTCATCACAGATGGTGTGTAGTTACACATATACAGACAACTATATTATGTGATGCAAAACTTGCTAACAGACCACTTTATGAACTCTTTCCTTGAACTGTGAATCCACTGCCAAGAGAGCAGTGCACGTGGCTACTCTGACAACCTTATACTTGTATTAGAGAGTAAAGAAAGGCATCATCTACACTAGTTGAGTTTTGTCATTCATTCCTTGCTGTACAACACAAGCCAGATTGTCAGAGCAGGGGGACACCAATAGGTTCTAGCTTCTGTGTTTCAGTGACATAAACATGTTAAAAATGAAAAACAAGAATTTTTATTCACACTGTCACACAAAGCATGTCCCACCCACGGTCAAAAATGCAAGAACTTGACACTAGAAAAGCATTTAATAATGTGGAACAGCATCAGAAAACGGCATCCAGTAACGACAGCAGGGTGTAACAGGCCTCTGATACAAATTTTATTTAAAATGTCATCATTACCAAATCCAAGGTCACAAATAGCCGGACTGTAGCATCGGATAAAGTGAACACCAGTAACTAGTGCTGATTCTCTAAAAACTAAAAGATTATTAAGTTTAGTAGACCTGTTCATAGTACTAGTACTAAAATAATGATAAACGTCAGAGTAGCTCAATGAGGTTTTTGACTGAATCATCATCAGATGAAGATGTAATTTCTTGTCTGTCTGCCCTGAGGACCTGTTTCAGAAGATCAGGTAGCTAAAATCATCAAAAACTCCCCTAGCAAATCTTGCTCGCTTAATCATTGGCCAACATTTCTTGTAATTGAGTTTTTAGATATTCTCATCACCCCTATCACATCAGTAATTAATACATCACTCCGTGAAGGAAGCTGCCCTAAATTTTTCAAACAGGCCCATGTAACTCCTCTCCTAAAAAAATCAACCCTTGATAGAGAAGTCCTTAAAAACTATAGGCCTGTCTCTAATTTAAACTTTGTTTCAAAGATCTTAGAGAGAGTGGTGTCGTCCCAACTCCTGTCTCACCTGGACGAGTCCTGTCTTTTGACTGGTTTCCAATCTGCCTATAGAAGGTTCCATTCTACGGAAAGTGCCCTCCTAAATATACAGGATGATCTTTTCCTCAATATGTCTGAAGGCAGTACAACAGCCCTAACCCTCCTTGATCTCTCTGCACCTTTCGACACGATTGACCACTCGATCTTGTTCCATAGATTACATGAATGCTATGGCATCAATGGACTGGCTCTGAGTTGGTTCGAGTCTTACTTGTCGGACAGGACTCAATCAGTCAAGGTAGGCTCTGTACTGTCACATCCCATGGATTTGAAATTTGGTGTCCCGCAAGACTCTGTCCTGGGGCCACTCCTTTTTTCCATGTACACAAATCCACTCAGTTCAATTATTCAATCTCATAGGGGTATCAAACACCACTTTTATGCAGACGACACTCAGTTATACATTACTCTTTCACCATCAAATTTCAGTCAGTCAATGACAGCTCTAACGGACTGCCTAAATGATATACAAAATTTCATGGCTGCAAATAAACTCAAATTAAACCCAGACAAAACAGAATTCATCCTTATTGGTTCAAAATACAGTCGTAAACAACTTCATTCGCTTTTTCCCGCTGATATTCTTGGGAATAAAGTGGCACCTGCCTCAAATGTCAAAAACCTAGGAGTGGTGTTCGACCCCAACCTGACCCTCACAGATCACATTTCCCAAGTCATTAAGTCTACTCGGTTCCATATAAGAGATTTATATAGGATTCGTCATCTCCTTGACCATAACACAGCAATACTCCTTGCAAATGCTCTCATCAGTAGCCGAATTGACTACTGTAATTCCCTCTTTGCCTCACTCACTCTTTCTGAGCTCAAGAGGTTGCAGGGTGTTCAGAACTCCCTCTGTCGAGTAGTCACTAGATCCTTGAGGTACACTCATGCAACTCCAAATCTGGAAAAACTACATTGGCTACCAATCAAATACAGGGTTCTTTTCAAAACTGGGTTGATCACATATAAGGTCCTTAAGTATGGTCAACCTGTGTACCTCAAGGATAAACTTCATCCATATACCTCATCAAGGAACACCAGACGTAGCAGTCCAAAATACAAATTCCTTCAAGTTCCTTCTTTTGACTCTAAAATACATAAGTCTCATAAGTATCTTACCAAATCTTTCAGCCATCATGCACCTGTTTTCTGGAATTCACTTCCTGTCCATGTAAGAACCAGTCCATCTGTCACATCCTTCAGGAAGCACCTGAAAACCCACCTTTTCAAATCTGCTTTTCCGACCTGGCTTTCTTCCCCACGTTCACACCCACAACCATCGGAATACAGACCTGGACACGTCCCCCACTTATGACTCGGATATTTATATATGATTAGTTAGCGCACTGAGTTCCCCTTCGGGGAAGATATTGCGCCTGCAAAACAGTAGATTTAGATTTAGGACATTCCGCGATGTCCAGAGTTGCTAAAATTAGCGGTGCCTCCAAATTGAAGTTAATGACAGTCAAAAACATAATTTAACAAGGGCTGGGGCAGTTTATAATTCAATTAGAGCTTTCCATTTATCCCATATTCTGCAAAAATCTATAAATTGATTAAATTTTTAAAGAATTTCTTGTTTTTATATAATTTTTTATTGATCTTTGTAAAATATGAAATCGGACTCTCCATTTTCGAGTAGCACACTGGAAGATAATATTTTGTTGCAAATATGACTATATTAAAAGTTGATAAATTTTGATCCAGATATGGACTTCCAGTTACAATAAAGGAATCAGTAAATACTATTCTTATGTGTAATATATTCAAAATCAAGCTTTTTAAATTGTCCCATATTTCATTTGACACTTTGCATTTCACAAATAAATGAATGTCTGATACTTTCTCTTCATGATATAGTCTATAAACCCCAGACCGGATGATAACACTACATTATTTTCTAACAGTGAAATGTGGTTTGGTTCAGTGGGCAGTTTGCCATGAACAAAACTGTGTTTGCCAGTCTTCCTCAGCACAATCATTCAATATTACATTGTTTTCACAACTATATTAATTAGTTCAGTGGGTGCATTTGTAGTCTTTTAAATTTACATGACATTCAGAGTACATGGAAACATACCTCATGGAAAAGTACTGCATGGAAAAAATACCCCCTGACAAATAAGAAACAAGTTATCTAATTTATAAAGCTGAACATTTTTAAGTCTTTAGATTTTCTTTAGAATATGACTTTACACAAACCATCCATGTATTTCATTGCAAATGCAGCTACCCTTTCAAACATACTAAGGATCAGGTCTCAATTAAAATCATGTGCTGTCGTGTGTAGTGATCCATAAAAGAGAGTGGTTTTGATAGCTTACTATGTGCATTGTTAAATTCTATCCAAGAGGACTATATTAAAAGGAATGGTTTCATTGGCTCAGAATGCACATTGTTATTGATTTACAATCCAAATTGTGCCATATGAAAGAATTTTTTTACTGAAGTAAATTGAAAACAAACATATAACGCTACAATGTAGTGCTGAAATGCATTAGTGCTGGATTTACAGTTGACTTATTTTTTTAAAATTAAAAATATGGATTTTAATTAATCTTAATACATTTTGTTAAATACTTCTGACATGATACACTGTTTATGGTGGAAATGAAGTTTGTTTTTAATTGTTGTGAATTTATTTGTTATGGAATGCAAAATTCAGAGTAGGTATTCTTTCTAATTAAGTTTTTTTCAGGAGACAATCTTCCCAGGAGGATTTTTGATTGAAAATTTAGAGACAAATAAAGAACAAAAATGCAAATCTTATGAGACCAGTAAACCTCAACACAAAAAAACAAGAAAGTAATTTGACAGTTTGTAGTACCTCCAATGTTTGAAACACAAAAATAATCATTTACTGTCTTACAATAAGCTCCGAATAGTAACATGAAAACTCAATCTTTCATTGCTGAAAACTTTCTTTGGAAAATTTACTACCTTTACGGAATGGAATGACATGCATCAGATATAAGTTGTCAGTGTCCTCTTTATTCAGATGTCTAAGATACTTGTTGGTTAAGGTTTGTATTTTAGAATATACCACAAGGCTAAGAACCCTTAAAATTTACATCTAGGAAATTTTAAAAGCCCCCCCTCCTCGCCCCATATTGAATCACAGCAGTAGATCATTGTGCTTTATGAAGTGTTTACATCAATATTTTGTCTAGTTTGATAGGGGGAGCCCGGGTCAGCCAGGTCCAGCCTTTCAATCTGTGTGGGACCACATTTGTGGTCCAACAAATTATGAGATGTAATTTCAGACCCCAGCTACCAAATTGAGCCATATCAACCCGAAGGAAACTCTCCAGTGGTGGCTCAAGACAGTCTAGGTCCACCTCAATAATAAAGTGTTTATGTGAAATCACGTTTTCACATAAACATTAATATCTCATTCATTTATAAAGATATCTTCACCAAATTTGTAGGGAATATTTATGGCTATGAAAACCTGTCTGTCCGATATTTTGGCCTCATTATGAAAAACCAAATAGCCACCATAGCTAATTGTTTGTTGATAAAGTTGCTTTAAATCTTAAAACGTTACAGCTAGCTTCATCAAATTTGCACAAAAGCTATATGGCTAATGATAGTAATTTTGGCCTAGTTCAAAAAACAAAATGGCCGCCATGTCACATGTTTAATGTCAAACAGAGTTATCCTATTAAAAAGGCCTTATATATCCCCCAATATTGCTCCTAGAGGTTCGGAATGTAAATAACTTGTAAGTCATGGCCTTGGAATCTTTTCCAGGTGTTGAATTTGACCTTTGACCATTGCTTCAAGGTTAAATGGGGTCATCACACTAAAATGTGCTTATTTCTCCCTTATTATTGGTGCTATGGCTTCAGAATGTAAAGATAGACCGTGAAAATTGCTGGCCTGTAAATGTTTTGCCATTTTAAAAAACAAAATGGTCGCCATAACCAATTATTTCAAAATCATGAAGATGCTTTAAAACTTGAAATATTGCAGCCAGGTTCATCAAATCTGTACCAAAGATATATGGCTTTGAAAGTTATCCTGATAGTAATTTTGGCCTTGTTTCCGAAAGAAATGACCGTCATATCACATATTTAATGTCAAATGGGATTATCCTATTAAAAAGGCATTATATCTCCCTTATCATTGCTACTAGGAGTTCCAAATGTAAAAACAACTTATAGAAAGTCATTGCCTAAGACTCTTTTCCCATTGCTGAGTTTTACCTTTGACTCCTTCTCCAATGTCAAGTGGGGTTATCTTACTACAGAGGCCTTATATCTCCTTTAGTTCTCCATTATTACTAATTCCTCTGCTGTTGCTTTAGCTAAGAGTTATTGAAATGGGGACAGCACTTGGTGTGAATATTACGTAGGGAAAGTTGTTTACTTACCACAAACTGGTTTGTATAGTTGTTTGTATTTATGGATCGGTGTGACTGCCAACCTAGTGTATGTACTACCAAATGGTTGTGAAACAGGGACTTGCAGTTTTTGCTTTATAAAACATCACCTACTTTGTGTAGAGTTTTGAAGCTAAAGCACTTCATACTTTATACTTTGGTGTCCAACCTGGTGTAGGCCTTTATAATGTTTTAGTTACAGTTTCTACTTTAATATGTGTGCCCTCTGTACAGCACTACAGTGGTTAAGAGGCACAATGATTTCTCTTTTTTATTATTTGTAACTATATGTACTACATATATAATACAGTGGTTTTATCTTGTTGATATCAGGGGGCTCGGTGGTGTAGCGGTTAGAGTGCTTGATGGTTGCCGGTTCGAATCTCGGCCCAGACAACTCATGTTGGAAAGTTGGAAAGTTGGTAGTTACTTGCCGATGCCAAGTGGTTGACAGTGCAGAATCTTGACCAACTAGTAAGCACTGGTTCCTTCACCAGTAAACTACCCATCGCAATATGACCCTAGGAATTGAGTCCCCCAAGGTTCTGTCTTAGGTCCTCTTCTGTTTTCCCACTGTACAACACCTCTTGGTCAAGTCATCAGAAAATATACTGGAGTCAAATACCACTTCTATGCTGACAATACTCAGCTGTTCATTCACTTATCCCCTGATGATAGCCTCAAATCTTTTGACCGTCTTAAATCCTCTTTTGAATGATATTCAGGTCTGGATGTCTGAAAACAAACTCAAGCTAAATCCTGATAAAACAGAATTCATAGTCTTTGGTGCCAAAGACAGACACAAATGGCTCAGTGACTCATTTCTTGTCAATATCCTGGGTAATTGTCTCTCTCCCACAGATGTTGTATGTAATTTGGGTGTTCTGTTTGATGCAAAGTTTTGTTTCACCAATCACGTAAATTCTGTCATCAAATCTTGTTTTATTAGCCTCAGGGACCTTCATCGTATCAGGAGGTTTCTTTCCATTGATACATCAGTGGTGATTGCAAATGCTCTGGTCAGTAGTCGTTTGGATTATTGCAATTCTCTATTTCGCGGTTTGTCATCCCGTAATGCTACAAGGCTCCAATATGTTCAAAATGCTCTTGCACGGTTTGTCACTGGTGCTTCAAAGTACACTCACATCATATCCACCCTGAGGACACTTCATTGGCTACCCATCAGACAACATATTATCTTCAAACCCTAGTTTTGGTACCTCACCACTGGCCAACCTAAGTATTTTGCACCATATCTCTCCTTGTACAAATCTGCCATGAATACAAGACATTCCAGCCAAAAAAATTTGTTCCTCCAGGTTCCTCATTATTGTGCTTCCATCCATAAATCAAAGGTCCATTTCAACAACCGTTTCTCATATGATGCCCCGAAGTTATGGAATGATCTTCCACATGATATCCGCAGTGCTCCAAATCTCTCATGTTTCAAAAGTCGACTAAAAACCTACCTATTTCAGAAATCATTCCTACCATAGCTTCTAACTACCGAACACCGGATTGCCTCCCTGGGTACGACTTGGAACATGTCTAATGTCTTGATGATTTATGCCTTACGAACTGGATGGTGTGCCTTAGAATCCGTAGATACAGAGATTAAGCACTTGGACAACTGATTGATTGATTGATTGAACATGACATAAAAATTAAAATCTTGTTTGCATCATGACCTTTGACATTCTTATGCATATATATAAGCAAATTGTGCTGTTTGTCATTTTCTACCTAAATAGACTGCATGTACGAGCCACTAGAATTATCTTGTTAGTGTCATGTCCTGGGTTTGATCTCTTTTGGGGGGAACTGATTCCTGGGACAATGTCAGGAGACAATATGTAGCAGATGTCTTTTGGCCTTTATTTTGCTGTTTGTATATGTGTTGTTTAGTACTGTTATCACTTTATTCTATCATGCAGTTTTTTCATTACAGGGAGATGGAATACTGTTTGGGGGAGGGGCAGGAACATTGACACTCTGGTTTCAGAGCAACACGCTCTTGACACTACAAAACCTAATCAGTCCCAAGTTAAAGGCATTAGTTTGACCAAGTAAAGTGTCTATTATAAATCTAGGCAAATATGAAGATACTTTAAATAAAAGCAAATATATAATGACATACTTTTTGGGTTGTTTTATTAATCTTATTAGTACATTGTTTAGCATTGTTAACACTAATTTTATTATATCTAACATTCATGTTTACAACACTGAAAGTCCCATAGCCATATTATTGTAAAACTTTCGAGGCTATTTTATGAAGGGACTATTATTTACAAGCCCATAAGATTCTAAGCAAATATTTTCTTTTACTGTTAATCTGTAGGACTAAAAAACTAAAAGATGATCAGTCAAGGATAATCTTCTTGACTAACTACTATAAAAGTTAACATTTATAAAATACCATAAAATAGAAAGCCCACCAAAGTTTGTTACTATTTACTGGTGAAAGGGGGTGAAGGGTGGGAGGGGAACAAAAACCTGCCAGCACGCCCAGTGCAATTTCACAATCTGAAATTTCTGGTGAATTCACCGGAATTTAAACTTGATTTTTGACTAACTCCAAACCAGCTGGCAGGGTTAACTATTTTACTATTTTTATGCAGACTTGATTGACAGGTCACCTGAATATTTTTCCCCAGTTCACCCAGTTTCTAAAACTCATCAACGTCCTTGCCCTGAGGCCAAATAACAGTTCACCTAATTTGTGAGTTCAGACAATTCACCCAATTTAACTATTCACCCAAATTCACCAGTCCAAAAACCAGTACACACCATAATATATATTTTTCTAGCCACTACTTTATTTTGCCTACAAATACTGTTGAATCTTGTGACTGAAATTCTGCGCTACTTTTCGTACTCGCAGACATACAGTCCCAAGTTAAAGGCATTAGTTTGACCAAGTAAAGTGTCTATTATAAATCTAGGCAAATATGAAGATACTTTAAATAAAAGCAAATATATAATGACATACTTTTTGGGTTGTTTTATTAATCTTATTAGTACATTGTTTAGCATTGTTAACACTAATTTTATTATATCTAACATTCATGTTTACAACACTGAAAGTCCCATAGCCATATTATTGTAAAACTTTCGAGGCTATTTTATGAAGGGACTATTATTTACAAGCCCATAAGATTCTAAGCAAATATTTTCTTTTACTGTTAATCTGTAGGACTAAAAAACTAAAAGATGATCAGTCAAGGATAATCTTCTTGACTAACTACTATAAAAGTTAACATTTATAAAATACCATAAAATAGAAAGCCCAACCCAAAGAGTAGTGTAGAAGTAGAGCTAGAAAAGAAATTTTTGAAAGGCTGAGGTCACAGCCGATGAAGTACAGAATGTAGTAGGCAGATACGACCACACCGCCTCGCTATGCCAATGGCCATGGATTTTAATTTTTTCAAGAGGCACCCCCCTTGAAAAAGCCCAAGACGCCCCACTCCGCCTAAAGGTATGGAAACCAAAGTCTCGAGGGTTCAAATCCATTTTTATTACTAAACTTTTCAAAACTTTTCTCGCCACATGAGCTGTCAAATGCTGTTTCCCTGTTGAAATTTTTATCATAAAAAGGGGGTCAGATTGTGACAAGGTCATTCGTTTGATCATGGTTTGAACTGCCACTACTGGACATAACTGTACATTCGACAAACGTGGCAGCTGGACCAATCTATACTCAGATGCAGACTGCATATTTTTGGCTGTTTTTTGGATGTATTGCATACCCGGAGAAGCCCAGATGATATCCTTAACCAAGGGATAACGTGTGGGGTCAAAGGTTGACAATGAAGGGGGGGCCAAAGAAGCCAATCTAAAAAATCCATAGAACGCGAACAAAAATAAAGCTTTGAATGTTTCGGCATTAGGGAGGTCAGAGGTCAAATGAAGCAGTCTTTACATATCTACTGTAAAAATACCTTTCACTTTAGGCTTTAATGGCAGATTGTTTTTTGCTGATTTACACATTAATACTACTTTCCTTGAAGACAAATTAGCCCCATTCCACGAATACAATGCAAAATAATGTTGCAGCACTGACAATGCATTATGTAACGACACTGCTGACAGGCCATTCTGAATCAAAAACTCTAAGTATAACACTATTGTAGTCTCTGTTGTACAGTCTTGAAATTTACAAAAAATTACAAAAGCCAGAAACATTTTAAAAGTTCTTTCATAGGCAGCCGCAGTCCTTGGACGCAACGCTCCTGAAATCCTGGAAGCCGCACTGGAAGCCAACTTTTTCAATAGCCCTTCATCCGCATCTAAAACAAAGAGGCAAGGCAGTACTGATGCTTAGAAAGGGGGCACCATGTGCCCTATATGTTAAAGTCGGGAATCATACTATTAAGGTCAGGCTGCAGCCATTTACAAGTTTTCAAGATTCTGACTGGCAATGTGTTTTGATTATTATAATGACTCCCTCTTGACAAAATATCTGCATAAACATTACTCACACCTTGTATATGTTTAACTTTAAGGTCAATATTATAAACTGCTGCTAATAGCCATACGTTACGTACACAAGACATTAAAATGGGATCTCTAATCTTAAAATTAGTGAATATATTTACCACTGCACTATTATCACACCAAAAAACAACTTTCTGATTCATTAAATACTTTGCCCAACATTTTAGTGCCACCAATATGTTTAAAGCTTCAAAATGAACAATCGTACATATATGCTTTAGTGCATTTAATACTGGGATTGCATATACCATGTTACCCAATTTTGCTCCTAACCCCTGCAGGGATGCATCCACATAAATGTCATATGTATAGGAATTTTTTAAATGCATTTCCACTGAACCATTAAATTGTTCCATAAAGCTTAAAAACCAGTTCAAATCCTTTCGAAACCCCTGGGATATTGCAATGCAACCCTTAATTGGACATTGTCTTAACAATTGCAGCATTCGATTGGAAAAAAGCCTGGCTGGCTTTATACATCTATTAATGTACAACAGTTTACCCAACAGTTTCTGTAATTGATTCCTGGTTGCAACCTCTTTACCTATCCATGTAACACATAATTTTCTGATTTCCCTCAATTTTTTAGGGGGAATAGTTAGAATCCCTAATTTTGCATCCACATCTATCCCTAAACATGTGAGCTTTGAAACTGGGGCCACAACCTTGCTCTCATTGAGAGGTAACCCTAAATTTTGTAATAGTTGGACCAACGTCAGAAAAGCGTCGTTAGCCCTATCAGGGGACGACGCCCCTATGACGTCATCCAAGTATGACATAACCCAGTGGCGTTGTGACGCCATAAGATATGTAACTGCGTCTGTAGAAAACTGGCACCCCAACGCCCCTTGCTTTAGTCCAAACGGAATTGCTACGTCATAATACGTTGCGTCACGCCACTTCAACCCCAACAAGGGGTAATCGCGCGGATCCACCCTTAGGTTACGGTATGCTCTTTGTAGATCCACCTTATATAACCGAGCAGAAGGGCCTAATATTGATATTCTTTCTACTAAGTTATCTATAGTTGGGTACCTCAATTTTGCAGACAATATATCAAGCCTATCATCTGGAATGGCTGAATTTACACTATTATTAATGGGCCAAGACAAATCTACTATCACCCTAACGCCTCCATCTGGTTTATTCCTAGTCATAAGGGGAGAATAGTGAGTACGTTCGAATGGTGAGACCTGTAATGGACCCACCATAGCCTTATGTGTAATTTCTGTTGCAAAATACTTATCAACCCCTTCTAGGCTTTGACATGCAGAACTGTGATTATCTATATCTGTGTTGAATGTAAATTTATTCTGGTCAATATTTAATGGAAACCCAAAGGCCAGATATTCACACAAAATTTTATATTTATAATCTTTAAGATAACGCCTCCAGTTATATATGTTTAATCCAGAAGGTATAAGCAATCTACTATGCACATAATTGGGGACCCCTGATTTTTGGACCGCCTGATGGGCTTTCACCGTCCAAGTGTACATATCTGCAGCCATTAACTGTCTTGCCCCTGAATTAATATCTATGAAAGGTTGATCATACACCATGACCCCAAATTCTTGTTGAAACGAAAAGTTGTGTACTGGTTTAAGGATAAATGACAAATCTTTTTGAACAATGTCCCTATTACTAAACTTGTCATTTTTATAACTACTAAAATAACCAGGAAAATACTTATATACTCCTGGTGTATGTGATTGCACGCTGTTATTCTTAACTACCATAAGGCATGACTGTGATAGATTGTGAACTACACTGGACGTGCCTGATAAACTGTAACTGTCGTACATAGCCCTGTCAACCGTTTTACTTTCAATTACACTGTATGTTTTTCCAGTAATTTTTTCAAACGTAAGGGTGGCCAACCAGTCCTCTAGACTAGTGTTCTGGATCATGTTAAATGCTGTACAATCAGACTCTAGCATATAATTTTTGGGGCCACATGTTAAACTCTCCATGGGGACGGGACCTTCCCTCATACCTTGTCCTGAATCGGCCCCCTTCCTCATGGAGGCCTCAGTGGCCCTTTCCATGCAAAACTTTCTACTATATACACTCCTAATTTCTTTGTGGCCACCCTTCGTTACTCCTGTGTTATTACTACTTCTTTCCCCATCCTTAAACGTTACAATTTTTATTTTTTGTGGACCATCTTGGCCCCCATGTATATAGCTGCAGTTCTTGCCCCCACCATTGTCGGCCATCTCCCAACCACAATCCCCAACATACACTTGACCTGCATTGTCGACTGCCACTGTATGTTGGTACTTGTACTGACCAGGGACAAAGACTGCAGCGAAAACATTACCCCAGGGTAAAGATTCCTGACCCGGGATAAAAGAAAACGCATCTAAATTAAACAGAACGCGTCTGTCATTACAGTAATATTTAAGACCAGACAATTTGCTTGTTGAAATGGGTAATTTACTGAAATTTTTCGGTTTAACAGCCTGGCCTACATTATGTAAACAATAAGCATAATCATGACCATTGTGAGAACATGTACGGACTTCATAACAGTTGTTAGACACATCCTTAATATCACTTTTAAATATGCTGCACATTTTCATCCGATTTACCTTCTCGCTTCAATCTCAAGCATTGAGTTCGAGGGTGTTCGAATTTCTTGCCACAAACCGAGAAGCAGTGACTACAAAAGTGTTGATAATTAATACCTTTCTCCGTATGTTCAATTTTTTCACTTCTACAAGTGCCCTTGTTGTATAATTTGCAGATAAAATTCTTATCTACGACCTCTGGGTTTTGCTTGACAATACCTACTGGGGAAGCAAATCTTTGCGTGTTACGACTACGAATCTTCTCTACTAAATCGAAATCTTTCCAAGTACAAATGCCTTTCTCAATCTCCTGTAATAGGATTCCATGTGCTCGCCTAGCTGTGGGGAAAGACACCTCTATTGCGTCTTGAGCTATACTAATGAAATACTTTAGCATGTTTTCCCTTATTATAGGGTCTTTTTCCTCAAGGGCTGTGGCAACAATACCCTGGGACCACTGCATGGGACTTAACTCGTCGTACGTTGGTTGTTTCCCCCCAGCCAGAATCGTACAAAAATCTTGAGGCCAGCTAATTATATGACGGACCTTATGAGAGCCAGTACGAAATCTACCCGACTTCAAAGCATCAGTAAGCCTACCTCTATGTTCAAGTCGTGATGTGTAGTCGTAGTCATGTAGACGTTTCCTTATCTCAGCCTGGATCCGTGAATCGCCCTTCAATTCTTGGAAGGATGGCAGCGAACCCTTGTCTTCTTCTCCCACCACTGAACTGTGTGCCGATGGAACTGGAGACATGGACTTCTCTTCTTGCTTGTGAAGGCGTTCGTTGAACCCCACCATCATCTCCATCATCTTGTCCATCTTATCTTCTAACAGTTTAAAACGTGTCTCTTCTTGCTCAGCAACTGGTACTGGGGTAGACGGTGTTGCCTTCTTTCTACCCATCCTCCTAACAGCTTTCGCTTGAGTAACTGGCCACCACGTGTGTAAATATGACAAGGTACGACTCAGCCCTCAACAAAAACCTGCCAGCACGCCCAGTGCAATTTCACAATCTGAAATTTCTGGTGAATTCACCGGAATTTAAACTTGATTTTTGACTAACTCCAAACCAGCTGGCAGGGTTAACTATTTTACTATTTTTATGCAGACTTGATTGACAGGTCACCTGAATATTTTTCCCCAGTTCACCCAGTTTCTAAAACTCATCAACGTCCTTGCCCTGAGGCCAAATAACAGTTCACCTAATTTGTGAGTTCAGACAATTCACCCAATTTAACTATTCACCCAAATTCACCAGTCCAAAAACCAGTACACACCATAATATATATTTTTCTAGCCACTACTTTATTTTGCCTGCAAATACTGTTGAATCTTGTGACTGAAATTCTGCGCTACTTTTCGTACTCGCAGACATAATTTCCTGTCCATTTCACTTCTAAATTCTGTGTATGAATAATATTGGCCCCATTCAATATGCAGTTGCTATAATTAAAACCTACAATATATAATTACTAGAGTAATACAGGTTGCATATGATGGTCCAGTTATTGTGCTAACCTGTCAACACAGGATTAACACGATGTGACACGACTTATATTTTCCTTTATTGTTATGAATTCATTTACTCCTTGTTCTGGTCACATTTACTTTTCTTCTTCTTCCCACATTCTGAGTACAATTGCGTTGACAGTTCACTTTTTATTTGGTATTTAGTAAAGTTAAATTTGACAACTGAAAACAACTGGGTGGACACTGCACCAGCCATGCAATGTTGTAGCAATCTTTACTTAGGTATTTTTAAAACTATATGTTAAAACTACTTTTGGCATGACTTAAGGGTATTTGTGGGACTTTGCTTTCTTTGCAAGGTCTACCTGGCAAGAGTTTTACAGAACCATCCTACCTCAGGAGAAAAGTTGGAACATAAACATTATATTGCGTTGGGTAGGAAAAGGTCAAGACAGAAATTGGTCAAAGTACTATTTGATCAGTCAGCAACGAGCTGGTAAATCATGTTCAGTTTCAATTGCAAGATTTATTCTCAGCGTGGAGTTTGTGATAAACTTTATTAGTGCTACCGGTGGGTTCAAATCCAATGTGGAGTTTGTGTTCACTGTTACTGTGAAGTTTTATTTCAAGAGGTACACTTGCGTTCAAACGATATTTTTTGTTTCAAGATGGTGGGCTTTGCCTGGAGTTTGAGATAAATTGAAATATTCATGACCTTGGGTTCAAAATCCATGTTGGACCTATAGTGTGACGGAAGTTCCATTTGATGGTGAAGAGTTGTGCAAATTGTTTCTACTGTTGGGGTGTGTGTGGAGTAGTTGTATGGCCTCTTCATCAAACCAGGGTTTCCTTAACAATGTAATGGATACTGGTGGGAGCCACCCTATAGGCATAGAACGGCTCCTGCAGCTGTGGCTAGGTATCTAAAGGTGATTACCAGACTGCAACCCATATGTATGTTTTTGTTCAACCTAATTTATTACTTTCATAGTTTTATAGACACATTTAATTAATTATTCTGTTTTAAATCCCTTACAGTTTTTTAACTAATTATATTATATATTGTTTCTGTATATTTTACCTGGACCATACTGCATATGTCGGAAAGACAAAAAGATAAAAGATACCATTCGTATATAGTATGTTTGTGGGATGTCTGTGATATGTATCTGTTTGTAAATAGGCAACAAATACTGGAAAGGTGTGAATGGACCATAAGAATGAATAAAGATGGGATCTTTGAGAATAAATTCTCAAGGGCTAGAAGGGATCCAGCTCAGGTTCAAGCAAAAATTAATTGAAGTTGAGATAAAAAAATAAATAATGATTAAATTTGTGTTCACAAAGATGTTGAGCATTATTTTCTGCACTTTTAGCTTAATTTTGGTCCAGCCATTAAAATGAGTTAAATTTTGGGCAAAATATTTAAGAATCTTCTGCACTTTGTAAACGAGCTGAACTCTGTGAATACTGAGAATATTAAAGTCATTTTCAGAGAACCTAAGTCTGATTTTACTTTCAACAGCCAAGATCATATTAAGATATTATCTCAGTTAACCACTAAGCCACTAAGGGAATAACATATACAGATTGGTAAACTTTATTTTGAAGATAACCTGGTATCTAAGTAAGCCAGCCAATATGAAATATAGACTCATAAATGTAAATCAAATAGTACCACTTATCCAAATATTGTATTACCTCTGTGCAAAACATTTATGAGTACATTGTGTTGCCAGAACACAGCAGATATCCTGTTAGCAATTACTGAGTCTAAGGGATTATAATAAGGACTAAAAATATTTATCTCATATTCCTAGTTTATCTGCATATGAGCTTTTTTCACCCTTAGTGGTTTTCATCAGGGTACACTGACAGCTGAATCATGTCGCTAACCTGCATGAATCAAGGCCTTTTAATGTTTAACATATGTGTTGCAGAAAGGACATGACCAGGGTTTTTTTTATGGTGATGAACGGAGTGCTAAGCTTGTTACAGTTATTGAAAACGAGTTACAATCAAATACAAGCCGTTATCTGAATAAGATCACATACACAATTAAATCTAGCAAAATACAAAGGACCTTCCAGAGCTTTTCAATGTGGACATGACTTGTCCATTAATATGGATTTTGTTCCCTTTGTTTTTCTTTTTTTTTGGGGGGGGGTACTTTTTTTTAATTTATATATAAACATTTATATGTATATGTAACACAAATCACAATACACATCACTGATAGACAATAAATATAATAAAAGTATAAACATATTAAACATTTTTTTAAAAACAGAGACTTTTGTGTAGTTTTGTACAGTTTAATGTTCATTTCAAATTCAACAGAAGTTTTGGGAGTCAAACTCACGCAGAGATTAGTAAACTGTTGGTGTATTCCACATTGTACACAAACGTTACATAACGAGACCATATAATTGTCAACTTATAAAAAGAGAAGTGAGTATACATCAATTGTATCCTAATAACTGTTATGATATATACATGTTGTTACGTGTTGTAATGTTAACTGAAGTAAAGGTGAAAGTTTGGGTTTTACATCCTATTTAAAAACCAGGGTCATTTAGGGACAGGCTCTCCACATTGTCACTTGTGGCAGTCGAACCCACACAGGTGACAGTCTGTGATTAGATGCCAAACCCAAATCAGTCTAAAATGCATGTCTCCTGGATATTCAGTTTTGTCATGGTTATGTTGTCATGAAAGGCCACAATATCAATCTCCGTAGTCCAACTTCACTTTGTATGCTAGTTTATTTCATAAACTCTTTATTCTATTGGAATATTTCCAGTTTAATCACCATGAGATATGACCATAAATATAGGTATCATAATCATGCCATTTGTGGGAGTCAAAGCCTCACAAAGGTGACAGCCTTTGACTAGATGCAAACTTGCTAACAACTAGGCCACTGAGGACCTTTATTAACATCAATAGATTCCATAAGGCATTCATAAGTTCAATGGTAAGGTGTTTTCAGTTCTAAATGGTGTTTATACAAGTTACAAAACAGGATCATATGAAACATTATCGACTTCCACATGGCTTACAAAAGTGAACCAAATGGATCCTTGTCAACTGTTGTTCAGTGCCTTGTGTCTTTAATGTGAAATATCCAAACTAAAATTGTAAGATAACGGAAAACCAAGTTTTTAGATGATTTTATAAGTCACCAAAACAACAATTAGATGCTAATCTAAAAGAATAAAAGACTTAAAATAAGAGCAAGTACATGTACAGCTAGAAGTAATTCACTTGTTATTGTGTTTGTATCATAATAAATTTTGCGCTGATCATTGCATTATTAATTTGTATCATTTTTGTTATGGATATGAATAATTCAGTAATAGTACTAGATTGTGTGTTCAACTGAATAATTGATTAATTAACTGACATATAATTAATTTTAGTTACTATTGATGATCTATATCAACTTAACCTCAATTCACTGTTGGTAAACAATACATCAGTTACTTCTCCCTATTATTGATTAGTTCTCTCTATACTGCTGTACCAAGTTAAACCATGTGCCAAGTTACAATGCCAAACATTACTACTTTAATGCTCTAATATTTGTGTCATGATAATCACCATCATGTACAATGCATAAATGTAGTGAATTTTAAAAAGAAATAAAATAAACAGTGCCAATATGGATCACAGCTGCTCTAACCATAAATACAGGAAGAGGAACATGATAACAACATTTCAAGTTAATTGGTTGTAGGCCATAGTCCATGCATTCAACAGAGATTGAAGGCCCATCATTTTCTTTAATATTCTACACTAATGGGAAAGGTCTGATGAATGGGTTAAAAACATTAGAACTGTCATCACTAAATAATGACCTCTACCAATTAACCCTAGGTACGCGCACAAAGAGAGAGAGAGATCATAGGACAGATACACACACACATACACATTCACTCATCTACAATGTTATTGATTACAAGCCTACTCAGCCACTCTGTTATATATTTAGAGGGGATCAGAAAGATGGAATGAGTTGAGAACTTGTGTGTCTGAATGAGTGAAGGACAGGATTCGCTTATAGCCTTTTTACCTCTTTGGTGGTAATATCTGAGTATAAATACATAATAATAATAATAATAATCTAGATATGATAGATAATCGCAGATCAGTTTGTGGTGCAGGGCACATCTTTGCTTGCTGAAAGAGTAAAATATTGCAGTATTACTTTTATGGTTATTTTATTTACTATACCATTTGTTGTTTTGTCCATTTGTTTAAATATTCATTCTGGTTGCCATAGGATGATACCATTAAATCTTGGATCTTTCAGGATTGAACAATGTGCATGACTGATATATGTGCACTTATTACCTTTTTAGTGTTCAGGAAAAGATGAAATTGAACCCGAATGGTAAAAGTTTTTGGGAAAAGCTTATAAAAAGTCAAAACCACAACAAGTTGTGTTATAAATAAAACCTAAATAACGAAACTAAACGTTGGAAATTAGTCACAAAGATTATTAGTCTGTAACAGCTATTGGGCATAAATGAAGATGTGTATGTGCTATAAGTGAATGCATCCATGCTCTGGCAATCCTTGGCTGAAGGAAATCTGTTCCTCCCTGGATCCATGTTATGTCTGCAAACTCAAGTGGAGCTGAGGCCATGACTGGTCAATTGGAGCAAATCCAAATCAAAGCAGTGATATATCATTAATGTTTCCAGAGAGTTTTCTGGTAGTTTTAGAAGCTCCCTTAAAGACGATGAGTGCAGTTGTAAAGTGAGAATAAATAGGCTTATTTTTGCTTGGTTCTACATTTTAGCAGTGCATAATAAATAAATAGAAAGGTTTGCTCGGAGTTATCTGTTGAACACACTATTGATAAGTGATCATTTTGCTTGCGGGTAATTCAACAATAGCACAGTAAATCATTATACATGTTTCACGTTGGCTGAAAACAATTCACACGAAAAAATACTTACCGGATAAAAAAGTTAATAAAATTACACACAGTTGAAAGTGAAAAGAAAAAATTAGTTCAGCTATAAATCTTTAAAAAGCAGTTGAGTTGAAATTGTGGCAATTTCATTGGATAAGTGATACTTACAATTCATATGCATATCAGGGATAGTCAGCTGCAGTTTTGAAGAGTTCTTTGCACCACAGAAATGAGATGGACTGTTAAGTGTTGTTGAACCAGGAGTGAACACTTCCAGCTGAAAACTAAACAGTTGTTGGCTATGAAGATTCTGCGGAATGGAAACCAGGGTAAGTCAATAAATAAATAAACAGCATCTGCTGTAATCTCTTCAATTTATGCCCAATTTCAATTTAGCTTAGCCATAGCTGTAGTGCTAAATGTTGTGTTCCTTTGTTTACCTATGGAGTCTCTTAAACTGCATGACTGTACTTGGTTTTCATATCATATTTCTGGGCTTGTCCTCTCTCCTACATTTTGAACGGTCATAGAAATGCTGTATGATATAATATTTGAATCATGACATCAAGACTTCAGAGGCCTGTACTTTTCATATGGGGAGTAAGCATTAGTTACGTTACTTCTTCAGAAAACTGTGCCTTTTATTGGATAAACCTATTATGATGTCACTCATAAGGAAACATTAGTTGACAAAACTATATGAACTGTTCAATTTTGACAATGCTTGATTGTGTCTTATTTGATTTGAATGCAATGCATGAAATCCATATATAGCCAATGTGTACAATTTCATCAATATTTTAGGTTCAGAGATAACCAGTGGTACAACGTTATTTCAGCAGTGAATAAATGGCCAATCACAGTATTAAATGATAAGGGATTAATTTAGAATTGCAAGTAAGCAAAGAACTACAGCTACTTCCTATTGCCTAGCATTTACACATTGCAAATCCCCATTTTTACACGTGTAATACACTCCCAAGCACAGATTAGACTCAGTATTTACCCTTATTGAACCAAAAGGGTCTTCTTTCTTCTTCTGTAACCCAAGTGCTGATATAAATTATGCAATAAGTCAACAAACTGGTTCTTGGGAACAGCTTATGGCCAGAAGTACACAAATAATTACCCATCATATAAGCTTTAAGTTGTTTTGTCAGCAAGATTATTTTATGTTATATATCTTTTCTTAATCATTTAATCTGCAACAAAAATACAGTCTGGCAAAAAATACAATGCAAACGCTATCTGGGAAGAGATACTTATTCCTTTATGTCTACCAGCACCTAGTGTTTGTTCTCTTATTGTGGCCAAATTCTTTTTTCACTAATTTCACACCTAGAGCACAAATGTGTATAGCATTGTTGGTGTAAAAAACATGTTCCACTGGAGACAAAACACAAAAGGAACACCTTTCTCCAGAAAAACAAAACAAGGAAAAAAAACTTCTTTAGCTCCACATGAACTTAGCTTCTTAAGTTAAGAAACGGTTAGAAAAAGAGAAGTTGTCAATAAATATATAAATAATTGATGTGAAAATTATGTTGGTTATTAGTTCCATTTTTGTGTCAAATATGGCTCATTTCTTCAGAAAACATTTTATCCACAGATAAAACACTGCATGACTTTATTTTCACATGGCAACCTTGATTTATGCTGAGTCAGCTAAATTAAGATTAAGCAACAACTTCTGTGAAAAAGAAACATGTGGCTTAATGAATGAGATTGTACTTTTCTACTCCTCCCCCCACTCCCTTTAATGCCTGCCAGTTAACAAAAGGCAGCATCAATAAACTCAATACAGGTAATTACAGTATAACCTTTCTGGGCCACTTTTTCACTCTTTACTGAAGATCAATGCCCATATTTCACTAGGCTTTAATTGTGTTTGTACATTTGTCCATCAGATCTGTGGCAATACCAACTGACAAAACAAAAGTATAGTAGGAAAACTTCCCCAAAGACATACACAAAAAATAATATATTACAAATGAAGATGACAACATATTTAGAGTAACATAACACCAGTATTACAGTGTTCATCCCCATGGGTGATATATAGATTTGTAGACGTCTAGTGGGGATATTTTACTTTTATTGTTCACAGCTTTGATTCATTAATTAGTGAAATGAGCCCATTTATACTAAAACAATGTAAAAATTGCTATAAATGGTATATACAGCTGGAGACATTAGTGAAACCTTTAAGTTATATATGCCCCATTTCTACACAGATTTTAATGCAATAAGAACTTAAAGCAAAAAGTTATTTCATGAAACATCCAGGGACAAAAGGCCGTGGTTGGGAGACTATAAAACGCCTTCCATATGTGAGTCTGTCCGTCTGTTCGTCACATTTTTATATAAACCTTAATAACTCATTCATTTATAAAGAAATATTCTCAAACTTTGCAGGAATATTTATGGTTTTGAAAACATGGCTGTGCAAAATTTTGGCCTCAATTTGAAAAATAAAATGGCCACCATAGCCAATTGTTTGAAAATCATAAAAATGCTCTAAATCTTGAAATATTGCAGCTAGCTTCATCAAATTTTCACAAAAGATATAAGGCTAGGAAAGCTGGTCTGATAGTAATTGCAAAACAAAATGGCCGCCATATCACATGTTTAATGTAAAATGGGGTTATCCTATTAATCTCCCTTACCATTGCTCCTAGGGGTTTGGGATGTGAAAACAATTTTTAGAAATCAAGGTCTGGGAATATTTCTCAGTTGTTGAATTTGACCTTTGACCCCTGATTTAAGGTTAAATGGGATCATCATACTAAAACGTCCTTATATCTCCCTTATTATTGCTCCTAGGGCTACAAAATGTAAAAACAGCCCATGGGAAGTCCTGGTCTGCAAATGTTTTGCCTGTGAACAATTTTGGCCTCATTTTGAAAAACAAAGTGGCGGCCACAGCCAATTATTTGAAAAACATTAAGATGCTGTAAAACTTGAAATATTGCACAAAAGATATATGGCTAGGAAAGTTAGCCTGATAGTAATTTTGGCCTATTTTTGAAAACAAAATGGCCGCCATATTACTTTTAATGTCAAATGGGATTATCCTATTAAAAAGTCCTTATATCTCTCTTATCATTACTACTAGGGATTTGGAATGTGAAATATCTTATAGGAAGTCATGGCCTGAGAATCTTTTCCAATTGCTGACTTTGACCTTTGACCCCTTCTTCAGTGTCAAGTGGGGTCATCTTACTACAAATGCCTTATATCTCCCTTATTTCTCATATATTACTGATCCTAAGGCGCAAGATAACCGCTGCGGCAGTGGCCTTGTTCTCAGTAATTTTTTTTTTTTTGAAAGCTGTCAAATCCTTCCTGATACTGTAATTATATTTATGTTGTGTGGTGGTTTTATTTTATTTTTAATTTATTTAGAATCAGAAAATGATCATGTTTAAGAATAAAAACAGATGCAGAATAAAAACAGACGCAAACACTAGAGAGAGTGGGGGGTTCACAGGATTTAAACCCTCCCTTTAAAAATGTCAGGGGTTTGAGAGTGAACCCAAAGCAACAGACACAGATAAAAAAATTTGAACATGCTGCACTAAATTGCACATGACGCGGACACATGAACCCCTCCCCCTCTTATGTAAATCTGGTTCCAGCCCTGTATTGCCCCTGTATTGTCACTGTATTGCCAATAAGCTACACAGCTTGCAGTTGGTTTTGTGGATGATGCAATTGACATGCAAACTTCCAAAATAGTGATAAATGTGTTGAAATAATAATAAGATAACTACAGTGACACAGAATTCACCCCATTACACTGAACACAATGGTGAATAAATTATAAAAATTGGACAAGAAGTAAGAAACTTATGCATGATCACTCAAACAAACAATATGTGTAAAAAAACGAAAAACCGCGATGATATAAATTCTCAATTATTACTCATTCAAAAAAAAATACCACTGACAGCTTCAAAAACAAATTGGGTTACTGATTACCACCGGTCAGGAAATATGCATCGCATGACGTATATACTACATGATGATTAGTTAACAACTCCCACTAGCATCGTTTTATGTGTGTATTTGTATGGTTAAGTAATGTACCAAATTGAATGAAGGATGATTTATTTCATAATTGTGTAAAAGTTGTATACCAGGTGTTCATGGCATATTCCAGATTTTTTTTATTTATCACATGACAGTGAAAAATTTACATAAAACATTAACTGAACAACTGACAACAATAGAGTTACTGTATTGGCAACACCCCTATTGCGGTTGCGTTTCAGTCGAATTGAACTGTGCCAAGCAATGAACTCACCTGTTTGTATCCCTTGGCCAATTGGCTGCCTTCTTTCTTCTTAGCCAATTAGAATGTATCTTTCTCTGGCGTTGCTCTGGAAAGCTTTTCCTCAGGAATTTGTGATCTAGAGTTTGATGAAATAAGACGTTTTTAACTTTTAATTCCCACCCTGTAGTACCCATATTGTGATTTGTGGGGTTAATTTAGTATTTTAGTTATTTTAATTGGGGCTGTTTCTTGTATTTGTTATTCTACTGTATATCTCGTTTACTTTATGTTTTAAAGTTGAGATCTCTTATTGTGAGATCTCGTTTATACGTAGAATTTATGTTATCTAACGAATGTTGAAAGATTAATAAATGGTAGTGCCCAAATCTCGCTGGTATTTATTAAACGAAACAAACTGGGGTTATACTCATCTTTTGCATGCGTGAACATGACTGTAAGGCATCAGTCATCAGTAAGTAGACTGATGACTCTGAGTTTCACAAGTACTGCTTCTGGAGAGAGAAATGAAAACGGCTTTTCAGGTTGGCGAGATTTCCATAGATGCCTGATTATATATACTAAGTTCAATTCACATAATGCCATCAAATTAACCTGTTCGACTATTTAAAGAGATGTCTTTCATATCAGTTAAGCTAATGAAAGGGAACAATATGTATAAACTAAATGGAAGACAACAAAAGCTTTTACATTGATTATGAAGTACATATTGATTTCAGGTATGACATCTCTGGCATTATGTGTAGGTGGGTCTATAACTTCTGGGTCTTTGACCTAATGGCATAACATGCACATCGACTATAAATATATCCACATATTGCTGTCTGTTAAAAATGTGTGTTATGTCCTTAAACTTCCAGAAACCTCTTTTTTCAAACGAGGCATACAGAAGTAGAACAAATAAATGTATTTATTTATGTCTACTTATTTGGCCAATATTATCACTTGGATTACACTAAATGCCCTTGAGAATTATGTCAGTAGGTGTATATTGATTTTCCCCTTGGCATTGCATACAGAAACTACAACCCAGGAAGGGTTTACGAATATAGCATGCCTCAGTGTGTTTGAGCTAGACTAAATTTTCACATAATAGCCTCCTGAAACACATCCTTCCTTTATTAATGCCCTTTCAACACTTCCCTGGACAGAAATATCCATTTTAATCCTGACATGGTAGTTTTAACAGTTTAGAACAATTACAATGTCTCGGAAAATAGATCCAGAGTTGAACTGTACATAAATACTAGTGATGAAATGTCAGACTCAAGAGACTGGTTTTCAAACAATGGTAAATCTTTGTGCCACACCGGAGAGGTATGCCTGTTAACTTATTCTGTAACAATTTTTAACAACTTCCATACTTGCCTTTAAGAAAAAAATAGAAGGGGCCTTGATAGATTCTTAACTGATATCAGCTACTTTTTATATGAAAATATAATTCCTTAACTTTGGCACTAGATATAGATGTTTTTCTGTTAGTTCCAACAAAACATATACAGAAAACAAAAGGTAGAACAAGGAATGAATAATTTAAATTTTGCCTTGACAAAAAACATAGCCACAGTAGAAACAAAAGAATTAACTACAATGGTAAGGCAACTGTCTTGATGTCTTTTGCCTTGATTCCAGGAAATTCAGTTTTATCTTTACATGTTTCATTCATTGTTTGTCAGTAGTGGATATTTTAACTTTGCAACTGAATAGGATTAAGGAAAAATAGCTATGCATTTAAGACTGCTAAAGAAAAAACTAATATTATACGAAATAGAAAATAAGGTGTAGGCTCACATCACCTGCAAAAATATATCAACATTAAAAATATTTTACCTGCACCAACAAATACTTTATCAAACTATTTTAACATGTTTGGGAATAACCTTGGTAACAAACTAACAGCCAAACGGGTGTCAACACAAAAAATACACACGTCTTCTGTTATTTTGCTTGGCAGAAACTGTAAGTAAGGCATCATTGGTTGGTATAAACTTTCCACCCAATCTCAGAACAGACAACAGAATGTATTGATTCACAAGGTGCATATATTTTGGTGGTTCACCTTCAGCTTAATTTTAAGATATCTTCTTCAACGATAAAACATTTGCTGAGCCAAAGATTGATCACACCACATAACACAACATCATAAAGCTGAAAAATATCAACATACTACATCATTATATTTACCATCAACTAAGGCCATCCCTGCATTGTGCAATTATTGCACAAGTAACACTTGGGGATTAATTTGGCTAACACTCTCCTGAGGATAGGTAATTATGGGGCTATAAATACGTTTGGGGGTTAAGGTTTAATCAAAATTTGTCTACGGGGTTATTAAGGAGTCTGCCACAAAATCCAATCTGCTTCAGTGCTAAGCCTTACCTCTTCCTTCACCTATTATCCCAGAAACAGTTCATCAGGAATGTGTAGGCTGGGTTCAGGCTCTGCCTTTTGCAATTGCAATGGTGACAAAAGTGTTTGAAATGTCTAAGAGATAAAAGTATACTTCCACCAGCCACTTTAATAAACAAAAAGTCAGCTGTTTTACAAATACCTCACATGATTCTTAAAGGCTTGGTTTGCTGGTGCTTAATGGTTTTTAGTGTCAAGGTGAAAGTTGGTGTTTTTTGTCCTGTTCAGCAGCCAGGGTTATATTGGAACAGATCCCCAGCATTGTCACTTGTTGGAGCCCATTCCACACCGAGTTGGCACCCTGTGATTAGATGCCAAACCTGCAAACCACTGAAGACCTTGGCTTTTGGTGTAAAATTTTCAACTAGAATGTATTGCTTTCCCGTTGCTTTTATTGAAAGCTATGTTACACCTAAATCAATCTTAAATGCATGTCTCCATTGTATTACCTGGGTATTCAATATATGCAGTAGTGATGTTGTAATGAAAGGCCACAATATCAAGCTCTATTGTCTAACTTCACTTTGTATGCTAATTTATTTTCATAAAACTGTATATTCTCTTGCAATTTTTCCAGTTGTATCACTGTGACCTATTGCCATAACCATTACAGCTCGGATTGTCTGTAATTCCCAAATGTGGCAGTTAAAATATTTAAGTAATTTTACATTGAACAGTATGGTTCCATTCTTATTGTATTTTGTTTTCCATAAAAATGTTCTTGTAAACAAACACACAGACATACATGAAAAGATAAAAGAGTCTTCTGCGAGCCATAAAAAGGCTCAAGATGAAATTCACCTTTAAACACCCGAAAAAAACAAAGGCATTTTGAATAATGTATAACTTACCATTGCAGAACCACATTGCTTTTAATGGCCTTGCAGCCATAATATTCTGAATATTTTATATATTTTCAGGTGGGTTTTTGTACAGGGACTATATATGCACATAGGGCATTAATGATCTATAATAATCAGACAGTATTACATGGTCTCTCTAGGGTAAAAATGAATGACTAAACTCACTTAAATGTCTGACTTTGAAGTCAGTGCCTCCAAGCATAGTTTATGTTATCTGTCCTAAGCTATTTTAGTTGCATTGCAGTATATATCTGTACTGTATTATTACCACACGCTATCAAACTGCATGAAAAATTACCTAATAATAGAATATTTGTGTCCTATTGAGGTTGAATTTGAAAGAAATATGTACTTTATATTAACAATGGGAAATCTAAGGTCAAGAAATATTATAGCCATGTTTTTAAGCCCATAATTAAAACAACCATTTATTTATTTCGTTTTTCTGTTACACCCATAAATATAATTATATCAGCTCTTGAATTATATTAAAATTATATTTTAAAACACAATGGCAAACAGCATGCATTTGAACTGGCTTCTCAAGCAATTTGGGGCTGAACATTTTTGCCCAATATACATTTCTTCTGTTTCATAAATTAAATATTGCATATTACTATAACAAATAAAATAGATAAATAATAAGAAATGACATTGCACTATAT
The DNA here is from genome assembly GCA_964017235.1 of Sabellastarte sp. h YS-2021. Taxonomy (NCBI): domain Eukaryota; kingdom Metazoa; phylum Annelida; class Polychaeta; order Sabellida; family Sabellidae; genus Sabellastarte; species Sabellastarte sp. h YS-2021. Next base: position 140,369,302 of record OZ024928.1, read on the forward strand.
TTAACCCCTTGCATGACCATTTTCCAACAATATGATTGGGATTACAAATATAATTAATGATCAATTAGGTGTTCAAAGAGTATGGCCCTAATGCTAATTCAGTACATGCATGCATTAATAATCACACAGATGCATGTGTGATTGGCATGACTAAATCCTCTGCTACAAGAATTCTATACTTGAACATCAATGGTAACTTCACTGTACTTCCAAATGATAAACATTGCTTTATTGACATGAACAATAGCATTTGTGCAGCGCCGACCTTTTCTAGCACTAAGCACCATCAAAAGGTTTAAAGGCTTGAGCAATTCCAGGTTTCAGACCCATTTAAAATTTAGAAAATATATCAAACTATTATTTTTATAAAACCGCATGCCAACCTTATTTCTAATGTTTTGTCACTTAAATTTTTAATTTATATTTTCAGCTATGTTAATCCAAATGTTACAAGTAAGTGATTCCTGTAAAATGATTGACAAAAGATACGAAGAGATAAAACAGAAAACAAATATAATCATGATTCCTCTTAAATCATTTAAAAGATTGTCAATAAAAATGACACTGAAATCTTTAACCAATATTACATGTATATATATATATGTATCATAATTTAAGCAGGATGGCATAAATTCGTATTTTGCCAATTGGCGGGTTGGTTGGTTGGTTGGGGGGTTGGTTGGTTGGTTGGTTTTTGTATTGCTGTCAATACAATTGGTACTCGAGGGATGGAAGCAAGCAGTGTATACTTCTTGCTAACCATCCTACACTGAAACAGTCGGACACTGGCAAGGAAGCAACTGACAAGCAAAACTACCAATTTTTCCACTTCAAGCTTGACTGGGTTCAGTTTGTAGGTCACTTCACAACTGCACCCCAACAAAAAAGATATTTTGTAGTGTTAAATAGAAACAACACTATAATATGTAACAGATTCTTTACCAGAACTACAAAATTAATAGGGGGGATATCTTGAAACACAGAAATCATGAAGAGAAAATGTCTGTGTTTTCTAGTCACCTGACCTTTTTTGCTGCATAAATATGAACAAATATACATTTATTTTCTTCTTCCAAGAGAAGCATATAATATTTCCAAACCAACTTCATATTTTTACTATTCCTTGGTCAAAAAGAGTCAAACAATTCACCTGAAATATGTCAAAAGACATATGTCGCTCATAGATATTTGACAAGGTAAGTTGGCAGTTACAGGCTAGGAACATTTTTTTAAATCTATAGTATATAAAATTAATATATTAAAATAATATATTTCATTATAAAATCCTTCCAGAGTGTCGAAACCCTTTTTTATGAATAAGTACTTTCTGTCTGGTATATATATTTCTTCTATTACACGTTATGCCTAGATTTGCCTTGTATCCAAAGCCTATCACAAAAAGGAAACTAAGAATACCAATGAAGATAAAAGGTTCTATTTGATTGGCTTCTGAATTATTTAGAACAAGTTGTTGTAATTGGATTAAGACCTATCCATTCTAGTTTGGTGTGGTGACATTGTAATCCTTTTCTCCATGGGCAATAAAGGTGATGCAATGGTAGGTACTTTTCTTCTGTCTCATTTTCCATTTGCTTTGACCCTTAATGGTAATTGTAACTGTATGTCAATGCGTCCTCCAACATCACAAGAAATATATCGGGTAAACCGATGTTAACATACTACTATGTTAAGTTTGTCCCTCTTTTACAATGCCAGCCATTAACCTGGGGTTATGTGAAAATTAGTTTACCTATTGACAGAGATATATAAACTCTTAGATATCTCTTTTTTCCTAAGTTCTCTAACTTTCCCACAAATTTTTAGATAACAAATAATATATACAAATAGAAAGGGAGAGCTTTGGCAAAATGCTTACTATTCAAATGCTCTTCCGATATGGGTAAAAGATAATAAATGTTGGATCTATCATTTGAAACCCTTTAACAATGATGTCAGGGCTATTATGTAGCACATTGGTAATGGGAGTAAAAATACTGGTTGCAAGTTTTAATTATTTAGTATTCTTTTACATAGCATTTATAAGCCAACCCCTCAAAATGTTGTGGAAAACAACTGATTAATGCATAACGACTGATGACTGATGCTGCCATGCTGTTTTATAAACAGTGTTCAGCAAAGTTCTGTTTTATCAGATACAATCCATTGGCAGTGAAAATATGCTTTGAGATATGGTAGAGATACAGTAAACACAAAAGTTTCTATGGCTTGCAGTTATCTCAACAGATGCAACTGGTAAGCGCAAACTGGAGATAGGTCAGTCTTGATTCAGTGACAAAACTATAAAATCAGCTATTACTGTAGAGAATAATCTCCTTTAAGAACAACAGACCTGTACTCTAGTAACCCAGTATACTCATAATTGTTGCAAAATGTGTGAATTAATATTAATCCTATAAAGAGTACATACATTGGGTTTTATTTTTAACCTTATTTAAGTACAGTAACATGTACAAAGTTAAGATTAGGGCCTCATTTGGGTAAATAACGTCTTGTCTCTCAGCTCTGTAGTGATGGGTCCAAATCCAACTGATAACCAGATGCTGAAGAGATTGATGGTATGGTTCTGTAGCACCTTTGTTTTAAGAAGGACTATTAAATACAACTTTTACCATGTTGGAGTTACTATGCTTCCTTGTCACATCACCTCCAATTTATGAAGTCTCATTATGGAAGATGTAAAGTTACCCCTAAGATCATGCTCAGTTTTTCTCAAAAACATGCTGCTTTTTTTATCCTTTAATATTATCTGATCTTGGTCATTATTTTTTCTTGTACCTTAAAGACACACCATTCTTACTTTTTGACTACGTATACCAATAAAATACTTCCATAGTTTGATCTCAATAAATAGCATATATTTGTTCTAATTTTGAAGATAGAACAAATTTGTATTTTCGGTTTTCGTTGTCCGACTTTTTTTAATGTAGATAAAAAAGTAAATATGTTCATATATTACAGCAAATTATATACAGTATGGACTGCAATCTTTGGCCAAAGCTTCTATAAAGAAGGACAGGAAGAAGATATACTGAAAGTCATGGACAGTTAACATTTTTAATAGAGAACATTAAGCAATATAGATTTCACCTGGATTCTCAATTGATCCAAGAAGGTACAATGGAACTGGTAAACTTCTGAATACTAAATTCATTATTTACATGGCAGACGTTCTTCCATTGCTTTCTTGTTTTAAATGATTTTAAATGCATCCACAGATTTCATGATATTTTATGGGCGTTATTTTTGGAGTACCAATTACAACTTCTTCAGAAGCCCATCCAACCTTCAAACAGACCTCCCATATCTGTGATGCAATAAAACAATAAAGCTGCAGGAGTTTTTTTATTCCCCTAACCCTGTTCCATTATGATCTAGTGTGTTTTTCTCTGGTCTTACTCGAGGCTCAATTTTTAAAAAAAATGTGCAATAGAGATATTGATGCATGTTATCAATGTTTATGAAAGACAAAATCATCAGTTCTTTATGTCTTGGTTTTTGTATAATTTACTGGAGATGGTGTATAAGAATGAACATCCTTAAAACAACGTCTAAATTCCAAAATCCGTAACCTATTATAGCTTCATAATTGGAACAAACCTTTGTCATTTTGCCAGGTAAAAGGTATGAGTAACCTTATTTTATGTGAATAACCTATAAGTTTGAAACATTTTCTCTTTTAACAACATCATCAAACCCACTAGTAAATTCCAAAATCCAGATCTATTTTTTGCTTTATAGTGAAAGAAATCTGAGAAGATTTTGGGAGCAATGAACAAAGTTTTGAGATTGCAATGACACAATTGAGATTGTATATTGCAATGACACAATTGAGATTGTATATTGCAATGACACAATTGAGATTGTATATTGTACAAGAATTGTTTATGACCTCCAGCAGATACAAAAGAATTGGCATGTTTGTGTACAGATTTATAATGTCAGCGGATAACAACTACTGCAGATTAATGAAATTGCAAATAGTCATAAAAATCATTGATATCTTTGAACAGGTATGCTCTAGCTGAAGATAATGGTTTATGTCAAACTATACCAAGACACCATGGCATCGATTGTGGGGAACGCATAACATTCCTTTGCCAGCCTTACTGACAACAAGACACTTGGTTGAATCATATTTTTCTGGATACAAAATCTTAGCCCTTTACCAGACCAATGTTTAGTAGTTAGGTTGCTATACATTTTTCCTCTCCATACAAACACACACACACAAATACATAAAATAGACTTCTCTCAAGAGGATTTACAATAAAATAAATCCATACATAATGCACACACTATTCCGGACATAAAGCCTATGCATTAAACACTCACAATAACCTGGGACTCTTTTATCATGGGGCCAAAACAATACAACTCCTATTTATGATCCCAGATCCTTTTTACAGGGATATTTGGGACTTACAGTCTTTTGTTTGTATTTGCCCTTCCAACCCCCTTTATCGCCAACAACAATAAAAAATATTGCTATGCAAGAGCAGTGGCTGCATGCAAATGTCACAGACACACAGAAGAGTAAAATTCAGATTTAAGACCATTTTTCAGCCCATTAAACTTTAAATGACATCAGTGATTGATGGACTTGGTTTTATATTTATACCTCCTCTTGTTTCTTTTCAGTTTTTTTATTTCAGTCATTATCTGTTATAGCAGACCATGAGATGGAAGGACAAGTTTAATTAAATGAACAGTTTCTTAACGCTTCTGCTTTAGTTTCTTAAGAATTTTCACTTCCAGTAATTATGTGTTGTTGCACAGAAATACTCAGAAGTTAAGGCTGAGATTTGGTTAGTATTAAGTTTGTTCTTTTTTAAGGAAAACTACGGAAGCTCTGGACTGCCAAAGTTTTTCACCAAAGTATTTTGCCAACTGGAATATTTGAATTAGTTAGCTTGAATATATGAGTCAGCTAACTGGAATATGCGAGTTAGGTAACTGGAATATACAAGTTACTAGCTCGAGTTAGTAACTGGAATATATGAGTTCAATAACTGGAATATACAAGTTAGATAAATGTAATACAAGTGCTATCTACTTGGAATATGTCAATTTGCTGGCTGGAACAAACGAGTTAATAACTTGAATATATGACTTAGTAAATGGAATATTAGTTACTAACTTGAATATTCCAGTTACTAGATCGTATATTCCAGTTAGCAAAATTAAAAAAAAAACTTTGGCAGTCAAGAACTTCCATATAAAACATTGGTAAACTAATTGATTTCATTTTTTAAAGTAACTTCATCACCAGCAGATTCCTGGGTGGGACTCGGGGGGTTTGAACCCCCGTCCTATAAAAAATGGTAAAGGGGTTCAATAGTCAACCCAAAGCAACAGATACAGATTTAAAAGTTGAACATCCTACACTGGATGAGATTCATCAAAATATCAAATAACAAACTAGTTTACTAGTTTGCAACCTTCTATCCTAATCTAATGTAGCTGATGTCAAATTAGACTTAAAAACATACTTAGATTTTCCGGAAACAAAAATTCATATGAAATTAATTAATAATATGTAAGCAAAGCTAGATGATAACATTTTAATCTAGTGTTACTTTTATAGTAACAGCACTAAATGAACAAATAGTTACAAGGGTTTTTTTCCTTGGGGGAGGGAGATTTCCCCCTGACCCCCTAGCTTTTGCAAGCCCACACATGACCCCCTCCCCTTATTTAAAGCTCGATCTACCCCTGCTTAAGTGTTAGCATTTGCTTAAATGCAAAATATTACATTACTGCTGAAATTAAGGAAATTTTAAAAACCTTTTTATATTTGTATTTCTGCAACCAATGAGTTAAACTGCTAACTGAATCCCATAATCATCCAGATTTAAATTTTGACACTATGTCTTTTTCCTGATGACCATAAACTCGACTACCTTCTATTTTGATCGATTAATTTAGTAAACCAAAGTTGTTACAACCATGCAGGCCTCAGCAGCTAAAACCACATAAATGGCAATGCCAGGATGACATCAAAGATACTTGTGTCCTACTTGGCTTTAAACATTGGCCTTGACCCCACGTGAGGAAGTTGACAGCTGCATATCAACTATTAGGCACTTGTGACAGGGTCATTCAGCTCCATTTACAGAACAGTGTAGCACATGGGCCTTTGCATCCAATATATAAGTCATAACACCATAAAGATAAGTCATAGTACCATAAAGACCAGTTTTCACAAATGAAAAAAACATTAATCATACTGCCCTGGATATTGCTTTACGACTGAAAATATTGATTGTGAGTACTGGGGAGAGAATAATTATTAACCATTCGCCCAGCTGTTTATACATATGCCATATCTTTGACATTTATCTACATTTATTCAAGACAATATTTATAACCTTCACATCTGAAAATATAAGTTGTATGACCATGAGATTACTCTTAGGCATTATCAGGGTGGCCGGGAGACAAATTTATAACGATGGAACAGGGGTATAATAAGTTGTCATTCAACGCTGATGTTTCATACAGCTGAGTAGTGGTCAACCCTGGGTTGTAATGCATTGTTTACTAGATCTGATTACTCTAGACTGTTTTGAGCAATGCTGAAAAGTAAGACACTGGTAATGATGAGTTCACCGATCATCTATAAGCCAGTTCATGAAATTTTGATAAATCAAGATTAGACTAAACTTTCCTTTTACAAGTGCTTTTTTCGGGGGGGGGGGGGGGGGGGGGGGTTGGTTGTTAGTTGTTTTCAGTTATGCTCTTTAAAGTTTAATTAAAATGGTTTGGAACAATACAGTTTTTAAGGTAGCTTAAAACATTCATCCATCATTCAAGAATTACTTTCAATAACATGGTTTGGTTTGTTTGTTGGTTGGAAAACCTATTGATTGGCACACTCCTTCCAAAATTGTACTCCTGATTCTAAATAAATATTGCGATAATTAAACCTAAAACTGGAAGTTTCCAGTATCACAATTTTTGAAACTTTATTATTCACAGAAAAAGTAGCTATCACTCTTCAAGACGTTGACATGTGCCGTGTGTCAGATTAGATATTTTGTTTCATGAGACAACAGTATCTTGGGAGATGAGGTGTTCTCTGATATAAATGGTTAGTTTTTATGTCTCTGACTACCATTTTCAGGGATAGCATTTAGAGAGGCTGATTAGCAATGAGCTGGGAGATAGATACTCGCACAAGCTAAATTATAAGAACAAGCTTCCTTGATGTCACACCAAACGTAAAACAAACTGCAGTTATTATCTAACACATAATGCATACTTTTGAATACTAACTCCTGTCTAAAACTTCCAAAGTTTACCAATCTTGTTAATTTATTCTCGCTCATCAAGTACAATAGGTTTACTTGGGGAAATCACCTCTCTGTTTCCTTTACTCAACCAAATCATTGATAGCAAATTCTATTAAATGGCATATTCACATATATAGTGACTCTGTCTATTGACACTGTCCTGTCTTTCTTTATCTATTCAAAGAGTTTTTTGCTATGATACTAATGCCTCGCAGTAAGCTCTCATTATTCTATCACTTTATCAATGCTTCCATTAATTATAAACATCTGTGCTCCCACTTATCCATTTGTTAGCTTCTGTGTATTTGATTGTATCAGTTTGTGACATTTGACATTTTCTGGATAAACATAGCACTATTAAGGTCAACTCTGCCTGTTGGTCATCCAAATATTAGGATGGGTTCTAGTTCTCTAGTTATCCAAGGCAAAACAAACATAGTGGATCATACAGTTGGGGGATGTAATTGATTGTTGTTTGTTTTATGTTTCTGTGTAAGATTCCTAATGTTCTGTTTTATGGAAGACCAAATTGAATTAACTGTCTCAATTTGCAACATGAATTTTTATCTGGGCAAAAATGTATTTGTATGCAGTTGAAGTAGACTTGCTAAAGGTTGAAGTTTCAGTTTATAAAATGTACTCTTACATGCACTACCTTTAAAATCACCATACTTCAAAGTCTCTGATGAGCTTACATCTCCTAACATGTACGAGTACTTTATGAATACCAAATAAATGTATACATGTTTGAAAAAGACAATGTACCAAGTTGAGTCTTAAGCCAGGCTACAATTGAAGAAGAACATTTCTGCCTACTGCATCAGTTGCCCTTAAATTCTATTTACTTCATTTTCTCAGTTTAAAAGTGTAATTATTTTGGATCCACTAAGTCCTGGCTACAAGGTCACAAGTTAAGAATCAACATTTTAGTATATACATGAGTTTGGCATATAATTATAAGACAAAGTTTATCAAGCAACTCTCTAGAAGGCATAGTTTCAGTTTTATTGCATGATGAGCTGAAATCATGGACCAAATTGCATCAAACATTTTCTGCCTGGCAGGCTGTTCTTTGTACATATTATTCTGGCTGACTTGAAAAGCAGATACATAACCAATTACAGACCGGGTTCTTCATGCTACTAGTGTTGTGTAGCCTAAAGATGACTTTTGTACTATTTACAACAGAATTATGAATGATATTTCTGTTAAAAGTACATAAATTCTAGTTACCTTTGTTTTGTCATTTCAAATAAACAAATGTTTTTTTTTTAATTAAACATCCGTCTCAAAACACATTGTATAGGTTATATCGGTCATTTAGGTTATACATACATGTATTTTAAAATTAACATTGTTTACAAAAATAACTGAGTTTGATGTCTAGTAGATGTTTGAATTAAAGAAAAAATATACTAAATTTGAATTACTTCATGTTTAATGTCTGTGAACTATATTCTGGCTTATTACCGTTCTTACACTATAATTAACAAGTTTTTGCAGAAAAATAATTTTTTCTTTATAAATATCTAAAAGTAAAGTCCCAGTTACAGTAAAATCAAAGAAATAAAACACTTTCATGGATTAAAACTTTATTTTCATACATAATAATGTCGTTTTGTGAAATAAGCACAGGTGCTCAGTGCACAATACAGTGCACCTTAACATTAAATACATTAAATTAGGCCACCTTAATGTGAAAAAAAACCAGAATGAAGGTAAGGAGGCCTTAAATTAAAGTTACATTTAAGTGAGATAAGGTGGCCTTAGTTATTGTGTTTTATGTGGGACACTCTAAGGTGACCAGAAAGTCGAGTTATAGTAGTTGAAAGTTTCAAGTGTAATTATATTTCCTCAAGTTAAAACTATATTGGTTTATATTACTAAATCAGTCTGTTTTCTACTTTAAGAACTGACAATATGTAAAAAGAACTGTATATACTTGTTGTGTTGGAAGTTAGGTAAAAAAACATAAAAATACATGACCTGGACTTCAACCCATGGCCACAAAAGTGCAAACCAATTGGCTAAATGCCAAACCTTTTAGCCACTATGTTGCTAAAGCTTCTGTCCCAAAAATATATAAATTGACTTCAAAATAGGGATGGGTCGGTACCAAAAATATGTACATAGGGAGGTCGCCAATACAAAACCGTACCATTCCGGGACTCTGTGTTTTAGTACACCCCAAACAACATGGATGTTTCCTCTTTACGAGATCACAATAAAAGTAGCCAAATGCACAAAGTAAGAAATAAAAGCTTATAATTTCTTCAGATTTATTTTTAAATTCCCAATATTTTAAGTTTTTCTTCAATTATATGAGCTGACAAGCAGGGTTACAAAGCATCGTAATCAAAACACTGCAGTTGTGCTCAATGTAATCGCTTCTACTGTATAAAGTCTGCAAATGTATGAAAACTGGGTAAAAAGCTTAGAATTTCTTCAGATTTTGGGTATGTTTCTAATATTTAAAGTCTTCTTTCCATTATATTTGGTGACAAGCGAAGTGACGGTTAAAAAAATCTCATCACGGTATCTCAGTAAAATGGTCTCCATACCGAGATACCGGGCCTACCGACCCAAAAACATTTGATTTATCACAAGTAAATGAACTTATAAGGTCAACTATCAAGACAGTATAAGAAGATTATCACATTTCTTCAAGGAGGTCAAAGAGAATGACCTAAAAATACAAATGAATTTGTCTGTAATCTGTTTATTATCTTTGAGTAGAGATTATGTCTCTCTTTTATTTCCTCTTGGGCTGTGTGTTACAGCTCTTTATCCTCCTGAAATGTTACCATAACAGGATCACTATTTACGACAACCACCCCAGTGGGTAGCTACATCTATCATCTTAGGGGTACAAGTGTGTCCCCAGTCACCCTAAGTTATTGCTTAGTCAGTGCCTTCTTTCCTAGTGAGTGGGAGTTTTATAAATCATCCCAATGTCTTGAGACAAGTTTTTTTTATTAAGATATGTAAGGGACATTGTTTTACATTATCTCCCGGGGATCAATTCACAAAAGATTCTTTATCTCTTACTGAACTTTTTTTCTGTATTTGAAGATTTTTCTGTATTAGTATAGAATATATTTTATTATTTAAAATATATATATTTTTTTTACTTTTTAGAAAGGACAATCAACGAAGATTCATTATAACTTTTAAATACTTTTGCCTGTACCAATTAGGGAGAATGTAATGTCATTTCCCCCCAGGACAGATGAGAACAAGAATACACCAGAAATGGGTTATTATCAATTATTCAATGTTACTAAACATTTATTTTTTTTAGTTTATTTCTAGCAACCACTATCAATTCTTTCATAATGTAACATAAATGAATACATGTATACAAAGGACAGGGAATTTTTTAGGTAGATATAGCAGAGGTGTTTAAGACCCTACGAGCCCCTCAGCCCTATTGTAACAAGATGAATTAAGAAATTACTACCAGCCCCTAGTAACATGTTACAATTTCACCCAAGAACTCAAATTCATAGGTAATGATCCCCCAATTCTCCTAAAATGACCGGAGGGATGAGAGGAAGTAGGTAATCCAGCAAGTTGCCAGAAATAATTTTGAAATTTGAAGAGGGAATAAACCCAGTATCTAAAATAAAAATGCATAGGTGAAGGCAACTTGTGAGATTTTTAGAAATTTGGTAAGGTCAGTTTTGTGTTGTAAAAATGACATAATGCACCAGTAGGTGAATGTATATGATAAATCAAATGTAGATAAAGGGGGCAGGCCCCGTGAAATGTTAGTTACAATTACGTTAATACAGCTTTAATAGGGGCAGGCCCTGTGAAATGTTAGTTACAATAATGTTAATACAGCTTTAATAGGGACAGGCCCTGTGAAATGTTAGTTACAATTACGTTAATACAGCTTTAGTAGGGACAGGCCCCGTGAAATGTTAGTTACAATTACGTTAATACAGCTTTAATAGGGACAGGCCCTGTGAAATGTTAGTTACAATTACGTTAATACAGCTTTAGTAGGGACAGGCCCTGTGAAATGTTAGTTACAATTACGTTAATACAGCTTTAGTAGGGACAGGCCCTGTGAAATGTTAGTTACAATTACGTTAATACAGCTTTAATAGGGACAGGCCCTGTGAAATGTTAGTTACAATTACGTTAATACAGCTTTAGTAGGGACAGGCCCTGTGAAATGTTAGTTACAATTACGTTAATACAGCTTTAATAGGGACAGGCCCTGTGAAATGTTAGTTACAATAATGTTAATACAGCTTTAATAGGGACAGGCCCTGTGAAATGTTAGTTACAATTACGTTAATACAGCTTTAGTAGGGACAGGCCCTGTGAAATGTTAGTTACAATAACGTTAATACAGCTTTAATAGGGACAGGCCCTGTGAAATGTTAGTTACAATAATGTTAATACAGCTTTAATAGGGACAGGCCCTGTGAAATGTTAGTTACAATTACGTTAATACAGCTTTAGTAGGGACAGGCCCCGTGAAATGTTAGTTACAATTACGTTAATACAGTTTTAGTAGGGACAGGCCCTGTGAAATGTTAGTTACAATTACGTTAATACAGCTTTAATAGGGACAGGCCCTGTGAAATGTTAGTTACAATTACGTTAATACAGCTTTAGTAGGGACAGGCCCCGTGAAATGTTAGTTACAATTACGTTAATACAGCTTTAGTAGGGACAGGCCCGTGAAATGTTAGTTACAATTACGTTAATACAGCTTTAGTAGGGACAGGCCCTGTGAAATGTTAGTTACAATAATGTTAATACAGCTTTAATACAGTGGTGAGAAGAAGAAGCTGATCATGCTTAGGCCAATGCTTGGTAATAAGTAACCCAAGTAAAATCATATAGTTCAAAGTGAAGTTAAAACTATAGGAAAGTAATAATACGAGATTAAAAGAGTGATCAAACTATAAGATCATAGATCAAGGTGGAGGAAAGACAAAGTGTAAACACAATAAGACACCACAAGTATGCATGATTATACGAACAGACACAGTAAACACTTCTGCTATCTATCAGGGACTAATGTCCGTGACTTATCTAGCTGTGATATTGGCACCTTAAAGAGCTGAACAATATAGCCCACCTTAAGTTTAATTAAAAAATAATTTATAAAAGCCACATAACAAGGACAAGAGCCCACAGTCTGGTCAACTGATTTGAATAATGCACTCCTCAGAACTGGTGAACGTCCTAGCCAAATATATGAATATAATTACTAATAAGTATCATACATTTTATTCCAGCACAGAGCCAGGCAGCCTGCATGTGAATATATATAATCCTTGACAGCAGCAGCCAGGGCACACTCGGAGTGATGAAAATTTATAGCTAGATGCTTCCATATATGTGCAAATAAATCCAACATGAGACCATCTCCTTGCAATAATACGAGCCAGCCTACAACTAGAATACTATATTAACACACAGTTATGATATTCTACAGATACATACTTACAATACATATCATAATCAGTACAAGTATGTTTAATTATATATGTGAAAATATATATGAGAATCAATGCAAATGTTGTTTATTCTGTACTACTGATTTTTCAATAATTCAGAATAAAATACAGTAAAATCTAAATCATAAAAGTACCAAATAGGGAGAATGTAATGTTACAAATACTAATTTCCGTCCACAGACAAATTTTATGCCGCTGTTCAGAATCTATTGTTGATTTAACTGAATTTTTATTTTTTTTAATAACTGATTGCTTAAAAATTGTTTATTTCAAATTTGAATTATTATTTATAAAAAAGTAATTTTCTTAAAACAAAGAAAACTTATTGAAAACAAAGAGAACTAATAGATTGCAAACATTCTTACACTTACCAAAAATTACTTTTAAATAAGGCAGATATATAGGGAGGAAAGCATCTCATCGATACTGAATAACTTGATTAGTTGTCAGTATAGAAGCCTTTCTAAGTAAATACAAATGTTTGAAATGTTGTGATAAAATTTGTTTCCTTTAAGTCATTTCATGTCTAATATAAAATATTGACATTAACCCTTCTCACAATATCCACATAATGCTTTACCCTGGGACCAAAAACAAGTTTCAAAAAGGGTTTACTCTGTCCCTTGCTTCAGGGTAAAAAACTAAAGGTTATTTGTTGACCTTTGTGAAACTTGTCACATTTTTTCTGGGGGATAGGGATCTTGTCTGTTCTATATTCTTATTTCTGTTTATTTTACCTTTTTGTAATATTTTCACGACTCTGCGTGGTAGTAATATTTACTGTGCATTTAAACATTAGTATAGCAACAAAAATGTGAATAAGTTCCCATTTAGAGGGGAGACATAGTCTCAATAAAAAGTGTTTTCATCCCATTTAGAGTGCCAAAAGGCTAATGTGTCTTGTATCGAAATTATCACACGCTCTACAGATACTCAACATAAAAGAATTACAGTTTAAGGATCTTTCAGACAATTATATTGAAGCAATCGTAGAGTTCATCTACAAATGCAAAGACAAAAGAGAAATAAAAATAAACTCTCTGTGAATACAAACCCCACACCTTCCGGGCATTCAGCAGTGTTTCAAATTTCCTAGATCTTATCCGGAGAGTAGCAGAACTATGTATATCTTAGTTCCTTGTTTTATACAAATTATAAACTGATATGACCAACTTTGTAAGCCATTCTATTTACATTTTGTGTACCTGCTGTTCTAATATGGAGAGCTATTGTAATACCTAGCTGACTGTAACTATGATAGCTGCAATGACATGTAAACATGTGGGGGAAGGGAAGAATAAGCTGACATACCACATAGTCAGCTCCGAGTGAAAAGATCTGGTTTATAAAGATCACTCGTAACTCATTCAACACCCAGGGACGTATCAGGAAAGGGTCTCAGCATTGCTTCTGGCGGGAAGTGTACCCCCATAGAGGTGACAGTCCGTGAAAAGATGGCAAAATTGCTAACCACTAACTCAGCACCTTCTTATACAGTAACCAGAGATCTCCTACGACTTATCTTATCTTGGGAATAAATCATGTGACCCCAATTTCACAGAAGAATAAAAATATAGCATCCCAAGAATAAATCCTATTACCATAAAGATAAGCACCTAAAAGTAGAGTCGCGGTTGCTTTGTGACCGAAAAGATCATTCATGAGTTTTTAAAACAGAAAATACTCACTTGCAAAGGTTCATGTTGTATATTTTTGTCTTATATCTACAATTACTGTGACAATGTTCCTTCATGAGTGAAAGGACAAATCATATGAAGAATAAGTTTAAGCTCAGAATTGCATCGTCTGGGCAGTTGAGGGGCAAATCGTGACAGTCGAACAAGGGTACAAATGGTATGTGCAGTCGACTTTTAAGCCATGTTGATTGAATGATATATTTTGTACATAGACAGGTTTCCAATATCTGGCCAGCACACGGTCAGTACGACAGAACATTGTTTTTTACTATGTTGTTGGATGAGCATAACCTGATAATTTATAGGCTTAATCTCTAAATAATTTAGCATGTATTTTACTGGTAGAAGTGGTAGATTTTCAAATGTGCTGAGCTGTATGTTTTGAAAGACTCTTCTTCTGGAAACAGTCATCTGTAATTTTATATCCCGAATATGGATTCACACAAGTAAGCTAACTATTATTTAATGTATATACTGTACTTTTAACATATTATTATAAATCAAATAATAATTGGGTCATTCCCATGAGTTTAAGTTATACTTGGACTAAGTCTTGCTCAAAAATATCTCCACCACATAAACATTAATGTCTAATTGATTTAAGACACCTTTTTACACGCCATTAAGTAAGAAAATAAAGCACATGGAGACATTATGTAAGGCTACGATGGACAAGTCCTATGAATAATTAACTAGAGAAATAAGTATGGAAGCTTTTTATAGATCAGTTAGTTTGTCTGTGTGTCATGGAATCATTTGGATTGTTAGGGTTGATTTTGTTTTGTGTTTTTGTTGTTTTTTTGGTTTTTTAATATTTTGGGGTTTTTTTATTGATGAAAGTTATTTTTGCTGTTAGTACCTATCATTGAAAAGCCTTTCTATTCCGTTAAAACTAGCAACAAACAAATCCTGATTAATTCTGATACTTTGTGTTGGTTTATCAAATTTGACCCTGACCTTAAAGCCAAAGTCGAGTGACCAAGAAGCGTTTCAAATCATTACTTCTTCTGTGAAATATGATGTTACAGTAAATATCCTAACATTGTATTTCTCATGTGTAAAGGAAGGGAGTTCCAGAATGTTTGTGCACAATGCCTGAAGGAAGGTGTATGTGTTTTCTGAACTTTTTGGTAGAAAGAAGGGACGTAAAAGGACATAAATCTTTGGCTGCTACGTCTAGTTTGCTGAAAGAAGTGTACGGATGGTTTTTTTTTCACTGAGCACTGCTGGCTGGCAATTTTAGAACTTTTTATGTGACCAGGCCTATTTTGAAATGTACTCTCTGCTTAACTGGACGATAATGGAATTTTCTAGTTGTGGGGTAGTGTGGGGAAAAGCTGGCGGAACTAGAGACAACCCTTAAAATATTTTAAATATTGCTTTCCATCTTCATGATTTGATGGCCATTTTGAATATTATTGCCAAATAAACTCTTTGAAACATTCAGACTTTGCACTCAATTGATATATTTATTAGCATTCCCTAAAACTAATAAAAAATAATAACAAAGCATTTGGTAATGGTTTTTCACCAGATTATACAACAGCAATGTAATGGTGAACTTTGAGGAAGGGGTGTATTGTTATACAAAAGATAAAAAACTTTGAAACAGAACCTGGGCAGGGTTAAAAGCATCTGTGACCTGAATCTGCACGCCATAGATATCCAAATCAGAGACAGGATTCCTAGAAAATTGTAGAAAGGTTCTTCAATAAAAACACCTGGGACAGAATAACTGTCATGCAGAGACTGATTGGTTGTTTATGTCTATCAATATTGCCATGATATAGTTGTAGTTCTGCAGTGGACACAAAATATAGAAGCCCTCAAAAATACAGATATGACTACATTTTGTGTCCAACTGTATCCACGAAAAGGGAAAATACTCATAGTTATCCACCTTTATCAGTTAACCGTATTAAACTTTTCAACATATCATGTGTGTAAAAAAATTTTAAAAACTAATCCTGTGAGCAGAAGCAAGTTTTGTATTCAATACTTTTAAAACAATAAATTTTATTCCAACTTTTGAGGGCCCCATAGACCGACTATTTCTGATAATAGGACCACCCCTTTAAGGAAATCAGCTCCTCAATAGTAAATAGAATATGTTAACCCTACCTAGTTATAAATACACTTCCTGACTTGGTGAATAACGTCATAAACTTTGTTATATAAGCTCAGGTTTGAGTTAAAGAAAATGTCCAAATTATGTAGTAATTCAGCATGATTACTTGGTTAGGAAAAAACTTTTGAATCAGGGAAATCGATCTTCAGTGAAGCACACAAATGATTTGGAAGGGATCATTAGCCCTTCAGTCCTAAATACAGTACTTAATTTACTCGCGGACATCTGAAACCACCAATTGCTGGGAAGATGAAAGACCTTTCCTTTTAACCCACCCATTCCTCTTAAATAAACAAGCCCACTGAAAATTCAAGCCTCTAAGTTACATTTCCATATAAGGAATCTAAAAATGTATTACAATTTTAAGCATGCCAGATTTTTTAAACTAAATTTAAACTATCATACTAAGATAAAGAGCCCAACACAAAATGAACTAAGTTGGTTGCATTTTTTTCTCGGGTCAGTCTGTTTAAAGACCCTTCTTGTTTCTTAGCATTCACAACAGGCAGGTAATAATCAGTATGGGGGTAATTGAGTAGCTGACTTAGTTTACTATCCATAGCAGGCAAATTGATTCCTGGCAGTCTAGTTAAGCCCTGCAATGACAGACAGTGATAATTTTACACAGCTCACTTCATTCCATTACTGTAATGGCTCAAAATATACTGCTAGTTTGCAATGTTATGGCATTGTGACATCTACAGTTAAGCTAGAAGTAATATTTAGCTTTATTTTGCCCAGGAATACATTATGGTTTATTTATCTTAGTGATTGTCATTGGAAACAACTTGAAACCAGAATTTAACTATTGGTAAATATTAAATTTTTCTATTTTCTTGTATAGCCTCAATATCATGTCTTGACATGGATCACTTAATGGTTACCTTGTAGTTAATTATATGCAACTTCAGAAGTTTAAATTAACCTTACTTTTCTTAGTCTAAAATAAACCAGTTACTTTAGTGTATTGCTGTTAAAATACTGGCAATGTATAGCTTTTTGCTACAAACGTTACACTTCCTGTCTCTCTCTCCTGCCATCCTTTAACTTATAACATTGGATTTTGTTACTTACATCTTATGTCATACTATTCAAACTTATTCTTAATCACCTTGCATTAAATCACTTTCTTCTACTGTCGAGAGCAGTTTTATCGTTTGTTTAACTATGAATGTTGCTGCTCTTTAAGACTTTGAAGGACAGGTGAAAAACTTCACTGGATAATGATATTCAGTGACTGAGCAGTGTAGCTGTACTATGGAAAAAACATTTAATAGGAAAATAATTTAATTACCACTGTTGTATTTTTAGATGTATCGTGACAGGACATAAATATATACAATCTGAGAATGTGAGAATTGTGTATCTTGTCTAACAGATCCCCACACCCCAGGAATAATAAACTCATACTTGAGAAATAGTTTTATTTATATTTGATATGTAGTAGTCATACATCATAATAAAATTAATGTTTAAATGCATATCAACAAGTCTATTTCTAATCTACTAGTACTTGCAGTCCAATCTGAGATATACAATATAGAGCCCATATAACTTTACAGATGCAGTTAAGATTAATATACATTACATGTAACAGATGCCAAAGGTGACCTAAAATCAGGCGTGGATTTAGTACAGGGGAGTTTAGGGCTAGCATCTTTGTTTCGATCGGTTTAAGGCTAGCCCATAAATTAGGGTTACATCACCCAAGACCCCTAATTGGGTTAGGGCAAGATAATTGACACTAAGAGGATAGAATCCACAACTAAATGAGTCTTAGATGTACAAAATCATGCAATATATAAGACTGCATCTACATTATATTTTAAAAATCCATTAAACTACGTAAAATGTGTAAAGAATGAAAAAAATAGTTTCAAATCGAGGTTACCACAGTTACAACTTGAGAAATGGGTTGTGCCGGATAGGTTGTAAAAATTCTATCTATGCTAACCCACAGGCTTCAAATTTCAAACTGAGGAAGTTTCCCCCAGAAACATGCAGTGGTGTGAGACTGATGGCGACAAATTATATATATGTAATGTTACAAATCAGTTATCAGGAATACTTCTATCAAGCTTAATACTCCATGGTGATACTATATATTCAGAAACCGGCATTGGATCTTAGTCTAAGTAGCCATGTTCTCAGGTTCTTGGTGTGGCTTGCAGACTTGCTGTGTACTTGTTTTGCATTGCATTGTGCTCAATAGGGGGGATTTCGGAACCAATAATGAAAATAACATCCAAGAACATAGCACAACTATGTATATGGACTCACACTGAGGCTAGAAATGCATTAAAATCCACTTACAAATTAATACACTTAAAAAGTAGTGGTCACACAATTTCTGATCAATACTGTAGTTTACTCATCAAATCTATTAACTAAGAAAACACATAAATTGAGCTTTATATTTTGTGAAATCTTTTCTATTTAGACTTCGACGAACTGAGAAGCTGCCTGCAAATAGGGGTATAAATTAGTAGTAGTCATTGCATGTGAATTTTTATTTTTATTCAATCACATTTGTGGCTTCAAATAAAATTATTCAAATGTTGAAAAAGTACACATAGTGCAATCATAAATGGTTTGCCCATTAAACCAATCAGTTCCATTTCCTTGAGCTAGCATATGTCATGTAAAAAAGCAAAGGTGACAGTATAACATCTCACCATGTTTAATTCCCGGCTGGCAATTTACGTCGTCTCATCAACCACTATGTTAATTTGTAGACCCTGCTTCCTGAGAAAAACAAAACAGAAAGTCTATAACTTATAATGAACGGAAAAGGTGGATGCCCATCTCAAGACAGGCGCCATTCCTTCAGCATGTGCCCAAACTAACTTCATTACGCAGGCAGAGTGCTGGCTGTATAGCTATGATAACAGACAGACAGGGTTTAAGTTTGTGCCTACATAAAAGCTTTAAAACGTTGAGATATCAGAGCACGAAAGACTAAAGCTACTTACAAGATAATTGCACTTTCTGAGGTCTCCCCATCAACACAAACAACAAGCTTGGCACGTAGTGCCAATTTACAGAGCCAGGAATGGCATTCGAGATTGAATTTCCCAAACTTTAGGCACTTTATAGCCCTTGCAGCTGAGAAAACTGGTAGAAGATTCAGTGGAAAAAATGGGTGAAATGTTTTACACACTCTAATAAATCCCTTATTTGAATATTCACTTTCCTTCACCAAATGGGTCTTTTTAGCGTTGTGGTTACGATGCATGATTTCAGTTGGGTAGGTGCTAATTGGGCTCACGCTGATTGTACCTTTGGACAAGGTACATTATCAGGACACCCATTTCTCTTTTCCAAGCAGTATATTAACTTGGTACTAACCCCATGAAACCTATAAAAACTAAAAATGTGCAAGCGAGTAGAAACACTGTCACTTAGTGGGTAACACACTCGCCTAGGAGAAGATGGTCTGGGTTCAATCCAAGGTATGGGCGGATACATTATGGCTGACCATTTAAAACATTTGTAATTGATCCTTGGGTCCTCTTCCCAGCAGCAGGCTGAAGAACCTCAGGGATATTGATAAATGCCCCTCCCTGAGCATTTGCCTTTTGGTTAGGGGCATGTTAGTTACTTGAGAGCTTTGTCTGCACATGTGCAGTGGGGATTGGCCAAATAACATTTTGAGTCCTGTAGTTAAGGAAACATTGTGGTATGTATAACCATATGGTACAGACACCAGAAAACGTACATCAACCTTGAGTAACATTTTTCCTTCCTGATACTTAAAAAATCTGCCACTGCTATGGTGGCCATATTTCACCTATGTTAGAGATAAATTTTGTCATGTTACAACTTAGTAGATCTATGCTTCCTTTGTCAGCTTAAAAAATACATTAATATGGACACACATTCGCCAAATTCCTTTTCATATTCCTTTAGGTTGATCCAAAAAACATTCGTTTATCCATAGATGTACATGCATAAACAGCTTATCAATAAATGGACTCCAGCAATAATTGCAACCTACTGACTCTCAACTCACAAACCATAAATTATAGCAAATACAAATGAACCTCATATGTTGTCTTATATGTAAGACAGAGACTGTCTTATTTAATCAACTATTTTTTTTGATAGTAACCCCCCCCCCCCCCCCCCCCCCCCCCCAAAAAAAAAAAAACAAAAAAAAAACAAGCTCACTTGATCATTACACAATTGAGTAAATGATTTTTTGCATATGATTTGATTAGTTCTTAAATAGTCTACCTGTCTAATGTACTAATATTTACACTACCAATACTCTCTGGATGCCCAACAATTGGGCCCTTAGCCTACTGATAACTACTAATACTACATCAACAGTAGAAAGGGGAAACCCAC
This sequence comes from Sabellastarte sp. h YS-2021, assembly GCA_964017235.1. Taxonomy (NCBI): domain Eukaryota; kingdom Metazoa; phylum Annelida; class Polychaeta; order Sabellida; family Sabellidae; genus Sabellastarte; species Sabellastarte sp. h YS-2021. Next base: position 140,390,273 of record OZ024928.1, read on the forward strand.
AGTCAAAAGCTGTAAAACCCTCACTTTAACAGTACTTAGAATCTCTCTTTATCTTTCTAACACAGTGGACAATTGCTTCGAGAAATAGATTTTTTTAGCAGCCATGGAGTAGGTTCACCCCTCGCAAGTGACATGCAATCTTCCAAGGTAAACATCAATCAAGGCTAATCAATTTCCACAAAAAGAGGGTGAGAAAATGATCACATCGCTTATATCAACACTCAAAGGGATATCAGGGGGTGTGGTGGTGTTCTACTTGATAATGAAGAAATATAATCCATTTTACAACCTCAGGCTCGTTTCTGCAATCAAGTAAAAAATATTTTATGGGCTGTAAAGTGGTTACCTATATAAATATTTTTAAAATTCAATTTGGAATTTAACTGGATTTTACAATAACCTTATTTAGTCATGCTGTAGTTTAAGTGTACATATATATCAGAGGACGTGTTGAAATTTCCAAGGAATAAAAGGAACTGAAACAAGATTGATACCTTGAGATTACCCCCAGTATAAGATTACAGCAACTTGTGGATGGCTGTACCAATATCATAATTTACGGTGTAAGATTAGAAGGCTACAATCTTACAGCTTACAATTAGCAATAGATAGAACTAAACATGTACTCTTAAACTAAAGCATTCATATCACTTTGTAAAGAGTGTAAACTAATTTTTTTCTTGTTTTTGGTGAGGAGAAACTAAAGAAAGAAACATTTTATAAGTTTTATTTTTGAAGTTATTCTCAGGCAAACATATATCAAATAAATTAACTGAGTTACCAAGGACTGATTGTTTTTTCTTATTTTTCCAATACAAAATTAAAGCTACAATACGATGATCTTATTTGCTAATACCTACGCCACATGTTTCCATGTGGGGTCAAGAGCTACAAAGGAATGGGTTCGTGACCTTTCAGTAGTGGATTTTTGTAGTTAGGTCTGTTGTGTGTCTTGCTAGAACACATATGACACAACATGAAACATGGTTAGCATTTGGGACTGCTTGTTTAAAATGCTTGAAAAACACAAGCTCTCATGAATAAAACTTAAATTGGAGGGGTGGAGGGTTGTTGAGATGGCTACATAGAGATAGACAGGGTCGCTCATGTACCACTAAGATGCAAGATCTCTTGTCAGAGCCAGAAAGGTTAAGGTCGTCAGCTGAAAATCAACTATATAAATAGTACAGAAAGGTGTGACCTAAACATAAACAACAAAATTGACCGTTCCATAGGCCACGCCCACTTCCTGGATTACAGTATTTTAGTTGTCTCCATGTCAGGCCTTGTCTGACGAACAAATGGCGAAAATGGCAGGAAATGAAACGCAAACATTGAGTATTTTAAGATATAGGAGAAAAAACAGGTATTATAAATGATTGAATGGAACATATGATAAGAAATTTTTGTGACAAAAAATAGAAAATAAATAAATAAACAATTTATTGATCAAAACAAATCCTTGTGCATTGCAGTAAAATGTAAATAATGGCAGCTTGGGGACATATATACACATTTCAGACATTTTAAAGTAGGTAGGATTGATGACATAATTTTTTTATTTTGTTCCATTATCAGAAAGCAATAATATTTACAAATATGTCCCTAAAAATGGCCACGTTTTTGTAATTCAAAATGGCGCCGATGAAAACGGAGCAAATGATTGGTTGTTGCTATTGTAGTAAACAGGATATTTGCCGATTTGCGGTATTTTGATTGACACCGTGGAACGGTCTATGATGGATGAAAATTTGTAAACCAAGTAAATAATTGTTCATTGTCTGGCCGCTGACTGGCTAGATGTGAAATATATGTTAATTTTAAGACTTGACTTTGAAACAATAATTTCCTAGTAATGCACAGTCATCTAATAATAATACAAACATTTTGAAAGTTAGAATGTGCCCCCAGGTTATTAATACTGGTAAAAAAACAGCACACTATTCTGTACCACAAAATAGTTAGCTATGATAGAGTAAAGCATGTTAAACAATCAATACCCGAGGGAGCGCAAACGTTCACCCAGGGATCTGGAATTAGATATTAACAAAAAAAATCCTAAAAGAAAATCCCAATGCGGATCCAAATCATCTCTGAGGACGATCAAGCCAGATATAGACCCCACCTAGTGTGAAAATAAGACCCCAGTACACTTAACAATGTTGAGTTTTAGAGTAAAAAATATCCTTAAAGATATCAGAATCTCAAACCAGCATATCTTTTAGGACCAGACTAAAGGCAAGCACCATGTTATGTGAAAATATGATCCTGATCTAAAGTGTAGTTTTCAAGTTATGTGTATGAACAAACAAACAGATAAACAGATGCAATTACAATAGCAACTTTTTCGGGGGCATGGGTAATTAGTGCTTCCTTAAATTATGTATTTTTCATGAAGTAAAGCGTTTTAATGAAGTTAACTTACTCAGTAGAATATCATATATTTATATGGGTTTTTTATTTGTCAAACATGTGTAGATGCATATATAAATGATTTATTAAAATAAAAATGACAAGAAAATACATATTAAATTATACACTGAAAGAGTACAACTGCTTAACACTTCCGGCTGATGTCATTTAACAATAAATGCTTTGAAGACAACATGCTTTATTTGATATAATTGTCAGCTCATAAATAATGTGTTATTTATACTAAGTTTGTGAGCGTAACAGATGGTCATTTATTTGTCTCCAGTCCACAAATATTCCCTTTAGATGACAGCTAGACCTCAAGACACCTTATCCCTTGTGTAAAACGAGAAGCCTTTATTATCTATAACCACCCAGTAGAAGTCAGCAAATTATTTGAAATAACCCTAATTTATTGCAATAAGAAATGAATAAATAACAAATATTTGAGACAATTTGTTGTATGACTCTTTAATCAATAAGAGCTTTACATACAGTCTTTCCTATACAATGTTTCAAGAAGCTGGAAAGATGGGAATACCTCTCAGTTTCGTCTGTCAAATGAAAACCGTCTGACAAACAAAGGTTTAAAATATACATAATTCTTATCCGTATGCCTGTTTCACTAAACAATATTAAATCCTGGTTTTTACTCCTTAAAACAAAAATAATTTATTTTGTTTAAGTGATAAGAAAGTTAACCAGTTATCAGTCCACGAAGAACTTTAAACTAATAAGTAGAATATTACATACAATCGCTTGCTTCACTACCAAACAGTGGATGCATCTTTATATCTGAAATGGCCTTTTTACACTGTTCTGTATCAATATGTATATAAATTTTGTTTCACGACCTTGTCCTTATTGTTCCATGAATGGACCTCATATGTGGGTAGTGCATATTCAAAAATGAGCTGATCTTTCCTCCCCATTTCACCCTTAGAGGTTGTACATTTTAGTTTAGCCTGTGAGAGTTCAAGAGAGGTTTCAAACAGTTTGAAAAAATGTTATTACATACACAGAAAGGCATCCATTCTGTGTCAAAAGCATCCTACCAAAATATGAATCCCAACTTATTTACACTCATAGAACAGAACAGATACCACTAAAACATGAAACACATTGAAACCGAGGTGTAGTGAGTTGAAAATATAATGCCCCAGTCACACTACAGGAGAATACCTCCCTGCATTGCAAGTTTTTACTCGGCGGTAGAACCACGTCCAAGGACGCCTCATACTTACCGAGATTTGGTGTATCCATCGCACTACATCGGTATTAACTGCGATTATAGGCCTTGGTCAAAATGCTCAAGTCCTTCAACTGCCATCTGAGGTTTAAATTGTATGCAAATTTGTGACACAGTGGTGAAATGTCAATTTCTCTCCACTCACCTTGTGTCACTGTATTACACGGAAAGACGACCAAGTCACAACCTTATATACACTGTGACCTACACCTTCAGTAACCATAGCAAGAAATACATCTGCATCAGCTCACATTCATCTCTGCATGCTCATAGTGAGGTGCTCAGAGGTGGAAATTTTAAACATTTTAAAACTTCCATAGAACGCACAAGGTATTGAACGTTTTGCCACTGTGTCACAAGCTGGCATACAAGCCTTGGATAGTAGTTGGACAGGGGTGATTTGTCTAATGCCTATAACTGCAGGTTATACTGCCTGAAGTGTGACTGTGGCATTATGCTCATATGTAGCTTGAGAAGCAGGCACAGAATAGTGTTATCTAGGTACAAACTGAAAAGTTTCTGACTGCTTTTTCAAAAGTGAGAGCTGCTATATGTTGTAAGTGCTAAAGTCTCTTCTTTTTTAAACACCATATAACAAGAAATTATTCAAGTCTACTTTTGAGGTAATAAAAAGTAAATTAATGATACTGCTGAACATGGCATAGGCTACTTTCTAATTTGAATGAAATTACCCAGGTGGAGCCATGCTCTATTCATGATTTTTTGCTACATGGACATGTTAGAGTCAAATAGGGCTCCTGTGTTTGTTTACCAATGAAGTTGGCACTTATGTTTTCAACAGTAACTTTGTCAGTTGAAGCATTTTCTACAGTCACATATAATGACAAAATAACTTATGGATTTGTTTCCCTCATTGAGTTTAGAAAGTTTGAGCTCTTAGAGCTTTTTACATACGATTGAATAGGACAAACCAAATAGGATAGAAATGTGGGTCAAAGTCTCTGTATGTTTGATTATTAAGTTATAGTGCCACAATGGAAACACAGTACAGAATGATCCCATACTGTACCAAAAACCACCCTGCTTTGCTTAAAACATAATCACATGTTTACGATACATTTCCAAATGGGGAACCGTCAGAGTAACCAAACAGACGACTGAGACTGGGGTTTAAAGATATAACTCTACACCAAACCCCTTTCACTGTTTTATCCCAGCATTCTGATCAATGGTTACCTATCTTATCTGTCAAATGGATTGGTCAAACAATGTATATTGATAGACATGGTGATGTAGTTGCCATGATAAGGCACTCGATAAATATGATTACAAGTGCTCTTGATAACAGCATTTTCCTTTAGGATATTGCCATGCTTGTAAGTGCAATAAAGGATGGCTAATATTTCATATATTTGTCATTTTCTCGTTCTTTTTCTTTCATAAAAATACATGTTTACCCTCGATAAGTCTTTCATTATTATCTTGGATAATGTAATTATATACCATTTTATACAGGTTATATGAACTCCTCCCTGTTCCCTCAAAATAAAATATGTTGTCATAATTAATCATTACCGTATGTTGTTACTCGTTTGATTCCTCAAAGGGCAAGATACTATCTCTTTAGAAATCAACCTCTTTCATCTTGGGAAAATACACACAGTTTATTCATAAATTAGAAGACTAATACTTTCTTGTTGCCATAAAATATAATGTGTGGCCGGTGTGGCTTGGTTAGAGTGTTGGACTTCAGAGCAGATGGTCTGGGGTTTGATCCTTGGTCGGGTCATGGAAACTGTACCCCTGAACAAGGTACCTTCACACACACACACAGATCCGTCTTCACAGAGGAGCACAAATAGGTACCAACATTAGTTGGTGGAGTAAACCTGTAACAGGCTGACATTCTGTTTAGGGAAGTAGTATACTCTGAGTCATTTTGGGCCAAAGAAGCCAGAAATAAGTACTGGCCATACCAGCCAGTGGGTACGGATAAAAGCTTTATCTTTCACCTTTTGTAAAATTAAATACACTGTGATAATTAATCAATGCATTGCAATTGCTGCCATTGCAGCCCTTTCCTCGAGAAAAGCTTTTAAGTCAGATAGTTTGCATTCTTTTAACACATTTTCTTGTAGTATCAACATCTGAACTATCTGCTAGCTATTGGTTAACACACAAAAACTGGCTAAATGTCGTCAATTTTCCCCAAAAATGCTTTTATATTTGATGAATGCTACTAAAATAATATCACATCAATCCACCCCTTTTGTTTTGTGGTTCATTTTTTACAGGGCCATCTTTGCAAAGTGTAAGTTGAAAGAACAACAAATAAATCAGTTTAAAAAACAAATCATCTGCATTCCTGGTTATATCAGCATCTCTTAAACGTTGTGCAAGTCTTCTGTGTAGGTTTTGAAAATCAGTGCTAAAAAGGTGTTGGTATAAGATGTTTCCACATGAACTTACAGTGAAATAAAGATTTGAGACAAAATTTGTTTGTGTAAATCGTCTAGAACCCCCTCTTTTACCTGATCTGTAACCTTTTCCTCAACCCCTAATTACTGTTGGGCAAGTAGTAATTACCTTATGTAAAATGGATTTTATACAGAAAATAAGAAAGAAAAACCCATAATGGGTTTATTAATATATACATTATCCAATGGGGAAACATGTCACTTATTCTGGTAAAATGAACATTTTATAATATAACTTTTCTGAATAAATTTCAACGTTAGTTAGAAGCCATAAATTCTATATATACATATATAGATGCCCTTTCAAAACACAATGAAAGAGATTACTTGTGGTTCATGGCAAAACTTGTGCTTAAGTGTATGTATTGAGGTGAACAGCTGCTGTATGAGGTTTGCAAATGTGACTTGCGTGAAAGCTTGTTTTATTTTTGGAGGTAAATAAAATTAGCATTTATAATACATTTTCTTTAAATGATTATAACTTCATCATTTTTGTCATAATTCAAAAATTATTTCAGTTTAATGAGATGAACATTTTGATACCAAGAAAACGCAAATATCTATTCAAATATATGCTAAATCTTGCTTTTGGAAAGTTGCAGATGCATTGCTCAAAATTAATACAAGCCAAAGCCTGCAGCCACGAGCTGAAGCAGCAAGCCAAACAAAACTCCTTCCAAAATTCCCAAAAGCCGCAGACCCCATCGTCACACATGGCTATGTAGACTTATAAATTACAAAGATTAAGATGTTCCTTTTGGGTACAATGACATTCGAGGTTTCATCAGTTAGTTTCAATATATTCCACGGTCTGACAACAGGCTTCCCCTCTCATCTGATAAAGGCAAAAAAGACACAGAGACACAGACAAATCCGTTTGGCATGATAAAAACATCTTTCTTGAAGAAGCAGGACTATGTGCGGTGACAGAACTTTTTCGGTTTTGCCTCCAGTGTTATGGAGTCAACTTCCAGAGAGACATAGAAACCCTTTTAACTGTTGTTACCTTCGCCAAAGAAAACTAATTTGTCCAAACATTTGTATTTTTGTATTTGGTTTTTATACTCAGCGCAATATCTCCATATACTACAGGACTCAAAGCGCTATTTGACCCATTCGACTGAACTAAGTACAGTCCAAGCCCACAGTGACTTGCATTCCCCTAACTGAAAGACAGAGGCTCAAGGATGACCATTTATCAACGTCCTTGAGGTTCTTTAGCCTGCCACTGGGGATAGGACCCAATGACAGAGGACCGCCATTTTAAGTGGTCATCTGAGCCACTATGTATCTGCCTGTACCTGGGTTTGAACCCACGTCATCTGCGCTCCTAAGCAAGTGTGTTGCCCGCTAGGCCACAGTGACAGATAAAACTGACAAATACTCCAATACAGAGAGTTTTGCAACATGGCTTGAAAAATTCGAATGGTAAAATTATATATTAGTTTAGTTTAGTATTTATTTATTTCATTTCTGTACATGCATACAATATTATACTTTTTTACAATATGAATATGACTTTGGCACTTTAGTATATGACAGAAGTTTGTGAAAAGGGAACAGCAGAAGCTAAAGCTTATCTTGGCTGATCCCACTACAACCAGTAAAATTACATTAAATTGCTTATTAGATACATCTCTGAGTAGTTATTAAAAGGTAATACTTTAAATGTCAAAATTAAGAATAATCCTGGACAACAGCGACAATTTTTATCTCAACAATAAGCACTTTCATCCTGAGATTTAAGTGTGACCTAACTTCCATATACTTCTAGTATTTTTCAAGGTAATTTGACTTCAACCTTTTTTTGAAACTTAATGCAGTATTTGAGATTTTGAGTTTATCATCTAACATATTCCATAGCTTCACCCCTAAAATTGAAATACAATTAGATTTGATTTTACTCTTGCAATACTTTACTTTAAAATCAAAACATTTCCTGCTTGGGTACTTATTTTCTTTATTTACCATAAATAATCTCTGTATATTAACTGGTAATTTGACATTCCATGCATTAAACATTAATAATTGTAGCTTAAATTTGACTATATCAGTAAATTTTAACACTTTTAAACTTTTGAAACTAGAGCTGGTATGATCCCTAAAACCTAAATTACATACAAGTCTTATGGCGACCTTTTGTGCTTTTATAATAGGGGACAATAAAACTTTGGAACAATTTCCCCATATTTCTACACAATATGACAGATGTGATTGTATAATAGCACAATATATTTTAACATTGTATCTTTATTTAAAGATTTCTTAACTTTTTTTAAAATTGCCAGGCTCTTGTACACTTTATTTTTCACCTCAGTTGCATGTGGTTTCCAACTTAATTCTGCATCTATTTGTACACCAAGAAATTTTGTAACATACACTCTGTCTATTTTGAACTCATTAATTGTTACTTGGCAATCTCTACTAGAAAACTTTTTTCCAAAAACCATAAAGTTTGTTTTTGTGACATTTAGTGACAATTTATTCAAGGCAAACCAAGTTTGTAATTTTTTTAGTTCTATTGAAATCAATTTACAAGTTTCTTCTAAATTGTTTCCTGTACAGAATATATTAGTATCATCAGCAAATATGATGAAATTTAATAATTTGGAAATATTACAAATGTCATTAATATACAAAATAAATAACTTCGGGCCCAGAATGGAACCCTGAGGTACTCCACAAATAACATCTAGTTGATCTGAATAAACATTATTAAAGTTAACTAATTGTTTACGTTGTGAAAGATATGATTTTAACCAATTACTCGCAATTCCCTGGATACCATAATACTTTAATTTATCTATTAACAATGTGTGATCAATAGTATCAAATGCTTTTTTTAAATCTATAAATACACCAACCGTAACTTTACTGGACGTGAAGATCTACGTTTAGTCTGCACCCTTTCCCCCTGTTTTCAAGGCCTAGATTATATTTTAATGCATTCTTTGCTTTCCTTGTCCAAACACAGAAGTTTCATATTCTCCTCCCAATTTTGTATTATTCTGTATCTCAACTGAAGCCAGGGGTTTGCCATAATATTACTGTATCTTTTCTACTTCAAACTGTGGCCCGTTGTCCCATGCTGTTGAGATTCTCTTCTGTTAGAAAACTGTAGTCATGGGTGTGTAGCTGGGTTTAAAGGAGGTACAGAATTCCGCCTCTCTTTATTTCCTGCTGTCTATAAAAGCTGGAAATACATGTTTATGCACCACCTGTAACCTGACTGTGGTATAACATGCCAAACAGGTCAACTGCAAGGCGAGTCTTTTCAATTACAAAAGAGTAGTAGGGCCACCTTTAAAAGAGACACAAAAAGTTAAAGTTGGGGTTTTAATTGATAGTTTCACATCAGGTGAGGCCCTCACTTACTGTAACATACTATCATGACCTGAGTTCGCACCCACAGAGGTAAGAGGCAAGTGACCAGGTATCAGTCTTCTTCACCAATCGACGATTGAGGCCTTGAAAACAGGGGGAAAAGGGTGCAGACTAAACGTAGATCTTCACGTCCAGTAATGATCATTTAATGAGGTAACGTAACAATTTATGTGTAGCAAATTCTTCCATAAATTACTTTTTGATATGCATTTGTTAATTGGATTACTTTGTAACTGAAATTTAGTAGCTAGTTCTTGTGGTTTTTATCCTTACTGAATGATAAAAATCACCAGGAAATGCAGCCTTTTATATATTTTATTTCAAAATGTGAACTTTTTGTAAAATTAAAGGGGCTTTCACACATCTCTGGATGAAAAGGTTCATTATTATGTCTCTGGCTTGAATCAAGCACATAAAGTGTGACAGCAAAGTAAACTAATCTATCCAAATGTTTGTAGTTTTAAGTTGTGACGTCAAAGCTGAAACAGAGTTCTACATGTTTTTTGTAGCTCCACCGTGACTCCTGCTACAGATTTTTAACACTGACAATGTTGTAGTCACCAGTCAATGAATCAATGACTGAGGGCTAGAAAAGGGGAAAAGGGTACAGACTAAATGTTTTCGCACATCCAGTACCTTTGGTCAGTAGTTTGGATATGGTTAATTTTTCTAGAGAGGTTAACAAATGAAAGTTTCATAGTACTTCTACCAATGCCCTTGTAAACTTTTCTTGTCTGAGCTTAAATATATGAGTTTTCGTCCACTGTATTATAAGATTTACTCATCCTTATTTTCAGTTCTGTCAATAAAAAATAAATAAATAGCAAACTTCCTGTGCTTGAACTCTCAGTGTCCAGCTAAATTAACTCGGTTAGGGGACGGGCAGATAAAATAACCAGAGTTGCCTCATTTGGTTTAGCCAGTTAGTAAGCAGACCAACTGAGATACATTAGTTAATTTATCAAGAAAGTAACTTGATTAATCCACTTATATTTCTTGTTTTATCGGCTTGGTAAGTCAAAATAACTTGAAGGTGGTCCTGTTACTATTCTGTAATTTAATTAACATTTATGATATGTATTGAAATTTTTGTTGGGACAAAACGTTCTTCCGAGTATGTGCTGTGTTTTCCCCAAGTGTTGTTATATTCTTAAAATGCTCATTTCAGAGCATTAAATTGACCCGATCAATAATGTGATAATGAAATAGAATAAACCTTCAACAGAAATTATCAGCTTAATTATGCTATGTGTAAAGTTATATTGTACAGTTTAACTGGCATAAAAAAACTAGTCTTTTTATTTCCTGACTCAAACAAAACTACAAATGCATTCTCCTGAAATTCTCCTTTTCTATTGCAAATTTTGTAAATGCTAGATAATCGTTTGTAGATAGAAATATTCCTATAAATTGCTATCTGATATGCTACTGATAATGATGTAAAAATGAATTTTACTGTGTAGAACAGTGCTTGTAGACTCCTTTAGCAGTTTTTTTTCTTTATTACAAAAAAAATCCAAGCCTAGTATCATAAACATTTCTCTCGTAATATCTGATAATTTATTGAGGTAACATAACAATTTACCTGAAACAAATTCTTCCATAAATTACTCTGTGATATGCAATTGTTAATTGGATTACTTTGTAACTGAAATTTAGTAGCTATTTCCTGTGTTTTTATCCTTACCGAATGACAAAAATCACCAGGAAATGCAAACTTATAGATATAGCACTTCAAAATGTCAGCTTATTTATGAAATTAAAGGGGCTTTCACACATCTCTAGATGAAAAGGTCCCAAATAAGGTCTCTGGCTTGATTCAGCTACATCAACTGTGATATAAAAGTAGATGACTCCGTCCAAATGTTTCTAGGTTTAAGTTGTGACATCAAAGCTGAAACAGAGTTCAATATAGTTTTATATAGCTCGACCATGACTCCTACTACAGATTTTTAACACTGACAATGTTGCAGTCATGTGGCCTGGGTTACAGAAGTCACTGAGCTTGACCCTAAATGTCGCTCCATTTGAGGAAAGAGATGAAAGTTTCTTTCATTTGAAAGCAGTTGTAGAAGCTTTTTGGCAGACCTGATGCTATGTTTAATGACGTTTTCACACAGTCTTTCATCATGCCCAAATGAGGTGGGGGTGCTATGCTATAGGGAAAACAAAGCGAAACATTGAGACAGAGGTTTAATCCAAGCATTGCATGTTGAATAAAAATTTATCTTTGCTACATGCCAAAAAAAATTCTACAGTTACCATGAGCACAGATAAAAAAAATCTTGTGGCATTACATTGCATTGCAATGTGGCTATATCCCCATTGGCCTAATACCACCACTAAAATTAGATTTAAGAAAGGTAATTTAAGAGGGGTTGCCAAGATCTGAACTGCTAATAGAATTGCTCCCCACCATAAAATAAGGCTTTCAACTGGGAGAGACACTTCAAATAGAATTCAGGGTAAGATCTGCTAAGAACTTCCAGACAGGGTATAGATCAAACAATTTCTTCCCAGTAGGAAATAGTACTGTTTTTTCTCTCTCTCTTTCTCTTTTTCTTTCCATGTCTTTCTGAATTTTAGAAGCAAGGGAATGCGGGGGGAAATAATGCTTGGTAATGGCAACACGCATTAAAGGCACCCCTTTCAGGAAGTAAAATAACTATGTTAGTCCTTCGGGGAGTTACGTACATACACACTGTATGGACTAAATTTGTCAATTTGTCCCCTGCACTGATCTACACAGTCGCTAAACTTCAAGAATGGAAGGGATCGAAAAGTGTGTGTTCTTAATAAATTCAAACTGTTTAACTTTGTCAAAAACTTTCTGAAATCCTTACCACTTCATCAGATCTAGCATTCATGAACTCATCTGGGAGGTTTCATTGACATTTTTTTCACTCTTAACTCCTCATAGGATTTGTGTGGCTCTTTGTGAGTTATAAATCCAGTTTTTAAACCATATAGCAAAGTTGGTTTTTAAATCCCGTTCAACAGCCAGGGTCACATTGGGAAAGATGCATGACATTTGTCACTTGTGGGAGTCAAACCCACACAGAGACAACCGGTGACTGGATGGCAAACTCGCTAAACACTAGGCCACCAGGGACCTCTAAATCATAGAGCAATCGTATCACCAATTGCTAACTCTTTCAGAACAAAAAATAAATAAATCCCCCCTCTTCATCAGGGGATCAGGATCTACAGGCCCGATTTGCAGCTTGCGTCAGCTTTTCTTTATCGGGGAAAATTTGGAAGATGTTTATCATCAGATCGTCATAGTGAAATAGCCATTACCTGCAACAAGATTTGGTAGTTCACGACTCTTTTAACCTTCCAGGAGACTTAGTATTGTTCTTATTTTGTGGATAACTTTAAACAAATTTATTCCTATCAAGAACATTTTGTGTTCCTTACTGTTATAGCAGTATGGCAGCTGCTAATTACCAAGACTGTTATCCTTGCTAATGGGTGTTACTTGTATCGATTTTGTAAAACTTGAAATAAATGTGGATAATAGTCAAGCTAAGAAACACACTTGAGGTTTTTGGATATTTTCGGTTTTATAATATTTTATTTTATAATGTCAATCAATCAATTCTAATTCAACCCAAATTATAAATGACGATCTTCTTCAATTGTAAAGAATTTCTATGAATTCCCTTTTTCTTAGAAAAAAAAAACAGAATTTATTAAAAGCATAATTTAAATACAGGTATTCCATAAGTAGGGATTAATGATGATCAATTTTTAGGATCAAAACAACATTCAAACTACAGAAAAACTTAGTTACATCAAAGAATTAATTCCATAAGCTGCTACATTATAGATTGAAACTAATCAAACGCAAGGAAAAAATACCAGAAGGAAAAACTTTTAGCACAAATTTCAGTTCAGTGAAATATCACCATAGACAGTGATAGTACGTGGGTAATTTATCCATGTTACTACCCCATGTTCATTTGACAATGTATTTGGGGATGAATACCAACCACTCAGGTACAATCCTCCATAGGTATTGTGTTCATTCCATTTGTTACAGAAAGATGCTTTATGCTTAATATGTCAAGGACAAATATGGTGCCATCAATAACACAACTCCCTAACATCTGACATTTAGACTGGTGTGCCTTCAATTCCTGTAGAACCAATATTTCATCCATAGATCCTAGATATGAATGATGCACATTTTATTACTTTTGCATTAAATGCATGGATAAAAATACTCGCTTCCCTTTTCCATTTATAGATCTAAGTAAAAAAGACAAACTTCAATAATCTACTGCTTCTGTCATGGACATTTGCATATACTTAGTTTTATGAAGTAGAAATGCCATTAGTGGCTTGTATAAAAGGCATGATAAAAGACAGGTCAATTCTGAAGTATTATACATGATACATTAAAATAAAAGGTGTCAGTGTGCTCATTGCTAGAATATTTAAAGTTACCAGGAAATTATTTGGGGGTAACCCTCATTGGTATTTTATCCAGTAGCTTCTCGTGTATATGTGTTTTGTTCTGAAAGAAGAAAATTTTGGTAAAAATCTTAATAACATATTATAAAATCAACTAATTGTATTTGGGATTAAGTATTTGTAATTCCGTATGCACTCAGATAGAGATAGCCTCGTTCTGGTAACTGGACTATTCCTTTTTGGGCCTTAGCACCTGAACAGATGTCTATATCAATCCAAAACTTAAAAAATAATTCCTCACTCACTCACTTAAATGTGGTTGATTCTGATTGCATGCATTAATTTAACAACATTTTAGCCTTTTCAGACACTTACTGACAATGACAGAGGTTTGATATATAATATAATTGTATCTAACGGAGGCATCCGGTGGATACTTTGGTTTAGCATTCTCTACGCTCTCAGAGGAAAACTACACCAGCTAGGTTCACCAAATTTGCAGGATATCTTCATTGGGTTTAAGCTTCTCTGGGACTGAAATTAACCTCATTCTGAAAAACAAGATGGCCGTTTCTCTACTGGCTGTTTCTCATAGGTAGAAGGTTGAAACTCTTCATAGGTGATATGTATAACGGATATACAAGTCCTCTACAACCTTGCACACATTTGACCTTGAAGCTCTCAATTCAAGGTCATCTACGGAGTGTCGAAGTAACCTACATAGCAGACTTTAAAAGTGCCTATATCTCCCTTACTGTTGGTCCTAGAGGTTTGCAATGTAAAACCAACCTATAGGAATCATGTGCTGCGAATCTTCTGATGTTGTCAGATTTGACCTTGGACCCCTCCTTCAAGGTCAAATGAGGATAGCCAAACTTAATAGTGCATGCTTATAACTTGCTTATTGTTGGTCCTAGAGGTTTGCAATGTGAAACCAACCTATAGGAAATCATGGGCTGGAAATCATCTGATGTGGTCAGATTTGACCTTGGACCTCCCCTTCATGGTCAAACGAGGATAGCCAAACTTAAAAGTGCACATAACTAGCTTATTATTGGTCCTTGAGGTTTGCAGTCTCAAACCAATTTATAGGAAATCATGGGCTGCGAATCTTCTGATGTGGTTACATTTGACCTTGGACCCTCCTTCAAGGTCAAACGAGGATAGCCAAACTTAAAACCGCTTATAACTTGTTTATTATTGGTCCTTGAGGTTTGAAATGTGAAACCAACCTATAGGAAATCATGGGCTGAGAATTTTCTGATGTGGTCAGATTTGACCTTGAGCCCCTACTTCAAGGTCAAACGAGTACAGTCAAACTGAAAAGTGCTTATAACTCAATTATTATTGATCCTAGAGGTTTGCAATGTGAAACCAACTTGTAGGATATCAGGGACTGGGAGTCTTCTGATGTTGTCATGACCTTTGGCCCTTCCTTCAAGGTCAAACGATGGTTCACTGGCTTTGGTGAGTTGTCTTTCCAGTGGATACAGATTTGCATCGGTTCTCCTACGTGTGTGTCTAGTTAACCTTTTAGGTTTGCGCTCTCCAGTCTCTTCTATTTTGTGCTTTTTAATGCGAGTCCTTTTTTTGTATATACTTGTCCTGGCTTTACATAAGATTAAAACACAGCTTCAAACTACTTCCACGTAAGGTGATTCATTGGTTCTTTAAAATATGTTGTACAAGATTGAAACTTTACAATGTGACATGATTCATGTTACATTCCATACAAGCATTTTTTTCTATCAGTTTCATTATACAAATACTTTACTGGCGGCAATATATTTGATTGCGATTTTTCATGTTTTCACAGTTTCCACAAACTAAAATAATGTTTAGTTCCACTGACATGCTTTCTACTTGCCTTAAGCTGCTACTGTGGATTATTTTAGCTGCCTGTCTCACTGTTCCATTCCAGCGTAACAATAGCCACAGTTTTAGAAATGTTAATGTATCCTTAAAGGCTTTGGAACCATTTTTAGAGCTCAATATCATTATTGCAATGAGTCAATTTGTTGTGAAGTACACCAGACTAGCCAGTTACCGGTACAATGTGGGCCACATGCAATCATATTTCTGGTAAAATCCTCCAAAGAGTTTATGTGATCATTGGATTCTGTATTTTTGCCGGACCCAGCATATTTTAAAGGATTGTTTTGTGTCATTGTACACAAAAGCAGTAATGGGGGTGTTGAGCCTTAGTGGAATTTCATGCTCTTCCTCTTTATAGATATGTTGCTGCTGCATTGTACCTGGTGTAACTGAATCACAACACTGAATATGACATAAAATGATAAAAAAATGTTGCATCACAACATTGTATGGTGAAAATATACTATATTATAAGTTGCACCATTGTTGCAAGTGAAATGATTTTATATATATAGAATTTACGACCTGAATTTATGTTCAAGAGTTGTTGTTGTTGTTGTTGTTGTTGTTGTTGTTGTTGTTGTTGTTGTTGTTGTTGTTGTTGTTGTTGTTGTTGTTGTTGTTGTTGTTGTTATAATGAGTAACACAAGAACACAAATAAATGTGAACTTATATCAGCAAACAGTGTGATTTATTTTTCTCATTCGCAAGGTAGAATATTGATTTCCTCTACCACTTAAATACCATCGATCTCATTGAAGATAACATAAGTTTGATTTTAAATTAAGCTGGTTTTACATTGATTCCATTGGAGCCCAATATTTAGTTTTTTTGTGGTGCTTTGATTAGTAACCACCAACCAATAATGGTATGCAACTGCAACATTTAGGCCAGAAATTAAAAAAAAATCAACAAAAATATATGCTATAATTGATCATGTTGCTACAATATACAATTTATATAGCTATCTTCACCAAAAGGGTGGAAGGTCAGCATGCATTACCATTTGGCTGTGCCTACTGGAATGTTTAACTGTATTTGAGAGATTTTGAAACACACCAAATAACACACTAGTAGCTAATAGTCAATTTTGGTTATAAATAAAGTCAGTTTTACTCCAAACCTTTTCATAATCCAAATAATGGCAGACTTATTCAGATGTACGAATCATTTAGTCATTTAAAACAATAACATATATTTTCATTTGAAAAACTACTAGAGTGCCAGTGTTTTGCTTATTATTCTAATCAGTTTCAGGTGAATACAATTTTTTAAAACTCAATGTTAAAATCTTATAGGTGCAAAGAAAAAATATATATCAACGAAATATATTTTGTTTGTGTGTACAAATATAATGGCACTAAATAATGTACTTTCCATTTACCACCTTCAAAGATAACACTTTGAAGCTGAATATTTCTGATGCATGGCCCCAATGATTTAAATCATAATAGAGACATCATGACATAGTACTGCAATTTAATGGAACCTCTCTAACCCAACTTCCCCTGAGAGATATTTTAAGGGTTTCCCAGCCTTCCTAACACCACAAAAGTGGCCATCTATTAGTGGAAACCCTAGAAAACTTGGAAAGCCTTACAAAAGTGACAATTTGGGGCAGATTTTAAGAAGAGTAGGTTGTGAAGAGTTGATTCCTATGGCTATTCTGATTAGGATAGTGATATGTTAATCTATAACCCTGTCAAATTCAGTTGGATAATTCGGTTTTCTTTGACTCTGTAGGTTATAGAGTTCCGAAATAATTCTAAAGAAACATATATATTGAACATAGAAATTTATTTTCATGTTTAAAGTTACATTTCACTCTTACTTTTATAGACATTAAATCAGCATTGGAAGAGGATTGTGAAATGTATGCATTAAATATATCTATTTTAAAAGGTGCTGGAGATAAAAAGATGAAAAATATGAAAATCATATCTGTAACATTTCATTCTTTCGCGAAATATCACTTCATCTCTCACAACCACAGTATCGACTGCCCATGTTACACCAACACACAAATTTATTTCATACTGTGTTTAAACATATAACAATATACAAAATATATGTAATGGATTTATTTATATAAGTTCTATATACATGGGTAATAAGATTATAATTGTAACTATTACCAGAATTCCTAGTTTGAGATATCCATAAATGGAGTATAAAAGCAATAAGAAAGCATGACATACACATTACAGAA
Source organism: Sabellastarte sp. h YS-2021 (assembly GCA_964017235.1). Classification (NCBI taxonomy): domain Eukaryota; kingdom Metazoa; phylum Annelida; class Polychaeta; order Sabellida; family Sabellidae; genus Sabellastarte; species Sabellastarte sp. h YS-2021. The sequence goes on from OZ024928.1 coordinate 140,408,259, forward strand.
TTTTTAGTGGTCACTTTTCTGGTACTTTAAGTCTACCTTAAGGATATATTACCCCTGTTTTACTTGTGATACATTTTTTTTCATATTAGCACCATGTTAGCTGTAGTGGGGGCCACGGTGGCAGAGTGGTAACACTCTCGCCTCCCACCTCTGAGGGAGGGGTTTGGTTCACCGGCATGGCCTCAAGTGGGGAAGCTGGTAGTTTGCTTGCCGTTGGTCGGCAGTTTACAGTACAGAACCCTGATGAACTGTATGTACTGGTTTCCTCTGCCCTTCCAACTACCCGTCATGATATGACCTGTACAGTGTTGAAAGCGACGTAAAACCCCAAATAAATAAAATAACTGTAGTGAACCCAAATTGCACTGTGACAACTTAACATTACAGAAATATTCATGTTTCCTCACTTTTTGTCAGACTGTAATCTACCCTGTTCTACCGTGTGCAAAGTGATTCTCCCCTAAAATGCTCTTATTTAACCCCTTATCATCCCCACTAATTCCTTAATAATATTTAGAACTAAGGATCAATCTATACGAAACTTTTCTGAAGTTTTTAACATTACTGTCCTGAAAATTACCCAGGCACAAGATTGTGCAGCTAATGTATCAGACTAGATCCCATTGTGACGTTATACATCACCAAAAATAGCTTCCAATCTAATAAGCTGTGCTGTTATTATGGTAGCGTTAACCCTATCATATAACCTGCGGGAAGGGTACTGAAAAATAGCTATAACATTGGTGGATGTATAAAACAATAAAAATAATATATCTATTCATGTTATATAACCTTTCTCAGCATGACCCTGATCCCCATTTTATGGCACAGTCTAGGACAGCTGAGTAATAAAATACTCAGTCAAAATTACCACTGAATGCTACTATATCAAGCCTTGGTTAGGCTTTGAAGGGCGTTTTATTTCTACATAGAAAATAATGGACGTTGATAATAAACAAGACAAAATTGTTTGCAAAACAATGTATCATTAATTCTTGGTGTATTTTATTATACAGAATCCAGTATCCGTCCACTTTCCACTTAGTATCGTGAATGACTGCAGTGTGCCTTGTATCTATGTCCTGTTGTCAGGTCTTTGTCCCATGCCATGGATTAATTTCTCTTGCCCCCAAACGGGAAGGGAATAATAATTCCATCCATTTATTTGATTGCCAGTTCACAAACTATACTTTGGACCATGGTCATATTTTCATGCAAGGGAAGTTTACTTGTGGCTCACTAATCCTTAAAGATGATAGGGATCTTGATCCCAATCATAAATCCAGTATTGCTTTTGTGATTTTTTGGCAATATCCAGCATGCACCACTCAAAAACCTATTCATTGCATTGGGGCTATGTTTTACACAGAGTGTGGTCTACTAATTTCTTGATCTTCCTCAGAATTGCTCTGGATCCAGATCCGGATTGATAATCCAGAATTTTGAGGGTTTTTTAAGCCCTTCTACAGATCTTTTTTTTTTTGTCTCCAGACTTTCATGAATTGTGGCGCAGAGGGATGAGTATTTGCCTGCTGACTGAAGTTAAGCTGCAATGGGCTATGTTAGTACTAGTTCTAGACCAGCTGTGGGATGTGTCTGAGTTGGAATTTCTTTGTGTCCCCAGACTTTCGTAAATTCTAGTGCACTACTCATGTCTCTGGTGGCTTTGCGCTAGCACTAGGGTACCAAAACACCTTTTGGCCTTGTTTTTTCAACAGAGTTTTCTGCATTCTCAGGCACAGTTTATTAGACTTATACCCCCCCACCCCACCCCCTTTAAGCCTGTTTGTCCATGCGTGTAACTTACAGAATCTACAAAAAGTCTTATTTTTAAACAATGTGGAGGTCTACTAAACATGGTCCACTCTTCCTCAAAGATGGTCTGGTTCTGGTTGTGAAATCAAAGAAATTTGTGCTTATTTTAGCATTACCTGGTGGCAAGTGTTGGTGCATTCTCAGTTTTTAAAGTTTTGATGGCCACACATCGAAGTCAATACTTCCGTTAAGTTGTATGGGTCATAAGTAGTATATAAGGGGACCCTTATATATTACTGTAGTCTAGACAGACAAGTTTACGGGTGAAAAAAGCAGTGCATTTAAGGTCGTACACCTGACCTGTAAAACAAATTCCTTTCCAACTGCCAAAAAGAGTCTGCACTCTATTACAAACTCATTTAGTTAAAGGCATCAGACCACAATGCAAGCATATTTGTAGAATAGTGGACCACAATAAAAATTTTAAGTGGAGATATTGCAGACATTGCACTCCCTAAGTACTGCAGATGGTATGATTTGAAATAAGAAAGCCAGACACTTTAGTGTATCAACCTTCAATCAAACATCTCTTCTTATTTGAACCTTCAATCAAGCATCTCTTCTTATTTGAATCAGTAGATTATTATAACTCAATGAAGGGCCTGCGACAGACTATCTAGAGACATGATCATAGAGGTTTATGCAGAGTTAATCAAAAAGACTGTGGAGAAGTCCCCATTCACTGACAGTAACTCTATGAATACTTTTATAACAAAAACCAATTTCCAGAACGTAAATACCTTAATGAAGTGGTCCCCAAAGGAGATATAACTGAGTCAGCCTTTCCCTAATTTGGTTGAAGATTTCACCCTTCAGCCAGCACTAGCATTTATCAAATTGTATATTTTTGGTACAAAAAACTCTGCATATTTTAAAAACTAGTAGTCCTTAAAAGTAGTAAGTTGAAATGTCCACACAGGACAGAGAGAACAGGCCTTAAGGTAAAATAAATTTATCCAGGGATAGACTCCACATTATGAGAAAATAATTAATAGTTTTTAAGGACATATTCTTGAAAAATCGCTTAAATCTAACCTAATCTAAATCATCATTGACGACCATGTCATGGGTAGATCCAACCTTATTTGGAAAAAGACCATCAGACCAACATGCGGATGCAATAACAATACCCTCATCCTTTCTCTTTTGAGGGTGATAATTAGAATGTACTAAGACACAGAGCCTCTACCAGAGATAGCTTGACTCACCGCAATAAATGCAGCTTTGAAGCAGGTTTGTCACAGAGACAAGTATTTGCACCTGTGAAATCATGAGTTCTAATTCATGTTAATACTTGAGTTTCATGGACAGCCTCTCCTGATATGCCCCTAGCTACTTCAAGAGACGTAAACACAACTTTGACCATTGGAGCTAGAAAAGAGTGTGGTTAATTGTATGGGCATGCATGGACGATTTTCAGCAGCATGTTACTCGATCTTGCTAAATATCAGACACTAATAAATCATGTCATGTTGTTAATGAGATACACTTATCTCAGTCCACAAAAGACCGTTTATTACAACAAATATATCAGCACCAGATAACCCTTTTAAAGAAGTAGCAGAGAGAGAAAAATATGTCAGGTCCTCCCAAAATAAACTATACAAATCCACTTGGATCATTGACAAGGTAATGCAATTATTACCACAGACAAAATCAATTGCATAAAACACTGCCTGGAGGATGTCTGACTTCTAACAGGATATCCATGTCACTAGGTGCACCTAATGCTTATTTTGTCCAGTTTAAGATTGTCATGTGAAAACTACTACATAAAATAAGAAAGAGACAACATACAATTCTTTTTCTAGGGGAGAAGCCTAAAATCACTCATATTAGCTTTGAGAAATACTCACTTGGCACTCATCTCTCTGGGCCTGCGTTTCAAACAAGTTCATGGTAAGAAGGGGTATTTACTTACCACTGAAGCAGCATGTTCTATGTTGACCCTACGTCATAGAAGTAGAGTTAAGACTTTGATCTTTGTCATGAGGTTAGCCATTGTGTGTACGTCCATTGAGAATAAATTTATAGTAAAACAATAATCATCATTTTTTTAAGGTTACATGTGGGTTTTGTTTAATTACATGTGTTTTAAACACTAGATTACCAAAACGCCCCACAGGAATTTATACCTTATCCCTACCAAATCCCTATGTTCAATGTTTACTGACAAAAAAAATCTGTGTAACAGTTTGAAATTTGTCATTGACATTCAACATAATTGTGTTAATACTTTTCCATGCTTAATCAGTTGCACTTTTCCAACTGTTTTACGATTTTTGAACAATGATCTCCAGATGTTCTACATCTTAGATGCCATTAGATTCTGATTATACCAGATAGGATGTATATTGGTGAACACAGGCAAAACATAATATTTAATGCAAACAAAGATAATATAAGCTCTGATATCTTAATTTTTTCATCAGGACAAATGTAACTTGGTACATTTTGCCAGTTAAAGGATATGGTTGAACCAGAGACCATGTAACTAAGCTATTTTAGACCAGTTTAAAACCATAGACAGGTCAGACATGCTCTCCATATGGAATTCATGATAAGTTAAATTTCAATAAAAAAGTGTCCTGAATCATAAACATTTTAATTAGGTCACACTCATAATTTTCTGCAACTTAAAACTTTGCCCCAAAATAGGCCATTTATTTTTTAATTGCATTTATGGAAAGTATCGCAAGATTGCTTTTTCCACAGGTTAACATATAAGTGAGACAAATTACTTTAATATTTTAATATGCAGTTAAAGGTCTTTGTTCTGAACATTCTCTTTGAGCTAATGGATTACATTATCAACTGTCTATAAACATACTTTTGCAGATGATATTGTAGTGACATCAACCCCATCCATCCCAATCACATTCATTCTTCCTGTGGGGCGAGGTCTGCATTCAATACATTTCCTCCATGAATATTATAGTCCCTCATTTTGAATGGCTCACAATTGTCTTTACGTCTAATATATCCTCTGCTTTACTCATCTATGAAAGGTTACTCATAAATTCAATATCTACGAGCCGGATATGAGATACTTTTTAAAGGAATACACGAAGGAGGACTTTCGAGTAATAATATGACTATAGTGCTTTTTCAAAAGTACAAGTGATTGTAAAATAAAGGTTAAATGTTTCCAGAGTAGGTATTTTGACATTTAATAACTAAAATAACTAGATTGGGCCAACTCGGCGCCAACATATCCCCAGACAGGTCATCACTCACGCCACAGGTTTTGATCGGGAATTTTTTAAAACATAATTACCCATTATTATATGAACTTCAGCACATCAATCTACTCTGTTTATATCTTCCAAGGAAGATGGTGTATCCCCAGACGCCGAATACATAACTCAAATTATATTTTCAATCTTCCTGCAATGATAACTCTAAACCTATTTTCAAAGTATTTAAATGATTGATGATTGAATGTCCATTCTAAAATAATAATCCCAAAAGAGCATATCTGTTTCTATATTTGTTGACAAATAAAATATTATTTTTTAACTCAACTCATCATACTTTTCAATCTTCCTTCAAAGTATTTAAATGATTGATGATTCAATGTCCATTCTAAAATTCATAATCCCAAAAGCACATATCTGTTTCTATATTTGTTCACAAATAAAATATTATTTAAAAAAAAATTATTTATATTATTATTTTATTATATTATTTTTAGAATTTGCAAATTGTTTTCAGTTATTCATTTCCTCTATACCTATATATGTGGTCCATATATATGCAACCTAAATATGTGACACAATCTCAGTTCTGACTCCCCTTTGTGTTATATGTAATGAAGCCCACCACCTCCCACCCCCACCCCTCCTCCACACCTCTCTCACTATTACACAAGATCTGCAACCCCATTGAGTTCTTTGTTTCTCATCTGATATCATTAAATACCTTTGTTTATTTAGTGTCACTCAATATAGCTGGAGGTCCCAGAGGTGGGTGGGGGGAATCCGGGTGGGGGATGCATAAATGGTCAACAAACAATCTATATAAAAGGGGTACTCAAATACAAAAAGAATTCAGAATTTTAAGTATGTGATTATCAACTGAAATGAGTTCATAACTGTAGGAGCTGTGTCAAAATTAACTGAGGCAAGTTGAATAAAACTGGGCTAGTTGAGGGTTAAAAATCCCCTAGTTTTACTACATAAGGATATAATTTCATTAATATTGGGACTTAAAGCTCACTTAAAGTGTCCATTTTGTCTACTTGAATATGTTTAACCAGTTTCATTTTAAAAAGTTAAAAACTCAGCAAGCAGAGGTATAACACACAAAAATAAGTTCTTAAAAGACTAAGATAGCCATAACATTATTAATATTCAAAATTTAAATAGACAGGCATTTCCTTTTAAAAATTCAAAGATTTCAGCTCTATAACCCACATAGTTTGACAGTTACTGGGCTTTAAAGTGGCATAATGTCCATAAATTGGGTTTCTGTGGGCATTTTACAATTGTTAAAGAGACCTTAGCAATTAAACAACAGATGTGAAACTTTTTGGGGGACATACATAACAAACAAAAATTATATATAATACAGTTTAAGACTTGTCACACTAAGCATTTCCAAATAACAAGGCAAAATACGGAAAAAATGTCCAAAAAGGCACTTGGGCGAGTGTCTATGGCCCTCATACACAGGTTAAATGTCTACTAAAAACCTTGATTTTCGGCATATGTAAAAAGGACATAATAATGCATTCCCAGATGGGATTTCAGCTCCATCAATCACATAGTTTAACAGTCACAGGGCTTAAAGGTGGTAAAAAGTCCAAATATTGGGTCTCTGTGGGCCTTTTAGAGATCTCGATGTGGCTTTCAAATTAAAGCTTCAGACTTAAAATTTGTTACATACTAAGATTACACATAGAATATGTATCTAATAAAGTTTGAAATTTCTCAGACTTACCATTTCCAAGTTACAGAGCAAAATATGTGAAAAATGTCTTAAAAGGGTCACTCAGGTGGGTGTTTAAGGTCCTCATACACAGGTTAAATGTCTACTTGAAGCCTTGATTTTTGGCACATGTAAAAAGAACATAATAATGTATTCCCAGATGAGATTTCAGCTCTATCAGTCACATAGTTTAACAGTCACAGGCCTTAAAATTGGCAAAAAGTCCAAATACTGGGTCTTTATGGGGCCTTCTAGAGACCTAAATGTGGCCTTCAAATTAAAGCCTCAGACTTAAAATTTGTCACATACTAAGATTACACATAGAATATGCATCTAATACAGTTTGAAACTTCTTAGACTTACCATTTCCAAGTTACAGGGCAAAATATGTGAAAAATGTCTAAAAATGGTCACTCGGGTGGGGATTTATGGTCCTCATACACAGGTTAAATGTCTTCTTAAAGCCTTAATTTTTGGCACATATATAAATAACATACTAATATCTTCCCAGATAGGATTTGAGCTCTATCAGTCACATAGTTTGACAGTCACAGGGCTTAAAAGTAGCCAAAAGTCCAAATATTGGGTCTTTGGGAGCCTTTTAGAGACCTCAATTTGACCTTCAAAATTAAAGCTTCAGACTTAAAATCTGTTACATACTAAGATTACACACAGAATATATATCTAATACAGTTTGAAACTTCTCAGACTTACCATTTCCAAGTTACAGAGAAAAAGATGTGAAAAATGTCTTATAAGGGTCACTCGGGTGGGTGTTTATGGTCCTGATACACAGGTTAACTGTCTATTAAAGGCCTAAATGTTGGGGCACATATAAGAAAACACATAGATATATTCCCAGATGATATTTAACTTAGATGAGAGACATAGTTTGAAAGCTACAGTGCTTGAAAGTGGCAAAAAGTGCATAAATTGGGTCTCTGTGGGCACTTTTGAGACCTTAAGTCGACCCCTTTGGGTAAACCTACAGCCCTAAAATTTTCTACAGACAAGGATTACATATCAAAGTTATACCTAGCGCAGTTTGAGACTCATCAGAATTACCACTTCCAAATTATAGGGCAAAATATGTGAAAAGTATAGCAAAAAATCCCCAAGTGGGGGTATTTATGGGCCTCAAACACAATTTTCTCCTCAACTTAAAGTCGTGATTTTCGGCACATGTACTAAGAACATATTAATGTGTTGTCAGGTAAAATTTCAGCCAGCTGAGCATCATAGTTTGTGACCTACAGGGCTCTAAGTGGCCAAAAGTCCAATTTCTGACCTTAAGGTGGCCATAAGTTCTTTTTTACTGGGAGTTTAAGGTCACCTTAAAATAGGGATCTTCCTTTGGGCACCCTTAACATGTGTACCAAGTTTGAAAAAAAAATATTAATTTGTTTTTGAGTTATCGCGTCCACAAGGAAATTTCTACGGCGGCGGCGGCGGCGGCGGCGGCGCGACGGACCTGAATCCAATATATCCCCGACTTTCGTCTGGGGATATAATTACACTATACTTTTATTTTTCTGTTGGTAACCCTTTGTGACGCTAAACAATACATACTTACTGCACTAGACCTCTGATTAGCAGAATTTTGTTTTAGAAGAAGTAAATGACCAATCCCTTGCAACTGAAATTTATAATCTGGAAGTTACGGGTTATTTGAAGTATTCTCCAGGTGTTCAAGTGATTGAACTTTTGCTAACTGAAAGACCACTTATCAAAGTCTCAGAGGTTCACTAGCCAGCCACTGAGATCAAGACCCAACTAGACCTATCGCATTGGAGAATCGACGCAAATTGTATCCACCAGAAAGAAAACTCACCAAAGCCATTCAAACATCGCTTAACCTTGAAGGAAAAGCCCAAGGTGAAATCTGACCATATCAAAAGATTCTTGGCCCATGATTTCCTATAGGTTGGTGTGACACTGCAAACCTCTAGGAACACGAATAAGCGAGATATAAACACTGTTAATTTTGGCTACCCTCATTTGACCTTGAAAGAGGGGCCAAAAGTCAAATCTGATCACATCAAAAGATTCCTAGCCCATAATTTCATATAGGTTGATTTGACATTGCAAACCTCTAGAACCAATAATAAGCGAGTTATAAGTACTTTTAGTTTGGCTATCCTCATTTAACCTTGAAGGAGGGGTCCAAGGTCAAATCCGACCACACCAAAAGATTCCCAGCCCATGATTTCCTATAGGTTGGTTTACCATCCCAAACCTCTAGGACCAATAATAAGCGAGTTATAAGCACTTTTAAGTTGGCTATCCTCGTTTGACCTTGAAGGAGGGGTCCCAGGTCAAATCCAACTACACCAAAAGATTCCCAGCCCATGATTTCTTATAGGTTGGTTTACCATCCCAAACCTCTAGGACCAATAATAAGCGAGTTATAAGCACTTTTAAGTTTGACTATCCTCATTTGACCTTGAAGGAGGGGCCCAAGGTCAAATCCGACCACACCAAAAGATTTCCAGCCCATGAGTTCCTACATGTTGGCTTTCCATCCCAAACCTGTAGGACCAATAATAAGCGAGTTATAAGCACTTTTAAGTTTGGCTATAATCGTTTGACCTTGAAGGAGTTGTCCAAGGTCAAATCCGACAACACCAAAAGATCCCCAGCCCATGATTTCCTATAGGTTGGTTTACCATCCCAAACCTCTAGGACCAATAATAAGCGAGTTATAAGCACTTTTAAGTTTGGCTATCCTCATTTGACCTTGAAGGAGGGGCCCAAGGTCAAATCCGACCACACCAAAAGATTTCCAGCCCATGATTTCCTACATGTTGGTTTTCCATCCCAAACCTGTAGGACCAATAATAAGGGGGTTATAAGCACTTTAAGTTTGGCTATAATCGTTTTACCTTGAAGGAGGGGCCCAAGGTCAAATCCGACCACACCAAAAGATTCCCAACCCATGATTTCCTATAGGTTGGTTTACCATCCAAAACCTCTAGGACCAATAATAAGTGAGTTATAAGCACTTTTAAGTTTGGCTATCGTCATTTGACCTTGAAGGAGAGGCCCAAGGTCAAATCCGACAACACCAAAAGATTCCCAGCCCTTGATTTCCTATAGGTTGGTTTACCATCCCAAACCTCTAGGACCAATAATAAGCGAGTTATAAGCACTTTTAAGTTTGGCTATCCTTGTTTGACCTTGAAGGAGGGGCCAAAGGTCAAATCCAACCACACCAAAAGATCCCCAGCCCATGATTTCCTATAGATTGGTTTACCATCCCAAACCTCTAGGACTAATAATAACCAAGTTATAAGCACTTTTAAGTTTGGCTATCCTCGTTTGACCTTGAAGGAGGGGTCCAAGGTCAAATCTGACCATACCAAAAGTTTCCCATCCCATGATTTCCTATAGGTTGGTTTACCATCCCAAACCTCTAGGACCAATAATAAGCAAGATATAAGCACTTTTCATGACTGACAAAGAAACGCCTGTGGCGGCCATCTTGTTTTTCAAAATGAGGCCAAAAATATTCCCAGTCAAGATTTTATAATGAGGAACATATCCTGCGAAATTGAGATCTCTACCTATAATACCCTTTGCTCTAGAGGGCCAACAAAAGTCCTTGTTTAAAGTCAAATAAACGTCCCTGGCGGCCATCTTGTTTTTCAAAATGAGGCCAAAAATATTCCCAGGCAAGATTTTATGGTTACTGCAAATTTGAGATGGCTGGCTATAATATTTTTTCATTAGAGTGGTAACGGTGAAATCTCTCTACACACTGTGGTGGCGGCAGCGTAACGAAGTCAAATCCATAGTATCCACCGGATGCTATCTGGTGGATACAATGACAGCCATCTTAAAGTGATCCTCCAAGCTGGGACCTAACCCAGGCCCTCCGTGTTCCTAAAATCTTAAAAGAGTGTATTACACACTTGACCACAGTGGAAAATACAATGACTCAACTTGACACTTGATCAACCACATAAATTTTATCACTGTCTCTCAATTCCTTCATTAAAATCCAACAATTATGACAGAATGTTATGGAACAATATTTCTCAAAGTAATCAATGAAAATTTCATAAACAAAGTCAAACAACATACAAGTTTGAAAATTCACAATTTCTTTGTAGCCACAATATGATCCAGATCTTTCCCAAAACTTAATCACTACCCATATAAATTCCAGAAAGATATGTTCATTACTTTTGGAGTTAGCCCACAGACAAACAGACATATCAATGAACATACCCAAAAAACATAACCTTCTGGTGGAAATAATCAGACATTTGAATGTCAAAGTTATTTGATGAAAATCATTTGCAACTAAAAAACACAAGTTTTATTTATTTTGGACTCTCTTTAAATTAATCTCTATTGTAGAATGCATTTCTGTGAATGTATTCCTTCGAGTTCAAAACAAATACCAAATCTCAGAACAATTCATATAATCATCCATAAAAGTAACCAAACTAACACACCTAAAGACTATGACATTAATCAAATTTATAGCACAAAGCCCGACTGATCCAGCCAGAGCTAATTTCCTCCTTGAAGGGAAGACATTGTGTCTTCACTTTCAAGCTAGTGAATTTTCTTGATTAAACCACTTTATATACATCTGCATCTTTATCCATGGATTAAGCAACTTCCTGTAATTTACTGGATCACCCCATTGTTTGTGAGGGTTAATCAGGACATGATGCTTCCTTGAGGCAAAGTTCAGAAAAATACAGCTCAGTTCCTACTACCATAAACTGATCACTTGCTGGATAGTGAAGAGGTCAATGTGTGTTTGTATTTCCATAATTATTTATGATTTGTGTCAAAATAACAAATTTTTTCTTCTGTTTTGTAAAAAACTTAAATGTCAAGATTTGAGACTACATATGAACCCAAGAAGTGGAATCTCACAAAGGACAAAGAAAATTATTCCTTCATAAACTTGAATCCCGGGAATTCGGGTTAAATATACATGGCGAAAAATCTCCTCTAAAATAAGGCTAATAGGCAGATATAAGATATTACTCAACTGTTTACCAGCATTAGTCTTTGACTAATATTTGACAACATATATTTGGTAAAATCAAATTATGTGTAAAAACTCATACATCAAAAGTGCATTTTTGTATCAAACATTAACATAAATTTTCTATTCATAATAAATTCCACCATACCAAATTATTCCACTTCCAATCTTTAGACGAATATATCAAATGTAGATGAAAGGGAGGAGGAGCTCTTATTACCTCCATCAAGGATGATATGTTTTGGTAGCCCTGGTTTGTCCGTCTGTCTGAAAAAATGACTCTAAAATTACGGATGGATTTTGATAAAATTTTCAGGACATGTTGACAAAAATGGCACAAGGAAAAGAAGATTCAATTGTGGTGGTGATTAGGATCGAGATTTGGGTCTGCTTCTAGGAATTCTTTTTCAACGATCCTTTATCATTGCGAGATAGGGCCACTTTCACTATATGTGTACACAACTCCAAACTAACTTGTCAGATTACTTGGCAAAAAAATACAGGACACTCCCACAGTATTGTCTATAATATACCTAAGTTTGATCTGAATCATAGTAAAATTCTGAATACTACGATCCATAACAGGAAAAAAATAGGAGAAACCGAGCAGTTTTGCGGAGGTCTAGTTCATTTTGTTTTTTTAACTATGTCTCAACTTTTATGTTTCATACTAAATTGTCTCATTTATATGAGCAGTGAAAGAAAATATATGGCTTGGTAGAAAGAACAAAGCAAAACATCTTGAACTTTAAAACAGATACTAAATTTGTTATTTGCTTCCATCCAACCTTGAATGACCTGGTGTTGACTTTTACTTACTAGAGGATTCTACTAAAAGCAAGTTGTACTTCAAGGGTTTTCATTGTATTTATAGTTTATTAACGAATCCCTCAGGTTTTGAGTGACATGTTTAACAACAATAACATTATATTTTACATATTTTAAGTAAAGAATAAAAATTTCTAAGTAGATGTTATTCAGTTATCTACGGTCTCTTTCACATGCTATAGATAAAGCTTTTTGTTTTTGAAAACAGAAAATAATCTTGAACTACTGACCAAATCAAACAATATAGAGGATAAAAATGTTTTCTACAATTACGAACATGTAATAGTGTTAATAACTCAATGCATCAACTTTCATCACTTATTGTCACTAACATTGGTTATGTTTAGCTTACTTTCAAAAATACTATCAACATCTTTAGCCTCAGTACTTTTATATATATTGGAAATAATCAAATAGGATTTCAATTTCAAACCTCATTGACTGCAATGCCAGAATCTATTGGAGTCAATTTCAAATTTGCAAAGTAAAAGACTGACATGAAAATAAATTCACCAACCGCCCTCCTCTGGTACAAAGTTTTGTAGATTGACATTGGTTCCAACTTGATAACCAATGATTAAATGGACCGGATTGACCCTGGTAACCCTACTGGATAAGGAAACACAGTAGTTTTTGACCCCTAAAGACTTTCTCACCCACAGAGAGTTTACTGGTGACCCATACTGTACCTTAACATTTCCAACCAAACTTGACCTTGGAGATAGCCTGAAACTACAATTTATACCTATTTTAATTTATAGGTTAACCTGATGTATTTTATGGCCTTAATGGTTGCTTATTGTCTTATGGTGTATTTACTTTGACCTTGATGTGGTATTTGACCTTCATGGTAGTTCTTTTATTATTGTGTATGGTGTTTTTGAAATTCTCTTGTCACACTTAAAAAATACTATAACTGGATGTATGATGGATATGTAACAAAAAATTTTACTGAAATTTACAACTCAAATCCTAAACTAATATTTTAACTGTCATCCAATTTATCTTATTTCCACATTGTGTATTCAAATCTACCTCAACTAAATGTAATTACATACATTTCTTCAGGTAGGATCAATACCAAATTCCATAAAATCATCAAGCCTCACTTTTACATTTGAACAAATCTGTCTGGCTCCAGTTATTTTTTCATGTCCACACTTTCATGTCACACCATGGGTATATTTTTAGCTATCAATGACGCAAATGATTTTTCCAGCTACTTTGGTAAGCAGAATAGCTTACTGAATTACAAAGGACATTATGGTCTTAACAGAATGATTCAATACTTAAAAACACTGTTGATTTTTTATTGCATCAAATGGAACATGTACCCATTTGAAACTAACATACATATTTATTCAAGATGGGTTACAGCAAAAAGAAATGAAGATGCAAAAATCTTGCTTTGTGGAATTCCGTAACAGTTTCATAACACCTGGGGCAGATCTAAGTAACCACCTGAGACTGCCTTAGCTTAAAATTTCAAAAAAGTATCAGAGTTTTTTAATGCATCACACTCTGTCAGGGTAAGAGATATATGTGCCACTGAAACCAGTTCAATGTAATCACATATAATCTAACGTTTTATATTCTACCCCGTATAAACTTTTCAAAAAATTCTAATAAAACCTTTTTAACTTTGCTGTCACACAAAAAAATATACATTCGGGAGATGTCTCCTATGAAGCTGCTCAAGAGTATTTAAATTTTCAAAAATAGCATCAGAGATGCCCGTTCCCCACAGCCTGGGGAAAAAGTTTTCAGCACCATGAGACCTTTACTACGGCAAGGTCAAATCAAGGTCACACCATGACGTCGCACACCTACACTCCCAAACCAATAGCCCTACCATGTATCAACTTCCTACACCTTATGATTTCTGAGACATAGCCTGCACAAGATTTTATAGGTCAAGGTCACTATGGCAAGGTCAATGGTCAAATGAAGATCAAACCATTACGCTGCACATCTATACCCCCTAACCAATGTCCCTATTAAGTATCAAGTTATCAACATCCTAGACCTTACGGTTTCCGAGATATAGCCCGACCAAAATGTTATAGGTCAAGGTCACTATGGCAAGGTCAAAGGTCAAATCAAGGTCAAACCATTACGTTGCATATCTACACCCCCTAATCAATGTCCCTACCAACCTACCAAACTTTTTCCTGCCGCCCACCCACCCACCCATTTGGACACCACTGGTGAAAACAGTAAAATTACATATTTTAAATTAGCAGCTTCAGAACTTGAATATCAATGCCAACAATAATGAACCACAATCAAACCACTTGAAGGAAACTACATTTTAATATTATCCAATGGGTTACTTTTTAACAGATTTATGAGTTAATTTTGTTTATTTTGAAACATTATATTGATAAGTTGAGCAAATGGTAAAATACACATATCAATCCCTGTGTGCCCCCAGCACAGATGCTGGTGACAAAAAAACGACACACAATACCTCCTGTCAAAAGTTATAAAATGTAAACGGTTATATGTAAATATCGGGTATATCAGCCATTAAAGAAATACAGACTGTCAGATTATTGCAATTGCAAGCTGGTTAAATATATGTAAAAAAATACAGAAAATCTGAGACAAAAAGTGACAAAAAATTGTATAACATTCATATGTATATTTATAAACAGTTAACTTACAAGGACAAATGCACTTAATTTTAATTTAGAGATCTGAACATACAAACCACAATTATGCTTACTACAAACTAACAAAAACAAAGAAAAATACCATGAAAAGAGAAATGTAGAATGAATAAAACTCACGAAATACCTGGTAATATAAAAGTAGTAAAAGAAACCTGTACGAAAACAAATCATTCAATTTAGTCTAAGGTTTTGCATATCACTTGGCTTTATCATATAATGATTTATTGATTACAGGACTTTAATCATATTTATAATCAAGATAATAATTTATTATCAAGATGTAATTTTGTGTTTATAATAAGGAGGAAAAAAAGAATAATTTTTTCCAACTAAACATGCAACTAAGTGAAAAGCCCACCTGTTTAAATTACCACCCTCTAAAAATTTTTATTCAAATATCATCAGGTATTTCAATTACAACAAATAAAACTCACAAAGATTAAGTTGGGTAATTAATCATGAATAAAAAAAAAATCTCTTTTCCAATTTTAATTTTCCAGGTTTTAATTTAAATTCCAAAAGTAACATGAAACTAGATTACAAATCCAAATGATTCAAAACAAATTAACAAATCACATGGATTCAGTAGCCACCTCTTACTATCAGAAGTATAAAATGTCAGGGCCTATATATTTCTACACTTCAATCAACATGTGTAAGATGATAACCACAACTTACAAAGATATACACTTGTTTCCAATTATGCTTAGGACTGCACTACCAGCTGAGGACATCACACATGAAACAGAAAAACTTTGACCATCATAAATGTATGTAAACATCACTTTTTCCCAGACCCCACCATTTATAGTGATTTCCACATTACTGGTACCTATAGCAATATCTGAAATGCGTTTTGAAGACATGGGAACCCATTTGTCCAACTCCCCAAGCAACACCAACTCCTTGTCCTGTAGTTTTATTTTAGGTGTTGTAAAATACAGGCAAAACTTGGCCTTAGTACAGCCTGACATTTTGATTGGAGAATTGTAACTGAAGTCCTTCACATCTGAAGGATTGTAGACAGTAAATACTTTACTGTCAGGAAGGCTCCCAGGAAAATTTATGTCACTGGGTGTCAAATAAACTGCATCAGAAACTGCAAAATCAGCACCAAAGAAAATAATAAATGGGAGACCAGCAATATCTGAATAAGTTGTCCAAACTTCACCCATGAAGTTACCAAAGGCTTTACCTACAAACTGCTGGTCTATTGCCATTGCAGGTATACTAGGCTTCAATATTAATCCATCAGAATTACATGACTTCATGATTAGCCTGACATCAGACAGACCAACTTTATCACTGGGTCCTACAGGTCCGGTACTGAGAGTGGCAACCAATGACTGAAGTTCTGGGTAGGGCTCCCATCTGTGATATGTATTGCCAGACTGATTTTGTGTGGTCCAAAAGGTGTCCTTGAATGGCGCTATGGCTAACTGGTGAGCAAATATTGAGGTTATACCAATCTTCCACTGGTCATTCCCTGGTTGATAGTCATCACTCACCCTAGCCTGTGTCACAGCGGGGATTTCCAGTGACTGCAGAGCGTGGCGAGACAAAGCAGTACAGTACTGGACTGTTATTCCATTCATTGCAGCACCTTTGCCCATTTGTTTTAGCCATGTGCGACCCAAGGTGACATTTTTCAGAAGACAATCAGTTCCAACAAACTGCTGCGATAACCAATCCTGTTCATACATCATTAATCCCCATTCCTTTGAAATCTGAAAGAGGTCCTTCCAAAATCTCCAATCATCTGGAATGCTCTTCTGAGTAGTATTTACTTCAACAATGAAATTGTACTTTCCACCATTCACCTTTGCATACTTGGTTTTGTCTGACCACCACTTATTATGAGCAGCCATTACCAAACCAGTGTTTTCCCATAGATAATGAAAACCATCTGGAAATATGTCTGACTTAGCTACCCATTCAGTAACTCCCCCTTTTGGATCTTTAGGATACCACCATGAGTCATACTGAATATACCTGTATGGTATACCAAAACTTTTTGAGTATTCATAAACATCAACGATTGTGTCTTGGTAATTTTTATTTGGTTCAGTCAAGTAATAGTAATAAGCTCCATTATCTGTCCAGTAACCAATATAATTATTGATGAAATCAGCATTTCTGTAACTGTAATTTTTATTATAATACTTCCTCATTAGTAGACCGAGTTCTGTCCCGTCGCCAATTGTTATTGATATGTTTCGGGACACAATGGCGAGGGACAGAGTTCACATGTACTAGTTTTCTGTGTAAATTTGGAACGGCATATTTCTAGACATATTACAACAAGTATAAAGTGTTATTTGAATTATACTTTTATATTCATGTGCCGTTCACTAATATTTAAATGCCAATCAAACTGGCATGCATGTGTATCAACCTGTTTTAAAATGTAAACAAACCGTCAATAGTACATATAGTTATCTACAAAAGAAATTTTTGGCTTGTAAAAGCAGTTTAGTTAAACAGCATATGTACTGTAAACCGGATACAGCGACTTGGACATAATAATTACTTTTTAAAGTAAATGAAATAATTTCCCACAGTTTGAGATTTACACAGAAAACTAGTACATGTGAACTCTGTCCCTCGCCATTGTGTCCATCAGTACATCAATAGCAATTGGCGACGGGACAGAAACTCGGTCTACCTCATTAGGTGACCCCAACTGTCAAAATTTCTGTTGATACCCTGATCAGAAAAATGTAATATTGTCCAGTATTCAAAGTCTTTTGGAACACTTTCTACCATTCCCATGACTCCCCAAGATGAAGTGGTTTTTTCTTCCTTGACACCATACACTGCAGACCCTGCCATTGGATTCACAAGTGAAGAGATAACTGCAGAATGCTTATCAGCATTAAACAAAACTAATGGGCCACTTGCAATTCCTGAGCTGATTTGTTTTGTATGTGATATGTCCCATACTCCAAGGGCCGATTTCACTAAAGGACTTAAACTAAGTCCCTTTTTTGGCTAAGTCAGGGACTTAAATCTAAGACTTTGGTCTTAACTAGGTCTGGGACTTAAAATGGATTTCACAAAGGTGACTTAGCTAAGTCCAAGCTTATCATATAACCACAGTGGTTTTCTGTGTCATGTGACCTTTTATATCCTTCATTTAATACATTTTATCTAAGGATAAGTGCTGTTTTGAAATGAAAAACCTTGTTGCCACACATAAACTTCCCAAAGACTACTTCAGTAAGGTGTTCTGTGTAATTATACTTTTTTTACAGCCCTTTCAAATTTTCAAGTGGAGAAAAGTTTATGGCAGCCATATTTAAGTCCTCTTTACAAAATTTAAGCCCATTACCTCCCAGACTTAAGTCTAAGTCCACTGACTTAGCAAATCCATGGACTTAGCCCCTTTGTGAAATCCACTAAGTCTAAGCCCGCTGACTTAGCATATTTTTGACAGAATTTAAGACCAAAATCTTAAACTTAAGCCCAAAACCAGGCTTAAGTCCGTTCGTGAAATCGGCCCCAAGTCTTAAGTTGTTTTCACCAAGCATATAATTACCAAAGGCCAAAAATCCAAGTTCTTCCTCGTCTGTGGCAGTAAAACAAGGAAATCCTGATATCAGTTTATTTGAATCTCCAGTGCTAGTATTAGTCAAGCCATCAATAAAGACTTGGCCAAATGTTATGGTAGGGTGGTTTTGGTAACTTTTTATGATAGTTTTAAGCAGTACACTAGAAGTAACATTCCAGTACAATTCGTGTGCTACCCATTCCCCAAAAGTATCAGTTCCTGAATCAAAACCTTGTTTGAACAGGTTTAAGCTTCCATCGTCAGTCGAATATTTCTTGCCCTCATACGTCACAAAAACATCTGTATTGTTAAGGACAATGCCTTTTCCGAGTGATAAAGAAAACATTCCAGTGTCCTTTTGCATTTTTAATGTCAGTTTTGCTGGGGAAAAATTTGCCAGCGAGAAAACCAAGCATAAAACGACAACACCCAGTCTGACTTCCATGTTTGCTATATGGGTTCTTCGTGAACAAGAATCCGGTCTTAATGTCAGACGTATGCACGTTTGTTGTGCAAAATATTAACAGACACTATATTCTTAAAATAGAAGTTTTGGGGAATCCAAGTTTTGTTCCTTATACTCATGACTTTATATAAAAGACAAGTGCAGCAACACTCCTAAAAGGCTACTTTTTGACTGTAAATATAGGTACGACAATCATATAGTCACATGATAGTCACATGCTCCTTTGTTATTGGTAAACTGAAAATATCTTACAGTTTCTTGTACACGGGGCGGGGGGGGGGGGGGGGGGGGGGGGGGGGTTGTCTGCTGTAGTAATTTAAACTAACAACCAATATTTAAACTTGCTTTGGCCTCTTAATATTAAAGGTTTCTATATTTCTGATTCATTCTACACACAGGTATGCACAGAGCGTGCTAATTTTTATAAGATGTTTATCTTTACACAAGAAATTAAGTGGATTTACTTGAAATATAGAAGAAATGTGATAAAATATTTAACATTTCTAGGAAGAAATGCAACACCCCTAGGAAGAAATGTTAATTTTCAAATTATTTGTTGCTGTTGTTTGTTGCAGGCACGCAACTTTGAAATCAAGTTGAATCCAACGGTGAAATCTGGTTGAAATACGTGTAGATTTTGCAAACCATTTTTAGTTGGATCCAACCGGAGAAATCATGTTGAATCCAACTGTTGAAATCTGGTTGAATTCAATGGGTGAAATCTGGTTGAAATATGTGTAGATTTTGCAAACTGTTTTTGGTTGGATCCAACCGGTGAAATCATGTTGAAACCAACTGTTGAAATCTGATTGAATTCAATGGGTGAAATCAGGTTGAAATACGTGTAGATTTTGCAAACCGTTTTTGGTTGGATCCAACTGGTGAAATCATGTTGACACCAACTATTGAAATCTGGTTGTATTTATGTGTGAAATCTGGTTGAAATACATGTAGATTTTGCAAACAGGTTTTGGTTGGATCCAATGTATCAAATAGGGTTGAATTCAATGGGTAAAATCAGGGGCCACGGTGGCAGAGTGGTAACACTCTTGCCTCCCACCTCAGAGGCCGGGGTTCGATCCCCAGCACGGCCTCAAGTGGGAAAGCTGGTAGTTGTTTGCCGCTGGTCGGCAGTTTACAGTACAGAACCCTAACGAACTGTATGTACTGGTTTCCTCTGCCCTTCCAACTACCCGTAGTGATATGACCTGTACATTGTTGAAAGCGACGTAAAACCAGAAAGAAAGAAATAAATGGGTAAAATCAGGTTGTTTACACTGTCTTCTTTATTTGAATCATTGTAGCTTGTGTGGCATAATTATAGCTTCTTAATAATATTATACAATAACTATCCATATGCATATTTTACACTTTGGATACAACTTTAAAGTAATTAATTCTTTCCAAGATGACATGTTTTCATGAATCATTGTATATTCAATATTCTCTTTCTGATAACATTGCAATGATACATAATTTTGCATCAAATATAATTATGATTGCTCAAGATATGTAAATCCATATTATCCAACTATAGATATCCATTTTTATGTTTTTAATAGGACCAGTATTATTCAATGTCTTCAATTAAAATTCCTTTTGTGAAATTTTAAAATATTTTTTTTTCTTTGTAAAAAACAAACAATTGTGACATTATTTTTATCTTCAGTATTTTATCCAATCAGTTTCTTTTAAATGTTTTATTAAGTTGGCTATAATTATATTGTAATTATAAAGAAGCTATAATCATGTAGCAAAGCCACAATGCTCTGTTCAGATGTTTGTGTCTCATACAACTTTGTCATACAAACTGAAAAAAAACACAAGAAAAGCCACATTTGTAGAACTCCACCCATTACTCCCCACCTTAATTAGTTGTCAGTTCTGACCACAAAAACAGACTTAAAGAAGTAAATACCATGCATGCAAGTGAGCAAGGGTAAACCCCCACCTCCACCCCTACTGTGTTATCTAATT
Source organism: Sabellastarte sp. h YS-2021 (assembly GCA_964017235.1). Lineage (NCBI taxonomy): Eukaryota > Metazoa > Annelida > Polychaeta > Sabellida > Sabellidae > Sabellastarte > Sabellastarte sp. h YS-2021. The sequence goes on from OZ024928.1 coordinate 140,429,507, forward strand.
ACTCTAGTCACAGGTCCAATGTTCTGTGTAGCAGTACAGATAAGAAAAACCAGGAACCCCCCAACCTCACTGTTGTGTGATAAAATGTTATAGCTTAGGTTCTCTGGTGGAGAATTTTGAGAAACAAGTTCTAATTATTAAGTTTTGATGAATTTTGAATTGATCTTTTTTTATTTAAGATAAGTTTGACTTCAAAATAATTTTTTTTAATTATCGGGAATTGCATTAATCAAAATATAATTATAAATTATAAAAATTATATTTGGATGCATCAGTTAATTAATAAGGAGAATGGATAAAAATGTACAAGTACATGCACACATAATCTTTATCATCTTTATAATATTTGCTTTACAAATACCTACAAATTCAAAAACAATTGCAATAATAGTTCTTTCAAAAAGTTAGACTTAATCACTATATCACCCTCTAGAAAAAGAATTTTCAATCAACGATCACCAGTCATTCATTTCCCAACATTCAACCTGTTTTCTGTTCAATAACATGACTAAGATTTCATGTCAAAAAACCTAACTTGATTTAGTGGTGATTTTTTTATGAAGTATCACTACTTTTTCCAGTCAGAAATCCAGCTTTGAAATAGTGTTGAAATTGTGTCAGTGTCAGTTTTTCAACCAAAAATCACCATGATTTCTGGTCAAAATATCACTACTTTTTCATGTCAGAAAACTAACTTAGATTTAGTAGTTGGTAATGCACATTTCAATGCCAGGACCTGTTTTCAACTCTAAATCAACGACATTTCAAGGTGTGTGCCTGCTGGGTGGTTTTCTCTTCATCTTAATATCGTAAGTTGGTATTTATTTTTCCCACTTGTACCAATTGTGTAAAGCAGCCATTTATTTTTGAAGATATGTGTTTTAAGTATAATTTTGAAGCATATGTTAATCTCAGATAATCAAGATATCAAAGGAAGTTAAAGACAATATCAACATTTACAGGCATAAAATAAGTTACAATATCCCTATGGACTTTTCATAATGTGTTAAAATCTAATACCTGTAATACCTGATATACCCGGACCTTGATAAATTTAACCAGATAAGTCAATGTGCCTTGACAATTATCTCTATTTTAATCAGAGTTACGGTTATTTAATTGATTTCTGATCTGATAAGCATGATCCATTAAGGATAGTTTTCTAGCATCAAGTTTCTTTCTTCTAATTCCTTCTTTTTAAGTAATATATCTTTAGACTTTTTACAGTTATTGAAAGAATATAACCCGACACACAAAAACATCTTGATTTGGTTTTTGCAATTATATTCATTCTCAATGTCTTGGTATGTCCCTTACTCTCATTAATAGCACTATATATGTGTAGATATTTTATTTGAAGAAAGGAAACTTCATTCGCAACCTGAAACTGAAGTGGTCAGTCGATCAGTTAGTAATGTGTTGTGGATATGTAAATACATACAAGAAATATAACCTTTTGTCAAAAACAAGATTTTTTTAATGTAAACTTGTCGTGACAAAATTACACATACATGTGGTAGTATGACCTTAGCTGTTAAAATGGATATAAAACCCCGAATTTTACTGATGATTGGTTCTAAAGCTTTAACCAGCTATCCCCTTTATTATAGAAGTATCTTTCATCTGATCGCGGAGGCGGATTACATAAAGGTATCAGATACAGCCCAGTCTCAGGCTGAGCCACTGGCTCAAAGTCAAAGTTGAGGTTTTACATCCCATTCAACAGCCAGAGCCATAATGGGACAGGTTCTCCACTCTTTCAAATCTGAGGCTCTTGGCGCAGCTAAGTATTTGTCTCAAATGGTTTTCACAGATGTTGTTTCAAGCTTATCAGATAACCACAGAAGTTCTATGTCATGTGACTCTTTATTTCTAGCCAAAAATATTCTACTGATGACATATGTCCCCGTTCGATGCATTTTATTTCTGGTAAAATAATGTTTTGCAATGGAAAACCGTGTAAACACATCAAGGGGGTTGTTTAATATAGTTGTACCACATTTTCAGCCAATTCAAATTTTGAAGCTGAAGAAGAAACACAGCAGCCATATTTTAGCCTCTGTTTTCAAAATTTAAGCCCATTATCTACCTGTCTCAGCATTTAAGACAGTGACTCAGCTAAAGCTGAGACTGAGACAATAGGTGCAATTCATAAAGACTGAGCCCATGCGCTCAACTAATGTTTAAAGTTTAAGACAAAAGAGTTACTTTTGAGCCTGAGATCAGGCTAAGACCTTTCGTGAAATCGATTCCAGGTCATAGGAGACCTATTTTTTTAGGGCCACACTCGAATTGATTTTTTATTTTTTTATTTTACGTGTTTAAGTTTTATTTCCGAAGCAGAAACCACAGTCATTTTAAAAATTTATTATTTGTAATTAAGATTTAATAAAAATCCTTGTATAACTTCCTACGTTCTTTACATACAATACACAAATGTATGCATATGTTTGCACCTAAACAATCACTATGAGTGGCTTAACTCCAACAAGTGGCAGTGTTGAGGACCTAACCAAGTCTGACGCTGGCTGTTAAGGGGGGGGGGGGGGGGGGGGGGGGGAGCGTAAAGCCCAAGCTTTGACTTGGTCAGTACCTAAACAATGTGTGAAAATAGACGTTAATATAATATAATATAGAAATTATGTAGAATGTCATAAAAAATATTTCTTAATTCTGCAGCACCGCCTCCTAGACTTGTTAGAAACTAAAATTTTGTTTCATGGATGAAGTCTCCTAGATTCCTATTACACCATGCAAACAGTAGTCCAAGGTCATTGTCATTGTGACGAAGAGATACTGTCAATAGATGTAACAATCTCTCTCCTGAGGTAATCGTGTTTGGAATCTTAATAGATATACATATTAACTTTAGTTTTTTTATGTATACATCACACAGAGGCCATTTTGAAGTAAAAAATAAACATTGTATTAGTGTAAACCTGTTGTCAAGTGAAAACATTTATTATTGCTACCCATGGCAGTTTCATTGGGGCATTCTTAAGACCTTTAATTTTAACTTCTGCACACTTACTTGCTTATTATAGAGATCTTCAAGATGCAGTTCCTTTTTCTTCTGATTTAATTCATTTTGGGTTACCGTGGCTTTCTACACATGGTGTATTTTAAATTACAATAATTAGTTTTAAGCACAGAAGAAACAAGTGTGTTCTTGTTGAGGAAGATTCTACACTATAAACTGCCTGGCATTTGAACCACAAACCTCAGAGGCGTGAGGCAAGTGTGTTACCAGTAGATAATAAAATGTAGATAACTGTTATCCAATACACCGCCAAATTCCCTTATTTCTTTTTATTTATTTATTTATTTTTAATTTGTACACCGATCAATTACTTTGCAAAAAGAGTTTTTTCATCTAGCAGAAAAACGCAACTTACAAGGTTGTGTTGTATTTTGAATATTGTGTGTATGCTTTGAAATATTTACAGAGCCTAATGTGTCATCGTAATCATTCAGCTTGCTAAACTCAATTTATATAAAGTCTGTCAGACATTTGTTTATACTGCAACAAATACCTTTTAGCTACATACGTCTTATATAAGTCTAATTTAACGGGTGTCTACTTGAGTTTCAATGTTACATAAATTTACAAATATACAAAATGAAGGTTACTCCTATTATTTTTCAGCAGTATGCAGAAAAGAAAATGATAATTTCAGTGACTTCAAATATGTAATGTTAAAACTATTTTCTGATATATTTTCAGCTTATTTCTGAACTCAACCATGAGATTGCCAAGATGAAGTTTCTGGCTCAGTGTATCGGGCCATATGCAACCACAAAAGACAGTCAGCAATTAAGAGACAAACTTGTACAAACTCGACAGAGGTGTTGGGAACTCTGCAAACATGTGAGGGACAACGTGGTACCCCGCTTGGAAAGGTATGCAGTCTTCTTATACATTGTAATTCTCAAACTGTTCACTATGACCAATTGTCTCCCCTGGACCAGTGGTGTCCCTGTGTCTATGTTGTTTTTGTCTTTTGTTGGCACTGAAATTTCATGGAATCTGCAATCCCAGCAAGGAATCTCTCATTCCAACATGCACTGCTCATATTTGTGATTGTATCCAAGCTATGATGTCCGTGCCCTGCTGATGCCTTTGCGGTCCAAGTCTGTAGATTGAAAGACTTTTGGCTTTGCTTTCCCTTCACTAAATGTGGCCCCAGCACCTTAGAGTCTGTCAGATGATGAAAACTAAACCCTATACATGTATTCATTACACTATTATCATACATACTATTCGACAACATTTTAGCTCCAAGCTGTTTTAAAAGTGGGTCATCCAGACCCAGTGGTTGACACTAACTGATTTTATATACAATTCAGCTTGCTTCTTAGTTCTAGTAATTTGAACCTTTAATGATCAGGTAAATGTTTTGTTTGTTTTGAAAACCATTTCTTGCTAACCACAAAAAGGGTTAGAAATCTGTTATTTAAGCTTGTTATTTTCACTTTGTCTATAAAGTATGTATCTGTAAATAAACTAACATCTGATTTGCACAATGTTACTCCTCTGACCTAAATAGCTGACCTATTTAAAATGGTGGCCTGGCATTCAAAACAGCTGCCAACCAATTCAAATGGCGACCGGACCTTTAAAATGGTGGCCAGGATCAAAATGGCACATAATATTACCATTTTGACTAAAGATAAGATACAGTACAACACATGTGACAAGTGAAATAGATTAGGAGCATCTTAAGATACACTGATATAAGAAAAAAAAATCTTATGAGAAAATTTAATATCCATCTTTGGACAAATTATTTTGTTTGCCTTGGTGAACAAATATCCACAATTAAAATGAAACCTTTGCAAGAAACTTTTTACAAGAAACTTTCCAGCATAAAAAAAACCGAATTTCAAATTAATTCTCTGTAAAAGGGTCACAATTCCCCTGAGTAATAATTACTCCATGGGAAATTACCAACACACTGACTTTTTTCTCCCATTATTCTAATTTTGCCTTAGCAGGCAATATACATTATAAATTCACAATGAAATCTTACAGAGATAATTACTCTACTCACTACAAACTATATATTTTAGAACAAATATTTTGGAATAAAATTAGTACTTTCAAAAATTTATGTCCAGTCACTATGAAATATAATTCAAAATAAAAGTTAAGACATGTCAATAACTCAGCAACAATTTTACTCATTTGAAAATAATGGACTGTTGACTCGGTCCCTTCAGAACCTCGTAAACAGTCCATTATTTCAAATATAGGACACTTACTTAACCTATACATAACCAACATTTGAACTAGTGAGGGTCGATTATTAAAATTTTTGGCCCACTAAAATGGTACTTAGTTTGGAGGCCTAGCCAGAATACGATATATTATTTAGAAACATTCAAGAGGTAAGCATCATTCTTTATCAAAAGACAAGTGGCCATCCTTGACCCCAGGAATGATGTCATTTCAGGGAGTTGGCAGTATTATGGTTAACAGTATGTTTGTTAATTGAAATAGTTGATTGACACCATGGAACGGGGTCCAATTCATTATTTTCTCCCCTGCAATGAATTTAATTTACCTTTTATAGGAATCTTTATTCTAAATTTTCATAGAACAGGCACTTTTTGCACGGCTAAAATTGATTTGTTTTCATTTCTGGAGTAAACTTTGAAAATTGAGATGCAAGATATTTCTTTCTGATCAAATATATGCAGTAAAACTGATACTTTTGTGATTTCTTCTTTCTAAAACATATAAATTGTTAAGCCTAATCTTATCGACCTGCAAAAGCATTAATATTTCACAGTGTTAATAATTTACCATGCAGTGCTATTTGTAAGGCACAGTTATCCCATTCAATATTTCTTATTTACATCCAGAAATAATTCAATTCATATTTTTAAAAATATTTTTTTGACAAAATCAAAGCAGCTTTAGTTTTTATCAGGACCAATTCAGAAGCACCATTTTTTTTCTTGTATTGAATGATTCTAATTTGGTCTTAGTCAGAAAACAGGAAGCCTCTGTAATTGACAACTGCCGAAATATGTAGTAGCTCATAATCCAGGCCCCTTGAAAGTTTCAATCATAAACAAGATCCCCAGAAAATCTTCACGTCATAGAAGAAATGGGGAATTACATGCTGAATACGTGTGAAGCTTTCAAAATTGTGTCCCACAGCCAGACATTCATTGATGTAGAAATAATGAACTTAAAGGACGAGTGGAATTTAACGAGAATTGTAGCTTTTACCCCATTCACACTGTGTTGGTATGACACCCAAGTGTGTATATGTATATCTGATTGATTGATTGATTGATGTTAAACATCGCCTTCATAACAGTAGGTAATAGGTGTATAGGTCATAACACAACTGGTATTTTGGGGGGTTGGAAGAAATCAATGTTGGCTACTAGTTGGTCCAATTTCTGAAATGAAAACTATCGGAAACCAGCCAGTAAATGCCAACTCTTCAACTTCAGGTCAGGTTGAGAAATAAGCTTAGTCCCTGAGAGATGACAGGTAAGTATGTTACCCACAATGCCAGAATACTTCTTTGTATCCCTTTGGAAAATATTCTCAAAAGTTTGACACAGTATAACAGCATATACAGTCTTTCAGACAGTGTATGATAAACTCCAACTTCTGTATCTGTAAATGATGTCCACCTGGATATTTTAACCTGTTTAAAACCAATGTGGTGCAAATCCTAAACATGGCTCGTTTTAGGTCAGTAAAGATCCAATCTTTACAGGTACTTAGAGTATCACTTTAATAGTAGTTGTCACAATTTCACCAATATTAGTGATTCATTCTATCCTGTTAGAACAAAGTTGATCTCTGTTTCCAAAATGCCATCACAACTTATAATTTAAGGAACAAAATATGCAGACATCTTCAGCGGCTTTCACCTACTCTTCTGCTTCGTTTGGTTCAAGCAGAAATAATTGAAGATCGGAGTCATTTGGCCCAAAACGTGTGAATCTACCATTATGGACGTATTTAGAAGGGATATGATTAACATTTGTTGGTAACTTTGAAGTCTGTGAAAAGAGGGTGTGTGTAGACTCTAAAAAAACCACTAATGATGGTCCAATGTTGTTGCCTTTGTCACTTTTTGTTTTGTTCTAATTATTAATTAGACTTTTTTCTATTTTATGGTACATCGTCAGGCGTTAAAGTGACTGATTGCCCAAAGAGAGGTTTAAATATGGCTGTATTTTTCATGAGAAAAAGAAACAAGATAGTACTGTACTGATTGATCATTGAAAAGTTTCAAAGCTGCAATTACAGCCTCACTAATTGCCACAAATATTGGAGAAATTGTAGCTTAGGATGCAAACTCTTTATAACTAGAATAGTAATATTTCTTTTTTTTCACTGCGATTTGCAGGGATAAATTACCCTAAAATGGGCAGCTGGGAATTGTAAGTTATTAATAGCCATAAGTACAAACTGTTAACTGACAAAGTCAAAGTCAAAGTTGGGGTTTTACGTCCCGTTCAACAGCCAGGGTCATATTGGGACAGGTCCTCAGAATTGCCACTTGTGGGACTCGAACCCACAGAGGTGACAGCCTATGATTAGATGCCAAACTTGCTAACCACTAGGCCACTGAGGACCTGTAAACTGTTAACTGAAAAGGAAACTCAAAGTTTTACTCATGTATTCTGGTTATTCAATCAGTCAATCGGTCAGTCAATCAATAGAATGACAACTTTTTTGTGGGTTAGGTTAGTTAGATACTTATTGTTTTAAATATTAAAAAATCTATATATATATATATACATGTACCAGTATACTGCAAGCTTTTTGGATTTATAAATTTCCTTTCCAACAATAAAATAAATTGTAATAATTTCCAAATCAAAATCAATCTGTTACATTTAAATGCATAATATATCAGCTACTAGGATTTACATGTATATTTAGATATATACTGGTATATCTGCAGTATAATGTTTTACCTGTATTTAATTATTAGCTCTACACTTTTTTTCTACATTCCTATTGAATGACTTCCCTTCAGGCCAGCTACATCCTTTATATAGTTCGTGTCTGTCTGGGGAACAATGGACACCATGGTATTCTGTCAAACTGAAGAATCACCTAGACTCTGAAAGTCATTATAAGGCCTTGACAAGCTAGATGCATATTATGCATGATGTACTTCCATTTCCCAGCCAGGAAATTGATTGTTTTCATTATTTCAGCCACTCTTTGTCTGCTTTGAGTTAAGGGAGTGTAGAGTTCTGGGGCATTGGTGCATTGATTAGACCTTTTCTAGACAGTCCATAGTATCATGACCTAGACTTGAACCCCACAGATATGTGGTCCAAGTGATAGTTATCTCAATTTCATAATTTCTAGGAGACTGAACTGGCTGCTATGGAGACACTAAAATTAGTAGTTGGTAAATTTAATTCAGTTATGTTTATAATCCTCCAATAAGAATGTTGTGTTTTGGGGCATGTCCCTTTGTCTATTTGTTTGACTGTCTGTTTGTGTTTGGGATTACTCCAAACCTAATAAATGAATTTTATATGGGCAAGAACTGATGGAAGAAGTGATTTAATTTGGGGCAAGATCCGGACCATATACTCTGGATACAAGAAAAGTTGAAGTTTCAACAGTCCCACATTCAGTGATCATTGGTTTGTGCTTGAAAGTACTTTAGAAATAATTTTAAAAAGAAATATTTGAGTGAAATTACAACATGGGGATACTCGGCTGTCTTGGCGGAGCTTTGTGCTCTAGGAGTGCTTCCAAGTACTTCCCAAGTGATGTACTAACCAAATTGTCAGACAATTTTTGCATGAAAGCTTCACATGTTTGTCTATCACATTTTACCTCAGGTTTAATTCTTTAAACATTGTTGGTAGAAATCTCAGATCTGGATTGTCAAAAAGTTACTACAGACACTAGCTTATGAATTGTGGCTGCCAGAACAAATCTTACTAATCAATATAATTTATTCCAAAAATTTATCCCAAAATGCTTGCATGGTATATTATGACATAAAATGTGTTCAAAGTCATGACAAGGTCATCAATCAGTGACAGAGAACGTACAAACCCTTCGCCATGAATAGTGCTGAGCATAAACAAAACTCCTGGATTTTCAATTCAGATCTGGATAAGGATAATTTTTTTTTCTGGATCAGAATCAATTCTGAGTAGAACCAAACCATGGGTAGACCCCACCTTCTGTCAAATTATAACCCAGATCCAATGAATAGTTTTTAAGTTATTTGTGCAGTTATTGCCACAAAATCACAAAAACAATTCTGGAGTCATGATTCAGAACCAGAACATCTTTGAGGAGGCCAGAGGCACAGGTATGATCTAGCTTGTGCATTAACATGGCCCGGATCTGGCGTACACGTTTTCAAATTATGCCCACAGACAGAAAGACAGGCAAACAAGAGCACTCTGAGGCAAGCCGAGTGCAGACTTTTCAAATTTTTTAACACATGATTGGTGCAGGGCATTGCTCCAGAATCAAAGATATTGACCCGATCATTTGAATCAGTTCTTCCTTGTAACAGTTCCGATGCTCCGTAAAAATTCCATTACCATCGGTGCAGTAGGAGGGGTAACTTATGTCTTCCTTAAACAAGTTAGTCTAGCATTGTGCATAATTAAGCGTCCCTTGAAAGAAGGTTTATTTTTAAGGGGGGGGGGGGGGGTCGTGTGTCCACAGCATCCCCGCTGCTGATGCATTGTTATCTTTCTTGACATTTCCCGAGACAAATCAAACTGACCCAGTGGCAGGTCAAAGGTGACGTCTTTGTAATGCAGGGAGATCTAAATTTACTATAAAAGTAAATGGTTAGGCCAGCGAGATAAAGTCAGTTAAACTTAAGATTAGCAGAGAAAAACACAAAAAATGGTGAGAAATACAGTTGTTAAGCACTCTTGAAGTGGTGTACCTAAAAGCCATACAGCTAAAGAACCCAAGTTACACAAAACATGTGGTAAATCTCCAAGACAGAGGTCCAAGGTAAGATCAAGGTCAGGAGATATCTGTATCCTCCCCCAGAAAAATAATGATTTAGAATTGGTACAAAAGTGAAACACAAACGGTAGTAATGCAATGACAAAAAAGTCAAAGTCCAATATAAATTGATTTAGAAAAGCTTTTGTGTCCTTGGCAAAACTGTAGGGTATGCTCAGCTGCGCCTGCAGGTGGACCGTGTGAAGAAGCATAGGAGGATCCATGGCATACCAGTGGAAGGTCCAGGAGAAGGCCAATGACGTCCAGTGCACAAAGGTCACCATATAATTCTAAACTCAGATAACAGCACAACAGCAATATCAAAGTACAGTTCAGTCCTAAGTAAATATCCTGAAGAACTACAATATCTATCACAGTCCATAGTACTCAACCTAATATTCATAGAGAGTACCAGGCCTATGCGACTATAACAGGCACAGCAACAGTAATACTGCACATACATCAGTTACAAATAAACTGCACTGCACCAGCATTCAGTCCCGGAGGCAAGTACTCGGGTCCAAAACTGGATCCAAGACATCTAGATAGTGTACAGATCTAAAGTATACCACTGACGAGATCTCCCCTGCAGATAATCTACTGGAGCCAACGAAGTGCCAGGGGTGAAGCAAGTGTTCATACAGAGCAACCAGGTGTTGAGTCACAAAGAGGAACTCCTTGACTTGACTTGAGATACATCAAAGTCTGGTGGTGACGTCCTTCTTTCAAGTTAACACTACAACGCCAACCAGGTGGCAGTTAGCAACCAAGTGCTCTGAAGTATTAAATCAAAGCAAGCAAGTGCTCACAGCTACAGCATTCTAGGTTAACCATGTAGCCACGTGACAAGAGCCATCCAAGTCCACACAGCAAGGTAAACTCTTCTTTCAGAATAACAGCGGAAGCCAACCAAGTAACAGGCCAGGAGCAGGAAACAGTGAAGTGCAACACAAGCCAACAGGCCTTCAACAATTGTACACATCCAGGAACATCAGGCAGACAATTGTCTCTTCCATCACCACCAGGGACATTGAAATATGTATATCAGTTGAAAAATACAGATGAGTAATATATATGATGAGTGACACAATTGCACGAGAAAAGAAAAAAACAAAACATCCAAAAAAAATGAAAAACTAAAACTTGTTCAAGTTTAAAGTAAGGGGAAAGGGAAAGTTATGCTGTCAAAATATGCATCGAGGGTCTATGGTCCAACCTAACATCCATACTCGCCTTACACATCTGAGGCCGGAGGTTCAAACCCCGACCCTTCTGTGGGAAAGATAGTCTTTGCTTACTGATGATCTGAAGTTTTACAGTACAGAACCTTGACTAACTATACGTACTGGTTTCCTCTGCCCACAAAACTACCTGTCCTGATATGACCTGTACAGTGTTGAAAACGACGTAAAACTCCAAATAAATAGAAATAAATAAATGAAATGTGTATATTCATTTCCTAGGTACAACAGATACATTTGCATTTGAGCTTGTTAACCAGGACTGCTAACCACGGTTCTATTCTAATCCCCCTAGAATCCTGCTATGATTTGAATGTGATTCGGAGAGCATTGTTTTATTTGGGACTTGAAACTATATTTTGATTTGTTTGATACTTTGATGAATGGATTGTGAAGGCATTTCTTTTTTTATTACTGGTGGTGTATAAGGATTGTGAATGGATTTATTTGTGTAAGTTTGACAATATAATGCAATTTGAATAGTTTCAAGTCATATTATCTGGCATAATTGTGTGGACGCATTTCCAAAAATATATCAAATATAGTTACTGAGATTTTCCCAATGAAAAAAGAAAAAAAATGTGCAGCAAATTTCATTACATTTTTTGCCCCAAAAATATTTAATATTTTTGGGGCAGAAAAGGGTCCTGGATTCTCTGGCAATGAGCCATTGGTATGTGAAATTTATACATACCCATATTTCTTTCATCCGGTGCCAGATAAATAACATCCCACCCTTTCAATCTCCGACCCAGACAGTTTTTTCTAACCAGGGTGGTTTTATCGGGATATGGGAGCCAGTTCTACAGACCCAGTTACACAAGGACGTCAAGGACAAAAAAGGATAATACCTATTTTAAAACAAGCATACATTGAAGATCCCGAAAAGTTTAATGGCATCCTTGCTTAAACACTTATTATTATTTTCATTTTGCAAAGAATTACAATAAGAAACAAATAATTTTTGCAGATGGGGGACATGAAAGATACAGCGTCAACGTATTCCTGTATACAATTCATGATCAGTTAACACAAAGTAAAAACAGCAAATCATAATAATCAACAGTACTCACCTACAAATGACATTTGAGATTTTTCCACTGAAAAAAGTGTGCACCAAATGTGTGGGTATATTAGTCAAAACAGAAGGAGACAAAATTAATTGTTTACTGGTCAAAAAGCACAAACAACTATTGTAGCAGTTTCTTTATTCTTGCTGGGGGTGTTCTGATGGTCTACAGTGATGACAGATTAGTTTGTATCGAGGACTGTTGGGTGTCATTGCAAAGATGGATGGAGAATGATATACGTGTAGGTCTGGGCTGTTTCCTCGGGGTGTTGTGAACATCATCATACATCAAATATGGGGTGTCAAACCTATCGAGGGTTGATTAACGCAGTCACAATGCCGCTATCAGTTACACAGGCAATGGTGCGTTAATGTATCATTTTTCTGCAAATCATTTGACCTTGTAAACTATCTACAGAAAAAAAAGCTACGGCTTTATCTTAAGCAAAGATACAAAATTGTTATTAATAAATACTAAATAAAATCCATCTTTCTTTATAGCCCAGTTATTTAGTTGTATTGTGACAACAGTTAATACCGATGGGCCACTGTCACGAGACACACGGGTGTCTCAGGACTCAGTCTTTGTCCCCAACTTTAATAAAATTTGGGATATTAATTACGTTATTCCAATGTTATCTTGTGCCTGTATAATGTCATCTTCTATATTACTCTTAATTTTTGTACATAAATGGTTCTAGTGTGTGGTTATATCTACATATATAATTTTCTTCTCATACTGCTCTTACAATAATTTTAGCAGTCCTATTTAATCTTGTATAATAAAATATATAATCCCATTTGTTGTTTTGTTGGGGGCTAGGAATTTGCCTCCCCGTACTGTAATCCTGAGTGTAATCGTATTGGCCATACTATTTATCATTTCAGTTCTGAATGTTATGAGAGGATTCGCAGAGATTGTAGGAAATATTCAAAAACATGTTTTAAAAACCTGTGCCAGTGATTATTTCTGTCCTGAGTACTGATGACCTCTCTTTTCAGTCCTAAGACAGAACTTCAGGGTGCTACAACTGATCTTTAGGATGTTAGGATTACTGTATTGACTAATACGACCTACTTTGCGGACTTGTCAGTAATAAATTAGATTTATTTATTTATTTATTTGGGGTTTTATGTCGCTTTCAACACTGTACAGGTCATATCACGACAGGTAGTTGGAAGGGCAGAGGAAACCAGTACATACAGTTCGTTAGGGTTCTGTACTGTAAACTGCTGACCAACGGCAAGCAACTACCAGCTTTCCCACTTGAGGCCGTGCCAGGAATCGAACCCCGGCCTCAGAGGTGGGAGGCGAGAGTGTTACCACTCTGCCACCATGGCCCCTGGTAATAAATTAGAGCCAGTTGATCCTGTCCCAAGAGGCAATTAGTCATGAGAGTCCCTGATTACTGTACTAGAATCTTTAGGGTTTAGTGATGAGACTGATCTTCATAAATAAAGAGGTTGCGAACCACGTTTTGTAGAAAACGTAGCATAAAAATGCAACATAAACAAGACACAGACTTCAAAAACATTGAAGACTTTTGACCGATCGTAATAGTGGAACAGGGTTGTAATGTTACATAACAAGGGTAAATAAGTCATTCAAAACATGTGCCATTTTGTGAAGTAATATTAACTTTATAGATAAAAACAGCCTTCCTAACGTAGCTTACAGCTCACAACAAGTTCGTGATCTCACTCTAAATGACTCTGGACAATTATACTGATGAGTACATAGCTGTGATGAAGGTGATGAATCTTTCAAACTGCCAATTCTTCCAAGGCTACATCTGAGGATGAAAATAAATCGTATATAAAAATAATAATTAAAAATGGCTTTAGCAGGAGGCATAGTGGAGGTGTTAGAACATTAAAGGGTGGAGTAAACATGCATGGGGTGGGGTTAGGGTATATTGGGGGTAGGGTTACAGTATGTGGCGGTGAGCTTCAGATATATAAATAAATTCACACATGCGAATTCAAACTAGCAGTGAAGTAACATCATTTGGTCAAAATTATACTCAATGTCATTTTTAAAGAAACCTTAAACAAATTATCTCTCCAATTAATGCAGTTTCTACTGTCAGTTAATTTCCTTGGAGTGCCTCCTTCAGGAAGTATGATTGCTAGTTTGTGTCAGTAAATCAAATTAGTCTCATGTCTCTCAAGGCATCCCCAAGGAACAAGAAAATCCACCTATTAATAAGCATTTGTTAGAAACTCAGTGAAGTTCCCATTGTGATAGTTCTTAGACAGAAACTTACACAGATTAAAGTTATGCAACAAAGTAACTTTTCTTTAACACATTCAATGGAATAAGATTTAAATATCAATTAATCTATATGGTGTCAAATGTAAGGGCAATGAACAAATCATGCAGGATGTGTTTTTTTTTTGTATTTATGCAGTTTTTGTCCAGAAATGGAATCCTGAAAATTTGTTTGGCTGTGTTTTAGAAGCGAAGGTACACAAAAAACACAATAATGATAGATTATTTGGAAATTGCATCTTCAAAGGAACCATTACTGTATTGGTAGAACGTTTAGCTTGAGCAAAAATTCACTAATTTTCAAATCTTAAGAGCTTAAGTTATTTTTCACTGATAGTCAATTTCTAATCAGGAGATAAATGTAAATAGAATATTTCACTGGGTCTTAATTTTCACTGTCCAACCTCTTTGCCTAAGACACCTAATTTTAATGCTAAGTGAAAAAATTACACTAAAAGAATTTAGTTTTTGATGACTTATCTCTAATTCTCACATGTTCAAATCCAGCTCATGCAAACACTGAGATGTCCTTATCCTAGACACTGAAAGGGGTTTGTGCGTGAATTACGTTCTCCTTTTTTGTTTACCAATTACTAATTATGTTTTTGGATGGATTTTTCTGTCTGTCTGTCTGTCTGTCTGTCTGTCTGTCTGTCTGTGTTCATAACTCTAAAATCAATGAACAGATCTTCCTGAATTTTTTTATGCTAGTAGGTCCTAACAAAAGGAATGGAGACTCAATAATTAGGAAAAATCTTGTCACACTGATCAGAATTCGAAAATCCCTAATATCCAATTGTCCCATTTTCAATTACTTTGGCTTTCTGGTTGACATTACTCCAAAACTAATGAGAGGTTTTCATGAATTTTTATGTGGGAAGGGCCTGGCCAATGGATGGTTGGTAACATTTTGGAAAACATCGGGATCATATTTTGAAAACAATACAAAAATCTCAAACTTTCAGAAACCTGACCTGGCAGAGGTCTGCACTCTACCAGTACTTTCTAGCATATGTAATACAATGATTCCCTTTTGCAGGAAAGTAAAAAAGTCACCATATATTATCAGTGTGAAAATAGTCCCAACAAACCTGTCTACATAAAAAGGGCAAATGCATAATTTAGTGAACTTAAGGTGGAATGCCAGTCACAACGTTTTCTTGGAGCTATAAGTTACTATGACGTCAACGGCTCCCAAGTTACCATTTTGCAGTCCCAGATTTCCTGTTATTTGTCGGTGTCAAAGGAAATATTTGTGTCTGTATTGTACAATAAAATGGCAACACTTTAAGTATTTTGCATATTTTGTTATGTTTACTCTGTTGAAATAATTTCCAATAATACCCTAAAGCATTATTATTATTATTATTATTGACTGTCATCATCCAATAAAGTGGATCTTTTTTCAGTTTTACCAGATATGTTGTGCACTTTCATAACATGGAAGACATTTGGATATCTGGGAAGGCGGGAACATCATTAATATTAGTACTATTACTTAGGCAAATACTTACCGGACATTTATGCTAAAGCCATTTTGTAAACATTATTCTTTATTTTGGAGATTAATTCTATATGACCACAAAAACTGATGCAGGAAATAGGCCAACAAAGATTAACTACCAGAAGAATAATTGAATTAGCAAACGTAAATTGCCGCTACAAATTATGGGATCTTTTCTTGGCAAACTAATTACTGTTCCTGAAAAATAAGTGTGAAGATAGGAAAAACAAAGAAGAAAATATATGAAGAAGATGCAAACTCGATTAAATAGTTGCACTGAAGCTTACCATGCATTACATAATTTAGTTTGCGGAGGGTCAAAGAACCAAAGGGAATTTATGAGAACCGAAGGGAATTTGTGAGAACCCGTCCTTTAAGATGATGAGACAAATCATGAACGATGTTCAAGTCTTCAGAAAAGCGTTAAGAATGATTAATATGAACCCCCAGCCTTTACAAGACTCTGACTATTAAGAAATATTGTTAATATGGTGGAATGCATCAAATACATTTATTGAGAAATGTACATGAACCGATATAGAATAGAAGTAATTATATAGCTTAGCATTGATATAGACCCTTTAAGATGCTGGAATTCCAAAAAGTGAATGCCCAAAACCATACAGAGGTCATGACTAAAACTCACTATAATTTGTTAAGCGGCAAGTGCCCACCAAGCAGGGATGACTGTGGTGGTGGGTATGCCAGTCTGAACAGGTTGGTCTTGAGTTGGCTCCTGAACACCAAGACTTTACCCAGTTTATAAACGATGCAAGAGAGAGTGTTTTGAACTTTCTGAAACTTAGCAACACTGGCTTTATACCATATAGTATGGAATTTCAGTAGTCTTGTCAACTACTTATCATAGCGTTTTCCACAGCAGTATTGACACTTAAGAATTTAAGGATTCGCTGCAAATCCCTGAGATGATACAACATATTATAGTGTAAAAATGTACACATGAAGGATTTACGAAACCTTTCTTAATATATTATCAAATTATCCCAAAGATTATGTTGTTTCAATAACATATCACTATCCAAAGTAAATGTACCTCAATCCAAAATTCATGCATCACTTTCCTGAATGTCTGTATTCCTGTTTTCTAACATGTCTGGGCCAAAGCCTTAAATTCTCTTACTGGACACTAAGAAAATGTTTCAGAACTTATAGTTTTATTGGTTTTTCCTGACATCTTACAGAAGACATCACAGCAAAATATCACTGACAAATCAAATTGCTTAATGATACTTCAGAGTGGATGAAAATTGATATTACTCGTGAAATAACAATAATCCAACTGTTCTGTCTTAATGGGTTATGATCTAGAACCATTGAGGCCTCTGACCTTGAGTGTAATTGTCTTGAACCCTTATGTCATTTTTAATAAATCAGTTATCAGGTGGAATGGTCGGACAAATAATTTTATCATTTTTGTCAGTGTGGTATCATGCTGCAACATAACAATTGATCATCTTTATCTGGAAAGCAATTCTATGCAGCATACCTAACAAAAGGCTACTTTTCACATTTCATTGTCCATTATACATATTGTGAACACAGTAGCTAATGAACAAATTAACAGTACAAAAAACTTGTTAAATGTTCATCAAAGAAAATCCAATGAAACACGTGCGTAATATATGCTCTAAACAATGTAGCGTTAGAAATTATAAACTGCATTATTACCAATAGGAGGCTATGTTTTAGGTTGTTAATTTGTCTGTCCGACCGTTTGTCAGTGTTCCAGATAACCGCAGAAGTAATGGACAGATCTTTCTGAATATTTTATGTGGCTAGTGCCTGACCAATGAAGGAAGTGGTTACACAGTGGGAAAGATTGAGATGTTATTGCGGATACAAAAAAAATCTGGAATTTTCAATGGTTCCATTTTCAATGTAATTTCAATGACTTTGGCTTTCTGGTTAACATTACTTCAAAAGTACTTCGACTATTAAAAGCTCTAAGTGTTATAAAATTCTAATAATTAAAGACATAAAATGTACCAGAGTCAACAGGAAAAGTAATTTAATTTTGCATTGCACTGCATGTAATTCCATGATTTGGATGAACTATTGAAAAACACTTAATTCCAAGACATTCATTCTGAGCACAGATGATATATAGTAGAGAAGACATATTTATTTGCAATAACAAATTTTTATGTTTAATACTCATAATGCAATCATTTACACAGGCATGATGCACTCAGTATACGTGAGTTTATATGAGTGCATTTAGGCCTTTGTTAACAACAGAACATTTTGGAGCTCAACTATTATCTCCATTAGTAGGTTATGTTTTTGAGTGTGTTCATTTGTCGATTTCTTGGTCTCTGTAATTACTCCAAAAGTACGAACAGATCTTTATGAATTTTTTTATGTGGGTAGGACCTGACCAAAGGACGATGTAATTAAATTTTGAGAAAGATATGGATCATATTTTGGACTTGAAAAAAACTTTAAAGGTTGCGTTCAATGTAATATCAAAGATTTTGACTTTTGGGTTGGCACTACACCAAACGTAATCAGTGGGTCCTCGGGAAATTTGTATGTGGGTATGGTCTTGCTGATTGAAGATGTGATTATATTGTTAGAAAGATATGGATCATATTCCTGATACAAAAAAAATCCAGATATTCGGATTTGTTCCGTGGTGGAGGAGTTACTTTTTTCTCTCTACTGTACTTCTGACATGGGCAACAACATCCAAATTAGAAGAAAAATAGACAAGTTCTATCTATTTTCCTCATACTGACTTCATACTGACATAACATTTCTTAGTTATTAAATGGAAGCATTGGCGGTACTCCTCGGAAGAAACTCAATGCATTTGCTGTTGGGCTAAGGCAAAAAATATCAGAAAAATTTGGCATTGAGAAATTTATCTTAATTTAAACACCCAAAGATTTTGAGTGTGTCACAGTAAAAGGCTGATTCTGCTCTGACGTCAGTTCAATAGAAATATGTTAAAAAATAAATATAAAAAAGAAATGAGAGATATCACAGCTAATACAAAGTAAAATTGTTCTTCTGTAGCTTAAGCTGCAAAAGTTTCAAATGTACGCGCCAGTGGAGGGGGGGGGGGGGGGGGGGGGCTTTGCATCAGTTATCAAACAGCTTGGATTTTTTGAAATTCTCTTTGACACCAAACTTGTATATTGTTTGTTAGTGAAGACATCTAGAATCCTGGGGATTAGTAGTTTATTTATACTTGTAAATATGTATTTACAGACACAACCTGGTCTCAAAACAGCCAAGCAGTCGGATGAGCGACAAATGTGCTACATCTTCCACTCTGGCAGCTACTTTAGATTTACTCATCAAAGAATTGGATAAACTTCACAAACTGGTCATATCATTCCCACTTAAAGGCTGTGAGTACTACTGATTTTAATATTTTATTTTTCATGGTAGAACATTTCTTAAATATTCTTCCGAATTTGTGGCAGTTTGAAATACAACAATAATCAATATTCAAGTTACAATTTGCGCTTGTGTGATTTAAAACATTATTATCTTGGGATGATCATTAACAGTTTTCTTCGATGTTTCACATTATGAATATGAAAATCTAAAAATGTACTGCAGCACTCATTCAAAATACAACACAACAGGCCAAAGTGTTTATTTGACACAGATTATAAAAATCATATATTATAGCTACAATGTTCATTATCACGAATGATTAACACATATCTGGGGGCCACGGTGGTGCAGTGTAAAACACTCGTTTCTACCTCTGACATCAGAGTTTGTATACCGGCCTGACCTCATGTGGGAACGCTGGCAGTTGCTTGCTGATAGTCAACAGTTTACAGTACAGAACCTTGACCAACTGTATGTACTGGTTTCCTCAGCCCATCCAGCTACCCATCACAACATAACCGATAAGGTATTAGGTGTAATGTAAAACACCAAATAAATAACATATCTCAAATTCCATTGATACAAATATTTTCACCTTAATGCAAAACAAAAAGAAACCATGACAAATTGTGGTTGATTCTGGAACTATACATGATTTTAAGCCTCATTTTAATTACAGCAAAAATTTATACTCAAAGTCATGAAGACATCACTCCCATAGACACATTCATCTGTCTCACATCCACTGGCTGTATCATCACCCCAGACATTGCAGAGGCTTCTGCAGCAGAGATACGAAGAAACATGTCTCAGATGGAGGTTAATAGGATACTAAGGTAACTTTATTTTACCACATAAGTTATGTGATCTAGTATATTTGTGTGTGGCAGTGTTGATTATTGGAGTGAGGTTCTGTTTTGATATTAAGTAAGTATTGAAATAGAATCTGATTCAGTGCTGGAATTTCCAATTATAAAGGGTTTACTGACTTACAAAGACTTCCACTCTCTTCTGACATTGAAAGAAATCTGAGTTGGGCCTTAGGTGCTTTACTTAAATTCTCTGATGGATTTTATTTTCCATGAGACATTGTTTATCAATCTAACTCAATCAAGTTAACCAGAATTTTTATTCTCAGTTGTCTTTTACATTGACGATGCCATGGACACTTTTTTTCATTAGATTAATTGGCTCAATTTTTACCTGATTGATCTTTGGCCTCTACCAATCATTCTGTTTTTCCTTTGCACTCTGCTTAGGTGAGATTTCTGCCATCTGTTCTTTACCTTGTGAGTGAACACTTTGCCAGGAAAGTACCAGTTGACCCGCCACTTACCTTTTCCTTTTTATGGCCCTATACTATTTTGCGGTGCCTCTCTAGCAGCATGGTAGCAGCATTTCCAGACTGCCCTTAATAAAGGGTCTTTTCTGAGCTTTTTGTTTCAGTCTCTTGAAGTAAACCGAAAAGGTCTTTCTCCTCCCAAGACAAGGAGGTTCAGCCTAATTAAGTGCTCAAAGGATCTGGTTTCTTTTGATATTCCAACAATTCTCGAGGTAGAAAGTCTTCCATAGGTAGGAGAAAAATCCCCAGCCTCCATTTGAACATGATGTCATTCAGGAGGTGAGGGTGACTTTGTTCTTTCTAAAGTTCCACTCCTACTTTTAGATGCCTCCACTTAGCAGTGGCAGGTCAACTGGTATACTTCCAATTCAATTTGAAATATTCGGGTGCCTGCCTTTCTGTTTCCAAAAATCTGGACATTGGACTCCTTTAAGCCTGGTAACTTACCCAGGATCTTTTCTTCTGGCAAAAAAGAAGGTAGGAGACCAGCATTAGATTTGATTCATTTGAATCTTTATCCGGATTCCCAACTTTCAGGATGGAAACTACTCAGTTGACCATTTACTCCTTTCAAGTTGGTTAGTGGTCCACTTCTCTGGACCTCAATTTGACTCCTTTCTTTCTCACATAGCTCCTTTGGTTTACTTTTTGCCCAGACTTTTGGTCATAGGCAGTTTGTGGCAACTCATTTAGGCCAATCCACTGGCCTCTGGCGATTTATTATTTCAATCAAGGAAGTAAGAAGGATGGTTATGAAGTTGGGCATCTCAGTGCACAGGTAACGGGACAATTGGCTCTTCAAAGCCAATAGTTGCCAAGAGGCTCATTTTGTTACTCTATTTTAGAGTTGACTCATAACTTGGGGTTGACTTTCAACAGGGAGAAATGAGATCTGACACCAATGCAGAGCTTCTCCTCCCTGGGTCATGTTTACAGCCGGTCCAAAGATAAATGTTTGTTGCCCCACAGAGGCCAGGTTCCTGTCTATTCAGGACGCCATTCATCCTCCACTTAACAAAACCTTCACTACCCCACGCCAACTGGTGGATCTTTTGGTTTTGTTGGCTTCCACAGAGAAGCTAGTTCCTCAAGGTTACCTGCACATGAGACATCTTAATTTTTTCTCAGGAAACATTTTATTTTCCTTCTGAAAGATGCCTTGGATTCTCCATTCTCCTTAGATCTTTCTGTGAGGGTTCATTTAAGGTGATAACTTGCCAGGAACTATGTCATTGAATAGATGCCTTTAAACACTGTAATATATAACATCTATTTACACGGATGTCTCAATTCAGGGCTGGGGAGCTCATTATGCTTATAATACCACCCAAGGGTTGTGGTCAATGTTGTAGTCCATTCTGCACATCAGCTTTCTAGAGCTTATAGACATTTGTTCCTCTATTAATTAAGCATCCTGCAAGGGACACTTGTTTACATTAAGGGGAGAGGGGAAAGAGAGTGGGTCCACCAGCTCCGCCGGCTCCCACATTTTCTATTGCTTATAGCTCGACAACCACTGGGCGGATTCTCTTCAAATTTAGCACATGCATACAGTAGCCCTGGGAAATATGTTTGAATTTGGTGTCTTAACATTTCAAGCAATCAAAGAAGTTATATGACAATAAATATGTTTTTAAAAGGGGTGTGCTTGTCCGGATGATAAATTAAAAAGTGATTCAATTATTCACATGAAATTTGGTAAATAGGTTTGTTATATAGATGTCGGGAAATCATTAATTTTTGGAAGTGACTTCGCCAAAAATTTTTACCCCCAAGGTATGTTCAGAGTCTACTGGTGAAATTTCTCAAAAATCATTTTCCCGCCATTTTTGGCGACTCCACTGGCGACTTTTCTCAAAAATTGTTTTCCCACCATTTTTGGCGGCCATCTTGAATTACTGCGTAAAAAGCAAAAACGTCTGTCTTGGAAACGGTGCAAGACAGAGTGATTTCAACGAAATTTTTGACCCCAAGAGTACTTGAAGAGTCAACTGGTGACTTTTCCCAAAAATAGTTTTCCCACCACTTTTGGCGACCATCTTAATTTTCTGTTTAAAGCGCAAAAACACATTTATCTCAGAAACAGTGTGAGATGGAGCAATTTCGGTGCAATTTTTGACGCCCAGGGTATCTACAGAGTGTACTGACGACTTTTCCCAAAAATCATTTTCCCGCCATTTTTGGAGGCCATCTTGAATTTCTGCATAAAATTCAAAAATGTATTTATCTTAAAAATGGTGGGAGATATTTTTTACCCCTAGGGTATCCGCCACTTTTAGCGGTCATCTTGCATTTCTGCATAAAACACTAAACACAGTTATCTTGGAAACAATGCAAGATACAGCCATTTTGACAAAGATTTTTACCTCCAGGATATCTGCAGAATCTGGTGACTTTTCTCAAAGTTCGTCTTCCTGCCATTTTTGGCGGCCCATCTTGAAATTCTACGTAACATGCAAAAATGCATTCATCTCGGAAACAGTGTGAGATAGAGCAATTTCAACAAAATGTTTGACACCCAGGGTATCCACATTGTCAACTGGCGATTGTTTTTTCAAAAATTGTTTATTCCATTTTTGGTGACCATCTTTAAAAAATCATCTAAGAAACCTTGTTTTTTGGCATATATGGAAAGACATATTTAACGCAGGCAGAAAGTCATTTCTACAAAACTGAAAATTTTAGTTACTTTCATGTAGCTTTTATAAGCTACAACCTTACCATGTGGAAGTGCATGCTATCTCGGGAGGCCGCAGGCATCCGGCCAACATCCAAGAAAAATAGACGTTTAGTATTGACCAGATCCCCGTGCTGAGAGTGTACCATAACAGTGTAATCTCGCGGCTAACCCTTCTTCCCTCGTTGTAAATTTAGCCCATACCCCCTCAGCTGGAATATAGTGGAGAGGCAGGGTGGGACTCTCTTCAGTTCCACATGGTAAGCTTGTAGCTCATAAAAGCTACATCTAAGTAATTAAAATTTTCAATTTTATTGTGCATTGTAGCTTACCATGTGGAACTAAATGCTGAATCCAACCATCCGGTGGAGGGATTACAGCTGAGGCTGGAAGTATAGTGAATTTTTCTTGGATTTGAATTAACAAATAAAATGACTCCCGCTTGCAGAGCCCCAATTCTGAAAATCGGACCTGTAAGAAGCCAAAAACCAGAAGATTAATGAATGACAGTACTAATACTGTCTGGATGTTTTGATTGAAGGGTTAAGTGTAGCCATGCTCACTTATGCAAGTGTAGCCCCCAAGGGCATCACTGTAATGAATACCAGCCCTAAGCTTGAATCTCATTAACTTGCTGCCCTAAATATGAGATTATGGTACACTGAAAAGACATAATACATTATACAGTTAAATACAGAAATGATAGATAAAAGACCTTACCATAACATCTCAAGGAGGTAACCAATACCTAGACCCTGGGATAAGACTCCTGAAGACTTGGCTGCAGCGGATGTGCCCCCCGTTTTCTTTCAGAAGACAAGCAGTCTGAGGGGAAGGGTCTAAGACTTGTTGTCCCGCTATTACTGGTCCCAGATACATATTGTTGTCGTTGTCTGACCAAGTAAGGTCTTTTAGGTCAAAATTTGTAAATGTGTTGTGAGCTTTCCAGGCCGCGAAGACCCTAATATTATGCGCTTTGACTTGGACCAGGTCCAACTCTCGTTGATCTACTTGTTAGTAACAAAGTAAGATAGTTTGTTTTAGCCAAGAAGAGAGTGTAGCAGGTATGAGGTATGTCCTTTCTTAAAGAAGAAGGGATCAAGAACCTCTTAGGTCTTTGGTTCGATCCAAATAGTACCTCAGGGCCCATACTGGACACAAGATTCTGTCTTCTTTGAATTGTCTATCTTCAATTGTAGTTAGACACACTTTAAGAACCTTCTCTTGCTAGTTGGTTTTTGGCTACGAAATCTGAAGAGGGGAACAAAGCAACCTTTTCCCATTGGCCTAGATTCAATACTTTGTTTGCAACCCAGGCATGAATTTTGCTGCAGCGCTTGCCGGAGGCCAAAGCTAGCAAGAAAGCAGTTTTGAGGGTAAGATGTTTGAGGTCTGTGTCTTTCATAGGCTCAAAGGGTGCTTTTGTGAGCTCATTGAGTACAACAGAAAGGTTCCACTTAGGAAGATTCCTGGAACTTTTGGGACGATCCCTGTGAAAACTGGAGAGTAACCTGTTAAGGTCTAAACTTTGAGAAATATGGAGCCCTGTTGGGCCCAAGGTGTCAACAATGGCCATCCTATAACCATCAATGGTTGACGGGCGCCTGCTTAGGTCTTGTACAGGTACATGAAGAAGTCTGAGACTTGCTTTACAGAGGGAGTGGAGAAATCCACCGAATTTTCTCAAATAGGGCCCACTTTGACTTGTAGTTGGTCCTTGTTGATGACCTCTGAGAGGCAGCAATTCTCTCTGCCACCTCCACAGAGAAGCCTTGGAGCTGTCCACTCCTAGACACCAGGCTTGGTGGTTGAGATGTTGTGGATTGCTGTGAAACACATTCTTGTGGGACTGTTTGAGAAGAGTTCTTGACACTGGTAGTTGAAGTGGGATCTCTGTTGATACCTACACTAGGTCCCAAAACCAGGGTATCCCTGGCCAGTCTGGGGCTTTTACAATCATCAGGCAACTGGATTGCCTGATTTTTTGGATCACCCTGTGAATGAAAGCTGTGGACGGGTAAGTATAAACAGTGAGACGCAACCAGTTTATGTTCAAAGCATCTATGTCTTAAGTATTGTGGTCTGGGACTGAAGATACATACAGTGGAACTTTGTGGTTCAGACAAGTGGCAAATAGATCTACATGAGGAGTGAACCACTAGTGACTGATCTATTTGAACACCTGCAGATGCAGTGACCATTCTGTTTACTGAACTTGGTTCAACCTGGACAGGTCAGCCATCACATTCCGACACCCTGGAATGTGTCTGGCTTTTAAGGTTATCTGTTAATGATGGCACCAGGTCATGATCTTCCACAGGAGAGAGCACATCTCCGCCGAGTGGGTTCCTCCTTGTTTGTTTATGTAGGCTACTACTGTTGAGTTGTCCGTAGCAACCAACACTGTTTGGTTTTGACACTGGTCCTTGAACCCTTGAAGGGCCTGAGAAACCGCCTTCAGCTCTAGGCTATTTATGTGTAGCCTTTTTACCCTGTCTGACCACAAACCCTTTGTAGAGGCCTGCTCTAAGTGAGCGTCCCAGCCTTTCGTTTGAGGCGTCTGTAAAGAGTTGGATACTGTGGTCTTTGGGATGAATGTCTACACCTTTCAGTGATACTGAAAGGGCCTCATGTGAAGGCGTCCCTCTGTGACCATTTTCTCTGTTGAGGCAAGCAACCCAATTAGCAACATCAAGCATCTTGCTGTCGAACATGTTTTGACTTGAGTCATAGGATTAAATCCTGAAGTTTGAGCCATCTCTCTTAAGTGGGTTTTACAAGAGCAGAATCTAGATGGTATTTGTAGCCCATGGACGACAACCCTTCAGTAGGTTTTAGTTCTGGTTTCTCCTGACTAATTATTATCCACCCTAAGGACTGGGTCAGATCTACCACTGTTCACTTGCGCTTCTTCCTTCACACTGGGCCCTGATAACCCAGCCGTCCAGGTACTGATGAAGTCTGATTCCCCTTGTCAGGGCCATCAGCTTCACTTCTTTTACAATCATTTTAAAGACCTGAGGGGCCGTGGCTAGCCGGAAGGGAAGGGAGGTGAACTGGAACACATGTGATTTGTGGCACAACCTTAGGTACTTCCTTGAGTTTGGGTGGATGGGGATGTGAAGGTAGGCGTCTGATAGGTCTATTGATGACACCCACTCCCCTGGAATCAGAGAGGTCCTGATGGACTCTGGTGTTTCCATTTTGAACCCTTCTACAAGTAGGAAGGTGCTGAGCCTGAGGTCTATTACTGGCCTCCACCTTTCGTGAGGCTTGGGTACTAGAAACAGGTGACTGTAAAACCCGAGAGACTTTACATTTTCCACCCTTTCTATTGCGTTCTTTGACAGAAGAGACTGGATACAAGAGGCCAGAGCTTGGTCTTTTTGAAGGGCCTTGTAACCTGAACAAATCAGGGGTGCTCTGACTAAATTTGGTTTTGAGATGAATGGAAGAACATAACCATTGGTGATAATGTTGTCTGAACATTTGTTTGCTAGCCAGTCTCTTCTGAAAGAACAGAGGCGACCTCCTACTGGTAGACTGAGGGAGGCTTCCACACCCTCATCCCCTAGAATGGGGTCGAAAATGACCTCTGAGGCCTCTGTTGTTTGATTTCTCCCTACCTGAGGAATATAATTGATTACTGCTTTGGGAGGAATTGCCCCCATAGGGGCGTTTTCTGTAGGAGCCTCTTTTCTTGTGGTGGGGACCACAAAAGGGCTTATTTTGATAGGGTCCAAAACCCTGCGAGTGTTATCCATCCTTGACTAACTGTGACTTGAACAGAGGAGAAGGCCAAAAAGGCGAGTTCCTTAGTTCATGACGTCTAGAGTCCCCTAGATGTGGTTGCATGAGGGTCATCTCGGCCTCGTGTCTTAGCAGGCCAGTGTTGCCCATGGTATACAGCTCCCTCTGGAGGATATGGGCTACAGATATGCTGAGTCACGCTAAGGCTCTCTGTTGAATAAGCATTCTCTTATTCATAATCTCAAAATAGTCACAGGCGTTTTCATAGCCACGCCTGGCAGCTCTTTCAGGATCATCACCCTTCTGAATCTGGCTTTTTACCCTCTTAAAGGTAGCCTTGATACTGTGCTGACCCTTCTCCATAACAGTGTTAAAAGCATAAGCAGTCTTTGCGAAAGTAGCTGTGAAATTGATGGTACAGAAATTCTGCCTAGCTTGGTGTTCAAGTTCCTTGAGAACTTGTAGGGGAACCTTGCCAATAGTGGCCCCAGAGGGCTTAGGAGAAATGTAGATCTTGGCAAAATCTGTTTTGAGCTCCTGAAGTTTGTCTTCAAAACAAGGTGGTCCGACCTTGTAGCATTTTGCTGTTGAAGCAGAGGGTTTGAAAGTTTTACCCTCAGGTAAATTAGAGGCCAAAAAAGCCTGTTCAAACTTCTCAAAAGCATCTTTGAGAATGGGATATAAAGGGAGCATGACTGAAGGGCCTCTTGGCCTTAGCTCCTGTTGGCCTTTCTCGTCGTCCAGGCCTAGCACAGTGGTAGAGGACCTAGGCAATGTTTCACTGGGGTCAGGGATATGAAGAATGTGCCTAAAAGTTTCCACTTCCTCTGCATATTGAGAAGGGAGGTCAGACATATCTACCTCCCTATAAAAAACCGAGTCTGTGCTATTCCGTTGTTGCTCATGCTCATCAGGAGCCTGTTGAGGTTTAGTAGACTTTTTAGTATGGACAAAGGACTGATCTTCCTCTGAAGAAAACTGAGAATAGTACTTTGCCTGAACCTTGTGTTTTTTTTCGTCCGAGTGCTTCTTAGCTTTGGAAAACACCCTTTGAGGATCCGAGTGGTCAGATGGAAGATCTGAGAGCTTGGAGCCATGGTCGGACTGAACACCTTGAGTGAACTCTGGTGGAAGGGAAGGACCGTATAGGTCTGTGACCATAGGTTGAGCATCCGAGTGGTCAGATGCCCAAGAAGTCAGGTCTGAAGCCTGAGTGGTCAGGTCTGGTTGTTTACTTGGTCCAGCTTTTGACAAAGAGGCGAAGGTTTTATCTACCTCCACCTCAGAGGCTTTTTTCATTAAATGCATCTCATCTCTGAGAAACTTCATGGCCTCCAGCATGGACGCGTGAAAGACCCCCATTTGCTGTTGGAGTTAGATGTTAAATTGATTACCCAGGAATTTTTTTAGTCTACTTTCGATATTCTGCAAGGCAGTACCTGGGGTTGGTGAGACAGTCTGAGGTGTCCTTAAAGACAAAGACTCGAAATGTAAGGTTTGCGGGCATGGAGGAGAAGAAAATAAATTATCAGCAGCACCCTCAAGGTCTGCTTCAGAGCCAGAAAACGTCTGCATGTCATCCCCCAATAAGTCATACTCTTTAGAAGTATTGCAGGGATCCGATACTTTTTGTTTTCTTACAGATCTACATCTGTGCTTGAGTTTTGTTGTTCTTCAGTAAAATTTGCACAGATATTGTATAGAGTTTCATTTGTGACAAAAGGGTCATCCCCTTTGCCAGATTCTCTGCACGTAGGACAGTAATTATGGGTATCGAATAAGAAACAAAAATGCCTGCATTTTAATGATCTGGGCTTTGCACTCGTTTGGTGGGAAGACATTTTTACTGCAATAAAATCCGAGTCGAAACGCGGAAAACTCACAAACAATAAATATTCAAAGAATATCCTTTGTCAGAATAATCTGTGACATGAAATAAATAAATGGCTGAAAGATAACATCCAACAATACATATATCCTGAGAAAACAGTAAATAAAGTAAGCTTATTTTAAACGCTTGCTAGTCATGCGGCCAACGAGAGAAAGAAGGGTTAGACGCGAGATTACACTGTTATGGTACACTCTCAGCACAGGGATCTGGTCAATACTAAACGTCTATTTTTCTTGGATGTTGGCCGGATGCCTGCGACCTCCCGAGATAGCATTCAGTTCCACATGGTAAGCTATTGTAGCACAATAAAATCATTAACATTCATTGGGACGCTTTATTTTTGCTGTGCAAAAACAGTTTCTTTTTCTCTTGCGAAGCAATACTCTAGTTTTCCTTTCATCAAAGGATCCTCCAGATAGCCTCAGACAATACAACTGTGTTTCTACTTTATGTAACAAGGTAGCACTACCTCTTGGGATATGTTTGCCCCCTCTTGGCACCTAATTTGAATTCTAATCTTCAAGCAAGACATGCTCCAGAGGCATGAAGCTTTTGGCAGAAAAACTCTTGAGGTCTAATTTTCAGTTGTCTCTCAATTCTTGGATATTCAGCTGGCTATCTAAGACGTCTCATCTCATGGGATCTCCTACCTTGAGATTCAATCACAAGCTTCCCCTGCATGTATCGGCAGTGCCAGATCCTCAGATTCTGGAGTTCATTTGGTCCAGACCACTTCTGTACTCCTTCCATCTTTAAGCTCTTTGTCCATGAGTGGTCAAGCAGTCAATCACCTCTCAGATCTTGAGGAAGCTTCTTTTAGACTTCTTTGGCGAAGCAAGGCTTTGCTTCCAAATCTCTTTAAGAAAGTCGGTGGTTCTCCTCTAAAGAAACTCTTCTATTATAACCTCATCTAGAGGTTTGTCATAACTTTTCGTCACCTAACTACTTGGTACTTAACCCTGGTTCTGCAGGATCTCACCAAGGATTCATTCTTTGTCTTTCTTCTGAACTCCAAAGAGGGTAATACTGCAACTCAGACAATATCTAATTGGATTCACACTTATACCTTTTTGGTTTCACAAAGTGAAGGCCCATGATGTTCTTGCCAAGGCAAATTGAAAAAAAAATCATATTTTTACATGTAAAATACATTTTATGAAGAAAAAATACATTTTTATGAAGAAAAATGTATATACAATGTTACCAACCATATCAAAACAGCAAGTCACCCTCCCACCAGCCAAATAAAATTCCTTATTTCAGCATTTGGGTGTTTTAACTAGAATGAACTACTTTTGTGGTTATGCAGATGACAGAGTGAATTAGGTCAACAGTGGTCGAAGGGTAGTAACTACATAGGTTTAATTAGATTTTCCCTTACATGTTAAATTCGATATATGGTGTATGTGCCCGTCCCTTAACACCTAGCCATCCTTAGCCAACTGTTTTCATATCGTATGTTTGAACATATTTTTATATAAATGTATTTTACATTTAAAAATCTGAAGATTTATACAAACCAGTTTCACTTGCATTTCCTCCGTTAACTGCCAACTAGTATCCTATCTCCCTTTTAAACATTGACAGCACCCAAACACTGATTTATATGCCATCCTTGATCATATATATAAAAGGGGTCGACAAAATATGAACAAAATCCACTCAAATTTAACACAATTTTGGCATGAACCCATTTTTAGCTTGTTGGTTTATCGCTTTTGCGAATATGGTCCCTTCTGACAATTATTAAACAAATATAAAATGTCCCTGTCAGAACTACAATAAAAAATTTCAATATTACAGGGACAAAAAAGAAATAGAAGACATTGCCGAATCCCTCAAGCATCAGCTCACATTAGCCAAAAGAGAAAGTGCAAAACAAGGACAGAATGAAAGTGAGTTTTAAAAATTTCCAAATAAGGAAATAAACAGTGCCTTAATGATTTGAAGTTTCTGAAAAGTAGAAGATTTTAAAACGTAATTGGAGCTAGCATGTTATAACATACATTGGGTAACTGTCAACTATTCTGCTAGCTGTAAAACTTTTACCAATATAGGATTGCACCTTTTTTCTCAGCTTAACAGAGTTACAAGTACTTTTACCTTCATATATCTATGCTCAAGTTATGAAAAAATAACTGTTCCCATTTATTTCATTCGTACTTTTTCCACAATGCTTTCAGCTTATTAAGCCTCTTTACATATCTGTACATGACTTTTAATCGTGGATCATATTTCTGAACAAATTTGGTCATTTTTGAAGGGGTAGATTGTCAGATATTTCACATTTGGTTAGCAGTTTTACTGTTATTCCCAAACATGTTGTAAATGTAACATGTTATACATGTTACTAAGGTGGTGTTGATCTTGGTCTTATAGTTCTTTTTATGAAAAATGTTTTCTAACTACATTTAATGTTAAAAATATTTCACATATTTGCAGTTCCCAGACATTAAACTCAGCTAAATCTGAATCAAGCACAACTTGCAAAGTGTAGGAACCAGAAGTGGTTATTCTGCATGCAACAAGTGTGCAGGAATTATACAACACACAAAGTGCATTATAGATTACATTCACTTTTAATTGTATTATTAACATCTTTGTTTTTCAGATGGTATGAAGAAGAGACACAGTATCCCAATCTCTCGTACTATGTCAAACCCCATTCCGAGAAGGACCAGTACAAACCCTGTGCGAAGGACACCTCTGCCTATGTGCTGTTTACTGTACTGTGCTTGTAGGAAGACTTACTTATGACCCGTACTTAATAAAACTGAACCAAAACTAGTAAAGGCTATGACACTGAGTTTATAAGTAATTATGATTCAAGGTCACAAAAATTACACGACTGCAACAGAGTAATTGCAGACTGAATGTTAAAACTTCAGTGTCAAGGGTAACTATTGGATAAAGTCAGTTCATTGTACTGTGCTTATAAGAGAATTACATATGATCCACACTTAGTGAATCTAGACTGATATTGGCTGATGGGCATGATGAAAAACACAGTTTTGGTGTCACAACCAAATCTGCTTATCTTTGATCTTCTCTGACTTTATGCTAAACTTTGCTGAAATTCTTCAACAAATAAGGGGCCTGCATTAGCATGTTTTCACAGACAAACAACAAAAAGTGGAGCGATATGCAGTTTGCGTTCTGATATAAATCAAGTGATTCAGTAATTTTAGTTTATTGGAGATAGCTAGGTCGATAGTTTCAAATTTATTGTACCCTGAAAAAGGTGCTATATAACAGCAAACATTAAACACACAAGTGCAGCTGCACATGGTCAGCATTTGATCATGCTTTGCTGTATAACCTTGGAACACTAACCTTATTCAGCTCTTGTTTCATAAGCTACACATTTCAAATATGTTGTATATAGAATTACATTCAATGGAATGGTTTGGACCTGTTTAGACTGTTGACGTACGGTAATACAATTAAACTTGACAGTAGGAATTATTTCTCATGGCAAATTTTTAGCTAGCAGGTTTTCTCCTTGTGTCTTTGAAGGTCAGATATGCTCTGTGGTGTTTGAAATTGTTTATAAATCAAACTGAACTCTTCCGCAAACCCTTACCTCTCACATTTAAATATAAAGGATTATTACACCTATATACACACCATAATTATAAGCTAATATTAAATTTTTTTGTTGTAAGGCTATGAATTATATATATCGTCAGTTTCCATGAAGAATATTTACAATAAAATTGGTATATTTACACTTTTCATTCAATTCTTAATACCCCATTTTATATTATAGTGAAAGCTCTCCCAAAAGTAGGTGAATGAGTTATTTGAGAAAAATTGACTATCTGCAATACTTTTAGAGATAATTCGCATTTACTCATTTTGAGTAGGTGAGTAATTAGCTACGGGTCTGAAACTTCACCATGTGAAAGATCTTCCAAAAGTAGGTGAATGAGTTATTTGAGAAAATTTGGCTATCTGCAATACTTTTAGAGATAATTAGCATTTACTCATTTTGAGTAGGTGAGTAACTATCTATGGGTCTGAAACTTCACCATGAGAAAGCTCTCCCAAAAGTAGATGAACGAGTTATTTGAGAAAAATTGGCTATCTGCAATACTTTTAGAGATAATTCGCATTTACTCATTTTGAGTAGGTGAGTAATTAGCTATGGGTCCGAAACTTGACCATGTGAAATTGAAAACTTTCATGTTTCAACAGAATACTCTTCTACTACCCTGTGGGTCCAAAATTCGCTCGAAATCGCTCTATCTCAGACAGTTTCAGAGATATTTGCCATTTTTCATTTTCAGCAAAAATTCAAGATGGCCGCCAAAAGTTGTAAAATTTGAAATTTTTCATATTGCAACCAAATACTCCTGTACTACCCTGTGGGTCAAAAATTCACTCGAAATTGCTCTATCTCTTACGGTTTTCGAGATATTTCCACTTTTTGTATTTTGTAAAAAAACGGTCAAAGAAACACCCACGGCGGCCATCTTGGTTTTGTCCATATATCCAGAATAATTCCCAAGCAAGCTTTGACCATGATGAACATATCCTGCAAATTTAGAAAGTGTACATTGCATGCCCTTTGATATACTGGGGCAGTAAAAGTCCCTAAAAATTTGAATAAAACGGCAGTGACGGCCATCTTGTTTTTGGAAACGAGGCCAAAAAAACTCGGAGGCAAGCTTTTGTACCATTGAACCTATCCTGCAAATTTGAGGCCTCTAATGCTATTACTTTTGGCTGCAGAGGGGTAACGAGAAATCATCTACACACTGTGGCGGTGGCGTACCCCCCGCGAAAACCATAACATTTTAGGACATGCTTTAATACTACACCTCAAATTGTTATGTGGTGATGGTAGTGGAAGTGGCGGTTATGCAGGTCTGAACATGAGTGTAAGCACTGATAGTGAAATGGTTGAGAGTTTTATACAGAAGACATTATTTATTGGTGAATTTACAATGAGGGGAGACTAATAAAGGACAAGTCTCAAGTTAGACTTGCTTACTATGTATCAGTTTTTAAGCATGAGCCCCCTCCCCTTCCGATATTCCTTTTTTGCCTCAGGACTTTCATGAATTGTGCAATACTCTAAATATAAATCTTTTTTTGGTCTCCAGACTTTCATAAATTGTGCCCCATTCTTATCCAGTACTCTTCTAATTGCTTTGCACCTCGTGCATGTAGTTTAAAAACAAACTTTAGCCTTGTAGAGACAATGTGTGCATTTTACCATAGTATGGAATTTACAATGTCACTAGAATTTCCTTCTGGAGGGAAATTTTCTCAGGAAATCATGGTGCACTAAGAGAGGAACTTACACGGGGTATAGACTAAAGTAAATTTACGATTAACTGTTTCACAAACAAGTAGGATCAGTTATTCAAACACTGACTACAGAAGTACCATAAAAAAACAACCCCAAGACAATTGTGTATATCAACATTCAACTCAATGTCTAAGTTTGAGATACTTAATCTTTTTAGACTAGTAAACTTGGTAAAGGATGAAACTTGTGATTCCATCGGGTAGTAGAACATATTTTCTAATTGTTTCATTTTAAACTGGAGCAACATACCATAAATTTATAAAATGTTGCACTGCAGTTTCAAATATACTTCATATACAGGTCTAGTGATCCACTGGGGTAAATAACAAATTCATCACACATTTTCCAAAAGTTTTATTTCATACATTGCATATCACTATGTTTGTGCATAGAGCAAGCAAAGCAAGTTGGAAAATCAAGGCTCCACAGTTTCAACACCAATCAAACATGATCATTTGACTATACTAATTTGAATAACTGAAAATACATTGTTGGTCAGGTTGGGACAAATACAGTCAATGACAATCAAATACAACAAACACCAACTACAAATACATAAATTTTTAACAGCATAAAAATACCAAGTACACGTCAAATGCAAGTGCAATAAAAACATAATACAGGTTTGAATATTAAAATGCAATTCTGAATTATTCAAAAGCTTGTGTGTACTGCACCCTTCAAAGATGTTTCAATTTTTACATATAAATCTTGGAGTTTTGAACAATTAAAAAATTATATAAAAAGGTTTTATAATATTAGTTTTTCCCCAGAAAGATTCATTATCATTAACGATATAGGTAGAACAGGCAGCATTAGAAGGCAACAAGACTTTTCATCATTCTGACCATAAACTTCAAAGGTAGTAGACTTCAAAGGTGATCTAGTGGTTCACCAACCAAGTCACCAAAATAGTTTTAAACATATTCTATATTTCTGTGATCCTGATCGGTTATATGCCCCACTCCCCCCATCAAAATGGATGAAAATTGGCCAGAAAACAGCAATGTGCTAATATTCTGCCAATGGAACACCCATATTGCATAGACAAAAATATCTGCCTGACTGTTGTAAGCAAATACCAGCATCCGGTACAGACATATAGTCATATGTTAACAATTGTTCAGTACGGCTTCGCTTAAATCATTATTTAGAGACAAACACAAGATCGATGTTTCTTGCTATTATCAATTCTCAATTGAAAATGAAGATGGAAAAATTTGTATTAGAATGTATTTGTCTAAATTCACTTATATACGCGTATCAAATACAAGGTTGTCATAAATATTTTAACACAAACTTTAGCTGTGTTAAAAACAAACATGCATTTGTCCCACCCTGATTCCTGTTATTAATACATACAATGTTACAAGAAAACTGAGTGAAAGTTATCCCAGTGACAATTTTTTATGCGGTCATTTATAGCAACAGAGCTCTCATTTTCAACTTGTACAATAAAGTTGTTTATCGGTCTCACATTTCTTTGCCATGATAAACATAAGTTCATAGGATGCAAATATCTTCATCAAAGGCACAAGAAATCTTTTGAAATTCCACCAATTTACCTGAACTTAAAATTCAATGAAATATAGCTGCCATTGGAATGAGACTACAAACATTGAAAGTCAAAAAAATCTGAATATGTCTAACAGAAAAAAAACTTTCTGTCGACAAGAAACAGTTTCATTCTATAAAGTTGAATAATGTTTGAAGTATGACTTCCTACTTCCAAAACTACCCTTCATCGTGCAACAAACCAATCCAATGTTAGAACATTAATATAAAAGAAAACGTAGAAACCCAATATTAAACAGTAAAGCATTGATTGCAACTACTTTCACAAAGCTAAATATTTAGATAACATTGTCACATATAAGGGTCTAACTAAATACTGTATAACATTTATGAAAATAGCATTGGAGATGCCTGTACCCCACAGCCATAATTAATCTTTGACACCATGAGATATAGAAGAAATGAAACAGAAAAAGACCAGGAGATTGTCAGAGCAAATTGTGTCAGTTATGTAAAGATCCAAATGATGTTTAAGCAGAGAAAATACCATCTAAGAGAGAGAAAATGTAGGTAGAGATTAACTACTAAAACAACACAATTCAATAGTAAGATGACAGCATTAATCAGTAAACTAAAAACTAGAAAAATGTTTTTACTAACAAAACAAAGCGTCCCGAAAGGTTAGACGCCATATAGCATAAAGTAGGATAAGGTTTTTGAAAAGAAAAACATGTAGCGCTGAGAGAAGTGAAAGTTTAGCAGACAGTGTGGATGTTTATGCATCAACATGAAAGAAAAATGTAAAAATGATCCTCCTCTGAGGAAGAGGACACATATCTGGACCTGACCTTATATCCACTCTTATCAGCATGTTTTTAGGTTTAGTAGATGGAATCCCAAGGTTCATCGGATTCATCATTGTATTGATCTGAGGCAGACCTCGGTCCAACCTCATGCCTACTGTCAGAGAGTTTTTTAGGTTTATCCGAGACCTTCTTAGAAGGTTCCACGGATGCATTAGAATTCTAAGCCGATGCATTATGAGGATCAGATCCGAGACGTGGAGGAAGTGCTGGACCATAGTCCACATCCATATCCTCAGTCTGAGAGGTAGTTCTAGGTCTCGGAGGGGGTAGGTCCAGGACAACAGCACCAGATGAGGGTCCAGGCTTAGAAGCTGAAGCCGAGGTCTGATCCACCTCTGTTTTTTAGTACTCAATTCCTCTCGGAGTGACTGAAAAGCTTCTAAATGTAGATGCCTGGAAAGAACCCATTTGCTGCTGTAAATGGATGTTAAGTGTGTTACCCAGGGATTTGTCTAAATTTGATTCAATTTTCTGCTTTAAGGCAGTACCTGGGGTGGGTGGGACAGTCTTTGCTGGCGTTTTGAGAGACAATGAACTGAAGGATAGGGGTTGTGGATGCGGGGGTGATGTAAATAAGTTATCAGCAGCACTCTCAAGATCTGCATTGGACCCAGTACATGAATCCACGTCATCGCCTAGTAGATTTAATTCATCGTCTTTTGAAGTAACAGTGAGGCACTTTTGTTTTTTAACATATCGTTTTCTTTGTGAGAATTTGAACATTTGTTCTTCAGTAAAAGAACCACATATTTGACACGGATTTTCAAAAATGACACAGGGGTCATCACCCTTGCCAGATTCCCTACAGGTGGGCAGTAATTATGTGTGTCAAATGGGAAGCAAAAGTGCCTACACTTGCTAGATCTCGGTTTGTCTTTATTTGTTTAGTGGGAAGACATTTTAAAAACACAATAAAAGACGTACTAAAAAGCCTGAACCGAGGAAATTTTACAGAATAATCTAAGATATATATTAAATGAAATGACCAAAAATCAACATAAAAATAAAAATTCACGGCCAACAAGAAAGTAGGACGAGAGGTCAAAGGTTACCACGAGACGACAACTTGAGGCTACAGCCAACTATAAATGTCTAATTTTCTTAGACGTTGGCCTGATGCCTTGCGGCCATCCGACAACAGCATTCATTCCCACATGGTAAGCTATTGTAGAGCAATAAAATCTGCTATTTTATAACCCCAGTTTGACCCACAAGGGGGGTCGGGGGTAAATCTGACCGGCTATATAAATTCTGCACATATGGTTTCCCAATATCTCTTAATACATTCTAAAGCTCTAAAAGCAATAATAAAGGAGATATAAGGCAAAATATCAAATCCACTATTTTATGACCCCAGTTTGACTCCTGCACAGGGGTTGGGGGGGGGAATTCCACTTGCTTTCTAGACTCTCAACATATGGTTTCCTACTACCTCCCAATACATTTTATGGCTCTAAATGCAATACTTAACTAGATAATAGGGGGGTTCACATGAATTTTAAGCTTTCTGGTTGGTACCTTTCTGGTATGAGAAAATCGCTCATAAATCGGTCAATTTTCGAATGCTCGCAAAATTTAATCAGCTCACGTTTTTGATAGTGTGAACATGTGTATGAAATTACAAGTCTCTGCAGTCAGTAGATTTTGCTGAGCGGTGATAATGGGTGTGTGTACCCCCCCCCCCCCCCCCCCCCCCCCCCCACCCCAATTTTTTTTTTTGATCATGTGACTTTGATGAAGATCAAACGTCAAATTTAAGCATGTGGAAAAATTTTCCTATGCCAAAGGTGTATATCTGCCAAATATGGTTAGAAAGCTTGCAATAATACGGGAGACATTCAACGGAGACCATAATGTGGCGGCGGCAATGGCAAGGAAACTGTGGCAAAAACAAATAAGCACCCTTCAGGGATGCTTAATTATGAAGCTATAAGATTATTAATTGAAATATAGCTGTCAACTTAAAAAGCACAATTAAATAAAAGTTTATATAATAATAAGTTACAGCAATTCAGATATAAGAGAAATATGTCTCAAATATGGCAGGTGAACACATTTTGGCAAGGCCAAGGTTACAGGTCACCCATGATTTAACGTAACTACACTCCCTAACCAATGACTCATCCAAAAATAAACTCCCTAGACTTTACATTTTCTGATATGACCCAGACAAAATTATAAAGGTTGAGGTCACTACTAAAAGATCAAATCAATTTCACACCATGATGTTGCGTGCCTACACTCTGTAAACAATGTCCCTATGAAGTATAAACTTCCTACAACTTACGGTTTCTGAGATTTAGCCTGGACAACATTTTCAAACTCAAGGTCACTACAGCAAGGTCAAGGTCAAATCAAGGTCACACCATGACGTTGCACACCTACACCCCCCAACCAATGTCCCTACCAAGTATCAACTTCCTACACCTTATGGTTTCTGATATATAGCCCAGAAAATACTTTAAAGTTCAAGGTCACTACGGCAAGGTCAAAAGTCAAATCAAGGTCACCCCACGACATTTCACACCTACACCCCCCAACCAATATCCCTACCAAGTGTCAACTTCCTATACCTTACAGTTTCTGAGATACAGCCCAGACAAACTTTTTGCAACCTCCTGCCTGACCATCTGCCCACAGGCCCATCCAAACACCATGGGTGAAAACAATACCCCCACAGCCCTTGAAGGCTATGGGGTAAAAAGCAAGATTTTGCAACCTACAAACACTAGATTACAATGAATTCTCTTGGACTTTCGTTGGGTGAGCTTTTTATTCAAGAAAATATGTGGTCTATTAACTAATTTGGATACAAATATTAGTTAATGTAATACATTATTCAAGAAAATATGTGGTCTGTCAACTAATTTGAATACAAATATTAGTTAATGTAATACATTTACACACTAAGACATACTCAACCAGTAAATTGATAAATTTATTGACATTTTAATATAATAAAATTATATACAATCAATTAAAAATAATCCCAGTTTATATTCCCATGCTATATAGTCAAAACTTTAAAGTAGATACAAATATTACATCCTTAGAGGGGCGTCTTCTATTCAAATTTATTCTGTTATCTGGAAATACTCTTTAAGTGAAAGTAGTTTTCTGTTACCTGAATATGGTTAACATATGACATTTACTACACATAAATGACTTATTGGTGGTTTTTATTACATTGTAAATACTGGCGTAAAAACTTGCAGTCACTCTTTACATTTTTATTAATACAATTTAATATTCTATCAGAACAAACTTGCAGTCACTCTTTTTACTTTTATTAACATTCTATCATACAGTTTTTGGCAAAAACGAGCATCCCACAGCAAAGAAAGTGAACCATGGTAAAAAACTGGTAAAGATAAATGCCTGTAAAATACATGAATGAGGTTATCAGCAGTAATACATAACTGCAAGCGATATTAGAAAAATAAAAGGTATATAAAATATGCAGCTGCATATATATCTTGTTCCGCTATCTAGTATCTAGTAATATGCATTTTTGTTTTCCATTTACAACATGTAACCCATTTTCAATAAAAAAAATTCAAAGACCATACTATCTTGAGCAGTCCAGATGTATCACCGATCATATAACTTGAGACAACACATTGTGGAAGGCATTGAATTAATAGATACCTTTCACTCTATGATGAAAGATAACAAGGAGTATGTTTATGTTATGGAGTCCTCCCAGTAATACCCTGACAATTCATCACGTGATAAGGCTAAAGAAGATGCATAAAACACTGATAATGGTTAAGACAATGATATGGTGAACCTGGAATATTCTTTGCCTTGATATTTAATATTTCAAATTGAA
This sequence comes from Sabellastarte sp. h YS-2021, assembly GCA_964017235.1. Classification (NCBI taxonomy): domain Eukaryota; kingdom Metazoa; phylum Annelida; class Polychaeta; order Sabellida; family Sabellidae; genus Sabellastarte; species Sabellastarte sp. h YS-2021. The sequence goes on from OZ024928.1 coordinate 140,470,134, forward strand.
CACACTGATCAAATGAAATCAATAATGATTTTTTTTCATGAACAATAATTTCCCCATGACATAAATGTATATAAATCACATAAGCTACAATATTTTTGTAGATACACCTCAACATACAAGACATTCAACTTTATGACCCCATTTTGACCTTGAGGGGTCAGACATCTGTGAAAATCTGACCTATTTATGGCCATAAAATTGACCTTAAAAGGCAAGAAGGGGGCAAAAACCCACATCCCTAGGTTTGAAAAGGTTTCATAGGATTTCAGCCAATATTTTTGCAAATATACTTCAAAATACAAGAAATTCAACTTTATGATCAGTTTGAACTGGGGAAGAAGGGGAATGGGGTTTAATTTGATGTGATTTTTGGAATCTCAGGCCATGGTTTCCTATAAACTCCCAGTGCATTTTAAAGCTCTAAATCCAAAAATAAAAAAGAAATTTGACATGTTACAAACCTCTTCTGCCTGTATACTGCATACCAAAGACACCTGATTTGGCTGATTTTAAGCTAACCTTAACATGAGGATCAAACTTTTGAAGTTATAAAGCTACTTTTCATACTTCAATAACAATTAAATGTGTGGAAGGTCCTCAATGTGAGTAGACATACACAATATGTGCCTAAAAGGATCATAACATGTTTTTCTAACTACTTCATAATCAAGAAGATCTCAATCGGTCAATGGCCTGATTGATCTGAAATTTGACCGGAGATTAGGTTTTGATGTTAGGAAAGCACTTTTAAGTTTGTGGATACTTATTATAGTAGTCAGCTGAGAGAGGACATGATATGAATAGAAAAAAAGTTATTATCAACCAGTTTTGAGTTTATTAATATACACATAATTAGCTTTATTAGTTAACACAATTAGTCTTGTGACATTACATATTAATCCATTACTGTTGTCCATAACTGTATCTGATATGTATATCAGTCTAGAAACTATCACATGGCAACAACTACTATCTTAATACTAATAACTCCAAAAAGAAAAGCCCATATTTTATAAAGGCTTGCATTTAGGGTGAGGAGGGGGGAATTTTTAAGTTCACTGCCCTGACATCTGGCCCCACAACGAGTATTCCAATGCTGAGAGCATATCTCTACACCACAAATTGGCGGGAATATGGCCATGCACCTCAACTGAAGAGGTGTGCTACTTTATCGCATCACACTGTGCAAAACTGGTGAAAAAGAAGTACAAGAAAAAAAATTGTTTCTGATCATGTGACTGTGATAAAGGTCAAAGGTCAAATTCGCACCTATCAAAAAATTTCCCCGTGCCTATAGATTATAGCTGCCAAAAATTATTTTGATAGGCCTTTTATTAAGGGAGATATTCAACTAAGAAATACTATGGCAGCGGAGCAGCTTAGGCTGTCTGAAAGCAGGGTACGAAACCAATAGGCGTCCCGTTTTCGAGGGATGCCTAATTAACATAAACATTAGACAAGATGCTGTAGTTCAAAGACATATCACAATAATAACAATACAAAAAGAATAATGACCAACATACAACCAATGCAATACACAACAACACAAATGTTAAAAGTTTACTCCTTGGCAAGAATATCACAGTATTCTTCAAGTATTTCCTAAATCAGAATGTATGTCTCATAACATAGATACAAGTTTGAAAAAGTGTAACAGATATTATATTCACTTTTGTAAAGAGCAGATTAGTTTTTTCCACCGGTATACATTAGTCATAAAATCTAACTCATTAGCGATAAACCAGGTCAACTGAAGTTTATAAAGTCATCTTAAAACACATCAACTGTATTGTAATAATGTTTACATGAATACATCTCTTTAATTTTACGAGATTCAACAAGTTGAGATCATAAAGAAATATTAACGTAAAAAATATAACATTCTACACATGTTAGCAACTTGAAAAATAGCATCAGAGATATCCGTACTCCACAGCCTGGGGAAATAGTTTTCAACACCATGAGATAGTAAAGTAGTGAAACAGTATAAAGATCGGATACTTTCAGAACAGTGTCAGTTACATAAAGGTCCAAATAATGTTTAAGTAGAGAACATAACATCTAAGAGAAAGAAAATGTATTTAAGGATAAAGTATTAAAACAAGACAATTCAAGAGCAAGATGACATTATTAATCAGTAAACTAAAAATTAATATGCACACCTACAACTGCTAAGGATGTCTGTACAACTATCAACTACTGACGATTTGTGGTTTCAGAGATATTGCCCGGACAAAATTTTAAATGTCAAATCAAGGTCACACCATGACGTTGCACACCTATAACACCCAACCAATGTCCCTACCAAGTATCAACTTCCTACACCTTACGGTTGCCGAGATATTGCCTGGACATGACATTATAGGTCAAGGTCACTATGGCAAGATCAAAGGTAACATCAAGGTCACACCATGACGTTGCACACCTTCAACCCTAACCAATGTCCCTACCAAGTATCAACTTCTTACATATTACAGTTGCCGAGATACAGCCCAAACAAGACATTATAGGTCAAGGTCACTACGGCAAGGTCAAAGGTCAAATCAAGGGTACACCATGATGTTGCACATCTACACCCACTAACCAATGTCCCTACCAAGTATCAACTTCCTACACCCTATGGTTTCTGAGATATAGCACAGACAAGATTTCATAGGTCAAGGTCACTTCTCAAGGTCAAAGGTTAAATCAATGTCACACTATGATATTGCACACATACAACCCCCAACCAATGTCCCTACCAAGTATCAACTTCAAGTAACAACTTTTGAGATATTGCCTGAACAAGATTTTATAGGTCAAGGTCACTACGTTAAGGTCAAGGTCTCCTAAATTACTCACCATGTTTCAGAGATATTGCCCGGACAAAATTACTCTCTTTTCTATTGCTCTAAAAGCAATACCTTTCAAGTTATAAATGATTTACTGCATGAATTTATGAATTTTAATGCAATAAAAAATTAATTTAAATTTTAACATCCGAGATGCCTGTACCCCACAGCCCGGGGAAATAGTTGATGTTGCACACCTAAAACTCCCAGCCAATGTCCCTACCAAGTATTAACTTCCTACACCTTGTGTTTTCCGAGATATAGCCTATAGCCCAGGCAAGATTTTATAGGTCAAGGCACTACAGCAAGGTTAAAGGTCAAATCAAGGTCACACCATGACGCTGCACACCTACACCCTCTAATCTATGTCCCTACCAAGTATCAACTTCCTAAACCTTACGGTTTCTGAGATACAGCCTGGACAAATTTTTTCCCGCTGCCCACCTGCCCGACCACCTGCCCATCTGGGCACTATAGGTGAAAACAATACCCCGACAGTCCTTAAGGGGCTGTGGGGCAAAATGATAAACCCTGTCTCCTCATCACATGCTGACATTGCTGGTCAAATTCAAATTGCTTCTTTTGCAAGAGTATAGTTGATACTGTCACACTGTGAGCAGTAAACATCCTGCAATGCAGCTAATTAAAAAAAATTGTCTTAAAACAACAATGTTTATTTAGACTGCCCCTCAAAATAAAAAAAAAGTTTCTGTCAAAAATTGACTACCTAAGCCCTGTCTGAGACTGGTAATTGTACTCATGGACCTGTATCATACTGGAGTCACACTGTGCTGTAACTTAAGAAAACTCTTCATATTTTTTTCTTCAATCACTCAAATTGACAAGATTTTTACTTCCACCATTCTTACAACTACAAAAATAACACTATCCATTTATTCTTTAGCACCTGCCATTTGGTAAATTTTAAAACTCAATATTGATTAACCTACATTAAAATGAGACTGGTAACTTAACATTTTTGAGGGTCAGGTCGGGTGGACCTAGAAAGTTGTCAGGTAAATTTCATACACTGGTTTTTAATATAAAATAAGCAATCAGTATCCATGAACGGACTCTGAGTCAGCTGACTTTGTGTTTTGAGCTTCAGAGTACAAGTGAAAGTAGAAAAGGAGGTATTCCAAAATAGTGATCACTCGACTATGCAATGAAGTCCTGGTCTGCATTTTGACTATGTTATACCTGACCCAAAAGTAGATGAATAACATATTTAAACAAAATACTCTAAATGTAATAGTTTTCAAGTTAGAAGTGATTTACTCAACAGTGAAAACATCAAAGTAGCTAATGCTCTGTTATGCAATGCACTACAGGTTTTTTGTAATTTTACTATGTTACCGCTGACCCCAAAGTAGATGAATAAAAGTGTGTGACAATTGCAAATATATTGGGTTGATTCCTTGCAGATGAAAATTCGGCTCGATGTCAAACCCTTACATTGTAACATCCAATAGGGCAATCCCCATAAACAAAAAAATATATAAAGAGATAAAAGCCTTGAATCAATGGAATTAGCTGATGTTACCATATGTAATGGTGAATGTTATGTTTAAAATGGACCATCATGTGACTAATGTAAGTGAGATGTCTAATTTTTGTTTTACTAAACAAAACATAACCAGTTAAACATGGTATTTTATATATGGCGAGAGCACTCCACCCCTAACATTGGATTGATTTTTAATGAAATTAGCCTCGTTTTGCAAGGCTTAACTATTTGTTCGCATCCTTAGTGAACATATTAAAACAAAATACTCTAATGCAATATTTTCAAGTTACAAGACTAGTGATTTATTCAACAGTGAGAACATGAAAGTAGCTATTGCTCAGCTATGCAATGAGCTACAGGTCTGCAATTTTACTATGTTATAGCGGACACAAAAGTAGGTGAATAACATACTGAAACAAAACACTATAGCAGACACAAAAAGTAGTTGAATAGCATGCTTCAACAAAATACTCTAAATATAACAGTTTTCAAGTTACAAATGATTTACTCAACAGTGAAAACCTCAAATTAGCTAATGCTCAGCTATGCAATGAGGTACTGATCTACAATTTTACTATACTACAGCTGACCCAAAGGTAGATGAATAACATATACTCTAAATGCAAGTTTTCAAGTTACAAGGGATTTACTCAACAGTGGGAACCTCAAAGTAGCTATTGCTGAGCTATACAATGAACTACAGGTCTGCAATTTTACTATGTTAAAGCTGACCCCAAAAAAGTGGGATAGACTCCCAAATTACTCCTCATGTTGCAGCTATGGAAAAAGTAGCTGCACAATACATTTTAACAAAATGCTCTAAATGCAATATTTATCGAGTTATAAATGATTTACTGCATGAATTCATGAATTTTAATGCACCAAAAACTAGATTGGGCCAACTCGGCGCCAACATATCCCCAGACAGGTCATCACTCACGCCACAGGTTTTGATCGGGAATTTTTTAAAACATAATTACCCATTATTATATGAACTTCAGCACATCAATCTACTCTGTTTATATCTTCCAAGGAAGATGGTGTATCCCCAGACGCCGAATACATAACTCAAATTCTATTTTCAATCTTCCTGCAATGATAACTCTAAACCTATTTTCAAAGTATTTAAATGATTGATGATTGAATGTCCATTCTAAAATAATAATCCCAAAAGAGCATATCTGTTTCTACATTTGTTGACAAATAAAATATTATTTTTAACTCAACTCATCATACTTTTCAATCTTCCTTCAAAGTATTTAAATGATTGATGATTCAATGTCCATTCTAAAATTCATAATCCCAAAAGCGCATATCTGTTTCTATATTTGTTCACAAATAAAATATTATTTAAAAAAAAATTATTTATATTATTATTTTATTATATTATTTTTAGAATTTGCAAATTGTTTTCAGTTATTCATTTCCTCTATACCTATATATGTGGTCCATATATATGCAACCTAAATATGTGACACAATCTCAGTTCTGACTCCCCTTTGTGTTATATGTAATGAAGCCCACCACCTCCCACCCCCACCCCTCTCCCCTTCTCCACACCTCTCTCACTATTACACAAGATCTGCAACCCCATTGAGTTCTTTGTTTCTCATCTGATATCATTAAATACCTTTGTTTATTTAGTGTCACTCAATATAGCTGGAGGTCCCAGAGGTGGGTGGGGGGAATCCGGGTGGGGGATGCATAAATGGTAAACAAACAATCTATATAAAAGGGGTACTCAAATACAAAAAGAATTGAGAATTTTAAGTATGTGATTATCAACTGAAATGAGTTCATAACTGTAGGAGCTGTGTCAAAATTAACTGAGGCAAGTTGAATAAAACTGGGCTAGTTGAGGGTTAAAAATCCCCTACTTTTACTACATAAGGATATAATTTCATTAATATTGGGACTTAAAGCTCACTTAAAGTGTCCATTTTGTCTACTTGAATATGTTTAACCAGTTTCATTTTAAAAAGTTAAAAACTCAGCTAGCAGAGGTATAACACACAAAAATAAGTTCTTAAAAGACTAAGATAGCCATAACATTATTAATATTCAAAATTTAAATAGACAGGCATTTCCTTTTAAAAATTCAAAGATTTCAGCTCTATAACCCACATAGTTTGACAGTTACTGGGCTTTAAAGTGGCATAATGTCCATAAATTGGGTTTCTGTGGGCATTTTACAATTGTTAAAGAGACCTTAGCAATTAAACAACAGATCTGAAACTTTTTGGGGGACATACATAACAAACAAAAATTATATATAATACAGTTTAAGACTTGTCACACTAAGCATTTCCAAATAACAGGGCAAAATACGGAAAAAATGTCCAAAAAGGCACTTGGGCGAGTGTCTATGGCCCTCATACACAGGTTAAATGTCTACTAAAAACCTTGATTTTCGGCATATGTAAAAAGGACATAATAATGCATTCCCAGATGGGATTTCAGCTCCATCAATCACATAGTTTAACAGTCACAGGGCTTAAAGGTGGTTAAAAAGTCCAAATATTGGGTCTCTGTGGGCCTTTTAGAGATCTCGATGTGGCTTTCAAATTAAAGCTTCAGACTTAAAATTTGTTACATACTAAGATTACACATAGAATATGTATCTAATAAAGTTTGAAACTTCTCAGACTTACCATTTCCAAGTTACAGAGCAAAATATGTGAAAAATGTCTTAAAAGGGTCACTCAGGTGGGTGTTTAAGGTCCTCATACACAGGTTAAATGTCTACTTGAAGCCTTGATTTTTGGCACATGTAAAAAGAACATAATAATGTATTCCCAGATGAGATTTCAGCTCTATCAGTCACATAGTTTAACAGTCACAGGCCTTAAAATTGGCAAAAAGTCCAAATACTGGGTCTTTATGGGGCCTTCTAGAGACCTAAATGTGGCCTTCAAATTAAAGCCTCAGACTTAAAATTTGTCACATACTAAGATTACACATAGAATATGCATCTAATACAGTTTGAAACTTCTTAGACTTACCATTTCCAAGTTACAGGGCAAAATATGTGAAAAATGTCTAAAAATGGTCACTCGGGTGGGGATTTATGGTCCTCATACACAGGTTAAATGTCTTCTTAAAGCCTTAATTTTTGGCACATATATAAATAACATACTAATATCTTCCCAGATAGGATTTGAGCTCTATCAGTCACATAGTTTGACAGTCACAGGGCTTAAAAGTAGCAAAAAGTCCAAATATTGGGTCTTTGGGAGCCTTTTAGAGACCTCAATTTGACCTTCAAAATTAAAGCTTCAGACTTAAAATCTGTTACATACTAAGATTACACACAGAATATATATCTAATACAGTTTGAAACTTCTCAGACTTACCATTTCCAAGTTACAGGGAAAAAGATGTGAAAAATGTCTTATAAGGGTCACTCGGGTGGGTGTTTATGGTCCTGATACACAGGTTAACAGTTTATTAAAGGCCTAAATGTTGGGGCACATATAAGAAAACACATAGATATATTCCCAGATGATATTTAACTTAGATGAGAGACATAGTTTGAAAGCTACAGTGCTTGAAAGTGGCAAAAAGTGCATAAATTGGGTCTCTGTGGGCACTTTTGAGACCTTAAGTCGACCCCTTTGGGTAAACCTACAGCCCTAAAATTTTCTACAGACAAGGATTACATATCAAAGTTATACCTAGCGCAGTTTGAGACTCATCAGAATTACCACTTCCAAATTATAGGGCAAAATATGTGAAAAGTATAGCAAAAAATCCCCAAGTGGGGGTATTTATGGGCCTCAAACACAATTTTCTCCTCAACTTAAAGTCGTGATTTTCGGCACATGTACTAAGAACATATTAATGTGTTGTCAGGTAAAATTTCAGCCAGCTGAGCATCATAGTTTGTGACCTACAGGGCTCTAAGTGGCCAAAAGTCCAATTTCTGACCTTAAGGTGGCCATAAGTTCTTTTTTACTGGGAGTTTAAGGTCACCTTAAAATAGGGATCTTCCTTTGGGCACCCTTAACATGTGTACCAAGTTTGAAAAAAAAATATTAATTTGTTTTTGAGTTATCGCGTCCACAAGGAAATTTCTACGGCGGCGGCGGCGGCGGCGGCGCGACGGACCTGAATCCAATATATCCCCGACTTTCGTCTGGGGATATAATTATTTTAAAAAATAGCAGAGATGCCTATACCCCACAGCTGGGGGAAATGGTTTTCGACACTATGACATACAGAAGAAGTAAAACAGTACAAAGATCAGGAAAATTTCACCGCAAAATGTTAGTTATGTAAAGGTCAAAATAATGTTTTAATAGTAGAGAAAATAATGTTTAAGAGAGGAAATGTCTGTAAATTATGAAGCTGAAAAATTTATTAATTGAAGTATACCTACAACAGAAATAGCACAATTAAGTAAAAGTACATATAATAATCAGTTACAGCAATCCACATATTTTTGTCATAAGAAAAATATATAAAATTATGGCAGGTGAACACGCTTTGGCAGAGACAAGGTTAAAAAGATCACGCCATGACTTAACATACCTCCACTCCCCAACCAACGAACCATCCAAGCTTTCCAAGATATAGCCCACACAAGATTTTTAAATTCAAGGTCACTATGGCAAAGGTTAAATCAAGGTCACACCATCACACTGCATACCCGAATCCCCTCACTAATGTCCCAATTAGTATCAACTTCCTACACCTTATGGTTTCTGAGATACAACTCAAGACACGATTTTAAAGGTCAAGGTCACTACGACAAGGTCAAACATCAAATCCAGGTCACACCCATGACGTTGCACATGAACACCCTCAACCAATGTTCCTACCAAGTTACGACTTCCTACACCATACGCTGTCTGAGATACACCCCGGACAAGATTTTCAAACTCAAGGTCACTACGTTAAGCTCAGGGGTCAAATCAAATTCGCATCATAACATTATACCAAGTTTCAACTTCCCAAAACTTATGGTTTACTGAGATACAGCCTGGACAAGGTTTTTCCTGGCGCCCGCCCGCTCAACCATTTGGACACCTTGGGCGAAACAATACCCGCACAGCCCTTAAAGGCTGTGGTGTAAAAATTCATAAAAAAAACAATTAAGACACACCCTGATAAGGCCTGATACTCAAACAAGGAAATCTACTTGTGGTCTAGTACATATATGCAAGATAAAAAGAGATATCCCTTCAATATTCACTGAGAAAACTGTGATAAAGTATTGAAATTTTCACACTTGATCAGATGAACATACAGATCTGCATGACATGAACAACTTTTCATCCTCAATACATAAGGTATCTTTTAAAAGTCTCTATCTCTGGGCCTTGTACTTTTGGAAAAGTTGTTCACATGGATGCGGACGCGTAAGTGTTACCATGTCAGCTGACAATAAAAAAAGCTGACATCACCTGCACAATTCAAGTGATTCTGTTGAGTAATGACAGGTAAATGCATAACAAGTCATGAGGTTTGTATCAAGCCATTATGTGTAATGACTAAAATTCCATTTATAATGCATTAATCACTGATTTCACAAACAGTAAAATATATACAATTCAGAATAAAATTTGCAACATTTTTTGGTGAAAGCTTTGAGTGTCTATGTACCCAAGGGAAATAATATTTGATTAAAACATACTGAAATTGTCCATGGTAGCGCCCATATTTCCTTCATTAGAAAGACAGGAAAAGTTGTTATTTGGATATAGCTAAACAGAATCAAATGTTGTACTCCATAAACATGACAAAAAACAGCACACATATATAGATCAAACAGCATATCTCACAATATTACAAAGTAGAGTATTTAAAAATCCATGTCTGAAGTCCCAGTATTTTCTTTATGAAATATATACTATATTAGCTCACACATGGACAATCAACAGTATTGTACCTGCTACACTCATGCTCGTCCAATCAAAACCGTTAAACTTGTATTGGTAAACGCTAAACGGTATTGGGAATTCCCACTTTCATTATGTGGTTATATTTACATTTTTGCAATGGTTAGAATTGCACCTATTGTGAAGTTGAAAGTTGTTGAAAATTAAGTAAAATATGTCCTTAATAAAGTCCTTAAACAAGCTGGACTTGGCATTTTGTTGGAAAGGGTGGGTGTTTACGCATATTTCACATGTTTAAGGGGATGAGTAATAATGCAAACATGGCCTCTTCTGCAGAGCTTTTCAATAAATTATTTTACATGCAATTATATAATTTTTAACATGCTTCTTAAGTAACTTACAATGATATGAGCTTACATCAAGTCTGCACATTTAACTACAAATTTCAAAAAATCTCACAAACAAAAACATTATACCACCAAATCAACCATTATGCACTTACATTCTGACACTCCCAAGCTATTTATTTAAGAACCAGCCCTCCACTGGGCCTCAGTAACATCTTTTAGGAAGCACCTTAAGACGTGACTCTCCAAATTAAACTTCTACACAGAGTACTTTTCTCTCATTCACATCCACAATTATTTACCGAGTATGTGATTTCACTATGACTTTTGCCCATTATTTTGTTAGTTTACAACACTTCCCCCTTATTGGGAAAATATTGTACCTGCAAAGCAGTCGACTAAATGTTACTATATCATCACTGACAAGGACAATGCTACAAGCCTCTACACAAAATGAGGTGATTCTCATGTCAGCACCAGTTTAACCTTTGTTGAGTGAAAGACAAAGGTGTGTCACCGGATATAAGCCATTATGTCTTCCTTCATGAAACAAACATTAGAAATTTTAACACTGATTATGTAACTAATCAGCAAAAATTAAGCTAATGACAAGACAACTGTGAGAAATTCTAGCCCTGGTTATACAAATAATCAGTACACAATATGCTAATGAAGAGTGAATACAATATAGGTGTGACCTCCCCCTTGTTTCCTAATTAATTCCTAGTGCCCTGGAATAATTTCCATCCCAAAGAGAAACCAGGTACTACAGCAAACCATAACACAGGATTTACTATCTAATTTTGAACTTTTTCTGTTTCATCATTACAGAAATATATAACAGAAAATAGCATCATAGATTTCCATACCCAACAGCCTGGAGAAATTGTGCTGGAATACCAGGAGATACAGATGAGGCGAGTATAACAATGAGCAGACTCTCAGAACAGTGTAAGTTATGTAAAGGTGCAGGAGAAATAATGATTAAGAGAGTGAATGTGTATGTAAAAAGACAAAGTATTGAAACAAGATAATTCAATCACAATATGACATAATTAATTAATAAACTAAAATTTATTAATCTGTTAAATTCTGAAAGGATGTTTCTCAAGGTTCCTTTTTACAGCTCCTAAGTTCACAAATCCAAAGTTAATTTGAACAAGACTTAGTGCATCTCATATGATGCTCCAAAACTCTGGAATGATTTGCCACTGGAAATTCAAACTGCTCCTACACTTTCATGTTTCAAAAGGCAACTTAAAACTTGTCTGTTTCAGAAGTCTTTCCCTCCCTAGGTTTTCTTACTACTGAACACTGAATCCTTTGGGAACAACCTGATCATGTTTTATGACTTTCTGATTTATGTATTACAATTTGGTTGGCGTGCCTTAGAATCCACGAGGTCGGAGATTAAGCACATGGATACCTGATACCTTTATTGAAGTAAAAATACAAAATAATAATCAGTTGCAGCGATCCACATATTTTTGTGATAGAAAAAATATGTCTCAAATATGACAGCATAAAACATTCTGGCAGATTCAAAGTCAAAGGTCACACTATGACACTGCACACACACCCCCAACCAATGTCTCTACTAGGTATCAAGTTCCAACACCTTATGTTTTCTGAGATATAGCCTAGACATGATTTTAAAGTTCAAGGCCACCACGACAATCCAAAGACCAAATGAGGGTCAAACCATGATGTTGCAACCTTACATCTCCTCAGCTTCACCCTAATTCTAATTCTACCTAGTTTCAACTTCCCACACCTTACGGTTTCTGAGATATAGCCCAGACAAGATTTTAAAGTTTGAGGCCAACACATCAAGGTCAAAGGGAAAATCAAGGTCACACCACACCTTGCATACCTACACCCCTGGCCAATGTCCTTACCAAGTATGAAATTACAAAACCTCACAGTTTCTGAGATACAACCTGGACAAGATGTTTTTCCTGCCACCCACCCACTCACCCAAGGTCACACGCCATGGGGTGAAAAAATACCCTAAGGGGCTGTGGGGAAAAAACTACACAAAGACTCCATTAATAGGCCAAATGAAATGTAGCCAAAACTGTTGCAAAAAGACTCATTTTAAGATTTAGAAGAAGCATTGTGAATGTGAAACTGCCAATATAAAAAAAGACAGAAAGAGCACTGTTTCTCTTAACTTGGAATAATTCTAGACACTCTTCATTGTTATGTACTCTTATAACTACTTACTAATCTGACAACCTAACCACACAGTGACATCAAAATATCACTGACTTTGTCAACTAAAATAAATTATACATCTGCTATTCACCTAACATAACAATTCACATATTAAGAAGCTTGCCCTTACCAAAAAAAAAAAAAAAAAAAAAAAAAAAAAAACCGAAGAAAGCATCTATCATACAGAGTTAAATGCAATTTCAAGGTAATTCCATCATAAAATGCATTTATGCTACTTTGCAGTAAAAAAATACAATTTTTTGGTGTCATAATTATTAATCATATTAGTAACTAGAAATCGGCCGCCCTGTTGATAGTAGATGCGAATAGAAACAGTAAAGCATAGAAGAACACACATTATCATGTGTAATGTCCACCCATGAACCTTTTGCCCAAATTGTACAGTAGTCTTACAAGACCCTGTTTCATTTGTAAAATATATCAATGATGCTTAAATATTTGTTAGTGTAGATGTAAATTATTTCAGCTTCATGCCTTTTTGCATTGGTTGGGTTGAAAATTTTGACGAAATCACTCTATCTGGCACGGTTAAGAAGATAGAAGCAAATTCCTGTTTTTCTATTTTTGGCAAAAATTTGAAAATTCAAAATGGCCGCCATTTTTGGGAAAAGGAAATTTTTTTGAAAATTGCCAAGAGTACATTTTTTAGATACCCTATGGGTCGAAAATTTCAACGAAATAACTCTATTTTGCACGGTTAAGGCCAGTTTGTGTTTTTCCATTTTGGGCAAAAATTCGAAAATTCAAAATGGCTGCCATTTTTGGGGAGGGGAAAATTTTTTGAAAATTGCAAAGATTACATTCCTTAGATACCCTGTGGGTTGAAAATTTCGACGAAATCGCTCTATCTCGCATGGTTAAGGAGATAGAAGCAAATTTGTGTTTTGCCATTTTTGACAAAAATTTGAAAATTCAAAATGGCCGCCATTTTAGGGGACGGGAAATTTTTTTTTAAATTGCCAAGAATACAATGCTGAAATACCTGTGGGTCGAAAATTTTGATGAAATCGATCTATCTCGCACGGTTAAGGAGATAGAAGCAAATTTGTGTTTTGCCATTTTTGGCAAAAATTCGAAAATTCAAAATGGCCGCCATTTTTGGGGAGGGGAAAATTTTTCGGAAAATTGCAAAGATTGCATTTCTTCGATACCCTGTGGGTCGAAAATTTCGACGAAATCGCTCTATCTCGCACGGTTAAGGAGATAGAAGCAAATTTGTGTTTTGCCATTTTTGGCAAAAATTCGAAAATTCAAAATGGCTGCCATTTTTGGGGAGGGGAAAATTTTTTGGAAAATTGCAAAGATTGCATTCCTTAAATACCCTGTGGGTCGAAAATTTCGACGAAATCGCTCTATCTCGCACGGTTAAGGAGATAGAAGCAAATTTGTGTTTTGCCATTTTTGGCAAAAATTCGAAAATTCAAAATGGCTGCCATTTTTGGGGAGGGGAAAATTTGTTGGAAAATTGCAAAGATTGCATTCCTTAGATACCCTGTGGGTCGAAAATTTCGACGAAATCGCTCTATCTCGCACGGTTAAGGAGATAGAAGCAAATTTGTGTTTTACCATTTTTGGCAAAAATTCGAAAATTCAAAATGGCCGCCATTTTTGGGGAGGGGAAAATTTTTTGAAAATTGCAAAGATTGCATTCCTTAGATACCCTGTGGGTCGAAAATTTCGACGAAATCACTCTATCTCGCACGGTTAAGGAGATAGAAGCAAATTAGTGTTTTGCCATTTTTGGCAACAATTCGAAAATTCAAATGGCCGCCATTTTTGGGGAGGGGAAAATTTTTTAAAAATTACCAAGAGTACAATGCTCAGATACCCTGTGGGTCGAAAATTTTGACGAAATCGCTCTATCTGGCACGGTTAAGGAGATAGGAGGAAATTTGTGTTTTGCCATTTTTGGCAAAAATTCGAAAATTCAAAATGGCCGCCATTTTTGGGGAGGGGAAAATTTTTTTTAAATTACCAAGAGTACAATGCTCAGATACCCTGTGAGTCGAAAATTTTGACGAAATCGCTCTATCTCGCACGGTTAAGGAGATAGAAGCAAATTTGTGTTTTGCCATTTTTGGCAAAAATTCGAAAATTCAAAATGGCCGCCATTTTTGGGGAGGGGAAAATTTTTGGAAAATTGCAAAGATTGCATTCCTTAGATACCCTGTGGGTCGAAAATTTCGACGAAATCGCTCTATCTCGCACGGTTAAGGAGATAGAAGCAAATTAGTGTTTTGCCATTTTTGGCAAAAATTCGAAAATTCAAAATGGCCGCCATTTTTGGGGAGGGGAAAATTTTTGGAAAATTACCAAGAGCACAATGCTCAGATACCCTGTGGGTCGAAAATTTCGACGAAATCGCTCTATCTCGCACGGTTAAGGAGATAGAAGCAAATTAGTGTTTTGTCATTTTTGGCAAAAATTCGAAAATTCAAAATGGCCGCCATTTTTGGGGAGGGGAAAATTTTGTAAAAATTACCAAGAGCACAATGCTCAGATACCCTGTGGGTCGAAAATTTTGACGAAATCGCTCTATCTGGCACGGTTAAGGAGATAGGAGGAAATTTGTGTTTTGCCATTTTTGGCAAAAATTCGAAAATTCAAAATGGCCGCCATTTTTGGGGAGGGGAAAATTTTTTAAAAATTACCAAGAGTACAATGCTCAGATGCCCTGTGGGTCGAAAATTTTGACGAAATCGCTCTATCTCGCACGGTTAAGGAGATAGAAGCAGATTGGTGTTTTGCCATTTTTGGCAAAAATTCGAAAATTCAAAATGGCCGCCATTTTTGGGGAGGGGAAAATTTTTTGAAAATTGCAAAGATTGCATTCCTTAGATACCCTGTGGGTCGAAAATTTCGACGAAATCGCTCTATCTCGCACGGTTAAGGAGATAGAAGGAAATTTGTGTTTTGCCATTTTTGGCAAAAATTCGAAAATTCAAAATGGCCGCCATTTTTGGGGAGGGGAAAATTTTTGGAAAATTGCAAAGATTGCATTCCTTAGATACCCTGTGGGTCGAAAATTTCGACGAAATCGCTCTATCTCGCACGGTTAAGGAGATAGAAGCAAATTAGTGTTTTGCCATTTTTGGCAAAAATTCGAAAATTCAAAATGGCCGCCATATTTGGGGAGGGGAAATTTTTTAAAAAATTGCCAAGAGTACAATGCTCAGATACCCTGTGGGTCGAAAATTTTGACGAAATCGCTCTATCTGGCACGGTTAAGGAGATAGAAGGAAATTTGTGTTTTGCCATTTTTGGCAAAAATTCGAAAATTCAAAATGGCCGCCATTTTTTGGGGAGGGGAAAATTTTTGGAAAATTGCAAAGATTGCATTCCTTAGTTACCCTGTGGGTCGAAAATTTCGACGAAATCGCTCTATCTCGCACGGTTAAGGAGATAGAAGCAAATTAGTGTTTTGCCATTTTTGGCAAAAATTCGAAAATTCAAAATGGCCGCCATTTTTGGGGAGGGGAAAATTTTTGGAAAATTGCAAAGAGTACAATGCTCAGATACCCTGTGGGTCGAAAATTTTGACGAAATCGCTCTATCTGGCACGGTTAAGGAGATAGGAGGAAATTTGTGTTTTGCCATTTTTGGCAAAAATTCGAAAATTCAAAATGGCCGCCATTTTTGGGGAGGGGAAAATTTTTGGAAAATTGCAAAGATTGCATTCCTTAGATACCCTGTGGGTCGAAAATTTTGACGAAATCGCTCTATCTGGCACGGTTAAGGAGATAGAAGCAAATTTGTGTTTTGCCATTTTTGGCAAAAATTCAAAAATTCAAAATGGCCGCCATTTTTGGGGAGGGGAAAATTTTTTTTAAATTACCAAGAGTACAATGCTCAGATACCCTGTGGGTCGAAAATTTTGACGAAATCGCTCTATCTGGCACGGTTAAGGAGATAGAAGGAAATTTGTGTTTTGCCATTTTTGGCAAAAATTCGAAAATTCAAAATGGCCGCCATTTTTGGGGAGGGGAAAATTTTTGGAAAATTGCAAAGATTGCATTCCTTAGATACCCTGTGGGTCGAAAATTTCGACGAAATCGCTCTATCTCGCACGGTTAAGGAGATAGAAGCAAATTAGTGTTTTGCCATTTTTGGCAAAAATTCGAAAATTCAAAATGGCCGCCATTTTTGGGGAGGGGAAAATTTTTGGAAAATTACCAAGAGCACAATGCTCAGATACCCTGTGGGTCGAAAATTTCGACGAAATCGCTCTATCTCGCACGGTTAAGGAGATAGAAGCAAATTAGTGTTTTGTCATTTTTGGCAAAAATTCGAAAATTCAAAATGGCCGCCATTTTTGGGGAGGGGAAAATTTTGTAAAAATTACCAAGAGCACAATGCTCAGATACCCTGTGGGTCGAAAATTTTGACGAAATCGCTCTATCTGGCACGGTTAAGGAGATAGAAGCAAATTTGTGTTTTGCCATTTTTGGCAAAAATTCGAAAATTCAAAATGGCCGCCATTTTTGGGGAGGGGAAAATTTTTTTAAAATTACCAAGAGTACAATGCTCAGATACCCTGTGGGTCGAAAATTTTGACGAAATCGCTCTATCTCGTACGGTTAAGGAGATAGAAGCAGATTGGTGTTTTGCCATTTTTGGCAAAAATTCGAAAATTCAAAATGGCCGCCATTTTTGGGGAGGGGAAAATTTTTTTGAAAATTGCAAAGATTGCATTCCTTAGATACCCTGTGGGTCGAAAATTTCGACGAAATCGCTCTATCTCGCACGGTTAAGGAGATAGAAGCAAATTTGTGTTTTGCTATTTTTGGCAAAAATTCGAAAATTCATAATGGCCGCCATTTTTGGGGAGGGGAAAATTTTTTGAAAATTGCAAATATTACATTCCTTAAATACCCTGTGGGTCGAAAATTTCGACGAAATCACTCTATCTCACACGGTTTCTGAGATATTAGCAAATTACTCAAAAGTAGTACTGAAAATACACAATGAAGTACCTAAATGGCTATTACTCATGTACTGACAAAGCTATCAGTCCCAAATGCAATACCAAGCGAGCTATGGACATAACAATCTTGTATTCAAAATTGTAGTAAAATATCTTTAATTATTTTGGCTTAAATGCACGGAAACCAATGGGTACTGAAAATAGCTGTACTTAAGTATTACTCAGTAAGCAAAAGAGGTACAACAGCCAAAAGCAATCCCAAGCAAGCTACTGACCCAATAAGCCTGCATACCAAATTTGGTGACAATAGCTCTAATACTTTTCCTTTAAATGAGCGGAAACCATGCGTGACGCCGGACATCGGACGCCGGACATCGGACATCGGACGGCGAAAAAAGCAAAAATAATATATCCACCCCCAGGGGGGTGGACATAATTACATTACAAAATGCATTTATGCCATTTTTCACACAAAATTACATTTTTTGGTATCCTAGTTAATTATCCTAATTGATGCAGCATTCCTGTTGTATAGTCCTAAACTAATGTCATTTAACTTGGAAAACATCTCGTTCCTACGAAATATACTACTGAAATCCGCCCTTGGCCTCAATCAAATTAACAGATCATTCCAAATATTAGACCAATCACTTGTTACATATCAATAAATTATAATTATGGCAGGTTAAATTATATCATTATAAAGAAAGTCAAGAATACCACCCGTTGGTCTCTAGTTCCTTATTTATTATATTTACATTAAAAATAAATTTGAAATTTTTCACAAAGGGAAGCCTCCTATTTTTCTGTCACTTCACCTATGAACTTATGTCTCTCTAAATTTAAAATACAATCAAAAGTAAAAACTCATGGAAAATTCCCACTGAAACGGCAGTAAATATTTGGTCCTTGAGAGTGCTATTTTAATGCAATTATTCCTGGTATAATGGAAGCATACTTCTAGTCTGTTGAGGTTTGAAATAACTAGGTTCAACTGCCATTGTCTGTTTTCATTTTGCAAGTTATAGCATATAGCATTTTGAAAAATTTAGTAAAACAATACCAGTATTTCAGCTATTGTTTTTAGTAGAAAAAGGTCAAAAGTTCAAAACAACTTTATATACTTACAATTGTCACTCTATTCAACCATACTGATTGTGAATGTACAAATTTTACTTTATATGACATCCGGGGAATGAGTCATTCATGGGTAACTGATCTTATTTGCCATAACTCGGATCTTACTTCCCATTATAATAGCAGCGTGATTCAGCAAAGACACTGACACAAAGGTATCATTGCAATGTGACTCTTTCATCAGATTAATACAAGTTTACATCACTATTTAATGGGTTCCTACCAAGATCTACGTACATCCACATTAATAATTTTCAATGTTTGTGGTTGTGGAGAGACAGATGTTGACAGACGATGACACCATGTGTTTACCAACAGGAAAACAATAAACAGTCTCGGTCATGACATGCTAACTACACTGAAAAAGGTTGACAGACAGCGCTAAAAAACAATTACGATGGGAATACTCTGAATTGAATACAGAATTGAAACCAAAACAATCACTTGTACTTTAACACTTTCAAATGGAAATATCCTTATACAAATATTATTTTGCCATTCATTAAAAATATAATTTCTCAATGAATATCTTTGTAATACTTCCCTCCCAACAAATTGTATGATCCAATAGACATTGAGCTACTGGTCAAGCAGTTGATTGGGATGAGTGCCTGGTCTTCAACTTGATAAAAATAGGTAGCAATAGGAGTGCTGAGAGAAAGAGCATACTTCCTGCAATGTAGAAAGGAGGGTTGTAATTCTGTATCTCATCAAACATGCAGCCTGCAAAGAGAGAGAATAGTCCGTCAACTCCAACACATCCAAATCTTAGACGTATAATACAGGTACAGACACAACAAGGTATTATTGTCTACAAGAATTTTAACCAGATCACGGAGGATTAGGTTCAAACACCTCTATTTAAGTGGTCATCACCGCCATTATGCATTTCAGAATGAGTCCTTAAATCAATAGAGTGGTGACAGTAATTTTTCCAATTTTAATGATTAACAGTTCAAAGTCTTGCAGACAAGTCATTAATTTTAATTGGGTATCATTAATTAGAACTAGAAAAACTACATTTGCATCCACTAAAAGCTAGGTTACAATGCTGCAACAGCTGACAAGCAAGTTTTTTAAAGATTGAGTATTTTCAACCAAAATTCAATGTTGCATAAAGTATTTATACCAGACCCACTCTGTGATGTGCAATTTTGATGAAATCTACCAACCATTTCAGAGTAGACAAAAAGAAAATGTGGACCCAAATGAGCCAAAAGAACCAGCTAATACCCACACTTTGAAAATCACCCAGCTTAAATAGAATAAAAGTCTTAAAAACTTATATTCAATGTAATACATCTAACAAGCATTCTGATGCATGCAATTATCTCCCGCCGTATAAATTAGATGTACTAAAGATAGTGTAATATGGGATGGAGGCACATGAAGAAGTGACAATAAGCAAGAGGCACTTTAATGTTTAACTGCAATACTTTTAAAGATAAAAGGCCTTTATTCATTTTACACTAGCTATTACTCTGCCATTCAAAGAGCTATAATTCTGTAACTTCACTATTTGGTAGATCACCCAAAAGTAGGTGAATGATTTATTTAGAAGAAATTGCCTATCTGCAATACTTTTAGAGATAAAAGACATTTACTTACTTTAATAGCTATTACTCAGCTATCCAAAGAGCTACAGTTCTGTAACTTCACTATGTGGTAGATTACCCAAAAGTAGGTGAATGACTTATTTAGAAGAAATTTCCTATGCGCAATACTTTTAGAGATAAAATATATTTATTCGTTTTAAGTAGCTATGACTGAGCTATGCAAAGAGCTATATATCTGAAACTTCAATATGTGGTAGATCAGCCAAAAGTAGTTGAATGACTTATTCAGAAGAAATTGCTTATCTGTAATACTTTTAGAGATAAAAAGACATTTGCTCATTTTAGTAGTTCTGCAACTTCTCCATGTGTCAGATCAGCCAAAAGTAGGTGAATGACTTGTTTAGAAGAAATTGTGAATGTTCAATACTTTTAGAAATAAAGTCATTTACTCACTTTAGTAGCTGTGACTCAGCTATGCAGAGAGCTATAGCTCTGCAACTTCACTATGTGGTAGATCACCCAAAAGTAGGTGACTGACTTATTTATCTTCGAAATTGCTCTATCTCGCACTGTTTCCAAGATAATTTTGGAGTTACAATAAATTTACTCCACAGTAAGAATTTCGAAGTAGGTATTACTCAGCTAAAAAATGTCCAACAGGTCAAAAACTTTATGATGTGATAGCTTGAATAACATATAAATAACACATTTGAACCAGATGAGTAATATATTTGAAAAGATTTGCTTAACTTTAATACTTAAACTCAGTTATTACTCAGCTATCCAATGTGCAACAGGTCAAAAAGTTTACCATGTGACAGCTTATGAAAAACTCGATCAATAACATATTTGAAAAGATTTGCCTAACTTTAATACTTTTGAAGATATTTGACATTTACTTCTGTCATTATTTGGTACAAATAAGAAAGTACCTATTACTCACTTATGGCATGCAATGGAACCTTGAACTATGTACCATCTTATAGTAAAGGACAAAGTAGTTGAACAATATATTTTAGGAAAATGCTAACTGCAATAGTTTTGTAGTTATAATGGATTTACTCAACAGTAAGAATTTCAAAGTAGCTATTACTCGGCTATTAAATGTGCAACAGGTTTAAAAATTTATTATATGATAGCTTATAAAAAACTAGATGAATAACATATTAGAAAAGATTTACCTAACTTTAATACTTTTGAAGATATCGGACATTTACTTCTGTCATTATTTTGCCACAACTAAGAAATAGATATTACTCATTTATGGCATGCAATGGAACCCTAAACTATCATAGTTTAACTATGTACCATCTTATAGCCAAGGACAAAGTAGCTCAACAATATATTTTAGGAAAATACTGTCACTGCAATAGTTTTGGATTTACTCAACAGTAAGAATTTCAGAGTAGCTATTACTCAGCTATTCAATGTGCAACAGGTCTGAAACTTTACTATGTGGTCGCTTATCAAAAGCTAGATGAACAACAAATTTCAAAAGATTTGACTAACTTTAATACTTTTGAAGATATTTGATATTTACTTCTGTCATTATTTTGCTACAAATATGAAAATAACTATTCTCACTTACGACATGCAATGGAACCCAAAACTACATGCCATCTTATAGTTAGACAAAGTAGCTGAACAACATATTTAGGAAAATATTATAACTGCAATAGTTTAGGAGTTACAATAGATTTACTCAACAGTAAGAATTTCCAAGTAGTTATTACTCAGCTATCCAATGTGCAACAGGTCAAAAAGTTTACCATGTGACAGCTTATGAAAAACTCGATCAATAACATATTTGAAAAGATTTGTCTAACTTTAATACTTTTGAAGATATTTGACATTTACTTCTGTCATTATTTTGCTACAAATATGAAAATAGCTATTACTCACTTATGGCATGCAATGGAACCCAAAACTATATGTTAACTTATAGTTAAGGACAAAGTAGCTAAACAACATATTTTAGGAAAATACTGTAACTGCAATAGTTTAGGAGATACAATGGATTCACTCAATAGTAAGAATGTCAAAGTAGCTATTACTTAGCTATCCAATGTGCAACAGGTTTAAAACTTTATCATGTGATAGCTTGCTAAAAACTAGATGAATAAGATACTTGAAAAGATTTGCCTAACTTTAATACTTTTTCAAGATATTTGACATTTACTGATGTTGTTATTTTGCTAAAAATAAGAAAATAGCTATTACTCACTTATGGCATGCAATGGAACCCCAAACTATGTACCACCTTATAGCTAAGGACAAAGTAGCTGAACAACATATTTGAAGAAAAACCTCTAAGTGCAATGGTTTTTGAGTTTTGAGTCCTCTACTCAAAGTAGCAAATATTGCTATTACTCACTTACCTTTAGGCCTAAGTCCACAAAACCGACAAAATTTTCGAAGACACACAAACGCACGCACATGATGCATTTTAAAATCTCCAACCCGGGCTAAAGCCCGGCGGGAGATAATTCAGTCTGTCAGAGTACTTAAGTACTCATTAAAGAGTAGAGTACTGGATTACTTGTAGTACAAAAATGAGAAAACTACCCTCCCACTCAAACATTGCCATTTTTTTGCAAAATATTCAAAGGTAATCATGATAAACAGGACAAATTATATTTCTTTTCACACAAAAATGACCATTTTGCTGCTATCATCGATAAAAGTACTTCTTGAAAAGAAGACAAATGCCATTTATGATCCAGTTCTCCAGAGCAATAATTACTATTTATAGCAGCCATACTGATAAGAATGTAAGCAAAATTAGAGTACACCAGTTACCTGCTAAAGGTGTCCCCAATAATGTGGCAAATCCCTGTACTAGTTGTAACAGACCAAATGCATTCGCTGCTTTCTCAATCCCAAGCATTTTCACCACACATATGATCTGCAGAGTGTATATACAGCTTACAAAGAAGCCAAAGCATAGGTTTACAATACAAAGACTTGTATAGCTGGAGCATAGTGGAACCATCCCCACACTCAGTCCACACATACCTATAGATATTGCATATAAAAATGTGGGGTTGATTTTTGATTGATCCCCTAAAGCACCAAGTATTATCTGACCAAAAGTCCTGGCTATTCCAATGATGGACAGTAAAAATACAGCCTTTTTGTATGAGAATCCTAGCAGACTGGCTTGGTCAACCATGTAGACATATGGAATACCAATCCACAAGTAGGCAATAAATGTAGAGGCACAAAAAGCAATAAAGTACTTATTCTGCAGCACACTTTTGTCGAACATAGTCTGAATTATTGTTTTAAACTCAATAAGCAGTCTTGTCCACATGCCCAGGCATTTCTTATGGGCAGATTCCTTTGCTTTCATATCTTCTGGTGTTGCATTATGTGAAGGGCCATTCTGTGACTTTACCTTGTCTTTATGTGCAAGGGTATCCTTTAACAATTTACTTTGTACAACATCCGGATCAGTAGTAGAGGCATTACCTGCATTTGCAGAGGATTCTCTATTCGCATTTTTACACTGCTCACCATTTGATTTATATTTAAGGGGTCTGAACAGTGCACTGAAAACAAGCACATGAAGAAATATTCCACCAAGTATGAATAAAGAGCCCCTCCATGCAAATTTCCTCATCAGCATCTCCATCAAGGGTGGAAAGGCAAATGCTCCAAGACCAGAACCTGTGACTGCTAAACCGATAGCAAGGCCACGTTTCTTGTCAAAGTAATATGTAACAGACAATATAGAAGACAGGTAAACCATAGAAAGACCGATGCTTAAAACAATACCTAAGGTCAAACCAACATGAGCCAAAGAACTTGAAAAAGAACTCCCAACAAAAGCAAGACAGCATATGATCCCACCAACAATACCGACACCTCTGCAACCATAGAGATTGCAAAAAGCACACATCAAGGGGCTAATGCTTAAAGGCACAGCATATACCAATGCACCAATGATGGCGGTTTTTCCATGTCCTTCCTGAAAGTATTCCAAGAGTTCTGTAAAGAGGACACCAAAAGAGTATGCCCAACCATCGGCAATAAAGTAGTTAATGAATGCTCCAAGAATTACCACATAACCCCAGCCCCCATCTGGTGCCTTGGTATGAGGAGTCTGCATTTCAAGAATTTTTGTTTCTGTTTCATCTTCATCTTGTCCAGATTTACAACAATCCTCCACTGAGACTTCAGAGCCATCGATTAGACACATTTTCTTTCTTGAACCTTTATCACATTATTCACTAGGACTGTTGCACTAATGAACTGACATTCCCATAGATACATCTGTTTCCATTACTAAGTCCTAAAAAAGATAACAGTTCAAACAAAAATAAACATTTTCATTAAAAAAAAATCGAAATTACAAGAACCATATTTATATTTTCCTTTCCCTTACAGTAGTGGTCAGATATCAAAACCAGTTTCCAGGACGGTCACCTTGAAAAAGGTAAAACCTGGTGTTTCAATTACTAATAAAAATGGAAAATATTAAATGTATTTGTAAAAGTAGTCATGAATATTTGAATACAAATATGAATAGAAATAAGCTTACATACTTCATAAAAAGTATTCAGATATGAATATACATAAGAGTGTATACAAATACCAGGCCTGACATACAAAAATATATTCAAAATAGGTAATTATCATTTATTTAGCTTTATCCTCAACGTGTGTGTTTTTGGTATAGCAAAACATAGATGTACAAGTCTATGTTTCTTTTATCCGTCAAAGGAAGATACTTCAACAATGGACAACCATGGATAATAATTGACATAACACTATACATTTCTATGTATAAGGGTGGACAGTCATAACTGACATAATATATCTTAGTGCTTGGACAATATTAGCAAACTTTGCTGTTGTCTCTCACTAGCTCATTGCCACAAGATGATCTCGTTGACAATCTCAAAAGAACATCCAAATCAATTAATTAAAAAAGGAAAACAGACACAAATCTGTACATGTGTAACTAAGGATGGGTCACTATCAAAAAAGGTGTACATTGCAAATTTGCGAGGCCGCCAATGAAAATCATTCCTATTCTGGGACTCTGTTTTAGTATACTCGAATCAATCATGGATGTTTCCTGTTATTATAAGATAAATGTGTGCAATTTTTTTCAGATTTCTGGTTTGTCCCCAATATTTAAAAGTTTTCCTTACATTTTATGTGTTGACAAATGAGATTGAGGTTATAAAGTGTCTTTAACCAAAATATGGCAGTTCTGCTCAACAAAATCCCTAAGGAAGTCTACAAATGCACAAAAACAAGGGTGAAGTGATTGGCCTTCTGCCAACCACATAGTCGAATCTTAGGGCAGCACTGGGTGTTGAAATCTTTAAACTCGGTATTAGCGCCCGCATTTGCAAACCGCTTCCAGAGTTGTTTTCAGATTTGTGTAGTGATATGGGTATTTGTAGTGATGCGATGTGAAAGGTTTACAAATATAAAGGGTCTGTAGATGCGAAGTTTTACAAGGCTGGTTTAAGATGAGAACTACCAGTGCATTTCCTGTTCACGGACTTGCCTCATTAATATTAATGAGCAAATATGCGCAGTCACGGCAGTTCTTTGTGGGGTTTCCTGACAATATATTCTACAAGGCTGGTTTAAGATGAAAACTACCAGCATATTTCCTGTTCGCGGACTTGCCTCATTAATATTAATGAGCAAATATGCGCAGTCACGGCAGTTCTTTGTGGGGGTTTCGTGACAATATTTGACAAGGCTGGTTTAAGACGAAAACTACCAGCATATTTCCAGTTCACGGACTTGCAGTTTGAAATTTGATTTTGAAATGAGAAGACATATTTCAATTTTGAAGCGTGGATATATAGTACTGTATATGGATATTTTACAGAAGCAAATTGTAAGTATTTAAATAAAATATTCGATAGCCACAATGAGCGATAATAGGGAACCACAGATTATGCTGTATTTTACCGCTGTCCCGTGAAATTTTTCTGCCGTCCATTTTATAAAATATTGTCAGGAAATACCAGTGGAAATCCGTGGCCTCATATCTTCTCATAAATATTAATGACTTTGGTGCTATGGCCATGAGTTCTGTAGCTTAAAGTATATTTGATCTTTGTCGAAACGTCCATTTTATAGAATATTGTCAGGAAATACCAGGGGAAATCCGTGACCTCATATCTTCTCATGAATATTAATGACTTGGGTGCTATCACCGTGAGTTCTGTAGCTTAAAGTATTTGATCTTTGTTGAAACGTTCATTTTATAAAATATTGTCAGGAAATAAGATTAGCGAACTGGTTTATTTTGTAAATATACTGTAAAACAATTTGGAAGAAAACGTCTTCCAAAATAAGCAATGGATTGACAGAAAAATGAAATCACCTGATAGGACATGCATGGTAAACCCAAAGCGCCTTCGAGTGGTTGAATGTAGAACTAGGGAGTTTAAATATTTTCATTGTCGATTCTGATTGGCTGAACGACAAAGGTGTAGTACTACCGTGACGTCACTTCATTCATTAATTTCTTTGCGGTTTATTTGTTTGACAAGTGGGGAGATGCGCAGACAACAATTTTATATTAACAGTCACTGCGTGATACACCAGCAGACAAATAAACTAGAGGATCGCTCGCAAAAAAAAAAGATAATGTTTTTGCATAGCAAAAACAAAGCGTCCCGAAAAGGATATAAAGGTGAGTGCTAAAGTATTAAGAAAATGCTTTGTTTCTAGCCTTATACTGTTGTGGCAACCAAAGTCAGCGCAGTCTGCTCTATCTAGCACGGTTTTCACGATATAAGCATTTTTGTGTTTTGCAAAAAATAAAAAAATTAAAAATATCCGCTATATTTGGCGAGACAAAAATATTTTGAAAATTGGCATGGCTACTCTGCAGAGATACCCAGCAGGTCCAAAATTTTGTTGAGTTCGCTCCATATAGCACAGTTTTCGAGATATAAGCATTTTTATGTTTTGCAAAAACTTTGAAAATTCAAAATGGCCACCATTTTTGGGGAGACAAAAATTTTTGTCAAGACCACTGCCGTGGTGTGTATCTCCCGCCGAGCATTAAAGCAGAAGAAATAGCTTTTCCGAGATATTCACAATTTTTCATTTTTGTGTGTGAAAGGTCTTCCAAAAGTAGGTGAATGAGTTATTTGAGAAAAATTGGCTATCTGCAATACTATTAAGGGATAATTCACATTTACTCATTTTGAGTAGGTGAATAATTATCTATGGGTCTGAAACTTCACCAAGTGAAAGCTCTCCCAAAAGTAGGTGAATGAGTTATTTGAGAAAAATTGGCTATCTGCAATACTTTTAGAGATAATTCGCATTTACTCATTTTGAGTAGGTGAGTAATTAGCTATGGGTCTGAAACTTCACCATGTGAAAGCTCTCCCACAAGTAGATGAATGAGTATTTGATAAAACTTGGGTATCCGCAATACTTTTACAGATAATTAGCATTTACTCATTTTGAGTAGGTGAATAAATAGCTATGGGTCTGAAACTTCACAGAGTGAAAGCTCTCCCAAAAGTAGGTGAATGAGTTATTTGAGAAAAATTGGCTATCTGCAATACTTTTAGAGATAATTCACATTTACTCATTTTGAGTAGGTGAATAATTAGCTATGGGTCTGAAACTTCACCAAGTGAAAGCTCTCCCAAAAGTAGGTGAATGAGTTATTTGAGAAAAATTGGCTATCTGCAATACTTTTAGAGATAATTCGCATTTACTCATTTTGAGTAGACAAGTAATTAGCTATGGGTCTGAAACTTCACCAAGTGAAAGCTCTCCCAAAAGTAGGTGAATGATTAATTTGAGAAAAATTGGCTATCTGCAATACTTTTAGAGATAATTCGCATTTACTCATTTTGAGTAGGTGAGTAATTAGCTATGGGTCTGAAACTTCACGAAGTGAAAGCTCTCCCAAAAGTAGGTGAATGAGTTATTTGAGAAAAATTGGCTATCTGCAATACTTTTACAGATAATTCGCATTTACTCATTTTGAGTAGGTGAGTAATTAGCTATGGGTCTGAAACTTCACAGAGTGAAAGCTCTCCCAAAAGTAGGTGAATGAGTTATTTGAGAAAAATTGGCTATCTGCAATACTTTTAGAGATAATTCGCATTTACTCATTTTGAGTAGGTGAGTAATTAGCTATGGGTCTGAAACTTCACCAAGTGAAAGCTCTCCCAAAAGTAGGTGAATGATTAATTTGACAAAAATTGGCTATCTGCAATACTTTATGAGATAATTCGCATTTACTCATTTTGAGTAGGTGAGTAATTAGCTATGGGTCTGAAACTTCACCAAGTGAAAGCTCTCCCAAAAGTAGGTGAATGAGTTATTTGAGAAAAATTGGCTATCTGCAATACTTTTAGAGATAATTCGCATTTACTCATTTTGAGTAGGTGAGTAATTAGCTATGGGTCTGAAACTTCACCAAGTGAAAGCTCTCCCAAAAGTAGGTGAATGAGTTATTTGAGAAAAATTGGCTATCTGCAATACTTTTAGAGATAATTCGCATTTACTCATTTTGAGTAGGTGAGTAATTAGCTATGGGTCTGAAACTTCACAGAGTGAAAGCTCTCCCAAAAGTAGGTGAATGAGTTATTTGAGAAAAATTGGCCATCTGCAATACTTTTAGAGGTAATTCGCATTTACTCTTTTTGAGTAGGTGAGCAATTAGCTATGGGTCTGAAACTTCACCAATTAGCTATGGGTCTGAAACTTCACCAAGTGAAAGCTCTTTGGGATAGCTGCTCGGCAGAGATACCCTGAAGATAAAAAATTTCGTCGAAATCGCTCTATGTAGCACGGTTTTCGAAATATAAGCATTTTTGTGTTTTGCAATTTTTGCGCAAAAATTCGAAAATTCAAAATGGCCGCCATTTTTGGCAAGATAAAATTTTTTTGAAAATTGGCATGGCTACTCTGCATGGCTACTCTGCAGAGTACCCACCCTGTGGGTCAAAAATTTCGTCGAAATCGCTCTATCTAGCATGGTTTTCGAGATATAAGCATTTTTGTGTTTTTCAATTTTGCGAAAAATTTGAAAATTCAAAATGGCCGCCATTTTTTGCGAGAAATTTTTTGTTTGAAAATTGGCATGGCTACTCTGCAGAGATACCCTGCGGGTCAAAAATTTCGTCGAAATCGCTCTATCTAGCAGGGTTTTTGAGATATAAGCATTTTTATGTTTTGCAATTTTTGCGAAAATTTCGAAAATTCAAAATGGCCGCCATTTTTGGCGAGACAAAATTTTTTTGAAAATTGGCATGGCTACTCTGCAGAGATACCCTGTGGGTCAAAAATTTCGTCGAAATCGCTCTATCTAGCACGGTTTTCGAGATATAAGCATTTTTGTGTTTTGCAATTTTGCGAAAAATTCGAAAATTCAAAATGGCCGCCATTTTTTGCGAGAAATATTTTGTTTGAAAATTGGCATGGCTACTCTGCAGAGATACCCTGTGGGTCAAAAATTTCGTCGAAATCGCTCTATCTAGCAGGGTTTTTGAGATATAAGCATTTTTATGTTTTGCAATTTTTGCGAAAATTTCGAAAATTCAAAATGGCCGCCATTTTTGGCGAGACAAAATTTTTTTGAAAATTGGCATGGCTACTCTGCAGAGATACCCTGTGGGTCAAAAATTTCGTCGAAATCGCTCTATCTAGCACGGTTTTCGAGATATAAGCATTTTTGTGTTTTGCAATTTTGCGAAAAATTCGAAAATTCAAAATGGCCGCCATTTTTTGCGAGAAATATTTTGTTTGAAAATTGGCATGGCTACTCTGCAGAGATACCCTGTGGGTCAAAAATTTCGTCGAAATCGCTCTATCTAGCAGGGTTTTTGAGATATAAGCATTTTTATGTTTTGCAATTTTTGCGAAAAATTCGAAAATTCAAAATGGCCGCCATTTTTGGCGCAACAAAATTTTTTTGAAAATTGGCATGGCTACTCTGCAGATATACCCTGTGGGTCAAAAATTTCGTCGAAATCGCTCTATCTAGCAGGGTTTTCGAGATATAACCATTTTTATGTTTTGCAATTTTTGCGAAAAATTCGAAAATTCAAAATGGCCGCCATTTTTGGCGAGACAAAAATTTTTTCAAAATTGGGATAACTACTCTGCAGAGATACCCTGAGGGTCAAAAATTTCGTCGAAATTGCTCTATCTAGCACGGTTTTTGAGATATAAGCATTTTTGTGTTTTGCAATTTTTGCGAAAATTTCGAAAATTCAAAATGGCCGCTATTTTGGGCGAGACAAAAATTTTTTGAACATTGGGAAAACTACTCCGCAGAGATACCCTGTGGGTCAAAAATTTCGTCGAAATCGCTCTATCTAGCACGGTTTTCGAGATATAAGCATTTTTGTGTTTTCCTTATTTGGAAAATTCGTAATGATTAATTAATCATTAATTACTCGGCCATTTCTTGACCAATCAATGCCAAAATCTAATGATTTCCAGATTTTAATAGAATGAATGTATTTGCCAAGTTTCAGGTGAATTGATAACATTCCTTTCAAGTTATCATCCGGACAAGCTTCCCCATCGAAAAAAGACATTTTTGGTCATGTGACCTCTCTGATTGGTTGAAATGTCACTGCAGCATATTCAAAAAAATTCCCCAGGGCTACTGCCTAAACCTGCCAAATTTGAAAAGAATCCGCCTAATGGTTACAGAGTTATAAGGAAAACAAAATGCGGAGCCGGCGGAGCCGGCGGAGCCGCCGGAGCCGCCGGAGCCGGCGGAGCCGGCGGAGCCAGAAGCTCTCCCATACACAAACAAGCGTCCCTTGCGGGACGCTTAATTAATTGGGGATTCACGTCTAGAAACCAGCAGACGAAACGGTTAAAAAAGACTCGTTCGAGTAGACCATTACAATGGCAAACACAATAGTTTCTAGGACATACGGGTCCTTTGAGAAAGCCAGACGAAGTGCCAGACAAGCTTTTTACTTTATAAAATATAACTGAATAAAAGCATTAAAAATCTTCAAAATGGCAGAGTGTATACTATACACCTTAATGTACAGATATGTGAAGAAAATATTATGCAGAATTGATATTTAAGGGCTTAAACGGCCAATTTAAAATCGTGACCGCAACTCAGTACATAACTCGAATCAAAGATTCGACTAATAAGGGATAAAAGCTTCTAATTTCTTGAGATTCTTCATAAAATTTTGCTTCCTTTATATGTGTTGACAAGTGAATAGGTGATCATAAAATCTCATCACATTATTTCATTAAAATGCTCTCAATACTGAGACACTGAGCCTACTTGCCCATCCCTCAATATATCCCCAAAATATTAGTATAAAATAGCATCACAGGTGCCTGTACCCAAAATCCCATGAAAATAGTTTTAAACACCATGAGATACAGAAGAAGTGAAACAGTTCAACAATCAGGAGACTTTCAGAGTAAACAGTCTCAGCTTTGTAAAGGTCCATATAATATTTTAGTGGAGAAATAAATGTATACGAGAGACAAAATGTATGTAAAGATAAAGTATTAAAATGAAAATTCAATAGTAAGATGGCATAAATCAGTAAACTAAAAAGTACAAATCTATAAAATTTATTAATTGGAGTATAGCTGTCAATGGAAATTTCACAATTAAGTAAAAGCACAGCTGTAGTAATCCATATATTTTTGTGATAGGAGAAATATGTCTCAAATATGGCAGGTCAACAAACTTTGGCAGAGCCAAGGTAAAGGTTACAGCATGATGATGGACATCAGCACCCCCATCTACTATCCCTTCCAACATCTTACTGTTTCTGAGATATTGCCTATACAAGGTCAAGGTCACTACAGCAAGGTCAAATGTCAAATCAAGGTCATACTATGACATTGTACACCAACCACTCCTAATCAATATCCTTGCCATATATCAACTTCTTGCGCCTTACAGTTTCCAAGATATAGCCAAGACAAGATTTTAAGGGTCAAGGTCACTATAGCAAGGTTAAAGGACAACTCAAGGTCACACCATGATGTTTGCACACCTACACCCCCTAACAATATACAAAGTATCAACTTCCTACACCTTACAGATTTCCAAGATATAGCCTGGACAAGATTTTTCAAACTCAAGATCAGTAGGACAAGGTCAAAGGTCAATCAAGGTCACAGTATGATGATGTATACCTACAAACCCAACAACTGTCCCTTCCCATATCTTGCCGTTTCCAATTTTTTTAAAATACTGCAATTCAGGTATTTTTGAAGTAGCCATTGATTTAAGAGAATTGTCCATGTTATCAAAAAGTTTACTGTAAAATTCTTGCACTTTTTGTAATATTTTACTTTGTTCTGTGATAATAGAGCCGTCAGGGGTTTGTATTCTTTTGATAGTTTTATCAACATAATTTTTGGTTTCCAATTTACAGAAAAAACTGGTAGGTTTTTCCCCTTGGTCCAACCACTGCAAATGTGCTCTTACCATTTCACCTTTGGCCTTGTTTTCATGCAAATTTTGCAATTCTAGCCTTTTATCTTCCAAAAGTTTTGAATTCTTTCCTGTCTGATCTTGTATACTTTCTAAAACTTCTATAGCATCGGATAGCCTTTTATCCGCCTTCTTGTTTTTTTTTCTTGAGGTATGTGGCAAATTTGATTGTTTCACCTCGTTAACGTATAAATAGCATTTCTAGAAATATGTCATTTTCAATAGTAAATTCGATATTACGGTATTACCCAAGTTGTTTTTTTTTTTAGATCTAGATTATATATTGGGACAGCGTATTTAATTGTCCCTTCTTCTATACATTTGTTAACTGTATCTAAGTAATCCTTATTCTTTAATAAACTATTGTTGAATTTCCAAATTCATCTACCAGCTTTAAACTTGTGAATTGAAATGTCCAATTCAAGGATAGAGTGATCTGATCTATAGCTTGATCGGATTGTACTTTTTGAAACTAAGTCACTGATTGAGTTTGATATCAAGAATAAATCCAACCTTGCCTGTTTTAAAGGATTTTTTCTTCTTCATGTATAGCGCTTGGTGTTTGGATTGAGTGATCTATATTGTTCATTGTTCATTATTGTTCATTATTTTGAGCAAAATACTTGCCAATTGATAAATAAATCCATCCACGGGAAAAAATCTCCCCATTAGAAAATGCAGAAAATTCAAGGTTATGTTAAATGCCCTGTAAAATGCTTAATATCTGATAGATTTTATTAAGATAGCCACCAAATTATTCAGTATGTGTACAATGCTTGTCTATAGATAATTAAACTGGAAATATAAGATACTTTAAAGTACGATTTTGTGAGGCCAATTCCATTGAAAAAAATTGCCCAACTAGAAAGCACTCAGAAATCAAAGGCTTTATTAAATTAGCTGTAAAATCCTTCATTTTTGCTTGATATTAATAAGACAACCACAAAATAGTTTATTATTAAGAGTTTAATCCTTGAGTATAGATACCTTAAATGGAAACTTTGTACAAGATATCTCAAGTTATTATAAGGCAAATTCCATGGAAAAAAATCACCCAATTGAATGATATTGAGAAATTCAAGGCTTTGCTAAAAGTATGTAAAAAACTTACTATTGGCTTGATTTTAATCAGACAACCACCATATTGTTCATTATATGTGTAGAAAGGTAATTTATAGACAGTTTAACTTTGAACATTACATTATATGTGTAGAAAGGTAATTTATAGACAGTTTAACTTTGAACATTACATAAGATATTTTAAAATCAAAATATTAAACAGTAACACCCACGGAAAAAAAATTGCCTAATTGAATAATACTAAGTAATCCAAGGATGTGTTAAAAAGCCTTCTAAAATGCTTAGTAAATAGGCGATCTTGATAAAACAAACACCAAAATCTTCATCTATACGTGCAGAAAGCTCCTGTTTTATTGCAGTCTTTTATGTTATCTGTGTTGCCAATCACAGCAGTGTAAAAGTATATCTTTTCATAAAATCTTTACCAATGCACTATTTATTATTGTGATCTACTTAGTACTTACCATTATATTGCTTGAGATGTAATTGATATACTCCAACATGATTACACAACAGTTGTAAGAAATGGTAGGCTTATTGACATGGAATAAACAAGTTTCAATAAAGCACAAATTGTGTCTTCTTAACATATCGAAATCAGGCAATTTTTAGGAGATTTTCTATTTCCGTCATAGAATTTCGTCACTTTTCCATGGTTCAGAAACTACCCTACTATATGTCTTTTTATTCATTACATTTACATACACAAATATTCTTTTCAACCTTTGTTGTACACAAATTCTAGCACTCACAATAAATGTATTGTCATATCATGACACTTATTTAAAATATCTTCTCTTAACTTATTGTTTAAAGACAAACAGAATATCAGTGTTTATCATAGCCAATTTTTAATTATAAATTAAAGAATGTGTGTATTTAATTGCATTTTCAAAATGCACCCAAATACAGGTATTAAATAAAAAAATACAGATATTTGGTAGGTAAAAAATGACATACAAATTTTTCGCTGTATTTAAAATACAATTACACATTTGTCCCAAGCCTGGTACCCTGCAATAATTAGCAGCACAGTTATATGGTGAATCCTCATATATTCAGCCTAACTCGTATCTTTTGGCCTCTCATGTTTAGTTTGGCATTAAAATAGAGTGAGAATTCTTGTTTTTCAATAAATATCAAAGTATCTATCAATGATAAGAAACTGGTATTCATTTATTTTAACCAAATGTGCATACAGATTTGTAAACCTTACCATTAAAAGTCACATTTACTTCTTGCTTTACGGGATGATAAGACAGTGAAGCACCATACTAGTATCGGTAATTTATATAACTTCAGTGCATTGCCTTTTTGTATACTTCTGCTTCTGCTCGATTTATTACTTTAAAATCCATGAAGAAATGGAGAAGGAATCGTAAGCTAAATTTTGTTGTTGTTGTTTTATAATTTCATGCCCCCATATGACAGACATTCATTACAATTTTTTATAGATGGACTTATTTTACATATTATTTAAAACAAGCATTCTGAAGCATGCACTTATCTCCCGCCATATAAACTAGATGAATGCTTTTGCTAACAAAAGCGAAGTGTCCCTGAGAGTTTAAAATGCCTTGTGGTTTTAATAAGCATGCTGTAAAGCTAAGAATGCACAAAGCTGTACCGTACTGTTACATAAACCAACCCCCTTAGTGATATCATGACAGGGAAAATCCTACAACAAAGGTCTTCTTTAATTAACATAAACAAGCGTTGTAGACATAGACAAGCTGGAGAAAGTGTTGTACATTGGATGTACAACATTGGATGTAACTTTAGTAAATTTTGTGTAAATGCTACAAAGCATTTCAATAATGAGTATTGATAACTTCATATATAATCATGTGTGGAAGTATGTATTGCTATTTAGATTGTCCACAGGGTTTTGCAATAGGTTTTAATACATTGCGAAAGCATAAAAGCAACAATAAAGGCAAAAGCTATTTCATGACCCCAGTTTGACCCATACATGGGAGTCAGGAGGTAAAACTAACCGGCTATTTAGACTGTCCACATATGGTTTCCCAATACCTCTTAATACATTCCGAAGCTATAATAGCAACAATGAAGGAGATATCAGGTAAAAACTCCAAAACAGCTATTTTTTACCCCAGTTTGACCCATAAGGGGGGGGGGGGGGGGTCAGGTGGTAAAACTGACCGGCTACTTAGACTCTCCACATATGCTTTCCAATACTTCTTAATACATTCTCGATCTATAAAAGCAACATTAAAGGAGATATAAGACAAAAAACTCGAAATCAGCTATTTTATGACCCCCCTTTGACCCATGGGGGGGGAGGGATCAGGGGATAAAAGTGACCAGCTATTTAGATTCTCCACATATGCTTTCCCAATACCTCTTAATACATTCTGAAGCTATAAAACCAACGATAAAGGAGATATAAGGCAAAAACTCCAAAGCAGCTATTTATGAGCCCAGTTTAGCCTATAAGGGGGGGTTGGGGGGTAAAACTGACTGGCTATTTAGACTCTCCACATATGCTTTCCCAATACCTCTTAATACATTCTGAAGCTATAAAAGCAACAATAAAGGAAATATGAGGCAAAAACTCAAAATCAGCTATTTTATGACCCCAGTTTGACCCATAAGGGGGGGTGGGGGGTAAAACTGACTGGCTATTTAGACTCTCCACATATGCTTTCCCAATACCTCTTAATATATTCTGAAGCTATAAAAGCAACGATAAAGGAGATATAAGGCAAAAACTCCAAAGCAGCTATTTATGACCCCAGTTTGGCCCATAAGGGGGGGTCGGGGGGTAAAACTGACCGGCTATTTAGACTCTCCACATATGCTTTCCCAATACCTCTTAATACATTCTGAAGCTATAAAAGCAACAATAAAGGAGATATAAGGCAAAAACTCAAAATCAACTATTTTATGACCCCAGTTTGACCCATAAGGGGGGGGGGGCGTGGGGTAAAACTGACCGGCTATTTAGACTCTCCGCATATGCTTTCCCAATACCTCTTAATACATTCTGAAGCTATAAAAGCAACAATAAAGGAGATATAAGGCAAAAACTCAAAATCAGCTATTTTATGACCCCAGTTTGACCCATAAGGGGGGGCCGTGGGGTAAAACTGACCGGCTATTTAGACTCTCCACATATGCTTTCCCAATACCTCTTAATACATTCTGAAGCTATAAAAGCAACAATAAAGGAGATATAAGGCAAAAACTCAAAATCAGCTATTTTATGACCCCAGTTTGACCCATAAGGGGGGGCCGTGGGGTAAAACTGACCGGCTATTTAGACTCTCCACATATGCTTTCCTATTACCTCCCAATACATTTTATGACTCTAAATGCAATACTTAAGAAGATAATAGGGGGGTTGACCTAAATTTAAGGCTCTCAGATTGGAAGGTGTGAGGAAATCACCCATAAATGAGACATTTTTCAAGGGATTGCTCCCAAAATCTAATCAGCTCGCCTTTTTGATAGTATGAACAGGTGTGTCAAATTATAAGGCTGTGTAGCAAGTAGTTTTTCCTGAACTGTGATGACGGGGGGGGGGGGGGGGGGGGGGGGGGGGGCTGTACTTAAAAAAATTGTTTTTGATCATGTGACCTTCATAAAGGTCAAAGGTCAAATTTAAGCATGCAGAAAAATGTTCCCACGCCTAAGGTATATAAGTGCCAAATATGGTTTGAAACCTTCTTATAATAAGGGAGATATTCAAGGGCGACCATAATGCGGCGGCGGCGAGGAAACTGAGGCGAAAACAAATAAGCGCCCTTTAAGGGACGCTTAATTAGATGTACTAAAGATAGTGGAATGTAAATTTTCTTGTGAGATGGAGGCACATGTAGAAGTGACAACAAGTTTAATGTTTGATTGCAATACTTTTAAAGAAAAAATGCATTTACTCATTTTAGTAGCTATTACTCTGCCATCCAAATAGCTAAAGTTCTGCAACTTTATTATGCAGTAGATCAACCCAAAGTAGACAAGGACTTATTTAGAAGAAATTGCCTACCTGTAATACTTTTAGAGATAAAAGACATTTACTTATTTTAGTGGCTATTACTCTGCCATCCAAAGAGCTACAGTTCTGCAACTTCACTATGTGGTAGATCACCCAAAAGTAGGTGAATGACTTATTTAGAAGACATTGCCTTCCTGTAATACTTTAAGAGATAAAAGACATTTACTCATTTTAGTAGCTATTACTCACCTATCCAAAGAGCTACAGTTCTGCAACTTCACTATGTGGTAGATCACACAAAAGTAGGTGAATGAGTTATTTAGAAGAAATTGCCTACCGGTAATACTTTTAGAGATAAAAGACATTTACTCATTTTGGTACCTATTACTCAGCTATCCAAAGAGCTACAGTTCTGCAACCTCACTATGTTGTAGATCACCCAAAAGTAGGTGAATGACTTATTTAGAAGAAACTGCTTATGTGTAATACTTTTAGAGATAAGACATTTCCTCATTTAGAAGCTATTACTCAGCTCTCCAAAGCGCTACAGTTCCGCAACTTCACTATGTGGTAGATCACCCAAAAGTAGGTGAATGACTTATTTAGAAGAAATTGCCTACCTGTAATACTTTTAGAGATAAAAGACATTTACTCATTTTAGTAGCTATTACTCACCTATCCAAAGAGCTACAGTTCTGCAACTTCACTGTGTGGTAGATCACACAAAAGTAGGTGAATGAGTTATTTAGAAGAAATTGCCTATGTGTAATATTTTTAGAGATAAAAGACATTTACTCATTTTGGTAGCTATTACTCAGCTATCCAAAGAGCTACAGTTGTGAAACTTCACTATATGGTAGATCACCTAAAAGTAGGTGAATGACTTATTTAGAAGAAATTGCCTGCCTGTAATACTTTTAGAGATAAAAGACATTTACTCATTTTAGTAGCTATTACTCAGCTATCCAAAGAGCTACAGTTCTGTAACTTTACTATGTAGTAGATCACCCAAAAGTAGGTGAATGACTTATTTAGAAGAAATTGCCTATCTGTAATACTTTTAGAGATAAAAGACATTTACTCATTTTAGTAGCTATTACCTATCCAAAGAGCTACAGTTCTGCAACTTCACTATGTGGTAGATCACACAAAAGTAGGTGAATGAGTCATTTAGAAGAAATTGCCTATGTGTAATATTTTTAGAGATAAAAGACATTTACTCATTTTGGTAGCTATTATTCAGCTATCCAAAGAGCTACAGTTGTGCAACTTCACTATATGGTAGATCATCTAAAAGTAGGTGAATGACTTATAGAGAAGCAATTGCCTACCTGTAATACTTATAGAGATAAAATATATTTACTCATTTTAGTAGCTATTACTCAGCTATCCAAAGAGCTACAGTTCTGCAACTTCACTATGTGGTAGATCACCCTAAAGTAGGTGAATGACTTACTTAGAAGAAATTGCTTGTCTGTAATACTTTTAGGGTGGCAGAGTTGTAACACTCTCGCTTCCCACCTCTGAGGCCGGGGTTCGATCCCTGCACGGTCTCAAGTGGGAAAGCTGGTAGTTGCTTGCCGTTGGTCGGCAGTTTACAGTACAGAACCCTAACGAACTGTATGTACTGGTTTCCTCTGCCCTTCCAACTACCCGTCGTGATATGACCTGTACAGTGTTGAAAGCGACGTAAAACCCCAAATAAATAATATAAATAAATAAGTAATACTTTTAGAGATAAAAGACTAGTGGGTGGACGATTAGACGTGTGTTCGATTCATCATCGGAGACAGTGTAGAATCGCGGTCGTCACTGACATTTTCTAATGATCGATTATTAAGCTTATATCTCATCTTTCCTGATTTATATCAATATCCACATATTTTAAAAATATTTTAAGTATCTTTACTAGGGCTGCAAGCAAGCCCGAAAATGCGCCTCGATTCCTCGGTTCCTCGTTTTAGTTAATCGCTTGATTATCGCCCACGAAATAAACTGCTTCATATTTTGACATATCACGCCTTATAAAATGGTTACAATCCACACAACAGGAAAGAATTTTGATAATTTATTGAATTTTGGGAAAAAGACGCATTTATAATCGAAAATATAAGAAACTTTAACTATCTTTATATTGCGAGACTTGAGGCTTCTTCGAAATACGTTATAATAAAATGCCATCTTATAAAACGTTGCTACATAAAGAATTAAAGTTTGCAAATACTTAAAATATAAAATACTGAAACGGAAATGCCTTATATTAGTAAAATATATAAATATATACATATATTTAAAGAAAAAATAGAATTTTGTAGTAGATTTTACGTCTATGTTTAGTTGTTTTCGAAGACCCGGTTCACTTTTCTTGCCTCGAGTATTAGCCTTTCCACGGTGTCAATCAAAATACCGCAAATCGGCAAACATCCTGTTTACTACAATAGCAACAACCAATCATTTCCTCCGGTTTTCATCGGCGCCATTTTGAATTACAAAAACGTGGTCATTTTTAGGGACATATTTGTAAATATTATTGCTTTCTGACAATGGAACAAAAAGAAACCACAGTGTAATTTCATAAAAAAATTATATCATCAATCCTACCTACTTTAAAATGTCCGCAATGCATACATATATTCCCAAGCTGCCATTGTTTATATTTTACTGCAATGCACGAGGATTTGTTTTGATCAATAAATTGTTTATTTATTTATTTTATAATTTTTGTCACAATAAAGCAAATATACTTTATTATATAATTTCTAATTATATGCTACATCCAATCATTTAAAATGCGTGTTATTTCTCTTATATCTAGAAATACTCAATGTTTACATTTCATTTCCCGCCATTTTCGCCATTTGTTTGTCAGACAAGGCCTGACATGGAGACAACTAAAATACCGTAAACCAGGAAGTGGGCGTGGCCTATGGAACGGTCAATTGAACTGAATCGTTTCGTTTCCGAGTAACCGAAGAATCGTTGCAGCCTTAATCTTTACTTAAAAATAGCATCACTCAGAGATGCCCGTACCCCACAGCCTAGGGAAATATTTTCAACACCATGAGATATCGAAGTAGTGTACCAGTACAAAGTTCAGGATACTTTCAGAGCACTGTCAGTTATATAAAGTTCTAAACAATGTTTAAATGGAGAAAATAATGTTTAAAAGAAAGATAATGCATGTAAACATGAAGTATTAAAACAAGATAATTCAATAACAAGATGACAGCATTAATCAGTAAACTAAAATTCAACACTCTTTATCTACATCTGCATGGCCGAATTATGGTTTAGATGTTTTGAATATTACCATGCATACAGAAGTGGTAATACATTTAATGAATGCTTATGTGCGGTGTTGGAGCAAAATCTGTGGCTTACTTGATGAAATTCTATCTCTTACAATGGGAAGTTATGAAAGTAAAATTCTTAATAAATTCTAATATGAATTGACATTGCTTAATCAGCATCAAAAGACAGAACCAAAGGGCAACAAGATTTTAAAGGTCAAGGTCACTACGACAAGGTCAAAGGTCAAATTAAGGTCACACCATGATAATACACACCTATAGGCGATAACCAATGTCCCTACCAAGTATCAACTTCCTACACCTTACGGTTTCCGAGATATAGACCAGACAAGATTTTATAGGTCAAGGTCACTACAGCAAGGTCAAAGGTCAAACCAAGGTCACACCACGACGTTGCACACCTACACACCTAACCAATGTACCTACCAAATATCAACTTCCTACACCTTACGGTTTCCGAGATATAGCCGGACAAGATTTTATAGGTCAAGGTCACTACCACAATGTCAAAGGTCAAATCAAGGTCACACCATGACGTTGCACATTTACACCCCCTAACCAATATCCCTACCAAGTATCAACTTCCTACACCTTACGGTTTCTGAGATATAGCCCGGACAAGATTTTATAGGTCAAGGTCACTACGAAAAGGTCAAACGTTAAATCAAGGTCAGCCCATGACGTTGCACACCTACACCCCCTAACAAATGTCCCTATCACATATCAACTTCCTACAACTTACAGTTTTCGAGATATAGCCCGGACAAGATTTTATAGGTCAAGGTCACTACGGCAAGGTCAAAGGTCAAATCAAGGTCACACCATGACGTTGCACAACTACATCCCCTAACCAATATCCCTACCAAGTATCAACTTCCTACACCTTACGGTTTCCGAAATATAACCCGGACAAGATTTTATACGTCAAGGTTACTATGGCAAGGTCAAAGGTCAAATCAAGGTCAGATCATGACGTTGCACACCTACACCCCCTAACCAATGTCCCTACCAAGTATCAACTTCCTACACCTTACGGTTTCTGAGATATAGCCCAGACAACATTTTACAGGTCAAGGTCACTACGGCAAGGTCAAAGGTCAAATCAAGGTCAGACCATGACGCTGCACACCTACACCCCCTAAGCAATATCCCTAACAAGTATCAACTTCCTACACCTTACGGTTTCTGAGATATAGCCTGGACAAGATTTTATAG
The DNA here is from genome assembly GCA_964017235.1 of Sabellastarte sp. h YS-2021. Taxonomy (NCBI): domain Eukaryota; kingdom Metazoa; phylum Annelida; class Polychaeta; order Sabellida; family Sabellidae; genus Sabellastarte; species Sabellastarte sp. h YS-2021. The sequence continues at coordinate 140,512,523 of OZ024928.1, forward strand.
GTCAAGGCCACTACGGCAAGGTCACAGGTCAAATCAAGGTCACACCATGACGTTGCACACCTACACCCCCTAACCAATATCCGTACCACGTATCAACTTCCTACACCTTACGGTTTCTGAGATATAGCCCGGACAACATTTTATAGGTCAAGGTCACTACGGCAAGGTCAAAGGTCAAATCAAGGTCACACCATGACGTTGCACTCCTACACCCCCTAACCAATGTCCCTACCAAATATCAACTTCCCAAGCCTTACAGTTTCCGAGATATAGCCCGGACAACATTTTATGGGTCAAGGTCACTACGGCAAGGTCAAAGGTCAAATCAAGGTCACACCATGACGTTGCACAACTACACCCCCTAACCAATGTCCCTACCAAGTATCAACTTCCTACACCTTACAGTTTCCGAGATATAGCCCGGACAAGATTTTATAGGTCAAGGTCACTACGGCAAGGTAGGGACGTCATCGTTGGGAAGTTTGCTGTCTCGATACCGTGAACAAAACAGTGGGCGATATCGCGGTATTTATCACTTAAGTTAATATCTACATTTCAACTTCATATTTTTAATTCAAAACATTATAAACCCTGTAAATTCTCTGAAAGAACAAAGATTTTTACTTTATTAAGGGTAAAATCCAAGAATCTTCATTTTAGAATAAACTGAAAGCCATTTCCAGTTACGAGTTCTGGCTCATGTACACCCACATATATACTTTTCATTAATGTAATAACTAAACCCCGGAAATCGACCTATGAAAACAAAGCTCGATATCGTGTGCGGACTTGAAACATCGGCGATATGATGATATCACGGTACACGATGACGTCCCTACGGCAAGGTCAAAGGTCAAATCAAGGTCAGACCATGACGTTGCACAGCTACACCCCCTAACCAATGTCCCTACCAAGTATCAACTTCCTACACCTTACGGTTTCTGAGATACAGCCCGGACAAACTATTTCCCGCCCGGACGCCCGCCCGACCATCCGGACACCATGGATGAAAACAATACCCCAACAGCCATTAATGGCTGTGGGGTAAAAACTAGATGAATAACAAATCAAAAGATTTGCATAACTTTAGTACTTGTGAAGGTATTTGACATTTATTTCCATCATAATTTTGCTACAAATAAGAAAATAGCTATTGCTCACTTATGACATGCAATGGAACCTCAAACGACAGGCCATCTTATAGTTAAGGAAAAAGTAGCTGAACAAATTATTTTAGGAAAATACTGTAACTGCAGTGGTTTTTGAGTTACAATGGATTTACTCAACAGTCACAATTTCAAAGGAGCTATTACTCAGCTATCCAATGTACAACAGGTTTGCAACTTTACTATGTGATAGCTTACCAAAAACTAGATGAATAACATATTTGAAAAGAATTCCCTATCTTTAATACTTTTGAAGATATTTGACATTTACTGATGTCATTATTTTGCTACAAATATGAAAATAGCTATTAGTCAGTTATGACATGCAACAGAACCCCAAACTATATGCCATTTTATAGTTAAGGACAAAGTAGCTGAATAACATATTTTAGGAAAATACTCTAACTGCAATAGTTTTGGAGTTACAATGGATTTACTCAACAGTCACAATTTCAAAGTAGCTATTACTCAGCTATCCAATGTACAACAGGTTTGCAACTTTACTATGTGATAGCTTACCAAAAACTAGATGAATAACATATTTGAAAAGAATTCCCTAACTTTAATACTTTTGAAGATATTTGACATTTACTGATGTTGTTATTTTGCTACAAGTAAGAAAATAGCTATTAGTCAGTTATGACATGCAATAGAACCCCAAACTATGTACCATCTTATAGTTAAGTACAAAGTAGCTGAACAACATATTTTAGGAAAATACTCTAACTGCACTAGTTTTGGAGTTACAATGGATTTACTCAGCTGTAGAATTTCAAAGTAGTTATTACTCAGCTATCCAATGTGCAACAAATCTGAAACTTTAACTATGTGATAGCTTATCAAAAAGTAGATGAATAACATATTTGAAAAGAATTCCCTAAATTTAATACTTTTGACAATATTTGACATTTACTTATGTCATTATTTTGCTACAACTAAGAAAATAGCTATTACTCACTTATGGCATGCAATGGGACCCCAAACTATGTACCATCTTATAGCTAAGGACAAAGTAGCTGAACAACATATTTGAAGAAAAAGTTGTAACTGCAATAGTTTTTGAGTTATGAGCCCTTTACTCCAAGTAGCTGAGATTGCTATTACTCACTTATCTTTAGGCCTACGTCCATAAAACCAAAAAAAATTTTCAAGGGAGTGAAAATTCATTGGGACAATTAATTTACAAAAGTCTGTAGCTGTAGTAGTTTTGGAGAAATCTGCAGGACTAATTAACGCACGCACGCACACACAGGCATCATTTCATAATCTGGGAGATAAAAAACTGGTGGATAATAAATAATTAAAGCACTAATTAATTTTCTTTGTATATTTTTGTACTATTTTCCTAATATTTTTGTACATTTTGTACTATTTACTATTATTCTTTTTAAACCTCACTTATTTTGAAAAATCTTAAAATTAAGAGCATGTTTCATTTTTGACAAGCTGCTCTGATAATAAATATTAAAATAAGAGTACTTTATTCACTTTTAAAGGTCACAAGAAGCATTTTTCACAAAAATTGTAAATTTAACTTAATTCAATAGACAAACACCATATAAGAATGAAAATGTGGTTTATTTTAAGAAATGTGTGGTACAAGAGCCATAAATAGCATTAGAAAAAATAAATATCATGAAGTGGAGTGAAAAGCCGACATATTGTTTTTCTCGTAGATGATTGATGACGTCACAGGTTCATAGCGAAGTTCTGTTTAGTTGGAGATATAATGTACAGGGGGGACAGCGATTGGAAAACAGCAAACTGCAGTTTCTTGAGAACAAATATGCACTGTGGTTTTATAAAAGTTATCAGAATGAAAAGAGGTTCCTCAAACTGTAAAATGATAGTAGCACAATAAAATATATTTTGTGATAAGTATAAATACACCAATAGAACTTGTCCTATGGCAATAAGATTAGGGCTGTTAGAAAGTGGACAGCATTTCGCCGATTATTTTATATTGTTCCCCCAAAATTACAAAGTCTGTTAAACACTTTGCAAACAAGAATTAAAGCTAAATATCAATTCTTTTCATTGTATTCTAGCACTTAATGAAGTTATAAATAGTGTTTATATTGACCCCAGACACAGTTTAGAGACCATACAGCTCTTTGCATCAGTCAGATGCAGTTTGTAAGGCATATTTCTCACTGACATATAAACTTTTTTATTCATCTTTATAATACAGCATACTGCCAGTTCTAAAATCTTAGAAAAGTATCAAGACATGTTGCACACTTTTCTATGCTATAAGGCTCCTTCGGTATGAATATAGATATTAGTTTTAAATGAGGTACAATAGAAATTGGCGAATCGCTGTCCCACCCTGTATATATTTACAAACTGAAGGAAGAGAACATGTTTCTTTGAAGTTTTCCAGAAAAAAGCTCACTAGCCTTTATTCTTTTCCCATATGTTGTTTTTTTCTCAAGTTTTACCTCATTTTTAACCACTAACAGTTCTAACAAACACAGGAGAAATACTATACATACACTTGTCTTGGAATGCAGAAAGCATAAACATCTGTATGATAATAATGATCATAATGATATATTGCCTCTTCCCATTTTTTTAAGGTTTTTAAACTGTGATGGGATAGTAGCCTTTCACAAGTTAGATATTTACATAAAACTAAAAATCTGTTGACAAGTTCAAAAGTTGTCATTAAAATGCACTGGATACTGTTTTTTGCCTTTAATTACCCGGACTTCTATCAAAATAAGGTATGATGTAAAGTGAAATCAAAATATGAAATTTGTTTTCATTTGCATAAATCATTTATAAAAAATCATGCTGTTGTAGTCAAATTTATTGAATTCATTCTGAAAAAATCCTTAAAGGTCTAACTTTTATATTATCAGTTCATGAAATAATTCAGAAATATAATGGGTTTTCCTTAAGATAGTAGTTCAGTATTTTTTCTAATCTAATCTAATGTGGACTTTTATAGCACTTAATCTTAGTGGTGGGACCGTTTGCAGAAATCAAAACCGGTTACTGGGGCTTTGAAACGAACAAAATCCGGTATTTCGTATGCCTTATAATGTGCCGTAAAATTATCCGAAGAGCGTACATGAGGCAGAACTCGAAACTGGAAATGGCTTTCGCGAGATATTAAGGAGTATGTAAACATGATTTTTGCTCAATAAAATGTGAAAATGTGACATATATTTCAAAATATGTATATTTTTTGTCGTTTTGAGGAAGTATCAGCCATTAAGTGGTCTAAAATGGTGACGTTTTCAATTACCGGTTCCCAAATATTCTTTGCGAATTTTGTTATTTTTGCCGGAAACGAATGAAAAACCGGTTACCAGTTTACCGTTCCCACCACTACTTAATCTCCATCACTGATGGACTCTAAGGCGCATCTAAACATAAAGCAAGGCAGTTAGCGTTAATCAAGGGACATCGCCAGGTCGTACCAAGGAGACACGGATGTGACGGGGGAGGCTATGGTGGATAGGCTTTTGCAAACAGGTATGTTTTAAGCTTCTTCCTGAAGGAGGCAACTGATGTTGCACTGCGAACATCTTGAGGGAGGTCATTCCAGATCTTGGGAGCATCAAAGGCAAAACTATGGCCAAAACGTTTGGCTGACTTAAAAACTGATGAATGGAAAGGGGGAACTGTAAGGTATTGACGATCTGGGTGACTATGCCTAGTACTATAGGGACAACTAATAAAAGACAAGAACTGTTCGAAATAAGAAGGAGAACCACTATGCAAAAATTTATACACAAGTGTTGCGGTTTTGAAAATACAACGGTACTTAACAGGCAACCAGTGGAGTTTCTGTAGAATGGGTGTAACATGAGCATACTTTCTATGATTTGTAACAATATGAGCAAGGGTGTTCTGAATACTTTGCAATTTGTGCTGATTGAAACCGAACAAACCTCTGAACAGAGAGTTACAATAGTCCAAACGACTACTAACCAAGGCATTTGCAGCAAGGACTGCCACTTCAGGAGTGAGATCCTTTCTAATTCTACGGAGGTCATGCATCTGAAGGAAGCACGCTTTGCTAGTCCTCTTGATATGCTCAGAGAATGAAAAATCTGCATCAAACCACACACCTAGATTTCTGACAGAATCAACCGGATGAAGAAGGCTACCAAGAATGCTAACAGGAAAGTGAGAGGAAATCTTCTGACGTTGAGCCTTGGAACCAAAGACAATAAACTCGTTTTTTCAGGGTTGAGCTTCAATTTACTAAGAGGCATCCACTCTTGTACATCATAAAGGCAGGCATTTAGCTTGGCGAGAGCCGAAGAAGCATTCTTATGGGAGAGATGGATATATAACTGAGTATCATCCGCATAAAAATGGAATTTAATATGCAGGTGGAGGCGAATAATTTTACTAAGTAGTGTTGTATAGAGTGAAAACAGTAACAGACCCAGAACGGAACCTTGTGGAACACCATAGATGAGATTGCTTAATTCAGATAGTGTGGAGCCTATCTTAATGGCCTGGTAACGATTTCTTAAGTAGGAAGCAAACCACCTTAGAACTGTTCCACCAAGACCAAACCAGGATTTAAGGTAACCAAGGAGAATATTATGATCTATAGTGTCAAATGCGGCTGATAAGTCAAGAAGTACTAGAGCTGTGGGTTCACCGCGTGCCAGAGAGAGATGAACCTCGTTTTTTATAGACAATAAAGCAGTTTCCATGGAATGTCCTGGCTTATATGCTGACTGATGAGGATTGTCCAGTTTGTTGTTATTAATGTGTGACGTTAAGTTTGGATAATTTTAAGTTTTGGAAATCAGTTTGTAACATTTTCTTCTCAATTTAAGCCTTTGTTGAGACCAAGAAAAAAAATGTGTTTGTGTGAACTGTAACCAACAGTATGCACTGTAGATGGCTAGACGCATTATGTATACTATGAAAGCATTGTTTACAGTTTTGGTTGGAAAGGTCTGAACTAATTTGGGGAACATATATGATTATCCTTACTTGAGGCCCAGTTCTGAAGACATTTATGTTGTATTTACAATCTCCTAGCAATAATTAATTTTCAAAATTGCAAAAATAACAATCAAAATTCATCTCAGAGTTGAACCTGGTTGACTGCATGATTTGTGATTTTTATCCAACTTGCTTAATACCTATCTAAATAATTTTTTATCTGAAACATATATACAAGATGTTCTCAAGGCTATTTCAAAAATTTACTGTGGTAGACTGTTGTCTTATAAACAAATAAACTTCATAAAAACAGAAAATGCAATCTTTTAAATATATTAGTATGTATTAACAGGCTTACAAAAATGATAGTTTGTTTACATTGTCTTGAACCTGTGACTTCAAAGCTAGTACTTTTTACGCGAGTTGTCGAGTGAAAAATAATGGCGACAGTTGTGAAAATCTTGAAAAAACAGACAGAAAGTGACTGAATATTCCATGCAACCTTGTCCAGACGCATCTTATTTTTACAGAAACTGAACTTTCATATATATGTAATTATTAATGAATGATCTGAAAATGCTTCCGGTGACCTTTAAGGAATTGCATTTCCTATTTATAATTTTTGTCCAATTTCTAAGAAAATGGACCATGGATGTACACAAATACCCATCTTTTGCCCACATTTTTTTTTATATTTTTATTTACACGCACCCCCCAATATTGCTTCTCCTCATATTCACTCCATTAAAATCTACCAATAAATAAAAAATAATAAAATTATTGAAATTTAATTATTTTCACCTGCATATCTCTAGTGAGCACACCATTTATCTAAAAATTTTCAAAAAATTTTTAGCAAATATGTACTAGGGATGGGTCAGTATGAAAAATATGTACATCGGGAGGTCACCAATGCAAAACGTACCGAATTCGCGACTCCGCGTTTTAGTACACCCAAAACAAACATGGATGTTTCCGCAATGATGTCGCAATAAAAGCTCATGAATGCACAAAATATGTGATAAAAACCTATAATATCTTCATATTTCTGGTTTCTATCCAATATTTTAAGTTTTCCTTTATTTATATGAGTTGATAAGCGAAATTGAGGTTATAAAGTGTTGTAACCAAAATATGGCAGTTCTGCTCAACATACCGCTTATAAAAGTCTGCAAATGGACAAAAATATGGGATAAAAGCTTAAAATTTCTTCAGATTTTAGATATGTTTCTACTTTCTAATATTTTAACCCTTCCTGCCATTATATGTGCTGACAAGCGAGGTGGCGGTTGTAAAATCTCATCACGGTATTTCAGTAAAATGCTCTCGATAACGAGATACCGGGCCTACCAACCCATCCCTAATATGTACACAACTATTTTCAAGTAATTAACATATACAATTCCTGATGTTCTCAACAATTTTCCAAATTTATTAGCTAATACTTGACCGATTATCTCGCATAAAAAATATCTGAAACAATGATAATTTTTTTAACATATGTATATAATTTAAATAATCAAAAATTATTTCCAAAAATAACTGTACACCTTAGAAAAACAAAAATAAAAACAATATTTTTAAAGTACCTTTTCTTGGCAAAAATACTGTTCTCTAGATCCATATATATATATATTTATATAAAAAATTAAGCTTAGTGTGTTAGGCAAGAAAATACATATTATTCCCATTTTCATCCAAGTAAGTAATTGGTGGTGTTCTCAACAATTTCCCAAATTTTTTGGCTAAAACTGTATGGATTATTTCAAATAAAAATATCTGAAAGCTACAGTAAATTTTTTAAACATCTGTACTTAATTTAAATAATCCATCAAAAATTGTCTCCAAAAATAACTGTAGAGGTTAAGTAACCCCATTTTTGCCCAGCTTGGAAGAATAAAAACAATATTTTAAAGTATATTTTCTCCGCGAAAAAAACAATGTTTTGTGGATCCATTTGTATATATTAAAAATATATATTATTTCCATTTTTATAAATGGAAAAATCACTTCCTAGTTCAGATATACGTAGGTTTGTTTATCCCGAAACAGAAGAAGGAATAATTTATTCACGCATGCGTAATCAAAATGACGATTTGGCTTATTCACCACAAAACCATAAAAACACAATAGAAATTTAAATTCTGTATATTTTATGCTTCAAAATGATGTGTACAATTTGTTAAAGTTAAGGAATAATTATTTTTCATGTATTTTAACCGGGTAACTAGTGACTATTCTTGTTCATATGCGGCCATTGTTTTTCAACATTCTTGATTGTAAACAGGCTTATTGATGTTGTAAATTATTTTTGTATTTGACAACAGTACGTCACTTTATTCTTCTGGCTTTTAATAAATAGAACTGGGCTAATTTTATTAAATATTTTGCAATTTATTGTACATGCATGCTGAATTAAATAGAACACCACTACTGCTCAGCCAGTGAATTTCGTCACCCCAGTGAAGTTCGTTACCTGCGTTTTATGACAATATTAAAGAGTTTTTACTGTCCAGTTACTGCTCAGCCAGTGAATTTCGTCACCCCAGTGAAGTTCGTCATTCGTATTTTATGACAGTATTAAAACTTCTTTACTGTGATCTTCCTGCAAACAATTATACCTTGCTCTCCAAGGCAACTATTCCACTTTTTAAAATGTGGATATTGCTAGTCCTTGAACGCATATATAGCAGGTGACCAACTTCACTGGGGTGACGAAATTCACTGGCCGACCAGTATGGAATATATCCTTGCGTTGCCGGTTTTCGATGCTCATACGCATTTTAATTAATTTTCCTTTCTTTCATCAGTCCTTGCAATATTTTAAACTTAAAATTTAAAAATATATTGTTTGCTTCACAAGTACAAATATGATAGGAAAAATATTTTAAGTTATTTTACTTTATTTTATTTGATTCAGTTCTTGTGTGTTTGGTGTTGTTATTTTAGAAATGGTTGTCTGTTATCGACGGTAAAATAAAATCAATATTAAAGGTCTATAAAATATATTCTAAACTTTTATTTTTTTTCCTTTGTCCTCTTTAATCGATAATTTAATAAATAAACTGAATAACTGTTGTAATTCTATGATAAAAATAGCAAATAACATTCCTTTTTGAAGGTGTGCACATAAAATTATTTTCGTAGAGAATTACATCATTAATTTTTAAAGTTGTTTCTGAAAGCTGTTTCTTCCATTTTGTGTCGAAATAAATCACGTGGTTATTATGTTAATGACCACAGACATGGTTGATTTATTTTATAACCTCAAAAAATTAAATTATTTTATGGTATATTTTTCTTTTATTGGCTGCTGAACTAACGCATACTGTCCGTGACAATAGATTACATAAAATTCAATTTAGTAAAATAAGTAGTGTTTTTTATTGCAAAATAAATAACAAAAATCTATTTGCCTTTCACAAAATATCTAATAACTGTATTTTATTAGGATAAAATTTGCATATTTAACGGCAATTCATGAGCGTTGCCAATGACAACCATATTTTATTTTGCTTTAAAAATGATATATTACTTCACTTTAAAAATCGTGATTTTAATGCATCATGCATAAATTAACTTTATGTTAAGAAATTCAAAAGAATATTTGTACTTAAAGCCATGCCTTATATTTTAAATAAAGGATGATATTGTTATTTTATTTGATTTTTACTTAGATGAAAAGCACGTGCACAGACCTATTATGTATTAATGCGCAGCCGTCGATAATGGACGACCGTCGATAATAGACGACGCAACGATATGTATACCTTGCGTTGAAAAAAGATATTCCATTTATTTAAATGTGAATATTGCCTGTCCTTGAGCGTTTTTACGGCAGGTGACGAACTTCAGTGGGGTGACGAAATTCACTGGCCGCCCAGTACCGTGGATCACACCCGTGTATGAGCGATATTAGGATATCCTTATTTCATTTCATTTATACTAACATTTTGAAAGAATACTACAATGATTTACTTGCACAAAATCTTAACATGAACATTGTAGATTATTCGGTAATTCGATACCAACTAGACAGTCTTTTGTTATTAATATACAGCTGCAAAACATACCGGGAATCTGCTGCAAATGTCAGGTTACTGTGGTGAAGGTCGTCCACTAAACCAACCCCCTCCAAAAGAAAGATCATCGCTGACGGGAGGAATGCACAGCCGGCCTCGGGGCTCACTGTAACAATAAGAGTGCGAATTATTTCAAAATGAAAAGCTGGTTCCCAATCAAAACCAAAGAAACAACTTTATCCAGAAACACGCACCTAGTTCTTCTTTTATTTACACAGTGGGCCCATACCTCCTCATTTTATGACACAGTGGGCCTATACCCCCTCATTTACTTACACAGTGGGCACCACCCGCGCTATCTATCAATTTAGTACGAACCACGGAGACATCGTTTTTTCTCGAAAACAAAATTATAAACTCCAATTGTAACACCAATTCAGCATATTAGTACACATTTCTCAGTCCAATTATTTCAATTATTGCTTTACTACACCATGTTTTCATTTTTCTACCACTTATGTAGTTTATAGCTGTCTGCTCTTTTATTACCCCATAACCGGGTATTATCGCCCATTTACTGGGAATTACCGTGTAACTGTCCAAACTATTGGTGTATCATCCCTATTATTTATCTTTCACAGAGTTATTCCAGTAACCTTTTTTGCTGCTTTGTTGTATGGTTCTTGTGTTATATAAGTTATTGTAGCTATCTTGAGGGCAGTTTTAAGGTTCTGAGGCTTATTGGGGTGAATAGGGTGCCCGTGAGTCGCCCACGGGACGAAGATCGGAACGTGAGCTTACTAGGGACATTTATCATGAGTCACCCCAACCACTTAGTTTGCTAGGTGTCTATTACTCTGTCTTGCCTGCTCCTTAGCCATGATGTTGTTGGGTTTTCTGTGCTTCAGTCTCCTCTTTTGGCTGAAAGTGGCTGACCAAAGTCAGTTCTTAGTCTCTCCCTGTGCCCTTCGTGTTCCTGCCCCGATCAGGGATTACTCCTGTAAAATTTTCTCAAATAAGTTTCCTGCATATGCCAGGGTCAAATGTCTTTTGATTCTGTTGTTGTTATCTGGTGACATCGCCCTTAATCCAGGTCCTATAAACTTTGGCTTTGTGAATTGCCGTTCCATCAGGAATAAGGGTCCCTTGATCTGTGACACAATTGTCTCGAATAATTTTGATATTTTGGCACTTGCAGAAACTCACATTCACATTTCTGATACCGACAGCCTACTGAAGTCAGTAACTCCGCCTGGATTTCAACTCACTCATAGGCCCCGGACGATTGGTCGCGGTGGCGGAGTGGGCTTCCTTTCCAAGAAAAACTTACCTGCTAAGACTGTTGACGCACCAACACATTCCACTTTCGAAAACATCGTCATATCAATTGTCACTAACTCAAAATCATTTGTTATGGCTTGTGTCTATCGCACCCCAGGTTCATGTTCCTCTGCCTTTCTTGATGATTTCCTGCATTTCTGTGGTTTTCTGTCATCTCTCACTTCCTCCTTCATCATCTGTGGAGACTTTAATGTCCATGTGGACACAGATTGTATTGACCAAAGAAAATTTCTCAATCTATTAGATACCTCTAATCTTGCCCAAAATGTTAATAAAGCTACCCACTTGCATGGTCATACACTGGATCTGATACTTAGCACAAGCGATTCCTCCTTTGTCAGTAATGTGACAGTTGGGGAAATGGTCTCAGATCATGCACTGGTGAAATGTCATTTGGATTTTGCATGCCCTGCAGTACCGAAGGTTGACAGTATTTCTTACCGCAGGTACCATAAAATCAATATGAAGAGCTTTTGTGAGGATCTTGCAAACACATCCTTTGTCACATCTCCTGCTATAGTGGCTGCAGACCTGTATGACCAGTATATTCGTGACCTTGGTGGTGTCTTGGACAGGCATGCACCATTGATTTGTCGAAGAGCTAAGAAAACACCAGCTGGATGGCTGTCAGATTCTTACCGTAGGGCCAAATCTATCAGGCGTCAATTTGAGCGCATGTGGCGTAGGGATAGGTCACAGTTGAGCAGAAGTAGATTGCGCAGACAGATTGCCCGGTGCAATGCAATCATAAATAGAGACAAGGCTGAATACTATAGCACCATCATTAGTGATAACAGCCGTGACCCAAAGAAGTTATGGCATACACTTCGTCAAGTCCTCAATAGTGGTCAAGAGAGTACTCTCCCTCCTCATCAGTCTGAGAAATCCTTAGCAAACAAATTTGCTTCCTTCTTTCATAAAAAAATCAAAAGGATTCGTGATATGTTCACAGCCTCTTCGGCAACAGTCATATCACCCATGTGTACACCTCCCAACCTACCTTCCTTCAATGAGGTCTCGGAGGACGAGGTACTAAAAATCATCAAAAATTCCCCTACAAAATCATGTCTTTTAGATCCAGTCCCTACTTTTCTTTTGAAAGATTGTGTGGAAATTTTACTCCCGTCAATTACAAAACTTGTCAATCTGTCATTGGCTGAGGGTGTATTTCCTCAAAACTTCAAGAAGGCAGTTGTCACTCCTCTCATTAAGAAAGCATCACTTCCAAATGAGGATTTGCAAAATTATCGACCGGTATCAGGACTATGTTTCATGTCAAAATTGGTGGAGCGTGTAGTTGTTAAACAGCTCATGCAACATATCAATAGTAACAATCTTGATCATCCTAGGCAATCTGCATACAAAAGTGGTCACTCTATCAAAAATGAGATCCATCTCTCACTATCACGGGGCGAGCCTACTGCATTGGTCTTACTGGATCTGTCAGCTGCTTTCGACACAATTGACCACCCGACTCTTCTTAATTGTCTTAAATCATGGTTTGGTGTGTCTGGCACAGCCTTGAAGTGGTTCACGTCCTATGTCAGCCACCATTTCCAGGCAATTAAAATTGGGTCAACCCTCTCTGATTTGCATGAGCTGTTGTTTGGAGTACCACAAGGCTCCGTCATTGGTCCTCTGCTGTTCTCCTTATACACCACTCCTTTGAGTAAGGTTATTGGAACGCATCCTGACATCAAATACCACTTTTATGCAGACGACACACAGTTGTTTATTCATATCTCTCACAAAAATGCAGCCCTGGCTTTTAACAAACTGAATTCTTGTCTTCTGGATGTTCAAAAATGGATGTCGTCAAGTATGCTCAAACTAAATCCTGACAAAACAGAGTTTATCATCTTTGGATTCCATGCACAACTCAAGAAATTAGATCCCTATCTCCCAGTTAAGATATTTGGTAATTTCATGCATCCTGCAGTTGTTGTTAAGAACCTTGGTGTCTGGTTTGATGCTAATTTTTCCTTTGCTAACCATGTCCGCAATATTTGTAAGACATGCTTCATTCAAATTCGTGATCTCAGGCGGGTTAGAAAGCACTTGACTGATGAGGCTGCTATCCTGGCAGCTAATGCCTTGGTGAGCAGTCGCCTTGATTACTGCAACTCTCTCTTCAGGAGTCTGTCCAGTCTCAATATGCGTAAACTACAGTGTATTCAAAATACACTTGCCAGGATTGTCACAAACTGTAACAAACACACGCGGGCATCTCCTATTCTCAAACGACTCTATTGGCTCCCAGTTGAATCTCACTGTATCTTCAAAACTGCCACTCTAGTTTATAAGTTTCTTCACAGTGGTCATCCCAGTTACTTTGGTCCTCTTCTGCCCACTCGTTGCGGAAGATATAGTACAAGATACAACCATCCAGATAAAAGGTTCCTGGAGGTTCCTCAATTCTGTCCATCTGTACATAAATCCAAAAATCACTTTGGCCACAGCTTTGCTTTTGATGCCCCCACAGTCTGGAATCATTTGCCTAATGAGGTACGTTCTGCCCCAACTCTCACCTGTTTCAGGAAAAGGTTAAAATCATATCTCTTCCACAAGGCATTCCCACCTTAGCATACACTCTATCCGGCGTCTCCGTGGTACTGGACTTGGCAACGGCTATGGACAGATGATTTCTTAAACTTGATTTTTGGTGTTGCGCCTTAGAGTCTGCCTTGCAGAGATTAAGCGCTATAAAAGTACAGAATAGAATAGAATAGAATAGAATCTACTGTACACAGACTGTCCAGCCTCATTTCTTCTATTACTTGCACAGTGGGCCCATACCTCCTCATTTATGACACAGTGGGCCTATACCCCCTCATTTACTTACACAGTAAGCACCACCTTTGCCAGCTATTGTACTAGGACTGTCAAGCCTAATTAAGTTCATCCTTTCCTTGTACAGTGGGCCTATATCTCCTAATTTATGACATGGTGGGCCTATACCAACTCATTTTCTTACACAGTGGACACCACACTCACCATCTACTGTACACAGATTGTCCAGCCTCAATTCCTCTATTACTTGCACAGTGGGCCCATACCTCCTCATTTATGACACAGTGGGCCTATACCCCCTCATTTTCTTACACAGTGGGCACCACCCGCGCCATCTACTGTACACAGACTGTCCAGCCTCGGTTCATTTCTTATAGGACAGTGGGCCCATACCTCCTCATTTTAGGACACAGTGGGCCTATACCCTCTCGTTTACTTACACAGTGAGTACTAACCTCGCCATCTACTGTACACCGACTGTCTAGCCTCAGTTCTTCCCTTACTGGCACAGTGGGACCATACCTCCTCATTTTATGCAACAGTGGGCCTATACCCCCTCATTTACTTACACAGTGGGCACCACCCTCAGCATCTACTGTACCATCCCCCCATCTCGTGGACACATACTGTCCACCCTAAGTTCCCCCCTTAGTTGCACAGTGGGCCCATACCTCCTCATTTTAAGACACAGTAGACCTATACCCCCTCATTTACTTACACAGTGGGCACCACCCTCGCCATCTACTGTACACAAAGTGTCTAGCCTCATTTCCTCTCTTACTTGCACAGTGGGCCCATACCTCCTCATTTTATTACAAATTGGGCCTATACACCCTCATTTACTTACACAGTTAGCACCAACCTCGCCATTTAATGAACACACACTGTCCAGCCTCAGTTCGGCTCTTACTTGCACAGTGGGCCCATATCTCCTCATTTTATCACACAGTGGGCCTATACCCCCTCATTTACTTACACAGTGGGCACCACCCGCGTCATCTACTGTACACAGACTATCCAGCCTCATTTCCTGTATTACTTGCACAGTGGGCCCATACCTCCTCATTTTATGACACAGTGGGCCTATACCCCCTCATTTACTAACACAGTGGGCACCACCAGCGCCATCTACTGTACTAGGACTGTCAAGCCTAAGTTCCTCCTTTCCTTGTACAGTGGGCCCATACCTCCTTATTTCATGACACAGTGGGCCTATACTCCCTCATTTACTTGCACAGTGAGCACCACCCTCACCATCTACTGTACACAAACTGTCCAACCTCAGTTCCTCCCTTACTTGTACAGTTGGCCCATAGATCCTCATTTTATGATACAGTGGGCATATACCCTCTCGTTTACTTACACAGTGGGCACCACCCTCGCCATCTACTGTACAGAATGTCCAGCCTCACTTCCTCCCTTACTTGTACTGTGGGCCCATACTTCCTACTTTTATGACACCATCCTCGACATCTACTGTACACAGACTGTCCAGCCTCAGTTCCTCCCTTACTTGCACAGTGGGCCCATAATTCCTCATTTTATGCAACAGTGGGCCTATACCCCTCATTTTATGCAACAGTGAGCACCACCTTTGCCATCTACTGTATGCAGACTGTCCAGCCTCAGTTCTTCCTTTTCTTGTACAGTGGGCCTATATCTCCTCATTTTTGACAAGGTGGGAATATACCCACTTATTTTCTTACACAGTGGGCACCACCCTCGCCATCTACTGTACACACACTGTCCAGCCTCATTTCCCCTCTTACTTGCACAGTGGGCCAATACATCCTCATTTTGTGACACAGTGGGCCTATACCGCATTTTCTTACCCAGTGAGCACCACACTCACTATCTACTGTACCATCCCCCCATCTCATGGACACACACTGTCCAGCCTCAGTTCCTCCCTTAGTTGCAGAGTGAGCCTATATCTCCTCATTTTATGACACAGTGGGCCTATATCCCCCATTGACTTACACAGTGGGCAGCACACTCGCAATCTCCTGTACACAGATTGTCCTGCCTCATTTCTTCCCTTACTTGTACAGTGGGCCCATACCTCCTCATTTTATGCAACAATGGGCCTATATCCCCTCATTTTCTTACAGAGTGGGCGCCACCCTCACTATCTACTGTACCATCCCCCAGCTCATGGACACAGACTGTGCAGCCTCAGTTCCTCCCTTAGTTGCACAGTGGGCCCATACCTCCTCATTTTATGACACAGTGGGCCTATAGCCCCTCATTTACGTACACTGTGGACACCACCCTTGCCATCTACTGTACATAGACTGTCCAGCATCAGTTCCTCCCTTACTTGTACAATGGGCCCATACCTACTCATTTTATGACACAGTGGGCCTATACCTCCTCATTTTCTTACAGAGTGAGCACCACCCGCGCCATCTACTGTACACAGACTGTCCAACATCACTTCCTCCCTTACTTGTACAGTGGGCCCATACCTCCTCCTTTTGTGACACAGTGGGCCTATACTGCCTCATTTACCTACACAGTGGGCACCACCCTCGCCATCTACTGTACACAGACTGTCCAGCCTCAGTCCCTTACTTATTTGCACAGTGAGCCCTTATTTCCTCATTTTATGACACAGTGGGCCTATACCCCCTGATTTACTTACACAGTGAGCAGTACCCTCGCCATCTACCATACACAGACTGTCCAACCTCACTTCCTCCCTTACTTGCACAGTAGACCCATACCTCCTCATTTTATGGCACAGTGGGCATATACCCCCTCATTTTCTTACACAGTGGGCACCATCCTGGCCATCTACTGTACACAGACTGCCCAGCCTCAGTTCCTCCCTTACTTGCAAAGTGGGACCATAACTCCTCATTTAATGCAACAGTGGGCCTATACCCCCTCATTTTATGCAACAGTGAGCACCACCTTTGCCATCTACTGTATGCAGACTGTCCAGCCTCAGTTCTTCCTTTTCTTGTACAGTGGGCCTATATCTCCTCATTTTTGACAAGGTGGGAATATACCCACTTATTTTCTTACACAGTGGGCACCACCCTCGCCATCTACTGTACACACACTGTCCAGCCTCATTTCCCCTCTTACTTGCACAGTGGGCCAATACATCCTCATTTTGTGACACAGTGGGCCTATACCGCATTTTCTTACCCAGTGAGCACCACACTCACTATCTACTGTACCATCCCCCCATCTCATGGACACACACTGTCCAGCCTCAGTTCCTCCCTTAGTTGCAGAGTGAGCCTATATCTCCTCATTTTATGACACAGTGGGCCTATATCCCCCATTGACTTACACAGTGGGCAGCACACTCGCAATCTCCTGTACACAGATTGTCCTGCCTCATTTCTTCCCTTACTTGTACAGTGGGCCCATACCTCCTCATTTTATGCAACAATGGGCCTATATCCCCTCATTTTCTTACAGAGTGGGCGCCACCCTCACTATCTACTGTACCATCCCCCAGCTCATGGACACAGACTGTGCAGCCTCAGTTCCTCCCTTAGTTGCACAGTGGGCCCATACCTCCTCATTTTATGACACAGTGGGCCTATAGCCCCTCATTTACGTACACTGTGGACACCACCCTTGCCATCTACTGTACATAGACTGCCCAGCATCAGTTCCTCCCTTACTTGTACAATGGGCCCATACCTACTCATTTTATGACACAGTGGGCCTATACCTCCTCATTTTCTTACAGAGTGAGCACCACCCGCGCCATCTACTGTACACAGACTGTCCAACATCACTTCCTCCCTTACTTGTACAGTGGGCCCATACCTCCTCCTTTTGTGACACAGTGGGCCTATACTGCCTCATTTACCTACACAGTGGGCACCACCCTTGCCATCTACTGTACACAGACTGCCCAGCCTTACTTCCTCCTTTACTTGCACATTGGGCCCATACCTCTTCATTTTATGACACAGTGGGCATGTACCCCCTCATTTACTTACACAGGATGCACCACCAAAGCCATCTACTGTATACAAACTGTCCAGGTTTATTTCCTCTCTACTTGAACAGTGGGCTGATACCTCCTCATTTTATGACACAGTGGGCCTATACCCCTTCATTTACTTACATAGTGGGCACCACCCTCGTCATCTACTGTGCACAGACTCTCAGAAGGGTATAGGCCCATTGTGTCCTAAAATGGGGAGGGATGGGCCCACTGTGCAAGTAAGAGAGGAAATGAGGCTGGACAGTGTGTGTACAGCAGATGGTGAGGGTGGTGCCCACTGTCTAAGAAAATGGGGGTATAGGCCCACTGTGTCAAAAAATGAGGAGGTATGGAACCACTGTGCAAGTAAGGGAGGAAATGAAGCTGGACAGTTTGTGTACAGTAGATGGCTTTGGTGCTACACCCTGTGTAAGTAAATGAGGGGTGCAGGCCCACTCTGTCATAAAATGAGGAGGTATGGGCCTACTGTGTAAGTAAGGGAGGAAGTGAGGCTGGACAGTCTGTGTACAGTAGATGGCGAGAGTGGTGCCCACTATGTAAGAAAATGAGGGGGTATAGGCCTACTGTGTCATAAAATGAAGAGGTATGGGCCCACTGTGCAAATAAGGGAGGAACTGAGGCTGCACAGTTTTTGCAAAGTAGATGGCGAGGGTGGTGCCAACTGTGTAAGTAAGTGAGGGGGTATAGGCCCACTGTGTCATAAAATAAGAAGGTATGGGCCCATTGTGTAAGTTAGGGGGGAATAAGTCTGCACAGTTTGTGTAAAGTAGATGGCGAGGGTGGTGCCCACTGTGTAAGTAGATGATGGGGTATAGGCCCACTGTGTCATAAAATGAGGAGGTATGGGCCCATTGTGTAAGTAAGGGAGGAACTGAGGCTGCACAGTTTGTGTAAAGTAGATGGCGATGGTGGTGCCCACTGTGTAAGTAGATGATGGGGTACAGGCCCACTGTGACATAAAATCACGGGGTATAGGCCCACCGTGTCATAAATGAGGTGGTATGGGCCCATTGTGTAAGTAAGGGAGCAACTGAGGCTGCACAGTTTTTGCAAAATAGATGGTGAGGGTGATGCCAACTGTGTAAGTAAATTAGGGGGTATAGGCCCACTGTGACATAAAATGAGGAGGTATGGGCCCACTGTGCAAGTAAGGGAGGAACTGGGACTTGACAGTCTCTGTGTAGTAGATGGCGAGGGTGCTGCTTACTGTGTAAGTAAATGAGGG
Organism: Sabellastarte sp. h YS-2021; assembly: GCA_964017235.1. Taxonomy (NCBI): domain Eukaryota; kingdom Metazoa; phylum Annelida; class Polychaeta; order Sabellida; family Sabellidae; genus Sabellastarte; species Sabellastarte sp. h YS-2021. The sequence continues at coordinate 140,531,963 of OZ024928.1, forward strand.
GTATAGGCCCACTTTGTAAGAAAATGGGGAGGTATGGAACCACTGTGGAAGTAAGGGGAGAAGGGAGGCTGGATAGTCTGTGTACAGTAGATGGCGAGGGTGGTGCCCACTGTATAAGAAAATGACGGGGTATAGGCCCACTGGTCAAAACATGAGGAGATATGGAACCACTGTGGAAGTGAGGGAGGAAATGAGGCTGGACACTCTGTGTGCAGTAAATCGCGAGGGTGGTGCCCACTGTGTACGAAAATGAGGAGGTATGGGCCCACTGTGCAAATAAGGGAGGAACTGAGGCTGGACAGTTTGTGTCCAGTAGACGGCTTGGGTGGTGCCCACTGTGTAAGTAAATGAGGGGGTATAGGCCTACTGTGTCATAAAATGAGGAGGTATGGGCCCACTGTGCAAGTAAGGAAGAAATAAGGCTGGACAGTCTGTGTACAGTAGATGGCGAGGCTGGTACTCACTGTGTAAGAAAATGAGGGGGTTTAGGCCCACTCTGTCATAAATGAGGAGGTATGGGCCCACTGGTGAAGTAAGGGAGGAAATGAGGCTATACAGTTTGTGTACAGTAGATGGCGAGGGTGGTGCCCATTGGGTAAGTAAATGGAGTATAGGCCCACTGTGTCATAGAATGAGGAGGTATAGGCCCACTGTACAAGTAAGGGAAGAAATGAGGCTGGACAGTCTGTGTACAGTAGATGGCGAGGGTGGTGCCCACTGTTTAAGAAAATGAGGGGGTATAGGCCCACTGTGTCCAAAAATGAGGAGGTATGGAACCACTGTGGAAGTAAGGGAGGAAGTGAGGCTGGATACTCTGTGTACAGTAGATGACGAGGGTGGTGCCCACTGTGCAAGTAAATGAGGGGGTATAGGCCTACTGTGTCATAAAATGAGGAGGTATGGGCCCACTGTGCAAGTAAGGCAGGAACTGAGGCTGGACAGTCTGTGTACAGCAGATGACAAGATTGGTGCTCACTCTGTAAGTAACTGAGGGGGTAGGCCCACTCTGTCATAAATGAGTAGGGATGGGCCCACTGTACAAGTAAGGGAGGAACTGAGGCTGGAAAGTCTAGGTACAGTAGATGGCGAGAGTGGTACTCACTCTGTAAGTAAATGAGGGGGTATAGGCCCACTGTGTCATAAATGAGGAGTGATGGGCCCACTGTATAAGTAAGGAGGAACTGAGGCTGGACAGCCTATGTACTGTAGATGGCGAGGGTGGTACTTACTTTGTAAGTAAATGAGGGGATATAGGCCCACTGTGTCATAAATGAGGAAGTATGGGCCCACTGTGGAAGTCTGTCTGTCTGTGTACAGTAGATGGCGAGGGTGGTGCTCACTGTGTAATTAAATGAAGGGGTATAAGCCCACTGTGTCATAAAATGGGGAGACAGAATAGATAGTGATAGTTATGCTTCCCTTTTAATAATAAATTTATAATTTCATGAAAACCTGTATGCTCATTGAGCAGGTCCCACTGTGCAAAAAGCATGTCCCACTGCAACACTGCACAGTGGGCCCCGTGGCCGGCTGTGTTTGCCTCTCTTCAGCGCTGAACCCCCTTCTCAACCAACCACACCCAACCAACTCAAAAGGGTGTATCCTAAAGCTCGGACTTAGTCTAACTTGGATTCATCCTCACGCGAAATCTCGCGAAAGAATGACTTGGACTCACACTTGGACTAAAGTGGAGATGCAGCGAAATCTTTGATTGGATGAACTTGTTGGACACGCTACCGAAACCCTCTTTCCTTGGACATAAGTGCAGCTGTAGATTAGTTGAATATAACAATTTGTATGTTTGGCTTTGTGTATGATTCCATGAAAATTTGTCCTTATGGAAAGAGATTATCCAGCAGGCATGGACCTTTGAAACATGTTAATTTAGGGTAGGAATTGATCCTGGTGAATTTATTAAGACAACTGATATTTATCATATTAAAAAGCCCCAAAAGCCATATATGATTATAAAATTTCATTTTAGAGCAAAAAGAACTTTTTTTTACATATATAAGTAACATATATTTGGTAGTAAGTTCTGTTGTAGTGAAGCGAAGACATTCATGTGCCAAAAACATTTAATAGCTAAATTTTAGTGGGCAATATTGTGACGGATCTAAGCGATTCAATATCTTACACTTTTGCTTTCATGTAGACAGTCTGTCTAGCCCATAGAATTCTTCATTTCCCACCTGTACAGGAGTTTGTCAGACTCACTAATGAGTTTTAAGCAAGACTTCTCAAGCCTTCAGAATCACCAGCACTTCTAGGAAATCTTGGGAGCTATAATAGCGAGTACTAAAGTGTCTTATTATACAGTGTTCATAGATTAACATTGGTTTACTAACTTGTTCAAGTCACTAACTGAAATTTTATATATAATTTGGAAGTTTAGTAGCCTGATAATTTGCACTAATACTAGTACCATTTAATAAATTAATACTTTGATTTGCATGTTTTATAAATGTTAATAAGGGGCCACAATGGCAGAGTGGTAACACTCTCGCCTCCCAACTCTGAGGCCGGGGTTCGATCCCCATCACAGCCTGAAGTGGGAAAGCTGGTAGTTGCTTGCCCTTGGTCGGCAGTTTACAGTACAGAACCCTAATGAACTGTATGTACTGGTTTCCTCTGCCCTTCCAACTACTCGTCGTGATATGACCTGTACAGTGTTGAAAGCGACGTAAAACCCCAAATAAATAAATGAATAAATAAATATAAATGTTAATATGTTGAGTTAATCCCTTGAGTTGCTTGCTTGTTTCCTGTACCGTACTTTCCCTTAATTAAAACATACTTACATGCTACTTATATGGAAGAAATAGCCTGTCTGTCGCATCTTGCAGGAAACACGTGCACATCAAAACCCACCTCTTCAACTCCAGTTTCCCAACTTAGTCTCTTTCCCTCTTGGTCACACCCACAACTCCGGACCACTGACCTTGAATGCCCCTCAACTCTCCTTAGGATTACTGATATTTGTTAAATAGCGCCCAGAGTTCCCCTTTTTGGGAAGATATTGCACCTGCAAAGCCGTAGATTAGATTAGATTAAAGAATTATACATGTGAAACTTGTTCTCAGATTGGAGAAAAATCAAAAGCAATTGGCTCTAGACCACAATGTGGCAGTGAATCTGTTATTACACCCATGGTTCTTGTAGATGTCAAATGATTCTATGAGAGCTCTGTCTGACATCTAGATGTCCTGTGAGGTGCCTTGGGATTCAATAGTGAATCTGGTTTAAAGAAACTTGGAGATCCTGGAAATGTCTGGTGGTTCTGTGAGGATCACAAACAGATCCCTATAAGGAACTGGCACTGAACTGTTCATAGTCTAGAGGGAAAAGGGGGGCTACTGGCAGCTATACTGGTGGCTACTAGCGGCTATATATGGCTAGCAAGACATTGACTGACATAAGTAACTAATAGTTGCTTCATTGGCAGCTACTGGTGGCTATATATAGCAGGGCCCATTTTCACTAACATGGATCAAGCTGAGCATAAAATCAGCTCAAGATCAGATCAGGGGCAGTATTCACTAATATAGATCAAGTTCAGATCAAATTTGAGAAAAAAGTTTCAAGTGAGCCAGTGGATCAAATAGCTATTCACAAGCAGGGATCACTTGAGCTGAAAAGATAACACATTTGATCTGGTTTTGTAATCAGTGACATGAAATTTTGCATAAATTTGCAAAGATATGAACAAAGTACCTGATGTATCAATGTATCAATATTCATCTGCCAAAGTTTTATTTATTGATAAATTTTTGGATTTGCTTAAAAATTATAAATGAAAACAGCATTACAGTACCATCCAATGCACCAAAGTAGTGAGGAATAATAACTGGTGAAGAGGAAAAAAACAGTGATCATTCAACAATGCACTGAAAATTCCAATGTTATTCGTGGAGCCACTAGTTCCTCTGTCTCTGTAGTGGCTGATTAAAAGATCCACCTTGATCTGAAAGTTAATCCATCAAAGTATATAGATCAAATTTAAGCCAAAATTTGATCATAAAATCAGATCAAATGTTTCGTGAATACCAATCTTAGTTGATCCAAAATTCTGATCAAAATTTGATCATTTGTGTTTCAATTTGATTTGATCTTCACAGATCCGTGTTTGTGAATACAGGCCCAGGATCTGGGAAAATGGCTCAGCTGATCTTTGGCTCAAAGTCTGTATTCACAAAGGAAGGGTCAGCTGAGCCAAAAATTTGTTAAATTCTTAAAGGTAATTACTTTTATACATTTTAAACAGCCTTTTCATGCCTGAATTTCCGCAAAATATACATTAATATAAATTTGGTTAATTATTTTTTTTCACTAAAGAATTTTTAAATATTTGATATTTAGGCCAAAAATTAAGGCTCCACCCACACTCCAGAATAAACAAAAAAATCTGACCCATTTTACACATCAATATAAGCATACTTAAAAACTTATTAATTAACAATATATAAGATTGAATATTATTAACCACTGATTTATTTTTCATATGTTTGCTATTTTAGTTAATTATAAAGCTACAAACTTTAAACCAAATCTTAATCCATCATCATAGGTGTATCAAAGTTAGGCCAAAAGTTGAGCCAAATATCAGCTCAACTTCTTTGTGAATACTAACTTGATCCTGATCCATTTTTCAGATGAAGTTAAGACCAAAATCAGCTCAAGTTGAGCTTGATCCCTTTTGTGAATATGGTCCCAAGTCATAATATAGATGAATATGTGTGGCTACTGGTAGCTGTATGTTGCTGGAATTGATATAGATTGATATAAGTGGCTACTGGTAGCTATAGAGAGCTACTGGCGGCTATTATTGCTTGTCATGATATAGATGATATGTAGCTATAGGCCACCATGGACCTCTATGACATAGGTTTAATAGCTGTCAACATGAACAGGTATATTACTCGGGTGTTGGCGTGGAGTTTGACAAAACCCATAATGACAAAGATGTCATACTCTAAAAGGGGACAGATGTGGAGTGTCCACACCCACCCCTCCTGATCTCCTTCTGTATATTTATAAACTGTATATTTATTATTTGCTGATTTATCAGTAGTGTTTCATACTATGTCATTGAAGCTCTTGAACATTATACATTTATGTTTTAATATGTTTCAGGTATTCAAGGGCTGTATATCAATCTAAAAATGTCATGTGTAAATGTTAATGAAGACTTATTAATGAATGGTATTTAACATGTTAATTATCTGGGTTATACTTATTTTATTTGTTGATATATATTATGTCTTAAATATATAAATTTTATTACTAACTTACTCCTAACTGCTTCTGGGTTATGAAAATCAGATATACAATGAGGATTTTATTACCAGATCCAATATACAGGGGGGGACAGCGATTCGCGGGGGACAGCAATTCGCCAATTTCTATTGTACCTCATTTAAAACTAACATCTGTGTTGATACTGAACTAGCCTTATAGCATAGAAAAGTGTGCAACATGTCTTGATACTTTTCTAAGGTTTTAGAACTGACAGCATGCAGGATATAAAGATGAATAAAAAAGTTTATATGTCAGTGAGAAATATGCCTAACAAACTATATCTGACTGATGCAAAGAGCTGTATGTTCTCTAAGCTGTATCTGGGTCAATATACATACTATTTATAGCTTCATTAAGTGCTAGAATACAATGAAAAGAATTGATCTTTGGCTTTAATTATTGTTTGCAAAGTGTTTAACAGTCTTTGTAACTTTTTTGGGAACAGTATAAAATAATTGGCAAAATGCTGTCCCCTTTCCAACAGCCCTAATCTTATTGTCATGGGACAAGTTCTATCACAATGTACTTATGTACTTATCACAAAATATATTTTATGATGCTACCATCATTTTACAGTTTGAGGAACCTCTTTTCATTCTGATACCTTTTATAAAAGCACACTGCATATTTGTTCTCAAGAAACTGCATTTTGCTGTTTTTATGGGCAAATTGCTGTCCCCCCTTGTACTTACAACAGTAGGCATATTTCACAACCGTAATCCGTCGAATCTAGATTCCTCAGATCAACAGATTCGCTTGTGTTGTGACTTGAATCTGAATCTGGATTATGAATCCGTTGATCTACCTCTCGAGGTAGATCAATGGATTCAGATTCATTGGATTACCCAAATTTCTTTGTAAAATAATGTTGGTAACATGTGGCTGGAAATTTTAACATTTGGCAATTTTTTATTATACTGTGACATTACTGCATATTAATTTATAATAATATATGATATTTATGTTTGTTTATGTTATGTTTTAAATTTGGATTCAGATCTACAGAAAATTGTATTTCACAAATCTAGCTAATCGAAAGAATGCAAATCTGGATCTAGATTCGACGGATTACCGTTGTGAAATACGAATACTTAAACATTTTTTTTCCGTGGCGGAATTCCGTGATATTTTCCGAACCTTAGAAATCACCGAGATAATGATAGATTTTTTTTTCAGCAATATTTTGCATTTTAAAGGCGAAAAATAGGTTTTACATTGATGATTCGTGTGTATTTAACAGGTTTTAAAGTCGAAAATAGGTTTTAGCTAAAAAAAATAAATTTAGAAACATTTTGGTGAAAATTTTAATTATCGCCCATCATATGCTCGACTCCCCGAAAATCCTGTTTCGACTTCGCCTCTTTCTTCACTTGATCCCTGTGTTGACGGTGTTCTTGTTCACAATTCATTGCTATCGACGGTAAAATAAAATCAAAAAGTAGTCAAAATGTATATTATAGATCTAGTGGCATTCTACCAGTAAACGCCCAGACTGAAGCTAGTGGCTTTCTACCAGTGAACGCCCGCCTACCAGTGAATGCCCGCCTTATATATCTTTGTTAGAGGTCAAGGACTAATGCTTCTATAAGTCTACAAAATGGGCATTCACCGGTATTTCCGGTTTGCGGTAAAAACGGCCGATAATAGAGATAAATTATGAAAATATAAAGAGTGAGCGGCCGGTGGATCGGCCAGTTGAAGATGTTGGTCAGTAGATCTAGGCTGGTTATCAGTCTTAGGCCAGTGAGCAGTCTGCTGATGAACATTGGCCGGTGAACTGGTAGGTTCCTGTTTACTGGTCGGTCGGAGTGAAAAACTGGGTTTGGCTGGTTGAAAGTCTTTGATAACAGCATTGTCTCCAGGCGACTAAACCTTTCAGACCACTCTAATCAAGCTATTCTACTTTATTGTCTGAAGTGAGTTTGGGGTTTTTAGCCGGTGATTTCTTTCCAGAGCCGTTGCTAACAGACATACCAGCTTTCTTGGATTTAGAACTCTTATCAGATTCTACAGAATTCTCACATTTCTTGTCGACTTTTGCTGGAGTATTGCTGATGTTTAGAACGTCTGAAGTCACCCCAATAACAGTGACAGATGAAGACTCAACTAACGTGTGTTGTCAGATTCCTGCATAATGACTTTTTTGTTCATGTTTTTACTTCTTGTCCTGGTACGATGGGGTAGACAAACGTGCTTTCTGCTCAGAGGACAGAGAATTGCAAAACTTGCAATCCATATTCTTAACACAGGGGTTGTCACCTTTAGATTTATCCCTACAATGGGCACAGTATGCGTGGGAGTCGAACCCCACCAATAAGTGTCCACACAAACCCCTTCTCTGTCCTGGTAAAGCCATTATGATCTATCCATGTCTATAAACAGTTAGTAGCAAGTTAGACACTAATCCACACTTTTGAAGAATTTATCTAAAATCTGTGTGCACAGTACGCGCCAAACAAAAAAGATGCTATGACGTCATGTTTGTCTAGACAGGAAGGAAGCAGTGTGAGAAATTCGTTGTAAAGCAGTGGTGGCCCCATAGGGCCACTAGGTTCTGAAGTTCAGTGGCCCCTATTAAAACTTGATGGCCCAAACTACTGGTGGAAGGCATATTGTCATCAAAGTCACCTTCAGTAGTTACTCTATGTTCTTTTTTTTACTGTATTTGATTAGAAACTTCTCCATGCTATACTATCAATTATTAATAATTCAGGCTGGAAAAGAATGTTAAAGATTATATTTTTACTAAAATTTATGAATTTTGAAGGTTATTTTCAAGGTCATGACATATACAGAAAAAAAGTTGCCAAGGAAGTCTTTCATTTCTTTCAGTAAAAAGGCCAAAACCAGCCAAATTAACACTTTCACATTGACAATTAAATACCCCAAGTTAAGGCTATCCTGTTTAATGTTAAACCATTTCTTATTAATTCAGCTTTCTTTCAGTTACATAAATATTAATGATGTGAAGAACACAGTTACACAAAACATTTTGCAAGTTTTATGAGGAAATGGCTTTCTGAAGTTTCTGTTTAAGGTAGACTTTCATCAAGTCCTTTTGCCTAAGGTATTATATGAGGACTGATTGACTTTTTTACCAGAATGTGGGGCTGTCTTTCTCCAGACAGAAGCTTTTTATGTCAGCTGACTTGTCAGTCAGCTGACATTATGTCATCACTCTGCGGCGTTGGCGTCCGCGTCCGCGTGAACAACTTCTTCTCCAAAACTACAAGGCCTAGAGACATGCTGTTTTTTTAAAAGATACCTTATCTATCGAGGATGAAAAACTGTTCAAGGCATGCAAATCTGTCTGTTCGTCTGTTTGCTAGATACATTACAAGGGGGGGTACCCCCACCAAAAGTGTGAAAATTTCAACTTTTTATCACAATTTTCTCAGTGACTATTGCAGGGATTTCTCTCATATCTTGCATATATGTACTAGGCCAGAGGTAGATTCTCTTGTGTGAGTATGAGACCTGGATCTGTCTTACTTTTTTTTTAATAAATTTTTTTAATAATTTTTAATGCATTAAAATTCATGAAATCATGCACTAAATCACTTATAACTTCAAAAGTGTTGCATTTACAGCATTTTGTGAAAATATGTTGTTCAGCTACTTTTTTCATAGCTACAATATGGTGAGTAAGTTGGGTGTCTGTCTCAATAGCTAAGTGAGTAATAGCTACTTTTGGGCTTTTCAGTAACTTCCATTATGAGTAAAATCACTTGTAACTTAAAAACTATTGCATTTAGAGAATTTCGTATAAATATGTTATTCAGCTACTTTTGGGTCAGCTATAACATAGTAAAATTTCAGACCTGTAGCTCATGGCATAGCTGAGTAATAGCTACTTTTAGGTTATCACTGTTGAGTAAATCACTTATAACTTGAAAAGTGTTGCATTTAGAGCATTTTGTTAAAATATGTTATTCAGCTACTTTTTTCATAGCTACAATATGGTGAGTAAGTTGGGTGCCTGTCTCAATAGCTAAGTGAGTAATAGCTACTTTTGGGCTTTTCAGTAACTTCCATCATGAGTAAAATCACTTGTAACTTAAAAACTATTGCATTTAGAGAATTTCGTATAAATATGTTATTCAGCTACTTTTGGGCCAGCTATAACATAGTAAAATTTTAGACCTGTAGCTCATGGCATAGCTGAGTAATAGCTACTTTTAGGTTATCACTGTTGAGTAAATCACGTATAACTTGAAAACTATTGCATTTAGAGTATTTTGTTTGAATATGTTATTCACCTATTTTGGGGTCAGCTATAACATCGTAAAATTTCAGACCTGTAGCTCATGGCATAGCTGAGTAATAGCTACTTTGAGGTTATCACTGTTGAGTAAATCGCTTATAACTGGAAAACTATTGCATTTACAGAAATTTGTGTACAATAGATTTGGTGTAAGTAGAACTGCCGTAAGTAGAATATTGCCATAAGTAGAAGTAGTTTCGAAGTCCCAACAATAATTAATTGAAAATATAAGGATAAGTAGAAGTTCGACTTACAGAAAACAGCCATAACTAGAACCTAATTTGATGCACAAAGTGTTACTTTTCAACAGGAATAACAAGGTATAAGTAGAACCTATAAATGTTGTGTGTACAGAAGTGTCAATCTCCACAAAAGCTGTCACAAAATAGCATCATTGTGACACTCTGTACTTTTGTGTTAGTAAGTCTGACCAGCAAACAAATAAATTTCAAAGTAGAGTGATCACACAAGTGTTAATTATTGCAAGAGACTTAAATGACATAGTGTTTTTAGTACCTCATATATTTCTCAAAGTGGGTATAACTAGAAGTTGCCATAAGTAGAAGTAAATGGCTGACATTTTGCAACTTCGACTTAGACCAAATCCACTGTAAATACTTTATTCAGCTACTTTTGGGTCAGCTATAACATAGTGAAATTACAGACCTCTAGCCCATGGCACAACTGAGCGATAGCTATTTTCAGGTACTGTATGTTGAGTAAATCAGTTGTAACTTGAAAAATATTTCATTTGGAGTATTTCGTATAAATATGTTATTCAGCTACTTTTGGGTCAGCTATAACATAGTAAAATTTTAGACATGTAGCTCATGGCATAGCTGGGTAATAGCTACTTTTAGGTTATCACTGTTGATTAAATCACTTATAACTTGAAAACTATTGCATTTAGAGTATTTTGTTTCCATATGTTATTCACCTATTTTGGGGTCAGCTATAACATCGTAAAATTTCAGACCTGTAGCTCATGGCATAGCTGAGTAATAGCTACTTTGAGGTTATCACTGTTGAGTAAATTACTTATAACTTGAAAACTATTGCATTTGCAGAAATTTGTTTAAATACGTTATTCAGCTACTTTGGGGTCAGCTATAACATAGTGAAATTACACACCTGTAGCTCATGGCACAACTGAGGAATAGCTATTTTCAGGTACTGACTGTTGAGTTAATCACTTGTAACTTGAAAAATATTGCATTTGGAGTATTTTGTTAAAATATGTTGTTCACCTACTTTTGGGTCAGCTATAACATAGTGAAATTACAGACCTATAGCTCAGGGCATAGCTGAGCAATAGCTATTTTCAGGTTCTCACTATTGAGTAAGTCAGTTGTAACTTGAAAACTATTGCATTTACAGTATTTTGCTTAAATATGTTGTTACCTACTTTTGGGTCAGCTATAATATAGTAAAAATTCAGACATGTAGCTCATTGCATAACTGAGTAATAGCTACTTTGAGGTTATCACTGTTGAGTAAATCAGTTGTAACTTGAAAACTATTACATTTAGAGTATTTTGTTTCAATATGTTATTCACATAATTTTTGGTCAGTTATATCATAGTGAAATTGCAGACCTCTATGTCATGGCATAGCTGAGCAATAGCTACTTTCAGGTTCTCACTATTGAGTAAATCATTGTATCCACTGGATAGCCGTAGTGTGTAGAGAGATTTCACCATTACCGCTCTAATGAAAAATAAATATTATAGCTAGCCTTCTCAAGTTTGCAGAATATATTAATAACCATAAAATGTTGCCTAGGAATATTCTTTCCCTCATTTTGAAAAACAAGATGGCTGCCAGGGATGTTTATTCGACTTTAAACAAGGACTTTTGTTGGCTCTCTAGAGCAAAGGGTATTATAGGTAGAGATCTCAAATTCGCAGGATATGTTCCTCATTATAAAATCTTGACTGGGAATATTTTTGGCCTCATTTTGAAAAACAAGATGGCCGCCACAGGTGTTTCTTTGTCAGTCATGAAAAGTGCTTATATCTCCCTTATTATTGGTCCTAGAGGTTTGGGATGGTAAACAGACATATAGGAAATCATGGGCTGGGAATCTGTTGATGTGGTCCGATTTGACCTTGGACCCCTTCTTCAAGGTCAAACGAGGATAGCCAAACTTAAAAGTGCTTATAACTCGCTTACTCTTGGTCTTAGAGGTTTGGGATGGTAAACCAACATATAGGAAATCATGGGCTGGGATTCTTTTGGTGTGGTCAGATTTGACCTTGGACCCCTCCTTCAAGGTCAGTTGAGGATAGCCAAACTTAAAAGTGCTTATAACTCGCTTATTATTGGTCCTACAGGTTTGGGATGGTAAACCAACCTACAGGAAATCATGGGCTGGGAATCATTTGGTGTGGTCGGATTTGACCTTGGACACCTCCTTCAAGGTCAAACAAAGATAGCGAAACTTAAAAGTGCCTATGACTCACTTATTATTGGTTCTAGAGGTTTGGGATGGTAAACCATCCTATAGGAAATCATGGGCTGGGAATCTTTTGGTGTGGTCAGATTTGACCTTTGCACCTCTCCTTCAAGGTCAAATAAGGACAGCCAAACTTAAAAGTGCTTATAACTCGCTTATTATTGGTCCTAGAGGTTTGGGATGGTAAACCAACCTATAGGAAATCATGGGCTGGGAATGTTTTTGTGTGGTTGGATTTGACCTTGGACCCCTTCTTCAAGGTCATATGAGGATACTGCATTTGCAGTATTTCTTTAAATATGTTTTAACCTACTCTTTACACTTAAACAGTTACCTTGTTACTTTCCTTCATAATACCATTTGCAGGGCACAACTTTTTTGTTCTTTTCTTGTCAGCTTCAGAATTTCTTTTGAACATGCTGTTCAATTACCATTTACTGTACTTCTGTACAGCACTTTCCTTGATAATTATGCTTTCCTCTCATTATTACCTTCACAAATCAAAAACACTCAGTCAGCTGACACAGTGCCCGTTCACGGGCACTCTCCTCTTGTTTGGGTACACCCGCCCGTCATCGCCGCTCAGCAAAATCTATTGACTGCAGAGGTTTATAATTATACACACATGTTTATACTATCAAAAATGTGAGCTGATTAGACTTAGCGAGCTATCCGATGAAAAATGGCTGATTTATTAGCGATTTTCTCACACCTACCAACCAGAAAGCTTAAAATACATGTGAAAGCCCCCCTATTATCTTCTTAAGTATTGCATCTAGAGCTATAAAATGTATTTGGGAGGTAGTGGGAAACCATATGTGGAGAATCTAGAAAGCAAGTCAAATTCCCCCCCCCCCCCCCCCCCCCCCCCCCCCCCCCCCCCCCTGTAGGGGTCAAACTGAGGTCGTAAAATAGCCAATTTGGACATTTTTCCTTATATCTCCTTTATTATTGGTTTAGTTTTACAACTTTAGAATGTGTTAAGAGGTATTGGGAAACCATATGTGAAGAGTCTAGATAGCCGGTTAGATTTACTCCCTGACCCCCCCTTTATGGGTCAAACTGGGAACATAAAATAGCAGATTTTGTGTTTTGCCTGATATCTCCTTTATTCTTGCTTTTAGAGCTTTAGCATGTATTAAGAGGTATTGAGACACCATATGTGAAGAGTCGAGATAGCCGGTCAGATTTACCCCCTGACCCCCCCTTATGGGTTAAACTGGGGTCATAAAATAGCCGATTTTGTGTTTTTGCCTTATATCTCCTTTATTCTTGCTTTTAGAGCTTTAAAATGTATTCAGAGGTATCAGGACACCATATGTGAAGAGTTAAGATAGCCGATCAGATTTAACCCCTGACTCCCCCGCCCCATGGGTGAGACTGCAGTCATAAAATAGCCGATTTTATGTTTTACCTTATATCTACTTTATTCTTGCTTTTAGAGCTTTACAACGTATTAAGAGGTATTGGGGAACCTTTTGTGAAGAGTCTAGATAGCCGGCCACGTTTACCCCCTGACCCCCCCCCCCCTTATGGGTGAAACTGGGGTCTTAAAATAGCTGATTTTGTTTTTTGGCCTCATATGTCCTTTGCATTTTTGCTTCTACAGCTTTAGAATGTATTAACAGGTAGTTGGAATTCATGGAGAGTCTAGGTAGCTGGTAAAATTAGCCCTCTGACCCCCTCTTATGAGTCAAACTGGGGTCATAAAATATCAATTTTTCTGTCAAGAACCTCGGAGTGGTGTTTGATTCCAATTTCACTTTCTCCGACCATGTGTCACAGGTCATAAAGTCCACTAGAGCTCATGCAAGAGACCTCTACAGAATACACCCCCTTCTAGATCTTAAAACATCAGTTCTTTTAGCCAATGCCTTGGTCAGCAGCAGATTGGACTACTGCAATTCCCTGTTTCTATCACTCACAGACTTTGAGCTAAGAAGATTGCAACTAGTGCAAAACTCACTCTGCAGGGTTGTCACCTGTTCCTCAAAATTTTCTCACATCACCCCTCAACTGAAAAAACTCCATTGGCTTCCAGTTAGGTATAGGGTACAATTCAAAATAGGCCTCATTACATACAAAATCCTCAACCAAGGTCAGCCTGTTTACCTAAGAGAACTAATCCACCTCTACACTTCCTTTAGAAATACTAGACGAAGTACCCCTAAACTCAAGTTCCTTCATACCCCCACTTTTGACCATAGAGTTCATAAATCAATTAAACACTTCTCAAATTCTTTTAGTCACTATGCCCCAGTTCTTTGGAACTCTCTCCCCTTCCAAATAAGAAACAGTCCCTCTGTCACATCTTTCAGGAAACACCTCAAAACCCACCTTTTCAACTCTAGCTTCCCAACTTAGTCTCCTTCCCTCTCGGTCTCACCCACAAACCTGGTACACTGACCTTGAACGCCCCTCGACTCTCCTTATAAGAAATGATTTTTGTTAACTAGCGCACTGAGTTCCCCTTAGTGGGGAAGATATTGCGCCTGCAAAGCAGTAGATTAGATTAGATTAGATTTTGCCTCATATCCTCTTTATTATTGGTTTTACAGCTTTATAAGTTTTAAGAGGTAGTGGGAAACCATATATGGAGAGTCTTAAGAGCTGGTCACAGTGGCGTCATAGAATGCAATTTCTACTTTAATATTTCAACATTAATGATGTCATTATCTTAATGTTGTTTTCATATCTTCGTGCAAAGGGTGTAACTTTTTTAAATTGCACTCACAACTTATAAATACTATTAAAGCAGGCAAAATACATTCCTATTTTGTTATCATCTAAAATTATGATATGCATCAAATTATGCTTGTTTTATTGTAAAAAACTGGGTCCAACTATTTACAAACTTATTTCGGTGCAGCAGTTTGATAATGACACATTTATAAATTTCCATTTTCAGCTCATTATCACTTCTTCTGACTTCCATTCTTCTGCAGTAAACTAATAACTCAGCAATGCAAACATATTCTTTACTATATCTCTTATTTATACATAACATCTACATATCACTGACACTTTCAACAGAGCATAGATAAAGATAACATCTTAACTCCTTATATGAGCATTTCTTCATGCATAGTCTACAACAGGGGGAGGGGGGATGTTGGGGAGACACACATTAACTTGATTTTATCCCTTATCAGCATATACCCAGTGGACTAATTCTCAGGGGACTCGTCAAAGACTATATAAATAGAAATGAGCATTATTCATAAGATATAAATAGGCTTGTGGGAACCTTGGCCATTTATTTACTCATTGGGATAGATGTCTTCAGAACATTGTGTCAAAAAATTCTTGCCTTTCTAAAGGCTTAAATTTTACTATGCCTTTTTAAAAAATATAAATCGATATATGGCATTTAACAGTGACAAGCTGTTTCATGTAAAGGCTTTTATTGAGTTGCAACTTCCCCCTTAGCAAAGTTTCCTTTAAATGCCTGATATATTAGTAAGACTTTGATATTCATAGTGATATAATATTTAGCATCAAGATTGAAAAAGTTTTTTTAACCAAGTGGATTCATGAATTGATCTGGTTTGCAAAACTTGATTTGCAAATTGATTCAGTTCACAATTTTATGATTCCTTGCACCCTTAGTAGGGAGGACTCTTGTGGAAATAAATTTGAATTTTCAATATTCTGACAGGGGTCTTGAATTTTTGTGGAAATGGAAAATGTCATTTATTTAGCTGTAAAACATACAGTGATTTTATCAAATTTTACAACTGATGCTTAGTAAAGTTGCTTCAAAGTTGAGATTATCACATGGAAAATTTCTTTTATCCCTCTCATTATTGCTTCTTGGGCTTTCAACCCAGTTTTGTGGTCATGCTACCCCATATATGGAGAATCTGTATAGCCAGTCAGGTTTACCCACTGACCCCTTCTTACGGGTCAAACTGGGGTCATAAAATAGCAGATTTTCTTACATTTTTCTTTTGTGTTAATGCATAAACTTCCACACTGTCTGCTTAACTTTAGCTTCTTCTCTCAGCGCTGCATGTTTTTCTTTTCAAAAACCTTTTTCTACTTTATACTATAAAGCATCGGACCTTTTTTGGACGCTTTGTTTTTGTTAGCAAAATCATTTTTCTAGTTTACTCACCAGCAACCGACCACTGTTCATCAGCAGCTCTCTCACCGGCCTAAGACTGATAACTCTGGATTTGATCCCAGCACCTCACCTGTACAGGTCCAGGAATCAACAGAAACTAATATGGATACTGGCTCTGACTCGGATAATGACTGTTGTGCAAGAAATGGTCACTGGTCACTCTGAGGATGGTGAACTGTCAGGTCCAGAACAGGATACTTCTGTAACAGATCCTGACCAGTCTTCAACAGAAGAACAGAATTACTGAAAAACAATGAGGAGTGTACATTCCTGTATGGGCTGGACACATATACCGGACATTGACACTCAGATGTCCAGTGCTGAAGATAACCCCTTTGCTGCACCCAAACAACAGCCAGTGGGTAAAGTTAGTGTCAATCCTCCAACTGATGACTGGCTGTGCAGAAAAATGGACAGTTTGAACCTGACACTCACACAAGGATACCTGTCCATAAGTTCAGAAGCAGGGGGTCTGCAGAGGGACCAGTTTTTTTTTAAGTACAGAAAGTCACCTGTAGGCAAAGTGGTATGGTCTCCATGCTAATCAGGACAAACAGGCCGGTTCTGTGTCATTCTGGCACTGTGATTCTGCAAAACTCAACAGTGCATACAGCCAGATAGCAAGATCATCCGGACTCGCCTCACTAGCTCTAAGCTCACATACCATGTCACAGGACGCACTTAGACATTGGGAGAAGGCAGCCAGGTAGTCCACCTACGTCTGTAACCAGGCAGCCAGACTCAGTAGGTGTCTCAGTAAAGTCTAGCAAGGTATGCAGACACAATTTAAAGCCCTACAGACCGAACAAGCCAAAAGGAAGTCAACTGGAAAGGCAGGAGCTGCTACAGAAGAGCTTCAGTATCTGATGAACTTAAGCAACAGTATCACGCAGTGTATAGCCCAGGCCATGGAACACTTGTCAGATTTCACCTTTGTATCCATGGCTAACATCACTCTCTGGAAGAGGGACTCATACTTGGCCCATGTGAAGTCTGGCCTGAAACAGAACACACTGGCAGTTTACGTCAGGCTCCTCTGGACCTACCTACACTGTTTCCGGACTTTGTATTAAAGAAAGCTGAAAATGACATAACCAGATTTGAGGACAAGGGTCGCTCCCATGGTCAGGCCTGTGGCATGAGGGACAATAGATTTCACCCTTACATACGGTCGGACAGACAAACACTGGAACAAAGGTCTGGCAAGCCAGCTTGGAAATAACTGGGTCATTTTAATAACAAGAGAGGTGGTTGACAGTCAAACAAGTTTTTCTCAAGTCCGGCCAGGGGTCAGCAGTCATATAAATGACAATTACTGTGTAAGTGCTCTCAGGCTGCTGACCTGGGGCAAAGGAACTGTAAATTGTGTAAATATGTGTCAGCACCACCGTACCGGACTGGACCACAACAGGAACAGAGAGACTGCAAACTTGTATCAGTGTTACCAGCCAGATTGAACCAATTCTGGGAAACTTGGGAAGCTTTGGGGGCTGGACCCAAAGTAGTACACATGTTGAAAGAGGGTTACACTCAACCTTTCCAAACCAGACTAAACTTGACCAGGTCACCCACAATCATCAGCTTTCTATCCTCACAGGAACCTCTACCTGTTGGAGGCATTTCATCAGCTGACAAACAAAAATGCAGTAGAGTTGGTCAAAAATCAAGGATCTCTGGGTTTTTACAACCGGCTGTTTTACTTCCCAAAACCAAACAACAAATGGAGACCTATACTAGATCTGAGCAATCTCAACAAATTCCTCAAGGCAGAAAAATTCTAAATGGAGACACCAGAAATGATCCGGACCTCCCAACAGACAAGGGAGTGAGTGCTGTTCATAGACTTCAAGGATGCCTACTTCCATATACCCATACAAAATTAATTAAGAAAATATCTGAGATTTCATGTACAGGGCAAAACATACCATTTCAAAGCACTACCATATGGCTTGTCCACAGCTCCCTTGGAGTTTTTGTAGTGACCAAAGAGGTCACAATGATGGCTTTACAGAAGGGTATAAGAATCCACTACTACCGAGACGACTGGTTTGTCTGGGTCAGGTCCCACCAAACTTATCTCCAGCATACACAAAGACTAGTAGCTCTTTGTGAGGACCTAGGTTGGCTAGTAAATATGGAAAAATCAGAGCTGAACCCCAAACAAGTCTTTGACTTCATAGGTTACCAGTTTGACCTGAAAGAGGGCAAAGTCAGACCCACCCTAGCCTGGTGACAGACACTGACAATCAAAATCAGAGAATTATTAACCGGACTGACCTGTCTGGTCCGGCAACTTATGTCCCTCATAGGGCTGTTGACAGCAACAGAAAAGCAGGTTGTCTGTATATGAGGCCCATTCAGTGGCACCTCAAACAAAACTGGAGGGTCCCAGAGTCACTAGACTAGGTGATACCAGTTCCCAGGTGGCTCCACCCCCACCTGTAATGGTGGCTGGAGGAAAGCAATGTGCTCCAGGGTCAACCTTTACACCCACTAAATCATGCTCTGTAATTGTTTACAGACGCATCAAAAGAAGACTGGGGCGCTCACTTAAATGATCACACTGCAAGGGGAACCTAGTCCCTTCCAGAAAGCAAGCTACACATAAATTACCGGGAACTAAAGGCAATCTTTTTGGCCCTCAAAGAGTTCCAAGACCTCTGTCTGTAGTTCTCATAGCCACAGACCACATCACAGTGATTGCCTATATAAACAAAGAAGCGGGGATGAAGTTTGGCCTCCTGTGTGCCCTTCTGTGGAGAATCCTGACCTGGTGTACCATCAAACAGGTTACTCTCAAAGCCCGACACATTCTAGGCTGGCTGAATGTGGTAGCAGACAAGCTATCCAGGCTATGCCAGACAATTCAAACACTGAGAGTGGTCTCTTCTTCCAGAGGTCTTCCAGGCGATATGCAACAGGTGGCACCAACCTCACATAGACCTCTTTGCGACAGGGTTCAACAACAAGCTAGCCAAATTCATGTCACCAGTGCCGGACCCCAGGCCTGGGCAGTCGATGCACTCAGCCTGCCATGGGAGGATCTGGATCCATATGCCTTCCCACCAGCAGCCATCTTGGGCAAAGTGTTGGAGATACTGCAGGACGACCCATGCAGGAGAATCATTCTGATTGCTCCGGGGTGGCCCAACATGCCATGGTTCTGGGATCTAGTGGCCATGTCCAGCCGAATTCCACTGAGCCTGCCCAACCTACTCAACCTGCTCACACACCCATTCAGGCAGACTCCACACAGGCATCTGTTAAACCTAAATCTACATGCGTGGCTCCTAACCTCACAATCAAGGAGCAGGGCTTCTCTGAGGCAGTGGCAGCATGAATTGAGGCTCCTCAGAGAGGATCAACCATATCAGTCTATGAGGCAAAGTGGGCCATTACCTCAGTAATCAGGAGAACTTCAGGGCACCCACTATAAAGTCAGTAGCTGACTTCCCTATGTACCTGTTCCAGGACTGGAAGTTACAGCCCAGTACCATTGATGGAATCAGGTCAGCCATTGCTGATAAACTGGGCCACTCTCCCATTAATGTCAGCAAAGATGAAAATCTCACTCATCTGGATAGTTTCCACAGCGACCGACCCAAGGGATGGAGGGAAATCCCCTCCAGGAACCTCTCCCTGGTGCTGCAACAGCTGACAAAGGCTCCATTTGAACCAATTAAAGAGGCATCTTTGAAGCATTTGACCTTCAAGACTGTTTTCCTCTTGGCCCTAGGGGCAGGCAAATGCTGGAGTGAGATCCATGCTTGGCAAAACAAAAACATCAGACACCAGTCAGATTGGTCTTAGCTGTCCCTGTACCCATTTCTCAGCTTTCCTTCAAAGAATCAGCTAGCCAAAGAAGGTCCACACAGTGTGGCTCCAGTGGTTATACCAACCCTGGCCCCAACTCTGGATAGGTCCTTCAACTCTGACCGGTCCCTGTGCCCAGTCAGAGCATTGTGCTATTATTTGGACAGGACCTCAGACATTAGGCAGAATAAGGAGTTAGTCTTTGTCTCCTTTAAGAAGGGCTTTGACAAAGACATCTCACCTGCCACTATCTCAAGCAAACTGTGATCCTATGTTATGAGCTCTCTGATCATGAGGCCCTCACCTTGCATCAGGTTAAAGCCCATGATGTCATGGCCTTTGCTGCTTCTAAGGCCTTCTAGTCGGGAGTCTCCTTAGAGCAGATCTTATCAGCCTGTCACTGGAAGGGAAGTCACATAACACCTTCACACAGTTCTATTTGAAGGATGTGGTTTGGGCTGATTCAGAGCTTTTCCATCTGGGCCCAATAGTGGCTGCTCAGTAGATCCACAAATAGCCCTTATATTGAGGAGATTTGCATATATGTACATAGTGAAATGGTTGTACATAAAATAATGTGACGTGCTTCCTTTGGGAGGTTTTATTTGCCTTCTGGGACTGAACTCATCCCTCTCTTCCCCTACCTCAGAGCAGGTCTGTAAAAAGGGGGAGTGGGTGGGGGGCAATGCCGGTGTAGCGCGAGATAATGACTCCCCTAGATTACTGACGGGGGGGTCAGTATCTTGCAAGGGGGGTTGAAATATTCTGACCCCCCCTGCAAGATTATGACTCCCCCTTTACCCCCCCCCCCCCCCACTTCCCACTTAATTGAGTGTCATTGAACAACATATTGGTGGGGTTGTGTACTCATCTGTGTGCTGAGCATTAAGTCCCATATGGGATGACAACACAGATCCAGAGAGTGACTCCACTTGTGTGCTGTCAGCTGTAGATGTCTACCTAAGGTGTCAAAAGTACCCACCTAAAAGTTCAAAAAATGAAAAAAATACCCTAAGAAAAAAGGCTAAACATTTTGAGGTGAAGAATGATATTCTTTACTACATTTCTTCAAAGGATGTTTCAGGTAAACCACTATATCGTCAAGTTCTTACTTCTAAAGAGAAACAGCAAACAGTAATCCAACAGTGTCATGTGATCAATGGTACAGACGGACATTTTGGAGTTAAGAAAACCATCTCTGCTGTTCAGACAAGGTTTTATTGGAAAGGGCTTGTTGAAGATGTCAAGAAATTTATCAAAGTGTGTGATCCAACGTGAAAATCCAGAATTATGGAATTAATTAAAATAGTATTTAAAGTGTTAAATGTCCATTCATATTTAATGTGCACTGGTATATATTTGTGTTTTCCATAAATGTATCAAATTATTAATGTGCTTATTGTTTATCTTTATGTATCAAATTATTTGATTATAATTATTTGATCAACCTAAACTAAAAAAGCTGGAAATGACTCCATTTCTGCCTTGTTCTAAGTGCAATTGACCTGATAAACACCAACATGGACCACCCCTCCCCAATTGCCCTCAGTAAGTAAATGAGCTGGAGAAATGAAGATCTCACTGATTAGCTCAAAGTGTACTTGAGCCTATACAAGTTAAGAGACAATAAAGACCACCCCCTCCCCACTTGCCCCCAACTGAATAGGTGCAGAAACAATAGAGGGGAGTCAGTTTCTGAATAGGGGGGTGGGTATCTTGCAAACAATATTCTAACCCCCCTAAATCCTATTGTTTGGGGGGATAAATGTTGTTTGCCAAATACTGACTCCCCCAAAAGATCAAAGGAGGGGAGTCAGAAATAGAGGGGAGTCATTATCTCGCGTTACACCGGTATAGCCCCAGGTAACCAGCTGCTGGTAACTGATCATAGCCTCACAGGGTTTTACTGACCTTAAAGTCAGCCCAGGCCTGGAGAAATTTGTTAGTTTTGTTTATAAGTTCACTTAAGACTTATAAAAATTTAATTTACTTATTAAATTTGCAAATTCATCTATTTTTCACTCAGTTATAACTTAATGAAATTGTATACCTGTTAGCTCATAGCCTAGCTGAGCAATGGCTATTTTCAGGTTATCACAGTTGAGTAAATGAGTTGTAACTTGAAACTATTGCATTTACTGTATCAGAATGTGTTGTTCACCTATTTCGGGATCAGCTATAACATAGTGAAATTGCAGACCTGCAGCTCATTGCATAGATTAGCAATAGCTACGTTCAGGTTTTCACTTGAGTAAGTCAGTTGTAACTTGAAAACTGTTGCACTTAGAGAATTTCATTTAAATATGTTATTCACTTACTTGTTGTTCAGCTATTACATAGTAAAATTGCAGATATGTAGCTCATTGCATTGATGAGCTATAGCTACTTTGAGATTCTCACTGTTAACTAAATCCATTGTAACTTGAAACTATTGCATTTACAGTATTTTGTTAAAATATGTCATTCATCAACTTTTGGATCAGCTGTAGCATAGAGTAAAATTGTAAACCAGTGCCTCATTGAATAGCTCAGTGAAAGCTATTTTGAGATTCTCGATGTTGAGTAAATCATGTATAAATTGAAAACGATTGCATATACTAGACTTTAGAGCATTATGTTAAAATATATTGTTCAGTTACTTTTTCCATAGCTATAACATGGTCAGAAGTTTGGAAGTCTGTCTTCACAGCCAAGTGAGTAATATCTTGTTTCACACTTTTCAGCAGTTACCTAATGAGTAAATGGCAGCTACTCAATTTCTTAGAAGCTGTTGTTTATCTACTTTTTAATGAACATTTACTGCATTTGGCACACTGTGGTGACTTCCATTCTTTGATTCCAAAATGAATTAATCTTTATTTCAGGAATGAGATCTATAAATGTAGAACATGGAGAAGAAAGTGAATGGAAGTGGAGTTAAAGATGTGCTAAGGTCATCTGTAGATTTACCATTTGAAGATGTTATCTGGATTGTAACAAAGCTAGAAAGTAGCAACAGAGGTCAGTGAACATTCAAAGTATTCAAATTTATAACCTAGATTGGATATTTTCTAGCATAATATTAAGCAATTAAATTAATTGAAATAAAGGTGGTACTTTTTACCCCACAGCCCTCAAGGGCTGTCGGGGTATTGTTTTCACCCATGGTGTCCGGATGGGCGGGCAGGCGTCCGGCCAGGCGGGTGGGCGGGCGGCGGGAAAAAGTTTGTCCGGGCTGTATCTCAGAAACCGTAAGGTGTAGGAAGTTGATACTTGGTAGGGACATTGGTTAGGGGGTGTAGGTGTGCAACATCATGGTGTGACCTTGATTTGACCTTTGACCTTGTCGTAGTGACCTTGACCTATAAAATCTTGTCCAGGCTATATCTCAGAAATCGTAAGGTGCAGGAAGTTGATACTTGGTAGGGACATTGGTTAGGGGGTGTAGTTGTGCAACGTCATGGTGTGACTTTGATTTGACCTTTGACCTTGCCGTAGTGACCTTGACCTATAAAATCTTGTCCGGGCTATATCTCGGAAACTGTAAGGTGTAGGAAGTTGATACTTGGTAGGGATATTGGTTAGGGGGTGTAGGTGTGCATCATCATGGTGTGACCTTGATTTGACCTTTGACCTTGCCGTAGTGACCTTGACCTTTAATATCTTGTTGCACCTTTGGGTCTGTCTTTTGATGCAGATTAAGCACTGTTAATTCATATTAGAATTTATTAAGAATTTTACTTTCATATCGTCCCATTGTAAGAGATAGAATTTCATCAAGTGAGCCCCAGATTTTGCTCCAACACCACACATAAGCATTCATTAAATGTATTACCACTTCTGTGTGCATGGTAATATTCAAAACATCTAAACCATAATTCGGCCATGCAGATGTAGATAAAGAGTGTTGAATTTTAGTTTACTGATTAATGCTGTCATCTTGTTATTGAATTATCTTGTTTTAATACTTCATCTTTATACGCATTATCTTTCTTCAAACGTTATTTTCTCCATTTAAACATTGTTTGGAACGTTATATAACTGACAGTGCTCTGAAAGTATCCTGAACTTTGTACTGGTACAGTACTTCTATATCTCATGGTGTTGAAAATATTTCCCTAGGCTGTGGGGTACGGGCATCTCTGATGCTATTTTTTCATGAACTGACATAAAGAGGGATTGATTTACCACTGTTACATTAAAATTAATAAATATATATGTCATATATTTCACAGATTTCATCACATTATTTTCTTTACTGCCTTTTGTAAATCACTTATTATTACACAATAAGCTTTTGAGGCTTCATTCTACTGTTGCATAGAACATTTACTAATTTCTTCAAATGTCGGACTGCCTACAGATAATAAACTTATTGCAAAAGTTTATTTTTAAGTTGATATCAACAGATGTGATATTAAAAAAATGATAAAAATAAGTTACATTTTAAACAGTATCAACTACTTAATATTTCCATTTATTAAGTTCACTTACACATTCAATGACTTTGACTGTTGAATGTACACATTCCACAGTTAAACCATTGAATGTGTACATTCAATGGCTGCCTGCAATTGAATGTGTACATTCAATGGCTTGGCCAGGGAATGTACACATTCATTGACTAACCCATTGAATGTATACATTCAATGGTTATCTACATTCAATACAACATATACATGTAACAGTAGAGATGTGAATCCAGGGATTTCATGTGATTCCTTAAAATTTCAGGGATTCTGTGAAGTTTTTGAAATATCTAAAGTTGAGAAGATTAGATTTTATTATGCTTTATGTATGTTTATCTTTTAAAATAGTTTTAATATTCATTTTCATCAACTGTCAAGCAATGGCTTTTCTTAAAGTGAAAACAAAGACATAGCAAATAATTGTTCTTTATACTGTTTTTTTAGAGATTTCATGAAATCTGAACACCAGTATTTCAGTAATTTCATGAAATTGCTGACAATTTTGGCAAAATCCCTGATTTCAAAACCACTGTAACATGTGTAATGTTAACACATACATTCAAGCTATTTGTTGAATTTTAGATTCCGCTGAAGATGAAGGATCTGAGGAATCCTCAGATTTGTGGACTGTGATTGACACAAGACAGTCTTTTATTGGTATATTTAATTCTATATTGTCAAATTAATAAAGAGCTGGCAAACAGGACCATAATTTTTCTATTTTTTTTATTATTTACTTTTTAAGACCAGTCCAAAAACTACTGTCCTTAAAAAATTCTGTGTCACAGACATATATTAAATATCAAATATGAATGTGATTGACATATTGTTTTTATTACCCCACAGCCCTTAAGGGCGTGGTAAGACTTAAGATTTTTGGGTCTTAAACTTTGTGGGTGTTCCACAGCCTTAACCCCTGCATGGATTTTCACCAAATTTTCAGGATATGTTTACCCCAAGAGCATCTAGAGCTGATTAGGTTTTGGGGGGTGTCTGGCAGCAACTGTTGTCATGGCAACACTTAAAATTTTGGGGTCTTAAAGTTTGTTCTAAAATCTTTACTATTTTCTGTAACCTAAAATATTGCAGCTAGCTTCATCAGATTTGGAACAAAATGTAAATGGACAGGAAAGCTTGTCACAGAGTAATTGTGTCCTTGTTTTGGAAATGAAATGGCCACCATATCACATTGTTAATGCCAAATAGGAGGGTGATCATGTCAAAAATGCCTTATATCTCCCTTATAATTGTTTCTAGGGCCTCAAAATATGAAAACTACTTGTACAAAAAAAAAGGCCTGTGAATCTTTTGTAGAACATCTTGTGGGTCCTCTATACTTCTTACAACAGAGTTGTTCCTAAGATTTTCCCAAATCTCAATGTCATTGGCCATTTACCTGTACCTGCGGTCTGGGGTTCTTGCCTGCCGAGGCTGGCTATTTTGCTATTTTTATAGTATATAATTGTATGGCACTGAATGGTTTCAGTGACACTAGGCAATGTTTTATCTTGTATCAGGAAATATACATAAATGTGATGTAGTGTTTTGTGTGCTTCTTCATTTGAATTAATAAAACTCCAAACCCTGACTCGCGTACACAAAAATCAATTTGAAAACAAAATATGTCATAACCTTTATCAGTTGATTATGCATTTGTGAAATCCGGTACCAGTCAAAAAACATTACATAATTTTATGAATATGCATCTAATATGTTTTCAGTCTTTTAATTCTGACTTCACCGTTTGTGCCTGATGTAGACTTGATTAGAAGGGGTTGGAATCCACATAAATTTTAAAATAATATCATATCCATAGACGAAAGTGCAAGGGGAAAGGGAGGATATACTGGGTTAAAGTGCATCGCCTCACCCTCTTCACTGTAGAAATTTTCTTGTATAGCTGATAACTCAAAAACGCATCACTATTAGTTTATATAATTTACCGAACTTGGTACATTGGTTAAGTATGGTCTAAAGAAGATCCCTATTTTCTTTTGACATTATACTCTCCACATAAAAGAAGCTGTGGCCAACTTAAAGTCATAAAAGCTTTACCCCCCAATTCACTTAGATTTTTCCTTTTTCGCAATCAATCTTGGCGCATACATTGATACAGTAGAACTTGTTTCATTTGACCCTCTATTATCCGAATTTGCAATGATATGACCTCAAATCCACTCTGCCAACACCATTTAAACCTATTATTTTAACCCTTCAGTTTATCCGACCCTTTCATTATCCAACCTAATTGTTACTCCCCCAAGATGGTCAGATAATAGATGTTCTGCATTTGCCATAAGAATATCCTGAATTTTTGGTCACGTTAACCACCTTCCAACTATTTTTAAAGTAATAGCCTACTTAAAGTAAGTAAATTGGCTTAACCCATGTGCTCATTAACTTTTTTTTACCCCACATCCTTTTTGGTCTGTGGGGGTATTGTTTTCACCCATGAAAGCTTGTCCGGGCTGTATTCATGATGTTGACACTTGATAGGGGGGGGACATTGGTTGGGGAGGTGTAGGTGAGCAACGTCATGGTAGGACTTTGATTTGACCATCCTGCTATTGTGACCTAGAGTTTGAAAATCTTGTCTGGACTATGTCTCAGAAACCATAAGGTGTACGAAGTTGATACTTGGTAGGGAAATTGGTTAGGGGCTGTAGGTGTGCAACATCAGGGTATGACCTTGATTTGCTCTTTGACCTTGCCATAGTGACCTATAATATCTTGTCTGGGCTGTATCTCGGCAACCTTAAGGTGTAGGAAGGTGATACTTCATCGGGACAGTGGTTAGTGGGTGTAGGTGTGCAACATTATGAGTGTGTTCACCTGTCATATTTGGGGCATATTTCACTTATCACAAAGATATATGGATTGCTGCGGATTGAAAACTATTGCCCAGCGCAGTGGGGTATGGGCAATTCTGATGCTATTTCTATATCTTAATGTCACTGATATTGAAGTTTACTAAAGGAAGGCCCTGGTTACTTTAAAATTTAAATATAAATGATGTTACGGCCCCCTTAAAAATTAAAATAGGATTTTTAGCCCTCAGGTCACTGTGTTAAAATCTTTTAAAAATCAAACTAGGTACACATATTAAAGTTGGTAGAAGGGACATTCTTGTTTTCAGATAACCTGAAAGTCCAAAATATCAATGAAGTTATGGCCATCTTTCAGTGAAAAAGCCCTCAACTGAGCATTCAACTTATTTTAGTCAAACTTCGACACATAACTTACCCAAAGAAAGATTTCTATGGTCTGTTCACCCTAAAGTCTTGATATTTAGGAATTTATGACCATCTTAAAGTAAAAAAAAATATTGTTTTTAGCTCCTAGCTTATTTAGTTTTTGATTTCTTAAGCAAACTTGGCACATATGTATGAACAGTTAAACCAAGTTTTTATCTGGGGAACTTGAACTCATGGTATGTAAAAGTTATTGCCATCTTAATTTTAAAAAAACCGATATTCAGCCATCGGCCCATGTAGTTATGAATTTACTTCTGTAGATTATCATCACACATACAGAATTACTAGTATTAAGATTAACTAAAACATTTTCTCAGTCCATTCTTGTGGAATTATTTACTGCTCATCTGGGGACATAATTTTTCTTTAAAAAATACCCCAATTGTAGGTTAAATTATATGTCTTGAAATTCAAGGGTACTGTAAAAAAATAAGCTTTTATTCCTTTAATATTTCCTTTAATATTAACAGAATGCACATGACTTTTTGGCATGTATATTCATTGGATATGGGCTAAATTTATCAAATGCGTGGTCTTGAGTGCTCAGAAGGTTGTACAACTGAAAAAAAAACACTATGGAAAATCAAAGCCTGTGATCTTTTTTTCTGCTATATAGTGTTTCATATATCTAAATTTACATTGAATATTTAAAACATTATTATCTAGGCGCCAGTCAATTTTCACTTTAATGTGGTCATTATTAAGTGATTGGTAAATTCTAGTATTTCATTATTCCCCATACTGTATATAACCCCTCCTTCTATATAGAATAGAATAGAATTTATTTATTATAGTGACATGCAAATACATTTAACAATAATCAAATAAGACAGTAAACAATTTGCCCAGCCCCAATGGACTTATATGTCACTTTTGTAAGTAATACTTCATAATAGTGGTTGCTATAAGAATTGTAAATGGACAATATTTTACAGTCTTTGACATACTAAAAGAACAAAATACAGATAATAATATCTAATTATTTCCAAGAGTTTAACAATATACCTACTAGTAAAGGAAAACACAATATATAACTAAGCATGTTTTTCTCAACAAAAGAGTGCATAAATCAATATTAATATAACCTAAAATTTAATCACTTGGCAGTAACATTTTGTCTAATCTTCCATGAATCACAAATAAAACTTACAAGTTCCTTATCATTTGACTTCAGAATAATAAGAAGTTTATCTTCATCAGACATTTTTCGAAAATTTGGAAAATGTTTCTCAATTATGTTATACAAATTATGTCTTGGGATCTCATATGCACTGCATTTACATAAAAAATGGGTCTCATTTTCAATGTCACCTGTGTTACAAATTAAACAAGTTCTTTCTTCAACATTTAATTTTCTGAAGCTTTCAGTATTTGGATCTTTTTTCAATTGATATCTTCCTGTTTCAATTCTTAGAGGTAAAACACCTGTTCGAAATTGAGCCAAAAGAGATCTGTCTTGTCGTTTAAGATGTCTATAAAGATATCCTTCGGTTTTGAAAGTTGTTTTAAATGTTTTGTAAAGTCTTAGCTTTGGCTTGCTTTCTAGTTCTAACTTCCATTCCTTTTCTATAATGGTTAATTGTGATTTTACATTTCTAATATTTACAGCAACTTTTGAGTCGTAAACTGAGGTTAAATTTAAAATTTTGAATACTTCTCTGATATCGTGTGACCAATTAGAATTTGCTTGTCTGCAATCTTGAAGAAAGATCCTTTTTGGCAGCCTTGTGTCATCCATTTTAATTAGTCTGTTCCAAAACCTTAACATACATAAGTATCTACGGTATTTACTTGGAAACCACCCCATTCCCCCCACAGGGCTGGAATTGGTGTAAATTTATGTACCCCCAAAAATACCTGATGGCCTTATTTTGGACATTGTCACATTGGCTGGCCTTTTTGAATCCCCAAATAGAATAACAATAATCTAGAATTGTAAGTTTTTAACTTTGATATCAAGTGCCCTACTTCCAGAGTCAGCTAGAGTATTAATACAACTAGTAAAATTTAAATGTTCATCTAAGTAAATACCCAAATATTTATATTCATCTTTATATTCCAGAGAAGTGTCACCATAATGAAAACTGAAATTTGACCTTTTCTTTCTAGAACCCCTAAAGTGAACAATATTTGATTTAGTAATATTTATACTAAGCCTCCATTCTATACACCATGCATGCATAAGGTCAAGTAATGTTTGTAAATCTTTTTCGTTATCAGCTAAAAGAACTAAATCATCTGCGTACAATAGAACACATACTTTATAAACATTCACATCAATACATATGCCAGATTCTTTCAAAACTTTTGCTAAATCATTTATATAAATTAAGAATAAGGTAGGAGAAAGTGTATCTCCTTGTTTAACTCCAGATGTTACTTGGAACCAATTAGTTAACATATATATATGATTTATTAATAAAGAGAAGACAGTTCAAGAAATCCCCCACCTTCCTATGAGAGCATAATTGTTTGTAAGTGCAATTGCCTTTTCTTGTGTTTCTCCCCTGCCCCTCAAAAATATATAATGAATACCATTTCTCTTTTATCAGTTTTTGTCAAGCTGGATTTTTTGCATACATCCAGTGAAAGAACTGAAATGTGTAAATGTTACAGTTAATGTGTGAAATCTGTAAATATGCGTATTTACTGAAAATATCAGTAAATGTGTTTATTTCAAAAATTTTAAGTAAAAAATTAAAAATGTATTTTAAATTACTAATTTATGGCCCGTGTAATTTGACAAGTTTACTGGTTTGAGTTTTAGTACATATGTGAAATGAAGCTTTAATGTTAATTGGTTGTCAATATATAATATTGAACTGCAAACTGAAATATACATTATATTTAAATATTTTTCTATATAATGTGAATGTTAGAACATACTAAACATACTTCATTTTACAGTAATAATGTTTATACCTACCAACATTGGATATATCCTTTATGTAGATATTTCGTATAAACTCATATTATTTTCAAACCCACAGCTTCTAAGGAACTATGATATCCCTAGATATGGTTAAAAGAATAATAGAATTATATCAAGAAACACTGAAAAGGCCAGTAAGTGCTAAATGGATTTCATTTTTGTCTTTCACAGGGACTTAATCCCTTTGAAAGCATCTATGGCTATGGTGTGGCTTCCTCCATTAAAGAGAGATTTTATTCAACCCTAATTATGCATCTAAATTTTACTGGTTACCTTTAACAACTAAAGCAAATCAGTCAAACTATTGCATACAAAGTACATTGTTAAACTGCAGTGAAATTTAGTTCTTGAACAAGAAATCTATCTTACTCTTAATACCTTGTTTGTTGTTCCTTATAGATAGAGTATCACTATTTAACAATACTGGGGCTTAATCATTATATTTAGATGCATAAACATGTTCACGTACATTGAAATTTATTGTAAATGCAAGAAAATATTAAAAATTTATTTTGCATATCTCACACGTATCTGCTTTTGAAATTATAAATATTCTAATAAAATTATTAAAGATTTAAAATCTTCATGATGATTTTAGAGAATAAGCATGTGTGTTACTGATTTCATGTTACAGTCATGAACTGTGGTATAACAGATGTAATGATTTCTTCAGATCAGAAATGAAAACAATTATGTGCTTCATAGTGGTATGATTCTTTCATATTGCAACAACTAAAATATACATTGATCAGTTAAGATCTTATCAAAGGTTTTTGTAATATTTCATTGCTACACTAGCACATTAATACATATAAATACATATTATAAATACATATAAACCTGTTTTTGGCTCATTAAGTTAGAATGAGCAGTCAGCCATTTAAATAATTAAGCGTCCCTGAAAGGGCGCTTATTTGTTTTTGCCTCAGTTTCCTCGCCGCCACCGCTGCCGCCGCATTATGGTCTCCCTTGAATATCTCCCTTATTATTAGGTTTCAAATAAGGCTGCAACGATTCTTCGGTTACTCGGAAACGAAACGATTCAGTTCAATACTCGAGGCAAGAAAAGTGAACCGGGTCTTCGAAAACAACTAAACGTAGAAGTAAAATCTACTACAAAATTCAATTTTTTTCTTTAAATATATTAATATATTTATATATTTTACTAATATGAGGCATTTCCATTTCAGTATTTTATTTTTTAACTATTTGCAAACTTTAGTTCTTTGTGTAACAACGATTTATAAGACGGCATTTTATTCTAACGTATTTCGAAGACGCCTCAAATCTCGCAATATAAAGATGGTTATAAAGAAGTTTCGTATATTTTGCATTATAAATACGTCTTTTCCCCAAAATTCAATAAATTATCAAAATTCTTTACTGTTGTGTGGTTTGTAACCATTTAATAAGGCATGATATGTCAAAATATGAAGCAGTTTATTTCGTGGGCGATAATCAAGCGATTAACCGAGTCCGAGTCGATTCTTATAAAACGAGGAATCGAGGCGCATTTTCGGGCTCGCTTGCAGCCCTAGTTTCAAACCATATCTGGCAGTTATGTACCTTAGGCATGGGAAAATTTTTCTGCATGCTTAAATTTGACCTTTTGACCTTTATGAAGGTCACATGATCAAAAGCAATTTTTTTTAAGTAACACCCCCCCACCCCCGTCATCGCAGTTCAGGAAAAACTACTTGCTACACAGCCTTATAATTTGACACACCTGTTCATACTATCGAAAAAGCGAGCTGATTAGATTTTGGGAGCAGTCCCTTGAAAAATGTCTCACTTATGAGTGATTTTCTGACACCTTCCAATCTGAAAGCCTTAAATTTAGGTCAACCCCCCCCCCCCCCATTATCTTCTTATGTATTGCATTTAGAGCCATAAAATGTACTGGGAGGTAATAGGAAACCATATGTGGAGAGTCTATATAGCCGGTCAGTTTTACCCCACGGCCCCCCTTATGGGTCAAACTGGGGTCATAAAATAGCTGATTTTGAGTTTTTGCCTTATATCTCCTTTATTGTTGCTTTTATAGCTTCAGAATGTATCAAGAGGTATTGGGAAAGCATATGTGGAGAGTCTAAATAGCCGGTCAGTTTTACCCCCCGACCCCCCCCCCCCTTATGGGCCACACTGGGGTCATAAATAGCTGCTTTGGAGTTTTTGCCTTATATCTCCTTTATCGTTGCTTTTATAGCTTCAGAATGTATTAAGAGGTATTGGGAAAGCATATGTGGAGAATCTAAATAGCCGGTCAGTTTTATCCCCCGACCCCCCCCCCCCCCCCCCCCCCCCCCCCCGACAGAAATTGGGTCTCACAATACCTCTCGTGTGAGAGATGGCCCACATGGGGGTATGTTGGCATTGAGTTAGTACAAACCAGTTTTTAAAATGCAGCCTCCTCTTTGTTTGAAATTTGTGATAAAATTTTCTCAATGCAGGTAGTGCCATAAGGAAACAGAATGAAGCTTTGGAAGGTTTTATACTGTGTATGTTGAAAGAGTGTATGCATTTACCATTCAGCTGGAAACCCAGACGGCCAAAGTATATCACCTTCAGAGGAACAGAGGAAAGGTAATCTAAAAGATAAATAAGCTAATTTGTTTTCACGTAAGTTCGACTGATCACCGCCGCCGCAGGATTATGGTCTCCTTTGAATAACTTCTTCGGCTTTCAAATTTTTCTTTCCTTCTTATCTTTCTTTAAAACTATAGGGGCAGGAAAAATTTTTGGGATACTTTGAGGAGACCTTAAACTTTACTTAAGGTAACCTTAACCATTTTTCAGAAACACCTCGTCATCGCATTTTGGAAAAAACCACACACACCAGTGCTATAAAATTTGTCAGGTACATTCTAGACCTACAGTAGAAGGTTGGAAAGGATTTTCTGATCAATCGGAGTATAGATGCCTGAATGGGAGGCGTTTGATTTTCATAAATTTTTAAAAAATGGGTACTTTGTCCGTATCTCAGAAACGGCCAGGATTTCGGCGTTTTGTTGGAATAAGTTATTCAGCTACTTTTTGATAATCTTTCACATGCTGAAGTTTTAGCACTGTATCTGCAGTCTTAAGGTCACCTTAATGTCCAAAAAGGGGGTTTTAACCCTCCAGTTCATTTAGTTTTTCATTTTTTTCAACCAAACTTGGCATATATATTAAGATTTACCAAAGGATTATCCTGACTTTATGGTGACCTTAAACTGTTAATATTATTGGAGTTATGGCCCCCAAAAGTCATAAAATTGGAATAAAACCGTCTGGCCCCTGTATTTTTCCATTTTTTAAAAATCTAACGTATATTGATATTTAGGTAGATCAAAAGAAGATTCTTACTACCTTATGATTTAAATATTAATAATGTTGTGGCCATCTTAAACTTAAAATGTAGGGTTTTTAACCCTAAGCTCAGTTAATGTTTAAATTTTTCAAATAAAACTTGGCACATTTATGAAGGTTGGCAGAAAGGATATTCTGATTTTATGGTCACCTTAAAGTCCCAATATGAATGAAGTTATGTTCACCTTTCAGCGAAAAAAGGAAGTTTTCGGCCTCCAGCTATCGTATTGTTTGACTAACCTCGGCTAAACTTTATACACTTATAAAGGATGACAAAAGGGATATTCTCATTTTATGGTCACCTTTAAATCCCAATATGAATGAAGTTATGGCCACCTTGCAGCGAAATTATGGAGTTTTTAATCTCCAGCTATCGTATTGTTCAGCTGAGCTCAGTTAAATTTTGCACACTTTTAAAGATGACAATAGGGATATTCTTATTTTCTTACCACCTTGGAGTTTCAACACAAGTAGAGTCATGGCCATCTTGAAGTGAAAATGAGGGTTTCAGCCCCTAACTGATGTACTGTTCAGTAACATCAGTTTAACTTGACATAGATTTTGTATGACATTTCACTTAAAATTCCTGTATTTAAGAGACTTTGGCCATCTTAACATAATAAATATATACTTTTTGCTCCCACCCTCATTTATTTTAAGACGTTTTTAAACCACACCTGGCATATATATACTTAAAACAAAATTTATGCTATCTGACAAACCTAACCCCCTAGTGTTTATGAAGTTATGGCATCTTCAAAGAAAAAAATGAGGTATTTATCATGCACTGATATAGTTATTAACATATTGCAACTGACCAGTGTTCACTTAATATGTTCACAAATATAAATTCCCAATTTTAGGCAGATGAAAAAATCCACATTCTTTTGGAATTGTGGGGATATAACTTTTCCTTTTTGGAAAAAAGCTTTAATTGATTCAACTTTTGTTTTGCAGAAGGAGTTGATGATCTAGCTACTTGTTCACATAGACTATGTAAATTGGTCAAATGTATAGACTTGACTTCTTTCTGAATATAACATGACTGAAAAAAAAACACTTTCTCATAAAAAGTTTTTCTTGTAAAGTATTTCATGTATCTCCAGCTAAGTGGAATTGAATGAGTTATCTCTTGTTCTTCCTCCTCCAATTCTGTATTTGCTTTTGTATGATATCTATCTAGAGGCACATTCATGGAAAGTCTTTCTATGCAGAAAGAATCCCCCAACTCCCCTTTAGTGCACATAAAATGCAAGTGAAAAAATAGTTTCCTCTGTATGTGGGGGTAGGGGGGTGGATGGAGGGAGAGTGTGTGTTTGCGGTATAGATGATAGATATGTATATATACAGTAGAACCTCGATTATCCGGCCTTCTGTTATCTGAATCTCCGGATTAACCGAATCGAAATCGTGTCTCCCTACATATATTTATGCATCGTCAAGCGTGAGCGATAATACAGGATTTTACACAGTCTCGGAAACTATTAATTCTAGTGCTTTATAAAACGTACCATTCACAGAAATGCCTAACTTCTTTGATCTTTATCACCATTGTTACAATAGGGGAGGGATTAATTCAATTACACGACCCTGCTTCACAACTTCTTTCATAATATGCGCCAATCAGTGAAAGCGTGTTCGATTGGCTGTCGCAATTTATAATCTCCCGGAGTAGGTTCACTGACTGACAACGTATATCAAAATGTCAGTAATGCATTACCAAGCAAACACACCTATCATTGAAGGTGTGTTCGCTTTGGGTTTTACAATAAATAATCTCCTGGAGTTTTCCAAATGACAAAATGCATAACAATGTTTATCTAAAATTAAAACGTCCAGAATGCATGTAGCAACCAAACACAACCATTTCAAATCCGCGTAATATTTTAAATAAAAATGAAAATATCCATAGATATGGAGCCAGTAACTGACAATTATAGGTTCAGTTATATAATATCACACAAATATATTAAACTATATCTTCAAATACCACCGACATCTATATTTAGTGCATAAATCGATGTTTCTTCAATTATCGCCCACTTGGTAACCTACAGACGGTGAATTTCGGTTTCCTTCATCTATCCGAACCCCTCGATTATCCGGCTGGATTGTATGTCTCCCACTGGATTTGGATAATCGAGGTTCTACTGTATATGCGTGTGTGTTCACTTCATTGAAACAAAAAGTGGAACATTAATGTAAAATGTGTCTCTCTTCTGTAAATAAAAGTAACTGGAAAGGTTCAATTTGAGCTTTATCAAGTCTAGCTGTTTATGCTGTTCTTTCGAATGTATATTGTTTCTTTTACTTTCTTCCATTTCAGTTAGACTTCTAGATTTAATAAATTTTAGCTCAAGTGGGAAATGAATTTTTGAAATTTTAATGCATTCAAATTCCTGAAATCATGAACTAAATCACTTATAACTTGAAAAGTATTGCGTTTAGAGCATTTTGTTATAATATGTTATTAGGCTACTTTTTCCATAGCTACAACAAGTTGAGTAACTTGTTTGGTCTTAATTTCGTGCATTATTGAACTGTGGAATGGATCACGATCTACTGTTATTCCTAAGCGTAAATTTTTAAGTCAATTGCTAAGTAATTCATAAATATTCCAATATGTAAACTCGTACTTTTCTTTTCCAATAAATCCAGTAACATTTTTCTAGCCCTTTGATTGACTTGTTATTTCTTAATATGCATTTAATGGGCATATATTTAGGTCTACAGAATACAAATATGCAAGATGCACACTTTCTAGGTGAAGTTTCTGCAAAAGCATTTTTTCTAGCAGGTAAATTTTACAGCAAACTTATAGTAAAAATGATATATTATTTTCGTAAAATATACTACCTCACAAAAAACACAATAAACCTTACATTCTGCTGACAGCCTCACCGCACCAACTACAGCTTTAATAGCCTCACATCTCCATCCGGGCCACTCGTTTTTGTTAGCAAAAACCTTTTTCTAGTTTTAAATTTGGAATTCCAGTAAAATTATCTGTTGGTTTACAAAAAAGACCAATGATTGGTTGGATTTAGCATGCTGGTTAATTAAATATATAAAAACGTTATCAATCAGTGAAGGTAAAATAAAGGTGCTTTCTTGGTGAAGAACTTTAAAGTGCAGCCATTGTCTATGAACTTTATTCTGATCATTTTTTTGTGAATATGAGAAAAAGGAACTCCAGAAATTTGAACCTCAACACTATAACTGATGACAAATAGTAACCTATATGAAGACAATTAAACTGAATTAAATGCAGATGTTGTAATTTACAATTTTCTCTCTTCCATTATTGTAGTGAGCAAGTGGATGTCAGCCAGCTTAGCATTACTATTGTAGAAGATGTTCACACCAAACCTTGGTACAGCAGCTCTTCTCTTCTCTCTACTCGGGTTCCAATGCAAAGTTGTTCAAAATGTCAAAGAAGAGGATCAGTGGAGTTGTTTACTACCTGGTAAATTGATAAACTTTCTTTTGAAATGTTTGATTTATTTTTATAGTACAGAAATATATTCAGTGATATTTAATATTGGTAGTTAGGTGTAAAGTTATTTTGCCTGTAGCAATCATTTATTTTCTCAGAGTTAAGGCTGAAAATGTTTCATCAAATGACAATTAAATTGTTAATGTACACTGTGTCCTCCGGGTGCTTGTTATCAGCACTTCCAGGGTATATGGACAAAGCTGTTTACAACGTTATGTACTTTTCAGCTGAAATGTGGCTACATTTCAGAAATGTGGCTACAAACCTTATAGGACATATTTGTAGCCACATTTCTGAAATGTAGCCACATTGCAGTGTAAAAGTGCATAATGCCATTGTAAACGGCCGTGTCCATATACCCTGGAAGTACCTTGTTATCCATACCAAATGCACAGAGATAAAAAGGAAGCTTGACTGTGACTGTTGCTAACCCAAGTTCTCCCTGTTTTATTGTATCTTTTGAAATAGCCAGCATTGTCATGGTGTGTACTACTGCTCCCCTGAATGTGAGAAAAAAGACTCCAGTGATACAGGAACCAGTCATTCAGAGTGGTGTAAACGAATAGCAGTCTATATGAAAGAGACCACACTGTTGGCAGATCTACCTCTTACATTCACTAAAGGTTGTATTTAAAAACTATTCTGTAACAGCTCTACAGAGAGTAATAGAATAATAAGATTTTATTTACATACCTTATCATATCCCAGATTCTGTTATTCAAAATGTCTGCATTGTTGACTTCCAACAATTTTATTCCATTAAGGTTGTGATTTTCTTTCACTTTATGGTCAGATACTTCAAATATTTGATGTAACAGCGAGTAATTTATCTGAACAAAATCTTTCTCTGTAATCTTTGATGCCAAGTGGTAATATTTCTTGCATATTGTTGTTACTGTAGCAATACCCAAATGCAAGTGAGGGGGCCACGGTGGCAGAGTAGTAACACTCTCGCCTCCCACCTCTGAGGCCGGGGTTCGTTTCCCGGCACGGCCTCAAGTGGGAAAGCTGGTAGTTGCTTGCCGTTGGTCGGCAGTTTACAGTACAACACCTTGACCAACTGTATGTACTGGTTTCCTCTGCCCTTCCAACTACTCGGCATGATATGACCTGTATAGTGTTGAAAGCAACATAAAACCCCAAATAAATAAATAAACAAATACAAGTGAGATATCATAAGTTTTATCAGATTCCACATTGTTGTCTTATAAAATTATCAACGTTGTGGATTGCGATCTGTTGTCAAGGGCACTGTGATAAGTTTGAAGTGAGAAAATTCCATGTATTCACCACAGACTAGAAAGTGATCAGTTTTTGCTCTAGAGTGAGTCACGTGTCCACTCTTTCCTAGTACTTCATGGCCACTTGATTGTTACAATGGCCCCATTTTAAAATGATACATATACATAACAGTGTTGAGCTCTGTATTAGGACATCACAAATTATAAGTAGAAAAATATGAGCACATTCACCTGTATTCGGCGACTTTCCTCCTTCATTTGGTATTCCCATTCAACTATAGTCTTTCTGAGAAATACGCTAATATGGAAACGGACGTCTTTCTGGAACTGGACTATCCCTTTTTGCACATCAGCGCCTTAGAGGATGTTTACATCAATTTCAGCGCTATATAAGTGTTTCTTACTTACTTACTTACTGAGAACAATTACATTCACTCAGAGAGGTGTCAGATACCCATATCTCGTAAAAATTGAAAGGGAAGTGTGATTATCTTTCTGCAAATACAGTAGAATCTCTATTATCTGACCCTCTATTATCCAAATTTTCAATTATCCAACCTCAAACTCACTCTCCCAACTCCATTTAAACCTGTTATTTTAGGCCTTCCTAAAAGGCTTTATCCTACCTTTCTATTATCCGACCTAATTGTTAGTCTCCCTAGAGGGTTGGATAATAGAGGTTCTGTATTGTCATTATATTCCCACTGTCATTATATTTGCCACTGCCACACTAGGTTTTGACTTGTCTGCTCAAAATTCCTTTCACTAATTTCATTCAATTTTGGCATCCATGTATTTATTCCTAAAGAGGAACCCTATTTTAAGGTGAAAATCTCCTTACATATGCCAAAAATCAAGACTTTAAGTTAACAGTTAAACTGTGTATGAGGCCAATAAATTTTTAACCTAGTTTGCTTTGTAATTTAGAAAAGGTAGGTCGGACTAGGCAAACTACACTCTATACATTTTTTATGTGTGTTTTTGTCTTAATCTCTGGAGCATGTATTTTAAGGTCACCTTAGGGTCCCAGAAAATGTCCATAGTGAATAATTTTTTGGCACTTTTTACCACTTTACCATGTAGCTCTTGCACTGTGTGGCTCATCCACCACATATTCTGAAAATATATTGATATGTTATATTAATGCCTGCTGAAATTCTTAGCTTTAAGATATATGTTTTAACCAGACTTGTAAACAAAGTAATAGAAGTAATAGAAAAGTAATAGATTGGAGTCAACTTCGATGTAATAGTAATAGATTGAAATTTTTCAAATGTAATAGTAATAGATTGAAATTCTATCTATTACATCTATTACTTTCTATTATTTTTCTATTACAATTTACCCTTTGCTATTTTTCAGAAGGAGGTTGTAGAAAAATGATCACTTAACATGGACTTTGTCATGGAGAAAGCACAAGGAACAGTAGATTCGTAAATACGAATGTACGAGGGCCGAAGGCCCGAGTACATTTGTACTACGAATCTACTGTTCCAAGTGCTTTCTCTGACTTAAAATATGGTTCAATAATAGTATGATAGTAGTTTTTTGGTTTCAAGTTGTTTCTATATTTTAGTAGACATTTCTCATAGCATGGAAATATTTTTATTTACTTTCCAAAATAATCATATTACCATTACTGGTTGTAAATATGTCATATCATAAACATTTCAGCCTAACTAAGATCTTAAATACTTAAACTGTATAAATTAGAATGCCAAATAGATCTGGGCTTTGACTGAGTATACATATTACACATAGTCTTGCAAAACGTAAAGCCTTTAAATATTGCTATATTTAATATTTTCTCTTTAAAGTTTTGCACGGCAAAAAACAAATGTAGGTAAATGTTAACATTTTTACATACTTCTACGAATATTACACACAAAATAGTCTATCTTGAATGCATTTTTAAAGAATGTAAAATACTGATGCAGGAATTTAAAATGTAGTGATAATTGAAGGCTAAACTGTAAATGGTCAAGCTTTGTACCTTGGGTCCCTTTACAAAAACAGTAGAAAAAAACAGCACATTCTGTTGTAGGAATCTACTGTTTTAACAATAGAGTGACATAACTACTGTATTTTAAAATTCTGTAATGAATTAGTTTTCATATAAATGAATACTTTAAATGTACTTTGATACAATAATGAATTAATTGTCATAAAATCATCACTTTAAATAAACTTCAAAACAATAATGAATTGATTTTGTAGCACTCATAAGTCAAATTCATTTTAAACATTCATACATAAACTTTTCAAATAATCAATATGTAATGTATTGATATTCATCAAAGAATACTAAATATAACACACAAATGTTAAAATAAATAACTTTGAAATATCAAGGGACCTTTAATTGTCCCTCTTTGATTGAGTGTTCTAAAACAACTGTCTTTGAGGTGGTATTATTAAAGGCTTAAAGAGACCAATTTAACCTTTAGAAGGATTAACTAAATGTTCCTGAGTAAGGAGAAACTGTGACACATGAAAGGCAATCACACAGGTCACTATTGTGTATAATAAGGGCAGCATTGTGGCATATGTTAGCTGTTTCACTGATTTACATAAAATTAACAGAGTTATTATTTTCAAACATAAATGTCACTTTTGACTCATTTTGAGGTGGGCTCTGCATGCAAAGAATTTGAAAGAAAGAAATGGTTCTTTGAATGCAGTGTTTTCTTTTGTAAACACTGCTCATCGAGTATTTCTCATAATAATAAGACTTTTTCAAATCTAACAACTCATCATAAAGTGAATAAATATGAGATTTTATTGCGAAAAATACACTTACCATTTCCTGACCATTGCTATATGTTGGTGCCATCCAACTCACTGGCCAACGTTGAGAAACGTTTTAAGATACCTTAAGAGGCCAGTGAGTGAGTGTGAACTAGCATGTCCCCCTAGTGGTCATGTGACCACGCTAGTAAACAACCTCCATTATTTTTGTTGGCCATCCTAGAGTGTGGACGTGTTTTTTCTATTTGAATTTTTTATTAAGTTGATGGATTTTTTGTGGCTTTTTGAGTTCTGTGGTAAGACATCTGTGTTGACAATGTCTTCTCAGGACGAAATTAAAGAAGCACAGAGGAAAAGTGCTTTTGTGGTCATTTTATGGTGGATTGAGCACCACTTTTTGTAAGATGACGGCATTGATGTTTCGTTGTTTGTTCTTCAAAAGGCTTGTGTTTCATGAGAATGAGCCAAGTTCTTTTATTTTTATATATTTTTTGTATATATTTTTTGTCCACTGGATTGAAGATTTACTACATTATACACTGAAACTGTCGGCAGTCTTACTAGCTCCGGCAGGGACAGTTTACAGGTTGCTAGGCAACCAAGGAAGTCGCCATGAAAAACAAGGAATTCCTTGTGGAGGATTCGGTTGTCACATAAGCTTATCACGTCGGGTTCGTATAGCCAGGCGTTTTGGTAGCAAATGTCTCACCACGTCATTCTCTGCCGAATGGGTGACTGGATGGAATTCCCTATGGGGGCAGACATCATAGCTTCTGTTGGATGCTGCATCGTGGATAAGTTTCGAATGCAGAATTGATCTCTAAACCATTTATTTCTTCCGGTGGGTTTCAGTCGGAACTTTTCACGGAGGAAAATGCTTGCATGACGTCATCCGTAGACAATCGAGTTTCCATACCTCCCAAAAGGTCCGGAATCGGGTTGTCAGATGACCG
The DNA here is from genome assembly GCA_964017235.1 of Sabellastarte sp. h YS-2021. NCBI lineage: Eukaryota > Metazoa > Annelida > Polychaeta > Sabellida > Sabellidae > Sabellastarte > Sabellastarte sp. h YS-2021. Next base: position 140,574,339 of record OZ024928.1, read on the forward strand.
GAGTTGTGTTTCATCTCAGAATTAGCTTTTCATTCTGTGGGGTTATGCAGGGTTTCTGCTGGAAACCGGCACCGGTACATAAAACCTGGTTGTACCCATTGTCAGATTTTGTTCAAGAATACAGGTTCTCTGTGTTTCTTGCAGCATAATCATGTTAAATCTTAGACTACAATTTTTGGAGTTATTTAGCAGGACATCTGTCAGGAGGTCTTCAAGAATTTAAGGTTTAACAGAAATCTCCTAGAATATCTAGTACTACCTTGGACTGTGTACAGTAATTTCAATTACAGTCTTTAATGATCCTGGATGTTTTGTGGGCAGTGCGTTGACCAGTTCTTCAACTTTTACTCGTCAGGAGTGTTACAAGTCTTATTTTTCTCTATCTTATCTCTTAGATGATTTTGGTAGAATAAAAAGTGCTTTTTTCACTCTTAATGAGGTTTTTCTCCTGCTGAACTTTTGGTCAGATGTCCAGGGAAACTTCATTTTGTGATCTCGGGTGTATAGTGTTTCTTCTGTCTGGGAAGGAGCAAACTCCTACACATGGCTAGAAAGGGGATTAGTGCCCCAGGGCAGTTTTTTGTGCCCATTATGATAATTAATCCTCCAACTCTGTTACAAAACTCTCCTCCTCTGTAAGACTTAGAGGGGTTAGGAGTAATCTTTAGGAGGAGTGTTTGTCCACTAGTGGCAGATATTCTACACCTTACATCTCAACATAGTAAGAGGATAATTTTCAAACATACTTTACCTTTCACAGAGGCAACAGTACCAGGAAGGATTTCTTATTCATGTTCCTAAAGCAGTTGTGGACATGTGTGTTAAGAATAAATGAATAAAATGCGGGAGACATCAGTTGCATAAAAGCTGTTTATGAAATGATCGACAAAAGGGCGATAACACCAGTGAGATGGTGATATCGCTACAATTTTACACTTTATCGGTTGTGATAAGCTGGGAAGAGATGGCTACCACTAATAGTTGAGGTCAGGTAATAAACCTTTACATGTACCTTAATTTCGCATAGTTGGGATTTTCGCAATTGTTACTAGTAAGTGAATGGGTGTGTCAACTCGTTTCCTTACAGTTGCATTCTTTCGTAGCCGGATTCACACAAATTTTTATCTTCACTTCCCTGTTGATGACAGTTCACACCGGTTCACTGCCTGTTTGCTATGTTAGTCCATGGTGAGACTGTGGGATCTATAAGAACGCATCATGCTTTACCAGTATATAGACCATTTCATTGCTTTACTCTTGGAAATGGTTTATTTTCGACTTTACTATTGTATCAACGGATAGTGAACCTGATGGCTGCAGTAGAAGGCATTGGGTGTCACCAGCTTATATACATTGAAAAAAAAAAAAAAAACATCTTGTCTCCGGCTAATGGTTTCTAAGGAAGCCATTTCTTTGGTGGCGGTATGGCTTCATAGGAGAAAACAGTGCCATTGGGTCATTTGTTTATCAGGTAACCCCAAGGCTATCTGCTAATGTACCACAGATACCACACATAATACACAGATAATGTACCAGTTTTTCTGTTCTCAGGTTCTCAGGGATCATCTTCAGTGGTGGAACGACTTTTCAAATTTGCAGGAGCTCCCATTACTTCATCAGAAGGAGCACAATCTCCTTTTGTTATTAGATGCTTTCTTTAAGGGTTGGGATGCAAAATTATGGCATCAAACAGCCAGTGGTCTGTTGTATCATGAGGGGTCAAGACTCCACATTAACAGGGCTACTACCTTTAGAATCATTTGGAAGTCTGATTCGGATTCTGAATCTGTTGATTTCCACAGACAGTTCTTCAGTGGTTTCCTATCTGAACAGGTAGGGAGGTACCCACTTTCAGGAATGTGTTTCCTTATCTGAAGAATCATTCCTTGGACGAATGCCATGGGTTCAGATTCAGGCATATCACTTCCCAGGGTATACAAATATTCCAACAAATTCTTTGTTCATAAGAGTCAAGATGATTCAAATTGAATGTGTTTTGGATGAATTTTGAATCTTCTATTCTGATTCAGGTGTTCAATCAAATCTGTCTTTGATTACAATCACCAATGATGGATTTGTTTTGCATCTAGTTTGAACCACAAGCTTGTCTTTTTCAACTTTTCTTGGGATGGACTGGACAGTTTGTTTGGTCCTGTGACCTTGATTCTTCAGGTGATGCAGGTGAATCATTTGGCTTCTTAGGCTCCTTTGGTTTTTCAACCTGTAGTCATTCCTGCTTTGGAACCTTCTTTAGATCATGCTTTGGTGCAAGATAGGTTTCTTTGTCCAGTGAGAGCCTTGAAAGGTTATCTTGATACGACAAAAGATCTCAGGAAAGGCAAGAAATTCTTTTTGTAGCTATTAAAAGGGGCTACTTCAAGATTTTGGTGCAGAATCATCTTGATTGCATCAGAGTGGCTAGGGATGTCTTATTTTTGGGAGCTGGTGGATCTGTTCCACAAAAGGTTCCTTTTAAGGCTTCCCTTGTAGGTGAGTTCAATCATTATGCCATTGGTATCCAACAACCTGAATCTTAAGCTTCCAGTATATGTGTTTCCTTGCCTTAGACTGTGGGGCTTGGGGAACAGATGCATTACACATTTCTTGGGAGGATCTGGACAGCTTTGTGTTTGTTCCAGTGGCTCTCATTCCTCAGGTGACTCAAGATGATCACCTACAGGTGCAGAATCATCATGATTACACCAGAATAGCCAAGGTTTCTTCAGGTGATTTAGGAGATGACCACCTTCAGGTGCAGATTCATCATGATTGAATCATGATGGTCATGGTGGATGTTCTTTGTTGTGGGGCCTGGTAGATCTATCCACAAAACTCCATCTGGGGCTTCTTTGTGGTGAACATCTCAGATAATACTTTTCTACATAATCTAAAGCTATCTACTATTGCTGGTTACAGAATAACAATGGTAGATTGCTTTACGTGAAGGTTAATAAGTCTCCAGAACTATTCAGTTGTATAGATTGTTGACATGTTTCTATAGAGACAATCCAGTAGGCAATAGGTTAAGCCTTCTTTACCTTTTGTCTTGTTTGGTCTCACCAGACAGCCTTTTGAGCCTTTTGAGGAAGATTTCTTGGAGGTTATTAACTTTCACAACGATCTTTCTTTTGACTTTGGCATCAGGCAAAGGAAGAAGGTTAATTTTGTTAGCATTGTCTTCCCTTACTTAAAAGGAGTATTGCTCACAAATGGCTGTGGCCATTTATTACCCAAGAATCAGTTGGCTTCGGATGGGCCTACTTCAGTTAAGCCGGTCGATATGCCAGCTCTCAATCACTGGGACAGCAGTCTTGTGAGGTTGAAATACTTTTACTTGGGACAAAGGATTCAATGAGGAATTATTATGTCTTGTCTGTGCCTAGTTAGGAAGGCTTTACAACAGATATTTTCAGGTTAACTATCTTATCTTGCTGTACGCAGACTAGCATTTTGACTGAAGGGAAGTCAAATTCTGACTCTCAACAGCAGCGAGTCAAAGCAAGAATCTTTAGGCTTTAGGATAGGGTTTCTGTATATGAATTTTCAGATGCCTGTTACTGGAACCATAACTTTTTTACCAATTTTCAGTCTCACCTGCTTGGTTTGCTTGTGGTCAGACTTTGATATTGTGTCCTACAGTTTGTTATCTTATAAGTATATGTGTGATACTTATTTTGATACTTTAGTGTGCATTTGCATCTGTATGTCTGTCATACTATCTGTCTTTATATTAGGCAGAATTGTTGACTTCATTCAGGCTGGGAATTACACAATATGCTGATGACACTTCCTATATTTGTGTCACCTGTGTGGGTGTTGGATGTTTGTCTAGATACAGCATTCAACTGTGGCAGTAACTGTCAGTTTGTGAGAACTTCAACTACATACTATGATTTAGGGGATCTGTATGGTATGTGGTGACTGTTGGAAGTTTATATGTTGTTGTATGCATGTAAATTTCAATGTAAACTTCTCATAATGTTTTAGTTGTAGGCTAGGTAGTGAGTCTCTGTAATGATTACTTCTTTCCTACAACAGCAACAACAACAAGGCTGTGTTGTTTTGTAGTGCTCAACAGTTCCACTGCCTCATCTGGGAGGTGAGTTTGGATCTGAATGCCTATAGGTTTGTGCTGTGTATGATAGCTGTGCAGAGTGGTGTACTGGGTCTTTATATTCTAGTACTGCCCTCCTTCCATGAAGGCTGCATTCAGCAATGGTCAGGAAATGGTAAGTGTATTTTTCGCAATAAAATTGAAAAATTTTGTTGTAATTTTAATTTTTATTAGATAAATACTTACCATTTCCTGACCAGGATAGTCCCCCCCTACCTCCCCGCAGATTCAGTACTAGGGGAGTATTTTCTGCAACAAAAATAATGAAGGTTGTTTACTAGCGTGGTCACATGACCACTAGGGGGACATGCTAGTTCACACTCACTCACTGGCCTCTTAAGGTATCTTAAAACGTTTCTCAACGTTGGCCAGTGAGTTGGATGGCACCAACATATAGCAATGGTCAGGAAATGGTAAGTATTTATCTAATAAAAATTAAAATTACAACAAAATTTTTCAAATTGTTTGACAACTGTATATTCCCCCAGATAATATTTACTGATAATAACATATTTTTCAGCATTTAAAAAGCTTTGCACGGAATTTGCCAGAAATATACCTCTCATTACAAAATTTACAGCACTTGAAAGTGGCTTTGTATAGAATTCTCATAAATTCTCCAAGTAGTCAAGTCATTCTTAAAAGGAATAAATACGGGATCTATTTATTTAATTGTAAATATTCCAAGTGATATACTTGTGATATTTTATCCTTGTATAGAATAATCTGAAGCATTTTCAATAAAATTAGATGTATAATGTATACTGTGAGTTTTATTTCTGTGTTAAAATTATCTCTCAAGTTTGCGCCAAATTGTAATAGAATGTAATAGAAGTAATAGATGCCAATGTAATAGTAATAGTAATAGATTTAAAATTTTAAAATGTAATAGTAATAGTAATAGATTGAATATTTTCAAATGTAATAGTAATAGATTGGCTGTAATAGATTACAAGTCTGGTTTTAACTGTGTTTGAGGTCCATAAAAGCAACTTATGGGAATTTTTTTCCCATATTTTTGCACATTTTGCCTTGTAAATTGGAAATGTTCAGTCTGACTAACCTCAGTCTGTATCAGATATAACTTAAATGTAGTAATAAATACCGATTGTGAGGGCGTTTGTTACAGGTGTCAGGCGTGAGGGCATTATTAAGGAATTTTTGCCGGGCGTATATCCTGTAACAAACGCCCGAGCATGAGGTATTTATTACTATTATAAAGACCAGCCTACTGGTTGAAAGAAATATCCCTTTATTTTTACGTGGTGACACAAACAAGGGAGCCGCCATATTGTTTTGAATGCATGATCGCCCTCGCAAAAGTGGACAAATTTCCAAACGAGAAATTCGAAACAACACTTCCGTTTTTTAGCGGGCGGTTATTTGAGGTTTTACTCCCAGCTGATTTTATGCTGTGGAACATTTGAGCCCTGCATGTTTAAGTGATAAGGAGTTTCTAATGAGTCTCTTTTTGTAGTCACCACAGCTACAGACTTTGATGAGCAGGCATACTGTGATTTCCAGAAGAAACTTGGTGTGTTTGGATGTGGATTGTGGAGAAGGGAAATCCCTCAACAACTGCAGACTGAGCACAAAAACTATGGTAAGATGTGTAAAAATAATAAGATATGGGTCGAATGCACATTAAACTTAAACATAGCCCTATAGTCAGATATTTTTCAGTAGATTGTTTTGAATGAAGTGTTCTCATCAGAGGCTGATATGAAAGAGTAGGTTATTTTCTCCCAGAGTTTTAAAAAGTTGAACTCCTATGTTATTTTCACCAGTGTTTACAGTTAAATTGTTATACCAGAAAAATCTATGATTTTTTGTTTATTCTTTGCAGGTGATATATTATACAGGGACCACATACTAAACTCTGTTGATACAAATTTATTTGGAATAGAAGCACTCGATATAAAGTTGAAGATGGAAATTACAAGTCATCAAAAGACGAGCCTTGAGCTGAAATGTTTAAAGACATGGAGTGACTATTATACCTGGAGAGCATTGGAGTTTGACTGGCCTTGTGCAGTATTAATGCATTGGACATTAACTGTTTATCATATCCTGACCAACTTGATGTTAGAACTGTGTAAGTAGCATGGGTTTAGGAAAACAGCAAAGAATAGGTCCTAGGGGTTCAGAGCAAGAAAACACCTTATAGTAATTCATGGTGTGAGAATCTTATGCATGTGTCAGATTTTGACCCCTGCTTCAAGGTCAGGTGCCATCACACAAAAAAAGCCTTTTATCTGCCATATTATTGCTCCTATGGAAACTAACCTATAGGAAGTCATGGCCTGCAAATCTTTACCAAAAACAGCCAAATTTGGCCTTTAACCCCTGCTTCAAGGTTAATTTGGGTCAACATACTAAAAAGCTCTTATATCTATTTTCCTTATCATTGGTTCTAGGACTTCCAAAGTAAAAACAACTGATAGGAAATCATGGCCTGCAAATCTTTTGTAAGTGTCAAATTTGACCTTTGGCCTCTGCTTCAAGGTCAAGTAGGGTCATCATACTAAAAAGGCCTTTGAACTCCTGTGTAATTGGTCCTAATACTTCAAAATATGAAAACAACTTGTAAGAAATCTTTCTTACAAGTGTCAAATTTGACCTTTGACCCCTGCTTCCAGGTTAAGGTTAAGTAGGGTCATCATATTAAAAAGGCCATATATCTCTTATGTATTGGTCCTTGGGCTTGGAACTCTGTTTCAAGGTCACACTAGCATTTTGCTTAATTGTCAGTGTGAGATAACCATCATGGCAGAGGTCTTGTTATATGTGTATCTATGCTAGAGAAACTATTGCTTCATAATGGGCTTCCATCTAAATTGACAGATGCCTTCCTGTTATTAAAAGAAATCCTCACATCATGAACGAATAAAATATATAACTTTTCCCCTTTTTCAACTACACGAAAGTTCTTGCTTCTTATAACTGAAGATGTTCCTTAGATTTTCGGAATTCTCAATGTTGTTGCCCAATTAGTTGTACCTGTGAGCTGGGGTTCTTGCCTGCCGAACCTGGCTATTTTGTAACATTTGTTTACGTCATCCACCAAGTTTGCTTTACTGGTGACTTCCAAATGGTTACATCTGAACCGTGGTTACTCATATGACTAATCTATTGAATAAAATCGTCTGACTCCATTTTTACAGAAGTATACAAGATCATATCAGCAAAAAGATTAGTTTAACATTCTAAAGTTTAATCATAACACCATAAATATTAGTTGTAACTGTCATACCATCGAAAAGATCAGTCATGAGTACTTGGGACAAACATGCTCACTCAAAGTTTTTTCAAAAAAAAAATACGATGGGTGTTTACTGTTGGTGTGATCAAATATATGAAGAACAAAAATATCTTGACCATTTGGATTCATCTTTTCTCTTCTTCTCCAGAACCTTGTGATTTAATTTTTTACCCCACAGCCCTTAAGGGCTGTCAGGGTATTGTTTTAACCCATGGTGTCCGGATGGGCAGTCGGGCGGGCGGCGGAAAAAAGTTTGTCCGGGCTGTATCTCAGAAACTGTAAGGTGTAGGAAGTTGATACCTGGTAGGGACATTGGTTAGAGGGTGTAGGTGTGCAACGTCATGGTGTGACCTTGATTTGACCTTTGACCTTGCCGTAGTGACCTTGACCTATAAAATCTTGTCTGGGGTATATCTCGGAAACCGTAAGGTGTAGGAAGTTGATACTTGGTAGGGATATTGGTTAGGGGGTGTAGGTGTGCAACGTCATGGCGTGACCTTGATTTGACATTTGACCTTGCCGTAGTGACCTTGACCTATAATGCCTTGTCTGGGCTATATTTTGGAAACCATAAGGTGTAGGAAGTTGATATTTGGTAGGGACATTGGTCAAGGGTTATATGTGTGCAACGTCATGGTGTGACCTGGATTTGACCTTTGATCTTGCATATCTGATGCTATTTTATGTCTCTACGAGGATATCTGATAATATTTATCTCTCATATCTTTTTACTTGAATCTTGTTGTTGCACCTTTGGGTGTTCTTTTGGTGTAGAGTAAGCACTGTTAAAGTCATATTAGAATTCATTAACTGTTTTACTTTTGCAACTTCCCATTGTAACAGATGGTATTGTATCAAGTGAGCCACAGGTTTTGCCCCAATTCCACATAAAAGCATGTATTGCTACATCTGTATGTATGGGTAATATTCAAAACATCCAAACCATAATTCGACCATACAAATGAAAATCAAAATGGGAGAAGTCTTAAAGCTTCATAATTTTTACTTTACTGAATTGTCTTGGTGTAATACTTAATCTTTACATGCAGTTTCGTTCTCTTAGATGTTATTTTCTCTACTTAAACATTATTTGGACACTGACACTGCTCTGAAAGTATCCCAATCTGTGTTCTGTTTCACTACTTCTATATCTCATGGTGTTGAAAACTATTTTCCCAGGCTGTGGGGTACGGGCATCTCTGATGCTATTTTTTACAATTTATGTAAATAAAAGCAAATCTTAATAAGTTGCATTTTAAGATTTTGATTTATGTTGGATTCAATTTATACAGATCCAAGTCAAGCAAACCTGATATCAGCAAGTGAGACAGTTCGAATTCACATCCTTGGTGTTCAGAAAGAAGTGGACATCTTACCGGTTTTCTATGTATGTTTTAAGGTCGAGTAAATGCTATTTTATTGCGTTAATACATCCTATCCAATGGACAATAGCTTATCCGGTCGGCGCAGACCGGCCCGCCAAACGTCAGAAAAAGACGTCCTGTGTTTCCACCGGCTAGGCCGGCCCAGTTCTGTGCACTCGCCAGATGGCGTGTCGTACTTCCTTCCTGTCTAGACAGCGTGACGTCATAGCATCTTTTTCGTTTGGCGCATGTTCAAGTGTACACGAATTTTTTTTCTGAGCTTAATTTCAGTTTTTTTGCCAGATTAGTTGCTAAAGTGTTGTGAAATTTTATCTACGGATTCTTCACACCTTATAGACCTTCATGTCTTCTCCAAGTCAATGTAGGGGGGGTTGTGGCCACATGATGGCTGGCTTTGACTTGCACAGTTTTTGTGCACGCTGTCGCGACAAGAAGAAGGGTAAGGACCCCTGTGTGGAGAACCCTAATGTTGAATGTCAGCTTTGTAAAACCCTTACTCCAGAGCAAGCTTCCCAGTTAGCAACCCCTTCATATAAACTTAAAAAGGAGAAGCGGGATAAGGCGGAATCTACACCATCTAAGAAAGATTCATCTTCTTCAGCGTCAGTCACTCTCAGTCCCACCCTTGTGGACCCGGCACGAGTGTCGGTAATAAGGGCAGTGGATGGCCAGGACACTGGTTTGAGTGCACAACCAGCAGAGAAAAAGAAAAGGGTAGAGGAAAAGAAGAAGTCGGTTAAACCCAAGCCTTCTACCTCAACTGCGGCTGCAGTTTCCACCGACCAGAAATTTCAGGAGATGGATCAGAAATGGTCGGACCGGTTCAACCGGCTTGAGGCTCTCTTACTAGCTAAGACCCTAGACCGACCTCAGCAGGAACCGACATTCAGCACTGTGAAGGTGGTCCCTACCCACTCGCCACCAGCTAATGTCACCAGGTCTGAGCCCTTTATCAACCCTGCCGACTAGCCTTTTACCCAGTCTTCTGATCTACCGGCCACATCTTCAGACCGACCTGCTGTAGGTGCTATCACCGACCCACCGGCCTCTTCTAAGAAAGCTGACCGGCCTTCAACCTCTGATAAACCTTCCAGTGCCTTCCAGCCGACCAGAAAGGACACTAGTGATTCAGAGTCGGACAGTGAACAATCTGACCAGCCTCCCCTGGACATATTTGTAGAGCAGGGCGAGTTATCAGAGGATCTGGATGCCGGTAACGACCCCGAACAAACATTGTCAGAAGAGCAGTCATACAGTGAGACAATGAGGGGCATCAGAAGCTACATGGGATGGACCCACATCCCTGATATGGAATCTGCTGCCGGCTCTTCAGATGATAACCCCTTTGCCGGGCCTAAGATGCAAACCCAGGGCAAGGTTTCAGTTCAACTTCCAACAGATGAGTGGCTTTGCCGAAAAATCTCTAAACTGAACCTGACTCTTACAGATGGTTACCCATCCCGTGGGGCAGAAGCCGGTGGTTTGCACAGGGATCAGTTCCTTAAACCCCCAAGATCTCAGGCCAAGTGGTATGGGGCCCACCAGCAAACTAAGAGTACTGATGATACGGTGTCATCCTGGAGCTCAGATGCAGCTAAAGTAAACAGTGGCTACCTGAGGATAGCAAGACAGGCCGGAATCGCCACCAGCCCTCCCCAATCGCGGCCAATCTCTCAAGACTCCTTGAGGAAGTGGGAGAAAAGTGCACGGGAGTCGTCTGTTATCTGTAATCAGGCTGCAGGTTTCAACCGCTGTTTAGTTAAAGTGCAGCAGGACATACAGTCTCAGTTAAAGACAATTAGATCAGAACAGAAAGGGAAGTCAGCTTCTAAGGTGACAGAAGCCACAGAGGAAATGCAGTTCCTTCTGGACTTTAATGCTAGTATCTGCCAGGCCATGGCCAAGTCCATGGAACATTTAACAGACTTTGTTTTTGTGACCATGGCCAACACCACCTTACTCAGGAGAGATTCGTACCTAGCGTACTTGAAGGCTGGAATTAAAGCGGATACTATGGCAGCTCTTAGAACAGCACCTCTCCACCTCTCCACCCTATTTCCGGATAGTGTACTAAAACAAGCCGAGGAGGACATTAGTGCTTCTGAAAAGGGTCGGTCTGTCTCAACATATAAGAAAAATCGCTTCCACCCTTATGAAAGGCCGGAAACTAAACCAGACAACAGACAGCCGGATAGACCGGCTTGGAAGAACCTCTCACGTGGCCATAACAAGAGAAATAAAGGCAAGCGGCAGTACTCATCGCGTCCTGCCAAGGGTCAACAGCCTTATAAATGACAATTACTGTGTAAATCTGTTACCGGACAGGCTGTTGACCCGGACAAGTGCACTACCCAGAAAGACAATAAACTGTTTAAGTTTAAATGTAAAGCATCTTGCTGTAAACCATGTTCATTCTGCGCCCGGGCACTCCCAAAAGAGAGAGCTAAGTCCCGGGTCAGCAGGTTGTCATCAGTCAAAAAGCAAATTAAAATATGTCAAAGGTGCTTCTTCTGTCATTCAATTCTCTTGTGTTCAACCTGTAACAAATGCCATGAATGTTGTCTCAAATCTGCCTGTAGGGGCCCGACTTCAAAACTTTTGGCTAACTTGGTTGGAGAGGGGTGCCGGACCGAAAATAATTCAAATCCTGAGAGAGGGCTACACCCTCCCCTTTCGGATCCGGCCAAACCTCACAAGGTCCCCCACTGTCATAAGCCGTTATGTCAATCCCCACAGGAACAGCTACCTGTTGGAGGCATTACATCAGCTTATGGACAAAAATGCAATAGAGCTAGTCCAAAATCAAACATCTTTAGGGTTTTTCAACCGACTTTTTCTGGTACCCAAACCCAACAACAAGTGGAGACCCATACTAGACCTAAGCAAACTAAATCCCTTCCTCAAGGTGGAAAAGTTCAAAATGGAGACACCGGAAACCATCAGGACATCCCTCCAACAAGGGGAGTGGGTAACCTCAGTAGACTTCAAGGATGCCTACTTCCATATACCAATACAGGAACAGTCCAGGAAATATCTCAGATTTCATGTCCAGGGTCGGACTTACCAGTTCAAGGCACTGCCCTTTGGTCTGTCCACAGCACCCATGGAGTTCACTGTATTGGCGAAGGAGGTGAAACTGATGGCCACACACAAGGGTATAAGGATCCACCAGTACCTAGACGACTGGTTGGTCAGAGCCGGAACCCACCAAGTCTGTCTCCAGCATACCCGGATCCTGGTCAAGATGTGCCAGGATCTAGGCTGGCTAGTAAATTTAGAAAAATCGGAACTGGAGCCCCAACAGGTATTCAACTTTGTCGGCTACCAGTTCGACCTCAGGTCCGGCCGGGTCAGACCGACACCGGACCGGTGGCAGAGCCTTCAAGGGAAAATACAAACACTACTTTCACTACCGGCCTGTCCAGTCCGGCAGTTCATGTCCTTGATAGGTCTGTTAACGGCCACAGAGAAACAAGTTCACCTAGGCCGTTTACACATGAGACCCATACAGTGGCATCTCAAAAACAATTGGAGAGTACCGGAATCCCTGGAAAAAGTTATTCCTTTACCCAGATCCCTGTACCCACATTTACAGTGGTGGCTAGACGAAAGCAATGTGCTTCAAGGTCAGCCATTACACCCCATACAGCATGCTCTGCAAATTTTTACAGACGCATCAAAAGAAGGGTGGGGCGCTCATTTAAACGAGTTCACTGCAAGAGGGTCCTGGTCAGTGCCGGAAAGCAAGCTGCACATAAATTATCTGGAACTAAAAGCAGTACTCTTAGCCCTAAAAGAGTTCCAAAACCTTTGCACAAACCAGATTGTCCTAGTGGCCACAGACAATACTACAGTAGTGGCCTACATAAACAAAGAAGGGGGAATGAAGTCGGGCCCACTGTGTGCCCTACTATGGAGGATCTTGACCTGGTGTTCCCAGCGACAAGTGACCCTAAAGGCCCGACATATCCCTGGCCGTTTAAATGTGATAGCAGACAAGCTATCCCGGCTAAATCAGACCATCCAAACAGAATGGTCCCTCCTTCCGGACATCTTTCGGGAATTGTGCAGAAAATGGCACCGGCCACAGATAGACCTATTTGCCACAAGGTTCAACAACAAACTACCTCGATTCGTGTCTCCAGTGCCGGACACTCTGGCAGTAGCAGTGGACGCACTCACCCTACCTTTGGAGGATCTGGATGCATACGCTTTTCCACCGACCGCCATATTGGGCAAAGTGGTGGAGAAGTTGCAGGACTCCCCTTGCAAGAGACTCATTCTGATTGCTCCGGGGTGGCCCAACATGCCTTGGTTTTGGGACCTGGTGACCATGTCCAGTCGGGTCCCTCTCAGCCTGCCCAACCAACCCAACTTGCTGACACAGCCCTTCTGTCAGATCCCTCACAGAAATCTGACAAATCTAAATCTCCATGCCTGGCTCCTAGAGCCACAAAGATCAAAGAACAGGGCTTCTCTGAGGCAGTGGCAGCAAGAATTGAGGCTCCTCAAAGAAGATCTACCAGATCAGTCTATGAGGCAAAGTGGGCCATTTTTACAAAGTGGTGCCTCACTAATCAGGTGGACTTCAGAGCACCACCTGTGAAGTCGGTGGCTGACTTCCTCATGTACCTCTTTGAGGACAAGAAGTTACAACCAAGCACCATTGATGGATACAGGTCTGCCATTGCTGACAAATTAGGTAATACAGCAATTAATATCAGTAAAGATGATAATCTCACTCGTCTCTTGGAAAGCTTCCACAGAGACAGGCCCAAAGGGCGGAGGGGGATTCCCTCTTGGAACCTTTCCCTGGTACTACACCAGCTGACAAAGGCTCCCTTCGAACCTCTTCGGGAAGCATCTCTGAAGCATCTGACCTTCAAAACTGTCTTCCTGTTGGCCCTGGGCTCAGGTAAAAGAAGGAGTGAGATCCATGCCTGGCAGCACCAAAACATCAGACACCAATCCGATTGGTCTAAGGTGTCCCTTTTCCCATCTCCCAGCTTTCTATCCAAGAATCAGCTGGCCAAAGAGGGTCCACAGAGTGTAGCCCCAGTGGTCATACCAGCCCTGGCTCCTACCCTGGATAAATCCCTCAAGTCTGACAGATCCCTGTGTCCAGTCAGAGCTTTGCGCTACTACCTGGATAGGACTTCAGACCTCAGACAACACCAGCAGTTAGTCTTTGTCTCCTTCAAGAAGGGTTTCGACAAGGACATCTCACCTGCCACTATCTCCTCATGGATCAAACAAACTGTGATCCTATGCTATGAGCTCTCTGATCATCAGGCCCACACCCTACATCAGGTTAAAGCCCATAATGTCAGGGCCTTTGCTGCTTCTAAGGCCTTCCAGTCGGGGGTCTCCTTAGAGTAGATCTTAGCAGCCTGCCATTGGAAATCTCATAATACCTTCACCCAATTCTATCTGAAGGATGTGGCTTGGGCTGACTCAGAGCTCTACCATCTTGGACCGGTTGTGGCTGCTCAGCAGATCCACCAGCAGGCCGGTACCTAGAGGAGATTTGTACCTATGTAAATATTTGTACATATTTGTATATATATTGCACAGATAGTTAAGGAGCAAAACAAAAAAAACAAAAAAAAAATCTCACGTACTTTCTCCGGGAGACTTAATTTTATGGGACTGAACTCATCCCTCTCTTCCCCTACCTCAGAGCAGGTCTGTTAAAAAAAAAGGGGGGGGGGCAAGGTCGATTCTGACGGTTCCCTTCCGGATAACCGGATGATGATATTCGACCATAGCCTTAAAGGGGTTTTGACTTAAAGGTCTACCCAGGCTTTAGGAAGAAATGGTCATTATCCTAACCAGAGTTCAAGTTTTAGTCCCTAGTAGCTTACCCGCCTACCAAGCGGTAGTTATTCAGCTATTGTCCATTGGATAGGATGTATTAACGCAATAAAATTGCAAATTTAATAAGTAAATTAAATTTTTATAAGTTAATACCCTATCCAATGGACACACAAGACCCTCCCACCGACCCCGCTATCAGCTTACTAGGGGTCTAATAGGTTTAGACAACGAAAAAGATGCTATGACGTCACGCTGTCTAGACAGGAAGGAAGTACGACACGCCATCTGGCGAGTGCACAGAACTGGGCCGGCCTAGCCGGTGGAGACACAGGACGTCTTTTTCTGACGTTTGGCGGGCCGGTCTGTGCCGACCGGATAAGCTATTGTCCATTGGATAGGGTATTAACTTATAAAAATTTAATTTACTTATTAAATTTGCAATTTCATTTAAAAAAAAAAAAAACCAGTGTATTTTCATTTCTGGGAAATCAGAATATTTTCTCTTGACTTAAACTTTCTTCTGAAGAACACTTGTCACTGCCATGTTTAGAAGACATTTAACACATGCATTGTTTGACAATAATACTTTAAGGGTTTATTAACTGCTTACATACCTGCCTCACTGGCGTGTCTGTCACTGCTGTGTCAAATTTTAATAATGAGTTTCTACCAAAACCTTCAATATCCACAGGACTTGGGTCTTGCATCCAGTCATGTAAACAAAACTGCAGAATCAAAACTAACTGCACATTCCTGAATTTGATTAAATTTATACTGATGCTATCTGTACAGTAAATGTAAATCTGCTTCCTCTACTTTTACAGTGCCCTGTCTCTGATTCCACTATTTAAAGAGAGTTTATTGCCATCATGTATTGAGTATACCATCCACGCTTGTGATTTATGCAGGTTAAAGTTAAAGTTACATAGAAGCTCCTTTAATAACAATGAAAGAATGCATAGTAGAACCTCAGTTATCAAAAGTTCTATTTGCAGTATTTAATTTTTATGAACATGTTTCTCAGCATCCCATTTTCGTAATGTTTTAGCATTTTATTGTTTTAAAGGAATCTGCATCCCGGAAAGTTCTTCTATGCACAATTTATATTAGGAATAAATTATGATATATGCAAGTTATATACATGTAAAATTATGACCTCTGAATGACCTATATATCTCTCTTGATACACATAATTCTACATATTAAACCCATGTTATATTCTTTTGTTTAATGTCAAATTCAGGAACTAGAGAATTTATTTCCACACAAGTCGTTTGAAATAACAATGGTGGGAAATGACATTACAAGAAAAATCAACAACCAGGTGGTCAAGCATGGGAGTCGTTTGCAGTTTGTGTTTAAAAGAGCTCTCTTTCATAATGTGAAATACAGTAAGCAGCCAGATGTAGTTGTAGGTATGTACATGTCATAGTGAGAGTGTGCAAAAATGAAGTGTCCCAGTGATAGCAAAAATTATTATATGAGTGAAATTAACCAGTATTTTCCAACATTTAGAACTCTCATTTTCGAATGACAGAATAAAAAATAATAAAATATCAACTATGTGGAAAATTTGCTAATTACATTTTTACAGTTGAATTGCATTTGCTATTTGTGTGAAATGGTATAAGCTTTTACATGACACGTTTTTTAAGATCATTCAGTTGAGTAGGGTTGATTTTTGCAGTTGTAATTTAAATCTGCTGAGTTTTCCTAGTAAAGCACCCTTTAATTTTCATATATTTTGTCCTTGCCGTATGATTTAAAGTTTTTATATATAATTGATTGAAGACAGTTTTATGTGACATACGTCTCTATTTCCTATGGTATGCTAGTATACTTTAGCTGCCTCACTTGGTAACCCATATATGGTGAATATCGGGTTCCTTCATCTATCTGAACCCCTTGATTATGTGACTCGATTGTATTTCCCCCATTGATTTCAGATAATCGAGGTTCTACTGTAAGTTGTATAGGATTTTGTACAAGATTATAACTTGTTTAGAATCATGTACAAAATTAATTTGAAAATCAGTACAAGCCAAGAAAATCAATGCTACCATTATGGTATAAACTTAAAATCCTACTTTGAATATAGCATGTGTGTTACGAACATTGTTCTGTTTCACATTTGAGTAATATTTTGGCAGGTTTCAATGCAGGTATAGGAGCTTACACTACCTGGCAAGACACCCTTCAGCTGCTTTCCAAGAATAACATCCCAGCTTTTTTCACTGATTACTGCCGCTATAGCTGTGATTGTAGTGAGCCAGTAATCCAGTGTACAGGCTTGGCAGATATCAGTGACATCCAAATCAACCCATTTAGATGTCCAGTAAGAACATATTCTGAGGGCACAGCGTTCCCTTGGTACAGTAATGGATTTATCTACTGCTTAAAGTACAAGACAGAGGGGTAAACTGCTGGTAGCTAAGTGTGGGTCAAGGTTGTTTGTTTAGCCTACTGTTCATCTTGGTAAGAGTGTTTGTGTGTAAGAATGATACACAGTAAAACTAGTGTAAGGATAGTTTTTCTTTTGGCTGATCCACTGCTTAGGAGAAAGCAAATGAACTCCCAGAGGGCCTTTTCCATTAACATTCAGTCTGTGATCAATAAAATTTTAGGTTAACTACACATATATTTCTTGTATCTTGAGATTGAACTTAAAATGGTGTAGAGTGTTGTATGTTATGTGGGTGTACCACTGGGGCTAATTTGTCGGTAACTAAGTGTTTTATTTGGTCACATAATAATCAAATTCTCAGCCTATTTCACCAGAGCATTTTCTGGGAAAAAGGAGGACCGAGTATTGACCAATCAACAAATCTAAAACTAAGTCAACAGTAAATATTTGGATCCCATCATGTGACCAGAACTGCAGCATGTTTACCTTCAAATCCAGAATAAGGTCTTTCCCAGAGGCTCGAAATTATTTGGTATAAATATGTAGAGAAAAGGCTCACACGTACGAAATATTGACGGTGTCTTTCCCAGAGGTTCGAAATTGGAGTATAAAAGCCAGCAACAAGCAAGAGAGCCTTCATTGTCACGTGAGATATTGTCAGAAGCATATCTCCCTCTGCTTTTTTGAACAGAAAGTTGCATTTTAATGAAAATTTTCTTTTTTTAGTGGATTTTTTGGTCATAATCTGGAGCAGACATACATTGATTTATTTCTTATATTACAGCAAAAACCTGAAAACTGTAATTAAAACAACAAAAAAGTAAATTTGGACGTTCTGGTCATGTGATGGGATCCAAATAGTCATCCTTGACCTAGTTTCAGATTTGTTTATTGGTTGACAATTGATCCTCTTTTTGCCCAGAAATTCATCAAAAACTGTAATGGCAATATCGACTGCAAGTCTGGTCGTGGTGATTCTGTATGTTTCTCTAGTCCTGTCTGTTTGTCAGTACGGCTTGTTGGGACCTGCTACGGCTTATCTGCTAGGGGTTTAGGGCTTGTCCTGGTAGTTTCCAGACTAGTCCTGTACAAAATATCCCGACCCCAAGACAGGTCGGCCTCTAGATCCAGACAAGCTTGGATGTATTAGGTCCTGTCAGGGGGGTGAAACCGACCCAGATTTTTCCCGCCCCTTTTGTGGATTTTTGTCCCCGACTTTTGCAGCCGACCTTAGAGTCGTAGGGTCGGCTCCAGTGGAACACCTGCATTATATTGTCCTATTTGTATGGTATTTTACAAAAGTTAAATTGGTACAACAAAGCCAGCCTCATATGGACTTACGTACAACACTTTCAAATAATGAAAGAAGTAAATGTCAAATATCTTCAAAAGTATTAAAGTTAGGGAAATCTTTTCAAATATGTTATCCATCTACTTTTTGGTAAGCTATCACATAGTAAAGTTTCAGACCTGTTGCACCTTGGATAGCTGAGTAATATCTACTTCGAAATTCTGA
This sequence comes from Sabellastarte sp. h YS-2021, assembly GCA_964017235.1. Classification (NCBI taxonomy): domain Eukaryota; kingdom Metazoa; phylum Annelida; class Polychaeta; order Sabellida; family Sabellidae; genus Sabellastarte; species Sabellastarte sp. h YS-2021. Next base: position 140,592,837 of record OZ024928.1, read on the forward strand.
CTGTTGAGTAAATCCATTGTAACTTCAAAACTATTGCAGTTAGAGTATTTTCCTAAAATATGTTGTTCAGCTACTTTGTCCTTAACTAGAAGATGACCTATAGTATGGAGTTCCATTGCATGCCATAAGTGAGTAATAGCTATTTTCTTATTTGTAGCAAAAATAATGACAGAAGTAAATGTCAAATGTCTTCAATTTTAAAGTTAGGCAAATCTCTTTGGAGATGTTATTCATCTAGTTTTAATAAGTTGTCACATAGTAAAGTTTCAGACCTGTTGCACATTGTATAGCTGAGTAATAGCTACTTTAAAATTCTTACTATTGAGTAAAGCCTTTGTAATTCCAAAACTATTGTAGTTAAAGTATTTTCCTAAAATATGTTGTTCAGCTACTTTGTCCTTAACTATAAGATGACCTATAGTTTGGAGTTCCATTGCATGCCATAAGTGAGTAATAGCTATTTTCTTATTTGTAGCAAAATAATGACAGAAATAAATGTCAGATATATTAAAAAGTATTAAAGTTAGCCAAATCTTTTCGAATAGTTATTCATCTAGTTTTTGATAACATATCATTTACTACTTTAAGCTTATTGTATCCACCAGACCTATCATCATTTTGCCAATGAGTAACTCACTTGTAACTTCAAAAGTATTCAATTTATAGGTTTTTTATCAAATATGTTGTTCAGCTACTTCTTGATGTTCTGTGCCATGGCAAATTTTCAGAGCTATAGCTCCACAGCTGAGTAATAGCTGCTTTTCTATTTTGTTAATGAGTAAATTGCTTGTAACTTCAAAAGTATTAAATTTAGAGGTTTTTTTTGTCAAATATGTTGTTTATCTACTTTTTTATGTTCTGTGTCATGACACATTCTCAGAGCTTAGCTATAATGCCAACTAAGTTATAGCTACTTTGACATTTTGCCACTGAGTAAGTCACTTTTTAAGTTCAAAAGTATTCAGTATATAGGTTTGCACTAAGGACTACTTCTGTAGGACCTCTCAAAATTTAGACTTGTCTGAAATTCAGCCGCCATCTTGAATTTTGCCACAAATGGATAATGTCAGTGATTTTGAAAAACCGTAAGAGATAGAGAGATTTCGGGCAAATTTTTGACCCCCCCAGTGTACTAAGGACTACTTCACTATGACCTCTGAAATGTTAAGAATTTTTCAAATTTTGGCGGAAATGGAAAATATCAATTATCTCAAAAACTGTAAGAGATAGAGAGATTTCTGGCAACTTTTGGATCCCTAGGGTAAAAAGGGCAACTCCTCTAGCACCTCTGAAAAAATTTAGACTTTTCCAATTTTTGGCCATAGAGCGATTTCGGGCAAATTTTGGACCCCCAGGGTACTAATGACTACTCCACTATTTTTGGTTTAGTTTCTTATGTCCTTTATATTTTTGGTGCTTTTGCAGATCTAGATTAATAGCTAATTGAGTAATGGGGCTAGTAGCTACTTTGAGTAAATTGCTTATAACTCCAAAATCATTCACCTACTTTTGGGTGATCTACCGCATGGTGAAGTTGCAGATCTATAGCTCTTTGTATAGCTGAGTTATAGCTACTAAAATGAGTAAATGTCTTTTATCTCTAAAAGTATTGCTGATACGCAATTTCTTCAAAAAAAGTCATTCACCTACTTTTGGCTGATCTACCACATGGTGAGGTTGCAGAACTGTAGCTCTTAGGATAGCTGATTAATAGCTACTAAAATGAGCAAATGTCTTTATCTCTAAAAGTATTACAGATATGCAATTTCTTGTAAATAAGTCATTCACCTACTTTTGATTAATAGCTAATTGAGTAATGGGGCTAGTAGCTACTTTGAGTAAATTGCTTATAACTCCAAAACCAGTGCATTTAGAGCATTTTGCAAAAATATGTTGTTCAGCTATTTTCTCTTTACCTACAAGATCTATATGATGAAGTTGCAGAACTGTAGCTCTTTGGATAGCTGAGTCATAGCTACTAAAATGTGTAAATGTCTTTTATCTCTAAAAGTATTGCTGATATGTTATTTCTTCTAAATAAGTCATTCACCTACTTTTGGGTGATCAACCACATGGTGAAGTTGCAGATCTATAGCTCTTTGTATAGCTGAGTCATCGCTACTAAAATGAGTAAATGTCTTTTATCTCTAAAAGTATTGCTGATACGTTATTTCTTCAAAATAAGTCATTCACCTACTTTTGGGTGATCTACCACATGGTGAAGTTGCAGATCTATAGCTCTTTGCATAGCTGAGTCATAGCTACTAAAATGAGTAAATGTCTTTTATCTCTAAAAGTATTACTGATACGCAATTTCTTCAAAAAAAGTCATTCACCTACTTTTGGGTGATCTACCACATGGTGAGGTTGCAGAACTGTAGCTCTTAGGATAGCTGATTAATAGCTACTAAAATGAGCAAATGTCTTTTATCTCTAAAAGTATTACAGATATGCAATTTCTTGTAAATCTACCACATAGTAAAGTTGCACAAATGTAGCTCTTTGAAACTAGTGCTGGTAGTTTAGTTGGTAGACCTCATGGTGGTCTTGCAATACTTTGGCGAAAAAGTCTGGGTGCCTACTGTAAAGTTCAAACTTACAATGGTAAACGTGTTATGGGTATTAAATTAACAGATAACAAAGAATGGAAGTACCTATTTCTTAATGTTTACTTGCCTGTTGAAAGTAACAATAACTATGACAGTTTCATGCACAACCTAGGTAAAATAAGCTCTATAATTGCATCCTCTAACTGTAATTTTATCTATGCACTTGGTTATTACAATGCTCATATTGACTGCTGTAAAAACCGAAAGTTTGGTAATGAATTGTTAACATTTTGCAGTGAGGAAGGCCTAATTTTATCTGATGTTAACTTTCTTGGAAAAAACAATAATCAGAGCAATACCTTTACCTTTGTAAGGGAGGTACATCACAGTGTGTCATGGCCTAGATCACTGTATTAGTAATGTAGAGGGTTATGGTAAAATCAGCAGCATGGAAATTCTATATAGCTGCACTGGTTCTGATCACTTTCGTCTATCTATGTGTGTTGAGTGTAGTTCTCATATAACTAATACCAAACCTTGTTCAGATACATAAACATTCAGAGAACCACAGACCCAGTTGGAATGATATTCGTAAGGAGGCTTACAGTCAGAAAAGAGAAGCCTTTCTAATGTGGAAGGATTCTGGAAAACTTAAACATGGTCCTGTCTTTGCGATTTACAATAAGGCCAGGGCTAATTTTAAATATTCTTTACGTTATTTCAAATCACAGGAAACTGCAACTCTAAGTAATAAATTAGCAGAAGAAATTATTCTGGAACAGTGAGAAAAGGTCTTCACAAAATAAAACTGCCTTAACAAGTACAATTGATGGAGTTGTAGGTGATCATAGTATAGCAAAAATGTGGGGTTCCCACTTTCAAAAACTCTTAAACATAAGTGTAATAACCTCAGCTAAATCTTTTGTCACAAGTAAGTGTGCAAATGTTGGCTATAGCCATGATATGCAGGTTACTGTAGACGAGGTCTGTAAAGCTGTAAGATTTAGTAAGTCTGGTAAAGCCCCTGACCATCATGGTGTAACTAGTGAACATTGTAAATATGCAAGTCATTATCTGACAGTCATGCTATCTGCTCTCTTTTCATGTATATTCATGCATAGTTACATTCCACTGAAGTTTATGCTAAGCACTCTTGTGCCACTTATAAAGAACAAATCTGGTGACCTAACTTCCAAGGATAACTATAGACCAATTGCTATCAACTCCATTCTGTCAAAGTTGTTTGAATTTATTATTCTGAATAGGTACAGCAGACTTCTAGAAACAACTCATAATCAGTTTGGTTTCAAAAGCAAATCATCTACAGATTTGTGTATCTATATAATGAAACAAGTAATTGAATATTACAGAAATTGATCCAGTTGTGTATATGTGTGCTTTCTTGATGCCAGTAAAGTGTTTGACAGGGTTAACCACTGGCTTTAGCTGAAAAAATTAATTGAGAGGGACATCCCTCCCTTTGTTATTCATTTACTTATGTTTTGGTATACTGAGCAATTATTTTGTGTAAGATGGGGTAATTCAACTTCCAGTAATTTCCATGTGAAAAATGGCCTAAGACAAGGCGGGATTCTATCGCCTGTACTGTTTAATGTTTTTGTAGATGAACTCAGTATACAACTTACATTATCCAACACAGGATGTAAAGTGTTAGGTATGACTATGCATCACCTCATGTATGCAGATGACATGACACTCATTGCCCCGTCTGCAAAGGGCCTACAATCTCTACTACACATCTGTGAAAATTATACAATTAAAAATGAAATAATATTTAACTCAGTCAAGTCCATGTGTATGTGTGTCACTCCAAAACACCATAGACCTGGTCACACACCTTCTGTGAGGTTAAATAACCAGCAACTTGAATTTACTGATACTTTTAAATACCTAGGCTATATTGTTACTTATACAATGGATGACACTCTAGATATTTCTAAGCAAATGAGAAGCATATGCCAGGTGTAACGTGCTTAATGTAAAGTTTGGTTGTTGTACAATGTACTAAGATTGTAAAATCTCTGTTATTTCAGTCATACTGTACAAACCTGTACTATTCTCAATCTTTGGTGGGACTATCGGCATGAATATACATAAAAATTATGGTAGCCTACAATAATTGTTTCAGAAGGTTTGTGGGCTATATGTATGATTCAAGTGCTAGTCAGGTGTTCTTGGAAAATAATGTTCTCCATTTTAATGTTTTAAGAAGAAAATGTACAATTTTATGAATCGTTTGAACTCATCTGAGAATAATCTCATAAAACATATTTTGGGAACAAATTTATTGTATCATTCCACTTTTTACAAGGAATGGTGTACTACAATGTTTTATTTTTGTTTAACAGCTTTCAATGCTGTAGATAGCATTGTAACAATAATTAATTTTAAATAACTATTATATGTATATGCATGTATATATATACCATTGTTGTAATTATATGGACCATGAGTCTGCAATAAATAAAATAAATAAATAAATAGCTGAGTAACAGCTACTAAAATGAGTAAATATCTTTTATCTTTAAAAGTATTGCACATGGGCAATTTCTTCTTAATAAGTCCTTCACCTACTTTTGGGTGATCTACCACATAGTGAAGTTGCAGAACTGTGGCTCTTTGGATGGCAGAGTAATAGCTATTAAAATAAGTAAATGCCGTTTATCTTTGAAAGTATTGTAGTCAAACATTAAAGTGCCTCTTGCTTATTGTTACTTCTACATGTGTTTCCATCTCACAAGAAAAGCTATATTACACTAGCTTTAGTACATCTAATTTATACGACAGGAGATAATTGCATGCGTCAGAATGCTTGTTTCATGTAAATCTTGCTTTACTGAACAATATTCTTATGATACCTTATCAGACTGTTGGATTTTTCCCCACAGGCCTTAAGGGCTATCAGGGTATTGTTTTCCCCCAAGTTTCTCTGGGTTTTTCTCAGAAACCGTTAGGTATAGGAAGTTGATACTTGGTAGGGACATTGGTTAGGTGGTGTAGGTGTGCTATGTCATGGTCTGACCTTGATTTGACCTTGCCTTGGTGACCTTGAGTTTGAAAATCTTGTCTGGGCTATATCTCAGAAACTTGTACACCAGGTTCACGTTGTGAAGTAAAGAGTGGACGACCGGGACTCGGTGTATGTAGCTTATATATGGGACCTGCCCTTGTCAAATTAAATAAAATGAATATTTTAAGTATCTAATCCCTTCCTGCTACATTCTTCAACCATTTGAAGGGTTAAAATATAAAATAAATACACAACCGAGACCTTGTTGAAAGAAATCCACAGGAAACCCTTTCCGAGACATCATTGCCTAAACAGCAGGTACTTGTCAAACCATGGTGTTGGGGAGACCTTGGTTTGGCAATAATTGAAGTTGTCCCCTTTTTTGTGTATTTTCATAAAAGATTATACATATATTTTATGTCTATATGAATACTTAATATTTATAATGTTTCACCCACAGCTATTTGTAAAATGTATGAATATTTAATGCTCCATGCAAGGCAGTTTCCAAACATGCCATTTCGTTTACATAACAGTTTGCCTTGTCTCCCCTATATTGCTTCAATTCAACAGCAAATTAATTAAATGTTGAAGCAATAAATCTCTGTAGTAGTACAGAGTTCTAACTCCAATATCTTGTTATCCTTAATTCGGATTTTACTCTGAATATTTTTCGGTGGTGGATCAGATCACTGACTCGGATCCTAAACCTGGGCACAGGCCAAGAGCCTGACTTACAAATAACATTCAAATCCTCGAAAATACTCAGATAAACCTGTGGACACCTCCCTTACCATCCCAGTTCATCAGAATGTACAACTTGGAAGCCCTCTCTGAGGTGCACTCGGAACAGGAATCAGACATTTCCAGTTCAAAATCCATAAGGAAACATAAGTCTCACCAAAATATGTGACTTCCTCTTTGGAGGAATCCGAAGTTTCTGTGCAAGTCAAAATAGTCCTCTAACCCAGGGGGGATTCTTCTGATCCACATAAGTCAAAAAAGGGGGAAGTAGATATGTCTGACTTGCCCTCACAATACACTGAGCGCTGAGGATATCAAGACGTTCAGGCAGGTTCTAACCTCCCTGTCCCCAGAGACAGTATTCCAGTGTCCTCTATCTCTGTGTGGGTCTGAACAAGGTGGCCTGACAATAGAAGAAATCTACCTTTGGGTAAATTCATAAACTACCCCTACCTTCCACTGCCAAGTGGTATAATTGGCTCAGCCATATTTCAAGGATAAATTACGAGAATCCACATCTGAACCTCCATGTCTGGTGTCTAGGAGTGGACAGCTCCAAGAATAAGGCTTCTCTGTGGAAGTGGCAGAGAGAATTGCTGCCCCTCAAAGGTCATCAATAAGGCCATCTACAGGTCAAACTAGGCCTGTTTGAAAAATGGTGCAGAGAAAATTTGGTGGATTTCTCCACTCCCTCTGTGAAACAAGCGTCAAACAGGCAACCTTCAGCCATTGATGCTTATAGGACAGCCATTGTTGACACCTTGGGCCCAGCTGGCCTCAATATCTCTCAAAGCTCTGACCTCAACAGGTTACTCTCCAGCTTTCACAGGGATTGTCCCAAAGTGGAACCTTTCTGTGAAATGCGTGCCTGGGTTGCAAACAAAGTATCCAATTAAGGCCAGTGGGAAAAGGTAGCTCTTTTCCCCTCTTCAGATTTCATAGTCAAAAACTAACTAGTAAGAGAAAGTTTACAAAGTGTGTTTCCAGTGACTATCCCTACTTTGACTACCATCGTGGATAGATAATTCACAGAAGACAGGATTCTATGTCTGGTACAGGTCCTGAGGTACTACCTGGATCGAACGAAAGACCTGAGAGGGTCTCGATCCCTACTCTTTATGTCCTTCAAAAAAGGTCATACCTCAGACATCAGACCCGCTACTCTCTCTTCTTGGTTAAAACAAACTATCCTTCTATGTTACAAACTAGCAGATCAACAGTCCTTGGACTTGGTCCAAGTTAAAGCTCATGACATGAGGGCCTACGTGGCCTCTGAGGCCTTTTACGATGGGGTTCGGTGAAGCAAATCACGCAAGCTTGTCACTGGAAAGCTCACAACACATTCACAAATTTTTAACTAAAAGACCTTACTTGGTCAGACAATATGTACCTGGGTCCAGTAGTAGCAGCACAACAAGTCCTAGACCCTTCCCCTCAGACTAGTCATCCTCGGAAAGAAAAGAAGGGGTGGGACACATCCGCTGCAACCAAGTCTCCAGGAGTCTAAATCCCAGGGTTTAGGTATACGGCTACCTAATCAGAATGTTTGGTAAGGCCTTTTATCTTTTATTTTATTAAAATAGTATTTAATATGTACAATGTATTATGTGTTTCCCCAGGTGACCCCATAATCTCATTATTAGTTTTTATCTTATTATTAGTGGCAAAGTTAATGAGATTTTCAAGCCCAGGGCTTGTCATTTGTACTAAAGCACGGGGCTATATACCATATTAAGTGAGCACGGTTGCACTTCTTCCTTCAAAAATCCAGACATCCAGACAGTATCACACTGTCATTTCAATTAGATTTTCTGGTTGTTGATATTTTTTTTTTCTTTTGCTTCTTGCAGGCCCAGTTTCTGAAACTGGGGCACTGTAAGTGGGATTCACACTCGTAAATTTTAAACATATATTCTAATCTAATCTAATTCAAAATCCAAGAAAAATTGACAAATACCTCCAGTCTCAGCTCTGATCCCTGCACCTAGCAGTTGGATTCAGCATTAAAAATTCACTAATTAAAATTTTCAAACTTGCACATTTTTTGTAAATTACTTGTCATAATCGATTTTTATGCCCGTGAAAATTTGTTTAGGTTTTTTTTTACTTTGGCCTAAATCTAAGTGATTAAAAGCATGTTTATCTAATTTGAGTAATTGGCTTCTGACTCAAAAGCTTATGCATTTAGACTATTTTGTTAAAATATGTTGTTCAGCTACTTTCTTCTCACCTACAACATGGTATGTACTTCAGAGCTCTGTAGCAGGAGATAAACACCACTACAGTGGTCATGATGCATCTGAACTTTAAACTGGATTACACAATGCCAAAGCAGTGCCACAATCTGTAGAAATGTCTGCTTCATTAAAACTTTCACTTGAAAACTAATCTGCCTGGCATCACCAAGTTTCATGATATGTTCATTGGTATGAAAGCTTGCCTGCAAAGTATGTTGCATGTTAGTATGTTAGTATATAGCATCATTTTGTAAAACAAGATGGCTGACATAGCCATCGTCTTGAAACTATTTCCACTCATTTAAAGAAAAACCATGTGGCATGTTACCAAAAATAGTGGCAGACCTGTCAACATATTTGGTAAATGCACTTCACTCTCACCTCTGTGGTTGTGTGTTTCAAATTCAATGAGGTCCTGTCCTGATGCAGCCTTAGCTGCTGAAAAATGATGTCAAGCATCTCCAAAATAAACCCAAAGTGATGCTTTGTCAGAAAAAAACATTAGACCTTAAGCATAGCTTATGCTTAAAATTGAAAGCTGATTTTTTAATGTGAATAAATTGTTTAACTATGTTTATCTTTACCTGCTTTCTCTGGTTTCTCAATGTTAGCTGCTACCCAAACCCAAGCCATCTGGCCCTTGTGTAAAATGTGTTTGATAGATTGTCGGTCTCATCTGTAATTGGATCAATTTGGGGGTGGACTCCATTATTCTTGTGCCACAAGATAACCAGTGACTGATTATGCATTATTATAACATCTTGACTTATGGTCTGAAAGTACACTCAGGGAGTCATTTTGAAGAAATTGGCAGCAAAAGAGTAAAATTCCATTAGTGATATTCCAGTACTTGTGTCTTTAGGTAGTTTATAATTGAATCTTTTCTAATGAAAGAATGAATCATATGTAGCCTTCACACACAACTATTTGGTGGTTTTCGCACAAAATGTTTGTATTTATGTCATTTGTACAGAGTAAAATTGGGAAAAATTTTGAGTATAGAAACTTTTGAGAACTTCATTATAATTTAATGACACTGTTTTAATACCTTATAGTTAATAAATATACAATGACAGTAAACAAAATACATCCTTACAGAATAAAAGTGTCATTAATTTTTCTTTTGACTTGAAGTTCATAATGATCTTCAAGGTAATTTGGTAAAAGCTAAAATAAATGGATTTTTTAGATTGCTCCCCAATGACAAGAATTATACTTCTTCCCAATTCTAAAATTTAGGATTGATGTCTCAATGAAATGAGTAAAAATTTTTGGTAGTGGGCAGGTCCCAGGTCTCTACCCTTCCATCCTGTACTGATGAAAAATCACTGGCTAATTAGTTTGGTGCATTTTTTAATAGAAAAAATTAACAAAATTAGAAACAGAAATTTCACCTTAAAGTGTGTTCCTTTAGAAAAGAAGCCACCCTCTTTTAGTTTTCAGTTGTTCTCCGAAAGTGAAGTCCTTAAGTTCATTAAGGAATCCCCAGCAAAAACATGCTCTTTAGACCCTTGGCCCACATTCCTGGTTAAAAGATGTACAGATATTCTCCTTCCATCATTAACTAAACTGGTCACGTTATCTTTTCAAAATGGCATTTTTCCAGAATCTTTCAAAAATGCCATAGTTGCACCTCTCATCAAGAGGACCTCTCTGTCCAAGGAGCACCTCGAGAATTATCGGCCGGTTTCCAGGCTTGACGAAGTTGGTGGAGCTTTATAGTTGCTGGTCAAATAATGTCTCACATTGTCTCAAATGATTATGGAAATACATTCCAGTCAGCCTACAAAGCTGGACAATGGAAACTGCCCTGTTGTCCATTCAGAATGAGATACACTTGTCGTTGTCCAAGGGTATGTCCATGGCACTGGTCCACCTCGACCTGTCGGCTGCCTTTGACACCATCAACCATGACACACACACTCACCTATCTATCAACAAGGTTTGGCTTTATTGGAACTGTCCTAAGGTGGGTTACAACATATCACCTGGATCATTTTCAATATGTCAAAATTGGCTCAGTGATCTCTGAATGTTTCAAACTAAATTTTGTGGTACCTCAGGGCTCTGTTCTTGGTCCTTTGTTGTTCTCCCTATAGACTTCTACCCTTAGTAATTACCCTTGGTAATTGCAAAATATATGGATGTCAAATACCATTTTACATGGACACCTCCCAGTTTTTCATGCATCTACTGGAAATTGTGTAAACTCATTTCATCAGCTCAAGGCCTATTTGAATGATATCCATATGTGGATATTTGAAAATAAGCTTAACTTAAATCCCAAAAAGACAGATTTATAGTGTTTGGTTCTACAGATAAGTATAAAGGGCTCAAAGATTCCTTTCCTGTGAACATTTGGTAACTGCCTCTCCCCAACAGATGTTGTTCATAATCTGGGTGTACTGTTTGACTTTAAATTCAGTTTCAATAATCATGTAAATTCTGTCATTAAATCCTGTTTTGCAAACCTTCGAGATTTGCCTTGTATCCAATGCTTTCTCTCATATGATGTCTCAGTTATGGTAGCAAATGCATTGGTCAGTAGTCGTCTGGATTATTGCAAGTCTTTGTTTTGCAGTTTGTCCTCCAAGAATATCACAAGGCTTCAAAATATCCAAAATTATTTGGCATGCTTTGTCTCTGGTGCTTCCAGATTTTCTCGTGTTACTCCAACCTTAAAGTCTCTCCACTGGCTTCCTGTTAAACAGTGAATCATTTTCAAAACTCTGGTACTCATACATAACTACCTTACCACTGGCAAGCCAAAGTACTTTACCCTGTATTTGTCTTTATATACATCTGCTGTTGAAACAAGACGTAAATTAAATTTACTAAAAAACTTGTTTATTGATAACAGTAGTAATCCAGAAAAGATGTTTCTCAAAGTCCCCTTCTATAGCTCTTCAGTTCATAAATCTAAATTTCATTTCATAAGTGTTTCTCATATGATGTTCTAAAACTCTGGAATCATTTGCCACTGGAAATTCGAACTGCTCCTACACTGTCATGTTTCAAAATGTGACTTAAAACTTATCTGTTTCAGAAATCTTTCCCTCCCTAGGTTTTCTTACTACTGAAGACCAATGATCCCCTGGTGACGACCCTGCTATGTCTTACGACTTCTGATTTATGTATTATGATTTGGATGGTGTGCCTTAGAATCCACGAGTTCAGAGATTGAGCACATAGATACCTGATACCCTTAAACATGCTGATACCAATAAGAATAAAATATATCTTTTTGGGGTGTAATATTGATAAAAGTAAAATATCTAGTAATCTTAAGGGATATTGTTAAAATCGCGTATCAAGAATTAATAGCATCAGTACATCTTTTTTTTTTTTTTTTTTTTTTTGCAGGATTACTGTTAAATATTCATTTGCTGAAATACATTTGTTTTCAGATTGGATAATCAATAATTATCTACAATTCTGTTACATATGCTCAATCAAATAAAAATTATTTCAACTAACTACATAATAATGCTAAAAAAAAAGCAGTCAGAGTCATCAGTGGTCTTTATGGTAGATGTCATTTGATGCTCCCTTCTTTCACCTACATCATCTTCCCAATACAGTTATTGACCTTCCTGGATGTCTGTCCAGTAATTATATCCCCAGACGAAAGTCGGGGATATATTGGATTCAGGTCCGTCGCGCCGCCGCCGCCGCCACCGCCGTAGAAATTTCCTTGTGGACGCGATAACTCAAAAACAAATTAATATTTTTTTTTCAAACTTGGTACACATGTTAAGGGTGCCCAAAGGAAGATCCCTATTTTAAGGTGACCTTAAACTCCCAGTAAAAAAGAACTTATGGCCACCTTAAGGTCAGAAATTGGACTTTTGGCCACTTAGAGCCCTGTAGGTCACAAACTATGATGCTCAGCTGGCTGAAATTTTACCTGACAACACATTAATATGTTCTTAGTACATGTGCCGAAAATCACGACTTTAAGTTGAGGAGAAAATTGTGTTTGAGGCTCATAAATACCCCCACTTAAGGATTTTTTGCTATACTTTTCACATATTTTGCCCTATAATTTGGAAGTGGTAATTCTGATGAGTCTCAAACTGCGCTAGGTATAACTTTGATATGTAATCCTTGTCTGTAGAAAATTTTAGGGCTGTAGGTTTACCCAAAGGGGTCGACTTAAGGTCTCAAAAGTGCCCACAGAGACCCAATTTATGCACTTTTTGCCACTTTCAAGCACTGTAGCTTTCAAACTATGTCTCTCATCTAAGTTAAATATCATCTGGGAATATATCTATGTGTTTTCTTATATGTGCCCCAACATTTAGGCCTTTAATAGACAGTTAACCTGTGTATCAGGACCATAAACACCCACCTGAGTGACCCTTATAAGACATTTTTCACATCTTTTTCCCTGTAACTTGGAAATGGTAAGTCTGAGAAGTTTCAAACTGTATTAGATATATATTCTGTGTGTAATCTTAGTATGTAACAGATTTTAAGTCTGAAGCTTTAATTTTGAAGGTCAAATTGAAGTCTCTAAAAGGCTCCCAAAGACCCAATATTTGGACTTTTTGCTACTTTTAAGCCCTGTGACTGTCAAACTATGTGACTGATAGAGCTCAAATCCTATCTGGGAAGATATTAGTATGTTATTTTTATATGTGCCAAAAATTAAGGCTTTAAGAAGACATTTAACCTGTGTATGAGGACCATAAATCCCCACCCGAGTGACCATTTTTAGACATTTTTCACATATTTTTCCCTGTAACTTGGAAATGGTAAGTCTAAGAAGTTTCAAACTGTATTAGATGCATATTCTATGTGTAATCTTAGTATGTGACAAATTTTAAGTCTGAAGCTTTAATTTGAAGGCCACATTTAGGTCTCTAGAAGGCCCCATAAAGACCCAGTAGTTGGACTTTTTGCCAATTTTAAGGCCTGTGACTGTTAAACTATGTGACTGATAGAGCTGAAATCTCATCTGGGAATACATTATGTTCTTTTTACATGTGCCAAAAATCAAGGCTTCAAGTAGACATTTAACCTGTGTATGAGGACCTTAAACACCCACCTGAGTGACCCTTTTAAGACATTTTTCACATATTTTGCTCTGTAACTTGGAAATGGTAAGTCTGAGAAGTTTCAAACTTTATTAGATACATATTCTATGTGTAATCTTAGTATGTAACAAATTTTAAGTCTGAAGCTTTAATTTGAAAGCCTCATCGAGATCTCTAAAAGGCCCACAGAGACCCAATATTTGGACTTTTTACCACCTTTAAGCCCTGTGACTGTTAAACTATGTGATTGATGGAGCTGAAATCCCATCTGGGAATGCATTATTATGTCCTTTTTACATGTGCCGAAAATCAAGGTTTTTAGTAGACATTTAACCTGTGTATGAGGGCCATAGACACTCGCCCAAGTGCCTTTTTTGACATTTTTTCCGTATTTTGCCCTGTTATTTGGAAATGCTTAGTGTGACAAGTCTTAAACTGTATTATATATAATTTTTGTTTGTTATGTATGTCCCCCAAAAAGTTTCAGATCTGTAGTTTAATTGCTAAGGTCTCTTTAACAATTGTAAAATGCCCACAGAAACCCAATTTATGGACATTATGCCACTTTAAAGCCCAGTAACTGTCAAACTATGTGGGTTATAGAGCTGAAATCTTTGAATTTTTAAAAGGAAATGCCTGTCTATTTAAATTTTGAATATTAATAATGTTATGGCTATCTTAGTCTTTTAAGAACTTATTTTTGTGTGTTATACCTCTGCTTGCTGAGTTTTTAACTTTTTAAAATGAAACTGGTTAAACATATTCAAGTAGACAAAATGGACACTTTAAGTGAGCTTTAAGTCCCAATATTAATGAAATTATATCCTTATGTAGTAAAACTAGGGGATTTTTAACCCTCAACTAGCCCAGTTTTATTCAACTTGCCTCAGTTAATTTTGACACAGCTCCTACAGTTATGAACTCATTTCAGTTGATAATCACATACTTAAAATTCTCAATTCTTTTTGTATTTGAGTACCCCTTTTATATAGATTGTTTGTTTACCATTTATCCCCACCTCTGGGACCTCCAGCTATATTGAGTGACACTAAATAAACAAAGGTATTTAATGATATCAGATGAGAAACAAAGAACTCAATGGGGTTGCAGATCTTGTGTAATAGTGAGAGAGGTGTGGAGAAGGGGAGAGGGGTGGGGGTGGGAGGTGGTGGGCTTCATTACATATAACACAAAGGGGAGTCAGAACTGAGATTGTGTCACATATTTAGGTTGCATATATATGGACCACATATATAGGTATAGAGGAAATGAATAACTGAAAACAATTTGCAAATTCTAAAAATAATATAATAAAATAATAATATAAATAATTTTTTTTTAAATAATATTTTATTTGTGAACAAATATAGAAACAGATATGCGCTTTTGGGATTATGAATTTTAGAATGGACATTGAATCATCAATCATTTAAATACTTTGAAGGAAGATTGAAAAGTATGATGAGTTGAGTTAAAAATAATATTTTATTTGTCAACAAATATAGAAACAGACATGCTCTTTTGGGATTATTATTTTAGAATGGACATTCAATCATCAATCATTTCAATACTTTGAAAATAGGTTTAGAGTTATCATTGCAGGAAGATTGAAAATATAATTTGAGTTATGTATTCGGCGTCTGGGGATACACCATCTTCCTTGGGAAGATATAAACAGAGTAGATTGATGTGCTGAAGTTCATATAATAATGGGTAATTATGTTTTAAAAAATTCCCGATCAAAACCTGTGGCGTGAGTGATGACCTGTCTGGGGATATGTTGGCGCCGAGTTGGCCCAATCTAGTTCCTCTAATGTTAATTGGCCATAAAAAGTCTCATTGTGACCTGATACACACTGGTTTATAAATATGACCTGACTTTTAAGTATGTGATATTTACTCTACATTCTACCTAAAGCTTGTCCACTGATGCAGAGTGTGAAGGTTTGGTGTTTGTACAATAAAATGGGCTGCAATCTAAATTTTACACAGCTTAATCACTGTGCTAAAAGATTCAGAGCCCCATAGAATAATAATTCCAGAGTCCTGTAGCTATTTGACTGGATCTTTAACCATGGAGTAAGTTTACTAGGATAACTCCCGTCCTTAGGAAACTCCATTGGCTCCCTGTTCAGTTTCGCTCAGAGTTCAAACTGGCTACCCTGGTGTACAAGTTTATTCACACTGGCTTCCCTAAATACTTTGCTCCATATCTTTCCACATACCACAATACTTACAATACTAGACACAGTCAGAGTGTTGCAAATTTCCTTAATGTTCCAAAATTTCAACCTAAAATTCACAAGTCCACTAAACAGTTTGGTTTCAGTTTTGCTTTTGATGCTCCCACTGTTTGGAATTCACTCCCTGAAGACATTCGTGCATCACCCACTATTGCCTCTTTTAGAAAGAAACTCAAAACCTATCTCTACGCAAAGGTTTATCCTCTTTAGCTCATTTTCTCTTATGGCTTCTCCGTGGTGCCGACCTATGTCTGTCCCTGGATTTTGAATTTTGCATATTCCTATTGTCTTGTGCCTTAGAGTCCACAACTCAGTGGAGATTAAGCGCTATAAAAGTCAAATTAGAATTAGAATGGAGATGTTGCCCAGACATGGGGCTCAGGTGGAAAGCTGTTGAATAGTCTTGGTTTGTAACCCCAGCCCACAAAGGCTGGGATTGTAGTCATCCCCTATGCCATCCAGATAGCAGCAGTGGGCATGTAGTTTGTGGTTGCTCTGTAGTGTAAACCCTTGCATAGATTTCACCACACTTTCAGGACATGTTTATCCCAAGAAGAACGGACGCAAATTATGTTTTTGCAAGATCTGTGAATAATTTGCTATTGCAATACCTCTTCTGTGTTTTTTTTAATCTTTTTTTCACATTCTTAAATGTAATTCTAATGTATTTAATGTTAATTCTATTTGTGGTATGAAATACATAATGGACATGAAAATTAAATTGTGCAAATGCCACTTCCCCATCATATTTCTGGGTTTGTAACTTTTGATAGAGGAAATCAAAATTGAGTTTTAGTAGTTTCAGGAAAACCTTGACACAAAAACAGTACCTGTGATATTATATTAATGTGAACCCATCCTTAGGCAGATTAGTTTACTATTGATTCTCTGGATACACTGCAACATATATTTCAGTGAATAAGTAAAGGGCAAAATGTGACAAGTAGGATGATTTGTCAAGCTAGAGCTACCTCTATAAGCCATGATTCCACATACAGGATTTGAAGCCATGTCATTGATAATCTGTCAGGCCATGACTCATAATGGCATACTTTTCCAAATGCAAGGTGATTGCTTCTTAATTTTACTGCATCAGGAAATAATATATAATGTTGCAAGATGTTTTAAGGAAAGAGAGGTGTTTCAAGAAAGTTGATCAGTACAGTCTCAAAAATATGAGGTAATTTAATCAGTCTCATTTATTAACCCTAGCTCATAAAGGCTGGCGTTGTAGTCATCTGCTGCACCATCCAGGTGGCGGTGGCAGGCATAAAGCTTGTTGGTGTTCCACAGCATTAATCTGTGTATGGATGTTCACCACATTTTCAGGATATGTTTACCCCAAGAGGATCTAGAGCTGATTAGTACTTAAATCACGAACTTAAATCATGAAACAGCTGTAAAGGTGGCAAATGCCTTGGTTAGCAGTCGCCTGGATTACTGTAACTCACTGCTTTACAACACAAAAAGGCATATACTGGCAAACTACAGAGAGTTCAAAATGCCTTATGTTGTACGGTGTGTAAACTAAATAGATTTAGTCATGTCACATCCTTCCTGCACAAACTACACTGGCTGCCCATTCATTACCTTATATTGTTCAAATATAATCTCCTTACTTATAAAGCAATACATTTCAGCCAACCTCCATATCTTTCCTCTCTGATTAGGTGGAGTGATCTCACACAGGGCAATCGCCTATCAATTTCCTCAGCTAAATTAAATAAATGCTCAGGGTTGTGCAGCTTCATAGTACTTGCGCCCACAGAGTGGAACAAGCTTCCTCAAACTATTAGAACATGGGAAGCATTTCTGGTTTGAGAAAACAGTTGAAAACATATCTTTTCAGATTAGCCTATCCTCCATCATAGCCTATCTTCCCTATCAGACGCTAATATGGAAACGGAACTCTTTTTGAAACTAGACTATCCCTTTTTGGACATCAGCGCCTTAGAGGATGTTTACATCAATTTCGGCACTTTATAAGTGTTTCTTACTTACTTACTTATTAGGTTTTGGATTGTATCTGACAACAACTGTTGCAATGGCAATGCTTTTAAACATTTAGGATCTTGAAGTTTGTGGGTGTTCCACCAATGCACAGATTTCCACCAAATTGTCAAGCTATGTTTACAGCAAGAGGATCTAGAGCTAATAAGGTTTTGGGTGTATCCAGCAACAACTGTTGCCATGGTAACACTTTTTTGGGTCTTAAAGTTTGTGGGTGTTCCACAACCTAAACCCATGCATAGATTTTGATCAAATTTTTAGGATTGGTTTACCCCAAGATACTGTCAGTCTAGAGCTGATTAGGTTTTGCAGGGTATCAAGCCTCAGCAGTTGCCATGGCAACATTTTGAATACTTTTCGGTCTTACACGTCTTCATTGGAAAAGGAGCGCTATTAAAGTGATGCTACTACAGTTGCATTTTTATCCCGCCAGCCAAAGTCCAGGGTTAGGATATTATGAAATGCCTTCCATGTGTGTGTGCATTTGTCACATTTTTACATAAGCCTCTTTTTCTGATTCATTTTTGAAGATATTTTCACCAAATTTGTGGAGAATGTTTATGTCTGTGAAAACATGTCTGCAAATTTTTTTTTCTTATTTAAAAAAAAATAACATGGCCGAGATAGCTGATTGTTTGAAAATCATTAATATGTTCTAAAACTTAAAATATATTGCAACTAACTTCATCAGATTTGCATAAAATGTAAATGGCTGGGAAAGCTTGCCTGAGAGAAATTTTGGCCTTATTTTGAAAACAAAATGGCCTCCATATCACATTGTTAATATCAAATAATGGGGAGGGGGATTCATTATATCTAAAGGGGCCTAATATCTCCCTTATCATTGGTCCTAGGGGCACGGAATGAAAAAACAGGTTTTAGGAAATCATGGCCTGCGAATCGTTTGAAAGTGTTGAATTTGACATCTGACCCCTTCTTTAAGGTTAAGTGGGGTCATGATAGTAAAAAGCTCTTATATCTGCCTTATTATTGCTTCTAGGCCTTCCAAATGTGAAACAACTTATAGGAAATCATGGCCTGTTAATCTTTTGCAAGTGTCAAATTTCACCTTTGGTCTTGCTTCAAGTTGAAGTAGGGC
Organism: Sabellastarte sp. h YS-2021; assembly: GCA_964017235.1. Classification (NCBI taxonomy): domain Eukaryota; kingdom Metazoa; phylum Annelida; class Polychaeta; order Sabellida; family Sabellidae; genus Sabellastarte; species Sabellastarte sp. h YS-2021. The sequence continues at coordinate 140,611,789 of OZ024928.1, forward strand.
CATCATGCTAAAAGGCCTTATATCTCCCTTATTATTGGTTCTAGGGCTTCAAAATATGAAAACAACGTGTCAGCTTGTAAGAAATCATGTCCTGTGAATCTCTGTCATATTTGGCCTTTGACCCCTGTTTCAAGGTCGAGTATTACTTAACCATCTTTCCCTTGTATATTGGTCCTTGGGCTTGGAACTCGTATCATGAATGAATAAAACATGTAAATTTTCCCCATTCTTCAACTATATTAAAAGTTCTTACATCTGACAAGGTTCTGTACATTTCTTACAACTGAAGTTGTTCCTGATGCAGGTGTTCCACTGGGGCCGGCCTGTCGGTAACTATGCATTTTTTGAGAGTCTGGAACAATGTTTACAAGGTCGGTTAGGGTCGGTTGTAGTTTCCCGGCCTGTCAGGGAGAGTTGGTGAAATTCAAACATGTTTGATATTTCTACGACCATTGCCAACCCTTGTAACAGACCCTAAATTCATCCACCTAGCAACAGGCCTGTCGGTAAACTTAAGGGCCTGTCGGTTACACTTCCAAATCTGTCTGTAACCTTTCCAGACTTGTCCTTATCTCTTGCAAGCCTGTCCTGACATGGAGCCGGCTCGTCTTTTGTGACTTAAGTGCTGCTTATTTGCAGTCAATTTCCAGCATGATGTGATGTAAAAATATGATCAAAAATTATGTGAAGAATGACAAAGAAACAGTGCAAGTGATCATAATTTTCAGGTGAAGTTCCACATATATGCTATAATTAATTAAGATACCTGAAAAAGTTCTTTATTTGGTTAAATAATTATAAAATCCCAGCTTATTTCAAGAATAAATTTTTGGGGCAAAAAGAGGATCAAGTGTCAACCAATCAACCAATCTAAAACTAGGTCACTAGTAAATATTTGGATCCCATCACATGACCAGAACTACAGGGTGTTTACCTTCATGTCCAAAAAAATGTGCTTTCTCAGAGGCTCGAAATTATTTGGTATAAATATGTAGGAAATTTGCTCTGAGGGACTGAATTTTGAAGGGGTCCTTCCCAGAAGCTCGAAATTGGAGTATAAAGAGCAGCAACAAGCAAGAAAGTTTTCATTGTCACGTGAGATATTGTTAGAAGCACATCTCTCTATCCTTCTTTCAACAGGATGTAACATTTTAAGTGCAAATTTTATATTTTAAATGACTTTTTCGTTCATAATCTGAAGCAGACCTATACATTGATGTATTTCTCATTAAATATTGAAGCAATAACCAGGAAATTATAATTAAAATAAAAAAGTAAATTTGGACATTTAGGTCACGTGATGGGATCCAAATATTGAACCTTGACCTAGTTTAAGATTTATTTATTGGACATCACTTGATCCTCTTTTTTTCCCAGAAATTCAAAAACTGTAATGGCAATACCGACTACCCGTCTGGTCATGGGGATTCTGCATATTTCTCCAGTCCTGTCTGTACGGCTTGTCGGGAATTGATATGTCTTGTCTATTGGGTCTATTGGGGGCTTAGGGCTTGTCCTGTTAGTTTCGAGACCAGTCTTGTAGAAAACATCCTGACCCCAAGGCAGATCGGCCTCTAGATACAGACAAGCCTGGATGTTTCAAGTCTTGTTGGGGAGGTGCAACTGACCAAGTATTTTCCCACCCTTTTTTGTGGATTTTTGTCCCCGACTTTTGCAGCTGACCCTAGAGTCGTAGAGTCGGCTGTAGGGACGGCTCCAGTGGAACTCCTGCATTATAGTTTCCCAAATCTCAATGTTGTTGCCCATTTAGTTGAACCTGCCAGCTGGGGTCCTTGCCTGCCGTGGCTGGCTATTTTTGTTTAAGTTCTTTGTAGTTGATCTAGTTATCTCTAAAACAAAATAATAGGATTACACATTTACTGACACATTTGTTCAAGCTAATTGATGAATCTGTTATATTCATGAATCATTAATAGTAAATCATCTCTCATCTCAACCTGCATAGAGAGAGAGATTTTTCTTTTGGATAAAACAACATGAAATAACAATTTATTAGAGAGAAAACAAGTTTAGGAAATAGAATATTTGGATAATATTTTGACTAATAGAGGTTCTACTGTATTAAAAGAATGTCTGTTGCAGGATTGCTTATAGCAAATATCCAATATTCTATTCAGCTGTATTTCCAGCTAATATGGTAAAGTCTCAGTAGTTCTAAACTTCCAGTCGAACAGTAATTCTGCATTATGTCCAACCACTGATGGATTATGACTAATATGATAAGAGTCTAAATTTACTCTTAAATGACACCTTTTATATGGGCAATAATGAGGTGAAATTTTGTGGAGTTTTAATCGAAAGAATAATCTCCACCAATCAAAATCATGGCTTCAAAATACATGAACTGAAAGAACATGTGCAAAGAAACTGCATTTTATACTTTTCAACCCATGAATATGGAAGCTGAGCTTTAGGCTTTCATTGCTGAGGTCATTAGCACTTTTCTACTCCTGGCAAATAAGGACACTAAGGCAATGGATAAAGCCAGAATAAATCAATAAGACACAGTGGATATTTTCTTCATCCATACGCTGGATTCTGTGAATCTTTTTTACTGATTTTGGCACATTACTTAATTTTAGTCAGAAGAACAATTGCATTTTTTCATGAATGGACAAACATAAATGTGTTCTATCCCCTGCATATTTATATACTTTAACCTGTATATTAAAGAGAGATACTGAGAGTGTTGGTCTGCCTATCCATAACATGGAGTTACCAAGACTTTTGTAAGAATGAATAGATCGAGTGTTTAAGTTGCGCTGTGGAATTACCATGTATTAATTGTGGTTTTTAAGGGGGTGAGATTGAAGGCACATCAGCATTTTGAACCATTGTCTTATTTTTTTTTCTTTGACAATTTTATGTGTGTCCTTCGTGAAATAGCATGCCGTTGGTCGACAATTTACAGTACACAACCCTAGCGAACTCTATGTACTGGTTTCCTCTGCCCTTCCAACTACCCGTCGTGATATGACCTGTACAGTGTTGAAAGCGACGTTAAACCCCAAATAAATAAATAAAATCATGAAATAGCATTTCTGTATGCTTGCATGATGGAAATCAATATTAAAATAGCATAATAGATGCCTGTACCCAACACCCTTTGGAAATACTAATTCCACTTTTATAGCGCTTAATCTCTGCAAACTGCACATACTAAGGTACAACATATCCATAAGTCAGAGTCCTAAATCAGATTTCGGGAGACATAAAGAGGCCAGCAACCATGGAGACACCGGGCAAAAAGAAAAACTAAAATGGATAAGCTTTGGACAACAGGATTATAATTTTGACCTGAAGGATGTAAGAGAGGTAGCAGATCTGATGTCATCAGGCAAATCATTCCATATGGTAGGTGCGTCATAAGCAAAACTATGGTTGAAATATTTCTTAGATCACCGTTTGGAAGAGAAAAAGTAGAAACCCATAAAAATAAACTGTCAGGTCTATTATGCCTGGTATTATAAGGTATACCAAGGCAAGTATGGGCCAAGGGATTTAGTGTAACCTCTCTAAAGGTATTGATACACTAGTGTAGCTGTTTTGAAAATGGAACAATATTTGATAGGAAGCCAGTGTAAACTTCTAAGAATAGAGGTCATGTACATACCTATTACTGTTAGTAAGCACCCTAATGTTGAATAGCCATGAGATACAGAAGAAGTGAAAAAGTGCAAAGATAAGGAATCTTTTGGAATTTTTTATAAGTTTCGTAAAGGTACCGAAGAAATATCTCTCGAGAAAGAGAAAATGTATGCAAAGTCAGAGTATAAAAATAAGAAATTTAATAGCAAGATGACAGCATACAGTGATCGTAAAGTAAATCCCCAAATTGGAGTCCAATAGAGTATATCACCTCAAAAAAAATGAAGTCCCAATCATTTTTTTCAGAATCCTGTGTTATAGTTTGCAGTAAAATCAACTGAGAGTATGATAATCGTAAGATTTTAAAAGGTCAAAGTTCAGTAGACAGGCTCATATTGGCAAAGGTCCTTTGCAGATTACACAAACTGCAAATCAATTATCATTGATGATAAGTTCTACCTTTATTGTGTCATAGTAGTTTGATTGCCACCCGAAATTCGCTTCTAAAGCCGAAATATTTTCTGCATAAAAATCCCGTCCTGATGGACACACTAACAATCGCAAATCGAATCCAAATCTGAAATACTGTGTATTTAACATACTCGGACAGCTTTATTGCGCAAATCAAGGCAACATTTTAGAGGCAACAGTCACTGACTCAATGTCAAAGCTCACACCAAGACATTGCACACATACTCCCCCAACCAATATCAATACACAGTATTAACTTCTTACACCTTATGGTTTCTGAGATTTTAAGAAGTCAGAGTCACTACAGCAAGTTGAAATTAAGGTCACACCATGATATTACAGAACTATATCCCCAACCAATGTTCCTAGCAAGTATTAACTTTGTGCACTTTACATTTTCTGAGATGTTGTCTGAACAAGATTTTAAAGTTTGGGGTCACTACAGCAAGGTCAAAGATCAAATCAAGGTCAAACAATTATGTTGCGCACTTACACACCCAACTTGCTACACTGTACAGTTTCCAAGATACAGCCAGGATAAGTTTTTTCCACCCACCCGATGACTGAATGCCTGACCAATCAACTGCCCTCTTGACCACCCACCCAGCTAGACGCCTTATGTGAAATGATACTGCACTGTCTTTAAAGGCTATGGGGTAAAAAGTGTTCAATCATTCATTTTATCTGGCCATGTTTGCATTAGAATGACAAAAGCTCATCAATAATCTATAACATTTCCCTGGAATCCATTCTCTCTTTCAGTAAAAATTGCAAGGTAATGCTTCAGGGCATAGATTTTAAACCTGTATGTCACTGACGTCTCCCAAACTACCATACAGTCAGAAGAAAGAGTAAGGAAAGTGAAATTCAGCACAAATTGTGAAATTGGCCATTGAGGAAATAAATATACTTGATCTTCTTGAGTTCTGTAGACATTTGTGATTGTTTTGAATACATCATGCCGTTGATTTCTGGGGACTAATTGACACAAATATGAATTATTTTGTCTTACTGTTAAATAGTGCGTTGGGTGTGAGTTCCACATACTGTACAGAAATTCACATGTTTAACTCTTATCGTGGTAAATGTTTTTCAGTAATGAAAATAGGTTATGTGTTGTTCTCTAGAGGTTTAATAGTCTGGAAACCATTTTCTGTTGACAATTTCCACAGTTGTCTATGTGATGAGGTATAATTTCAGTTTATCCAGTCTATCCCTGGGAAATTCTACTACTACTACTCTGTTTGTAGTTATGCTTTTCAAAGGTTATTAACCAGTCTGGTTTGGAGGATTGGACTCTCTCCACTTTGTATATAAACTAATGCACTTCAGCTGGGGAATGATTTGCATATACACAGAAATAAACACTAAACAGACACTTAACAGGTTGCACTTAGGGAAATAATACAAATTCAAGCCTTTATCAGTGTCTATGTGCAGAAGGATAAAACAGTGTAATTCTACGTGGTCCAGACCACAGGCCGTATTCAAGATTTTTATCTATTCTTTGCTTTAAATTAACCAAATTATCTTTATTTTTTAATTCTTTTTTGTTCATCTGTGTAAAGAATTTATTTTGCATAAAATTATCTTTCCAAGATTCATTGTTATTCAAAAATTCATTCATGATTAAAAAAAATAGTAATCCTTAAAGTGATTCTTTAAAATATAAAAAAAACTTCTTTATGAATATAACTCTTGGTCTCTGAAACTTTTGGCAAAAAGGTTTAATTGGTCTCTCAGGGAGAATCTACAGTGTAATTGTACATGTTATCATTACCTACCCATTTGTTCTAAAGGTTGTATAATCATTGAAGCAGGACAGCCAATCTTTGTGCCTTCACATCAATATTGTATTTTTAATTCTTGTGATAAATGTATGAGTTCTGGTTTTACACCTTGATAAAGCTTGTGCTTCTACAGATCACTTTTTTTTTTGTCTCCGGACTTTCATGAATTGTGGCGCAGCGTGATGAGTATTTGTCTGCTCACTGAAGTTAAGTGGCAATGGGCTACGTTAGTACTTGGATGGGTGACCGTCTCAGTTCTACACCAGCTGTGGGATGTGTCTGAGTTGGAATTTCTTTGTGTCACCAGACTTTTGTAAATTCTAGTGCACTACTCGTGTCTCTGATGGCTTTGCGCTCGCACTAGGGGACCAAAATGCTTTTTGGCCTTGTTTTCACTACAAATGGCATTATTGAAAGCCCATCTCATTAACACGTGAATCAGCTTACACAGTGCCTATTTGGGCACGTAAAGGTTTATTTCTTCATATTTTGTTCTTGCTTTACTTTATTGCATTAATAACATCTGATGTCTGATGTTCTGTGTAAAGGCATAAATATTATTTTATTTAACCAGGCAGTTCCTGTAGTGTTTTGATTTTTTTTTTTAATTTCAGACTGGAGTTGTTGTGTTTGAATTATGACCTCAAATTGACTGGCCTGAGACCCTGGATATGATAAAAAATTTTCAAGAAAGTTGATTAAATTTGCTTGGATAATTCTGTTTTTATAATTTGTTTTTGCAAGAGAGCTAAAAAGCACCTTCCCACAGACATGTGGGTCAATTATCACTTTTTTCAACTTATGTAAAAGCCAGACTAATATTTATGTTGAATGTCCTGATATCTGAAACTTGATTGTAATTAGTACTAAGTATGATATTGTAAAGCCATAAGGATTTCTAGCTGTTACAATAACATTCCCACATGAGCCATTGTTAATCCAGGAGTACTCTCGATTGCCAAAACTCCAGTCAGAGTACTAGTTAAGGTCATGCAACATTCTTTGTATCTGTATCTTTAGTGCCATTAGAATTTTTTTTTCTGTTGAAAGGGTAAAATTCCAATAAAGTATTTTATAAGTGATTAATGCATACATTATTTTAACATTCAAAATCCAAAAGAATACAATATTTCTCAAACAGAACATGATGTATGTGTGTATCTGAAAAATCACCTTATATTCTGATTACCAGTGTGAGTTTACATTTGTTGGGCAAAAATATTTCTTGTTATTCTGTGTACCCATAGGAATATTTCATGAATGGGCTGATTTATCCAGCTGCAATTTATGTGTAATGAGATATCTCACAAAATTGTGCTTTGTTTCTTCTGTATTGTTTTACCGTAGCAACACCAAAAATGATCAGATTATTGGTATATAGACTTCTATACTATATTTCAAAATCAATCCTGTTTGCCATCTATGTCTTGTGTGCCTCCAAATCAGGAAACAGATTTTTACTGTATCCAAATCCTTAACGAAAAAGCTCAATCAGTGACTCCAAAAATATCATATTCGATAGCAACAATAATTATACATGTGTTTCATGAATTACTACTTTGGGGTAAAGTAGATTTCCAATCATTAGAAATCTAATTTAACTTGTTTGATTACACTATTTAGTATATTAATATTAACTAGAAAGCAGTCATAGAGTACTGACCTCCACCAGGAGAAGGCTTTCTGAAATTTTGGGATGATCTGAATCTTTCCCAAAACGTAATCACCTTTTCCATTGTCAGGCCCTACGCACATAAAATAAATTCCAGAGATCCATTTATTACTTTTGCAGTTATCTTCAACACAGGAAACAAACAAACAGACAAACTAAAGCACTCAAAAACATAACTTTCTGATGGAGGTAATAATCAATAGAAAACATTTATGCAGTGCCTCTGGTCTGACTCATTCTTGGCCACATAATGAAGACAGTTTTATCCAGCTCTGTGAAAATATATAGTCTGCCATATTTCATACCAACTTTATTGGTTGCCAACATCAAACCTTTTTTTGTGTCACTTTGATTGATGATAATATTAGACACTTGTATTTTTTTCTCTTGCAAGTTTGCTTTGGAATCACCTGAAGTAACAGCCATGGGTCTTTCTCTAAAACAGACACGGGTATTATTTCCCAATGATATTTCTGAAGATCATTTTGAGCTTACTTGTACTTTCATAAATTGTGGTGTAGTGGAATGAGTACCTGCCTTTTCACTGAAGTTAAGTGGCAATGGGCTACATAAGTACTGGGATGGATGACCACTTCAGTGCACTACTTGTGTCTCTGATGGCTTTGCAGCTCGCGCTAGTAGACCAAAACCCTTTTCGGCCTTGTTATCATGGGCACTTGGTACCCCGTTGATTATAACCATTCATGTGATACTTGCTACCTTGTTTATTGTAACCATTAATGTGGTACTAATTGGTACCCTATTTATTACAGCACTTCACTGGTCCATGTTGCCCTACTTCTAGCCATTCATGGGTACCTGGTACCCTGTCTATCATAATTGTTTATGGATACTTGGTACCCTATTTAATTTATCATACCCATTGGTGGGTACTTAGTACCCTATTTATCATAACCTATAATGCACAGAGTGGGATTAAAAAAAGAAGCAGCCATGGTTCTCTTTTAGACAAGCATGGGGTGTTGTTTGTTAATTGCTCAGTAATTAGTTTTGAGCTTGTGTAGTTTTCTCAAGACAGGGGTTGAGAAGTCTGGTATTTGGTCACTTGGCTGTCACTTCTGTTGAACTGGCTGTGGGTTTGATTATGGCAATATCTGGGATTCCCCAAGGGTCTCTCTTGACAAGTCGATTTGATCTCAGCTGCTGAAAGGGACATAAAACACTGCCACATCATTTGTTTGTCATAGTTATTATTTGTCTGTTATTTTCTTTCAAGTAGCATTGACCTTTGTTTGCCACTGTGGCCTAGTTGGTAATAATCATGTGGGAACACAAAGGACCCTGGTTCAAACGCATATATAAGCAGATACATTGTGGTTGAGATGACCACTTAAAATGGCAGTCCTCTATCATTGGGTCCTCTCACCAGTGGCACTCTTAAGAACATCAGGGTCATTGATAAATGGTCATCCCTGAGCCTCAGTCTTTCAGATAGGGAAAAGTTAATCACTAGAGAGCTTGGCTATACTTGTACAGTTGGGTTGGGTGAATAATGCTTTGAGCCCTGTAGTACACAAAGATATTTCATTGAGTAATATATACAACACAGTTGCATCAAATTTACAAGAGTAATGAATGGTCTACAATAGCAGCCATGGGTCTTGTTTTGGGACAAGCACGGGTATCCAGTTCTAACACAGAACAGATCCAGGACACACATTTTTCTGATACAATACATGAGCTAAGCATCTCTGTGGCTGCAATGATCAATGACATTGTCTGGATAGATGTTTTTGTCTGTCTCACTGTATTGAGCTAATGTACATGTGTACCTCTAGCCTCACTATTGGCTCAAGGTTATCAGAGCATGTAATATTGTACTCAATTTGTATTATTTTCTCAACTTTATAAGTTTGGAAAAAAATTAGCAGATGGGATAAATCATATTGCAAATCAAGACAATATTTTTATTTGTTATGGGTTATAATACTAAATCTGTTTCTTTTTTACCCTCACCCCAAAAGGGGAGGGTTGAGGGTATTGTACTTATGCCTGTTTGATTGTCTTTACATATAACTTAAAAACTATACATGAGATCGGGGGTCATATTTCCACACAAGTTATGGCTTGGTCCTTCTCAAAGAGTATCCAGATCCACATTGGGACTCCAGAATTTTGTTAGTGATTTTTCACCAACTTCTGGTTCAAGATCTCTGGGCAACTAAGGCTTTCTCAGTCACTGATTGCTATTTATAGTAGAATCACCAACACAATATTACAATAGAATGCAATAGTTATTAATCTATTGCCTGGCATGTTATTGTGTAAATATTACAATAGAATGCAATACTTATTAATCTGTTCATATGGTATATTATTGTGTAAATATTGGGTGGCACACTGAGGCACACTTTCTTGGAACTGTATTGTTTTTAATTTTGTTTATAACGGCAGCATAATCAAATCACAAGCAAATAATTAACCATTATACAGTATTTATAATGAGCAAAAGAACATTTTTCATGAGTAAAATTTCACAGGCTTTTGAGCGTAAAATCTGGTTGGACAACTGCAGTTTCTGGTTTATGGTGTGTGCCCATTTCTTTGATTATATTGCATATCAAATTTTGAAAATTGTCAAATCGTGACTTTTGCGTCCAAATTTAGAGTTTTGTATGCTTAAATTTATCTAATCTAATCTAGATTAGATTAGATTAAATTTAGGGCAAAAGTTGTCATATTTAAATTTTGTAAAACTTCTAATAAAAACTACCACAACATATTTATTTACAACTGTTATTTGCCATATCATACTCCCAGTGTTTTTACAAGCTAACTTATGCAAAAATAGAATATACCCTTGTAAATACTGATACCGCAGATGGCTGCAGATTTGTTGTATATTTTGTAACACATGGTCTGGAGAAGACCTTAAAGATCAAAGGGATCAGTATCAGATATCCAAGTGCTTAATCTCCTAACTAGTGGATTCTGAGGCACACTATCCAAAACATAAATCAGAAGTCATCAAACATGAGAAGGGATAAGGGATGGAAATTATGACTTTTGAGTGTTTTCCATGCTTTATATTTTAGTTAAATAAAAGGAGGTTAATTTCAGATTCTCAAAAGACATTAAAATGAAAGGGACTCAGATATTGTGTTTTTGTGGTGCACTTTATGCAGGTGTTCCACTGGGGCAGACCTGTCGGTAACTAAGGAATTTTCGAGGGTCGGGAGCAATGTTTACATAGTCGGTTAGGGTCGGCTGTAGTTTCCTGGCCTGTCGGGGAGAGTCGGCAAAAAATCAAACATGTTTGATACTTCCCTGACTTGTCCTAGTCACTTCATGTCTTGTCTGTATCACTTCCAGGCGTGTCTGTAACCATTTCAGGCTTGTCTTTATCACTTGCAGGCCTGACCTAACATGAAGCCGGCTTGTCTTTTGCAATTTATAAGTACTGCTCATTTGCAGTCCATTAGCAGCATAATGTGAGTTGAAAATATCACCAAAAATTATGTCAGGAATGACAGAAAGCAGTGCAAGTGATCATAATTTTGAAGTTAACAGAAAAGATCCACATATATCCGGTAATTAATTAAGAAACCTGAAAGAGTGTTTTATTTTGTCCCATAATAATCAAATTCTCAGCCTATTTCATCAGTGCAATTTTTAAAAAAGTTAACAAACTATTTTGCTCCCATCACAAGATATTGCTTCTCACTGTAAAAACCCATAAGCAATTTTTGGGAAAAAAAGAGGATCAAGTGTCGACTAATCAAGAAATCGAAAACTATGTCACCAGTCAATATTTGGATCCAATCACGTGACCAGAACTACAGCAAGTATATTACCTTCACAAGAATAGGCTCTTTCCCAGAAGCTCGAAATTGGAGTGTAGAAGGCACCAACAAGCAGAAAGTTTTCAATGTCACGTGAGAGATTGTTAGAAGCACATCCCTCCCTGCTTTTTTCCACAGGATAGAACATTTTTAATGAAATTTTATATTTTAAATAACTTTTTCGTTCATAAATTGAAGCAGACATACATTTATTTCATTTGTTATATAATATGAGAGCAAAAACCTGAAAACTATAATTAAAATAACAAAAAAGAAAAGTTGGATATTTAGGTCATGTGATGGGATCCAAATATGTACTAGTGACCTAGTTTAAGATTTGTTTATTGGTCGACACTTGATCCTCTTTTTACCCCAAAATTCATCAAAAACTGCACAAGCAATACGGACTGCACGTCTGGTTGTGGGGTTCTGTATGTTTCTCCAGTCCTGTCTGTTTGTCAGTACGGCTTGTTGGGACCTGCTACGGCTTGTCTGTTAGGGGTTTAGGGCTTGTCCTGGATCTAGATCCAGACAGGCCTGGAAGTATCACATCATGTTGGGGAGGTGCAACTGACCCAGTATTTTCTCACCCTTTTTTGTGGATTTTTGTCCCCGACCCCTGACTTTTGGAGCCGACCCTAGAGTTGTAGGGTCGGCTGTAGGTTCGGCTCCAGTGGAACACCTGCATTATATTACTAATGGGTTGTGTGGACTTCATATACTTTGAATAGTAATATATTTCATAATCAAATGAGTGTTTGGTTCACACATAAAGGCCTTGTCCTCAATTAGTTGAAAATAATTGACTCAATACTAAACCAACTTACTTTTTATAGAAGTACAGTGGTACAACTTGCTTACCGCCTCTGCTAACAGAGGTTGGCAGTTTAAACCTCGAATCCTATGTGGGAAAGAGGGTAGCTTCTTACTGATGTTCGGCAGTTTACAGTACAGAACCTTGACCAGCTGTATGTACTGGTTTACTCTGGCCATAAAACTACCCGTCATATGCCTTATACAGTGTTGAAAGCAAGTTAAAACCCAAATAAACTAAATCAAAGAAGCTTAGGTCATTTGATACACAGTACATGCCATTTCCTGTATATGTTACTGTGTAAATTTGAAATGGCAGAATATCACCTGAAGCCTGAATATGAGCCGTAACTTTGGCTGTCAGAAATGAATGAAGTGCTGTATGTGTCATCCACTGTATTCCATTTGTGTATTACAGAAGTAAAATAGCTTTGCACATAATTTAATACACATAAATAACAATTTAGTCTTCTATTTATAGTTTATGTGTTGGTAGATTGGAAATTTGAATTTTGTTTTTCCTGCTTTTGTTTTTGGTTCATTTGTATGTTGAAAAGAATTCATTTTTTATAATTTTTACATTTTGATTTACTGTTCATAGTGTTGTTATATTTGTGTATTTTTTTTAATTTGTTTTTCTGAGATTCCCCTAAAATTACTTTATTAAATGATGTACTTGGGAGACAAATTAGGAAAACAAGTCTGAAATTTTAGAAAATATTTAGTATTTAGCTCATGTACATTGATCTTGAAATATTATAAACTTTTTCTGCTAATAATTTTTTTTAATTAACAGGCATACATACAACAAGATTTATGATCACTTGTAGTTGACTATACTATAGCATAATTTGCAGTCGGTGGAAAATTTAGTTGTCATGTCATGGATAATTTATACACTTTATTAAAGGAAGTAATTTTTTACTGGCAAAAGATACATTTTCAAATTTTATTATGCCAAAACATGGTTTGGTTGTTTTCATTCATTTTCATAATTTGTACCCCACAGTCTTTAAGGGCTGTGCGGGTATTGTTTTCACCCATTGTGTCCAGATGAGTGGTTTGGGGGTGGCAGGAAAAAGTTTGTGCATTCTCTATCTCAGAAACCGAAAGGTAGAAATTTGATACTTGGTAGGGACATTGGTTGAGGACTGTAGGTGTGCAATGTGGCCTTGGTTTAACCTTTGATTTTGTCATAGTGACTTTGATCTTTACAATCTTGTTTGGGCCTTATCTGGGAAACCGTAAGGTGTAGGAAAATGATACCTGGGAGGGACAGAAGGTACCAGCATCTCTGATGCTATTTTTTGAAATTTTGATTTACTGTTCTTCATAGGGTTGTATATCTTTCTTTATGTTTGAAGTGATGTGGTAATTCTACATATCATGTAACTTCGGTTAATCCCTGGGAAGCAGTTATGGAAGAGTCTATACATCATTTACCACAACCACACTGGCTGAGTATATCTGTCACTAGTTTCTCCCTACATAGCTAGTTAAGTTTTCTCAATTTCTATTTCCCAAATCATTTTTTGTGTGTGTGTCATCACATTTTCACTCCAGAATATTTGCAACTTTAACACACTGAACATTAACTTAAACTTTTCTTACTTTTTGTCAACTCTTATTTTCATAAATAAAACATGGAACTAGTCTGGAACAAGCCTGGTCATGAAGGGTGTCCGTTACAGTTTTTAAAAAAAACAGTTTTTTAAACATATTTATTCAGCTTACTATCAGTATTTAGTGATTTCTTTCTTGTACCATTCTTCACATGTAATTTGATGCATATCTATTCAGTCCTTGGCGCAAACAAAAAAAAAACTCGTGAAAAAAATTCTTCATGACAGATGTATCAATAAAACATTTTGACATATCTACAAAACAAATTTGGTAATTATGTTTTAACTCTAACAGAAAAACATCCCAAATGACATATAGGAAAAAAATATATCATAAATGAAGATGTTAATATTTAATTATTGCATGAATATTATATTGTCAATCTTCATGGGTGACAGGTTTTGGTCATATATGTCTAATGATCGGTATTGTATTTTTGGTATCCACTATAATTTTATGTGATAAGTAAAATAAATGCATATTTAAAGAAAAATTGCAGAAAAAATTGACATATATAGGGGTACCAGTGAACAAGTTTTAACGTATGATATCATCAGCATTCCTTCAATTATTTTAACAGCACAATTGTTGTTATTATTATGTATTTATACTCAACGCAATATCTCCATATACTACAGGACTCAAAGCGCTATTTAACCAACCCTACTGTACAGGTACAGCCCCAACTCACAAGTAACTGACATTCCCCTAACTTGAAGATAGAGGCTCAAGGATGACCATTTATCAACGTCCTTGAGGTTCTTTAACCTGCCACTGGGGATAGGACCCAATGACAGAGGACCGCCATTTTAAGTGGTCATCCGAGCCACTATGTATCTGCCTGTACCTGGGATTGAACCCACGTCCTCTGAGTTCCTAGACAAGTGTGTTACCCGCTAGGCCACAGTGGCAGATAAACACAAACACAAATGAACAGAAACTCTATAAAAACACCTTTATAATAATGGATATATCATATTCGTAGGCTACATAGTTTCAGAATTATTAATAAAAAAGTGACACTTGTTTGACAAATTTGTAAAGCTAATTATGTGGTGCCAGTAAAAATACCTCCCTCTGTATATCCCCCTATATGGGACAAATAGGGCATGTGGTGGATAATAACTTTGCATCTTTCAGGGATGCTTTCCATGTGTCAAGTCTGTGGGTAATAAACTCGCCTGCCATCTCTAAAGTTTATGGTTCAAATCTCAACCCCTATTGCAAGTGGTAAAATTGATAGTTGCTTTCTAATGTCTGTTTATGAACAGTAATATACACTTAATTTTTTTCATTTACTCGTAGAACTATCTATTACAAATACAAGCTTAAAACATGCTGAAAACAATATTAAACCCAACACGTCAAATAAGAATTGATAATAACATATATGTAGAACTAAACCATTTTACTTGGTAAACCCTCTAGTCAGTATACTCATTCCATGAATTTTTTTTGCCAGCTCTCTCCACAAACCCTCCTTCCTGGGGTATAATTGATCAAGAGGCTATCAACCAGAAAGTAGTTCAAGTACAATTGATAGCTGTGTGAATGTTTCTCAGCTATAAAAATAATTCATAGCTACAGCAGCAGTGGCATCAACCCCACTCTGCCCTTCTTGAGGCCAGAATGTGCTGGGAGAAGCCCCAATGCTTTATTGCATTATGTTCCTGTTTGTATGCTGCAGATATATTAAATCAGTAATTTAAGACTGTACTGAAAGATACATTATGTCAGTATACTGATAATACAATTATTGTTCGATTTCTCATCAGATTATTTTAAGTAGTTGCTAATTTATTTTCTTGTGAACTATAGGTTTAGTGTCTATTTAAATCCTGGGTCTAATTGGTAGATCAGCTCACTGTGCTGTATTAGAAAGGAGACAAAATTTACTGGGGCATATTGAAACTGTACTGCACACATGGTTAGCCATGTATCTGCTGCTGTTACACAATCTTACATAGAGCATAGAAGTGAGGGGGTGGGGGGCAGGGGAGAGGTATGAAACGGGGTAGCTTAACCCAGCAAAAGGATAGCCAATGTGTTGAGAGCTGGCTGCTGAGTATATGGGTGTTTGTGTGTGTGGTGGCTGTGGGATTGAGAATATGACGAGTAGTTAGATTGGCCTTTGGGTGCCGTGAATATGTCCTCCCATATTTTCCACGTGCTTGTAAATTCATGCTTGTGATTTAGTATGTACAGAGATTGATTGGCATCATTTTTGCAGCAGACTGGGTGTATTGTAGTAGCTGGATACAGATGTGTGTACATTGGGAAAATATTGCAGCTGATAAAATTATATGTTTTGTTTGGAGAAATGTGAGGTATAACAGATATAGATAGTCATTGTGGCAGGATTATTTGAAGTGACTGTTGAAAAAGACATACTTTTATTTTCACAGGCAATTGGAAGTTATACTATTATTTCTTTGTGGATAAAACAAGAAGAAACATTCCCATGGTATGTCATTTACTAACTGTATGTATTGTTTAATACATTGGTAATTTGTGTGATTGTTGATAGCTACTTTTGAGTCATTAACATCTTTGCATTTTCGTTTCTTAAAAAGGGTGCACTTAACATATCTCCATTCCAACACTGTGAAATAAAAACACATAGCCTATTTCTACCTATTTCTATAAAATTAATATAGATTAAGGTTCAGTTTCAGAACCACTGTGATCATTATAGAATGAGCAATGTTATTGTGATGCTTACCCATAAAGGAACAGTTATTGGTCCATCAAGAGTGACATTGTATGATTACTCCAGATCCCACAAGGTTATGCAGGTATTGCCATATTGTCCAGCTAGGTGGGCAGACAGGTATTCAGGTGGGTGGGCAGTAGCTGGCAAACTTGGCATGATGATCCTTTGGGGTAAAATTGTTCATTGTCATGGTCTTCACTTAGTGTGACCTTAATGCTTTGCCTTGGATGTGAAAACCATGTCTGGACTGTATCTCAGCAACTATAAGATGGCGTAATTCAAACTTGGCAGAAACAATCTTTAGTACGGGTTAATTTTGCAACATCTTGATTGTACCAAAGTTTGACCTTGACCCATTTACCTTGCACTTGAAAATTTGTTACCTTGGGCTTCAAAATATGTCCGCTGTGTAACTCACCAACTGTAAGGTGGAAGAACTCCACTGACAGCTACAAACCTAATCCAAATAATAAATTGTATAGGTTTGTTCATTTTGGTAACAAATTAAGACAGTACCACTTATACCTTGTTACCCCTTTTCTCTCTCTAGATGTCCCCCATCATTTCTCCAGGCTGTTTGGTATAGGCATCTCCACTCTCTGATGCCATTTTTATCTTATAGTTGGTGACTAGCCAACTCTGAGGTGTTATTTTGGCCTAAACGCTTATGCAAAAACACCTGCCCCATTTGCTTTGAAAATTTCATTGTTACTTTTAGATCACAATAAGGTCTTTATGTAGTAAAAGTACAAACATCTTCCATTTTTGCATGTTTTAATGGTGATTTAGTATTTGGTTCACATTCGTGGGAGTTAATTTGGTAAAAATTCACAATATATGCCATGTTTCCTAGCAGTTATAGGCTTTGCCTTATGCAGAGCACTCGATATTGTTTTATTTAATTTCCCTTTTTGGAGGCCATCTTGGATTTTTCTGAAATTATAAAAAGTCATTTATCTTATTAAAAGAGCAGGAACGATCAATTTCAGATGAATTTTGGTTCCATAGGGTAAAAAATACATATATTCATCTGACAGAAAAACTTCATTTACTAATTCTTTGGCAGCTATCTTGGGTTTCTGTGGAGATATGAAATTTTTGTAGAAAATATAAAATTATGTTGATCTTATGCGCTACTACATTGTCTACATTTTAAGTGACATTACCACATTACACCTATGTATAATTGGGTTTCCATTTTTGAGCAAAACTTACAATAAGGAAAATGATACACACTGCTATTTTCCTGTTATGGTCTCTAGTGTTTAAGCATTACCTATTTAAACTGCTGGAATAAAGATGTACAAGTCACCTATAACAGTTAGTTGCAGTTGTATTTTGTTTAAACATATTTTGTGCCATTCTTTGTAATATTTTGAAGTAATGAGAAATACACTGATTTAGTCTTTGTGTTGATTTTAATTGTCATTTGAAAACGTCTTCGTTCCAATTGACTTTTATTATCACCCATTGGCCAGACAGATAATAATGTTCAGCTTGTGTGTGAATTACCTCCATGGGTGTGCCATATTTTTTCCCACTGGGATGCTGAATGAGAGATAGTCATTATAAACTACATCTTATATGTGAGGTGTGTGTGTGTGTGGAGTTATGCATGTGTCACAAAGTAAAGGGCTGTGGGGGCTTTTGCTTAGTTTCCCATGTCCTCTATATTTTTGCATGCAGATCAGGTCCATAGCTAAGTGAATAATAGCACTGATAGCTTTTTTGAGTAAATTGCTTATGACTCCAAAATGACTACATTTTGATATTTTTTCCCTAAAGTATGTTGTTCAGCTACTTTCTCCTTACCTACAAGATGGTACATGTTTTAGATGTTTATCTCAATATCTAAGTGAGTAATAGTTACTTTCTGTTTTAACAATAAACTGTATCATGGTGAAGTTTAAAAGCTGTAGTTCCATACCTAAATGAGTAATCGCTACTTTGACATTTTCCCAAAAATAAATAACTTGTAACTTCAACACTATTGAACTTAGAAGATTTTTATCAAATATGTTGTTCACCTATTCTTGATGATCCGTGTCATGACATTTTTTCAGAGCTATAGCTCCATCGCTAAATAAGTTAATAGCTACTTTGACACTGTTCAGCTTTGAGTAAATCACTTATAACTATAATACTATTGATCTTATTGCGCTACCATAGCTTACCATGTGGGACTCAATGCTGTTCTCGGATGGCCGCAAGGCATCAGGCCAACGTCTAAGAAAAATAGACATTTATAGTTGGCCGTAGCCTCCAGTTGTCGTCACGTGATAACCTTTGACCTCTCGTCCTACTTACTCGTTGGCCGCATGGATATGTCGTTTACACAGACATTTTTATCTATTTCTCAGCACATACGTATTGTTGGATGTTTATTTTTAGTCATTTCATTTATTATATATCATAGATTATTCTGTAAAATTTCCATTGTGACAGGATAAGTATATTTCTTATTTTCACGTGTTTTGAGTTTTCCTCGGTTCAGGCTTTTTACATCTACGTCTTTTATTGCGTTTAAAATGTCCACCCATCAAACGAATAAAGGCAAACCAAGAGCTAGAAAATGCCGTCATTTTTGTTTTTCTTTTGATATACACCACTATTGCCCTACCTGTAGGGAATCTGGCAAGGGTGATTACCCCTGTGTCTCTTTTGAGGTGCCCTGTGATATCTGTGCATCTTTCACAGATGAACCAATGAATAAAATTCAACACAGGAAACGCTATATAAAGAAATAAAAGGCGGACGCTTCTAGTGCAAAAGATGATGAACTTGATCTTTTGGGTGAGGGCGATGGGGATTCTTTTACCGGTTCTAATGCAGACCTTGAGAGTGCTGCAGACAATTTATTTACCTCACCCCCACGTCCTCAGCCCCTTCCCTTCAGTTCATTGTCTCTCAAAACTCCAGCCAAAACTGTCCCCACCCCAGGTACTGCCTTACAGCAGAAAATTGAAACAAATCTAGAAAAATCCCTGGGTAATTCACTTAACATCCATTTACAGCAGCAAATGAGTTCCTTTCAGGCTTCAATGTTAGAAGCTTTCCAGTCTCTCCGAGACGAACTAACTTCTAAAAAGCAAGTGGAGGCGGATCAGACCTCAGCTTCTAAGCCTGGAACCTCTCAAGCTGTTGTAAATCTTGACCTACCCCCTCCGAGACAACCTCGGACCACCTCAAATGTTGAACAAATGGAAGTGGACTATAGCCCTGCACTTCCACCTCACCTCCATGCTGATCATCATTTGGCATCGGATCAGCCTTCTAGTCCAACCCAGGAGCCTTCCAAGAAGGCTTCGGTTAGACCTAAAACACACTCTCACTCTCACAGTAGGGATGAGGTTGAACCCAGGTCTGCCTCAGATCAATACAATGATGAGTCCGATGAACCTCGGATTGCATCTTCTAAATCCAAAAAACATGCTGACAAGAGTAAGCATAAGGTGAGGTCCAGATACGTGTCATCTTCCTCAGAGGAGGATCAATCCTCTGTAGCCAGACACAGGTCTTCTAAGCCCTCTGGGGCTCAGCCCTCAGGGGCTGTCTCTGATCAAGACCAACCTCAACATGACACAGACCCCCTTATTATAGGGAAGTAGCTCTGTCTCACATTCCCTCCCAGTATGCTGAAGAGGTGGACACTTTTAGGCGCATTCTTTCCCTCCCTGACCCCAGGGAGTCCATGCCTAGGTCCTCAACTTCAGTCATGGATCTGGATGATGAGAAAAGCCGTCAAGAGCTCAGACCTAGAGGTCCTTCCTCTATGCTCCCACTTAGCTCAGTTATCAAAGATGCCTTTGATAAATTTGAACATGATTTTCAGGCCGCTAATTTACCTGAGGGTAAATATATCAAACCTCCTCCTTCCACTACAAAGTGGTACAAGGTGGGACAGCCCTGTTATCAGGAGAAATTTCAGGAGTTGAATACAGATTTTGCAAAGATCTGTATTACTCCTAAACCCCCTGGGGCTCCTATGGGCAAGGTTCCAATACCAATTCTTACGGAATTGGAACACCAAGCTAGGCAAAATATCACCACGCTCAATTTACTGCTGCCTTTACCAAGACTTCATCTTCAATGCTTCTCTTGATTTATTTATTTGGGGTTTTATGTCGCTTTCAACACTATACAGGTCATATCATGGCGGGTAGTTGGAAGGGCAGAGGAAACCAGTACATAGAGTTCGCTAGGGTTGTGTACTGTAAACTGCCGACCAACAGCAAGCAACTACCAGCTTTCCCACTTAAGGCCGTCATGGGGATCGAACCCCGGCCTCAGAGGTGGGAGGCGAGAGTGTTACCACTCTGCCACCGTGGCCCCTGCTTCTCTTGAAAAGTGTCAACATAGCATTAAGTCAACCTCCAAGAAGGTTAAGACTCAGATCCAGAAAGGTGCCAATCCTGAGAAAGCAGCAAAGCGTGGATATGAACAAGCCTGTGAGTACTTAGATTTTTGGAATAAGATTGTTCTTATCCAACACAGGGCTCTCACATGCCTCAGAAAATCCCTAGCCCATATACTCTGGAGGGAACTATATTCTATGGGTAACACTGGCTTGCTTAGGCGCGAAGCTGAAATGACCCTTTTGCAACCACATTTAGGGGAAACGAGATGCCAAGAACTCAGGAACTCGTCCTTTTGGGACCCCTCCTTGTTCCAGTCTCAACTTGTGACGGAAGGTGAATACTTCCTCCTCAAAAAAGGCACCTCTAAAGACTCTCAGGGTTTCAGACCCTATAAGCCCTTTCGTGGTCCCCACAACAAGAAAAGAGCTCCTACAGGAAACGCCCCTATGGGGGCAACTCCTCACAAAGCAGTAACCAATCATTTTCCTCAGGTACAGGCAAACCGAACTTCAGAGGCTCCAGGGGTCATTTTTGACCCCACCACAGGGGGCGAGGGCGTGGAAACCCCTCTCCCCAATGACTCCTTAAAAGCCTCCCTCAGTCCACCAGTAGGACGTTGCCTCCATTCTTTCAGAAGAGACTGGCAAACAAACAAATGTTCTTCCAACGTGTTAAACATTATCACCAATGGCTATGTACTGCCATTCCTTTCAAAACCAAATCTGGTCAGATTCCCTCTGATTCTGTCAGAGTACAAGGCCCGTCAAAAAGACCAAGCTCTGGCCACTTGTATCCAGTCTCTTCTGTCAAAGAACGCAATCAAAAGGGTGGAAAATGGAAAATCTCTCTGGTTTTACAGTCGCCTGTTCCTAGTACCCAAGCCTCACCAAAGGTGGAGGCCAATCATAGACCTAAGCAGGCTCAACACTTTTCTACACGTAGAAAAGTTCAAAATGGAAACTCCAGAGTCCATCAGGACCTCCCTGATTCCAGGGGAATGGGTATCATCGATAGACCTATCAGACGCTTACCTTCACATCCCCATCCATCCAAACTCAAGGAAATACCTAAGGTTTTGCCACCTCCCTCCCATTCGGACTAGCCACAGCCCCCCAGGTCTTTACAATGATTGTAAAGGAAATGAAGCTAATGGCCCTCTCCAGAGGATTCAGACTTCACCAATACCTGGACGACTGGCTGATCAGGTCCCAGTCTCAGGAAGAAGCCCGAGTGAACACTCAGGCAGTGGTAGACCTAACCCAGTCCTTGGGTTGGATAATAAATCAGGAAAAATCAGAACTGAAACCTACTCAGGTGTTTTCGTTCGTGGGCTATGAATACCATCTAGATTCAGCCCTTGTAAAATCCACTCAAGAAAGATGGCTCAAACTTCAGGACTTGATCCTAAGACTCAAGTCAAGACATGGCTTGACTGCAAGATGTTTGATGTCGCTAATTGGGTTGCTTACCTCAATGGAGAAAATGGTCCCGGAGGGACGCCTTCACATGAGGCCCTTTCAGTTTCACCTCAAGGAGTACTGGAGATATCCTCAGTCATTGGACAACCTCCTTCCTTGGACAGAAGCCATTGCAGCACACCTAGACTAGTGGCAAAATCCCTCAAACGTGATGAGAGGTGCAGACCTTCATCCCAAAGACCACAGTATCCAACTCTTTACAGACGCCTCAAATGAAGGTTGGGTCGCTCACTTAGATCAAAGTTCTACAAAGGGTCTGTGGTCAGACCGGGAAAAAAGGCTACACATAAACGTTCTAGAATTGAAGGCGGTCTCCCTGGCCCTTCGAAGCTTCAAGGACCAGTGCCAGAACCAAACAGTGCTAGTTGCAACAGACAACTCAACAGTGGTAGCCTACATAAACAAACAAGGAGGAACTCACTCAGCAGAGATGTGCGCTCTCCTGTGGAAGATCATGACATGGTGCCATCACTATCACATAACATTAAAAGCCAGACACATTCCCGGGTGTCTGAATGTGATGGCCGACCTTCTATCCAGGTTGAACCAAGTACAGTCGACAGAATGGTCACTGCATCTGCAGGTGTTCAAACAGATCTGTCAAAAGTGGTTCACTCCTCATGTAGATCTATTTGCCACTCACCTGAACCACAAACTTCCACTGTATGTATCTCCTGTCCCAGACCCAAAGGCTTGGGACATAGATGCTCTGAACATAAACTGGACGGGTCTCACTGCTTATGCTTACCCTCCGACGGCTCTCCTTTACAGGGTGATCCAAAAAATCAGACAATGCCATTGCCTGATCATCATAATAGCCCCAGGCTGGCCAGGGATGCCCTGGTTTTGGGACCTAGTGCAGCTCTCAACAGAGATCCCACTGCAACTTCCAGTGTCAACAACCCTCCTCAAACAGTCCCACAATTATGTGTTTCACAGCAATCCTCAACATCTCAACCCCCACACCTGGTGTCTAGGAGTGGACAGCTCCAAGAACAAGGTTTCTCTGTGGAGGTGGCAGAGAGAATTGCTGCCCCTCAGAGGTCATCAACAAGGACCATCTACAAGTCAAAGTGGGCCCTATTTGAGAAATGGTGCAGAGAAAATTCGGTGGATTTCTCCACTCCATCTGTGAAACATATCTCAGATTTTTCATGTACCTGTACCAAGATCTAAACAGGCGCCCCTTGACCATTGATGGTTACAGGACAGCCATTGTTTACACTTTGGGCCCAGCGGGCCACCATATTGCACAAAGTTCTGACCTTCACAGATTACTCTCCAGTTTTCACAGGGATCATCCAAAAAGTTCCAGGAATCTTCCAAAATGGAACCTTTCTGTTGTTCTCAATGAGCTCACAAAAGCGCCCTTTGAGCCTATGAAAGACACAGACCTCAAACATCTTACTCTCAAAACTGCTTTCTCGCTAGCTTTGGCCTCCAGCAAGCGCCGCAGTGAAATCCATGCCTGGGTTGCAAACAAAGTATCTAATCTAGGACAATGGAAAAAGGTTGCCTTGTTCCCTTCTTCTGACTTCATAGCCAAAAACCAACTAGCAAGAGAAGGTTCTCGAAGTATGTCTCCGGTGACTATTCCTGCTTTGACTACCATTGTAGATAGACAATTCAGAGAAGACAGGACGTTGTGTCCGGTGCGGGCCCTGAGGTACTATTCGGATTGAACCAAAGACCTGAGAGGACATCAGACCCGCTACTCTCTCTTCTTGGTTGAAACAAACCATTCTACTTTGTTATAAACAAGCAGACCAACAAGCCTTGGACTTGGTCCAAGTTAAAGCGCATGACATTTGGGCCTTCGCTGCCTCTAAGGCCTTTTACGGTGGGGTATTGGTGGACCAAATCATGCAAGCCTGTCACTGGAAAGCTCACAACACATTTACAAATTTTTACCTAAAAGACCTTACTTGGTCAGACAACGACAACAATATGTATCAGGGACCAGTGGTGGCGGCACAACAAGTCCTAGATCTTTCCCCTCAGACCAGGTATCCTCGGAAAGAAAAGAAGGGGAGGGGGGCACATCCGCTACAACCAAGTCTTCAGGAGTCTAATTCCAGGGTCTAGGTATAGGTTTACCTCTCAAGATGTTACGGGTAAGGTCATTTTTTATTTTTAGTTTATCAAGAAAATATGTATTAAGGACTTATCAAGCTGTCATTAATCTCATATTCGGTGGCAAAAATTTATGAGAATTCCAACCATTGGGCTGGTTTTTCACTCGTGATTGGTCCCTAAGGACCCTTATGCCTCTAACGTGAGCACGGCTGCACTTCGCTCCTACAATCAAAACATCTTGACAGTTTTAGCACTGTCATCCATTCTATTCAGGTTTTTGGCTCTTTACAGGCCCGGTCTACGGGATTGGGGCACTGTAAACAGGACTCAGATTGGTATTTCTAACACTCTTTCTAATATATATTACTTCAAAATCTAAGAAAAATTGACATATCTTCCAGTCTCAGCTGTAATCCCGCCACTGGGCGGTTGAATTCAGCATTGAGTCCCACATGGTAAGCTATTGTAGCGCAAGAAAATTGAAAATTTTAATTGCTTAAATGTAGCTTATATAAGCTACAAGCTTACAATGTGGGACTCAGAAGAGCCCCACCCTGCCTCCCCGCTGTATTACAGCTCAGGGGTAAGATTTAAAAATTTCAACGAGAAAGTAGGACGAGAGGTCAAAGGTTATCACGTGACAACTGGAGGCTACGGCCAACTATAAATGTCTATTTTTCTTAGACGTTGGCCTGATACCTTGCGGCCATCCGAGAACAGCATTGAGTCCCACATGGCAAGCTTGTAGCTTATAAAAGCTACATTTAAGTAATTAAAATTTTCAAATTTAGAGCATTTTTGTTAAATGTGATGTTCACCTACTTTTGATTTACTGTGTCATGACCAATTGTCAGAGGTGCATCTCCATAGTAGTGGTAAAGACGGCAAACCGGATAGTTGGTTTCTATTCGATTCATATAAACATAAACGAAATCCGGTGACAAAAGTCCAAGAACCGGTTCCCGAAATGTCACATATTTCACCTCAAACGTATAAAATATTGCTTAAAACGCTTAAAAACATTTACTTGTGTAAAATTTTGCCAATATACAGTGAAATAATATCCAAAATGTCAGATTTTATCAAAAAATAAACTGCATTTTAGTTGAAGTAATTGTTCATGTACGTGTGCATAAGATTTTACAGTGTGACTACAGTTTGGTGTATACTAATTCGAACGAATCCGGTTTCAGCCGAATTTTTGTTTTTGGGACCCGGTTTCCATATTTACTTTCGATCGTAATACTACTCCATAGTCAACTGAATTAAAGCTGCTGTTATAGTTCACTATTGAAATTGAATCACTTAAAATTGGAAAACCACAGATTTAAGAGGATTTTGGTGGAATATTTTTCTCAAATACTTTGTGATGTTCTGTATCATGGCAAATTTTCAAAGCCATAGCTCCATAGCTGAGTAAAAGCTGTTTTCACATTTAGGTATTGTGTATGAAAGTTAAACACTATTAAATTCACAGTAACTGTATATGAAGTATGCTGTTCACCTACTTTTTGATGGTCTGTGTCACATCTTTTAGGTCAAATCATATTGAAGTATTGTTCATGTATCTTGCAGTATTTTCTGAAATGGAATAAGGTTGGATGTAATAATTCTTTAGAAGTTGGAGAAAGCTCTGGAAAAGGGCTTTGTCCACTGACTGGTTTTCAGGGTCACTTTTATGACCAAACAAGGTCAGTTTTTTTTTAATTTTGCAACTTTTGAGAAAATGCAAACTACAATTCAGCAGTTACACTCATCTCTTTCCTCAATATATTTTTATTTAGTTTTTACTCCCTGACAGGTAATCATACCACAAGGGTGGTCTTTACCTCTTATACCTCAGTTCTACTGTCAGTACTTATTATATGACATAGATTAAGACTCTGAGAGGCTGCTGTGACTGATCCTGTTGAAAACAGTGGGAAAACTGATAAAACAAGTGATTTGTCCCCAGTAGAGAGATCAGTCATATGACTGAAAAGAATCTGACGGTGTGCTGCTGATGGTAAAGATGTTTGACCACCATCACTCTTGGGAAGTAGAAAAGATTAATCGGCAAACTGGTAGAACCAGGGACTGGCTCCATATTTATGGAAGAATATACCAGATAAGTTACAGCAGCCAAGAGATGATCAACTTTTCTTTGGGATGTTATGACTTATCTGTTTGGTGTTACAACTCTCACACAGTCTTTTTCAACAGGATGAGTTGTAGCAAGTTCTGAAGTTATAAATCTGGAAGGTCCTATGATAAGTCATGGAAATGGACCATTTTATTGCGTTAATACATCCTATCCAATGGACAATTGCTTTATCGGTCGGCGCGACCGGTCCAGCCAAACGCCAGAAAAAGACGTCCTGTATAGAATACCAGCAGGACCGGTCAAGAGTGTGCATTCGCTAGGTGGCGCATCATACTTCCTTCCTGTCTAGACAGCGTGACGTCAGCATCTTTTTTGTTTGGCACGTGGAGTGTGCGGACGTGTTTTCAACAAGAGACGTTTTTTTAACTTTTCAACGAATTCATCTGTTTTATTTTACTTCTACGTATTTCTACTGAAGTATCAACCATAATGTCGTCCTCAGGACAGAAACGAGGCACCTGTGGCCATGTTATGGCGAGTTTTGATGGCCACATGAAATGTGCAAGATGTCGGGACAAGTGGGTTGGAGAAGACAACTGCGTTCTCAAGAAAGACTGTAGTATTTGTAAAGGCTTTACCCCTGAACAGATCCACCAACTGTCTACCCCCACTTACAGAGAACGTAGGAACAAAGCGAAGAAGTTGGTTTCATCCTCCCCTGCTCCCACTCTCGTGGACCCTTCACACGTGAGTGTGCTGGGTAAAGTGGAGGGGGACAAGGCTGTACAGCCTGAAACCACCCCTACTGCTGCGAAGAAGAAACACAGTGATTCACCAAAACCCTCTGCCAGCAAGAAGAAGCCCAGTACCAGTAGCAGATCTTCATCTGAAGACTTAAAGAATCTGGACGATAAATGGGCAGCGAGGTTTGCAAGGCTGGTAGCTATGCTGTTAGCCAAGTCCTTCATTGTTCCGGTGGAACCGGTTGTGAAGCCAGCAGCAGAAGTCTCCACCAGCCAGAAGCCATTCTTTGATCTTGGTGCCAGCACCAGTAGTTTGGCTAGACCTGCAAGTGTTACCGGTCCCAGCCTTGTTCAGGTCACTGGTGAGGCTGTAGATGAGATGCAATCTGCCACCCAGCCTCTTGAGGCTCCCGGTGCTGGGACAACAACCCAGCCTGTTCAGGCCCTCGGTTCAGTCCCTGATGTACTGCCATCCAGTACCGGTGATGCTGACCTCAGTGCAGAACAGACCCTGACCGGTAGAGTTGTCCAGAGCTCCAGTGGATCTGATAGTGAGGATGACCAACACAGGGTTTCCGGTTCCCTGTTGGAAGGAAACTACCGGGACGGTCCCCAGATAGAGATCTCACCAGGGACGAGTCTGCAGATCAAGAAGTATCTGAGGAGGCCAACTACAGAGAGACAATCAGAGGAGTTAGATCCTTTATGGGTTGGCACAAGGTTCCTGAGTTTGAGAGTGTGTCCTCTTATCCTCTGATGACAATCCCTTTGCCGGTTCACGTGTCCAGCCAACCGGTAAAGTGTCAGTCAAGCTTCCGGTGGACGATTGGCTATGTAAAAAGATGGACAAGCTTAATCTCACCATCACAGAGGCCTACCCTGCAAGGAATACTGACAATGCTGGCCTCCTCAAAGATCAGTTCGTCAAGCCCCCCAGGTCATCCAGATGGTATGGGATGCATACTGAGAAGAAGGACTGTGAGAGTAACACAGTATGCACCTGGTCACCGGAACCGGCCAAGCTCAACCTTTCCTTCAGTCAAGTTGCAAGATGAAGCCTTCCTACTGCCCCACCCTCCCGGGCCTTCAGCCAGGACATGCTTTGGCCAGGCATTGGGAGAGAACAGCTCGTGAACAAACTGTCGTGTGCAACCAGGCTGCTGGATTATCAAGATGCTTGACCAGGGTTCAGGATGCTATGTCTGCTCAGCTGAAAACCCTACATCTGGACAAGAAGGGCAAGTCATCTGAAAGAACAAAGCAGGCGGTTGATGAATTGGACTATGTAGTTACCTTCAACCGGTCAATCTCTCAAGCCATGGCCAGGACAATGCAAGACCTTTCAGAGGGTGTGTTCATCAGCATGGCTAACTTCACTCTTGCTCGCAGGACAGCTATTTAGAATACTTACATGCTGGTGTGAAGCAAGAAACCCTGAACGCCTTGAGAACGTCTCCAGTCCATCTCAACTCACTGTTCCCGGATCAGCTTATCACCAAGGCTGAAGAGGAAATCTGCAGAAGTGAGGAGAGGCATTCTTCTGGCCAATCTCACAGACGTCAAGGTTGCTTTCACCCTTATGCTCCCAGTGACAAGTCTGCTACCCATCCGGACCGGAAATCCTGTGTTCCCGCATGGAAGCAAATAAGGGACAAGCAACAGTCAAGGAAAGGTCGTGGCAAGCCCTCAACATTCTCCCAGAAGCCGGCTAAGGGTTCAAAGCCGCATAAATGACAATCAATGTGTAGAGTTTGTGACCGGTCAGAAGGACTCTGTTTGTGTTACCGGTCAGATAGGCTTGAACCCACCACCACCAGTGTTAGCCAGAGACAAGAGAGTGACTTTAAATTTGAATGTAGACTTTTGTGTTGCAAATGCTCATATTGTCACCAGGTTGCCACAAAGGAAAGGCGTAAATCCCAATTGTTGTCAAATGTACACAGAAATAAAATATATGAAAGATGTTTCCCGTGTAGGTCACTTGAGTTCTGTAAATCTTGTCACAAATGCCCCACCTGTTGTCATGTAGGGGCAAGGTTACACAATTTTTGGGAAAAGTGGGAAGCTCTGGGTTCGAGTTCAAAAGTAGTCACCACACTGAGAGAGGGCTACACCCTCCCATTCCGGTTCAGACCCAACTTGACCAGGTCACCAACTGTAATAAGCAACTACCACAATCCATCCAAACAGGCCCACCTTTTAGAGGAACTCTATCAGCTGGTGAACAAAAATGCAGTCGAACCGGTAGCAAATCAGAATTCCCTGGGTTTTTACAACCGGCTATTTTTGGTACCCAAACCTAAGGTGGTGGCTGGAGGAAGACAATGTGCTACCAGGTCAACCATTACACCCTCTAAAACATGCTCTGCAAATATTTACAAACGCATCAAAAGAAGGGTGGGGCGCTCACTTAAACGAGCACACTGCAAGGAGAACCTGGTCCCTTCCAGAAAGCAAGTTGCACATAAATCATTTAGACCTAAAAAGCAGTCTTTCTAGCTCTAAAAGAGTTTCAAAACCTCTGCTGCAACAAGACAGTACTAATAGCTACAGACAACACAACAGTGGTTGCCTATATCAACAAAAAAGGGGGGATGAAATCGGGCTCTCTGTGTGCCCTACTGTGGAGAATACTGTCCTGGTGTATCAGGAAACAAGTAACTCTCAGAGCACGTCACGCCGGCTGAATGTGATAGCAGACAAGCTATCCAGACTTGGCCAGACCATTCAAACAGAGTGATCCCTTCACCCAGAAGTATTCCAAGCTATATGCTCCCGGTGGCACCAGCCCCAGGTGGACCTGTTTGCCACCAGGTTCTACAACAAACTGCCACAGTTTGTGTTGCCGGTCCCAGACCCCCAGGCATGGGCAGTGGATGCACTCAACCTGTCCTGGGAGGACCTGGACCCATATGCCTTCCCACCAGCAGCCATCTTGTGCAAAGTGGTGGAGAAGTTGCAGGACTACCTATGCAACAGAATGATCCTGATTGCACCGGGATGGCCCAACATGCCCTGGTTCTGGGATCTAGTGGCAATATCCAGTCAGATCCCACTATGTCTGCCCAGCATACCAAAGCTAGTGTCTCAGCCATTCAACCAGGTCCTACACAGGAACCTGTCAAATCTGAATCTACATGGCTGGCTCCTAGAGCCTCAGCGATCAAGGAGCAAGGCTTCTCTGAGGCAGTGGCAGCATGAATTGAGGCTCCTCAAAGAGGATCAACCAGATCTGTCTATGAGGCAAGGTGGACCATTTTTACAAAGTGGTGCCTCAATAATCAGGTGGACTTCAGGGCACCACCTCTGAAAGCCATAGCGGACTTACTCCTGTACTTGTTTCAGGACAAGAAGTTGCAACCAGGCACTATCAATGGCTACAGATCAGCCATTGCTGACAAATTAGGCAATGTACCCATTAATGTCAGCAAGAATGAGAATCTCACTTGTCTCCTGGATAGTTTCCATAGAGACAGACCCAAGGGCAGGAGGGGCATTCCCTCTTGGAACCTCTCTCTGATTTTACACCAGCTGACCAAGGCTCCCTTTGAACCCTTAAACGAGGCCTCACTGAAACACTTGACCTTCAAGACTGTTTTTCTACTGGCCTTAGGTTCTGGCAAACGCAAGAGTGAGATCCATGCTTGGTTACATAAGAACATCAGACACCAGTCAGACTGGTCTAAGGTGTCCTTGTACCCCTCACCCAGCTTTCTATCCAAGAACCAGCTGGCTAAGGAGGGTCCAGGTAGTGTAGCTCCAGTGGTCATACCAGCCCTGGCCCCATCTCTGGACAAGTCACTCAAGCGTGACAGGTCCCTATGTCCAGTCAGAGCCCTATGCTACTACTTGGACAGGACCTCAGATCTTAGGCAGAACAAGGAGCTGGTCTTTGTCTCCTTCAAAAAAGGGTTTGACAAAGACATCTCACCTGCCACTATCTCCTCATGGATCAAACAGACTGTGATCTTGTGCTATGAGCTCTCTGACCAGGAGGCCCTCACCTTGCATCAGGTTAAAGCCCATGATGTTAGGGCCTTTGCTGCCTCTAAGGCTTTCCAATCAGGGATCTCCTTAGAGCAGATTTTGTCAGCCTGCCACTGGAAATCTCACAACACCTTCACTCAGTTTTATTTGAAGGATGTTGCTTGGGCTGACTCAGAGCTTTTCCATTTGGGACCAGTCGTGGCTGCACAACAGGTGCACCACCAAGCCCAAAAATGAGGAGATGTGTAAATATGTAAATATGTACATACTGTATGTACCTTGTACATATAAAATACAAAAAAAAATCAGCCCCTCTCTCTTCCCTTTCTCAGAGCACTCCTGAGAAAGAAAAAAAGGGGGGGCAACGTCGGTAGACTTCCGGGTAACCGGTTAGTTGGTAGCTGACCTTGACCTCACAGGGTTCTCTGACCCTAGGTCAAATGGGCCTTCTCAGTTTTGTTTTGTTATGAGTTCACTTGAGTCCCTAGCAGCTGACCCACCTTCCAAGCGGTAGTTATTCAGCAATTGTCCATTGGATAGGATGTATTAACGCAATAAAATTGAAAATTTAATAA
Organism: Sabellastarte sp. h YS-2021; assembly: GCA_964017235.1. Classification (NCBI taxonomy): domain Eukaryota; kingdom Metazoa; phylum Annelida; class Polychaeta; order Sabellida; family Sabellidae; genus Sabellastarte; species Sabellastarte sp. h YS-2021. The sequence continues at coordinate 140,643,583 of OZ024928.1, forward strand.
GTAAATTAGATTTTTATAAGTTAATACCCTATCCAATGGACAGGCAAGGCCCACCCAACCGGCCACGCTATCAGCTTACTAGGGGTCTTACTAGGACTAGACACGAAAAAGATGCTATGATGTCACGCTGTCTAGACAGGAAGGAAGTACGATGCGCCACCTAGCGAATGCGCACTCCTGACCGGTCTTGCCAGTATTCTATACAGGACGTCTTTTTCTGGTGTTTGGCGGGACCGGTCGCCTGACCGGTACAGCAATTGTCCATTGGATAGGGTATTAACTTAGAAAAATTTAATTTACTTATTAAATTTACAAAATCTTAGATATAACCACTTGGCCACAAAGGCCTCTTAGTTAAATATAAAGATGTGGGGAATCATTGTCAATCTAAATGTCAAGATGATTACATCTACCTACTGATATATCTCAAGCAGTTATTACCAGAAGAGTAAGAAATTATGGCATATACCCTGGAATTGTTTTTCAGATCCACTGTTGTGCATAAGGAATAAAAAAAATCAGAAAAATTATGTAAAAGTACACAACACTGAAACATTTTATAGTTGCATGAAGTAGAATTAGGCACGGCAGGTGAATTTTTAACAATTCAAGGTGTGGCAATGATGCAATAGCAGATCCCTCTTATCTCATTATATTCTTTGTATTATATTCTTTGTATTAAAATTCATACATGATAATACAGAACCCTCTCAAAATCCAGAGATAAGTGCATCTAGACTTCTCACAGAAGATAGCAGGTGCAGGAAACATCTTCCAGGAATGAAATGTCAATAAATCAAGTGGCATTGCATCAATAATTATTAACCAAAAAGGCTTCAAAACAGTACTTCACCTGTTTAGTGAATTTTCGTTGTACCATGGTACGAAGGCACTTTTTTTTATCAGTGTCTGGCTTATATTATAGATTTCCTCTTGCAAACTCCTTGGCTTATATTATGTTTGAATTTATCTTGTATATTCTTGTAAAACAAGACTTTTGACAAAAAATCATTTGGCCATTATTGGTTTGAATCTGGTTCATGGTAAGGTATTTAAATGCTACAGGCCTCACAGTCTCCCACTATATGGCTGCATTGCTTTACTGAGATTTCAACTGCAAAACTTTTAAATGGTAAGTAATGTTGAGGTTTCTTTTTGGGATTCAGTACACACTTCTTCAATCTGTTATCGCTGATGTAATGCTGACACAATTTAGCAGGGCAGATAAGCTACTATCATGAATATGGCATTCTTTAATTTCTTTACATCTGATGTGACAATGTCACAATATTATCAGCTTCAAGTCTGAGTAAAATATGAATTTAAAATGCATTGAGGCAAATTAGTGATTTTTATATTGAAGTTTGATCGTTTTATTGTCAGCAAACATTCAAATTATCAATAGATAATGAAATACATTAATGGAATATTATTTGATATCTTATTTTGGAATACTGGCAGAAACAGCTTTTACGTAAATATTGGCCTGTGTAATTTTAAAGTTTTAGAAATACAAAACATAGGACTAATGCAAAGAGTTGCATAACATTTATTTAAACCATTTGCACATCACATGATCCACTTCTGCGTGGCAAGGCAGTGAAAAAATGTCTCAGTGTGAGGTACCTTTAAAACCAAAACTTTACCTGTGAACTTAAATTGTAGCAAGTGTTTAGGCCAAGAATTAACGGATATTGCAAATTATCTCCAATTTACTTTAAACTATAAAAAGTAAAAAGATATATCTCTGTTAAGATCAAGTAATACTTGGGACTAAATATTTGAGACAAAAATGTACCAGTCTTATGTTTGAGGCCAAATCTGAGAATTTTAGTCTAAACTACTTTTTGTGAACAGCCAAAACTATTTTGAGACTAAAATTGATCGAAGACTTAAGATCAAAACTTTAAGGCTTATGTCGAAATTTAGGCTTGGCAAGGTTTATAAATATGGGCCCTAGTTTTTATTATTGAACTTGATATTTTGGAAATTTATGGTTAATTGTGTTTTTGTGTATTTGTTCAAGAATATATAAATATATACATAAAGGAAGTGGAACGGGTCAGTACTTTGCTGTTGAACCCTTGCACCCTTCATTTCACAAATCACTCAAACGTTTTGGTCATAATTTTGCCTTTAATACTCCTAAGATATGGAATGACCTACCTGACAACACATACAATGCAACCTCCATTACCTGCTTCAGGAAATAGCTGAAAACCTACCTGTTTGCAAAATCCTATCCACCTTAGCCACCCCCTCCCTGTGTCTCTCTGGTATGACCTGGTGACATTAATTGACAAGCTCTTATTCAATATGTTTATGTATAATTTTGCCTTAAAGTCTTGCCACATGACATAGATTTTACCCTATAACAGTCCTTATTAAAATTGATTAAGGGATTGGATTTTGGATTAGTAGTTTTACAAAAACCTATTTATTTCACTTAATTAGATTAGTCCACCGAGAAACTAAGCTTTTTTATTAATAATTATGCATTGGTCCAAGCATATTTTCTCTGAGCCTATTAACTCTGCGAATGATTCATAGTACTTGGATTGAAACGTTATTTTCAAATGTCAAAGTATTTTCAAGTCTTTTTGATGGATAGTGTACGTATTTTGAAAATTAAGATATTTGTATGAGCATAAAGCTGTAATGTAAATACTGACATACTCCAAAACTGCACTTTTACTGCACAGATACATCTTATGATCAATAGTATTTTTGGTGTACAGTGACTTGAAATCAACCAGAGAACTATTGTCTAGACTGGGTTTCTTGTTATGGACAAATAATCGAATTTGATACCATGATGTACTGATAGCCTGTATCAAGGCAATTTTCATTGTGAAGTTAGAACATGGTAAAAGGTATAATTTGTGTAAAATCTTGTTATAACTAGCTTGTAAAAAATCAATCACAAAAAAATCATATTGAAAATCTGGAGCAAGAATATTTACATCAATAATTCTCAACCGTTGTGACCACTTATTTCATATATCAAAATTAGGGTAATATATCCCTTTCAACAGCCAGGGTCATACTGGACAGGCACTCAATATAGCCACTTGTTGGAGTCAAAACTGATGCTGATCACTAATTAGCCACCAAGGACCTGTGATCATTTAAAGAAAACAGAAAACTTGCAAGAAAGGTTAGTTTTTTGTTATTTGCTGGATATGGTGTCAGGGAGCCTTAGCCTTTATTTACATTTTGCAATCCTATATTTGCAATCCACTTTATATTGTTTCTAAAGTTTACATTGAAAAAAACTTTCACAGCAAACAAGTTTTGATCATCAATATACAGGTACAGCAATTATGGGTTTTAGAATATCTTACAGTTACTCGATGTTTTAACTTTGGAAACAGAACAGCTATGCCTACTGCTTGAACTGGAGTAAGGTTAATTTTAAATACTGGTACTTATTTTAGAACTTGGCCTTCAGATGGCCAAGACTCAGATCTCAGTCTGTCATGTTCAACTTTTTTTCGCACTGATGGAGTGTTCGGAACTCCATAAATTTGGCTCTGGTTACCAATATTCACTTTCCTGACAATTAAATGAAACATAAAACCCTGACTTTGATCATTGACCAATATTCACCAACTTTCCAAATAGATTTATAAGAGATGAAATATACAAATGGACAGAAAGGCTATCAATGAAAGCTGCATAATACTGCCATTACACGTTTTATACCAGCAACTATACTTTTGACATTTACCTAATGTATTTGTATGTGGCTAAATTCAATAGAACATTGTCAGTTAATTCAAGCTTATTTCTTTATTTTATTCACCACATACACCTGTAAATGTGATTTGCTGGATTTTGTGTAAGTAGAACTGAGGTAGTAGTCTCTGCAAAGCATGAAATATCAAACATAGTTTTCCAAAAGCAAAATAGAGAAAGCTATATCACTTAGAAGCAAAACATATGCTGTACACAAAAAAACAACAGAACCCATCTGAAAGGGCAACTTACAAGTGATAGCACTTTTCATTGTATAAAAAGTACAGTTATAGTGAGATCAATTTCTATTCAAAAGAGTTTTACTGAATGCCAGAACTCTATATCCAAATACTGAAACATGTACAGTTTTGCAGGCAATAATGGATTTTGAACACTTTAAAGAATAATTATTTTAGAGGTTGTAAAGAGGTAGAGATTTTTTGGGACTCAACTCTCTTTAGATTTGAACAACTCTTTTGAATTTGAACCATTGTAAACATACTCAAGTTTAGAGGTTTAAGGCATTTGCTTTCTTGCCGTAGTCAGTGGTAATGCATCTGATCATAGAACTTTTTCTTTCTGTATATTTTTTCATCTTCTCTGTTCGTCATTCATGATAAAAAACGTGCCATAACATTGATACTGGGGATACATACCACCCAGCAGTAATAAGAACAAAACATAAACATAGTGTTTATATTATATATGGTTATATAACGTTTTACTATTCATAGATAGTTACAAGAAACAGTAAACATTTTTTGAAATGAAACTAAATGAAAGGTTAATAAAATAGTTTTCCTCAACCCAACAAAAGTTGACAGATTCATATTCTTGTAAATACTTCTCTTTAGAATCAATATTTACTAAAAGCTTCTGTTCATCATAAATACTAATAATTTTTTAAATGCAATTTTGATACAATATTTAATATCTTAGGCAATGTTGAATTTGAAAATAAGGTTTTGTCGTCAGAAGAATCATATCAATTTGAAGAAATAACAAAGTTAAGAAATAGAAAAATAACATGTCTGCGCCTGTCGTTTGTTTTACCAGTATTTAAAACTTAATGGAGATCATTGATATAAATTTCTTATTTGTGTTTAATTGATAGGTATAATTAGTTTACTGTGCCTGTATATCATTTCAGTTCAGATCTGCAACTTTATTCTTAAATCAGCAAACTACAAAAGTGACTGTGACTGTATTGGAACAAAATTACTTTTTCAAACGATGCTAAATGTGGTTCCAGAAACAAGTCGTAAAGGTTATCCATTATACTTTCATGATTTTCATAGTATTTGAAAGGGAGGTGAGATAAAAACAAAATTTGACATTTTATCATAATTTTGATGAATGCTCTCTTGTGCAGCACTTTTCCTGTTTATATGTTAACTGAAAGAAAGCTGGTTTGACAGAAGTGGATAGTGTTCAGCATTACAACACACTTATTGAGATCTATGATCTCTGTCTGGGGAACATCTTCTTCCTTATGGTAGAAACACACTCAGTCAGCTGGGAATCCTGTTTGAAGATCCGATTCTTCTTGACAGTGTAAGGGGATATCACCGGGCCAAATACACATCAGTGGATCCCACCAGGATTTTCCTTAAAGAGACATTTTTTCTGAATTTAGAAAAGCTAATTATCGGATAAAATATTTCCATTTTAATAAAGAAATATCTTTTCAAAGAGATGTATTCTCTGATGTGTTCTTTGTTATACCTTTTGTTTCACTAAACACAGTTCTGTTTAAGCTTTAAGCTTTTTCTTGTCATAACAAATCTCACAGCTAATTACAATTCTGACAGGTACTCGGAATACTTAAAATCAAAAAGCAGTCATGCATTTGTACAAGGGAGTTAGTTGATAACAGAGAGGCATTCAGTTAATTAACTAACACTTTCTGAAAGCACTTGGAGAGCGCATACCTCTGCCAACGCCCAACACCTTCAACATTGCTTATGAGTGCAAAGATTAAAAATTATTTTAAAAAATTACTGTTTCCAGATCTTGATCTCCTCAAAAATCTAATTATCTGTTGCCTCATACCATTGTTAACATTTTCTGAAAACTTTATTAAAGTCTCTCCATTTATGTTCAAGTTATTTTGCAAACAAACACGTTCAAGCAAGCAGAAAACCGCATGCCATCAATAACATAACCACCTTGGTAGAGCTAATAAAATACTTTTGAACCAGCTGAATTAGGAAATTAGCATTTAAATTTACAGAGAAATAACTTTCCATTATAACACAATTCAGTCAATTTATATATGTCAGTATAGCTGGAAAGAACAAAACACTTCTGTATGGAATTCAAATCCCATTTGGGAAATGAATCTGTATCTGGCTGAGTATGTTTCAGCTATTAGTCAAATTAAAGTCAGCTTCTTAAGAATGATTTGAAACATATAAGTCAGTGTATTCGAAACCCTTTCGTGATGCATATGAGGTTTGTGTTAAAGGTGCAGAAACATTTATATATTTTAAGAGAAGAAATAATTTATGAAATCAATTTAGGTACAATGCATCTTGTAACTGTATAAAAACATATTTTATGCCTTGTTTCCAGCTGTCTTAATATATTACTTGTCCGAAAGACTATTTTGTTCCTCTGTAGTGCTAAATTGATTTCATTTCCTGTAACAAATGCTAAGTGGTATATAATGGGCACTATATCAAGCATATGCTCTTAAATTATGGAAATTTAAATCTATCAATGCAGAAAATGAATGTCTATTATCTAACATGCTACCTCTTGTACACATAAATTGTATGTAAACTACCAAATCATGATCATGCCTTAATTTAAGGTTTTTCTTCACAAATGAGTAGCTATGTCGGATTGCTATTGGTATTTTTGACAATACGACATCCTAATAAGATTTAACAAAACCAGCCATGCTGTAGAAAAAGTGACGGGATGATTTCTTAAAAATAAAGGTTTTTGTGGTGTTTGCAGGTGACAAAACTGTTGCGGCCATGTGATCAATGGAAAGAATTTGATTTTATATTTCTTGAAATGTTCTAGATCTCTTTTTTGATATATTAGTTAATTATAATGATGACTGTGGCACAACCAGATAGGCCTAGTAAATCAGATGAATCTATCACATCTCTCCAGATGGGCCCACCAAATGTGTAAAGGTGGTATGCAATTCTGTTATAACTTGTGAATGTTTAATGTTGACCTAGATCTGTATAATTTTGATATAGTTCTAACTTCTAACATGAACTAATGTATCACTACCAGGGCTATTACACTAATGACCTAGCAAATAAGTAACAGGCAAGTTATGACATTTGACACTGGAACAAAAACTGTTCTGGATTGCAACGTAATAAACTTTATGAAAAAAATGTCACCTAATTGGTGTAAATATGATCAGGAGATTTCTTTCAGTGGTAAATGTTACATGCTGTGCTGAACTTATCATTTCTTTCCCATATAATGTGTTTGGATCCAGATGTTATTTAATAGTATACATTGCATTCACCAAAAGAAGTAACCTGTCTTTAAAGAATAACAATTTAATTAAAATGTAATCAGATTGTCACCAAGTTTTAATTAGCCATCCTTGCCAAACTCAATAACCAGAAATTCACTAATACTCTGTACAGTCGACTCTATATTACTACAGTAGAGCTTCCAACATTCAAATTTGGTTCTAGTAAAAAGCAAGTTCCACCTGTACCTACAAAATAGTGCATTCTCTGATGCTTGTACCTTAAACTTAGTTCTACTTATGCCTAAATTCAGCTTACACCAGTTTTACTACTACAATGTCTACTGTATATATGAAAGACAAACCTTTCCTGATGGGGTTACCTAAATTAGTCTGAACTGTTTTCTCTTATTTCATATTTTTATAAACTGGTGCAGATGAAAGCTGTAAATTCAGCCCTCAAGAGATGTTACAAATCCCTTTTTTGAACCAAGGGTAACAGAACGATGTTAGGATAACAGTGTTATTGAATTCAATGAAAAAGGCCCTCTAAGTTACCTGGCCCAATACTCACCAACATTTTTATTCATAGGTCAGTGTTATTCTAAAAACTGTTCCAGAAAATAGGGTTTTTCAAACAAAATAATCTGAGAATTGGAATTTTTAAAAAAAAAAGCCTTTTATATAATTCCCCATAAAGCAGTATCTACACTTGTCCACAACTGAAATATCAGTGCATAGTCTATCTAGTGTCTACACAACAATTGCATCCAATTTGTCTTTGTTATTATTAGAGTTCTATGGAGACTCAGGAATTCAAAATTTCTTATTCTTAGAAGTTGTTCTTTTTCTAAGATTTTTCTTTTCAAAAAGGTTTTTGTTTAAAAATGTTCTAAGCTTAAGAATGTTAGTGAATATATCCTCTTTTACAGAGGAATCTGATCAAATGGATAGTTTACTGTGAAAAAGTCAGATATAAATTGATTATTCATTATATAACCATTTTTTCAGAAAAAAAACATGATGTACTTAAAATTAAAAGGTTAAGGTTGAGTTTCTTTATATCCCTTTTAACAGCCAGGCAGATGTAAAATCATGACCACAGAAGTGAGGTTGAAGTTTATGAATATTTCTAAACCCAACAACCACTGAAGCCCCATTCTTCATGTGATATTTGGCAATGAACAAAGTGAACATAAACCCTGAAAAAAAAATTACCTTGTGTGTTCATATTAACCATTTTTGTGTGCATTTTTAACACATTTAAGTATGCATCTTTCTCATAAATTTTTAATCATGCTTGGCGAGGGCAGTCTTCGTAGTAAACAAAACCTATTAAAAATGTGTTTTGTAACAGGACTTTCCATCTTCTGTATGTTCAGTGCACATTTTATATCCTCTATATTACTTTGTATCTCTTATCACCATGGAGTTTATGGCTGCCAAATATGGTTTTTCATTTAAAAGCCAAAAACAAAAAAAAAAGTAAATTTGTATTTATTGTGTCTTAATTTCATACTATAATTTAAATACTGGTATGCCATTTGTGATATTTTATAAAATATATATTTTGCATTGAATAGGCCTACCAAAAATTAAAAGGTAAAAGTAATAACAACACAAGAGATAAATATTCATCTTTCAATTATTTTTAGCATTATTTAAACTTGGAGTGCACAATATTTTGAACTGACTGGTAATCGATTCAAAAATCTTATTTTTTAATAGTGCATACAAAAAAGTAATATTTTCCCTTAAAACTTCAAATAAGGTAAAGAACTACTCCTAGACCATAGATACATTTGAAAAGCATATCAATATCAGCGTGTCTGCGACATTTAAATAACTCCTGGCAGAAAAACCTGTTATGATTTAAACTCTTCACAAAAGGGATTGGATACTGGAAATGTGGTGTGTAAACCTCATGCAGGCGTTCTTTAAGTTAGCCTTGCTAGACTTATGATTATCAGTAAAGTCTTCTGTAGCTTTTTTAAATACTATGTAAAAATGGATGTGAAAGTTTTACATCCTACTTAATAGCTAGGGCCTCACTGAGACTGGATATCAGCAATTCCCCAAAGAATGTCATAAGTTTGATTTGAACCCGTTAATACTGAGATATGGAACAATATAAGTATAATAGAAACTATAAACATGTTGCCTATAAAGGCTGTTTCACACTCACAAGGAAACAGGAATGGAAAGATTACGTAAATTTTACATGGTTTAAAACAGTGGGAGCTTTCATACTGCCCCAACAAGAGAACGGTTACATGGAAATGTAGATCTGCATAATCTTGATTTACCATAAATTTAAAAAATAACGCCCAGGTTCAAATAAACGCCTGGTTCAAATTAACACCTGGTACCAAGCACACTGTTTACAATTTATAACACTGTTTTTGTATTTCAAAAGAATGCCTGGTTCAATTTAACGCCTGGTCTGATGCCATTTGAAAATAATTAACGCCTGGGCCATATTTTGGAAAAATACAGTATATTTTTTTTGGTTTACAGTGGCCATTTACTGGCAAAACACACAAGAAAATGCATTGAATAAATGAAGCATCTTATCTAGTATATTAAATCATATTTTCAAATATGGAGCTCTTGAAGTGAATCAAAGAACATAAAAGGGGGATTATTTGCCCTGTACTGGGGATTAATATACATGTTATCCACTTCTAATGATGACAATAGATTGTCATAATATAATTGGTGGGGGATTATGAAAATGGGATTATTTGTCGTAATGGCTTAATGGTGGTTTAATATTTTAATCAATTAGAAAAATAAATCACATATTCTTTGAAATTAATTTAAGTACAATAACAATATATATGAATTCTATTGTGCCTAATTTGCATAATTGCCTTCAATCTTGAAAATATAAATTTGCGTGTTTTAGTTAGTTTTTCTCATATTTTCATCAAAATCACAAGAAAAACATTCAGATTTAAAAGTACATGTAATCAATGTTTCTGTGAGTCTGTAAAACAGTGTTTATCCGAAATATTTGATTATCAGATCATAAAACAACTCTCCTGAATTTTACAATCATAGCTTTTTTAATATCAAGTGAATATTTGCCATTTTTTTATTTGTGTAAATGAAATTTTGATTTTATTTCTCATGAACTATTGCCCATAATGGTGTTAACTGTGATAAAAAAGTGAAATTCAGTTAATATTGATTTGGTATAAAATTCTGTCTCCGTTTATTCTTGCATAAACACTCCAGTGGTTTCTGTCATTTTTCTTTATACAAAATTATATTTTTCTGGAGAAGGAGAGGGGTGGGGAGGGAGGGATCTCTGGTAAACAACTCCACTGCCTGTTGTGACATGAATTCATCAAGATATAAAATGCCATACATGTATTTCATTAGATATATAAACATATACTTATCCATGTACTAATAAAGCTTGACAGTAGATAGAAGATTCCAGGATTTCCAGTAGCCAGATTCTTGTTTGTCAAATGTTTACTTGGTCCACTTGGGTTTGATTCTAACTCAGTCTGAATAGGAAGTACTGTAATGGTCTGTCCTAATGTGACTGTAGCTGTTAAAGTGGACATAAATGCTAACTTTAACTTCCACCACCAAAATGCTTTAGATCTGACATCACCTACACAATTTTTTCACATTATAAAGAACTAAAGTTTGTGTCTTGATAACCCTAAATTGCAAGCATCAAATTAGTCTGTTATTTCACCACTAACTTATAGCCCAGTGCTAGGCTATTAACCTACAGACACTTATGGAGAGATTTGAATGGTTTGCAAAAACTATACAGGTGCTTTAAAAGTATGGGTCCCCCCTCAAACAGAAACTTGATCATGTCATTGTGATTTGTTTGGGAGGTTTAAAAAGCCTGAATGGGACACTAAGTCAGGTCATTTAAACATTTGAAAGCCACTAGTGATCAGAGTGTTAGATTATGAGTGTTGATAATGTATGGATATAATACACATATTAAGGTAACATTTACATCACTTAACATTTCCGAGATTAATTGTAATTTAATTTGCTTATACACTTAATAATGATGACTACAGTATACAGTATGTTTGTTTATTTGGGGTTTTACGTCGCTTTCAACACTCTACAGGTCATATCACGACGGGTAGTTGGAAGGGCAGAGGAAACCAGTACATACAGTTGGTCAAGGTTCTGTACTGTAAACTGCCAATCAACGGCAAGCAACTACCAGCTTTCCCACTTGAGGCCGTGCCGGGAATCGAACCCCGGCCTCAGAGGTGGGAGGCGAGAGTGTTACCACTCTGCCACCGTGGGCCCTGGCTATATAGTATGAAGCTAATAGTTTGTTTTATGCATGTCTACACCGACTATTGCTTTCAACATATTGTACAGTACAGTAAAGGTCACATCCTGACATCTGTTTTTTTCTAGGTGGAGGAAAGCAGTGCATGCTAGTTCCTGACCATTCTGCTTTGTAAATATCCTAGGGTTTGGAAGTAACTTCCAACTTCCTCATGCAAGATTAACCCACTGGTAACATTGTTCATTTCAATTTTGTCACAAGTACTAAAAAACGTTAATTTTTTTAAAATGCAGATTGAAATAAATTTTCTGCTAAAAGTATTTATTTATCCCCATTAAAAATATTGTACATTTAAATCGTTTCTCTTAAAATACTCTATCTCTGTAGATACACGTGTGGTCTTTCACTGAAATAGAAAATTTGTTCCTTCATTTTTCAAAACCGAATGTATTGTGTTGAATTTAATTGAAAATAAAAATTATTATAGCTTCATGCACAAAAATCTAGATGTTTGGAAAATTACTGGCTCATTTTTGATTTAATAGACAGATGTCAATTTCTTGTGGGTCTCTCTGACAACCTTTGTGAAGATATCCTGAATTACATGTATATATCAAGTTGTCATCTAGAATATAATTAAGAAGGGCTCATGATATCAGTAATGGTTTTTATTGAAACTTATGATGTTGTTTGAAGTAGTAGATTTTGTGTTGTCAATTTTTTTGCAATCAGTTATAAACTGGAAAGTAATGTGACATTCAAAAATGAACATACTTTTAAATGAAATTATAGGAACCTACCTACAAATTTATATATAAAGTATTATTATTTTTTCTGATAAAATCACAAGAGAACTGCTAAAATTATTGTTTTCAAACCAAATTATAAACGGAGTTGTGTCACGCTAATAAAATTACAAGGAACTGTCAGTTCACTTGAAAATTTACACTTTTATATACCGGTTTAAGTCCACATGATAACCGTTCATCTATTTGTTGTGGAGAAGTCAATGGGAAGCATATATTTAATATTTTACAAGTGTTATACTCATTTCCACTATGCATATTATTAATATTCATCAATACCATTGATTAAAATATAGATGAGAAATGTAAATAAAGACCGACTATTTGTGAAACTTACAACTCCCTAAAATAAGTTAAAAACCTATAGTTTAGTGGTAGACATTTGCAAGAAATTACATTTGTCACAAATTTTAAACTTTATTAAAGATTACCTATTAGGTTAAGAAACTTTGAGACATATTTCTCAAACACTTTCTTAACTCCATATCTAACAATGAATACTATAAGGAGTAAGAATTTTATGTAGTACTCTTTTTAATGTAAACCTAGCCTTAAGTTGCATAATTTTTTGTTTTGGTAAAAGTTACAGTGACTCATTTGCGTTTAACCTAATAAACACTGCTAATATGAATTGAGAAAATAATACGTTTTCCAATTTTGTACTCTAAATATTTTATTGTTCTTTTTTTAACGGTTACTCAAATTACCTTTACATCTATCAAGCAACCCAAATTTCTCTGTGTAATTTCACAAGTGTGCTTTTTGTTTTTGTACCTTGCAGTGTGCTAATACATAGAATAAATGCTACGAAATTTATATTTTTCATCTCAGTGCATCAGTGGACTGTCGTCTATAAGAGAATTTGTTCCTGTTATCTATGTTCTGTGTAAAGCTTTGTTAAAAGTACAAAATAAGTAAGTTCTCATCTAGAAATTCAGTAAAAAAGACACTTAAAATAGTGAATAAAGAAGTATGGGATTATCCTGAAAAGTATAACCTATCATGATGCATCAATTTTAGCAATTTCAGTTTATAATTTTGGATTATAAAAATTCATTTTCAGTTAAAGTTAAAATCACAATTTAAACTACTACTTATCTGACCTTCCTAGGGGAGTTAAATTTTTGAAAATTCAGATAATAGAGGGTCAAATAATAGAAGTTCTACTGTATTTATCTCTTCAGCAGCAACTGACTATTCGGGCATGTGTGCATCGATAAAAGTACAAGCTGATATGAAGTTGGAACTGGTGTGATATACCTTGTCCATTTCAGAGTTCACCAGATCTGCAACTCAAAAATGTTACAGGTCCATAGCAAAAGTTACCAGTCCATATCTTTAAGTTAAACCAATTTTGTGTTATAAAATTGACCAGTTGGCGAGTGTTGAATAATAAATGGTTTTATGTTAATTACTATAATGGCAAGAATGTAAATAGGTAAAAATCTGGTCAGTTTCAATAATTGAGAAAAAACTATATGATTAGTTTTCATAACTTACAGGACATCCGGACCTGTAACTTTAGAAAGATACGAGTCCATTCTAATTCTAATAGTACTTTTATAGCGCTTAATCTCTATCTAATGATAGACTCTAAGACGCAGAAAGCCAAAATCAGAGATCGTAATCTTAAATCAGGGACATTGCAGGGGTCGACACCACGGAGAGACAAAATGAGAAACTAGGGATAATCTAGGGTGGGTAAGCTTTTTCAAAGAGATAAGTTTTCAACTTTTTTCTGAATGAGGAGAGAGATTTAGCTGAGCGTACATCATCAGGGAGATCATTCCAAATCCTTGGGGCATCATATGCAAAGCTAAGGCCAAAATGCTTTTTAAACTTATATATTGAAGCACAATGTGGGACCTCAAGCAGCACACCATCAGATTGACTTCTACGTGTTCTATACACACTATGTCTGGGTTTAAGGAAAGGTTCAAAGTATTTTGGATGGCCACTATGTAGAAACTTGTACACCAACAGGGCTGTCTGGAAGACAGAGCGATGCAAGACAGGCAGCCAATGAAGACTCTTTCTTACAGGAGTGATATGTGAGTACTTGGTGGTATTAGCCACAATTCTTGCAAGACTGTTCTGAACACATTGGAGCCTCCGAATGTCTAGAGCAGAGAGACCTCTGAACAAGGAATTACAGTAGTCAAGACGACTTCCCACCAAGGCATTTGCAGCCAAAAGAGCAGCTTCACGTGTAAGATATCCTCTGAGTCGCTTTAAATCCCTGATATGAACAAAACTAGCCTTACAGATATTCCTGACATGGCAAGAGAAGGAAAAATCAGAGTCAAACCAGACACCTAAGTTCTTAATTGCTTCAACAGGTGAAAGTAGGTTACCAAGTATATTAACTGGGAAAAATTTGCTGAGTTTTGTGCGGACATTTCTCGAGCCAAACAGAATAAATTCTGTCTTGTCTGGATTTAGTTTAAGCTTATTTGCAGAAAGCCACTTTCTGACATCATCCAAGCAGTTTTTCAGTCTATCAAAGGCCTGAGTGGCATGGTTATGTGTGAGATGAACATATAACTGTGTGTCGTCCGTATAAAAGTGGAAACATGTGCCAGGATGATTTTGAATAACTATACTGAGGGGGGTAGTGTATAATGAGAACAAGATCGGCCCCAGGACAGAGCCTTGGGGCACACCGTACGATAGCCTTTTAGCATCGGATAAAACAGAACCAATCTTGATGCACTGATAGCGGTCACAGAGGTACGACTTCAACCAGTTCAGAACCACGCCTCCAACACCAAACCAGGAACTCCAACACTCAATAAGCATACCATGATCAATGGTGTCAAATGCTGCTGATTGGTCCAAGAGAACAACAGCAGTAGCTTCACCTCTAGCAAGAGCAAGGTGGAGAATAATAGTCCATGAGAATAATAGTACAATAATGTAATTTTATAGGGCAATATGCTGTAGAAATGGACCGACATCAATGATTATCAGCCTGACACATCCATTAGTGCCCGAGGCTTGCACATAAAAATTACATTATTACTATTATTACTAGCTGAATTTCATATAACTGGACGTTGTGCTATTCAAATATAATGTTGTGACATTATATAAGTATATGCTGATAAAAACACGTCACCGTGACATTTTGTTTTAAAATGGTTTTTGTATGTTTTTTTGCCGTAAACAAGTGCCATTTTTTCACCATAATTAGTTAACCCACTAAACAAATTCTATATATCATTGGAAAGATATCATTACACTGCTTTTTTCGTTTTTGTTTGGTTTAAATCCGTGCAGTAATAAGTGTGATATTGCAAGTTAAAAATTTCAAGTGAGAGTACAATATTTGTAAACAAATACTTGGTGACGTCAGAACCCAGTCAATAATACTCATTATTGGACCATGGACCGGCTAGCAGTAAAATACTGTGTTTTTATAGACTCGATTCTGCACTGATAATCCCCTAGTAACGCACGCTCAGCTAGTAATAATTACCAGTCTAGGATGGGGGTGTGTTAATTTCTTACACTGTATACTGGTGATAATACAGTATGAACTGACACAGAAAAAAAGTTTTTTGGATTGAAAAGTTTTATTTGGTTTGTAGATATCATCAGTCTGTCTACCATAATATTCCACTTCAAATGTTCAGACCTTTATTATTTCTGGTTCTCACTATTTTCTTCATTTTAAAAATGGCTTGTATTTGAGCTTATTGCACAATATACCAGAGCTCAGTGTGTTTGGTCACGGCTTACCCTATCTACTTATGTATGGGCTCCTATAAATTAGAATACGACAGACCTCAAGTAACAGGCCATAAATGCAATTTATCCTCATGAATTAATCAGCTCTCCATGTTACATACTTATACACTCATTTTGTGATGATGAAGAACATTATCATGTGACCTGTAAATATCATTTTCATAAAGCATTCCATCATTGGTACAATAGCATTAATCAATGCTTATGATTTGAAAATATTAACTAAATGAACCAAGGGTTTTAATATCAGGGTATGTGGTATTTCATCAATATAGGACATCCCACAAAACAAAAATAGAATGACACGTTCATTGTGCTTAATATGTAGAATGGATCTTTGTAAGTTATGCTTTGTATAACAGTCACAAGGAAAATTACAGCCTTTGAACTAAATAAACCAATGTTTGTCAATATTCAGTTAATCAACTAAAAGACTGTCACAGCTGGAAATTTTATGATATCAAAAATCAAAAAACATAACCAGCGCAAGTTACAATCATGTTCATCTGGACTGTCATGCTACAGCTCATTTTCATAAATAAATCATCATAACGTTAACATAGTATTAAGATACATACATTTTGTGAGGATTATTTTGCTTTTCATTGAAACAAAGATTAAGTTCTAGGGAAGTAGATACATCCTATAATTGTATAGCTTAATAGATGACTCGCAGGTTTTTATATTGATAGTTATCGCAGATATAATTTGGATAAAATCTCTTTATTTTATCATGTTTTAAACTACAAAAAGAAATTGTATCCTTTCTGAGACAATGGGTGTGGTTAGGAAGAGTGCCCGCCATTGTATTGGTTTAATAAGAAAACCGTTTTCTCCTTTTTTTACTGATACAAAATATCTCCTGAAACAAAGAGGGGTTAGCAAGTGAAGAACTATTAACATTGTTTGAATTTAATTCAGTTCCTGTCAATGATGAAATATAATACTAGCAATGATGCTAAACCTAAAGCTTCAAAAGTAAAACTGATATAACAGTTGTTTCATATACAGATAAAATAAAAAATATCCGGTGCAATACATAAAATGCACTTACTGCAATACCATATATATTTTTTTTAAATATCAATCAAATGTGGTATGAAAAATTTTTGGTTTGCTTGAAAGTGATTCATAATTTACTTGTGTGATCATATTAAAAAGTAAGCTATTGTTCAAAACCATTGATTTGTGTGGTGTTGGTTTTTTTTTTTTGGTTTTTTTTTTGGGGGGGGGGGGGGGGGGGGGGGGGGGGGGGCACAGCTGGAACCAGTTATGATATCCTGTCATTGTGGTGCTGAATTTTTGTGGAACAAAAGTGGAACTAAAAAGAGATCCCTACAAGAGGGCTTAAATGTAGTAATATTAAACACATTTTAAGCTACATGTATTTGTCCACACTATTTCTTTCATACACTTCCCTTTGTGATGATGTACTTTATCCAAGGATCAAATCTTTGACACTCTACATCAACAAGTTAATTAGTCCACCTTTGTACCATCATGGTAAGAGTAATTGAAGGTTTAGGCACAGTGACAGAAATAATTTTTATATCATATATTTAGCATTATTCTGATGCTGTGGTCTAGATGACAAATCTCTCTCTTTGTCATTATTTATTATCTCATGTTATACCTAATTATCATATCTCTAACATGTTTTAAATGGGTCTCTTATGGGGAGGGTTAATTGTTTGTCATTGCTGTTGACAAATTAGAGTGTGACATCCTGATAAGAGGTTTTAGTTCTTGTTTTAGTACCAAGTGTATTTAGAAGGAACAGTATAAACTGCAAGTGGCTTGGATTCATTATGCGTAGTTGTAGTGGTGTACCCCAAATCTTGAGTTGTCTCAGAAATCATATTTTATGTCCACTTGGCACAAAAAGGTAGTGTAACAGTAGACACACTGGACTCATTCATTTCAGGGTCTGGATTCAAAACTTGGTTATGTGTGGAAAATGTTTCAGTTGCTTCTAGATAACCTAATCATTGTTTACTATGCAGAATTAGAATTCACTGCTTCCCCATCCCCACCCTCCATAAAACTGATATGGCCTTTAGAATGTGTTAAGTAATAACATTAATAGTAATCTTGTCTTGAGCAACAGTTTTAGGATCATGATTTAATGCTAATGTGTAAATGTCTATGTAATTGTGTATCAATTTTAACCAAAAGACCATACTTAGGGTTGCCTTGCCTTAGGCTCAAATTTGTGACTTTTCAAATACATGTATGTACACAAAGTCTCAGTAATCACAAGGCAGTTGTATATTTTAGGATATAATAGCCTTAACAGTATCTTGATCTACATGAATTTTTATGTAAGAGCACATTATATACACAACACACTATACTGATGACATTTTCTCATTTGCATAACTATTTGAGTCTTAAGAAAGGTCATATTTATGGGCATGTTTATTTGTCAAAGGTTAAAGAAAATTTTTACTTGTCTTGATTTTAAAAAACTGCAATTCTGGTGACCATCATAATATCTACTGTCAACACCTCTTGCAGAGTTAATAGGCCCCTTGCGGCTGTTTGTTTGGATTTATTTATCAATAAAAAATATATCACTATTACTTGTAGTATTTTTTGACATATCAAATAGTTATTGTGCTAATTGATTACCCTTGTTGGTTATATTATTTTCTTGCATAATCTAAGTTGATAAAAAGTATCCTCAGTAACTGTTCATGTCTCTCTTTATAACAGTTGTTGCACCCAAAACGGTCAATTTAACAATATTTACACATACTTAAATAAATAATTTTGTCATGATATTCTTGAAGTGATCTGCATGGTTGTATCTTGGCATGACTTTACCTTGGTATTTTTGGCAGATGACAATGCATTCCAGGTCTGTGAACAAAGTAGACCAATAATTATTATGATGTCCTAATTTACAATAATTGACCATTATAGACAATTTATTTTCTCAGTAATCAGTGAGATGTTACAGACAGTTTCTAGCCTTGCATCATAGCCTTTGTTCATGGTACGCATGTCTAATATTTATGATAATCTGTCTTATCAAAATACAGAATTTAAATTTGTAGTAAGTTTAAATATTTTCCTGTCTGTTGAAATTTGACCAAGTCCTTGAACTGAATATGGCTAGTCTCCGTGGTGTTGACCTTTATCTTGTCTGTCCTTCTGTGACTATCGTTCTGACTGTTGCAGCTTATACAGTGTGCTTTTGAGTGGAGATTAAGTACTATAAAAGTTAATTAGAATTATTAAGATGATACAAAGAAGATGGATTTTCTATTGAGTTATGATTTTCCATATTTTTAGCTCTCAGTCCATGGGTATTTATACAGTGAAATTTGTCCAATGTGTGTCACACAGTTTAACCATGTATAAAGGAACATCATTTAGGCATCAGAAAAATATGGTTACTTGACAAGCGGCCATATTCACAAAGCAGATTAGGGAAAGATCATGCCTCTTTCACACTACAGATAGTATGTTGTGCAGTTACAGGTGTTCCTCAGTGGTGGAACCGCCTCTCAGGTCATCCCATTTCATCAGATCGAGTTGTTCACACTACAGGCACTGTAATTCGCGGATAAATAGGCATTTGGCGAAATGCCCCTGTCTTTCAACAACCGTTCGAGATTCATATGCAACCTTGTGTCACAGTGGAAAACTGTCCATGTACCTCCAGTTGTCTTATGTTGCTGTATTAGTCTGAAAGACGTCTGAATCACAACCTTATGTACACCGTGGACCACACCTTTGGTTACTGTAATAAGAAATTCATATGCGCATGCCCAAAATCGTCTTCGCATGCACACGGTACTAAATTCAGAGGCTGAATTTTAAACATTTTAAAACTTCCGTAGGATGCACAAGGTAATGGATGGTTCACCACTGACTCGCACGTTTGCAAATGGATATCATACGGTGATCCAAGGACATGGACATTTCACCAAATGCGTGTCATCACGGGTGATACCGCCTGTAGTGTGAAAGGGGTATAAGCGGAAAATTACCTTACAATAATCCAAAAATTGGATTGGGATTAAGGTTGGAAGTTAAGCTAATTTTTGGATTAATTTTTGCATTAATTTTAATCCACCCTACAGAATTGATTAACTATTGGATTAAATAAAGTTGAATCTGCTGAACTTAATAAAAAAATTAGCTTAACTTTGTGAATACCGATTTAATCCTGAGATTAGCTAAGCCATTTTTCTGTAAAAGTTAAACAAATTTTTCACTTAACTTAATCCACTTTGTGAATATGGGCCCAGAAAACCAATACACATTGGGGCCTGTTTCACAAAAGGACTTAGCCTGGACTTAGACTCAAAGGTAAGACTTTGGTGTTAAACTTAAGCCAAGTCTGTCATCTTAGACTTAGTGGATTTCACAAATCAGCATACTCTAAACTTTGGCTAAGTCTTGGGCTTAAAGTCAAGTCAACCTGGAATTGGAAGTGGGTTTAACTGTTGTAAACAAAGACTTAAATATGGCCGCCATAAATTTTTCTCCACTTCAGAATTTGAAATGACTGTAAATAAAGTATAAATAGATAGAACACCTCCCTAAAGTAGTCCTTGGGATGGTTTTATGTGCTTACAAGGTTTTCCATTGCAAAACAGCATTTTCCTAAGATAAAATGTATGAAACATAAGACATACGTCACCAGTAGTATATTTTGAATAGAAATAAAAAGTCACATGACACAGAAAACCAGTGATAAGTTTGGACTTAGCTATGTCACAATTTGTGATACCCATTTAAATCCCAGACATTGCTAAGACCAAAATCTTAGATTTAAGTACTTGACTTAGCCAAAAACTTGGCTAAGTCTAGGACCCTTTGTGAAATTGACCCCAGTGTATGTCACTGGAAAAGGCCTTGTATGGACCTAATGTTTCATTATACTAAAAAAGGGAAATTCTATTTATCTAGAAGCAACAATTAGTTTATAGGCCTAAGTTGTGTATTGAAATATTACATTGACTGTGTCACTTACTGCAAGATCCCCCGTAGCCTAGTGGCTAGCAAGTTTGGCATCTCATCACTGACGGGCTGTCACCTCTGTGTGGGTTCAACTCCAAGTGGCAATTTGAGGGCATGTCCTAATATGACCCTGTCTGTTGAATGGGATGTAAAACCCTAACTTTGATGTTTATCTCTTGTTACTGAAAAGCCTATGCTCAGTCTATGGATCTAGTTTTTGGAATGATACACTGAGACTGAGCACCTAAATCACTTAAATTTAACTGATCATGCCCCGACCACAGTACAGGTGGTATTACCTATTTTTGTAAGTATCCAATAATCATGCAAAAACCTCCAACTAGACACAGTGACATTTTTGAATAGTTCCATAGCCATGAAAAGACTTAGTACAGAATGCCACAGAATCTGAAATTTATTGACAGAAATCTGGCAGTACACCGGATGAATGGGGCATTACAGAAAACATAGGTAATGCAGTCTGCCTATTGTGTGATGGGGCATTTATGCTTCTACCTGGTTCTAACAATCCCTCTTCACGTATTGAACTCTAGTGGGACACCGGAGCTTTATTTCTCAAACATCATGTGTTGAATTTAGGCCCTTGACCTTTTACCTTTGAGGTAAAAACAGAAGACTTTTCTTTGTCATATGACCAACTATTTTTGTCAGATCATACTGTATTACAAAAGGAAATAATTGATAGATTTCATCATTTCACCCACTGTGGCATTCTACTTCTAATCCCAAATGAAATGCAAGTTTTGTATTACATGTTTTCATCCATTAAAGCTACAATTTTATTGACAAATTTGATGATGGCCTCATACATGGGTGGTGAATATACTAATGACAAATTAAATAGAGTCATTAAGTTGAATTATAGTCTTTTTCATACATCAGTACAACACTTAAATAGCCCTTGTAATTCTGTTTCAATTAATTTTAATAAAGACACGTGTATACTTGTCCATCCTGAGTGTCCACAAGTAGTGACACTTATTGGTACAAATAGGTTTACATGAATATATACATTAATATCAGTATTCTTGATAACTACTTCATTATGAGCACCCTTGAAATCTCGAAGAAGAAACCTTCTCTTTTGAAGGTTTTTTAAACAATAAGGAGAGATTCAAATAAATATGAATCATGAACTCTTTTTCATTAAAAATCTCTTTCATGTTGTTTAGGAAGGCTGATTACCCATAATGAAGGTTAAGTTTACATTGAGTGTACTTCTTATAAAGTATTATCTTCATTAAAAATGAGAGATTTAACATTTTGGGAAGCTTGTGCTCAAGGTAGAACTGGTTTGAGTATGCTTACTCTCAAGGTATAGTGATTTAGATTGGGTTATATCACAAGATTTAAACATTGAATTGCACAATGGCCTTGGTTATAGTATGCTTGATCATTGGCTAATGTGTCAGCTTTTAACTCTATAAATATTTTTCATGTTTTAGGAAAGCCAGAGAAGCCATCGTATTTCAGCAAGGTAACATTGAAAACTTTAACAAAATAATATGAATTAAGGGGGAGTTTTAACAAGTGAATATGATAGGAAAACTTCCCGAATGACAATATACAGGAAAAATATATCATGAATGAATATAACAATATTATACGAGCACGAGTATTATATTGTAAATCTTCATGAGTGATATATTTTTTCTGTATGTGTCCAATGAGGGATGTTTTAGTTTTATTATCCACCATTTTGTACAATTTATGGATTAAATAACACTAATATTTAATGAGAGAATATGAAAAGCTGTCGAAAAGCACAGGCAGCAGTGAATATAAAAACTTCAATCTTTAACTTGCAATAGCTCCTTTATTTCTCCATGGATTTTTATGCAGCAAACACAAGCAGAAGTGCTGTAAAACGACTTTTCCAATGATATATATTACATATTTGTAGGTAATTTGTAGGTCACCGAGATATTGGTGATAAACTGGAAATTATTGAAACTTATTATCCATGGTACATAGGCGCCGTTGCATACAAATAAAATATATCAAGCTCCGTATATCCCTCTGTGCATGTCAAATATGGCGCACGGTGGATAAAAAAAAATATTTAAAAGGATGTTGGATAATGGAGACTGGGTGAAACTCCCAACTTGATTTTTGGTAAGAGTATTTGAATCACTTTCACTTTTAGTATGACTAAAAGAAGTTTTTACAAATTTTCTTGCACACAAAAGAAATATTAAGTATTAAACTTTGATATTATTTCTTTAGCATGAAGCAGTACCTTTCTACCTGAGCAGGATACAAGGTCCTGCCACAAGTTTACCTCCCCAACCAGTATTGGTGCCCATTTAGATTCCTGGGAAAGAGGGAAACCTGTGTAAAAACGGTACATTCATCGTAAGCTGGGTATGGATTGAACCTCGGACCTTGCAAACAGATGTCTGACACATTTACTATACTAGGCAATATACATGAATATAGACCCCTTATGCATATGTGCATGCATGTATTAATTTGGGGTTATTTGCAGGGAGGTAGAGGTGGTGGCTTTTTTGTTGTTGCTTTTTGTTGGTTATTTAAGAATGAAGAAAGAAATGGGAAAACATCTCGCAAGAAAACTCTTTCAGTAAAATCAGTCAGGCGCATTTCAGGGACAATGGTCAAAAACCAGATAATAAATTACAAATGCTTTATTGTTAAAATTGTTTTATGGGTGTGTTTATTATGAGTGATGGTAAAATAATGTATTTTAGGTTAGATTTGTAAATTAGACAATTGTTCGAGAAGCTAGGGGGAAAAAAACCCTACTAGAAACACTTTTGATTCCCCTGATGAAACTCCTGTGTTGTCTTTTGGCCAATTTTCATTTTCTTAGCTTAAACTCCTGTCACTTTTCTCCATTTAGACAATCTAAAAGCCAGTAAAGGCCCCCCATTTGGATATTAGACATAATGGTTTGTCTCCATCTGTACACCCTTGCTCTAGGCATACCAATGTGAAGAATTTAAATACTTTTTCGGAAACAGAAAGATGCTTATAATATATTCGGAACTCAAGTGACCCCAACTGGAATAAGAATGATCACTGGTCCAGTGGGGAGTACGTTGGACTATTTTCCTGTCCCATGTGGTGTTCCCTGTTCAGCAGACGCTATTCCCAGGTTGCAACAGTTTATCCTGAGTATTCTGATGCTTTGTTAGTGTTCTTACAATTTAAATTTGTTTACATTAAGTCTTACTTATTTCTTAGTATTTTCCATTGACTAAAGCATTGTTTTTCTTTCACAAAAATTCCTGGAGAGTACTTTAAGATTTTCAGTATGCTATATAGTCTCTGTATTGTACTGGAAGCAAATATAGCAAGCAAGCCACCCCATTTTACTTGTAGATAAAACAAGATTATTTAAAAAAATTCAAAGACCTTTTATTGCAAGGACTCAGACATGTGTCTCTTGCATTCAATTTCTTTTCATTCTGATTAAGTTCTGGTGACTCTCATTATATGCTGCAGGTCGAAACTTCCCAACAGTGACATTGATTTTGTGATGGCTTATTATAAGCAACAGTTATTTTGGTGATACTCTTAATATATGCCAAACTTTTCTCTTTTGTACATATGATTAAATGTATTTTTTTATTGTTGTTTGTTTTTACGATACCTTATTCGGCAGGGTATCTTATGTTTTCCAATATCAGTAGCCCCTAGATGTAGACTTTTTGTTCATAGTTCAAAAGCTAACACTCTATCTCCAAATTTGATTGTCATATTTGTTGTATATTTTATATGGATAAAGTATCAAGATGTTCAGTGAAAAACAAACACATTCTATTTAACACTTTAAGTAAGAAAAGGTGAAATCGCCAGGGTATGTAAAATTTGTCAGCCAGGAAGACACTTCTTTTTGCCTGACTTGGTAGTAACTGCATTGGGTCACTGATCTCCCCTGACGCAAAATTTCTACAAAGTCTGATGATTTATCATTTTGTCTCATTTTTGAAGTGTGTGCTCCAGTGGCAAATTTCACAAACTAAATAGCAAGTTTCATATTTCTTTCCCTGCATTATAATTAAGTTGGCATTTTTTTTAGAAATCTCTATTGAAATGTCTTTAACTTTTAAGAGACAATGTGTCTGCTTCTTGGATATCAATTTAAATCTATTTGAGGATCTTGTTTTCTATTCATATTCTGATTATTATCAGTTGCTGGAGCATTATTGGGGAACTAAATTAGTTTAATATACTGTTGAATCCCTTTAAAGGTATTAATTTCAAAAATTTTGGTCATTTGTGGTCAAGTATCTTGATATCACACATCAATTGCGTCCATCTACTTTGATGCAGTGCACAAAAAAATCAACACAAAAGGTGATGATGTGGTTATGCATGATAATGTTTTGATGTAATTCCCTTTTATGAAATTTTCTCCCCTGAAAACTTGAATGGACCATACAAGTATGATACAAATTCTAGAGGTCACAGAGCAATCAAAATCACTTATTCTTCTGTGAAATGTGAGACTAAAGTCAACATTCTAACACATAGAATGGCAAATGCACCATAATTAATATACGTATCAAAGCTGTAAGATCGCTGTGAATATAAGGGTTTACACAGGATTTCGTTGTGAGACAGATGATATGTAAACTAAAGCAGACAGTTGGGTTTGTTGATTCTTGTAGATAACACATATCAGTATACCAGAAGTGAAATTTAATAGGAGTTTTATTCCAGAATGAAAACTTTCCCCTTCAAAATAAATAAAAGGATAAAAAGATTTAAATCAGACCAGAAATAAGGAATTTCTGGTTATTCAAGCTAGAGTTCTATGGTGTATGCTAACAATAACCTACAGATCAAATAAAACTTGGAGAGTTCTTCAAAGTAAAATTGTTTTTTAATGGCTCATATCATCATCAGTCCATATAGACAAAGTATACCACTGCCAATTCAACTTTGTTCATAGGCAATCGGTGGGCCTTGACATAGAAGTCTTTGTAGTAAACCACCCATGGTTATCCAATGGGTATATGGTTCGCTTTAGAATTTGCTTGTATTAAGATTAAGCAGTATAAAAGTTTGATTAGATTAGACGAGAGTTTCAGAAATATATATGAACCCATTGAAGAAAACGTTAACAGGCATATATGAATAGCATAAAAAAAACAGGGTGCTTTTGTCGATTCTGTCAAGGAGGTTATGTTTTTGAGTGTGTTTGTTTGTCAGTCTGTGTTCAGAATTACTCCAAAACTAATGAGCTCATCTTTCTGAAGTTTTCTGTGTAGGCAGGACCTGACCAAAAGGAAGACCTGGGTTGGTGCAAAAAAAGATGACATTATTTCCCAAACCCTTTCATCAGTTGAAGACTACAGATTTCTCCATCTGTTTTTATAGTTCTCCGCTTATATAAATCTGGACAACTTACTCAAAAATGTATGTAAATTTATTCACATGCTGAAATGCGAATTGAAAACCTTGCATTATTATATCTATGAAAGTTGGGGTGGTCTTGGCAGTGTGATACATAATGTATTCAGCTTCCATTTCTGATATGTTGGGTTTGAAGCTACACTAAAGCCTAAAGTGTAAATGCTGCTAGTTGCTTGATAATACCCCGTGGTGTACAGTGCAGAAAAGTGCCACTGAAATAGTCCCCTGAAAATAGTCACCTGGCTTCTCTGTGGTTAATGCACCATGAATGTCTAATGACTACATGATTCTGGAACAATGATTTTGTTTTATGTGTCATAGACTCAGCTAGTGCAGAGATTAAGTTCCAGGAAGGTTTCACTAGCGTCTCAGCCAAATAACCTAGTTGTATGAAATGTGTATACCTGCCCAGCTTTGGTGCACTTGCCTGAGTCATTAAAGTAGACTACTATAGTTGTCATAGGATTTTGATTCATAGAAATATGTGCAGAATAAAAGACTAATTACAGTTGATATATGGTGTGCTGTAAGCCAAAAACAGAAGAGATCCACAGTGGCCTAGTGATTTTAGCAAGTTGGACATATAACCACAGGTGGTCACCTTTCTTTGAGTCCAACTCTCACAAGTGGCAATGCCCTAAACCCTAGACTTTGACCTTTGGCCAACAGACCAAATTTATGAAATCGTAACTTTAGTGTATCTAATTTCTTTAAGTATAATGTCCCTTATCTTATGATTCTCTTGCTTTATACAAATATTTTGTGATCATTAAGGTGGAAATAAAAGTACTAAATATTTGTTATTCATTCATCATTACTACTGATCATATATCATTTCACAAAAAGAAATATTTAAATTTAAACATAAGTGAAGACAAACTTTTGTCGTGTATAAGATATCATTAATACATGTATTTAAATAATGCTTCATTTCATGCTAGTGCTAATATTACCTAAACTAAGGAACTGAATTATATAAGAAATGTGTGGTTTTTGTTTAACAAGAAACAAGTTCAATATTCAGTATGAATTAACTGAAAACTAACAGTATTATATTAACTTATTTTACTTGTGTTATTTGAGAACCCCAAAATGGGGAACCTGTGTATTATTTGAATTTTGAAATTTGTTTAGCAACAGATTTTCAATTGGTAAAAAAATGGAGAGAACAAGGACAGTATTGTCAGCTCACCCATAGTATGTTTTGAATGATACTTCTGGCACACACATCAGGAAGCAGTTTTCTTTTTCAAAAAACGTGTCCATGCAGATATAAATTAAACAATTTACAAAATAGATTGTGATCTTTTTTGCTGTGCTTTTTAAAATTTAAATGACATAAGGATTTTAAAAAAAATTGAAGTTGACATCAATATTTGAAAAGGAGGAAGGAAAGTAGAAAGGCTTTAACCAGAAAATTTATGTCAATAAAAATAGTTCCTGAATCATTTATTTATACTTAATTTTATGCAGAAATTTAAAAAGTCAACAAACATTAAAATCAGAAGTTATTTTTTTATTCTGAATAAGATTAATTGGGCTGCATATTTGATTATGACTTTAGATTCTAAAAAAACGCCCAGAAAAACAAAGAACCTGTTTTATCTCATAACTAAGATTTTAATCCAAGTATTGGCCACATTTAATGGAGTTAAGTAAACAGAATACATAAAACATTGTACTACCCATCTCAAGGCAGATTTTCTTTTTAGCCAGGACTTTCATATAAACAGGTACCTGTCAGTGGAAAAGGGCTTGTAAGGACAAGAGTTTTACTTAAAGGGGAATTCCACTGATCAGGTTTCTACCTAACTGGATTTTACTGAATTTGTAGAGACATCTGCACCAAAATATTTAATGGATATTTACTAGCATATTTGCAATGTCAATAAAACAGGTTTTGATTGAATTATTTATGTAAAAAAGGTTTAAAGATATACATGTACATGTATATCCAAATAAATTCAGTGTTGACAGATTTAATGGTATTAAAAACACAGATGCTATAACTTGTGTCTTCAAGCAAATCTAGGTTACATGGCTGATATATCAACATGAGTTCATTGTACAACTTAAGATACAGGTCACTTCCAATGTAAACATTAGATCCCATCTTAGTTCATATGAATTTCAAGTCACATAGAAAGTTTGAAAGATTCACCGGAAACAAGTGGCAAATGGGAGACTTTATAAGGAAGGCAAAAACATACAAATGTACTTCAACAACATGGTGTATGTGCCAACAAATAGTCTGAAACTACGCAGTGTAATCTTATAGCTTTAAGTATGAATAATAACCATGATTGATTATTTATTGAACCAGTAAAATATAGCATGAGACAAGCTGTGTCATTTATCTGGCTTCCAGTTCACCTTTCGATGATCCGTGTATTTGGCATATGCATGATTTGAGAATTTGGCAGTGTGTATGTCATTGTTTATTAATCATAAAAGGGGATTTTAACTCATTCCTTACGTACACAGTTCCTGTTGTTTTGTAAATTACTTTCAGTGATGTAATCAAACATTTCCCAAGAATGCTATAAATTCAGTTGTTGAGATTGAAATTACCCCAGTGTTCTGAAAGGTATTTGAACCATAGGAACTTACATAAAGAGATTCTTATAAATTCAAATAGTAAGTTTTTTTGGGGGAAAATTGTACTGAAAATTGTTGTGCCACAAGTTTGTAAAGAGACTTTTCACTTTAAAAAGTTATAATTCTCAATAATCAGATTGGAAATAAAGTAAATGTGAACATAATATTTTACAGAGTTAAATACCAGATCAATTTTAGGAGTTTATTCAGATGTAATTTTTTTTATCTGACCTACCTTTTCAGCACTGCTAAAAATTAATTTTTTATTGCATTAATATATCTTACGTAGTAGACAAATGCATTTGCTGGTCTCGCGAAACGTTGAAAAAACGTCCTGAGCTGGGCTCTGCTCATTAACAGTAGTTTTCTGTTCACTCGCATGGTGGGCCTGTTGCCCTAAGCTCCCAACTAGATGGAGCAACATACTTCCTGTTTTTGTTTTGCGCGAAGCAGTTTAAATGCTGGAAATTTAAGAAAAACTTTATTTTAATTTATTAAAAAAAAATAATGATTAGTTTTGCAGAAAGATAGCAAGAAATGTACTTTGGATTATTCAATTTTGTTTGAAAGTGAAAACTATTCTGCTGAATAGGGTCTCCCAATAAAGGAGTAAAATTTGACAGAGATAAAGCCTTCAAAGGACCAGACTTGTAATGTTACCAAAAAGGGCCTTCTGATTTAACAGATTCTACTTTGGTGCATATTTGGTGTACTGAGATGTACATTTACAAAGTTTTTTGTGTTGTAAACATATGTACATAAAAGTGTATGTAAGATGGCAAACATTAAAAAGAAAAGATTTATGCACTCATATATAACTTTGGAGCTGCATAAATTATACAAATCACAGAACTTATTTGCTTGAGATGTACTAAAACCCATTAATTGCTGCAGCACATTTGTGTAATTCTTTTGTACTGTTATATAGACTTGCAAAAGACCCAAAGCATATTAATATAACTTCAAGTAACAATTTAATTCCTTTAGATGAATCTGTTTAATCATATAACCTGTTGAATGGTCTTCATTTGCTATTGTCACTATGGTAAAGAGGGTTAAAAGTATCCGATTTACAGTCACTGGATTCACACTGCTGTGGGGCACTGACTGAATATTAACTTGTAAGGTACTTGTTACTGGTTTATGGTTTCCTTTATCAAACTTGTGACTAAAATTGTTTAACAGTTTCTCAAATCCAACCGAATTCTTTCGCCCAATTCAGATAATGAAGAAGATGAGGAAAAAATTGCTTAAGTGATTGAAGCCAGTAAAGTCAATGCAAAGTCAAAGAACAGAGAAATACTTCTGTTTGACTAGAAACTTCACATTATAGGGCTGATGTCAATAGGAAAGAGACTTGGAGGACCTGAGGTTTACTTTTATTTAAAGGATGTCTATTTGGCCAAGTTCCACTGAAAGGATTTGACTGTATTTGGCCAATTTTGAACTCATAGATTTTTATTGTAATTAACAATCTGATCTGATTGTGATTATAAACTTAAATTAGTATCCATACGTGAGAATGTCCCAGCTACTGATTGCTGCGTGTTGACTCACTTCACTTGTTGCACGGACTGACAAATTTTAATCATGATGTTGCTCTTGCGGAATATTTGCTGTCATGGAGAAAAGTTGAAAAAGGTTTTATATAATGATGATATGAAGCCACTGTTTGAAGTTTACCGGCAAAATTTCCATGCATTGGACTTGCAACTCCAAAATATTACAGATCCATTATAAAAGCTGCCAGTCTAAATGTTTCAATGTAGGTTTTAAAACTGACCAAGTGGAAAGTGCCAAAACTTAAATGGTTTAATGTTAGTTTAAGTAAAATATCAACAATTTTAGCAATTAAAGAAAAAAATTAGCAATTTTCTTGAGTTACAGGACATCTGGACCCATAACTCTAGAAAGATACAGTTCTGTGAGAATAGTTACCAGTGTCAAACAAGGGGCTAGGTGTTAATTTCATTCTCTGTGTGACATAGAAGGTTGACCTTGCTGTTTTAAAAACTATAAGAGACAAACTTAAAAGGACAAATACACACAAACTTAATAAAGCCTAGCAAGGCCAGTTACATGATTCTGTTTACTCCAGGGAAACATTCAGCCAAACAACAGATACAAGCAGTGCACTTTTTATAGCATATGTCATATATGATGACCACTAAATAATCTCAAGCACATTATCAATGTTATCTATTATAAAACTCTGCTGGCTCTCTTGTCTAAATATGTTCAACTTAAACTACCACCAAAGCTCAATTACATTTATACTATCTCTCAGTGCCTTTGACCAAATTCGGTTTCATTTAGCTGCATTTGTAATGAAGCTTATACAAGGTCTGTTAAAAGTCTTGGGTAAGTAAAAGGTGAATAACTGTGGTTGTGCAATTAAGACAAAGATTGAGAATTTTTTTCCTGGAAGAGAATGACCCACAGGAATGAACATACAGATGCTTACTGTGGCTTTTGACAGAAACACTTTTATGTTGCTGCCAGACATGTAGGGCAAATAAATGAGTTAAAGTATTATTCTTGTGAAAAGTTCTGGGAATGAAAGGTGTACATTTGATATATCCATGAAGGTGAAAGGAAAAGTTGTGTCTGTTGCAAGAATTGTTTTATAGAATATTATAAACCAGGATATTTGGTTTAGCATAACTGTCACACAAGAAGATTGAAAATGGTTAAACTAGTTCAAGTTCAAACTTTGAATTCTCAGAAAGAGTGTGTGCCGTACATCCTTTTTTGTTTTGTTAAATTGTTGATTATTTGACGAAATGAATTTAAGAATTTATTTTTAAAAATCTGAATTCACTATGTTTTGGTGTCTTTATACCAAGTTGGAATTGGGCTTGTAAATACAGTCATAAATAATATACATGGTGATGTGTATTCTAGCTATTTCTGATCTTACTAATTCGGTATTAAGTTACAATGAAGGGGCTTTACCTTTCTTCTCATACACATGCAGGTTTTAAAGATCCTGCACTCAGTACAGAAACTGGTTAAAAAGAGTGTTGTTTTTGTTAATGCATGTTTTCATGCATGCAATATAATGTCTGTGATTTGTGGCTGTAGTGTTCCTAATTATATAAATTTTTATTATTATTTATTTATTTATCCTGTTTATATATAAATACATTACACACATATAAACATACATTTTAAAAAATTAAAAAAAAAAGAAAAAGTGAAAGATGGATAATGTAGTCTACATGGATACATTACATATATAAAAGAACACAATATAAGGCTATTTAACACAAAAATAGTCAATTAGGATGTTAAACTCGTCATATGTGAAGCATGAGTGTCCATCTCTAAGAAATAAGAGGTCTCTAATTGCAGCAATGTTTTCAATATCATTCTCACTGTAAGACTCAGCATGTTTTCCTAATTCAGTGTACAATTCTTTTATTGACAATGTATTATCACACTTATATTTGAGATTATATTTGCTTTTTACATACATAACACTTTTACATACAGCAGAATTGCTTCCATTGGTTACAAGTTGACCACAGAATTGAAGTATATTATTGTCGCTATTTATAACACTATTGTAAAATTTTATAAATCTTTTCACCAACTGTCCTTCAATTGGAATATCCTCAACAATAAGAGGCAAATATTCACCATGAGCAACATGTGTAATTTTCAGAAGTTGTCTTGGACACTTCCTCCAAGTGGTGTACAAACGGAGAATTTGGTTTGATGATAAATCACACAAAACAGAACCATACAGTGACATACAACAAGACTTAAATAATTTGTATTTAACTTGATAAGAACAACATTCAAATGTACTTAGCATAGTGTTAAATCTTTTAACCATATCATTTATTAATTTTGTAACTTGATCTTTCATAGAATGTGGACCAAAAGGTGTACCAAGATGTTTAGACAGATTTATACTGTACATAGGTATCACATTCTTTTTCAGATTTTCCAAATACTAAGTATTCACTTTTCCTAGGGTTAAAATTAATACAATAATCATTTCCAAAGTTATGTACAATCTGTAACATTAACCGGAGGAATGTAATAGTTGGAGCCAGTAGGATAATATCATCTGCATAAGCAAAGGATCCAACATACCAACTACCAAGATGACAGCCATAGCCAGCTGTTCTTAACCTTGTCAGGAGTTCATCAAAGTAAATAGAAAATAACACAGGCGATAGCACTCCTCCTTGCTTAACACCATTTTTAACACAGAATAATTCAGAAATGCTGTGACATTTACAATAGTTAACAGCAAACTCCCCTCAAATAAATAAATGTTGAACCAAATGTAAGAAATCATGGCCTGTGAATCTTTGTAGAACATCTCGTGGGTTCTCTATACTTCTTACAACAGAAGTTGTTCCTAAGATTTTTTGTTGGCCATTTAACTGCACCTGTGGGCTGGGGTTCTTGCCTGCCGAGGCTGGCTATTTTTATATCCATATGAATGAGAGTTCAGTTTCACTGCTACTTGCATTTGATAATTTACTCTAAAGAAATTGGGTAACCTGGAACACAGGAAATTAATATTTAGGAAAGATTCACATGTAAATATACAAACTTCCAAAAAATAATACATTTGGAAACTTACACTTATTGATGGCTCTCTTATAAGTCACTACATTTCCTGTAGAAACTTGACAACATATGACTTTGTACCCAAATTTTTTTGCCATTTAAACAGGATTTTAATGATTGATGTTTTATCACCTTTATGTCAGTTCTCCACAAGATTGTTTTTGTCTAAGTTTTTTGTCACGTTTCAGAGTTCTCTGAAGAGTGATAATACATCAAGCAAATCCTGTATTTCTAGTGGCCTAAATTTTGATTTCTTAAACATTTGTAATTTCTTTGTTTTTAGACTTGTGGAAAAGAAAACTAAAGAAAGAGCTACGCCTGTGAAATATTGGATTAATTTCAAAATATTCAATCACCAAGGTTAGTATATTGATACTTTGTTTCTTAACTATTCAATATAGTTTTGCTTGCATTATGGTAAAGGAGATTTTCACATGTTTTAGATGTCAGAGATCAAAGTAAAATCATGGTTAAAAAGTGAATTATTGTATTAAGTGGAGGTGATGTTTCAGGCCATTCCATTTCAGTTTCACATATACTTTAAGTGTTTTGATACTTAAAGATAATGTTAAAAAAAACATTAAAATCCTGGGTTAAGTTAATACAATTTTTCTTCTCATTTAATTTATGAAATAGAACATACCAGTAAATTTCATGTGACCATTTTAATATTTAAATTTAATAATGTACCATCCCTGTGCTCTGAAGGGCCCATATCTTCTTAACTGCCCCCTCCCTCCACTTGTGTTATTGGCCATAAATTAGTACTAAGTTCTCCATAAAAAAACTAAAACTAGCTCAGATTCGAATACCTTTTCGTTGTTTTTAAAATAATTGCCTCGTTTTAGAAGTTATTTCACATTTTATGTCAGAGAGCACATTTGCTCCTGGTTAGTATATACAACAAGGCCACTGCCGCAGCAGTTATCTCCCGCCTTAGAATCAGTAATAATGGAGAACTAAAGGAGACATAAGGCCTTTGTAGTAAGATAACCCCACTTGACATTGAAGAAGCGGTCAAAGCTCTTTCTTTAGTTTTCTTGTCAGCAATTGGAAAATAGTCTCAGGCCTTGACTTTGTATAAGTTGTTTTCACATTTGGAACCCCTAGTAGCAATGATAAGGGATATAAGGCCTTTTTAATAGGATAATCCCATTTAACATGTGATATGACGGCCATTTTGTTTTTGAAACTAGGCTAAATTACTATCTGGCTAACTTTCCTAGCCATATATATGTTGCGCATATTTGATGAACCTAGCTGCAATATTTCAAGTTTTAGAGCATCTTAATAATTTTTAAATAATTGGCTATGGCAGCCATTTTGTTTTTCAAAATAAGGCCAAAATTTTTCTCAGGCAAAACATTTGAAGGCCAGGACTTTTGATGGTCTGTCTTTATATTCTAAAGCCATAGCACCAATAATAAGGGTGAAATAAAGATGTTTTAGTGTGATGACCTCATTTAACCTTGAAGCAGGGGTCAAAGGTCCAATTCAACACCTGGAAAAGATTCCCAGGCCATGACTTCCTACAAGTTGTTTTCACATTCCAAACCTCTAGGAGCAATATTTGGAGAGATATAAGGCCTTTTTAATAGGATAACCCTGTTTGACATTAAACATTTTGTTTTTTGAACTAGGCCAAAATTACTATCAGGCTAGCTTTTCTAGCCATATAGCTTTTGTGCAAATGTGATGAAGCTAGCTGGAATATTTCAAGATTTAGAGCACCTTTATGATTTTCAAACAATTAGCTATGGTGGCCATTTTGTTTTTCAAAATGAGGCTAAAATTTTGCAGAGACAGGTTTTCATAACCATAAACATTCCCTGCAAATTTGGTGAAGATATCTTTATAAATGAATGAGATATTAAGTTTTATGCAAAAACGTGACGAACGGACAGACGCATTCGGAGGCAGGCGGGAGATAAAAATTTGGACAACTAGATTGAGGTTCATGGGCTTTTTTTTTGAGTGGTTGTGATAATACCATATAAATTAGTGAAATTTACTTCTAGTTGTACAGTGTCTTATTGTGCAACAAATGTCAACTGTAGCACTTTTTTCACACTTAACTGTATTATTATGTAAACTCCTGGGATGAGAGATCAGGTGGAGCCTCTTGCCAGTAAAACAATCCCACCAATAATATAGCTGGGTTTTTAACCTTCAATTTATATTTGATGTTTTCTCTAGACACTTATTTCTTTCTCCACAGGGTATATTTTAGACTGGGCCCAAAATAAAAAAAGGAATGGGATCTAACTAGAAAGTAAGCTGGCTTGTTTTATGCCCGTGTTTCAAGTGATTTTAATATAATTATTCTGTTTGGTTGTCAGATTTTCTGATGTGGGTGGTAATGTGAGATGGCGTGGTATAACTTGAACTGATATGGTTACAAGTGATAGGGCACAGACTTCATAGCAATAAATACAACTGAAGCCTGAACTCTGTTAAAGTAGAATTCCCTCCTAAGTTGATGGAAATTCCTAATGTTCTAATCAGCAAATATTCTACTGATATATACTTGTTATCTGATATATACTCATTATACCGGGTAATTTGTATTCCCCTTTTTTATCTCACGCTGGCCTGGCGGGTAGGAGATTATAAAATGCCCTTTTGTGTGCAAATATGTTTGTGCGTGCGGGGATGCATAGGTGCGTGTGTCATGCAGTTTTCTCTAAAGTGGAGGGCCATAGGGTCTTATGCTTAAATAATTCTAGTTCAGTTTCATATGCACTCCATGTTTTTGCTGCTTTTGCAGATTTAGGTCAAAAGCTAAGTGAGCAATGGGGCTACTAGCTACATTGAGTAAATTGCTTATAACTCCAAAACCACTACATTTTGACCATTTCGCAAAATATGTTGTTCAGCTACTTCCTCTGTACCCACAAGATGGCACCTGTTTTCGATGTCTACCGCAATAGCTATGTGAGTAATAGCTATTTTCTGCTTTTTACAGACACAAAAATGAGTAAATAGCTTTTTTTTTATAACTGTTAGCTTTGGTCAAAGATGTTATTTAGCCACTTTTAGATGTTCTATGTGATGGCACATTATCAGAGCTGTAGCACCATAGCTGAGTAATAGGTTAATAGCTACTTTAACATTTTGCTCATGAGTAAATTATTTGTAACTTCAATATTATTAAAGTTAGAGCTTTTTTGTTGCTTTTGCAGATCTAGGTCAATAACTAAGTGTGTAATGGGGCTAGTAGCTACTTTGAGCAAATTGCATATAACTCCAAAATAACAGCATTTACTGCATTTTGTCAAAACATGTTGTTCAGCTACTTTCTCTGTACCTTCAAGATGGTACAAAAATGAATGGCTTTTTCTTTGTAACTGTTACAGTTTTTACAGTGGTTTGATTAAATATGTTGCTCACCTACTTTTTGACGTTCTCTGTCTCTCCATAGAATACTGAGTAATAGCTTCTTTGACATTTTGCCAATGAGTAAGTCATTTGTAATTTTAATACTATTGAATTTAGAGGATTTTAGTGAAATATGTTATTCACCTACTTTTTGGTGTTCTCTCCTGGAGAATTTTCAGAGCTGTAGCTCCATAGCTAACTGAGTAATAGCTACTTTGACATTTTGCCAATGATTAAATTTTGGACCCTCTGGGTAGTTTAGACTACTTCTTTATGGCCTCTGAAAACATTTGAACTTTCCAAATTTCGGCTGCCATCTTGAAATTTTGTTGGAAATGGAAAATATCAGTTATCTCAAAAACCATAAGAGATAGAGCAATTTCATGCAAAATTTGGCCCCACTGGATACTAAGGGATGGTAATTTGAGGTCTAAAAAAACTTCAAAGTTTTGTGAACTTTAGCTGCCATCTTGAATTTTGAAAGAAATGGTAAGTCTTGTTTATCTCGAAATCCGTAAGAGATAGAGCGATTTTGGGTGATTTTTCACCCCCTGGGTACTTAGGACTACTCCGTTATGGCCTCTGAGAAATTTAGAGTTTCAAAATTTCTCGAATTTTGGTGGAAATAAAAAATGTCATTTATCTCAGAAACCATATTGGTCATCTTTTTGGGGGGGATATATCTTGCATCTAGCCACAGATGCGTCATTGGTCTAGTTGAAGCTTGGTGTCGTGGGATATTTTCAGAGCTATAGCTTCATATTTGTATATGATTTAGTGTTTAATCCCAGCTGGAGATCATACAAATGGGATGGTTTTGTTCTTCTAGCAGTGCTGAAAATCACTTTGTCTGTCCATGTCCAGTGAAGATATTTTTTCTCTGTAAATTTAAACAGTAAACTCATTTCACCTCACAAAAATATCTCTAATGAGTTTAGTACAAGTTATGTGAAAAAATAACTTTGAGAGATTTATAGATCTTGATTTAGCCATTACACTGGCCATATCCAACAGTTGGATTATTAATATGAAACTACATCAAATATTAATGAACGTGGAAGTGTTGCACAAAGTCTAAGGAATTAAATTGGAAGTGCTTCCCCCACCTCAACTCCCACTTTACTGTCCTATGCTGTTTTATGTGGTTTACAGTTATTAAGAGAGCTGAAAACCTAACAATTATTCACATAATGGAACTAGCCTGTCACAATAAATATCAGTCATCTTTTTGGGATTTTTTTTTGGTTTTTGTACTTTCAATCTAAGGACCAGAAAATACTCGACTGAAAAGCTAACAGGACAAACATCATAAGGAATGGCACTCTCAAAACCTGTTGTGTATTTGTTCTCATTAACATGATTTTTTGGGTGAGTTTTAACGTGAGTTTAAGAATCTTTGTGAATATGGGGATGGTTACATGGAAACAAATCTCAGGTCTACAGGTTGTCTTGATGCCTCAATGGCTGAGTGGATAACAAGTTTGGCATTCATCACTTGAGTCTCACCTCTGTGGTTTTGGCTCCAAATACAAGATATGGCAACATTTTGGATTCATTGCGAGACCATCCCAATGAGACCATTGAGAAATAAAAGGGATAATCCTCAATGTCGACTAGGTTGTATTTCCATTAACCTAACTTTTCTTTCAAAATTTCACTTTACAGATCATTTATTTTCAAGAAGGTTTTGGCGCCATCATGGATACTGTGACAACATCAGCACTCTTAGAGGAAGCCTTAGAAAATCTCAGCAAGTTTAAGATGAAGGAGGCTGAAGGATGCTTCTGTCGTATATTGGACTGTTACCAAGGTAATTATTGCAATACAGCAATATCTTTCATATCCTGAGCTATTGAATCATCCAAATATTCAATTTTATGAGCTCATTTCTAAGAATTACATCAGACAGATGAATTTGAAAGATGCTTTTATAACAGTTCATAACTTCAATGTATTATCATTTTGAAGACATAACACCCATCTTTTCAGAAACTAAATGAACTATAATTCTTTCAAATAATTAAATAACTATTTAAAGAGTTTTGAATATTTTTTCTGTGCTCTTAAAACCATGTGCCTTATTTCTGCTATATAGTGCTTATGCAATTACAGTGGAACTTCTACCTTTACATGTGCTGGGAGGGTCAGCTTTGGGTTCAAAAACAGAGGTTCCTCTATAACTGTAGTAGTACTATATAGAAAATATGATACAGTTTTATAAACACAAACATCATTTACTATTATAGAACTTTTTGAATATTGCTAAATATTAGAAGAGGTAGTTTAACCTAAAACTGAAGGGATATACCAATTTGGGGGAGAGGAAATAGGTTTATAAGATAGAATAGTTGGATTATAGGTCAGATAATAGAGGTTCTGTTGACTTATGAAACAGCATGCAACTGTGTCAGTGATATGATGGCACATATGTTTTATCAGTGTAACTGGTTTCATTTCATGCAAATAATCTGCCAGTGCAACAAAAATTTAAACCTGAGCATCAGTGGTATTTTATTCTTGTTTGACATTTCCCAAGATGTGATTTAGACAATGGAAATCAATAGTGAATAATTTGTGGTAGTTTTTGTTTTAACCCAGCTGGATAGTGTAAAGTTTTCATAATATTTGGATTAGGTTGCATGACAATTATTAAGCGTCCCGCAAGGGACGCTTGTTTGTGTATGGGACAGCTTCCGGCTCCGGCGGCTCCGCCGGCTCCGCATTTTGTTTTCCTTATAACTCTGTAACCGTTAGGCGGATTCTTTTCAAATTTGGCAGGTTTAGGCAGTAGCCTTGGGGAATTTTTTTGAATATGCTGCAGTGACATTTCAACCAATCAGAGAGGTCACATGACCAAAAATGTCTTTTTTCGATGGGGAAGCTTGTCCGGATGATAACTTGAAAGGAATTTTATCAATTCACCTGAAACTTGGCAAATACATTCATTCTATTAAAATCTGGAAATCATTAGATTTTGGCATTGATTGGTCAAGAAATGGCCGAGTAATTAATGATTAATTAATCATTACGAATTTTCCAAATAAGGAAAACACAAAAATGCTTATATCTCGAAAACCGTGCTAGATAGAGCGATTTCGACGAAATTTTTGATCCGCAGGGTATCTCTGTGGAGTAGTTATCCCAATTTTGAAAAAATTTTTGTCTCGCCAAAAATGGCGGCCATTTTGAATTTTTGAATTTTTCGCAAAAATTGCAAAACATAAAAATGCTTATATCTCGAAAACCCTGCTAGATAGAGCGATTTCGACGAAATTTTTGACCCACAGGGTATATCTGCAGAGTAGCCATGCCAATTTTCAAAAAAATTTTGTCTCGCCAAAAATGGCGGCCATTTTGAATTTTCGAATTTTTCGCAAAAATTGCAAAACATAAAAATGCTTATATCTCAAAAACCCTGCTAGATAGAGCGATTTCGACGAAATTTTTGACCCGCAGGCCCGCAGGGTATCTCTGCAGAGTAGCCATGCCAATTTTCAAACCAAAAATTTCTCGCAAAAAATGGTGGCCATTTTGAATTTTCGAATTTTTCGCAAAATTGCAAAACACAAAAATGCTTATATCTCAAAAACCGTGCTAGATAGAGCGATTTCGACGAAATTTTTGATCCACTGGGTATCTCTGCAGAGTAGCCATGCCAATTTTCAAAAAAATTTTATCTTGCCAAAAATGGCGACCATTTTGAATTTTCGAATTTTTGCTTAAAATATTGCAAAACACAAAAATGCTAATATTTCGAAAACCGTGCTACATAGAGCAATTTCGACGAAATTTTTTATCTTCAGGGTATCTCTGCAGAGCAGCTATCCCAAAGAGCTTTCACATGGTGAAGTTTCAGACCCATAGCTAATTACTCACCTACTCAAAATGAGTAAATGCGAATTATCTCTAAAAGTATTGCAGATAGCCAATTTTTCTCAAATAACTCATTCACCTACTTTTGGGAGAGCTTTCACTTGGTGAAGTTTCAGACCCATAGCTAATTACTCACCTACTCAAAATGAGTAAATGCGAATTATCTCTAAAAGTATTGCAGATAGCCAATTTTTGTCAAATTAATCATTCACCTACTTTTGGGAGAGCTTTCACTCGGTGAAGTTTCAGACCCATAGCTAATTACTCACCTACTCAAAATGAGTAAATGCGAATTATCTCTAAAAGTATTGCAGATAGCCAATTTTTCTCAAATAACTCATTCACCTACTTTTGGGAGAGCTTTCACTCGGTGAAGTTTCAGACCCATAGCTAATTACTCACCTACTCAAAATGAGTAAATGCGAATTATCTCTAAAAGTATTGCAGATAGCCAATTTTTCTCAAATAACTCATTCACCTACTTTTGGCAGAGCTTTCACTTGGTGAAGTTTCAGACCCATAGCTAATTACTCACCTACTGAAAATGAGTAAATGCGAATTATCTCTAAAAGTATTGCAGATAGCCAATTTTTCTCAAATAACTCATTCACCTACTTTTGGGAGAGCTTTCACTTGGTGAAGTTTCAGACCCATAGCTAATTACTCACCTACTCAAAATGAGTAAATGCGAATTATCTCTAAAGGTATTGCAGATAGCCAATTTTTCTCAAATAACTCATTCACCTACTTTTGGGAGAGCTTTCACTTGGTGAAGTTTCAGACCCATAGCAAATTACTCACCTACTCAAAATGAGTAAATGCGAATTATCTCTAAAAGTATTGCAGATAGCCAATTTTTCTCAAATAACTCATTCACCTACTTTTGGGAGAGCTTTCACATGGTGAAGTTTCAGACCCATAGCTAATTACTCACCTACTCAAAATGAGTAAATGCGAATTATCTCTAAAAGTATTGCAGATAGCCAAGTTTTCTCAAATAACTCATTCACCTACTTTTAGGAGAGCTTTCACTTGGTGAAGTTTCAGACCCATAGCTAATTACTCACCTACTCAAAATGAGTAAATGCGAATTATCTCTAAAAGTATTGCAGATAGCCAATTTTTCTCAAATAACTCATTCACCTACTTTTGGCAGAGCTTTCACTTGGTGAAGTTTCAGACCCATAGCTAATTACTCACCTACTGAAAATGAGTAAATGCGAATTATCTCTAAAAGTATTGCAGATAGCCAATTTTTCTCAAATAACTCATTCACCTACTTTTGGGAGAGCTTTCACTTGGTGAAGTTTCAGACCCATAGCTAATTACTCACCTACTCAAAATGAGTAAATGCGAATTATCTCTAAAGGTATTGCAGATAGCCAATTTTTCTCAAATAACTCATTCACCTACTTTTGGGAGAGCTTTCACTTGGTGAAGTTTCAGACCCATAGCAAATTACTCACCTACTCAAAATGAGTAAATGCGAATTATCTCTAAAAGTATTGCAGATAGCCAATTTTTCTCAAATAACTCATTCACCTACTTTTGGGAGAGCTTTCACATGGTGAAGTTTCAGACCCATAGCTAATTACTCACCTACTCAAAATGAGTAAATGCGAATTATCTCTAAAAGTATTGCAGATAGCCAATTTTTCTCAAATAACTCATTCACCTACTTTTGGGAGAGCTTTCACTTGGTGAAGTTTCAGACCCATAGCTAATTACTCACCTACTGAAAATGAGTAAATGCGAATTATCTCTAAAAGTATTGCAGATAGCCAATTTTTCTCAAATAACTCATTCACCTACTTTTGGGAGAGCTTTCACTTGGTGAAGTTTCAGACCCATAGCTAATTACTCACCTACTCAAAATGAGTAAATGCGAATTATCTCTAAAAGTATTGCAGATAGCCAATTTTTGTCAAATTAATCATTCACCTACTTTTGGGAGAGCTTTCACTCGGTGAAGTTTCAGACCCATAGCTAATTACTCACCTACTCAAAATGAGTAAATGCGAATTATCTCTAAAAGTATTGCAGATAGCCAATTTTTCTCAAATAACTCATTCACCTACTTTTGGGAGAGCTTTCACTCGGTGAAGTTTCAGACCCATAGCTAATTACTCACCTACTCAAAATGAGTAAATGCGAATTATCTCTAAAAGTATTGCAGATAGCCAATTTTTCTCAAATAACTCATTCACCTACTTTTGGCAGAGCTTTCACTTGGTGAAGTTTCAGACCCATAGCTAATTACTCACCTACTGAAAATGAGTAAATGCGAATTATCTCTAAAAGTATTGCAGATAGCCAATTTTTCTCAAATAACTCATTCACCTACTTTTGGGAGAGCTTTCACTTGGTGAAGTTTCAGACCCATAGCTAATTACTCACCTACTCAAAATGAGTAAATGCGAATTATCTCTAAAGGTATTGCAGATAGCCAATTTTTCTCAAATAACTCATTCACCTACTTTTGGGAGAGCTTTCACTTGGTGAAGTTTCAGACCCATAGCAAATTACTCACCTACTCAAAATGAGTAAATGCGAATTATCTCTAAAAGTATTGCAGATAGCCAATTTTTCTCAAATAACTCATTCACCTACTTTTGGGAGAGCTTTCACATGGTGAAGTTTCAGACCCATAGCTAATTACTCACCTACTCAAAATGAGTAAATGCGAATTATCTCTAAAAGTATTGCAGATAGCCAAGTTTTCTCAAATAACTCATTCACCTACTTTTAGGAGAGCTTTCACTTGGTGAAGTTTCAGACCCATAGCTAATTACTCACCTACTCAAAATGAGTAAATGCGAATTATCTCTAAAAGTATTGCAGATAGCCAATTTTTCTCAAATAACTCATTCACCTACTTTTGGGAGACCTTTCACTTGGTGAAGTTTCAGACCCATAGCTAATTACTCACCTACTCAAAATGAGTAAATGCGAATTATCTCTAAAAGTATTGCAGATAGCCAATTTTTCTCAAATAACTCATTCACCTACTTTTGGGAGAGCTTTCACTCGGTGAAGTTTCAGACCCATAGCTAATTACTCACCTACTCAAAATGAGTAAATGCGAATTATCTCTAAAAGTATTGCAGATAGCCAATTTTTCTCAAATAACTCATTCACCTACTTTTGGGAGAGCTTTCACTTGGTGAAGTTTCAGACCCATAGCTAATTACTCACCTACTCAAAATGAGTAAATGCGAATTATCTCTAAAAGTATTGCAGATAGCCAATTTTTCTCAAATAACTCATTCACCTACTTTTGGCAGAGCTTTCACTTGGTGAAGTTTCAGACCCATAGCTAATTACTCACCTACTGAAAATGAGTAAATGCGAATTATCTCTAAAAGTATTGCAGATAGCCAATTTTTCTCAAATAACTCATTCACCTACTTTTGGGAGAGCTTTCACATGGTGAAGTTTCAGACCCATAGCT
This sequence comes from Sabellastarte sp. h YS-2021, assembly GCA_964017235.1. Lineage (NCBI taxonomy): Eukaryota > Metazoa > Annelida > Polychaeta > Sabellida > Sabellidae > Sabellastarte > Sabellastarte sp. h YS-2021. The sequence continues at coordinate 140,687,880 of OZ024928.1, forward strand.
AATTACTCACCTACTCAAAATGAGTAAATGCGAATTATCTCTAAAAGTATTGCAGATAGCCAATTTTTCTCAAATAACTCATTCACCTACTTTTGGGAGAGCTTTCACTTGGTGAAGTTTCAGACCCATAGCTAATTACTCACCTACTCAAAATGAGTAAATGCGAATTATCTCTAAAAGTATTGCAGATAGCCAATTTTTCTCAAATAACTCATTCACCTACTTTTGGGAGAGCTTTCACTTGGTGAAGTTTCAGACCCATAGCTAATTACTTACCTACTCAAAATGAGTAAATGCGAATTATCTCTAAAAGTATTGCAGATAGCCAATTTTTGTCAAATTAATCATTCACCTACTTTTGGGAGAGCTTTCACTTGGTGAAGTTTCAGACCCATAGCTAATTACTCACCTACTCAAAATGAGTAAATGCGAATTATCTCTAAAAGTATTGCAGATAGCCAATTTTTCTCAAATAACTCATTCACCTACTTTTGGGAGAGCTTTCACTTGGTGAAGTTTCAGACCCATAGCTAATTACTCACCTACTGAAAATGAGTAAATGTGAATTATCTCTAAAAGTATTGCGGATAGCCAATTTTTCTCAAATAACTCATTCACCCACTTTTGGGAGAGCTTTCACTTGGTGAAGTTTCAGACCCATAGCAAATTACTCACCTACTCAAAATGAGTAAATGCGAATTATCTCTAAAAGTATTGCGGATAGCCAATTTTTCTCAAATAACTCATTCACCTACTTTTGGGAGAGCTTTCACTTGGTGAAGTTTCAGACCCATAGCTAATTACTCACCTACTCAAAATGAGTAAATGCGAATTATCTCTAAAAGTATTGCAGATAGCCAATTTTTGTCAAATTAATCATTCACCTACTTTTGGGAGAGCTTTCACTTGGTGAAGTTTCAGACCCATAGCTAATTACTCACCTACTCAAAATGAGTAAATGCGAATTATCTCTAAAAGTATTGCAGATAGCCAATTTTTCTTAAATAACTCATTCACCTACTTTTGGGAGAGCTTTCACTCGGTGAAGTTTCAGACCCATAGCTAATTACTCACCTACTCAAAATGAGTAAATGCGAATTATCTCTAAAAGTATTGCAGATAGCCAATTTTTCTCAAATAACTCATTCACCTACTTTTGGGAGAGCTTTCACTTGGTGAAGTTTCAGACCCATAGCTAATTACTCACCTACTGAAAATGAGTAAATGTGAATTATCTCTAAAAGTATTGCGGATAGCCAATTTTTCTCAAATAACTCATTCACCTACTTTTGGGAGAGCTTTCACTTGGTGAAGTTTCAGACCCATAGCTAATTACTCACCTACTCAAAATGAGTAAATGCGAATTATCTCTAAAAGTATTGCGGATAGCCAATTTTTCTCAAATAACTCATTCACCTACTTTTGGGAGAGCTTTCACTTGGTGAAGTTTCAGACCCATAGCTAATTACTCACCTACTCAAAATGAGTAAATGCGAATTATCTCTAAAAGTATTGCAGATAGCCAATTTTTCTCAAATAACTCATTCACCTACTTTTGGGAGAGCTTTCACTTGGTGAAGTTTCAGACCCATAGCTAATTACTCACCTACTCAAAATGAGTAAATGCGAATTATCTCTAAAAGTATTGCAGATAGCCAATTTTTGTCAAATTAATCATTCACCTACTTTTGGGAGAGCTTTCACTTGGTGAAGTTTCAGACCCATAGCTAATTACTCACCTACTCAAAATGAGTAAATGCGAATTATCTCTAAAAGTATTGCAGATAGCCAATTTTTCTTAAATAACTCATTCACCTACTTTTGGGAGAGCTTTCACTCGGTGAAGTTTCAGACCCATAGCTAATTACTCACCTACTCAAAATGAGTAAATGCGAATTATCTCTAAAAGTATTGCAGATAGCCAATTTTTCTCAAATAACTCATTCACCTACTTTTGGGAGAGCTTTCACTTGGTGAAGTTTCAGACCCATAGCTAATTACTCACCTACTGAAAATGAGTAAATGTGAATTATCTCTAAAAGTATTGCGGATAGCCAATTTTTCTCAAATAACTCATTCACCTACTTTTGGGAGAGCTTTCACTTGGTGAAGTTTCAGACCCATAGCGAATTACTCACCTACTCAAAATGAGTAAATGCGAATTATCTCTAAAAGTATTGCAGATAGCCAATTTTTCTCAAATAACTCATTCACCTACTTTTGGGAGAGCTTTCACTTGGTGAAGTTTCAGACCCATAGCTAATTACTCACCTACTCAAAATGAGTAAATGCGAATTATCTCTAAAAGTATTGCAGATAGCCAATTTTTCTCAAATAACTCATTCACCTACTTTTGGGAGAGCTTTCACTCGGTGAAGTTTCAGACCCATAGCTAATTACTCACCTACTCAAAATGAGTAAATGCGAATTATCTCTAAAAGTATTGCAGATAGCCAATTTTTCTCAAATAACTCATTCACCTACTTTTGGGAGAGCTTTCACTTGGTGAAGTTTCAGACCCATAGCTAATTACTCACCTACTCAAAATGAGTAAATGCGAATTATCTCTAAAAGTATTGCAGATAGCCAATTTTTCTCAAATAACTCATTCACCTACTTTTGGCAGAGCTTTCACTTGGTGAAGTTTCAGACCCATAGCTAATTACTCACCTACTGAAAATGAGTAAATGCGAATTATCTCTAAAAGTATTGCAGATAGCCAATTTTTCTCAAATAACTCATTCACCTACTTTTGGGAGAGCTTTCACATGGTGAAGTTTCAGACCCATAGCTAATTACTCACCTACTCAAAATGAGTAAATGCGAATTATCTCTAAAAGTATTGCAGATAGCCAATTTTTCTCAAATAACTCATTCACCTACTTTTGGGAGAGCTTTCACTTGGTGAAGTTTCAGACCCATAGCTAATTACTCACCTACTCAAAATGAGTAAATGCGAATTATCTCTAAAAGTATTGCAGATAGCCAATTTTTCTCAAATAACTCATTCACCTACTTTTGGGAGAGCTTTCACTTGGTGAAGTTTCAGACCCATAGCTAATTACTTACCTACTCAAAATGAGTAAATGCGAATTATCTCTAAAAGTATTGCAGATAGCCAATTTTTGTCAAATTAATCATTCACCTACTTTTGGGAGAGCTTTCACTTGGTGAAGTTTCAGACCCATAGCTAATTACTCACCTACTCAAAATGAGTAAATGCGAATTATCTCTAAAAGTATTGCAGATAGCCAATTTTTCTCAAATAACTCATTCACCTACTTTTGGGAGAGCTTTCACTTGGTGAAGTTTCAGACCCATAGCTAATTACTCACCTACTGAAAATGAGTAAATGTGAATTATCTCTAAAAGTATTGCGGATAGCCAATTTTTCTCAAATAACTCATTCACCCACTTTTGGGAGAGCTTTCACTTGGTGAAGTTTCAGACCCATAGCTAATTACTCACCTACTCAAAATGAGTAAATGCGAATTATCTCTAAAAGTATTGCGGATAGCCAATTTTTCTCAAATAACTCATTCACCTACTTTTGGGAGAGCTTTCACTTGGTGAAGTTTCAGACCCATAGCTAATTACTCACCTACTCAAAATGAGTAAATGCGAATTATCTCTAAAAGTATTGCAGATAGCCAATTTTTGTCAAATTAATCATTCACCTACTTTTGGGAGAGCTTTCACTTGGTGAAGTTTCAGACCCATAGCTAATTACTCACCTACTCAAAATGAGTAAATGCGAATTATCTCTAAAAGTATTGCAGATAGCCAATTTTTCTTAAATAACTCATTCACCTACTTTTGGGAGAGCTTTCACTCGGTGAAGTTTCAGACCCATAGCTAATTACTCACCTACTCAAAATGAGTAAATGCGAATTATCTCTAAAAGTATTGCAGATAGCCAATTTTTCTCAAATAACTCATTCACCTACTTTTGGGAGAGCTTTCACTTGGTGAAGTTTCAGACCCATAGCTAATTACTCACCTACTGAAAATGAGTAAATGTGAATTATCTCTAAAAGTATTGCGGATAGCCAATTTTTCTCAAATAACTCATTCACCTACTTTTGGGAGAGCTTTCACTTGGTGAAGTTTCAGACCCATAGCTAATTACTCACCTACTCAAAATGAGTAAATGCGAATTATCTCTAAAAGTATTGCGGATAGCCAATTTTTCTCAAATAACTCATTCACCTACTTTTGGGAGAGCTTTCACTTGGTGAAGTTTCAGACCCATAGCTAATTACTCACCTACTCAAAATGAGTAAATGCGAATTATCTCTAAAAGTATTGCAGATAGCCAATTTTTCTCAAATAACTCATTCACCTACTTTTGGGAGAGCTTTCACTTGGTGAAGTTTCAGACCCATAGCTAATTACCCACCTACTCAAAATGAGTAAATGCGAATTATCTCTAAAAGTATTGCAGATAGCCAATTTTTGTCAAATTAATCATTCACCTACTTTTGGGAGAGCTTTCACTTGGTGAAGTTTCAGACCCATAGCTAATTACTCACCTACTCAAAATGAGTAAATGCGAATTATCTCTAAAAGTATTGCAGATAGCCAATTTTTCTTAAATAACTCATTCACCTACTTTTGGGAGAGCTTTCACTCGGTGAAGTTTCAGACCCATAGCTAATTACTCACCTACTCAAAATGAGTAAATGCGAATTATCTCTAAAAGTATTGCAGATAGCCAATTTTTCTCAAATAACTCATTCACCTACTTTTGGGAGAGCTTTCACTTGGTGAAGTTTCAGACCCATAGCTAATTACTCACCTACTGAAAATGAGTAAATGTGAATTATCTCTAAAAGTATTGCGGATAGCCAATTTTTCTCAAATAACTCATTCACCTACTTTTGGGAGAGCTTTCACTTGGTGAAGTTTCAGACCCATAGCGAATTACTCACCTACTCAAAATGAGTAAATGCGAATTATCTCTAAAAGTATTGCAGATAGCCAATTTTTCTCAAATAACTCATTCACCTACTTTTGGGAGAGCTTTCACTTGGTGAAGTTTCAGACCCATAGCTAATTACTCACCTACTCAAAATGAGTAAATGCGAATTATCTCTAAAAGTATTGCAGATAGCCAATTTTTCTCAAATAACTCATTCACCTACTTTTGGGAGAGCTTTCACTTGGTGAAGTTTCAGACCCATAGCTAATTATTCACCTACTCAAAATGAGTAAATGCGAATTATCTCTAAAAGTATTGCAGATAGCCAATTTTTCTCAAATAACTCATTCACCTACTTTTGGCAGAGCTTTCACTTGGTGAAGTTTCAGACCCATAGCTAATTACTCACCTACTCAAAATGAGTAAATGCGAATTATCTCTAAAAGTATTGCAGATAGCCAGTTTTTCTCAAATTAATCATTCACCTACTTTTGGGAGAGCTTTCACTTGGTGAAGTTTCAGACCCATAGCTAATTACTCACCTACTTAAAATGAGTAAATGCGAATTATCTCTAAAAGTATTGCAGATAGCCAGTTTTTCTCAAATAACTCATTCACCTACTTTTGGGAGAGCTTTCACTCGGTGAAGTTTCAGACCCATAGCAAATTACTCACCTACTCAAAATGAGTAAATGCGAATTATCTCTAAAAGTATTGCAGATAGCCAATTTTTCTCAAATAACTCATTCACCTACTTTTGGGAGAGCTTTCACTTGGTGAAGTTTCAGACCCATAGATAATTATTCACCTACTCAAAATGAGTAAATGTGAATTATCTCTTAATAGTATTGTAGATAGCCAATTTTTCTCAAATAACTCATTCACCTACTTTTGGGAGAGCTTTCACTTGGTGAAGTTTCAGACCCATAGCTAATTACTCACCTACTCAAAATGAGTAAATGCGAATTATCTCTAAAAGTATTGCAGATAGCCAGTTTTTCTCAAATTAATCATTCACCTACTTTTGGGAGAGCTTTCACTTGGTGAAGTTTCAGACCCATAGCTAATTACTCACCTACTTAAAATGAGTAAATGCGAATTATCTCTAAAAGTATTGCAGATAGCCAGTTTTTCTCAAATAACTCATTCACCTACTTTTGGGAGAGCTTTCACTCGGTGAAGTTTCAGACCCATAGCTAATTACTCACCTACTCAAAATGAGTAAATGCGAATTATCTCTAAAAGTATTGCAGATAGCCAATTTTTCTCAAATAACTCATTCACCTACTTTTGGGAGAGCTTTCACTTGGTGAAGTTTCAGACCCATAGCAAATTACTCACCTACTCAAAATGAGTAAATGCGAATTATCTCTAAAAGTATTGCAGATAGCCAATTTTTCTCAAATAACTCATTCACCTACTTTTGGGAGAGCTTTCACTTGGTGAAGTTTCAGACCCATAGCAAATTACTCACCTACTCAAAATGAGTAAATGCGAATTATCTCTAAAAGTATTGCAGATAGCCAATTTTTCTCAAATAACTCATTCACCTACTTTTGGGAGAGCTTTCACTTGGTGAAGTTTCAGACCCATAGATAATTATTCACCTACTCAAAATGAGTAAATGTGAATTATCTCTTAATAGTATTGTAGATAGCCAATTTTTCTCAAATAACTCATTCACCTACTTTTGGAAGACCTTTCACACACGAAAATGAAAAATTGTGAATATCTCGGAAAAGCTATTTATTCTGCTTTAATGCTCGGCGGGAGATACACACCACGGCAGTGGTCTTGACAAAAATTTTTGTCTCCCCAAAATGGTGGCCATTTTGAATTTTCAAAGTTTTTGCAAAACACAAAAATGCTTATATCTCGAAAACCGTGCTATATGGAGTGAACTCAACAAAATTTTGGACCTGCTGGGTATCTCTGCAGAATAGCCATGCCAATTTTCAAAATATTTTTGTCTCGCCAAATACAGCGGACATTTTTAATTTTTTTATTTTTGCAAAACACAAAAATGCTTATATCTTGAAAACCGTGCTAGATAGAGCAGACTGCGCTGACTTTGGTTGCCACAACAGTATAAGGCTAGAAACAAAGCATTTTCTTAATACTTTAGCACTCACCTTTATATCCTTTTCGGGACGCTTTGTTTTTGCTATGCAAAAACATTATCTTTTTTTTTTGCGAGCGATCCTCTAGTTAATTACAGTTTTCACTTTTGTTAGCATACTGTCAGCGATATTTTTCATTGTTCATTCCTGTCAGATGCTTTTTACCCCACAGCCCTTAAGGGCTGTCGGGGTATTGTTTTCACTCATGGTGTCCGGGTGGGCGGGCGGCAGGAAAAGTTTGTCCGGCCTGTATCTCAGAAACTGTAAGGTGTAGGAAGTTAATACTTGGTAGGGACATTTGTTAGGGTGTGTCGGTGTGCAACGTCATGGTGTGATCTTGATTTGATCTTGCTGTAATGACCTTGACCTATAAAATCTTGTCTGGGCTATATCTCAGAAACCGTAAGGTGTAGGAAGTTGATACTTGGTAGGCACATTGGTTAGGGGGTGTAGATGTGGAACATCATGATGTGACCTTGATTTGACCTTTGACCTTGCTCTAGTGACCTTGACCTATAAAATCTTGTCCGGGATATATCTCGGAAACTGTAAGGTGTAGGACGTTGATACTGAGTAGGGACATTGGCTAGGGTGTGTAGATGTAAAACGTCATGCTGTGACCTTGATTTGACCCTTGACATTGCCGTAGTGACCTTGACCTATAATGCCTTGTCTGGGCTATATCTCGGAAACCATAAGGTGTAGGAAGTTGATATTTGGTAGGGACATTGGTCGGGGGTTATAGGAATGCAACGTTGTGTGACCTGGATTTAACCTTTGATCTTGCATATCTGATGCTATTTTATCTCTCTACGGGGATATCTTATACTATTTTATGTATCGTATATCTTTTTACTCGAATCTTGGTTGTTGCACCTTTGGGTATATTTTGATGTAGATAAAGCACTGTAAGGCATATTAGAATTCATTAAGGGTTTTACTTTTGCAACTTCCCATTGTAACAGATGGTATTTCATCAAGTGAGCCTCAGGTTTTGCCCCAACACCACACACAAGCATGTATTGCCACATCTGTATGTATGGGTAATATTCATTACATTCAAACCATAATTCGACTATATAAAACAAATATTAAAATGGGAAAAGAACTTAATTGTTGAACAATATTGAAAACATGCAAATCATAATTCAACTGTGCGAAATGTGCATGTATAACCGTTGTACAGCATCTAGGACAAGTAGACTGGCAGGATCTTAATCTTTTCAACACAATAGCATTTCTGTCGGTTGCGGATTGATGGATCAGTGCTAATTTGGAACCCTGCCTTGATTTGACCTATAATATATTGTCTGGGCATATCTCGGCACCCATAAGGATATGTATTGCTGCAACTGATTATTATAAGTACTTTTACATAATTGTGATATCTTTAGTTTACTGAATTGTCATGTTTTAATGCTAAATCTTTACATGCCATTTCTTTCGCTTAGATGTTATTTTCTCTACTTAAACATTATTTGGACACTGACACTGCTCTGAAAGTATCCCATTCTGTGTACTGTTTCACTACTTCTATATCTCATGGTGTTGAAAACTATTTCCTCAGGCTGTGGGGTACGGGCATCTTTGATACTATTTTCTATTGTTGAAAGTTAATGTCTTACAATCTGTGAGGTCCCTTCCATAAGTTGGTACTGGCTTATTAACATCCATCAATCAGAGTTAGAATTCACCTGTAAATGTCATTATCAAAATATGATCTTAACATATAAAATTACCCCGAAGTCTCAAGAAGTTTATTGTTTTATTTCAGAAGCCTCCACTTCATCTAATGCCACACCAGTTCCAAAGCAAGTTCAGTGGAAGGATCGGTCAGAAAGACTTTCCACAGAAGAACTAGATATTTTGTCCAAGACGTTGTCAGGTTTAGCAGATATTTCCATGAAGAAAGCACAGGTGAAAAGACACAACAGAGCAGAATGGTTTTACCATTACCTTTGTGGGCTAGCCTATCTGAAAGAGATTGTATACATTTGTGAGAAAAATGAGGATCTTGAAGAAGATGGCTGGAAAGATATGGATGTTGTTGCCAAAAAGATCAATGTAGAACAAAGACTGGACATGCTTCAGCTGAATTATTTGAAGCATCTGAGAATGCATGTGATATGTGAGCAAGACAACACCATAAATTTTGAATGGCTGGACGAATTTCAACAGTTTATAGTACAGTATGTGAACAATGAGAACAGGGTAGATAAAGAAGAGGAAACTCTTCCTGAGAAACCGAAAGAAGCATGTGCAGTTAGCCGGGAAAATAGTCTCAAGGACACTAAACCGGAAAAGAAGAAACCAAAGACCATGGATATCAACAAACTGCAAAAGGCCATCTCAAAATTGGTAAGGAACATTGCTGCAGATATTAGAGGCCGGTACCATAGAAGACTTTCTGAAGAAACAATGAGGAGAACTGTGTCTTGTGAGATTATATCTCTTCTCTCACCAATATCAGATGATGATGAACTGGTTGAACTGTTTGAAAGGGTGATTGCAGAGGATGAGGAACCTGAAGAAATATCAACGTCTATTGAAATGGATATTGAAACATCGGGGGTCAGATCTGGTTTGAGATCAAAACGAGAGAGTAGTGACAGTCTTAGCAGCTGTACCAGTTCACCAAGGCACCAACCAAAAACCAAATGTTTGTCAAGCTCTTCCTCTTCAAACTTTGGTGAAGGTCAATCAGGGGATGAAGAAAAACAAACACTAGTAATCACAGCGGGGGATGATTGCCAAGAACCAAGTGCTTCCTCACAATCAGGTACAGCTCTTCTTCAGTGCAGTGAAGAAAGCGATATAACTCTTTTAGCTATGCAAGAAAACAATAATCCATCCCAAGAAGATGATTGTAGTCATCCTTCCTCTACCTCTGTTACTGTAGAGGATCCAAACGGCAACATATCTGATGCAGTGGTTACATTTGATGAATCCGTAGCAAAGGCCGCAGGTCCACCTTATAATCTTCCAGGTGTTTTAACTTTATGGAAAAGTTACAATACCACTCGCCCAGCAACACTTCCAGTTAAACCTTACACTCTGCAAGGATTTGAGGAGCTGTCACCCCTGACAGAGACTACTTCCTCTACATTTACAGAGACTAAAAGACAGCCAAGTCCACGACAGCATATTACAATTTATCCGTTGACCCCTAGCAGGCTCTATGAAATGTTGGCTCACATTTTGCATGAGTTTGGCATATATTTCAGAGCACAAATAACCTGTGACATTGCCTGTGAGCTGTATAAATATGCTTTAGGGCTAGTATATCAGTGTCCGCCCAGTAATCATAATGGCTTGCTTATTGCAAGAATATTACAGAAAATAGGAGTTTTGAAGAATGGCCGAGGGGAAATTGTAGCTGGGTGTCAGTTACTCGATGAAGCCATGCAGGTTTACAAAGCCCTTCCAATGAAAGATAAGTCACTCCATATCGTCAGAACATGGCTGGATCTAGGTCAAGCCTATCTGAAGGAACAAGGTCATGTAACATCACTCTTCAGCCATATTATGAATGAAGTTCGGAATGAGCTCAGCCAAGAGTTTAAACCAGACACATTTCACATCCCAGTCATTGAAGAATCAGATGACTCAGATTCTAGCCAGGGTGACAGTTACTCCATTCACATATATGAGGCTATTGATTGCCTTGAAAGTGCCTTAAGTGAACTGCAGAAAATAACATGTAATGCGGAAAATAAAACCCTGCTAGTCACAATTCTCACCAAATTGGCTGATTGCCACATTGTCACAGGTAATTATGACAAAGCCATAGGTATATATGAAGAAGTCATGGGACATTGCAAGAATGCCCATGGCTCACAGACTCTTGAAAACAATGCTCACGTGCTTTCAATGCTTGGTATCTGTAACTTTCTACTTGGGCATTATCCGAAGGCAGGTACCTTGTTGGAAACTGCATCCATTCTTCAACATCATATCTATGGCCAGGAATCCAACTTTGGTGCAATGTTTAACCTGACTATGCTAGCACTAAATTATTACAAGATGAGGCAATATCACAAGTGCATAATTTGGTGTTTGAAATCAAATGAAAAGAATCAGATTTTGTATGACTGTTCAATTGAAGAAATCATCTCTAAGTTAGATTTCAACAGAGCATGGTACATCATACAAAACATGTTCACCTTGGGGTATGCCTATTACACTCTGGATTTCCATGATAAAGCTATTCATTTTCTGGAAAAAGCAAAACACATTCTTGACAAATGTGAAGAGGTGGACATTAAGCAGCATGTGAAGCTGCTAAAAGTTATTGCAGACACATATGTAAAGGTGGAATGGTATGAAAGTGCATTGGAGGTATACAAGAGTGCACTGACGATTGCTGCAACAATAGGTAATGAAAAGAGCAGTGTGGCATTGACAAACCAGCTGTTAAATTGCATGGCCAGTGTGGAGGTTCATGTACGGCATTATTCAGGAGCAGCAGATTACTTGGAGCAAGCACTTGACCATCAAAAGCATGTGGAATCCAGCATCAAAGGAGATATGATTGGGCTCGAGTATCAACTTGGGAAAACCTACATTTTGTCAGGAGACATTGACAAAGCAATAGACTGTTTCGAAGAGTGTCTGGAATCAATCAGAGAAATTCCAGGTACACCAGGTAGAGAAATGGTGGGAACATTAGGGAAAATAGCGAACTTGTACTTTGTAAAAGGTTTGATGCAGGATGATAATGACTATATGAATGAATTGCTTCTCTTGGCACAAACAAATTTTGCCAAAGCAGTTAGTTGTGATGAAAGATCTACTGCAACTATCTACTATGCAAACTATCTTATGCAGCAAGGACAATTTGCAGAAGCTGTGTATTTATTGCTCCGTCCGGTGTTTCTAAAGCAATGTTCTATGGACAAAGAGGTGGTCTTCTCTGGTGTGGAACAGGCTCTCATTCCAGAGCATTTATCCCAAGAATGTAGTGAAATGGATGAGGTTGTTTTCGAAACTAAGATATTTGCATGCTTCATTGTTTTGCTTTGCCTCAAGCAACTTGGTGTTGCCAAAGATGCTGATGACTGTTTAGTAACCATGTACAAATGTGCACTTTCTTCCAAGCACTGTTTCAGCCATATTTTGATGGGTTATGCATTCCTAGAAAGCTACCTGTTTGAAGAAGCTGCAGAAAGCTTTGCCATAGCCTCAACATTCACATCTTGTGAAAATATTCAGCTTGCTGCTTCCACTTCATGTCTTTGCTACTTGGTTCACATGTACCAAACTATGTGCAGAGGATTTCAGCATCTAATAGAGTACATTGAAAAACAAAGAAGACTTACCCAACAGGTCATTACCCCAGACACAAAAGCAGATACTGTTTCAGTAATTTCTCAGAATATCAACAGGAACCTTGTGCCCCAAAATGATGTTGTTGACACAGAAACTACCCAAGAAAATTTTGAAGAACATGTCAACATGACACTGAGCTCTTTGGAATCAAGTGGACCAAAATCAAGATCAGACATACTCAACACGAGTTCACACTATGAGAGTGACAGTTCTTTTGCGACAGATCAGTCAATGATGAGTGATGACAGCATGGGAAGTGAGAGCTACTCAAGAGGGGAACGAGACAGCTTTAAGAGAGGGATGGACAATAGTTTATTCATCTCAGAAGATGAAGTATGGGAAACACTCGATGAGAAAGGAAATGTCATAGAAACAAGAGTAGTAAGATCCAATGCTGTACCGTCCACAATCTATGAAGTGGAAAACAATGGCAATTTCACCTCTGAATATGATCAGACTATTCATGATTTACAGGTACTGGCTGGTGAGACAAGTAATGCAAATTACCAAAACATGGTTGAAATCATATCTACACCACAAAGAGAAAACTGGTCAACAACTGAAATATGTGATAATGAAAATATCATAAGAAATGAAACTGCTACATCCATTGTGGTCACAACAGCTCAACTGTCTTCCCCTAAGAGGAAACTCTCTGAAAGCCAATGCAGTTACCCGAGCAAGCATGTCAACAAGTCTGTGTACAGCTCTAGTTTCCCAACACCAAGTCCATCACAAGGACAAGACATTGAGTCAGAGAGTGAAGAGGAAGAAGTGTGGGAAACATTTGAAGAAACTGTGGATACTCCAGATATTCTACTGGCTCTTCTGAAAGGCCAGGGAAAATTCTAACATGACTGGCAAAAAAATATTTGCAATTACTTGGCCATGATTGTTCTGTACTTTTGTTAACTTATGATATAATACTCAGATAGTCATATCATTTTGAATTTCAAAGCTGGCTGTATAGAAAATACATTTTATTTTATTTTCATCTGTTGTCTTTGCAGCTTCTTTACAATACAAGGTAGTGCAGTTGGTACTTCAAGTTTGTCTTTTCAAAATGGAATATATTCATGAACTGTTTAAGTGTGAGCTCTCCAAGGCTCAAGCCTCTAGAGATAATTTTTTCTTTTATCTCCAGACTTTTATGGATTGTGCACTAATCTAGTGCACTGCTCCTGTTTCTGATCACCTTGCATCTCACACATGCATACCGAAATGACTTTCGGCCTTTTTTCAAAATTTTACATTTGTGGAGGTAACATTTTATGATTTTTTTCCCTTTCATTCAAAACAGACTTTAATTATTCTCATTATTGCAGTATTCTTTTATAACAAATTATTAGGTATTTATTTTTTACATAGTCATTGTTTTTATTCTTAACATTATTTATCATTTAAAGTATTCTTCTCTTTCATAGATGCTGGCTTTTCTGTCATTTAAGTTTGTACATTTTAAAGTTTATTTTGTAAATCCATCTTCCATACATATTTGTTACTGTGCATATATTTTCTAATGAATTAAACAATCTTTATATATTATGTATACAGGTTAAGTTTAACATCTTTTTACTGTTGCTTTTTTGTAACATTCTTAATAAACATAGATAATTTGATGTACAGCTTATTTTGCCAAATGGTACACCTCATTTTAGGTGCTATGCAGCAAACTTTCCAGTTTTAAAATATATGTCAAATGTAAAATGTGTATGAAGATGTATATGTAACTTTTCAATGTATATCTCAATGTAGATGAAGTGTACAGAGATCCTGATGTTAACATAATGTGCCACTTGATGATCAGAAAGCATTCACTGTGTGGAAAACATTCTCTTTTAATTATGTTCCCATAGAGTAAGAAATCTAAAATTCGCCACATATCTGAAATTCGCCACATGTGAAAATACTAATAAAATAAATGAATTGTGGTGAGATTTGTGGACAGTATAGTAAATTAAGGCTTTGTGAACTGAAAAATACCAATTTTTAGACAAAAACATCATTTTCTTCATAAAATTAACTAAGGTTTAGAGGTGGCGAATTTTAGATTCCTGGCGAATTTTAGATTTCTTACTCTACATAATTTGGACCCAGTTATGAGAAATTGATGACACAGTGGACTTTGTACAGGTGGCATGAGTGTATGTAGAATATAGGTATAAGCAGAACCAATTTTATGCTTTCAGTATCAAAACATGCACTATTTTTGCTGGTATAAATAGAAGTTATGTAGAGGTGGAAGTAGATCCTTTGGATATTGGAGGTTCAAGTCATACAAATTCTGCTGTGTAGTAGAAGAAATAACAGAGCCCTTTTAAGTGGAAGTCTGCTATCAGAAAGATTAAATCCCCTCAAGGAATTTTTGTCATTAACAAGTTTTCCATTGTAAAGTCTGGTCAAATTCTTGGAAACAAATTAGATCTATTTACGATTAATATCATTCATGTTTTAATGGAACCAGGACAAACTATCAATATGCAGTTACTTGAACTTTATAAAGACTAGCAAGAGATCATATCTGCAATTTTGTCTGAATGAACTATTAAGATTGCCAATGTGAAATAACTGGAACTTAAAAACAAAAGGCACTGTAAATATCTTTCAAACTTTGTGAAAAAAGACTGTAAATATCTTGTAATGTTGTTGGTGCTATTTTGTTTGTGAGGCTTAAAGGTGTTTATTTTGTTATAAGCTCATTGCATTAATTGTATGCCTTATATGTCAAGTAATTTTAAGTGAAAAGTAGTTAAAATTAGGACTCTTTGACAGTTTTTATGATGGGCAGATTCGGCTTGGGTTTCTCACAAGAAGTGTATCACAGTTATCATTCATTATTTGTAATGTTAAAGACCAGCTAAATTCAAAATAGGCCCCAACACCAGAGCTTCACATTTTTGTACTGTTTAAAACAATATATATGCCCCTAAAGATATTAAGTCTCATGTTCTAATACTGTGTAAATTATCCTAGAAAAGCCTAAATCTGCTATTATTTTAAAAGTTTATTTTCTGCTTAGCCAGTGTTGAGCAATTCATGAACTTGATGCTTTCTGCAAAATTATTTTTTTCCAAATGAAGATGTGTTATTTATGCATACATTAGAGCCTACATTACCCAGACTTTTATTATCCATATGCACACTTTAAAATGCAAATCATTTATGTTTTCCCAAATTTTCTACTGTAACTTTCCTATTGTTGTACACTAATTTACCGTTTTGACATTTACATGTACCTTATGATACCTGAAACAAAATATTACTCTGGCAACAAAGAGTCGCTGCTGTATTTTTCATGATTGTATATACCTACTTATCCTCCTCATTTCTTGTGGAACATAAGGCGGTACACCAACATTCCTCCACTTTTGCCTATCTGTGGCAGTTGCCCATACTTCTCTCCGACTGGACCATCTCATCTCTCCCGGCTGTTTTCTCCACATTTCCTTTGGTCTGTCTTCACTCTCAGATTTCTACCTTCATTTATTCATCCCTTCTTAGGATGGGTACACTGTATGACCATAATTCTCTATTCTGGCATCTTTCAAAGTTTCCAGTATATGTTCTAAGTAGGGCTGGAACAAGCAATAGCTTTTGTTCTCAAGTATTCTTTTATTACCGTAACTAATAACTATGCCTTTTAAAAAGTGTTGTTTCACATCAAACTAACCAGAATCTACAGGATTTTCATTTAAAATGTATGAAATAAATCGGATTAGGTAAGAGCTATTATATGGATTGCAAAACTGCAAAAGCAGGGGTTCACTGTGGCCTAGTGGTTAGCAAGTTTTGTGTCTAATCACAGGCTGTTGATGGATTTGACTCCCCAAAAGGGACAAATTCCGTCGACCAGTCCCAATATAACTCTGTCTGCTGAACCGGACCTAAAACCCCAACTTTTGCAAAAATGCTAAAAAGAGAAATGTTATCCTAAGTTTATACTATGAGAAAATCCCAATGTGTTCCATTTTTGAGTTCAAGGTATGCTCCTATGACAAAACACTACTTGTGGATTTTCAGGGTGTAAGTCTCAGTCACAAATCGTTTCCATAAGTCACACACAGTGAAACAGTGCTTAATCCTAGTACTTTCCTGCATTGTATTTTACCTCACCATATGTGATCAAAGCTGTAGAGCAAATGTAAAACCCAGTTAATCCCGATCATATTGTTTTAAAAATTATGAAAGTATAAAATTAATCTTGCCATGTCTGCCCACCATTTCTATTATTATTATTGCCTGCCAGTCAGTTAACCTGGTTAGTTGGTTCACATTTGCTTTCAATTAAAATATCTTAGCAATTATGAAATGCAAGATTGTTTCATTGTGTGTTTGTCTTACTTGAGTGCAATATTGAAGAGTAAATGTGAAATTGTGTGTTTGTGGAAGTTCAGTATAGTAGAAATTCCAGGGTTGTTTCTTCACATCATATTTGTATATTGAGATCTGTAAAGACCAAGAATTGCTTTAACTGTTTCATATGTGAACAAGGGTGTTCTGCATGCATAATGACTAAACTATTGATTGTGAATATAAACAGAGAAGAGCCTTTTGCAGTGTCAAATCTTCCACATATGTATGGGGTCAAACAGATGGTGCCATGGTAAAATGTCGGATCTGGGTACAGCTTCAGCTTGCCAAATGATTGTTTTAATAATAATTTTTCCAGGTTTTGGATCCAATGTATTGGTTCCCTGGTTCTCTCTGTATTTCTAACCTAAGTTAATCTTTTCTCAGCTTGCCATCAAAGTTTTGCATAAAATAAAGATGCTTTTTCAGTTCACATTATTGTGTTTTTCATAGAGTATGCAGACTTAGTATAATTATAAATTGTCTTGCAAAAGTTATCACTTCACTTATTCTTGATCGTATATGTTTTGTATGTTGATGGTATATGTGATGTATGAGGGACAAACAAATTGGGCATTTCATCACTGGTGTCATGAGTTCAAGTCAAGCTCAAGGCTGTCACAGGATACACAGAGGGGGATGTCCCAAAATCACCTTTGCTGTAGAAAGGGAAATAAAATCTAATTCTTTCTCTCCATCACACTGAAAGCGTGTACCGTATGTGTATGGAGCAAATGGAGAAGTGGTTAGCGGCATCCTCTATGTGCTTTTTTTCATGTTGGTCATGGACTAACTAACCGATGTGGGAAGACTCCAAGAGGTTTACATGAGATGTTGCAGTGAAGAATTGTTGATTGTATGTGACTGATTTATTAAGTGTGGTAAGCAAAGAATGATAAGCGAGTTATAAGTAAGTTTTAAGTTTGGCTACCCTCATTTGACCTTAAAGGAGAGGCCCAAGGTCAAGCCTGAGAACATCAGAAGACTCGAAGAGTTATAAGTACTTTTAACTTTGGCTCCTCTCATTTAACCTTGAAGGGGCTCAAGATCAAATCTGACCACATCAGAACATTCCCAGACAATGATTACCTATAAGTTGGTTTGACACTGCAAACCTCTAGGACCAATAATAAGCGAGTTCTAAGCACTTTTCAGTTTAGCTATCCTCATGTGACCTCAAAAGAGGGGCCCAAGGTCACATTCTGGCCACATCAGAAGATTCCAAGCCCATGATTTCCTATAGGTTTGGCTTCACATGCCAAACCTTTAAGACCAATAATAACGAAAATACAGGCACTTTTAAAATCTGCTATGTGGGGTACTTTCGCACTCCGTGGATGACCTTGAATGAAGAGCTTCAAGGTCAAATGTCTGCACGCTTGTACAGGACATATATATGTTATACATATCACCTATGGAGAGATTAAACTTTCTAGTTATGAGAATCAGCCAGTAGAAAAAGATAGATAATTTTCAGAGAGAAACGATGATCTCTCTATGTGCCTGCAGCGGGGACAGTGGCGTAGTGAACGCCAAACCAAAGTATCCACCGGATGATTCTGGTGGAAACAATAAATGCCTGAATTAATAGTTTTTGAGATATGAACCCTTAAATGGAAAATTTAATAGTAAATTAAATTTTTATAATTGTTAATACATCTTACCTATTGGACAGATGCAGAATAACGACCCATTGGATGGAGGGTAGCCAAATAAGGGGATTTCTGATAGCTCTAGATAATAATAGGGTGTGTCCGGTAATGGTCAAATAAACCAACCTCTAGGGACAAAAACACCCCCCCCCCCCCCACCGGTTTTTATAAGTCTTTGTACAAGCTCGACCCGAGTGTACAGGGAGACGGAGAGGGAGAAAGGAGTCAGAAAAAACCTAGGTGAGGAAGAGGAACAGGAACTGAGACACCACCCTTGAATAGCCCCTGGATCCAGAAGCAAGGATAGTGGAAGTTTTTTCATTTTTTTAAAAAATATGTACACTATATACATTATTCACACCTAGACTCTGCCATTACTTATCCTCGTGGATTTGCTGTGCAGCCACTACAACACCTAAATGGTACAGTTCAGAATATGCCCAAGCTAAATCTTTCAGATAGAACTGTGTAAAAGTGTTGTCGGCTTTCCAATGGCAAGCTGATAGGATCTGTTCCAAGGAAACCCCACCCTGAAATGCTCTGGAAGCCGCAAAGGCCCCGACATCATGAGCTCTAACCTGTTGTATGTTCTGGGCTCCCTCGTCCGAGAGCCGATAGAACAATAGCACTGTCTGCTTGATCCAAGAAGAGATAGTGGCCGGAACAATATTTTTCTGAAAACTCTTCCGGAAGGACACAAAAACCAGGTCCTTTCCCTTACGCAAATCCTTGGTTCTGTCTAAATAGTAAGGCTCTCACAGGACAAAGTGATTTGTCTTCCTTGAGAGACTTGTCCAAAGAAGGAGCCAAAGCTGGGATGACCACCAGTGCTACCGGGGCCGGGCCGTCCCTTGCCAGTTGATTTTTGGATAGGAAACTGGGTGAAGGATAAAGTGAGACCTGACTCCAGTTTTCCTGGTGCCTGATATTTCTGTGTAGCCAGGCATGAATTTCACGCCATCTCTTGCCTCAGCCCAAAGCTAAGAGAAAAACCGTCTTAAAATGTTTAAGAAAGGCTTTTCGCATGGGTTAAAACGGAGCCTTAGTCAGTTGATGGAGGACTAGGGACAGGTTCCAAGAAGGAACTCCCCACCTTCCTTTGGGCTTATCTCTATGAAAACTGTCTAACAAACGAGTTAAGTTTTCATCCTTGCTAATATTGACCTTATCATTGCCCACCATGTCTGCAATGGCAGTTCTGTAACCTTCTATAGTGCTGGGTTGTAATTTTCTCTCTTTCAAAAGGTGCAACAGAAAATCTGCAATCTGGTTCACAGAGGGCGACCTGAAGTCCACTTCGTTTGAATCACACCATTTGACAAAAATGGCCCACTTTGATTTGTAAACGGCTCTGGTTGAGCTTCTCTGAGGAGCCTCAATTCTTGCTGCCACTTCATCAGAGAACCCTTGTTCATGGATGGAAGAGGCTCTAGGAGCCAAGCATGTATATTCAGATTGTTGAGGTTCCTGTGAAGAAGACCGTTGAATGGTTGTGTCACTAGATCCTTTTGCAGCGGTAGGCTGAAGGGGATCTGAATCGATAGACTGACCAGGTCCCAAAACCAAGGAATGTTGGGCCATCCTGGGGCGATCAGAATCATTCTGCGACAACCTTGATTCGTCAACTTGGAAATTACTTGGTTGAGTAGGGATACTGGAGGAAAGGCATACACATCCAGATTCTCCCATGAAAGACTGAGAGCATCCACTGTCCAAGCTGTCAGATCCGGAACCGGTGACATAAACTTGGGAAGTCTGTGATTGAAACGGGTTGTAAATAGATCCACCTCTTGAGCACAAGAGGTTGAAAACCTGTTGAGACAGGGACCACTCTGTCTGTATCACCTGATTGTGTCTGGACAGTTTGTCTGCTGCTACATTCAAGCGACCTGGAATGTGTCGAGCCCGAAGAACTGTTCCAAGACAGAATTCTCCATAGGAGGGCACAGAGAGAGCCTGACCTCATACCGCCTTCCTTGTTGCTATAGGAGACCACAGTTGTGTTGTCTGTTGCTATCAGAACAATCTGATCCCTGCAAAGATGCTCGAAACTCTTGAGGGCCAGCAAGACTGCTTTTAACTCCAAAAAATAGCATCAGAGATGCCCATACCCCACAGCCTGGGGAAATATTTTTCAACACCATCAGATATAGAAGCAGTGTAACAGTACAAATTTCAAGATACTTTCAGAGCAGTGTAAGTTATATTAAGGTCCAAATAATGCTTAAGTAGAGAAAATAATATCTTAGGAAAAGAAATGTATATAAAGATCAAGTATTAAAACAAGACAATTCAATAATAAAATGACAGCATTTATCAGTAAACCAAAAATGGCCAAATTATGGTTTGGATGTTTTGAATATTACCCATGCATACAGAAGTGGCAATACATTCAATGAATGCTTATGTGTGGTGTTGGAGAAAAGCCTGTGGCTCACTTGATGAAATTCCATCTGTTACAATGGGAACTTGCAAAAGGAAATTCTTAATGAATTCTAATATGACTTTAACAGTGCTTAATCTGCATCAACAGACAGATCCAAAGGTGCAACAAGATTTTAAAGGTTAATACAGCAAGGTCAAAGGTCAATCAGTGTTACACCATGACGTGGCACACCTAAAACCCTCAACCAATGTCCCTACCAAGTATAAACTTCCTACACCTTACAGTCTCTGAGATATAACCTGGACAAGATTTTATAGGTCAAGGTCGCTACAGCAAGGTCAAAGGTCAAATCAAGGTCACATGACATAGCACACCTACACCCCCTAACCAATGTCCCTAACAAGTATCAACTTCCTACACCTCTTACGGTTTCCAAGATATAGCCCAGACCAGGTATTATAGGTCAAGTCCACTATGGCAAGTACAAAGGTCAAATCAAGGTCACACCATGACGTTGCACACCTACTACCCCCAACCAATGTCCTCACCAAGTATCAGCTTCCTACACCTTACAGTTTCCGAAATATAGCCCAGACAAGATTTTATAGGTCAAGGTCACTACGGCAAGGGTCAAATCAAGGTCACACTATGACGTTGCACATCTACACCCCCTAACCAATGTCCCTACCAAGTATCAACTTCCTACACCTTACAGTTGCTGAGATATAGCCCGGACAAGGTTTTATAGGTCAAGGTCACTACGGCAAGGTCAAATCAAGGTCACACCATGACATTGCACACCTACAACTCCTAACCAATGTTCCTACCAAGTATCAACTTCCTACACCTTACGGTTTCCGAGATATAGCCCGGACAAGATTTTATAGGTCAAGGTCACTACAGCAAGGTCAAAGGTCAAATCAAGGTCAGACCATGACGTCACACACCTACACGCCCTAACCAATGTCCCTACCAAGTATCAACTTCCTACACCTTACAGTTTCTGAGATATAGCCCGGACAAGATTTTAAAGGTCAGGGTCACTACGGCAAGGTCAAAGGTCAAATCAAGGTCAGACCATGACGTTGCACACCTACAACCCCTAACTAATGTCCCTGCCAAGTATCAACTTCCTACACCTTATGGTTGCCGAGATATAGCCCAGACAAGGTTTTCAAACTCAAGGTCACTACGGCAAGGTCAAAGGTCAAATCAAGGTCAGACCATGACGTTGCACACCTACACCCCCCAACCAATGTCCCTGCCAAGTATGAACTTCCTACACCTTACGGTTTCTGAGATACAGCCCGGACAAACTATTTCCCGCCGGCCCATCCGGACACCATGGGTGAAAACAATACTGATGTGGAGGCGACTTTCTGGTTCTGACCAAACGCCTCTTGCAGTGGAGTCCCCTAAGTGTGTGCCCCAACCTTCGTTTGAGGCATCTGTAAACAATTGCAGTTGCACTCGTTTAACCACCAATCTAGGTGTGGATGGAGAGAGAGGGGAATTAGAATAATTTTTCCAGACTCTCTGGGATATGCCAGTGTCTCTTCAAGTGCCATGTGGAGACGACCTGACCATACTTGTTTTTCTGTTGCAGTGAGGAGCCCTATCAAGGACATGAACTGTCAGACTGTACAATTGTTCCGGTCCTTGATGGACTTTAGTTCCTGTTGAAGGGTGACTCATCTTTCCTGAGTGGGTAAAACCCGACCGGTCAACAAGTCGAACTGGTAACCTACAAAATTGAAAACCTGCTGAGGTGTCAGTTCCGATTTTCTCATGTTTACAACCCACCCAAGTTCGCCGCAAAGGGCCAAGAGGGTCTGGGTATGTTGTAGGCAGGCACGTCTAGGTACTGGTGGATCCGGATACTATGTGCTTGTGCCATAAGTTTCACCTGCTTGACTACCTTGGTAAATGCCAGGGGAGCTGTAGCCAGACCGAACAGGAGGGCAGTGAACTGATAAGCTTTCTTTCCTAGAAAAAACCTGAGGTACTTTCGACATCTCTGACTGATGGGAATGTAGAAATAAGCGTCGCTGAAATCCAGCGAGGTTACCCATTCCCCTTTTTGGAGGGACAAACGGATTGTTTCCGGTGTTTCCATCTTGAAGGTGCCCGGTTGCAAGTACAGGTTTAGTTTGCTGAGGTCCAAGATAGGTCTCCACATGTTGTTGGGTTTTGGGACAAGAAATAGCCAGTTGTAAAAGGCCAGGGATGACCGCACAACCACTTCTACTACCAATTTGCTTATGAGATCCAACAAAGCTTGTCTTAGGGCATTGCTTTTCACCGGGTGAGCATAACCACTCTTGATCAGGAGAGACCGGGTCAGAGGGGGTCTGATTTTGAAGGGTAGTGTGTATCCCTCTTTCAAAATCGAAACCACCCTTGGATTTGCACCCAGCTTTTTCTATGTTTGCCAAAACTTCTGTAACCTGCCCCCTACAGCCAGATTTGGGACAACACTGGGGGCATTATGAACATGTGGGACAGAAAGACTTTGACTTACACAAGAAACACTTTTGATATCTTTTATTTCTATCTTTGAAACAAAGGGACTTGTACCTTTCTTTTGTGGAAGCCCTTGGAAACAAGCAGAATGAACATGACTGACAGCAAGATAAGATGCACTTTGAAGATTTAAGCTTGTTGATTTCTGTGTCTTGGGTACACTTAGAATTGAACTGTCTACTACCTTTGGTTCTACAGTTTGAAAAGTTCTTCGTACTACTCTTTTGTCCAACCTTTGTAACACTTTGTTTGAGAATGTTGAACGTAACAGGTAATTGTCATTTATAATGCTTGTAGCCCCTGGATTTAGGGGGTTGGAGCCACGTCCTCTGCCACGACCCCATGCTCTATGCCAGCCAAATTGTCTCCAAGTTTGTTGTTCTGGATCTCCGGTACCGGTAGGTCTACTTTCTTTTGTGTCATAAGGCCGGTACCTATGAGATAATCTCCATCCGGTCTGTTGCGCAGCACCCGGACCGGGTCTGGGAACAGGACCAGTGGTTTGATAACTTGCAATGTCCTGCTCTGCTGTGCGTATCACCGCATCAGGAAAAAGCCCATGACCGAACAACGGGGCATTTCTCAGGTGGTTGTAAGTATCTGGCTTGATCCCATTTTTGACATGTTTCTGGTACGAGTCTCTGTGGAGTAAAATTAAATTGGCCATGTGGGCACAGAGGCTGTCCACCAAGTGTTGAAGTGCAGTGCCCATTGCCACAGGCATGTTTTGATGAAAATCAGCAAGGTCCTTCAAATCTGATATGGCGGCCGAGACTTCTTTCGGTGCTTTACCCTTGTTTATCCTGGAACTAAGCATGTTGATATGAGCAGTCATGCATTCCTGCAAGTCACTCATGCAACGGTTGAAGCCTGCCGCATGGTTTACAATGTAGGAATTCTCTCTAGCACACTTTTCCCATCTGCGAAGATATTCCTGGGAAATGGGACGAGAAGGTGGATGGGTAAGCAGAGGCTTTGACAATGCATGGGAACTGAGAGTTCACCTTAGCTTCAGAGTTGTGCCGGCTGAATAATGTCTTTCCCGGTCGATGCGGGCCATCTGGTTTGAGCATATGCATTTGATACCACCTACTTTGTGACTTCGGGACCTTGACGAATTGGTCCTTCTTTAAGCCCGCTGAATCTTGCGCTCTAGAAGGGTATCCTTCAGCCACAACTGTATTCAACTTTTGGTGGCATGGCGACAGAGATACGTGCCGGTCTCTTTGGTAGTTTGCCCTTCTAAGGGTTATTGCTTTTATCTGGTTCACTTAGGTCACTTTCGAAGGTGGGGATGTGGTTCCATCCCATGAAAGATCGGATTGATCTAACAGTTTCCCGGTAGTTCATATCCTCAGTTTGTTCCGGTTTTTCAAGAGTGTCAGAAGAAATTTCACCCTCATCAGAACCGGCTTGATCATCAGAATAACTAGTATCGGACAGTGGAGGATCAATGTCCAAGGTGTCAGATTCCGGTGGGACACGATAGGCACCGGTCAAAGTAGAATCACTGAAAACAGAGGTAGGAGGCTTAGCTACTGATAAATCCTGACCGGTAGAACCGGGATGAGAAGCTTCTTGACCGGCAGGACCGGTTAGAAAGTATTCCCTCTGCTCAGATTGTGAGGAAACTGTATGCACCGGTATAGTTTAGTTTTGGTCTGCTGCACACCCTCCAGACCGGAGGTGGCTTGAGCTTGGACTGGTGGCTTAGCATAAACCAGTGCAGACTTAACATCTGACCTGACAGTGGGTCTCAATTCAGGAGAGGGGGAACCTATCTCTTTCTTGTGTCTCTGTCTTTGTCTCTACTCTCTTTATGAGAATTTCGTGACTTTTTCTTTTCCTTCACTTCTTTGTCACGAACTGCACTGTCTTGCGGAACATCAACCTCACTTTCTGCCGGGAACTCCACTGGACTGGTGGGGCGGGCAGAAGGGGGAATAAAGGGTGTATCTGATACCACTGTGTGGGAAGGTACAGGCCTCACAGTAGTTTGGGGGGTAGAAAAAACATTTGCCCTTGACAGCAACGCTTCAAATCTGGCGAACTGCTCTGGCCATTGATCAGAGATTTGTTTGAGCTGGTCAGATGTGACAAAGGAAGAGGAAGAACTGGAAGCCTCTGACTGCGCATGCGCAGAAGGTTGAGATGCCGGAGGAGAAGAATGAAAAGTTGGTTCTTTATCCTCGACAGAAGCAATGACTGTTACCTGCTCCAGAGAAACTAAAATACCCGTTTTCTTTTCCTTACATAGTTTATATTTGGGTGTAGCAAGAATTTCCTTCTGAACTTCAGAGAACCCGTCACAAATAACACAAGGCTTATTTTCCACACACTCATCATCTCCAATGCCTTTGTCACGGCATCTAGCAAAATGCTTGTGCAAATCAAAAGAGGCCATAATATGACTGCACAAACCTCACCTTTGTCCTTTTTTTTTGTCGCCAGGAGAAGCCATGATGTATGCACACAATAACAAACTAAAAGACTGGTAGAATATCCACTTGTAACACAATATAAAATCGAAAAAGTTTCTCTGAAACTTCAAGCGTT
Organism: Sabellastarte sp. h YS-2021; assembly: GCA_964017235.1. Taxonomy (NCBI): domain Eukaryota; kingdom Metazoa; phylum Annelida; class Polychaeta; order Sabellida; family Sabellidae; genus Sabellastarte; species Sabellastarte sp. h YS-2021. The sequence continues at coordinate 140,713,716 of OZ024928.1, forward strand.
CTAAAACTTCACACACCAAACAAAAAGAGTAAGAGCGCATGCACGAGCATGCGCAATACACCGGCAGGCAGGATACACAGCCACCTGGGGAGTGAACAGGACACTACCGGTCCCGGCCAGAGCCCAGCTCAGGGCATTTTTTCTAACGTTTGGCGTGACCGGCAGAGCGCCGGACAAATGCATCTGTCCACTAGATAAGATGTATTAACGCAATAGAATGTATCATTAAGGCATAACTAGAAACCATTAATCGACTGTTAATTGCATGTGTTTTGGTCAATTAAGATCAAATTTGGTAACAATCCATTAAAATAGAGCTATTAGAAATATTTACTGATGTTTTACTATGAAGGTAAAGTTTGCCAAATATGAAAATGAGGACAGGATAAATCTGACAGACTTTTTAAAGTTCTAGGCATAATATGTTCCTAAGTTATGAAATCAATAATGAGTCACAAGTTAAAACCCCAGACCCCAGTTTGACCCATAAGGGGTATATGACCAGCTTTCTAGACTCCCTGCATATGGTTTTCTATTATCTCCCAACAGATAATTTGGGGGCACAGATGAATTTAATGGTGTTGGTATCGAATAATAATATGTATATCGATATCAAACCATAGTTTTGCCTTTCGTATCGATCGATATTGAAATATCGGGTCATAGATGTTTTCCTGGAGAGACCTACCACACTCTTTTGCAAGTTTTAGTTGTTTCCCAAAACATAAACAAATATGGCATTTCCGCTTTAGCGGTAAGTGAAAGTTGACAAAATTAATATGAAAACCTTTATATTCTTCAAATATTGTCCTTTATTTGAATGAAAAACACCATAATTGTACCTGTTAATTAGTATGTTTCGATATTGACAATGGACTCTACATTATCGATATCAGCATATTTAGCATGGATCGATAAATATTTTAATATAGATAAACAATACCAGCACTAGAATTTAAGCTTTACGGTTGCTAACATGTGGATAAAGTCTCAACTTGCTACAGTGAACAGTTCTTGCTGAGGGACGATGATGGATTCCAAGGTTTTAAGTTTGGATCATGTAACCTTAATGAAGGTCAGTGGTTAAATGGAAGCATGTGGAAAAATTTTCCCATGCCTAAGGTACGAAAGTGCCAACAAAGCTTGGAAAGCACCTATTTATGGAGATATTGATGAAAAACCACAATGAGGTTGCAGTAAAGAATCTCAAAAACAATTTGGCATCCCTTTCTGGGTTACTTAATTACTTGAATTAATAACTTTACAGTGAAATGAGAACATACCAAAGGTTTTGGTTTACTTTTAAGATTGGGATGCAGCTCAATTTAAAAGTCCCAAGACTTATGTAAACCATTGGCTGTAAGTTTTGTCTTTGAAATTTCAAGGACAACTGGGTCAGTCACTGCATAAAAGACTAAAGGTTTTATGATTGATCCCAGAGGTATGGAATATATCACCAAGATGCAGGAAATCATTGACTGATAAACTCTTCAGCAGTCAACAACTTACCATGGACTCTAAGGTCAAACTGTGGATTACTCATGTTAATGACATATTCATTACAGCTCTTTTTTTTTTTTGGTTTAATAACTTCTAATCTAGAAGATTAATTTTAATTTATTCACTGTTGATACAGTGTAGCTTTTAGTCAGGCATTGGGAGTTCTTTTCTCTACTTTTGTGTCAAAATCATAATCTTCTTGTCTTGACTCAATTCTGACAAAATTTATGGTGATAGAAAGTGAATAAAAAGTTACAAGCACATTTATTCATAAAGTTGCTTTGCCTCTTTTTCATGAACAATTAAACGATCGAAAACAATTTCAAGTTTAACTTTTTCAATCATATTTCTTTACAATTTGGTTCTTTTCATTTCTGTACTTTATGCACAACCAAGCAGATAATAGTTTATCTTACAATGAAACCTTATCCACTAAATTACTGCATTTAAGTATTGACATTTAAGTATTATAGTTTAATTACACCTCTTTATGCAAGGATACATCAAATCTCAGGAAGGAACTTGATGCTTTATTCTCCCCATCATATAGTCTGGATACACTATTTTGACTCTTTGGTACAAAAAGCAAGCCCTAACTTACTATTTAACTTCTACATAGTGACATTCTTATACCATCAGTTCTGTTCTCCTGCAACTCGAATATATATGTTCTCCCACAACTCGAATATATAAAGATACATAAAGAAGTAGTCTTCACATAACTGTTGCTTATCTCTACACATCCTATGAAGCTACTGATGCAGCATAGTTTCGACAGAGGCGATCAAATTCATTTTCCTGAAAAAAACATTTGAAAATACTTGAAATATTATAAATATTTTAATGTTGACCATTACAAATTTTTATTGTATTTATTTTTTTTTTATTTTTAATTTTGAGGGAAACAGTCATGTAGATATCATAGAAGGGAGAGCATTACTGAAAATTTATATCACTTAAAGGACAGATAAAACAAGTGTACCTTTGTATTGTAAACCTGCTAGCCTTTGTGCTGGTTTATAACAGAATGTAAACATGGTTGGGTGGTGGGGTTCGTGAGCGTGGCCATAGGTTTATAATTAAGCCATAAAGGGCACTTACATATTTTCAATGACAAAATGTTTGAAACTTACCTTTATTAAATAATCTTTGACAAATGGGTGACTTCTGTGAGAATCTTTTAGCTGTGAAATGTATCTGTTTCCAACCTATAGAGAAAATCAAACCAGCTTAGCACAACACACAAGTATTCAAAATCGTCCTCACACATCTGGTAAAGCCCCTTCTGGTCAGTCATCCATCAAGTAATTCTGGCAACTAGTTTACATAAAAAATGTATCCACACACCATATATAACCTTTTAACTGTGGTAAATAAAAATAAATTCATTTTCTTTTCTGTTGTGTTTTATTATTAAATCGGAAAAGTAACAACAGCGCTCTTATCAGTTACAAGTACAAGTCACAAGAGAAAACCTTTACTTAGAGTCGTATGATTGAATGTTACTGAGATAATACAAATCTTACTTCTGGAGCTTTCCCCATGTGTTGTGAAACCACAACCATATTCACCAATGTTTCAGGATTGTTGCTGTCCTAAAAGAAAAAAAAAGAAAGAAATCTGCAGAAAAATGTTAACATTACAAATGTTTTACTTTGACACCTTATGCCGAATCAAACACTTTACAAGAACTATAGAGCCTTTGAGTTACAACAAGTATTTTTACTTTTTAACCTACCAAAAAGGTTATGGATTTATTAAACAACAATGCTGAATTCTTAGAAACAATATTAGTAGTGATTTCTAAAATATGTTCATATTAAACTGTAATATTTTTTTCACAACCACCAAAACTGCACTTTTATGCCAATTGGTCAATTTTTGCATGAGTTACACATACAAAGAGAAGTCTAGTACAACGAGTAGTGTTGGGATGATTACATGAATGGTCGATTATTCGTCGGTGACAAGTGTACAAAGACGGCCGGTCATTGTCCTTTTCTAATAATCAAATTTTCAACTTAAATCTTACCTTTCCTACTGTGCCTCAATATCCATGTATTTTTTAAATATTTTATGCATTATTGCTTACTAAATTGACAGATTTGTTATGAAATTCGACACTGTTTATATCTACCACCATATTTCGAGGAAGTGGGTACTTTTGGTAGATTCTAAATGTCGGAACACCGTTATTCTTAACAGATTGACCTATACTTTATCCTGGAAAGTGTTTCTTAATTAATGACCAACAATGGAGTAAAATAATCGATTGGGGGTTGATCATCGGTCGGGAAAAATGGACGAATAATCGACCCTGAAAGTTGGAGGCGAGTCCCAACACTAACAATGAGGTAGAGATAGAATAATGTTACATAGTTTCTGGTAAAAGTGGTCCCTGTGGTAATTTTAAAAACTTTACTGTGACCTTAAATTAAGAGTACAAAGCTCAAATTTTCCACAAAGAAAGATCACATATACAAGTTATATCCACTACAGTTTGAGTCTGGTCAGATTTCTCACTTCCAAGTTATGAGGCAAAATATGTGAAAAATGCACCAAAAATTCAGAAAAAAGTCCTCTGTCTAGATTGTTCATGGGTCTCATATACAGGTTAAATGTCTACTTAAAGCCTTGATTTTTGACACATGTAAAAAGAACATATTAATATATTTCCAGATGAGATTTCAGCTCTATCAGTCTATCATAGTTTGACAGCTATAGGACTTAAAAGTGGCAAAAATTCCATAAACTGGGTCTCTGTGGGCATTTTAGAGAAGAGCAGTACCTTATCCATGGCCTCCTGTAGGACTCCTTCAGCATCATCAAAGCGCCCTTGAGCCATGTAACATGCGGCCTGCCCATTACATAGGAGAGGGGTGGAGTTAAACTTGTCACACATCTCTTGGAAGATGTAGTAAGCATCCTGTAGCTTATCTCCTCCCTGTGAAAGAATACAAGAAGATCAAGCCCAAATTATACACTAATGACAGTCAAATATAATGTGCAAAATTTCTTCAGCAATGGCAAATATATATATATATGGATATTTTTTTTTTTTTTTTTTGAGAAAAGTTAATGGCCCGCAAGTGTAACTTAACAGTAAGGGTGTGACTGCAAATAATTGGGGTGGACTGCTCACCGATGAAATTTTGGCTTGACATCGAGCCCTCGCAAAGTTTTGTATGCACTTTGACAGGAACTTTATTCAGTGGTTTACATTGTGCCTAGTACCTTATCACTTATATTGTGATGGATAGTTGGAAAGGCAGAGGAAACCACTACATACAGTTGGTCAAGGTTCTGTATTGTAAAGTGCCAAACAACGGCAAGCAACTACAAGCTTTCCCACATGAGAAAAATGGTGCATGTTGTGATTTAATGTAAGTAAGTAACTAAGGTATTTTACTGCCCAACAGTGTAAATCTTAGTTTGATCTTATATATTCACAAACACTTGATCCTTATAATACTAAATGAATTTCGTGAAATATGGCTTACTCGGCGAGCATCAATTACTCATTTGCATCCCAGGTGAAAACTATGTTTTAGCCATATTTTCAGTCTTGTTTTTAGCTCCCTTAGGTGTAACAAGATCAAAGACAAATTATTACACAAGCACCATCAAGAGTCCTGAAATTCTGGACACAGCATAATAACCTGGTATGTTGTGTTGTGTTCATATGTTGTATTCTGTACAGTTAGTGATGTGAATGCTAAAGCGTTAAGCTCAGTTGGTGCTGGATATGATCCTATTAAGATAAACTATGCGCACTGTACGTAATATGAACTGCAAAATAATGGTCTGGTCTTATTTTCAGTAATGATTCCAATTTGGTCTTTACCAATTTTCAGAGCTTAACTGTAACAAACCATACTCATTTGTCTCCAAAAGTCAAAATTTTCTGTTTCATGAAAACTATATCAAAATGTCAATGACTGATAAGCCAATTCAGAAATTTTTCAAACACTTGTAAAACATATCAGGTTTGTGTTACACTGTTAATACATATTGGATACTTTTAAATATTGTACATTTCTGTGTCTGTGAGTGTAGATTAAAGAAATAGCCAGCCTTGGCAGGCAAGGACCCCAGTCCGCAGGTACAATTAAATGGGCAAAAACATTGAGATTTGGGTAAATCTTAGGAACAACTTCAGTTGTAAGAAGTATGCAAACCCCACCAGATGTTATCAGATGTAAGAATTTTCATGTAGTTGAAGAAGGGGGAAAACGTACATATTTTATTTATTCATGATCAGAGTTCTAAGCCCAAGGACCAATATATAAGAGATAAATGGCTGTTTTAGTATGATGACACCGCTCGACCTTGAATCAGGGGTCAAAGTTCAAATGTGACACAGATTCACAGGCCATTATTTCTTACAAGTTGTTTTCATATTTTCAAGCCCTAGAACCAATTAGAAGGGAGATATAAGGCGTTTTTAGCATAATGACCATACTTGATCTTTAAGCATGAGTATTAGGTCAAATTTGAGACTTACAATAGATTTGCAGGCCATACTTTCCTATAAGTTGTTTTCACGTTTGGAAGCCCAAGAGCTTTTTAGTATGATGACACCACCTGAGCTTGAAGCAGGGGTCAGAGGTCAAATTTGACACTTGCAAAAGATTTGCAGGTCATGATTTCTTAAAAACTGCTTTCACACTCCAAATCCCCAGGACCAATGATAAGGGAGATATTAGGCCTTTTTAATATGATGACGCCCCACCCATTTGGCATTAAAGATGTGATATGAAGGCCATTTTGTTTCCAAAACAAGGCTAAAAGTGCTCTGAGGCAAGCTTTCCTAGCCATTTACATTTCATGCATATCTGATGAAGTAAGCCGCAATATTTTAAGTTTTAGAACTTATTAATGATTTTTCAACAATTGGCTATGGCGGCCATGGTGTTTTTAAATAAGGAAAAAAATTTTTTGCACACACATTTTAACAGTTATAAACATTCTCCAAATTTGGTGAAAATATCTTCATAAATGAATGAGAAAAAGAGGTTTATGTAAAAATGTGAAAAACTCACACATGCATGCATGCACACACACGCACATGGAAGGCATTTCATAATATCCCAACCCTGGCCTTTTGCTCGCGGGGTATGAAAATGCAACAGTAGTAACATTGGTTTAATAGCACCCCTTTTTCAAATGAAGAAGTTTAAGACTGAAAAGTATTTAAAGAATTGCCATAACTTTCATCTGGGGATATAATAAAGCATACACAGTGATACACTGGAGATCAACAGTGCTGCAGCTCTGCTTCAGTTTAACCATTTACCAATCTTATAACACAAAGAAGTTTACTGCAAGCAGTATGTGAACAGAGAGTTTTTATTTTCATATTTAAGTCTTTTTTATTCTTGGTAAAGAAATATGGACCAATAGTTTTACAGGTGTTAAAAAATGGACACCACTTTTAAATTGGCATTTGGACAATGATTATTAAGATCTTACCACATTAAGATTAAACCAGGCCTGTGCCAACTGTGTCAAAATATGGTCTTCATCTGTCTCTTGCATCCTCTTAAGCTCTTTTCTGCAAAATAAACTGCATTATCAGTCCTTGCATTTAGCCTGTGTTTACCACAAATTCGAATGCACATAAACTTGTACACTGACTTTTGTAGAAGGTGTGAGGCATGTATGTACTCAATTTCAGAATACCCAGTTTAAACATTCATCATTTATAATATTTGGAGGGAGCTAGTATACCCTACAATCATTCAACAACACCCACTTTCTCATGCAAATTAATCCAATTGGAAGTATTTTACTTATCTCCCGTATATTGCCAACACAGTGTATATTTTAGACCAAACTAAAGTCTGGGGTTTTATTCCTGCCAAAATAATGGTTGTCTTATCCTTGGACATACCCTTTGCTCTCTGTAAACACTGCTGTGCCATTGCCAGCATAATGACCCATAATCTAATTTATTCATCAGATGTATCAAGCGGATGCAATAAATCAATATGGGATGTACACATAGTTGTATTACGTTTAAATTATACAAGTTCACATGTTGTTGTGGTCAGAATTACAGCATCATATTCTTCAGACTTTAGTAAAAAGTTTTTTGACAGAAATGGCTTGACTTCTACTGACAGAGTAACCAATTCAAGAGATCGTGATGGACAATGAACTGTTGCACAGTGCATGTTTTATGTGGTCTATGGCACAGTAGACACCAGTAAGTTTTACCATAAATATGGTAAAAAAGACCAATAGACAACAAAAAAATTACACCAGAAGACACCATTTTCAATTTCTATTTTTTAAATAGATACATAGATAATCATCAGTTACAAGCACACAACAACACACTTACTTTGCCAGGTCAACTCTGTCAATTTTCAAACAACTTTGGACCATGAGAGCTATACTGGAAATGTAAAGAAAAGAAGTTTTCTTTTTAAATTGATTACAGTAGCATTGTATCACTTTGATAAACTGGTATCTGAAGATATTTTCAACTGTAAAGTAGTTATGACTAATCTTCAAGGTGGTACAAATATTTTTGGGATTACAATTATTATTTTTGCCCGTATTGTACAATCTTCTGTAGAACTAGAGTGAAGTGCTCTTGTCTCAAGAAAACATTAGTCCCAAGGAGTCCCCCAGTGACTTCACCAGAGTGGTAGGTGCTGAGTGTTACGAGTGATCTTCACAGCTAATTGTTGGAATGATCCTTTTGGCCATACAACCAATCTTTTCAAAATTTTCACCTCATATTATATAAAACATAATTTATTTTACATGGCATTCAGCACATCTGAAACTAAAACTCTCTACTCTGGCTAAGAAAATATATTTCAGAGGAAAATTCAAACTTGTTTATTCTTACTCCCACAATTACCAACTTGTTATTTTACTTGAAACATTCCACATGATTAAGTATCAATTAAACTACAGAAACATACCATTCTATGTTTTCTGACTGGTGTAAAGTTCTCAAAGCAGCATCATAATTCTACAAGAAAATTTTACAGGTAGCATAACAATTAAGTCCTGGTAAAAATAATTGCTGGTGAAGAAAAGCTTAATTTGAATTTACAACACCATTTTCACAATTCACCACATTTTTAAAGAGATACCCAGTTCAATTTTTCGCACACAGGTGAAGAATTGTGTGAAAATAATGGAGTAGACATATCCCCAGATGAGCCATCTCTACTATCACAGATATTGATTGGGTAAAATATATGTTTTTCTCAGGGTGGCAATGCTGTTCTCAAATTGGAAATTTATAAATGTATGAAGGATTGAAGATCTGGAACTGATAACCCATTTTCTGTATTTTATGGTGGTAATGACCTACAAGGTTTACTTTACCATATAATAGAAATTTTACTTCAGCAAACCTTTGCCAAGTTTTATTGAAAAAATCTAAACCTAAGTGAGCTATGAGCTAAAACTTCTATTTTTATAACTTTAATGCTGCCATAACTTCCTTACTATTATGATTTTAAAGTAAGTTGATCACAGAAATTTTCCTTTGAGTATAACCAATAAATGTGCCAAGTTTAACTGATGCAAGTCACAAACTAAGTTATTTGGGGGCTAAATATCCTTCTTAAGTTATTATAACTTCATCAATATTATAATTTTTAGGTGAACAGATCACAGAAATCTTCTTCTTGGTAACCCTAATAAATGTACACAGTTTAACATATGTAAGTTGAACACTGAGTAACTTTGTGGCTAAAAAAACACATTTTTCACAGTAAGTTGGTCACAACTTCATCAATTTTCGACTTTAAGGTCACCAGATAATAGAGATTTCCCTTTTGGCAACCTTAATAGGTATGCCAAGTTGGATTTGAAAAAAAAAAAGTAAAAACCATTGACTTTTTTTAAAATTTTATGGTGGCCACAGCATCATTAATATTTCGATTTTGAGGTAGTCAATTAAAAAATAGCCAGCCTCGGCAGGCAAGAACCCCAGCCTGCAGGTACAGCTAAATGGCCAACAACTTTGAGATTTGGGAAAATCTTAGGAATAACTTCTGTTATAATCAGTACAGAGAACCCACAAGATGTTCTACACAAGAGGAGAGTGCCCGTGAACGGGCACTGTGTCAGCTGACTGAGTGTTTTTGATTTGTGAAGGTGATTAGAGGACAGAATAATTATCAGGAAAAGGGCTGTACAGAAATACAGTAAATGGTAACTGAACAGCAAGTTCGAAAGAAATTCCGAAGCTGACAGAAGAAAAGGATAAAAAAGTTGTGCCCTGTAAATGGTATTATGAAGGAAAATAACAAGGTAATTGTTTAAGTGTAAAAAATAGGTTAAAACATATTTAAAGAAATACTACAAATGCAATATCCTCGTTCGACCTTGAAGAAGGGGTCCAAGGTCAAATCTAACCACACAAATACATTCCCAGCCCATGATTTCCTATGGTTTACCATTCCAAACCTCTAGGACCAATTATAAATGAGTTATAAGCACTTTTAAGCTTGGCTGTCCTCATTTGACCTTGAAGGAGGGGTCCAAAGGTCAAATCTGACCATACCAAAAGATTCCGAGCCAATGATTTCCTATGGGATGGTTTACCATCCCAAATCTCTGTCACCAATAATAAGCGAGTTGTAGGCACTTTCAATTTTCGCTATCCTCATTTGACCTTGAAGGAGGGTTCCAAGGTCAAATCGGACCATATCAACAGATTCACAGCCCATGATTTCCTGTCTGTTTACCATCCCAAACCTCTGGGACCAATAATAAGCGAGTTATAAGCACTTTTAAGTTTGGCTATCCTTGTTTAACCTTGAAGGAGGGGTCATTGAAGGTCAAATCTGACCACACCAAAAGATTCCCACCCCATGATTTCCTACAGGTTGGTTTATCATCCCAAACCTCTAGGATCAATAATAAGGGAGATATAAGCACTTTTCATGACTGACAAAAAACACCTGTGGCGGCCATCTTGTTTCTCAAAATGAGGCCAAAAATATTCCCAGACAACATTTTATGGTTATTAATATATACTGCAAACTTAAGAAAGCTAGCTATAATATTTTTTTTCATCAGAGCAGTAATGGTGAAATCTCTCTCTACACACTGCGGCTATCCAGTGGATACAATGACTTACTCAACAGTGAGAACCTGAAAGTAGCTATTGCTCAGCTATGCCATGACATAGAGGTCTGCAATTTCACTATGTTATAGCTGACCAAAAATTCTGTGAATAACATATTTAACAAATTACTCTAAATGTAATAGTTTTCAAGTTACAACTGATTTACTCAACAGTGAGAACCTCAAAGGAACTATTACTCAGCTATGCAATGAGCTACATGTCTGAAATTTCACTATGTTATAGCTAACCCAAAAGTAGGTGAACAACATATTTAAGCAAACTACTGTAAATGCAATAGTTTTCAAGCTACAACTGATTTACTCAATAGTGAGAACCTGAAAATAGCTATTGCTCTGCTATGCCATGAGCTATAGGTCTGTAATTTCACTATGTTATAGCTGACCCAAAAGTAGGTGAACAATATATTTGAACAAAATACTCCAAATGCAATATTTTTCAAGTTATAGCTGATTTACTCAACAGTCAGTACCTGAGAATAGCTATTGCTCAGTTGTGCCATGAGCTATAGGTCTATAATTTCACTATGTTATAGCTGACCCAAAAGTAGCTGAATAACATATTTGCACAAATTTCTGTAAATGCAATAGTTTTCCAATTATAACTGATTTACTCAACAGTGAGAACTTCAAAGTAGCTATTACTCAGCTATGAAATGAGCCACAGGTCTGAAACTTCACTATGTTATATCTGACCCTTAAATAGGTGAATAACATATTGAAACAAAATACTCTAAATGCAATAGTTTTCAAGTTATAAGTGATTTACTCAACAGTGATAACCTAAAAGTAGCTATTACTCAGCTATGCCATGAGCTACAGGTCTGAAATTTTACTATGTTATAGCTGGCCCAAAAGTAGCTGAATAACATATTTATACGAAATTCTCTAAATGCAATAGTTTTTAAGTTACAAGTGATTTTACTCATGATGGAAGTTACTGAAAAGCCCAAAAGTAGCTATTACTCACTTAGCTATTGAGACAGACACCCAACTTACTCACCATATTGTAGCTATGAAAAAAGTAGCTGAATAACATATTTTAACAAAATGCTCTAAATGCAACACTTTTCAAGTTATAAGTGATTTACTCAACAGTGATAACCTAAAAGTAGCTATTACTCAGCTATGCCATGAGCTACAGGTCTGAAATTTTACTATGTTATAGCTGACCCAAAAGTAGCTGAATAACATATTTATACGAAATTCTCTAAATGCAATAGTTTTCAAGTTATAAGCGATTTACTCAACAGTGATAACCTAAAAGTAGCTATTACTCAGCTATGCCATGAGCTACAGGTCTGAAATTTCACTATGTTATAGCTGGCCCAAAAGTAGCTGAATAACATATTTATACGAAATTCTCTAAATGCAATAGTTTTAAGTTACAAGTGATTTTACTCATAATGGAAGTTACTGAAAAGCCCAAAAGTAGCTATTACTCACTTAGCTATTGAGACAGACACCCAGCTTACTCACCATATTGTAGCTATGAAACAAGAGGAGAGTACCCGTGAACGGGCACTGTGTCAGCTGACTGAATGTTTTTGATTTGTGATGGTGATAATGAGAGGAAAGCATAATTATCAGGGAAAGGGCTGTGCAGAAATACAGTAAATGGTAACTGAACACATGTTCGAAAGATATTCCGAAGCTGACAGAAGAAAACGACAAAAAAGTTGTGCCCTGCAAATGGTATTATGAAATAAAGTAACTAGGTAATTGTTTAAGGGTAAAAAGTAGGTTAAAAATATTTAAAGAAATACTATAAATGCAATATCCTCGTTCCACCATGAAGAAGGGGTCCAAAGGTCAAATCTGACCATACCAAAAGATTCCCAGCCAAAGAATTTAGGATGGTTTACCATCCCAAACCTCTCGGACCAATAATAAGTGAGTTATAGGCACTTTTTAAGTTTGGCTATCCTTGTTTGACCTTGAAGGAGGGGGTCCAAGGTCAAATCCGACCACACAAAAAAATTCCCAGCCCATGATTTCCTGTAGCTTGTTTACCATCCCAAACTTGTAGGACCAATAATAAGCGAGTTCTAAGCAATTGTAAGTTTGGCTATCCTCAACTGCCCTTGAAGGAGGGGTCCCAGGTCAAATCTGACCACACCAAAAGAATCCCAGCCCATGATTTCCTATATGTTGGTTTACCATCCCAAACCTCCAAGACCAATAATACGCGAGTTATAAGCACTTTAAGTTTGGCTATCTTCGTTTTACCTGGAAGGAGGGGGTCCAAGGTCAAATCCGACCACACAAAAAAATTCCCAGCCCATGATTTCCTGTAGCTTGTTTACCATCCCAAACTTGTAGGACCAATAATAAGCGAGTTCTAAGCAAGTGTAAGTTTGGCTATCCTCAACTGCCCTTGAAGGAGGGGTCCCAGGTCAAATCCGACCACACCAAAAGATTCCCAGCCCATGATTTTCTATAGGTTGGTTTTCCATTCGAAACCTCTAGGACCAATAATAAGTGAGTTATAAGCACTTTTAAGTTTGGCTATCCTCATTTGACCTTGAAGGAGGGGTCCAAGGTGAAATCCGACCACACCAAAAAATTCCCAGCTCATGATTTTCTATAGGTTGGTTTTCATTCCAACCTCTGGGACCAATAATAAGCGAGTTATAAGCACTTTTATGTTTGGCTATCCTCATTTGACCTTGAAGGAGGGTTCCAAGGTCAAATCGGACCATATTAACAGATTCCCAGCCCATGATTTCCTACAGGTTGGATACAATGATTTACTCAACAGTGAGAACCTGAAAGAAGCTATTGCTCAGCTATCCCATGACATAGAGGTCTGCAATTTCACTATGTTATAGCTGACCAAAACGTCTGTGAATAACATATTTACCAAAATACTCTAAATGTAATAATTTTCAAGTGACAACTGATTTACTCAAGAGTGAGAACCTCAAAGTAACTATTACTCAGCTATGCAATGAGCTACATGTCTGAATTTTTGCTCTGTTATAGCTGACCTAAAAGTAGCTGAACAACATATTTAAGCAAAATACTGTAAATGCAATAGTTTTCAAGTTACAACTGATTTACTCAATAGTGAGAACCAGAAAATAGCTATTGCTCCGCTATGCCATGAGCTATAGGTCTGTAATTTCACTATGTTATAGCTAACCCAAAAGTAGGTGAACAATATATTTTAACAAATTACTCCAAATGCAATATTTTTCAAGTTATTTCAAGCACTTTTAAGTTTGGCTATCCTCATTTGACCTTGAAGGAGGGGTCCAAGGTGAAATCCGACCACACCAAAAAATTCCCAGCTCATGATTTTCTATAGGTTGGTTTTCATTCCAACCTCTGGGACCAATAATAAGCGAGTTATAAGCACTTTTATTTTTGGCTATCCTCATTTGACCTTGAAGGAGGGTTCCAAGGTCAAATCGGACCATATTAACAGATTCCCAGCCCATGATTTCCTACAGGTTGGATACAATGATTTACTCAACAGTGAGAACCTGAAAGAAGCTATTGCTCAGCTATCCCATGACATAGAGGTCTGCAATTTCACTATGTTATAGCTGACCAAAACGTCTGTGAATAACATATTTAACAAAATACTCTAAATGTAATAATTTTCAAGTTACAACTGATTTACTCAAGAGTGAGAACCTCAAAGTAACTATTACTCAGCTATGCAATGAGCTACATGTCTGAATTTTTGCTCTGTTATAGCTGACCTAAAAGTAGCTGAACAACATATTTAAGCAAAATACTGTAAATGCAATAGTTTTCAAGTTACAACTGATTTACTCAATAGTGAGAACCAGAAAATAGCTATTGCTCAGCTATGCCATGAGCTATAGGTCTGTAATTTCACTATGTTATAGCTAACCCAAAAGTAGGTGAACAATATATTTTAACAAAATACTCCAAATGCAATATTTTTCAAGTTATAGCTGATTTACTCAACAGTCAGTGCCTGAGAACAGCTATTGCTCAGTTGTGCCATGAGCTACAGGTGTGTAATTTCACTATGTTATAGCTGACCCAAAAGTAGCTGAATAACATATTTGCACAAATTTCTGTAAAGGCAATAGTTTTCCAATTACAACTGATTTACTCAACAGTGAGAACTTCAAAGTAGCTATTACTCAGCTATGCAATGAGCCGCAGGTCTGGAACTTCACTATGTTATAGCTGACCCCAAAATAGGTGAATAACATATTGAAACAAAATACTCTAAATGCAATAGTTTTCAAGTTATAAGTGATTTACTCAACAGTGACAACCTAAAAGTAACTATTACTCAGCTATGCCATGAGCTACAGGTCTGAAATTTTACTATGTTATAGCTGACCCAAAAGTAGCTGAATAACATATTTATACTAAATTCTCTAAATGCAATAGTTTTCAAATTACAAGTGATTTACTCAACATTGAGAACTTCAAAGTAGCTATTACTCAGCTATGCAATGAGTCACGGGTCTGGAACTTCACTATGTTATAGCTGACCCCAAAATAGGTGAATAACATATTGAAACAAAATACTGTAAATGCAATAATTTCCAAGTTATAAGCGATTTACTCAACAGTGATAACCTAAAAGTAGCTATTACTCAGCTATGCCATGAGCTACAGGTCTGAAATTTTACTATGTTATAGCTGACCCAAAAGTAGGTGAACAACATATTTAAGCAAAATACTGTAAATGCAATAGTTTTCAAGTTACAACTGATTTACTCAATAGTGATGACCTAAAAGAAGCTATTACTCAGCTATGCCATGAGCTACAGGTCTGAAATTTTACTATGTTATAGTTGACCCAAAAGTAGCTGAATAACATATTTATACTAAATTCTCTAAATGCAATAGTTTTCCAATTACAACTGATTTACTCAATAGTGAGAATCTCAAAGTAGTTATTACTCAGCTATGCAATGAGCTACAGGTCTGAAATTTCACTATGTTATGGCTGACCCAAAAGTAGGTGAACAACATATTAAAGCAAAATACTGTAAATGTAATAGTTTTCAAGTTACAACTGATTTACTCAATAGTGATGACCTAAAAGTAGCTATTACTCAGCTATGCCATGAGCTACAGGTCTGAAATTTTACTATGTTATAGCTGACCCAAAAGTAGGTGAACAACATATTTAAGCAAAATACTGTAAATGCAATAGTTTTCAAGTTACAACTGATTTACTCAATAGTGATGACCTAAAAGTAGCTATTACTCAGCTATGCCATGAGCTACAGGTCTGTAATTTCACTATGTTATAGCTGACCCAAAAGTAGCTGAATAACATATTTATACGAAATTCTCTAAATGCAATAGTTTTCCAATTACAACTGATTTACTCAATAGTGAGAACTTCAAAGTAGCTATTACTCAGCTATGCAATGGGCCACAGATCTGAAACTTCACTATGTTATAGCTGATCCCAAAATAGGTGAATAACATATTGAAACAAAATACTCTAAATGCAATAGTTTCCAAGTTATAAGCGATTTACTCAACAGTGATAACCTAAAAGTAGCTATTACTCCGCTATGCAATGAGTCACGGGTCTGGAACTTCACTATGTTATAGCTGACCCCAAAATAGGTGAATAACATATTGAAACAAAATACTCTAAATGCAATAATTTCCAAGTTATAAGCGATTTACTCAACAGTGATAACCTAAAAGTAGCTATTACTCAGCTATGCCATGAGCTACAGGTCTGAAATTTTACTATGTTATAGCTGACCCAAAAGTAGGTGAACAACATATTTAAGCAAAATACTGTAAATGCAATAGTTTTCAAGTTACAACTGATTTACTCAATAGTGATGACCTAAAAGTAGCTATTACTCAGCTATGCCATGAGCTACAGGTCTGAAATTTTACTATGTTATAGCTGACCCAAAAGTAGGTGAACAACATATTTAAGCAAAATACTGTAAATGCAATAGTTTTCAAGTTACAACTGATTTACTCAATAGTGATGACCTAAAAGTAGCTATTACTCAGCTATGCCATGAGCTACAGGTCTGAAATTTTACTATGTTATAGTTGACCCAAAAGTAGCTGAATAACATATTTATACTAAATTCTCTAAATGCAATAGTTTTCCAATTACAACTGATTTACTCAACAGTGATAACCTAAAAGTAGCTATTACTCAGCTATGCCATGAGCTACAGGTCTGAAATTTTACTATGTTATAGCTGACCCAAAAGTAGGTGAACAACATATTTAAGCAAAATACTGTAAATGCAATAGTTTTCAAGTTACAACTGATTTACTCAATAGTGATGACGTAAAAGTAGCTATTACTCAGCTATGCCATGAGGTACAGGTCTGAAATTTTACTATGTTATAGTTGACCCAAAAGTAGCTGAATAACATATTTATACTAAATTCTCTAAATGCAATAGTTTTCCAATTACAACTGATTTACTCAATAGTGAGAACCTCAAAGTAGTTATTACTCAGCTATGCAATGAGCTACAGGTCTGAAATTTCACTATGTTATAGCTGACCCAAAAGTAGGTGAACAACATATTAAAGCAAAATACTGTAAATGTAATAGTTTTCAAGTTACAACTGATTTACTCAATAGTGATGACCTAAAAGTAGCTATTACTCAGCTATGCCATGAGCTACAGGTCTGAAATTTTACTATGTTATAGCTGACCCAAAAGTAGGTGAACAACATATTTAAGCAAAATACTGTAAATGCAATAGTTTTCAAGTTACAACTGATTTACTCAATAGTGATGACCTAAAAGTAGCTATTACTCAGCTATGCCATGAGCTACAGGTCTGTAATTTCACTATGTTATAGCTGACCCAAAAGTAGCTGAATAACATATTTATACGAAATTCTCTAAATGCAATAGTTTTCCAATTACAACTGATTTACTCAATAGTGAGAACTTCAAAGTAGCTATTACTCAGCTATGCAATGAGCCACAGATCTGAAACTTCACTATGTTATAGCTGATCCCAAAATAGGTGAATAACATATTGAAACAAAATACTCTAAATGCAATAGTTTCCAAGTTATAAGCGATTTACTCAACAGTGATAACCTAAAAGTAGCTATTACTCCGCTATGCAATGAGTCACAGGTCTGGAACTTCACTATGTTATAGCTGACCCCAAAATAGGTGAATAACATATTGAAACAAAATACTCTAAATGCAATAATTTCCAAGTTATAAGCGATTTACTCAACAGTGATAACCTAAAAGTAGCTATTACTCAGCTATGCCATGAGCTACAGGTCTGAAATTTTACTATGTTATAGCTGACCCAAAAGTAGGTGAACAACATATTTAAGCAAAATACTGTAAATGCAATAGTTTTCAAGTTACAACTGATTTACTCAATAGTGATGACCTAAAAGTAGCTATTACTCAGCTATGCCATGAGCTACAGGTCTGAAATTTTACTATGTTATAGCTGACCCAAAAGTAGGTGAACAACATATTTAAGCAAAATACTGTAAATGCAATAGTTTTCAAGTTACAACTGATTTACTCAATAGTGATGACCTAAAAGTAGCTATTACTCACCTATGCCATGAGCTACAGGTCTGAAATTTTACTATGTTATAGCTGACCCAAAAGTAGGTGAACAACATATTTAAGCAAAATACTGTAAATGCAATAGTTTTCAAGTTACAACTGATTTACGCAATAGTGATGACCTAAAAGTAGCTATTACTCAGCTATGCCATGAGCTACAGGTCTGAAATTTTACTATGTTATAGTTGACCCAAAAGTAGCTGAATAACATATTTATACTAAATTCTCTAAATGCAATAGTTTTCCAATTACAACTGATTTACTCAACAGTGATAACCTAAAAGTAGCTATTACTCAGTTATGCCATGAGCTACAGGTCTGAAATTTTACTATGTTATAGCTGACCCAAAAGTAGGTGAACAACATATTTAAGCAAAATACTGTAAATGCAATAGTTTTCAAGTTACAACTGATTTACTCAACAGTGATGACCTAAAAGTAGCTATTACTCAGCTATACCATGAGCTACAGGTCTGAAATTTTACTATGTTATAGCTGACCCAAAAGTAGGTGAACAACATATTTAAGCAAAATACTGTAAATGCAATAGTTTTCAAGTTACAACTGATTTACTCAATAGTGATGACCTAAAAGTAGCTATTACTCAGCTATGCCATGAGCTACAGGTCTGAAATTTTACTATGTTATAGTTGACCCAAAAGTAGCTGAATAACATATTTATACTAAATTCTCTAAATGCAATAGTTTTCCAATTACAACTGATTTACTCAATAGTGAGAACCTCAAAGTAGTTATTACTCAGCTATGCAATGAGCTACAGGTCTGAAATTTCACTATGTTATAGCTGACCCAAAAGTAGGTGAACAACATATTAAAGCAAAATACTGTAAATGCAATAGTTTTCAAGTTACAACTGATTTACTCAATAGTGATGACCTAAAAGTAGCTATTACTCAGCTATGCCATGAGCTACAGGTCTGAAATTTTACTATGTTATAGCTGACCCAAAAGTAGGTGAACAACATATTTAAGCAAAATACTGTAAATGCAATAGTTTTCAAGTTACAACTGATTTACTCAATAGTGATGACCTAAAAGTAGCTATTACTCAGCTATGCCATGAGCTACAGGTCTGAAATTTTACTATGTTATAGCTGACCCAAAAGTAGCTGAATAACATATTTATACGAAATTCTCTAAATGCAATAGTTTTCCAATTACAACTGATTTACTCAATAGTGAGAACTTCAAAGTAGCTATTACTCAGCTATGCAATGAGCCACAGATCTGAAACTTCACTATGTTATAGCTGATCCCAAAATAGGTGAATAACATATTGAAACAAAATACTCTAAATGCAATAGTTTCCAAGTTATAAGCGATTTACTCAACAGTGATAACCTAAAAGTAGCTATAACTCAGCTATGCCATGAGCTACAGGTCTGAAATTTTACTATGTTATAGCTGACCCAAAAGTAGCTGAATAACATATTTATACGAAATTCTCTAAATGCAATAGTTTTGAAGTTATAAGCAATTTACTCAACAGTGATAACGTAAAAGTAGCTATTACTCAGCTATGCCATGAGCTACAGGTCTAAAATTTTACTATGTTATAGCTGACCCAAAAGTAGCTGAATAACATATTTATACGAAATTCTCTAAATGCAATAGTTTTTAAGTTACAAGTGATTCTACTCATGATGGAAGTTACTGAAAAGCCCAAAAGTAGCTATTACTCACTTAGCTATTGAGACAGGCACCCAACTTACTCACCATATTGTAGCTATGAAAAAAGTAGCTGAATAACATATTTTAACAAAATGCTCTAGATGCAACAGTTTTCAAGTTATAAATGATTTTGTGCATGATTTCATGAATGTTAATGCATTAAAAATTATTAAAAAAATTTATTAAAAAAAAAGTAAGAGAGATCCAGGTCTCATACTCACACAAGAGAATCTACCTCTGGCCTAGTACATATATGCAAGATATGAGAGAAATCCCTGCAATAGTCACTGAGAAAATTGTGATAAAAAGTTGAAATTTTCACACTTTTGGTGGGGGTACCCCCCTTGTAATGTCTCTAGCAAACAGACGAACAGACAGATTTGCATGCCTTGAACAATTTTTCATCCTCGATAGATAAGGTATCTTTTAAAAAAAACAGCACGTCTCTAGGCCTTGTAGTTTTGGAGGAGAAGTTGTTCACGCGGACGCGTACGCGTACGCGTACACCCACGCCGCAGAGTGACGACATAATGCCAGCTGACTGACAAGTCAGCTGACATAAAAAGTAGCTGAACAACATATTTTCACAAAATGCTGTAAATGCAACACTTTTGAAGTTATAAGTGATTTAGTGCATGATTTCATGAATTTTAATGCATTAAAAATTATTAAAAAAATTTATTAAAAAAAAAGTAAGACAGATCCAGGTCTCATACTCACACAAGAGAATCTACCTCTGGCCTAGTACATATATGCAAGATATGAGAGAAACCCCTGCAATAGTCACTGAGAAAATTGTGATAAAAAGTTGAAATTTTCACACTTTTGGTGGGGGTACCCCCCTTGTAATGTCTCTAGCAACAGACGAACAGACAGATTTGCATGCCTTGAACAATTTTTCATTCTCGATAGATAAGGTATCTTTTAAAAAAGCAGCATGTCTCTAGGCCTTGTAGTTTTGGAGAAGAAGTTGTTCACGCGGACGCGGACGCCGCAGAGTGATGACATAATGTCAGCTGACTGACAAGTCAGCTGACATAAAAAGATTCACAGGCCATGATTTCTTACAAGCAGTTTTCATATTTTGAAGCCAAAGAGACAATTATAAGGGAGATATAAGGCCTATTTGATATGATGACCCTCCTATTTGGCATTAAAGATGTGATATGGCGGCCATTTTGTTTCCAAAACAAGGACACAATTCAGGGTTGGGGTCAATGTACTTTGTACTTAAGTACATTTTTTTAAAGTACTAAAATGTACTTAAGTACATTTTCAAATTTCAAGTACATGTACTTGAATTGTTCATAAATACTTTTTAAAATTTTATGTACATGTACTTACAAGTACATTTAAGTCCTTTTTAAGTACTTTTAGTTAGGGATAAGTGTTACCATTTTTTCAGAAGTATGTGTGATCATAACACTTTATACTATGATTATATAATCATTACAATTGAATTAAGCTTTTTCCATATCTTTATGTCACAATTACTCTCAGGCAAGCTTTCCTATCCTTTTGCATTTTGTGCAAATCTAATGAAGCTACCTGCAATATTTTAGGTTACAGAAAACATTAAAGATTTTAGAACAAACTTTAAGACCAGAAAAGTTTAAAAGTGTTGCCATGGAAACTGTTGCCGCTGGATACCCCCAAAACCTAATCAGCTGTAGATCCTCTTGGGGTAAACACATCCTGAATATTTCGTGAAAATCCATCCATGGGTTTAGTCTGTGGCACACCCACAAAGTTTAAGACCTGAAAATCTTAAAAGTGTTGCCATGGCTGGATACCCCCAAAACCTAATCAGCTCTAGATCCTCTTAAGGTAAACATACCCTGAAAATTTGGTGAAAATACGTGCAGGGGTTTAGTCTGTGAAACACCCACAAACTTTAGGACCCAAAAATCTTAAAAGTGTTGCCATGGCAACAGTGGTAGCCGGATAGCCGAAAATATCTCCGAACCCAAAAATGGCCCTGGTGAGGTAATTTGGTGGTCTGTGGATGACCTTCAATTAAAAGCTTCAAGGTCAAATTTCTGCATGCTTACAGAGGCCATATATATGTATTATATATACCAACCATAGGATGATCTAACTTTTTGTATATGAGAACTGGGCCAAACTGTGAAAAAATTACCAAAATCTGACCTTTAAGAGGCCACCAGTGACCTTGAAATTGAAGGTCACGGTAAAAAAACAATAGTGTTCTTGGCATTGCCAATATATACCCAGATACCAAAATTGAAAGGTCTAACCAAAATATTTTTTAAGTTATCGCATCCGAAAGGGAGTCTCTGCGGTGGCGGCGTGACCGTACTGAATCCTAAGTATCCCCGACTTTCATCCGGGGATACAATAAGGACCTTTTTAGACCATGCCTAACACTTTTCATCAAGTATGACAGGAAACTGTTAATGTATTTTTCAGTTATCACAAAAACAAAAAAAAATTCTATAGTAGTGGTGAAACCTGAATCCAGTATAGCCCTCAATATTAATCAGAGGGATATAATAATAAGTGTAGTTTTTCATTTTTCTATGGTGTTATACCTCAGTCCTTTACACTAATCTTTGTGCCACAATGAAACTTTTGTTGTAAGAAAATACTGATTTCATCCCTTACCCCTTCAAAATAATATATAGTTGCTGCAATTAACAGGAATGTGTTGTTTGTCATGTCCACGTTTTTGCTCATCTTTCCATCCAGATCTTGAACAATTGAATCTCTACAGAATTACATAAAATAATGCATTACAAACATTTTAATATGCATGAAAAAAATACTTTAAAATGAAGCTAAAGATAGATATATCACCCTCTTGTATTCAAATAAGGATTTCAATCAAATATGCCAACCTAACAGGTGAAGGATAAGTTCTCAAAATGCAAACCCATGCATTCAAAAAAAGCTACATTTAATATATACCAACAGACACTACTGTTTCTACTTGACCAAAAATTCAGTGATAAATGGTGATTAATGAAACAAGAATTCAACCTTCCAAAATCGAAAGTTCTTCAGTGACCAACATTCATGGTGTCCAATATATGTCACGGTAGAAAGTCCAATCTGGTAAAATTTCAAATTCTACCAGTAGAAAGTCCAATTGGAGTTTCTACTGGTAGAAAGTCCAATCAAGGAGATTTGGGTATTGCCTTGGGGTCCAAATTCTAATAAACTTGGTAGACAGTCCAACTGCTAAATCTCTGGATGAGGAGACAGTACTGCAAGCTTTACATACTGAGACCAACAACTGGGCAGTTGTGACAGAAAATGCTGCTGCAGAAGCATAGGTCTTAATAAGTCAACTAAATGCCATGTAGAAAGTGACTGCTGTCAAAATTTAATTGGCTAAAACTGTACTTCCCTTTAAAAATGGTGATGGAATTTGATGATGATTGTAAAATTTTTAAAACAGACTGAAAATTTCAGTTTCTGTCATGTCTATATCAATTCTGTGTTACAGTAAAACATTTTCATTAATATGCGTTTTCTTCATTTATAAAATTTGCACATTGCAGATTTATATGGATAGAAGGCCCACTGTTTGTGTTTTAGTTGGACTTTATTTCAAGCTTATATGGAGTTTAAAGAAAGATTTACATTCTGGTACAAAGAGCAACACCTAAATCTCTGAGATTAAAATATTAAACTAGAGGATCACTCGCAAAAAAAAAAGATAATGTTTTTGCATAGCAAAAACAAAGCGTCCCGAAAAGGATATAAAGGTGAGTGCTAAAGTATTAAGAAAATGCTTCGTTTCTAGCCTTATACTGTTGTGGCAACCAAAGTCAGCGCAGTCGTCTCTATCTAGCACAGTTTTCAAGATATAAACATTTTTGTGTTTTGCAAAAAATTAGAAAATTAAAAATGTCCGCTATATTTGGCGAGACAAAAATATTTGGAAAATTGGCATGGCTACTCTGCAGAGATACCCAGCAGGTCAAAAAGTTTGTTGAGTTCGCTCCATATAGCACGATTTTCGAGATATAAGCATTTTTGTGTTTTGCAAAAACTTTGAAAATTCAAAATGGCCACCATTTTTGGGGAGACAAAAATTTTTGTCAAGACCACTGCCGCGGTGTGTATCTCCCGCCGAGCATTAAAGGAGAAGAAATAGCTTTTCCGAGATATTCACAATTTTTCATTTTCGTGTGTGAAAGCTCTTCCAAAAGTAGGTGAATGAGTTATTTGAGAAAAATTGGCTATCTGCAATACTATTAAGAGATAATTCACATTTACTCATTTTGAGTAGGTGAATAATTAGCTATGGTTCTGAAACTTCACCAAGTGAAAGCTCTGCCAAAAGTAGGTGAATGAGTTATTTGAGAAAAATTGGCTCTCTGCAATACTTTTAGAGATAATTCGCATTTACTCATTTTGAGTAGGTGAGTAATTAGCTATGGGTCTGAAACTTCACAGAGTGAAAGCTCTCCCAAAAGTAGGTGAATGATTTATTTGAGAAAAATTGGCTATCTGCAATACTTTTAGAGATAATTCACATTTACTCATTTTGAGTAGGTGAGTAATTAGCTATGGGTCTGAAACTTCACCAAGTGAAAGCTCTCCCAAAAGTAGGTGAATGATTAATTTGACAAAAATTGGCTATCTGCAATACTTTTAGAGATAATTCGCATTTACTCATTTTGAGTAGGTGAGTAATTAGCTATGGGTCTGAAACTTCACCATGTGAAAGCTCTTCCACAAGTAAATGAATGAGTTATTTGATAAAAATTGGGTATCCGCAATACTTTTACAGATAATTCGCATTTACTCATTTTGAGTAGGTAAATAATTAGCTATGGGTCTGAAACTTCAACATGTGAAAGCTCTCCCAAAAGTAGGTGAATGAGTTATTTGAGAAAAATTGGCTATCTGCAATACTTTTAAGAGATAATTCGCATTTACTGATTTTGAGTAGGTGAGTAATCATCTACGGGTCTGAAACTTCACCATGTGAAAGCTCTCCTACAAGTAGATGAATGAGTATTTGATAAAAATTGGGTATCCGCAATACTTTTACAGATAATTAGCATTTACTCATTTTGAGTAGGTGAATAAATAGCTATGGGTCTGAAACTTCACAGAGTGAAAGCTCTCCCAAAAGTAGGTAAATGAGTTATTTGAGAAAAATTGGCTATCTGCAATACTTTTAGAGATAATTCGCATTTACTCATTTTGAGTAGGTGAGTAATTAGCTATGGGTCTGAAACTTCACAGAGTGGAAGCTCTCCCAAAAGTAGGTGAATGAGTTATTTGAGAAAAATTGGCTATCTGCAATACTTTTAGAGATAATTCGCATTTACTCATTTTGAGTAGGTGAGTAATTAGCTATGGGTCTGAAACTTCACCAAGTGAAAGCTCTCCCAAAAGTAGGTCAATGATTTATTTGAGAAAAATTGGCTATCTGCAATACTTTTAGAGGTAATTCGCATTTACTCATTTTGAGTAGGTGAGCAATTAGCTATGGGTCTGAAACTTCACCAAGTGAAAGCTCTTTGGGATAGCTGCTCTGCAGAGATACCCTGAAGATCAAAAATTTCGTCGAAATCGCTCTATGTAGCACGGTTTTCGAAATATTAGCATTTTTTGTGTTTTGCAATTTTTGCGCAAAAATTCGAAAATTCCAAATGGCCGCCATTTTTGGCAAGACAAATTTTTTTTGAAAATTGGCATGGCTACTCTTTAGAGATACCCTGTGGGTCAAAAATTTCGTCGAAATCGCTCTATCTAGGACGGTTTTCGAGATATAAGCATTTTTATGTTTTGCAATTTTGCGAAAAAATTAGAAAATTCAAAATGGCCACCATTTTTTGCGAGAAATTTTTTTTTTGAAAATTGGCATGGCTACTCTGCAGAGATACCCTGTGGGTCAAAAATTTCGTCAAAATCGCTCTATCTAGCAGGGTTTTCGAGATATAAGCATTTCTATGTTTTGCAATTTTTGCGAAAAATTCGAAAATTCAAAATGGCCACCATTTTTGGCGAGACAAAATTTTTTTGAAAATTGGCATGGCTACTCCGCAGAGATACCCTGTGGGTCAAAAATTTCGTCGAAATCGCTCTATCTAGCACAGTTTTCGAGATATAAGCATTTTTATGTTTTGCAATTTTTGCGAAAAATTCGAAAATTCAAAATGGTCGCCATTTTTGGCGAGACAAATTTTTTTTGAAAATAGGCATGGCTACTCTGCAGAGATACCCTGTGGGTCAAAGATTTCGTCGAAATCGCTCTATCTAGCACGGTTTTCGAGATATAAGCATTTTAGTATTTTGCAATTTTTGTGAAAATTTCGAAAATTCAAAATGGCCGCCATTTTTGGCGAGACAAAAATTTTTTGAAAATTGGGAAAACTACTCCGCAGAAATATCTTGCGGGTCAATCCTGCAGATCAAAAATTTCGTCGAAATCGCTCTATCTAGCACGGTTTTCGAGATATAAGCATTTTTGTGTTTTCCTTATTTGGAAAATTCGTAATGATTAATTAATCATTAATTACTCGGCCATTTCTTAACCAATCACTGCCAAAATCTAATGATTTCCACATTTTAATAGAATGAATGTATTTGCCAAGTTTCAGGTGAATTGATAAAATTCCTTTCAAGTTATCATCCGGACAAGCTTCCCCATCGAAAAAAGACATTTTTGGTCATGTGACCTCTCTGATTGGTTGAAATGTCACTGCAGCATATTCAAAAAAATTCCCCAAGGCTACTGCCTAAACCTGCCAAATTTGAAAAGAATCCGCCTAACGGTTAGAGAGTTATAAGGAAAAGAAAATGCGGAGCCGGCGGAGCCTGAAGGTCTCCCATACACAAACAAGCATCCCTTGCGGGACGCTTAATAAACTGCTTTTCATGCTTTTCTCAAACATTTCTATGAGGAAATATGTATGTCGTCGCTTCCGATAATAGACGAATTTCTTCTGTCAGTTTTGAGTGTTTCGCCTGGTAGCAACAGCACAGATGCGTTGGTGAGTTGGTTTTGCGACAACTCGCCCCAGAGTGTGTACAAACTCGCGAAATCGCGCTCGTGAGCGAACACTGGACATGCCGGGTCAAAATCCTGATTTAGCGCCGCATCGGGAGAAATACTATGGTGGGGGGTATGCAAGTCTAAACAAGTAGGCCTTTAGGTGGCTTCGAAACACTGATTGCATTCTGAGATCGTATCGATTGTGGGAGTCTGTTCCATTCAGTGGGAGAAGCCATTGCAAAACCTCGCCTACCAATGGCCTTCTTGGGACAAGCTGAACAAAGAGAAAGCCGATTTCCACGAGTAAGGCTACTGGGTTTGATTAAGGATGATAAATATGAGGGTTGGGAGAATCTGATAGCCTTGAATGTAATAAGATTATATTTGAACAGGATACCGTATGAAATGGGGAGCCAGTGTAGTTTTTGCAGATAGGGAGTAACATGGCTTGTTTTATCAAGTCTGAAAACAATTCTGCAGAGGGCATTTTGAATCTTTTGGAGTTTAGCCACATTGTATTTATTCACACCATAAAGTAGGGAATTGCAGTAGTCAATTCAACTACTGATCATTGAGTTGGCCAGCAGGGCTGCAGTCTCCACACTGAGGAATTTACGAATGCATCTGAGATCTTTGAGATGGTAGTAGCAGGCACGACAAACTTTGGTTACATGGCTGGCAAAGGTGTTCCCAGAATCAAAAGTAACACCTAAATTCTTAACTTCATTAGTGGGGGAGATTGAGTTTCCAAGAAACTGGGTGGGAAATTTTTGCATGATTGATTCCCTGGCCTGTCTGTCGCCAATGATGATAAATTCTGTGTTCTCTGGATTAAGTTTCAATCTGACACCATCCATCCATTTTTGAACGCAAGCAAGACACACGGTGAGCTCAGCAATACTGGAATCAAAGTTCCTGGAATCAAGTGCCAAGTATATTTGGGTGTCATCGGCATAAAGATGATGGGTAACATTGAAACTGGAAATTATATGGCTGAGGGGGGTAGTGTAAAGAGTGAAAAGCAGTGGACGCAGGACAGAACCTTGAGGGGCCCCAT
The DNA here is from genome assembly GCA_964017235.1 of Sabellastarte sp. h YS-2021. Lineage (NCBI taxonomy): Eukaryota > Metazoa > Annelida > Polychaeta > Sabellida > Sabellidae > Sabellastarte > Sabellastarte sp. h YS-2021. The sequence goes on from OZ024928.1 coordinate 140,741,614, forward strand.
AAGGGAGTGAGAAGGTCTCTGAGAAGCTATTACCCGATTTACCTTTCAGTCTACGATTTGTGAGATATGATTTGATCCACATCAGCACAGTGCCATTCACGCCAAACCAATCCCTGAGGCAGTTAAAAAGAATGGTGTGGTCAATGGTATCAAATGAGGCTGAGAGGTCCAATAATGTGAGAGCAGCAGCCTTAGCCGAGTCCATTGAAGCAGCAATGTCATTTTGAATTTTAAGGAGTGCTGTTTCCATGGAATGCAATCTCTTGTAGGCTGATTGGTTGAGATTGGTGAGCCCCTCTTTATTGATGTAACTATTTAACCGATTCGCTACAGCTTTTTCAATCAATTTTAATATGAAACTAAGGTTTAACACTGGTCTATAGTTTTGCAGGAGATTTCTATCTAGGCTAGGCTTCTTGAGAAGGGGAGTAACATATGCGATTTTGAAACAGTTAGGAAAACTGCCTGCTTTGACCGAATAATTTATGATATTGGTAATTGGGGTGATTAGGATGTCTGCGCACTCTTTGACCAGTGAGGTTGGTATTGGGTCTAGATCACATGATTTGGTAGGAGATGATTTTAGAATTTTGAGAATGTCTTCCTCAGATACAGGCTCAAAAGAAGATAGGGCACTGTTGTTCATGCTTGGTCTGGTGATTGAAACTAGAACCGATGACTGTAGTGCGCTTCTGATTTTCATGATTGTGTCACAGAAAAATGCCCAAAGGAATTGGCTGGATCTTTCAGACTGACATGATCGGGTAAAATAATGGTCGAAGATTTAAGTAGAATTTTTTTGAAAGTGTTCCACAGAGCCTTGGGATTACCATTGTTTTCAGCAATAACTGCGGAATAGTGCCTTCGTCTAGACTCTTCAAGTAGAAAATTGTAGCGGTTGACAAACCGCACAATATCTACTGAGGTTAATTGCGGAATTGTCCTTGTGCCACATACACTCGTACTTCCGTTTCAGATGCTTTGCTGACAGGATGTCTGAATTCATGAAGCCTTTGTCAGGGTGCAATGGTACTTTTTTTCTATTAACTGGGGCGTCCCTGTCAAGAATGTTGCGAAGGTATTAAAGTACTGGTGACTGAGTAAACTTGCTGTCTTGTGAGGATGTTTGATTAAATCAGAATTCATGATGTCCTCTCTGAAAGTATTGACATTTATCCTGTGAATTTTCCATGTATTAACCTGCCTAAAGTTGCACGGTGTCTTAATGGGTATATCAACAGAGAAAGTGATGGCAAGATGGTCGGAGATCCACCTATGACTTTCAGGCAAACTGCCTCTGCAAAGGCATCCCTGACACATAAAATGTCTAAGATATGGCCGTGAATGTGGGTTGGAGAGTCAATGATCTGGGTAAAACTAGATTGGGCCAACTCGGCGCCAACATATCCCCAGACAGGTCATCACTCACGCCACAGATTTTGATCGGGAATTTTTTAAAACATAATTACCCATTATTATATGAACTTCAGCACATCAATCTACTCTGTTTATATCTTCCCAAGGAAGATGGTGTATCCCCAGATGCCGAATACATAACTCAAATTATATTTTCAATCTTCCTGCAATGATAACTCTAAACCTATTTTCAAAGTATTTAAATGATTGATGATTGAATGTCCATTCTAAAATAATAATCCCAAAAGAGCATATCTGTTTCTATATTTGTTGACAAATAAAATATTATTTTTAACTCAACTCATCATACTTTTCAATCTTCCTTCAAAGTATTTAAATGATTGATGATTCAATGTCCATTCTAAAATTCATAATCCCAAAAGCGCATATCTGATTCTATATTTGTTCACAACTAAAATATTATTTAAAAAAAAATTATTTATATTATTATTTTATTATATTATTTTTAGAATTTGCAAATTGTTTTCAGTTATTCATTTCCTCTATACCTATATATGTGGTCCATATATATGCAACCTAAATATGTGACACAATCTCAGTTCTGACTCCCCTTTGTGTTATATGTAATGAAGCCCACCACCTCCCACCCCCACCCCTCTCCCCTTCTCCACACCTCTCTCACTATTACACAAGATCTGCAACCCCATTGAGTTCTTTGTTTCTCATCTGATATCATTAAATACCTTTGTTTATTTAGTGTCACTCAATATAGCTGGAGGTCCCAGAGGTGGGTGGGGGGAATCCGGGTGGGGGATGTGGGTTGGGACTACAAAGAGATGGAGTGCTACAGCATAAATGGTAAACAAACAATCTATATAAAAGGGGAACTCAAATACAAAAAGAATTGAGAATTTTAAGTATGTGATTATCAACTGAAATGAGTTCATAACTGTAGGAGCTGTGTCAAAATTAACTGAGGCAAGTTGAATAAAACTGGGCTAGTTGAGGGTTAAAAATCCCCTAGTTTTACTACATAAGGATATAATTTCATTAATATTGGGACTTAAAGCTCACTTAAAGTGTCCATTTTGTCTACTTGAATATGTTTAACCAGTTTCATTTTAAAAAGTTAAAAACTCAGCAAGCAGAGGTATAACACACAAAAATAAGTTCTTAAAAGACTAAGATAGCCATAACATTATTAATATTCAAAATTTAAATAGACAGGCACTTCCTTTTAAAAATTCAAAGATTTCAGCTCTATAACCCACATAGTTTGACAGTTACTGGGCTTTAAAGTGGCATAATGTCCATAAATTGGGTTTCTGTGGGCATTTTACAATTGTTAAAGAGACCTTAGCAATTAAACTACAGATCTGAAACTTTTTGGGGGACATACATGACAAACAAAAATTATATATAATACAGTTTAAGACTTGTCACACTAAGCATTTCCAAATAATAGGGCAAAATATGGAAAAAATGTCCAAAAAGGCACTTGGGCGAGTGTCTATGGCCCTCATACACAGGTTAAATGTCTACTAAAAACCTTGATTTTCGGCGTATGTAAAAAGGACATAATAATGCATTCCGAGATGGGATTTCAGCTCCATCAATCATATAGTTTAACAGTCACAGGGCTTAAAGGTGGTAAAAAGTCCAAATATTGGGTCTCTGTGGGTCTTTTAGAGATCTCGATGTGGCTTTCAAATTAAAGCTTCAGACTTAAAATTTGTTACATACTAAGATTACACATAGAATGTGTATCTAATAAAGTTTGAAACTTCTCAGACTTCCCATTTCCAAGTTACAGAGCAAAATATGTGAAAAATGTCTTAAAAGGGTCACTCAGGTGGGTGTTTAAGGTCCTCATACACAGGTTAAATGTCTACTTGAAGCCTTGATTTTTGGCACATGTAAAAAGAACATAATAATGTATTCTCAGGTGAGATTTCAGCTCTATCAGTCACATAGTTTAACAGTCACAGGCCTTAAAATTGGCAAAAAGTCCAAATACTGGGTCTTTATGGGGCCTTCTAGAGACCTAAATGTGGCCTTCAAATTAAAGCTTCAGACTTAAAATTTGTCACATACTAAGATTACACATAGAATATGCATCTAATACAGTTTGAAACTTCTTAGACTTACCATTTCCAAGTTACAGGGAAAAATATGTGAAAAATGTCTAAAAATGGTCACTCGGGTGGGGATTTATGGTCCTCATACACAGGTTAAATGTCTTCTTAAAGCCTTAATTTTTGGCACATATATAAATAACATACTAATATCTTCCCAGATAGGATTTGAGCTCTATCAGTCACATAGTTTGACAGTCACAGGGCTTAAAAGTAGCAAAAAGTCCAAATATTGGGTCTTTGGGAGCCTTTTAGAGACCTCAATTTGACCTTCAAAATTAAAGCTTCAGACTAAAAATCTGTTACATACTAAGATTACACACAGAATATATATCTAATACAGTTTGAAACTTCTCAGACTTTCCATTTCAAAGTTACAGGGAAAAAGATGTGAAAAATGTCTTATAAGGGTCACTCGGGTGGGTGTTTATGGTCCTGATACACAGGTTAACTGTCTATTAAAGGCCTAAATGTTGGGGCACATATAAGAAAACACATAGATATATTCCCAGATGATATTTAACTTAGATGAGAGACATAGTTTGAAAGCTAGTGCTTGAAAGTGGCAAAAAGTGCATAAATTGGGTCTCTGTGGGCACTTTTGAGACCTTAAGTCGACCCCTTTGGGTAAACCTACAGCCCTAAAATTTTCTACAGACAAGGATTACATATCAAAGTTATACCTAGCGCAGTTTGAGACTCATCAGAATTACCACTTCCAAATTATAGGGCAAAATATGTGAAAAGTATAGCAAAAAATCCCTAAGTGGGGGTATTTATGGGCCTCAAACACAATTTTCTCCTCAACTTAAAGTTGTGATTTTTGGCACATGTACTAAGAACATATTAATGTGTTGTCAGGTAAAATTTCAGCCAGCTGAGCATCATAGTTTGTGACCTACAGGGCTCTAAGTGGCCAAAAGTCCAATTTCTGACCTTAAGGTGGCCATAAGTTCTTTTTTACTGGGAGTTTAAGGTCACCTTAAAATAGGGATCTTCCTTTGGGCACCCTTAACATGTGTACCAAGTTTGAAAAAAAAATATTAATTTGTTTTTGAGTTATCGCGTCCACAAGGAAATTTCTACGGCGGCGGCGCGACGGACCTGAATCCAATATATCCCCGACTTTCGTCTGGGGATATAATTACATTGACAGAGGGAGTCACTGAATTTCTGCAACCAAACATCCTGTTTGTCCAGGTGCAGATTTACGAATAATATTCTCACATGTTAAAGCAGCAGTAGTGGTCCTACGATTAGACGGAAAATCGATTCGTCTATTTAAAACTTTCGATGTAGAAAATCGATTCTCATTTTAAGAATCGATTGTGAATCGAAAGTAAGACTTATAAACCACCTAATTTGCCCTTTTTCTACAGATGTTTAACATTTTATTTTCGTAACATTTGTTTACATTATCTGCCATGTTTCTTTCACTGGTATCTACTTCCTGTTGCTTACAACTAAAACTCAAAATTTCTGTAGGTATTTAGAAGATCTTTTAATACAATAAACTAAGTTCAACCTAAATTAAATTTAACTTTCACTGCTTCACACACAACATGTATACTCCCTATAAATGGGGAATAACAACCTTGGCCATAAATCAAGTGGAGAGAGATCACACTACTGTAATACTTTAGCAGTCTGCCATGAATATTTTTGACAAATTTTGTTGAACAAGAAAACTAAAATGTTTACTACATTGCCATACTTAGAATTTTACAGTATCTAAGAAATTATAACTAGAGGATCACTCGCAAAAAAAAAAGATAATGTTTTTGCGTAGCAAAAACAAAGCGTCCCGAAAAGGATATAAAGGTGAGTGCGAAAGTATTAAGAAACTGCTTCGTTTCTAGCCTTATACTGTTGTGGCAACCAAAGTAAGCGCAGTCTGCTCTATCTAGCACAGTTTTCAAGATATAAGCATTTTTGTGTTTTGCAAAAAATAAAAAAATTAAAAATGTCCGCTATATTTGGCGAGACAAAAATATTTTGAAAATTGGCATGGCTACTCTGCAGAGATACCCAGCAGGTCTAAAATTTTGTTGAGTTCGCTCCATATAGCACGGTTCTCGAGATATAAGCATTTTTGTGTTTTGCAAAAACTTTGAAAATTCAAAATGGCCACCATTTTTGGGGAGACAAAAATTTTTGTCAAAACCACTGCCGCGGTGTGTATCTCCCGCCGAGCATTAAAGCAAAAGAAATAGCTTTTCCGAGATATTCACAATTTTTCATTTTCGTGTGTGAAAGCTCTGCCAAAAGTAGGTGAATGAGTTATTTGAGAAAAATTGGCTATCTGCAATACTTTTAGAGATAATTCGCATTTACTCATTTTGAGTAGGTGAGTAATTAGCTATGGGTCTGAAACTTCACCAAGTGAAAGCTCTCCCAAAAGTAGGTGAATGAGTTATTTGAGAAAAATTGGCTATCTGCAATACTTTTAGAGACAATTCGCATTTACTCATTTTGAGTAGGTGAGTAATTAGCTATGGGTCTGAAACTTCACAGAGTGAAAGCTCTCCCAAAAGTAGGTGAATGAGTTATTTGAGAAAAATTGGCTATCTGCAATACTTTTAGAGATAATTCGCATTTACTCATTTTGAGTAGGTGAGTAATTAGCTATGGGTCTGAAACTTCACAGAGTGAAACCTCTCCCAAAAGTAGGTGAATGAGTTATTTGAGAAAAATTGGCTATCTGCAATACTTTTAGAGATAATTCGCATTTACTCATTTTGAGTAGGTGAGTAATTAGCTATGGGTCTGAAACTTCACCGAGTGAAAGCTCTCCCAAAAGTAGGTGAATGATTAATTTGAGAAAAATTGGCTATCTGCAATACTTTTAGAGATAATTCGCATTTACTCATTTTGAGTAGGTGAGTAATTAGCTATGGGTCTGAAACTTCACCAAGTGAAAGCTCTCCCAAAAGTAGGTGAATGAGTTATTTGAGAAAAATTGGCTATCTGCAATACTTTTAGAGATAATACGCATTTACTCATTTTGAGTAGGTGAGTAATTAGCTATGGGTCTGAAACTTCACCATGTGAAAGCTCTCCCACAAGTAGATGAATGAGTTATTTGATAAAAATTGGGTATCCGCAATACTTTTACAGATAATTAGCATTTACTCATTTTGAGTAGGTAAACAATTAGCTATGGGTCTGAAACTTCACCATGTGAAAGCTCTCCCAAAAGTAGGTGAATGATTAATTTGACAAAAATTGGCTATCTGAAATACTTTTAGAGATAATTCGCATTTACTCATTTTGAGTAGGTGAGTAATTAGCTATGGGTCTGAAACTTCACCAAGTGAAAGCTCTCCCAAAAGTAGGTGAATGAGTTATTTGAGAAAAATTGGGTATCTGCAATACTTTTAGAGATAATTCGCATTTACTCATTTTGAGTAGGTGAGTAATTAGCTATGGGTCTGAAACTTCACAGAGTGAAAGCTCTCCCAAAAGTAGGTGAATGATTTATTTGAGAAAAATTGGCTATCTGCAATACTTTTAGAGATAATACGCATTTACTCATTTTGAGTAGGTGAGTAATTAGCTATGGGTCTGAAACTTCACCATGTGAAAGCTCTCCCACAAGTAGATGAATGAGTTATTTGATAAAAATTGGGTATCCGCAATACTTTTAGAGATAATTCGCATTTACTCATTTTGAGTAGGTAAATAATTAGCTATGGGTCTGAAACTTCACCATGTGAAAGCTCTCCCAAAAGTAGGTGAATGAGTTATTTGAGAAAAATTGGCTATCTGCAATACTTTTAGAGATAATTCGCATTTACTCATTTTTAGTAGGTGAGTAATTAGCTATGGGTCTGAAACTTCACCAAGTGAAAGCTCTTTGGGATAGCTGCTCTACAGAGATACCCTGAAGATAAAAAATTTCGTGGAAATCGCTCTATGTAGCATGGTTTTCGAAATATTAGCATTTTTGTGTTTTGCAATTTTTGCGCAAAAATTCGAAAATTCAAAATGGCCGCCATTTTTGGCAAGATAAAATTTTTTTGAAAATTGGCATGGCTACTCTGCAGAGATACCCTGTGGGTCAAAAATTTCGTTGAAATCGCTCTATCTAGCACGGTTTTCGAGATATAAGCATTTTTGTGTTTTGCAATTTTGCGAAAAATTCGAAAATTCAAAATGGCCGCCATTTTTGGCGAGACAAAATTTTTTTGAAAATTGGCATGGCTACTCTGCAGAGATACCCTGTGGGTCAAAAATTTCGTCGAAATTGCTCTATCTAGCACGGTTTTCGAGATATAAGCATTTTTGTGTTTTGCAATTTTTGCGAAAAATTCGAAAATTCAAAATGGCCGCCATTTTTGGCAAGACAAGAATTTTTTGAAAATTGGGAAAGGTACTCCGCAGAGATATCCTGCGGATCAAAAATTTTGTCGAAATTGCTCTATCTAGCACGGTTTTTGAGATATAAGCATTTTTGTGTTTTGCAATTTTTGCGAAAATTTCGAAAATTCAAAATGGCCGCCATTTTGGGCGAGACAAAAATTTTTGAAAATTGGGAAAACTACTCCGCAGAGATACCCTGCGGGTCAAAAATTTCGCCGAAATCGCTCTATCTAGCACGGTTTTCGAGATATAAACATTTTTGTGTTTTCCTTATTTGGAAAATTCGTAATGATTAATTAATCATTAATTACTCGGCCATTTCTTGACCAATCAATGCCAAAATCTAATGATTTCCAGATTTTAATAGAATGAATGTATTTGCCAAGTTTCAGGTGAATTGATAAAATTCCTTTCAAGTTATCATCCGGACAAGCTTCCCCACCGAAAAAAGACATTTTTGGTCATGTGACCTCTCTGATTGGTTGAAATGTCACTGCAGCATATTCAAAAAAATTCCCCAAGGCTACTGCCTAAACCTGCCAAATTTGAAAAGAATCCGCCTAACGGTTACAGAGTTATAAGGAAAACAAAATGAGGAGCCGCCGGAGCCGCCGGAGCCTGAAGCTCTCCCATACACAAACAAGCGTCCCTTGCGGGATGCTTAATTATATGAAATGAATAGGTCATGAAGATCTGCTTAAAAAAGGAAATTCATGGAATATTGTTTTCAGGATGAGAGAAATTTAACAGAATAATAGACAAATGCTTTACAGTAACATAAACAGGCAGAGAGAGAGTGAGGGAGATCTGACTTCGTTGAAGCTGGTGGGAGATACTTAGCCTTGCCACAGGCATTTATATGTATAAAGAAGGCACAACTGTTTGACTGCATTGCAAGTATTTTTCATAATGTTCTCATACACTTACTTAGCCTAGCTTGCTGAGGAGACTCCCAGATGAGAAAGGCCTTTGATACAGTGTGCATTATGGCAAAAATATTTCACGTTTGCATTATGGTTCAGACAGCCTGGAAGGCCAGGCTAGGAGATACTTTCAGTTTGAACTACACCTGTGTTGCTAACTGGGGAAGGTTTTAACTCAGGACACCCATGCACTGAAACACATACAAGTGCTAAATACACTTGATAAAATAACTGCACCATCCATTTATCAATGATACACAACTATTTATGTCATATATATGCTGTTTTGAGAAATTTTCATCATATTATTCCTGAGATAAGAGTCAGATTTTCCAGACCCCATCCAATACACATAAACTTGAGTGACAATGCTGAAATACATGTTCACTTGTGACAAACTGTTTCATATAACCTAGTATATATTACAAAACATCAATATTGACCAGAAACAATAAAAGTCACTCTTCCATTTGATTAATGAAAATAGCATGTCTTTGAAAAGTGTCCTGAGTTAAAAATGGAAGGAAAATTCCATGAACACATGTCTATGTATTGTTTAGTTCCCAAAGAAGCATTTTATTCAGGATAATTTTCAGAAGCTGCTTGGTAGTCACTGTTCTTGACATATGATAATGATAAGCAGATATTCTATTCTTCTTTGTTGCATATATACAAAGTGTCCTGAGTTCACAACACGGGTGTACCACATGGTGATGTTGAACAAAAGGGGTTGAAATAGACTTGCACCAAGTCTTTGTATTTCTCATCCCACTAAATCTGACATAGATGAAAACATTATACATCCACTTAAGGAGGGAAAAATCCTTCTCTATGCTGAAACAGTACTTTTGTCAGCCCTACATTCTAGCATAAAGTCATATAATACCTTAGAAAAAAGGACTTGAAGAAAGTCTAGGGTTGAAATATTGTTTATTTTAAGCATGATTGGTTGCTAATCTGCTGATGTTACATTCAAACACTGTAAATGATTTAGCTGATGAAAAGCGAGAATGAAAATAAATATTATTTTGTAACTGTTAAGGCCACCTTAATAGATTATTATGTTATTGCTGATACACATACTTGTTGACTCTTCAACCTACTGGTTTCCTAACATACCCCCTTCCCTACCCCAAAATGTAAACAAATAACCTAGATTTTTTTCACCACTGACCTATCGGAAGACTACTGTTATTATATTTGGTAAAAAAGAATATTCTGTCTTTCTTACAAAGCAAGCAGAAAAACGATTATAATCGATAATCGATTGCTCAGAGTTACCGATTAATCGATTCTGATTTTTTAGACCGATTCCTAACACTAAGCAGCACACTCAACAAAAGTGCTGAATTCCCCAATAAAGTCGGCTTTGGAGACATTGGGAGGGGGTCTAAACATAAATCAGAAAATAGAGGTAAAAGCAACCAAACATCCTGTTTGTCCAGGTGCAGATTTAGAATAATATTCTCGCAACATGTTAAAGCAGCACACTCAACAAAAGTGCTGAATTCCCCAATGAAGTCAGCTTTGGAGACATTGGAAGGGGGTCTAAACATAAATCAGAAAAGAGAGATTCCCACACCCCACAGGGGAATTACCCACAGTCCGAGAAATAGCAGTGAAATGGCCAAATCAATGACCCTAGAAAGTATCAACTTTCTACACCTACAGTTTCTGAGATATAGCCTGGGCAGGATTTGTTAAAAATTCAAGATTACTACTATAAGATCATATCAAGGTCACACCAGGACATTGCACACCTACACTACCCAACCAATGTCCCTACCATGTATCAACTTCTTAGACCTGATAGTTTCCGAGTTATATCCCGGATAAGATTTTATGGTTAAAGTCACTACGGCAAGGTCAAAGGATAAATCAAAGTCACACCAGAACATTGGACACCTACAGCTCCCCCCCCCCCCCCCACCAGTCCCTTAAAAGTATAAACTTCCTACACCTTACAGTTTCTGAGATACAGCCTAGTTATGATTATTGTTCCCTCTGCCTGTCCACCCAGCCAGATACCAATGGTGAAAATCATACCATCTCACAGAAGCAACCAGTCACAATGAAAACACAAACCTTTTCCTCCCATCACTGCTGAGATAGTCTGCTAAGAGCCTCACAGCCTGCAATTCTGGTGGTGAGGCTAGAGTTACCTCATCCAGTACCACACCATATTTTCTCTGGGCTATGTAAGCCCTGTACATTATAACATCTTTTTCAGTCCTTTGCTCTGGGGACACCTGTGCAAAGAAGCAATAAATAAAACATTCAACTAGTTATTTAACAAATGCAAAATATCAGGACACATTGAATTTGAAAACTAGAAAAATATGTTTGAAAACAAACATAAAATATCCCAGAAGCACAAATGCAAACAGAAAATGGCAAATGGAATTATATATATTTTGCAGAAACAATAATGGCATAACAATGTAAAGCATTTAAATGGTTCAGCGTGCATTCTTAAAAAGTAAGCCAAAAACTTATTGATCTTTCTTCTGTTGATTTAATATATTAGTACAGAGAGATGAAATGCTATAAACAAGAGGAGAGTGCCCGTGAACGGGCACTGTGTCAGCTGACTGAATGTTTTTGATTTGTGATGGTGATAATGAGAGGAAAGCATAATTATCAGGGAAAGGGCTGTACAGAAATACAGTAAATGGTAACTGAACAGCATGTTCGAAAGATATTCTGAAGCTGACAGAAGAAAAGGACAAAAAAGTTGTGCCCTGCAAATGGTATTATGAAATAAAGTAACAAGGTAATTGTTTAAGTGTAAAAAGTAGGTTAAAAATATTTAAAGAAATACTATAAATGCAATATCCTTGTTCGACCATGAAGAAGGGGTCCAAAGGTCAAATCTGACCATACCAAAAGATTCCCAGCCAAAGAATTTAGGATGGTTTACCATCCCAAACCTCTCGGACCAATAATAAGTGAGTCATAGGCACTTTTTAAGTTTGGCTATCCTTGTTTGACCTTGAAGGAGGGGGTCCAAGGTCAAATCCGACCACACAAAAAAATTCCCAGCCCATGATTTCCTGTAGCTTGTTTACCATCCCAAACTTGTAGGACCAATAATAAGCGAGTTCTAAGCAATTGTAAGTTTGGCTATCCTCAATTGACCTTGAAGAAGGGGTCCCAGGTCAAATCTGACCACACCAAAAGAATCCCAGCCCATGATTTACTATATGTTGCTTTACCATCCCAAACCTCCAAGACCAATAATATGTGAGTTATAAGCACTTTAAGTTTGGCTATCTTCGTTTGACCTGGAAGGAGGGGTCTAAGGTCAAATCTGACCACACCAAAAGATTCCCAGCCCATGATTTTCTATAGGTTGGTTTTCCACTCGAAACCTCTAGGACCAATAATAAGTGAGTTATAAGCACTTTTAAGTTTGGCTATCCTCATTTGACCTTGAAGGAGGGGTCCAAGGTGAAATCCGACCACACCAAAAAATTCCCAGCTCATGATTTTCTATAGGTTGGTTTTCATTCCAACCTCTAGGACCAATAATAAGCGAGTTATAAGCACTTTTATGTTTGGCTATCCTCATTTGACCTTGAAGGAGGGTTCCAAGGTCAAATCGGACCATATTAACAGATTCCCAGCCCATGATTTCCTACAGGTTGAATACAATGATTTACTCAACAGTGAGAACCTGAAAGAAGCTATTGCTCAGCTATGCCATGACATAGAGGTCTGCAATTTCACTATGTTATAGCTGACCAAAACGTCTGTGAATAACATATTTAACAAAATACTCTAAATGTAATAATTTTCAAGTTACAACTGATTTACTCAAGAGTGAGAACCTCAAAGTAACTATTACTCAGCTATGCAATGAGCTACATGTCTGAATTTTTGCTCTGTTATACCTGACCTAAAAGTAGGTGAACAACATATTTAAGCAAAATACTGTAAATGCAATAGTTTTCAAGTTACAACTGATTTACTCAATAGTGAGAACCTGAAAATAGCTATTGCTCCGCTATGCCATGAGCTATAGGTCTGTAATTTCACTATGTTATAGCTAACCCAAAAGTAGGTGAACAATATATTTTAACAAAATACTCCAAATGCAATATTTTTCAAGTTATAGCTGATTTACTCAACAGTCAGTGCCGGAGAATAGCTATTGCTCAGTTGTGCCATGAGCTACAGGTCTGTAATTTCACTATGTTATAGCTGACCCAAAAGTAGCTGAATAACATATTTGCACAAATTTCTGTAAAGGCAATAGTTTTCCAATTACAACTGATTTACTCAACAGTGAGAACTTCAAAGTAGCTATTACTCAGCTATGAAATGAGCCACAGGTCTGGAACTTCACTATGTTATAGCTGACCCCAAAATAGGTGAATAACATATTGCAACAAAATACCCTAAATGCAATAGTTTTCAAGTTATAAGTGATTTACTCAACAGTGATAACCTAAAAGTAGCTATTACTCAGCTATGCCATGAGCTACAGGTCTGAAATTTTACTATGTTATAGCTGACCCAAAAGTAGCTGAATAACATATTTATACTAAATTCTCTAAATGCAATAGTTTTCAAATTACAACTGATTTACTCAACATTGAGAACTTCAAAGTAGCTATTACTCAGCTATGCAAGGAGTCACAGGTCTGGAACTTCACTATGTTATAGCTGACCCCAAAATAGGTGAATAACATATTGAAACAAAATACTCTAAATGCAATAATTTCCAAGTTATAAGCGATTTACTCAACAGTGATAACCTCAAAGTAGCTATTACTCAGCTATGCCATGAGCTACAGGTCTGAAATTTTACTATGTTATAGCTGACCCAAAAGTAGGTGAACAACATATTTTAGCAAAATACTGTAAATGCAATAGTTTTCAAGTTACAACTGATTTACTCAATAGTGATGACCTAAAAGTAGCTATTACTCAGCTATGCCATGAGCTACAGGTCTGAAATTTTACTATGTTATAGCTGACCCAAAAGTAGCTGAATAACATATTTATACTAAATTCTCTACATGCAATAGTTTTGCAATTAGAACTGATTTACTCAATAGTGAGAACCTCAAAGTAGTTATTACTCAGCTATGCAATGAGCTACAGGTCTGAAATTTTACTATGTTATAGCTGACCCAAAAGTAGGTGAACAACATATTTAAGCAAAATACTGTAAATGCAATAGTTTTCAAGTTACAACTGATTTACTCAATAGTGATGACCTAAAAGTAGCTATTACTCAGCTATGCCATGAGCTACAGGTCTGAAATTTTACTATGTTATAGCTGACCCAAAAGTAGCTGAATAACATATTTATACGAAATTCTCTAAATGCAATAGTTTTCCAATTACAACTGATTTACTCAATAGTGAGAACTTCAAAGTAGCTATTACTCAGCTATGCAATGAGCCACAGATCTGAAACTTCACTATGTTATACCTGATCCCAAAATAGGTGAATAACATATGGAAACAAAATACTCTAAATGCAATAGTTTCCAAGTTATAAGCGATTTACTCAACAGTGATAACCTAAAAGTAGCTATTACTCAGCTATGCCATGAGCTACAGGTCTGAAATTTTACTATGTTATAGCTGACCCAAAAGTAGCTGAATAACATATTTATACGAAATTCTCTAAATGCAATAGTTTTCAAGTTATAAGCGATTTACTCAAGAGTGATAACCTAAAAGTAGCTATTACTCAGCTATGCCATGAGCTACAGGTCTAAAATTTTACTATGTTATAGCTGACCCAAAAGTAGCTGAATAACATATTTATACGAAATTCTCTAAATGCAATAGTTTTTAAGTTACAAGTGATTCTACTCATGATGGAAGTTACTGAAAAGCCCAAAAGTAGCTATTACTCACTTAGCTATTGAGACAGGCACCCAACTTACTCACCATATTGTAGCTATGAACAAAGTAGCTGAATAACATATTTTAACAAAATGCTCTAGATGCAACAGTTTTCAAGTTATAAATGATTTTGTGCATGATTTCATGAATTTTAATGCATTAAAAATTATTAAAAAAAATTATTTAAAAAAAAGTAAGACAGATCCAGGTCTCATACTCACACAAGAGAATCTACCTCTGGCCTAGTACATATATGCAAGATATGAGAGAAATCCCTGCAATAGTCACTGAGAAAATTGTGATTAAGTGTTGAAATTTTCACACTTTTGGTGGGGGTACCCCCCTTGTAATGTCTCTAGCAAACAGACGAACAGACAGATTTGCATGCCTTGAACAATTTTTCATCCTCGATAGATAAGGTATCTTTTAAAAAAAACAGCACGTCTCTAGGCCTTGTAGTTTTGGAGGAGAAGTTGTTCACGCGGACGCGTACACGTACGCCCACGCCGCAGAGTGACGACATAATGTCAGCTGACTGACAAGTCAGCTGACATAAAAAAAGCAATCAGTGCCCGTGAATGGGCTCTGTGTGGGCTGACTGTGTGTTTTGAGTGTCAAAGTAGAAGTAGAAGCAGATACAAAAATTGTGTCCTGCACATGGTATTCAGAAGTAAAGTACAAAATTAAGTTAATTAACTGTTACAGTGAAAACTGAATGTAGCTATTGCTCATCGATGCAATGAGCTACAGGTCTGCAATTTCACTATGTTATAGCTGACCCAAAAGTTGGTGAATAACATATGTCAACAAAATGCCGCAAATGCAATAGTTCTCAAGTTACAACTGATTTACTCAACAGTAATAACCTGAATGTAGCTATTGCTCAGCTATGCAATGTGCTGCCGCAAATGCAATAGTTCTCAAGTTATAACTGATTTACTGAACAGTAATAACCTGAATGCAGCTATTGCTCAGCTATGCAATGTGCTACAGGTCAACAATTTCACTATTTTATAAAAGACCTATAAGTAGGTGAATAACACATTTACACAAAATTCTCTAAATGCAGTAATGTTACAACTAATTTACTCAACAGTGAGAACCTGGAAGTAACTATTGCTCAGCTATGCCATGAGCTACAGGTCTACAATGTTACTATGCTATAGCTGACCCATAAGTAGGTGACTTACATATTTAAAAAGTGCCAATAGTTTTCAAGTTACAAATGATTCACTCAACAGTGAGAATCTCAAAGTAGCTATTGGTCAGCTATGCAATGACCTACAGGTCTGCAATTTTACTATGTTATAGCTGACCCAAAAGTAGCTGAATAACATCTCTATACAAAATTTCCTATATGCAATAGTTTTCAAGTTACCACTGATTTTACTCATTATGGAAGGTACTGAAAAGTAAAAAAAAATAGCTGTTAAAACTTATTTTAAAAATTCAGAAAAAAAATAATTAAGAAAGATCCAGTCCTGATATTTACCCAAGGGGATCTACCTGTGGCCTAGTACATATATGCAAGATAAGAGAGAAATTCCTGCAATAATCAAAGAGAAAATAGGGATAAAGTGTTGAAATTCTCACACTTTGGGTGGGGGTACCTCACATGTAATGGCTCTGGGGAATGGACACACAGATCTGCACACACTGAACAAGTTTTAATCCTTGACAGATAAGGTATCTTTTAAAAGAAACAGCATGTCTCTTGTACTTTTGGAAAAGTTGTTCATATGGATGTGTAACCCCACATTGCAGACTGACGACATAGTGTCAGCTGGGGGGATGTCAGCTGGCTGATAAGTCAGCTGACATAAAAATTCCCAACTTTATGTGGCCACTACCCAGTTAAATATCTACTGCTTCTAATAATCGAATTTTCAGCTTAAATCTTATTTTTAATGTAATCTCAATATCTACGTATTTTTAAAATATTTTAGGCTTAATTGCTTTGTAAATTGACAGATCTGTCATGAAATTCGACATTGTTTATATCTATCACCATATTTACAGGAAGTGAGTACTTTTGGTACATTCTAAATGTTCGAACACTGTTATTCTTACCGGATTGACCTATAGTTTATCCCGGAAAGTGTTTCTTGGACGAATAATCGACCCTAAAAGTTGGAGGTGAGTCCCAACACTAGTAACCATGTCTAGCATCTCTTTAAACAACCAATGGATCTCTGGAAGCATCAATTGTAAAATGAGTAACAAGTTTAGCATTTAACCACTGGGCTCTTACCGCAATGGGATTCACTGATTGATATACTGATACTGAAAAATGGAGCAAGTGTTTATAATAGTGATGTAAAACTCTACAAAAAAATTGATTGTCAAGAGATTCTAGAGAGCGATTTCTAAACTCTCTAGAATTCTGCATCGACATTAAGGCTGTTCCATCATCTTCCCCATGCATTTCAAATAAACGAGCTTTGACCAAGCTAACCACTCTAAAATTCTGCATTTAGAAGTTATTTTCATGCTATATTCCTATATTAGAAGCAAGTGACAAACTTGGGTAGCTGAGCAGGAAGGATCAAGTGAAGAAAGAGGTGCACTCAGTCCAAACACCATTAAAACTTGGGTCGTGAGGGGAGATCTTCTGTCAGTTTGCCGAGTGGCACCTCTATCTTCACTTGTCCCTTTTTATATATTAATATCTGTATTCCCAATATACTGCTACCCTACATAAATTGGAGGCCACAGGCATAAGTTGGCCGTGGCTCATCTACAGGCTCCAGAAAGACAAATAGGTTATTGTAAACCAATGAAAACTGTAGCACATAATAAGTTTAACAATAATACACGATTTCAGAGGAATCAAGAGGTTTCGCGATGGGTAGGTTTCGCAACAAAACTATGGAGGTTTCACGGCATTAATATTCATGAAAAGATATGAGGACACAGATTTCCCCAGGAATTTCCTTGCAATAGTTTATAAAGCGAACTCACCTAAGTCATTAATATTCATGAGAAGATATCAGGTCACGGATTTCCCCTGGCATTTCCTTGCAATATTTTATAAAATAGAAGCATAGACAAAGATCACAGAACTCACGGGCATAGCACCCAAGGCATTACATACCACCATGCCAGGGGAAATCCGTCCCCTCGTATCTTCTTATGACTTGGGTGCTATGGCCGTGAGTTTTCGAGTTTAAAGTATTTGATGTTCGTGTAGACGTCCATTTTATAAAATATTGTCAGATATACTTAAATAGTGTCTAAAATATGGATCTCAACTTTTTCATTTGAAGCGAATCCACTTTTACTATTTACCGCGAAACCTCCAAAATATTTGTTGTGAACATGTAATGTCGCGAAACCTCCAGTATTCATTTCAGAGTGTAGTAGGCCACTCATGTTAAAGGCCTGTGAAGGTGTGGTGAGGGCGACCATCTTATGCCTGCCGCCAACTTATGCAGGGTAGCAGTAGACAGGTTATATGGTGAAGGTTATATTTTTTTAAATCACACATAGGATATATTATCGCCCACAGTGGCCACGTCACATACTTTGACAACACCGCAACAATTCACAAAAAATAGCAGAAAAAATATCCAGCAAGCGAATACTAGTCAGTGCTTGGGATCCTTCACCTTTAATTTTTGTGCTTCGTTTATACATTGTTGATAATTCCCTATCAAAAGGGCTGTACGAATATCAAAAAGTTCATCTGCCTCTTGTGCCATTTTATGTTTACGGAAACTGTAGAATAAGGTCTATTTCTCTACAAAGCTTCAAATTAGGTTCGACCGATAAATGTACTCCCGAAAAAATCAAAACCTAGCGATAAAAACTGATTTATCTCATTTTTCTTTGTTTCTTTAACTAACTTTAATGTTATATTTCTCGTTCTTCCCTGATACACAAATTATTAATTTGTGAAAATTATGAATTTATAGAGAAACGGACAGTTGGTTAGCCCAATATTGTACAAATACACTCAATGTTTAACATTGGTTTTATCATTCAGTTATATTCTGATGGTATACTAATGTTTAATCAGACTATCTGTGTCAGTCAGGATATCTCTGCCATAAGCAATCAAATCAAAAGGTCTATGGGATGGGATGTTTTGTTTGTTTTTTTTGAAAATTTGGGGTTTTTTTTATTGTTATCATATAAATCGTATAATTTATAATGGTATAAAAAGGCCCATATGCATCCAGTCACCACCTAACAATAGTAGAAATTTGTACTCTCCTCTCACTCTATATATGCAGTTGCAGGGATACTTGAAAGAAAATCCAATATTGAATTTTTTTGGATTTAAAAACAGTTTTCAAAGATGGATAAAAATTATGAACACCAATATTCAAGCAAGTGTAATGCAGTGTGGAGTGCTATCTGGTTTATTTGATATAGAACGAGGATGTAGGCAGGGAGACCCACTGTCGCCCTACTTATTTCTACTTTGCGCACAGGTATTATACTTAATGATAGTTGACAACAAGGATATCAAAGGAATTTTTATTGATGGGAGGGAGTACAAACTTACCCAATTTGCTGATGATACAACTTAATTTTAAATGGCACTAAAAAGTCTCTAAATGCTGCACTTAACACACTCGTAATGTTTGGGTCTTTTTCAGGTCTAACTATAAATGCTGATAAAACCAAAATAATATGGATAGGTAAGAAAAGCTATTCTTCCGAAAAATTAGACACAGACCAAATTCTGAAATGGGGAGCTACTTCTTTTGATCTCTTAGGGATAAATTTTTCTGTTAACTTGGAGGAGATGACAAAATTAAACTATACGCCTGTAATTGCGAGCATTAAAAAAATGATCTGTACTTGGACCCAAAGACATTTGACCCCAATTGGCAAGATAACAATCATAAAAACACTAGCCTTATCAAAATTAAGTCACTTATTTCTCTGCCTCCCATCCCCAGAGGTGGATGTGGTAAAAACCTTAGAAAATGCCTTCTTCAAATTTATTTGGGACAATAAACCAGACAAGATCAAAAGATCAACTTTAAAAAAAACTATCTAAATGGTGGCCTAAATATGATTGATCTCATTAATTTTATAGCCGCATTGAAATGTACATGGATTCGAAGAATGTACGTAAACCATGATGCAAATTGGGTATATTCAGCAAAACCATACATTCAGTCTCCTACAAATCTGATCATGTTGGGATCAGAATACGCCAAATCTGTGGCAAGGAAATGCACAAACAAATTTTGGTCACAAGTCTTGAATGCATGGGGTAAACTACAGAGCAGGATTCAAATGAATAGCAATAATAATGCACTTTACAGTCCTTTGTGGTATAATCCGGAAATATCAAAAGCCCATTTATACTTACCGCACTGGTATAAAAAGGGAATAATATGTCTTGGGGATATGATAAGCAATGAGGGTGTCTTTGTGACCCAGAATTTGTTGCAAAGCATGTTCGGCATTAAAACAAACTTCCTAGAATACCATAGAGTAATTACCTGTATCAAAGGTACACTAGCAAAGCTAAGATTGAAATGCACAGTAAGTGTGAAACCAATTTATCCAAATAATATAAGACTGCTCAAAAAGTCTAAAAAGGGTAGTAGGGACTTTTATAAAGTACTTACTGATTTTGACAATCAAGACAATAAGCCAATTTATTCCTTCTGGGAGGAATGTTTTAGGACAACCATGTCAAGCTCTGACTGGCATAAAATCTTTAACATATGCTTCAAAACTGTGAAAGACAATTTCCTTGTATGGACTCAATATCGCATTTTATATAGAATCTTGGGAACAAAGGACTATCTGGCCACTGTCAAGATAACTACTGACAGAACTTGTGGTATTTGTGGCAATCATGTTGAAACAATTAAACATTTGTTTGTTGACTGTGAAAAAGTTAAAACTTTTTGGGGGGAAATTCAAACTTTTATTAAGGTAAATGCTGAAGCTGACTTTCGAGTAAATGAAAAAGATATTATCTTTGGGTCAATAGAAAATAGTTCAAACATTGCTCTTAATACTATATATTTTGCAGCAAAAACTTACATATTTCAAAATTCAAAGCATAATAGTCAACTATTCTTGCACAATTTTATCAATTATTTAAAGAAAATATACCTAGAACATGAATATGTGGCCAGGCTGGACGAAAAACATGATGTTTTCCTAAAACAGTGGCAGAGCCTTAGTAAAATATTTGTAGGTATGTAACTAATTTCTTCATTATTTTATAGTGTTCATAATCAGTGCTTATCACAAATATGTGAATTTCATTGTATGTTTAAATGGAATAGCTGGTATCCAGTTTGAATAACAATTGATAAGAAATTGTACCATTGTAATGTGTTTTGTATTTTGTTTGTGTGCATTGTATGTAACTGTGACTTCTCCACTCTAATTGAAAACAAAGTTAAAAAAATGAATAGATAACAATTATAACTAAAATATGATATCAAAAATATTGTAGAAATAGCACACATATATACATGTATATGTAAGTTGTATCGTGTCTTTTTTGTTATTGCTATCGTATTGTTTACTGTAATATTTGTCTTTTATATGTTTAAATGTGAATAAAAAAAAAAAAAAAAAAAAAAAAAGAAAATCCAATTTGTAGTCTAGATGCAGTAAGACACAATCACAATTACAACTCTAGATCTCCAGTAGAAGTCAAAGCCTCAAACTTTGAAGAAGTGATCAAAAGGACTATGATACATACCCTATTTGTTAGATCTTTAGTAGCTGCTGCAAAATCAATTGATCTTATATTTTGAAGGCCTATACAGGAACTTAGCTGCTCAGAAATGAAAGGCTTTATTCTTTGAAAACCTACTCAGGAAGAGATTACTTAGTCATCAATTTATTTATTTGGGGTTTTACGTCGCTTTCAACACTGTACAGGTCATATCACGACGGGTAGTTGGAAGGGCAGAGGAAACCAGTACATACAGTTCGTTAGGGTTCTATACTGTAAACTGCCGACCAACGGCAAGCAACTACCAGCTTTCCCACTTGAGGTCGTGATGGGGATTGAACCCACCACTCTGCCACCGTGGCCCCTAAATGATCTTAGTCATCAAAAGAGCTATAATAAATAAACCTACTTTTTATCTCCTTAGACCTCATTCCAGTAATTATTTCTATCCATATTTACTAAAAACTGATGGTCTCAGATCCATGCAGGAATATCTCCGATGTTCTTTGTCACCTGTATTCCATTTATTTGTATTCCTCAAGGTCATATTTATCGCCAAAAACTAAGATTGATATTACAGTTTCCACCAGCAGAATCTCTGAATCTCCTAGGAGAAACTACAATTGGAGTTTGTCCCAGCAGATTGTGAAATTCCTCTTGTAAAAACTCTGATTGCAGTCAGTAATGCTGATATTATGATACTTTAATATAAGGTTACAATATGATAAAGCACATTTAACTGACATGTTTTGCTCTCGGATACAAGCATATGCATCTCACATAAAGTGCTAATGCAATTAACATACAAATAATAACAGCTATAAGATTTTTTTATTTTACTTGCATGAAAAATCAGTGTTTTTTGTTGTGTTCAAAACTCATCAGAAATCTGTCAGTGAAATGAAACCTATAATTATGCAAATATCAAGTGCCACTGGTGGGCATTACCTGTTGCTCACCACAAGCTATCTGGTGAAGTAAGCATCAATGTTTCTGAAGGCTAGCAACTCACACTGCAAAAACTTGTCTTTTTTCATCATGAATTCCATATTGTAGGAATAAATGACATTTTGGGTGCTTTATGATGGTTTTTAAATATCAATTGTTTGAATATTAAAACCACAAAGCCCACAAGGCTTAGTGCTTTAATACAGCAGCTCGATATTTTATTGGCATCATAAAGCACAAGAATTTTTCATTTATTCTAATTTTAAAATGGTTACATTCATATTTTGGTCAAAAAAGGGTGTCAACCTTGTGCAAAAATCGAAACAAATCCAAAGCCATGTAGGCGGTTTCATCAATGAAACATACATGGTGATATGTTGGGTAAAAACAAATATTATTTGTTACTCTATTTTCATATAATCTGTTATGAAATATTGAGAGGTTGTCATTGTAGATTCTTTCAGTTTGTAGTAAGCTTAAAATGATATGCTATTTGTTAATCAATCAAGAAATGATAATCTTATGAATAATTAAAATAATTATTTTACCGTGAATTGTTTGTTTACATTTGTACATGAAGGCATGTTGTATGTAAAATTCAACAACGTTACTTTATTTACCGTTCTATATTCACAATTCCAGAACTGCACAAAAGACTTGTCCACATTCACTGAACAGCCTACCATATTAGAAATTTGCCAACAATGTTAAAGATACACAAGATACACTTTAATAAGTAAATAGCATATAGTCCAAAATGAGCTATTACATACCTATACATATTATCAAATATAACAATAGCACTTGGATAGCTTAGACATCTGCTTAGACATCTGTTTATATGAGAACTTTATCTTTTCTTTTAATTAGCAAATCTTTTCAATAATAAGCAAATCAAAAATTCTGGATCTTTAATATTTTTTATATTTGGGTCACAAAATTTAATGAGATCTAAGTTGGACCAAGACCCATCTTCCCACTTTTTAATTATGAAGATCCGTCCGGTGGAGTGGGTCACACACTTGTCTTCCAAATCTGAGGTTGGCAGTTTGAACCCAGACCCAACCCCATGGAAGAAAGTTGACAGGTACTTACCTGTGTCCAGTGGTTTAGACTGAAAAATCATGACCAACTAATATGGACTATTTCCTTTGCCCTCAAAACCACCGTTTGTGATATAACTTATACAATGTGTTCAAAGTGATGTTAAATCCAAATCAATTAAAAAAAATTACTTCCCAATAAACATTTTGGGGTTTTGCAAACATTTGGCAAAGGGTAAAAAAAAGTAGGGTACAAAAAAAAACATATTTATAATGTTTTAAAACATTTTATTAAAACCGTTTATTAAATATTTAATGATAAATGTTAGGAAAATGTTACAAATCAAATGGGGTCAAAGGTCAAATTCAATATCTTTTTAAGGTTGCTTACTGATGAAAATATTATTTTTATGTCTAAAATTGTAAGATGGTGGCTTAAAAATTGTGCCCCCCATTCAATTCTTACTTTTAGGTATTGCATGTGGGGCAATTTTGATAAAGCATTTTAAAATTCCCCATAATTGCTCACCACCATCTTTGTTTGGACATGTTTCAAGGTGAAGGTTTAATAAGCATTCTTAAAATATGGGTTTAAAAACGTTTTTGATTGAATGTTTTTAAAACATTTGATCAACAATGTTGTTTAAACATTTTATGTGTATTGTTTATCAAACATTTCATGATGAATGTTTGAAAAACTTTTCAAGAATAACCTTCATTTCTTCAGCCATTTTAAAAATGTTTTAAAAAATGTTTCCAGTCAAAGCTAGCGTTTTCAGTAAAAATATTATTTTATAGAATGTTTATGAAATGTTTCTAAACATTACAGTGTAAACGTTTACTTGGTTTTTTTGGGGTTTTACGTCGCTTTCAACACTGTACAGGTCATATCACGACGGGTAGTTGGAAGGGCAGAGGAAACCAGTACATATAGTTCGATAGGGTTCTGTACTGTAAACTGCCAACCAACGGCAAGCAACTACCAGCTTTCCCACTTACGGCCATGGCGGGGATCGAACCCCGGCCGCAGAGGTGGGAGGCGAGAGTGTTACCACTCTGCCACCGTGGCCCCTAACGTTTACTTGGAAACATTTAAAAAAAAAAAACACACCATAAAATAGGATTTAAATAGGTTGTAAAAACGTTTTGTAAACGTTTAAACCATTTTAGAACGTTTCTAATGTTTACTGGGACTGCATGCTTTCCTTGTTAGCTTTGTCTGAAGTGTGGCACATACAGTCAAATATGTTTTTGACATGAACTAATCGAACTTTTATTTGGCCCCGGTTAACAACAGCAAAACTATTCTTGTTTTCGACCAAGCAACCATCGACCAATCAGAAGTTGTATTTCCGTGTACATTTACGACAATAGATTCACACACTTTTTAAATTGTATTGTTATGCGTTGAATATAGATCATTGTTTTTATCTTAGAAAGACACTGATAATTAAACTTAATGCTGCTGATCGATGCTAGAATTAGTTTATATTACACCTTTAAATATACTCGTTGTTTTTTTATATGTATTCTGATCTAGTTGCAGTTAAGATAAAAGTAGTCCCGGAAGTTGTTTAACAGGTTGTTGAAAATGTACGAAGTGTTTTGGAATTATTTTGGTTTTTGTTTAGCTTAACATGTTTGTTTGATTTTAAAAAATACTGGATATAAAAATTATATTGAAAATCGCCAGTCGTAGGATATATTATCAAATGACTCAAACGTGAGTTGCCCCATCTCACAAATGTCACTGTTCGCCCTTGCTACACGGGTGGTCACGAAGATAAACGGTCAAAGAGATAAACGGTCTTCAGAATTCTTTAAATATAAGTAGTCTAAAGAGCAGCACAACACAAACCAAATACCAGATGTCTTGATAAGCTTTCTTTGATTGTATTTTCTTATTTAGTTTGTGTGATTTTATTGTTTACACCACTTAGATTTGAACAATTCTGAAGACCGTTTATCTCTATGACCGTTTATCTTCGTGACCACCCGTGTACTTTGAGCTTTTTCCTTGACGGAATCTTAACGGTGGACGGACGTTTCGGCCACGGACGTTTCGGCCAGGCCATTTTTAAGGGTGGACGTTTCGGCCAAATCTATATTTTTAGGAGATTTATATAATAAGAACATCTTTTAATGTCCTTGTGTCCAAAAAGGGAAAATCTATATCACTAAGTGACTTGAAAGGAGAGCTGTGAAAGCAAACCTTTTATGGTTTAAGGAAAGCAGTGTCTGCACAATTTTCTTTGATCAAGTTGAGGAAACAGGCAGACTGTTTCCCTTTTTGTGATTATCAATCATCAAACATCTCATTTTTACACATTTAATGGAATATTATCATTCTCCACTTATATCAGCAAACTTAACCTTTGTCAAGTTGCTATTTCATCTTTAAACCCTTTCCTGGTCTTTTTGTGCAGTAAATTTTAAATTCAGTTGCTTTTCATTTTAAAACCCTTTGAAACCCAAGGACTTTTTGTTCACTGCCTCAATAAAAAGGTAACGCCCCAAAGGGAAGCTATTTAATAGATACCTGCTCAGAATTGCACTGCTCAGGTGATTGATCTACAGTTTAGCAAGTAAATCAAGAGAACCTTTCTGATTGATGCCTGCTCAGAATTGCACTGCTCAGGTGATTGATCTACAGTTTAGCAAGTAAATCAAGAAAATCTTTCTGATTGATACCTGCTCAGAATTGCACTGCTCAGGTGATTGATCTACAGTTTAGCAAGTAAATCAAGAGAACCTTTCTGATTGATACCTGCTCAGAATTGCACTGCTCAGGTGATTGATCTACAGTTTAGCAAGTAAATCAAGAGAACCTTTCTGATTGATACCTGCTCAGAATTGCACTGCTCAGGTGATTGATCTACAGTTTAGCAAGTAAATCAAGAGAATCTTTCTGATTGATACCTGCTCAGAATTGCACTGCTCAGGTGATTGATCTACAGTTTTGGGGATAAGTACTATCAAATCTGAATTGCAATTGAGAAGCCCTTAGAGAATATATATAGGGGCAATTCTTACAAGACATCATTATATTTTCATAGTGCATGATATAAGCTTCCAGAGTTGTTCTTGTATAGATTATTAGATTTCAGCTAGCATGGAGATTATAAGTACTAAAAGGGGTGGCAAAAAACTATGTCTTGATGGATATATGTATACTATCAAAAATATTGCCAAATCTAAGGATGAAGTGTCATGGCGTTGTGTAAAGCGTGATTGTGCAATGAAATGTTCTGCTATGTTAAAAACAAACAAAGAGTACACTGGTGCTAGGCTTGTGAAAGAACACAGTCATCCAGCTGATGAGACAGGTGTTAGTGTCGAAAAGTGCCGCCATTCCATGAAGAGCTCAGCAAGTACAGCCAATGACAAGCCCAACCAGATACTCACATTTGCTGCAGCTGCTGCTCCTGATGAAGTCCAAGCCAGGCTTCCAGCTGCTGAAACTATCAAGAGAGTTCTACGCCGTGTCCGTGCACATCACCGACCCAAAGACCCAAACACACTGCATGAGCTGATCATTGAAGGCCAGTGGAGCCAGACTTCTGGTGAACACCCAACCACATTGAAAACCTGATCCAAAAATATATTTGGCCGAAACGTCCACCCTCAAAAATGGCCAAGCCGAAACGTCCGTGGCCGAAACGTCCTAGTCCGAAACGTCCGTGGCCGAAACGTCCTACATTCAATCTTAACAATTACTGTACTGTAATATGGCAGAGGATATTTACACCACCGCTGTGTACGCAGTGCCGAAAAGTCGTCTTATGTACACCACCGCTGTGTACATAAGCTACATACGGTTCCTTATGTACACCACCGTTGTGTATATTAGCCAGATAATGTCTCTTATGTACACCACCGTTGTGTATATTAGCCAGATAATGTCTCTTATGTAGCATGTTCTGATGTAACTTCGACGCAATAACGATAAATTTTATTACATGTTTGGACCGCATTTTCGTGAGTTTTCTTAGAAAAGTTGTCAAAAATTACATAAAAAATACACAATTATCGTCCAAAATATATCTGCAGTCAATTTAAAAACCCTTGGAAACATTCCAAAAAGGACGATAATCATATTACGTCGAAGTTATAAATGCGTCGAAGTTACATCAGATGACGATACACCACCGTTGTGTATATTAGCCAGATAATGTCCCTTATGTACATCACCGCTGTTTATGTAAGCTAGATTGAATATCTTGTGTACATATGCAAGATATTTGGGATATTTTGTGTACCACTAAAATGTAGGTAAGCTAATGTACATGGTCTTCTACACCACCTTATTGTGCATGCTATGTCAGTCCCCCTAGAAATGGGATGATTAGTCTTCCCCACTATTATACTGTGGAAACTAAATTAAATTTCTTATACACACCTTGTTGTGTACCCGGCCAGGTAAAATTTGTTACATATGGTCGATGGTCCAGTTTTCGTGCTAGCACTAATTTTCGTGTGTTTGCAACATATTTAACAATATCTCAGCCAATATAATAGGAAAACGTCCCGAATGACATATACAGAAAAAATATATCACGAATGAAGATAACAATATTATACGAGTGCGCAGCACGAGTATTATATTGTTAATCTTCATGAGTGATATATTTTTTCTGTATATGTCTGATGAGGGATGTTTTACTTTTATTATCCACCATTTTGTGCGATTTATGGGTCAAATAATCTGAATATTTAATAGAAAACGTGAAACAGACTGTCAAAAAGGATGAGCAACACTGAATATAAAACTTCAATCTTTAACTTGCAATATCTCAGTTATTTCTGCATGGATATTTATGCAACATACATGAGCAGAAGCGCTAGAATAACACCTTTCTAATGATATATTATACATATTTTTAAGTTACATACTTTCCGAGATATTGTTGAAAAACCGGAAGCTAATCACACTCAATATCCATAGTACCGGGGCGCCGGTGTATACTGTATACAAAAAAAATACATCCCGGTCTGTATTTCCCCGTATTTAGGGTAAAAACGTCGCGTGGTGGGTAATAAAAAGCGAAATTTCTTCAAATAAAAACTAACAAAATCTACTGGTATTTTTCTTTAAAATGATACTTTTATCATTTCTGTAGTTGAATCAGGTACTTGGATATCACTTGTTAAACTCTTTTAGTCCTTATTTTGGGTTAATGCAATAGTTTGTTTGCCAATAAATTTTTATCAATGCAATGTGAAATTTTGTTAATCTTTAATTGCTTGTAAATCTGTCAATACATAACCAATTTTTACAATTAAAACACCATTGGAAACTTTATTGTGTAGAATTCAAGTTATGTCTTTGTTTTTGTATAATATTGTGCAAAAATGGTTTAATTTTAAAGTTTATGCAATAGCCAACAGATAGCATAAAAACTGGATCAGTAACCCTGTGACATATAACCTTTGACATTCAAAATTAAATGAATGCAACAAATATTTTTCAGCATTTTAGTGGATATTTTCTTCTTAATTCAGCATAAATAATGCCTGAAGTATTTTATAGTTGTGGAGAACTTAGTGCAAACTTGTTTTATCACATACTTTATTGATATTTTTCATTAAGTAGCATGATTACTGGTGCAACTGACATAATTAGCCTTTTGATCCCCACAGGTCGAATAGTTGTGGCTTAACTTGGGTTGGATGACACTTAGATGACAAAGACAGTGAAGATGTGATTTTTTATTGTTTCATTATTTATTCATTATACACATGGAACAAGAATCATACAAGTAACATACATTACAAATGTACCAGGTTCTAATGGCATGAAAGCCTCTACACACGGCCATCTACACACCTTACAAAAAAGTGATATATAGCAAAAATACAAAAAGAAAAACATTCTTTTTAAGATTCTATATTTCTCACTAAATACATATCCATGGAGAGTGAACAGGACAATGTCAACTTGTTTTTGGCCTTTCTGTTTCAACTTTATAAGCATTAATCAAATATTTTCTTGTAAAAGAGAGAAATTGCATTTATTTTCAAACTAACACTGATAAAACAGCTTTTGTTTTACTTTATATTATTGTAGTGTATTATTGCATTACTCGACACCCGTGGTGTACATAAAGAACTGAAATACCCTTATGTACACAGCCGTGGTGTAAATAACCAGTTCGTTACTGTAAAGCCCCTTCTTATTTAGTGCTAGTGGTGGTGACCAATTCACGCTCGGGTACCAATTCACGCCCACCCCTTTTATCCAAAACAATCACAGTTAAACAATAAATTACAAATGTAAATGATCCATTAGATGATTATCTATGATGTCGTAAACATCTTCTCAATTATCACCGGGTACCAATTATCGCCAGACAAAATTCAAATAGACATAACTTGACCAAAAGTACGTCCCAAGTCTAGCAAATAAGGTAAGACTATTTCAACAGTGAATAGAACAGATACACAATGAAAAGCTTTCATAATGTGTGGCCATTACTGAAATATGAATGTTTTATTTTCTGGTGGCGATAATTGGTACCCAGCGATGGTAGCAAGGCAGTAGAGCCGTGGCACGACCCCACATAGAACTGCAGATTTACATAAAATCTTTTTTCTATTGGATAAAACTTGATAAAATGACTGAAATGGTTTAATATGATTAGAAACAGTTGAAATTATGCCACAGACACAACAAATACAATATGTGTAGTGGTGGTGGACCAGTTCACACCCGGGTACCAATTCATGCCCACCCCTAAATTTATCCAAAACAATCACAGTCAAACAATAAATCACAAATGTAAATGATCCATTAGATGATATCTATGATGTGGTAAACATCTTCTCAATGAAAAATAATAAATCTTCAAGAAAATTGAGGGTGGGCATGAATTGGTACCCGGGCGTGAATTGGTTCACCACCACTACAGTATATATGCTATTTTACACAGCTTTTATAATAAAAGACCATTTTCAAATTTTTGGAGAAATGGTACTGCCTTGCTACCAATTATCGCCGGGTACCAATTATCGCCAGACAGAATTCAACTGGATATAACTTCACCAAAGTAGAATCCCAAGTCTAGCAAATAAGGTAAAACTATTTCCAAAGTGAATGGAACAAATACACAACTAAAAGCTTTCAAAATATATAACCATAGCTGAAATATGAACGTTTTATTTTCTGGTGGTGATAATTGGTAGCTGGCGATAATTGGTAGCAAGGTAGTACAAAAACCCTGGAAAATCAGGAAATGTCATTTATTTTTTGTCAAACATATTTGCATGTTGACTGATTGTTGTGGGAACAGTTATGTGTTCACATTTGTATGATATTTGTGTTTTATGCAAATCTCCAGTTCTATGTGGGGTCATGCCACGGCTCTACACGCAAGTAAAGTAGAGCCAAGGTAACCACGTCTAACAGTCGATCACTTACGAGAGACTTATACTGTAAAGAGCAGTTGTTCTAACTTAATAAATTTAAACGAAGTGGCTGGAGTACGGTAAATCGCCGCACTCGAGAAGAAATTCCACAGTATGGTAACATTCATCTGCTGTATTCCAGTAAATTAACTAGAGTACGGTTCAAGCTGGTATCCTTAACATCTCATGGAGTGAAGGAAATACAAGGTGACAGTGGGGGTTTCTACATTTCAGAAATAGAAAATATACTGCCTGACTTCATGTCTTGCCACACGCCTCAAGTTGGAACAAAACGGAAGCTAAATTATTTGATAACAAATAAGAAATAATTTAAATGTCTTCGGAAATTACCATATGCAAATTGTGCCAATTTGAGGCACTGATTTCATGTAGAAATTATATTATCGCTCATTAAAAACAAGTGTAAAAGGTTTATTCTTTTGATTTTATGTCAGTAAAATAATGTTATAACTTGCACTTGTGTCAATTCATATTTTAATAAAAAGAAATGTACGAAATTACACTCAAAAGAATCAAAAATAAGGTTTTTGTGTCCAAGGTGTGCCAAGTTAAAGCGTGAAGCAGTAGCAATATTTTACAAATAAAATATCAAATGCTAGTACTTAAGGCTGAAACATGAATACCACATAATCGTTATCCTTAGCATGGCCACAGAATAAGAATAGTAAAATGACAATTTAATTAATTGATAAAAACTACCAAAAGAAAAAAACCATCATTGATTGGCATTATTATGCCTAAATATTTCCTATTTTGATAATTTTTGTCACTATAAAAGATCTTTGATATTTATATTGTGACCAATTTATCCCTTATTTGACAAAAGGGTCAATAAAAATGACAAGATATTATTTATTTGTACATATTGGATGCTGTATTAGTTTGATTTCGGGCATTGCAGGTGAGTAAACACTATAAGTGATTAATTGGAAAATCGTAGATTTTACAGAACAATTAATCGGATAGTTAAAATTCAAATCGCTTTCAGCCTTACTAGTACTTGCACTGTACACACAAAGACTTAAGAAAATATGAAGCCACGATGGATTTTCTAGCAATATTTTCCAACAAAAGTCTAACCAACCAGCCTATTTTTCGTCTGCAAATGTGATTAATTTAATTAACCAATGAAAACAATTGTTACTTAAACCTCACTCAAGACAAATGTTTTACTCTTACTACAACTACTATTGAAGTTTTCTAGCAATATTTCGCAAATAAAATATCAGATGCTGGTACTTGCACATACAGACGTAAGGAAATTAGGGCTGCAAGCGAGCCCGAAAATGCGCCTCGATTCCTCGTTTTATAAGAATCGACTCGGATTCGGTTACTCGCTTGATTATCGCCCACGAAATAAACTGCTTCATATTTTGACATACCACGCCTTATTAAATGGTTACAAACCACACAACAGGAAAGAATTTTGATAATTTATTGAATTTTGGGAAAAGACGCATTTTTATGCAAAATATTAGAAACTGTAACCATCCTTATATTGCGAGATTTGAGGCGTCTTCGAAATACGTTAGAATAAAATGCCGTCTTATAAAACGTTGTTACACAAAGAATTTAAGTTTGCAAATAGTTAAAATATAAAATACTGAAATGGAAACGCCTTATAATAGTAAAATATATAAATATATTAATATATTTAAAGAAAAAAACTTGAATTTTGTAGTAGATTTTACTTCTATGTTTAGTTGTTTTCGAAGATCCGGTTCACTTTTCTTGCCTCGAGTATTGAAGTGAATCGTTTCGTTTCCGAGTAACCGAAGAATCGTTGCAGCCTTAAAGGAAATATGAGGCCACGATTGGGTTTCTTGTCCTATTTTACAAACAGAAGATCTATCCAACCAGTCTGTTTTTTGTCTGAAAACGTGATTCATTTAATTAACCAATGAATACCATTGTTACTGAAACAATCCGTACTGCAGCATATTGTCTACAGAACGGTTTTACCATACCGCAGCCACGCCCAGAATTAAAATCAAAATATTAAGGTACATTTAAAAATATGACTTCATAAAGCAAATAAACTAACAAACTGTTGCAATACTTTTTTAGAATTTTTTCAACAGAAGTTCAAACTTGGGTTTGAAAATGCAGAAAAAATATTGTCATTTTTAAGATTGATCAATAAGTCAATCACCTAGTACCACCACTTTGATTGGGATGAACAAGATGAAAGATTTATTACTAATGGCCAATGACATCTATCAAAAAAAAATTGTACACAGATCTTATATTAGTTGTATTATAATAAACTGGATGGTTTATTTCTGTACTGAGGTAATTATTTTTGTGTTTCTTTCAGAAAATATAAAAATATATATACTTGGAATACATTGCACAAGTATTGTTGTAGAACATATTTAATAAAAGGGTGTTTGTTTATTTGCGAATTCAAATGAAGTTTGTTATGTGCACTAAAGCTGTCAATGCTGACTAATTGACTTAATGAGCATATCGATATTATGATCATCTACTATATATCAAATGCTGGTACTTGCATACACAGACTTAAGGAAATATGAGGCCACGATGGGATTTCTAGCCATATTCTACAAACAGAAGATCCAGCCAACCAGTCTACTTTCCGTCTGCAAACATGATTAATTAACCAGTGAAAATAATTGTTACAGAAATCTCACTTGAGACAAAGTTCTGGAGTGTGGCAATCTGTACTGTAGCATATTTTCGATACTATATTTTCTATGGAACGGTTTCACTGTACTGCAGCCACGCCCTATTTTCAAAACTTCCATCTAAACTCGACCCACTTAATTGATTGACCCGCTTCATGCTAACCTATGTAATGTATTTTA
Organism: Sabellastarte sp. h YS-2021; assembly: GCA_964017235.1. Lineage (NCBI taxonomy): Eukaryota > Metazoa > Annelida > Polychaeta > Sabellida > Sabellidae > Sabellastarte > Sabellastarte sp. h YS-2021. Next base: position 140,775,184 of record OZ024928.1, read on the forward strand.
GTGATAAGTTTGTTATTTTGTTTGAAATGTTCGGAAAATGATACAGTTATATTTTCTTGATTTTGTGAAAATGTTAAGGGGGGGAATGGAATAAGTTCCACATGCTGTCCACTAATGCTGAAATGATTGGTAAAATTTGCTAGCCGGGTAGTCGCTTGCATTAGCCTTCGACTAACCGATAAATTGTTTCTCACGTTTAACATGTATGAGAAATACTGGAAATGTGTGTGTTCCGGATGTAAACAAACAAAATGGTGGATCGCGAGATGCTGAAAAACAAAGAATTCACCAGATTATTGGGTAAATTGGCCAATAATGTAATATTTTGATATTTTAAAAAGAAAATGCATATAAAATGCTTTAATTTGATACGTTTTAAAGTCTTACCGGGAACGCTCGTTATTATGCCCATGGGCGATAAAGGCAGATTTTTGCAGAAGTTAGGGATGGGCGTTTAATTGATTGTAATAAAAGTAAATAAAGCACAAATACCTTAATTTCAGTGTACCTAGGAGTTAACATGTCATTTTCTGGGGTTTTTATTGCCATTTGAGCCTTCATTGCATTGATCGATAATAGACTCCCATTTGTGGTTTTCCGTCGTAAAAACAAGGTGGAGATTAGTGAGGGAAAAAGCTATAAAATTCACATGAAATGAAGAAATATATTATCTGATACAATTTTATTATTTATTCAACAAATATCTTTTAAGAATGCCACTTGTAATGTAATGTCAGTGCAGGTAAATTTCATATGTGTCAGTGAAGAATTACGGGCCTCATAAAAAACATTAAACCATCTTGATAAAGTACCGGTAAAAGAAGTTTAAAGTCACTCAATGTATGTTCATCTTTCTCTTATTTTATTGCTTCAAACATTTTAACTAATAGTCTTTCAAAGTTACCCAATTATTAAGAGTCATATAAACACACAGAATCTGAGAGTAGAAAATGTGGTTACAAAACTTTTGAAAAAAACGTCATCAGTAAATTATTTACGTGAACAGGAAGTGTGATCAATACCTGTTGCTAGGCAGAGATCTAAGATAAAGGACGTAAAATTAATGTTAGCAATGCATGTGTTTTCATTCCAAAGAAGATATTTTGTTGTGATATTTATACAATAGCATGATTTTTGTCTGGTTTTGGACCATTTTTCTCATTTTTTTGTACATTTAATGAAAGTTGGGGAGGTGCGTTTACTTGACTATGGGCATAACAACGAGCGGTTCCGGTAATTCGAGATACTCCTAGTTCCAACGATCGCGTAAAATCCGCTATGTGGTGATATACACAGGAAAACAATTAACCGATTTCATAATATTGGCGCCAACCAGTGCTTTGATAACCTACTAATCGATTAGTACGAATAATCGTTCAGCTCTACCGTTCACTCAATACACAAGTTACATGCAGTTACATATAGGCCCGACTGTGTATATAAACATCCACCCTATTATTCAAACAATATTCCAATCAGTAAAATAGCCTGCTCGAGCCTTGTTCTGCTGACCGTTGGTAGAATAAGCCTTGCTAACCACACTAATGTGAGCCCGACTTGAAAAATTAGGTTAAAGGAAGTGTCTCCCATCATGGCATTGTGGGTTCTATATTTTGTCTACTGCTTGGCACTGTATAATGGTATAAACTGTTAGGTAAAATATTTTATAACAATTGTTCTTTATCGCACACACTCTTACATTTTCGCATACAATATAAGGCATATAAAATGACAATATATATAAATTAATTAGCTTCTTGAACTTCTGTATGCAAAGTACCGATATCTAGTGGAAACTATTGCCCTTAAATTAAAAATGATTCTAAAAGATCTATTGTTTTGCATGATCTCATGTCAGTAAAACAGTTTTATAACCTTTATGTCAATTCATATTTTAATAAAAAGAAATCCATGAAATTACCAGCAAAATAAGGGTTTTGTGTTGAAAGTTGTACCAAGTTACGGCAGGGAGCATCATTGGCTTTGCCTTGTTACACACAGCTGACTTCAAAGTTTTATTATGTTAAGTAGGGCTGCTAAAAACAGCCCTGAGTGCTTGCCCTCTGACAACCGGCCCGAATTCAAGTAACCGCGAGATTTAGTACCTCCATTAGAAGTCTTCTGTAAACAAATGATGGGTTCCGCTAACTGAACTTTTGAAGAAAAACGTCTTCTATTTAACCAGATAGTATGGAATATGGACTAAATTTTACATTTTTAAGTGCAAACCTCAACTTTAATTGATATTATGTGACAAAAATGCAGAAATGAAGCTTATTTTACAGAAATGGTTCAATATGCGGGCGATAACACAATACTTTGCGAGTAATCGAGTATTTAAAATGCACTCGTGTCCTATCAAAGACCAACTCGCCTATGGAGGATTGAGTAACCGTTCGCAGCCCTACTTTTAAGTACATCAGTTTCATTTGAAATCATCTCATAACTTATGATGCATTAATTAGTAAAACAATTATGATTAGTGATATATTACTTGGTGATTCTCTCTTCAACCACATTTCAATTTGATCATGAATATTCATGAGTTTGTGCCTTTCCATTTGTCATCCATCTGTGTGCCCCTATTGCAAGAAAACATGCACATGTGCAGTCACTGATTTCCATGGGGGTTCAGCAAAAGTGTTTTTATCTCCCGCCCGGCTCGCCGGAGGGAGATCATAATTTGCACCATGTGCGTGTGTACGTGCGTGCGTGCGTGCGTGTGTCACGCAGTTTTCTCTGAAACTACTACAGCTACACATTTTTGGTAAATCACAAGTCCTAATGAATTTTTTTGCTCTTCAATATTTTTGGGGTTTGGTGAACTTTGGCCTACTTTTCAGTGAGTAATAGCTATTTTAGCTAATATAATTATATGGCTTAGAACTCTGAAACTATTGCATTTACAGTATTTTGTTCTAATATGTTGTTCAGCTACTTTCTCCACAGCTACAACATGGTCAGTAGTTTGGAAGTGTATCTCCATAGCTAAGTGAGTAACAGCTACTTTGTCAATTTTTAATTATAACCATAATGAGTAAATGGCTTATATCTTCATAAGTATTGCAGCTACACAATTTTGTTCCAATATGTTGTTCAGCTACTTTCTCCACAGCTACAACATGGTCAGTAGTTTGCAAGTGTATCTCCATAGCTAAGTGAGTAATAGCTACTTTTTCAATTTTTAATGATAACCATAATGAGTAAATGGCTTATATCTTCAAAAGTATTGCAGCTACACAATTTTGTTCCAATATGTTGTTCGGCTACTTTCTCCTCTGCTACAACATGGTCAGTAGTTTGGAAGTGTATCTCCGTAGCTAAGTGAGTAATAGCTACTTTTTCAGTTTTTAATGATAACCATAATGAGTAAATGACTTATATCTTCAAAAGTATTGCAGCTACACAATTTTGTTCCAGTATGTTGTTCGGCTACTTTCTCCTCTGCTACAACATGGCCAGTAGTTTGGAAGTGTATCTCTATAGCTAAGTGAGTAATAGCTACTTTTTCAATTTTTAATGATAACCATAATGAGTAAATTGCTTATATCTTCAAAAGTATTGCAGCTACACAATTTCTCTCAAATATGTTGTTCATGTACTTTTTTGTGAACTGTAACATATTTAAGTTTCACAACTGTTGCTCAATGTACAAGTGAGTAATGGCTACTTTATTGCTACTTTTAGTGAAAATGTGAAAAATCAGAAATATCTCTCAAACTGTAAGATATAGAGCAATTTCGAGCAAATTTTTGACCCACAGGGTAGTACTAGAGTATCCTATTGCTAAGGGGGAAAAAGTTTGGTGAACTTTGGCCTACTTTGGAGTGAGTAATAGCGCTTTTACCTAATATAATTATATGACTTATAACTGTCAATGAGTAAATGGCTTATATCTTCATAAGTATTGCAGCTACACAATTTTGTTCCAATATGATGTTCAGCTACTTTCTCAACAGCTACAACATGGTCAGTAATTTGGAAGTGTATCTCCATAGCTAAGTGAGTAATAGCTACTTTTTCCATTTTTTAATGATAACCATAATGAGTAAATGGCTTATATCTTCAAAAGTATTGCAGCTACACAATTTTGTTCCAAATATGTTGTTCATGTACTTTTTTGTGAACTGTAACATATTTAAGTTTCACAACTGTTGCTCGATGTACAAGTGAGTAATGGCTACTTTATTGCTACTTTTAGTGAAAATGTGAAAAATCAGAAATATCTCTCAAACTGTAAGAGATAGAGAAATTTCTAGCAAATTTTTGAACCACAGGGTAGTACTAGAGTATCCTATGCTAGGGGGAAAATGGTTTAGTGAACTTTGGCCTACTTACTCACTTCCTCAAAATGAGTAAATGCGAATTATCTCTAAAAGTATTGCAGATAGCCATTTTTTTTCAAATAACTCATTCACCTACTTTTGGGAGAGCTTTCACTTGGTTAAGTTTCAGATGCGTAGCTAGTTACTCACCTACTCAAAATGAGTAAATGCTAATTATCTCTAAAAGTATTGCAGATAGCCAATTTTTCTCAAATAACTCATTCATATACTTTTGGAAGAGCTTTCACTTAGTGAGGTTTCAGACCCCTAGCTAATTTCTCACCTACTCAAAATGAGTAAATGCGAATTATCTCTAAAAGTATAGAAGATAGCCAATTTTTCTCAAATAACTCATTCACCTACTTTTGCGAGAGCTTTCACTTGGTGAAGTGTCAGACCTGTAGCTAATTTCTCACCTACTCAAAATGAGTAAATGCTAAATATCTCGAAAAGTATTGCAGATAGCCAATTTTTCTCAAATAACTCATTCACCTACTTTTGCGAGAGCTTTCACATGGTGAAGTTTCAGACCCATAGCTAATTACTCACCTACTCAAAATGAGTAAATGCGAATGCTCTCTAAAAGTATTGCAGATAGCCAATTTTTCTCAAATAACTCATTCACCTACTTTTGGGAGAGCTTTCACTTGGTGAAGTTTCAAACCCGTAGCTAATTACTCACCTACTCAAAATGAGTAAATGCGAATTATCTCTAAAAGTATTGCAGATAGCCAATTTTTCTCAAATAACTCATTCATCTACTTTTGGAAGAGCTTTCACATGGTGAAGTTTCAGACCCATAGCTAATTACTCACCTACTCAAAATGAGTAAATGCGAATTCTCTCTAAAAGTATTGCAGATAGCCAATTTTTCTCAAATAACTCATTCACCTACTTTTGGGAGAGCTTTCACTTGGTGAAGTTTCAGACCAGTAGCTAATTACTCACCTACTCAAAATGAGTAAATGTTAATTATCTCTAAAAGTATTGCAGATAGCCAATTTTTCTCAAATAACTCATTCATCTACTTTTGGAAGAGCTTTCACATGGTGAAGTTTCAGACCCATAGCTAATTACTCACCTACTCAAAATGAGTAAATGCGAATTTTCTCTAAAAGTATTGCAGATAGCCAATTTTTCTCAAATAACTCATTCACCTACTTTTGGAAGAGCTTTCACATTGTGAAGTTTCAGACCCATAGCTACTTACTCGCCTACTCAAAATGAGTAAATGCTAATTATGTCTAAAAGTATTGTAGATAGCCAATTTTTCTCAAATAACTCATTCATATACTTTTGGAAGAGCTTTCACTTAGTGAGGTTTCAGACACCTAGCTAATTTCTCACCTACTCAAAATGAGTAAATGCGAATTATCTCTAAAAGTATAGAAGATAGCCAATTTTTCTCAAATAACTCATTCACCTACTTTTGCGAGAGCTTTCACTTGGTGAAGTGTCAGACCTGTAGCTAATTACTCACCTACTCAAAATGAGTAAATGCGAATGCTCTCGAAAAGTATTGTGGATAGCCAATTTTTCTCAAATAACTCATTCACCTACTTTTGGGAGAGCTTTCACTTGAAGTTTCAGACCCGTAGCTAATTACCCGCCTACTCAAAATGAGTAAATGTGAATTATCTCTAAAAGTATTGCAGATAGCCAATTTTTCTCAAATAACTCATTCATCTACTTTTGGAAGAGCTTTCACTTGGTGAAGTTTCAGACCCATAGCTAATTACTCACCTACTCAAAATGAGTAAATGCGAATTCTCTCTAAAAGTATTGCAGATAGCCAATTTTTCTCAAATAACTCATTCACCTACTTTTGGGAGAGCTTTCATCAGACCCATAGCTAATTACTCACCTACTCAAAATGAGTAAATGCTAATTATCTCTAAAAGTATTGCAGATAGCCAATTTTTCTCAAATAACTCATTCATCTACTTTTGGAAGAGCTTTCACATGGTGAAGTTTCAGACCCATAGCTAATTACTCACCTACTCAAAATGAGTAAATGCGAATTTTCTCTAAAAGTATTGCACCTAGCCAATTTTTCTCAAATAACTCATTCACCTACTTTTGGAAGAGCTTTCACATTGTGAAGTTTCAGACCCATAGCTACTTACTCGCCTACTCAAAATGAGTAAATGCTAATTATGTCTAAAAGTATTGTAGATAGCCAATTTTTCTCAAATAACTCATTCATATACTTTTGGAAGACCTTTCACTTAGTGAGGTTCCAGACCCCTAGCTAATTTCTCACCTACTCAAAATGAGTAAATGCGAATTATCTCTAAAAGTATAGAAGATAGCCAATTTTTCTCAAATAACTCATTCACCTACTTTTGCGAGAGCTTTCACTTGGTGAAGTGTCAGACCTGTAGCTAATTTCTCACCTACTCAAAATGAGTAAATGCTAAATATCTCGAAAAGTATTGCGGATAGCCAATTTTTCTCAAATAACTCATTCACCTACTTTTGGAAGAGCTTTCACATGGTGAAGTTTCAGACCCATAGCTAATTACCCGCCTACTCAAAATGAGTAAATGCGAATTATCTCTAAAAGTATTGCAGATAGCCAATTTTTCTCAAATAACTCATTCACCTACTTTTGGAAGAGCTTTGGAGAGCTTTCACTCCGTGAAGTTTCAGACCCATAGCTAATTACTCACCTACTCAAAATGAGTAAATGAGAATTATCTCTAAAAGTATTGCAGATAGCCAATTTTTCTCAAATAACTCATTCATCTACTTTTGGAAGAGCTTTCACATGGTGAAGTTTCAGACTCGTAGGTAATTACTCACCTACTCAAAATGAGTAAATGCTAATTATCTCTAAAAGTATTGTGGGTACCCAATTTTTATCAAATAACTCATTCATCTACTTTTGGAAGAGCTTTCACATGGTGAAGTTCCAAACCTGTAGGTAATTACTCACCTACTCAAAATGAGTAAATGCGAATTATCTCTAAAAGTATTGCAGATAGCTAGTATTTTTCAAATAACTCACTTCACCTATATTTTGGGAGAACTTTCAATTAGTGAATTTTCAGATCCATATCTAATTACTCACCTACTCAAAATGAGTAATTGCCTATTATCACAAAAAGTATTGCAGATAGCCAGTATTTCTCAAAGAACTCATTCACCTACATTTTGGAGATATTTCACATGCTAAAGTTTTTTTATGAATTATTAAAATAATTTTTAATGCATTAAAATTAATGAAATCATGCACTAAATCGATTATAACTTGAAAAGTATTGTATTTAGAGCATTTTGTTAAAATATGTTATTCACCTACTTTTTTCCACAGCAACAACATGGTGAGTAACTTGGGTGTCTATCTCAATAGATAAGTGAGTAATAGCTACTTTTGGATTTTTCACTAACTTCCATCATGAGTGAAATCACTTGTAACTTGAAAACTATTGCATTTAGACCTTCAGGGTAGTACAAAAGTGTCCTATGCAAAGGGGAAAGATTTCAATTTTCGCCACTTTTGGCGGCCTTCTTGGATTTTAGCGGAAAAAAATGAAAAAGTGTGAATATATCGAAAACCATAAGAGATAGAGCAATTTCGAGCGAATTTTTGACCTGCAAGGTAGTACAAGAATGTCCTGTGCAAAGGGGTAAAATATCAATTTTCGACACTTTTGGCGTCCTTTTTGGATTTTTGCGGAAATTAGAAAAGTGTCAATATCTCGAAAACCATAAGAGATAGAGCGATTTTGAGCAAATTTTTGACCTGCAGGGTGGTACAAGGGTCTCCTGTGCAAAGGGGGAAAATTTCAATTTTCGCCACTTTTGGCGGCCATCTTACATTTTTGCGGAAAATGAAAAAGTGTCAATATCTCAAAAACCGTAACAGATCGAGCGATTTCGAGCGATTTTTTGACCCGCAGGGTAGTACAAGAGTATCCTATGCAAAGGGGAAAAATTTCATTTTTCGCCACTTTCGGCGGACATCTTGCATTTTTGCTGAAAATGGAAAAGTGTCAATATCTCGAAAGCATAACAGATAGAGCGGTTTCAAGCGAATTTTCGACCTGCAGGATGGTACAACGGTGTCCTATGCAAAGGGGAAAAATTTCAATGTAGTATTTCTTCCCCTGCGGTACTCGGCGGGAGATACATACCGCGGCAGTGGTCTTGTTACGAAGAGAAAAACATAAGGGTACTACAGGCTAGGGACGTCAACTCCAAATATTTCATGTCTGCTAATCGCTTAGTATTATTCGTGTCAACACAGAATAACCGTCAAATTTATAATACAACCAAAAATCTTAAGTTTCATATTGTAAAAAGCATTGAAAAATGATAAACATGTGAAATAAAAGGAAAATATATGGATATAATCTGTAAAGTTGAATAAATTTGCCGTTTTCCTGCAACTTTTGCTTCGTTTATTTCAGACAGAAAGTGGGCAATATAAGTGGTATATGGTACTTCAGGTTTTATGTGAATGCATAAACAATGCAGAAAACATGGCTGTTTTTGGATTTTAGCTTGCCGTTTTTATGTGAAAATATGGACATATTTTATGGATTTAGACCTTCTGCCATCTTTTATACTACATTGAGTGATTATTCCGATTTAAAAATATGAAGGGGTAAATAGCACTATTCTAACCGTTGTTGATTAGTCGGGTAGTCGTGATGGCCCCACTACAGCCATCATGAGTGTAATAAGAGATAACTATCTACCACATTGTTTTGTCCATTGTCAACAGTGTGGTTGTAAGTTATGTTGGGAAGTAGTGCTGGTATTGTTTATCGATATTGAAATATTTATCGATCCATGCTAAATATATTGATATCGATAACGTAGGGTACAATATCAATATCGGAACATACTACTAAATAGACACAATTAAGCTGTTTTCCATGTAAATAAATCATAAAACTTGAGAAATATATTGGTTTTCCTATCATTTTTTGTCAAATTTCACTTACCGCTAAACCGGAAATGCCATATTTGTTTACGTTTCGGGAAACTTCTAAAACTCGTGAAAGCGTTTGGAAGTTCTTTCTCGGAAAACACCCATGACCCGATATTTCAATATCGATCGATACAGAAGTAAAAATATGGTTTGATATCGATATACATATTATTATTCGATACCAACACTATTGGGAAGATGTTTATAAGAAATAGTTCTTTGAACTTCTTTCTGAAAAACTGTAAAACATACAGTTCTACACATATATCATTTTGTATAATGAAAGAGTACAGTTAAAAAACAATTTTTTTTTTTTGTTTTATAATGAAAATCCTGATTTTCACGGTGGGGTGGGGGGTGGGGGGGTGGCTTGTGATATTATTATCTGAAGGCTGATGGTGTCCAGATGGGCGGGTGGATGGGCGGCAAGAAAAAGTTTTGTACAGGCTGTATCTCAGACACCATAAGGTGCAGAAAGTTGATACTTAGTAGGGACATTGGTTAGAGGGTATAGGTGTGCAATGTCATGGTGTGACCTTTTGGCTCTACCAAAGAATGTTCACCTGCCATATTTCAGACATGTTTCTCTTATGACAAAGATATATGGATAGCTGCAACTGATTATTATATGGTCGAACCATGTATGTACTTTCACATAATTGTGCTGTTTCCAGTGACAGCTATAATCCAATTAATAAATTTTACAGCTTCGTAATTTTAGTTTAATGATTAATGCTGTCATCTTGTTGATGAATTATCTTGTTTTGAACCTTTACTTACATTTTCTTTCTCTTAGACAATGTTTTTTCTTCTTAAACATTATTTGGACCTTTATATAACTGACACTGCTCTGAAAGTATCCGGATCTTTGTGCTGTTTCACTATTTCTATATTTCGTGATGACGAAAACTATTTCCCCCGGCTGTTGGGTACGGGCACCTTTTTACTATGATTATCACTGGCAGCAGTCCATGACTCTGAAGTGTCTTTCTCTCCTAAAATGTTCACATTTTCCATTTGATACACTTTATTTATAATAAGTGATTTATCTTGCACAGGGTCACTTAGAAGATCACTTCAAGCTTATACACTGATGAAGAAGTCCCTACTTTCTGTATAAATGAAAAAAATGGATTCCACATAACCCAACGGACTAAGAGTATGGATTAAAAGGGAAAACAAAAATCATATAACTGTGAATAACTTCAGGCAATGACATGGAAAGGTTAGAGTTTGATAAAAGACTTGAGGAGGAAGATAGTAGTGATAGTAGTTCAGATAGTGATAGTGAATATGAAGGGGCGTCTGCCCGGGATGCTCCTCCTCCACCAATTGATAATGAGGAGTCTAGTATCAACCAATTGACTTTGTGTGATGACGATGGGCCTAGCCTACTGCTTCAGCCACCAATATATGGACCAGAAGATGGAGATTATGGTAAGCAATAAGTTTATTTAAAGTAGTGAAAAGCCATGTCGAAATGTATTACCTCATTTCTTCCTTGTATATAAATTATTTGAAACCAAAACAGAACCAGAAGTTTGTTTTTGGAAAATAGCAGTAAATGTAGTGAGTATCCTAATCTGTATGCCTAAATGTAGTTTTGCAAATTAAGATGCCAATGAACATCTGGTTTTTTTTTTAAAAAAAAGAAAAATTTACAGTGTTTGAGTATATAATAAGTAGTGCTGTGAAATCGCTTCGAATATTGGGTTCGATGTTTGGTATCTGTATAAGCTAGCGAACTTCGGTCTAGTTCGATCTTCGAAACAACGTTTTCAAAACCAGTTAAAGCGCAGAAGTCTCACATAAAATCTTGTCACTTTATTGAAAATGCAAAAATGTAAAATCCATATATATTTTAAATAAATTCCGCCATATTTTCAACAAAAGAAACAAGTTTTATAGATGGGTGAAAATAGGATCCATTGGGATGTGGTGTGATATTGAGGATTTCTAAACGTTTTGCAAAGTCCGAATTTCAAATGTTTTGAACAGAACTTCGAAATCGGGGCAGTAAACGAGCGAACTATCGAACTAATAATAAGTGATGCAAATATTTTGCAATAATAGATTTATGGAGTTTTTACCCCACAGCCCTTAAGGGCTGTCGGGGTAATGTTTTCACCCATGGTGTCCGGATGGGTTTATATCTCAGAAACCGTAAGGTGTAGGAAGTTGATACTTGGTAGGGACATTGGTTAGGATGTGTAGGTGTGCAACGTCATGCTCTGACTTTGATTTGACCTTTGGCCTTGCTGTAGTGACCTTGAGTTTGAAAATCTTGTCCAGGCTATATCTCGGAAACCGTAAGTTGTAGGAAGTTCATACTTGGTAGGGACATTGGTTAGGGGTTGTAGGTGTGCAACGTCATGATGTGACCTTGATTTGACGGTTGACCTTGCCATAGTGACCTTGACCTATAAAATGTTATCCGGGCTATATCTCGGAAACCATAAGGTGTAAGAAGTTGATACATGGTAGGGACATTGGTTAGGGGGTGTAGGTGTGCAATGCCATGGTGTGACCTTGATTTGACCTTTGACCTTGCTGTAGTGACCTTGACCTATAAAATTTTGTCCGGGCTATATCTCGGAAACTGAAGGTGTGGGAAGTTGATACTTGGTAGGGACATTGGTTAGGGGGTGTAGGTGTGCCAGGTCATGGTCTGACCTTGATTTGACTTTGACCTTGCTGTAGTGACCTTGACCTATAAAATCTTGTGTGGGCTATATCTCGGAAACCGTAAGGGTAGGAAGTTGATGCTTGGTAGGGACATTGGTTAGGGTTTGTAGGTGTGCAGCATCATGGTGTGACCTTGATTTGACCTTGTCGTAGTGATGTTGACCTTTAAAATCTTGTTGCACCTTTGGATCTGTCTTTTGATGCAGATGAAGCACTGTTAAAGTCATATTAGAATTCATTAAGGCTTTTACTTTCACAACTTCCCATTGTAGCAGATGGAATTTCATCAAGTGAGCCACAGATTTTGCTCCAACACCACACATAAGCATTCATTGAATGTATTAGCACTTCTGTATGCATGGTAATATTCAAAACATCTAAACCATAATTCGGCCATGCCAGATGTAGATAAATTACATGCATTATCTTTCTCTTAGACATTATTTTCTCTATTTAAACATTGTTTGGACCTTCATATAACTGACAGTGCTCTGAAAGTATCCTGAACTTTGTACTGATACAGTACTTCTATATCTCATGGTGTTAAAAATATTTCCCTAGGCTGTAGGGTACGGGCACATCTGATGCTATTTTCTGTAATTAAGCGTCCCTGAAAGGGCGCTTATTTGTTTTCGCCTCAGTTTCCTCACTGCTGCATTATGGTCTCCCTTGAATATCTCCCTTATTATTAGGCGGGTTGCATGTAACCAACCCACCTATTAGATTGATGTGTCCGACGTCCGTCCGTCTGTCCGTCCACATTTTTTTGTTTCTGGACTCTAACTCGAGAACGGTTTGTCCGATTGAATTCAAACTTGACAGGGAGATAGATCGCCATCATAGTTAGGTTCCTTTCAAAATTGGTGAAATTCTGTCCATTCGTTTGTCCGTTTTCGTCCGTTTGTCTGTCCATCCGACTGTGTGTCCACATTTTCGTTTCCGGACTCTAACTCGAAAACGGTTTGTCCGATCGAATTCAAACTTGACAGGGACATAGATCACCATCATATCTAGATTCCTTTCAAAATTGGTGTAATTCAATCTGTTCGTTTGTCCTTTTGTCCATTGTTTGTCCGTTTTTCTGTCCATCCATCTGTCCGTCCACATTTTTATTTCCGGGCTCTAACTCGAAAATGGTTTGTCCAATCAAATTCAAACTTGACAGGGACATAGATCACCATCATAGCTAGGCTCCTTTCGAAATTGGTGTAATTCCGTCTGTTCGTTTGTCCGTTTTTTGTTCGTTTTTCTGTCCATCCATATGTCAGTCCACATTTTCGTTTCTGGACTCTAACTGGAAAACCGTTTGTCCAATCAAATTCATACTTGACAGGGACATATATCACCATCATAGCTAGGTTCCTTTCGAAATTGGTGTAATTCCGTCTGTTTGTATGTCCGTTTTTCTGTCCGTTTGTCTGTCCTTCCGTCTGTCCGTCCACATTTTTGTTTCCCAATTGTAACTGGAAAACGCTTTGTCCAATCGAATTCAAACTTGACAGGGAGATGCATCATCATCATAGCTAAGTTGTTAAGGTGGTGTAATTGCGTCCTTTCGTTTGTCCGTTTACAGCATAGATACAATTATGTAACCTAGATTACAAGTTTTACGTTTCTTAGCACGTCTAACACATTCACCTAACTGGTTAACCTAACATTTCTTTCCTTCTTTTCTAAATGTAATTACAGCAGTTGCTAACCTTATTGCTGCCTGCGCAACCCGCCTTTTGGGGCATCTGTGACCCTCTTGTTAGAAGGTTTCAAACCATATTTGGCAGTTATATCCCTTAGGCGTGGGAAAATTTTTCTGCATGCTTAAATTTGACCTTTGACCTTTATGAAGGTCATATGATAAAAAACAATTTTTTATTGCGTTAATACATCCTATCCAATGGACAATAGCTTATCCGGTCGGCGCAGACCGGCCCGCCAAACGACAGAAAAAGTCATTCTGTATGCATGCATATTGGCCGGCCGGCCCTGGTGTGCACTCGCTAGGTGTCGCCTCTGTGTTGCTTCCTGGCTAGTGCCCGTGACGTCATAGCATCTTTTTTCGTTTGGCGCGTGGTGTTTGCACACGAAAATTTTCTGCTCTTAATAATTGTGGATTATAGCTAGGTTTTTCATTTTTTCTCAACTTATTTTAGTTTTATAACTTGTGGAGAGTGTATAGACTATAATGTCGTCACCTGGGCAAAAGAGAGGGGGCTGCGGTCATCAGATGGCGTCCTTTGATGGACATGCCTATTGCGCCCGCTGTAGAGACAAGAAGAAGGGAGAGGATCCCTGTGTCAAATCACCTGACAGTGAGTGTAGCTTTTGTGCCATTTTGACCCCAGAACAATTACTACAACTTTCTACGCCCTCTTACCGTCTCAAGAAAGAAAAAAGAGAGGCAAGGAAAATGGACGCTACACCCAGTAAGGACAGTTCTTTAGTTGAACCTTCATCCGTCTCTGTGATTGGACCTGTAGGGACTTCCAGCTCTTCTGCACCAGCTATTCCTGAAAAGAAGCCCAAGAAAGACAAGCCCTCCACTGCTTCTTCTTCTACAGTTAAAGCCAAGAAATCTACCAAATCGGTCGAAGATTCAAAGTACCTTGAACTTGACAAGAAATGGACCGACCGTTTTAATCGATTGGAGGCACTTCTCTTGGCCAAGTCTCTTCAGCCGGCTGATCAACCCGCCTTCTCTGCATCAGTCATAGTTCCCCCTGCTCACTCTCCTCCTGCTGCTATCTCCAAAGATTCCGAACCATTTTTTCAACCATTGTCTTCAGGGCGCACTGGCACAGACTCCTCTGTCCTAGTACATCAGTCAGCCAGCCAGCCCGGTTCGGATAAGTCTTCATCTGAGCGCACTGGAAAAGACATCTCTGCTTCACAGCATCTGTCATCCAGCCAGCTTGTAACCGACCAACAACCTGTACGACAGATTTCACCTAGGCGCACTGGCAAGGATTCCTCTGCCTCCAGGCATCAATCAGCCAGCCAGCCTTCAACCGACCGGCAGCGTCCGGTTACTCACACTGGTACCGACCCTTCATCCATCAGACCTTCTTCAGATTCTAAGGCCCGGTCTGACCGGCCTAGATCTTTGGCCACCGACTCCGGCTCTCCAACTCTACATCGACGTCGTCGAAACAGCTCCTCTAGTGGCAGCTCAGCTTCAGATTCTGACTTCACCGACCGACCACCTGTGGATTTATACGCAGAAGAGGGAGAGTTATCAGAGGATCAAGATTGCACGACCCATGAGCCCGACCAAGCTATCAGTGAGGAACAAACTTATAGAGAAACCATGAGTGGCATACGTTCCTATATGGGCTAGTCAAATATTCCTGAACTGGACAGTACTGCAACAGGATCCGATGATAACCCCTTTTCTGGGCCGAAGTCCTCTACTCCAGGGAAAGTGTCAGTGAATATGCCGACGGAGGATTGGCTGTGCAAGAAGATAAGCAAACTGAACGTTACTCTGGTTGAGGGTTACCCCTCCCGAAGTTCTGAAGCCGGTGGCTTGCTGATGGACCAGTTCTTGAGACCTGCAAAGTCACAGTCCAAGTGGTACGGGCTGTCATCCGACCACAAAGCTGACCCTACCGCAGTCTCGTCCTGGTATACGGACGCGTGCAAGTTGAACAGCACCTACAGCAGAATTGCTAGGCAGTCTGGTCTCACCACTTCTCATCCCACATCCAGGCGTATCTCTCAAGAGACTCTTAGGCGATGGGAGAAATCAGCACGAGAGGCTACAATCATCTGTAACCAGGCTGCCAGTTTCAATCGTTGTCTTTTTAAAGTTCAACAAGACATACAGGAGCAGTTCAAGACGGTACGCTCAGAGAATAAGGGCAAGAGTTCAACCAAGGTTTCCGCGGCTATGGATGAGATGCAACACCTCATGTACTTTAACTCCAGCATTTGCCAAGCTGCTGCAAAGACAATGGAGCACCTTACTGAATTTGTGTTTGTGTCCATGGGAAACCTGACGTTGGCTCGAAGGGACGCCTACCTCACCCACCTTAGAACCGGAGTTAAACCAGATACTTTGGCCGGTTTGAGAACTGCTCCCATTCATATCAACACCCTCTTCCCGGACTCTCTCATCAAGAAAGCTGAAGAGGAAATTGTACAGTATGAAAGCAAGGGTCAGTCGTCCTCTAGCAAGGGAAAGGGTCGGTACCATCCTTATGAGAGGCCGGAGAGGAAAGGTGACAAGAAATCATCGTCGTTTAAGAGTGACAAGCCCTCATGGAAAAACATTGGCATCAGAGAAGGAATCGAGGGAAGTCTTCACACTACTCCTCGCGACCAGCCAAGGGCCAGCAGTCCTTTAAATGACAATCATTGTTTCAACAAGTTACAGGGAGGACTGCTGGCCGGGAGCCAGACTTTAACACCAGAACATTTTGTAAACTTAAATGTTGTAACTCGTGTTCCTACTGCACCCGGGCGTTCACAAAAGAAAGGAGTAAGTCCCGGGTTGCCAGTCTGTCATTTACCAAGAGTTTGCAAATTAAAATATGTGAAAGGTGTTTCTTGTGTCACTCAATTGTGTTATGTAAATCCTGTAACAAATGTCAAACCTGCTGCCCAAAATCATCTTGTAGGGGCCAGGCTCCAACACTACTGGCAAATTTGGCTGGATCTGGGTGTCGGTCCAAAAGTGGTTCAAATCCTCAAAGAGGGTTATACCCTCCCCTTTCGGCACCGACCAAAACTAGCAAGGTCTCCCACTGTTGTAAGCAGTTATGCAGATCCCCACAGGAACAGCTACCTGTTGGAGGCATTGCAGCAACTGCTCGACAAAAACGCTATAGAACTAGTTCAAAATCCGGCCTCACTGGGGTTTTTCAACAGGCTGTTTCTAGTACCAAAGCCCAACAACAAGTGAAGACCTATATTAGATCTGAGCAAGCTAAACCATTCAACAGGGAGAATGGGTCACCTCCATCGACTTCAAGGATGCCTACTTCCATATCCCGGTACAGGAACAATCCAAGAAATACCTGAGATTTCATGTCCAGGGTCAGACATACCAATTCAAGGCATTACCTTTCGGTCTGTCCACAGCGCCCATGGAGTTCACTGTAGTAGTCAAGGAGGTGAAGCTGATGGCCACACAAAAGGGTATAAGAATCCACCAGTACCTAGACGACTGGTTGGTGAGAGCCCCTTCATATCGGTTATGTCTCCAACATACTCAGATTCTAGTAAAACTGTGCCAAGATTTAGGTTGGGTGGTGAATCTGGAAAAGTCGGAACTGGAGCCCAAACAGGTTTTCAACTTCGTAGGTTACCAGTTCGACCTCATGGCCGGTCGGGTCAGACCCACACCGGACCGGTGGCAGAGTCTTCAGAGCAAGATATTGGAGCTGCTGTCCATACCGGCCTGCCCGGTCCGGCAGTTCATGTCTCTGATAGGCCTACTCACTGCCACAGAAAAGCAGGTTCACCTCGGTCGGTTACATATGCGACCAATACAATGGCACCTCAAAAGAAACTGGAGGGTCCCGGAATCGCTAGAAAAGAGCATTCCCGTGCCCAGGTCCTTGCACCCACATTTACGATGGTGGCTACAGGAAGACAATGTCCTCACAGGTCAGCCATTACACCCCATAAAACATGCTCTGCAAATTTTTACAGACGCATCAAAAGAAGGATGGGGTGCTCACTTAAACGAGCATATTGCAAGAGGAACCTGGTCCCTACCAGAAAGCAAATTGCATATCAATTATCTCGAACTCAAAGCAGTCCTATTGGCTTTAAAAGAGTTCAGAGCCCTTTGCATAGACAAGATAGTTCTTGTCGCAACAGACAATACCACTGTGGTAGCCTACATAAACAAGGAGGGAGGGATGAAGTCGGGCCCGCTTTGCGCGCTTCTCTGGAGGATCTTGACCTGGTGTTCCAGCAATCAAGTCACCCTCAAAGCCCGACACATCCCAGGCCGTCTAAATGTGGTAGCAGACAAGCTATCCAGACTGGGCCAGACCATTCAAACAGAGTGGTCCCTCCTACCGGAGGTCTTTCATATGATATGCAAAAAGTGGCACCAGCCTCAAGTGGACTTATTTGCCACAAGATTCAACAGGAAGTTATCCCTGTTTGTGTCACCGGTTCCAGATCCCCTGGCCATGGCCATAGATGCCCTCAGTCTGCCTTGGGAGGATCTGGACGCGTATGCCTTCCCACCAACAGCCATTCTGGGCAAAGTGGTGGAGAAGTTGCAGAACACCCCATGCAAAAGAATGATTCTAATTGCCCCGGGGTGGCCGAACATGCCCTGGTTCTGGGACCTGGTAGCCATGTCCAGTCAAATCCCATTGAGCCTACCCTTCCTGCCCAACCTGCTAACACAACCATTCAATCAGATCCCTCACAGAAATCTGACGAATCTGAACCTCCATGCTTGGCTCCTAGAGCCGCAGCTATCAAAAAACAAGGGTTTTCTAAAGCAGTGGCAGAAAGGATTGAGGCTCCTCAGAGGGGATCCACCCGATCAGTCTATGAAGCAAAGTGGACCATTTTTACAAAATGGTGCGACGCTCATCAGGTGGACTTCAGGGCACCCCCTGTAAAGTCAGTGGCCGACTTCCTATTATACCTGTTTCAGGACAGGAAGTTACAGCCCAGTACAATTGATGGATACCGGTCTGCTATTGCGGACAAGCTAGGAAACTCACCCTTAGACATGGGTAAAGACCAAAATCTCACTCGTCTCCTGGATAGTTTCCATAGAGACAGGCCCAAGGGAAGGCGGGGAATTCCTTCGTGGAACCTTTCACTGGTGTTACACCAGCTAACAAAACCCCCCTTCGAACCCATTAAAGAGGCATCTTTGAAGCATCTGACTTTCAAAACAGTTTTCCTCTTGGCCTTGGGTTCGGGAAAACGAAGGAGTGAGATTCATGCCTGGCAAAATAGAAACATCAGACACCAGTCGGATTGGTCCAAGGTGTCTCTATATCCATCACCCAGCTTTCTCTCCAAGAACCAGCTGGCGAAAGAGGGTCCGGAGAGTGTGGCCCCAGTGGTTATACCAGCCCTGGCCCCTACTCTGGATAGATCCCTCAAGTCTGACAGGTCCCTCTGTCCGGTCAGAGCTTTACGCTACTATTTGGACAGGACCTCAGACCTCAGGCAGAACAAAGAGTTAGTTTTTGTCTCCTTCAAGAAAGGTTTTGACAGAGATATCTCTCCTGCCACCATCTCCTCATGGATCAAGCAAACAGTGATCCTGTGTTATGAGCTCTCTGATCAGGAGTCCCACCAACTACATCAGGTTAAAGCCCATGATGTTAGGGCCTTTGCTGCTTCCAAGGCTTTCCAGTCGGGAGTATCCTTGGAACAAATTTTGTCAGCCTGCCACTGGAAGTCACATAACACCTTCACACAATTCTACCTGAAGGATGTGGCTTGGGCCGACACAGAGCTCTTCCACCTAGGGCCGGTAGTGGCTGCTCAGCAGGTCCACAAATAGCCCGAACACAGGGAGATGTGTACATATGTATATAGTGTACAGATAATTAAGAGTTTTTGAACACACACAAAAAAAAAAAAAAAAATGTGCTTTGCTTCCTTCGGGAGGTTTATTTCTTGGGTCTGGACTCATCCCTCTTCTTCCCTCCTTCAGAAGGGCCTGAAGAAAAACAAGGGGGGGGGAGAGGTGGGTCGGTTTGGGCCGTTGTACCGGCTTCTGTAGACCGACCCTAGCCTTAGTAGTCCCCTGTTCTCAGGGTAGACCTGGGCAGTCGAGTGTTAGTTCTTAATCTGAGTCCATCGAGACCCCAATGACTTACCCGCCTACCAAGCGGTAGTTATTCAGCTATTGTCCATTGGATAGGATGTATTAACGCAATAAAATTGCAAATTTAATAAGTAAATTAAATTTTTATAAGTTAATACCCTATCCAATGGACACACAAGACCCTCCCAACCGACCCCGCTTACATTCCTTGGGGATCAGGATCAGGCTTTAAGTGACCCGAAAAAAGATGCTATGACGTCACGGGCACTGGCCAGGAAGCAACACAGAGGCGACACCTAGCGAGTGCACACCAGGGCCGGCCGGCCAGTATGCATGCATACAGAATGACTTTTTCTGTCGTTTGGCGGGCCGGTCTGCGCCGACCGGATAAGCTATTGTCCATTGGATAGGGTATTAACTTATAAAAATTTAATTTACTTATTAAATTTGCAATTTTGAAGTACACCCCCCCCCCCCTGTCATTGCAGTTCAGGAAAAACTACTTGCTACACAGCCTTACAATTTGACACACCTGTTCATACTATCGAAAACGCGAGCTGATTAGATTTTGGGAGCAATCCCTTGAAGAATGTCTCATTTATGAGTGATTTTCTGACACCTTCCAATCTGAAAGCCTTAAATTTAGGTCAACCCCCCTATTATCTTCTTAAGTATTGCATTTAGAGCCATAAAATGTACTGGGAGGTAATAGGAAACTATATGTGGAGAGTCTAAATAGCCAGTCAGTTTTACCCCACGCCCCACCCCCCCCTTTATGGGCCAAACTGGGGTCATAAAATAGCTGATTTTGAGTTTTTGCCTTATATCGCCTTTATTGTTGCTTTTATAGCTTCAGAATGTATTAAGAGGTATTGGGAAAGCATATGTGGAGAGTCTAAATAGCCGGTCAGTTTTACCCCACGGCCCCCCCTTATGGGCCAAACTGGGGTCATAAATAGCTGCTTTAGAGTTTTTGCCTTATATCTCCTTTATCGTTGCTTTTATAGCTTCAGAATGTATTAAGGAGGCCACGGTGGCAGAGTGGTAACACTCTCGCCTCCCACCTCTGAGGTCGGGGGTTCGATCCCCGTGACGGCCTTAAGTGGGAAAGCTGGTAGTTGCTTGCCGTTGGTCGGCAGTTTACAGTACACAACCCTAGCGAACTCAATGTACTGGTTTCCTCTGCCCTTCCAACTACCCGTCTTGATATGACCTGTACAATGTTGAAAGTGACGTAAAACCCCAAATAATAATAATAATCAGAATGTATTAAGAGGTATTGGGAAAGCATATGTGGAGAATGTAAATAGCCGGTCAGTTTTATCCCCCAACCCCTCTTATGGGTCAAACTGGGGTAAAATAGTTGCTTTGGAGTTTTGCCTTATATCTCCTTTATTGTTGCTTTTATACCTTCAGAATGTATTAAGAGGTATTGGGAAAGCATATGTGGAGAGTCTAAATAGCCGGTCAGTTTTACCCCCGCCCCCCTCTTATGGTTTAAACTGGGGTCATAAAATAGCTGATTTTGAGTTTTTGCCTTATATCTCCTTCATTGTTGCTTTTATACCTTCAGAATGTATTAAGAGGTATTGGGAAAGCATATGTGGAGAGTCTAAATAGCCGGTCAGTTTTACCACCTGACCCCCCCCCCCCCCCCCCCCCCCCCCCTTATGGGCCAAACTGGGGTCATAAATAGCTGCTTTGGAGTTTTTGCCTTATATCTCCTTTATTGTTGCTTTTATAGCTTCAGAATGTATTAAGAGGTATTAGGAAAGCATATGTGGAGAATCTAAATAGCCAGTCAGTTTTATCCCCCGACCCCCCCTTATGGGTCAAACTGGGGTCATAAAACAGTTGCTTTGGAGTTTTGCCTTATATCTCCTTTATTGTTGCTTTTATACCATCAGAATGTATTAAGAGGTATTGGGAAAGCATACGGCGCAGCTTTGTGCATTCTTAGCTTTACAGCATGCTTATTAAAACCACAAAGCATTTTAAACTTTCAGGGATGCTTCGCTTTTGTTAGCAAAAGCATTCCTCTAGTTTGAATTTCAACTGTTTTCAAGCCATATTCATGAATTCAAGCATTTCAAGGTAAATTTGTATGAAAAATCTCTTTTACTGTTTAAGGTAAAACCTCGTTTTCTTATGCTTACATATAACAGATTATTGTGATGTAAAAGTTCCTTTATTTAGTCGAATATATTAATCATGCACCAACAATTCGGTTTATCTTTATAGTCGAGTGGCAGATACTTTTAATGAACTAAAATCTCAATGGCTAAAAGCTTTCAAATGGATTAACATCAACAAAAAC
Source organism: Sabellastarte sp. h YS-2021 (assembly GCA_964017235.1). Classification (NCBI taxonomy): domain Eukaryota; kingdom Metazoa; phylum Annelida; class Polychaeta; order Sabellida; family Sabellidae; genus Sabellastarte; species Sabellastarte sp. h YS-2021. The sequence goes on from OZ024928.1 coordinate 140,797,206, forward strand.
ATCTTGTTAGAATTTCTAATTTGAAATGTTTATTTCGCATATATTTTAAAGTAACTCCCAACCTATGAGTTCATTTATTAAATTGGCCTTAATCAGTTAATAGAAGCTAAATGTACACATTTTTTTATGGGAAACAGGTAATCAAAATAAGTGCGGGTCCTCAGTGGAGAATTTCACAATAATGTAAGGATGAGGTGTTGGAAACCTGTCTCTATATCAAGAACATTTCACTGAAATACTGTGATACATTTACAGCTGGCATTCTCAGGTGTTTGCCCATACAGTTGTGGTAACACTTATTACACATCATATATTTGAAGGAATTATTAACTTTTATCTGTTTGTCTGGGGTTTTTATTCACAGGTTTTAAGATGTCTGGTGATTTCAAATACAGTGTTTTGTTTTCATGAATTTCATTGTTTACGAGCTTATTTGTTTGGGGGTATGCTAAAACACAAATAATAAAAATATGCAATCATAGTACTTTTGCAAATGTTGCCTTTCTTACTCTATATGTATTTCTGTTTTTCAGGGGAAGGTGATGATGGGGAGGGGGACTTGGATGATGCACCAGTGATCAGACCCACATCCTCCACCACACCTGACAAAAAGTATGACCTCGAATGTGACCCAGATAAACCCAAGAAAAAGAAGAAGAAAAAGAAAAAGTAAGATTAAATGTATATTGTACAAAACTAGCTTACTAGGCGAGATACACTGAGTCCATGATAAAGAGTAGTTCTATTGCAATGCTCCCTACTTACAATAATATGGTTTCCTGTGTCTGAGCGATAAATGGATTTATATTCTGTAGTGGTGGGATTGTTGACAGATAAAACTGCTTACTGGGGCTTTGAATCGAAATCCTGTATTTTGTACGCTTGTTACACTGCAGTGAAAATTGGTCACAAGTGTACACGAGCCTTAACTTGCAACTAAAATGGCTGTAGCAAGATATTATTAAGTACGTAAAAATAACTTTTGCTCAGTAAAAATTAAAATTGTGATATATTTCACAAAATATGTATATTTTTGGTCGTTTTGATGAAGTAAAGCCTAAAATGATGACATTTTCAAAAACCGGTTCCCTAATATTTTTTGTGGTTTTCGTTTGTTACTACTGGAGTCAAACAGAAAAACTGCTTCCAGGTTTATCGTTCACACCACTGAATTTCTGTCATATTTTTTCCTTCATCAGGACAAGGATTTCTAGGGCCACAGCTGTAAGGAGCATATGACTGAGCATTGAACTCTGAAACCCCTCCCCAAATCTGTCCTTTAATCTTTATGATGGCATATACAAAAATACAGTGGAAATTTAAATCGACAAACTCCTAAATGGTTTTTAATCTTTAAAATCTCTAAGGTTTGCATGTTTCAAAAAAATGGTTTTTTTTAGTGAAACATTTTCATTTGGCGTAAACTAACATATCTGCTATTTTTATTTATTTAGTTTATAGAATTTTGCACATGTAGGGCAGAATGCAATGTTTAGTTACTAACCCTTTCTTTCGTAGTATTGTGTTTCTCAATTATACAGTTAATTGTAAGCCTATATAAAAATGTGTTGATAATGCTAGGAATTTTTAATGAATTTCAAAATTTTGTAACTACTATCTATAGTTGCATCATTATCCCTTTCATGTAATTCATTTGTAAGTTTTTGTAAATTTAGGTTTGATTTTAGTTAGTCCATGACTGATGTCTGTCTCTTGTGTATCCAACATTCTGACTGGGTACTCTATTTTTTATGTTCAATATATTTAATAACACAAGGTTCTTGATGTAATTTTATCTCTTTCCAGTCATATTTAAAAATACTTGCTTGAACGGAAATTAGTACAATTTTGTAAACTTGATTTCAGGAATACATTTTGACATTACACTGTGAGATGTGGAATGCTTTTGTGTAAAATATTTCCAGTCTACACAATAATCTGATAAAATATATACAGATAATAGTAATATATTTGTATTTAGAAGTAAAATTAGCATGTTTATTGCTTACATTTGAAACATTTTTGTTTCAGATATTTTGAAGATTCGAAATGACAACATTAAAAACTTATCTTTTTTGCTTAATTATTTTCATACTGGATTAAAGGTATTCTTTGTATTTGGGCCTAATTGCCATCATTGGGCAACATTGTGCAGTGTCCACGGTTTTCTGTCCAACAAATAAAATTCTATATGTCATAATTGGCCTGTTAAACATTTTTTAAATTCTTCTTATTGTTATTATATACCACTGTATATTTCTTTGTTACTGCCAACACTTTATTTGAAAAGATATTAATTACATTTTATGTAGAGGCTTAGCCACATACACCTGTATGTTATTCAAGGTCATGTATTTTTGCTAAAATGCAAGGCAGAAGATATTGGGTCTGTCAGATGAATTACCTTTTCAGGCCTCCTTTGAGAGCTTTCTACTTTGTGAGAATAGGATATAGAATTATTGATTGACAATTGATCAAACTTGCCAATGGGTTGTTGAATAAGGTGACCGAATAGTACTTTGGATAAACATGCTTTTGTGAAAGTGTCATGCTGTATGAAGACTTTTATCTCTCAGTAGCTATTTGTTTATTGATATACAAGATTTGATGATTTTCTAGACAAGGGATTGCGGCCCTTAAGTCACTTAAGTCAGAAGTGTACCAGGTTCTTTGATTACTGGATCATTTACTTGATGAATGATGATATTAATAGGATTCTTTTGTGTTGTGATAGCTACATAATTTGGGGGGTAAAGTCATTCTCTTTTAGAACAAATTGGCTTTTTACTAACTGAAAAAAATATGCCCAATAATTGTGCTGTCAAAGAAAGAAAAACCCTTAATACATACCACTTTCTTAAATTGTAATACTATGTTATTCTTGTTGTTGCCCTAAAGATACATATGTTATGTACAAGTTGAGATTTTGTACAAGTTGCAACTTGTATAAGAAACTTATACATGTTGCAACTTGTACAAGTTGCAGCTTGTACAGGTTGAGTTGTACAAGTTGCATTATGTACACATTTTGATCCTGTACAAGTTGCATCTTGTACAAGTTCCATATTTATCACTTGAATAATGTATTTTAATTTATTGCATCCACCGGAGGCGTCTGGTGATACTTTGCTATGCCGCCGCCCCACGTAGAGAGATTTTTGGCATTAACGCTCTTAGAGAAAAACTACAGCATCTAGGTTCACCAAATTTGCAGGATATCTTCATTGGGAGGTAAGCTTCTCTGGGACTGAAATTAGCCTCATTCTGAAAAACAAGATGGCCGCGATGGAGGTTGCAATGTGAGACCAACTCATAGGAAACCATGGGCTGGAAATCTTTTGATGTGTTCAGATTTGACCTTGGACCCCTCCTTCAAGGTCAAATGAGGATAGCCAAACTTAAAAGTGCTTATAACTCGCTTATTATTGATCCTAGAGGTTTGCAATGAAGATTCCCAGCCCATGATTTCCTATAAGTTGGTTTACCATCCCAAACCTGTACGACCAATAATAAGGGAGTTATAAGCACTTATAAGTTTGGCTATCCTCGTTTGACCTTGAAGGAGGGTCCAAGGTCAAATCTGACCACATCAAAAGATTCTTAGCCCAATATTTCCTGTAGGTTGGTTTACTATCCCAAACCTGTATGACCAAAATAAGTGAGTTATAAGCACTTTTGAGTTTGGCTATCCTCGTTTGACCTTGAAGGAGGGGCCCAAGGTCAAGTGTGACCATATCAAAAGATTCCCGGCCCATGATTTCCTATTAGTTGGTTTACCATCCCAAACCTCTTGGACCAATAATAAGGTAGATATTAGCACTTTTGATCACTGACAAAACGCCCGTGGTGGCCATCTTTTTTTTTTTCAAAATGAGGCCGAAACTATTTCCAGTCAAGATTTTGTAATTATGCGGAACATATTCTGCGAATTTGAGATCTCTACCTATAATACCCTACCCTTTGCTCTGGAGGGCCAACAAAAGTCTTTGCTTTAAGTCGATTAAACGTCCCTGGCGACCATCTTGTTTTTCAAAATGAGGCCAAAGATATTCCCAGGCAAGATTTTAGAGAAGGGAGTTCAGCGCTGAAGAGAGGCAAACACAGCCGGCCACAGGGCCCACTGTGCAGTGTTGCAGTGGGACATGCTTTTTGCACAGTGGGACCTGCTCAATGAGCATACAGGTTTTCATGAAATTATAAATTTATTATTAAATGGCAAGCATAACTATCACTATCTATTCTGTCTCCCCATTTTATGACACAGTGGGCTTATGCCCCTTCATTTAATTACACAGTGAGCACCACCCTCGCCATCTACTGTACACAGACAGACAGACTTCCACAGTGGGCCCATACTTCCTCATTTATGACACAGTGGGCCTATACCCCCTCATTTACTTACAAAGTAAGTACCACCCTCGCCATCTACAATACATAGGCTGTCCAGCCTCAGTTCCTCCTTACTTATACAGTGGGCCCATCACTCCTCATTTATGACACAGTGGGCCTATACCCCCTCATTTACTTACAGAGTGAGTACCACTCTCGCCATCTACTGTACATAGACTTTCCAGCCTCAGTTCCTCCCTTACTTGTACAGTGGGCCCATCCCTACTCATTTATGACAGAGTGGGCCTACCCCCCCTCAGTTACTTACAGAGTGAGCACCAATCTTGTCATCTACTGTACATAGACTTTCCAGCCTCAGTTCCTCCCTTACTTGTACAGTTGGCCCATCCCTACTCATTTATGACAGAGTGGGCCCACCCCCTCAGTTACTTACAGAGTGAGCACCAATCTTGTCATCTACTGTACACAGACTGTCCAGCCTCAGTTCCTACCTTACTTGCAGTGGGCCCATACCTCCTCATTTTATGACACAGTAGGCCTATACCCCCTCATTTACTTACACAGTGGGCACCACCCTCGTCATCTACTGGACACAAACTGTCCAGCCTCAGTTCCTCCCTTATTTGCAGAGTGGGCCCATGCCTCCTCATTTTCCTACACAGTGGGCACCACCCTCGCCATCTACTGTACACAGAGTATCCAACCTCACTTCCTCCCTTACTTCCACAGTGGTTCCATACCTCCTCATTTTTGGACACAGTGGGCCTATACCCCCTCATTTTCTTAAACAGTGGGCACCACCCTCGCCATCTACTGTACACAGACTGTCCAGCCTCATTTCTTCCCTTACTTGTACAGTGGGCCTATACCTCCTCATTCTATGACACAGTGGGCCTATACTCCATTTACTTACCCAGTGGGCACCACCCTCGCCATCTACTGTACACAAACTGTATAGCCTCATTTCCTCCCTTACTTCACCAGTGGGCCCATACCTCCTCATTTATGACACAGTGGGCCTATACCCCCTCATTTTCTTACACAGTGAGTACCAGCCTCGCCATCTACTGTACACAGACTGTCCAGCCTTATTTCTTCCTTACTTGCACAGTGGGCCCATACCTCCTCATTTTATGACACAGTAGGCCTATACCCCCTCATTTACTTACACAGTGGGCACCACCCAAGCCGTCTACTGGACACAAACTGTCCAGCCTCAGTTCCTCCCTTATTTGCACAGTGGGCCCATACCTCCTCATTTTCATACACAGTGGGCACCACCCTCGCCATTTACTGCACACAGAGTGTCCAGCCTCATTTCCTCCCTCACTTCCACAGTGGTTCCATATCTCCTCATGTTTTGACCAGTGGGCCTATACCCCGTCATTTTCTTATACAGTGGGCACCACCCTCGCCATCTACTGTACACAGACTATCCAGCCTCCCTTCTCCCCTTACTTCCACAGTGGTTCCATACCTCCTCATTTTAGGACACAGTAGGCCTATACCCCCTCATTTACTTACACAGTGAGCACCAACCTCGCCAACTAATGAACACACACTGTCTAGCCTCAGTTCGTGTCTTACTTGCACAGTGGGCCTATATACCTCCTCATTTTCTTACAAAGTGGGCCTATACCCCTCATTTACTTACACAGTAAGCAGCACCCTCGCCATCTACTACACAGAGACTGTCCAGTCCCAGTTCCTCCCTTACTTGCACATTGGGCCCATACCTCCTCATTTTATGTCACAGGGGGCCTATACCCCCTAATTTACTTACACAGTTGGCATCACCCTCACCATCTATTTTGCAAAAACTGTGCAGCCTCAGTTGCTCCCTTACTTACACAATGGGCCCATACCACCTCATTTATGACACGGTGGGCCTATACCCCGTGATTTTATGTCACAGTGGGCCTGTACCCCATCATCTACTTACATAGTGGGCACCACCATAGCCATCTACTTTACACAAACTGTGCAGCCTCAGTTCCTCCCTTACTTACACAATGGGCCCATACCTCCTCATTTTATGACACAGTGGGCCTATACCCCATCATCTACTTACACAGTGAGCACCACAGTCGCCATCTAATTTACACAAACTGTGCAGCCTCAGTTCCTCCCTTACTTACACAATGGGCCCATACCTTCTAATTGTATGACACAGTGGGCCTATACCCCTCATTTTATGACACAGTGGGCCTATACCCCATCATCTACTTACACAGTGGGCACCACAGTCGCCATCTAATTTGCACAAACTGTGCAGCCTCAGTTCCTCCCTTACTTACACAATGGGCCCATACCTTCTAATTGTATGACACAGTGGGCCTATACCCCTCATTTTATGACACAGTGGGCCTGTACCCCATCATCTACTTACACAGTGGGCACCACCCTCGCCATCTACTTTACACAAACTGTGCAGACTTATTCCCCCCCTAACTTACACAATGGGCCCATACCTTTTTGTTTTATGACACAGTGGGCCTATACCCCCTCACTTACTTACACAGTTGGCACCACCCTCGCCATCTACTTTGCAAAAACTGTGCAGCCTCAGTTCCTCCCTTATTTGCACAGTGGGCCCATACCTCTTCATTTTATGACACAGTAGGCCTATACCCCCTCATTTTCTTACATAGTGGGCACCACTCTCGCCATCTACTGTACACAGACTGTCCAGCCTCACTTCCTCCCTTACTTACACAGTAGGCCCATACCTCCTCATTTTATGACAGAGTGGGCATGCACCCCTCATTTACTTACACAGGGTGTAGCACCAAAGCCATCTACTGTACACAAACTGTCCAGCTTCATTTCCTCCCTTACTTGCACAGTGGTTCCATACCTCCTCATTTTTTGACACAGTGGGCCTATACCCCCCATTTTCTTACACAGTGGGCACCACCCTCACCATCTGCTGTACACACACTGTCCAGCCTCATTTCCTCTCTTACTTGTACAGTGGGCCCATCCCTCCCCATTTTAGGACACAATGGGCCTATACCCTTCTGAGAGTCTGTGCACAGTAGATGACGAGGGTGGTGCCCACTATGTAAGTAAATGAAGGGGTATAGGCCCACTGTGTCATAAAATGAGGAGGTATCAGCCCACTGTTCAAGTAGAGAGGAAATAAACCTGGACAGTTTGTATACAGTAGATGGCTTTGGTGGTGCATCCTGTGTAAGTAAATGAGGGGGTACATGCCCACTGTGTCATAAAATGAAGAGGTATGGGCCCAATGTGCAAGTAAGGGAGGAAATGAGGCAGGACAATCTGTGTACAGGAGATTGTGAGTGTGCTGCCCACTGTGTAAGTCAATGGGGGGTATAGGCCCACTGTGTCATTAAATGAGGAGATATAGGCTCACTCTGCCACTAAGGGAGGAACTGAGGCTGGACAGTGTGTGTCCATGAGATGGGGGGATGGTACAGTAGATAGTGAGTGTGGTGCCCATTGGGTAAGAAAATGCGGTATAGGCCCACTGTGTCACAAAATGAGGATGTATTGGCCCACTGTGCAAGTAAGAGGGGAAATGAGGCTGGACAGTGTGTGTACAGTAGATGGCGAGGGTGGTGCCCACTGTGTAAGAAAATAAGTGGGTATATTCCCACCTTGTCAAAAATGAGGAGATATAGGCCCACTGTACAAGAAAAGGAAGAACTGAGGCTGGACAGTCTGCATACAGTAGATGGCAAAGGTGGTGCTCACTGTTGCATAAAATGAGGGGTATAGGCCCACTGTTGCATAAAATGAGGAGTTATGGGCCCACTGTGCAAGTAAGGGAGGAACTGAGGCTGGACAGTCTGTGTACAGTAGATGTCGAGGATGGTGTCATAAAAGTAGGAAGTATGGGCCCACAGTACAAGTAAGGGAGGAAGTGAGGCTGGATATTCTGTACAGTAGATGGCGAGGGTGGTGCCCACTGTGTAAGTAAATGAGAGGGTATATGCCCACTGTATCATAAAATGAGGATCTATGGGCCAACTGTACAAGTAAGGGAGGAACTGAGGTTGGACAGTTTGTGTACAGTAGATGGTGAGGGTGGTGCTCACTGTGCAAGTAAATGAGGGAGTATAGGCCCACTGTGTCATGAAATAAGGAGGTATGGGCCCACTGTACAAGGAAAGGAGGAACTTAGGCTTGACAGTCCTAGTACAGTAGATGGCGCGGGTGGTGCCCACTGTGTTAGTAAATGAGGGGGTATAGGCCCACTGTGTCATAAAATGAGGAGGTATGGGCCCACTGTGCAAGTAATACAGGAAATGAGGCTGGATAGTCTGTGTACAGTAGATGGCGCGGGTGGTGCCCACTGTGTAAGTAAATGAGGGGGTATAGGCCCACTGTGTGATAAAATGAGGAGATATGGGCCCACTGTGCAAGTAAGGGAGGAAATGAGGCAGGACAATCTGTGTACAGGAGATTGTGAGTGTGCTGCCCACTGTGTAAGTCAATGGGGGGTATAGGCCCACTGTGTCATTAAATGAGGAGATATAGGCTCACTCTGCCACTAAGGGAGGAACTGAGGCTGGACAGTGTGTGTCCATGAGATGGGGGGATGGTACAGTAGATAGTGAGTGTGGTGCCCATTGGGTAAGAAAATGCGGTATAGGCCCACTGTGTCACAAAATGAGGATGTATTGGCCCACTGTGCAAGTAAGAGGGGAAATGAGGCTGGACAGTGTGTGTACAGTAGATGGCGAGGGTGGTGCCCACTGTGTAAGAAAATAAGTGGGTATATTCCCACCTTGTCAAAAATGAGGAGATATAGGCCCACTGTACAAGAAAAGGAAGAACTGAGGCTGGACAGTCTGCATACAGTAGATGGCAAAGGTGGTGCTCACTGTTGCATAAAATGAGGGGTATAGGCCCACTGTTGCATAAAATGAGGAGTTATGGGCCCACTGTGCAAGTAAGGGAGGAACTGAGGCTGGACAGTCTGTGTACAGTAGATGTCGAGGATGGTGTCATAAAAGTAGGAAGTATGGGCCCACAGTACAAGTAAGGGAGGAAGTGAGGCTGGATATTCTGTACAGTAGATGGCGAGGGTGGTGCCCACTGTGTAAGTAAATGAGAGGGTATATGCCCACTGTATCATAAAATGAGGATCTATGGGCCAACTGTACAAGTAAGGGAGGAACTGAGGTTGGACAGTTTGTGTACAGTAGATGGTGAGGGTGGTGCTCACTGTGCAAGTAAATGAGGGAGTATAGGCCCACTGTGTCATGAAATAAGGAGGTATGGGCCCACTGTACAAGGAAAGGAGGAACTTAGGCTTGACAGTCCTAGTACAGTAGATGGCGCGGGTGGTGCCCACTGTGTTAGTAAATGAGGGGGTATAGGCCCACTGTGTCATAAAATGAGGAGGTATGGGCCCACTGTGCAAGTAATACAGGAAATGAGGCTGGATAGTCTGTGTACAGTAGATGGCGCGGGTGGTGCCCACTGTGTAAGTAAATGAGGGGGTATAGGCCCACTGTGTGATAAAATGAGGAGATATGGGCCCACTGTGCAAGTAAGAGCCGAACTGAGGCTGGACAGTGTGTGTTCATTAAATGGCGAGGTTGGTGCTAACTGTGTAAGTAAATGAGGGTGTATAGGCCCAATTTTTAATAAAATGAGGAGGTATGGGCCCACTGTGCAAGTAAGAGAGGAAATGAGGCTAGACACTTTGTGTACAGTAGATGGCGAGGGTGGTGCCCACTGTGTAAGTAAATGAGGGGGTATAGGCCCACTGTGTCATAAATGAGGAGGTATGGGCCCACTATGCAAGTAATAGAGGAATTGAGGCTGGACAATCTGTGTACAGTAGATGGTGAGTGTGGTGTCCACTGTGTAAGAAAATGAGTTGGTATAGGCCCACCATGTCATAAATTAGGAGATATAGGCCCACTGTACCAAGGAAAGGATGAACTTAATTAGGCTTGACAGTCCTAGTACAATAGCTGGCAAAGGTGGTGCTTACTGTGTAAGTAAATGAGGGGGTATAGGCCCACTGTGTCATAAATGAGGAGGTATGGGCCCACTGTGCAAGTAATAGAAGAAATGAGGCTGGACAGTCTGTGTACAGTAGATTCTATTCTATTCTATTCTATTCTGTACTTTTATAGCGCTTAATCTCTGCAGGGCAGACTCTAAGGCGCAACACCAAAAATCAAGTTTAAGAAATCATCTGTCCATAGCCGTTGCCAAGTCCAGTACCACGGAGACGCCGGATAGAGTGTATGCTAAGGTGGGAATGCCTTGTGGAAGAGATATGATTTTAACCTTTTCCTGAAACAGGTGAGAGTTGGGGCAGAACGTACCTCATTAGGCAAATTATTCCAGACTGTGGGGGCATCAAAAGCAAAGCTGTGGCCAAAGTGATTTTTGGATTTATGTACAGATGGACAGAATTGAGGAACCTCCAGGAACCTTTTATCTGGATGGTTGTATCTTGTACTATATCTTCCGCAACGAGTGGGCAGAAGAGGACCAAAGTAACTGGGATGACCACTGTGAAGAAACTTATAAACTAGAGTGGCAGTTTTGAAGATACAGCGAGATTCAACTGGGAGCCAATGGAGTCGTTTGAGAATAGGAGATGCCCGCGTGTATTTGTTACAGTTTGTGACAATCCTGGCAAGTGTATTTTGAATACACTGTAGTTTACGCATATTGAGACTGGACAGACTCCTGAAGAGAGAGTTGCAGTAATCAAGGCGACTGCTCACCAAGGCATTAGCTGCCAGGATAGCAGCCTCATCAGTCAAGTGCTTTCTAACCCGCCTGAGATCACGAATTTGAATGAAGCATGTCTTACAAATATTGCGGACATGGTTAGCAAAGGAAAAATTAGCATCAAACCAGACACCAAGGTTCTTAACAACAACTGCAGGATGCATGAAATTACCAAATATCTTAACTGGGAGATAGGGATCTAATTTCTTGAGTTGTACATGGGATCCAAAGATGATAAACTCTGTTTTGTCAGGATTTAGTTTGAGCATACTTGACGACATCCATTTTTGAACATCCAGAAGACAAGAATTCAGTTTGTTAAAAGCCAGGGCTGCATTTTTGTGAGAGATATGAATAAACAACTGCGTGTCGTCTGCATAAAAGTGGTATTTGATGTCAGGATGCGTTCCAATAACCTTACTCAAAGGAGTGGTGTATAAGGAGAACAGCAGAGGACCAAGGACGGAGCCTTGTGGTACTCCAAACAACAGCTCATGCAAATCAGAGAGGGTTGACCCAATTTTAATTGCCTGGAAACGGTGGCTGAGATAGGACGTGAACCACTTCAAGGCTGTGCCAGACACACCAAACCATGATTTAAGGCAATTAAGAAGAGTCGGGTGGTCAATTGTGTCGAACGCAGCTGACAGATCCAGTAAGACCAATGCAGTAGGCTCGCCCCGTGATAGTGAGAGATGGATCTCATTTTTGATAAGCAGCAGGGCGGTTTCTGTGGAGTGACCACTTTTGTATGCAGATTGCCTAGGATTATCAAGATTGTTACTATTGATATGTTGCATGAGCTGTTTAACAACTACACTCTCCACCAATTTTGACATGAAACATAGTCCTGATACCGGTCGATAATTTTGCAAATCCTCATTTGGAAGTGATGCTTTCTTAATGAGAGGAGTGACAACTGCCTTCTTGAATTTTTGAGGAAATACACCCTCAGCCAATGACAGATTGACAAGTTTTGTAATTGACGGGAGTAAAATTTCCACACAATCTTTCAAAAGAAAAGTAGGGACTGGATCTAAAAGACATGATTTTGTAGGGGAATTTTTGATGATTTTTAGTACCTCGTCCTCCCAGACCTCATTGAAGGAAGGTAGGTTGGGAGGTGTACACATGGGTGATATGACTGTTGCCGAAGAGGCTGTAAACATATCACGAATCCTTTTGATTTTTTTATGAAAGAAGGAAGCAAATTTGTTTGCTAAGGATTTCTCAGACTGATGAGGAGCGAGAGTACTCTCTTGACCACTATTGAGGACTTGACGAAGTGTATGCCATAACTTCTTTGGGTCACGGCTGTTATCACTAATGATGGTGCTATAGTATTCAGCCTTGTCTCTATTTATGATTGCATTGCACCGGGCAATCTGTCTGCACAATCTACTTCTGTTCAACTGTGACCTATCCCTACGCCACATGCACTCAAATTGACGCCTGATAGATTTGGCCCTACGGTAAGAATCTGACAGCCATCCAGCTGGTGTTTTCTTAGCTCTTCGACAAATCAATGGTGCATGCCTGTCCAACACACCACCAAGGTCACGAATATACTGGTCATACAGGTCTGCAGCCACTATAGCAGGAGATGTGACAAAGGATGTGTTTGCAAGATCCTCACAAAAGCTCTTCATATTGATTTTATGGTACCTGCGGTAAGAAATACTGTCAACCTTCGGTACTGCAGGGCATGCAAAATCCAAATGACATTTCACCAGTGCATGATCTGAGACCATTTCCCCAACTGTCACATTACTGACAAAGGAGGAATCGCTTGGGCTAAGTATCAGATCCAGTGTATGACCATGCAAGTGGGTAGCTTTATTAACATTTTGGGCAAGATTAGAGGTATCTAATAGATTGAGAAATTTTCTTTGGTCAATACAATCTGTGTCCACATGGACATTGAAGTCTCCACAGATGATGAAGGAGGAAGTGAGAGATGACAGAAAACCACAGAAATGCAGGAAATCATCAAGAAAGGCAGAGGAACATGAACCTGGGGTGCGATAGACACAAGCCATAACAAATGATTTTGAGTTAGTGACAATTGATATGACGATGTTTTCGAAAGTGGAATGTGTTGGTGCGTCAACAGTCTTAGCAGGTAAGTTTTTCTTGGAAAGGAAGCCCACTCCGCCACCGCGGCCAATCGTCCGGGGCCTATGAGTGAGTTGAAATCCAGGTGGAGTTACTGACTTCAGTAGGCTGTCGGTATCAGAAATGTGAATGTGAGTTTCTGCAAGTGCCAAAATATCAAGATTATTCGAGACAATTGTGTCACAGATCAAGGGACCCTTATTCCTGATGGAACGGCAATTCACAAACCCAAAGTTTATAGGACCTGGATTAAGGGCGATGTCACCAGATAACAACAACAGAATCAAAAGACATTTGACCCTGGTATATGCAGGAAACTTATTTGAGAAAATTTTACAGGAGTAATCCCTGATCGGGGCAGGAACACGAAGGGCACAGGAAGAGACTAAGAACTGACTTTGGTCAGCCACTTTCAGCCAAAAGAGGAGACTGAAGCACAGAAAACCCAACAACATCATGGCTAAGGAGCAGGCAAGACAGAGTAATAGACACCTAGCAAACTAAGTGGTTGGGGTGACTCATGATAAATGTCCCTAGTAAGCTCACGTTCCGATCTTCGTCCCGTGGGCGACTCACAGGCACCCTATTCACCCCAATAAGCCTCAGAACCTTAAAACTGCCCTCAAGATAGCTACAATAACTTATATAACACAAGAACCATACAACAAAGCAGCAAAAAAGGTTACTGGAATAACTCTGTGAAAGATAAATAATAGGGATGATACACCAATAGTTTGGACAGTTACACGGTAATTCCCGGTAAATGGGCGATAATACCCGATTATGGGGTAATAAAAGAGCAGACAGCTATAAACTACATAAGTGGTAGAAAAATGAAAACATGGTGTAGTAAAACAATAATTGAAATAATTGGACTGAGAAATGTGTACTAATATGCTGAATTGGTGTTACAATTGGAGTTTATAATTTTGTTTTCGAGAAAAAACGACGTCTCCGTGGTTCGTACTAAATCGATAGATGGCGCGGGTGGTGCCCACTGTGTAAGTAAATGAGGGGGTATAGGCCCACTGTGTCATAAAATGAGGAGGTATGGGCCCACTGTGTAAATAAAAGAAGAACTAGGTGCGTGTTTCTGGATAAAGTTGTTTCTTTGGTTTTGATTGGGAACCAGCTTTTCATTTTGAAATAATTCGCACTCTTATTGTTACAGTGAGCCCCGAGGCCGGCTGTGCATTCCTCCCGTCAGCGATGATCTTTCTTTTGAGATTTTATGGTTATGAATATATCCTACAAATTTGAGAAGGGTAGCTATAATATTTTTTTTGTTAGAGCATTAACAGCCAATAATAAAGGAGGTATATGGCCTCACAGTCTAAGATACCATTTTGAGTCATTTTAGCAGGCCTAAGGTAGTGTTGTTTAACAGTTTTCCGGTATGCGGTATTTCATTTCATTTTGGTAGAAAAAACTAAATCCGCAAAGAATATTTGGGATTTTGAAAACATTATTTTAGGCTTTCTAATGGCTGACACTTCATCAAAACGACAAAAATCATACATATTTTCTTAAATATGTCACATTTCTACCTTATATTGAGCAAAAGTCATGTTTACATATGTTTTAATATCTTGTGAAGAGCCATTTCCAGTTGCAAGTTCTGGTTCATATACATCCCGCGAGAAATAATCACTGCCAGTAACAAGCATACAAAATACCGGATTTCATTCGTTTCAAAGCCCTGGTAGCCGGTTTTGATTTCTGTAAACGATGCCACCACTAGACTAAGGTAACCTTGAAAACAATAGAGAGTCCAGAATGCTCTTTGCCGCATCATCTTCAGACTTGACAAAATGAGTCATGTTACACCCTTTTTGAAAAAACTGCACTGGCTTCCAATTCAACATCGTATCCTCTTTAAGTATCATCTTCTGGTTTTCAAGGCTATCAATCTTTCACAGTCCCCGTATCTTTCAGCTTTAATAAGATCGAGCAGTCTCACTCGCAGCAACAGGCTATCTGTCTCCTCGACCTGCCCTAAGAATCACATACACAGCACCAGCTGAATGGAACAACAGATGGTTTCAGAAGCCAGCTAAAGACTCATTTGTTCAGGCTGGCACACCCCCTACCTTAGTTATACCCTGGCGGGCGCTTTTTAGATGTCGACCTATGTCTGTCCTTGGACTCTCCCTTCTTGGACTTAAGCGCATTAGAGGATTTGTATCAATTTTGCGCTCTATAAATCCTACTATTAGTAATCTCGCGCCCGGCTCGCCGGCAGGAGATCATAACTTGCACCATGTGTGTGCGTACGTGCATGCGTGAGTGTGTCACGCAGTTTTCTCTGAAACTACTACAGTTACACATTTTTGGTAAATTACTTTTCCTAATGAATTTTTACGCTCTTCAATATTTTTTGGGTTTGGTGAACTTTGGCCTACTTTTGAGTGAGTAATAGCACTTTTACCTCATCAGAGTTGCTTCTAGGATGCGTTTCTGTGGGATCGCGCATTAATTCGCCTACAAACGCGGATTTTCTTGGAGTCTGCGGTGACCAAATTATACAAGAACGCGTAGTACACAAGGCGATGCGGGAAATATATGAAGCGAAAAGACGAGAGATCTAGAAAATCGAAACACTGCAGGGATCGAGAGTTTGTCGAGGTTTTGATTTTTCTGTCGAAACGTTCTTCGAATAATGCCTGTTGACGATTGTGGTTTCGCGATCGTTTACAAACTTAAATATATTATGAGGTACAGACAGTATTTGGACATATTATGACCAAAAACATAAAATTAAGCTGAAAGTGGATGATTATATAAAAAATGGCTGCAAGAAAAACGAAACTTACAGGAGACTGGATTGTTACAACAGGCCATGGCAGTGAAGCTGGTGCTGACCCGGCGTGTACGGGGGGGGGACAGCAATTCGCGGGGGACAGCGATTCGCCGATTTTTATTGTACCTCAATTAAAACTAACATCTGTGTTGATACTGAAGGTGCCTTGTAACATAGAAAAGTGTGCAACATGTCTTGATACTTTTCTAAGATTTTAGAACTGACAGCATGCAGGATTATAAAGATGAATAAAAAAGTTTATATGTTAGTGAAAAATATGTCTAATAAACTGCATCTGACTGATGCGAACGGCTGTATGTTCTCTAAACTGTGTCTGGGGTCAATATAAATACAATTTATAACTTCATTAACTGCTAGAATACAATAAGAAGAATTGATCTTTAGCTTTAATTATTGTTTGCAAAGTGTTTAACAGTCTTTGTAACTTTTTTGGGAACAGTATAAAATAATCGGCGAAATGCTGTCCACTTTCCAACAGCCCTAATCTTATTGCCATGGGACAAGTTCTATGGGTGTATTTGTACTTATCTCAAAATATATTTTATGATGCTACTATCATTTTACAGTTTGAGGAACCTCTTTTCATTTTGATAACTTTTATAAAACGACACTGCATATTTGTTCTCAGGAAACTGCATTTTGCTGTTTTTATGGGCGAATCGCTGTCCCCCCCTATCTGTCGGATTTCCCAATAATATACCGGTATGTGTAGAAAAATATTTTACTTAATCAAAATTCATGGACAGCTCATTAATATTAATGACGTCACAGATTTTGATGGTGGTTTCTTAATATTTTGGGCGTGGCTGCGGTACGGTAAAACCGTTCCCTAGAAAATAAGCTACAGTACGGATTGCCGCACTCTAGAACTTTGTCTTGAGTGCGGTTTCAGTAACAATTGTTTTCATTGGTTAATTGAATTAATCGTTTGCAGACGAAAAAAATAGACTGGTTGTCTATATCTCCCATGTGTAAAATATAGCAGGAAATACCCATCTTACCCTAATATTTTCTTAAGTCTGTGTGTGCAAGTACTAGTAGCATTTGATATTCTATTTGTAAAATATTGCTAGAAAACATCAACTAATTGAGGTAAGAGTGTCTCAAGTGAGGTTTCAGTAACAAATTATTTCATTGGTTAATTAAATTAATCACGTTTGCAGACGAAAAGTAGACTGGTTGCTTAGATCCTCTGTAAAATATGGCTAGAAACCCCATTGTGACCTCATATTTCCTTAAGTCTCTGTGTGCAAGAACTAGCATTTGATATTCTATTTGTCAAATATTGTTAGAAAACTATCATTAGAAGGTGCGGTAAGAGTAAAACATTGCTAGACATTTAACCGCACTCGAGTCAGTTTGCTGGAATACGGCAAATGAATGCTACCGTACTGTAGAATTTCTTCTCGAGTGCGGTGTTTTACCATACTCTAGCCACTTCGTAATATTTTTCTGCTTTAAGATCAAATATCATATCTACTAGATGAACTACTGTACTGTACAGAGCTCATGCATATTTATATATACGTAAAAAATATTTGACGATTCCATTGGATTTTTTAACAATATTTTACTTGAAGAATTTGTGGACTACTCATTAATATTCATGAGGTCATAGTATTCTGTGGGGTTTTCCAACATATTTGTACGAATTGATGGTGTAATGACTGAATTTGTGATGCCCTGACATTAGATGAAAACTTAAAACCACAATGCCGTGATGGGCAAGGAGCCACTTTGATGTAAATAACCATTTTCAGTATTTTTTTTTAAAATTCTATCACTAGCCTTGAAGTTTATTTTTATTGGACAAGACAATAAAAATTGACCACTAATTAATAGAAGCCCAGTTAAAAATGTCTAAATAAACTGAAAATGTAGTTTTTATTAGTTTAAACTTCATCATAAAGTCATCCCCCAGAATTTTTAGCACCTCCCCCACATTTTGTGTAGTGGTGGGGGATCGTCCCCACTTTTTGAAATTCCTAGAATCAACACTGCCTCATGTAATTATATGACTAATAACTCTCAAACTATTGCATTTAGAATATTTTGTTCCAATATGTTGTTCAGCTACTTTTCTCCATGGCTACAGCATGGTCAGCAGTTTGGAAGTGTATCTCCATAGCTAAGTGAGTAATAGCTACTTTGTCAATTTTAATGATAACCCAAATGAGTAAATGGCTTATATCTTCAAAAGTATTGCGGCTACACAATTTCTCTCAAATATGTTGTTCATCTACTTTTTTTGTGAACTGTAACATATTTAAGTTTCACAACTGTTGCTCAATGTACAAGTGAGTAATGGCTACTTTATTGCTACTTTTAGTGAAAATGTAAAAAATCACAAATATCTTGCAAACCGTAAGAGATAGAGCAATTTCGAGCGAATTTTTTACCCATAGGGTAGTACAAGAGTATCCTATGCTAAGGGGAAAAAGTTCAATTTTCGCTACTTTTGGCGGCCATCTTTGATTTTAGCGGAAAATGAAAAAGTGTGAATATCTCGAAAACCATACGAGATAGAGCGATTTCGAGCGAATTTTTAACCCACAGGGTAGTACAAGATCATATTGAAAAGGGAAAAATTTCAATTTTCGCCACTATTGGGGGCCATTAGTGCTGGGAGATCGCTTGGATTTTCCCTGTCGATGTTCGTATCGGACATTTGTGACCAAACTTCGAACATTTCCGAATATGGAGTCAAAAGTGTAAACCAGACAGAAAAATCAAATATTAAATGATAACAAGTAAAATACACACAAATTACCACAAATATGACCAAAATAAAATCTAAAAGCCATTCACAGACGTCTTCCTCACCAACAGACCATGCTTGATGTATCCTCACTGACAACAGTTGGAAAACCCCAAGGTGTTTCTATTTACGTTATTTTTATTGCATTCACGGCTAGTTTTGTGATTTTAACTAATGAATATTTCAGATTTTTACAAAATATCATTAAGGTTAGCATTTTATTGTGACTAAAAGCTGCAAAGAAATGGATTTAGCAAATATCGGTTGTACTTAAATTTTACCGATCATTGATTGACAATGAACCAGCGAGCGATAATACCGAAGTTTGCAAACATCGTCCCAGCACTAGCGGCCATCTTGGATTTTAGCGGAAAATGAAAAAGTGTGAATATCTCGAAAACTGTAAGAGATAGAGTGATTTCGAGCGAATTTTTGACACACAGGGTAGTACAAGAGTATCCTATTCAAAGGGGAAATATTTCAATTTTCCCCACTTTTGGCGGCCATCTTGGATTTTAGCGGAAAATGAAAAAGTGTGAATATCTCGAAAACTGTAAGAGATAGAGTGATTTTGAGCAAATTTTTGACCCACAGGGTAGTACAAGAGTATCCTATGCAAAGGGGAAATGTTTCTATTTTCGCCACTTTTGGCGGCCATCTTGGATTTTAGTAGAAAATGAAAAAGTGTGAATATCTCAAAAACCATACGAGATATAGCGATTTCGAGCGCATTGTTGACCTGCAGGGTAGTACAAGAGTATCCTATGCAAAGGGGAAAAATTTCAATTTTCACCACTTTTGGCAGCCATCTTGGATTTTAGTGGAAAATGAAAAAGTGTGAATATCTCAAAAACCGTATGAGATAGACCTGCAGGGTAGTACAAGAGTATCCTATGAAAAGGGGAAAAATTTCAATTTTCGCCACTTTTGGCGGCCATCTTGGATTTTAGCGGAAAATGGAAAATTTTGAATATCTCGTTAAAGGTATTTCTTCCCCTTTAATGCTCGGCGGGAGATACACACCGTGGCAGTGGTCTTGTTAAGCGTCCCGCAAGGGATGCTTGTTTGTGTATGGGAGACCTTCAGGCTCCGCCGGCTCCGCATTTTGTTTTCCTTATAACTCTGTAACTGTTAGGCGGATTCTTTTCAAATTTGGCAGGTTTGGGCAGTAGCCTTGGGGAATTTTTTTGAATATGCTGCAGTGACATTTCAACCAATCAGAGAGGTCACATGACCAAAAATGTTTTTTTTTCGATGGGGAAGCTTGTCCGGATGATAACTTGAAAGGAATTTTATCAATTCACCTGAAACTTGGCAAATACATTCATTCTATTAAAATCTGGAAATCGTTAGATTTTGGCATTGATTGGTTAAGAAATGGCCGAGTAATTAATGATTAATTAATCATTATGAATTTTCTAGATAAGGAAAACACAAAAATGCTTATATCTCGAAAACCGTGCTAGATAGAGCGATTTCGACGAAATTTTTGACCCATAGGGTATCTGTGCAGAGTAGTTATCCCAATTTTCAAAAAAAAAAAATTTCTTGCCAAAAATGGCGGCCATTTTGAATTTTCGAATTTTTCGCAAAAATTGCAAAACATAAAAATGCTTTTATTTCGAGAACCGTACTAGATAGAGCGATTTCGACGAATTTTTGACCTACAGGGTATCTCTGCAGAGTAGCCATACCAATTTTCAAAAAAATTTTGTCTCTCAAAAAATGGCGGCCCTTTTGAATTTTCGAATTTTTCGCAAAAATTGCAAAACATAAAAATGCTTATATCTCGAAAACCGTGCTAGATAGAGCGATTTCGACGAAATTTTTGACCCACAGGGTATCTCTGCAGAGTAGCCATGCTAATTTTCGGAAAAAAAATTTTCTCACAAAAAATGGCGGCCATTTTGAATTTTCGAATTTTTGCGCAAAAATTGCAAAACACAAAAATGCTAATATCTCGAAAACCATGCTACATAGAACGATTTCGACGAAATTTTTTATCTTCAGGGTATCTCTGCAGAGCAGCTATCCCAAAGAGCTTTCACTCGGTGAAGTTTCAGACCCGTAGCTAATTATTCACCTACTCAAAATGAGTAAATGCTAATTATCTCTAAAACTATTGCAGATACCCAATTTTTCTCAAATAACTCATTCATATACTTTTGGGAGAGCTTTCACATGGTGAAGTTTCAGACCCGTAGATAATTACTCACCTACTCAAAATGAGTAAATGCGAATTATCTCTTAAAAGTATTGCAGATAGCCAATTTTTCTCAAATAACTCATTCATCTACTTTTGGAAGAGCTTTCACATGGTGAAGTTTCAGACCCATAGCTAATTACTCACCTACTCAAAATGAGTAAATGCGAATTACCTCTAAAAATATTGCAGATAGCCAATTTTTCTCAAATAACTCATTCACCTACTTTTGTGAGAGCTTTCACTCGGTGAAGTTTCAGACCTGTAGCTAATTACTCACCTACTCAAAATGAGTAAATGCTAATTATCTCAAAAACTATTGCGGATACCCAATTTTTCTCAAATAACTCATTCATGTACTTTTGGGAGAGCTTTCACATGGTGAAGTTTCAGACCCGTAGCTAATTACTCACCTACTCAAAATGAGTAAATGCGAATTATCTCTTAAAAGTATTGCAGATAGCCAATTTTTCTCAAATAACTCATTCACCTACTTTTGGAAGAGCTTTCACATGGTGAAGTTTCAGACCCATAGCTAATTACTCACCTACTCAAAATGAGTAAATGCGAATTATCTCTAAAAGTATTGCAGATAGCCAATTTTTCTCAAATAACTCATTCACCTACTTTGGGGAGAGCTTTCACATGGTGAAGTTTCAGACCCATAGCTAATTATTCACCTACTCAAAATGAGTAAATGCTAATTATCTGTAAAAGTATTGCGGATACCCAATTTTTATCAAATAACTCATTCATCTACTTGTGGGAGAGCTTTCACATGGTGAAGTTTCAGACCCATAGCTAATTACTCACCTACTCAAAATGAGTAAATGCGAATTATCTCTAAAAGTATTGCCGATAGCCAATTTTTCTCAAATAACTCATTCACCTACTTTTGGGAGAGCTTTCATTCCGTGAAGTTTCAGACCCATAGCTAATTATTCACCTACTCAAAATCAGTAAAGGCGAATTATCTCTAAAAGTATTGTGGAAAGCCAATTTTTCTCAAATAACTCATTCATCTACTTTTGGAAGAGCTTTCACTTGGTGAAGTTTCAGACCCATAGCTAATTACTCACCTACTCAAAATGAGTAAATGCTAATTATCTGTAAAAGTATTGCGGATACCAATTTTTATCGAATACTCATTCATCTACTTTTGGGAGAACTTTCACATGGTGAAGTTCCAGACCCGTAGGTAATTACCTACTCAAAAGGAGTAAATGTGAATTATCTCTTAATAGTATTGCAGATAGCCAATTTTTCTCAAATAACTCATTCACCTACTTTTGGAAGAGCTTTCACACACGAAAATGAAAAATTGTGAATATCTCGGAAAACCTATTTCTTCTCCTTTAATGCTCGGCGGGAGATACACACCGCGGCAGTGGTCTTGTCAAAAATAATTGTCTCCCCAAAAATGGTGGCCATTTTGAATTTTCGAATTTTTTGCAAAACACAAAAATGCTTATATCTTGAAAACCGTGCTAGATAGAGCAGACTGCGCTGACTTTGGTTGCCACAACAGTGTAAGGCTAAAAACGAAGCATTTTTTTAATACTTTAGCACTCACCTTTATATCCTTTTCGGGACGCTTTGTTTCTGCTATGCAAAAACATTATCTTTTTTTTTTTTCGAGCGATCCTCTAGTTATTATTATTATTATTATTATTAGCCGAGGTCAACAAACTTGATGCTGGTACTCCATCATGTACTGAACCTCCAAAGCCATTTTCAATAGTTTCCATGCAATATAGCCAGCATTAAGTGTGAAAATATCTCCAAAAAGGCCAAAAATGGCCCCGGTGAGGTGCTTTGATGGTCTGTGGATGACCTTCAGTGAACAGGTTCGAGGTCAAATTTCTGCATGCTTACAGAGGAAATATATATGTATTATATGTACCAGCCATAGGAAGTTCCTGTATATGAGAACTGGGCCAAAATGTGAAAAAATGGCCAAAATCTGACCTTTAAGAGGCCACCAGTGATCTTGAAATTGAAGGTCAAGGTCACAAAACAATAGCATTGCCCATATATACCCACATACCAAATGTGAAAGGTCTAACTAAAATATTTTTTAGGTTATCGTGTCTGAAAGGAAGTCTCTGCGGCGGCGGCATGACCGTACTGAATCCTAAGTATCCCTGACTTTTGTCCGGGAGGTTAGCTTCTCTGGGACTGAAATTAGCCTCATTCTGAAAAACAAGATGGCCGCCGCGGGCATTTCTTTGAAAATTATCTACATTACATCTACATCTACTGGCTGTTTCTCATTGGTAGAAGGTTGAATCTCTTCATAGGTGATATGTATAACAGTCTACAGATATACATGTCTTCTACAACCTTGCAGACATTTGACCTTGAAGCTCTTTATTCAAAGTACTCCACATAGCGGACTTTAAAAGTGCCTATATCTCCCTTATTATTGGTCCTAGAGGTTTGCAATGTGAAACCAACCTATAGGAAATCATGTGGTGCGAATCTTCTGATGTGGTCAGATTTGACCTTGGACCCCTCCTTCAAGGTCAAACAAGGATAGCCAAACTTAAAAGTGCTTATTACTCGCTTATTATTGGTCCTAGAGATTTGGGATGGTAAACCAACACACAGTAAATCATGGGCTAGGAATCTTCTGGTGTGGTCGGATATGACCTTGGGCCCCTCCTTCAAGTTCAAACAAGGATAGCCAAAGTTGAAAGTGCTTATAACTCGCTTATTATTGGTCCAAGAGGTTTGGGATGGTAAATTAACCTATGGGAAATCATGGACTGGGAATCGTCTGATGCAGTCAAATTTGACCTTGGACCCCTCCTTGAAGGTTAAACGAGGACACCCAAATTTAGTATTGGTCCTAGAGGTTTGGGAATCTTCTGGTGTGGTCGGATTGGTTGGTGCAACCAATTTGAAAATCTGAGGTGACCAAACTTAAAGGAGCGTATCTCCCTTATTATTGGTCGTAGAGGTTTTGGATGTGAAGACAACTTATAGGAAATCATGTGCTCCGAATCTTTTTCTGGTTTCAGATTTGACATCCCTCCTTCAAGGTCAAATGTGGTTCTTCATACCTATAATGGCCTATATCTCCCTTGCCATTGGTCATAGAGGTTTTGGATGTGACGACAACCTATAGGAAATCGTGTGCCCCAAATCTTTTGGTGGGGTCAGATTTGACCTTGGATCCCTCCTTCAAGGTCGAATGTGGTACTTGATACCTATGATGGACTATATCTCCATTATTATTGATCGTAGAGGTTTGGGATGTGAAGACATCTTATAGGAAATGATTTCCTGGAAATTATCTGCCCCAAATCTTTTTTTTTTGGGGGGGGGGAGGGGTCAGATTTGACCTTCGATCCCTCCCTCGAGGTTGAATGTGGGCCTTGATACTTATAATGACCTATTTTTCCCTTATTATTGGTCGTAGAGGTTTTGGTGGTAAAGACGACTTATGGAAAATCATCTGCCCTGAATCTTATGTTGGAGTCGCATTTGACCTTGGGCCCCTCCTTCAAGGTCGAATGTGGTCTTTGATACCTATAATGGCCTATATCCCCCTTACTATTACTCGTGGAGGTTTTGGATGTGAAGACAACTTATAGGATGTGCCCCAAATCTTTCGGTAATGTCAGATTTGACCTTGGAGCCCTCCTTGAAGGTCGAATGTAGTCCTTGATACCTATAATGGTGTATATCCCTTATTATTATCTCCCGCCGGCCGGGCGGGAGATTATAAAACGCATTCCATGCGTGTGTTCGTGTGTTATTGAGTGTGTGTCACGCTTTTATAAAGGGCTGTACATCACACTGGTTGTTTCTCCTTGGCCTTTTCAATGTTTTTTATGACCTTATTGCTTATGTCCTTTCATTTTATCCTGTTATTTCACACCTAGGACCATAGCTAAGTGAGTAATAGCAATGGTGGCTACTTTGAGTAAAGTGCTCATAACTCCAATACGAGTGCATTTAGAGTGTTTCTGTAAAATACGTTGTTCAGCTACTTTCTCCATGCCTACAAGATGGTACCATTTTTAGGGTTCTATCTTCATAGCTAAGTGAGTAATAGCTATTTTCTGTTATTAACAATGAGCAAAATGAGTAAATTGATTTTGTCTTTGTAACTGTTACTTACAATATTGGCCTGAAATATGTTGTTCAACAACTCCTTCATGTACTATATCATGGTGAGGTGTCCAAGGTGTAGCACCATAGCTAACTGAGTAATAGCTATACTAAGTTTAACATTTGACCATTGAGCAAGTCACTTATAACTCAAAAACTATTGAATATAGAGGATTTTTGTCGAATATGTTGTTCACCTATCTTTTGAATATACTGTATTGTGAATTTTCACAGCTGTAACTCCATAGCTAACTGAGTAATAGCTACTTTGATGATAACCATAATGAGTAAATGGGTTATATCTTCAAAAGTATTGCAGCTACACAATTTTGTTCCAATATGTTGTTCAGCTACTATCTCCACAGCTACAACATGGTCACTAGTTTGGAAGTGTATCTCCATAGCTAAGTGAGTAATAGCCACTTTGTCAATTTTTAATGATAACCATATAGGAGTTTTGTCAAATATGTTGTTCACCTACTTTTTGATGTAGTGCGGCGGGAGATCATACCACGGAAGTGGTCTTGTTATACCTATAATGGTGTATATCCCTTATTATTGGTCGTAGAGATTTGGATGTGAAGACGACTTATGGGAAATCATGTGCCCCCAATTTTTGGGTTCAGATTTGACCTTCGACCCCTCCTTTAAGGTCGAACGTGGTCCTTGATACTTATAATGACCTATATGTCCCTTATTATTGGTCACACCTTATAATTTGGCATAAAGGTTTGGGATGTCAAGACAACTTACTGGAAACCATGTGCCCCAATTCTTGTGGTGGGGTCAGATTTGAGCTTTGACCCCTCCTTGGAAGTCCCATTTAGTCCGTGATATCTATAGTGGCCTGTGTCTCACTTATACAGGTCTCACTTATAATAGGTGACATTAAACTCCCACTAGTAACGTACTTTTCTGGACCATATCTGAAAAATGGGTTGATGGATTCAATTCAAATTTGGCATGTGGTTGTAACTAGTTTTGAAGGTGTGCCCTATTTTAAGGTGACGTATAAAAAATTTACCTCCAGTTTACGTTTTTTCTTTCTTCATGGAGTATACTGAAAATAACTTCAGAAATTTCATTCGACTTTTGCATGTGTATGTAACTGGCCATAGGTAAGTGCCATACAATAAGGTGACCTTAACCTCCCTGTAATAACAGAATTATATTCACTTTAAGTTTGGCAATTTTTCAACAGTATTTCAAATACTGTGCAATTCTATGGATGTTTCAGTTGTGGATGTAACAAACCTTGAAGAGAACTTTCAGGAAAAGATTACCGTAAACTCCCTTCCTTAAACTAACATTGACTTTAAAGTTGGGACAATTGTTTTGGTGTTTGGAAGGTATTTGATGTGCTGAGATTTTTCATCGATATTCATCATGTACATATATTTAGACAAAAAGAAAAAGGTCTCGTTTGTAAGGTTACAATAAATTACTGATATTTTAGAAACTTATGAGTTTAAGGTTGTAACAGTTTGGTGTCACTCAGCTGTGATAGATCACCTATAGGACCAGCATCGTCATCACACTTTGTTTCTGGAAAATATGTCAAAAATTGCTTGTAGGATGAAATTCAAATGTGGCATGTGGGTGTTGTTGGTCATTGATATGTGCCCTATTATAAGATGACCGTAAACTCCCACTTATAACACATTATTATGTCCACCCCCCTGGGGGGTGGATATATTATTTTTGCTTTTTTCGCCGTCCGATGTCCGATGTCCGTTGTCCGATGTCCGATGTCCGGCGTCCGGCGTCCGATGTCCGGCGTCACGCATGGTTTCCGCTCATTTAAAGGAAAAGTATTAGAGCTATTGTCACCAAATTTGGTATGCAGGCTTATTGGGTCAGTAGCTTGCTTGGGATTGCTTTTGGCTGTTGTACCTCTTTTGCTTACTGAGTAATACTTAAGTACAGCTATTTTCAGTACCCATTGGTTTCCGTGCATTTAAGCCAAAATAATTAAAGATATTTTACTACAATTTTGAATACAAGATTGTTATGTCCATAGCTCGCTTGGTATTGCATTTGGGACTGATAGCTTTGTCAGTACATGAGTAATAGCCATTTAGGTACTTCATTGTGTATTTTCAGTACTACTTTTGAGTAATTTGCTCCTATCTCCTTAACCGTGCGAGATAGAGCGATTTCGGCAAAATTTTTGACCCACAGGGTATCTGAGGAGTGTACTCTTTGCAATTTTCAAAAAATTTTCCCCTCCCCAAAAATGGCGGCCATTTTGAATTTTCGAATTTTTGCCAAAAATGGCAAAACACTAATTTGCTTCTATCTCCTTAACCGTGCGAGATAGAGCGATTTCGTGGAAATTTTCGACCCACAGGGTATCTAAGGAATGTAATATTTGCAATTTTCAAAAAATTTTCCCCTCCCCAAAAATGGCGACCATTTTGAATTTTCGAATTTTTGCCAAAAATGGCAAAACACAAATTTCCTTCTATCTCCTTAACCGTGTGAGATAGAGCGATTTCGTCGAAATTTTCGACCCACAGGGTATCTAAGGAGTGTACTCTTTGCAATTTTCAAAAAATTTTCCCCTCCCCAAAAATGGCGGCCATTTTGAATTTTAGAATTTTTGCCAAAAATGGCAAAACACAAATTTGCTTCTATCTCCTTAACCGTGCGAGATAGAGCGATTTCGTCGAAATTTTCGACCCACAGGGTATCTAAGGAATGTAATATTTGCAATTTTCAAAAAATTTTCCCCTCCCCAAAAATGGCGGCCATTTTAAATTTTCGAATTTTTGCCAAAAATGGCAAAACACAAATTTGCTTCTATCTCCTTAACCGTGCGAGATAGAGTGATTTCGTCGAAATTTTCGACCCACAGGGTATCTAAGGAATGCAATCTTTGCAATTTTCAAAAAATTTTCCCCTCCCCAAAAATGGCGGCCATTTTGAATTTTCGAATTTTTGCCAAAAATGGCAAAACACAAATTTGCTTCTATCTCCTTAACCGTGCGAGATAGAGCGATTTCGTGGAAATTTTCGACCCACAGGGTATCTAAGGAATGTAATATTTGCAATTTTCAAAAAATTTTCCCCTCCCCAAAAATGGCGGCCATTTTGAATTTTCGAATTTTTGCCAAAAATGGCAAAACACTAATTTGCTTCTATCTCCTTAACCGTGCGAGATAGAGCGATTTCGTGGAAATTTTCGACCCACAGGTTATCTAAGGAATGTAATATTTGCAATTTTCAAAAAATTTTCCCCTCCCCAAAAATGGCGGCCATTTTGAATTTTCGAATTTTTGCCAAAAATGGCAAAACACAAATTTCCTTCTATCTCCTTAACCGTGCGAGATAGAGCGATTTCGTTGAAATTTTCGACCCACTTGGTATCTAAGGAGTGTACTCTTTGCAATTTTCAAAAAATTTTCCCCTCCCCAAAAATGGCGGCCATTTTGAATTTTCGAATTTTTGCCAAAAATGGCAAAACACAAATTTGCTTCTATCTCCTTAACCGTGCGAGATAGTGATTTCGTCGAAATTTTCGACCTACAGGGTATCTAAGGAATGCAATCTTTGCAATTTTCAAAAAATTTTCCCCTCCCCAAAAATGGCGGCCATTTTGAATTTTCGAATTTTTGCCAAAAATGGCAAAACACAAATTTGCTTCTATCTCCTTAACCGTGCGAGATAGAGCGATTTCGTGGAAATTTTCGACCCACAGGGTATCTAAGGAATGTAATATTTGCAATTTTCAAAAAATTTTCTCCTCCCCAAAAATGGCGGCCATTTTGAATTTTCGAATTTTTGCCAAAAATGGCAAAACACAAATTTCCTTCTATCTCCTTAACCGTGTGAGATAGAGCGATTTCGTCGAATGCAATCTTTGCAATTTTCCAAAAATTTTCCCCTCCCCAAAAATGGCGGCCATTTTGAATTTTCGAATTTTTGCCAAAAATGGCAAAACACAAATTTGCTTCTATCTCCTTAACCGTGCGAGATAGAGCGATTTCGTGGAAATTTTCGACCCACAGGGTATCTAAGGAATGTAATATTTGCAATTTTCAAAAAATTTTCTCCTCCCCAAAAATGGCGGCCATTTTGAATTTTCGAATTTTTGCCAAAAATGGCAAAACACAAATTTCCTTCTATCTCCTTAACCGTGTGAGATAGAGCGATTTCGTCGAAATTTTCAACCCACAGGGTATCTAAGGAGTGTACTCTTTGCAATTTTCAAAAAATTTTCCCCTCCCCAAAAATGGCGGCCATTTTGAATTTTTGCCAAAAATGGCAAAACACAAATTTGTTTCTATCTTCTTAAGCGTGCGAGATAGAGCGATTTCGTCGAAATTTTCGACCCACAGGGTATCTGAGGAGTGTACTCTTTGCAATTTTCAAAAAATTTTCCCCTCCCCAAAAATGGCGGCCATTTTGAATTTTCCAATTTTTGCCAAAAATGGCAAAACACTAATTTGCTTCTATCTCCTTAACCGTGCGAGATAGAGCGATTTCGTCGAAATTTTCGACCCACAGGGTATCTAAGGAATGTAATATTTGCAATTTTCAAAAAATTTTCCCCTCCCCAAAAATGGCGGCCATTTTGAATTTTCGAATTTTTGCCAAAAATGGCAAAACACTAATTTGCTTCTATTTCCTTAACCGTGCCAGATAGAGCGATTTCGTCGAAATTTTCGACCCTCAGGGTATCTAAGGAATGCAATCTTTGCAATTTTCAAAAAATTTTCCCCTCCCCAAAAATGGCGGCCATTTTGAATTTTCGAATTTTTGCCAAAAATGGCAAAACACAAATTTGCTTCTATCTCCTTAACCGTGCGAGATAGAGCGATTTCGTGGAAATTTTCGACCCACAGGGTATCTAAGGAATGTAATATTTGCAATTTTCAAAAAATTTTCCCCTCCCCAAAAATGGCGGCCATTTTGAATTTTCGAATTTTTGCCAAAAATGGCAAAACACTAATTTGCTTCTATCTCCTTAACCGTGCGAGATAGAGCGATTTCGTGGAAATTTTCGACCCACAGGGTATCTAAGGAATGTAATATTTGCAATTTTCAAAAAATTTTCCCCTCCCCAAAAATGGCGGCCATTTTGAATTTTCGAATTTTTGCCAAAAATGGCAAAACACAAATTTCCTTCTATCTCCTTAACCGTGTGAGATAGAGCGATTTCGTCGAAATTTTCGACCCACATGGTATCTAAGGAGTGTACTCTTTGCAATTTTCAAAAAATTTTCCCCTCCCCAAAAATGGCGGCCATTTTGAATTTTCGAATTTTTGCCAAAAATGGCAAAACACAAATTTGTTTCTATCTCCTTAACCGTGCGAGATAGAGCGATTTCGTCGAAATTTTCGACCCACAGGGTATCTGAGGAATGTAATATTTGCAATTTTCAAAAAATTTTCCCCTCCCCAAAAATGGCGGCCATTTTAAATTTTCGAATTTTTGCCAAAAATGGCAAAACACAAATTTGCTTCTATCTCCTTAACCGTGCGAGATAGTGATTTCGTCGAAATTTTCGACCTACAGGGTATCTAAGGAATGCAATCTTTGCAATTTTCCAAAAATTTTCCCCTCCCCAAAAATGGCGGCCATTTTGAATTTTCGAATTTTTGCCAAAAATGGCAAAACACAAATTTGCTTCTATCTCCTTAACCGTGCGAGATAGAGCGATTTCGTGGAAATTTTCGACCCACAGGGTATCTAAGGAATGTAATATTTGCAATTTTCAAAAAATTTTCTCCTCCCCAAAAATGGCGGCCATTTTGAATTTTCGAATTTTTGCCAAAAATGGCAAAACACAAATTTCCTTCTATCTCCTTAACCGTGTGAGATAGAGCGATTTCGTCGAAATTTTCAACCCACAGGGTATCTAAGGAGTGTACTCTTTGCAATTTTCAAAAAATTTTCCCCTCCCCAAAAATGGCGGCCATTTTGAATTTTCGAATTTTTGCCAAAAATGGCAAAACACAAATTTGTTTCTATCTTCTTAACCGTGCGAGATAGAGCGATTTCGTCGAAATTTTCGACCCACAGGGTATCTGAGGAGTGTACTCTTTGCAATTTTCAAAAAATTTTCCCCTCCCCAAAAATGGCGGCCATTTTGAATTTTCCAATTTTTGCCAAAAATGGCAAAACACTAATTTGCTTCTATCTCCTTAACCGTGCGAGATAGAGCGATTTCGTCGAAATTTTCGACCCACAGGGTATCTAAGGAATGTAATATTTGCAATTTTCAAAAAATTTTCCCCTCCCCAAAAATGGCGGCCATTTTGAATTTTCGAATTTTTGCCAAAAATGGCAAAACACTAATTTGCTTCTATCTCCTTAACCGTGCGAGATAGAGTGATTTCGTCGAAATTTTCGACCCTCAGGGTATCTAAGGAATGCAATCTTTGCAATTTTCAAAAAATTTTCCCCTCCCCAAAATTGGCGGCCATTTTGAATTTTCGAATTTTTGCCAAAAATGGCAAAACACAAATTTGCTTCTATTTCCTTAACCGTGCCAGATAGAGCGATTTCGTCAAAATTTTCGACCCACAGGGTATCTGAGCATTATACTCTTGGTAATTTTAAAAAAAATTTCCCCTCCCCAAAAATGGCGGCCATTTTGAATTTTCGAATTTTTGCCAAAAATGGCAAAACACAAATTTGCTTCTATCTCCTTAACCATGCGAGATAGAGCGATTTCGTCGAAATTTTCGACCCACAGGGTATCTAAGGAATGCAATCTTTGCAATTTTCCCAAAATTTTCAGCTCCCCAAAAATGGCGGCCATTTTGAATTTTCGAATTTTTGCCAAAAATGGCAAAACACAAATTTGCTTCTATCTCCTTAACCGTGCGAGATAGAGCGATTTCGTCGAAATTTTCGACCCTCAGGGTATCTGAGCATTGTACTCTTGGTAATTTTCAAAAAATTTTCCCCTCCCCAAAAATGGCGGCCATTTTGAATTTTCCAATTTTTGCCAAAAATGGCAAAACACTAATTTGCTTCTATCTCCTTAACCGTGCGAGATAGAGCGATTTCGTCGAAATTTTCGACCCACAGGGTATCTAAGGAATGTAATATTTGCAATTTTCAAAAAATTTTCCCCTCCCCAAAAATGGCGGCCATTTTGAATTTTCGAATTTTTGCCAAAAATGGCAAAACACTAATTTGCTTCTATCTCCTTAACCGTGCGAGATAGAGTGATTTCGTCGAAATTTTCGACCCACAGGGTATCTAAGGAATGCAATCTTTGCAATTTTCAAAAAATTTTCCCCTCCCCAAAATTGGCGGCCATTTTGAATTTTCGAATTTTTGCCAAAAATGGCAAAACACAAATTTGCTTCTATTTCCTTAACCGTGCCAGATAGAGCGATTTCGTCAAAATTTTCGACCCACAGGGTATCTGAGCATTATACTCTTGGTAATTTTAAAAAAATTTTCCCCTCCCCAAAAATGGCGGCCATTTTGAATTTTCGAATTTTTGCCAAAAATGGCAAAACACAAATTTGCTTCTATCTCCTTAACCGTGCGAGATAGAGCGATTTCGTCAAAATTTTCGACGCACAGGGTATCTAAGCAATGCAATCTTTGCAAATTTCCAAAAATTTTCCCCTCCCCAAAAATGGCGGCCATTTTGAATTTTCGAAGTTTTGCCAAAAATGGCAAAACACAAATTTCCTTCTATCTCCTTAACCATGCGAGATAGAGCGATTTCGTCGAAATTTTCGACCCACAGGTATTTGAGCATTGTATTCTTAAAAAAAAAATTTCCCCTCCCCTAAAATGGCGGCCATTTTGAATTTTCAAATTTTTGCCAAAAATGGCAAAACACAAATTTGCTTCTATCTCCTTAACCATGCGAGATAGAGCGATTTCGTCGAAATTTTTCAACCCACAGGGTATCTAAGGAATGTAATATTTGCAATTTTCAAAAAATTTTCCCCTCCCCAAAAATGGCAGCCATTTTGAATTTTCGAATTTTTGCCCAAAATGGAAAAACACAAACTGGCCTTAACCGTGCAAAATAGAGTTATTTTGTTGAAATTTTCGACCCATAGGGTATCTAAGAAATGTACTCTTGGCCATTTTCAAAAAAATTTCCTTTTCCCAAAAATGGCGGCCATTTTGAATTTTCAAATTTTTGCCAAAAATAGAAAAACAGGAATTTGCTTCTATCTTCTTAACCGTGCAAGATAGAGTGATTTCGTCAAAATTTTCAACCCAACCAATGCAAAAAGGCATGAAGCTGAAATAATTTACATCTACACTAACAAATATTTAAGCATCATTGATATATTTTACAAATGAAACAGGGTCTTGTAAGACTACTGTACAATTTGGGCAAAAGGTTCATGGGTGGACATTACACATGATAATGTGTGTTCTTCTATGCTATCCTGTTTCTATTCGCATCTACTATCAACAGGGCGGCCTATTTCTAGTATTGAATTTTACTTTTGCGATTTGTGAGCAATCGCTTATAGGTGGCTTCACAGATTCAAATCAAATTTGGTACGTGGGTGTAACTGGTCTTCAAGTTGTGGCCTACTTTAAGGCGACATTAAACTCCTAATGATAACTAGTGCTGTCACTCGCTAATAGAATTTACATTGAATATCGCCCACGTTGGTTGACCAAGTACCAACATATGTCGACTTCATAAACTCACCTCAGAATTAAACTATTCAATTAAAAGGTACAATTATATTTTTCTTGCCTTTATTTACCATTTATAGTGTCATATTTGTCTTTTTACTTTGGTTTGATGCATCTTCAGATACAGTAACCCTTTGGAAATCGTCAGTATATTAAAATAATTTTGTAATTCCGACTAAATAAAGTGCTGTATAATGGCTTTAATAAAACATATACACCTCAAATAAATAAAATTACAATGTTTTACACAGTATTTGAATGGTTTACATCAATTAAATTGACTTACTAACATGAAAAACATAAAGATGCAATTCCAAAACTACATTCGAGCAATGCAGTGTTCGCTCTCGTCAAAAATGAATGCGAGACAGACTGTCTCCCTTCACTTGAAAAGGCGAGACAACTGTGAAAAAATGTGAGACATGTTTTGCGTCAAGATATTTTGAAATATTTAGTTCCAATTTGGGACTGCATAAAATCTTCTTTATTTAAATAATAAGAAATAGATGCTAAACTAAAAGTTCAGAAAATAAAATATTTAATTCTGTTTTTATTTGCCTTTTATTTACTTTTTAAATTTCACTTCTAAACCACATCTTAATGGCCTAATAGCTGGGTGCTACTGTTTTTTTTTTAAATTTGTTTTTTATATTACTGTTATCTGGATTCATCAAATAAATAAATAAATTGCATTTCTTCTCTTTTCTTTGAAGAAATATATATTTTGTCTCTTCCGATAATAGACGAATTTCTTTGGTCAGTAGTTGTTTCGAGTTTCAACTGTTTCGCCTGTGACACAATATGCAGAAGACGAGTTAAAAAATAGACATAAAGCACGGAAATCTCGTGAGAATAGCCGAAATCTCGTGTGAATTACTGTTAGCTGGATGTATCAAATAAAATAAACTCACTTTCATGTCTTTCTCACCTATTTCTATGAGGAAATATGTACGTCGCCGCTTCCGATAATAGACAAATTTCTTTGGTCAGTAGTTGTTTCGAGTTTCGACTGTGACACAATATGCAGAAGACGAGTTAAAAAATAGACATAAAGCACGGAAATCTCGTGAGAATACCCGAAATCTCGTGTGAATTACTGTTAGCTGGATGTATCAAATAAATAAATTGCATTTCTTCTCTTTTCTTTGAAGAAATATATATTTTGTCTCTTCCGATAATAGACGAATTTCTTTGGTCAGTAGTTGTTTCGAGTTTCAACTGTTTCGCCTGTGACACAATATGCAGAAGACGAGTTAAAAAATAGACATAAAGCACGGAAATCTCGTGAGAACAGCCGAAATCTCGTGTGAATTACTGTTAGCTGGATGTATCAAATAAAATAAACTCACTTTCATGTCTTTCTCACCTATTTCTATGAGGAAATATGTACGTCGTCGCTTCTGATAATAGACAAATTTCTTCCGTCAGTTTTGAATGTTTCGCCTGGTAGCGACAGCACAGACGTGTTGGTGAGTTGGTTTTGCGACAACTCGCCCCAGAGTGTGTACAAACTCGCAAAATTGCGCTCGAGAGCGAACACTGGCAATGGTTTAATGCTTTTCTGACAGGTCATGTGACCCCATTTGTATGGACCGGGTTGTCAAAAAAAGTCGAAAATATATTTTAAAATGCAGAATAATCCTTCATTTTTGAAAGATATTGTTATTATTACCGTAAATGACCTATTTAGCGCACAGTGCGCTAAGGAAAGACTATTTTTGTTCAATATTTGGTGGGAAAAAATTCCCCTTTTAGCACACCCATCATGAAACACTTCCGGGATGAAGTATAGGTCCATCTCGTAAGAATAACGGTGTTTCGACATTTAGAATCTACTAAAAATACCCACTTCCTGTAAATATGGCGGTAGATAAAAACAAACTCGAAAATCATGACAAAAATGTCAATTTATTAAGTAAAAATACGTACAATATATAAAAAATATGTGATATTGTGCACTGTCACCGACGATATTGCTTGGAAAAAGAGGTAGGGTGCGGTTACAAGGGCGGATGCGCTAAATAGGTCAATTACGGTATATCAGTATGTTGATATCTTTGTAATCGGATTTCAAAAAAATGCATCCAATTATTGCTCATAGACATAGCAAACGATAGTATCAGAAGTGGCGAGTGTCGCAACAGCACTAGTGGTAACATGACTATATTGAATTTAAATTTTTACCCCACAGCACTTAATGGCTGTTGGGGTATTGTTTTCACCCATGGTGTCCGGATGGTCGGGCGGGCGGGCGGGAAATAGTTTGTCCGGGCTGTATCTCAGAAACCGTAAGGTGTAGGAAGTTGATACTTGGTAGGGACATTGGTTAGGGGGTGTAGTTGTGCAACGTCATAGTCTGACCTTGATTTGACCTTGCCGTAGTGACCTTGACCTATAAAATCTTGTCCGGGCTATATCTCGGAAACCATAAGGTGTAGGAAGTTGATACTTGGTAGGGACATTGGTTAGGGGGTGTAGCTGTGCAACGTCATGGTCTGATCTTGATTTGACCTTTGACCTTGCCGTAGTGACCTTGAGTTTGAAAATCTTCTCCGGGCTATATCTCGGAAACTGTAAGGTGTAGGAAGTTGATACTTGGTAGGGACATTGGTTAGGGGGTGTAGTTGTGCAACGTCATAGTCTGACCTTGATTTGACCTTTGACCTTGCCGTAGTGACCTTGACCTATAAAATCTTGTCCGGGCTATATCTTGGAAACCGTAAGGTGTAGGAAGTTGATACTTGGTAGGGATATTGGTTAGGGGGTGTAGCTGTGCAACGTCATGGTCTGATCTTGATTTGACCTTTGACCTTGCCGTAGTGACCTTGAGTTTGAAAATCTCGTCCGGGCTATATCTCGGAAACTGTAAGGTGTAGGAAGTTGATACTTGGTAGGGACATTGGTTAGGGGGTGTAGTTGTGCAACGTCATAGTCTGACCTTGATTTGACCTTTGACCTTGCCGTAGTGACCTTGACCTATAAAATCTTGTCCGGGCTATATCTCGGAAACCGTAAGGTGTAGGAAGTTGATACTTGGTAGGGATATTGGTTAGGGGGTGTAGGTGTGCAACGTCATGGTGTGACCTTGATTTGACCTTTGACCTTGCCGTAGTGACCTTGACCTATAAAATGTTGTCCGGGCTATATCTCAGAAACCGTAAGGTGTAGGAAGTTGATACGTGGTACGGATATTGGTTAGGGGGTGTAGGTGTGCAACGTCATGGTGTGACCTTGATTTGACCTGTGACCTTGCCGTAGTGGCCTTGACCTATAAAATCTTGTCCAGGCTATATATCAGAAACCGTAAGGTGTAGGAAGTTGATACTTGGTAGGGATATTGCTTAGGGTGTGTAGGTGTGCAGCGTCATGGTCTGACCTTGATTTGACCTTGCCGTAGTGACCTTGACCTATAAAATGTTGTCTGGGCTATATCTCAGAAACCGTAAGGTGTAGGAAGTTGATACTTGGTAGGGATATTGATTAGGGGGTGTAGGTGTGCAACGTCATGGTCTGACCTTGATTTGACCTTTAACCTTGCTGTAGTGACCTTGACCTATAAAATATTGTCCGGGCTTTATCTCGGAAACTGTTAGGTGCAGGAAGTTGATATTTGGTAGAGACATTGGCTAGGGGGTGTAGGTGTGCAGCATCATGGTGTGACCTTGATTTGACCTTTGACCTTGCCATAGTGACCTTGACCTATAAAATCGTCATGGCTGTATCTCAGAAACCGTAAGGTATAGGAAGTTGATACTTGGTAGGGACATTGGTTATTGGCTATAGGTGTGTATTATCATGGTGTGACCTTAATTTGACCTTTTACCTTGCCGTAGTGACCTTGACCTTTAAAATCTTGTTGCACCTTTGGGTTTGTCTTTTGATGCAGATTAAGCAAAAGTCATATTAGAATTTATTAAGAATTTTACTTTCATAACTTCCCATTGTAAGAGATAGAATTTCATCAAGTGAGCTGCAGATTTTACTCCCAACACCACACATAAACATTCATTAAATGTATTACCACTTCTGTATGCATGGTAATATTCAAACCATCTAAACCATAATGCGGAAATGCAGATGTATATAAAGAGTGTTGAATTTTAGTTTACTGAGTAATGCTGTCATCTTGTCATTGAATTATCTTGTTTTAATACTTCATCTTTATATGCATTATCTTTCTTTTAAACATTATTTCTCCATTTAAACATTGTTTGGACCTTTATATAACTGACAGTACTCTGAAAGTATCCTGAAGTTTGTACTGGTACAGTACTTCTATATCTCATGGTGTTGAAAATATTTCCCAAGGCTGTGGGGTACGGGCATCTCTGATGCTATTTTTCAATTTGTGGAGAATATTTCAAATCTGTATGACAGATTTAATTTCAATTTGGTATGTTGATGTATCTAGTAGTGAGTGGAATTGCCTCAATTTTCATGGTCGATTATTCGTCCATTTTTCCGACCGATGATCGACCCATAATCGACTTTTTACTCCACTGTTGGCTAATTATCATAAACACTTTCCGGCATAAATTATATTTCATTCCGGTAAGAATAACCGTGTTTCCGACATTTAGAATCTACCAAAAGCACCCACTTCCGGTAAATATGGCGGTAGTTATAAACAAACACAAAATTCGTGAGAAATCTATTGATTTATTAAAGGAAAGTTTAGAAAACTGCTTAAAATATAAAAATTACTTGGATATAGAGACATATAATGAAGGGTAAGATTTAATCGATTTCTAGAAGTTGTCAGTGACCGAACGCGATTGTACTATGACACCGACGATTGATCGAACATTGGTCTTATCGTCCACCCACTAGTATCTAGTCCTGAAGGTGTGCCCTATTTTAAGGTGACCTTAAACTCCCATGTGTAAAAAGAATGTTACTGAGCTCAACTTTTTCTATGATTCCACAAAGTATACCAAAATGGCATGACATATTAGATCTATATTTTGCAGGTACATGTAACTGATGTTGCAGAAATGCCCTAAAACTATATTGAGGTGATCTTTAACTCTCAGTAATGGCATAATTATAATTACTTTTCTTTTAAAATTTTGGATAATATCTTAAATTATGTTTGATAGATTTTAAGCACATGTAAATTTTGGCTATAAGTAACCTTGAACAGAGTCTACATGGTTAACATGACCTTAAACTCTTTAACATTTACATTGACTTACATTCAGTTTAAGGTTACAACATATTTTTATTTGGCAAAGTGATAGTTGAGAGTTTTCATTTAAATTAAACATGTACATGTATCTAGACCAAAACAGGATCTTTATCGTAATGTTACCATAAAAACCTGAAAGTTAAAGAAATGAGTTTAAGGTTACAACTTCTTTTAATTATTATATCCATCCTGCTGGACATGGATATTATTTTTCCTTTCCCTCTGAATCACCCTTCATTGCTGCGCATTTACAGGTACAGTTTTTTACATGTCTCAGCTAAGTTTGGTGTGGAGATTTAATGGCATGAGAGTTTTTGTGTGATGGCTTTCTTGGCAATATCTGGCAACTTCTTGGACTTATAAATATTATTATAGGTTCTTTGCTTTCAATATCTCTGCACAGACTGCAGTTGATTTGCTTTTCGGCAACACCTGGCAACAGTTTTTCCTTTTTTTTTGGACTTGAAATATATGGGTTCTTTGTTTTCTATACCCCTACACAGATTGGAGCTGATTAGTTATTTGGTAACACCTTTTATATGTTTCTTGGGCTTAAAAATCTTTCTCGGGTATCTTTGCATTCCAAACCCCTGCACAGATTTCAGTTGATTAGTTTTCCGGCAACACCTGGCAACAAGTGTTGCCATGGCAACACTTTTTTCTGTTTCTATGTTGTGGATATAAAAAGTCCTGAAGAAGACCTGTATGGTAAACTGACCTAACACTCCACAAGATTAGACAATGATCTTACTTGTTTGCTATCCCACAAAATGGCGGACAAATTAAGGCCTTCTTTTCTCCATGAAGAGAGGAGGTGGACAAATAGAAGTCCTTCTTTCCTCCATGAAGAGAGGAGGCAGACAAGACAGGACATCTTGCACAATGCAATAATTAAGTGTCCCTGAAAGGGCGCTTCTTTGTTTTCACCTCAGTTTCCTCGCCGCCGCCACCACCGCCGCCGCATTATGGTCTCCCTTGAATATCTCCCGTATTATTAGAAGGTTTCAAACCATATTTGGCAGTTATATACCTTAGGTGTGGGAAAATTTTTCTGCATGCTTAAATTTGACCTTTATGAAGGTCACATGATCAAAACCAGTTTTTTAAAGTACACCACCCCCCCCGTCATCACAGTTCAGGAAAAACTACTTGCTACACAGCCTTATAATTTGACGCACCTGTTTATACTATCGAAAATGCGAGCTGATTAGATTTTGGGAGCAATCCCCTTGAAAAATGTCTCATTTATGAGTGATTTTCTGACACCTTCCAATCTGAAAGCCTTAAATTTAGGTCAACCCCCCTATTATCTTCTTAAGTATTGCATTTAGAGCCATAAAATATATTGGGAGGTAATAGGAAACCATATGTGGAGAGTCTAAATAGCCGGTCAGTTTTACCCCCCGGCCCCCCCCTATGGGTCAAACTGGGGTCATAAAATAGCTGATTTTGAGTTTTTGCCTTATATCTCCTTTATTGTTGCTTTTATAGCTTCAGAATGTATTAAGAGGTATTGGGAAAGCATATGTGGAGAGTCTAAATAGCCGCTCAGTTTTACCCCCCGACCCCCCCTTATGGGTCAAACTGGGGTCATAAAATAGCTGATTTTGAGTTTTTGCCTTATATCTCCTTTATCATTGCTTTTCCAGCTTCAGAATGTATTAAAAGGTATTGGGAAAGCATATGTGGAAAATCTAAATAGCCTGTTAGTTATATCCCCTTCCCCCCCCCCCCCCCCCCCCCTTCCCCCCCCCATGGGTCAAACTGGGGTCATAATACAGTTGCTTTGGAGTTTTTGCATTATAACTCTGTTATTGTTTCCTTTATAGCTTCAGAATGTATTAAGAGGTATTGGGAAAGCATATGTGGAGAATCCAAATAGCCGGTAGGTTCCCTGACCCCCCCCCCCCCCCCCCCTCCCCCCTTTATGGCTGAAACTGGGCTCATAAAATACGTCATTTGGAGTTTTTGCCTTATATCTCCTTCATTGTTGGTTTTATAGCTTCGGAATGTATTAAGAGGTATTGGGAAACCATATCTGGACAGTCAAAATAGCCGGTTAGTTTTACCTCCTGACCCCCATGTATGGGTCAAACTGGGGCATAAAATAGCTTTTGCCTTTATTGTTGCTTTTATGCTTTCACAATGTATTAAAAGCTATTGCAAAACCCCTGTGGACAATCTAAATAGCAATACATACTTGCACACATGGTTATATATGAAGTTATCAATACTCGTTACTGAAATGCTTTGTAGCATTTACACAAAATTTACTTAAGTTATCCTTAACACTTAAACAGTGTGAAATATACACATCAGAATATTACTACAAGCATATTTAGTAGGCTTGGCTTAATGTTTTAATTAGAATAGGACATTTCCTCAAAAAAGCATAATATATGCTTTTTCCAATCTACTACACTTTCTCCAGCTTGTCTATGTCTACAACACTTGTTTATGTTAATTAAAGAAGACCTTTGTAGGATTTTCCCTCTCATGATATCATTAAATGGGTTGGTTTATGTAACAGTACGGTGCAGCTTTGTGCATTCTTAGCTTTACAGCATGCATATTAAAACCACAAGGCATTTTAAACTCTCAGGGACGCTTCGCTTTTGTTAGCAAAAGCATTCCTCTAGTTTGTATGGTCATATGACTAGCAGTTTAAGTTATATCTTTCAACAAGGTGGGGCTCCACCATGACTCAATACTTCTGAAAGATGGTCTGGATCTGCAAAAATACTGCACGTCAGCCAACAATTTATGTCTATCCATCATTATTTATGTCCTTTTGAATTTCATCCGCTTCAGTCTTTAACCAAAGCTGGTGATACAGTATAGTTCTAAATTCTTGTAATACTTTATCTTAACATACATTTCCAGTCTCTCAGATGTTATTTTCTCTACTTAAGCATTATTTGGACCTTTATATAACTGACACTAGTGAAGGGACGATTAGACCAACGTTCGATTAATCGTCGGCGTTATGGTACAATCGCGTTCGGTCACTGACAACTTCTAGAAATCGATTAAATCTTACCCTTCCTTATGTGTCTCAATATCCACGTGTTTTTTATATTTTAAGCAATTTCCTTAACTTTCCTTTGATAAATAATTAGATTTGTCACGAATTTGGGTTTGTTTATGTCTACCGCCATATTTACCGGAAGTGAGTGGTTTTGGTAGGTTCTAAATGTCGGAAACACCGTTATTCTTACCGGATTGACAAATACTTCATCCCGGAAAGTGTTTCATGATATATTTTCTTACAGTGGAGTAAAAAAGTCGATTATGGGTCGATCATCGGTCGGAAAATTGGACGAATAATCGACCACGAAAATTGAGGCGATTCCACTCACTAACTGACACTGCTCTGAAAGTATCCCGATCTTTGTACTGTTTTCCTATAAGTCAACCTGTACAAGTTGCAACTTGTACAAGCTGTTTGTACAAGTTGAAACTTGCACAGATTTCTTGTACAAGTTGCAACTTGTACAAAATCTCAACTTGTACATAACATATAAATAATTTTCCCATAAAAAATTAACTCTGAATTTACAGAAAAACCTTTAAAAATTTTGCCAGCAACACTTAAAATACAAAAAAAGTTATTAATATATTAATATTAATTAAGCAAATTACAAATCTGTCAGTACTGAGTTAAGCAGTGTGATAGAACCTTTAAATATATAAAACCATCCAACGCATTGTAATATTTGATGCCTAAATACAGTTAATTTAGCACATTACAAATCTGTCAGTAACTGAGTTAAGCAGTAGTTTTAAGTGTGTTTAACTTTGTATAAGGTACTCTGTCTCCTTTAAATCTGCTTGAAGTCAGTTGATAGGTATAGGTTGCTTCAGCAGTACATCATTTGTTATCCGTTGTATCCAGTAATCCCCATAAAAGACCCTCCATAAGACACCAAGTGACAATTCCACTTTCAGATATTGCCTGTTGAACTTAGTTTGATGTAGATTTATGTAGAAAAGTATTTACAGTTCACAACTTGTCTGCTTTTTGTCAAGTGTATGTTGATATTGACAGTTGTCTTTGTGTTTGTGTTGTAGAATTTTTTACATCAACTTGACGAATTGCAAGTATGATTCAAGTAAGTGATGACAAATGTGAAGAGCCATTGGTGATAAAATTTATTTGCATTATATATCACTGTTGAGGTATTTTATTCTCTGTGGCTAAATTTATAAATACACAGAAGTAATATTAACTAGGGCTGCAACAATTCTTTGGTTACTTGGAAACGAAACAAATCAGTTCAATACTCGAGGCAAGAAAAGTGAACCGGGTTTTCGAAAAACAACTAAATATAGACGTAAAATCTACTACAAAATTAGATTTTTCCTTTAAATATATTAATATATTTTACAAATAAAAGGTGTTTCCGTTTTTTATATTTTAAGCATTTGCAAAATTGTTTGTGTAACAATGTTTTGTAAGACAGCATTTTATATAACGTATTTCAAAGACGCCTCAAATCTCGCAATGTAAAAATGGTTAAAGTTTCCTGTATTTTGCATTATAAATATTCAATGAATTATCAACATTTTTTCCTGTTGTACGCATTTGAACTGTTTACAAAGTGTAATATGTCAAAATATGATACAGTTTATTTCATGGGCGATAATGAAGCAATTAACTGAGTCTGAGTCGATTCTTCCAAAATAAGGAATCGAGGCGCGTTTTCGGGCTCGCTTGCAGCCCTAATATTAACACACAGTTAAAGTAATACAGTAACTGTAACATCTTTTCTGTTTTGGAATCCCGCCATGCAGTGCAAAACCGTTCTGACTCCAGGACAACACGGGTGTTGCGTGATCCCAAAAAATAAAATTTGACATGAAGTTGTAAAACGGCTAAAACATGGTCATCAAAATAAGTGTAAAAGCTAAAAAGTTTTCAAAATATTTGATAAAAAGTTATTTCTTCAGATTTATTTCTGTTTCTGATATTTTAAGTTTTCCACCAATTTATATGCTGTTAGTCAAGATCACCATTACGGTATATTGTTCAGGGATGGGTCGGTATCATAAATGTGTAGATCGGGAGATCACTAACGCAAAACCATTCCGATACCGAGACATTTTAGTATACCCTCAATGAAACAGGCACCGACAGTAAGTGAAACTCGTGAAACCAAAACATGGAAGCTTCCTCTCAATAACTCACAATAAATATCCAAAAATGCACAAAAAAATATGGGATAAAAGTGTGCAATTTCTGCAGATTTAAGGTATATTTCAAATAGTTTTCCTTTAATTATATATTTTGACAAGTGAGATGGAGGTTATAAAGTATGGTAACTTATTTACCAAACATGCCAGTTCCGCAGAACGAGATTGCTATAAAAGGCTGTAAACGAACAAAAATACACCAGAAGAGCTCTTTAAGTCTTCAGATTGCTTGCTTCTGTCCACAATTTTAGGTTTTAATTCAATTCTTGGTGTTGATAAGTGAAGTGGCGGTTGTAAAATCTTACCGACCCATCCCTAATGTTATGATTTTTTACCCCACAGCCCTTAAGGGCTGTCAGGGTATTGTTTTCACCCATGGTTGTCCGGATGGTTGGGCGGGCGGGGGGGAACAAGTTTGTCTGGCCTGTATCTCAGAAACAGTAAGTCGTAGGAAGTTGATACTTGGTAGGGACATTGGTTAGGGGGTGTAGGTGTGCAACGTCATTGTGTGACTTTGATTTGACCTTGCCGTAGTGACTTTGAGTTTGAAAATCTTGTCCGGGCTATATCTCGGAAACCATAAGGTGTAGGAAGTTGACACTTGGTAGGGACATTGATTAGGGGGTGTAGGTGTGCAACGTCATGGTGTGACCTTGATTTGACCTTTGACCTTGTCGTAGTGACCTTGACCTTTAAAATCTTGTCTGGGCTATATCTCAGAAACCATAAGGTGTAGGAAGTTGATACTTGGTAGAGACATTGATTAGGCGGTATAGATATGCAACGTCATGCTGTGACCTTGATTTGAGCTTTGACGTTGCCGTAGTGACCTTGAC
Source organism: Sabellastarte sp. h YS-2021 (assembly GCA_964017235.1). Classification (NCBI taxonomy): domain Eukaryota; kingdom Metazoa; phylum Annelida; class Polychaeta; order Sabellida; family Sabellidae; genus Sabellastarte; species Sabellastarte sp. h YS-2021. The sequence continues at coordinate 140,842,156 of OZ024928.1, forward strand.
CTACAAAATCTCGTCCGGGGTATATCCTGGAAACCGTAAGGTGTAGGAAGTTGATATTGGGTAGGGACATTGGCTAGGATGTTTAGATGTAAAATGTCATGGTGTGAGCTTGATTTGAGCTTTGACCTTGCCGTAGTGACCTTGACCTATAAAACCTTGTCTGGGCTATATTTCGGAAACCATAAGGTATAGGAAGTTGATATTTGGTGAGGACATTGGTGGGGGGGTTATATGTGAGCAACGTCATGGTGTGACCTGGATTTGACCTTTGATCTTGCATCTCTGATGCTGTTTTATCTCTCTTATATCTTTTTATTTGAATCTTGGTCGTTGCACCTTTGGGTGTCTTTATGTAGATTAAGCACTGTTAAAGTCAGATTAGAATTCATTAACTGTTTTACTTTTACAACTTCCCATTGTAACAGATGGTATTGCATCAAGTGAGCCACAGGTTTTGCCCCAACTCCACATAAAAGCATGTATTGCCACATCTGTGTGTATGGGTAATATTCAAAATATTCAAACCATAATTCGACCATACAAATGAATATCAAAATGGGAGAAGTCTTAAAGCTTCATAATTTTTAGTTTACTGAATTTTCCTGTTTTATTACTTAATCTTTACATGCAGTGTCTTTCTCTTAGATGTTATTTTCTCTACTTAAACATTATTTGGACACTGACACTGCTCTGAAAGTATCCCAATCTATGTACTGTTTCACTACTTCTATATCTTAGGGTGTTGAAAACTATTTCCCTAGGCTGTGGGGTACGGGCATCTCTGATCCTATTTTCATCTTTACAGTAAATTCCAGTGTAATCATTGCAATAACAAGTTTTCTAAACATTGAATACAGGGATAGAGATTGAGGCTTCTGTGAACCTCATAATGTTTTATGCTTGAAAGTAAAATAGCATATCCATTTCTTTCAGTAAAAGCAAGTTTATTGTAAATATTTCAAGACTTCAAGTTGCAGGGATTAAAAAATGATCCACATTTTCATGTGGATCGTGTTTTTGGGACTCTTTACGCTATGGCCTAAACACTGAATACAGTTTTCTGAACTTTTCCCCATAGTATGAAAAACCTATGATAAGTCTTTTTTTTTTAGTTTGCCTTAGTTTGCTTCTTATCTGTTACAGTTCGCAGAGTCTCAAAAAGATATGGATTTAAGGAGGTTGGGGAAGATGAGGAGTGGAATCTGTTCTGGACAGATTACTCTGTCGGACTGGACAGAGTCATGGAGATGAAGAAATACCAGGTAGATTTCAATAAAACCAGTGTTTATATTTAGTTTTTTTTTGCCACAAAATCTGTTTTGAAACTGATATTTGTATGAGAGATGTGTGATATGCATGTAACCACTATATGAAAATGGTGTGCCTGTGTCAGTGTATTATCAAAAAAAAGAAAACTTCACTTTAAATTAGACAAGTGCAAGTAAACCATTTGTGGGACAGTTTACAGCTGGGAGCAGTATATAATATATTGTCAAGCATTTCAGAAAACAGCTCAGAACCAATTACCCCCTTTTTATTTTCTGCCATTTCTGTTTAGTTGAAAATCTAATCTAATCTTCTGCTTTGCAGGCGCAATATCTTCCCCACAAAGGGGAACTCAGTGCGCTGACTTAACAAAATCACTATCATAAGGTCAAATTGAAAAGCCAAATTTAAAGTTGAATTTCGACTAAAGAAGGTGACAATTCAGCAAAGTAATATGTCTCCATGTATTAGTACCCCAATCACACATGGATGTTTCCTGTCAACGAAATCGAAATGAAAGTCCGCAAATGCACAAAAATAGGATGAAAGTGTGCAATTTCTACAAATTTGTGGTTTGTTTCCAATAATATAAGTTTTCCTTCGATGATATGTGTTGACAAGTGAGATAGATGTTGTGAAGTGTCGTAACCAAAACATGGTGGTTCTGCCCAGCGAAATTGCTATAAACGTCTGCAAATGCACAATATTTTAAGTTTTCCTTCGATTATATGTGTTGACAAGCGAAGTGGCGGTTGTAAAATCTCATAACAGTATTTCACTAAAATGCTCTTGATACCGAGACACGGAGCCTACCGACCCATCCCTAATAATAACACATATAAACTATGATCTGATTGGGTAGCATCTTTTATACATTGTAGTGATTATACATATCTGGTGTGTAGTACAAAGTTTGACGAATCACTATAAGGATGCAAGGTAAAACAAAATATATAGACACAGAATAGTTGAATCAATAGTTGCCATATTCTGACAATGAGTTACTATTGATGTCTTCCCACTGTCTTTGTGCGGTGTGTCTAAACAAAAATGTCCTGTAATAAATGGATTAATGACATAAAGATAAACATTGGAATGTTCCCCACATAATATTGATAAAAAGTTTTGTACAGAAAAAATATGTATAATTAAATAAAATGAATTGAAATACTCTCTTAAATGAAATTTCATATAGCAGTGCATGTAGATATACATAAACGTCAATTTTTTTTCTTTTATTATCTCAGACATTAGGAAGTTCTTGTTTTGCACTCAAATTTTACTTGAAGATTATCTCTTAATTTAGTATAGTATATTGGTGCAACAAGATTTTGTCTTATTGTATCACCAAATAGATTTATTGATTTTTTGCCAGGAGACTTTGTTAGGGCCTTAGGATTTATGCCATTTCTGTCAATACATTATACAACATTGGGCCAAAATAAACATTGTTAATGGATTGCTTGAAAGTAGCGCCTTTGTCTCAAGAGCAGCCAGCATGTACAAATACCTCTATCTTTTAGGAAATAAAAAGTACATTAAGTATTGAAATAAGATCTGGAAAAATATTAGACAGTGCGTGTTTGTAAAATAATAATGGGTATTTATATTTAATCAAGTGAGTGGTGACAGATTCATGGTGTAGTTAGCTGACATAAAAACACATTGATTGTGAATTATATGATTCAGCCTGAAAGCGCCATCCCTCAGTTTACTTCTCTTAAATTTATCATGGATCTAGTTTCCTTGGTATTGTTCCTTGGAGGTGGCTCATAAAAATAAATTTTCTGTGTGTATAGTTGGGTTATTTATTAGTCTGTGTGTATCTTTAACTAGTGCTGGGACGATGTTTGCAAACTTCGGTATTATCGCTCGCTGGCTCATTGCCGATCAATGACCGGTAAACTTTAAGTACAACCGATATTTGCTAAACTCATTTCTTTGTAGCCTTTTGGTCACAATAAAACACTAACCGGAATAATATTTTGTAAAAATTTGAAATATTTATCACTTAAAATGTCAACACTAGCTGTGAATGCAATAAAAATAGGGCGTGGCTGCGGTACGGTAAAACCGTTCCCTAGAAAATAAGCTACAGTACGGATTGACGCACTCCAGAACTTTGTCTTGAGTGCGGTTTCAGTAACAATTGTTTTCATTGGTTAATTGAATTAATCACGTTTGCAGACGAAAAAATAGACTGGTTGGCTATATATATATATATATATCCCCCTATTTGTAAAATGTGGCTAGAAATATCTATCTTAAGCTCCTATTTCCTTAAGTCTGTGTGTGCAAGTACTAGCATTTGATATTCTATTTGTAAAATATTGCTAGAAAACTTCAACAGTAGTTGAGGTAAGAGTAAAATATTTGTCTGGACTCTCAAGTGAGGTTTCAGTAACAAATTATTTCATTGGTTAATAAAATTAATCACGTTTGCAGACGAAAAGTAGACTGGTTGCCTAGTTCCTATGTAATATATGGTTAGAAACCCCATCGTGACCTCATATTTCCTTAAATCTGTGTGTGCAAGAACTAGCATTTGATATTCTATTTGTCAAATATTGTTAGAAAACTATCATTAGAAGGTGCAGTAAGAGTAAAATATTGATAGACTTTTGTTTGTAAATGGTACAAAATCCATCATGGTCTCATATTTTCTTAAGTCTTCACGTGTATAAGTGCAAGTAGCCTCATATTTCCTTCACTCCAAGGGATATTTAGGTTACCAGTTTGAACCGCACTCGAGTCAGTTTGCTGGAATACGGCAAATGAATGCTACCGTACTGTAGAATTTCTTCTCGAGTGCGGTGATTTACCGTACTCCAGCCACTTCGATAAAAATAACGTAAATAGAAACACTTTGGGGTTTTCCCACTGTTGTCAAGGTAATCATAAGATGAGCCAATCACAAGTGAAGATACATCCAGCATGGTCTGTTAGTGAGGGAGACGTCTGTGAATGGCTTTTAGGTTATATTTTTGTTATATTTGTGATAATTTGTGTGTATTTTGCTTGTTGTTATTTAATATTTGATTTTTCTGTCTGGTTTACACTTTTGACTCCATAATCGGAAATGTTCGAAGTTTGTTCACAAATTTCCGATACGAACATCGACACGTAATATCATGGCGATCTCCCAGCACTATCTTTTACTACAACTATATTTCCCAAATATTATTAGTGTGCCTGACAGTATTGCTTGTTTGGATGTCCTTTTTCAAGTTAATATTTTAATAGTTCACTTTCTATTTAGATTATAATTAATTTTATTGATACAAATGTACTATTACTCCACAAAGTAGTAGTTTAGCAAGCCGTAGGCACTAATGGATGTGTCAGGCTGATTAGTGAATGGCGGTCCATTTCTACTGCACATTGCATAATAAAATTACATTATTGTACTATTGTAATACCCCAGTGCCACTTTCAAGTTTTAGTAATAATACAATTTATAAGTTGGGATACTGCTGCAACTCATCCTGTTGAAAATGTGTGGGAAAACTGACAAAATAGTGATTTATCCCAGTTGAAATCATTAACTTTACAATCAAAGTATTAAGATTGAAAGGGTAAGTCTTTTAAGACCTGGGGCTGTATTCTTCAACAATACTTAAAGACTGTTCCTAACTTGGATTCTTAGTTTTTCTCAAGTTTTTACTTACTTAGATCAAACTGTTATTCATCAACATTCCTAACTCTAAGGTCACCTTAGACCTCTACTTAGATTTCAAGTTATCTGTAGAGGTACCTTAGATGATAAAATATTTTTTAAAATATGCAATTATTGGAGGGAATCTTGTGTTTTATTAATATTAAACTGTGCCACAATATAAAAAAAACAGCATTTTCCATTGAGAAAATGAACCTTTTCACCATTTTTAACAAAGCAGAAAGTAGACCTTATGTAAGAATTGTTGTGGAATAAGACTCTTCCTAACTTAGATATACTGATTTCCTAGTGTACAGTTACAGTACAAAGTATAGGGAGTTTTCCACACTTAGAATCTAAGTAATACTTAACAAAGTAGCAGTTAATGAATACGAAATCTAAGTAATACTTTGGTAAGCAGAAAACCATTCCTAAGTTAGATCTAAGGTGACCTTAGCTAAGTATTATTGAAGAATATGGCCCCAGGTCCTGACTTGCAATTCATAGAGATTAGTCATAGCACCAAGCCCTGATCACTTTGGAGAAGCAGAAAAAATTAATCAGTGGACATGTACAACTAATCTCCTCATGGGACACGATTAAGCAATAGAAAGTGTGCGAATATTAGTCATAACAACCTAAAAATAATTCTTAGGAAGATTAATTATAAGATAAAAGAATCATTTATATTCAGCTCGGTACATAAAAACTCACTTGCAAAGATTTTGAAGCATGTTTTAAAATGGAATTGCTAGCCACAATTGCAATGATTTTTCTTGGCCAATAATAAAACTGGGGTATTACACTGAAAATCAAATGTTCAGATCCTTTTACCGGTAGAATTTTGTTTTCAGAAAAGCGAATATGTTTCCTTGTAAAATATATTCTTCAAATTGTGTGAATATGTCAAAGATAATATAAATTCCAGGCCTGTGAAAGAATGCTTGAGTACTCAACTGTATTATTTTTCCTAACAGTCTTCATAAAGTCAGGAAATCTCTGCCTATTTCCTTACATAAAAGAGTACTGGTTGAAGACTGGCAATTACAGTTAACTTAGTTTATGCTCATGTAACCCCATATAAAAATTGCACCAAAAGTGGACTGCCTACAATGAAGTACATCTGCAACCATATATACATGAACAGAAAAAATCTCTATTATCTGGCCCTCTATAATCTGAATCTCCAGCTTAATTGATTTACTTACCTACATGACTTTGTATAAATGCACGGTCTAGCATGAGCAACAATACAGGATTTTATACATTATCAGAAACCATTAATTCTAGTGCTCTGTATTTATTTGGGTTTTAATGTCGCTTTCAACTAGGGGTGTGTCGGCAGTGGCGGTATACTGGTATCAAGACAATTATACTGAAATACTGTGACCATTTTCAAAACCGGAATCTCGAATGTCAGCTAAAATAATTATTGGAAAACGTAAAATAGTAAATACCAAACCTGATACTGAAGAAATGATAAACTATTCTCTCATTTTTCACTAGATTTTAATGCATTTATAGCGATTTCTTTGAAAAAAACTGCCCATGTTTTGGTTTACGTGAAATCACTTCCTGTTTGTGGGTCTGTTTGATGGGGGAAATGCTGAAACTTAAACTTTTTTGGTATCCCGGAAACAGTACGGTTTTGCATTCAATTTGGCGGAATCTCAAACTAGAAAGTCTGGTACCATTGCACCCCTACTTTCAACACATTGTATAGGTCATATCACTACAGGTAGTTGGAAGGGCAGAGGAAACCAGTACATACATTTGGTCAAGCTTCTGTACTGTAAACTGCCGACCAACAGCAAGTAACTACCAGCTTTCCTACTTATGGTCAGGCCGGGAACTGAACCCACTCTGCCACCATTGCCCCTCTAGTGCTTTATAAAACATACCGTCCACAGAAACACCTAACCTCTTTGATCTCTTAACACCATTTTTAGGCGGGTTGTGTGTAACCAACCCGCCTATTAGATTGATGTGTCCGACGTCCGTCTGTTCGTCCACATTTTCATTTCTGGACTGTAACTCAAAAAGGCTTTGTCCAATCAAATTCAAACTTGACAGGGACATACATCACCATCATAGCTAAGTTCCTTTCGAAGTTGGTGTAATTCCGTCCGTTTGTTTGTCCGTTTTTTGTCCGTCTGTCTGTCCGTCCACATATTCCTTTCCGAACTCTAACTCAAAAACGCTTTATCCAATCGAATTCAAACTTGACAGGGACATACATCACCATCATAGCTAGGTTCCTTTCAAAATTGGTGTTATTCTGTCCGTTTTTTGCCCGTTTGTCTGTCCATCAACATTTCTGTTTCCGGAGTCTTACTTGAAAACGCTTTGTTCAATCGAATTCAAACTTGACAGGGAGATAGATCACCATCATAGCTAGGTTTCTTTCGAAATTGGTGCAATTCCATCCTTTCATTTGTCCGTTTTTTGTCCGTTTGTCTGTCCATCAACATTTCCGTTTCCGGAGTCTTACTCGAAAACGCTTTGTTCAATCAAATTCTAACTTGACAGGGAGATAGATCACATCATAGCTAGTAGTGGGTGGACGATTAGACCAACGTTCGATCAATCGTCGGTGTCATGGTACAATCGCGTTCGGTCACTGACAACTTCTAGAAATTGATTAAATCTTACCCTTCCTTATGTGTCTCAATACCCACATATTCTTTTATATTTAAGGCAGTTTACAAAACTTTCCTTTAATAAACTAATAGATTTGTCACGGATTTTGGGTTTCTTTACAACTACCGCCATATATACCGGAAGTGGGTGCTTGTGGTAGATTCTGTATGTTGGAAACACCGTTATTCTTAACGTATTGGAATACACTTCGTCCTGGAAAGTGTTTCATGACAGTGGAGTATAAAAGTCGATTATGGGTCAATCATCGGTCGGAAAAATGGACGAACAATCGACCATGAAAACTGAGGCGATTCCACTCACTAATAGCTTGGTTCCTTTCAAAATTGGTGTAATTCCGTCCATTCGTTTGTCCATTTTTTGTCTGTTTGTCTGTCAACATTTCCGTTTCTGGACTCTAACTCGAAAACACTTTGTCCAATCGAATTCAAACTCGACAGGGAGATAGATCACCATCATAGCTAAGTTGCTTTCGAAATTGGTGTAATTCTGTCTGTTCGTTTGTCCGTCAACGTTTCTGTTTCCGGACTCTAGCTCAAAAATGCTTTGTCCAATCGAATTCAAACTTGACAGGGACATAGATCACCATAATAGCTAGGTTGCTTTCGAAATTGGTGTAGCTCTGTCCTTTTGTCTGTGGGTCAACATTTTCATTTCCGGACTCTTGCTCGAAAATGCTTGTCCAATCTAATTCAAACTTGACAGGTTTTAATGTGTGTACAATTGGGGTTTTACAATTAATAATCTCGCGGAGCTTTTCAATTGACAAAATGCATGACGATGTTTATCCAAAATGAAATGTTAACAATGCATTGCCAACCGAACATACACAATCACTGAAGGCATGTTCGATTGGGGCTTTGTAGTCAATAATCTCTGGGAGTTTTTCAATTGACAAAATGCATGACGTTTATACAAAATGAAACATGAACAATGCATTGCAACCAAATGCACCCAGCTCAAGTTCACATAATATTTTGTAAAATAAAAATGACAATATACATTGAAATGAAGCAAATAATTTGCAATTAGAGGGTCAGTTATATATTGTATTACACAAATATATTAAACTACTTCATCAATGACCACCCCATGTACATATTTAGTGCCTAAAAACAATGTTTCTTCTATTATCGCCAACTTTGTAAACCCATAGACATTGGATTTCTAGCAATTAGGGGTATCTGAACCCCTCGATTATCTGACCCGATTGTATGTTTCCCATTGAGTTTGGTTACATAATTGAGGTTCTACTGTACATATATAGAATATTATTCCAAGAAAGTAAATCAAAGTTGAAATGTAAAACTTTTTCAACATTTCAGATTATCTTGAAATCTCTTCTGAGATATTTACTTTGCAAATATATCTGTTATTTGGGCATGAGAACCACAAACAATGCTAATAGCTGATAATTTGTAGTTTTATTTAAACGGATCACAGGGAACATAAAATGAGATTGCATAGCATATCAGCTGACATGAAGGTAAACAGCCAGAAAAGAATTCTTTGATTTTACATAGAATATGTATTGGCTGTTACAAGGCTAAGCTAATATAGCCAATAGTATTTTACAAGACTAGTTCTTTATTTTATGAAATGACAAAGTTCAAACTGAAAAATAAAATGCATGCAGAGAGAGCAAAAGGCTCGACTTGATGTGACCAGTCACTCGCGAGTGTTGTTAAGTGTTCTATTATTTGCAATCTATTGTCATTAATCATTATGTCCACCCACTGGGGGGTGGACATATTATTTTTGCTTTTTCCGCCGTCCGGCGTCCCACTTGGTTTCCAGACATTTTAGGCAACAGTTCTTATCCTATCTTTACCAAATTTGGCATGCAGGTTTATTGGGTTAATAGCTTGTATGGGATTGCTTTTGGTGATGATAGCTCTATAGCTAACCGAGTAATAGCTACTTTGCTACTTTTGAGTATCTGTTTGGTTTCCAGACATTTTAAGGAATGCTATTAAGCCTATCTTTCTGAAATTTGGTATGGAGGTTCATTGGGTTAATAGCTTGTATGGGATTGCTTTTGGGGGTATTGCTTCATAGATCAGTGATTAATTAATTAAATAAATGAGTAATTGGCTATTTTGAGTACTGAAAAAGGCAAATGTGCTCATATCTCCTAAACCGTGCGAGATAGAGCGATTTCGTAGAAATTTTCGACCCACAGGGTATCTAAGAAATGTACTCTTAGCAATTTTCAAAAAATTTTCCCCTCCCCAAAAATGGCAAAACACAAATTTGCTTCTATCTCCTTAACCATGTGAGATAGAGCGAATTCGTCGAAATTTTCAACCCACAGGGTATCTGAGCAATGTACTCTTTGCAATTTTCAAAAATTTTCCTCTTCCCACATATGGCGGCCATTTTGAATTTTTGCCCAAAATGGCAAAACACAAAATTGATTCTATCTCCTTAACCGTGCGAGATAGAGCGATTTCGTCGAAATTTTCGACTCACAGGGTATCTAAGAAATGTACTCTTGGCAATTTTCAAAAAATTTTCCCTTCCCCACATATGGTGGCCATTTTGAATTTTCGAATTTTTGCCCAAAATGGAAAAACACAAATTTGCTTCTATCTCCTTAACCGTACAAAATAGAGTTATTTCGTTGAAATTTTCGACCCATAGGGTATCTAAGAAATGTACTCTTGCCCATTTTCAAAAAATTTTCCTCTTCCCAAAAATGGCGGCGAATGGTTACTCGAGCCTCGATAGAGGAGTCGGGCTTTGCTTGGATTCGAGTTCATTTTAACTACTTGGTTTTTGGCAAAGTATTGTATTACCGCCCGCATAATGAAACGTTTGTGTAAAATATGCTACATTTCTGTCACATGTTGTCAATTAAAGTTGTGGTTTTTTGCTTAGAAACATATAATCGATTCCATATTCTATGATATCTGCTTAAATAGAAGACGTTTTCTTCAAAAGTTTTTCTGGAATTGAATATTCAGTTTATAAAAGACTTCTAATGGTAGGTACTAAATCTCACGGTTACTCGAATTCGGGCCGGTTGTCAGAGGATGAGTACTCGGGCTGTTTTTTAGCACCCTTCCCAACCCTAATATACATAGAAATGCTGCTTGAAAATAAAGCTTTTTACATGGAAATGTGTATTGTGAATATAAAAACTGCTAATTTCCCTGTCGTTTCTGCACAGATTTTTATACAGTAATACGAGCAGAAGTGCTGTTACAGTAGTAATACCTTTCTAATGTTATAAATAACATATTTATGGGTTACATAGTTTTTGGAATATTAATGAAAAAATCAGCACTTAAGTGGTGTTAAAACATTTCGTTAAACCCATGGAAACAAAAGAGGTGAATGAATTAATGAAGTGACATAATCACTTATCAGAGTACTATATCTTGATTATGTCACAAGAGCCTCTAATTCTGATTGGACAAACCTTTTGAAGAAGAAATCCTGACTTAATTTTGATATATGAATTTTCACAAAATTTTCTGAATATTTTTAACACAGGAGTATCTAGAGTGGATTTGGTTTTGGCGAGTATCTGGCAACACTTTAAAGATTTTTTTGATTTAACATTTGTTAGTGTTTAACAACCTAAAACCATGCATGATTTTTCACTAAACTTTCAGGATATGTTTAACCCAAGATGATCTAGAGCTAATTGGGTTGTGGGAACTTGGAAGTATCTGGTTGCCATGGAAATGCTTTTACATCTTTTTGATTCTTAAACTTTAGTTCCATAAGCTTCTCTTGCATCCCATCATACGTGTATGAACATAGCCTGGGAGTGGGGTAGCAGAGATTTGCACTTGCAAACAAGGAATATTTTTCTAACAAGAGTGTCAGTACTTGAACATCAAAGAACAGACTGTGACTAGCTACAGGTCCCACAGTGGGTTAATATGGATGCAAGGTACACGTGAGTGTATTATACGGTATGTGCCAACCCTGCAAGTGAATGGGGAGATCTTGCAACATTTGCAAGGGAAATGCACGTTCGCAAGTCTCGTAACTTACCCTTGAGAAATGGATGCGTTTCTGGCCATACTGCGTGCATGCAGAAAAAATGTGCATGTCAATTTTCATTGTGGAGTCTGTTTGACCTTGAAATTCTGTTATAAAATCAAAGGTGTAGCTTAAGTGTCCCTTGCAACTCTGTAACCAGGATGTGCGTGCATGTACAACAGAATGTATTTATTTATTTATTTATTTGGGGTTTTACGTCGCTTTCAACACTGTACAGGTCATATCACGACGGGTAGTTGGAAGGGCAGAGGAAACCAGGACATAGAGTTCGCTAGGGTTGTGTACTGTAAACTGCTGACCAATGGCAAGCAACTACCAGCTTTCCCACATAAGGCCTTAACGGGGATCAAACCCCGGCCTCAGAGGTGGGAGGCGAGAGTGTTACAACTCTGCCACCGTGGCCCCCTACAACCGGATGTAAGAGGGGCTTTAGATTTCCACATATCTCAGTGCTTTTACCCATTTAGTTGTACCTAGGTGAGGCTGGATTATTTTTACCACATGATGTTAATTAAAATTCTTAATTTGACAAAAAATAATAATAATATGAAACACTTAAAAATTCAGCCTTTCTTCTTTCAATCTTACAGTGTTTGAACAACATAATTCACAGACTTACAACTCGCATTAAAAATCTCTAAATTAAATTCATGAAAGTAGTTAATTAACCTTTTTTAATTCATTGAAGTTTTGATGGTGTGGTCCAATTAGCAATATATTACAGAAAAGAAGCACCGTTTTACCTGACTGCTTAACAAATACTTAACAAATTAATGGTTCACAATAAACAGATTATTGTGTCTGTGTTTATCATTTTAAATATTCTTTTTTGATCCTATATATTCTTACTTTCAGATGTTTTTAGATATTTTTAGATATTGAAGATTTTCAGAACTTCTATGAAGTACTTGGATATATAGAATGGAATTCCTGCAGTATTTGACAATTTGTAGCTTCTATGGTTTTGTTGTTGCAGAAAATTAACCACTTTCCTGGTATGAGTGAGATTTGCCGCAAAGATTTGCTAGCTCGCAATATGAACAGAATGCTCAAACTCTTCCCCAAAGAATACAATGTCTTTCCCAGATCATGGTGCTTACCTGCAGAGTAAGTGGAATACGTTTCTATCAATAATAATTAAGTTTTCTAAAGTGGATAATGTTTTTGTTCCAAACCGGAATATTCTCATTATGAAATATTACATTGTTTGAATTAGTGTTGGGAATCGCCTCCAATTTTCATGGTTGATTATTCGTCCTTTTTTCCGAGTGATGATCGACCCATAATCAATTTTTTTACTCCATTATTGTTTATTATTTAAGAAACACTTTCCGGGATAAAGTATAGGTCAATCCGGTAAAAATAACGGTGTTCCGACATTTAGAATCTACCGAAAGCACCCACTTCCTGTAAATATGTGTAATTAGAATGCCGTTATTTTTAGCAGGTATAGTTAAAAAAGTCTACTTTATTTATGTACTTATTCCTTTTACCATTTTTTTTAAAAAAAATTTTTTTTTTTTAATTTACATTTTTACATGATATTCCCTTCATAATGTCAGTGATTATGTCCACCCCCCTGGGGGGTGGATATATTATTTTTGCTTTTTTCGCCGTCCGATGTCCGATGTCCGATGTCCGATGTCCGGCGTCCGATGTCCGGCGTCACGCATGGTTTCCGCTCATTTAAAGGAAAAGTATTAGAGCTATTGTCACCAAATTTGGTATGCAGGCTTATTGGGTCAGTAGCTTGCTTGGGATTGCTTTTGGCTGTTGTACCTCTTTTGCTTACTGAGTAATACTTAAGTACAGCTATTTTCAGTACCCATTGGTTTCCGTGCATTTAAGCCAAAATAATTAAAGATATTTTACTACAATTTTGAATACAAGATTGTTATGTCCATAGCTCGCTTGGTATTGCATTTGGGACTGATAGCTTTGTCAGTACATGAGTAATAGCCATTTAGGTACTTCATTGTGTATTTTCAGTACTACTTTTGAGTAATTTGCTTGTATCTCCTTAACCGTGCAAGATAGAGCGATTTCGGCAAAATTTTCGACCCGCAGGGTATCTGAGGAGTGTACTCTTTGCAATTTTCAAAAAATTTTCCCCTCCCCAAAAATGGCGGCCATTTTGAATTTTCGAATTTTTGCCAAAAATGGCAAAACACTAATTTGCTTCTATCTCCTTAACCGTGCGAGATAGAGCGATTTCGGCAAAATTTTCGACCCACAGGGTATCTGAGGAGTGTACTCTTTGCAATTTTCAAAAAATTTTCCCCTCCCCAAAAATGGCGGCCATTTTGAATTTTCGAATTTTTGCCAAAAATGGCAAAACACAAATTTCCCTCTATCTCTTTAACCGTGTGAGATAGAGCGATTTCGTCGAAATTTTCAACCCACAGGGTATCTAAGGAGTGTACTCTTTGCAATTTTCAAAAAATTTTCCCCTCCCCAAAAATGGCGGCCATTTTGAATTTTCGAATTTTTGCCAAAAATGGCAAAACACAAATTTGCTTCTATCTCCTTAACCGTGCGAGATAGAGCGATTTCGTCGAAATTTTCGACCCACAGGGTATCTAAGGAATGTAATATTTGCAATTTTCAAAAAATTTTCCCCTCCCTAAAAATGGCGGCCATTTTAAATTTTCGAATTTTTGCCAAAAATGGCAAAACACAAATTTGCTTCTATCTCCTTAACCGTGCGAGATAGAGCGATTTCGTCAAAATTTTCGACCCACAGGGTATCTGAGGAGTGTACTCTTTGCAATATTCAAAAAATTTTCCCCTCCCCAAAAATGGCGGCCATTTTGAATTTTCGAATTTTTGCCAAAAATGGCAAAACACAAATTTGCTTCTATCTCCTTAACCGTGCGAGATAGAGCGATTTCGTCAAAATTTTCGACCCACAGGGTATCTGAGGAGTGTACTCTTTGCAATTTTCAAAAAATTTTCCCCTCTCCAAAAATGGCGGCCATTTTGAATTTTCGAATTTTTGCCAAAAATGGCAAAACACTAATTTGCTTCTATCTCCTTAACCGTGCGAGATAGAGCGATTTCGGCAAAATTTTCGACCCACAGGGTATCTGAGGAGTGTACTCTTTGCAATTTTCAAAAAATTTTCCCCTCCCCAAAAATGGCGGCCATTTTGAATTTTCGAATTTTTGCCAAAAATGGCAAAACACAAATTTGCTTCTATCTCCTTAACCGTGCGAGATAGAGCGATTTCGTCAAAATTTTCGACCCACAGGGTATCTGAGGAGTGTACTCTTTGCAATTTTCAAAAAATTTTCCCCTCCCCAAAAATGGCGGCCATTTTGAATTTTCGAATTTTTGCCAAAAATGGCAAAACACTAATTTGCTTCTATCTCCTTAACCGTGCGAGATAGAGCGATTTCGGCAAAATTTTCGACCCACAGGGTATCTGAAGAGTGTACTCTTTGCAATTTTCAAAAAATTTTCCCCTCCCCAAAAATGGCGGCCATTTTGAATTTTCGAATTTTTGCCAAAAATGGCAAAACACAAATTTCCCTCTATCTCCTTAACCGTGCGAGATAGAGCGATTTCGTCGAAATTTTCGACCCACAGGGTATCTGAGGAGTGTACTCTTTGCAATTTTCAAAAAATTTTCCCCTCCCCAAAAATGGCGGCCATTTTGAATTTTCGAATTTTTGCCAAAAATGGCAAAACACAAATTTGCTTCTATCTCCTTAACCGTGCGAGATAGAGCGATTTCGTCAAAATTTTCGACCCACAGGGTATCTGAGGAGTGTACTCTTTGCAATTTTCAAAAAATTTTCCCCTCCCCAAAAATGGCGGCCATTTTGAATTTTCGAATTTTTGCCAAAAATGGCAAAACACTAATTTGCTTCTATCTCCTTAACCGTGCGAGATAGAGCGATTTCGGCAAAATTTTCGACCCACAGGGTATCTGAGGAGTGTACTCTTTGCAATTTTCAAAAAATTTTCCCCTCCCCAAAAATGGCGGCCATTTTGAATTTTCGAATTTTTGCCAAAAATGGCAAAACACAAATTTCCCTCTATCTCCTTAACCGTGCGAGATAGAGCGATTTCGTCGAAATTTTCGACCCACAGGGTATCTGAGGAGTGTACTCTTTGCAATTTTCAAAAAATTTTCCCCTCCCCAAAAATGGCGGCCATTTTGAATTTTCGAATTTTTGCCAAAAATGGCAAAACACAAATTTCCCTCTATCTCCTTAACCGTGCGAGATAGAGCGATTTCGTCGAAATTTTCAACCCACAGGGTATCTAAGGAGTGTACTCTTTGCAATTTTAAAAAAATTTTCCCCTCCCTAAAAATGGCGGCCATTTTGAATTTTCGAATTTTTGCCAAAAATGGCAAAACACAAATTTGCTTCTATCTCCTTAACCGTGCGAGATAGAGCGATTTCGTCGAAATTTTCGACCCACAGGGTATCTAAGGAATGTAATATTTGCAATTTTCAAAAAATTTTCCCCTCCCTAAAAATGGCGGCCATTTTAAATTTTCGAATTTTTGCCAAAAATGGCAAAACACAAATTTGCTTCTATCTCCTTAACCGTGCGAGATAGAGCGATTTCGTCAAAATTTTCGACCCACAGGGTATCTGAGGAGTGTACTCTTTGCAATTTTAAAAAAATTTTCCCCTCCCCATAAATGGCGGCCATTTTGAATTTTCGAATTTTTGCCAAAAATGGCAAAACACTAATTTGCTTCTATCTCCTTAACCGTGCGAGATAGAGCGATTTCGGCAAAATTTTCGACCCACAGGGTATCTAAGGAATGTAATATTTGCAATTTTCCAAAAATTTTCCCCTCCCCAAAAATGGCGGCCATTTTGAATTTTCGAATTTTTGCCAAAAATGGCAAAACACAAATTTCCTTCTATCTCCTTAAGGGTCAGTGGACATGTTGCAAGCACCTGTTTTGTGTTGTATATTCCATTCACCAGGTGTCACTGTTGTCTCTCACGGAACTACTTTTTTTGTTTACATTTTAGGTTAACCTTAGCAACTCCCTCCAAACTCTGTTTACATTTCACAAATAAAATTTCAGGATATGTTAAAGCCAAGAAGTTCTGGAAAAGATTAGGTTTTGGGCAAAAAATGGCAACAGCTATTGCCATGGCAACGCTTTTAAAATTTTTCAGTCTTAATATTTATGGGTGTTCTACAGCCTGAACCCATGCATAGATTTTCACCAAATTTTAAGGGTATTTTTGACCTAAGAGGATCCAGAGATGATAAGGTTTTGGGTATATCTAGCAAGGGCTGTTGCCATGGCAACGCTTGTTAAAATTTTTCAGTCTTAAAACTTATGGGTGTTCTACAGTTTGAATCGATGCATATATTTTGACAAAATTTTCATGGTATGTTTAACCCAAGAGGATCCAGAGATGATAAGGTTTTCAGGCATATCTAGCAATGGCTGTTGTCATGGCAACACTTTTTAAAATTTTTAGTCTTAAAATTTGTGGATGTTCTACAACCTGAACCAGTACATTTATGTTCACCAAATTTTCAGAATATGTTTAACCCAAGAGGATTCAGAGCTGATGAGGATTTGGGCAATATGTACCAACAACTGTCATCATAGTAACACTTTTTCTAATTTTGAACATATAAATTGGTGGTTTTTTTACAGTCAAAACCGGGGCCACGGTGGCAGAGTGGTAACACTCTCGCCTCCCACCTTTGAGGTCGGGGTTTGATCCCCGTCAAGGCCTTATGTGGGAAAGCTGGTAGTTGCTTGCCGTTGGTCGGCAGTTTACAGTACAGAACCCTAGCGAACTCTATGTACTGGTTTCCTCTGCCCTTCCAACTACCAGTCGTAATATGACCTATACAGTGTTGAAAGCGACGTAAAACCCCAAATAAATAAATAAATACAGTCAAAACCTTTGCATGGATTTTCAGCAAAGTTTCAGTACTTGTTTATCTCAGGATAAACTCCAGATCATTATGTTTTTGTCTCAATATAATAATAATATAATAATTTGAAACCTTTTGACATGGCAACAAATTTGGTGCTTTTTATCCTTATAATTTTGTAGGTGCTCAAGCCCAAACCCAAACATGGACTTTTACCAAATGTTCTCTTACTTTTAAAATGATAATTTTTCACCACTATGTCATTTTTGAGTCTTTTTCAAGGTTGTAACAATATTAACACTACAATTTTAGATAATTTAGTTTATTACATCCACAAATTTACCAATGATAACAATAACATATTAACATACAATCTCATATAACTGTGTTTTTTTTCTTTGATAATTTTAGTCTGGTCATAGAACTGACTAAAAAACTGTTTGCCTTTATTCTTAATTTATTCCACATTATAACACAAAGGCTTCAATGTTGAAAGAAAAAATGTGACACTCTGTTGGTTAAAAGATATGTCACATAGTGATATGTGCTAAAATCCACTGTTTTCTGTTTTATACATAATCTTTGATGCAGCTATTTCATTTGTTTTGTTCATAGCTTCCAAATCGTAGCTTTTGTATCAACAATCCATATTGGAGAAAGTTTGAATTGTCTCCTTCATTAATGTGCAGAGATAAGGCCTGTGATATATAACCGCAAGGAACAGATGTGCTGATCATCCCTTTCAACTCACATCCATAATCACAGAAGAAAGTATAGGCTGTAAATATAAGTGAAAACATCTGAGCTACAATGTATTTATTGTCAAAGCATTTTATAGGTCATGTCCCCCATTCTTCAAAATACTAGACTAATATATTTCAAACTTGCCCCTTAGCAAGTAAAAAAAGCTCCTTTATCTTGACTTTTCAAACATTTATTTGAAATTTGACCCTCTTGTCAAGTAAGAGGGAGGAGGGGGTGGGGGCTTTGATCAGGTGGGGCTTATGCCCTTCCCAGGTAGACCGGGAGAGGGGGGGCTTTTATATGGGTTTGCCAAAAACAGTGGGGTTTTTACAGTGGGTTTTTTAGTAGATCTATAATTATTATCAGATAATCATGAGAACATGTGAAATTGATCCTGCAGTTTATGTGTGTTAACTTTTACCATGATGTCTAATTATCTTTTTTTTCATTTTTACTTTATTTTTTATTATTTATTTATTTATTTATTTTTTGTAAAAATTAACACTCTTGCTAGTAATGACTATAGAAAAATATTTGAAGAATATGCACATACAAAAGTAAAATGATAATAACCATTCTTTCATTCTTAATTTCTTTAATCAAAGATTTCTTTGCATGGACATTACATAAAAATTTTTAAAAAATCCAACATGACATATATTACATATATTAGGAAAGTCCAACATACAAAATCCCTATTACGTTTTAATATAAATAAATGAAAAAATATTTTTTCAAAACAAAGAAATTAATTAGGTTGCCCCATAAATATAAACTCGCAAGAATTTTTCATCCTTCTTTTTTTTTTTGCATGCAGAGGTTTGCAAATTTGAAATATTTAGTTCACCAAGTTAACTGTAATGACCAAAAGTGTAAGCTCACAAAGATATTCACAATCAAGTTATAGTAAATAATACCTTGCTCAGTCATATAAATGACTGCAATTCAGTGTCCTCCATGGTTCTACAAAAAATAAAAATAGTCATCTTTAAGTAAATTCATCTGGTAAAACTATTTGTATCATAAGTAACAGTATGTTATAATTACTATCAGGTAAACAAGAAAACATATGAAATTCATCCTGCAGTTTATGTTAACTTTCCCATAATGTCTAATTATAATTATTTGATGATTTATTTTTAATTAGCACTGTCACTATTTATGACTACAGCATAAGAAAACATTTGAAGAAGATGCACATACAAAAGTACAATGACAATTCTTTAATAACAATTTTCCATTCTTTGATCAAACATTTTGTAACAGTACTATTGTGTTTGGTAATCATATTTCATATGACATGCATGTGTACATTATGTATTGGTACACATTCCAGGCAGTTAGTGGAGAGGGGGACTGGAAAATACTGAATTGAAGCGTGCTCAAACTCTAATGTTTGGTTAAATCCGTTAATATCTAAAAAGTGATCAACAGAAATCAACAGAAGATTACACGGGTGGGGACATGGATAGACGGTTTTTCATCTATTTGTTTAATAAGTCATTTGTCAAGCTCAGGAAGGAAAATTTTGTATTTACTCAATGTAGACAATGTTTATGTCCTTCATTTACATACATTAGATTTTTAAATGTTTTTGTGTTGTTATAGCAATACCCTATTATGTATCATGTCAGCCATTTTCTTACTGGGGATATGGATAGACAGTTTTTATGTAAACATGAAAAAGCGCCCTCTAGTGATTAACTGAAGTACTGAATACAAGAAATGACAACAGTATCAATCTGTGGTGGAATTTTTATAATTGTTGAAAGCTGTCACTTCCATTTTTGTCATATGTGTGTGCACTATGAATTCACAATTAAGCTCTATAAAAGTGTAGATTAGCTAGCCTACTCGCAAACACTCTTATAGAAGTAAATGCATGTAAAAAAAAAGAAAGAAAAAAAAACAAACTTCTGCCCCTGCAGGGATTTGAACCCACAACCTCTCATGATTGAGTCCAGTGCTCTACTACTGAGCTACCAAATAAGATTAGTATTTAGTGGCACTGTTTGTTCATATATTTGTAGATAGTTTTCAATCTTTTAAGAGGGCATTATGAAATTACAAATAGCCTGTTGTTTTTTTTCAAAATAACTTTTTTTACACTTTACACAAAAGAAGATGTGTATAAATTAAATAAACAATAATAATAATTGTATTCTTTAAGATGTCTTGTTATTGAGAGATATTCTTGTTGCCATAGTTATTTTAAGACAAAGCAGAATTGAAAATGTGTGTTTATGAATACAAGAGATTTTGTAGAAATAAAAATAATACATTGTTTCATCCATTGGATTATACAAAAGCATCTATATACTACATCTTTAATAATTTGTGATGCTAGTGATTTTACATGAACATTTAAAAAAAATGTCCATCCATGTCCCCGTCTATCCATGTCCCCACCCGTGAAAGTTAAAAGTAAAACAGAATCATCCAACATGACATATTACCATATTATCCTTTGTACATGAATTAAAAAAAATTCTTTTTCCTCAAAATTACAATTATAATTCTCATTAAAATGAAAAACATGAAAATGTAAGTAGCATACTCACTTATTTCATACCTCTGTATTTTTTGTCACATTTCACTTGACAAACTCCTCAGCTGCAGTATGTGTACAGTATCCATATTGACATATCCAAGTTGACATGCACATCAAAACACATCCTTCATTTGAACAGATTACACGTACCACATATTCCAGTTAAACAAAAATGCCAAATAAATTACAAGGTTCAAAGTATTCCATCCATTGTGTGTTATTTGTGGCACACAAACAAACAAATTCTTCCTGGTTAAATGTGTCAAAGTATCATCCCGCAACATTTACCGTAATGCTGACCGCTTTGCACCAACAGTGAAAAAAAGAATCCACATAAATTAAAGTCCAGAAAAAAAATTTCTTGCTTATGTGAAATAGTTTTCATTGAAAATAATATCAATATGCAGTTCAAATGTAATTGAAAATTGGTTATCTTTACATCAAGTTATTCACTCTGGGGCACAATTTAACTTGGTTACTATGTAAACAATGCATTAATTTTGTGTGTGAAGAGGCAGTGAAGAAGACAAGCCTCACATATTTTTCCCGTAGATTATTGATCATGGTTCACTGAGCGTCAAAGCCTGGCAGTTTGAAATACACACAGTGTAGTGTGTGTGTGTGGATCAATACTTTACACAGTTGGCTATGAACACACGTTTTCCTTTTCTCAAAATGTGTAACTTTAACCCAATAATTTTATGTTGTAAAGTGGCTTATATTTCAATAAGTTTTTATTTTTACTTTGTTAAAATGTATGCCTTTACTGTGCAACATTTTTCCACCTGAGATTTTAAAATAACCACGTCTGTTTCTTTGTTGTTGTCTTAACTTTTATGTAAATGTACTATAGGGTGGCCTTAGCACACTTAATTCTTCAGTTTTTGACGCACGGCAAAAAGTGTCTGCACTGAAAACAGGATAAAACGTGGTTGAGAGTGACTTCTCTTTGTTCTTTATATATGCTTTATTAGTGTGTGTCAGCATTCATGAGACACACATTTCATCAGTAGAAGGTCTGTTGTGAAGAATGCACCTATTTCTGAGGGATGGATGCCTTTTAAAGTATTTTAAAATTTGCATTTAAAAGTCATTAAAAATACACAGTCTTTGAGTCGCGGCACAGTGGCGCCCCTGGTGAATGACTTAGGAACTAACAGTAAAGATGTCCACTGACCCTTAACCGTGCGAGATAGAGCGATTTCGTCGAAATTTTCAACCCACAGGGTATCTAAGCAATGTAATATTTGCAATCTTCCAAAAATTTTCCCCTCCCCAAAAATGGCGGCCATTTTGAATTTTCGAATTTTTGCCAAAAATGGCAAAACACAAATTTGCTTCTATCTCCTTAACCGTGCGAGATAGAGTGATATCGTCGAAATTTTCGACCTACAGGGTATCTAAGGAATGCAATCTTTGCAATCTTCAAAAAATTTTCCCCTCCCCAAAAATGGCGGCCATTTTGAATTTTCGAATTTTTGCCAAAAATGGCAAAACACAAATTTGCTTCTATCTCCTTAACCGTGCCAGATAGAGCGATTTCGTCGAAATTTTCGACCCACAGGGTATCTGAGCATTGTACTCTTGGTAATTTTTAAAAAATTTTCCCCTCCCCAAAAATGGCGGCCATTTTGAATTTTCGAATTTTTGCCAAAAATGGCAAAACACAAATTTGCTTCTATCTCCTTAAGCGTGCGAGATAGAGCGATTTTGTCGAAATTTTCGACCCACAGGGTATCTAAGGAATGCAATCTTTGCAATTTTCAAAAAATTTTCCCCTCCCCAAAAATGGCGGCCATTTTGAATTTTCGAATTTTTGCCAAAAATGGCAAAACACAAATTTGCTTCTATCTCCTTAACCGTGCGAGATAGAGCGATTTCGTTGAAATTTTCGACCCACAGGGTATCTAAGGAATGTAATATTTGCAATTTTCAAAAAATTTTCCCCTCCCTAAAAATGGCGGCCATTTTAAATTTTCGAATTTTTGCCAAAAATGGCAAAACACAAATTTGCTTCTATCTCCTTAACCGTGCGAGATAGAGCGATTTCGTCAAAATTTTCGACCCACAGGGTATCTGAGGAGTGTACTCTTTGCAATTTTCAAAAAATTTTCCCCTCCCCAAAAATGGCGGCCATTTTGAATTTTCGAATTTTTGCCAAAAATGGCAAAACACTAATTTGCTTCTATCTCCTTAACCGTGCGAGATAGAGCGATTTCGGCAAAATTTTCGACCCACAGGGTATCTGAGGAGTGTACTCTTGCAATTTTCAAAAAATTTTCCCCTCCCCAAAAATGGCGGCCATTTTGAATTTTCGAATTTTTGCCAAAAATGGCAAAACACAAATTTCCTTCTATCTCCTTAACCGTGTGAGATAGAGCGATTTCGTCGAAATTTTCAACCCACAGGGTATCTAAGGAATGTAATATTTGCAATTTTCCAAAAATTTTCCCCTCCCCAAAAATGGCGGCCATTTTGAATTTTCGAATTTTTGCCAAAAATGGCAAAACACAAATTTGCTTCTATCTCCTTAACCGTGCGAGATAGAGTGATATCGTCGAAATTTTCGACCTACAGGGTATCTAAGGAATGCAATCTTTGCAATCTTCCAAAAATTTTCCCCTCCCCAAAAATGGCGGCCATTTTGAATTTTCAAATTTTTGCCAAAAATGGCAAAACACAAATTTGCTTCTATCTCCTTAACCATGCGAGATAGAGCGATTTCGTCGAAATTTTTCAACCCACAGGGTATCTAAGGAATGTAATCTTTGCAATTTTCAAAAAAATTTCCCCTCCCCAAAAATGGCAGCCATTTTGAATTTTCGAATTTTTGCTTAAAATGGAAAAACACAAACTGGCCTTAACCGTGCAAAATAGAGTTATTTTGTTGAAATTTTCGACCCATAGGGTATCTAAGAAATGTACTCTTGGCAATTTTCAAAAAAATTTCCTTTTCCCAAAAATGGCGGCCATTTTGAATTTTCAAATTTTTGCCAAAAATAGAAAAACAGGAATTTGCTTCTATCTTCTTAACCGTGCAAGATAGAGTGATTTCGTCAAAATTTTCAACCCAACCAATGCAAAAAGGCATGAAGCTGAAATAATTTACATCTACACTAACAAATATTTAAGCATCATTGATATATTTTACAAATGAAACAGGGTCTTGTAAGACTACTGTACAATTTGGGCAAAAGGTTCATGGGTGGACATTACACATGATAATGTGTGTTCTTCTATGCTATCCTGTTTCTATTCGCATCTACTATCAACAGGGCGGCCTATTTCTAGTTGTTGTTTATTATCAATATTTACACAACATAGGGAAGAGCATCTACCAAACTCTTGTCATTCAGTGGACACTTTATTTATATATGGCATTTTTTTCTTTCAGTTACGGTGACTTTGCCTCTTACACAAGGCAAAAGAAACACAAGACCTACATCTTAAAACCTGAAAGTGGGTGTCAAGGTCGAGGAATATGGGTCACCAAGAATCCAAAAGATATTAAACCTCATGAACACATGTTGTGTCAGCAATATGTCTCAAAAGTAAGGTTCCTGTAATAAGTGGTTGTGAAAGTACAACCTAGAAATTTTTTAGAAGCTTCAGATTTCTGGGGAAAAATATTGCCAAAAAAATCAATTGAATAATGTGTGAATACTTCAGAATTAGCAATATGCAGTTTTAATGTAAATTTAAGTAATTGAGTTTAATATATGTCTCAGTTGCTTTTTGTTGTCTGTCATGTTATATGAGGCTTATAATTTAATTGAAGGGAGTTGCAGGAACAGTAGCTAATATTTCACTCATCACCTTAAGTACTTAATTTGAAATTCATATTCCACTTCTCTAGACTTTTTACTATGTGTAAATAATCTGTCCTGATGTATTTTTATCTGCAGCCTTTCTTAATTGATGGTTTCAAGTTTGACCTTCGTATCTATGCCCTAGTCACCAGTTGTGATCCACTAAGGATTTTTGTGTTCAAAGATGGCCTGGCACGTTTTGCTACAGCAAAGTATGTTGAGCCAACATATAACAATGTGGTAAGTATGATAAACTATTTGTATTTGAATTAATTCTTTGATTACTTATAGCTAGGTTTTATTATATGATGACTTTCCCCAAAAAGATAAATAGTTATTAATATTTTGGATGCATCCGTCAGGTGGATACAGTGGATTGCACCTTGTTATGCCACCATCACAGTTTGTAGAGAGATTTTCTTGTCATTACTCTCTTGCAAAAGTTATAGACCTATGCTCCTGAAATTTACTAGATATGTTCTTTATCTAAATTTTTGCTTGGAGATACTTTTGAACTCGTATTTAAAAACAAGATGGCTGGCAAAGCCATTTTTTGAAAATAATCAACCTTTTTGTTCTGACAAACTGTGACTGCTTCTCAGATGTAGAATGTTGAATCCTTTTGTGGGGGATATGTTAAACACATACATATATATCCTATTTATGTTGACAGTTGATCTTGAGTCTCTTCATTCAGGGTTATCCATGCAGTGCGAAAGTACACAACTGAGTCGAATTTTGGCAAACTATATCTGGGTTACTATTGGTCCTGAAGGTTTGGGCTGTCCCATTAAACATGCATGTCAGCTACTGCACCATCCATTCTCAATGTTGACCACCATACCTCACTATTTGTGGTATTATGTCTGAAGCCTTAAAATATATGATTTGACTTACAATCATGCAGTAATCTTTTTAGAATTTGAAATCAAATAGCCTGCCTTTTTAGTTAAAACACCCAAGAAGTAGATCTTGACATTCATGTAGAAAATCAAAGGAAATTAAGAAAAGTTTTTTTCATGTGTGTGCCTTATTTTAGTCAAGTAACAAGTATTAATTGTATTTTCCACTTTATTTACTACTTACCAGATTATTCAGCGACATATATTGTAGGGGTGTTGCGGTAGTACCGGTATCGTCGGTGTGGTAAATATATTAGTGTAAACTGTCATAAGTTCAGCTACCGGTTTTCCACTTTGACCTCAATATAAAGTAACTTTACTAACCTTACATACAAAATAAATGCCATAATCCATTTTTATTTGCTTTTTATTGTAATAAGACAGTCATAATGAGCAATAATTTGGAGAAACCATGTATTTTGTTGTTTAGCCAATCAGAATCGAGGACACATCCGTGTCATTTTAGAATTCCTGTTTTACAGTATGGCAGACAATTCGGTTCTCATATTTTGTTAAATAAGAGACGGTTAACCGGTAACCGACCGGGAAGTACTAGACGTGAAACCGGTAACCGACCGGGAAGTACTAGACGTGAAACCGGGAGAAAAAAAAATCGCTACTGCAACACCCCTAATATGTTGTATTGTAAATTCCAGTCAGTCAGAATTTCAAATCCTGATATCATAACTTCCAGTTGAAAGTTCTGATGTCAGAAACTCCAGTCCTGTTGGTTTCTTGGAAAATTGTTCTGGGGTACAGATTGGAAGTTCTGACATCACTGAATATATCTGATAGATTTTGGCACTTTAAAGACCTATTTTATTGTATTGTTTATCAGGTGTCACACATTGAAATTCTAATGTATTGGTGTTTCTGATACAACCTATACCAGACAAAGTGGGACCTGAGAGAATGTTCTATCAGTTGAAGTTATTTTGTTATTCAACTAAATGGCTGAAGTACATTTGTGTTTCAGAGTAATGTCTACATGCATTTGACCAACTATGCCATCAACAAGAATAGCAATGACTTCATCAGAGATGATGAAGCAGGAAGCAAGAGGTGTGTGTCTTATGACATATAATGTGTATAATTAAAAGCACTAAATATAAGACTTTTTAATTATTTCTTCACCATTATCATATGTTTTTTGTTCTCCATTCTGAGGCTATGGGTTCAAATCCTGGTCCTGTCTTGAAAGGAATAAAAGTAAAGTTGGTAGATGCTTGTCAGTGAATAAAAGTTGACAGTTACTGGACAATTCCAAGTGGTTTGCGACACTGAATTTTGACCAGCTAGTATACAGTGCTTTCTTCTGCTTCAAAATTTACTGTTCATGATATTTATTAGCATTTTTTCTATTACTGTAGCCGTGCTTTGTAACGCTCATGCTTTTGAAAGCACCCGTCCACTATCTTAGGTTATAGCTCATAAATTGCTAATATGTCATTTTGAGGTAAACAGTCTCCATATAAACCCAATGATCGGTGAAATGTGATTAATTTATATCAATTTTCAACAAAATTTTACTTATTTTAGCAGTTATGACAACTTTTATTGCATCGAGATTTGTTTACTAACCGCATATTTTACTTCCAGTCAGTGTGTGCTAAAACGCGGTTTCCCTAAATTCGGGTTATTTTTTCCGAAACGCCCGGCTGGTTTTCATTGTCGTAAATGCCCATCCCCCACTTTTGCAAATATTTGGTTACATCGCCCATAGGCGTTACAGAGCGCGCCGCCGGTAATAATGTGTTAATGCAGGACAACAAGTAAAATATTAATGCTACCTGTTTTCCACATGGCCATGTTATCTACTGTGTCACCGTTAGTTTTGGAATTCTAAAAATTTAGAAGTTCTTGATTCTGATTTTTGACATCTTAGAACCTAGTTGTAAACTAGTAGAAAATTCAAAGAATGAGAGAAATTAATATATGAGTAAGAATGCTAGTGTAAATGTGATGTTCTAGGGACTCTATACATTAAGGTATGAATATCAACACGGATTTTTCTGTGCTGATAACCCTCCGTAAATTTTTTGCAGACGGATCACAACAACAGACAAGTGGCTAAAGGAACATGGTTATGATGTGGACAAGATGTGGCATGATATTGATGATGTCATTATAAAGACACTCATATCTGCACATTCTGTCCTTAAACACAACTACAGAACCTGCTTTCCAAACCATGTCAGGGGCAGTGCCTGCTTCGAGATCCTGGGATTTGATGTCATGGTGGACAAAAAGCTGAAGCCCTTTCTCTTGGAGGTTAGTTTTTACAGTGAAACTCGTCCTTTAAGAAGAACTCTGGTATGTAAGTTTACCTTTAAATACAAGTTAATATCAGGGCTGGTATTTAAAAAAAAAAAAAGTGGAATACAAATCCCTATTTTTAACCTGTAAACCTTATTCTCACTTAAACTTAAATTTGAGGATATATCTGGGTAGGAATTTTCCTGATAAATATAAACTTAAGTCTATAATTTTGTGGAACTGAGTTTCATTTTGAGACTCTGAGTGAGTATAAGTTTAAGATTGTATTGGATAAGTGGAAATTTACACCAGCCATTCATTTTGGGGTCTTGGATACTGAAAATTCATGTCTAGTAAAAATCATAACTCTTTTAATGGTTTAAATAGAAACTGACCATAAGTAAGGATTAAATTCTTGTGAATTTCTTAATTTTTGTCAGATTTCGTAACATTTGTCAAAGTTCTGTTCACACTTTATATTGTTCATATTGTATATGAAATTCTTTTTATGTAGTGCTGGTGTGAAATGACTGTTTAAATATTGATAATTTTTAGGTGAACCACTCTCCTAGTTTTCACACTGATGCTAAGTTGGACAAAGAGATTAAAGAGGCACTGATTTATGACACGCTGAACATTGTGAACTTTGGGGCTGTGGACAAAAAGAAGTGTATTGAAGAGGAGAAGCGGAAGATCAAAGACAGACTTTTTCAGAGACAGAATAAGAAGGAAACAAAGTAAGTAACTAGACTGAAAGGGGTTCGGTCTTCTAGCGAGAACCGCAAAGCCAAGGGAAGGGATGATGCACGCAGAAATCAACTGTGTTGTTTTATTTACCGTTCTATATTCGCGATTCTAGAATTGCGCAAAAGACGTGTCCGCGTTCACTGCGCAGCCTACCATTTTAGAATACATTATAATATTCTTTTCTATATTTAATATCAAATGTGACAAACACTTCAAGTTTAGGATCAACAAACTTGTTAACATTCTTAATTAACAGAGAGTATTGAGAGAAGTATAGTCTAAACTGTGTAGGAAATGTTTTAATGCTTGTAAAAATAAAATGGTAAATATGCTTTTCACTTGTTCTATACTTTGCACACTGTAAATAAATGTATGTTTATTGTTTAAAGATATTTTACTTATAAGGAAGAAAATTCCATGACAGCTGATCTAAATGTATCACTATGGTAAAGAAAAATGCCTTGAATCTTATTAAAATAACGGGTTTTTTTTACATGTAGGCAGATATATTTGACATTTTGAACAAACCATGTTTCAGTCGATCTGTTTTGGATGAAGCCATTCTTAATTTTTCAGCAAGACTTGTGTTTCAAGCAACCATGAAGCCTGTCACCTTTGTATGCAGTTGGTACTGGCATATATTGCATTCTGTGTTATAATTTTCTTTGACAGAGAAGAACTAGACAAAGCCATGGAAAAATGGATGGAGGAACAGGAGAAATATGAAGAGAACCATCTAGGGAACTTCAGGAGAATTTACCCCAGAGAGGATTCAGCAAAATACGAAAAGTACTTCCAAAGTAGTGGTTCTCTGTACCAGGAAACTGCGGCATTTAAAGCACGCTCAGAGTGTGCCAGGTAAGACTGAGTGACATAAAAACTGACCAAAATATTTTATTTATCAGTAAGATCAGAAATGATGACATGCATGACCGCACAGGTTTAATAATTCTGGTTTTGTACATATGATATAACTAAACTTTTAAAGTATATTCAGGGAATCCATGATGAGCACTCAATTTACTTGCTAAAAGCCAATGAAAATACATCTTATGATGTTTAAATAAGATTGAAAATTCACTGTTTTAATCATCCCGATATCACAGATTTGACTTTTGGTTTCACAACTTTACTTTTTATTAAATGAGACAATTTTGTGACATCACACTTGCATGCAATTATTTTCTCTGCTGAATTACTTCAAACAAGAGAACAATTGTCGAAAAGAAAACACTATAACACTATACTGCTGCCACCATAACTTGCCAACATCCTTATTTGGTTTAGGGGTGTGTTTAATTCAAGTGATTGAGTTGGTTGCTTGGAGATAAAAATTCAGCTTAATCTCCAGCCCTCACAAAGTTTAGTATGTATGTAGACGGGGAAACAGCATCCAATATGGTGGCTGCCATAAATGAAAAAAAAAATAAAAAGAGAAAAGCCGTAATTCATTGCAATTAGCTGATGTCACACATAAAAGACTGAATATTATGTTAGAAATGGTGTTTTATGTAATTATTTCCCACCCGGCTCACCGGCGGGAGATTATAATTTGCACCATGTGTGTGCAGGCGTGCGTGCGTGCGTGTGTGGGTCACGCAGTTTTCTCTGAAACTACTACAGTTACACATTTTTGGTAAATTACTTGTCCTAATGAATTTTTATGCTCTTCAAAATTTTTTTGGGTTTGGTGAACTTTGGCCTACTTTTGAGTCAGTAATAGCACTTTTACCTAATATAATTATATGGTTTATAACTCTCAAACTATTGCATTTAGAGTATTTTGTTGCAATATGTTGTTCGGCTACTTTCTCCACAGCTACAACATGGTCAGTAGTTTGGAAGTGTATCTCCATAGCTAAGTGAATAATAGCTATTTTGTCAATTTTTAATGATAACCATAATGAGTAAATGGCTTATATCTTCAAAAGTATTGCAGCTACATAATTTCTCTCAAATATGTTGTTCATCTGCTTTTTTGTGAACTGTAGCATATTTAAGTTTCACAACTGTTGCTCAATGCACAAGTGAGTAGTGGCTACTTTATTGCTACTTTTAGTGAAAATGTGAAAAATCACAAATGTCTCGCAAACCGTAAGAGATAGAGCAATTTCGAGCAAATTTTTGACCCACCGAGTGGTACAACAATGTCCTATGCTAAGGGGATTGCTGAACTTTGGCCTACTTTTGAGTGAGTAATAGCACTTTTACCTAATATAATTATATGGCTTATAACTCACAAACTATTGCATCTAGAGTAAATGGCTTATATCTTCAAAAGTATTGCAGCTACATAATTTTTCTCAAATATGTTGTTCATCTACCTTTTTGTGAACTGTAGCATATTGAAGTTTCACAACTGTTGCTCAATGCACAAGCGAGTAGTGGCTACTTTATTGCTACTTTTAGTGAAAATGTGAAAAATCACAAATATCTCACAAACCATAAGAGCAAAATGAGTAAATGCTAATTACCTGTAAAAGTATTGCGGATACCCAATTTTATCAAATAACTCATTCATCTACTTTTGGGAGAGCTTTCACATGGTGAAGTTTCAGACCCGTAGATAATTACTCGCCTACTCAAAATGAGTAAATGCAAATTATCTCTTTAAAAGTATTGCAGATAGCCAATTTTTCTCAAATAACTCATTCACCTACTTTTGGAAGAGCTTTCACATGGTGAAGTTTCAGACCCATAGCTAATTACTCACCTACTCAAAATGAGTAAATGCGAATTATCTCTAAAAGTAAATGAGAAAGTGTGAATATCTTGAAAGCCGTACGAGATACAGCGATTTGACCCGCAGGGTAGTACAAGAGTAACCTATACAAAGGGCAAAAATTTCAATTTTCGCCACTTTTGGCGGCCATCTTTGATTTTAGCGGAAAATGAAAAAGTGTGAATATCTTTAAAACCATATAAGATAGAGTGATTTGGAACAAACTTTTTCACCCACAGGGTAGTACAACAGTATTCTGTGCCTAGGGGAAAAATTTCATTTTTGCCCACTTTTGGCGGCCATCTTAGATTTTAGAGGGAAATGAAAAATTGTGAATATCTCGGAAAAGGTATTTCTTCCCCTTTAATGCTCGGTGGGAGATACACACCGCGCCAGTGGTCTTGTTTAATGTAAATAAAGTGTGTTTTTTATTACGCTACAATAGCTTACCATGTGGGACTTAATGCTGTTCTCGGGTTGCCACACCCGGGGCCAACGTCTTAGAAAAAAAGACAGTTCTTGTTAGCCACCGGATACACTGCTAGTTGTCGTCACGTGATAACCTCTGACCTCTCGCCCTACTTTCTCGTTGGCCACGCGAATTAGCAATGCTTTATTTTAGAAGGAAAGTTATTTCATTTTTACAAGGATATACTTGGTGTTGGATATGGAAACTATATCAGTTTCTTTATTAGGCGGGTTGCGTGTAACCAACCCGCCTATTAGATTGATGTGTCCGACGTCCGTCTGTCCGTCTGTCTGTCTGTCCGTCCACATTTTTCGTTTCCGGACTCTAACTTTAAAACGGTTTGACCAATCAAATTCAAACTTCACAGGGAGATAGATCACCATCATAGCTAGGTTCCTTTCGAAATTGGTGAAATTCCGTGTGTTCGTTTGTCCGTTTTTGGTCCGTTTGTCTGTCCATCCATCTGTTTGTCCACATTTTCGCTTCCGGACTCTAACTTTAAAACGGTTTGACCAATCAAATTCAAACTTCACAGGGAGATAGATCACCATCATAGCTAGGTTCCTTTCGAAATTGGGGAAATTCCGTGTGTTCGTTTGTCCGTTTTTCGTCCGTTTGTCTGTCTATCCATCTGTTTGTCCACATTTTCGTTTCCGGACTCTAACTTTAAAACGGTTTGACCAATCAAATTCAAACTTCACAGGGAGATAGATCACCATCATAGCTAGGTTCCTTTCGAAATTGGTGAAATTCCGTCTGTTTGTTTGTCCGTTTTTCCGTCCGTTTCTTCGTTTTTGTCCGTTTTTCTGTCCATCCATCTGTCCGTCCACATTTTTGTTTCCGGACTCTAACTCGAAAATGGTTACTCCAATCTAATTCAAACTTCACAGGGACATACATCACCATCATAGCTAGGTTCCTTTCGAAATTGGTGTAAATCCGTCCGTTCATTTGTCTTGTTTTTCTGTCCATTTGTTCGTTTTTAGGCGGGTTGCGTGTAACCAACCCGCCTATTAGATTGATGTGTCCGACGTCCGTCTGTCCGTCCACATTTTCCATTTCCGGACTCTAACTTGAAAACGGTTTGACCAATCAAATTCAAACTTGACAGGGACATAGATCAACATGATAGCTAGGTTCCTTTCGATATTGGTGAAATTCTGTCCGTTCGTTTGTCCATTTTTCGTCCGTATGTCTGTCCATCCGTCTGTTTGTCCACATTTTCGTTTCCGGACTCTAACTTGAAAACGGTTTGACCAATCGAATTCAAACTTGATAGGGAGATAGATCTCCATCATAGGTAGGTTCCTTTCGATATTGGTGAAATTCCGTCCGTTCATTTGTCTGTTTTTCGTCCGTTTGTCCATCCATCTGTTTGTCTACATTTTCATTTCCGGACTCTAACTCGAAAATGGTTTGACCAATCGGATTCAAACTTGATAGGGAGATAGATCTCCATCATAGCTAGGTTCCTTTCGAAATTGGTGAAATTGCGTCTGTGCGTTTGTCTGTTTTTCGTCCATTTGTCTGTCCATCTGTCTGTCCGTCCACATTTATCCTGTACATATGGTAAATAATACTATGACTTACATTTATTTTAATAAATTATCTTTTGTGATTAGGTGCCATGCAATATTATGGTACATTTTGTAAGTATATGCTATAGCCAAATTTCCCAAGTTCTCACTAAAATAATTTCACCAAATTTTTTGTTATTACCGTTTCATAGTTTTTACTCTTTACTTTATTATTTTATAGCATATACTTACATTGTTTTGCAGACCCTTATAAAGATAAGAAAAGGCACCTAATCATATAATTTCTTTCCTTGTTCCTAAATTTAATGAGAGCAGTTGCTAACCTTGTTTCCTGCGTGCGCAACCCGCCTTTTGGGGCACCTCTGACCCTCTTGTTTTATTACATAGAATCACAATTTGGTTTCCTTTCATAGTTCAGATAAGTATTTTTAGCATATTTTACAACTGAAGTCCACTTCCGGGTTCACGTTGTAAAGCAATGGCGACTCGTTTATGTGTTTTCTAATACAGGATATATATATATGCCTGTCGTTAAAATAAAATAAAATATTTAAGCCCTATCTGCTTCATTATTGGACCCCTTTTAGGGTTTAAAAGTGTATAAATGTAACACAAATGAGTCCTGGTCGAGTAAAATCACCGGAAACAACCTCCGTTTTATTGTCGAGACAGCAATTTTTTGTAATGCACGTCTCGCGTTGGTAGTTTTTTTACAGGAATATATGCCTGTTGAAATCAAATTAAATAAATTTTGCAAGGGTTTATCCCCATTCTTCTACTCTATTGGTCCATTTTAAGGGTTAAAATATGATATAAAGCACGATTCTAACTGGGGGAATCCTCGGGGAAACCCCTGTGATGACGTCACGTCTAGACCGCATGTGCTGAGAGACGCGGGTTTCTTACAGTACGTTTATAAATATAAATAAAATAAAATAATATATTTTATCCCTTCTTTCCTGTATTATTGACCATTTATAAGGTTAATACTTAAATAAACAGGAATAGAATTCTTCATTAATCGTCTAGACATTACGTGTCTCTTTAGGCTATAAGGTAACCTTGGTTACCCATTATTTTAATTATATTTTAATTCATCCAGTTTTAAATTATAATTATATCCCCAGACGAAAGTCGGGGATATATTGGATTCAGGTCCGTCGCGCCGCCGCCGCCGCCGTAGAAATTTCCTTGTGGACGCGATAACTCAAAAACAAATTAATATTTTTTTTTCAAACTTGGTACACATGTTAAGGATGCCCAAAGGAAGATCCCTATTTTAAGGTGACCTTAAACTCCCAGTAAAAAAGAACTTATGGCCACCTTAAGGTCAGAAATTGGACTTTTGGCCACTTAGAGCCCTGTAGGTCACAAACTATGATGCTCAGCTGGCTGAAATTTTACCTGACAACACATTAATATGTTCTTAGTACATGTGCCGAAAATCACGACTTTAAGTTGAGGAGAAAATTGTCCTTGAGGCCCATAAATACCCCCACTTAGGGATTTTTTGCTATACTTTTCACATATTTTGCCCTATAATTTGGAAGTGGTAATTCTGATGAGTCTCAAACTGTGCTAGGTATAACTTTGATATGTAATCCTTGTCTGTAGAAAATTTTAGGGCTGTAGGTTTACCCAAAGGGGTCGACTTAAGGTCTCAAAAGTGCCCACAGAGACCCAATTTATACACTTTTTGCCACTTTCAAGCACTGTAGCTTTCAAACTATGTCTCTCATCTAAGTTAAATATCATCTGGGAATATATCTATGTGTTTTCTTATATGTGCCCCAACATTTAGGCCTTTAATGGACAGTTAACCTGTGTATCAGGACCATAAACACCCACCCGAGTGACCCTTATAAGACATTTTTCACATCTTTTTCCCTGTAACTTGGAAATGGTAAGTCTGAGAAGTTTCAAACTGTATTAGATATATATTCTGTGTGTAATCTTAGTATGTAACAGATTTTAAGTCTGAAGCTTTAATTTTGAAGGTCAAATTGAGGTCTCTAAAAGGCTCCCAAAGACCCAATATTTGGACTTTTTGCTACTTTTAAGCCCTGTGACTGTCAAACTATGTGACTGATAGAGCTCAAATCCTATCTGGGAAGATATTAGTATGTTATTTATATATGTGCCAAAAATTAAGGCTTTAAGAAGACATTTAACCTGTGTATGAGGACCATAAATCCCCACCCGAGTGACCATTTTTAGACATTTTTCACATATTTTGCCCTGTAACTTGGAAATGGTAAGTCTAAGAAGTTTCAAACTGTATTAGATGCATATTCTATGTGTAATCTTAGTATGTGACAAATTTTAAGTCTGAAGCTTTAATTTGAAGGCCACATTTAGGTCTCTAGAAGGCCCCATAAAGACCCAGTATTTGGACTTTTTGCCAATTTTAAGGCCTGTGACTGTTAAACTATGTGACTGATAGAGCTGAAATCTCATCTGGGAATACATTATTATGTTCTTTTTACATGTGCCAAAAATCAAGGCTTCAAATAGACATTTAACCTGTGTATGAGGACCTTAAACACCCACCTGAGTGACCCTTTTAAGACATTTTTCACATATTTTGCTCTGTAACTTGGAAATGGTAAGTCTGAGAAGTTTCAAACTTTATTAGATACATATTCTATGTGTAATCTTAGTATGTAACAAATTTTAAGTCTGAAGCTTTAATTTGAAAGCCACATCGAGATCTCTAAAAGGCCCACAGAGACCCAATATTTGGACTTTTTGCCACCTTTAAGCCCTGTGACTGTTAAACTATGTGATTGATGGAGCTGAAATCCCATCTGGGAATGCATTATTATGTCCTTTTTACATATGGCGAAAATCAAGGTTTTTAGTAGACATTTAACCTGTGTATGAGGGCCATAGACACTCGCCCAAGTGCCTTTTTGGACATTTTTTCCGTATTTTGCCCTGTTATTTGGAAATGCTTAGTGTGACAAGTCTTAAACTGTATTATATATAATTTTTGTTTGTTATGTATGTCCCCCAAAAAGTTTCAGATCTGTAGTTTAATTGCTAAGGTCTCTTTAACAATTGTAAAATGCCCACAGAAACCCAATTTATGGACATTATGCCACTTTAAAGCCCAATAACTGTCAAACTATGTGGGTTATAGAGCTGAAATCTTTGAATTTTTAAAAGGAAATGCCTGTCTATTTAAATTTTGAATATTAATAATGTTATGGCTATCTTAGTCTTTTAAGAACTTATTTTTGTGTGTTATACCTCTGCTTGCTGAGTTTTTAACTTTTTAAAATGAAACTGGTTAAACGCCGGTTAAACATATTCAAGTAGACAAAGTGGACACTTTAAGTGAGCTTTAAGTCCCAATATTAATGAAATTATATCCTTATGTAGTAAAACTAGGGGATTTTTAACCCTCAACTAGCCCAGTTTTATTCAACTTGCCTCAGTTAATTTTGACACAGCTCCTACAGTTATGAACTCATTTCAGTTGATAATCACATACTTAAAATTCTCAATTCTTTTTGTATTTGAGTACCCCTTTTATATAGATTGTTTGTTTACCATTTATGCTGTAGCACTCCATCTCTTTGAGAGAACATGTAAACTGTGTAAAAAAGATGTAGAAGATGAGATACATTTTGTTTGTGTTTGTCCAGCTTTAGAGCTGATTCGTATGAAATATTTCAAAATTTTAAATATAGATAAATCTGAATTATTAATAGATCAATTATCAAGGGTATTAACTCATATGAATGTCAATATGGTTATTAATTATATTTTTGATTTGTGGCAAGAAAGAAAAAGTAAATTATATTGTTAATTTTTATGTATTGAATTGCTGTCTTTATTTACTGTATCTTACCTCAAAATATGTTTGCTCTGTTTGTTATTAACTCTCTATTTAAAGTGACTTATAAGCCCATATAGGGCTGGGTATTACTTCAATAGTTTTTGTATAATCCTTGTCAACATAATACATGTCACTATAATAAACTAATAAACTAAACTAAGTCCCAACCCACATCCCCCACCCGGATTCCCCCCACCCACCTCTGGGACCTCCAGCTATATTGAGTGACACTAAATAAACAAAGGTATTTAATGATATCAGATGAGAAACAAAGACCTCAATGGGGTTGCAGATCTTGTGTAATAGTGAGAGAGGTGTGGAGAAGGGGAGAGGGGTGGGGGTGGGAGGTGGTGGGCTTCATTACATATAACACAAAGGGGAGTCAGAACTGAGATTGTGTCACATATTTAGGTTGCATATATATGGACCACATATATAGGTATAGAGGAAATGAATAACTGAAAACAATTTGCAAATTCTAAAAATAATATAATAAAATAATAATATAAATAATTTTTTTTTAAATAATATTTTATTTGTGAACAAATATAGAAACAGATATGCGCTTTTGGGATTAT
Organism: Sabellastarte sp. h YS-2021; assembly: GCA_964017235.1. Lineage (NCBI taxonomy): Eukaryota > Metazoa > Annelida > Polychaeta > Sabellida > Sabellidae > Sabellastarte > Sabellastarte sp. h YS-2021. The sequence goes on from OZ024928.1 coordinate 140,879,783, forward strand.
GAATTTTAGAATGGACATTGAATCATCAATCATTTAAATACTTTGAAGGAAGATTGAAAAGTATGATGAGTTGAGTTAAAAATAATATTTTATTTGTCAACAAATATAGAAACAGATATGCTCTTTTGGGATTATTATTTTAGAATGGACATTCAATCATCAATCATTTAAATACTTTGAAAATAGGTTTAGAGTTATCATTGCAGGAAGATTGAAAATATAATTATATCCCCAGACGAAAGTTGGGGATACATTGGATTCAGGTCCGTCGCGCCGCCGCCGCCGCCGCCGCCGTAGAAATTTCCTTGTGGACGCGATAACTCAAAAACAAATTAATATTTTTTTTTCAAACTTGGTACACATGTTAAGGGTGCCCAAAGGAAGATCCCTATTTTAAGGTGACCTTAAACTCCCAGTAAAAAAGAACTTATGGCCACCTTAAGGTCAGAAATTGCACTTTTGGCCACTTAGAGCCCTGTAGGTCACAAACTATGATGCTCAGCTGGCTGAAATTTTACCTGACAACACATTAATATGTTCTTAGTACATGTGCCGAAAATCATGACTTTAAGTTGAGGAGAAAATTGTGTTTGAGGCCCATAAATACCCCCACTTAGGGATTTTTTGCTATACTTTACACATATTTTGCCCTATAATTTGGAAGTGATAATTCTGATGAGTCTCAAACTGCGCTAGGTATAACTTTGATATGTAATCCTTGTCTGTAGAAAATTTTAGGGCTGTAGGTTTACCCAAAGGGGTCGACTTAAGGTCTCAAAAGTGCCCACAGAGACCCAATTTATGCACTTTTTGCCACTTTCAAGCACTGTAGCTTTCAAACTATGTCTCTCATCTAAGTTAAATATCATCTGGGAATATATCTATGTGTTTTCTTATATGTGCCCCAACATTTAGGCCTTTAATAGACAGTTAACCTGTGTATCAGGACCATAAACACCCACCCGAGTGACCCTTATAAGACATTTTTCACATCTTTTTCCCTGTAACTTGGAAATGGTAAGTCTGAGAAGTTTCAAACTGTATTAGATATATATTCTGTGTGTAATCTTAGTATGTAACAGATTTTAAGTCTGAAGCTTTAATTTTGAAGGTCAAATTGAGGTCTCTAAAAGGCTCCCAAAGACCCAATATTTGGACTTTTTGCTACTTTTAAGCCCTGTGACTGTCAAACTATGTGACTGATAGAGCTCAAATCCTATCTGAGAAGATATTAGTATGTTATTTTTATATGTGCCAAAAATTAAGGCTTTAAGAAGACATTTAACCTGTGTATGAGGACCATAAATCCCCACCCGAGTGACCATTTTTAGACATTTTTCACATATTTTTCCCTGTAACTTGGAAATGGTAAGTCTAAGAAGTTTCAAACTGTATTAGATGCATATTCTATGTGTAATCTTAGTATGTGACAAATTTTAAGTCTGAAGCTTTAATTTGAAGGCTACATTTAGGTCTCTAGAAGGCCCCATAAAGACCCAATATTTGGACTTTTTGCCAATTTTAAGGCCTGTGACTGTTAAACTATGTGACTGATAGAGCTGAAATCTCATCTGGGAATACATTATTATGTTCTTTTTACATGTGCCAAAAATCAAGGCTTCAAATAGACATTTAACCTGTGTATGAGGACCTTAAACACCCACCTGAGTGACCCTTTTAAGACATTTTTCACATATTTTGCTCTGTAACTTGGAAATGGTAAGTCTGAGAAGTTTCAAACTTTATTAGATACATATTCTATGTGTAATCTTAGTATGTAACAAATTTTAAGTCTGAAGCTTTAATTTGAAAGCCACATCGAGATCTCTAAAAGGCCCACAGAGACCCAATATTTGGACTTTTTGCCACCTTTAAGCCCTGTGACTGTTAAACTATGTGATTGATGGAGCTGAAATCCCATCTGGGAATGCATTATTATGTCCTTTTTACATATGGCGAAAATCAAGGTTTTTAGTAGACATTTAACCTGTGTATGAGGGCCATAGACACTCGCCCAAGTGCCTTTTTGGACATTTTTTCCGTATTTTGCCCTGTTATTTGGAAATGCTTAGTGTGACAAGTCTTAAACTGTATTATATATAATTTTTGTTTGTTATGTATGTCCCCCAAAAAGTTTCAGATCTGTAGTTTAATTGCTAAGGTCTCTTTAACAATTGTAAAATGCCCACAGAAACCCAATTTATGGACATTATGCCACTTTAAAGCCCAACTGTCAAACTATGTGGGTTATAGAGCTGAAATCTTTGAATTTTTAAAAGGAAATGCCTGTCTATTTAAATTTTGAATATTAATAATGTTATGGCTATCTTAGTCTTTTAAGAACTTATTTTTGTGTGTTATACCTCTGCTTGCTGAGTTTTTAACTTTTTAAAATGAAACTGGTTAAACGCCGGTTAAACATATTCAAGTAGACAAAGTGGACACTTTAAGTGAGCTTTAAGTCCCAATATTAATGAAATTATATCCTTATGTAGTAAAACTAGGGGATTTTTAACCCTCAACTAGCCCAGTTTTATTCAACTTGCCTCAGTTAATTTTGACACAGCTCCTACAGTTATGAACTCATTTCAGTTGATAATCACATACTTAAAATTCTCAATTCTTTTTGTATTTGAGTACCCCTTTTATATAGATTGTTTGTTTACCATTTATGCTGTAGCACTCCATCTCTTTGAGAGAACATGTAAACTGTGTAAAAAAGATGTAGAAGATGAGATACATTTTGTTTGTGTTTGTCCAGCTTTAGAGCTGATTCGTATGAAATATTTCAAAATTTTAAATATAGATAAATCTGAATTATTAATAGATCAATTATCAAGGGTATTAACTCATATGAATGTCAATATGGTTATTAATTATATTTTTGATTTGTGGCAAGAAAGAAAAAGTAAATTATATTGTTAATTTTTATGTATTGAATTGCTGTCTTTATTTACTGTATCTTACCTCAAAATATGTTTGCTCTGTTTGTTATTAACTCTCTATTTAAAGTGACTTATAAGCCCATATAGGGCTGGGTATTACTTCAATAGTTTTTGTATAATCCTTGTCAACATAATACATGTCACTATAATAAACTAATAAACTAAACTAAGTCCCAACCCACATCCCCCACCCGGATTCCCCCCACCCACCTCTGGGACCTCCAGCTATATTGAGTGACACTAAATAAACAAAGGTATTTAATGATATCAGATGAGAAACAAAGACCTCAATGGGGTTGCAGATCTTGTGTAATAGTGAGAGAGGTGTGGAGAAGGGGAGAGGGGTGGGGGTGGGAGGTGGTGGGCTTCATTACATATAACACAAAGGGGAGTCAGAACTGAGATTGTGTCACATATTTAGGTTGCATATATATGGACCACATATATAGGTATAGAGGAAATGAATAACTGAAAACAATTTGCAAATTCTAAAAATAATATAATAAAATAATAATATAAATAATTTTTTTTTAAATAATATTTTATTTGTGAACAAATATAGAAACAGATATGCGCTTTTGGGATTATGAATTTTAGAATGGACATTGAATCATCAATCATTTAAATACTTTGAAGGAAGATTGAAAAGTATGATGAGTTGAGTTAAAAATAATATTTTATTTGTCAACAAATATAGAAACAGATATGCTCTTTTGGGATTATTATTTTAGAATGGACATTCAATCATCAATCATTTAAATACTTTGAAAATAGGTTTAGAGTTATCATTGCAGGAAGATTGAAAATATAATTTGAGTTATGTATTCGGCGTCTGGGGATACACCATCTTCCTTGGGGAGATATAAACAGAGTAGATTGATGTGCTGAAGTTCATATAATAATGGGTAATTATGTTTTAAAAAATTTCCGATCAAAACCTGTGGCGTGAGTGATGACCTGTCTGGGGATATGTTGGCGCCGAGTTGGCCCAATCTAGTTTGAGTTATGTATTCGGCGTCTGGGGATACACCATCTTCCTTGGAAGATATAAACAGAGTAGATTGATGTGCTGAAGTTCATATAATAATGGGTAATTATGTTTTTAAAAATTCCCGATCAAAACCTGTGGCGTGAGTGATGACCTGTCTGGGGATATGTTGGCGCCGAGTTGGCCCAATCTAGTTACTTGTTGTTTTTTTTTAGATTCTATGTTATTTAATAAAATTCTGTGTAATTTCTGCTTTCATTATCTCACAACTAGCCCTACCTGCAGTGAGGCGGGTGGGGCAGGTGACCTTGTGTCACAGTTGATTTACTTACGTAAATCTAGTTGTGTAGTTCCTTCAAAGAAGGAAAGGCAAAGCTTCCTTGGAAGCTTACCTTAAGGAAAGCTTACATAGAAATTATAATATCTAACTTCTTCTTCAGGGTGGATCAGATCCCTGCTTAAATTCAGATAAGATCTTAGTTCATCCGAGATTTTTAATGCATCCGAGAATCGGATGCAGTATTCTCAACTTCTATTCAACCCAGTATGATTTGATACTCGGTTTTCATTGCATCTCTCGGATCATCTGAAATCTAATGCTTGGTGGATTGTATGTAGATCTGATCCTCGGATGATCGGATCATCTACTCTGATGTTCGGATGTTGATTCCAGATCAGAACACTAACAATCCCCACACACACACACACACAAAAAAAAAAAAAATAAATAATAAATAAATAAATAAATAAAACTTGGACTAATAGTTCACCAGCCTGGAAGTAAATATCACCTATTGGAGGCTTGGGTCCAAGTTCAAGTCCAAGTCCTCAAGCCCAAGAGGCCTTCTAAACAAGGTCCTTCATTCAGTCCTGGCTCTGTATTTTAGGGAAGTAGGTTGCCTGACTTCACCCTAACCAATTTTTGAGGACATTGAAACTTAGGCAGTTTTTTTAACCTCCCTGCACCCAGGGAATTTATGCCTAGATCCTCCACAGTCTGGACTCTGAATGATTTACTAGGCCAACAGGAACTTGGGCCGTTTAATTATCTCCCGTAGCCCGGGAGGGAGATTATGAAATGATGTCTGTGTGTGCGTGAGTGCGTGTGTGCGTGCGTTAGTTAGTCACGCAGATTTCTCCAAAACTACTACAGCTACAGATTTTTTGTAAATTAATTGTCCCAATGAATTTTCATGCCCTTGAAAAAATTTTTGGTTTTATTGACTTAGGCCTAAAGATAAGTGAGTAATAGCAATCTTAGCTACTTTGAGTAAAGGGCTCATAACTCAAAAACTATTGCAGTAACAACTTTTTCTTCAAATATGTTGTTCAGCTACTTTGTCCTTAGCTATAAGATGGTACATAGTTTGGGGTCCCATTGCATGCCATAAGTGAGTAACAGCTATTTTCTCATTTGTAGCTAAATAACAGAAGAAGTAAATGTCAAATATCTTCAAAAGTATTGAAGTTAGGGAAATCTTTTCAAATATGTTGTCCATCTTCTTTTTGGTAAGCTATCACATACTAAAGTTTCAGACCTGTTGCACCTTGGATAGCTGAGTAATAGCTACTTTGAAATTCTGACAGGTGAGTAAAGCGATTGTAACTCCAAAACTATTGCAGTTAGAGTATTTTCCTAAAATATGTTGTTCAGCTACTTTGTCCTTAGCTATAAGATGGTACATAGTTTGGGGTTCTATTGCATGCCATAAGTGAGTAATAGCTATTTTCTCATTTGTAGCTAAATAACAGAAGAAGTAAATGTCAAATATCTTCAAAAGTATTAAAGTTGGGGAAATCTTTTCAAATATGTTGTCCATCTACTTTTTGGTAAGCTATCACATAGTAAAGTTTCAGACCTGTTGCACCTTGGATAGCTGAGTAATAGCTACTTTGAAATTCTGACTGTTGAGTAAAGCCATTGTAGCTCCAAAACTATTGCAGTTAGAGTATTTTCCTAAAATATGTTGTTCAGCTACTTTGTTCTTAGCTATAAGATGGTACATAGTTTGGGATTCTATTGCTTGCCATAAGTGAGTAATCGCTATTTTCTCATTTGTAGCTAAATAACAGAAGAAGTAAATGTCAAATATCTTCAAAAGTATTGAAGTTAGGGAAATCTTTTCAAATATGTTGTCCATCTACTTTTTGGTAAGCTATAACATAGTAAAGTTTCAGACCTGTTGCACCTTGGATAGCTGAGTTATAGCTACTTTGAAATTCTGACTGTTGAGTAAAGCCATTGTAACTCCAAAACTATTGCAGTTAGAGTATTTTCCTAAAATATGTTGTTCAGCTACTTTGTCCTTAGCTATAAGATGGTACATAGTTTGGGGTTCTATTGCATGCCATAAGTGAGTAATAGCTATTTTGTTATTTGTAGCAAAATCATGACATAAGTAAATGTCAAATATCTTCAAAAGTATTAAAGTTAGGGAATTCTTTTCAAATATGTTATCCATCTACTTTTTGATAAGCTATCACATAGTAAAGTTTCAGATCTGTTGCACATTGGATAGCTGAGTAATAGCTACTTTGAAATTGTGACTGTTGAGTAAATCCATTGTAACTCCAAAACTATTGCAGTTACAGCTTTTTCTTCAAATATATTGTTCAGCTACTTTGTCCTTAGCTATAAGCTGGCATGTAGTTTGGGGTTCTATTGCATGCCATAAGTGAGTAATAGCTATTTTCTTATTAGTAGCAAAATAATGACATAAGTAAATGTCAAATATCTTCAGAAGTATTAAAGTTACGGAATTCTTTTCAAATATGTCATTCATCTACTTTTTTGTAAGCTATCACATAGTAAAGTTTCAGACCTGTTGCACATTGCATAGCTAAGTAATAGCTACTTTGAAATTGTGACTGTTGAGTAAATCCATTGTAACTCCAAAACTATTGCAGTTACAGCTTTTCCTTCAAATATGTTGTTCAGCTACTTTGTCCTTAACTATAAGATGGTATATATTTTGGGGTTGTATTGCATGCCATAAGTGAGTAATAGCTATTTTCTTATTTGTAGCAAAGTAACAACATAAGTAAATGTCAAATATCTTCAAAAGTATTAAAGTTAGGGAAATATTTTCAAATATGTTATTCATCTAGTTTTTGATAACCTATCACATAGTAAAGTTTCAGACCTGTTGCACATTGGATAGCCGAGTAATATCTACTTTGAAATTGTGACTGTAGGGTAAATGCAGTTTGGGGTTCTATTGCATGCCATAAGTGAGTAATAGCTATTTTCTTATTTGTGGCAAAATAATGACATAATTTTTCTTAAATAACTGCTTCATCTACTTTTGGGAGAGCTTTCACATGGTGAAGTTTCAGACCCGTAGCTAATTATTCACCTACTCAAAATGAGTAAATGATAATTATCTCTAAAAGTATTGCGGATATCCAATTTTTATCAAATAACTCATTCATCTACTTTTGGGAGAGCTTTCACATGGTGAAGTTCCAGACCCGTACCTAATTACTCACCTACTCAAAATGAGTAAATGTGAATTATCTGTAAAAGTATTGCAGATATCCAATTTTTCTCAAATAACTCATTCACCTACTTTTGGGAGAGCTTTTACTTGGTGAGGTTTCAGACCCGTAGCTAATTATTCACCTACTCAAAATGAGTAAATGTGAATTATCTCTAAAAGTATTGCGGATATCCAATTTTTATCAAATAACTCATTCATCTACTTTTGGGAGAGCTTTCACATGGTGAAGTTCCAGACCCGTAGCTAATTACTCACCTACTCAAAATGAGTAAATGTGAATTATCCCTAAAAGTATTGGGGATATCCAATTTTTCTTAAAAAACTCATTCACCTACTTTTGGAAGAGCTTTCACTTGGTGAAGTTTCAGAACCGTAGCTAATTATTCACCTACTCAAAATGAGTAAATGTGAATTATCTCTAAAAGTATTGCAGATATCCAATTTTTATGAAATAACTCATTCATCTACTTTTGGGAGAGCTTTCACATGGTGAAGTTCCAGACCCGTAGCTAATTACTCACCTACTCAAAATGAGTAAATGTGAATTATCCCTAAAAGTATTGGGGATATCCAATTTTTCTCAAATAACTCATTCACCTACTTTTGGAAGAGCTTTCACTTGGTGAAGTTTCAGACCTGTAGCTAATTATTCACCTACTCAAAATGAGTAAATGTGAATTATCTCTAAAAGTATTGCGGATATCCAATTTTTATCAAATAACTCATTCATCTACTTTTGGGAGAGCTTTCACATGGTGAAGTTCCAGACCCGTAGCTAATTACTCACCTACTCAAAATGAGTAAATGTGAATTATCCCTAAAAGTATTGGGGATATCCAATTTTTCTTAAAAAACTCATTCACCTACTTTTGGAAGAGCTTTCACTTGGTGAAGTTTCAGACCCGTAGCTAATTATTCACCTACTCAAAATGAGTAAATGTGAATTATCTCTAAAAGTATTGCAGATATCCAATTTTTATGAAATAACTCATTCATCTACTTTTGGGAGAGCTTTCACATGGTGAAGTTCCAGACCCGTAGCTAATTACTCACCTACTCAAAATGAGTAAATGTGAATTATCCCTAAAAGTATTGGGGATATCCAATTTTTCTTAAATAACTCATTCACCTACTTTTGGAAGAGCTTTCACTTGGTGAAGTTTCAGACCTGTAGCTAATTATTCACCTACTCAAAATGAGTAAATGCTAATTATCTCTAAAAGTATTGTGGATATCCAATTTTTATCAAATTACTCGTTCATCTACTTTTGGGAGAGCTTTCACATGGTGAAGTTCCAGACCCGTAGCTAATTACTCACCTACTCAAAATGAGTAAATGTGAATTATCTGTAAAAGTATTGCAGATATCCAATTTTTCTCAAATAACTCATTCACCTACTTTTGGGAGAGCTTTTACTTGGTGAGGTTTCAGATCCGTAGCTAATTATTCACCTACTCAAAATGAGTAAATGTGAATTATCTCTAAAAGTATTGCGGATATCCAATTTTTATCAAATAACTCATTCATCTACTTTTGGGAGGGCTTTCACATGGTGAAGTTCCAGACCCGTAGCTAATTACTCACCTACTGAAAATGAGTAAATGTGAATTATCTGTAAAAGTATTGCAGATAGCCAATTTTTCTCAAATAACTCATTCACCTACTTTTGGGAGAGCTTTCAATTAGTGAATTTTCAGATCCATAGCTAATTACTCACCTACTCAAAATGAGTAACTGCCTATTATCACTAAAAGTATTGCAGATAGCCAATATTTCTCAAATAACTCATTCACCTACATTTTGGAGAGCTTTCACATGCTAAATTTTTTTAATGAATTTTTTAAATAATTTTTAATGCATTAAAATTCATGAAATTATGCTCTAAATCAATTATAACTTGAAAAGTATTACATTTAGAGCACCTTGTTAAAATATGTTATCTTTAGTACATCTAATTTATATGGCGGGAGATAAATGCATGCGTCAGAATGCTTGTTTCCCTTAAAATGGAACAAGTTTTCAAATTTGTATCTCCTTAGGGGCCTCCTATAAGCCCCTCCTCCCCTTCTGGTCAGCAAGAGTTGAGCTTCAGGCTGCTCTTCACTAGGTTTTTTCTGAATACAACCTGGTTATATATATATGTTAAGACAGTAGCAAGGCTACTACCAGACAGGTCAAACTCAATTCCATGGTGCATATAAGTAGTCAGAAGGGGTATGGTGAATTCAGGTGAGATACTGGATCTTTAGATCTTAAAGTTCCCCATTCACAACTACTTTAGGAGGGACAGGAGTCCCTCATCAAGGCACCTGTAATAACACTTAGGGTTTAGGCCCTATTAATCAAACCTTTCCAATTCCCCACATCTAGAGGCTCCTACAGGAACCACCCCAATGGGGGTCATTCCATCCCTAGCAGTATCCATCGTTTTCCCCAGGTAGGGAGAAATCGAGTAGCCGAGGCTCCAAGGTCATTCGACCCACTCCAGGGGACGAGGGCATAAAAACCCTTCCCCCCCAATGACTCCTCCAGCCTCACTCAGTCCACCAGTAGGAGTTCTCCTCCGTTCTTTCAGATAAGACTGGCAAACAAATCCTGTCATTCTTTTCAATCCAAGTCCAGTCAGACTCCTGACCCGGTCAGGATACAAGGCCCTTCAAAGACCAAGTCCTGGCCTCTGTATCCAGTCTCTTCTGTCAAAGAACGCTATAGAAAGGGTGGAAAATGTAAAATCTCTCGGGTTTTACAGTCGCCTGTTCCTAGTACCAAGCCTCACCTAAGGTGGAGGCCAGTCATAGACCTAAACAGGCTCAACCCCTTTCTACACGTAGAAAAGTTCAAAATGGAAACTCCAGAGTCCATCAGGACCTCCCTGATTCCAGGGGAGTGGGTATCGTCGATAGATCTGTCGGACACTTACCCACACATCCCCATCCATCCAAACTCAAGGAAATACCTAAGGTTTTGCTACAAGTCACAGGTGTTCCAATTCACCTCCCTCCCATTCGGACTAGCCACAGCCCCCCAGGTCTTTACAATGATCGTAAAGGAAGTGAAACTAATGGCCCTCTCAAGAGGACTCAGAATTCACCAATACCGGGACGACGGGCTGATCAGGTCCCAGTCTCAGGAGGAAGCCCAAGTGAACACACAGGCAGTGGTAGACCTAACTCAGTCCTTGGGGTGGATAACTAATCAGGAAAAATCAGAACTGAAACCTACTCAGGTGTTTTTCGTTCTGGGCTACGAATACCACCTAGATTCAGCCCTTGTAAAACCCACTCAAGAGAGATGGCTCAAACTTCAGGATTTGATCCTACTCCTCAAGTCAAAACGTGTTTTGACTGCAAGATGTTTGATGTCGCTAATTTGGTTGCTAGCCTCAACGGAGAAAATGGTCCCGGAGGGACGCCTTCACATGAGGCCCTTTCAGTTTCATCTCAAGGAGCACTGGAGATATCCTCAGTCGCTGGACAACCTCCTTCCCTGGACAGAAGCCATTGCAGCCCACCTAGATTGGTGGCAAAATCCCTCAAACGTGATGAAAGGTGCAGACCTTCATCCCAAAGACCACAGTATCCAACTCTTTACCGACGCCTCAAACGAAGGTTGGGGCACTCACTTAGACCAAAATTCCACAAAGGGTCTGTGGTCAGATCGGGAAAAAAGGCTACACATATATGTCCTAGAATTGAAGGCGGTCTCCCTGGCCCTTCGAGACTTCAAGGACCAGTGCCAGAATCAGTGTTAGTTGCGATGGACAACTCAACAGTGGTAGCCTACATCAACAACAAGGAGGAACACACTCAGCAGAGATGTGCGCTCTCCTGTGGAAGATCACGACCTGGGGCCGTCACTACCTCATAACATTGAAAGCCAGGCACGTTCTAGTGCAGCTCTCAACAGAGATCCCACTACAACTCCCAGTGTCAACGACCCTACTCAAACAGTCCCACAGGTATGTGTTCGACAACAACCCCCAGCTCCTGATCCTCCACGCCTGGTGTCTAGGAGCGGACAACTCCAAGAACAAGGCTTCTCTGTGGAAGTGGCAGAGAGAATTGCTGCCCCTCAGCGGTCTTCAACAAGGACCATCTACAAGTCAAAGTGGGCCCTATTTGAAAAATGGTGCAGAGAAAATTCGGTGGATTTCTCCACTCCATCTGTGAAACAAATCTCAATGTACCAAGACCTAAACAGGCGCCCCTCGACCTTTGATGGTTACAGGACTGCAATCGTTGACACTTTGGGCCCAACGGCCTAACATGTTGCACACAATGCAGACCTTCATAGGTTACTCTCCAGTTTTCACAGGGATCGTCCCAAAAGTTCCAGAAATTTACCCAAGCGGAACCTTTCTGTTGTCCTCACCGAGCTCACAAAAGCACCATTTGAGCCCATGAAAGACACAGACCTCAAACATCTTACTCTAAAACTGCTTTCTTGCTAGCTTTGGCCTCTGGCAACCGCCGCAGCGAAATCCATGCCTGGGTTGCAAACAAGTATCTAATCTAGGCCAATGGGAAAAGGTTGCCTTGTTCCCTTCTGATTTCATAGCCAAAAACCAACTAGCAAGAGAAGGTTCTCAAAGTGTATCTCCGGTGACTATTCCTGCTTTGACTACCATTGTAGATAGACAATCTAAAGAAGACAGGACCCTGTGTCCCGCGCGGGCCCTGAGGTTTTATTTGGACCGAACAAAAGACCTGAGAGGGTCTCGTTCTCTCCTTTTCATCTCCTTTAAGAAAGGACATACCTCAGACATCAGACCCGCTACTCTCTCTTCATGGTTGAAACAAACCATCCCACTTTGTTACAAACAAGCAGATCAACAACCCTTGGACTTGGTCCAAGTCAAAGCGCATGACATCCGGGCCTTCGCGGCCTCTAAGGCCTTTTACGGTGGGGTATCGGTGGACCAAATCATGCAAGCCTGTCACTGGAAAGCTCACAACACATTTACAAAATTTTTACCTAAAAGACCTTACTTGGTCGGACACCGACAACGATATGTATCTGGGACCCGTAGTGGCGGCACAACAAGTCCTAGATCCTTCTCCTCAGATCAGTTGTCCTCGGAAAGAAAAAAAGGGGGGGGGGGGGGGGGGGGGGGGCACATCCGCTACAACCAAGTCTTCAGGAGTCTCTCCCAGGATCTAGGTATTCCTTTACCTTCAAGATGTTACGGGTAAGGTCATTTTTGTTTTTCAGTTATCAAGTAACTTCTATTAAGGACTTATTTAGTTGTCATCAATCTCATATTCAGGTTGTAAAAATTTATGAGATGTCCAACCACCATGGGTTGGTCAGTCACTAGTGATGGGCCCTCAGGGACCCTTAGACCCCGAAGTGAGCACTGCTGCACTTCCGTCCTACAATCAAACATCTAGACAGTTTCAGCACTGTCTCTCATTATGTCCACCCCCCTGGGGGGTGGATATATTATTTTTGCTTTTTTCGCCGTCCGATGTCCGGCGTCCGATGTCCGGCGTCACGCATGGTTTCCGCTCATTTAAAGGAAAAGTATTAGAGCTATTGTCACCAAATTTGGTATGCAGGCTTATTGGGTCAGTAGCTTGCTTGGGATTGCTTTTGGCTGTTGTACCTCTTTTGCTTACTGAGTAATACTTAAGTACAGCTATTTTCAGTACCCATTGGTTTCCGTGCATTTAAGCCAAAATAATTAAAGATATTTTACTACAATTTTGAATACAAGATTGTTATGTCCATAGCTCGCTTGGTATTGCATTTGGGACTGATAGCTTTGTCAGTACATGAGTAATAGCCATTTAGGTACTTCATTGTGTATTTTCAGTACTACTTTTGAGTAATTTGCTTCTATCTCCTTAACCGTGCGAGATAGAGCGATTTCGGCAAAATTTTCGACCCGCAGGGTATCTGAGGAGTGTACTCTTTGCAATTTTCAAAAAATTTTCCCCTCCCCAAAAATGGCGGCCATTTTGAATTTTCGAATTTTTGCCAAAAATGGCAAAACACAAATTTGCTTCTATCTCCTTAACCGTGCGAGATAGAGCGATTTCGTCGAAATTTTCGACCCACAGGGTATCTAAGGAATGTAATATTTGCAATTTTCAAAAAATTTTCCCCTCCCCAAAAATGGCGGCCATTTTGAATTTTCGAATTTTTGCCAAAAATGGCAAAACACAAATTTGCTTCTATCTCCTTAACCGTGCGAGATAGAGCGATTTCGTCGAAATTTTCGACCCACAGGGTATCTAAGGAATGCAATATTTGCAATTTTCAAAAAAATTTCCCCTCCCCAAAAATGGCGGCCATTTTGAATTTTCGAATTTTTGCCAAAAATGGCAAAACACAAATTTGCTTCTATCTCCTTAACCGTGCGAGATAGAGCGATTTCGTCGAAATTTTCGACCCACAGGGTATCTAAGGAATGCAATATTTGCAATTTTCAAAAAAATTTCCCCTCCCCAAAAATGGCGGCCATTTTGAATTTTCGAATTTTTGCCAAAAATGGCAAAACACAAATTTGCTTCTATCTCCTTAACCGTGCGAGATAGAGCGATTTCGTCGAAATTTTCGACCCACAGGGGATCTAAGGAATGTAATATTTGCAATTTTCAAAAAAATTTCCCCTCCCCAAAAATGGCGGCCATTTTGAATTTTCGAATTTTTGCCAAAAATGGCAAAACACAAATTTGCTTCTATCTCCTTAACCGTGCGAGATAGAGCGATTTCGGCAAAATTTTCGACCCACAGGGGATCTAAGGAATGCAATCTTTGCAATTTTCCAAAAATTTTCCCCTCCCCAAAAATGGCGGCCATTTTGAATTTTCGAATTTTTGCCAAAAATGGCAAAACACTAATTTGCTTCTATCTCCTTAACCGTGCGAGATAGAGCGATTTCGGCAAAATTTTAGACGCACAGGGTATCTAAGCAATGCAATCTTTGCAATTTTCAAAATATTTTCCCCTCCCCAAAAATGGCGGCCATTTTGAATTTTCGAATTTTTGCCAAAAATGGCAAAACACAAATTTGCTTCTATCTCCTTAACCGTGCGAGATAGAGCGATTTCGTCGAAATTTTCGACCCACAGGGTATCTAAGGAATGCAATCTTTGCAATTTTCAAAAAATTTTCCCCTCCCCAAAAATGGCGGCCATTTTGAATTTTCGAATTTTTGCCAAAAATGGGAAAACACAAATTTGCTTCTATCTCCTTAACCGTGCGAGATAGAGCGATTTCGTCGAAATTTTCGACCCACAGGGTATCTAAGGAATGCAATCTTTGCAATTTTCCAAAAATTTTCCCCTCCCCAAAAATGGCGGCCATTTTGAATTTTCGAATTTTTGCCAAAAATGGCAAAACACAAATTTGCTTCTATCTCCTTAACCGTGCGAGATAGAGCGATTTCATCGAAATTTTCGACCCACAGGGTATCTAAGGAATGCAATATTTGCAATTTTCAAAAAATTTTCCCCTCCCCAAAAATGGCGGCCATTTTGAATTTTCGAATTTTTGCCAAAAATGGCAAAACACAAATTTGCTTCTATCTCCTTAACCGTGCGAGATAGAGCGATTTCGTCGAAATTTTCGACCCACAGGGTATCTAAGGAATGCAATCTTTGCAATTTTCCAAAAATTTTCCCCTCCCCAAAAATGGCGGCCATTTTGAATTTTCGAATTTTTGCCAAAAATGGCAAAACACAAATTTGCTTCTATCTCCTTAACCGTGCGAGATAGAGCGATTTCGTCGAAATTTTCGACCCACAGGGTATCTAAGGAATGTATTATTTGCAATTTTCAAAAAAATTTCCCCTCCCCAAAAATGGCGGCCATTTTGAATTTTCGAATTTTTGCCAAAAATGGCAAAACACAAATTTGCTTCTATCTCCTTAACCGTGCGAGATAGAGCGATTTCGGCAAAATTTTCGACCCACAGGGGATCTAAGGAATGCAATCTTTGCAATTTTCCAAAAATTTTCCCCTCCCCAAAAATGGCGGCCATTTTGAATTTTCGAATTTTTGCCAAAAATGGCAAAACACTAATTTGCTTCTATCTCCTTAACCGTGCGAGATAGAGCGATTTCGGCAAAATTTTCGACCCACAGGGTATCTAAGGAATGCAATCTTTGCAATTTTCCAAAAATTTTCCCCTCCCCAAAAATGGCGGCCATTTTGAATTTTCGAATTTTTGCCAAAAATGGCAAAACACAAATTTGCTTCTATCTCCTTAACCGTGCGAGATAGAGCGATTTCGTCGAAATTTTCGACCCACAGGGTATCTAAGGAATGTATTATTTGCAATTTTCAAAAAAATTTCCCCTCCCCAAAAATGGCGGCCATTTTGAATTTTCGAATTTTTGCCAAAAATGGCAAAACACAAATTTGCTTCTATCTCCTTAACCGTGCGAGATAGAGCGATTTCGGCAAAATTTTCGACCCACAGGGGATCTAAGGAATGCAATCTTTGCAATTTTCCAAAAATTTTCCCCTCCCCAAAAATGGCGGCCATTTTGAATTTTCGAATTTTTGCCAAAAATGGCAAAACACTAATTTGCTTCTATCTCCTTAACCGTGCGAGATAGAGCGATTTCGGCAAAATTTTCGACCCACAGGGTATCTAAGGAATGCAATCTTTGCAATTTTCCAAAAATTTTCCCCTCCCCAAAAATGGCGGCCATTTTGAATTTTCGAATTTTTGCCAAAAATGGCAAAACACAAATTTGCTTCTATCTCCTTAACCGTGCGAGATAGAGCGATTTCGTCGAAATTTTCGACCCACAGGGTATCTAAGGAATGCAATCTTTGCAATTTTCCAAAAATTTTCCCCTCCCCAAAAATGGCGGCCATTTTGAATTTTCGAATTTTTGCCAAAAATGGCAAAACACAAATTTGCTTCTATCTCCTTAACCGTGCGAGATAGAGCGATTTCATCGAAATTTTTGACCCACAGGGTATCTAAGGAATGTAATATTTGCAATTTTCCAAAAATTTTCCCCTCCCCAAAAATGGCGGCCATTTTGAATTTTCGAATTTTTGCCAAAAATGGCAAAACACAAATTTGCTTCTGTCTCCTTAACCGTGCGAGATAGAGCGATTTCGTCGAAATTTTCGACCATAGAGCGATTTCGTCGAAATTTTCAACCCACAGGGTATCTAAGGAATGTAATCTTTGCAATTTTCAAAAAATTTTCCCCTCCCCAAAAATGGCAGCCATTTTGAATTTTCGAATTTTTGCCCAAAATGGAAAAACACAAACTGGCCTTAACCGTGCAAAATAGAGTTATTTTGTTGAAATTTTCGACCCATAGGGTATCTAAGAAATGTACTCTTGGCAATTTTCAAAAAAATTTCCTTTTCCCAATAATGGCGGCCATTTTGAATTTTCAAATTTTTGCCAAAAATAGAAAAACAGGAATTGGCTTCTATCTTCTTAACCGTGCAAGATAGAGTGATTTCGTCAAAATTTTCAACCCAACCAATGCAAAAAGGCATGAAGCTAAAATAAATTACATCTACACTATCAAATATTTAAGCATCATTGATATATTTTACAAATGAAACAGGGTCTTGTAAGACTACTGTACAATTTGGGCAAAAGGTTCATGGGTGGACATTACACATGATAATGTGTGTTCTTCTATGCTATCCTGTTTCTATTCGCATCTACTATCAACAGGGCGGCCTATTTCTAGTTTTATTTAGGTTTTTGGCTCGTTACAGGCCTGGTCTTCGGGATCGGGGCACTGTAAATGGGACTCAGACTGGTATTTCTGGCACTATTCTAGTGCTGGTATCGAATGATAATATGCACATCGATATCAAACCATATTTTTGCCTTTCGTATCGATCGATATTGAAATATCGGGGTATTAGATGCTTTCCTGGGAGAGACCTTCCAAACTCTTTCGTGAGGTTTAGTATTTCCCGAAACGTAAACAAATATGGCGTTTCCGGTTTAGCGGTAAGTGAAAGTTGACAAAATTATATGAAAACTAATGTATTCTTCAAATATTGTCCTTTATTTTAATGAAAAACCCCATATTTGTACCTGTTAAGTAGTATATTTCGATATTGATATGGCACTCTACATTATTAATATCGGGAAACTTAGCGTGAATCGATAAATATTTCAATATCGATAAACAATACCAGCACTACACTATTCTATACATATTAATTCAAAATCTTAGAAAAAATGACATATCTTCCAGTCTCAGCTGTAATCCCGCCACCGGGCGGTTGAATTCAGCATTAAGTCCCACATGGTAAGCTATTGTAGCGTAATAAAATTGTAAATTTTAATTACTTAAATGTAGCTTTTATAAGCTACAAGCTTACCATGTGGGACTTAGAAGAGTCCCACCCTGCCTCCCCGCTGTTTACAGCTGAGGGGTAGGTTTTAGAAAATTTCAACGAGAAAGTAGGGCGAGAGGTCAGAGGTTATCACGTGACGACAACTAGCAGTGTATCCGGTGGCTAACAAGAACTGTCTTTTTTTCTAAGACGTTGGCCCCGGGTGTGGCAACCCGAGAACAGCATTAAGTCCCACATGGTAAGCTTGTAGCTTATAAAAGCTACATTTAAGTAATTAAAATTTACAAATTAATGTTTTGCTACATAAAAACGTAACTAGTTCAGCGGTATTTTATTCATATGCGAGCACTTGACCCTTAAAATTGGGATCATATTAAAATTGCATGATACAAACTTGATTTTATTTGATTAACATTTGCATTGATATAAGTGAAAGTAATAACTGTGCTTCACAGAGATCACAAGGTACCTCTGAAAAATGGAGTCCCAATCATTTTTTTTTCAAAGTGCAGTGTTTGCGTTAGCGTTATGAAATGTTCGCTACCCTGTACCCCATGGCGCATCAAAAACAGGGTACCACATTGTGAAAATGGGGTACAAGTAATATTCTTCAGATATTCCTCAATAAACAATGCTTGGATACATCCAGTTACTAAACTCATAAGTATTAAACTCTGAAATACCGCGTATTTAACTTACTCGTACAGTACAATCGCGATCCCTGCTTTACCCACAAAAATTCAAGCCAGTTAACATTTTATAATACTCTTCAAGAGGCAGTATGCCTTGTACTTGAACTAGGGTCCCAATTTGTCACAAAACTAAAACTCTGCACTTACAAGTATTGCCATTGACAGCCAACTGTTGATTAGTATCTTGTATTCAGTTTTGTGCCAAGCGGCGGTGCATGCCCAGTAACAATGGCAAGTAGTATATATTTCAAATATTTGATGAGCCACAGTACATTTGGCAAGCAGATTTTTTTTTCTTGTGTAATATTCCTCCTTGTGAAAATTTTTGGTTAACTGACACTTTTATGTTATCCACACACTAGAAAATTGATAACTTTTGTCTTTTTTTTTATCTAGACAACAGCGTGAGGAAATCATGCGGAAACAGGAGAAGCTAGAGTCCATGCTTCGTAAGAAGAAAGACCCCCAAGGTCTGCGTCCTGAGAGTCCTGGCACTCGTAGGAAAAAGCCCCCAGTTGCCCCCAAACGTCAGGGTCCTGGAGCCAGGAGAATGCCAGGCAGGACTGAGGTAACAAGAGCATGCTTGTAATCCTGTAATATTGTGCGAGTAGTGATAAAATTTGTCAAACCAGTGTTGGTGATCAGACCCACACATACGATGTCCCCAGAACTATATCAATGTATGCAATTGTCTACACCAGTATGTGTGACCTAAATTCATGGACTATTCAAAACAGAGTCACTGTGAAAGACTTCTGATGTTCCTCGCCATTTAAACTTCCTTAGAATTTTTAAAATGTGCTTACTGTATGAGTAAGCAATGGGGATTTAGTTTTTGCTTTAAAGTCCAAATAATATTGTATTTAAGATACTCAGAAATCCCCTTCTTAAAATTTCCATCTTCAAAGTGACAGGTGCCAGTTTATGTTGCTTTAAGTACAGTAGACTGTGCACAGGTAAGTAGTGTTAGTCAAATTTAGGTGCAAGTGGATTCAGGTTTGAGGTCCCACCGTCACAACTGTTACATTTTTGCACGTATAACCTTCCGTGAAATTTTGTGGGTGTTGGGGGGTTTTAGTTGTGCAGAATGTAATGTAATCCATTATTTAATGGACCCATCATATGCAAACTTTTCTTAACACCAGCTTCATAAATGGGTTTGTAGAAATCAGTTTCAGTCAGCCAGTTATTTTGAGCCTATAGAAATTGAAAAGACACCTAAGAGGACAGAGGTAACATTTGGAAGAGTTAAAGAAAATATGCAAAATACCAAGTGCACCAATTGATTCTGTATGACATGGCAAAACTCTCAAAACTCAGGTGCTAGATTGCGGAAAATTTTACATCTGCTGAGTTATTTATTGAAGGATGTTGCATACTTATTTTACTTGTATAAAAGTGGGGTAAGTCCTAGGTTTTATAATACTTTACAATAATTGTATAATGCTAGAATGTACTTCCTTTGTTTGATGTATTTAATTTGACATTTAAGTCATCATTGTTATATGTATCCTCATATCATTTTCTTGCCCTCAGAAATATTTCTGAAGTTTATAGTCATTTATGTGATGTCTGTTGGATAAGGCTGAAACAATTAACCACAGTAATTGAATATAAGGTTAACAAAGCACTATCTGAAACCAGTTTTGTTTAACTTATTATGTGCTTATGTATATCAGCTCGTTTGGGATACCACTGCGCTTTACAAAAGCTTTGAAATTCTTAATATTTTAATACCTAAAAAGAGTACCGATTGAAGTATTTTCTCTGAATATTGTGTTAAAAATATGATATTATTTGCAAATTATGGAAGTATTTGCAAGAATTTTCCACTGTTCTAGCACCTCGAGCTCCACCATATTGTTTGCAGTGTTTACATGTGTGGTGCGTGTGTATCCTACGTTTTGGGTATATTTTCTTATAGATTCTATTGATTATATTGGAAATGGTTAATCAGTGGTTCGATGGCTAGTGCAAGCTAAATGTGACTAAAGTAGTGTAATCGTTCCAGCCTTATTATTGAAAAAGGTATCTAATAACAATTGAAGCATAACACTTTGTCAGTGCCTTTCTTTTTCAGTTCATACCTTTGGAAAAATTAAAAACGTGCACCAAATAATAATCTTAATTAATTCTTCCATTAACATACAAGTTTGTGAAATTATCTTAAATGTAAAATCAAAAGACATAGTCATTTCAGTTTTGTCATAAAAGACATTTTTAATATAAAGTTATTATTGTATCACCGGAGACATCCGGTGGATACTTTGGTTTAGCGTTTGCTACGCTGCCGCCGCGCGTACAGAGATTTTCGGCGTTAACGCTCACAGAGGAAAACTACACCAGCTAGGTTCACCAAATTTGCAGGATATCTTCATTGGGGGGTAAGCTTCTCTGGGAAGGAAAATAGCCTCATTCTGAAAAACAAGATGGCCGCGGCGGGCATTTCTTTGAAAATTATCTACATTTTTCTACTGGCTGTTTCTCATAGGTAGAAGGTTGAATCTCTTCATAGATGATATGTATAACAGATATACATGTCTTCTACAACCTTGCAGACATTTGACCTTCAAGTTCATAATTCAAGGTCATCCACGGAGTGCCAAAGTACCCCACATAGCAGACTTTAAAAATGCCTATATCTCCCTTATTATTGGTTGTAGAGGTTTGTAATTTGAAACCAACCTATAGGAAATCATGTGCTGCGAATCTTCTGGTGTGGTCAGATTTGACCTTGGGCCCCTACTTCAAGGTCAAACGAGGATAGCCAAACTTAACAGTGCTTATAACTTGCTTATTATTGGTCCTAGAGGTTTGGGATTGTAAACCAACATATATAAAATCATGGGCTGGGAATCTTCTGGTGTGGTTGGATTTGACCTTGATCCCCTCCTTCAAGATCAAACAAGGATAGCCAAACTGAAAAGTGCTTATAACTCGCTTATTATTGGTCCTAGAGGTCTGGGATGATAAACCAACCTATAGGAAATCATGGGCTGAGAATCTTTTGGTGTAGTCAGATTTGACCTTGGGCCCCTCCTTCAAGGTCAAACGAGGATAGCCAAACTTAAAAGTGTTTATAACTCGGTTATTGTTGGTCCTAGAGGTTTGGGATGGTAAACCAACATATAAGAAATCATGGGCTGAGAATCTTCTGGTGTGGTTGGATTTGACCTTGGGCCCCTTCAAGGTCAAACGAGGATAGCCAAACTTAAAAGTGCTTATAACTTGCTTATTATTGGTCGTAGAGGTTTGGGATGATAAACCAAGCTATAGGAAATCATGGGCTGGGAATCTTCTGGTGTGGTCGGATTTGACCTTTGGCCCCTCCTTGAAGGTCAAACGAGGATAGCAAAACTTAAAAGTGTTTATAACTCGGTTATTGTTGGTCCTAGAGGTTTGGGATGGTAAACCAACATATAAGAAATCATGGGCTGAGAATCTTCTGGTGTGGTTGGATTTGACCTGGGGCCCCTTCAAGGTCAAACGAGGATAGCCAAACTTAAAAGTGCTTATAACTTGCTTATTATTGGTCGTAGAGGTTTGGGATGATAAACCAAGCTATAGGAAATCATGGGCTGGGAATCTTCTGGTGTGGTCGGATTTGACCTTTGGCCCCTCCTTGAAGGTCAAACGAGGATAGCAAAACTTAAAAGTGTTTATAACTCGCTTATTATTGGTCCTTGAGGTTTGGGATGGTAAACCAACATATGGGAAATCATGGGCTGGGAATCTTCTGGTGTGGACGGATTTGACCTTGAGCCCTTCCTTCAAGGTCAAATGAGGATAGCCAAACTTAAAAGTGCTTATAACTTGCTTATTATTGGTCGTAGATGTTTGGGATGATAAACCAAGCTATAGGAAATCATGGGCTGGGAATCTTCTAGTGTGGTTGGATTTGACCTTGGGCCCCTCCTTAAAGGTCAAACAAGGATAGCGAAACTTAAAAGTGTTTATAACTCGCTTATTATTGGTCCTAGAGGTTTGGGATGGTAAACCAACATATGGGAAATCATGGGCTGGGAATCTTCTGGTGTGGACGGATTTGACCTTGAAGGAGGGACTCAGGACGGCCATGAGGACAGCCATGCTTAAAAGTGCTTATAACTAGCTTATTTTTGATCCTAGAGTTTTGCAATGTGAAACCAACTTATAGGAAATCACTGGCTTCAAATCTTCTGTTGTGGTCAGATTTGACCTTTGGCCTCTCCTTCAAGGTCAAACAATGGTTCACTGACTTTGGTGAGTTGTCTTTCTGGTGTATACAGTTTTGCATCGGTTCTCCGATGCGTAGGTCTAGTTTTCTACTTGTCTTGGTAACAGTCCAGCTCTTGATATTTGGGATATTGTTGAAGTTACTATATATAATGCTTGCCATTTTCTATGCCACATTTTACAGATTTTACCCCACAGCCCCTAAGGGCTGTCGGGGTATTGTTTTCACCCATGGTGTCCGGATGGGCGGGCGGCTGGAAGAAATTTGTCCAGCCTGTATCTTGGAAACTATAAGGTGTAGGAAGTTGATACTTGGTAGGGACATTGGTTAGGGGGTGTAGATGTCCAACGTCATGGTGTGACCTTTGACCTTGCTGTAGTGACCTTGACCTATAAAATCTTGTCTGGGTTGTATCTTGGAAACAGTAAGGTGTAGGAAGTTGATACTTTGTAGGAACATTGGTTAGAGGGTATAGATATGCAGCGTCATGGTCTGACCTTGATTTGACCTTGCCATAGTGACCTTGACCTATAAAAACTTGTCCAGGCTATACTTCGGAAACCGTATGGTGTAGGAAGTTGGTACTTGGTAGGGACATTGGTTAGGGGTTGTAGGTGTGCAATGTCATGGTCTGACCTTGATTTGACCTTGCTGTAGTGACCTTGACCTATAAAATCTTGTCTGGGCTATATCTCGGCAACCATAAGGTGTAGGAAGTTGATACTTGGTAGGGACATTGGTTAGGCGATGTAGGTGTGCAACGTCATGGCCTGACCTTGGTTTGACCTTGCTGTAGTGACTTTGACCTATAAAATCTTGCCCAGGCCATATCTCGGAAACTGTAAGGTGTAGGAAGTTGATACTTGGTAGGGACACTGGGGGTTGTAGGTGTGCAACATCATGGTGTGACCTTGATTTGACCTTTGACCTTGCCGTAGTGACCTTAACCTATAAAAAAATTTTCTGGGCTATATTTCAGAAACTGTAAGGTGTAGGAAGTTGATACTTGGCAGGGACATTGGTCAGGGGTTGTAGTTGTGCAACGTCACAGTGTGATCTTGATTTGACCTTTGACTTTGTTCTGGTGACCATTAATGTTAAAATCTTGTCTGGGCTATTTCTTGGATTCCATAAGGTGTGAAAGGTTGACACTTGGTAGTGACATTGGTAAGGGGTGTAGGTGTGCATCATGGTGTGACCTTTAACTTTGACTCTGTCAAAGTGTGTTCACCTGCCATATTTGAGACATCTTTCTCTTATGACAAAGATTTATGGATTGCTGCAACTGACTTTTATATGCACTTTTACATAATTGTGCTATTTCCATTGACAGCTATTCTCCAATTAATAGATTTTACAGCTTCATAATTTTTAGTTTACTGATTAATGCTGTCATCTTGCTGTTGGATTGTCTTGTTTTAATATTTATATCCCCAGACGAAAGTCGGGGATATATTGGATTCAGGTCCGTCGCGCCGCCGCCGCCGCCGTAGAAATTTCCTTGTGGACGCGATAACTCAAAAACAAATTAATATTTTTTTTTCAAACTTGGTACACATGTTAAGGGTGCCCAAAGGAAGGTCCCTATTTTAAGGTGACCTTAAACTCCCAGTAAAAAAGAACTTATGGCCACCTTAAGGTCAGAAATTGCACTTTTGGCCACTTAGAGCCCTGTAGGTCACAAACTATGATGCTCAGCTGGCTGAAATTTTACCTGACAACACATTAATATGTTCTTAGTACATGTGCTGAAAATCATGACTTTAAGTTGAGGAGAAAATTGTGTTTGAGGCCCATAAATACCCCCACTTAGGGATTTTTTGCTATACTTTACACATATTTTGCCCTATAATTTGGAAGTGATAATTCTGATGAGTCTCAAACTGCGCTAGGTATAACTTTGATATGTAATCCTTGTCTGTAGAAAATTTTAGGGCTGTAGGTTTACCCAAAGGGGTCGACTTAAGGTCTCAAAAGTGCCCACAGAGACCCAATTTATGCACTTTTTGCCACTTTCAAGCACTGTAGCTTTCAAACTATGTCTCTCATCTAAGTTAAATATCATCTGGGAATATATCTATGTGTTTTCTTATATGTGCCCCAACATTTAGGCCTTTAATAGACAGTTAACCTGTGTATCAGGACCATAAACACCCACCCGAGTGACCCTTATAAGACATTTTTCACATCTTTTTCCCTGTAACTTGGAAATGGTAAGTCTGAGAAGTTTCAAACTGTATTAGATATATATTCTGTGTGTAATCTTAGTATGTAACAGATTTTAAGTCTGAAGCTTTAATTTTGAAGGTCAAATTGAGGTCTCTAAAAGGCTCCCAAAGACCCAATATTTGGACTTTTTGCTACTTTTAAGCCCTGTGACTGTCAAACTATGTGACTGATAGAGCTCAAATCCTATCTGAGAAGATATTAGTATGTTATTTTTATATGTGCCAAAAATTAAGGCTTTAAGAAGACATTTAACCTGTGTATGAGGACCATAAATCCCCACCCGAGTGACCATTTTTAGACATTTTTCACATATTTTTCCCTGTAACTTGGAAATGGTAAGTCTAAGAAGTTTCAAACTGTATTAGATGCATATTCTATGTGTAATCTTAGTATGTGACAAATTTTAAGTCTGAAGCTTTAATTTGAAGGCCACATTTAGGTCTCTAGAAGGCCCCATAAAGACCCAGTATTTGGACTTTTTGCCAATTTTAAGGCCTGTGACTGTTAAACTATGTGACTGATAGAGCTGAAATCTCATCTGGGAATACATTATTATGTTCTTTTTACATGTGCCAAAAATCAAGGCTTCAAGTAGACATTTAACCTGTGTATGAGGACCTTGAACACCCACCTGAGTGACCCTTTTAAGACATTTTTCACATATTTTGCTCTGTAACTTGGAAATGGTAAGTCTGAGAAGTTTCAAACTTTATTAGATACATATTCTATGTGTATGCCGAAAATCAAGGTTTTTAGTAGACATTTAACCTGTGTATGAGGGCCATAGACACTCGCCCAAGTGCCTTTTTTGACATTTTTTCCGTATTTTGCCCTGTTATTTGGAAATGCTTAGTGTGACAAGTCTTAAACTGTATTATATATGATTTTTGTTTGTTATGTATGTCCCCCCAAAAAGTTTCAGATCTGTAGTTTAATTGCTAAGGTCTCTTTAACAATTGTAAAATGCCCACAGAAACCCAATTTATGGATATTATGCCACTTTAAAGCCCAGTAACTGTCAAACTATGTGGGTTATAGAGCTGAAATCTTTGAATTTTTAAAAGGAAATGCCTGTCTATTTAAATTTTGAATATTAATAATGTTATGGCTATCTTAGTCTTTTAAGAACTTATTTTTGTGTGTTATACCTCTGCTTGCTGAGTTTTTCACTTTTTAAAATGAAACTGGTGAAACATATTGAAGTAGACAAAATGGACACTTTAAGTGAGCTTTAAGTCCCAATATTAATGAAATTATATCCTTATGTAGTAAAACTAGGGGATTTTTAACCCTCAACTAGCCCAGTTTTATTCAACTTGCCTCAGTTAATTTTGGCACAGCTCCTACAGTTATGAACTCATTTCAGTTGATAATCACATACTTAAAATTCTCAATTCTTTTTGTATTTGAGTACCCCTTTTATATAGATTGTTTGTTTACCATTTATGCTCAACCCACATCCCCCACCCGGATTCCCCCCACCCACCTCTGGGACCTCCAGCTCTATTGAGTGACACTAAATAAACAAAGGTATTTAATGATATCAGATGAGAAACAAAGAACTCAATGGGGTTGCAGATCTTGTGTAATAGTGAGAGAGGTGTGGAGAAGGGGAGAGGGGTGGGGGTGGGAGGTGGTGGGCTTCATTACATATAACACAAAGGGGAGTCAGAACTGAGATTGTGTCACATATTTAGGTTGCATATATATGGACCACATATATAGGTATAGAGGAAATGAATAACTGAAAACAATTTGCAAATTCTAAAAATAATATAATAAAATAATAATATAAATAATTTTTTTTTAAATAATATTTTCTTTGTGAACAAATATAGAAACAGATATGCGCTTTTGGGATTATGAATTTTAGAATGGACATTGAATCATCAATCATTTAAATACTTTGAAGGAAGATTGAAAAATATGATGAGTTGAGTTAAAAATAATATTTTATTTGTCAACAAATATAGAAACAGATATGCTCTTTTGGGATTATTATTTTAGAATGGACATTCAATCATCAATCATTTAAATACTTTGAAAATAGGTTTAGAGTTATCATTGCAGGAAGATTGAAAATATAATTTGAGTTATGTATTCGGCGTCTGGGGATACACCATCTTCCTTGGGGAGATATAAACAGAGTAGATTGATGTGCTGAAGTTCATATAATAATGGGTAATTATGTTTTAAAAAATTCCCGATCAAAACCTGTGGCGTGAGTGATGACCTGTCTGGGGATATGTTGGCGCCGAGTTGGCCCAATCTAGTTTATCTTTACATACATGTTCTTTCTGTTAGATGTTATTTTCTCTACTTACACATTATTTGGAGCTTTATATAACTGACACTGCTCTGAAAGTATCCAGATCTTTGTACTGTTTCACTACTTGTATATCTCATGGTGTTAAAAACTATTTCCCCAGGATGTGGGGTATTGGCATCTCTGATATTATTTTTCCTGGTGTAAATAGCTGGTACAAGTGTATATCATCACAGTTTGGATCTCAATGGCATGATAGCAGTACCCTCATTTCTCATGTCCCAGCCCATGGATTTAAATCTTGGCCAATACAAAAAAAAAAAAAAAAAAAAAAAAAATCAGATTATCAGAAATAGTTACAGAAACTTGAAGAGCTAGTAATCCTAGATTCTTCATTCTGTGAAACCACACATTGTGACTGAACCATAAATGTGTTGAAATTGGTGTTGAAACCAAATGGAATTTGAAAATGAATCACATGTAATTTTTCAGTTACAAAACATATTTTCACTGAATCGCAGTGGGTGTCTATAATTTGAAGACTGATCAAAATTAATTCATTTTTTTTAAATTTTTTTTTCTATGACAATTTGACAAAGCAACCTGTTTGCTTATATTATCATTGTAATATTAAAACCCTTATTAACATCCTTATGTTGCAGTTTTATATGAATAAACCTTTTTCTGTGTCATTTTTAAATCTGTCCTCTCCAGGTTTTACCAGAAATAGGTCAGAGACCAGACTCTGCCTCAGGCAATTGGGAGTACCGTGTACATTACACCCTGGCTAAGCAGGGTCTGCCTAAGGTAGCACATTGTGATAAAAACACACTCAGTAGATGGTGGGGCATGAGACTGTATTTCACATACATACACACTGTATTTTCTGTTAAAATAAATTAGTTTTTATTACCCTGGCTGAAACAACACCAAATTTGGCTTTTGTGTTTAGTTTTCCAATTTTTTTTTATGGAAGATGTTTTTTTTTTTTTTGTTTTTTTTTAACTACTTGCTCCATTTTAGTTATACTTGCTTGTTCACCACTTTCTTAATAACAAAAAATAACCTTTTCAGAAGATAACAGAAGAAAGTTCCAGGCTTAGATACTTGGTATTTTGAGGGAAATTGAATATATTGGAAATTTTCAAAGTGTGAATGATAAAAAAAAAATCCCTTTGCTTGTTTCCTGAAAATCTTAGCATTATTTGGTCAGAAAATACAGTGAATAGTCAGTATTATATATTAGGCCTGTGACACAATTCCTGAGTGTCTGATTGCCTTTGTTTTTATGATTAGTATTTCTTAAAATAGACTTGTACTGTTATTTACATTCTTTGTTTCTCAGAAAAATTTCAACTCTATGGCTAAACAGATCTTGGAATTATGTGTATTGTAAAAATATATATCTGGTTTCTAAAATCAATGAAAGAAACTGGTATAAATATACATAATACAGGTGATCATAGACTAGTAATTAAGGTTTAAAAATAGGATTTTCAAAATAAATGTTTCTCAGCATTTATCTTGTTTAAATCGCTCTACCTTTCTACTCTCCTGTTTGCAGAAACTAAAGATGATCATTGCTCCACGAGTATGTATCACTAACCTTGTAATGTGCCAGGTAAAATTCAATGCACCTGTAAAAATTACTCTCTGTACATAGAAAATATAGAAGGCATACACCTAAAAAGCAAAAGAAACATAATAGTATGTAGTAAAAGTAAGGTTAAATAAATCATGAATAACATTGTAATTCATTGATAAATTGGAAGATTTACAACCCTAAAAGTAAGTCCTGAAAAAGGCAGGTTTTGCAACAAGGACACGGACTTAAAAGACAAGGAATATTTTCTTAGATTTTTAGATTTAAGAATTATATTCACAATAACATAATATAGACAATTGTAAGTGTCCAGAAAAAAAGCAAAAAACTTTTCAATTCATTTTATAGCTTAAACAAATTCCAAGTAATATTTAGTGAATAAATTATTTGGCTGTATGGATATTGATATTCAATGTAAAAATATTTCAATTTCTGCTGATATTGGGGGGGTGGGGGGGGGGTAATATTGTCTGTCAAATAGACCGAATCCAGCATACCAAAAACATTGCTGTTCTAGTATATCCCCAAAGGCTGACAGGAAGTGAAATTACCAAAGCAACACATGGCATTTTTCAACAAAACATAGTGAAAACTGCAAAAACATGAGATAGAAGTACAATGTCTTCAGATTTAGGCTTTATTTCAAATATATGCATTGTAAGTTTACAGTTTTACTTAAAATGCTTAAATTGATATACGCCTTTAGACATCGATATCGGCAACCCTGTTCCAAAGCAATAAAAATTGTCAATATTGATAAACAATATACCCAATAGTAATGTTGATTCTTTTGAAGATTTCTCATAAATATTCTTACAAAAACGTATCCAATCCAGTTGACACATCAGTCAATTTTTCTAACAAATAGTCAAACTTTTTAGAAAATACAAGATATATGACAAAAAGAGTTTAAAGCTGAATAATGTGATGCGAGTTTATGCTAGGGTGTTTGATGAATGATGATCAGGGGATATCCAAAAGTTTACCAGTCATGACTATATATCCATAATGTGCATTATATTCTTTTATATTCATTGGGTTGAAATCTCTGTTTTTGCATATCAAAATAAGTTTAGTGCAATATCTATTTAAAAAAAGAAAGGCCCCTTTTTCTAACTCAGACCGTTTTCCTCTCATTAGAAAGCTTTAGCATATTTAAAATAACAGAAATAGAGATCCCTATTGTCATCCCCAAGGACCTCTAATCGTGAGAACAGCACTTACAGGTGTTATTGGTTTTGGGCGCTGCGTGTAGTCGATTTGCAAATATTAAAACTCGGAGCACCTTGTGCCTCACATTTACAGTTTTAACATGCCTATACATAACATACAAATGCCAAACTTTGACCCAAAAAGTGATCTGTCAGTATTAATTGTATTTGAGTATTGGTCATCTGTTTACTTGATGAATTTACTTAAGAACGACGCTGTCAGAAGTGGAAGCTGCACAAAAAAGCTCAAGATTTACAAATATAAAAAAACAGTTAATAAGTTAAAATGCATGATAAAGAAGCATTATCATTACTTCATGTTAATGCAAATCCTTGAATATATCAGATAAACTACCCAGATAATTTTGTAATCTTATGTTTTTACATAATATACATTAAAAATAAAATTAAACAGGCAATAATAAAAGACTTTTCAGATTCACGAATTCAGCCTCCACATTTTTTTATTCATGAATCCCCCCAAGGATTCAGTTTGCTTTCACTTCATAATCTTTGAGTTATGTGATATATCACAGGCTTGGAGAGTGATTGCTTTTTTCTCTGTGAAATATATTCTGTGCAATGTGTAATTTTAGATGAAAAAAAAATCATCTGATGTTTAGTTGAAATATATTTGTATATGTACAATATATTTCTGCTTCAAAATTCTTCTTTGCCCATTTACTTCTTCCTCAGCACTTATTAAACCTTCTAAAGTCTTGATGGTAGTTTTATAACGAGGTACAGATCTAATTTGAAAGGCATAAACTGTATTAGTGTTGTATGTGTATTACATTTCACTGCTTGAAAATATATTTATGATGGAAGAGAAATTTAATTTATTGTCACCAGCCCATTTGTATTGTATCTGTTATGGTTTATCCATGTATATAATATATATTGATATTTCATTGCAGTATTTTGACACTCACCTACCCAAATGGCCAGCACACTTGTTAATTATCACACCTACTCATGAATGCAGCTCACTTACAGAGCATAAGTCACAGTTACAGGTAGAATTAAACACACACGATGATTTAATGCATGACTTTACAGCACTAGCATGACATTGGCATCCCTGCCTGAACATACACCCTATAGATTTCACTCTTCTGTTTTTGGATACCTCTCACTAAAAGTACATGCATACTACTTCCAGTACCAATTATGTTCTTGTTTATCATACTACTATTTTTTTCCCCAATTATGTGTTTGCACATGTTTCTACACTGCATTTAGCATGTTTACAAATGTTACTTATATATTATATTCACTTATTTCCAAACAATGTTGTTGTTTCCTGATTTAGTATTTTCAAAAGTTTATAGATTAAAATAATCTGTATCATTTTTTCCTTGAAAGTTGTCCTTTTTGGGCTCAGTAGTGATGGGGGTAACACTGCTATCTATTAGCCTTGATTCATTTCTATTTTGAGATGTATCTGCTCACAATTCTTACCTTGATACTTGATGTACTTGGTGGTCGATTAGAAAACAAGACCAAAAAGTCTTTGGGTCTACATGCACTTGTTGCAAAGCCATTCACAACTAAGTAGTGCATCAGAATTTATGTAAGTCTGGTGACAAAACAAATTCCTGATCAGGTACATCCCATAACTGGCCTAGAACTCAGATGGTCACCCATCCAAGTACTAACAGCCTATTGCTGCTTAACTTCAATGATGAGATAGGTACTCATAATGCCACGCCACAAATTATGAAAGTCTGGTGAAACAAAAAAAAAAAAAAAAAAAAAAAAAGACAAAAAGCAAAAAAAAAAAGTTATCTCTGGAAGCGCGAGCCTCACTAGAGCTTGAGCTTAATTATTCTTAAACAAGAGCAACTGAGAGAAAGCAGGCCCCACAAGGACCAAACAATATAAAAATGGTTCAAATGGTGTTAAAATTCTTACCTTTCTGCTTTATTAGTTAGATTGTCAGTTCTTCCCTTAGACCACAATACTTTCAGAATGATAGAATAAACAGATAAACTAAGAAATAAACAAACCTGAGGCATATACTAATTGGTGAAAGTATGACAATGAAATCTATTGGTAAAGCCAATGAGCAAGTTCCACAAAATAATTTATGATGTCCTGTTATGCATTAAAAACTGAACTTGGTCTGAGTTTGCTATTGAGGCAGAGTCTGCTGAAGTAACAACAAAAACGATTTGGATCCACAGATTTTAATATAATTTTGTTCATTTCAAATGAATTGAATATATCAGTTAAAAAAAGTAACAGTATGAGAAAAAGGTTTATGTATAACTAGTGTGTTTAGTGAATTTCTATTTAAGTTCTTGAAAAAAAAAAACTTGTTTAAGTTGGTCCACAATCAGTTGATACTTTAATCAAATAAATTTCCCCTCTTTTATTATTTTTTTTTCTATTTTTGTCTTAATTTTGTGTGGGGTCCATTTAATCATTTAAAACCTATACAGTACTTTCTCCATACCCCACCATCTTAAATTTATGACATGACATTTGGTGAAGTGGACTTTGATGCTAATACTGTGAAAAAAATGAACTGCTCAAGTTTTGTATAATCCAGCGTATTAGTGGTGTGTTGTGGATTTATAATCTCACGATTGCTGTTGCCAATAAAATGTCAATAGATCCAGTCCAATTTTGTCGGTGATAACAAATTTATCACAAGAGATGTCATTACACGTCAAGTAATATGATGTCAAGAAGGGATTATTCTGTTTATATTCATACATCAGTATTATTGACAGTATATGTACAATATATGGATTCACATATCAATATATAATATATATAGTGATACAACACTAATACCACTATAGCAATAACACTATAAAATGATATAAAATAAATTGCTGGTAAAGTAATCCTTTAATTCTTAAAGCAAAACTGGACATACCACCAAAGAAATGGTATTCTTTCACAGGTAACCCAAAAAAGTAATAATCTTTATTTTATGTATTGAGGTCACAGAATGTATTTTTGGGTCATTGGTCTCTAGTTTCATTTTATTTTTTTGTCTTAATACTATTTGTTGTACTTTCATCAAATAAATTGGTTATTGTGTATCTCTTGTATAAAAAATTGTGCTTGACACTTAAGTCTGTATATTCAAATTTTGAAATTCTAAAATAATTAATGTCACAATACAAAATTATAAATTTTTGTTCATGCATTCATTTTGCCACTGGTGTGTTGCATTTTCAGGTTTCTGTGTGATGTTTTCAAATACCTTTGAAAACTTGTGGAGTGTGGAACATCCCATATTTTAGTCTCAAATATCCATATTAATTTCTTTTCCTGTGTTGTGTAACTTGTGTACCAGTACTACAGTTTGTCATGTTTTCTTTGTTGCACTTTTTTTTAAATTTTATTAATTTTTACTATACATATACAAAAAAAATATTTCAGTATCAAATTTTGTTGATATCTATAGCAACACATTCTGATGAGATTGGAGTAAGTTTTAGTGACCTCATAGACCTTGAAAGTCAATTAATAAATGTTCTTCAGTAATCTTTACATATACAGTTGACACCCTCCCCCAGTTTTGTCAAATCTCAAGGGATAAAAATATATTTACACTTTACCTTGATTTCAAGATAAGGGTAAATTTCAGTGGAATAAACTGTCAATAATTATGTCCCCAGATAAAGTTGCCTTATATTGGTTTCGAGCTTGTTGGCCCCTGCCACATAGATTGTAGATGTGATACATATAGACTTTCACCAAGTCCTTTTGTCTTTGTGAAATATATGGGTACTGTATGACTTTTGAACAAACAGCCAGCCCTGACAAAAGACAAAACTCCTGCAAGTTTCCAATTAAATTTAACTGTTCAGGTTACTGACGGATACAAATACAAAGACTTGGAGCAAGTCTAATATAAAGGGATTTGGCCTATAGCTTTTAAATTTGGCATGTGGGTATATGTGGATGAGGGCAAGAAGCCTATTACTTGATGATTCTGACTTTCAATTTCAGGGTCAATGACGGCTATGAGAAATTCAAGTTTTTGCTATTCGCTTTATATTTTTGCTGGATTTACATGTACTGCAGTGTGGCTCTTGGACACTTTTTAAACGTATTTTGAATTGTTTTGTTTTTGCTGTGGAAACTCGATGGC
Source organism: Sabellastarte sp. h YS-2021 (assembly GCA_964017235.1). Lineage (NCBI taxonomy): Eukaryota > Metazoa > Annelida > Polychaeta > Sabellida > Sabellidae > Sabellastarte > Sabellastarte sp. h YS-2021. Next base: position 140,913,847 of record OZ024928.1, read on the forward strand.
AGCCATTCAAATTTGTAATGGAGCTTGGGAAAACCAAGTGTTGATATTAAATACCTTGACCTTGAGCATCTTTATTCAGTCTAGGACCCGTTTTGAAGCCAGCCCCTGAAGATTATCTATTCCAAAGTCAATCAGTGTGTTCATACCCAACAAGCCTTTCATTTCCCTTTTTGTTGGTCCTTGTGGTTTGGAATGTCTAATAATCATCTAGAAAATCGTGGGTGGTGAATCTGTTCACAGAGTCAGATTTAACCATTGACCCCTACTTCAAGGTCAACAATGGTCCCTACTAAAAAGTCCTTGTAACTCCATTATTATTTATCCTAGTAATGTATAGGAAATCATGGCCCGTGGATTATTTTACAAGACTAGATTTGATCTATAACCTCTGTGTCAAAGTCAAACAGGGTTTGTCATAAAAAAGGCCTTAAATCTCTGTTACAATTGGTCTTAGGGATTTGGAATGTCAAATCAACTAATGGGAAACCAGGGGGTATGAATCTTTTTGTCCTTTGATCCCTGCTGCAAGGTCAAACTGGGTAAGCATAGCAAAAAATCCTTATGTGACATTCATACTCCAGTTCCACTTTAGTGAATTATCCTAAGACTAAGAGCAAGCTGTTTTACAGTGGTCGGACCGGTTCTGAAAATAAAACCGGTTTCTGGGGCTTTGAAACCGAATGAAATCCGGTATTTCGAAAGTGTGCAGAGATATGGTAAAAATTTTTACGCGGGTGTACATGAGCAATATTTCTCAAGAGGAAATATGGATTCGTGAGATATTTTGAAGTTTGTAAACTTCATTTACCATGAATATAAAGTAAAAATGTAAGCTGTTTCCTCAAATATATACGTTCTTTATTGTTTTGACAAAGTATTAACCAGTAGAAAGCCTAATATAATGACGTTTTCAATAACTGGTTCTTAAATATTCTCTGCCGATTTCGTCATTTCTACCTAAACGAAACGAAATGCGGTTTACCATTCACACCACTACTGTTTTATAACTTGGTAGGTTATAACTAGTCCTGTTGAAATCTGGTTGGGGAAATCTGACAAACTGTGTGACTTGCCCCAAGCGAGAAGATAAGTTATATCATGTATAACAAAATTTAAATGGCTCTGTAAAGGGCGACTGATGGTGGGATGGCCACCCTCGCCTACCCAGCCCCTAATGCACCATGTTACAAAAGGGTAAAAAAAAAAAAAAAATCACCCTTACAACCTGTGCTTGACTGCAACTACTCCTGAAGATAACTTGTAGCACTAAGCCCTGTGTATTAATAGTCAGTCATATGACTATACTTCTCTACTCCATTTTTATAGAAGTGTGTAAGATTAGTTGTCTGATAATTTGTGACACTCTAAAGATAGTCAAACTGCATAAACATCAGAAAAATATCTAGTTTTTTCTGGTTAATAAAAATTCTGTGTATAGGGGTATTTCACTGAATTTTCTTTGATAGATAGATCTATGTATATCAATTTAAATTTAAGCATTTTGAAGGGAGATTTGGTTGATGTAACTCTAAAAACTTGTGTGGCTGGAATTAACATCCCTAAAGGTATGAAGTTTATTAACACAGAATTAGGCTAATCTATAATGAACATAAAGTTTCAGGAAAGTATGTACAATAACTTCAAAATGTCCTTGTTAAGAAGGTTTAAAGTTAGAACATGAGCTTGACTTATTGTTAAGCTCCAAATTATCAAAAGGTTCACATTGCTGCTATACAGTTTGCGCATACGTCTGTAATGATTGCCACACAGTAAGGTCTAATCCCATGGCATTTTCTCAACACCTAAAGCATGTATAGATTTTGGATTATAAGTGATATTTCTAAGAGCCTTTAAATGTCTGAAAGACTTGTGTCAGAGACACATGTTACACAAAGAAGTATTAAATGCAAGATATGAGACTGCACAATTATCAATTTTCATTTTGTTAGTATTTAGCTTAGTATCCTTGTCAAATTATCAGATAATGATACAAAATGTGTTGTTAAGTTTGGGATTTAGTAAAAGTGAATACTCATACACTTTACTATTACTATTTACCAGCAAAGCATTAACTTCAAAATTTGAATCCAGCATTTTATTTCTCATGTTTTCTTTTTTTGTCTAGTTTGTGTCTTTGTGTGAGCATTTTTCCATTGTTGGGAACTGTGGTTTGCATGGTTTTGTTATTAAATTTGATAGTGCTATATTCCCTTAGTATATGAGTGTTAACCTGTGTCTTTTAATTGTAGCAAAATATAAAGACTGAGTTAGGAATATTTAATTTATACATACATGTATTTGATGATTTCAAAATCATGCATAACTCTATATTTTCTTTAATTACTGCCACAATTTAGACCCTGAAAATGACATTGTTCAAAGGGCCTTGCCTTTTTTTTCTTTTTTTTTCCAAGAAATAAGAAGTATTAGCCTGTCAGTTATAACCACAGAATTGCTGTGTAATGTGATACCTTTGTAATACAACCTTTGTAAGTGTATTTATTAAGAATGTCCTGATAAAGATTGTTAGATAATGTTTACTAGAATATTGAGGTAACAGGGCTTAGCAATGTATTTCTTCATTTTAAATTACATTTAACATGGGATTCACTTGAACTACTCTGCTGATCATACTTTTACTTCCATAAAGTTGGCCATGTCAGACAACTGCAAATATCTAACCATATTTAACTGTAGTCAATATCCTTTCATTTGATTTCTCTTCAATAGAGGTAAATATCGCCTTGGGGCTTCAGTGTGCCATTTCCAGAACATTTACCTTGTATTCTGGAATTCTTAGTTGAGTGGAAGTATATTTTCTGGTCCCTTAAGATGCAATTCATCAATTATTGTATCCACCGGAAGCATCCGGTGGATACTTTGGTTTAGTGTCCGCTACGCCGCCGCGCGTAGAGAGATTTTCGCCGTTAACGCTCTAAGAGGAAAACAACAGCAGCTAGGTTCACCAAATTTGCAGGATATCTTCATTGGGGGGTAAGCTTCTCTGGGAAGGAAAATAGCCTCATTCTGAAAAACAAGATGGCCGCCACGGGCATTTCTTTGAAAATAATATACATTTTTCTACTGGCTGTTCCTCATAGGTAGAAGGTTGAATCTCTTCATAGGTGATATGTATGACACATACACATGTCCTCTACAACCTTGCACACATTTGACCTTGAAGCTCCTAATTCAAGGTCATCCACGGAGTGCCGAAGTAACCCACATAGCGGACTTTAAAAGTGCCTATATCTCCCTTATTATTGGTCCTAGAGGTTTGCAATGTGAAGCCAACCTATAGGAAATCATGTGCTGCAAATCTTCTGATGTGGTCAGATTTGACCTTGGACCCCTCCTTCAAGGTCAAACGAGGATAGCAGAACTTAAAAGTGCTTATAACTCGCTTATTATCGATCCTAGAGGTTTGGGATGGTAAACCAACATATAGGAAATCATGGGCTGGGAATCTTCTGGCGTGGTCGGATTTGACCTTGGGCCCCTCCTTCAAGGTCAAATGAAGACAGCCAAACCTAAAAGTGCTTATAACTCGCTTATTATTGGTCCTAGAGGTTTGGGATGGTAAACCAACATATAGGAAATCATGCACTCGGAATCTTCTGGTGTGGTCTGATTTGACCTTGGGCCCCTCCTTCAAGGTCAAACGAGGATAGCCAAACATAAAAGTGCTTATAACTCGCTTATTATTGGTTCTAGAGGTTTGGGATGGTAAACCAACATATAGGAAATCATGGACTGGGAATCTTCTGGTGTGGTCGGATTTGACCTTGGGATCCTCCTTCAAGGTCAAATGAGGACAGCCAAACTTAAAAGTGCTTATAACTCGCTTATTATTGGTCCTAGAGGTTTGGGATGGTAAACCAACCTATAGGAAACCATGGGCTGGGAATCTTCTGGTGTGGTCGGATTTGACCTTGGCCCCCTCCTTCAAGGTCAAATGAGGACAGCCAAACTTAAAAGTGATTATAACTCGCTTATTATTGGTCCTAGATGTTTGGGATGGTAAACCAACATATAGGAAATCATGCACTGGGAATCTTCTGGTGTGGTCGGATTTGACCTTAGGCCCCTCCTTCAAGGTCAAACGAGGATAGCCAAAGGTTAAAGTGCCTATAACTCGCTTATTATTGGTCCTAGAGGTTTGGGATGGTAAGCCAACCTATAGGAAATCATGGGCTGGGAATCTTCTGGTGTGGTCAGATTTGACCTTGGGCCCCTCCTTCAAGGTCAAATGATTACAGTCAAACCTAAAAGTGCTTATAACTCTCTTATTATTGGTCCTAGAGGTTTGGGATGGTAAACCAACCTATAGGAAATCATGGGCTGGGAATCTTCTGGTGTGGTCGGATTTGACCTTGGGCCCCTCCTTCAAGGTCCAACGAGGACAACCAAACTTAAAAGTGCTTATAACTCGCTTATTATTGGTCCTAGAGGTTTGGGATGGTAAACCAACATATAGGAAATCATGGGCGGGGAATGTTCTGTCATGGTCGGATTTGATCTTGGGCCCCTTCTTCAAGGTCAAATGAGGACAGCCAAACTTAAAAGTGCTTATAACTCGTTTATTATTGGTCTTAGAGGTTTTGGTGCATTGTCTTTACGGTGGATACAATTTGCATCGGTTCTCCGATGCGCTAGGTCTAGTTGGATGTCGCATTTATCAGCCAAAACAGTGCTAAGAAAATAGCTTTAATACATGAGTGATCTCCTTGGTCCAACCATTTTGACTGAAATAAATACAGGATATACACCTGTATTATACTGGGATTATATAGGCTGTATCTTTATGCAGTTTTCTGTGTGTTTTCACGCAGTCTTACCAGAGCCTGTCCTCACTACAGCAGCAAGCTGAGGCCAAGCAGCTGGATGGGGAGAATGTGGACACCAAGAAACCCATGGATATTCTGGAGGAAGAGGAGCTGGAGAGAATCAGTGCTTTGCTACAGAGAGACAACCTGGTTAGAGGGCTGGGGATAGTAGAGCATGTGTACAGGTATGGTTGTGAACAGTACTCTGGTACTCCTAGGAGTAGAGTGATTTGTATAATAGAGTAATATGACAAGTAGGGCATAGGGTAGCCCATAACAGTGTAGTGCGAGTAATATAGGTTTCATAGAGCCAGTACCCCACCACCTTTGAAAATTGAATACAATGACTGAATTGCAGTCAGTTTTAGGGTAAACAAGGCCACTGCCGCAGCATTTATCTCCCGCCTGGAATCAGTAATAATGGAGAAGTAAATGAGATAAGGGCTTTATAGTAAGATAACCCCACTTGACATTGAAGAATGGGTCAAAGGTAAAAGTCAGCAGTCTCAGGCCTTACTTCCTTTAAGTTGTTTTCACATTTGGAACCCCTACTAGCAATGATAAGGGAGATATAAGGCCTTTTTAATAGGATAATCCCATTTAACATGTGATAAGACAGCCATTTGGGCTTCGAAACTAGGTCAAATTACTATCGGCTTAACTTTCCTGGCCATATATATTTTGCGCATATTTGATGAACCTAGCTGCAATATTTCACGTTTTAGAGCATCTTAATGAATTTTAAATAATTGGATATGGTTGCCATTTTGTTTTTCAAAAAAAGGCCAAAATTTTTCTCAGACAAAACATTTGAAGGCCAAGAGTTTTAATGGTCTGAACCTGTAAGAGCAATATTAGGGGAGATAGAAGGCTTCTTAAAATGTAAATTTGATGAAGCTAGCTGGAATTTTCGACATTTAGAACAACTGTATGATTTTTAAACAATTGGCTATGGCGGCCATTTTGTTTTTCAAAATGAGGCCAAAATTTTGCATAAACATTCCTTTCAAATTTGATGAAGATGTCTTTATAAATGAATAAGATATTAAGATTTATGCTGAAACCTGACAAACGGATGCACGGACGGATGCACAAACAGATGCACACACACATGGAAGCTGTTTACAATTTTAGACCACAGCCTTTGCTTTTCATGGTCTGTCTTTACAATCTGAAGCCACAGCACCAATAATATGGGAGAAATAAGGACGTTTTAGTGTGACGACCTTGAAGCAGGGGTCAAAGGTCAAATTCAACACATGGAAAAGATTACCAGGCCATGACTTCGTACAAGTTGTTTTCACATTCCGAACCTCTAGGAGCAATATTTGGGGAGATATAAGGCCTTTTTAATAGGATAATCCCGTTTGACATTAAACATGCGATATGGCGGCCATTTTGTTTTTGAACTAGGTCAAATTTATTATCAGGCTAGCTTTTCTAGCCATATAGCTTTTGTGCAAATTTGATGAAGCCTAAGGTGGAATATTTCAAGATTTAGAGCACCTTTATGATTTTCAAACAATGAGCTATGGCGGCCATTTTGTTTTTCAAAATGAGGCTAAAATTTTTCAGAGACAGGTTTTCATAGCCATAAACGTTCCCTGCAAATTTGGTGAAGATATGCAATATTTGGGGAGATATAAGGCCTTTTTAATAGAATAACCCTGTTTGCCATTAAACATGCGATATGGCGGCCATTTTGTTTTTTGAACTAGGTCAAATTTATTATCAGGCTAGCTTTTCTAGCCATATAGCTTTTGTGCAAATTTGATGAAGCCTAAGGTGGAATATTTCAAGATTTAGAGCACCTTTATGATTTTCAAACAATGAGCTATGGCGGCCATTTTGTTTTTCAAAATGAGGCTAAAATTTTTCAGAGACAGGTTTTCATAGCCATAAACATTCCCTGCAAATTTGGTGAAGATATGCAATATTTGGGGAGATATAAGGCCTTTTTAATAGAATAACCCTGTTTGCCATTTAACATGCGATATGGCGGCCATTTTGTTTTTTGAACTAGGTCAAATTTATTATCAGGCTAGCTTTTCTAGCCATATAGCTTTTGTGCAAATTTGATGAAGCTAGCTGGAATATTTCAAGATTTAGAGCGCCTTTACAATTTTCAAACAATTAGCTATGGCGGCCATTTTGTTTTTCAAAGTGAGGCTAAAATTTTTCAGAGACAGGTTTTTATAGCCATAAACATTCCCTGCAAATTTGGTGAAGATATGTTCCCGCCTTCGGCCGGCGGGAGATAATAAATATGGTTAACGTAAAAAAAAAAAAAAAAAAAAAAAAAAAAATGGGGAATGACAAGTAATGAAAATAGTACTGGGCTTGATTTATTTATTCAGTATTTTTTTATAAATACCGAAGTAGAATTCACATTAAATGAATGAATCTCGAGGAACAGAGCAATTACTTGCATCCTTATCTACATGTGATCGAATTTTACTGAATGTAGGACATAGCTTAAATTTCATGCAATGGGTCATTCAGCTGGAACACATACCTCATGAATTCCTAAGGTTTAGTATCTATCATGGTTCTCTGTGCTGTTTCATTGAATTACTTGTGTAGCTAGTTTTCTGTGTTGACTGTTGGGTATTGTGTTGAACTTCTGATCTGGAAAATTAAGTGAGTATTTTGCTGATAGAATATGTAAGGAATTGAACTTTTTTACTGAATACCTAAAATCAACTTCATTAAACCGATAAAGTACAGTATGCCAATGGTCTTGCTTTAATTTGTGTCTAAGCACTTCCATATACCTAGATTTGAAAGACTGAGAATTATTTTACAGATATATTTTAACATTTAGTCAATTTTCAATGTTAAATTTACAGATTGTTACATTGTACTCCTGGAACTATGGGCATACAAATGAAGAATGAGAGATTTCCTGTAAGTTATTGATGTTGTTAATACATGTAATGAACTCTCAAAGCTCGCAGTGATTCTAATTTTGTAGTCTTTAGTATTTTAGTGTCATTCATTGTATTGCTAAAATGTGAAAATACATTTTGAATTTTCAAGAAATATAACTTTGAAAGTGCATTTGTAAAATACATTAATTGCACGATACCAGTAATATTTCTCACTTTAACTTCAGCATGTTCATTATTCTCCAGGATGTTAGTTGGTAGCTTGGATAAGTGTCATATTAACCACCCATACTTAAAAGCCTCCATTGTTGTGTGCTTAGACGTGAAATGATAATTATTTAATCCTACAGTTTGATGTTGCTTTATAGATTCAGGTTTGCTGTGATACACAATCAAACCCTCTTAATTAGAACACTGTTAAATAAATTTTCATTGAAACAGAAAACTGTCTGCCATTCCAAGAAGCCATGCATTATCTTGGAGAGGAAGAAATACGTTAATTACAAAAATATACGAAATGTCTTATATTTCTCGCCATTATAATTGAGCGGGTTTAATTGTTGATATTGTGATAAAATGTATTGTAGTTGTAATTAGGTCTGTGACGGGGAAACTGGGTACCCACTAGTGCTGTAACGAGTTGACCGAAACTTGAGTTGTAAATCGGTGGGCCATATTTGGGGATCACATCGATTACGCAATTTAAACTCGAGTCTTTAAGACACCTGCAGGTTGTGGGGTACAGCCATCTCTGATGCTATCTTTACTGAATATCTTTTCCAAAGAAAAAATCAAATTTCTGTCTTGTTTTTTTTTTCCTTATTTTCAAGTATCAGGGATATTTAATTTCTATAAATTCTGCAACATCTACCACATTTACTTTACGGAAATTTCCAGTAATTCTAAAATATTATTGTGATAGGATACCCAGTTCACTTTTTTACCCCCAGTCATATTCCTAGTTATTATAGAGTTATAATGTTTTGAAGTACTGAATTCAGCTGCAGCTTAGGGAATAAGCCACACTTGTCATTTGTGATGTTACAATTACATTTTCAGTTTACTAAGTACTAAAAATGTGAAAGTGACTTCATATGTTAACGAAAAGTTCCTCGGGTAAAGTGTTAAGTAATAGATTGTATATTGCATGATGAATATACAATCTTAAGACTCATTAAATTTTTATTTTGAACAGACAAGGAATGGTATTATTAGCACTTAAGCAGTACTATCAACTTAACTATCCGTAGCTGAGTTAGGTACAATCTGACTGTGTGCTTGATGTAGTAGTTTTTGTCTTATTCCCACATTCTACCTATGTGTGTTCTTTCATGTAGTTTCATAAATCTTTCTTTTATTTTAATCCACACACACACCTATAAAACTCTCAGCAAAAGAAGCAGAAAATTATCAGGCAGACTTATAATACAAGAAACACCAGGGGTTTTGACCTTACTGTCAAACCATGCATGGAAATGGAAGCCCAATATGAACAAAATAACCGTCTCAAACCATTGAGATTCCCATACAATCAACACTTGTTGTGGGACCGGGATTTTGGTGGTCTGGAAATTGAAAGCTTTAACCGAAGACCTCTATACAAGTCCAAGCTGTGTCCAGAGACTGTAAAACAAAGAGAAGTGGAATCCTACACTTGTAGTCCCAGGGCTCTGGAATCTGCAGCAACCGAGAAGTCTGTGAAATCCTACAGTGGTGGATCCAGTGGTCGGTCTCAATCAAAGATCTCTAGCCACTGCGATAAGTCTAAGCAAGACGCAGGCATGCCACTGAAGGTTAGTTGGAACTCGGGTTAACCATGGATTTATTGCTGTTTTTAGCAGTGTCTTTATTAGGGCTATCACTAGTACAAAAGCCAGAAAGATGGCAAAATAAACAATTGACACATATTAGTTATTTATTGAATTTATAAGTAATCATTGGCCAAATTAAGGAATCCTGGTGGTAGTCTCCACAGTAAAACAATTGATACTTTAGAGTCCTAGAATATGTAACATGTTATATATTGTTGACAAATTTTAAAACCATCCCCACCTTAATAGAAAGCATGAACTTTATATATGTATAAAATAGTATTTTGAAAGTTTGTTGTACAAACTTTAAAGCCTCTGAGAATATGAACAAATTTTACTGGTACTAAGTGCTGATTTGCTGACATTAATATATCGGGGTGATAACATCCTTTGGCAATTTTTGAATTGTGTTGTGAAAAGGGAAATGATTACCTTGGATATGGTATGGAAATGGCTGAACTGTTTGACTGAAAATTCCCTGATATTTCCAAAAAAAAAAAAAAAAAAATGTGAATAAATTTCATAAACCGCAGATTTTAGTACGGAAGTATCAGTTTCAGGTATTAATTTAATAAGTGCCAAAGGTACTTTGCCATTACATTATTAAGAGTTTCACATGAAGGATGTGTGACTTAAGTCCATGCTTCATTTATAGATTTTAAAGAATAAACAGCTTATTTGGCTTAGTTTCTAATTGTAAGTGCTTGAGTAACAAATGAATTATGGTAAAAATTTTTTTTTTTTTAAAAGTTACCACCAATTTGTGGGAAAAACAAGATTTTTTGTATTTCTTTATTTGCCTTGGCTATGGGTGTATTGCTGCATATTCTTCTGAAAGGAATCCTAATATCATACTGCTTGTTATCACTTTAGTTGTATATGTAGTAGCCTTTTTTCTTAACCTCAATATGTAACAAAATAATTCTTTGACTCTTTTAGCAAGTCCTGCTTTTCAATATGCACCCTTATCTTAACACACTGTATTTTCATCCTTGGTAGGTTTGGATAAAATTCAGGTTTCATATGGAATAATATAAAAAGCATCTTTGTAAATAACAGCTATTCACATTAAAATATAGAGGTAGGTATTAAAATGTCATTTTATTACGCTACAATAGCTTACCATGTGGGACTTAATGCTGTTCTCGGGTTGCCACACCCGGGGCCAACGTCTTAGAAAAAAAGACAGTTCTTGTTAGCCACCGGATACACTGCTAGTTGTCGTCACGTGATAACCTCTGACCTCTCGCCCTACTTTCTCGTTGGCCACGCGAATTAGCAATGCTTTATTTTGCAAGGAATATTATTTCATTTTTACAAGGATATACTTATTGTTGGATATGGAAACTACACCAGTTTCTTTATTTTATTGCATAGAATCACAATTCGATGCCTTTTCATAGTTCAGATAAGTATCTTTACTATATTTTACAACTGAAGTCCACTTCCGGATTCACGTAAAGCAATGGCGACTCGTTTATGGGGTTTCTAATACAGGATATTTATATATGCCTGTCAGTAAAATAAAATAAAACAAAATATTTAAGCCCTATCTGCTTCATTATTGGACCCCTTTTAGGGTTTGAAAGTGTATAAATGTAACACAAACGAGTCCTGGCCGAGTAAAATCTCCGGAAACAACTTCCGTTTTATTGTCGAGACAGCATTTTCTTGTAATGCGCGTCTCGCGTTGGTAGTTTTTATACAGGAATATATGCCTGTTGAAATCAAATTAAATAGATTTTGCAAGGGTTTACCCCCGTTCTTTTACTCTATTGGTCCATTTTAAGGGTTAAAATATGATATAAAGCACGATTCTAACTGGGGGAATCCTCGGGGAAACCCCTGTGATGACGTCACGTCTAGCCGCATGTGCTGAGAGACGCGGGTTTCTTACAGTACGTTTATAAATATAAATAAAATAAAATAATATATTTTATCCCTTCTTCCCTGTATTATTGACCATTTATAAGGTTAATACTTAAATAAACAGGAATAGAATTCTTCATTAATCGTCTAGACATTACATGTCTCTTTAGGCTATAAGGTAACCTTGGTTACCCATTATTTTAATTATATTTTAATTCATCCAGTTTTAAATTATAATTACTTGTTTTTTAGATTCTATGTTATTTAATAAAATTCTGTGTAATTTCTGCTTTCATTATCTCACAACTAGCCCTACCTGCAGTGAGGTGGGTGGGGCAGGTGACCTTGTGTCACAGTTGATTTACTTACGTAAATCTAGTTGTGTAGTTCCTTCGAAGAAGGAAAGGCAAAGCTTCCTTGGAAGCTTACCTTAAAGAAAGCTTACATAGAAATTATAATATCCAACTTCTTTCTCCAGGGTGGATCAGATCCCTGCTTAAATTCAGATAAGATCTTAGTTCATCCGAGATTTTTAATGCATCCGAGAATCGGATGCAGTATTCTCAACTTCTATTCAACCCAGTATGATTTGATACTCGGTTTTCATTGCATCTCTCGGATCATCTGAAATCTAATGCTTGGTGGATTGTATGTAGATCTGATCCTCGGATGATCGGATCATCTACTCTGATGTTCGGATGTTGATTCCAGATCAGAACACTAACAATCCTCACACACACCAAAAAAAAAAAAAAAAAAAAAAAAAAAAAAACTTGGAGTAATAGTTCACCAGCCTGGCAGTAGATATCACCTATTGGAGGCTTGGGTCCAAGTTCAAAAAGTCCAAGTCCTCAAGCCCAAGAGGCCTTCTAAACAAGGTCCTTCATTCAGTCCTGGCTCTATATTTTAGGGAAGTAGGTTGCCTGACTTCACCCTAACCAATTTTTGAGGACATTGAAACTTAGGCAGTTTTTTGAACCTCCCTGCCCCCAGGGAATTTATGCCTAGATCCTCCACAGTCTGGACTCTGAATGATTTACTAGACCAACAGGAACTTGGGCAGTTTAATTTCCCTTAAAATGGAACAAGTTTTCAAATTTGTATCTCCTTAGGGGCCTCCTTGGGTAAGCCCCTCCTCCCCTTCTGGTCAGCAAGAGTTGAGCTTCAGGCTGCTCTTCACTAGGTTTTTTTCTGAATACAACCTGGTTATATATATATATGTTAAGACAGTAGCAAGGCTACTACCAGACAGGTCAAACTCAATTCCATGGTGCATATAAGTAGTCAGAAGGGGTATGGTGAATTCAGGTGAGATACTGGATCTTTAGATCTTAAAGTTCCCCATTCACAACTACTTTAGGAGGGACAGGAGTCCCTCATCAAGGCACCTGTAATAACACTTAGGGTTTAGGCCCTGTTAATCAACCCTTTCCAATTCCCCACATCTAGAGGCTCCTACAGGAACCACCCCAATGGGGGTCATTCCATCCCTAGCAGTATCCATCGTTTTCCCCAGGTAGGGGGAAATCGAGTAGCCGAGGCTCCAAGGTCTTTGGACCCACTCCAGGGGACGAGGGCATAAAAACCCTTCCCCCCAATGACTCCTCCAGCCTCACTCAGTCCACCAGTAGGAGTTCTCCGTTCTTTCAGATTAGACTGGCAAACAAATCCTGTCATTCTTTTTAATCCAAGTCCAGTCAGGCTCCTGACCCGGTCAGAATACAAGGCCCTTCAAAGACCAAGTCCTGGCCTCTGTATCCAGTCTCTTATGTCAAGAACGCAATAGAAAGGGTGGAAAATGTAAAATCTCTCGGGTTTTACAGTCGCCTGTTCCTAGTACCAAGCCTCACCTAAGGTGGAGGCCAGTCATAGACCTAAACAGGCTCAACACTTTTCTACACGTAGAAAAGTTCAAAATGGAAACTCCAGAGTTCATCAGGACCTCCCTGATTCCAGGGGAGTGGGTATCGTCGATAGATCTATCGGACACTTACCTACACATCCCCATCCATCCATACTCAAGGAAATACCTAAGGTTTTGCTACAAGTCACAGGTGTTCCAATTCACCTCCCTCCCATTTGGACTAGTCACAGCCCCCCAGGTCTTTACAATGATCGTAAAGGAAGTGAAACTAATGGCCCTCTCAAGAGGACTCAGAATTCACCAGTACCTGGACGACTGGCTGATCAGGTCCCAGTCTCAGGAGGAAGCCCAAGTGAACACATAGGCAGTGGTAGACCTAACTCAGTCCTTGGGGTGGATAATAAATCAGGAAAAATCAGAACTGAAACCTACTCAGGTGTTTTTCGTTCATGGGCTACGAATACCACCTAGATTCAGCCCTTGTAAAACCCACTCAAGAGAGATGGCTCAAACTTCAGGATTTGATCCTACTACTCGAGTCAAAACGTGTTTTGACTGCAAGATGTTTGATGTCTCTAATTGGGTTGCTAGTCTCAATGGAGAAATGGTCCCGGAGGGACGCCTTCACAGGAGGCCCTTTCATTTTCATCTCAAGGAGCACTGGAGATATCCTCAGTCGCTGGACAACCTCCTTCCTTGGACAGAAGCCATTGCAGCCCACCTAGATTGGTGGCAAAATCCCTCAAACGTGATGAAAGGTGCAGACCTTCATCCCAAACACCACAGTATCCAACTCTTTACCGACGCCTCACACGAAGGTTGGGGCGCTCACTTAGACCAAAAATTCCACAAAGGGTCTGTGGTCAGATCGGGAAAAAAGGCTACACATATATGTCCTAGAATTGAAGGCGGTCTCCCTGGCCCTTCGAGACTTCAAGGACCAGTGCCAGAATCAAACAGTGTTAGTTGCGATGTACAACTCAACAGTGGTAGCCTACATCAACAACAAGGAGGAACACACTCAGTAGAGATGTGCGCTCTCCTGTGGAAGATCACGACCTGGGGCCATCACTACCTCATAACATTGAAAGCCAGGCACGTTCTAGGGTGCCTGAATGTGATGGCCGACCTACTGTCCAGGTCCAACCAAGTGCAGTCAACAGAATGGTCTCTTCACCCCCAGGTGTTCAAACAGATCTGCCAGAAGTGGTTCACACCTCATGTAGACTTATTTGCCACTCACCTGAACCACAAGCTCCCACTGTACGTGTCTCCTATCCCAGACCCAAGGGCCTGGGACATAGATGCTCTAAACATAAACTAGACCAACCTCACGGCCTAGGCGTACCCTCCTACGGCTCCTTCACAAGGTGATCCAAAAGATCAGGCAATGTTATTGTCTGATCATCGTAATAGCCCCAGGCTGGCCAGGGATGCCCTGGTTTTGGGACCTAGTGCAGCTCTCAACAGAGATCCCACTACAACTCCCAGTGTCAACGACCCTACTCAAACAGTCCCACAACTATGTGTTCCACAACAATCCACAACAGCTGAACCTCCACGCCTGGTGTCTAGGAGTGGACAACTCCAAGAACAAGGCTTCTCTGTGGAGGTGGCAGAGAGAATTGCTGCCCCTCAGCGGTCATCAACAAGGACCATCTACAGGTCAAAGTGGGCCCTATTTGAAAAATGGTGCAGAGAAAATTCGGTGGTTTTCTCCACTCCATCTGTGAAACAAATCTCAGATTTTTTCATGTACCTGTACCAAGACTTAAACAGGCGCCCCTCGACCGTTGATGGTTACAGGACTGCAATCGTTGACACTTTGGGCCCAACGGCCCAACACATTACACACAATGCAGACCTTCATAGGTTACTCTCCAGTTTTCACAGGGATCGTCCTAAGAGTTCCAGAAATTTACCCAAGTGGAACCTTTCTGTTGTCCTTAACGAGCTCACTAAAGCACCATTTGAGCCCATGAAAGACACAGACCTCAAACATCTTACTCTAAAACTGCTTTCTTGCTAGCTTTGGCCTCCGGCAATCGCCGCAGCGAAATCCATGCCTGGGTCGCAAACAAGTATCTAATCTAGGCCAATGGGAAAAGGTTGCCTTGTTCCCCTCTTCTGATTTCATAGCCAAAAACCAACTAGCAAGAGAAGGTTCTCAAAGTGTATCTCCGGTGACTATTCCTGCTTTGACTACCATTGTAGAAAGACAATTTAAGGAAGACAGGACCCTGTGTCCCGTGCGGGCCCTGAGGTTTTATTTGGACCGAACAAAGACCTGAGAGGGTCTCGTTCTCTCCTTTTCATCTCCTTTACCAAAGGACATACCTCAGACATCAGACCCCCTACTCTCTCTTCATGGTTGAAACAAACCATCCTACTTTGTTACAAACAAGCAGATCAACAAGCCTTGGACTTGGTCCAAGTCAAAGCGCATGACATCCGGGCCTTCGCGGCCTCTAAGGCCTTTTACGGTGGGGTATCGGTGGACCAATCATGCAAGCCTGTCACTGGAAAGCTCACAACACATTTACAAATTTTTACCTAAAAGACCTTACTTGGTCGGACACCGACAACAATATATATCTGGGACCCGTAGTGGCGGCACAACAAGTCCTAGATCCTTCCCCTCAGACCAGTTGTCCTCGGAAAGAAAAAGGGGGGGGGGGGGGGGGGGGGGGGCACATCCGCTACAACCAAGTCTTCAGGAGTCTCTCCCAGGATCTAGGTATTCCTTTACCTTCAAGATGTTACGGGTAAGGTCATTTTTGTTTTTCAGTTATCAAGTAACTTCTATTAAGGACTTATTTAGTTGTCATTAATCTCATATTCAGGTTGTAAAAAATTTATGAGATGTCCAACCATGGGTTGGTCAGTCACTAGTGAAGGGCCCTCAGGGACCCTTAGACCTCGAAGTGAGCACTGCTGCACTTCCGTCCTACAATCAAACATCTAGACAGTTTCAGCACTGTCTCTCATTTTATTTAGGTTTTTGGCTCATTACAGGCCCGGTCTTCGGGATCGGGGCACTGTAAATGGGACTCAGACTGGTATTTCTGGCACTATTCTATACATATTAATTCAAAATCTTAGAAAAAATGACATACCTTCCAGTCTCAGCTGTAATCCCGCCACCGGGCGGTTGAATTCAGCATTAAGTCCCACATGGTAAGCTATTGTAGCGTAATAAAATTGTAAATTATAATTACTTAAATGTAGCTTTTATAAGCTACAAGCTTACCATGTGGGACTTAGAAGAGTCCCACCCTGCCTCCCCGCTGTTTACAGCTGAGGGGTAGGTTTTAGAAAATTTCAACGAGAAAGTAGGGCGAGAGGTCAGAGGTTATCACGTGACGACAACTAGCAGTGTATCCGGTGGCTAACAAGAACTGTCTTTTTTTCTAAGACGTTGGCCCCGGGTGTGGCAACCCGAGAACAGCATTAAGTCCCACATGGTAAGCTTGTAGCTTATAAAAGCTACATTTAAGTAATTAAAATTTACAATTTAATATGTAAAGCTTACATGTTTATGCCTGTTGCTGTCAGTTTCACAAACATGAATTAGTTTTCTTTGATGTAGTAGTGAGACACTTGTGTCCCATTTGGTGACATCAGTTGGTGTATCTTCATTACGGACTTTGAAGAGATATTGCAATTACGGTTACATAATATGAATATTTTTATATAATATTTCATGCAATTGTTAAAAAATTGCTGTACCCACTTGGTATGTAGATACTTAAGCTTTAGTATAGTGAGTAAAATCTTATTGCAATCTGTATACATATCGAGTTTCAAATTTTATTACCACAGGCTTATTCTTTAGTAAAATGGAACTAACTGAACATTTTGGTGCCATAAATACTTACCCCAGTAATAATGCGGAAATAGTAACAGTTGCTTAATTTTCAAGATGGAGATATTTTTGTGAAAGTTTGTACATATGGTGATGTCACATTTCTGTGACTAGCTTTTGTATTCTCACCTATGGTTGTCGGGTTTGAATCTTGGTCCCAGCCTAAGTGAGAAGCTGGCATAAGCAGGGCAATGTCCAAAGGTTTACAGTACAGAATACTGGTATTCACTACCTACTTTCACCATGTACTACTTGTCATGATAAACCTATGTAATGTGTTAAAAACAAAATGTAACTCAACATAATTGAATCAACTAGATGATTAATGTGAAATAAGTGAAAGCTGTGGTTATCCTGGTGTCAGTTCATTGAGGTGAGTTTCTGCACCTGGCATTATTTTAAAGCTCCTAAACATGGTGCACAAAGTTGTTGAATGTGCAATAACAGCAGGTATGTTTTGAGGTCAATCCTTCAATTAAAAAATTTCAACATGGAACTATGCCACTGTGATGTAGTGTGGCCTAGAGGACTCTTTGTTTGATCCCAGATACAGTCAGATACATGGTTGCTTGGGTGATCACTTAAAATGCTGCTTC
The DNA here is from genome assembly GCA_964017235.1 of Sabellastarte sp. h YS-2021. Classification (NCBI taxonomy): domain Eukaryota; kingdom Metazoa; phylum Annelida; class Polychaeta; order Sabellida; family Sabellidae; genus Sabellastarte; species Sabellastarte sp. h YS-2021. The sequence goes on from OZ024928.1 coordinate 140,931,566, forward strand.
CTCTGATGCATGTCATTGATTTGTATCCCAAGTGTTAGGCTACAAAATGCCAGGGACATTGGTAAATGATCATTCCTCACATTCCGTCTCTTTGGGGAATGTCAGTGACTAGAGAACTTGGGCTGTACTTTTGCAGTCAGGATGGGCCGAATATTCTTAATAGGGCCTAATAAAATCCAGTATAATCAAGGAGATATTGCACAGATTATTTAATAATTAAATATACAGGACCAAAAAAAAAAGTTTCCATTGTATCAAAAAAAATCAATAGTACAAGGTTACAGCTTTTTTTTTTATTTTCTGAAATATTGATTTAAATTTATTTAAAACTTACAAACTTAAGTTGACAATGCCTGATTATTGATACACATCAGGTCAGGCATTCATTCAGTGTCATGCTATTTTTTGTAAAATGTTATTAGTGTGTGACAAATGTAGTTCATCATGTGGTGAATAACCATACATAAATATTGTTAACTTTTCATATTTTAAGTTTATACACTTGTTTAATTTTCAAATATTTTTGTTCTTATTTCATTATATAATAATGTAAGCTATGTGAAATTAGTCACAGTGTGTGAAATTTGCAACTGATGTGAAATACTGCTAAAAATCAACAGAAAAAAGGCAAAAGTCACAATAATTCTCAGATGAATGTCCACAAATAGCCACGTGTTTGATGACAATGTGTTGTAATTGAAATAAAAATAAAGGTTGTAGTTTCCACATCGGTGAATTTCACATATTGTCGATGAATTTCATATTTTCTTGCTCTACATAGATTGTTTATTTTCTTTATTTTCTCACGTGTGTGTGCTGCACGACTCTGTGTAAACCATCACATCACTGTGTGCCGTGCTTTCCACTTCCTGCATCCTGATGTGTCCAATCCAACGTGTGTATGTGCTTGTGCGTGTGCAATCTTCCACCGAAAACTGATCAACACTTAATTATCCTTTATACCAACTGGTCCCACAATTTTCCACTTATTAAAAATATAAATGCATTTTGTTTCTATTATTAACGGATTTAATAATCATGAATGATTCTTATTAAAAAAATAACTTCAATAACCATGATTGTATTGCTTAATTCCTGCTAAAACTACCATATTTGCTTAAATAACCATATTTTTGTCCAAATTTATTACTGAAACAAATGGAATAAATCATTCCATTGAAATATCTTCTTTATTTTCCTTCTTGTAACAACATTTTTAATGCAAAACAATCCACACTTATATTTAAATTTTTAAAATAACATATCATGTCCCATTTGTGAAATCGATGGTGTTAATGCTAATCTAAATTTTTATTATAATGGCAATACACTATTATGCCAATATAAACCCACATAACAGCTCAGTGGGCATGACATGCTTGCAAATATAGCCACAAGTGTCCAGTCTAAATACAACTCTGACTCCAGTAACAACATGCTAGGTAACCGTAACTACTCATTCAACAACAACAATGACCTGAATCAACAGGCGCCAGCCCCTGGACAGAAGACAGTGTACCACCAGGGTCTGATGAACACCCACAAGGACATGCAGTGGAAGTACCAGAAGAATGGTGCAACCATTGGCCAGATCACGGAACGTGTACTGCCGGTAAGTTCCAATAATGAGGTTTTCTTTGATTTCAACATCTTTTATCATCATTCAGTCAACTATGGTAAAGGATACTCACACTAAAACCACTTGCATACTGACTTGTGTGCATGTCATGCATCTAATGATGTGGCTGCACAAATAGATAACTGCTACAAGAGAAATATCAGGTGATGTTTAGTTAACTACTGCAGTTGAACAATGTTAAGTCTCAGTAGAACAGATAAGTACTTGTATTTTATAGTATTTTCACAAGGAATGCCAGAGAACAGGTGTTAAAGCAAATGTCCTACAGGGACATGGTACTTGTACAAAATCAGGAATTCATTTTAAACATAATTCCGTGTGAAAGGTTGCAACTGTGTATATATATTTACTTACATTTACGGAGTGCCTTTACTGATATTGAGCTCTCTTATATTTTAATATATTAATGTCCTCTTCGACACACTTTTGTCAAATATTATGATCCATCCAGGTACTTTTACTGACCTCTCAGCTGTGACATGTAAATCTTTACATGTTCTCTTTATTTTAGTTTGGAATTCCCAAAAAACATATTAGTAAATCAGGTTAGGAAAACAATCACTTCCAAATACCTCTGGTTGTGTGTTTAATCTAGCATCTGGTAATATAGAAAATGCCAAAGATTTAAAAATGACCTGTAATGATGAAGGTGTGACACCTCTGGCTTGACCGAGATGTTTAATTGTGTTGGTTTAATGGTAGTTTGACCCTACATATCATCCATCACTCATCTCAGAAGGTCCCTGTTGGTCTTGTGAACATATGCTCCTGCTTTATAGTCAGTAGCATCTCTTACAACTTGTGATCCAGATCCACACCAACTTATTTTATCATTAATTGGATAAAATTTACCAGGTACTTTTTGGTGGACAACAGTGTACAGTATCCTACTATTATATCATTTAATATATTAAGTGCTGCATGTTATTGTCTATACTCTATATTGACATTAACATGAACCAGAATTCAACTTTTAAAACATAAAGTATCTTCAACAAAGTTGATGTGTCTTTTTGAAGCACAGAAGAAAGAAATCAGCGATTTACTGTGTATTAGAAAATATTGTCATATTTTACTTGTGTAATTATTTTCACTTGTATCTGGACATAAACCTTTGCCACTCTTTACACTAGGAGTTGAGGGTCAAGAGAAGTCCTGAAGTTCTGGCTGTATGTAATGACTTGTTTCTCATGCTTATTTGCTTTGAATTTACCTCTTCATTGAACTAAATGGTGACCAGAGACTTTTTAGCGATATAGAAAGATAAAGTGATGGTAAAATGTTTGTGACACATATCAAATCTTGGCTATCAAAATATTTAATTGAAGACAGTGGAGGGCATCATCTGCTCAGTTCAAATCTGTATCGCACTTCCATTGGAGACCGGTAAACTATAGACAAAGAATTATACAAGTTCAACCAATCTTTGTAAAGTTTCTGGGATCACCATTTATATTCTCTACTTCTACATTCACAGCACTGATTCCATGTGATCATACCTCGAATATGTCATTTATTGACATCGGCTATAGATTAACTTAGACCAATTGTACAGATGAGAGGTGCAGTGCATTCACAGCTATAGAAATTACAAACCAAAGAAATGCTACACTGCTGTATAAATGGCAAGGTCATTAATGTGTAAATAAATTTACAATGACACATATTACACACAGAAGAAATCAAGTTACTATTTAATTGTTCATAAAGTAGCAATGCCCCCTCCTGCCATTTATCGTCAAATAATGTGGTACCTTACTCCATACACAACTAAATTTAACACTAGAGGTAAGGTGATCTGAAATCTTCACCATTTTTGGTTTTGAACCTTTAGTTCACACCTTTGAAAAACATTTCAGTAACCGCTTTTCCAATAATGTTCTTGCATAGCATCTTTCTTAAAAGGCATATTAACAACCATCTTAATTGGGACAGATTTTTTCACCGCAAATCTAAAGTCAGACAAAAGCCGGGGAACACTTTGTTATTAGCATTGCTACTTTGCTGCCACAGAAATTTCCTTTCAGATATGATAATTGAAAAAAAAAAAAAAACTTCATGTACACCTTTCAAATTTGCTTTGTGGGTAAGTGCTTGGAGCCTATTGTTACCTTCCAATTTTAATACCAATGGAAAAGAACCAAAACTTTATGTATTTTAAGATAATTTGGTATAACACACTGTCAGTTAAATAAAAATATTATCTAATATTGGTCCTAGGGCTTTGACATGTGAAAACAACCTGTTGGAAATCATGGGCAATGAATATTTTTGAATGGTCAGTTTTTAACTGGAGCCTCACAATACTTAAATATCAAAGATGGCAGCTTATTGGTACTGAATTTGTCATGTCTGAGGATACACTGCATTGAGACACAATGTCTAATTCTTTTGCCTAGGGTGTCTAGTTTAAGGCCCACACTTGCCCAGTGGTTTTAATGGATTTTGAAGTAAGACTCTGTGTCTTATAATGTGCTAGTACAGAGATTAAGCACTATAAAACTAGATAAGATTCACCCTCTCAGAAAATATCTGAAAATTCCACTTATAATCATATTTAGAATTTTACCAGTGCTTTCTGTTGCATTTCTGTATTATTGTATAAGTAACAACAGATTGTTTTCCATAAGTATAAAATATATTTTGTATAATGCAAAACTCAGTCATGGGTGTCAAGAACTAATTATCTCTATACTTTTCACCATATTAACCAAGACAGGAGTCTTTTAGCTAGTGGGTGGACGATTAGACGTGTGCTCGATTAATCGTCGGTGACAGTGCACAATTGCAGTTGGTTATAAACATTTTCTAATGATCGATTATTCAGCTTAAATTTTACCTTTCTTTATTTTTCTCAGTGTCCATATATTTTTATATATTTTACGTATTTTTACTTAATAAATTGACAGATTCGTCATGGATTACGTGTTTGTTTATATCTACCGCCATATTTACAGGAAGTGGATATTTTTAGTAGATTCTAAATGTCAGAACACCGTTATTCTAACCGGATTGACCTATACTTTATCCCTGAAAGTGTTTCTTAATTAATGGTCAACAGTGGAGTAAAATAATCGATTGACCCTGAAAGTTGGAGGCGAGTCCCAACACTACTGTAGTACTATCATTTCTTGGACATTATCCTTATTCATTAGAAATATTATGAAAGAGCCCAGTATTAGAGTATTAATAAAACAAGTAGATGTTTCTCTTCGTTTTGAAAAGCAAATTTATTACTAGTAACTATCCTCTTTGTGTACATATAAATCTATACATATAATCTCCTGTAGCTTGTAGCTATACTTTCAGTTTTCAAATATCCTTCATTGAACATGCTCTTATATTTTTAAATATTATTGTAAATTATGACACAGTATTATGCATGTCAATTTTATCTGCTTGAATGAACAATTATTCTTCATTCTAAAATGGTAGGCTGCACAGTGAATGTGGACAAGTTTTAAGTGCAGTTCTAGAATTGTTAATAATATTCTAAATAATGTAACGCTGTTAAATTCTATGTACACGATTCCCGAAATTCTAAACAGCATACTTTTACATGGATATAGTATCTATTTATTTAATTAAATTTTTATGTACAAGACAGTTTTAATGATGTTTAAAAAAAATCCAATTGCCATAAAATATTAGGTAATTCAATTTTTCCCCGATCCTCTTTCTTTGGAGAAATGGTTTATTGTTGTTTCTTTTGATTTTACTGATTCATGAGATTTCTTTCTTTGTAGATATATTCCATTTTTTTCCTTAAGGGCTATCGGGGTATTGATTTCACCCATGGTGTCCGGATGGGTGGGCTGGTGGTGGGAAAAAGCATGCCTGGCCTATATCTCAGAAACCGTAAGGTGCAGGAAGTTGATACTTGGTAGAGACATTGGTTAGTTGGTGCAGGTGTGCAACGTCATAGCGTGACCTTGATTTGACCTTTGACCTTGCCGCAGTGACCTTGACCTAAAAAATCTTGTCTGGGCTATTTCACGGTTACCGTAAGGTGTAGTTAGTCGATACTTGGTAGGGATATTGGTTGGGGGATTAGGTGTGTATCGTCATGGTATGACCTTGATTTGGCCTTTGGTTTTGCCATAGTGACCTTAACCTTAAAAAATTTGTCCGGGCTATATCTCTGAAACCGTAAAGTGTAGGAAGTTGATACTGGACTGGGCTATTGCTTAGGGGTTGTAGGTGTGCAACATCATGGTGTGATCTTGATTTGACCTTTGAACTTGTCGTAGTAACCATGAGTTTTGAAATCTTGTCCAGGCTATTTCTTGGATTCCATAAGGTGTAGAAGGTTGACACTTGGTAGAGACATTGGTTAGGTGGTGTAGGTGTGCATCATAGTTTGACTTTTAACTTTGACTCTTCCAAAGTGTGTTCACCTGCCATATTTGAGACATCTTTCTCTTATGAGATATATGGATTGCTGCAACTGATTATTGTATCCCCGGCGCGAAGCGGGAATACTATGGATTCATCATCGTCGTCGTCCGCGTCATCGTCCGCATCTGCAGAGATTTCTTGTTAGCGACCTACAGTCCACATTTCTTTCCAGATTTCTTTCATATTTGGCAGGTGGCTTGATATGGTGGAGGACTCGCCACCCTATCTTTTTGGTAGGCTTTATGTCTAAATTAGGCCTGTGGTAGACAAAAATGTCTAAAATGTGGAATATTGCTTGTTAGTTACCTACAGTCCACATTTCTTTCCAGATTTCTTTCATATTTGCCAGGTGGCTTGATATGGTGGAGGACTCGCCACCCTATCTTTTTGGTAGGCTTTATGCCTAAATTAGGCCTGTGGTAGACAAAAATGTCTAAAATGTGGAATATTGCTTGCTAGCGGGCTACAGTCCACATTTCTTTCCAGATTTCTTTCATATTTGGCAGGTGGCTTGGTATGCTAGAGGACTCGCCACCCTATCTTTTTGGTAGGCTTTATGTCTAAATTAGGCCTGTGGTAGACAAAAATGTCTAGAATGTGGAATATTGCTTGTTAGTGACCTACAGTCCACATTTCTTTCCAGATTTCTTTCATATGTGGCCGGTGGCTTGATATGGTGGAGGACTCGCCACCCTATCTTTTTGGTAGGCTTTATGCCTAAATTAGGCCTGTGGTAGACAAAAATGTCTAAAATGTGGAATATTGCTTGTTAGCGGGCTACAGTCCACATTTCTTTCCAGATTTCTTTCATATTTGGCAGGTGGCTTGGTATGCTAGAGGACTCGCCACCCTATCTTTTTGGTAGGCTTTATGTCTAAATTAGGCCTGTGGTAGGCAAAAATGTCTAGAATGTGGAATATTGCTTGTTAGTGACCTACAGTCCACATTTCTTTCCAGATTTCTTTCATATGTGGCCGGTGGCTTGATATGGTGGAGGACTCGCCACCCTACCTTTTTGGTAGGCTTTATGTCTAAATTAGGCCTGTGGTAGACAAAAATGTCTAAAATGTGGTATATTGCTTGTTAGCGACCTACAGTCCACATTTCTTTCCAGATTTCTTTCATATTTGGCAGGTGGCTTGGTATGCTAGAGGACTCGCCACCCTATCTTTTTGGTAGGCTTTATGTCTAAATTAGGCCTGTGGTAGACAAAAATGTCTAAAATGTGGAATATTGCTTGTTAGCGACCTACAGTCCACATTTCTTTCATATTTGGCAGGTGGCTTGGTATGCTAGAGGACTCGCCACCCTATCCTTTTGGTAGGGTTTATGTCTAAATTAGGCCTGTGGTAGACAAAAATGTCTAAAATGTGGAATATTGCTTGTTAGCGACCCACAGTCCACATTTCTTTCCAGATTTCTTTCATATTTGGCAGGTGGCTTGGTATGCTAGAGGACCCGCCACCCTATCTTTTTGGTAGGCTTTATGTCTAAATTAGGCCTGTGGATGACAAAAATGTCTAAAATGTGGAATATTGCTTGTTAGTTACCTACAGTCCACATTTCTTTCCAGATTTCTTTCATATTTGGCAGGTGGCTTGGTAGGCTAGAGGACTCACCACCCTATATTTTTGGTAGGGTTTATGTCTAAATTAGGCCTGTGGTAGGCAAAAATGTCTAGAATGTGGAATATTGCTTGTTAGTGACCTACAGTCCACATTTCGTTCCACATTTCTTTCATATTTGGCAGGTGGCTCATCGCTTAAAAGTATTGCAGATAGCCAATTTTTCTCAAATAACTCATTCATCTACTTTTGGGAGAGCTTTCACATGGTGAAGTTTCAGACCCGTACATAATTACTCACCTACTCAAAATGAGTAAATGCGAATTATCTCTTGAAAGTATTGCAGATAGCCAATTTTTCTCAAATAACTCATTCACCTACTTTTGGGAGAGCTTTTACTTGAAGTTTCAGACCCGTAGCTAATTATTGACCTACTCAAAATGAGTAAATGCAAATTATCTCTAAAAGTATTGCGGATAGCCAATTTGTCTCAACTCATTCATCTACTTTTGGGAGAGCTTTCACATGGTGAAGTTCCAGACCCGTAGGTAATTACTCACCTACTCAAAATGAGTAAATGCGAATTATCTCTAAAAGTATTGCAGATAGCCAATTTTTCCCAAATAACTCATTCAGATACATTTTGAAGAGCTTTCAATTAGTGAATTTTCAGATCCGTAGCTACTTACTTATAACTTGAAAAGTATTGCATTTAGACCACTTTGTTAAAATATGTTATTCAGCTACTTTTTCCATAGCTGCAACATGATGAGTAACTTGGGTGTCTATTTCAATAGCTAAGTGAGTAATAGCTACTTTTGAATAAATCATTCAGCTACTTTTGGGAGAGCTTTCACTTAGTGAAGTTTCAGACCCGTACCTAATTACTCGCCTACTCAAAATGAGTAAATGCTAATTATCTCTGAAAGTATTGCGGATACCCAATTTTTATCAAATAACTCATTCATCTACTTTTCGAAGAGCTTTCACATGGTGAAGTTTCAGACCCATAGCTAATTACTCACCTACTCAAAATGAGTAAATGCGAATTATCTCTAAAAGTATTGCAGATAGCCAATTTTTCTCAAATAACTCCTTCACCTACTTTTGGGAGAGCTTTCACTTGGTGAAGTTTCAGACCCGTAGCTAATTACTCACCTACTCAAAATGAGTATGTGCTAATTATCTGTAAAAGTATTGCAGATACCCAATTTTTCTCAAATAACTCATTCATCTACTTTTGGGAGAGCTTTCACATGGTGAAGTTCCAGACCCGTAGGTAATTACTCACCTACTCAAAATGAGTACATGCGAATTATCTCTAAAATTATTGCAGATAGCCAATTTTTCTCAAATAACTCATTCAGCTACTTTTGGGAGAGCTTTCACTTGGTGAAGTTTCAGACCCGTAGCTAATTATTCACCTACTCAAAATGAGTAAATGCGAATTATCTCTAGAAGTATTGCAGATAGCCAGTATTTCTCAAATAACTCATTCACCTACATGTTGGAGAGCTTTCAATTAGTGAATTTTCAGATCTGTAGCTAATTACTCACCTACTCAAAATGAGTAAATGCCTATTATCACTGAAAGTATTGCAGATAGCCAGTATTTCTCAAATAACTCATTCACCTACATTTTGGAGAGCTTTCACATGCTAAAGTTTTTTTATGAATTTTTAAAATAATTTTTAATGCATTAAAATTAATGAAATCATGCACTAAATCAATTATAACTTGAAAAGTATTGCATTTAGAGCACTTTGTTAAAATATGTTATTCAGCTGCTTTTTCCATAGCTACAACATGGTGAGTAACTTGAGTGTCTATCTCAATAGCTAAGTGAGTAATAGCTATTTTTGGACTTTTCACTAACTTCCATCATGAGTAAAATCACTTGTAACTTGAAAACTATTATATTTAGAGAATTTTGTGCAAATCTGTTATTCACCTACTTTTGGGTCAGCTATAACATAGTAAAATTTCAGACCTCTAGCTCGTGGCATAGCTGAGTAACAGCTACTTTTGCCTTTGCCGGTGGATACATCTTGCATCTGGCCACAGATGCGTCCTTGGTCTAGTTATCTATACTTTTACATAATTGTGCTATTTCCATTGACAGCTATTCTCCAATTAATAAAATTTACAGCTTCATAATTTTTAGTTTACTGATGAATGCTGTCATCTTGTTTTTATCTTTACATGCATTTTCTTTCTCTTAGATGTTATTTTCTCTACTAAAACATTATTTGGGCCTTTATATAACTGACACTGCCCTGAAAGTATCCTGATCTTTGTACTGTTTCACTACTACTATATCTTATGGTGTTGAAAACTATTCCCCAGGCTGTGGGATACGGGCATCTCTGATGCTATTTTTATTTCATTTTCTACATCTAATGATATTGTATAATATTTCCATTTAAATATATCCTGCTTAATGTGACATGATTTTGAAAAATGTGTGTTTGTTGTTTAACACATTGAATTTTCAAAGTAGAAGAGGATGTATGCTGATTACCATGTGTTTATAAAGCTATAATTTACTATATCTGGGTGTTTTACTGTTACTAAAAGAAGTTTCTAATGTATTATGTTAGTTTATACATATATTCTGTAGATGTCGACTTATGTCTTACATTATCAGACATATTAAAACACAACACTAACATCACTGTGAAACCTGTACTTTCTCATTTGTTTCTTTTCATTTCACGACTGCAGTCTTTTATTCAGCATCGGACGCGTTACACATCTCGCAACACCAGCTTCCGAAATACAGGGGCAACACAACGGGTCATCCCTGACACAGAATACAAGAACATCTCCAGCATCCTGGAACAAGCGCCTGGTCTACAGCAGCCAGCTAACCCTGTGTACGGTCGCCATGGATACGAAGTGAGAGGAGACAGTGCTGGGAGTCAGAGGCGAAACATCAGTGGGAGCTCTTCTGCCAAGTTAGGTGAGTTTATACCTTTTGAAATATATTATTGCATTTGCGTGTGAATGTATGGTACCACTTAAGCAGCAGCTCTTTTACAATTCTAAGTAAGGGATGAGGTGGTAAGTTGAAGAATTGAACTGTAACCCTGTGACTCTGTGTGGCATAACTTTCAGATTTTCAGTCAAACTAGGATTGGGTACAGTGTTTTACAGGATAACATTGTACACGACTGTAGTTGGGTAAAATCAACAATATTTAGTTAGAGATTGCACTCTGTTTTATATGTGGAATTTTTAAAATAAAGAAATGTCAGTTTTTGGGCGGGTTGCATGTAACAAACCCGCCTATTAGATTGATGTGTCCGACGTCCGTCTGTCCGTCAACATTTTCGTATCCGGACTCTAACTCGAAAACGCTTTGTCTAATTGAATTCAAACTTGGCAGGGAGATAGATCACCATCATAGCTAGGTTGCTTTCCAAATTAGTGTAATTCCGTTTGTTCATTTGTCCGGTTTTTGTCCGTTTGTCTGTCCATCGACATTTCCGTTTCCGGACTCTAACTCGAAAACACTTTGTCCAATCAGATTCAAACTTGACAGGGAGATAGATCACCATCATAGCTAGGTTCCTTTCGAAATTGGTGTAATTCCATCCGTTAGTTTGTCTGTTTTTTGTCCATTTGTCCATCGATATTTCCGTTTCCGGACTTTAAGTCAAAAACGCTTTGTCCAATCGAATTCAAACTTGACAGGGAGATAGATCACCATCATAGCTAGGTTCCTTTTGAAATTGGTCTAATTCTGTCCGTTCGTTTGTCTGTTTGTCCGTCAACATTTCCGTCAACAACTCGAAAACGCTTTGTCCATTCGAATTCAAACTTGACAAAGAGATAGATCACCATCATAGCTAAGTTACTTTCGAAATTAGTGTAATTTTGTCCGTTCTTTTGTTACTTTTTTGTCCGTGTGTCAACATTTCCTTTTCTGGACTCTAACTCGAAAACGCTTTGTTCAGTCGAATTCAAACTTGACAGGGAGATCGATCATCATCGTAGCTAAGTTGCTTTCGAAATTGGTGTAATTCCATTTGTTCGTGTGTTCGTTTTTTGTCCGTTTGTCCATCAACATTTCCGTTTCCGGACTCTAACTCGTAAATGCTTTGTCCAATTGAATTCAGACTTGACAGGGAGATAGATTACTATCATAGCTAAGTTGCTTTTGAAATTGGTGTAATTCCGTTTTTTCGTTTGTCCGTTTATAGCATAGATACAATCACAGTGATGCTTCTAGAGCGCGGGATACGCGATATGTCGCGAGTTTTAGTACTAGCCCGCAATTCGGTATATTCGGTGCGATCTCACATGTGGGAGGGGCACCGATCGTTTCGCGAAAATCCTTTAATTTTATCATCATGGAGGCTATATTTGGTCGTTTTTTCAATGAAAAATGTTATTTCATATGAAAACAAAACAGATACGACAGTTTGAAAGTGGATGATGCAAACGTCAGATACTAACAACAATACTGTTGAACCAGTTCATACAGCATATGTGTTCCTCATATCTTCTCATGAATATTAATGAGCTGGGAGCTATGGCCGTGAGTTCTCAAGTTTAAAGTGTTATATCTTTGTTGATGGTTCCATTTTATAAAATATTGCTAGAAAACCCCAGTGGAAATCTATGACCTCATATCATCTCATGAATATTAATGACTTGGGTGCTACTGCAGTATGGCCATGAGTTCCCCAGTTTAAAGCATTTGGTCTATCATCGAGGCGCTTCTATTTAAAAAAAATATTGCTAGAAAAGTATTGTTGTAGAATATGGCCCCAGGTCTTTAAGTAATAAAAATTAATGTGATCTAAGTTGGATCAGTTTCCATCTTCTATTTTTTTTCATGAAGATCTATACAGTAGCATTTGTGTAATCCTGCTAACAAACATACGGACAGACAAATGCTTCCGAAATTAATCCTGCTTTGGCGGAGGTACAAGTTCCCATTTTTAGTGACCAAGGCCCCACATTTTTCGGACGTGGGGGGGGAACTGCCCCCACATTTCAAAATTTCTAGAATCAACACTGAATTATGTAACCTAGATTACAAGTTTTACATTTCTTAGCACATTTAACACATTTACCTTAACTGGGTGACCTAACATTTCTTTCCTTGTTTCTAAATGTAATTACAGCAGTCGCTAACCTTATTGCTGCCTGTGCAACCCGCCTTTTGGGGCATCTCTGACCCTTTGTTAATGTTAAAACTGTGATTGAATGATCAGTGTTTATACCCATATTAAAGTGTGTGGTGAAACTTAATGGCACAACTTCTGGCAAGCTTTATCAGGCATGAGGTTATGTTTTGGAGATTATTGTTGTGTTACAAGTACATGTACCAAATCATATTCAGGATGGTGAAGTTGTGATTAAATGCTTTTGATTACAGGTAGTTTTTCTTGTAGGTGGCAAGAGGAGTCCCTAATAGGTTGTAGCTTAATACTCCAGTGTTCGCCTGTCTTGTTCAGTACAAGCAGTTGTCGTTAATTCAGGTGTATGTTCTTCCAGGTAACAAGATGACCCCAAGACAGGTAGCAGGAATAGTCCAGGCTTCACCAGAACTGTTCACTACAGCTACCCAGCAGTTACCTCACGTCATGAAGATGGGCACTGGTGGCAGTAACACCTCTAATGCAGCCACAACAGGAGGTGGTGGCCTTTCTGTAGTCTCAGCCCCAGCACCTATGAGCCAAAGACCTGATCTCACCTCCAACTCTCAGGTCAATACAAGGACAGTCTTAACACAAAATGGTGGTTCCTTTGAAAAGCTAGGACTACAGAAAGGTGGGGCTAAACACATGCGGGCAGCATCAAATAATCTTAGGATGAAACAGATGGAGTTAACTGGCAACCATGCTGTTGTATTCAGCTGAGTCTGTGATGTAAAGAAAAAGCACAAATTTACTGAAGCAAACTTAAGTCCTGTGAAAACTTAAGGAAGTTAGCAAAAGGTGAAAAACGTGACAAATTTTCTTTTTTCGTCTGAAAAACAAAATAAACTTACTGATTATCTAACATTGGCTATTACAGAGTACAATACAGGAATTAAGAAATCTAAGTATCTAGATTTGTTTCTTAAGGGTAAATTGGATGATTTTTACAAAAATCAAGTTAACGAAATAATGTTGCAAGTTAACTATGGAGCATTTATTTTGGGGTTATTTTGGGGTAGTGTGTTACTATAAATTGTTTGTTTCCTTTGAGGAATGGAAAAAACAGATAGGATTTGGGATATAATATAAAATACATAGACTGCCAAATCCCAAACTCTTATAAATGGGATTGATTAATTTGATTTAATTAAATTTGAAATTGAAAAATAACAACATGGAAAGTTTGTATGCAATCTTTTCTGTATTATAACTGATTTAACCGCTACACAGAAAGTTTACAAACAATACCATAACGTCTAACCACAAGACAAATAGTTTATAAATGGTGTATTCTGTATCACAACCTTTAACCACAACAAGGAAAGTTTACAAACAATATAGATTTTATTCTATACTATAATGTGGCATTTCATGTTGTGATGGTTTGTTCTTTTTCACTGTGTTTTTGATCTGTTGTGTTGAATGTGGGACGCTTGCACAGTCATTGCATTACCCTCTCATACACCATCCTCACATTGTATACATTCATATACAGCAGTAATTTTTACGGGAACAACAAATGATTATGTTTGATCTGTTTTCTTATTAAGTTTTTTTTTCCTCAAACTTCCTATTGTGCCATAACAATCATAATTCGAAGCATGGATGCTGATAGTTAGTGTGATTAAATATGAGGAAACTAATTTTTCCTACATTTATACATACATTGCCTAACCAGGATATTCACAAACTCTGCAGACTAATTTTAGGGAAAAAAATTGACAACTTTTTGGCATCATTTTGTCTCTCAGTGAAGTAATGGATAAAATATTAAAGCATGTGAAAGTATTTAGTTGTGTTATTTCTAGGACTGGGACGGGTGCTAAAAAACAGCTCCGAGCACCCACACTCTGACAACTGATCCGAATTTAAGTAACATGAGACTTAGTGTCTACCATTAGAAGTCTTCTGTTAACAAATTGTAGCAAAATATTTGGAGAAAAACATCTTCTATATAACCAGGTATTGTAGATTATGGAGTAACTTGTACGTTTTTAAGGCAAAACCAATACTTTCATTAATATTATATGGTGGATACGCAGAAATGTAGCATATTTTATACAAACGTTTCATTTAGCGGGAGATAATACAATATGCTGCGAGTAATCGAGTAGTTAGAATGGACTCGATTCCCAACAAAAACTGACTTGTCTATCGAGGTTCGAGTAACCGTTAGCAGCCATAGTTATTTCTGAAGAAAATGACAACTTCCAGAGCAACTTCATAGCCAGTTTGTTGACTCAGATGTACTTTATGGAGAAGTGACTATTGCATAAGATACTCTACAAACAGGGTTTTAAAGAATACTGTATGCATAAACTTGCATAATATACTAGTTCTCAAATTGTGTGCCAATACAAAGTTAAATTTATGATATAATATAGCTTGCCTTACCACATGTATAACATCTGCGTCATTACTGCACCCAGGCTTTCATCATGCCAACCCCACTGGGGGTTGGACACATTATTGTGCTTTGTACTTTTTGTTACATTGAGTTTACTAGCAGCAGATATTGTAGTAACTATCAAATTTGGTACTCGAACATTTATAAACTTAAGTCTTTGATAGTTAAATGTACACATACATGTAGACATTTCAGTTAACATTTTTTTTTTGTTTTTTTTTTTAATAGAATTGAAAATTAACAGCTGTAAAGTTGATAAAAATGTGAAATATGGTAAAACGTATAGAATCTAATGTGCCAAAAGATGTAACATGTGTAAACCTGACTTATTAAAGTCAGATCAGATTGATTTAGCAGATTGGTTACTGATTTGAATGCATCTTAACACTTGTGTTTTGATTATTCTCTCTTGTAATATTTAAGTGACTCTGTTGTTTATGTTGTTTTTTGTGAGACATTATCTAAGTTTTATTGTGTAACATTTATAAGTACACACATATACATTGCAGTTATTAACTTATTTTCACATTTGTTTTGTATACGATATTAATGATCTAAAGACTGTACTGTGTTAATTTATACATTTTATAACAGTATTATTGCAGTGCATATCACATATAAAATACTATACATTTTAGTTCATTAATAACCTTGAAGTACTGCATTAATCAATATATTTTGGTTGCATTCATATTATCTTTCCAGTTCAGCTATACACTCGACATATTTGAAGCTTACATGTTTCGTTTTGTACCAGTACCGCATGTGCAAGACAGTAAATCCAAAACCTATTTACCAACCGAAAGATACTAATTCGTTCACATTCCGTTTGCATGTAATTTATTATATTCACCATATGAATTTAATTTGCCTAAATATTCAACTGCAAAATGGATTTCACAGTATTTTATAACTTTTATTATATTCTATCAAGATATTAGCAATTTTGTTGAAAAAAACTCTTCAAAAAGCAGTTTACAGTTGTTAATTATAAACTATGTATCGTGTACACATTCTATAAGTTATGTCATTGTGGTTGTCAAATTGTGGTCTTAAAATATTCAATCAAGTACATCAAATATTCTGTGAAGAATAAAACAAACCTGTGAAAACTTTTGTGAGTTGAGTATAAATTATTAAACATCATTAACACAAGTGAATTATTGCTTGTACTTCTCATATTCTTCAATAAATGATACTATTACATGTGTCAACATCAAGGTACATTCACCTTATCTGTGCAACTATTGTCGCTATTATACATTCTTGTGAATCAAGTGGATTGTGCTGGTGAAATTTTAAGAATACAACTAATAATATTGTGTTACTGTACAAGTAGTTGTAGTGAAGCAGTATTGACACTTAGTTAAGTTCAGTTATCTATGTTACATGTATTTGTATATATTAACTTCAGTATCAAGTGCCATTACTTTATGTACATCAAATGAGAACATTGTAAATATTTATTTCCAATTTATTTATGTTTGTTTACATTTATTATTTAAGGATTGAAACATAAAACTGTATAACTGAAATGTTTTATCCCATGCTTTTTACGTTACCAAGTGTGGAATGCAGAATATTACAGCATAAACCAACACAAAACCATAAGTACAGAATACAGTCATAACAAACCGAGTGGAACTTACTCAAGTACAATACTTTGGTTTAGTAAAAGTAAAATGTCAATCCTTTGTTGCCATTTCCCCGTTAAAACGTAGTGTTGCATGAAATTTGTGTTGCATGAAATTTAGGGAAGATTATAAGTATTTTAGTGTAAAAAATTTGAACAGTATATAGATACCAAAAGCTATACACATACTTCTTATATACCTTGAAGCTTTTGTACAGGAGTGTGATAAAAATAAGAAACTTTGTCAAAAACCCAGGGCACATTTCCACAGATGATCTTGTCATTGTCTTAGTTTTAAGTCATACATCATAACTTTGTACAAAAACTAGTTATGACATTTGGCTTAGAGCCATTCACTAAATGTGTTAGGATTATTTCAGTCTTGTCTTTGGTCATAATTGTAGTACTCATTGGAGGTGATATTAAATATTAAAACCGATCTTTAATATGGCTGCCGTGTTCCTTCCCCCCACTTCAAAATTTCAGATAGTTCTAATAACGTTATAATACCTAACAAACCCTTCCAAAATACTATGTTTCATGTTGTTATGGTATTATAAGATTTTAATGGCATAATTTAGTGGTTTGTGATCAATTTGTCGTATAAATGTAACAACTACTCACATTCCACCAGCAGTATATCTATTTATTCATTCGTATCACACTGTGATACTGTATATAGTGTACATAAAAAGTCAAATTGCACAGGAAATCGCTTTGTTTATTTAAAAAATCAGTCTAAACTTCATCGCAACTGTTGTTCCATTTACTGTTGCTTCACCTACTATGTGATGGTCTATTTATGACTATTAGATTTAAGGCTGGACTGAGCCATAGATTAAAACCTTATGTGAATACAGTGTCTGATCTACTAAGATGAATAAATATTTCTAGTTGCCGCCATCTTCCAGCATCCAGAAATGAAAACTTTGTAACATCTTGCAGTTCCTTTGAAATACTGCTTGTCACCAGATCTAAAAGTAACTACTTAACTTGACTCTGAATAAATGGTCAATAAATCCTATGTTACCGGTAATTTTGAAAAAAAAAAAGATGCCACTCCATCATTGGCAGCTTTATGTTGTGTGTGGAAATAATCCAGGATTAAAGTGATAACACAGTATTATAGGAGGGAGTAATGTCTTTTGGTGGTCAGCATATCTCTGATCCAATATATTATACATATTTCTACAGTATTTATTGGCCTGTGGCTTGACCGTTATTATTTTTCACACCTGTTAAGGAAGACATCTTTTAAATTGTTAATTTATTGTTGCACATTATCAATTTGTTTAAACTATTTTAGTTATTCTTATATATGGTATGGTTGAACATGATCAGGTCTGTGATAATTAACAATAATTGTGTCATAAAACTGTGATAATTAATCAGGTTACTTGTTTTTTATGTGAATATTATCTTCTTAAAGTATCTTACACACAAAAAAAATGAAAATCTAAATGAGCTGTTGAGTATTTCCATCTCATAAACAAGGTTATCAAGTGCAGCTTACTTAATTTGTATTGACTGGCATTCTCAATTTTTATGGAAGCTCCAAGCATTGACAGATTTTAGAGCACCTGATTAAAAGAAAGATGTGTATTTAGTTAATCTTATCCAGCTCTAGTATGCTTCTCTTACAGCCAGGATAAAATAATTATTTTAAAATTTTGATATGTTTTAAAACAGTATCTGTTAATACTTGAGGTCATCCATAATATTTAAAATGCCAGACATTGTCAGACATACAAGAAGAATATAAATAGTACAAGCAGCTATACATGTTTTTGTTTTTTTTCTTTATGGTAATACTGTACAGATTTAAGTTGGTTTTTAACCCCAGCCCATAAAGGCTGAGGTTATAGTCATCCTCTTTGCCATCTTAGCTTTATGGGTGTTCCACAGCCTAAACCCATACATGGATTTTCTCCAAATTTTCAGGATATGTTTAACCCAAGAGGATCTTAAGTTGATTAGGTTTTGTGAAGTATCTGGCAACACCTGTTGCCATGGCAATGCTTTATAATAAGATTTTTGGGTCTTTGTCATGACACAGTCTAAACCCATGCATGGATTTTCACTAAACTTTCAGGATAAGTTTAATGCAAGATGATCTAGGGCTGATTAGGTTTTTGGGGAATATCTGATTGCCATGGCAACAGTTTTTACATTTTGGGAGTCCTAATATGTGTCTGTGCTCTACAGGCAAAATCCATACACAATTGTTCACCCCAAGAACAAATAAAATCCCAGTTTTCTCCCTTCAACTGCATGAAAGGTCTTACATTTGACATGTTTTTGGTTCTGTATACTTGCTACATTTGAAGTTGTTATATTTTCCTAAATCTCAATGTTGCTACCCATTTAGTTGTGTCTGCGGGCTGGGGTTCCTGCCTGCTAAGGCTGCTTGCTTTTTTGTTGTTTTTTTTTGTTTTTGTATGTTTTAATGTGTACTTGACTGTGTACCTTACTACATTTTCTTGTGGAATGTTCATTGTTAGAGCGATGTATTGTTTTGTCATTACTTGCAAACTTTTGACAAGCAGTCTGGATATTTTCAAAATAAATAAAAACTTCAATTGAATTTTCTTTCCTCCTCACAAGAAAAGAAATGTGGGTAGGATGTCTTTGACACTTTGGCAACATGTCTTTCAACACAGTGGTTAAAACCTGGCCTGGAATTGTATGAAAATTGGCAGGAAATTTTCCTGGATTGAAATTCAAAAGACACCAGTTAAAACAGATCAGCTCACAGAAGTAAAGGTTTGACCCTGAATAAACCTTTACAGGATGCTACATGAAATGGAACTGTATGAAATCTCCATTGTGATGCTTTATACAAGAACTCCACTAGAGAACCAGAAATTGGTGCTGGGAGTAGGCAAACAGCCTCTTATAAATTTCTTACAAAAAAGAACTTCTGGACAGGTCACGCCGAAAGGTTTGCAAGCTAGTCTTAATTTTTGTCCCTTTCAACAGCTAGGATCATATTAGGACATGTCAGGGTTTCCACATGTTGCTAGATTAAGAGCTGGATTAAATGTCGTGAGCATAAAACTGTGTAAGGTGATGATTTGCAAAATTTATTCACGGAGGTTTCTTTCAGATTGTGGTGCAAGGTATGCGAGCATCATTTGTCTGAATGAAATGGCTAAAAATGAATACTAAAGATGAGACATCGCCTACATTATTCCAAAATATTGAGACAATAAAGTTGCAAACGCCAGTGCATTAGACAGAACAAGAATAAATCTCCTCTATTAGTCACTGTGGACTAACAGTATTGTTAGATTTCTCCACAAATGATGGTGTGCGTAATTTTTGGTCATCAACAATTGAAAAATTTAATGTTTAAATTTTGTTCACTATTGCTTCTAAATGACATTGCATGTATAAAATATACAAGATTACATTTGAAGACCCATAATACTGACAGTTTTGCACTCTTATGCCCACTGGTAAAAGTAAATGTATTAAAAAAAATAGCATCAGAGAAGCCTGTACCCCACAGCACAGGGAATTAATTTCCCCATGAGATAGAGAAGTGTAACAGAAAAAGATCCAAAAATAATCTGCTCGAGAGAAAAATGTATCCCAAGACATCGTCCCTGCATCATTCTTTCTTTGCACAGAACTGTTTGATCCGATTCACCCTCCATTAACTCATTGTTACATATATAGGCACTGTGCCTGTGCATTATTTAATCTAAGCTATATATGTATGCATCAACATTTAAGGTAAGGGAGTTATTGATTATGTGTTCTGTAGTACTGATGTTTATTGATCTATTTATATACTGGAGGGAATCCCTCTAGGCTAACCGCAGTGATGCTGTTCATACATTTGGAGAAACCCTGTAAGCTACCTATAGGTTCTAGAACTTCCTCACTGCTTCTGGTGACCGCTGTTATATTCTGTAAGATTCTAAATTCCCATAACAATATATAAGGACTGTGCATCTGACCACACATGAACTTAGTATTCGCTGGCCATAAGGAAGGCTGTTGTGTCTTAGAATTAACATTCGAGTGGATATAAACTGCTTGTGTTGTGAACTTTTGCTGGAGTGAACTTTCTACAGTGTCTGGATAGATCTGCTGTACTTTGGATAATACTGAGAAGAGACTGTGACAATGTTACTGTATCTTCCTGGTCTCCGGAACCGGCCAAGCTTAACGGTGCTTTTAGCCAGGTTGCCAGACGCACCCTTCCTACTGCCCCACCCTCCCGGGCATTCAACCAGGACATGCTTAGGCGTTGGGAGAGAGCAGCCAGAGAACAAACTGTCATGTGCAACCAGGCCAGGACTTTCACGTTGTTTGACCAGAGTTCAAGATGCCATGTCTTCTCAGCTGAAGTCTTTACATCTGGATAGTTCCAAGGGCAAGTCGTCTGAGAGAATGAGGCAGGCCATAGACGAACTGGACTATCTGGTGACCTGTAACCGGTCAATATCTCAAGCAATGGCCAGGACTATGCAAGATCTATCTGAAGGCGTGTTTATCAGCATAGCGAACTTCGCCCTTGCACGCAGGGACAGTTATTTGGAATATTTGTATGCTGGTGTGAAGCAGGACACCCTTACTGCCCTGCATACGGCCCCTGTTCATCTATACTCACTTTTCCCTGACCAGCTTATCACCAAAGCTGAAGAGGAGATCTGTAGAAGTGAGGAGAGGCGTTCTTCTGGCCAGTCTCACAGACGTCGAGGTCGTTTTCACCCTTATGCTCCCAGTGACAGATCTGCTAACCAACCGGACCGGAAGTCAGGTAACCCAGCATGGAAGCAAATAAGGGATAGACAGCAAACCAAGAAAAGTCGTGGCAAGCCTTCTCCCAGAAACCAGCTAAGGGTTCCAAGCCGCGTAAATGACAATGTGTAATTTCTGTAACTGGACGGAAGGACTCTGTTTATGTGTCCGGTCAGATAGACTTGGACCCTTCACCAGTGATAGCCGGGGACAAGAAAGTGAGCAACTACCAAAAACTATCCAAACAGGCCCACCTTTTAGAGGCATTGTATCAGCTGGTGAACAAAAATACCGTGGAACCGGTAGCAAACCAAAACTCACTAGGGTTTTACAAGCGGCTATTTTTGGTACCCAAACCCAACAACTGGTGGAGACCGAACCTGAGCACCTTGAACACCTTTCTAAACACAGAGTCGTTTAAAATGGAGACCCCCAGAGACAATAAGGACCTCCCTACAGTCAGGGGAATGGGTCACATCCATAGACTTCAAAGACGCATACTTCCATATACCAATTCACAGTCAGTTCAGGAAGTACATGCGTTTTCACATCCAGGACCAGTCCTACCAGTTCAAAGCCCTACCCTTTGGCCTGTCTACAACACCCATGGAGTTCACAGTGGTGGCCAAAGAGGTCAAACTGATGGCTTTACAGAGGGGTATAGGAATCCACCAGTACCTAGACGACTGGTTGGTGAGAGCCACATCCCACCAAACTTGTCTCCAACATACACAGACCTTGGTAGCTCTGTCGAGAACTAGGTTGGCTGGTGAACAAGAAGTCAGAACTGGAGCCAAAACAGGTTTTCAACTGAGTAGGTTACCAGTTCGACCTCAGGGAGGGCAACGTCAGACCCACGCCAGATCATTGGCAGACCTTACAAGACAAGGTATTGTCAATCCGGTCCGGTGTGTCCGGTCCGGAAGTTCATGTCCCTCATGGGACTTCTAACAGCCACAGAAAAGCAAGTCCACTTAGGTCGACTTCACATGAGACCCATACAGTGGCACTTGAAGAATAACTGGAGGGTACCGGAATCACTAGAAAAGGTTATACCCATCCCAGGTCGCTCCACCCCCACTTAAGGTGGTGGCTGGAGGAAAGCAATGTGCTTCCAGGTCAACCATTACACCCTCTAAAACATGCTCTGCAAATATTTACAGATGCATCAAAAGAAGGGTGGGGTGCTCACTTAAAGAGTTCCAAGACCTCTGTTCAAACAGCATAGTCCTGGTAGCCACAGACAACACCACAGTGGTTGCCTATATCAACAAAGAAGGGGGGATGAATTCGGGCTCCCTGTGTGCCCTACTGTGGAGAATCCTGTCCTGATGCACCAGGAAACAGGTAACTCTCAAGGCACGTCACATCCCCGGCCGGCTGAACATGATAGCAGACAAACTCTCCAGACTTGGCCAGACCATTCAAACAGAATGGTCCCTTCAGCCAGAGGTGTTTCAAGCTACATGCTCTAGGTGGCACCAGCCTCAAGTGGACTTGTTTGCCACCAGATTCAACAACAAACTCCCACAGTTTGTGTCACCGGTCCCAGACCCCCAGGCTTGGGCAGTGGATGCACTCAGCCTGTCTTGGGAAAATCTGGACCCATATGCCTTCCCACCAGCAGCCATCTTGGGCAAAGTGGTGGAGAAGTTGCAGGGCTACCCCTGCAACAGGATGATTTTGATCGCCCCAGGGTGCCCCAACATGCCCTGGTTGTTGTTCTCCAAAACTACTACAGCTACAGATTTTTTGTAAATTAATTGTCCCAATGAATTTTCATGCCCTTGAAAATTTTTTTGGTTTTATTGACTTAGGCCTAAAGATGAGTAATAGCAATCTTAGCTACTTGGAGTAAAGGGCTCATAACTCAAAAACTATTGCAGTAACAACTTTTTCTTCAAATATGTTGTTCAGCTACTTTGTCCTTAGCTATAAGATGGTACATAGTTTGGGGTCCCATTGCATGCCATAAGTGAGTAATAGCTATTTTCTCATTTGTAGCTAAATAACAGAAGAAGTAAATGTCAAATATCTTCAAAAGTATTGAAGTTAGGGAAATCTTTTCAAATATGTTCTCCATCTTCTTTTTGGTAAGCTATGACATAGTAAAGTTTCAGACCTGTTGCACCTTGGATAGCTGAGTAATAGCTACTTTGAAATTCTGACTGTTGAGTAAAGCCATTGTAACTCCAAAACTATTGCACTTAGAGTGTTTTCCTAAAATGTGTTGTTCAGCTACTTTGTTCTTAGCTATAAGATGGTACATAGTTTGGGGTTCTGTTGCATGCCATAAGTGAGTAATAGCTATTTTCTCATTTGTAGCTAAATAACAGAAGAAGTAAATGTCAAATATCTTCAAAAGTATTAAAGTTCGGGAAATCTTTTCAAATATGTTGTCCATCTACTTTTTGGTAAGCTATGACATAGTAAAGTTTCAGACATGTTGCACCTTGGATAGCTGAGTAATAGCTACTTTGAAATTCTGACTGTTGAGTAAAGCCATTGTAACTCCAAAACTATTGCAGTTGGAGTATTTTCCTAAAATATGTTGTTCAGCTACTTTGTTCTTAGCTATAAGATGGTACATAGTTTGGGGTTCTGTTGCTTGCCATAAGTGAGTAATAGCTATTTTCTCATTTGTAGCTAAATAACAGAAGAAGTAAATGTCAAATATCTTCAAAAGTATTGAAGTTAGGGAAATCTTTTCAAATATGTTGTCCATCTACTTTTTGGTAAGCTATAACATAGTAAAGTTTCAGGCCTGTTGCACCTTAGATAGCTGAGTTATAGCTACTTTGAAATTCTGACTGTTGAGTAAAGCCATTGTAACTCCAAAACTATTGCAGTTAGAGTATTTTCCTAAAATATGTTGTTCAGCTACTTTGTCCTTTGCTATAAGATGGTACATAGTTTCGGGTTCTATTGTATGCCACAAGTGAGTAATAGCTATTTTATTACGCTACAATAGCTTACCATGTGGGACTTAATGTTGTTCTCGGGTTGCCACACCCAGGGCCAACGTCTTAGAAAAAAATCGTTCTTGTTAGCCACCGGATATACTGGTAGTTGTCGTCACGTGATAACTTCTGACCAATCGCCCTACTTTCTCGTTGGCCATGATTGACTGGTAGCAGTTTGTAAATATACAGACATTTTCATTTATTTCTCAATCTTTGCTTATTGTTGGAGGCTAATATTTACATATTTCTTGTAAAATATATCATAGATCATTCTGTAAAATTTTAATTTTCACAGGATAAGTATTTTTCTTGCTTCGCGTGTTTTGAGTTTTCCTCGGTTCAGGCAATTATATTGTATGTATTTTTATTGCGTATAAAATGTCTCTCCATCAAGCAAATAAAGACAAACCGAGACCTCAGAAATGCCGCCACTTTTGCTTCAGTTTCGACCTACACAACTACTGCCCTACCTGTAGGGAGGCTGGCAAGGGAGACGACCCCTGTGTCACCTTCGAAACTCCCTGTCAAGTCTGTACGTCTTTTTCAGATGAACAATTGAAAAAAATTCAGAACAGGAAACGTTACCTAAAAAAGCAAAAAGCGGAAACCAGTTCCAACGATGATGAACTAGATTTTTTGGGTGAAGGCGACGGGGATTCCTTCACTGCATCAAACACAGACCTCGAGAGTGCTGCTGATAATCTGTTTACCTCAACCTCAACCCCCCCCCCCCCATCCTCAACCTCTCACTTTCAGTTCCTTGTCTTTAAAGACCCCAGCCAAGTCTGTCCCACACTCCCCAGGTACAGCTTTGCAAAATAAAATCTTGAGAAATCCCTGGGTGATTCCTTAAATATACATTTACAGCAGCAAATGGGTTCCTTCCAGGCATCCATGTTGGAAGCGTTTCAGTCACTCCGAGAGGAGTTGGCCACACAAAAGAAAGTCAAGGTAGAATCCTCGCTTCCTGCTTCCAAACCTGGCTCGTCCAGTAGCAATGCTGCCCATCTGGATTTACCCCCTCCGAGATCTAGTACTAACATTCAGAGCGAGGCAATGGATGTGGACTACGGTCCAGCACTCCTTCCTCGTCTAGTACTCAACCAAGATACCTCGGATCAGTACGTTGCCCCCTCTGAGGGTCATCCCGAGGAGGTCTCGTACTCTCACAAAAAGCAAAGCCATAGGCAGCCAGTTGACCCGAGCTCTGCCTCGGACCAACTACATGAGGATTCCGACCAACCTCGGATTCCTTCTTCTAGACCTAAAGAACACTGACAAGAGCAAACACAAATCAAGGTCTAGATATGTGTCATTCTCTTCAGAGGAAAATCAGTCCCCTGTAGCCAGACACAGGTCTTCTAAGCCCTCTAGGGCTCAGCCCTCAGGAGTAGCTTCTGATCAAGACCTCCCACAACATGATCCAGACCCCCCTTATTATAGGGAAGTAGCTCTGTCTGACATACCCTCACAATACTCTGAAAAAGTAGACACCTTCAGGCGTATTCTCTCCCTCCCTGATCCCAGGGAATCTATGCCTAGGTCTTCCACTTCAGTATTGGGTCTGGATGATGAAAAAGGCCGTCAAGAGCTCAGACCCAGAGGTCCTTCCTCTATTCTATCCCTTAGCTCAGTTATCAAGGACGCCTTTGATAAATTTCAACATGACTTTAAGGCTGCCAATTTATCTGAGGGCAAATATGTCAAGCCTCCTCCTTCCACTTCTAAGTGGTACAGGGTGGGACAGCCCACATTTCAGGATAAAATTCAGGAGTTGAATACAGACTTTGCCAAGATCTGTATTACTCCTAGGCCTCCTGGGGCCCCAGTAGCCAAAGTTCCCCTGCCAGTTCTCAAGGAGCTGGAACACCAGGCTAGACAAAATATCTCAACCCTCAACTTCACCGCTGCATTTGCCAAAACCTCTTCTTCTTGCAATGCTTCCTTGGAAAAATGCCAACATAGCATTAAGTCAACTGTCAAGAAGATTAAGTCTCAGATTCAGAAAGGTGCCAATCCTGAGAAAGCAGCAAAGCGCGGATATGAGGAAGTCGCTGAGTACATGGATTTTTGGAACAAGACAGTTCTTGTTCAACACAGGGCCCTCACCTGTCTCAGCAAATCTCTAGCCCATATTCTCCAGAGGGAGTTATATTCTATGGCTAATACCGGCTTGCTTAGGC
Organism: Sabellastarte sp. h YS-2021; assembly: GCA_964017235.1. Lineage (NCBI taxonomy): Eukaryota > Metazoa > Annelida > Polychaeta > Sabellida > Sabellidae > Sabellastarte > Sabellastarte sp. h YS-2021. The sequence goes on from OZ024928.1 coordinate 140,958,259, forward strand.
GCGAAGCTGAGATGACTCTATTACATCCACAGTTAGGGGAAACGAGACGTCAAGAACTTAGGAACTCGTCCTTTTGGGGCTCTTCCTTGTTCGAGTCTCAACTCGTGAAGGAAGGTGAGGACTTCCTTCTCAAAAAAGGCACCTCAAAAGATTCTCAGGGTTTCGCAACCTACCAGAATAAGCCCTTTCCCTCGGGAAGAGGAAAACCCAACTTCAGAGGCTCTAGGGGTCGTTTTCGACCCCACAATAGGGAAAGGGGGCGTGGAAACCCCCCTTCCCAATGACTCCTCCAAAGCCTCACTCAGTCCACCAGTAGGAGATCGCCTCCGTTCTTTCAAGAGAGACTGGCTAACAAACAAATGTTCTCAAAACGTGTTAAACATTATCACCAATGGCTACGTTCTGCCATTCTGTTCAAAGCCAAACTTGATCAGATTTCCTCTGATTCTGTCAGAGTACAAGGCCCAACAAAAAGACCAAGCCTTAGCCACTTGTATCCAGTCTCTCCTGTCAAAGAACTATCGAAAGGGTGGAAAATGTAAAATCTCTCGGGTTTTACAGTCGCCTGTTCCTAGTACCCAAGCCTCACCAAAGGTGGAGGCCAGTCATAGACTTAAGCAGGCTCAACACTTTTCTACATGTAGAAAAGTTCAAAATGGAAACTCCAGAGTCCATCAGGACTTCCCTGATTCCAGGGGAGTGGGTATCGTCGATAGACCTGTCGGACGCTTACCTACACATCCCCATCCACCCAAACTCAAGGAAATACCTAAGGTTTTGCTACAAGGCTCAGGTGTTCCAGTTCACCTCCCTCCCGTTCGGACTGGCCACAGCCCCCCAGGTCTTTACGATGATCGTAAAGGAAGTGAAACTAATGGCCCTCTCAAGAAGACTCAGAATTCACCAATACCTGGACGACTGGCTGATCAGGTCCCAGTTTCAGGAGGAAGCCCAAGTGAACACACAGGCAGTGGTAGACCTAACTCAGTCCTTGGGGTGGATAATAAATCAGGAAAAATCAGAACTGAAACCTACTCAGGTATTTTCGTTCGTGGGCTATGAATACCACCTAGATTCAGCCCTTGTAAAACCCACTCAAGAGAGATGGCTCAAACTTCAGGATTTGATCCTAAGACTCAAGTCAAGACATGCCTGGACTGCAAGATGTTTGATGTCTCTAATTGGGTTGCTTGCCTCAACGGAGAAAATGGTCCTGGAGGGACGCCTTCACATGAGGCCCTTTCAGTTTCATCTCAAGGAGCACTGGAGATATCCTCAGTCGCTGGACAACCTCCTTCCTTGGACAGAAGCCATTGCAGCCCACCTAGATTGGTGGCAAAATCCCTCAAACGTGATGAAAGGTGCAGACCTTCATCCCAAAGACCACAGTATCCAACTCTTTACCGACGCCTCAAACGAAGGTTAGGCTCACTTAGACCAAAATTCTACAAAGGGTCTGTGGTCAGATCGGGAAAAAAGGCTACACATAAATATCCTAGAATTGAAGGCGGTCTCCCTGGCCCTTCGAGACTTCAAGGACCAGTGCCAGAATCAAACAGTGTTAGTTGCGACGGACAACTCAACAGTCCCCCCAATGTTCCCCAACACAGTAAAGACACACAGAGGGTACTCAGTTTATTAATAATAATATATGTGATTTCTTTAACATGTGTAAATACATTTATCACATCTAATCATATTGACATTTCCCATGAAGATAAATACAATCATAAATCCAATTCATGAATACATAAATGGCACAACACAGTTCAACTTCAAACACACAGTTAGCCGAGCCAGTCAGTCTGACCTTGAACAAATGAAAAGTGAAGGTCAATTCTTGACCCTACAAAGGTCAAGGGAGTTAAGGTCACCATCACTGACCTATATAAAAGTGTGACCAGAAATAGGTAAGCTAGAATTAGAGGTGACCTTGGCAAAGGTCAAAACAGTAAAGTTAAGGTCAAAGAAGGTCACACATGAACTAAAATTGTAATTTGGAAGAAGTTAGAGTCAGACTGAAAGGCTCCAAAAACAACAGTGAAAAAAGTATTTCATGAATTCATAGGCAATATAATATTATTGAAAAACCCTCAGTGAGGTTAATTAAAATTTACCTTAAAACCCAGACATGTCTAATTAAAACAGTAAAAATGTCCAACACTCAGTCACTACCTCAGTACTGACATGTCTCAAAGTAAAATCCCCCATTACCAAGGTGGAAAGAGGAAGCGATAGCCCCAAAGGGATGAGAGTTACATCAGGACAACCCAACCTAGATCTGACTTCAAAGAGCTACTTTAAGGGTGGGCAAGGGTGGGCAATCCAATCTTTAAAACAATATTTTTTTGCTCCTGCTGGGTTGGCAATCCAAGAAGGACTGATGACTAAATTCCACATGGCCTATGAGGCCCCAAACACGAGCCAATGGCAGGCTTTGTTACAAAAGTGTTTTGGTAACTACAAGGTCACACCTGACCTTTACATAGGATATCCCCACATTTACTCAACTGACCAGACACCACCAATTACTTTAAAGCAAAACACCTGGTTGCCATGACCAGGGAATACCCATTAAGTGTAAACATATAGACTGGTACCCCAAACTTCAGGGAACAGAGGGACTGACCCCCTTAGTGCCTGGACACCAAGGCCGACAGTCCCCCCAACGTTCCCCAACACAGTAAAGACACACAGAGGGTACTCAGTTTATTAATAATAATATATGTGATTTCTTTAACATGTGTAAATACATTTATCACATCTAATCATATTTACATTTCCCATGAAGATAAATACAATCATAAATCCAATTCATGAATACATAAATGGCACAACACAGTTCAACTTCAAACACACAGTTAGCCGAGCCAGTCAGTCTGACCTTGAACAAATGAAAAGTGAAGGTCAAATTCTTGACCCTACAAAGGTCAAGGGAGTTAAGGTCACCATCACTGACCTATATAAAAGTGTGACCAGAAATAGGTAAGATAGAATTAGAGGTGATCTTGGCAAAGGTCAAAACAGTAAAGTTAAGGTCAAAGAAGGTCACACATGAACTAAAATTGTAATTTGGAAGAAGTTAGAGTCAGACTGAAAGGCTCCAAAAACAACAGTGAAAAAAGTATTTCATGAATTCATAGGCAATATAATATTATTGAAAAACCCCAAACCCAAACCTAGCATTTATTAGCATTATGATTTTTGAAGCATTTTTTGAAAAGCAATGGCAACTTCAGACGAACGAGTAGAGTCATTGTAAATGTACCTCCACACACAATCCGACGTCCAGGTGCCCTGGACCTTAATCTCCTGGATAGGGACATTAGCATTAAAAGCAAGGGAGGCACCTGAACGCCGGAAGGCATGGAAGGTGAAAAAATGAGGTGAATGGTGCAATTTTTTATTAATCAAAGATAGAACCTTTCTGATTTTAGAATCAATCAAAACCTTCCAGCCCCCAGAATATTTATATTGAAAGAGTGGAGCATTCTGTGATGGATTATACAACTTAAAGAGGGCCTTCAAGGCCATATAAGGACACAAAGCATTACCGACCAGACAAGGCAGAGATGATGTGGTCTCTGGTCTGAATGGTCTTAGACCATTTCACCAAAATCTTTACCATATTCTTTTCGAAAAAAATGTCCCCCCCCCCCAGCCAGATGTCTAGTAAAGTCAAACGCAATGAAAGAGTGAGGGGCCAAATTTGAGAGCCTGAAAACCCCGAAAAAGGCCACTAAAAATACTGCTTTGAAGACTACCCCCATATATAAAAGGTCACATTGATGTACTATCTTCAAGAGCATATCCAGGGAAATTATATTATGGGTGGTGACACTCATTGGTCTGTTTAACTTCAAAGCCCTGATATAATATTTAACTTTCTTATGATCCAGCGCAGAGGGATTCAAACCCAACACCACCAGTTTGGCCCTAATAGCAGACAGATAATTCGATATCATGTTAACGGACACCTGGTTCACATGCAAACACTCCATAAAGGCCAGGATGCCATCGACATCCAGATTTTTTACATTGAGATTAAGATACACACAGAAACACATGAACGTTCTAAACATTGTGGTGTATGCTCGTGCAGTGGAAGGTCTGAAGGTCCCCTGAAGCCTGGAGGAAGCCTTTGTAGCCAATTTCTTCAGCCTTCTGTTGCCTAAAAACAAAGTATAGTAACTGTAATTAATATTATATTTCAACATCAATATCAGCTGCTTCCAAAGTTACTTTGACCCAAGCAGCACCAGGGATTAAACTTTGCAATTCATTATTGTCACTAATACTGTTAGACCACCTGGACAACAGGTCAGCTGCCCTGTTAAATTTGCCCATTACATGCACATAAGTGACTTCAATGTCAAATGTGGCTGCCCACAGCCACACATTACGGGCACAGGCACCCAGAAAGGGGTCTCTTGCCTTGCCAGACTGAAGTACACAAACCACAGCTTGGTTATCACAGTGAACCAAGACACGTTTTCCAGCCCATTGGTGAGAAAAAACCTTGAGAGCTACCAAAATGTTTACCATCTCCAAGTGTGCAATATTCAAATCTTTATAGCCATAAGGAATCTGGAGATGATATACAATGTTTTGCCAAACTCCACCTAGACCCTGGAGACACGCGTCCAAATGAACTTGATCACATTTCTTGTGATCATATAGGGACACCCCATTATATAGGGGAAGAAATCTTTCAAACCATCTAAGATCCCTATGAAATTCCGGATCTAAGGTGATAGTGGCCTGACCATGACCGGTTCTAAGAGTGTTCAACATCCTATTTAGAAAGTAGCGAGCTGGCTTCACACATTTGTGTATATATAACAAATGACCTAATAAAGATTGCAACTGATGCCTAGAGCATCTTTTTCTGTTTCCACTGTCACAAATTTGACGCAATTTGTCAGCAGGTATAGCAATTGTACCTGTAATTGTGTTTATCTTGACCCAAGACAGGTAACCAAAGTAACAGACCCAGCTTTTGCAAAAGGTCATATAAAAGGTCATATGACGCCCTTGCGTCAGACGGAACGCCGAATCCAACGTAATCATCCACATAATTTATAACTTTATGACCATGACGACGCATGATATGACACACAGCGTCGCTGACACGTTGAAAAATCTGGGAACCATGGCGACTTCCGAACGGAACGCAGGTGTCGACGTAGACGTGACGCCAGTGTAGACCTAAGAGGTCATAATCCAATGGATCCACCTTAATATGCCTGAATGCCCTGCTGATATCTATCTTGTAAAGGTGAGCCCCTCTACCTAACACTTTCAACTGGTCAGTGATATGATCAACAGTGGGCAACACCAGGGCAAATTCAGTGCCCATATAAGATTCCTTATCTATGCCAGAGTTAACTGAGCCACCTAGTGGCCAGCTGAGATCTATAATAACTCGCCTATTGTCAGATCCAGGCTTATCTCTTGTCATAAAAGGAGAGATATGTCTATTATCACATGGATGCTGGTCAAAAGGACCTACAATGGCCTTTGGATTATCTCCAAGTGTGCAATATTCAAATCTTTATAGCCATAAGGAATCTGGAGATGATATACAATGTTTTGCCAAACTCCACCTAGACCCTGGAGACACGCGTCCAAATGAACTTGATCACATTTCTTGTGATCATATAGGGACACCCCATTATATAGGGGAAGAAATCTTTCAAACCATCTAAGATCCCTATGAAATTCCGGATCTAAGGTGATAGTGGCCTGACCATGACCGGTTCTAAGAGTGTTCAACATCCTATTTAGAAAGTAGCGAGCTGGCTTCACACATTTGTGTATATATAACAAATGACCTAATAAAGATTGCAACTGATGCCTAGAGCATCTTTTTCTGTTTCCACTGTCACAAATTTGACGCAATTTGTCAGCAGGTATAGCAATTGTACCTGTAATTGTGTTTATCTTGACCCAAGACAGGTAACTAAAGTAACAGACCCAGCTTTTGCAAAAGGTCATATAAAAGGTCATATGACGCCCTTGCGTCAGACGGAACGCCGAATCCAACGTAATCATCCACATAATTTATAACTTTATGACCATGACGACGCATGATATGACACACAGCGTCGCTGACACGTTGAAAAATCTGGGAACCATGGCGACTTCCGAACGGAACGCAGGTGTCGACGTAGACGTGACGCCAGTGTAGACCTAAGAGGTCATAATCCAATGGATCCACCTTAATATGCCTGAATGCCCTGCTGATATCTATCTTGTAAAGGTGAGCCCCTCTACCTAACACTTTCAACTGGTCAGTGATATGATCAACAGTGGGCAACACCAGGGCAAATTCAGTGCCCATATAAGATTCCTTATCTATGCCAGAGTTAACTGAGCCACCTAGTGGCCAGCTGAGATCTATAATAACTCGCCTATTGTCAGATCCAGGCTTATCTCTTGTCATAAAAGGAGAGATATGTCTATTATCACATGGATGCTGGTCAAAAGGACCTACAATGGCCTTAAACTGCATTTCCTCCCTCAAATAAGCTTCAATGTCCTGAGGATATTCAAGGGCAGATTTGTGATTGTCACCTTGCCAATATAAAGGGGAATTCCTGTTAAAGTCAAGCGGAAAACCAAAGGTAAGAAACTCCAGTAGCTGTTGATCCCAGTAATCCTGGAGCTGATCATACCATTCCTGTAAGTTAAGTTGGGAATCCACCTTAATTCTGGCCCCTAAATAATTGGGCTTGTTATGACTTGCTACCGCTTTATGAGCTTTTATGGGACAGTAATCCTGCAAATAATTGATCTCTTTTGATTCTGGTTCTTGAATATCAGATAATGGAATGAAACCAAATTGGAAGTCAGTTTGACGCTTCCAAGCTTTGACCAACTCATGATCTGAATTTTTCCATTGATTTTTCTTTGGTGTTTTAATCAGAATAGAAGCCATGTACTTTTCATCCAAGCCATTTATGTCATAGATCTTACAACCATCAGATACACCTGGGTGAGCAACCTCACTAGCCACATGATCACATTGTTTTGACTTACTGACTTGATTAAGTTTTATAGGATGTACCTCCTGACCTTTGCCCACAGGACAAGACAAGTCAGCTGTATTGGTAGTTGTTGCAGTTTGACCTAATCTGTCCAGCGACATGATAGATGACCTTGAATTATTGTGACCTTTGAGAGACTCAGCATGAGTTTCATTACTAGTAGCACACGGATCAGAATGTGACGCTGTATGACAGGTGACAACAATACCCCTATCCTCGGCACTGGTTACACAAGCAATAGAGTTGGTTGTAGCTTTTGAAGGACAATGACCACCCTGGGTGGCGTTGGAACTGACACACCTGACGCCTTTATGACGCCCACTTCCGATGCCATTCCGATGCCATTCTGATGTTTATGATCAATCCCTTTAACATGGTTCATGCCATTGGTACTGCCCAGCTCAGCCGGACGAGCCACCTCTTCAGTAACTACCTGTGCATATGACCTGTGGTCGACGCCTTTATTGACGCCCCCCTTAGCTGTTGACCCTCTGCACTGATACTTTTTCACCGGGACTGTGTGTATCCTATTTCTAGACATTGTTAGAGCTTTAGTTTTACCACTATTCAACAACCACTCAACTACACTAGGATTACACTTTGTTGCATACACATATCTTGTTGAATATTTCTTCAATGAGTCAACAGACACTGCTGAATCAAGGTTACCACTGTTAGCCCTACAAGAGGGGCCATGAGAGGGGCCATTGCTGCCCTGAGAAATTTTTGCCTCAGGACAGCCCATCACTCGTTTTTTGATTTCTTTGCCCAATTACAATCCTTTTCAGCATGTGGCAAAGTCTTACCTTTTTCCAAACAAGTTGCACATATGTGTTTTTGCCATTTGCCATTACTCTCATGATCCCTACTGAAGGTGCATGCACCAGTTTGAAATGGTTTGCAAAACCATGGTTTTTGGCCTGTCATGACGTCAGAGTTTTTGACCCAAGATTTTGAATTTTGACTATGTTTTTGAGCATGAGCTCTCCTAATTCTGTCAATTTTTGAAGTATCTTTCCAAGTTACAGCCCCCCTTTCCATATCACAAAGCAATACTGCATGAGCAGCTTTAGCATTCTGCCAGCTGAAATCTGTGGCATCACTCATAATATCTGCCAAATAGAAAAGCATATTGTTACATATATTGGACACTATATTAGTACATTGTATATTACATATATTAGGCACTATATTAGTGCATTGTTTAATTTAAGCTTTATGTTTATACATTGTCATAAAAGATAATTGTGTTGTTGGTTCTTTTTGTGTGTTGACATTTAAAGTAAGGGAGTTGTTGACTTTTGTGTTTTAGTGTTTATTGATCTGTTCACAGACTGGGGGAAATCCCCCCCTCAGTGGTTATGATAGATTTGGGGAAACCCAATTGCCAGTAGTTTCTAGAACTTCCTCCTTTGGCCTAGATGGCTAAAGCTTTTTTGAGTTGGTTCTGTACAATTCCAGAGAAATCTGTGAATGTATATAAGGAATGTACATCTGACCACAAGTGAACTTTGTATTCGCTGGCTATTAGGAGAGCTATTGTGTTTTGGAATATAATATAACTTGTGTTGCTGTGAACTTTTACTGGAGTGAACTAGATACATTGTCTGGACAGATTTATTGCACTTTGGATATTTTTGGATATTGTACAGTTATATAACAGAGAGTGGATTTACTGCATTTTGGACATTGTCCATATCTTGGAGCAGACAGTACAATTGTGTTAACTCTCTAAAAATCTCCAGACAGACCTTCTGTGTGACTGGATATATAAAGGATAGCAGGACAAGCACCTTTTGTGTTGTTGAGTGTGGGACAGGTCACAGAATATAGACATCTGTGTGCGAGTGAACACTGGACAGATCACAGGACAGATCACAGGACATTGGACCAATCACAGAATATACCACAGGACGGATTACAGAACAGATTGTTGGATACGGCAGATAAACTTAACTCTTAATCTCAGTGGTCAGGTCAGCTAGATCTTGTTATTGTATGAGTGTGTTTGGTTAAGAGCATACCAGTTGACTGTAATCATTATTGTTGACTATTAAATAAATTTGTTAAGTTCAACTTTTTGCTTTTTCTGTTACAACTTAAAGACAACCGGTAATTGCTACCGTGCTTGCCCGTGACCGTAACATATGTTCCCTGGTTTCCTGATAATTTTCCTCAATCATATTTCTAGCAAAACCTTGAACCCACTGGGTCAAACTAAGCTGGTCATATGTGACCCTCTGACGACTCTGACCTCCTAATACTGTATCTTGTGGCCAAGCAATTTTGTTTTTTACCATACAATCTACGTTGCCACCTCTTTTAGATTTAGATTTATCTTTACTACCTGATTTAACTGCACTGTCATCTTGCAACTGCTTCAATCTTTCATCAACTTTGACTTGTACAGACTTTTTGGACTTTAAAACATTTAAATTTGGGACTAAAGATTCGTCAGAAGACGACTCAGAGTCAGACATTGACACATCACTAACTGACACTTTTGATTTAGCACATTTATCAGATTTACTTATCTTATAAGTCTGTTTATGAGCTGCTCCTTTTACTGTAACTAGGTCCTGTTCCACTGAGTCGAGCCTGTAGTTGACGCGTTGAATCTGCTTCAGGATCTCCTGCTGCAGAAGTGTAGTCTGATCTGTAGCTGACGCTTCCCCACCACTAAGATGTGACGCCTCTTCAGAAGACATACTAGCAGGTGAACTTGACGGCTGACGCTCTGGTGAAAAGGCTTGAACACAGTTCCTTCCTGTGGGGGGTAGATGCTTGTCCCCACATTTCTTACACAACTTCTTGTTTGGCAATATTAAACTTGACCAGCATATATTCAATGATCACTGATGTGTGCTTTACAGCCCCAGTGGGTACCAAGCAAGAACTAAGTTGTCAAAGCACATTCAGTCGTTACAAAAGTACTCCACAAGAAGTACTAAGTACATAAAGTTCAATCTGTTGACATCAATAAAAATGCACAGAGTTCCATATGTTAACACTGTTCCCAAACTCCACTTGCTGAGCTTTTCACAAGTTCACCAGGTTGTCCTTGGTGTCTGATGATATCAATACATATGCACAGAGTTCCATATATTAACACTGTTGCAACTCCACGTGCTGAGCTTTTCACAAAGTTCATTAGGTTGTCCTTGAATCAAATCATTAAAACTGTCAGTAAAATAGTGTTGATAAAATCCTTTAAAAATCACAAAAGTCGCATAAATTACATGAGAAAAAAAAAAAATCTTTAGTCCATGTTACCGCCCGAATTGCCAACCACTAGCAAAACTGAGTCCATTTAAAATCACTTGCAGTTTTAAAAGTTTCCAATCCAATCTTTAAAACAATATTTTTTGGCTCCTGCTGGGTTGGCAATCCAAGAAGGACTGATGACTAAATTCCACATGGCCTATGAGGCCCCAAACACGAGCCAATGGCAGGCTTTGTTACAAAAGTGTTTTGGTAACTACAAGGTCACACCTGACCTTTACATAGGATATCCCCACATTTACTCAACTAACCAGACACCACCAATTACTTTAAAGCAAAACACCTGGTTGCCATGACCATGGAATACCCATTAAGTGTAAACATATAGACTGGTACCCCAAACTTCAGGGAACAGAGGGACTGACCCCCTTAGTGCCTGGACACCAAGGCCGACAGTGGTAGCCTACATCAACAAACAAGGAGGAACTCACTCAGCAGAGATGTGCACTCTCCTGTGGAAAATCATGACCTAGTGCCATCACTTCCACATAACATTGAAAGCCAGGCACATTCCAGGGTGCCTGAATGTGATGGCCGACCTACTGTCCAGATCTGCCAGAAGTGGTTCACACCTCATATAAACTTATTTGCCACTCACCTGAACCACAAGCTCCCACTGTACGTGTCTCCTATCCCAGACCCAAGGGCCTGGGACATAGATGCTCTAAACATAGACTGGACCAACCTCACGGCCTATGCGTACCCTCGTACGGCTCTCCTTCACAAGGTGATCCAAAAGATCAAGCAATGCCATTGCCTGATCATCGTGATAGCCCCAGGCTGGCCAGGGATGCCCTGGTTTTGGGACCTAGTGCAGCTCTCAACAGAGATCCCACTACAACTCCCAGTGTCAACGACCCTACTCAAACAGTCCCACAAGTATGTGTTCCACAACAACCCCCAGCAGCTGAACCTCCACGCCTGGTGTCTAGGAGTGGACAACTCCAAGAACAAAGCTTCTCTGTGGAGGTGGCAGAGAGAATTGCTGCTCCTCAGCGGTCATCAACAAGGACCATCTACAAGTCAAAGTGGGCCCTATTTGAAAATGGTGCAGAGAAAATTCGGTGGATTTCTCCACTCCATCTGTGAAACAAATCTCAGATTTTTTCATGTACCTGTACCAAGACCTCAACAGGCGCCCCTCAATCATTGATGGTTACAGGACTGCAATCGTTGACACTTTGGGCCCAACGGCCCACCACATTGCACATAACGCAGACCTTCATAGGTTACTCTCCAGTTTTCACAGGGATCGTCCCAAAAGTTCCAGAAACTTACCCAAGTGGAACCTTTCTGTTGTCCTCAACGAGCTCACAAAAGCACCATTTGAGCCCATGAAAGACACAGACCTCAAACATCTTACCCTCAAAATGCTTTCTTGCTAGCCTTGGCCTCCGGCAAGCGCCGCAGCGAAATCCATGCCTGGGTCGCAAACAAAGTATCTAATCTAGGCCAATGGGAAAAGGTTGCATGGTTCCCTTCTTCTGATTTCATAGCCAAAAATCAACTAGCAAGAGAAGGTTCTCAAAGTGTGTCTCTGGTGACTATTCCTGCTTTGACTACCATTGTAGATAGACAGTTTAAAGAAGACAGGACCCTGTGTCCCGTGCGGGCCCTGAGGTTTTATTTGGACCGAACAAAAGACCTGAGAGGGTCTCGTTCTCACCTTTTCATCTCCTTTAAGAAAGGACATACCTCAGACATCAGACCCGCTACACTCTCTTCATGGTTGAAACAAACCATCCTACTTTGTTACAAACAAGCAGATCAACAAGCCTTGGACTTGGTCCAAGTCAAAGCGTATGACATCTGGGCCTTCGCTGCCTCTAAGGCCTTTTACGGTGGGGTATCGGTGGACCAAATCATGCAAGCCTGTCACTGGAAAGCTCACAACACATTTACAAATTTTTACCTAAAAGACCTTACTTGGTCGGACACCGACAACAATTGGTACCTGGGACCCGATCCTAAGACTCAAGTCAAGACATGCCTGGACTGCAAGATGTTTGATGTCTCTAATTGGGTTGCTTGCCTCAACGGAGAAAATGGTCCTGGAGGGACGCCTTCACATGAGGCCCTTTCAGTTTCATCTCAAGGAGCACTGGAGATATCCTCAGTCGCTGGACAACCTCCTTCCTTGGACAGAAGCCATTGCAGCCCACCTAGATTGGTGGCAAAATCCCTCAAACGTGATGAAAGGTGCAGACCTTCATCCCAAAGACCACAGTATCCAACTCTTTACCAACGCCTCAAACGAAGGTTGGGGCGCTCACTTAGGCCAAAATTCTACAAAGGGTCTGTGGTCAGATCGGGAAAAAAGGCTACACATAAATGTCCTAGAATTGAAGGCGGTCTCCCTGGCCCTTCGAGACTTCAAGGACCAGTGCCAGAATCGAACAGTGTTAGTTGCAACGGACAACTCAACAGTGGTAGCCTACATCAACAAACAAGGAGGAACTCACTCAGCAGAGATGTGCGCTCTCCTGTGGAAAATCATGACCTAGTGCCATCACTTCCACATAACATTGAAAGCCAGGCACATTCCAGGGTGCCTGAATGTGATGGCCGACCTACTGTCCAGGTCCAACCAAGTGCAGTCAACAGAATGGTCTCTGCACCCACAGGTGTTCAAACAGATCTGCCAGAAGTGGTTCACACCTCATGTAGACTTATTTGCCACTCACCTGAACCACAAGCTCCCACTGTACGTGTCTCCTATTCCAGACCCAAGGGCCTGGGACATAGATGCTCTAAACATAGACTGGACCAACCTCACGGCCTATGCGTACCCTCCTACGGCTCTCCTTCACAAGGTGATCCAAAAGATCAAGCAATGCCATTGCCTGATCATCGTGAAAACCCCAGGCTGGCCAGGGATGCCCTGGTTTTGGGACCTAGTGCAGCTCTCAACAGAGATCCCACTACAACTCCCAGTGTCAACGACCCTACTCAAACAGTCCCACAAGTATGTGTTCCACAACAACCCCCAGCAGCTGAACCTCCACGCCTGGTGTCTAGGAGCGGACAACTCCAAGAACAAGGCTTCTCTGTGGAGGTGGCAGAGAGAATTGCTGCTCCTCAGCGGTCATCAACAAGGACCATCTACAAGTCAAAGTGGGCCCTATTTGAAAATGGTGCAGAGAAAATTCGGTGGATTTCTCCACTCCATCTGTGAAACAAATCTCAGATTTTTTCATGTACCTGTACCAAGACCTAAACAGGCACCCCTCGACCATTGATGGTTACAGGACTGCAATCATTGACACTTTGGGCCCAACGGCCCACCACATTGCACATAACGCAGACCTTCATAGGTTACTCTCCAGTTTTCACAGGGATCGTCCCAAAAGTTCCAGAAACTTACCCAAGTGGAACCTTTCTGTTGTCCTCAACGAGCTCACAAAAGCACCATTTGAGCCCATGAAAGACACAGACCTCAAACATCTTACCCTCAAAACTGCTTTCTTGCTAGCCTTGGCCTCCGGCAAGCGCCGCAGCGAAATCCATGCCTGGGTCGCAAACAAAGTATCTAATCTAGGCCAATGGGAAAAGGTTGCATGGTTCCCTTCTTCTGATTTCATAGCCAAAAACCAACTAGCAAGAGAAGGTTCTCAAAGTGTGTCTCCGGTGACTATTCCTGCTTTGAATACCATTGTAGATAGACAGTTTAAAGAAGACAGGACCCTGTGTCCCGTGCGGGCCCTGAGGTTTTATTTGGACTGAACAAAAGACCTGAGAGGGCCTCATTCTCTCCTTTTCATCTCCTTTAAGAAAGGACATACCTCAGACCCGCTACACTCTCTTCATGGTTGAAACAAACCATCCTACTTTGTTACAAACAAGCAGATCAACAAGCCTTGGACTTGGTCCAAGTCAAAGCGCATGACATCCGCGCCTTCGCTGCCTCTAAGGCCTTTTACGGTGGGGTATCGGTGGACCAAATCATGCAAGCCTGTCACTGGAAAGCTCACAACACATTTACAAATTTTTACCTAAAAGACCTTACTTGGTCGGACACCGACAACAATTGGTACCTGGGACCCGTAGTGGCGGCACAACAAGTGCAGACAACTCAGACCAGTTGTCCTCGGAAAGAAAAAAAGGGGGGGCACATCCGCTACAACCAAGTCTTTAGGAGTCTCTCCCAGGATCTAGGTATTCCTTTACCTTCAAGATGCTACGGGTAAGGTCATTTTATTTTTTAGTTATCAAGTAATTTCTATTAAGGACTTATTTAGTTGTCATTAATCTCATATTCAGGGTAAAAATTTATGAGATGCCCAACCACTGGGTGGGTCAGTCACACGTGAAGGGCCCTCAGGGTCCCTTAGACCTCGAAGTGAGCACTGCTGCACTTCCGTCCTACAATCAAACATCTAGACAGTTTTAGCACTGTCTCTCATTTTACTTAGGTTTTTGGCTCGTTACAGGCCTGGTCTTCGGGATCGGGGCACTGTAAATGGGACTCAGACTGGTATTCCTGGCACTATTCTATACACATTAATTCAAATCACATATCTCCCAGTCTTAGCTGTAATCCCGCCACCGGGCGGTTGAATTCAGCATTAAGTCCCACATGGTAAGCTATTGTAGCGTAATAAAATTGAAAATTTTAATTACTTAAATGTAGCTTTTATAAGCTACAAGCTTACCATGTGGGACTTAGGAGAGTCCCACCCTGCCTCCCCGCTGTTTACAGCTGAGGGGTAGGTTTTAGAAAATTTCAACGAGAAAGTAGGGCGATTGGTCAGAAGTTATCACATGACGACAACTACCAGATTTTCCGGTGGCTAACAAGAACGATCTCTTTTTCTAAGACGTTGGCCCCGGGTGTGGCAACCCGAGAACAGCATTAAGTCCCACATGGTAAGCTTGTAGCTTATAAAAGCTACATTTAAGTAATTCAAATTTTCAATTTTGTTATTTGTAGCAAAATCATGACATAAGTAAATGTCAAATATCTTCAAAAGTATTAAAGTTAGGGAATTCTTTTCAAATATGTTATCCATCTACTTTTTCATAAGCTATCACATAGTAAAGTTTCAGATCTGTTGCACATTGGATAGCTGAGTAATAGCTACTTTGAAATTCTACAGTTGAGTAAATCCATTGTAACTCCAAAACTATTGCAGTTACAATATTTTCGTAAAATATGTTGTTCACCTACTTTGTCCTTAGCTATAAGCTGGCATGTAGTTTGGGGTTCTATTGCATGCCATAAGTGAGTAATAGCTATTTTCTTATTAGTAGCAAAATAATGACCTAAGTAAATGTCAAATATCTTCAGAAATATTAAAGTTACGGAATTCTTTTCAAATATGTCATTCATCTACTTTTTTGTAAGCTATCACATAGTAAAGTTTCAGACCTGTTGCACATTGCATAGCTAAGTAATAGCTACTTTGAAATTGTGACTGTTGAGTAAATCCATTGTAACTCCAAAACTATTGCAGTTACAGCTTTTTCTTCAAATATGTTGTTCAGCTACTTTGTCCTTAACTATCAGATGGTATATATTTTGGGGTTGTATTGCATGCCTTAAGTGAGTAATAGCTATTTTCTTATTTGTAGCAAAATAACAACATAAGTAAATGTCAAATATCTTCAAAAGTATTAAAGTTAGGGAAATATTTTCAAATATGTTATTCATATAGTTTTTGATAACCTATCACATAGTAAAGTTTCAGACCTGTTGCACATTGGATAGCCGAGTAATACCTACTTTGAAATTGTGACTGTAGGGTAAATGCATATAGTTTGGGGTTCTATTGCATGCCATAAGTGAGTAATAGCTATTTTCTTATTTGTGGCAAAATAATGACATAATTTTTCTCAAATAACTGCTTGATCTACTTTTGGGAGAGCTTTCACATGGTGAAGTTTCAGACCCATACCTAATTACTCACCTACTCAAAATGAGTAAATGTGAACTATCTGTAAAAGTATTGCAGATATCCAATTTTTATCAAATAACTCATTCACCTACTTTTGGGAGAGCTTTTACTTGGTGAGGTTTCAGATCCGTAGCTAATTACTCACCTACTGAAAATGAGTAAATGTGAATTATCTCTAAAAGTATTGCAGATAGCCAATTTTTATCAAATAACTCATTCACCTACTTTTGGGAGAGCTTTCACTTGGTGATTTTTCAGAGCCGCAGCTAATTATTCACCTCCTCAAAATGAGTAAATGCTAATTATCTCTAAAAGTATTGCGGGTATCCAATTTTTATCAAATTACTCGTTCATCTTCTTTTGGGAGAGCTTTCACATGGTGAAGTTCCACACCCATAGCTAATTACTCGCCTAATCAAAATGAGTAAATGTGAATTATCTGTAAAAGTATTGCAGATAGCCAATTTTTCTCAAATAACTCATTCACCTACTTTTGGGAGAGCTTTCACTTGGTGAAGTTTCACACGAGTAGTTAATTATTCACCTACTCAAAATGAGTAAATGCGAATTATCTCTACAAGTATTGCAGATAGCCAGTATTTCTGAAATAACTCATTCACATACATTTTGGAGAGCTTTCAATTAGTGAATTTTCAGCTAATTACTCACCTACTCAAAATGAGTAACTGCCTGTTATCACTAAAAGTATTGCAGATAGCCAATTTTTCTCAAATAACTCATTCACCTACATTTTGGAGAGCTTTCACATGCTAAATTTTTTTAATGAATTTTTTAAATAATTTTTAATGCATTAAAATTCATGAAATCATGCACTAAATCAATTATAACTTGAAAAGTATTACATTTAGAGCACCTTAAAATGGCGGGAGATAAATGTATGCGTCAGAATGCTTGTTGCACCTGTTTCAGGATAGGAAGTTGCAACCTGGTACCATTGATGGTTAAAGATCAGCCATTGCTAACAAATTGGGCAACTCTACCATTAATGTCAGCAAAGATGAGAATCTCACCCGTCTCCTGGATAGTTTCCATAGAGTCAGGCCCAAGGGCAGGAGGAGTATACCCTCCTGGAACCTGTCCCTGGTCTTACACCAGCTGACTAAGGCTCCCTTTGAACCTTTAAAAGAGGCCTCACTAAAACACTTGACCTCCAAGACTGTTTTTCTGCTGGCCCTGGGTTCTGGTAAACGCAGGAGTGCGATCCATGCTTGGCTAGACAGACACCAGTCGGACTGGTCTAAGGTGTCCTTGTACCCCTCACCCAGCTTTCTATCCGAGAATCAGCTGGCTAAGGAGGGTCCAGATAGTATGGCTCCAGTGGTCATACCAGCCCTGGCCCCCACTCTGGATAAGTGACTTAAGGGTGACAGGACCTTGTGTCCAGTGAGAGCCCTTCACTATTACTTGGATAGGACCTCAGATCTTAGGCAGAACAAGGAGTTGGTCTTTGTCTCCTTCAAGAAAGGTTTTGATAAGGACATCTCACCTGCCACCATCTCATGGTTCAAGCAGACTGTGATCCTTTACTATGAGCTCTCTGACCAGGAGGCCCTCACACTGCATCGGGTCAAAGCCCATGATGTCAGGGCCTTTGCTGCTTCTAAGGCCTTCCAGTCAGGGGTCTCCTTAGAGCAGATTCTCTCAGCCTGCCACTGGAAATCCCATAACACCTTCACACAATTTTAGTTGAAGGATGTGGCTTGGGCAGATACAGAGCTTTTTCATTTAGGGCCAGTGGTGGCTGCCCAACAGATCCACCACCAAGCCCCAAAATGAGATATGTAAATACGTATATATGTACATAGTATATAACAAAAAAAAACAAAAAAGGGAAGTTTATGTTTTGGGACTGAACTCAGCCCCTCTCTCTCTCTCTTCTTCCTCAGAGCAAATCTGGGAAAGAAAAGGGGGGGGGCAACGTCGGTTGACTTCCGGGTAACTGGTTAGTTGGTAGCCGACCTTGACCTCACAGGGTTCTCTGACCCAAGGTCAAAATGGGCCTTCTCAGTTTTTGTTCTATTATGAGTTCACTTCCAAGTGGTAGTTACTCAGCAATTGTCCATTGGATAGGATGTATTAACGCAATAAAATTGCAAATTTAATAAGTAAATTAAATTTTTATAAGTTAGTACCCTATCCAATGGACAGGCAAGGCCCACCCATCCGGCCCCACTATCAGCTTACTAGGGGTCTTAATATGTTGATGCTGTGACGTCACGCTGTCTAGACAGGAAGGAAGTACGAGGCGACACCTAGCGAATGCCCACTCCATGACCGGTCCTGCTGGTGTTATATACAGGACGCTTTTTTCTGGCGTTTGGCAGGACCCGTCGTGCCGACCGGATTAGCAATTGTCCATTGGATAGGGTATTAACTTATAAAAATTTAATTTACTTATTAAATTTGCAATTTTGTGTGATTGGATATCAAAAGGATAACAGGATACAGATCTCTGTGTTAGTGAACATTGGACAGAACACAGGACAGATTGCTGGATACAGTAGACAACCTTAACTGTCAGTTACAGCGGTCAGAACAGGTTTCATTATTGTATCATTGTGTGTACTGTTGAGAGCATACTAGTTGATTGTAATCATTATTTTAATTGTTAAATAAATTTGTTAAGTTAAACTTTTTGTCTTTTCCTGTTGCAGCTTAAACGCAACCGGTAATTGCTACTGTGCTTGCCCTGTGACCGTAACAGGAAAATTGGGGGCTTGTCCGGGATTCAGCCATTTGATACAACCATTTGATCCCACCGTTTGATCCAATTATTCAGTTAACATTTTGAAAATTCATTTGTTTTGGCACTTTGTTACAGTCAAAACAGAGTTTGTACAGTCAACATCTATGGAAGTTCTAGAAACTTTTAAAAATGATATGTTAATGCAGATAGCACAAGAGTTACAGTTAGAGGTGAAAAGGTCAACGCGTAAGCATGAACTTAAAAGACTTATTGTTGAACAGTTAGTTGATGAAGACGTTTTACCTGACAGCTGTTTAGAAGTGTATAAACCTCTACCAATGGAACCTTCTGGGCAATTTGAGCTAGGGCGATTAGAAATTGAGAGAGAGATAAAACTTAAGGAGCTTGAAGCTCAACAACGAAAAGAGCTTCAAGCTCGACAACAAAAAGAACTTGAACCTCAAGCTCAACAAACAAAAGAAGAGCTTGAAGCTCAGCAATGAAAAGAAGAGCTTGCACTTAAACATGAAAGAGAAATGAGAGCTTTAGAACTCCATGCCCGTAGAATTGTCCATGAAGAGTCCATTGCTACCAAATTTGAATTTTGGGTAAAAATGTGTGACTGGTACCACCTTTTAATGAATCCAAAATTGATAAGTACTTTCAACACTTTGAAAGAGTAGCTCAAAATTTGAAATGGCCCACAGACCAGTGGCCTTTATTACTGCAAAGTGTTTTGAAAGGAAAAGCTCAAGAGGCATATGCAGCTTTACCAATTTCTGAATGTGTGGACTATGTGTCAGAAATGCTATTTTGAAAGCATATGAATTGGTGCCAGTTTCTGTCAAAAATTCAGAAATTATCGTAAACAAGAAAGTCAAACTCCTGTTGAATTTGCCCATGAGAAAGAAGTGTACTTTGACAGATAGTGTAATTCTAGGGAAGTAGGTATGGACTTTGAAAAACTTAGACAAGTTATTTTGATTGAAGGGTTCAAAAGGATTGTTTTGTGATGACATTAAAACCTGTTTAGATGAACAGAAAGTTGAAAATATGGCTAAAGCAGCAGCTTATGCTGATGACTATGTGCTGACTCACAAGTCCCCTTTTAACAAGAATAGATCCTTTGGTCCCACCAAGAAGTCTTATCCTGAAGTAGGAAAGAAATCTGAAAATGTAGCTCCAGAAAAGAGTTCAGATAAGGGTCAAACCTCAAATCAGAGAATGAGTAAGGATAGGAAACCCAAATCCTTTGCTCCTGTGTGCCATTATTGTAAGAAACCTGGGCATGTTATGTCTGACTGTTGGCTCTTAGAGAGGAGAAGTGTGTGGTTTGAAACAGAATTTTCCTTCTCTGAACATGTCAAGAGGACTTGCAAAGCGTGCTTTCTCCAGATGCGCGACCTTCGTAGAATAAGACAGTATCTTACTTCAGAAGTGGCTGTCCTTGCTGCAAATGCCTTGGTTAGTAGTCGTTTAGACTACTGCAACTCATGTTTCAATCAGCACAAATTGCAAAGTATTCAGAATACCCTTGCTCGATTGTTACAAATCATAGAAAGTATGCTCATGTTACACCCATTCTGAAGCAACTCCACTGGCTGCCCGTTAAGGATAGATGTATGTTCAAAACTGCAACACTAGTTTATAAATTTTTACATAGTGGTTCTCCTTCCTATTTTCAACCATTCTTGTCACTCAGCAGTTGTTCCTATAGTACCAGGCGTAGTCACCCTGATCATCAATACCTTACTGTTCCTCCTTTCCGCTCATAAGTCTTCAAGTCAGTCAAACATTTTGATCACAACTTTGCCTTTGATGCTCGTAATATCTGGAACAAACTCCCTCATGATGTGCGCAGTGCAACATCAGTTGCCTCCTTCAGAAAGAAGCTTAAAACTTACCTGTTTGCAAAAGCATATCCCCATAGCCTCTCCTGTCACCCTGTGTCTCCTTGGTATGACCTGGCTGTGTCCTTGGATTAATGTTAACTGCCTTGCTTTATGTTCAGTTGCGCCTTAGAGTCCATCAGTGATGGAGATTAAGCGCTATAAAAGTCCACATTAGATTAGATTAGTAATGCCATTTGGCATGAAAAATTCCCAAGCCACATTTCAAAGACTAATGAATATGTGTTTGAAGGACTTACAAGGTGTTCAGGTGTATGTGGATGATATTGTCATCTTTAGCGATACTTGGGAAGAACATTTGAAAAGGCTTGAGCAAGTTTTGTTTCAGCTCAAACAGGCAAACATTACTGTAAATTTGTCAAAGAGTGACTTAGTGAAAGCCAAGGTTATTTACTTAGAGCATGTAGTAGGTCATGGAGTTGTGACACCAATCAAAGCAAAAGTCAAAAGCATCATTGACTACTCCATTCCTGAAAATAAGAAAAGTTTAATGAGGTTCTTTGGAATGGCTGGGTATTATTAAAAAAATTTGCAAATATTTTTCAGAGGTCACTGCTCCACTGGATGAGCTACTAAAAAGGATGTAAAATATCACTGGTCAGAGGCTTGTCAAAAATCATTTGACAAAGTAAAAAACCTTCTCTGTTCGGAGCCCGAACTGCTCAGGACTTCAATAAGCCTTTCCAGCTGGCTGTGGAAACCAGTGATGTAGGTGCAGGTGCAGTTTTACTGCAATGTGATGATGAACATCCCATTTGCTATTTTTAAAAAAAATTTAATGTACATCAACATTTTTGGCCTTTCAACATTTACATATCTTCATCAGCAAAACCCACCATTGTATATACAGATCACAACCCTTTAGTCTTCTTGCACAAAATGAAGAACAAAAATAGAAGATTATTAAACTGGAGTTTAATGTTGCAAGAATATATAACTTTCTGTTTATATATATGTAACTCTGGATAACACACCGTCAGTAAAATAAAAATATTATCTATCATTATACATTTTGAACAGTGACCTATAAATAAAGATAAATACTGATCATTACATATACAGTGTACTTTCTAATTAATGCCCCTTTACTTTAATACCAAATTTATAATGAGTGTCTAATTAATACACCAGACAACACTGTTCCATGCTAACTTTTGATTCACTATGAGGCAAAAATATTTGAATCATGTGTTTTAATTTCTGCCTCATTTATAGTAGAAATTGCTGAATGCATGGGATTTCGTTGACACATGTTACATACAGTTAGTTAAGATTTCTATGTATACATGACACTTTCAAGACATCTAGTTGGCTCAGATTCTGTTGCATCTATTTGCAGAGTAATCAATACTAGGTAATTCTAACTCTAATTATAGTACAAATGTATTTCTTTAGTATTTAATCTCTATTTAAACACAGTTACTGGGTTGAAGTATGGATGGACTGGACCCAGATTCTAAGACACATTAAACAGTTTCCGAGGAACATCAAACAAGAAAAATCAGATATCGACAATTATTAAGGATGAGACGTTGCA
Source organism: Sabellastarte sp. h YS-2021 (assembly GCA_964017235.1). Classification (NCBI taxonomy): domain Eukaryota; kingdom Metazoa; phylum Annelida; class Polychaeta; order Sabellida; family Sabellidae; genus Sabellastarte; species Sabellastarte sp. h YS-2021. Next base: position 140,980,638 of record OZ024928.1, read on the forward strand.
GGTGAAAAGCTGAAGGTTGTGAAGTAAGCTTCAAATTTGTAAAATAAGATTATAGGAGACATGGTGGGTGAGCTATAAATCATAGTTCTTAGTATCAAAAATATAAGTAGATTTCTGATACAAGAGTTAAAGGTAAATTTGTCTTATATTTCTATGTGGTTAACTTACATGAATAATAGAATTGACTTTAAATTATTCAATAAAACAGAATTTATAAATATTGTATGATCAGTAAGCCAATAATGTGAAGGCCTTGTTCCAAGATTACATCAGAAGTCAAATGTTAGTTTTCCCCATTTCATCATGTATTGTCATAAGGTTGGTACTTGCTTGCCTTGGCATTCATGGGCATTTGTTCTACTTCCCTTTCCACATTCAAAGATTACCTATACAATGGTGCAAGTGAATTTTAGACCAACACCATTTAAATTTATTAGTACTTAAATTGGACTTAAGTTGTCTTAACATGGCTGGTGGAAGGCAGATTATGGGGCTGTCTAATGCTTCAAACTGTAACTTGGAAAATGCCTTAACTTTGCTCAAAACAGAAGACAATTTATATCTTCACATTCACTTGCCACTGCAAAAATTTACATGTTGTGACATAACAAAGATTGATTTATTGCCTTGTCTGTTGTAAAAGTTACATTTGTACTAGAGCTTGGACCAATACTAGTGTCACTATTTTGGTTCTACTGGTTCACCTCTGACAAATGACATTGTAAAGGTTCTGCTTAATACTACCATGGTTGACATATATGATGGAAACTTTACTTGATATTAAACAAAATCTAATAATAGAATATATGTTGCTCACTGGAGTCACTGTTACGCTAGTATTCACCAAAAGTAGAAACATCATGTTAATGTTTTATGACTATTCTCTAGTGTTTTGCAGATGGTAGAATGTTATCTGGGGCCTCCCTGTAATTAAGTGAATTTCCCTGGGTGTCAATTGAATGAATTATGGTATTTCATCAATTACAAGTTTAAAGGACAAGGTGTGATCTATAACAACTAGAAACAATTTAAACTAATTCTGTATATATGTATAACTTTATACATAACACACGCCATGACTTTCAAGTGCAAGCACCAGAGATCCTCAATATGGGTACTCTACATTATTTTTAAAGAGGCTTACATGCTTTATACACATCTCTGATGTGGCTGCAAACCACTGCACACAACAGTAGATCTGTCCAAATATGACCCTGAATATTGCACACAACATTAAGTACAGACTTAATCCCTTTGGAATATTATTACCAGGAGACAGATACAGGCTGTCAAGGCAAAAGACATTCCCGAAAATGCAAATTTTAAACACACAACAGGTATGAAAAGTTCACGTTATGTACTATATGTGACTTGTAAAACCGATGAAATACCAATTAAGAGTACATGTGTCACACATACACATTGATACCATTCGCATGTAAACCATTTTCAATTAATTTTCTGACTTTGTATTCATGACAAAAGCCACTTTTCTGAACTTTTATTTGTGCAAAAACTTGCACCCACATAACTAAAATAGCCACTACCAAATATGTAAATGGTGTTTCTACCTCGAATCCAAGATTTGACTAAAAATGGTCCACTTTGACTTATACACTGCTATGGTCGAGAATCTCTGAAGAGCCTCAATTCTAGCTGCCACCTCTTCAGAGAATCCTAGTTCCTGAATACTGGAGGCTTGAGCCAGGCATGCAGGTTAAGGTTCTTGAGATCTTGGTGAGGAACTTCGTTGAACGGCTGTGTCACCAGGTACGGCTGCAGAGGAAGCATGAACGGAATCTGAACTGATAGATTGACCAGGTCCCAAAACCAAGGCATGTTGGGCCAACCCGGCGCAATCAGAATCATTTTTTGGCAACCCTGGTCTATCACCTTGGAGACTACCTTGCTGAGTAGTGCTACTGGTGGAAAGGCATGTACATCCAGGTTCTCCCAAGGGAGACTTAACACGTCTACTACCCAGGCTGTTTGATCCAGTACTGGTGAAACAAACTTGGGAAGTTTGTGATTGAACCGGGTTACAAAAAGGTCTACTTGTGGTCAGACCCACTTGGAGCATAAGATATTGAAGACCTGTTGAGATAGGGACCATTCTGTCTGTATCACTTGTTTGTGTCTGGACAATTTGTCCGCTATTACATTCAAGCGACCTGGAATGTGTCGAGGCCTCAGGACTCTTCCCCTGGGTTGGCACCAGGATAGGAGTCTCCAGAGGAGGGTACACAGAGAGCCTGATTTCATACCGCCCTCCTTGTTGATGTAAGACACTACAGTTGTGTTGTCCGTTGCTACTAAAACAATCTGGTCTTTGCAAAGATGCTCAAAGCTCTTGAGGGCCAGAAGAACTGCTTTTAACTCCAGAAAATTGATGTAAGGCGACTTTCTGTGTCTGACCACTTGCCTCTTGCAGTGGATTCCCCTAAGTGTGCGGCCCAGCCTTCGTTTGGTGTCTGTAAACACTTGCAGAGCGTGAGATAGGGGGTACGGGTGCAACGGTTGACCCTGGAGTACATTTGTCTAGTCTAACCACCAATCTAGGTGTGGATGGAGAGATGTTGGAACTGGGATAACTTTTTCCAAGACCTCTAGAACATGCCAGTGTCGCTTCAGATGCCATTGTTTGGGCCTCATATGAAGGCGACCTGACCAGACTGTGGCTGTCAGTAGACCTATCAGAAACATAAATTGCCTGACGGTGCAACTGTCCCTGTTACTTTTGCTGTAGTGCCAGCCATCTCTCTTGAGTAGGTAAAACCCGACCGGTCAACAGGTCGAACCGGTAACCGACGAAATTGAAAACCTGTTGAGGTACCAGTTCTGATTTCTGCATGTTTACCACCCACCCTAGGTTGAAGCATAGGGCCAAGAGGGTCTGGGTATGTCATCAGCAGGTTTCCTGGCAAGGGGCTCGGAGTAACCAGTCGTCTAGGTACTGGTAGATTCGAATACCCCTTGAGTGTGCCAGGAGTTTCACCTCCTTGACCACCTTTGTGAACTCCAAGGGGGCTGTGGCCAGGCCAAACGGAAGAGCAGTAAACTGGTACATCTGCTTGTTCAAAAAGAACCTCAGATACTTTCTTGATCTGTGATTGATGGGAATGTGGACGTATGTGTCGGTGAAATCCAGTGATGTTACCATTCCCCTTTTTGTAGAGATACTCTGATTGTCTCTGGGGTTTCCATTTTGAAAGTTATGGGCATGAGGTAAAGGTTCAACTGACTTAGATCCAAGATGGGTCACCATTTGTTGTTGGGTTTTGGTACTAAGAATAGCCAGTTGTAGAAAGCTAGGGAGGACTGGACCAATACTCTTTCTACTGCAAACTTATCAGAGCTAGTAATGCCTCTTTTAGACAATGGTTTTTTTACCGGTTTACAAAGCCACTCTGAATCAAGGGAAATCTGGTGAGGGGAGGCCTTATTTTGAATGGTAGGGAGTAACCCTCCTTCAGAATGGAAACCACCCTTGGATTCGCACCCAACTCTTGCCACTTTTGCCAAAACCTCTGTATCCTACCCCCAACATCCAGCTCTTTGACAACATTGGGGGCACTGAGACCAACTGGGACAGAAACACATGGATTTACACAAGAAACACCTTTGACATTCTTTATTTCCTTCAATACTGGGTCGGGACTTAAACCTTTCTTTTGGGGATGCCCATTGAAACTCGGAAAAAGAACAGGGTTTACAACACAACACACACCCATATTTACAGTCTTTCTGAAAACTGGTTTTTGCAAAGCCCCCTTTCTCTCTACTATTTGAGAGCTTACAATTACACCCAGTTCCGGGTTTGACACAGGATCCAACTGTTTTGTTACAGTCTTTACACAAGTTGAATCTAAACAATAATTGTCGTTTGGATGTTTTAAATGGATGTGACTTGGAAAAACGAGGGTTGGAACCCCGTCCCCTTGAACGGCTCCTGCTGAATTGTCTCCATGGTTGTTGCTGAGTAGACTGATCAGTGGAACCTGGAAGCGCTGTGTTCCTGGCGCTCATATGGCCTATATCTATGACTGCCACGCCAATTGGTATGCTGTGGGGCACCCGAACTGGGTTCCGGAGCAACACCAGTGGATTCATACTTTGTAATGTCTTGCTCTGCTGTGTTAATGGCTGCATCTGGGAAGAGTCCACATCCAAAGAGGGGGGAATCTCTAAGAAGATTCATAGTATCTTGTTTGACCCCAGGCTTCACATGTTCTAAGTAGGCATCTCTGCACACTAGAATGAGGTTAGCAAGGTGTACGATGAGGCTATCAGCTAAGTGTTGCAGTGCTGTCCCCATGGCCACAGAAACATTTTAATGGAAGGCCATCAAGTGTTTCAAATCACTTAAGGCCCCGGATACTTCCTTGCATGTTTTCCCCTTATTGATCCTGGTACATAGGATGGAAATGTGCTGGGACATTCTTTCATGCAATTCCCTTGAACACCTATTAAAGCCAGCGGCGTGATGGACTATGTAGGAGTCCTCACGCCTCACGGGCACATCTTTCCCAGTGTCTGAGGTATTTCTGCGATATCTGCCTAGTTGCGGGACCAGTAGGATAGGCTGAGGTTCTTGTTATTCTAGGAAACTGGGAATTAACCTTAGCTTCCATATTGTGCCAGCTAAAAACTGAACGTCTTGGTCTATGAGGTTCTTCTGGTTTCAACATGTGCATTTTGTACCAGCGTGACTGGCTCTTGAGCACTTTGATAAATTGGTCTTTCTTCAACCCTGCTGAATCCTGGGCCCTAGAAGAATATCCTTCGGCCACTGTCAAATTTAAACGCTCCAACTTCTGACACAACCAATTGTCAGGAGGCATTGCCACTGAAATTCTGGTAGGTCTCTTTGGATGTTTACCCGTCCAGGGGTTTGTTTGATTTTTCCGGTTCTGTGAGATCAGATTCAAAGGGAGGAATATGGTGCCAACCCATAAAGCCACAGGTCTGGAATTTTATTATGTTATAGCTGACCCCAAAATAGGTGAATAACATATAGAAACTAAAAACTCTAAATGCAATACTTTTCAAGTTATAAGTGATTTACTCAACAGTGATAACTTAAAAGTAGCTATTACTCAGCTATGCAATGAGCTACAGGTCTGAAATTTTACTATGTTATAGCTGACCCAAAAGTAGCTGAATAACATATTTACACAAAATGCTCTAAATGCAATACTTTTCAAGTTATAAATGATTTAGTGTTGAGTAAGAACCTCAAAGTAGCTATTACTCAGCTATGCAATGAGCCACAGGTCTGGAATTTTACTATGTTATAGCTGACCCCAAAACAGGTGAATAACATTGAAACTAAATACTCTAAATGCAATACTTTTCAAGTTATAAGTGATTTACTCAACAGTGATAACCTAAAAGTAGCTATTACTCAGCTATGTCCTGAGCTACAGGTCTGAAATTTTACTATGTTATAGCTGACCCAAAAGTAGCTGAATAACATATTTACACAAAATTCTCTAAATGCAATAGTTTTCAAGTTACAAGTGATTTTACTCAAGATGGAAGTTACAAAAAGTCCAAAAGTAGCTATTACTCACTTAGCTATTGAGATTGACACCCAAGTTACTCACCATGTTGTAGCTATGGAAAAAGAAGCTGAATAACATATTTTAACAAAATGCTCTAAATGCAATACTTTTCAAGTTATAATTGATTTAGTGCATGATTTCATTAATTTTAATGCATTAAAAATTATTTAAAAAATTCATAAAAAACAAGGCCACTGCCGCAGTGGTTATCTCCCGCCTTAGAATCAGTAATAATGGAGAACTAAAGGAGATATAAGGCCTTTGTAGTAAGATAACCCCACTTGACATTGAAGAAGGGGTCAAAGGTAAAAGTCAGCAATTGGAAAATAGTCTCAGGCCTTGACTTTGTGTAACTTGTTTTCACATTTGGAACCCCTAGTAGCAATGATAACGGAGATATAAGACCTTTTTAATAGGATAATCCCATTTAACATGTGATAGGACGGCCATTTTGTTTTTGAAACTAGGCTAAATTACTATCAGGCTAACTTTCCTAGCCATATATATTTTGTGCATATTTGATTAGCCTAGCTGCAATATTTCAAGTTTTAGAGCATCTTAATGATTTTTAAATAATTGGCTGTTTTTCAAAATAAGGACAAAATTTTTCTCAGGCAAAACAAGACTTTTGATGGTCTGTCTTTATATTCTGAAGCCATAGCACCAATAATAAGGGAGAAATAAGGATGTTTTAGTGTGATGACCTCATTTAACCCTGAAGCAGGGGTCAAAGGTCAAATTCAACACCTGGAAAAGATTCCCTGGCCATGACTTCCTACAAGTTGTTTTCACATTCGGAGCCTCTTGGAGCAATATTTGGGGAGATATAAGGCCTTTTTAATAGGATAATCCCGTTTGACATTAAACATGCGATATGGCGGCCATTTTGTTTTTGAACTAGGTCAAATTTATTATCAGGCTAGCTTTTCTAGCCATATAGCTTTTGTGCAAATTTGATGAAGCTAGGTGGAATATTTCAAGATTTAGAGCACCTTTACGATTTTCAAACAATGAGCTATGGCGGCCATTTTGTTTTTCAAAATGAGGCTAAAATTTTTCAGAGACAGGTTTTCATAGCCATAAACATTCCCTGCAAATTTGGTGAAGATATGCAATATTTGGGGAGATATAAGGCCTTTTTAATAGGATAATCCCGTTTGACATTAAACATGCGATATGGCGGCCATTTTGTTTTTTGAACTAGGCCAAAATTACTATCAGGCTAGCTTTTCTAGCCATATAGCTTTTGTGCAAATTTGATGAAGCTAGCTGGAATATTTCAAGATTTAGAGCACCTTTATGATTTTCAAACAATTAGCTATGGCAGTCATTTTGTTTTTCAAAATGAGGCTAAAATTTTGTAGTGACAGGTTTTCGTAGCCATAAACATTCCCTGCAAATTTGATAAAGATATCTTTATAAATGAATGAGATATTAAGGTTTATGCAAAACATACGAACGGACGCACGGAAGGCGTTTTATAATCTCCCGACAAAAAGAGAGATAATAATTAAGAAAGATCCAGGTCTGACACTCACACAAGGGAATCTACTTGTGACCTAGTACATATGTGCAAGATATTAGAGAAATCCCTGCAATAGTCACTGTTAAAAAGTGTTAAAAAGTGTTAAAATTTTCATACTTAGGATGGGGGGTACCTCACTTATAAAGGCTCTAGCAAACAGATGAACAAACAGATCTGCATGCCTTGAACAATTTTTCATGCTAGGTAGATAAGCTATCTTTTAAAAAAAACAGCATGTCTCTGGGCCTTGTAGTTTCGTCGGAGAAGTCGCTCATGTGTACGTGTACATCCACGCCGCAGAGTGATGCCATAATGTCAGCTGAAGTCAGCTGACATAAAAACAGCTACCACAAAATTTCCACACAACTAATCACTAATAATAAAATAAAATCACTTTTGTTATCTTAGAATTAAAAGCGTCTAACTTCTTTCGTGCCAAACAAAATGAGGAAGTGCGCATGCACATGACACCGGCAGCGAGGCTACACAGCCACCTGGCGGATGAACAGGACACTACCGGTCCCAGTTCAGGACGTTTTTTTCTAATGTTTGGTGAGACCCGGCAGGGTGCCGGACAAATGCATCTGTCCACTAGGTAAGTTGTATTAACGCAATAAAATAATGACTTCCAACACTTTACGGTTTCTGAGATTTAGGCCAGACAAAATTTTCAAACTCAAGGTCACCACGGCTAGGTCAAATGATGGTCAAACTATGACTAGGCACACCTATACCCCCAAACCGATGTCCCTACCATGTATCAACTTCCTACACCTTATGGTTTCTAAGATACAGCCTGGACAAGGTCACTATGGCAAGGTCAAAGGTCATATCAAGGTAACATCATGACACTGCACCTTACAGTTTCTGACATACAGTCCGGACAAACTATTTTCCACCTGCCCACCCGCCTAGCCGGTCACCATGGGTGAAAAGAATACATGCATAGCCTTTAAAGGCTGTGGGGTAAAAAGTGAGCAAAACTAGATAATCTACCATAGAAAAGTTAAACAACAATGTGCTTCTTGTGTAGAAGTCAGAAGGTACAGAAAAAGTAATCCTGCTACTGGATCCCTCCAATCCATTTTCGGTGAACTTTTGTACTAGAGATCCAAAAGTTTTTTCATTAATGGGAATACATGAAGATTGGGGAGGGCTGTCTCAAAACATTAGATAAAGGAAAAACACTAATTTAGTAAAAAATTTATTTCTTTTTGCTCAGTTTTAGATTAAAACTAACTTTATACAAAGGGAAAAATAACATTATAGCAATATTTACAGCACCTGAAAATAAACATTATCATATGTTTCGCAAATAACTCGACCTGGTTTGTATTAAAACACAGTTTTTAAACTCTCTTGTATATGTAAGCTTCAAACATATTTTCTAACCATTTGTTAAATATATAAGACATTAATATATATTTTTCTCAACACAAGCACAATTATTACAATAACTTGCAAGATATTATCAACTTTAGTTGTTACTAAAGCATACCAAAATGTAGCTAGCTATTTACAAAATCTATTTAGTACAAAAGGCATAACTGAAATAGTTATTGAATAAATGTTCAAACAAACTCCTCTGTGCCTCTACATACATTGAATGCACATTTTAAGAATGAAATTTTGTCCATAGACGGTTTGTCAACACAATCAATAACAGCGAGATCAGGCTACCATTATTTTACACTTTTTTCAACAAAAATGACAGATAAGTTAACCAAATCTCCAATCGAAACCTGTGGCTGATAAAGGTTCTGGCTATTTCAGAGTCTACAGCAGAGGGCTCTACATCAAAAATGGTAAACAGTCTATGTCAGCTAGTCTGAGAAGTTATTAAATTAATATCAATACTATTTCTTCATCTGAAGATGTGTACTTGAGGTACACAATAGCTAGAGTATGAATTACTGAAGCTAAATAAGGGTATTTTTAATTCTTAAAGTTTTGAGTAAATGGCTAGTCTTCAGTTCAACCGTACCAGGGTTTGTTTTTACTGTATATGAGTTGCATTTCAGAAATAATACTGTTCCTTTAACCATTAATATCAAAACATCAGTATTCTTTTACAACATCCAGAACCAACTAGAAGAATGTTTTTGCTAACAAAAACTAAGCGTCCCAAAAAGGTTCACCGCAATATAATATACAGTAGAAAAAGGTTTTTGAAAATAAAAACATGCAGTGCTGAGAGAAGAAGTGAAAGTTAAGCAGACAGTGTGGAAGTTTATGCATTAACATGAAAGAAAAATTAAGGCTTTATTTTGTTTTCTATGGTCATAAATTGTGAAAAGTTAATTGAATAAATGCTCTGGTTCAGAAAGCATAAAGCATCAATACTTATAATAGGTTGAAAATTACACCATAAAACTACTTAATTAAAGAGTAACAGTGCTTTATAAATGCCATATACCTATTTACATTTTAGAAAAAAGCATAGTAAAATTTGAGCCTTTGGAAAGGCAAGAAGTTTATGGCACAATGCTGTGACCACATGTATCCCAATGAGTAAATAAAAGGTCAATGTTCCCACAAGCCTATTTATATCTCATGAATAATGCTCATTTCTATTTAGATATAATTGAAAATCGGAACAAAGGAGATAAAAGGCAAAAACACAAAATCGGCTATTTTATGACCCCAGTTTGACCCATAAGGGGTGATCCGGGGGTAAATCTGACCAGCTATCTAGACTCTTCAAATATGGTTTCCCAATACCTCTTAATACATTCTAAAGCTGTAAAAGCAAGAATAAAGGAGATATAAGGCAAAAACACAAAATCAGCTATTTTATGACCCCAGTTTGACCCATAAGGAGGGGTCGGGGGGTAAAACTGACCGGCTATTTAGACTCTCCACATATGCTTTCCCAATACCTCTTAATACATTCTGAAGCTATAAAACCAACGATAAAGGAGATATAAGGCAAAAACTCCAGCTATTTTATGACCCCAGTTTGAGCCATAAGGGGGGGCCGTGGGGTAAATCTGACCAGCTATCTAGACTCATCACATAAGGTTTCCAATACCTCTTAATACATTCTAAAACTCTAAAAGCAAGAATAAAGGAGATAAGAGGTAAAAACACCAAATCAGCTATTTTATGACCCCCAGTTTGACCCATGGGGGGAGAGGGGGGGGGGGGGGGTCAGGGGGTAAATCTGACCAGCTATCTAGACTCTGCACATATGGTTTCCCAATACCTCTTAATACATTCTAAAGCTGTAAAAGCAAGAATAAAGGCAAAAACACCAAATCGGCTATTTTATGACCCCAGTTTGACCCATAGGGGGGGTAAATCTGACCGGCTATCTAGACTCTTCACATACAGTTTTCCAATACATCTTAATACATTGTAAAATTCTAAAAGCAAGAATAAAGGAGATATAAGGCAAAAACACAAAATCGGCTGTTTTATGACCCCAGTTTGACCCATAAGGAGGGGTCGGGGGGGTAAAACTGACCGGCTATTTAGACTCTCCACATATGCTTTCCCAATACCTCTTAATACATTCTGAAGCTATAAAAGCAACAATAAAGGAGATATAAGGCAAAAACTCGAAATCAGCTATTTTATGACCCCAGTTTGACCCATAAGGAGGGGTCGGGGGGTAAAACTGACCGGCTATTTAGACTCTCCACATATGCTTTCCCAATACCTCTTAATACATTCTGAAGCTATAAAACCAACGATAAAGGAGATATAAGGCAAAAACTCAAAATCAGCTATTTTATGACCCCAGTTTGACCCATAAGGGGGGGCCGTGGGGTAAATCTGACCAGCTATCTAGACTCATCACATAAGGTTTCCAATACTTCTTAATACATTCTAAAACTCTAAAAGCAAGAATAAAGGAGATAAGAGGTAAAAACACCAAATCAGCTATTTTATGACCCCCCAGTTTGACCCATGGGGGAAGAGGGGGGGGGGGGGTCAGGGGGTAAATCTGACCAGCTATCTAGACTCTGCACATATGGTTTCCCAATACCTCTTAATACATTCTAAAGCTGTAAATGCAAGAATAAAGGCAAAAACACCAAATCGGCTATTTTATGACCCCAGTTTGACCCATAGGGGGGGTAAATCTGACCGGCTATCTAGACTCTTCACATACAGTTTCCCAATACATCTTAATACATTGTAAAATTCTAAAAGCAAGAATAAAGGAGATATAAGGCAAAAACACAAAATCGGCTGTTTTATGACCCCAGTTTGACCCATAAGGAGGGGTCTGGGGGTAAATCTGACCTATCTTCACTCTTCACATATGGTTTCCCAATACCTCTTAATACATTCTAAAGCTGTAGAAGCAAGAATAAAGGAGATATAAGGGAAAAAGACGAAATTGGCCATTTTATGACCCCAGTTTGACCCCTACAGGGGGGTCGGAGAGGAAATTTGACTTGCTTTCTAGACTCTCCACATATGGTTTCTTACTACCTCCCAATACATTTTATGGCTTTAAATGCAATACTTAAGAAGATAATAGGAGGGTTCACATGAATTTTAAGCTTTCTGATTGGTACCTGTGAGAAAATCACCCATAAATCGGTCAATTTTCATCGGATTGCTCCCAAAATCTAATCAGCTCGCGTTTTTGATAGTATGAACACATGTATGAAGTTACAAGCCTCTGCGGTCAGTAGATTTTCCTGAACTGCGATGACGGGCAGGTGTACCCGAAAAAACTATTTTTTGATCATGTGACCTTGATAAAGATAAAAGGTCAAATTTAAGCATGTGGAAAAAATTTCCCACGACTAAGGTATATAACTGCCAAATATGGTTAAAAAGCTTCCAATAATAAGGGAGATATTCAAAGGAGACCATAATGTGGCGGCGGCGACGAGGAAACTGACGCGAAACCAAATAAGCGCCCTTTTCAGTGACGCTTAATTACATATGTCTACGAAACATTTTCTTGTGTTTAATGTGTTATTATAATTTTACACAGAAATATAAACTTTTTGCACATATATAAACACAACAACAACAGATAATTAAATTTCTAAGTATATATTCCAACAAGTGTCAACAGCTAACACTAAAGTAACAAAAATTCCGGTCCACTGAGCATGTTTTGAGAAATTAATATCAGTGAATCCATACATCACCAATGGAACTCTGTAACTTTGTTCAACCTCTGACAAAGTACACTTTGGGTTTATAAAAGACTTGTGGCTTTTATATGCACCAGAATCTACCATGTCTCAACTCTTCGAGAAACCTGTCATATAAGCCACTAAATACCATGTCTGTATAAATTCAAAGTTGAATACTTATACCCCTTCCAACAGCTATGGTCACAAATGGTAAAAATTCCAAGTGATAATTTGCCACATTTGACAAGTTGCTGTGACTGAACAAATTTCATGATGTAAATTTAGTTGGGTAATAATTAATCCCATCTGGTACAGTGGTCATGTGAAACCACTGAAAAACAAATATTCTATTTATTTGTTTTGAACCACAAGTGCAAAGCTATCTACAAATTTTATGAGTAAGGTTGTCACACAATTACATATTTAGACAGAGAAAAAAATCCAACTAAAGTCACAAAAACATAGAGACCTAAAAATATTTTATGTGTCAACCACTGAAAAAGATAGCATTTTTCTGTTCAACTAATAGTCCATAATGCACAATTGTACAGTCATTTCCAACACTAAACTAGAGTATTGCTTTGCAAGAGAAAAAGAAATTGTTTTTCCATAGCAAAAACAAAGCATCCCAATGAGTATTAATGATTTTGTAGAAATGACCATCTTCCAGTGTTTAATATGTTTTTCCATTAGTGCCAAAATGCAAGGTTTCGTAGATGAATATGTATTTTTTCCCCGTTTTACACAGAAATACGAAATGGCTACCGAAAATGCCGGGAACATGATTTTTTGGGGAAAGTCGCCAGTAGACTCTGCAGATAAACCTGTAGGTCAAAAATTTAGTAGAAATTGCTCTATCTCACACCGTTTCTGAGGTAAATGCGTTTTACGCAGAAATTCAGGATGACTACCAAAAATGGTGGGAAAACAATTTTTGGGAAAACTCACCAGTAGTCTCTGCAGATACCCTGCGAATCAAAAATTTCTTTGAGAATGCTCTATCTCACACCATTTCCAAGATAAATGCATTTTTGTATTTTACGTAGAAATTCAAGATGGCTGCCAAAAATTGGCGGTAAAACAATTTTTGGAAAAAATGTTGTCTGGAGACTCTGCAGATGCCCTGTGGGTCAAAATTTTCATCGAAATCACTCTATCTCGCACCGTTTCTGAGATAAATGTGTTTTTGCGTTTTACGCAGAAATTCAAGATGGCTGCCAAAAATGGCGGGAAAATGATTTTTGGAAAAACTCGCCAGTAGTTAATCATTAATAAGTCAGCCATTTTGTATTGGATCACTTCCAAAAGTTAATGATTTCCAGACATCTATATAACGAACCTACTTACCAAACTTCATGTGAATAGGTAAAGCACTTTTTAAGTTACCATCCGGAAAAGCACACCCCTTTGAAAAACATGCTTTTGGTCTTATGACTTCTCTGATTGGCTGAAATGTCATGACACCATATTAGAAAAAAAATTTCCCAGGGCTACTGCATACATGTGTTAAACTTGCAGAGAATCTGCCCAGTGGTTGCTGAGCTAAGCAATAGAAAATGCGGGAACCACTCTCTCTCCCTTCTCCCCTAAATACAAACAAGCATCCCTTGCGGGACGTTTAATTATACTCTTTTACTATTTTGTGACAACAGCACAGAGATACAACTACATTTCAGACACAAGAAAAACATATGCATAAATCACAAAAATCCATTAATCTATATTCGATACCCTTCTGTACAAAAAGTTTCATCAATTTCAGAAACATCATTGATGTCATTATAGAACTACATTTAGCACACTTGACTTTAGCTGAGGCATGTTTGAAAACAATATAACATCTGAAATGTAAATTGGTTTCACAAAATTAAACCTCATGTTCAAGATGATATGTTATTAACTACAGAGTTCAAATTTTAAATAATTCCTGCATCTAAAATTAAGGCTGCAAGCGAGCACGAAAATGTGCCTCGATTCCTCGTTTTGGAAGAACCGACTCGGACTCGGTTAATCGCTTGATTATCGCCCACGAAATAAACTTCATTATATTTTGACATATTACACCTTATAAAACGATAAAATTGCACACAACAGGTAAGAATGTTGATATTTCATGGAATTTTGGAATAAAGAAACATTCACAATGCAAAATACAAGAAACTTTAACCATCTTTATATTGCGAGATTTGAGGCGTCTTCGAAATATGTTACATTAAAATGCCATCTTATAAAAGCACTATTACACACACATTTAACATTTGCAAATGCTTAAAAATAAAAACGGAAACACCTTACATTGGAAAAATATATAAATATATTCATAAAATATAAAGAAAAATCAAATTTTGTAGCAGTTTTTGTGTCTATTTTTAGCTGTTTTCTAAGTGCTGGTTCACTGTTCTTGACTCGAGTTTTCCGCTGCATCGTTTCGCTTCAGAGTAACCGAAGAATTGTTGCAGCCCTATCTAAAATATTAATTTTTGGCTGCATTTTACAAACAGAAGTAGACTGTATCTTACTACACATTCTATTACAGCCATAAGTTTGGGTCAACAAATATATAGTACAATAATTATTACCAAAAATATAAAAAGGAACAACAAAAATAAAACAGAACACACATACAAAGACCAATAAAACATATTATATATTATGTGTGTATAAATATCAGCAGATAATGCTATGGTTTCATTTTCACCAGAGGTATGTTTTTCGAAGACAAACACTTGTCACAAACCCATTCAGCGTACACATCTTTGGTCAGCATTAGAAACGCACTCTCTGTGAGTCCAGTACAAACTCGGTGAAACCAGAAATTACATCCACTCTCACAAAGAATTGCCTGGTCATTATCATGGACCTCTTTGTGACAGATGCCACAGGGGTAGATTGGTGGTGCATTGGGATTGGATGGATTGAATACCATGGGTTGGTTGGGTGGATATACCTTACCACTCCCTTGAGGTCCCATCCCTCCAACTCCTGGGTTCATTGGTCCTGGGGGTCCACCAGCATTCATCCCTGAAGCACTGAGCCTGTTCATCATTCCCGGCATATTGCCAAATGGATGGCCACCCAGATGTCCAACAGGACCACCCGGCATCATCTGTGGTCTCATCCCATTCATGCTGTTTGGAGGCATGTGAGGATCATCAAATGGAGATGGTCCATGGCCCCCGGGTCCTGCCATCATATTGTTAGGTGGAGAAAACGGTGACATTGCAGAGTTCTAGAACAGAAAAAAATAATACAACTAGAAAAATGTTTTTTTTACTGACAAAAATAAAGCGTCCCAAAAGGTTAGATGCATTATAGTATAAAGTATGCATGAACATGAAACAAATGTATAAGCTTTATTTTGTATTTTATGGTCATAAATTGTGAAAAATTCACGTAATAAATGCTATAGTTTGTAAGAAAAGTAGTTTTTAGAAACTCTGCTATTTTATAACCCCAGTTTGAACTATAAGAGGGGGTCAAGGGGTAAACCTGACTGGCTATACAGACTCTCCATATATGGAATCTATTCAACATGTTTTGACTGGGTATCTTCCATGGGACCAATCTCACTTGTGACATAACTTTAAGGAAAACATAATCAGTTATATAAGAATTTGAGTAATTCAATTTATGATATATTTATTTTGCAAGCAAAATTGTATCACCAGATGACATATGCAAATTCAGGAACTTTGACCACAAGAACTTTGCCCAATGCGAACTCTACCCACAGGACCTTTGCCCACAGCATTCTTTACAGGGTAAGATGTCCACCCACAATACAAATTTTTCTTACAACATTGACATTTTCATGTTTTATTAATCAGACATTTTCATTTTTTATTAATCAATCAGTCAATCAATCAATACTCCCCCTAGATAACTACTCAGGACATATAGTGTTGAAAGGGATAAATATTAATTGTACTTCCTAAGTTGCACTATATAAAGTATAGAACTCAATTTCATTAGCATTTAATTCAGTGTTGATAGATTTACATAGTATTGCAAAATGGAAATAATAAAAAATACCAGAGGTGGCCAAAACCTTTGCAGTGAAGAATACACGTATACTAAAAAGGTTTCAGGAAAGTCCAACATTCATTGAGAATATTATTATACCATAAATATTACATACTTATAATTCAATAATATAACAAGACGCTGACCTTTAACATGTTTGATGTTGTACTCATATACTTCAAGAAAACATTAAAAAGTTAATTTTGTGGATAATATTTCATATCATTATTTTGTGCGAAGCTCCTCTCCTGTAAAAATGTGGTGAGCAAAGGTCCTACAGGCAAGAATCCTTGTGAGAAAAGGCCAAACAAGTTTATCTGTTTCTATGTTTTTAATATATTAGTGGATAGATCAAATATTATCTGCTTAGATCCCAACAGATTAAATTATACTTTTACAATCTCTTTTTTTCTTCATAATTTGGCATGTATTCTTCCAAGCCTTTTATAAAGTAAACTAGAGGATCGCTCGCAAAAAAAAAAGATAATGTTTTTGCATAGCAAAAACAAAGCGTCCCGAAAAGGATATAAAGGTGAGTGCTAAAGTATTAAGAAAATGCTTCGTTTCTAGCCTTATACTGTTGTGGCAACCAAAGTCAGCGCAGTCTGCTCTATCTAGCACGGT
Source organism: Sabellastarte sp. h YS-2021 (assembly GCA_964017235.1). NCBI lineage: Eukaryota > Metazoa > Annelida > Polychaeta > Sabellida > Sabellidae > Sabellastarte > Sabellastarte sp. h YS-2021. Next base: position 140,997,479 of record OZ024928.1, read on the forward strand.
TTTCAAGATATAAGCATTTTTGTGTTTTGCAAAAAATAAAAAAATTAAAAATGTCCGCTATATTTGGCGAGACAAAAATATTTTGAAAATTGGCATGGCTACTCTGCAGAGATACCCAGCAGGTCCAAAATTTTGTTGAGTTCGCTCCATATAGCACGGTTTTCGAGATATAAGCATTTTTGTGTTTTGCAAAAACTTTGAAAATTCAAAATGGCCACCATTTTTGGGGAGACAAAAATTTTTGTCAAGACCACTGCCGCGGTGTGTATCTCCCGCCGAGCATTAAAGCAGAAGAAATAGCTTTTCCGAGATATTCACAATTTTTCATTTTCGTGTGTGAAAGCTCTTCCAAAAGTAGGTGAATGAGTTATTTGAGAAAAATTGGCTATCTGCAATACTATTAAGAGATAATTCACATTTACTCATTTTGAGTAGGTGAATAATTATCTATGGGTCTGAAACTTCACCAAGTGAAAGCTCTCCCAAAAGTAGGTGAATGAGTTATTTGAGAAAAATTGGCTATCTGCAATACTTTTAGAGATAATTCGCATTTACTCATTTTGAGTAGGTGAGTAATTAGCTATGGGTCTGAAACTTCACCATGTGAAAGCTCTCCCACAAGTAGATGAATGAGTATTTGATAAAAATTGGGTATCCACAATACTTTTACAGATAATTAGCATTTACTCATTTTGAGTAGGTGAATAAATAGCTATGAGTCTGAAACTTCACAGAGTGAAAGCTCTCCCAAAAGTAGGTGAATGAGTTATTTGAGAAAAATTGGCTATCTGCAATACTTTTAGAGATAATTCGCATTTACTCATTTTGAGTAGGTGAATAATTAGCTATGGGTTTGAAACTTCACCAAGTGAAAGCTCTGCCAAAAGTAGGTGAATGAGTTATTTGAGAAAAATTGGCTATCTGCAATACTTTTAGAGATAATTCGCATTTACTCATTTTGAGTAGGTGAGTAATTAGCTATGGGTCTGAAACTTCACCAAGTGAAAGCTCTCCCAAAAGTAGGTGAATGAGTTATTTGAGACAAATTGGCTATCTGCAATACTTTTAGAGATAATTCGCATTTACTCATTTTGAGTAGGTGAGTAATTAGCTATGGGTCTGAAACTTCACCAAGTGAAAGCTCTCCCAAAAGTAGGTGAATGAGTTATTTGAGAAAAATTGGCTATCTGCAATACTTTTAGAGATAATTCGCATTTACTCATTTTGAGTAGGTGAGTAATTAGCTATGGGTCTGAAACTTCACCAAGTGAAAGCTCTCCCAAAAGTAGGTGAATGATTTATTTGAAAAAATTGGCTATCTGCAATACTTTTAGAGATAATTCGCATTTACTCATTTTGAGTAGGTGAGTAATTAGCTATGGGTCTGAAACTTCACCATGTGAAAGCTCTCCCACAAGTAGATGAATGAGTTATTTGATAAAAATTGGGTATCCGCAATACTTTTACAGATAATTAGCATTTACTCATTTTGAGTAGGTAAATAATTAGCTATGGGTCTGAAACTTCACCATGTGAAAGCTCTCCCAAAAGTACATGAATGAGTTATTTGATAAAAATTGGGTATCCGCAATAGTTTTTGAGATAATTAGCATTTACTCATTTTGAGTAGGTGAGTAATTAGCTACGGGTCTGAAACTTCACCAAGTGAAAGCTCTTCCAAAAGTAGGTGAACGAGTTATTTGAGAAAAATTGGCCATCTGCAATACTTTTAGAGGTAATTCGCATTTACTCTTTTTGAGTAGGTGAGCAATTAGCTATGGGTCTGAAACTTCACCAAGTGAAAGCTCTTTGGGATAGCTGCTCTGCAGAGATACCCTGAAGATAAAAAATTTCGTCGAAATCGCTCTATGTAGCACGGTTTTCGAAATATTAGCATTTTTGTGTTTTGTAATTTTTGCGCAAAAATTCGAAAATTCAAAATGGCCGCCATTTTTGGCAAGATAAAATTTTTTTGAAAATTGGAATGGCTACTCTGCAGAGATACCCACCTGGTGGGTCAAAAATTTCGTCGAAATCACTCTATCTAGCACGGTTTTCGAGATATAAGCATTTTTGTGTTTTGCAATTTTGCGAAAAATTCGAAAATTCAAAATGGCCGCCATTTTTTGCGAGAAATTTTTTGTTTGAAAATTGGCATGGCTACTCTGCAGAGATACCCTGCGGGTCAAAAATTTCGTCGAAATCGCTCTATCTAGCACGGTTTTCGAGATATAAGCATTTTTGTGTTTTGCAATTTTTGCGAAAATTTCGAACATTCAAAATGGCCGCCATTTTTGGCGAGACAAAATTTTTTTGAAAATTGGGAAAAGTACTCCGCAGAGATATCCTGCGGGTGAAAAGTTTTGTCGAAATTGCTCTATCTAGCACGGTTTTTGAGATATAAGCATTTTTGTGTTTTGCAATTTTTGCGAAAATTTCGAAAATTCAAAATGGCCGCCATTTTTGGCGAGACAAAATTTTTTTGAAAATTGGGAAAACTACTCCGCAAAGGTACCCTGTGGGTCAAAAATTTCGTCGAAATCGCTCTATCTAGCACGGTTTTCGAGATATAAGCATTTTTGTGTTTTCCTTATTTGGAAAATTCGTAATGATTAATTAATCATTAATTACTCGGCCATTTCTTGACCAATTAATGCCAAAATCTAATGATTTCCAGATTTTAATAGAATGAATGTATTTGCCAAGTTTCAGGTGAATTGATAAAATTCCTTTCAAGTTATCATCCGGACAAGCTTCCCCATCGAAAAAAGACATTTTTGGTCATGTGACCTCTCTGATTCGTTGAAATGTCACTGCAGCATATTCAAAAAAATTCCCCAAGGCTACTGCCTAAACCTGCCAAATTTGAAAAGAATCCGCCTAACGGTTACAGAGTTATAAGGAAAACAAAATGCGGAGCCGGCAGAGCCGCCGGAGCCTGGAGGTCTCCCATACACAAACAAATTTCGCCTTAATTACCCTATCCAATGGACAATTGCTAATCCGGTCGGCGCAGACCGGATCGGCCGGTCCCAGTACTGTGTGCACTCGCAAGGTGGCGCATTGTACTTCCTTCCTGTCTAGACAGAGTGATGTCATAGCATCTTTTTCGTTGTCTAAACCTATTAGCCCCGTAGTAAGCTGATAGCGGGGTCGGTGGGAGGGTCTTGTGTGTCCATTGGATAGTGTATTAACTTATAAAAATTTAATTTACTTATTAAATTTGCAATTTTATTGCATTAATACATCCTATCCAATGGACAATTGCTGAATAACTAACGCTTGGTTGGCGGGTAAGTTACTAGGGACTTATGTGAACTCACAAGTAATAGCAAATTTTAACCTACGGTCTAGGCTGACTTTGTCAGGAGACCTATAGGCCCAGGCCTGTGCTGACCTTAAGGTCAGGAAACCTTGTAAGGCCATGGTCGGTTGCCAGTAGCCGGTTACCCGGGGCTATACCAACTTCGCCCCCCCCCCCCCCCCCCCCCCCCCTTTTTGCAGACCTGCTCTGAGGTAGGGGAAGCGAGGGATCAGTTCAGTCCCAGAATCCAAATAAACCTCCCGAAGGAAGCACGTCACACTTAATTTCTATGTACATGAAGAACTGTTTACACTATGTACATATATACAAGTCTCCTCAATCAAAGGGCCACTTGTGGATCTGCTGAGCAGCCACTACCAAGTACAAATGGTAACGCTCTGAATCAGCCCAAGCCACAAACTTCAGATAGAACTGTGTGAAGGTATTATGTGACTTCAGCGGCAGGCTGACAAGATTGGATCTAAGGAGACTCCTGACTGGAAGACCTTAGAAGCAGCAAAGGCCCTGACATCATGGGCTTTAACCTGATGTAAATTGTGGTCCTCCTGGTCAGAGAGCTCATAACATAGGATCACAGTCTGCTTGATCCAAGAGGAGATAGTGGCAGGTGAGATGTCTTTGTTGAAACCTTTCTTAAAGGATACAAAAACCACCTCCTTATTCTACCCGAGGTCTGAGGTCCTGTCCAAATAGTAGCGCAATGCTCTGAGGGAGGGACCTGTCAGACTTGAGCGATCTATCCAGATTTGGAGCCTGGGCTGTTACAACCCCCGGGGCCACACTGTCTGGACCCTCTTTGGCCAGCTGATTCTTGGAGAGAGGGCTGGGTGATGGGTACAGGGACACCTTTGATCAGTCAGATAGGTGTCTAATATTTCTGTTTAGCCAAGCATGTATCTCACTTCCACGCTTGCCCGACCCCAGGGCCAAGAGGAAAACTGCCTTGAAGGTCAAATGCTTCAAGGAGGCCTCTTTAATTGGTTCAAAATGACCTTTGTGAGCTGGTGCAAAAACTAGGGAGAGGTTCCAGGAGGGGATTCCCTTCCCGCCTTTGGGTCTGTCTCAGTGGAAATTATCCAGGAGACGAGTGAGATTTTCATCCTTACTGATATTGATGGGCGAAATTCCCAGTTTATCGGCAATGGCTGACCTTTAACCATCAATGGTGCTGGGCTGCAACTTCCTGTCCTGAAACAGGTACATAAGGAAGTCAGCAACTGACTTTACAGGGGGTGCCCCAAAGTCCACCTGATGAGTAATGCACCACTTTGTAAAAATGGCCCACTTGCCTCATAGATTGATCTGATTGATCCCCTATGAGGAGCCTCAATTCTTGCCGTCACTGCCTCAGACAGGCCCTGCTCCTCGATTGCTGAGACTCTAGGAGCCATGCATGGAGATTAAGATTTGTCAGATTTCTGTGAGGGATCTAATTGAATGGCTGTGCCAACAGGTTGGGCAGATTGGGCAGGCTCAGTGGGATTTGGCTGGATATGGCCACTAGATCCCAAAACCAATGCATGTGGGCCACCCCGGAGCAATCAGAAAGATTCTCTTGCATGGGGAGTCCTGAAACTTCTCCACCACTTTGCCCAATATGGCTGATGGTGGGAAGGTGTATGCTTCCAGATCCTACCATGGCAGACTGAGCGCATCCACTGCTGTGGCCAGGGGATCTGGTACCGGTGACACAAACAGAGGCAACTTGTTGTTGAACCTCGTGGCAAATAAGTCTATTTTGGCCCTGTGCCACCTATAGCATATTGAGTGGAAGACCTCTGGAAGGAGAAACCACTCTGGATGGTCTGGCCTAGCCTGGATAGCTTGTATGCTACCACGTTCAGCCGGCCTGGAATGTGTCAGGCTTTATAGTCACTTGTTTCCTGGTACACCAGGTCAAGATTCTCCATAGTAGGGCACAAAGTGGGCCCGACCTCATGCCTCCTTCCTTGTTTATGTATGATACTACAGTGGTGTTGTCGGTTGCTACAAGTACTATCTTGTTTGAGCAAAGGTCTTGGAACTCTTTTAAAGCCAGAAAGACTGCTTTTAGTTCTAGATAGTTTATATGCAGCTTGCTTCCCAGAAGGGACAAGGTTCCTCTTGTAGTGTGCTCGTCTATGTGAGCGCCCCACCCTTCTATTGATGTGTATGTAAATATTTGCAGAGCATGTTTAATTGGGTGTAATGGTTGGCCTGCAAGTACATTGTCTTCCTTCAGCCACCATTGTAAATGGGGATGCAGGGACCTGGGGATTGGGATCACCTTTCTTAGTGATTCTGGTACCCTCCAGTTGTTTTTGAGATGCCACTGAATGGGTCTCATATAAAGTCGGCCCAGATGAACTTCCTTTTCTGTAGCTGTTAATAAACCTATCAAGGACATGAATTCCTGGACCGGGCAAACCGGTAGGGATAGTAGTTTCAGCATTTTCTCTTGAAGGTTCTGCCACCGGTCCGGAGTCAGTCGAACCTGACCAAACATGAGGTCGAACTGGTAACCTACAAAATCGAAGTTTTGTTTGGCCTCCAGCTCTGATTTCTCTAAGTTCACCAGCCAACCCAGTTGCTGATACATTTTTACTAGTTATTTCCTGTGTATGTTGGGAACAACCCTGGTGGGATCTGGCTCTCACCAACCAGTCGTCTAGGTACTGGTGGATTCTTAAATCCCTGTGTATGGCCATCAGTTTCACCTTTGGTATCACAGTGAACTCCATGGGTGCTGTGGACAAACCGAATGGCAGGGCCTTGAACTGGTGTGCCCGACCTTGGATGTGAAACCTCAGGTATTTCCTGGATTGTTCTTGTATAGGTGTATGGACGTAGGCGTCCTTGAAATCTATTGAGGTAACCCACCCCCCTTGTTGGAGGGAGGTCCTGATGGTCTCCGAAAGGTTTGGTTTGCTCAGATCTAGAATAGGTCTCCAATGGTTGTCTGGTTCTGGAACCAAAAAAGGTCAGTTGAAGAAACCCAGAGATTTTGAACTGGCTCGACTGCATCTTTGTACATAAGCTGATGTAATGCCTCTAACCAATATAGGTTCCTGTGAGAATGTACATAGCAGTTGATGATTTTTGGTGACCTTGTCAAGTTTGGCCTTGACTAGAAAGGGAGAGTGTAGAAACATTTGTACTACCTAGGGTACAGCCCCCAAGGCTTCCAAAGTTCCCAAAATGGATTTAGTTTGGATGTCACATTTGGTAGTCTGACAAACATTTTCTGTCCCTCCAGACACTGGTCCGGTCTGGTGACAATGAACCAAGTTAACAGTCTCTCTGTTCTTGTTGTGGTCTGGTGGGGCTGATACAACTTTTCACATTTTACAGACTCTTGGCCCCAGGCCAGCCGCCTGCAAGGTGCAGCATTTATACAGTAATTATTATTTGAAAGATGGCTGACCCCTGGCCGGACGTGATGAAAACTTGTTTGACTGTAGACCACCTTTTCTCTTGCTGCTGAAATGACCTATTGGTTTTTCCTGTGTCTATCCAATTGATTGTAAGGTTGAAAACTATTATCTTTTCAGTCAAATCCAGCACCGATAACAGGCTGGTGAGATAAGGGAAGGTTGCCTATTAGTAGCTTGGGACATTGCCATATCAAGACCACTGACTGGTCTAAGAATTCTCTGTAACCAAAATTCCTCTGTTCGGTACCAGGACTCTGTAACCGGTAATTCTCTGTAACGGACAAAAAACTGGCAGGCTGGGGTCACCCATGAATTTAGACAGCTACTGGTCTATGTTTAGCCAACTTTTTTCTATGTAACCGGTTGGGGCGAAGCACTGTACAGTAAGGACTGTGTAATCGGCACCTGGTCGGTAGACTTTGTAACTGGTAGGTTGAAGCCATATCTTGTAGACACTAGCTGTCTATCCGCCCCGGAATCAATTCCGAATGGACTGTGTCGGATGACTCTGTAACCGGTTGGGGTCTGGTAAGCTGTGCAAGGCTGTGTAGCCGGTACCCGGTCGGTACACTCTGTAACCAGTTGCTGAAGCAACTGTACAAGGCTGTGTAGCTGGTACCCGGTCGGTATACTCTGTAATCAGTTGCTGAAGCAAATTTACAACTGTCTTTTGTGTTGAATTCTGCTTACTGTAGGTTTCCTCCATTAATTAAAGTATTTCTTTTAAATGCACGTGTAGATTTGACAGTTGCTGGGAAAGCCCCTAAGCTATTTTTAGAAGCAATTGTTGTTTGGCCTGTCAGCTTACTGTAGGTTTCCTCCATTAATTAAAGTATTTCTTTTAAGCGCACGTGTAGATTTGACAGTTGCTGGGAAAGTCCCTAAGATATTTTTAGAAGCAATTGTTGTTTGGCCTGTCACGTGACCAGCTTGCTGGTCAGAAAGACACACGATTGGTTGATTGGAGATGACGTCAGTGGTCGCATTCTTGGTGTGATACTTAACCGGCAACTTAACAGTATTCTGACTGTCCACAAACCCCACTACCAACAACAAGGCCGGGTCTGCAAGGCAGGGACTGTAATCACAGTAGACGTGAGTTCTGAAGAATGCACTTCCGACTTTCCTGGTCGGTGAAGCACGTGACCAGCTTCGTGATCTGGTCGGTGAATCACATGACCAGCTTCGTGGAGATGATGTCAGACGTAGCGTTCTTTTGAGCTGGCTGGTCGGCTGATTTAAAAAGCAGAGAAGCCTGGACCAGTGGACAAAGGTCGGTTGAACTGGAGCTTACCGGTCGACTAATGCTTTACAGCAAAGAAATCTGGACCAGTGCGCTCTGAAGATATCTGAAGAATACATCTCTTGCTTCTGTTGAAAAACACTAAATACTTGAGCTACGCTGGTGTGACTGATGCTTTACAGCAGAGAAGTTGGTACCAGTGCGCTCTGAAGAAATCTGAAGAATGCACCTCTTGCTTCTGTTGAAAAACACTAAATACTCGAGCTGGCTGGTGTGACTGATGCCTTACAGCAGAGAAGTTGGTACCAGTGCGCTCTGAAGAAATCTGAAGAATGCATCTCATGTTAGGGAATTCTGTCTATGTTAAATACTGCATAGACTGAAGTTTTCCGTGATTAAATGGGGGAATTCTTTCTATTTATAGTGAAGAAACTTGAAAAAATTGACGTTTCTTCCGTGATTGTAGTTGTAAGGTTACAGAAGGTACATTCAAACAAAAGACACGGATAAAAATACCTTGTAAGTAGTACATATCCATTATTTTTCTTATTATAGTCGATCTGCCCCTAACAACACAATTGTTGAATGGGAGGAAACTAGCAAAATGGTTGCCTTCATAATTCTCGTCGTGTACTGCCCTATCATCAAAACTAAACTGAGTCAACTAGGGAGCGTTTCCAGCAGATTTCTTAATGTATATCCGTGCCTGATATGCAGATAACACTTCTACACTAAAAATATATACAATAATAAGGCGAAAATCCGTCATAATGCACACTTTTCCTTAATAATAAGGTGAAAATCCGTCATAATGCACACTTTTCCTGGAGATGTTGAAAACATGTCTGCACAGTATACGCGCCAAATGAAAAAAGATGCTACAACGTCACTCTGTCTAGACAGGAAGGAAGTATGATGCGCCACCTTGCAAGTGCACACAGTACTGGGACCGGCCAGCCAGTGGAGACACAGGGCGTCTTTTTCTGGCGTTTGGCGGGCCGGTCTGCGCCGACCGATTAGCAATTGTCCATTGGATAGGATGTATTAACGCAATAAAACTGAAACTTCACTATTACGTAGGTAGGTGAATGACTTATTTAGAAGAAATTGTGTGTATGCAATACTTTTACAGATAAAAGGCATTTACCGGGTACTCATTTACTATATCTAGCACTGGACCATAGGAACTTTGATTCCAGTTTTGCTGCAATTCCCTACTTTATGGCATAAGTAAATACAATGTAGCTAAACTCCAAAAGATTCAAAATGCCCTTTGTAGAATTGTTTTTAGACTTGATAGAACTAGCCATGTCACTCCCTTTCTTCAAAAACTACACTGGCTCCCTATCATATACCGCATCTTGTTTAAGTACAATCTAATTACTTTCAAGGCTATCAAATTCTCTCAACCCATATACCTATCATCCTTGATCAAAACCAGTTGTTTAACGCGTGGAAATCGTCTTTCTCTTTCCTCAGTCTCTCACAAAAAGGCCATTGGTAGGCAAGGTTTTGCAATGGCTTCCCCCACAGAATGGAACAGACTCCCACAATCAGTACGATCACATCAAACAACTAGAAATAGGACGCCCTGTTGATAGTAGACGCGAATAGAAACAGGATAGCATAGAAGAACACACATTATCATGTGTAATGTCCACCCCATGAACCTTTTGCCAAAATTGTACAGTAGTCTTACAAGACCCTGTTTCATTTGTAAAATATATCAATCATTTTATTTATTATGATGCTTAAATATTTATTAGTGTAGATGTAAATTATTTCAGCTTCATGCCTTTTTGCATTGGTTGGGTCGAAAATTTTGACGAAATCACTCTATCTTGCACGGTTAAGAAGATAGAAGCAAATTCCTGTTTTTCTATTTTGGGCAAAAATTCGAAAAATCAAAATGGCCGCCATTTTTGGGGAGGGGAAAATTTTTTGAAAATTGCCAAGAGTACATTCCTTAGATACCATGTGGGTCGAAAATTTCGACGAAATCGCTCTATGTCGCACAGTTAAGGAGATAGAAGCAAATTTGTCTTTTCCATTTTGGGCAAAAATTCGAAAATTCAAAATGGCCGCCATTTTTGGGGAGGGCAAAGATTACATTCCTTAGATACCCTGTGGGTCGAAAATTTCGACGAAATCGCTCTATCTCGCACGGTTAAGGAGATAGAAGCAAATTTGTGTTTTGCCATTTTTGGCGAAAATTCAAAATGGCTGCCATTTTGGGGGAGGGGAAAATTTTTTGAAAATTACCAAGAGTACAATGCTCAGATACCCTGTGGGTCGAAAATTTCGACGAAATCGCTCTATCTCGCACGGTTAAGGAGATAGAAGCAAATTTGTGTTTTGCCATTTTTGGCAAAAATTCGAAAATTCAAAATGGCCGCCATTTTTGGGGAGGGGAAAATTTTTTGAAAATTGCAAAGATTGCATTGCTTAGATAATTAAAAATTTCGACGAAATCGCTCTATCTTGCACGGTTAAGGAGATATTAGCAAATTACTCAAAAGTAGTACTGAAAATACACAATGAAGTACCTAAATGGCTATTACTCATGTACTGACAAAGCTATCAGTCCCAAATGCAATACCAAGCGAGCTATGGACATAACAATCTTGTATTCAAAATTGTAGTAAAATATCTTTAATTATTTTGGCTTAAATGCACGGAAACCAATGGGTACTGAAAATAGCTGTACTTAAGTATTACTCAGTAAGCAAAAGAGGTACAACAGCCAAAAGCAATCCCAAGCAAGCTACTGACCCAATAAGCCTGCATACCAAATTTGGTGACAATAGCTCTAATACTTTTCCTTTAAATGAGCGGAAACCATGCGTAACGCCGGACATCGGACGCCGGACATCGGACGCCGGACATCGAACGGCGGAAAAAGCAAAAATAATATATCCACCCCCCAGGGGGGTGGACATAATAACAGGTTTCCGTAGCCAGCTAAAGACCTATTTGTTTAGACTAGCATATCCTCCACCATAGCACATCTCCCTGGTGGGCGCTATTTTTTGGATCTCTACCTTATACGTCCCTGGACTTTCCCTTTTTGACCTCAAGTGCATTAGAGGATGTTACATCAATTTTGCGCTATATAAATGTTTCTATTCTATTCTATTTTAGTAGCTATTACTCAGCTATCTACTCACTTAGCTATTGACCTAGATCTGGAAAAGCAACAAAAATATAAAGGACACAGGAAAGTAAGCTTATCAAAAACTAGATGAATAACAAATGCCTATCTGTAATACTTTTAAAGATAAAGGGTATTGACTCATTTTAGTAGCTATTATTCAGTTATGCAAAGAGCTATATATCTGAAACTTCACTGTGTGGTAGATCAGCCAAAAGTAGGTGAATGACTTATTTAGAAGAAATTGCCTATCTGTAATACTTTCAGAGATAAAAGACATTTCCTCGTTTTAGTAGCTATTACTCAGCTATCCAAAGAGCTACAGTTCTGCAACCTCACTATGTGGTAGATCACCCAAAAGTAGGTGAATGACTTATTTAGAAGAAATTGCCTATCTGTAATACTTTTAAAGATAAAGGGTATTGACTCATTTTAGTAGCTATTATTCAGGTATTCAAAGAGCTACAGTTGTGCAACTTCACTATGTGGTAGATCACCCAAAAGTAGGTGAATGACTTATTTAGAAGAAATTGTGTGCATGCAATACTTTTACAGATAAAAGACATTTACTCATTTTAGTAGTTATGACTGAGCTATGCAAAGAGCTATAGATCTGAAACTTCACTGTGTGGTAGATCAGCCAAAAGTAGGTGAATGACTTATTTAGAAGAAATTGTGTGTATGTAATACTTTTACAGATAAAAGACATTTACTCATTTTAGTAGCTATGACTGAGCTATGCAAAGAGCTATAGATCTGAAACTTCACTGTGTGGTAGATCAGCCAAAAGTAGGTGAATGACTTATTTAGAAGAAATTGCCTACCTGTAATATTTTTAGAGTTAAAAGACATTTGCTCATTTTAGTAGCTATGAGTGTGCTATGCAAAGAGCTATAGATCTGCAACTTCACTATGTGGTAGATCAGCCAAAAGTGGGTGAATGACTTATTTAGAAGAAATTGCCTACTTGCAATACTTGTAGAGAGAAAAGACATTTCCTCATTTTAGTAGCTATTACTCAGCTATCCAAAGAGCTACAGTTCTGCAACGTCACTATGTGGTAGATCATCCAAAAGTAGGTGAATGACTTATTTAGAAGAAATTGCGTGTATGCAATACTTTTAAGATAAAAGGCATTTACTCATTTTAGTAGCTATTACTCAGCTATCTACTCACTTGGCTATTGACCTAGATCTGAAAAAGCAACAAAGATATAAAGGACACAGGAAAGTAAGCTTATCAAAAACTAGATGAATAACAAATGAAAAGATTTGCCTAACTTTAATACTTGTGAAGGTATTCGACATTTATTTCCATCATAATTTTGCTACAAATAAGAAAATAGCTATTGCTTATTTATGACACGCAATGGAACCCCAAACGATATGCCATGTTATAGTTAAGGAAAAAGTAGCTGAACGAATTATTTTAGGAAAATACTGTAACTGCAGCAGTTTTTGAGTTATAATGGATTTACTCAACAGTCAGAATTTCAAAGTAGCTATTACTCAGCTATCCAATGTGCAACAGGTCAGCAACTCTACTATCTGATAGCTTATCAAAAACTAGATGAATAACATATTTGAAAATATTTCCCTAACTTTAATACTTTTGAAGATATTTGACATTTATTTATTTATGTTATTTTGCTAAAAATAAGAAAATAACTATTACTCACTTATGGCATGCAATAGAACCCCAAACGATGTGTCATCTTATAGTTAAGGAAAAAGTAACTGAACAACATATTTTAGGAAAATACTCCTAACTGCAATAGTTTTGGAGTTAAATGGATTTACTCAACAATCACAATTTCAAAGTAGCTATTACTCAGCTATGCAATGTGCAACAGGTCTGACACTTTACTATGTGATAGCTTACCAAAAACTAGATGAATAACATGTTGAAAGATTTGTTTAACTGTAATACTTTTGAAAATATTTGACATTTACTTATGTTGTTATTTTGCTACAAATAAGGAAATAGCTATTACTCACTTATGGCATGCAATAGAACCCCAAACTATATGCCATCTTATAGTTAAGGACAAAGTAGCAGAATAACATATTTTAGGAAAATACTCTAACTGCAATAGTTTTGGAGTTACAGTGGATTAACTCAACAGTCACAATTTCAAAGTAGCTATTACTCAGCTATCCAATGTGCAACAAGTCTGAAACTTTACTATGTGATAGCTTATCAAAAAGTAAATGAATAACATATTTGAAAAGAATTCCCTAACTTTAATACTTTTGAAGATATTTGACCTTTACTTATGTCATTATTTTGCTACAAATAAGAAAATAGCTATTACTCACTTATGGCATGCAATGGGACCCCAAACTATGTACCATTTTATAGCTAAGGACAAAGTAGCTGAACAACATATTTGAAGAAAAAGCTGTAACTGCAATAGTTTTTTAGTTATGAGCCCTTTACTCCAAGTAGCCAAGATTGCTATGACTCACTTATCTTTAGGCCTAAGTCAAAGGGGAAAAATCTGACTGGCTATCTAGACTGTTTACATATAGTTTCCCAATACATCTTAACACATTCTACAGCTCTAAAACCAATAAAAAAGGAGATATAAGGTAAAATGTCAAAATCGGCTATTTTATGACCCCAGTTTGACCCCTACAGGGGGTCGGGGGGATTTGACTTTCTTTCTAGACTCTCCACATATGGTTTCCTACCACCTCCCAATACATTTTATGGCTCTAAATGCAATACTTATGAAGATAATAGGGGGGTTCACATGAATTTTAAGCTTTCTGTTTGGTACCTGTGAGAAAATTGCTCATAAATCAGTCAATTTTCATCGGATCACTCCCAAAATCTAATCAGCTTGCGTTTTTGATAGTATGAACATGTGTGTAAAATTACAAGCCTCTGCGGTTGGTAGATTTTGTTGAGCGGCGATGACGGTAGGTGTACCCCAAAAAACTATTTTTTGATCATGTGACCTTGATAAAGATCAAAGGTAATTTTAGCATGTTGAAAAATTTTAGCATGTGGAAAAATTTTCCGGCGCCTAAGGTATATAAATAGGTAAGTAATTAAGTAAGTAAGAAACACTTATAAAGCGCCGAAATTGATGTAAACATCCTCTAAGGCACTGATGTCCAAAAAGGGATAGTCCAGTTCCAAAAGGAGGTCAGTTTTCACATTAGCATCCGATAGGGGAGATAGGCTATTGGGGAGGATAGCTGCCAAATATAGTTAAAAAGCTTCCAATAATAATGGAGATATTCAAGGGAGACTATAATGCAGTGGTGGAGAGGAAACTGAAGCGAAAACAAATAAATGCCCTTTTCAGGGACGCTTAATGAATAGAAATATATGTCCATTTTTTTCCAAAAGATAAATTTAAAAGCTTTTTGCTACAGCAGCATACATACATGTTAACAGTGCGACGAAACTCCAAAATTGAATCTTATTTTATTATTACTATACAGTCTAACGGTAATCATATACAGTAAACTCTGCATATTTCAAACCATGAAAATCCTGTCAAAATGGTTCAAATTGTACCAAGTTCGAGTAATATTTTTACTATTTCCAGCCTGAATCGAACCGAATGGGCGATAATGGGTGAATCTTTGTAAAACACTATAAAGTACAAATAATTAAAATACATTTATTGAGGAATTCATTCATTTCAAGATTTAACAACATTTAAACATAGAAGAATATTAAAATACATGAAAACTGCTCACGTTCTGTCCCTTTTAAAATGTCATAGAAATGTATGTACTTTCGTGGTCAGTTGGATCTAACTAATTTCTATAAAAAAGTCAGAAATTGTGCTCTGTTTCATTGATTCATTTCTGGTCTTACTTAAAAAAATTTCAAGTTTGGTAACCTATTCAAGTTCTTGTGATGAGTTTTCAATGGATTCAATGAATCTTCTGAGCTGCTTGCACATTTGTTCAGCTTCCTGTTGGGAGGGGGTGGGCTCTTCCTGGGGTCCCTCTTCTTCTTCCTGGTCACTGTCCTCCTCCTCCTCTGCTCCTTTGACTTCCTTCATAATTTCCTCATCAGAAGACATTTTAGAGGTGATGAGCTCATCATCTACTTCAGTGTACAGGCTGAATTCCTCACATGGAGGCCTGGTTGGTTACTGACTGGTGGGATGGATGACTTCCCTGCGGGTCTCATACTCTGTAAAAGCCATGTGCTGCCAGCAGTTAGAGATTGTCTCAGGGGTCACTTTGGCCCAGGCATGCTGGGTTTCCGTCAGGGCATCTAACATGGTCAGTTTAAACTCTACCCCATTGTCCAGTGCCTCAATGTTTCTCTTGTGAATTGAGGACTGATAATGGTGTTTCAAGTATCTGATTATTCCCTGATCCATGGGTTGGAGAATACTGGTGCAGTTGGGAGGCAGGAAACCCATCTTCACTGACTTAACAACACCGATTGATTTAGGGTGGGCAGAGCAGTTATCTAATAGGAGGGCAAATTTCCTATTCTGGAGGGACATTCTGCTGTCAAATTTTCGTATCCACTCAGTGAAAATGTCATTAGTCATCCAGGCCTTGGATTTAGCTCTATACTCAGTAGGTAGAATGAGGTGACCTCTGAATGACCTTGGGTTGTGTGACTTCCCAATGCACAGGAATGGCACCCGGTCAGATCCATCCAGGTTGGCACAGAAGAGGACAGAGATCCTCTCTTTTGACATCTTGCCCCCAGAACACTCCTGGCTCTTGAATGCTAGGGTTCTGTTAGGAATAACCCTGTAGAACAGCCCTGACTCGTCGCAGTTGTAAATGTTCTTGGCTTCATATTCCTGAAGAATCTCAGTCCACATGGTCTGATGCCAGGCACACACATCTGATGAATTGATCACCTTAATTGCAATCGGTCGAATTAGTGAGAGAATAAGGAATGGTGTTTATTGGACAAAACAGAGTTTATCATCTTCGGATCCCATGCTCAACTCAAGAAATTAGATCCCTATCTCCCAGTTAGGATATTTGGTAATTTCATGCATCAGCAGTTGTTGTAAAGAACTTTGGGGTCTGGTTTGATGCTAATTTCTCCTTTGCTGATCATGTCCGCAATATTTGTAAGACATGCTTCATTCAAATTTGTGATCTCAGGCGGGTTAGAAAGCACTTGACTGATGGAAGCCAATGCCTTGGTGACTAGTCACCTTGATTATTGCAACTATCTCTTCAGGAGTTTGTCGAGTCTCAACATGCACAAACTACAGTGTATTCAAAACACACTTGCTAGGATTGTCACAAACTGTAACAAATACACACGGGCATCTCCTAATCTCAAACGACTCCATTGGCTCCCAGTTGAATTTCGCTGTATCTTCAAAACTGCCACTCTAGTTTATAAGTTTCTTCACAATGGTCATCCCAGTTACTTTGGTCCTCTTTTGTCTGCTCATTGTGGAAGATATAGTACAAGATACAACCATCCAGATAAAAGGTTCTTGGAGGTTCCTCAATTCTGTCCATCTGTACATAAATCAAAAAATCACTTTGGCCACAGCTTTGCTTTTGATGCTCCCACGGTTTGGAATCATTTGCCTGATGAGGTCCATTCTGCCCCAACTCTTGCCTGTTTCAGGAAAAGTTTAAAATCGTATCTCTTCAAAAAGGCATTCCCAACTTAGCATAAACTCTATCCGGCATCTCCGTGGTACTGGACCTGGCAACGGCTAAGGATAGATGATTTTTTAAATTTGATTTTGGTGTTGCGCCTTAGAGTCTGCCAAGCAGAGATTAAGCGCTATAAAAAGTACAGAATAGAATAGAATTAATCTCACTAGAGAGATCAAACATGGCGGCGCCCATGTAATCATAAAACCACTGGATTCACAGTTAAAATTTGAGAATATTATGTACTTTAATGTTGTGAAAGTGTGTCTGGTGAGTGGCTGTATTGTAAAAAATAGCATCAGAGATGCCCGTACCCCACAGCCTAGGGAAATATTTTCAACACCATGAGATACAGAAGTACTGTATCAGTACAAACTTCAGGATACTTTCAGAGCACTGTCGGTTATATAAAGGTCCAAACAATGTTTAAATGGAGAAATAATGTTTAAAAGAAAGATCATGCATATAAAGATTAAGTATTAAAACAAGATAATTCAATAACAAGATGACAGCATTAACTAAAATTCAACCCTCTTTATATACATCTGCAAGGCCCGAATTATGGTTTAGATGGTTTGAATATTACCATGCATACAGAAGTGGTAATACATTTAATGAATGCTTATGTGTGGTGTTGGAGCAAAATCTGTGGCTCACTTGATGAAATTCTATCTCTTACAATGGGAAGTTATGAAAGTAAAATTCTTAATAAATTCTTATATGACTTTAATAGTGCTTAATCTGCATCAAAAGAGAGACCCAAAGGTGCAACAAGATTTTATAGGTCAAGGTCACTACGACAAGGTCAAAGGTCAAATTAAGGTGACACCATGATAATACACACCTCTAGCCCCTAACCAATGTCCCTAGCAAGTATCAACTTCCTCAACCTTACGGTTTCCAAGATATAGCCCGGACAAGATTTTATAGGTCAAGGTCACTACGCCAAGGTCAAAGGTCAAATCAAGGTCAGATCATGACGTTGCACAACTACATCCCCTAACCAATGTCCCTACCAAGTATCAACTTCCTACACCTTACGGTTTCCGAGATATAGTCCGGACAACATTTTATAGGTCAAGGTCACTACGGCAAGGTCAAAGGTCAAATCAAGGTCAGACCATGACATTGCACACCTACACCCCCTAACCAATATCCCTACCAAGTATCAACTTTCTACACCTTACGGTTTCCGAGATATAGCCCGGACAAGATTTTATAGGTTAAGGCCACTACGACAAGGTCAAAGGTCAAATCAAGGTCAGACCATAACACTGCACACCTACACCCCCTAGCAAATGTCCCTACCAAATATCAACTTCCTACACCATACGGTTTCCGAGATATAGCCCGGACAAGATTTTATAGGTCAAGGCCACTACGGCAAGGTCAAAGGTCAAATCAAGGTCAGACCATGACGTTGCAGACCTACACCCCCTAACCAATATCCCTACTAAGTATCAACTTCCTACACCTTACGATTTCCGAGATATAGCCCTGACAAGATTTTATAGGTCAAGGTCACTACGGCAAGGTCAAATCAAGGTCACACCATGACGTTGCACACCTACACCCCCTAACCAATGTCCCTACCAAATATCAACTTCCTACACATTACAGTTTCCGATATATAGCCTGGACAAGATTTTATAGGTCAAGGTCACTACGGCAAGGTCAAAGGTCAAATCAAGGTCAGACCATGACGTTGCACAACTACACCCCCTAACCAATGTCCCTACCAAGTATCAACTTCCTACACCTTACGGTTTCTGAGATATAGCTCGGACAAGATTTTCAAACTCAAGGTCACTACGGCAAGGTCAAAGGTCAAATCAAGGTCAGACCATGACGTTGCACACCTACACCCCCTAACCAATGTCCCTACCAAGTATCAACTTCCTACACCTTACGGTTTCTGAGATACAGCCCGGACAAACTATTTCCCGCCGCCCGCCCACCCGCCTGCCCGCCCATCCGGACACCATGGGTGAAAACAATACCCCGACAGCCCTTAAGGGCTGTGGGGTAACAATGTATTTGTCCATGTGACACACCTATTGTTATCCATTTGTAGCATTATGTATTCCCATTGAATTACAGTGTGCACTTAATCCCCTTTCAAATATTTGCATCAATATGTGTCACTGAGGCTTGGTTCGACTAATTCCTTCAAAATCATACATATGTTTTTGTGGCCCCAATTTATTAAGTTCGAATAATACCAAAAACGTACATTCGAACATTCGAGTAATTCCGTGAATTTCAACAGTAAAATGTTGGTACATGAGAAATGGTTCAAATAATGCCGAAATTCGAATAATGGTGAATCAAGTTACACAGAGTCTACTGTACAATTGTAAACACAGTAGAACTCCTATTATCCAACTATTTTGGGAGGAAAAAATTTTGGTCACACTATAAGAGGTACTTTGACAAGCACAACATTTTTATAAATAGTAATGTCACCATTAACAATGTCTTCAGTGGCCTAGTGGGTTAGCAAGTTTGGCATCTAATCACAGGCTGTCACCTCTGTGTGGGTTCGACTCCCACAAGTGACAATGCTGAGAACCTGTCCCAGTATGATCCTGGCTGTTGAACAGGATGTAAACCCCCAACTTTGACCTTTGACAACATCAACATATATAAATTTAAATCACAAGATTACTCCAATAATGTCCCTCTTTTATTAGTACAGTAGAACCTCTATTATGAGTAGAACCTCATGGGAGAGGAACAATTAGGTCGGATAATAGAAAGGTCGGATAATGGAAAGCCTAAAATAACAGGTTTAAATGGAGCTGGGAGAGTGGATTGGAGGTTGGATAACTGAAAATTCGGATAATAGAGGGTCGGATAATAGAGGTTCTACTGTATTAGCTTCAACATAAGAAATAAGAACCAAATGAGTTACCAAAATAAATGAAATTTGCCACTGTTACCATTATTTACCTTTCAACATTATGAGGCAAACTTCACTGAAATTCCACGTTACATCAATAAAAGCCAAACATTTGAAAAAAAAAACAACAAAAAAACCTGACAAAATTCACCTACCATTCAAAGTGAAATTTGGGGGGGTCCACTGTGGCAAATCTAAAACAATCAACACTTTTTAACATTTGTTACTTTACCAAGTGCTAAAACTTACTGAAGAGGGCATTCCTGACATCATGGGCTGGAGACCCCAGCTTACAGGAGGGTGATTTGGTCCTGGGCCACCAGTGTGAGGTGGGAATTGGAGATCTGGCATCGCTGATTGTAGCTCCGGGAAACCTATTTGAACACAGATTTCAATCCATACCATGAAAACTTAAAATAACTGTTGATAACATTACTTACAACCAAAATTGGGTTCTACATAACTTTAAAGCCAAAATCACTAAAACACATTCACAGCTTTGGGTTTAAGGTCATGTTATGTCTGGCCTAGGTGCCACATCGACAAAATTTTTGAAATCCACTGATTAATTTTCAAATAACTTCCATATTAAAACAACTGATGAACATTTTACAATTTTTCATCCACCAGACTGAGAGGAAGAGAGTACAATGAAACTTCCCCATAAAAATCCCTTTGTCCAGCAAATTTACTGCAATGTTAAAGATATGCTAATGTGACAAAACTGGCTATTTCTGATGCAGCCAAGTCATAAATTCATTTGAAGCATTTTTCGTCCAACGGCTCTACTGCCTTACTACCAATTATCGCCGGGTACCAATTATCGCCAGACAAAATTCAAATACACATAACTTGACCAAAAGTACATCACAAGTCTAGCAAATAAGGTAAAACCATTTCAACAGTGAATAGAACAGATACACAATGAAAAGCTTTCAAAATGTGTGGCCATTACTGAAATATGAATGTTTTATTTTCCGGTGGCGATAATTGGTACTCGGCGATAATTGGTAGCAAGGCAGTACAAGCAAGAAAAGTAGAGCCAAGGTAACCATGTCTAGTACTGCTACCCTGCATAAGTTGGCCGCGGCTCATCTACAAGCTCCAGAAAGACAAATAGGTTATTGTACACCAACGAAAACTGTTGCATATAATAAGTTTAACAAGAATACATGGTTTTACAGTGTAGTAGACCACTCATGTTAAAGCCCTGTGAAGCTGTGGTGAGGGCGGCCAACTTATGACTGCGGCCAACTTATGTAGTGGTGGTGGACCAGTTCACGCCCGGGTACCAATTCACGCCCACCCGTAAATTTATCCAAAATAATCACAGTTAAACAATAAATTACAAATGTATATGATCAATTTGATGATTATCTATAATGTGGTAAACATCTTCTCGATGAAAAATCATAAATCTTCAAGAAAATTGAGGGTGGGCGTGAATTGGTACCCGGGCGTGAACTGGTCCACCACCACTAGGGAAGCAGTACTCTGCCAGCAGAATACTGGGACTTAATGGGCGATAATAGGATATATAATCACAATGACACCGTTATTTGGTCTATCACCTGAACTGGGTCTGTCAGCTGACATTTATATGCATTCATATATAATTTAATACAATAGGCCTTATTTTGACTCCATTCACTAGCATATGACGTTTTTATTATCCATTTAATGGTCCTTTGTTTTAGAAGCCAACACCGGAAGTCACTCGATTCAGTAGATGTATTCGACTGATAATCTATGGAAGGTATGCATTAAATATGCGCAGTGGATTTCCATTAAATTCATTAAATGATCAGAAAAATGGGTTACATAGATTTCATAGATTCCATAGCTTTTAAAATCTTATGCAAATTGTCTCCAGTAGTATAGTTTATGTTTAAGCAGACTTAATACAATAATTCAAGTTGTAAGATATTACTGCCATGTTTTATTTCTTACATTGTCACATAGCAACATAAATACACATAAACACCTGCAAAAATGAAAAATAACTAATAAATTTTTCAGATTAAACCTAACAATATGGGTATCAAAATCTAGCATTTTCAACGCTTTATATGATTCTATTACATGCTTTACTATTATATTTTGACACAAAAATGATAAATCTTATTGGGCTATACAAAACTATTAAACAAAATGACAACCATTTGATTTTCTGTCAGTACTATGCAAATGCTTTATTTTCATTGGTCCGTTTAGCTGTGATCATCATGTTGTTTGTGGTTTAATGCAGGTACCAGGAGGGAGACATGTGGTAACCTCATACATGTATAAAATGTACCATAAAGTACAGTCAAACAGAAAATATAGATCTCATACAATTATATATTCTATTATCTCACCAGTCGAATACACCTAATACACCTGTCGGGTAAACACTAGGCGTATTTCACAACCGTAATCCGTCGAATCTAGATTCAGATTTGGATACTTTGGATTAGCTAGATTTGTGAAATACAATTTTCTGCAGATTTGAATCCAAAATGAAAACATAACATAAACCAACATAAATATCATATATTAATATAAATTAATATGCAGTAATACAATATTATCATACTACAGTATAATAAAAATTTCCCAACATTAAAATTTCCAGCCACATGTTGCCACCATTATTTTACAAAGAATTTTGGGTAATCCAATGAATCTGAATCCGTTGATCTACCTCAAGAGGTAGATCAACAGATGCATAATCCAGATTCAGATTCAAGTCACAACACAAGCGAATCTGTTGATCTGAGGAATCTAGATTCGACGGATTATGGTTGTGAAATACGCCTAGTATGCTTGTGTAACTAAAGCATTAGTAAAGCAAAATTTAAATAAAAGGAAGCCTATAATAAAATATCAATTAAACAATTGGTAAATTTAAACAAAATTAACTATTTGGTTTTATCAAAGACCAACTAAAATTAAACCATATTTAGCAAGCACAAGCTTAAAAGCAACACTCTCTGTGTGTGTATTTACCTAGAGGGTACCCCACAAATGCAAAAATATAACTGGTGTGGGGTTTCAGATGGAATTATTTAAAAGACTTTGAAATTTATTAATGTAGATATGCAACGTGAATGAAGCAAGTTCCTTTATAGTATATTGATTAAATGGACAAAGAAGAAAACTTAAACATGAACTAGAACAATATTTATTGACAGTTAATATTTATACAACTCTTACACTCCAAGCAATTTGTAATCCCCAAGCTGATTTTGCATCGAATCCATTGCTTCAGCTACATACAAACAGAATACAATATGTATGACTATTTTACTTTATTATGAAATATCTATTCTTATTTTACTTTATTAGTGAACATATGGTCAGGTTAAAAATCAAAGTTATTTTATCATTCAATTAATTATTGGGTTTGTTTATGTTTATTTGGGTTTTAACATTGATTTCAACACTTTGTATAGGTTATATCGCGGTGGGTAATTTTATGCGCAGAGGAAACCAGTACATACAGTTGGTCAAGGTTCTGTACTGTAAACTGGTGACTAACGGCAAGCAACTACAAGCTTTCCCACTTGAGGTCGGGCCGGGATTTGGACTCTGATCTCAGAGGTGGGAGGCAAGAGTGTTTGGTTTGTATGAAGAATTAACTTTGCCTCAAATAATAATTTTATGAAATAATTTTGACTAAAGACAACGTTGGGGTTGAGATTTTACATCCCTTTCAACAGACAGGGTCATATTGGAACAGTTTCTCAGCTTGTATTACTTGTGATAGCCAGTGATTAGATGCCAAACTTACTAACCCACGAGGCCACTGAGGAGCAATCACTCACTTTGAAGAAAAATGATGTAATAATGAATGACACATAAAATTAAAATTCCATGCATTTTTCTAATTTTAAGAAATACAAAAATGTAATCATTAATACCAAATAAATTTATAAGCAATTTGTTCAAACCAGAGCTTTTTATTATACCATACAAAATAGGAGATGTATTGGTTTTAAGCTTGCAATGTTGTTTTCACAGTGATTTACTTAAC
This sequence comes from Sabellastarte sp. h YS-2021, assembly GCA_964017235.1. NCBI lineage: Eukaryota > Metazoa > Annelida > Polychaeta > Sabellida > Sabellidae > Sabellastarte > Sabellastarte sp. h YS-2021. Next base: position 141,021,146 of record OZ024928.1, read on the forward strand.
TCAAAAAGCATTGTCCAATATCACCTTTAGAAATCTCAAATCTGGTATATAGGTACACAGAGGAAAGGACAAAAAGCTTTTTGTTGATGACTTAGGCCTTTAATTTAAAAGGCAATGGCAGTCTTGATAAAATAAATTATGCGCCATTTTTTTCAAATTTTGTTTTGATTGTTATACACTTTATACCTAAAGTCATTTTTGATTAATGTGTATGACAGTCACAATGGATGGTGTTACACTTTACTGCACAGAGCCATGAAGTATTGATATCCAGTATACCTTGACCTTATAAGCATGTTTCTTTATCTGACCTTTCAGCTCTCCCTTAAGGTCAGTTGGATTTGACTTACCAAAATTCCTTGTATCTACTCTACCTTTAGTCCATTTTTTGGGCACACTTAAAAGTATTCATTTAAATCATTTGATGGTGTCAGATTTGAGGGTAAACTTTTACTGAAGAGAAAAGTCTTCAGTTGCAAGTAATTATATATATATAATCCTAATTTGGATAACATCATAAAGCTTATTCCACAAAGTTGGAGCATCATGTGTAAAGCTGTGGCTAAATGATCTTTTATATGTGCCCTGAAGACATGAACTGTGAACCCTAGAGGTACTTTCTGTCAGGTTTGCTATGTCTGCTGTTTGTGCACAATTGTTGAGTAAGGTATAAAAGGTGAAAACTGGTGTGGAGGTTTTCGTACAGAAGAGTCAAGGTTTTGAAAATACAGCATTGTTGAACAGGCAACCAGTGAAGTTAAGATCTATAGGATTTGCCTGATTCCAGAAAATTTGTTCCTGCTTGTTTTGATTCTATCCAGGCTATTTTGGACAGACTACATTTTTATATTAGATTTTGATAGACTTTGAAAAGTGATTATATCATTTGAGAGTTTATGATTCTGCTTATGATTTGAGTTGGTGATGAAAGTTTTATTTATTTGTATTATCAATTGTAACCATTTAATGAGTTATCTTAATACAGCTAAATGAGTTATATTTATACTGTTCTCTTCTTTCCCTATGTAAAACATACATGCTAAGGAATTGTTCAGTTGAAGACTCGTGCTTTGATTTCATTTAGAACCATGAAAGATTGACTCTAGACTACAATCTGGCAGTACATCTATTATTAAACCAGAGGATCCTCATGCAGATATCATGTGATTCTGTACAAAGTAGATTTAAAAGTTGTACTACATGTAACTAAATTATAAGCCCTTTTTTGTATGCGGCTCATGACATCTGACAGCTGATTTGCGATGGAGAATTTTTCTCCAACCTTCTCAATATTTTATAAACATACATTTAAATTCACTTGTCTTCCAATTTTTTCCCTCCAAGAGCGGAAAAATCTCCGTCACATATCGGGCGTCGGATGTCGGATACATGTAAACAACCAAACATAAATGACAAGAAGGGAAAAAGTCACTGTCGCAAATCAACCGTTAGATGTCGTAAGATGCATACATATGTACATACACTAGGTGTATTTCACAACCATAATCCATTGAATTCTAGATTAAGATTTGGATTCTTTGAATTAGCTAGATTTGTGAAATACAATTTTCTCTAGACCTGAATCCAAAATAAAAAAATAAGATGAACCAACATAAATATAATATATTAATATCAATCAATATATAATAATATAATATTATCATATTACAATATGATAAAAATTTTCCAAATGTTAAAATTTCCTGAAACAAGTTGCCTCCATTATTTAACAAAGAATTAGGGGGTAATCCAAGGAATCTGAATCCATTGATCTACCTCTCGAGGTAAATCAATGGATTCATAATCCAGATTCAGATTTAAGTCACATCACAAGCGAATCTGTTGATCTGAAGAATCTAGATTCGACGGATTATGGTTGTGAAATACGTCTAATGCAACCTATGTTTTTAAATTTTCTAAATACATTCATTTATTACAGAATATTAAAATGATTATTTTTACATATTTAATTTTTCTAGATTTTGCCATTTTTTATGATGGCAAATAAAAATCATCAGACTTGTTTAAAGAATTCTTGCAGAACATGTGAAAATAGAGCTCAAACTTTTAAAGAAATAGCTTAAGGAAAAAAGCCACACTTTTGTGATCAGTATAAGGATAAAATTCATATTTTTATGGAATTGATGTAAAATATGAGTGATTTATACCCAAAAGTAATGTGCTATACTTTCTATACTTTATGAATAGAGTGAAAAAAGCAAACGTGCTTCAGTTGACATTAAGATCGACAAATAGTGCTAACTTGGTGAAAACGAAAGCTGGGAACTGGTCAAGCTGCATCACAAAGGCAGATGCATAATTGTAGAAGTGTTTTTTTTTAGTTGCAGGTACTTTAGTAGGTTAATTTATTTTAAGTTTTCACAGTGAAAGATCCTATGTTATTGCCAATACCAAAATTATCCATCAACAATATGCATGACTGTTGAATGTTTTCATTATCTAAAAACCAAGTAAATTCCATGTGTTTATCACATAAAAAAGACATTGTGACTCACTGCCAAAACCTTGTAATTGGTAAGTGCAATTTATGTGTGTAAAGTGAAGATAATAAAAATCTTTCCATGATGTTTATCTTTCTTAGAGGCATAATTATTGTTTGTGTAATAGCCAAAATTCTTCATTCTGGCTGAGTAGGTTAAATCCAATAACATTTTTCAAAGAGCCTATATTGCTTTGAAAAAAAATGCCACTCAGATGTTTAAATTCTTAAATGTATGTACAGTCTGCAGAAGTTCTTTAATTAACCATATTAAAAGTCAATATCAATGGTTTTGAACATAAACCATGCACTTTGAAAATGGTTAAATTTATTGATGTGTCTTGTAATCGAGACTTAAAAGTCCACCTGAAACAACTCTCTTCAGGCTGATATGCTAATAAGGTATAACCAAGCAATGCAGAAAAGGGGGCAGTGAAGCTTGGTTGGGAGAAAACACACCTATAAGGGGAGGGGGGGTTATTAGTATAGAAGACAAAAAGAGGTGCATAGTGTGTGAAGTGACTTTTTCCCTCCTTTTACTTTACAATGTTTATGTATTACTTGTTAAATGCAATACTAATTTTTTTATGAATAAAACTGTGTTGTTATTTGTATTTCCTTTATAAATATTACCAGTACAATGGATAAAAATAAGTGTTTTTTTAATTGCACACTTTTTAGAATGCATTCATTCATTTAAGCACATAAATATTTTTAGAATTTCTGTATATATGGTTATCTCAAGTGTACACACTATTATACAACAAACATACTTAAATATATATAACAATGTATAATATATGTTCTAACTTGTTACGGCTGTGGCCACGATTCTGATTGGCTAAGAACCCCAGTAAAATTCTTGTATACTAGCTGGTTAAAAGTAGGCCATTCCTTCTACTCTACGATAAAATTTCGTCAATATATTTCCATGTTTCTAGTTGTTTACTTTGGATGTAAACAAAGAAATTTTGATGTAAAACTGAAAAATAATTGCTATAAAAGGAGTAAGTCCTGAAACAAATGTAAAGATTCGTTCTTTTAAATTGTTATTGACTCTATCAAAATATGCTACTCTCTATTTTTACCGTATAACTCATAGTGCTGGGAAAATGTATAGGAAGGATGGCATGCCTATGTATTTCTCGTCTTTTTTCAAGTAAAAGTTGTTTTACTCTTTGCAAAATATAAGTTTTACAATAAATTAATTTATATATCATGTTAGAATAGGAATAATCCCCTCCAAAACCATGGTATGTGCAGAATTTTACCTTTCGCCTTCAGGGTTTATAGCCTCAAACTCTGCGTATAAAATTCTGTAAAATTCTGCGTATACCATGGTTATGTCGGGGATTATTCCTATAATCATACAATGATTTTTTACATCAATATATGAATAATACATACATCTGAATATATCAATTGTAAAACATAGGTCTTGGTAAATTCCCAGAATTTCTTGGAGTTCTGTAATGGCTTGTTTTGATAAAAGATTAATCTTAGTGAGGATGCTTCAGCTAGAGACAAGTGAGCCTCATTTTTGTTGACAGCAATGCGCTATTGGTGGAGTTTTCCAAATTAATGTTTGTCAAAGCTGTTGGTGTCTGTGTTGAATAAGCTGTGCAACCAAGGCGCACTCAACCAGCTTTGAGATGGAACACAGCCCAGAGATAAGTAGGTATCTCTGGAGCTCATCTTAAGGCATATTTCTTAACCAAAAATATTAGGGTCAGATCCAGGAGACAGAATTTAGTTGGAGATTTCATGATAGTTTTGAGGATTTCTTATTTAGTGATTGCACTAAAGTTTGCAATGACAGAATGGACATAAGTAGGAGCTTCAGAAATGACATTCTCAGTTGGAAATAAAAAGCATATATGGTTTTATCTTTTCACTGAAATAAGCTGAAATATTTGATCTGATATATTTATCTTATTTTATACATCATCAACTTGTAAATACTTTGTTATATTCGTCACGGAATGTAGCAACACAAGGTTTTAATGGGTGGCCTTGATTCTTTTATTGAATTTTTATGTGTTTTACATTTATGTTTCTATTTTCATATTTATGTATTGTATATATGTGTATGAACAATAAATAAATGTGTGCCCTGTCATGAGTGAATGCTATTTTACGTGTTAATTGAAATATCTTGTTAGGGGAAATTTTTGGTAGGGTTACAAATACAGTCGCACTGCATAGAAGTTGATTGTAGAAATAAAAGGTGTATTCGAATGATAATCTATGGAAAGTATGCATTAAATATGCGCAGTGGATTTACATTAAATGCGTTAAATTATCAGTAGAATGGTATAGGTAGATTTCATAGATTCCAAACTTTAAAAATCGTTTAAGAATTGTCTCCATTAGTATAAAGTTTATGTTTAAGTAGAATGGAGACAATAATTCAAGTTGTAACATGCTGTTGTCATTCTTTATTTCTGATATTGTCACATTGCAACATAAATATATACAAACAACTGTAAAAATAAAAAAACTAGACGAAAGGTTTTTTACACAAAAACAAAGCGTCCCTACAGCTTAGAAGTTTTATATAAAATGTTAAAGGACCAATAGAATAGAATAGAAATAGAATAGAAACATTTATATAGCGCAAAATTGATGCAACATCCTCTAATGCGCTTGAAATCAAAAAGGGAAAGTCGAGGGACGTTCGAGGTCATGATCCAAGGTTAGCGCCCGCCAGGGAGATGTACTATGGTGGAGGATATGCTAATCTAAACAAGTAGGTCTTTAGCTGGCTACGGAAACCTGTTATTGTTTGTTGTGATCGTACTGATTGTGGGAGTCTGTTCCATTCTATGGGGGAAGCCACTACAAAACCTCTCCTACCGATGGCCTTTTTGTGAGAGGCTGAGGAAAGAGAAAGACGATTTCCACGTGTTAGACAACTGGTTTTGATCAAGGATGATAGGTATATGGGTTGAGAGAAATTTATAGCCTTGAAAGTAATTAGATTGTACTTAAACAATATACGGTAAGTGATAGGAAGCCAGTGTAGTTTTTGAAGAAAAGGAGTGACATGGCTAGTTCTATCAAGTCTAAAAACAATTCTACAAAGGGCATTTTGTATCTTTTGGAGTTTAGCAACATTGTACTTACTGATGCCATAAAGTAGGGAATTGCAGTAGTCAAGTCGACTACTGATCATTGAGTTTGCAAGCAAGGCTGCAGTTTCCACACTGAGGAATTTACGAATACGTCTTAGGTCCTTAAGGTGGTAGTAGCAGGCTCGACACATATTAGTTATGTGGTTGGAAAAGGTGTTTCCAGAGTCAAAAATTACACCCAGGTTCTTGACTGTATCAGTAGGGGAAATAGAATTTCCGAGAAGTTGAGTAGGGAATTTATTAATGAGGGACTCTCTGGCTTGTCTATCACCTATTATAATAAATTCAGTTTTCTCGGGATTGAGTTTCAATTTCACGCCAGCCATCCAGTTTTGGATACATGTGAGACACTCTGTAAGCTCAGCGAAACTGGAATCAAAATTCCTATTGTCCAATGCTAGATATATTTGGGTGTCATCAGCATATAGATGGTGGGTGACATTGAAATTGGAAATGATATTACTGAGAGGGGTTGTGTAAAGGGTAAAAAGGAGGGGGCCCAGGACAGAACCCTGAGGCACACCATACGGAAGTGAGAACACATCTGAAAAGCTATTTCCTAATTTAACCTTCTGTTTCCGGTTTGAGAGATAGGATCTGATCCACCTCAACACAGTGCCATCAACCCCAAACCAATCTCTTAGGGAATTAAAAAGAATGTCATGGTTGATAGTGTCGAATGCCGCTGAGAGGTCTAGCAGTGTGAGTGCAACAGCCTTACCAGAGTCCAACGAAGCAGCAATGTCATTCTGGATTTTCAACAGTGCTGTTTCTGTGGAATGGAGTCTCCTGTAAGCGGATTGGTTGACATTGGAGAGCCCCTCGCTATCGATATAATTATTTAACTGTTTGGCAACTACTTTTTCGATCAGTTTGGATAAGAAACTAAGGTTGGATACCGGTCTATAGTTTTTTAGGAGATTTCTGTCTAAGTTTGGTTTCTTGAGAAGAGGGGTGACATATGCTGTTTTGAAACAGTTTGGGAAACTCCCTTCTTTGAGTGAATAGTTTATAATATTGGTGATTGGAGTGACCAAAATGTCCACACACTCTTTGACTAGTGCGGTAGGGATTGGGTCCAGGTCGGATGATTTGGTGTTGGATGACCTTAGGATTTTGAGGATGTCATCCTCAGATACAGGCTCAAAAGAGGTCAGGGCACTGCTATTACTCTTCGGTATTGTGAGGGAAACAGGCACTGATGACTCTAAAGCAACTCTGATTTTCACAATTTTGTCACTGAAAAAATGACCGAAAGTGTTAGCTAAATCAGTAGGACTAATATGATCGGGTAGGATGATAGTTGAGGTTTTGTGCAAGATTTTCTTGAAAGTGTTCCACAGAGCCTTGGGGTTACCATTATTTTCAGCAATGACAGTGGAATAGTGCCTGCGTCTTGATTGTTCCAGTAGGAAATTGTAGTGATTGACAGCAGCTCGATATCTTCTCCGGTTGATTGCAGAGTTGTTACTGCGCCATACTCGCTCACACTTGCGCTTCAGACGCTTTGCTGAGAGGATGTCTGAATTCACAAAGCCTTTGTCGGGGTGCACTGGAGCCATTTTCCTCTTTATTGGGGCATGCTTGTCTAGAATGCTGCGCAAGGTGTTGAAATATTGGTGACTGAGCAAACTGGCTGTTCTGTGAGGATGCTTGATTAGATCAGAATTCAGGATGTCCTCTTTAAAATCCGTGATGTTTATCTTGTGAATTTTCCGGGTATTAACTTGTCTAAATTTGCAGGGAACCTCAATAGGTATATTGACCGAAAAAGTGATGGCTAAATGGTCAGATAGCCCAGCTATAACCTTAGCGCAGAGTGCCTTTGAAAAGGTGTCCCTCACACATATGACATCTAATATATGGCCATGAATGTGTGTTGGGGAATCAATAATTTGGGTGAAATTATATTGGCAGAGGGAATCATTGAATTTCTGCGACCAACCGTCCTGTTTATCCAGGTGTAGATTTAAATCACCTAATATTACATTTTCACAACATGATAAGGCAGCACCTTCGACAAAGGAACTGAAATCCTCAATGAAATTGGCTTTGGAAACATTGGGGGGCCTATACACAGTATGGAAAACAATATCCTGAGCATTGCCTGTGGATAGGTGAACAGATATGGACTCGAAGGTATTGAAACACGGTTGAGGCAGAACCTTAAAATCGATATCATCACGGATGAAAAACCCAACACCACCACCTCTCCCCTGCTGGCGTGGAACATGAGTACATTTATAGCCCGGAGGAGTGACACTTGCTATAAAGCTGTCTGTGTCGTCTGAATATAAATGTGAAGAGGTAAATGTTATTGGTGAAGAAAAATTCTGCTGAAAGGATTATGTTAGGGTCACAAGAGCGACCTTAAAACCAAACAAGCTTTCAGTACCTATGAAGTGAAAGCATAAAAGGACACAAAAGTTACTCTGTTATGCAATGAGCTATGGGTCTGCAAATTTAACTATCTTATAGCTGCCCAAAAGTAGATGCATAACATATTTAAAGAAAAATCTGTAAATGAAATAGTTTTCAAGTTACAAGTGATTTACTCAACAGGGACAACCTAAAAATACCTATTGCTCAGCTATGCAATGAGCTACAGTTCTGTAGATTTACTATGCTATAGCTTACCCTAAAGTAGATGAATAACAAATTAAAAAAAACTCTACATGTAATAGTTTTCAAGTTACAACTGATTTACTCAACAGTGAGAATCTGAAAGTAGCTATTGCTCAGCTATGCAATGAGCTACAGGTCTGCAATTTTACTGTGTGTTATAGCTCATACAAAAGTAGGTGAATAACATATTTAACACAATTCTCTAACAGCAATAGTTTTCAACTTCCAAGCGATTTACGCAACAGTGAAAACCTGAAAGTAACTATTGCTCAGCTATGCAATGAGCTATAGGTCTGCAATTTTACTATGTTATAGCTCACCCAAAAGTAGGTGAATAAGATATTTACAAAAATTCTCTAAATGCAATAGTTTTCAATTTACAAGCGATTTAATTCCTTATGGTAGCTACTGAAAAGTCAGGAATTAGCTATTACTCACCTATTTGAATTTATTTATTTGGGGTTTTACGTCGCTTTCAACACTGTACAGGTCATATCACGACGGGTAGTTGAAAGGGCAGAGGAAACCAGTACATACAGTTCGTTAGGGCTCTGTACTGTAAACTGCCGACCAACGGCAAGCAACTACCAGTTTTCCCACTTGAGGCCATGCCAGGAATCGAACCCTGGCCTCAGAGGTGGGAGGCGAGAGTGTTACCACTCTGCCACCGTGGCCCCCGACTCTCTGCTCACCTATTTGAAAAGGTTCCCAAGTTACTCAACATGTTGCAGCTATGGATAAAGTAGCTGAATAACATACTTTAGCAAAATGCTCTAAATGCAATACCTTGTAAGTTATAAGTTATTTAGGGCATGATTTTATGAATTTTAATGCATTAAAAATTATTTAAAATTCATTAAAAATATTTAAGAAAGATTCAGGCCTGATACCCACACAAGAGAATCTACCTGCAGCCTAGTACATATATCCAAGTTAAGAGATAAATCCCTTCCATAGTCAATGAGAAAAACTGTAATAAAGTGTTGAAATTTTCACCCTTTGGGTGTGGGTACCTCTCTTCTAACAGCTATTGGGAACAGGTGAACAGACTGATCTGTATGCCTTGAACAATTTATCATCCTCGAAACCAAGAAACCATAATTTTTTTGCATTACTGATCATCATAACGGCTCAGATAGGCCACTTAAAAACCAATAATAAGATTTCATTAACTCAATCATGGGTAAAACCTATGTATGTACACTGCATGACTGAAGTACTGGAAATTAAAGAATTTGACTTTATCAGTAGACTTACAAATTCACTTGTTTTTTATTTTAAATTATATTTGACTTGATTTTGCTTTGTAACATAATTTTCACCACATTGGTGAAGTTCCATCACGATTAGCATTTTTTTGATGGAGTGACGTAGTCCAGGATAAAATAGACCAAGGATCCATCTGTGGCCAGATGCAAGATGTATCCACCAGAAAAGGACAACTACCATGGTTTTGAAGATAAACAGCTTTTTTCAATAATAAGCAGGTTGTAAGCATTTTTAAGTTTGGCTTCATGTCAACTGCTTCATTTAGATTGGCTAAATTCTCTCTAAACATCTGTGCTCTTATAGCCTTGTCTTTCGTCCCCAGAACCATTCAGTCTCTGAACAAACTGTCAGTCAACTTTGAAAGTTGTCTCAGTTTGTAAACCCAGTGATCCACATTTTCATTGGTTCCTTTATCACATGAGTAGAACATGTACTGTTTGTACATCTCCTTTTGGGTTGGTTTGAAATAACTTTCTAGTGCCTTTATGCACTTTGCTGGATCTTTGCAGTCTTCATCTGTTATCTCAAGATTTTTTAAGATTCTAAAACAATCTCTAACCATAACAGATCTTAAAGTTGCAATCCTTACATTCTTTGATTTCTCCTTAGTCCAGTGGCAACTTTGTAATATTCCCATTCATCCTTAAAAAAATGCCCAATTACTAAGTAAGTCACCTTTCACCTCCATTGGAGCTGAAACAGGGATATTAAAAAGCCTTTCTGAATATTTTGATTGTGCTGTGTACTATATCCTATTGTCACTATTTGTCTCCTATTATGAGATGTATTCCTCTATAATAGTCACACACCTGACACCATGTTTATAGTTCTGATGTATATATTATATTTTCAAGAACAACAATTAAATATAGTTAAATAAAAGATATCTCTCTCTATTTTATTGTATAATCACAGTCACACATAAAGGCACATGTATATGGTTTTGTTCACAAGATTTAAGTACTGCTGTTTACCTTTATAAAAGGATCTTAGAGTTCAAGAGAGGTCATTCCCATAAACTGATACATTTAACATCTGGATTTTATACTCCACTTTACAACTGTCTTAGCCTTTTCCATACCTCTAAGCCTTTCCCAAAGTCTCTATTAATAACTGTATACCTCTAAACAGGGTCCAAGGCCAAATCTAACGACATCAGAAGATTCCTAGCTTATGGTGTCCCATAGGTTGGTTTCATATTGCAAACCCTAGAACCAATAATAAGCGAGCTAAAAGCACTTTTAAATTTGCCTATCCTTGTTTAACCTTAAAGGAGGAACCCAAGTCAAATCTGAACACATCAGAAGATTCCCAGCCCATGATTTCCAACAAGTAGGTTTAACATTGCAAAAAGCTAGGACCAATAAGCAAGTTATAAGCACTGTTAACTTTTGCTATCCTTGTTTGACCTTGAAGGAAGGGCCCAAGGTCAAATCTGATCACATCAGAAGATTCCTAGCCCATGATTTCCTATAAGTTGGTTTCACATTGCAAAGCTGTAGGACCACTAATAAGGGAGATATAAGCACTTCTCATGAGTAAAAAGATATGCCCATGGTGGCCATCTTGATTTTAAAAATGAGGCCAAAAATATTCCCACTCAAGATTTTATGATGATGAAGATATCCTGCGAATTTGAGATCAATACCTATAATACCCTTTGCTCTAGATGGCCAACAAAACTCCTTGCTGAAAGTCAAAAACTTTCAAAATGAGGCCAAAAATATTCCCAGGCAAAATTTTATGGTCATGAATATATCCTGGAAATTTGAGAAGTCTACGTGGCAGCGGTGTACTCATATGTAATCCATAGTATCCACCAGATATGTGTCGGGTGTATAAACAAATTATCTGAAAGCTCTTATCTGTAGATAATGTCAGTAATACAGTAATACATGATATTATTTGTACAACGTACTGTGGCATATCACAGGAAATAAAATGAATTTGATGCAATGTAAATCATCATGGGGACTTGTTAAATATTATTTGTATTCATCTTGGGCACATCGATCACCAATATTCCATCAGACAATACAACAAACGGGTCTGATATTAAAAAGGTGATTAAAATGGTGATTTAAACTGAAACAATCTGTGCACCTGAACAAGACTACATGGTTTTTTTATCCTTGAAGTATACAACAGTGTCTTTTCTCCAAATTCTCATTTAGTAAGTGTGGTGAAGAAAAGGTTGAAACTACTATTAAGGTGGCATGGATCAGTATATTTTTACAAAAAAAATTATTTGTTCACATTGCCATGTAAAAATGGATAATTTGGACAAATATTTGAATATATGCAGTACAGCAGACATTTACAACCATAACAACTTACTATCCTAAAATATATCATCAGAACATTATTCAGTGGTAATTCACTTCAAAATTTGGTAAACTGAGTAAAGTTTCTGTTTGTTGGATTAATGAATGGGGAAGGTAGGGGGCCTGGGTTTTTAGCCTTCCACCAGTAGTTTAGGACCATAAAAAACAATCCATGTGCTTTACCGGAAGCTTTTTCTTACATAAAAATAGAGTCATTGTTAACCAAAGATTATAAAATCCTTTTTACAAATATAAAAGGAAGAGAACAAAGTAATATATAGTGTTGTTGTACTGTGTAGGAAAAAAATCTATGTAACTTCAGTCAAAAGCAAGAGGTTGCAAACCAAATATACTTGTCAGAGATATGAAGGCCAACTGTGAAACATTTCAAAAACACAAATGAAAAAAAATTTTCTGTGATTGTAAGATGTGTTAGAATAACATGTGTATTTTGTCTTTAGTCATTTACAAAGAAGCTATGACTTGTCAGATCTGAATTTATGACACAACTTATGTGTAGGTAAGTACTTATAATAGGAGTATTCATTTCAGGAAAGTCAAAAGATTTCCTAATAGGTTGATTTTACACCCCCAAACCTCTAGGACCAATAATAAGCGAGTTATAAGCACTTTTAAGTTTGGCTATCCTCGTTTGACCTTGAAGGAGGGGCCCAAGGTCAAATCCGACCACACCAAAAGATTCCCAGCTCCTGATTTCCTATAGCTTGGTCTACCATCCCAAACCTCTAGGACCAATAATAAGGGAGTTGTAAGCAGTTTTAAGTTTGGCTATTCTTGCTTGACCTTGAAGGAGGGGCCCAAGGTCAAATCCGACCACACCAAAAGATTCCCAGCTCCTGATTTCCTATAGCTTGGTCTACCATCCCAAACCTCTAGGACCAATAATAAGGGAGTTGTAAGCAGTTTTAAGTTTGGCTATTCTCGCTTGACCTTGAAGGAGGGGCCCAAGGTCAAATCCGACCACACCAAAAGATTCCCAGCTCCTGATTTCCTATAGCTTGGTCTACCATCCCAAACCTCTAGGACCAATAATAAGCGAGTTATAAGCACTTTTAAGTTTGGCTATCCTCGTTTGACCTTGAAGGAGGGGCCCAAGGTCAAATCTGACCACACCAAATGATTCCCAGTCCATGATTTCCTATAGCTTGGTTTACCATCGCAAACCTGTAGGACCAATAATAAGCGAGTTATAAGCACTTTAAAGTTTGGCTATCCTTGTTTGACCTTGAAAGACGTGCCCAAGGTCAAATCCGACCACACCAAAAGATTCCCTGCCCATGATTTTCTATAGGTTGGTTTACCATCCCAAACCTCTAGAACCAATAATAAGCGAGTTGTAACCACTTTTTTCGCACCATATCTCTCCTGGTACAAATCTGCCATGAATACAAGACGTTCCAACCCCAAAAATTTGTTCCTCCAGGTTCCTCATTATTGTGCTTCCATCCATAAATCAAAGGTCCATTTCAACAACAGTTTGACATATGATGCCCCAAAGTTATGGAATGATCTTCCACATGATATCCGCAGTGCTCCAAATCTCTCGTGTTTCAAAAGTCGACTAAAAACCTACCTATTTCAGAAATCATTTCCACCATAGCTTCTAACTACCGAACACCGGATCGCCTCCTTGGGTACGACTTGGAACATGTCTAATGTCTTGATGATTTATGCCTTATGAACTGGATGGTGTGCCTTAGATTCCGTAGATACGGAGATTAAGCACTTAGACAACTGATTGATTGATTGATTGACTTTTAAGTTTAACTATCCTCGTTTGACCTTGAAGGAGGGGCCCAAGGTCAAATCTGACCACACCAAAAGATTCCCTGCCCATAATTTCCTATGGGTTGGTTTACCATCCCAAACCCCTAGGACCAATAATAAGTGAGTTGAAGGCTTAATTTTAACAAATCTTTTATCAACCGATAATCAATCGCCCGTCAATCAGTCAATTGTGGCCCGATTGATCCCAATATCCCAAGGTTTTGTACAGCTGAATAAGAGTTATCTTTTTGTGTGGAAATATAATATCTAGAGAACATAATAGAATCATATAAAGCATTAAAAAAGGGCTCGGTGGTGTAGTGGTTAGAATGCTTGCCTCCAACCTCTGAGGCTGCCGGTTCGAATCTCGGGCCAGGTGCTTCATGTTGGAAAGTTGGTAGTTACTTGCCGATGCCTGGTGGTTTACAGTGCAGAATCTTGACCAACTAGTATGCACTGGTTCCTCCACCCGTAAACTACCCTCCGCAATATGACCCTGGCTGTTGAACGCGACGTAAAACCACAAATAAATAAATAAATCTATAAAGCATTAAAAATGCAAAATTTTGATACCCATATTGTCAGATTTTATCTGAAGAATTTATAAGTAATTTTTTTTTATTTTTGCAGTTGTTTTATATACTTATGTTGCAATGTGACAACATAGAAATAGTATGTTACAACTTGAATTATTAATATTACTATTCGACTGGCGAGATAATTTACACGTTCAACTGGTCGTTTCAGTACTTACTACACTTGCCAGAAGTTACTGGAAGATACTTTTTTCTATTTGTGTGGTAGTTTCCGGGTAAACAAGTAAGTACTGAAGTGATCAACATATCTCCTCTGATTTTGTAGTAAGTAAGTCACGTGGTAGAACAAAGTAGAAGGGTCAAAGTCAAAGTTGGGGTTTTACATCCCGTTCAACAGCCAGGGTCATATTGGGACAGGTCCTCAGAATTGCCACTTGTGGGACTCGAACCCACAGAGGTGACAGCCTATGATTAGATGCCAAACTTGCTAACCACTAGGCCACTGAGGACCTCAAAGTAGAAGGGAAGCAATCACATATTTTATTGTAGAATTGTTATTGAACATCACAAAAATTGATTATTTTTTATTATTGCAATATCAGCAGGAAGCTATGAAAGAGATAAAACATTTACACCTTTGTCACACTTATTAAGATTAAATAACTTGTTTCATTTGATAAAAATCAGAAGTAAAAGGCTTCAAAATCAATTTAATAAAAGTTGCCATGGAAAATATATTGTGTACAAACCCCTAATATTGAATGGTCTATGCAACAATTATACAGTTTTCATAACATTTTGAGAGTTTATATGTAAAGTTATTGATTAAAAATGTGCCAAGGAAATAAATAAAAAGTTTAGAACATATTTCTAATACCTTCAAATACCCACGTGGAATCAATCGCATTTATAAAAATAACTGCCAATCAGATTTAAAAGAAATGACATCATGGTGAAATACTTACTTTTTTCATTTTTGTGGTAGTGTTTCCAGTAAGTACTGGTTGTTACTGTGCATATGGGCGGAGCTTATTTTACTTGCCGCAAATTTTCCCACCCGAATGACCCTATTAGGATATAATACTTATATGAGATCTACATTTTCTGTTTGACTGTACTATATGGTACATTTTATACATGTACGAGGTTACCACATGTCTCCCTCCTGGTAACTGCATTAAACCACGAACAACATAATGATCACAGCTAAATAATGGACCAATGAAAATAAAGCATTTTCATAGTACTGATAGAAAATCAAATGGTCACCATTTTGTTTAATAATTTTGTATAGCTGAATAAGATTTATCATTTTTGTGTCGAAATATAATCTCTAAAGCACATAGTACAATCATATAAGGCTTTGAAAATACTAAATTATGATACCCATATTGTTAGGTTTTATCTGAAAAATTTATTAGTTATTTTTTTTATTTTTTGCAGGTGTTTGTATCTATTTATGTTGCAATATAAGACATAAACAATGACATCAGTATGTTACAACTTGAATTATTGTCTCCATTCTACTTAAACATTAACTTTATACTAATGGAGACATTAGAGTCAAACAGATCTTTTCGAGTATTTCTTCTATTTTTTCGCCAGTCGAATACGCCTAAACAGCACAGTTACAGAGAAGTTGTATTATCGCTCAAGAAGCTTGTGTAACAAAACCACACTATTTTATCGTTTAATATCCGCTGTAGCACACA
Source organism: Sabellastarte sp. h YS-2021 (assembly GCA_964017235.1). Classification (NCBI taxonomy): domain Eukaryota; kingdom Metazoa; phylum Annelida; class Polychaeta; order Sabellida; family Sabellidae; genus Sabellastarte; species Sabellastarte sp. h YS-2021. Next base: position 141,037,034 of record OZ024928.1, read on the forward strand.
AATCCGAATTCCCTTCATTCCTCATTGACGGTTTCCTATTTTAATGATTCAATCAATTAAATTTGTCGGGACTTAAAAATAACTTGGCACCCTTTTACGTATCCCGGTTGGTTTTATACTATCACATTAAAGGGCTACTGCCTGACCACCAATTATGGTCACGTCTGTGTAGGAAAATTAATTCCTGTGCTTCAACAAATGAAAATAACACTACAGATATTAATTAGTGTGTGTTTATTTTACTAATCCAAAGTTTTGCCTTCGTCTCAGCACAATCAATTTCCTCTGTACATGTACATTGCACCAAAAATGCCCTATTATCACCCAAACAACTGGAATTTCTTCATACCAATTATGGTCACCCCATTATTTTAGCCACTGATATAACAGAAATAATCTTTGATCTGTGGTGCTCTGCAAATATAACTTAATGTTTTAATATTTTTATTAATTAAAATAAAATAAAGACTCCAACACAACTAGATTGGGCCAACTCGGTGCCAACATATCCCCAGACAGGTCATCACTCACGCCACAGGTTTTGATCGTGAATTTTTTAAAACATAATTACCCATTATTATATGAACTTCAGCACATCAATCTACTCTGTTTATATCTTCCCAAGGAAGATGGTGTATCCCCAGACGCCGAATACATAACTCAAATTACGTTCGCCACAATACCCCCTCCTAAGATCAGACGTCCTCGTCTGATGTCCTGTCAAGGCCAAAGGCTTAAGTAACGCTACCAGCAGGAAACCAACCCTAAGAATCCAACCTGTCCCAAAAGCCTACCACACTTACGCTGCTTCATGCAACACTGTGACTTGACCTGATACTGTGACAAAGTACCAGTAAAAAGAAATTGTACACTCCTTAACACACCAGAGTTCACAAGCAAGTACAAAAAGAAATACCTATGTCACCTTTGAACTGGGATAAAAAAATGACATGCCATACAATGAAATAGCATAACTTTTTAAAAAAAAACTACAACTTGAAAATGTGAATTTTCAGTACCAGCAGTAACATCTTGTAAAATACAACAAAATCATTTTTACATTATCACTATCTGGTTACACAGCAAAATTTTGCCCAACCCTAAACAGTAGTGTCAGCTGTCCATGAACTTTACCCATATTCTAAGTGACCAGAACTGTCCCAACATTACATAACGGTTACCCCAAACAACTCACAAGTAAAGAATGACAGCAGTACATCCCCAATTAAAAAAAAACACTTACTGCAACCAGTATCTTAAACAAAACCACCAAGATAAGTAATTATCAATAATTAAAAATTTCATGTAATGGCTCTGACATACACAAAAACAAATTACAAAACATACACCATGACAGTGACACACTTAAGATTTCAACTGTCCCGAACATCAACTTCATCTGTTCCAGCTGCCTCCCATCTTCATTTGTTTGTCCCAGTTCCATATCAACAGTTCCTGATTTCCTCTTGTAAAAAAACCAACAAAATTAACTTCTCACATAACATTTACCATCCTAACCGTCTTTTGAGTTTTGCACCAGAGTTTCCATGAATACCTCGTGAAGTATCACCTGTCTGCCATAGAATCAGAAGACCAGAAGCCAGAACAACCACCAGGGAATCTTCCTCACAGGACACTAAAAGGCTTTGTTTGACACAGCCATGCTGACCACTCTCCTTCACTCCATGGACACATCAAGGCACTCATCATGGATGGTTTACTTGAATCATCTAGGAATGCCCCCTTTACATGTCACATTGCTGATGAACAAGACTTCCTTCATAGCAAGCTGTCAGTGCCTGGATTGGAGATCTAACATCATAACTGCTTGATAGACAATGGACATGGATAACTGTGATCAATCAGACTATCATTGAAGACTAGCTTGACTAAGACTTCTCTCGGTAAAGCCCCACAGCTCCCACACTTGACAAGGGAGGTGTCCATTCATTTTGTTCAGAGGATTTTAACCGACTCCCATGATAGCAGTCCCTGCCCTGGTCAACTTCATCAATGACAAGACCTGCAAATACTCCAAAAGGTACAAGTTCATCTTGAGAGGCATCCCATCAAATGACATGAAAATAGAGGTCCCTTCTTGTTGAAATCTCAAATGCGGTCATGACATTGAACCATTTATATAAAAGGAATCATAAAAAAAATATTTTTACACAATGACTAAGAAAAGACATATAACATACACATTAGTCAGAACAAGAGGCTCATTAAATAGTTTTGAAAAAAGAGAATAACCATTACATAAACCTGTAGACTTACTCCTACAACCACATTGACTTATTTTCTAAAAAAAATGAGTTACTTGACTGTACAAAAAAAAATACTTAAATTACAGAGAAAAATAAGAAAAAAAATACATAGAGATATACATATATTCCACACAAGTTACACCATAACCCATGTACTCAAATGTCGCAACCCTGACAACCAAGTCAGACCATAACCTTTACCATCCACTTCTAACCCTTTTACCCCCTCCCAAGCTCAGACGTCCTCGTCTGAAGGACTTTACACCAGCACCGTAAAAACTGACCTTAAAAGCGAAGGCCGGACATCTGTTTAAACAACCTATACAATAGCTAAAGTCCAAGATGAAATATCAGTGCTCAAAACTGTGAGGTAAGTATAGCAGTAAGATATAAATGCATGAGGTAACATGTTAACTATTAAAATAGCAGAAGATGTTGAGGTAGTGGTCAAACAATTTACTATCCAAAATTGACAGTAATAAAAAAAATTGTCGCTTATGTGCCAAATGAGGTAATTGTATCATTTCATCCTAAGCAAAATTACAACCCCAAAATAAAACCATGAATCAACAAGTAACAATAAAAACAAATCATAAAGTGAATTGAGCCAAAACCCAGCAAATTCCATCAAGCCTGGGAGAAAAGCATTTTAAAGTTGAAATATGAATAAAGTTGCAGTTTCCTATGGCTAGTGCACATAAGCCATCACTGTTAACATGAACTAAGTCCACCTCTAACTGACTTTAAATCCTAAAAACAGCAACAGAGACACCAGCCAGATTGACCTGAGGTGAGGGAGATATGCTCACCCTCTGCCCAAGTACACCCTGGCCCATCTCCGCTGACAGTTTCCACTCTCACTCCAAAATAGGAGAGGAAGTTTCACTAAGCTGTTGGGGCTCTTCTGCCAAACCAGTGGTTACCATGATTTCCTGTGTTATGACTGGCAGGGTACCATTACTTTTTGATAATACTGTGTTTGGGGCAGGAATTGATACCGAAGGTGGTATGGTGGTTAACACAGGTGCCCTGTCAGTTGGTGAGGACTGTTTGGTAGGGCATCTGAGGATGCTAGCATTACTAGCAGCCAACCTCTGCTGTGGGTGCTGCACTACTTTATGTTTAAGATACGCTGACTTACTGGGTAAGAGATCCCCACAGAAAACACAAGTCTGGGGAATAGGGCAGGCTCTGTGATATTTTGACATATGAATATTGCGATCCAACTTAGAGAAGAGGACCAGATGGCAAACCCTACAAACCCGGAAAGTGGTTAAACTGCTTTTCCTGAGAACAGGACTGTGGAGGGGTAGGTGGTGGTGGGGGTGGGGACCGACAACAGGCCTGATTTAAGGTCTCAGCTCCCTGGTTCTTGGCCTCAAGAGGATACCTGTTAATTGTTTCATACCAAACCTGTGAAGCATCTAAGCATTGACGTTGGGCTCTTTGGGGTTGTCCTGAAGTCCCCTGTGTTTTCTGCCCACCGTCTCGACAAATCTTTGATGTAGACTGGACCTTCTTGGTGGTTGTTGGGTGAGAGCGTGGTCCCGGGTCGCCATGAGGCCCAGCCCTGGCAGCAACCACTGATGTCTTCCGCAATCGCCTGTTCCTGATGGCACCCGGAGACCTGGCTCTTCCCCTACAGACAGACAGGTGATTGTACCACATCTCTGCACTAACTGTCATCTTGCACCGAGGGCACACTGGATCCCATACCATGGATTTCGACATCACTAAAAATACAAAAAAAAAAAATTAAAAAAACTTCTATGATTTAGTATACCACTCCCCATATCTCTCTGGTTGCTTCTTCTGTCTATGGGGTCGTTCTGGTTTGGTTACAGGCTCTTTAATCACTGTTTCTTCTGGCACTGGTGGCTCATGTTCATCCACCCATCCTACATCAACCTGTTCCCTAGATATACATGGCTTTAAATGATTATGATGTACTACCTTAAGTGAACTCTCTTTGTTCAGCTGAACACCATACAAAATGTCAGATATGACCTCACAACTACAAAAGGTCCAGTCCACTTGGCTGCAAACTTAGGAGTCTTACCGTTCCTGTTCTGAGGACAGAAATACCACACCACATCTTTCACTTTGTATGAATGCTGAAAGAAAAGAGTCATATAACCATGTTTCTGCCTTACCGCTGCCTTTTGCAGGGCCAACCTACCTTGCTCATGTGCCTCTCTGAGCCTAGCCTGAGTCTTCAGAACAAAATCAGGAACCGCTAGCTCCATCTCATCTGGACAGGGAGGAGTGGCTACATCTAAGGGAAGGCTGACTTCACGCCCAAAACACATCATATTTGGTGTCTGTTGAGTAGATTCCTGTACAGAGCTACGGTACGCCATGAGGACATAGGGAATCTGCTCATCCCAGTCAAACTGGTTTTCAGCTATCATCATCCCAAGTAATTTTTCCAGTGTCTTGTTCTGCCTTTCCACTAAGCCATCACTTTTTGGGTTCCTTGGGGTGGTTTGAGTTTTGTAAATCCCCAACAGCTTACACATTTCTCGAAACAGCTCAGACTCAAAATTAGACCCCTGATCTGTGTGAAGTTCCCTGGGGACTCCTAACCTTGTAACCCAACCTTCAATGAAGGCTATAGCTACAGTATCAGCCTGCTGGTCAGGCAGGGCAAAAGACTCTACATACTTGGTGAAATAGTCACAAATCACCAAAATGTAGACATTTCCCCTATCTGTCTGGGGCAGAGGACCTACTATATCCATAGCAATCCTTTCAAAAGGCACCCCTAACACATACTGATGTAACTTACTTCTGGCTGGCCTTCCTGGATCCTTAAACTTCTGGCATGTTTGGCAAGAAGCAATCCACCAACGAACATACTGAGACATCCACGGCCAATAGAACCTAACTTTCACCTTTTGATATACCTTGTTTGCTCCAAGATGGGCAGCAGTCTTTGCATCATGCAGCTGTTCTAGGACAACACTTCGATATTTCTCCGGAAGCACCAACTTAAACCTGTCCTCCTCTGCAGAACCTTCACCTACCCAATGATAGTATAACAGTCCCTCCTTCAGACTTAACCTATTCCAACTGGTCAACAAAGTCTTCGTTTCTTGACTGAGATGACTTACCATATCCCAAGAAGGTTTGGGCTCGCTCCCCAACAAAAACTTATACACTGGACCAATTGCTGCATCCTCCATCTGAGCCTTCTTCATATCCTCTGTGTCCCACAGAGTTACCTCATGAACCTCATCTGAGTCCTCAATGTCAGGGACTCCTCTAGCTCCTTTCATGACCCCCACTCGAGCCTGTTCATCTACAGTCTGCACACCAACTGAAACCTGAACTTTACCCTCTAGAGTAGTACAAACACAACCCTTTCCACTACAGGGCCGCCTAGACAAGGCATCTGCATTCCTATGCTGTACACCTGGTCTACATACAATAGTGTAGTCATATTCAGCCAGTACATCTAACCACCGGGCAAGTTGACCTTCAGGTTCCTTGAACCTGTGCAGCCACCTCAAAGACCCATGATCTGTACGGATTGTAAAATGCCTTCCATACAGATAGCACCTGAAATGTTTGACATGGTAAACCACAGCCCACAGCTCCTTTCGTGTGACACAGTAATTTCTTTCTGCTGTATTTAAAGACTTACTTGAATAAGCAACCACACGCTCCTTTCCATCCTGCACTTGGGACAGAACTCCCCCAATACCTACCCCACTGGCATCAGTGTCCAGTAAGAACTGTCCATTATCATTTGGATATGCTAGGATTGGTGCTCTAGTTAACAAACCTTTCAACTAGTCAAAGGCTTCTTGATACTGCTCAGTCCAGCGGAACTCAGACTTTTTGTCGGTCAAACGGTTTAGAGGATAAGCTATATGGGCAAACCCTGCAATATACTTCCTGTAGTATGACGCCAAACCCAGGAAACTTCTCACATCTGATTTACTGGTAGGGGTGGGCCACTTCTCAACTGTTTCCACTTTGGCTGGATCAGTAGCCACCCCATCAGAGCTAACCACATGGCCTAAGAATGCAACTTTTCGCTGAAAAAGGGTGCACTTTGTGGGTTTTAGTTTGAGATTAGCTTCACGAAACCTCTGAAACACCTCACTCAAACATTCAACCCCCTCCTGCACTGTTTTTGCCGGAACAATCACATCATCTAAGTACACCAAAAGCTGGTTGTATGACATGCTACCTAGGACAATTTGCATGAGCTTCTGGAAAGACCCAGGTGCCCCTGACAAACCGAACGGCATCACTCTCCATTGATGTAGCCCTAAGTGAGTAGCAAAATCTGTTTTAGGCCTGGACTGTCTATCCAGTTCAACCTGCCAATAACCACTTAACATGTTCAAAGTACTGAACCAAACAGACCCGGCAAGACTGGCTAACAGTTCAGCCGTATTAGGCAAGGGTATCCCAGACCCACTACTGGCTTCATTCACCCGACGGAGGTCAATACATAATCTCAAAGAGCCATCCCCTTTCTTTACCATCACTACTGGCGATGCCCATGCACTATCTGAGGGTTCTATTAGTCCTCTTTCCAACAAATCCAAGACCTGCCTTTCAACCTCCCTACGGTGATATGGTGGTAATCGCCTGGGTGCTTGTTTGATTGGCTTTGCATCCCCTGTTTCTATGTGGTGCTGAACCAGAGATGTCCTCCCCAAGTCCTTATCGTCCTTGGAAAACACATCCTGATACTTGCACAACATTTCCTTCACTAAAACACTATCTTTCTCATGAAGACCCTGAGTAGCCTTCTCATAAAGTTCATCCAAATGCTCTGGAAGAATTTGTTCTCCCTTTGGTTTACATGTTGCCCTTAGGACCCTATTTGTCTCCTCAAAAACCTCAGAGTTCTCATCATTATCCAACACTTCAACTGGGACCAAGAACCCCACAGTTAACCCTTCATACAAGACTATTTCTTCTTCCAAAGGATTGCAAACCCTTACCACAAAACACTTTTCACTTGGTCTTATTACTGACTTGGCTAACACTATCCCACTCTTTTCTAACAAGCTATCAGCTGGATCTACATAAAAATCACCCACCGAAACTTCCTCTGCCTTGTCGAGACGACTACTCACAAAGTACTCACACCTGGGAGGTACCCTTGTTGTACGACACACCACCACTTTACCCACAAAGGGATTCCTCTTCTGGTCAAAACACTGAATCCTGGCACCCTTACATATTAACTGGTTCTTTTCAAAATCCAACACACAACCCATTTTACACAAAGCTGGCATGCCTAAAATGGCCTGATCTGTGATGTTGGCAACCACAAATTCCAACTCAAAATGTTCCCTCCCAAGGACCACATTTAACATCAGGTTGCCCTCCACTTCACAGAAACTACCATCCGCTGTAGCCAACCTGTCACCACTCTCACCTCCTAACTTAAGGATACCAGGTTCCAAACTTCGGAATAGTCTACTCGACAAGATAGATACTGATGCCCCACTGTCAATCAAGAGTTGTACTTGCTGTTTGCCCAGGACACCACACACGTACAATCCCCACTCGGGACGTGGCTTTCCCAGACCAACATCTGCAGGCTCCCCCTCATCCCGAGTCTGAATTGTTAGCGTGCATTGTCCCAACTCTACCAACTTACCAGATGGGGCATTATCTGATGCCACCCTCAGCCCTGTGAGAGAAGCATCAATTAGTTTCCCGACTGAGGCTTGTTAGGGCAATCCTTCTTGAAATGACCTTCCTCACCACAATTAAGGCATTTCATACCTTGACGGACTGGATACTTAGGTTTTGTCACCCCCAGTTGTTTTAACAGCTTCAGTATTTCCTCTAACATTTTTACCTGATTGTCCTGATCAGTGATTGTTCTTACCTGGGGTTTCGACCTTGCTCCCCCTCTCTGCAAGTTTTCCCACCTCTCGATAAGTCGGACAGCTGATTCCACATCCTGTGGCCCATGCATGCCGACTTCCAGTTTCAAATCACCATCAGGAAGTCCATCAAGAATTGCCTTTAAAGTTAATTCTCTGAGAACCTCCTCTGGATAACCCGGATAGGCCCTAGAAACCAAACGCCTTACCTCTGAGGCATAAGAAATTGCTGATTCTCCTGGCAACCTCCGTTGAGATTGCAACTGGTTTCGGTATGACTCCTTTCTTGAAGCTGAGCCGAACCAGCCCTCCAGCTTTCTGACCAGGATGTGATAGTCCATCCTTGGCAGGCGTAACCCTACAACAAAACTACGGGCCTCCCCATCCAAACACACAAAAAGTTGTTGTCCTAACTCAGGTTCAACCCAGTTATTAATAGAAGCTACAGTAGAAAACTGAAGTATAAATTCATCCCAACAAATTTCCTTACCATCAAACCTTGGGGGTTTTGCATGACCCCCAGACCTGTTGTTCAGTCACCCTGGGGTTCTCATTGGTGGGGGCTCAACACCCCACACCAATGTACCCGTAGGCACCTCCTTGCGGTCTGATGCCAAACCTCTGTCTTCCTGTAGAAATCTGGGTCTGCCTCCATATAGTAACCCAGCACCTCTGTCCCCGAGTCTTCCAGGAGACAGGTAGTCCTCTGCTGAAGCCAAAGCAGCACGTAACCGGTCACAGACTGATCCAACATACTCAGGTGGTGGAGGGTTTTCATCTGGGGTTTCATCACCCTGGCATCCACTCTCTGCAAACTTTCTCGGTTCCATTATTCTTCTAGCAAAAATAAAACTAAAAATAAAAGTGTAAAACCTAACATTAATCTTAAAATCACACACACTGAAATACAAAACAGATTAAAATAATTCTCACTTTGACTAATATATTTTATTTATTTATTTAACCCCAGTATTGGTTTCCACATCTGCTATAATTCCATCCCACCGCTGCCACCAAAAATTTCTGTGGCGAGATGGGACCCCACGGCCTCGGTCCGCCTCTGCCGCGTCGGATCGGGGGAGGGCTCGGATTTCTGGGGACAGGAGTTTTGGCCCCGGTCGCGGAAACATCTGGAGCCGGTGGCGCACCCACACTCTACAAAGCGGGCGACCCCCCGGGGTTGTCGTTCAAAACGGGGCTCCCGTCGGGCCGGATCCCTCCCCGAATCAAAATCTGATTCTCTCACATTTTGTTCAAATCTTATTACTTCCATATTTTAGATATTTTTTGCCAGAAGGCTCAGACCATTTATCACAAAATTTGCTGCCACCAGGTTGAATTATGGCTCAACCAAACCATTAAAACCACTTAACCCTGACAATGTAAAGGTCAAACTATTGTCAGTATACTGGATTTGACTCGAGATTCAATTTATAGGTAAAATTAATCTGAATCTCAACACAAGTAGCATGACACAATTACTGTAGAGTAGGAGAACGTGAGCAAGATGGAACCTTTGCAGCCCAAGTACTGAGATCTGACCCTAACCTGAAACTTAAATAGCTATGACTCATAACACATGTAATGAAACACATTATGTAAAATTATAAAATTATTGATATTTATTAAAAATAAACATATATATAGCAATTAAAAGGAGAAAACACACACTCAACAAATATCAACATAGAATTCATGAAATCATAGAACAACACACAGAAATAGCAAATAGGATGAGATAGTTAAACAATTTAATTATACAAACCAGAAATCATTAAGAATGGGTAATGTATTAAATCATGATTCAAAAGTATAAATAAAACCCAAAACCACAGTATGAATTAAGACATGTCAAATTGGAAACAGAAAGTAATTAAGAGTGTGTGTGAAAATTAAAATATTAATTAATTAAAATAAAATAAAGACTCCAACACAACTAGATTGGGCCAACTCGGTGCCAACATATCCCCAGACAGGTCATCACTCACGCCACAGGTTTTGATCGGGAATTTTTTTAAAACATAATTACCCATTATTATATGAACTTCAGCACATCAATCTACTCTGTTTATATCTTCCCAAGGAAGATGGTGTATCCCCAGACGCCGAATACATAACTCAAATTACGTTCGCCACATTAGCCTTTAAAAATATATTTTAATAATCTTTTGTTATTTAGAATAGGATTACTCTAGCTGTTTACAATTACTTCATGTTTTCCTCACCATTGCATTTACTTTTATTTGACCGGCTGGGGGTGACCATAATTGGTACACTGACCATAATTGGTAGCAAGGCAGTATTTCCATACATGCGGCATCCGGTATCCAGCATCCGGATACAGCATGCGGGTCCGGCATCCGGTTGGTGTGTTTCCATATGTACTGACATAAATTGCTACTTAGCTGAGATTTTCAACCAAATTCCAACTTGATGGAGGGCATCAACATGAGATGTTAATCTTTTACAAATATTTAAAAAAATACTTTACCCACACAAAAAACAACAAAAGTCAAATATTATAAGACAGATATTTGAACAATTTTTATGTTGCTTTAATTACATTAAAATCTATCCAGAAATTAAAGAAAAAGGTTCAAAGTCTGGCCTTCGCAATTACTTTACTTACATCAGGTATACACAACATCTGAAGCAAATAAAAAGCACAATGACCTACAATAATTTCCCTTCAAATGGTCTTTATAAGTTAAATAATAAAACCAGTGTACAGCAATTTTCAACCGTATCCTAACAAGATGGGGGGTCTCAACAAGTGGTCATTTCAAGTTTAAGTCTGTGTGTAATAAAAATAATATGTATTACTACATCTTATTGAATAATAAATGTATTTGAACAGCGATTCCTGTTGTTTTACTGCCTTAAAATACTTGCACAAATGTGGAAGAAATCACAAAATACTTCACTTTTATTTTTTGCAACTAATCATTTACACTCAAGCTTTTTGTGTATTAAATATTGAGGTAGATGCTTTCTCTGTGTTATAAGCTTTAAAATGATATATTACTGGTCAAAATCAAGCAAGAAATGGCAATTTTACTAATTTTTATTAATATTTTAATCTATTTTATATAACCGCATGTTTTACAAGGCCCACCAAGAACTCTAGAGTGATGTCATTTTGACGTAATTTATTGATTTTGTATGCGGAATACGGCTATAATTCAATCCAAGGATTGAAAGGTTTACCGGATGCCGTAGTCCGTATTATAATCGTACCGCATACCGTATACATTAAAACACCTCTTATATTTTATAGTAAATTGGACATAGCCATTTACCGTATCACGCATGCAGGATACCTGATGCCGTGTGTATGGAAATAGGCCTTAAAGCCCCTTTTCCATATGCATCCGGTTATAGTGTTTCCATATGTACAGACATAACTGACAAGGTTCAAGCTTTTTCCAGTTGTTTCAGTCCTCGTGTAATGATGCAATATCAAGGTAGGCTCGAGTGTTCAGCAGAAAGGGGGGAAACTAGGAAGAAAAACTCATCATTATGACGTCAGTTTATTGATTTTTCCATGCGGCATACGGCTATTCAAAGTACTAGAAGCCTGATGGGTTCTGCATGAAGTATAAGTACCGTTTCTGCATACCGTACACGCATATATAGAAACACCTCTTATATTTTTATTGCAAAGTTAAAATAGCCGCATACCGCATGCTGTATGCCGCATGCCGGATCACGCGTATATGGAAATGGGGCTTTATTCGTTGTTATTGTTGAAAAATTATAAATCTTCAAGAAAATTGGGGGTGGGCCTGAATTGGTACCCTGGCGTGAATTGGTACCCGGGCGTGAATTGGTCCACCACGCCCGGGTACCAATTCAGGCCCACCCCCAATTTTCTTGAAGATTTATAATTTTTCATAGAGAAAATGTTTACCACATCATAGATAATCATCAAATTGATCATATACATTTGTAATATATTGTTTAACTGTGATTGTTTTGGATAAATTCAGGGGTGGGCGTGAATTGGTACACGGGCATGAATTGGTCCACCACCACTAATGACAACAAAGATGCAGAATACACGTGCTTTTGTTATAAAAACATGTTAAATAAAGTGTTTCGGTACTCTGGATTTTGATAAATAACATTGTAAAAGGTTTAACAAATGAAATATGCATCATTAGCATGGCGGATAGCGAAATATTGTGATTTCTTTTATTTCTTTCTCTTTGTGATTTGTGTTTGTTTACATACACACATAAACACACAGGCGGTGAATTGTTCAGAACGGTCAAAACTGTCCGCTGTACTCACAGGTGGTGCGCACCACTCGTGAATTTCCGTCTGAATGCAGCATAACTTCAGCATACTAAGCAGCTTATTATGTATACGTATATGAAAACTGCATGAATATAAAATAAAATGAAGCTGCATGATGACACCTGATGTCTTCCCATGTGTGTTCTACCAAATATTTAGTGGTTGTGGACCAATTCACGCCCGTGTACCTATTCACGCCCACCCTCAAGTTTCCTAAAGATTCATAGTTTTTCATAGAAAAGATCTTTACCACATCATAGATAATTATCAAATTGATCATATACATTCGTAATTTATTGTGTAACTGTGATTGTTTTGGAGAAATTTAGGGGTGGGCGTGAATGGATACACGGGCATGAACTGGTCCACCACCACTAATGATTCAATTTTTATCACAAGTCAGTAGTGGTTTTCTACCAGTAAACGCCCATATGCATGCTTTAGTTAATATTTAACATTATTATATATTGGCAGGGTTATCTTATATTCTTTTTTTACCAAATTAACAAGTTACAGTACAGACAGTATCTCGAAAATGGGTTGACGGATTCAATTCAAATTTGGCATGTGGTTGTAACTGGTTTTCAAGGTGTGTCCTATTTTAAGGTGACCTTAAACTCCCATTTATAAAAGTTTTATGTTGAGTTTCTTTTTTTTTCATTTTCCATAGAGTATACTGAAGATACCTTGAGAAATTTCATTCAAATTTTGCATGTATATGTAACTGGCCATAAGTAAGTGCCATATATTAAGGTGACCTTAAACTCCCAGTAATAACACATTATCAGTGTCGTCACACTTCCTTTCCAGACAGTATCACAAAAATGGCGTGATGGATTAAATTCAAATTTGGCATTGGATGTAACTGGTCCACAAGGTGTGCCCTATTTTAAGGTCACCATAATCTCCCACTAGTAACATATTGATTTTAAGTTTTTCCGTTTCCAGACAGTAACCAGAAAATGCGTTGACAGATTCAATTCAAATTTGGCATGTGGTTGTAACTGGTATTCAAGGGGTGTCCTGTTTTAAGGTGACCTTAAACTCCCATGTACAAAAAAATTATGTTGAGTTTTAGTTTTTTATTTTTTCCATAGAGTATACTGAAGATAACTTGAGAAATTTCATTCAAGTTTTGCATGTATATGTAACTGGCCATGGATAAGTGTCATATATTAAGGTGACCTTAAACTCCCAGTAATAACACATTGTCAGTGTAATACTTCCTTTCCAGAGAGTATCTCAAAAATGGCTTGATGGATTAAATTCAAACTTGGCATGTAGATGTACTGATCCTCAAGGTGTGCCCTAATTTAAGGTGACCTTAAACTCCCACTAGTAACATACTTATATTGTTTTTAGGTTTATCTGTTTTAACACAGTATGTCGAAAATGGGTTGACGGATTCAATTCAAATTTGGCATGTGATTGTAACTGGTATTTATGGTGTGTCCTATTTTAAGGTGGCCTTAAACTCCCATGTACAAAAGAATTATGTTGAGTTTAAGTTTTTTATTTTTGCATGTAGTATACTGAAGATAACTGGAGTAATTTCAGTTTTGCATGTATATGTAATTGGCCATAGGTAAGTGCCATATATTCAAGTGACCTTAAACTCCCAGTAATAACACAGTGCTGACACACTTCCTTTCCAGACAGTATCTCAAAAATGGCATGATGGTTTAAATTCAAATTTATTATGTGGATGTAACTGGTCCTCTAGGTATGCCCTATTTTCAGGTGACCCTAAACTCCCACTAGTAACATACTTATATTGATTTTAAGTTTTTCCGTTTCCATACAGTATCTCGAAAATGGGTTGACGGATTCAATTCCAAGGTGTGTCCTGTTTTAAGATGACCTTAAACTCCCATGTATAAAAGAATTATGTTGAGTTTCAGTTTTTATGTCAGCTGACTTGTCAGTCAGCTGACATTATGTCGTCACTCTGCGGCATGGGCGTCCGCGTCCGCGTGAACAACTTCTTCTCCAAAACTACAAGGCCTAGAGACATGCTGTTTTTTTAAAAGATACCATATCTATCGAGGATGAAAAATTGTTCAAGGCATGCAAATCTGTCTGTTCGTCTGTTTGCTAGAGACATTACAAGGGAGGTACCCCCACCAAAAGTGTGAAAATTTCAACACTTTATCACAATTTTCTCAGTGACTATTGCAGGGATTTCTCTCATATCTTGCATATATGTACTAGGCCAGAGATAGATTCTCTTGTGTGAGTATGAGACCTGGATCTGTCTTAGTTTTTTTTTAATAAATTTTTTTAATAATTTTTAATGCATTAAAATTCATGAAATCATGCACTAAATCACTTATAACTTGAAAAGTGTTGCATTTAGAGCATTTTGTTAAAATATGTTATTCAGCTACTTTTTTCATAGCTACAACATGGTGAGTAACTTGGGTGTCTGTCTCAATAGCTAAGTGAGTAATAGCTACTTTTGGGCTTTTCAGTAACTACCATCTTGAGTAAAATCACTTGTAACTTGAAAACTATTGCATTTAGAGAATTTCGTATAAATATGTTATTCAGCTACTGTTGGGTCAGCTATAACATAGTCAAATTTCAGACCTGTAGCTCATGGCATAGCTGAGTAATAGCTACTTTTAGGTTATCACTGTTGAGTAAATCACTGATAACTTGAAAACTATTGCATTTGGAGTATTTTGTTTCAATATGTTATTCACCTATTTTGGGGTCAGCTATAACATAGTAAAATTTCACATCTGTGGCTCATGGCATAGCTGAGTAATAGCTACTTTGAGGTTATCACTGTTGAGTAAATCACTTATAACTTGAAAACTATTGCATTTACAGAAATTTGTGTAAATATGTTATTCAGCTACTTTTGGGTCAGCTATAACATAGTGAAATTACAGACCTGTAGCTCATGGCACAACTGAGCAATAGTTATTTTCAGGTACTGTATGTTGAGTAAATCAGTTGTAACTTGAAAAATATTGCATTTGGAGTATTTTGTTAAAATATGTTGTTCACCTGCTTTTGGGTCAGCTATAACATAGTGAAATTACAGACCTATAGCTCATGGCATAGCTGAGCAATAGCTATTTTCAGGTTCTCACTACTGAGTAAATCAGTTGTAACTTGAAAACTATTGCATTTACAGTATTTTGCTTAAATATGTTGTTCACCTACTTTTGGGTCAGCTATAACATAGTAAAATTTCAGACATATAGCTCATGGCATAGCTGAGTAATAGCTACTTTTAGGTTCTCACTGTTGAGTAAATCACTTATAACTTGAAAACTATTGCATTTATAGTATTTTGTTTCATATGTTATTCACCTATTTTGGGGTCAGCTATAACAAAGTAAAATTTCAGACCTGTAGCTCATGACATAGCTGAGTAATAGCTACTTTGAGGTTATCACTGTTGAGTAAATCACTTATAACTTGAAAACAATTGCATTTACAGAAATTTGTGTAAATACGTTATTCAGCTACTTTTCGGTCAGCTATAACATAGTGAAATAACAGACCTGTAGCTCATGGCACAGCTGAGCAATAGCTATTTTCAGGTACTGTATGTTGAGTAAATCAGTTGTAACTTGAAAAATATTGCATTTGGAGTATTTTGTTAAAATATGTTGTTCACCTGCTTTTGGGTCAGCTATAACATAGTGAAATTACAGACCTATAGCTCATGGCATAGCTGAGCAATAGCTATTTTCAGGTTCTCACTACTGAGTAAATCAGTTGTAACTTGAAAACTATTGCATTTACAGTATTTTGCTTAAATATGTTGTTCACCTACTTTTGGGTCAGCTATAACATAGTAAAATTTCAGACATGTAGCTCATGGCATAGCTGAGTAATAGCTACTTTTAGGTTATCACTGTTGAGTAAATCACTTATAACTTGAAAACTATTGCATTTAGAGTATTTTGTTTCATATGTTATTCACCTATTTTGGGGTCAGCTATAACATAGTAAAATTTCAGACCTGTAGCTCATGACATAGCTGAGTAATAGCTACTTTGAGGTTATCACTGTTGAGTAAATCACTTATAACTTGAAAACAATTGCATTTACAGAAATTTGTGTAAATACGTTATTCAGCTACTTTTGGGTCAGCTATAACATAGTGAAATAACAGACCTGTAGCTCATGGCACAGCTGAGGAATAGCTATTTTCAGGTACTGTATGTTGAGTAAATCAGTTGTGAGTTGAAAAATATTGCATTTGGAGTATTTTGTTAAAATGTGTTGTTCACCTACTTTGGGTCAGCTATAACACAGTGAAATTACAGACCTATAGCTCATGGCATAGCTGAGTAATAGCTACTTTTAGGTTATCACTGTTGAGTAAATCACTTATAACTTGAAAAGTATTCCATTTAGAGTATTTTGTTTCCAATATGTTATTCACCTATTTTGTGGTCAGCTATAACATAGTAAAATTTCAGACCGGTAGCTCATGGCATAGCTGAGTAATAGCTACTTTTAGGTTATCACTGTTGAGTAAATCATTTATAACTTGAAAACTATTGCATTTACAGAAATTTGTGTAAATACGTTATTCAGCTACTTTTGGGTCAGCTATAACATAGTGAAATTACAGACCTGTAGCTCATGGCACAACTGAGCAATAGCTATTTTCAGGTACTCACTAAACAGACATATAGGAAATCATGGGCTGGGAATCTGTTGGTGTGGTCAGATTTGACCTTGGACCCCTCCTTCAAGGTCAGTTGAGGATAGCCAAACTTAAAATTGCTTATAACTCGCTTGTTATTGGTCCTACAGGTTTGGGATGGTAAACCAACCTACAGGAAATCATGGGCTGGGAATCATTTGGTGTGGTCGGATTTGACCTTGGACCCCTCCTTCAAGGTCAAACAAAGATAGCAAAACTTAAAAGTGCCTATAAATCGCTTATTATTGGTTTTAGAGGTTTGGGATGGTAAACCATCCTATAGGAAATCATGGGCTGGGAATCTTTTGGTGTGGTTGGATTTGACCGTGGACCCGTTCTTCAAGGTCGTACGAGGATACTGCATTTGCAGTATTTCTTTAAATATGTTTTAACCTACTCTTTACACTTAAACAGTTACCTTGTTACTTTCCTTCATAATACCATTTGCAGGGAACAACTTTTTTGTCCTTTTCTTCTGTCAGGTTCAGATTTTCTTTTGAACATGCTGTTCAGTTACCATTTACTGTACTTCTGTACAGCACTTTCCCTGGTAATTATGCTTTCCTCTCATTATTACCTTCACAAATCAAAAACACTCAGTCAGCTGACACAGTGCCTGTTCACGGGCACTCTCCTCTTGTTTATTTAGTATATAGTATAGTATAGAGTATACTGAAGATAACTTGAGAAATTTTATTAAAAGTTTGCATGTATATATAACTGTGGAGGTTTAATGGCATGAGAACTTGCATGTGATTGCTTTCTTGGCAATTTCTGCAATAAGTGTTTTCATGGCAATACTTTTTCTGTTTCTTGGTCTTTTATTTTGTGAGCATTTAACATTATTCAAAACTTTCAAAATATGTTCATTTACAAGAGGAACTTGTGATTTGGTTTTAGGCAACATTTGCCAACAGTTGTTGCCATGGCAACACTTTTCCTGTTGTTGTTTTTAACCCACAGCCCTTAAGGGCTGTCGGGTATCGTTTTCACCCATGGTGTCCGTATGGGCGGGTGGGCGGTTGGGCGGGCGGCGGGAAATAGTTTGTCCGGGCTGTATCTCAGAAACCATAAGGTGTAGGAAGTTCATACTTGGCAGGGACATTGGTTGGGGGGTGTAGGTGTGCAACGTCATGGTCTGACCTTGATTTGACCTTTGACCTTGCCGTAGTGACCTTGAGTTTGAAAATCTTGTCCGGGCTATATCTCGGCAACCATAAGGTGTAGGAAGTTGATACTTGGCAGGGACATTAGTTAGGGGTTGTAGGTGTGCAACGTCATGGTGTGACCTTGATTTGACCTTAGTACTTGCCGTAGTGACCTTGACCTATAATACCTGGTCTGGGCTTTATCTTGGAACCCGTAAGAGGTGTAGGAAGTTGATACTTGTTAGGGACATTGGTTAGGGGGTGTAGGTGTGCTATGTCATGTGACCTTGATTTGACCATGCTGTAGCAACCTTGACCTATAAAATCTTGTCCAGGTTATATCTCAGAGACTGTAAGGTGTAGGAAGTGTATACTTGGTAGGGACATTGGTTGAGGGTTTTAGGTGTGCCACGTCATGGTGTAACACTGATTGACCTTTGACCGTGCTGTATTAACCTTTAAAATCTTGTTGCACCTTTGGGTCTGTCTGTTGATGTAGATTAAGCACTGTTAAAGTTAGAATTCATTAAGAATTTCCTTTTGCAAGTTCCCATTGTAACAGATGGAATTTCATCAAGTGAGCCACAGGCTTTTCTCCAACACCACACATAAGCATTCATTGAATGTATTGCCACTTCTGTATGCATGGGTAATATTCAAAACATCCAAACCATAATTTGGCCATTTTTGGTTTACTGATAAATGCTGTCATTTGATTATTGAATTATCTTGTTTTGATACTTCATCTTTATATACATTTCTTTTCCTTAGATATTATTTTCTCTACTTAAGCATTATTTGGACCTTAATATAACTTACACTGCTCTGAAAGTATCTTGAACTTTGTACGGTTACACTACTTCTATATCTCATGGTGTTGAAAAATATTTCCCCAGGCTGTGGGGTACGGGCATCTCTGATGCTATTTTTCACTTTTAACTTGGTGGGATCTTTATAAATAAAACCCATGCAAAGATTTTAACCAGTATTTTCAGGATATATATCTTGCAAGGGGAACTACAAGAGTAGTGATGATGCTTTTTGCAAGTTTCTGGTAACAGCTATTGCCATGGCAATACTTTTTTTGTATTGTTTTTCAAATTGTGATTTTGTGGGTACTTGGCAACACTTTCTCATGTTTCTTGGGTTTAAAAAATCTTTTTGTGGGTTCTTTGCATTCCAAACCCCTGCACAGATTGGAACTGATTAGATTTTCGGCAGTACCTGATAACTATTGCCATTGCAACACCTTTTTTCTGGTTTTAGGTTGTGGATGTAAACAGTCCTGAAGAAGATCTGTAGGGTTAAATGACCTTTCACTCCACAAGATTAGACATTGATCTGGCTTGTTTGGTGTCCCACAAAATAGCTGACAAATATAAGTAGTTCCTTCTTTCCTCCGTGAACAGAGGAGGCAGACAAAACAGGAACCATGTTGCACAGTGCATTAACTTATATGGGCATGTGACTAGCATTTTAATAGTAGGTTACCCACAAGATACTTTATTGAATTTCCTGCTTAGTGCTGACATCTAGTAAAAACTTGGTGAGTGATAACTTCATGTGTTTCCCTCTCTGTCTGCCTGTGTCCATTTGTCATATCCTGTACACTGGATCTAGGTTATATTTTTCAACAAGTTGGAGTCTCACCATGGCTCAGTCTCAGTGTTCGCTTTCGAGCGCGATTTCGTGAGTTTGTACACACTCTGGGGCGAGTTGTCGCAAAACCAACTTACCAGCGCGTCTGTGCTGTCGCTACCAGGCGAAACACTCAAAAACTAACTGAAGAAATTTGTCTATTATCGGAAGCAACGACATATATGTTTCCTCATAGAAAGGGGTGAGAAAAGCATGAAAAGCAGTTCATTTTATTTTATATATCCAGCTAACAGTAATTCACGTGAGAATTCGGGTATTCTCGCGAGATTTCCGTGCGTTTTGTCGATTTTTAAACTCGTCTTCTTCTGTAGTGTCACAGGTGAAACAGTCGATACAACTACTGACCAAAGAAATTCGTCTATTATCGGAAGCGACGACGTACATATTTCCTCATAGAAATAGGTGAGAAAGACATGAAAGTGAGTTTATTTTATTTGATGCATCCAGCTAACAGTAATTCATGCGAGAATTCAGGTATTCTCACGAGATTTCCGTGATTTATGTCTAATTTTTAACTCGTCTTCTGCATATTGTGTCACAGGCGAAACAGTCGAAACAACTACTGACCAAAGAAATTCGTCTTTTATCGGAAGAGACAAAATATATATTTCTTCAAAGAAAAGAGAAGAAATGTAATTTATTTATTTATTTGACGAATCCAGATAACAGTAAAATAATAATATAAAAAATAAATAAAAAAACCAGTAGCACCCAGCCATTAAGCCATTAAGATGTGGTTTAGAAGTGAAATTTAAAAAAAAATAAAAGACCAATAAAAACAGCATTAAATAGTTTATTTATTTGAACTTTTAGTTGAGCATCTATTTCTTATTATTTAAATAAAGAAGATTCTATGCAATCCCAAATTGGAACTAAATATTTCAAAATATCTTGACGCAAAACATGTCTCACATTTTTTCACAGTTGTCTCGCCTTTTCAAGTGAAGGGAGACAGTCTGTCTCACGTTCATTTTTGACGAGAGCGAACACTGCTCAGTACTTCTCAAGGATTGTCTGGATCTGCAAAAATACTGCCAGTCAGCCAACTGTTTATGTCCAGCATAATTTTTGTCCTTTTGAATTTCATCCGCTTCAGTCTTTAACCAAAGCTGGTGACACAGTACAATTCTTCTGAATTCTTGTTACATCTTAACAGTTAACTTTGTACTTTACTTCTGAATACCATTTGCAGGGCATAACTTTTGTGTCCTTTTTATGTCAGCTGACTTGTCAGTCAGCTGACATTATGTCATCACTCTGCGGCGTGGGCGTACGCGTCCGTGTTCGCGTGAACAACTTCTTCTCCAAAACTACAAGGCCTAGAGACATGCTGTTTTTTTTAAAAGATACCTTATCTATCGAGGATGAAAAATTGTTCAAGGCATGCAAATCTGTCTGTTCGTCTGTTTGCTAGAGACATTACAAGGGGGGTACCCCCACCAAAAGTGTGAAAATTTCAACTTTTTATCACAATTTTCTCAGTGACTATTGCAGGGATTTCTCTCATATCTTGCATATATGTACTAGGCCAGAGGTAGATTCTCTTGTGTGAGTATGAGACCTGGATCTGTCTTAGTTTTTTTTTAATAAATTTTTTTAATAATTTTTAATGCATTAAAATTCATGAAATCATGCACTAAATCACTTATAACTTCAAAAGTGTTGCATTTACAGCATTTTGTGAAAATATGTTATCAGCTACTTTTTTCATAGCTACAATATGGTGAGTAAGTTGGGTGTCTGTCTCAATAGCTAAGTGAGTAATAGCTACTTTTGGGCTTTTCAGTAACTTCCATTATGAGTAAAATCACTTGTAACTTAAAAACTATTGCATTTAGAGAATTTCGTATAAATATGTTATTCAGCTACTTTTGGGCCAGCTATAACATAGTGAAATTTCAGACCTGTAGCTCATGGCATAGCTGAGTAATAGCTACTTTTAGGTTATCACTGTTGAGTAAATCGCTTATAACTTGAAAACTATTGCATTTAGAGAATTTCGTATAAATATGTTATTCAGCTACTTTTGGGTCAGCTATAACATAGTAAAATTTCAGACCTGTAGCTCATGGCATAGCTGAGTAATAGCTACTTTTAGGTTATCACTGTTGAGTAAATCACTTATAACTTGAAAAGTGTTGCATTTAGAGCATTTTGTTAAAATATGTTATTCAGCTACTTTTTTCATAGCTACAATATGGTGAGTAAGTTGGGTGTCTGTCTCAATAGCTAAGTGAGTAATAGCTACTTTTGGGCTTTTCAGTAACTTCCATCATGATTAAAATCACTTGTAAATTAAAAACTATTGCATTTAGAGAATTTCGTATAAATATGTTATTCAGCTACTTTTGGGCCAGCTATAACATAGTAAAATTTCAGACCTGTAGCTCATGGCATAGCTGAGTAATAGCTACTTTTAGGTTATCACTGTTGAGTAAATCACTTATAACTTGAAAACTATTGCATTTAGAGTATTTTGTTTCAATATGTTATTCACCTATTTTGGGGTCAGCTATAACATAGTGAAGTTTCAGACCTGTGGCTCATTTCATAGCTGAGTAATAGCTACTTTGAAGTTCTCACTGTTGAGTAAATCAGTTATAATTGGAAAATTATTGCATTTACAGAAATTTGTGCAAATATGTTATTCAGCTACTTTTGGGTCAGCTATAACATAGTGAAATTATAGACCTATAGCTCATGGCACAACTGAGCAATAGCTATTCTCAGGTACTGACTGTTGAGTGAATCAGCTATGACTTGAAAAATATTGCATTTGGAGTATTTTGTTAAAATATATTGTTCACCTACTTTTGGGTCAGCTATAACATAGTGAAATTACAGACCTATAGCTCATGGCATAGCGGAGCAATAGCTATTTTCAGGTTCTCACTATTGAGTAAATCAGTTGTAGCTTGAAAACTATTGCATTTACAGTAGTTTGCTTAAATATGTTGTTCACCTACTTTTGGGTTAGCTATAACATAGTAAAATTTCAGACATGTAGCTCATTGCATAGCTGAGTAATAGTTCCTTTGAGGTTCTCACTGTTGAGTAAATCAGTTGTAACTTGAAAACTATTACATTTAGAGTAATTTGTTAAATATGTTATTCACAGAATTTTTGGTCAGCTATAACATAGTGAAATTGCAGACCTCTATGTCATGGCATAGCTGAGCAATAGCTACTTTCAGGTTCTCACTGTTGAGTAAATCATTGTATCCACTGGATAGCCGCAGTGTGTAGAGAGAGATTTCACCATTACTGCTCTGATGAAAAAAATATTATAGCTAGCTTTCTTAAGTTTGCAGTATATATTAATAACCATAAAATGTTGTCTGGGAATATTTTTGGCCTCATTTTGAGAAACAAGATGGCCGCCACAGGTGTTTTTTGTCAGTCATGAAAAGTGCTTATTATTGATCCTAGAGGTTTGGGATGATAAACCAACCTGTAGGAAATTATGGGGTGGGAATCTTTTGGTGTGGTCAGATTTGACCTTCAATGATCCCTCCTTCAAGGTCAAACAAGGATAGCCAAACTTAAAAGTGCTTATAACTCGCTTATTATTGGTCCCAGAGGTTTGGGATGGTAAACAGACAGGAAATCATGGGCTGTGAATCTGTTGATATGGTCCGATGTGACCTTGGAACCCTCCTTCAAGGTCAAATGAGGATAGCGAAAATTGAAAGTGCCTACAACTCGCTTATTATTGGTGACAGAGATTTGGGATGGTAAACCATCCCATAGGAAATCATTGGCTCGGAATCTTTTGGTGTTACGGTCACGGGCAAGCGCGGTAGCAATTACCGGTTGTCTTTAAGTTGTAACAGAAAAAGCAAAAAGTTAAACTTAACAAATTTATTTAATAGTCAATAATAATGATTGCAGTCAACTGGTATGCTCTTAACCAAACACACTAATACAATAATAAGATCTAGCTGACCTGACCACAGAGATTATGAGTTAAGATTATCCGCCGTATCCAGCAATCTGTTCCGTAATCCGTCCTGTAGTATATTCTGTGGTCTATCCAATGTCCTATGGTCTGTCCTGTGATCTGTCCAATGTTCACTCACACACGGATATCTATATCTTGTGACCTGTCTCACACTCAACAACACAAAAGGTTCTTTTCCTGCTATTCTTTATATATCCAGTCACACAGAATGTCTGTCTGGAGATATTTAGAGAGTTAACACAACTGTACTGTCTGCTCCAAGATGTGGACAATGTCCAAAATGCAGTAAATTCACTCTCTGTTATATGAATGTACAATATGATATCCAAAATATCCAAAGCACAATAAATCTGTCCAGATGATGTATCCAGTTCAGTCCAGTAAAAGTTCACAGCAACACAAGTTATATTATATTCCAAAACACAATAGCTCTCCTTATAGCCGGCGAATACAAAGTTCACTTGTGGTCAGATGTACATTCCTTATATACATTCACAGATTTCTCTGGAACTGTACAGAACCAACTCAAAAAGGCTTGAGCCATCTAGGCCAAAGGAGGAAGTTCTAGAAACTACTGGCAATTGGGTTTCCCCAAATCTAACATAACCACTGAGGGGGGGATTTCCCCCAGTCTGTGAACAGATCAATAAACACTAAAACACAAAAGTCAATAACTCCCTTACTTTAAATGTCAACACACAAAAAGAACCAACAACACAATTATCTTTTATGACAATGTATAAACATAAAGCTTAAATTAAACAATGCACTAATATGGTGCCTAATATATGTAATATACAATGTACTAATATAGTGTCCAATATATGTAACACCTCCCCCCTTAAAGAAAAATTTTGGAAACCAAGGGGTTACAAAATTTTACAAGAGATTTTCATCAGGTATATACACACAGGTAATAACTTTTTACAAAACATATTTATCTAAATACAAAAGTAAAATTGATACCATGTATAACTTTTATAAACTTACTAATTACAGGTATATAAATTACAATTTAAATACAGCTTCTGGACAGGGCGTCCGCGCAGATATTATCCTTTCCTTTAACATGTTCTATTTGAAGATTGTGTTCTTGCAACATTAAACTCCAGTTCAATAATCTTCTGTTTTTGTTTTTCATTTTGTGCAAGAAGACTAAAGGATTGTGATCTGTGTATACAACGGTGGGTTTTGATGATGAAGATATGTATATGTCAAAATGCTGGATGGCCAAAATGAGTGCTAAACATTCTTTTTCTATTGTAGAGTAGTTCTTTTGATGAACATTAAATTTTTTTGAAAAGTAGCAGATGGGATGTTCAATATCTTCATTATCACATTGCAGTAAAACTGCACCTGCACCCACATCACTGGCGTCTACAGCCAGCCGGAAAGGTTTACTGAAGTCCGGAGCAGTTAGTACGGGCTCTAAACAGAGAAGGTTCTTTACTTTGTCAAATGATTTTTGACAAGTCTCTGACCAGTGATATTTTACATTCTTTTTCAGTAGTTCAGTCAGTGGAGCAGTGACCTCTGAAAAGTTTTTGCAAAATTTTCTATAATATCCCGCCATTCCAAGGAACCTCATTAAGCTTTTCTTATTTTCAGGAATGGGATAGTCAGTGATGCTTTTCACTTTAGCTTTGATTGGTGTCACAACTCCATGACCTACTACATGCCCTAAGTAAATAACTTTGGCTTTTACAAAGTCACTCTTTGACAAATTTACAGTGAGGTTTGCCTCTTTGAGCCGAAACAAGACTTGTTCAAGCCTTTTTAAATGTTCTTCCCAAGTATCACTAAAGATGACAATATCATCCACATACACTTCAACACCTTCTAAATCTTTTAAACATATATTCATTAGTCTTTGAAATGTGGCCTGGGAGTTCTTCATGCCAAATGGCATCACCTTGTACTGATATAGACCATCAGGGGTCACAAAGGCTGATATTTCTTTGGCCCGCTCAGTAAGAGGTACACACCAATATCCTTTCAGTAAATCACACTTTGTGATGTATTTGGCATTGCCAATCCGATCAATACAGTCTTCCATCCTTGGGATAGGGAAGGAATCCGTTTTACTCAAAACATTGACTTTTCTGTAGTCAGTGCAATATCTGATTGAACCGTCTGGTTTCGGGACCAAAACACAAGGAGATGCCCAACTACTTTGACTTGGTTCAATTATATCTTTTTCTAGCATGTATTGCACTTCCTGCCTTAATTTTTCGAGTTTCATAGGATTTACCCGATACGGATGCTGTTTGATCGGACGGGCATCGCCGACATCGACATCATGCGTGAGTATATTTGTCCTATTGGGGGCATTTGGGAACACTGACTTGTACTTTAAGAGCAATTCAATGAGTGGAACCCTCTTATCTGGTGGTACATGACTCAGTTTGGTTTCCAAATCATCAAGGATCTCAGAATTACTCAACCTAATTTTACATTCAACATCAAGATCAGGAGTGTCGTCCCATATTTCGTGCTCCTGATTACTGTTACTTTCTATATTACAGTCAGTAACCATAACAGGCTTTTTCACACCCCTTTCAAAGTATGGTTTTACCATATTTACATGACATAGTTGGGTTGACTTTCTTCTGTCCGGGGTTTCAATGATATAGTCCAGGTCACCTACTCTCTTTAACACTTTGTATGGCCCGTGATATCTGGCCTGTAACGTATTTCCCTGGACAGGTAGTAACACTAAAACCTTGTCACCTGGTTTGAAAATACGGTTTTGTGACTTCCTATCATAAAGCATCTTCATTTTTGACTGAGAAGTTTTCAAATTTTGTTGCGCCAGCTCACAAGCCTTCTTCAACTTATCTCTGAACTTCGAGACATAATCTAACAGATTTAGGCTCTCGGTGTTCTCAGATAACCAATTTTCCTTCAACAGCTTGAGAGGACCATGGACTGAATGGCCAAAGACCAACTCAAAGGGACTAAAGCCTAAAGACTCTTGAACAGACTCTCTAACTGCGAACAACAATAAGCTAATGCCTTCATCCCAGTCTTTTTCATTATCTAAACAAAATGTCCTAATCATATTCTTCAAAGTGGAATGGAACCTTTCAAGTGCACCTTGGGATTCTGGGTGATAAGCACTAGATTTGATCTGTTTGGCACCTAACTGAAATACAACCTGTTGAAATAGTCCTGACATAAAATTTGACCCTTGATCTGACTGGATCTCTTTTGGTAAGCCAACTAGAGTAAAGAAATTAACCAGAGCTTTTGAGATTTTGGGAGCTGTTATGTTGGTCAATGGTATGGCTTCGGGAAATCTGGTTGAGGCGCACATAATGGTCAAAAGATATTGGTTTCTGGATTTAGTTTTTGGTAAGGGACCTACACAGTCAATTATCACTTTGCTAAATGGTTCCTCAAATGCTGGAATGGGTTTGAGAGGAGCTACAGGAATTTTTTTGGTTTGGCTTTCCTACCATTTGACAAATGTGACAAGTCTTGCAAAATTCTGCCACACAGTGCCGAATTTGAGGCCAATAGAAATGTTTGGTTATCTTGTTGTAAGTTTTGTTGATGCCTAAATGGCCACCCATTGGAGATTCATGAGCCAATTTTAATATCTCACTTTGGTATACTTTTGGCACAACAATCTGGTGTACTACTGACCATTCTTCAGATGCAGGGACATTTGGTGGCCTCCACTTTCGCATAAGTACACCATTTCTGACATAATAGCCTACAGGGACCTTATCTAGCTCTACTGGTGGCAAGACCAACTTGAATAAAGGAGCTAATTCAGGGTCATTTTCCTGCTCTGAAATCAATTTTGATTTTGAAAGTGATACATCTTGACAGTCAATTGAGTCTTGTTTTTCAGAATCTACCCTGGCCTTGGGATTAGTATCACTAGAATTCTGCACATCATGGTCATAGTTGTTTAAGAATGTATCTGACAAATCAACTAAGACATCTGTAGATTGTTTACAATCTTTTGGTTCTTCTTGGGCCTTTTTGGCCATAGCTCGAGTCACAGCACAGGAGGGAAAAATACCAGGAATAACCTCTTCTAATTTCTCAGTGCTAACCAAAGTGATCGGCTTAGAAGTAACCTTAGGATCAGCAACTACCTTTCCACCTGCAAGATCATTTCCCAACAACAAAGATACCCCTTTAATGGGTAAAGTGGGCCTGGTACCCACAACAACAGAACCAGTAACTAAGTCTGATACTAACTTGACCTTATGCAAGGGAATGTTCACACAGCCTCCTTCAATACCTTGAGCAATGACACTCTCACCAGTAGATGTGCTTACACTCAATGGCAATACACCTTCTAAAAGTAAGGACTGAGTAGCTCCAGTGTCTCTTAATATCTTAATGGGGACCTGACTGGAACTACTTTCCAAGGATACAAAACCCTCAGACACAAAAGGTTTGAACTCTTCCCTAATAATCTCAGACTTGTCTAAACCAATACTAGACTCTGCTCTATTGGGATTTGAACGCCAGTTAGACTTGCTAGACACAAAGGCGTTGGGCGTTGCCTCCTTTTCTCTTCTCTTCTTTAAGAGCCAACAGTCAGACATAACATGCCCAGGTTTCTTACAATAGTGGCAAACAGGAGCAAAGGATCTGGGTTTCCTATCCTTACTCATAGTCTGATTTGAGGTTTGACCCTTATCTGAACTCTTTTCTGGAGCTACATTTTCAGATTTCTTTCCTATTTCTGGATACGACTTTTTAGCAGGACCAAAGGACTTATTCTTGTTGAAAGTGGACTTGTGAGTTAGCGCATAATCATCAGCATAAGGTGCTGCTTTTGCCAAATTTTCAACTTTCTGTTCATCTAGATAGGTTTTAATGTCATCACGAACACACCGTTTGAACTCTTCAATCAAAATAACTTGCCTAAGTTTTTCAAAGTCTGTACCTACTTCCCTAGAATTGCACCATCTGTCAAAGTACACTTCTTTCTCATGGGCAAATTCAACATGAGTTTGACTTTCTTGTTTACGATAATTTCTGAATTTTTGACGATATGCTTCCGGTACCAACTCATATGCTTTCAAAATAGCATTTTTGACAGAGTTATAGTCCACACATTCAGAAATTGGCAAAGCCGTGTATGCCTCCTGGGCCTTTCCCCTCAAAACACTTTGCAGCAATAAAGGCCACTGGTCTATAGGCCATTTCAAATTTTGAGCTACTCTTTCAAAGTGTTGAAAGTACTTATCGACCTCTGACTCATTAAAAGGTGGTACCAGTCGCACATTTTTACCCAAATCAAATTTGGTAGCAATGGACTCTTCATGGGCAATTCTGCGAGCATTGAGTTCTAAAGCTCTCATTTCTCTTTCATGTTTAAGTGCACGCTCTTCCTTTTGAGCTTCAAGCTCTTCTTTTCGTTGTTGAGCTTCAAGCTCTTCTTTTCGCTGTTGAGCCTCAAGCTCTTCTTTTCGTTGTTGAGCTTCAAGCTCTTCTTTTCGTTGTTGAGCTTCAAGCTCTTCTTTTCGTTGTTGAGCTTGAGTTTCAAGCTCTTTAAGTCTTAACTCTCTTTCAATTTCTAATCGCCTGATCTCATATTGCCCAGAAGGTTCCATTGATAGAGGCTTATACACTTCTAAACAACTATCAGGTAAAACATCTTCATCAACTAACTGTTCAACAATAAGCCTTTTAAGTTCATGTTTACGTGTTGACCTTTTCACCTCTAACTGTAACTCTTGTGCTATCTGCATTAACATATCTTTTTTAAAAGTTTCTAGAACTTCCATAGATGGTGACTGTACAAACTCTTTAGCACTAGCCATTTTGAGCACTGTTGACTGTAACCAATTACTAAATCAAATGGATTTTCAAAATGTTAATTGAACGGTTGATCAAATAGTTGTAATCAAATGGTTGGATTCCGGACGAGCCCCCAATTTTCCTGTTATGGTCACGGGCAAGCGCGGTAGCAATTACCGGTTGTCTTTAAGTTGTAACAGAAAAAGCAAAAAGTTAAACTTAACAAATTTATTTAATAGTCAATAATAATGATTGCAGTCAACTGGTATGCTCTTAACCAAACACACTAATACAATAATAAGATCTAGCTGACCTGACCACAGAGATTATGAGTTAAGATTATCCGCCGTATCCAGCAATCTGTTCCGTAATCCGTCCTGTAGTATATTCTGTGGTCTATCCAATGTCCTATGGTCTGTCCTGTGATCTGTCCAATGTTCACTCACACACGGATATCTATATCTTGTGACCTGTCTCACACTCAACAACACAAAAGGTTCTTTTCCTGCTATTCTTTATATATCCAGTCACACAGAATGTCTGTCTGGAGATATTTAGAGAGTTAACACAACTGTACTGTCTGCTCCAAGATGTGGACAATGTCCAAAATGTAGTAAATTCACTCTCTGTTATATGAATGTACAATATGATATCCAAAATATCCAAAGCACAATAAATCTGTCCAGATGATGTATCCAGTTCAGTCCAGTAAAAGTTCACAGCAACACAAGTTATATTATATTCCAAAACACAATAGCTCTCCTTATAGCCGGCGAATACAAAGTTCACTTGTGGTCAGATGTACATTCCTTATATACATTCACAGATTTCTCTGGAACTGTACAGAACCAACTCAAAAAGGCTTGAGCCATCTAGGCCAAAGGAGGAAGTTCTAGAAACTACTGGCAATTGGGTTTCCCCAAATCTAACATAACCACTGAGGGGGGGATTTCCCCCAGTCTGTGAACAGATCAATAAACACTAAAACACAAAAGTCAATAACTCCCTTACTTTAAATGTCAACACACAAAAAGAACCAACAACACAATTATCTTTTATGACAATGTATAAACATAAAGCTTAAATTAAACAATGCACTAATATGGTGCCTAATATATGTAATATACAATGTACTAATATAGTGTCCAATATATGTAACATTTGGTATGGTTAGATTTGACCTTTGGACCCCTCCTTCAAGGTCAAATGAGGACAGCCAAGCTTAAAAGTGCTTATAACTCATTTATAATTGGTCCTAGAGGTTTGGAATGGTAAACCATAGGAAATCATGGGCTGGGAATGTATTTGTGTGGTTGGATTTGACCTTGGACCCCTTCTTCAAGGTCGAACGAGGATATTGCATTTTTAGTATTTCTTTAAATATGTTTTAACCTATTTTTTACACTTTAACAATTACCTTGTCATTTTCCTTCTTAATACCATTTACAGGGCACAACTTTTTTATCCTTTTCTTCTGTCAGCTTCGGAATTTCTTTCGAACTTGCTGTTCAGTTACCATTTACTGTATTTCTGTACAGCCCTTTTCCTGATAATTATTCTGTCCTCTAATCACCTTCACAAATCAAAAACACTCAGTCAGCTGACACAGTGCCCGTTCACGGGCACTCTCCTCTTGTTTTCTGTTACTCTGAAACTCAAAACACACAGTCAGCTGACACAGAGCTCGTTCACGGGCACTGATTGCTTGTTTGATAAGCTATCACATAATGAAGTTTCAGATCTGTTGCACATTGTATAGCTGATTCACAGCTGCTTTGAAGCTACTGTTGACTAAATCCATTGTAACTCCAAAACTATAGCCTCCTTCATTTATTAAATATAAATTCACAGCGGGAGATAATTGACCTCGTCAGATGTCTTGTTACAATTTTGGATTTCTTTATTATAAATTAGTTTGTGGGTGGGCGGTGGGAAAAAGTTTGTCCGGGTTATATCTCAGAAACTGTAAGGTGTAGGAAGTTGATACATGGCAGGGTCATTAGTTGGGGTGGGGGTGGGGGGTGTGTGTGTGTGCAACATCATAGTGTGACCTTGATTTGACCTTTGACCTTGCCGTAGTGACCTGACCTATAAAATCTTATTCGGGCTATATCTCAGAAATCATATGGTGGGAGAAGTTGTGATGTTGTGGTACTGACATTGGTTAGGGGGTGTAGGTGTGCATCATGGTGTGAACATGTTTCTCTTATGACATATGGAGATATATGGATTGCTGCAACTGATTATTGTATGCACTTTTACATAATTGTGCTATTTTCATTGACAGCTATTATCCAATTAATAAATTTTTATTATTAAACTTTTTATTATTAAAATTTTATATGGGAGAAGCGATTCCGCCGGATCCGCATTTTCTTTTCGCAATAGCTTCACACCCATAAGGCGGATTCTCTTCATATTTATATCCCCAGACGAAAGTCGGGGATATATTGGATTCAGGTCCGTCGCGCCGCCGCCGCCGCCGCCGCCGCCGTAGAAATTTCCTTGTGGACGCGATAACTCAAAAACAAATTAATATTTTTTTTTCAAACTTGGTACACATGTTAAGGGTGCCCAAAGGAAGATCCCTATTTTAAGGTGACCTTAAACTCCCAGTAAAAAAGAACTTATGGCCACCTTAAGGTCAGAAATTGGACTTTTGGCCACTTAGAGCCCTGTAGGTCACAAACTATGATGCTCAGCTGGCTGAAATTTTACCTGACAACACATTAATATGTTCTTAGTACATGTGCCGAAAATCATGACTTTAAGTTGAGGAGAAAATTGTCCTTGAGGCCCATAAATACCCCCACTTAGGGATTTTTTGCTATACTTTTCACATATTTTGCCCTATAATTTGGAAGTGGTAATTCTGATGAGTCTCAAACTGTGCTAGGTATAACTTTGATATGTAATCCTTGTCTGTAGAAAATTTTAGGGCTGTAGGTTTACCCAAAGGGGTCGACTTAAGGTCTCAAAAGTGCCCACAGAGACCCAATTTATGCACTTTTTGCCACTTTCAAGCACTGTAGCTTTCAAACTATGTCTCTCATCTAAGTTAAATATCATCTGGGAATATATCTATGTGTTTTCTTATATGTGCCCCAACATTTAGGCCTTTAATGGACAGTTAACCTGTGTATCAGGACCATAAACACCCACCCGAGTGACCCTTATAAGACATTTTTCACATCTTTTTCCCTGTAACTTGGAAATGGTAAGTCTGAGAAGTTTCAAACTGTATTAGATATATATTCTGTGTGTAATCTTAGTATGTAACAGATTTTAAGTCTGAAGCTTTAATTTTGAAGGTCAAATTGAGGTCTCTAAAAGGCTCCCAAAGACCCAATATTTGGACTTTTTGCTACTTTTAAGCCCTGTGACTGTCAAACTATGTGACTGATAGAGCTCAAATCCTATCTGGGAAGATATTAGTATGTTATTTATATATGTGCCAAAAATTAAGGCTTTAAGAAGACATTTAACCTGTGTATGAGGACCATAAATCCCCACCCGAGTGACCATTTTTAGACATTTTTCACATATTTTGCCCTGTAACTTGGAAATGGTAAGTCTAAGAAGTTTCAAACTGTATTAGATGCATATTCTATGTGTAATCTTAGTATGTGACAAATTTTAAGTCTGAAGCTTTAATTTGAAGGCCACATTTAGGTCTCTAGAAGGCCCCATAAAGACCCAGTATTTGGACTTTTTGCCAATTTTAAGGCCTGTGACTGTTAAACTATGTGACTGATAGAGCTGAAATCTCATCTGGGAATACATTATTATGTTCTTTTTACATGTGCCAAAAATCAAGGCTTCAAGTAGACATTTAACCTGTGTATGAGGACCTTAAACACCCACCTGAGTGACCCTTTTAAGACATTTTTCACATATTTTGCTCTGTAACTTGGAAATGGTAAGTCTGAGAAGTTTCAAACTTTATTAGATACATATTCTATGTGTAATCTTAGTATGTAACAAATTTTAAGTCTGAAGCTTTAATTTGAAAGCCACATCGAGATCTCTAAAAGGCCCACAGAGACCCAATATTTGGACTTTTTGCCACCTTTAAGCCCTGTGACTGTTAAACTATGTGATTGATGGAGCTGAAATCCCATCTGGGAATGCATTATTATGTCCTTTTTACATATGGCGAAAATCAAGGTTTTTAGTAGACATTTAACCTGTGTATGAGGGCCATAGACACTCGCCCAAGTGCCTTTTTGGACATTTTTTCCGTATTTTGCCCTGTTATTTGGAAATGCTTAGTGTGACAAGTCTTAAACTGTATTATATATAATTTTTGTTTGTTATGTATGTCCCCCAAAAAGTTTCAGATCTGTAGTTTAATTGCTAAGGTCTCTTTAACAATTGTAAAATGCCCACAGAAACCCAATTTATGGACATTATGCCACTTTAAAGCCCAGTAACTGTCAAACTATGTGGGTTATAGAGCTGAAATCTTTGAATTTTTAAAAGGAAATGCCTGTCTATTTAAATTTTGAATATTAATAATGTTATGGCTATCTTAGTCTTTTAAGAACTTATTTTTGTGTGTTATACCTCTGCTTGCTGAGTTTTTAACTTTTTAAAATGAAACTGGTTAAACGCCGGTTAAACATATTCAAGTAGACAAAATGGACACTTTAAGTGAGCTTTAAGTCCCAATATTAATGAAATTATATCCGTATGTAGTAAAACTAGGGGATTTTTAACCCTCAACTAGCCCAGTTTTATTCAACTTGCCTCAGTTAATTTTGACACAGCTCCTACAGTTATGAACTCATTTCAGTTGATAATCACATACTTAAAATTCTCAATTCTTTTTGTATTTGAGTACCCCTTTTATATAGATTGTTTGTTTACCATTTATGCTGTAGCACTCCATCTCTTTGAGAGAACATGTAAACTGTGTAAAAAAGATGTAGAAGATGAGATACATTTTGTTTGTGTTTGTCCAGCTTTAGAGCTGATTCGTATGAAATATTTCAAAATTTTAAATATAGATAAATCTGAATTATTAATAGATCAATTATCAAGGGTATTAACTCATATGAATGTCAATATGGTTATTAATTTTATTTTTGATTTGTGGCAAGAAAGAAAAAGTAAATTATATTGTTAATTTTTATGTATTGAATTGCTGTCTTTATTTACTGTATCTTACCTCAAAATATGTTTGCTCTGTTTGTTATTAACTCTCTATTTAAAGTGACTTATAAGCCCATATAGGGCTGGGTATTACTTCAATAGTTTTTGTATAATCCTTGTCAACATAATACATGTCACTATAATAAACTAATAAACTAAACTAAGTCCCAACCCACATCCCCCACCCGGATTCCCCCCACCCACCTCTGGGACCTCCAGCTATATTGAGTGACACTAAATAAACAAAGGTATTTAATGATATCAGATGAGAAACAAAGACCTCAATGGGGTTGCAGATCTTGTGTAATAGTGAGAGAGGTGTGGAGAAGGGGAGAGGGGTGGGGGTGGGAGGTGGTGGGCTTCATTACATATAACACAAAGGGGAGTCAGAACTGAGATTGTGTCACATATTTAGGTTGCATATATATGGACCACATATATAGGTATAGAGGAAATGAATAACTGAAAACAATTTGCAAATTCTAAAAATAATATAATAAAATAATAATATAAATAATTTTTTTTTAAATAATATTTTATTTGTGAACAAATATAGAAACAGATATGCGCTTTTGGGATTATGAATTTTAGAATGGACATTGAATCATCAATCATTTAAATACTTTGAAGGAAGATTGAAAAGTATGATGAGTTGAGTTAAAAATAATATTTTATTTGTCAACAAATATAGAAACAGATATGCTCTTTTGGGATTATTATTTTAGAATGGACATTCAATCATCAATCATTTAAATACTTTGAAAATAGGTTTAGAGTTATCATTGCAGGAAGATTGAAAATATAATTTGAGTTATGTATTCGGCGTCTGGGGATACACCATCTTCCTTGGAAGATATAAACAGAGTAGATTGATGTGCTGAAGTTCATATAATAATGGGTAATTATGTTTTTAAAAATTCCCGATCAAAACCTGTGGCGTGAGTGATGACCTGTCTGGGGATATGTTGGCGCCGAGTTGGCCCAATCTAGTTGGTAGGTGTATGCAGTAGCCCTGGGAAAAATTTCTGAATATAGTGTCATAACATTTCAACCAATCAGAGAAGTCACATGACCAAAAACATGTTTTTCAAAAGGGTGTGCTTGTTTTAGCTATTCACATGAAAGTTGGCAATTGGTTCGTTATATAGATGTCTGGAAATCATTAACTTTTGGAAGTGATCCAATACAAAATGGCTGACTTATTAACGATTAACTAAACGTCACAATTTTTCTTAACGCTGAAAACGCAAAAACACATTTATCTCTTAAAACGGAGAGACATAGAGCAATTTCGACAAAATTGTGGACCTGCAGGGTATCTGCGGAGTCTTCTGGCAACTTTCCTCAAAATTTGTTCTTCTGCCACTTTTGGCGGCCATCTTGAATTTCTGCATAAAATGCAAAAACGATTTTATCTCGGAAACGGAGCGAGATAGAGCGATTTTGACAAATTTTTTGACCCATAGGGTATCTGTGGAGTCTACTGGCGACTTTTCTCAAAAATCATTTTCCCGCAACTTTTGGTGGCCATCTTGAATTTCTGCATAAAATGGAAAAACGTGTTTATCTAGGAAACAGAGCGAGATAGAGTGGTTTCGACAAAATTTTTGACCCGCAGGATATCTGCAGAGTCTACTGGCATTATTTCGCCAAAAAAACCATTTTCCCGCCACTTATGGCGGCCATCTTGAATTTCTGTGTTAAACACAAAAATGCGTTTATCTCGGAAATGGAGCGAGATAGAGCGATTTCGATGAAATTTTTGACCCACAGGGAATCTGCAGAGTCTACTAGCGACTTTTCGCAAAAATCGTTTTCCCGCCACTTTTGGCGGCCATTTTGAATTTCTGCGTAAAACACAAAAAAAAGGGAAAAAAGCCCAGAAAATAAATAAAAAAATAAACAAACCAGATTCATCTATGAAACCTTGCATTTTGTCATAAATGGAAAAACATATTAAACACAGGAAGATGGTCATTTCTACAAACTCATTAATACTCATTGGGACGCTTTGTATTTGCTGTGCAAAAACAATTTCTTTTTCTCTTGTGAAGCAATACTCTAGTAATTTTTAGTTTACTGATTAATGCTATCATCTTGCTATTGAAATGTATTGTTTTTATATAGATTTTCATACATACATACATACATTTTCTTTCTCGTAGACATTATTTTCTCTACTTAAACTTTATTTGAAGCTTTATATAACTGACACTGCTCTGAAAGTATCCCAATCTTTGCACTGTTTCACTACTTCAACATCTCATGGTGTTGAAAACTATTTCCCCAGGCTGTGGGGTATGGGCATCTCTGATGCTATTTTTCCATATTTGCATTGTCTGCTTATTCAGTAACATTATATTTATGCTTTTGGGAAGCATAATTTTGGCAGCAAAAGCATTATTGTAGTTATGAAGGTGTACACATATTATAAAATTTTTTTTACCAAGACTGCTGTGAGCTGTGACTAATAGCATTTAACTTTCAGACAATTATTTACAATAAAAGGCAGGATTACTATGTTTTATAGATTGGGAACATGGCTGCTATGAAATTGAAGGTGTTAGAGAGCAATTTGCAAGATGTTGAAGTTTTTGATGACCCCAAGATTTTGTTGGAACAATATCCAACATCTGCTCACATAGCAGGTAACAATATTTCATAAAACAGAAATCATTGTTCATAGGAGTTTCAGTGCAAGTTGCTAAGTAAATGTATTGACTTTTTGATGCCCAGTTTCACTTTAGTTGGGCAATTCAGGTGCACTCGGAGAGGTGTCCTAAAAGTTTGTGACTCTTTTGAATTTTGGGAATCTGTTACAATGTATCAGCAATATTTCTCAAGGAAACATAGATGGAGACATGTTAACTTTATATTTTACCCATCACAATATTATTTTTGTGTGTCTCATACAAAGCAGGCAAAGATCTGAGGTTGGAGAATTGGTTTATGTGGTTATTACCCCACAGCCCTTAATGGCTGTTGGGGCATTGTTTTCACCCATGGTGTCCAGATGGGCGGGTGGGCGGTTGGAAAAAGTTTGTCCGTGCTCTATTTCAGAAACCGTAAGGTGTAGGAAGTTGATACGTGGTAGGGACATTGGTTAGAGGTTGTACGTGTGCAACGTCATGGTGTGACCATGATTTGACCTTTGGCCTTGCCGCAGTGACCTTGAGTTTGAACATCTTTTCCGGGCTATATCTCGGCAACCGTAAGGTGTAGGAAGTTGATACTTAGTAGGGACATTAATTAGGGATTGTAGATGTGCAACATCATGGTGTGACTTTGATTTGACCATTGACCTTGCCGTAGTGAGCTTGACCTGTAAAATCTTGTCTGGGCTATATCTCGGAAACCGTAAGGTGTAGGAAGTTGATACTTTGGTTAGGGGGTGCAGGTGTGCAACATCATGGTGTGACCTTGATTTGACCTTTGACCTTGCCCTATAAAATTGTGTGTGGACTGTATCTCAGCAACTGTAAGGTGCAGGAAGTTGATACTTGGTAGGGACACTGGTTAGGGGTAGTAGGGGTGCAACATCATGGTGTGACCTTGATTTGATCTTTGACCTTGCCATAGTGAGCTTGACCTATAAACTGTTGTCCGGGCTATATCTAAAAAACCGTAAGGTGTAGGTAGTTGATGCTTGGTAGGGACGTTGGTTAGGGGGTGTAGATGTGCAACATTATGGTGTGACCTTGATTTGACCTTTGACTTTGCCGTAGTGACCTTGACATGTAAAATCTTGTCTGGGCTATATCTCGGCAACCGTAAGGTGTAGGAAGTTGATACTTGGTAAGGACATTGGTTATGGGGTGTAGGTGTGCAACATCATAGTGTGACCTTGATTTGATCTTTGACCTTGTCATAGTAAGGTGTAGAAGGTTGACACTTGGTAGGGACATTAGGGGGTGTAGGTGTGCATCATAGTTTGACCTTTTTGCTCTGCCAAAGTGTGTGCACCTGCCATATTTGAGACATCTTTCTCTTATGACAAAGATATATGGATTGCTGCAACTGATTGTTATATGCACTTTTACATAATTGTGTTATTTTCATTGACAGCTATTTTCCAATTAATAAATTTTGCAGCTTTATATTTTTTAGTTTGCTGATAAATACTGTCAACTTGCTATTGAATTGCCTTGTTTTAATACTTTATCTTTACATACATTTTCTTTCTCTTAGATGTTATTTTCTCTACTTAAAGATTATTTGGAGCTTTTTATAATTGACACTGCTCTGAAAGTATCCAGATCTTTACTATTTCACCACTTCCATATCTCATGGTGTTGAAAATTTTTTCCCCAGGCTGTGGGGTACGGGCATCTCTGATGCTATTTTTGGTAGGTTTTGTTGTGAAAAGTAAGAACTGGTTATAAACTTTCAAAACCAGATGCTGGATTCGGCATTAAATATAAATTGCTGTGCAACATTCTATCACACTTTCAATGAAATATTATTAAGAGTCATCAAGGGTCTAGCTGTCATTTGAAATATCATAATATTTTAATCTTTTTAATTTCAAATTTTCAATGGCAAAAGTTATTACATAGATTTACCAAATTGTTAAAGCTATAGCCTTTATTTGTAGTTTTCATATCCACCAGATGCTATCTGGTGGATACTATGGATTTTGCTTCGTTATGCCACCACCACCGCAGTGTGTAGAGAGATTTCACCGTCACCACTCTAATGAAAAAACTATTGTAGCTAGCCTTCTCAAATTTGTAGGATATATTCATAACTTGATTCCTCATAACTTCATTCCTTGATTTGACCTTGACCTTGCTGTAGTGACCTTGAGTTTTAAAATCTTGTCCGGGCTATATTGCGGAAACCGTAAGGTGTAGGAAGTTGATACTTGGTAGGGACATTGGTTAGGGCTGTAGGTGTGCAGCGTCATTGTCTGACCTTAATTTGACCTTTGACCTTGCCATAGTGACCTTCACCTATAAAATCTTGTCCAGGCTATATCTCGGAAACCGTAAAGTGTAGGAAGTTGATACTTGGTAGGGACATTGGTTAGGGTGCAACGTCATGGTCTGACCTTGATTTGACCTTGCCGTAGTGACCTTGACCTATAAAGTCTTGTCCGGGCTATATCTCGGAAACCGTAAGGTGTAGGAAGTTGATGCTTGGTAGGGACATTGGTTAGGGGTTGTAGGTGTGCAGCGTCATTGTCTGACCTTAATTTGACCTTTGACCTTGCCATAGTGACCTTCACCTATAAAATCTTGTCCAGGCTATATCTCGGAAACCGTAAAGTGTAGGAAGTTGATACTTGGTAGGGACATTGGTTAGGGTGCAACGTCATGGTCTGACCTTGATTTGACCTTGCCGTAGTGACCTTGACCTATAAAGTCTTGTCCGGGCTATATCTCGGAAACCGTAAGGTGTAGGAAGTTGATGCTTGGTAGGGACATTGGTTAGGGGTTGTAGGTGTTCAGCATCATGGTGTGACCTTGATTTGACCTTTGACCTTGTCGCAATGACCTTGACCTTTAAAATCTTGTTGCACCTTTGGGTCTGTCTTTTGATGCAAATTAAACACCATTAAAGTCATATTAGAATTCATTAAGAATTTTATTTTTTTTAGAACTTCCCATTGTAACAGATGGAATTTCATCAAGTGAGCCACAGATTTTTCTCCAACACCACACATAAGCATTCATTGAATGTATTACCACTTCTGTATGCATGGTAATATTCAAAACATCTAAACCATAATTCGGCCATGCCAGATGTAGATAAAGAGTACATGCATTATCTTTCTCTTAGACATTATTTTCTCTATTTAAACATTGTATGGACCTTTATATAACTGACAGTGCACTGAAAGTATTCTGAACTATGTACTAATACAGTACTTCTATATCTCATGGTGTTAAAAATATTTCCCTAGGCTGTGGGGTACGGGCAGCCCTGATGCAATTTTTTATGTCAGCTGACATTATGTCATCACTCTGCGGCGTGGGCGTCCGCGTGAACAACTTCTTCTCCAAAACTACAAGGCCTAGAGACATGCTGTTTTTTTTAAAAGATACCTTATCTATCGAGGATGAAAAATTGTTCAAGGCATGCAAATCTGTCTGTTCGTCTGTTTGCTAGAGACATTACAAGAGGGGTACCCCCACCAAAAGTGTGAAAATTTCAACTTTTTATCACAATTTTCTCAGTGACTATTGCAGGGATTTCTCTCATATCTTGCATATATGTACTAGGCCAGAGGTAGATTCTCTTGTGTGAGTATGAGACCTGGATCTGTCTTAGTTTTTTTTTAATAAATTTTTTTAATAATTTTTAATGCATTAAAATTCATGAAATCATGCACTAAATCACTTATA
Source organism: Sabellastarte sp. h YS-2021 (assembly GCA_964017235.1). Classification (NCBI taxonomy): domain Eukaryota; kingdom Metazoa; phylum Annelida; class Polychaeta; order Sabellida; family Sabellidae; genus Sabellastarte; species Sabellastarte sp. h YS-2021. The sequence goes on from OZ024928.1 coordinate 141,078,174, forward strand.
ACTTCAAAAGTGTTGCATTTACAGCATTTTGTGAAAATATGTTGTTCAGCTACTTTTTTCATAGCTACAATATGGTGAGTAAGTTGGGTGTCTGTCTCAATAGCTAAGTGAGTAATAGCTACTTTTGGGCTTTTCAGTAACTTCCATTATGAGTAAAATCACTTGTAACTTAAAAACTATTGCATTTAGAGAATTTCGTATAAATATGTTATTCAGCTACTTTTGGGCCAGCTATAACATAGTGAAATTTCAGACCTGTAGCTCATGGCATAGCTGAGTAATAGCTACTTTTAGGTTATCACTGTTGAGTAAATCGCTTATAACTTGAAAACTATTGCATTTAGAGAATTTCGTATAAATATGTTATTCAGCTACTTTTGGGTTAGCTATAACATAGTAAAATTTCAGACCTGTAGCTCATGGCATAGCTGAGTAATAGCTACTTTTAGGTTATCACTGTTGAGTAAATCACTTATAACTTGAAAAGTGTTGCATTTAGAGCATTTTATTAAAATATGTTATTCAGCTACTTTTTTCATAGCTACAATATGGTGAGTAAGTTGGGTGTCTGTCTCAATAGCTAAGTGAGTAATAGCTACTTTTGGGCTTTTCAGTAACTTCCATCATGAGTAAAATCACTTGTAACTTAAAAACTATTGCATTTAGAGAATTTCGTATAAATATGTTATTCAGCTACTTTTGGGCCAGCTATAACATAGTAAAATTTCAGACCTGTAGCTCATGGCATAGCTGAGTAATAGCTACTTTTAGGTTATCACTGTTGAGTAAATCACTTATAACTTGAAAAGTGTTGCATTTAGAGTATTTTGTTTCAATATGTTATTCACCTATTTTGGGGTCAGCTATAACATAGTGAAGTTTCAGACCTGTGGCTCATTTCATAGCTGAGTAATAGCTACTTTGAAGTTCTCACTGTTGAGTAAATCAGTTATAATTGGAAAACTATTGCATTTACAGAAATTTGTGCAAATATGTTATTCAGCTACTTTTGGGTCAGCTATAACATAGTGAAATTATAGACCTATAGCTCATAGCACAACTGAGCAATAGCTATTCTCAGGTACTGACTGTTGAGTAAATCAGCTATAACTTGAAAAATATTGCATTTGGAGTATTTTGTTAAAATATATTGTTCACCTACTTTTGGGTCAGCTATAACATAGTGAAATTACAGACCTATAGCTCATGGCATAGCGGAGCAATAGCTATTTTCAGGTTCTCACTATTGAGTAAATCAGTTGTAGCTTGAAAACTATTGCATTTACAGTAGTTTGCTTAAATATGTTGTTCACCTACTTTTGGGTTAGCTATAACATAGTAAAATTTCAGACATGTAGCTCATTGCATAGCTGAGTAATAGTTCCTTTGAGGTTCTCACTGTTGAGTAAATCAGTTGTAACTTGAAAACTATTACATTTAGAGTAATTTGTTAAATATGTTATTCACAGAATTTTTGGTCAGCTATAACATAGTGAAATTGCAGACCTCTATGTCATGGCATAGCTGAGCAATAGCTACTTTCAGGTTCTCACTGTTGAGTAAATCATTGTATCCACTGGATAGCCGCAGTGTGTAGAGAGAGATTTCACCATTACTGCTCTGATGAAAAAAAATATTATAGCTAGCTTTCTTAAGTTTGCAGTATATATTAATAACCATAAAATGTTGTCTGGGAATATTTTTGGCCTCATTTTGAGAAACAAGATGGCCGCCACAGGTGTTTTTTGTCAGTCATGAAAAGTGCTTATATCTCCCTTATTATTGATCCTAGAGGTTTGGGATGATAAACCAACCTGTAGGAAATCATGGGGTGGGAATCTTTTGGTGTGGTCAGATTTGACCTTCAATGACCCCTCCTTCAAGGTCAAACAAGGATAGCCAAACTTAAAAGTGCTTATAACTCGCTTATTATTGGTCCCAGAGGTTTGGGATGGTAAACAGACAGGAAATCATGGGCTGTGAATCTGTTGATATGGTCCGATTTGACCTTGGAACCCTCCTTCAAGGTCAAATGAGGATAGAGAAAATTGAAAGTGCCTACAACTCGCTTATTATTGGTGACAGAGCATAGGAAATCATTGGCTCGGAGTCTTTTGGTATGGTCAGATTTGACCTTTGGACCCCTCCTTCACGGTTAAATGAGGACAGCCAAGCTTAAAAGTGCTTATAACTCATTTATAATTGGTCCTAGAGGTTTGGAATGGTAAACCATAGGAAATCATGGGCTGGGAATGTATTTGTGTGGTTAGATTTGACCTTGGACCCCTTCTTCAAGGTCGAACGAGGATATTGCATTTGTAGTATTTCTTTAAATATGTTTTAACCTATTTTTTACACTTAAACAATTACCTTGTTATTTTCCTTCATAATACCATTTACAGGGCACAACTTTTTTATCCTTTTCTTCTGTCAGCTTCGGAATTTCTTTCGAACTTGCTCTTCAGTTACCATTTACTGTATTTCTGTACAGCCCTTTTCCTGATAATTATTCTGTCCTCTAATCACCTTCACAAATCAAAAACACTCAGTCAGCTGACACAGTGCCCGTTCACGGGCACTCTCCTCTTGTTTACTTTCAGCAAGGCGTTTTGTTGGCTGTCTAGAGCAAAGGGTATTATAGGTAGAGATCTCAAATTCGCAGGATATGTTCATCATTACAAAATCTTGACTGGGATTATTGCGGGCCTCATTTTGAAAGACAAGATGGCCACCATGGACATTTCTTTGACAGTCATAAAAAGTGCTTATAACTTGCTTATTATTGGTGCTAGAGGCTTGCAATGTGAAACCAGCTTTTAGGAAATCATGGGCTGAGAATCTTTTGATGTGGTCAGATTTGACCTTCAGCCCCTATTTCAAGATCAAACGAGAATAGCCAAACCTAAAAGTGCTTATAACTCTCTTACTATTGGTCCTAGAGGTTTGCAATGTGAAACCAACTTACAGGAAATCATTGGCTGGGAATCTTCTGATGTGGTTAGATTTGACCTTGCCCTTCCTTCAAGGTCAAACGAGGAGAGCAAAAGTTAAAAGTGCTTATAACTTGTTATTATTGGTCGTAGGGGTTTAAGATGGTAAACCAGCCTATAGGGAATCATGGCCTGGGAATCTTCTGGTGTGGTCAGATTTGACCTTGGACCCCCTGTTTCAAGATCAAACGAGGATACCCAAACTTAAAAGTGCTTATAACTCACTTATTATTGGTCCTAGAGGTTTGCAATGTGAAATCAACTTATAGGAAATGATGGGCTGGGATTCTTTTGATGTGGTCAGAATTGACCTTGGGCCCCTTGTTCAAGGTCAAATGAGGATAGCTAAATCTTAAAGTGCTTTAACTCTCTTATTCGTCCAAGAGGTTTGCAGTGTGAAACCAGCTTATAGGGAATCATGGGCTGGGAATCTTTTGATGTGGTCAGATTTGACCTTTGACTCCTCCTTCAAGGTTAAGTGATGGTTGATTGGCTTTGGTGAGTTGTTTTTCTGGTGGATACAATATGCTTACCACTGGTTTGTACATGATTACCACCTGTTTTTGGTGACCAACAGTTTTGAAATAACTAAACTGCAACTCTGAAATGAACAGTTTTTTTGCAGCGGTCATGCTGTACAACATACAGTTCTGTTTTGGTGACATTGAGAACAAATTTGTAGCGGATCTTGGTTGTGGTTGTGGGATTTTTAGCATTGGATGTGTGATGTTAGAATGCAGGTGAGTTAACCTTGAAATTATTATGTATGACAATTTTGAATTTTTCCTGTGCTGTACCTTAAAAAGACACTATATATTTGAAAGTTTATGATATTGATTGCCTGATTGGCTTTAACTTATTTTTGTTCATATGAATGACAATATGTATATATTAAATGTTTCAAATTTGTTGAGTGTCTGATTTTTTATAGGTTTATAAACGTTCTTACTGGTTGCAGAATTAAAATTTATATTGATTCCTCGTTCAGATTTTGTTTCATAATAATACAGGCGGAAGAATTTTTTTCTAAAATTATTAAAAATTCTTTTAAGCTCTTGCTCATCACAGTTTTGCTACAAGCTTAAATAGCTTGTCCTTTATGATATATGCTGTAAAATTCTCCTCATGTAAATAGATATGTTAGGCCGGGTTCTTACAGGTTCTTTCCCATTTATACTTACTCTTTACTCACAGAGATTCCTTGGTATATAGATGTAATTTTTGTGCTTTCTTAGATTCTTTTTAACACGGTTGAAATATATAATACTTGTACTCTTGTATAACACTTCCTGGTTGTCTTGTAGTTCTTGTCTTGGTATTGATATTGATGAGGAAGCTTTAAAAGTCTGCAAACGGAACATTGCTGACTGTGAAATTGACAACATAGACCTACTTCAATTGGACATCTGTAGCATTGACCCTGGGGATGTTAGGTGGTATAATAAAGTGGACACTGTCATTATGAATCCACCATTTGGCACAAAGAACAATGAAGGTGAATTTAAACAAAATATGTTTATGGCCACACAGATGTTGACAGATTGAATACAATATTCAGTTTTTAACCTCAGCCCATAAAGGCTGGGGTTATAGTCTTCCCCGGGCGGTGGCAGGCATAAAGCTTGTGGGTGTTCCACAGCCTAAACCCAGGCACTGATTTTCACCAAATTTTCAGGGTATGTTTTCCCCAAGGGGATCTAGAGCTGATTAGGTTTTTGGGGTTATATGGCAACCACTGTTGCCATGGCAAAGCTATCAAGAATTTTGGGTTCTAAGGTTTGTTGGTGTTTCACAGCCTAAACCCAGGCATGGATTTTTAATAACATTTTCAGGATATGTTTCCCCAAGAGGATCTACAACTTATTAAGATTTGGAGGGTATCTTGCAACACCTGTTGCCATGGCAACGCTTTAAGTACTTTTCGTTCTTAAACTTCTTAATTGAAAAAGGGGTGCTGTAAAGCTGATATTACTACAGTTGCAATTTTATCTCCTGCGAAGGACGGGGTTCTAATCTAATCTAATCTAATCTACTGCTTTTCAGGTGCAATATCTTCCCCACAAAGGGGAACTCAGTGCGCTAACTTAACAAAAATCATTATCATAAGGAGAGTCGAGAGGCATTCAGTGTCAAGGTCAGTAATCCGGAGTTGTGGGTGTAACCAAGAGGGACGGAAGCTAAGTTGCAAAACTGGAATTAAAGAGGTGGGTTTGGAGGTGTTTCCGGAAAGATGTGACAGAGGGGCTATTTCTTATTTGGAATGGGAAAGAGTTCCAAAGTACCAGGACATAATGAGTGAAAGAATTGGAAAAAATGTTTGATTTATGAACCTTACGGTCGAAAGTGGGGGTGTAAAGGAACTTGAGTTTAGGGGTGCAGTAGTATATGTACCTGATGATAATTGCAGGAATCCTTCGAGGGAGGCAAAGCATCAGTGAGACCTACTGAAGGATTACTTCAATCAATGTTGATGCATTGGCTGGGCAGGAGTAGAGGATGTGAGGTTTGACATGGACCTACCCTGGGGACAGAAGAAGCTGGCATCCATAAGTCCTTTTCGGGACTACCCATGGCAATTATTCCGAGAACTTTTATTTAAGGTAGTATTGCACCAATGTCCCATTTATTTCCAACGAATTTCCCCAAAATATTCAGTAGATTCCGAACAATTTTGCAAATGATTTCCCCCAAAAAATCGCATTAGAAAGTTTACTGTTTTTTTTTTTAAATGACCCACAGTAAATGTCAAAATTTGCAAACGTTCATATTTTGTTCTTCTTTTGAACTGGATTTAATTTTAAAAGTTTACCAAAATGAAATTTTTGTTTTTCATTTTTTTTTTTTTTTTTTTTTTTTTTTTTGAAATTTTCAAACTATTTCTAACTTTAAAACTTCCTGAAGTTTCAAAATGTTATTTCTCAAAGGTCAAAAGTCAAAGGTCAAAATCATTTGAAAATTGTCAAAGTTTCTCAAAAGTCAAAGTCTTTTTTCCCATTTTAGAAATGTCTCAACTTGAAACCAACTAAAAATTTGTCAAAGTTGTTGTAAGGTTCGCCTGTTTTTCAAATCAGAAATTTCTCAAAGGTCAAAATATTTTTTAAAATTTCCAGGTTTCTTATGATTAAAATGTTTTCAAAAGTTTCCAAGTTTTTTCGAAGATAAAAAATTTTTAAATCAATGTAAAGTTTTGTTTTAGCTTCAAATTTTCAGTCACTCATTCACTCATTTTGTTTTGTTATGTTTTGGGGTCATGTGTTTGGTGTGGGACGGTGTAATGTTGTTGTTTTTTTGTTTTTTTTTAAAGATGCAGCTTATTAATTGTTTTTGGAAGATTCGGGTGATCTTGAGAATTGCTTATGAATCAGCAGTTGTCGTGAAAAGGACATTTACAGCAGTGTCTTGAAAAGGACCTTTTGTAGGTAATTGCAGTAAGTCTACTGCTGCTGCTTGGGCTGTAAGGACTGCTGTGGAGGCTAGGCTGACTGCTGAGGAGGCTCTTGCTGCTGGGATTTTGGAGGAGAGTTGTTGTGTTGGTGCAGGTCTTTTGGTGTAAACGGTTGAGGTGTATCCATCTACTGGCAGCTCATGACTGGCTATATATTTCCAAAAAGGCTAGAGAGGCCTGAGATGTTGTGTGAACTTTCTACTCCTCTGACTGAGGCTACAGAAGGTAGGTTGAAACTCTTGGTAGGGCTGATGGTGTAATGTAGCTGTCTTGAAGTGCTGGGTTGTTGATTATCGACAACTAAGTATGAAGTCTGCTGCCCTCTGAGCTGTTGTTCTCTTGACACCACTTCTTGGCTTTGTTGAACTGGTTATATGACCTGGCTTGCTGGCACCTGGGTTTCTCGGATAGTCGAGATGTGTTCCGTGGCAGAGGCTGTTGGCTGCTGTGGCTACTGCTGAAAATTCTGGCACATATGTGGAAGTGGCACTGGAGCTCCTGGACAGTGTAGGTTGCTGGGGCTGACGGTTCCTTTCCTATACCCTGCGCCTAAGTTTATTTGCAAAAAAAAAGCCAAAAGCCTGTCTCAACGTCACCAGTTGTAATCCATCTGTGTTGAAATCCAAATGTTGAATTCCACTCGCTGACTCGCTTTTTATAGACACAGATCCCATAACTGATGAGCTGTGAGTCGCTGACATGAAGCCGGCCTGTCCTGCACACTTCCCAGCTTGTCTATTGCTATAACCGCCTTTCGGTTTTTCTTTTACATCTGGTGTTCCTGTGTTCCTGGCTCGTCCTGCTGTGATACAACTGACTATGACCAAAGACTTGAAGACTTCCAGTCTTGACGGGAAGTGACCAAGTCAGGTCATGGTTGCTTATGGCAGGCCGGTTTCCTTTCAAGTGCAGTCGGTATTGTTCTATGGCCTGTTGCGGACTGATGTCAGTGTACATGAATATTACAGGCCGCCAAGTGTTTCCCGACAAGAGTGAAACAGTGTAGGACAGGTCTGGAAGGACTACAACAGGACGTAGAGGGATAAGACAAGATGGTCTCCAGGTGGGCGCAGTCAGGGTCGTAATCAAGAGTTGTGGATCGTCGTTGGAATATCAGACATGTTTGATATTTTGCCGACCCACCACAGCTAGCCTGGGAAATCATAACCGACACTAACTGACTTTGTAAACATTGCTCTGAACCCCCCAAATGTATAGTTACTGACAAGACACCCTAGTGGAACACCCTCATTAAGAAAAAGAATCTTCCAGGTTCACCATATCAGTTTCTTCACCTATGTCAATGTCTTACGCATGTTCCTTTAGTCTTATCACTTGATGAATGAGGCCCCCACAATATAAACATAATCCTTGTTATCTTTTATCATAGAGTGAAATGCATCAATTAATTGAGTACCTTCAACAATATCCTGTCTCAAGTATATGATAGGTGGATCACTGGGTAGATCTGGTTTGCATAGTAAATATTATGGTCTTTGTTTTTTGTTTTGAAAATGGGTAACATGTTTTAAATGGAAAGTATAAATGCAATTATGTTATTATTATTTTTTACTTGGATGAACAAGATATTGATTTTGTGATGATAATATACGCAGCATTTTATATTTATATACCTTTTTGTGTCACCAGCATTTATGCTGCGTGGCATATAGGGATTGCTTCGTCATCCAATTTTGTAGCGTCTGCATCGTTGTCTGTTGTTGTTACACTTTGTATTCCGGATAGTGTCTCAAAAATGGCTTGTCAAATTTAATTCAAATTTGGTATGTGGATGTAACTGGTCCTGAGGGTGTGCTGTATAGTTTGGTGACCTTAAACTCCCACTAGTAAGATACTTAAACTCAATTTTAATTTTTTTTTCCGTACAGTGTCTCAAAAATGGCTTGATGGATTCAATTCAAATTTGGCATGTTGTTGTAACTAATTTTGAAGGTGTGCCCTATTTTATGGTGACCTTAAACTCCCACGTATAAAAAACTTATGTCCAGTTTACGTTTTTTCTTTCTCCATGGAATATACTGAAATAAGGTGACGTTAAACTCCCAGTAATAACAGAATTATTTTCACTTTAAGTTTGGTAATTTTTGAACAGTATTTCAAATATTGTGCACTTCTAGGCATATTTTAGTTGTGGATGTAACAAACCTTGAACAGAACCTTCAAACTCGCTACAATATACAGCATTGCAGACAAACTTTGAGTTTAAGGTTGGGACAATATTTTTGGTGTTTGGAAGATATTTTATATGCTAATTAGGACTTTTTACATTGATATTCATCATGTACATATATCTCCACCAAAAATGGTCTCTTTTGTAAGGTTATAGTAAATTGCTGATATTTTATAAACTTATGATTTTAAGGTTGCATTAGTTTGTGTCACTAGCAGCTATTTTAGAGGACAAGTATGGACAGTGTTGTTGTCACACTTCCTTTCTAGACAGTATCTCAAAAATGGCATGATGGATGAAATTCAAATTTGGCATGTGGCTGTAACTGGTACTCAAGGTGTGCCCTGTTTTAAGGTGACCTTAAACTCACAGTAGTAAGATACTTTATTGAGTTGAAGGTTTTTCGGTTCCGGACAGTATCTCAAAAATGGGGTGACGGATTCAATTCAAATTTGGTATGTGGTTGTAACTGGTTTTCAAGGTGTGCCCAATTTTAAGGTGACCTTAAACTCTCATGTATTAAAAAGTTATGTTGAGTTTACATTATTTTTCCATAGAGTATACTGGAAATAACTTTGAGAAATTTCATTCAAATTTTGCACGTATATGTAACTGGCCACAGGTAAGTGCCATACAATAAGGTGACCTTAATTCCCAATAATAACAAAATTATATTCACTTTAAGTTTGGCAATTTTTAAACATTATTTCAAACACTGTGCAATTCTAAGCATCTTTCAAGTTGTGGATGTAACAAACCGTGAACGAAATCTACAGGAAAAGCTCACAGCTGCAAACTAACTTTGAGTTTAAGGTTGGGACAATTTTTTTGTGTTTAAAATATATTTGATATGCTAATTAAGACTTTATTCTTTGATATTCATCATGTACATCTGTCTACTCCAAAAAAGTTTCTTTTGTAAGGTTATAGTAAATTCCTGATATTTCATAAACTTATGTTTAAGGTTGCATTACTTTTGTGTCACAAGCAGCTATTTTGGAGGACAAGTATGGACAGTGTTGTTGTCACACTTCCTTTCTAGACAGTATCTCAAAAATGGCATGATGAATGAAATTCAAATTTGGCATGTGGATGTAACTGGTACTCAAGGTGTGCCCTGTTTTAAGGTGACCTTAAACTCCCACTAGTAACATACTTATATTGATTTTAAGTTTTTCCGTTTCCAGACAGTATCTCGAAAAGGGGGTGACGGATTCAATTCAAATATGGCATGTGGTTGTAACTAGTATTCAAGGTGTGTCCTATTTTAAGGTGACCTTAAAGTCCTATTTATAAAAGAATTATGCGGAGTTTAAACTTTTTTATTATTCCATAGAGTATACTGAATATAACTTAAGAAATTTCATTCAAATTTTTGCATGTGTATGTAACTGGCGACAGATAAGTGCGTACATTAAGTTGACCTTAAACTCCCAGTAATAACACATTGTCCGTGTCGTTGTCACACGTCCTTTCCAGACAGTATCTCAAAAATGGCGTGATGCATTAAATTCAAATTTGGTATTGGATGTAACTGGTCCACAAGGTGTGCCCTATTTTAAGATGACCTTAAACTCCCACTAGTAACATACTTATATCAATTTTAAGTTTCTCTGTTTCCACACAGTATCTCGAAAATGGGTTGACAGATTTATTCAAATTTGGCATGTTGTTGTAACTGGTATTTAAGGTGTGTCCTATTTTAAGGTGACCTTAAACTCCCATTTATGAAAGTTTATGTTGAGTTTCAGTTTTTTATTATGTCCACCCCACTGGGGGTGGACATATTATTTTTGCTTTTTCCGCCGTCTGCCGTCCGGCGTCCGGTGTCCGGCGTCCCACTTGGTATCCAGACATTTTAGGCAACAGTTCTTATCCTATCTTTACCAAATTTGGCATGCAGGATTATTGGGTTAATAGCTTGTATGGGATTGCTTTTGGTGATGATAGCTCTATAGCTAACTGAGTAATAGCTACTTTGCTACTTTTGAGTAGCTCTTTGGTTTCCAGACATTTTAAGGAATGCTATTAAGCCTAGCTTTCTGAAATTTGGTATGAAAGTTCATTGGGTTAATAGCTTGTATGGGATTGCTTTTGGGGGAAATTGATTCATACATGAGTGAGTAATTAATTAAATAAATGAGTAATTAGCTATTTTGAATACTGAAAAAGGCAAATGTGCTCATATCTCCTAAACCGTGCGAGATAGAGCGATTTCGTCGAAATTTTCGACCCACAGGGTATCTAAGGAATCTATTCTTAGCAATTTTCAAAAAATTTTCCCCTCCCCAAAATGGCGGCCATTTTGAATTTTCGAATTTTTGCCAAAAATGGCAAAACACAAATTTGCTTCTATCTCCTTAACCGTGCGAGATAGAGCGATTTCGTCAAAATTTTCGACCCACAGGGTATCTAAGGATTGTACTCTTTGCAATTTTCAAAAAATTTTCCCCTCCCCAAAAATGGCGGCCATTTTGAATTTTTGCCAAAAATGGCAAAACACAAAATGGCTTCTATCTCCTTAACCGTGCGAGATAGAGCGATTTCGTCGAATTTTTCGATCCATAGGGTATCTACGGAATGTAATGTTTGCAATTTTCAAAAAATTTTCCCCTCCCCAAAAAGGGCCCATTTTGAATTTTCGAATTTTTGCCAAAAATGCCAAAACACAAATTTGCTTCTATCTCCTTAACAGTGCGAGATAGAGCGATTTCGTCGAAATTTTCGACCCACAGGGTATCTAAGGAATGTAATCTTTGCAATTTTCAAAAAAATTTTCCCCTCCCCAAAAATGGCGGCCATTTTGAATTTTCGAATTTTTGCCAAAAATGGCAAAACACAAATTAGCTTCTATCTCCTTAACGGTGCGAGATAGAGCGATTTCGTCGAAATTTTCGACCCACAGGGTATCTAAGGAATGTAATCTTTGCAATTTTCAAAAAATTTTCCCCTCCCCAAAAATGGCGACCATTTTGAATTTTTGCCAAAAATGGCAAAACACAAAATGGCTTCTATCTCCTTAACCGTGCGAGATAGAGCGATTTCGTCGAATTTTTCGACCCATAGGGTAACTACGGAATGTAATGTTTGCAATTTTCAAAAAATTTTCCCCTCCCCAAAAAGGGCCCATTTTGAATTTTCGAATTTTTGCCCAAAATGGCAAAACACAAATTTGCTTCTATCTCCTAAACAGTGTGAGATAGAGCGATTTCGTCGAAATTTTCGACCCACAGGGTATCTAAGGAATGTAATCTTTGCAATTTTCAAAAAATTTTCCCCTCCCCAAAAATGGCGGCCATTTTGAATTTTCGAATTTTTGCCAAAAATGGCAAAACACAAATTAGCTTCTATCTCCTTAATGGTGCGAGAGTTTCGACCCACAGGGTATCTAAGGAATGTACTCTTTGCAATTTCAAAAAATTTTCCTCTCCCCAAAAATGGCGGCCATTTTGATTTTTCGAATTTTTGCCAAAAATGGCAAAACACAAAATGGCTTCTATCTCCTTAACCGTGCGAGATAGAGCGATTTCGTCGAAATTTTCGACCCACAGGGTATCTCAGGAATGTACTCTTTGCAATTTTCAAAAAAATTTCCCCTCCCCAAAAATGGCAGCCATTTTGAATTTTCGAATTTTTGCCAAAAATTGCAAAACACAAATTTGCTTCTATCTCCTTAACCGTGCGAGATAGAGCGATTTAGTCGAAATTTTCGACCCACAGGGTATCTAAGGAATGTACTCTTTGCAATTTTCAAAAAATTTTCCCCTCCCCAAAAATGGCGGCCATTTTGATTTTTCGAATTTTTGCCAAACATGACAAAGCACAAATTTGCTTCTATCTCCTTAACCGTGCGAGATAGAGCGATTTCGTCGAAATTTTCGACCCATAGGGTATCTAAGAAATGTACTCTTGCCAATTTCCATAGGGTATCTAAGAAATGTACTCTTGCCAATTTTCAAAAAATTTTCCTTTTCCTAAAAATGACGGCCATTTTGAATTTTCAAATTTTTGCCAAAAATAGAAAAACAGGAATTTGCTTCTATCTTCTTAACCGTGCAAGATAGAGTGATTTCGTCAAAATTTTCGACCCAACCAATGCAAAAAGGCATGAAACTGAAATAATTTACATCTACACTAATAAATATTTAAGCATCATTGATATATTTTACAAATGAAACAGGGTCTTGTAAGACTACTGTACAATTTTGGCAAAAGGTTCATGGGGTGGACATTACACATGATAATGTGTGTTCTTCTATGCTATCCTGTTTCTATTCGCATCTACTATCAACAGGGCGTCCTATTTCTAGTTTTTCCATAGAGTGTACTGAAGATACCTTGAGAAATTTCATTCAAATTTTGCATGTATATGTAACTGGCCATAGGTAAGTGCCATATATTAAGGTGACCTTAAACTCCCAGTAATAACACATTATCAGTGTCGTCACACTTCCTTTCCAGACAGTATCACAAAAATGGCATGATGGATTAAATTCAAATTTGGTATTGGATGTAACTGGTCCACAAGGTGTGCCCTATTTTAAGGTGACCTTAAACTCCCACTAGTAAGAAATGATTTTATTGCATTAATACATCCTATCCAATGGACAATTGCCAATCCGGCCGGCGCAGACTGGCCCGCCAAACGTCAGAAAAAGACATCCTGTGTTTCCACCGGCCAGCCAGTCCTTAGTACTAGTGCACTCGCCAGATGGTGTGTCATACTTCCTTCCTGTCTAGACATTGTGACGTCATAGCATCTTTTTCGTTTGGCGCGAACTAGTGCACATGGTTTTTTTCTGTGCTTCAGATATTTTGAAATTATTGCCAGAATTTTGTGTTTTTAAGTAATTCATTTACTTAAATGGATATCCTAGTGATTATAGACCAATATGTCATCTCCAGGACTAAAAAGGGTAACTGCGGCCATGCTTTGATGGTCATTCCTTCTGTGCTAGGTGTAGAGAGAAAGGGAAGGGGAAGCACACGTGTTGAATCTCCTACTACAGACTGTAAGTTCTGCAATTTATTAACCCCTGAGCAGAAGGCACAACTAGTAACTCATTCATATAAACTGAAGAAAGAAAAACGAGATGCCAAGAAAGCAGAACTTTCTTCACCTTCTAAAGACGGTACTTTGGTTGATCCAGCTAGTGTGGCAGTTATTGGAGCTGTAAGTGACACCACCTCTATTGCTTCCCCTCCGGACTCTGTTCCTGATAAGAAACCTAAGAAGGACAAACCATCTACCTCCAAGTCCAAGAAAACGAATGGTAAAACATCTGCTACTGACAAGAAAATGGAGGAGTTAGATCAGAAGTGGTCAGATAGGTTCAATCGTCTGGAAGCGCTTCTTATGTCAAAGACCTTCCAACCGACCTTCTGATCTGCTGTTAAAGTTACACCATCCCATTCTCCTCCGGCTACCATCTCTAAAGACACTGAACCCTTTCTTCAATCGACCTCGTCAGAGCGCACTGGCCAGGACTTCTCTGCTATGCATCAGCCTGCCAGCCAGCTCAGTCAAGAGACTACTTCTTCAGAGCATACTGGACAGGGTTCCTCAGCTTCATTGCATCAGCCTTCCAGCCAGCTCAGATCTGACCTTCACCGACAGGAATCTTCACCCAAGCGCACTGGTTCTGAGTCCTCTGCTGTGAAGCATCAGTCGATCAGCCAGCTTGTATCTGACCGACCCCGACCGGATTTAGCACCAAAGCGCAGTGGTTCTGACTCCTCTGCTGTCAAGCATCAGTCGTCCAGCCAGCTTTCATCTGACCGACACCGACCTAAAACTACTGAGTGCACTGGTACCGACTCCTCTGCCCCCAGGCATCAGTCTACCAGCCAGCTTACTTCTCACCGACCGCATACTCACCGACCTAGATCTTCAGTTCCTAGGACAGTGCTTCCAGTTGCAGTTCTCAGGCCGGTAGTTAGGGCTCTGACTGACCACCAGTAGATTTGTACGTGGAGGAAGGTGAACTGTTGGATGAACAAGATATGACTGTCACTGAACCGGACCAGATAGGTTCTGCTGAACAGACCTACTGGGAAACCATGAGGGGCATCAGGTCTTATATGGGTTAGACTAACATTCCTGATGTAGACAGCTCCAACACCGCTTCAGATGATAACCCCTTTTCGGGCCCTAAGGTTCCTGTGCCTGGCAAGGTTTCTGTAAATATGCCAACAGAGGACTGGCTTTGTAAAAAGCTCAGCAAATTGAATCTGACTCTAGTGGAAAGTTATCCGACAAGAAGTTCTGAGGCCGGTGGTTTAGTGAAGGACCAATTTTTGAGGCCGGAGAAATCTCAGTCAAAGTGGTATAGACTCTTCTCTGACCACAAAGTGGATTCATCAGCTGTTTCAACATGGAGCACCGACGCCTCAAAGCTGAATAGTTGCTTCAGCAGAATCGCCAGACAGTCGGGCCTTACTTCTACCCCACCTGCATCGCGTCGCCTGTCCCAGGAAACTCTGCGAAGATGGGAGAAGTCGTCTAGGGAGGCCACGGATCGGTGTCTCTTCAAAGTGCAACAAAATATGCAGGAACAGATGAAAACTATCCGGACTGAAAGTAAAGGAAAGGGTTCAGCAGGGGTGTCTTCTACCTTGGATGAGCTTCAATTTCTCATGGACTTTATTGCAATATGACTCGAGCAGCTGCCAAGATGATGGAACATCTCTCTGAGTTTGTTTTCATTTCTATGGGAAATCTGACTTTAGCCCGCAGGGACGCTTATCTGAACCACATCAAAGGAGGTGTCAAACCGGATACAATAGCCGCACTCAGGACTGCTCCATTGCATATACCTACTCTGTTCCCAGACAGTATCATCAAACGGGCAGAAGAGGAAATTGCTCACTTTGAAGCCAAAGGACAGTCTAGCTCGAGGGGTAAGTGTCGGTACCACCCATATGACCATACAGAGAAAAGGTCGGATAAAAGGTCGGATTCCAAGAGTGACAGACCCGCTTGGAAGAACATTGGGAAAGGTAGTTACATGAAACCCAAGGGGAAGTCTTCCAGCTATTCATCGCGACCAGCCAAGGGCCAGCAGTCCTATAAATGACAATTACTGTATAGACAAGTTACAGAGAGGACTGCTGGCCGGGAGCCAGACTTCAACAAGACAGACATTAGACACTTGTCAAGGTTTAAATGTAAACTTTCATGTTGTTCAAGCTGCTCATTCTGTGCCCGGGCATTACCAAAAGAGAGAATTAAGTCCCGGGTCAGCAGGTTGTTATTACAGAAATCACAAATTAAAATATGTGAAAAGTGTTTCTTGTGTCACTCAATTGTCTTGTGTAAAACCTGTAACAAATGTCAGAAATGCTGTCTTAAATCTGCCTGTAGGGGCCAGACTTAAAACTTTTGGCAAACTTGGCTGGATCTGGGGGCCGGTCCGAAAGTTGTTCAAATCTTGAAAGAGGGTTATACCCTCCCATTTCGGAACCGGCCAAAGCTTCCAAGGTCTCCCACGGTCATAAGCTGTTATGTCAATCCCTACAGGAACAGCTACCTGCTGGAGGCATTACATCAGCTTATAGACAAAAATGCAGTGGAACTAGTACAAAATCAAACATCTCTGGGGTTTTTCAGCTATTTTTGGTCCCAAAGCCCAACAACAAGTGGAGACCTATATTAGATCTGAGGAAACTGAATCTTTTCCTCAAGGCGGAGAAATGCAAAATGGAGACACCAGAAACCATCAGGACATCCCTCCAACAAGGGGAGTGGGTTACCTCAATAGATTTCAAGGACGCCTACTTCCATATCCCAATACAGGAACAATCCAGGAAATACCCGAGATGTCATGTCCAGGGTCAGACATACCAATTTAAAGCACTGCCTTGCGGTCTGTCCACAGCACCCTTGGAGTTTACTGTAGTAGCAAATTAGGTGAAACTGATGGCTATACACAAGGGTATAAGAATCCACCAGTACCTAGACGACTGGTTGGTGAGAGCCAGATCCCACCAGGTTTGTCTCCAGCACACTCAAGATTTAGTGAATATATGCCAAGAACTAGGTTGGCTGGTGAATTTGGAAAAGTCAGAACTGGAACCAGTTCGACATCAGGGCCGGTCGGGTCCGACCGACACCGGACCGGTGGCAGAACCTTCAGGACAAAATACTAGAAATACTGTCACTACCGGCTTGTCCGGTCCTGCAGTTCATGTCACTGATTGGTTTACTTACAGCCACAGAAAGGCAAGTTCACCTAGGCTGACTACACATGAGACCCATTCAGTGGCATCTCAAAAACAATTGGAGAGTACCAGAGTCTTTAGAAAAAGTAATTCCAATTCCCAGGTCCCTGCACCCTCACTTACAATGGTGCCTAGAAGAAGACAATGTTCTCACAGGCCAACCATTACACCCAATAAAACATGCTCTACAAATATTTACAGACGCATCAAAAGAAGGGTGGGGCGCTCACTTAAACGAACACACTGCAAGAGGGTCCTGGTCACTGCCAGCAAGCTGCATATGAACTATCTGATCCCACTGAGCCTGCCTTCCTTGCCCAACCTGTTAACACAGCCCTTCAATCAGATCCCTCACAGAAATCTGACAAACCTAAATCTCCATGCATGGCTACTAGACCCACAGCAATCAAGGAGCAGGGCTTCTCTGAGACAGTGGCAGCAAGAATTGAAGCTCCTCAAAGAGGATCAACCAGATCAGTCTATGAGGCAAAGTGGACCATTTTTACAAAGTGGTGCGTTACTAATCAGATGGACTTCAGGGCACCCCCTGTAAAGTCAGTAGCTGACTTCCTTATGTACCTTTTTCAGGACAGGAAGTTACAGCCCAGCACCATTGATGGTTACAGGTCAGCCATTGCTGATAAGCTGGGCAATTCGCCCTTTTAACATCAGCAAAGATGAAAATCTCACGTGTCTCCTAGATAGTTTCCACAGAGACAGACCCAAAGGCCGGAGGGGAATCCCCTCCTGGAACCTCTCCCTGTTTTTACACCAGCTGACTAAGGCTCCATTTGAACCAATTAAGGAGGCCTCATTGAAGCATTTGACCTTCAAGACAGTTTTCGTATTAGCCCTTGGGTCCGGCAAACGTAGAAGTGAGATTCATGCTTGGCAGAACAGAAACATTGGACACCAATCTGATTAGTCAAAGGTGTCCCTGTACCCATCACCCAGCTTTCTTTCTAAGAATTAGCTGCCCAAAGAGGGTCTAGACAGTGTGGCCCCAGTGGTTATACCAGCCCTGGCTCCAACTCTGGATAGATCCCTCAAGTCTGACAGGTCACTCTGTCCGGTCAGAGCATTACGCTACTATTTGGACAGGACCTCAGGCAGAATAAGGAGTTGGTTTTTGTCTCCTTCAAGAAAGGTTTTGACAAAGACATCTCACCTGCCACTATCTCCTCATGGATCAGACTGTGATCCTGTGTTATGAGCTCCCTGATCAAGAGGCCCACACGTTACATCAGGTTAAAGCCCATGATGTCAGGGCCTTTGCTGCTTCTAAGGCCTTCCAATCGGGAGTCTCCTTGGAACAGATCTTATCAGCCTGCCACTGGAAGTCACATAATACCTTCACACAATTTTATCTGAAGGATGTGGTCTGGGCTGATTCAGAGCTCTACCATCTGGGACCTGTAGTGGCTGCTCAGCAGATCCACAAATAACCCAGAAATGGAGGAGATTTTGTACATATATAAATATTTGTACATATGTAAATAGTTGTATATATATCAACAACAAAAAACAAAAAAAAAACTGTGATGTGCTTCCTGCGGGAGGTTTATTCCTACTTCCTATGGGACTATGGGCAACGTCGGTATAACCCGGGTGACCGGTTGTAACCGACTATGGCCTCAAGGGTCTATTGACCTCAGGGTCTACCCAGGCCTGGAAAAATGCTCGTTTTGTTTTATGAGTTCACCTAGTAACTTATCCGCTGACCAAGTTATAAATTTTTATAAGTTAATACCCTATCCAATGGACACACAAGACCCTCCCTCTGACCCCGCTATCTGCTTACTAGGGGTCCAATAGGCCGGTGGAAATACAGGACGTCTTTTTCTGACGTTTGGCGGGCCGGTCTGCGCCGACCGGATTAGCAATTGTCCATTGGATAGGAGGTATTAACTTATAAAAAAAATTTAATTTACTTATTAAATTTGCAATTTTAAGTTTTTTCCATTTCCAGACAGTATCTCGAAAATGTTTTGACGGATTCAATTCAAATTTGGCATGCGGTTGTAACTGGAATTCAAGGTGTGTCCTATTTTAAGGTTACCTTAAACTCCCATGCACAAAAGAATTATGTCGAGTTTAAGTTTTTTTATTTTTCCATAGAGTATACTGAAGATAACTTGTCATATATTAAGGTGACCTTAAACTCCCAGTCACAACACAATGTCAGTGTCGTCATACTTCCTTTCCAGAAAGTATCTCAAAAATGGTTTGATGGATTAAATTCAAATTTGGCATTGGATGTAACTGGTCCTCAAGGTATGCCCTATTTTAAGGTGACCTTAAACTCCAACTAGTAACATACTTATATTGATTTTAAGTTTTTCCGTTTCCACACAGTATCTCGAAAATGGGTTGACGGATTCAATTCCAATTTGGCATGTGGTTGTAACTGGTATTCAAGGTGTGTCCTCTTTTAAGATGACCTTAAACTCCCATGTATAAAAGAATTATGTTGAGTTTCAGTTTTTTTTAGTTAGTATATAGTATAGTATAGAGTATACTGAAGATAACTTGAGAAATTTCATTAAAATTTTGCTTGTATATATAACTGTGGAGGTTTAATGGCATGAGAACTTGTATGTGATTGCTTTCTTGTCAATTTCTGCAACAAGTGTTTTCATGGCAAAACTTTTTCTGTTTCTTGGTCTTTTATTTTGTGGGCATTTAACATTATTCAAAATATGTTCATTGTCAACATTTGCCAACAGCTGTTGCCATGGCAACACTTTTCCTGTTTATTTTTCACTTTTAAATTGGCGGGATCTTTATAAATAAAACACCTGCAAAGATTTTAACCAGTATTTTTAGGATATATTTCTTGCAAGGGGACTCCAAGAGTAGTGATGATGCTTTTTTGGTAACAGCTGTTGCAATGGCAACACTTTTCTGTATTGTTTTTCAAATTGTGATTTTGTGCGTAATTGGCAACATGTTTCTTATGTTAAAAATATTTTTGTGGGTTCTTTGCATTTCAAACCCCATGGTAACACTTTATCTTTTTCTTGGACCTATATATAAACATTTTTGTTGGTTCTTTGCATTCCAAACCCCTGCACGGATTGGAGCTGACCAATTTTTCGACAAACCTGGCAACAAGTGTTGCCATGGCAACACTTTTCTTCTGTTTCTTGGACTTATAAATAATTTTATGGGTTCTTTGCATTCCATAACCCTGCACAGATTGGAGCTGATTAGTTTTTCGGCAATACCTGGCAACAAGTGTTGCCATGGCAACACTTTTCTTCTGTTTCTTGGACCCATATATAAATATTTTTGCATTCCATACCCCTACACGGATTGGAGCTGCTTAGTTTTTTTGGCAATACCTGGCAACAATTGTTGTCATGGCAACACTTTTTCTCTTTATTCTACCTATATATAAATATTTTTGTGGTTTCTTCTTTGCATTCCAAGCACCAGCACAGATTGGAGCTGGCTAGTTTTTCAACACTACCTGGCAACAAGTGTTGCCATGGCAACACTTTCTTTCTGTTTTTTTACCTATGTGTAAATATTTTTGTGGGTTCTTTGCATTCCAAACCCCTGCATGGATGAGAGTTGACTAGTTTTTTGACAGTACATGACAACAAGTGTTGTCATGGCAACACTCTTTTTTTTGTTACTTGAACTTATAAATAATTTGATGGGTTCTTTGCATTCCATACCCCTGCATGGATTGGAGCTGATTAGTTTTCGGTAATAATTTGCAACAAGTGTTGCCACGGCATCATTTTCTTTCTGTTTCTTGGACTTACAAATATTTTTATGGGTTCTATGCATTCCATACCCCTGCACAGATTGGAGCTGATTAGATTTTCGGCAGTTCCTGGCAACTATTGCCATTGTGACACTTTTTTTGTGGTTTTAGGTTGTGGATATAAACAGTCCTGAAGAAGATCTGTAGGGTTAAGTGACCTTTCACTACACAAGATTAGACAATGATCTGGCTTGTTTGCTGTCCCACAAAATAGCTGACAAATATAAGTAGTTCCTTCTTTCCTCGGTGAACAGAGGAGGTAGACAAAACAGGAACCATGTTGCCCAGTGCTTTAACTTATATGGGCATATGACTAGCAGTTAGTAGGTTACCCAAAAGATACTTTATTGAATTTCCTGCTTAGTGCTGACATCTAGTAAAAAATTGGTAAGTGATAACTTCATGTGTTTGCCTCTCTGTCTGCCTGTGTCCATTTGTCATATCCTGTATATTGTATCTAGGTTATATTTTTCAACAAGTTGGAGCCTCACCATGGTTCGGTACATCTCAAGGATGGTCTGGATCATGCAAAAATACTGCCAGTCAGCCAGCTATTTTTGTCCAGCATAATTTTTGTCCTTTTGAATAGCCGCTTCAGTCTTTAACCAAAACTGGTGACACAATACAATTCTTCTGAATTCTTGTTATATAACTTATAGTTATGTATTACTACTGACAACCCCATTCATGTATGTTACAAGCCCTTATCTTTAGCATTTATCACCATTGTTCCCTCTTTACCGCACAGCTCTTAAGGGCTGTCGGGGTATTGTTTTCACCCATGGTGTCCGGATGGGCGGGTGCGCGGGCAGCGGGAAAAAGTTTGTCCGGGCTGTATCTCAGAAACGGTAAGGTGAAGGAAGTTGATACTTGGTAGGGACATTGGTTAGGATGTTTAGGTGTGCAACGTCATTGTGACCTTGATTTGACCTTGCGGTAGTGACCTTGAGTTTGAAAATCTTGTCTGGGCTATATCTTGAAAACCATAAGGTGTAGGAAGTTGATACTTGGTAGGGACATTGGTTATTGGGTGTGGGTGTCCACCGTCATGGTGTGACCCTGATTTGACCTTTGACCTTGCCGTAGTGACCTTGACCTATAAAATCTTGTCTGGGCTATATCTCGGAAACCATAAGGTGTAGGAAGTTGATGCTTGGTGGGGACATTGCTTAGGGGGTGTAGGTGTGCAACGTCATGGCCTGACCTTAATTTGACCTTTGACCTTGCTGTAGTGACCTTGACCTATAAAATATTGTCCGGGCTATATCTCGGAAACCGTGAGGTGTAGGATATTCATACTTACTAGGGACATTGGTTAGGGGGTGTAGGTGTGCAATGTCATGGTGTGACGTTGATTAAGCATCCCTTGCGGGACGCTTGTTTGTGTATGGGAGACCTTCAGGCTCCGCCGGCTCCGCATTTTGTTTTCCTTATAACTCTGTAACTGTTAGGCGGATTCTTTTCAAATTTGGCAGGTTGAGGCAGTAGCCTTGGGGAATTTTTTTGAATATGCTGCAGTGACATTTCAACCAATCAGAGAGGTCACATGACCAAAAATGTCTTTGAAGCTTGTCCGGATGATAACTTGAAAGGAATTTTATCAATTCACCTGATACTTGGCAAATACATTCATTCTATTAAAATCTGGAAATCATTAGATTTTGGCATTGATTGGTCAAGAAATGGCCGAGTAATTAATGATTAATTAATCATTACGAATTTTCCAAATAAGGAAAACACAAAAATGCTTATATCTCGAAAACCGTGCTAGGTAGAGCGATTTCGACGAAATTTTTGACCCACAGGGTATGTCTACAGAGTAGTTATCCCAATTTTGAAAAAAATTTTGTCTCGCCAAAAATGGCGGCCATTTTGAATTTTCGAATTTTTCGCAAAAATTGCAAAACACAAAAATGCTTATATCTCGAAAACCGTACTAGATAGAGCAATTTCGACGAAATTTTTGACCCACATGATATCTCTGCGGAGTAGTTTTCCCAATTTTCAAAAAAAATTTTGTCTCGCCAAAAATGGCGGCCATTTTGAATTTTCAAAATTTTCGCAAAAATTGCAAAACACAAAAATGCTTATATCTCGAAAACCGTGCTAGATAGAGCGATTTCGACGAAATTTGTGACCCACAGGGTGTCTCTGCAGAGTAGTTACCCCAATTTTGAAAAAATTTTTGTCTCACCAAAAATGACGGCCATTTTGAATTTTCGAATTTTTCGCAAAAATTGCAAAACATAAAAATGCCTATATCTCGAAAACCGTACTAGATAGAGCGATTTCGACGAAATTTTTGACCCACAGGGTATCTCTGCAGAGTAGCCATGCCTATTTGAAAAAAAAAATTTGTCTCGCCAAAAATGGCGGCCATTTTGAATTTTCGAATTTTTCGCAAAAATTGCAAAAATAAAAATGCTTATATCTCGAAAACCCTGCTAGATAGAGCGATTTCGACGAAATTTTTGATCCGCAGGGTATCTCTGCAGAGTAGCCATGCCAATTTTCAAAAAAAAAAATTCTCCCGAAAAATGGCGGCCATCTTGAATTTTCGAATTTTTCGCAAAATTGCAAAACATAAAAATGCTTATATCTCAAAAACCCTGCTAGATAGAGCGATTTCGACGAAATTTTTGACCCACAGGGTATCTCTGCAGAGTAGCCATGCCAATTTTCAAAATAATTTTGTCTTGCCAAAAATGGCGGCCATTTTGAATTTTCAAAATTTGGCGCAAAAATTGCAAAACACAAAAATGCTAATATTTCGAAAACCGTGCTACATAGAGCGATTTCGACGAAATTTTTGATCTTCAGGGTATCTCTGCAGAGCAGCTATCCCAAAGAGCTTTCACTTGGTGAAGTTTCAGACCCATAGCTAATTGCTCACCTACTCAAAATGAGTAAATGCGAATTACCTCTAAAAGTATTGCAGATAGCCAATTTTTCTCGAATAACTCATTCATCTACTTTTGGAAGAGCTTTCACTTGGTGAAGTTTCAGACCCGTAGCTAATTACTCACCTACTCAAAATGAGTAAATGCTAATTATCTCAAAAACTATTGCAGATACCCAATTTTTATCAAAGAACTCATTCATGTACTTTTGGGAGAGCTTTCACATGGTGAAGTTTCAGACCCGTAGATGATTACTCACCTACTCAAAATGAGTAAATGCGAATTATCTCTTAAAAGTATTGCAGATAGCCAATTTTTCTCAAATAACTCATTCACCTACTTTTGGAAGAGCTTTCACATGGTGAAGTTTCAGACCCATAGCTAATTACTCACCTACTCAAAATGAGTAAATGCGAATTATCTCTAAAAGTATTGCAGATAGCCAATTTTTCTCAAATAACTCATTCACCTACTTTTGGGAGAGCTTTCACATGGTGAAGTTTCAGACCCATAGCTAATTATTCACCTACTCAAAATGAGTAAATGCTAATTATCTCTAAAAGTATTGCGGATACCCAGTTTTTATCAAATAACTCATTCATCTACTTGTGGGAGAGCTTTCACATGGTGAAGTTTCAGACCCATAGCTAATTACTCATCTACTCAAAATCAGTAAATGCGAATTATCTTTAAAAGTATTGCAGATAGCCAATTTTTCTGAAATAAATCATTCACCTACTTTTGGGAGACCTTTCACTTGGTGAAGTTTCAGACCCATAGCTAATTACTCACCTACTCAAAGTGAGTAAATGCGAATTATCTCTAAAAGTATTGCAGATAGCCAATTTTTCTCAAATAACTCATTCACCTACTTTTGGGAGAGCTTTCACTTGATGAAGTTTCAGACCCATAGCTAATTACTCACCTACTCAAAATGAGTAAATGCGAATTATCTCTAAAAGTATTGCAGAGAGCCAATTTTTCTCAAATATTTATTTATTTATTTAATCATTTATTATAGAGACATAGTATAATACATTTTGACAACTTAATAATGAACTACAAAAGAATACCCAGCCCTAATGGGCTTATTAGTCTCTACAAACTATTTTAACAACAGATATGTGGAAAATAGTTACATAAGATATTATTTCTGTGATTTTGTAGATACTTAACAACAAACAAGTGTAAACTAGTTACATAAAATATTGTTCCTGAGATTCCATAGGTCAGCTAGAAAGCTCATTAATAGTTTTACCCTTTTACAAGTTATTATTTCATAAAACTGAGTTAATATACTATCATTCTGACGAGAACAAATTTTGTTATAATACTTACAGCGGATAGCTTGAAGTTTGGGACAAACACACACAAAATGTATTTCATCTTCAATGTCTAACTTACAAAGCTTACAAATTCTGTCTTCTACTTTTTTCCTAGTGTATCTTCCTGTCTCAATTTCTAGGGGCAATATACCAATCCGAAGTTGGCAAAGAAGTGAACGCTTATATTTGGGGATGTTTGAAAGAATATACTCTTCAGTCTTTATTTCATTTTTAAAAAGTGAATACGTTCTTAGTTTTGGTTTTGATGGCAATTTGTTGGACCATTCATCGTGCATTATATCCGCAAGTTTGATTTCAAGGTCATTAATGTCTAACTCTTCAGCCATTTCAAAGTTCTCTAGCTTGTTGACTGACTCAAATATGTCATATATGTTTGATTCCCAAGAACAGGCATAAAGGTCCCGGTAACTCCATTCAAAGACCTTTCTCGTTAAATGCCCTGCATCCATATTACAAATTTTGTTCCAAAGACGGATGGCTGAAATATAGTATTTATATTTTGGAATCATCCAACCCATGTCACCCTGGAATGCCAGTGCAGGGGCATTTCTATGGAGGCCAAGGAAGTACCGTATAGCTCTGTTTTGAACCTTTTCTGCATAGTTAAAATTTTGAAATCCCCAGATGCTAGAACAGTAATCCATAATAGGCCAAACACATGCATTATACAGCTTTGTGTATGTTCTGTAGTTGAAGTCTTTGAAATTCTTAAATTTGCCAATAATTTTGCTCAAAGCTCTACCCCCTGCATCAGCTAAAGTCCTAGCACATTCCTTGAAGGTCAAATGTTCATCCAAGATCACCCCTAGATATTTATACTGGGATACAGTTTCAATTATGCTCCCTCCAAGAGTGAAAACAATTTCTGATTTCTTGCTACTTATATTCCTAAAATGTACAATACCACTTTTTAAATCATTTACAGTGATCCTCCATTTATTACACCATTGGGCTACATGATTAAGCATGCTTTGTAGTTTTGATTCCGAGTCGGATAAAAGAACCATGTCATCTGCATAAAGTAATATACATATGTGTGTGTTACCACAATTTAACCCTAATTTCAAATCATTCAGCTCTACAGCAAGACTATTTATGAAGATGTTAAACAGTGTTGGCGACAGAGTATCACCTTGTCTTACACCGGACTTTGACAGAAACCAGTCTGTGTAATTGTTGTTAATTCGAATAGTATTAAATGTTTCACTGTATAATAATTTTATTGTATGATACATTTTGCCACGAATATTATTTTTTAACAGATTAAAAAACAATAGATTTCTGTCAATGCGATCAAATGCCTTTTCTAGGTCTAGGAAAGCTGCAAAGGTATTTTCTTTGTTCTTTATTCTTTTTCTTAATATTGTACTTATGTTATACACATGTTCTTCACATGACTTACCTTTTTGAAATCCAAATTGCTCGGGACATATAATTTTTTTTGCTTCAAGGTGTTTTCCAATTCTGTTATTGAGAATACCTGTATATATTTTACATATACTTGAAAGCAAGTTTATACCTCTGTATGATTTTGGACAACAGGGGTCTTTTTCTGCCCCCTTTGGTATAGGACAAATTATAGCTCTAAGCCAAATACCTGGCATCTGGCCATTGTTAAAGCAATGTTTTAAAAGCATAAAAATGGCATAAGCAACATCACTATTTTTCAGAACATCGTTGGGAATTTTGTCCAACCCGGGTGACTTTTTTATTTTGGCTCGGTTTATTTGCTGTATAACTTCAGCCAGTTCAATTTCAGAATTTAATGTTGGCTCAAACTCAGAGGGGGATTGCTTACATTCTTCACTTTGGAGCTGTGAGAGTGTATTCTGATAGAAAGCATTATCAAATTTTTCACTGTGGGATTGATTTGGGTTGTATATGTTGCTAAATGCATTTTTCCATTCAGATAAAACATCCTCTAAATTACTTATTATTTGTTCGCCATTTTTCACTATTGTCGGGATTTTAACTTTCTTAGCTCCCATTGAAGATATTTTATTCCAAAATTCCCGTGGATTGCGTGTATTAAGGGTTTCGAGAGATTCAGTGAATTTCCTGTTAAAGCTCCTCTCTTTATGCTTCAATGCTTTGTCAAACAGTTTACGGTTCTTCAAGAAGATGGATTTTAAAGAACTTTTTAAACTTTTGTCTCCCTTACATTTGATAAGATCTTTTTCAGCTTGTGTCATGGATTTCCATAAATTTGGTAATTCATTATCCCAATATGGTTTGTTATTTTTGTAATACCTCTTTGTTTTCTTACTTATGCATTTACTATCTAAATACCTATCCATTTCATTAGTTAGAGTTTCACAAATATTGTTGTACAGTATATCTAGTTCATCTTGATTAGCTATTCTTTTTTGTAAGCTTTCAACAATGCTAAGCATTGAATTTCTCCACGCTTCATTATTCATGAAATCTGGATTTGGACTGTTAAAATCATACATTTTTGAGGATTGACAGTTTGAACTTTTGATTTCATACCCAGACATTTTGGTGTTGACGTTAAGCAGCTGGTCCATATTAAATGGTGTAAATTCAATGCTTAGCAAGGAATGATCAGGAGCTTTACAGAGTGGTGATAACATATTGAACAAGTTAAAATTGTGTAATAAATCAGTTATCAATAAGACTTCACATTTGGGTATTAATTTAAGGTTTTCATGTTGACAGATAAAATAATCTACAACAGATTTACCATTTGTATTAACACATGTAAAGTTATCCAGACCTGGGGTTATTCTGCCATTAACAATACATGTTTTAGAGTCTTTTAGAAACTCAATCAAGTTTTCAGAATAGTTATTCTTCATGTAATCAATAACATTACGGGTTTCAACATTATCTATACCCTCAATATAGTCCACATCAGAACCAATCCTTGCATTTATATCACCACATATAATAACACTGTCACAGTTTGAGTGTAAATGTAAGAGGGAAAGCAAATGGTTAAAAAAAGCTGAGGTGTTCGCATATGGAGAACCATCAGGTGGTAAATAGCAATTTATCAAAACAAAACTAAACTCACTTACTTTGTCGACAAATAAAAGTGCTAAAATACCCTCAACAGACTTATCTACAATTTGAGCAGTGTAACTGGAGAACAAGTTGCAACTTACAAAGACTCCCACCCCTCCTGAACCCTTAATTGCTTTTTTTGGTATATTGAGTCTATTATGTCCGAACCAATAATATCCATCAATGGAAGCACTTGCATTATTCCTTAAATGAGTTTCACAAATAGAAATTATGTCATAGTTTAAATGTGACAGAACAGCTTTCCGAAGATCCTCATTGTTTGCGGTCCATCCATTCACGTTCCAACTACATAAACGCAGAATAGGCTGGGTATTGGTTCACTTCGTACCAACCAAGTTATGTCCAATGTAAGAGCCATCATGCCCCGTGAACTGGGTATTCATAAATGTTCGGTCCACAGTTGATCCTGGTATATAGCTAGCTTGAACAAACTGGTTGTCTTGGCTTTGAACAAAAACTTGATTGCTGCCAACTGGAGTACTGAACACTGGTTGTTGATGATGTAAGGGGTTGATACTACTTGGCCCGGGGTGTACATGTTGTATCGAACCAGACATTCCACTCTGACCCATTTGGGGGTGACCCGTTTGCATCTCATGAGTTTGCTGCATTTCTTTTAATTGTGATACATGAGGTGAAGAAGTTTTCTGTATTTGTACCGGTGTGCTGGTAGATATCACCTCTTGCTTCCTTGGTTGATTATTCTGATTGAAGACTTGAGACTTTACCCTTACATTTTGGTCACCAATAAAGGGGACATTTGATGAACCGGGAACATGGACACTGGCGATCCTTTGAGGGCTCAATTCTTTTTGATCATCTCTTTTCACTATTCGCCCATTGCCTGCTATTCTGTATTGTGACCCATCTGGAAGTTGGCTTAGAACTGTTCTGAAGTTGATCTCCTGTAGTCTTTCAGAATGACTTTTTGACGACCTCACAAAAATGTTTTTATATTGAGAAAAGTTTTGTAATGAAGACTTTTTGCGCAATAAATTTATCTTCTCATCAACTGTTCGAACCTCGATCTTCAACACACCCTTTCTTCCTTGGCGCTGGGGAGTTCTCATGGCATTAACTATCATATCACGATTGCCTCCCAATGCAGTAATTAAGCCTGTGGCCCAATTTGTTAATGGCCCATTAATCACTGGAGGATTGGTAACGACTATTGTATAGTCCGGATCAAAGTCTTTTTGTAACTTATTTTGGACCTCTGTAACTGCCCGGGACAGTTGATCATGGTCTTCTTTAATCCTGGCTATCTCCTCTTCATGTTTTCCCACACTTTGCTCCACTTTTTGGACTCTTTCCAAAATCTGGTCCTGCTTTCGATCAATTTCATTAACCTTGTTTACCACAAAATTCAATTTTTGACAAATGTTTTTTAAAATTTTCACTGTATCTTCACTTTTCAAATCATCTAAACACAGATCCTCTTCACAAATTGGCAGGGCTCCAGTATCTGTTTTTTGGCTTTCCATCATTGAATAATCCTCATGTATATTTAGCTCTTCTGTAATTAGTCTTTTTGCACTCACAGGACTTGGTGTACAGCCTTTCCCAGCTTTTCTTTTTTTAGCCCTTTTCTTCTTTCTTGACATAGTTTTCACACCATATGTCCAGTGAATACGTTCAATTTCATGCACTTGTTGACACCATTGGTTTACACATGGCTCTTAATTGAATACATTCAATTTCATGCACTTGTTGACACCATTGGTTTACACATGGCTCTTAATTAGTGATTACACAGGAACAATGTTGATCAATATAACTCCTGAACAAAATAATGAGATAAAACTATAAAATATATCCTTTTGAGAGTACATATAAAAACATCAACAAGTTCACACTGATCCTTATCCTTTAATCTTCATGGATGTAGAAAAATTATCCCAGAATATACACCAGAACACCAAAATATTTACATAAATAGCAGAGCTTTTTAGAAAGCCCTGCCTTCCACCAATCTGTTCTTAATATGAATAACTCATTCACCTACTTTTGGGAGAGCTTTCACTTGATGAAGTTTCAGACCCATAGCTAATTACTCACCTACTCAAAATGAGTAAATGCGAATTATCTCTAAAAGTATTGCAGATAGCCAATTTTTCTCAAATAACTCATTCACCTAGTTTTGGGAGAGCTTTCAGTCTGTGAAGTTTCAGACCCATAGCTAATTACTCACCTACTCAAAATGAGTAAATGCGAATTATCTCTAAAAGTATTGCAGATAGCCAATTTTTTTCAAATAAATCATTCACCTACTTTTGGCAGAGCTTTCACTTGGTGAAGTTTCAGACCCATAGCTAATTATTCACCTACTCAAAATGAGTAAATGTGAATTATCTCTAAAAGTATTGCAGATAGCCAATTTTTCTCAAATAACTCATTCACCTACTTTTGGGAGAGCTTTCACTCTGTGAAGTTTCAGACCCATAGCTATTTATTCACCTACTCAAAATGAGTAAATGCTAATTATCTCTAAATGTATTGCGTATACCCAATTTTTATCAAATACTCATTCATCTACTTGTGGGAGAGCTTTCACATGGTGAAGTTTCAGACCCATAGCTAATTACTCACCTACTCAAAATGAGTAAATGCGAATTATCTCTTAATAGTATTGCAGATAGCCAATTTTTCTCAAATAACTCATTCACCTACTTTTGGAAGAGCTTTCACACACGAAAATGAAAACTTGTGAATATCTCGGAAAAGCTATTTCTTCTCCTTCAATGCTCGGCGGGAGATACACACCGCGGCAGTGGTCTTGACAAAAAAATTTTGTCTCCCCAAAAATGGTGGCCATTTTAAATTTTCAAAGTTTTTGCAAAACACAAAAATGTTTATATCTCGAAAACCGTGCTATATGGAGCGAACTCAACAAAATTTTTGACCTGCTGGGTATCTCTGCAGAGTAGCCATGCCAATTTTCAAAATATTTTTGTCTCGCCAAATATAGCGGACATTTTTAATTTTTTAATTTTTTGCAAAACACAAAAATGCTTATATCTTGAAAACCGTGCTAGATAGAGCAGACTGCGCTGACTTTGGTTGCCACAACAGTATAAGGCTAGAAACGAAGCATTTTCTTAATACTTTAGCACTCACCTTTATATCCTTTTCGGGACGCTTTGTTTTTGCTGTGCAAAAACATTATCTTTTTTTTTGCGAGCGATCCTCTAGTTTGACATTGATGTAGGAAGTTGATATTTGGTAGGGACATTGGTTAGGGGTTGTAGGTGTGCAGCATCATGGTATGACCTTGATTTGACCTTTGACCTTGTTGTAGTGACCTTGACCTTTAAAATCTTGTTGCACCTTTGGGTCTGTCTTTTGATGCAGATTAAGCACTGTTAAAGTCATATTAGAATTCATTAAGAATTTTACTTTTACAACTTCCCATTGTAACAGATGGAATTTCATCAAGTGAGCTACAAATTTTGCTCCAACACCACACATAAGCATTCATTGAATGTATTACCACTTCTGTATGCATGGTAATATTCAAAACATCCAAACCATAATTTGGCCATGCCAGATGTTGATAAAGAGTGTCGTAATGTTTAGTTTACTGATTAATGCTGTCATCTTGTTATTGAATTGTCTTGTTTTAATACTTCATCTTTACATGCATTATCTTTCTCTTAGACATTATTTTCTCTATTTAAACACTGTTTGGACCTTTATATAACTGACAGTGCTCTGAAAGTATCCTGAACTTTGTACTGATACAGTACTTCAGTCTGTATCTCATGGTGTTAAAAATATTTCCCTAGGCTGTGTGGTACGGGCGTCTCTGATGCTATTTTTTTGGTATGGGATGCTCGTACCCGTTGCCTTGGTGGAACCTTTTTCTAGTTTCACTTGAAATGTCACAAGACAAAGAAAACCCCCAAAAAAAATAAATAAAAAAAAAGCTCGGACTTAGCAAAGTCAATCTTTAGGAAATCCATTTAACACTTAGTGAAGATAGCATGCTCAGATTTAAAGTCCCTAACTTTCCCTAAGTCTGGGCTAAGTCTAGTTAAGACCCTTTGTAAAACCATCTGAATCTGATGTAAAACGCTTTTACTGTTGTGAGGTTGAAATCATTATTTTGTAACTCTGTTTCAGGTACAGACATGAAATTCCTAAAAATTGCACTGTGTATGGCAACTACAGCTGTATATTCATTACACAAGAGTTCCACAAGAGAAGTTAGTACTTTTCATAAAATGTATTTGCATATCATGTTGTTCCATGATATATAGATGTCTTTAACTTTTTAAAAAATTTAGATTTTATTGTGTGAATACATCCTATACAATGGGCAGTTGCTTTACTGGTCGGCGCGACCGGTCTTGCCAAACGCCAGAAAAAGACATCCTGTATATAGTATGTTTGGTGCATGGAGTGTGCAGAAATGTTTTTAAGAGAAAGATGAATTTGAAGTTTTCAACGAATTTATATATTTTACTGAACTTTAAGGGCTGTCGGGGTATTGTTTTTACCCATGGTGTGTGGATGGGCGGGCAGGCGGGCGGGCGGCGGGAAAAAGTTTCTCTGGGCTGTATCTCAGAAACCGTAAGATGTAGGAAGTTGATACTTGGTATGGACACTGGTTGGAGGTTGGAGGTGTGCAACATTATGGTGTGCATCATCATTTAACCTATAAAATCTTGTCAGGGTTATATCTTGGAAACCGTAAGGTGTAGGAAGTTGATACTTGGTAGTGAGCTTGACCTATAAAATCTTGTCCGGGCTATATCTCAGAGATCGTAAGGTGTAGGAAGTTGATAATTGGTATGGACACTGGTTGGAGGTTGTAGGTGTGCAACATCATAGTGTGACCTTGATTTGACCTTTGACCTTGCTGTAGTGACCTTGACCTATAAAATCTTGTCCGGGCTATATCTCAGAGACCGTAAAGTAGATGAAGTTCATAATTGGTAGGGACATTGTATTGCCATGTCTGTATGTATGGGTAATATTCCAAAAATTCAAACCATAATTCGACCATGCAAAAGTGACAAAACATATATAAAGATGATAGATGTTTTACACAAGTGTGTTAGGTCACTTTGGTATGTTTGGACAATATTCAAAACATCCCAACCATAATTGGACCGTGCAAGATGTGTGTATATAAAGCAGACTTGTGGGTTCTTAATCTTTTTGACCAGAAGGTATTTCTGTTGGTCGTGGACTGACAGATTTTTGTTAATTTTGAACCCTGTTAGGGGGTGTAGGTGTGCATCATGGTGTGATCTTTAGCTTTGGCTCTGCCAAAGTGTGTTCACCTGCCATATTTGAGACATGTTTCTCTTTGGACAAAGCTAAATGGATTGCTGCAACTGATTATGATATGTACTTGTCATCATTGCTATTGAATTGTCTTGTTTTAATACTTCATATTTACATACATTTTCTTTCTCTTAAACATAATTTCTCTACTAAACATTACTTGGACCTTTATATAAATGACACTGCTCTGAAAGTATCCCGATCTTTGTACTGTTTCATTACTTCTATATCTCATGGTGTTGAGAATTAGTTCCCCAGGCTGTGGGGTAGGGGCATCTCTGATGCTATTTTTTCATATGAACTTTATATTGCCGTCTTCCTGAAGTACTATGTCATCACCAGGACAAAAACGAGGCATTTGTGGCCATGTTATGGCTATGTTTGATGGCCATCTTAAGTGCGCACATTGCAGAGATATGGGGGTGGGAGACGACCCTTGTGTTTTGAAGAAGGACTGTCCAATCTGCAAGACTTTCACTGCAGAGTAAGTACAGCAATTGGCCACCCCCACCTACAGAACCAAGAAAGAAAAAGAGCGGAAGAAGATGGCTACTGCTACCTCCCCTGTTGGTGCTACCACCATCTTGGTGGACCTTACTGAAGTCAAGTTGTTAGGGTGGGTAAAACTACAGAAGAAACCACCCCTGCTGGCAAGAAAAAGAGACCTGATGAGTCCCCAAAGCCCAGCAAGAGAAAATCCAGTAGCAAACCTACAGCTGATGATCTTAAGAGCCTTGATGACAAGTGGGAAGCCTGGAAGCCATGCTGCTAGCTAAGTCATTTACAGTACCGTCAAGCTGGTTCAGAAACCTGCTGAAGTGGTGACCAGTTAAAAGCCCTTCTTCCAACCAGAAGCTGGTACCAGCAAGACATCTACTGGTGCGGTCATCCAGCCAGTTTTTACCAGCCAGTTTTTACCAGTCCATCCTGTTAGGCCACTGGGGAAGTTGCTGCCAGCATGACTGCGACCCAGCCTGTTGAGGCTACCGGTACGAAGAGGGGAAGTTCTGCCAGCATGACTGCTACTTGGCCTGTTGAGGCTCCCGGTACTGTGAGAGTAGCCACACAGCCTGCTGAGGCTCCCGGTGCATGGACAGTCACCCAGCCTGTTGAGGCTCCCGGTGCCAGATCTGGAGTTCAGCCCACCGGTAGTGTAGATGTGAGTGCTGTGGACCAGTCCCTCACCAGTAAGAGAACTGTGGCTGCTGCTAATACTGGTGTGTCTGACACTGAAGACAAACTAGATCGTGAACCAGAATCCCCTGCTGTCATCAGTGACCAGGAAATTTTGTCAGACAGGGACCCACCCAAAGACGACAAGTTTGACCAGGAGTTCTCTGAAGAATCAAACTACAGGGAAACAATGAGAGGGGTTCGTTTTTTTTATGGTCTGGTACCAGATTCCAGACTTTTGATAGCTCGTCTTCTTCACGGGACGACATCCCTTTTGCCGGTTCCCAAACCCACCCTACCGGGTAAGGATCCATCAAGTTACCGGCTGATGACTGGCTGTGCAGAAAGCTAGAGAAACTGAACGTCACCATTGCTGAAGGGTACCCATCCAGGAATGCTGAAACTGCTGGACTGCTAAGGGTACGATATGCACAGTGACAAGAAGGACTCTGGTAAATCAATACTGTGTTCCTGGTCACTGGATCCAGCCAAACTAAACAGTAGTTTCAGGAGGGTTGCCAGACACAGTTTGCCTTCTGCCCCATCTTCCTGGTCCATTAACCAGGACACTTTAAGACGTTGGGAGAGATCAGCTAGAGAGCAGACATTTATGTGTAATCAAGCTGGCCTCAGTAGATGCCTGACCAAGGTTCAAAACTCCATGGTGACTCAGCTTAAAACTCTGCATCTGGACAAGGGCAAAGGCAAAGCCTCAGGAAGGACATAACAGGCTGTAGACGAGTACTTGGAATACTTGGTGACTTTTAACAGATCCATCACCCAGGCCATGGCACGTACTATGCAAGATCTTTCAGAGGGCATCTTCATAAACAGGGCAAACTTGAAACTGTCTCACCGTGACAGTTACTTGGATTACATCAGGGCTGGGGTTAAACACTCTCAATGCTTTATGCAATGCCCCTCTGCACATACAGTCCTTGTTCCCGGACCAACTTCTGAGCAAAGCAGAGGAGGTGTCACAAAGTGAGGAAAGACATTCTTCTACTGGCAAGTCTTCTCACCAACTGGAAGTCTGGTGTACCTGCTTGGAAGCAGATCAGGGATAGACAACAGGGCAGGAAAGGATGGGGCAAGGCCTCAACCTACCAGCAGAAGTCGGCTAAGGGTTCAAAACAACGTAAATGACAATTACTGTGTAAACTGTGTGACCGGACAGGAGGATTTTGTGTATATGTCCGGCAAAGTAGACAGTTTGAACCCTCCACAGGTGTTAGCCAGAAAGAAGGACTTGTGTGTAGCCAGAAAGAGAGAGACTGTAAATTTACATGTAAACTCTTGTGTTGTCAGTCCTGTTCATTTTGTCAAAGGGTATCTGCAAAAGAAAGGTGTAAATCCCGCCAGTTGTCAGAATTATACAGAAATAAAATATGTGAAAGATGCTTCCTGTGTAGGTCACTTGAGTTCTGTAAATCTTGTAACAAATGTCCCAACTGTTACTCCAGATCTACCTGCAGGGGCCTGGTTGCCACAGTTTTGTTAGAAGTGCGCAGCCATAGGGGCCAGCCACAAAGTGGTAACAGTACTCACGGAAGGCTACACTCTTTCCTTCTGGTTCTGGTTGCAGGAGGCATTGCATCAGCTTCTGAACAAAAATGCAGTAGAACCGGTGTCTACAAAAAAATCTCTAGGGTTTTACAACAGACAATTTCTAGTACCCAAACCCAACAACCGGTGGAGACCTATCTTGGACCTGAGCACCTTGAACACCTTCCTCAAAAGAGAGACACCAGAGACAATAAGAACCTCCCTACAGGCAGGGGAGTGGGTTACATCCATAGATTTCAAAGATGCATACTTCCATATACCAATACACCGTCAGTCCAGGTGGTACATGCGTCCAGCGTCAGTCCTACCAGTTTAAAGCACTACCCTTTGGCCTGTCCATAGCACCCATGGAGTTCACAGTGGTGGCCAAAGAGGTCAAATTGATGGCTTTACAGAGGGGTATAAGGATCCACCAGTACCTAGACGACTGGTTGGTGAGAGCCAGATCCCATCAAACATGTCTCCAGCATACACAGACCTTGGTAGCTCTGTCGAGAACTAGGCTGGCTGGTGAACAAGGAAAAATCAGAACTGGTCCCAAAACAGGTTTTCAACTTCGTAGGTTACCAGTTTGACCTGAAAAAGGGCAAGGTCAGACCCACTTTGGAATGTTGGTAGGCCCTGACAACCAAGATTCAAGCCATACTGTCCAGTCTGGTGTGCCTGGTCCGGCAGTTCATGTCCCTCATAGGTCTACTCACAGCAACAGCAAAACAAGTCCACCTAGGACGGCTCCATATGAGGCCCTTACAGTGGCACTTGAAGAACAACTGGAGGGTACCAGAGTCACTAGAAAAGGAGATCCCAATACACAGATCGCTCCATCCTCACTTAAAATGGTGGCTGGAGGAAAGGAATGTGCTTCTAGGTCAACCATTACACCCACTAAAACATGCTCTGCAGATCTTTACAGACGCGTCAAAAGAAGGGTGGGGCACTCACTTAAATGAGCACACTGCAAGGGGAACCTGGTCCCTTCCAGAAAGCAAAGCACACATCAATTATCTGGAACTAAAGGCAGTCTTTCTGGTCTTAAAAGAGTTTCAGGACCTCTGCTTGAACACCACAGTTCTCATAGCCACAGACAACACCACAGTAGTTGCCTACATAAATAAGGAAGGGAGGATGAAGTCAGGCCCTTCTGTAGAGGATACTGACTTGGTGCACCAGGTGATAGGTAACTCTCAAAGCTCGACACATCCCAGGCCGTTTGAATGTGATAGCAGACAGACTATCTAGACTGGGCCAGACCATTCAAACAGAATGGTCTCTCCATCTAGAGGTCTTCCAAGCAATATGTTCCCAGCGGCGCCAGCCCCAAGTGGACCTGTTTGCCACCAGGTTCAACAACAAACTACCACAGTTTGTGTCACCGGTTCCAGACCCCCAGGCCTGGGCAGTGGATGCACTCAGTCTGTCCTGGGAAGATTTGGACCCATATGCCTTCCCACCGGTCGCCATCTTGGGCAAAGTGGTGGAGAATTTGCAGGACTACCCGTGCAATGGAATAATTCTGATTGCTCCAGGGTGGCCCAACATGCCTTGGTTTTGAGACATGGTGGCAATGTCTAGCCAGATCCCTTGTGTCTGCGCAATCTGCCCAACCTTCTCACTCAGCCATTCAACCAGACCCTCACAGGAACCTGTTGAACCTGAATCTGCCAGCCTGGCTCCTAGAGCCTCATCTCTCAAGGAGCAGGGCTTCTCTGAGGCAATAGCAGCACAAATTGAAGCTCCTTCAAGAGGATCAACCAGATCAGTTTATGAGGCAAAGTGGACCATTTTTACAATGTGGTGCCTCAGTAATCAGGTGGACTTCAGGGCACCACCTTTAAAGGCTATAGATGACTTCCTTCTGTACTTGTTTCAGGACAAGAAGTTACAACCGGGCACCATTGATGGCTATAGATCAGCCATTGCTGACAAGTTCGGAAACTCACCCATTAATGTCAGCAAAGATGAGAATCTCACTCATCTCCTGGATAGCTTCCACAGAGACAGACCCAAGGCTCGGAGGGCCCTCCCGTCTTGGAACCTTTCCCTGGTACTGCTCCAGCTGACAAAGGCTCCCTTTGAACCCCTCAAAAAGGCCTCCCTGAATCACTTTACTTTCAAGACTGTCTTTCTGTTGGCCCTGGGTTCAGGTAAACGCAAGAGTGAGATCCATGCTTGGCTACATAAGAATATCAGACACTAATCAGACTGGTCCAAGGTGTCCTTGTATCCCTCACCCAGCTTTCTGTCTAAGAACCAGCTGGCTAAGGAAGGTCCAGACAGTGTGGCCCCAGTGGTTATACCAGCCCTGGCCCCCACTCTGGACAAGTCATTAAGGGTGACAGGTCTTTATGTCCAGTCAGAGCCCTGTGTTATTACTTGGACAGGACCTCAGATCTTAGGCAGAACAAGGAGTTGGTCTTTGTCTCCTTCAAGAAAGGCTTTGATAAGGACATCAAACCTGCCACTGTCTCCTCATGGATCAAGCAGACTGTGATCCTATGCTATGAGCTCTCTAACCAGGAGGCCCTCACACTACATCAGGTTAAAGCAGATGATGTCAGGACCTTTGCTGCTTCTGAGGCCTTCCAGTTGGGAGTCTCCTTGGAGCAGATCTTATCAGCCTGCCACTGGAAGTCGCATAACACCTTCACAAAGTGAAGGGTTGTAGGGTTTCCTGACCTTAGGTCAACCCAGGGCTGTGAATTTTGTTGTTTGTTTATGGGTTCACCTTGGTCCCTAGTAACTTACTCGCCTACCTTGTGGTAGTTATTCAGCAGTTGTCCATTGGATAGGATGTATTAACACAATAAAATTGCAACTTTTATAAATAAAATTGCAAATTTAATAAGTAAATTAAATTTGTATAAGTTAATGCCCTATCCAGAGGCCAGGCCCTCCCAACCGGCCCCGCTCTCAGCTTACTAAGGGTCTCAATAGGACTAGACATCAAAAAAGATGCTATGACATCACACTGTCTAGACAGGAAGGAAGTATGCTGGGCCACCTAGCGAATGCACACTCCGTGACCGGTCCTGCTGGTGGTATATACAGGATGTCTTTTTCTGACGTTTGGTGGGACCGGTCACGCTGACCAGTAAAGCAATTGTCCATTGGATAGGGTATTAACTTATAAAAATTTATTTTACTGATTAAATTTGCAATTTTATTACGCTACAATAGCTTACCATGTGGGACTTAATGCTGTTCTCGGGTTGCCACACCCGGGGCCAACGTCTTAGAAAAAAAGACAGTTCTTGTTAGCCACCGGATACACTGCTAGTTGTCGTCACGTGATAACCTCTGACCTCTCGCCCTACTTTCTCGTTGGCCACGCGAATTAGCAATGCTTTATTTTGCAAGGAATGTTGTTTCATTTTTACAAGGATATACTTATTGTTGGATATGGAAACTACACCAGTTTCTTTATTTTATTGCATAGAATCACAATTCGATGTCTTTTCATAGTTCAGATAAGTATCTTTACTATATTTTACAACTGAAGTCCACTTCCGGATTCACGTAAAGCAATGGCGACTCGTTTATGTGGTTTCTAATACAGGATATATATATATGCCTGTCAGTAAAATAAAATAAAACAAAATATTTAAGCCCTATCTGCTTCATTATTGGACCCCTTTTAGGGTTTAAAAGTGTATAAATGTAACACAAACGAGTCCTGGCCGAGTAAAATCTCCGGAAACAACTTCCGTTTTATTGTCGAGACAGCAATTTATTGTAATGCGCGTCTCGCGTTGGTAGTTTTTATACAGGAATATATGCCTGTTGAAATCAAATTAAATAAATTTTGCAAGGGTTTACCCCCGTTCTTTTACTCTATTGGTCCATTTTAAGGGTTAAAATATGATATAAAGCACGATTCTAACTGGGGGAATCCTCGGGGAAACCCCTGTGATGACGTCACGTCTAGACCGCATGTGCTGAGAGACGCGGGTTTCTTACAGTACGTTTATAAATATAAATAAAATAAAATAATATATTTTATCCCTTCTTTCCTGTATTATTGACCATTTATAAGGTTAATACTTAAATAAACAGGAATAGAATTCTTCATTAATCGTCTAGACATTACGTGTCTCTTTAGGCTATAAGGTAACCTTGGTTACCCATTATTTTAATTATATTTTAATTCATCCAGTTTTAAATTATAATTACTTGTTTTTATGTCAGCTGACTTGTCAGTCAGCTGACATTATGTCGTCACTCTGCGGCGTGGGCGTACGCGTCCGCGTACGCGTCCGCGTGAACAACTTCTCCTCCAAAACTACAAGGCCTAGAGACGTGCTGTTTTTTTTAAAAGATACCTTATCTATCGAGGATGAAAAATTGTTCAAGGCATGCAAATCTGTCTGTTCGTCTGTTTGCTAGAGACATTACAAGGGGGGTACCCCCACCAAAAGTGTGAAAATTTCAACACTTAATCACAATTTTCTCAGTGACTATTGCAGGGATTTCTCTCATATCTTGTATATATGTACTAGGCCACAGGTAGATTCTCTTGTGTGAGTATGAGACCTGGATCTGTCTTACTTTTTTTTTAATAAATTTTTTTAATAATTTTTAATGCATTAAAATTCATGAAATCATGCACAAAATCATTTATAACTTGAAAAGTGTTGCATTTAGAGCATTTTGTTAAAATATGTTATTCAGCTACTTTTTTCATAGCTACAATATGGTGAGTAAGTTGGGTGCCTGTCTCAATAGCTAAGTGAGTAATAGCTACTTTTGGGCTTTTCAGTAACTTCCATCATGAGTAAAATCACTTGTAACTTAAAAACTATTGCATTTAGAGAATTTCGTATAAATATGTTATTCAGCTACTTTTGGGCCAGCTATAACATAGTGAAATTTCAGACCTGTAGCTCATGGCATAGCTGAGTAATAGCTACTTTTAGGTTATCACTGTTGAGTAAATCGCTTATAACTTCAAAACTATTGCATTTAGAGAATTTCGTATAAATATGTTATTCAGCTGCTTTTGGGTCAGCTATAACATACTAAAATTTTAGACCTGTAGCTCATGGCATAGCTGAGTAATAGCTACTTTTAGGTTATCACTGTTGAGTAAATCGCTTATAACTTGGAAACTATTGCATTTACAGTATTTTGTTTCAATATGTTATTCACCTATTTTGGGATCAGCTATAACATAGTGAAGTTTCAGATCTGTGGCTCATTGCATAGCTGAGTAATAGCTACTTTGAAGTTCTCACTATTGAGTAAATCACTTGTAACTTAAAACCTATTGCATTTAGAGAATTTCGTATAAATATGTTATTCAGCTACTTTTGGGCCAGCTATAACATAGTGAAATTTCAGATCTGTAGGTCATGGCATAGCTGAGTAATAGCTACTTTAAAGTTCTCACTATTGAGTAAATCAGTTGTAATTGGAAAACTATTGCATTTAGAGTATTTCGTATAAATATGTTATTCAGCTACTTTTGGGTCAGCTATAACATAGTAAAATTTCAGACCTGTAGCTCATGGCATAGCTGAGTAATAGCTACTTTTAGGTCATGACTATTGAGTAAATCAGTTGTAACTTGAAAACTATTGCATTTACAGTATTTTGCTTAAATATGTTGTTCACCTACTTTTGGGTCAGCTATAACATAGTAAAATTTCAGACCTGTAGTTCATTGCATAGCTGAGTAATAACTACTTTGAGGTTCTCACTGTTGAGTAAATCAGTTGTAATTGCAAAACTATTGCATTTAGAGAATTTAGTATAAGTATGTTATTCAGGTACTTTTGGGTCAGCTATAACATAGTAAAATTTCAGACCTGTAGCTCATGGCATAGCTGAGTAATAACTACTTTGAGGTTCTCACTATTGAGTAAATCAGTTGTAATTGCCAAACTATTGCATTTAGAGAATTTCGTATAAATATGTTATTCAGCTACTTTTGGGCCAGCTATAACATAGTGAAATTTCAGATCTGTAGGTCATGGCACAGCTGAGTAATAGCTACTTTGAAGTTCTCACTATTGAGTAAATCAGTTGTAATTGGAAAACTATTGCATTTAGAGAATTTAGTATAAATATGTTATTCAGCTACTTTTGGGTCAGCTATAACATAGTAAAATTTCAGACCTGTAGCTCATGGTATAGCTGAGTAATAGCTACTTTTAGGTCATCACTATTGAGTAAATCAGTTGTAACTTCAAAACTATTGCATTTACAGTATTTTGCTTAAATATGTTGTTCGCCTACTTTTGGGTCAGCTATAACATAGTAAAATTTCAGACCTGTAGCTCATTGCATAGCTGAGTAATAACTACTTTGAGGTTCTCACTATTGAGTAAATCAGTTGTAATTGCAAAACTATTGCATTTAGAGAATTTAGTATAAATATGTTATTCAGCTACTTTTGGGTCAGCTATAACATAGTAAAATTTCAGACCTGTAGCTCATGGCATAGCTGAGTAATAGCTACTTTTAGGTCATCACTATTGAGTAAATCAGTTGTAACTTGAAAACTATTGCATGTATAGTATTTTGCTTAAATATGTTGTTCACCTACTTTTGGGTCAGCTATAACATAGTAAAATTTCAGACCTGTAGCTCATGGCATAGCTGAGTAATAGCTACTTTGAGGTTATCACTGTTGAGTAAATCGCTTATAACTTGGAAATTATTGCATTTAGAGTATTTTGTTTCAATATGTTATTCACCTATTTTGGGGTCAGCTATAACATAGTGAAGTTCCAGACCTGTGACTCATTGCATAGCTGAGTAATAGCTACTTTGAAGTTCTCAATGTTGAGCAAATCACTTGTAATTTGAAAACTATTGCATTTAGAGAATTTAGTATAAACATGTTATTCAGCTACTTTTGGGTCAGCTATAACATAGTAAAATTTCAGACCTGTAGCTCATGGCATAGCTGAGTAATAGCTACTTTTAGGTTATCACTGTTGAGTAAATCACTTATAACTTGGAAACTATTGCATTTAGAGTATTTTGT
This sequence comes from Sabellastarte sp. h YS-2021, assembly GCA_964017235.1. Classification (NCBI taxonomy): domain Eukaryota; kingdom Metazoa; phylum Annelida; class Polychaeta; order Sabellida; family Sabellidae; genus Sabellastarte; species Sabellastarte sp. h YS-2021. The sequence continues at coordinate 141,121,108 of OZ024928.1, forward strand.
TGCAATATGTTATTCACCTATTTTGGGGTCAGCTATAACATAGTGAAGTTCCAGACCTGTGGCTCATTGCATAGCTGAGTAATAGCTACTTTGAAGTTCTCACTGTTGAGTAAATCAGTTGTAATTGGAAAACTATTGCCTTTACAGAAATTTGTGCAAATATGTTATTCAGCTACTTTTGGGTCAGCTATAACATAGTGAAATTACAGACCTGTAGCTCATGGCACAACTGAGCAATAGCTATTCTCAGGCACTGACTGTTGAGTAAATCAGCTATAACTTGAAAAATATTGCATTTGGAGTATTTTGTTAAAATATATTGTTCACCTACTTTTGGGTTAGCTATAACATAGTGAAATTACAGACCTATAGCTCATGGCATAGTGGAGCAATAGCTATTTTCAGGTTCTCACTATTGAGTAAATCAGTTGTAACTTGAAAACTATTGCATTTACAGTATTTTGCTTAAATATGTTGTTCACCTACTTTTAGGTCAGCTATAACAGAGCAAAAATTCAGACATGTAGCTCATTGCATAGCTGAGTAATAGTTACTTTGAGGTTCTCACTCTTGAGTAAATCAGTAGTAACTTGAAAACTATTACATTTAGAGTATTTTGTTAAATATGTTTTTCACAGACGTTTTGGTCAGCTATAACATAGTGAAATTGCAGACCTCTATGTCATGGCATAGCTGAGCAATAGCTTCTTTCAGGTTCTCACTGTTGAGTAAATCATTGTATCCAACCTGTAGGAAATCATGGGCTGGGAATCTGTTAATATGGTCCGATTTGACCTTGGAACCCTCCTTCAAGGTCAAATGAGGATAGCCAAACTTAAAAGTGCTTATAACTCGCTTATTATTGGTCCTAGAGGTTTGGAATGAAAACCAACCTATAGAAAATCATGAGCTGGGAATTTTTTGGTGTGGTCGGATTTCACCTTGGACCCCTCCTTCAAGGTCAAATGAGGATAGCCAAACTTAAAAGTGCTTATAACTCGCTTATTATTGGTCCTAGAGGTTTGGAATGGAAACCCAACCTATAGAAAATCATGGGCTGGGAATCTTTTGGTGTGGTCAGATTTCACCTTAGACCCCTCCTTCCAGGTCAAACAAAGATAGCCAAACTTAAAGTGCTTACAACTCGCGTATTATTGGTCTTGGAGGTTTGGGATGGTAAACCAACATATAGGAAATCATGGGCTGGGATTCTTTTGGTGTGGTCAGATTTGACCTGGGACCCCTCCTTCAAGGTCAATTGAGGATAGCCAAACTTACAATTGCTTAGAACTCGCTTATTATTGGTCCTACAGGTTTGGGATGGTAAACAAGCTACAGGAAATCATGGGCTGGGAATTTTTTTGTGTGGTCGGATTTGACCTTGGACCCCTCCGTCAAGGTCAAACAAGGTTAGCCAAACTTAAAAAGTGCCTATGACTCACTTATTATTGGTCCGAGAGGTTTGGGATGGTAAACCATCCTAAATTCTTTGGCTGGGAATCTTTTGGTATGCTCAGATTTGACCTTTGGACCCCTTCTTCATGGTCGAACGAGGATATTGCATTTATAGTATTTCTTTAAATATTTTTAACCTACTTTTTACACTTAAACAATTACCTTGTTACTTTATTTCATAATACCATTTGCAGGGCACAACTTTTTTGTCCTTTTTTTCTGTCAGCTTCGGAATATCTTTCGAACATGCAGTTCAGTTACCATTTACTGTATTTCTGTACAGCCCTTTCCCTGATAATTATGCTTTCCTCTCATTATCACCATCACAAATCAAAAACATTCAGTCAGCTGACACAGTGCCCGTTCACGGGCACTCTCCTCTTTTTTAGATTCTATGTTATTTAATAAAATTCTGTGTAATTTCTGCTTTCATTATCTCACAACTAGCCCTACCTGCAGTGAGGCGGGTGGGGCAGGTGACCTTGTGTCACAGTTGATTTACTTACGTAAATCTAGTTGTGTAGTTCCTTCGAAGAAGGAAAGGCAAAGCTTCCTTGGAAGCTTACCTTAAGGAAAGCTTACATAGAAATTATAATATCCAACTTCTTTCTCCAGGGTGGATCAGATCCCTGCTTAAGTTCAGATAAGATCTTAGTTCATCCGAGATTTTTAATGCATCCGAGAATCGGATGCAGTATTCTCAACTTTTATTCAACCCAGTATGATTTGATACTCGGTTTTCATTGCATCTCTCGGATCATCTGAAATCTAATGCTTGGTGGATTGTATGTAGATCTGATCCTCGGATGATCGGATCATCTACTCTGATGTTCGGATGTTGATTCCAGATCAGAACACTAACAATCCTCACACACACACAAAAAAAACAAAACAAAACAAAAAAAAAACTTGGAGTAATAGTTCACCAGCCTGGCAGTAAATATCACCTATTGGAGGCTTGGGTCCAAGTTCAAAAAGTCCAAGTCCTCAAGCCCAAGAGGCCTTCTAAACAAGGTCCTTCATTCAGTCCTGGCTCTATATTTTAGGGAAGTAGGTTGCCTGACTTCACCCTAACCAATTTTTGAGGACATTGAAACTTAGGCAGTTTTTTTAACCTCCCTGCCCCCAGGGAATTTATGCCTAGATCCTCCACAGTCTGGACTCTGAATGATTTACTAGGCCAACAGGAACTTGGGCAGTTTAATTTCCCTTAAAATGGAACAAGTTTTCAAATTTGTATCTCCTTAGGGGCCTCCTTGGGTAAGCCCCTCCTCCCCTTCTGGTCAGCAAGAGTTGAGCTTCAGGCTGCTCTTCACTAGGTTTTTTTCTGAATACAACCTGGTTATATATATATATGTTAAGACAGTAGCAAGGCTACTACCAGACAGGTCAAACTCAATTCCATGGTGCATATAAGTAGTCAGAAGGGGTATGGTGAATTCAGGTGAGATACTGGATCTTTAGATCTTAAAGTTCCCCATTCACAACTACTTTAGGAGGGACAGGAGTCCCTGATCAAGGCACATGTAATAACACTTAGGGTTTAGGCCCTGTTAATCAACCCTTTCCAATTCCCCACATCTAGAGGCTCCTACAGGAACCACCCCAATGGGGGTCATTCCATCCCTAGCAGCATCCATCGTTTTCCCCAGGTAGGGGGAAATCGAGTAGCCGAGGCTCCAAGGTCTTTTGACCCACTCCAGGGGACGAGGGCATCAAAACCCTTCCCCCCAATGACTCCTCCAGCCTCACTCAGTCCACCAGTAGGAGTTCTCCGTTCTTTCAGATTAGACTGGCAAACAAATCCTGTCATTCTTTTTAATCCAAGTTCAGTCAGACTCCTGACCCGGTCAGAATACAAGGCTCTTCAAAGACCAAGTCCTGGCCTCTGTATCCAGTCTCTTATGTCAAAGAACGCAATAGAAAGGGTGGAAAATGTAAAATCTCTCGGGTTTTACAGTCGCCTGTTCCTAGTACCAAGCCTCACCTAAGGTGGAGGCCAGTCATAGACCTAAACAGGCTCAACACTTTTCTACACGTAGAAAAGTTCAAAATGGAAACTCCAGAGTTCATCAGGACCTCCCTGATTCCAGGGGAGTGGGTATCGTCGATAGATCTATCGGACACTTACCTACACATCCCCATCCATCCAAACTCAAGGAAATACCTAAGGTTTTGCTACAAGTCACAGGTGTTCCAATTCACCTCCCTCCCATTCGGACTAGTCACAGCCCCCCAGGTCTTTACAATGATCGTAAAGGAAGTGAAACTAATGGCCCTCTCAAGAGGACTCAGAATTCACCAATACCTGGACGACTGGCTGATCAGGTCCCAGTCTCAGGAGGAACCCCAAGTGAACACATAGGCAGTGGTAGACCTAACTCAGTCCTTGGGGTGGATAATAAATCAGGAAAAATCAGAACTGAAACCTTCTCAGGTGTTTTTCGTTCATGGGCTACGAATACCACCTAGATTCAGCCCTTGTAAAACCCACTCAAGAGAGATGGCTCAAACTTCAGGATTTGATCCTACTACTCAAGTCAAAACGTGTTTTGACTGCAAGATGTTTGATGTCTCTAATTGGGTTGCTAGCCTCAACGGAGAAATGGTCCCGGAGGGACGCCTTCACAGGAGGCCCTTTCATTTTCATCTCAAGGAGCACTGGAGATATCCTCAGTCGCTGGACAACCTCCTTCCTTGGACAGAAGCCATTGCAGCCCACCTAGATTGGTGGCAAAATCCCTCAAACGTGATGAAAGGTGCAGACCTTCATCCCAAACACCACAGTATCCAACTCTTTACCGACGCCTCACACGAAGGTTGGGGCGCTCACTTAGACCAAAAATTCCACAAAGGGTCTGTGGTCAGATCGGGAAAAAAGGCTACACATATATGTCCTAGAATTGAAGGCGGTCTCCCTGGCCCTTCGAGACTTCAAGGACCAGTGCCAGAATCAAACAGTGTTAGTTGCGATGTACAACTCAACAGTGGTAGCCTACATCAACAAGGAGGAACACACTCAGTAGAGATGTGCGCTCTCCTGTGGAAGATCACAACCTGGGGCCATCACTACCTCATAACATTGAAAGCCAGGCACGTTCTAGGGTGCCTGAATGTGATGGCCGACCTACTGTCCAGGTCCAACCAAGTGCAATCAACAGAATGGTCTCTTCACCCCCAGGTGTTCAAACAGATCTGCCAGAAGTGGTTCACACCTCATCTAGACTTATTTGCCACTCACCTGAACCACAAGCTCCCACTGTACGTGTCTCCTGTCCCAGACCCAAGGGCCTGGGACATAGATGCTCTAAACATAAACTGGACCAACCTCACGGCCTAGGCGTACCCTCCTACGGCTCCTTCACAAGGTGATCCAAAAGATCAGGCAATGTTATTGTCTGATCATCGTAATAGCCCCAGGCTGGCCAGGGATGCCCTGGTTTTGGGACCTAGTGCAGCTCTCAACAGAGATCCCACTACAACTCCCAGTGTCAACGACCCTACTCAAACAGTCCCACAACTATGTGTTCCACAACAATCCACAACAGCTGAACCTCCACGCCTGGTGTCTAGGAGTGGACAACTCCAAGAACAAGGCTTCTCTGTGGAGGTGGCAGAGAGAATTGCTGCCCCTCAGTGGTCATCAACAAGGACCATCTACAGGTCAAAGTGGGCCCTATTTGAAAAATGGTGCAGAGAAAATTCGGTGGATTTCTCCACTCCATCTGTGAAACAAATCTCAGATTTTTTCATGTACCTGTACCAAGACTTAAACAGGCGCCCCTCGACCATTGATGGTTACAGGACTGCAATCGTTGACACTTTGGGCCCAACGGCCCAACACATTGCACACAATGCAGACCTTCATAGGTTACTCTCCAGTTTTCACAGGGATCGTCCTAAGAGTTCCAGAAATTTACCCAAGTGGAACCTTTCTGTTGTCCTTAACGAGCTCACTAAAGCACCATTTGAGCCCATGAAAGACACAGACCTCAAACATCTTACTCTAAAACTGCTTTCTTGCTAGCTTTGGCCTCCGGCAATCGCCGCAGCGAAATCCATGCCTGGGTCGCAAACAAGTATCTAATCTAGGCCAATGGGAAAAGGTTGCCTTGTTCCCTTCTTCTGATTTCATAGCCAAAAACCAACTAGCAAGAGAAGGTTCTCAAAGTGTATCTCCGGTGACTATTCCTGCTTTGACTACCATTGTAGATAGACAATTTAAGGAAGACAGGACCCTGTGTCCCGTGCGGGCCCTGAGGTTTTATTTGGACCGAACAAAGACCTGAGAGGGTCTCGTTCTCTCCTTTTCATCTCCTTTACGAAAGGACATACCTCAGACATCAGACCCGCTACTCTCTCTTCATGGTTGAAACAAACCATCCTACTTTGTTACAAACAAGCAGATCAACAAGCCTTGGACTTGGTCCAAGTCAAAGCGCATGACATCCGGGCCTTCGCGGCCTCTAAGGCCTTTTACGGTGGGGTATCGGTGGACCAATCATGCAAGCCTGTCACTGGAAAGCTCACAACACATTTACAAATTTTTACCTAAAAGACCTTACTTGGTCGGACACCGACAACAATATATATCTGGGACCCGTAGTGGCGGCACAACAAGTCCTAGATCCTTCCCCTCAGACCAGTTGTCCTCGGAAAGAAAAAGGGGGGGGGGGGGGGGGGCACATCCGCTACAATCAAGTCTTCAGGAGTCTCTCCCAGGATCTAGGTATTCCTTTACCTTCAAGATGTTACGGGTAAGGTCATTTTTGTTTTTCAGTTATCAAGTAACTTCTATTAAGGACTTATTTAGTTGTCATTAATCTCATATTCAGGTTGTAAAAAATTTATGAGATGTCCAACCATGGGTTGGTCAGTCACTAGTGAAGGGCCCTCAGGGACCCTTAGACCTCGAAGTGAGCACTGCTGCACTTCCGTCCTACAATCAAACATCTAGACAGTTTCAGCACTGTCTCTCATTTTATTTAGGTTTTTGGCTCATTACAGGCCCGGTCTTCGGGATCGGGGCACTGTAAATGGGACTCAGACTGGTATTTCTGGCACTATTCTATACATATTAATTCAAAATCTTAGAAAAAATGACATACCTTCCAGTCTCAGCTGTAATCCCGCCACCGGGCGGTTGAATTCAGCATTAAGTCCCACATGGTAAGCTATTGTAGCGTAATAAAATTGTAAATTTTAATTACTTAAATGTAGCTTTTATAAGCTACAAGCTTACCATGTGGGACTTAGAAGAGTCCCACCCTGCCTCCCCGCTGTTTACAGCTGAGGGGTAGGTTTTAGAAAATTTCAACGAGAAAGTATGGCGAGAGGTCAGAGGTTATCACGTGACGACAACTAGCAGTGTATCCGGTGGCTAACAAGAACTGTCTTTTTTTCTAAGACGTTGGCCCCGGGTGTGGCAACCCGAGAACAGCATTAAGTCCCACATGGTAAGCTTGTAGCTTATAAAAGCTACATTTAAGTAATTAAAATTTACAATTTTATAGTAATGAAGGTTTTTCTGGTCAGAATCAAAGCAGAAAGGGCAAAAAAAGGTTTGTTAAAATATAATGAAGTTAACTGTCCAATAGAATTTCTGTTGGCAAATTGCTTGAGGGAGGATGATATTGTCAACTTGAGTATTTGTAATTTTCAAATAAGTGCAGCATATGTGAAAGTTGAATTGGTGATAAATTCATAGATTAGTTACTCTTTCACATTTTAAGAGTTGTCTGAATTTTTAAAAGTATTAAGGTAAGTAATTGCAAATGAAGAAAGAAAAGTTAGGAAATCACATTTAGACAGGTTGTCGAAACCTGTTTATTCATATTAAAGGTTGAGCTGTTTGTTTATCTTATTGCCCATTGAAAGATGGTTGCAAGCAATTGTGGAAAACCGAGATAATAGAAGTATGGCCAATAGAGCATCTAATTATATCTCAAAACGAAAGTCGAGGGACATACTGGATTCAGGTGTGTTGCACCACTATTTCAGAATTTTCCTTCTCTACATGATAACTCAAAAACATGTCAACATTTTCTTATCAAACTTGGTACAAATGTCGCAGATAGTCTAAGGAAGATCGCTATCTCTAGATGTTCTTAAACTTCATGTATTAACAAAGTTGTGGTCATCTTAAAGCCAAAGGATTGAACCCCCAGTTTTCTTAGATTTTCATGTTTTTAGTTTAACTTGGTACAATCATTAAATTTGCCAAAGGAATACCCCAACTCTGTTATGACTACTGAAGTCACAACAAGCCAACTAATGAATGATGATTAGAATAGTGCTACATATCTGCATCATAGTATGCAGATACTATCAAGTATGAATGATTGCTCAATGTAGTAAGGGTTGGCAAAAGGTTTGAAGCCATCTAATATGTGCATATTGTCACATAAAATTAGGTAGGGACATTGCTTGAGGGTGTAGATGTGTAGTGTCATGGTGAGAATTTGCTTTGACCTTTGTTCAGTCAAAGTGACCTTGAGTTTAAAAATATTGTCCTGGCTATATCTTGAAAACCACAAGGGTAGGGTGTTGATATATGGTCGGGACATTGGTTAGGGATGTAGATGTGGTGTGACCTTGACTTGACCTTTGACCTTGCTGTAGTGACCTTGACCTTTAATGTTGTCCAAGCTATATCTCCGACACCATAAGGTGTAGGTTGTTGTTACTTGGTAGGGACATTGGTGAAAGGATGTTGATTCTTGGAAAAGACCTTGGTTTGAGGATGTAGGTCTGCGTTATGTGACCTAGATTTCTCATTTTACCCTACCATCTTGACCTTTAAAATCTTGGCTATATCATAGAAACATCAGTGTAAAATGTTGATACTTGGTAGGGACAGTGGTTAGGAGGTGTAGGTGCAACATCATGGTTTGACCTTGATTTTAACCTTGCCATAGTGACCATGATCTTTAAAACCTTGTCTGGGGTATATCTCAGAAACCATAAAATGTAAGATGTTGATACTTGGTAGAGACATTGGATGGGGGTGTAGGTGTGTGTTGTTATGGTGTGGCCTTGATATCACCTTTGACCTTGTTGTAGTGTTTTGTTTTGTGTTTTTATTTCAGCATATTATGAAGACCTGTTTGTCTATGGAGGTCAAAGCTGAAGTTCAGTCACAGGTCAAGTTTGATCTGAAGAACACTTACAGATGTCACAAAAAGAAGTCCTTGGATGTGGAAGTGGACTTCATCCGATTCACTTTTAAAAATGATAAAGAGAATTTTTTTCAAAAGTTGAAACATCTTTACTAAGAATAAATGCTATTAAATGTTTTTTGTATGTTTTTTTTTGCTTTTTTTTTTTTTTTTTTGCACACATCAAATTGTGAATGTGAAGTGCTGTGCACTGTGTGATGTTTTGAAGTAATCACAAGTGAAAAGACTTTAATACATAACTCTTTACTTTTGTTAGGTCTTATCAGCTTGGTTGCAATACAGAGACTGATCTTTCTTTTGTCAACAGTCTGATGTCATTACAGTAATATGCAGCATCATGTTAAACAGTACATCTGGTGATTCAGTGAATACAAATACAGGTCTAAAATGTTTCAGTATAGATTTGTTACACTTGAGAACATTATGGAATAATGCTATAAACAATACACACTGTTAAAATGATTTAAATTTGTCTAAATGAAGGAAAATGACTTTTCAAAGTTCTGCTGATACCTGTTTGCTTTCATTGTAGAATTAGGACAAAAAAAAGGACTGGTATGCACTATTATGAACATGCATCTTTATCACTGTTTTGACTTTCAACCCAAAACCATGTTTTAGTTACGTTAAACATTAGTGGTTCATTCATTATTATCAAATCTTTTTTTCATTATTAATACAAATGGTTTAGAGTAGCTTTCCACAGTTCATCTCCGGGTAAATTGCAATGCATAAAAGTTTTTTTTTTTTAGGTCAGCCGACTTATCAGTCAGCTAACATTATAGCATCACTCTGTGGCATCTGTGTATGCGTCCCCATGAACAAATTCTCCTCCAAAACTACAAGGCCCAGAGACATGCTGTCATTTTTACCACACAGCCCTTAGGGGCTGTCGGGGTATTGTTTTCACCCATGGTGTCCGGACGGGCGGGCGGACGGCGGGAAATAGTTTGTCCGGGCTATATCTCAGAAACCGTAAGGTGTAGGAAGTTCATACTTGGCAGGGACATTGGTTGGGGGGGTGTAGGTGTGCAACGTCATGGTCTGACCTTGATTTGACCTTGCCGTAGTGACCTTGAGTTTGAAAATCTTGTCTGGGCTATATCTCAGCAACCATAAGGTGTAGGAAGTTGATACTTGGCAGGGACATTGGTTAGGGGTTGTAGGTGTGCAACGTCATGGTCTGACCTTGATTTGACCTTTGACCTTGCCGTAGTGACCTTGAGTTTGAAAATCTTGTCCGGGCTATATCTCAGAAACCGTAAGGTGTAGGAAGTTGATACTTGGTAGGGACATTGGTTAGGGGGTGTAGTTGTGCAACATCATGGTCTGACCTTGATTTGACCTTTGACCTTGCCGTAGTGACCTTGACCTATAAAATCTTGTCCGGGCTATATCTCAGAAACTGTAAGGTGTAGGAAATTGATACTTGGTAGGGATATTGGTTAGGGCATGTAGTTGTGCAACGTCATGGTGTGACCTTGATTTGACCTTGCCGTAGTGACCTTGAGTTTGAAAATCTTGTCTGGGCTATATCTCAGCAACCATAAGGTGTAGGAAGTTGATACTTGGCAGGGACATTGGATAGGGGTTGTAGGTGTGCAACGTCATGGTCTGACCTTGATTTGACCTTTGACCTTGCCGTAGTGACCTTGAGTTTGAAAATCTTGTCCGGGCTATATCTCAGAAACCGTAAGGTGTAGGAAGTTGATACTTGGTAAGGACATTGGTTAGGGGGTGTAGTTGTGCAACATCATGGTCTGACCTTGATTTGACCTTTGACCTTGCCGTAGTGACCTTGACCTATAAAATCTTGTCCGGGCTATATCTCAGAAACTGTAAGGTGTAGGAAATTGATAATTGGTAGGGATATTGGTTAGGGGATGTAGTTGTGCAACGTCATGGTGTGACCTTGATTTGACCTTGCCGTAGTGACCTTGACCTATAAAATCTTGTCCGGGCTATATCTCGGAAACTGTAAGGTGTAGGAAGTTGATACTTGGTAGGGACATTGGTCAGGGGCCATAGGTGTGTATTATCATGGTGTGACCTTAATTTGACCTTTAACCTTGTCGTAGTGACCTTGACCTTTAAAATCTTGTTGCACCTTTGGGTTTGTCTTTTGATGCAGATTAAGCACTGTTAATTCATGTTAGAATTCATTTTACTTTCATAACTTCCCATTGTAAGAGATAGAATTTCATCAAGTGAGCCACAGATTTTGCTCCAACACCACACATAAGCGTTCATTAAATGTATTACCACTTCTGTATGCATGGTAATATTCAAAACATCTAAACCATAATTTGGCCATGCAGATGTAGATAAAGAATGTTGAATTTTAGTTTACTGATTAATGCTGTCATCTTGTTATTGAATTGACTTGTTTTAATACTTCATCTTTACATGCATTATCTTTCTTTATTACATTATTTTCTGCATTTAAACATTTTTTGGAACTTTATATAACTGACAGTGCTCTGAAAGTATCCTGAACTTTGTACTGGTACAGTGCTTCTGTATCTCATGGTGTTGAATGCATCTTTACATGCATTATCTTTCTTTATTACATTATTTTCTGCATTTAAACATTTTTTGGAACTTTATATAACTGACAGTGCTCTGAAAGTATCCTGAACTTTGTACTGGTATAGTGCTTCTGTATCTCATGGTGTTGAAAATATTTCCCTAGGCTGTGGGGTACGGGCATCTCTGATGCTATTTTATTTAATATATATCATAGATTGTCCTGTAAAATTTCCATTTTGACAGGATAAGTATTTTTCTTTATATTTGCGTGTTTTGAGTTTTCCTCGGTTCAGGCTTTTTGCGTCTTTTATTGTGTTTAAAATGTCTACCCACCAAATGAATAAAGACAAACCGAGAGCTAGTAAATGTTGACATTTTTGTTTCTCATTTGATTCACACAACTATTGCCCTACCTGTAGGGAATCTGGCAAGGGTGATGACCCCTGTGTCACTTTTGAGGCGCCCTGTGATATCTGTACACAGATGAACAAATGAATAAAATACAACACAGGAAACGCTATATAAAGAAACAAAAGAAAGACGCTTTTAGCTCTAAAGATGATGAACTTGATCTTTTGGGTGAGGGCGACGGGGATTCTTTTACTGGCTCTAATGCAGACCTTGAGAGTGCTGCAGACAACTTATTTACCTCACCCCCATGTCCCCAACCCCTACCCTTCAGGTCATTGTCTCTCAAGACACCAGCCAAAACTGTCCCACCCACCCCAGGTACTGCCTTACAGCAAAAAATTGAAACAAATCTAGAAAAATCCCTGGGTAATTCACTTAACATCCATTTACAGCAGCAAATGGGTTCCTTTCAGGCTTCAATGTTAGAAGCATTCAAGTCTCTCCGAGACTAATTAACTTCTAAAAAGCAAGTGGAGGTGGATCAGACCTCGGCTTCTAAGCCTGGAACCTCTCAAGCTGCTGTAAATCTGGACCTACCCCTTCCGAGACAACCTCGGACCATCTCAAATGTTGAACAGATGGAAGTGGACTATGATCCTACCCTTCCAACTAACCTCGGTGCTGATCATCATATAGTATTGGATCAGCCTTCTAGTCCAACCGAGGAGCCTTCTAAGAAGGCTTCGGTTAGACCTAAAAAACTCTCACACTCTTAAAGGAAGCATGATGTTGAGCCGAGGTCTGCCTCGGATCAATACTATGATGAGTCCAATGAACCTCGGATTACATCTTCCAAATCCAAAAAAACATGCTGACAAGAGTAAACATAAGGTGAGGTCCAGATATGTGTCTCTTCTTCAGAGGAGGATCAGTCCTCTGTAGCCAGACACAGGTCTTCTAAGCCCTCTGAAATTTGAACATGATTTTCAGGCCGCTAACTTACCTGAGGGTAAATATATCAAACCTCCTCCTTCCACTACACCCCTCTTATCAGGAGAAATTTCAGGAGTTGAATACAGATTTTACAAAGATCTGTATTACTCCTAAACCCCCTGGGGCTCCTATGGGCAAGATTTCCCTACCAATTCTTAAGGAATTGGAACACCAAGCTAGGCAAAGTATTGCCACGCTCAACTTTACTGCTGCCTTTGCCAAGACTTCATCTTCTTGCAATGCTTCTCTTGAAAAGTGTCAACATAGCATTAAATCAACCTTCAAGAAGGTTAAGACTCGGATCCAGAAAGGTGCCAATCCTGAGAAAGCAGCAAAGTGTGGATATGAACAAGCCTGTGAGTACTTAGATTTTTGGAATAAGACTTCTTATCCAACACAGGGCTCTCACATGCCTCAGCAAATCCCTAGCCCATATACTCCAGAGGGAACTATATTCTATGGGTAACACTGGCTTGCTTAGGCGCGAAGCCGAATTGCTTAGGCGCGAAACCGAAATGACCCTTTTGCAACCACGTTTAGGGGAAATGAGACGCCAAGAACTTGTCCTTTTGGGACCCCTCCTTGTTCCAGTCACAACTTGTGAAGGAAGGTGAAGACTTCCTCCTCAAAAAGGCACCTCTAAAGACTCAGGGTTTTGGACCCTATGGAGGCAACTCCTCACAAAGCAGTAGCCAATCGCTTTCCTCAGGTAGGTGGAAACCATACTTCAGAGGCTCCGGGGGTCGTTTTCGACCCCACCACAGGGAGCAAGGGTGTGGAAACCCCTCTCCCAAATGACTCCTTAAAAGCCTCCCTTAGTCCACCAGTAGGAGGTCGCCTCTGTTCTTTCAGAAGAGACTGGCAAACAAACAAATGTTCTTCTAACATGTTAAACATTATCACCAATGGCTACGTACTGCCATTCCTTTCAAAACCAAATTTGGTCAGATTCCCTCTGATTCTGTCAGAGTACAAGGCCCGTCAAAAAGACCAAGCTCTGGCCACTTGTATCCAGTCTCTTCTGTCAAAGAACGCAATTGAAAGGGTGGAAAATGTAATGTCTCGGGTTTTACAGTCGCCTGTTCCTAGTATCCAAGCCTCACCAAAGGTGGAGGCCAGTCATAGACCTAAGCAGGCTCAGGACTTTTCTACACGTAGAAAATTTCAAAATGGAAACTCCAGAATCCATCAGGACCTCCCTGATTCCAGGGGAATGGGTATCGTCGATACCTACCTACCTTCACATCCCCATCCAAACTCAAGGAAATACCTAAGGTTCCCAGATGTTCCAGTTCACCTCCCTCCCATTCGGTCTAGCCACAGCCCCCCAGGTCTTTACAATGATTATAAAGGAAGTGAAGCTAATGGCCCTCTCCATAGGACTCAGACTTCACCAATACCTGGACGACTGGCTGATCAGATCCCAGTCTCAGGAGGAAGCCCAAGTGAACACTTGGGCAGTGGTAGACCTAACCTAGTCCTTCGGTTGGATAATAAATCAGGAAAAATCAAAACTGAAACCTACTCGGGTGTTTTCGTTCATGGGCTACGAATACCATCTAGATTCAGCCCTTGTAAAACCCACTCAAGAGAGATGGCTCAAACTTCAGGATTTGATCCTAAGACTCCAGTCAAGACATGTCTTGACTGCAAGATGTTTGATGTCGCTAATTGGGTTGCTTGCCTCAATGGAGAAAATGGTCCCGGAGGGACGCCTTCACATGAGGCCCTTTCAGTTTCATCTCAAGGAGCACTGGAGATATCCTCAGTCACTGGACAACCTCCTTCCTTGGACAGAAGCCATTGCAGTACACTTAGACTGGTGGCAAAATCCCTCAAACGTGATGAGAGGCGCAGACCTTCATCCCAAAGACCACAGTATCCAACTCTTTACAGACGCCTCAAACGAAGGTTGGGGCGCTCACTTAGATCAAAGTTCTACAAAGGGTCTGTGGTCAGAGCAGGAAAAAAGGCTACACATAAATGTTCTAGAATTGAAGGCGGTCTGCCTGGCCCTTCGAAGCTTCAAGGACCAGTGTCAGAACCAAACAGTGCTAGTTGCAATGGACAACTCAACAGTGGTAGCCTACATAAACAAGGAGGAACTCACTCAGCAGAGATGTGTGCTCTCCTGTGGAAGCTTATGACATGGTGCCATCACTATCACATAACATTAAAAGCCAGACACATTTCAGGGTGTCTGAATGTGATGGACGACCTTCTATCCAGGTCAAACCAAGTACAGTTGACAGAATGGTCACTGCATCCGCAGGTGTTCAAACAGATCTGCCAAAAGTGGTTCACTCCTCATGTAGATCTATTCGCCACTCACCTGAACCACAAGCTTCCACTGTACGTATCTCCTGTCCCAGACCCAAAGGCTTGGGACATAGATACTCTGAACATAAACTGGATGGGTCTCACTGCTTATGCTTACCATCCGACGGCTCTCCTTCATAGGGTGATCCAAAAAATCAGGCAATGGCATTGCCTGATCATCGTAATAGCCCCA
Source organism: Sabellastarte sp. h YS-2021 (assembly GCA_964017235.1). Lineage (NCBI taxonomy): Eukaryota > Metazoa > Annelida > Polychaeta > Sabellida > Sabellidae > Sabellastarte > Sabellastarte sp. h YS-2021. The sequence goes on from OZ024928.1 coordinate 141,136,126, forward strand.
GGCTGGCCAGGGATGCCCTGGTTTTTGGACCTAGTGTAGCTCTCAACAGAGGTCCCACTGCAACTTCCAGTGTCAACAACTCTCCTCAAACAGTCCCACAATTCTGTTTTTCACAGCAATCCACAACATCTCAACCTCCACGCCTGGTGTCTAGGAGTGGACAGCTCCCAAGAACAAGGCTTCTCTATGGAGGTGGCAGAGAGAATTGCTGCCCCTCCAAGGTCATCAACAAAGACCATCTACAAGTCAAAGTGGGCCCTATTTGAGAAATTGTGCAGAGAAAATTTGGTGGATTTTTCCACTCCATCTGTGAAACATATCTAAGATTTTTTCATGTACCTGTACCAAGATCTAAACAGGCGCCTCTGGACCATTGATGGTTACAGGACGGCCATTGTTGACACTTTGGGCCCAGCGGGCCACCATATTGCACAAAGTTCTGACCTTCACAGATTACTCTCCAGTTTTCACAGTTCCAGGAATCTTCCAAAATGGAACCTTTCTGTTGTTCTCAATGAGCTCACAAAAGCGCCCTTTGAGCCTATGAAAGACACAGACCTCAAACATCTTACTCTCAAAACTGCTTTCTTGCTAGCTTTGGCCTCCAGCAAACGCCGCAGCGAAATCCATGCCTGGGTTGCAAACAAAGTATCTAATCTAGGCCAATGGGAAAAGGTTGCCTTGTTCCCTTCTTCTGACTTCATAGCCAAAAACCAACTAGCAAGAGAAGGTTCTCAAAGAGTGTCTCCGGTGACTATTCCTCCTCTGACTACCATTGTAGATAGACAATTCAAAGAAGACAGGACCTTGTGTCCTGTACGGGCCCTGAGGTACTACCTGGATCAAACTAAAGACCTAAGAGGGTCTCGATCCCTACTTTTTATTTCCTTCAAGAAAGGACACACCTCAGACATCAGACCTGCTTTTCTCTCTTCTTGGTTAAAACAAACTATCCTACTTTGTTACAAACAAGCAGACCAACAAGCCTTGGATTTGGTCCAAGTCAAAGCGCATGACATTAGGGCCTTCGCGGCCTCTAAGGCATTTTAGTAAATTCATTATAGTGAAGCCCTTGGGGCTATACTCCGCATAAGTGAGCATGGCTACACTTTCTCCTTCAATCTAAACATCTAGACAGTTTTAGCACTCATTCATTCAGTTTTCTGGTTTTGGGCTTCTTACAGGCCCGGGTCCTGGTACTGGGGCACTGTAAGAGGGACTCAGACTGGCCTTTCAAAAACATTCATTCTAATCTAATCAAAATCCAAGAAAAATTGACAACACTTTCAGTCTCAGCTGTAATCTCTCCGCATCCAAATCCCTTCAGCATTCAGTTCCACATGGTAAGCTATTGTGGTGCAATAAAATTGAAAATTTTAATTACTTAAATGTAGGTTTTATAAGCTACAAACTTACCATGTAGAACTGAAGAGAGTCGCACCCTGCCTCCTCGCTGTATTACAGCTGAGGGGGGGGGGGGGGGGGGTATAGTCAAAATTGCAACAAGAAAAGAAGGAAGAATGGTGGAAGTACACTACAGGGATCATGTACAACATAGGATTTGGTCAACACTAAACGTCTATTTTTCTTGGACGTTGGCCAGATGCCTGCGGCCTCCCAAGATAGCATTCAGTTCCACATGGTAAGCTTGTAGCTTATAAAAGCTACATTTAAGTAACTAAAATTTACAGTATTTTGTTTAAATATGTTGTTCACCTACTTTTGGGTCAGCTACAACATAGTAAAATTGTAGACCTGTAGCTCATGTCATAGCTTAGTAATAGCTATTTTCTGGTTCTCATTGTGAGTAAATCAGTTGTAACTTGAAAACTATTGCATTTACAGTATTTTGTTTTAATACATTGTTCACCTACTTTTGGGTCAGCTATAACATAGTAAAGTTGCAGACCTGTAGCTGAGCAATAGCTGCCTGGCATAGCTGAGCAATAGCTACTGTCAGGTTCTCACTGTTGAGTAAATCAGGTGTAACATTCAAAACTATTGCATTTACAGTATTTTGTGTTTAAATGTGATATTCACCTACTTTTGGGTCATCTATAGCATACTAAAATTTCAGACATATATAGTTCATTACATAGCTGAGCAATAGCTACTGTCGTGTTGTCACAATGGAGTAAATCAGTTGTAACTTGAAAACTATGGCATTTAGAGTATTGTCTTTAAATATATTATTCACCTCTTTTGAATCAGCTATAACATACTGAAATTGCAGAACTGTAGCCCATGGCATAGCTGAGCAATAGCTAATTTCAGGTTCTCACTGTTGAGTAAATCAGTTGTAACTTGAAAACTATTGCATTTGGAGTATTTTGTCTAAATATATTATTCACCTCTTTTGGTTCAGCTATAACATAGTAAAATTGCAGACCTGTAGCTCATTGCATAGCTGGGCAATAGCTACTTTGAGGTTCTCACTGTTGAGTAAAGCAATTGTAACATTTAAAATTATTTCATTTACAGTATTTTCTTTAAATATGCTATTCACCTACTTTTGGGTTATCTATACCATAGTAAAATTGCAGACCTGTAGCTTGCAAAGCTGAGCAAAAGCTACTTTGAGATTCTCACTGTTGAGTAAATCAGTTGTAACTTGAACTCTATTGCATTTACAGTATTTTGTTTAAATATGTTTTCCGCCTACATTTTACATCTTAACAGTTAACTTGGTGCTTTACTTCTGAATACCATTTGTAAGGCACAACTTTTGTGTCCGTTTCTTCTTTCACTTCTACTCTTAAACTCAAAACACAGCTGACACAGAGCTTGTTCACGGGATATGATTGTTTTGAAATTGACGCATCAAAACTGACAACCCTTGTAAAACACTCCTGTAAGCTGTGTATCAACTTGTGTCTTCATTGTCAAAAATGTAGTTTTCTACATTTGTTTTGAAACCTTTAAATCTGTACCTAAATAGACAAAGATTATACACTCAACAAAATAAGCCTGAACAAATAAATAATGACTTGGTATATAACTTGGATAGTACAGAAAAGGGTATGACACAAGAATGAGGTAACCTAGATAATGTTACAGTGATTCAGTTAACGTATCTGTCTGAAAATATTGTATTTTTGTCTTGCTTTAAATATACTTCCAATATTAATTTATCCCTAAGGATGTGCAAGAAATTAAAAGTGAATATTTCCTTTTCCAATATTTAACCCCAGCCCACAAAGACGGCGGCGGTGGGATAATGCTTGTGGGTCTTCCACAGACCTAAACCAATGCACAGATTTTCACCACATTTACCCTAGGAGGATCTAGAACTGATTAGGTTTTGAAGGGTGTCCGGCAACAACTGTTGCATTGGCAACACTTTTAAGATTTTTACCCCACAGCCCTTAAGGACTGTCGGGGTATTGTTTTCACCCATGGTATCCAGATTGGCGGGCAGGTGGGTGGTTGGCAAGAAAAAGTTTGTCCGGGCTGTATCTCAGAAACCATAAGGTGTAGGAAGTTGATACTTGGCAGGGACATTGGTTAGGAGTTGTAGGTGTGGAACGTCATGGTGTGAGCTTGATTTGACCTTACCGTAATGAAAATCATGTCTGGGCTATATCTTGGAAACCATTAGGTGTAGGAAGTTGATACATGGTAGGGACGTTAGTTAAGTGTAGGTGTGCAACGTCGTGGTGTGACCTTGATTTAACCTTGTCATAGTGACCTTGACCTATAAAATCTTGTCCGGGCTATAACTTGGAAACCATAAAGTGCAGCAAGTTGACACTTGGTAGGGACATTGGTTAGGAGTTGTTGGTGTGCAGCGTCATGGTGTAGTGGGTGGGTGGGTGGTTGGTGGGAAAAAGTTTGTCTGGGCTGTATCTCGGAAACGGTAAGGTGTAGGAAGTTGATACTTGGTAGGGACATTGGTTGGGAGTTGTAGGTGTGCAACATCATGGTGTGACTATGATTTGACCTTTGACCTTGCCGTAGTGGTCTTGACCTATAAAATCTTGTTCGGGCTATATCTCAGGGACCGCAAGGTGTAGGAAGTTAATACTTGGTAGGGATATTGGTTAGGGGTTGTAGGTGTGCAACGTCATGGTGTGACTTTGATTTGACTTTGTTGTAATCACCTTGACCTATAAACTATTGTTCCGAATGTATCTTGGAAACCGTAAGGTGTAGGTTGGTTGTAGGTGTGCAACATCATGGTGACCCTTGATTTGACCTTTGACCTTGCTGTATTGATCTTTACCTATAAAATCTTATCTGGGCTATATCTCAGAAACCATAAGGTGTAGGAAGTTGATAACTTAATAGTGACATTGGTTAGGGGATGTAGGTGTGCAACATCATGGTGTGACCTTGTTTTGATCTTTGACTTTGTCGTAGTGACCTTGCCCTATAAAATCTTGTCTGGGATATTGCCCGTCAGGGGCGCTTATTTGTTGTTACATAGGTTTGACTGATCACTGCTGCCGCTGCCTGATTATGGTCTCCCTTGAATAACTTCTTGGGCTTTCAAATTTTTCTTTTCTTCTTATCTTTCTTTAAAAGTACAGGGGCCGGAAAAAAATTTGGGATACTTTGAGGATACTTTAAACTTTACTTAAGGTAACCTTAAGCATTTTTCAAAAACACTCCGTCATTGCGTTTCGGAAAAACACACACACCAGTGCTATAAAATTTATCAGGTACATTCTAGACCTAAATCCGCAGGTCGGAAAGGATTTTCTGATCAATTGGACCATAGATGCCTGAATGGGAGGCGTTTGATTTTCGTAAATTTTTTTTAAATGGGTACTTTGTATCTCCAAAATGGTTAAGATTTTGGCTTTTTTTGTAATAACTTATTCAGCTACTTTTTGATAATCTTTCACATGCCGAAGTTTTAGCCCTGTATCTGCAATTATTGCTGCCTGCGCAACTCGCCTTTTAGGGCATCTTTGACCCTCTTGTTAAAATATGTCATTCAGCTACTTTTTCCATAGCTACATCTTGGTGAGTAACTTGGGAATCTATCCCAATAGCTAAGTGAGTAATAGCTACTTTTTGACTTTTCAGTAACTTCCATAATGAGTAAAATTACTTGTAACTTGAGAACTATTACATTTAGACAATTTTGTATAAATGTGTTATTCAGCTACTTTTGGGTCAGCTATAACATAGTGAAATTGCAGACCTGTAGCTTATTGCATAGCTGAGCAATAGCTACTTTGAGGTTCTCACTGTTGAGTAAATCAGTTATAACCTGAAAACTTGCATTTAGAGTATTTTCTTTAAATATGTTATTCACCTACTTTTGGGTCAGTCATAACATGACAGACCTGTAGCTGAGCAATAGCTACTTTGAGGTTCTGTCTATTGAGTAAATCAGTTGTAACTTGAAAACGATTGCGTTTAGAGTATTTTGTTTAAATATGTTGTTCACCTACTTTTGGGTCAGCTATAACATAGTGAACTTGTAGACCTTTAGCTCATTGCATAGCTGATTAATAGCTACTTTCAGGTTTTCACAGTTAAGTAAATCAGCTGTAACTTGAAAACTATTGCTCTTAGAGAATTTTGTTTAAATTTGTTATTCACCTATTTTTGTGTCAGCTATACCATAGTAAAATTGCTGACCTGTAGCTTAGATGGAAAAATTCTTTTGCACATGTTCATGTTTCCAAATTCAAAGGTGGAAACTCTAAACATTTTAAAATTAATATAGAACGCTCAAGGAATGGGATGGCAGGCCACTGTGCCACAAGTTTACATACAGACATCAGATGGTAGTTGAAGGACAGGGGGGCATGGTGGCAGAGTGGTAACACTGTCATCTCCCACCTCTACAGCCTCAAGTGGGAAAGCTGGTAGTTGCTTGCTGTTGGTCAGCAGTTTACAGTACAGAACCTTGACCAACTGTATGCACTGGTTTCCTCTGCCCTTCCAACTATCCATCGTGATATGACCTGTAAGGTGTTGAAAGCGACGTAAAACCCCAAATAAATAAATAAATAAATTGAAGGACAGGGGCATTTTGCCAAATGCCTATAACCGCGGGTTATTCCTCCTGTAGTGTGAAAGGGGTATAAGTCATTTGTTCATGTTGACATTGTTATAAGTGCAATTGTTTTGATATACGACTAAATGCTCTAAAAGTTTTGATTAGATTATATACCGTGTAAAACCCATGGCTAATGTTTACTAGCATATAAATCTTATTGGGTCTGTCATATGTTTAACATATTCTCTTTGAAAGCACACTAATTTGCTGGGAGACGATTTGACTAGGGTATTTTGTCCTGGGGCGACTGACAAGGATATTTGATCTTGAAATCAGATTTGATGGGGCCAAATTGATAAGGAGAATAGTATTATGAAGAGTAGTGATGAATTTCTCCCATCCCATCTTTCACTTAAGAGGTGTGTACATGCTAGACTCCAGCCTGGAAAAGTCCTATCAAAGAAGCAGATGGCACAGCAATTCGTTAGAAATTGTGTAATAGCTCAGGGGATTCTGAAAATTAATTTTTCTTATGATGACTTGGTAGACATGAGAGATGTTGTCTTTCCAATATTGCAAGATATTGTTACTGAATGTTTAGCAGAAATAACAATCATCCAGGCAATGAGTTGTGTAATAAAAATGTTGGATTATACGTGCCACCATCACTTTTCATTCAAATTGCTCAATTAGTTCTATTGTATAATTTTCGTATTCCATTTGCACATTTTTTTTTCAATAAAGGTTGTTTATAGAAATTTGTGGGTTTGATTTATCTATTAGTAATCTCATTAAAATTCCTCATATATTTCTTTATTTATAGCTTGTGCAGCTTGACATAAACCTATCGGAGACTGAATTGGAGCTCTTAAGTGATTTGAATCTCCCCTAGAGGAGTTTTGAATTCCCCTAAGACATACACAAAGCATATGGAGATCACATTTGTAGAGAAGAATATCTAAAAATAAGGGAGTGGCTCCAGTTAAGGTGCCCTAACACAAGCATTTAGGCTTCAGTTATGTCACCATATGTGAAGAATTTGAACTCCTGCTACGACATATAATATTCTGAACATGTTGGGGATGTGGTAGTTGGATGTGTTTGTCTGTTGATCATTAATTATTTCAAAAGAATAAAGGGTAGCCCAAGGTGTGAGATGTATAATGTTGTGATCACTAATTGAAGGGTAGTAAGATAAAAGAGGAACCACACCACCTTATCTGTTGGAAAACATTCAAAGCATTAAAAGTCATACCACACCATTACCGTATTCATTATGCTGTACATTTAAAACATTATAAACCTTTGTAATATTGAATAAAAGATATTGATACAAAACATAAAAATACTGTGTTGAATATGTTGAACAGATCCATACCTATTAGCACATTTTACAGTACCACATTTTTCGCCTTGGCTTGGTCTTTATACCTGCACAATGTTGCCAATTTAGACAAGAGTTACTGGAAATTGATGGTGCATTTTCATCTAAGCAGTCACTACATACACTGCAATCCCATGGAAGTCCTTTTCTCTGCTGAAATACATTTTGAATCGCCAACCATCCATCCTCATTAAAAATATTCTGATGGCATAAAGATCAATGTGTGGATCTAGAACTGCAGTGGGTACATCTTGTTTTTGTTTGCAGAACTTCTTCCCCAAGCAAGACACCACCCTTACAAACATTATCTATGGCTGTGCCATTCACAAAAAAAGGACAGAACATACTTTTGGCAGAACAAAGTGGATTATTGTGGAATGGCATGACATCTAATTTTTTAAGCCGTTTCTTCTTGGGGAAACCCAATTGCCATTGTGCAACTTCCTTGTGATCACCCCCGCTTTTTAGGCATTCGGGTAAAAGTAGCACCCAGCAAGGCTTTTTAACCCATTTGTTATCCATTGGTGTCATTGATGTCATGACAAGTCAGGCAACACATTTGATTCAGCAACAGATTCATCAGATCCAGTTCCTTTATGGAGAATATCCAAATTTTCATCATTTTCAGTACTGTTGGCCTCATTTCCTGGGTGGAAAAACTGCATGGGATGCATCATTCTCCATACCAGTGACTTCAGTTTCTGGGTGGAAAGCTGTCCGAGACCCAATTTTTTCCAAGTAGTGCAGCATTCTTTCCGGCCATAAGCATGAGTTCACAGCCTGTATAAATTTGTAAAGAACAACGTCACGGGTCGTATTTACCACTCATGAGCTGGGTGCCTCCAGAAACTTTCCAATTTGTAAGCTTCACCTGTAGTGACAACAAAGATCCCAGATAGCATTCCGCCGTCGGACCGACATTGGCTATTGGTCGCATGGTCGGCAGAGTTTGCCGACGTTGGGCCGACGTTGTCTTGCCAACCAACACTCTGGTTAGATGTCTCTATATTTTGCCGACGTTGGGCCAACGTTGGGCCGACGTTGGCTTGCCAACCAACACTCAGGTTAGATGTCTATATTTTGCCAATGTTGGGCCAACGTTGGGCCAACGGCGGATTTTTATTCAAGATGGCGGCGAGCGATAATAGGGGATTTGGGGTAACTTAGAAAAAAATATTTATTATGGTATGTCTAAAAATCATATTTTAGTGAGCCCACAAAGTTTAACTAACCATTTAACAATTTTACACATAAAAATAATATTCTCATTAAAAATTCACAATACAAAAGTTATCAATGAACATCATCTGATTGGCTGATGCTATACATAGAATATAATTTTCACCGGTGGCTTGCCGACGTTGGGCCGACAGTCAAAAAGCTGTTGGCCCAACGTCGGCAGCCAACGTCGGACTGATGGATGTGCCGATGTTGGGCCAACGTCGGTCCGACGGTGGAATGCTATCTGGGATGGAGAATACATGTGCTTTCGTTATAAAAAACATATTACATAAAGAGTTTCAGTACTCTGGAATTTGATAAATAACTTTGAAAATGTTTAACAAATTTAATGTATCAGGATAGATCTTTTACATGGATAGTGAAATATTGCGATTACTTTTATTTCTTTGTCTTTATCATTTTTTGTTTGTTTACATCTAAATATAAACACACAGGTGGTGAGTAACCTAAGAACTGTCAAAGCCCTCAACTGGTAAATATGTACTCACGAGTGGTGCACACCATTTGTGAATTAGCCCTTGTAGCAATTATCAATATTGATTTGCCTTTTTCTGCAAAAAGTTGCCATTTAGAGACACTGTGTCGCTATTTCTTTTGAGTTTCCTTATCAACTTTATTTGATATTTTTCACAAAAAAAAAAAAAAAAAGAATCACAAAATCAAACAGTATAAAGGGACGGCTCGGCCCACTTCAAAGTCGGCCCGTTTCAAAGTCGGCCCACTTCAAAGTCGGCCCGTGTCAAAGTCGGCCCGTTATAAACATATTGTTCAATATCACAATGCCTTTTTATTTATTACTTGGTATTTATTTACATAATATACTATATATTTGGGGCACTTTATTTTACGTTTGTACTAAAGCCCAATTTTAAGAGTCACATATAAAGTGATAGAGTTTAAGAGTCACATGTGAAATGATAGAGTCAGAATTTTCACAATGCCTTTTTATTTATTACTTGGTATTTATTTACATAATATATTATATATTTGCTATATGGGGCACTTTATTTTACGTTTGTACTAATGCCCAATTTTAAGAGTCACATATAAAGTGATAGAGTTTAAGAGTCACATGTGAAATGATAGAGTCAGAATTTTCCAGATTTTATTAGTTAACTTCTACATTGCATAAGTTTGAGAACAAACATGTACATGTTTGGTATCATTTTGATTGTGAAATTATGCACAATCTTGTTCTTGGAAATAATATGAGATATTAACTTACCTATAAATGTTTACAATTTACCTTTATTTGGCCTCTTGCATGCAAACATCAAAAGCTTTAAGGATTAACCCCTTAAAGACCTTATCTGTCGACCAGCAGTTGACAGCAATGTGTATTCTACAGTACCATGTCTGTCGGCTAGCAGTCGACACCCCCATATGATATGCAAGCTTTCATTCAGCACTGTAGAATTAAACGTCTTGGTATACTGAAATACGGTAAATAAAATATTATGTACGAGGCCGTTATGGACAACGAAATCACTTGTGGTGTGTGTTTTAGCAACCTAAACTGTCTGTAAGCTCTTCATCCCGGATTTTCCTTCGGTATAGTAGAATGCTGTTCCCTTGGTGGCGAAGAGGTTAACTCTTTCTTTCAACTTGCTGCCGCATCAAAGGAGGTAGTCTCCTTTGTTCATGGGGGATTGTTAGGCACAACTCCCTAATTACAATTGAAGCTGTGGTAAGTGGACCCTGGATGGCTTATGATTGATTGCAATTACACAAATCATGTCATAACAGTTTGAGATGCAGTGTCAGTTGGACATTGCAAGGATTAAGCCTGATTGCAATAAGCATCATTTGTGTCATAACTGTGTGAGTTGCAGTGTCAAAATGTAATTAGGTAAGTTAGCAATCAAGTGTCCAGCTTTGTGTATATAAGGAGGTACAGTTTTGTCCCAAATCATTTGCATTCAGTGAGTTACATGGTGCACACTGGATAATATAAAGCAGGACTGAAGTTTTGTGATAATTTAGTTTGATTTTTATTAAGTTTGGAATTTGAAATTAAAACTGCATGAATAAAGTATTTAAGTATGGAGGATCTGTGTATTGTCTGTAATACCAGTGTGAGAGCTAGACAGCATGGGGTGCAGTGTGATAGCTGCAAAATGTGGCAACATAGGACATGTGGCACTGGTATCTCTCTTGGGGAGTACAGAGCAGCTGTGAGGGGTAGGTATATTATTACTTACATTTCCAAAACTACAGTCAGTATAACTCTTTTTACAGTGTATTTGTTAATTCATATAACTACAGTCAGTATAACTCTTTTTACAGTGTATTTGTTAATTCATATTTGTTATTTTCATTTATTTACTTTATTTTTTATTATTTATTTTATTTTTTCCTCTTTTAATTACAGATAATGCTGAGCTACAGTGGGTCTGTGATGTTTGCCTGGAAGTTCGGGGTCACTTCATTGCTGAGAGCACCAGACTGAACTTCAACCGTTCCATGCCAACCATTGCTGATGTGTCTTTTGGGCAAACTTTCCATGAATCTCTTTCTGATGTCTCCATGGAATCCACCCTTTCCGCTAATGGTGAATTCTTAGAGGCAGAATTTCCAAGCCTACAGAATAGAGATCCGGAAGCCAGCGAGGCTACCATGGCTTCTTCCTCAGCCACTTCTTCCCATGGAGCTGCCCCTCAACCAAGTGACATATGGCTATGGATTCTACTGCTGAGACCAGTGCACCTAGTCTGACCTTCCCATCATATGAAATGCCTGATGTGCATGAGGAATCATCAATGGATGATACCTTACCTGAGAATGTCAGTGCTACAGATGGTACCTTGACATATGAAATTGTGGATTCAGCAAGCCAGCGATCCAGAGAGATGCTTGTGGATAACCGGGGGTACTCTTACACGGTGAAGAGGAGGAACAATGCTGGTGTAACATGGAGGTGCACAGTGCGCAACAAGAAGGTGAAGTGTGGGGCCAGAGTTACTCAGGGCTGTTGGTCACACATACACTCCACCAGAACCTCAGGAAGACTGAGAGATAATTCATGGTTGTTGTGACTGACTTTTCATATGAACATTTATGTATCTAGTGCTACTATCTAGTGTTAACTGCATATATTCTTTTTATATTTTATAGATGAATAAAATAGTTATTTTACTTACCTGAATGTTAAAACTCCAAACTCCAATAAACTCACCATTCCAGTACCCCCCATTCCCCATTTTATTGATGAATAAAATAGTTATTTTACTTACCTGAATGTTATAACTACAAACTCCAATAAACTCACCATTCCAATACCCCCCATTCCCCATTTTATTAATGAATAAAATAGTTATTTTACTTACCTGAATGTTATAACTACAAACTCCAATAAACTCACCATACATAACCCCCATTCCAATTGATTAATGATTAATACAATACAATATCACAAAAACATTATATAGTGGGCCGAGTTTGCAGTGGGCCGAGTTTGCCGTGGGCCGAGTTTGTAGTGGGCCGACTTTGAAGTGGGCCGAGATGTCCATAAAACTTACTTACTTGAAATACCTTAACCTGTACCTGACTAAGAAACCCCCCAATTACGAGTAGCTTTAGTAATCGCGTAAAGGTTCCAGGTTCCATTTGTCCATATTTTTTTACAGTAAGAACCCTTCAGTGGTATGTGTGCATACGTTGATGTACATGTCTTCTGTCTTAAATATATGATGTTTTAATACAAAAATGTTACCGTATATACTACGTAGAACATGAACCCGAGAGACGTAGGCGATAATAAGGGCTTAAACCCCTCCACATCCACGTTGAGATATCAACATTTTTAAAGTGAAAACGTAACCATGCATTTACCTAATCATTATGATATTTTGTACCAAGAGTCTACTGTGATTCCCCGTCTACTGTATCGATCGGGTCCCCATTAGTTACGTATACGGTACAGTAGAAGTGCTACTGTAGCCATCAATCGTAAATGGTCCATTATTATTACATTTATGCTTTTCATTCGTTTTAAAAAGTGTACAAAGACTTATTTGTCTGTTTGGCCCAATTAAATTAGTGGCGGCCAACTTATGCCTAGAAGAAGTATGCAGACCTAGACGTGGTTACCTTAATTGGCTCTACTTTACTTGCGTGTAGAACTGTGGCGTGACCTGACATAAAACCCACGATTTGCTTCAAATTCAAATACCTATAAATGTATTCACCAAAGTATTTCTACAGCTGTTTTGTCATATATTCCTCTTCAACATGCAGATATAGCTGAGTGAAATTAAATGGTATTTACTCATTTTCAACATTTTTTGAAACTTTTTACTATTGGTCTGTCAGAAGGCCTAAGATATTGGTCCCCAAAAGTACCGGAACTCTGTTATGATACTTAGAATCTGGTAACACTATGGGATGACTACTTCCACTTCAAACAGGAAGGTAAAAAATACGTTTTGTGTACTTTTTATTGCTTCAAATATTCATGATTTTAACAACTGTCCGCATAAAAGAAACATAAAAGCTAATTTATTTCAGTAAAAGTCATCAATGCATATCTCTTTAAAGAGCAAATGTAGGTTTACTTTGTGAAACAATGACACTGCGATATCACTCACGGTATTGTTCTTGGAATCGAGACCTCATATAACCTAACCATAACACCTTAACTACCCTTAAAGGTGTTTATTTGTTTTTACACAGGTTTGACGGATCATCTCCGCCACTGCCTGATTATGGTCACCCTTGAATAACTTCTATGGCTTTTACAATCATTTTTACCCCACAGCCCTTAAGGCGGCGGGAAATAGTTTGTCTGGGCTGTATCTCAGAAACCGTAAGGTGTAGGAAGTTGATACGTGGTAGGGACATTGGTTAGGGGGTGTAGGTGTGCAACGTCATGGTCTGACCTTGATTTGACCTTTGACCTTGCCGTAGTGACCTTGAGTTTGAAAATCTTGTCCGGGCTATATCTCGGAAACTGTAAGGTGTAGGAAGTTGATACTTGGTAGGGACATTGGTTAGGGGGTGTAGTTGTGCAACGTCATAGTCTGACCTTGATTTAACCTTTGACCTTTCCGTAGTGACCTTGACTTATAAAATCTTGTCCGGGCTATATCTCAGAAACCGTAAGGTGTAGGAAGTTGATATTTGGTAGGGACATTTGTTATGGGGTGTAGGTGTGCAGCGTTGTGGTCTGACCTTGATTTGACCTTGCCGTAGTGGCCTTGACCTATAAAATCTTGTCCGGGCTATATCTCAGAAACCGTAAGGTGTAGGAAGTTGATACTTGGTGGGGATATTGGTTAGGGGGTGTAGGTGTGCAACGTCATGGTCTGACCTTGCCATAGTGACCTTGACCTTTAAAATCTTGTCCGGGCTAGATCTCAGAAACCGTAAGGTGTAGGAAGTTGATATTTGGTAGGGACATTGGTTAGGCTGTGTAGGTGTGCAACGTCATGGTCTGACCAGGATTTGACCTTTGACCTTGCCGTAGTGACCTTGACCTATAAAATTTTGTCCAGGCTGTATCTCGGAAACCGTAAGGTGTAGGAACTTGATACTTGGTAGGGACATTGGTTAGGGGGTGTAGTTGTGCAACGTCATGATCTGACCTTGATCTTGTCAGGGCTATATCTCGGAAACCGCAAGGTGTAGGAAGTTAATACATGGTAGGGACATTGGTTAGGGGCTGTAGGTGTGTATTATCATGGTGTGACCTTAATTTGACCTTTTACCTTGTCATAGTGACCTTGACCTTTAAAATCTTCATGGACCTTTGGGTCTGTCTTTTGATGCAGATTAAGCAAAAGTCATATTAGAATTTATTGAGAATTTTACTTTCATAACTTCTCATTGTAAGAGATAGAATTTCATCAAGTGAGCCACAGATTTTGCTCCAACACCACAATAAGCATTCATTAAATGTATTACCACTTCTGTATGCATGGTAATATTCAAACCATCTAAGCCATAATTGGGCCATGCAGATGTAGATAAAGAGTGTTGAATTTTAGTTTACTGATTATTGCTGTCATCTTGTCATTGAATTATCTTGTTTTAATACTTCATCTTTATACGCATTATCTTTCTTTTAAACATTATTTCTCCATTTAAACATTGTTTGGACCTTTATATAACTGACAGTGCTCTGAAAGTATCCTGAAGTTTGTACTGGTACAGTACTTCTATATCTCATGGTGTTGAAAATATTTCCCTAGGCTGTGGGGTACGGGCATCTCTGATGCTATTTTTCCTCTCTGTCTTTCTTTAGTATTGTGGGGGCGCTAAATTTTTTTTGAGTACTTTGACAAGACCTCAATCTTCATTTAGGGTCACCTTAACAATTTGTTTAAATACTATAAAATTATGTAGGTACATACCGTACATTCTAGTACTACATCCACATGTTGGAAAGGATTTTCTGACAAATCGGACCACGGATGCCTTAATGGGTGGTGTTTGATTTTTGCTTAAAAATGGTATTTTGTCCCTATCTCAAAAACAATAAGGATTTCAGCATTTTTTGGGAAAAATTATTCAGCTAGAATTTTGATATTCTCTCACAAGCAGAAATTTTAGCCCTGTATCTGCAACCTTAATGTAAAAAAAAAGGCTTCTCATCTCCCAGTTTGTTTAGTTTTTCACTTTCAACCAAACTTAGCACATATATTAGAAATAGCCAAAAGAATATTCTGACTTTCTGGTGACATTAAACTCTAAATATTAATGGAGCTATGGCCTCCTTTTAAGCCTTAAAATTGGACTAAAATACTCTGGTTAATTTATCTTTTCATTTTTGTTGCATCACTCGGTGGTGTCCATGTGTGTTGACAAGCAAAGTGGCAATTGTAAAATCTAATTTTGGTATTTCAGTAAAATGCTCTCAATGCTGAGACACCTGGCCTATTGACCCACCCCTAGTTATTTTCCTAATAGTACTAGGCCAGAGGTAGATCACTTTGTGAAAGTATCAGCTCTACATCTGCAGTAACTATGCACCTAAATTTTGAACCTCTTTACCTTTGGATAAGAACCAGGTCCTAGGCAGCTCCTTAGGAAGTACATTAACGGTTAACTTTGTACATTACTTCTGAATATCATTTGCATTGCATAACTTTTGTGTCCTTTTCAAATTCACTTGTATTCTGAAGCTTAAAACACGTCTGACAAGGTAAATTATTACGGGATGGATATGTTTGTATATGGGAGGATATCTGGCTCCGCAGGCTCCGTGAGTTCCGCGTTTTCTTTTCCTCATAACTGTGTCACCGTTGGGCAGATTCTTTTCAAATTTGGCAGGTGTATGCAGTAGCCCTTGGGAATTGTTTGAATATACTGCAGTGACATTTCGACCAATCAGAGATGTCACATGACCAAAAATTTTTTTTTTTTTTTTAATGGGTGAGCTTGTCCGGATGATAACTTGAAAGGGATTTTATCAATTCACCTGAAACTTGGCAAATATATTCATTCTATTAAAATCTGGAAATCATTAGATTTTGGCATTGATTGGTTAAGAAATGGCGGAGTAATTAATGATTAATTAATCCTTATGAATTTTCAAAATAAGGAAAACACAAAAATGCTTATATCTTGAAAACCGTGTGAGATAGAGCGATTTTGACGAAATTTTTGACCCGCAGGGTATCTCTTCAGAGTAGCTATCCCAATTTTCAAAAAAAAAAAATTGTCTCGCCAAAAATGGCGGCTATTTTGAATTTTCGAATTTTTCGCAAAAATTGCAAAGCACAAACATGCTTATATCTTGAAAACCGTGCTAGATGGAGCGATTTCGACGAAATTTTTGACCCACAGGGTATCTCTGCAGAGTAGCCATGCCAATTTTCAAAAAAATTTTGTCTCCCCAAATATGGCGGCCATTTTGAATTTTCGAATTTTTCGGAAAAATTGCAAAACACAAAAATGCTTATATCTCGAAAACCGTGCTAGATATAAGGATTTTGACGAAATTTTTTGAACCACAGGGTATGTCTGCAGAGTAGTCATCACAATTTTTAAAAAAATTTTGTCTCGCCAAAAATGATGGCATTTTGAATTTTCGAATTTTTTTGCAAAAATTACAAAACACAAAAAGGCTTATATCTCGAAAACCGTGCTAGATAGAACAATTTCAACGAAATTTTTGACCCACAATGTATCTCTACAGAGTAGATGTCGTAATTTTCAAAAAAAATTTGTCTTGCAAAAAATGGGGGCCATTTTGAATTATCGAATTTTATCGCAAAAATTGTAAAACACAAAAATGCTTATATCTCGAAAACCGTGCTAGATAGAGCGATTTCAATGAAAATTTTGACCCACAGGGTAACTTTGGAGAGTAGCTATCCCAGTTTTCAAAAAAATTTGTCTTGCCAAAAATGGCGGCCATTTTGAATTTTAAAATTTTTCGCAAAAATTGCAAAACACAAAAATGCTTATATCGCAAAACCGTGCTAGATAGATCGATTGCAACGAAATTTTTGACCCACTGGGTATCTCTGCAGAGCAGCTATTGTAATGTTCAAAAAAATTTTGTCTCACCAAAAATGGCGGCCATTTTGAATTTTTCGCAAAAATTACAAAACACAAAAGTGCTTATATCCTGAAAACTGTGCTAGATGAGGGATTTCGACGAAATTTTTGACCCACAGAGTATCTGCAGAGTAGCCATCCCAATTTTCAAAAAAAAATTTGTCTCACCAAAAATGGTGGCCATTTTGAAATTTTGAATTTTTCGCAAAAATTGCAAAACACAAAAATGCCCATATATTGAAAAACCGTGCGAGATAGAGGGGTTTTGACGAAATTTTTACCCATAGGGTATCTCTGCAAAGTAGCCATGGCGGCCATTTTGAATTTTATAATTTTTTGAAAAAATTGCAAAACACAAAAATGCTTACATCTCGAAAACTATACTAGAAAGAGCGATTTCAACAAAATTTTTGACCCACAGGGTATCTCTGCAGACTCGCTATGCCAGTTTTTAAAAAATTTTTGTCTCACCAAAAATGGCAGCACTTTTCAATTTTCAAATTTTTCGCAAAGATTGCGAAACATAAAAATGCTTATATCTCGAAAACCGTGCTAGATAGGCGATTTCGACGAAATTTTTTGAATCACAGGGTATCTCTCCAGAGTAGCCATGCCAATTTTCAAAAAACTTTTGTTTCGCCAAAAATGGCGGCCATTTTGAATTTTCAAATTTTTTGCAACAATTGCAAAACACAAAGATGCTTATATCTTGAAAACCGTGCTAAATAGAGCAGACTACGCTGACTTTGGTTGCCACAACAGTATAAGGCTAGAAGCAGAGCATTTTCTTAATACCTTAGCACTCACTTTTACATCCTTTTCGGGACGCTTTGTTTTTACTGTGCAAAAACATTATCTTTTTTTTGCAAGTGATTCTACTTTCTCCTGTTTCTAATTTGCAGAATATCAATTGAGTAGTTCAACAGATACAAACATTTTTGTCAACTTACATCTTGGTGATGGTCATATTTCACTGCTTGTAAACTCTACCAATATGCACCCAGCATCCAGATAATATTCTGGATACCAAAAATCCCAATCTTTGGAAATGCCCCTTGATTGAACTTGGTGGTCTGCGATGAGAGGAGAAAGAATGCATCCTTTAGGATAAATGACAATGAAATTTAGATAAATCATTGGAAAGTTTTTACTTTCAGTTTACTGCCAGCAATGGATGATTTGACAGCCCAACTAGCCGCAAGTTTCCAGGTGACCCATGCACCAAATACAACAGCAGCTCCCCATCCCAGGTTCAGTGACTATAAGGCAAAGCCAACTGGTCTTGCAGATCAGGAAAAGCGCCGCCAAGCTATATTGGACAATCAGAAAAAGTTGGTACTTTATCTGCTTCATTGTATATTCAGCGGATTCTTTGGTTTAGCGTTTGCTACGCCACCGCACGTACAGAGATTTTCAACATTAACACTGTCATCGGAAAACTAGACTTGGCTAGCTTCACCAAATTTGCAGGATATCTTCATTGGGAGGTACTCTTCTTTGAGACTGTAATAAGTCTCATTTTGATAAACAAGATGTTTTATTTCATAAAAATGTAATATACCGTACCATATGAGAACACTTGGGTTAAGCTTGGCTTGGCGTTCGGTGACCGCCACATACACCATACATAAAATTTAATATATGAGGGGAGACCCTCTGTAAACCTATGTACTTGCTACCCTTTGACCCCTGGTGACCTAATTCACTCTGCCATGCACAGTAATACAGAAACAGTTCATTCTTTTTGTGGCGGTTGAATGCCTTGGGCATTTCTTTGAACATTTTCTACCTTTTTCCACTAGCAGGTTCTCGTAACTCGAAGGTTGATTCATTCTCATCACAGGTGATATGTGTAACAGATATATATGTTTTCTGCAAGCATGCAGACATTTGATCTTGAAGTTCTTCATGCACTGTCATCCAAGGAGTGCGTTAGTACCCATAGTGGACTTTAATACCTATATCTCCCTTATTACTTTATTAGTGGTCCTAAAGGTTTGACATGTGAAGTCAACCTGTAGGAAATCAGGCTCTAGGAATCTTCTGATGTGGTCAGATTTCACCTTGGGTCCCTCCTTCAAGGTCAAAAGATGATAGCCAAACTTGTAACTCAGTTATTATTGGTCCTAGAGGTTTGCAATGTGCAACCAACCTCAGTGTTTGCTCTGGTCACAAATTAAAGCGAAACACAGCTGTCTCCCTTCACTTGAAAAAGTGAGACAAATGTGAAAAAATGTGAGACATACTTTGCTTCAAGATATTTTGGAATATTAAGTTCCATTTGGGATTGCATAAAATCCACTTTATTTCAAAAATAAGAAATTGATGCCAAACTAAAAGTTCAAATAAATTGATTAATGCTGTTTTTATTTGTCAATTTTTTTAAAATTTCACTTCAGAACCAGATCTAAGCCTTAATGGCTGGGTGATACTATGTTTTGCTACTGTTATCTGGATTCATAAAATAAAATAAACTGCATTTCTTCTCTTTTCTATAAAGAAATATATTTTTATTGCGTTAATACATCCTATCCAATGGACAGTAGCTTATCTGGTCAGCGCAGACCGGCCCGCCAAACGTCAGAAAAAGACGTCCTGTGTTTCTGTAGTACTAGTGCACTTGCCAGATGGCGTGTCGTACTTCCTTCCTGTCTAGACAGCGTGACGTCATAGCATCTTTTTCGTTTGGCGCATGTACAGTGCACACAGATTTATTCTGAGTTTAAAGTTTTCAGTTTTTTTGTGAGAATATCTATGAATTTGCTTTTTAAAGCTTATTATTTGATTCTTGGTAGTGTATAGCACATTATGTCATCTCCTAGTCAGCGACGTGAGGGTGTGGCCACATGATGGCAGGCTTTGATTACATGGTGTTTGCGCACGCTGCCGTGACAAAAAGAAGGGTAAGGACCCCTGTGTTGAGAAACCAGGATCTGATTGCCAGCACTGTAAAGCCTTGACCCCTGAGCAACTTGCACAACTATCCACCCCTTCCTACAAACTAAAGAAGGAGAAACATGACAAGTCTGACACTACCCCTTCAAAGAACGCTTCATCTACCATCACAAGTAAAGTCACTCTCAGTCCCTCCATGTGGACCCGGCACGAGTGCAGTAATAAGGGCAGTGGATGGCCAGGACACTGGTTTGAGTGCACAGCCGGCTGAAAAGAAGAAAAAAGTAGAAGACAAGAAGAAGTCGGTCAAGTCTAAGCCTTCAGCTTCAACTAGCCGGCCGGCTGCAGTGTCCACCGACCAGAGGTTTGACAAGTTAGATCAGAAATGGTCAGACCGGTTCAACCGGCTGGAAGCCCTCTTACTAGCAAGAACTCTGGACCAGCCTCAACAGGAACCTACCTTTGGTACGGTCAAGGTAGTCCCAGCTCACTCACCACCAGCTAGTGTCATCAGGTCAGAACCCTTCATCAGACCTACCGACCAGCCAGCTTCTCAGGCTTCTGACCGACCCTCTGGATCTACTGACCGACCCTCTGTGTCTACCACCACTGACCCACCGACCTCTAGGTCTCAGTCTGACCGACATCAACCATCAGACCGACCAGCAGCTTCTGATAGACCTTCTACCAGCATATCCAGTGCCTTTCAACCGACCAGAAAGAACTCTTCCAGTGAATCGGACTCAGACAGTGTTGTATCTGACTGACCCCCTGTTGATATTATTGTTGAGGAGGGTGAATTGTCGGATGAACTGGATGCTACAGTCACAGATCCGGATCATTCCCCGTCAGAAGAACAATCTTACAGAGAAACAATGAGGTGAATCCGGTCCTTCATGGGATGGACCCACATTCCAGATATGGATACAACCACTGGCTCTTAAGAAGATAATCCATTTGCTGGACCCAAACTGCAAACACCAGGCAAGATATCAGTTCAGTTACCTACTGACGAGTGGCTCTGCCGGAAACTCTCCAAACTGAACTTAACCCTCACTGATGGATACCCATCTCGCAGTGCTGAGGCCGGTGGATTGCAGAGAGATCAGTTTTTAAAGCCACCTAGATCTCAGACCAAGTGGTACGGTTGCCACCCTCAGCAGAAAAGTGACACTACAGTGACTGTTACTTCCTGGAGTACAGATTCATCCAAGCTCAACAGTGGTTACCTGAGGATAGCAAGACAGGCTGGAATCGCCACCAGCCCTCCCCAGTCGTGGCCAATCTCTCAAGATACCTTGAGAAAGTGGGAGAAATTCGCCCGGGAGTCGTCGGTTATCTGCTACCAGGCTGCAGGTTTCAACAGATGCTTGATGAAAGTACAACAGGACATGCAGTCCCAGCTAAAAGCCATTAGACTCGAACACAAGGGCAAGTCTTCCTCGAAACTGTCTACAGCCACAGAAGAGTTACAGTTTCTCATGGACTTTAATTCCAGCATTTGCCAGGCTATGGCCAAGTCCATGGAACATTTGACAGACTCTGTTTTTGTGAATATGGCAAATGTCACACTACTCAGAAGGGACTTGTATCTAGCTTATTTGAAGGCAGGAATCAAGGCTGATACTCTGGCAGCTCTCAGGACTGCCCCACTTCATATCTCCACCTTGTTTCCGGATATGGCACTGAAACAAGCAGAAGAAGATATCTCCAACTATGATAAAGGTCGGTCCGGGTCGGTCTACAAGAAAGGTTGCTACCACCCTTATGAATGCCAGGAAAGCAAGTCGGATAATAGAAAGCAAGACAGGCCGGCTTGGAAGAACATATCAAGGGGTCACAACAAGAGGAGTAAAGGCAAGCACCAGTACTCATCGCGACCTGCCAAGGGTCAACAGCCTTATAAATGACAATCAATGTATAACTTTGTTACAGGAAAGGCTGTTGACTGGGAGACCATCAGTACAAAGAAGGACAATAAACTCTTTAAATGTAAATTATCATGTTGCAAATCTTGTTCATACTGCCCCCGAGCACTCACAAAAGAAAGAGTTAAGTCCCGGGTCAGCAGGTTGTTATTTGATACAAGAGAGATTAAAATATGTCAAAGGTGCTTCCTGTGTCACTCAACTGTCTTGTGTAAAACCTGTAACAAATGTCAACCGACAACACTACAGTAGTGTCTTACAAAAACAAGGAAGGAGGCATGAGGTCGGGGCCCACTTTGTGCCCTACTATGGAGAATCTTGACCTGGTGCACCAGACCTTAAGTAACTCTCAAAGCCCGACACATCCCAGGCCGGCTGAAAGTGGTAGCAGACAAGCTATCCCATCTAGGCCAGACCATTCAAACAGAATGGTCCCTCCTTCAAGAGGTTTTTCAAGCCATATGCAGCAGGTGGCACCGGCCCAACATAGACCTAGTCGCCACAAGGTTCAACAACAAGTTACCTCAGTTTGTGTCACTGGTACCGGATCCCCTGGCCACTGCAGTGGATGCCCTCAGTCTGCCATGGGAGGATCTGGACGCTTATGCCTTCCCACCAGCAGCCATCGTGGGCAAAGTGGTGGAGAAGTTGCAGGACTCCCCATGCAAGAGAACCATTCTGATTGCTCCGGGGTGGCCCAACATGCCTTGGTTTTGGGATCTGGTGGCCATGTCCAGCCAGATCCCACTGAGTCTGCCCAATCTGCCCAACCTGTTGACACAACCCTTCAATCAGATCCCTCACAGAAATCTGACACACTTAAATCTCCATGCATGGCTCCTAGAGCCACAGCAATCAAGGAGCAGGGCTTCTCTGAGGCAGTGGCATCGAGAATTGAGGCTCCTCAAAGAGGATCAACCAGATCAGGCTATGAGGCAAAGTGGACCATTTTTACAAAGTGGTGCGTCACTAATCAGGTGGACTTCAGGTCACCTCCTGTGAAGTCAGTTGCTGACTTCCTTTTGTACCTCTTTGAGGACAGGAATCTACAGCCCAGCACCATTGATGGTTACAGGTCAGCCATTGCTGATAAACTGGGAAATTCCCCCTTCAACATCAGCAAAGACGAAAATCTCACTCGTCTCCTGGATAGTTTCCATAGAGACAGACCCAAAAGTAGGAGGGGTATCCCCTCTTGGAACCTATCCCTGGTTTTACACCAGCTGACTAAGGCTCCATTCGAAGCTATCCAAGAGGCCTCCTTGAAGCACCTTATCTTCAAGACTGTTTTCCTCTTGGCCCTTGGATCAGGCAAGCACAGAAGTGAGATTCATGCCTGGCAAAATATTAGACACCAATCTGATTGGTCAAAGGTGTCCCTGTATCCATCACCCAGCTTTCTCTCCAAGAACCAGCTGGCCAAAGAAGGTCCTGAAAGTGTGGCCCCAGTGGTTATACCTGCCCTGGCCCCAAGTCTGACAGGTCCCTCTGCCCAGTCAGAGCTCTATGCTACTACTTGGACAGGACCTCAGACCTAAGGCAGAATAAGGAGTTGGTCTTTGTCTCCTTCAAGAAAGGTTTTGACAAGGACATCTCACTTGCCACCGTCTCCTCGTGGATCAAACAGACTGTGATCCTATGCTACGAGCTCTCAGACCAAGAGGCCCTCACACTGCATCAGGTTAAAGCCCAGGATGTCAGGGTCTTTGCTGCCTCCAAGGCCTTCCAGTCAGGAATCTCACTGGAACAAATATTATCAGCCTGTCACTGGAAGTCACACAACACCTTCACCCAGTTCTACCTGAAGGATGTGGCTTGGGCTGATTCTGAGCTCTTCCATCTAGGTCCAGTAGTGGCTGCCCAGCAGATCCACCAATGACCTGATATTTCGAGGAGATTTGTATATATGTAAATAGCTTGTACATAGTTGAACAAAAAAAAAAAAAAAACCTCTCAGACGTGCTTCCTTCGGGAGGTTTATTTCCTTCTCATGGGACTGAACTCATCCCTCTCTTCCCCTACCTCAGAGCAGGTCTGTCAAAAAGGGGGGGGGGGAGTAAGTCGGTTTGGGCCGTTTTACCGGTCTCTGTTGACCGACTATAGCCTTAAGGGTTTCCTGACCTCAGGGTCGACCCAGGCTTGGATCAAATTTTGTTAGTTCTATTTATGAGTTCACTTAAGTCCCTAGTAACTTACCCACCGACCAAGCGGTAGTTATTCAGCTATTGTCCATTGGATAGGATGTATTAACACAATAAAATTGCAAATTTAATAAGTAAATTAAATTTTTATAAGTTTATAATTTTTTTCAGATTACTAGGTGTCTAATAGGTTTAGACAAAGAAAAAGATGCTATGACGTCACGCTGTCTAGACAGGAAGGAAGTACGACACACCATCTAGCGAGTGCACTAGTACTACGGACCGGCAAGCCAGTGGAAACACAGGACGTCTTTTTCTGACGTTTAGCGGGCCGGTCTGCACCGACAGGATAAGCTATTGTCCATTGGATAGGGTATTAACTCATAAAAATTTAATTTCCTTATTAAATTTGCAAATTTGTCTCTACTGATAACACTCGAATTTCTTTGGTCAGTAGTTGTTTTGACTGTTTGGCCTGTGAAACTATATGCAGAAGACGAGTTAAAAATTTGACAAAAAACCCTGAAATCTCATGAGAATACCCAAATTCTCGTGTGAATTACTGTTACCTGGATATTTCAAATAAAATAAACTCATTTTATGTATTTCTATGAGGAAATATGTATGTCGTTGCTTCCGGTAATAGACAAATTTCTTTGGTCAGTATTGTTTTTGATGTTTCGCCTGGTAGCGACAGCGTAGACGCATTGGTGAGTTGGTTTTGCGATAACTCACCCCAGAGTGTGTACAAACTCGCGAAATCGCACTCGACTGCGAACACTGCAACCTGTAGGAAATCATGGGCTAGGAATCTTCTGATGTGTTCAGACTTGACCTTTGGCCCCTACTTCAAGGTCAAATGAGGATAGCCAAATTTAAAAGTGCTTATAACTCCCTTATTATTGATCCTAGAGGTTTGGGATGTCAAACCAACCTATATTTTGTCCGAATTTTGGCCACCATCTTGAAATTTGTCGGAAAAGGAAAATGTTGTTTATATCGAAAACCATAAGAGATAGAGCGATTTAGGGCAAACTTTGAACCTGCTGGGTACTGAGGACAACTTTTCTAGGACTTTTCCGGATTTCAGCCGCCATCTTGAACACATAGAGTGATTTGTGAAAATGTTGGACCACTGGATAATAAGGACTACTCCTTTAATTCCTGTGAATAATTTAGAATTCTCTTAATTTCGGCTGCCATCTTGAAATATGCTGCTGATTTTCAAAACAATGTTAGATGTCTTTACTAATGCACTAGGAACTGTTAATATTTCAGTATTGGCACCTATTAACTTGGAAATTCTCCTCATATCTAAGATTTGTTTCAGACATTTTTTTCTGTTACCATTCACTAAAGACCTGAAACTGAGTCTTGTGTTTTAGGTTAAATATGCAAATGAGGTGTTTTTTCCATATGACATTGATTGACGAAATAAATCTCTGTCGAGTTCTTTATTGTTTCTGTCAGTCAATAAAATGTTTGATTTGAGAAGATTGATTTCGAACTTTTGACAGGGAAACTGGAGACCATTTATGAAATGGATCTGGTGTTTGAAAATGACAGATCTACTCACATCCTAATTTGCAAGTATATAGTTGACCAAATCTATTTTGACTTTCCAGCAGCTATTGCCTTTTTTTTTTGCTAAGTTGTAAGAAGTTTTTTTACCATACAGTCTTTAAAGCCTATGTAGGAAATTAGGAATTGTTTTCATCCATGATGCCTGGCTATGTGGTCGATCAGACAGTGAGAAAAATCTTATATGGGCTATAACCCAGAAACTGTGAGGAAGATATAGGAAATTCATACTTGGTGGGAACTTTGATTAGGGTGTGTAATTGTGCAAAATCGTGGTATAACTTTGATTTGACTTACTGTCCCTGACCTTGTTTGGGCTATATCTCTGAAGTGGTAAGGTGTAGGAACTTTTTACTGGGTAGGGACGTTGATTGGGGTGTAGGAGTACAGCATCATGTTGTGTCTTTGATTAGACCTTTTACTTAAACTTTAAAAGTCCTGTCCAGGATATATTTTGAAAATTCTGAAGTGTAGGAAGTTGATACTTGGCAGGGTTATTGGTTTGGGGTATATGTGTGCTATGTGATTTGACCTTTGTCCTTACCATAGTGATCCTGACCTTTAAAATCTTATCAAGGGTATATCTTTAAAACCGTAAGGTGTAGGAGTTGATACATGGAATCAATGATGGTTGCGGGTGTAGGTGTGAAATATCTTGGTGTGACCTTGATTTGATCTATGACATTGTCTTTATAACCTTGACCTTTTAAATCTTGTCTCGGGCTATATCTTAGAAATTGTAAGATATTGGAGGTTGTTGCTAGGCAGGTATATAAATTGGAGATGTAGGTGTGCATTGTCATGGCGTGACCTTTTTGTAACCTTTGACCTTGGCTCTCCCAAAATGCTTTTTACTACCACATTTGAGATATATTTCTGCTGTCACATAACTATGGATAACTGCAACTCATTAGTATATGTACTTTTACCAAAGTATGCTATCTAATTTTACAGCTTTATAACTTGTTTCATGTGTCATGTTTTGATACTTTGTCTTTACTAAGGCTGCAACCAGGTGGTTGGAATTTGTGATTGGGGTCAATTTGGGAAGATCTCGAGTGCTTTCTGGCCCACTTGATCGTCATTAACCACTGCAATATATTATATTGTCACCCACTAGGTTACATTTTTTAGTCAGACAAAACATGACAACACAGTAAAATGTCAGAACACTTACATTGGAGATTTTCAAATAGTCTTTGTCATTTTATAACAAAACAATAAGTTTTAAATACCTTTCACAACTATTTTATTGCAAAGACATTGTTTCCAGAAACCACCATTTTGTTTAAGGAGAGAGTAAACTCTGCATGCTAAACTATGTGAATAACTAATTGCATTTGGGTAGCTCAGTTCCCGCAGTGGATTTTACCACTCATCACAGCCTTAGTCTTTACAAACTTTTTCTTAGAGGTGTTCTTTTTTTCTGCACCTAGCATAACCCACAGTCTTTTCTAAAAGGCTCCTTACCTTTATACTTTTGTATGTCTTCTGTATCTCATGATGTCCAACGCTCTTTCCCTAGCCTGTGTGGTACAGGAATGTCTGATGCTGTTTTATACTGTCATGTAAAAATATGGTGGTGCAGTGCGTCCATTATTTTCTGAGCATGATAGCAGAGTAAGATATGTTTGTACAACAGGTGATTGTAAAATAAAAGAGGTATTTAAGAAAATAAAGTTTTCTGCATTATTTAATACTTCAGTATTTGGACAGTATATTTGTGGAATGTCAGGAGATATCAATAATTTAACTTCAAATATTGAGACTTCCATTTTGTATTTCTGTATTTTCATTGCTCCTCCATTTAAGGAACTTAAAATGTAATATTTGCATATTATGTAAAATAAAGAGATTTGTTGTCATCTAGCAATGTGGGAAAAAAGAAAGAGTAATGATAAAAGAAGTCTGGAAGCAATGCTATTGTGTGTGGAGTGTAGAGGTAAATGATTTGTTCATGTGATTTGTGTATCACTAATGGCAATATACAGGAAAAGATTTGATGCACAGTCTCATGTTCGGAGGCTGGCTGAGAATATGTGGGATGATTTAAGTGAAGAGGAGGAGGTAGAAGAAGATGAGGCTATGGATGTAGAGACAAAACCTCGGCGTTACAGAAAACCAGGCAGATACTACAAGAATCAGGTAGCACATGCACAAACGATTGACATTTGCGTTAAAAGTGCAAAATTCTCAACAAGGTCCAAAGTCCTTCTTGTGGAGGAACTTTCTCACTTATCTGTTTGAGTGGTGTGTTAGGAATCTATTTGAAGTGTAGTTACATACATGCTTTCAAAGCCACTACAAAGGTGTTGAAATATTCAAAACATTTGTGATGTCAACCCGAAAATGAGCAGTTTCAGTAGAAAAGAAGGTCATATGTCCTTCACTTTTTCAGTTCTTGATGCCGTGTTTTCAACATTTAAACCATATACTTTAATCAGTGCAACAACTTCATAGAGCTATGTAGATTGACAATTTCTTTGTGACATCACAACTAAATGATTAAGAATCAAGTTTCACCTATTTGTCTACCCCATTTTGATGTGTTAGATACGTTTACTTTCAGTAGAACAGACAGGTGAGAATGTTCCTTTATGTGGTGAAAAAAGCTTAAGTGGCAGATGAAATTAACTGAATAAAGACAAACTATTTAGTTTTTCATCTTCCCACAATGGCTTTGTATCCACATTTCTTGAAGACAGAATTGTATCAATTTAGAGAGCCAAGTTAGTGAATCATTTTCCTGATATCCTTATGTTTTACAGATATGCAAGAGTTACTGAAATGGAAAAGTTATTGCAACCCCGACCCCGAATGGGTCAGAAGAGAATTAATCATGAGGTACTCTGTTTATTATAAAAGTACCATGTTGTAAAAATGTGGGGAAAGGGATAATTTCTTTCTAAATGATACTTAAGTGAGAATTATTAAAAAAAAATGTCATTTTACTGAACGGATTTGCATTTTATCACTGATTCAAAATAAACACATCTACTGCCATAGTGGTACTCTCCCACCTTAGGATCTGTAATAATAAAGATCTAAGGGAGATATAAGGCCTTTGCAGTAAGATGATCCCACTTGACATTGTAGAAAGAATCAAAGGTAAAATTCAGCATTTGGAAAAGAATTTCAGGCCATGACTTCCTATCAGTTGTTCTCACATTCTGAACACCTAGGAGCAATGAAAAGGGAGTTATAAGGCCTTTCTTATAAGATAACCACATTTGACATTAAGTTTTTAATATGGCAACCGGTTCATTTTCAAAACAAGAAAACAGAAATATTAAAGAATGATTTCCTGCTTCTGTAAAAAGTAATTTGCATGAAGTGACTTTAGTGTATTTAAGTGCATGCAAAACAGTAGTTTGGTGCAAGAAATATTGCTTAAAACTATTTTATGATTTGATTAAAAGCATAACCAATAATGCTATGTGGAAACACAAAATTGAAGAAATTATGATTTATGTTATTTAGTTTTCAGACCTGTATTTTTAAAACAAAACTAAAGTGGAATAACCTTATTGTGTTGGAAATATGTTTAATTTTAGCCCAGTAAACTCAGTGCTTTTTGATTTTTGTGTATCTTTCAGTCTGGGTTTACTTAAGGTTCGCTCTGATGATATTTTTGTTTAATTACTGTAAAAAATGTCAATGATTGAAACTGATAGAAAAACATGCAGTAAAACAGCTTTTAACTTCTTTGTCATCTGATTTATCATTGAAATGTCAGCTTTGTTTTCATTTGCTGAGATGAAAATTATGTGATCTTTTAAGTGAGCTAGCACCCATCACTTTTTTTTTTTTTTTGTATAACAGTAACTCTTTCATAAAATATTTATAAACCATTGATTAAGCTTAACATCTACCTTTGTGTATTTCAAATGAAAATGTGTATTTTCTAACTAATCACTCAATTTAAAAGTGTTGTCATTTTATGATGCCAAATAGTCACATTAATAGATGGAAAAGGTGTTGGGAAAATGGTTCTTTTAGGTTATTAGTAACTTAATAATTTGAGAATATGTAAGATTAAACAAAGTTTAATGTAAGCCTTGATAAACTATTAAGGTATTCTGATAGCCATGAAGTCCAAAGGTTGACCTTCATCTATTCTCTAGTCAACAGCAGCACACCCATCATCTTATTCATTTGTGTGGTGGCATTGCTCATTCTAGTGGCACTTGACCATGGTTTACTATTTGAGAAGGAATTATATATCAGTGCTTCGACAGTGATCAGTACATCAGATTTACAGATTGATTCTATAAGTTTCAATCTCAGTATCACTTTTTAATAACTCATTGTGCAGCTGTTTAAAAATATTGTTGTAGTTTATCAGTAATCTTTTTAATATATAATACCTTGTCATTCAGTCAATAGTCATAATTTTGAAGTATATTGCATTTTACAGTGTGATAGTTTGAGGTGCCTTTTTACCCCACAGCCCTTAAGGGCTGTTGGCGTATTGTTTTCACCCATGGTGTCCGGATGGGCGGGCGGGTGGGCGTGCGGCGGGAAAAAGTTTGTCCGGGCTGTATCTCCGAAACCGTAAGGTGTAGGATGTTGATACTTGGTAGGGACATTGGTTAGGAGGTGTAGGTGTGCAACGTCATGGTCTGACCTTGATTTGACCTTTGACCTTGCCGTAGTGACCTTGAGTTTGAAATCTTGTCCGGGCTATATCTCGGAAACCGTAAGGTGTAGGAAGTTGCTACGTGGTAGGGACATTGGTTAGGGGGTGTAGGTGTGCAACATCATGGTGTGACCTTGATTTGACCTTGCCGTAGTGACTTTGACCTATAAAATCTTGTCCGGGCTATATCTCGGAAACTGTAAGGTGTAGGAAGTTGATATGTGGTAGGGACATTGGTTAGGGGGTGTAGGTGTGCAACGTCATGGCATGACCTTGATTTGACCTTGCCATAGTGACCTTGACCTATAAAATCTTGTCCGGGCTATATCTCGGAAACCGTAAGGTGTACAAAGTTGATACTTGGTAGGGATATTGGTTAGGGGGTGTAGGTGTGCAACGTCATGGTCTGACCTTGATTTGACCTTGCTGTAGTGACCTTGACCTATAAAATCTTGCCCGGGCTATATCTCGGAAACTGTAAGGCTTAGGAAGTTGATACTTGGTAGGGGCATTGGTTAGGGGGTGTAGGTGTGCAACGTCATGACGTGACCTTGATTTGACATTTGACCTTGCCGTAGTGACCTTGACCTATAAAATCTTGTCCGGGGTATATCTCGGAAACCGTAAGGTGTAGGAAGTTGATACTGAGTAGGGACATTGGCTAGGGTGTGTAAATGTAAAACGTCATGGTGTGACCTTGATTTGACCTTTGACCTTGCCGTACTGACCTTGACCTATAATGCCTTGTCTGGGCTATATTTTAGAAACCATAAGGTGTAGGAAGTTGATATTTGGTAAGGACATTGGTCAAGGGTTATATGTCTGCAACGTCATGGTGTGACCTCGATTTGACCTTTGATTTTGCATATCTGATGCTATTTTATGTCTCTATGAGGATATCTGATACTATTTATCTCTCTTATATCTTTTTACTTGAATCTTGGTTGTTGCACCTTTGGATGTCTTTTGGTGTAGATTAAGCACTGTTAAAGTCATATTAGAAGTCATTTACTTTTGCAACTTCCCATTGTAACAGATGGTATTGCATCAAGTGAGCCACAGGTTTTGCCCCTATTCCACATAAAAGCATGTATTGCTACATCTGTATGTATGGGTAATATTCAAAACAACCAAACCATAATTCGACCATACAAATGAAAATCAAAATGGGAGAAGTCATAAAGCTTCATAATTTTTAGTCTACTGAATTGTCTTGTTTTAATACTTATTCTTTACATGCAATTTCTTTCTCTTAGATGTTATTTTGTCTACTTAAACATTATTTGGACACTGACACTGCTCTGAAAGTATCCCAATCTGTGTACTGTTTCACTACTTCTATATCTCATGGTGTTGAAAACTATTTTCCCAGGCTGTTGGGTACGGGCATCTCTGATGCTATTTTTAACGAATTATCAGTGTTTCTGTTAAAGTTTTGCCTAATCCTCCCAACAAAATGGCAAAGTAAAATTTTTGTCATTTTGTTTGTCAGGACAAGTCAGTATGTCTAGTTACATATTATCATTGTGATGCTCGGACTCTCAGTGTATGAAATTAAAACCTAATTCCTTGTCTGAGACTGGTAACTATTCTGAGTCATGGACCTGTATCTTTCTAGTGTTACAAGTCCAAGTGTCCTGTAGCTTAAGAAAATTGATTTTTTAATCATCATTGACTGGATTTTTACTTTTTACATTCTTTTTTAAGCATGTGGTCAATTTTGAAGTGCAATATTGATTTCACCTACATTAAAATACATACTGACAACTTTTGCTATGGACCTGTAACATTTTTGAGTTGCAGGTCAAGTGGATCTGGAAAGTTTTCTGTTAACTTCTTATATTGCTGATACTCTGAAAATCTATGGAAACCCCTGCATATGACTCACACTGTCCACTGTTTGGATGAGGGAAAACCTGCTTTTTGGAAAGTAAATTGATGACCAGCCCCACTTCCTACTGCCCACCCCTGTCCCATTTGTGCAAAAACTGTGGCTTTTGTCGTTTCTAGTGTGGCAATCTTTTAGTAAACTGATTTATTTTTGTACAGCATGGTTTTCTTTTAGTTAAGAAAAATGCATGGAGGGTGTTATGGATTATATTGAAAGGAGTTGTATACCTTGAATATATCATAATATCGAACACTAAAGACATTAATAAATTTTTTTTATCAATGTTTAGCACATTTTGGTCTAGTTAAACAGGTAATTCATCATAAAATTAGAAATGTTTGGAATATCTATGGCATTTGTAATGAACCTTCTTATAACATGAATTTTGTGTTCAGATCATGTATGGATCATGTCTTGTATCACCACATCTGTCACCAAAGCTTGTGAACCACTGGGCATTAGTACCTATTCACCAACATTGCCACTTGATGCTGAAAGTTAAGAGTTCATTGAGCATTTAAAGTCACTCTCATCTCTTTGTCAAATGTGATGCTAAAATAAACATACTAAAAGAAGCAACATAAACACCTTAAAATTTACACCAATCTCAAACAAGCACATCTGATGTGCATAGAGGGGCCTAAGGTGGAATTTCCTGTTGAACATTTAAATGCAAAAATGTGTGAGGTAACTGAGGCAGTAACAAAACTTCTTTGGGATATCTATCATTTTTTGTCTGAATGAAAGAGTGGATCAGCCCTATCCCTCTTCATTGTGCATTCAGATGGGTTTGTGTATCTGAAGTCATCTTATCACTGAATGTATATAAAACTTAAAATCTTTATAAAACACTGACAAGATTAGTTAATGAAGCAATGGTCAGTGACAGAATCATTTCAATTAAAACATTATTAAAAAGCATGATAATTATATGACACCAGCCCCGGAAGGGCTGTAAACCCCATTGATCTTTGTGTTGTAGCTGATGCTGTCTGAATGGATGATTGAAGTGCCAGAAGACTTTGAGAAGGAATGGGTGATGCTTCTTTGTCCTATGGGAAAGAGGAATCTTGTAGTTGCAACATATGTAAGTTTGTGGTAAAATTTTGTGTATTTGGAGCATGAAAGTGTGAATCTGTCCAAAAACAGCCTTTAGTCTGTAAGAAAAGTAGATTAGGCTCTCATTTTCTATAGTTGTTACTGTCATTTTGAAGTGGGCAAAACTATTTTAAAGAAAACCTGAAACTGGCAAATTCAAGAGACCAAATTGGAAATTATAAAATGTGGTTTGAGCGTGCATGCATATGTCCCATTTTCTTTTATGGAAAATTCCTCCAAAATGACTTGTTGGATTTAATTCATAATTGATATGTGGTTGTTTATTGTCCACAATGGTGACCTTCAATTGCCAATGGTGCCTTTATTATAGTTTGAATTTAATAAGAGTAAATCCTACAGCAGTACCTAAAACTAGCATTTAATTATAATTGCCAAAAAAAAAAGGAATTCAGCATTTTCATAAAATAACTTATTAAGCGGCCCATCAGAGGCACTTATTTGTTTTCATATAAGTTCGACTGATCACTGCCGCCGCTAGTGCTGGGAGATCGCCATGACTTTACCTGTCGATGTTCGTATCGGAACTTTGTGAGCAAACTTCGAACATTTCCGATCATGGAGTAGAAATTGAAAACCAGACAGAAAAATCAAATATTAAATAATAACAAATAAAATACACACAAATTACCACAAATATAACCAAAATATAATATAAAAGCCATTCACAGACGTCTCCCTCACTAACAGACCATGCTTGATGTATCTCCACCTGTGATTGGCTAATTTTATGATTACCTTAACAACAGTGGGAAAATCCCAAGGTGTTTCCATTTACGTTAGATTTATTGCATTCACGGCTAGTTTTGTCATTTTAACTGATGAATATTTCATATTTTTACAAAATATTAACACGGTTGGTGTTTTATTGTGACCAAAAGGCTACAAAGAAATGAATTTAGCAAACATCGGTTGTACTTAAATTTTACCGGTCATTGATCGGCAGTGAGCCAGCGAGCGATAATACCGAAGTTTGCAAACATCGTCCCAGCACTAGCCGCCGCCGCCGCAGGATTATGGTCTCCCTTGAATAACTTCTTGGGCTTTCAACTTTTTCTTTCCTTCTTATCTTTCTTTAAAACTATAGGGGCGGGAAAAATTTTTGGGATACTTTGCGCAGACCTTAAGCTTTACTTAAGGTAACCTTAAGCATTTTTCAAAAACACCGCTTCATCGCATTTCGGAAAAAAACACACACCTGTGCTATAAAATTTATCAGGTACATTCTAGACCTAAATCCGCAGGTCAGAAAGGATTTTCTGATCAATTGGACCATAGATGCCTGAATGGGAAGTGTTTTATTTTCGTAATTTTTTCTTAAAATGGGTACTTGATCTGTATCTCAGAAATGGTCAGGATTTCAGCGTTTTGTTGGAATAACTTATTCAGCTACTTTTTGATAATCTTTCACTTGCTGAAGTTTTAGCCCTGTATCTGCAATCTTAAGGTCACCTTAATGTCAAAAAAGGGGGTTTTAGCCAGTTCACTTACTTTTTGACTTTTTTCAACCAAACTTGGCATATATATGAAGATTTACCAAAGGATTGTCCTGACTTTATGGTGACCTTAAACTGTTAATATAATTGGGGCTATGGCCCCCTAAAGTCATAAAATTGGAATAAAGCCGTCTGGCCCCTTTCTTTTTCCACATCTAACGTATATTGATATTGGAGGGATATTCTCAGTTTATGTTCACCTTCAAGTTGCAATATGAATGAAGTACACAGCGACAAATGGAAGTTTTCAGCCTCCAGCTATCTTATTGTTCAACTGACCTGAGCTAAACTTTATGCACTTAT
The DNA here is from genome assembly GCA_964017235.1 of Sabellastarte sp. h YS-2021. Taxonomy (NCBI): domain Eukaryota; kingdom Metazoa; phylum Annelida; class Polychaeta; order Sabellida; family Sabellidae; genus Sabellastarte; species Sabellastarte sp. h YS-2021. Next base: position 141,171,200 of record OZ024928.1, read on the forward strand.
AAAGGATGACAAAAGGGGACATTCTTATTTTATGGTCACCTTAAAGTCCCAATAAGAATGAAGTTATGGCCACCTTGCAGTGAAATGATGGAGTTTTTAATCTCCAGCTATTGTATTGTTCAGCTGACCTCAGTTAAATTTTGCACACTTATTAAAGATGAAAATAGGGACATTCTTATTTTCTTTCCACCTTGGAGTTCCAATACAAGCACAGTCATGGCTATCTTGAAGTAAAAATGAGGGTTTACAGCTCCCAACTGACTTACTGTTCAATGACATCAGTTCAACTTGACACATTGATTAAGTTTAAGGAAGACTTCTAATGACCTTTTTATTTAAAATTCCTGTATTTAAGATACTTTGGCCAACTTAACATAATAAATATATAGTTTTTCCTCCCACCTCATTTATTTTAAGACTTTTTAAAACTACACCTGCCACATGTATACAAAATTTCTGTTATCTGGCAAAGCTAACTTCCTAGTGTTATTGAAGTTATGGCATCTTTAAAGAAAAAAAATGAGGTATTTAGTATGCAGTAATGTGGTTATTATGTCCACCCCCCTGGGGGGTGGATATATTATTTTTGCTTTTTCCGCCGTCCGATGTCCGGCGTCCGATGTCCGGCGTCACGCATGGTTTCCGCTCATTTAAAGGAAAAGTATTAGAGCTATTGTCACCAAATTTGGTATGCAGGCTTATTGGGTCAGTAGCTTGCTTGGGATTGCTTTTGGCTGTTGTACCTCTTTTGCTTACTGAGTAATACTTAAGTACAGCTATTTTCAGTACCCATTGGTTTCCGTGCATTTAAGCCAAAATAATTAAAGATATTTTACTACAATTTTGAATACAAGATTGTTATGTCCATAGCTCGCTTGGTATTGCATTTGGGACTGATAGCTTTGTCAGTACATGAGTAATAGCCATTTAGGTACTTCATTGTGTATTTTCAGTACTACTTTTGAGTAATTTGCTAATATCTCAGAAACCGTAAGAGATAGAGCGATTTCGACAGAATTTTTGACCCACAGGGTAGTAGAAAAGTATTCTATACAAAATTTTAAAAAATTTCAATTTTCGCCACTTTTGGCGGCCATCTTAATTTTTTGCGAAAAATGAAAGAATCTTAATATCTCGGAAACCGTAAGAGATAGAGCGATTTCGACACAATTTTTGACTCACAGGGTAGTAGAAGAGTATTCTGTACAAAATTGAAAATTTTCAATTTTCGCCACTTTTGGCGGCCATCTTGAATTTTTGCGAAAAACAAAAAAATCTTAATATCTCAGAAACCGTAAAAGATAGAGCGATTTGGACAGAATTTTTGACTCACAGGGTAGTAGAAAAGTATTCTGTACAAAATTAAAAAATTTCAATTTTCGCCACTTTTGGCGGCCATCTTGAATTTTTGCGAAAAACGAAAAAATCTTAATATCTCAGAAACCGTAAGAGATAGAGCGATTTGGACAGAATTTTTTACACGTAGGGTAGTAGGAAAGTATTCTATACAAAATTGAAAAGTTTCAATTTTCGCCACTTTTGGCGGCCATCTTGAATTTTTGCGAAAAGCAAAAAAATCTTAATATCTCAGAAACCGTAAGAGATAGAGCGACAGAATTTTTGACCCGTAGGGTAGTAGGAAAGTATTATGTCCACCCCACTGGGGGGTGGACATATTATTTTTGCTTTTTCCGCCGTCCACCGTCCGGCATCCCACTTGGTTTCCAGACATTTTAGGCAACAGTTCTTATCCTATCTTTACCAAATTTGGCATGCAGGTTTATTGGGTTAATAGCTTGTATGGGATTGCTTTTGGTGATAATAGCTCTATAGCTAACTGAGTAATAGCTACTTTGCTACTTTTGAGTATCTCTTTGGTTTCCAGACATTTTAAGGAATGCTATTAAGCCTAGCTTTCTGAAATTTGGTATGGAGGTTCATTGGGTTAATAGCTTGTATGGGATTGCTTTGGGGGGAATTGCTTCATAGATGAGTGAGTAATTAATTAAATAAATCAGTAATTGGCTATTTTGAATACTGAAAAAGGCAAATGTGCTCATATCTCCTAAACCGTGCGAGATAGAGCGATTTCGTCGAAATTTTGGACCCACAGGGTATCTAAGGAATGTACTCTTTGCAATTTTCCAAAAATTTTCCCCTCCCCTAAAATGGCGGCCATTTTGAATTTTCGAATTTTTGCCAAAAATGGCAAAACACAAATTTCCTTCTATCTCCTTAACCGTGCGAGATAGAGCGATTTCGTCGAAATTTTCGACCCACAGGGTATCTAAGGAATGCAAACTTTGCAATTTTCAAAAAAATTTCCCCTCCCCAAAAATGGCGGCCATTTTGAATTTTTGAATTTTTGCCAAAAATGGCAAAACACAAATTTGCTTCTATCTCCTTAACCGTGCGAGATAGAGCGATTTCGTCGAAATTTTCGACCCACAGGGTATCTAAGGAATGCAATCTTTGCAATTTTCCAAAAATTTTCCCCTCCCCAAAAATGGCGGCCAGTTTGAATTTTCGAATTTTTGCCAAAAATGGAAAAACACAAATTTGCTTCTATCTCCTTAACCGTGCGAGATAGAGCGATTTCGTCGAAATTTTCGACCCACAGGTATTTGAGCATTGTATTCTTGGCAATTTAAAAAAAAATTTCCCCTCCCCTAAAATGGCGGCCATTTTGAATTTTCAAATTTTTGCCAAAAATGGCAAAACACAAATTTGCTTCTATCTCCTTAACCATGCGAGATAGAGCGATTTCGTTGAAATTTTCAACCCACAGGGTATCTAAGGAATGTAATCTTTGCAATTTTCAAAAAAATTTTCCCCTCCCCAAAAATGGCGGCCATTTTGAATTTTCGAATTTTTGCCAACAATGGCAAAACACAAATTTGCTTCTATCTCCTTTAACCATGCGAGATAGAGCGATTTCGTCGCAATTTTCGACCCACAGGGTATCTAAGGAATGTAATCTTTGCAATTTTCAAAAAATTTTCCCCTCCCCAAAAATGGCGGCCATTTTGAATTTTCGAATTTTTACCAACAATGGCAAAACACAAATTTGCTTCTATCTCCTAAACCGTGCGAGATAGAGCGATTTCGTCGAAATTTCCGACCCACGGGGTATCTAAGAAATGTACTCTTTGCAATTTTCAAAACATTTTCCCCTCCCCACATATGGCGGCCATTTTGAATTTTCGAATTTTTGCCCAAAATGGAAAAACACAAACTGGCCTTAACCGTGCAAAATAGAGTTATTTCGTTGAAATTTTCGACCCATAGGGTATCTAAGAAATGTACTCTTGGCAATTTTCAAAAAAAATTTCCTTTTCCCAAAAATGGCGGCCATTTTGAATTTTCAAATTTTTGCCAAAAATAGAAAAACAGGAATTTGCTTCTATCTTTTTAACCATGCAAGATAGAGTGATTTCGTCAAAATTTTCAACCCAACCAATGCAAAAAGGCATGAAGCTGAAATAATTTACATCTACACTAATAAATATTTAAGCATCATTGATATATTTATCTCCCGCCGGGCTTTAGCCCGGGAGGGAGATTATGAAATGATGTCTGTGTGTGCGTGCGTGCGTGCGTGTGTGCGTGTGTTAGTTAGTCACGCAGATTTCTCCAAAACTACTACAGCTACAGATTTTTTGTAAATTAATTGTCCCAATGAATTTTCATGCCCTTGAAAAAATTTTTGGTTTTATTGACTTAGGCCTAAAGATAAGTGAGTAATAGCAATCTTAGCTACTTTGAGTAAAGGGCTCATAACTCAAAAACTATTGCAGTAACAACTTTTTCTTCAAATATGTTGTTCAGCTACTTTGTCCTTAGCTATAAGATGGTACATAGTTTGGGGTCCCATTGCATGCCATAAGTGAGTAATAGCTATTTTCTCATTTGTAGCTAAATAACAGAAGAAGTAAATGTCAAATATCTTCAAAAGTATTGAAGTTAGGGAAATCTTTTCAAATATGTTGTCCATCTACTTTTTGGTAAGCTATAACATAGTAAAGTTTCAGACCTGTTGCACCTTGGATAGCTGAGTAATAGCTACTTTGAAATTCTGACTGTTGAGTAAAGCTATTGTAACTAAAAAAGTATTGCAGTTAGAGTGTTTTCCTAAAATATGTTGTTCAGCTACTTTGTCCTTAGCTATAAGATGGTACATAGTTTGGGGTTCTATTGCTTGCCATAAGTGAGTAATAGCTATTTCCTTATTTGTAGCTAAATAACAGAAGAAGTAAATGTCAAATATCTTCAAAAGTATTAAAGTTAGGGAAATCTTTTCCAATATGTTGTCCATCTACTTTTTGGTAAGCTATGACATAGTAAAGTTTCAGACCTGTTGCACCTTGGATAGCTGAGTAATAGCTACTTTGAAATTCTGACTGTTGAGTAAAGCTATTGTAACTAAAAAAGTATTGCAGTTAGAGTGTTTTCCTAAAATATGTTGTTCAGCTACTTTGTTCTTAGCTATAAGATGGTACATAGTTTGGGGTTCTATTGCTTGCCATAAGTGAGTAATAGCTATTTCCTCATTTGTAGCTAAATAACAGAAGAAGTAAATGTCAAATATCTTCAAAAGTATTAAAGTTAGGGAAATCTTTTCAAATATGTTGTCCATCTACTTTTTGGTAAGCTATGACATAGTAAAGTTTCAGACCTGTTGCACCTTGGATAGCTGAGTAATAGCTACTTTGAAATTCTGACTGTTGAGTAAAGCCATTGTAACTCCAAAACTATTGCAGTTGGAGTATTTTCCTAAAATATGTTGTTCAGCTATTTTGTTCTTAGCTATAAGATGGTACATAGTTTGGGGTTCTATTGCTTGCCATAAGTGAGTAATAGCTATTTCCTCATTTGTAGCTAAATAACAGAAGAAGTAAATGTCAAATATCTTCAAAAGTGTTGAAGTTAGGGAAATCTTTTCAAATATGTTGTCCATCTACTTTTTGGTAAGCTATAACATAGTAAGGTTTCAGACCTGTTGCACCTTGGATAGCTGAGTTATAGCTACTTTGAAATTCTACAGTTGAGTAAATCCATTGTAACTCCAAAACTATTGCAGTTACAATATTTTCGTAAAATATGTTGTTCACCTACTTTGTCCTTAGCTATAAGCTGGCATGTAGTTTGGGGTTCTATTGCATGCCATAAGTGAGTAATAGCTATTTTCTTATTAGTAGTAAAATAATGACATAAGTAAATGTCAAATATCTTCAGGAGTATTAAAGTTACGGAATTCTTTTCAAATATGTCATTCATCTACTTTTTTGTAAGCTATCACATAGTAAAGTTTCAGACCTGTTGCACATTGCATAGCTAAGTAATAGCTACTTTGAAATTGTGACTGTTGAGTAAATCTATTGTAACTCCAAAACTATTGCAGTTACAGCTTTTTCTTCAAATATGGTGTTCAGCTACTTTGTCCTTAGCTATAAGCTGGCATGTAGTTTGGGGTTCTATTGCATGCCATAAGTGAGTAATAGCTATTTTCTTATTAGTAGCAAAATAATGACATAAGTAAATGTCAACTATCTTCAGAAGTATTAAAGTTACGGAATTCTTTTCAAATATGTCATTCATCTACTTTTTTGTAAGCTATCACATAGTAAAGTTTCAGACCTGTTGCACATTGCATAGCTAAGTAATAGCTACTTTGAAATTGTGACTGTTGAGTAAATCCATTGTAACTCCAAAACTATTGCAGTTACAGCTTTTTTAGTCGAATCTTTGATTCGAGTTATGTACTGAGTTGCGGCCACGATTTTAAATTGGCCGTTTAAACCCCTAAATACCAAATTCTGCATAATATTTCTTCACATATCTGTACATTAAGGTGTATATTATACACTCTGCCATTTTGAAGATTTTTAATGCCTTTATTAAGTTATAGTTTATGAAGTAAAAAGCATGTCTGGCACTTCGTCTGGCTTTCTCCAAGGACCCGTATGTCCTAGAAACTATTGTTTTCCCCATTGTAATGGTCTACTCGAACGAGTCTTTTTTAACGGTTTCGTCTGCTGGTTTCTAGAGGTGAAACCCCAATTAATTTATTTGTCTGCAGGGTTTACCACGCAGTCACTGTTAATGTAAAATTGTTGTCTGCGCATCTACAGCCTATTACTAATTTGTCAAACAAATAAACCGCAAAGAAATTAATGAATGAAGTGACATCACGGTAGTACTACACCTTTGTCGTTCAGCCAATCAGAATCGACAAAGAAAATATTCAAACTCCGTAGGTCTACATTCAACCACTTGAAGGCGCTTTTGCATGTCCTAGAAGTTATCACGCCATTTCGACATCGGTAAAATACAGCATAATCTATGGTTCCCTATTTTCGCTCATTGTGGCTTTTCGTAGAAACAACACACGAATATTTTATTTGAATACTTACAATTTGCTTCTGTAAAATATCCAGGGACAATGCGCCTCTTTCTTCACTTGATCCAATATCCTCGTCCTTTATTTGAGGTTATTTTTGTGATTGAATCGCCAATAAAATCCGCGCATATGTAGTTTATTTCTACAACATGCTGGTAGTTTTCATCTTAAACCAGCCTTGTAAAATATATTGTCAGGAAATATCCACAAAGAACTGCCGTGACTGCGCATATTTGCTCATTAATATTAATGAGGCAAAGTCCGTGAACAGGAAATATGCTGGTAGTTTTCATCTTAAACCAGCCTTCATTAATATTAATGAGGCAAGTCCATTGACAGGAAATATGCTTGTGGTTTTCATCTTAAACCAGCTTTGTAAAACTGCGCATCTACAGACCCTTTATATTTGTAAACAAATACCCATCTCGAGACACAGATCTGAAAACTTCCGTGAAAGCGGTTTCCAATGTGGGCGATAATACAGAGTTTACAGATTTCAACACCCAGTCCTGTCCTAAGATTCGACTCTGTGGTTGGGTGAAAGCCAGCCACTTTACTCTAGTCTTCAAATATGTTGTTCAGCTACTTTGTCCTTAACTATAAGATGGTATATATTTTGGGGTTGTATTGCATGCCATAAGTGAGTAATAGCTATTTTCTTATTTGTAGCAAAATAACGACATAAGTAAATGTCAAATATCTTCAAAAGTATTAAAGTTAGGGAAATATTTTCAAATATGTTATTCATCTAGTTTTTGATAACCTATCACATAGTGAAGTTTCAGACCTGTTGCACATTGGATAGCCGAGTAATACCTACTTTCAAATTGTGACTGTAGGGTAAATGCATATAGTTTGGGGTTCTATTGCATGCCATAATTGAGTAATAGCTATTTTCTGATTTGTGGCAAAATAATGACATAATTTTTCTCAAATAACTGCTTCATCTACTTTTGGGAGAGCTTTCACATGGTCAACTTTCAGACCTGTAGCTAATTATTCACCTACTCAAAATGAGTAAATGTGAATTATCTCTAAAAGTATTGCGGATATCCAATTTTTATCAAGTAACTCATTCATCTACTTTTGGGAGAGCTTTCACATGGTGAAGTTCCAGACCCATAGCTAATTACTCACCTACTCAAAATGAGTAAATGTGAATTATCCCTAAAAGTATTGGGGATATCCAATTTTTCTTAAATAACTCATTCACCTACTTTTGGAAGAGCTTTCACTTGGTGAAGTTTCAGACCCATAGCTAATTATTCACCTACTCAAAATGAGTAAATGCTAATTATCTCTAAAAGTATAGTGGATATCCAATTTTTATCAAATTACTCGTTCATCTACTTTTGGGAGAGCTTTCACATGGTGAAGTTCCAGACCCGTAGCTAATTACTCACCTACTCAAAATGAGTAAATGTGAATTATCTGTAAAAGTATTGCAGATATCCAATTTTTCTCAAATAACTCATTCACCTACTTTTGGGAGAGCTTTTACTTGGTGAGGTTTCAGACCCGTAGCTAATTATTCACCTACTCAAAATGAGTAAATGTGAATTATCTCTAAAAGTATTGCGGATATCCAATTTTTATCAAATAACTCATTCATCTACTTTTGGGAGAGCTTTCACATGGGGAAGTTCCAGACCCGTAGCTAATTACTCACCTACTCAAAATGAGTAAATGTGAATTATCCCTAAAAGTATTGGGGATATCCAATTTTTCTTAAATAACTCATTCACCTACTTTTGGAAGAGCTTTCACTTGGTGAAGTTTCAGACCCGTAGCTAATTATTCACCTACTCAAAATGAGTAAATGCTAATTATCTCTAAAAGTATAGTGGATATCCAATTTTTATCAAATTACTCATTCATCTACTTTTGGGAGAGCTTTCACATGGTGAAGTTCCAGACCCGTAGCTAATTACTCACCTACTGAAAATGAGTAAATGTGAATTATCTCTAAAAGTATTGCAGATAGCCAATTTTTCTCAAATAACTCATTCACCTACTTTTGGGAGAGCTTTCACTTGGTGAAGTTTCACACCCGTAGTTAATTATTCGCCTACTCAAAATGAGTAAATGCGAATTATCTCTACAAGTATTGCAGATAGCCAGTATTTCTGAAATAACTCATTCACATACATTTTGGAGAGCTTTCAATTAGTGATTTTTCAGATGCGTAGCTAATTACTCACCTACTCAAAATGAGTAACTGCCTATTATCACTAAAAGTATTGCAGATAGCCAATATTTTTCAAATAACTCATTCACCTACATTTTGGAGAGCTTTCACATGCTAAATTTTTTAATGAATTTTTTAAATAATTTTTAATGCATTAAGATTCATGAAATCATGCACTAAATCAATTATAACTTGAAAAGTATTACATTTACAGCACCTTGTTAAAATATGTTATCTTTAGTACATCTAATTTATATGGCGGGAGATAAATGCATGCGTCAGAATGCTTGTTTACAAATGAAACAGGGTCTTGTAAGACTACTGTACAATTTGGGCAAGGTTCATGGGGTGGACATTACACATGATAATGTGTGTTCTTCTATGCTATCCTGTTTCTATTCGCATCTACTATCAACAGGGCGTCCTATTTCTAGTTAATATATTGCAGCTGATCAGTGTTCATATAATATAAATTCCCAATTTTAGGCACATTACAAAAATCCCACATGTGGATATGACTTTTCCTTTTTGGGAAAAAAAAGCTTTAATTAATTCAGCTTTTGTTTAGCAGGAGTTGTTGATCTAGCTACTTATTCACATACACTATGTAAATTGGTCAAATGTATAGACTTGACTTCTTTCAGAAGATAAGATGACTGGAAAAAAAACACTTTCTCATAAACAGTTGTTTTATCTTAAGCATATTTATCTTATAAAATATTAAATAGCAATGAATTTTCAGATGCATAAAATGCCTCAAAGATATACAACATATGAATGTCCCTATCTGTAGCCAATTATAGTTTACTACAGTGTATCTTTATCATTATAAATCTAGGATTAAATATCTCCTGGAAAAAATTTACAATCCCAAATTTATGATCCCAAATTTACAGCAAAAATGATATATTCTTTTCATAAAATATACCACTCTACAAAACACAATAAAGCTCACATTCTGCTTACAGTCTAATACTGCAACTAATACAGTTTTTAGATCATCCACTTTCCATTAGATACAAAACACAGTAAAGCTTACCTTCTCCTTAAAGTCTCATACCACAACTACTACAGCTTTATTAACTCCAGTCTCCATCCGGGCCGCTCGTTTTTGTTAGCAAAAACCTTTTTCTAGTTTACTAAGTTATTAGTGATAAATTTCTTCAGGGGAACTTGTAAAGCTGTTCAGTGATTAGATATATTTAAAACATATTTCAGGCTGTTGCTCTCATTAAGTATAAATGTGAAGTAAAATTATCTTTTAAGTAGTAGAAATACCAGGTAATGGGTACATCATTTGGATGTGTGGAATTCAACATTGAATATAAAACTATTTTACTATCATTTGATATTTTGAGAGTAATATTGTGTACTAAAGAGTCCAAGTCCAACAAAATTTTTGTTCTACCTTATCCCCTAACTGGAAACTAGGTTTATTAAAAGAAGACATTGCAGTTCTTATGAAAAACACATAAAAAACTACTTTCTGCAGAGTTAGGGTTTATTAAAAATCTTTGCAATATAAGTTTATGGTTATACATAAAATGGTGTTGATATACGTTTTGCACATTGATATCGGCAAGCCTATTCCAAAACGATAAATATCGCTGATCTCGATAAATGATGTACTCACTAATACCAGATCATTAAAAAAACTATTGCAGTGACATGTGTTATCTGGAACCCCTGGTTTGACTGATGTATTTATCTTTTCCTTTATGTTGTGTTTTCATGTGATTTTTTTTTGTCCTTTTAAGGGTGAAACGACTTCTTACTCAAAGGGGGGCTGGACCATTGATACTTTTCAGTCAAGATTACCCGGTGGTTCAAGGTCATTACCAAAATGGCAACAAGGTAAATACCTAAATTAAGGATTAATCAGATTTTATCACTCAGATCAAATAAATTTAGGCATAGGTGTAGCTAAAGTTGTGAAATCCCTTCAAGACAAAATGCTCTGTTTTTGTAAGTGAATGTTATATCAGTCATAAGTGGGACCAAAGTTCATAGTTGTTCTGAAACCATTGTAAATTTTGAATGATAAAATAATGTATCATCAGCTTTATTTTACTCACAAGGTAACTGTGTTTGTTGAAAGTGGGCTGTTGTTATTTCCTTTATTATATGTTTATGTTTGTTAACATTTTATTGGTTGTTTTGACTAAATTTCAGAAACCACTATTTTGGATTGTGTATTCAATGAAATCACAAAGACATTTTACATCTTAGACATGATGAACTGGAAAAATTATCCATTGTACGACACAGAGGTGAGAATAAAATGTAGTACCAAATGTAACAACATCATGTTTAGAATATAGTATATGTTTTCAACTCAGATTAATTTTATTAATGCAGCTGAAAAAGTATTGATTCTTTCAAATTAATTTGTTTAAATATGTAGTGACCATTCTCTTAAAACTACTTGTCTAAATATTATCCAAATATTTCTGTACTTTTATTTGCAGACAGAATTCCGGTTTTACTGGCTGCAGGACAAGTTGTCTGAATGTCCAGATATTGGAACTATTACAAAGAGAAACAAGGTGAGGTTAATTTAATGGAATGCAAGTTTGGCTGTAATTAATAGGAATAGTATTGTATAAATTAGGGATGGGTCAGCCCCAGTAGTTCAGTATTAATAGCATTTTTCTGAAATACCATGACAACACTTGACAACTGACAACTCTATTATCAACACATATTATTGAAGGAAAACTTAAAATTAATATTGGGAACAAACCCCAATTTTGAAGAAATTGCAGTTTTTATCCCATATTGTAGATTTTAAGTTTTTTGTAGTTTTTTTTAAAACGGAAACTGTTTTCCACCTACTTTTTACACTTTAACAGTTAACTTCGTACTTTACTTCTGAATACCATTTCCAGGGCGTAAGTTTTGTGTCGTTTTCTTCATTCACTTCTACTCTGAAACTCAAAACACACAGTCAGCTGACACAGAGCCTGTTCACGGACACTGACAGCTTGTTAACAGTGATGCATTTGATATGTGTATTTTGTCATGTGTACAGTGATGTGCTCTATAGTGATTTGTTCTCATTAAACCATTTGTAAGGTACTGTCACTGATCACTATCAAGATAGATCTGGAGAAACTCAATTTTGGCTGTCCCGGGCCTTTCCATGTACAAAATTTGTGGTGGAAGAAGACTTGAACATGTTTAGAATTGGCCCAGGGTCTACTCAGGTTCACCCGAGCATTAGGATCAGAGGCCAGCTCTATACCCATATCATAGAGAAACCAAGCCTCAAAAATTTTTGGTGACTGTGACCCTTCCCGTGGCACATTGGAGAAGATGGTGAAGATGGATATAGTGTTACAACCCTACCCACAGTTGAGAAAACCCTACCCTGGCAGGACGGGAGTCTTCATTAAGTATACTTAATCAAAAAGGGAAAACACAAGTTTTACAAAGGAAAAAAAATTACAATATATATTGTGTGTCTTTTTGGCTAGTATACATTCAGACACAGGCAGAAATTTTGGAAGAGCTACACCTAACAAAATTCAGGACAAAGACATTTGCATGTTTAGAAATACTTCTGTCAGAGCAGTGGCAGCAGAAACAGCTGCAGCCATCCCATGCATAACGTATGACATGGGACCACCAGGCCATCCATATCTTCCAAGAACTAAATTGTTTAAGATGGTGTAATAAATTAACGACTTCACCAGTTTTCAAAAAAAGTAAAATAAAATTTAAAAAATTAATGTAAAATAAGAAAAAGAGAGGGTTTCAACCCTAAACTCCAGACAATTTACATACTGTCATAAAGAGAAGATTAGTCTGATAAAAAGATTGACCCCCTAATGCCCTCATCCCAGGAATTGGCCCAGGTACTGGCATTTCATCCCTAGTGACTTCACCTCGGTATGCCATTCACCTTTAGCCATCATGGGTGATCTTAAGCCAGTTATGGTTAACCGTGGGAGAATCACGGGTAGCCTCGGCAGCAGGACCCCCCATGGCAATTCCTGAGAAGGGAGATCAGACCAGTGGGATCATTTTTAAAAGCTATGGCATGCCCCCTCAGCTTATCTGTGGGTCATGGCTGGTGATCGTCCGGACACAGTGTCGGTCTCCATGGATACTAGATCTAGGACTGCTCCCAGATGGCCCTTGATAGTGGAACAGCCACAATATTTTCTCTGTATAAGAACACAAATATACATGTATTTAGAAGTGAAAAAAAATTCCAAAGTTCTTGTGACATAGGCAAATCTGCCAAGATGTAATCAAATAAAAATGATCTTTCATCTGTTTAAGGTATACTAAATGGATCCCTACAAACAGCTGTCTTGGGCAAACTATTTTCGATTGTACAGACAACCATTTAAATACTTTGAAATAGTAGTCTGCAGTCGTATTAGTATAGGAAGATTGAAAATCGAATAGTGAAATTGATTCATAATAATTGTCATACACAGAAAATGTCCTGACAAAAAATACCCAATCAACACCTGTGGTGTTAAGAGATGGCTTGCCTGGCATATGTTGATGTCAAATCTGCACAATGTATTTTTTATGGGGTCAGCATTGAAAAAAAATATTTCTTGATAACATTTATAAAGGCTTAATGTAGTTGATTCGTACTTGATCTGTTCTTAAAAGGAGTTTTGATTTGTATGTATTTACTTTAGTTTGATGTATTTTGCATTTATTTCAGTATCGATTTGAAATTCTGCCCAACTTTAGCTGCAGTAAGGAGAATATACAGAATGTACTGTCCTCAGACTTGAAAGTAGATGTGAGTGTTTTTAATATTTTTGGATGTCTTGAAATATTGGTAGATACATAACTTTGGTTGTGGTGCAAAATCAGATTTTCTTGATACTTGTAAGGATGTTGATACTGTGGAAAGGAATGTTTCTGTTAAGTATCATGGTTAATTATAACTAATAGACACAAGGTAGATACTCTTAGATTAGCTTTTGTTACACAGCTGCGTGCAGAGATTTTGATCAGATTTGACCTTAGGCCTCTCCTTCAATATCAAACAAGGTTACCAAATAAAGTGCCAATATTCCACCTTATTGATCCCAGATGTTTGAATATAAAACATATCATGGACTGGGAATGGTCAGATTTGACCTTGTATCCCTTCTTCAAGGTCAAGCAAGGGTACTCTAAAGTGCTTATAACTGATGTATTGGTCTTAAAATCCAAATAAAATAAGGTGGTTTGTATTGGGAAATACCTAGACATAATCAGCTAACAACTACAAACCTAGTTGTCATTTTATTTGATTGAGAAGAATTATTAGGGGTAGAAATGTACCAACAAGAAACACTTGTTCCTTATTATCTTTTGAGAAATCTGATTAAATTTGTGGGGATTGTGACAAGTTTATGCTATTCCATTTTTTACTCCACAGCCTTCAAGGGCTATTCAGGTATTGTTTTTAGCTGTGTTTAAAGGATTTTATATTTCTCACTCTATCTTATGTTAGGATAATTTATTTCATGCTTTGTGTAATTTCATGGTTATTATAACTCAAACTGTAATGGTGAAAGGTCATTTCTTTGTAGCTTGATGGTTTGTTATTCTACCACAAAAGAACACATTATACTTTTGGCGCTACACCTCTTGTCACGTGGCTGAAAGCATACATGGTTCCAGAGATTCTACACATTGAGGTGAAGTGTACACTGATTCTGTAAATTTGAATTCACTGATTCTGTAAATTTGAATTCAGTTTTTATTGAAGCCTTAACTGCAATTCGGTTATTAGCAGCTGTAACAGGTGCATATACTAGATATTATTGATTTAGGGTATTATACCACTTGTTAAACATGGTGTACAACATTTAAAACTTAGATTGGTAATTCACATGATGCATGGATCACTAATATTTTAATGTAAAAATTTTTATTCATGGCTAACAGCATGGTTGTCTACATTTAAAAATAATATTGATCTCTCACTTCAGTTTATATATTATAAGTTAAAAAGTACTGTATTGTGAAATAAAATTTGAAAGAAAATGTTGGACAGCTGGATTCTTTCTTGTGTGTGACTCTAATCCCACCAAACAGAAAGTTCCACTAGAGCGTGTGTATTTTCATTTTGTTTTTGTTTTTCTTCATGTATTCTTCTCCTTGTTTCTCAGGTACCATCGAAGTACACAGCTCTGAAACCATTGTCTTACAGAAATTTTGAAACTCATGTTGAACAAGTAAAGATTGAAAAAATAAAAGAGGAAGAAAAGAAAATAAAACAAGAAGAGAAAATGAATAAGAAGAAAGGAGGTCAAAAGATGGACTTAGAGAGTGTGGACAAAAGGTCTATGGGAGTGTCAGAACTGAAAGGTCAATCTACTACACAAAATGGACAGAAAATGGATTTAGTAATGACAGAAAAAAAACTTGAGTATACTGTATAGATGTTTAATTGAAGCTGTGACAATATAACTGTTTTATATGCAATTTTAACTATATACTAGACTATGTCAAAAATTAGGCTGTTCCATTTTATGATGATAGCCATGTTAAAAATTCATGTAAAACTAAAACAGTTTTTCATAAATAGTATTGGTCTGGTATTGTATGATCTTGATGTAGCATTTTTTTAACAAATTTAGCTATTGTTTATGTTGAATTGACAACACAGAATCTTGTCTTTGATAATATTTATTTACAACATTTTGAGTAGAAACTCGTAAGTGTTTTGTTGGTCAGTGGCCCTGTATTATATTTCAAACAATTATGGTATTTTAAAATTTGTTTCATTTTATATCAGAAGTAAGGACTATATTGGTGTTATAGAACAAAAATGTAAAATATGCCACATTATGTGAAATGGCCAGTGTGGATTCCCTCTTCTATTTGCTTTACCTTTTGGGAAAATTTTTTGCACATTTGTGATTTTTATAGAGTTCATGGCGTGCATGCACCAACTTAATCAAAATTGTCATCTGTTTTTGTGAGTTTCTCTGTAAGAATTTTGGGCGTTTCGAGTGATCTTTAATTGTCGTTTTCAGATGTGTTTGAATAATTACAGCTAAGCAATTTTTCAGTTTTTTTGCTATTCTTCCGTCACTTAATAAAACGATTTTTGGATGAATTTCTTTTTGAAATGCTTGTACATTATAACCTTTTGAACTTAAAACAGGACTGATAAGATCTATCTGGGGTGGCTACAACTAAAATCCAAATTAATCTAGTTATGACTAGGTAGTAGTATTTGTGTAGGAGTTGTGGGCATGAGGTGTTGGTCACAAACTGCTGTTGTCACGAGTTGCATGTAAATGACTTGCTTATACCCACAGAAACAGCAAATATATGAAGTCATGGAATTTCCTGGGGTTTTCTAGCAGATTATATATCTTGCTGACAAGAGCATTCAAAGAGTGCAGACCTCCAACAAGGTCCAGGATCTCCAATAGTGCTTATTAGTGTAATGATAAAAAACCTGTGCAATACCTGTGCATTATCAGCCAAAAAATATGTTTCCTTGCAATGAAACTGTATTAAATACAACTAATGATAATTTTTCCACATATTATGGTATTTTTAATTTTCTTCATTTTCATTTTCATTCATCTGTGAGCCGAAAAGTGGTTGGTCCAATGGCGGCTGCCAATGTCTGAGCACAAGTACTTTTTCAATGATATATAAAATGTGCATATGGTTAAAGTAATTTTAAAAAATTTACTTATTTAAATATTTAAAAGATCAACACATGTTTACAAACTCAATTTTGGTAGAATTAAGGTCTATACCAAGTTTACATGTTACTGATTCATTCGGTCACTGATTATTTGGTTGTTTTGTTTTTTTATGTTTTGCCTCTGATCTTCTCTGATGCAAAATTGGCACAAATTGGGAGCTGGCAGTGGCAGGTATCCCATACGGCAGCAGCAAATCTCACATTTTAACATGAACAGCAGGTGTGTCACTGTGAAAATTCTGTATATATTTAGTCACATGATGACTTTTTGAGATACAAGTAATACCAATGTGGTTTGATTATGCACGAATGTGACACACTATATTTGCATTAATTTTTGACACACACGCACGTACCAAGTTATTGTATTCAATCACAGCTTCAGTTTAATGATATATTTCTGTTAGTTGATTTATATAAATATTCTTGCAAAATAATTATGTAGACACAATGAATCTGGTTGGTGTTGTTTCATCAATTCTGTCATGATAATTGCTTAAATTTGCTTTCAGTTCTTATTCTTCTTTATTAACAGAAAACCAAGTGTATAGTTAAGTACTTTGTTAATATTGTAGAAGCATGGGTACCCTGAGTCATTGTTAGCTGTAGAGGGGGTTGTAAACCTTAACTTTGTCCTTTAGTATAAGTCATTGATATTTTTTAGGGATGGGTCAGTAGCATATTTTCTGTTTCGTGTCCCGCCAGCATCAATAAAGATCCGATTCCACGATACCCGAAAAGGTGTTTTTTTTTGCGTTAGCATATCCCAAATTGAATAGACCTGCTAAAAGGAAGTGGACTTCTTGAAAACAAAACATGGCAATTTTGCTAAAAGATGTTGCTTTGAAAGTCTCCAAATGCACCAAAATACGAGATAAAAGTTTATAATTCCTTCAGATTTAGGGTTTGCTTACTATACTTGTATCTCCGGACAAAATTCAAAGATCCTTCAGTTTTAGCACACTCAGAATGACACCACTACCACAGAGATTTACTTTCTTACATGATAGCTTAAAAAGAATTTTATGTAGATCTTTCAAATTTGGTATGTGGGTATATATGGTAAGGCCTCAAAGTCTATTGTTTTTCTGGCCTCCACCGTCCTCTTTAAGAACAATGGCAGATTAAACTTGGAGAATTTACTAGTATTGTGGTGTTATTCTCACAAATAGAAAAAAAGATCATTCTATGGGTGATACATGTACCACATTTTTTGTCACTATAAGCGTGTAGAAATTCATTTTGACCCCATTCTTTAAGGTCATGGCTACCTTCCAAACATAGGCATACCAGCCTTTTGTCGTATATATTTTTTTGAGATATTCATTTATAACTTCGTTATTATTGGTCATAGAGGTTCAGAATGTCAAATCAGCTTGTAGGAAATCATGGGCTGGCAATCTTATGGAAAGCTCAGATTTGACCTATGCTTCAAGGTCAAACTGAGTTTGCCTACTGAAAAGACTATCTTCCTCAGAGATTTCCTTTGAGATGTGATTACTTAAAAAATATTTTATAAAGACCATTTCAATTTGGTATGTGGAGGGTATGCATGGGTGTGTTGGCCTGGGAGATTATAAAAAGCCTCTTGTGTTTATGTTGACGTGTGTGTGCTTGCTTTTATCACACAGTTTTTACCGCACAGCCTTTGAAGGCTGTGTGGGTATTGTTTTCACCCATGGCATCTGGCTGGGTGGGTGGAAAAATCTTGTCCTGGCTGTATCTCGGACACAATAACTTAGGTGTAGAAAGTCCATACTTTGTAGAGACAGAGACATACATGGCGTGACTTTGATTTGAACTTCGACCTTGCCATAGTCACCTTGATTTTTATGTCAGCTGACTTGTCAGTCAGCTGGCATTATGTCGTCACTCTGCGGCGTGGGCGTCCGCGTACGCGTCCGCGTGAACAACTTCTCCTCCAAAACTACAAGGCCTAGAGACGTGCTGTTTTTTTTAAAAGATACCTTATCTATCGAGGATGAAAAATTGTTCAAGGCATGCAAATCTGTCTGTTCGTCTGTTTGCTAGAGACATTACAAGGGGGGTACCCCCACCAAAAGTGTGAAAATTTCAACACTTAATCACAATTTTCTCAGTGACTATTGCAGGGATTTCTCTCATATCTTGCATATATGTACTAGGCCACAGGTAGATTCTCTTGTGTGAGTATGAGACCTGGATCTGTCTTACTTTTTTTTTAATAAATTTTTTTAATAATTTTTAATGCATTAACATTCATGAAATCATGCACAAAATCATTTATAACTTGAAAAGTGTTGCATCTAGAGCATTTTGTTAAAATATGTTATTCAGCTACTTTTTTCATAGCTACAATATGGTGAGTAAGTTGGGTGCCTGTCTCAATAGCTAAGTGAGTAATAGCTACTTTTGGGCTTTTCAGTAACTTCCATCATGAGTAGAATCACTTGTAACTTAAAAACTATTGCATTTAGAGAATTTCGTATAAATATGTTATTCAGCTACTTTTGGGTCAGCTATAACATAGTAAAATTTTAGACCTGTAGCTCATGGCATAGCTGAGTAATAGCTACTTTTACGTTATCACTGTTGAGTAAATCGCTTATAACTTCAAAACTATTGCATTTAGAGAATTTCGTATAAATATGTTATTCAGCTACTTTTGGGTCAGCTATAACATAGTAAAATTTCAGACCTGTAGCTCATGGCATAGCTGAGTAATAGCTACTTTTAGGTTATCACTGTTGAGTAAATGGCTTATAACTTCGAAACTATTGCATTTAGAGTATTTTGTTTCAATATGTTATTCACCTATTTTGGGATCAGCTAAAACATAGTGAAGTTTCAGATCTGTGCCTCATTGCATAGCTGAGTAATAGCTACTTTGAAGTTCTCACTATTGAGTAAATCAGTTGTAATTGGAAAACTATTGCATTTAGAGAATTTCGTATAAATATGTTATTCAGCTACTTTTGGGTCAGCTATAACATAGTAAAATTTCAGACCTGTAGCTCATGGCATAGCTGAGTAATAGCTACTTTTAGGTCATCACTATTGAGTAAATCAGTTGTAACTTGAAAACTATTGCATTTACAATATTTTGCTTAAATATGTTGTTCACCTACTTTTGGGTCAGCTATAACATAGTAAAATTTCAGACCTGTAGCTCATGGCATAGCTGAGTAATAGCTACTTTTAGGTCATCACTATTGAGTAAATCAGTTGTAACTTGAAAACTATTGCATTTAGAGTATTTTGTTGCAATATGTTATTCACCTATTTTGGGGTCAGCTATAACATAGTGAAGTTCCAGACCTGTGGCTCATTGCATAGCTGAGTAATAACTACTTTGAGGTTCTCACTATTGAGTAAATCAGTTGTAATTGCAAAACTATTGCATTTAGAGAATTTAGTATAAATATGTTATTCAGCTACATTTGGGTCAACTATAACATAGTAAAATTTCAGACCTGTAGCTCATGGCATAGCTGAGTAATAGCTACTTTTAGGTCATCACTATTGAGTAAATCAGTTGTAACTTGAAAACTATTGCATTTAGAGTATTTTGCTTAAATATGTTGTTCACCTACTTTTGGGTCAGCTATAACATAGTAAAATTTCAGACCTGTAGCTCATGGCATAGTTGAGTAATAGCTACTTTTAGGTTATCACTGTTGAGTAAATCACTTATAACTTGGAAATTATTGCATTTAGGGTATTTTGTTTCAATATGTTATTCACCTATTTTGGGATCAGCTATAACATAGTGAAGTTTCAGATCTGTGGCTCATTGCATAGCTGAGTAATAGCTACTTTGAAGTTCTCACTATTGAGTAAATCAGTTGTAATTGGAAAACTATTGCATTTAGAGAATTTCGTATAAATATATTATTCAGCTACTTTTGGGTCAGCTATAACATAGTAAAATTTCAGACCTGTAGCTCATGGCATAGCTGAGTAATAGCTACTTTTAGGTCATCACTATTGAGTAAATCAGTTGTAACTTGAAAACTATTGCATTTACAGTATTTTGCTTAAATATGTTGTTCACCTACTTTTGGGTCAGCTATAACATAGTGAAATTTCAGACCTGTAGCTCATTGCATAGCTGAGTAATAACTACTTTGAGGTTCTCACTATTGAGTAAATCAGTTGTAATTGCAAAACTATTGCATTTAGAGAATTTAGTATAAATATGTTATTCAGCTACATTTGGGTCAACTATAACATAGTAAAATTTCAGACCTGTAGCTCATGGCATAGCTGAGTAATAGCTACTTTTAGGTCATCACTATTGAGTAAATCAGTTGTAACTTGAAAACTATTGCATTTAGAGTATTTTGCTTAAATATGTTGTTCACCTACTTTTGGGTCAGCTATAACATAGTAAAATTTCAGACCTGTAGCTCATGGCATAGCTGAGTAATAGCTACTTTTAGGTTATCACTGTTGAGTAAATCACTTATAACTTGGAAATTATTGCATTTAGAGTATTTTGTTTCAATATGTTATTCACCTATTTTGGGGTCAGCTATAACATAGTGAAGTTCCAGACCTGTGACTCATTGCATAGCTGAGTAATAGCTACTTTGAAGTTCTCAATGTTGAGTAAATCACTTGTAATTTGAAAACTATTGCATTTAGAGAATTTAGTATAAATATGTTATTCAGCTACTTTTGGGTCAGCTATAACATAGTAAAATTTCAGACCTGTAGCTCATGGCATAGCTGAGTAATAGCTACTTTTAGGTTATCACTGTTGAGTAAATCACTTATAACTTGAAAACTATTGCATTTAGAGTATTTTGTTGCAATATGTTATTCACCTATTTTGGGGTCAGCTATAACATAGTGAAGTTCCAGACCTGTGGCTCATTGCATAGCTGAGTAATAGCTACTTTGAAGTTCTCACTGTTGAGTAAATCAGTTGTAATTGGAAAACTATTGCATTTAGAGAATTTAGTATAAATATGTTATTCAGCTACATTTGGATCAACTATAACATAGTAAAATTTCAGACCTGTAGCTCATGGCATAGCTGAGTAATAGCTACTTTTAGGTCATCACTATTGAGTAAATCAGTTGTAACTTGAAAACTATTGCATTTAGAGTATTTTGCTTAAATATGTTGTTCACCTACTTTTGGGTCAGCTATAACAGAGCAAAAATTCAGACATGTAGCTCATTGCATAGCTGAGTAATAGTTACTTTGAGGTTCTCACTCTTGAGTAAATCAGTTGTAACTTGAAAATTATTACATTTAGAGTATTTTGTTAAATATGTTATTCACAGACGTTTTGGTCAGCTATAACATAGTGAAATTGCAGACCTCTATGTCATGGGATAGCTGAGGAATAGCTTCTTTCAGGTTCTCACTGTTGAGTAAATCATTGTATCCAACCTGTAGGAAATCATGGGCTGGGAATCTGTTAATATGGTCCGATTTGACCTTGGAACCCTCCTTCAAGGTCAAATGAGGATAGCCAAACATAAAAGTGCTTATAACTTGCTTATTATTGGTCCCAGAGGTTGGAATGAAAACCAACCTATAGAAAATCATGAGCTGGGAATTTTTTGGTGTGGTCGGATTTCACCATGGACCCCTCCTTCAAGGTCAAATGAGGATAGCCAAACTTAAAAGTGCTTATAACTCACTTATTATTGGTCCTAGAGGTTTCGAATGGAAAACCAACCTATAGAAAATCATGGGCTGGGAATCTTTTGGTGTGGTCGGATTTGACCTTAGACCCCCTCCTTCCAGGTCAAACGAAGATAGCCAAACTTAAAGTGCTTTTTACTCGCGTATTATTGGTCTTGGAGGTTTGGGATGGTAAACCAACATATAGGAAATCATGGGCTGGGATTCTTTTGGTGTGGTCAGATTTGACCTGGGACCCCTCCTTCAAGGGCAGTTGAGGATAGCCAAACTTACAATTGCTTAGAACTCGCTTATTATTGGTCCTACAAGTTTGGGATGGTAAACAAGCTACAGGAAATCATGGGCTGGGAATTTTTTTGTGTGGTCGGATTTGACCTTGGATCCCCTCCTTCAAGGTCAAACAAGGATAGCCAAACTTAAAAAGTGCCTATGACTCACTTATTATTGGTCCGAGAGGTTTGGGATGGTAAACCATCCTAAATTCTTTGGCTGGGAATCTTTTGGTATGGTCAGATTTGATCTTTGGACCCCTTCTTCATGGTCGAACGAGGATATTGCATTTATAGTATTTCTTTAAATATTTTGAACCTACTTTTTACCCTTAAACAATTACCTTGTTACTTTATTTCATAATACCATTTGCAGGGCACAACTTTTTTGTCCTTTTCTTCTGTCAGCTTCGAAATATCTTTCGAACATGCTGTTCAGTTACCATTTACTGTATTTCTGTACAGCCCTTTCCCTGATAATTATGCTTTCCTCTCATTATCACCATCACAAATCAAAAACATTCAGTCAGCTGACACAGTGCCCGTTCACGGGCACTCTCCTCTTGTTAAAATCTTATATGGGCTATCACTTGAAAACCGTAAGGTGCGGGAATTTGATACTTTGTAGGGACATTGGTTGAGGGCTGTGAGTGTGTAACATCATAGTGTGACCTTGGTTTGACCTTTTAACTTGCTGTAGTGATTTTGACCTTTATAAATTTTTTCCAGACTATATATCTGAAATTGTATGGTATAGAAAGTTGATATGTGGTAGGAACATTGGTTAAAGGATTTAAGTGTGCAGGATCATGGAGTGATCTTAATTTAACCTTTGACCTTGCCGTAATGACCTTGACCTTTCAACTCTTGTCTTGATACTTGGTAGGTTTGGTGTAGGTGTGGATCATTGTGGGGTCTTGATTTTACCTTTGACTTAGCTGTAGTCATCTTGACCATTAAAATCTCGTCTGGGCTATATCTGTGAAAGCATAATGTGTAGGAACTTGAAACTTGGTAGGGACATTCGTTGCAGATTGTAGGTGTGGAATGTCATGGTGTGACCTTGATTTGACTTTTTATTGCGTTAATACATCCTATCCAATGGAAAATTGCTAATCCGGTCGGCGCAGACCGGCCCGCCAAACATCAGAAAAAGACGTCCTGTGTTTCCACCGGCTGGCTGGTCCCTAGTACTAGTGCACTCGCCAGATGGCGTGTTGTACTTCCTTCCTGTCTAGACAGCGTGACGTCATAGCATCTTTTTCGTTTGGCGCGAACTAGTGCACACAGATTTTTCTGTGCTTCAGAATTTTGGGAGTTTATTGCCAGAATATTGTGTTTTTAAATAATTCATTTACTTAAATGTATGTCAGAGTGTTCATAGACCAACATGCGGCCATGCCATGGCCAGCTTTGATGGTCATTCCTTCTGTGCGCGGTGTAGAGAGAAAGGGAAGGGGAAGGACATGTGTGTTGAATCTCCAACTACAGATTGTAAGTTCTGCCTTTTATTAACCCCTGAGCAAAAGCACAACTAGCTACCCCTTCGTACAAGTTAAAGAAGGAAAAACGGGATGCCAGAAAAGCAGAACTTTCTTCACCTGGTAAAGACGGTACTTTGGTTAATCCATCTACCGTGACAGTTATTGCTGCTGTTAGTGACACAGCTTCCATTTCTTCCCCGCCTGACCCTGTTCCTGAAAAGAAACTTAAGAAGGAAAAACCATCTACCTCAAAGTCCAAAAAAATTGTTGAGAAATCAGCTACAGATAAGAATATGGAGGAGTTAGATCAGAAGTGGTCGGACAGATTCAATCGTTTGGAGGCCCTTCTTATGTCAAAGACCTTCCAACCGACCTTCTCATCTGCTGTTAAAGTTACACCATCTTATTCTCCAGCTAATGTTCACAGAGACACTGAACCCTTCTTCCAACCGACTTCATCAGGGCGCACTGGCCAGGACTTCTCTGCTATGCATCAGTCTGCCAGCCAGCTCACTCAAGAGACTGTCACTTTAGAGCGCACTGGACAGGGCTCCTTTGTTTTGTTGCATCAGCCTTCCAGCCAGCTCAGATCCGACCTTCACCGACCGGAATCTTCACCCAAGCGCACTGTTTCTGACTCCTCTGCTGTGAAGCATCAGTCGACCAGCCAGCTTGCCTCTGACCGACCCGACTGGATTCATCTCCCAAGCGCACTGGTTCTGACTCCTCTGCTATTAAGCAACAGTCGTCCAGCCAGCTTTCATCTGACCGACACCGACCTAGGACAACTGAGCACACTGGTACCGACTCCTCTGCCTCCAGGCATCAGTCCACCAGCAAGCTTATGTCTCACCGACCTCATTCTCACTGACCTAGATTCTCAGTTCCTACCGACACCGGCTCTCCTCAGTTACACAGACAAAGGAAGGACAGTGCTTCCAGTTGCAGTTCTGAGGCTGGTAGTGAAGGCTCCGACCGACCACCAGTGGATCTGTACGTGGAGGAAGGTGAACTGTCGGATGAACAAGATATGACTGTCACTGAACCGGACCAGATACCTTCTGCAGAGCAAACGTACTGGGAAACCATGAGGGGCATCAGGTCTTACATGGGTTGGTCTAACATCCCAGATGTAGACAGTTCCAACACAGCTTCAGATGATAACCCCTTTTCTGGACCTAAGATTCCTGTGCCCGGCAAGGTTTCTGTCAACATGCCAACTGAGGACTGGCTTTGTAAAAAGCTCAGCAAGTTGAACTTATCCGACCAGAAGCTCTGAGGCCGGTGGTTTGATGAAGGACCAATTTTTTTTAGAGCTGCCAAATCACAGTCAAAGTGGTATGGACTCTTTTCTGACCACAAAGTGGATTCATCAACTGTCTCAACCTGGAGTACAGACGCCTCTAAGCTGAATAGTTGCTACAGCAGAATCGCCAGACAGTCGGGCCTTACTTCTACCCCACCTGCATCACGTTGCCTGTCACAGGAAACTCTGCGAAGATGGGAGAAGTCGTCTAGGGAGGCCACGGTGATCTGCAATCAAGCAGCCAGCTTTAATAGATGCCTCTTTAAAGTGCAGCAAAACATGCAGGAACAGATGAAAACTATCCGGACTGAGAGTAAAGGGAAGGGTTCAGCCAAAGTGTCCTCTGCAATGGAAGAACTTCAATTTCTCGTGGACTTCAATGCGAGTATAACTCAAGCAGCTGCCAAGACAATGGAACACCTCTCTGAGTTTGTTTTCATTTCTATGGGAAATCTGACATTGGCCCGCAGAGACGCTCATTTGAACCACATCAAAGGAGGTGTCAAACTGGATACAGTTGCCGCACTCAGGACTGCTCCATTGCATATCGCTACCTTGTTCCCTAACAATATCAAACAGGCAGAAGAAGAAATTGCTCACTTTGAAGCCAAAGGACAGTCTAGCTCTAGGGGTAAGGGTCGGTACCACCCATATGAGCGTACAGAGAAAAGGTCAGATAAAAAGTCGGATTCCAAGAATGACAGACCCGCTTGGAAGAACATTGGGAAAGGTAGCTACAAGAAACCCAAGGGGAAGTCTTCCAGCTATTCATCGCGACCAGCCAAGGGCCAGCAGTTCTACAAATGACAATTACTGTATAGACAAGTTACAGAGGGGACTGCTGGCCGGTAGCCAGACTTCAACAAGACAGACATTAGACACTTGTCAAGGTTTAAATGGAAACTTTCATGTTGTTTAAGCTGTTCATTCTGCGCCCGGTCATTCCCAAAAGAGAGATTTAAGCCCCGGGTCAGCAGGTTGTTATTACAGAAATCACAAATTAAAATATGTGAAAGGTGTTTCTTGTGTCGCTCAATTGTCTTGTGTAAAACCTGTAACAAATGTCAGAAATGCTGCCTCAAATCTGCCTGTAGGGATGAGACTTCAAAACTGTTGGCAAACTTGGCTGGATCTGGGTGCCGGTCCGAAAGTAGTTCAAATCCTGAAAGAGGGTTACACCCTCCCCTTTCGGATCCGGCCAAATCTCACAAGGTCTCCCACAGTCATAAGCTGTTATGTCAATCCCCACAGGAACCTCTACCTGCTGGAGGCATTAAATCAGCTTATAGACAAAAACGCAGTAGAGCTGGTACAAAATCAAACATCCCTGGGGTTTTTCAACCAACTATTTTTAGTCCCAAAGCCCAACAACAAATGGAGACCTATACTAGATCTGAGCAAACTAAATCTTTTCCTCAAGGTGGAAAAATTCAAAATGGAGACCCCAAAGACCATCAGGAAGGGGAGTGGGTCACCTCAATAGATTTCAAGGACGCCTACTTCCATATTCCCATACAGGAACAATCCAGGAAATATCTGAGATTTCATGTCCAGGGTCAAACATACCAATTCAAAGCACTGCCTCTCGGTCTGTCCACAGCACCCTTGGGGTTCACTGTAGTCGCAAAGGAGGTGAAACTGATGGCCATACACATGGGTATAAGAATCCACCAGTACCTAGACGACTGGTTGGTGAGAGCCACATCCCACCAGGTTTGTCTCCAGCATACACAGGATCTAGTGAAAATTTGGTTGGCTGGTGAACTTGGAAAAATCAGAACTGGAACCCAAGCAGGTTTTCAACTTTCTAGGTTACCAGTTTGATCTCGAGTCCGGTCGGGTCCGACCTACACCGGTGTAACGCCATATTTTGTATGCCTCCCATATTCTGTATCTCCTCTTTGATCTTTTAGGGGATACAGAATGTGGCTGCCATATTTTGTATCCCAACAATAGGGGATTAAGGGGGTACAAAATATGGCAGCCACATTGTGTATCCCCATCATATTCTGTATCCCCTCAATTAGGAGGTGTAAAGCGGGCAAAGCTGGAGAGGATTAAGTTGCCATTGTTTAGGATGATTGTTGCCAGTCAAACAAATCAGTTGTATCATTTTGACCACTATTGATTTGATTCACTCAAGAGTGAATAGGGTTGGAAGTAAATCAGAGTTATGAGGATATATAGTTCGATGCAATATAGTGTACAGGATCATGCCCTATACATAGAAAGTCCTAAAAATTCATACTAACTGTAGCACTGAAAACCATTTTAAAATTCCAAGTTATCCCATTCACTTAATGTTCACAGTATATGAAGTTAGTACTAGCCCATCTTACGGTGTAAAACTTTTTATGACAAATTTTGCAGTTTTTATTAAATTTTGAAGAAATAACTCTATTAGGAAACTCATAGTGAATATTATATTTACATTTTTCTTTGTCTGTGTAATGAATATTATTTATGTAGCATTTTATGTATCAACTCCCTATTACAAGTTTTTTTATGTCAGCTGACTTGTCAGTCAGCTGACATGTCGTCACTCTGCGGCGTGGGCGTACGCGTGAACATCTTCTTCTCCAAAACTACAAGGCCTAGAGACATGCTGTTTTTTTTAAAAGATACCTTATCTATCGAGGATGAAAAATTGTTCAAGGCATGCAAATCTGTCTGTTCGTCTGTTTGCTAGAGACCTTACAAGGGAGGTACCCCCACCAAAAGTGTGAAAATTTCAACACTTTATCACAATTTTCTCAGTGACTATTGCAGGGATTTCTCTCATATCTTGCATATATGTACTAGGCCAGAGGTAGATTCTCTTGTGTGAGTATGAGACCTGGATCTGTCTTAGTTTTTTTTTAATAAATTTTTTTATTAATTTTTAATGCATTAAAATTCATGAAATCATGCACTAAATCACTTATAACTTGAAAAGTGTTGCATTTAGAGCATTTTGTTAAAATATGTTATTCAGCTACTTTTTTCATAGCTACAACATGGTGAGTAACTTGGGTGTCTGTCTCAATAGCTAAGTGAGTAATAGCTACTTTTGGGCTTTTCAGTAACTACCATCTTGAGTAAAATCACTTGTAACATGAAAACTATTGCATTTAGAGAATTTCTTATAAATATGTTAATCCGCTACTTTTGAGTCAGGTATAACATAGTAAAATTTCAGACCTGTAGCTCATGGCATAGCTGAGTAATAGCTACTTTTAGGTTATCACTGGTGAGTAAATCACTTATAACTTGAAAACTATTGCATTTAGAGTATTTTGTTTCAATAAGTTATTCACCTATTTTGGGGTCAGCTATAACATAGTAAAATTTCAGACCTGTAGCTCATGGCATAGCTGAGTAATAGCTACTTTGAGGTTATCACTGTTGAGTAAATCACTTATAACTTGAAAACTATTGCATTTACAGAAATTTGTGTAAATATGTTATTCAGCTACTTTTGGATCAGCTATAACATAGTGAAATTACAGACCTGTAGCTCATGGCACAACTGAGCAATAGCTATTTTCAGGTACTGTATGTTGAGTAAATCAGTTGTAACTTGAAAAATATTGCATTTGGAGTATTTTGTGTAAATATGTTGTTCACCTACTTTTGGGTCAGCTATAACATAGTGAAATTACAGACCTATAGCTCATGGCATAACTGAGTAATAGCTACTTTTAGGTTATCACTGTTGAGTAAATCACTTATAACTTGAAAAGTATTGCATTTAGAGTATTTTGTTTCAATACGTTATTCAGCTACTTTTGGGTCAGCTATAACATAGTGAAATTACAGACCTGAAGCTCATGGCATAGCTGAGTAATAGCTACTTTTAGGTTATCACTGTTGAGTAAATCATTTATAACTTGAAAACTATTGCATTTACAGAAATTTGTGTAAATATGTTATTCACCTGTTTTGGGTCAGCTATAACATAGTGAAATTACAGACCTGTAGCTCATGGCACAACTGAGCAATAGCTATTTTCAGGTACTGACTGTTGAGTCAATCAATTGTAACTTGAAAAATATTGCATTTGGAGTATTTTGTTAAAATCAGTTGTAACTTGAAAACTATTACATTTAGAGTATTTTGTTTAAATAAGTTATTCACATAATTTTTGGTCAGTTATATCATAGTGAAATTGCAGACCTCTATGTCATGCTATAGCTGAGCAATGGCTACTTTCAGGTTCTCACTATTGAGTAAATCATTGTATCCACTGGATAGCCGCAGTGTGTAGAGAGATTTCACCATTACCGCTCTAATGAAAAAAATATTATAGCTAGCCTTCTCAAGTTTGCAGAATATATTAATAACCATAAAATGTTGCTTGGGAATATTTTTGAAAAACAAGATGGCCGCCAGGGACGTTTATTCGACTTTAAACAAGGACTTTTGTTGGCCCTCTAGAGGAAAGGGTATTATAGTTAGAGATCTCAAATTCGCAGGATATGTTCCTCATTATAAAATCTTGACTGGGAATATTTTTGGCCTCATTTTGAAAAACAAGATGGCCGCCACAGGTGCTTCTTTGTCAGTCATGAAAAGTGCTTATATCTCCCTTATTATTGGTCCTAGAGGTTTGGGATGGTAAACCAACCTGTAGGAAATCATGGGCTGGGAATCTTTTGGTGTGGTCAGATTTGACCTTTGACCCCTCCTTCAAGGTCAAATGAGGATATCCAAACTTAAAAGTGCTTATAACTCACTTATTATTGGTCCTAGAGGTTTGGGATGGTAAACAGACATATAGGAAATCATGGGCTGGGAATCTGTTGATGTGGTCTGATTTCACCTTGGACCTCTTCTTCAAGGTCAAACTAGGATAGCCAAACTGAAAAGTGCTTATAACTCGCTTATTATTGGTCTTAGAGGTTTGGGATGGTAAAACAAGGTATAGGAAATCATGGACTGGGATTCTTTTGGTGTGGTCAGATTTGACCTTGGACCCCTCCTTCAAGGTCAGTTGAGGATAGCCAAACTTAAAATTGCTTATAACTCGCTTGTTATTGGTCCTACAGGTTTGGGATGGTAAACCAACCTACAGGAAATCATGGGCTGGGAATCATTTGGTGTGGTCAGATTTGACCTTGGACCCCTCCTTCAAGGTCAAACAAAGATAGCCAAACTTAAAAGTGCCTATAAATCGCTTATCATTGGTTCTAGAGGTTTGGGATGGTAAACCATCCTATAGGAAATCGTGGGCTGGGAATCTTTTGGTGTGGTCAGATTTGACCTTTGGACCCCTCCTTCAAGGTCAAATAAGGACAGCCAAACTTAAAAGTGCTTATAACTCGCTTATTATTGGTCCTAGAGGTTTGGGATGGTAAACCAACCTATAGGAAATCATGGGCTGGGAATGTTTTTGTGCGGTTGGATTTGACCGTGGACCCCTTCTTCAAGGTCGTACGAGTATACTGCATTTGCAGTATTTCTTTAAATATGTTTTAACCTACTCTTTACACTTAAACAGTTACCTTGTTACTTTCCTTCAGAATACCATTTGCAGGGCAAGACTTTTTTGTCCTTTTCTTCTGTCAGTTTCAGAATTTCTTTTGAACATGCTGTTCAATTACCATTTACTGTACTTCTGTACAGCACTTTCCCTGATAATTATGCTTTCCTCTCATTATTACCTTCACAAATCAAAAACACTCAGTCAGCTGACACAGTGCCCGTTCACGGGCACTCTCCTCTTGTTTACAAGATATGGTCACTAGGTAAGATCTGTGAAACAAGTTTATTAAGTTTAAAATAAAAACTGTTCGAAAAATTGATAGTAAATCTTCAAATGATTACATATTCATAAATCTTCAAATGTTTACATATTGAATTCTTCCTGTAAAAAAGTATCATTCAACATAAAAAGAATGACTTTTTATTGACATGGGCATAGGGCATTAGGCCACTGATGATTAGTTAGTGATTAGTTAATTGGATTTACTCGGACCTTATGTTGCTGGGCCTCTTCAGTCTCAATGGGAAGCCATGTTGATTGGTTCACAATTTAATAAGTTGATTAAAATTAAGCTTTATTGGCCTCTGGTCATTCAGTGTTGAGCTGAATATAGAGGAGTAAATATGACCAAATACTTTGGAAAAGATTACTCATTTTAAATTTTAGCCTTGTATTACATGACTTGTATTTATTTAGTCTGATCTTACACTTGCACACAGGAAAACTTTCTGTAATAACATTCTAAAATTATATGCACAGGTTTTGTAGAACTAATTCATTTTATGTGGTTTACAAAAGTAATGAGATAGATATATATTTAAAATACATTTAATGTTAAATATCTAATCTAAGTTTGTAAAAGTTTGTAGAGAGAGATATACATAATTCACATTGTATTGAATTCACTGAGGTGCTGCATATTCATTACATATACAAAGAAAACAAAATAATTTGAAAAGTAAAATGTATATAATTACAAACACTAGGCTATTAACTGCATAACCATAATGTACAGAGGGAAATTCTAATGATTAGCTCATAAAATACAACGGGACACAAAATATGGCAAAGGGGATACAGAATATGACAGGGGATACAAAATGTGGCAGCCCCCTTACCATATTTTCTTTCCCCACACACTTTGTGGCAGCCCCCCTTGCCACATTTTGTATCCCCACACACTTTGTGGGGGATACATTATCTGGCGCTACACCGAACGGGTGGCAGAGCCTTCAAGACAAAATACTGAAACTGCTATCCGACCTGTCCGGTCCAGGAGTTCATGTCCTTTATAGGTTTGTTAACAGCCACAGAAAAGCAAGTTCATCTGGGCCGACTTCATATGAGACCCATTCAGTGGCATTTGAAAAACAGTTGGAGAGTACCGGAATCTCTAGAGAAGGTGATCCCAATCCCGAGGTCCCTGCACCCCCATTTACAATGGTGGCTAGAAAAAGACAATGTACTCACAGGCCAACCATTACACCCAATAAAACATGCTCTGCAAATCTTTACAGACACATCAAAAGAAGGGTGGGGCGCTCGCTTAGATGAGCACACTGCAAGAGGAACCTGGTCCCTTCCGGAAAGCAAGTTGCATATAAACTATCTGAAACTAAAAGCAGTCTTTCTAGCTCTAAAAGAGTTCCAAGATCTCTGTACCGACAAGATAGTACTTGTGGCAACCGACAACACTACAGTAGTGTCATAAATAAACAAGGAAGGGGGCATGAGGTCGGCCCACTTTGTGCCCTATTGTTGAGGATCTTGACCTGGTGTAACAGGAAGCAAGTGACTCTCAAAGCCTGACACATTCCAGGCCGGCTGAACGTCGTAGCAGACAAGCTATCCAGGCTAGGCCAGACCATCCAAACAGAGTGGTCTCTCCTTCCAGAGTTCTTCCAAGCAATATACAGCAGGTGGCACCAGCCTCAAATAGACCTATTTGCCACGAGGTTCAACTAGTTGCCTCCATTTGTGTCACCGGTACCGGATCCCCTGGCCACTGCAGTAGACGCACTCAGTCTGCCATGGGAGGATCTGGACGCATATGCCTTCCAACCAGCAGCCATATTGGGCATAATGGTGGAGAAGTTGCAGGATTCCCCATGCAAGAGAATCATCCTGATTGCTCCAGGATGGCCCAACATGCCTTGGTTTTGGGATCTAGTGGCAATGTCCAGCCAAATCCCACTGAGCCTGCCCAATCTGCCCAACCTGTTGATTCCCTTCAATCAGATCGCTCACAGAAATATGACAAATCTAAATCCCCATGCATGGCTCCTAGAGCCTCAGCAATCAAGGAGCAGGGCTTCTCTGAGGCAGTGGCAGCAAGAATTGAGGCAATCAACCAGATCCGTCTATGAGGCAAAGTGGACCATTTTTGCAAAGTGGTGCCTCAGTAATCAGGTGGACTTCAGGGCACCCCCTGTAAAGTCAGTTGCTGACTTGCTTGTGTACCTATTTCAGGAAAGGAAGCTACAGCCCAGCACCATTGATGGTTACAGGTCAGCCATTGCTGATAAGCTGGGGAACTCACCCATCAATATCAGCAAGGACGAAAATCTCACTCGTCTCCTGGATAGTTTCCATAGAGACAGACCCAAAGGCCGGAGGGGAATCCTCTCCTGGAACCTCTGACTGGTCCTGCACCAGCTGACAAAGGCTCCATTTGAACCAATCAAAGAGGCTTCCTTGAAGCATTTGACCTTCAAGACTGTTTTCCTCTTAGCCCTTGGGTCCGGCAAACATAGAAGTGAGATCCATGCGTGGCAAAACAAGAATATTAGACACCAATGCGATTGGTCCAAAGTTTCCCTGTACCCATCACCCAGCTATCTTTCTAAGAACCAGCTGGCAAATGAGGGTCCAGACAGTGTGGCCCCAGTGGTTATACCGGCCCTGGCCCCAACTCTGGATAGATCCCTCAAGTCTGACAGGTCCCTCTGTCCAGTCAGAGCATTGCGCTATTATTTGGACAGGACCTCAGGCAGAATAAGGAGTTGGTCTTTGTCTCCTTTAAGAAAGGCTTTGACAAGGACATCTCACCTGCCACTATCTCCTCATGGATCAAACAGACTGTGATCCTATGTTATGAGCTCTCTGACCAGGAGGCCCACACTTTACATCAGGTTAAAGCACATGATGTCAGGGCCTTCGCTGCTTCTAAGGCCTTCCAGTCAGGAGTCTCCTTAGAACAAATCCTGTCAGCTTGCCACTGGAAGTCACATAATACCTTCACTCAATTCTACCTGAAGGATGTTCCATGGGCTGATTCAGAGCTCTATCACCTGGGACCTGTAGTGGCTGCTCAGCCAAAAAAAACAAACCCAAAAACAACAAAACTGTGGCATGCTTCCTTCGAGAGGTTTATTTCTACTTCTTATGGGACTGAACTCATCCCTCTCTTCCCCTACCTCAGAGCAGGTCTGTAAAAAGGGGGGGAAGTTGGTTTGGACCAAATAGCCGGTCTCTGATAACCGACTATGGCCTTAAGGGTTTCCTGAACTCAAAGTCGACCCAGGCTTGGAAGAAAAATTTGGTTAGTTCTGTTTTTGAGTTCACCTAAGTCCCTAGTAACTTCCCCGCCAACCAAGCGGTAGTTATTCAGCAATTGTCTATTGGATAGCATGTATTAATGCAATAAAATTGCAAAGTTAATAAGTAAATTAAATTTTTATAAGTTAATACCCTATCCAATGGACACACAAGACCCTCCCACCGACCCCGCTATCAGCTTACTAGGGGTCTAATAGGTTTAGACAACGAAAAAGATGCTATGACGTCACGCTGTTTAGACAGGAAGGAAGTACGACACGCCATCTGGCGAGTGCACTAGTACTAGGGACTTGCCAGCCGGTGGAAACACAGGACGTCTTTTTTTTACGTTTGGCGGGCTGGTCTGCGCCGACCGGATTAGCAAATGTCCATTGGATAGGGTATTAACTTATAAAAAATTTAATTTAATTTAACTTTTACCACTGCCATATTTAAGACATATTTTTCCCATCACAAATGTGTGGATTGCTGCAATTAATTGTATCCACTGGAAGCATCCAGTGTATACTTTGGTTTAGCATTCGCTACGCTGCTGCCACCGCGTGTAGAGAAATTTTCGACATTAATGCTCTCAGAGGAAAATTACACCAGCTAGGTTCACCAAATTTGCAGGATATCTTCATTGGGAGGTAAGCTTCTCTGGAACTGAAATTAGCCTCATTCTGAAAGACAAGATGGCCGCCGCGGGCATTTCTTTGAAAATTATCAACCTTTTTCTGCTGGCTGATACTCGTAGGTAGAAGGTTGAATCTCTTCATAGGTGATATGTATAACATATATACATGTCTTCTACAACCTTGCAGACATTTGACTTTGAAGCTCTTAATTCAGGGACATTCACGGAGTGTCAAAGTACCCCACGTAGCGGACTTTTGAAGTGACTATATCTCCTTTATTATTGGTCCTAGAGGTTTGCAGTGTAAAACCAACCTATAGGAAATCATGGGCTGGGAATCTTCTTATGTGGACAGATTTGATCTTTGTCCCCTCCTTCAAGGTCAAACGATGGTTCACTGGCTTTGGTGAGTTGTCTTTCCGGTGGATAACCAACCTGTAGGAAATCATGTGCTGGGAATCTTCTGATGTGGTCAGATTTGACATTGGACCCCTCCTTAAGGTCAAACAAGGATAACCAAGCTTGAAAGTGCTTATAAATTGTTTTTTTATTGCGCAAAATACCCTTATCTTATCCTCACTGATGCTTACGTGTTGGCAGGAGCAAACATGGACGACCAAACGAGAATATTTTTATAATAAATATTCTTGTCGGTACCAGTATGAATACACATGACCGCGCATGCGCGTGCACTGGAAGAACCCCGTTAAGCCTCACTTTTATTTTGGTTGTGAGGGAGTAAACATCGTTTGACACAATCTTTGTTTGCGAAGAATTTCAACATGGCTGGCAAGGAAGGAGATGTTTTGAAAAGAATTCACGCTTTCATAAGAATTGGAAGGTTTTATTTTCTTTTCTTTTGATGGTTGCCAGCCTTCTTCAACAGGAACTCTGCATTTTGAGTGGTTTTATGGCACTTACAGACCTTTTACATGGTTAGTGGTAGGGTCATGTTCACCAATTAACAAGAAGTTTTTCCTCGACATTGAGAAAAGAATTCATCTTCCTGGCTCTCCACCACATCTATTTCATCTGACCCTCTGCACACAGCTTATACTAGCATGTCTAGAAGCTATGCAATGTCCCTCAACTGTCTTATTGATGAACAGAAGAACTTCATAGATAAGACTTCTTCTTCATTGTTATTAAATAAAGATGTAAAGACAGCAAAAACTGCTTTCTTCAAGATCTACCTCTTCACAATATAACCACAGATCTCTTCCTTGAGCCGGTAGAGTGGTCAGAATAAGATCTTCATCTCACAAAAGGGTAGTACCTCTATCTCTTCTAGTGAGGTGAATATGGCAGAGGCAACCCCTGTAACAGAAGAATCCACCATGAACAGAAATTCTCATCAGATAGTTTCAGATCTATAACTTGCAGAAGCTCATCTGAAAACAACTTGGAAGAAGAACTTCCGGGATTTGGACCTTCTCAACCAGCTGTTTCATTCCAATATTACTGATCATTATGGAAAAAAATTAAATTTCACTGATCAGTTATTTACAGCAGAGAAATGTACTGTTAATAGGTTGTCAGAGGCTAGAATGTCTGGAATCCACGGCTGGGGAGGAAGAAGTTCATGGTGATACAACTTCAATTGAAAACAACTAGCAACTCTGTCTTTACTGAGGTAGATACGACAGGAGCTGCTTGAGATCAAGAAGAACTACCTAAGTTAACCTCATCCATTCAATTTGGTATGGAAGGGGTTTGCTTTCATCACTTTTCTACTGTATGCAAGGTCTGTGCTGGGGTTTCTCATTGTAAAACACATCAATAAATTTCTCAACGATAGCACACAAATGCCAGGAATTTTTCAGAAGCATTTGTTCAATCTACCTTGTCTTCCTTGCAGTTAAAACACAGGATATTCAAATGCTGGGGTAGGCCATCTTCTGGTCATTATTCTCCAGGAGTGATCCTCAGAATACTGCAGTGTTTTGGATCCAGTGGACCATCACTTCTTTAAGGCATTGAAGTACTGCTCAGCTATTTTCAAACTAACCCAATTTCTTTCTTCTCATTTATTGGGAAGTCTTAGAAATTATAGAAGAGGCATCAATGACAAGTATTTGCAACATGAACTGGCTAGTCGTGATGTCATACCTTTTCCTTTTCCTGCATCTATCTAACATCACAGAGATTGGCAGGAATCTTCAGTGTTAGAAGTTATGCCCACAGCTACATTATCATGACAAGTTATTTTGT
Organism: Sabellastarte sp. h YS-2021; assembly: GCA_964017235.1. NCBI lineage: Eukaryota > Metazoa > Annelida > Polychaeta > Sabellida > Sabellidae > Sabellastarte > Sabellastarte sp. h YS-2021. The sequence continues at coordinate 141,208,027 of OZ024928.1, forward strand.
GGTAAAACAGACAAGAATTAACAGAATGCATCACAATCCATCAGAGGTAGTGTTGCTGTTGAAGTGACAACCAATGTGTAACAGGAATACTTGCTGGAGGTTGTCTGCTGTTGTACTTCACCATCTAGTTGAAAAGCGAATGTTATCTTGGAGTTGGGCACATTCTGCGTGAAGCCACTTTAATGAATTGTCGAGAATTCCCACAATTCATAGCAGACATATATTCTGACAGGAAACAACAAAATTAATGGAAGTTTGTATTTAATGCTTCTGTACATTTATAATCTCAGTAAAATGTATACAAGTCTACAGTTTTACAGCACATTAGTGACCTGTGAGTGTAGTGTATTAATCAAAACATCACACGGTCCCAGCTTTGAGGAGGCAAACCGCTAGGTAATCAGTACTCCGTTTACGAAGATGGATGGGTAGTCGTGTTACAGCTAGTACTAGACGCGTTCTTCCTCATTCCCAGACACAACTAAACGTTAGCTTTTATTGTTTCTTTGCTGGTGAAAGAATGCACCTTGTCATAGGTCGTTCTTTTCAGTTCACAGCCCTACCCTTTGGTATAGCAACGGCTCCACTCGAATTTGTCTTCGTAGCCCCACATTCATCAGTATTGAGACCACTGGTTATATACTGCCGCCTACATCACATGTTTGCTTGTAGAAATCGAAGCAATTAGTGAACTGTGTACAGAAACTACATTGGGTGATAAGCTCTTGAAGTCAGAACTCATCCCATCAAAACATTTCTACTTCTTTGGTTACTAATTCAACCATGGCAAGGGTGAAGCGTCCCCATAGAAGGAAAGTGGGGTATTTGACATACATGCATGCAAGTTTATTAGCCATTCCCAGAAATTCTAATGTCATTTATAGGAATCTATAATTTGGAACATACAGTCCCAATGGACATTCTTCACATAAGTGTTGCTTGGAATTTCCATTGGAATATTTACAATCTCCACACTTTCAGACATGTTGTTCACAGTTTTTTACAGAACTTGTGACTATAAAGGGTCAAAACACATTTGGGAGACCTGTTACTGTCATATGGTCAGCCACAGAAACCATGAAGTACTGAAGGCTGCATTTCTGATGATAATGTTTTTCAAATTAACCTTCAAAACAAGAGGGTTTTCAGATAATGGCACGGCACAGTGTTGTTTTATCTTAACAAGAGGGACCCATTCATTAGATATGTGTCTGATGGTCTGACATCTAATGGTCCTTTGTAAGCCCACAACAATTCTGACGGCTGACAGCTCACCACATTTAGTGCTGTCAAAATGGGATATCAACATCTTTTCATACAGAGATAAGTCATTAAAACAGAATGTCCTTCATCCCATAGTTTTCACATTATTTGCCAAATTTGGCACACTGCAATGTTAGATAGCTTTGTAACAAAGATGAAGAACAAACTATCTGTGTTTATTTCACCAGTCTAATACCCTAATGCAATGCAATACAATGGCAGTAGATGTATTGAGTATCTTATTCGAGGCACTATTTGGTTATGCCTGCTGTTGAGTATTTCTCATTTCAAACATGGTACAAAAATGACAATTATACTTTGTAAGTGATAGTAGGAGCCCCAGGGTGACTAGGGATGTGTTGGCTTTGGGATCTGATGGACGTTTTCTCAAACCACTATTGTCCTACATCAAGGAGGAATCTCTTTAAACAACTATTCAACTAGAGATTCACCAAAGCCTTCCATAGACACCTCAGAGTCTTCTTCTTTAAAAATACTACAGAGCAAGGTAGTGCTTTTTGATTCTGATGCAAGGAGAGTCAAGGGGGCTTCCAACAGCCACTTCTCTCCCTAATTTTTTTGACTCATTGATTCACTGATCAAATCTGTTTTCTACCTTACTTGCAGGATACAGGATTGTTATTGCAAATCATTTGTGTTCACTGTTGGATGGTTTTTCATTTGGGTTCACTGTTAAAATCATTCATAGTTATGAACCCAATAGACTGATACATGGTTTTCATTTGGGTTCACTATTAAATTCATTCATAGTTGTGAACTAAATGGATTGATAGAGGGTTTTCATAGGATAGACCATTGAAGGTTTGTGCTATTTGGACTTGTCTTGATTATTCTTAGTCTTGCCAAAGTCTCTTTTGAACCATCTGAATCAGAATTTGAACATTCTGACATTCAAATCAGTTTTCTCATGACCTTGGTCTCTGATGGATAGAGAGGTGAGGTTGTTTGGACTTTCAAATCATTGAAACACAGAATTGGAAGGAGTTCACAGTTTCTCCTTCATCAGTACTCCTAGCAGAGAAGAGATGGCGTCAGATGGGCCCGATATTGTTCAAGCTGCAAGTTGACTCTTTGCCCCTTTAGAGCTCTAAGATTCTATTTTGACATATTTGAGATCTTAGATGGGGGAAATATGTGCTATTCATCTCTTTCAAGATGATTTTTTAGGAGGTATACAAGGAGCTCCATCTGATCTGGGGGAAAGACCCAAGGAATGGTTAAGAGGTGGTCTTCTCCATATAGAGGAGCACAATCTCCTTTTATTTACCAATGCGCCTGTCAATGATTGGGGAACACATTGGTATTTAGTGTTATAAAGTTCCAAATGCGTGGAAATTTTTTCAATGCATATTCTGGATAGTTCCAGTTTACTTAATAAAAAAATATAACTACATGTTATTTTGTTAAGATTCTAAGTATGTTTGTCATACTCTTGTACTTATCACAAGTGTGTTTGAATTTAGTACATTCAAACTAAATCTGCATACAGGGCCAAGACACCTTTGGGAAGGTTGCCAGGTTAGTGCTTACAAATATAACTATTAATGTTATATTGTTAAGTTACTTTTATTGCATACCATAGTCTAGTACTTTATTCTCACAAGATTGCTTGAGATTTGTACTTTGACTTTTCATTTGATTATACCTGCTTTTGGTGACAAAAATATTAAAAATCCCACCACCAGTATGGTTGTAATCAAGCATTAGTGAGGATAAGGTAAGGGTATTTTGCGCAATAAAATATAAAAATTTTATTGTAATTTAACTTTTTATAAGTTAAATACTTACCTTATCCTCACTAGATTCGGATTCCCACCCTGCCAACCCCACATTTTCAAGATTTTTGGGTTTACAATATATTATATTAGCTCCCAAAATTAAAGTGAGGCTTAACGGGGTTCTTCCAGTGCTCGCGCATGCGCGGTCATGCGTATTTATACTGGTACCGACAAGAATATTTCTTTTAAAGATATTCTTGTTTGGTCGTCCATGTTTGCTCCCGCCAACACGTAAGCATTAGTGAGGATAAGGTAAGTATTTAACTCATAAAAAGTTAAATTACAATAAAATTTTTACAATTATTGATCCTAGAGGTTTGCAATGTAAAACCAACTTATAAGAATTCATGGGATGGGAATCTTTTTATGTGGTCAGATTTGACCTGTCAAAGATGACAGCAAACTTAAAAGTGTTTATAACTCACTTATTATTGGTCCCAGAGGTTTGCAATGTGAAACCAACTAATAAGAAATCATGGGCTGGGAATCTTTTGATGTGAACAGATTTTGTCTTGGTCCCCTCCTTTAAGGTCAAACGATGGTTCACAGGCTTTGGTGAGTTGTCTTTCCAGTGGATACAAATTTGCATCGGTTGATACTTTGTCTTTTCTGTGCATTTTACCCCACAGGCCTTAAGGGCTGTTGGGGTATTGTTTTCACCCATGGTGTCCGGATGGGTGGGCGGGCGGCGGGGAAAACTTTGTATCTCAGAAACCGTAAGGTGTAGGAAGTTGATACTTGGTAGGGACATTGGTTAGTGCAACGTCATGGTGTGACCTTGATTTGACCTTTGACCTTGCCGCAGTGACCTTGAACTTTGGCTCCATCAACTACTTTTTTGGTCAAGAATCAGTTGGCTTCAGATGGGCCTACTGCAATTAAGGCTGTAGTCATTCCAGCTCTCAAACCTCATTTGGACAGTAGTTTGACTCGAAATAGATCAAAGGATGTGAGGAAGAATAAGAATCTTTTGTTTGTAGCTATTAAGGAGGGCTTACAAGAAATATTTCCAAGGCAACTATCTCATCTTGGTTGAAACAGACTATCCTTTTGGTTTATGAGAAGTCAGACTCTGAATCTCAATGGCTATATCAGGTTCAAGCTCATGATGTGCGTTCAATGGCTGCACCTTTGGCTTTTAAAGGAGGGGGTCTCCTTGAATGAAATCCTTGAGGCTTACTTTTGGAAGTCTCACAATACCTTCACCAATTTCTATCTGAAGGACCTGTGTTGGCATAATGGTCAGATTTTGAAATTGGGTCCTATAGTATCTGCTCAGCATATGATAAATTTATAAGTAGGTGCTTTAGAATTATATGATGTATTTATATTGATTCTTGCTTTGTATGTGTTGATTGAGAATACATTGTATTTTCATGTTTTTTCTAGGATAGATGGCTGTAGCTCTTGTATAGTGTACAGTTTGTTGGCTTGAGCCTTACTTGGAGATTATGATGTGTAAGCTGATACTGGTGCCAAGTGGGGTTCGACCCGTTGTTGCTTTGAAGTTAATGTTTGTACAGTGATGATACTACTATCTACAATTGTATTTGATGGAATTGAGCATTGTGAAATTAACCACATACTGTCTTTATTTTGAAGGTATGTTGTATGTTATGTTGTTGAATGTTGGAGTTTATGTGTTCATAATTGTATGTAACACTCACTGTTGAATGTAGGAGTTTATGTGTTCACAATTGCATGTAAAACTCACATTTTTTGTTATGTTACAGTTTCTCACAGTGTTTTTTGTTGGTGTAGGACAGGTTGTGGATGTTGCAAAAAGTAATTCCCTCTGTCCTACAGGGCTGAACTCAGCTACTGTTAGGAAATGGTAAGGGTATTTTGCTATAAAATTGGAAAAGTTTATAGTAATTTGAATTTTTATTAGAAATACTTACCATTTCCTAACACTCAAATTCCCCCCCCCCCTCCACCCCCCCCCCCCCCCTCCACCACCCCCCCCCCCCTCCACCCCCCACCCCACCCCCACCCCCACCCCCGCCTTCTTGCAAGTCAGTCTTTTTACTTGCAACAAAAATAATGACGGAAATAATTTGGTCATGTGACCTAATTGGCAGGAGGACGGACTACGTACTGTAACCCAATGACTTGGTTAAGGTTGTTGAATAACCTTAAAATCGCATATCTGTGTTGGCTATTGGGTTGGATGGCTCCACCAAATAGCTACTGTTAGGAAATGGTAAGTACTTCTAATAAAAATTCAAATTACTATAAAATTTTCCAAATCTGTAGAATTCTTCAAAAAGCTGCATTGAAAAAGTAACAGCCTCAGAGTCATGTAATCAGCTAATTGATGGAGCATTATCCTGATTGCATTAATAGAGATACCTTTTATATTTTTTGACTGCCTAAAAATATGGTAATAACTTAATTATCAATAGAACTAGACCAAGGACGCATCTGTGGCCAGATGTAAGATGTATCCACCGGAAAAGGCCAACTAATAAAGTTTCGAAGATAAACAGCATTTTTCAATAATAAGCAAGTTGTAAGCACTTTTAAGTTTGGCTATCCTCCTTTGCCCTTGAAGGAGGGGCCAAAGGTCAAAGCTGACCACATCAAAAGATTCACAGCCTATGATTTCGTATAGGTTGGTTTCACATTGCAAACATCTAGGACCAAAAATAAGCGAGTTTTAAGTTTGGCTATCCTTGTTTGACCTTCAAGGAGAGGCCCAAGGTCAAATCTGACCACATCAAAAGATTCGCAGCCCATGATTTCCTATAGGTTGGTTTCACATTGCAAACCTCTAGGACCAATAATAAGGGAGATATAAGCACTTTTCATGACTGAAAAGAAACGCCTGTGGCAGCCATCTTGTTTTTCAAAATGAGGCCAAAATATTTTGTAATGATGAACATATCCTGCAAATTTGAGATCTCTACCTACAATGCCCTTTGTTCTAGAGGGCCAACAAAACTCCTTGCTGAAAGTCGAAAAATGCCCGTGGCGGCCATCTTGTTTTTCAAAATGAGGCCAAAAATATTCCGAGGCAATATTTTCTGGATATGAATATATCCTGCAAATTTGAGAAGTCTACCTTTTTATTCCCTGGCCTCTAGAGGGGTAACGAGAAAATCTCTACACACTGCGGCGGCGGCGGCGGCGTACTCCATAGTATCGTAGTCCATAGTATCCACCGGATGCTATCTGGTGGATACAAATAGGAACACACTGTCTGATGCATGTTGATAATTTAAAGTATGATGACATATAGTCATTGTTAGTATTCAACTCTGAATTTTAATAAGTACAGAGATCCATATTTGAAAAATGCTACCAAAGTCATATTCCATAATTGTTTTTTAAGGAAGGACCAATTGATGGTGCCAAACGGTCAGTCAGCTGATGTTATGGCATCCCTCTGGGGCATCCACATGAACATCTTCTCTGAAAGATACCATATCTATCGAGGATGATAAATCGTAAAATACATGCAGACCTATCTCTTCATCTGTTCCCCAGAGGTGTTCGAAGTGAAGTACTCCCACCCAAAGTGTGAAAATTTTAACACTTTATCACAATTTTCTCATTGACTATTGAAGGGATTTTTCTCTTATCTTGCATATATGTACTAGGCTACAGGTAGATTCCCTTGTGTGAGTATAAGACTTGGATCTTTCTTGTTATTATTTTATGAATTTTTAAAATAATTTTTCATGCATTAAAATTCATAAAATCATGCACTAAATCACTTATAACTTGAAAAGTATTGCATTTAGAGCATTTTAAAATATGTTATTCAGCTGCTTTTCCCATATCTACAACATGGTGATTAATTTGGGCGTCTATCCCTATAGCTAAGTGAATAAGGGCTACTTTCTTACTTTTCCGTAGCTTCCGTAGTGAGTAAAATCAGTTGTAACTTGAAAACTATTGCATTTAGAGAATTTTGTATAAATATGTTATTCAGCTACTTTGGGGTCAGCTATAACATAGTAAAATTGCATACCTGTAGCTCATTGTATAGCAGAGTAATAGCTTTGAGGTTATCACTGTTAAGTAGATCAGTTATGAATTGAAAACTATTGCATTTAGAGTATTTTGTTTAAATATGTTATTCACCTACTTTTGGGTCAGCTATAACATAGTAAAATTGCAGATCTGTAGCTAGTAAAATTGTAGATCTGTAGCTCATTGTATAGCAGAGTAATAGCTACTTGAGGTTATCACTGTTAAGTAGATCAGTTATAAATTGAAAACTATTGCATTTAGAGTATTTTGTTTAAATATGTTATTCACCTACTTTGGTGTCAGCTATAACATAGTGAAATGGCAGACCTGTAGCTCATTGCATAGCTGAGCACTAGCTACTTTGAGGTTCTCACTGTTGAGTAAATAGCTTGTAATTTGAAAGCTATTGCATTTAGAAAATTTTGTTTGAATATATTATTCATCTAGTTTTGGGTTAGCTATAACATAGTAAAATTGCAAACGTGTATTTCATGGCATAGTTGAGCAATAGCTACTTTCAGGTTCTCACTGTTGAGTAAATCAGTTGTAACTCAAAAACTACTGCATTTACATTATTTTGCAGGCATCCCAGGGGAACCGGAAAAAAAATTTGTTTCTCATTTTTTCAAGAAAAACCTTTTTTCAAGCTGAAAAAATGGCGTGAAAACCTTTTTTAACCTCTATTTTTAAGCGAAAACCTTTTTTTCCTCCAGCAGTCAAATTTGTCGATAAAAATTTAATTTTATTGTGCATACATTTAATGTGTATACAGCTATAAGTGAGTGTTTTAGACTGTTTGACTTCTGGTCAGACCATAGAGTGAAGTTAATATACCAACAAAAATGTTTGGTCTGAGAGGAGCTAACAGTCTGAAACAGCAGTAATTAGTCTCCAAGAAAGCCTAAAAAGTAGGAACTTATGCATTTGTTATATTCCCATTTGTCATATTATGTGTGCACTTTGCACACACATGTATTTGGAGATGAACCGTATTTTAAGGTGACCTTAATCTCCCAATAATACAGAGGTTACAGCCACCTTAAGGTCAAAAATGGACCTTCAGCCATTTAACGCCCCCAGACCACAAACTGTGTGGCTAAAATTTTATCTGATAGCACATTTATATATTCTTACATATGTTGAAAAATCAAGAATTTATGTTTTGGTAAAAATAGTGTTTAGGCCTATCAAAGACCTAACTTACATATTTTTTCTACATTTTTGTATCACAAGCATTTATGCTGGGTGGCATATAGGGATTGCTTTGTCCTCTCTCCTGTGATGTTGTTGTCGTTGTCGTCATCACACTTTCATTTCCAGACAATATCTCAAAAATGGCTTTACAGATTAAATTCAGATTTTGCATGTGGATGTAACTGGTCCTCAAGGTGTGCTCTATTGTAAGGTGACCTTAAACTCCTAGAATGTCAAAATTGATTTGACGGATTCAGTTGAGATTTGGCATGTGGTTGTAACTGGTTTTCAAAGTGTGCCTTATTTCAGCCATAACCTTGTGGAGAAATTTTTTCTGCATTTGTCACAGCCTTGTAACTTGGAAATGGCAAGTCTGATCAGACTTTTTCATGTGGCAAAAATCAAGTTGATGTTGTATGATGCTGACTAACACCCTATGCTGACCAACACCCTATGCGGGTGACATTTATATGACTTTTTATTTTTATGTTATTCACCTACTTATGGATAAGCTATAACATAGTGAAATTGCAGACTTGTAGCTCATGACATAGCTGAGCAAAAGCTACTTTGAGATTCTCACTGTTGAGTAAATCAGTTGTAACTTGAAAACTATTGCATTTACAATAATTTGTTTAAATATGTTTTTCATCCTCTTTTTACACCTTAACATTTAACTTTTACTTTACTTCTGAATACCATTTACATGGTGCCTTTTTGTGGTCTTTTCTACTTTCACTTCTACTCTGAAACTCAAAACACAGAGCCCGTTCACGAGTGCTTGTTTTTATGTCAGCTTCTCAGTCAGCTGACATTATGGCATCACTCTGCGGCATGTGCATATACGTACGCTTGAACAACTTATACTCCAAAGGGACAAATTCCCAGAGACATGTTGTTTCTTTTAAAAGATACCTTGTCTATCAAGGCTAAAAAGTGTTCAAGGTGTTCAAGGCATGCAGAGCTGTCAGTTCATCTTTTCCCAAGCCATTACAAGTGAGGTACCCTCGCCCAAAAGTAAAAGTGTAAAAGTCACAATTTTCTCATTGACTATAGCTGGGATTTCTCTCTTATCTTGCATATATGTACTAGGCTACAAGCAGATTCCATTGTGTGAATATCAGACCTGGATCTTCCTTAATTGTTTTTTTATGAATTTTTGAAATAATTTTTAATGCATTAAAATTCATGAAATCATGCACTAAATCACTTGTAACTTGAAAAGTATTGCATTAAGAGCATTTTGTTAAAGTATATTATTCAGCTACTGTTTCCATAGCTACAACATGGTGAGTAAATATTGAGCGTTACCCAATAATGAAGCGAGTAATAGCTACTTTCCGACTTTTCAGTACCTTCCATAATGAGTAAAGTCACTTGTAACTTGAAAACTATTGCATTTAGAGAATTTTGTATAAATATGTTGTACCCCTTTCACACTACAGACAGTATCCTCCCGCAGTAACCCGTGTTTGGTGAAACGTCCCTTTCCTTTGATCACTGTTCAAGGTCCGTATGCGGCCTTGCAAGTCAGTGGCGAATCATCCATTACCTTGCAAGTCCTTAAAGTTTTAAAATATTTGAATTTTCCACCTCTGATTTTGGTACTGTGAGCCTGCGATGGTTACGATTTCGTGCATGCGCGTATGATTTTCTGACTATGGTAACCGAAGGTCTGGTCCATGGTGTACATAAGGTTGTTATTCAGTTGTCTTTCAGTTTAATACGGCAACATAAGGCGAGTGGAGGTACATGGATGTTTCGCCACTGTGACACAAGGTCCTTACAAATCTCAAACGGTAGTTGAAGGACTAGGGTGTTTTGCCAAATGCGTATAACTGTGAATTACACCACCTGTAGTGTGAATAACTCAGATGAAATGGGGTGACCTGGGAGGCGGTTCCGCCACCAAGGATCACCTGTAACTGTAGGACGCATCGACTGTAGTGTAAAAGGGGAATTATTCACCTATTTTTGGATCAGCTATAACATAGTAAAATTGTAGACCTGTAGCTCATTGTCAAGCTGACCAATATAGCTACTTTCAGGTTCTCACTGTTGTGTAAATCAGTTGTATCTTGAAAACTTTTGTATTAGAGTATTTTCTTTAAATATGTTATTCACCTACTTTTGGGTCAGCTATAACATAGTAAAATTGCAGACATGTAGCTCATTGCATACCTGACCAATATCTACTTTCAGGTTCTCACTGTTGAGTAAATCAGTTGTAACTGGAAAACTATTGCATTTAGAGAATTTTGTTTAAATATATTATTCAACTACCGTATTTTTCCGAAATATGGCCCGGGCGTTAATTATTTTCAAATGGTTATCAGACCAGGCGTTAAATTGAACCAGGCGTTCTTTTGAAGTATAAAAACAGTGTCATAAATTGTAAACAGTGTGCTTGGTACCCAGGCGTTAATTTGAACCAGGCGTTTATTTGAACCTGGGCATTATTTTGGAAATTTACGGTACTTTTTGTGCCTTAATAGTTAACTTTGTACTTCTGAATACCACGTGCAGGACACAGCTTGTGTCTTTTTTGTTTTTCACTTCTACTCTGAAACTCAAAACACACAGCTGACACAGAGCTCATTCACAGGCACTGATTGCTTGTTCAAAATCTATTTGAAATATAATTCACGTAGAGCTCGTTCATGGGCACTGATTGCTTGTTCAAAATCTATTTGTAATATAATTCACGAAAATCTATCAAAATTTTACATCAGCAATCAGTCTAGTGTTACAACCTAGTGTCTACCTACATTCAATTAGAGTATTAGATTTGCAATGACCAAGACAATGCAGCACCTATCAGACTTTGTGTTTGTTGCAGTCGACGACATCACACTGGCTACAAGGGATGCTTATTTAGATCATGTGAAATCTGGCATCGAGCATGACACTAGTCTCTCTCAGAAATGCTTCCCCCACCTCTGGCAACAGTGTTTCAAGACTCCACCCAAAAGCAAAGCTGAGGACGAGATATATCAATACAAGGGCTACAGTGGTAGTACATCTCACAATAAGGTACATTATCACCCTTATGCTCACACGACCAAGTCTTCCCAGGACACTGGCTGCTCTAGACAACCGGCCTGGAAGACTATCTCTTCCCATGGCCACAGCAGGAGAGGTTGGTGGAAGGCCTCTAATCATTTATCGCAACCAGCCAAAGCTCCGTCTTCTTTTAAATGACAATCACTGCATCACCCAAGGGGGTGTGGAAAGCAAGCCAAGAGGAAAGCCTTTCATCTTGTGTAGACAATGTCTTGATTGTACATAATGTTCAGACTTAAAATGTAAATTGACATGCTGTGGATCATGCCCATTTGTTGCCAGGCAACTGCAAGTGAAAGGCTTAAGACCCATTGTAAAGTCAATAAATTCTGTGAAAGATATTTTCTGTGTAGATCAGTGTTCTGTACAACCTGTCACATATGTCCACACTGTTGCTCTAAATCTGCCTGTAGGGGCCAGACTACAATTTTTGGGAAACATGGCTGTCCTAGGGGCCAGCCCCAAGGTCAAAAGAATCCTCAAGGAAGGCTACATCCTCCCCTTCCAGAACCGGCCAGCTCTGACAATGTCTTCAATAATCATAAGTGGATATGTAGGTTCCCTCAGGAACAGCTACCTGATGAAGGCAACACATCTACGTATGCAGAAACAAGTTGTAAAAAAGGTTAAAAATCAAACCTGGCTTTTTTCAACTGAGTTTTCTTGGTTCGAAAACCCAACAAGTTGAGACCTATCCTTGATCTGAGTGCACTGAACAAATTTCTAAAGACAGAAAAATTCAAAATGGACACACCAGAAAGTATAAGGACTTCCTTGCAAACAGGTGAATAAGTAACATACCTGAATTTCAAGGACGCTTACTTCCATATGCCGATAAACCCACAGTACAGTTAATAGTTTTCACATCCAAGGTCAATCCTACCAATTCAAAGCTCTACTGTTTTGTCTGCCCACTGCCCCAATGGAATTCACAATGGTAGTCAAGGAAGTCAAACTGATGGCCCAAAACAAAGTATAAGAATCCACCAGTACCCAGACAATTAGTTGGTCAGAGCCGCATCTTGCCAAACCTGTCTCCAGCATACACAGACTCTATGACATAGTGGCCCTATGCAAGGAACTAGATTTGATAGGAAATATGGAAAAATCAGAACTGGAGCCCAAATAAGTATTCGATTTCTTATACAAGGCTACCAGTTCGACCTCAAGGAGGGCAAGGTCAGACCCAGCCTAGAACACTGGCAGACCTTAAACTTGAAAATCCAGAAACTGTTTTAGTTTGATCCAATCAGTAAAATCAGGTTAAATCCAATGGGGGAAATCATGTTAAATATAGAATAACTGGAAAAGGACTTGGGGAGGACAGACTTGTGCCAAGGAGCTCGTTCCTCTCCCTATTTTCCTCTTCTGGATCATTCCAGAATTTTGATAGGATCCAGATCAAAAGTAGGTATATTATAGACACTATTGTTCTCTATATTGTACCAATCAATTTGCAGATTAATAATGGAGTTTTATACACATATATCCTCCTTTTGGAAGTTATTAACTTAGCAGCTAATACAAACTGTACCTTGAGGTGAATATATAAATTTTAAAAAACAATGCAAGGATGAATGGAAATTAGCTAGTTGTATCAGAATAATGCATTCATCAGTGTCAGGTTCAATTTTCAACACTAAATCAACATGATTTCAAAGATAAATGTATGTTGGGTAATGTACTGAAATTGATGGTAAACCTAAATCAGACAACCTTCTGTAAAGAGTAGTTCCTGTACCTTCCAATCAATCTTAGATTTTGCTGTGCTTTATTATGGAGCTGTTTCTGTATTCGCCAGCTGTTATCTGTTCTTTCTTTTTTTAAATTTGATTTTCAGCATCAAAATGTGGTTTTCGTTTTAAATTTGTTTTAGGTTGAATATTTGGACTGTATTTGACAAGCAATTTAGTGACAAGAGAACAAATTATAGGTTAGTTGCCAAAAATGTCTAGACATTAAATCATTTACTTCAAGAAGTCTAGCTGTGTTTTTGGAATCTGGTTTGTTTTGTCTTTTGCTCACAATCAGATGTATTCGACTCCTCTGTTGAATTCATATCAGCTAAAATAGGCTGATTGTTTTATAGAATTGTTCATTTCTAGAGTCCTAAACATCATATCTCAGACATAGAAATCGTATAAAAAAGCTTTTTTATATAATTTCTATGCTCAGACTAAATTTAGCCTCAGATTGGGTGACTCTTGAGAAAAATATTTGAAAGCAATTTATTTTCGGATTTACCCTAAAAGGTTGAAACAGGTAGTCTTCCATATTTTATAATTAGTTTCAATGAATCCAAACAGATAAATTTCAGTAGAGTAGAATAATATTAATAATAATATGTTAAAATGTTCAACATTTGTGTATCCTAATCAATGATAAACAAGGAGAGTAGTAATAAAAAAAATACATTTTCGGGAACTAAAAAGAGTCGCAGCTTATGTTCTACATGTTCTCCTTAAAATATACCCATTTTAAGTTTCCGGAGAACTACTTTTTCCAGAAGGTTCCAGGACCTTGTAGAAATTCGTTGCTTTTAGCCTTATTTTACCAGTTCCTGAAAATAGTTCGTATTGATATTATCCACATTTTTTATCAACATTTATTACTTGCAAAGCTATATTTTTATAAATAAACCAGATGTTTAACCAAGTGTAAAATTTACTATATATTACATTTTACGATGATATTTTAACAATGTTTACAAAATGAAACCGATCAATAACCACGTGTGTAGAAACGGAAATAATCGCGGATGAATTTTAAATCCCACGCGTGTTCCATGCTTGTCTAGAACGTTCTCTTACCATAAAATACCAGAAGCACTGTGATTGGGTTGATAGAGTAGTCAGAAAGTCAAGCAAAAATAACATAGTAAATTTCAAATCAACACAAATTTAACACTACAACCAAGAAAAACAACAAAGTAAGTATATATGGGCAGTTGGATAGGTTTGCATGTTTAAATGAATTATTATTATTAAATTTTTGTGGTCACCGGTGACTGGAATTTTCGCTATCATTTTGGAATTATCGATACACCGGTGTCATTAATGTTTGACAGTGATAAAAACAGGTAGCTAAAACCATTTTATGTAATACATATACACTGATACATATAAAGTAGTGTTCACTTATTTCATTTCTTAATAATTTACTGTAATTACGTAAACTCAGACAATACAATTACGTACGTAGAACTTGTCTAACATTAATGACACCTGTGTACAATTTTGGAATTTTCGCCGTTTCTCTTGGAATTTTAAGTAAACGGTCAATAGAATATATGCTACTAGATACCTCACAGCTTATTTCAAACATTTTAAACAGGTTCTGACATGGGTACTTTCAGTACACAACACTGAAACATTTTATAGTTGCATGAAGTAGAATTATGCACGGCAGGTGAATTTTTAAAAAATAAAAAATGAAAGTGGTTTCTTTGGAAAAGACATCTTTATTACATACTGATTACAAATTAAATGGAATTTTCAGTCACAGGTTGAAGGTTTTTTCTCCTACTGCTCACCTACCCTAGTTTGTCGCCTACCCAAGTTCGTCACCTGCATTAAAAACGGTTAAGGACATGCAATATTGATACAATAACAAATGAAACCAATACTAATAATGATGTACAACTCTACAAGGATAGATGATTGTGATGAGGTTTTAAAATTGTCAAAAAATGCAAGTGACGAACTTGGGTAGGCGACGAACTAGGGTAGATGAGCAGTAGAGGGCCTCAAACCAAGGTCTTTTCAGGTCCAAGTTTAACAAATCGGAAAGAAAAAGCAGGAAAAGTAACCAGAGTTTTTAATCCCGCTATTCTTTTGATAATTATCAAAATTTTTATAAATAAAAGTGTCATGACTAGACTAGGCAAGGTGGATGAAATAAGTGATAATTTTTTCCAGAATATTACCGTAAAGTATCAAAATATTGCCCAATTTGAAATAAGTGGGTTTCTCAATATGACATTCAAACAACAAAATACCATCTGTAGGTTCAGTTCTGTGGATGTTTTGAGCTAAAATATGCCATAAATTTGAGTATATAAAAAGTATAAAAACACCAGTAAAGAATGACTTAAGTTTATAACAGAAAGTCGTTTGTAAACTTGTCTTCGGGAAAACTGGCAGTCATCAGTCCAGACATAGAAAGTCAACTTTAATCATCATCAGTGGATCCCTGTAAAATAAAGAAGGTTAAACTGGTGTATCAATTCCTTTCAACAGCTAGGTTCATATCAGTGTAATCACTATATCAGAATCAGGACCTGTCTGAGCCACTTGTGGTAGGGGCTGGATTCAAACCCATGACCTAGAGTATTAATCCATTAACTATTAATGGATAAAATGTAAGGCTGATGCCCGAAACTTCTGAAATAAAATTATTTTACTATCTTTTTTTACAAACTTGTATTTCAAATCTCTTGTTAACACTAGAACACAATGAAAGTATGTAATCCTTTAAAATGATGTGTAAATAAATATTAAATTTACTGACAGAATGAAACTCATCACACCAAACAATGTTGAAGCATCAAACTGAATGTTCAAAATGAAACATAAATTAATCTCACCATTAAAACACCCTTATACATGGTATTAAACAACAACAAAATGCATAAAAAACCCACAGAAAGTCTTAGATTTATTCTGGACATCAACTTTTAGTTTGGTAGGCAGCATATTGTGGGGGTTAATTGACAGTCACTGAGTCAGCCCCCAAAAAAAAAAAAAATAGGCCCAAAATCTTTGTGGATCTCTCCTCAAAATCACAAAAATATTCATATTTTCCCACTATCTACTGTGTTTTGGGTTAGTAATATGGAAACTATAATGTTTATACTTTACTATGACATGAAACAAATGAATGTATAGTGGTGGTGGACCAGTTCAAGTCCGTGTACCTATTCACGCCCGCCCCCTTAATTAATTGGACAATTACTGTTAGACAATAAATTACAAATGTATATGATCAATTTTATAATTATGTATGATGTGGTAAACCTATTCAGTATTGTAATGTATAAATCTTCAAGAAAACTGAGGGTGGGCGTGAATAGGTACACAGGCGTGAATTGGTCCACCACCACTATGCTTTGTTTACTTGTTTATTTTTTTAACAAACATTTTATTACTGAATCTTACCTCGATATGAAGGCCATATTCACTTCAACTGCACGAAAACAATAAGGCATAGATGTATACTAGCTGAATCTAACTAAAACTGAAAATTTTTTTGCTGTTTAAATGCCTAAAAAGGCCATTTTTGAGGTGCAGTATTTACCACAGTTCTTAGGTTGACTTTTGGTAAACAATCGAATGTGAATCGCAAGCGCCATCTAGCAGCCGCTGCCATACCTAGTAAAATGGAAGCTGGTCAACTGGGGGCTTCGCCAACTCGTGCATTGTCTACAGACTCTGTCCCATTCAGTTAGAAATTCAGAATGACATAGAATCTTTATTTATGGATGCATTTTGATAATCTATGCATCATTGTTTACAGTTTTTACCCCTCGGCCGTTTTCACCCATGGTATCCGGATGGTTGGGTGGTGGGAAAAGTTTGTCCGTGCTGTATATCAGAAACTGTAAGGTGCAGAAAGTTACTTGGTAGGGGCATGGGTTGTGGGTGTGTAACGTAATGGTGTTACCTTGTGACCTTGACCTATAAAATCTTGGAAACTGTTAGGTGTAGGAAGTTGATACTTGGTAGGGGCATTGGTAAGGTTAGAACACAGTCACCAGGGTACGTTTTTCATTGTTAAAAAAATGGTGTGACATAAATTTTATGCATATACTATAATATTTATTCTGATAGATCAGGTGATTTCTATGCTGGAGTAATGTCACGTGTACATTGTATCTGCTGTGCAGTAAATACTGTAAATGGATAGCAACACTTCTTTTTCAAGTTTATGTGCATTTGTTGTGTGATATGTTGGATTTAAAACGGATTATTGCAGATGAAATGACGGAGGGTGAAAGTCTGACATGTGTGAGTTGCCAAACTTGTAGTTCTATTATAGTATATGCATAAAATTTATGTCACACCATTTTTTTAACAATGAAAAACGTACCCTGGTGACTGGGGGTTAGAACCCCCCCCCAAAATTTGTGTAGTGAACAGGTGGAGTGAGCATTTCGGTCTTTTTGTAGAAAATCTGAAAAAAAATCTATCCATTACACTAATTCTCATAATGTCTAGTCATGTTATTTGGTTACGATCATAAAAATAGTAATTTAAAATTGCTATGATGACGGCAAAAATGAAACAAAAACTTACACAGACATCTGTATTAATATTAGAATTTGTCTTTTTCAGATGGCTCCGAAACCAATGCCAGAACCAGACACAGAAACAATGGATGAAGAGGTTGAAACCTTTGCCTTTCAGGCAGAAATTGCTCAGCTGATGAGCTTGATCATCAACACATTTTACTCCAACAAGGAAATTTTCTTAAGAGAATTGATTTCTAATGCATCAGATGCATTGGATAAAATAAGGCAAGTATAAAGTATGTCGTCCTGTCAATACATGATGGAATGAGCTGAAGTAATTTATACACTGCCATGCCACATAGTGAATGAATAAGCCAGTTGTTATGAGACTTGAAACAAAGTCCTTTATCAGGTTATCTGAAGTTAATCTTCGAAACTGTTGTATTGATTTTTACAACACCAACTTGAAGGCTTGATAGCTAAAGCATTTAACTTCGAAAATGTAGTAAAATAAAGAGAAATTTATGCTATTTTCCTGATTTATAATTGATAGGTATGAGTCTCTAACTGATCCAAGCAAGTTGGACAGTGGAAAAGACTTGTCAATCAGAATTGTCGCAAATAGCGAAGAAAAAACTCTCACCATCACTGACACTGGTATTGGAATGACCAAAGCTGATCTTGTGAACAACTTGGGAACCATAGCCAAGTCTGGAACAAAGGCATTTATGGAAGCATTACAGGTACAGTAAGGTTTGACTATAATTTTTACCCCACAGCCCTTAAGGGCTGTCGGGGTATTGTTTTCACCATGGTGTCCGTATGGCGGGCGGGCGGCGAGAAATAGTTTGTCCGGGATATATCTAGGCAACCATAAGGTGTAGGAAGTTGATACTTGGCAGGGATATTAGTTAGGGGTTGTAGGTGTGCAACGTCATGGTCTGACCTTGATTTGACCTTGTCGTAGTGACCTTGACCTTTAATATCTTGTCCGGGCTATACCTCGGAAGCCGTAAGGTGTAGAGGAAGTTGATACTTGGTAGGGACATTGGTTAGGGGGTGTAGGTGTGCAACGTCATGGCCTGACCTTGATTTGACCTTTGACCTTGCCGTAGTGACCTTGACCTATAAAACCTTTTCCGGGCTATATCTCAGCAACTGTAAGGTGTAGGAAGTTGATACTTGGTGAGGACATTGGTTAGGGGGTGTAGATGTGCAACGTCATGGTGTGACCTTGATTTGACCTTTGCCGTAGTGACCTTGACCTGTAAAACTTGTCTGGGCTATATTTCGGAAACTGTAAGGTGTAGGACGCTGATACTTGGTGAGGACATTGGTTGGGGGTAGTATGTGTGCAACATCATGGTGTGACCTTGATTTGACCTTGCCGTAGTGAACTTGACCTATAAAACCTGGTCCGGGCTATATCTTGGAAACCGTAAGGTGTAGGAAGTTGATACTTGGTAGGGACATTGGTTAGGGGGTGTAGGTGTGCTACGTCATAGTGTGACCTTGATTTGACCTTTGACCTTGCTGTATTGACCTTTAAAATCTTGTTGTACCTTTGGGTCTGTCTGTTGATACAGATTAAGCACTGTTAAAGTCATATTAGAATTCATTAAGAATTTCCTTTTGCAAGTTCCCATTGTAACAGATGGAATTTCATCAAGTGAGCCACAGGCTTTTCTCCAACACCACACATAAGCATTCATTGAATGTATTGCCACTTCTGTATGCATAGGTAATATTCGAAACATCCAAACCATAAATCGGCCATTTTTGGTTTACTGATAAATGCTGTCATTTTATTATTGAATTATCTTGTTTTAATACTTCATCTTGACATACATTTGTTTTCCTTAGATATTATTTTCTCTACTTAAGCATTATTTGGTCCTTAATATAACTTACACTGCTCTGAAAGTATCTTGAACTTTGTACTGCTACACTACTTCTATATCTCATGGTGTTGAAAAATATTTCCCCAGGCTGTGGGGTACGGGCATCTCTGATGCTATTTTTAAAGTAAGATTTTATTCTGTGTCGGGGTTTTAATACATAAATATTTCTTAACTGAGCCATCATGGATAAGTATATAGTGGATATTTAATAGCATTCGTTTGATGAAAAGCAGATTCTTCCTTTACCATTGATTGCTTTGTGTATGATGACCTATTTTTTCCCCGGCTGATCGATACATGCAGATATAAACAATGTTAAGCCAACAAATCTGATACAAAGCAATCAAAGATTTTGTTTTCACAATAAAACTAGGTCCACGGTTTTGTGTCTTAACTCTTAAATGTCTTACTGCTACTATTTGGTACAGGCTGGAGCAGACATCTCTATGATTGGTCAGTTTGGTGTGGGATTTTACTCTGCCTACTTAGTTGCAGACAGAGTTGAGGTCGTCAGTAAGCACAACGATGATGAACAATACATGTGGGAATCATCAGCTGGTGGAAGCTTTACCATTAAACCAGACAATGGCGAGCCTATGGGTCGTGGAACAAAGATCATACTGCACTTAAAGGAAGACCAGAATGAGTACGGGGAGGAAAAGAGGATCAAAGAGGTGGTGAAGAAGCACTCCCAGTTTATTGGTTATCCCATAAAGTAAGTGCCTTATGGTCTGTGGAGCTCATTTTGGTTGATAGATGAACCATATCTGATAACTTAAGTCACTCTGTTGAGTTTCCACCACAATGTAAAGTCCTTCTTGACTTAATATTTGGACAAAAGTTTTGGGATGTGAAACTAAGTTGCTGAAAATGATGGGCTGGAAGTCTTGATTTTAGATTTGGTCTTGGTTCTTTTGCTGAAGGTCAAACAAGGTGCCTAAACTTGAATATATTGGGCCTGTTGCTGCTGGCATGGGGACTCAGTGTTTCAGGTGAATGTAAGTATGAAGTGGTTCTCTTTGTGCTAGGTTGGTAGTTTACATGCGGAATGTGGTGAAATTGGAATTTTTAAATTTTTTTTTTTTAATGTCAGGTAACTTATCAGTCAGCTGACATTATGGCATCACTCTGGGGCGTCTGCCTACACATACGCGTACACATGAACATTTTCTCCAAAAGTACAAGGCCCAGAGACATCCTGTTACTTCTGAATGATACCTTTTCTATCAAGGATGATAAATCCAAAATTTCATGCAGGTCTGGCTGTTTGTCTGCTCCCCAGAGCCGTTAACAGCGAGGTACCCCCAACGGAAGTGTGAAAATTTCAACACTTGATCGCAATTTCCTCATTGACTATTGAAGAGATTTGTCTCTTATCTTGCATATATGTACTAGGCCACAGGTAGATTCCTTTGTGTGATTATAGGACTTGGATCTTTCTTCATTATTTTTTTATGAATTTTTAAAATAATTTTTAATGCATTCAAGTTCATGAAATCATGCACTAAATCACTTATAACTTGAAAAGAATGGCATTCAGAGCATTATATTCTGTTGTTCAACTACTTTTTTTATAGCTACAACATGGTGAGTAACTTTGGCGTCTATCCCCATAGCTAAATGAGTAATAGCTACTTTGAGACTTTCAGTACGTTCCATAATGAGTAAAATCACTTATAACTGGAAAATATTGCATATACAAAATTTTGTATAAATGTTATTCAGCTACTTTTGGGTCAGCTATAAGATAGTAAAATTGCAGACCTGTAGCTCATGGCATAGCTGAGTAATAGCTACTTTTAGGTTATCACTGTTGAATAAATCAATAACTTGAAAACTATTGCATTTAGGGTATTTTGTTTAAATATGTTGTTCACCTACTTTTGGGTCAGCTATAACATGGTGAAATTGCAGACCTGTAGCTCATTGCAAACCTGATCAATAGCTACTTTGAGGTTATCACTGTTGAGTAAGTCAGTTATAACTTGGAAACTATTGCATTTAAAGAATATTGTTTAAATAGCACGTTACTTCTGAATTTGCAGGGCACAACTTTTGTGTTCTTTCCTTCTATCACTTCTAATCTGAAACTGAAAACACACAGTCAGCTGACACAGGCCCCGTTCACGGGCACTGATTGCTTAATTTAAAAAAACAGCAGTTTGGAATGTCAACAGTAGCAAGGAATTGTTTTATGCCTAACTTGTATATTTTTGATTGGGCTGGCCATGTGTTTTGTAACTTTTGTAAGATGTAATATTTATATTGCAATGTCTGTTGCACCATATGTTTGAATTGGGACATAAAAATAGTTAATATTCTTTGACAATGTTGCCAAAACTTGCTCAGTGAATGATGACTTATTTTTTTCCCCGACTGATCGATACATGCAGAGACGATCAATGTCAAGCCAAATGAAGTCTGACACATGCAACAGAAGTTTGTTAGTTTGTCTTTGGTGGATTAAATATATTTTCGTGTGCCAGTTGTTCGATGGAATTAAATGTCCTTTATTACATAAATACAGGTTGTACTTGCCACTGGGAATTAGATCCCCAGATTAAATTTGTCAAAAATGCATCAACATTTTGTTTTTAAAGTTCATACACAAACTTGGTTGAGGAAGAATCCTTTTACCAGGTGATCTTAAACTTTTGAAATGATGTCCTTTGTCATAAAACTAGAATTGAGCCAACAGGATCATTTATCATTCCTTTTTTTAGGCGGGTTGTGTGTAACCAACCCGCCTATTAGATTGATGTGTCCGACATTCGTCTGTCCTAACATTTTCGTTTCCGGACTCGAACTCGAAAATGCATTGTCCAATCGAATTCAAACTTGACAGGGAGATAGATCACCATCATAGCTAGGTTCCTTTCGAAATTGGTGTCATTCCACCTGTCCGTTTGTCCGTCAACATTTCCGTTTCCGGACTCTAACTCGAAAACGCTTTGTCCAATCGAATTCAAACTTGACAGGGAGATAGATCACCATCATGGCTAGGTTCCTTTCGAAATTGGTGTTATTCCATCTGTTCGTTTGTCTGTCAACATTTCCGTTTCCAAACTCTAACTCAAAAACGCTTTGTCCAATGCAATTCAAACTTAACAAGGAGATGGATCACCATCATAGCTAAGTTGCTTTTGAAATTGGTGTAATTCTGTCTGTTCGTTTGTCCCATTACTGTCCATCAACATTTCCGTTTCTGGACTCTCGAAAACGCTTTGTCCAATCAAATTCAAACTTGACAGGGAGATAGATCACCATCATAGCTAAGTTGCTTTCAAAATTGGTGTAATTCCGTCTGTTCGTTTGTCCGTTTATAGCATAGGTACAATTATGTAACCTAAATTACAAATTTTACATTTCTTGGCACGTCATTGCATTTAGGGTATTTTGTTTAAATATGTTGTTCACCTACTTTTGGGTCAGCTATAACATGGTGAAATTGCAGACCTGTAGCTCATTGCAAACCTGATCAATAGCTACTTTGAGGTTATCACTGTTGAGTAAATCAGTTATAACTTGAAAACTATTGCATTTAGAGAATATTGTTTAAATAGCACGTTACTTCTGAATTTGCAGGGCACTATTTGCAGGGCACAACTTTTGTGTTCTTTCCTTCTATCACTTCTAATCTGAGACTGAAAACACACAGTCAGCTGACACAGGCCCCGTTCACGGGCACTGATTGCTTAATTTAAAAAAAACAGCAGTTTGGAATGTCAACAGTAGCAAGGAATTGTTTTATGCCTAACTTGTATATTTTTGATTGGGCTGGCCATGTGTTTTGTAAGATATAATATTTATATTGCAATGTCTGTTGCACCATATGTTTGAATTGGGACATAAAAATAGTTAATATTCTTTGACAATGTTGCCAAAACTTGCTCAGTGAATGATGACTTATTTTTTTCCCCGACTGATCGATACATGCAGAGACGATCAATGTCAAGCCAAATAAAGTCTGACACATGCAACAGAAGGTTGTTAGTTTGTCTTTGGTGGATTAAATATATTTTCGTGTGCCAGTTGTTCGATGGAATTAAATGTCCTTTATTACATAAATACAGGTTGTACTTGCCACTGGGAATTATATCCCCAGATTAAATTTGTCAAAAATGCATCAACATTTTCTTTTTGAAGTTCTTACACAAACTTGGTTGAGGAAGAATCCTTTTACCAGGTGATCTTAAACTTTTGAAATGATGTCCTTTGTCATAAAATTAGAATTGAGCCAACAGGATCATTTATCATTCCTTTTTTTGGGCGGGTTGTGTGTAACAAACTTGGTTGAGGAAGAATCCTTTTTATTGCGTTAATACATCCTATCCAATGGACAATTGCTAATCCGGTCGGCGTAGACCGGCCTGCCAAACGCCAGAAAAAGACATCCTGTGTTTCCACCGGCTTGCCGGTCCCAGTACTGTGCATTCGCCAGGTGGCGCATGGTATTTACTTCCTGTCTAGACAACATGACGTCATAGTATCTTTTTCGTTTGGCGCGTGTACTGTGCAGACGTGTTTTCAACATCGCCAGATATTTTAAGGAAAAGTGTGCATTATGATGGATTTTCAACCTTATATGTGGATAGTTTCAGTGTTGAGGTGTTATCTACTGATCAAGCACGGATATACTTTTAGAAATCTGCTGGAAACGCTCCCTAGTGGACTCAATTTAGTGTTGATGATAGGGCAGTGATCAACGAGAAATATGAAGGCAGCCATTTTGCTAGTTTCCTCCCATTCAACCATTGTGTTAGGGGCAGATCGACAATATTGAGGAATTATGGATATACTACTTACAGGTATTTTTATCCGTGTCTTTGTTTGAATGTACCTTCTGTACCCTTCCAGCTACAGTCACCATAGAAACGTCTTTTCTAGTACTACAAATTAGAAATCACGGAAAACTTCAGTCTGCGTAGTTTTGGACACTGTAAATAGAAGGAATTCCCCATATGAAAGGTGCATTCTTCATCAGAGCGCACTGGTACAGACTTCTCTGATGTAAAGCATCAGTCACACCAGCCTAGCTCATGTATTTAGTGTTTTTTCATCAGAAGCAAGAGATGAATTCTTCAGATTTCTTCAGAGCGCACTGGTCCAGACATCTTTGCTGTAAAGCATTAGTCGACCGGCAAGCTCCAGTTCAACCGACTTCACAATAGGTGATATCAATCCCTCCCTTGCAGACCCGGCTTTGTTGTCGGTAGTGGGGGTTGTGGATGGCCAGTTCACTGGTTTTATCACGAAAGAAAGAAGGAATTTCATCTACACATCTACAGAGCGCACTGGTCCAGGCTTCTCTGCTTTTAAAGCATCAGCTGACCGGCCAGTTCAAAGACCTCTGACGTCATATCCAGTCAGCCAATCGTGTGTCCTTCCTACCTAATCACGAAGCTGGTCACGTGTTGTCACCGACCAGGAAGGTCGGAAGTGCGTTCTTCAGAACTCGCGTCTAGTGTGATTACAGTCCCTGCTTTGCAGACCCGGCCTTGTCGGTAGTGGGGTTTTTGTAGACTGTAAAGTTGCTGGTCAAGTATCACGCAAAGAACGCGACCACTGACGTCATCCCCAGTCAGCCAATCACATGTCCTTCCGACCAAATCACGAAGCTGGTCACATGTTTTAACCGACCAGGAAGGTCGGAACTGCATTCTTCAGAACTCTAGTCTACTGTGACTCCAGTCCCTGCTTTGCAGACCCGGCTTTGTTGTCGGTAGTGAGGTTTTGTGGACAGTTCAGCATACTGTAAAGTAGGGCTGCAAGCGAGCCCGAAAATGCGCCTCGATTCCTCGTTTTAGAAGAATTGACTCAGACTCGGTTAATCGCTTGATTATCACCCACAAAATAAAGTGCATCATATGTTGACATATCACGCCTTATAAAATGGTTACAAGGCACACAACAGGAAAGAATTGTGATAATTTATTGAATTTTGGGAAAAAGACGCATTTATAATGCAAAATATAGGAAACTTTAACCATCTTTATATTCATTTGCAAGATTAGAGGAGTCTTCGAAATATGTTATAATAAAATACCGTCTTATAAAACATTGTTACACAAAGAATTAAAGTTTGCAAATACTTAAAATATAAAATACTGAACCGGAAATGCGTTATATTAGTAAAATATATAAATATATGCATATATTTAAAAAATAAAATTATTTTTGCAGTAGATTTTACGTCTATGTTTAGTTGTTTTCGAAGACCCGGTTCACTTTTCTTGCCTCGAGTATTGAACTAAATCGTTTCGTTTGCGAGTAACCGAAGAATCGTTGCAGCCCTACTGTAAAGTTGCCGGTTAAGTATCACACTAGAACGCGACCACTGGCGTCATCTCCAGTCAGCCAATCGCGTGCCCTTCCGACCAGCAGACTGGTCACGTGACGCACTGAACAACAATTGCTTCTAAAAATAGAGGGCATTCCCAGCAACTGTCAAATCTACAGATAAGACGTGCGATTAAAAGAAATACTTTAATTAATGGAGGAAACCTACAGTAAGCTGAATTCAACACAAAAGATAGTTGTAAATTGCTTCAGCAACTGGTTATAGAGTGTACCGACCAGGTACCGGCTACACAGCCGTGATACAGCTTACCCCGACGCCAACTGGTTACAGAGTCATCCGACACAGTCCATTCAACTCTGTGTTGATTCTGGGGCAGGTAGACAGTAGTGCTGGTATTGTTTATCGATATTGAAATATTTATCGATCTATGCTAAATACGCTGATATCGATAATGTAGGGTCCATTATCAATATAGAAACATACCACTAATCAGGTACAACTATGGTGTTTTTCATTCAAATAAAGGACAATATTTGAAGAATATAAAGGTTTTCGTATTATTTTTGTAAACATTCACTTACCGCTAAAGCGGAAACGCCATATTTGTTTATGTTTCGGGAAACAACTAAAACCTGCGAAAGAGTTTGGAAAACATCTATGACCCGATATTTCAATATCGATCGATACGAACGGGAAAAATATGGTTTGATATCGATATACTTATTATTATTCGATACCAACACTAGTAGACAGCAAGTATCTACAAATATGGCTTCAACTGACTGGTTACAGAGTCTTCAAATCACCAGACCAGTTTACCGGCTATACAGCCTTATTTTCACCAAAACCGGTTGCAGAGTGATCACCTCAACCACTGGTTACAGAGCCTGCCGACAAGGTACCGGCTATACAACCTTGCTTCACCAAAACCGGTTACAGAGTCTACCCACCTAGTCCATTCAACTCTTCAGGTAGATGTGGAAGCATTTACAAGAATTACTTCAACTGACTAGCTAAATATAGACCAGTAGCTGTCTAAATTCATGGGTGACTCCAGCGTACCAGTTTTGCCGGTTACAGGAAATTACCGGTTACAGAGACCTGGTACCTGACAGTTGCCCAAGGTCATTTTGGGTACAGAAAATTCTTAGACCAATCAGTGGTCTTGATATGGCAATTTCCAAAGCTACTACCAGGCAACCTTGCCTTATCACACCTCTTACCAGCCTGTAATCGGTTCTGGACTTG
Source organism: Sabellastarte sp. h YS-2021 (assembly GCA_964017235.1). Classification (NCBI taxonomy): domain Eukaryota; kingdom Metazoa; phylum Annelida; class Polychaeta; order Sabellida; family Sabellidae; genus Sabellastarte; species Sabellastarte sp. h YS-2021. The sequence continues at coordinate 141,235,003 of OZ024928.1, forward strand.
ACTGGAAAAATAGGTCTTTTCAGCAGCAAGAGGAAAGGTAGTCTACAGTCAAACAAGTTTTCATCATGTCTGGCCAGGGGTCAGCCTTTTTTCAAATAACAATTACTGTGTGAATGCTGCACCTTGCAGGCAGCTGGTCTGGGGCAAAGAGTGTAAAATGTGAAAAGTTGACCGGACCACAACAAAAACAGAGAGACTGTTAACTTGGATCATTGTCACCAGACCGGACTGCTGTCCGGAGGGACCGGAAATGTTGGTCAGACTTCCAAATGTCCCAGATGTGGAACACAATCTGCCTGTAGGATCTAGACTAAATCCTTTTTGGGAACCTTGGAAGCCTTGGGGGCTGTACCCAAGACCAACTTGACAAGGTCACCAGAAATCCATCAGCTTATGGACAAGATGCAGTCGAGCCAGTTCAAAATCTCTGGGCTTCTTCAGCTGACCTTTCTTGGTTCCAAAACTACACGGCCGTTGGAGACCTATTCTGGGTCTGGACAAACCAAGCCTTTCGGAGACCATCAGGACCTCCTCCAACAAGGGGAGTGGGTTACCTCAGTAGATTTCAAGGATGCCTACTTCCATATACCTATACAGGAACAATCCAGGAAATACCTGAGATTTCACATCCAAGGTCGGGTATACCAGTTAGTATAGGGATTGATGCTCGATCTTTCAATATCAATCAATCATCCCACAGAACTGCCGATATCGACACATACTACCAGCATTTCAATATCGAAATAACATACACTAAACAGACAAAAAAATTTTAAAATGGTAATTTTACTGCTTAAAGGCATATTTATTGTATAAAATCTTTAAAAGGCACATTTACAACTGAAACAAAACGGTGTCAAGTCTGGCGCCATCTTTGTTTACATTGCCAGTGACCTACTTCCTGTTTCACGGAAGAGATACAAAACCTGACAGCTAGTACACAGGAAAGCACGAAAACTCTTGTTTAATGTACGTTTTGTTCATTTTATTTAATTTTATATTGCAGAAATATATTTTTGGTACATAAGTAGTATCTTTTGATAATTTCGTTAATTTATATGTGCACGTTTTCAAAGAACCTGTATTATCGCCCACGGCTTACGTTAACGGTCCCGATATTGAAATATCGATCGATCCATAACCCTAAATTTTCATTCAATATCGATCCTCAAAATGGCTCTCGATCCCTATACTAATACCAGTTCAAGGCCCTGCCATTCGGTTTGTCCACAGCACCCTTGGAGTTCACAGTGATCCCAAAGGAGGTGAAACTGATGGCCATACACAAGGATTTAAGAATCCACCAGTACCTCGACGACTGGTTGGTGAGAGCCAGATCCCACCAGGCTTGTCTCCAACATACACAGGAACTAGTAAATAATGTGCAGTGTTCGCTCTCGCACACGATTTCGCGAGTTTGTACACACTCTGGGGCGAGTTGTCGCAAAACCAACTCACCAACGCGTCTGTGCTGTCGCTACCAGGCGAAACACTCAAAACTGACTGAAGAAATTCGTCCATTATCGGAAGCGATGACGTACATATTTCCTCATAGAAATGGGTGAGAAAAGCATGAAAAGCAGTTTAATTTATTTTATATATCCAGCTAACAGTTATTCACGTGAGAATTTGGGTATTCTCGCGAGATTTCCGTGCTTTTTGTTGATTTTTAAATCCGTCTTCTGCTTACAGTGTCACAGGCGAAACAGTCGAATCAACTACTGACCAAAGAAATTCGTCTACTATCGGAAGAGACGACGTACATATTTCCCCATAGAAATAGGTGAGAAAGACATGAAAGTGAGTTTATTTTATTTGATACATCCAGCTAACCGCGATTCACGCGAGAATTCGGGTATTCTCACGAGATTTCCGTGCTTTATGTCTAATTTTTAACTCGTCTTCTGCATATTGTGTCACAGGCGAAACAGTCAAAACAACTACTGACCAAAGAAATTCGTCTATTGTCAGAAGAGACAAAATATATATTTCTTCAAAGAAAAGAGAAGAAATGCAATTTTTTTTTAATTTGATAATCCAGATAATAGTAAAATAAAAAAATAAATAAATAAATAAAAATTTAAAAAACCAGTAGCACCCAGCCATTAAGATGTGGTTTAAAAGTGAAATTTAAAAAAAATAAAAGACAAATAAGAACAGCATTAAATAGTTTATTTATTTGAACTTTTAGTTTAGCATCTATTTCTTATTATTTAAATAAAGAAGAATTTGTGCAGTCCCAAATTGAAACTAAATATTTCAAAATATCTTGACGCAAAACATGTCTCACATTTTTTCACAGTTGTCTCGCCTTTTCAAGTGAAAGGAGACTGTCTCACATTCATTTTTGACGAGAGCGAACACTGAATCAGAGCTGGAGCCCAAACAAGACTTCAATTTTGTAGGCTACCAGTTCGACCTCAGGTCTGATCGGTTCTGACTGACTCTGGACCGGTGGCAGAACCTTCAAGAGACTATGCTAAAACTGCTATCCCTGCCGGCTTGCCTGGTCCGGGAATTCATGTCCTTGATAGGTTACTAACAGCTACAGAAAAGCAAGTTCATCTAGGCTGACTTCATATGAGACCCATACAGTGGCATCTCAAAAACAACTGGAGGGTACCAGAATCACTAGAAAAGTTGATCCAAGTCCCCAGGTCCCTGCACCCCCATTTACAATGGTGGCTGAAGGAAGACAATGTACTTACAGGCCAACCATTACACCCAATAAAACATGCTCTGCAAATATTTACAGACGCATCAATAGAAGGGTGGGGCGCTCACTTAAACGAGCACACTGCAGGAGGAAGCAGGACCCTTCCGGGAAGCAAGCTGCATATAAACTATCTAGAACTTAAAGCAGTCTTTCTGCCTTTAAAAGAGTTCCAAGACCTTTGCTCAAACAAGATAGTACTTGTAGCAACTGACAACACCACAGTAGTGTCCTACATAAACAAGGAAGGAGGCATGAGGTCGGGCCCACTTGTGCCCTACTATGGAGATTCTTGACCTGGTGTACCAGGAAACAAGTGACTCTTAAGCCTGACATATTCCAGGCCGGCTGAACGTGGTAGCAGACAAGCTATCCAGGCTAGGCCAGACCATCCAAACAGAGTGGTTTCTCCTTCCAGAGGTCTTCCACACAATATGCAGCAGGTGGCACTGGCCCAAAATAGACTTATTTGCCATGAGGCTCAACAACAAGTTGCCTCTGTTTGTGTCACCGGTACCGGATCCCCTGGCCACAGCAGTGGATGCGCTCAGTCGGCCATGGTAGGATCTGGAAGCATACACCTTCCCACCATCAACCATATTGGGCAAAGTGGTGGAGGAGTTGCAGGACTCCCCATGCAAGAGAATCATTCTGATTGCTCCGGGGTGGCCCAACATGCCTTGGTTTTGGGATCTAGTGCCCATGTCCAGCCAAATCCCACCGAGCCTGCCCAATCTGCCCAACCTGTTGACAGCCATTCAATCAGATCCCTCACAGAAATCTGACAAATCTTAATCTTCATGCATGGCTCCTAGAGCCTCAGCAATCGAGGAGCAGGGCTTGTCTGAGGCAGTGGCAGCAAGAATTGAGGCTCCTCAAAGGGGATCAATCAGATCAGTCTACGAGGCAAGTGGGCCTTTTCACAAAGTGATGTATCACTCCTCAGGTGGACTTCGCCCCCCCCCCCCCCCCCCCCCCGTAAAGTCAGTTGCTGACTTCATGTACCTGTTTCAGGACAGGAAGTTGCAGCCCAGCACCATTGAGCGTAACAGGTCAGCCATTGCTGATAGACTGGGAAATTCGCCCATCAATATCAGTAAGGATGAAAATCTCACTCGTCTCCTGGATAGTTTCCACTGAGACAGATCCAAAGGCCGGAAGGGAATCCCCTCCTGGAACCTCTCCCTGGTTTTTGCACTAGCTGACAAGGTTCATTTTGAACCAATTAAAGAGGCCTCCTTGAAGCATTTGACCTTCAAGACATTTTTCCTCTTGGCCCTGGGGTCGGGCAAGCGTAGAAGTGAGATACATGCTTGGCAAAACAGAAATATTAGACACCAATCCGACTGGTCAAAGGTGTCCCTGTACCCATCACCTAGCTTTCTCTCCAAGAATCAGGTGGCCAAAGAGGGTCCAGACAGTGTGGCCCGAGGGGTTGTAACAGCCCTGGCCCCAACTCGGGATAGATCCCTCAAGTCTGACAGGTCCCTTTGTCCGGTCAGAGCATTGTGCTACTATGTGGACAGGACCTCCGATCTCAGGCAGAATAAGATGGTTTTTGTCTCCTTTACGAAAGGTTTTGACAAAGACATCTCACCTGCCACTATCTCCTCTTGGATCAAGCAGACTGTGATCCTTTGTTATGAGCTCTCCGACCAGGAGGCCCACACTTTACATCAGGTTAAAGCCCATGATGTCAGGGCCTTTTGCTGCTTCTAAGGTTTCCAGGCGGGAGTCTCCTTAGATCCAATCTTGTCAGCCTGCCACTGAAGTCACATAATACCTTCACACATTTCTATCTGAAGGGCGCGGCTTGGGCTGATTCAGAGCTTTACCAATTGGGCTCAGTAGTGGCTGCTCAGCAGATCCACAAGGGGCCCTTAGATTGAGGAGATTTATATATATATGTATAAACAGTTCTTATGTACACAAGAATTAAGTGTGGCGTGCTTCCTTCGGGAGGTTTATTTGCACTCTGGGACTGAACTCAACCCTCTCTTCCCCTACCTCAGAGCAGGTCTGCAAAAAAGGGGGGGGGGGGGGGGGGAGTATAGCCCCGGGTAACCGGCTGCTGGCAACCACCATGGCCTTACAGGGTTTCCTGACCATAAGGTCAACCCATGCCTGGGCCTATAGGTCTCCTGACGAAGTCAGCCTAGACCGTAGGTTAAAATTTGCTATTACTTGTGAGTTCACATAAGTCCCTAGTAACTTACCCGCCGACCAAGCGGTAGTTATTCAGCAATTGTCCATTGGATAGGATGTATTAACGCAATAAAATTGCAAATTTAATAAGTAAATTAAATTTTTATAAGTTAATACCCTATCTAATGGACACACAAGACCTCCCACCGACCCCGCTATCAGCTTACTAGGGGTCTAATAGGTTTAGACAACGAAAAAGATACTATGACGTCATGTCTAGACAGGAAGTAAATACCATGCGCCACCTGGCGAATGCACAGTACTGGGACCGGCCAGCCGGTGGAAACACAGGATGTCTTTTTCTGGCGTTTGGCGGGCCGGTCTGCGCCGACCGGATTAGCAATTGTCCATTGGATAGGGTATTAACTTATAAAAATTTAATTTACTTATTAAATTTGCAATTTACCAGGTGATCTTAAACTTTTGAAATGATGTCCTTTGTCATAAAATTAGAATTGAGCCAATAGGATCATTTATCATTCCTTTTTTAGGCGGGTTGTGTGTAACCAACCCGCCTATTAGATTGATGTGTCCGACATTAGTCTGTCCTTAAACATTTTTGTTTCTGGACTCTTAACTCGAAAACGCATTGTCCAATCGAATTCAAACTTGACAGGGAGATAGATCACCATCGTAGCTAGGTTCCTTTCGAAATTGGTGTTATTCCATCTGTTCGTTTGTCCGTCAACATTTCCGTTTCTGGACTCTAACTCAAAAACGCTTTGTCCAGTTGAATTCAAACTTGACAAGGAGATGGATCACCATCATAGCTAAGTTGCTTTCGAAATTGGTGTAATTCCGTCTGTTCGTTTGTTCCATTACTGTCCATCAACATTTCCGTTTCTGGACTCTCGAAAACGCTTTGTCCAATCAAATTCAAACTTGACAGGGAGATAGATCCCCATCATAGCTAAGTTGCTTTCAAAATTGGTGTAATTCTGTCTGTTCGTTTGTCCGTTGATAGCATAGGTACAATTATGTAACCTAGATTACAAATTTTACATTTCTTGGCACGTCTAACACATTTACCTTAACTGGGTCACCTACCATTTCTTTCCTTGTTTCTAAATTTAATTATAGGAATTGCTAACCTTATTGCTGCCTGCGCAACCCGCCTTTGGGCATTTCTGACCGTCTTGTAATATCTTAAACTTTAAGAATGGATTTTTCAGTCCTCCGTACTCCAGATTTTAAATTTTTTCAGAACAAACTTCTTGCACATATTGGGTTCTCAGTGCAATTGTAATATGTGATCCCATACTTTTATGTATGGAACAAAGACTTAAATCCTTGTAGCCTTTTGAAATGTAAAACTAGGGCCCAGGCTTTTACATAACATTTAGGGATGCTTTGATGGCTTTGTACATGATGATTTAAAATTCTCCCATCTGATACATTGGTGAAGAGTATTCCATTAATAAGTTTGTCTGATACAAAGCCAGTGAATCAGATAAGGAAGCACAGATGTTAACATTAACCCGTTTTGAATATGTCGGGGTGCATCCAGTCATGGAAAACCTGGAAAAGTCATGGAATTCCATTTTTTTTCCAGGCCTGAAAAAGTCATTGAAATTGACTCCTGGAAATTAAAAGGCATCTTCTGCGAAACGGCGTTGTTCCTTTCTTTCATCCAGCATTTCAATACAAATGCTACGTTTATTTAATCTAATCAAATTTTGACATCTTCCTGGGGCCACGGTGGCAGAGTGGTAACACTCTCGCCTCCCACCTCTGAGGCGCGGAGTTCGATCCCCAGCACGGCCTCAAGTGGGAAAGCTGGTAGTTGCTTGCCGTTGGTCGGCAGTTTACAGTACAGCACCCTAACGAACTGTATGTACTGGTTTCCTCTGCCCTTCCAACTACCCGTCGTGATATGACCTGTACAGTGTTGAAAGCGACGTAAAAACCCCAAATAAATAAATCCACATCTTCCTGTACTGTGACTGGAACCTTGTGCGTGGTTCTCTAAGACAAAACCGGTGGGAGCTCATGGCCTCGGTACACGTCTCTTTCATGCCACAGGACATGTGAAAGGTTCTTGATTTTAAAGCTTTCTTCATTGAGAAGTCGTGCCGAAGTCATGGAAAAAATATTGAAATTTAGTGGATACACCCTGATATGTTATTTTAGGCTCTCAAATTATTTCGGGGTAATCTGACACATTTTTACTAAAAAAATTTGGTAAAATGAAATCAAATGTATCTCAAAATATCTTACAAAGGCATCACTTGTCTTAAATTATGGCTCACGTATTGTCACAGTAGAGTTTCACCAGGTTAGGGACAAGAATGAAAATTACTGTACTAGATTATTCAATATACTTGTGTATTTTCACAGGCTGCTTGTGGAGAAGGAACGTGACAAGGAAATCAGTGATGATGAGGATGAGGAAGAAGAAAAGAAAGGGGAGGAAGATGAGAAAAAGGTTTGTGTTTAAATGTTTACAGATCTCGTGGTGCAGTGGTTAATATCCTTGCCAACTACCTCATGGTGCAGTGGTTAATATCCTTGCCAACTACCTCATGGTGCAGTGGTTAATATCCTTGCCAACCACCTTTACAGTCAGAGTTGAAGTTGTGTCAGTGAACCAGCAGCACCAAAATATTTAAAGTGTTTTGTGCTTCACCAGCTGTGCAGTGGCATGTTTTATCATAAACTGATTGAGGTTGTAGTGGTATGTTACTTTATTGATAAACTATTTGTGACCTTTGAGAAATATTTTGAGAGTTGGCTTTTTAAAAATACCAAAATAGTTTTGTAGTTGATTTTGGGTCAGTACAATCACTGGTCACTAATTTGGGCACCTTTTGTTTTTCTTTGAAGGAGGAAGATAAACCCAAAGTTGAGGATCTGGATGAGGATGAGGAGAGTGAAGAGAAAAAGGGGAAAAAGAAGAAGACCGTTAAAGAAAAGTACACAGAGGATGAGGAGCTCAACAAGACCAAACCAATCTGGACACGCAACCCTGATGACATCTCACAGGACGAGTATGGGGAGTTCTATAAGTCACTCACCAACGACTGGGAAGATCACCTGGCTGTAAAGGTAAAGGGAGTAAATAATAGTTGGGGGGGGGGGGGGGGGGATAGTATTGGGTTGAACAAATCTGAATGTAACCCACCTCGACCCACCCCCCACCCCACCCCCAAAAAAGAGGTAATGGGACAAAAACCTGTGGGCACAAATGTTGAATGTATACTGTAGTTTATGGGTACTGCTTGACCGAGTTATGGTCATTGTATTTTACTCCTTTGTCACATTTATATCCTGCTCCTTGATAAGGGGCTCTTTCTAACCCAAAAAGAGTTACATTCATACACATTTTAGTAAATAATCGCATTTCTGGTATCAAACATCTCCATTTTATGGTTGTCTTCTGGATATAAGGTTTCAGAACATCTTATTGAGCAGTAGGAAAAAAGTTTCATTGCCTACATTGCAAGGGAATTGTATCCTTTGACTTTTTTACACTGGTTGAATTCTAGGCACTGGCCATTTAAAAAACAAATTCCCGAGCTTTTTTTTTTTTTTGCAGCACTTTTCAGTGGAGGGTCAGCTGGAATTCAGAGCTCTGTTGTATGCTCCAAGACGTGCACCATTTGACATGTTTGAGAACAAGAAGAAGCGTAACAACATCAAGCTGTATGTGCGTCGGGTGTTCATCATGGACAACTGTGAGGAACTCATTCCAGAGTATCTCAACTTCATCAAGGTATGTATAGCAAAAGTTTATGGCAATTCTGAAAGTTGCAGTTCTATACGGAAGCATGAATTAAATGCTTTGGTAGTGGTTTGTAATAAAGAGGAGTGACAGCAAGTCTAATGCAAGAGATAACACAACTGTTGCATTTACAGAGGGCCTCTAGCTTTTGTAGTTGAGTTTAGCAAATGAACCCTTGCCCGGTCATCTTTGTGGTTGTAGTTTCAGTTGCAGCTCATTACATGTGGAAAGTACTGAGCATTTGTCCCTGTATATTTCTGCTGTTGGGGTTGGGGTTGGAGTTATTTTCCCCCTTTTATTGACACCATTAATAACTTGCCATTACAATATAACTGGAGTCACAGTGATATTTGATTGTTTTAGGGTGTGGTTGACTCTGAAGATCTGCCACTGAACATCTCACGTGAGATGTTGCAACAGAGCAAGATCCTCAAGGTGATCCGCAAGAATTTAGTAAAGAAATGTGTCGAGTTGTTTGAAGAGATTGCAGAAGATAAAGACAACTATAAGAAGTTCTATGAACAGTTTGCAAAGAATCTAAAGGTATGTTGGGTATATTTTGTTTTATGGAGTGTAGAAGTATAATTGTTGTAAAAGGCGTCTGGGGTTATACAAGAGTTAATTCAGGACAAAGGCTGTGAGCGTTTATTGATGCGCATGTAAGTAAAGATACTGCCAAACATAGGACATACTTATTCTAAAGAAGAACAACAATCTGCATTTTGAGAATATTTGATTTGCTGTGTAATCTTTAATTCCTTCACTGCAGCCGTTATCAAAATTGAGTTGGAGTTACATAGGAATATTGTCTTCCTGTATATTTTGTCTTGGTTACCTAGATACTTGTATCTGAGGCACATCAGGAAGTAAATTGAACAAACCAGAGCTTGACATGTTACTGATTGAGCATTTCTAGCTGCTCTGTAGCAGTATCATGTACCTCTCTGTCACAAATTTACACAAGTACTTTTTTGTTTCTTTGTTTTTTGACATGCCCCTCTGAGGTACTTAAAATACTTAATTTCTTTAATTGTTCAACTCTGTCGAGTAAAATAAGTATTTTATCAACATGATGACATGTAAGAAAGTTTGTATGCCTAGTTTTCAGTTGTATTTCTGTTTATGGTCGTGTTAGTGCACTTGAAGCTTAATATAATGGACTATGACCTTTGCTGTGATTTCAGCTGGGTATTCATGAAGATAGTACAAACAGAAAGAAATTAAGTGAATTCCTGCGATACCAGTCCTCTTCTTCTGGTGATGAAATGACCTCACTCAAAGACTATGTTTCCAGGATGAAGGAGAATCAAAAGAGCATCTATTACATCACTGGTAAGCAATGTTCATCAATTAAATGCATTGTACACAAAATTGAGTTAAAGTGTATCATTTATATGATGGCATTCATTAAGAAATGGACATATGAGAAGTTCTAATGCAGGTAAGAGAAATATTATGTGTTAAGACCTGGTGTAGTGGTTACAGGTTTGAATATTGCATCATGAGATGTTTTGGTACTTGATTGCCATTGTACAGTGGTATAGACCACTTAATCTTGACAACTAGTGTAAGTGCTGTTATGACATAATTAGTTCAAAAATATGCTTAATACCCCAAGAAACAAATTGAATAGAGCTGAATTTATAAAAAGAAAAGTTAAGGATAAGCTAATGACAATTTTTTTTACATCCAATTGATAGTCGTTGTCCTCTATGGGTTTGCCTCCCAACTGGCAATTCTGAGGGCCTGTCCCAATTTGACCTAGCTGTTGAGCTGGATGTAAAATTATAACTGGCTGTTGTTTCCTTGAAGCACCATCATGGAAAGTTGACAAAAATGTGACAGACTCTGGTGTGTTTGAGTCAATTACAGTGTTGATTTTTAGGTGAAAACCGTGATGCCGTGGAACACTCAGCATTCGTAGAGAGGCTGCGTAAACGCGGGTATGAGGTTCTGTACATGGTGGACCCAATCGATGAATATGCTGTGCAGCAGCTGAAGGAATATGATGGCAAAACACTGGTGTCTGTTACCAAGGAGGGGCTGGAGCTGCCAGAGGACGAAGAGGAGAAGAAGAAATTTGAGGAGCAGAAGGCTACCTTCGAAAACCTCTGCAAAGTCATGAAGGAGATCCTTGACAAAAAGGTGGAGAAGGTAAGACTCGAACATTTGTAAATAGAAATTAGAAAAAAACCTGCAGGGTCATGATACTTGAAGGTAAGATGTACTAGAGAAGTGTCATGCGAACAAAGGATTTCAAACAAAAGTGGAATAATAGTAAAGGGATTCTCGTATAGAAGATAAGAGAGCAGCATTTCATGGTGTCTGAAAAATTCCATTATTCAAGGGAAAAGGAGGAAAAGAAAGACTGCAAGGTCCCAGGCTAATTAGCATGCAAGAGGAAATGCGTAAAACTGGTTTTAGTCTGAGGCTTTCCTGTATTTCCGCAGGTATTACAGAATTTATGATGCTATACAAATAACAGTGGTAGCTGATGTGGCCTGTTTGTTGCATAAAAGCAGTTTCCAAATTTGTGAAGTTCTAAGGCTTTACCAGTTTCTGGTTTTGGTAATGCTTTCAGTCATACTTCTTTTTTCTGTGGTGGTTTTAGATAGTAATAAAATACTACCTCAGTATTGTGTAAAGATTCGGTTGACTTATTGCCTGTGACTAATGTTCTGCCATCTGTATTTTTCAGGTGACCGTCTCCAATAGATTGGTAGATTCTCCATGTTGTATTGTGACCAGTCAGTATGGCTGGACAGCAAACATGGAACGTATCATGAAAGCACAAGCATTGAGAGACAGTAGTACCATGGGTTACATGGCTGCCAAAAAACACCTGGAAATCAACCCAGACCATCCAGTAGTTAAAAACCTGAAAGAAAAAGCAGAGGCTGACAAGAATGACAAATCTATGAAAGACTTGGTGATGTTGTTGTTTGAGACCTCTCTGTTGGCTTCTGGCTTCAGCCTGGATGATCCCCAGGTTCATGCCAATCGCATCCACAGGATGATAAAACTGGGTCTTGGCATCGAGGATGATGAAGTGCCCAGTAGCTCTGGTGATGGCCAGGCTGACCAAGAGGAGATGCCTCCACTGGAGGATGACGAAGATGCCTCCAGAATGGAAGAAGTAGATTAATTGAAAGTTTCTTGAAAGCAGGCTTCTTGAACTTCATAGATGTATATTAAACAATGGAGGTTGATGTGCAAAAATATCAGAAAATTTGACAAAAAAATTGTAAAAAATAAAAAAAATGTAATAAAAATGAAGTAAAAAGTTACAAGTGGAGAAGTAGAAAACTTGATGTTGTTTGGCCCTGTGTTTATCAGTGTGGTACTGGACTAATTGTAGTCAAGTTTTTTATTTGTATCATTCCAGAATGACTGCTCCTTATAATGCTTCAAGTTAATCATTTGGCGTAAAAAAATTGTAATACAAGATAGGTTATTATTAACTATAAAGTGCTTGTATACAGAGGTCTTAAATGAAACCCTAGTCAAGTTTTATCTGTAACCATTTAATTTCTAAAATGGATGGGAAGATAAATGCGAGTTTGCCAATTTTGATAATAAAAAGATCACAAAGTTATACAAGATGTGTTATTGTATCCCTGGACAAAAGTCGGTAACATTTCGGATTCAGTACGGTCGCACTTCCGCCGCCGCAGAGATTTCCTTTTGGACACGATAACTTAAAATATGTTTTAGTTAGACCTTTCAAATTTGGTATGTGGGTATATATGGGCAATGCCACAAATGCTATTGTTTTGTGACTTTGACCTTCAATTTCAAGGTCACTGGTGGCCTCTTAAAGCATTTTTTCACATTTTGGCCCAGTATACAGAAAGTTGGGTCATCCTATGGCTGGTATATATGTTACATTAAATATGCGAAATCTGTAAATACGCAAATTTTTCAGTAAATGCGCATTTTTATTGAATACGCTACAATAGCTTACCATGTGGGACTGAATGCTAACTCGGAAGGCCGCACGACTCCAGCCACGGATGTTTGGATTTGGCCAAGTCCGTGGTTTAGTGTGTACCATAGCAGTGTCATTTGGTAATTCGTCCTTCTCTCGTTGGCCGCCATCTTATAAAGCAGTTGAAATAAATTCACAATATTTTACTGTTTTCTCAAGATATACTTGTCGTCGGATACTGAAACTATTTCCCGACTTGTTTGTTCCAATATAAGTGTGTACCACCCAGTGAACTCGTTTACGTCGTCCCCGAGATGTTAAGGACACGTGATTGTAGATGCAGACAAAAGAAAACCAGGGTGACTACATCCCGGGGACGAAACGAATATTCCTGTACTTTTATACAATTAAAATAAGAAAACTTGCAGATTTCATCCAATTTGCAAATTCCTATAATATCGCCCACTGCTAATCGCGAGTAAAAAGCTCGCGAGAACTAACCGCAAGATCTCGTTCAATCACAAGATCTCATTCCTCTCTGTTTTACCGCGATTTTATGCTAGTTTGACACAGTGATATACGTGAATCATACATTTTATTGCGTTAATACATCCTATCCAATGGACAATTACTTTACCGGTCGGCGTGACCGGTCCCGCCAAACGCCAGAAAAAGACGTCCTGTATATAATACTGGCAGGACCGGTCAGTAGTGTGCATTCGCTAGGTGGCGCATCATACTTCCTGTCTAGACAGAGTGACGTTAGTTCATCTTTTTCGTTTGGCGCGTGTAGTGTGCAGACGTGTTTTGAAGTGATCTCCAAGTTTTGATGAAACGCGGCTTATTCTATGAATTTAAAGCTTATTTTCATCTGAAAATATATTTATTGTGTTACATACATATCATGGCCTCTCCAGGACTTTAATGAGGCATTATCCAGCATTTTATAGCCAGTTTTGAAGATTTTCTGTGTACTTGTCGTCGAGAGGAAATCGTGGGTGAGAGGTCGTGTGTTGTCCCTGCAGCATTCCTTCTGCACAGAAGGTTGTATCTACCCTCCATTTAATTCTTCGTAGTCGAGTAACACTGAGTGTATGTCGACGAGAAGAATTTAGAAGGAAAGAAGAATGCATCGTCTGACTTCATCACTTCCAGCTTATGCTTGTCACGTGACACGGACCTGGTCACGTGATACGCATTCAGCAATGGAGGAATCGTGTTTTTCAACAGAAGTTTTCAGAGAAGAAGACGACCATTTATTACTCAACACCCTCTTTAACTGGCAAGAAGAAATCCAGCAAACTCGTCTGTTGGCCTGAAGAAGTTACATTACAAATGGTCATTGAACTCTGCGAATTTTTGCCGGTGCGGTCATGTGACTTCACAGATCTCAACACAACTACCGGCAAGCAAATCCCCAGGCGTGACTGGTTCAGCTGACAAGAAGTGATGAGTTTTACCGGAACCAGTTCTGGTCAGACTACCGGTGGGGAGCACTAGTGATGAGTTTTACCGGTTCCAGTCTGTACAGACTACCGGTGGGTGCTGTTCCTGTGAAGAAACCCCTTCAGTGGTTGCCAGTGATCAGCCCTGTTTGATCCTGGAACCTCCACCAGAGGCCTTTCCACTGGTGGGACTGTTGGGGTACCGGTTCCAGTCATGTTTCTGTGAAGCTGTCAAGAAACCCCCCTTCAGTGGTTCCAGTGATCAGCCCTGTTTTGATACTGGAACCTCCACCAGAGGCCTTTCCACTGGTGGGACTGTTGGGGGTACCGGTTCCAGTCTTGTTCAGACCACCGGTGTGGTTGCTCAGAGGGTTCACCTACCAGAAGTCGCGGTGACCATTGAGACCCTTATCTCCCCAGTGCAGAATTTTGGACCGGTACCAGTCCTGTTCAGACTACCGGTAGGGTCACTAGCCAGCCAGTGATGAGGGATACCGGCACCAGTTCTGTTCAGACTGCCGGTTGTGGTCACAGAAATCCAGCAAGGGCTACCGGTTAAACAGGATTACCGGTTACACAGAGTTGCTGGTGACATATAGCAGGGCTACTGGTTCAGAGAATTACCGGCTCCTGAGTGTTGCCGGTTCCGGAGTATTGCCGGTTACAGAGGAATCTGTTGTATCCATCCTTAAAGGCAAGAAACCAGCTTCAAATCCAGTGCTGACAATAGGTTTGCCAGTTACAGAGAATTGCCGGTTCCGGAGTGTTGCTTGTTCCGGAACCGGAGTGCTGCTGGTTACAAAGAAATCTGCTGTTCCCATCCTTACTGGCAAGGAACCAGCTTCAAATCCAGTGCTGACAACAGGTTCAACAGTTAGCCTTCTCTCAGAGCCTACCGGTTTGGCCGGTTACAGAGCTTGTTAATTGCAGAGAAAAGCTGCTGAACCACCACTGTGGACAGGAAGAAGGCAACTTCATATGAGCCTATCCTTGCTAAGAAGTAGTTCACCCAGTTCTGCCAACTCCGGTGAGGTTATGCAGAACTGTGGAGCCACCAGGAACCGGTTACAGAGCATTGCCTCACGTATAACCGTTTAAGGCCTGGTACTGGGCAGGTCTCCAGGACGGACTAACAGACCAGCAGAAGTTCCTTAAAGGCCCAAACAGCTGTTTAGGCCAACCAGTGGCAGCCTAAGGAACTGTAACTAGGAATTCTTTGACCAGTCACTGGTCCTGGTGAAATGCCTGTCAAGCTACCTGACCAGTCAGCCAGCCTACCCTTTCGGGTCCCAGCTGGTCAGACAGTGGCTATAGATAAGAGGGAGACTGTCAAGCAGGAATTGTCCACTACCAGTCAACCTCCCCTTATCAGACCTCACACCTTGTAGACTGGCCATCCAGTTTGTCTTGTACCCAACCTGTGACCAGTGTCAGCTGCCTCAAGGGGTCCTCAGTTGGTAAGCTCAGCCTTCCCCTCAAGATTATAACCCGTTTTGCCAGTTTTCAAAACTCAAGCAGTGGGTAAAATATCTGTTAATCTGACCAGGGGTCACCGATGTTATAAATGGCTATGGGGATGAGTGAGGTCTAGTCTGTCACCAGTGTTGACACTATTTTTGGCTAACTATGCCTCCTCAAAACTTGGGCCGTCCTAAGGGCTAACCCAAGTTCGAAAGAAATCTCCCAGGAAGGCTACACCCTCACCTTCCGGAGATGACCGGCTTGACCAGATCTCCAGGCTGGAGAAGTGGCCCAGTACCCCGAGTAATTAAGCGTCCCTTGAAAAGGGGACGCTTGTTGGTTTCACCCCCGGTTTTCAGTCAGCCGCCGCCGCATTATCGTCTCCCTTGAATATCCCCCTTGTTATTAGGCCTGTCCAAATGATATTTGGCAGTTGTCTTCTATAGGCGTGGGGAAATTTGTTGGACAGGCATAAATTTGACCTTTATCAAGATCACATCAAAAATTTAAAAAAAATTTACTTCCTTTTCACTAGATTTCCTCAGAAAGTACCGGGTGTGGGTCAACCAAATTTGGTATGCACATTCCTGACAGAAGAATCTAGGCGCCAGTCAATATTGGGATCAATCGGGCCATAATTGACCGATTGACGGGCGATTGATTATCGGTTCATAAAAAATTTGCTAAGATTAAGCCTTGAACTCACTTATTATTGGTCCAAGAGGTTTGGGATGGTATACCATTATATAGGAAATCATGTGCTGGGAATCTTCTGGTGTGGTCAGATTTGACCTTGGGCCCCTCGTTCAAGGTCAAATGAAGATAGCCAAACCTAAAAGTGCTTATAACTCACTTATTATTGGTCCTACAGGTTTGGGATGGTATACCAACATATAGGAAATCATGGGCTGGGAATCTTTTGGTGTGGTCAGATTTGACCTTGGGCCTCTTCTTCAAGGTCAAACGAGCATAGCCAAACATAAAAGTGCTTATAACTCGCTTATTATTGGTCCTAGAGGTTTCGGATGGTAAACCAACATGTAGGAAATCGTGGGCTGGAAATCTTCTGGTGTGGTCGGATTTGACCTTGGGCCTCTCCTTCAAGGTCAAATGAGCATAGCCAAACATTAAAGTGCTTATAACTCGCTTGTTATTGGCCCTAGAGGTTTCGGATGGTAAACCAACATGTGGGAAATCATGAGCTGGGAATCTTTTGGTGTGGTCGGATTTGACCTTGGGCCTCTCCTTCAAGGTCAAACGAGCATAGCCAAACTTGAAAGTGCTTATAACTTGCTTATTATTGGTCCTAGAGGTTTGCGATGGTAAACCAACATATAGGAAATCATGGGCTGGGTATCTTTTGGTGTGGTCAGATTTGACCTTGGGCCCCTCGTTCATGGTAAAACGAGGATAGCCAAACTTAAAAGTGCTTATAACTTGCTTATTATTGGTCCTAGAGCTTTGGGATGGTATACCAACATATAGGAAATCATGGGCTGGGAATCTTCTGGTGTGGTTGGATTTGACCTTGGGCCCCTCCTTCAAGGTCAAATGAGGATAGGCAAACTTAAAAGTGCTTATAACTCGCTTGTTATTGATGTTAGAGGTTTGGGATGGTAAACCTACCTATGTTAAATCGAAGGCTGGAAATCTTTTGGTGTGGTTGGATTTGACTTTGGGCCCCTCCTTCAAGGTCACATGAGGATAGCCAGACTTAAAAGTGGTTATAACTTGCTTATTCTTGGTTCTAGAGATTGGGGATGGTAAACCAACCTATAGAAAATCATCAGCTGAGAATCTTATGGTGTGATCCGATTTGACCTTGTGCACCTCCTTCAAGGTCAAACGAGGATAGACAATTGGTCCTAGAGGTTTGGGATCTGAAATTAACCTATTGGGAAATCTTTTGGCTTTCCTGAAAGGAATACTATAAGTATTAACCTACAGATGAGTTGTGTTATAAATTCAGTTCTGACAAGTCATAGCTTATGTGTAAATGAGTGAAGACAGAATACACATGTTACTGTAACACATCTTACAGTCCTATGAAAATTGTTTTTCATTTGTGTTTTTGAAATGTTTCTGCAGTTGACCTTCATATCTCTGACACAAGTGTATTTAGTTTGCAGCCTCTTGCTTTTGACTGAAGTTACATAGATCTTTTCCCTGCATAGTGCAACAACACCATATATTACTTTGTTCTCTTCCTTTTATATTTGCCAAAAGGACTTCATAATCTTTGATTAACGATGACTGTATTTTATGTAATTTATTTAATTTTATGTAATTACTTTTACATGACAATATGGACACAAATTTTTTCCATGGACACATTCTTTCTGTGTAAAGATATACACATCCATGCCAACTTAATAGTGGATTCAACCTTCTCTTTGCACTAACTCAATGAGAATTTGGAGAAAAGACACTGTTGTACGTATACTTCAAGGATGGAAAAAAACATGTAGCCTTGTTCAGGTGCACAAATTGTTTCAGTTGAAATCACCATTTTAATCGCCTTTTTAATATAAGCCCCGTTTGTGGCATTGTCTGATGGAATATTGGTGATCGATGTGCCCAAGATGAATACAGATAATATTTAACAAGTCCCACTAATAGCAGACATTGCATCATATTTATTTTATTTCCTGTAATATACCACAGTACATTGTAGAAATAATATCATGTATGACTAACATTTTCTAGAGATAACATAGCTGCTGGATGATTTGTTTATTTTTAAACCTGTAGAACTGTTTTTGAAATAAGTAAGGTTAATTGCTGGTGGTTTATATTTGCAGTAATCTTGATCAACCATCCTAACCTGTACTGACTGATTTAAAAGTGTTTATAACTTGTTTATTATTGGTCCTAGGGGTTTGAAATGTGAAACCAGTGTATAGTAAATCATGGGGTGGGAATCTTCTGATATGATCAGATTTCACTTTGGGCCTTTCCTTCAAGGTCAAACGAGGGTAGCCAAAGGTAAGAGTGCTTATAACTCGCTTATTATTGGTCCTAGAGTTCTGCAATGTTAAAGCTACTTGTTAGAAATCTGGGCTGGGAATCTTCTGATGTGTCCAGATTTCACTTGGGTTCCTCCTTTAAGGTCAAAAAGGATGGGCAAAGTTAAAGGTGTTTTTAGCTTGCTTATTATTGGTCATAGGGTTTGCAATATGAAATCAACCTACGGGAAACCATAAGCTAGGAATCTTCTGATGTGTGGTTTGATTTGGCCTGGGTCCCTGTTTTGAGTTATACAGTTATAAGTGGAGACTTTTGGAAAGGCCAAGACAGTTGTAAAGTGGAGTATAAAATCCAGTTTATGGGAAGGATCACCTGTTGAACTTTAAGATCCTTTTATAAAGGTAACAGCCCTGTTTTGAGTTATACAGTTATAAGTAGAGACTTTGGGAAAGATCTGTTATGGGTAGACTTGCTCCAAGTCTTTGTATTTATATCCATCAGTAACTAGAACAGTTAAATTTAAACTGGAGACTTACAAGCGTTCATTATAGCACAAGCATTCTGGAGTATGGGGGATAGTCTCTGAAAAAACGGGCTGGTTGTTTCTCCAAAGATCATACAGTACCCATATATTACACAAAAGACAAAAGGACTTGGTGAAAGTCTGTGTTATGGGTAGACATTGTTTTAGAATCTTAGTAAATCTGTAAAGATATAGCAAAGTGCATAAAGGCACTAGAAATTTATTTCAAACCAACCCAGAATGAGATTTACAAACAGTACATGTTCTACTCAATGAAAATGTGGATCACTGGGTTAACAGACTGAGACAACTTTTAAAGTCTTGCAACTTTGAAGCAATGTTGAGAGACCGAGTGGCTATGGGGATGAAATACAAGGCCGCAAGAGCACAGATGTTTAGAGAGAAAGTAGCCAATCTAAGTGAAGCAGTTGACATGCTGAGAGCTAGTGAAGTAGCTGCTCAACACATAAAGGAGATTGAGCAAGGGTCGACATCTGACGAAGTGGTATCACTCTGCATTGTCTGGTACGCATCCACATCCTCGTGAACAACTTCTCCAAAAGTACATGGCCCAGAGGCATGCTGTTACATTTAAAATATACCTTGTCTGTTGAGGATGACAAACTGTTCAACATACAGATCGGTCTATTCGTGTGTTCTCCATTGCCATTAGAAGAGAGGTACCCCCACCCACAGTGTGAAAATTTCAACATTTTATTACAATTTTTCTCCTTGACTATGGAAGGGATTTATCTCTTAACTTGGGTATATGTACTAGGCTGCAAGTAGATTCCCTTGCGTGAGTATGAGGCCCGGATCTTTGTTAATTATTTTTAATGAATTTTTAAAATAATTTTTAATGCATTAAAATTCATGAAATCATGCACTAAATCACTTATAAGTTAAAAAGTATTACATTTAGAGTATTTTGTTAAAGTATGTTATTCAGCTACTTTATCCATAGCTACAACATGGTGAGTAACTTGGGAACCTTTCCCAATAGCTAAGTGAGAATTAGCTACTTCCTGACTTTTCTGTGGCTTCCATAATGAGTAAAAGCGCTTGTAAATTAAAAGCTATTGCATTTACAGAATTGCTGAGCAATAGCTACTTTCAGGTTCTCACTTTTGAGTAAATTGGTTGTAACTTGAAAACTATTACATTTAGAGTTCTTTTAAATTTTGTTATTCATCTACTTTAGGGTCACCTATAGCATAGTGATTCTGCAGAACTGTAGCTCATTAACTAGCTCAGCAATAGTATTTTCAGGTTTTCACTGTTGAGTAAATTACTTGTAACTTGAAAATGATTTCATTTATAGAATTTTCTTTAAATATGTTATACACGTACTTTTAGGCAGCTATAAGATAGTTACATTTGCAGACCCATAGCTCATTGCATAACTGGGCAACTTGTGTCTCCTTTTATTGTTTCACTTCTACTTTGTAACTCAAACCACAGTCAGCTGATGCAAAACCCATTCACGGGCACTGATTGCTTGTTTGGTTTTACGGCCGCTCTTATGACCCTAACATAATCGTTTCAGTAGAATTTCTCTTCACCAATAACGTTTATCTTTTCACATTGGTCCTTTAGCACTTTACATAAACTTTGTAAGCTGTAGGGATGCTTTGTTTTTCTGTACAAAAACTTTTGTCTAGTTCAGTTTGGGAAACTTTGAGAACTATATTAACCTCTCTTCAGCAGGGGAGTGGATAACTTCAAGGTTCCCTACTCCCTCACCGCTTTCCACCAACAAGGAAGTACCGGAATTTTTCATGTCCAGGGTCTTCCCCACCAGTTCAGTCACCCCCCTTGGTCTGTTCACAGTACAATGGGAGTCTTCTCTCGGTGGTGGCGAAGGAGGTCTAACTATGGCATTACAGAGTACCACAATCCACCAGTACGACTGGTTGGTCAAGCCAGTTTTCCCACCAAGCCTGTCTCCAGCATACACATTCTCTAGGATATCAGTGTCAGGAGTAAGCTTGAATGGTAAACATGAAAAATTAGAACTGGACCTCGAGCAAGTTTTCGACTTAGTAGGCTTCCAGTTAGCTCAGAAGAGCGTAAGGTCAGACCCACCCTAGAGCGTTGGTAGACCTTGAATGCTTATCCAGAAGCTTCTCCCCGGACCTTCATGCCCGGTCTGGCACCTGATGTCCCTGATAGGATTACTGGCAGTCATAGAGAAGCAAGTGCACCTAGCTCACCTCCACATGAGGCTGATAAAGTGGCACTAGAAATACAGCTGGGGGGGTTCCAGGATCACTAGAAAAGGTGACCCCAGTTTCCTCCACCCTCATCTTAAATGGTGGCTGCAGGAAGACCAGGTGCTTCAGGGTCAACCATTACACCCACTATATATTTTCTTTAATCCTTACAGATGCATCAAGAAAGGTGGGGTTCTCACTTAGGAGAACACACTGCAAGGGGAAGCATGGTCCCTTCCAGAAGCAAGTTACACAGTAACTTTCTGGAACTAAGGTGGTCATTTGGCCCCTTAAGAATTCCAAGACCTCTGGTTGAACAATATTGCTGTTATAGCTACAGACAGCACAGCAGTGGTTGCCTGTATGAAGGGAGAGGGGGGATGAAGTCGGGCCCTCTTTGTGCCCTTCTGTGGAGAATCCTGACCTGCTATTCCAGGAAACAGGTGACTCTAGCCCGACACATTCCAGGCGGCTGACTGTCATAGCACACAAGCTATCCAGTCTCATGCAACTAAACTGAGCAGACAGAAGGGTCCCTCCTGTCAGAGTTTTTCGAAACAAGATGCCTCTGGTGGCACCAAGGCTAAGTGGGCCTGTTTTTTGCCACCTGGCTCAACTTTCATCACTGGGGATAGATTCCCCAATTGGACAATGATACAATCGGTCTGCCATGGGAGGATCTGGACCCATATGCCTTCCCACTGGTAGCCATCTTGGGCAAGGAGTGGAGAAGTTGCAGGACTACCCATGCAGGGAAATCATTCTGATTGCTCCAAGTGGCCCAACATGCCTGGTTCAGGGATCTCTTGTTCATGTCAAGTCCGATTCCTTGGTACCTGTCCAACCTGCTCTCTCAACCATTTAATCAGACTCCTCACAGGAATCTGTCAAAATTAGATCTGCATGCATGGCTCTTAGAGCCTCGGCAATCAAGGAGCAGGGTTTCTATAAGGCAGTGGCAGTAAGAATTGAGGCTCCTCAAGAGGATCAATTAGGTCAGTCATTGCTGACAACTGGGTAATTCACCAATCAATTCAGCACATTGAGAATCTTGCTCATCTTTTGGACAGTTTACAGAGACAGACCTAAGGGTCGGAGGGGCATCCCCTCCTGGAACCTCCCCCTGGTGTTGCACCAATTGGCGAGGCTCCATTGGAACCCCTTAAAGAGGCCTCTTTGCAGCATTGAGCTTCAAGACTGTTTTTCCTCTTGACCCTAGGTTCTGCCAAACACAGGAGTGAGATTCATGCTTAGTAAAAGAAACACATCAGACACCAGTCAGACTGTTCAAAGGGGTCTTTGTACCCAACACCTAGCCCTTTTTTTCCAAGAACCAGCTGGCCAAGGAGAATCTGGACAGTGTGTCCCCAGTGGTTTTACCAAGCCGGGCCCTAACTCTGGATCACTCCCACAAGTCTGATAGGTCCTGTGTCTGTTCAGAGTACTGTGCTACCTTTTGGGACAGGATCTCAAACAGAACAATGAGTTAGTCTTCTCCCTTTAGAAAGGTTTTGACAAGACATCTCACCTGCCTCTATCTCCTGATGGATCAAGCAACTGTGATCCTATGTTATGAGCTCTCTGATCGGGAGGCCCTCAACCCTACATCAGGTTAAAGTCCATGTTGTCAGGCCCTCTTGCTGCTTCTAAGGCATTCCAGTTGGGAGTCTCCTTAGAACAATTTTTCAGCCGGCCACTGAAGTAACAACACCTTCACACAGTTCTATTTGAAGGATGTGGCTTGGGCTGTTTCAGAAACCCTTCAATTGGGCCCAGTTGTGGCTGCTCAGCAGATCCACAATTAGCCCTTATATTGAGATTTGTATATATGTAGTGTTGATAGTTCTTGGAGCTAACTACACTCCTGCCTTTGGGAGGTTATTGCCTTCTGGGACTGAACTCATCCCTCTCTTCCCCTACCTCAGAGCAGGTCTGTTAAAAGGGGGGGGCAACGTCAGTATACCCCCGGCAACCGGGCACTGGTATCCAACCAAGGGCCTACAGGTTCCTGACTGAAAGTTAACCAAGGCCAGAGGGAATTGTCTTATCATTTATGAGTTCACCTAAGTCCCTAGTAACTTACCCTCCGACCAAGCGGTAGTTATTCAGCAATTGTCCATTGGATAGGATGTATTAATGCAATAAAATTGCAAATTTAATAAGTAAATTAAATTTTTATAAGTTAATACTCTATCCAATGGACAGGCAAGGCCCTCCCAACCAACCCCGCTACCAGCTTACTAGGGGTCTAAATCTGTTTAGACAACGAAAAAGATGAACTGACGTCCCTCTGTCTAGACAGGAAGCAAGTATGATGCGCCACCTAGCGAATGCACACTACTGACCGGTCCTGCCGGTATTATATACAGGACGGCCAAAACAAAAAAGGCCAAAGCTAGTCAGGTGCTTAAAACCTCAGATTCACTAGAAAGCCAGCTGAAAACTGCTTATTTCATTGCACAAAATCATTTGCCCCTGACAATTTTTCCTGAACTAATTGGTCTACAAGTTAGTAATGGTGCTCCAAACATGACTCAAACATACAAATCGTATGATGCAGTATCAGATATGATTGCCTCTATTGCTTCTGCATTGGATGGAAATTTGAGAGAATAATATAGGTGGCTCACGATTTGTAGGCTTAATGACTGATGAGTCCATTGATATTGTAGTTTTGAAGAAGCTAGTGATCTATGTCAAGGTGGTTAAAGATGGTAAATCTCAGGTGTACTTTGCTACAAATGTAACAGTCCCAGATGGAAAGGCAGAGACAATAATTAATGCAATAACTGAATGGTTGGCCAGTGAGAGGATAGCTATCCAGAAAGTACTTGGTTTTGGTTCAGACGGTGCTGCCGTCATGATGGGGTCTAGATCAGGAGTAGGTGTTAGACTTAAGGAGCTGACAGGTGGCCTTACTATTCATGTTCATTGCTATGCTCACAGGCTGGCACTGGCTGTTTCACAAGCAGCTAAAATAGTAGATAAGATAAAATCCTATCAAGATACAGTGAACTCGATCTATTTCTACTTCCATAATTCAGCAAAAAGGTACAATCAGTTACGGGAAATTTATGACCTGCCAGAGGACAATAAATTTGTATCACTGAAACAACCTCACGCAGTGCGCTGGTTGTCCTTAGATCAGGCCGTATATGCAATTAATCACTGTTGGCCAGCATTAGTAATTGCTCTGGGTGAGGCAGCTGCCAATGGTGTTGCAGTTGCCAGAGGACTAGCAGATAAAGTAGAGAAGTACAGCTTCATCGGGATCACTTGTCTTTTGGCCGACATCCTTCCAAATTTTTCAAAGATGTCAAAGGTTTTCCAGCGTGAATCTCTAGACTTTGCCATGGCAAGCACAGCCTTAGAAACAGTAAAAGCAACTCTGACGACCATGCAGGTACAATTAGAATGCAAACTATATTCCTGAATTATTACCGGTATTTATAAAAGTATGTTAAGCTTAATCTCAATAAAAATTTTAAAACAGGACAAATAAAACTTAACTGAACAAAGAGTAAACTTAACAAAGAGTAAACAAATGAAACTTATCTGATTAGTAACAACATAAAACAGAACTAATACAACTTGTAAACTAAAGATTGAACAAACGTAACAATAATAATGTAACTTATTATAGTAATAACGAGACAAAAAAAATTAAATAAAATAAACTTAAACTTTAAACAAATTCAAAACTAAAGCACTTTGATGCAATGTCCCTTTTCA
Source organism: Sabellastarte sp. h YS-2021 (assembly GCA_964017235.1). NCBI lineage: Eukaryota > Metazoa > Annelida > Polychaeta > Sabellida > Sabellidae > Sabellastarte > Sabellastarte sp. h YS-2021. Next base: position 141,259,911 of record OZ024928.1, read on the forward strand.
GGATGATAATCAGCTTCAGCATGCATTGCCTTCCCTGTTCCAGTTAGATGAGGCACTTGATACAATGGATGACAACCAAAAACGCTTTCGAGACACAGAAGTGAAGTTTGCTACTCAAGGGAAAGTTACATTCAGGACAACCAAAAGTATGTAATTCTATACTGTGTGCTTTACTGTAATACTTACCATGTAGCATATTTAACCAAAAATCAATTTGTGTATAAATTTAAGCAGTCCTTATGACACTATCTCTGCAAAATACAATAGTTCGCTTACTGTTCCCTGTTGCAATTATAGAATATACCTACTACTGCTTTGTGGTCTGCTGCGTATAATCACTTGGCTCTCAACTCTGTGGACATGGGTTCAAGTGTAGCTCATGTCAACTTTTGGGAATATTGGAACTTCTGGAAGTCATCCCAATATGACCCTGAATGTTGAATGGGAAACTCCAACTTTGTGTTTTTGCTGGCCTTTTGGTATAGGAGTTTAGCAAATGAACACTTGACTGATGTAAAAAGTTTGAGCCCAAATTTGAGGTGACTGTCACTACTGATGGTTTGAGTCCAGCATTAACAGGGCTTAATGCGCAGGTGTTGCTCAAGCCCTATATACGAGTATACAACTGAGTGTAACAAATATCAATGTATAGAATATAGTAAAAACTTTACCTGTATGCCCCCCTGAATCCCGAAATATTCACAGATGGCATGTGATTTCTTTATTTTATTTTCAGTGAGATTCATTCAAGCACTACTGGACAACTTGGAGCAACGTTTCCCTGAAGATGCCCAAGTCACTCTGAAGGCATTAAATATCATTTTAAATCCAAAAGAACTTACAAACAACAATGCTGAAGTTGCTTTGTTTGGACAAAATGAACTTGATTATCTGTTACAGAGGTATGGGCAGGAGAACCAAAATATTGTGAACGCAGCAAGATGCAGACAAGATTTCTTGGCATATAAGCATTTTGTTGGTCTTCATAGAAACAAATCTTTCCCTGAATTTTGTGAGATACTTATCAAAGATCAAAGTGATGTTTTCCCAGATTTTGTTGTTTTTGCAGAGCTAGCTTTGGTAGTGCCTCTGAACTCTGCATCTTGTGAGCGGGGGTTCTCTGCCCAAAACAAAATCAAGTCCAAAAGCAGAAATAGGTTGAGAGATGAACAAGTGGACAGGCTAATGAAAATAACAATAAATGGCCCACACTATGCAGAGTACGATTACACTGCAGCCAAGAACAATTTTTTGAAAGACAGGATTCAGTGAACTTCCATTGTTTTAGCCAGTTTTAGCTAGTTACAAAGTGTTAAAATTGACATTTAACATTGAAATTGGTTTAAATAATTTACGTGGAATTGGTTTAAGTAATTTACGTTCAAAGAATTGAATAAAATATTGGGACTCCAAAAATGAAACATAGGACTCATTTTTTTCAAGTCTATTGAGTCCCAGGGACTTAACTTTACCACTTCCGAGTGAGCACGCTGGTACCACCTATAAATTTGACCCAGATTTTCATGAATATTTGTTGCAGAATATTTGTAGACTTCAGTTTTTTAATCATAAAAATTATATGGTGTTAAACTTGTCAAGTCAGTTATACAAGTTAAGCTTCTCTGATATAACTTGATATTACATTATAGAACTTGTACAAAACTTTAACTGATAAATTAAATGACATGCAAAACACATGAAATATATGCCCAGATCATTAAATATATTTCATCCATACTGTTTTTATATTTTGTGTAACAGAGCTCTAAATATCAGCCATGATAAAATAATTCAAATTTCTAACAGGAACAATTTAAAGGAGATGGGAAAAGAAATTTTATGAAGCTAAATTAATATACCCCCACAATACAGCACATAATTGGCTTTTTAACTCCACTGCAGAGAAGGTATGTATGTTTCTGTGTGAAATCCCTCCTCAGTTGAACTACGTCACTGTAGATAATGCACGGTGGTCCTGTTTATCTCGGTACACAACTCTACATTTACACAAGTCCTCCTTTTGTTTTAACATATGCAAGTATTATGTTAGATTTATCAAAAAGTGAAAAAAAAAATTTGGGGGGGGGACCAATAAAGCTCATTATTTCTATGGATTTAAAAGTTAGTCTAATGATCTATGGATAAAAGTAGGAGTTCTTATGTAGCATATTGTTAAAAGAATTTTCATTAACTTTTAAAACTCTCTTGCTTTGAACCACAAAAATCTTCTGATACATTTGATGAAATATATTCAGCCAGTAGTCAAGAAAATAGGCCCTAGCTGATTCATTTATTGTACATTGGTGAAAGACAAAGAAATATGAACTAAACTTTAGCAAAATTCTTACTTCAGTATTGTAAACTAAACTTACTTTTTGTACATGTAGAACCATATATGTACGAGGTTAACTATTTTATTCTTGACTGGTCTTCTCATTTCTAGTTCAATAATTATTTTATATAGTACCAAATATGTATAAAAGTATAAAACTCGAGGTGGCTATACATGCAGTAACCAATTCCGATGCAGTTTATATCTGAAGCCATCAGAGGTAGATGAATAGGGTTTAAATGGATGATAATTAAGAATTTTAGCAAACACATTTTTTCACTTTGTTTTCATTCATTTTAACTTACATTACATGAGCATAACTTTTTATGAACTAAATCATAGTGTGGTTGTTTTATGATCTTGTAATATAGATATAAACTATTACTCAGAAACAAACTCTCACCTGTGTAAATTTATTGAAATTGAAGTGGTAGAATTTTTGTCCAATTTTAATGCCAAATGTGACATTTTTGATATCATAAACATTGTGCCAAAATACACTTTCAGAATAACAAATATTTGGAAAATTTATATTTCAAGTCAACTGCTTCAACAGAAAACACCTTTATTCATCGCTACCAGTAACCAAAATATATAGTTGTGAGTCTGTCACTGATGGTAGCCCAGCCACTTCTTAAATAAGTACAATTTAGATATTCCAAAAATATTTTTTTCTCATTCTGAAATAAAAGTAATAAACTTGAAAAAAAAAGTCTAAACTGAAGATGTCTGATCTGAATGTGATATCTTTCATATAATAATTTGTTGCTTATTAATGGCTGCAGTCCTTTAAGAGACTAATAACTTACTAGTTCTGGAATTTTATTGAAAGTATCGGAACTAAAATAGTCATAACAAAGTGAATAGACTGTATCTTCAATGTCCTTTTTCCTCTTATGTTGCACTTGCTATCAACTTATTTTCTCAAAACAGTACCTCTAATTTGATGAAGCCAAAATCATTTTAAACAGATTTATAAACTAATTAAGCGTCCCTGGTTACGCCTCAGTTTCTTCGCCTCAGTTTCCTTGCCGCATTATGGTCTCCCTTGAATATCTCCCTTATTATTGCAAGCTTTTTAACCATATTTGGCAGTTATATACCTTAGGCGTGGGAAAAATTTTCCACATGCTTAAATTTGACCTTTGATCTTTATCAAGGTCACATGATCAAAAAATAGTTTTTCGGGTACACCCGCCCGTCATCGCAGTTCAGGAAAATCTACTAACCGCAGAGGCTTGTAACTTCATACACATGTTTATACTATCAAAAACGTGAGCTGATTAGATTTTGGGAGCAATCCGATGAAAATTGACCGATTTATGAGTGATTTTCTCACAGGTACCAATCAGAAAGCTTAAGATTCATGTGAACTCCCCTATTATCTTCTTAAGTATTGCATTTAGAGCCATAAAATGTTTTGGGAAGTAGTAGGAAACCATATGTGGAGAGTCTAGAAAGCAAGTCAAATTCCCCCCCCCCCCCCCCCCCCCCCCCCCCCGATCCCCCTGTAGGGGTCAAACTGGGGTCATAAAATAGCCAATTTCATCTTTTCCCCTTATGTCTCCTTTATTCTTGCTTTTAGAGTTTAGAATGTATTAAGAGGTATTGGGAAACCTTGTGTGAAGAGTTTAGGTAGCTGGTCAGATTTACCCCTGGATCCCCCCTTATGGGTCAAACTGGGGTTATAAAATGGCCGATTATGTCTTTTCCTCTTATATCTCCTTTATTCTTCCTTCTAGAGCTTGAGAATGTATTAAGAGGTATTGGGAAACCATATGTGAAGAGTCTAGATAGCCGGTCATATTTACCCCCAGACCCTCCCTTATGGGTCAAACTGGGGTCATAAAATAGCCAATTTTGTGTTTTTGCCTTTTATATCCTTTATTCTTGCTTTTAGAGCTTTAGAATGTATTGAGAGGTATTGGGAAACCATATGTGAAGAGTCTAGATAGCTGGTCAGATTTACCCCCGGACCCCCCCCTTATGGGTCAAACTGGGGTCATAAAATAGCCAATTTTGTGTTTTTGCCTTATATCTCCTTTATTCTTGCTTTTACAGTTTTAGAATGTATTAAGAGGTTTTGGGAAACCTTATGTGATGAGTCTAGATAGCCGGTCAGATTTACCCCCGCATGCCCCCTTATGGGTCAACCTAGGGTCATAAAATAGTCGATTTTGTGTTTTGGCCTTTTATCTCCTTTATTCTTGCTTTTACAGCTTTAGAATGTATTAAGAGGTATTGGGAAACCATATGTGAAGAGTCTAGATAGCTGGTCAGATTTACGCCCGGACCACCCCTTATGGGTCAAACTGGGTGTCATAAAATAGCTGATTTTGTGTTTTTGCCTTATATCTCCTTTATTCTTGCTTGTAGAGTTTAGAATGTATTAAGAGGTATTGGGAAACCATATGTGAAGAGTCTAGATAGCTGGTCAGATTTACCCCCGGATCACCCCTTATGGGTCCAACTGGGGTCACAAAATAGCCGATTTTGTGTTTTTGCCTTGTATCTCTTTTATTCTTTTAGAGTTTTAGAATGTATTGAGGTATTGGGAAACCTTATGTGAAGAGTCTAGATGGCTGGTCAGATTTACCCCTGCCCCGTTTATGGATCAAACTGGATTCATCAAATAGCCGATTTTGTGTTTTGCCTTATATCTATTTTATTCTTGATTTTAGAGATTTACAATGTATTCAGAGTTATTGGGAAACCTTATGTGAAGAGTCTAGATAGCTGGTCAGATTTACCATATAGATGTGTAGATAGCATTGTGTCATAAACTTCTTGCCTTTCTAAAGGCTCACATTTTACATGCCTTTTTACCCCACAGCCCTTAAGGGCTGTCAGGGTATTGTTTTCACCCATGGTGTCCGGGCGGGCGGGCGGCGGGAAAAAGTTTGTCCAGGCTGTATCTCAGAAACCGTAAGGTGTAGGAAGTTGATACTTGGTAGGGACATTGGTTAGGGGGTGTAGGTGTGCAACGTCATGGTCTGACCTTGATTTGACCTTGCCGTAGTGACCTTGAGTTTGAAAATCTTGTCCGGGCTATATCTCGGAAACTGTAAGGTGTAGGAAGTTGATATTTGGTAGGGACATTGGTTAGGGGGTGTAGTTGTGCAACGTCATGGTCTGACCTTGATTTGACCTTGCCGTAGTGACCTTGAGTTTGAAAATCTTGTCCGGGCTATATCTCGGAAACAGTAAGGTGTAGGAAGTTAATACTTGGTTGGGATATTGGTTAGGGGGTGTAGTTGTGCAACGTCATGGTGTGACCTTGATTTGACCTTTGACCTTGCCGTAGTGACCTTGACCTATAAAATCTTGTCCGGGCTATATCTCAGAAACCGTAAGGTGTAGGAAGTTGATACTTGGTAGGGACATTGGTTAGGGGGTGTAGGTGTGCAATGTCATGGTGTGACCTTGATTTGACCTTGCCCTATAAAATCTTGTCCGGGCTATATCTCGGAAACTGTAAGGTGTAGCAAGTTGATATTCGGCAGGGACATTGGTTAGGGGGTGTAGGTGTGCAACGTCATGGTCTGATCAGGATTTGACCTTTGACCTTGCCGTAGTGACCTTGACCTATAAAATCTTGTCCAGGCTATATCTCAGAAACCGTAAGGTGTAGGAAGTCGATACTTAGTAGAGACATTGGTTAGGGGGTGTAGTTGTGCAACGTCATGATCTGACCTTGATTTGACCTTGCTGTAGTGACATTGACCTATAAAATCCGGGCTATATCTCGGAAACCATAAGGTGTAGGAAGTGGATACTTGGTAGGGACATTGGTCAGGGGCCATAGGTGTGTATTATCATGGTGTGACCTTAATTTGACCTTTGACCTTGTTGTAGTGACCTTGACCTTTAAAATCTTGTTGCACCTTTGGGTCTGTCTTTTGATGCAGATTAAGCACCGTTAATTCATATTAGAATTTATTAAGAATTTTACTTTCATAACTTCCCATTGTAAGAGATAGAATTTCATCAAGTGAGCCACAGATTTTGCTCCAACACCACACATAAGCGTTCATTAAATGTATTACCACTTCTGTATGCATGGTAATATTCAAAACATCTAAACCATAATTCGGCCATGCAGATGTAGATAAAGAATGTTGAATTTTAGTTTACTGATTAATGCTGTCATCTTGTTATTGAATTGACTTGTTTTAATACTTCATCTTTACATGCATTATCTTTCTTTTAAACATTATTTTCTGCATTTAAACATTTTTGGAACTTTATATAACTGACAGTGCTCTGAAAGTATCCTGAACTTTGTACTGGTACAGTGCTTCTGTATCTCATGGTGTCGAAAATATTTCCCTAGGCTGTGGGGTACCCCAGTAAACATTACAAACGTTTATAAACGTTTATAAACCTAACTATCAACGGTTTAGATAAGGTTTAAAATGATGGGTCCCTAATGCCCCTGTTCCACCAAAAGATTAAGGCCTGATCCTGTCTGGGACCCTTAATCGTGCACAGTTGGTGGAAAAAAAACCAAAAATGGGCGGGAATACTGGGTCGGTACTGAAGTCTGGGATTAAGAACAGATCGTCCTCAGGAAGCCTCAGGACGCCTCAGGCGGCCCCAGACAGTCCCCGACTGGTTTGGGACTAAGAACCGACTAAGCCAGTTTTCAGGTCAGTTTCAACCACGATCCTGTCGTACACATACCGACTGGGTCCCAGGACGCCTCAGGCCTCCTGGGACTAAGCCCCGACTAACCCACGATTAACTGCCGGCGTCCTCAGGCGTCCTCAGGCCTCCTCAGTCTTCCTCAGACCAGGATCGCCGATTCTTGTTTTCCAAAGTTGCTTGATTTTCTGGGTATATATATATACATGTATAAAATTCGCGATCTAATCACCATTGCTTTTCTAGGAACACAGCAGGATGCCACCTTTTAATGGAAGACAGATTCAACAACAACTTAGGGCTTTTTTAGTTTTTATTCAGTTACAAATAATCATGTATTTCCATTTCTTACGTCGACCACAGCAACCACCACCAGCACCCATACAGAGACCTAGAAGAAGGCACAACATGTGGGTCAGGCCATGGCTACTGCAGAGAGAGGAGAGGGGGGCCTATCACAACATTATGGCTGATCTGTATGCCACAGACATTCCAGGATTCACCAACTACATGAGGATGACCCCAGAATTTTTTGAAATGATAAAGACCAGACTGGAACCACACCTTGCCAGGCAGGCCACCAACTACAGAGCACCAATCAGTGTTGGGGAGAAGTTAGCCCTCACCATCAGATATCTGGCCACTGGAGAGTCATACACATCATTATCATGTCAGTTCAGGGTTGGAAGATCCACCATTTCCAAGTTTCTACCAGAGGTCTGCAGGGCCATCCAGGATGAGTTCACCAGAGAGTACCTCAAATGTCCTACTACCCCAGATGAGTGGAAAGAACTGGAGAGGGAATTCAGGATCAGGTGGAATGTTCCACATGCCCTGGGAGCCCTGGATGGGAAGCATGTGGCCCTGAAGAAACCCAAGAACACTGGAGCCCTCTACCACAACTACAAGGGCTTCTTTTCCATTGTCATGTTGGCCCTGGTAGATGGACAGTATAAGTTCAGATGGGTGGATGTGGGTACAGCTGGATCTTGCTCAGATGCCCAGATATTTAATGCCTCGCAGCTGAAGAGGAGGATTGAGGATGGCAGGATAGGCTTCCCCGACCCAGCTCCTATAACCCAGGGTGGTAGAGATGTCCCCTACTTCATTCTGGCAGACGATGCTTTTGCCCTGAAGACCTGGCTCATGAAACCCTATGGCAGAAGGCTGTTAACAAGGGAGGAAAGGATTGCCAACTATAGAATATCGAGGGGCAGGAGAGTTGTGGAGAACGCTTTTGGCATCCTGGTTTCAAGATTTAGAGTCATGAGGACCACCATTGAACTACCCCCAGAAACAGTTAGAGAAGTGGTCATGACCTGTGTGATTCTGCACAACATACTCAGAAGCCAGTATCAAGGTCAACCTGCTGGTCAGCAGCCTCGGGAGGATGATGATGATGATGTGCCTGGTGATTGTGGATTGATTGGTGGTGCTGCTGGTGGTGGCCAAGACAGCAACCCTGCTAGAGAGGCCAAAAGACAGAGGGATTACCTGAAGGACTACTTCAATAATGAGGGAGCAGTGGCCTGGCAAGATGGCAGAATATAAGTCCTGCTGCAGTAAACAGTCCTTTTCAGGACTAACTATAACAGTCCTTTTCAGGACTACCAATTATTCCAAAAACAATTAATCAGCTATGCTTGCTACAGACGGACAAACCCCATGCCAAACATAACTTTTTGAGACGGACAAACAGACAAACCCCATGCCAAACATAACTTTTTCAGACGGACAAACAGACAAACCCCATGCCAAACATAACTTTTTCAGACGGACAAACAGACAAACCCCATGCCAAACATAACTTTTTAAGACGGACAAACAGACAAACCCCATGCCAAACATAACTTTTTCAGACGGACAAACAGACAAACCCCATGCCAAACATTACTTTTTCAGATGGACAAACAGACAAACACAAGTCACTCACCCAACAATCATACAAACCCAGTGTTAAACAAGAGCCAAACGCAAAGTCACACATAATATCCTAAAATGAATTATTTTTTTATATATTTGGAAATCCACCTCCTAATTTCACCAATTTGATTTTGTTCATGGGTTGGAAATTTATTTGTAGCAGAAATGTTTCTATGGAAATCTTCAATTTTAAATCTTCACCTCTAATCACAAAAATGTGGAAAATATAACCATAAAACAAGTTTTGTTTTCAATAGTGGGGGATTGTGTTTGCAAAATAGTTTGTCAGTTCGTTGGCATGGGTTCTATTTAATTTTGGGTTTGTGTGTTTCTTGGTTGGTGGTTACTGGTGTTGGGTTTCTTACTGGGTTTGTTATTTGGGGGTTATGTTTGGTATTGGGTTTGTCTGTTTGTGGGTTGGTAAGTATGTAATAATGCCTTTTAACTCTAGGGAAGGTGTAAGTGTTGGACTTTTCAATTACAGATTTTAAACTATCCCATGGATTTTAATCTAAAAATGGGCTGATTAATGGCCATATTGGGAGTTATTTTTAATTTTTTTTTTATGTGGCCTTTTTTGTTATGTGTGGTACCATGGGTTATTTGTTTCATGTTTGGGGTGGTGTAGGTGTTGGAGTTGAACTTTTTTTTTCTTGTGATAAGTATTTGTACTGAACTTTTTTGTTTTGGGAGGGGAATTGGAATAACATGTAGCTGAATAATTGTTTTTGGAAGATTTGGTGGCCCTGAAAAGGGCCTGGCAGGTCAAAGACCCGCCCTGACTGGATGGCTACTGAGGAGGCTGCTGCTGCTGTTGAGGCGGTGCTGAAGTGGTGATAGTAAAGAGCTGCTGCTGCGGTTGTTGCTGCTGCTGCTGAGGCTGCTCGACGATCTGTGTTGATGTCAGATCTGGTAGCTGGCTTAAGATTCCACTCAGATTGTGTCTGCTCCCTTCGTCCTGTACAGTTAGGACAGATGTCGGGTTGCTGAAGCCAATGGGGCTTGGTGTAGCTAGCTGCTGCTTGAGTGGAACTAGACGCCTGTGGAGTGGTTGTTGGCAGTAGGCCGACCCTCTGGGACTCCGTGGTAACAGTGGCTGATCTTCTGGGCAATGGCTGACGTCTGCAGTTACTCTTAATAGTTTCGATGTCTTGCCCTTTAATTCTTCAAATTCTTCTTGAGTCATCTTTTCGGCCTCTGATGCCACGTAGTCAAAGAAGGGCTGCCTGTCCGACTTCTGATGCAGAAAACCTGAGATAAGTGTCCTCATCTGCTCAAAGTGTTCGAGAATCTTGGAGTCTGTAGTTGAAACGGTCGTTGATGTAATGATGGACTGACTCCTCTCCCTCAGGACACTGGACTCGAGGTGTTCTGTGTCAGTAGCTGACCCACGTGATTCGTCCTGCCTGCTGGTATTTGGACTGGCCTCAAAACCTGAACTTCTATTGGCCCCCTTTCTTCTTAAAACCAATCTGTTGGTAGACCCAGGACTGTCTCTTGGTCATCTCCCTCGGGGCTTGACCAGATTGGAGCTTGGACAGCTTCCCATAATGGGTTCGCTGGGACTCGAACCAATGTCTCACATCAAAGGGCTGGAGCTTGAGTTCTGCAGATATTTCTGCCCAGAGAGCCTCTCTTCTGGTCCTGTCGTGGAAACGTGAATGTTCGTTGTCATGCAGTTCAGGGTGCAGCTTTACAAATTCCACAATGGAAACTTCCTGGCTGTCTGTAAAAATGGCACACACCCTGGCTCTCTTGGCTGAAGAATGGCACTCCGGATCTTCTTCACACCTCTCTTCTTCTTCTGCCACAGCTTCCCCAATAGCTGGACCTTCCTGAATCTCCTCCTCCTCTCAGTTCCTTCTTCTGTAATAACTTCACTCCTCTCCTCTACTTGACTTTCCTTCTCCCTCTCATCCATCTTTTTCCTTCCTCTCTTCGCTCCTTTCTCTTTCCTCATAATCCAGTCGACAAAATAATAAAAAAATAGTAAAATGTGTCTCCTATCTGTGAAATTTGCCCTAAGCTCAAGTATATAAGATATAAAATAAAAACTGAAAACCCCTACAAATCAGTGACACACGTCTCTCAGTAGCCAAACAGTCAGTAACAACGAGAATGTGTGCGCGTCGCTTATATAGTCCCAGACCCCCTCATTGCCTCGATTTCATTTCAGACGCGCGGAAAAGAGTCGGTTCTTAATCGGTTGTTAGTCCCAGGCCTCCTGGGGCGTCCTCAGGCCGCCGCAGACTGAAAATGCGTGGTCCCAGGCGTCCTGGGGAGGCTGGTTTGGATCGGTTAGTCCCAGACCTAGATTTTTGGGTCCCAGGACACCGCAGACGGTCTGAGGCTTCCGGGGACTAATGCAACCGACCCACTTCCACACGCATGAAATTCATACGCATCATATTTGAGTCTGGGATAAACAACCTGCCTCCTTGGACTAAGCTACGGAGGTCTGGGACTAAGGGTCGCAGGCGGCCTGGGACAACACACGACTGTGTAAATTTGGGTCTGAGGAGGCCTGAGGACGCCTGGGACTGGACATTTTGTTGACGGCGGGAAATATGAATCGGTTTGAGTCGCGAGAAATATCAAACATGTTTGATTTTTCACACGGCCCCAACCGACAACAACCGACCTTTACAGAAGGTCTGGGACTAAGCAAATATTTCTAACCGACCCTCAAAAACCCTTAATCTGGAGCCTTAGTCGTGTGGTGGAACACCCACATAAATGTTTGCCTATAAACGTTTATAAACGTTCAAGCATAAACGTTTATTAACGTTTATATATAAACGTTTATATATAAACATTTATAAATGTTTATACCGTGTTTAAAATCTGGAGAAATATTTCTGTAAGTATATCTTTTATATATACTTTTATATCTCTACTTAGAATATAATGATGGCTTCAAACAACAGTGATACAACAAGATATAGTTACAGAAATATTTCTCCAGTTTCTCTCAAAATGGCTGTGCTGATGTCATCATCCCAACTGAAAGTGAGGTTAAGGTATTTTTAACCCTTTGTAAAGGTTTAAAAACGTTTATAAACCAAACTAATGTTGCTGAAACGTTTATAAACCCTTAATATTGAATAATTGTCAATATTTAGGTTTATATTTGGTTTAAAAAACGTTTATAGGTTTACTAAACGTTTATAAACGTTTGTAATGTTTACTGGGACGGGCATCTCTGATGCTATTTTTCTAAAATGTAAATAGATATATGGCATTTATAAAGCACTGTTGCTCTTTAATTAAGTAGTTTTATAGTGTAACTTTCGACCTATTATAAGTATTGATGCCTTATGTATTCTTAGCCAGAGCATTTATTCAATTAACTTTTTGCAATTTATGACCATAGAAAACAAAATAAAGCTTAAATTTTTCTTTCATGTTAATGCATGAACTTCCACACTGTCTGCTCAACTTTCACTTCTTCTCTCAGCACTGCATGTTTTTATTTTCAAAAACCTTTTTCTACTGTATATTATATTGCAGTGAACCTTTTTGGGACGCTTAGTTTTTGTTAGCAAAAATATTTTTCTAGTTTTATAGATAGAATGTGGAAAAGTTTAAAATCTGATTTAAAACATAACAGGGTTTCAAATAAGACATAATAACCTTTTAATGTAAAAGAAATAAAACTGTGAAACTATTGTCTCAGAATTTAAGAAAGTGTATCCATTCACAGCTAGTGTGGGAGACTCTGACAATAGTGATGTCATTTCCCCCTTCTTGCCAGTTGTGTGTGGAGAGAGGAATTGTTTATCAGAGTGGAGATAAAATGCTGTGCGTTTCCAATAACAGAGCCTGCTGGGTGGTGTTTTTATGTGCATTCATCACAACTCCCTGTATACTTTCAAATATATTTAATTAAATTTCTTTGCTTATCTCCTTTAAAAGAGCTTTATAATTCTTCTCATTTATTTAAATATAGCAAAATAATCATCAAAGCTTTGCATTTCACAATTTGCCTAAAATGCACCAGGCAAGTTGTGTAATAAAGGACAAATTTTATTACGCTACAATAGCTTACCATGTGGGACTCAATGCTGTACTCGGATGGCCACAGGGCATCATGGCCAACGTCTAAGAAAAATAGACATTTATAGTTGGCCGTAGCCTCTCATTGTTGTCACGTGATAACTTTTGACCAATCGCCCTACTTTCTCGTTGGCCACGTTGAACTGGTAGCTGTTTGTAAACATAGACATTTTCATTTATTACTCCGCTTTTACTTATTGTTGGAGGTTCTTTTTTAACTATTTCTTTTATTATATAACATGGATCATTCTGTAAAATTTTTATCTTGACAGGATAAGTATATTTTCTGTTTCGCGTGTTTTGAGTTTTCCTCGGTTCAGGCACTTTATTTTCTATGTCTTTTATTGCGTTTAAAATGTCCATCCATCAAACGAATAAAGACAAACCGAGAGCATTAAAATGCCGCCATTTTTGTTTCTCCTTTGATTTACACAACTATTGCCCTACCTGTAGGGAGGCTGGCAAGGGTGATGACCCCTGTGTCACCTTTGAAACGCCCTGTGATATCTGTGCATCTTTTACAGATGACCAGATGAAAAAAATTCAGCAGAGGAAACGCTACCTTAAGAAACAAAAGGCGGACACTAATACAAAAGATGATGAACTTGATCTCTTGGGTGAAGGTGACGGGTATTCTTTCACAGGTTCAAATGCAGACCTTGAGAGTGCTGCTGACAATTTTTTTACCTCACCCCCCCGTCCTCGGCCCCTACCCTTCAGTTCTTTATCACTTAAAACACCAGCCAAATCTGTCCCACCCACCCCAGGTACTGCCTTAAACACAAAATTGAAACAAATCTAGAAAAATCCCTGGGAAATTCTTTAAATATTGATTTACAGCAACAAATGGGCATCCATGTTGGAAGCTTTTCAGTCGCTCCGAGAGGAGTTGACTGCTAAAAAGCAAACAGAGGTGGATCAGACCTCGTTTCCTGCTTCCAAACCTGGTACATCCAGTACTGCTGTCAATCTAGACCTACCCCCTCCGAGACATAAAACATACAAACCGAGGATATGGATGTGGACTACGGTCCAGCACTCCCTCCTCGTCTCGTACTTGACCCTCATTTTTTTTTTATGCACTATTTATTTACCCTTTTTTAACAATGTGCAACAGGAACTGGGTAGGCGAGGGTAGCAAACCAACCATCAGTTCTTCTTTACAGTGTTATTCATACACAGTATGAAATTTTCCAAGTGTACAAACTTATATTTTCAAATAAATACAAATATCAATATAACTTTTCACAAGACATTAAAATTATTAAAAAGCTGACTGAGTGACCATAAAAACTCCCATCTGCAGGGGGGACAGCCTCAGATGTAAGAGAAGGCCACCCAGCCAGTATAATACATGGTATTAGTGATGAGACAATATTTCAGGTGTTAGGTTATTCATAAATGTTCAAACATTTTCAGAACTTTTTACAAAAATATATTTGATAATATCTAGATTATATATTACAGATTTACTGATAAATTAATTAATAACAGTACCTTACTGACAAACTGACAAACATAAACAACATATTATCAGAGTTGTCATTACACATATTTCTGTTACATTTTCACTTATTTAGGCAAAATATTATTGATTCAATTATATATTTTAAATGTTCTTTTTCCACAGTATTGCATATATCTGTGGATCGATACACCAAGTAAATAATGCTGAATAAGCATTCTAAGACAGTGACCAATTATTTTCCATATTTCTTTAACACATTTACATTCATATAAAATATGTATTATACTCTCTTTGTCCTTGCAGAATGCACAGCAATCTGATACGTTTCTATTCCATTTGTGTATTTTTTCTCCGCAAGGCAAAATATTTAACAAAACTTTATATTTAAATTCAGCAAATTTTTTATACTCTAGCGCCTTCATATTGTATATGTATATTGCACTCCAATCTGCTCTTAAGAGTTTTAGACCTAGTATATGTTCCCACATTTTTTCACTGTAAGGTCTTTCAAATTTTCTAGCTATAAGTATGTTATACATTTCTTTTGGCTTTATACTCATTGGATCAATTATGTTATCTTTTATAGTAAATGTCAATTTTTCTAGCAACGGTTTCTGTATGTAGAGTACAATTTTGGTGTCATGCTTTTTGCTGACTTTACCAATAACTTTTTTCAAAGTCATGTATTCTACAATCCAGTTACTGGTATTTTGTAATGAATTTAATACCTCAATTTCTTCCAACCAATGTCCATTATCTTGGAATAAGTCTTTAACGAATATAAATCCACTTTTTATCCAGTTTTTGAAATAAAGAGTTTTGTGTTTTTGTTTAAAGTATTCATTCCCCCATATTGTCTGTGTCATGAAATCATGCGATTTTATTTCATCAACAGGTTTTATAATTTTAGTTATTGTAGTAAATAAATATGTCTTGGTAAAACTGTGGTAAATATTTTATAATCTCCAAACTTTTAGCACTCTTGAAATTCATTTTAAGCAGAGTTTTTAAGTCTAAGCCCAGGTCAGACAAATAAGATTGCAAGATTTTTGATATGCTATTATTTGCTAACAATTTTGGTATCCAGCTTGTTTTGATAGCATAAATTTTGGATTCTAAATCTGTAATTTTTAAACCCCCTTTATCATAGCTTCCTATTATGGTGGTTTTTCTAATTTTGTGATTTTTCCCCCATAAATAGCCAAATATTTGTTTGTTTAGTTCTTTAATTACAGTGGTTGGTACCGTAAGTATAGAGCAGTTATAAATTAGCTTTGGAATTATTAATGAATTTATCACAGTTGCTTTACCATAAAGTGTTAGTTTTCTATTGCTCCACTTTAGCAGAAGTTCTTCGACTTCTGTAATTTTCTTATCCCAGTTTTTTGTTGTACATTTTTCAGCTTCAGTACCTATATAAATTCCAAGGCATTTTATTGGTTCTTTTGTAAAATTTATTTGTTGAAAGACATTTTCACTTCCTTTTAATTGTCCAAGCCATATGCCTTGGCACTTTTTAGTATTTAATTTTAATCCAGAAATTGTGGAGAAATTTTCAAGAATCTTGATACATTCTATTATAGATACTTTGTTCTTTAAGGTTAAAGTTGAATCATCTGCATATTGCAAAATACAATATTCATTGGTACCTATTTTTATGCCTGAAATCATCTTGTTTTTCTTTATTTCACAGGCTAACATTTCAATAGCTAAAACAAATAAGAGAGCTGAAACTGGACAGCCTTGCCTGATGCCTCTTTTCATTAAAACTTCTTGTGAAATCCATCCATTATTTTTAATACAAAATAAAGGATTATTGTAAAGTATTTTTATCCAGTGTATAAATTTTTCCCCAAAACCAAATTTATGTAAGGTTGCGAACATAAAACCCCAGTCTAAAGAGTCAAATGCCTTTTCAAAGTCAAGACAAATTACTGCACCTGATTTTTTTTTTTTTTTTGTACTTGACCCTCATGATACATCGGATCAGTATGTTGCTCCATCTGAGTTACCTCCGAAGAAGGTCTCGGATAAACCCAAAAAGCATAGCCACTCTCGCAGTAGGCATGAAATTGAATCCAGGTCTGCCTCGGATCAGTCTAATGAGGAATCCGATGAACCTCGGATCCCATCTACTAAACCTAAAAAGCACTCTGATAAGAGTAAACACAAATCAAGGTCCAGATATGTGTCATCTTCCTCAGGGGAGGATCAGTCCCCTCTTCCCATGACTCCTCCAAAGCCTCACTCAGTCCACCAGTAGGAGGTCGCCTCCGTTCTTTCAGAAGAGACTGGCAAACAAACAAATGTTCTCCCAATGTGTTAAACATTATCACCAATGGCTACGTACTGCCATTCCTTTCAAAGCCAAATTTGGTCAGATTCCCTCTGATCCTGTCAAGAGTACAAGGCCCATGAAAAAGACCAAGCCCTGGCCACTTGTATCCAGTCTCTTCTGTCAAAGAACGCAATCGAAAGGGTGGAACATGTAAAATCTCTCGGGTTTTACAGTCGCCTGTTCCTAGTACCCAAGCCTCACCAAAGGTGGAGGCCAGTCATAGACCTAAGCAGGCTCAACACTTTTCTACACGTAGAAAAGTTCAAAATGGAAACTCCAGAGTCCATCAGGACCTCCTTGATTCCAGGGGAGTGGGTATCGTCGATAGACCTGTCGGACGCTTACATCCCCATCCATCCAAACTCGAGGAAATACCTAAGGTTTTGCTATAAGTCACAGGTGTTCCAGTTCACCTCCCTCCCATTCGGACTAGCCACAGCCCCCCAGGTCTTTACAATGATTGTAAAGGAAGTGAAACTAATGGCCCTCTCCAGAGGACTCACAATTCACCAATACCTGTACGACTGGCTGATCAGGTCCCAGTCTCAGGAGGAAGCCCAAGTGAACACTCAGGCGGTGGTAGACCTAACCCAGTCCTTGGGTTGGATAATAAATCAGGAAAAATCAGAACTGAAACCTACTCAGGTGTTTTCGTTTGTGGGCTACGAATACCATCTAGATTCAGCCCTTGTAAAACCCACTCAAGAGAGATGGCTCAAACTTCAGGATTTGATCCTAAGACTCAAGTCAAAACAGGTTTTGACTGCAAGATGTTTGATGTCGCTAATTGGGTCGCTTGCCTCAACGGAGAAAATGGTCCCGGAGGGACGCCTTCACATGAGACCGTTTCAGTTTCATCTCAAGGAGCACTGGAGATATCCTCAGTCGCTGGACAACCTCCTTCCTTGGACAGAAGCCATTGCAGCCCACCTAGACTGGTGGCAAAATCCCTCAAACGTGATGAAAGGTGCAGACCTTCATCCCAAAGACCACAGTATCCAACTCTTTACCGACGCCTCAAACGAAGGTTGGGGGCGCTCACTTAGATCAAAATTCTACAAAGGGTCTGTGGTCAGATCGGGAAAAAAAGCTACACATAAACGTCCTAGAATTGAAGGCGGTCTCCCTGGCCCTTCGAGACTTCAAGGACCAGTGCCAGAACCAAACAGTGCTAGTTGCGACGGACAACTCAACAGTGGTAGCCTACATCAACAAACAAGGAGGAACTCACTCAGCAGAGATGTGTGCTCTCCTGTAGAAGATTATGACCTGGTGCCATCACTATCACATCACATTGAAAGCCAGACACATTCCAGGGTGCCTGAATGTGATGGCCGACCTCCTGTCCAGGTCAAACCAAGTGCAGTCAACAGAATGGTCACTGCATCTGCAGGTGTTCAAACAGATATGCCAAAAGTGGTTCACACCTCATGTAGACTTATTTGCCACTCATCTGAACCACAAACTTCCACTGTACGTATCTCCTGTCCCAGACCCAAAGGCTTGGGACATAGATGCTCTGAACATAAACTGGACGAGTCTCACTGCCTATGCTTACCCTCCTACGGCTCTCCTTCACAAGGTGATCCAAAAGATCAAGCAATGCCATTGCCTGATCATCGTAATAGCTCCAGGCTGGCCAGGGATGCCCTGGTTTTGGGACCTAGTGCAGCTCTCAAAAGAGATCCCACTACAACTACCAGTGTCAACGACCCTACTCAAACAGTCCCACAGGTATGTGTTCCACAACAACCCACAACAGCTCAACCTCCACGAATGGTGTCTAGGAGCGGACAACTCCAAGAACAAGGCTTCTCTGTGGAGGTGGCAGAGAGAATTGCTGCTCCTCAGCGGTCATCAACAAGGACCATCTACAAGTTAAAGTGGGCCCTATTTGAAAAATGGTGCAGAGAAAATTCGGTGGATTTCTCCACTCCATCTGTGAAACAAATCTCAGAATTTTTCATGTACCTGTACCAAGACCTAAACAGGCGCCCCTCGACCATTGACGGTTACAGGACTGCAATCAATGACACTTTGGGCCCAACGGCCCACCATATTGCACACAATGGAGACCTTCATAGGTTACTCTCCAGTTTCCACACGGATCGTCCAAAAAGTTCCAGAAATCTTCCTAA
This sequence comes from Sabellastarte sp. h YS-2021, assembly GCA_964017235.1. Taxonomy (NCBI): domain Eukaryota; kingdom Metazoa; phylum Annelida; class Polychaeta; order Sabellida; family Sabellidae; genus Sabellastarte; species Sabellastarte sp. h YS-2021. The sequence continues at coordinate 141,278,810 of OZ024928.1, forward strand.
GTGGAACCTTTCTGTTGTTCTCAATGAGCTCACAAAAGTACCCTTTGAGCCTATGAAAGACACAGACCTCAAACATCTTACCCTCAAAACTGCTTTCTTGCTAGCTTTGGCCTCCGGCAAACGCCGCAGCGAAATCCATGCCTGGGTCGCAAACAAAGTATCTAATCTAGGCCAATGGGAAAAGGTCGCTTTGTTCCCTTCTTCTGATTTCATAGCCAAAAACCAACTAGCAAGAGAAGGTTCTCAAAGTGTGTCACCGGTGACTATTCCTGCTTTGACTACCATTGTAGATAGACAATTTAAAGAAGACAGGACCCTGTGTCCGGTGCGGGCCCTGAGGTACTATTTGGATCGAACCAAAGACCTCAGAGGGTCTCGGTCCCTCCTTTTCATCTCCTTCAAGAAAGGACATACCTCAGACATCAGACCCGCTACTCTCTCTTCCTGGTTGAAACAAACCATCCTACTTTGTTATAAACAAGCAGACCAACAAGCCTTGGACATGGTCCAAGTTAAAGCGCATGACATCCGGGCCTTCGCGGCCTCTAAGGCCTTTTACGGTGGGGTATCGGTGGACCAAATCATGCAAGTCTGTCACTGGAAAGCTCACAACACATTTACAAATTTTTACCTAAAAGACCTTACTTGGTCAGACAACGACAACAATATGTATCTGGGACCCGTGGTGGCGGGACAACAAGTCCTAGATCCTTCCCCTCAGACCAGTTGTCCTCGGAAAGAAAAAAAAGAGGGGGGGGGGGGGGGGGGGCACATCCTTCAGGACTCTAATCCCAGGATCTAGGTATTCTTTTACCTTCAAGATGATACGGTAAGATCTTTTTGTTTTTTAGTTTATCAAAATAATTTGTATTAAGGACTTCTTAAGTTGTCATTAATCTCATATTCAGGTGGCAAAAAATTTTATGAGAATTCCAACCATTGGGCTGGTCTGTCACTCGTTTTGGCAGTGGTCTTGGAAGTTGACCCAGATGAACCTATTTTTCTGTGGCTCTCAAAAGGGACATAAGTTGTCGGACCAGACAGGTCGGTTCGGCCAGTAGTTCTTGGATCTTTGTTATAAGTGTCAGCTACCAGTCTAGGGTGGGTCTGACCTTGCACTCTTTCAGGTCAAACTGGTTACCTAAGAAGTCGAAAACTTGTTTAGGGTCCAGCTCTGGAACTTAGGTCCTGACAAATAGCTACTAGTGTTTGTGTATGCTGGAGACAAGACTGGTGGCATCTGGCCCAGATCAACCAGTTGTTTAGGTACTGTGGATCTTTATACCCCTTTGCAAAGCAATCAGTTTGACCTCTTTGGTCACTATAGTGAACTCCATGAGTGCTGTGAACAGACCAAATGGTGGTGCTTTGAACTGCTAGGTTTGACCCTGGACGTGAAACCTAAGGTACTTCCTGGACTGCCTTTGAATTGGTATGTGGAAGTAGGCGTCCTTGAAGTCTATGGATGTTACTCATTCCTCTGTCTGGAGAGAGGTCCTCATTGTTTCTGGTGTATTGAATTTTTCTGCCTCGAGGAATTTGTTGAGATTGTTGAGATCTAGTATAGGTTTCCACTTGTTTGGTTTTGGGACCAAAAATATTCTGTTGTGAAGCAGATTCTTGATTTTTGACCAACTCTACTGCATTTTTATTTGTCAGCTAATGCAATACCTCCAACAAGCAGAGGTTCCTGTGATGATTTTTACAGCAGCTGATGATGGTCGGTGACCTTGTCAAGATTGGTCTGGTCTGGAATGGGAGGGTGTAGCCATCTTCCAACATTTGTAAGACCTTTGGTAGACACATTTTGTACACCTTTGTACAATATGTGCATGATTTACAACAACTGAGTTTACATTTGTTACTGACAAACTTTTACTGTCTCTGTAGAAAATGGTGCGGTCTGGTGACACTGATACAAGTTTACAGTTGTTCTGCTTGTCCGGTCTGGTGGAGCCGACACAATCTTATCAACCTTGCAACCTTGGCCGGTGATTTCTTTACAGATTTGCCCTTGTTTCTCACAGATGAATCGATCTTCTTTTCTTTCACATTTCTGCTACTTGCCGCTTCTGAGTTCAAATCTTGTCTGTCTTTCACAACCCCCAGCACTGAAACTAAAGCTGGATCTACCAGGGTGGTACTCAACTCTTCTTGGATGGCTTTTTGGTCACGTTTTTCTTTCTTTTTCTGCTAAGATGGAGTAGACAAACGGGTCTTTTGTTCCTGGGTTTATATATTGCAAAACTGACAGTCTTCATTCTTAACACAGGGGTCAATGCCTTTCCCTTTGTCTCTGCATCAGGGGGTCAATGCCTTTCCCTTTGTCTCTGCAACAGGGAGTCAATGCCTTTCCCCTTGTCTCTGCAACAGGCACAGTATGTGTGGGAGTCACACCCCACCATTAAATGTCCACAAAGACCCTGTTTCTTCATAGGTGAAGCCATAATGGTCTATAAGTGTCTATAAACAGCTAGTAGTAAGATAGACTACAAATAAAATAGCAATACAACACTAATCTTCACTTTACAAAAATCATCTGTACAGTGCACGTGCCAAACGAAAAAGATGCTATGACATCACGCTGTCTAGACAGGAAGGAAGTAAAATGCGACATCTGGCGAATACACAGTGGGACCAGCTGGCTGGTGGAAACACAGGACGACTTTTTCTGTAATTTGGTGGGCTGGTCTGCCTCGACTGAATTAGCAACTGTCCATTGGAAAGGATGTATTAAGGCAATAAAAATGAAAAAAAATTGTCGAAATCGCTCTATCTTGCACCATTTGAGATAAATGCTTTTGCATTTTACGCAGAAATTCAAGATGGCCACCATAAATGGCAGGAAAAGATTTTTGAGAAAAGTCACAAGTAGACTCTGCTTATACCCTAGGAGTCAAAAATTTTGTCGAAATTGCTGTATCTTGCACCATTTCCGAGATAAATGCGTTTTTGAGTTTTATGCAGAAATTCAAGTATGTCGGGAAAAAGGTTTTTGCGAAAAGTCGCCAGAAGATTCTGCATATATCCTGTGGGAGCCACCTAGCGAATGAACACTACTTGACCGGTCCTGCCAATGTATAACAGGACGGCTTTCTCTGTCATTTGGCAGGTCCGGTCACACGGACTGGTATATCAATTGCCATTGGGTAAGAAGTATTTACGCAATAAAATACTTAATTTTCAGAAATAGGTCTATGAAGCGATATGGGAGTGTTATGTCCTCTTATGATTAAACCCAAATGGAAAATCAAGTATGAATTTTCTAGACCTATTGTCTTTTAGAGAAGCCCTAAAAAAGACCTTACAATCAAGGTCATTACAGGCCCCACTGGTGAAACTAGCTGCACAGACTATGAAGGCTGTGACATAAAAACTTGTTCAGTAAAAATCAAACCCTTATTATTAACAGAATAAATACAATGTTAACGATCTTTTGAGGATCACACTCAAGACATGAAAATGATTTTCTCAACTGACCATTTCATGAACAATACAACAGATTGCTTTTCAGCAGAATGAAAACTTTATGATCATTGGAACAAAAGCATGGGACTTGCAGTCTTTGTTGAGGGTCTATCTTTTGTGTCTACAGTTGTCATTTTACAATCCTTTTAACAGTTACGGTTCTATTTGGACAGACCCTGAGTAAATCTGTCCTCTTGCCATGAGCTTGATTTGAACCCACAACTACAGTATTTGCATGCCACTCAACCACTAATGTCTCTGGTCTCCATGTATTTGCTTATTCCTTGGAACTGCACAAGTTTTCATTTCAGAAAATTTCCTCCGTGAATTTGTTTAATTCTACTAGCCAGTCTTTGAAGCAGAAAAAAATTGTGAACACCTTGGATTAAGTTGGGATGAAAATCCAAATCTTCCAGTATTTCAATCTTTTAATCCTGTTTCTCTCAGCATAGACTCCAATATAAATGCTGCATTTTCTTTAACACAAGGTTGATGAAGCCATATTGCTGAGTGTACCATAAGTATATCATGGCTCTTGGCATGGGCAATGTTTTGGTATAATGTTTTGCGAATTCTCAGTTCTGATTCATACATATTAAGCAATTCAGCAGCGCTTTCATCTGTAAATACACACACAAATCGCAACACAATTAATCTATCATTACTTTTCAAAAATAACATAAAAGTAACTTGAAATTTCACAAGACTTAAACTCTAATTTGTATTAATTACCTTCACTCAAAGTAAAAAAAACTAGAAATAGGATGCCCTGTTGATAGTAGCTGCGACATATGAATAGAAACAGGATAGCATAGAAGAACACACATTATCATGTGTAATGTCCACCCCATGAACCTTTTTCAAAAATAGTACAGTAGTCTTACAAGACCCTGTTTCATTTGTAAAATATATCAATGATGCTTAAATATTTATTAGTATACATGTAAATTATTTCAGCTTCATGCCTTTTTGCATTGGTTGGGTCGAAAATTTTGACAAAATCGCTCTATCTTGCATGGTTAAGGGGATAGAAGCAAATTTCTGTTTTTCAATTTTTGGGAAAAATTCGAAAATTAAAAATGGCCGCCATTTTTGGGAAGAGGAAACTTTTTTTGAAATTTGCCAAGAGTACATTGCTTAGATACCCTGTGGGTCGAAAATTTTGACGAAATCGCTCCATCTCGCACGGTTAAGGACATAAGCAAATTTGTGTTTTTCCATTTTTGACAAAAATTCGAAAATTCAAAATGGCCGCCATATGTGGGAAGAGGAAAAGTTTTTTGAAAATTGCCAAGAGTACATTTCTCAGATACCCTGTGGGTCGAAAATTTTCGACGAAATTGCTCTATCTCGCACGATTAAGGAGATAGAAGCAAATTTGTGTTTTGCCATTTTTGGCAAAAATTCGAAAATTCAAAATGGCCGCCATTTTTGGGGAGGGGAAATTTTTTTTTGAAAATTGCGGAGTCTACATTTCTCAGATACCCTGTGGGTCGAAAATTTCGACGAAATCGCTCTATCTCGCACGGTTAAGGAGATAGTAGCAAATCTGTCTTTCTCCATTTTTTGGCAAAAATTCGAAAATACAAAATGGCCGCCATTTTTGAGGAGGGGAAATTTTTTTGAAAATTGCCAAGAGTACATTTCTCAGATACCCTGTGGGTCGAAAATTTTGACGAAATCACTCTATCTCGCACGGTTAAGGAGATAGACGCAAATTTGTGTTTTGCCATTTTTGGCAAAAATTCGAACATTCAAAATGGCCGCCATTTTTGGGGAGGCGAAATTCTTTTGAAAATTGCCAAGAGTACATTTCTCAGATCCCCTGTGGATCGAAAATTTTGACGAAATCGCTCTATCTCGTACGGTTAAGGAGATAGAAGCAAATTTGTGTTTTTCCATTTTTGGCAAAGTAGCTAAGTAGCTATTACTCAGTCAGTTATATAGCTATTATCACTAAAAGCAATCCCAAGCAAGCTATCAACCTAAGTAATGCTCATACTACATTTGGTAAAGATATGACAAATGGTTTTCCTTAAAATACCCTGAAACAAAAGAAGTACACAAAAGTAGCTAAGTAGCTATTACTCAGTTAGCTTTAGAGCTATCTTCACCAAAAGCAATCCCATGCAAGCTATTAACCCAATAAACACCCATGCCAAATTTGGTAAAGATAGGATAAATACTTTTCCTTCAAATGAGCGGAAACCAAGCGTCTGGACGCCGGAAAAAGCAAAAATAATATGTCCACCCCCCAGTGGGGTGGACATAAATATATATTTTGCTGTGACTGGTTTTTAGCAAAACTTTGATTTTAGATGAGCAACAGCCTTGCAGGAGGTAAATCTATTTTTTGTTACAGTAACAGTTTCACAGATAAATATCATATTCTAATAAAAAGAGTACCAATAAATATTGATAACAAAGTCAAGCACCCAACATTGCAATTAAGAGTTTCAGTGATATATATAACAGACATGTGTAACCAGGCATTATGTGGTAGGTATTTCATGAAATTCTAGTCAACTTTTATAATATTTAATCTCCAATCAAAAGAAGACTCAAGATTGCAAGTCAGAATGATATTTCCATACAAGATAAGAGGGCAGAGAATGATCCCCACAACAGTAATGACTGAAAGTGCACTCCGGCCATTAAGTGTAATGCCTGTTTCACACAGTTTTCTATCATGTTTGATGATTATTCATACATTATTTTGTAATTACATATGCCCCTGTTCCACCAAAAGATTAAGTCCCGATCCTGTCTGGGACCCTTAATCGTGGACAGTCGGTGGAAAAAAAACAAAAATGGGTGGGAATACTGAGTCGGTATTGAAGTCCGGGATTAAGTACAGATCGGCCTCAGGACGCCGCAGACAGTCCCTGACTGGTCTGGGACTAAGAACCGACTAAGCCAGTTTTCTGGTCGATTTCAACCACGATCCTGTCATACACATACTGACTGGGTCCCAGGACGCTTCAGGCCTCCTGGGACTAAGAGCCGACTAACCCACGATTAAGTCTTCCCCAGACCAGGATCGCCGATTCTTGTTTTGCAAAGTTGCTGGATTTTCTGGGTATATATATATAAAATCTGCGATCTAATCACCATTGCTTTTCTAGGAACACAGCAGGATGCCACCTTTTAATGGAGGACAGATTCAACAACAACTTAGGGCTTTTTTGGTTTTTATTCAGTTACAAATAATCATGTATTTCCAATTTTTACGTCAAGCACAGCAACCACCACCAGCACCCATACAGAGACCTAGAAGAAGGCACAACATGTGGGTCAGGCCATGGCTACTGCAGAGAGAGGAGAGGGGGGCCTACCACAACATTATGGCTGATCTGTATGCCACAGACATTCCAGGATTCACCAATTACATGAGGATGACCCCAGAATTTTTTGAAATGATAAAGACCAGACTGGAATCATGTCTAGCCAGGCAGGCCACCAACTACAGAGCTCCAATCAGTGTTGGGGAGAAGTTAGCCCTCAGCATCAGATATCTAGCCACTGGAGAGTCATACACATCATTATCCTGTCAGTTCAGGGTTGGTAGATCTACCATTTCCAAGTTTCTACCAGAGGTCTGCAGGGCCATCCAGGATGAGTTCACCAGAGAGTACCTCAAATGTCCTACTACTCCAGATGAGTGGAAAGAACTGGAAAGGGAATTCAGGATCAAGTGGAATGTTCCACATGTCCTGGGAGCCCTGGATGGGAAGCATGTGGCCCTGAAGAAACCCAAGAACTCTGGAGCCCTCTACCACAACTACAAGGGGTTCTTTTCCATTGTCATGTTGGCCCTGGTAGATGGACAGTATAAGTTCAGATGGGTGGATGTGGGTACAGCTGGATCTTGCTCAGATGCCCCGATATTTAATGCCTCTCAGCTGAAGAGGAGGATTGAAGATGGCAGGATAGGCTTCCCTGACCCAGCTCCTATAACCCAGGGTGGTAGAGATGTCCCCTACTTCATTCTGGCAGACGATGCTTTTGCCCTGAAGACCTGGCTCATGAAACCCTATGGCAGAAGGCTGTTAACAAGGGACGAAAGGATTGCCAACTATAGAATATCAAGGGGCAGGAGAGTTGTGGAGAACGCTTTTGGCATCCTGGTTTCAAGATTCAGAGTGATGAGGACCACCACTGAACTACCCCCAGAAACAGTCAGAGAAGTGGTCATGACCTGTGTGGTTCTGCACAACATACTCAGAAGCCAGTATCAAGGTCAACCTGCTGGTCAGCAGCCTGGGGAGGATGATGATGATAATGTGCCTGGTGATTGTGGATTGATTGGTGGTGCTGCTGGTGGTGGCCAAGACAGAAACCCTGCTAGAGAGGCCAAAAGACAGAGGGATTACCTGAAGGACTACTTCAATAATGAGGGAGCAGTGGCCTGGCAAGATCGCAGAATATAAGTCCTGTGGCAGTAAACAGTCCTTTTCAGGACTAACTATAACAGTCCTTTTCAGGACTACCAAATATTCCAAAAACAATTAATCAGCTATGCTTGCTACAGATGGACAAACCCCATGCCAAACATAACTTGTACAGACGGACAAACTTGCAAATTTTATAAGTAAATTTTTATAAGTTAATACCCTATCCAATGGACAATTGCTTTACCGGTCGACGCGACCGGTCCCGCCAAACGCCAAAAAAAGACGTCCTGTATATAATACCGGCAGGACCGGTCAGTAGTGTGTATTCGCTAGGTGGCGCATCATACTTGCTTCCTGTCCAGACAGAGTGACGTCAGTTCATCTTTTTCGTTGTCTAAACAGATTTAGACCCCTAGTAAGCTGGTAGCGGGGTCGGTTGGGAGGGCCTTGCCTGTCCATTGGATAGGGTATTAACTTATAAAAATTTAATTTACTTATTAAATTTGCAATTTTATTGCGTTAATACATCCTATCCAATGGACAATTGCTGAATAACTACCGCTTGGTCGGAGGGTAAGTTACTAGGGACTTATGTGAACTCATAAAAGATAAGAAAATTCCCTCTGGCCTAGGTTAACTTTAAGTCAGGAAACCTGTAGGCCTATGGTCGGATACCAGTGCCCGGTTGCCGGGGCGTATACCGACGCTTCACCCCCCCCCCCCCTTTTAACAGACCTGCTCTGAGGTAGGGGAAGAGAGGGATGAGTTCGGTCCCAGAAGGCAATAACCTCCCGAAGGAAGGCATGTAGTTAGTTCCAAGAACTATTAAAACTACATATATACAAATCTCAGTATATATGGGCCAATTGTGGATCTGCTGAGCAGCCACTACTGGGCCAAATTGAAGGAGCTCTGAACCAGCCCAAGCCACATCCTTCAAATAGAACTGTGTGAAGGTGTTATATTACTTCCAGTGGCTGGCTGAAAAATTGTTCTAAGGAGACTCCCATCTGGAATGCCTTAGAAGCAGCAAGGGGCCCTGACAACATGAGGTTTAACCTGATGTAGGGCGAGGGCCTCCTGAGCCGAGAGCTCATAACCTAGGATCACAGTTGCTTGATCCATGAGGAGATAGTGGCAGGACAGAGGTCTTGTCAAAAACCTTTCTAAAGGGTGACAGACTAACTCATTGTTCTGTTTGAAATCCTGTCCCAATAAGAAGCACAGTGCTCTGGAAACAGGACCTATCAGAATCGAGGGACTTATCCAGAGTTGGGGCCAGGGTTGGTATAACCACTGGGGCCACACTGTCCGGACTCTCGTTGGCCAGCTGTTTCTTGGAAAAGAAGGCTCGGTGCTGGGTACAAAGACACCTTTGACCAGTCTAACTGGTGCCTGATGTGTTTCTTTTACCAAGAAAGAATCTCACTCCTGTGTTTGCTAGAACCCAGGGTCAAGAGGAAAACAGTCTTGAAGGTCAATGCTTCAAAGAGGCCTCTTTAAGGGGTTCCAATGGAGCCCTGCCAATTGGTGCAACACCAGGAGGAGGTTCCAGGAGGGGATGCCCCTCCGACCCTTAGGTCTGTCTCTGTAAGCTGTCCAAGAGACGAGCAAGATTCTCATTGTGCTGAAATTGGTGACATACCCAGTTGTCAGCAATGACTGATCTGGTTGATCCTCTTTGAGCCTCAATTCCTACTGCCACTGCTTAAGAGAAGCCCTGCTCCTTGATTGCTGAGGCTGTAGGAGCCATGCATGCAGATCTAATTTTGACAGATTCCTGTGAGGAGTCTGACTAGATGGTTGAGAGAGCAGGTTGGACAGGCACCAAGGAATCTGACCTGACATGACCAAGAGATTTGGAGCAGTCAGTGTGATTCCCCTGCATGGGTAGTGCTGCAATGTCTCCACCACTTGCCCAAGATGGCTACCAGTGGGAAGGCATATGGGTCCAGATCCTCCCATGACAGACTGATTGTATCATTGTCCATATTGGGGGATCTGTCCCCAGTGATGCAAGTTGAGACAGTTTGTTTTTGAGCCAGGTGGCAAAAAACAGGCCAATTAGGCCTAGTGCCACCAGAAGCATATTGCTTGGAAAAACTCTGACAGGAGGGACCATTCTGTCTGCTCTGTCTAGTTGCGTGAGACTGAATAGCTTGTGTGCTATGTCATTCAGCCGCCTGGAATGTGTCGGGCTACAGTCACCTGTTTCCTGGAATACCAGGTCAGGGTTCCCCATAGAAGGGCACAAGGAGGGCCTGACTTCATCCCCCCCCTCTTCCTTCATACAGGCAACCATGGTTGTGTTGTCTGTAGTTATGACAGCAATATTGTTCAACCAGATGTCTTGGCATTCTTAAAGGGCCAAAATTAATGACCACCTTAGTTCCAGATAGTTCAATGTGTAACTTGCTTCTGGAAGGGACCATGGTTCCCCTTGCAGTGTGTTCTCCTAAGTGAGAACCCCACTCTTCTTGATGCATCTGTAAGGATTGAAGAGCATATTTAGCGGGAGTAATGGTTGACCCTGAAGCACATTGTCTTCCTGCAGCCACCATTTAAGATCGGGGTAGAGGGAACTGGGGTAATCTTTTCTAGTGATTCTGGTACCCTCCAGTTGTTCTTCTAGAGCCACTTTATTGGTCTCATATGGAGGTGAGCTAGGTGCACTTGCTTCTCTATGGCTGTCAGTAACCCTATCAGGGGCATCAGGTGCCAGACCAGGCATAAAGGTCCGGGGAGAAGCTTCTGGATAAGCATTCAAGGTCTACCCATGCTCTAGGGTGGGTCTGACCTTACGCTCTTCCGAGCTAACTGGAAGCCTACTAAGTCGAAGACTTGCTCGAGGTCCCGTTCTAATTTTTCATGTTTACCATTCAAGCTTACTCCTGACACTGATATCCTAGAGAATGTGTATGCTGGAGACAGGCTTGGTGGGAAAACAGGCTTGACCAACCAGTCGTACCAGTGGATTGTGGTACTCTGTAATGCCATAGTTAGACCTCCTTCGCCACCACCGAGAGAAGACTCCTATTGTACTGTGAACGGACCAAGGGGAGTGACTGAACTGGTGGGTAAGACCCTGGACATGAAAAATTCCGGTACTTCCTTGTTGGTGGAAAGTGGTGAGGGAGTAGGGAACCTTGAAGTTATCCACTCCCCTGCTGAAGAGAGGTTAATATAGTTCTCAAAGTTTCCCAAACTGAATTACTCAGGGTACTGAGCCACTTCTCCAGCCTGGAGATCTGGTCAAGCCGGTCATCTCCGGAAGGTGAGGGTGTAGCCTTCCTGTGAGATTTCTTCGAACTTGGGCTAGCCCCTAGGACGGCCCAAGTTTTGAGGAGGTATAGTTAGCCAAAAATAGTGTCAACACAGGTGACAGACTAGACCTCACTCATCCCCATAGCCATTTATAACATCGGTGACCCCTGGTCAGATTAACAGATATTTTACCCACTGCTTGAGTTTTGAAAACTGGCAAAACGGGTTATAATCTTGAGGGGAAGGCTGAGCTTACCAACTGAGGACCCCTTGAGGCAGCTGACACTGGTCACAGGTTGGGTACAAGACAAACTGGATGGCCAGTCTACAAGGTGTGAGGTCTGATAAGGGGAGGTTGACTGGTAGTGGGCAATTCCTGCTTGACAGTCTCCCTCTTATCTATAGCCACTGTCTGGCCAGCTGGGTCCCGAAAGGGTAGGCTGGCTGACTGGTCAGGTAGCTTGACAGGCATTTCACCGGGACCTGTGACTGGTCAAAGAATTCCTCTGTAACCAGTTCCTTAGGCTGCCACTGGTTGGCCTAAACAGCTGTTTGGGCCTTTAAGGAACTTCTGCTGGTCTGTTAGTCAGTCCTAGAGACCTGCCCAGTACCAGGCCTTAAACGGTTATACGTGAGGCAATGCTCTGTAACCGGTTCCTGGTGGCTCCACAGTTCTGCATAAACTCACTGGAGTTGGCAGAACTGGGTGAACTACTTCTTAGCAAGGATAGGCTCATATGAAGTTGCCTTCTTCCTGTCCACAGTGGTGGTTCAGCAGCTTTTCTCTGCAATCAACAAGCTCTGTAACCGGTCAAACCGGTAGGCTCTGAGAGAAGGCTAACTGTTAAACCTGTTGTCAGCACTAGATTTGAAGCTGGTTCCTTGCCAGTAAGGATGGGAAGAGCAGATTTCTTTGTTACCAGCAGCACTCCGGTTCCGGAACCAGCAACACTCCGGAACCGGCAATTCTCTGTAACCGGCAAACCTGTTGTCAGCACTGGATTTGAAGCTGGTTTCTTGCCTTAAGGATGGGTACAACAGATTCCTCTGTAACCGGCAATACTCCAGAACCGACAACACTCGGGAACCGGTAACACTCCGGAACCGGCAACACTCAGGAGCCGGTAATTCTCTGAACCAGTAGCCCTGCTGTATGTCACCAGCAACTCTGTGTAACCGGTAATCCTGTTTAACCGGTAGCCCTTGCTGGATTTCTGTGACCACAACCGGCAGTCTGAACAGAACTGGTGCCGGTATCCCTCATCACTGGTTGGCTAGTGACCCTACCGGTAGCCTGAACAGGACTGGAACCGGTCCAAAATTCTGCACTGGGGAGATAAGGGTCTCAATGGTCACCGCGACTTCTGGTAGGTGAACCCTCTGAGCAGCCGCACCGGTGGTCTGAACAAGACTGGAACCGGTACCCCCAACAGTCACACCAGTGGAAAGGCCTCTGGTGGAGGTTCCAGTATCAAAACAGGGCTGATCACTGGTAACCACTGAAGGGGGGTTCCTTGACAGCTTCACAGGAACATGACTGGAACCGGTACCCCACCAGTCCCACCAGTGGAAAGGCCTCTGGTGGAGGTTCCAGGATCAAAAAGGGGTGATCACTGGTAACCACTGAAGGGGTTTCTTCACAGGAACAGCACCAACCGGTAGTCTGTACAGACCGGAACCGGTACCCCCAACAGTCCCACCAGTGGAAAGGCCTCTGGTGGAGGTTCCAGTATCAAAACAGGGCTGATCACTGGAACCACTGAAGGGGGGTTTCTTGACAGCTTCACAGGAACATGACTGGAACCGGTACCCCAACAGTCCCACCAGTGGAAAGGCCTCTGGTGGAGGCTCCAGGATCAAACAGGGCTGATCACTGGCAACCACTGAAGGGGTTTCTTCACAGGAACAGCACCCACCGGTAGTCTGTACAGACTGGAACCGGTAAAACTCATCACTAGTGCTGCCCACCGGTAGTCTGACCAGAACTGGTACCGGTAAAACTCCTCACTTCTTGTCAGCTGAACCAGTCATGCCTGGGGATTTGCTTGCCGGTAGTTGTGTTGAGATCTGTGAAGTCACATGACCGGCACCGGCAAAAATTCACAGAGTTCAATGACCATTTGTCATCTAACTTCTTCAGGCCAACAGACTCCGTGTTACTCGATTACGAAGAATTAAATGGAGGGTAGATACAACCTTCTGTGCAGAAGAAGGAATGCTGCAGGGACAACACACGACCTCTCACCCACGATTTCCTCTCGACGACAAGTACACAGAATTTTTCAAAACTGGCTAATAAAAAGCTGGATAATGCCTCGTTTAAGTCCTGGAGAGGCCATGATATGTAACACAATAAATATATTTTCAGATGAAATTAAGCTTTAAATTCGTAGAATAAGCCGCGTTTTCTTCAAACTTGGAGATAACTTCAAAATGCCTCTGTACACTACACGCGCCAAACGAAACGAAGAACTGACATCACTCTGTCTGGACAGGAAGCAAGTATGATGCGCCACCTAGCGAATGCACACTACTGACTGGTCCTGTCGGTATTATATACAGGACGTCTTTTTCTGGCGTTTGGCGGGACCGGTCGCGTCGACCGGTAAAGCAATTATCCATTGGATAGGATGTATTAAGGCAATAAAAAGACAAACCCCATGCCAAACATAACTTGTTCAGACGGACAAACAGAGAACCACAAGTTACCCACCCAGACAAACCCAGTGTTAAACAAAAGCCACACACAAAGCCACACATAATATCCTAAATGGAATTATTTTTTTATATATTTTGAAATCCCCATCATAATTCCAACAATTTTTTTTTGTTCATGGGTGTAAACTTACTTGTAGCAGAAATGTTGTCATGAAAATCTTCAATTTTAAATCATCACTTCTATTCAGAAATATGTGGAAAATATAACCATGGAGCTAGTTTTGTTTTCAATAATGGGGGATTGTGTTTGCAAAATAGTTTGTCAGTTCGTTGGCATGGGTTCTATTTACTTTTGGGTTTGTGTGTTTCTTGGTTGGTGGTTACTGGTGTTGGGTTTGTTTTTGGTAGTTGGTTGTTAGGTTTGGTACTGGGTTTGTTATTTGGGGGTTATGTTTGGTATTGGGTTTGTCTGTTTGTGGGTTGGTAAGTATGTAATAATGCCTTTTAACTCTAGGGAAGGTGTAAGTGTTGGACTTTTCAATTACAGATTTTAAACTATCCCATGGATTTTAATCTAAAAACGGGCTGATTAATGGCCATATTGGGAGTTATTTATAAATTTTTTTTTATGTGGCCTTTTTTGTTATGTGTGGTACCATGAGTTATTTATTTCATGTTTGGGGTGGTGTGGGTGTTGGACTTTAATTTTTTTTTCTTGTGATAAGTATTTGTACTGAACTTTTTTGTTTTGGGAGGGGAATTGGAATAACTTGCAGCTAAATAATTGTTTTTGGAAGATTTGGTGGCCCTGAAAAGGGCCTGGCAGGTCAAAGACCCGCCCTGACTGGATGGCTACTGAGGAGGCTGCTGCTGCTGTTGAGGCGGTGCTGAAGTGGTGATAGTAAAGAGCTGCTGCTGCGGTTGCTGCTGCTGCTGAGGCTGCTCGACAATCTGTGTTGATGTCAGATCAGGTAGCTGGCTTAATAGTCCACTCAGGTTGTGTCTGCTCCCTTCGTCCTGTACAGTTAGGACAGATGTAGGGTTGCTGAAGCCAATGGGGCTTGGTGTATAGTACACAAAACTGCTGCTAGCTGCTGCTTGAGTGGAACTAGACGCCTGTGGAGTGGTTGTTGGCAGTAGACCGACCCTCTGGGACTCCGTGGTAACAGTGGCTGATCTTCTGGGCAAGGGCTGACGTCTACGGTTGCTCTTAATACTTTCGATGTCTCTAAATATCTTGCCCTTTAATTCTTCAAATTCTTCTTGAGTCATCTTTTCGGCCTCTGATGCCACGTAGTCAAAGAAGGGCTGCCTGTCTGACTTCTGATGCAGAAAACCTGACATAAGTGTCCTGATCTGCTCAAAGTGTTTGAGAATCTTGGAGTCTGTGGTTGAAACGGGTGTAGATGTAATGATGGACTGACTGCTCTCCCTCAGGACACTGGACTCAAGGTGTTCTGTGTCAGTAGTTGACCCACGTGATTCGTCCTGCCTGCTGGTATTTGGACTGGCCTCAAAACCTGAACTTCTGTTGGCCCCCTTTCTTCTGGTTTTAAGAAAACCAATCTGTTGGTAGACCCAGGACTGTCTCTTGGTCATCTCCCTCGGAGCTTGGCCAGATTGGAGCTTAGACAGCTTTCCATAACGCGTTCGCTGGGACTCGAACCAACGTCTCACATCAAAGGGCTGGAGCTTGAGTTCTGCAGATATTTCTGCCCAGAGAGCCTCTCTTCTGGTCCTGTCATGGAAACGTGGATGTTCCTTGTCATACAGTTCTGGGTGCAGCTTTACAAATTCCACAATGGAAATTTCCTGACTGTCAGTAAAAGTTGCACACACCCTGGCTCTCTTGGCTGAAGAATGGCATTCTATATCTTCTTCACACCTCTCTTCTTCTTGTTCCACAGCTTCCTCAATAGCTGGACGTTCCTCAATCTCCTCCTCCTCTCAATCACCTCCTCTGTAACTTCAACTCTTTCCTCTACTTCACTTTCCTTCTCCCTCTCATCCATCTTTTTCCTTCCTCTCTTCCCTCCTTTCTCTTTCCTCATAATCCAGTCGACAAAATAATAAAAAAATAGTAAAATGTGTCTCCTAACTGTGAAATTTGCTCAAGTATAATATATATAAAATAAAAACTGAAAACCCCTACAAATCAGTGACACACGTCTCTCAGTAGCCAAACAGTCAGTAACAATGACAAAGTGTGCGCGGTCGATTATATAGTCCCAGACCTGCTCATTGCCTCGTTTTAATTTCCGATGCGCGGAAAAGAGTCGGTTCTTAATCGGTTGTTAGTCCCAGGCCTCCTGGGGCATCCTCAGACCGTCGCAGACTAAATTTGTGCTGTCCCAGGTGTCCTGGGGAGGCCAGTTTGGATCGGTTAGGGTCGGTTACCCTTAGTCGGGGCTTAGTCCCAGACCTTGATTTTTGGGTCCCAGGACACCGCAGACGGTCTGAGGCTTCCGGGGACTAATGCAACCGACTCACTTTCACACGCATGAAATTCATACGCATCATATTTGAGTCTGGGATTAAAAACCGGCCTCCTGGGACTAAGGTACGGAGGTCTGGGACTAAGGGTCGCAGGCGGCCTGGGACAACACACGACTGTGTAAATTTGGGTCTGAGGAGGCCTGAGGATGCCTGGGACTGGACATTTTGTTGACGGCAGGAAATATGAATCGGTTGTAGTCGTGAGAAATATCAAACATGTTTGATTTTTCACACGGCCCCAACCGACAACAACTGACCCTTACAGAAGGTCTGGGACTAAGCAAATATTTCAAACCGACCCCCCAAAAACCTTAATCGGGAGCGTTAGTCGTGTGGTGGAACACCCACAATAGTTTTATCCTTGCTTGTTTATATTTACGTCCAACAGGGTATTTGTCTTTGATTGCAACTATTTATCTGACAGTGGGTTCCTGAGAACTCCAAAATTAATAAACAGATCTTCATGAAATTTCTGTGCGGGTGTTTTCAGTTTACAGAATCTAACACATAATGTTTGGTTGTGTATACAGATTGCCTGTAACATGTATACCTGTATGAAATATCTTGTACAAGTCACATTTTATTGCGCCAAAATATCTTATCCTTTGGGACTAAATGCTTCCTAGGAGGCTTGCCTCCTGGGGGCCACACTTCTTGAGAAAAGAATTTATTAGGTTTCGCCTGGTGGCACATTGTGGGAGGTGACCGAGATTGCTTGTTGTTCTGTTCTTTTTCATTTGACTGCCACCTTGGATAGACATGCTTTTATTTCTGTTTAAGTTCTGTTTTCTAAATGGATATTTATCCCTTAATCTCCAACTTGTGTAGGTTTAACATTTTGTGAATAACAATATGTCAAAACCATGATGAAAAAAAAGGGCTGAAAAAATAGAAAAACAACTGTGCAGTTTGCGACAGCCATAGAAATTATGCTTCCTGTAGGAAAAGTGGCAAGGGTAATCAACGTCATATGACTGAATCCTGGGTTTGTGCTCCCTGTGAGGCATTAACTCACAGAACAAAAATAGCCAGACTTGGCAGGCAAGAACCCCAGCCCGAAGGTACAGCTAAATGGCCAACAACATTGAGATTTGGGAAAATCTTAGGAACAACTTCTGTTGTAAGAAGTATAGAGAATCCATAAGATGTTCTACAAAAGATTCACAGACCATGATTTCTTATAAGTAGTTTTCATATTTTGAAGCCAAAGAAACAATTATAAGGGAGATATAAGGTCTTTTTGATATGATGACCCTCCTATTTGCCATTAAAGATATGATATGGGGGCCATTTTGTTTCCAAAACAAGGACACAATTACTCTCATGCAAGCTGTCCTATTCATTTGCATTTGGTGGAAATCTGATGAAGCAAGCTGCAATATTTTAGGTTACAGAAAACATTAAAGATTTTAGAACAAACTTTAAGACCCGAAAATTAAGTGTTGCCATGGCAACAGATATTACCGAATACCGCCCAGAACCTAATCAGCCCTAGATCCACTTAGGGTAAACATATCCTGAAAATTTGGTGAAAATCCGTGCAGGGATTTAGACTGTGGAACACCCACAAAGTTTAAGACCCGAAAATCTTACAAGTGTTGCCATGGCAACAGTGGTAGCTGGAAACCCACCAAAACCTAATCAACTCTAGATCCTCTTGGGGTAAACATATCCTAAAAATTTGGTGAAAATCACTACTGGGGTTTAGTCTGTGGAACACCCACAAAGTTTATGACCACAAAATCCTAAAATTGTTGCCATGGCAACAGTTGCTACCAGATACCCACCAAAACCTAATCAGCTTTAGATCCTCTTGAAAATCCATGCAGGGGTTTAGGCTGTGGAACACCCAAAAGCTTTATGAGCGCTGCTGCCGCCCTGACGGCGCAGGGGACAACTATAACCCCAGCCTTTATGGGCTGGGGTTAAAAATTATATAAAATTGTCATATCCAGCAAATCCTGGGAAGAAGACTTTACTGGTTCTCAACATGATTTGGAAATTGCAGGGACATTACCTCTATTCACCTCTCTTCCAACCCTCCAGCACAAGAATGTAGGCTTGGGTTTGCCAAGAGTACAACAGTTAGGTTGCATACCCCCACAATCAGAATCCTCACTAGAGTCCTGGAAACCCAGGAATGGTCCTCAAGCATTGCCTGCAAAACAAATTAGGATCTCGGCTACGGAAAGAAAGGCGCTTCAACAGCAAATGATGAAAATGATTCATCCGATTGCATCACCTCAACAGACAGTACAACAAGGATTCTACACTTCACCCACTGCCACTGTCTTCAAACCACAGGGAGACAACCCGCAAACAGGGTCAAACCAAGCATTGCCAGAACAAAGCTTGGCCCCTCAGGTAATTCATCTGCAATGCCTGGTCCTAGCTTGACTCCACAAATTCCTGCACAGGTACAAGCAGACCCCAATGGAGGTAGAAACAAGAGGGTCAGAGATGCCCCAAAAGGCGGGTTGCACAGGCAGCAATAAGGTTAGCAACTGTTGTAATTAAATTTATAAATAAGGAAAGAAATGTTAGGTCACCTAGTTAAGGTAAATGTGTTAGACATGCTAAGAAATGTTAAACTTGTAATCTAGGTTACATAATTGTATCTATGCTATAAACGGACAAACGAATGGATACCAGTTTCAAAAGCAACTTAGCTATGATGGGGATCTATCCCCCTGTCAAGTTTGAATTCGATTGGACAAAGCGTTTTCGAGTTAGATTCCAGAAATGGAAATGTTGACGGAGAGACAAACAGATAAAAACAGACGAATGAATGGACAAAATTACACCAATTTCGAAAGCAACTTAGCTATGATGGTGATCTATCTCCCTGTTAAGTTTGAATTTGATTGGACAAAGCGTTTTCGAGTTAGAGTCCGGAAACGAAAAATGTTGACGGACAGACAGACGGACAGAGGCATGTCAGACACATCAATCTAATAGGCAGGTTGGTTACATGCAACCTGCCTAAAAATAGCATCAGAGATGCCCCTAATCCAAAGCCTGGGGAAAGTAGTGTTGGATACCATTAGATATAGAGGAGGGGGAAAAGTACAGAGACCATGAGACTTTCAGAACAGTATAAGTTATGTAAATGTGACTTTAGAGAGAGAAAATGCATGTAAAGACAAAGTTTCAAAACAAGACAATTCAACAGCAAGATGACAGCATTAATCAGCAAGATAAAAGTTATGAAACTGTAAAATTTATTATTTGAAGTACAGCTGTTAATGGACATAGCACAAATGGGCCATACATATGATAAGATGCAAGATGTTTCCACCAGAAAAGGACATGTAAGGTGGTTTTGAAGATAAACAGCTTTTCTGAAGTTGGCAACCGAAATTAAGAAAATTATAGTCATGTTTTCATGTACTTGGGTATAGGATGTGAATTTGTCTTGTGTGATAACATTCTTTGTATATTCTCAAAATAAAACATAAGAAACTGGGGTTTAGACCCCAAATGGCGGGTTGCACAATCAGTATCAGGGATGGTAACACATACTAGTACTTGTCATGTCTACAGGATGGATGTATGCCAGATGTATGCAATACAATAGCTGTGATACTGGTCACTGTCCTACCAAAATAATGTTGGGTTCTGTCCTTCCACTTTGTCAAGTTTGAAATTGACTAGCAGAAGCATCTTAAAGTTACAGTCAGCGGCCATCTTGTTTTACCAAATGGCACCAATTTCCTACCACATTGTTAAGTTTCAAATCAATTTGCAGAAGTGTCTTCCAGTTAGAGTACGGAAACAAAAAAAGAGTCTCTTTAGTTTCTAATAAGAGAAATTACTAACTAGAAATAGGATGCTCTGTTGATAGTAGCTGCGACATATGAATAGAAACAGGATAGCATAGAAGAACACACATTATCATGTGTAATGTCCACCCCATGAACCTTTTGCAAAAATTGTACAGTAGTCTTACAAGACCCTGTTTCATTTGTAAAATATATCAATGATGCTTAAATATTTATTAGTATACATGTAAATTATTTCAGCTTCATGCCTTTTTGTATTGGTTGGGTCGAAAATTTCGACGAAATCGCTCTATCTTGCACCGTTCAGGAGATAGAAGCAAATTTGTGTTTTGCCATTTTTGGCAAAAATTCGAAAATTAAAAATGGCCGCCATTTTTGGGGAAAGGAGTTTTTTTTTGAAAATTGCCAAGAGTACATTTCTTAGATATCCTGTGGGTCGAAAATTTCGACGAAATCACTCTATCTTGCACGGTTAAGGAGATATAGCTAATTTGTCGATCTCCATTTTTTGGCAAAAATTCGAAAATACAAAATGGCCGCCATTTTTGGGGAGGGGAAATTTTTTTTGAAAATTGCCAAGAGTACATTACTCAGAAACCCTGTGGGTCGAAAATTTCGACGAAATCGCTCTATCTCGCACGGTTAAGGAGATAGAAGCAAATTTGTGTTTTGCCATTTTTGGCAAAAATTAGAAAATTCAAAATGGCCGCCATTTTTGGGGAGGGGAAAATTTTTTGAAAATTGCCAAGAGTACATTTCTGAGATACCCTATGGGTCGAAAATTTCGACGAAATCGATTTATCTCGCACAGTTAAGGAGATAGAAGCAAATTTGTGTTTTTCCATTTTTGGCAAAGTAGCTAAGTACCTATTACTCAGTCAGTTATATAGCTATTATCACTAAAAGCAATCCCAAGCAAGCTATCGACCTAAGTGATGCTCATACTAAATTTGGTAAAGATATGTCAAATATTTTTCCTTAAAATGCCCGGAAACAAAAGAAGTACACAAAAGTAGCTAAGTAGCTATTACTCAGTTAGCTATACACCTATCTTCACCAAAAGCAATCCCATGCAAGCTATTAACCCAATAAACACCCATACCAAATTTGGTAAAGATAGGATAAATACTTTTCCTTCAAATGAGCGGAAACCAAGCGTCCAGACGGCAGACGCAGGACGCCGGAAAAAGCAAAAATAATATGTCCATATGTAATAAGCAAGTTTTAGGCCCTTTAAAGATGGTTGACCCTAATTTGACCTTAAAGGAGGGGGGCGGGGGGTGGGGGTGGGGGGGGGGGGGGTGGGGGGTGGGGGGGGGTGGGGTGTCTAAGGTTAAATCTGACCTCATGAAAAGATACGCAGCACATGATTTCCTATAGGTCGGTTTTAACAATTAAACCTCTAGGACCCATAATAAGTGAGCTTTAGGCCCTTTAAAGATGGTTGATCCCAGTTTGACCTTGAAAGAGGGGTCAAAGACAAATCCATCAGCATCAAAAGAGTCACAGAACATGATTTCCTACAGATTGCTTTGATATCCCAAACCTCTAGGACCAATAATAAGTGAGCTAACACACCCTAAGGTTGGCGGAATAGCCGATGTGGGACACTTGTATGTATTACCTTGATTAAAGAGCCTCAAGGTCAAATGTTCACATAAAGGGGACATGTATATCTGTGCAACATGTCAACCATAAAGAGATTGAACCTTTACAGAGGATAACAAGCCGCAGATTGTGTAAAAAGGGCATTTTTCAACAAAGAAATGGCAGCCATCTTGTTTTTCAAAATGAGCCCAAAAATATTGCCAGAGAAGCTTTTCTGGTGATGAACATATCCTGCAAATTTGAGAAGTCTAGCTATAACATTTTTTTCCTGAAAGTGGTAGCGGTAAAATCATTCTACACAATGTGGCGACGTAACGAAGCAAAATCCATAGTGTCCACTGGATGGCATCTGGTGGATATAATAATCAGCGAAATATAAGGCCCAAAACCAATAACAGTGGAGATATAAGGTCTTTAGTATGATAACCGAACCAAATGAATGGATAAGTGTTTGGTAATGCATATACACAACTTTGTCAATTCACACAGCTACCTTAAGGAATCATTTGTTTCAGTTTAACTTCACTTTTAACAGTATAAAGGATAATGACATCAAAAGAATACTGTAGCCAGTTTACCAGCTTTTGTCTTAAACTTAGATAATGTCTGTGGTCTTATACTAAGGGATTTCAATAACCAGCAAAGTGTAACCTTTGGGTAACTCTTGGGCTTAAACGTAAGTCCATCTGGGAGTGGGCTTAACTTCTGTAAACAATGACTTAAACAGTGTGGGGAATTTGAGCCGGACCGGCGGACCGAGGCCAGCAAATCTATGGTCAGGTTGGGAAAATTTTACTCCACTCGGACAGGGAGTCCTGCATCTCTTTGGTAGCCAGTCAAAACAACTACTTATCGAAGAAATTTGTCTATTATCGGAAGCGACGGCGTACATATTTCCTCATAGAAATCGACGAAAAAGACACAAAAGTGAGTTTATTTTATGTATCCAGCTAACAGTAACTCTCGCATGAATTAGGGTATTCTCGCGAGATCTCCGTGCTTATTGTTGAAATTTTAACTCATCTTCTGCATATAGTTTTGCAGACAAAACAGTCAAAACAAACTACTCACCGAAGAAATTTGTTTACTATCAGAAGAAACAAACATATTTCCTAATAGAAATCAATGAAAAAGACACAAAAGTGAGTTTATTTTATTTGATGCATCCAGCTAACAGTGACTCTCACGTGAGTTAGGGTATTCTCGTGAGATCTCAGTGCTTTTTTATCGAATTGTTAACACGTCTTCTGCATATAGACGAGCGAGTTTGGCTTGGTATATCGAATTTGACCAGGATAAATCTTGCACATGTGCAAATCGCGTATTCCGAGATGAGAGGACAAATAGCTTGGAATATCATCTCAGGTTAATGTAAACAAACAGCAATACGGGGAAACACTCGGTTGCAGTTTATGCAATAATTATTGTGTAATAATTATAATAAAAATAAATACAGGTGTTCTTTCCTTCATGGTGATACGAAAATGCATTAATATGACTATAACCAGATATTTACTGGTGCTGGACCTCGCTTTGTTTACACCGCCATCCTGAAATTCCAAATGTACCCACCAGTAGTGGAGATTACACAGAGCGGATAAATTTTGTGTTCCACTGTAGAATTTCGGATTTAGGTTCATATAGCACCCACTATGAATCGCTACCACTAACTTGCACGGACAAATTGCACCCATTTATTTACTTCATCTTTTCCTCTTTTCTTGTCTTATCTCTTGTTTATTGAGGCATTGATTTGCTTAAATGAAATAAGTTAAAACATGTTGGGAAACCCCACAGAATACCATGACTCTATGAATATTAATGAGTAGATCTTCAAGTAAAACTAGAAAAAGGTTTTTGCTAACAAAAAGGAGCGGCCCGGATGGAGACTTGAGTTAATAAAGCAGTAGAAGTTGTAGTATGAGACTGTAAGGAGAAGGTAAGCTTTACTGTGTTTGGTATCTGATGGGAAAGTGGATTATCTAAAAACTGTATCAGTTGCAGTATTAGACTATAAGCAGAATAACAGCATGCACAGCTAGGTTTGATAAAACTCAGTGAGAGTGAACCTTTCCATTTTCTTTCAGTTTCTGTTTTTTCCAAGACAGAAAAGATACACACATTGCACACATATTCTCTCTGTTTGAATGGGGGGGGGGGGGGGGGGGGGGAAGTGAGACTTACAACACACACACACATAATCACTTCCCCATCTCACTTCCCCTATCCCCCACACCACAGAGGCAATTCTTTTCTCACATGCATTTTTATTTGAGTGTGGGGAGGGGGCAGATCTGTGCAGAAAAAGAATGCTTCTTCCCCTCAATGAAATAAAATGCAGGTGAGAAAAAGATTATTTACTGCAGTAGAATGTTTAGGTTTTACAGCAATTACTTAATTATGTAAGGGGCTACAGTTCTGAAATTTTACTATGTTATAACTGACACAAAACTACATCAAAAACACATTAAACAAAATGCTCTAAATGAAATTGTAATACTTTACGAGTTATAAGTGATTTAGTGCATGAATACATGAATTTTAATGCATCAAAAGTACTTAAAAATAATTAAGAAAGATCCAGGCCTGATACTCCCACAAGGGAATCTACTGGTGGCCTAGTACATATATGTAAGATATGAGAGAAATCCCTGTAATAGTCAATGAGAAAATTGTGATAAAGTGTTGAAATTTCCAGACTTTGGGTGGGGGTACCTCTATTCTAATGTCTTTGGGGAATAAACGAACAGACAGAGCTGCATGGATTTTACGATTTATCATCCTCGATAGATAAAGTATCTTTTAAAAAAAAAGCATGTCTCTGGGCCTTGTAGTTTTGGAGGAGAAGTTGTTTATGTGGACGCATACGTGGATGCCACAGAGTGAGATTCCATAATGTCAGCTGACTGACAAGTGAGCAGACATAAAAACACGAATTTTAAGGAAAAAGGTCATTAAAAGTCTTCCTTAAACTTAATCAATGTGTCAAGTTGAACCGATGTCATTGAACACTAAGTCGGTTGGGAGCTGAAAACCCTCATTCTTACTTCAAGGTGGCCATGACTGTACTTGTACTGGAACTCCAAGGTGGAAAGAAAATAAGAATGTCCCTATTTTCATCTTTAATAAATTTGTAAAATTTAACTGATGTCAGCTGAACAATACGATAGCCGGAGAGTAATTACTCCATAATTTCACTGCAAGGTGGCCATAGCTTCATTCACATTGGGACTTTAAGGTGACCATAAAATAAGAATGTCCCTTTTGTCACCCTTTATAAGTGCATAAACTGTAGCTGAGGTCAGTTGAACAATAAGATAGCTGGAGACTGAAAACTTCCTTTTTACACTGTAAGGCGGCAATGACTTCATTCATATTGCGACTATAAGGTGACCATAAAATGAGAATGTCCCTTTCTGCCAACCTTTATAAATGTGCCAAGTTTTATTTTAAAAATTTAAACATTAACTGAGCTTAGGGCTAAAAAACCCTACATTTTAAGTTTAAGATGGCCATAACATCATTAATATTTAAATCATAAGGTAGTAAGAGTCTTCTGTTCATCTAATTCAATATTAATCTACCTTAGATATGGAAAAAAAGGGGCCAGATGGCTTTATTCCAAATTTTATGACTTTAGGGGGGGGGGGGGCATAGCTCCAATTACATTAACAGTTTAAGGTCACCATAAAGTCAGGATAATCCTTTGGTAAATCTTAATCTATATGCCAAGTTTGGTTGAAAAAAGTCAAAAACTGGAACTTGAGGGCTAAAACCCCCTTTTTGACATTGAGGTGACCTTAAGATTGCAGATATAGGGCTAAAACTTCAGCATGTGAAAGATTATCAAAAAGTAGCTTAATAAATTATTCCAACAAAACGCCGAAATCCTGACCATTTTTGAGATACAGACCAAGTACCCATTTTTAAAAAATAATTACGAAAATAAAACATTCCAACAAAACGTTGAAATCCTGACCATTTTTGAGATACAGACCCATTTTAAAAAAAATTACAAAAATAAAATGCCTCCCATTCAGGCATCTATGGTTCGATTGATCAGAAAATCCTTTCCGACCTGCGGATATAGGTCTAGAATGTACCCGATAAATTTGATAGCACATGTGTGTGTTTTTTTCCGAAACGCGATGACGGGGTGTTTTTAAAAAATGCTTAAGTAACCTTAAGTAAAGGTCAAGGTCTCCGCAAAGTATCCCAAAAATTTTTCCCGCCCCTATAGTTTTAAAGAAAGATAAGAAGGAAAGAAAAATTTGAAAGCCCAGCAAGTTATTCAAGGGAGACCATAATCCTGCGGCGGCGGTGATCAGTCGAACTTAAGTGAAAACAAATAAGCGCCCCTGAAGGGCTGCTTAATTATGCTGAGAAATCCCATGGAATCATCAAATATTTCCTACGGATACACAAATAATCATGAGCTACATAGTCATTCAGTATTTAATCTTTAAGTAGAAAATATTGTCAGGAAACTCCCATGGAAATCTGTGACCTTGTGAATATTAATGAGTTGTCACTTTGAAAATCTTATTATTAAAGGTCATATTTTACAAATGGGTGCGATTTGTGGGTGCAGGTTAGCGGTAGTGATTTAAAGTGGGTGAGACATGCGTGTATCCCAAATTCTGAGTTGTTTGGCCTCACTTCTGCATGCATCGACACACTCGACGTACAAAGCCCAACTTGCTTAAACATTATGAACATTCTCCATCCACAATGTTCCATTCTAATTATGAAATATTTACACCTGTGAGCTGATTGCTACAAATCTAAGTTGAAAAAAAGAAAGAAATACATGTATATAAAATTATTCAAATTAACTGCAGGACCTCAAACTTGCGGACCTGCAGTAATTTTCAACGAATTTCCTACATTGGACTTAAATATGGAACCCATAAATGTTTCACTACTTCAAAATTTAGAATGGCCAAAAATAATGAATACTAATTAACTGAGATATGTAGAACACCTCTCAGTCTTGGGAATTTTTACCTGTACAAGGTTTTTTATTGCAAAATAGCATTTCTCATGAGATAAAATGAGTCAAACAACAGATAAATATCACCAGTAGCATATTTTGAGCAAAGAGAAAGGGTCACATGACAAAGAAAACCACTATATGTATTTGATAAATCAGTCTAAGCTTGGTCACTCTCTGTGAAATGCATTTAAGCCCAAGATTAGGCTAAGACAAAGAGCCTTTGGCTGGCTAAGTCTAAGAGTCTTTGTGAACCCATCCCCTGTTTTACACAAATTTTGATTACAACTTACAAAATTTATCAGCCGACCAACTGAAAAACAGTGGATCCTGCTCCATATCCTGACCTGATGCATTGTGTTTGTGTAATTCCAACTTATGTAGGCCAGAAAGACTTTCAGTAATGGATGACATCTTCACCACTACACGCTCCTGCAAAAATAAGCTGAGTGTACAAGATACAGAAGTGCGTGAAGAGAATATAGAGATGTGTTCTCGGGTAAAATTTTAACCAGATGAGCCCCATAGTTTGTGAGGGATTTGAGTGACCTTAAGGTGGTCATAGTTTCTTCATTATAGGTCACCTTAAAATAAGGTCCCTCTCTTGAGCCAAATACATGCGTCTTCAAAAGTTTGAATGAAATCGGAGAAAGCTTTTGGAGTTAACGCGCACACAAGTGAAACCAGTATGTCCCCAACTTTTGTTTGGGATAAAAATAAAACAAAGGACAAACCTTTACATTGAAATTTTCTACTTTCTGGAATTAACATTGAATAGAAGTACTTTTTTGGTTCCTTCAGGTTTGATTTAACAGGGCTCAACGGCATGCCAATTAGATCTATTTCAATATTTGTATTGTTTTTAACCAGGCCTATAATCTGAATTTGAATACTAATGTATCCCAATTTTTTCAAAAATTTTCATATTCCTTTTTTTCCCCTTTTTTTCTCTTATTTTTTTTATTAAACTTGTCTTTTTCTGAATTTATAACACTAGTTCATAGTGTCTGCAATTCCATTAAGATACAACTGCTCCATAAATGCTTCTTTAAAATAAAGGTCACACTTAAAAATATTAGGTGTCCAGTTAAATGTACACTTTTGGCCACTAAAAGAATGAAATTTCTGTTACAATCATACAGTGAATTGTGTAGACTGATATGAAAGGTTGCAAAAGGTTTGGAACATTCAAAAGATTTGACACTGTTTTGTAAAAGATTTTTAAGTATTCATTATGAAATTCAATGAGATCTAAACTTTAGTAATAATCTAAAAGATTTACTTTGAGTGAATAATTATTTTCTGTGTCATTTATAGGCATCATTTCAACATTTTCCTTCAAAATGTCTTCCAATATCTGGCAAGCTATTCCCCTATATAACAAGCTCTCACTGTATGAAAAATCTCTCTGTGTTCTCTAATCTGCAATAGTATTTAAGCATAGAGTAATATCAAAGTGGGGAAGTGATGATGTTTAAGTCAATTGGTAGGGGCATTTTCTTGTATTCAAAGAGAATTAAGTATGTCTTTCCTAAATTGATGTGAAAAGAAATGTTATAGACAAATGAAGTGACCAAACAATACCACTGTTAAAAAGTTTAACACACTTTATTATTTTGAAAATAAATTCTGCCAAAGAATCTTCACTGCTGTGAACATGGAGTTTTATCCATGTCATTTTAAAGAATTAATGAAATCTTCAATATTGACCATTTTAAAACTACCATTTACATAGCCATTTACAAGCTTTTTCTTTAGCTTTTTATCCCATAAAATGGAGAAAAAATATCTTCTCTAAAATCTTCTAACTGTGCATTGGGAGGCGATGACAGAAAGTTGAAAAAGTTGTTGAAATTGCCTAGAATTCATTTTCAGTACAATTATCTTTCCAACAGGTATTTTTCCACTTCCATAAGATTTTATTAATCTTGACCATAATCGCATCACAATTCAGTTTCGGAATTTTTAAAAGATCAGTGGAGAATTTTAAGCACAGACAGCAAAATTCAGTTGTATTTTAGTGCTGCTGTGCAATTATATTATGCTTGTGTTTGGAAAACCATTTTTTAACCTTACCATACTGTCTTTTTTCAGTATTAACTCTTAACTTTATACTTCCAAAAGTCTCATATTTATTAAGGGCTGCCAGTAAGGATTTTCACTACCATCCAAAATCAATGATAAAAAATATTTCTTCACTCAGCGTAAACCAATCATGGATCTGCTAGAAAGATGAATGAAAAATGGTTTAACACAAAAACCTATACAGATATAACTTTTTGCTGAAGTTCCTCATATTTCAAATCCTTACAACATACATCAATATGGAAATTACCAGTCCTTGAAGAATGACAAACAAGCTTTCAACTAGGGTAAGAAGTTCCAAAGGCAAATCAGGTAAGCCTTTTTGATCATCAGCTTCATCCTCCTGGGTAAACCTGAAGACACAGAGCATAAAAATGAGAATTCCACCACAGTATGCTAAAACAATTTGCAATTTTACCAAAAGAACAGTGATAATTCTATGAAAGACCCTATTAAAAAATGCAAGAATCGTTTTGTCAAGGGGCAGGAGTGTATTAAAACTTCCTTTCATGTAGCCCACAGATTTGTAAGTCTATCACAAAAATGGTTCTTATCTAGCATACACCTTTTCTATCAAACTGGTGACATGCTAAGTGAAATACGTGAAAAATATGATTACCTGGCAAACTGGTTTGAAAAATTCAATAATTTACAGGTACAAGGAGAGGACACTGTTAAAAGTTGCTGCAGCACTTGTAATATACATGTCTGGCATAGAAAAAAAAGGCACAATCATAAGTACTGTTCATCCTTTGAATATGACCTCATGGATCTCACACATATTTTCACCTCAACTTGAAGTTTTGACTTTTAGCATATGCAAGAACCTACCAATGTGTTCTCAGGTGATATTTTAGCTAAAAAACAGGGTTCCCTTTCCTGGCCAAATTGTATGTGTGTGCCAAGTGTTAATGGAATTCATGAAAGTGTTATTGTTTGAGGTTTTTTTTAGAAAGCGTGAGTTCTTGTCTGGGAATGTAACATATACCATTTGTAAACTGGTAAATGAAAAAATATTATGTGAACCAATTCATAGAATTAAAACTTCAAATATGAGCTACAGGACCTTTAGTTATTGCCTTGTCAGATATTATCAGGTAGATGAGGTTATGATCAGTACAGTAAACAAGCAATGCCTGATATAGTGGTCAAAGTGAATGAAAAAACCAACAAGACAATGCAACTAATTGACCCCAGTTTGACCTTGAGAGGGGGCTAAGGGGCATATTTGATGGAATTTTACTAACAGTTCTGTGTGTATACTGCATACCAAAGACACATGATTTGGCTGATTTTAAGGTAATCTTATCATGAGTGTACACAAGAAAAAAAATCCTATCCTTTTGATAAGGCTTTCCCACCTTAGCATGTAAACTTCCCGGCGTCTCCGTGGTGTTAACCTGGCTATGTCTATGGAATGATGACTATTGAATTGGACCTGGTGTTGCGCCTTGGCAGAGATAAAGCGCTATAAAAGTTTAGAATAGAATAGAATAGTATATACATGTGTAACTTTTGAAGCTATAAACCCAATTTTCAAGCTTCAATAATATATTGAACCTGTGGAAGGTCCTCAGTGTGAGTAAATATACTTAACCTCTTCACCACCAAGGGAGCAGTATTCTACTATGCCGAAGGAAAATCCGGGATGAAGAGCTGACAGACAGTTTAGGTTGCTAAAACACACGCCACAAGTGATTTACGTTGTCCATAACGTCCTCGTACATAATATTTTAAATAGCGTATATCAGTATACCAAGACGTTTAATTCTACAGTGCTGAAGGAAAGCTGGCATATCATATGGGGGTGTCGACTGCTAGCCGACAGACATGGTACTGTAGAATACACATTGCTGTCGACTGCTAGTCGACAGATAAGGTCTTTAAGGGGTTAATATGTGTCCAAAAGGGTCAATTCAACAAGTTTTTTTTTCACTAAATGATAATCAATCAGCTCACAATCAACCAATTATGGCCCAATTGATCTAAAATTCGACTGGAGCCATGATTTCAATGGGAGGAAAGCGCTTGCCAAATTTTGTTGATCTATATGTTGAACTTTATCAGAAAATCTAGTGAAAAGAATGTACATGAAAATAGTGCTTTTGACCATATAACCGTTATTAAGTCAAAGATCAAATTCATACCTGTCAAATAGTTCCCAGGCCTACAGATAATAACTGCCAAAAGCCGTTTTGACAGGCTTTATATTACGGGAGATAATCAACTTAGAAATACTGTGGCTGCATAGGCTGTCAAAAAATAGGCGGTGAAAGAAATAACTATCTCTTTTTCAAGGGATGCTTAATAATTATGAATTACCATTATGATATCACACAGAAAATTGTTACAAACATTTTAACATACTCAGTTGTGAACAGTAAGACTGATCAACATTTTATTTATATCATATCAAAAGGACTATAAACTTGTAACATTACTTAACACAATCACCAGTGCTATTTCTTTAAAAAAGCATGTTTTAAGTGAATTACCTATTTAAACTATAAGGTGACATTACTTACAAAGACTGTAACTTGATGTTGGCAATGTTCTGTACAATCTGAAATCCATGTCCACTTAGGTCTTTCCACTTTAGATGTTGGTTGTGACAATCTACACACAGATCTTTAATCTTACGAGGAATCCCAGTCAGGTTACCTTGCTGGGAAGGACTTTTCCCAGGACTTACTGATAAAAAAACAAATGACACAATTTTTAATACCCTTAGTAAAAACAGTGGAAGATCAGTGCATGCTGAATCTAACTGGCACAAAGGGATACTTTTACTTGGAGCAAATATACAAAAATAGCATCGGAGATGCCCCTACCGCAAAGCCTGTGGAGATAGTTTTCTATGCCATGACATATAGAAGTAGTGAAACAGTGCAATGACTGGGATACTGTCAGAGCAGTGTCACTTATATAAAGCAGGGTTGCCAGTGATGATTGCTTTGAAAAATCCCTGACTTTTCCCTGTCTAACAACTTCATTTTCCCTGACCATCTCGGAGAAATTATGACAATAACTGTTGCATAGATCAATGTTTTAAAAACCTTTTCTGATCAACACAGTAATAATAACAACTTGATGCCATCATGAAAATAACAATTATATTGAGCATTGCTTAATGCAATACAATTAATACTATTTATTTACTGAGCCCACTCAGCTTGCCGGGTCGAATGAATAAAAGTACTTTGTAATTTGAAAAATTTGTGATTGCAGGGATCAAAGGTCAAATTTAACACTTGCAAACAATTTGGGGGCCATGATTTCCCCACACATTGTTTTCAGATTTGGAAATCCTAGAACCAATACTTGGGAAACAGGGAAATATAAGAACTTTTTAGTATGTCCCCAAGTAAACCTTTAAGCAAACCTTGGGTCGAAGGCAAAATGCAGGAATTTTGCTAAAGTTTTGCAGGCCATGACTTCCTATAGGATAGTTTCAGATTTTCAAGTAATAAAGCAACTAGACCTACGCATCAGAGAACCGATGCAAATTTGTATCCACCGGAAAGACAACTCCCCAAAGCCAGTGAACCATCGCTTGACCTTCAAGGAGGGGCCAAAGGTCAAATCTGACATCAGAATATTCCCAGCCCATGATATCCTGCAAGTTCGTTTTACATTGCAAACCTCTAGGATCAATAATAAACTAGACTAAGGACGCATCTGTGGCCAGATGCAGAATGTATCCACTGGCAAAGGCAAAAGTAGCTATTACTCAGCTATGCCACGAGGTAGAGGTCTGAAATTTTACTATGTTATAGCTGACCCAAAAGTAGCTGAATAACATATTTATACGAAATTCTCTAAATGCAATAGTTTTCAAGTTACAAGTTATGTTACTCATGTTGGAAGTTACTGAAAAGCTGAATAACATATTTTAAGTAAATGCTCTAAATGCAATACTTTTCAAGTTATAAATAGTTTAGTGTTGAGTAAGAACCTCAAAAGTAGCTATTACTCAGCTATGCAATGAGCCACAGGTCTGGAATTTTACTATGTTATAGCTGCCTCAAAATAGGTGAATAACATATTGAAAGTAAATAATCTAAATGCAACAGTTTTCAAGTTATAAGTGATTTACTCAACAGTGATAACCTAAAAGTAGCTATTACTCAGCTATGCCATGAGCTACAGGTCTGAAATTTTATTATGTTATAGCTGACCGAAAAGTAGATGAATAACATATTTGCACAAAATTCTCTAAATGTAATAGTTTTCAAGTTACAAGTAATTTTACTCATGATGGAAGTTAGTGAAAAATCCAAAAGTAGCTATTACTCACTTAGCTATTGCGATAAACTCCCAAGTTACTGACCATGTTGTAGCTATGAAAAAAATAGCTGAATATCATATTTTAACAAAGTGCTCTAAATGCAATACTTTTCAAGTTATAATTGATTTAGTGCATGATTTCATTAATTTTAATGCATTAAAAATTATTTTAAAAATTCATAAAAAAACTTTAGCATGTGAAAGCTCTCCCAAAAGTAGGTGAATGAGTTATTTGAGAAGATTTGGCTATCTGCAATACTTTTAGAGATAATTTGCATTTACTTATTTTGAGTAGGTGAGTAATTAGCTACGGGTCTGAAACTTCACCAAGTGAAAGCTCTCCCAAAAGCAGGTGAATGAGTTATTTGAGAAAAATTGGCTATCTGCAATACTTTTAGAGATAATTTGCATTTACTCATTTTGAGTAGGTGAGTAATTACCTACGGGTCTGGAACTTCACCATGTGAAAGCTCTTCCAAAAGTAGATGACTGAGTTATTTGAGAAAAATTGGCTATCTGCAATACTTTTAGAGATAATTAGCATTTACTCATTTTGAGTAGGTGAATAATTAGCTATGGGTCTGAAACTTCACCAAGTGAAAGCTCTCCCAAAAGCAGGTGAATGAGTTATTTGAGAAAAATTGGCTATCTGCAATACTTTTAGAGATAATTTGCATTTACTCATTTTGAGTAGGTGAGTAATTACCTACGGGTCTGGAACTTCACCATGTGAAAGCTCTTCCAAAAGTAGATGACTGAGTTATTTGAGAAAAATTGGCTATCTGCAATACTTTTAGAGATAATTAGCATTTACTCATTTTGAGTAGGTGAGTAATTAGCTATGGGTCTGAAACTTCACCATGTGAAAGCTCTCCCAAAAGTAGATGAATGAGTTACTTGAGAAAAATTGGCTATCTGCAATACTTTTAAGAGATAATTCGCATTTACTCATTTTGAGTAGGTGATTTCAGACATTTTTGTCTACCACAGGCCTCTAGCATACCAAGCCACCTGCCAAATATGAA
This sequence comes from Sabellastarte sp. h YS-2021, assembly GCA_964017235.1. Lineage (NCBI taxonomy): Eukaryota > Metazoa > Annelida > Polychaeta > Sabellida > Sabellidae > Sabellastarte > Sabellastarte sp. h YS-2021. Next base: position 141,312,870 of record OZ024928.1, read on the forward strand.
AGAAATCTGTAAAGAAATGTGGACTGTAGGTCTTTGTGGACTTTGCACCGGGGATACAATAAAAACAAGAGGAGACCCTGTGTCAGCTGACTGAGTGTTTTTGATTTGTGAAGGTAATAATGAGAGGAAAGCATAATTATCAGGGAAAGTGCTGTACAGAAGTACAGTAAATGGTAGTTGAACAGCATGTTCAAAAGAAATTCTGAAGCTGACAGAAGAAAAGGACAAAAAAGTTGTGCCCTGTAAATGGTATTATGGAGGAAAGTAACAAGGTAACTGTTTAAGTATAAAGAGTAGGTTAAAACATATTTAAAGAAATACTGCAAATGCAGTATCCTCATACAACCTTGAAGAAGGGGTCCAAGGTCAAATCCAACCACACAAAAACATTCCCAGCCCATGATTTCCTATAGGATGGTTTATCATCCCAAACCTCTAGAACCAATAATAAGTGAGATATAGGCACTTTTAAGCTTCGCTATCTTTGTTTGACCTTGAAGGAGGGGTCTAACGTCAAATCCGACCACACCAAATGATTCCCAGCCCATGATTTCCTGTAGGTTGGTTTACCATCCCAAACATGTAGGACCAATAATAAGCGAGTTATAAGCAATTTTAAGTTTGGCTATCCTCAACTGACCTTGAAGGAGGGGTCCAAGGCCAAATCTGACCACACCAAAAGAATCCCAGCCCATGATTTCCTATATGTTGGTTTACCATCCCAAACCTCTAAGACCAATAATAAGCAAGTTATAAGCACTTTTAAGTTTGGCTATCCTCGTTTGACCTTGAAGAAGGGGTCCAAGGTCAAATCGGACCACATCAACAGATTCCCAGCCCATGATTTCCTATATGTCTGTTTACCATCCCAAACCTCTAGGACCAATAATAAGTGAGTTATAAGCACTTTTAAGTTTGGCTATCCTCGTTTGACCTTGAAGGAGGGGTCAAAGGTCAAATCTGACCACACCAAAAGATTCCCAGCCCATGATTTGCTACAGGTTGGTGTACCATCCCAAACCTCTAGGACCAATAATAAGGGAGATATAAGCACATTTCATGACTGACAAAGAAACACCTGTGGCGGCCATCTTGTTTTTCAAAATGAGGCTAAAAATATTCCCAGTCAAGATTTTATAATGAGGAACATATCCTGCGAATTTGAGATCTGTACCTATAATACCCTTTGCTCTGGAGGGCCAACAAAAGTCCTCGTTTAAAGTCGAATAAACGTCCCTGGCGACCATCTTGTTTCTCAAAATGAGGTCAAAAATATTCCCAGAAAACATTTTATGGTTATTAATATATTCTAAAAACTTGAGAAGGCTAGCTATAATATTTTTTTCATTAGAGCGGTAATGGTGAAATCTCTCTACACACTGTGGCTATCCAGTGGATACAATGATTTACTCAATAGTGAGAACCTGAAAGTAGCTATTGCTCAGCTATGCCATGACATAGAGGTCTGCAATTTCACTATGATATAACTGACCAAAAATTATGTGAATAACATATTTAAACAAAATACTCTAAATGTAATAGTTTTCAAGTTACAACTGATTTACTCAACAGTGATAACCTCAAAGTAGCTATTACTCAGCTATGCCATGAGCTACATGTCTGAATTTTTACTATATTATAGCTGACCCAAAAGTAGGCGAACAACATACCGTATTTATTGTAATAAATGCCCCATCCCTATTAACCGCCCCCCTCCCCCTTCTCTACCTTTGCAAAGTTCATATTTCGGGGTTTTACATCCCTCTCAACAGCCAACATCTTTGCGATTCCGGGATTCCGAAAAATGGTGCGTTTTAGTACTTCCCAAGCGAATATCGCTTACGAGAAATAAAGAAAATAAAAACAAAACATGGCAGTTTTGGTCACAGACGCATTGAATTCTGCAAAAATACGAGATAAAACTACATAATTTCTTCGGATTTAAGGTTTGTTTTAAATATTTTAAGCTGTCTCGCCATTATACATGCCTGCAAGCGAGAACAAGGCAACCAGTGTCCATTATCACCCATTGCCACTGGACTCGAGATATGATTTTGTTTATCTGTAATAGTCGCCCCCCCCCCCCCCCCCCCCCCCCCCCCCCCCCCCCCTTTGGAAAAATGCATCGCCCCGGGGCGTTTATTACAATAAATACGGTATTTAAGCAAAATAATCTAAATGCAATAGTTTTCAAGTTACAACTGATTTACTCAATAGTGAAAACCTGAAAATAGCTATTGCTCAGCTATGCCATGAGCTATAGGTCTGTAATTTCACTATGTTATTGCTGACCCAAAAGTAGGTGAACAACATATTTTAACAAAATACTCGAAATGCAATATTTTTCAAGTTACAACCGATTTACTCAACATACAGTAACTGAAAATAGCTATTGCTCAGTTGTGCCATGAGCTACAGGTCTGTAATTTCACTATGTTATAGCTGACCCAAAATTAGCTGAATAACGTATTTACACAAATTTCTGTAAATGCAATAGTTTTCAAGTTATAAGTGATTTACTCAACAGTGATAACCTAAAAGTAGCTATTACTCAGCTATGCCATGAGCTACAGGTCTGAAATTTTACTATGTTATAGCTGACCCCAAAATAGGTGAATAACATATTGAAACAAAATTCTCTAAATGCAATAGTTTTCAAGTTATAAGTGATTTACTCAACAGTGATAACCTAAAAGTAGCTATTAATCAGCTATGCCATGAACTACATGTCTGAAATTTTACTATACTATAGCTGACCCAAAAGTAGGTGAACAACATATTTTAACAAAATACTCCAAATGCAATATTTTTCAAGTTACAACTGATTTACTCAACATACAGTACCTGAAAATAGCTATTGCTCAGTTGTGCCATGAGCTACAGGTCTGTAATTTCACTATGTTATAGCTGACGCAAAAGTAGCTGAATAACATATTTACACAAATTTCTGTAAATGCAATAGTTTTCAAGTTATAAGTGATTTACTCAACAGTGATAACCTAAAAGTAGCTATTACTCAGCTATGCCATGAGCTACAGGTCTGAAATTTTACTATGTTATAGCTGACCCCAAAATAGGTGAATAACATATTGAAACAAAATACTGTAAATGCAATAGTTTTCAAGTTATAAGTGATTTACTCAACAGTGATAACCTAAAAATAGCTATTACTCAGCTATGCCATGAGCTACAGGACTGAAATTTTACTATGTTATAGCTGACCCAAAAGTAGCTGAATAACATATTTATACGAAATTCTCTAAATGCAATAGTTTTCAAGTTACAAGTGATTTTACTCATGATGGTAGTTACTGAAAAGCCCAAAAGTAGCTATTACTCACTTAGCTATTGAGACAGACACCCAACTTACTCACCATGTTGTAGCTATGAAAAAAGTAGCTGAATAACATATTTTAACAAAATGCTCTAAATGCAACACTTTTCAAGTTATAAGTTATTTAGTGCATGATTTCATGAATTTTAATGCATTAAAAATTATTTAAAAAATTTATTAAAAAAAAATAAGACAGATCCATATCTCATACTCACACAAGAGAATCTACCTCTGGCCTAGTACATATATGCAAGATATGAGAAATCCCTGCAATAGTCACTGAGAAAATTGTGATAAAGTGTTGAAATTTTCACTCTTTTGGTGGGGGTACCTCCCTTGTAATGTCTCTAGCAAACAGACGAACAGACAGATTTGCATGCCTTGAACAATTTTTCATCTTTGATAGATAAGGTATCTTTTAAAAAAAACAGCATGTCTCTAGGCCTTGTAGTTTTGGAGAAGAAGTTGTTCACGCGTACGCATACGCCGCAGAGTGACGACATAAAAATTCGAAAATTCAAAATGGCCGCCATTTTTGGGGAGGGGAAAAATTTTTGAAAATTGGCAAGAGTACATTCATCAGATACCCTGCGGGTCGAAAATTTCGACGAAATCGCTCTATCTCGCACGTTTAAGGAGATACAAGCAAATTTGTGTTTTAGACATTTTTGTCTACCACAGGCCTAATTTAGGCATAAACCCTACCAAAAAGATAGGGTGGCGAATGCTCTACCATACCAAGCCACCTGCCAAATATGAAAGAAATCTGGAAAGAAATGTGGACTGTAGGTCGCTAACAAGAAATCTCTGCGGACGTGGACGACGACGATGATGAATCCATAGTATCCCCGCTTCGCGTCGGGGATACAATTAGTTATAAGCACTTTTAAGTTTGGCAGTCCTCATTTGACCTTGAAGGAGGGGCCCAAGGTCAAATCTGACCACACCAAAAGATTCCTAGCCCATGATTTCCTATGTGTTGGTTTACCATCCCAAACCTCTAGGACCAATAATAAGCGAGTTCTAAGCACTTTTAGGTTTGGTTATCCTCGTTTGACCTTGAAGGAGGGGTCCAAGGTCAAATGTGACAACATCGGAAGATTCGCAGCCCATGATTTCCTTTACGTTAGTTTCACATTGCAAACCTCTAGGACCAATAATAAGGGAGATATAGGCACTTTTAAAGTCCGCTATATGGGTTACTTTGGCACTCTGTTGATGACCTTGAATTAAGAGCTTCAAGGTCAAATGTCTGCAAGGTTGTAGAGGACATGTATATATGAGATTCAACCTTCTATCTATGAGAAACAGCCAGTAGAAAATGTAGATAATTTTCAAAGAAATGCCCGCGGAGTCCATCTTGTTTTTCAGAATGAGGCTAATTTCAGTCCCAGAGAAGCTTACCCCCCAATGAAGATATCCTGCAAATTTGGTGAACCTAGCTGGTGTAGTTTTCCTCTGAGAGCATTAACACTGAAAATCTCTCTACGCGTGGCGGCGGCATAGCGACTGCTAAACCAAAGTATCCCCCAGATACTTCCGGTGGATACAATAATAGAAATATAAGGTCTTTTTTGTATGACGACCCCACTCGACCTTGAAGCAGGGGTCAAAAGTCAAATTACACACTTGAAAAAGATTCACAGGCCATGATTTCCTGTTAGTTGTTTTCTCATTCCAAACCCATAGGACCACTGATAACAGAGATATTAGGGCATATTCATTGAGATAGGATACAGTCACTGTACATGTTATGTTAGAAATACGAGTTACTCACTGGACAGTGGGGAGTGAAGGACACAAGCAACCAACCCCCTACCCCTGATGAAAGCAACCCCTGGTCTACCTGGGCAGGGTATAACTCCCCCCCCCAACCCCCCCGCCCCTGCCAAAGTAAAAATTTCAATATTGTTCAACATATTAGTGCTACACGCAATCTTGATTCTTTAATCACGTTCTCACAGGTCTTATTAAAACTGCCGATGCCTGTTACCTGTTAATTAGGGGTACCATGAATTACAATTTGACTAGAAATAAACTAGAGGAATGCTTTTGCTAACAAAAGCGAAGCGTCCCTGAGAGTTTAAAATGCCTTGTGGTTTTAATAAGCATGCTGTAAAGCTAAGAATGCACAAAGCTGCACCGTACTGTTACATAAACCAACCCACTTAATGATATCATGAGAGGGAAAATCCTACAAAGGTCTTCTTTAATTAACATAAACAAGTGTTGTAGACATAGACAAGCTGGAGAAAGTGTTGTAGATTGGAAAAAGCATATATTATGCTTTTTTGAAGAAATGTCCTATTCTAATTAAAACATTAAGCCAAGCCTACTAAATATGCTTGTAGCAATATTCTGATGTGTATATTTCACACTGTTTAAGTGTTAAGGATAACTTAAGAAAATTTTGTGTAAATGTTACAAAGCATTTCAGTAACGAGTATTGATAACTTCATATATAATCATGTGTGCAAGTATGTATTGCTATTTAGATTGTCCACAGGATTTTGCAATAGGTTTTAATACATTGTGAAAGCATAAAAGCAACAATAAAGGCAAAAGCTATTTTATGACCCCAGTTTGACCCATACATGGGGGTCAGGAGATAAAACTAACCGGCTATTTAGACTGTCCAGATATGGTTTCCCAATACCTCTTAATACATTCTGAAGCTATAAAAGCTTTCTCAATACCTCTTAATACATTCTCAATATATAAAAGCAACATTAAAGGAGATATAAGGCAAAAACTCAAAATTGCAAATTTAATAAGTAAATTAAATTTTTATAAGTTAATACCCTATCCAATGGACAATTGCTAATCTGGTCGGCGCGGACCGGCCCGCCAAACGTCAGAAAAAGACGTCCTGTGTTTCCACCGGCCAGACCGGTCCAGTACTGTGCACTCGCCAGGTGGCGTGTCGTACTTTCTTCCTGTCTAGACAGAGCGACGTCATAGCATCTTTTTCATTGTCTAAACCTATTAGACCCCTAGCAAACTGAAAGCGGGGTCGGTGGGAGGGTCTTGTGTGTCCATTGGGGTATTAACTTATAAAAATTTAATTTACTTATTAAATGTGCAATTTTATTGTGTTAATACATCCTATCCAATGGACAATTGCTGATTAACTACCGCTTGGAGGGCGGGTAAGTTACTAGGGACTTAGATGAACTCATGAAATGAACTAACAAAACTCTTCAAGCCTGGGTCGACCTTGAGGTCAGGAAACTCTTAAGGCTATAGTCGGTCAACAGAGGCCGGATAACCGGTCCAAACCGACTTACCCCTCCCCCCTTTTTGACAGACCTGCTCTGAGGTAGGGGAAGAGAGGGCTGAGTTCAGTCCCATGAAAGGAAATAAACCTCCCGAAGGAAGCACGTCTGATTTTTTTAATTTTTTTTATGCTTCTTAACTGTATATACACTATCTACATATTTACAGACCTCCTCTAGGTCCTGGTTTATTGGTGAATCTGCTGAGCAGCCACTACAGGACCCAAGTGGAAGAGTTCTGAGTCAGCCCAGGCCACATCCTTCAGATAAAATTGTGTGAAGGTATTATGAGATTTCCAGTGGCAGGCTGCCAGGATCTGATCTAAAAAAACTCCCGACTGGAAGGCTTTAGAGGCAGCAAAGGCCCTGACATCATGAGCTTTAACTTGATGTAGGGTGTGGGCTTGATGATCAGAAAGCTCATAGCATAGGATCACAGTCTGTTTGATCCAAGAGGAGATAGTGGCAAGTGAGATGTCTTTGTCAAAACCCTTCTTAAAGGAGACAAAGACCAACTCCTTATTCTGCCTTAGGTCTGAGGTCCTGTCCAAATAGTAGCGCAAGGCTCTGACTGGACAAAGGGATCTGTCAGACTTAAGGGACTTATCCAGAGTAGGAGCCAGGGCTGGTATGACCACTGGGGCTACACTTTCCGGACCCTCTTTGGCCAGCTGGTTGTTGGAAAGAAAGCTGGGGAATGGGTACAGGGACACCTTAGACCAATCAGTTTGGTGTCTGATGTTTTTGTGCTGCCATGCATGGATCTCACTCCTCCTTTTGCCGGAACCCAGTGCCAAAAGGAAGGCGGTTTTGAAGGTCAAATGTTTCAAAGATGCCTCCCTAAGGGGTTCGAAAGGAGCCTTTGTTAACTGGTGTAGTACCAGGGAGAGGTTCCAGGAGGGTATTCTCCGCCGTCCTTTGTGGGGATGGCATCCCGGGTGCCAGTCCAGTCAGTGGCTTCTGGGGTGTTTTAATAAATTTATTCTTGTTTGTAGTTGCCCTATTTTATGATTGGTTGACCTTAAGTTGACCTGACTTCCTATGAATTCCCGCTTTTGGAAGCCATCTTCACTTGTAAATTTTAAATCAAGGAGGAAACACCTCTCTTATAAAACAAAAATTTTATTTCGAATTTTCGATTTTACACTAATTGTTTTAGAAACTCTGGAGCTTCAGCTACAATACTGAAACCTCAGAGTTTCAGTATTTTTCAGAGTGAATGGCAAGTTGGTGATCCAGGAAGGCGTTCTTTTGCTGTCTGTCGATTGAAGTGATAATTGACATATGTGCGTTCGCTCTGGGATTCATCTCTTGGAGCTTCATTGAAGGGCTGTATAAATTTTATTATTTTATATTTTGGTCATCCAAATTTCGAACGCGCACATTTCAATTGTCAGTCAGTGATTGATTATTCCAGAAAATGCCGAAGAAATTCTTCAAGTGCAAGGCTTGTGGGGACACGCATGAACGACCCATTAATTCCAAATGCCAGCATATTGACAATATTGAAACCAGTGATTTAGATGGTGACAGTGTTAGTGAAGCAGGACAAATGGACATTAACCAACAAATTCTGCATGAACTGAAGCAACTGAGTGGCAGAATTTCGAAAGTGGAACAGAAAGTTGACAGTCAGGACAAGGGACATTTTGATTCACCAAAATCTGTCAATAGTGCCACTTCGACGGCGTCATCCAGCCAAGTTGACGCGGATCTGGTACTCCCTACACTGACAGGACTGAAGAATGCCAAGCATCTCCAGACACAGGTGGACCAGAGGTTACAAGAACTACAGGCCATCAACATGCAAGGCAAGTTCAAATCCCAGAGGGGAGGGTCTAGTGATACGGTGTGGTGTAAAAGGGAGGTGCCTTGGCCTCAAAATTTTATACTCTCGGGTTCGAGTAAAAGTAGAACATCCTATGATAACTTGTCAATGTCACAGTGGGTTTCGGGCTTTAGCGCCATAATCCGGGAAGAGTCGGATCCGGAAACCAAAAATCAGATGTTGGAATATTTGTCGGATCTAATGGAAGATTCTCACGACTTCGGGTGGCAGTCAGCCAAGGCTGCTCACGCGGTTCTTCTATGCAAAATGGAAGAAAATAAAATTTCCTGGAACGAAACCACAAAAATCGACCGCGTTCGCAGGGTACATGCCCAACGATTGGTTACCACTGGCCATAAGAAAGTCAATACCAAAGATAAACCGATACCTTGCAGATATTTTCAAAAGGGAACGTGTGGCCAAACTAAAGATCATGAAAACAATGGTCAAATGTATTTACATGTCTGTGCCAGTTGTTTTGCATCTGGTAAATCACATACTCACCCACAAAAAGATTGTAAACGGTCAAAAAACGACCAAGGCACTGCCTAAGTGCAGTGCTTACCTCAAATGTTATTGATCATAGAAGTTTTGATACTAGAATTGTCTTTTCTAAAGTTGTAAATAATGGTGAAAGTATGAATTGGAGACATGACTGGTTTAAATGTATTAACAGATCATACAGTGAGGTTGTTAAGAACGTGAGTGTGAACAAAAACAACCAGGTAGACGATTATCCCTGGTTTTCACGTGGGGCTCATGAAGAACTGGTAAATACAACCAAAGTCACGAATCGTGACAAGTGTCATAGCAAAGTACGAGGTCCATATCAAAACCACAGACTTAAACATGACCCCAAAGGGCAGGTCCATAGCTCAACTCGTTCTCTGGTCTCTAACCAAGATGCACCAGTTTTTAACGAAACCACACCTAAAGCCAAACCCAAGGTCAGAGATATTTTTCCAGCACATTGCCACGATTTTCCACAAAGAATACCAGATAGTCACCACTTGTGGGTTCCACAAAATAACGTATTCTCACCTCTGGTCTGTCACAATAGCTTTGCTCCGTTAGCTGCACCAATTCTTGATCATGGTGAAAAAGTAGTAATACAAGAGCTCCAAGGTGGCACTGTGGATGCTGAAGGTAAGGCTGGAAAAAAGTATTGTAACCAAAGCAAGGGGCGTTCAAGCACAGTGATTCAGGGCACAGGACAGAATGGCACGGTAGGTGGCGCCAGCAGCGTTGCTGGTCCCTCAAAAGCACTTAATACTCGTGTCGACGACCGTCAGTTCCTTGCTACTAATACCACTGTGGACAAATATGACTTAGCACTCAGGTTCAAGTCCAAACACAAGGATAAGATTGAACAGTCAGCCAACTCTGAAATCCTGAAGCTATGGGATGGTCAAACAGTGGGGAAATTTGGTTATATCCCATTAACTGAGCAAGTTGTAGTCAGTGACCAACAAATATCCCCAGTTAATCCTGATCTGCTACAGGTCCATGGTAAAGTTAAGCAAACTGGAACTTACAATTTTCTTGGGGCCCAGATACCAATACCGTCTCAACTCAAGGTGAAGGCCTGGGAGGCCAACTTAAAAGGCTATTGGGACAAACAATTAGTGCCTTTAATCAAATATGGATTTCCCTTGAGTTTCAATCACAATATCGACCTCATATCCACTGAAGTTAACCACAGCTCAGCTAGGCAGTTCCCTCTGGAGGTAGAAGGTTACCTAGAAGAAGAAAAGTCCTTCAATGCTATACTAGGTCCATTCTCTGAACCCCCCATACCAGGCCTGCATATATCCCCCTTCCTTACGAGAGAAAAGAATGGAGGAACCAGTCGCAGAGTCATTGTGGATCTTAGTTTCCCTCCTGGTTCTTCAGTGAATGCTGGGGTTGACCCCAACTCATATTTAGGTTCTGAATTCTTACTCACCCTTCCTTCTATTGATTACATAACTGGTCAAGTCCTAAAACTGGGAAAAGGTTCACTAATTTACAAAATAGACATATCCAGAGCTTTCAGGCACATCAAAATTGATCCCTTGGATTATAATTTGTTAGGTCTTAGTTTCAAGTCTTATTTCATTGATACATGCCTGCCATTCGGGTTCAGGCATGGTTCAGGCATCTTCCAGCGCCTGAGCGACTCAATAAGGTATATGATGTTGTGTAGAGGTCATCATGTGACCAATTATATAGATGATATCATTGGGCAGGCCACTAGGTCCCAGGCTGAGTCATCTTTCAACACCCTTTATGATCTTCTGGGGGAATTAGGTCTGGATATCAGCAAAAAGAAGTTGGTCCCTCCCTCCACCCAGGCTTTATGCCTAGGGGTCATGATAAATACTGAAAATTTCACCATCTCTGTCCCTGAGGAAAAATTGACAGAAATCAAGGAAGTGTGTTCGCAATGGCAGCTCAGAGACCATTGCAGCAAACGCGACCTTCAGTCTTTATTGGGTAGGCTGCTGTACGTTACCAAATGCGTCAAAGCATCTAGACCTTTTCTGAACAGAATGCTCGAGCTTCTAAGGCAAGCAGACAGACAGGAGAAAATAGTTCTCACTGAAGACTTCCATAGAGATCTGAACTGGTTTTCTAGGTTCTTGACAAAATTCAACGGGGTGGCGTTCTTTTCGCATGATCCAGTTCACTTTCACATCGAATTGGATGCCTCGCTTCAAGGTCTAGGGGCTGTTTGTGGCAATGAAGTTTATGCTGTTCCAGTCGAATTAGGTTACAAAGGTTACCAAATTGTTCATCTTGAAATGTTGAATATTCTTGTCGCAATGCGAGTGTGGGCCCACATTTGGCATGAAAAAAGAGTAGTCATACACTGTGATAATCAGGCAGTCGTGGCAGTCATTAACTCAGGCAAAACTAGGGACCCTGTCCTAGCGGCCATTACTAGGAACATAGCAATGCTCACTGCCACTCATGATATTAACCTCAAGTTAGTTCACATTCTAGGCAAACACAACATAATTGCTGACGCCCTTTCTAGGATTGGTTTACATTCTAACTACCAAGTCCAGCTCCATCATCTTATACCCCATCATACTTGGCTTGAAGTTCCAATCGAATTGCTTGAAATAGACTGGTCTATATAACTTTCAGATTACAACCCTCAGATTCAAGCTCTGTCAAGAGATGCGTCCTCTAGAATTCGAGGTGCCCTGGCTGAATCCACCACAAGGTCGTATGACAACATGTTTCGAGTGTTTCTTGCTTTTATTATCTTTGCCAAGTTTCCTCTCTCAGCTCTAACAGCTGGCCATGTACTCTGTTTCCTTGAATTTCTGGCCTCAAACAATGTGTCCCACTCTGCTATTGTCAACTACTTATCAGCTATCAAGACCAAAATGACCATGTTTGGCCTTTCCAGTGCCAGTTTCACTGACCCTAGAATAAGATATTTCAGTCGTTCATTAGCCAGAAATGCAGCTCTTAAAGTCACCCTCAAATCCATCATTGACATTCCCATTCTCTCACAAATATCTCAAGTGTGTGATTCCATGTATATGGGTTTTGTATATAAATCAGCCATACTGTTGTCTTTCTTCAGTTTCCTGAGGATATCAAATCTAGTCCCTCACTCAATTGCCAAATTTGATCCACTGAGACAGCTGGCTAGGGGGGATATATTCTTTGCTCCCCCAGGGGCTCACATACTCCTTAAATGGTCAAAAACCCTCCAGATGAATAACTCAGTAAGACTGGTAAAAATTCCCCACTTGGGCTCTTCCCCCATCTGCCCTGTTGCAGCCCTTAGAACCCTCCTCTTCCTTACCCCCACAGGCCCCAACAAACCCCTTTTTCAAGTTAAACTCAGGCACCAGTGGGTTCCATTGTCAGACACCAGATTGAGGAAACATTTTTCCACAATTTTGGCTAGACTGCAGCTATCTCAGTCAAATATCACCTTTCACTCACTTCGACGTTCAGGTGCCACCTGGGCTTTCAATGCCAAGGTGCCTCTACAGAATATCCAGAGTCATGGCACCTGGACGTCGGAGTGTGTTTGGTCCTACATTACCCAGGACCATCAGGCCTCAGATGCTGTGGCCCTCACATTCCAACGTTCCCTACAAACATGATACTTATACTGGGGTTTGGGGTTCATACATCCTCCCCTATGACCAAAACTCCCAAGTAAATAACATCATTTGGCACAAGGTGCTATTATACCACTCAAACAGTGGCAAACATGTAACCTTGTTTAAGGCCACCTTAAATGGCCCAGTCAACAATACTATCACATGAATCCATTATCAGGGAATTTAGCAAATTTAAGGCCTCCTTAATGTTAATTTTACTCTGAACTGATTAGCTCATACTATGGTCCCCTGTTAGGGACACAACCTAATTAATCTTAGGTACCTAATATGACCCAAGACCTAAGGTCTTATTTTAGGCCACTTACTGGCCAGTTCACTTTAAGACCACTCTTAACCCAAATGTAATTGCTAGCTTTACTTATACTGAGCTGTTTTACTTGAGGCCACGTTACTTGGCCATGTCATACTAAGATGACCTTAACTTTTAAATGTTTTAATATAAGGCCCCTTTAGGGCCAACCTTGTTATTAGTGTTTTAATACAAGTTTAGGTCACCTTACCATATCAGTAATTTATGGTGACCTTATGTATACTATTGCTGTTAATGTTACTGTAACTGTTAAACTATCAAAGAATGTACATACATAATTTAGCGTATTGTGTTAACATTGTAAATACTAATAAATTTTTAATCCCCACCTGTGTGTTATTATACTAGCTAGGACACTGTGTGGGGATGGCATCCCGGGTGCCAGTCCAGTCAGTGGCTTCTGGGGTGTTTTAATAAATTTATTCTTGTTTGTAGTTGCCCTATTTTATGATTGGTTGACCTTAAGTTGACCTGACTTCCTATGAATTCCCGCTTTTGGAAGCCATCTTCACTTGTAAATTTTAAATCAAGGAGGAAACACCTCTCTTATAAAACAAAAATTTCCCTCTTACCCTCCCTAGAGCCACTGGCAGGTCTTACAACTGTACATGATTGTACCCTGTACTAGTTTGTATTTGTAGAAAATTACCGTGTCCAGCTGACGGTTGGGCAGTTGCAATGGTCAAGTCAAGCAGGTCATCGAGGTCTAGGTCATCAGACCCCAGCCATTGGTCCAGTCTCACCTTTCTGACCTTCCTTAAGATGGCAGGTCTGCAGAGCAGCTGAAGTTTGAAGGGTGTCTTCCTGGTCTGCCTCTTGTCAACAGAGACATAATAAATCTTTAAATCTGATAATTAGTTTAAAGTAGTTCCATCCTGTGTGAGATTTGGACTGTATGCTCATATGCTATCAATATCATAGAAGATATATGTTGTTTTTCCTCCTGGCAGCCAGCGCCGCCGTCCGGAAGCCAAGTAAGGATTGTTCCAGTTTGAGCTTAAGGGGCTGTATTGCTCAGTCACGTAGGGAGTCAACTGTTGAGCTAGTGTCTGGCTGTCAGAAGGAAATTCTGTACAAACGCTTCATAAATGTTAAAAAAACTGCTTTAATGTCATCATGTTATCTTTTGCTTATGTGCATTGCATGTTGTTTTATTCTGTTGTTCTGACCTCACTTATCTGACCTTGGCTTTGACCTTCCTGGCAATACGGGGTTCATACATCCTCCCCTATGACCAAAACTCCCAAGTAAATAACATCATTTGGCACAAGGTGCTATTATACCACTCAAACAGTGGCAAACATGTAACCTTGTTTAAGGCCACCTTAAATGGCCCAGTCAACAATACTATCACATGAATCCATTATCAGGGAATTTAGCAAATTTAAGGCCTCCTTAATGTTAATTTTACTCTGAACTGATTAGCTCATACTATGGTCCCCTGTTAGGGACACAACCTAATTAATCTTAGGTACCTAATATGACCCAAGACCTAAGGTCTTATTTTAGGCCACTTACTGGCCAGTTCACTTTAAGACCACTCTTAACCCAAATGTAATTGCTAGCTTTACTTATACTGAGCTGTTTTACTTGAGGCCACGTTACTTGGCCATGTCATACTAAGATGACCTTAACTTTTAAATGTTTTAATATAAGGCCCCTTTAGGGCCAACCTTGTTATTAGTGTTTTAATACAAGTTTAGGTCACCTTACCATATCAGTAATTTATGGTGACCTTATGTATACTATTGCTGTTAATGTTACTGTAACTGTTAAACTATCAAAGAATGTACATACATAATTTAGCGTATTGTGTTAACATTGTAAATACTAATAAATTTTTAATCCCCACCTGTGTGTTATTATACTAGCTAGGACACTGTAGGCCCATCTCTATGGAAACTTTCCAAGAGACGAGTGAGATTATCGTCCTTGCTGATATTGACTGTTGTGTTACCTAGCTTATCAGCAATGGCAGACCTGTAACCATCAAAGGTGCTGGGTTGTAGCTTCCTGTCCTCAAAGAGGTACAGTAGGAAGTCAGCAACCGACTTTATAGGTGGTGACCTGAAGTCCACCTGATGAGTGATGCACCACTTTGTAAAAATGGTCCACTGTGCCTCATAGATTGATCTGGTTGATCTTCTTTGAGAAGCCTCAATTCTTGACGCCACTGCCTCAGAGAAGCCCTGTTCCTTGATTGCTGTGGCTCTAGGAGCCAGGCATGGAGATTTAGATTTGTCAGATTTCTGTGAGGGATCTGATTGAAGGGCTGTGTCAAAAGATTGGGCAGGCTGAGAGGGACCTGACTGGACATGGTCACCAAATCCCAGAACCAAGGCATGTTGGGCCACCCCGGGGCAATCAGAATGAGTCTCTTGCACGGGGAATCCTGCAGTTTCTCCACCACTTTGCCCAATATGGCGGTCGGTGGGAAGGCATATGTATCCAGATTTTCCCAAGGCAGAGTGATGGCGTCCACTGCTAGAGCCAGGGAGTCCGGTACTGGAGACACAAACTGAGGTAACTTGTGGTTGAACCTCGTGGCAAAAAGATCTATCTGAGGTCGGTGCCATTTTCTGCACAACCATTGAAAGACTTCCGGAAGGAGAGACCATTCGGTCTGGATGGTCTGACCCAGCCTGGATAACTTGTCCGCTATCACATTTAGATGGCCTGGGATGTGTCGGGCTTTTAGTGTTACCTGATGGTTGGTACACCAGGTCAAGATTCTCCATAGAAGTGCACAAAGTGGGCCCGACCTCATACCTCCTTCTTTGTTTATGTAAGCTACGACTGTCGTATTGTCTGTGGCTACTAGCACAATTTTGGCCGTACAGAGATCTTGGAACTCTTTTAGAGCGAGAAAGACCGCTTTCATTTCCAGATAGTTTATGTGTAGCTTGCTTTCCGGTACTGACCAGGACCCTCTTGCAGTACGTTCGCCAAGGTGAGCACCCCACCCTTCTTTTGAGGCGTCTGTAAAGATCTGCAGCGCATGTTTTAAGGGGTGTAGTGGTTGACCTTGGAAGCACATTGTGTTTGTCCAACCACCATTCCAAATGAGGGTGAAGGGATCTGGGTATAGGAATGACCTTCTCCAGTGATTCTGGAACTCTCCAGTTGTTTTTGAGATGCCACTGTATGGGTCTCATGTGTAGTCGGCCGAGGTGAACTTGCTTTTCTGTGGCCGTTAGCAGACCAATCAGGGACATGAACTGCCGGACCGGACAGGATTTCTGAGATCTTCTCCTGAAGGTTCTGCCACCGGTCCGGTGTAGGTCGGACCCGACCGGCCTTCAGATCGAACTGGTAACCTACAAAATCGAAGATTTGTTTGGGCTCCAGTTCCGACTTGTCCAGATTCACCAGCCAGCCTAACTCTTGGCATATCTGTACCAGTTCTTGAGTGTGTTGGAGACAGACTTGGTGGGATCCGGCTCGCACTAACCAGTCGTCTAGGTACTGGTGGATCCTTATACCCTTGTGTATAGCCATCAGTTTTACCTCCCTTGCTACTACAGTGAACTCCAATGGTGCTGTCGATAGTCCGAATGGCAAGGCTTTGAATTGGTATGTTTGCCCTTGGATATGAAATCTCAGATATTTCCTGGACTGTTCCTGTATTGGGATGTGGAAGTATATATCCTTGAAGTCTATGGAGGTGATCCACTCCCCTTGTTGGAGGGATGTCCTGATGGTTTCTGGAGTCTCCATCTTGAATTTCTCCATCTTGAGGAAGAAATTCAGGTTGCTTAGATCCAAAATAGGTCTCCACCGATTGTTTGGCTTTGGGACTAAAAACAGTCTGTTGAAAAAGCTCAGAGATGTTTTGTTTCTTACTAGTTCGACTACATTTTTGTCTATAAGCTGATGTAATGCCTCCAGTAGGTAGCTGTTCCTCTGGGGATTGACATAGCAGCTTATGACGGTGGGAAACCTTGTTAGTTTTGGCCGGGTCCGAAAGGGGAGGGTGTAGCCCTCTCTGAGGATTTGAACTACCTTCGGACCGGCGCTCAGATCCAGCAATGTTTGCCAAAAGCTTTGAAGTCTGGCCCCTACAGGCAGATTGAAGGCAACATTTGTTACATTTGAGACAGGATTGACACAAGGCAATTGAGTGACACAAGAAACACTTTTCACAGATTTTAATTTGCATTTTTTGTAATGACAATTTACTGGCCCGGGACTTAAATCTTTCTTTTGTGATTGCCCGGGCGCAGTAGTGGCAAGAGGAACAACAGGAAACTTTACATTTAAAGTGTCTTTTGTCTGTGTGTGAAGGGTGCTCCCGGCCAGCAGTCGTGTTTTGAGCTTGGTTATACAGTAACTGTCATTTATACAACTGCTGGCCCTTGGCAGGTCGTGATGAATATAAGGCAGTACGACCCTTCCCTTTCCTGTACTGTTTCTTCCCGATGGTTTTCCATGCTGGTTTGTCCGGTTGTGAGTCTTTGTTGCCTGACGTCTTATCCAGACGTTTGTAAGGGTGGTACCGGCTCTTTGTTTTGATCATAAGTAGAGTGACCTTTAGATTCAAACTGAGCTATGTCCTCCTTTGCTCGTTTGATAGTGGCATCCGGGAAGAGGGTTGGAAGGTGTAGAGGAGCCGTTCGCAATGCTGTGAGCGTGTCTTGTTTGATCCCGGTTCTGAGATGACTGAGATATGCCTCACGGCGGACTAAGGTCAAGTTCCCCATTGTGATGAAAACAAAGTCGGATAGGTGCTCCATCGACTTGGCAGCCGCCTGTGAAATGCTTGCATTGAAGTCTAATAAGTAATGAAGTTCTTCAACAGCCGGTGAAACCTTTGCCGACCCTTTTCCTTTATGTTCTGCTTTCAACACTTTGAGTTGGTCCTTCATATTTTGCTGGACTCTGACAAGGCAGCGATTAAAACTAGCAGTCTGGTTGCATATGACTGAGGCCTCTCTGGCCGACCTCTCCCATCTGCGTAATGTCTCTTGAGAAATTCTACGGGAAGCAGGAGGGGTAGATCCAAGTCCAGTGTATCTGGCTATGCGACTATAACTGCTGTTCAATTTAACCGCATCTGTGTGCCATGTGGAGACTTTTGAAGGATCAGTTTTCTGGTCGGTGTGGAGCCCATACCACTTTGATTGTGAACGTGGTGGTCGGAGGAAAATATCTTTGGCCAGGCCACCAGCTTCCGACCCCCGGGAAGGGTAACCCTCAGCTATGGTCAGGTTGAGTTTTCCAAGCTTCTTACAGAGCCACTCTTCTGAGGGCACTCTGACAGATACCTTGCCCGGAGTAACAGTCTTTGGTCCGGCGAAGGGATTGTCATCTGATGTGGCAGTTGTATTGTCGACCTCTGGGATATGGGACCAGCCCATATAAGAGCGGATACCTTGCATAGTGTCCCAGTAGTTTTGCTCTTCAGAGACTGGTTGGTCCTGGTCAACTACAGACTGTTCCGGATCCTCAGACAATTCACCCTCCTCGGCATATAAATCCAAAGGAGGCCTGTCCGACAATTCACTACCAGCATCAGAGGAGAGGCTTGAAATACTGTCCTGTCTAGACCTATGCAATGCCGGGGAACCAGAGTCTGCTGTATCCGAAGGCATAGGTCGGTCGGTATTTGGTGGTCGGTGAACTCCATGCTGAGTTTGAGATGTCGGGTCGGTACCAATATCCCCTGTTGGGGTAGGTCGGGCGGTCTTGGTTTGACTGGTGGGCTGATGCGTAGTCGCAGAGGAGCCCTGTCCAGGAAACCTAGTTGAAGAAGCAGGTCAGCTGGTTTTAGTTTGACTGGCCGACTGATGCTTACTAGCAGAGGAGCCCGTACCAGGAAACTTGCTGGATGAAGACTGTTGACTGGTCATTGCTTTACTGGTCGGCTGATGCTTTTCAGCAGAGAAGCCAGTTCCAGGAAGCGTAGCAGATGTGGAAGGTCGGATGAATGGTTCAGATACAGGTTCCACAGAAGATGGAGGTGAATGGGTCGGAGTAACTTTAACATTTGCAGAAAATTGAGGTTCAAAGTTCTTAGCCATGATCAAGGCTTCTAATCGGTTGAAACGCTCCAACCACTTGGAATCTAAGTCTGCTATCTTGTCATCAGCAGAAGCTTGAGGAGGCTTTGAAACAGTAGCAGCGGGAGACTTATCTTTCTTACCGACTTTCTTAGAGTCCTTCTTAGCTTTCTTATCAGGAGGAGGGGCCTCCACAGGAGATTTAGATGTACTTGGTTTCTCTACAGGCCCAATAACAGACACGCTGGATGGATCAATTAACTCCTGTCTTTAGCAGGGGTTGCTTCAAGTTTCTTCGCCTCCCTTTTCTCTTTCTTAATTCTATACAAGGGGGTGGCTAGCTGAAGGCGTTGTTCTTCAGAGAAGGCATTACAAATCTTGCAATCAGAAGATTGGGGGTTTTTAACACAATCGTCTGTACCCTTACCCTTCTCGCGACACCTTGCACAAAATACATGTGAGTCAAAATTCGCGATAGCGTGTCCACAACTCCCTCTGCGTTGTCCAGGAGACGACATGATAGTCCTGGTATATGATGAACACAAATAACACTGATGAAAATTCAAAATGGCAGAAGAAAAACTGAGAAAACTTCTTGGAATAAAAATCCTAGTGCACTAGCACGCGCCAAATGAAAAAGATGCTATGACGTCACTCTGTCTAGACAGGAAGGAAGTACGACACGCCACCTGGCGAGTGCACAGTACTGGACCGGTCTGGCCAGTGGAAACACAGGACGTCTTTTTCTGACGTTTGGCGGCCTGGTCCGTGCCGACCGGATTAGCAATTGTCCATTGGATAGGGTGTATTAACGCAATAAAATCAGCTATTTTATGACCCCAGTTTGACCCATAAGTGGGGTCGGGGGGTAAAACTGACCGGCTATTTAGACTCTCCACATATGCTTTCCCAATACCTCTTAATACATTCTGAAGCTATAAAAGCAACGATAAAGGACATATAGGGCAAAAACTCCAAAGCAACTGTATTATGACCCCAGTTTGACCCATGAGGGGGGGTCGGAGGATAAGACTGACCGGCTATTTAGATTCCCCACATATGCTTTCCCAATACCTCTTAATACATTCCAAAGCTATAAAAGCAACAATAAAGGAGATATAAGGCAAAAACTCCAAAGTAGCTATTTTGTGACCCCACTTTGGCCCATAAGGAGGGGTCGGGGGGTAAAACTCACCGGCTATTTAGACTCTGCATATATGGTTTCCTATTACCTCCCAATACATTTTATGGCTCTAAATGCAATACTTTGAAGAAGATAAAGAAGAAGATAATAGGGGGGTTGACCTAAATTTAAGGCTTTAAGATTGGAAGGTGTCAGAAAATCACTCATAAATGAGACACTTTTCAAGGGATTTCTCCCAAAATCTAATCAGCTCGCGTTTTCGATAGTATGAACAGGTGTGTCAAATTATAAGGCTATGTAGCAAGTAGTTTTTCCTGAACTGCGATGACGGGGGTGTACTTAAAAAAATTGTTTTTGATCATGTGACCTTCATAAAGGTCAAAGGTCAAATTTAAGCATGCAGAAAACTTTTCCCACGTCTAAGGTATATAACTGCCCAATATGGTTTGAAACCTTCTAATAATAAGGGAGATATTCAAGGGAGACCATAATGCAGCGGCGGTGGCGGCGGCGAGGAAACTGAGGCGAAAACAAAATAAGCGCCCTTTCAGGGACGCTTAATTATACTAGGAACAAGCAATCAGTGCCCGTGAACGGGCTCTGTGTCAGCTGACCGTGTGTTTTGAGTTTCAGAGTGACAGAACAAAGGGACACAAGAAGAAAGTTGTGCCCTGCAAATGGTATTCAGAAGGAAAGTAACAAGGTAACTGTTGAGGTGTAAAAAGTAGGTTAAAAACATATTTAAAGAAAATACTGCAAATGCAATAGTTTTGAGTTACAACTGATTTACTCAACAGTGAGAATCTCAAAGTAGCTTTTGCTCAGCTGTGCAATCAGTTAAAGGACTGCAATTATAAGTAGGTAAATAACATATTTAAACAAATGCTGTAAATGAAATAGTTTTCAAGTTACAACTGATTTACTCAACAGTGAGAACCTGAAAGTAGCTATTACTCAGCTATGTAAGTAGCTACAGGTCCGCGATTTTACTATTTTATAGCTGACCCAAAAGTAGGTTAATAACTTATTTAAACAAAATACTGTAAATGCAATAGTTTTCAAGTTACAACCGATTAACTGAACAGTGACAAGAGTGTCAAAGATGCCCCAAAAGGCGGGTTGCGCAGGCAGCAATAAGGTTAGTGACTGTTGTAATTACATTTAGAAACAAAGAAAGAAATGTTACGTCACCCAGTTAAGGTGAATGTGTTAGACATGCTAAGAAATGTAAAACTTGTAATCTAGGTTACATAATTGTATCTATGTTATAAATGGACAAACAAAAGGACGGAATTAAACCAATTTCGAAAGCAAGTTAGCTATGATGGTGATGTATCTCCCTGTCAAGTTTGAATTCGATTGGACAAAGCATTTTCGAGTTAGAGTCCGGAAACGGAAATGTTGATGGACGAACGGACAAACAAACGGACAAAATTACACCAATTTTGAAAGGAACCTAGCTATGATGGTGATCTATCTCCCTGTCAAGTTTGAATTCAATTGGACACAGCGTTTTGGAGTTAGAGTCCAAAATTGTAAATTTAATAAGTAAATTAAATTTTTATAAGTTAATACCCTATCCAATGGACAATAGCTAATCCGGTCGGCGCAGACCGGCCCGCCAAACGCCAGAAAAAGACGTCCTGTGTCTCCACCGGCTGGCCGGTCCGTAGTACTGTGCACTCCCCAGATGGCGCCTCGTACTTCCTTCCTGTCTAGACAACCTGACGTCATAGCATCTTTTTTCGTTGTCTAAACCTCTTAGACCCCTAGTAAGCTGATAGCGGGGTCGGTGGGAGGGTCTTGTGTGTCCATTGGATAGGGTATTAACTTATAAAAATTTAATTTACTTATTAAATTTGCAATTTTATTGCGTTAATACATCCTATCCAATGGACAATAGCTGAATAACTACCGCTTGGTCGGCGGGTAAGTTACTAGGGACTTATGTGAACTC
The DNA here is from genome assembly GCA_964017235.1 of Sabellastarte sp. h YS-2021. Classification (NCBI taxonomy): domain Eukaryota; kingdom Metazoa; phylum Annelida; class Polychaeta; order Sabellida; family Sabellidae; genus Sabellastarte; species Sabellastarte sp. h YS-2021. The sequence goes on from OZ024928.1 coordinate 141,334,850, forward strand.
ACAAGTAATAGCAAATTTTAACCTACAGTCTAGGCTGACTTCGTCAGGAGACCTATAGGCCCAGGTCTGGGTTGATCTTAAGATCAGGAAACCCTGTAAGACCTTGGTCGGTTGCCAACAGCCGGTTACCCGGGGCTATACCGACGTCGCCCCCCCCCCCCCCTTTTTAACAGACCTGCTCTGAGGTAGGGGAAGAGAGGGATGAGTTCAGTCCCAGAAAGCCAATAAACCTCCCGAAGGAAGCACACCACATTTTATACTATGTGCTTGTAGAGCTGTTTATATATATATATACAAATCTCCTCCATCTAAGGGCCACTTGTGGATCTGCTGAGCAGCCACTACCGAGCCCAATTGGTAAAGCTCTGAGTCAGCCCAAGCCCCGCCCTTCAGATAGAACCATGTGAAGGTATTATGTGACTTCAGAGGCAGGCTGATAAGACTGTATCGAAGGAAACTTCCGACTGGAAGACCTTAGAAGCAGCAAAGGCCCTGATATCATGGGGTTTAACCTGATGTAGAGTGTGGGTCTCCTGGTCAGAGAGCTCATAACATAGGATCACAGTCTGCTTGATCCAAGAGGAGATAGTGGCAGGTGAGATGTCTTTGTCAAAACCTTTCTTAAAGGAGACAAAAACCACCTCCTTATTCTGCCCAAGGTCCTGCCCAAATAGTAGCGCAATGCTCTGACTGGACAGAGGGACCTGTCAGACTTGAGGGATCTATCCAGAGTTGGGGGCCAGGGCTGTTATATCCCTGGGGCCCCACTGTCTGGAACCTCTTTGGCCAGCTGATTCTTGGGGAGAAAGCTGGGTGACGGGTACAGGGACACCTTGACCAGTCGGACTGGTGTCTAATATTTCTGTTTTGCCAAGCATGTATCTCACTTCTACTCTTGCCTGACCCCAGGGCCCAGAGGAAAGCTATCTTGAAGGTCAAATGCTTCAAGGAGGCCTCTTTAATTGGTTCAAAATGACCCTTGTCAGCTGGTGCAAAACCAGGGAGAGGTTCCAGGAGGGGATTCCCTTCCGGCCTTTGGGTCTGTCTCAGTGGAAACTATCCAGGAGACGAGTGAGATTTTCATCCTTACTGATATTGATGGGCGAATTTCCCAGTCTATCAGCAATGTCTGACCTGTAACCATCAATGGTGCTGGCTGCAACTTCCTGTCCTGAAATAGGTACATAAGGAAGTCAGCAACTAACTTTACAGGGGGGTGCCCCGAAGTCCACCTGATGAATGATACACCACTTGTAAAAATGGCCCACTTGCCTCATAGACTGATCAGATTGATCCCCCTTTGAGGAGCCTCAACTCTTGCTGCCACTGCCTCAGACAAGCCCTGCTCCTCGATTGCTGAGGCTCTAGGAGCCCTGCATGGATATTAAGGTTTGTCAGATTTCTGTGAGGGATCTGATTGAATGGCTGTCAACAGGTTGGGCATATTGGGCAGGCTCAGTGGGATTTGGCTGGACGTAGCCACTAGATCCCAAAACCAAGGCATGTTGGGCCACCCCGGAGCAATCAGAATGATTCTCTTGCATGGGGAGTCTTGCAACTTCTCCACCACTTTGCCCAATATGGCTGATGGTGGGAAGGTGTATGCTTTCAGATCCTACCACGGCCGACTGAGCGTATCCACTGCTGTGGCCAGGGGATCCGGTACCGGTGACACAAACAGAGGCAACCTGTTGTTGAACCTCGTGGCAAATAAGTCTATTTGGCCCGGTGCCACCTGCTGCATAGAGTGGAAGACCTCTGGAAGGAGAAACCACTGTTTGGATGGTCTGGCCTAGCCTGGATAGCTTGTCTGCTACCACATTCGGCCGGCCTGGAATGTGTCGTGCTTTAGAGTCACTTGTTTCCTGGTATACCAGGTTAAGATTCTCCATTGTAGGGCACAAAGTGGGCACGACCTCATACCTCCTTCCTTGTTTATGTATGACACTACTGTGGTGTTGTCAGTTGCTACAGGTACTATCTTGTTGAGCAAAGGTCTTGGAACTCTTTTAAAGCCAGAAAGAACTGCTTTAAGTTCTAGATAGTTTATATGCAGCTTGCTTCCCGGAGGGGACCAGGTTGCTCTTGCAAGTGCTCGTTTAAGCGAGCGCCCCACCCTTCTATTGATGCGTCTGTAATTATTTGCAGAGCATGTTTATTGGGTTTAACGGTTGGACTGTAAGTACATTGTCTTCCTTCAGCCATCATTGTAAAGGGGGTGCAAGGACCTGGGGGTTGGGATCACCTTTTCCAGTGATTCTGGGACCCTCCAGTTGTGTTTGTGATGCCACTGAATGAGTCTCATATGAAGTTGGCCTACATGAACTTGCTTTTCTGTAGCTGTTAGTAAGCCTATCACGGACCTGAATTCCCGGACCGGGCAAGCCGGTAGGGATAGCAATTTCAGCATTTTCTCTTGAAGGTTCTGCTACCGGTCTGGAGTCAGTCGGACCGGATCAGACCTGAGTTCGAACTGGTAGCCTACAAAATTGAACTCTTGTTTGGGCTCCAGCTCTGATTTCTCTAAGTTCACCAGCCAACCTAGTTGCTGACACATTATTTACTAGCTCCTGTGTATGTTGGAGACAAGCCTGGTGGGATCTGGCTCTCACCAACCAGTCGTCTAGTTACTGGTGGTTTCTTAAATCCTTGTGTATGGCCATCAATTCACCTCCTTTGGTATCACGATGAACTCCAAAGGTGCTGTGGACAAACCGAAAGGCAGGGCCTTGAACTGGTATGTCCGACCTTGGATGTGAAATCTCAGGCATTTCCTGGATTGTTCTTGTATATGGACATAGGTATCCCTCCTTCCACAATTGTACTACCTAGGGTCCAGCCCCCAAGGCTTCCTAAGTTCCCAAAAGGGCTTAGTCTGGACCCTACAGGCAGATTGTGTGCCACATTTGGGACATTTGGTATCCTGACAATATCTCCTGTCCCTCCGGACACTGGTCCGGTCTGGTGACAATGATCCAAGTTAACAGTCTCTCTGTTCTTATTGTGGTCCGGTGGGGCTGACACAACTTTTCACATCAATAGACTCTTTGCCCCGGGCCAGCAGCCTGCAAGGTGCAGCATTTACCAGAGCAATTGTCATTTGTGAGATGTCTGACTCCTGGCTGGACATGATGACAAACTTATTATCTCTCCAGTCAAGTCCAGCACCGATAACAGGTTGTTGAGAGATGTTGCCTAGCAGTAGCTTGGGACACTGTCATATCACTGTCATATCCCCAAGACCACTGACTGATCTAAGAATTCTCTGTAACCAAATTTACTTTAGGCAACTCTGTCCAGTACCAGGACTCCATACCCGGTACTTAACTGTGACCAGTAATTTTCTGTAACCGGCAAAAAACTTGGAGGCTGGGGTCACCAATGAATTAGACAGCTACTGGTCTATATTTAGCCAGCTTTTTTTTTTTTTTTTTTTTTTTTTTTTTTTTTTTTTTTTTGTAACCAGTTGGGGTGAAGCCCTGTACAGTAAGGACTGTGTAGCCAGCACCCTATTAGTAGACTTTGTAACCGGTAGGTTGAAGCAAGTGTACAAGACTGTGTAGCCAGTACCAGTCGGTACACTCTGTAACCAGTTGTTGAAGTAAGTGTACAAGGCTGTGTACCCAGTACCAGCCGGACACTCTGTAACCAGTTGTTGAAGCAAGTGTACAAGGCTGTGTAGCCCGAACCAGCTGGTACACTCTGTACCCAGCTGTTGAAGCAAGTGTACAAGGCTGTGTAACCAGTACCAGCCGGTACACTCTGTAACCAGTTATTGAAGCAAGTGTACAAGGCTGTGTAGCCCAGTACCAGTCGGTACACTCTGTAAACAGTTGTTGAGGCAAGTGTACAAGGCTGTGTAGCTAGTACCAGCCGGTACACTCTGTAACCAGTTATTGAAGCAAGTGTACAAGGCTGTGTAGCTAGTACCAGCCGGTACACTCTGTAACCAGTTATTGAAGCAAGTGTACAAGGCTGTGTAGCTAGTACCAGCCGGTACACTCTGTAACCAGTTGTTGAAGCAAGTGTACAAGGCTGTGCAGCCGGTATATTGGTGGGTACACTCTGTAACCAATTGCTAAAGCAATTTTACAACAATTTTTTTTTTTTTTTTTTTTTTTGAATTCAGCTTGCTGTAGTTTTCCTCCATTAATTAAAGAATTTCTTTAATCGCACGTCTTATTTGTAGATTTGACAGTTGCTGGGAAAGCCCTTGTGAGCTATATTTAGAAACACTTGGTGTTCGGTGTATCACGTGACCAGCTTGCTGGTCGGAAAGACACGCGATTGGCTGATTGGAGCTCGTCAGTTGTGGCGTTCTTTTGTGATACTTAAACATGCAAATGCGCAGTATCCTACTCATCCACAAACCCCACTACCGACAACGAAGCCGGGTCTGCAAGGCAGGGACTGGAATCACAGTAAGACGTGAGTTCTGAAGAACGCACCTCCGACCTTCCTGGTCGGTGAAAACACGTGACCTGCTTCGTGATTGGTCGGAAAGACACGCGATTGGCTGACTGGAGATGACGTCAGTATTCGCGTTCTTTGTGTGATGCTTTACCGGCAAATTTACAGTACACAAAACCCCACTACCGACAACCAGTCCGGGTCTGCAAAGCAGGGACTGTAGTCACAGTAGACGTGAGTTCTGAAGAACGCACTTCCGACCTTCCTGGTCGGTGAAAACACAGACCTGCTTCGTGATTAGTCGGAAGGACACGCGATTGGCTGACTGGATATGACGTCAGAGGTCGCGTTCTTTTGAGCTGGTCGGTCGGCTGATGCTTTAAAAGCAGAGAAGCCTGGGCCAGTGCGCTCTGTAGATGAAGTCCTGGCCGGTCTGAAGTCGATTCTTCTTTTCAGCCGGCTGTACACTCAAACCAGTTTCCTGGCCATCCACCTCCCTTACTACCGACATAAGTGCCGGGTCCACAAGGGAGGGACTGAGAGTGATTAAAGATGAAATTCCTTCTATGTAAATACTAGGTGAGGTCGGCTGAACATGGGCTTGCTGAAGAAATCTGAAGAATTCCTCTCTTGCTGCTGATGTACATATATATATATATATATATATATATATAAGCTTACCGGTCGACTAATGCTTTAAAGCAAAGATGTCTGGACCAGTGCGCTCTGAAGAAATCTGAAGAATGCACCTCTTGGGGATTTCCTTCTATTGCAGTGTTCAAAACTACGTAGATTGAAGTTTTCCGTGATTCTATTCATAGTACTAGAAAAGACGTTTCTATGGTGATTGAACTGGAAGTTACAGAGGGTACATTCAACAAACGAACACGGATAAAAATACCTGTAAGTAGTATATCCATTATTTCCTTAATATTGTCGATCTGCCCCTAACAACACCATGGTTGAATGGGAGGAAACTAGAAAAAAATGGCTGCCTTCATATATCTCGTCGATTACTGCCCTATCATCAACACTAAATTGAGTCAGCTAGGGAGCGTTTCCAGCAGATTTCCCGATGTATATCCGTGCTTGATATGTAGGTAACACTTTTACAATAAATTATTTGCAAATAAGGTATAAAATCCATCATAATGCACACTTTTCCTTAAAATATCTGGAGATTGTTGAAAACACGTCTGCACAGTACACGCGCCAAACGAAAAAGATGCTATGACGTCAGGTTGTCTAGACAGGAAGGAAGTACGAGGCGCCATCTGGGGAGTGCACAGTACTACGGACCGGCCAGCCGGTGGAGACACAGGACGTCTTTTTCTGGCGTTTGGCGGGCCGGTCTGCGCCGACCGGATTAGCTATTGTCCATTGGATAGGATGTATTAACGCAATAAAAACAGAAATTTTGATGGACAAACGGACAAAAAACGGACGAACGAACACACAGAATTACACCAATTTTGAAAGGAACCTAGCTGTGATGGTGATGTATGTCCCTGTCAAGTTTGAATTCGATTGGACAAAGCATTTTCGAGTTAGAGTCCGGAAACAAAAATGGGGACGGACGTCAGACACATCAATCTAATAGGCGGGTTGGTGAATAAAGTAGTTGAATAACATATTTATACACTGATTTATCCAACAGTGAGCACCTGAGAATAGCTATTACATAGCTATGCCATGAGCTACACAACTGAAATTTTACAATGTTATAGCTAATTCAAAAGTAGATGAATAACATATTTAAACAAAATTCTCAGAGTGCAATAGTTTTCAAGTAACAACTGATTTACTCAACAGAAAAAACTCAAGGTAGCTATTACTCAGCTATGCCATGAGATACAGGTCTGCAATTTCACTATGTTATAGCTGACCCAAAAGTAGGTGAACAACATATTTAAAGAAAATACTCTAAATGCAATAGTTTTCAAGTTACAAATGATTTACTCAACAATGAGAACCTGAAAGTAGCTATTACTCAGCTACGCCATGACATACAGGTCTGCAAATTCACTATGTCATAGCTGACCCCCAAAAGTAGGTGAACAACATATTTAAAGGAAATACTCTAAATGCAATAGTTTTCAAGTTACAACTGATTTAATCAACGGTGAGAACCTGAAAGTAGCTATTACTCAGCTATGCCATGACATAGAGGTCTCCAATTTCACTATGTTTTTGCAGACCCAAAAGTAGGTGAACAACATATTTAAACAAAATACTCTACATGCAATAGTCAATAGTTTTCAAGTTACAACTGATTTAAACAACAGTGAGAACCTGAAAATCGCTATTGCTCAGCTATGGCATGAGCTACAGGTCTGCAATATTACAATGTTATAGCTGACCCAAAAGTACATGAAAAACATATGTAACAAAATACTCTAAATGCAACAGTTTTAAAGATACAAGCAATTTACTGAACAGTGATAACCTCAAAGTAGCTATTACTTAGCTACGCAATGAGCTACATGTCTACAATTTTACTATGTTATAGCTTACCCGAAAGTAGTTGAATAACATATTTATACAAAATTCTCTAAATGCAATAGTTTTTTAGTTAAAAGTGATTGTACTCATTATGAAAATTCAGAAAGTAGATATTACTCATTTAGCTGTAGGAATAGACCCTCAAGTTACTCACAATGTTGTAGCTATGGAAAAAGTAGCTCAATAACATATTTTAACAAAATGCTCTAAATGCAATACTTTTCAAGTTATAGGTGATTTAGTTTATGATTTCGTGAAGTTTAAAGCATTAAAAATTATTCAAAAAAAAAATCATAACAAAAATTAAGACAGATCCAGATCTGATACTCACAAAAGGGAATCTACTTGTGGCCTAGTACATATATGCAAGAAATGAGAGAAATCCCTACAAGAGTCACTGAGAAAATTGTGATAAAGTGTAGAAACTTTCACACTTTTGGTGGGGGAACTTCCCTTTTTATGTCTCTAGCAAACATATGGACAGATTTGCATGTCTTGAAAACTTTTCATCCTCGATAGATAAGGTATCTTTTAAAAAAAACAGCATGTCTCTAGGCCTTGTAGTTTTGGAGAAGTTGTTCACGCGGATGACGCAGAGTGACAACATAAGCCAGCTGACTGACAAGTCAGCTGACATAAAAATTAGTAATCAGGAAACAGTAGCAATTATATAATAGCAGTAAGCCAAATAAATATCACCTAAACATTGTTTAATCACATTCTCACAGGTCTTTTTCAATGTGCTAGTGCCTGTTAGCCGTTAATTAGAAGCACCATGAATTATAAAGTGACCAGTTTGATACCTTAACATAACTTAAATGAGTACTCCTTTTTAAGCTACATAAAGTTTTTGTGCATGGCGCTGTAAATGGGGATTTACAGCAGACGTTAATTTCAAATGTAAAAGAGGACAATTACAATGCAGGGGTGGGGGGTGGGCTTTCCCGTACCCCTCTGAAAATGAGGGGGGCTTTGGCCCTATCCCCTCATATTTAAAGGGGGGGCTTATGTCCTACATTTGAAGAAAAGTGGGATTGTGTCAGGGGAATGGCAGACGAAACCCTGGAAAAATCTGGTAACTGGAACAAAAACTTTGATTTTTTTTTGTTTTTTTTTTGTAGGGGGGGATGGACAGACAGAACCCCCCAGTTACAATTATAGCAAATTTAAAAGAAATCATCAAAATATAAAAGATAAAATATGAAGAAATTTATCCTTTATTCCTTGGATAGGATACTCCTGTACTACACTGCGGGTCAAAAATTCGCTCAAAATTGCTCTATCTCTTACCGTTTCCGAGATATTTTCAGTGTTTTATTTTCCGCTAAAATCCAAGACGGCCGCCAAAAGAGGTGAAAATTGAAATTTTTCCCCTTTCATAGGACACTACCCTGTGGGTCAAAAATTCGCTTGAAATCACTCTCTTTCTTACGGTTTTCAAGATATTCAGTATTTTATTTTCTGCTAAAATCCAAGATGGCTGCCCAAAGTGGCGAAAATTGAATTTTTTTCCATTTCCATAGGATACTCTTGTACTACCTTGTGGGTCAAAAATTCGCTCAAAATCGCTCTATCTCTTACGGTTTTCGAGATATTCACAGTTTTTCATTTTCCGCTAAAATCCAAAATGGCCACCAAAAGTGGCGAAAGTGTTTTCTCTGAGGCAGAGGATACTCCTGTACTACCCTGGGTCAAAAGTTCGCTTGAAATCGCTCTATCTCTTACCGTTTCCAAGATATTTGTGATTTTTCACACTTTCACTAAAAGTAGCAATAAAGTAGCCATTAATCACTAGTACATTGAGCAACAGGTGTGAAACTTAAATATGTTGCAGTTCACAAATGGTTACCATTAAAAAGTGACAAAGTAGCTACTACTCACTTAACTATAGAGATACACTTCCAAACTACTGACCATGTTGTAGGTGTGGGAAAAGTACCTAAACAACATATTTGAAGAAAATACTAGTACTGTACATGCAATAGTTTGAGAGTTATAAGCCATTTAATCATATTGGGTAAATGTGCTATTACTCACTCAAAAGTACGTCAAAGTTCACACAAACTGAAAAATATTGAAGGGCATAAAAATTCATTAGGACTAGTAATTTACCAAAAATATTAACTGTAGCAGTTTCAGAGGAAACTGTGTGAGAAACGCATTCACCATCGGACGCACAGACTTAAGCACACACATGGTGCAAATTATAATCTCCCGCTGGCACGCCGGGCGGGAGATAATAACATATACAAACAAAATTCTCGAAGTGCAATAGTTTTCAAGGTATAAGCAACTTAATTAAACTCGAGAATATCAAAGTAGCTATTATTCAACTATGCAACGGGCTACAGGTCTGGAATTCCACTATGTTATAGCTGACCCCAAAATAGGTGAATAACATATTGAAACAAAATACTCTAAACACAATAGTTGTCAAGTTATAAGTGATTCACTGAACAGTGAAAACATAAAAGTAGCTATTACTCAGCTATGCCATGAGCTACAGGTCTGCAATTTTGGCATGTAACAGCCGACTACATTTTTCCCAAAACAATCACTATAAAATATATTAGCAATGTATATGATCAATTTGATAATTATCTATGATGTGGTACACATCTTCCCTGTGAAAAATTACAAATCTTTAGATTTAGGGTGGGAGTGAATAGGTACACGGGCGTGAATTGATCTGCCACCACTAACTGAAAAGAGTGATACCTAAATGATCAAAATCCATCCATTAATAAGGTTTTTATGTTAATTTTAATTTCCCACCAGCTGCCGAAGGCCATGGCCGTGGGATTATAAAACACCTTCTGTACGTGCGTGCGTCTGTCGATACATCCGTTCATCATGTTTTAACGTAAACCTTAATATCTCATTCATTTATACAGATATCTTCACCAAATTTGCAGGGAATGTTTATGGCTATGAAAACATGTCTGTGTGAAATCTTGGCCTCATTTTGAAAAACAAAATGGCCGCCATAGCCGATTGTTTGAAAAAAAATAAAGATGCTCTAAATCTAGAAATATTGCAGGAAGCTTCATCAATTTGTACAAAAGATATATGGCTAAAAAGCTAGCCTGATTGTAATTTTAGCCTGATTTCCAAAACCAAATAGCCGCCATATCACATGTTTCATGTCAAATGGAGTTATCCTATCAAAAAGGCCCTACTTATGTCTTATCATTGCTCCTAGGGTTTAGAAATACATGCAATCCCAATGTCTTATCATTGCTCCTAGGGTTTAGGAATACATGCAAACATGGTTCCACAGCCATGTTGACCTACATCAAGAGCACTGGTTTCGGAGTGTAAACAAATGCATGTGTATATTGTTTATACACTAAAAGAATAGAGGAATCCTTTAATATATCTTTATATAACACTCTACATTACATATTTATGAGCCTCATTCTGAAGTACACAGATGATACATTTTAGTCTCTTGTGGCTCAGTTGGTAGGGTGTTGGACTCATAATCCAAGGGTCGTGGGTTCGATCCCCGGTGATGCCAACCGTTTCATTTGGGATAACATCCCTGGGCAAGATGTTAACCTGGACTGTGCCTCTCTCCACCCAGGAGTAATGGGTACCTGGCTGCTAATGGGTTTGTAGTGTGAGCGCTGTATTGTGGCAGCTCCCTAGTATGTTCCCAGAGGGAACCGAGACAGATAACATGTGTGAATAAAGTTCTGAAACCCAGGCCAGGGTGTAAATGTAAAGTCGAGTGAGAGTATATATACTGATACTAGACTATAAAAACCACCACAAACCACCACATTTAGACAAATTCAGATGAATGATAAATCTTAAATGAGAACATAGTGGATACCAAATTATTGTAATGCAATATATGAGTACATTTTAAATCAAAACATCACAACATATACGGTAAGATACTTTGATTTGGATTCTTATCTGAAAAGCACTCAATATTTATATTCTGCATTCTGATTTTTTACAAGTGTCTAAAACGCGTACACTATCAATGCTTTCTATTTACCAGATATTTCTATTTACCCCACCCAATTCTACATAGGAGACCAACAAGGGTCTCGAATGGGTTCTCATATGGGGCCTATGCGAGTTCCTTATATCCTTTTCTATATGGGTAATGCATGGACCCCACATGGGGACAATATTGTAAAATAAAATGGGTCCCACATGGGCCTAATATGTGGTTTAAATATGGGATGATGAGATATAGAAGTAGTAAAACAGTACAAAGATCGGGAGACTTTTAGAGCAGTGTCAGTTATATAAAGGTCCAAATAATGTTTAAGTAGAGAAAATAATGTCTCAGAAAATGTATGTAAATATGACAGCATTAATCAGTAAACTAAAAATTATGACACTGTAAAATTTATTAACTGGAGAATAGATGTCAATGGAAATAGCACAATTATGCAAAAGTACATATAATAATTGGTTGCAGCAATCCATGTATCTTTGTGATAAGAGAAACATGTCTCAAATATGGCAGGTGAACATGTTTTTGCAGAGCTAAAGCTAAAGGTCACACCATGATGCACCCCTACACCCCCTAACAAATGTCCCTACCAAGTGTCAACCTTATACACCTTACAGAATTCAAGAGCCCAGACAAGATTTTAAACCTCACGGTCAATACAACAAGGTCAAAGATCAAATCAAGATCACTACACAATGTTGCATACCTACAACCCCCAACCAAGCAATATAGTCAGCAGTAAGTGTGAAAATATCTCTAAAAAGGCCAAAAGTGGCCCCGGTGAGGTACTTTGGCAGTCTGTGGATGACCATCAATGAAGAGCTTCAAGGTCAAATTTCTGCATGCTTACAGAGGACATATATATGTATTATATATACCAACCATAGAATGATCTAACTTTCTGTATATGAGAACTGGGCCAAAATGTGAAAAATGGCCAAAATCTGACCTTTAAAAGGCCACCAGTGACCTTAAAATTGAAGGTCAAGGTGACAAAACAATAGTGTTCGTGGCATTGCCCATATATTCCCACATACCAAATTTGAAAGGTCTAACAAAAATATCTTCTTTTAAGTTATCGCGTCCGAAAGGAAATCTATGCAGCGGCGGCACCGTGACCGTACTGAATCCTAAGTATTCCCGACTTTCGTCCGGGGATACAATAACAAAATATAATGACAAAAACACATTAATGAAAAAACAAAAACTATAACTTTTTTTTTTTTTTTTTAATTATTTTATTGTAACAAGAAAACATATACAGTACACAACCGACAGGTACCATACAATTTGTATATACAAATACAATACTAGACATACACATCAAATTAGACATACACAAAGTGGTGGGGGAAAAAAGAAAAAAAAATCATACTATTCATATCAGACAACAATTCAGTAGTTGTGTGCCAGCCCTGAGAAAACCATCAAATATTTTTAGGAAGGATTGTTATTCATAAGGTCATAAAAATTTAATTTTTCATTATTTTTTTCAATTCTTTGCAAGATTTTTAAATTTTCTTTTAATATATACATAAATTCAATGAATATAAGTTCTTTGTTTTGGTTTCTCTTATTATTTATGAATTTTTTTGCCAAGATAATGACATAGTTCAAGACTTCTAGCAGAGGGTCCCCAATTAAGGGTAATCCAAATAGAATTTCACAAACAGTAAAATGGAATTTAACCTTTACTTGCTTGTATAGCCATTCTTCCAGATTTTTCCAGAAAAATTTGCAAGCGTTACATTCATATAAGTGGTGACCTACTTTATCCACACTTGTGCAATAAATACACTGTGATGACTCTTTCATACCCCATTTATGAAGATTATAATTGCAATTAATTATTCTGTTCAAAATTTTGTATTGAAAACTTTGCAGATGTGCTTCTCTGAGGACTTTATAGGGAAGAATAAATGTATCAGTCCAATTTGCAAATTTAATAAGTAAACCCTATCCAATGGACAATAGCTTATCCGGTCGGTGCAGACCGGCCCGCCAAACGCCAGAAAAAGACGTCCTGTGTTGCCACTAGCTGGCCGGTCCGTAGTACTGTGCACTCCCCAGATGGCGCCTCGTACTTCCTTCCTGTCTAGACAACCTGACGTCATAGCATCTTTTTCGTTGTCTAAACCTATTAGACCCCTAGTAAGTTGAAAGCAGGGTCGGTGGGAGGGTCTTGTGTGTCCATTGGATAGGGTATTAACTTATAAAAATTTAATTTACTTATTAAATTTGCAATTTTATTGCGTTAATACATCCTATCCAATGGACAATAGCTGAATAACTACCGCTTGGTCGGCGGGTAAGTTACTAGGGACTTATGTGAACTCACAATAGCAAATTTTAAACCTACGGTCTAGGCTGACTTCGTCAGAAGACCTATAGGTCCAGGTCTGGGTTGACTTTAAGGTCAGGAAACCCTGCAAGGCCATGGTCGGTTGCCAGCAGCCGGTTATCCGGGGCTATACCGCCGTCGCCCCCCCCCCCTTTTTTTGCAGACCTGCTCTGAGGTAGGGGAAGAGAGGGATGAGTTCTGTCCCAGAATGCAAATAAACCTCCCGAAGGAAGCACGCCACACTTAATTCTTATGTACATGAAGAACTGTTATGCACACATACAAATCTCCTCAATCTAAGGGCCACTTGTGGATCTGCTGAGCAGCCACTACCTAGCCCAATTGGTAAAGCTCCGAATCAGCCCAAGCCCCGACCTTCATATAGAACTGTGTGAAGGTATTGTGACTTCAGTGGCGGGCTGACAAGATTGGATCTAAGGAGACTCCCGACTGGAAGACCTTAGAAGCAGCCAAGGCCCTGACATCATGGGCTTTAACCTGATGTTAAAAGTGTGACTCCTGGTCAGAGAGCTCATAACATAGGATCACAGTCTGCTTGATCCAAGAGGAGATAGTGGCAGGTGAGATGTCTTTGTTGAAACCTTCCTTAAAGGAGACAAAAACCACCTCCTTATTCTGCCTGATGTCTGAGGTCCTGTCAAAATAGTAGCACAATGCTTTGAACGGACAGAGGGACCTGTCAGACTTGAGGGATCTATCCAGAGTCGGGGCCAGGGCTGTTATAACCCCAGGGACCACACTGGACACTCTATGGCCAGCTGATTCTAGGATAGAAAGCTGGGTGATGGATACAGGGACACCTTGGACCAATCGGATTGGTGTCCAATATATCAGTTTTGCCAGGCATGAATCTCACTTTGCACTTGCCCGACCCAAGGGCCAAGAGGAATACCGTCTTGAAGGTCAAATGCTTCAAGGGGGCCTCCTTGATTGGATCAAATGGGGTCTTAGCTGGTGCACGGCCAGTAAGAAGTTCCAGGAGGGTATGCCACTCCTGCCTTTGGGCCTGTCTCTGAGGAATCTATCCAGGAGACGAGCGAGATTTCCGTCCTTACTGATGTTGAAGGGTGAATTTCCCAGTTTATCAACAATGGGTGACCTATAGCCATCAATGGTGCTGGGCTGTTTTCCAAGCATGTATCTCACTTCTACGCTTGCCCGACCCCAGGGCCAAGAAGAAAACTGCCTTGAAGGTCAAATGCTTCAAGGAGGCCTATAATTGGTTCAAAATGAACCTTGTCAACTGGTGCAAAAACCAGGGAGAGGTTCCAGGAGGGGGTTCCCCTCCGGTCTTTGGGTCTGTCTCAGTGGAAGCTATCCAGGAGACGAGTGAGATTTTTCCTTACTAACATTGATGGGCAAATTTCCCAGACTATCAGCAATGGCTGACCTGTAACCATCAATGGTACTGGGCTGCAACTTCCTGTCCTGAAGCAGGTACCTAAGGAAGTCAACAACTGACTTTACAGGTGGTGCCCGAAGTCCACCTGATGAATGATACATCACTTGGTAAAAAAGACCCATTTGCCTCATAGACTGATCTGATTGACCCCCTTTTGAGGAGCCTCAATTCTTGCCACTGCCTCAGACAAGTCCTGCTCCTCGAGTGCTGAGGCTCTAGGAGCCCTGCATGGAGATATTGATTGTCAGATTTCTGTGAGGGATCTGATTGAATGGCTGTGAACAGGCTGGGCAGATTGGGCAGGTTCAGAGGGATGTGGCTGGACATGGCCACTAGATCCCAAAACCAAGGCATGTTGGGCCACCCCGGAGCAATCAGAATGATTCTCTTACATGGGGAGTCTTGTAACCTCTCCACCACTTTGCCCAATATGGCTGATGGTGAGACAGTGTATCCTTTTAGATCCTACCATGGCCGACTGAGCACATCCACTGCTGTGGCCAGGGGAACCGGTACCGGTGACACAAAACAGAGGTGACTTGTTGAACCTTGTGGCAAATAAGTCTATTTTGGGCCGGTGCCACCTACTGCATAGAGTGGAAGACTGCTGGAAGGAGAAACCACTGTTTGGATGGTCTGGCCTAGCCTGGACAGCCTGTCTGCCACCACATTAGGCCGGCCTGGCATGTGTCGTGCTTTAGAGTCACTTGTTTCCTGGCACACCAGGTCAAGATTCTCCATAGTAGGGCACAAAGTGGGCCCGACCTCATTCCTCCTTCCTTTATGTATGACACTACTGTGGTGTTGTCAGTTGCTACAAGTACTATCTTGTTTGAGCAAATGTCTTAGAACTCTTAAAGTCAGAAAAACTGCTTAAAGTTCTAGATAGAAGTGAGCGCCCCACCCTTCTATTGATGCGTTGTAACTATTTGCAGAGCATGTTTTATTGGGTGTAATGGTTGGCCTGTAAGTGCATTGTCTTCCTTCAGCCACCATTGTAAATGGGGGTGCAGGGACCTGGGGACTTGGATCACCTTTTCCAGTGATTCTGGTACCCTCCAGTCGTTTTTGTGATGCCACTGAATGAGTCTCATATGAAGTTGGCCTAGATGAACTTGCTTTTCTGTAGCTGTTAGCAAACCTATCAAGGACATGAATTCCCGGACCGGGCAAGCCGGTAGGGATAGCAGTTTCAGCATTTTCTCTTGAAGGTTCTGCCATCGATCTGGAGTCAGCCGGACCCGATCTGATCTGAGGTCTAACTGGTAGCCTATAAAATTGAAGTCTCGTTTGGGCTCCAGCTCTGATTTCTCTAAGTTCACCAGCCAACCTAGTTGCTGACACATTATTTACTAGGTCCTGTGTATGTTGGAGACAAGCCTGGTGGGAGCTGGCTCTCACCAACCAGTCGTCTAGGTACTGGTGGCTTCTTAAATCCTTGTGTATGGCCATCAATTTCACCTGCTTTGGTATCACGGTGAACTCCAAAGGTGCTGTGGACAAACCGAATGGCAGGGCCTTGAACTGGAATGCCCGACCTTGGATGTGAAATTTCAGGCATTTCCTGGATTGTTCTTGTATAGGTATATGGACGTAGGTGTCCCTCCTTCAACATTTGTACTACCTAGGGTCCAGTCCCCAAGGCTTCCTAAGTTCCCAAAAAGGGCTTAGTCTGGACCCTATAGGCAGATTGTGTGCCACCTTTGGGACATTTGGTATACTGACAAACATTTCCTGTCCCTCCGGACACTGGTCCGGTCTGGTGACAATGATCCAGATTAACAGTCTCTCTGTTCTTATTGTGGTCTGGTGGGGCTGACACAACTTTTCACATTAATAGACTCTTCGCCCCGGGCCGGCAGCCTGCAAGGTGCAGCATTTACAGAGCAATTGTCATTTGTGAGATGTCTGACCCCTGGCCGGACATGATGACAAATTTATTATCTCTCCAGTCAAGTCCAGCACCGATAACAGGTTTTTGAGAGGTGTGATAAGGGAAGGTTGCCTGGCAGTAGCTTGGGACACTGTCATATCACAGTCATATCACCAAGCCCACTGACTGGTCTAAGAATTCTCTGTAACCAGATTTACCTTAGGCAACTCTGTCCGGTACCAGGACTCCATATCCGGTACTTTACTGTAACCAGTAATTCTCTGTAACCGGCAAAAAACTGGCAGGCTGGGGTCACCAATGCATTTTGACATCTACTGGTATATATTTCGCCAGCTTTTTTTTTTTTTTTTTTTGTGTGTGTAACCAGCTGGGATGAAGCACTGTACAGTAAGGACTGTGTAGCCAGCACCCTGTTAGTATACTTTGTAACCGGTAGGTTGAAGCAAGTGCACAAGGCTGTGTAGCCAGTACCAGCCGGCACACTCTGTAACCAGTTGTTAAAGCAAGTGTACAAAGCTGTGTAGCCAGTACCAGTCGGTACACTCTGTAAGTAGTTGTTGAAGAAGGCTGTGTAGCCAGTACCAGCCGGTACACTCTGTAACCCAGTGGTTGAAGCAAGTGTACAGGGCTGTGTAGCCAGTACCAGTCGGTACACTCTGTAAGCAGTTGTTGAAGAAGGCTGTGTAGCCAGTACCGGCCGGTACACTCTGTAACCAGTTGTTGAAAACCAGTGTACAAGGCTGTGTTACCAGTCAGTACACTCTGTAAACAGTTACTAAAGCAACTTAACAACTATCTTCTGTGTTGAATTCAGCTTGCTGTAGGTTTCCTCCATTAATTGAAGTATTTCTTAAATCGCACGTCTTGTTTGAAGATTTGACAGTTGCTGGGGAAGCCCTTGTAATCTATTTTTAGAAACACTTGGTGTTCGGTGTGTCACGTGACCAGCCTGCTGGTCGGAAAGACACGCGATTGGCTGATTGGAGTTCGTCAGTTGCCGCGTTCTTTTGTGATAATTAAACATGCAAATGCGCAGTATACTGCTCATCCACAAACCCCACTACCGAAAACGAAGGTCGGTTCATGAGAGAAGGACTGGTATCGCAGTAGATGTAAGTTGTGAAGAACGCAGTTCCGACCTTCCTGGTCGGTGAAAACACGTGACCAGCTTCGTGATTTGGTCGGAAGGACACGCGATTGGCCAACTGGAGATGACGTCAGTATTCGCGTTCTTTGTGCAATGCTTTACTGGCAACTTTACAGTCCACAAAACCCCACTACCGACAACAAGGTCGGGTCTGTAAAGCAGGGACTGTGGTCACAGTAGACGTGAGTTCTGAAGAACGCACTTCCGACCTTCCTGGTCGGTGAAAACACGTGACCTGCTTCGCGATTGGTCGGAAAGACACGCGATTGGCTGACTGGATATGACGTCAGAGGTTGCGTTCTTTTGAGCTGGCCGGCCGGCTGATGCTTTTAAAGCAGAGAAGCCTGGACCAGTGCGCTCTGTAGATGTGTAGATGAAATTCCTTCTCTCTTTCGTGATAAAACCAGTGAACTGGCCATCCACAACCCCCACTACCGACAACAAAGCCGGGTCTGCAAGGGAGGGACTGATATCACCTTCTATTGTGAGGTTGGAAGAACTGGAGCTTGCCGGTCGACTAATGCTTTACAAGCAAAGATGTCTGGACCAGTGCGCTCTGAAGAAATCTGAAGAATTCATCTCTTGCTGCTGATGTACATATATATAAGCTTACCGATCGACTAATGCTTTAAAGCAAAGATGTCTGGACCAGTGCGCTCTGAAGAATTCTGAAGAATTCATCTCTTGCTTCTGATGAAAAAACACCAATACTCGAGCTAGGCTGGTGTGACTGATGCTATACAGCAGAGAAGTCTTTACCAGTGCGCTCTGAAGAATGCACCTTTCGTATGCGGAATTCCTTCTATTTACAGTGTTAAATACTACATAGAACGAAGTTTCCGTGATTTTCCATTTGTAGTACTAGAGAAGACGTTTCTATGGTGATTGTAGCTGAAGGTACATTCAAACTAAAAGACACGGATAAAAATACCTTGTAAGTAGAATATCCATTATTTTCTTTAAAAATTGTCGATCTGCCCCTAACAACACAATGGTTAAAGGGAGGAAACTAGCAAAATGGCTGCCTTCATATTTCTCGTCGATCACTGCCCTATCCTCAACACTAAATTGAGTCAACTAGGGAGCGTTTCCAGCAGATTTCTAAATGTATTTCCGTGCTTGATCAGTAGGTAACACTTCTACACTGAACATATCCATATATAAGGTTAAAAATCCGTCATAATGCACACTTTTCCTTAAAATATCTGGAGATTGTTGAAAACACGTTCGCACAGTACACGCGCCAAACGAAAAAGATGCTATGACGTCAGGTTGTCTAGACAGGAAGGAAGTATGAGGCGCCATCTGGGGAGTGCACAGTACTACGGACCGGCCAGCTAGTGGCAACACAGGACGTCTTTTTCTGGCGTTTGGCGGGCCGGTCTGCGCCGACCGGATAAGCTATTGTCCATTGGATAGGATGTATTAACGCAATAAAATAAATTTTTCAAGAAATGGGTAAATTTCAATCCATGTATTGATTGATGTTGGTGGCTTAATAATTTTTTTAAGCAAACTTTCATATATTAACTTTGAATTAGTTTTACTAAGGGGCGTCCATTTACTGTCCACTTTAATGTTAATTTTATCTGTACCGTGTCCTTCTTTAGGGATTTGGACTTGTCTCAACTTCTTCTTCCATACTTGTGGTATAGAGCTTACAACAGAATTATACAACATTTTGCTTAAATGTGTTTCCAGTTTCTCATTTAACAGAGATCTTTTCAAAATATTTCCCTCACTGTCCAGTATATCTACTATTTTAATGTCATAGGAATATTTATTTGGAAGCTGATATAATGCAATAATCTTTTTACCTATTATAATTTCTCTGTTGTACAGAATGTATTCATTTAAGATCTCTGTAGTAGCTTCAGGTTTAACACAAAATACCTTTATCCAGCTTTCCAGGACTTGTCTATGAAAAGGAGAGAGACAGTTTTTTGCATATTCCAGATTAATTTTCTTGTTTAACATATTTCGATTTATCGACAACATTTTGTAAAATAATTTTTTCCAACTACCATTTTCGTTTGAAACTAACCGTCTTATCCAACTACATTTAGCTGCTACATGCATGTTATACACATCTATCATTTTTAGTCCACCATCTTCTAGATGTCCAATAATAGTTTCCTTCATTATTTTTGGAGGTTTATTTCTCCAGAGAAAGTTAAACTAGAGGATCGCTCGCAAAAAAAAAGATAATGTTTTTGCATAGCAAAAACAAAGCGTCCCGAAAAGGATATAAAGGTGAGTGCTAAAGTATTAAGAAAATGCTTCGTTTCTAGCCTTATACTGTTGTGGCAACCAAAGTCAGCGCAGTCTGCTCTATCTAGCACGGTTTTCAAGATATAAGCATTTTTGTGTTTTGCAAAAAATAAAAAAATTTAAAATGTCCGCTATATTTCGCGAGACAAAAATATTTTGAAAATTGGCATGGCTACTCTGCAGAGATACCCAGCAGGTCCAAAATTTTGTTGAGTTCACTCCATATAGCACGGTTTTCGAGATATAAGCATTTTTGTGTTTTGCAAAAACTTTGAAAATTCAAAATGGCCACCATTTTTGGGGAGACAAAAATTTTTGTCAAGACCACTCCCGTGGTGTGTATCTCCCGCCGAGCATTAAAGCAGAAGAAATAGCTTTTCCGAGATATTCACAATTTTTCATTTTCGTGTGTGAAAGGTCTTCCAAAAGTAGGTGAATGAGTTATTTGAGAAAAATTGGCTATCTGCAATACTATTAAGAGATAATTCACATTTACTCATTTTGAGTAGGTGTATAATTATCTATGGGTCTGAAACTTCACCAAGTGAAAGCTCTCCCAAAAGTAGGTGAATGAGTTATTTGAGAAAAATTGGCTATCTGTAATACTTTTAGAGATAATTCGCATTTACTCATTTTGAGTAGGTGAGTAATTAGCTATGGGTCTGAAACTTCACCATGTGAAAGCTCTCCCACAAATAGATGAATGAGTATTTGATAAAAAATTGGGTATCCGCAATACTTTTACAGATAATTAGCATTTACTCATTTTGAGTAGGTGAATAAATAACTATGGGTCTGAAACTTCACAGAGTGAAAGCTCTCCCAAAAGTAGGTGAATGAGTTATTTGAGAAAAATTGGCTATCTGCAATACTTTTAGAGATAATTCGCATTTACTCATTTTGAGTAGGTGAGTAATTAGCTATGGGTCTGAAACTTCACCATGTGAAAGCTCTCCCACAAGTAGATGAATGAGTATTTGATAAAAAATTGGGTATCCGCAATACTTTTACAGATAATTAGCATTTACTCATTTTGAGTAGGTGAATAAATAACTATGGGTCTGAAACTTCACAGAGTGAAAGCTCTCCCAAAAGTAGGTGAATGAGTTATTTGAGAAAAATTGGCTATCTGCAATACTTTTAGAGATAATTCGCATTTACTCATTTTGAGTAGGTGAGTAATTTGCTATGGGTCTGAAACTTCACCAAGTGAAAGCTCTCCCAAAAGTAGGTGAATGAGTTATTTGAGAAAAATTGGCTATCTGCAATACTTTTAGAGATAATTCGCATTTACTCATTTTGAGTAGACGAGTAATTAGCTATGGGTCTGAAACTTCACCAAGTGAAAGCTCTCCCAAAAGTAGGTGAATGATTAATTTGAGAAAAACTGGCTATCTGCAATACTTTTAGAGATAATTCGCATTTACTCATTTTGAGTAGGTGAGTAATTAGCTATGGGTCTGAAACTTCACCAAGTGAAAGCTCTCCCCAAAGTAGGTGAATGAGTTATTTGAGAAAAATTGGCTATCTGCAATACTTTTAGAGATAATTCGCATTTACTCATTTTGAGTAGGTGAGTAATTAGCTATGGGTCTGAAACTTCACCAAGTGAAAGCTCTCCCAAAAGTAGGTGAATGAGTTATTTGAGAAAAATTGGCTATCTGCAATACTTTTAGAGATAATTCACATTTACTCATTTTCAGTAGGTGAGTAATTAGCTATGGGTCTGAAACTTCACCAAGTGAAAGCTCTGCCAAAAGTAGGTGAATGAGTTATTTGAGAAAAATTGGCTATCTGCAATACTTTTAGAGATAATTCGCATTTACTCATTTTGAGTAGGTGAGTAATTAGCTATGGGTCTGAAACTTCACAGAGTGAAAGCTCTCCCAAAAGTAGGTGAATGAGTTATTTCAGAAAAATTGGCTATCTGCAATACTTTTAGAGATAATTCGCATTTACTCATTTTGAGTAGGTGAGTAATTAGCTATGGGTCTGAAACTTCACCGAGTGAAAGCTCTCCCAAAAGTACGTGAATGATTAATTTGACAAAAATTGGCTATCTGCAATACTTTTAGAGATAATTCGCATTTACTCATTTTGAGTAGGTGAGTAATTAGCTATGGGTCTGAAACTTCACCAAGTGAAAGCTCTCCCAAAAGTAGGTGAATGAGTTATTTGAGAAAAATTGGCTATCTGCAATACTTTTAGAGATAATTCGCATTTACTCATTTTGAGTAGGTGAGTAATTAGCTATGGGTCTGAAACTTCACCAAGTGAAAGCTCTCCCAAAAGTAGGTGAATGAGTTATTTGAGAAAAATTGGCTATCTGCAATACTTTTAGAGATAATTCGCATTTACTCATTTTGAGTAGGTGAGTAATTAGCTATGGGTCTGAAACTTCACCAAGTGAAAGCTCTGCCAAAAGTAGGTGAATGAGTTATTTGAGAAAAATTGGCTATCTGCAATACTTTTAGAGATAATTCGCATTTACTCATTTTGAGTAGGTGAGTAATTAGCTATGGGTCTGAAACTTCACAGAGTGAAAGCTCTCCCAAAAGTAGGTGAATGAGTTATTTCAGAAAAATTGGCTATCTGCAATACTTTTAGAGATAATTCGCATTTACTCATTTTGAGTAGGTGAGTAATTAGCTATGGGTCTGAAACTTCACCAAGTGAAAGCTCTCCCAAAAGTAGGTGAATGATTAATTTGACAAAAATTGGCTATCTGCAATACTTTTAGAGATAATTCGCATTTACTCATTTTGAGTAGGTGAGTAATTAGCTATGGGTCTGAAACTTCACCAAGTGAAAGCTCTCCCAAAAGTAGGTGAATGAGTTATTTGAGAAAAATTGGCTATCTGCAATACTTTTAGAGATAATTCGCATTTACTCATTTTGAGTAGGTGAGTAATTAGCTATGGGTCTGAAACTTCACCAAGTGAAAGCTCTCCCAAAAGTAGGTGAATGAGTTATTTGAGAAAAATTGGATATCTGCAATACTTTTAGAGATAATTCGCATTTACTCATTTTGAGTAGGTGAGTAATTAGCTATGGGTCTGAAACTTCACCATGTGAAAGCTCTCCCACAAGTAGATGAATGAGTTATTTGATAAAAATTGGGTATCCGCAATACTTTTACAGATAATTAGCATTTACTCATTTTGAGTAGATAAATAATTAGCTATGGGTCTGAAACTTCACCATGTGAAAGCTCTCCCAAAAGTAGGTGAATGAGTTATTTGAGAAAAATTGGCTATCTGCAATACTTTTAGAGATAATTTGCATTTACTCATTTTGAGTAGGTGAGTAATTACCTACAGGTCTGGAACTTCACCATGTGAAAGCTCTTCCAAAAGTAGATGAATGAGTTATTTGGGATAGCTGCTCTGCAGAGATACCCTGAAGATAAAAAATTTCGTCAAAATCGCTCTATGTAGCACGGTTTTCGAAATATTAGCATTTTTGTGTTTTGCAATTTTTGCGCAAAAATTCGAAAATTCAAAATGGCCGCCATTTTTGGCAAGACAAAATTTTTTTGAAAATTGGCATGGCTACTCTGCAGAGATACCCAGTGGGTCAAAAATTTCATCGAAATCGCTCTATCTAGCAGGGTTTTCGAGATATAAGCATTTTGTGTTTTGCAATTTTACGAAAAATTCGAAAATTCAAAATGGACGCGATTTTTTGCGAGAACTTTTTTGTTTGAAAATTGGCATGGCTACTCTGCAGAGATACCCTGTGGGTCAAAAATTTCGTCGAAATCGCTCTATCTAGCAGGGTTTTTGAGATATAAGCATTTTTATGTTTTGCAATTTTTGCGAAAAATTCGAAAATTCAAAATGGCCGCCATTTTGGGCGAGACAAAAATTTTTTCAAAATTGGGATAACTACTCTGCAGAGATACCCTGCGGGTCAAAAATTTCGTCGAAATCGCTCTATCTAGCACGGTTTTCGAGATATAAGCATTTTTGTGTTTTGCAATTTTTGCGAAAATTTCGAAAATTCAAAATGGCCGCCATTTTTGGCGAGACAAAAATTTTTTGAAAATTGGGAAAAGTACTCTGCAGAGATATCCTGCGGGTCAAAAAATTTGTCGAAATTGCTCTATCTAGCACGGTTTTTGAGATATAAGCATTTTTGTGTTTTGCAATTTTTGCGAAAATTTCGAAAATTCAAAATGGCCGCCATTTTGGGCGAGACAAAAATTTTTTGAAAATTGGGAAAACTACTCCGCAGAGATACCCTGCTTGTCAAAAATTTCGTCGAAATCGCTCTATCTAGCACGGTTTTCGAGATATAAGCATTTTTGTGTTTTCCTTATTTGGAAAATTCGTAATGATTAATTAATCATTAATTACTCGGCCATTTCTTGACCAATCAATGCCAAAATCTAATGATTTCCAGATTTTAATAGAATGAATGTATTTGCCAAGTTTCAGGAGAATTGATAAAATTCCTTTCAAGTTATCATCCGGACAAGCTTCCCCATCGAAAAAAGACATTTTTGGTCATGTGACCTCTCTGATTGGTTGAAATGTCACTGCAGCATATTCAAAAAAATTCCCCAAGGCTACTGCCTAAACCTGCCAAATTTGAAAAGAATCCGCCTAACGGTTACAGAGTTATAAGGAAAACAAAATGCGGAGCCGGCGGAGCCGGAAGCTCTCCCATACACAAACAAGCGTCCCTTGCGGGATGCTTAAAAATTCCTTATTTATTTGATCAAGTATCTCGTTTGGTACATAAATAAGATTGAACAAAAATAAAATTTGAGGCAATACCAGTGCTTTTATAATTGTTATTCTCCCTTTTAGTGACGTCCTCGAGTTCCAAGTGAAAAGTATTTTTTTTATATTCTCTATTCTTTTATTAAAGTTAAGAGTTACCATTTCTTTTGGATTTTTTGAAAACCATATACCTAAGGTTTTAAATGGACCAATTTTAATATTAATCTTTGATAAAGAGTCTGGAACTGCAATGTGTTTGGAACTATTGCTACCAATGGGGATTATTTCTGTTTTGTCAAGATTAATTTGTAACCCGGAGTATTTTCCAAAGTATTCAAATTCCCTAATAGCTAGTTCAACTGATTTCATATCCTTTAGTATGAGACTTGTGTCATCTGCTAACAATTTAATTTTAAATATACTTCCATTGACAGTAAGCCCTTTAATATTGTTATTATCTCTCAAACTTATTGCAATTATTTCAGCTACTATAAGAAATAGAACGGCTGAAATTGGGCAGCCTTGTCTAATACCTCTTGTCAGGGTAAAATAACCAGAATAAAAACCATTGTTTCCTACACATGAAGATATGTCAGTGTAGAGTATTTTGATCCATCTCATAAACATGTTACCAAAATTAAATTTTTCTAAGGTTTTAAAGAGAAACTCCCACTCTATTGAGTCAAAGGCTTTTCTAAAGTCGACCAGCACAATATATCCTGGAATTTTATTTTTACTGGTATAGGTCATGTCCTCCAGTGTTCTTGTATTCTCACCTATATATCTACCAGGTATGTACCCAACTTGGTCAGAGTTAATGATGTTAGGTAACACTTTTTGTAACCGTATTGCTAAGCATTTAGTCAAAATTTTATAATCCGTTTGCAAGAGACTAACTGGTCTCCAATTTGATAGATATCGAAGGTCTTTCCCAACTTTTGGAATAAGGTTGAGAACCCCTCTTCTCTGTTCTTGGCTTAGTATTCTGTTTTCAAAAGAATACTTAAAGCTTTGAAATAGTAGGTCTTTAAGATCAGTCCAGAAAAATTTGTACTAAAACCATCAGATCCAGGTGACTTATTATTTTTTAGAATTTTTAGTGCTTTAGTGCATTCTTCTATAATTGTTAATGGTTTATCACATAATGCCTTATCTAACTCATTAAGCTGTGGAATATCTAATTTATTAAGCAAGTTTTCTATACCTTTTTTTTTAAGTTCCTAGTGCTACTTGTGTATAGGGTTTTGTAAAATAGCTTTTCTTCTTCAATTATATCTTTTAAGTTTGTGAGTTCTCTATTGTCCCCTGATATCAATTTCTTTATATATTTATCATTGTAATTTCTTTTTTCTAGATTTAAGAAAAACTTAGAATTTTTTTCACCCTCTTCAACCCACTTTGCTTTCGATCTTAATATTATTGCCTCAGTTTTCTTTTTAATTAAGGATTCCCATTCTTGCTTACACTGAAGGTAGTTTACATATAGGGCTGTGATGGGTGCTGAAAAACGGCATCGAGTACTCGCCCTCTCACAACCGGCTCGAATTTGAGTAACCGCGAGATTTAGTACCTACCATTAGAAGTCTTCTGTAAACAAATAGTCGGTTCCGGAAACGAAACTTTTGAAGAAAAACGTCTTCTATTTGACCATATATTATAAAATATGGAGTAAATTGTATGTTTTCAAGCGAAAATAACAACTTTAATTGATATTATGTGACAGAAATGCTGAAATGTAGCATAGTTTACACAAGCGTTTGATTACGTGGGCGATAATACAATACCTTGCAAGTAACCAAGTTTTTAAAGTGGACTCGAGTACAAGCCAAGACCGCCTCGTACACCGAGGCTCGAGTACTCGTTCGCAGCCCTATTTACATATGTATTGTCATCCGGGTTGTTTGACAAGTTTTTCTCCAGAAGGTTTAATCTATTGGACAATTCTATTTCTCGTTTTCTCATTTGCTTTGCTTTTTTTGTAGAATAAATTAGAGTTTGACTTCTAATTTCACATTTTACATAGTCCCAAAGTGTATTTTTGTTTTCAAAATTCACGTTATCCTTTATGTTACCAATTGTGTCTTTTATTAACTGTACATAAATTGGGTCAGTTAGAAGATCATTATTGAATTTCCACAGCCCTTTTCCCTTTTTGTGGCTTTCCATTAGTTCAAGTTCCAGAGATATAATACTGTGGTCAGAGCTTTTGCCCGGTGCAACTTTAACACATTTTACATGGTATTCAAGCTGAACAGAAATTAGCCAAAGATCGAGCCTAGACTGCACAAGTCCAAGCTTTGTTCTTTGTCTTCTTGTAAATCCGGGAATATTTTCATGCCTTATCCTCCAAATGTCTCTGAGCGACATTTCCTGGCAAAAGCCTTGTAATAATTGACTGTATTCCGATTGTCGCTCTGATGTACCACCTTTTTTGTCAATAGAAACATTCAAATATGTGTTAAAGTCACCCCCAATTATTATTGCGTTACCAGAGTATGTGTCTAGTAGGTTTTGAAGATTCTTCAGAAATAGTAACTGTTCCTGGGGCTTATCTTTGGTAGGAGCATAGACATTAACTATTATAAAACATTGACTTTCTATTTTACACTCAATCATTAATATACGTCCATGCAAGTCTCTTTGAATTGATGTTATTTCGAAGTTAGTATCGATATCTTTAGGCAGAAGGATTGCTACCCCTCAACTGTTAGCTGAACCATGCGAATAGAATATGTCCCCATCCCAGTCTTTCTTCCAAATTTGTTCATCATTAGTTGAAGAGTGAGTTTCTTGCAAAAGTATAATGCCACGATGGTAAGACTTTAGCCATGCAAAAATTTGACTTCGTTTATTCTTTTCACGTAGGCCTCTGCAATTAAAGGATTTAAAATTTAATGTTTCAAAATTTTTTTCCATGATCTGGTGATAAAGTGAATATTGTATTTAATACAATGTGTGGTGTCCTTCCAAAAATGTTAACAGAATAAGTGTATGTGTATAACTGAGATGATTTTCCCCAGGACTGACACAAGCCTTTGAGTCTATTAAAATTCTTAAACATATAACTTTTTCACAGGTAGATATAGAAAATTGTATCATATGCAAACACTCCACAATTCTAGATCAACACATATGACTTGAACATTTTGAAAATGATCGCTTTATTTTTGAGCATTGGACATTCTTTGAACACAGCCTTTGATTTTCCAGTACATATTATTGAATCATACTTTTTTTCTTTGGATGTAGGTTCTTAATATCCTTACTTTAAATATTTTACATGACCTTAACATTGTCTTTGATTTTCTGGACTTGATCAATTACTAATAGGCAATTTTTTCTGTGGAACTTGCCCCTCTATCTTATTTTTAAGATATCTTGCATTTAATTTCTACTTTAATTATCTATAGACAAGGATTCTACACTTGCCTATAAACAATTTGGTTGTTTGCTTTTTAAAATCTGTCCAATATTAAGCATTTTATAGGTAATTTAACATATCCATTTATTTCAGGGTTCTCAAATTGCATGATTTTTTTTCTGTGGGTGTTACTGTTATCTGACTTTTAAAACATCTTATGCCATGTTTTAAGTTAAATTACCTACAATCGAGCATTCTACACATAAAAATTTATATTTCTGTGGTTGGTTTATCAAAATCACCCAATTATTGAGCATTTGACAGTTTTTTAACATAGCCTCTGATTTCCCAGTATTATTCAATTAGGCTACCCAATGGGTGATAGGATGATGTATAAAGCATGTCATTATAAACTATAACAGAAATCTCACCAACTAGAGAGATCTCACTAGAGGACATGAGAGTTCACCGCCAACACCTGGTAGATTTAAAGGGTTCACTGGGAGTTAGGATGTAGAAACCAAACAGAACAGACATGTTATAAAATCACCTGTGGAGTGTGACAGATTTATTTATTTGGGGTTTTATGTCGCTTTCAACACTGTACAGGTCATATCACGACGGGTAGTTGGAAGGGCAGAGGAAACCAGTACATAGAGTTCGCTAGGGTTCTGTACTGTAAACTGCCGACCAACAGCAAGCAACTACCAGCTTTCCCACTTGAGGCCATGCTGGGGATCGAACCCCGGCCTCAGAGGTGGGAGGCGAGAGTGTTACCACTCTGCCACTGTGGCCTAGTTGGGGGCTGAAAACCCCCTTCTGTTACTGTCAGGTGGCCATAACTTCATTCATATTGGGGCATTAAGTCGACCATAAAATAACAGTGTCCCTTTTGCCATCCTTTATAGGTGTGCAAAGTTTAACTGAAGTCAGTTGAACAATAAGATAGGTGGAGGCTGAAAACCCCCTTATTTGACTTTAAGGTTGCTACAACTCCATTCATATTGAGAGTTTAAGGTGACCATAAGTATTATTTTTATCTATTTTAATACCAGTGATAACTAGAAGAATGTTTTTGCTGACAAAAACGAAGCGGCCCTGATGAAAAAGAAGTCCCCCATAAAAGATGTCAACATATACATCATAAGCAATAGAAACTGTGAACTTTATTGCATTGTGTATGTTACTTGTCCCTATTTTCATCTTTAATAAGTGTGCACAATTAAAGTGAGGTCAGCTGAACAATACAATAGCTGGAGATTAAAAACTCCACAATTTCACTGCAAGGTGGCCACAACTTCATTCATATTGGGACTTTAACGTGACCATAAAATAAGAATTTCCCTTTTCTCATTCTTTATAAGTGCATAAAGTTTAGCTCAGGTCAGTTGAACAATAAGATAGCTGGAGGCTGAAACTTCCTTTTTCACTGTACGGTCACCATAACTTCATTGGTATTGCGACTTTAAGGTGACCATAATATGAGAATGTCCCTTCAATATCAATATATGTTAGATATGGAAAAAGAAAGGAGCCAGACGGGCAAAATTATATCAACAGTTTAAGGTTACCTTAAAGTCAGGATAACCCTTTGGTTTTCCATCCTTTATAGGTGTGCAAAGTTTAACTGAGGTCAGTCGAACAATAAGATACTTGGGAGGCTGAAAACCCCCTTATTTCACTTTAAGGTGACTACAACTCCAATCATATTGTGAGTTTAAGGTAACCATAAGTATTATTTTTATCTAGTTTAATACCAGTGATAATTTCAATATAAAAAAATGGAAAAAGAAAGGAGCCAGAGGATTTTATTCCAATTTGATGACTTTAAGCAGGCCATATGTCCATTAACATTTTGAGTTTAAGGCCACCATAAAGTCAGGATATTCCTTTGGCAAATCTTATTATATGTGCCAAGTTTGGTTGAAAAAAGTGAAAAACTAAGTGAACTGGAGGGCTAAAACCCCCTTTTTGACATTAAGGTGACCTTAAGAGTGCAGATACAGGGCTAAAACTTCGGCATGCGAAAGATTATCAAAAAGTAGCTGAATAAGTTATTCCAACAAAACGCCGAAATCCTGACTGTTTTGAGATACAGACCAAGTACCCATTTTTAAAAATTTTACGAAAATTAAACGCCTCCCATTCAGGCATCTATGGTCCGATTGATGAGAAAATCCTTTCCGACCTTGGAAATTTGGTCTAGAATGTACCTGATAAATTTTATAGCACAGGTATGTGTTTTTTTCCAAAACGCGATGACGGGGTGTTCTGGAGTTAAGCTTAGGGTTACCTTAAGTTAAGTTTAAGGTCCGCGCAAAGTATCCCAAAAATTTTTCCCGCCCCTATAGTATTAAAGAAAGATAAGAAGGAAAGAAAAATTTGAAAGGCTAAGAAGTTATTCAAGGGAGACCATAATCCGGCGGTGGCGGTGATCAGTCGAACTTCGGTGA
Organism: Sabellastarte sp. h YS-2021; assembly: GCA_964017235.1. NCBI lineage: Eukaryota > Metazoa > Annelida > Polychaeta > Sabellida > Sabellidae > Sabellastarte > Sabellastarte sp. h YS-2021. Next base: position 141,365,355 of record OZ024928.1, read on the forward strand.
AAACAAATAAGCGTCCCTGACGGGCCGCTTAATTAAGATATAAAAAATGGAAAAAGAAAGGAGCCAGAGGATTTTATTCCAATTTGATGACTTTAAACAGGTCATAGGTCCATTAACATTTTGAATTTAAGGTTACCATAAAGTCAGGATATTCCTTTGGCAAATCTTAATATATGTGCCAAGTTTGGTTGAAAAAGGTGGAGAACAAAGTGAACTGGAGGGCTAAAACTCCCTTTTGTGACATTAAGGTGACCTTAAGATTGCAGATACAGGGCTAAAATGTTGGCATATGAAAGATTATCCCAAAGTAGATGAATAAGTTATTCCAACAAAACGCTGAAATCCTGACCGTTTTTGAGAGACACATCAAGTAACCATTTTTAACAAATTTACAAAAATAAAATGACTCCCATTCAGGCATCTATGGTCTGATTGATCAGAAAATCCTTTCCGACCTTCAAAATTTGGTCTAGAATGTACCTGATAAATTTTATAGCACAGGTGTGTTTTTTTTCCAAAACGCGATGACGGGGTGTTTTTGAAAAATGCTTAAGGTTACCTTAGATTAAGCTTAAGGTCTCTGCAAAGTATCCCAAAAATTTTACCCGCCCCTTTTAAAGAAAGATAAGAAGGAAAGAAAAATTTGAAAGCCCAAGAAGTTATTCAAGGGAGACGGCGGCAATCAGTCGAACTTACGTGAAAACAAATAAGCGTCCCTGATGGGCCACTTAATTACATGAGGACTTATCGAAAGGAATATCCCCCAATTCACACTAGGATAAATCGGGTAAATCAAAGTACTGATGGGCAGACAGTCAACCAGCCAACTAACTTAGCACCATCCCTTGCATTTTCATCCAACAAGTGTACTAAAAAGAACTCCTGTTTCATATGTGGGTGTATTATCTAGTCCACTCACCTAAAGAAACATGTGATTGGGAAGCATCTTCCAAAGTTTGTGTCCAACAAGTCCAGCTTAAACTTATAGGAGCAAATGTCCAGTTATGAACATCTTGTAAAATCTCTTGCAAGAAAGGCTGGATGTTTATCTTTGAGTGGACTGTTGAACTTGGTTAGAAAATGGAGGTGGTATCCCATTCCAGGACACTAATCTTGAAGCTATCAGATAGTGACCTTGAACTGATGAGGAATTTCCACTACTGCAGTGTTGATTCTAGGAATTTCAAAAAGTGGGGGCGATCCCCCACCACTGCACAAAATGTGGGGGAGGAGCTAAAAAATCTGGGGGATAATTTCATGATAAGTTTAAACTAATGAAAAAACACTTTTCTATTTATTTAGTCATTTTTAACAGTGGACTTCCTAATTGTATCCACTGGATGCATCCGGTGGATACCATGGTTTTCGCGGGGGTACGCCGCCGCAGTGTGTAGATGATTTCTCATTACCCCTCTGCAGCCAAAAGTATTAGCAGTAGAGGCCTCAAATTTGCAGGATAGGTTCAATGGTACAAAAGCTTGCCTCCGAGTTTTTTTGGCTTCGTTTCCAAAACAAGATGGCCGCCACGGCCGCTTCATTCAAATTTTTAGGGACTTTTTCTGCCCCAGTATATCAAAGGGTATGCAATGTACACTTTCCAAATTTGCAAGATATGTTCATCATGGTCAAAGCTTCCTTGGGAATTATTCTGGATATCTGGACAAAAACAAGATGGCTGCCATGGGTTTCTTTGACCGTTTTTTTACAAAATACAAAAAGTGCAAATATCTCAAAAACCGTAAGAGATAGAGTGATTTCGAGTGAATTTTGACCCGCAGGGTAGTACAGGAGTATTCGGTTGCAATATGAAAAATTTCAAATTTTACAACCTTTGGCAGCCATCTTGAATTTTTGCAGAAAATGAAAAATGGCAAATATCTCTGAAACTGTCAGAGATAGAGCGATTTCGAGCGAATTTTGGACCCGCGGGGTAGTAGAACTCGCCTACTCAAAATGAGTAAATGCTAATTATCTCTAAAAGTATTGCAGATAGCCAATTTTTCTCAAATAACTCATTCACCTACTTTTGGGAGAGCTTTCAAATGGTGAAGTTCCAGACCCGTAGGTAATTTACTCACCTACTCAAAATGAGCAAATGCGAATTATCTCTAAAAGTATTGCAGATAGCCAATTTTTCTCAAATAACTCCTTCACCTACTTTGGGAGAGCTTTCACTTGGTGAAGTTTCAGACCCGTACCTAATTACTCGTCTACTCAAAATGAGTAAATGCTAATTATCTCTTAAAAGTATTGCGGATACCCATTTTTTATCAAATAACTCATTCATCTACTTTTGGAAGAGCTTTCACATGGTGAAGTTTCAGACCCATAGATAATTACTCACCTACTCAAAATGAGTAAATGCGAATTATCTCTAAAAGTATTGCAGATAGCCAATTTTTCTCAAATAACTCCTTCACCTACATTTGGGAGAGCTTTCACTTGGTGAAGTTTCAGACTCGTAGCTAATTACTCGCCTACTCAAAATGAGTAAATGCTAATTATCTTTAAAAGTATTGTGGATACCCAATTTTTATCAAATAACTCCTTCATCTACTTTTGGGAGAGCTTTCACATGGTGAAGTTCCAGACCCGTAGGTAATTACTCACCTACTCAAAATGAGTAAATGCGAATTATCTCTAAAAGTATTGCAGATAGCCAATTTTTCTCAAATAACTCATTCACCTACTTTTTGGAGAGCTTTCACTTGGTGATGTTTCAGACCTGTAGCTAATTATTCACCTACTCTAAATGAGTAAATGCGAATTATCTCTAGAAGTATTGCAGATAGCCAGTATTTCTCAAATAACTCATTCACCTACATTTTGGAGAGCTTTCAATTAGTGAATTTTCAGATCCGTAGCTAATTACTCACCTACTCAAAAAATAAGTAAATGCCTATTATCACTGGAAGTATTGCAGATAGCCAGTATTTCTCAAATAACTCATTCACCTACATTTTGGAGAGCTTTCACACGCTAAAGTTTTTTTATGAATTTTTAAAATAATTTTTAATGCATTAAAATTAATCAAATCATGCACTAAATCAATTATAACGTGAAAAGTATTGCATTTAGAGCACTTTGTTAAAATATGTTATTCAGCTACTATTTCCATAGCTACAACATGGCGAGTATCTTGGGTGTCTATCTCAATAGCTAAGTGAGTAATAGCTACTTTTGGATTTTTCACTTACTTCCATCATGAGTAAAATCACTTGTAACTTGAAAACTATTGCATTTACAGAATTTTGTGCAAATATGTTATTCATCTACTTTTGGGTCAGCTATTACATAATAAAATTTCAGACCTGTAGCTCATGGCATAGCTGAGTAATAGCTACTTCTAGGTTATCACTGTTGAGTAAATCACATATAACTTGAAAACTGTTGCATTTAGATTATTTAGTTTCAAAATGTTATTCACCTATTTTGAGGCAACTATAACATAGTAAAATTCCAGACCTGTGGCTCATTGCATAGCTGAGTAATAGCTACTTTGAGGTTCTTACTCAACACTAAATCATTTATAACTTGAAAAGTATTGCATTTAGAGCATTTTGTTAAAATATGTTATTCAGCTACTTTTCAGGTAACATGGTGAGTAACTTGAGTGTCTATCTCAATAGCTAAGTGAGTAATAGCTATTTTTGGACTTTTCACTAACTTCCATCATGAGTAAAATCACTTGTAACTTGACTTGTAAATCTGTTATTCACCTACTTTTGGGTCAGCTATAACATAGTAAAATTTCAGACGTCTAGCTCGTGGCATAGCTGAGTAATAGCTACTTTTGCCTTTACCGGTGGATACATCTTGCATCTGGCCACAGATGCGTCCTTGGTCTAGTTGTACCTTAATTTTGATATAGGGGCCAAAAGTTGGATCCCTTAGCTACAATCCACTGTATGCTTGATTTTATATTTTTGGTATTAGTACTGTAATATACATAAATAGTGTTTATAGTACATATTATTTTTGAGTTCTTTCACAACTTCATGAATGATCACGAATCCACATTGTCAACAAGCATTATCCGAAACGCGTTTGGACGGAAGAAATCAAACCCTCGACAAACTCTTGATACGTGCACTGTTTTGATTTTTTAGATCTCTCACTTTTTTGCTTGATACATTTCCCGCATTGCCTTGTAAAATTCGCGTTCTCATATAATTTAGTCGACGTAGATTCCAAGAAAATCCGCATTTGTAGGCGAATTAATGCGCGCGTAAAATGCGTCCTAGAAGCAACACTGCTACTGGTTGTATGGTAAAGATCTTGAACCAGAAAGTAGTTGTCCAAAGAGTGTTGCCAGGTTGATTCAGTGGCGCATTCTCAGCTACTTATCAGATCATATCAGCACTGTGCCAAAATGTTCCACTAGTGTTCACTGTTCAGGATCTAAAGGATCAAAAGTACAATTCCAGAATTTGGATATCTAGTGTCAAGAATAGCTGTTGTCCTGAGTCAGCTTCTCAGAAATCATGTAACCATATCAACTGGTAGAAACGCTTTGGTAAGCTGTTAGTCCAAAGTAAATAACATTCTCTTGTTGCTTGGAAACAAAGGTGTAAAACTCACTTTTGTGACTTTGATACAGAACAGTATTTATATATTCATTTGAATACCTAATAAAAATGACACTGGTGCATGCTGTAACATAGAAGATACAGGACGGTCTTTCACACAACAGAGAGGAATGTTGTATAATTGGGAACCAGTAACTATAACAGAAATCAACGAGAGAGGAATGTTGTATAATTGGGAACCAGTAACTATAACAGACCAACGAGATCTCACCAGAGGTCATGAGAGTTCACAGCTAACATGTGGAAGATTTAAAGGGTTCACTTGGAGTTAGAATATAGAATCCAAACAGAACAGACATGTTATAAAATCACCTGTGGAGTTAAACAGAAGACAGGTAAAATTTACCACAATTACCACACATTAGAATTACTTAAAATGTCTTAAAACTATTCTAAACAATATTTAAAAACATACCTGATGTTATGTTATTAAATTTCTCTGTATAACTGTCAATATTTAGCCACAATAAAATAAAATGTATTTACACCGGTGTGAAGTTAGCCCAATATTCGGCTAGCCTTATCTTCGCCAATATCGTGCCAGCCCAATATTGGGCTAGCAGAATATTCAGCCATCAATATATTTACTCATAATAAAAACCTTACTCCAAAATGTCACTACATCCAACCAACAGTCCGTGATCCTAAATGAACCCAAACATATCCCTCTTCGGCCCATATGAAACAACATGCCTCGGGGGGCACAGTAATTTTGCAGCAACATGCCTGACCTCTGAATTTGCTTCTAGATATACACTACCTGACATACTTTGGTTCTCTATTACTCACAAACAAGACTTTGTGCCACCCTAGACTCAGTGGCTCTGAATAGCCCAAACATGGCCCTAATTAACCCAATAGAGACAACATGCCTCAAGGGCACAGTAATTTTGCAGTGACATGCCTCACCTCCAACTTTGCTTCTAGATATACACTACCTGACGTACTTTGTCCTCTACTACTCACTAACAAGGCTTTGTGCAACCCTAGACTCAATGGCGATGAATAGCCCGCACATGGCCCTAATTAGCCCTATTGGGACAACATGCCTCAGGGGCACAGTAATTTTGCAGTAACATGCCTGACCTCCAAATTTACTTCTAGATATACACTACCTGACGTACTTTGGTTCTCTATTACTCACAAACAAAGCTTTGTGCCATCCTAGACTCAGTGGCTCTGAACAGCCCAAACATAGCCTTAATTAACCCAATAGAGACAACATGCCTCAGGGGCATAGTAATTTTGCAGTGACATGCCTCACCTAGAAAACTTTGCTTCTAGATATACACTACGTGACGTACTTTGGTCCTCTACTACTCACTAACAAGGCTTTGTGCAACCCTAGACTCAATGGCCCTGAATAACCCACACATGGCCCTAATTAGCCCTTTAGGGACAATATGCCTCAGGGGCACAGTAATTTTGCAGTGACATGCCTCACCTCCAACTTTGCTTCTAGATACACACTACCTGACGTACTTTGGTCCTCTACTACGCACAAACAAGGCTTTGTGCCACCCTGGACTCAAAGTCCCTGAATAGCCCACACATGGCCCTAATTAGCCCTATAGAGACAACATGCCTCAGGGTGACAGTGATTTTGCAGTAACATGCCTCACCTCCAACTTTGCTTCTAGATATACACTACCTGACATACTTTGGTTCTCTATTACTCACAAAGAAGGCTTTGTGCCACCCTAGACTCAGTGACCCTGAATAGCCCAAACATGGCCCTAATTAACCCTATAGAGACAACATGTCTCAGGGGCACAGTAATTTTGCAGTAACATGCCTCACCTCCAACTTTGTTTCTAGATATGCACTACATGCTAGTAGAGGACCAAAGTACGTCAGGTAGTGTATATCTAGAGGCATGATGTCCCTACAGGGCAAATTAGGGCCATGTGTGGGCTATTCAGGGCCACTTAACCTAGGGTGGCACAAATTAAGCCTTGTTTGTGAGTGGTAGAGGACCAAAGTACGGCAGGTAGTGGATATCTAGAAGCCAAGTTAGAGGTGAGGCATGTTACTGCAAAATTACTGTGCCCCTGAGGCATGTTGTCCCTATGAGGGTCATTAGGGCCATGTGTGGGCTATTCAGGGCCAAGGATTGTTCGCTCGATGTAGTGATATTTTGGATTAATGTTTTTATTATGAGTAAATATACTGATGGCTGAATATTCTGCTAGCCCAATATTGGCCTAACTTCAAACGGGTGGTATTTACAGAGATCCACATTTGTTTTCACACCAAGCGCTAACTAGGTCAAGTAGTGCATCATCACAAAGATCAAGGAAACGCCTTATATGGCAAACCGTGTTTGTGTGTATGTGAAAACAACTAGTGGTGGTGGACCAATTCACGCCTGTGTACCTATTCATGCCCACCCTCCATTTTCTCAGAGATTTATAATTTTCCATAGAAAAGATGTTTACCACATCATTGATAATTATCAAATCGATCATATACATTAGTAATTAATTGTGTAACTGTGATTGTTTTGAATAAATTTAGGGGTGGGCGTGAATAGGTACATGGGCGTGAACTGATCCACCACCACTATAGCCGATGTACGGATTTTCGATATATTCACATTTTCGATCATTTAAACAATAAGCTCTGTTTCGTTTTTTGGATGCCGTTTTATAATATTTTAGAATAAAATACAAATACACTGAACCAGACACTTCATGGATTTAGCTTTGTTACAGTATATTTCTGATCATTTTGGTTACGTTCATTTTGATAAACATCATTGTTCATTTACATTGTCATATCGAAAACCCGTCAATCGAGGAAATATAGACCGAGTTTTCTGTCCCAAAATATGCCTTTTTAAAACTGATGGATGGCATTTTGGGACAGAGTTCCTCAATCCTCACCACACAAAAAACTGCAATATCTGAAAATTACTGTCATTTTAAACTTTAAAATATCCACTTAAATATATTCACAGTATAAAGCATTTAGATGCAGGAACATAATATTCAGTGTTTGCAGTAATATAGACACTTTTTCTGCACTTCCTGTTTCTATAAACAATGATGAAATTTTGCAGGTGAAATAAATTTTGGTAAATATATCCATTAACTACGGAAAAATTTTATTTCTTTTAACGCCGGGCACATCCTTGATACTCAAGGTAGCAGCCTAGTACACGGGTGGTCATGAAGATAAACGGTCATAGAGATAAACGGTCTTCAGAATTGTTCAAATCTAAGTGGTATAAACAACAAAATCACACAAACTAAATAAGAAAATACAATCAAAGAAAGCTTATGAAGACATCTGGTATTTGGTTTGTGTTGTGCTGCTCTTTAGACTACTTATATTTGAAGAATTCTGAAGACCGTCTATCTCTATGACCGTTTATCTTCGTGACCACCCGTGTACATGTTTAATGTCAGGATGTGTGCCATTTGTTGCCCTTCAGGACGTTTATGTTTTTTGCATATTTATGCCATCTGTCTCTCGCCAATACACCCATCTTTTAAAAATTGGCTGAGAGACAGATTAATCGGTCTAAGGAAATGGGAAGTCATGGCCTGAGAATCTTTTTCCAGGTGTCTTTCCTTTTTTGGTGTCAGACTACCTGCACTTCTGCTTAAAACCGGCAGGAGATACATGCCGCGGCAGTGGCCTTGTTATTTGAATATGGGCCCGAGTTTGTCATAGATTGGTAAGAGTTGGTGCAGATCCGAGTTGACCACTGTACTACAGTACAGTACAGTACTGTAGCTGGCGAAACCAACTAACGACGACATTCGTACGTGTTAGGTTCGCTATGTCAGCTACGAGTTGACCAGTTTCCCTCACGGAGCACCAATGGTTTCCAACGATCTTCTACTGGTAATTTACAAAATGTTTACCAAACATTTCTGTTTTTGGCAGCATAAAAACCTCAATTTGAGCGATAATATATTCTTCATGATTACAAGAGGTTTCGCGGTATGGAGGTTTCCAAAAGAAAGATCATCGCTGACGGGAGGAATGCACAGCCGGCCTCGGGGCTCACTGTAACAATAAGAGTGCGAATTATTTCAAAATGAAAAGCTGGTTCCCAATCAAAACCAAAGAAACAACTTTATCCAGAAACACGCACCTAGTTCTTCTTTTATTTACACAGTGGGCCCATACCTCCTCATTTTATGACACAGTGGGCCTATACCCCCTCATTTACTTACACAGTGGGCACCACCCGCGCCATCTATCAATTTAGTACGAACCACGGAGACATCGTTTTTTCTCGAAAACAAAATTATAAACTCCAATTGTAACACCAATTCAGCATATTAGTACACATTTCTCAGTCCAATTATTTCAATTATTGCTTTACTACACCATGTTTTCATTTTTCTACCACTTATGTAGTTTATAGCTGTCTGCTCTTTTATTACCCCATAATCGGGTATTATCGCCCATTTACTGGGAATTACCGTGTAACTGTCCAAACTATTGGTGTATCATCCCTATTATTTATCTTTCACAGAGTTATTCCAGTAACCTTTTTTGCTGCTTTGTTGTATGGTTCTTGTGTTATATAAGTTATTGTAGCTATCTTGAGGGCAGTTTTAAGGTTCTGAGGCTTATTGGGGTGAATAGGGTGCCCGTGAGTCGCCCACGGGACGAAGATCGGAACGTGAGCTTACTAGGGACATTTATCATGAGTCACCCCAACCACTTAGTTTGCTAGGTGTCTATTACTCTGTCTTGCCTGCTCCTTAGCCATGATGTTGTTGGGTTTTCTGTGCTTCAGTCTCCTCTTTTGGCTGAAAGTGGCTGACCAAAGTCAGTTCTTAGTCTCTCCCTGTGCCCTTCGTGTTCCTGCCCCGATCAGGGATTACTCCTGTAAAATTTTCTCAAATAAGTTTCCTGCATATGCCAGGGTCAAATGTCTTTTGATTCTGTTGTTGTTATCTGGTGACATCGCCCTTAATCCAGGTCCTATAAACTTTGGCTTTGTGAATTGCCGTTCCATCAGGAATAAGGGTCCCTTGATCTGTGACACAATTGTCTCGAATAATTTTGATATTTTGGCACTTGCAGAAACTCACATTCACATTTCTGATACCGACAGCCTACTGAAGTCAGTAACTCCGCCTGGATTTCAACTCACTCATAGGCCCCGGACGATTGGTCGCGGTGGCGGAGTGGGCTTCCTTTCCAAGAAAAACTTACCTGCTAAGACTGTTGACGCACCAACACATTCCACTTTCGAAAACATCGTCATATCAATTGTCACTAACTCAAAATCATTTGTTATGGCTTGTGTCTATCGCACCCCAGGTTCATGTTCCTCTGCCTTTCTTGATGATTTCCTGCATTTCTGTGGTTTTCTGTCATCTCTCACTTCCTCCTTCATCATCTGTGGAGACTTTAATGTCCATGTGGACACAGATTGTATTGACCAAAGAAAATTTCTCAATCTATTAGATACCTCTAATCTTGCCCAAAATGTTAATAAAGCTACCCACTTGCATGGTCATACACTGGATCTGATACTTAGCACAAGCGATTCCTCCTTTGTCAGTAATGTGACAGTTGGGGAAATGGTCTCAGATCATGCACTGGTGAAATGTCATTTGGATTTTGCATGCCCTGCAGTACCGAAGGTTGACAGTATTTCTTACCGCAGGTACCATAAAATCAATATGAAGAGCTTTTGTGAGGATCTTGCAAACACATCCTTTGTCACATCTCCTGCTATAGTGGCTGCAGACCTGTATGACCAGTATATTCGTGACCTTGGTGGTGTCTTGGACAGGCATGCACCATTGATTTGTCGAAGAGCTAAGAAAACACCAGCTGGATGGCTGTCAGATTCTTACCGTAGGGCCAAATCTATCAGGCGTCAATTTGAGCGCATGTGGCGTAGGGATAGGTCACAGTTGAGCAGAAGTAGATTGCGCAGACAGATTGCCCGGTGCAATGCAATCATAAATAGAGACAAGGCTGAATACTATAGCACCATCATTAGTGATAACAGCCGTGACCCAAAGAAGTTATGGCATACACTTCGTCAAGTCCCCAATAGTGGTCAAGAGAGTACTCTCCCTCCTCATCAGTCTGAGAAATCCTTAGCAAACAAATTTGCTTCCTTCTTTCATAAAAAAATCAAAAGGATTCGTGATATGTTCACAGCCTCTTCGGCAACAGTCATATCACCCATGTGTACACCTCCCAACCTACCTTCCTTCAATGAGGTCTCGGAGGACGAGGTACTAAAAATCATCAAAAATTCCCCTACAAAATCATGTCTTTTAGATCCAGTCCCTACTTTTCTTTTGAAAGATTGTGTGGAAATTTTACTCCCGTCAATTACAAAACTTGTCAATCTGTCATTGGCTGAGGGTGTATTTCCTCAAAACTTCAAGAAGGCAGTTGTCACTCCTCTCATTAAGAAAGCATCACTTCCAAATGAGGATTTGCAAAATTATCGACCGGTATCAGGACTATGTTTCATGTCAAAATTGGTGGAGCGTGTAGTTGTTAAACAGCTCATGCAACATATCAATAGTAACAATCTTGATCATCCTAGGCAATCTGCATACAAAAGTGGTCACTCTATCAAAAATGAGATCCATCTCTCACTATCACGGGGCGAGCCTACTGCATTGGTCTTACTGGATCTGTCAGCTGCGTTCGACACAATTGACCACCCGACTCTTCTTAATTGTCTTAAATCATGGTTTGGTGTGTCTGGCACAGCCTTGAAGTGGTTCACGTCCTATCTCAGCCATCATTTCCAGGCAATTAAAATTGGGTCAACCCTCTCTGATTTGCATGAGCTGTTGTTTGGAGTACCACAAGGCTCCGTCATTGGTCCTCTGCTGTTCTCCTTATACACCACTCCTTTGAGTAAGGTTATTGGAACGCATCCTGACATCAAATACCACTTTTATGCAGACGACACACAGTTGTTTATTCATATCTCTCACAAAAATGCAGCCCTGGCTTTTAACAAACTGAATTCTTGTCTTCTGGATGTTCAAAAATGGATGTCGTCAAGTATGCTCAAACTAAATCCTGACAAAACAGAGTTTATCATCTTTGGATTCCATGCACAACTCAAGAAATTAGATCCCTATCTCCCAGTTAAGATATTTGGTAATTTCATGCATCCTGCAGTTGTTGTTAAGAACCTTGGTGTCTGGTTTGATGCTAATTTTTCCTTTGCTAACCATGTCCGCAATATTTGTAAGACATGCTTCATTCAAATTCGTGATCTCAGGCGGGTTAGAAAGCACTTGACTGATGAGGCTGCTATCCTGGCAGCTAATGCCTTGGTGAGCAGTCGCCTTGATTACTGCAACTCTCTCTTCAGGAGTCTGTCCAGTCTCAATATGCGTAAACTACAGTGTATTCAAAATACACTTGCCAGGATTGTCACAAACTGTAACAAACACACGCGGGCATCTCCTATTCTCAAACGACTCTATTGGCTCCCAGTTGAATCTCGCTGTATCTTCAAAACTGCCACTCTAGTTTATAAGTTTCTTCACAGTGGTCATCCCAGTTACTTTGGTCCTCTTCTGCCCACTCGTTGCGGAAGATATAGTACAAGATACAACCATCCAGATAAAAGGTTCCTGGAGGTTCCTCAATTCTGTCCATCTGTACATAAATCCAAAAATCACTTTGGCCACAGCTTTGCTTTTGATGCCCCCACAGTCTGGAATCATTTGCCTAATGAGGTATGTTCTGCCCCAACTCTCACCTGTTTCAGGAAAAGGTTAAAATCATATCTCTTCCACAAGGCATTCCCACCTTAGCATACACTCTATCCGGCGTCTCCGTGGTACTGGACTTGGCAACGGCTATGGACAGATGATTTCTTAAACTTGATTTTTGGTGTTGCGCCTTAGAGTCTGCCTTGCAGAGATTAAGCGCTATAAAAGTACAGAATAGAATAGAATAGAATCTACTGTACACAGACTGTCCAGCCTCATTTCTTCTATTACTTGCACAGTGGGCCCATACCTCCTCATTTATGACACAGTGGGCCTATACCCCCTCATTTACTTACACAGTAAGCACCACCTTTGCCAGCTATTGTACTAGGACTACCAAGCCTAATTAAGTTCATCCTTTCCTTGTACAGTGGGCCTATATCTCCTAATTTATGACATGGTGGGCCTATACCAACTCATTTTCTTACACAGTGGACACCACACTCACCATCTACTGTACACAGATTGTCCAGCCTCAATTCCTCTATTACTTGCACAGTGGGCCCATACCTCCTCATTTATGACACAGTGGGCCTATACCCCCTCATTTTCTTACACAGTGGGCACCACCCGCGCCATCTACTGTACACAGACTGTCCAGCCTCGGTTCATTTCTTATAGCACAGTGGGCCCATACCTCCTCATTTTAGGACACAGTGGGCCTATACCCTCTCGTTTACTTACACAGTGAGTACTAACCTCGCCATCTACTGTACACCGACTGTCTAGCCTCAGTTCTTCCCTTACTGGCACAGTGGGACCATACCTCCTCATTTTATGCAACAGTGGGCCTATACCCCCTCATTTACTTGCACAGTGGGCACCACCCTCAGCATCTACTGTACCATCCCCCCATCTCGTGGACACATACTGTCCACCCTAAGTTCCCCCCTTAGTTGCACAGTGGGCCCATACCTCCTCATTTTAAGACACAGTAGACCTATACCCCCTCATTTACTTACACAGTGGGCACCACCCTCGCCATCTACTGTACACAAAGTGTCTAGCCTCATTTCCTCTCTTACTTGCACAGTGGGCCCATACCTCCTCATTTTATTACAAATTGGGCCTATACACCCTCATTTACTTACACAGTTAGCACCAACCTCGCCATTTAATGAACACACACTGTCCAGCCTCAGTTCGGCTCTTACTTGCACAGTAGGCCCATATCTCCTCATTTTATCACACAGTGGGCCTATACCCCCTCATTTACTTACACAGTGGGCACCACCCGCGCCATCTACTGTACACAGACTATCCAGCCTCATTTCCTGTATTACTTGCACAGTGGGCCCATACCTCCTCATTTTATGACACAGTGGGCCTATACCCCCTCATTTACTAACACAGTGGGCACCACCAGCGCCATCTACTGTACTAGGACTGTCAAGCCTAAGTTCCTCCTTTCCTTGTACAGTGGGCCCATACCTCCTTATTTCATGACACAGTGGGCCTATACTCCCTCATTTACTTGCACAGTGAGCACCACCCTCACCATCTACTGTACACAAACTGTCCAACCTCAGTTCCTCCCTTACTTGTACAGTTGGCCCATAGATCCTGATTTTATGATACAGTGGGCATATACCCTCTCGTTTACTTACACAGTGGGCACCACCCTCGCCATCTACTGTACAGAATGTCCAGCCTCACTTCCTCCCTTACTTGTACTGTGGGCCCATACTTCCTACTTTTATGACACCATCCTCGACATCTACTGTACACAGACTGTCCAGCCTCAGTTCCTCCCTTACTTGCACAGTGGGCCCATAATTCCTCATTTTATGCAACAGTGGGCCTATACCCCTCATTTTATGCAACAGTGAGCACCACCTTTGCCATCTACTGTATGCAGACTGTCCAGCCTCAGTTCTTTCTTTTCTTGTACAGTGGGCCTATATCTCCTCATTTTTGACAAGGTGGGAATATACCCACTTATTTTCTTACACAGTGGGCACCATCCTCGCCATCTACTGTACACACACTGTCCAGCCTCATTTCCCCTCTTACTTGCACAGTGGGCCAATACATCCTCATTTTGTGACACAGTGGGCCTATACCGCATTTTCTTACCCAGTGAGCACCACACTCACTATCTACTGTACCATCCCCCCATCTCATGGACACACACTGTCCAGCCTCAGTTCCTCCCTTAGTTGCAGAGTGAGCCTATATCTCCTCATTTTATGACACAGTGGGCCTATATCCCCCATTGACTTACACAGTGGGCAGCACACTCGCAATCTCCTGTACACAGATTGTCCTGCCTCATTTCTTCCCTTACTTGTACAGTGGGCCCATACCTCCTCATTTTATGCAACAATGGGCCTATATCCCCTCATTTTCTTACAGAGTGGGCGCCACCCTCACTATCTACTGTACCATCCCCCAGCTCATGGACACAGACTGTGCAGCCTCAGTTCCTCCCTTAGTTGCACAGTGGGCCCATACCTCCTCATTTTATGACACAGTGGGCCTATAGCCCCTCATTTACGTACACTGTGGACACCACCCTTGCCATCTACTGTACATAGACTGTCCAGCATCAGTTCCTCCCTTACTTGTACAATGGGCCCATACCTACTCATTTTATGACACAGTGGGCCTATACCTCCTCATTTTCTTACAGAGTGAGCACCACCCGCGCCATCTACTGTACACAGACTGTCCAACATCACTTCCTCCCTTACTTGTACAGTGGGCCCATACCTCCTCCTTTTGTGACACAGTGGGCCTATACCGCCTCATTTACCTACACAGTGGGCACCACCCTCGCCATCTACTGTACACAGACTGTCCAGCCTCAGTCCCTTACTTATTTGCACAGTGAGCCCTTATTTCCTCATTTTATGACACAGTGGGCCTATACCCCCTGATTTACTTACACAGTGAGCAGTACCCTCGCCATCTACCATACACAGACTGTCCAACCTCACTTCCTCCCTTACTTGCACAGTAGACCCATACCTCCTCATTTTATGGCACAGTGGGCATATACCCCCTCATTTTCTTACACAGTGGGCACCATCCTGGCCATCTACTGTACACAGACTGCCCAGCCTCAGTTCCTCCCTTACTTGCAAAGTGGGACCATAACTCCTCATTTAATGCAACAGTGGGCCTATACCCCCTCATTTTATGCAACAGTGAGCACCACCTTTGCCATCTACTGTGTGCAGACTGTCCAGCCTCAGTTCCTCCTTTTCTTGTACAGGGGGCCTATATCTCCTCATTTTTGACAAGGTGGGCCTATACCCACTTATTTTCTTACACAGTGGGCACCACCCTCGCCATCTACTGTACACACACTGTCCAGCCTCATTTCCCCTTTTACTTGCACAGTAGGCCGATACATCCTCATTTTATGACACAGTGGGCCTATACCCCCTCATTGACTTACACAGTGGGCAGCACACTCGCAATCTCCTGTACACAGATTGTCCAGCCTCACTTCCTCCCTTACTTGCACATCCTCATTTTATACAACACTGGGCGTTTACCCCTACATTTACTTATACAGTGGACACCACCCTCTCCATCTACTGTACACAGACTGTCCAGCCTCAGGTCCTCCCTTACTGGCACAGTGGTTCTGTACCTCCTCATTTTTTGACACAGTGGGCCTATAACCCCTCATTTTCTTACACAGTGGGCACCACCCTCGCCATCTACTGTACACACACTGTCCAGCCTCATTTCCCCTTTTACTTGCACAGTAGGCCGATACATCCTCATTTTATGATACAGTGGGCCTATACCCCATTTACTTACCCAATGGGCACCACCCTCATTATCTACTGTACCATCCCCCCCATCTCATGGACACGCACTGTCCAGCCTCAGTTAATCCCTTAGTTGCAGAGTGGGCCCATATCTCCTCATTTTATGACACAGTGGGCCTATACCCCCTCATTGACTTACACAGTGGGCAGCACACTCGCAATCTCCTGTACACAGATTGTCCAGCCTCACTTCCTCCCTTACTTGCACATCCTCATTTTATACAACACTGGGCGTTTACCCCTACATTTACTTATACAGTGGACACCACCCTCTCCATCTACTGTACACAGACTGTCCAGCCTCAGGTCCTCCCTTACTGGCACAGTGGTTCTGTACCTCCTCATTTTTTGACACAGTGGGCCTATAACCCCTCATTTTCTTACACAGTGGGCACCACCCTTGCCATCTACTGTACACAGACTGCCCAGCCTTACTTCCTCCTTTACTTGCACATTGGGCCCATACCTCTTCATTTTATGACACAGTGGGCATGTACCCCCTCATTTACTTACACAGGATGCACCACCAAAGCCATCTACTGTATACAAACTGTCCAGGTTTATTTCCTCTCTACTTGAACAGTGGGCTGATACCTCCTCATTTTATGACACAGTGGGCCTATACCCCTTCATTTACTTACATAGTGGGCACCACCCTCGTCATCTACTGTGCACAGACTCTCAGAAGGGTATAGGCCCATTGTGTCCTAAAATGGGGAGGGATGGGCCCACTGTGCAAGTAAGAGAGGAAATGAGGCTGGACAGTGTGTGTACAGCAGATGGTGAGGGTGGTGCCCACTGTCTAAGAAAATGGGGGTATAGGCCCACTGTGTCAAAAAATGAGGAGGTATGGAACCACTGTGCAAGTAAGGGAGGAAATGAAGCTGGACAGTTTGTGTACAGTAGATGGCTTTGGTGCTACACCCTGTGTAAGTAAATGAGGGGTGCATGCCCACTCTGTCATAAAATGAGGAGGTATGGGCCTACTGTGTAAGTAAGGGAGGAAGTGAGGCTGGACAGTCTGTGTACAGTAGATGGCGAGAGTGGTGCCCACTATGTAAGAAAATGAGGGGGTATAGGCCTACTGTGTCATAAAATGAAGAGGTATGGGCCCACTGTGCAAATAAGGGAGGAACTGAGGCTGCACAGTTTTTGCAAAGTAGATGGCGAGGGTGGTGCCAACTGTGTAAGTAAGTGAGGGGGTATAGGCCCACTGTGTCATAAAATAAGAAGGTATGGGCCCATTGTGTAAGTTAGGGGGGAATAAGTCTGCACAGTTTGTGTAAAGTAGATGGCGAGGGTGGTGCCCACTGTGTAAGTAGATGATGGGGTACAGGCCCACTGTGTCATAAAATGAGGGGTATAGGCCCACTGTGTCATACAATTAGAAGGTATGGGCCCATTGTGTAAGTAAGGGAGGAACTGAGGCTGCACAGTTTGTGTAAATTAGATGGCGACAGTCTTGCCCACTGTGTAAGTAGATGATGGGGTATAGGCCCACTGTGTCATAAAATGAGGAGGTATGGGCCCATTGTGTAAGTAAGGGAGGAACTGAGGCTGCACAGTTTGTGTAAAGTAGATGGCGATGGTGGTGCCCACTGTGTAAGTAGATGATGGGGTACAGGCCCACTGTGACATAAAATCACGGGGTATAGGCCCACCGTGTCATAAATGAGGTGGTATGGGCCCATTGTGTAAGTAAGGGAGCAACTGAGGCTGCACAGTTTTTGCAAAATAGATGGTGAGGGTGATGCCAACTGTGTAAGTAAATTAGGGGGTATAGGCCCACTGTGACATAAAATGAGGAGGTATGGGCCCACTGTGCAAGTAAGGGAGGAACTGGGACTTGACAGTCTCTGTGTAGTAGATGGCGAGGGTGCTGCTTACTGTGTAAGTAAATGAGGGGTATAGGCCCACTTTGTAAGAAAATGGGGAGGTATATACAAAGGCCCACTGTGCAAGTAAGAGACGAACTGAGGCTAGGCAGTGTGTGTTCATTAGTTAGCGAGGTTGGTGCTCACTGTGTAAGTAAATGAGGGGGTATAGGCCTACTGTGTCCTAAAATGAGGAGGTATGGAACCACTGTGGAAGTAAGGGGAGAAGGGAGGCTGGATAGTCTGTGTACAGTAGATGGCGAGGGTGGTGCCCACTGTATAAGAAAATGACGGGGTATAGGCCCACTGGTCAAAACATGAGGAGATATGGAACCACTGTGGAAGTGAGGGAGGAAATGAGGCTGGACACTCTGTGTGCAGTAAATCGCGAGGGTGGTGCCCACTGTGTACGAAAATGAGGAGCTATGGGCCCACTGTGCAAATAAGGGAGGAACTGAGGCTGGACAGTTTGTGTCCAGTAGACGGCTTGGGTGGTGCCCACTGTGTAAGTAAATGAGGGGGTATAGGCCTACTGTGTCATAAAATGAGGAGGTATGGGCCCACTGTGCAAGTAAGGAAGAAATAAGGCTGGACAGTCTGTGTACAGTAGATGGCGAGGCTGGTACTCACTGTGTAAGAAAATGAGGGGGTTTAGGCCCACTCTGTCATAAATGAGGAGGTATGGGCCCACTGGTGAAGTAAGGGAGGAAATGAGGCTATACAGTTTGTGTACAGTAGATGGCGAGGGTGGTGCCCATTGGGTAAGTAAATGGAGTATAGGCCCACTGTGTCATAGAATGAGGAGGTATAGGCCCACTGTACAAGTAAGGGAAGAAATGAGGCTGGACAGTCTGTGTACAGTAGATGGCGAGGGTGGTGCCCACTGTTTAAGAAAATGAGGGGGTATAGGCCCACTGTGTCCAAAAATGAGGAGGTATGGAACCACTGTGGAAGTAAGGGAGGAAGTGAGGCTGGATACTCTGTGTACAGTAGATGACGAGGGTGGTGCCCACTGTGTAAGTAAATGAGGGGGTATAGGCCTACTGTGTCATAAAATGAGGAGGTATGGGCCCACTGTGCAAGTAAGGCAGGAACTGAGGCTGGACAGTCTGTGTACAGCAGATGACAAGATTGGTGCTCACTCTGTAAGTAACTGAGGGGGTAGGCCCACTCTGTCATAAATGAGTAGGGATGGGCCCACTGTACAAGTAAGGGAGGAACTGAGGCTGGAAAGTCTAGGTACAGTAGATGGCGAGAGTGGTACTCACTCTGTAAGTAAATGAGGGGGTATAGGCCCACTGTGTCATAAACGAGGAGTGATGGGCCCACTGTATAAGTAAGGAGGAACTGAGGCTGGACAGCCTATGTACTGTAGATGGCGAGGGTGGTACTTACTTTGTAAGTAAATGAGGGGATATAGGCCCACTGTGTCATAAATGAGGAAGTATGGGCCCACTGTGGAAGTCTGTCTGTCTGTGTACAGTAGATGGCGAGGGTGGTGCTCACTGTGTAATTAAATGAAGGGGTATAAGCCCACTGTGTCATAAAATGGGGAGACAGAATAGATAGTGATAGTTATGCTTCCCTTTTAATAATAAATTTATAATTTCATGAAAACCTGTATGCTCATTGAGCAGGTCCCACTGTGCAAAAAGCATGTCCCACTGCAACACTGCACAGTGGGCCCCGTGGCCGGCTGTGTTTGCCTCTCTTCAGTGCTGAACCCCCTTCTCGAGGTTTCGCGTAAAACTCACTGGGGAGGCGCGGTGAACGTTCATTATTTCTTTTAAGTTAAGGGTAACACAAAGTCTTTAATAACTTACGGATTTTGATCATTGAGGTACCATTGTTTTTATATTTTAATCGTGGATCTAATGGTATGTGATAATGTTAAATTATATTGAGATAGGCTATTATATTTTGTAGCAACTACCCAGCAAGCATGATCATATGGGGCCTATGTGGGCTATAGGCGGGCAAATAGCAATATGGGTCCTATAAAGGATATATATGGGCACAGAATGGCCAAAGGGGGCCCATATTGGTCCCATTTATATAAAAATACTTAATGTTCCCTAAATAGTACAAAATCAGGAAAATAAAATAATAATAGATTCATTTGGCATCATGTTGATTTGGACTTCGCAAAGAGTGGTAAACAAAACATTTATTATCACAATGTTTAATATGGGCCCCAGAATGGACTTTTATGGATGATTTACTGGTATAAGGGTCCCAGATAGGTCCCATATATAAATCATAGAGGAAAAATGTAAATATATATAACAAGTGTTCTTTATTAACTTCTCATCTGATTTTGAATGAAAAAAATCCAAAAATAAAAAAGGTCCTATTTGAGAAAAACAACTCGCCACAAAAGCTTTTTAAATAAAAGTGTACACGCATATTGGTTGGACCTGTGAAGGTCAAAAATGGGTATAATATTCTCACAAGGGACCCTCATTATTATCACATACAATAGCCATTTTATAGCTCTGTAAATGTATTGTCAAGTTTTTGTAAAAAATGTATTAAATTAAATTTGTTGTATATCTCACTAATTAATAATCTAATGGTTTATATTACCTTAATGTACCACAAACACCTTTTTCATGTATAAGAGTACAGAAATCCTAAGTCTACAGTTGTGGAAATTCTGTAAAATTTTAGTTTCTCTTAGTTTAACTCAAGGGGTCATTAATAGGTCCAACCCCCTATATCATGCAGTACAGATATGTTTATCTTTTCACACAGATAGTATTTTGAGGCAGTGCTAGGAAAATGGGAAAACACCCCATGGTGTGAAACAGGGTAGCCTTTTGTCACTAGGATACAAATTACAGTACAATTTAAAGATTATAAATATGTGTGAGAAATCTATGAAATTTGTAAAAATTGTGTAACTAAGGCTAAAATAATAAACTATGATATTTTTTGGTGGGGATTCATAATGAAAAAAAATCTTTATTAATCAAATAATGCATGTGCTTAATTATATCAGTTAGCTGAGGATTTCATCATGTGTTTTACTTGTGTCTTGACAAGGCTATGTAGCTGTTTTAGCTTGGGCCATCTGGAAAAAGGGTTTGGGTGAATCATTAAGTGATGAGTTTCTGATACACATCTCTGTATTCTATATAAGACAAGCTTAGACACAAATGTGGTACATCATAAGATTTTGAACTTGAAATGATTTGAATTACATTCTGGAAATTGGATAATAGTATAGTATGAATCAAGATTGTATTGTGCATTATTTACAAAGGCTTCATGAAACTGTATTAAAATATTAGACAGAACATGTGGGCAAAGTGTGAAGGAAATTGCTGACTGTTCACACAGATCAACTCAGTTTTGAGCTTCTATTACATGCGAGCTGAACTACAAATGGACCTTGTGTTGGTAGTGCACATTTAAAAACTGAGCCGGTCCATACATCTGAACCTATATGTAGGACCAATAAGAACAAGGATGCAGTTCACCATATAGTGCCCTTGTCAGACCCACATATAACCCATATACAGAGCCCATACTGGTCCCATCACCAAACCATTTGCAAAAACCATCTGGGCCCCATGTTCAAATTACAAGTTGGGCCCATGTGGGACCCATTTATTTCACAATAAAGGCCCCATATGGGGCCCATATATGACCCTTATTGGTAAACCATATTGGTCCCATCAGAAAACCGTTTGCAAAAACTGACTGGGGCCCATATAGGGCGCCCACAAAGACCCTATATAAGAACCCATTTGGGACCCTTGTTGGTCTCATATGTAGTGCTGGCTGGGTATATACATATACTGTGAGTATACTTATTAATTCCACATGGATATACTGATTGCAATTCTTTTGACTAGCTAAAATTAGGGTCTCTTGTGTTGTAGCAATTACTTGATGCACTATAAGGGATTAATCCACATAATTGACACTATTATGAGGTTCAGCGCTAAAAGAGGCCCCCCAGCAGGCACAGGTCCAATTCTTGACATCATGTTTTGGTCATGTTAGTATATGACATCAAGTAACTATCACTCGGACATGATTTAAGGTGGTCACGTCATCTGACACAAATCTGACATCCAGTTTATGTGACATGACATGACTTTATGTCAATAACATACCTACAATATCAACTAGATGACAAAATGATAACCAGACCTAATGTGATTGTATTATCCTATTCAATGACATAAAATTGACACCATCCCAACATGACTTTTTGTAGTCATGTCAAATGATGAAAATATGATGTTCGAATAATATGATGTGACCTGATATTCTACTCGGGCATTGTTTCTGACATCTTAATGATATTAATATGATGTCACTTTGTTAAAACATTTCAAGTGGAGTATCATCATATCATTTGAGATCGGATTAACATCAGTATTCTATAAAATTATATCATTTTTAGGAATATTACAAATGTAATATCATCCTGTACACCAGCCAAGGTCATATTAGGACAGGCCCTCAGCTTTTTCACATGAGTAGGGTCAAACCTAGGCAGAGGTGACAACCTTTGATTAGATGCTGAACCTACTAACTTGGCCTCTAGTCTCTGTGATGTTGCTTTGACAAAAATAATTAAGTTTTGGTACAGACAAAACAATTATGTTTAAAACTATAACTAAAATGCTGTGTGACAGCAAAAATTTACAAGAAATATGTTGTTTTGTAAACAAATGTATACTTTAGTGTTTGCAACCAAGCCAAAGATTGAATAAATAAAGATAAAAGTTCAGAAAAAGGGCTTCTAATATTCAAACTTTTGTACCCATAATTTGTATCTTTACAAATGGTATAAATTTTTGAACTGGTTCCCACTGAACATTAATTATTTTCTCCCATGGAATAATCTTTATAGTACATGGAAATCACTTAAGGCTGTGTCAGGTAAGTGTACACAAATGGTAGTTAAAGCAATGTAATGTGATATTAACTGTGAAAACAAAATGTTATTAACCAATATTTTTATTACTGAAAATTAGTTTCAGCACTTGTGAAATGATGTCAATCAGATTTTTATATCAGTACATCAAATTGATGTCAGTTTCTGATGTCATATAGACATGAAGTCAGTCCAAATTGGGCGATCATATTGATGTCTTATGCTGATATCAAATTTATATCGGCTACTAGATGTCATTTTTATGGCTTTTGGAGATGTCAAATAGACTAGGCTACTAAAGATCTGTTTGACATTTAACATATGATGTCATTTCGAATTTCAAATAAGCATCAGTTTCTGATGTCTTGCCCAGTGTCTTTTTGATTTCTTTTTGATATCCTATTGCCTGCTGGGCCAGCCCAGGGCCCACTGTGCACTGCATTTGGAACACAGTGGCCCCCACTCCCTACAACTTACACAGTGGGCACCACTTAGTCATCTACTCTGCACAAATTGTCCATTCTCAATTCCTCCCTGACCCACACAATGAGACCGTACCCCCCCCCAGTTTCTGACACAGTGGGATTCTAACCCCTCAATTACTTAGACTATCCTAACCATCTACACAGGTGGTCACAAAGATAAACAGTCATAGAGATAAACGGTCTTCAAATCTTTCGAATTTAAATAGTGTAAATAACAAAATCGCACAAACTAAATAACAACATATACTTAAACAATGTGTACCATAACATTTGGTTTGTGTTATATTGTTGATTAAACCATTTAACAGTTTCTGTGTCATAATTTCTGAAAATCGTTTATCTCTATGACTGTTTACCTCAGTGACCACCCATGTACTGTATAGAAACAGTCCAACCTGAGTTCTTCCCTTACATACACAGTGGGACCATACCTCCTCATTTTACGACACAGTGCATGAGACCCTACTCCCTCGGTTACTTGCACAGTGGGCACCACACTCCGCCACACAAAGTGTCCATTCTCAATTCCTACCTTGCCTACGCAATGGAATTTTTCCTCCTCATTTTATGACACAATGGGACCCTAACCCCTCATTTACTTACACCTGGCATCACCCTCATCACATACTGTATAGAAACTGTCCATCTTTATTCCCTCTAACACATATAAGTGGCCCCATACCTTCTCCTTTAATGACACAGTACCTTCTCTACCTCAGAGTGTCAAGCTACCCTAAAATACAATAGTTCTGTTGTATCCACATGCCAAATTTGAGTGAAATCTATCAAAATATTTTTGAAATACTTTTCAGAAACAAAATAACTTTATGTCTATTTATTATACCTCAAGTGAGTTTCAGCCAATCAGATTGCAGTATTTGAGGGCAATATGATGTGATATTGGCCTTTCTGGATAAAAAATGTCATTCTGATGCCCATTTTGTCCTGTAATCTGTAGTGCGTATGCAATGACAATGTAAACAGACTAGATGTTGTTTACTGGATACATGATTGCCACGTCCTCTGAGGCCGGGGTTCGGTTCCTGGCACGGCCTCAAGTGTGAAAGCTGGTAGTTGCTTGCCGTTGGTCGGCAGTTTACAGTACAGAACCCTGATGAACTGTATGTACTGGTTTCCTCTGCCCTTCCAACTACCTGTCGTGATATGACCTGTACAGTGTTGGAAGTGACGCAAAACCCCAAATAAGTAAAAATCATTGCCATGTCACATAGTGCTGTAGATATGTGTGAATAAACCTTTGTAGAGTTTTTCAGTGTGTAGGTATATATTTTCTTCAGTTGCAGCATTCATTATACCCATATACACATAATGCAAGAGAATACATACATTTACAGAGTTGTTCAGTGTGTGGAAATTGATTTTTTTGTCATTGTCAGGCGTCAGTGTGTTGTAGCAATGGGTAATAAACCACGTCAATTGAATACGTTTGTAACATTAATATTTTGATGTATTTATGAGGTCAGGGAGGGGGCTCGGTGGTGTAGTGGTTAGAGTTCTCACCTCCAACCTCTGAGGCCACCGGTTCCAATCTCGGGCTGGGCACTTCATGTTGGAAAGCTGGTAGTTACTTGCTGATGCCCCGTGGTTTACAGGTCAGTATGCACTGGTTTCCTCCACCTGTAAACTACCCGTCGCAATATGACCCTGGCTGTTGAACGCAACGTAAAACAACAAATAAATAAATAAATTATGAGGTCAGGATGACAATTTCAGAATTTACAGTGTCTAGTTTAGTTGAAGAAATGGCTACATATATTGGTGAACATATTGTAGTGTATGTACATAATACTGACATCTTTGAAATACTGTAAGGATTGACAATGTAGACAAATTTTGATCTTTGATTTGATTTAGAAGACAGGTTTGCTGAAGAGAGTGAGGTTAATTTATCAGACTTGTTGGGAGG
Organism: Sabellastarte sp. h YS-2021; assembly: GCA_964017235.1. NCBI lineage: Eukaryota > Metazoa > Annelida > Polychaeta > Sabellida > Sabellidae > Sabellastarte > Sabellastarte sp. h YS-2021. The sequence goes on from OZ024928.1 coordinate 141,390,642, forward strand.
GCAGCATTCAAAGAATGCAAAAATGCCACATAGTTTACTACATGAATTTTTATTGATTATATGACAATTCATAACTACTTATCCAAGGATACAGTTTCTGAAGAGTTTCTTGAAAGGATAGCATTGTGTAAACGTGGCAGTATTTCAGTTAAATTCTATGCATGCAGCATTAAGAAATAAAGAGAGACAAGTTAACAAAAGTAATTCACTCATGGCAATTGGCCACAACTTGCATAGATATTTCAGTAGTCTGAGATCTGATGCTGATATTGCACATGGTGAATCATTTAAGAAGTCTACTGATGTGTTTGATGAAGAAATTGAAAGGGAAGGAAAAGGAGACATTGTACACAAGCCTAAAATTTCAAAAGAACATCAGGGTCAACTGAATAAATATTTCTTATCAGTAATTGACACCCCAAAGGGGTTGCTTCAGTATGTATGGTACTGCATTATGATGTTTCTGTGTAAGTGGGAACAGCTAAGAGATTGCTTTGAAGTTAAGCAGTGGGAGGGTCAACAGTTCGTTGTTCAGGTGAGATACATATTGGAATTAAATTATTGTCCTAAATAGTAAAATAAGATTTAGAAATTAAAACATTTACAATGGCTGGATACAGCTTCAATGAATATATTGACAATTTGATTTATGCATGACTGTGTATAATTAAAAGTTTTTTACTGATCATATTTATGATACATTTAGATACAACATATGCATGCATCATATATAAATAATGCATTATAAAGTTTATAGAGTGGTCCTCAGTGGCTAATGGGTTAGCAGGTTTGACATCTTCTCACAGACTGTCACTGTATGTGGGTTTTAACTCCCAGCTGCAGATCTGTCCTAATGTGACCTTGCTTGTTGACCTAAAACCTGTAACTTTCACAATAAAGACACTTTTGAATTGTAATATATGGTATCTAATGCAGATGTTCCACTGGGGCCGACCTGTTGGTAACTAAGTAATTTTTGAGGGTCGGGAGCAATGTTTACATAGTCGGTTAGGGTCGGTTGTAGTTTCCAGGCCTGTCGGGGAGAGTCGGCAAAACATCAACCATGTTTGATATATCCCCAACCCTCCCCGACTCTTGTTCCTGACCTAGGCTCCACGCCCTCGTAACAGGCTTGTCCTAGTTACTTCATGTCTTGTCTGTATCACTTCCAGGCCTGTCCTTATTACTTACAGGCCTGTCCTAACATGAAGCTGGCTTGTCTTTTGCAATTTATAAGTACTGCTCATTTGCAGTCCATTAGCAGCATAATGTGAGTTGAAAATATCACCAAAAGTTATGTCAGGAATGATAGAAAGCAGTGCAGGTTATCATAATTTTGAAGTTAACAGTTAGAAAAGGTCCACATATATCCAATAATAAATTTAAAAACCTGAAAGAGTGTTCTATTTTGTCACATAATAATCAAATTCTCAGCCTATTTCACCAGAGCAATTTTAAAAAAAGTTATCAAATTATTTTGCTCCCATCACAAGATATTGCTTCTCACTGTAAAAACCCGTAAGCAATTTTTGGGAAAAAAGAGGATCAAGTGTCGACCAATCAACAAATCAAAAACTATGTCACCAGTAAATATTTGTTAGGAGTTTAGGACTTGTCCTGGATCTAGAACCAGACAAGCCTGGAAGTATCACGTCCTGTTGGGGAGGTTCAACGGACCCAGTATTTTCCTGCCCTTTTTTGTGGGTTTTTGTCCCCGACCCCCACTTTTGGAGCCTACCCTATAGAGTATTAGGGTCAGCTGTATAATATTTATACACAAAATTTTCTAGGTAAAAGATGAGACAACAAAAAATAACCATTTATCAGACATGTCAACGAAACAACAATAGGTTGCATCATGCCTGAACTGAAAGGATTTCTCCTGGATCCAGTGGCTTGTTTCATCAACTACAGCCAGAAACTACATCCTCATTGCCAAATTTTTTCCAGTGCCCCTTACCAGTTCACAAGTTAGACTATTGGTATGCCAACAAGGGTTGAGGAAAAAACACCGAATGACATGCTAAAGGTAATCTGTAAAGATGTCAATATTAACCAAGAGTTTACCAATCACTCAATGCGTGCTACAAGAATAACAATGCTACATGATAGCAATTTCCCAACAGAGCAGATTATGACAATTTCCAAAGATAAGAATCTTGAAAGTGTAAAGAGCTACTGACAAGACAGGACTGTAGAGCAGAAATGTACTATGGCACTTGCTCTCAGTTCAAGTTTTGGCTAGCATAAGGATAACTTTCTTGGGGAAACGGATCAGGAAAAGCAAGTGTCTGTTGATAGGTCATTAAAAGAAGGCAATGTGCCTGGTGAGCTTTAATTTGAGCTTTCACAAAATACATATGACATAATGATTGCAATTTCCCTCAGAGCATACCACATCCTTTTGAAAATAGAACATTGACATTTAGCTTTTTTTACCATTTAAACATGCAAGTATTGATTTTGTTGAAAGCATTGTTCAGGAAATTAATGTTCTCTGCATTAAGTTGATAACAGTTTAGTAAAAATAAGATGCAGTTAAAAATATTCAAATGTAAAGATATTAATTTGCAAATTTAATAAGTAAATTAAATTTTTATAAGTTAATACCCTATCCAATGGACAATTGCTAATCCGGTCCGTAGTACTGTGCACTCCCCAGATGGCGCCTCGTACTTCCTTCCTGTCTAGACAACCTGACGTCATAGCATCTTTTTCGTTGTCTAAACCTCTTAGACCCCTAGTAAGCTGATAGCGGGGTCGGTGGGAGGGTCTTGTGTGTCCATTGGATAGGGTATTAACTTATAAAAATTTAATTTACTTATTAAATTTGCAATTTTATTGCGTTAATACATCCTATCCAATGGACAATTGCTGAATAACTACCGCTTGGTCGGCGGGTAAGTTACTAGGGACTTATGTGAACTCACAAGTAATAGCAAATTTTAACCTATGGTCTAGGCTGACTTCGTCAGGAGACCTATAGGCCCAGGCCTGGGTTGACCCTAAGGTCAGGAAACCCTGTAAGACCTTGGTCGGTTGCCAACAGCCGGTTACCCGGGGCTATACCGACGTCGCCCCCCCCCCCTTTTTAACAGACCTGCTCTGAGGTAGGGGAAGAGAGGGATGAGTTCAGTCCCAGAAAGCCAATAAACCTCCCGAAGGAAGCACATCACATTTTATACTATGTGCTTGTAGAACTGTTACATTATGTACATATATACAAATCTCCTCACTCTAAGGGCCACTTGTGGTTCTGCTGAGCAGCCCACCACCCGGCCCAATTGGTAAAGCTCCGAGTCAGCCCAAACCACACCCTTCAGAAATCACTGTGTGAAGGTATTGTGACTTCAGTGGCAGGCTGACAAGATTGGATCTAAGGAGACTCCCGACTGGAAGACCTTAGAAACAGCCAAGGCCCTGACATCATGGGCTTTAACCTGATGTTAAAAGTGGGACTCCTGGTCAGAGAGCTCATAACATAAGATCACAGTCTGCTTGATCCAAGAGGAGATAGTGGCAGGTGAGATGTCTTTGTTGAAACCTTTCTTAAAGGAGACAAAAACACCTCTTTATTCTGCCTGATGTCTGAGGTCCTGTCCAAATAGTAGCACAGTGCTCTGACCGGACAGAGGGACCTGTCAGACTTGAGGGATCTATTCAGAGTTGGGGGCCAGGGCTGTTATAACCCCAGGGCCACACTGTCTGGACCCTCTATGGCCAGCTGATTCTAGGATAGAAAGCTGGGTGATGGATACAGAGACACCTTTGACCAATCGGATTGGTGTCCAACATATCAGTTTTGCCAAGAATGAATCTCACTTCTGCACTTGCCCGACCCAAGGGCCAAGAGGAATACCGTCTTGAAGGTCAAATGCTTCAAGGGGGCCTCCTTGATTGGATCAAATGGAGTCTTAGCTGGTGCACGGCCAGTGAGAAGTTCCAGGAGGGTATGCCACTCCTGCCTTTGGGTCTGTCTCTGAGGAAACTATCCAGGAGACGAGCGAGATTTTCGTCCTTACTGATGTTGAAAAGTGAATTTCCCAATTTATCAACAATGGATGACCTATAACCATCAATGGTGTTGGGCTGTTTGCCAAGCATGTATCTCACTTCTATGCTTGTCCGAACCCAGGGCCAAGAGGAAAACTGCCTTGAAGGTCAAAAACTTCAAGGAAGCCTTTAATTTTTCAAAATGAACCTTGTCAGCTGGTGCAAAAACCAGGGAGAGGTTCCAGGAGGGGGTTCCCCTCCGGCCTTTGGGTCTGTCTCAGTGGAAGCTATCCAGGAGACGAGTGAGATTTTCATCCTTAGTAACATTGCTGGGCCAATTTCCAGGCTATCAGCAATGGCTGATCTGTAACCAACAATAGTACTGGGCTGCAACTTCCTGTCCTGAAACAGGTACCTAAGGAAGTCAGCAACTGACTTTACATGTGGAGCCCGAAGTACACCTGATGAATGATGCATCACTTGGTAAAAAATGACCCATTTGCCTCATAGACTGATCTGATTGACCCCTCCTTTGAGGAGCCTCAATTCTTGCTGCCACTGCCTCAGACAAGTCCTGCTCCTCGATTGCTGAGGCTCTAGGAGCCCTGCATGGAGATTAAGATTTGTCAGATTTCTGTGAGGGATCTGATCGAATGGCTGTGAACAGGCTGGACAGATTGGGCAGGCTCAGCGGGATGTGGCTGGACATGGCCACTAGATCCCAAAACCAAGGCATGTTGGGCCACCCCGGAGCAATCAGAATGATTCTCTTGCATGGGGAGTCTTGCAACTTCTCCACCACTTGCCCAATATGGCTGATGGTGGGAAGGTGTATGCTTTCAGATCCTACCATGGCCGAGTGAGTGTATCCACTGCTGTGGCCAGGGGATCCGGTACCGGTGACACAAACAGAGGCAACTTGTTGTTGAACCTCATAGCAAATAAGTCTATTTGAGCCGGTGCCACCTGCTGCAGACTGAGTGGAAGACCTCTGGAAGGAGAGACCACTCTGTTTGGATGGTCTGGCCTAGCCTGGATAGCTTGACCGCTACCACATGGAATGTGTCGGGCTTAGAGTCACTTGTTTCCTGGTACACCAGGTCAAGAATCTCCATGGTAGGGCACATGTGGGCCCGACCTCATGCCTCCTTCCTTGTCTATGTATGACACTACTGTGGTGTTGTCAGTTGCTACAAGTACTATCTTGTTTGAGCAAAATTCTTGGAACTCTTTTAAAGCCAGGAAGCCTGCTTTAAGTTCTAGATAGTTATGTGCAGCTTGCTTCCCGGGAGGGACCCGGTTCCTCCTGCCGTGTGCTCGTTTAAGTGAGCGCCCCACCCTTCTATTGATGCGTCTGTAAATATTTGCAGAGCATACTTATTGGGTATAATGGTTGGCCTGTAAGTACATCGTCTTCCTTCAGCCACCATTGTAAATGGGGGTGCAGGGACCTGGGGACTTGGATCACCTTTTTCAGTGAATCTGGTACCCTCCAGTTGTTTTGAGATGTCACTGTATGGGTCTCATATGAAGTCGACCTAGATTAACTTGCTTTTCTGTAGCCGTCAGTAACCTATCAAGGACATGAATTCCCGGACCGGGCAAGCCGGTAGGGATAGCAGTTTTAACATAGTCTCTTGAAGGTTCTGTCACCGGTCCAGAGTCGGTCGGAACCGATCAGACCTGAAGTCGAACTGGTAGCCTACAAAATCAAGGTCTTGTTTGGGCTCCCGCTCTGATTTCTGTAAGTTCATCAGCCAACCCAGTGGCTGACACATTATTTACTAGTTCCTGTGAATGTTGGAGACCAGCCTGGGATCTGGCTCTCACCAACCAGTCAGGTACTGGTGGCTTCTTAAGTCCTTGTATATGGTCACAAGTTTTACCTCCTTTGGTATCACAGTGAACTCCAAAGGTGCTGTGGACAAAACCGAATAGCAGGCATTACCTGGATTGTTCTTGTATAGGTATATGGGAGTAGGTATCCCTCCTTGAACATTTGTAATACCTAGTGTCCAGGCCCCAAGGCTTCCTAACTTCCCGAAAAGGGGCTTAGTCTGGACCCTACAGGCCGATTGTGTGCCACATTTGGGACATTTGGTATTTTGATAAACATTTCCTGTCCCTCCGGACACTGGTCCGGTCTAGTGACAATGATCCAGGTTAACAGTCTCTCTGTTCTTATTGTGGTCTGGTGGGACTGACACAACTTTTCATATTAATAGACTCTTCGCCCCAGGCCAGCAGCCTGCAAGGTGCAGCATTTACAGAGCAATTGTCATTCGTGAGATGTCTGACCCCTGGCCGGACATGACCAAATTTATTATCTCTCCAGCCAAGTCCAGCACTGATAACAGTTTGTTGAGAGATGTGATAAGGGAAGGTTGCCTGGCAGTAGCTTGGGACACTGGCATGCCACATCACCAAGACCACTGACCGGTCTAAGAATTCTCTGTAACCAAATTAACCTTAGGCAACTCTGTCCGGTACCAGGACTCCATACCCGGTACTTAACTGTAACCAGCAATTCTCTGTAACCGGCAAAAAACTGGCAGGCTGGGGTGACCAATCAATTTGACAGCTACTGGTCTATATATATTTTTTTTTTTTTTTTTTTTTTTTTTGCAGGTTGAAGCAAGTGTACTAGGCTGTGTAGCCAGTACCAGCCGGTACACTCTGTAACCAGTTGTTGAGGCAAGTGTACACGGCTGTCTAGCCAGTACCAGCCGGTACACTCTGTAACAGTTGTTGGACTATATTTAGTTAGTTTATGTAACTAGTTGGGTGAAAAAAACAGCACAGTAAGGACTGTCCAGCCAGTGCCCTGCCAGTAGACTTGTAACCGGTAGGTTGAAGCCATATGTAGCCAATTGCTAAAGCAAGTGTACAAGGCTGTATAGCCGGTACCGGCCGGTACACTCTGTAACCAGTTGTTGAGGCTGTAGTCGGTGCACTCTGTAACCCATTGCTAAAGCAATTTACAACTATCTTTTGTGTTGAATTCAGCTTGCTGTAGGTTTCCTCCATTAATTAAAGTATTTCTTAAATCGCACGTCTTGTTCGAAGATTTGACAGTTGCTGGGAAAGCCCTTGTAATCTATTTTTAGAAAACACTTGGTATTCGGTGTGTCACGTGACCAGCCTGCTGGTCGGAAGGACACGCGATTGGCTGATTGGAGTTCGTCACTTGCCGCGTTCTTTTGTGATAATTAAACATGCAAATGCGCAGTATACTGCTCATCCACAAAACCCCACTACTGACAACGAAGGTCGGTTCATGAGAGAAGGACTGGTATCGCAGTAGATGTAAGTTGTGAAGAACGCAGTTCCGACCTTCCTGGTCGGTGAAAACACATGACCAGCTTCGTGATTTGGTCGGAAGGACACGCGATTGGCTAACTGGGAATGACATCAGTATTCGCGTTCTTGTGTGATGCTTACCAGCAAGTTTACAGTCCACAAAACCCCACTACCGACAACAAGGTCGGGTCTGTAAAGCAGGGACTGTAGTCACAGTAGACGTGAGTTCTGAAGAACGCACTTCCGACCTTCCTGGTCGGTGAAAACACGTGACCTGCTTCGTGATTGGTCGGAAAGACACGCGATTGGCTGACTGGATATGACGTCAGAGGTCGCGTTCTTTTGAGCTGGCCGGCCGGCTGATGCTTTTAAAGCAGAGAAGCCTGGGCCAGTACGCTCTGTAGATGAAATTCCTGGCCGGTCTGAAGTCGGTTCTTCTTCTCAGCCGGCTGTACACTCAAACCAGTTTCCTGGCCATCCACTGCCCTTACTACCGACACAATGGCCGGGTCCATAAGGGTGGGACTGAGAGTGACAAAGATTCCTTCTGTGTAGTAAATACTGGAGAGGTCGGTTGAAGAGATCTGAAGAATTCACCTCTTGCTTCTGATGAAAATATACTCGAGCTAGGCTGGTGTGACTGATGCTTTACCGCAGAGAAGTCGGTACCAGTGCGCTCTGAAGAAATCTGAAGAATTCATTGCTTCTGATTAAAAAACATCAAAAACTCGAGCTGGGCTGGCGTGACTGATGCTTTACAGCAGAGAAGTCTGTACCAGTGCGCTCTGATGAAGAATGCACCTTTCATGGGGAATCCCCTTTATTTACAGTGCTCAAAAATACGTAGACTGAGGTTTTCCGTGATTTCTAAGATGTTTCTATGGTGACTGTAGCTGGAAGGTTATAGATGGTACATTCAAAACAAAAGACACGGATAAAAATACCTGTAAGTAGTATATCCATAATTCCTCAATAAAGTCGATCTGCCCCTAACAACACAATGGTTGAATGGGAGGAAACTAGCAAAATGGCTGCCTTCATATTTCCCGCCGATTACTGCCCTATCATCAACAAAAAAAATTGAGTCAACTAGGGAGCGTTTCCAGCAGATTTCTAAAAGTATATCCGTGCTTGATCAGAAGGTAACACTTCTACACTGAAAATATCCACATATAAGGTTGAAAATCCGTCATAATGCACACTTTTGCTTAAAATATCTGGAGATGTTGAAAAACACGTCTGCACAGTACACGCGCCAAACGAAAAAGATGCTATGACGTCAGGTTGTCTAGACAGGAAGGAAGTACGAGGCGCCATCTGGGGAGTGCACAGTACTACGGACCGGCCAGCCGGTGGCAACACAGGACGTCTTTTTCTGGCGTTTGGCGGGCCGGTCTGCGCCGACCGGATTAGCAATTGTCCATTGGATAGGATGTATTAACGCAATAAAAAATTTATTTATTACAATGAAGCATTAAAGTAAACTTAAATTAAAAGATTACAAATGTGTTTTGCTGAATAGAAAGAAAAAATGCAAAGTTCAGTCTGAAATACAGATTTCTGGGCAGTATGATGGTACATTAAGACCTTTGGGAAATCATATTGCAAAAAAAGTTAATAGTTTCGGTAAATAAATAGAATAAAATACTTCTTTCAGGGCACTTCTTTCATTATGATTAATGAAGCCCTAGGGCAAGTGATATTGGACTTCATAAATGACAATATTACCCAGAAAAAACTGTTTTATTCTGTAAATAATTCTGTTCATATTGGGAGCTTCAGGTCACCTTTAACTAATATACACCTATGTTAAGTTACAACCTGACAACTTTGAATTTCATCCATGTTGTGTTTTTTTTGAAAAACTGTAGCTAAGACAAAAACCATAAACTTAATAAAATCACTTATAAGTAAGAGTTGGGTTGATGTTAATACAGGGCACCGTTTTAATATAAATTACATCTCCATACCAAATGTGAATAAAGTTAGCCAATTAGTTTTACTAACATATCCAGAACTTAAATAGTTTAACCACAAAATTATTATATTATTACTTGGAGTTTAAGGTCAGCTTAAATGATGGCACACCTCTCAGACCTTTTGTGCCCCTGATCAAAATAGAATTTAATCTGTCAAACCCTTTTGAGATGTTGCCCAGAAACATAAAAATTAACTCAGCACAATTTTTATTATATTGTTTTGAGTTTAAGGTTAAGTGAGGTGAATGAATTTATTTTCTAATCATGCAGAGTGTAAGGTCACCTTACCCTACAGTTCTTCTTAAGGACTGAAAAGCTGATCAGCTACAATCCATGCAACAATTTGGAATGTAAAGCACCCACACAATTACAACTCCAAAAATTAAAAGAAGTGTTGAACTGGCAACACTTGTTGCAGATACTGGCAAACATCTAAGCAGCTCCAGTTCCATTTGGGACCAATATATCAGTCAATATCTTTGTACAGTTTTGAATGTACCCACACAATTACAACTTTAAAATAGAAAACGTGTCACCATGGCATTAGGTGTTGCTAAATGTTGCTAAATGTAAAATGTAAACACTACTTTTATAGATTCACTTGTAAGAAATATATCCTGCATTTACTGGTTAAAACCTATCTTAGTCACTGGAAAACTCATCCCCTTTCTAATTACATTTCCTCTCCATAAAACACAGACTAAATATAACAACTCCATTGGATTGTTTATATGCATACCCATCATGCAAAACATCTGGGAAGAGGTTTTATTCCACATTTATGGAAAAAGCACTCTCTCTTTTTCACCTATAAAAATTATGTTTTCATCCATTGTTGTAAAGAAAAGAAAAAAATATGCAAAAAACATTAATGGACAAATGAATGCAATACTTCCAACAAAATCACTTTATTCCTCCTCTTTGTAAATGTTTATTAATTTCAACATTAGTCCGATGCCAGTTGATAGAGTATACTTTATCACAGTATTACTGGATTGCAGTATCAATGTAAAACTTGTATAAAGAAATTTAATTTTTAAAATGATCCTAAACCCTCTCCTCAAATTGAAGGGAGCTGAAAACATATACTGCATGCTAACAAATTCCAGTTCAATCATATTTTATTAAAGGATATGCTGTATGATTGCAATTACAACAAGGGCACTTAGAGAGTCCATACCTCTGCCAAGATCAAACACCTCAAATATTGGGCAGAAGTGCAATGATTAAAACACCCTTTCCTGAATTCACTGATCTGGATCATCATCAAAATCTTATAATTTGTTCCTTGTGCCATTGCCTGGTATTTAGTTTATAAAGTCATTTTATTGCCCTACAAGAGCTTACCATGTAGAACTGAATGCTGATCTTGGATGGCTGTAGGCATCTGGCCAACATCCAAGAAAAATAGACATTTATAGTTGGCCGTAGCCTCAGGTTGTACTCTCGTGGAACTCTTCTCAACTCTTCCTCCTTTTCTCGTTGGCCGCGTGATTTGGAAGCGTTTGAGTTTTTGCTTCATATTTTCATATATATCTCAGTATTTACGTATTGTTGTATGTTTTTATTTATAAAACAATGACAATGACACAACTTTTATTGGATGCCTGCAATAAATAAAAGTGCTTGCACCTACCCCTGCACCAGTGCAATGAGCCGGTGCAATCCACCATTGAAACAGTACTTTAGGGATAGGACTTGGTCAATTTTCCAGGCTCTGATGAGACAACTCACCTGATTGTCGAAATACAGTTGTGTGTGAATAAACATAACAGTATAAGGCCCACAACACTTTTATATAGTGAACTGTTAGAAGTGATTGGCACATATATATCTTTGTGTTTTGTATCTTCTACAACGAGTATGATTTCAACTGACGCCAGTCACACCACTCTGACTAGTGCCATGTCCAGAATAGACATACAGTCCAGTGAACTGGATTTGAGAGGACAAGACACTCCATTTCCACAAGAGAAATTCTCTGATGAAACACTTGATTTGCTCAATAAAGCCAAGGAGAAATTGAGCCAGGAACCTCCTAAGGAGTAGCACCCAAAAAGCAGCAAGTGCCCCAAGAGTGACAAGAGCCCCAGTGCAGGCCCACAAGCAGGATCAAGCAATGCACCAGAGTTAAGGGACTATCCACCAGCATCAAAAAGCATCTACTTGAGGCTCAAAAATAACTACAGAGAGATCACATTGGCAAGCCAGATAAGCCAAATGCACTCTGAGTTCTTGAAGAAAAGGTATCCTCAGACTGTTGAATTCAAATTTAATGTCAACAGAAACAGGGATGAGAAAGTGAGACATGCCTGGGCAGTGATCATTGACAAGTGCAAGCAGAAATTAACAAAAGCACTGCTGGATGAGATGTTTGAAAAGTATTCAAACATCAAAAGACTGATCAACCAAGACCTAACTGAGCTAGAAAAAATCCTAACCAGTAAACAGCTGCAAGAGATTAAAGAATCCTTGCACAAAAGAAGTACTGGGATGGCACCAGTATTTGCCAAGAAAGCTAAGAGCCAAATCCAAGAATAGACAGATTAAGGCACCCAAAAGAAAGTTTGTGCCTGCAAATAGGTGCAACAAGCCTGACAACATGCAGCAGTTTGTACAGCAACTAAAGAAACTGTTAAAATAATAAGTTTATTGTGAGTAGTAAATCACTTATTATGAGCTTTTGATCAGACATTATTTAGAAGCACACATGCATAGGTGTAATTGCACTAAATAAAACCTACCTTATAGAACACAAAAAGTAGTTTTTATCTTTCTTCAATACCAAAATGGCTTAAAAGAACAAATTGAACTGGCTTCTATGAATGCCCCACCAGGCATTTTACCTACAGGAACCAAATTTGATAGCTATATTGGCCAAAATGTCATTAACCTATCAAAAGTAGCACTCACTGAACACCAAGTCACAGCTCTGGAAAAAGGACTCACTTTCTGTCCAACACCAGGAGTGCCTGACAAATCCCAGATATGGGATGACTTTAAAGTATTCCATCGGAGACTAGAATTGATGTAGTTTTTCAACCCTAGGACTGATGCCACAGATACAGAAATCAGTCAAAGCATCATTGACTTCATGAATGAGAATGCTAAAAAGTATGAGAATGATTCTTCAGCTGGTAGTGTTGATCCCTATAAGGAAATACACCAACCTTTCAAGAACAAATCATCTTGGAAACCTAATCCCCCAAACAGAACATTAGACACCTACAAAAGGGCCTTCAAGATGAATTTACTAAAAAGTGAATTAAAACATACCCACCAATACAACCTCACTAAGGCGCAGTGGAAAAGCCTGATGGAACTAAGAACCAACCCTGAGATTGTCATAAAAAGGCAGATAAAGATCAGCAGTAGTGGTAATGAACACTACTGACTACCTTAGAGAAGGTTACAGACAACTTAGTGAACGAAATCTTTATATGAAGACCCTACAGAGAAAATCTCTGAGAAAATATGCAAAGTCCTAATTGAAATGAAAAATCTCAAACTCATAACAGAGAAGAATTTTGTGTTTCTAAACATTAAAAATCCGACAGCAGGCAGATTTTACCTATTACCAAAAATACACAAAAAACAGGTACCAGGTAGACCAATCTGTAGCTCTATAGGACACCCAACTTGCAACATAAGTAAATTTGTTGATGCACATATCAAAGGATATGTGCCCCAAACAAAATCTTATGTAAGAGATACTCAACACTTCATCAGCAGACTATTAGAAATGGGCAAAATCCCAGAAGGGGAACTTAGATGTCTCGTCAATATACACCAATATACCCAATCATAAAGGGCTTATTGCAGTGGCGAGTCACCTGAGAAAGGATAGAACGAAAGACCCAACCACCCCATACATTCTGGAGTTGTTGAAATTTGTACTACAGAGTATGAACTCGTCCCCAAATTAAGTTCACTCATGAAAGTAATGAGATCTCTATTAATTTTCTAGACACCACTGTAAAAATTGATAATGATAGAAAGATGTACACCACTCTGTTTGAGAAACTAACAGATAGCCATCTATATCTGCACTATACATCTGCCCGCAATAAACCTTGCCATACTAAAGGTCCCTTTGGCCAATTCCTAAGGATTCGTAGGATTTGTACCAAGAATGATGACTTTATTAGTCATGGGTTAGAAATGATTCAACATTATGCCAAAAGAGGTAACCCACTCAAAAGCCTGAAAAAGCACATGCTCAGAGCAACTAGGTTCACACAGACAGACATATTAGCAGTTAAAACTAAACAAGAGATTAAAACCCCTGTTATGGTAACCCGATATAATCCTATGAATCCAGACATTCATGGATTCATTCACAATAATTAGAATATTATTGAACACGCCAATGACTGTGTTCACACATTTAGTGAAAAACCAATTGTGGGTTTCAGAAGATTACCAAATCTCAGAGACATCCTGACCAGTGCATCCACAACATATCCCGTTAAGGTTGCACCAGTTAAACAAATCTTTGCCAAATACTGCACGAGATTAGGCAAATGGACTTACTGCCCATTAACACATAAAGGCATATCAGTAAAGTGTAATATATCCAATAAGATCCATAACCTCACCACCTTGCCAAAACACATAAGTTGTGAACTGAGTGATATAGTATACCTGATCACTTGTAGAAAGTGTAATAAATGCTATGTTGGTGAAACAGGGCATGCATTCAGATCAAGAATGTATGAGCACATTCTCTCAGTGAAAAAAACCAAAGGAGAGCAGATCAACGCTTTGCCTCTCACAATTACTGCCCCACCTGTAGGGAAGCTAACAAGGGAGATGATCCCTGTGTTACCTTAGAAAAGCCGTGTGAAATCTGTTCAGAGCAACTACTTAAGATTAGGTAGATATGTTCAGAAACAGAAGGCTACAGACACATCCAAAGACGAAGACTTGGATCTGTTGGGAGATGAGGACTTGGAATCCTTTTTAGGTTCACACACAGATCTTGAGGGTACTGCTGACAATTTATTTGCATCACCTCCACGCCCCCAACCCCTGCGTTTTGAGGCTTTGTCATTAAAAACTCCAGCTAAATTTGTCCCACCAACCCCAGGTACAGCTTTACAACAAAAGATCGAGTCTAAACTTGAAAAATCCCTGGGTTCCCAAATTAACATCCAACTTCAGCAAGAAATGGGGGGCTTTCCAGGCTTCTATGCTTGAAGCAATGAAGTCTCTCAGAGAGAACCCCCCCCCCCCCCCCCCCCCCGAACCCTGCTACAAACACTCATTCCGAATGTACTGATGAAGCCATGGAGTTGGACATGTATAGTCCAGATGCTGAACATGGCTCAGATCCGAACCACAATTCGGATCACCACTCAGGTGTATCCAAAAAACCCAAACAGGTGTGTTCGTCTAGTGCCAAAAAACATTCGGACAAACACAAACACATGGTTCGGACCAAATATATTTCTCAGTCGTCATCCTCAAAGCAGGTTCAGTCCTCTGCTCACAAGAAAAGGTCTTCTCAGTCCCCTAGGGCCCCTTCTGAACTAGACCAACCTCAACATGACCTAGATCCCATTTTGATAGGGAAGTAGCCATGGCTGACTTACCCTCTCAATATGCTGAAGAAGTGGAGACCTTCAGGCATATATTAGACCTCCCTGATCCCAGGGAAACTATGCCTAGGCCTTCCACTTCAGTTCTGGGCCTGGATGACCAAAAAGGCCAACAGGAGCTTAGGTCAAGAGGCCCTTCAACTATGCTCCCTCTAAGATCTCATATTAAAGATGCTTTTGATAAATTTGAGCAAGATTTCCTATCCTCTAATTTACCTGAGGGAAAGTACATTAAACCCCCTTGATCCACTGCAAAGTGGTACAAGGTGGGACAGCCTTGCTTTGAAGATAAAATGCAAGAATTAAACACAGATTTTTCTAAATTCTGTATCTCTCCCAAGCCCTCTGGAGCCCCTATGGGCAAAGTTCCCCTACCAGTGCTTAAGGAACTGGAACATCAGGCTAGGCAGAACCTCTCTACTATCAACTTCACTGCTGCTTTTACCAAACCCTCTTCTTCTTGTAACACTACTATGGAGAAGTGTCAACACAGTTTGAAGTCGACCTTTAAAAAGGTCAAAACTCAGATTCAAAGAGGTGCCAATCCTGGGAAAGCAGCCAGGCGTGGCTATTTGAAGTGCTGAATAAGACCATTCTTATTAAAACAAAGAGCTCTTGCCTGCCTAAGTAAATCTCTGTCCCATATACTCCAGAGAGAACTCTATTCTATGGGCAACACTGGCCTGCTCAGGCGCGAGGTTAAAATGACCCTCTTACAACCACACTTAGGGGATACGAGACCTCAAGAACTGTGGATTTCATCTTTTTGGTCTTCCTCATTATTCAAGTCTCAGCTAATAAAGGAGGGAGAAGACTTCCTCCTCAAAAAAGGCACCTCTAAACACACACTGGATTTTGTACCCTATCAAAACAAGTCCTTTCATGGTGCCCACAAGAAAAGAGGCTCCTAGATTAAACGTCCCTATGGGGGCAACTCCTCCCAAAGCAGTAATTAGTTGTTTTCCTCAGTCAGGGGGAAACTGAACAACAGAGGCTCCAGAGGTCGTTTTCAACCTCATCCCAGGGGGCGAGGGTGTGGAAACTCCTCCCCCGAATGACTCCTCAATAGCCTCCCTCAGTCCACCAGTAGGAGGTCCCCTCCGTTCTTTCAGAAGAGACTGGCAAATAAGATGTTCTGCCATTCATCTCAAAACCAAAATTGGTCAGAGCTCCCCTGATTCATTTAGGTGACAAGGCCCTTCACAAAGAACAAGCTCTGACCTCTGGCATCCAGTCTCGTCTGTCAAAGAATGCAATAGAAAGGGTAAAATATAAAGGGAAGGGAAAATGTAAAATCTCTCAGGTTTTACAGTCGCCTGTTTCTAGTCCCCAAGCCTCACCAAAGGTGGAGGCCAGTGATAGACCTAAGCAGGCTCAACACCTTCCTACTTGTAGAAAGGTTCAAAATGAAAACACCAGAGTCCATCAGGGCCTCCCTGACTCCAGGGGAATAGGTATTGTCGATAGACCTATCAGGTGCTTACCTTCACCTCCCCATCCATCCAAACTCAAGGAAGTAACTACAGTTTTCCCACAGCTTACAGGTGTTCCAGTTCAAATCCCTTCCTTTCGGACTGGCCACAGCCCCACAGGTCTTTACATTGCTTGTAAAGGAAGTGAAGTTGATGGCCCTCACAAGGGGCATCAGGCTTCACCAATACCTGGACGACTGGCTGATCAGGGCCCAGTCTCAGGAACAAGCCCAAGTGAACACTCAGACAGTGGTAGACCTGACTAAGTCCTTAGGGTGGATAATAAATCAGGAGAAATCTGAACTAAGACCTGCTCAAGCGTTCGTTGGCTACAAATATTATCTAGATTCAGCCCTTGTAAAACCCACTCAAGAGAGATGCTTCATACTTCAGGATTTGATTCTACATCTCAAGTGAAAACATGTTTTGACTGCAAGATGTTTGATGTCGTTAATTGGGTTGCAAACAGTGTTGGCTGCTATGGACAACTCAACAGTAGGAGCCTACAAGGAGGAACCCACTCAGCGGAGATGTGTGCTCTCCTGTGGAAAATCATGACCTTGTGCCATCATTACAAGATAACATTAAAAGCCAGACACATTCCAGGGTGTCTGAATGTGATGGCAGACCTACTGTCCAGGTCAAACCAAGTCAAGTCAACAGAATGGTCACTGCATCTGCAGGTGTTCAAGCAGATCTGTCACAAATGGTTCACTCCTCATGTAGATCTATTTGCCACTCGTCTGAACCACAAACTGCCAATGTACTTCAGTCTCAGACCAAAATGCTTGGGACATAGATGCTCTAAACATAAACTGGTTGGGTCTCACAGCTTATGCTTACTCTCCAATGGCTCTCCTTCACAGGGTGATCCAAAAGATCAGACAATGCAATTGCCTGATCAATGTAATAGCCCCAGGCTGGCCAGGGATGCCCTGGTTTTGGGACCTAGTGCAGCTCTCAACAGAGATCCCACTTCAGCTACCAGTGTCAATAACCCTTCTCAAACAGTCCCACAACTATGTCTTTCACAGCAATCCACAACATCTCAACCTCCACGCCTGGTGTCTAGGAGTGGACAATTCCAATAACAAGACTTCTCTGTGGAGGTGGCAGAGAGAATTGCTGTCCCTCAGAGGTCAACAACAAGAATCATCTATAAATCAAAGTGGGCCCTATTTGAAAAATGGTGCAGAGAAAATTTGGTGAATGTCTCCACTCCCACTGTGTTTAATGTACCTGTACCTGTACTTCGACCATTGATGGTTATAGGACTGCTATTGTTGACACCCTGGGCCCAGCTGGGCACCATATCTCCCAAATCTCAGACCTCAACAGGTTACTCTCCAGTTTTCACAGGGATCGTCCCAAAAGTTCCATGAATTTTCCAAAATGGACCCTCGCTGTTGTAGCTCACCAAAGCACCCTTTGAGCCTTTAAAAGACAGATCTCAAACATCTTACTCTCAAAACTGCTTTCTTGCCAGCTTTGGCCTCCGGCAAGTGCCGCAGTGAAATTTATGCCTGGGTTACAAACAAAATATCTAATCTAGGCCAATGGGAAAAGGTTGCCTTGTTCCCTTCTGATTTCATACCCAAAAACCAGCTAGCAAGAGAAGGTTCTCAATGTATGTCTGCGGTGACTATTCCTGCTTTGACTGCCATTGTAGATAGACAATTCAAACAAGACAGGACCTTGTGTCCGATATGGGCCCTGAGGTACTACTTGGATCGAACCAAATACCTGAGAGGGTTTGTTATATACAAGCAGACCAACAAAACTTGGACTTGGTTCCAGTTAAAGCGCATGATATTAGGGCCTTCGCAGCCTCTAAGGCCTTTTAGGTGGGGTATCGATGGACCAAATCATGCAAGCCTGTCACTGGAAAGCTCACAACAGATTTACAAATTTTTACCTAAAAGACCTTACTTGGTCAGACAACAAAAACAATATGTATCTGGGACCAGAAGTAGGGGCACAACAAGTCCTAGACCCTTCCCCTCAGACTCATTTTCATCTTTGACATTTGCATTTTGTTCAATTATTACAAGGGTATCTTTGATTAGATTTAAATATACTGTAAAAAATATCAGCTTATGAATTGCTTCCCTACAAGTACAACCAGATTGACCAAAAAAACTTTGGATTCACGTTTATTAGATCTAGAAGAAAGTCTGAGACTGTAAATGCCTTGCTGATATTCATATTTACAATTATCCATTCACTAACATTTTTCCAAAATACTTTGACATCCTGGCAATAGTAAAAATAGTATTCTGAATTATTTACACCTTGACAGCTTGACACCTTACAACTTGGAGTTTGGCTTATGCCCCAAGTACACAAGTTATAATTGCAATTATACACTCATGTAGAATTTTCATCTGTATAGTCTGTATATATACGTATCTTTTACAGTACTGAAACATAGTGCATATATTTTTTTTCAATCAACATGTTCAAGAAAAGCAACAATTTCTACTTCCTGCTATTAAAGAAACCAGGCAAAATATATAAAGTATGTCTGCCTGATATTATTAACTACAAGTGGTTGTGACACACCCATATCCCCAGAACCAGGATCTCTGCTGAGACACTGAACACCCCTTATGAAGTTAGCTCCATCAGACCTTCAATTTGTACAAGACTTGGCAAATGCACTTACTATCCACTAATTAAAAACAAATAATTATCATGTAACTTCACAAGCAAGTCACACAAAAAAATAGATTTACATTTACCAAAATATGTCACATGTGAACTTCCAATGTCATACACCTAATCACATGCACTAAGTGCAAAATGCACTATGTAGGAGAAACCTCTAGGGCACTTATAAAGCAGATGTATGAACATAAGGCATCTGCTCAGAAGGATGGACAAATAACACCAGTATCACACCATTTCAAGAATGGTGGACACAACCACAAACACATGCAGTTCACTGTGCTAGAGTGGTGCACACTCAAGCATTTAACACAGTAAAACAAAGGCGAAATGAGTTGTGCTGGATATTTAAATTGCACTCCTTGGCACCAATAGGCATCAACCAATTTGTGTGATCATTAAAGGTTATTATTTCGATTACAATGCACTCAGTGTTTCCCCTCTTCTCTTCTTATGTTCAATAAAAGGTGAATATTCAACCCATTTATTTTGACTGACAGGAATTATTTCCTGGTAGGTAACAAAATATTTATAGATTTGATTAT
Source organism: Sabellastarte sp. h YS-2021 (assembly GCA_964017235.1). Lineage (NCBI taxonomy): Eukaryota > Metazoa > Annelida > Polychaeta > Sabellida > Sabellidae > Sabellastarte > Sabellastarte sp. h YS-2021. The sequence goes on from OZ024928.1 coordinate 141,410,198, forward strand.
TTTTAACTGATTGTATATTACTGAAAAATTTACACAGAATTTGATCACTTGAAGCAATATTAGTGAGTAATGATGTCTTTAGAAATGTCTTCCATTTCCTTGAAATAGCTCAGAATAGTTGATTATATTTCGTAACAGATATATTGATTTTATATTCTTTCAAGCTCTTCTACTTTTACGGATTGAAATCATTATATGACTTTGTATATAGATAGAATTGAAATAATCTTGTTAACTTTTGAAATGAGTTTGCATAAAATTTAGTATATTGTAATCTAAATATTACTTACATAGGAACCATTGATATCATTTATATTTGTATCTTCATTTTCAGTAATACTGTCACCATCAGTCAGAAAGGGTTCAATTTTATAAAAGCACAATGCTTCTTTTATATATATGATTAATACTGTTATCATCACTAAAATTTGATTTATTTTCACTAGTACCAACTTCTGAATATGTACATGATTAATGTCTACAATTGTCAACACCATAAGACATAATTAGATTGTAAACACAAGGAAATAAGTACAAGAATACTGTAGTGTTACAGTGTGTTTTATGCAAGTGAAAATTTCTGACAACCGTATGACATAGTACATACAAAGTTTGGACTACTGGCCTTCAGTTTTTTCTTCCAAGAAGGAGAGAAATTTGGGTGATAAAAGTTAAAATATTGGCATAAACATTGGCGTGGTGCAACTGGGAGTGTTATTCTCTTTGTTTAGGGAAGTACTTTATATACAAACCAAAAAGTGGTATGTTTAAATTGGGACTACAGGATCTTTAAATATATCTTTTATTGAAGTCATTCCTGCATTTTCTCAATCTTTACAATTTTTATAAATTATATCATTGCATATGCATATTAATACACTTTTTCAAAGATTTTGATGCAAACTTCAAAACAGTTGCATGGTTCTACATTTATGAAATTAAACCAAGTATAAAGTAAAGGTGAATAAAACATTGTTAAGCATGTTTTATGAACACTGCATGGGTTAATTATGTTTAAAAGATCTTCTTTTCTAAAACCCATTACTTAAGGAGATAAGAATTTCCAATTAGCATTAATGAGTAATCACTTGACAAAGGTTATTCAAACTGTATTAAAGATAGCCGTGGGGAAATCATTTTTAAGTCACCCAATGGAGCTGGTAATATCAACACTTCTTTTGAAACCAAATGTGTTCTCTTACTCCAGACAATACTGAGAATTATTTTCTCTATATGAGTAATAAATGTTTCATTTAAGGGGAAACAAAAGCTAGCTGCTGCAGATGTGGAACTATCAGGGATTCTAATACAATGATCTTGCCTTTAATTGTTATCATATACATCTATATAGAGCTCAATTAGTTTATAATACTTTGCATAGTTTTCATTTTTTCATTGGTATTCAATTGTAAAATATCTTCTTAGTTTATTGAGAACCAAAAACCCAAAGGATGACACCCGTTTAATTCCAAACATATTATTTGATACAACCATTTATTTATTTATTTGGGGTTTTACATTGCTTTCAACACTGTACAGGTCATATCACGATGGGTAGTTGGAAGGGCAGAGGAAATCAGTACATAGAGTTTGTTAGGGTTCTGCACTGTAAACTGCCAACCAACGGCAAGCAACTACCAGCTTTCCCACTTGAGGCTGTGCTGGGAATCGAACCCCGGCCTCAGAGGTGGGAGGCAAGAGTGTTACCACTCTGCCACTGTGGCCCCATTTGATATAACCAGTAGGTTATAATGCAAGAGCTTTTGTTTTTCTTTTATTTAATTTTAGACATATTTAGACATAGAATGTAATAAAATTACAGCTATTACATCTACTACAAGAAGAAACAGAAGCGCACTAATTGGACAGCCCTGTCTTACTCCCTTGGAAAGCTTGAAAAAGACCATTGTTTGAGACACAGCTTTCAATTTCTGAATACAAGGTGGCAATCCATTTCTGGAAACTTTTGTCAAATCCATATTTTTGCAACACATTTTAAAGAAATATCCAGTTAATAGAATCAAACGATTTTTCAAAGTCAACTAAAAGTATTATATATGCATGGTTTCCAATTTTACAAAATTAAGTCATATCTGAGATAAGTCTAATATTTTCAAAACAACTTCTGCTACTCATATATCCTAGATCAGCATTTATCATTTCAGGTAGAGCTACTTTCAATCTACTAGCTAAAACTTTTATTGAGATTTTATTATCTGTGTTCAAGATAAGCAAGGGTCTCCATTATTTTAGGTAGCTCAGTGCATGAGTTCTTTGTATTTCTTTAGAATGAGAATAATTCCTTGACTTTGACTTGTGGTGAGTACACTTTTTCTTAAGATATTTCTGTAGGTATTGAGTAGAATGTCTTTGATATCTTTCCAAAACACTCTATAGCTTTCACCTGATGGACCATCAATTCCAAGAGTTTTATTTCGGGCCAGACTTTTAACTGCTTTCTGAATGTCTTCTAGTGTTAATTCATCATCATAAATCATCTTTGATGTTTGCATTATTGGAAATTTGTGGAATTTTAATTTTATTTAAATCTGCTGATAGTCTTTGTTGTTTATATCATTACCAAAATTTGAATATAGTGAAGAGTAAAACTTTTTTGGATGTTCCAAAATTTCAGTTTGAATGAAAGTAAGTTTATTGTTAATTTTCAAACACTTAATACTTCTCCTATCATTATTGACCTTTTCCAGATTTAAAAAGAACTTTGAAGGGTTTTCATTATTTTCAAGCATATTACATCTTTATCTTATCATAGCACCCTTTACTTTATTTTCATACAACTCTTCTATTTATTTTTTATCTTGGTTATATTTTCTACATTATTTAAATTTGGAGTACTGGTAACAAGATTTTCTAAGGCTTCAAGTTTAGCTGAAAGCAAATCTAATATTTTATTTTGCTCTTTATGTTTAGTCATGGAATATGTCATTGTATCTGTTCTTATTTTACATTTTATGAAATCCCATACAAGGTCCCTATATTGATCAAATTATTTTTATCTGATTTGCTGTTAAAATTGTTTCTTTTTTAAGGTTACATAGTTTATATCTTGTAGTCAGCTTAGATTATTTTCCCAAAGCCTTTTTTGTTCCTTTATAAATGATAAATTTAAGAAAAGCAGACTATGATCTGATTTGATACTGGGCAAGATATTTGTAGGAAGTGTAGTAAATGCCAAATGGCATGAAATTAAGAAGAAATTAATCCAGAGATTGCTCAAAACCATATCTCGTTTTTCTTTTTGGCTTCTAGTGAACCTCTTTTTCTGTAAATGTTTTAAATGCCACACATCCAGTAGGTCCAAATTTTCTAAAAAGTTTCTGTAAGTAAAATTTGTAGTTTGGGGCACCTTTAGAGACAATATTTCAATAAAAATTCGTCGTGATCTGTATTTAGGTCTCCTGCAAGATTTAGGTTACTCCCAAGCTATCTTTAAAGCTTATCTAACAGATACTTGCCAAAGGTCAATTGTTATTTTGATTTAGCTTCAGTTGGTGCATAAACATTTAAAAGAGTATTATTTTCTCTGAATATGTTACAATCAATCAGTAGAAACCTGTCATTGGTGTCTTGTTTGACGTTTATAATATTAAATGTTATTTTATGTGAAAACAATATTGCCACTCCCTTGCTATTGGTTTGGCCATGAAAAAAGAAAAATCTTACCCCATTCTTTACAGCAAGTTTCTTCAGATAATCGGTCACTATAACATTCTTGTAAACATAGGATGGCATGTTATTTGATTTGAGCTACGAAAAAATACTTAGCCTTTTTGTCTTGTTACCAGCTCTCACTGCCTTGAAACAATAAAATTTTAAATCATTCTCCATAATGTATCAATACATTAATCAACATAAAAGCTACACATATGGTCTGAGGTTTGAACCGCAGACCTCAGAGGTGGGAGGTGAGTATGTTACCACTGCACCACTGTGGCCCCAAATTGACTTTTACATTCAGAATTTTTTAATGTTTCATGAAGATTGTTGCGAAGATTTGCACCAGCACATGAAAAGGCTAAAAATACAGTATTTGTTCAGCATACATTTGAAATACATAATTAAAAAACAACAAGGAAATCAAAGCAACTAAAGCAAGTACAGTTCAAATGTATAATAAAAAACACGAAGGAAATCAAAGCATGTAAACAAAAGGATTTTAATACAAACGAATAAAAGTAACTTAGATATGAGGGAGAGACAGAAGGGGTGTCGGATTACTGAGTGCTGAGTAAATCCAAATGATATTCATATAGAATCACACAAATTGGTTGATGCCAATTGGGGCTAGACTGTGTAATTTGAATATCCAACTCAACTCAGTTCTTCTTTGCCTGGCTGTATTGGATGGGTCAAATTTTGGTGTACACCACTCTAGCACAGAGAACTGCATATTTCTGTGGGAGTGTTCATCATTTTTGAAATGGCGTGAAACTGGTGTAGGTTGTCCATCTTTAAAAATTGACGCTTTGTGTTCATACATTCTTTTCCTAAGTGCCCTGCATGTTTCACCAACATACTGTTTGTGGCACTTGGTGCAGGTGATCAGATATATGACATTATTAATTTCACATGTGGTGTGTTTTGGTAAGTCTTGTGGTTTGAATGACTTGCGTGTGAAGCTACAGTTTACTGTTGCCAATTTCTTCATCATTGGGCAGTAAGTGCATTTCCTTAATCTTGTGCAAATGCTAGGGGTGGGTGTCGGGGTTGTTTTTTGTACAGGTGGGTATATGAGTGAAGCCTTGGTGAGCATGTCTTTGAGATTAGGTATAGTTTCCTAAACCCAACTATTGGTTTATTGGTAAATAATTGTCCACAGTCTGAACTGTTGGTAATTATGTTCCAATTTTTATGGATAATGTTTTTGATGTTGGGGTTACAAGGGTTGTAATTAGTGACCATGACTGGAGTGTCTATTGGATTTCTAGGTATCACTTCCAGGAGTTCATCTTGATTATACTTAGATGCTCTTGAATAATGCTTTCTGAGAGCTTTCTCAGGGTATCCTCTTTGGGTGTAGTAAGCGACAAGTTTCTCTGCATTATCTTGGAAATCTTTGTCATATGTGCATATGCGTCTTAGTCTAAGGAATTGTCCATATGGGCCCTTAGTTTTACTTGGTGCATGGTGGGATGAGGTGTAGTGAAGGTACAGGTGTGTATCTGTGGGTTTTTCATACAGTGTAGTATATAGTTCTCTATGGCTATTTACTTTTACCGAAAAGTAAAAGACTGTTCCTATGAAGAACACTTAATACTCCAACGGCAGTCATACATAATCCGAGACGCCATCAGGAATACTGACCCAAACTATAGTGAACCATCAACTTCACGGGAAGACAGACACAAAATGCCACTCCCTAACAAATCAGCGCACATGAAATGGATGGCTAAATTTAGGAGGGAAACCATTCCACAAAGCCCAACTAACTTCAAAAAAGCTAGGACCACACCCACTTTCACAAGACCAGAAATCAAAATTAGCAGCTCTCATGCACCAGTCCCCAATCCAAAGCTGAAAAGACCGTCAGCTTTAACTGTGGACAACGAAACATATGAAGCTATTTGCAGTCGTAAGGCCACAAGACCAACCTTGGTTACTTCACCCAAAGTAATCAAGCTACCACCACACATTCATACCACCCAGACCAGAAGGATGGTCTTATAGGACCACCAAGTTCTAGGATTTAAAGACTGTATTCATGAAGAGAAAAACAAAAAAACTCTATAGATTTTATTTATACACCAACTATTTATTCACAATAATAAATGATAACTAACTTGTATAAAGTTTTGTAAAATGTACAATGGCTGAAACAAACACCATAACACATATATTCATTATAATGGGAAATAAAAAGAATTCAACAAAATCTTATGTCTTTTAATAGAGATCTAAAAATACAACCATAAACTTTAGATACTCTGTATAAGCATATAAACAAAAATTATAATGAATGATATGGCTATAGATCAAAAATTAGTAGAACCTCTAAAAAGGCCTAATCAAAAGGCAAGGAAATGGGTAACCCATGCCCACTACTGAATAAATATCATTTGACCACAATCTAAATAGCCACCCCTGGTATTAATAATAGGTCACCATCTATTAATAACACCAATCAAAATACTATTTTTAGAAGTTCTCAATAAAGAATTTGAAAATAGCAGCAAACCCAGTCCCAGGTACAGTTACAGACCAATCAAACCTGTACCAGCCCAGAACCGGCTCTGAACCGGTACAGAACCGGTACAACCGGGGGTTCCACCCCCATAACCAAAAAGTACTTCAGGGACCCCACATTTGGATTTTTCATTGCCTCTGATGAGACTTTTCATAAACAATTCAATAAAAGTCGAAATATAATTACATAAGAGTAAGTTATATCAGGCACATTCATACAGCTTCATCTGACCATTGGTAGGAAGTTTATATTTTGGTAGATATGAGGGAGAGTCAAATGTTTAAAAGTTAAATTATCATTTTACATGACAAATAAATAAATAATGTATCCTAATATCAGAGAAATGCACGAGAACCCTCTACCGCTTTTACTGCGAACGGCACAGCAACCAAGACAGCGAAAAATCTCGCCCGCCAACTTCTCAACACAAACACGAAGTGTCGCGAAAACGCGCACTCTGTTCGTTCACTCGTTCACCTTGCCAATGTTCAGGAGAGGTTTCTCCCAACTTCTGTTATTTTGTGCAATTGGGGTGACTAGTGGGGTGTACATTTGGAAGAAACCACTAGAATTATACTGGAGAGACCAGCACATAAAAAAATCCGAAAAATCTGACGGAAATGGGTCCAAAACGACAAGTTTTTGATAAGTTTCCACTGTTTGGGTGTGTACTGTCCTCTGACTTTATGAATCCATGAAAAGTGCCCTCCTGGAAGACTGCCCTCCTTCAATTTTGAAGGGGTGGAAAACTGCCTTCCTTTTCTCAGATGATGTACTTAGACCGAGTTTCTGTCCCGTCGCCAGTTGCTTTTGAAAAGCTGATGGACACAATGGCGAGGGACAGGCTCACATGTTTTTTGTGTAAACCTTGAACTGTGGGGAATTATTGCATTCACTTAAAAAAAATATTGTTATGTCTATTATACCTGTATCCAGTTTCCAATACATATGTTGTTAAATTAAACTGCTTTTAGATGCCAGGAATTTTTTTGTAGAGAACTATGTTGAAGGTTTGTTTACATTTTGAAAATAGGTTGAAATATAGTGGTGGTGGACCAGTTCACGCCTGGGTACCAATTCACGCCCACACTCAATTTTCTTGAAGATATATGATTTTTCATAGAGAAGATGTTTACCACATTATAGATAATCATCAAATTGATCATATACATTTGTAATTTATTGTTTAACTGTGATTATTTTGGATAAATTTAGGGGTGGGCGTGAATTGGTCCCCGGGCGTGAACTGGTCCACCACCACTATACATGGCAGTTTGATTGGCATGAAATATTAGTGAATGGCACACTTACATACCTCAAAGAATGCAAATAACACTTTATATTTGTGGCAATATGTGTATAAATATGCTGTTCAAAATTTACACTAAAAACAAGTACATGTGAGCTCTGTCCCTCGCCATTGTGTCCATCAGTATATATCAATAGCAGTTGGCGAAGGGACAGAAAACTCGGTTTAATGATGTACTATGAAATTACTTTTATTCACATAGTAGCTGCTCAGGCTTTCATGATTTAAAGGTGTTTGTAGACGTGGTTACCTCAGGTCTACTTTACTTGCGTGTACAGTAGAGCCATGGTACGACCCCACATAGAGCTGGAGATTTGCATAAAAGACATATTCCATACAAACAGTTACATGCAACTGTTCCCGCAACTATTTATTACATTTTCTCCAACAATTAGTCAACATACAAACATAGTTAACTAAAATTAAATGACATTTACTCATTTTCAATGTTTTTGGACTATTTCTCCCAAAAATTTGAAAATGTTCTTTTGTTGTAAAAGCTGTGTAAAATAACATATATTTTATACACATGCTGTATTGCTAGGCTTAATATCAATTGTTTTTAAATACATAATACAATTTCCAGTCATTTCATTAAATTTCATTCAACAGAAAAGGATTTTATGCAAATCTCCATGTGGGGTCGTGCCACGGCTCTACACACAAGCAAAGTAGAGCCGAGGTAACCACATCTATAGTGTTTGAAGTGTGCTGTACTGCCTTGCTACCAGTTATCGTCGGGTACCAATTACTGCCAGACAAAATTCAAATAGACATAACTTGACCAAAAGTACTTCCCAAGTCTACTGCCTGGCCACCAATTATGGTCACGTCTGTGTAGGAAAATTAATTCCTGTGTTTCAATAAATGAAAATAACACTACAGATATTAATTAGTGTGTGTTTATTTTACGAATCTAAAGTTTTGCCTTCGTTTCTGCATAATCAATTTCCTCTGTACATGTACATTGCACCAAAAATGCCCTATTATCACCCAAACAACTGGAATTTCTTCATACCAATTATGGTCACCCCATTATTTTAGCCACTGATATAACAGAAAATAATGTTTGATCTGTGGTGCTCTGCAAATATAACTTAATGTTTAGCCTTTAAAATATATTTTAATAATCTTTTGTTATTTAAAATAGGATTACTCTAGCTGTAGGCAGTAGCAAATAAGGTAAAACCATTTCAACTGTGAATAGAACCGATACACAATGAAAAGTTTTCAAAATACATTGACATTACTGAAATAATGATGTTTTATTTTCTGGTGGCGATAATTGTACCCGGCGATAATTGGTAGCAAGGCAGTATGTGAATTCCCGTAGCTGCTAAGGCTTTCATGATTAAAGGTGAATTGTGCTCTGTGAATTCCAGTACCTGCTCTGTCTTTCATGAATAAAGGTACTTTTAAATCTGCTACTAGTGTTTGAAGTGTGCTCTATGTGAATTCCAATAGCTGTTAAGGCTTTGATATGATTAAAGGTAAAGTTTCATCTGCTAGAGTTCCTGAGAGGTGTTGGACACTGCATTAGACTTTTCCAAAGATCTTTGTGTTCACATATATGTGCTTCTGCCAATGTTTATTGCAATAAATACTTCTTATGTATGTTAAGTATACCAATGTATGTTAATGTTAGAGCCCAACTTAGGAGTCAGCCTATGGCTATAGCCCAAATTAGGATGGGCTAAAACATACTAGCCCAACTTAAGACAGGTAAAGTCCTGAATGATTTTAAAGCTAAAATTGAAAATGAACCAGCTTAGTTCTATATTATCATAATTATGTTGTCACAATCATATCTTATAATTCTCTGAATTAAATCTCTATAAAATGCTAACTAAAATGCTTATAAAATATTTCATTGTGTATCTTTTGTGAAATGGAGGGCACTTTTCCAACCCCTCAAAAGTAGAGCAATTTTCTCGGAGGGCAGTCTTCTGTGAGGGCACTTTTCTGTGCACCGACTTTAATACGGATAATGCTGCCCTCTTTCAATATTTGCCCAAACCCTCAGACACCCGTGGACACAAGACACACTGACACAATAAACGGTCTTGAGAGATTTTTAAATCTAACTGGTATATCCTACTGTGGTATCAGGACAACTTGCCCCATTTCCAACTCACCCTGTATTTTCTAAAGACATCTCACCCCATGTTTAATCTCACTCCATATAAAATTTCCCCACTTATTATTGTGCATATGTTTGGTACCATTGTTATCAGTAAACCTGTTTTCATTAAAGATATAGCCAATGTACGGGTTTTCGATGTATTCACGTTTTCGATCACTTAAACTATAAGCTCACAGTCTCGTTTTTGGATGACGTTTTTATAATATTTTAGAATGAATATGAAGTCACACTGAATCAGATACTTTGTAGATTTAATTTTGTTGTTATATTCCCGATCATTTTGGTTGCATAGGTTTGGATTAAGGCTGTGATAAGTTACCCAGTTACCCAAAAACAGTCCGAATTCCTTGAGAAACTGACTACAAACTTGCGAAGTGGGTAACCAAAAATATATTAAATATAGTGTAAATCAATGAAATACTTGGACAAACCTTAGTATTCTGTCAGATTTCTTTAACCGATATTAGATTTTTGCATAATTTTCCTTATTTATATAGATATTTCACATTATTTTTCATAACGTATTGTTTACATCATCCACCCTGTTTGCTTCTCTGCTACTTCCACTGGGTGACAACTAAAATGCGGTTACCCGAATTCAGATCGATTCTTTTGAGGCGAATACCTGGTGTCGTTTTTCCAACAAAGTCACAGCCTTAGTTTGTATACTTATTCTCCATTTACGTTGTAATATTGAAAACCTGTCCATCGAGGATATATTAAAACACAATTTACAAATACACAGTTGTCAGAAATGTCACTGATACTCCCCTACTACAGTACTGTTAGGCATAACTTGGCCGCAGGTATAACTTAGCTGCCACTCATTTGAATGTGTCAAACATACAAATGTGTGGTTGCACAGGGTTTAAAAGTGATATGTGTCATAAATCTTATTATAATAGACCATTCAAGAATGATACAGGCCTTTATAGAGGTGTTCCACTGGAGCCGACCGGCCGGTAACTATGCATTTTTGGAGAGTCGGGACCAATGTTTACATGGTCAGTTAGGATCGTTTGTAGTTTCCCGGCCTGTCGGGGAGAGTCGGTGAAATATCAATCATGTTTGATATTTCTATGACCGTTAACGACCCTTGTATCCGACACTAAATTCATCCACCTAGCAACAGGCCTGTTGGTTAACTTAAGGGCCTGTCGGTTACACTTCCAGGCTTGTCTGTAACCCTTCCAGGCTTGTAGTTATCACTTGCAGGCCTGTTGTAACATGAAGTAAGCTTGTCTTTTGTAACTTAAGTACTGCTCATTTGCAGTCCATTTCCAGCATGATGTGAGGTAAAAAATATGATCAAAAATTATGTAAAGAATGACAAAGAAACATTGCAAGTGATCATAATTTTCAGGTGAAGATCCACATATATGCTATAATTAATTAAGAAACCTGAAAAAGTGTTTTTATTTGGTTAAATAAAATAAAATCCCAGCTTATTTCAGGAAAGAAATTTTGGGGCAAAAAGAGGATCAAGTGTCGACCAATCAACAAATCGAAAACTAGGTCACTAGTAAATATTTGGATCCCATCACATGACCAGAATACAGGGTGTTTACCTTCACATCCAGAAAAATGTGCTTTCTCAGAGGCTCGAAATTATTTGGTATAAATGTGTAGGAAAATTGCTCAGAGGGACGGAATTTTAAAGGGGTCCTTCCCAGAAGCTCGAAATTGGTGTATAAAAGGCAGAAACAAGCAAGAGGGTTTCATTGTCACATGAGATACTGTTAGAAGCACATCTCTGTGCTTGTTTGCACAGGATATAACATTTTAAATGAAAATTTCATATTTTAAGTGGCTTTTTCGTTCATAATCTGAAACAGACATACATTGATTTACTTCTCATTAAACAAAAACCTGAAGTGAGGTAAAAAATATGATCAAAAATTATGTCAAGAATGACAAAGAAACAATGCAAGTGATCATAGTTTTGAAGGTAAGAGATAGCGAAGGTCCACATGTATGATTTAAATAATTGAGAAACCTTAAAAAGGATCCCATTTTGTCACATATTAATCAAATTCTCAGCCTATTTCACCAGAGCAATTAAAAAAAGTTAAACTATTTGGATCCCAACATGAGATATTACTTCTCACTGTAAAAACACATAAGCAAATTTTGGGCAAAAAGAGGATCAAGTGTCGACCAATCATCAAATCGGAAACTAGGTCAATAGTAAATATTTGGATCCCATCACGTGACCAGAACTACAGCAGCGTATCAAAGGCAGCAACAGGCAGAAGGTTTTATTGTCACATGAGAGATTATTAGAAGCACATCTGTCTCTACTTCTTTCCACAGGATTTTACATTTTTAATGAAAATTATATATTTTAAATAACTTTTTCATTCATAAATTGAAGCAGACATACATACAATGACTTTATTATCTCCCGCCGGGCTTTAGCCTGGGAGGGAGATTATGAAATGATGCCTGTGTGTGCGTGCATGCATGCGTTAGTTAGTCACACAGATTTCTCCAAAACTACTACAGCTACAGATTTTTTTGTAAATTAATTGTCCCAATGAATTTTCACGCCCTTGAAAATGTTTTTGGTTTTATGGACTTAGGCCTAAAGATAAGTGAGTAATAGCAATCTTAGCTACTTGGAGTAAAGGGCTCATAACTCAAAAACTATTGCAGTTACAGCTTTTTCTTCAAATATGTTGTTCAGCTACTTTGTCCTTAGCTATAAGATGGTACATAGTTTGGGGTCCCATTGCATGCCATAAGTGAGTCATAGCTATTTTCTTATTTGTAGCAAAATAATGACATAAGTAAATGTCAAATATCTTCAAAACTATTAAAGTTAGGGAAATCTTTTCAAATATGTTATTCATCTACTTTTTGATAAGCTATCACATAGTAAAGTTTCAGATCTGTAGGACATTGGATAGCTGAGTAATACCTACTTTGAAATTCTACAGTTGAGTAAATCCATTGTCACTCCAAAACTATAGCAGTTAGAGTATTTTCGTAAAATATGTTGTTCAGCTACTTTGTCCTTAACTATAAGATGGCATATAGTTTGGGGTTCTATTGCATGCCATAAGTGAGTAATAGCTATTTTCTTATTTGTAGCAAAATGATGACATATGTAAATGTCAAATATCTTCAAAAGTATTAAAGTTAGGGAATTCTTTTCAAATATGTTATTCATCTAGTTTTTGGTAAGCTATCACATAGTAAAGTTTCAGACCTGTTGCACATTGGACAGCTGCGTAATAGCTACTTTGAAATTGTGACTGTTGAGTAAATCCATTGTAACTCCAAAACTGTTGCAGTTAGAGTATATTCCTAAAATATGTTATTCAGCTACTTTTTCCTTAACTATAAGATGGCATATAGTTTGGGGTTCTATTGCATGCCATAAGTGAGTAATAGCTAGTTTCTTATTTGTAGCAAAATAACAACATAAGTAAATTTCAAATATCTTCAAAAGTATTCAAGTTAGGGAAATATTTTCAAAGATGTTATTGATCTAGTTTTTGATGAGCTATAAGATAGTAAAGTTGCAGACCTGTTGCACATTGGATAGCTGAGTAATAGCTACTTTGAAATTCTGACTGTTGAGTAAATCCATTGTAACTCAAAAACTACTGCAGTTACAGTATTTTCCTAAAATAATTTATTCAGCTACTTTTTCCTTAACTATAAGATGGCATATCGTTTTGGGTTCCATTGCATGCCATAAGTGAGCAATAGCTATTTTCTTACTTGTAGCAAAATGATGATGGAAATAAATGTCAAATACCTTCGCAAGTATTAAAGTTAGCAAATCTTTTCATTTGTTATTCCTCTAGTTTTTGATAAGCTTACTTTCCTGTGTCCTTTATATTTTTGTTGCTTTTGCAGATGTAGGTCAATAGCTAAGTGAGTATATAGCTGAGTAATAGCTACTAAAATGAGTGAATGTCTTTTATCTCTAAAAGTATTATAGGTAGGCAATTTCTTGTAAATAAGTCATTCACCTACTCTTGAGTGATCTACCACATAGTAAAATTGCAGATCTGTAGCTTTTTGCATAGCACACTCATAGCTACTAAAATGAGTAAATGCCTTTTATCTGTAAAAGTAATGCATACACACAATTTCTTCTAAATAAGTCATTCACCTACTTTTGGGTGATCTACCACATAGTGAAGTTGCAGAACTGTAGCTCTTTGGATAGCTGAGTAATAGCTACTAAAATGAGTAAATGACTTTTATCTCTAAAAGTATTACAGGTAGGCAATTTCTTCTAAATAAGTCATTCACCTACTTTTAGCTGATCTACCACACAGTGAAGTTTCAGATGTATAGCTCTTTGCATAGCTCAGTCATAGCTACTAAAATGAGTAAATGTCTTTTATCTCTAAAGGTATTACATACATACATACAATTTCTTCGAAATAAGTCATTCGCCTACTTTTGGGTGATCTACCTAATAGTGAAGTTTCAGATCTATAGCTCTTTGCATAGCTCAGTCATAGCTACTAAAATGAGTAAATGTGTTGTATCTGTAAAAGTATTGAATATACGCAATTTCTTCTAAATAAGTCATTCACCTACTTTTGGGTGATCTACCACATAGTGAAGTTGCAGAACTGTAGCTCTTTCCATAGCTTAGTAAAAGCTACTGAAATGATTAAATGTCTTTTATCTCTAAAAGTGTTATGAAAAGTCAAATTCTTCTAAATAACTAATCCACCTTTTGGGTGATCTACCACATAGTGAAGTTGCTCTTTGCATAGCTGAGTAACGGGTACTTAAATGAGTAAATGTCTTTTATCTTTAAAAGTATTGGACATAGACAATTTCTTCTAAGTAAGTCGTTCACCTACTTTTGGCCGATCTACCACATAGTGAAGTTGCAGAACTGTAGCTCTTTGGATGACAGAGTAATAGCCACTAAAATGTAGGGAAATGTCTTTTATCTCTAAAAGTGTTACAGATAGGCAATTTCTTCTAAATATGTCCTTCACCTACTTTGGGTTGATCTACTGCATAATAAAGTTGCAGAACTGTAGCTCTTTGGATGGCAGAGTAATAGCTACTAAAATGAGTAAATGCCTTTTGTCTTTAAAAGTATTGCAATCAAACATTAAACTTGTCACTTTTACATGTGCCTCCATCTCACAAGAAAATTTATAGTCCACTATCTTTAGTACATCTAATTTATACGGCGGGAGATAAATGCATGCATCAGAATGCTTGTTTCTTATATAACATTAAAGCAAAAACCTGAAAACTATAACTAAAATAACAAAAAAAGTAAAGTTCGACATTTAGGTCACATGATGGGATCCAAATATTTAGCCTTGACCTACTTTAAGAATTGTTTGTTGGTTGATTGATTTGACCTTGCCGTAGTGACCTTGACCTATAAAATCTTGTCCGGGCTATATCACGGAAACCTTAAGGTGTAGGAAGTTGATTTTTGGTAGGGACATTTGTTAGGGGTTGTAGGTGTGCAGCATTATGGTGTGACCTTGATTTGAACTTTGACATTGTCGTAGTGACCTTGACCTTTAAAATCTTGTTGCACCTTTGGGTCTTCTCTTTTGATGCAGATTAAGTACTGTTAAAGTGATTTAAGAATTCATTAAGAATTTTACGTTTGCAACTTCCCATTGGAACAGATGGAAATTCATCAAGTGAGCCACAGATTTTGCTCCAACACCACACATAGGCATTCATTGAATGTATTACCACTTCTGTATGCATGGTAATATTCAAAACATCCAAACCATAAATCGGCCATACCAGATGTAGATAAAGATTGTCGTAATGTTTAGTTTACTGATTAATGCTGTCATCTTGTTACTGAATTGTTTTAATACTTCATCTTTACATGCATTATCTTTCTCTTAGACATTATTTCTCCATTTAAACATTGTTTGGACCTTTATATAACTGACAGTGCTCTGAAAGTATCCTGAACTTTGTACTGATACAGTACTTCTATATCTCATGATGTTAAAAATATTTCCCTAGGCTGTGGGGTACGGGCATCTCTGATGCTATTTTCTGGTCTTGTCTCGGTCTTACTTTGTGGTGCCAACCCTCTGCAATGTTTCTGATTAAATGATTATGATATCACTTTTCTAGCATTATGCGCCATAGAGTCTGTCAATAGATGGCGATTGGGCACCTTGCTACCAATTATTGCCAGGTAGAATTCAAATAGACATAACTATAGCAATTGGTACCCTTCGATAATTACTCCCAATACCATTTGCAGGGCACAAATTTTGTGTCTTTTTCTTTTTTCACTTCTACTCTGAAACTCGAAACGCACAGTCAGCTGACATAGAGCCCATTCACGGGTACTGATTAGTTTTTTCAATATTTTGTCAGTAAGTTGCTTGTAACTTCAGACTATTCAATTAGATGTTCTTTTTATCAAATATAAAGTTCAGTTACTTTTTGATGTTCTGTGTCCTAGCAAATTTTCACAGCTATAGCTTCAGAGCTGTGTAATAGCTGCTTTGCTATTTTGCTAATGAGTAATTGACATGTTACTTAAAAATTATTAAATTTAGTTGTTTTTGGTGAAATATGTTGTTCAGCTACTTTTTGACGTTCTCTGTCATGGTAAATTTTCAGAGCTGCAGTTATAATGCTTAGTAGTATCTACTTTGACATTTTGTCCATGAGTAAGTCACTTGTAACTTCAAAGGTATTCAATTTGGAAGTTTTTTTGATCAAATATGTTGTTCAGCTACTTTTTGATGTTCTGTGTAATGGCAGATTTTTAGAACAACTTCTCCAAAAGTACAAGGCACAGAGACGATGTTGTTTCTTTTAAAAGATATCTATCAAAGATGATAAATCGCTAAGGGCATGCAGAGTGAGAGTCTTAACTTGCATATATGAACTAGGCCACCAGTAGTTTCCCTTGTGTGAGTATCATACCTGGATCTTTCTTAATTTTTTTTAATGAATTTTTAAAATTATTTTTAATGCATTTAAATTCATGAATTCATGCACTAATTCAACTACAACTTGAAAGGTATTGCATTTAGAGCATTTTGTTAAAATATGTTGTTCAGCATTTTTCACAGCTACAACATGGTGAGTAAATTGGGAATCTATCCCAGTAGCTAAGTGAGTAAAAATTATTTTGTGAGTTTTCAGTACCTTCCATAATGAGTAAAATCTCTTGTAACTTGAAAACTATTGCATTTACAGTAATTTGTTTAAATATCTCATTCACCTACTTTTGGGTCAGCTATAATATAGTAATATTGCAGAGCTGTATCTCATTGCATAGCTAAGCAATAGCTGTTTTGGAGTTCTCACTGTTGACTAAATCACTTGTAGCTTGAAAACTGTTGAATTTAGAGTAATTTGTTGAAATATGGTATTCACCTACTTTTGGGTCAGCTGTAACGTAGTAAAATTGCAGACCTGTAGGTCATTGCATTGGTGAGCAATAGCTATGAGGTTATGCTCCATTTTCTGTGTCCCTTCTGATCACAACTTGCCCTAAATTGTGCATTAAAAAGACAAAAACTTTAAGGTATACTTTGTTCACTTTTTAATATACATAAACTTCCAGTGCTTATAACAATTATTTATTAGATATATTTATCCCACAAGTTCTGTGTTTCCACTTTCCAGCCATGACAACTGTAATATATAACAATTTCTGCTTTAAGATCAAATACTTCAAATTCGAGGGTGGACTATCATTGTCCGCTCTCATCAAAACTCAATGTTCACTTGAAAAGGTGAGACAACTGTGACAAAATGTAGACATGGTTTGTGTCAAGATATTCTGGAATATTTCAATTTGGGATTGCATAAAATCTTCTTTATTTAAATAATTAAATTATCTTTATTTTGTTTAGTTCAAATAAATTAATTTATGCTGTTTTTATTTGTCATTTTTTTTTAAATTTCACTTCAAAAGCACATCAAAGCCTTAATGGCTGGGTGCTACTGTTTTTGTTACTGTTATCTGGATTCATCAAATAAAATAAACTGCATTTCTTCTCTTTTTTTTTGAAGAAATATATATTTGTCTCTTATGATTATAGACAAATTTCTTTGGTCAGTAAGTGTTTTGACTGTTTCGCCTGTGGTACTCTATGCAGCAGACGAGTTAAAAATGCGACAAAAAGAATACTCGCGTGAATTACTGTTAGTTGGATGTATCAAATAAAATAAACTCACTTCCATATCTTTCTCAGCCATTTCTATGAGGAAATATGTACGTCGTCGCTTCCGATAATAAACGAATTTCTTTGGTCAGTAGTTGTTTTGACTGTTTCACCTGTACAACATATGCAGAAGAGCGTGCGTACACATGTATGCGGCTTACGACATCCGATGGCCGATTTGCGACAGCGAATTTTTCCCTCCTTCTCTTTTATGTTTGGTTGTTTACATGTGTCCGACTCCGATTTGCGACATCCGACGCCCGATGTGCGACAGCGATTTTTTCGATCTGGGACCGAAAAAATCGGATGACAAGTGAATTTAGATGAATGTCGTCAGAATAATGGGAAGGTTGAAACAAAATTCGCTATCGCAAATCGGCCGTCGGATGTCGTGAGCCGCATACATGTGTACGTAGACTTACAAAAACCACTGAAAAGCATTGACGGAGAACCAGTCTACTGGTATCGTCTACGATTTCCTTCTCTTATTAATCCTGCATTCTTTTTCACGTGAGGCGGTGCTATTTTCCCACAAAATAGTTCTTTGCATTTTTAACCGCATTTTTACGGGATGTGAACTAGTAAGTACCAGAAGGGGCCACGGTGGCAGAGTGGTAACGCTGTCGCCTCCCACCTCTGAGGCCGGGGTTCAGTTCCCGGCACGGCCTCAAGTGAGAAAGCTGGTAGTTGTTTGCCGTTGGTCGGCAGTTTACAGTACAGAGCCCTGACGAACTGTATGTACTGGTTTCCTCTGGCCTTCCAACTACCCGTCATGATATGACCTGTACAGTGTTGAAAGCGACGTAAAACCCCCAAAAATTAAAGAAATAACTAGTAAGTACCAGTGCTGAATAACCAAAAGAATGCATCATTACAATCTATCATGTATCAGGAAATCTCGATGGTTATTTTAATTATTTTTATGCATTTTGTGTGTATTTAAAATATTTTAAACATATATTATGGGACTTGTAATATCAAATATTGCGAATTAAACTTAAAAGTATTTCGGGATGACAATAATCTTTAGAAGCAAATACATGTTTTGGATGATAATAGAAGATCGACAACACTTAAACTGATACACATTTTTTATTTGTCACAAATGTCATTTTATTATTATGGGATATCATTACACAGTAAAAGGAGAATATTGTGTCAAAATGTGCACCAAATGTGTTAACTAAAAATATATTATATTTAATTATATCCCCAGACGAAAGTCGGGGATATATTGGATTCAGGTCCGTCGCGCCGCCGCCGCCGCCGTAGAAATTTCCTTGTGGACGCGATAACTCAAAAACAAATTAATATTTTTTTTTCAAACTTGGTACACATGTTAAGGGTGCCCAAAGGAAGATCCCTATTTTAAGGTGACCTTAAACTGCCAGTAAAAAAGAACTTATGGCCACCTTAAGGTCAGAAATTGCACTTTTGGCCACTTAGAGCCCTGTAGGTCACAAACTATGATGCTCAGCTGGCTGAAATTTTACCTGACAACACATTAATATGTTCTTAGTACATGTGCCGAAAATCATGACTTTAAGTTGAGGAGAAAATTGTGTTTGAGGCCCATAAATACCCCCACTTAGGGATTTTTTGCTATACTTTACACATATTTTGCCCTATAATTTGGAAGTGATAATTCTGATGAGTCTCAAACTGCGCTAGGTATAACTTTGATATGTAATCCTTGTCTGTAGAAAATTTTAGGGCTGTAGGTTTACCCAAAGGGGTCAACTTAAGGTCTCAAAAGTGCCCACAGAGACCCAATTTATGCACTTTTTGCCACTTTCAAGCACTGTAGCTTTCAAACTATGTCTCTCATCTAAGTTAAATATCATCTGGGAATATATCTATGTGTTTTCTTATATGTGCCCCAACATTTAGGCCTTTAATAGACAGTTAACCTGTGTATCAGGACCATAAACACCCACCCGAGTGACCCTTATAAGACATTTTTCACATCTTTTTCCCTGTAACTTGGAAATGGTAAGTCTGAGAAGTTTCAAACTGTATTAGATATATATTCTGTGTGTAATCTTAGTATGTAACAGATTTTAAGTCTGAAGCTTTAATTTTGAAGGTCAAATTGAGGTCTCTAAAAGGCTCCCAAAGACCCAATATTTGGACTTTTTGCTACTTTTAAGCCCTGTGACTGTCAAACTATGTGACTGATAGAGCTCAAATCCTATCTGAGAAGATATTAGTATGTTATTTTTATATGTGCCAAAAATTAAGGCTTTAAGAAGACATTTAACCTGTGTATGAGGACCATAAATCCCCACCCGAGTGACCATTTTTAGACATTTTTCACATATTTTTCCCTGTAACTTGGAAATGGTAAGTCTAAGAAGTTTCAAACTGTATTAGATGCATATTCTATGTGTAATCTTAGTATGTGACAAATTTTAAGTCTGAAGCTTTAATTTGAAGGCCACATTTAGGTCTCTAGAAGGCCCCATAAAGACCCAGTATTTGGACTTTTTGCCAATTTTAAGGCCTGTGACTGTTAAACTATGTGACTGATAGAGCTGAAATCTCATCTGGGAATACATTATTATGTTTTTTTTACATGTGCCAAAAATCAAGGCTTCAAGTAGACATTTAACCTGTGTATGAGGACCTTAAACACCCACCTGAGTGACCCTTTTAAGACATTTTTCACATATTTTTCCCTGTAACTTGGAAATGGTAAGTCTGAGAAGTTTCAAACTTTATTAGATACATATTCTATGTGTAATCTTAGTATGTAACAAATTTTAAGTCTGAAGCTTTAATTTAAAAGCCACATCGAGATCTCTAAAAGGCCCACAATGACCCAATATTTGGACTTTTTACCACCTTTAAGCCCTGTAACTGTTAAACTATGTGATTGATGGAGCTGAAATCCCATCTGGGAATGCATTATTATGTCCTTTTTACATATGCCGAAAATCAAGGTTTTTAGTAGACATTTAACCTGTGTATGAGGGCCATAGACACTCGCCCAAGTGCCTTTTTTGACATTTTTTCCGTATTTTGCCCTGTTATTTGGAAATGCTTAGTGTGACAAGTCTTAAACTGTATTATATATAATTTTTGTTTGTTATGTATGTCCCCCAAAAAGTTTCAGATCTGTAGTTTAATTGCTAAGGTCTCTTTAACAATTGTAAAATGCCCACAGAAACCCAATTTATGGATATTATGCCACTTTAAAGCCCAGTAACTGTCAAACTATGTGGGTTATAGAGCTGAAATCTTTGAATTTTTAAAAGGAA
Organism: Sabellastarte sp. h YS-2021; assembly: GCA_964017235.1. Classification (NCBI taxonomy): domain Eukaryota; kingdom Metazoa; phylum Annelida; class Polychaeta; order Sabellida; family Sabellidae; genus Sabellastarte; species Sabellastarte sp. h YS-2021. The sequence goes on from OZ024928.1 coordinate 141,431,274, forward strand.
ATGCCTGTCTATTTAAATCTTGAATATTAATAATGTTATGGCTATCTTAGTCTTTTAAGAACTTATTTTTGTGTGTTATACCTCTGCTTGCTGAGTTTTTCACTTTTTAAAATGAAACTGGTTAAACATATTCAAGTAGACAAAATGGACACTTTAAGTGAGCTTTAAGTCCCAATATTAATGAAATTATATCCTTATGTAGTAAAACTAGGGGATTTTTAACCCTCAACTAGCCCAGTTTTATTCAACTTGCCTCAGTTAATTTTGGCACAGCTCCTACAGTTATGAACTCATTTCAGTTGATAATCACATACTTAAAATTCTCAATTCTTTTTGTATTTGAGTACCCCTTTTATATAGATTGTTTGTTTACCATTTATGCTCAACCCACATCCCCCACCCGGATTCCCCCCACCCACCTCTGGGACCTCCAGCTATATTGAGTGACACTAAATAAACAAAGGTATTTAGTGATATCAGATGAGAAACAAAGAACTCAATGGGGTTGCAGATCTTGTGTAATAGTGAGAGAGGTGTGGAGAAGGGGAGAGGGGTGGGGGTGGGAGGTGGTGGGCTTCATTACATATAACACAAAGGGGAGTCAGAACTGAGATTGTGTCACATATTTAGGTTGCATATATATGGACCACATATATAGGTATAGAGGAAATGAATAACTGAAAACAATTTGCAAATTCTAAAAATAATATAATAAAATAATAATATAAATAATTTTTTTTTAAATAATATTTTATTTCTGAACAAATATAGAAACAGATATGCGCTTTTGGGATTATGAATTTTAGAATGGACATTGAATCATCAATCATTTAAATACTTTGAAGGAAGATTGAAAAATATGATGAGTTGAGTTAAAAATAATATTTTATTTGTCAACAAATATAGAAACAGATATGCTCTTTTGGGATTATTATTTTAGAATGGACATTCAATCATCAATCATTTAAATACTTTGAAAATAGGTTTAGAGTTATCATTGCAGGAAGATTGAAAATATAATTTGAGGTATGTATTCGGCGTCTGGGGATACACCATCTTCCTTGGGGAGATATAAACAGAGTAGATTGATGTGCTGAAGTTCATATAATAATGGGTAATTATGTTTTAAAAAATTCCCGATCAAAACCTGTGGCGTGAGTGATGACCTGTCTGGGGATATGTTGGCGCCGAGTTGGCCCAATCTAGTTTCTTCTTGATTTTTGCTGTGTGCAACTACAGAAGCCTAGTACCCAATATGGTGGGTGATACCTGACCCTATATTGCAGTAGCAGTCAGGAACCAGACTATGAAAAGCACTGGTACATTTTGAAAACTATCATCTGATTGGTCGATGGTAGAGGACGTTGGCCTATCAGAAGAGAGATAAGAAATGTGATGACAATATTTGTTTGCAATAATGGCTACCGCTTTAAAACCCCCTAATATGTTTAGAAACGTAGCAATATACATTGATATATCTTATGTTAAAAGTTTCTGGACATCGGGACCCACACAGTGCACAACATTTTCGGTCTGGAGATGAAATTTGCGGACTCGGGCCGCCAGGTAACTGCCAATGTCGAACACTGTTCATAGCTGACCTATAGCTGTTCTGTCCTTGTCTAATTTCACTTGTACTCTGAAGCTCAAAATGCGAAGTCAGCTGACACTGAGCCCATTCATGGGCACTAATTGTTTTTTTCCAGGGCCAAACAAAAAAAAATATTATTAATGTTAAATAATTGAAAGGATTCAACTTTTTATTGAAATCTTTTCCATACTGGTTCATAAAAATTAACAATAAATTAATTTTTTTTATATGTGCCTTTCAGAAAGTATCGCAGAAGAGAAACCTTTCTCATGTGGGGATCCACATATGTGATAGTTCTTGGCTTACTATATACAGGCTTCATCTATCCCATGAAAAGAGCTAGATGGGAAAAACAATTGGAACTTGACTGGAAAGAGATTCAAAGCAAAAAGCAGGAAACATCTTAGATTATGATTTTATTGACAATATTGTAATTGGGACTGAAAATTGTCAATTGCCTAGTATTTTTCAGTTATAAAACTGGTGCAGTGCTGTTACTGGTCAACTGTTTACATATAAGGTAGAAAGTTACTATTGTAAACTTGTGTTTGGTAGATATTCCATTATTTATTCAACAGAATTCTATTGAAAATAACAGAATAAGGCTGTTGACTGTTTTAAAAAAGATAGTTTTTTTTTTTTTTTTTTTTTTTTTTTTTAAAAAAAGGATAGTATAAGAAGTGAAAATATGTTTTGAGTTAATCTATTAATACAACAATTATTTGTGACAAATATAAGCTTTGAGACTCAGCTGATTATATGTATATTGCAAAGGTGCTTCATTAATGTTTGATTTTGGATTAACATACCAGCAAGTTTTACCATAAATTTCATAGTGGTTTTGATGAAAGATTGAAAGTTGTATTTAATACCTGTGAAATTGTTGATATATTGTGGGTTTTGGAAAAAACATTTGAAATGTATTTTGTCCAACCACTATGGATTATTTGGACAAGTACTTTCTTAGACAATTGAAGAAAAGTTTGTACAATAATTCTGTTAAAATTTTCAAATAGATTAAATACAAAGTGTAGTGATAATGGAGTCAATTAAAAACATCGTTTCAGAGACTACGAATTTGCTTAACACATTGCCATATGCAGTTGAATTTCTGTTATTCAAACAGATTATGGCAGTGAGATTTTGTTTTAATATACAAGGTTTACAAAAGTATAAGTGGTATTTTTGTTCAAAACAATAAGAAAATATTAATTTGGGAGACTGGAATTGAGTTCACAAAATCAAAATATTCATTGTGGTCAATTGTGTGTTAATTACTTTAGCCTATACCTGAAAGGTCCATGCACTCAAAATGTATCTCACTCCCTATGAAACTTGGTTCCTGTAGTATGAACGATGCATTAATGCTGAAATAAGTGAATCAACAATTGTGCGTAATTGTATCCACGGACGAAAGTCGGGGATACTTAGGATTCGGACGGTCACGCCGCTGAAATTTCCTTTCGGATGCGATAGCTTAAAAAATATTTTAGTTAGACCTTTCAAATTTGGTATGTGAGTTTATATGGGCAATGCCACAAATTCTATTGTTTTGTGTCCTTGACCTTCAATTTCAAGGTCACTGGTGGCCTCTTAAAGGTCAGATTTTGGCCATTTTTTCACATTTTGGCCCAATTCTCGTATACAGAAAGTTAGATCATCCTATGACTGGTATATATAATACATATATATGTCCTCTGTAAGCATGCAGTAATTTGACCTTGAAGCTCTTCATTGAAGGTCATCCACAGACCACCAAAGTACCTCACCGAGGCCATTTTTGGCCTTTTTGGAGATATTTTCACACTTAATGAAAAAAATATTATAGCTACCCTTCTCAAATTTACAGGATATATTCATAACCATAAAATCTTGCCTAGAAATATTTTTGGCCTCATTTTGAAAAACAAGATGGCCCCCACGGGCGTTTTTTTTTCGACTTTCAGCAAGGGCTTTTGTTGGCCCTCTACAAAGGTCAAAGTTGGGGTTTTACGTCCCGTTCAACAGCCAGGGTCATATTGGGACAGGTCCTCAGAATTGCCACTTGTGGGACTCGAACCCACAGAGGTGACAGCCTATGATTAGATGCCAAACTTGCTAACCACTAGGCCACTGAGGATGTTGGCCCTCTAGAGCAAAGGGTATTATAGGTAGAGATCTCAAATTTACAGGATATGTTCCCCATTATAAAATCTTGACTGGGAATATTTTTCACCTCTTTTTGAAAAACAAGATGGTTGCCACGGGAGTTTCTTTGTCAATCATGAAAAGTGCTTATATCTCCCTTATTATTGGTCCTAGAGGCTTGTTATGTCAAGCCAACCTATAGGAAATCATGAGCTAAGAATCTTTTGATGTGGTCAGATTTGACCTTGGACCCCTCCTTCAAGGTCATACGAGGATAGCCAAACATAAAAAGTGCTTATACCTCCCTTATTATTGGTCCTAGAGGTTTGGGATGGTAAACCAACTTATATGAAATGATGGACTGGGAATCTTTTGATGTGGTCAGATTTGACCTTGGACCCCTCCTTCAAGGTTAAATGAGGAGAGCCAAACTTAGAAGTGGCTTGTAACTCGCTTATTATTGGTCCTGGAGGTATGGGATGGTAAAGCAACCTATAGGAGATCATGGGCTGGGAATCTTTTGGTGTGGTCGAATTTAACCTTGGGCCCATCATTCAAGGTCAAACGAGGATAGTCAAACTTAAAAGTGCTTATAACTCGCTTATTATTGGTCCTAGAGGTTTGCAATGTGAAACCAACGTATAGGAAATCATGGGCTGGGAATCTTTTGATGTCGTCAGATTTGACCTTGAACCCCCCTTCAACTTCAAACGAGGACGGCCAAACCTAAAAGTGCTTATAACTCACTTATTATTGATCCCAGAGGTTTGCAATGTCAAACCAACTCATAGGAAATCAAGGGCTGGGAATCTTGTGATGTTGTTAGATTTGACCTTTGGCCCTTCATTCAAGGTCAAATGATGGTTCACTGTCTGTGGTAAGTTGTCTTTCCGGTGGATACAAATTTGCATCGGTTCTCCGATGTGTAGGTCTAGTTTTTTTACGTCAGTCAGCTGACATTATGGCATCACTCTGCGGCGTCCACGTGAACAACTTCTTCTCCAAAACTTCAACACCCAGAGACATGCTGTTTTTTTTTAAAAAGATGCCTTAAGTATCGAGGATGATAAATCGTAAAATTCATGCAGATCTGTCTGTTCGTCTGTTCCCCAGAGCCATTACAAGTGAGGTACCCCCACCCAAAGTGTGAAAATTTCAACACTTTATCACGATTTTTCTCATTCACTATTGAAGGGATTTTTCTCGTATCTTGCATAAATGTACTGGGCCACTAGTAGATTCACTTGAGTATCGGGCCTGGATCTTTCCTAATTTTTTTAATGAATTTTTTAAACAATTTTTTCATGCATTAAAACTCCTGCAGTAAATCACTTATAACTTGAAAAGTATTGCATTTAGAACATTTTTGTTTCCACGGGAGGATACTTTGGTTTAGCATTCGCTACGCCGCCGCCGCACGTAGAGAAATTTGTGGCGTTAATGCTCTAAGAGGAAAACTACATCAGGTAGGTTCACCAAATTTGCAGGATATCTTCATTGGGAGGTAGGCTTCTCTGGGAAGGAAATTAGCCTCATTCTGAAAAACAAGATGGCCGCCATGGGCATTTCTTTGAAAATTATCTACATTTTTCTACTGGCTGTTTCTCATAGGTAGAAGGTTGAATGTCTTCATAGGTGGTATGTACAACAGATATATATGTCCTCTACAACCTTGCAGACATTTGACCTTGAAGCTCTTAATTCAAGGTCATCCACGGAGTGCCAAAATAACCCACATAGTGGACTTTAAAAGTGGTTGTATCTCCCTTATTATTGGTCCTATAGGTTTGCAATGTGAAACCAACCTATAGGAAATCATGTGCTGCAAATCTTTTGATGTGGTCAGATTTGACCTTGGACCCCTCCTTCAAGGTCATACGAGGATAGCCAAACATAAAAAGTGCTTATACCTCGCTTATTATTGGTCCTAGAGGTTTGGGATGGTAAACCAACCTATATGAAATGATGGACTGGGAATCTTTTGATGTGGTCAGATTTGACCTTGGACCCCTCCTTCAAGGTTAAATGAGGAGAGCCAAACTTAGAAGTGGCTTGTAACTCGCTTATTATTGGTCCTGGAGGTATGGGATGGTAAAGCAACCTATAGGAGATCATGGGCTGGGAATCTTTTGGTGTGGTCGAATTTAACCTTGGGCCCATCATTCAAGGTCAAACGAGGATAGTCAAACTTAAAAGTGCTTATAACTCGCTTATTATTGGTCCTAGAGGTTTGCAATGTGAAACCAACGTATAGGAAATCATGGGCTGGGAATCTTTTGATGTCAGATTTGACCTTGAACCCCCCTTCAACTTCAAACGAGGACGGCCAAACCTAAAAGTGCTTATAACTCACTTATTATTGATCCCAGAGGTTTGCAATGTCAAACCAACTCATAGGAAATCAAGGGCTGGGAATCTTGTGATGTTGTTAGATTTGACCTTTGGCCCTTCATTCAAGGTCAAATGATTGTTCACTGTCTGTGGTAAGTTGTCTTTCCGGTGGATACAAATTTGCATCGGTTCTCCGATGTGTAGGTCTAGTTTTTTTACGTCAGTCAGCTGACATTATGGCATCACTCTGCGGCGTCCACGTGAACAACTTCTTCTCCAAAACTTCAACACCCAGAGACATGCTGTTTTTTTTTAAAAAGATGCCTTAAGTATCGAGGATGATAAATCGTAAAATTCATGCAGATCTGTCTGTTCGTCTGTTCCCCAGAGCCATTACAAGTGAGGTACCCCCACCCAAAGTGTGAAAATTTCAACACTTTATCACGATTTTTCTCATTCACTATTGAAGGGATTTTTCTCGTATCTTGCATAAATGTACTGGGCCACTAGTAGATTCACTTGAGTATCGGGCCTGGATCTTTCCTAATTTTTTTAATGAATTTTTTAAACAATTTTTTCATGCATTAAAACTCCTGCAGTAAATCACTTATAACTTGAAAAGTATTGCATTTAGAACATTTTTGTTTCCACGGGAGGATACTTTGGTTTAGCATTCGCTACGCCGCCGCCGCACGTAGAGAAATTTGTGGCGTTAATGCTCTAAGAGGAAAACTACATCAGGTAGGTTCACCAAATTTGCAGGATATCTTCATTGGGAGGTAGGCTTCTCTGGGAAGGAAATTAGCCTCATTCTGAAAAACAAGATGGCCGCCATGGGCATTTCTTTGAAAATTATCTACATTTTTCTACTGGCTGTTTCTCATAGGTAGAAGGTTGAATGTCTTCATAGGTGGTATGTACAACAGATATATATGTCCTCTACAACCTTGCAGACATTTGACCTTGAAGCTCTTAATTCAAGGTCATCCACGGAGTGCCAAAATAACCCACATAGTGGACTTTAAAAGTGGTTGTATCTCCCTTATTATTGGTCCTATAGGTTTGCAATGTGAAACCAACCTATAGGAAATCATGTGCTGCAAATCTTTTGATGTGGTCAGATTTGACCTTGGACCCCTCCTTCAAGGTCATACGAGGATAGCCAAACATAAAAAGTGCTTATACCTCGCTTATTATTGGTCCTAGAGGTTTGGGATGGTAAACCAACCTATATGAAATGATGGACTGGGAATCTTTTGATGTGGTCAGATTTGACCTTGGACCCCTCCTTCAAGGTTAAATGAGGAGAGCCAAACTTAGAAGTGGCTTGTAACTCGCTTATTATTGGTCCTGGAGGTATGGGATGGTAAAGCAACCTATAGGAGATCATGGGCTGGGAATCTTTTGGTGTGGTCGAATTTAACCTTGGGCCCATCATTCAAGGTCAAACGAGGATAGTCAAACTTAAAAGTGCTTATAACTCGCTTATTATTGGTCCTAGAGGTTTGCAATGTGAAACCAACGTATAGGAAATCATGGGCTGGGAATCTTTTGATGTCAGATTTGACCTTGAACCCCCCTTCAACTTCAAACGAGGACGGCCAAACCTAAAAGTGCTTATAACTCACTTATTATTGATCCCAGAGGTTTGCAATGTCAAACCAACTCATAGGAAATCAAGGGCTGGGAATCTTGTGATGTTGTTAGATTTGACCTTTGGCCCTTCATTCAAGGTCAAATGATTGTTCACTGTCTGTGGTAAGTTGTCTTTCCGGTGGATACAAATTTGCATCGGTTCTCCGATGTGTAGGTCTAGTTTTTTTACGTCAGTCAGCTGACATTATGGCATCACTCTGCGGCGTCCACGTGAACAACTTCTTCTCCAAAACTTCAACACCCAGAGACATGCTGTTTTTTTTTAAAAAGATGCCTTAAGTATCGAGGATGATAAATCGTAAAATTCATGCAGATCTGTCTGTTCGTCTGTTCCCCAGAGCCATTACAAGTGAGGTACCCCCACCCAAAGTGTGAAAATTTCAACACTTTATCACGATTTTTCTCATTCACTATTGAAGGGATTTTTCTCGTATCTTGCATAAATGTACTGGGCCACTAGTAGATTCACTTGAGTATCGGGCCTGGATCTTTCCTAATTTTTTTAATGAATTTTTTAAACAATTTTTTCATGCATTAAAACTCCTGCAGTAAATCACTTATAACTTGAAAAGTATTGCATTTAGAACATTTTTGTTTCCACGGGAGGATACTTTGGTTTAGCATTCGCTACGCCGCCGCCGCACGTAGAGAAATTTGTGGCGTTAATGCTCTAAGAGGAAAACTACATCAGGTAGGTTCACCAAATTTGCAGGATATCTTCATTGGGAGGTAGGCTTCTCTGGGAAGGAAATTAGCCTCATTCTGAAAAACAAGATGGCCGCCATGGGCATTTCTTTGAAAATTATCTACATTTTTCTACTGGCTGTTTCTCATAGGTAGAAGGTTGAATGTCTTCATAGGTGGTATGTACAACAGATATATATGTCCTCTACAACCTTGCAGACATTTGACCTTGAAGCTCTTAATTCAAGGTCATCCACGGAGTGCCAAAATAACCCACATAGTGGACTTTAAAAGTGGTTGTATCTCCCTTATTATTGGTCCTATAGGTTTGCAATGTGAAACCAACCTATAGGAAATCATGTGCTGCAAATCTTTTGATGTGGTCAGATTTGACCTTGGACCCCTCCTTCAAGGTCATACGAGGATAGCCAAACATAAAAAGTGCTTATACCTCGCTTATTATTGGTCCTAGAGGTTTGGGATGGTAAACCAACCTATATGAAATGATGGACTGGGAATCTTTTGATGTGGTCAGATTTGACCTTGGACCCCTCCTTCAAGGTTAAATGAGGAGAGCCAAACTTAGAAGTGGCTTGTAACTCGCTTATTATTGGTCCTGGAGGTATGGGATGGTAAAGCAACCTATAGGAGATCATGGGCTGGGAATCTTTTGGTGTGGTCGAATTTAACCTTGGGCCCATCATTCAAGGTCAAACGAGGATAGTCAAACTTAAAAGTGCTTATAACTCGCTTATTATTGGTCCTAGAGGTTTGCAATGTGAAACCAACGTATAGGAAATCATGGGCTGGGAATCTTTTGATGTCGTCAGATTTGACCTTGAACCCCCCTTCAACTTCAAACGAGGACGGCCAAACCTAAAAGTGCTTATAACTCACTTATTATTGATCCCAGAGGTTTGCAATGTCAAACCAACTCATAGGAAATCAAGGGCTGGGAATCTTGTGATGTTGTTAGATTTGACCTTTGGCCCTTCATTCAAGGTCAAATGATTGTTCACTGTCTGTGGTAAGTTGTCTTTCCGGTGGATACAAATTTGCATCGGTTCTCCGATGTGTAGGTCTAGTTTTTTTACGTCAGTCAGCTGACATTATGGCATCACTCTGCGGCGTCCACGTGAACAACTTCTTCTCCAAAACTTCAACACCCAGAGACATGCTGTTTTTTTTTAAAAAGATGCCTTAAGTATCGAGGATGATAAATCGTAAAATTCATGCAGATTTGTCTGTTCGTCTGTTCCCCAGAGCCATTACAAGTGAGGTACCCCCACCCAAAGTGTGAAAATTTCAACACTTTATCACGATTTTTCTCATTCACTATTGAAGGGATTTTTCTCGTATCTTGCATAAATGTACTGGGCCACTAGTAGATTCACTTGAGTATCGGGCCTGGATCTTTCCTAATTTTTTTAATGAATTTTTTAAACAATTTTTTCATGCATTAAAACTCCTGCAGTAAATCACTTATAACTTGAAAAGTATTGCATTTAGAACATTTTTGTTTCCACGGGAGGATACTTTGGTTTAGCATTCGCTACGCCGCCGCCGCACGTAGAGAAATTTGTGGCGTTAATGCTCTAAGAGGAAAACTACATCAGGTAGGTTCACCAAATTTGCAGGATATCTTCATTGGGAGGTAGGCTTCTCTGGGAAGGAAATTAGCCTCATTCTGAAAAACAAGATGGCCGCCATGGGCATTTCTTTGAAAAGTATCTACATTTTTCTACTGGCTGTTTCTCATAGGTAGAAGGTTGAATGTCTTCATAGGTGGTATGTACAACAGATATATATGTCCTCTACAACCTTGCAGACATTTGACCTTGAAGCTCTTAATTCAAGGTCATCCACGGAGTGCCAAAATAACCCACATAGTGGACTTTAAAAGTGGTTGTATCTCCCTTATTATTGGTCCTATAGGTTTGCAATGTGAAACCAACCTATAGGAAATCATGTGCTGCAAATCTTTTGATGTCAGATTTGACCTTGGACCCCTCCTTCAAGGTCATACGAGGATAGCCAAACATAAAAAGTGCTTATACCTCGCTTATTATTGTAGGGGCCACGGTGGCAGAGTGGTAACACTCTCGCCTCCCACCTCTGCGGCCGGGGTTCGTTCCCCGTCATGGCCGTAAGTGGGAAAGCTGGTAGTTGCTTACCGTTGGTCGGCAGTTTACAGTACACAACCCTAGCGAACTCTATGTACTGGTTTCCTCTGCCCTTCCAACTACCCGTCGTGATATGACCTGTACAGTGTTGAAAGCGACGTAAAACCCTAAATAAACAAACTCGCTTATTATTGGTCCTAGAGGTTTGGGATGGTAAACCAACCTATATGAAATGATGGACTGGGAATCTTTTGATGTGGTCAGATTTGACCTTGGACCCCTCCTTCAAGGTTAAATGAGGAGAGCCAAACTTAGAAGTGGCTTGTAACTCGCTTATTATTGGTCCTAGAGGTATGGGATGGTAAACCAACCTATAGGAGATCATGGGCTGGGAATCTTTTGGTGTGGTCAGATTTGACCTTGGGCCCTGTGGTGTGGTCCGATTTAACCTTGGGCCCCTCCTTCAAGGTCAAACGAGGATAACCAAACTTAAAAGTGCTTATAACTTGCTTATTATTGGTCCGAGAGATTTGGGATGGTAAACCAACCTATAGGAAATCATGAACTAGGAATCTTCTGGTATTCTTGGATTTGACCTTGGGCCCCTCCTTCAAGGTCAAACGAGGATAGCCAAACTTAAAAGTGCTTATAACTCACTTATTATTGGTCCTGGAGGTTTGGGATGGTAAACCAACCTATAGGAAATCATGGGCTGGGAATCTTCTGGTGTGGTTGGATTTGACCTTGGGCCCCTCCTTCAAGGTCAAACGAGGATAACCAAACTTAAAAGTGCTTATAACTTGCTTATTATTGGTCCGAGAGATTTGGGATGGCAAAGCAACCTATAGGAAATCATGAACTAGGAATCTTCTGGTATTCTTGGATTTGACCTTGGGCCCCTCCTTCAAGGTCAAACGAGGATAGCCAAACTTAAAAGTGCTTATAACTCACTTATTATTGGTCCTGGAGGTTTGGGATGGTAAACCAACCTATAGGAAATCATGTGCTGGGAATCTTTTGATGTGGTCAGATTTGACCTTGGACCCTTCCTTCAAGGTCATATGAGCATAGCCAAACTTAAAAGTGCTTATAAGTCGCTGTCCTAGAGGTTTGGGATGGTAAACCAACCTATATGAAATGATGGACTGGGAATCTTGTGGTGTGGTCCGATTTAACCTTGGGCCCCTCCTTCAAGGTCAAACGAGGATAGCCAAACTTAAAAGTGCTTATAACTCGCTTAATATTGGTCCTGGAGGTTTGGGATGGTAAACCAACCTATAGGAAATCATGGGCTGGGAATCTTCTGGTGTGGTCGGATTTGACCTTGGGCCCCTCCTTCAAGGTCATATGAGGATAGCCAAACTTAAAAGTGCTTATAACTCGCTTATTATTGGTCCTGGTTTGGGGTGGTAAACCAACTTAAGGAAATCATGGGCTGGGAATCTTTTGATGTGGTCAGATTTGACCTTGGACCCCTCCTTCAAGGTAAAACGAGGATAGTGAAAGTTAAAAGTGCTTATATAACTCGCTTATTATTGGTCCTAGAGGTTTGGGATGGTAAACCAACCTATATGAAATGATAGACTGGGAATCTTGTGGTGTGGGCCGATTTAACCTTGGGCCCCTCATTCAAGGTCAAACGAGGATAGCCAAACTGAAAAGTGCTTATACATTCCCCCCAAACCCAAGGATAGAAAATTGGGATTTAAAATTTTTATTCTCTAACATTATAGCAAGCACAATTAGTACAAGATTGTTTAAAACACACATGTATAATGGTAAATGAACTAAATCATAATATAAACAATAGTTATGGTAAAATGAGTGGGAATTCAAACTTCAGCTACATATGTCATTACTGATTACTTTAATTGGTTTAATACTTAGAACAATGATACAAGTAACAAGAAAGTTAAACTATAATGATATTTCAAACTGCACACTCAAAGTTAATAAATGTGACTGCTTAAAGCCATAATTACGATAATTAACCATAAACATTTGATTCCACTCAATGATTCAAACTTCAGCATAATTTCCCACTATGGAAGTGATTGACTACTTTATAAACCTTTGGCCTCTGGGCCAGGGGAGCTCGAACATGAAGTGAAAGCAATCTGAGGTAAGAAGTCAAAAGGTCAAACCCTCAGATTGAAAAAAACAGGTAAAACTCAAGAGTAACCTGAATGAAAGGGGGAGACCCTGAACACGTCCCCAGTTTTGAAGGTTAATAGACCGAGTCGTTCGAGCTCACCTGACCTTGATATGGTGTAACCATCAAGAGAGCACGAATTTTTAGTTAAATTATAAGAAATGAGCGGTGAAATGGAACTAATGTGACTCCCAAAGGCCAAACTTAAGCATGTAAGTGTTTGTGTGACGGGAGAGGTGGAAGAAGGAAGGGCCCTAAGATAGCCCTAAGTTAGATTTCCACGTGCCATGAGCCTGAATGTGTTCTAAGGGGACCCCATGCTGAAACACCCAAGAAGAGGCGGCTCTTATGAAGGCATGAAACGTCAGTGATGGTTGTATGTGTAACATCTGAGACACCTTCTTCAAGTGCTTATGAGCCACGGAATCGGTCAGGACCATGGGGATACCTTTCTTTGTAATAAAAAGAGGATCATTTTCTGAACCCGGAATATGGCAAAGCATGGTTTTCAAAGCTACAGTGGGACATATTTCTGAATGACCTAGATATGGAATATTGGTGGTCCTGGTCTCTTTTCTGTCTTGGATGGTCTTGGACCATTTTATAATAACTGTGGCACCAGACTGGGTGATAATAACATCCCCCCGAGCCATATGTAGAAAAGAAAAGAAGATGAAAGAATACAAAGCTGTAAATGTGACATGTTCAAGACCAGCGGATGTGGCTATGACTTGGTGCAATCTTTCAATTGGGAGGGCCTGAGCCATTTTGAGAACAAAAGGCCTGTTGATTTTGATAGATTTTAGGAGAAGAGGGATCCGATGATCCTGAAATGGATGTGTGGGGAGGCCATGTATTATATGAAATGCCCTTATTGCGGCCGGATTATTTGAGATGTTAGACTCAGACAAACTAGCATTGATAAGATATTGCATATATGCTAGTAGAACTAAAGGAGTCACCTGATGCAACGACAACCCAGCAGCCACCTGGAATGCAAGAAAGTCCTTCCACATTCGGGTGTACTGTGTGAGAGTGGCGGGACGAAACGCATTCTTTAGGCTCACAGACGCCAGCTGGGCTGCCGCTGCAGGTAAGTCTGAAAATATAATATATCATATGATATAATTCAGTAATGTTAGATCGATATGGGAATCCACCCAAATGTGATGAGGGCAAAGACTTTGGAGCTTGGACCAATCATGTTGACTATTTCCCCATCTGGACAGCAAATCAGCAATGGTATTCTGAACACCTGCAATGTGGGAAAATGTAAAATGAATGTTGTATAATGCTGACAAGAGCCAGATGTTGCGTGCACAGATGGCCAGCGTCTCGTCTCTGGTTCTGCCTGACGTTAGGACTTCGACAACTGCAAGGTTATCACAAAATATTTGTATTTTCTTGTTCTCCCAGTGAGAAGCCCAGATTTTACATGCAACCAGTATGTTTAATATCTCAAGATGGACAATACTATAGTCGCGAAAACCCCTTGGTATGGGAAGTGTGTAGACAAAGGAGCCATTAACTCCACCTAGGCCTGTAAGGGAGGCATCCAGGTAAACCTGGGCATCTTATTCAGTAATGTTATAATATGTAGTGCCGTTATAGTGCCATGATTGACATTCTATCTTAGCAGTGCCAACATGCCATTAAGAAAATAGCGTGCCAGTTTAATGCACTTGGTAATATATAGCAAGGAACCTAGTAGTGACTGGAGGTCGCGTTTGCTACAGTATGTCTTACTTGACCAGGAAGAACAGATATTTTTTATCTGCTGAAGCTTGTCTTCAGGAATAGAAATTGTCTGAGCAACCGTATCCACCAGTATTCCTAAGCACACGACCTGAGTTGCAGGAGCGACCAATTTACTAGGACTGACTTCCAAGCCTAGGTCTTGCAATAAATGTTGGAGGAACGTAAAAGACTGATGAATTTCATGGGGCAATCCCACATAAATCAGATCATCAATATAGTTGAAAATGGTGTGAAAACCATGGTTTTTCATAATGTAACGTATGGCATCCGTGCAACATTGAAAAAATACAGAACCATGCCTGTACCCAAAAGCAAGAGACCCATCGAAGTAATAGTTGTTGTGGTGAAAACCTAGGAGATCTAGATTGCCTGGGTCTATTCTGATATGACGGAAGGCCCTGCTGATATCGATTTTGTAAAGGAGGGCATCGGGGCCTAAGTGACAAATCGCTTGTGTGATATGGTCTACTGAGGGGTAATGTAGTGTAAAGTATGTATTAAGATTAATTACATTAACTATTTTTGGACACGCCATGGTTAACAGAAAAACCCTTTGGCCAACTCAAATCCATAATGGTACGTTTTTTGTTGGAGTTTGGCTAATCCCTCACCATTAGAGGGGAGACATGCATGGGAAAAGGTTTTTCATGATATGGTCCATGTATTGCACCATATGACAGTTCCTCCGAGATGTATTGTTCAACATGTGATGTGTTTTGGAGTGCCGACATATGGTTTGTGTCCGAGGGATGGAGGATTCCATCCCGACAGAAATCTAACGGAAAACCGTATTCGATTAAGTCAGGTAATTGCTTATCCCAGAATTGGGCTAAATGATACTGCCACCTTTGGGGTTTAAGCTGAGAAGCAATAGGGATTCTGGCCCCTAAGAAATTGGGGGATGCCAGTTTGTTGAACAATCTTATGCGCCGTAATGATGTCGGGAAGTTGATCATAGGCAATAAGATCGCCGTGATAGACCTCGAGGGGCGTAAGCGGAATAAAACTGAAGTCTTCGCCATTTTGTTGCACACAGTTATTGTATTCCACACATTTATGCCTGTCGGCAAACATGATCTGGCATGCGCTGGTTCAAAGTATCAAGGCTATTGGGGTCATGAGTTGCGTGGCAACTATCAACATTAGTTTGTTTTGCTAAACCATTGTTAACTTGTGTTGGTAAGTCGTCTTGTACAAAACTTGGATTGTCACAGCTGACCAAACTGATGTCTATTCCCCTAGGAATTAACCCAGTTTTGTTTTTATTCCCCAAGTGAACAGAATTTTCTTGCGAGTCCAATATGGACATTGAGGCAGTGGTCAGCTGATGGACAACCTGAGATTGCTCATTCGGTAGATTTGTTTGTGAGAAATTGGGCAGCCTAAACTTCTGTGCCCAGTCAGTAACTTTACCTCTCTTTGGTTGAAAAGGTGGTTTGCATGTACTTTGTCCTATGCTATCCCTGTACACACTATCCCCAACTGTATGTGAGTCTGTATTAAGGTTTTGTAGTAGTTGGAAACGGTTTGAGGTGGGGATATGACTGTGCATTACGTTCTACCTTGCCAGTGTGTTTCTTTTTATTTTCAAGCAAAACTAGTCTTTTGTTACCACCAAATTGTGTATTTGCAGGGGGAGAATTGTGAACCTCTGCTTGAAAATGGTCTGGAGAGACCTTGACATTGTGGGTACTTGTTTTTCGAAGCAATGTTTGAAAAGGCTGTTTGCCAAGGCTGGTACTTTGTTTCTTTAAGACCTCTGCATATGATAAATGCGGGGAATTTTCCCAAAGAGACCTCTGCATGTGGTACCATTGGAACGCTGTTTGTTTGTCTCAAATTCTACTATTTGTGGAGCAAGGTGAACGTTTCGGGTATGAAACACTTGTGTGCTAAAACAACGGGTATGGGTACCAAGACTCATACCCGATATTATTCGTTTTTTGTCTGTTTTTTCTGTTTATTGCGGCATTGTGATTCAGGATGAGTAAATGTTTTACCAGAAGTGGCAAAGCAATGAGTGCAGATATGCTTATACAGAGTTCCCCGGGTGTCGTGAGATTTGAGGTGGGCACACGAACCCTGGTTGTAATACTGGCATGGCATGCTTTTGGTGGCTTTAGTTGTTTGATTTTTAGAGCCTATTTGGTGAGAGGATGTACTGACCAGAGAAATATGCTGTTGAGCATTTGCTCTTCTAATTCCGTCGATTTTTTCGACCTGGGCATAATCTTTAATTTTGCCTTGTTCCATCCGGCATAAAAGGATGGCGTGACTGGCCTTTGCCGCATCCCAGCTGAAATCATTAGCATCATCAAAAAGTGCTATCATATAATCTAGCATAGAATTTTGAATATCCCTGTTTTGTTCACGCATTATGCGGCAGAAACCAGTCACCCATTGAACGACGGATAGCTGGTCGTATGACACACATTCTTTTTGTGAGCCTGACAAGACATATTCATGCGGCCATTTAACTTTGTTTGGTACCAGAACTTCTACAGGGCTACTGCGTAGGGATTTTTGCTTGTGTGTACCTAATTTTTCTGCCTCAGCTAACTCTGAGTCTTTTCTCAACTTGGTCTTGAATCAAGAGATCTTATCTAATAGTGTGTAACTGTGGAATTTGGTCCACACTCTGTGGCAAGATTTGGTGCTGAGTAGAACTTGGTGTGGCAGAGGTTTCCCCCTGTTTTGCACTGATACTTTTGGACTTGTCAGCACTTGGATATTTACTTTTACTGGTCTTAACCTTTTTTGGATCATCTGTTTTTTTACAGCGAGTTTGCTCTATTTTATCAAGTCTTTGACTGATTGTCTGTAATTGACTCAATATTTGAGAATTGATCAGTTGTTGGACTGCTGAATTGTCCGGCACACTCTCATTGACATTATCGGATTTTTCACACTCCTGCCCCCCTGATTGTTCCCCATCAGAAGTCCCCACAACATCACTGCAATTTAAGTCTGACTCCGAGGAACTATCGGATTCCTCATCAGCTTGGTGTGTTTGACAATTTGTTTTGAGGAGTTGTGACAGGAACTCAGTATCATTATTCAACTGCAGTTGAATGGGAACTTGGATTTGATCTGCTTTGCTAGACTGCAAATTGTAAGTGCTCTCCGACATGTTTAAATCTACAGATATAGATGGCCAACTAACCTAACAAGAACTCACTATATACTACTGTACTCTATAGTACAATCACCTTGAAGGAACAAAGTTTTATGAACAAGTATTTATATGCACTAATAGAATGTCAGACCATATAGAGAATTTATGAAGTACATATATGCACTAATGGTACATCATAAAGTATGTGAAATAATATTTCTATATGCGCTAACGGTAAATCAATACATATAGAAAACAACGGTAACTTCTATGTGCATTAACGGCACATCATTACATATAGAATCTAATGAAAAGATATATGTATTAACGGTACATCAAGTACATAAATAATATAAAAAACTAAAACATATAAAAGACTATAACATAAAATGAAAATATAAAACCAAGTCCAGTTTGACTAGAAGACAAGATGTCTGCTGTTTTCAATGTGACCCCACTGCCAGCTGAAGTTTGAATGCCAATGTCATGTAAAGGATTGTAAAGCACTGAAGTGTGACCAATGAGAGGGGAGAAGAACTGGGACAAGTGTGCTTGCTAAAACTTGGATAGGGTTTCAAGGAATGAACTTGTCCACACCTAGATGTGGACCCGCAACTCACTTATTATTGGTCCAAGAGATTTGGGATGGTAAACCAACCTATAGGAAATCATGAACTAGGAATCTTCTGGTATGGTCGGATTTGACCTTGGGCCCCTCCTTCAAGGTCAAACGAGGATAGCAAACTTAAAAGTTCTTATAACTCGCTTAATATTTGTCCTGGAGGTTTGGGATGGTAAACCAACCTATAGGAAATCATGGGCTGGGAATCTTTTGGTGTGGTCGGATTTGACCTTGGGCTCCTCCTTCAAGGTCAAACGAGGATAGCCAAACCTAAGGGTTTATAACTCATTTATTATTGATCCTAGAGGTTTGCAATGTGAAACCAACTTGCAGGATATTGTGGGCTGGGAATCTAGTGATATCAGATTTGACCTTTGGCCCCTCCTTTAAGGTGAAACGATGGTTCACTGGCTTTGGTGAGTTGTCTTTCCGGTGGATACAGATTTGCATCGGTTCTCCGATGCGTAGGTCTAGTGTTAAATATGTTTTTCACCTATTTTTCTTTCAGCTATAACATAGTAAAATTCCACCCTTGTAGCTGATTGCAAAATTATGTAATAGGTGCATATAAAACTATACATTTGCCACATTTTCTGATCTTTGCACAATCTGCATCAGAGAAAAGAATTGCCTGTGGGGGGTGTGTGTGGGTGGGCTTGTGGGTGTGTGTGTGTGGCAGAAAAAAAGAATTGCCTCTGTGTGTGTGGGTTATATATATATGTGTTTTTTCTCCCTTCAGTGTTTCAATTGCAGTGGAGAGGGGTGAGGGGAGGGGTGGGGAAGATTTACAACAGACCTTTTCAGCTTTTCAGTTACTGAACTTAGGTAAACACTCCTGCATATACAGATTTACAGTGCACACACAAACATTATTTGTTTTTCTCTTAGTGTACATTATTGAATTAGAAAACCAGTTTACAACACTTTTCTATATTCACATTGTCCCAGGTTTTTAATGGAGAGGGGTTGCAATATACATGTACTTGAATATTTAGACAAATTACCCAGAAAAATGCTTCTTTAAGTTAAAAACAAAGCTTATTATGGTCAGCCTTACTTTGTGGAAAGTCAAAATAAATGCATTAGCAAAGAAAATCGATAAAGATTCCTTATTACATGCACAATTTGTATATGATCAATGAAGAGTATTTTAAATTCATATTTTGACACATTCAGAAATATTACCTTACACAAATATCAGTTCTCATTACTACCATAAGGAGGTTATGTTTTGAATGTGTTTGTATCTCTGTTTCTTAATACTCAAAAAGACATGAACAGATCTTTATGAAATTTTTTATGTACATAGGGCCTGACTGGAGGAAAATGAAATGAAATTTTATGAAAAATCTAGATCACATTCTGAATACAAAACCCCTGAATTTTCAGATGTCAAATTTTAATGTATTTTTTCAAATGGTTTTGGTTTATTATGGCATCACTCTGCGGCGTCCGCGTGAACAATTTCTCCAAAACCACAAGACCCAGATACATGCTGTTTCTTTTAAAGATACCTTAACTATCGTGGATGAAAACTTGTTCAAGGCATGCAGATCTGTGCTTTCGTCTGTTCCCCTGAGCCATTACAAGAGAGGTACCCCCACAATGTATAAAAATTTCACACTTTTATCACAAATTTCTCATTCACTATTGCAGGGATTTTTCTCTTTTCTTACATATATGTATTGGACAACTAGGAGATTCCCTTGTGTAAGTATCAAACGTGGATTTTTCTTAATTATTTTTTTATTTTTTAAATAATTTTTTAATGCTTTAAAATTCCTGAAATCATGCACTAAATCACTTAAAACTTGAAAAGTATTGCATTTAGAGCATCTTGTTAAAATATGTTATTCAGCTACTTTTTCCATAGCTAATCATGGTGAGTTACTTGGGTGTCTATTCCAATAGCTAAATGAGTAATAGCTACTTTCTGATTTTTTCAGTATCTTTCATTATGAGTAAAATCACTTGTAACTCAAAAACTATTGTATTTAGAGAATTTTGTATAAATATGTTATTCAGCTACTTTTGGGTCAGCTATAACATAGTAAAATCGCAGACCCGTAGCTCATTTGATTGCTGACCAATAGTTAGGTTCTTTCTGTTCTTTCTGCATAGCTGAGTAACAGCTACTTTGAGGTTATCACTGTTGAGTAAATTGCTTGTATCTTCAAAACTGTTACATTTAGAGTATTTTCTTTAAATATGTTTTTTATGTACTTTTAGGTCAGCTATAACATAGTAAAATTTAAGACCGGTAGTTCATGACATAGCTGAGCAATAGCTAATTTCAAGTTCTCACTGTTGAGTAAATCAGTTATAGCGTAGTGAAATTGCAGACCTGTATGTCATGGCATAGCTGAGTAATAGCCCCTTTGAGGTTATCACTGTTGAATAAATCAGTTGTAACTTGAGAACTATTGTATGTAGAGTATTTTCTTTAAATATGAAATTCACCTACTTTTGGGTCAGTTCATTCCATAGCTGAGCAATAGCTATTTGAGGTTCTCTATGTTGAGTAAATCAGTTGAAACTCTAAAACAATTGCATTTAGAGAATTTTTTTAAAAATATGTTATTCACCTACTTTTGAATTAGCCCTAACATTGTAAAATTGGAGACGTGTAGCTCATGGCATAGCTGTGTAATGGCTATTCTCAGGTTCTCACAGTTGGGTAAATCAGTTGTAACTTGAAAACTATTGCATTTAAAGTATTTTCTATAAATATGTTGTTCACGTACTTTTGGGTCTGCTATAACAGTAAAATTGCAGACCTGTAGGTCTTTCAGGTTCTCACTGTTCAGTAAATCAGATGTAACTTGAAAACTATTGCATTTAGAGTATTCTGTTTAAATATGTTGTTCACATACTTATGGGTCAGCTATAACATAGAGAAATTGTAGACTCGTAGCTCATGGCATAGCTGAGCAATAGCCACTTTTAGATTTTCACTATTCAGTTAATCAGTTGTAACTGAAAACTATTGCATTTACAGTATTTTCTATGAATATGTTATTCAGCTACCTTTGGGTCAGCTATAAAATAGTAAAATTGCAGACCTGTAGCTCCTCGCGTAGCTGTGTAATAGCTACTTTCAGGTTCTCACTGTTGCTTAAATCAGTTCTAACTTGAAAACCATTTCATTTACAGTATTTCTTTAAATATGTTATTCACCTACTTTTGCGTTAGTTCTACAATATTAAAATTGTAGCCCTTTGACTGATTGCATAGCTGAGCAAAAGCTACTTCGAAATTATCACTGCTGAGTAAATCAGTTGTAACTATTGCATTTGCAGTATTTTCTTTAAATATGTTGTTAAGAGGAAGACTTTTCTGAAGTTTCTTTTCAGGTGTGGCAACAGAAGAAGGAGATTTAACAGCGCCCTCTTCATCTACAGCCCCAATCACAGAAACGGTGGCGGGGTCGACAAGTGTCTCACTGTCCTTAGGTGGAGATGTATCAATTTTATTGCGTTAATACATCCTATCCAATGGACAATTGCTAATCCGGTTGGCGCAGACCGGCCCGCCTAACGCCAAAAAAAGATGTCCTGTGTTTCCACCGGACAGGCCGGTCCAGTACTGCGCACTCGCCAGATGACGTGTCGTACTTCCTTCCTGTGTAGACAGAGTGATGTCATAGCATCTTTTTCGTTTGGCGCGAGATCTGTGCAAGCGATTATTTTCAGTGTTTGAAATTTTGAAGAATACTCTGTTTATTTTGGGAGTTTCTGTTTTTGGTTATACCAAAGTGGCTTATATATCTTATAGCTCAGAATGTCATCCCCGAGTCAACGAAGAGGGGCGTTGTTGCGAGAAAAATAAGGGCAAGGACCCTTGTGTGGAGAGTAAAGACACTACCTCTTGTAAGTTTTGTTCGGCTTTTACTCCAGAACAGTTAGCCCAGATTTCTACTCCTTCTTACAAGATAAAAAAGGAAAAGCATGAGGCAAGGAAGTCTGTTACTGCCACCCCCACCAATGATTCTTCGGAACTTGTCGACCCTGCTAGTGTCTCAGTTATTGGGGTTGTTGGCCATCAAGATACTACTCAACAGACTGAACCTGTTAAGTCTCCGTCTACTTCTTCTATGCCGGAGAAAAAAGCCAAGAAAGAAAAGGTCATTTCTAAAGCCAAGAAGTCGTCTGAGTCTTCATCTACTGATTCTAAGATAGCCGATTTGGACAGTAAGTGGTCCGAACATTTCAATAGGCTTGAGGCCCTTTTGCTGTCTAAGACCTTTCAATCGACCTTTTCTTCAGACGTCAAGTTAACTCCATCTCACTCTCCACCTACAAACGTTCCCAGGGATTCTGAGCCATTTTTTCAACCTACAGGGCCCACTGGCACGGCCTTCTCTACAGATATGCATCAGGCAGCCAGCCAGCCGGAGTCGGACTCTCAATCTACCACTACAGAGCGCACTGGCAAGGGTTTCTCTGCTACCCAGCATCAACCAGCCAGCCAGCTCACATCCGACCAACGGGAAGTGTCTTCAGTGTCAACAAAGCGCACTGGCAAAGGTTCCTCTGCTTCACAGCATCAACCAGCCAGCCAGCTTATCACTGACCGACCAACTTCGAGATCACCTCAGAGGCGCACTGGCATAGATTCGTCTGACAAGGGTTTCTCTGCTTCCCAGCATCAACCTACCAGCCAGCCAACCACCGAACAGGACCGACATGGCCATGTCAGTACCGACCCTTCCCTCAGACAGGGCACTGCTGGTAGATCTCCGACCGACCATTGTCTACTGTTACCACCGACACCGGCTCTCCCTCTCTCCACAGGCACAGGAAAGACAGTGCATCTAGTGATAATCCTGGGACAGACAGTGATTATTCAGACCGACCACCGGTCGACGTCTATGCTAAGGAGGGGGAACTGTCGGACAATCCTGAATTGGCTGCAGAACCAGATCAAATACCCTCAGAGGAACAAACCTATCGGGAGACAATGAAGGGTATACGGGAGGACATGGGTTGGTCGGACATTCCGGACTTAGACAGTGCCAATACTGGGTCGGATGATAATCCATTCTCTGGTCCCAAAGCTGTGACACCGGGGAAAGTATCTGTCCAGATGCCAACTGAAGATTGGCTTTGCAAGAAGATAGGAAAGTTGAACTTAACTCTGGTTGAGAGTTATCCCTCCCGTAGTTCCAAGGCCGGTGGCCTGTTGATGGACCAGTTCCTAAGGACAGCGAAGTCGCAATCCAGGTGGTATGGGCTTGCAACCGACCACAAAGCCGACCCTGCT
The DNA here is from genome assembly GCA_964017235.1 of Sabellastarte sp. h YS-2021. Classification (NCBI taxonomy): domain Eukaryota; kingdom Metazoa; phylum Annelida; class Polychaeta; order Sabellida; family Sabellidae; genus Sabellastarte; species Sabellastarte sp. h YS-2021. The sequence continues at coordinate 141,454,695 of OZ024928.1, forward strand.
GCTGTCTCGGGCTGGAGTACCGAGTCTTCAAAGCTAAACAGTTGCTTTAGTAGGATATCTAGACAGTCAGGACTGACCTCCACACCGCCTGCTTCTAGACGCATCTCCCAGGAATCGTTAAGAAGGTGGGAGAAGTCTGTAAGTGGGAGAAGTGTCGGTCATTTGCAACCAGGCGGCCAGCTTTAACCGCTGTCTTTTCCGGGTGCAGCAGGATATGCAAAGCCAGCTTAAAACCCTTCGCGTTGAACACAAGAGTACTGCCACCATGGATGAACTTAAGTATCTCATGGACTTTAACTCCAGCATTACTCAAGCGGCTGCCAAGACTATGGAGCATCTTAGTGAGTTTGTTTTTATCTCGATGGGGAACCTGACTTTGACTAGGCGAGATGCATATCTTACTCATGTGAAGTCAGGGATTAAGCCGGACACTGTTGCTGCCCTGAGAGCGGCTCCTCTGCATATCCCCACCCTCTTCCCTGATGCAGTTATTAAGAGGGCTGAAGAGGATATCTCTCACTACGAGTCGAAAGGACACTCGGGCACTTCTCGTGGCAAAGCCTGTTTCCAACCCTTATGAAAGACCAGGCAAGAAATCAGACAGGCGTGTGGATAAGAAGGGAGAGAAACCTGCATGGAAGAGCATTGGAAAGGGTCGATATAGGAAGCCCAGAGGGAAGGCCTCTAGTTACTCTTCGTGACCAGCCAAGGGCCAGCAGTCGTATAAATGACAATTACTGTGTAACTCCGTTATAGGCACGACTGCTGGCTGGGAGCCCACCTCCAAGACAGACAATAAACACTTGTTCAGAACTCAGTGTAAACTTAAATGTTGTAACACCTGTACTTACTGCGCCCGGGCATTCCCAAAAGAGAGATTTAAGTCCCGGGCCAGTAGATTGTTATTCTCTCAGAGATCACGAATTAAAGTGTGTGAAAAGTGTTTCTTGTGTCACTCAATTGTCTTGTGTTCAACCTGCAATCAATGTAAAAAATGCTGCCTCAAATCTGCCTGTAGGGGCCAGACTTCAACTTTTTTGGCAAACTTGGCTGGATCTGCCTTGGTTTTGGGACCTGGTGACCATGTCCAGTCAGGTCCCTATCAGCCTGCCCATCCTGCCCAATCTGTTGACTCAACCCTTCAATCAGATCCCTCACAGAAATCTGACAAATCTGATTCTCCATGCATGGCTCCTAGAGCCACAGCGATCAAGGAGCAGGGATTCTCTCAGGCAGTGGCGGCAAGAATTGAGGCTCCTCAGAGAAGATCAACCAGATCAGTCTATGAGGCAAAGTGGGCCATTTTTACAAAGTGGTGCATCACTAATAAGGTGGACTTCAGGGCACCCACTGTAAAATCAGTTACGGATTTCCTGATGTACCTCTTTGAAGACAGGAAGTTGCAACCAAGTACCATTGATGGCTACAGATCTGCCATTGCTGATAAGTTGTGGACCTCATCCATTAATATCAGCAAGGATGAAAATCTCGCTCGTCTCTTGGGTAGTTTCCATAGAGACAGGCCCAAGGGTCGGAGGGGAATTCCCTCCTGGAACCTTTCACTGGTGTTACACCAACTGACAAAGGCTCCTTTCGAACCACTAAAAGGGGCGTCATTGAAGCATTTGACCTTCAAGACCATTTTCCTGCTAGCCCTTGGTTCAGGCAAGAGAAGGAGTGAGATACATGCTTGGCAGAACAGAAATATCAGGCACCAGTCCGATTGGTCCAAGGTGTCCCTGTTCCCATTACCCAGCTTTCTCTCAAAGAATCAGCTGGCAAAAGAGGGTCCAGACAGTGTGGCCCCAGTGGTTATACCAACCCTGGCACCGACTCTGGATAGGTCCCTCAAATCTGACAGGTCCCTCTGTCCAGTCAGAGCCTTGTGCTACTATTTGGACAGGACCTCAGACCTTAGGCGGAACAAGGAGTTGGTTTTTGTCTCCTTTAAGAAGGGTTTCGACAAAGACATCTCACCCGCCACTATCTCCTCTTGGATCAAACAGACTGTGATCCTATGCTATGAGCTCTCTGATCAGGAGGCCCACACATTGCATCAGGTCAAAGCCCATGATGTCAGGGCGCTCTTGACGTGCTTCCTTCGGGAGGTTTATTTCTTTGGGACTGAACTCATCCCTCTCTTCCCCTACCTCAGAGCAGGTCTGTTGAAAAAGGGGGGGGGGGAGTCGGTTTGGACCAGTTGGCCGCTTTCTGTCGACCGACTATAGCCTTAAGGGTTCCTGACCCAGGGTTGACCCAGGCTTGGGAAGAAGTTGTTAGTTCTTTCTGAGTGTGCTTAAGTCCCTAGTAACTTACCCGCCGACCAAGCGGTAGTTATTCAGCAATTGTCCATTGGATAGGATGTATTAACGCAATAAAATTGCAAATTTAATAAGTAAATTAAATTTTTATAAGTTAATACCCTATCCAATGGACACACAAGACCCTCCCTCCGACCCCGCTATCAGTCTACTAGGGGTCTAATATGTTTAGACAACGAAAAAGATGCTATGACGTCACTCTGTCTAGACAGGAAGGAAGTATGACACGCCATCTGGCGAGTGCACAGTACTGGACCGGCCTGTTCGGTGGAAACACAGGACGTCTTTTTATGGTGTTTGGTGGGCCGGTCTGCACCGACCGGATTAGCAATTGTCCATTGGATAGGGTATTATTTAATTTATTTATTAAATTTGCAAGTTTCTTGGCCTCCCGTTTCTCTTTCTTAATCTTATATGATGGAGTGGCCAGTTGTTGCCGTTGTTCAGGGGTGAAAGATTTACAAATCTGGTAATCAGAAGAGTCAGAGTTTTCTACACAAAAGTTCTTACCCTTTCCCCTATCCCTGCAACGTGTGTTGTGAGTACGAGAGTCGAAACTCACCATAACATGTCCACAGTTTCCTCTTCTCTGGCCAGGTGAAGACATGATGTGTCTGATATCCGTTAAAATAGCAGAACTCAAAATAATCAATATCTGAAGAAATTCTGGCAGTAACAAAAATCCGTGTGTACACATCACGCGCCAAACGAGAAAGATGCTATGACGTCGCTGTCTAGACAGGAAGAAAGTATGATGTGCCACCTGGCGAGTGCACACTACTGGACCCGCCGGCCGGTGAAAACACAGGACGTCTTTTTCTGATGTGTGGTGGGCCGGTCTACGCTGACCGTATTAGCAATTGTCCATTGGATAGGATATTAACTTATAAAAATTTAATTTACTTATTAAATTTGCAATTTACCCCTAAACCGTTACCTTGTTACTTGCCTTCTGAAATACCATTTCTTCTATCACTTTTACTCTGAAACTCAAAACACACAGCTAGCTGACGCAGAGCCTATTCACGGGCACTGATTGCTTGTTTCACATTTTGGTCTGATTTTTGAATAATGTAACATGGATCATCTCTATATAACCAACTGAGGGTATCTGGTGGAAACATTAGATTAGTGTTCATTATGCCCCTGCCAGGCCTGGGGTGAAGTACATGGAGCCAAGTACAAATACATTGCTAACTTGCAAGTACAAGTACTGGTCTCGTGACTCAAGTACAAGTACTGGTCTCAAGTACCAGTTCCTTTAAAAATTGCAAGTACAAGTACTTTTATTGTGTGGTGTCAGAAAAAAAGCCTGGTGGAAAAAATGACGGTGGAAAGAAAGCCGGGTGTGTTTTGAAAACATGGAAAAAGGCCTGGTGTTTCCTTTTTTTCTATACATATCAAGATTAATAATGAAGTAGAACTAAAACATTAATTTATTCCAAAGATTTGAATAAAACCTTTCCTTATTGTCAAAGAGAATGGGAAGTCTTTCAAGTACCTACTGTGGACTTCAGCACAAAGAAATCTGACTAAAACAAGTGGCTGTACATAGTTGCAATTAGTAATTTATACATCCCACAATTAGGTGTGTTCCACTGTTAGCCCCGGAAGTAAACTTTAATTGCAAATCCAGAAACCTTTATTGTAAGGCGATAAAAGAACACTAGAGCACTTTAAATGGACCATTGTATCTACTCTGGATTGGCTCTTAAAGATGGCAATACCTACTTTCAATTAATGACATACACATCCATCATTTTCCTGGGAATCCAACCATAATTGCATGTTTAGAAAAAAATATTCATTTCCTTTAGTGATATACTGACATAATTTTAAAACAACCTCTAAAAGGCATAATACATTTTACATAATTCTGTATTCAAAGGTGGGAGAAGGGTATCTTTACCGGATGTACTATTTCAGTTATCATATTTGCAAGTGCAGCAAATCTCATTGTGAAAAGGAATGCAAAGGCCCATTGATGAGATTGGGTATCGGACAACCACCAGTTTTAGCTTTTGTGGATGATTTAACTCTGGCCACACAGTTTACTGTGCAAACCATATGGTTGTTTTAAAATCACTAGAATTGTTCATTAAATGGGCTAGAATGAAGTTCAACCCCAAAAAGTCTCAAACCTTAGTGATCAAGAAAGGGAAGGTGCTGAAGAACTGTGTTTTTAAAAAAAGTCATGACAGAATTCCAATGGTCAGTGAGGCTCCAGTCAAAAGCTTATAGGTAAGATGTTTGATGACACTTTGAAGGATGGCAAAATAAGGTGTCTGTTATACCCAGATAGAAAAATGGCTGCTATCTCTTGATGAAAGTGAACTTCCTAGCAAGGTTAAGGTCTGGATCTTCCAACATTGCATACTCCCTCGCATACCATGGCCCCTAGTGTTATATGACTTTCCACTGTCAACTGTAGAAAAGATGAAAAGCAAGATTTGCAATAGACTGGCTTGGAGTTCCCCCATCATTTTCCAATGCAGCACTCTATGGAAAGGATATAAAGTTAGTACTACCAATATCATTGCTTGTCGAAGAATAAAAAGTCACCAAAGCAAGAGCAGAAACAACATTGAAGGAGTCAAAGGACAATATGGTGAGCCAGGTGGGTATAACCATGAATACAGGGAGAAAATGGGATGCATCAGAGGCAGTTAGTTGAGCAAAAAGCAGACTGGAACACCAGGAGATAGTTGGAATGGTGTGTTGGAAAATGGCATGGATACAATGGGAGCCAACAATGGTGGAGTAAAGCAAAGAAAAAAGACAAAAAGAGATATGCTTGTATAAGAGATAAGAAACACTGAAGAAGAGGAAAGACATACAAAGGCAGTCAGCATGCAAAGTCGGAGTGCCTGGATGAAATGGGAAGAAGTACTCCCCAAAAAAATAACTTGGAGTGAACTGTGGAAGATGGAACCACTTCGAATCAAGTTCTGCCTTAGGTCTGTATATGATGTGCTACCAACACGATTTGGTAAGGTGGGGCAAGACTGAAGACCCAAATTGTAAGCTGGCAAACCTTGTACATTGCAACATGTTCTGTCCAGCTGCAATGTCGCCCTGACTCCAGGGAGATACACTTGGCGACATAACACAGTATTGCAAGAGCTGGCCTCAGCCATTGATAGAAAGTTAAGATGCATGAAGAATGAAGAAAGGACTCTGATTAGGTTTGTCCGAGAAGGGGAGAAGCCAAACCAAGGAGTGAAAAGTGATTAGGTTTGTCCAAGGAGTGAAAAGCACATCAGGACTATTAGAAATGGCTAGGGACTGGCAATTAAAGGTGGATACTCGTGTGAAGCTTGTCATACCTGATGACATTGTAAAAACAAAGCAAATACCAGACATTGTCTAATTCTCCAGGGGTAGCAAAAGAATTATATTTATAGAACTCACTGTTCCATGGGAGGAAGTTGTTGAGGCCTATGAGAGGAAACTGCTCAGAAACATAGACACAGCCAACGGATGGAACGCGGTGTGTTATCCAGTGGAAATTGGTGCAAGGGGTTTTGTTGCGACATCTATGGTAAAATTGATGAAAAAATTGGGCCTGGGAGGGAAAGAAAGACGAAGACTTAGAAGACTGGGTGAAACCACTGAAAGAAGCTCGAACTGGTTATGGTTGAAAAGTGGTGAGAGAGTGGAAAGCTGAAAGGTAATCATCCCCGGATGGGACCTGATCACTCCCGTGGGCGCACCTTGGAGAAGTTGTATGGGGATTAAAGTGCTGAAATAACTGGTGACCCAAGGCTTTTCACTTAGGACGGGGATGATTTTTGCAGTGCTACTACTGTATTAAGCCATGGTGACGTCTGTTAAACTCCATAATTATTACATAATAAATTTTTATAAAGTAATTTTTTTTAAAAAGTTAAACAATATGAAATGATATATACTTTTTGTAGGGAAGACAAAGTTTATTCTAGAAAAGGAAACATTAAACGTGTTGTCCTAAAGAGTGGATTTTTTATGCCCCTGTCAATTTTAAGGGTGGTTTTTGTATGGGTTTTTTGAGTAGATCAGGTTATAATCATTAACATTCTCGCCTTTCCAGGAGGGAGCAGCGAAGGGGGAAGCAATCAGCTAGCTTTATTAAATGTTCAGCATATATCATCATTAGTGGATTGGCTTGTCTGATAAATTTATCTTCTTTATTGCTTGGTTCTCATAAGTAGATTGAATCTGCTACGAGTAATCTGGCAGATGGCCTAAGTGGCAGTGTTTTAACAGGTTTGGCATTTAATCGATTCTGTTTCACTTTTGTGGTGTGCGTTTGCTTCCACCCAATGACATAACATTCACTGACTGCCTGTCCTGATACAACCTGAGACAATTGCTAATCTAGTTGGCGCTGACCGGCACACCTAATGACAGAAAAAGTCGTCCCGCGTAGTCACTGGTGTCCAGTGAAATTTGTCCGTTGTGAAATTTTTCCTCTTCCTGTCTTTTTACCCGAAATGGGGGGCTTGTGGCCATTTAATGGCAGGATTTCAAAAGCACATGCGTGTATGAGATGCAGTGACAAGTCTAAGGATAGTGACCCTTGTGTGCACAATGAAGATTGCCCCCACTGTAACATCTTAACTTCAGGGCAGAAGCAGCAACTGTCCACGCCTTCTCATCAGAAGAAAACGGAGAAATGTGAGCAGAAGTCTGACAAGTCTACCTAATCTACTGAAGACGATAACGGCACCCTAGTTGACCCTAGCTTGGTCTCAGTCATAGGGGTGGCTACTGGTGATAAGATGGAGGTGAAGTCACCAGAGACAGCCAGCAACAAAGAAAAACAGATCAGAAAGATGAGTTTGTGAAGGTCAGAAAGTCACAGTCCAAATGGTATGGGTTACATCCCAACAAAGAAAAGTCGGCTGGACCATTGTCTTCTTGGGGCAGTGAGTCGACGAAATTGAACTCTAGCTACAGCAGAATTGCCCGGTCGTCCAGCCTGTCTACCCCTGCTCCAGCATTATGTCCAATCAGCCAGGATACACTGAGGAAATGAGAGAAGTTGGCACGGGAATCATCATATATATGCAACCAGGCGGCTGGTTTCAGCAGATACCTCAGTAAAGTACAGTAGAGCATGCAAGCCCAACTAAGAGTGATCCAGGCTGAAAAGTCGAAAAAAGCTGAAAAGTCACTGCCACGAATTAGCTTCAGTATCTGCTGAACTTTAACTCTAGTATATCCCAGTGCATGGCAAAGACAATGGAGCATCTCTCAGAGTTTGTCTTCATAAATATGCCATAACTTTCGGCTAAATGGGACCCTTACTTAGCACACGTCAAGGCAGGGATTAAGCAGGATAACTTATCGGCACTTAGACAGGCCCCACTGCATTTGCCAACTTTTTTCCCGGACCAGATTTTGAAGAAGGCTGAGGAGGATATCGCCCAGCATGAGAACAAAGGCCACTCAACTCACTCTTCCTCCAGCCATAAGAAAGATCATTGCCAGCCTTATCAAAGGCCTGAGAAATCCAGGGAACAAAAGTCTGGCAAACCAGCATGGAAAACCATCAGTTCTTATAGCCAGAAGAAAAAGAAAGACAGGTCCTCCTATTACTTCTCATGTCCAGCCAAGGGCCAGTCTTCTTATAAATGACAATTATTAATTTCTCAGCTTTCAGGACGGCTGGCCGGGAGAAAACAGACTTTAAATGTAAATCAGTGTCATCTGACTGGACCAAAAACTGTAAATTGTGTTCAGTACCACCAGACCAGAGTCCGGACAGACAGTAAAGACTTGTCAGACACTAAAGTTCGCAGACTCTGTTGCAACTCATGCACACATTGAAAATGGGCAGCCACAAAAGAAAGGCATAAATCCGGCTGTTGTAAGACAACATCGGTCATTAAAATATGTGAACAATGTTTCCTGTGTTGATCACTTGAATTCTGTAAAAGTACCATTTTATTGGGTTAATATATCCTATCCAATGGACAATTGCTAGTCCGGTCGGCGTAGACCGACTGGTTACAGAGTCTACTGACCGGCTGGCAGTTGCACAGCCCTTATTGTACAGTGCCTCACCCAAACCAGTTACAGAGTCTACCTATACCTAGTCCATTCAACTCCATGTTGATTCTGGGGCAGGCAGGCAGCAAGCATCTACTTAAAGATGGGTTCAACTGACCAGTTACAGAGTCTACCGACTGGGTCCCAGCTACAGAGCCCTTACTGTACAGTGCTTCACCCAAACCAGTTACAGAGTCTACCGACCGAGCGCTGGCTACAAAGGTCTTATGGTACAGTTCGTCTCCTCAGCCAGTTACAAAGTCTACCAGCTTAGTCCATTCGTCTCTTTTGTTTCTGGAGCAGGTACACAGTATCTGCAAGATATTGCTTCAACCAACCGGTTACAGAGTACCGACTGGATGCTGGCTACACAGCCCTCATTGTACAGGCTGCTTCACTCAAGCCAGTTACAGAGCCTACCGACCCAGTCCTGTCAACTCTGTGATAGCTATGAAGTAGTCTGACATTTGACCCCTGAATACCCTGGTTACAGAGAAACACCAAGCAGGGCATCTCACTACTCATCATGAGCTGCCCAGGGTTATTCCACATTGAGTTAATTGAGTCCAGTTATGACGCAAGGACTATCCAGGAGCAAGATCCAGCTTATTCAGTACAACTGACCAGGAACAAAGAGTCCTTTAAGGTTTGGCAGTCACCAGAGACTGCAACCAGGTAGACAATGGAACCTGGCACTGGGTGCCAGTCCAAAAGTCTTAAAATCCCTCAAGAAGGCTACACTCTTCCTTTCCGGATCCGACCACCCAGGAACTGCTACCTGACAGGCATTGCAGGCACTTATGAAGAGCAATACAGTAGAATCAAATCTGATCTCCTTTCAACCGATTACCTTTGGTTAACAAACCCAACAACGGGTGGACGACTACACTAGGCCTGAGCAAACTAACCAATTCAAACTGAAATCACTAGAAAAAGGTCATTCCTATCTCCAAGTCCTTGCACCCATCTGAAATGGTGGCTGGAGGAAAGCAGTGTGCTTCAAGGTCAACCATTACACCCCGTAAAACATGCTCTGCCAATCTTTACAGACGCATCAAAAGAAGGATGGGACGCTCACTTAAACGAGCACACTACAAGAGGAACTTGGTCCCTTCCAGAAAGCAAATTGCATATAAATTATCTAGAACTGAAAGCGGTCTTTTGGCCCTGAAAGAGTTCTAAGACCTCTGTTCAGACAAGATAGTGCTTGTGGCTACAGACAACACCACAGTGGTGTCATATATAAACAAGGAACGAGGCATGAGGTCAGGCCCACTGCGTGCCCTTCTATGGCGAATCTTGACTTGGTGCACCAGAAAACAAGTAACACTCAAAGCCTGACACATTGCAAGCCATCTGAATGTGGTAGCAGATAAGCTACCCAGACTAAGCCAGACCATCCAGACAGGGTGGTCTCTCCTTCCAGAGGTCTTCCAAGCAATATGCACAAGGTGGCACCAGCCTCAGATAGACCTTTTTGCCACGAGGTTCAACAACTTACCTTTGTGTCACCAGTTCCGGACCCCCCCCGGCCTGGGCAGTGGACGCACTCAGCCTGCCATGGGAGGATCTGGATGTATATGCCTTCCCACCAGTAGCCATCTTGGGCAAGTGGTGGAGAAGTTGCAGGACCACCCGTGCCACAGGATAATTCTGATTGCCCCAAGGTGGCCCAACATGCCTTGGTTCTGAGATCTAGTGGCCATGTCAAGCCGAATTCCCCTGAGCGTGCCCAACCTGCCCAATCTTCTAACACAGCCCTTCAATCAGACTCCTAACAGGAAGCTACCAAACCTAAATCTGCATGCATGGCTCCTAGAGCCTCAGCTTTCAAGGAACAGGGGTTCTCTGAAGCAGTGGCAGCACAAATTGATGCTCCTCAAAGAGGATCAACCAGAAGATTATATAGGGCAAGTGGTCCATTTTTACAAAGTGGTGCCTCAGTAACCAGGTGGACTGTGGGGCACCCCCTGTAAAGTCAATAGCCGACTTCCTATTGTACCTGTTTCAAGACAGGAAGTTACAACCAAGCACCATTGATGGCTACAGATCAGCCATTGCTGACAAATTGGGCAATTTCCCCATTAATGTCAGTAAGGATGAAAATCTCACTCGTCTCCTGGATATCATCTACAGAGACAGACCCAAAGGGAGGAGGAGCATCCCATCCTGGAACCTCTCCCTGGTCTTATACCAGTTGACAAAGGCTCCCTTTGAACCTATTAAAGAGGCCTCCTTGAAACACTTGACTTTCAAGACTGTATTTTCTCTTGGGTCTGGATTTGGGTAAACGTAAAGGAGTGAGATCCATGCTTGGTAAAACAAGAACACCAGACAGCAATTAGACAGGTCAAGGTTTCATTTGTACCCCTCACCCAGCTTTTTTGCCAAGAACTAGCTGGCCAAGGAGGGTCCAGATAGTGTGGCTCCAGTGGTTATACCAGCCCTGGCCCCCACTCTGGATAAGTCACTTAGGTCTGACAGGTTCATCTGTCCGGTCAGAGCTTTGCGCTACTATTTGGACAGGACCTCAGATCTCAGGCAGAACAAAGAGTTAGTCTGTCTCGTTCAAGAAAGGCTTCAACAAGGACATCTCACCTGCCACCATCTCTTGGATCAAACAACTGTGATCCTATGTTATGAGCTCTCTGATCAAGAGTCTTTCACTCTACATCAGGCCAAGGCCCCTGATGTGAGTGCATTTGCTGCTTCCATGGCCCTCCAGTCAGGGGTCTCCTTGAACAAATACTATCAGCCTGCCACTGGAGACCTCACAACACCTTCACTCAATTCTATCTGAAGGATGAATGTGATTCAGAGCTTTACCATTTGGGCCCAGTAGTGGCTCCTCAGCAGATCCACCAAAGCCCAGTTACTGAGGAGATTTGTACATATGTAGATAGTGTACATATAGATATGCAAAAAAAAGTCCAGGCTGTGCTTCCTTCCTTCTGGAGGTTTATTTTTGGGACTGAACTCATCCGTCTCTTCCCCTACCTCAGAGCAGGTCTGTCAAAAAGGGGCCGAGCAATGTCGGTATACCTGCGGTAACCTGGTGACTGACCAAGCCACGGGCCTTTAACTCTTTGACGATATGTCAACCTGGCCCGGGATTTTGTTCTGTTCATACTAGTGAGTTCCTTCAAGTACATTGGATAGGATGTATTAACACAATAAAATTGCAAATTTAATAAGTAAATTAAATTTTTATAAGTTTATACCCTACCCAATGGACAGGCAAGGCCCTCTGAAAAAGATGCTATGCTTCCTTCATGTCTAGACAGGAAGGAAGTATGATACGCCACCTAGCGAATGCACAGAGTGGGACCAGCTTGCCGGTGACTACACAGGACGACTTTTTCTGTAGCTTGGCGGGCCAATCTACTCCGACCTGATTAGCAGTTGCCCATTGGGTAGGGCATTAACTTATACAAATTTAATTTACTTATTACATTTGCAATTCAGGATAGATTTGTGATAGTGACCTGTTGTTTAGCCAGATGTTGATCGTGATTCATGTACATACATATACAGGTCATTCCAAAGTTCAAAATACAAAAATTGATCATTTAGACTTTGATCACTTTGGATCAACTGAATCAGCTGTGACAGGTAAATCTGTTATTTCTGCAACTCTTTAGACAGATAGAGGAGTAGGATGGCTTGATAACTTCAGTGAGGTGAAGAAAAAGGGTCCCACAGTTTGGGTCAGGCAATGGGTCAGAAGAAGGTAGGATCAAGGTCATACCGTAACTTGATAATAAGTTGCAGCATAGCTGCAGGATCAGCCTCCTACAGCAACTTCACGAGAATACCAGATTCATTCCTGAAGTCTGTAACACAATAATCAGGTAATACTGCAACAAAGTCATCCTCTATTTTGCCATCCCCAGTGACTGGAAACAGCACTTCTGAGAGTGCTGGAACACACCCCATGCTGTCCATAACATCGATGAAAAACACATTGCTCTGAGTCGTCCCAGACGTGCAGGAAGTGAGTATCCTCACAAGGAGTTCATCTCCATTATTCTTGCCCTAGCAGACACTGACTACAGGTGCACATAATTGGATATTGGTGTGTCCGATACCAGTTCATATGGTCAGATCTTCAACCGTTGTGACCTGTGAGCCAAGATAGAGGATGGATCCATATCCTTCTCAGATAAAATTCCTGGTGGATGATGGATCTAAAATGAATCTTTTTTTTTTCTGAGGAATGATGCTTCCCCCCTCAGAACTTGGCTCATGAAGGCCTACTCCCGCAGAGGTATGGACTTGAACAAGTGTGTGTACAGCCACAGGGTTAGTCAGGGCATGAGGGTCATTGGAGTGCTGTTGGCATTGTTGCCAGTCAGTTCAGGGTCCTGCTCACCACGGTGCAACAAGAGCCCCGAGGGGTTACCCAGATAGTAATGGCCAGTGTTGTATTGCACAATCTGAGGTGTGGAAAGCTCTTTTGAACCCAGATAGGCACAGAGGGACATCCTAGCGGACTACTTCAAGAATGAAGTAGCTATGCCTTGGCAGAAATACAGGATATACGGAAATATGAAAATTGAGGCACTGATAGACATTGATAATTATGGACATGATAAAGACTTTTGATTTAACGTTTGCCCCATTTGATTTGACCTTGCTGTAATGACCTTGATCTTGTCTGGGCTATATCTTCAAATGTGTAAGGTGTAGAAGGATGAAACATGGTAGGTACATAGTACATATTAGTGGGTGTATGTATGCAACGTCTTGACCTTGCCATAGTGACCTTGACCTTTAAAGTCTTGTCCAGGCTATGTCTTGGAAGCTGTATGTAGGAAGTTGATACTGGTACTTGTTGGTAGGGAGATTAGTTAGGGGGTGTGCGTGTGTAATGTCATGGTGTGACCTTGATCTGAGCATTACTTTTGCTGTACTGACCTTGGCCTTTATAATCTTGTCCAGGCTAAATTTCGGAAGCTGTACAGTGTAGCAAGTTGATACTCGGTAAGGAGATTTATTGGGGGTGTAGGTGTGCAATGTAATGGAGTAACCCTGATTTGATCTTTGATCTTGCTACAGTAACCTTGACCTTTAAAATCTTGTCAGGGCTATACTGCAAGGTGCAGGAAGTTTATATTTGGTAGTGACATTGGTTGGGGAGTGTAGGTTTGCAACATCATGATGTGACCTTGATTTGACATCTGACCTTGCAGTAGTTACCTTTACCTTTAAATTCTTGTCCTGGCTATATCTCAGAAACTTTAGGAAGTTGACGCTTAGTTAAGGGACATTGGTTGGATGAAGTGTCTTCATCTGCCATATATGCGACATATTTTTCTTTTCACAAAGATATATAGATTGCTGTAACTGATTATTACGTTTTTACTTAATTGTGCTAGTTCCATTAACACCTACACTTCAATTAAGAAATTTTACAGCTTCATTTTTTATTGTGCTACAATAGCTTACCAAGTGGAACTGTATGCTTTCTCGGGAGGCCACAGGCATCTGGCCAACGTCCAAATAGACATTTAGAAATTGACCGGATCCCCGTGCTGAGAGTGTACCATAGCAGTGTAATCTCGCTTCTCACCCCTCTTCTCTCGTTGGCCACGTGACTAGAAAGTGTTTAAAATAAGCTTACTTTATTTCACTGTTTTCTCAGGATATATGTATTGTTGGATGTTACCATTCAGCCATTTATTTTATTTTATATCATAGCTTATCCTGACATAGTTTGAAGAGTGCAGGATAAGTATTTATTTTATTTTTCTTTGTTGTGAGGTTTCCGGTCTGTTTCAACTTGGATTTATTGCTGTAAAGAGGAAGAGAGGAAATGCAAGCTATGAAAAAAGCCTCCGAGGCAGAGGTAGATAAGACCTCTGCTTCAATTTCAAAAGCTGGACCTAGTAAACGACCAGACCTGACCACTCGGCTATCCAAGCACTCGGATGCTCAACCTATGGACACAGACTTCTGTGGTCCTTCCCTTCCACCAAGGTTCACTCAAAGTGTACAGTCCGACCATGGCTCCAAGCACTCGGATCTTCAATCTGAGCACTCAGATCCTCAATCCGAACACTCGGAACAACCTAAAAGGGTTTATTCTTCCAGAGCTAAGAAACACTCGGACAAGAAGAAACACAAGGTTTGGGCAAAATACTATTCTCAGTCGTCTTCTTCAGAGGAAGATCAGTCCCTGTCAAAAAGTCTGCCAAGCCTCAACAGGCTCCCGAGCACGACCAACAACAGGATAACCCAGAACCCAGCTTTTTTACAGAGAGGTAGATATATCTGACCTCCCTTCACAATATTCAGAGGAAGTGAAAAATTTTAGGCACATGCTTGATCTTCCTGACCCCAGGGAAACTATGCCTAGGTCCTCTACCACTGTGCTGGGCCTGGACGACGAGAAAGGCCAACAAGAGCTAAGGCCAAGAGGCCCTTCAGCTATGCTCCCTTTAAATCCATGTCTCAAATATGCCTTTGGGAAATTTGAACAGGATTTCCTGGCCTCTAATTTACCTGAGGGTAAATATATTAACCCCCCTGCTTCAACAGTAAAATATTACAAAGTGGGACAACCTTGTTTTGAAGACAAACTTCAGGAGCTCAATACTGATTTTGCCAAGATCTGTATTTCTCCTAAACCCTCTGAGGCTCCTATGGGCAAGGTTCCCCTACAAGTTCTTAAGGAACTTGAACACCAAGCTGGGCAGAATCTCTCTACCATCAACTTTACAGCTACTTTTGCAAAGATTGCTTCTGCTTGTAACACTACTATGGAGAAGTGTCAGCACAGTCTAAAGGCTACCTTTAAAAGGGTTAAAAGGCAGATTCAGAAGGGTGCCAATCCTGAAAAAGCTGCCAGGTGTGGCTATGAAAACGTTTGTGACTATTTTGAGATTATGAATAAGAGAATTTGTATTCAACAGAGAGCCTTAGCCTGCCTAAGCAAATCTGTAGCCCATATCCCCCAGAGGGACCTGTATACCATAGGCAAGACTGGCCTGCTAAGCAACGAGGCCGAGATGACCTGTTACATATATTGGACACTATATTAGTACATTGTATATTACATATATTAGGCACTATATTAGTGCATTGTTTAATTTAAGCTTTATGTTTATACATTGTCATAAAAGATAATTGTGTTGTTGGTTCTTTTTGTGTGTTAACATTTAAAGTAAGGGAGTTATTGATTTTTGTGTTTTAGTGTTTATTGATTTGTTCACAGACTGGGGGAAATCCCCCCCTCAGTGGTTATGATAGATTTGGGGAAACCCAATTGCCAGTAGTTTCTAGAACTTCCTCATTTGGCCTAGATGGCTCAATCTTCTTTTGAGTTGGTTCTGTACAATTCCAGAGGAATCTGTGAATGTATATAAGGAATGTACATCTGACCACAAGTGAACTTTGTATTTGCTGGCTATAAGGAGAGCTATTGTGTTTTGGAGTATAATATATGCTTATATCACTGTGAACTTTTACTGGAGTGAACTGGATACATCATCTGGACAGATTTATTGTACTTTGGATATTTTGGATATTGTACATTCATATAACAGAGAGTGAATTTACTGCATTTTGGACATTGTCCACATCTTGGAGCAGACAGTACAGTTGTGTTAACTCTCTAAATATCTCCAGACAGACATTCTGTGTGACTGGATATATAAAGAATAGCAGGACAAGAACCTTTTGTGTTGTTGAGTGTGAGACAGGTCACAAGATATAGATATCCGTGTGTGAGTGAACATTGGACAGATCACAGGACAGACCACAGGACATTGGATAGACCACAGAATATACTACAGGACGGATTACGGAACAGATTGCTGGATACGACGGATAAACTTAACTCATAATCTCTGTGGTCAGGTCAGCTAGATCTTATTATTGTATTAGTGTGTTTGGTTAAGAGCATACCAGTTGACTGTAATCATTATTGTTGACTATTAAATAAATTTGTTAAGTTCAACTTTTTGCTTTTTCTGTTACAACTTAAAGACAACCGGTAATTGCTACCGTGCTTGCCCGTGACCGTAACAGGAAAATTGGGGGCTCGTCCGGGATCCAACCATTTGATTACAACCATTTGATCAACGGTTCAATTAACATTTTGAAAATCCATTTGATTTAGTAATTGGTTACAGTCAACAGTGCTCAAAATGGCTAGTGCTAAAGAGTTTGTACAGTCACCATCTATGGAAGTTCTAGAAACTTTTAAAAAAGATATGTTAATGCAGATAGCACAAGAGTTACAGTTACAGGTGAAAAGGTCAACACGTAAACATGAACTTAAAAGGCTTATTGTTGAACAGTTGGTTGATGAAGATGTTTTACCTGATAGTTGTTTAGAAGTGTATAAGCCTCTACCGATGGAACCTTCTGGGCAATATGAGATCAGGCGATTAGAAATTGAAAGAGAGTTAAGACTTAAAGAGCTTGAAGCTCAACAGCGAAATGAAGAGCTTGAAGCTCAACAACGAAAAGAAGAGCTTGAAGCTCAACAACGAAAAGAAGAGCTTGAAGCTCAACAGCGAAAAGAAGAGCTTGAAGCTCAAGCTCAAAAGGAAGAGCGAGCGCTTAAACATGAAAGAGAAATGAGAGCTTTAGAACTCAATGCCCGTAGAATTGCCCATGAAGAGTCCATTGCTACCAAATTTGGTTTGGGTAAAAATGTGCGACTGGTACCACCTTTTAATGAGTTGGAGGTCGATAAGTACTTTCAACACTTTGAAAGAGTAGCTCAAAATTTGAAATGGCCTACAGACCAGTGGCCTTTATTGCTGCAAAGTGTTTTGAGGGGAA
The DNA here is from genome assembly GCA_964017235.1 of Sabellastarte sp. h YS-2021. Taxonomy (NCBI): domain Eukaryota; kingdom Metazoa; phylum Annelida; class Polychaeta; order Sabellida; family Sabellidae; genus Sabellastarte; species Sabellastarte sp. h YS-2021. The sequence goes on from OZ024928.1 coordinate 141,471,842, forward strand.
AGGCCCAGGAGGCATACACGGCTTTGCCAATTTCTGAATGTGTGGACTATAACTCTGTCAAAAATGCTATTTTGAAAGCATATGAGTTGGTACCAGAAGCATATCGTCAAAAATTCAGAAATTATCGTAAACAAGAAAGTCAAACTCATGTTGAATTTGCCCATGAGAAAGAAGTGTATTTTGACAGATGGTGTAATTCTAGGGAAGTAGGTACAGACTTTGAAAAACTTAGGCAAGTTATTTTGATTGAAGAGTTCAAAAGGTGTGTTCGTGATGACATTAAAACCTATCTAGATGAACAGAAAGTTGAAAATTTGGCAAAAGCAGCAGCTTATGCTGATGATTATGCGCTAACTCACAAGTCCACTTTCAACAAGAATAAGTCCTTTGGTCCTGCTAAAAAGTCCTATCCAGAAATAGGAAAGAAATCTGAAAATGTAGCTCCAGAAAAGAGTTCAGATAAGGGTCAAACCTCAAATCAGACTATGAGTAAGGATAGGAAACCCAGATCCTTTGCTCCTGTTTGCCACTATTGTAAGAAACCTGGGCATGTTATGTCTGACTGTTGGCTCTTAAAGAAGAGAAGAGAAAAGGAGGCAACGCCCAACGCCTTTGTGTCTAGCAAGTCTAACTGGCGTTCAAATCCCAATAGAGCAGAGTCTAGTATTGGTTTAGACAAGTCTGAGATTATTAGGGAAGAGTTCAAACCTTTTGTGTCTGAGGGTTTTGTATCCTTGGAAAGTAGTTCCGGTCAGGTCCCCATTAAGATATTAAGAGACACTGGAGCTACTCAGTCCTTACTTTTAGAAGGTGTATTGCCATTGAGTATAAGCACATCTACTGGTGAGAGTGTCATTGCTCAAGGTATTGAAGGAGGCTGTGTGAACGTTCCCTTGCATAAGGTCAACTTAGTATCAGACTTAGTTACTGGTTCTGTTGTTGTGGGTACCAGGCCCACTTTACCCATTAAAGGGGTATCTTTGTTATTGGGAAATGATCTGGCAGGTGGAAAGGTAGTTGCTGACCCTAAGGTTACTTCTAAGCCGATCACTTTGGTTAGCACTGAGAAATTAGAAGAGGTTATTCCTGGTATTTTTCCCTCCTGTGCTGTGACTCGAGCTATGGCCAAAAAGGCCCAAGAAGAACCAAAAGATTGTAAACAATCTACAGATGTCTTAGTTGATTTGTCAGATACATTCTTGAACAACTATGACCATGATGTGCAGAATTTTAGTGATACTAATCCCAAGGATAGGGTAGATTCTGAAAAACAAGACCCAATTGACTGCAAAGATGTATCGCTTTCAAAATCAAAATTGATTTCAGAGCAGGAAAATGACCCTGAATTAGCTCCTTTATTCAAGTTGGTCTTGCCACCAGTAGAGCTAGATAAGGTCCCTGTAGGCTATTATGTCAGAAATGGTGTACTTATGCGAAAGTGGAGGCCACCAAATGTCCCTGCATCTGAAGAATGGTCAGTAGTACACCAGATTGTTGTACCAAAAATGTACCAAAGTGAGATACTGAAATTGGCCCATGAGTCTCCAATGGGTGGCCATTTAGGCATCAACAAAACTTACAACAAGATAACCAAACATTTCTATTGGCCTCAAATTCGGCACTGTGTGGCAGAATTTTGCAAGACTTGTCACATTTGTCAAATGGTAGGAAAGCCAAACCAAAAAATTCCTGTAGCTCCTCTCAAACCCATTCCAGCATTTGAGGAACCATTTAGCAAAGTGATAATTGACTGTGTAGGTCCCTTACCAAAAACTAAATCCAGAAACCAATATCTTTTGACCATTATGTGCGCCTCAACCAGATTTCCCGAAGCCATACCATTGACCAACATAACAGCTCCCAAAATCTCAAAAGCTCTAGTTAATTTCTTTACTCTAGTTGGCTTACCAAAAGAGATCCAGTCAGATCAAGGGTCAAATTTTATGTCAGGACTATTTCAACAGGTTGTATTTCAGTTAGGTGCCAAACAGATCAAATCTAGTGCTTATCACCCAGAATCCCAAGGTGCACTTGAAAGGTTCCATTCCACTTTGAAGAATATGATTAGGACATATTGTTTAGACAATGAAAAAGATTGGGATGAAGGCATCAGCTTATTATTGTTTGCAGTTAGAGAGTCTGTTCAAGAATCTTTAGGCTTCAGTCCCTTTGAGTTGGTCTTTGGCCATTCAGTCCGTGGTCCTCTCAAGCTGTTGAAGGAAAATTGGTTATCTGAGAACACCGAGAGCCTAAATCTGTTAGACTATGTCTCGAAGTTCAGAGATAAGTTGAAGAAGGCTTGTGAGCTGGCGCAACAAAACTTGAAAACTTCTCAGTCAAAAATGAAGATGCTTTACGATAGGAAGTCGCAAAACCGTACTTTCAAAGTTGGTCAAAGTTGGGGTTTTACGTCCCGTTCAACAGCCAGGGTCATATTGGGACAGGTCCTCAGAATTACCACTTGTGGGACTCGAACCCACAGAGATGACAGCCTATGATTAGATGCCAAACTTGCTAACCACTAGGCCACTGAGGACCTAACTGTACTTTCAAACCAGGTGACAAGGTTTTAGTGTTACTACCTGTCCAGGGAAATACGTTACAGGCCAGATATCACGGGCCATACAAAGTGTTAAAGAGAGTAGGTGACCTGGACTATATCATTGAAACCCCGGACAGAAGAAAGTCAACCCAACTATGTCATGTAAATATGGTAAAACCATACTTTGAAAGGGGTGTGAAAAAGCCTGTTATGGTTACTGACTGTAATATAGAAAGTAACAGTAATCAGGAGCACGAAATATGGGACGACACTCCTGATCTTGATGTTGAATGTAAAATTAGGTTGAGTAATTCTGAGATCCTTGATGATTTGGAAACCAAACTGAGTCATGTACCACCAAATAAGAGGGTTCCACTTATTGAATTGCTCTTAAAATATAAGTCAGTGTTCCCAAATGCCCCTAATAGGACAAATATACTCATGCATGATGTCGATGTCGGCGATGTCCGTCCGATCAAACAGCATCCGTATCAGGTAAATCCTATCAAACTCGAAAAATTAAGGCAGGAAGTGCAATATATGCTAGAAAAAGATATAATTGAACCAAGTCAAAGTAGTTGGGCATCTCCTTGTGTTTTGGTCCCGAAACCAGACGGTTCAATCAGATATTGCACTGACTACAGAAAAGTCAATGTTTTGAGTAAAATGGATTCCTTCCCTATCACAAGGATGGAAGACAGTATTGATCGGATTGGCAATGCCAAATACATCACAAAGTGTGATTTACTGAAAGGATATTGGTGTGTGCCTCTTACTGAGCGGGCCAAAGAAATATCAGCCTTCGTGACCCCTGATGGTCTATATCAGTACAAGGTAATGCCATTTGGCATGAAGAACTCCCAAGCCACATTTCAAAGACTAATGAATATATGTTTAAAAGACTTAGAAGGTGTTGAAGTGTATGTGGATGATATTGTCATCTTTAGTGATACTTGGGAGGAACATTTAAAAAGGCTTGAACAAGTCTTGTTTCGGCTCAAAGAGGCAAACCTCACTGTAAATTTCTCAAAGAGTGACTTTGTAAAAGCAAAGGTTGTGTACTTAGGGCATGTAGTAGGTCATGGAGTTGTGACACCAATCAAAGCTAAAGTGAAAAGCATCATTGACTATCCCATTCCTGAAAATAAGAAAAGCTTAATGAGGTTCCTTGGAATGGCAGGATATTATAGAAAATTTTGCAAAAATTTTTCAGAGGTCACTGCTCCACTGACTGAGCTACTGAAAAAGAATGTAAAATATCACTGGTCAGAGACTTATCAAAAATCATTTGACAAAGTAAAGAACCTTCTCTGTTTAGAGCCCGTACTAACTGCTCCAGACTTCAGTAAACCTTTCCAGCTGGCTGTAGACGCCAGTGATGTGGGTGCAGGTGCAGTTTTACTGCAATGTGATAATGAAGATATTGAACATCCCATCTGCTATTTTTCAAAAAAATTTAATGTTCATCAAAAGAACTACTCTACAATAGAAAAAGAATGTTTAGCACTCATTTTGGCCATCCAGCATTTTGACATATACATATCTTCATCATCAAAACCCACCATTGTATACACAGATCACAATCCACTAGTCTTCTTGCACAAAATGAAAAAGAAAAATAGAAGATTATTGAACTGGAGTTTAATGTTGCAAGAACACAATCTTCAAATAGAACATGTTAAAGGAAAGGATAATATCTGTGCGGACGCCCTGTCCAGAAGCTGTATTTAAAGTGTAATTTATATACCTGTAATTAGTAAGTTTATAAAGGTTATACATGGTACTAATTTTACTTTTGTATTTAGACAAAAATGTTTTGTAAAATGTTATTACCTGTGTTTGTATACATCATGAAAATCTCTTGTAAAATTTTGTAATCCCTTGGTTTCCTAAATTTTTCTTTAAGGGGGGAGGTGTTACATATATTGGACACTATATTAGTACATTGTATATTACATATATTAGGCACTATATTAGTGCATTGTTTAATTTAAGCTTTATGTTTATACATTGTCATAAAAGATAAGTGTGTTGTTGGTTCTTTTTGTGTGTTAACATTTAAAGTAAGGGAGTTATTGATTTTTGTGTTTTAGTGTTTATTGATTTGTTCACAGACTGGGGGAAATCCCCCCTCAGTGGTTATGATAGATTTGGGGAAACCCAATTGCCAGTAGTTTCTAGAACTTCCTCATTTGGCCTAGATGGCTCAATCTTCTTTTGAGTTGGTTCTGTACAATTCCAGAAGGAATCTGTGAATGTATATAAGGAATGTACATCTGACCACAAGTGAACTTTGTATTTGCTGGCTATAAGGAGAGCTATTGTGTTTTGGAGTATAATATATGCTTATATCACTGTGAACTTTTACTGGAGTGAACTGGATACATCATCTGGACAGATTTATTGTACTTTGGATATTTTGGATATTGTACATTCATATAACAGAGAGTGAATTTACTGCATTTTGGACATTGTCCACATCTTGGAGCAGACAGTACAGTTGTGTTAACTCTCTAAATATCTCCAGACAGACATTCTGTGTGACTGGATATATAAAGAATAGCAGGACAAGAACCTTTTGTGTTGTTGAGTGTGAGACAGGTCACAAGATATAGATATCCGTGTGTGAGTGAACATTGGACAGATCACAGGACAGACCACAGGACATTGGATAGACCACAGAATATACTACAGGACGGATTACGGAACAGATTGCTGGATACGGCGGATAAACTTAACTCATAATCTCTGTGGTCAGGTCAGCTAGATCTTATTATTGTATTAGTGTGTTTGGTTAAGAGCATACCAGTTGACTGTAATCATTATTGTTGACTATTAAATAAATTTGTTAAGTTCAACTTTTTGCTTTTTCTGTTACAACTTAAAGACAACCGGTAATTGCTACCATGCTTGCCCGTGACCGTAACAGGAAAATTGGGGGCTCGTCCGGAATCCAACCATTTGATTACAACCATTTGATCAACGGTTCAATTAACATTTTGAAAATCCATTTGATTTAGTAATTGGTTACAGTCAACAGTGCTCAAAATGGCTAGTGCTAAAGAGTTTGTACAGTCACCATCTATGGAAGTTCTAGAAACTTTTAAAAAAGATATGTTAATGCAGATAGCACAAGAGTTACAGTTACAGGTGAAAAGGTCAACACGTAAACATGAACTTAAAAGGCTTATTGTTGAACAGTTGGTTGATGAAGATGTTTTACCTGATAGTTGTTTAGAAGTGTATAAGCCTTTACCGATGGAACCTTCTGGGCAATATGAGATCAGGCGATTAGAAATTGAAAGAGAGTTAAGACTTAAAGAGCTTGAAGCTCAACAGCGAAAAGAAGAGCTTGAAGCTCAACAACGAAAAGAAGAGCTTGAAGCTCAACAACGAAAAGAAGAGCTTGAAGCTCAACAGCGAAAAGAAGAGCTTGAAGCTCAAGCTCAAAAGGAAGAGCGAGCGCTTAAACATGAAAGAGAAATGAGAGCTTTAGAACTCAATGCCCGTAGAATTGCCCATGAAGAGTCCATTGCTACCAAATTTGGTTTGGGTAAAAATGTGCGACTGGTACCACCTTTTAATGAGTTGGAGGTCGATAAGTACTTTCAACACTTTGAAAGAGTAGCTCAAAATTTGAAATGGCCTACAGACCAGTGGCCTTTATTGCTGCAAAGTGTTTTGAGGGGAAAGGCCCAGGAGGCATACACGGCTTTGCCAATTTCTGAATGTGTGGACTATAACTCTGTCAAAAATGCTATTTTGAAAGCATATGAGTTGGTACCAGAAGCATATCGTCAAAAATTCAGAAATTATCGTAAACAAGAAAGTCAAACTCATGTTGAATTTGCCCATGAGAAAGAAGTGTATTTTGACAGATGGTGTAATTCTAGGGAAGTAGGTACAGACTTTGAAAAACTTAGGCAAGTTATTTTGATTGAAGAGTTCAAAAGGTGTGTTCGTGATGACATTAAAACCTATCTAGATGAACAGAAAGTTGAAAATTTGGCAAAAGCAGCAGCTTATGCTGATGATTATGCGCTAACTCACAAGTCCACTTTCAACAAGAATAAGTCCTTTGGTCCTGCTAAAAAGTCCTATCCAGAAATAGGAAAGAAATCTGAAAATGTAGCTCCAGAAAAGAGTTCAGATAAGGGTCAAACCTCAAATCAGACTATGAGTAAGGATAGGAAACCCAGATCCTTTGCTCCTGTTTGCCACTATTGTAAGAAACCTGGGCATGTTATGTCTGACTGTTGGCTCTTAAAGAAGAGAAGAGAAAAGGAGGCAACGCCCAACGCCTTTGTGTCTAGCAAGTCTAACTGGCGTTCAAATCCCAATAGAGCAGAGTCTAGTATTGGTTTAGACAAGTCTGAGATTATTAGGGAAGAGTTCAAACCTTTTGTGTCTGAGGGTTTTGTATCCTTGGAAAGTAGTTCCGGTCAGGTCCCCATTAAGATATTAAGAGACACTGGAGCAACTCAGTCCTTACTTTTAGAAGGTGTATTGCCATTGAGTATAAGCACATCTACTGGTGAGAGTGTCATTGCTCAAGGTATTGAAGGAGGCTGTGTGAACGTTCCCTTGCATAAGGTCAACTTAGTATCAGACTTAGTTACTGGTTCTGTTGTTGTGGGTACCAGGCCCACTTTACCCATTAAAGGGGTATCTTTGTTATTGGGAAATGATCTGGCAGGTGGAAAGGTAGTTGCTGACCCTAAGGTTACTTCTAAGCCGATCACTTTGGTTAGCACTGAGAAATTAGAAGAGGTTATTCCTGGTATTTTTCCCTCCTGTGCTGTGACTCGAGCTATGGCCAAAAAGGCCCAAGAAGAACCAATAGATTGTAAACAATCTACAGATGTCTTAGTTGATTTGTCAGATACATTCTTGAACAACTATGACCATGATGTGCAGAATTTTAGTGATACTAATCCCAAGGATAGGGTAGATTCTAAAAAACAAGACCCAATTGACTGCAAAGATGTATCGCTTTCAAAATCAAAATTGATTTCAGAGCAGGAAAATGACCCTGAATTAGCTCCTTTATTCAAGTTGGTCTTGCCACCAGTAGAGCTAGATAAGGTCCCTGTAGGCTATTATGTCAGAAATGGTGTACTTATGCGAAAGTGGAGGCCACCAAATGTCCCTGCATCTGAAGAATGGTCAGTAGTACACCAGATTGTTGTACCAAAAATGTACCAAAGTGAGATACTGAAATTGGCCCATGAGTCTCCAATGGGTGGCCATTTAGGCATCAACAAAACTTACAACAAGATAACCAAACATTTCTATTGGCCTCAAATTCGGCACTGTGTGGCAGAATTTTGCAAGACTTGTCACACTTGTCAAATGGTAGGAAAGCCAAACCAAAAAATTCCTGTAGCTCCTCTCAAACCCATTCCAGCATTTGAGGAACCATTTAGCAAAGTGATAATTGACTGTGTAGGTCCCTTACCAAAAACTAAATCCAGAAACCAATATCTTTTGACCTTTATGTGCGCCTCAACCAGATTTCCCGAAGCCATACCATTGACCAACATAACAGCTCCCAAAATCTCAAAAGCTCTGGTTAATTTCTTTACTCTAGTTGGCTTACCAAAAGAGATCCAGTCAGATCAAGGGTCAAATTTTATGTCAGGACTATTTCAACAGGTTGTATTTCAGTTAGGTGCCAAACAGATCAAATCTAGTGCTTATCACCCAGAATCCCAAGGTGCACTTGAAAGGTTCCATTCCACTTTGAAGAATATGATTAGGACATATTGTTTAGACAATGAAAAAGATTGGGATGAAGGCATCAGCTTATTATTGTTTGCAGTTAGAGAGTCTGTTCAAGAATCTTTAGGCTTCAGTCCCTTTGAGTTGGTCTTTGGCCATTCAGTCCGTGGTCCTCTCAAGCTGTTGAAGGAAAATTGGTTATCTGAGAACACCGAGAGCCTAAATCTGTTAGACTATGTCTCGAAGTTCAGAGATAAGTTGAAGAAGGCTTGTGAGCTGGCGCAACAAAACTTGAAAACTTCTCAGTCAAAAATGAAGATGCTTTACGATAGGAAGTCGCAAAACCGTACTTTCAAAGTTGGTCAAAGTTGGGGTTTTACGTCCCGTTCAACAGCCAGGGTCATATTGGGACAGGTCCTCAGAATTACCACTTGTGGGACTCGAACCCACAGAGGTGACAGCCTATGATTAGATGCCAAACTTGCTAACCACTAGGCCACTGAGGACCTAACTGTACTTTCAAACCAGGTGACAAGGTTTTAGTGTTACTACCTGTCCAGGGAAATACGTTACAGGCCAGATATCACGGGCCATACAAAGTGTTAAAGAGAGTAGGTGACCTGGACTATATCATTGAAACCCCGGACAGAAGAAAGTCAACCCAACAATGTCATGTAAATATGGTAAAACCATACTTTGAAAGGGGTGTGAAAAAGCCTGTTATGGTTACTGACTGTAATATAGAAAGTAACAGTAATCAGGAGCACGAAATATGGGACGACACTCCTGATCTTGATGTTGAATGTAAAATTAGGCTGAGTAATTCTGAGATCCTTGATGATTTGGAAACCAAACTGAGTCATGTACCACCAAATAAGAGGGTTCCACTTATTGAATTGCTCTTAAAATATAAGTCAGTGTTCCCAAATGCCCCTAATAGGACAAATATACTCATGCATGATGTCGATGTCGGCGATGTCCGTCCGATCAAACAGCATCCGTATCGGGTAAATCCTATCAAACTCGAAAAATTAAGGCAGGAAGTGCAATATATGCTAGAAAAAGATATAATTGAACCAAGTCAAAGTAGTTGGGCATCTCCTTGTGTTTTGGTCCCGAAACCAGACGGTTCAATCAGATATTGCACTGACTACAGAAAAGTCAATGTTTTGAGTAAAATGGATTCCTTCCCTATCCCAAGGATGGAAGACTGTATTGATCGGATTGGCAATGCCAAATACATCACAAAGTGTGATTTACTGAAAGGATATTGGTGTGTGCCTCTTACTGAGCGGGCCAAAGAAATATCAGCCTTCGTGACCCCTGATGGTCTATATCAGTACAAGGTAATGCCATTTGGCATGAAGAACTCCCAAGCCACATTTCAAAGACTAATGAATATATGTTTAAAAGACTTAGAAGGTGTTGAAGTGTATGTGGATGATATTGTCATCTTTAGTGATACTTGGGAGGAACATTTAAAAAGGCTTGAACAAGTCTTGTTTCGGCTCAAAGAGGCAAACCTCACTGTAAATTTCTCAAAGAGTGACTTTGTAAAAGCAAAGGTTGTGTACTTAGGGCATGTAGTAGGTCATGGAGTTGTGACACCAATCAAAGCTAAAGTGAAAAGCATCATTGACTATCCCATTCCTGAAAATAAGAAAAGCTTAATGAGGTTCCTTGGAATGGCAGGATATTATAGAAAATTTTGCAAAAATTTTTCAGAGGTCACTGCTCCACTGACTGAGCTACTGAAAAAGAATGTAAAATATCACTGGTCAGAGACTTGTCAAAAATCATTTGACAAAGTAAAGAACCTTCTCTGTTTAGAGCCCGTACTAACTGCTCCAGACTTCAGTAAACCTTTCCAGCTGGCTGTAGACGCCAGTGATGTGGGTGCAGGTGCAGTTTTACTGCAATGTGATAATGAAGATATTGAACATCCCATCTGCTATTTTTCAAAAAAATTTAATGTTCATCAAAAGAACTACTCTACAATAGAAAAAGAATGTTTAGCACTCATTTTGGCCATCCAGCATTTTGACATATACATATCTTCATCATCAAAACCCACCATTGTATACACAGATCACAATCCACTAGTCTTCTTGCACAAAATGAAAAAGAAAAATAGAAGATTATTGAACTGGAGTTTAATGTTGCAAGAACACAATCTTCAAATAGAACATGTTAAAGGAAAGGATAATATCTGTGCGGACGCCCTGTCCAGAAGCTGTATTTAAAGTGTAATTTATATACCTGTAATTAGTAAGTTTATAAAGGTTATACATGGTACTAATTTTACTTTTGTATTTAGACAAAAATGTTTTGTAAAATGTTATTACCTGTGTTTGTATACATCATAAAAATATCTTGTAAAATTTTTTAATCCCTTGGTTTCCAAAATTTTTCTTTAAGGGGGGAGGTGTTACATATATTGGACACTATATTAGTACATTGTATATTACATATATTAGGCACTATATTAGTGCATTGTTTAATTTAAGCTTTATGTTTATACATTGTCATAAAAGATAATTGTGTTGTTGGTTCTTTTTGTGTGTTAACATTTAAAGTAAGGGAGTTATTGATTTTTGTGTTTTAGTGTTTATTGATTTGTTCACAGACTGGGGGAAATCTCCCCCCTCAGTGGTTATGATAGATTTGGGGAAACCCAATTGCCAGTAGTTTCTAGAACTTCCTCATTTGGCCTAGATGGCTCAATCTTCTTTTGAGTTGGTTCTGTACAATTCCAGAGGAATCTGTGAATGTATATAAGGAATGTACATCTGACCACAAGTGAACTTTGTATTTGCTGGCTATAAGGAGAGCTATTGTGTTTTGGAGTATAATATATGCTTATATCACTGTGAACTTTTACTGGAGTGAACTGGATACATCATCTGGACAGATTTATTGTACTTTGGATATTTTGGATATTGTACATTCATATAACAGAGAGTGAATTTACTGCATTTTGGACATTGTCCACATCTTGGAGCAGACAGTACAGTTGTGTTAACTCTCTAAATATCTCCAGACAGACATTCTGTGTGACTGGATATATAAAGAATAGCAGGACAAGAACCTTTTGTGTTGTTGAGTGTGAGACAGGTCACAAGATATAGATATCCGTGTGTGAGTGAACATTGGACAGATCACAGGACAGACCACAGGACATTGGATAGATCATAGAATATACTACAGGACGGATTACGGAACAGATTGCTGGATACGGCGGATAAACTTAACTCATAATCTCTGTGGTCAGGTCAGCTAGATCTTATTATTGTATTAGTGTGTTTGGTTAAGAGCATACCAGTTGACTGTAATCATTATTGTTGACTATTAAATAAATTTGTTAAGTTCAACTTTTTGCTTTTTCTGTTACAACTTAAAGACAACCGGTAATTGCTACCGTGCTTGCCCGTGACCGTAACAGGAAAATTGGGGGCTCGTCCGGGATCCAACCATTTGATTACAACCATTTGATCAACGGTTCAATTAACATTTTGAAAATCCATTTGATTTAGTAATTGGTTACAGTCAACAGTGCTCAAAATGGCTAGTGCTAAAGAGTTTGTACAGTCACCATCTATGGAAGTTCTAGAAACTTTAAAAAAAGATATGTTAATGCAGATAGCACAAGAGTTACAGTTACAGGTGAAAAGGTCAACACGTAAACATGAACTTAAAAGGCTTATTGTTGAACAGTTGGTTGATGAAGATGTTTTACCTGATAGTTGTTTAGAAGTGTATAAGCCTCTACCGATGGAACCTTCTGGGCAATATGAGATCAGGCGATTAGAAATTGAAAGAGAGTTAAGACTTAAAGAGCTTGAAGCTCAACAGTGAAAAGAAGAGCTTGAAGCTCAACAACGAAAAGAAGAGCTTGAAGCTCAACAATGAAAAGAAGAGCTTGAAGCTCAACAATGAAAAGAAGAGCTTGAAGCTCAACAGCGAAAAGAAGAGCTTGAAGCTCAAGCTCAAAAGGAAGAGCGAGCGCTTAAACATGAAAGAGAAATGAGAGCTTTAGAACTCAATGCCCGTAGAATTGCCCATGAAGAGTCCATTGCTACCAAATTTGATTTGGGTAAAAATGTGCGACTGGTACCACCTTTTAATGAGTTGGAGGTCGATAAGTACTTTCAACACTTTGAAAGAGTAGCTCAAAATTTGAAATGGCCTACAGACCAGTGGCCTTTATTGCTGCAAAGTGTTTTGAGGGGAAGGGCCCAGGAGGCATACACGGCTTTGCCAATTTCTGAATGTGTGGACTATAACTCTGTCAAAAATGCTATTTTGAAAGCATATGAGTTGGTACCAGAAGCATATCGTCAAAAATTCAGAAATTATCGTAAACAAGAAAGTCAAACTCATGTTGAATTTGCCCATGAGAAAGAAGTGTATTTTGACAGATGGTGTAATTCTAGGGAAGTAGGTACAGACTTTGAAAAACTTAGGCAAGTTATTTTGATTGAAGAGTTCAAAAGGTGTGTTCGTGATGACATTAAAACCTATCTAGATGAACAGAAAGTTGAAAATTTGGCAAAAGCAGCAGCTTATGCTGATGATTATGCGCTAACTCACAAGTCCACTTTCAACAAGAATAAGTCCTTTGGTCCTGCTAAAAAGTCCTATCCAGAAATAGGAAAGAAATCTGAAAATGTAGCTCCAGAAAAGAGTTCAGATAAGGGTCAAACCTCAAATCAGACTATGAGTAAGGATAGGAAACCCAGATCCTTTGCTCCTGTTTGCCACTATTGTAAGAAACCTGGGCATGTTATGTCTGACTGTTCGCTCTTAAAGAAGAGAAGAGAAAAGGAGGCAACGCCCAACGCCTTTGTGTCTAGCAAGTCTAACTGGCGTTCAAATCCCAATAGAGCAGAGTCTAGTATTGGTTTAGACAAGTCTGAGATTATTAGGGAAGAGTTCAAACCTTTTGTGTCTGAGGGTTTTGTATCCTTGGAAAGTAGTTCCGGTCAGGTCCCCATTAAGATATTAAGAGACACTGGAGCTACTCAGTCCTTACTTTTAGAAGGTGTATTGCCATTGAGTATAAGCACATCTACTGGTGAGAGTGTCATTGCTCAAGGTATTGAAGGAGGCTGTGTGAACGTTCCCTTGCATAAGGTCAACTTAGTATCAGACTTAGTTACTGGTTCTGTTGTTGTGGGTACCAGGCCCACTTTACCCATTAAAGGAGTATCTTTGTTATTGGGAAATGATCTGGCAGGTGGAAAGGTAGTTGCTGACCCTAAGGTTACTTCTAAGCCGATCACTTTGGTTAGCACTGAGAAATTAGAAGAGGTTATTCCTGGTATTTTTCCCTCCTGTGCTGTGACTCGAGCTATGGCCAAAAAGGCCCAAGAAGAACCAAAAGATTGTAAACAATCTACAGATGTCTTAGTTGATTTGTCAGATACATTCTTGAACAACTATGACCATGATGTGCAGAATTTTAGTGATACTAATCCCAAGGATAGGGTAGATTCTGAAAAACAAGACCCAATTGACTGCAAAGATGTATCGCTTTCAAAATCAAAATTGATTTCAGAGCAGGAAAATGACCCTTGTTACGGTCACGGGCAAGCACGGTAGCAATTACCGGTTGTCTTTAAGTTGTAACAGAAAAAGCAAAAAGTTGAACTTAACAAATTTATTTAATAGTCAACAATAATGATTACAGTCAACTGGTGTGCTCTTAACCAAACACACTAATACAATAATAAGATCTAGCTGACCTGACCACTGAGATTAAGAGTTAAGTTTATCCGCCGTATCCAGCAATCTGTTACGTAATCCGTCCTGTAGTATATTCTGTGATCTGTCCAATGTCCTGTGGTCTGTCCCGTGATCTGTCCAATGTTCACTCACACACGGATATCTATATCTTGTGACCTGTCTCACACTCAACAACACAAAAGGTTCTTGTCCTGCTATTCTTTATATATCCAGTCACACAGAATGTCTGTCTGGAGATATTTAGAGAGTTAACACAATTGTACTGTCTGCTCCAAGATGTGGACAATGTCCAAAATGCAGTAAATTCACTCTCTGTTATATGAATGTACAATATCCAAAAATATCCAAAGTGCAATAAATCTGTCCAGACAATGTATCTAGTTCACTCCAGTAAAAGTTCACAGCAACACAAGTTATATTATATTCCAAAACACAATAGCTCTCCTTATAGCCAGCGAATACAAAGTTTTTTGTGGTCAGATGTACATTCCTTATATACATTCACAGATTCCTTCTGGAATTGTACAGAACCAACTCAAAAGGGCTCGAGCCATCTAGGCCAAAGGAGGAAGTTCTAGAAACTACTGGTAATTGGGTTTCCCCAAATCTAACATAACCACTGAGGGGGGAGATTTCCCCCAGTCTGTGAACAGATCAATAAACACTAAAACACAAAAGTCAATAACTCCCTTACTTTAAATGTCAACACACAAAAAGAACCAACAACACAATTATCTTTTATGACAATGTATAAACATAAAGCTTAAATTAAACAATGCACTAATATAGTGCCTAATATATGTAACATACAATGTACTAATATAGTGTCCAATATATGTAACACCTCCCGCCTTAAAGAAAAATTTTGGAAACCAAGGGATTACAAAATTTTACAAGAGATTTTCATGATGTATACAAACACAGGTAATAACATTTTACAAAACATTTTTGTCTAAAAACAAAAGTAAAATTAGTACCATGTATAACCTTTATAAACTTACTAATTACAGGTATATAAATTACAATTTAAATACAGCTTCTGGACAGGGCGTATCCATGCGGACGCCATATGTTACTTTTTCAAAGTCTTGTTTATACACTGAATTCCTATCTTTAACAGTGTTTCTATTAATAGCCATCATAAGCTATGTTATACCTCTTTCGAAGTATGGCTTTACCATAGTTATTTCCCACATTTGGTTTGAATGTCTGTTATCACAGTTTTTAATGGTCTTTTGGAGAGTTTCTACTCTCCTTGCTACTGGGTATGACCCTAGATCTCTGGCCTGTAGTTTATTCATTTGGCCAGGTGATGACACTGAAGCCTTGCCTCCAGGATTGAAGATACGATTTTGTAATTTCTTATCATAAAGCATCTTCATTTTTGACTGAGAAGTTTTCAAGTTTTGTTGCGCCAGCTCACAGGCCTTCTTCAACTTATCTCTGAACTTTGAGACATAATCTAACAGATTTAGGCTCTCGGTGTTCTCAGATAACCAGTTTTCCTTCAACAGCTTGAGAGGACCATGGACTGAATGGCCAAAGACCAACTCGAAGGGACTAAAGCCTAAAGACTCTTGAACAGACTCTCTAACTGCAAACAATAATAAGCTGATGCCTTCATCCCAATCTTTTTCATTGTCTAAACAATATGTCCTAATCATATTCTTCAAAGTGGAATGGAACCTTTCAAGTGCACCTTGGGATTCTGGGTGATAAGCACTAGATTTGATCTGTTTGGCACCTAACTGAAATATAACCTGTTGAAATAGTCCTGACATAAAATTTGACCCTTGATCTGACTGGATCTCTTTTGGTAAGCCAACTAGAGTAAAGAAATTAACCAGAGCTTTTGAGATTTTGGGAGCTGTTATGTTGGTCAATGGTATGGCTTCGGGAAATCTGGTTGAGGCGCACATAATGGTCAAAAGATATTGGTTTCTGGATTTAGTTTTTGGTAAGGGACCTACACAGTCAATTATCACTTTGCTAAATGGTTCCTCAAATGCTGGAATGGGTTTGAGAGGAGCTACAGGAATTTTTTGGTTTGGCTTTCCTACCATTTGACAAGTGTGACAAGTCTTGCAAAATTCTGCCACACAGTGCCGAATTTGAGGCCAATAGAAATGTTTGGTTATCTTGTTGTAAGTTTTGTTGATGCCTAAATGGCCACCCATTGGAGATTCATGAGCCAATTTTAATATCTCACTTTGATACACTTTTGGCACAACAATCTGGTGTACTACTGACCATTCTTCAGATGCAGGGACATTTGGTGGCCTCCACTTTCGCATAAGTACACCATTTCTGACATAATAGCCTACAGGGATCTTATCTAGCTCTACTGGTGGTAAAACCAACTTGAATAAAGGAGCTAATTCAGGATCATTTTCCTGCTCTGAAATCAATTTTGATTTTGAAAGCGATACATCTCGACAGTCAATTGAGTCTTGTTTTTCAGAATCTACCCTGGCCTTGGGATTTGTATCACTAGAATTCTGCACATCATGGTCATAGTTGTTTAAGAATGTATCTGACAAATCAACTAAGACATCTGTAGATTGTTTACAATCTTTTGGTTCTTCTTGGGCCTTTTTGGCCATAGCTCGAGTCACAGCACAGGAGGGAAAAATACCAGGAATAACCTCTTCTAATTTCTCAGTGCTAACCAAAGTGATTGGCTTAGAAGTAACCTTAGGATCAGCAACTACCTTTCCACCTGCAAGATCATTTCCCAACAACAAAGATACCCCTTTAATGGGTAAAGTGGGCCTGGTACCCACAACAACAGAACCAGTAACTAAGTCTGATACTAACTTGACCTTATGCAAGGGAACGCTCACACAGCCTCCTTCAATACCTTGAGCAATGACACTCTCCCCAGTAGATGTGCTTACACTCAATGGCAATACACCTTCTAAAAGTAAGGACTGAGTAGCTCCAGTGTCTCTTAATATCTTAATGGGGACCTGACTGGAACTACTTTCCAAGGATACAAAACCCTCAGACACAAAAGGTTTGAACTCTTCCCTAATAATCTCAGACTTGTCTAAACCAATACTAGACTCTGCTCTATTGGGATTTGAACGCCAGTTAGACTTGCTAGACACAAAGGCGTTGGGCGTTGCCTCCTTTTCTCTTCTCTTCTTTAAGAGCCAACAGTCAGACATAACATGCCCAGGTTTCTTACAATAATGGCACACAGGAGCAAAGGATCTGGGCTTCCTATCCTTACTCATAGTCTGATTTGAAGTTTGACCCTTATCTGAACTCTTTTCTGGAGCTACATTTTCAGATTTCTTTCCTATTTCTGGATAAAACTTTTTAGCAGGACCAAAGGACTTATTCTTGTTGAAAGTGGACTTGTGAGTTAGCGCATAGTCATCAGCATAAGCTGCTGCTTTTGCCAAATTTTCAACTTTCTGTTCATCTAGATAGGTTTTAATGTCATCACGAACACACCTTTTGAACTCTTCAATCAAAATAACTTGCCTAAGTTTTTCAAAGTCTGTACCTACTTCCCTAGAATTACACCATCTGTCAAAATACACTTCTTTCTCATGGGCAAATTCAACATGAGTTTGACTTTCTTGTTTACGATAATTTCTGAATTTTTGACGATATGCTTCTGGTACCAACTCATATGCTTTCAAAATAGCATTCTTGACAGAGTTATAGTCCACACAATCAGAAATTGGCAAAGCCGTGTATGCCTCCTGGGCCTTTCCCCTCAAAACACTTTGCAGCAATAAAGGCCACTGGTCTATAGGCCATTTCAAATTTTGAGCTACTCTTTCAAAGTGTTGAAAGTACTTATCGACCTCTGACTCATTAAAAGGTGGTACCAGTCGCACATTTTTACCCAAATCAAATTTGGTAGCAATGGACTCTTCATGGGCAATTCTGCGAGCATTGAGTTCTAAAGCTCTCATTTCTCTTTCATGTTTAAGTGCACGCTCTTCCTTTTGAGCTTCAAGCTCTTCTTTTCGTTGTTGAGCTTCAAGCTCTTCTTTTCGCTGTTGAGCCTCAAGCTCTTCTTTTCGTTGTTGAGCTTCAAGCTCTTCTTTTCGTTGTTGAGCTTCAAGCTCTTCTTTTCGTTGTTGAGCTTCAAGCTCTTCTTTTCGTTGTTGAGCTTGAGTTTCAAGTTCTTTATGTCTTAACTCTCTTTCAATTTCTAATCGCCTGATCTCATATTGCCCAGAAGGTTCCATTGGTAGAGGCTTATACACTTCTAAACAACTATCAGGTAAAACATCTTCATCAACTAACTGTTCAACAATAAGCCTTTTAAGTTCATGTTTACGTGTTGACCTTTTCACCTCTAACTGTAACTCTTGTGCTATCTGCATTAACATATCTTTTTTTAAAGTTTCTAGAACTTCCATAGATGGTGACTGTACAAACTCTTTAGCACTAGCCATTTTGAGCACTGTTGACTGTAACCAATTACTAAATCAAATGGATTTTCAAAATGTTAATTGAACGGTTGATCAAATAGTTGTAATCAAATGGTTGGATCCCGGACGAGCCCCCAATTTTCCTGTTACGGTCACGGGCAAGCACGGTAGCAATTACCGGTTGTCTTTAAGTTGTAACAGAAAAAGCAAAAAGTTGAACTTAACAAATTTATTTAATAGTCAACAATAATGATTACAGTCAACTGGTATGCTCTTAACCAAACACACTAATACAATAATAAGATCTAGCTGACCTGACCACTGAGATTAAGAGTTAAGTTTATCCGCCGTATCCAGCAATCTGTTACGTAATCCGTCCTGTAGTATATTCTGTGATCTGTCCAATGTCCTGTGGTCTGTCCCGTGATCTGTCCAATGTTCACTCACACACGGATATCTATATCTTGTGACCTGTCTCACACTCAACAACACAAAAGGTTCTTGTCCTGCTATTCTTTATATATCCAGTCACACAGAATGTCTGTCTGGAGATATTTAGAGAGTTAACACAATTGTATTTTGTGCTTGAAGCTCAACAACGAAAAGAAGAGCTTGAAGCTCAACAATGAAAAGAAGAGCTTGAAGCTCAACAGCGAAAAGAAGAGCTTGAAACTCAAGCTCAAAAGGAAGAGCGAGCGCTTAAACATGAAAGAGAAATGAGAGCTTTAGAACTCAATGCCCGTAGAATTGCCCATGAAGAGTCCATTGCTACCAAATTTGATTTGGGTAAAAATGTGCGACTGGTACCACCTTTTAATGAGTTGGAGGTCGATAAGTACTTTCAACACTTTGAAAGAGTAGCTCAAAATTTGAAATGGCCTACAGACCAGTGGCCTTTATTGCTGCAAAGTGTTTTGAGGGGAAAGGCCCAGGAGGCATACACGGCTTTGCCAATTTCTGAATGTGTGGACTATAACTCTGTCAAAAATGCTATTTTGAAAGCATATGAGTTGGTACCAGAAGCATATCGTCAAAAATTCAGAAATTATCGTAAACAAGAAAGTCAAACTCATGTTGAATTTGCCCATGAGAAAGAAGTGTATTTTGACAGATGGTGTAATTCTAGGGAAGTAGGTACAGACTTTGAAAAACTTAGGCAAGTTATTTTGATTGAAGAGTTCAAAAGGTGTGTTCGTGATGACATTAAAACCTATCTAGATGAACAGAAAGTTGAAAATTTGGCAAAAGCAGCAGCTTATGCTGATGATTATGCGCTAACTCACAAGTCCACTTTCAACAAGAATAAGTCCTTTGGTCCTGCTAAAAAGTCCTATCCAGAAATAGGAAAGAAATCTGAAAATGTAGCTCCAGAAAAGAGTTCAGATAAGGGTCAAACCTCAAATCAGACTATGAGTAAGGATAGGAAACCCAGATCCTTTGCTCCTGTTTGCCACTATTGTAAGAAACCTGGGCATGTTATGTCTGACTGTTCGCTCTTAAAGAAGAGAAGAGAAAAAGAGGCAACGCCCAACGCCTTTGTGTCTAGCAAGTCTAACTGGCGTTCAAATCCCAATAGAGCAGAGTCTAGTATTGGTTTAGACAAGTCTGAGATTATTAGGGAAGAGTTCAAACCTTTTGTGTCTGAGGGTTTTGTATCCTTGGAAAGTAGTTCCGGTCAGGTCCCCATTAAGATATTAAGAGACACTGGAGCTACTCAGTCCTTACTTTTAGAAGGTGTATTGCCATTGAGTATAAGCACATCTACTGGTGAGAGTGTCATTGCTCAAGGTATTGAAGGAGGCTGTGTGAACGTTCCCTTGCATAAGGTCAACTTAGTATCAGACTTAGTGACTGGTTCTGTTGTTGTGGGTACCAGGCCCACTTTACCCATTAAAGGAGTATCTTTGTTATTGGGAAATGATCTGGCAGGTGGAAAGGTAGTTGCTGACCCTAAGGTTACTTCTAAGCCGATCACTTTGGTTAGCACTGAGAAATTAGAAGAGGTTATTCCTGGTATTTTTCCCTCCTGTGCTGTGACTCGAGCTATGGCCAAAAAGGCCCAAGAAGAACCAAAAGATTGTAAACAATCTACAGATGTCTTAGTTGATTTGTCAGATACATTCTTGAACAACTATGACCATGATGTGCAGAATTTTAGTGATACTAATCCCAAGGATAGGGTAGATTCTGAAAAACAAGACCCAATTGACTGCAAAGATGTATCGCTTTCAAAATCAAAATTGATTTCAGAGCAGGAAAATGACCCTGAATTAGCTCCTTTATTCAAGTTGGTCTTGCCACCAGTAGAGCTAGATAAGGTCCCTGTAGGCTATTATGTCAGAAATGGTGTACTTATGCGAAAGTGGAGGCCACCAAATGTCCCTGCATCTGAAGAATGGTCAGTAGTACACCAGATTGTTGTACCAAAAATGTACCAAAGTGAGATACTGAAATTGGCCCATGAGTCTCCAATGGGTGGCCATTTAGGCATCAACAAAACTTACAACAAGATAACCAAACATTTCTATTGGCCTCAAATTCGGCACTGTGTGGCAGAATTTTGCAAGACTTGTCACATTTGTCAAATGGTAGGAAAGCCAAACCAAAAAATTCCTGTAGCTCCTCTCAAACCCATTCCAGCATTTGAGGAACCATTTAGCAAAGTGATAATTGACTGTGTAGGTCCCTTACCAAAAACTAAATCCAGAAACCAATATCTTTTGACCATTATGTGCGCCTCAACCAGATTTCCCGAAGCCATACCATTGACCAACATAACAGCTCCCAAAATCTCAAAAGCTCTGGTTAATTTCTTTACTCTAGTTGGCTTACCAAAAGAGATCCAGTCAGATCAAGGGTCAAATTTTATGTCAGGACTATTTCAACAGGTTGTATTTCAGTTACGTGCCAAACAGATCAAATCTAGTGCTTATCACCCAGAATCCCAAGGTGCACTTGAAAGGTTCCATTCCACTTTGAAGAATATGATTAGGACATATTGTTTAGACAATGAAAAAGATTGGGATGAAGGCATCAGCTTATTATTGTTTGCAGTTAGAGAGTCTGTTCAAGAATCTTTAGGCTTCAGTCCCTTTGAGTTGGTCTTTGGCCATTCAGTCCGTGGTCTTCTCAAGCTGTTGAAGGAAAATTGGTTATCTGAGAACACTGAGAGCCTAAATCTGTTAGACTATGTCTCGAAGTTCAGAGATAAGTTGAAGAAGGCTTGTGAGCTGGCGCAACAAAACTTGAAAACTTCTCAGTCAAAAATGAAGATGCTTTACGATAGGAAGTCGCAAAACCGTACTTTCAAACCAGGTGACAAGGTTTTAGTGTTACTACCTGTCCAGGGAAATACGTTACAGGCCAGATATCACGGGCCATACAAAGTGTTAAAGAGAGTAGGTGACCTGGACTATATCATTGAAACCCCGGACAGAAGAAAGTCAACCCAACTATGTCATGTAAATATGGTAAAACCATACTTTGAAAGGGGTGTGAAAAAGCCTGTTATGGTTACTGACTGTAATATAGAAAGTAACAGTAATCAGGAGCACGAAATATGGGACGACACTCCTGATCTTGATGTTGAATGTAAAATTAGGTTGAGTAATTCTGAGATCCTTGATGATTTGGAAACCAAACTGAGTCATGTACCACCAAATAAGAGGGTTCCACTTATTGAATTGCTCTTAAAATATAAGTCAGTGTTCCCAAATGCCCCTAATAGGACAAATATACTCATGCATGATGTCGATGTTGGTGATGCCCGTCCGATCAAACAGCATCCGTATCGGGTAAATCCTATCAAACTCGAAAAATTAAGGCAGGAAGTGCAATATATGCTAGAAAAAGATATAATTGAACCAAGTCAAAGTAGTTGGGCATCTCCTTGTGTTTTGGTCCCGAAACCAGACGGTTCAATCAGATATTGCACTGACTACAGAAAAGTCAATGTTTTGAGTAAAATGGATTCCTTCCCTATCCCAAGGATGGAAGACTGTATTGATCGGATTGGCAATGCCAAATACATCACAAAGTGTGATTTACTGAAAGGATATTGGTGTGTGCCTCTTACTGAGCGGGCCAAAGAAATATCAGCCTTCGTGACCCCTGATGGTCTATATCAGTACAAGGTAATGCCATTTGGCATGAAGAACTCCCAAGCCACATTTCAAAGACTAATGAATATATGTTTAAAAGACTTAGAAGGTGTTGAAGTGTATGTGGATGATATTGTCATCTTTAGTGATACTTGGGAGGAACATTTAAAAAGGCTTGAACAAGTCTTGTTTCGGCTCAAAGAGGCAAACCTCACTGTAAATTTCTCAAAGAGTGACTTTGTAAAAGCAAAGGTTGTGTACTTAGGGCATGTAGTAGGTCATGGAGTTGTGACACCAATCAAAGCTAAAGTGAAAAGCATCATTGACTATCCCATTCCTGAAAATAAGAAAATATTAATGAGGTTCCTTGGAATGGCAGGATATTATAGAAAATTTTGCAAAAATTTTTCAGAGGTCACTGCTCCACTGACTGAGCTACTGAAAAAGAATGTAAAATATCACTGGTCAGAGACTTGTCAAAAATCATTTGACAAAGTAAAGAACCTTCTCTGTTTAGAGCCCGTACTAACTGCTCCAGACTTCAGTAAACCTTTCCAGCTGGCTGTAGACGCCAGTGATGTGGGTGCAGGTGCAGTTTTACTGCAATGTGATAATGAAGATATTGAACATCCCATCTGCTATTTTTCAAAAGAATTTAATGTTCATCAAAAGAACTACTCTACAATAGAAAAAGAATGTTTAGCACTCATTTTGGCCATCCAGCATTTTGACATATACATATCTTCATCATCAAAACCCACCATTGTATACACAGATCACAATCCACTAGTCTTCTTGCACAAAATGAAAAAGAAAAATAGAAGATTATTGAACTGGAGTTTAATGTTGCGAGAACACAATCTTCAAATAGAACATGTTAAAGGAAAGGATAATATCTGTGCGGACGCCCTGTCCAGAAGCTGTATTTAAAGTGTAATTTATATACCTGTAATTAGTAAGTTTATAAAGGTTATACATGGTACTAATTTTACTTTTGTATTTAGACAAAAATGTTTTGTAAAATGTTATTACCTGTGTTTGTATACATCATGAAAATCTCTTGTAAAATTTTGTAATCCCTTGGTTTCCAAAATTTTTCTTTAAGGGGGGAGGTGTTACATATATTGGACACTATATTAGTACATTGTATATTACATATATTAGGCACTATATTAGTGCATTGTTTAATTTAAGCTTTATGTTTATACATTGTCATAAAAGATAATTGTGTTGTGTCCTTATGTGTGTTAACATTTAAAGTAAGGGAGTTATTGATTTTTGTGTTTTAGTGTTTATTGATTTGTTCACAGACTGGGGGAAATCCCCCCCTCAGTGGTTATGATAGATTTGGGGAAACCTAATTGCCAGTAGTTTCTAGAACTTCCTCATTTGGCCTAGATGGCTCAATCTTCTTTTGAGTTGGTTCTGTACAATTCCAGAGGAATCTGTGAATGTATATAAGGAATGTACATCTGACCACAAGTGAACTTTGTATTTGCTGGCTATAAGGAGAGCTATTGTGTTTTGGAGTATAATATATGCTTATATCACTGTGAACTTTTACTGGAGTGAACTGGATACATCATCTGGACAGATTTATTGTACTTTGGATATTTTGGATATTGTACATTCATATAACAGAGAGTGAATTTACTGCATTTTGGACATTGTCCACATCTTGGAGCAGACAGTACAGTTGTGTTAACTCTCTAAATATCTCCAGACAGACATTCTGTG
Organism: Sabellastarte sp. h YS-2021; assembly: GCA_964017235.1. NCBI lineage: Eukaryota > Metazoa > Annelida > Polychaeta > Sabellida > Sabellidae > Sabellastarte > Sabellastarte sp. h YS-2021. Next base: position 141,496,084 of record OZ024928.1, read on the forward strand.
TGACTGGATATATAAAGAATAGCAGGACAAGAACCTTTTGTGTTGTTGAGTGTGAGACAGGTCACAAGATATAGATATCCGTGTGTGAGTGAACATTGGACAGATCACAGGACAGACCACAGGACATTGGATAGACCACAGAATATACTACAGGACGGATTACGGAACAGATTGCTGGATACGGCGGATAAACTTAACTCATAATCTCTGTGGTCAGGTCAGCTAGATCTTATTATTGTATTAGTGTGTTTGGTTAAGAGCATACCAGTTGACTGTAATCATTATTGTTGACTATTAAATAAATTTGTTAAGTTCAACTTTTTGCTTTTTCTGTTACAACTTAAAGACAACCGGTAATTGCTACCGTGCTTGCCCGTGACCGTAACAGGAAAATTGGGGGCTCGTCCGGGATCCAACCATTTGATTACAACCATTTGATCAACGGTTCAATTAACATTTTGAAAATCCATTTGATTTAGTAATTGGTTACAGTCAACAGTGCTCAAAATGGCTAGTGCTAAAGAGTTTGTACAGTCACCATCTATGGAAGTTCTAGAAACTTTAAAAAAAGATATGTTAATGCAGATAGCACAAGAGTTACAGTTACAGGTGAAAAGGTCAACACGTAAACATGAACTTAAAAGGCTTATGGTTGAACAGTTGGTTGATGAAGATGTTTTACCTGATAGTGTATAAGCCTCTACCGATGGAACCTTCTGGGCAATATGAGATCAGGTGATTAGAAATTGAAAGAGAGTTAAGACTTAAAGAGCTTGAAGCTCAACAGCGAAAAGAAGAGCTTGAAGCTCAACAACGAAAAGAAGAGCTTGAAGCTCAACAATGAAAAGAAGAGCTTGAAGCTCAACAGCGAAAAGAAGAGCTTGAAGCTCAAGCTCAAAAGGAAGAGCGAGCGCTTAAACATGAAAGAGAAATGAGAGCTTTAGAACTCAATGCCCGTAGAATTGCCCATGAAGAGTCCATTGCTACCAAATTTGATTTGGGTAAAAATGTGCGACTGGTACCACCTTTTAATGAGTTGGAGGTCGATAAGTACTTTCAACACTTTGAAAGAGTAGCTCAAAATTTGAAATGGCCTACAGACCAGTGGCCTTTATTGCTGCAAAGTGTTTTGAGGGGAAAGGCCCAGGAGGCATACACGGCTTTGCCAATTTCTGAATGTGTGGACTATAACTCTGTCAAAAATGCTATTTTGAAAGCATATGAGTTGGTACCAGAAGCATATCGTCAAAAATTCAGAAATTATCGTAAACAAGAAAGTCAAACTCATGTTGAATTTGCCCATGAGAAAGAAGTGTATTTTGACAGATGGTGTAATTCTAGGGAAGTAGGTACAGACTTTGAAAAACTTAGGCAAGTTATTTTGATTGAAGAGTTCAAAAGGTGTGTTCGTGATGACATTAAAACCTATCTAGATGAACAGAAAGTTGAAAATTTAGCAAAAGCAGCAGCTTATGCTGATGATTATGCGCTAACTCACAAGTCCACTTTCAACAAGAATAAGTCCTTTGGTCCTGCTAAAAAGTCCTATCCAGAAATAGGAAAGAAATCTGAAAATGTAGCTCCAGAAAAGAGTTCAGATAAGGGTCAAACCTCAAATCAGACTATGAGTAAGGATAGGAAACCCAGATCCTTTGCTCCTGTTTGCCACTATTGTAAGAAACCTGGGCGTGTTATGTCTGACTGTTGGCTCTTAAAGAAGAGAAGAGAAAAGGAGGCAACGCCCAACGCCTTTGTGTCTAGCAAGTCTAACTGGCGTTCAAATCCCAATAGAGCAGAGTCTAGTATTGGTTTAGACAAGTCTGAGATTATTAGGGAAGAGTTCAAACCTTTTGTGTCTGAGGGTTTTGTATCCTTGGAAAGTAGTTCCGGTCAGGTCCCCATTAAGATATTAAGAGACACTGGAGCTACTCAGTCCTTACTTTTAGAAGGTGTATTGCCATTGAGTATAAGCACATCTACTGGTGAGAGTGTCATTGCTCAAGGTATTGAAGGAGGCTGTGTGAACGTTCCCTTGCATAAGGTCAACTTAGTATCAGACTTAGTTACTGGTTCTGTTGTTGTGGGTACCAGGCCCACTTTACCCATTAAAGGGGTATCTTTGTTATTGGGAAATGATCTGGCAGGTGGAAAGGTAGTTGCTGACCCTAAGGTTACTTCTAAGCTGATCACTTTGGTTAGCACTGAGAAATTAGAAGAGGTTATTCCTGGTATTTTCCCCCCCTGTGCTGTGACTCGAGCTATGGCCAAAAAGGCCCAAGAAGAACCAAAAGATTGTAAACAATCTACAGATGTCTTAGTTGATTTGTCAGATACATTCTTGAACAACTATGACCATGATGCGCAGAATTTTAGTGATACTAATCCCAAGGATAGGGTAGATTCTGAAAAACAAGACCCAATTGACTGCAAAGATGTATCGCTTTCAAAATCAAAATTGATTTCAGAGCAGGAAAATGACCCTGAATTAGCTCCTTTATTCAAGTTGGTCTTGCCACCAGTAGAGCTAGATAAGGTCCCTGTAGGCTATTATGTCAGAAATGGTGTACTTATGCGAAAGTGGAGGCCACCAAATGTCCCTGCATCTGAAGAATGGTCAGTAGTACACCAGATTGTTGTACCAAAAATGTACCAAAGTGAGATACTGAAATTGGCCCATGAGTCTCCAATGGGTGGCCATTTAGGCATCAACAAAACTTACAACAAGATAACCAAACATTTCTATTGGCCTCAAATTCGGCACTGTGTGGCAGAATTTTGCAAGACTTGTCACATTTGTCAAATGGTAGGAAAGCCAAACCAAAAAATTCCTGTAGCTCCTCTCAAACCCATTCCAGCATTTGAGGAACCATTTAGCAAAGTGATAATTGACTGTGTAGGTCCCTTACCAAAAACTAAATCCAGAAACCAATATCTTTTGACCATTATGTGCGCCTCAACCAGATTTCCCGAAGCCATACCATTGACCAACATAACAGCTCCCAAAATCTCAAAAGCTCTGGTTAATTTCTTTACTCTAGTTGGCTTACCAAAAGAGATCCAGTCAGATCAAGGGTCAAATTTTATGTCAGGACTATTTCAACAGGTTGTATTTCAGTTAGGTGCCAAACAGATCAAATCTAGTGCTTATCACCCAGAATCCCAAGGTGCACTTGAAAGGTTCCATTCCACTTTGAAGAATATGATTAGGACATATTCTTTAGACAATGAAAAAGATTGGGATGAAGGCATCAGCTTATTATTGTTTGCAGTTAGAGAGTCTGTTCAAGAATCTTTAGGCTTCAGTCCCTTTGAGTTGGTCTTTGGCCATTCAGTCCGTGGTCCTCTCAAGCTGTTGAAGGAAAATTGGTTATCTGAGAACACCGAGAGCCTAAATCTGTTAGACTATGTCTCGAAGTTCAGAGATAAGTTGAAGAAGGCTTGTGAGCTGGCGCAACAAAACTTGAAAACTTCTCAGTCAAAAATGAAGATGCTTTACGATAGGAAGTCGCAAAACCGTACTTTCAAAGTTGGTCAAAGTTGGGGTTTTACGTCCCGTTCAACAGCCAGGGTCATATTGGGACAGGTCCTCAGAATTACCACTTGTGGGACTCGAACCCACAGAGGTGACAGCCTATGATTAGATGCCAAACTTGCTAACCACTAGGCCACTGAGGACCTAACCGTACTTTCAAACCAGGTGACAAGGTTTTAGTGTTACTACCTGTCCAGGGAAATACGTTACAGGCCAGATATTACGGGCCATACAAAGTGTTAAAGAGAGTAGGTGACCTGGACTATATCATTGAAACCCCGGACAGAAGAAAGTCAACCCAACTATGTCATGTAAATATGGTAAAACCATACTTTGAAAGGGGTGTGAAAAAGCCTGTTATGGTTACTGACTGTAATATAGAAAGTAACAGTAATCAGGAGCACGAAATATGGGACGACACTCCTGATCTTGATGTTGAATGTAAAATTAGGCTGAGTAATTCTGAGATCCTTGATGATTTGGAAACCAAACTGAGTCATGTACCACCAAATAAGAGGGTTCCACTTATTGAATTGCTCTTAAAATATAAGTCAGTGTTCCCAAATGCCCCTAATAGGACAAATATACTCATGCATGATGTCGATGTCGGCGATGTCCGTCCGATCAAACAGCATCCGTATCGGGTAAATCCTATCAAACTCGAAAAATTAAGGCAGGAAGTGCAATATATGCTAGAAAAAGATATAATTGAACCAAGTCAAAGTAGTTGGGCATCTCCTTGTGTTTTGGTCCCGAAACCAGACGGTTCAATCAGATATTGCACTGACTACAGAAAAGTCAATGTTTTGAGTAAAATGGATTCCTTCCCTATCCCAAGGATGGAAGACTGTATTGATCGGATTGGCAATGCCAAATACATCACAAAGTGTGATTTACTGAAAGGATATTGGTGTGTGCCTCTTACTGAGCGGGCCAAAGAAATATCAGCCTTCGTGACCCCTGATGGTCTATATCAGTACAAGGTAATGCCATTTGGCATGAAGAACTCCCAAGCCACATTTCAAAGACTAATGAATATATGTTTAAAAGACTTAGAAGGTGTTGAAGTGTATGTGGATGATATTGTCATCTTTAGTGATACTTGGGAGGAACATTTAAAAAGGCTTGAACAAGTCTTGTTTCGGCTCAAAGAGGCAAACCTCACTGTAAATTTCTCAAAGAGTGACTTTGTAAAAGCAAAGGTTGTGTACTTAGGGCATGTAGTAGGTCATGGAGTTGTGACACCAATCAAAGCTAAAGTGAAAAGCATCATTGACTATCCCATTCCTGAAAATAAGAAAAGCTTAATGAGGTTCCTTGGAATGGCAGGATATTATAGAAAATTTTGCAAAAATTTTTCAGAGGTCACTGCTCCACTGACTGAGCTACTGAAAAAGAATGTAAAATATCACTGGTCAGAGACTTGTCAAAAATCATTTGACAAAGTAAAGAACCTTCTCTGTTTAGAGCCCGTACTAACTGCTCCAGACTTCAGTAAACCTTTCCAGCTGGCTGTAGACGCCAGTGATGTGGGTGCAGGTGCAGTTTTACTGCAATGTGATAATGAAGATATTGAACATCCCATCTGCTATTTTTCAAAAAAATTTAATGTTCATCAAAATAACTACTCTACAATAGAAAAAGAATGTTTAGCACTCATTTTGGCCATCCAGCATTTTGACATATACATATCTTCATCATCAAAACCCACCATTGTATACACAGATCACAATCCACTAGTCTTCTTGCACAAAATGAAAAACAAAAATAGAAGATTATTGAACTGGAGTTTAATGTTGCAAGAACACAATCTTCAAATAGAACATGTTAAAGGAAAGGATAATATCTGTGCAGACGCCCTGTCCAGAAGCTGTATTTAAAGTGTAATTTATATACCTGTAATTAGTAAGTTTATAAAGGTTATACATGGTACTAATTTTACTTTTGTATTTAGACAAAAATGTTTTGTAAAATGTTATTACCTGTGTTTGTATACATCATGAAAATCTCTTGTAAAATTTTGTAATCCCTTGGTTTCCAAAATTTTTCTTTAAGGGGGGAGGTGTTACATATATTGGACACTATATTAGTACATAGTATATTACATATATTAGTGCATTGTTTAATTTAAGCTTTATGTTTATACATTGTCATAAAAGATAATTGTGTTGTTGGTTCTTTTTGTGTGTTAACATTTAAAGTAAGGGAGTTATTGATTTTTGTGTTTTAGTGTTTATTGATTTGTTCACAGACTGGGGAAATCCCCCCCTCAGTGGTTATGATAGATTTGGGGAAACCCAATTGCCAGTAGTTTCTAGAACTTCCTCATTTGGCCTAGATGGCTCAATCTTCTTTTGAGTTGGTTCTGTACAATTCCAGAGGAATCTGTGAATGTATATAAGGAATGTACATCTGACCACAAGTGAACTTTGTATTTGCTGGCTATAAGGAGAGCTATTGTGTTTTGGAGTATAATATATGCTTATATCACTGTGAACTTTTACTGGAGTGAACTGGATACATCATCTGGACAGATTTATTGTACTTTGGATATTTTGGATATTGTACATTCATATAACAGAGAGTGAATTTACTGCATTTTGGACATTGTCCACATCTTGGAGCAGACAGTACAGTTGTGTTAACTCTCTAAATATCTCCAGACAGACATTCTGTGTGACTGGATATATAAAGAATAGCAGGACAAGAACCTTTTGTGTTGTTGAGTGTGAGACAGGTCACAAGATATAGATATCCGTGTGTGAGTGAACATTGGACAGATCACAGGACAGACCACAGGACATTGGATAGACCACAGAATATACTACAGGACGGATTACGGAACAGATTGCTGGATACGGCGGATAAACTTAACTCATAATCTCTGTGGTCAGGTCAGCTAGATCTTATTATTGTATTAGTGTGTTTGGTTAAGAGCATACCAGTTGACTGTAATCATTATTGTTGACTATTAAATAAATTTGTTAAGTTCAACTTTTTGCTTTTTCTGTTACAACTTAAAGACAACCGGTAATTGCTACCGTGCTTGCCCGTGACCGTAACAGACCCTGTTTCAACCACATCTAGGGGACTCTAGATGTCAAGAACTGAGGAATTCGCCTTTCTGGCCTACTCCTCTGTTCAAGTCACAGTTAGTCAAGGACGGAGAAGACTTCCTCCTTTAAAAAGGCACCCCTAAAGATTGACAGGTATTTGAGCCTATCAAAACAAGCCCTTTTGTGGTCCCCACCACAATAAGAAAAGAGGCTCCTACAGGAAAGGCCCCTATGGGGGCAACTCCTCCCAAAGCAGTAATCAGTCGTTTTCCTCAGGTAGGAAATCAAACAACAGAGGCTTCAGAGGTAGTTTTTGACCCCATTCAAGGGGACAACCGCATTGAAACCCCTCCCCCAATGACTCCTTACAAGCTTCCTTCAACCCACCAGTAGGAGTTCGACCCCATTCTTTCAGAAGAGACTGGCTGGCAAACAAATGTTCAGACAACATGTTAAACATTATCACCAATGGTTACGTTCTTCCATCCATCTCAAAACCAAATTTGGTCAGAGCTCTCCTAATTCGATCAGGTTACAAGGCCCCTGATCAAAAAAGAACAAGCTCTGATCTCTTGTATCCAGTCTCTTCTGTCAATGAATGCAATAGAAAGGGTGGAAAATGTAAAATCTCTCAGGTTTTACAGTCCTAGTCCCCAAGCCTCACCAAAGGTGGAGGCCAGTAATAGACCTAAGCAGACTCAACACCTTTCTCCTTGTAGAAAGGTTCAAAATTGGTAACACCAGAGTCCATCAGGGCCTCTCTGATTCCAGGGTAATGGGTGTCGTCAATAGACTTATCAGATGCCTACCTTCACATCCCAATCCATCAAACCTCAAGGAAGTACCTAAGGTTTTGCCACAAGTCACAGGTGTTCCCGTTCACCTCCATTCCCTTCGGGCTAGCCACGGCCCCACAGGTCTTTACAATGATTGTAAAAGAAGTGAAGCTGATGGCCCTGACAAGGGGAATAAGACTTCACCAGTACCTGGACGACTGGCTTATCAGGGCCCAGTCTCAGGAAGAAGCACAAATAAACACTCAGACAGTGGTGGACCTAACACAGTCCTTAGGGTGGATAATAAATCAGGAGAAGTCCAAACTAAAACCTACTCAAGTGTTTTTGTTCATGGGCTATGAATACCATCTAGATTCAGCCCGTGTAAAACCCACTCAAGAGAGATGGCTCAAACTTTAGGATTCGATCCTACGACTCAAGTCGAAACATATTTTGACTGCAAGGTGTTTGATGTCGCTAATTGAGTGGTGGCAGAATCCCACAAGTGTGATGAAAGGTGCAGACCTTCATCCCAAAGACCACAATATCCAACTCTTGACAGACGCCTCAAACGAAGGCTGGGGTGCTCACTTAGACCAAGCCTCTGCAAAGGGCCTGTGGTCAGACAGAGAAAAAAAAGGCTACACATAAATGTTCTAGAGCTGAATGCAGTTTCTCTGGCCCTCTGGTTTCTCAAAAGGTTCAAGGACCAGTGTCAAAACCACACAGTGTTGGTTGCTATGGACAACTCAACAGTAGTAGTCTACATAAACAAACAAGGAGGAACCTAAGTGGAACGTTTCTATTGTTCGTAATGAGCTCACAAAAGCACCCTTTGAGCCTATGAAAGACACAGACCTCAAACATCTTACCCTCAAAACTGCTTTTTTGCTAGCTTTGGCCTCCGGCAAGCGCCGCAACGAAATTCATGCCTGGGTTGCAAACAAAGTATCGAATCTAGGCCAATGGGAAAAGGTGGCTTTGTTCCCCTCTTGTGTGTCTCGGGTGACTATTCCTGCTCTAACTACCATTATAGATAGACAATTCAAAGAAGACAGGACCTTGTGTCCGGTACGGGCCCTGAGGTACTATTTGGATTGAACCAAAGACCTAAGGGTCTCGATCCCTTCTCTTTATCTCCTTTAAGAAAAGACATACCTCAGACATCAGACCCACTACACTCTCTTCATGGCTAAAACAAACTATGCTACTTTGTTACAAACAAGCAGATCAAAAAGATTTGGACCTGGTCCGCATGACATTAGGGCCTTCGCGGCCTCTAAGGCCTTTTACGGTGAGGTATCAGTGGACCAAATCATGTAAGTGTGTCACTGAAAAGCTCACAACACATGTCCAAATTTTTACCTAAAAGACCTTACTTAGTCAGACAACGACAACAATATGTATCTGGGACCAGTAGTAGCAGCACAACAAGTCCTAGACCCTTCCCCTCAGACTGCTCATCCTTGGAAAGAAAAGAAGGGGGGAGCACATCCGCTGCAGCCAAGTCTTCAGGAGTCTAATCCCAGGGTCTAGGTATTGGTTACCTCCTCAGGATGTTATGGTAAGGTCTCTTATCTATCATTACTGTATTTAACTGTATAATGTATTAGGTCTTTTCAGTGTACCATAATCTCATACATGTATTTAGGGTGGCAAGTTAATGAGATTCAAGCTTAGGGCTGGTATTCATTACAGTGATGCCCCTGGGGGCTATACTCGCATAAGTGAGCATGGCTGCAGTTAACCCTTCTATCAAAACATCCAGACAGTATCAGTACTGTCACTCATTAGTCTTTGGTTTTTGGCTTCTTACATGTCCGATTTTCAAAATTGGGGCTCTGTACACGGGACCCAGACTGGTTTTCAAATATTCATTCTATTTATTTATTAATTCAAATCCAAGAAAAATTTACTGGACGGTTGGATTCATCATTCAGTTCCACATGGTAAGCTATTGTAGCGCAATAAAATTGAAAGTTTTAAATACTTAAATGTAGCTTTTATAAGCTACAAGCTTACCATGTGGAACTGAAGAGAGTCCCACCCTGCCTCCCCACTGTATTCCAGGGGAGTATGGGCTTAATTTACAGCGAGAGAAGGGGGAGAAGTGATTACACTGTTATGGTACACACTCAGCAAGGGGATCCGGTCAATACTAAACATCAATTTTTTTTACGTTGGCCGGATGCCTGTGGCCTCCCGAGAAAGTATTCAGTTCCACATGTTAAGCTTGTAGCTTATAAAAGCTACATTTAAGTAATTAAAATTTTCAAATTTCTTACTGATTAATGCTGTCATCTTGCTATTGAATTTCCTTGCTTTACTACTTCATCTTTACAAACATTTTCTCTCCTTTAAATGTTATTTTCTCTACTTAAACATTATACGGACATTTACATAACACTGTTCACTCTGAAAGTCTCCTTATCGTTTTAATGTGTTACTTCTATATCTCATGGTGTTGAAAACTTTTTGCCCAGAGTGTGGGGTACAGGCATCTCTGAAGCTATTTATATCCACTGGATTCATCCGATGGATACTTTGGGTTAGCATTTTTTATATCGCCCCTGCATGTAGAGAGATTTTTTATGTTAATGCTCTTTGCAGAAAACTACACCAGCTAGCTTTATTTGGGAGGTAAGCTTCTCTGGGACTGAAATTAGTCTCATTCTGAAAAACAAGATGGCCGCCCTAGGCATTTCTTTAACCTTTTTCCACTGGCTGGTTCTCGTAAGTAAAAAGTTCAATGTCTTCATTCAGGGTCATCCACGGAGTGCCAAAGTACCCTGTGTAACAAACTTCAAAAGGGCCTATATCTCCCTTATTATTGGTCCTAGAGGTTTGGCATTTAAAACGAACCTAAACAAAATCATGGGCTGCGAATCTTCTGATGTGGTCAGACTGGACTTTGGGCTCCTCCTTCAAGGTCAAATGAGGACAGCCAAACTTAAAAGTGCTTACAACTTGCAATGTGAAACCAACTTATAGGAAATTGTGGGCTGGGAATCTTCTGATATGGTCAGATTTGATCTTGGGCCCCTTCTTCAAGGTCAAACGAGGATAGCCAAACTTAAAAGTGCTTATAACTCGCTTATTACTGGCCCTAGAGGTAATTTATAGGAAATCATGGGCTGGGAATCTTCTGATGTGGTCAGATTTGACCTTGGGCCTCTTCTTCAAGGTGAAACGAGGATAGTCAAACTTAAAAGTGCTTATAACTCGCTTATTATTGGTCCTAGAGGTTTGCAATGTGAAACCAACCTATAGGAAATTATGGGCTGGAAATCTTCTGATGTGATCAGATTTGACCTTGGGCCCCTGTTTCAAGGTCAAGCGAGGACAGCAAAACTTAAAAGTGCCTATAACTTGCTTATTATTGGTCCTAGATGTTTGCAATGTAAAACCAACTTATAGGAAATCATGGGCTGGGAATCTTCTCATGTGGTCAGATTTGACCGTGGACCCCTCTTTCAAGGTCAAACAACGATAACCAAATTAAAGAGTTCTTACAACTTTGCTTATAATTGGTAGTAGATGTTTGCAATGTGAAGCAACTTATAGGAAATCAGGGGCTGGGAAGGTTCTGATGTGGTCAGATTTGGTCTTGGGCCCTCCTTCATGGTTAAACGATGGTTCACTTGCTTTGGTGAGTTTGATGGTGATGGTTCATTTGCATCGATTCTCCGATGTGTTTTAATGTCTTTTGTGGATATTTTTCGGAGTTTTCAACATCCCTGTCCATACAAATGGAGTCACATGACCTCATAACAGTACTTGAAGGTATTTTTGGACTTAGCTTATTATATTTTAATAAATGGATCACTGCAAAATTATAAAATACCGAGTAAATCAATTGTAATCTTATTTTTTTAAAGTGTATGTCTGATAATATAATTTTATCTTTTTAAAGTGTCTAATAATAGTCATTATACAGAACTCTGTATATTCGGCATGGCGATTTTCAAAGGGCATTGATAATGTATAAACAATTAACAGTGTTTTGAATAAGCAAGCTTGGAATTATTGATGAGAAGTGTATAACATTGTCTTTTATTGATTTTTAGTGATGAAGTTGTGTGCCTGTTGGAAGGCTAGGTTGTATTAAATGTTGGGTGTATTTGTTGAGAGTCAATAGAAAGACTAATGTGGTACTAAATAGGTAATGGTCAAATGTGTCAATTTAGGTAAGGTTTGTTTAGTACTGGATTAGAGAGGTTTAGTGATGCGTTTGACAGCTACCTAACGTAAAATAATTTCCGTAAGAGATACGTTAAGTTTGAAGTGGATACGTTTGTAAAATAAAGGTTTAGCAATACGTCCATATGAAAGAGTGCAGGTCAACGTAGTTTCTTTGATTTGTAACGTGAAATTTTTCCCGGAAGTAAAATTTTTCTTCTAAGTCCCTTCTAAACCACGGATCTCATTTATTATTGTATTTTATGGTAGTTAAATGATAGTTTAGGAAATATAATGTACATATATCGATAACTTTCAACAATATGTTGGATATTATATAAAATAAAGTGTTTTCGGTTTATAATATAACCATTTCTGCGCATGCGCATGGCGTGGAAACGGGTAAAACGACAGGAAGAAGAAAAACTTCATGGCAGAAAAATTTCACGGGACAACGTAACACTAAACCTCTCTGCCTTGAAAACTTTGGTTATTTTTGTGGATTTGGAGGGAATTTTGAAGATTGAATTTGGTCAGTGGATGTTTAGTGTAAGAAGTGTTTGGATGTGGAATTAAGCTGTTTAATACTTGGATTTGAAAACTGTGTTTTGGTAAGTGAATTTCAACTATTCTGTGTGTTATATTCAACTGAATTTTAATGTAAATATATGTATTCTATTTTTATAATTGTTGATGTTGTAAACAGAGTAAAGTTAATTCTTATAATAGAAGTAAGCATTTTATGGATATTAATACTTGCTGTACTTTGTAATACAGGGTATTTGTCTGGAGATGAGTTTTAATACTATCTTCAGTATCAAATGTATTTAGATCTGGTATATCTTATGTGCTTAACGGCAGTAAGTTGTTTCCAGGTGTGTAAGTAATTCTTTGAGCAATTCTTAATTGGTTATTCTGTGGTTATTACAGATGATTGTTTGGTTCAGTGCAGTTTGCCATCCATTGAGACCACATACAGTACACATGTATTTGAAGAATTCCTAGTCAGTGTTTTGAATGTGGTAATTTGAACATTGATTGTCTATAATATTATAATTGATTGTTATAATATTATAATGTTTGAGTCAGATATTATTGGTTAGTAAATTTAGAATGTATGTAATTAAAATGGATTGATTTGGTAGATTGTTGAATGGTTAGATTGTATCATTAACAAGAAAATAAGATATGAACATGTAAATAATCATATAGAGTATGTAGTTATGTAATGTAAATATGGATTGCTTTTATTATTGGCATAATATTTTATGCAATACAATATTAATAATAGTAATACTATACTAATACACTACACTAATGACAGTGTTTTATCTTTTGTTAAGGGTTTTCTTACTGTGGAAGAATAAAAGAATATCACTGAGTCTGGATCTTTTTTGTATGATACCATCCCACTACAAGTGTACATCAGTTTTGAGATCAATTTTCAACCCTACATCACCAAAATTTCTAGTCTAAGCATAACTACTTTTTAATGTTGAAAATCTAAAGATTTAGAAAAGTTTTAAAATTTCAATATTAAGCTGTAGAACTCTTGAATACCCTGTATGTTTGTTTGAAAATTAGCTTGAAATTTCCCCATTGCTAAGAAATCAAAACTGAATGATTATATGATAGTTTCTTACATGTATTGAAGTGCCTCCAGGGTATTAAATACACACAAAATATCGACCAAAACTGTTTCACAGATACAGTGAAAATAGAAGTGTTTCAGATTAATTAAAATTACAATAGTGCCTATTGACTTAAATAAAACTGCATGAATTATGTGCCACCATGGGTAGAACCTTAAAATCTGGCCAAAATTAAAAATCTTTTATGATTCTCATCACTCTTGAATACTCAAAAGTTTAGAAAAAATTTTAAATCAATGTTGTAAATATTTGTGATTCTTCAAAATACTGGAAACTTGTAAATCTACTCAAAATAAAATTATTGATGAAAGGTCATTGAATATAAAGTCAAAAAGATACAGTACTTTAAATACCATGTACTTTTCTCTTACTTTTTGTTCCAAGTACTCGTGGAGTATTATGCATACAGAACAGACAGGGGAAAGATGGCCAAAAGGTATTTATTTATTTGGGGTTTTACGTTGCTTTCAACACCTTACAGGTCATATCACGACGGGTAATTTTGTGGGCAGAGGTAAGAGTACATACAGCTGGTCAAGGTTCTGTACTGTAAACTGCCGACCATTGGTAAACAACTACCACTTTTCCCATATAAGGCCCGGGATTTAAAACTACTGACCTCAAAGGTGGGAGGCGTGTATGTTTCTGCTGCACTACCATGGCCCCTGGCTAAAAGTAAAATGTATAGAAAATTTGCATTATCCAGGGTTGGAAAACTTGGCTATTAGGTAAAATTTTATACAAATCTTTAACCAGGTTATGCAAAAAGGCTTGGAATTTCAACAAAAAATGTGGATATTCCTTAAAATATTGTAGAGAATGGATGAATACAGATGAGGACACAATTTTTGAAGTTGTCTCAATGAGCCATCTAAGAAAACAGATTTGATAAAGGATTTTTAAGAAATCAACAGCATGGATTCATAAGCCACAAGACAGAATTATTCACACATCCAGATCCCAGGAATGGGCTGTGTATGTAGTTTTGGTAAAATTTAATGAGCTTTTTAACATGGAGTGTCAGTGTGGACACCTAAAGGCTGTGACAATAAAGGCTATTTCACTGATATGTTCTGCAGATGATTTTCCGTGTCAGCTATGTTTTGAGTTTCAGAATAGATGAAAAAGCAGAAAAGGACACAAATACTATGTCCTGAAAATGGTATTCAGAAGTAAAGTAAAAAGTTCACTGTTGAGGTGTAAAAATTAGGTGAAAAAAACATTTTCTAAACAAAATACTGTAAATACAACAGTTTTAAAGTTACAACTGCTTTACTCATCAGTGAGAATATCAAAGTAGCTTTTACTATGTTATAGCTGACCCAAAAGTAGGTGAATGACATTTAAGCAAAATGCTGTAGATGGCAAAGTTTTGAAGTTACAACTGATTTACTCAATATTGATAACCAGAAAGTAGTTACCTAAGCAATACATACATCTCTGAGATTGAATATCAACCAAGTTTATCAGATTTTAGACCCCAGAGCAATACTACCAACATCTCCTAGATTGGACTTTCTACCAGTAGATACTCCAATTGGACTTTCTACTAGTAGAATTTGAAATTCTACCAGATTGGACTTTCTGCCATGACATATCCACCGGAAAAGGACAGCTAGCAGGGTTTTGAAGATTAACATTTTTCATGATTAATAATTTATTTAGAAAATTCTACATTATTATTCGACATTGAAGGCCCAGTCCTTATTACCCACTTGGGTCAATATTTAGCCAAAATTGCTCTATCTCTTACAGTTTTCAAGATAAATGACATTTTCCATTTCCACCAAAATTCAAGATGGCGGCCAAAATTCGGAGAAGTACCCTAAGGAGCCCTAACAAGCATCTAAATTGAGTAATTTTAAAGTTAAAAGCGAAAAATGTCAAAGTAGCTATTACTGTTATCTCTTAGCATTATAGCTACAGCTCTGACAATTTGACATAAAACATCAAAAAGTATATGAACAACATATTTGATAAAAATCCTCTAAATTGAATACTTCTGAAGTGACAAGTGACTTAGGTATTGGTAAAATATCAAAGTAGCTATTACTCAGCATTATAGTTACAGCTCGGAAAATTTGCCACGACACAGATCATCAAACAGCAGGTGAAGGACATATTTCATAAAAAACTTGTAATGCTTTAAAATTACAAGTGATTTGCTCATTAGTAAATAGGTAAGTAGCTATTATATAAACTCAGTCAGCTGTGGAGCTGTAGATGTGAAAATTTGGCATGACACAGAACCTCAAAAAGTAGCTGAACAACGTATTTGATTAAAAAAAACCTCTAACTTGAATAGTTTTGAAGTTACAAGCAACTTACTCATTGTCAAAATGTCAAAATAGCTATCACTCAGATATGTAGCTACAGCTCTGAATATTTGCCACAACACAGAAACATCAGAAAGTAGTTACACAACATTTTTATTGCGTTATTGACTTAGTTATTGGTAAAATATCAAAGTAGCTAGTGATAACAGCCATGACCCAAAGAAGCTATGGCAGAACGAGGTACTAAAAGTCATCAAGAATTCCCCTACAAAATCATGTCTTTTATATCCAGTGCCTACTTTCCTTTTGAAAGATTGTGTGGAAATTTTACTTCCGTCAATTACAAAACTTGTCAATTTGTCATTAGCCGAGGGTGTATTTCCTCAAACATAGGCAGTTGTCACTCCCCTCATTAAGAAAGCATCACTTCCAAATGAAGATTTGCAAAATTATCGACCGGTATCAGGACTATGTTTCATGTCAAAATTGGTGAAGCGGGTAGTTGTTAAACAGCTCATGCAACATATCAATAGTAACAATCTTGATAATCCTAGGCAATCTGCATACAAAAGTGGTTACTCCACAGAAACCGCCCTGCTGCATATCTCTTACTATCATGGGGGGAGCCTACTGCATTGGTCTTACTGGATCTGTCGGCTGTGTTCAACACAATTGACCACACTACTCTTCTTAATTGTCTTAAGTCATGGTTTGGTGTGTGCGGCACAGCCTTGAAGTGGTTCACGTCCTATCTCAGCCACCATTTCCAAGCAATTAAAATTGGGTCAACCCTCTCTGAATTGCATGAGCTGCTGTGCCACAAGGCTCAGTCCTTGGTCCTCTGCTGTTCTCCTTATACACCACTCCGTTGAGTAAGGTTATTGGAACGCATCCCGACACACATTTGTTTATTCATATGTCTCACAAAAATGCAGCTCTGGCTTTTGACAAACTAAATTCATGTCTTCTGGATGTTCAGAAATGGATGTCGTCAAGTATGCTAAAATTAAATCCTGACAAAACAGAGTTTATCATCTTCGGATCCCATGCTCAACTCAAGAAATTAGATCCCTATCTCCCAGTTATGATATCTGGTAATTTCATGCATCCAGCAGTTGTTGTAAAGAACCTTGGTGTCTGGTTTGATGCTAATTTCTCCTTTGCTGATCATGCCCACAATATTTGTAAGACATGCTTCATTCAAATTCATAATCTCAGGCGGGTTAGAAAGCACTTGACTGATGAGGCTGCTATCCTGGCAGCTAATGCCTTGGTGACCAGCCGCCTTGATTACTGCAACTCTCTCTTCATGAGTTTGTCGAGTCTCAACATACGCAAACTACAGTGTATTCAAAACACACTTGCTAGGATTGTCACAAACTGTAACAAATACACACGGGCATCTCCTATTCTCAAATGATTCCATTGGCTCCCAGTTGAATTTCGCTGTATCTTCAAAACTGCCACTCTAGTTTACAAGTTTCTTCACACTGGTCATCCCAGTTACTTTTGTCTTCTTTTGTCTACTTGTTGTGGAAGATATAGTACAAGATACAACCATCCAGATAAAAGGTTCTTCGAGGTTCCTCAATTCTGTCCATCTTTACATAAATCAAAAAATCACTTTGACCACAGCTTTGCTTTTGATGCTCCCACAGTTTGGAATCATTTGCCTGATGAGGTCCGTTCGGCCCCAAGTCTCACCTGTTTCAGGAAAAGGTTAAAATCATGTCTCTTCAAAAAGGCATTCCCAACTTAGCATACACTCTATCCGGCGTCTCAGTGGTACTGGACCTGGCAACGGCTATGGACAAATGATTTTTTGAATTTGATTTTGGTGTTGCGCCTTAGAGTCTGCCTAGCAGAGATTAAGCGCTATAAAAGTACAGAATAGTATAGAATAGAATTACTTCTTACCCAATGGACATATGCTATACTGGTCTGCACATCTGGTCCCGCTTAATGACAGAAAAAGCTGTCCTATGTTTCCACTGGCAGGACCAGTCATGGAGCGTGCATGCGTTAGGTGGCGCATCATACTTCCTTCATGTCTAGAAAATCTGACATCATCGCCCCTTTTCTGTTTGGCACTTGGAGTGTGTAAAGGTGTTTTTGAAGAGCTCTTAAAGAGTGAAGAAATCTGAAGATATTTTGTCAATTTGAAGTTTATTTGAAATTTATTTTATAAAGACATTTACTACTGTGTTCAGTGAAGATTATGTCATCCCCAGGACAGAAGCGTGGCACTTGTGGGCATGTTATGGCGGTTTTCGACAGCCATCTCAAACGTGCCAGATGCAGGGACAAAGGGGTATGCAAAGATTTGTGTGCGCAGAAGACTGTCCTATCTGTAAAGCGTTTACTGCTGAACAGAAGACTCAACTGGCCACCCCTATGTATAGAGCAAGAAAAGAAAAGGAGCACAGTAAGAAGCCCGTTACTGGATTCCCTGCTACCTCTACCCCCACCCTAGTGGACCCTAAGAACTGTAAGCTCATAGGGTGGGTAGAGGGATGATGTGTACTCAGAGAAGAAGGACTTTTCAAGGTCAAAGGTATTTTCCAGGTCACTGGATGCAGCAAAATTAAACAGCAATTTCAGCCAAATTGCCAGATGTTTACTGCCTTCTGCCCCATCATCCAGGCCAATCGATCAAGATAGGTTTAGAAGATGGGAGAGATCTGCCTGGGAACAAACTGTAATGTGCAACCAGGCTGTTGGACTTAGCCGGTGTCTCACCAAAGTCCAAGAATCCATGGTTACTCAACTGAAGACATTGCACAGTGAGAATTGTAAAGTCAAGTCGTCCAATAGATTACAGCATACTATTGATGAACTGGATTATTTAGTGACATATAACAGCATTACCCAGGCCATGGCTCATACTATGCAGGACTTATCAGAAGGCATTTTCATCAATATGGCCAACCTGACATTAGCCTGCAGAGACAGTATAACTGGATTATCTCAAAGCTGGAATCAAACAGGATACCCTCACTGCCCTGCGGAATGCTCCACTACACATGCACTCTCTGTTTCTGGATCAGCAAGGCCTCAACTTATCAGCAGAAACCAGCCAAGGGTTTTAAGTACTATAAATGACAATTACTGTGTAAAAAGTGCGTATTGTGGATGTTACCGGTAAAGTAGACAGTTTAAATGTAATACCAGTGTAAGCTGGAGAGAAGGACTGTTTATTTGTGACCGGCAAGAGGGAGACAGTAAATTTTTTTTACCTGTAAACTCTGGTGTTGTAACGCATATTCATTTTGCAAAAGGGAATCCACAAAGAAAGGTGTAAATCCCGAAATTGGTCATCATTAAGAAATAAAATAAGTGAACGATGTTTCCTGTGTAGAGCACTTGAGTTCTGTAAAAATGTCCCAACTGTTGCTCCAAATCTACCTGTAGGTGCCAGATTGCACCAGTTTTGGAAAAAATGGGCTGCCCTGGGGACCAGTCCTGAAGTTGTAACAGTCCTCATGGAAGGCTACCACTTTGTAAAAAAGGTCCACTTTGCATCGTAGACTGATCTAGTTGATCCTCTTTGAGATCCCCTTCCAGTTCTGTGCCAAATTTGACCAGGCCATCCAACATAATGAGCTGTTATACCTCTACCTGGTGGAAGCATTACATCAGATTATGAACAAAAATGCAGTAGAACTGGTTTTAACTCGGTTTTACAACAGACCTTTACTGATCCCAAAACCCAACAAGTGATGGAGACCTATTATAGATCTCAGTACCCTGAGCAGGTTTTTAAAGACAGAGTCATTCAAAATGAAGACACCATAGACAATAAGAAACTCCCTATAGACAGGGGATTTGGGTTGCTTTCATAGATTTCAAAGACACATCCAAGTCCAAGAAGTACATGCTTTTTCACGTCCAGAATCAGTCCTGCAAGTTCAAGGCACTTCCATTTGGTCTGTCCATAACACCCATGGAGTTCACGGTAGTGCCAAAAGAGGTCACAGTACTTGCATTACAGAGGGGTATAAGGATCCACCAGCACCTAGACGACTGGTTGGTCAGAGTCAGATGCCACCAAATCTGTCTCCAGTATACACAGACACTGGTAGCTCTCTGCCAGGAATTAGGCTGGTTTGTCAACAGGGAGAAATCAGAACTGGATCCCAAGCAAGTCTTCGACTTTGTAGGTTACCAGTTCGACTTGAAAGAGGGCAAGGTCTGACCCACCCTAGAGTATTGGCAGACCTTAACAGCCAAAATTCAAACATTACTGGCTGGTCCGGCCTGTTCAGTCACAGCAACAAAGAAGCAGGTCCGCCTAGGTCAACTCCATATGAGTCTGATACAGTGGCATCTGAAAAACAACTGGAGGGTACCAGAATCACTAGAAAAGGTGATCCCCATTCCCAGGTCGCTCCACCCACATCTGAAATGGTGGGTGGAGGAAGACAATGTGCTACAAGGTCAACCATTACAACCAGAGTGGCCCAACATGCACTGGTTTTGGGATCTAGTGGCCATGTCAAGCCAAATCCCATGTGCCTGCCCAACCTGCTCCTCCAGCCATTCAGACTCCACACAGGACTCTGTCAAATCTACATACTTGGCTCCTAGAGCCTCAGCCATCAAAGAGCAGGGCTTCTCTGAGGCAGTGGCAGCATGAATTGAGGCTCCTCAAAGAGGATCAACCAGATAGTCTATGAGGCAAAGTGGGCCATTTTTACAAAGTGGTGCCTCAGTTATCAGGTGGACTTCAGGGCACCACCTATAAAGTCCATAGCTGACTTCCTGCTGTATCTGTTTGAGGACAGGAAGTTGCAGCCAAGCACCATTGATGGCTAAAGGTCAGCCATTGCCGACAAACTGAGAAACTCGCCCATCAATGTCAGCGAAGATGAGAATCTCACCATTCCTCAAGGAGAAGTAAAATGCAGTGAGTGGCGTTAAAATATATTTATTTTATTTTATTCTTTAACATGTAGGTTTTTAAGCAGCACATTTTCTAGTACAGATATTTTAAATGTCTTTTACATTTATGAAATATACAGGGAACCAAAGGCTACCAGTGACCTTGGGAAAGGTCACTTACATGTCAAGGTTAAAAGGGGCAAGAAGGTCATGATAATGGCAATGACCTTGAGAAACCAATGAAGCACTGCATTACTACTTCGACAGGACCTCAGACCTCTGGCAGAACAAGGAGTTGGTCTCATTCAAGAAAAGTTTCGACAAAGAGATCTCCACTATCTCCTCTTGGATTAAGCAGACTGTGATCCTATGTTATGAGCTCTCTGATCAGGAGGCCCTCGCCTTACATCAGATTAAAGCCCATGATGTTAGGGCCTTTGCTGCCTCTAAGGCTTTCAAGTCAGGAATTTCCTTAGAACAAATCTTATCAGCCTGCCATTGGAAGACACAACACCTTCACACAGTTCTATTTGAAGGACGTCGTTTAGGCTGATTCAGAGTTTTTCCATTTGGGGTCAGTGGTGGCTGCTCAGCTGATCCACCATCAAGCCCCAGAAATGAGGAGATGTGTACATGTACGTCTTGTATATATTTGTATATAGTACAAAATTTTAAAAACTGTGACATGCTTCCTTTGAGAGGTTTATTTTCCCTCTGGGACTGAACTCATACCTCAGAGCAGGTCTGTAAAAAAGGCGGGGGGGGGGGGGGCAATGTTGGTTTACTGCCCATGACCGGGTCAACGGTAACTGACCTTAGGACCTTTGAAGTCTTGGTGTGGGTCAACTTAAGTTTTAAGTTCACTTGAAGTCCCTAGTAACTTACCAACCTACCAAGCGGTAGTTAATCAGCATAAATCCATTGGGTAAGAAGTATTAATACAATAAAATTGCAAATTTAATATGTAAATCTAAGCTAAGTGGGTCGGTTGGGAGGGCCTTTCCTGTATATTTGGTAAGGTATTAACTTATAAAAATTTAATTTAAATTTGCAAGTTTAACAAAGTTTTAATTCAATAGTTTTGTAGTTACAAGTCACTCACTCAAAGATGAAGTATCAAAGTAATTATTACTCAGTTAGCTATTGAACTACATGCTCTGAAAATATGGCAACACAGATCACCAAAAAGTAGGTGAACCTATTTTACAAAAAAAGCACTACATGCAATAGGTTTGCAGTTACAAGTGATTTACTCAAACCGAACTATCAAAGTAACTATAACTCAGCTCAGGTATGGAGCTACAGCTCTGAAAATTTACCATAACACAGGACATAAAAAGTAGCTAACAACTTACTTAACAAAAGCATTATAAATATAAAGGTTACAAAGAAAAAAGTCATTTACTCATTTCCCTTACTTTTAAGAACAAAAACTTAGTTATTGCTCATTTAGTTATTGAGTTAGACTTCAAAAACAGGAACCATCTTGTAGGTACATAGAAAGTAGCAGAACAACAAGTTTTATCAAACTGATGTATATGAAGTCATCTTAAAATTATAAGCAATTTACTTTAAGTAGCTACTAGCACTATTACTCAGCTGTGGCCTTAGATCTGCAATAGCAGGGAAAATACTGAAGACATAAGAAACTTAGCTAAAATTATTAAACCAAAATAACCCACATCCCCCCCCCCCAAAAAAAAAAAAAAAAAAAACCAAAAAAAAAAAAAAAACTGTTAATTCAATACCATGTAGGCGTTATATACCATAGGCGTGGAAAAAATTTCCACATGCTTATTTTTGACCTTTATCAAGGTCACATGATCAAAAATAAGTATTTTTTCGGGTACACCCTCTCTGAATAAACGCTGAGCGAAAACTACTTAGCATAGGAGGACGTTATTTTGAAGCTTTTTGGGGAGTAATTGGACCATAATTGAGAGATTTATGGACAATTTTATACTAGGTAGTAATCAGAAAGCTCTATATGGGGGTGTTCCACTGGAGCCGACTTGTCAGTAACTATGGATTTTTTTTAGGGTCGGGAGCAATGTTTACAATGTCAGTTAAGATCAGTTCCCGGCTTGTCAGGGTGGATCAGCAAACTATCAAACATGTTTGATATTTCACCCCAATGCAATACTTTTCCACTGACAACTGATTTACTCAACAGTGAGAACATCACAGTGGCCATTGCTAAGCTATGCCATGAGCTACACGTCTGCAATTTTAGTATGTTATAGCTAACCCAAAAGTAGGTGAATTTGAAAATTTTAATTACTTAAATGTAGCTTTTATAGGCTATATCGGACTGCCACAGGCATCATGGCCAACGTCCAAGAAAAATGGACTAATACTGGTCTGATACCTTCTACACTGAGGTGACCCAAATGGTGAGATAGCGTGACTTCCTTCTTCGAGTTGAAACTTTTGCCCCTACCCCGTCAGCTGTAACACAGAGGAGAAGGCAGGGTCGGTTACTCATGGTAAGCTTGTAGCTTATAACAGCTACATTTAAGTAATTACAATTTTCAATTTTATTGTGCTACAATTATAGCTTATCATTTGGAACTGAATGCTGTATCAAACCACTAGGCGAAGGGATTACAGCTGAGACTGGAGGATTTTCTGTCAATTATTCTTGGACTGAATTAAATATATAAATGTGTTTAAAATACTAGTCTGAGTCCCACTTACAGTGCCTCAGTTAAGAAACTGGGTACTGTAAGAAGCCAAAAACCCGTAAAAATCTCAAATAAGTGAGAGTACAAGTACTGTCTGGATATCTGGGTTTATGAAGGAAGAAGTGAACAGGGTTACCATCCATGAATACAAGCCCCCGGCTTGCAGAATCTCATCTACTACTAATGTCATTATTGATAAGAACTAAACACATTTTGTTTTATAAATTACTAATGAGATTATGAGGGTCACCTCGAGACACGAATAATATGACATACATTTTCAATAATAAAAAGCTAACTTAGATCTTACCAGATATCTTGAGTAGGTACACCTATACCTCACGACCCTGGTGATTAGACTTTGGAAGACTTGGTTGCAGCTGTGGTCCCCTCTCCCTTTCTTTCCTTCTGAGGATGACTAGTCTGAGGGGAATGGTCTAAGACTTGTTGATCTGGTACTAGCGGACCCAGATACATATTGTCGTTGTTGTTCGACCAAGTCAGGTCTTTTGGGTAATTTTTTTACTCATTATGAAAGTTACTGAAAGTCAGAACGTAGCTTTTACTCACTTATCTGTGGGGATAGATGCCGAAGTTGCTCACCATGTTGTAGCTATGGAATAAGTAGCTGAATAACATATTTTAACAAAATGCTCTAAATGCAATACTTTTCAAGTTATAAGTGATTTAGTGCATGATTTCATGAATTTTAATGCATTAAAAATTATTTTAAAAGAAAGATTCAGGCCTGGTACTCAACCAAGGGAATCTACTAGTTGCCTAGTACAGATACGCAAGATAAGACAAAAATCCCTTCAATAGTGAATGAGAAAATTGTGATCAAGTGTTGAAATTTTCACACTTTGGGTGGGGTTCCTCACTTGTAATGGCTCTGGGGAACAGACGAACAGACAGATCTGCATAAATTTTATGATTTATCATCTTCGATAGTTAAGGTATCTTTTTTAAAAAAACAGCATGTCTCTGGGTGCTGTAGTTTTGGAGAAGAAGTTGTTCACGCATATGCGTACACGTACGTCGCAGAGTGATGCCATAGTGACAAGTCAGCTGACATAAAAATTGCAAAAACAATAAAAACACTTTGATTTTTAAGAAGCTTTGACATTTGAGGAAAGTATTTTAACCTTTGCATCTGACTTTTAAAAGCTGAGAAACTTTTGAGGTTCTCCAAAGATTTGAATAATTTGAACGTAGAAATATTTTGAAAATTTGCCAGAAAAAAGTTTTTTCTTTTAAGGTTTATAAATTTTGCCTTTTAATGGGGGAAATACTTGCACAACTTGGGTTGAAGTTTTTAAACAGTCTTGTGATTTGGTTTGAAATAGTTTTGAATCTTGTTGGAAATGGTATTGATTTTCTTTGGAAATTTGTTGGAAATTTGAGCAACACCAGCTGAAATAAAAGTTCTTTAAATAATTGAGTAGTCCCGAAAAGGACAGAAAGATGCCAGCTTCTTCTGCCCACATTGTAGTTGGTTCACACATCTCAGATCCTGTTCTCCTGTCCCGCCAATGCACCCAGATGATTGAAGTACTCTTTTAGTGGGTCTCGCTGTATGGCCTCCATTGAAGGATTCCTGTATTTGTTAGTTGGCACATACACCACCTGTTCATTTTGTAGGGCTGCTATATCATTTGCTGGGGTGGGTGCCCTGTCTGCTCAGCCCTGGTGTGTCCTCATCATGTTGTGCAGTACCACACATGTTAAAACAATGTCTAACAAACTTTGGCCTTGTTTCCATTGTTCCCAACAGTACCCTGAATCTGCTTACTAATATTCCAAACACATTTTCCACTACCCTCCTGCCTTTGGAGATCCTGTAGTTTGCCATTCTCTCTTCCGTTGTGAGTTGCCTTTTTCTGTATGGTTTCATCACCCATGGCATCAAGGCAAAGTTGTCACCTAGCAAGAAATAGTGCAAATCTGGCCCGCCCTCACCTCAGTTTGCTTCGGTTGAAAATCCGTGCATGTGTCAAGATCCACTTGACCCAAGATCTACCCAAAGAAATCTATATTCTGCATCGACCAGAGCTAGCAGCACCAGGGAAAGGAAGCCTTTTTAGTTGTAATATTCACTTCCAGATTTCTTGGGCTTCTTCATGGCAATATGTTTCCCATCTAGTGCCCCCAGACATTCCATCTTGTTCGGAACTTCACCTCTACCTTTTCAAAGTCTCCAGGATCAGTAGGACAGGTCAAAACCTCCTCCTGGAATTCAGCATGGATGGTCCAGCAGATAACAGGGGCAAAGTTACAGATGGTGGTTGAGCCAAACAGCCAGTGATACTGCAAGGATGTGTAGGCTTCATCTGGTTGCCAGGTGTCTCAACATTATTGCCAGTTTCAATCCAACTTCTAAGGGCTTCCTGGAATTGGTGACTGACTTCTTGATGCGGTGGTGTATACATTCCTCGTTAAGGTAAAAAAAGGCAGGCGGCATCCTGACAAAATTCTGGTAGCCTGGGATATCAGTCTGTATTAAGTAGGCCAGGGGGCTCTGTAGCGTCCTTCTTTCTTCTCTTAGAAGTACCCAGGGCATGATCCAGGGGTTTGGTGTCTTTCTTCTTCTCCTGGGTGGTCGCTGTGCAGCTGGCTGTATGGCAGGTATTGGTCCTGGGTTCAGTTGGGTCCTTTTCTCAATAAAAAATAAAAGTACCCTAAACTTCTATAAAAATGTCTCTGATATGTAGCTGGCATCTTTGCAGTGACGAATGATGATTTATTGGAGCCAGAAGGGGTTTATATAGTTTTGGTTTGATCCCAACTCTCGATTCTGTTTCCAGAAATTAATCAGTCCAGTCGGGGTGAGTCGGGAAAATGTTTCAGTCCTGTTGGTTTGTCAGTATGGCTTGTTGGGGCTTGATGTAGCTTGTCTATGAGGGGTTTACAGCTTGTCCTAGTAGTTTTCTATCTAGTCATGGAGAAAAGCATTCCAAACCCAAGTCAGGCCGGGATCTTGATCCAGACAAACCGGGTATACAGGGAGCCTAGAGAGCCGGTTAGATATACCCCTTACCTCCCCCCCCCTCCCCCATGGATAAATCTGGGGTCATAAAATCGTAGATTTTGTAGTTTTTGGCTTCTATCTCATTGCTATTGCTTTTAGAGGTTTTGAATGTACCCTAAGCAGGGATTCTAGAAAGGCAGTTAGATTTGCCCCCCACCACCTTATGGGGTTTGGGCTTATATATCTTTCATTATTGCTTTTTGAATGTATTGTAGGTAGTAGGAAACCAGATGCAGGTAGCCTAGAAACAAGTCAGCTTTCCATTCGGCCTCCCCTTAAGGATCAAACTGGGGTCATAAAATCACAGATTTTGTGTTTTTCATTTTTATCTCCTTTTTTACTGCTTTCAGAGCCTTAACATATAATGGGAGGTAATTGGAAACCATATCCACAGAGTCTAAAAATCCACTCAGAGATTAACTCCCTGGCCCTTCCTTGTGGATCAAACTGGGTCCTAAAATCGGAAATTTTCTGTTTTTGCCTTTTATCTCTCTTATTAGTTTATAGAGCTTTCGAATGTATTGGCAGGTAATAGGAAACTATATACAGGGAGTTTAGATAGCTGGTCAGGTTCACCCCTAGCCCAGTGAGTAAAACTGGGGACATAAAACTGCAGATTTTGTACTCTGTTTTCCCCCCTTTATTATGGCTTTTACAGGTTTTGAATGTATCGGGAGGTAATGAGAAACATTATACAGGGAGTCTATATAGCCGGCCAGATTCCCCCCCCCCCCCCTCCAGAGTGAAACCTGGGTCACCAAATGCAGATTTTGTGTTTTTGGCTTTTATCTCCTTTATTATTGTTCTTACAGCTTTTGAATGTATTGGGAGGTGATCAAAAATTACACACATGGACTCTAGTAAGCCTGTAATATTTACCCTTGGTTCTTCTGTGTGGGTCAAAGTGGGATCATAAAGTCAGATTTTAAGTTTCTTTGGTTTTATCTCAGTTATCACTGCTTTCATGCAATGTTTATCTCATTGTTTGTTTGCGTGCAAATGGTATATACAAATTCATATGATGGTTTTCTCTAGTCTTGCTTTAGGCTCAAATTATTTCATGTCTTTTTTTCAAACATGTACAAATGTATTTTCTATTCATACAACACTTGTATATGTTAGTAAATACCTTATGTAAAATCCATTATGTGTAGATGTAATCATTATTAAATTTGCAATTTTATTGCATTAATACATCCTATCCAATGGACAATTGCTGAATAACTACCGCTTGGTCAGCGGGTAAGTTACTAGGGACTTAAGTGACTCATAAACAAACTAACAAAATTTTCTCCAGGCCTGGGTCAACCTTAATGTCAGGAAACCCTGTAAGGCCATGATTGGTTACCAGCAGCAGATTTCCCGGGGCTATACCAACATTGCCCCCACCCCTGTTTTTACAGACCTGCTTTGAGGTAAGGGAAGAGATTGATGAGTTCAGTCGCAGAAGGCAAATAAACCTCCCGAAGGAAGCACATCACATTTTTTTGGTGACTTTTTCTTTTTTTAAAATTTATATTGTGTACAAATTTGAACTATTTACACTATGTACATATATACAAATCTCCTCAATATAAGGGCTATTTGTGAATCTGCTGAGCAGCCACTACTGGGCCCAAGAGAAAAAGCTCTGAATCAGCCCAAGCCACATCCTTCAAATAGAACTGTGTGAAGGTGTTGTGTGACTTCCAGCGGCAGGCTGACAAAATCTGCTACAAGGAGACTCCCGACTAGAAGGCTTTAGAAGTTGCAAAGGCCCTTACATCATGGGCTTCAACCTGATGTAAGATAAGGACCTCCTGATCAGAGAGCTCATAACATAAGATCACAGTGTGCTTGATCCATGAGGAGGTAGTGGCAGGTGAGATTTCCTTGTCAAAGCCTTTCTTAAAGAGAAAGATTAACTCCTTGCTCTGCCTGAGGTCCGAGGTCCTGTCCAAATAGTAGCGCAATGCTCTGACTGGACACAGGGACCTATCAGCCTTGAGCGACCTATCCAGTGTTGGGGCCAGGCCTGGTATAACCACTGGGGCCACACTGTCTGGACCCTCTCTAGCCAGCTGGTTCTTAGAAAGAAAGCTGGGTGATGGGTACAGGGACACCTTGGCCCAGTCTGACTGGTGTCTGATGTTCTTATTTTGCCAAGTATGTATCTCACTCCTGCGTTTGCCCAAGCCCAGGGCCAAGAGGAAAACAGTCTTGAAGGTTAAATGCTTCAAAGAGGCCTCTTTAATTGGTTCAAAAGGAGCCTTTGTCAGCTGGTGCAACACCAGGGAGAGGTTCCAGGAGGAGATTCCCCTCCGTCCTTTGGGTCTGTCTCTGTGGAAACTATCCAGGAGACGAGTGAGATTTTCATCTTAGCTGACATTAATGGGTGAATTTTCCAGTTTATCAGCAATTGCTGACCTGTATCCATCAATGGTACGGGGCTGTAACTTCCTGTCCTGAAACAGGTATATAAGGAAGTCAGCACTGACTTTATAGGTGGTGCCCTGAAGTCCACCTAATTACTGAGGCACCACTTTGTAAAAATGGCCCACTTTGCCTTATAGACTGATCTGGTTGATCCTCTCTGGTGAGCCTCAAATCGTGCTGCAACTTCTCCACCACTTTTCCCAAGATGGCTGCTGGTGGAAAGGCATATGGGTCCAGATCCTGGCATGGCAGGTTGAGTGCATCGACTGCCCAAGCCTGGGGTTCCGTCACTGGTGACACATACCGGGCTAGTTTGTTGGTGAACCTCTATTTGAGGTTGGTGCTACCTGTTGCATATTGCCTGGAACACCTCTGGAAGGAGAGACCACTCTGTTTGAATTGTCTGGCCTAGCCTGGATAACTTGTCTGCTACCATATTCAGCCGGCCTGGAATGTGTCGGGCTTTGAGAGTAACCTCCTTGCTGGTACACCAGGTCAGGATTTTCCATAGAAGGGCATACAGAGGGCCTGACTTTATCCCCCGTTCTTTATTTATATAGACAACCACTGTGGTGTTGTCTGTGGCTATAAGAACTATGTTGTTCTGGCAGAGGTCTTGGAACTCCTTTAGGGCCAAAAAGACCGCCTTTAGTTCCAGGTAATTTTTGTGAGCTTGCTTTATGGAAGGGACCTTTCTGTAAAGCCATCAGTTTGAGCTCTTTGTTCACTACAGCGAACTCCAAGAAATACCAAATGGTAGTGCTTTGAACTGGTTTGTTTTGCCCTGCACATGAAATCTCAAATATTTTCTTGATTGGTTTTGTATTGGTATATGGAAGTAGGTGTCCTTGAAATCTATGGAAGTCACTCCCCTGTCTTAGGGAGCTCCGGATCATTTCTGGTGTCTCTATTTTGAATTTTCCTGCCTTGAGGAATTGATTGCTCAGATCTAGTATAGATCTCCATTTGTTGTTTGGTTTTGGGACCAAAAATAGTCAGTTGTAAAAGCCTAGAGATTCTTGATTTTTGACCAACTCTACTGCATTTTGTCAGCTGATACAATGCCTCCAACAGCTAGAGGTTCCTGTAAGGATGCACATAGCAGCTGATGATTGTGCGTGACCTGGTCAAGTTTGGTCTGGTTTGGAAAGGTAGGGTGTAACCCTCTTTCAATATTTGTACCACTTTGGGTGCGGCTCCTAAGGTTTCCCAAGTTTTCCAAAACTGGTTCAGCCTGGCCCCTACAGGCAGATTTTGTGCAACATTTGGTGCAAGTTTTACAGAACACAATTGATCTACACAGAAAACATTGTTCACATATTTTAATGGCTGACTTCTTACAATAGCCGGACTTACGCCTTTCCTTTGTGGCTGCCCTTGAACAATATGTGCATGATTTACAACTGAGTTTACACTTGCAACTGACTGACAACAATTTACCATGTCTCTGGACGCTGGTCTGGTCTGGTGAGACTGATATAAGTTTACAGTCATTCTGTTTCTGTTGTTGTCCGGTCCAGTGGGGCTGACATATATTTATGCAATTTACAGTTTCTTTGCCCTGGGTTTGCAGCCTGAGAGCGCTTACACAGTAACTGTCATTTATATCACTGGTGGCCCCTGGCTGGACGTGAGAAAAACTTGTTTGACTGTCAACCACCTCTCTTGCTCTTGTTAAAACGACCCAGTTGTTTCCAAGCTGGCTTGCCAGATCTATGTTCCTGTGTTTGTCTATCCGGCCATTTGTAAGGGTGAATCTATTGTCCCTCCTGCCACTAGCCTGACCATGTCCTCAAATCTGCCAATATCATCTTCAGCTTTCTTTAACACAGAGTCCAGAAACAGTGCAGGTAGGTCCAGAGGAGCCTGACGCAAAGCTGCCAATGTGTCCTGTTCAGGCCAGACTTCACATGAGCCAGGTACGAGTCCCTTCGGCAAAGAGTGATGTTAGCAATGGAGACAAAGGTGAAATCTGACAGGTGTTCCATTGCCTTGGATACAAACTGTGTGATACTGTTGCTAAAGTTCATCAGATACTGAAGCTCTTCTGTAGCAGCTCCTGTCTTGCCAGCCGACTTCCCTTTGGCTTGTTCAGTCTATAGAATTTTGAGCTGTGTCTGCATACCTTGCTGGACCTTACTGAGACACCTACTGAGTCCGGCTGCCTGGTTACAGTCGTAGGTGGACTCCCTTGCTGCCTTTTTTTCAATGTCTGAGTGTGTCCTGCAACAAGGTTTTGAGCTTGGAGCTGGTGAGGTGAGTCCGGATGATCTTGCTATCCGGCTGTATGCACTGTTAGTGTACGTACACATGTATGCGGCTTACGACATCCGACGGCTGATTTGCGAATGCGAATTTTTTCCCAACTTTCTCAATGTTTCGTAAACATACATCTAAATTCACTTGTCATCCAATATTTTGGGGTCCCAGACCGAAAAATCGCTGTCGCAAATCGGGCATCGGATGTTGCAAATCGGACTCGGATACATGTAAACAACCAAAGATAAATGAGAAGAAGCAAAAAAATTGCTGTCGCAAATCGGCAGTTGGGTGTCGTAAGCCGCATACATGTGTACGTACACTTAAGCTTTGCAGAGTCGCAATGCCAGAATGCAACAGAACCGGCCGATCTGTCCTGGTTGGGTGGAGCCCGTACCATTTCGCCTGTGACTTACTGTGCTTCACAAACTGGAGACCCCCTGCTTCAGAGCTTCTGGACGGATATCCTTGAGTGAAACAGTGAGTCAAATCGTCCATCTCTCTGCACAGCCAGTCATCAGTTAGGAGAGTCACACTCAATTTGCCCACTTACTGCTGTTTGAGTGCTGCAAAGGGGTTATCCTCAGCACTAGAAGTATGAGTATCCATGTCTGGAATATGTGTCCAGCCCATATAAGAGCATATATGTGTCTCCCTGTAATTTTATTCTTCTGTTGAAGACTGGTCTGGATCATTTACAGAAGTATCCTGTTCTGTATCTGAAAGTTCACTGTTATGGCCACGGGCAAGCGTGGTAGCAATTACCGGTTGCTTTTAAGTTGCAACAGGAAAAGACAAAAAGTTTAACTTAACAAATTTATTTAACAACAAGACCACTGCCGCGGTGTGTATCTCCGGCCGAGCATTAAAGGGGAAAAAATACCTTTTCCGAGATATTCACAATTTTTCATTTTCCACTAAAATCCAAGATGGCCGCCAAAAGTGGCGAAAACTGAAATTTTTCCCCTGGACACAGAATACTGTTGTACTACCCTGCAGGTCAATAATTCGCTCGAAATCGCTCTATCTCTTACCATTTGGAAGATATTTTCAATGTTTTGTTTTCTGCTAAAATCCAAGATGGCCGCCAAAAGTGGCGAAAACTGAAATTTTTCCCCTTTGCATAGGACACTCTTGTACTACCCTGCGGGTCATAAAGTTCGCTCTAAATCGCTCTATCTCTTACTTTTTTTTTAGATATTCACACTTTTTCATTTTCCGCTAAAATCCAAGATGGCCGCCAAAAGTGGCGAAAATTGAAATTTTTTTCCCTTTGCATATGATACTCTTGTACTACCCTGCGGGTCAAGAAGTTCGCTCGAAATCTCTCTATCTCGTATGGTTTTCGATATATTCACACTTTTTCATTTTCTGTAAAAATCCAAGATGGCCGCCAAAAGTGGCAAAAATTGAAATTTTTCGCCTTTGTATAGGATACTACCCTGCGGGTCAAAAATTCGGTCGAAATCGCTCTATCTCCTATGGTTTTCGAGATATTCACACTTTTTCATTTTCCGCAAAAATCCGAGATGGCCGCCAAAAGTGGCGAAAATTGAAATTTTTCCCCTAGCATAGGATACTCTTGTACTACCCTGTAAGTAAAAAATTCGCTCAAAATCTATCTATCTTGTACGGTTTTCGAGATATTCACACTTTTTCATTTTCCGCAAAAATCCAAGATGGCCCACCAAAAGTGGCGAAAATTGAAATTTTTCCTCTTTGCAGAGGATACTCTTGTACTACCCTGTGGGTCAAAAATTCGCTCGAAATTGCTCTATCTCTTATGGTTTGCGAGACATTTGTGATTTTTCACATTTTCACTAAAAGTAGCAATAAAATAGCCATTACTCGCTTGTACATTGAGCAACAGTTGAGAAACTTAAATATGTTATAGTTCACAAAAAAAGTAGATGAACAACATATTTGAGAGAAATTGTGTAGCTGCAATACTTTTGAAGATATAAGCCACTTACTCATGGTTATCATTAAAAATTGGCAAAGTAGCTATTACTCACTTAGCTATGGAGATACACTTCCAAACTACTGACCATGCATGTTGTAGCTGTGGAGAAAGTAGCTGAACAACATATTAGAACAAAATACTCTAAATGTAATAGTTTGAGAGTTATAAGTCATCTAATTATATTAGGTAAAAGTAGCTCAAAAGTAGGCCAAAGTTCACCAAACCCAAAAAATATTAAAGAGCATAAAAATTCATTAGGACAAGTAATTTACCAAAAATGTGTAACTGTAGTAGTTTCGGAGAAAACTGTGTGACCCACGCACGCACGTACGCACACACATGGTGCAAATTATAATAATAGATAATTAAAAATAAAGATTACAGTCAACTGGTATGCTCTCAACAGTACATACAATGATATAATAGTGAAACCGATCTGACCGGGCCACTGTAACCGACAGTAAAGTTTGTCCACTGTATCCCGTTATCTGTCCTGTGATGTGATCCATCTAATGTCCACTAACACAGACATCTGTATCCTGTGATCCATTCAGTATCCGATAACACAAAATATTCTTACCCTGTGATGATTTCGATATCCAATCACACCAAATGTCTGCATAGAAATATTCAGAGAGTCTGCACAACTGTACTGTCCGCTTCAAGATATAGACAATGTCCAAAATGCAATAAATCCACTCTCTGGTAGAACCACACACTATGTGCAGACAAAAAAGTATCCAAGCACAGCAAACCTATCCAGACACTGTATCCAGTTTGCTCCAGTAATACTTCAATCACAAAGTATAAAGTACACAAAGAGTATATATCCAGTTGATAGTACAATGTAGCTCTAAGACACAGTTAGTCTTCTGTATAGTAAGCGAATACTATGTTCATCTGTGGCCAGGTGTACAGTGCTTATATACAAGAATGGAAAACTCTAGACAGTTACAGAATTAACTTGACCTTAAGACCTGTTACCAGATTCACCAAGGAAGTTCTAGAGACTACTGGTAATTGGGTTTCCCCAAATTTACTAATATAATCACTGAGGTTATTAGAAGAATTTTCTCAGTCTATGAATAGATCAGTATTGCATAACACATAAAAAGAATCAATAACACAATTACCTTATATGGCAATATATAGACATAAAGATTAGATTAAACAATGCACATATAGTGCCCATGTATGTAACATTCACTATCCTCATTGTGACCAGTGGTCAGCTCTTGTACACCAGTCATTATCCGAATCAGAGCCGGTATCCATACCAGTCTCTCGTGATTGCTAGACCTATACAGGTGAGGTGCTGGGATAAAATCCAGAGTTATCAGTCTTAGGCCAGTGAGAGGGTTGCTGATGAAGAGTGGCTGGTTCAGTGGTCAGTTGATGGTGAGTAAATGAAGTACTGGGCCTGTTATCAGTCTTAGACCGGTGAGAAGGCTGCTGATGGCGAGTAGCCGGTCGGCTGGCGAGTGCTGGCAGATGTAGGCCGGTTGAGTAGGCTGCTGAGTGAGTGGCCAATGGATTGGTTGGTAGATCTGGGCCGATTATCAGTCTAAGGTCGGTGTGCAGGCTGCTGATGAACAGTGGCCAGTGATTTGGTCGGTTCCTGTTGACTTGTGGTCGGTTGGTTGGTCTGAGGTTTGAAGAATGGCTGATTGTTATCTATAACACCGGGTGGCGGCGGTTTAGCTGTAGGTCCAACCACAGACTGAAAAACTGGCTGGTTGAAAGTCTTTGATAACAGCATTGCTTCCAGATGACTAAACCTCTCAGACCATTTCTGATCAAGTTGTTCAAGCTTATTGTCTGTGGTGAGTTTGGGGTTTTTAGCCAGTGATTTCTTCCCAGAACCCTTGCCACCAGACGTGCCAGCTTTCCTTGCCTTCGTAGCCAAACTTCCAAATTAATAAGTGAATTAAATTTTTATAAGTTAATACCTTATCCAATGGACAATTGCTAATCCAGTCAGTGCAGACTGGCCCGCCAAACGTCAGAAAAAGACATCCTGTGTTTCCACCGGCTGGCCGGTCCCCGTACTGTGCACTCACCAGGTGGCACATCATTCTTCCTTCCTGTCTAGACAGTGTGATGTCATAGCATCTTTTTTCATTATCTAAACCTATTAGACCCCCAGTAAGCTGATAGCGGGGTCGGTGGGAGGGTCCTGTGTGTCCATTGGTTAGGGTATTAACATATAAAAATTTAATTTACTTATTAAATTTGCAATTTTATTGCGTTAATACATCCTATCCAATGGACAATTGCTGAATAACTACCGCTTGGTCGGCGGGTAAGTTACTAGGGACTCCTAAAAAAATTAACAAAAGTTTTCCAAGCCTCAGTCGACCTTGAGGTCAGGAAACCCTTAAGGCCATGGTCGGTCACCAGCTGCCGGTTACCCCAGGCTAGACCGATGTTGCCCCCCCTTTTTATCAGACCTGCTCTGAGGTAAACCTCTGAGAAATAAACCTCCCAAAGGAAGCGCGTCAGAGTTTTTTTATATGTACAATTATTTACATATGTACAAAATCTCCTCTATCTCCTGGGCTATTGGTGGATCTGCTGTGCCGCCGACACAGGTCCCAGATGGTAGACCTCTGAATCAGCCCAGGCAACATCCTTCAGATAAATCTGTGTGAAGGTGTTGTGCGACTTCCAGTGGCAGGCTGATAGGATTGGCTCTAAGGAGACTCCCAGTTGGAAGCTGC
The DNA here is from genome assembly GCA_964017235.1 of Sabellastarte sp. h YS-2021. Classification (NCBI taxonomy): domain Eukaryota; kingdom Metazoa; phylum Annelida; class Polychaeta; order Sabellida; family Sabellidae; genus Sabellastarte; species Sabellastarte sp. h YS-2021. Next base: position 141,531,505 of record OZ024928.1, read on the forward strand.
AAAGGCCCTGACATCATGGGCTTTAACCAGATGTAAAGTGTGGGCCTCCTGGTCAGAGACCTCATAACATAGGATCACAGTCTGCTTGATCCATGAGAAGATAGTGGCAGGTGAGATGTCTTTGTCGAAACCTTTCTTGAAGGAGACAAAGACCAACTCCTTATTCTCCCTGAGGTCTGAGGTCCTTTCCAAATAGTAGCGCAATGCTCTAACCGGACAGAGGGACCTGTCAGACTTGAGGGACCTATCCAGAGTTCAGGCCAGGGCTAGTATAACCACTGGGGCCACACTGTCTGGACCCTCTTTGGCCAGCTGATTCTTGGAAAGAAAGCTGGGTGATGGATACAGGGATACCTTGGACCAGTCAGATTGGTGTCTAATGTTTTTGTTTTACCAAGCATGAATCTCAGTTCTACGCTTGCCTGACCCAACGGCCAAGAGGAAAACTGTCTTGAAGGTCAAATGCTTCAAAGAGGCCTCTTTAATTGGTTCAAAGGGAGCCTTTGTCAGCTGGTGCAAAACCAGGGAGAGGTTCCAGGAGTGGATTCCCCTCCGACCTTTGGGTCTGTCTCTGTGGAAACTATCCAGGAGACGGGTGAGATTTTCGTCCTTGCTGAGATTAATGGGTGAGTTTCCCAGTTTATCAGCAATGGCTGACCTGTAACCATCAATGGTGCTAGGCTGTAACTTCCTGTCCTGAACAGGTACATAAGGAAGTCAGCAACTGACTGAACAGGGGGAGCCCTGAAGTCCATCTGATTAGCGACGCACCACTTTGTAAAAATGGTCCACTTTGCCTCAGAGACTGATCTGGTTGATCCACTTTGAGGAGCCTCAATTCTTGCTGCCACTGCCTCAGAGAAGCCTGCCTCTTGATTGCTGAGGATCTAGGAGCCATGCATGGAGATTTAGATTTGTCAGATTTCTGTGAGGGATCTGATTGAAGGGCTGTGTCCACTGATTGGCAGATTGGGCAGGCTCAGTGGGATTGGCTAGACATGGCCACTAAATCCCAAAACCAAGGCATGTTGGCCCACCCCGGAGCAATCAGGATGATTCTTTGGTATGGGGAGTCCTACAACTTCTCCACCACTTTGCTCAATATGGCTGCTGGTGGGAAGGCGTATGCGTCCAGATCCTCCCATGGCAGACTGAGTGCATCCACTGCTGTGCATCCAGTACCAGTGACACAAACAGAGGCAACCTGTTGATGAACCTCGTGGAAAATAGGTCTATTTGGGGCCGGTGCCACCTGCTGCATATTGATTGGACCACTCTGTTTGGATGGTCTGACCTAGCCTGGATAGCTTGTCTGCTACCACATTCAGCCGGCCTGGAATGTGTCGGGCTTTGAGAGTCACTTGTTTCCTGGAACACCAGGTCAAGATTCTCCACAGTAGGGCACAATGCAACCCGACCTCATGCCTCCTTCATTGTTTATGTATGACAACAATGTGGTGTTGTCTGCTGCCACAAGAACTATCTTGTCTGAACAGAGTTCCTGATATTCTTTTAAGGCTAGAAAAACGGCTTGGAGTTCAGGGTAATTTATATGCAGCTTGCTTTCTGGAAGGGACCAGGTTCCTCTTGCAGTGTGTTCTATTAAGTGAGCACCCCACCCTTCTTTTGATGCGTCTGTAAAGATTTGCAGAGCATGTTTTTTGGGTGTAATAGTTGACCTTGAAGCACATTGTCTTCCTCCAGCCACCATTGTAAATGGGAGTGCAGTGACCTGGGAATGGGATCACTTTTTCTAGTGATTCGGGTACCCTCCAATTGTTTTTGAAGTGCTACTGAATGGGTCTCATATGCAGTTGACCTAGGTGAACTTGTTAGCAGACCTATCAAGGACATAAATTGCCTGACCGGACAAGCCAGTAGAGATAGTAGTGTCTGAATTTTTTCTTGGAGGTTCTGCCACCGGTCTGGTGTGGGTCGGACCCGACCAGACCCGAGATCGAACTGGTAGCCTACAAAGTCAAAAACTTGTTTGGGCTCCAGTTCTGATTTCTCTATATTCACCAGCCAACCCAGATCCTGACATATTTTCACTAGATTATGTGTATGCTGGAGACAAATTTGGTGGGATCTGGCTCTCATCAACCAGTCGTCTAGGTACTGGTGGATTCTTATACCCTTGTGTATGGCCATCAGCTTTACCTCCTTTGCTATTACAGTGAACTCCATGGGTGCTGTGGACAGACCGAATGGTAGTGCTTTGAACTGGTATGTCCGACCCTGTACATAAAATCTGAGATATTTCCTGGACTTTTCCTGTATTGGTATGTGGAAGTAGGCGTCCTTGAAATCTATTGAAGTCACCCACTCCCCGTATTGGAGGGAGGTCCTGATGGTTTCCGGTGTCTCCATTTTGAATTTTTCTGCCTTGAGGAATTGGTTGAAATTGCTCAGATCTAGGATAGGTCTCCATTTGTTGTTGGGTTTGGGCACTAGAAATAGTCGGTTGAAAAACCCCAGAGATCGTTGTTTACCAGCTCTACTGCGTTTTTGTCCATAAGCTGATGTAATGCCTCCAATAGGTAGAGGTTCCTGTGGGGATTGACATAACAGCTTATGATGTTTGGAAATCTTGCAAAGTTCGGCCGGATCCGAAAGGGGAGGGTATAACCCTCTTTCTGGATTTGAACTACCTTCAGACTGGCACCCAGATCCAGCCAAGTTTGCAAAAAGGTTCGAAGTCTCGCCCCTACAGGCAGATTTGGAGCAGCAGTTGTTACATTTGTTACAGGTTTTACACAGGACAATTGAGTGACACAAGAAACACCTTTCACATCTTTTAATTTGTACTCTTTTTGATAATAAAATTCCATGTAGATACAGTGTCTGAGGTATCCTGCTTCTGGTCAGAATGGAACCCATACCACTTAGACTGAGACTTCACAAATTGGTCTTTTTGCAAGCCTCCTGCTTCAGCAACGCGAGAGGGGTAACCCTCCACTAATGTTAAGTTCAGTTTCCTACATAGCCACTCATCTGTAGGTAGCTGTACCGACACCTTGCCTAGGGTTTGCAGTTTAGGGCAAACGGGTTGTCATCTGAAGTGCCTGCATTGGAGTCAATATCTGGGATATGTGTCCATCCCATGTAGGACCAAATCCCTCTCGTTGCAAGATTGTTCCTCAGAGAGGGATTGGTCGGGGTCGGTGATAGTGATGTCCTGTTCATCTGACAGTTCACCCTCTTCAACATATATATCCACAGGGGGTCGGTCGGATACCACACCTTCAGAGTCTGAGTCACTAGAAAAATCCTTTCTGGTCAGTTCAAAAGCACTAGAAACACTGGTAGAAGGTTTCTGTTCAGTGTCCTGGTCGGTCCATGACCTGAGGTCGGTCAAAGTGAGGCTTATCTGAGAGACTCTGCAGCAGAAGGGTCGGTAGCTGGAGAAACAGAGGACACAGTGGGTCAGTCGGTGACCTGAGAAGAAGACTAGTCAGTTGGCTTGATGAAGGGTTCAGTCCTGACCACATTAGCTGGTGGGGGATGAGCTGGAGTCACCTTGACTGTGCTGAAGGTCAGTTCCTGTGGTGGGTCGAGAGTCCTAGCCAACAGCAGTGCTTACAACCGGTTAAACCAGTCCGACCATTTCTGATCCAGATTATCTATGCAGTAGTCGGTCGGTTTGTCCGACATGCCCGACTTAGCTGAGGATTTCTTTTCCTCCAGATTCTTCTTCTCAGCTGGTGCACTCAAACCGGGCGACCCAACGGTGTCCTGGCCATCCACGACCCCCACTACCAATACGGTGGTCAGGTCCACAAGGGTGGGACTGAGAGTGGCTGACTGAACTTCTTTAAAGGGCGTTGAGGTAGACTTAGCTTCCCGTTGTTTCTTTCTTGAGTTTATCAGATGGGGTTGAAAATTGTGCCCGTTGGTCAGAAGTTACAATGTCACAAAACTTACAAGCTGACTCTGGCTTTTCAGCACAAGGGTCTTTTCCTTTATCGCGGCAACACACGCAAGTTGAATGCAAGTCAAAACCAGCCATCACGTGGCCACAAACACCACGCTTCTTACCCTTTGTAAGCCATGTTTGTCTCACAAACTCCCAAGAATCCATTTACACAAAAATCTGATGAAAAATTAAAGTATTCTCACAAAATCCTTCAAAATACTGGCTAACAAAAATCTGTGTGCACAGAGCATACGCCAAACGAAAAAGATGCTATGATGTCACGCTGTCTAGACAGGAACGAAGTATGATGCGCCACCTGGCGAGTGCACAGTACTGGGACTGGCCAGCTGGTGGAAACACAGCTTTTTTCAGACGTTTGGCGGGATGGTCTGCCCCAACCGGATTAGCAATTGTCCATTGTGTGGATGCATTAACACAATAAAAATGTGTTTTGTTCAGAGGACAGAGGGTTACAATGCAGTTTTCCTTGTTTTTAACACAGGTCATCGCCTTTGCTTTTATCTCTGATGACTAAACCTCTACATAATATTAAATAGTAAACCAAACTATGAATTATATTCGATCATTTTACTCTATTATGAGGACTATTAGAACAGACTAAGCATACTTCATTTTTCAGTACATTACATGCAAATATGTTGAAAAAATATCACTGGGCTTTAAAATATTTATTTTTAAAAACTTTAGTTATGTGCTTTCTGTGGATATTTCATTTAAGTTGTATTATTTTCAATCCCACAGCTACTAAGGACCTATGTCATCCCTACAAATGATTAAAGATCATTAACCTTTTCACTACTTTTATGCGACTGATACATAAAAAGCGTTTTTATTGAAAATAAAAAATTTAAGAAATTAATTTTAATTTTTAAATTTTAACATATTTTAACGGTACTTTCATTCAGCAGAAATTTTACTTTATCATTTAAGACAACATGATATACACCTAAACAAGTCTGCATGTATTCTCGAAGAATCTATTGTTAAACAGAGATTATTAGTATGTGGTTTCTTTATTTTATTTCAATCAAGGCTTAATATTTTGCTATTTTCTGGTAGATTTATGACTTTAATGTAGGTACTGCCTACTTGATCAAAGAATTGTTGTTAGAAACAATGAAAAGGCCAGTTAGCCCCTAATTAATTTGATCATAGTCTATCCAAGGGACTTAATCTCTTTTAAGGCATCTATGGTTATGGTGTGGCTTCCTCTATTGAAGGGAAAATATTAAAGGAAAGTTTTATTCAACCCTAATTATAGATCTAAACTAGATTGGGCCAACTCGGCGCCAACATATCCCCAGACAGGTCATCACTCACGCCACAGGTTTTGATCGGGAATTTTTTAAAACATAATTACCCATTATTATATGAACTTCAGCACATCAATCTACTCTGTTTATATCTTCCCAAGGAAGATGGTGTATCCCCAGATGCCGAATACATAACTCAAATTATATTTTCAATCTTCCTGCAATGATAACTCTAAACCTATTTTCAAAGTATTTAAATGATTGATGATTGAATGTCCATTCTAAAATAATAATCCCAAAAGAGCATATCTGTTTCTATATTTGTTGACAAATAAAATATTATTTTTAACTCATCATACTTTTCAATCTTCCTTCAAAGTATTTAAATGATTGATGATTCAATGTCCATTCTAAAATTCATAATCCCAAAAGCGCATATCTGTTTCTATATTTGTTCACAAATAAAATATTATTTTAAAAAAAATTATTTATATTATTATTTTATTATATTATTTTTAGAATTTGCAAATTGTTTTCAGTTATTCATTTCCTCTATACCTATATATGTGGTCCATATATATACAACCTAAATATGTGACACAATCTCAGTTCTGACTCCCCTTTGTGTGATATGTAATGAACCCCACCCTCACCCCTCTCCCCTTCTCCACACCTCTCTCACTATTACACAAGATCTGCAACCCCATTGAGTTCTTTGTTTCTCATCTGATATCATTAAATACCTTTGTTTATTTAGTGTCACTCAATATAGCTGGAGGTCCCAGAGGTGGGTGGGGGGAATCCGGGTGGGGGATGTGGGTTGGGACTACAAAGAGATGGAGTGCTACAGCATAAATGGTAAACAAACAATCTATATAAAAGGGGTACTCAAATACAAAAAGATTTGAGAATTTTAAGTATGTGATTATCAACTGAAATGAGTTCATAACTGTAGGAGCTGTGTCAAAATTAACTGAGGCAAGTTGAATAAAACTGGGCTAGTTGAGGGTTAAAAATCCCCTAGTTTTACTACATAAGGATATAATTTCATTAATATTGGGACTTAAAGCTCACTTAAAGTGTCCATTTTGTCTACTTGAATATGTTTAACCAGTTTCATTTTAAAAAGTTAAAAACTCAGCAAGCAGAGGTATAACACACAAAAATAAGTTCTTAAAAGACTAAGATAGCCATAACATTATTAATATTCAAAATTTAAATAGACAGGCATTTCCTTTTTAAAATTCAAAGATTTCAGCTCTATAACCCACATAGTTTGACAGTTACTGGGCTTTAAAGTGGCATAATGTCCATAAATTGGGTTTCTGTGGGCATTTTACAATTGTTAAAGAGACCTTAGCAATTAAACTACAGATCTGAAACTTTTTGGGGGACATACATAACAAACAAAAATTATATATAATACAGTTTAAGACTTGTCACACTAAGCATTTCCAAATAACAGGGCAAAATACGGAAAAAATGTCAAAAAAGGCACTTGGGCGAGTGTCTATGGCCCTCATACACAGGTTAAATGTCTACTAAAAACCTTGATTTTCGGCACATGTAGAAAGGACATAATAATGCATTCCCAGATGGGATTTCAGCTCAATCAATCACATAGTTTAACAGTCACAGGGCTTAAAGGTGGCAAAAAGTCCAAATATTGGGTCTCTGTGGGCCTTTTAGAGATCTCGATGTGCCTTTCAAATTAAAGCTTCAGACTTAAAATTTGTTACATACTAAGATTACACATAGAATATGTATCTAATAAAGTTTGAAACTTCTCAGACTTACCATTTCCAAGTTACAGAGCAAAATATGTGAAAAATGTCTTAAAAGGGTCACTCAGGTGGGTGTTTAAGGTCCTCATACACAGGTTAAATGTCTACTTGAAGCCTTGATTTTTGGCACATGTAAAAAGAACATAATAATGTATTCCCAGATGAGATTTCAGCTCTATCAGTCACATAGTTTAACAGTCACAGGCCTTAAAATTGGCAAAATGTCCAAATACTGGGTCTTTATGGGGCCTTCTAGAGACCTAAATGTGGCCTTCAAATTAAAGCTTCAGACTTAAAATTTGTCACATACTAAGATTACACATAGAATATGCATCTAATACAGTTTGAAACTTCTTAGACTTACCATTTCCAAGTTACAGGGAAAAATATGTGAAAAATGTCTAAAAATGGTCACTCGGGTGGGGATTTATGGTCCTCATACACAGGTTAAATGTCTTCTTAAAGCCTTAATTTTTGGCACATATAAAAATAACATACTAATATCTTCCCAGATAGGATTTGAGCTCTATCAGTCACATAGTTTGACAGTCACAGGGCTTAAAAGTAGCAAAAAGTCCAAATATTGGGTCTTTGGGAGCCTTTTAGAGACCTCAATTTGACCTTCAAAATTAAAGCTTCAGACTTAAAATCTGTTACATACTAAGATTACACACAGAATATATATCTAATACAGTTTGAAACTTCTCAGACTTACCATTTCCAAGTTACAGGGAAAAAGATGTGAAAAATGTCTTATAAGGGTCACTCGGGTGGGTGTTTATGGTCCTGATACACAGGTTAACTGTCTATTAAAGGCCTAAATGTTGGGGCACATATAAGAAAACACATAGATATATTCCCAGATGATATTTAACTTAGATGAGAGACATATTTTGAAAGCTACAGTGCTTGAAAGTGGCAAAAAGTGCATAAATTGGGTCTCTGTGGGCACTTTTGAGACCTTAAGTCGACCCCTTTGGGTAAACCTACAGCCCTAAAATTTTCTACAGACAAGGATTACATATCAAAGTTATACCTAGCGCAGTTTGAGACTCATCAGAATTACCACTTCCAAATTATAGGGCAAAATATGTGAAAAGTATAGCAAAAAAATTCCTAAGTGGGGGTATTTATGGGCCTCAAAAACAATTTTCTCCTCAACTTAAAGTCGTGATTTTCGGCACATGTACTAAGAACATATTAATGTGTTGTCAGGTAAAATTTCAGCCAGCTGAGCATCATAGTTTGTGACCTACAGGGCTCTAAGTGGCCAAAAGTCCAATTTCTGACCTTACGGTGGCCAGAAGTTCTTTTTACTGGAAGTTTAAGGTCACCTTAAAATAGGGATCTTCCTTTGGGCACCCTTAACATGTGTACCAAGTAATTTGTTTTTGTTTTTGAGTTATCGCGTCCACAAGGAAATTTCTACGGCGGCGGCGGCGGCGCGACGGACCTGAATCCAATATATCCCCGAGTGTCTATGGTCCCCCCAAAAGATTCCCAGCCCATGATTTCCTACAGGCTGGTTTTCCATCCCAAACCTCTAGGACCAATAATAAGGGAGATATAAGCACTTTTCATGACTGTGGTGGCCATCTTGTTATTCAAAATGAGGCTGAAAATTTTATGCGGAACATATTCTGCGAATTTGAGATCTCTACCTATAATACCGTGCTCTAGAGGGTTTGGTTATCCTTGTTTGACCTTGAAGGAGAAGCCCAAGGTCAAATCCAACCACACCAAAAGATTCCCAGTCCATGATTTCCTATAGGTTGGTTTTCCATCCCAAACCTCTAGGACCAATAATAAGGGAGATATAAGCACTTTTCATGACTGTGGAGGCCATCTTGTTATTCAAAATGAGGCCGAAAATTTTGTTATGCAGAACATATTCTTCGAATTTGAGATCTCTACCTGTAATACCCTTTGCTCTAGAGGACCAACAAAAATCCTTGCTTTAAGTCGAATAAACGTCCCTGGCGGCCATCTTGTTTTTCAAAATGAGGCCAAAAATATTCCCGGCCAAGATTTTATGGTTATGAATATATCCTGCAAATTTGAGAAGGTTAGCTATAATATTTTTCTTGTTAGAGCGGTAACAGCCAATAATAAAGGAGGTATATGGCCTCACAGTCTAAGGTACCATTTTGAGTCATTTTAGCAGGCCTAAGGTGACCTTGAAAACAATAGCCAACGTCAACAAACTGGATGCTGGTACTCCATCATGTACTCAACCTCCAAAGCCATTTTCAATAGTTTCCATGCAATATAGTCAGCATGAAGTTTGAAAATATCGCCAAAAATAGCTTTGGTGAGGTACTTTGGCGGACTGTGAATGACCTTCAATGAAGAGCTTCAAGGTCAAATTTCTGCATGCTTACAGAGGACATATATATGTATTATATACAACAGCCAAAGGATGATCTAAATGTATGTACAGTCAAACCTGTGTATAAAGACCGCCCAAGGGAAATGCTAAAAACGGTCTTTCGTAGGGGTCAGTCTTTATATGAAGGTTTTGTATAAATTCCTAAAATTTCACTAAATTTCTCTCTCCATTCATTAAGCACTACAATCCACAATCTATTTGACATGTCAGAGATCAGTCACAATGAACCAAATGAGAGTACAGTGGTAAAACTTGCTATTTGTGGAATCCTGATCATTGGATTAAAATTATTATATGTTAAAATGTGCACAAGTACATGTAATAGCAGACATTTTGGATTAAAATATAGGCCATTACTAATTATACTTAAATTTCTCATTTGTAATACCCATTAAAGGCTGATTTGTGTTTTTGTCTTGTTTTATACAGACTACATTGTTAATATCAACCAGTTTTGTTTTCCATTCATTCACAATGTACTGATCTACACACACCCCTTTTCCAACCCAGCTATTCATATGTCACACTTTCTTTGAAAGGATTATAGAAATCCCCTTTTTCATGATCAAAGAAAATAGGGAGGGATTTTATATCTGTGTTTATTATTATAGGTGGAGGCCTTAATTGAAACATGTATGTGGAAATGGACAATGGGAACAATTCATATATGGCCCATCCAGTGATGATCAGTGCCCATGTTAGCCTTCAGTCTCCATTGTGTGGTCTCTTGTATAGAGGTTTTTGTGGGTCATTGGGAATGATTTTAGCGGTCTCTGGTCACAACTAAGGAGTGGTCTCTATTCGGGGTATGTTTTACATCTAAATATCCTTGGGGGGAATAAAAGCGGTCTTAACTAGCAAGTGGTCTCTCTTTGAGAGTGGTCACATGTACAGGTTTGACTGTATATGAGAACTGGGCCAAAATGTTAAAAAAGGACAAAAACTGGCCTTTAAGAGGCCACCAGTGACCTTGAAATTGAAGGTCAAGGTCACAAAACAATAGCATTTGTGGCATTGCCCATATAAACCCACATACCAAATTTGAAAGGTCTAACTAGAATATTTTTTAAGTTATCGTGTCCGTAGGAAATCTCTGCGGCAGCGGCGGTGTGACCGTACTGAAAACTAAGTATCCCCGACTTTCGTCTGGGGATACAACTATAGTGAATTTCAGTTCTTATACATAAAGCATCATAATTTGATAAATATTTCGACATTTAAATTTATAAACTTGTCTATTTACGTTACAATTTATTTTAAATGAAAAAAAAAACATTGCAAGTTTTTATCACATATCAAATGCAAATGCTTTTGAAACTATAAAGTGATGTTAAATAGTTATCTGAATGCTGGATTGTAAACAAGTATCAAAGTTTGAATATGAGACAGCCATTTAAAGTTTGAAATAACTGTTAATATGAAGACATAGCAGATAACATCCAACTTCTTAAGAAAGTCTTCATGATGACTTTTAATAAATACTCGTATTTACTGGACCCAAAAAAAAACAGTAAATACGCGTATTTACTGAAATTTTCAGGGAATACACGTATTTACTGACCAAATCAGTAAATATGCGTATTTACTGAAAATTTACTGATTTCGCATATTTACTGTAACGTATATATTTATTAACCAGAGGAGAGTGCCCGTGAACGGGCACTGTGCCAGCTGACTGAGTGTTTTTGATTTGTGAAGGTAATAATGAGAGGAAAGCATAATTATCAGGGAAAGTGCTGTACAGAAGTACAGTAAATGGTAATTGAACAGCATGTTCAAAGAAATTCTGAACCTGACAGAAGAAAAGGACCAAAAAGTTGTGCCCTGCAAATGGTTTTATGAAGGAAAGTAACAAGGTAACTGTTTAAGTGTAAAGAGTAGGTTAAAACATATTTAAAGAAATACTGCAAATGCAGGATCCTCGTACGACCTTGAAGGGGTCCAAGGTCAAATCTGACCACACAAAAATATTCCCAGCCGATGATTTCCTATAGGTTGATTTACCATCCCAAACCTCTAGGACCAATAATAAGTGAGTTATAAGCACTTTTAAGTTTGGCTGTCCTTATTTGACCTTGAAGGAGGGGTCCAAAGTTCAAATCTGACCACACCAAAAGATTCCCAGCCCATGATTTCCTATAGGATGGTTTACCATCCCAAACTTCTAGAACCAATAATAAGTGAGTTATAGGCACTTTTAAGTTTCGCTATATTTGTTTGACCTTGAAGAAGGGGTTCAAGGTCAAATTGGACAACATCAACAGATTCCCAGCCCATGATTTCCTATATGTCTGTTTACCATCCCAAACCTCTAGGACCAATAATAAGCGAGTTATAAGCACTTTTAAGTTTGGCTATCCTCGTTTGACCTTGAAGGAGGGGTCAAAGGTCAAATCTGACCACACCAAAAGATTCCCAGCCCATGATTTCCTACAGGTTGGTTTACCATCCCAAACCTCTAGGACCAATAATAAGGGAGATATAAGCTCTTTTCATGACTGACAAAGAAACACCAGTGGCGGCCATCTTGTTTTTCAAAATGAGCCCAAAAATATTCCCAGTCAAGATTTTATAATGAGGAACATATCCTGCGAATTTGAGATCTCTACTTATAATACCCTTTGCTCTAGAGGGCCAACAAAAGTCCTTTTTAAAGTCGAATAAACATCCCTGGCGGTCATCTTGTTTTTCAAACTGAGGCCAAAAATATTCCCAGACAACATTTTATGGTTATTAATATATTCTGCAAACTTGAGAAGGCTAGCTATAATATTTTTTTCATTAGAGCAGTAATGGTTAAATCTCTCTACACACTGCAGCTATCCAGTGGATACAATGATTTACTCAATAGTGAGAACCTGAAAGTAGCTATTGCTTAGCTATGCCATGACACAGAGGTCTGCAATTTCACTATGATATAACTGACCAAAAATTATGTGAATAACATATTTAAACAAAATACTCTAAATGTAATAGTTTTCAAGTTACAACTGATTTACTCAACAGTGATAACCTCAAAGTAGCTATTACTCAGCTATGCAATGAGCTACATGTCTGAATTTTTACGATATTATAGCTGACCCAAAAGTAGGTGAACAACATATTTAAGCAAAATACTGTAAATGCAATAGTTTTCAAGTTACAACTGATTTACTCAATAGTGAGAACCTGAAAATAGCTATTGCTCAGCTATGCCATGAGCTATAAGTCTGTAATTTCACTATGTTATAGCTGACCCAAAAGTAGGTGAACCACATATTTTAACAAAATACTCCAAATGCAATATTTTTCAAGTTACAACTGATTTACTCAACAGTCAGTACCTGAAAATAGCTATTGCTCAGTTGTGCCATGAGCTACAGGTCTGTAATTTCACTATGTTATAGCTCACCCAAAAGTAGCTGAATAATGTATTCACACAAATTTCTGTTAATGCAATAGTTTTCAAGTTATAAATGATTTACTCAACAGTGATAACCTCAAAGTAGCTATTACTCAGCTATGCCATGAGCTACAGGTCTGAAATTTTACTATGTTATGGCTAACTCCATAATAGGTGAATAACATATTGAAACAAAATACTCTAAATGCAATATTTTTCAAGTTACAACTGATTTACTCAACAGTCAGTACCTAAAAATAGCTATTGCTCAGTTGTGCAATGAGCTACAGGTCTGTAATTTCACTATGTTATAAGTGACCCAAAAGTAGCTGAATAACGTATTTAAACAAATTTCTGTAAATGCAATAGTTTTCAAGTTATAAGTGATTTACTCAACAGTGATAACCTCAAAGTAGCTATTACTCAGCTATGCCATGAGCTACAGGTCTGAAATTTTACTATGTTATAGCTGACCCCAAAATAGGTGAATAACATATTTAAGCAAAATACTCTAAATGCAATAGTTTTCAAGTTACAACTGATTTACTCAATAGTGAGAAACCTCAAAATAGCTATTGCTCAGCTATGCCATGACCTATAGGTCTGTAATTTCACTATGTTATAGCTGACCCAAAAGTAGGTGAACAACATATTTTAACAAAATACTCCAAATGCAATATTTTTCAAGTTACAACTGATTTACTCAACAGTCAGTACCTGAAAATAGCTATTGCTCAGTTGTGCCACGAGCTACAGGTCTGTAATTTCACTATGTTATAGCTGACCCAAAAGTAGCTGAATAACATATTTACACAAATTTCTGTAAATGCAATAGTTTTCAAGTTATAAGTGATTTACTCAACAGTGATAACCTCAAAGTAGCTATTACTCAGCTATGCCATGAGCTACACATCTGAAATTTTACTATGTTATAGCTGACCCCAAAATAGGTGAATAACATATTTAAGCAAAATACTGTAAATGCAAAAGTAGGTGAACCACATATTTTAACAAAATACTCCAAATGCAATATTTTTCAAGTTACAACTGATTTACTCAACAGTCAGTACCTGAAAATAGCTATTGCTCAGTTGTGCCATGAGCTACAGGTCTGTAATTTCACTATGTTATAGCTCACCCAAAAGTAGCTGAATAATGTATTTACACAAATTTCTGTTAATGCAATAGTTTTCAAGTTATAAATGATTTACTCAACAGTGATAACCTCAAAGTAGCTATTACTCAGCTATGCAATGAGCTACAGGTCTGAAATTTTACTATGTTATAGCTGACACAAAATTAGGTGAACAACATATTTAAGCAAAATACTGTAAATGCAATAGTTTTCAAGTTACAACTGATTTACTCAATTGTAAGAACCTCAAAATAGCTATTGCTCAGCTATGCCATGAGCTTTAGGTCTGTCATTTCACTATGTTATAGCTGACCCAAAAGTAGGTGAACAACATATTTTACCAAAATACTCCAAATGCAATATTTTTCAAGTTACAACTGATTTACTCAAAATACAGTACCTGAAAATAGCTATTGCTCAGTTGTGCCATGAGCTATAGGTCTGTAATTTCACTATGTTATAGCTGACCCAAAAGTAGCTGAATAACATATTTACACAAATTTCTGTAAATGCAATAGTTTTCAAGTTATAAGTGATTTACTCAACAGTGATAACCTCAAAATAGCTATTACTCAGCTATGCCACGAGCTACAGATCTGAAATTTTACTATGTTATAGCTGACCCCAAAATAGGTGAATAACATATTGAAACAAAATACTCTAAATGCAATAGTTTTCAAGTTATAAGTGATTTATTCAACAGTGATAACCTAAAAGTAGCTATTACTCAGCTATGCCATGAGCTACAGGTCTGAAATTTTACTATGTTATAGCTGACCCAAAAGTAGCTGAATAACATATTTATACGAAATTCTCTAAATGCAATAGTTTTCAAGTTACAAGTGATTTTACTCAAGATGGTAGTTACTGAAAAGCCCAAAAGTAGCTATTACTCACTTAGCTATTGAAACAGACACCCAAGTTACTCACCATGTAGTAGCTATGAAAAAAGTAGCTGAATAACATATTTTAACAAAATGCTCTAAATGCAACACTTTTCAAGTTATAAGTGATTTAGTGCATGATTTCATGAATTTTAATGCATTAAAAATTATTAAAAAAATTTATTAAAAAAAAAGTAATACCGATCCAGGTCTCATACTCACACAAGAGAATCTACCTCTGGCCTAGTACATATATGCAAGATATGAGAGAAATCCCTGCAATAGTCACTGAGAAAATTGTGATAAAGTGTTGAAATTTTCACACTTTTGGTGGGGGTACCTCCCTTGTAACGTCTCTAGCAAACAGACGAACAGACAGATTTTCATGCCTTGAACAATTTTTCATCCTCGATAGATAAGGTATCTTTTAAAAAAAACAGCATGTCTCTAGGCCTTGTAGTTTTGGAGAAGAAGTTGTTCACGCGGACGCGGACGCCCACGCCGCAGAGTGACGACATAATGTCAGCTGACTGACAAGTCAGCTGACATAAAAATATCAACCATGAAGACATTCAACTTTCCATAGGTGAGAAAAAGCCTCAGAGTGTACAAAACTCCTTGGTGACCGTCAAAGAAACACCTGCGGAATTCTCAGGGAATTGTAATGATGAACATATCCTGAGATTTTGAGAACTCTGCCTGAAATACCTTTTGCTCTAGGGGGGATAAATCTTTACACACTGCTTCTTGACCAACTAAGAAATACCTGTGGCGGCCATCTTGTTTTTCAAAATGAGGCCAAATATCTTGCAGATAAGATTTTGTATTGATGAACATACCCTGCGAGTTTGATATCTCTACCTATAATACCTTTTGCTCTAGAGGGGTCACAAAAGTCCTTGCTAAAAGTAAGTAATATCCTGCAAAATTGAGAATTCTACCATAATACCTTTTCCTCTTGAGGGGGTAACAGGAAAATCTCATACTGCAGCAGTGGCGGCATACTCATGCCTAATCCATAGTATCTAACGGATGCTATCTGCTTGATACCACAAAATTTTTATGTATTATAAAAGTTGAAAGAAATACTATATATTGGAATAATTATTGGCCATTTACTCAAGTAGAATAACTTTCTATACAAATTGTAACAATTTGTGTGCACAAAACAAAAATTTGATTGAACAGTTTATAGTTCAATATTACCAAGTGGCCGTTGAAAGCAATCAACTCATATGTCACAGCACTCTGCCATCATGACTGCTTATGTTTCAAAGCTGTGTGGAGGGAGATGCAAAAAGGGGGAAACTTTCCCTTTTCCCTCATTACATATTAGTTTTCAAAATGTTATATGTAGGTGCTTTGTTTATGTGGTTAACTGCTTGTATTGAGTGTGCCACAGGCTCTTTAAGAGACAGAAAATGCATGTAAGGACAAAGCATCAAAACAATACAATTCCATTGGACGATGACATTTTTCAGTAAACCAAAAGTTGTGAAGATGTAACATTTCTTGATTGAAGTATAGCTGTGAATTCAGGTAAAAGCACATACAACAATTGGTTGTAAAATCAATATATCTTTGTGATAGAAATATATCTCACACATAACTGTAGGAAACATTCTGGCAGAGCCAGGGTCAAAAGTTACACCAGCGTCACATGATGACAGTGCATATCTACACTCCACAATCAATGGCTCTACCAAGAATATACTTCGTAGACCTTACATTTTCCAAGATGTAGCCCAGACAAGACTTTATAAGTCCAGGTCACTACACCAAAGTCAAGGGTCAAATCAAAGTCATACCACCTACACATCCCACCCATTGCCTCTACCTAATATCGGCTCCCTACATCGTACACTTTTGGAGATACAGACTGAACTAGAATTTAAAGGTCACTATGGCAAGGTCAAAGGTCCTACACCCCCCTTTCCCCACCACCATCCCTACCAAGTATCAACTTCCTGCACCTTACGGTTTCTGAGATAAAGCCTGATCTCAGATACAGATTTTTTTGTGGGGTAAAATTAAAAACATGGACAAATACAGACCAAACAATATTTTTATCACAGAACTTATTTGTGGAGTTTCTTAACTGTATCAAATTTTATGCAAAGAAAATCTGAAAAAAAAAAATATTTCTTAAGTCACTTTTAGATAAATTTAATTTGAGACTAGAGTCTATCACATTTTCTCAGAGTTGTTGTCATAAGTAAAATATTAAGTATTTCTATGTACATTAAAACTTGCATAAATGCTAACTGTTCCAAGAACAGAAGATAAAAGGCTTGAACATTTGAACACAATGACAGTGTCGCATTTAAGGTGAAGCCTTGAAGTAATCCTTCAGTGGGACATGGCTAGCTCCTCCAAAATAATCAATCATATGCAATGCTTCCAGGTTCATCTTGAAATATGTCCAATCTGGAAAAAAGAGAAGAAATTAAATACAGCTATATTACAGCTTGAAAACTGAGGAGAAATTTCTATAACCATGATCCTGAAATAACTCCAAAACAACGACTGTACTTTACTTCTGTAAGATTGTGACAGTTACATGACCAAAAGATCTTGGATAATTTTTTACATCAGTAATGCTTATTGGTTTCACAATGTTTCTGTTGAAATGGATATAAATGTACTATTTTTTTCTTTAAAATTTAGTTTTCAAATTTCAGTGACATCTGTGTCAGAGTAGAAGTGAAAGCAGAAAAGGATACAAAAGTTATGCCCTGCAAATGGTATTCAGAAGTAAAGTACAAAGTTCACTGTGATGGTGTAAAAAGTACGTGAAAAACATATTTAAACAAAATACTGTAAATGCAATAGTTTTCAAGTTACAACTGTTTTACTCAACAGTGAGAATTTCAAGTAGCCTTTGCTCAGCTATGCAAATGAGCTACAGGTCTGAAATTTCAGTATGTTATAGCTGACTGAAAAGTAGCTGAATTACATATTTATACATAATTCTCTAAATACAATAGTTTTCAAGTTACAATTGCTTTACTCAACAGTGAGAACCTGAAAGTAGCTATGTTCTGAAAGTAGCTACGCAATGAGCTACAGGTCTGCAATTTTACTATGTTACAGCTGCCCCCAAAGTAGGTAAATGACATATATAAACAAAATACAATATACCGGGACCACTCGTTATTATGCCCATGGGCGATAAAGGCAGATTTTTGCAGAAGTTGGGGATGGGCGTTTAATTGATTGTAACAAAAGTCAAATAAAGCACAAATACCTTAATTTCAGTGTACCTAGCATTTAACATGTCATTTTCTTGGGTTTTTAGTGCCATTTCAGCCTTCATTGCATTGAACTATAATAGACTTACATTTGAGGTTTTTTCCGTCGTAAAAACAAGGTGGGGATTAATGAGGGAAAAAGCTATAAAAACTAACGTAAAGTGAAGAAATATATTATCTGGTACTATTTATAATTTATTCCAAAAATAACTTTTAAGAATGCTACTTTTATTGTGATGTATAGTCAGTGCTGGTAAATTGAACGTGTGCCAGTGAAGAATTACAGGCCTCATAAAAACTTTAAACCACCTTGATAAAGTAAGACAGATGTTTAAAGTCACTCTGTGTACGTTCATCTTTTTTTCTAATTTTATTGCTTCAAGCATTTTAACTAATAGTCTTTCAAAGTCCCTAGACTATTAAGAGTCATATAAACACACAATCAGTTATTTACTTTGAAAACTGAGAGCAGAAAATGTGGTTACAAAACTTTTGAAAAAACGTCATCAGTATGGTTTTTACCTGAACAGGAAGTGTAATCAATACCAGTTGCTAGGCAGAGATGTAAGAGAAAGGACATAACTTAATGTCAGTAATGCATGTGTTTTCATTTTAAAGAATATATTTTGTTGTGATATTTATATAATAACATGATTTATGTCTGGTTTTAGATCATATTTTCCTTATTTTATTTGTACATTTGATGAAAGTTGGGGAGGGGCGTTTACTCGACTATGGGCATAACAACGCGCGGTTCCGGTACATTCCTATTTTGTTGTCATCATCTAAAATTATGATATTCATCAAATCAAATTGTGCTTGTTTTATTGTAAAAAACTGGGTCCAAATATTTAAAAACTTATTTTGGTGCAGCAGTTTGATAATGACACATTTATAAATTCCCATTTTCAGCTCATTGTCACTTCTTCTGACTTCCATTCTTCTGCAGTAAACTAATAACTCAGCAATGCAAACACATTCTTTACTGGATTCCCTCTTTACTATGTCTCTTATTTATACATAACATCTTCATGTCACTGTTTTCGAGTTGCAACTGATTTAATCAACAGTGAGAAGCTGAAATTAGGTATTGCTCAACTATGCAATGAGTTACGTGTCTGCAATTTCACTGTGTTATGGAGGACTGAAAAGTAGGTGAATAACATATTTAAAGAAAATACTGTAAATGTAATTATTTTCAGGTTAAAACTTACACTGATTTACTCAACAGTGAGAACCTGAAAGTAGCTATTGCTCAACTATGCCATAAGCCACACATCTGCAATTTTACTATGTTATACCTAACCCCAAAACAGATGAATAATATATTTAAATAAAATTCTCTAAATGCAATAGTTTTCAAGTTACAAGCAATTTACTCAACAGTGAGAACCTCAATTCCCCTATTATAGTTGTTTTATGGGACATTCTTTTCAAAACTTGTAATTTTTCCTCGATTTATCCAATCTTACAGAACCTCAGTGAACCACTCTTCTTATTAGTCAATTCTATGAGATGCCCTCATGTGGCACATTTTACATGCTGTGGGAAATGCACCTTTATTATTCTCTAACTCACCATGGGAAGTAGGCCATGAGGCCATATCGGGATGCCTTGCAACCAGAGCCTTCTTTGCAAATAACAATTCTGCTGGATCTGAAACTCGAACCATGGCGCCCACAACAGTAATTCTGGCACAGGTTGGTTCCTCTGCATCCATATTTTTCTTTGAGCAATGTGTACCCATGGTTTCACTTACGGTTAATGTGACATTGTTACAATACATGACATTTTTATATGTATCAGACAAGGCTGATATGTAGAAGTATGGGATGCCTGTGCTGTTTTCCATTGTACCATCTGCATAGCTTTGCAGTGTCCCGAATGGTCGGTGATCATATTCTGGTGAGAGTGCTGAAACCACACCCCAGTCAGCATAGTGGACTAAGTACCTTGCTGAAATCACAACAAAGAGAGTGAAAACTAAAAAGCATTCATACAGTGCAGACCTTCACTTTGGCATATTCCAAAAATTAATGATTTTTTTTTTGTATCAAGAACATGATCAAGATTTTTCCCAAAATATGTACACTTCTTTCTTTGGCCAGACACTACCCACATAAAAAAATAGCACAAGAGAGATGCCCATACCCCACAGCCTGGGAAATAGTTTTAACACCATGACATATAGAAGACAGTACAAAGACCGAAATACTTTCAGTGCAGTGTCACTTATATAAAGGTCCAAATAATGTTTAAGTAGAGAAAATAACATCTAAGAGAAAGAAAATGTATGTAAAGATAAAGTAATAAAACAAGACAATTCAATAGCAAGATAACAGCATTAATCAGTAAACTAAAAAATATGAAGCTGTAAAATTTAATAATTGGAGAATAGCTGTCAATGGAAATAGCATAATTATGTAAAAGTGCATATAATAATCAGTTGCAGCAATCCATATAATCTTTGTCATAAGAGAAAGATGTCTCAAATATAGCAGGTGAACACACTTTGGCTGAGCAAAAAGGTCACACCACGACGTACACATACATTTACATACACCCCCTAACTAGGGACGTCATCGTGTACCGTGATATCATCATATCGCCGATGTTTCAAGTCCGCACACGATATCGAGCTTTGTTTTCATAGCCCGATTTCCGGGGTTTAGTGACTACATTAACTAGAGGATCGCTCGCAAAAAAAAAAGATAATGTTTTTGCATAGCAAAAACAAAGCGTCCCGAAAAGGATATAGAGGTGAGTGCTAAAGTATTAAGAAAATGCTTCGTTTCTAGCCTTATACTGTTGTGGCAACCAAAGTCAGCGCAGTCTGCTCTATCTAGCACGGTTTTCAAGATATAAGCATTTTTGTGTTTTGCAAAAAATAAAAAACTTAAAAATGTCCGCTATATTTGGCGAGACAAAAATATTTTGAAAATTGGCATGGCTACTCTGCAGAGATACCCAGCAGGTCCAAAATTTTGTTGAGTTCGCTCCATATAGCACGGTTTTCGAGATATAAGCATTTTTGTGTTTTGCAAAAACTTTGAAAATTCAAAATGGCCACCATTTTTGGGGAGACAAAAATTTTTGTCAAGACCACTGCCGTGGTGTGTATCTCCCGCCGAGCATTAAAGCAGAAGAAATAGCTTTTCCGAGATATTCACAATTTTTCATTTTCGTGTGTGAAAGGTCTTCCAAAAGTAGGTGAATGAGTTATTTGAGAAAAATTGGCTATCTGCAATACTATTAAGAGATAATTCACATTTACTCATTTTGAGTAGGTGAATAATTATCTATGGGTCTAAAACTTCACCAAGTGAAAGCTCTCCCACAAGTAGGTGAATGAGTTATTTGAGAAAAAATTGGCTATCTGCAATACTTTTAGAGATAATTCGCATTTACTCATTTTGAGTAGGTGAGTAATTAGCTATGGGTCTGAAACTTCACCATGTGAAAGCTCTCCCACAAGTAGATGAATGAGTATTTGATAAAAATTGGGTATCCGCAATACTTTTACAGATAATTAGCATTTACTCATTTTGAGTAGGTGAATAAATAGCTATGGGTCTGAAACTTCACCAAGTGAAAGCTCTCCCAAAAGTAGGTGAATGAGTTATTTGAGAAAAATTGGCTATCTGCAATACTTTTAGAGATAATTCACATTTACTCATTTTGAGTAGGTGAATAATTAGCTATGGGTCTGAAACTTCAAGTGAAAGCTCTCCCAAAAGTAGGTGAATGATTTATTTAAGAAAACTTGGCTATCTGCAATACTTTTAGAGATAATTCGCATTTACTCATTTTGAGTAGGTGAGTAATTAGCTATGGGTCTGAAACTTCACCAAGTGAAAGCTCTCCCAAAAGTAGGTGAATGAGTTATTTGAGAAAAATTGGCTATCTGCAATACTTTTAGAGATAATTCGCATTTACTCATTTTGAGTAGACGAGTAATTAGCTATGGGTCTGAAACTTCACCAAGTGAAAGCTCTCCCAAAAGTAGGTGAATGATTAATTTGAGAAAAATTGGCTATCTGCAATACTTTTAGAGATAATTCGCATTTACTCATTTTGAGTAGGTGAGTAATTAGCTATGGGTCCGAAACTTCACCAAGTGAAAGCTCTCCCAAAAGTAGGTGAATGAGTTATTTGAGAAAAATTGGCTATCTGCAATACTTTTAGAGATAATTCGCATTTACTCATTTTGAGTAGGTGAGTAATTAGCTATGGGTCTGAAACTTCACCAAGTGAAAGCTCTCCCAAAAGTAGGTGAATGAGTTATTTGAGAAAAATTGGCTATCTGCAATACTTTTAGAGATAATTCGCATTTACTCATTTTGAGTAGGTGAGTAATTAGCTATGGGTCTGAAACTTCACCAAGTGAAAGCTCTCCCAAAAGTAGGTGAATGAGTTATTTGAGAAAAATTGGCTATCTGCAATACTTTTAGAGATAATTCGCATTTACTCATTTTGAGTAGGTGAGTAATTAGCTATGGGTCTGAAACTTCACCAAGTGAAAGCTCTCCCAAAAGTAGGTGAATGAGTTATTTGAGAAAAATTGGCTATCTGCAATACTTTTACAGATAATTCGCATTTACTCATTTTGAGTAGGTGAGTAATTAGCTATGGGTCTGAAACTTCACCATGTGAAAGCTCTCCCACAAGTAGATGAATGAGTTATTTGATAAAAATTGGGTATCCGCAATACTTTTACAGATAATTAGCATTTACTCATTTTGAGTAGGTAAATAATTAGCTATGGGTCTGAAACTTCACCATGTGAAAGCTCTCCCAAAAGTAGGTGAATGAGTTATTTGAGAAAAATTGGCTATCTGCAATACTTTTAGAGATAATTCGCATTTACTCATTTTGAGTAGGTGAGTAATTGGCTATGGGTCTGAAACTTCACCATGTGAAAGCTCTTCCAAAAGTAGGTGAATGAGTTATTTGAGAAAAACTGGCCATCTGCAATACTTTTAGAGATAATTCGCATTTACTCATTTTGAGTAGGTGAGTAATTAGCTATGGGTCTGAAACTTCACCAAGTGAAAGCTCTCCCAAAAGTAGGTGAATGAGTTATTTGAGAAAAATTGGCTATCTGCAATACTTTTAGAGGTAATTCACATTTACTCTTTTTGAGTAGGTGAGCAATTAGCTATGGGTCTGAAACTTCACCAAGTGAAAGCTCTTTGGGATAGCTGCTCTGCAGAGATACCCTGAAGATAAAAAATTTCGTTGAAATCGCTCTATGTAGCACGGTTTTCGAAATATTAGCATTTTTGTGTTTTGCAATTTTTGCGCCAAAATTCGAAAATTCAAAATGGCCGCCATTTTTGGCAAGACAAAATTTTTTTGAAAATTGGCATGCCTACTCTGCATAGATACCCTGCGGGTCAAAAATTTCGTCGAAATCGCTCTATCTAGCACGGTTTTCGAGATATAAGTATTTTTGTGTTTTGCAATTTTGCGAAAAATTCGAAAATTCAAAATGGCCGCCATTTTTGGCGAGAAATTTTTTGTTTGAAAATTGGCAGCTACTCTGCAGAGATACCCTGCGGGTCAAAAATTTCGTCGAAATCGCTCTATCTAGCAGGGTTTTCGAGATATAAGCATTTTTATGTTTTGCAATTTTTGCGAAAAATTCGAAAATCCAAAATGGCCGCCATTTTTGGCGAGACAAAAATTTTTTCAAAATTGGGATAACTACTCTGCAGAGATACCCTGCGGGTCAAAAATTTCGTCGAAATCGCTCTATCTAGCACGGTTTTCGAGATATAAGCATTTTTGTGTTTTGCAATTTTTGCGAAAATTTCGAAAATTCAAAATGGCTGCCATTTTTGGCGAGATAAAAATTTTTTGAAAATTGGGAAAATTACTCCGCAGAGTTATCCTGTGGGTCAAAAATTTTGTCGAAATTGCTCTATCTAGCACGGTTTTTGAGATATAAGCATTTTTGTGTTTTGTAATTTTTGCGAAAAATTCGAAAATTCAAAATGGCCGCCATTTTTGGCGAGACAAAAATTTTTTCAAAATTGGGACAACTACTCTGCAGAGATACCCTGTGGGTCAAAAATTTCGTCGAAATCGCTCTATCTAGCAGGGTTTTCGAGATATAAGCATTTTTGTGTTTTGCAATTTTTGCGAAAATTTCGAAAATTCAAAATGGCCGCCATTTTTGGCGAGACAAAAAGTTTTTGAAAATTGGGAAAAGTACTCTGCAGAGATATCCTGCGGGTCAAAAATTTTGTCGAAATTGCTCTATCTAGCACGGTTTTTGAGATATAAGCATTTTTGTGTTTTGCAATTTTTGCGAAAATTTCGAAAATTCAAAATGGCCGCCATTTTGGGCGAGACAAAAATTTTTTGAAAATTGGGAAAACTACTCCGCAGAGATACCCTGCGGGTCAAAAATTTCGTCGAAATTGCTCTATCTAGCACGGTTTTCGAGATATAAGCATTTTTGTGTTTTCCTTATTTGGAAAATTCGTAATGATTAATTAATCATTAATTACTCGGCCATTTCTTGACCAATCAATGCCAAAATCTAATGATTTCCAGATTTTAATAGAATGAATGTATTTGCCAAGTTTCAGGTGAATTGATAAAATTCCTTTCAAGTTATCATCCGGACAAGCTTCCCCATCGAAAAAAGACATTTTTGGTCATGTGACCTCTCTGATTGGTTGAAATGTCACTGCAGCATATTCAAAAAAATTCCCCAAGGCTACTGCCTAAACCTGCCAAATTTGAAAAGAATCCGCCTAACGGTTACAGAGTTATAAGGAAAACAAAATGCGGAGCCGGCGGAGCCGGCAGAGCCGGCGGAGCCAGAAGCTCTCCCATACACAAACAAGCGTCCCTTGCGGGACGCTTAATGAAAAGTATATATGTGGGTGTACATGAGCCAGAACTCGTAACTGGAAATGGCTTTCAGCTTATTCTAAAATGAAGATTCTTGGATCTTACCCTTAATAAAGTAAAAATCTTTGTTATTTCGGAGAATTTACAGGGTTTATAATGTTTTGAATTAAAAATATGAAGTTGAAATGTAGATATAAACTTAGTGATAAATACCGCGATATCGCCCACTGTTTTGTTCACGGTATCGAGACAGCAAACTTCCCAACGATGACGTCCCTACCCCTAACCAATGTCCTTACCAAGTGTCAACCTTCCACACCTTATAGAATCCAAGAAATAGCACAGATAAGATTTTATAGGTCCAGATCACTACAGCAAGGTCAACGGTCGATCCATTCATTACTTTTGGAGTAATGTCAACCAGAAAGCCAAAGACATTAAAAATACACTGAAGATGGGACCCTTGAAAATTTTTTTAATTTGTATATTGCCAGAATATGATCCGTATCATTCCCAAAATTTAACTAGAAATAGGACGCCCTGTTGATAGTAGCTGCGACATATTAATAGAAACAGGATAGCATAGAAGAACACACATTATCATGTATAATGTCCACCCCATGAACCTTTTGGCAAAATTGTACACTAGTCTTACAAGACCCTGTTTCATTTGTAAAATATATCAATGATGCTTAAATATTTATTAGTGTACATGTAAATTATTTCAGCTTCATGCCTTTTTGCATTGGTTGGGTCGAAAATTTTGACGAAGTCACTCTATCTTGCACGGTTAAGAAGATAGAAGCAAATTTCTGTTTTTCTATTTTTGGCAAAAATTCGAAAATTCCAAATGGTCACCATTTTTGGGAAGAGGAAAATTTTTTGAAAGAGTACATTTCTTAGATTCCCCATGGGTCGAAAATTTCAACGAAATAACTCTATTTTGCATGGTTAAGGAGATAGAAGCAAATTTGTGTTTTTCCATTTTGGGCAAAAATTCGAAAATTCAAAATGGCTGCCATACGTGGGGAGGGGAAAATTTTTTGAAAATTGCCAAGGGTACATTTCTTAGATACCCTGTGGGTGGAAAATTTCGACGAAATCGCTCTATTTCGCACGGTTAAGGAGATAGAATCAATTTTGTGTTTTGCCATTTTGGGCAAAAATTCGAAAACTCAAAATGGCCGCCATATGTGGGAAGAGGAAAATTTTTGAAAATTGCAAAGAGTACATTGCTCAGACACCCTGTGGGTCGAAAATTTCGACGAAATCGCTCTATCTCACACGGTTAAGGAGATAGAAGCAAATTTGTGTTTTTCCATTTTTGGGAAAAATTCGAAAATTCAAAATGGCCACCATTTTTGGGGAGGGGAAAATTTTTTGAAAGTTGCTAAGAGTACATTTCTTAGATACCCTGTGGGTCAAAAATTTTGACGAAATCGCTCTATCTCGCACGGTTAAGGAGATAGAAGCAATTTTGTGTTTTGCCATTTTTGGGAAAAATTTGAAAATTCCAAATGGCCGCCATTTTTGGGGAGGGGAAAATTTTTTGAGAATTGCTAAGAGTACATTTCTTAGATACCCTGTGGGTCGAAAATTTTGACGAAATCGCTCTATCTCGCACGGTTAAGGAGATAGAAGCAATTTTGTGTTTTGCCATTTTTGGGCAAAAATTTGAAAATTCAAAATGGTCGCCATATGTGGGAAGAGGGAAATTTTTGAAAATTGCCAAGAGTACATTGCTCAGATACCCTGTGGATTGAAAATTTCGACGAAATCGCTCTATCTCGCACGGTTAAGGAGATAGAAGGAAATTCGTGTTTTGCCATTTTTGGCAAAAAAATTTGAAAATTCAAAATAGCCGCCATTTTTGGGGAGGGGAAAATTTTTTGAAAGTTGTCAAGAGTACATTCCTTAGATACCCTGTGGGTCGAAAATTTCAACGAAATTGCTCTATCTCGCACAGTTAAGGAGATAGAAGCAAATTTGTGTTTTGCCATTTTTGGGGAAAATTCGAAAATTCAAAATGGCCGCCATTTTTGGGGAGGGGAAATTTTTTTACAAATTGCCAAGAGTACGATGCTCAGATACCCTATGGGTTGAAACTTTTGACGAAATTGCTCTATCTCGCACGGTTAAGGAGATAGAAGCAAATTTGTGTTTTGCCATTTTTTGCAAAAATTTGAAAATTTAAAATGGCCGCCATTTTTGGGGAGGGGAAAATTTTTTTGAAAATTGCAAAGAGTACATTCCTGACGAAAATTTCGACAAAATTGCTCTATCTCACACGGTTAAGGAGATAGAAGCAAATTTGTGTTTTGCCATTTTTGGGAAAAATTCGAAAATTCAAAATGGCCGCCATTTTTGGGGAGGGGAAATTTTTTTTGAAAATTGCGAAGAATACATTCCTTAGATACCCTGTGGGTTGAAAATTTCTACGAAATCGCTCTATCTTGCACGGTTTAGGCGATATGAGCACATTTGCCTTTTTCAGTACTCAAAATAGCCAATTACTCATTTATTTAATTAATTACTCACTGATCTATGAAGCAATTCCCCCCCAAAAGCAATCTCATACAAGCTATTAACCCAATGAACCTCCATACCAAATTTCAGAAAGATAGGCTTAATAGCATTCCTTAAAATGCCTGGAAACCAAAGAGATACTCAAAAGTAGCAAAGTACCTATTACTCCGTTAGCTATAGAGCTATCATCACCAAAAGCAATCCCATACAAGCTATTAACCCAATAAACCTGCATGCCAAATTTGGTAAAGATAGGATAAGAACTGTTGCCTAAAATGTCTGGAAACCAAGTGTGACGCCGGATGGCGGAAAAAGCAAAAATAATATGTCCACACCTCAGTGGGATGGACATAATAATTTCTTCAATTTATCAATCCCTACCATTGCTACTGATGTTGTCAGACTGTACAAATACTAAAATTTCAGAATGATCTGTACATAGCAGAGAATCATATGAATGCGCACATAAACATAAGCTTCCGGTGAAGGTAATTAATGAGACATCAAAAAAATCAAAATCAATACTCAGTTGGAATAATCAGACAAGGCAGAACCTTTTCAATATAATCTAGTTATATAATATACAAATATTCTTATGTTTAAATTGTATGTCAAATGCAAAACAAGCTTGGTCTGGATGTATACTTTAACATCTGGGTGTGACCAAGAGGGAAGGAGACTAAGTTGGGAAACTGGAGTTGAAGAGGTGGGATTTAAGGTGTTTCCTGAATGATGCAAAAGAGGGGCTATTTCTTATTTGGAAGGGGAAAGAGTTCCAAAGGACTGGGGCACAGTGACTGAAAGAATTGGAAAAGTATTTGATTAATTTATGAACTCTATGGTCAAAAGTGGGGGTATGCAGGAACCTAAGTTTGGGGATGCTTCACCTTGTATTTCTGGAAGAGGTGTAGGGGTGAATTAATTCTCTTAGGTAAGCTGGTTGATCTTGGTTGAGAATTTTGTAAATGATGAGGCCTATTGTAAATTGTTCCCTGTGCCTGACTGGGCTGAGTCTGCCTTAAGTTTACATAAAAATTTACAACCCACAACAGTTCTAGAACTATCAGACAAAAACAGTTCATCACAAGTTTTGTATGGAAATGGTCTCAGGATAAAATGCAAATCTAAGTCTGACGAAAGCTTACATAAAAATTTGTAACCTGCAACAGTGCTGGAACTTCAGACAAATAGTTAGTTTATCACAAGTTTTGCATGCAAATAACAGGAAGAAGATATACCATTACAGTTATCAGTGCACTGGATTATTCTTAAAAATTAGTTAAATATGGCACATAATGTGAACTATGCAATTATTTTAACTGCAATTACACTTGTGGAGTGTAAATGACTTATTTCTAGCTTACCAGTCTTGGGTTTATCAGTCCATAAGGGAGGATCTGGCCAATCACGTGGATCTAGCCCATATGAGACAGATACCACAAACACACAAAACAGCAGAAGTATCATGGCACGAATTTTCATTTGTGTAGAATTCTGAAAAATAGTCCCCACGTTTTGACAATAAAAATATAAAGAATACACCATACTTATACTTATTCACCTACACCCACATAAGCATAACAATCCAAATACAAAAGTTGCGTTGATATGTAGAAGCAAAACTTCCCAATAACAAGAATTCGGTAGACTTGTACTGTGTCACCAGCTTTGGTGAAAGGCTGAAATAGACGAAATTCAAGAGGATAAAAATCATGCTGGACAGACATAAACAGTTGGCTGACTGGCAGTATTCTTGCAGATCTAGACCATCTTTGCACATGGACAGACTGACAGGCAAACACACGAAACTATCACTAAGTTTTTACTAGATGTCAGCACTCAGCAAGAAATTCAATAAGGTATCAATTTGGTTACCTACTCTTAAACTCTCATATGTCCAAAACAAGTTAATGCATTGTGCGAGATGGGTCCTGTCTTGTCTGCCTCATCTCTTCATGGAGGAAAGACGGAACTACCTACATTTGTCTGCCATTTTGTGAGACAGCAAACGAGTGAGATCATTGTCTAATCTTGAGGATTGTAAGGTCATTTTACCCTACAGGTCTTCTTCAGAACTTTTTATATCAAAAACATAGAAACAGAAAAAAACAAGCATTCTGACGCATGCATTTATCTCCCGCCATATAAATTAGATGTACTAAAGATAACATATTTTAACAAGGTGCTCTAAATGTAATACTTTTCAAGTTATAATTGATTTAGTGCATGATTTCATGAATTTTAATGCATTAAAAATTATTTTAAAAATTCATTAAAAAAATTTAGCATGTGAAAGCTCTCCAAAATGTAGGTGAATGAGTTATTTGAGAAATATTGGCTATCTGCAATACTTTTAGTGATAATAGGCAGTTAGTCATTTTGAGTAGGTGAGTAATTAGCTACGGATCTGAAAATTCACTAATTGAAAGCTCTCCAAAATGTATGCGAATGAGTTATTTCAGAAATACTGGCTATCTGCAATACTTGTAGAGATAATTCGCATTTACTCATTTTGAGTAGGTGAATAATTAACTACGGGTGTGAAACTTCACCAAGTGAAAGCTCTCCCAAAAGTAGGTGAATGAGTTATTTGAGAAAAATTGGCTATCTGCAATACTTTTACAGATAATTCACATTTACTCATTTTGATTAGATGAGTAATTAGCTACGGGTCTGGAACTTCACCATGTGAAAGCTCTCCCAAAAGTAGATGAACGAGTAATTTGATAAAAATTGGATACCCGCAATACTTTTAGAGATAATTAGCATTTACTCATTTTGAGGAGGTGAATAATTAGCGACGGCTCTGAAAATTCACCAAGTGAAAGCTCTCCCAGAAGTAGGTGAATGAGTTATTTGATAAAAATTGGCTATCTGTAATACTTTTAGAGATAATTCACATTTACTCATTTTCAGTAGGTGAGTAATTAGCTACAGGTCTGGAACTTCACCATGTGAAAGCCCTCCCAAAAGTAGATGAATGAGTTATTTGATAAAAATTGGATATCCGCAATACCTTTAGAGATAATTCACATTTGCTCATTTTGAGTAGGTGAATAATTAGCTACGGGTCTGAAACCTCACCAAGTAAAAGCTCTCCCAAAAGTAGGTGAATGAGTTATTTGAGAAAAATTGGATATCTGCAATACTTTTACAGATAATTCACATTTACTCATCTTGAGTAGGTGAGTAATTAGCTACGGGTCTGGAACTTCACCATGTGAAAGCTCTCCCAAAAGTAGATGAACGAGTAATTTGATAAAAATTGGATATCCACAATACTTTTAGAGATAATTAGCATTTACTCATTTTGAGTAGGTGAATAATTAGCTACAGGTCTGAAACTTCACCAAGTGAAAGCTCTTCCAAAAGTAGGTGAATGAGTTATTTAAGAAAAATTGGACATCCCCAATACTTTTAGGGATAATTCACATTTACTCATTTTGAGTAGGTGAGTAATTAGCTACGGGTCTGGAACTTCACCATGTGAAAGCTCTCCCAAAAGTAGATGAATGAGTTATTTGATAAAAATTGGATATCCGCAATACTTTTAGAGATAATTATCATTTACTCATTTTGAGTAGGTGAATAATTAGCTACGGGTCTGAAACTTCACCATGTGAAAGCTCTCCCAAAAGTAGATGAAGCAGTTATTTGAGAAAAATTATGTCATTATTTTGCCACAAATAAGAAAATAGCTATTACTCACTTATGGCATGCAATAGAACCCCAAAGTATATGCATTTACCCTGCAGTCACAATTTCAAAGTAGGTATTACTCGGCTATCCAATGTGCAACAGGTCTGAAACTTTACTATGTGATAGGTTATCAAAAACTAGATGAATAACATATTTGAAAATATTTCCCTAACTTTAATACTTTTGAAGATATTTGACATTTACTTATGTTGTTATTTTGCTACAAATAAGAAAATAGCTATTACTCACTTATGGCATGCAATACAACCCCAAAATATATACCATCTTATAGTTAAGGACAAAGTAGCTGAACAACATATTTGAAGAAAAAGCTGTAACTGCAATAGTTTTGGAGTTACAATGGATTTACTGAACAGTCACAATTTCAAAGTAGCTATTACTTAGCTATGCAATGTGCAACAAGTCTGAAACTTTACTATGTGATAGCTTACAAAAAAGTAGATGAATGACATATTTGAAAAGAATTCCGTAACTTTAATACTTCTGAAGATATTTGACATTTACTTATGTCATTATTTTGCTACTAATAAGAAAATAGCTATTACTCACTTATGGCATGCAATAGAACCCCAAACTACATGCCAGCTTATAGCTAAGGACAAAGTAGCTGAACAACATATTTTACGAAAATATTGTAACTGCAATAGTTTTGGAGTTACAATGGATTTACTCAACTGTAGAATTTCAAAGTAGCTATTACTCAGCTATCCAATGTGCAACAGATCCGAAACTTTACTATGTGATAGCTTATGAAAAAGTAGATGGATAACATATTTGAAAAGAATTCCCTAACTTTAATACTTTTGAAGATATTTGACATCTACTTATGTCATGATTTTGCTACAAATAACAAAATAGCTATTACTCACTTATGGCATGCAATAGAACCCCAAACTATGTACCATCTTATAGCTAAGAACAAAGTAGCTGAACAACATATTTTAGGAAAACACTCTAACTGCAATACTTTTTTAGTTACAATAGCTTTACTCAACAGTCGGAATTTCAAAGTAGCTATTACTCAGCTATCCAAGGTGCAACAGGTCTGAAACTTTACTATGTCATAGCTTACCAAAAAGTAGATGGACAACATATTTGAAAAGATTTCCCTAACTTTAATACTTTTGAAGATATTTGACATTTACTTCTTCTGTTATTTAGCTACAAATGAGAAAATAGCTATTACTCACTTATGGCATGCAATAGAACCCCAAACTATGTACCATCTTATAGCTAAGGACAAAGTAGCTGAACAACATATTTTAGGAAAATACTCTAACTGCAATAGTTTTGGAGTTACAATCGCTTTACTCACCAGTCAGAATTTCAAAGTAGCTATTACTCAGCTATCCAAGGTGCAACAGGTCTGAAACTTTAGTATGTGATAGCTTACCAAAAAGAAGATGGACAACATATTTGAAAAGATTTCCCTAACTTCAATACTTTTGAAGATATTTGACATTTACTTCTTCTGTTATTTAGCTACAAATGAGAAAATAGCTATTACTCACTTATGGCATGCAATGGGACCCCAAACTATGTACCATCTTATAGCTAAGGACAAAGTAGCTGAACAACATATTTGAAGAAAAACTTGTTACTGCAATAGTTTTTGAGTTATGAGCCCTTTACTCAAAGTAGATAAGATTGCTATTACTCACTTATCTTTAGGCCTAAGTCAATAAAACCAAAAAAATTTCCAAGGGCATGAAAATTCATTGGGACAATTAATTTACAAAAAATCTGTAGCTGTAGCAGTTTTGGAGAAATCTGCGTGACTAACTAACGCACACACGCACGCACGCACGCACGCACACACACACAGACATCATTTCATAATCTCCCTCCCGGGCTAAAGCCCGGCGGGAGATAACAAGCAATCAGTGCCCGTGAACGGGCTCTGTCTGACTCAGCTGACTGTATGTTTTGAGTTTCTGTCAATGATAGAGAGACAGTGTGTGAAAGTGAGGATTCTGTAGAGATAACCTTTTAAATATTAACCACAAATAATGTAATTCTAAGAGCTGGTTGGGTTACAGTCATACATTTATTAATGTGTATCAATCATTGTTAGTAAAGTGTTACTTTTTTTTTCTTTTGGCTTGGGTTGTAAAAGTTTCAATGAAATTTTTGAGTATAGTCTTTAACTTGGTTATTTCTTGCATACAATGCCACCAAAGTACATTAAAATGTTTTATAATCAACCAAGTACACTACTCTTCTCTATGACAAACAAGAATTTCATACTTTAAAAGCATTAACTTTCAGGTGCAAATTTACATGAACATTGCAATCTGACCCCTACAGGTATTAAAAGTAGATATCATGAAAGACACACTGTTGTCAATAAAACGTCAGAATGTGGTTCAGATCTCCAGTGTATTAAACTCTACATCCTGGTACTGAACCAGTGTGCTTTCACTTCATTTTACACTATTTTGTATTGTACACACAGAGATCAGAGTGGGAAATCACCTTGTCTGACATGGCACAGTTTCAGAGAGAGATCTGTTTTGTTTTTCCAACTGTCAGATTTAACTGGCTTTTAATGTGCTTTCTAGTGGAAGTTTTAAGATGGGACTTAGCAGGTGTGTTGTTACACACATAATCTACAATAATGCAAAAAAAAAAATTTCATGCACTGTGGTCTTTAATTATGCCATTACTATAGGAGTTTAAGGTCACCTCAACGTTGTCCTAGGGCATTTCTGCAAGATCAGTTGCACGTACCTGGAAAAATATGGATGAAATATATCATGCCATTTTTGTTATACTTTGTGGAAACATTGATAAAACTTAAGCTCAGTTTAATTCTTTTACACATGAGAGTTTAAGGTCACTTCATATTGGGACTTTTACAGCGCTTAATCTCCACTGAGTGGACTCTAAGGCGCAACAAGACAATAGCAATATGCAAATTAAAAGTCCAGGGACAGAAGTAGGTCGGCACCACAGAGAAGTCATAAGAGAAAATGAGCTAAGGAGGATACAGTAAGCCTTTGCGTAGAGATAGGTTTTGAGCTTCTTTCTAAAAGAGGCAATACTGGGTGATGCACAAATGTCTTCAGGAAGCGAATTCCAAACAGTGGGAGCATCAAAGGCGAAACTGAAATGACTTGACTTTTTTAAAGGAGCAAGGAAAAAAAGCAAATTAGAAAAAAAATGTGGGGAGACAGAAGTTCGTGGATTTTCCTGCAATATTTTAAAATAAATTATGCAAATTAGAAAAAAACGTGGGGAGACAGAAGTTCGTGGAGTTCACTTCAATATTTTAAAACAAAATTCCAATTCCAATTCAACTTTTATAGCGCTTAATCTCTGCCGAAGTGACAGACTCTAAGGCGCAACATCATAAGCATAGTTACAAAAATCATTGTCCTTATCCATAGCTATGGTCGACATCACGGAGAACGCCATATGAGGTGGAAAATACTAAAGAGGATAAGCTTGGCAGAATAGGTATGCCTTAAGTTTTTTTCTGAAGGAAGCAATAGAAGTGGCAGATCGTACATTATCAGGGAGTTCATTCCATATTTTGGGAGCATCATATGCAAAGCTTAGACCAAACTGCTTTGTGGATTTGTAAATAGATGGTTAGTATTGAGGAACATGTAGAATTATACCATCAGATTGACTCAACCGAGTATTATAGGCACATTGTCTAACTTTGAGAAATGGGCTGAAATATTTTGGACAGTTAGTATTAGGGATGGGTCGGTATGAAAAATATGTAGATCGGGATGTCGCCAATGCAAAACCGTACCAAATTCGGGACTCCGCGTTTTAGTTCACCCCAAACAAACATGGACGTTTCCTCAACGACATCGCAATAAAAGCTCATAAATGCACAAAATATGTGATAAAAATGTATAATGTCTTCATATTTCTGGTTTCTTTCCAATATTTTAAGTTTTCCTTTATTTTTATGAGTTGACAAGCGAAATTGAGGTTATAACGTGTCGTAACCAAAACATGGCAGTTCTGCTCAACGTATCGCTTAGTGCACTATAAAAGTCTGTAAATGGACGAAAATATGGGATAAAAGCTTGTAATTTCTTCAGATATTGGGTATGTTTCTGATATTTTAACTCTTCCTTCCATTATATGTGCTGACAAGCGAAGTGGCGGTTGTAAAATCTCATCACGGTATTTCAGTAAAATGCTCTCGACACCGAGATACCGGACCTACCGACCCATCCCTAGTTAGTATGTAGGTATTTATATACCAACAAGGCAGTCTTGAAGATGCAACGGTGCCTTATGGGTAGCCAATGAAGGGCTTTTCTTAGTGGAGTGGTGTGAGAAAGACATGTGGTTCTGCAAACAATTCTGGCCAGACTGTTTTGAATGCATTGTAGCTTGCGTAGGTTAGCAACAGATAGACCCCTAAACAAGGAGTTACAGTAGTCAAGCCTACTGCCCACAAGTGCGTTTGCAGCCGTAAGAGCAGCATCACGAGTCAAGTACTGTCGAATTTGTCTAAGATCCCTCATCTGGATGAAACATAGTTTACATACATTTTTAACATGTTTGGTGAAGGAAAAGTCTGAGTCAAACCAGACACCCGAATTCTTAACGGCATCTGAAGGTATCAGTGATTCACCCAATATATTTACTGGAAAGAATGGGTTAAACTTTTCTTGTTGAGACTTGGCGCCAAATATAATAAAGACGGTCTTATCAGCATTCAGCTTTAGTTTATTTGCACACAGCCATAGTTTGACATCTTCGAGGCACTTTCCTAGCCGATCGAAGGCAATTTTTGCATTTTTGTGTTTGAGGTGAATAAACAGCTGTGTGTCATCTGCATAAAAGTGAAATTTGACATCCGGATGTTTAGAGATTACTTTGCTCAAAGGTGTGATATATCGTCATCTGATGTAACTTCGACGCATATGTAAGTTCAACATAATATGCATATCGTCGTTTTTGGAATGCTTCCAATGGGTTTTAAATTGATTGCAGATATATTTTGGACGATAATGCATATTTTTAATGTAATGTTTTTTACAAGTTTTCAAAGAAAACCCACAAAAATGTGATTCAAACATGTAATAACATTATGCGTTATTGCATCGAAGTTACATTGGAACACGCTACAACGAAAAAAGAATAGGACCAAGAACTGAACCTTGTGGTACACCAAACTTAAGCTTTCTAGCCTCAGACAGAACCAATCTTGATGCATTGGGTACGATCAGAAAGATATGATTTGAACCAGTCAAGGCATCTACCCCCGACACCGAACCATTTTCTTAAGCAATCAAGGAGTTTGTCATGATCAATGGTGTCAAACGCTGCAGATTGATCAAGCAGCACCACAGCTTCTTTTAAAAAGAAAATTTTGTGTACGAGTTGTGGGTACGAGTTGTTGGTCACGAGCTGCCGTGGTCACGAGATGCTCGTATACCGAAACGTCTGGTGGGTCGAAACATCTTGATATCTTCAATGTGACGGCATATTTATTCTAAAATTTTATAAAAACGTAATCCAAAAACGAGACTCTTGCAGAGCTTTACAGCAAGGGTTCAGATACTGAGTATACTTACAGTGTTCAAACTAAATATTGCAGCATATTCGGTCTAAAGTCTAAAAGACTCCCCCTGACTGTACTCCACTTGAAAGAAGTTGAGTTTTAACCAACCAACTGACAAACCAAAACAAACAAGAAATGTCTTTTATAAGAAATTATTATTAAGGTGGCCCATGATACATTTCGATCATTTTAGAGATATATTACGGCAGTATAAAGTTGATTTAAATTTATACAGAATGTATATGAACTTATTTACAGTAGACAAATAAATTTTAAAAAGAAACCAGTAGTCAGAACATCACCAAACCATAATGCCACCTCCACAACGCTACCACTAACCAACGTTAATGTACTAAATATGCAGGTACATAATGTATACTTATTGTATCTATTTTTCTAAACAGTTACAACCTGTTACAGAAACAAAATAAAGAAACAAAATATATAAAATTCCCAGAGTTAAAAGCACAATGCAATATATGACTCTCTTTTTAAGTAGGCTTCGTCGCCAGATTGCTCGGTGCAATGCACTTGTAAATAAAGATAAATCAGACTACTATAGCAAACTGATCTCAGACAATAGTCATGACTCTCGAAAACTTTGGCGTGAGCTCCATAAGACCCTGAACAGGGTTTCTGATGCCACACTTCCATCTCATGAGTCCGAAAAGTCATTGGCTGACCAGTTTGCCTCCTTCTTCACCAACAAAATCAAGAAGATTAGAGATAATTTTGCTTCTTCTGGCACTGAATATGATGTTAACCCTCCTTCAGATCCTCCCCAAATTACTGTCTTTAGGCAAGTTTCTGAAGATGCTGTTGATAAAATAATTAAAGCATCACCAACAAAATCATGCCTGTTGGACCCTCTGCCGACATTCCTGATTAAGGAATGCATTGATATATTGCTACCATCCCTTACAAAGCTGGTTAACTGCTCACTCATGGAGGGATGCGTTCCTGATGCCTTCAAATCTGCTGTGGTCACTCCACTTATTAAAAAGCCAAATCTTCCCTCAAATGACCTTAAGAATTATCGCCCTGTATCAGGTCTCAGTTTTATATCTAAATTGGTAGAACGTGTGGTTGCTAAGCAGCTGTTAGAACATATTAATGCCAATAACTTAGACAACCCGTACCAGTCGGCATATAAGGCGGGCCATTCAACTGAGACTGCTCTTCTCTACATAAAAAATGAGGTTCACTTATCATTGTCAAGAGGTGAATCCACTGCCTTGGTATTGCTTGACTTGTCTGCTGCCTTCGACACCATTGATCACTCTACTCTTCTGGGTTGCCTCCAAAACTGGTTTGGGGTCAGTGGCTCCGTTCCCCTCATTCTGAAATGGTTCACATCCTACCTAATGGACCGTTACCAATCAGTAAAAATTGGTTCTACTTTGTCAGATGTTTGTAAACTCCTATTTGGTGTTCCCCAAGGTTCTGTCCTGGGTCCTTTGTTGTTCTCATTGTACACTACCCCCCTCAGTTCCATTATCAGTAAACATAATGGAATAAAGTTTCATTTCTATGCAGATGATAGCCAACTTTATATACATTTATCCCAGAAGAATGCATCTGCTGCCTTTGAAAAGCTAAATAAGTGCCTAAATGATGTTAAAGAGTGGATGACAACTAGTAAGCTCAAACTGAATCCTGATAAGACTGAGTTTATCATCTTTGGTTCGAAGAGACAAAGGGATAAGTTGAAAGCATGTTTTCCAATTGATATCCTGGGCAACTCACTCTGCCCTGCAGATTCAGTAAAAAATCTGGGTGTGTGGCTTGATTCAGATTTCTCTTTGTCCAAGCATGTTCAGAATGTCTGCAAAAGTTGTTTTGTTAAACTCCGTGACTTCAGACATGTCAGGCGGTTTCTTACTCATGATGTTTCTGTGCTTGTAGCCAACGCTCTTGTTAGTAGTCGGTTGGATTACTGCAACTCACTTTTCAGGAGCCTGTCCAAGTTCAATCTACGCAAATTACAGTGCATCCAAAATAGTGCAGCTAGAATTGTATCAAACACCAGTCGATTCACCAGCATAACTCCTGTGCTAAAGAAACTGCATTGGCTTCCTGTTGAACAGCGCATTGTGTTTAAGACAGTCACACTTGTTTATAAGTATCTTCACACAGGTTTTCCCAGGTATTTTTCACCACATCTTTCTTCCTACAGCAGTTCTTATAGTACCAGGCGCAGTCAAAGTGGTGGTAATTTCCTAGTTATTCCAAAGTTCTGCCCCTCTGTTCATAAATCTGTCAAACAGTTTGGTAATAGTTTTGCGTTTGATGCTCCTACTGTGTGGAATACTCTCCCCGATGTGATTCGTGCCTCTCCATCCCTGGCCTCCTTCAGAAAACAGCTTAAAACTCCACTTCAAATTTTGAAATGGCTGTAAATAAAGTATAATTACACAGAACACCTCACTAAAGTAGTCTTTGGGAAGTTTATATGTGGCAACAAGGTTTTCCATTTCAAAACAGCCCTTATCCTTAGATAAAATACATCAAATGAAGGATATATGGCTTCAATATTATATTTTGAATAGATATAAACGGTCACATGACACAGAAAACCACTGTGGTTATTTGATAAGCTTGGACTTAGCTAAGTCACCTTTGTGAAATTCATTTTAAGTTCCAGACCTAGCTAAGACTAAAGTCTTAGATTTAAGTCCCTGACTTAGCCAATAAAGGGACTTAGTTTAAGTCCTTTAGTGAAATCGGCCCAGGTTGAAATATGTGTAGATTTTGCAAACCGTTTTTGGTTGGATCCAGCCAATGAAATCATCAATGAAACCAACGTTGAAATCAGGTTGAATTCAATGGGTGACATCTGGTTGAAATATGTGTCGATTTTGCAAACCGTTTTTGGTTG
This sequence comes from Sabellastarte sp. h YS-2021, assembly GCA_964017235.1. Taxonomy (NCBI): domain Eukaryota; kingdom Metazoa; phylum Annelida; class Polychaeta; order Sabellida; family Sabellidae; genus Sabellastarte; species Sabellastarte sp. h YS-2021. Next base: position 141,571,044 of record OZ024928.1, read on the forward strand.
GATCCAACCAGTGAAATCATGTTGAAACCAATGTTGAAATTAGGTTGAATTCAATACGTGAAATCTGGTTGAAATATGTGTAGATTTTGCAAACTATTTTTGGTTGAATCCAATGTATGAAATAGGGTTGAATTCAATGGGTGAAATCAGGTTGTTTACACTATCTTATTTATCTGAATCATTGTAGCTTGTATGTCATAATTATAGCTTCTTAATAACATTATACAATAAACTATCCATATACATATTTTACAATTTGGATACAACTTCAAAGTAATTAATTCTTTCCAAGATGACATGTTTTCATGAATCATTATATATTCAATATTCTATTTCTGATGACATTGTAAAGACACATAATTTTGCATTAGCTTTCAAATATAACTGCTCAAGATATGCAAATCCATATTTTCCAACTAGATATCCATTTTTATGTCATTAATAGGACCAGTATCATTCAATGTCTTCAATTGAAATTCATTTTGTGAAATTTTAAAATAAATTCATACTTTTTCTTTGTAAAAATAAACAATTGTTACATTATTTATATCTTCAGTATTTTATCCAATAACTTTTCTTTTAAATGTTTTATTAAGTTGGCTATAATTATACTGTAATTGTAAAGAAGCTACAATCATGTAGCAAAGTCACAATGCTCAGTTCAGATCCTTGTGTCTCATACATCTTTGCCATATAAACTGAAAAAAACCCCACAAGAATGGCCACATTTGGAGAACTCCACGTATTACTCCCCAACTTTTTTTTTTTTCAATATTTTATTGTGACAAGAAAACATATACAGTACACAATATATCCACAGGTACAATACACTATGTATATACAAGTACAATCCAAGACATAAACAACACGTTAGACATACACAAAGTGAAAAAAAAGAAAAGAAAATACTATACATATCAGACAATTCAGTAGTTGTGTGCCAGCCCCGAGCAAACCATCAAATATTTTTAGGAAGGATTGTTATTCAAAAGCTCATAAAAATTTAATTTTTCATTATTTTTTTCAATTCTGTGAAAGATTTTTAAATTTTCTTTTAATATATACATAAATTCAAGGAATACAAGTTCTTTGTTATGGTTTCTCTTATTATTTATGAATTTTTTGGCCAGGATAATGACATAGTTCAAAACTTCTAGCAGAGGGTCCCCAACTAAAGGTAATCCAAATAGAATTTCACAAACAGTAAAATGGAATTTGACCTTTAGTTGCTTGTATAGCCATTCTTCCAGGTTTTTCCAGAAAAATTTGCAAGCATTACATTCATATAAGTGGTGACCTACTGTATCCACACTTGTGCAATAAATACACTGTGATGACTCTTTAATACCCCATTTATGAAGATTATAATTGCAATTAATTATTCTGTTCAAAATTTTGTATTGGAAACTTTGCAGATGTGCTTCTCTGAGGACTTTATAAGGAAGAATAAAAGTATCAGTCCAATTAAACTGTTCAAGAAATGGGTAAATTTCAATCCATGTATTGATCGATGTTGGTGGCCTAGTATTTTTTTAAGCAAACTTTCATATATTAACTTTGAATTAGTTTTACTAAGGGGAGTCCATTTACTGTTCACTTTAGCGTTAATTTCATCTGTATCATGTCCTTCTTTAGGGATTTGGATTTGTCTCAACTTCTTCTTCCATACTTGTGGTATAGAGCTTATAACACAATTATAAATCATTTTGCTCAAATGTGTTTCAAGTTTCTGATTTAACAGAGATCTTTTCAAAATATTTCCCTCATTGTCCAGTATATCTACTATTTTAATGTCATAGGAATATTTATTTGGAAGCTGATCTAATGCAATAATTTTTTTACCTATTATAATTTCTCTGTTGTACAGAATGTATTCGTTTAAGATCTCTGTAGTAGTTTCAGGTTTAAGACAAAATACTGTAGCGGGCCTCAGTATTTCACTCAGGGAAAGAGGTTGGTAGCATGTGGCCTGAGACTAAAATTACTGAAGAGCCCGAAACCAGTTTGTAAATTAGTCCAAATAATTTATATGTCCCTACTACTTCTTTACCTGAAGTAGCTCATTTGCCTTGCATTACCATGCAGAAACCCTGAAGTACCTTCAGTCCAAAATGTTTCAGTCCAAGTCTCAGATTCCATATGAACATCAAAATAAACTCTCAAACATATCCGTCAACAAGTGGGCAATTCGATATGACAAAGTTGCACAAAGTCCAAAGGTTCAATCAGCAAGAGTAATCATGTTACTTTATACTCTTGTTGTGTCACACAATGTGTAATATTCAACTGTATGTGAGTATATGCAAGATATTGAATCTTGCTATAGAGTCTAAACTTGAAAATAGCTGTCATCCAAAGATTGAAAGTATGTACTAAATTGAAGTTATAATCAACTTGGCAAAGAGAAAGACAAATAGATTTTATATAACTGAACTTAATTTATTTACATGTGATATCATGTACAGTTAAGTAAGACTAAGAAGAATTCTTAAAGCACAAAGTATAACTTGTATGAGTAACTTTTAAATGTTACTTACAAGGATTACTTCAGAACTGTAACTGCAAAGTTGTAAAGTTCAAGAAACTGGTTTTATTCAGTCAGCATAGATTATTCTGTGAAAATCTATGTAATTCTCTGCCTCTAACCACTGTTTCCCTCTACTACAGCTAAGTTCTGGCTATATTGTAACATCAAACCTAACAAACATGCAAGATAATTTAATACAGGTCCAGGTACCAGCTTAAAAGGGGTAAATTTAGAGATTTCTAATGATTTGCAGTTGCGGCTAGAATTACTATGCGGTTGCGGTGATTACACAGTAAGTGTATATGACTTCTGCAATTACTATGCGGTTGCGGTGATTACACAATCATTTTGTGGTTGTTTATCGATTTTGGGCTTTCGCGTAACGCAAATGCGGCTTTGTCAAAGGAAAGCCAAAAAGCTACTGACAGCAGCTCCTTATATAGATTTCTGGGCTGTGTTCGTGTATCCCTACGTCAGCCTACCGCAAATAGTACCAACGCAAATCTGTTAGTTTCAACTCAAATTCAACATAATATCACCTAAAAATGTATAAAATATGCAAATTAAATAAATTATAACACTGCAAATACTTTAAAACAATGGTTTGTCACCAACTTTAAAGTCTTTCAGACGTGACTACTTGTACAACAATGGCGGCTAGTTTGACAGTTGAAATACTTCAAAAGCTACAATTCTTTAAAATATAAACAAAATATGAGGATAATCCGTGGTTTGTTAGTGTGAAAGGTTAGTGTGTAATAGATTTTTGGCCATTTCTAAGTCTTTTTGTTGGAATCTCATGTGAAAAACCACTTTTCTCAGCTCAAATGGTTGAATTATCGTTAAGTTAGCCGTGGTCCACGATTCCAAACCAAACTGCTAGCCCATACTTTGCGTTACATCGGCTCTCGCCATCACAATACCTTTATCCAGCTTTCCAGGACCTGTCTATGAAAAGGAGAGAGACAGTTTTCTGCATATTCCAAATTAAATTTTTTGTTTAACATATTTTGATTTATCGACAACATTTTGAAAAATAATTTTTTCCAACTACCATTTTCCTTTGAAAGTAACAGTTTTATCCAACCACATTTGGCTGCTACATGCATGTTATACACATCTATCATTTTTAGTCCAACGTCTACTAGCTGTCCAATAATAGTTTCTTTCTTTATTTTTGGAGGTTTATTTCTCCAGAGAAAATTTAAAAATTCCTTATTTATTTGATCAAGTATCTCTTTTGATACATAAATAAGATTGAACAAGAATAAAATCTGTGGCAATACAAGTGCTTTTATAATGGTTATTCTCCCTTTTAGTGACAAAGTCCTGCAGTTCCAAGTGAAAAGTATTTTTTTAATATTCTCTATTCTTTTATTAAAGTAACCATATACCTAAGGTTTTAAATGGACCAATTTTAATATTAATCATTGATAACGAGTCTGGAACTGCAATGTGTTTGTAACTATTACTACCAATGGGGATTATTTCTGTTTTGTCAAGATTAATTTGTAACGCGGAAAATTTTCCAAAGTATTCAAATTCCCTAATAGCTAGTTCCACTGATTTCATATCCTTTAGTATGAGACTTGTGTTGTCTGCTAACAATTTAATTTTAAATATACTTCCATTGACAATAAGCCCTTTAATATTGTTATTTTCTCTCAAACGTATTGCAATTATTTCAGCTACTATAAGAAATAGAAGGGCTGAAATTGGGCAGCCTTGTCTGATACCTCTTGTCAAGTAAAAATAACCAGAATAAAAACCATTATTTCCTACACATGAAGATATGTGAGTGTATAGTATTTTGATCCATCTCATAAACATGTTACCAAAATTAAATTTTTCTAAGGCTTTGAAGAGAAACTCCCATTCTGTTGAGTCAAAGGCCTTTCTAAAGTCAACCAGCACAATATATCCTGGAATTTTGTTTTTACTGGTATAGGTCATAATATCCTCCAGTGTTCTTGTATTTTCACCTATATATCTACTAGGTATGTACCCAACTTGGTCTGAGTTAATGATATTAGGTAACACTTTTTGTAACCGTATTGCTAAGCATTTGGTCAAAATTTTATAATCCGTTTGCAAGAGACTAACTGGTCTCCAATTTGATAGATATAGAAGGTCTTTCCCAACTTTTGGAATAAGGTTGAGAACCCCTCTTCTCTGTTCTTGGCTTAATGTTCTGTTTTCAAAAGAATACTTAAAGCTTTGAAACAGTAGGTCTTTAAGATCAATCCAGAAAGAATTGTAAAAATTTGTACTAAAACCATCAGATCCAGGTGACTTATTATTTTTTTTAATTTTTAGTGCTTTAGTGCATTCTTCTTTTGTTAATGGTTTATCACATAATGCCTTATCTAACTCGTTAAGCTGTGGAATATCTAATTTATTAAACAAGTTTTCCATACCTTTTTTTTTAGTATTCCTAGTGCTTGTATATAAGGTTTTGTAAAATTTGATTTCGTTTATTCTTTTCACGTAGACTTCTGCAATTAAAGGATTTAAAGTTTAATATTTCAAGCTTTTATCCCATGATCTGGTTATACAGTGAATATTGTATTTAATACACTGAGTGGTGTCCTTCCAAAAATGTCAACAGAATAAATGTATAACTGATATGATTTTACCCTGGACTGACACAACGCTTTGAGTCTATTAAAATTCTTAAACATCCTTGACACATGGACATATAACATATTAATAACGTATATCACATATACACATAAACATATACCTCTTAAGTATAGAGACATTTTGTGTCATATAGGTAGGTTAAGCAGTAGTACAATTTTAGCTTGTATTAGATCCAACTTACATATATCTAGATGAATCATGTTCAACAGATTCTTACCAATATGCAAAGAGAAAAGTTCTATTGTACTAAAAAAGGGGACAATGATATCTATTTTGATAAAGACTGAACAGATGAACAATGCATAATGTTTCTTTACAGCTTACAGAGATTGTCTCCATAACCTTCCAAGTACAAATGCTTTTCAAAATGCAAATTCCAATTAACTTTAGATTTTGACAAAAGTTTTACATAGTAGAAATTTCAGTGAAATATTCAGCTTCGACATTTAAATTTCAACTAATTTTTCAAAATTGACAAAAGTTTTACATATAAAATTTCAGTGAAATATTCAAATCTGACAAATGCTTAGTGACCTACTGGTTATTATTACTGTCATGCGGCCTTTTGTTAACAATGTAAATCTAACAATAGCTTATGTGGTATTTCCAGTCTAATGACACATATTGATTCTACCAATCAGATAGATATTCCATAAGATTGGAGAAAAGTCAGAATTTTGAGGTATTCAATTTTGAAAGGTGCATGTTTCAATTTATTTTCTAATTAAGATCAAAGATCTACAAATCTCAGTGAAATATTCATTTATAGCACTTCCTTAGTGACCCATGTATTGTTATCTAACCTGTCATGTTTTTATTAACAATATAATATGGCATTACTACATCCGCCCAGTTTCTTAGCTGCCTTTTCTAGTTTGCAAGAAGTTGCAAGCTGTAATAGCATTAATTATACCACATTTTTTATTTTTAAGATACATTTTACTATTTGTGCATGCATGCTTGCTAGTATTATGTAGTCATTCATAATTTTTGTTTATTATAAATATTGCTTCTAAACAAGGAAGTATATACAAATTTACTGTTGAATTTCAGAATTCAGAGATGCAAAATCAGTATCTTGAGTGATCCTGTCAATGCATGAATGCTACCCTAGTATTATGTAGAGATGCATATTCTACATTGTAAGTCTTAAATGTCACACAGTTCTGGCAATAACCAATTTTTGATAATACCAATTAAATATTTTTTGTCACAGACATTAACATGGTTGTCTGTACCACACAAAACTTGTTATAATTTCTATCGGCATAATTGGAACAATAATACCTTGTGCTTATTTTTGTTATAAATTTATCTGGAAACATTGGTCAAAACCAGGAATTACATTTGTGTACAGACTTTACTTCAGTTTGCTGTCACCAGCCAATAATCATGCAGTGCATAAAATTAACTTGTTTTAGTATCAATTCAATACTTGATACTTTGCACATTACCAGTAACAAATTTAAATTATTACTAATTTTACACATTATTGGGTACCCATTTTGTTTCAGTTTTACTGTCTCATATAATACATAAAATTGAATTGATGCTTACTTCAAACATTGCCATTAAAAATTTCAACTTTTCTTTTATACTATAACATGTAATACATAAAAGTAAATTATTTTTAAGATCTGTTCACACACTATGAACATTACCAATAAAATCACTTTCAGTAGGGCATTACATATTGTATATACCAATTTTTCTTCGGGTTACTGTATCATGTGATACCTAAATTTAAATTGATATTGGATCAATTTACAGATTTCACTTCAGTTTTTATTGTATATTTACTTATACCAAGTATCACTTCAGTTTTTATTGTATATTTACTTATCCCAAGTCATATTGGGACAAGCCCTCAGATTATTTTACTTGTGCCAGTTGAACCCAGGCAGAGGTGACTGTCTCTAGTTAGATAGCAAACCTGCTAACCAACCAGGCCACCCAAAACCTTTTTTACTTTACAAATTTTACTTCAGGTTTACTGTATCATATATCACATGTTATATCATAAATCTTTTATGAGTATTCCTGTATGTATTTAATATTATCTTTTTTATACTTTGCTCTTGCTCTTATTTGGCTACTGTTCTATAATATTGCCTTTTCATTTATACTTTTATAGTTCAATGAAAAATAAATCTTTAAGTTTCTAGTGTCTAAAACCATTCCTGTTAACAAAGATATAGAATCTACACAATTGCCTTAACATATTGTAACGACCCTTAAGCCCAAAGTGTATTTTTCAATACAGTTCTCGCGTTGTGTTCAAAGGTGGCAGGTCACCAGATATCAGGTTCGGATTGGAAAATCAACAACAGAGTTGTAATTATTGACGCCTGTGCCAATAGACTCCGCTGGTGATAATTTATTGGTTAAAAGTTGTAAAGAACAAGCAATTATATAATCTTAAATGTATATTTATTTTAAATAACCATGGATTTATAAATATTGTTTGACAGAAATGTACAGAAATGCGAAAATGCTGTTCAGTAAAATATCAGAACAACATGACAAAAAGTTACTACAGCATTGGAATAACTATACACGTACACGACTAATAAGAAACAAGAATAGCAATAACACTGCAGTCAGTAACTAATGATGATGATAAAAACACTACACTCAGTGAATAAGAATGATAATAATACTGCAGTGAAAATAATCAGTCAAAATAATAACACTGCAATATTTAGTCAAATATGCATCCTTACTATCACAAAAATGCTGCAGTTATCAGTCAAATAAAATATATGAAACACAACATAAAATAAATAAACTGCAGTCGAAATAATATTTACACCGGCATCATTACATAACAATTACAAGTTAAGAATTACTCTCAGTTGTAAGAACTGTCAAAATCATGAGCATTTGTTTGTAAACAAATTGGAGGGAAACCCCACCCATCTGTCAAAATGACAGCAAATTAGTAAAATATCCAACCAAATTTACTGAGTTTCTGACAACTTGTAATAATATAAAAACAATTATTCAATGTAACCGGATCCGAAAATAAATCAAGCAAATCAGACAAAATCGAATAAATGTCAGTAAAATTCAGAAGCACTGAGTGTACCTTCCGTTAGAGCGGCTCAATACACCCAAGAGCTGTTGATTTGCCGCGCCTTATATAGAGGATTCGTAGCTAATTTGCATACACCGAACACCGCATCGGTGGCAGTTCAGCACCGCTTATGGGGATTCGTAACTAATCTGCATACACCGAACACCGCTTCGGTGACAGTTCGTCTTGGATCGCTTACAACAAATAGAAATATATATTTGTGTTGAACTCGAAGAGTGATGACATCATCACACAAAGATGGACGACACAGATCCCAGCAATATTCAACAAAAATAAAATAAAATACTGCGAATATCTTAGGTGACAAGCTTAAGTGTAATATTTAAAATGATCTACACATAAAATGCTACAGAATGAGACCTTCCACAACTCTGTAGAATATATAATAAAAAATCTCACGGACTCATTGATCCACAGCAATACTGAAGCAGTTTGTAAACTACGCGATGACAGGGTCATCTCACTCCCCCCTACTTAAAATGTGTTATGCCCTCATAACACGCAACACAGTTTGGATATAACAGCTTATAGTGTGACCACTTGGGGTCAGAGCAATTAACAACTAAATCAACAGTGTAAAGTACCCCATACACAAGTTCTGTATTACAAGTAACTGCTCTAAATGAACACATAAAAAGGTCTACCAGAGTAGTGAGACATGTAAAATTCTAACTGCATTTCATAACTAGCCCACTGTACTGTGGATTAAATAATAATAACTATATATGCAGTTAACACATTGAACAATACTAATATAAACAATACAAAAAAGGTGAAATACCTTTAATACTAACTCACTCTACAATGAGCACCAGAACCACAGATTCTGACTTTATGAACACAAAATGGAATACTTTCAGTTATCCGAAATGAATGGTATTCAACTCCAACTTTTGAATATTCACCTTATAAAGTGTAACCAGTCACTGTACTGTGACAAACATGAACAGTTAACTAATAAAACAAGCCACTGTACTGTGACAACATGAATATTCAACCAATAAAAGTACAAACAAGCCACTCTATTGGGACACATGAATATTCAAGTGATAAAAGTAAAACAAGCCACTATACTGTGACACACATGAATATTCAACTGATAAAAGTAAAACATGCCACTGTACTGTGACACATGAATATTCAAGTGATAAAAGTAAAACATGCCACTGTACTGTGGCACACATGAATATTCAACTGATAAAGTAAAACATGCCACTGTAATATGACACGTGAATATTCAACTGATAAAAGTAAAACATGCCACTGTAATGTGACACATGAATATTCAAGTGATAAAAGTAAAACATGCCACTGTACTGTGGCACACATGAATATTCAACTGATAAAAGTAAAACATGCCACTGTAATGTGACACATGAATATTCAAGTGATAAAAGTAAAACATGCCACTGTAATGTGACACATGAATATTCAAGTGATAAAAGTAAAACATGCCACTGTACTGTGGCACACATGAATATTCAACTGATAAAAGTAAAACATGCCACTGTACTGTGACACACGAATATTCAACTGATGAAAGTAAAACATGAAAAATGACACATTAACTTATTCCTCAAGATTAAATCCATCCCCAAAACTAACTTCCCAAAAATTTAAAAAGTTCTCAAAGTCCCCAATATCTACCGAATCTAACACATTTATGGGTTTGGCATCTAATTTTGCTTGCAACTTCCTTATCTGAACTTCTAGTGACTTCCTTTTTGAACGTTCGATTGCTAATTCTTCTTCCATGGCATGTTCTTTAATCCGCTGTTCCTTTAGTTCTAGTTCTTTTAAATCCTTCTTGGCTTTCCTCTCCTTGTCAGTCCAAAACTTAATTTTGTCCTGGGACTTTAAAATATCGGAAATAAGTTGCTGGTCCCTATCATTTAACAGGCTTCCATCTACAAGTCTGGATTGAGGTTGAGGCACAGAAATTGAAGTGGTGGAGGAATCCTTTGTCGTTTCCTGAATGCAAAGTTAATCTGATGTTAAAATGGGCATGGCAGCCTCATCTGCGGTATCATGAGAAACGGGCACAGGCAAGTTATCAGTAACTGAAGTTGCAATTGTGGGACATGGGACTAACAACATATCTGTCTCAGCTGATTCAGGCAAAGGTGGAACATCTTTAACTGAGGATACAGGCGTGCATGGCAGATCTGCAAAACTTGGATGGACGAAGGTGAAATGTTGGTGACTGTGGATACCGATGTGGTTTCGGCTATAACAGCAGTAACGGCTGGCTTTCTGAGCCTTCTGATAGTTTGTCCGGAAGTACGACCTCCACCTCAGAAGAGTCCATCTCATTCTGAAAGTTGACCTTCAGCCTCCTAAGGTCTGGATAGGCAGGAACGGTTACCCCAGGTACTGTCTCCGATAGCGGCTTTCCAGTACCCAGAACCGATGCCTTCCGCCAAGGAGGTAGTAGCCTACCAGGGTCCACAAAATGCAAGTTCTTAACAGATTTTGTTTTAACAGCACCACTGGTGGAATGGGCCTTGGCTTCATCACTGTTCATATTATGAATTTTCACCAGATGCCTCTCCAGATCGTATGGCCGTTTGGATGTTGATTGTTTAGTGCATTTAAACAAAGTTATTTCTTGACAGTGAATTTCCTCCCAATGTCTGAATAGTCCGTATCTCTGACCAAAACTCAGCTTCTTCTTCCGACATCCGTCAACCAAACACAAGAACCGCCCTCAGTTACTTCTACCCCCAGCATGCCGTCATCTAAACACTCCCCCAAGTCCATAACAAACTCATTGCAAGGCATCATGAAATCTAAGGAAAAAATATTAAAAAAAACAACTTTAAGTTAGGGGGTTACCGCTTTAAACTTAGATTTCCCTTAATTCAAGTTGCACTCCCACAACACCCTCACGTGTCGATATCCAGATGTCTGGAATATCAGTGTGCTCATAAACTTAATTCAACTTGCACTCCCACAACACCCTCACGTGTCGATATCCAGATGTCTGGAATATCAGTGCGCTCATAAACTTTCATATGGTCAACATGCACAGTCACAACAGGAGCACTCTCACTCTTTTGAACTCTATAATTGACAGATCCTAACCTATTAATCACCAAATATGGGCCATTCCAGCCTCGGCCAAACTTTTCTTTTGCCTCCGGTGGATAAAACACCCATACCCAGTCACCACACTGAAAGCTTCGTGTTTGAGTATTGGTATCATGCAACCGTTTTTGCCTCTCTGCACTTTTCCTTAAGTTTTGCCTTACAAAAGAATAAGCTTCACTCATGACATCTCTTACCCACTCAACATATTCTACTGGACAACAAGGAACATTTGAACTAGAAGGACAAGCATCATACATCAAATCAACTGGAAGCCTTACTTCCCAACCAAACATGAGTAAATTTGGAGTACACTTAGTACTCTCCCTAACTGTAGACCTATAAGCTAACAAAATATAGGGTAAATGTTCATCCCAGTCGTTGCCATGTTCATTCACAGTAGCCCTAAGCAACTGCCTAAGAGTTCTATTCATACGTTCTACAAGACCAACAGACTGTGGACCATATCTAGAAGTCCTTGTTTTGCTCATATCTAACAACTTACAAAGTTCCTTAAACAACACAGACTCATAATTACGGCCCTGATCTGTATGAATCACAAGTGGTATTCCGTAACGGCAGAACCACTGTGTGACCAAACAATCAGCTACCATTTGAGCCATCTGATCTGGAATTCCATATGCCTCAACAAACTTAGAGAAGTAGTCTTGAACAACAAGAATGTAGTTATTGCCATTTTTGCTATGCACTACTGGACCCATAATATCACAAGCTATCCTTTCTAGAGGGGCACCTACTAACTGCTGTTTTAATGGAACTTTCTTTGGATTGTGACCAGCCTTAAAACTCTCACAAATCTTGCACCTCTGACACCACCTAACAATATCACGCTTGTATCCTGGCCAATAGAACCTAGTTCTAAACTTACACAAAGTCCTTCTGACACCAAAATGACCTCCAATCCTATCACTATGCAAATGATGAAATATTTCTTTTCTCATGGCTAATGGAACGACATGCTGATTCACAGAACTATTGCTAGAATTCTCAGTTACCCATTCTCGAACCAACAGACCTCTATCAACCTTAAGAACTGACCACTGAGCACACAGACACTTGAATAATTGACTCTGATCACTAAGCTCAGCCTTCTGTGGCTTCTCACCACCAGCAGACTTCAACTTTAACACTTCACTTATGACTTCATCTTGGCACTGAAAATTTTTCAGCTCATCAAGAGGCCATCTATCAACCCAGTTGCTATCTGGAAACCTGGGACCAACTGAGAACCCTCTAGATGCAATACTAGAGCCAGGGTTATCGGACCGATCAACCCTGCCGCCTGATGCGGAGTTAGAACCACCATTCCATTACCATGAGTAGACTCCCTACAAGGTACACTAGAGCCATCAGCATCAGCAGACTCGATGCAGGACCTTCTCTCAGACACACCATCTTCAGAATCCCTACATTCCAGAGTAATTCTTTGCTTATTTGCCTGACCCCTAGTCACCACACACACACAATCCGATTGTCTCAAGGCACATTCCTCACAATCATCACATTTACACCTACATGAAGGAATCCTTGACAACCCATCAGCATTGCTGTGCAAAGCCCCACGCCTATGTTGGACTTCAAAATCATAATTATTAAGAAAAGACAACCACCTAGCCAACATACCCTCTGGCTCACGAAAATTCACTAACCACCTAAGAGAGCATGATCTGTCCTTAGCAAAAATCGTCTACCGGACAGGTAATGAAACTGTTTCACAAAAACAACGCAAGCCAACAACTCCCTCATAGTTGTACAATAATTTCTCTGTGTCTTACTCAAACTTTTGCTACCATAAGCAATGACCCTCTCTTCACCATTCTCTTGCACTTGACTTAGAACTGCACCACTTCCATACAAACTAGCATCAGTATCAAGAACAAACAAACCCTCATTCTTTGGATAAGCCAAAATGGGACTCAACACTAACTTATGTTTAAGCCTCTCAAAAGCTTCTTCACAGGCATTTGTCCACTCAAACTTAACATTTTTCTTGATCAGTTCATACAGTGGGGATGCCAAATTTGAAAATCCCTGGACAAAAGACCTGTAGTAACTACAAAATCCCCAAAATGAACAAACTTCTTTCACACATGAAGGTTTAGGCCAATTGACAACTGCCTCTAATTTCTTTGGGTCACAACTTATACCCTCATCAGAAACAATATGACCTAAAAACTCAACACTTTCTTGGAAGAACTTACACTTGGAAACCTTAAGTTTCAGCCTGGCACCTCGAAACCTTTCAAAAATCAACTGCAAACCCTCAAAAGTTTCTTCAAAAGTTGAACCAAAAGAAATCACATCATCTAAGTACAGGACACATTTTTCCCATTGTAACCCTCAGAGAATCTTCTCCATCAAAGCCTCAAAAGTGGAAGGAGCGGTAGTCAGTCCAAAAGGCATTACTGTAAACTGCATTAACCCTTTCCTGGTATAAAAAGCTGTCTTGCACTTATCCTTCTCAGACATTGGAATCTGATGATAACCACTGGCTAAATCCATTGTACAAAAGAACCTAGCACCACCAAGAGAAGAAATACAGTCCTGAGTATTTGGTAAACCAACTGCAGATTTCCTAGAAATCTCATTCAAAGCACGATAATCCACACAAACTCTAACACTACCATCCATTTTAGTTACAATAACTAAAGGTGATGCCCATGGACTATCATTACTCTCAATCAAACCCTGAGCCTCCATTTTATCAAGCTCTTTTTGAACCACATCCCTTTGGGCTATAGGTAACCTACGTGGCCTTAACTTAATAGGTGGGTGATCACCAGTTTCAATACAGTGTTCAGTTAAGGTTGTTGACCCTAACTTCCCATCAGGTCCAACAAAAATGTCTTGATAATCAGTCAGTAACTTTCCAAATTTCCTGACCTGTTCAACAGATAACTTCTTTGAGACAGATTCAATCAAGGGCCTCAAATGTTCAGGTAAAGCAGGGGTATCTCTACAAGTTTCCTCACTGCTCACCCTCAGAAAAGAACCTTGATCCTTAGGATCTGCAAAACTGGACACCTTATCAACAGGTTGCAACAATGCAATGGTAGAACCACTGGTCAAAGTTATGGCTTTATCAGTCAAATTTGCTACTCTAACTGGAACCACCGACTTTTTAGTCTGAACCAAGCTCTTAGCTACGAGCAAACCTGTCCGAGAAGTGATTGACTGAGTTGGCTCAACAAGTCCCATTTCTCTATGTGATACCCAATGATTACTGTCAAATTTGCCAGTAATAATCACTTCATGATCTGGAGGGATACAAGAGGTTTCAGTCACCTGAATGCGAGCACACCGTGTGTCACCTTTGCGGTGCAAGTTCACCTTGTGTACACCCATTCTCATGTAACCTCGTCCCATGTGCAGTATACAATCATTCTCTTCCATAAAATCAAGACTGAGGATAGTACTCTTATCCCCTAGTGCTACAACTTTAACACAAGTCTCAAAAACACGACCTCCTAGCTCTAAACTAAGAGTGACCTCACCAAAAACCTTAAGGAGCTCACCACTGGCACTCCTTAATGAAACATCACAATCAACTAACCTAGATTTGACACCATCAGGCAAGCTATGAAAAAATCCTATGTCAACAATTTTATATGTTGATCCAGAATCAACAAGAAAATCAGAAACAACACCTTCCAAAGCACCTCTTACAAACCAACAAGAAGCACTAATAACCTCAACAACACCTGCTGGCCTTGAAACCACCTTAGCTGAAGATTCGGCCTTAATCTCAGCACTGCTTAGTTTAACTGATTAGAAGATTTGCCAAAATGTCCTCCATTTTGACCTGATTTGAACTGTTTAGGACAGTCCTTCTGATAGTGCCCAAACTCCTTACACTTGAAACACTGAACCTGAGAATTCTCAAACTTGGACTTGGATTGACTCATGTTTCCCTTTTCTACAACCTTGGAGGTCCGAGTCTTGATCTGATTCACATCATTTTTCAGTAAACCAAGCTCCCTAGAACTATTCTGCAGAGAAATCAAAATTTTCTGAAGTAAATCATCCTTACTCTCAGCCTTGTCCAGCTGATTTACTTGACCATCCCTTCCTCTGTTAACTGGTTTTGGCATGAACCTCTTTTGACCATCCCCATACTCAAAACTCTCATACTCCATGGCTAAAGAAATAGCTTCATTCAAAGTCCTAGGATGACCAAACTGAACATGTTTCTTCAACTCGGGTCTATCCAGACCAAGGACAAACTGATCTAACACCCACTGTTCCTGACAATCATGTGGAACATTTGAAAAGGTCCTGACAGCTAGTCTCATAAGTGTATATCCAAACTCCATGACAGACTCATTTGCCTTACGAACCCTATTCCTAAACTCTATCCTATAAGTAGTTTCTCTTTCTACAGGATTGAACCTTCTGGACAACTCATGAAGAAGACATTCATAATCCTCAGTACCCCCATAATGTGCTACATCACCTAACACTCTTTGGGCTTGACCCTGTAGACTCATGGCTAACTGCATTCCCTTTTCTTCATAGGACCACCCATTCCATTCAGCTACAGTTTCAAAATGTTGGATATAATCACTCCACTCAGTTCGTTCACCGTCAAATTTGTCAGGTTCACGCTGTTTACACCCAACCCATCTACCATTTGACCTGTGTCCAAGTGGCCCACCTGGAATATTCCTTGCCTGCTTATTCCCGCTAGCCCTACACAAGTTTGGCATAATCGGATCAGACAAAATCTGTACAGGTCTCCTTTGTACACCTTGGTTGGTGTTGACAGGTCTACCATTTGTACCTCTGTCATTCCGTGATTGAAATATCTGTGCCTCAGGTTTTAATCTACCATCACTGCCATTTTTCTTTGGGATTCCCCCCCTACTACCTACACCTACAAGTGTGGAATGCATAACATGGTCACTGAGCTCATCTGAGGTGTCATAAAATATGTCATCCTCATCCTGATCACCTTTATCCTGAACTACATGGGCTGGGAAATAGTTCTGATTGACTGGGACTGACCTATTCAGTTTACCTTTCCCATACCTATCGGGAATCAGATTAAACTGAACTTCCTCATCTAATCCAGTCACATTCTCATGACCCTCCCCCTGATTTCCTAGAAGTCATTGCTAATGTTAGAAACCTAATGTCCAAATGATAACCAACAAATCAGAAATCTAAGACTAGTGTTGATGATAGACACGACGCCGACGACCGCTTCTGTAAACAAACGGTTTTGAAGTGAATCCTTGATGTTACTGTTGTTCACTTAAGTGTTACACCTCAAGGCAGAAACCTTTGTGTTGTCACTGTCTACTGTTTATATCACCATATAGTAATTCACTTTCTGGTGTTACTACTGTGTTACAGTAATACCACAATCCAACTGACATACACACCACTGTACACCTCAGTAACAACGGCTTTTTGGCTGTTACTTTTGTATTATTTCAACAAATCACACAACACATTCACACAAATCACTGTTTTATATCATTCAGTAATTCACCTCAGGTAAGAAACCCTTTTGTGTTATTACTTTAATGTGAACCGTGATAAATTTTCTTTGTGGTGTATATTGTGAATAAATGTGTTAAATCTTGTTCTCATTATACACTACCCCCCTCAGTAAAGTTATTCAAAATCATCCTGGCATATGTTTCCACTTTTATGCGGATGACACACAGTTATATGTTCATCTCACACATAACCATGCCACTCAGGCCTTTGATAGACTGAAAAACTGCTTGGATGATGTCAGAAAGTGGCTTTCTGCAAATAAGCTTAAACTAAATCCAGACAAGACAGAATTTATTCTGTTTGGCTCAAGAAATGTCCGCACAAAACTCAGCAAATTTTTCCCAGTTAATACACTTGGTAACCTCCTTTCACCTGTTGATGCAATTAAGAACTTAGGTGTCTGGTTTGACTCTGATTTTTCCTTCTCTTGCCATGTCAGGAATATCTGTAAGGCTAGTTTTGTTCATATCAGGGATTTAAAGCGACTCAGAGGATATCTAACACATGAAGCTGCTCTTTTGGCTGCAAATGCCTTGGTGGGAAGTCGTCTTGACTACTGTAATTCCTTGGTCAGCGGTCTCTCTGCTCTAGACATTCAGAAGCTCCAATGTGTTCAGAACAGTCTTGCAAGAATTGTGGCTAATACTACCAAGTACTCACATATCACTCCTGTAAGAAAGAGTCTTCATTGGCTGCCTGTCTTGCATTGATCTGTCTTCAAGACAGCCCTGTTGGTGTACAAGTTTCTACATAGTGGCCATCCGAAATACTTTGAACCTTTCCTTAAACCCAGACATAGTGTGTATAGAACACGTAGAAGTCAATCTGATGGTGTGCTGCTTGAGGTCCCACATTGTGCTTCAATATATAAGTCTAAAAAGCATTTTGGCCTTAGCTTTGCATATGATGCCCCAAGGATTTGGAATGATCTCCCTGATGATGTACGCTCAGCTAAATCTCTCTCCTCATTCAGAAAAAAGTTGAAAACTTACCTCTTTGAAAAAGCTTACCCACCCTAGATTATCCCTAGTTTTTCATCTTGTCTCTCCATGGTGTCGAACCCTGCAATGTCCCTGATTTAACGATTACGATCTCTGATTTTGGCTTTCTGCGTCTTAGAGTCTATCATTACATAGAGATTAAGCGCTATAAAAGTACTATTAGAATTAGAATTAACAAGCAACAATTACTGTTTTATATCACGACAATGTTCATTTGAGGCCAAAAACCTTCATGAAACATCAAATGTCAACAGTAATCCACATTCAAACAATTACTGTTTTATGTCATTTAACATCCACATTTAGTGCAATGAATATATGTTAACAGTAATCAATCATACAGTATAACATTCACACCACACCCAATAATAGTATGTCTAAATAAGTTGGTCACTGTTTTAAATCATGAAATTACATGTGAACAGTGACTGTATATGTAATCACTCAACCACAAACAAACCAAACAAATCAGAACATACACAGGATATACACTATTGAACCAGTTATAAATTAATGGTAAAAATTTCCAATCCTGGTCACGGCACCAAAAATTTCTGTAACGACCCTTAAGCCCAATGTGTATTTTTCAATACAGTTCTCGCGTTGTGTTCAAAGGTGGCAGGTCACCAGATATCAGGTTCGGATTGGAAAATCAACAACAGAGATGTAATTATTGACGCCTGTGCCAATAGACTCCGCTGGTGATAATTTATTGGTTAAAAGTTGTAAAGAACAAGCAATTATATAATCTTAAATGTATATTTATTTTAAATAATCATGGATTTATAAATATTGTTTGACAGAAATGTACAGAAATGCGAAAATGCTGTTCAGTAAAATATCAGAACAACATGACAAAAAGTTACTACAGCATTGGAATAACTATACACGTACACGACTAATAAGAAACAAGAATAGCAATAACACTGCAGTCAGTAACTAATGATGATGATAAAAACACTACACTCAGTGAATAAGAATGATAATAATACTGCAGTCAAAGTAATCAGTCAAAATAATAACACTGCAATATTTAGTCAAATATGCATCCTAACTATCACAAAAATGCTGCAGTTATCAGTCAAATGAAATATATGAAACACAACATAAAATAAATAAACTGCAGTCGAAATAATATTTACACCGGCATCATTACATAACAATTACAAGTTAAGAATTACTCTCAGTTGTAAGAACTGTCAAAATCATGAGCATTTGTTTGCAAACAAATTGGAGGGAAACCCCACCCATCTGTCAAAATGACAGCAAATTAGTAAAATATCCAACCAAATTTACTGAGTTTCTGACAACTTGTAATAATATAAAAACAATTATTCAATGTAACCGGATCCGAAAATAAATCAAGCAAATCAGACAAAATCGAATAAATGTCAGTAAAATTCAGAAGCACTGAGTGTACCTTCCGTTAGAGCGGCTCAATACACCCAAGAGCTGTTGATTTGCCGCGCCTTATATAGAGGATTCGTAGCTAATTTGCATACACCGAACACCGCATCGGTGGCAGTTCAGCACCGCTTATGGGGATTCGTAACTAATCTGCATACACCGAACACCGCTTCGGTGACAGTTCGTCCTGGATCGCTTACAACAAATAGAAATATATATTTGTGTTGAACTCGAAGAGTGATGACGTCATCACACAAAGATGGACGACACAGATCCCAGCAATATTCAACAAAAATAAAATAAAATACTGCGAATATCTTAAGTGTAATATTTAAAATGATCTACACATAAAATGCTACAGAATGAGACCTTCCACAACTCTGTAGAATATATAATAAAAAATCTCACGGACTCGTCGATCTGCAGCAGTACTGAAGCACTTTGTAAACTACGAGATGACAGGGTCATCTCAATATGTAGCTGCAATGATTGGCGTATTTCCATGAGCATTTCACCTAACTTGTTTTGTGCTTTCCATAGTTTTGTGTCCCAAATGTTCTGGTCCCTTAATCCAAGTCCAATACCCCAGTACTTGTCACTGGGACTAGCTTCTGCAAGTCTAGTGGGTTTTGTGTTTTTGAGAAAAGTCTTGCAAGTGTCACATTGTTCAAATTTAGCTTCTACTGCAGTTTTTATTAGGGCATCTCGTTTACTCTCCCATATGTCTTTATTTAGGTCCTTGATAGTGTAGCCGAGATGCTTTTGTTCTTTGGGGTTACTGGAGGCAATAACTTTTCTGGCAGTTTCATCATCTTTAAATAAGAGAGCTTTTTTGAACATAATGAATTGTTCAACGCAATTGTATGTTTCCTTACCCACTTGAAAAGGACTTCTATAGTGGTTTGACAGGGGACTTGCTCCAGTAAAGAAAGCAGTAATGCCTTTATTTGATGGTGATGCCACAATTTCAGGATGAAATTGACTGGGGAGCCTGTGTACAGTTTCTGTAGTGTATATTTGACCATTAAAGACTAATTGGTCCGCAATTTGCCTCACCTTCTGCCTGTATGGGTAGTGGTGACCATCCTCAGTATGGTTGTAGATTGCCCAGTATACTGGTGACAGCTGCTGTCTGTGCTTTGCTACCTCATCAGGGAAGTCTTCGTCAACAAAGATACCAATACGTTTTAGAAGACCTTTGTTGTCAAGCGTAAATTGTCTATCCTTAAAGTGAGTGAATCTCACCAGTATTGGCCTCACGGAAGAATTTCCGGGTGGTCTTCCTATTCTGTGGGCACGGATGATCGAACGTGGATGTAAGTCACCTAGTCCTGCTCGAGCTACAGCTTGTATGATCTTTTTTTCACATCCTAAAAATGTCTCCCCCTTTTCTTCCATGAGTCTGAAGAATAATAAATTGTCCCTCCTGGAGTAGTTCTCTAGTTTTACTATCTTCTGCTCTAGAGCCTTTCTACATCGCCTCTCTTCCTGCAGATCATGCTTAAAGTCTTCAATTTCCTTCTCTTGCCTTCTTATTTGTTTTGTAAGTAGGTCCAGATTTTCTAGTAATGAATTGTTTCCTTTCTCTATTTCTTCTTGCAAAATACATCGAAAATTGACCTGTATTTGCTCTTTTATCATGTACAGAATACTTTCATTATCTAGAACATTTACTCTATTTAAAGAGTCCAAATTCTCTGTATAGATCAGTCTGCTGGATTTTGGTTGTTGCACTATGGAAGGGGATGGGGTATCAGGCTCTACATCACTGTGAGATCTGAAATTCTTATGTGGTGTGGCAGAACCTTTGGTATCCATGGTAAAAGTTTGTATTGTATAGTAAAAAAAACAACTGTTCCTATATGCACTTTTGCTTTTCACAGGCTAGTATTTGATTATCTTCTGTACAGATGTTGTTAAGCAAGTTCAACACATCAAGTCTTTCTTACCTTGCAAGCAAGTTCAACACATCAAGTCTTTCTTAACTTGCAAGAATCACTCAAAACTAGTCACTTCTTCTTATAATTAGTCTATTTTCATTATGTTAACAAACAACTGTTAGTATTACAATGATTACTCCCCAACTTAATTAGTTGTCAGCTCTAACCACAAAAACAGGCCTCAAGAAGTAAACACCATGCATACAATTGAACAAGGGTAAACCTCCACCTCCACCCCTGCTGTGTTATCTATAGCTAATTATTTTTAGTCACAGGCCTAATGTTCTGTGTAGCACGGTACAGATAAGAAAAACCAGGAACCCCCATGACCTCACTGCTGTGTGATAAAATGTTATAGCTTAGGTTCTCCGTATAGAGAAGTTTTTAGTGTAAATTTACAAACTGAAAACTAGTTATTTGAGCATGGGAGCATTTGAGAAACAAATTCAAATTACTAAGTTTTAATGAAGAAGTTTGAATTTATCTTTTTGTGTTTAAGATAAGTTTGACTTTAAAACTTTTTTTTTAATTATCAGGAATTGCATTAATCAAAATTTAATTATAAATTATAAAAATGATATTTGGGTGCATCAGTTTTGTTGTTGCTATAAATTAATAAGGAGAATGGATAAAAATGTATAAGTACATGCACACATAATCTTTATCATCTTTATAATCTTAAGTCTAAAAATTAGTCTTTGCTTTACAAATTCAAAATCTATTTCAATGATAGTTCTTTCAAAAATTTAGACTTAATTACTATATTTCTCTCTAGAAAAAGAATTTTCAATCAACAATCACTAGTCATTCATTTCCCAACATTCAAACTGTTTTTTTTTGTTCAATAACATGACTAAGATTTCATGTAACCTGTTGATATTTAACTGGAAATGAAACTTTTCCTAGTTTGAATTAAATGATTTGGTAATGATGTCTTCATGCAAGACATATATAATGTCCTCTATTATTGCACGTACTTCTTTGATAATATCAGACAGACACCTGACTAATGCTAAAGTAAAATATCTGGATAGTTTTGCATAATCATGATTGTGGAACTACTAAATCATAACAAGTTAAAGATCAAACGCACTGGCTACTTCATCAAATTACATTAACTTGCCTGTATCTAGACGCGTTGATAATGCAACTTTCACATATAACATTTAGAGAATATGGGCATTGCTGGCAGATAAACCATGACAAAATTAGATAGTCACTCAACCATAATAACCTATAAGTGAGTACACTTTTTAACAAAATATCAATGTTATTATTGTATAGTTTAGTTAATTAAATACTTAAAGAAATATCACTTGCAATGATGTCATAATGCATGTATTAACTATGGTTACTGAATTATTTCATTCACACACAAAAAGGACACATGTTATTATGTAGCAAAAAGATAACTGAATGAAGCAATTGTCCCAGTTAAGGTCAGTGATTTCATTTTGTTTATATATATATATATCTTCTTTTTTATTTTTGTTATTTGTTGTTGTTGTTTCACTGCATATTAATGTTGTATATTGTCTGTTTTCATTCGAGTGTCCACATATTTATTAATTCTTAAAACTCTAACTGTGGCCATGTGGAATTCTTGTACCACTACCTTAAAGTCTGATATATTAATAGCTGAAAAAATATCCAATTTAAATAAGGAATAAGATATTATATTTTATCCCAAAAAAAATTTGATGCCTTTTTTGATTATTTTGGTATCAACCTACAAAACAAGTGATGACTTGATACTGTTAAATGATGACAATGGCTGAAAAATTAGATAAGGTGACAGTGTTATCGGCGAACTGTAGAGGACTCAAGGATAAATCAAAAAGATTTGATGTTCTTAATTATCTCAAAGATATGGAAGCAGATATTATCTTCCTGCAAGACACACACTTAACAGAGCAAGATGTGTCAAAAGTCAAAATGATGTGGGATTGTGACTTTCTATTACATGGCATTCATAATAATGCCAGAGGGGTTGCTATATTCTTCAGCAACAAATTTGAGCACAAAATTTTGAATAAGTACACTGATGATGAGGGAAATGTATTGATAATTGTTAATATATATGGACCAAATAATGATGACCCCACCTTTTATTCTACACTCACAGAACAATTTCAGAGTAGTGAATATGATTAAGAAACAAGGGACCCTGCATCAATGATACTGTAACAGTACATTCTGTCGACATTCTTCCGGTCACTGAAACACATATTCGCCAGGAGGAAACGGATAGCCTTCTACATTCCATCACCCCGACAGGTTTCAAATTCTGCCACAAACCCCGTATTCATGGCCGTTGTGGTGGTGTTGGATTTTTTATCAACAAAGCTATACAGTTTAGATCTGTGGATACACCTACTTTCAGTTCCTTTGAAAATATTAGCATTGCAATTGGGTCTGCGGCTCAACCGCTTGTGTTGACTTGTGTTTATCGTCCACCTGGCTCATGCTCTGAAAGTTTCCTGGACCAATTTCTCAATCTTTTAGAATACTTATCCTCAGTTTCTCCCTCATTTCTAATTTGTGGGGATTTCAATATTCATGTGGATACTTCTTCAAATGATAGTATCAAATTCCAGAACTGTTTAGAATCATGCAATATAACACAAAATGTTCAAACGGCTACCCATCTTCATGGTCATATCCTAGACCTTGTTCTCACTCCTACTGATGCCAGTGTCATCTCCAATGTACGGGTTGCTGAATTTATTTCTGATCATGCTCTTGTCCTTGCTCGGCTTGATTCAGTTAATCCTCCTTCACATAAGGCAAAAGTTGTCACCTTTAGGAGGTATCATAAAATTGACATGGATAGTTTCCATAAGGATTTGGGAAATAGTGCATTCATAAAATGCCCTGGTGATACAGTCAGTGGTTTGTGTGAACAATACTTAGATGATTTGAGCAAATTGCTCGACAAGCATGCACCATTGGTTACTCGTACTTTTACTAAGCAAGCTACTGGTTGGCTATCTGACACCTACCGGCTGGCAAAAACCATCAGGCGACAGGTGGAACGAATCTGGCGTAAAGATAAATCTGCCTATAATCGAGCTAGACTTCGAAGACAGATTGCCCGGTGCAATTCACTGGTCAACAAAGATAAGGCAAATTACTTCAGAAACCTGGTCAGAGAAAATGCTAATGACTCCAAGAAGCTATGGCAGGTCTTGCGTACTGCACTCTAGTCCTGAAGCAGTACTCCCTTCTCATGAATCTAAGAAAGGTCTTGCTGACCGGTTTGTCACTTTCTTCAGTGACAAATTAGCTAAAATCAGAAACTCATTTTCCTCTAGTGACTCTCTCACTCTGCCTCCTCCACCTGATGTACCCAATTTCAACTGCTTTAAACAAGTTTCTCAAGAGGAAATTAGAAAAATTATCATGAAGTCACCCACTAAATCTTCTTTGTTAGATCCATGGCCTACATTTCTGGTTAAGGAATGTGTTGATATTTTACTGCCCTCTATCACCAGGCTTGTTAACTGCTCATTGTCAGAAGGTGTTGTACCTGATGAGTTCAAGAAGGATATTGTAACCCCATTGATTAAAAAGTCATCACTACCACCCAATGACTTAAAAAACTACAGACCTGTTTCTGGGTTGGGCTTCATATCCAAACTTGTTGAACGTGTTGTTGCTTCTCAATTGAATGACCATGTCAGTTTGAACGGACTAGAAAATGTCAGGCAATCTGCCTATAAACTGGGTCACTCAACTGAATCTGCATTGCTCTCAATTAAGAATGATGTTCATTTGGCTTTTGCTAAAGGTGAGGCTACTGCTGTCGTTCTCTTGGATCAATCAGCAGCGTTTGATACTATTGATCATGATACGCTACTTAATTCTCTTAGCTCCTGGTTTGGTGTGAGCGGGGTTGTCCTCGATTGGTTTAAGTCTTATCTCTCAGACCGTGTTCAGTGCATTAAGATAGGGTCAATTTTATCTGATGCCAAAAAGTTGTTGTATGGTGTGCCTCAAGGCTCTGTCCTGGGGCCAATCCTTTTTTCACTCTACACTAATCCACTGAGTAAAGTCATACGGAATCATCCTGGTATTAGTTTCCAGTTCTACGCTGATGACACACAATTGTATGTACATCTCACACATAAAAATGTTGCCTCGGCCCTTGATAAGCTGTCACACTGCCTTGAAGATGTAAAGAGATGGCTCTGTACAAATAAGCTCAAGCTAAATCCTGATAAGACCGAATTCATTGTGTTTGGCTCAAAGTCTCAGCGCGAAAAACTTAATCAGTCCTTCCCGGTCAACATACTTGGTAATCTTATATCACCAATAGATGCAGTTAGGAACCTTGGTGTCTGGTTTGATTCAGATTTCTCATTCTCATGTTATTAAGGTCTGCAAGGCTTGTTTTGCTCATGTCCGGGATCTTAAGCGACTCTGAGGACATCTGACACATGAAGCGGCTCTTATGGCTGCCAATGCTCTGGTCGGAAGTCGACTTGATTACTGTAACTCGCTGTTCAGAGGTCTCTCAGTTCTAGATCTTCGCAAACTTCAATGTGTTCAGAATAGCCTTGCCAGAATTGTTGCCAACACCACCAAGTACTCACACATCACTCCAGTTAGAAAAGCACTACATTGGTTGCCGATTAAGTACCGTTCTATCTTTAAGATTGCCATGCTGGTATATAAGTTCCTACACAGTAGTAACCCCAAATACTTTGAACCCTTCCTGATTCCCAGACAGAGTGCATATAACACACGTCAAAGTCAATCTGATGCCATATTTCTTGAGGTTCCCCACTTTGCTTCAGTTTTAAAGTCTCAAAAACATTTTGGACTCAGTTTTACATATGACGCACCTATGATTTGGAATGACCTTCCTGATGAGGTCCGTTCTGCAAACTCACTTGCCTCTTTCAGGTCAAAGTTGAAGTCATACCTCTTTGGAAAAGCATACCCACCCTAAATTTCCAATCTCCTTCTGCTTTCTCTGCGGTGCTGACCCCTGCAATGTCTCTGGTTTTTGAATATTGAACAATGTTTTTGTGTGATGCGCCTTAGAATCTGTCTTTTGATAGAGATTAAGTGCTATAAAAGTGCTATTAGAATTAGAATTACTGGTGTGGGGACTTTAACATGACACTTAATCCAGCATTAGACAGTTTCAACTATATAACTATTAACAACCCTCAAGCCAGAAGATATGTAAATAATTATATTTCGGAGAACAATCTCATTGACATGTCTAGAAATTATAACCCTGAAAGCAAGAGATGTACATGGTGCAAAAAAACCCCGTTAAAACAAGCCCGACTTGATTATATCATAACATCTTCATGTTTTACAGACTTAACCACAAGTGTAAATATAAGGCCAGGCTACAGGAGCGACCACTCAACAGTAGAATTAACCTTTTTAATTAGTCACTTCAAAAGGGGAAGAGGAACATGGAAACTCAACACAAGCTTACTAAAGGACAAAGAATATATATCCTTAATTAGAAATTGTGTAAGAGAAGAATATCTTAAATATACAGCTCCTATATACAGCTGTGATTTTTTGGAAAACTGCTGCCTCAAAGATCTATGTTTAACCATTGAGCCAGATACATTTTTAGAGGTCCTGTTGTTAAGAATTCGGGGCGAGACAATTAAATATGCGGAATTGAAAAAGAAACTCCAGTCAAAACTTGAGAAAATCCTAATCTCAGAAATAAAAAAATTAGAGGCTGGTGAAAATACTTTTGACCCTGATATATTAGAATTAAAAAAACAAGAACTTGTTGAGTTTAGAAAAAAAGATATTTTTGTTCACTAGAACACCATAATTATGTTGATAAAACTATAAAGTGCCTACATAAACAAGGTGAAAATTATATTAGGGACCAGAAGAAAATATTGAATGAAATAAAAACTTATTATGCGAAATTTTATGAGTCCACCGAAAATATAGAATTGTTCAACTGAAATGAACAGCTAAAGAATTATCAAATTAAAACCCTGAGTGTATAGAACAGGCTAAATCAATTGAAGGTTACCTTACAATACAGGAATAGGTATAGTACTTAAAAATACCAAAAATAATAAAACCCCGGGCTTGGACGGATTTCCTTCTGAGTTTTTAAAATTCTTTTGGAAAGATTTAAAGTTCTGCATTACTGATGCAATCAATTTCAGCTTTGACAAGGGGTGCGTGCCGTTAACACAGAGACAGTGCATTGTAACATATGTATTCCCAAGAAAGGAAAGGCGTCCTTTGTCAATGCTGTCAGTTTTGCATAAGTTGGCATCTGCAGCGATTGCAAACAGAATAAAGCCTTGTTTAGATCAAATTATTGATAAAACTCAATGTGGGTTCGTCCCAGGAAGATAATATTGGTGAATGCACTCGATTGATATTAGATATAATGAAATTTACAGAAGATCGAGGTATACCTGGAATGCTAGTATTAATTGAATTTGAAAAGGCATTTGATTCTGTCTCATGGTCGTTCATCTACCAAACGCTAGCTCATTTGGGTTTTTCTGAAAAATTTATAAAATGGATTAAACTTTTTAACCACAATATTAAGGCGACTATTATCCAGTGTGGTGTATTATCTGATTTCATAAATATATGAAAGGGATGCAGACAAGGTGACCCCATTGCCCCATATTTGTTTATTATTGTTGTACAAATTCTAACAATCCTCATTAAGAATAATAAATTTGTAAAAGGAGTCAAAATCGGTAATGCAGAGTTTAAGTTAATACAGTTCGCTGATGACACAACACTGATACTTGATGGTATCATGGAATCATTACAGGCATCACTTAATACCTTGGAAATATTTGGCACTTTTTCGGGATTAAAGGTTAATAAAGATAAAACGCAGATAGCCTGGATAGGTAAAAAAAAGACTAGTAAAGATACAATTATTATTAAGGACTGTACATTTAGTAGCGTATCTAGTTTTAAGTTACTGGGCATTCGTATTTCATTAGACTTCGATAGTTATCTAAAACTTAATTATTCTGAAAAGATAGCAGAAATTAAAGAAATAATCAGCAGATGGAATAAAAGGTACCTAACCCCTTTGGGAAAAATAGCAATCATTAAAACATTTCTGCTGTCTGAATTAAATCACCTTTTCTTAGTTCTGCCAGACCCACATGAAGGATATATAAAGGAAATTAATGATATATTTTAAAAATTTATATGGTTCTCAAAGCCTGACAAAATAAATAGACAAACAATTGTACTTGATAAAAAATTAGGGGGACTAAAAATGTTTAACTTAAAGTACTTTATAGCATCTCTGAAAGTATCATGTATTAGAAGACTCTTGCTAACACAGTCATTATGGATAATACTCTTTGAACAGTCATTCAATGTAACACTTCATAAATTTACATGTAGCGGGTCAGGATATTATCTACTGTTAAAAAACAGGACTAAGAATAAATTCTGGATAGATGTATTCAATGCTTGGCACCTTTTTACTAATGAATACCAACCACATACAAACTTAGCTGTAATAACAAGTCCATTGTGGTACAATACTAACATGTCTTGTCATGAAATATTCATTCCAAATGGGTTTGAAAAGGGCATAACTGCAGTATCCGAAGTTCTTAACTTAGATGGTTCAATTAAAACCTGAAATGAAGTTAAACAAGAATATTCTATTAACTCTATTAACCCTATTTGCACTAGGGTCCAGCAAAACGTGAAGAAATTTCTTAAAAAACATTCGCCAATAGCTGATTCTAATGTGCAGAGTCCCTTTATTCCTTTTTACATATTACCTATTTGGAAAAATAATAAGGGAGTAAGAGCCTTTTATAAAGTACTGTTGCAAAAAGAAAAAAATAATCATAATATGAAACAAAAATGGCAATTTGAGCTGGATATAAATATTGATGACAAAATATGGATGTCAATATTCAATGTGTGTTTTAACAGTTTAGATAACAACAGCTTGCAGTGGTTTCAGTTAAAACTCATTTATAGAATACTCCCTACAAAGGAATATTTAAGGAAAATTAATATCGTGAACACTGCAGAATGTAGATATTGTCAAGAAAGTGAAACTATTTCGCATATGTTTGTTGAATGTAATAGAATTGTAGAGTTTTGGAAGGAAATAGAAGAACTGATATGTCAAATCATTGGTTTTCAAATTAAATTTTCAGCTTTTGATATGCTGTTTGGCTATCAGAATAGGGACCAAAACAAAATCCCTTTAATTCTGATATTACTTGTTGCAAAAAATATATATTTTAGACACAAACTCTACAAATGGCATTCTTAACTTAAATGTACTGAAATGTAGATATCACCAAACATATGCCGATGAAAAATACTTTGCTGTTCTCTCAGGCAAACAAAATAATTTTAATAGAATCTGGGATAAATGGGGTACAGCCTTGGAAAAAATGACAAGTATTTGATATATCAGTTACTTACTAAAGTAGCGACAGACCCCCTTATGCTCAGGTCTTGATGCTTATTTATGTAGTTTTTTAAGGGCTGTGGGGTATTGTTTTCACCCATGGTGTCCGGATGGGTGGGTGGGCGGGCGGCGGGAAATAGTTTGTCCGGGCTGTATCTCAGAAACCGTAAGGTGTAGGAAGTTCATACTTGGCAGGGACATTGGTTGGGGGGTGTAGGTGTGCAACGTCATGGTCTGACCTTGATTTGACCTTTGACCTTGCTGTAGTGACCTTGAGTTTGAAAATCTTGTCCGGGCTCTATCTCGGCAACCATAAGGTGTAGGAAGTTGATACTTGGCAGGGACATTAGTTAGGGGTTGTAGGTGTGCAACGTTATGGTCTGACCTTGATTTGACCTTGCCGTAGTGACCTTGAGCTATAAAATCTTGTCCGGGCTATATCTCGGAAACCGTAACGTGCAGGAAGTTGATACTTGGTAGGGACATTGGTTAGGGGGTGTTGGTGTGCAAGGTCATGGTCTGACCTTGATTTGACTTTTGACCTTGCCGTAGTGACCTTGACCTATAAAATCTTGTCCGGGCTATATTTCAGAAACTGTAAGGTGTAGGAAGCTGATACTTGGTAAGGACATTGGTTGAGGGTAGTAGGTGTGCAACATCATGGTGTGACCTTGATTTGACCTTTGACCTTGCTGTAGTGAACTTAACCTATAAAACCTGGTCCAGGCTATATCTCGGAAACCGTAAGGTGTAGGAAGTTGATACTTGGTAGGGACATTGGTTAGGGGGTGTAGGTGTGCAACGTCATGGTCTGACCTTGATTTGACTTTTGACCTTGCCGTAGTGACCTTGACCTATAAAATCTTGTCCGGGCTATATTTCAGAAACTGTAAGGTGTAGGAAGCTAATACTTGGTGAGGACATTGGTTGGGGGTAGTAGGTGTGCAACATCATGGTGTGACCTTGATATGACCTTTGACCTTGCTGTAGTGAACTTGACCTTTAAAATCTTGTCCAGGCTATATCTCAGAAACTGTAAGGTGTAGGAAGTTTATACTTGGTAGGGACATTGGTTGAGGGTTTGAGGTGTGCCACGTCATGGTGCGACACTGATTGACCTTTAACCTTGCTGTATTGACCTTTAAAATCTTGTTGCACCTTTGGGTCTGTCTGTTGATGCAGATTAAGCACTGTTAAAGTCATATTAGAATTCATTAAGAATTTCCTTTTGCAAGTTCCCATTGTAACAGATGGAATTTCATCAAGTGAGCCACAGGCTTTTCTCCAACACCACACATAAGCATTCATTGAATGTATTGCCACTTCTGTATGCATGGGTAATATTCAAAACATCCAAACCATAATTCGGCCATTTTTGGTTTACTGATAAATGCTGTCATTTTATTATTGAATTGTTTTGTATTAATACTTCATCTTTACATACATTTCTTTTCCTTAGATATTATTTTCTCTACTTAAACATTATTTGGACCTTAATATAACTGACACTGCTCTGAAAGTATCTTGAACTTTGTACTGTTATACTACTTCTATATCTCATGGTGTTGAAAAATATTTCCCCAGGCTGTGGGGTACAGGCATCTCTGATGCTATTTTTTCTTTTACTTTTGTTTCCTAATTTTTGTTATATGACAATTTTGGCTTTTATGTAAAAGAATTCTGAAACATGTAATATGCAGAAATAGTAAAAAAAGAGAAAAGATTTCATGTTGGAAAACCAAACTTGATTAAGTGTTGATTTTTGTATGAAATATCACTACTTTTTCCAGTCAGAAATCTAGCTTTGAAATAGTGTTGAAATTGTTACAGTGTCAATTTTTCAACCAAAGATCACCATTATTTCTGGTCAAAATTTCACTACTTTTTCATGTCAGAAAACTAACTTAGCTTTAGTAGTTGACAATGCGGATTTCAACATCAGGACCTGTTTTCAACTCTAAATCAATGACATTTCAAGGTGTGTGCCTGCTGGGTTAGTTGTAAACTTTTACTTTATATATCTTTTGTGTTTAAACCTTGTTTATTTATATTCTTATTTATCCCGTTTACCTTCAATAAACTACACCATAGCAGAGCAATGTTGGCTCAAATATGTAGCACAACATGTGGTGGCATTATGGAGTGGTGTTATAAGTTTGATGGCGTTTTGACTGTATTTCTTTTTAAAAAATGATTACGTTCATTCCTCAAGAGAGATAGAGATACCTTATGGTTATGTCAGTGATGACAGTCGTAAAGTTCTGTGTGTTATAAGTTATATACGATATACTGAAATGTATATTATCTGTAATGTTCCATTTTGTTATACTCTCTATATATCCTTAGTGTGATATAGTTATTTTATATATTTTATTGTAGAAATGGACCTTTCCATAGGCCACGCCCACATCCTGGTTTACGGTATTTTAGTTGTCTCCATGTCAGGCCTTGTCTTATAAATGGCTAAAATGGCTGGATATCAAAGATAAACATCAAGTATTTCAAGATATACGAGAAAAACGTGTATTATAAAATGATTGGATGGAGCATAAAATAAGAAATTATATAATAAAGTACATTTGTTTTATTGTGACAAAAATTATAAAATAAATAAACACACAATTTATTGAT
Organism: Sabellastarte sp. h YS-2021; assembly: GCA_964017235.1. Classification (NCBI taxonomy): domain Eukaryota; kingdom Metazoa; phylum Annelida; class Polychaeta; order Sabellida; family Sabellidae; genus Sabellastarte; species Sabellastarte sp. h YS-2021. The sequence goes on from OZ024928.1 coordinate 141,603,325, forward strand.
CAAAACAAATCCTCGTGCATTGCAGTAATATGTAAACAATGGCAGCTTGGGAACATATGTATGCATTGCGGACATTTTAAAGTATAGGCAGGATTGATGATATAAATTTTTTATGAAATTACACTGTAATTTCTTTTTGTTCCATTATCAGAAAGCAATAATATTTACAAATATGTCACTAAAATTGGTACGCATTTGTAATTCAAAATGGCGCCCGCGGAAATGATTGGTTGTTGGTATTGTAGTAAACAGGATGTTTGCCGATTTGCGGTATTTTGATTGACACCGTGGAAAGGTCTATAAGACCCGATGGAGGGTTTGCTACCCTCACCCTCCCGGGATCTATAAAAATGTTTGTAAAAAAGGGTAAATAAAAGTATTTTCAAGTGAAAAAAAAAACCATTACTCAATTGGGAATTGCAACACTAGCCTATATTTAGCCAATTTAAAACATGAAATATGCAGGAAACACAAGCAGACACTCTTTATATTATCAGCTATTAATATAAATTTTTAAATCTGATCCAATCTACTGATTAGCAGGGCCAATATGTTCCCCATAAAGGGGAACTCAGTGCGCTATAGTAACAAATACATTAGTCATAAGGATAGTCGAGGGGCGATCAAGGTCTGTAAAGGGAAAGAAACTAGGTGGGCAAACTGGGGTTAAACAGGTGGGTTTTGAGGTGTTTTCTAATGGATGTGACAGAGGGGGCTGTTTCTTATTTGGAGAGGAAAAGAATTCCAAAGAACTGGGCCATAGTGACTAAAAGAATTTGAAAAGTGTTTGTTTTATTTGTGGAATGTGAGATCAAAGGTAAGGATGTGAAGGTGCTTAAGTTTAGGGCTGCTGTATCTTTTGTTTCTGGAGGAGGTGTAGGGGTCAATTAATTCACTTAGGTAAGCTGGTTGTCCGTAGTGTAGAATTTTGTATGTAATGAGGCCTATTTTTTATTGTACCCTGTACCTGACTGGGAGCCAGTGGAGTTTTTTTCAATTGAGGGGTAATGCGTTAGAACTTAGAGGAGTGAGTGACTACCCTACAGAATGAGTGTGACAAACAGGGAATTGCAGTAGTCCAATCTGATGACCAAGGCATTTACTAAAAGGACCGATGCTTTAAGGTTGAGAAGAGGACGAATTTTGTAAATTAAAGTTCTTCATTAACTTTTTAAAACTGTATATTCTGCTTTCAGAATTGACTCTCTAACTGTGAATAAATGCTCATTTATGCTAAAGGGATAGTGCACAAAGATTATACACGCATATTTCATTGATACTATGTTTTGAGAGATTGAAATAGGTGCATTCTACCACCCTAGTAAATGCCTTTTCATGCATGGGTAAATAAAATGGTATAATTAATTTATAACAGACCAAAGGTCAAAGTTATAGGGTTTTACATCCCGTTCAATTTATTTATTGATTTATTTGGGGTTTTACGTCGCTTTCAACACTTTACAGGTCATATCACGATGGGTAGTTGGAAGGGCAGAGGAAACCAGTACATACAGTTCGTTAGGGTTCTGTACTGTAAACTGCCGACCAACGGCAAGCAACTACCAGCTTTCCCACTTGAGGCCGTGCCGGGAATCGAACCCCAGCCTCAGAGGTGGGAGGTGAGAGTGTTACCACTCTGCCACCGTGGCCCCTACATCCCGTTCAACAATAAGAGTCATATTGGGACAGATTCTCAGCATTGTCACTTGTGGGAGTCGAACCACACAGAGGTGACAGCCTGTGATTAGATGCCAAATTTGCTATAACCACTAACCCACTGAGGGCCTCTAAAAATTAATGGCAGAATTAATACATTGTAATTAAGTAACCAAGAAAATGGGACTTATTTCATTTTGTATGTTCATCACCAACATCACTTTATCTTTAGCATGTGTCTTATTTGCCTGTGTGGGACAAAAGTATTTATATACATTAGCTCTTTCTTTGTCCTTTACTGAGGTCACATAACACCCCCTCCTCCAAGATATGTGTAAAAAAAAATTTAAAAAAAAACAAAAAGAAAATGAGAAAAAAGTACTTCAGCTACTTTTAGACGTTGATTATGCTATGCAAATTGTATAATATTTATCTGATAATAAATTCATCTACTACTGAGGCACTTAAACTAGTATTTAACTGGGTTTGAGAAAAAAAAACCAGTCTTTTCTCCTTTGTATTTTATGAGAATGAGAAAAATTCACTGCATGTACAATCCAAAATTTTCACACAACTGTTGTAATTGTTCATAAATATCATAGGCTTTCATTTTTGCATTAAACTTTCAGTTTCTCTAGAGTGGGAAACTTAATTTTTGTTAACATAAGTACTGTAGTTGTTTTTATTATGATTAGGACAAACCTTATCATATCACCATGGCAATATATATAAATGTATTTACTTTTAAAAGGTTTAAAAGGAAATATAAAGTCCTGGAGCCATTTTGTTCAACAATACTAAGATAAGGTGACCTTAGATCTAAGTAAGGGAATGTTTTTCGCTTAAGTTTTTCTTGGACTTTATAGTCACAAAACAAAAGTTAGGAATGTTCAGTTTCATATTTTCTTACTTGAAATCTAAGAAATACTTAAAATCAAAGTTTGAAATGGTCTAAGTATTCTTGTAGAATATGACCCCAGGGGTTATTCTCATATTGCTTACAATAAATTGAGTTTGATGAGAAAGCACCAAGGTTTATGATGCAATAATAAAAACAAAGGTAGACTAAAAAGTCACCAGTTGCATCTAATCTAATCTACTGTTTTGCAGGCGCAATATCTTCCCCACAAAGGGGAACTCAGTGCGCTGGTTAACAGAAATTGTTTATTGTAAGGAGAGTCGAGGGGCGGTTAAGGTCAGTGATCCAGAGTTATGGGTGTGACCAAGAGGGAAGGAGACTAACTTGGGAAACTGGAGTTGAAGAGGTGGGATTTAAGGTGTTTCCTGAATGATGCAACAGAGCGGATATTTCTTATTTGGAGGGGGAAGGAGTTCCAAAGAACTGGGGCATAGTGACTGAAAGAATTGGAACAGTGTTTGATTGATTTATGAACTCTATGGTCAAAAATGGGGTATGGAGGAACTTAAGTTTGGGGGTGCTTTGCCTTGTATTTCTGGAAGAGTTGTAGGGGTGAATTAATTCTCTTAGGTAAGCTGGTTGAGTTTGGTTGAGAATTTTGTACGTAATGAGGCCTACTTTAAATTGTACCCTGTCCCTGACTGGGAGCCAGTAGAGTTTTTTCAGTTGAGGGGTAATGTGTCAGAATTTAGGGGAGTGGGTGACAAACCAGCAGAGTGAGTTTTGGACCCACTGCAATCTCCTTAACTCAAAATCAGTGAGTGATACAGAGAATTGCGATAGTCCAATCTGGTGCTCACCAAAGCATTTGCTAAGAGAACTGATGTATTAACGTCTAGATGAAGATAAATTCTGTGGAGGTCTCTAGCATGAATTCTGGTAGACTTTACCACTCCAAGGTTCTTGACATTTTGTGATGTTGAGACCTGATTACCAAGTATATTGATTGTGAAGTGAGGAAGGAGTTGTTTACAGTTGTTTTTTGAGCCTATCAATATAAACTCGGTTTTAAGGATTGAGTTTTAATTTATTTGTGAGCATGAAATTTTGAATGTCGTTTATGCAGCTCTTTAATGTTTGTATAGAGTGAGAGAAATTAGCTGGTGAGAGTGTTACATATAACTGAGTATCATTGGCATAGAAGTGGTAATTAATACACTGTGAGAGTGAATGATTGAGCCAATTGAGTTTGTTTAGAGAGAAAAAAGAATTGGACCAAGGACGGAGCCCTGGGCACCCAAAACTGGAGCGCAACAGGATGTGAGAGTTTGCTACCTACCTTGACCTTGTCCTTTCTGACACTTATGGTTTGAACCAGCCAAGTGCTAGTTCAATGATTCCATAGTAAACATTAAGTCTGTCAAGGTGAATGGTGTGGTCAATGGTTTTTAAGACGACAGAGAGATCCAATAAGGTAAGGGCTGTGACAGACCCTTTGGCCATGTTGAGAAGATCATTCTGAACATTAAGGAGGGCACTTGCAGTAGATTGATGTTTTCTACAAGCAGATTGGAAAGAGGTCATGAGGCCAGCTTTATCAAGGTGAGTTTGTAGCTGGACTGCTACTACCCTTTCAAGTATCTTTGAAATAAAGCTAAGATTAGAAACAGGCCTGTAATTTTTGAAAACTTCTTTATCTAAGGATGATTTTTTGAGGATTGGAGTAACATGGGCCTGTTTAAAGAAGTTAGCACTTACCTTGTTCAAAAGAGCCATTAATTATTGAAGTGGTGGGGGTGATGAGGATGTCCAGATAATCAATGACAAGAAAAGTGGGCCAAGGGTCAAGGGAACATGATTTACGTGGAGAGTTCATGATGATTTTGGTAACTTTATCCTCAGTTACAGTGGAGAAAGTGGAAAACATGGGGGAGGGGAGTCAGGGGTGATGTGTTGAGAGCTCAGGGAAGCAGGGAAAGTTGAGCGAATTTTTTTTCAATTTTATCTGTAAAGAACTCCACAAAACAGGAACATCAATTGTTTTATTAATTTCTCTTATTTGCCTCACAGTCTTTGGCATAGATTCTATGCATTCCAGGTTTGGTAGTCCTTGTAAATTCCGGATATCCACGGGTACGGCTTTCAGTAAACACCGCAGAAAGCTACCCAGAATGCATTTGACAGAACTAAGAATGACGTCACTGCAGAAAGCAAAGAAATATAAAATTTTGTAGAATATTTTCAATTTAAATGAAAACTTCATGTTACACCCAGATAACTGTATCTTATTTACAAATGAGGATTGAACAAAACGGTGCATTTCGGACGTTCGCATAATCGTATGATAGTTAAATAGATTGTGATATATTTATAGTTAGGCATCAACAGTGCTTTTGTTTTTGTGTTTTCGTTCCGCCGTGAAGACCATATCAAGAGAAAAGAAGACTGTTGAAGACATATGTGATTCATTTACCTGTCATTGAGATATTTAGCAATAAAAATGATTAGATAACAACATATGACTTTAATATAGTTGTTGAATTGATGCAGTTTTCTCAATCAATCTTCAAATAAAGTTACACAGGTAAAGGTCATGGATTCGGATGAGGATTTTCAGCTGGATGAATTTGAAGATGGGATTGAGGAAGAAGATGATGAAGACTTCGTTGATATGGGATTAGAACCTGAGGGATCTTCTCATGAGAGACGTTCACTGGAAGCATTTCAGTTTAAAGTATTGACTGCAGACGAAATTGTAAAACACATGGTAGACTGCATAAAGGAAGTTAACACAGTGATCCAGGTTAATAACTACTGTAATAATTATGGGATTATTCTTAAATTGTTTTTAAATATTTACACACTTACCTGGCAACATTTATGGTGGTAAAAACTAAATAAGGAACTACCTAGATTTTATATGTCCATTGCAGTGTCCAATATTCTGATTTACAATAAAGTCACGGCCACTTGTTTGCTACTGTTAACCCGCTATACCAAATCTCGCTATCAATAAATTAACATCGTGAATTTGAAGGTTTTATCGACAACTCGGCCCGTTTCAAAGTCAGTCCCCCACAAAGTGAAAATGAGAACAACTCAAAAGTTTGAAATCACACAGTATTCTTTGCGATTTTCTAACAATATGTTATAGAAATGATGCCTGGAGATCAAGTATGTTACCTGGAAATGTATACTTAGCTGAAGAATTAACATTTCAATTTCGCGGACTTACACAATTTATATTCCATGTGTACACAAAAATATGAGGTCACAGAATTCCGTGGGGTTTCCTTGCAACATTTTATCAATAGAAATGTTGCTTAAAACTCAAATAATTTATGTGAAACTTTGTTTAACCCAAATACCTTAATAAGGCTTATAGTTTGTATGGGCTGAGTTTGCAGGGGGCCGACTTTGAAGTGGGCCAAGATGACCAGATTCCATTTGAAGTATTTGATCTTCAAGTAGCATTTTTATAAAAAAATGTTGTTAGCAAAACCCCACAGGATTCCATGACCTCATGTATTTTCCATGCATACATGTATATTAATGCGCAACGTTTGAAGTTGAAGTATTTAGTCTACCCCACTAAAGTCAATGGCCTAACATGAATATAAATGAGTACTATAAATCCAAGACTTTAAAATTCTTTGATCTTAAAAGCAGCATTTATAAAGTATTGACAGTGTAAAGTATTTCCCATGCAAACATGAATATCAACCATTTAAAGTAGACCATGTGCGTATGTACCAGTATTAATTGGTCGCGAGTTGTGGTAGCGAGTTCCAATTAATGTCTTCCTAATATCCTTACCAATATCTGTTTTTACAACAACAGCCAGTGAAATTCCCAACCAGCCATATTTTAGGCCTGATTGCAGAAAATGAAACCTCTTGCTTCACATCCTCAGCTTATATGATTCAGATATGATGTCAAATATTTACTTCACCCTGTACTTCTAAAAAGACTTGAGAACCTTATCTGTGTTCCTTATGGAATGGTCTCCTTTGTTGTGTACAACTTGAGATTTTCTAGAAGTTGCAAGTTGAACAGTTCGACTTGTATAAGATGCAGCATGTACAATTTTTATTGAAGTTAATATTATACCAACAAAACAGTGTCTGCTAATGAGCTTATGCTTTTACATTGAATGGGACATAAAATCCAAACCATGACTGTGGTTTTTAAACACTGTAATTCTGCAATAATTGCCAGGAGGGGCACATACATTTTTGAGTCATAACTTTTTAACTTCAGTCTGTCAGGAGTTGAAAAGTGCACACAAAACCTTAAAAAAAAACTACTTTTCCATTTGGTGTTTAAATAGGTACAAAGCCAGAGTTGAAATGGCAAATGGCAAAAATATGGCACACATTGCAAAAATATTTCAGGTGTTTCTGTCATATTAATTTAATATGGTAGTTCAGGTATTAACTGTTATGGCATAAATTGTAGGGATGGATCATTAGTCCCAGTATCGAGAATAGATTAGTGAAATACTTTCAAAACATTTTACAACTGCCAATTCGCTTGTTAACACATAATTGTAGAAAAACATAAAATATTTGAAACAAGTTTTAAATCTGAAGAAATTGCACACTTTTATCCCATAGATTGTACATTTAGGAACTTTCATTGTGATTTTGATGAGAGGAAACTCCCATATTTTGATTTCATGAGGTTTCACTTTCTGTCATTGGCCTATTTTATTGCGGTTGTACTAAACACATTTTTTCACCCATGTATTGTTTTCACCCATGGTGTCCGGATGGGCGGGTGGGCGTCAGGGCGGGTGAGCGGGGAAAAGTTTGTCCAGACTGTATCTCAGAAAAGCGTAAGTTGTAGGAAGTTGATACTTGGTAGGACATTGGTTAGGACGTGTAGGTGTGCAACGCCATGGTCTGACCTTGATTTGACCTTTGACCTTGCCGTAGTGACCTTGAGTTTGAAAGTCTTGTCCGGGCTGTATCTCAGAAACCGTAAGGTGTAGGAAGTTGATACTTGGTACAGACATTGGTTAGGGGGTGGGTGCGCAACATCATGGTGTGACCTTGATTTGACCTTGCTGTAGTGACCTTGACCTATAAAATCTTGTCCGGGCTATATCTTGGAAACCGCAAGGTGTAGGAAGTTGATACTTGGTAGGGACATTGGTTAGGGGTTGTAGGTGTGCAGCATCATGGTGTGACCTTGTTGTAGTGACCTTGACCTTTAAAATCCTGTTGCACCTTTGGGTCTGTCTTTTGATGCAGATTAAGCACTGTTAAAGTCATATTAGAATTCATTAAGAATTTTACTTTTACAACTTCCCATTGTAACAGATGGAATTTCATCAAGTGAGCCACAGACTTTGCTCCAACACCACACATAAGCATTCATTGAATGTATTGCCACTTCTGTATGCGTGGTAATATTCAAAACATCCAAACCATAATTCGGCCATGCCAGATGTAGATAAAGAGTGTCGTAATCTTTAGTTTACTGATTAATGTTGTCATCTTGTTATTGAATTGTCTTGTTTTAATACTTCATCTTTACATGCATTATCTTTCTCTTAGACATTATTTTGTCTATTTAAACATTGTTTGGACCTTTATATAACTGACAGTGCTCTGAAAGTATCCTGAACTTTGTACTGATACACTACTTCTATATCTCATGGTGTTAAAAAAAAACTACTTTTCCATTTGGTGTTTAAGTAGGTACAAAGCTAGGCTGTGGGGTATGGGCATCTCTGATGCTATTGTTTTTTTTTTAATTTCAGAATCAGACCATTTTTACATTAGCAGCCTCATGATTGACACATATTTGATATCCACCCATCCCCAATAAATGATAATAGTGTCTCACACTCTGATTTGTTAAAAGTGTTTAATTCAGCAAAAGTTGTTTTGCAATCCAACTTGGGAAACAGAACTGTACAAGTTGGGTTGTTTGTTGGTGAATGAGGTGTAACTCGCGGCTTGTACAAAATGTCAACTTGTATTTGTATTTATACTCCGTGCAATATCTCTAGGTACTACAGGATTTAAAGCGCTAAATGACCCATCTGACTGTACAAGTATAGTCCAACTCTGAAATTATTGACATTTCCCTGAATGAAAGACAGAGGCTCAAGGGTGACTATTTATCAATGTCCTTGGGGTTCTTTAACCTGCCACTGTGAGTGGGATCTAGTGACAGAGGACAGCCATTTGAAGTGGTCATCCGAGCCACTATGTATCCACCTGTACCTGGGATTGAACCCACATCCTCTGTGTTCCTAGGCGAGTGTCATCCACTAGGCGGCAGTGGCACTTGTAAATGCCATAATTATATCCCCAGACGAAAGTCGGCGATATATTGGATTCAGGTCCGTCGCGCTGCCGCCACCGTAGAAATTTCCTTGTGGAAGCGATAACTCAAAAACAAATTAATATTTTTTTTTTCAAACTTGGTACACATGTTAAGGGTGCCCAAAGGAAGATCCCTATTTTAAGGTGACCTTAAACTCCCAGTAAAAAAGAACTTATGGCCACCTGAAGTTCAGAAATTGGACTTTTGGCCACTTAGAGCCCTGTAGGTCACAAACTATGATGCTCAGCTGGCTGAAATTTTACCTGACAACACATTAATATGTTCTAGTACATGTGCCGAAAATCACGACTTTAAGTTGAGGAGAAAATTGTGTTTGAGGCCCATAAATACCCCCACTTAGGGATTTTTTGCTATACTTTTCACATATTTTGCCCTATAATTTGGAAGTGGTAATTCTGATGAGTCTCAAACTGCGCTAGGTATAACTTTGATATGTAATCCTTGTCTGTAGAAAATTTTAGGGCTGTAGGTTTACCCAAAGGGGTCGACTTAAGGTCTCAAAAGTGCCCACAGAGACCCAATTTATGCACTTTTTGCCACTTTCAAGCACTGTAGCTTTCAAACTATGTCTCTCATCTAAGTTAAATATCATCTGGGAATATATCTATGTGTTTTCTTATATGTGCCCCAACATTTAGGCCTTTAATAGACAGTTAACCTGTGTATCAGGACCATAAACACCCACCCGAGTGACCCTTATAAGACATTTTTCACATCTTTTTCCCTGTAACTTGGAAATGGTAAGTCTGAGAAGTTTCAAGCTGTATTAGATATATATTCTGTGTGTAATCTTAGTATGTAACAGATTTTAAGTCTGAAGCTTTAATTTTGAAGGTCAAATTGAGGTCTCTAAAAGGCTCCCAAAGACCCAATATTTGGACTTTTTGCTACTTTTAAGCCCTGTGACTGTCAAACTATGTGACTGATAGAGCTCAAATCCTATCTGAGAAGATATTAGTATGTTCTTTTTATATGTGCCAAAAATTAAGGCTTTAAGAAGACATTTAACCTGTGTATGAGGACCATAAATCCCCACCCGAGTGACCATTTTTAGACATTTTTCACATATTTTTCCCTGTAACTTTGAAATGGTAAGTCTAAGAAGTTTCAAACTGTATTAGATGCATATTCTATGTGTAATCTTAGTATGTGACAAATTTTAAGTCTGAAGCTTTAATTTGAAGGCCACATTTAGGTCTCTAGAAGGCCCCATAAAGACCCAGTATTTGGACTTTTTGCCAATTTTAAGGCCTGTGACTGTTAAACTATGTGACTGATAGAGCTGAAATCTCATCTGGGAATATATTATTATGTTCTTTTTACATGTGCCAAAAATCAAGGCTTCAAGTAGACATTTAACCTGTGTATGAGGACCTTAAACACCCACCTGAGTGACCCTTTTAAGACATTTTTCACATATTTTGCTCTGTAACTTGGAAATGGTAAGTCTGGGAAGTTTCAAACTTTATTAGATACATATTCTATGTGTAATCTTAGTATGTAACAAATTTTAAGTCTGAAGCTTTAATTTGAAAGGCACATCGAGATCTCTAAAAGGCCCACAGAGACCCAATATTTGGACTTTTTACCACCTTTAAGCCCTGTGACTGTTAAACTATGTCATTGATGGAGCTGAAATCCCATCTGGGAATGCATTATTATGTCCTTTTTACATATGCCGAAAATCAAGGTTTTTAGTAGACATTTAACCTGTGTATGAGGGCCATAGACACTCGCCCAAGTGCCTTTTTTGACATTTTTTCCGTATTTTGCCCTGTTATTTGGAAATGCTTAGTGTGACAAGTCTTAAACTGTATTATATATAATTTTTGTTTGTTATGTATGTCCCCCAAAAAGTTTCAGATCTGTAGTTTAATTGCTAAGGTCTCTTTAACAATTGTAAAATGCCCACAGGAACCCAATTTATGGACATTATGCCACTTTAAAGCCCAGTAACTGTCAAACTATGTGGGTTATACAGCTGAAATCTTTGAATTTTTAAAAGGAAATGCCTGTCTATTTAAATTTTGAATATTAATAATGTTATGGCTATCTTAGTCTTTTAAGAACTTATTTTTGTGTGTTATACCTCTGCTTGCTGAGTTTTTAACTTTTTAAAATGAAACTGATTAAACATATTCAAGTAGACAAAATGGACGCTTTAAGTGAGCTTTAAGTCCCAATATCAATGAAATTATATCCTTATGTAGTAAAACTAGGGGATTTTTAACCCTCAACTAGCCCAGTTTTATTCAACTTGCCTCAGTTAATTTTGACACAGCTTCTACAGTTATGAACTCATTTCAGTTGATAATCACATACTTAAAATTCTCAATTCTTTTTGTATTTGAGTACCCCTTTTATATAGATTGTTTGTTTACCATTTATGCTGTAGCACTCCATCTCTTTGTAGTCCCAACCCACATCCCCCACCCGGATTCCCCCCACCCACCTCTGGGACCTCCAGCTATATTGAGTGACACTAAATAAACAAAGGTATTTAATGATATCAGATGAGAAACAAAGAACTCAATGGGGTTGCAGATCTTGTGTAATAGTGAGAGAGGTGTGGAGAAGGGGAGAGGGGTGGGGGTGGGAGGTGGTGGGCTTCATTACATATAACACAAAGGGGAGTCAGAACTGAGATTGTGTCACATATTTAGGTTGCATATATATGGACCACATATATAGGTATAGAGGAAATGAATAACTGAAAACAATTTGCAAATTCTAAAAATATTATAATAAAATAATAATATAAATAATTTTTTTTAAAATAATATTTTATTTGTGAACAAATATAGAAACAGATATGCACTTTTGGGATTATGAATTTTAGAATGGACATTGAATCATCAATCATTTAAATACTTTGAAGGAAGATTGAAAAGTATGATGAGTTGAGTTAAAAATAATATTTTATTTGTCAACAAATATAGAAACAGATATGCTCTTTTGGGATTATTATTTTAGAATGGACATTCAATCATCAATCATTTAAATACTTTGAAAATAGGTTTAGAGTTATCATTGCAGGAAGATTGAAAATATAATTTGAGTTATGTATTCGGCGTCTGGGGATACACCATCTTCCTTGGGAAGATATAAACAGAGCAGATTGATGTGCTGAAGTTCATATAATAATGGGTAATTATGTTTTAAAAAATCCCCGATCAAAACCTGTGGCGTGAGTGACCTGTCTGGGGATATGTTGGCGCCGAGTTGGCCCAATCTAGTTTATAATGATTATAGTATGTAATATGGTCAAAATTTTGAAATAATGTCATTTTTACCCCACAGCCCTTAAGGGCTGTCGGGGTATTGTTTTCACCCATGGTGTCCGGATGGGCGGGCGGCGGGAAATAGTTTGCCCGGGCTGTATCTCAGAAACTGTAAGGTGTAGGAAGTTCATACTTGGCAGGGACATTGGTTGGGGGGGTGAAGGTGTGCAACGTCATGGTCTGACCTTGATTTGACCTTTGACCTTGCTGTAGTGACCTTGAGTTTGAAAATCTTGTCCGGGCTATATCTCGGAAACCGTAAGGTGTAGGAAGTTGATACTTGGTAGGAACATTGGTTAGAAGTTGTAGGTGTGCAACATCATGGTCTGACCTTGATTTGACCTTTGACCTTGCCGTAGTGACCTTGATCTATCAAACCTTGTCCGGGCTCTATCTCAGCAACTGTAAGGTGTAGGAAGTTGATACTAGGTAGGGACATTGGTTAGGGGGTGTATATGTGCAACGTCATAGTGTGACCTTGATTTGAGCTTTGACCCTTGCTGTAGTGACCTTGACCTATAAAATCTTGTCTGGGCTATATTTCGGAAACTGTAAGGTGTAGGAAGCTGATACTTGGTGAGGACATTGGTAGGGGGTAGTAGATGTGCAACGTCATGGTGTGACCTTGATTTGACCTTTGTACTTGCCGTAGTGAACTTGACCTATAAAATCTTGTCCAGGTTATATCTCAGAGACTGTAAGGTGTAGGAAGTTTATACTTGGTAGGGACATTGGTTGAGGGTTTTAGGTGTGCCATGTCATGGTGTAACACTGATTGACCTTTGACCTTGCTGTATTGACCTTTAAAATCTTGTTACACCTTTGGGTCTGTCTGTTGATGCAGATTAAGCACTGTTAAAGTCATATTAGAATTCATTAAGAATTTCCTTTTGCAAGTGCCCATTGTAACAGATGGAATTTCATCAAGTGAGCCACAGGCTTTTCTCCAACACCACACATAAGCATTCATTGAATGTATTGCCACTTCTGTATGCATGTGTAATATTCAATACATCCAAACCATAATTCGGCCATTGTCTTGTTTTAATACTTCATCTTTATATACATTTCTTTTCCTTAGATATTATTTTCTCTGCTTAAGCATTATTTGGACCTTAATATAACTTACACTGCTCTGAAAGTATCTTGAACTTTGTACTGTTACACTACTTCTATATCTCATGGTGTTGAAAAATATTTCCCCAGGCTGTGGGGTACGGGCATCTCTGATGCTATTTTTACATGTTAAAATATTTCTTACGTGAAATCTCTGCATTACAGTTATATGTTATTGTGCCTTATCAGGAAATAATGGTTATATTTTATTGTGTATTATCTAGAAGTAATGGAAAGTTAAAGTATTTAAAATATGGGCTAGACTAATATGTTTATATTAGCTGAATTTTCCTTCTCTTGACTTAGCTTCCTGCAACGACAACAAGAATACTACTTCATCATTTTAGATGGGATAAAGAAAAGTTAATGGAATGGTAAGACAACCTTTTATTTATTTTTTTTATTCTTATCTTTCTTATGGGGGGAGGGGGGGAGGAATTATTAGTCATCATCTAACACATAATAAAACTAATAAGAATAATAAAATATAACTAAACACCACAATTTTTCTTAATGACGAAAATAAAAATTCTTGTAAAAATTCTAGTATGTCAGAAATGGTGTGAGGTGGAGTGATTTCTGCGAAATGTTTGGCCCACAGGGTATTAAGGCTGAAACAATTAGCAAAATTTGCTAGCTGGTAGTCGCTTGCATTAACCGCCGATTAACTGTTTCCAAGGTTTAACATGTTTGAGAAAATACAGAAAACGTCACATGAACAGGTCTTCCAGATGTAAACGAACAAAACGCCGTATTCGACAACCACAAGAAATGCGTGCGTTGTCGTGAGAAGGGGGTGGGAGACGACCCCTGTGTGAAGAAACAAGTTTGCCAGATATGTAAGGCGTTTACACCTTCTCAGATTCTTCAACTGGCCACCCCGACTTACAAGACAAGGAAAGAACGTGGTGAGCAGAAGAAATCTGAAGCTTGCAGTGACGCGACCCCCACTCTCGTGGACCCTTCAGAGGTAACACTGTTGGGACGGGTTAGTACTGGCAAGCAGAAGAAGCGTTCTGATGGCTCTCCAAAGTCGAGCAAACGAAGGCACAGTAGTAAACCTACTTCTAATGATCTCAAGTCTCTTGATGATAAGTGGAGTGAGAGGTTTTCCCGTCTAGAAGCTATGCTTCTCAGTCAGTCCTTTGCTGTTCCGGTGAGACCTGTCAGTTCTGCTTCTGTGGTGCCCAGAGAACACCCTTTCTTTGAGCCGGGTGCTTCTACTAGTGTTTCTTCACAGTTGACAGCTACCCAACCTCCGCTGGGGGTTCCTGGTACGAGTGCTGTGAGAGATGAGAATGGGAGTGCTACCCGCCCTGTTCAGGGTCCTAGTACCTCTGATGTGGCCACCCAGCCTTGACAGGCTTCCGGTGCTGAGTTAGCCACCCAGCCTTTACAGGCTCCCGGTGCAGGGACAGCCACCCAGCCTACACAGGCTCCTGGTGCAGGTCCTGAAGTTCTGCCCACCGGAAATGAGTCTACGCAGTTGAACCAGTCACTTCTGGGTGTACGACCTGATGAGTTTACCGGAGAATCTGACAGTGAGGCAGAAGTGGCAGGGGAACCGGTTTCACCAGCTAGTATTCACGTCCAGGGTGAACTGCCTGAAGAGTCAACTGACCAGGACCTCTCTGAAGATGCAAACTACAGGGAAACTATCAGAGAGGTCAGGTCCTTCATGGGCTGGCATCAGATCCCTGATTATGACCATGCCCTTGCCTTCCTAGATGATAACCCTTTTGCCGGCTCCAGAACTAAACCAACTGGTAAAGTGTCTGTCCGGTTACCGGTAGATGAATGGTTGTGTAGGAAATTTGAGAGACTGAATGTTACTGTTGCTTAAGGCTACCCTGCCAGGAACTCTGAGACTGGTGGTTTGCTGCGAGATCAGTTTGCGAAGACACCTAGGTCATCAAAAATCAAAATGGTATACAATGCATACAGATAAGGACTCTGCTTCTGCAACTGTATGTGACTGGTCTCCGGAACCGGCCAAACTCAACAGCACCTTTACCAGAGTGGCCAGACGTATTTTGCCTTCTGCCCCTGCTTCCCGTACTTTCAGCCAGGACACCCTAAGAAGGTGGGAGAGGGCGTTCCGGGAACAGTGAGTGATGTGTAACCAGGCTGCTGGTCTGTCAAGATGTTTGACAAAGGTACAGGACTCTATGGTTACACAGTTGAAGTCACTCCGGGTGGATACAAGCAAGGGCAAGGCAGCAGAGAGAACACGTCAAGCAGTTGACAAACTCGAGTATTTGGTGACTTTCAACCGGTCAATTTCACAAGCCATGAAACGTACAATGCAGGATCTCTCAGAGGGAGTTTTTATCAGCATGGTCAACCTCACTCTGGCTCGTAGAGACAGTTATTTAGAATTTATACGTGGTGGAGTAAAGCCAGATACCTTGACTGCCTTACGTACAGCACCAGTCCATCTTCATTCACTGTTTCCAGACAGTTTCTTGGTTAAAGCTGAAGACGAGATCTCACGTAGTGAGGAGAGGCGTTCTTCTGGCAGTGTACACAGGAAACCCGGACGTTTTCATCTGTACGTTTCCTCAAATGACAGATCAACACAACAACCGGACCGGAAGTCCACTGCACCGGCCTGGAAGCAAATTAGAGACCGGCAAGTTGTACAGAAAGGTCGTGGTAAAGCCTCAAACTTCACCCAAAAGCCGGCCAAGGGTTTCAAGAAGCATAAATGACAATTACTGTGTTGTGAAAAAGAGCGAGACTGTAATTTTACATGTAAACTCTTTTGCTGCAAATGTTCCCTTTGTCACCGGGTTGCCACAAAAGAAAGGTGTAAATCCCAATTATTGTTGTACCCATACAGGAATAAAGTATGTGAACGATGTTTCCTGTGTAGGTCACTTGAGTTCTGTAACTTCTGTCACAAATGTCCCAACTGTTGTCACACATTCACCTGTAGGGGCAAGGCTTCAACAGTTCTGGGAGAAATGGGAAGCTCTGGGTTCGAGTCCAAAGGTAGTCACAATACTGAGAGAAGGCTACACCCTTCCCTTCTGGTTCAGACCCAACCTAAACAGGTCACCAACGGTCATAAGCAAATATGTCAACCTACAAAGACAGTCCCACCTTTTGGAGGCACTGTATCAGCTGACAAACAAAAATGCAGTCGAACCGGTAGAAAACCAAAACTCACTGGGGTTTTACAACCGGCTATTTTTGGTACCCAAACCCAACAACCGGTGGAGACCCATCCTGGACCTGAGCACTCTGAACACCTTCCTAAACACAGAGTCGTTCAAAATGGAGACCCCAGAGACAATAAGAACCTCCCTTCAGGTAGGGGAGTGGGTCACTTCCATAGACTTCAAGGACACATACTTCCACATACCAATTCACAGTCAGTCCAGGAAGTACATACGTTTTCACATCCAGGGTCGGTCCTACCAGTTCAAGGCCCTACCCTTTGGTCTATCCACAGCACCCATGGAGTTCACAGTGGTGGGCAAGGTGGTCAAACTGATGGCTTTACAGAGGGGTATAAGAATCCACCAGTACCTAGACGACTGGTTGGTGAGAGCCCCATCCCACCAAACTTGTCTCCAGCATACACTGACCTTGGTAGCTCTCTGTCGAGAACTAGGTTGGCTGGTGAACAAGGAAAAGTCAGAACTGGACCCAAAACAGGTCTTCAACTTCGTAGGTTACCAGTTCGACCTCAGGGAGGGCAAGGTCAGACCCACACCAGAGCGTTGGCAGACCCTAACAGACAAGATATTGTCAGTCCGGTCCGGTGTGCCCGGTCCGGAAGTTCATGTCCCTTATAGGCCTGCTAACAGCCACAGAAAAACAAGTCCACCTGGGGCGACTTCATATGAGGCCCATACAGTGGCACTTGAAAAACAACTGGAGGGTATCAGAGTCACTGGAAAAGGTGATACCCGTTCCCAGGTCGCTCCACCCTCACTTAAAATGGTGGCTGGAGGAAAGCAATGTTCTTCCGGGTCAACCATTACACCCTCTAAAACATGCTCTGCAAATCTTTACAGACGCATCAAAAGAAGAGTGGGGCGCTCACTTAAACGAGCACACTGCAAGGGGAACCTGGTCAGTTCCAGAAAGCAAGTTGCACATAAATCACCTGGAGCTAAAAGCGGTCTTTCTGGCCTTAACAGAGTTCCAAAACCTCTGTTCAAACAACATAGTCCTGGTAGCCACAGACAACACAACAGTGGTTTGCCTATATCAACAAAGAGGGGGGGAAGAAGTCGGGCTCCCTGTGTGCCCTACTGTGGAGAATCCTGTCCTGGTGCACCAGGAAACAGGTAACCCTCACGGCACGTCACATCCCCGGCCGGCTGAACGTGATAGCAGACAAGCTATCCAGACTTGGCCAGACCATTCAAACAGAATGGTCCCTTCACCCAGAGGTGTTCAAAGCTATATGCTCCCGGTGACGCCACAAGTGGACCTGTTTGCCACCAGGTTCAACAACAAACTACCAGTTTGTGTCACTGGTTCCGGACCCCCAGGCATGGGCAGTGGATGCACTCAGCGTATCATGGGAAAATCTGGACCCATATGCCTTCCCACCAGCAGCCATCTTGGGCAGAGTGGTGGAGAAGTTGCAGGACTACCCATGCAGCAGGATCATTCTGATTGCTCCAGGGTGGCCCAACATGCCCTGGTTTTGGGATCTAGTGGCAATGTCCAGTCAGATCCCTTTGTGCCTGCCCAATCTGGTAACTCAACCTTTCAACCAGACCTTGCACAGGAACTTGTCAAACCTGAACCTACATGCCTGGCTCCTAGAACCACAGCAATCAAGGAGCAGGGCTTCTCTGAGGCAGTGGCAGCACAAATTGGGGCTCCTCAAAGAAGATCAACCAGATCTGTCTATGAGGCAAAGTGGTGCCTCAGTAATCAGGTGGACTTCAGGGCACCACCTCTGAAAGCCATTGCTGACTTTCTGTTGTACTTATTTCAGGACAGGAAGTTGCAACCTGGTACCATTGATGGTTACAGGTCAGCCATTGCTGACAAATTGGGCAACTCTACCATTAATGTCAGCAAAGATGAAAATCTTACCCCTCTCCTGGATAGTTTCCATAGAGACAGGTCCAAGGGCAGGAGGGGTATACCCTCCTGGAACCTGTCCCTGGTCTTACACCAGCTGACTAAGGCTCCGTTTGAACCTTTGATAGAGGCCTCACTAAACACTTGACCTTCAAGACTGTTTTTCTGCTGGTCCTGGGTTCTGGTAAACGCAGGAATGAGATCCATGCTTGGCTTCATAAGAACATTAGACACCAGTCATACTGGTCTAAGGTGTCCTTGTACCCCTCACCTAGCTTTCTGTCCAAGAATTAGCTGGCTAAGGAGGGTCCAGATAGTGTGGCTCCAGTGGTCATCCCAGCCCTGGCCCCCACTCTGGATTAGTCACTCAAGGGTGACAGGTCCCTGTGTCCAGTCAGAGCCCTTCGCTATTACTTGGACAGGACCTCAGATATTAGGCAGAACAAGGAGTTGGTCTTTGTCTCCTTCAAAAAAGGAAAGGCAAGGCACACCCATCCGGCCCCGCTATCAGCTTACTAGGGGTCTTAATAGGATTAGACACGAAAAAGATGCTATGACGTCACATTGTCTAGACCGCAAGGAAGTACGATGCGCCGCCTAGCGAATACACACTCTGTGACCGGCCCTGCCGGTATTATATACAGGACGTCTTTTTCTGACGTTTGGCGGGACCGGTCGCGCTGACATGTAAAGCAATTGTCCATTGGATAGGGTATTAACTTATAAAAATTTAATTTACTTATTAAATTTGCAAGTTTCAACAATCACGTAAAAAATCTTGTATGGGGTGATATATATATAAGAAAACAGTTTATCTGTTTAGTAATATTGGTGTGTGTCGACTGGTGCTTTGATAACCTAATAATGGACTAGTACAGTTAATCATTTCAGCTTTACAAGGTATATACAGATTCATATTGCACACTTTACCAAAAATTGTTTTCCCACCATTCTTGGCGCTCATCTTGAATTTCTGCGTAAACCGCAGAAACACATTCATCTCGGAAACTGTGATATATACAGCTATCTTGATGTAGTTTTGGCCCCCAGCATATACACAGAGTCATCTGGCATATTTTGCCAGAAATCGTTTTCTCACCATTTTTGACAGCAATTTTGAATTTCTGCAAAAAAAAACAAAAAACCAAAAAAAACACACACACACACACACACAAAAGCATTTATCTCAGAAACGGTGCAAGATAGAGTGATTTCAGCAGAATTTTTGACGAGTATGCACAGTCATCTGGCACATTTTGCCATTAGTTGTTTTCCCGTCATTTTTGTTGGCCATCTTAAATTTTTGCAAAAACAAAAAAAAAATTTATCTTGGAATCGGTGAGATATAGAGCGGTTTCAACAAAATATTTGCCTCATTTTTGGAATACGCAGTCATCTTCCATATTTTGGCAAATATTGTTTTCCCGCCATCTTTCAGAAACAGTGTGAGATCTGCCATTTTTTTGCCAAAAATCAAGTTTTTGTGGCCATCTTGAATTTCTGCATGAAACACAAAACACATTCATCTTGGAAATGGTGTGTGATCGAGCTATTACGAAGAAATTTTTGGCCCACAGGGTATACTCAAGAGTTAGTTGCCACTCTTCAAGAAAGCATTCTCCTACTATTTTTATGTCGTCACTCTGCGGCGTGGGCGTCCGCGTGAACAACTTCTCCTCCAAAACTACAAGGCCTAGAGACGTGCTGTTTTTTTTAAAAGATACCTTATCTATCGAGGATGAAAAATTGTTCAAGGCATGCAAATCTGTCTGTTCGTCTGTTTGCTAGAGACATTACAAGGGGGGTACCCCCACCAAAAGTGTGAAAATTTCAACACTTAATCACAATTTTCTCAGTGACTATTGCAGGGATTTCTCTCATATCTTGCATATATGTACTAGGCCACAGGTAGATTCTCTTGTGTGAGTATGAGACCTGGATCTGTCTTACTTTTTTTTAATAAATTTTTTAAATAATTTTTAATGCATTAAAATTCATGAAATCATGCACAAAATCATTTATAACTTGAAAAGTGTTGCATTTAGAGCATTTTGTTAAAATATGTTATTCAGCTACTTTTTTCATAGCTACAATATGGTGAGTAAGTTGGGTGCCTGTCTCAATAGCTAAGTGAGTAATAGCTACTTTTGGGTTTTTCAGTAACTTCCATCATGAGTAAAATCACTTGTAACTTAAAAACTATTGCATTTAGAGAATTTCGTATAAATATGTTATTCAGCTACTTTTGGGTCAGCTATAACATAGTAAAATTTTAGACCTGTAGCTCATGGCATAGCTGAGTAATAGCTACTTTTAGGTTATCACTGTTGAGTAAATCGCTTATAACTTCAAAACTATTGCATTTAGAGAATTTCGTATAAATATGTTATTCAGCTACTTTTGGGTCAGCTATAACATAGTAAAATTTCAGACCTGTAGCTCATGGCATAGCTGAGTAATAGCTACTTTTAGGTTATCACTGTTGAGTAAATCGCTTATAACTTGGAAACTATTGCATTTACAGTATTTTGTTTCAATATGCTATTCACCGATTTTGGGATCAGCTATAACATAGTGAAGTTTCAGATCTGTGGCTCGTTGCATAGCTGAGTAATAGCTACTTTGAAGTTCTCAATGTTGAGTAAATCACTTGTAACTTAAAACCTATTGCATTTAGAGAATTTCGTATAAATATGTTATTCAGCTACTTTTGGGCCAGCTATAACATAGTGAAATTTCAGATCTGTAGGTCATGGCATAGCTGAGTAATAGCTACTTTAAAGTTCTCACTATTGAGTAAATCAGTTGTAATTGGAAAACTATTGCATTTAGAGAATTTCGTATAAATATGTTATTCAGCTACTTTTGGGTCAGCTATAACATAGTAAAATTTCAGACCTGTAGCTCATGGCATAGCTGAGTAATAGCTACTTTTAGGTCATCACTATTGAGTAAATCAGTTGTAACTTGAAAACTATTGCATTTACAGTATTTTGCTTAAATATGTTGTTCACCTACTTTTGGGTCAGCTATAACATAGTAAAATTTCAGACCTGTAGCTCATTGCATAGCTGAGTAATAACTACTTTGAGGTTCTCACTATTGAGTAAATCAGTTGTAATTGCAAAACTATTGCATTTAGAGAATTTCGTATAAATATGTTATTCAGCTACTTTTGGGCCAGCTATAACATAGTGAAATTTCAGATCTGTAGGTCATGGCATAGCTGAGTAATAACTACTTTGAAGTTCTCACTATTGAGTAAATCAGTTGTAATTGGAAAACTATTGCATTTACAGAATTTTGTATAAATATGTTATTCAGCTACTTTTGGGTCAGCTATAACATAGTAAAATTTCAGACCTGTAGCTCATGGCATAGCTGAGTAATAGCTACTTTTAGGTCATCACTATTGAGTAAATCAGTTGTAACTTCAAAACTATTGCATTTACAGTATTTTGCTAAAATATGTTGTTCACCTACTTTTGGGTCAGCTATAATATAGTAAAATTTCAGACCTGTAGCTCATATCATAGCTGAGTAATAACTACTTTGAGGTTCTCACTATTGAGTAAATCAGTTGTAATTGCAAAACTATTGCGTTTAGAGAATTTAGTATAAATATGTTATTCAGCTACTTTTAGGTCAGCTATAACATAGTAAAATTTCAGACCTGTAGCTCATGGCATAGCTGAGTAATAGCTACTTTTAGGTCATCACTATTGGGTAAATCAGTTGTAACTTGAAAACTATTGCATGTACAGTATTTTGCTTAAATATGTTGTTCACCTACTTTTGGGTCAGCTATAACATAGTAAAATTTCAGACCTGTAGCTCATGGCATAGCTGAGTAATAGCTACTTTGAGGTTATCACTGTTGAGTAAATCGCTTATAACTTGGAAATTATTGCATTTAGAGTATTTTGTTTCAATATGTTATTCACCTATTTTGGGGTCAGCTATAACATAGTGAAGTTCCAGACCTGTGACTCATTGCATAGCTGAGTAATAGCTACTTTGAAGTTCTCAATGTTGAGTAAATCACTTATAATTTGAAAACTATTGCATTTAGAGAATTTAGTATAAATATGTTATTCAGCTACTTTTGGGTCAGCTATAACGTAGTAAAATTTCAGACCTGTAGCTCATGGCATAGCTGAGTAATAGCTACTTTTAGGTTATCACTGTTGAGTAAATCGCTTATAACTTGGAAACTATTGCATTTAGAGTATTATGTTGCAATATGTTATTCACCTATTTTGGGGTCAGCTATAACATAGTGAAGTTCCAGACCTGTGGCTCATTGCATAGCTGAGTAATAGCTACTTTGAAGTTCTCACTGTTGAGTAAATCAGTTGTAATTGCAAAACTATTGCCTTTACAGAAATTTGTGCAAATATGTTATTCAGCTACTTTTGGGTCAGCTATAACATAGTGAAATTACAGACCTGTAGCTCATGGCACAACTGAGCAATAGCTATTCTCAGGCACTGACTGTTGAGTAAATCGGCTATAACTTGAAAAATATTGCATTTGGAGTATTTTGTTAAAATATATTGTTCACCTACTTTTGGGTTAGCTATAACATAGTGAAATTACAGACCTATAGCTCATGGCATAGCGGAGCAATAGCTATTTTCAGGTTCCCACTATTGAGTAAATCAGTTGTAACTTGAAAACTATTGCATTTACAGTATTTTGCTTAAATATGTTGTTCACCTACTTTTAGGTCAGCTATAACAGAGCAAAAATTCAGACATGTAGCTCATTGCATAGCTGAGTAATAGTTACTTTGAGGTTCTCACTCTTGAGTAAATCAGTTGTAACTTGAAAACTATTACATTTAGAGTATTTATATCCCCAGACGAAAGTCGGGGATATATTGGATTCAGGTCCGTCGCGCCGCCGCCGTAGAAATTTCCTTGTGGACGCGATAACTCAAAAACAAATTAATATTTTTTTTTCAAACTTGGTACACATGTTAAGGGTGCCCAAAGGAAGATCCCTATTT
Organism: Sabellastarte sp. h YS-2021; assembly: GCA_964017235.1. Classification (NCBI taxonomy): domain Eukaryota; kingdom Metazoa; phylum Annelida; class Polychaeta; order Sabellida; family Sabellidae; genus Sabellastarte; species Sabellastarte sp. h YS-2021. The sequence goes on from OZ024928.1 coordinate 141,626,660, forward strand.
TAAGGTGACCTTAAACTCCCAGTAAAAAAGAACTTATGGCCACCTTAAGGTCAGAAATTGGACTTTTGGCCACTTAGAGCCCTGTAGGTCACAAACTATGATGCTCAGCTGGCTGAAATTTTACCTGACAACACATTAATATGTTCTTAGTACATGTGCCGAAAATCACGACTTTAAGTTGAGGAGAAAATTGTGTTTGAGGCCCATAAATACCCCCACTTAGGGATTTTTTGCTATACTTTTCACATATTTTGCCCTATAATTTGGAAGTGGTAATTCTGATGAGTCTCAAACTGTGCTAGGTATAACTTTGATATGTAATCCTTGTCTGTAGAAAATTTTAGGGCTGTAGGTTTACCCAAAGGGGTCGACTTAAGGTCTCAAAAGTGCCCACAGAGACCCAATTTATGCACTTTTTGCCACTTTCAAGCACTGTAGCTTTCAAACTATGTCTCTCATCTAAGTTAAATATCATCTGGGATATATATCTATGTGTTTTCTTATATGTGCCCCAACATTTAGGCCTTTAATAGACAGTTAGCCTGTGTATCAGGACCATAAACACCCACCCGAGTGACCCTTATAAGACATTTTTCACATCTTTTTCCCTGTAACTTGGAAATGGTAAGTCTGAGAAGTTTCAAACTGTATTAGATATATATTCTGTGTGTAATCTTAGTATGTAACAGATTTTAAGTCTGAAGCTTTAATTTTGAAGGTCAAATTGAGGTCTCTAAAAGGCTCCCAAAGACCCAATATTTGGACTTTTTGCTACTTTTAAGCCCTGTGACTGTCAAACTATGTGACTGATACAGCTCAAATCCTATCTGGGAAGATATTAGTATGTTATTGTATCCCCGACGCGAAGCGGGGATACTATGGATTCATCATCGTCCGCGTCCGCGCCCTCGTCCGCGTCCGCGTCCGCAGAGATTTCTTGTTAGCGACCTACAGTCCACATTTCTTTCCGGATTTCTTTCATATTTGGCAGGTGACTTGATATGGTAGAGGACTCGCCACCCTATCTTTTTGGTAGGCTTTATGTCTAAATTAGGCCTGTGGTAGACAAAAATGTCTAAAATGTGGAATATTGCTTGTTAGCGACCTACAGTCCACATTTCTTTCCAGATTTCTTTCATATTTGGCAGGTGGCTTGGTATGCTAGAGGACTCGCCACCCTATCTTTTTGGTAGGCTTTATGTCTAAATTAGGCCTGTGGTAGACAAAAATGTCTAAAATGCATTAAAAGTCATGAAATCATGCACTAAATCACTTATAACTTGAAAAGTGTTGCATTTAGAGCATTTTGTTAAAATATGTTATTCAGATACTTTTTTCATAGCTACAACATGGTGAGTAACTTGGGTGTCTGTCTCAATAGCTAAGTGAGTAATAGCTACTTTTGGGCTTTTCAGTAACTTCCATCATGAGTAAAATCAATTGTAACTTGAAAACTATTGCATTTACAGAATTTTGTATAAATATGTTATTCAGCTACTTTTATGTCAGCTATAACATAGTAAAATTTCAGACCTGTAGCTCATGGCATAGCTGAGTAATAGCTACTTTTAGGTTATCACTGTTGAGTAAATTACTTATAACTTCAAAAGTATTACATTTAGAGTATTTTGTTTCAATATGTTATTGACCTATTTCGGAGTCAGCTATAACATAGTGAAGTTCCAGACCTGTGGCTCATTGCATAGCTGAGTAATAGCTACTTTGAAGTTCACACTGTTGAGTAAATCAGTTGTAATTGGAAAAGTATTGCATTTACAGAAATTTGTGTAAATATGTTATTCAGCTACTTTTGGGTCAGCTATAACATAGTGAAATTACAGACCTGTAGCTCATGGCACAACTGAGCAATAGCTATTTTCAGGTACTGACTGTTGAGTAAATGACTTGTAACTTGAAAAATAGTGCATTTGGAGTATTTTGTTAAAATATGTTGTTCGCCTACTTTTGGGTCAGCTATAACGTCGTGAAATTACAGACTTATAGCTCATGGCATAGCTGAGCAATAGCTATTTTCAGGTTGTCACTATTGAGTAAATCAGTTGTAACTTGAAAACTATTGCATTTACAGTATTTTGCTTAAATATGTTGTTCACCTAATTTTGGGTCAGCTATAACATAGAAAAAATTCAGACATGTAGCTCATTGCATAGCTGAGTAATAGCTACTTTGACGTTATCACTGTTGAGTAAATCAGTTATAACGTGAAAACTATTACATTTACAGTATTTTGTTTAAATATGTTATTCACATAATTTTTGGTCAGCTATAACAGAGTGAAATTGCAGACCTCTATGTCATGGCATAGCTTACCAATATCTACTTTCAGGTTCTCACTGTTGAGTAAATCATTGTATCCACTGGATAGCCGTAGTGTGTAGAGAGATTTCACCATTACCGCTCTAACAAAAAAAAAATTAGCCTTCTCAAGTTTGCAAAGTATATTACAGGGTGCACCACAGTACTCTATTGGTAGGCTTTATGTCTAAATTAGGCCTGTGGCTAAATTACTTACCTACTAAAAATGAGTAATTCTGCATTTTCTCTAAAAGTATTGCAGATAGCAAATTTTTCTTAAATAACTCATTCACCTACTTTTGGGAGAGCTTTCACATGCTGAAGTTCCAGACCTGTAGGTAATTACTCACCTACTCAAAATGAGTAAATGCGAATTATCTCTAAAAGTATTGCAGATAGCCAATTTTTGTCAAATAACTCCTTCACCTACTTTTGGGAGAGCTTTCACTTGGTGAAGTTTCAGACCCGTAGGTAATTACTCACCTACTCAAAATGAGTAAATGCAAATTATCTCTAAAAGTATTGCAGATAGCCAATTTTTGTCAAATAACTCCTTCACCTACTTTTGGGAGAGCTTTCACTTGGTGAAGTTTCAGACCTGTAGGTAATTACTCACCTACTCAAAATGAGTAAATGGAAATTATCTCTAAAAGTATTGCAGATAGCCAATTTTTGTCAAATAACTCCTTCACCTACTTTTGGGAGAGCTTTCACTTGGTGAAGTTTCAGACCCGTAGGTAATTACTCACCTACTGAAAATGAGTTAATGCAAATTATCTCTAAAAGTATTCCAGATAGCCAATTTTTGTCAAATAACTCCTTCACCTACTTTTGGGAGAGCTTTCACTTGGTGAAGTTTCAGACCTGTAGCTAATTATTCACCTACCCAAAATGAGTAAATGCTAATTATCTATAAAAGTATTGCAGATATCCAATTTTTTATCAAATAACTCATTCATCTACTTTTGGGAGAGCTTTCACATGGTGAAGTTCCAGACCCGTAGGTAATTACTCGCCTACTGAAAATGAGTAAATTCTAATTATCTCTAAAAGTATTGTAGATAGCCAATTTTTCTCAAATAACTCATTCGCCTACTTTTGAGAGAGCTTTCACTTGGTGAAGTTTCAGACCCGTAGCTAATTATTCACCTACTCAAAATGAGTAAATGCGAATTATCTCTACAAGTATTGCAGATAGCCAGTATTTCACAAATAACTCATTAATATGAAAACAACTTAGAGGAAGTCATGGGCTGCAAATCTTTTCATGTGGTCAGATTTCACCTTGGGCCCCTCCTGCTTATTATTGGTCCTAGAGGTTTGCAATGTGAAAACGACTTATAGGAAATCATGGACTGCGAATCTTTTGAAGTGGTCAGACTTCACCTTGGGCCCCTGCTACAGGGTCAAATAAAGGTAGCCAAACTTAAAAGTGCTTTCAGCTTGCTTATTAACGAAAAATGCTTTTTATCTTCTAAACTATGTTAGTTGGCCTTTGTCGGTGGATACATCCAGCATCTGGCCACAGATGCGTCCTATTTCTAGTTTATATATGTGCCAAAAATTAAGGCTTCAAGAAGACATTTAACCTGTGTATGAGGACCATAAATCCCCACCCGAGTGACCATTTTTAGACATTTTTCACATATTTTGCCCTGTAACTTGGAAATGGTAAGTCTAACAAGTTTCAAACTGTATTAGATGCATATTCTATGTGTAATCTTAGTATGTAACAAATTTTAAGTCTGAAGCTTTAATTTGAAGGCCACATTTAGGTCTCTAGAAGGCCCCATAAAGACCCAGTATTTGGACTTTTTGCCAATTTTAAGGCCTGTGACTGTTAAACTATGTGACTGATAGAGCTGAAATCTCATCTGGGAATACATTATTACCGAAATCTTCCGCACAACGGCCCATTTTCACGTAACCGCCCATCCCCCAAATTCCTTAATATTTGTCTTTTCACCCACTATTTTTGAAAAACTTACCAAGACATACAGCATTTTTGGTGATTATGATGTTTTATGTTGTTTAAACAGACAATCTTTTGCCGTTTTTTCTCATAAGTTACGGTTCGTTTACCCTGTATTATGTATTGATCAAAAGTAGAAATCGATAAATTAACCGGAAATAACCATGAATTTCGTCACACGTTTTTCGTGGCGTCTGTACATAGCGTCTGTTATCTGTTCTGTGTTGCTTAATAATTTTAGAGAAAAAATGCCTAAACAAAATTCCTATACAGTTAAATATAAACTAGAAGCAATTAAATGGTACAGGGATAATGGTAAATCTATCAGGAAAACAGCTGGATATTTTAAAGTTGATAGGAAAAGGATAAGAGAATGGATAAACAAAGAAGATGAGTTGAGGGCTCATAGTCATGGATCTGATGCAAAAAAACGAAGAATTAACTGTGGTGGGGAGATTATAAGTAGGGATGTGGAAGAAGGAGTGCTAGAGTACCTGATTGACCAAAGGGCTAGGGGTATGGCTGTTTCCAATATCTGCCTAAAAGAAAAAGCGCTAGAGATTGCTAATGATATGGATGACATTGACGGCAAGCTGGCAAATTTCAAAGCTAGTGATGGGTGGTTAAGTCGCTGGAAAAAAAGGAACAATGTTGCTATTCTGAGAGGTACTAGTGAGGCACAGAAAATACCTGCGGACTATGGGGAAAAAATAAAAGAATTTTTGGAGCTGATCAAGACCAAACGAAGGCAAAATGATTATACCTTATACAACATTGGAAATATGGACCAAACAATGTGTCGTTTTGATATGGCCCCAACAGCAACCAATAGTCTGAAAAATGAAAGATCAGTGAGGATTGCCACTACAGGTGGATCAAAGAGAGGTTTTACAGTGGCACTTTGTGGATTGGCAACAGGGGACAAGAAACCAGCATATATATGTTTCAAGGAAAGAAATGCCACTATTCCTCCAAGGGTTTTTGCCAATCTCCGGATACCCGATAATGTCATGGTTACAGCCAGCCTGAATGGGTGGATGACCGGGGACAAAATGCAGCATTGGGTGAATAGAGTTTGGGGCCAGAATGTGGATGATGTCAGGCGCCTGATTATATTAGACAGGGCAAGGATACACACCATGCCTGCTACAGTGGAGGAATTGTCACAGAGAGACACAGATGTTGTGTTTGTGCCTGGCGGATGTACCCCAATTGCCCAACCTGCGGATGTTGCCTGGAACCTGCCATTCAAGACTGCCCTTCGAAAAGAGTGGAAGGCTTGGAGAGAACAGGACATTAGGACTCCCCAAAATAATTTAAAAATGGCTACTCGTCAAGATGTCATAAACTGGGTGTCAAAAGCTTGGAGAGCAGTTAAGGAGGAAACTGTAAAAAAATCCTTCAAGTATTGTGGCATCAGCAACAAGTTAGACGGGACCGAGGATGCCTTGTTATCTGACAACATGATGGATGCTATTTATGAAGCTGGTAGACTGGAAGACCTACAAGATGAGGCAGCCCAACTCCTATTCATGTCCGATTCTGACACAGATAGTGAATTCTCAGGCTTTTCTGAGTCAGATCTTACTGATGACTAACTTTTAAAGTAAATTTTGAAGTAATTAAGATGAATTTCATTTTCACACCAAAAAAACATTTTTTAAGACAATCACAATGGCTTTGGGACATATGTTTGATTTTTAAAATTTGTCAGTTTTTTTTTTTGTTTGTTCACAAACTTGGATGTTAGTGTATAATAAAGTGAAAATATTGCATGCTGGTGGAAAATTTTAATGAGATGTACAACTTCCCTTTTAAAATGCTTATTTTTTGGTTTCCAAGAAGTGAGAAATCATACTTGTAAAAAACGGGTCTGACTGCAGCATTTTCATCCAAGATCAAATTTAGGGTACCAGTCTAGTATATTACAGGTGAAAAAATGACGGTTAAATTATTGAAGGTAAATAATTGCAGGTGAACCAAAATGGAAACAAGTCCAAATAAACGGAGTAAAGACTGATAAAGTGTAATAACTATATGGATTAACACAGGTAGGTTGATAAAATATATTTTATTTTCTGTATTTACTTCGCGTAACCGCCCATCCCCAACTGTTGGGATTTTCCCGTATTATCGCCCCTGTGCGGTTACGCGGAAGATTTCGGTATGTTCTTTTTACATGTGCCAAAAATCAAGGCTTCAAGTAGACATTTAACCTGTGTATGAGGACCTTAAACACCCACCTGAGTGACCCTTTTAAGACATTTTTCACATATTTTGCTCTGTAACTTGGAAATGGTAAGTCTGAGAAGTTTCAAACTTTATTAGATACATATTCTATGTGTAATCTTAGTATGTAACAAATTTTAAGTCTGAAGCTTTAATTTAAAAGCCACATCGAGATCTCTAAAAGGCCCACAGAGACCCAATATTTGGACTTTTGGCCACCTTTAAGCCCTGTGACTGTTAAACTATGTGATTGATGGAGCTGAAATCCCATCTGGGAATGCATTATTATGTCCTTTTTACATATGGCGAAAATCAAGGTTTTTAGAAGATATTTAACCTGTGTATGAGGGCCATAGACACTCGCCCAAGTGCCTTTTTGGACATTTTTTCCGTATTTTGCCCTGTTATTTGGAAATGCTTAGTGTGACAAGTCTTAAACTGTATTATATATAATTTTTGTTTGTTATGTATGTCCCCCAAAAAGTTTCAGATCTGTAGTTTAATTGCTAAGGTCTCTTTAACAATTGTAAAATGCCCACAGAAACCCAATTTATGGACATTATGCCACTTTAAAGCCCAGTAACTGTCAAACTATGTGGGTTATAGAGCTGAAATCTTTGAATTTTTAAAAGGAAATGCCTGTCTATTTAAATTTTGAATATTAATAATGTTATGGCTATCTTAATCTTTTAAGAACTTATTTTTGTGTGTTATACCTCTGCTTGCTGAGTTTTTAACTTTTTAAAATGAAACTGGTTAAACGCCGGTTAAACATATTCAAGTAGACAAAATGGACACTTTAAGTGAGTTTTAAGTCCCAATATTAATGAAATTATATCCGTATGTAGTAAAACTAGGGGATTTTTAACCCTCAACTAGCCCAGTTTTATTCAACTTGCCTCAGTTAATTTTGACACAGCTCCTACAGTTATGAACTCATTTCAGTTGATAATCACATACTTAAAATTCTCGATTCTTTTTGTATTTGAGTACCCCTTTTATATAGATTGTTTGTTTACCATTTATGCTGTAGCACTCCATCTCTTTGAGAGAACATGTAAACTGTGTAAAAAAGATGTAGAAGATGAGATACATTTTGTTTGTGTTTGTCCAGCTTTAGAGCTGATTCGTATGAAATATTTCAAAATTTTAAATATAGATAAATCTGAATTATTAATAGATCAATTATCAAGGGTATTAACTCATATGAATGTCAGTATGGTTATTAATTTTATTTTTGATTTGTGGCAAGAAAGAAAAAGTAAATTATATTGTTAATTTTTATGTATTGAATTGCTGTCTTTATTTACTGTATCTTACGTCAAAATATGTTTGCTCTGTTTGTTATTAACTCTCTATTTAAAGTGACTTATAAGCCCATATAGGGCTGGGTATTACTTCAATAGTTTTTGTATAATCCTTGTCAACATAATACATGTCACTATAATAAACTAATAAACTAAACTAAGTCCCAACCCACATCCCCCACCCGGATTCCCCCCACCCACCTCTGGGACCTCCAGCTATATTGAGTGACACTAAATAAACAAAGGTATTTAATGATATCAGATGAGAAACAAAGACCTCAATGGGGTTGCAGATCTTGTGTAATAGTGAGAGAGGTGTGGAGAAGGGGAGAGGGGTGGGGGTGGGAGGTGGTGGGCTTCATTACATATAACACAAAGGGGAGTCAGAACTGAGATTGTGTCACATATTTAGGTTGCATATATATGGACCACATATATAGGTATAGAGGAAATGGATAAGTGAAAACAATTTGCAAATTCTAAAAATAATATAGTAAAATAATAATATAAATAATTTTTTTTTAAATAATATTTTATTTGTGAACAAATATAGAAACAGATATGCGCTTTTGGGATTATGAATTTTAGAATGGACATTGAATCATCAATCATTTAAATACTTTGAAGGAAGATTGAAAAGTATGATGAGTTGAGTTAAAAATAATATTTTATTTGTCAACAAATATAGAAACAGATATGCTCTTTTGGGATTATTATTTTAGAATGGACATTCAATCATCAATCATTTAAATACTTTGAAAATAGGTTTAGAGTTATCATTGCAGGAAGATTGAAAATATAATTTGAGTTATGTATTCGGCGTCTGGGGATACACCATCTTCCTTGGAAGATATAAACAGAGTAGATTGATGTGCTGAAGTTCATATAATAATTAGGGCTGCCACGAGTAGTAATTTTACTACTCGAGTACTCTTTAACCATTACTCTACTCTTGAACGAGTACTCTTTTTTACAATGAAATCAAGAAAATGTACCATTTCACTGTATAATTTGATATATTGCACATCATTTCTGACAAAAATATAGTGGAAAATTCAAAATTTTAATGCAGACGAGTACTCTTTTCCTGATTTTGTACTCTAAATAATCCAGTACTCTACTCTTTGACGAGTACTCTACTACTCTGTGGCAGCCCTAATAATAATGGGTAATTATGTTTTTAAAAATTCCCGATCAAAACCTGTGGCGTGAGTGATGACCTGTCTGGGGATATGTTGGCGCCGAGTTGGCCCAATCTAGTTTGTTAAATATGTTATTCACAGACGTTTTGGTCAGCTATAACATAGTGAAATTGCAGACCTCTATGTCATGGCATAGCTGAGCAATAGCTTCTTTCAGGTTCTCACTGTTGAGTAAATCATTGTATCCAACCTGTAGGAAATCATGGGCTGGGAATCTGTTAATATGGTCCGATTTGACCTTGGAACCCTCCTTCAAGGTCAAATGAGGATAGCCAAACATAAAAGTGCTTATAACTCGCTTATTATTGGTCCTAGAGGTTTGGAATGAAAACCAACCTATAGAAAATCATGAGCTGGGAATTTTTTGGTGTGGTCGGATTTCATCTTGGACCCCTCCTTCAAGGTCAAATGAGGATAGCCAAACTTAAAAGTGCTTATAACTCGCTTATTATTGGTCCTAGAGGTTTGGAATGGAAAACCAACCTATAGAAAATCATGGGCTGGGAATCTTTTGGTGTGGTCGGATTTCACCTTAGACCCCTCCTTCCAGGTCAAATGAAGATAGCCAAACTTAAAGTGCTTATAACTCGCGTATTATTGGTCTTGGAGGTTTGGGATGGTAAACCAACATATAGGAAATCATGGGCTGGGATTCTTTTGGTGTGGTCTGATTTGACCTGGGACCCCTCCTTCAAGGTCAATTGAGGATAGCCAAACTTACAATTGCTTAGAACTCGCTTATTATTGGTCCTACAGGTTTGGGATGGTAAACAAGCTACAGGAAATCATGGGCTGGGAATTTTTTTGTGTGGTCGGATTTGACCTTGGACCCCTCCGTCAAGGTCAAACAAGGATAGCCAAACTTAAAAAGTGCCTATGACTCATTAAGCGTCCCTTGCGGGACGCTTGTTTGTGTATGGGAGAGCTTCAGGCTCCGCCGGCTCTGCCGGCTCCGCAGGCTCCGCATTTTGTTTTCCTTATAACTCTGTAACCGTTAGGTGGATTCTTTTCAAATTTGGCAGGTTTAGGCAGTAGCCTTGGGGAATTTTTTTGAATATGCTGCAGTGACATTTCAACCAATCAGAGAGGTCACATGACCAAAAATATCTTTTTTCGATGGGGAAGCTTGTCCGGATGATAGCTTGAAAGGAATTTTATCAATTCACCTGAAACTTGGCAAATACATTCATTCTATTAAAATCTGGAAATCATTAGATTTTGGCATTGATTGGTCAAGAAATGGCCGAGTAATTAATGATTAATTAATCATTACGAATTTTCCAAATAAGGAAAACACAAAAATGCTTATATCTCGAAAACCGTGCTAGATAGAGCGATTTCGACGAAATTTTTGACCCGCAGGGTATCTCTGCGGAGTAGTTTTCCCAATTTTCAAAACATTTTTGTCTCGCCCAAAATGGCGGCCATTTTGAATTTTCGAAATTTTCGCAAAAATTGCAAAACACAAAAATGCTTATATCTCAAAAACCGTGCTAGATAGAGCAATTTCGACAAAATTATTGATCCGCAGGATATCTCTGCGGAGTACTCTTCCCAATTTTCAAAAAATTTTTATCTCGCCAAAAATGGCGGCCATTTTGAATTTTCGAAATTTTCGCAAAAAATTGCAAAACACAAAAATGCTTATATCTCGAAAACCGTGCTAGATAGAGCGATTTTGACGAAATTTTTGACCCACAGGGTATCTCTTCAGAGTAGTTATCCCAATTTTGAAAAAATCTTTGTCTCGCCAAAAATGGCGGCCATTTTGAATTTTCGAATTTTTCGCAAAAATTGCAAAACATAAAAATGCTTATATCTCGAAAACCCTGCTAGATAGAGCGATTTCGACGAAATTTTTGACCCGCAGGGTATATCTGCAGTGTAGCCATGCCAATTTTCAAAAAAATTTTGTCTCGCCAAAAATGGCGGCCATTTTGAATTTTCGAATTTTTCGCAAAAATTGCAAAACATAAAAATGCTTATATCTCAAAAACCCTGCTAGATAGAGCGATTTCGACGAAATTTTTGACCCGCATGTTATCTCTGCAGAGTAGCCATGCCAATTTTCAAACAAAAAATTTCTCGCAAAAAAATGGCGGCCATTTTGAATTTTCGAATTTTTGCGCAAAAATTGCAAAACACAAAAATGCTAATATTTCGAAAACCGTGCTATATAGAGCGATTTCGACGAAATTTTTTATCTTCAGGGTATCTCTGCAGAGCAGCTATCCCAAAGAGCTTTCACTTGGTGAAGTTTCAGACCCATAGCTAATTGCTCACCTACTCAAAAAGAGTAAATGCGAATTACCTCTAAAAGTATTGCAGATGGCCAATTTTTCTCAAATAACTCATTCACCTACTTTTGGAAGAGCTTTCACTTGGTGAAGTTTCAGACCCGTAGCTAATTACTCACCTACTCAAAATGAGTAAATGCTAATTATCTCAAAAACTATTGCGGATACCCAATTTTTATGAAATAACTCATTCATGTACTTTTGGGAGAGCTTTCACATGGTGAAGTTTCAGACCCATAGCTAATTACTCACCTACTCAAAATGTGTAAATGCGAATTATCTCTAAAAGTATTGCAGATAGCCAATTTTTCTCAAATAAATCATTCACCTACTTTTGGGAGAGCTTTCACTTGGTGAAGTTTCAGACCCATAGCTAATTACTCACCTACTCAAAATGAGTAAATGCGAATTATCTCTAAAAGTATTGCAGATAGCCAATTTTTCTCAAATAACTCATTCACCTACTTTTGGGAGAGCTTTCACTTGGTGAAGTTTCAGACCCATAGCTAATTACTCACCTACTCAAAATGAGTAAATGCAAATTATCTCTAAAAGTATTGCAGATAGCCAATTTTTGTCAAATTAATCATTCACCTACTTTTGGGAGAGCTTTCACTTGGTGAAGTTTCAGACCCATAGCTAATTACTCACCTACTCAAAATGAGTAAATGCGAATTATCTCTAAAAGTATTGCAGATAGGCAATTTTTCTCAAATAACTCATTCACCTACTTTTGGGAGAGCTTTCACTCTGTGAAGTTTCAGACCCATAGCTAATTACTCACCTACTCAAAATGAGTAAATGCGAATTATCTCTAAAAGTATTGCAGATAGGCAATTTTTCTCAAATAACTCATTCACCTACTTTTGGGAGAGCTTTCACTCTGTGAAGTTTCAGACCCATAGCTAATTACTCACCTACTCAAAATGAGTAAATGTGAATTATCTCTAAAAGTATTGCAGATAGCCAATTTTTCTCAAATAACTCATTCACCTACTTTTGGAAGAGCTTTCACATGGTGAAGTTTCAGACCTATAGCTAATTATTTACCTACTCAAAATGAGTAAATGCTAATTATCTGTAAAAGTATTGCGGATACCCAATTTTTATCAAATAACTCATTCATCTACTTGTGGGAGAGCTTTCACATGGTGAAGTTTCAGACCCATAGCTAATTACTCACCTACTCAAAATGAGTAAATGCGAATTATCTCTAAAAGTATTGCAGATAGCCAATTTTTCTCAAATAAATCATTCACCTACTTTTGGGAGAGCTTTCACTTGGTGAAGTTTCAGACCCATAGCTAATTACTCACCTACTCAAAATGAGTAAATGCGAATTATCTCTAAAAGTATTGCAGATAGCCAATTTTTCTCAAATAACTCATTCACCTACTTTTGGGAGAGCTTTCACTTGGTGAAGTTTCAGACCCATAGCTAATTACTCACCTACTCAAAATGAGTAAATGCAAATTATCTCTAAAAGTATTGCAGATAGCCAATTTTTGTCAAATTAATCATTCACCTACTTTTGGGAGAGCTTTCACTTGGTGAAGTTTCAGACCCATAGCTAATTACTCACCTACTCAAAATGAGTAAATGCGAATTATCTCTAAAAGTATTGCAGATAGGCAATTTTTCTCAAATAACTCATTCACCTACTTTTGGGAGAGCTTTCACTCTGTGAAGTTTCAGACCCATAGCTAATTACTCACCTACTCAAAATGAGTAAATGCGAATTATCTCTAAAAGTATTGCAGATAGGCAATTTTTCTCAAATAACTCATTCACCTACTTTTGGGAGAGCTTTCACTCTGTGAAGTTTCAGACCCATAGCTAATGACTCACCTACTCAAAATGAGTAAATGCGAATTATCTCTAAAAGTATTGCAGATAGCCAATTTTTATCAAATAACTCATTCACCTACTTTTGGGAGAGCTTTCACTTGGTGAAGTTTCAGACCCATAGCTAATTACTCACCTACTCAAAATGAGTAAATGCGAATTATCTCTAAAAGTATTGCAGATAGCCAATTTTTCTCAAATTAATCATTCACCTACTTTTGGGAGAGCTTTCACTTGGTGAAGTTTCAGACCCATAGCTAATTACTCACCTACTCAAAATGAGTAAATGCGAATTATCTGTAAAAGTATTGCAGATAGCCAATTTTTCTCAAATAACTCATTCACCTACTTTTGGGAGAGCTTTCACTTGGTGAAGTTTCAGACCCATAGCTAATTACTCACCTACTCAAAATGAGTAAATGCGAATTATCTGTAAAAGTATTGCAGATTGCCAATTTTTCTCAAATAACTCATTCACCTACTTTTGGGAGAGCTTTCACTCTGTGAAGTTTCAGACCCATAGCTAATTATTTACCTACTCAAAATGAGTAAATGCTAATTATCTGTAAAAGTATTGCGGATACCCAATTTTTATCAAATAACTCATTCATCTACTTGTGGGAGAGCTTTCACATGGTGAAGTTTCAGACCCATAGCTAATTACTCACCTACTCAAAATGAGTAAATGCGAATTATCTCTAAAAGTATTGCAGATAGCCAATTTTTCTCAAATAAATCATTCACCTACTTTTGGGAGAGCTTTCACTCTGTGAAGTTTCAGACCCATAGCTAATTACTCACCTACTCAAAATGAGTAAATGCGAATTATCTCTAAAAGTATTGCAGATAGCCAATTTTTCTCAAATAACTCATTCACCTACTTTTGGGAGAGCTTTCACTTGGTGAAGTTTCAGACCCATAGCTAATTACTCACCTACTCAAAATGAGTAAATGCAAATTATCTCTAAAAGTATTGCAGATAGCCAATTTTTGTCAAATTAATCATTCACCTACTTTTGGGAGAGCTTTCACTTGGTGAAGTTTCAGACCCATAGCTAATTACTCACCTACTCAAAATGAGTAAATGCGAATTATCTCTAAAAGTATTGCAGATAGGCAATTTTTCTCAAATAACTCATTCACCTACTTTTGGGAGAGCTTTCACTTGGTGAAGTTTCAGACCCATAGCTAATTACTCACCTACTCAAAATGAGTAAATGCGAATTATCTCTAAAAGTATTGCAGATAGCCAATTTTTCTCAAATTAATCATTCACCTACTTTTGGGAGAGCTTTCACTTGGTGAAGTTTCAGACCCATAGCTAATTACTCACCTACTCAAAATGAGTAAATGCGAATTATCTGTAAAAGTATTGCAGATAGCCAATTTTTCTCAAATAACTCATTCACCTACTTTTGGGAGAGCTTTCACTTGGTGAAGTTTCAGACCCATAGCTAATTACTCACCTACTCAAAATGAGTAAATGCGAATTATCTGTAAAAGTATTGCAGATAGCCAATTTTTCTCAAATAACTCATTCACCTACTTTTGGGAGAGCTTTCACTCTGTGAAGTTTCAGACCCATAGCTATTTATTCACCTACTCAAAATGAGTAAATGCTAATTATCTGTAAAAGTATTGCGGATACCCAATTTTTATCAAATACCCATTCATCTACTTGTGGGAGAGCTTTCACATGGTGAAGTTTCAGACCCATAGCTAATTACTCACCTACTCAAAATGAGTAAATGCGAATTATCTCTAAAAGTATTGCAGATAGCCAATTTTTCTCAAATAACTCATTCACCTACTTTTGGGAGAGCTTTCACTTGGTGAAGTTTCAGACCCATAGATAATTATTCACCAACTCAAAATGAGTAAATGTGAATTATCTCTTAATAGTATTGCAGATAGCCAATTTTTCTCAAATAACTCATTCACCTACTTTTGGAAGACCTTTCACACACGAAAATGAAAAATTGTGAATATCTCGGAAAAGCTATTTCTTCTGCTTTAATGCTCGGCGGGAGATACACGCCACGACAGTGGTCTTGACAAAAAATTTTGTCTCCCCAAAAATGGTGGCCATTTTGAATTTTCAAAGTTTTTGCAAAACACAAAAATGCTTATATCTCGAAAACCGTGCTATATGGAGCGAACTCAACAAAATTTTGGACCTGCTGGGTATCTCTGCAGAGTAGCCATGCCAATTTTCAAAATATTTTTGTCTCGCCAAATATAGCGGACATTTTTTATTTTTTTATTTTTTGCAAAACACAAAAATGCTTATATCTTGAAAACCGTTCTAGATAGAGCAGACTGTGCTGACTTTGGTTGCCACAACAGTATAAGGCTAGAAACGAAGCATTTTCTTAATACTTTAGCACTCACCTTTATATCCTTTTCGGGACGCTTTGTTTTTGCTATGCAAAAAACATTATCTTTTTTTTTTGCGAGCGATCCTCTAGTTATTATTGGTCCGAGAGGTTTGGGATGGTAAACCATCCTAAATTCTTTGGCTGGGAATCTTTTGGTATGGTCAGATTTGACCTTTGGACCCCTTCTTCATGGTCGAACGAGGATATTGCATTTATAGTATTTCTTTAAATATTTTTCACCTACTTTTTACACTTAAACAATTACCTTGTTACTTTATTTCATAATACCATTTGCAGGGCACAACTTTTTTGTCCTTTTCTTCTGTCAGCTTTGGAATATCTTTCGAACATGCTGTTCAGTTACCATTTACTGTATTTCTGTATAGCCCTTTCCCTGATAATTATGCTTTCCTCTCATTATCACCATCACAAATCAAAAACATTCAGTCAGCTGACACAGTGCCCGTTCACGGGCACTCTCCTCTTGTTTGTAGGCTGCTTGCATTTTTGCATCAATGGAAAAATATATTAAACAGACCAAAATACTCATTTCAGCAAAATCATTAATGCTCATTGGGAAGCAAAAAAATTTCTTTTTCTCTTGCAATGGGATACTATTTTTGAGGTTTCAAACATTGTGTTTTGTTATGGATTTCAATCTCAGAAACCGTAAGGTGTAGGAAGTTCATACTTGGCAGGGACATTGGTTGGGGGTGTAGGTGTGCAACGTCATGGTCTGACCTTGATTTGACCTTGCCGTAGTGACCTTGAGTTTGAAAATCTTATCCCGGCTATATCTCGGCAACCATAAGGTGTAGGAAGTTGATAGTTGGCAGGGACATTGGTTAGGGGTTGCAGGTGTGCAACGTCATGGTCTGACCTTGATTTGACCTTTGACCTTGCTGTAGTGACCTTGACCTTTAAACTCTTGTCCGGGCTGTATCTCGGAAAGCATAAGGTGTAGGAAGTTGATACTTGCTAGGGACATTGATTAGGGGGTGTAGGTGTGCAACGTCATGGTCTGACCTGGATTTGACCTTGCTGTAGTGACCTTGACCTATAAAATCTTGTCCGGGCTATATCTCGGAAACTGTAAGGTGTAGGAAGTTGATACTTGGTAGGAGCATTGGTTAGGAGTTGTAGGTGTGCAACATCATGGTCTGACCTTGATTTGACCTTTGACCTTGCCATAGTGACCTTGACCTATAAAACCTTGTCCGAGCTATATCTCAGCAACTGTAAGGTGTAGGAAGTTGATACTTGGTAGGAACATTGATTAGGAGTTGTAGGTGTGCAACATCATGGTCTGACCTTTGACCTTGCCATAGTGACCTTGACCTATAAAACCTTGTCCGGGCTATATCTCAGCAACCGTAAGGTGTAGGAAGTTGATACTTGGTAGGAACATTGGTTAGGAGTTGTAGGTGTGCAACATCATGGTCTGACCTTGATTTGACCTTTGACCTAGCTGTAGTGACCTTGACCTATAAAACCTTGTCCAGGCTATATCTCAGCAACTGTAGGGTGTAGGAGGTTGATACTTGGTAGGGACATTGGTTAGGGGGTGTAGATGTGCAACGTCATAGTGTGACCTTGATTTAACTTTTGACCCTTGCTGTAGTGACCTTGACCTATAAAATCTTGTCTGGGCTATATTTCGGAAACTGTAAGGTGTAGGAAGCTGATACTTGGTGAGGACATTGGTTGGAGGTAATAGATGTGCAACGTCATGGTGTGACCTTGATTTGACCTTTGTACTTGCCGTAGTGAACTTGACCTATAATACCTGGTCTGGGCTATATCTTGGAAACCGTAAGAGGTGTAGGAAGTTGATACTTGTTAGGGACATTGGTTAGAGGGTGTAGGTGTGCTACGTCATGTGACCTTGATTTGACCTTGCTGTAGCGACCTTGACCTATAAAATCTTGTCCAGGTTATATCTCAGAGACTGTAAGGTGTAGGAAGTTTATACTTGGTAGGGACATTGGTTGAGGGTTTTAGGTGTGCCACGTCATGGTGTAACACTGATTGACCTTTGACCTTGCTGTATTCACCTTTAAAATCTTGTTGCACCTTTGGGTCTGTCTGTTGATGCAGATTAAGCACTGTTAAAGTCATATTAGAATTCATTAAGAATTTCCTTTTGCAAGTTCCCATTGTAACAGATGGAATTTCATCAAGTGAGCCACAGGCTTTTCTCCAACACCACACATAAGCATTCATTGAATGTATTGCCACTTCTGTATGCATGGGTAATATTCAAAACATCCAAACCATAATTCGGCCATTTTTGGTTTACTGATAAATGCTGTCATTTTGTTATTGAATTGTCTTGTTTTAATACTTCATCTTTATATATATTTCTTTTCCTTAGATATTATTTTCTCTACTTAAGCATTATTTGGACCTTAATATAACTGACACTGCTCTGAAAGTATCTTGAACTTTGTACTGTTACACTACTTCTATATCTCATGGTGTTGAAAAATAATTCCCCAGGCTGTGGGGTATGGGCATCTCTGATGCTATTTTTAAATAATTGCCTATGGCGGCCATTTTGTTTTTCAAAATAAGGCCAAATTTTTTCTCCGGCAAAACATTTGAAGGCCAGGACTTTTGATGGTCTGTCGTTGTAGTCTGAAGCCATAGCACAAATAATAAGGGAGAAATAAGGAATTTTAGTGTGATTACCCCATTTAACCTGGAAGCATGGGTCAAAGGTCAAATTCAACACCTGAAAAAGATTCGTAGGCCATGACTTCCTACAAGTTGTTTTCACATCCGAACCTCTAGGAGCAATATTAGGGGAGATATAAGTAAGGCCTTTTTAATAGAATAACCCCATTTGACATTAAACATGTGATATGGTGGCCATTTTGTTTTTAGAACTAAGTCAAGGCTATTGGGCTAGCTTTTCTAGCCATATATCTTTTGTGCAAATTTGATGAAGCTAGCTGGAATATTTTGAGATTTAGAGCAACTTTATGATTTTCAAACAGTTGGCTATGGCAGCCATTTTGTTTTTCAAAGAGAGGCCAAAATTTTGCAGACAGGTTTTCATAGCCATAATCATTCCCTGCTTGGTGAAAGTATCTTTATAAATGAATGAAATATATATATTTTTTTTTCATTTTTTATTGTTTCCCATATTTGTAATAACCATATACACAATTCACAATGTTGTACACTCTATCAGACAAAGTTACAATTCCAGACTAAAAGAGAATTTAAATCAAATAATAGGACTAATCAACATGTAATACAAAAAAACAAAAAAAACAATTTGTTACATGCTACATAATTGAAAAGACACTATAACATGTACATTTGAAAGAAAAAAAAAATTACTTCAAGATTAATTCAAACTTTTAAAATGTTTATTCTGAAAATACTGGAAGCCATCGAAGCCAGATTTTGACAAATTTTTCTTCCATTTTACCAATCTTTGATAACAGACATTCGTCTGTATATATCTGACAAAGCTTATGCTTAAGGGCTGATATGTTTAGTCTACTGCCAGATTTGGATGTTTCAAAAATGTATTTTTTGGTGACAATAATTAATGTGTTAATTGGGATATTGTTTTGATCATGCAAGGGATAACCACAGATTATAATGAAGTCAGTAAATTTTATTTTAAAGTTAATTTTTTCAACAAGATACTTTTCGATAGCTTCCCAAAAAAGTTTCACTTGACCACATTGACAAAAAGAGTGCAAAATACTTTCTGATACATTGTTACATCTGAGACACAAGGAACAATCGGACAACCCCACTTTTTGAAGATACTGTTTTGTCCCGAGTATTCTGTACAATACTTTCATCTGGAACCATATCAGGTTATTGTTTTGGATAGTTTTGAAACATGTTCTGTAAATATACTTCCACTGTTGTTCATTTATATGTGTGTTTAAATCCGTACTCCATCGTTTTTTTGAAGAATGATTATTTTTTTCCATGGATATCAAACATCTATAAAAATCACTGACCCCTTTAGATGACTTGAATATAATCCGGATATGGTTCGGTATAAAGGGTCTTGCTAGAGAGTCGTTGTCTTGTTGATCATTATCCTTTAAAAATTTAAGGGCATTAAGTTTTACACGAAGGTATGAAAGAAAGTTGACATGATCCAAATGATAAAGTCTCTGTAACTGATTGCAGCTCATAATTGTACCCCTTGGGTCTAATATATCACTGACTGTTATTATACCTTTTAAGTACCAATCAGAAAAAAATAGGGGTTCAGCTGAAATTTTGTTGTTATACCAAATAGGAGATGTTAGTAAGTGACTTTTAGACTGAAAGATTTGGTTGTTTAGGACATTATACCATGAATCAAATGTGTGTAGCCAAAACTTATTTGTTGTCCATTGCTTCAGTAATTTAATATATTCTGGGCCAAGTGTTAGAATTCTGTCAAGTTTGGAGTTTACTGTGAGTTGAAATAACTTAATCCAAGGGGTGGAATCTTTTCCTCTGAATAGTCTTCGAAGCCAACTTGTTTTAAGAGAACTTAAAAATAGTTTTACATTTATCATTTTTATTCCCCCCAGGCAATTTTCCTTCATTAAAGTTCTCCGATTTATCTTGTCTGGCTTATCAGACCAAATGAATTTGAATAATATATCATTTAATTGGGTTAACCATATATCATTTGGATTTGGTAGACTTAGAAACAGATGATTTAATTTGGCCAGAAAAAAGGTCTTTATTACAGTCACTTTTCCTATTGGGGTGAGATATCTTCTGTTCCATATATTGATGAGATCTTTAATTTCGGTTAGTTTTGCACTAAGATTCAGGTCTAACATACTATCTAGGTCTACTGAAAAAGTTAATCCCAGGAGGTCAAACTGAGTACATCCGAATTGTAATCCTTTGGTAATTAATTATGTCCACCCCCCTGGGGGGTGGATATATTATTTTTGCTTTTTTTGCCGTCCGATGTCCGATGTCCGGCGTCCGGTGTCCGGCGTCCGATGTCCGGCGTCACGCATGGTTTCCGCTCATTTAAAGGAAAAGTATTAGAGCTATTGTCACCAAATTTGGTATGCAGGCTTATTGGGTCAGTAGCTTGCTTGGGATTGCTTTTGGCTGTTGTACCTCTTTTGCTTACTGAGTAATACTTAAGTACAGCTATTTTCAGTACCCATTGGTTTCCGTGCATTTAAGCCAAAATAATTAAAGATATTTTACTACAATTTTGAATACAATATTGTTATGTCCATAGCTCGCTTGGTATTGCATTTGGGACTGATAGCTTTGTCAGTACATGAGTAATAGCCATTTAGGTACTTCATTGTGTATTTTCAGTACTACTTTTGAGTAATTTGCTTCTATCTCCTTAACCGTGCGAGATAGAGCGATTTCGGCAAAATTTTCGACCCGCAGGGTATCTCAGGAGTGTACTCTTTGCAATTTTCAAAAAATTTTCCCCTCCCCAAAAATGGCGGCCATTTTGAATTTTCGAATTTTTGCCAAAAATGGCAAAACACAAATTTGCTTCTATCTCCTTAACCGTGCGAGATAGAGCGATTTCGTCGAAATTTTCAACCCCCAGGGTATGTAAGGAGTGTACTCTTTGCAATTTTCAAAAAATTTTCCCCTCCCCCAAAATGGCAGCCATTTTGAATTTTCGAATTTTTGCCAAAAATGGCAAAACACAAATTTGCTTCTATCTCCTTAACAGTGCGAGATAGAGCGATTTCGTCGAAATTTTCGACCCACAGGGTATCTAAGGAGTGTACTCTTTGCAATTTTCAAAAAATTTTCCCCTCCCCCAAAATGGCGGCCATTTTGAATTTTCGAATTTTTGCCAAAAATGGCAAAACACAAATTTGCTTCTATCTCCTTAACCGTGCGAGATAGAGCGATTTCGTCGAAATTTTCGACCCACAGGGTATCTAAGGAATCTAATATTTGCAATTTTCAAAAAAAATTCCCCTCCCCAAAAATGGCGGCCATTTTGAATTTTCGAATTTTTGCCAAAAATGGCAAAACACAAATTTGCTTCTATCTCCTTAACCGTGCGAGATAGAGCGATTTCGTCGAAATTTTCGACCCACAGGGTATCTAAGGAATGCAATCTTTGCAATTTTCAAAAAATTTTCCCCTCCCCAAAAATGGCGGCCATTTTGAATTTTCGAATTTTTGCCAAAAATGGCAAAACACTAATTTGCTTCTATCTCCTTAACCGTGCGAGATAGAGCGATTTCGGCAAAATGTTCGACGCACAGGGTATCTAAGCAATGCAATCTTTGCAATTTTCAAAATATTTTCCCCTCCCCAAAAATGGCGGCCATTTTGAATTTTCGAATTTTTGCCAAAAATGGCAAAACACAAATTTGCTTCTATCTCCTTAACCGTGCGAGATAGAGCGATTTCGTCGAAATTTTCGACCCACAGGGTATCTAAGGAATGTAATATTTGCAATTTTCAAAAAATTTTCCCCTCCCCAAAAATGGCGGCCATTTTGAATTTTCGAATTTTTGCCAAAAATGGCAAAACACAAATTTGCTTCTATCTCCTTAACCGTGCGAGATAGAGTGATTTCGGCAAAATTTTCGACGCACAGGGTATCTAAGCAACGCAATCTTTGCAATTTTCAAAAAATTTTCCCCTCCCCAAAAATGACGGCCATTTTGAATTTTCGAATTTTTGCCAAAAATGGCAAAACACAAATTTGCTTCTATCTCCTTAACCGTGCGAGATAGAGCGATTTCGGCAAAATTTTCGATCCACAGGGTATCTGAGCATTGTACTCTTGGTAATTTTAAAAAAATTTCCCCTCCCCAAAAATGGCGGCCATTTTGAATTTTGGAATTTTTGCCAAAAATGGCAAAACACAAATTTGCTTCTGTCTCCTTAACCGTGCGAGATAGAGCGATTTCGTCGAAATTTTCGACCCACAGGGGATCTAAGGAATGCAATCTTTGCAATTTTCAAAAAATTTTCCCCTCCCCAAAAATGGCGGCCATTTTGAATTTTCGCCAAAAATGGCAAAACACTAATTTGCTTCTATCTCCTTAACCGTGCGAGATAGAGCGATTTCGGCAAAATTTTCGACGCACAGGGTATCTAAGCAATGCAATCTTTGCAATTTTCAAAATATTTTCCCCTCCCCAAAAATGGCGGCCATTTTGAATTTTCGAATTTTTGCCAAAAATGGCAAAACACAAATTTGCTTCTATCTCCTTAACCGTGCGAGATAGAGCGATTTCGGCAAAATTTTCGACGCACAGGGTGTCTAAGCAATGCAATCTTTGCAATTTTCAAAAAATTTTCCCCTCCCCAAAAATGGCGGCCATTTTGAATTTTTGCCAAAAATGGCAAAACACAAATTTGCTTCTATCTCCTTAACCGTGCGAGATAGAGCGATTTCGGCAAAATTTTCGACCCACAGGGTATCTGAGCATTGTACTCTTGGTAATTTTAAAAAAATTTCCCCTCCCCAAAAATGGCGGCCATTTTGAATTTTGGAATTTTTGCCAAAAATGGCAAAACACAAATTTGCTTCTGTCTCCTTAACCGTGCGAGATAGAGCGATTTCGTCGAAATTTTCGATCCACAGGGGATCTAAGGAATGCAATCTTTGCAATTTTCAAAAAATTTTCCCCTCCCCAAAAATGGCGGCCATTTTGAATTTTCGCCAAAAATGGCAAAACACTAATTTGCTTCTATCTCCTTAACCGTGCGAGATAGAGCGATTTCGGCAAAATTTTCGACGCACAGGGTATCTAAGCAATGCAATCTTTGCAATTTTCAAAATATTTTCCCCTCCCCAAAAATGGCGGCCATTTTGAATTTTCGAATTTTTGCCAAAAATGGCAAAACACAAATTTGCTTCTATCTCCTTAACCGTGCGAGATAGAGCGATTTCGGCAAAATTTTCGACGCACAGGGTGTCTAAGCAATGCAATCTTTGCAATTTTCAAAAAATTTTCCCCTCCCCAAAAATGGCGGCCATTTTGAATTTTTGCCAAAAATGGCAAAACACAAATTTGCTTCTATCTCCTTAACCGTGCGAGATAGAGCGATTTCGGCAAAATTTTCGACGCACAGGGTATCTAAGGAATGCAATCTTTGCAATTTTCAAAAAATTTTCCCCTCCCCAAAAATGGCGGCCATTTTGAATTTTCGAATTTTTGCCAAAAATGGCAAAACACAAATTTGCTTCTATCTCCTTAACCGTGCGAGATAGAGCGATTTCGTCGAAATTTTCGACCCACAGGGTATCTAACGAATGTAATATTTCAATTTGCAAAAAATTTTCCCCTCCCCAAAAATGGCGGCCATTTTGAATTTTCGAATTTTTGCCAAAAATGGCAAAACACAAATTTGCTTCTATCTCCTTAACCGTGCGAGATAGAGCGATTTCGTCGAAATTTTCGACCCACAGGGTATCTGAGCATTGTACTCTTGGTAATTTTTTAAA
Source organism: Sabellastarte sp. h YS-2021 (assembly GCA_964017235.1). Lineage (NCBI taxonomy): Eukaryota > Metazoa > Annelida > Polychaeta > Sabellida > Sabellidae > Sabellastarte > Sabellastarte sp. h YS-2021. Next base: position 141,650,643 of record OZ024928.1, read on the forward strand.
AATTTTCCCCTCCCCAAAAATGGCGGCCATTTTGAATTTTCGAATTTTTCCCAAAAATGGCAAAACACAAATTTGCTTCTATCTCCTTAACCGTGCGAGATAGAGCGATTTCGTCGAAATTTTCAACCCACAGGGTATTGAAGGAATGCAATCTTTGCAATTTTCAAAAAATTTTTCCCTCCCCAAAAATGGCGGCCATTTTGAATTTTCGAAGTTTTGCCAAAAATGGCAAAACACAAATTTGCTTCTATCTCCTTAACCATGCGAGATAGAGCAATTTCGTCAAAATTTTCGACCCACAGGTATTTGAGCATTGTATTCTTGGCAATTTAAAAAAAAAATTCCCCTCCCCTAAATGGCGGCCATTTTGAATTTTCAAATTTTTGCCAAAAATGGCAAAACACAAATTTGCTTCTATCTCCTTAACCATGCGAGATAGAGCGATTTCGTCGAAATTTTCAACCCACAGGGTATCTAAGGAATGTAATCTTTGCAATTTTCAAAAAATTTTCCCCTCCCCAAAAATGGCAGCCATTTTGAATTTTCGAATTTTTGCCCAAAATGGAAAAACACAAACTGGCCTTAACCGTGCAAAATAGAGTTATTTTGTTGAAATTTTCGACCAATAGGGTATCTAAGAAATGTACTCTTGGCAATTTTCAAAAAAATTTCCTTTTCCCAATAATGGCGGCCATTTTCAATTTTCAAATTTTTGCCAAAAATAGAAAAACAGGAATTTCCTTCTATCTTCTTAACCGTGCAAGATAGAGTGATTTCGTCAAAATTTTCAACCCAACCAATGCAAAAAGGCATGAAGCTGAAATAATTTACATCTACACTAACAAATATTTAAGCATCATTGATATATTTTACAAATGAAACAGGGTCTTGTAAGACTACTGTACAATTTGGGCAAAAGGTTCATGGGTGGACATTACACATGATAATGTGTGTTCTTCTATGCTATCCTGTTTCTATTCGCATCTACTATCAACAGGGCGGCCTATTTCTAGTTTATCTTTGCAATGTTTTTTCTTTCCTATCCAAATTAATTTTGTCTTGTCTGTGTTGACCTTTAAACCTGAGATTGAGCCAAAAATTTCCAATATATTTAAGGCTGCTTGTAAAGAAGAATGCGAACCATCTAAAAAAAGGGTGGTATCATCTGCATATTGTGTAATTTTGAATTCCAAATTATTAATGGATATCCCCTTTACATCAATGCATTGTGAAATAAGAATAGATTGTATCTGTCCAACCAAAATATATAAATAAGCTGAAATTGGGTCGCCTTGTCTACAACCTCGGCCGATATTGATGGTTTCTGATGTGATACCACATTGTATAACTCTTGCCTGTATATCTTTATTGAATAATTGTATCCATTGTACAAAGTTTCTCCCAAAACCCAGATAAGTCAAAGTTTTATATATAAAATTCCATGATATCGAATCGAACGCTTTTTCAAAATCAATTAGCATGAGGAGCCCAGGTATATTTTTGGTTTCCGTGAAGTTCATTATGTCATACACTAATCTGGTGCTCTCGCCGATATATCTGCCAGAAACAAAACCAGTTTGGGAAGGGCTTATTAAATTATCTAAATATGGTTTGATTCGATTAGCAATAGAAGCAGAAGCTATTTTATGTAGAACAGACAGCATGGATAAGGGTCGCCAATTTTTTAGAAATTCTCTAGATTTACCCTTCTTTGGTAGGCATGTTATAATACATTGTCTTAAGGAAATTGTGAATGTCCCTTTTTCAAAACACTGATTTAGCGCCTTCAATATCCAGTGACTAAGATTTTTCCAAAATAGTTTAAAAAATTCCACAGGAAACCCGTCAATTCCTGGTGTTTTGTTATTTTTCATTTGCTTTACAGTCAATGATATTTCTTTATATGTTAAGGGTCCGTCAAGGCTTCTACTTTGTTCAGCACTAAGCGTATTTACTTGATAACCGGCTAGTAGTTGATTTAAGTCGATATCTTCTAATTGATGATCAAAAGATTTGAAAAGGTTTGAATAGAAATTTTTTAATTCAAACATGATACCATTTTGGTCTACCAAAATTGTTCCGTCATGCTTTATTATTTTTTTGATAGTTTTATCAGTGTAGTTATGGCGTTCTAAGGAACAAAAATATTTGCTGGGTTTTTCTCCATCACCTAGCCATTGTATACGTGAGCGAATCTGATGGCCCCTAATAGTTTCTCCCCTGATGTTTTCCAGCTCCAACTTTTTTTTGTCCAAAATATTAATATTTTCAGATAAATTTTCTTGCTCTAAAGCATTTATTTCACATATCAGTTTCTTTTCACTTTCAACAGTTTGTTTTTTCTTATGACTGGCATATCTGATCGTTTCGCCACGTATGCGGAGCAAGATCAGTTCTAAAAATAAATCATAATCTATTGTTAAATGAATTTGTTCATTAGAAATCATATGAAAATTATCTAAGTCATATAAAGGCACAGCATATCTTTGTTTTTCTTCTAAGATGCAATCATTCACAAGTTTAATATAATTTTCATCTTTCAGCAGGTTTGTGTTAAGTTTCCAAATACCACGACCTCTTCTGAAATTATTTATCAGCAATGACATTAAGATGATGGAGTGATCAGATTTATAACTGGCTTGTATATCAATATTAGATACTAAGCTAGTTAAGGAAGAAGTAGTGATGAAGTAATCGAGTCTTCCTTGCTTAATGGGGTTCCGTCTACGCCAAGTGTAACGCTTACGGTTTGGGTTAAAGTATCTATACATGTCAACTAAATTATAATCATGTATTATATTAAGTAATGTGTTTCGGGACTTTGGATTGTTTAAATTTACATAATTGTGGCTGTCTAGGTCAGGATTAAGTATAATGTTGAAGTCACCACACCAAATAACATAATCTTGTTCATGTTCTTGTAAAAGATCTCTAATTTTATTGAAGAAACTACAATCATCAGTGTTTGGCCCATATATATTTATTAATCGAATCTTTATATCGCTAATGATCATGTCTAAAAGAAGCATATTTCCTGTAGCATCACCTTCAGAATGGCTTACTTTGTACTCAATATTATTGCTAATTAGAACTGCAACACCTCTGGCATTCGTTTTATATCCATTCAAAAAAATTTCTCCTTCCCATATAGTTTTAAGCCAATGGAAGTCGTGATTTGTAAGATGTGTATCTTGAAGGCATATTACCTTTGCACCCATATTTTTTAAATAATTAATGACATCATATCTTTTGTCTTTATTCTGTAGGCCTTGACAATTAAATGAAGCTATAGAAACTGATTCCCCTATTTTTGTACTCATTTTGGTGTTATTACAAATTGTGCTTGATTATTTATATACATAGTGTAGTTAAAGTATGTGTTACATAATAAGCTGAATCCTATTATACCTTTTGCTTGATCATCAAACATATATCTACTGTATGCAAGAAACCTGTTAACAGAGTTCACTGAAAGATGTACATCAAAATCAATATATGTTACATAGCATATTTGTAGAGGACGGAACATGGGAAAATGAAAAGGAAAACAAATATATATATACAAGTTTTAAATAAATTCTAAAAAAAAAGAAAGGAAAGAAAAAAAAGCACTTTGGTGTGTGCTTTGTAAAATGAAAAGGAAAACAAAAATATATATACAAGTTTTAAATTAATTCTAAAAGAAAAAATGAAAGAAAAAAGGCACTTAGGTGTGTGCTTTGTAATAGCAAATATAATTTTATACCTTAACCTAACTGAGAGAAGTGGATATCTTTACTAACAAGAGAAAAAAAAAAGATAATTTTAAGAATTAAACTTCCAAGTTAGGGTTTTAGATCCCATTCAACAGCCTAGGTAATGATGTAGATGGCCCTCAGCAATATCACTTATTTTGCAACGTGGTCAACAGCCAGGGTAATAATGGGACATGGCCCTAAGCATTTTCAAAAAAATTTCAAGAATTGAAGTTCCAAGTTGGGGTTTTTCATCCTGTTAAATAGCCAGGGTCATAGTAGGACATTGCCCTTAGCATTTTATTTGTTAAGTTGAGCCCACATAGAAGTGTCTCTGTAATTGGATGCCCAACATGCTAAACCACAGCTAGTGAACCAGTTCTAGGCCGCTTAAGAATAAAAGTAAGTTTTCGTCAAATGGAAAATGTGTTCATGTATAATGAAAAAAAGTAAGAGGCTCAGAGATATCATCTTAATCCTGATTAATTTCTTATATTATAATATCTTATAATGATTATATTGCTTCATGCAAAAGGTAGATTTAAAAAGGCTAACAGAACATACTTTCAAAAACTTTTCATCAATATATCTCAATAAGTCACAATACTGTGACCAGACATTCAAATTTTAGTCAACACAAAAGCCACAATTCAATATAAAACAGCCAACTTGACAGAAGCTTTAAATGCATGGGTTATATTGGGGATATGGTTTACAATCATCAGTCCATTAATTGCCTCATTGAATCACAGCATTGTGACCAAATTTTCAAAAATTTGGGTAACACAAATCCCACAATTCTGTATAACATAGCCACATAATATTGTTTAATGAAAAAGTCAAGAAAAAACCCAGTGACCTTGAGTGAAAACACCTGTATTAGACACTGTACACGGACAACAACTTTGTAAATGTTTTAATGGGTTAAAGGACATTGTTTACATTCAGTAGGCCACTGATACCTTATACAATATTATTTTGTAGCCAAGAATAAACCCAGTGTGATTGTTGAAAAAGACCCTCTACAGAAATACAACTTTAAGGGACCGTTTCACAAAAGCACATGGTTTAAAGAGAACACTTCAATAAAAAAGTAAAGTTGTAATTTAGGAATGTAAATACATGTATACTATTTTTTTTTTGCAAATATCATGACACATAACACAATTATATAGAGTTTAGTGTGAAAAGCTCATTACAGCACTCGTTAACTGGTTGACACATCAATTTCAGTTTTATCAATGAATTTCAACATTAGACTGTATGAAATTTATACACATACAGTTATTATATCCCCAGACGAAAGTCGGGGATATATTGGATTCAGGTCCGTCGCGCCGCCGCCGCCGCCGCCGCCGCCGCCGCCGCCGTAGAAATTTCCTTGTGGACGCGATAACTCAAAAACAAATTAATATTTTTTTTTCAAACTTGGTACACATGTTAAGGGTGCCCAAAGGAAGATCCCTATTTTAAGGTGACCTTAAACTCCCAGTAAAAAAAGAACTTATGGCCACCTTAAGGTCAGAAATTGGACTTTTGGCCACTTAGAGCCCTGTAGGTCACAAACTATGATGCTCAGCTGGCTGAAATTTTACCTGACAACACATTAATATGTTCTTAGTACATGTGCCGAAAATCACGACTTTAAGTTGAGGAGAAAATTGTGTTTGAGGCCCATAAATACCCCCACTTGGGGATTTTTTGCTATACTTTTCACATATTTTGCCCTATAATTTGGAAGTGGTAATTCTGATGAGTCTCAAACTGCGCTAGGTATAACTTTGATATGTAATCCTTGTCTGTAGAAAATTTTAGGGCTGTAGGTTTACCCAAAGGGGTCTACTTAAGGTCTCAAAAGTGCCCACAGAGACCCAATTTATGCACTTTTTGCCACTTTCAAGCACTGTAGCTTTCAAACTATGTCTCTCATCTAAGTTAAATATCATCTGGGAATATATCTATGTGTTTTCTTATATGTGCCCCAACATTTAGGCCTTTAATAGACAGTTAACCTGTGTATCAGGACCATAAACACCCACCCGAGTTACCCTTATAAGACATTTTTCACATCTTTTTCCCTTAACTTGGAAATGGTAAGTCTGAGAAGTTTCAAACTGTATTAGATATATATTCTGTGTGTAATCTTAGTATGTAACAGATTTTAAGTCTGAAGCTTTAATTTTGAAGGTCAAATTGAGGTCTCTAAAAGGCTCCCAAAGACCCAATATTTGGACTTTTTGCTACTTTTAAGCCCTGTGACTGTCAAACTATGTGACTGATAGAGCTCAAATCCTATCTGGGAAGATATTAGTATGTTATTTATATATGTGCCAAAAATTAAGGCTTTAAGAAGACATTTAACCTGTGTATGAGGACCATAAATCCCCACCCGAGTGACCATTTTTAGACATTTTTCACATATTTTGCCCTGTAACTTGGAAATGGTAAGTCTAAGAAGTTTCAAACTGTATTAGATGCATATTCTATGTGTAATCTTAGTATGTGACAAATTTTAAGTCTGAGGCTTTAATTTGAAGGCCACATTTAGGTCTCTAGAAGGCCCCATAAAGACCCAGTATTTGGACTTTTTGCCAATTTTAAGGCCTGTGACTGTTAAACTATGTGACTGATAGAGCTGAAATCTCATCTGGGAATACATTATTATGTTCTTTTTACATGTGCCAAAAATCAAGGCTTCAAGTAGACATTTAACCTGTGTATGAGGACCTTAAACACCCACCTGAGTGACCCTTTTAAGACATTTTTCACATATTTTGCTCTGTAACTTGGAAATGGTAAGTCTGAGAAGTTTCAAACTTTATTAGATACATATTCTATGTGTAATCTTAGTATGTAACAAATTTTAAGTCTGAAGCTTTAATTTGAAAGCCACATCGAGATCTCTAAAAGGCCCACAGAGACCCAATATTTGGACTTTTTAACCACCTTTAAGCCCTGTGACTGTTAAACTATGTGATTGATGGAGCTGAAATCCCATCTGGGAATGCATTATTATGTCCTTTTTACATATGCCGAAAATCAAGGTTTTTAGTAGACATTTAACCTGTGTATGAGGGCCATAGACACTCGCCCAAGTGCCTTTTTGGATATTTTTTCCGTATTTTGCCCTGTTATTTGGAAATGCTTAGTGTGACAAGTCTTAAACTGTATTATATATAATTTTTGTTTGTTATGTATGTCCCCCAAAAAGTTTCAGATCTGTTGTTTAATTGCTAAGGTCTCTTTAACAATTGTAAAATGCCCACAGAAACCCAATTTATGGACATTATGCCACTTTAAAGCCCAGTAACTGTCAAACTATGTGGGTTATAGAGCTGAAATCTTTGAATTTTTAAAAGGAAATGCCTGTCTATTTAAATTTTGAATATTAATAATGTTATGGCTATCTTAGTCTTTTAAGAACTTATTTTTGTGTGTTATACCTCTGCTTGCTGAGTTTTTAACTTTTTAAAATGAAACTGGTTAAACATATTCAAGTAGACAAAATGGACACTTTAAGTGAGCTTTAAGTCCCAATATTAATGAAATTATATCCTTATGTAGTAAAAGTAGGGGATTTTTAACCCTCAACTAGCCCAGTTTTATTCAACTTGCCTCAGTTAATTTTGACACAGCTCCTACAGTTATGAACTCATTTCAGTTGATAATCACATACTTAAAATTCTCAATTCTTTTTGTATTTGAGTACCCCTTTTATATAGATTGTTTGTTTACCATTTATGCATCCCCCACCCGGATTCCCCCCACCCACCTCTGGGACCTCCAGCTATATTGAGTGACACTAAATAAACAAAGGTATTTAATGATATCAGATGAGAAACAAAGAACTCAATGGGGTTGCAGATCTTGTGTAATAGTGAGAGAGGTGTGGAGAAGGGGAGAGGGGTGGGGGTGGGAGGTGGTGGGCTTCATTACATATAACACAAAGGGGAGTCAGAACTGAGATTGTGTCACATATTTAGGTTGCATATATATGGACCACATATATAGGTATAGAGGAAATGAATAACTGAAAACAATTTGCAAATTCTAAAAATAATATAATAAAATAATAATATAAATAATTTTTTTTTAAATAATATTTTATTTGTGAACAAATATAGAAACAGATATGCGCTTTTGGGATTATGAATTTTAGAATGGACATTGAATCATCAATCATTTAAATACTTTGAAGGAAGATTGAAAAGTATGATGAGTTGAGTTAAAAATAATATTTTATTTGTCAACAAATATAGAAACAGATATGCTCTTTTGGGATTATTATTTTAGAATGGACATTCAATCATCAATCATTTAAATACTTTGAAAATAGGTTTAGAGTTATCATTGCAGGAAGATTGAAAATATAATTTGAGTTATGTATTCGGCGTCTGGGGATACACCATCTTCCTTGGAAGATATAAACAGAGTAGATTGATGTGCTGAAGTTCATATAATAATGGGTAATTATGTTTTAAAACATTCCCGATCAAAACCTGTGGCGTGAGTGATGACCTGTCTGGGGATATGTTGGCGCCGAGTTGGCCCAATCTAGTTTTGTATGCAGGGATAGTTATTGTAAAGAGAAAAACAAGAACAAGTGCAAATATAAAGAACTGTATAAGACACATAACACGATAATATAGAGTTGAATTTTAAAGGATCATAGAAGCACTCGCTAACTGGTTAAATTCTAATTTCATCATTGAATGTCAACTTTAACAGTTTCAAAATCCTACACATACAAATATTTACAGTTTAATTTACAATTTAATATAAACATACATACATATATCAGTCATGTTAGCTTGATAAAATTCTGTTACCTAAACTGTATGCTTATACTCTGATAATTTAAAATAGATGATATTAGAGTCTGACATAAATATAGATGTGTCAAAAAAATATGATTCTTTTTCTATAGTTTGAAACTGATGAGTTACATATGCAATTTATTACTTTTAAATCTTTCTTGTAGATTTAACTGAAAGTTTGTCATAACTTTAACAAAATGAGTGCAGTGATGTAGAGTAGTATATCGAGATCATTATCAGACCTGTTAGCAAATATACAATTTTGTCTTTCAAATGCAAACATACTCGTATCATGTTTATACTTAGATAAAACCTGATCAAACAGCTAAAGCTTTTGTCAAACATAGGTATATGTGTTCTTTAATGTTACGTGTTATGGAGTTTAGTTCACTCATGTTACATAAACAATTTATTACTTTGTAATATATTAGTCTTATATGAACAATGATGTCAAACATTAATATATATATATATATATTCTTTAATATCAGATTTCTATGTAGTTTGATACTGCTGAGTTATATATACCATTCATTACTTCAAATAGTGTATACTTTTTGTTGAAAGAAATTGACTCCCATAAAATTAGCCAAGTGTTTGTCTCACCCTTGACAACACCATGCCTGCAATGTTTTTTCCTCTCCACTTGTCAGGATTGAAAGAGTCCTTGTTACGAAGTGAGGTTCCTGTTCCCCAATGAGTGTCTCCTGGATTGGCCTCAGCAAGCTGGGTTCCCTTGGTTTGTCTTAGGAATTTTGCACAGTATTGATCTTGGCTAAACTTTGAATACATAGCCTTGAACATACAGTCTTCGGCAGCATTGTTCCAGACCTTACCATCATAATTGGCTATTTTCTTTCCAATATTCCTAGCTTCTACTGGAGACTTTGTCTCAAGTATCTGGCGAGCTGATTCCCCATCCTTGAAAAACACTGCCTTTTGATACATGAAGTGTTGCTCACTGCTATGAAATAACTGTCCATCGCATTGAAACTGTACAGGAAAGTGGTTACTCAATGGTGAGTGTTTGGTAAAAAATGCTGTAATTCCATTGTGTGAAGGTGTAAATATACGCTCTGGACACAGTTCTTGCACTCCTGTTGACAGGATGTTATCAACTGTATACTCCTTGCCTCCCAAAATTATACTGTCATCACGAAGTTTTGGCTTCAAATGGGAACAAACTTCTAGAGCTTTAAAGAAAATAGGAACTATGAGCTGTCGCCGATCAAGTATCTCCCTAGGATAGTCATCAGAGATATTGATATTTCTCTCTTTTAATGTTCCTTTTTTGTCGAGAATGGACATTTTGACCTTGTAATTGTTACATTTCATCAAGATTGGTCTGGGCCTATTACTTGTGGCTGGTCCAGCAAAATGTATCCTCTCAATATCTCTAGCGTTTATAGCTACACCAGATTCTTGTAGGGTATGGATTACCTTTGTCTCAATATCTTCAGTTTTGGTTACTTTTAATCCCCAAAGTTTCAAATTGTTCCTTCTAGTGTACCGCTCCTGTTTTATCAGTTTGTCTTTAAGCAGTTTGTTCTCAGCCTTCACCTCCTTAAGTTCCTGATCCACTTTGTTCAAGTTAGAGCTCAGCTGTTTGACAGTTATCTCCAGATCTGTAAGTTTTTTTAATTCATCTAGTGCAAAACCAACCGATGTCTCTATACTATCCAATTTTTCCAGTTTATTATTGATAGGATCTATCTTTTCATTCAATAACTGTGTCAAAGTAATGATCATTTCACTTCGCTCTGTAGCTCCTCTTGTGCCTTTTCCTGCCATTGTAGTGAATTTTAATACCTTGAAGGTACTCTTCAGCTGTTATATAATAATAAACAATGTTAGTCCAAACAGTGTCTGTGTGTATTATATGATTATATTTCTAAGACTTTTTTCTTGAGCTTTGTAATCTATCAAAACCTATCACCACATTTCCTGTTTAATATCCAGCAACAGAAGCCATATAAACAACATGTATATTGAAAATCATATTATCCAAGCCTTCAAGTTCCCAGAAAATAATATCTCTCTTATCAACCTTTACGGCTCATAATTTTCAAAAAGTAAAACAGCAGATTGCGCTACATCATATGCTATTAATTTTCCATACTTCTCCAATTAGTTTGATACTATTATTCCTAAATAATTATGAAGTTTATCCACTATTAACAAAGCCACACACCAATTAGTTAAGGGGCCATGTCAAAAAAAGAAATATTAAGGTTTATGCAAAACTGGACGAACGGACGCACACATGTACGGAAGGCGTTTTATAATCTCTCAACTATGGCCTTCCTATGGGGGGATATAAAAATGCATCAGATATTTTTCAAAATGTCATTTTTTATGGCTGTTGCTTAAATATTTGTTCTTGTCTTTTCAGTTATTATGATGGCAACCAAGACAAACTTTTTTCAGAAGCTCATATCATTAGTCCCTTCAAAAGAGACTGGCATGTAAGAAAGGTATAAGACACATACAGTAGTTGTTGTTATTTATTACCCCACAGCTTTTAAGGGCTGTCTGGGTAATGTTTTGACCAGTGGCGTCCAGGGAGGTTGGTGGCGACAAAAAGTTTGTCTGGGCTCTATCTCAGATACACATAAGGTGTAGGAAGTTGATACTTGGTAGGGACACTGGTTAGGAGGTGTAGATGTGCAAAGTCATGGTTTGACCTTGATTTGACCTTTCACCTTGCCATAGTGACCTTGACCTGTAAAATCTTGTCTGGGCTATATCTTGAAAACTGTAAGGTGTAGGAAGTTGATACTTGGTAGGGACATTGGTTAGGGGATGTAGGTGTGCAACATCATGGTGTGACCTTGATTAGACCTTTGACTTTGTCATAGTGACCATGAGTTTTAAAATCTTGTACTGGCTATTTCTTGGATTCCATAAGGTGTAGAAGGTTGACACTTGGTAGGGACATTGGTTACTGGGTGTAGGTGTACATCATGGTTTGACCCTTTTGCTCAGCCAAAGTGTGTTCACCTGACATATTTGAGACTTCTTTCTCTTATGACAAAGATATATGGATTGCTGCAACTGATTGTTATATGCACTTTTACATAATTGTGCTATTTCCATTGACAGCTATTCTCCAATAAATAAATTTTACAGCTTCATGTTTTTAGTTTACTGATTAATGCTGTCATCTTGCTATTGAATTGTCTTGTTTTAGTACTTAATCTTTACATACATTTTCTTTCTCTTAGATGTTGTTTTCTCTACTTGAACATTATTTGGACCTTTATATAAGTGACACTGCGCTGAAAGTGTCCAGGTCATTGTACTGTTTCTTTATTCTGTATGTCATGTAGGGGGTAAATCGTTTGGCTTTGTGGGTATCGATATTGAATGTAAAAATATTTCAATATCGGGCGATATCGGGGGGTTCATATTGTCTACCAAATAGTCCGAATTCGGGAAACTGAAAACGTTTTATTTTAGTGTTTCCCGAACCGCTAACAGGAAGCGAAATGAATCAAAACAAAACAATGCAGTTTTCATCAAAAACGCATTGAAAACTTCAAAAATGTGAGATAAAAGTGTACAATGTCTTCAGATTTTTGCTTTATTTCGAGTATTAACAGTGTAAGTTTACAGTTTTACTTAAAATGGCGATATTGAAATACGTGTTTAGATCTCGATATCGGGAGTCCAGTTCCAAAACAATAAATAGCAATATCGATAAACAATTTACCCACTAATGTCATGGTGTTGAAATTATTTCCCCAGCTTGTGGGGTACGGGCATCTGTGATGCTATTTTTACAATATGAAACTTAAGATTTTTGTTTGTTTTTTAAATTTGACGGTTATTATGTCCACCCCACTGGGGGTGGACATATTATTTTTGCTTTTTTCCGGCATGCGCCATCCGGTTTCCGGTCATTTCAAGGAAAAGTATTTATCCTATCTTTACCAAATTTGGAATGGGTGTTTATTGGGTTACTAGCTTGCATGGGATTGCTTTTTGTGAAGATAGCTCTATAGCTAACTGAGTGATAGCTACTTAGCTACTTTTTTGTACTTCTTTTGTTTCTGGGCATTTTAAGGAAAAATATTTCACATATCTTTACCAAATGTGGTATGAGCAATAGTTAGATCAATAGCCTTCTTGGGATTGCTTTTAGTGATAATAGCTATATAACTGACTGAGTAATAGCTACTTAGCTACTTTGAGTAGCTTTTTTTATTTTAAGCATTTTAAAGGAAAATGATTTCACCTATGTTCACAAAATTTGGGATGGAGGATTATTGGATCAGTAGCTTGCATGGGATTGCTTTGGGTGATAATACCATTATAGCTGAGTGCTGCTGTGCTATATAGCTATTATCCTATTTTAAGTTGATTTTTTTCTGGACATTTTAATGAAACAATATTTTCTATCTTCACAAAAATTTATATGAGGGATAATTGGGTCAATAGTTTGGCCAGGATAGCTTTTGGTCGATGATAGCTTTGTAGCTATCTGAGTAATAGCTGCTTTGCTACTTTGAGCCTACTCTGAATTGCATTTCTGTTTTCACTCTTTTAAAGGAAACCTATTTAACTCATCTTTGTAAAATTTGGTGTGAAGGTTTATAGGGTCAATTGCTTGCTTGGTATTGTTGTTGATGGTAATAGCTTTAACCTCCAGAGTAATAGCTACATAGCAAAAAAACATAAATATGACTATCTCCTAAAAGATAGAGCGATTTTGGCAGCCATCTTGAATTTCTGCGTAAAACGCAAAAACACTTATCTCGGAAACGGTTCGAGACTTCGCAGAAATTTTCGACCCACAGGATATATGCAGAGTCTACTGGCAAAACTTTCCCCCAAAAATCGCTTTCCTGCCATTTTTGGCGGCCATCTCTGCGTAAAACGCAAAAGCGCATTTATCTTGGAAACGGTGCGAGTTGGACCCTTTCTACAAAATTTTGAACCCACAGGGTATCTCCAGAGTTTTTCTGCATAAAACGCAAAGACGTATTATCTTGGAAAACGTTCAAGATAGAGCGAGTTTGACGAAGTAGAGCGATTTCGACAAAATTTTTGACCCACAGGGTATCTGCAGAGTGCAGAGTCTACTGGGGACTTTCTCACAAATCACTTTCCCCGCCACTTTTGGTGGCCATCTTGAATTTCTGCGTATAACACGGAAACGGTGCGAGTTGGACCCTTTCTACAAAATTTTGGACCCACAGGGTATCTCCAGCGTGTACTGGCGACATTTTGCAAATATCACTTTCGTGCCATTTTTGGTGGCCATCTTGAATTTCTGCATAAAACACAAAGACGTATTATCTTGGAAACCATTCGAGATAGAGCGATTTTGACGAGATAGAACAATTTCGATGAAAGTTTTGACCTACAGGGTATCTGCAGAGTGTACTGGCAACATTTCACAAACATAGCTTTCCCACCATTTTTGGCAGCCATCTTGAATTTTGGCGTAAAACATAAAAGTGCATTTATCTTGGAAATGGTGCGAAATAGAGCGATTTTAACGAAATTTTTGATCCACAGGGTATATGCAGAGTCTGCTGGCAACTTTTCCGAAAAATTTCTTTCCCGCCATTTTTGGTGGCCATCTTGAATTTCTGCATATAATGCAAAAACACATTTTTCTCGGGAACGTTGCGAGATCTTGAATTTCTGTGTAAAAATGAAAAAAAAAAAAAAAAAAAATACATATTCATCTACTGGTAGACTTGCTCCAAGTCTTTGTATTTGTAGCCACCAGTAACATGAATAGTTAAATTTAGATTAGAAACTTACAAGAGTTCATTATACCACAAACATTCTGAAGTAAGGTGGGTAGTCACTGAAAAAACAAAGACTTGTGCCCCCATTTAGCCTCAACTGTAATGAGAGATACATTTATGCAAATTGTATGCACAAAAGTATGGAGAAATTCCCAACATATTTACATACTGTTATTTATATGATGGGGGCTTTCCCTCTTGAAAGCATGCTGCTACTGCTATCATGCTGGGTTTCTAAGTGTGGATCTCTGTTATTGTAGAACCCAAATACAGGTATAGAGCCAAATTGGAAGTCTTTTATTTACATACTTGTTGAGAGTTTACTTTGAGAATATCAGTGAAAAGTATGTAAATCACTCAAATAGGTGCAATAGTTTCCCAGAGTATTTGTGTGAATATTGCCATGTTTTAGGTTATAAATTCCCATGGTTTTGAATGTAGTGTAGCAATTGGTAAAGGTCCCTAAGAGGGCTGTTCCATATTGGCAATCCTGTTGTATACCTTGTAGGGACATCACGACTCCAAATATCTCATGTCGACTAATCGGTAAGTACTATTCGTGTCGACACCGAATAACCATCGAATTAAAATAACATCCAAAAATTTTAAGTTTCATATTGTAAAAAGCACTGAAAACGATAAATATGTGATATAAAATGAAAATATATGTATATAACATGTAAAAATGAATAAATTTGCTGATTTCCTGCGACTTTTGCTTCGTTTATTTCAGACAGGAAGTGGGCGATATAAGAGATACATGGTACTTCTGGCTTTACGTGAATGCATAAACAGTACAGAAAACGTTGCTATTTTCGGATTTTAACTTATTTTATGTGACAATGTGGATATCTTTTATGGATTCAGACTTTTGCCATCTTTTACTATATTAAGCGATTATTCTTACTTTAAAATATGAAACCGGAAAATATCACTTTTCTAACCATTGTCGATTATTCGGTTAGTCGTGACGCCTCTGATACCTTGTGCCTAATTAATTGGAAAAATTTAAATTGATCCATGGATAAAGAGGGTGGAATTTATATTAGCTTTCCAAGTGACATTTTGAATGGTACTAAAAACCTTTTGATCGGTTCCCAAATCTCTCTGAATCACTTACGAACCTTATGAAAGTCTCGCCAATACCAACTTAGGATGGAGAAGGTTGATATACAAACTTCACAAAGATAGCTTTAGAATTGTGTTCCCAAATGTAAGTTCTGCTGATGATTGTAGAGGATCACAGAAACCTTTGGACAAATTTAACAGTATTAATTTATCAGGGACACAAACGGTTCACCTCCACCTGAAGTTTAACCATTGGCTCCGGCCAGTCCTGAAGGCTCTCAAACATTATAATCATTGTTTATAGACCCTCGAAATGAAAAGTTTGACTTCTCAACCCTTTCAAATAGACTATTTTCAGGACATGAAATATATCAGGGAGGGGGATCGGCATAGTGGAACAGCCCTTTTAGACTAAATTCCATTTTAAAGATTTTCAACAAAATACAATCAATGTTAATTTGATGGGAAAGATATTTTTTGTGGTGTATTGAAAATGCATCCTGGAAAAAATATCTTCTGGAAAAAATGCCCACTTCATATTTTGTATTGCTGAATAAACTGCATTTTTCAAGATGGCAGCGGAAAATAAGAAAATTCCAATTTATTCCCAGACATTAAATGAGAGTAGTCCTTATTATCCAGTTTGGCCAAAGTCACTATCTGTTATAGTTTTCAAGATAAATGACATTTTCCATTTCCGTAAAAATTAAAGATGGCAGCCAAAATTTGGAGAAGTCATAATTTTTCAGAGGTCCTAGAGGAGTAGTGTACTCAGTATTAAGGAATTCCAAAATCTGCCTTAAATCACTCTATATATTCCGGTTTTGGAAATGAACAACATTTTCCATTTAGTTTCAAGAGCAGTTACCCTTTCAACTATACCCATGACAAGGTCTTAACTGAATGATGTTGATGTTATTAGATGTTATTTGTACACATTTAGTATGTTTTACAGTGCTGGTGTAGTGGTAACACACTCACCTCCCTCTGAGGTTGGAGGTTCAAACCCCTGACCTTATGTGGGAAAGTTGGTCGTTTATCGATTGACGGCAGTTTACAGTAAGAACCTTGACCAACTGTATGTATTGGTTTTCTCTGCTCACAAAACTACCCGTCGTGATATGACCTGTACAGTGTGTAAAGCAACATAAAACCCGAGTAAATAAATAAAGTATGTTTCGTGGAGTACCTGAATCTACATGTGTGGCTTCTGGATTCCAGGAATCCAATTCTGGAAGATTCTCATCTGAGGTGGCAGAAAGAATTAAGGCACCTCAAAGGGAATCCTAAAGAAAAGTCTATCAATCAAGGTGGGCCATTTATGGGCAATGGTGCTCACAGAATAAGGTGGACATCACCTCAGCAACTGTTCCCCAGGTAGTAGAGTTTCTAAACTACCTGTTCACAGTCAAAAATCTCAAACCAGCCACAATTACTGGTTACAGAACAGCAATTGCTGATGCTTTGGGTTCACAGGGTGAACTCATTTCAAAAAGTCTAGAACTGAATAGACTTATTGCCAGCTTCACCAGGGATAGACCAAGACCAAGTAGGTCCATACCTACATGGGACCTCTCTTTGGTCCTCCTGGGTTTGACAAAAGCAGCACATTCTTCATTGAAAGAGCATTTAATTACATGGAAATGAGAAGTCCCACAGAGTTCATGGGGGTTATATTTTACATATACCAGTATTCTGGAGAAAACTTCTGTTGGGTTAAATATAGAACTACGCTATGGATATAAGCGTGGGGCTTTTTTATTGGCTTAAAAAGTGCGCAGGAATTCCTGAGTTCTTTAGTTAATTTTTGTAACACTAGGCGGACAGTCACTTCTTCAAGTGAGTAAGAAAAGTCCTTTTGTCGGGGCTGGCTGTTTCTTCAAAAGTCATACAATACCCATATATTTCACAAAAGACGAAAGGACTTTGTGAAAGTCTAATCTACTGGCGTCTTTTCCAAAAAATCGTTTTCCTGCCATGAGCAAATTTTGAACCCTGTGGGTACTAGAGAAGTTGCATGTAGTGCCTCTGAAAAATGTTGAATTTCCTGAATTTTGGCCACCATCTTGAATTTTGGTGGAAATTGTAAATGTCATTTATCTCAAAAACCCTTAGAGATAGAGTGATTTTGAGCAATGTTTGGACCCTTTGGGTACTAGAGACCTTAGATATAGTGCCTGTGAGATAAAATGACGTTTATCTCGTAAACTGTAAGGGATACAGCAATTTCAAGCTAATTTTTGACCATTTGGATATTAGAGATCTTTGGTATATTGCCTCTGAAAAATGTCAAATTTCTCAAATTTTGCCCACCATTTTCAGTTTTGTCGGAAATCAAAAATCTCAAAAACCCTTTGAGACACAGTGATTTTGAGCAAATTTTGAACCAATGCAAAAAGGCATGAAGCTGAAATAATTTACATGTATACTAATAAATATTTAAGGATCGTTGATAAATTTTACAAACGAAACAGGGCCTTGTAAGACTACTGTACAATTGTTGCAAAACATTCATGGGGTGAACATTACATATGATAATGTGTGTTCTACTATGCTATCCTGTTTCTTTTCATATGTTGCAGCTACTCTTAACAGGGCGTCGTATTTCTATTTCTGTGTAGACATGAATAGTACTTACTGATTAGCCGACATGAAATATTTGGAGTCGTGACATCCTTAAATATGTTATTTACCTACTTTTGAAACCCTTGTTTTAACTGAAAATTGTTAAAAATTCTGTAAAAATACTTAAAATTGTGCAAATCATTGGATATGTCATATAAATATGCAAGCCACACTTTTCACATATTTTACTTTATTGTATCTGAAATTCTACTTAATGGACGATAATATAAGGGTTCATACCAAATCAAGAGATGTGACTGATTTCATATCGGTCACATGGATTACTTGTTGTCATATTGTTTATATTCAAGTTATATGTTGAGTCTGGCGGATGTGCTTCTGTCTTTTAGAGAACCACCAGAGCCTCTGTGTCATCACAACCTTCAGAGCTTACCTGTGAAATTTGTTTTCTTACCAACCCATTTGAGGTGAGCTCTCCTGTTTTACAGTGTTTTATGGTATTCAAGCTTGAAAATCAAAGATAAATCTTTTCTGTGACCCACAAATGGCAAAGATTTTCTGTTATTGCTCAGTATCCTCTTTCAGGGTGAAATGGGGTCTTAATGTTCTGTTTTTTTATGTTCTTTTTTTTTTCAACTTATAAAACACCTGTAAAAATAACAGTTAACAATGTTTTTGTATTTTAGTAGCCTTTATATTCACTTTATTAGCTGTGGGATACATCATTTTTGCATTAGCAAAACCCTTTTCTAGTTCCAGTTACTCTCAGTTGCATTTCCCTGTCATTTAAGTCTTTCCAGGGTTTGGGTTAGGGTTATGAAACATGGGATATGCCAGGTTAAAGAAAATAGTTAAAAAATAAACTGGACTTTTAATAATTTTTTCTCCCTTATTTTTGGAAGGGTGGGGGGAGGGGGTGGACTTCCTGGGGTTAAAAATCAAGAATTTCCAAGATTTAGTATAATGTGTCTCCCCAAAAATCACCGTTTTGGCTTGTCGTTTTGATTGTTTCCATGCAGACTGCAGAGATCATGCTTTCTTTCGATGTTTAACATTTTGAGTAGATTGTACAATACCCAACACTCGCTGGTTGTTTCCGAAGGATTTTGTCACGTCTAGCTCTTGTTATAAATTTTTACATAACAATGGCAGGAATAAACAACTTGCTAGGAAATTGCTCAAAACCATTTAATTTTAAAATATAAAGCTTATCGTCAGTGTTATAGATATTGCATGCATATCTATTCGTTTAGTAAAAATCTTCCGTCTGTTGGTGGATTTTAATTGAAATAATGCGGAAATATGGCATTAGCGCAAACTCTGCTTTCAATTCTTATTCTGTTGGTTTTGTATTTCAGCTGATGACAGGCTTGGAATGTGGGCATAGGTTTTGTCAGCAGTGTTGGACTGGCTACTTAACTACAAAGATCATGGATGAGGGAATGGGGCAGACTATTGCCTGTGCGGCACATGGCTGTGATATTTTAGTGGATGACCAAACTGTTATGTGAGTGAAAATCATCATACTTGTGGAAGTGGAAAGCTGTAGAACAAATAATTAAGCGGAATTAAAAATTACAAAAACACTAGATAAAAATATATGCTGCTACAAAAATTCTAGATAAAAATGTACACTTTCTTCTTTGAATTTAGGGTTTATACTACATATTTACAGTGTAAGTTTAATGTTAAACAGAAAATGCCAGTATTGATTTTGTACATCAATATTGGAAGCCCTCTCCGAAAATAATAAATATCACGAATATCAGTAAACAGTTTATCCAATAGTCCTTAAGTTTGAGAATGATGAAACAACCTATAGGAAATCAGTGATTGTGAAATTTTTCAAAGGGTCAGATTTTAACTGGAGCCTCACAATATCTAAACATCAAGGTGCACAAATTAATTTGAAAAAGTATTATTGTGAAAGAGGGTATAATTGAGATGACACTATATTAGAACAAAGTATTCTCCTTGAATTAACTTTGATTTAAATTCTACAAGCGTGTTGAGTGTAATTTTATGAAGTAAGAATTTGTCAAAAGTTTAACTTCAGCAGTATGTTCATAAATTTTGCTTTACAAATGTTTTGATATAGATATCTGAATATTTTCTCTGCTTTTGTGTATTGCAGGAATTTAGTTGTAGATGCAAAAGTCAGACTTAAATATCAGCATTTAATTACAAATAGTTTTGTTGAGGTGAGTATTAAGTAACATCTGCTTTAACCAGTAAGTGTAATGTACATTACGTTTAGGCTTTACCTATATTGCGCATGTAACACAAAAGTAGATGTCACGTCTAATAAAGTAAAGCTTAACCTCTTGAAATGAAACTGTTTAAAGTAGAATAACTCTTTAAGAAGAATTTAATGTCAGGTTTAGAAAAGCCCATTTCATTGATAAATTTGGTCTCTTTGGCCATTGTGGGGTTTGATCCGTGGTTGGGATATGGAGATTTTTACCTTGGACAAGGTGCTGTACAAAAAAAAAAAAATC
This sequence comes from Sabellastarte sp. h YS-2021, assembly GCA_964017235.1. Taxonomy (NCBI): domain Eukaryota; kingdom Metazoa; phylum Annelida; class Polychaeta; order Sabellida; family Sabellidae; genus Sabellastarte; species Sabellastarte sp. h YS-2021. The sequence continues at coordinate 141,671,108 of OZ024928.1, forward strand.
ATTTCCTGCTTCAGCCAGGATTGCAAATTGCTACCAATACTAGTTGGGGAGGTGAACCTGCAACAGGCTGGCTTCCTGTTCGGGGGAGTTGAAATGCTCTGCTTCACTTACTGGTAAAGAAACCATAAGTAAGCACTTGGCTAAAAGCAATATTAACCATTTGACCAAAAGAATGACTTTAAGTTACCTTTTCAATACATTTACCTATTTAACAGGAATACCTGGTTATGTGAAAATGTGTTCTTGCTCCCTAACCATTCAGATTACAAGGTTCATCCATAGTTAAAATAAGTGTGATATAAAACTTTTGATACTCTACTCTCTCAAAATCTATTTGAATGTAAATATTAACTTCCCCATAGTGTGTGTACTTCATCCCTGGGTAGACTTTGTAATTTTTTTTCTAGTTTTTGAGAAATTTTTTGTTTAATTTGTGACTTTTTTGTGATAATTTGAGGCTATGTTACCTTAAGAAATGCATGATTTTCCCTTGTTTTACCAAGGTTTAGAGTTTAGTGAATCTGGCATGCTGTGTTCAATTTTCCGTTACTTTATGTGTGTGGTAATTTCAGTGCAACAGATTATTACGATGGTGCCCCAGTCCGGATTGTGGTCATGTTGTCAAAGTTCAGTATTTTGATGCCCAGCCAGTAACATGTGCATGTGGACACACATTTTGGTAAGGATATGATCAAAATTTTGTATGGTCTTTGTTGTAAATAGTGTAGGTGTATGTCAATAAAAAAAAAAACTATCTTGAGATCATCCAAAGACATGGACAACTACACTGTTTTACACCAACATATATGGGGTATCACAGGTACTGATGATAACAGGCATGGATATATAGATGATGAAAAGAACAGGTGAAGTTTTTACTTTAAAGGTACATTTTGCTTGAGGATGAAAACACTTCAAATTAACAGACTTTATACTCACTTATTTCTGACCAATATCTAGATATATTTGCTTGAACATCAGATGCTTTACACATGAAAGCTTTGTGATGTGAGCGATCACTTCCACCACCAGAACACCATTCTACTTAAATGTTACTTCAGCCTTAATATTCTGATGAATTCATTTGATGGAACATTTATGATTCCTGTTTGTTATTGTTTGATGACTGTGTTACATTCTGTGTCTCTCTTGGGTCAACTTGTTTAACATCCATTTAAAAAAGCAAAAGCTTTCTGTTGACTTTTGTTTTTAAACAAATTTGAGTTTTCAACAGAAGACTAAAGGCCTCATTATATAATGAGCCAACTTAGTCTTGCTTAAAAAATATCGCTTCTGTTTCAGTTTTGCTTGTGGTGAAAATTGGCACGATCCTGTCCTGTGTAAATGGCTCAGAAAGTGGATCAAGAAATGTGATGATGACAGTGAAACTTCAAACTGGATTGCGGCAAATACAAAGGTCGGGCCTGTTGTACCTATGGTATAGCTTCAGTTCTAATAACTTTAATGTAAACTGTATCGAGATATTCTTCTAACAAGGCCAAAATTTCTCTCAGTCTACATGTGCCAACAGCGAAGCAATCAGAAACAAAAGTACTGCTCTAGTGTAGTACACAATTGATCAAAGTCCAAAGACTAAGAGAAAATATCTGGAAGCATGAGCCTCATACAGATCTCACTTTTATAAAGCGAAGTAAATTGGGTTTTGATTTTCCAGTGTTTCAAACAGTTGATAGAATCCTATTCATTCTGAAATCACATTGTACATCTGGCAAAACTAATTAAGTAATACAAAAGTTCAAAGTCAGGGTTTTACGTCCTGTTCAACAGCCAGGGTCATATTTGGACAGGTCCTCAGTATTGCCACTTAAGTAATGTAGAGAGATCTTGTGGTTATATATGTTTAAAAAAATAAGCATAAGCAGATAGTATGCCTATGAACATTGTGATTCTAAAAAAAACAAAACAAAAAGACTACACAACGGTAATCAGTAAAGGTTACTTTATATGAAATAAACATTTTACAATCAGTTATTTGTAAAATCAACCTTTTACACTAGGTGTATAGGGTAAAAAAATATTCAGTTTGCAATAGAAAGCTTTACTGATGTAACAGCTTCTCAATGTTTTACTACACTTATACAGATCTCTTAAAACTGTAAAATAACTGGGTTTTTTTTCTCTCGGGAATATATCTTATGGTTTCTCATAAAAGTGATCCTAAACTTGTCTTGATACTTGTTTGATGAAATTATTTCATAGGTAAGTTAATTTCTTCAAAACAGATTATATTTTTACAAAATTGTTCAGGTGTTGCCCCAAAAACCTTGACAAAAATGAACTTTCTGTCAGATTATCTTTAAATTATTTCCAGACATGTATGATGCTATAAGTTGGATGAACTAGTCAATATTACTCTCCTTATTAGCATTTATTATTAAAATATGTGTTGACCCCCAAACGACCTCATGTTTGCTTGTGTCATTTAACATTCACAATATGTGTAGGAATGCCCCAAGTGTCATGTGACCATTGAAAAGGATGGTGGCTGTAATCACATGATCTGTAAGAACACTGCCTGTAAGGCTGACTTCTGCTGGGTCTGCCTTGGGCCCTGGGAACCTCATGGTTCTTCCTGGTGAGTGAAAGACAGTTCGCCAATCATAGAGAAAGTGGGAGGGACTTGGACCCTTGAGGGAACCCAGGAGAGGCACACTTTGCAGTTCCCAGCAGCTGTTTATTCTTTACACTACCAATGACCTTTTCCCGACAGTGTGCTTATGTGTAATTTTTATGATAAAGCTCGTCAATGTTTTGATAAGAATATACAGTTTGCAGTTAATGCCTGTATTGTCTTGAAAAGTTCTTCAACTGACCAAGTTGGATAAAAAAACTGTCGGAGAGTCAGTTCCAATTCATTTAAAATGTCTTAAAGGTTTGTGCAAAATAACAGCTGTTCTCTCACAGTAAATTAGTAGACATTTTGAAAATAAGTTACAAATTACACAGTGACACACTGGACGAGTTGACATAGCATTTCTGCTTTTTACCTTTGATTTATGTTATTGCAGCCAATATGAGAAACCAGTCTTCTTTGTTTATATAAATAACTTTCAGACTTTAAGTATATGTCTAAGTGTAAGGCATTTTGCTAAATCAATGATCAATGGAAGAAAACTAGATTACTAAAACTGAAAAGTGACAGGCATTGATTGTAATGACTGGTTTTGAAAATTGACTGTAAGATATTCTAGCTAAGAAACTGTGATCTAAACATTTATTTCTCTGAATAAACAGAAAGGATAAAACAATATAATATCAATATTATTATTTATGAATAATTATCAGAAGATTAAAAAAGAAACTTTAGTCCGACAGAACAAGTAATGCCAAGATCTCACTTTCAATCATTATGCGAAATGCCTGAATTGTTTGTGACTAAAATAATCATTGCCTGTAAATTACATATACCAGTTTGATTGTTCACATGACTTGAATACTTGGAAATTATTTCTCAAATTCTCGCCATGGTTACCTGAATACATACTATCAGAAGTTGCATCTAAAAATGCTTTGCGCATCATTAATTCCTCAAGAGAGGGGGAGCTGTCTATTTACCAGTTGAGTTCCTCTGATCTCCAGCCAAAAAAAAAATTATCATAAATTTCCAACCAGTATGTGGATACTCTTCAAAGCATTGAATATTATCAGTGTCAGAAATGTCTTGGTTAAATTTTGATAGAAACATCCATGGGTATGCTGCAAGAGGAATGGTACAGCAGCTGATATTTGCTAATTGTACATTATGGTATTATTACAGGATTTGCACTGGAGATAGCTTAAATACTTCTACACTCTCTTAAAGTTTCTTTAGATAGTTGACTCAGTCTGGAAACTTTATAAGTAAGAAACAATAGACTTATGTAAAACTGAAAGAGTAAAACTTAAAGTGAAAAAAAAAAATTGTCAAGTTTCATACATTTGAAAAATTTAATTGACAAAGAATTGAAAGAAACTGTAATCCAATCCTTCTAAGCCTTTATTTGTACAGAATACTTGAAATTATGTTTTAATTTTGTGACTAATAATTTCTTTACATTATTTTAATTTCTGCATTACACTGTACATAGCTACTCTTTTTTGCATAACATAAAGTTGCTTTTGCAAGTATAAGCCTATGATATGCATGTCTACTAATTCGTTAAAAATTGTCTGCTTATGTTTACTTATTTTCTTTTTATAGGATTGTTTATTATAATAACAATAACTACAATTGGCAATCATTTGGAAAGCAGAAAGTACCTCTTTTATCTGTTAATGCTGTTAGTGACCTGAAGCATGTACTATTACTATCATGAAATACTTTCGCAAAATATTGTAAAATGAGTAGGATATTTTATTATTGAACGATATTTTTCTGAACAATGGCGGAGTCATTAAATCTATTGAAGACAGTATACAAGGTGTTGATGTAAGTCAAGCATTAACATGTACCCAAAATGAGGCTTTAATTGTGTTCAAGGGGTTTTACCCCAGGTGTTTATTTGCATCAGGCATTTTGTCAGTATTTGCTGCAATTTACATTTAGGCTAAGCTATGATAGGCAGACAGTTATACTATGGCTTGTTCATTGAGAACAAATTAATCACTGTATCGCTCTTTCTATTGTAGCCCACCCTGTGTATTATCTCTTCATCCATGTGTACAGTCACTATCCTTTTCCCCAAGTATCACAAACTTTCACGATATCAAAAACCCACCAGAAACAATATACTAAAGTTGTATTCATAAAGTTCCTGCAGTATAGTGGTACTTGTCTAAAAACTTGAGAATGTTCATTCTAATCTGGAAAATTGTGTAACTGTAACCATTACTTTGACTCTTTAAATATATTTCAAACTGATGTCATTAAAATGACGCAATTTGGTTGATGTATCACGGGTATTCTGACCTGTTTTTGCTTGTTGAATTGATTGTGTACAGTCTGGCAACATTTGACTTTCAAGCCAGAAAACTATTTTCATACACAGGTAGCCACTCATAAAAATCTTGCAATAGTTTGCCTTTTAAAGGTCAGAATACTGCCAAAAATCATCGTGTACACTTGGCATTTTGTGTAAAGGTTACATTCACACATTCTTGTGAAAAAAAAATATTGAAGACAAAGTGAAACTGTAAACAGCGAAGATATGCAACACTGAATTTGAGAAAAAACTGAGAGAACCTTATGAATATAGTTATAACATACTGCTCCCATTCTTTCCTTCATCTTTGTTGGTTGGCACATTTATAGCTTTTAACCTCTTCACTCTTTGAATGTTCGACTACCACTTCTAGGAATGTCCCAAATGTCACTCAACCATAGAAAAAGATGGGGGCTGTAATCACATGGTGTGTAAAAAGTGCCGCTTTGATTTCTGCTGGGTGTGTCTCGGTCCTTGGGAACCTCATGGGTCTTCCTGGTAAGGTTGTTGCTTGCATGTTGTTCATATTCTCACATTACCATTTACATTGTACTGTTGAGCCAGTATTAATATTCACCATTGAAACATATTTAACTGGAAATCTGAGTTACTGCCAGAGTTTTAGTTTGATTTTGTGAAGTTCACCCAACAAGGCATTTTGGAGGAAGTTTTCAGTTTTTCTCTTGAACATACTCATAATCTGGGAACTTGAATTTCTGATGTGACACTACAGTCTTCTACTGTCCAGAAGACAAGGCAGAACTGATATTCTATGTGTAATGGAATTCGCTCCACAAGAAAAGAATCTTCCTTGTTAACTTTGAATACATTAGTAATGAGTGTGTGGTGTGATATCCAATCTGTATCCTAGATGAAGGTTTTCTAAAATGAAAACATGAATGCTATGTGTCACCTTGTGGAACATTGTTAAAATAATATAAAATAATAGTTTGTTCATTTTATCTTTGCAACAGTTAAAAATAAGACAAAATTCTTTTGTTGTGTAAAAATGATTTAGATATTTATTTGTTTCTCATATGTAACATTGAAATATTGTTTGGTTGTCTTTTTGTCCAGTAACTCTTTACTTCTTGCAGCAAGTGTATGTACAATACCAAAAATAGTCTGAAAAAGTGTGTGTAGCAGTTGTAAGATACCACCTTAAATAAACGTGGAGTTATGTTTTCCAGGTACAACTGTAATAGATACGATGAAGACGATGCAAAGAAGGCTAGAGATAATCAGGAAGTATGTCTCATAAACCATGTAAAAATTCACAGCATTTTTTGAAATTCTCCACTGGGAATATCTCAAAAACATTGTTTAAAAGGATGTCAGATTCATGATAATTATGCACGAGATAAAATAAATTGACGAACAAAGTCATAAAAGTAACCAAATTTGACAAGAATCTCTCACAATTTAAAGAAAACTAGGGGAATTTACTCATTGGCAAGATGACCACTTGTGACAAGTTTCACATTTCTTTCTGAGAAGGGGTGAGAAATGGTCCACAGTGTTACCTTTACAATTTATATTTTTTTGGCCATTTTTTTTTAAATGATTCAGAACTTTTTTTACTTGAGTATATTGTATGAAGTTTTTTGAAAAAAATACACCAGAACCTTTATTATCTAACTTCTGTAATCCAGACATTCAATATTAATTGATTAATTTCCATTGTCAAAAACTTGCATTTTCCATTGTTTGAATACAAAATGCATTGTTCATTTTACGATCAATATTGTTAAATAAAATGCTATTCCTACAGCTTGTTCAGTTAATAGAGGTTGAACTATATGTAAATTGCAGAGTATTGATATTGTCGTGATGTGGAAGGTCTGCCCTACTGCACATTGAATAAAAGCTTACTTCTTCTTGTGTGTGAAATACTAAGCCAAAAGAAACTAAAATTTAGCACCAGTTGTCTGTTTCACAAAGAGACATACCTCAGACTTAGACTTAAATTCAAGACTTTTGTTTCAAGCTCACACTAAGGCTGTGGTCTTGGAAGGTTTCACAAAGCTGCTAAGTCTTGGCTTTGGCTAATTCTACCTGAGGTTGTGCTTACCTTTTGTAAGCAAAGATGTAAATATGGCTGCCATGTATTTTTCTCACTTCAAAATTGGAAAATGCCTGAAAATAAAGAATAAAGATATAAAACATCCCCTTAAATTAGACTTTGAACATAATTATGTGGTTACAGGTTTTTTCCTTGAAAAACAGCATTTTTCCACGGATAAAATGTGTTAAGCAAAGGATATATGTCACCGGTAAAATATTTTGTCTGGAAAAAAAGTTGACTCATGACACAGAAAGCCACTGTTATTTTATAAGCTTGGACTTAGCTAAGTCACCACTTTGTGAAATTCATTTAAGTCTAGGACTTAGAAAGGACAAAAGGCTCAGATTTAAGTCCCTGACATAGCCTCAGTCCAAGCTAAGTAGAAGACCCTTTGTGAAACTGGCCCCAGAAGTCTATTTTTTTATAAGTGCAAAGACTTGAAACTCAAAATACTTAACTATTGGGTGATACCCTTATTTATAATCTTCTTTGGTTAATTAACAGAAAAATATCATGCAGGAAAAGTTTGATGCAGTTATTTATGTGTGTCATATGACATTATTGTGCAATGCTAAATATCTTCTGTAAAATTGTAGTATTTTAATGAACTGAATAGTTTCATATCTGAATATGTGGTCTTCGATTGTTTCCACCACAGAAAATGTAATATGCTGACAAATCTAATCCAGTGAGCACCACCAGTGATTGGGTGGAAGATTTTGTTAAAAAATGGTGCTTTTTCCTGTGCTTCAGAAATCTCGGTCAGCACTTCAGAGGTATCTCTTCTACTGTAATCGCTATATGAATCACATGCAGAGTCTCAAGTTTGAACATAAGGTGAGTCATTAAATTGTACAGTAAAGGAGCTTATGGTTAAAGATATAAGACATCTAATAAAACTGATGACAGCTTTAATATTGTTGGTGTGAAACAATAATTCATTAACAGATTTAAAGGTATTTATAACGTTTAACCCAAATTTTTACAATTAGACCAATTTCGGTGCAATAGGTGTGAATTTTTTTTTAGCAAATCCAAACAATACAGAAAATGAGAGTTCAACACGGTAAGTAAAAAATGTTTCAGATTCACAAATGTGTTTCATGTAATGCTTGCACTGTTACGATCAGATAAATTTGGGGGGCAAAGAAATGACCTATTTGTCTAAATCTTTTAACCATGAAAGCAAGGAAAAGGATAAACATCATGACATCATCACTCACATTTAGAGTACCTAGTGTTAACAAAACTGCACATTATTTGTGTTACTTCTTCATTTGTATATTTCTGTATATTGCTGTTTTGTCCTCTCAAACACCAGGAATACTGTACCATGTGGTAACTTTGTTAAAACTAAATAGATTTACACAAAGATCATTACTAGCTTCCAATAACCTTGTTCTAAATTTTAAAGCTTAAATATTTGGTGCAGAAGTTGTTTTTAGTTTGTTGTTTTTAAAAAATAAACTAGTATTTTGTATACATCCAGCTGAAGGTAAAGTCCATGTGGCATAGCCTGGATTGAGGAGCAGTTGTCTGGGTATTTGTCCTCACATTTTCTGCAATGTTCTGTGTATTTTGCTGGTTTTGTTTCAGTTATATGCAAGTATCAAGTTGAAGATGGAGGAGATGCAGCAGCACAACATGTCCTGGATTGAGGTGCAGTTTCTGAGGAATGCCGTGGACGTGCTATGCCAGTGCAGGCAGACCCTCATGTACACCTATGTCTTTGCCTTCTACCTGAAGAAAAGCAACCAGTCCATTATCTTTGAGGTAAGATGAGATCCACTGGCCTCCCACCTCTTGAGGTTGTGAGTTCAAATCCAGCTCCAACTTTAATCTGGGAATGATGGTATAGTAGAACTTCTGTTATCTGACCTTCTGTAATACAAATATTCTATTTAATGAACTCCTGTTCACTTTTCCAAATTTGTATTACAGAGTGTTTTGTGCTAAAAAGCAGGAAGCATAAACCATACTCTTCTGACATGGTTGCTTAATAGAGGTCCTGCTGCAGTTGCTTGGTGGCGGGTGGTTTACAGTGAAGAATCTTCCAACTGGTGTACACTGCTTTACTACATCCCCTCGGGTATCCATCCTGATATGGCCTCGTATACAGCATCTTGTGCACAGCATTAAACTCACAGATCCATTGCGCCATCTACAAGAAACATTCTTAATCGTACACTACTGTTATTTATGGAATTTTATTCTAAAATAGGTTCTTTTCTAAAAATCTATTTTTTGCAACATTGCCTAAAAATGTATTTTTGATACTGTTTTCCCGGAAACAATATCCTCGTGCTTATCTACAAAAAAATATTACTGCTACATGTTTGATCTACTGTTACTTGACCCACTTTGACATTTTATTTGTAGAATTCGGAAATTTTAAGTATTTAGTAATTCCTAGAATAAAACTGTTTGTGAATGTAGCCACAGTCTGATATGTTTTTGGTAAACTGGGAGGATTTACACACATAATAGTGTGTTGAAAAGTACCATTCCCTTATAATTAAACGATCAGGTAAAAATCACCGAAAAGCTGTAACAGATTCTTCATAAAAAAAACATGTGCTAGAAAGGCAATATTAGTTAGCAGAATTTACTTAATAGGTTTTGTTAAAATTTCTAACAATGCAAGTTTTCACTGTCACGAGACCAAATACAAAGGGGCAATGTTGGTGCTGTGTGTCACATTTTTCCTTTGTTTACAGTTTTTGTATTTTACGATTTCTGCAGCCTGTTATAATATGTATTTTTGACTGGCCTTTTAAAAAACATTTCTTGTTTGGACACAGGATAACCAGAGAGACTTGGAGCAGGCCACGGAGCAGCTTTCTGAGTACTTAGAGCGAGACATCACATCTGAGATGTTAGTAGATATCAAACAGAAGGTGCAGGATAAGTACAGGTCAGTGTACAGATGTTACTAGACAAGTACTGGTCAGTATACAGATATTACCAGATACATACCCATCAGTATACAGAGGTTAGTCAATAAGAACTGGTAAGTATACAGATGCTACTAGACAAGTTCAGATCCATTTGAAGATATTACCTCATAGCTAAAGAAGTACAAGTGCTTATATGTAACTTATTAGATATCTAGTTATGTTCAGATCAATGCGCAAATGTAACTAGGTAAGTACAGGTCAGAATGAAAGTATTGCAAGATAGGTAAAGGTCAGCTTGCAAAAGTTACCAGATATCGAGGTGTTTATGGTTTAATATGCAGATTTTACTGGGTGAGTACAAGTCAGTTTGCAGATGTTACTAGACAGCAAGAGAAGAACAAGTCATTATGCATGACTCCCAAAATATCAGGTCAATTACAGGTCAGTATATGGGTGTTAATGGGTAAGTACATGTAAGTATTCAGTCCTGTTAGACATGCATGAACAGTATACAGATGTTACTGGATATATGTTACAGGCAAACTCTGTAATCAGGTATTTCGTGAAATACCTAAAGATTCCAGACATTTCGCGAAATCCCCGATTCACTTAGGCATTTCGTGAAATGCCTAAAATTTCCAGGCATTTCATGAAATGTCTAAAATTTGACCATATTTATTACACAACTTGCCTGATGTACTTTAGGGAAATTGTGAAATTTGATATTCTATGTCACGGATAGTTTTTTTTTGTTGTTGTTGTTGATCCAGCTATTTTTAGAGAAATGAGCAGAAACTGTTTGGATCATTATTGTTGGATGTATTTATCATGGGTGCCATATACATTACAAGATGGATTCTTATGACAGAAATATTTCAAATAAATAGTACATCTATTTTAAATTTTGCTCTTAATTAGTTTAAAGAATTATAGAAAATTCAGGATCATTTCTTTAATTAAAGTAGGTGTTTTGATTGAAATAATTCCTTGATTCAGACAAGCCATTTGAGCCTTGATCTAAACTAGAAACAGGATGGACTATTACCAGGTAGCTTCCTAGCTTTTCATATTTATAGACCGTTACAAATTCAGTCAGTCATGTCTCATTTGGAAAAACTTTTGGAATTTATTTATATTTATTGAAGATGACTAAATAATAGTAAATATCTTTAAATATTTTGTTATTACATTTAATAAGACCCTTTAATTATATCCCCAGACGAAAGTCGGGGATATATTGGATTCAGGTCCGTCGCGCCGCCGCCGCCGCCGCCGCCGCCGCCGCCGCCGCCGCCGCCGCCGCCGCCGTAGAAATTTCCTTGTGGACGCGATAACTCAAAAACAAATTAATATTTTTTTTTCAAACTTGGTACACATGTTAAGGGTGCCCAAAGGAAGATCCCTATTTTAAGGTGACCTTAAACTCCCAGTAAAAAAGAACTTATGGCCACCTTAAGGTCAGAAATTGCACTTTTGGCCACTTAGAGCCCTGTAGGTCACAAACTATGATGCTCAGCTGGCTGAAATTTTACCTGACAACACATTAATATGTTCTTAGTACATGTGCCGAAAATCATGACTTTAAGTTGAGGAGAAAATTGTGTTTGAGGCCCATAAATACCCCCACTTAGGGATTTTTTGCTATACTTTACACATATTTTGCCCTATAATTTGGAAGTGATAATTCTGATGAGTCTCAAACTGCGCTAGGTATAACTTTGATATGTAATCCTTGTCTGTAGAAAATTTTAGGGCTGTAGGTTTACCCAAAGGGGTCGACTTAAGGTCTCAAAAGTGCCCACAGAGACCCAATTTATGCACTTTTTGCCACTTTCAAGCACTGTAGCTTTCAAACTATGTCTCTCATCTAAGTTAAATATCATCTGGGAATATATCTATGTGTTTTCTTATATGTGCCCCAACATTTAGGCCTTTAATAGACAGTTAACCTGTGTATCAGGACCATAAACACCCACCCGAGTGACCCTTATAAGACATTTTTCACATCTTTTTCCCTGTAACTTGGAAATGGTAAGTCTGAGAAGTTTCAAACTGTATTAGATATATATTCTGTGTGTAATCTTAGTATGTAACAGATTTTAAGTCTGAAGCTTTAATTTTGAAGGTCAAATTGAGGTCTCTAAAAGGTTCCCAAAGACCCAATATTTGGACTTTTTGCTACTTTTAAGCCCTGTGACTGTCAAATTATGTGACTGATAGAGCTCAAATCCTATCTGAGAAGATATTAGTATGTTATTTTTATATGTGCCAAAAATTAAGGCTTTAAGAAGACATTTAACCTGTGTATGAGGACCATAAATCCCCACCCGAGTGACCATTTTTAGACATTTTTCACATATTTTTCCCTGTAACTTGGAAATGGTAAGTCTAAGAAGTTTCAAACTGTATTAGATGCATATTCTATGTGTAATCTTAGTATGTGACAAATTTTAAGTCTGAAGCTTTAATTTGAAGGCCACATTTAGGTCTCTAGAAGGCCCCATAAAGACCCAGTATTTGGACTTTTTGCCAATTTTAAGGCCTGTGACTGTTAAACTATGTGACTGATAGAGCTGAAATCTCATCTGGGAATACATTATTATGTTCTTTTTACATGTGCCAAAAATCAAGGCTTCAAGTAGACATTTAACCTGTGTATGAGGACCTTTAACACCCACCTGAGTGACCCTTTTAAGACATTTTTCACATATTTTGCTCTGTAACTTGGAAATGGTAAGTCTGAGAAGTTTCAAACTTTATTAGATACATATTCTATGTGTAATCTTAGTATGTAACAAATTTTAAGTCTGAAGCTTTAATTTGAAAGCCACATCGAGATCTCTAAAAGGCCCACAATGACCCAATATTTGGACTTTTTACCACCTTTAAGCCCTGTAACTGTTAAACTATGTGATTGATGGAGCTGAAATCCCATCTGGGAATGCATTATTATGTCCTTTTTACATATGCCGAAAATCAAGGTTTTTAGTAGACATTTAACCTGTGTATGAGGGCCATAGACACTCGCCCAAGTGCCTTTTTTGACATTTTTTCCGTATTTTGCCCTGTTATTTGGAAATGCTTAGTGTGACAAGTCTTAAACTGTATTATATATGATTTTTGTTTGTTATGTATGTCCCCCCAAAAAGTTTCAGATCTGTAGTTTAATTGCTAAGGTCTCTTTAACAATTGTAAAATGCTCACAGAAACCCAATTTATGGATATTATGCCACTTTAAAGCCCAGTAACTGTCAAACTATGTGGGTTATAGAGCTGAAATCTTTGAATTTTTAAAAGGAAATGCCTGTCTATTTAAATTTTGAATATTAATAATGTTATGGCTATCTTAGTCTTTTAAGAACTTATTTTTGTGTGTTATACCTCTGCTTGCTGAGTTTTTCACTTTTTAAAATGAAACTGGTGAAACATATTGAAGTAGACAAAATGGACACTTTAAGTGAGCTTTAAGTCCCAATATTAATGAAATTATATCCTTATGTAGTAAAACTAGGGGATTTTTAACCCTCAACTAGCCCAGTTTTATTCAACTTGCCTCAGTTAATTTTGGCACAGCTCCTACAGTTATGAACTCATTTCAGTTGATAATCACATACTTAAAATTCTCAATTCTTTTTGTATTTGAGTACCCCTTTTATATAGATTGTTTGTTTACCATTTATGCTCAACCCACATCCCCCCACCCGGATTCCCCCCACCCACCTCTGGGACCTCCAGCTATATTGAGTGACACTAAATAAACAAAGGTATTTAATGATATCAGATGAGAAACAAAGAACTCAATGGGGTTGCAGATCTTGTGTAATAGTGAGAGAGGTGTGGAGAAGGGGTGGGGGTGGGAGGTGGTGGGCTTCATTACATATAACACAAAGGGGAGTCAGAACTGAGATTGTGTCACATATTTAGGTTGCATATATATGGACCACATATATAGGTATAGAGGAAATGAATAACTGAAAACAATTTGCAAATTCTAAAAATAATATAATAAAATAATAATATAAATAATTTTTTTTTAAATAATATTTTATTTGTGAACAAATATAGAAACAGATATGCGCTTTTGGGATTATGAATTTTAGAATGGACATTGAATCATCAATCATTTAAATACTTTGAAGGAAGATTGAAAAATATGATGAGTTGAGTTAAAAATAATATTTTATTTGTCAACAAATATAGAAACAGATATGCTCTTTTGGGATTATTATTTTAGAATGGACATTCAATCATCAATCATTTAAATACTTTGAAAATAGGTTTAGAGTTATCATTGCAGGAAGATTGAAAATATAATTTGAGTTATGTATTCGGCGTCTGGGGATACACCATCTTCCTTGGGGAGATATAAACAGAGCAGATTGATGTGCTGAAGTTCATATAATAATGGGTAATTATGTTTTAAAAAATTTCCGATCAAAACCTGTGGCGTGAGTGATGACCTGTCTGGGGATATGTTGGCGCCGAGTTGGCCCAATCTAGTTTAATAATCTCATTATAATAAAAAGAAATAGGATTATTGATGGTGGTTGTTATTGAAGGGATTCCAGTTAGGGTAGGTAGTAGCTAAGTTACGAACTACAGGTCTGCAATTTCAGTATGTTATAGCTGACTGAAAAGTAGGTGAATAACATATTTAAAGAAATACTGAAAAAGCAATAGTTTTCAAGTTGCAACTTATTTACTCAACAGTGATAACCTCAAAGTAGCTATTGCTCAGCTATGCAATGAGCTACAGGTTTGCAGTTTACCGTGTTATAGCTGACCCAACAGTAGATGAATAACATATTTATACAAAATTCTCTAATTGCAATAGTTTTCAAGTTACAAGTGATTTTACTCATTATGGAAGGTACTGAAAAGTCAGAAACTAGCTATTACTTACTTAGCTATTGGGATAGACTCCCAAGTTACTCACCATGTAGCTATAGAAAAATTAGCTGAATAACGTATTTTAACAAAATGCTTTAAATGCAATACTTTTTCAAGTTGTAAGTGATTTAGTGCATGAATTCATGAATTTTAATGCATTAAAATTATTTTTAAAATTTATAAAAAAAAAAACTAAGACAGATCCAGGCCTGATACTCACACAAGGTAATCTACTTTTGGTCTAGTGCATGTATGCAAGATATAAGAGAAATCTCTGCTATAGTCGATGAAAAAATTATGATAATGTGTTAAAATTGTCACACTTTGGGCGGGGGTACCTCAGAGCCAGCCGAAATAATACATCCTCTGATATGCCCACTCCACTTCCAATACAGGCCACTTAAACACCTGCAGTAACAGGAGACAAATTAAAAATAATTGGAGCATCTGATTTAGGCATTTCGTGAAATGCCTAGAGCTCAAAACCAGGCATTACATGAAATACCTGGAAATTTTAGGCATTTCACGAAGTGCCTGATTACACAGTTTGCCTGTAACATATATACTGGTTAGTATGCAGATGTTACTAAGTAACAAGATATGAATGGGTCATTATACATATGTTACTTCATATTTACTTTCTGTATATATCTTACTGTCTGGTTTACTGCCCTAGATCGCCCCTCATCTCGCCCTTTGAATAATTTTTAGGCGGGTTGCGTGTAACCAATACTATTTCAATACTATGAATCTGGTTTTGGAAATTGGACACACTTCAGATTTATGTATGCTAGCATCGTTCCTAAGTATTTATTCATACTTTATCTTTCTAACGTGTTCTTGTCTTCTGTATTTTATGGGGATTTTTTACCCCACAGCCTTAAAGGGCTGTGCAGATATTGTTTTCACCTATGGTATTCAGATGGGTGAGCGCGTGGGGTGAGAAAAAGCTTTTCCAGGCTGTATCTCAGAAACCATAAGGTGTAAGATGTTAATACTTGGCCGGACATTTGTTAGGGGGTGCAGGTGTGCAACATAATGTTGTGACTTTGATATCCTTGCTGTGGTGACCTTGAGTTTGTAAATCTTGTGCGGGGTGTAAGGTGTAGGAATTTGATACTTGATAGGGACATTGGTTAGGGGGTGTAGGTGTGCAAGGTTATGCTGTGACCTTGGTTTTACCTTGCTGTGTTGACCTTGATTTTTAAAATCTTGTCTGAGCAATGTCTTGAAAACTGTAAGGTGAAGAAGGTTAATACTTGGGATATTGACTAGGGGTTTAATATTCCTCTTTATGGTGTACCTTGATTTGACTTTTGACTTTGCTGTAGTGACTTTGATTTTTTAAATTTTGTCTGGGCTATATCTCAGAAAGCGTAAGGCATAGGGGGTTGATACATAGTAGGGATATTGGTTAGAGGATGTAGGTGTGCAACATCATGTCACACTGTTTGCTCTTAAAGTCTCCTGGGGTCAGTTTCACAAAGTGACTTAGCCCAGACTTAGTCATAAAGTTAAGACTTTTGTCTTAACATGAGGTTAAGTCTTTGATCTTAGACTTGGAGGGTTTGACAAAGATGTTAAGTCTAGGCTTTGGCTAAGTCTACCCAAGAGTGGGCTTAACTTTTGTAAACAAAGACTTAAATGTGGCCGCCATATATTTTTCTCACTTTAAAATTTGAAATGCTTGAAAATAAAGAATAAGTAGACAGAACACCTCCCTAAATTAGTCTTTTGACATACCTATGTGATTACAAAGCTTCCCATTGAAAAACAGCATTTTTTTCAAAGATAAAATGAGCTAAACAAAGTATAAATGTTACCACTAAAATATTTTGACTAGAAATAAAGGGTCACATGACATAGAAAACCACTGTGGTATATGATAGGCTTGGAATTGGGTAAGTCACCCTTTGTGAAATCCATTTAAGTGCAGGACTTAGCAAAGACAAAAGGCTCAGATTTAAGTCCCTGACTTAGCCTTAGTCAAGCTTAAGTCTAAGACCCTTTGTGAAACCGGCCCCTGATCTTTGTACCGTGTAACTTCTGTATCTCTTGGCTTTCTGATACTATTTTAACTCCTTTGTATTTTGTTTATTACTTATTTATTTCATTCTTTGTTTTAGGTATTGTGAAAGTAGACGCAATGTTTTATTGGACCATGTTCATGAAGGATACGAGAAGGATACTTGGGAGTACTTAGAATTGTAAACAGGAATCAGTCTGCTGGTACTGGTTTTGTACATAGAAACCTCACTAATTTCCACTAAAACACTGTCATAGTAGTGTCTTTTTTTGTTTTTGCCTTTAGAAAGTATATTGGGTGATTTTTAAAAATGAAATGGTTCCTGCAAGTCCAGAAATTACTATGTTAAAATTAGGTGATCCCACAGATCTGTTAAGAAGTTTTTTTATTATTTTCTTTCTGTTGCAGTTAGAAAGCTGTGAATTAGGATATACTTGTGTTGTAGTGTATCAAATTGATCACAAATTGTTGCTTTTTTTTCAGCAATTTTAACATAATACAAAAACTGTCCAGCTTGGATTGTCAGTGTTACTCACGACACAGGTGTTGTGTGAGTGTGATGTATCTTAAACAGAGAGAATCTACAAGTTTAGAGTAGTGAGTGTAATGGTAAAACAGCAAATGAACTTTCTGGTCATGATGCTATGAACTTTTAGGTAATTGAAAAGTGTGACTAAATTATGCGTTGTTGCAGTTATATATCGGGTAGAATTATTTCAAGTGAAGTGCAGTGATTTCTTCAACCTTGTTATTAAACTTATTATAGTAATCATAACTTACAAATACTACTGAAAGTAATTCTCCTTGGAAGAAATTAGTTACTATACAGTTTCTCTTGTTATAAATGTGTTTAAAGAAAAACAGGTGTATTTTGTGTACTTTTTTCACTCGTGTTTTGTAAGTTCTACCTCAATTGTATTCTCTACACAGTCGGTGAGAAAGGGGAGTGTGTTTTGAAGGAGGTGTCTGAGAATAGTTTGAAAATGTAAACCACCAATCTATATTAAGTAATATGCAGTGTACAATGAGGTTTCAAATTCTGTGATTGCTATGTACCATTGGAAAATATCATGGTGATGGCAGCCATTTTGTTTGTGTAAAAGAAAGAGTAGTTTGTGTGGTTGTATTTTTTACATTAACAATAAATTTATCCTAGACTTTGATAAATTGCTTGTGTCCACTATTTTTGGTGCAAAGGTATGAGGCAAGCTTCACTTTCATTCAAGCATGCAATTGTCCCTTTTCAAAATTCTATTTTTTTACCCCACAGCCCTTAAGGGCTGTCAGGGTATTGTTTTCACCCATGGTGTCTGGAGGGGTGGGCAAGTGGGTGGGTGGTTGGAAAAAGGTTTCCCGGCTGTACCTCAGAAACCGTAAGGTGTAGGAAGTTGATACTTTCTAGGGACATTGGTTAGGGTATGTAGGTGTGCAACATCATGGTGTGACCTTGATTTGACCTTTGACCTTGCCGTAGTGACCATGACCTATAAAATCTTGTCCAAGCTATATCTCGGAAACCGTAAGGTGTAGTAAGTTGATACTTGGTAGGGACATTGGTTAGGGGTGTAGGTGTGAAACGTCATGGTGTGACCTTGATGTGACCTTTGACCTTGTCATAGTGACCATGAGTTTTAAAATCTTGTCTGGGATATTCCTCTGATTCCATAAGGTGTAGAAGGTTGACACTTGGTAGGAACATTGGTTAGGGGGCGTGTAGGTGTGTATCATGGTGTGACCTGTAACTTTAGCTCTGCTAAAGTGTGTTCACCTGCCATATTTGAGACGTCTTTCTCTTATGACAAAGATTGCTGCAACTGATTATTACATGCACTTTAAATTTACATAATTGTACTTTTTCCATTAACAGCTATTCTCCATTTAATAAATTTTACAGCTTCATACTTTTTAAGGTACAGATTAATGCTGTCATCTTGCTATTGAATTATCTTGTTTTAATACTTTATCTTTACATACATTCTCTTTCTCTTAGATGTTATTATCTCTACTTGAGCATAATTTGGAGCTTTATATAACTGAAAATGCTCTGAAGTTATCCCGTTGTTTGTCCTGTTTCACTACTTCTGTATCTCATGGTGTTGAAAGCTATTTCCCCAGACTGTGGGGTACATGTATCTCTGATGCTATTTTTCTTTCATTGTAATATAAGCAAGAAATTTAAACTATTTTTGGAGGGGATTCAAAATAATCTTGACCTTGTTGTGAAAGATAAAGGTATAATAAATAAAATACAGTACCCAGTAGTGCAAGTAATATTATTTTTTTAACATGTAGAGATGTAACTAATGCTCGCAAATTAGTTACTTGTCTATAATTTCTACTGTAAAATCTTGATCAACAAGGTACCTAAATGATGATAGCCTAAACCTTGTTTTTGAAGTAATCTTAACTCTGTGTAAATAAAGTCAGAAAAGGACTGTTGTCAGCAAATGAACTATTGAAACTTCATTGAAATAGCTGGTTTTTATGTTTTTCATATGTTCCAGTGGCCAAGGATTCAAGTGAAGAAAAGCGGTATATAAACAGTCTTTTCATGTCTTTACTGAATCTTTTTGCCTGTTTAAGGTTTTGACAAAATTGTTTTGAAGTTAACTTAATTTTAGGAACTAGTTGTTTTTTTGTTTGTTTTTTTTATCACTATGACTTTCACTAGATGTGACAAGTAGTTATTCAATCATATTTAGATGTGTAAGGAATTTTTAAAAAAAACTGAGCTATAGTTGTATGTCAGATGAAATATGACAAGTGCCGGCCACTGGATATTTCTCATTATACCAAGTGATTCATGTGTACATTATATATTTATGAGTGAAATTTACTGTCAACTCTGTTTTTACTTTCCAAGTTCATCTTTTCTTCACAGTAAATAAACTGACCAATTCAGACATAAAAGTACCTTTGCCTGGATATGTTTTATTAAATTAGTGAGAGTATAAGTTTAGTAGGACATCGAGCGGAGTTAGATTTTCTAGTGTTAACTATATTTTTTGGCCCTGCATATTTTGTATGAATTAAGCAGTGCTTAAAAGTAGGGACGTCACGACTCCAAATATTTCATGTCAGATAATTGCCAGGCATTATTCTTGTCGACACTGAATAACCATCGAATTTATAAAACTACCACAAATTTTAAGTTTCATATTGTATAAGGCAATGAAAAAGATAAATATGTGAAATAAAATGAAAATGTATGTATATAATCTGTAAAATATGATAAATTTGCTGTTTTCCTGCGACTTCTGATGGATTTGTTTCCTACAGGAATTTGGTGATATAAGAGGTATATGGGACTTCCAGTTTTAATTGAATGCATAAACAGTACAGAAAATGTTGCTATTGTTGGATTTTAACGTATTTTATGTGACAATAGGGACATATTTGATAGATTCAGACCATCTGTCATCTTCCTACATTGAGTGATCATTCATACTTACAAGTAGGAACTGCTAAATAACACTATTCTAACCGTTGTCGATTAGTCGGTTAGTCGTGCCGCCCCTACTCAAAAGATCATATGAACATTTAATATTTCATGTGCAGGCCAATATACTGTCATCATTGACTAAAAATTCCACTATGTAGCTCAAAATAAGTGTGAATACTTTACACAACTAATAACTTGTTCACTTTTGATATATTTCAAGAGTTTTATATTGATTTTGTCATAATCAGTGAAAGTTTGGAGTTCATAGACATAGTACTCTGGAACATGTAGGGACACTCTTGTGAGATTTTTAAAATATGGTTTTGTAAAAATCTTAAAATGGAGCATCTTTTAAGTCTCTATGGTAAGTTAATTAAATAATTACAGTTGTTGTAAGTGTAAGCATTTTTCATGTTTAAATTGATAACATTGGGATTGTTTGGGGTAAAAATTAAAATTGTAAAAATTGTTCATACATTTTTAAAAGTGTGTATAGAATTCAGCATCTAAGTAGTTCCTATAATCTGAAATTTCGTTAACCCATTTCATCTATACCATATTTATACCAACTGAAAAAGGTGGGAGTGTTATTACTCTTAAAAAGAGTGTGTTTTTTATCATGATGTGAAGTCCATGTTTGTTTCACTGTGAACCTTGTAAAGGGAGACAGATTTTAGATTTTTCATGTAGACAGTTTTGTTGTGTATAAATTCCATGTTTGAGTGAGAAGTAAACCAATATTCATTTCCTTTATATTTCTCTGTCCAGCCGTATTCTGAGGCATAAGTAGGATATTCTACAATAACACTTCTTCATATTTAGTAAATTGAAAATTTTAAGGAAGGGTGGTGAATTTAGTTCTTCCATTTACATTTCCCAACACTTGTGTGTGTTGTCCATAGTGGTGTGGCGATTAGACGTATTGTCGATTAATCGTCGGTGACAGTGTCGAATCGCTGTCGGTCATTAACGTTTTCTAATGATCGAATATTCAGCTTAAATCTTACCTTTTCTGATTTATCTCAATATCCACATATTTTCCATATATGTTACGAATTTT
The DNA here is from genome assembly GCA_964017235.1 of Sabellastarte sp. h YS-2021. Classification (NCBI taxonomy): domain Eukaryota; kingdom Metazoa; phylum Annelida; class Polychaeta; order Sabellida; family Sabellidae; genus Sabellastarte; species Sabellastarte sp. h YS-2021. The sequence continues at coordinate 141,692,410 of OZ024928.1, forward strand.
TACTTAATAAATCAACAGTTTTGTCATGCATTTCAAGTTTGTTTATGTCTACCACCATATTTACAGGAAGTGGGTGCTTTCGATAGATTCTAAATGTCAGAACACCGTTATTCTTACCGGATTGACCTGTACTTTATCCCGGAAAGTGTTTCTTAAATAATAAACGATAAGGGAGTAAAATAATCGATTATGGGTCGATCATTGCTCAGAAAAATGGAGAAATAATCTACCATGAAAATTGGAGGCGATTCCTAGAACTAGTTGTCCATCAGTCTTGTTATGCAACATATTTAGAAGATAGGGACTTCCAATCTATAATTATCTTCTATAGTTTCAATGTAGTTCAATTTTATCATTAACAAGATGACATTAAAGTCCAAGTCAAAGTATCTGTATTTTTTGTACTTAATAAAAATGGTGAACAAACACAATATGATGCACAAGTTTACCAGTCTTCTGAATTCACTGTTTTTATCATGATAAGCTGTTATATAACTGTGTTTTTGCTCTGGTCAGACTCTGTTAATGTATTTCATATTCACAATAAATGATAAATTAAAGCCCGTCTGTGGTTTTATTCTTACAAATTTACATACAAATTTGATTAATAACATTTGTAACCACCCTTGTTTGTAATTTTGTTGTGTATGTATTGTACCAGACAAGCTCCTAGTCCAAAAGTAATTTTTACAAGCACCATACTTAGGAAACTACGTTTGGTTAGAAGTCATAATGTTTGGTTTCTGCCATGCACTTGTCAGTGTCAAACAAGTAAAGTTTCTTCCCAGATTGTAATTTTGATAGAAGGTAATCGTGTATTTGTTAATACCCTACTGAAAATTTTATTAAAACATAGTTATATCCCCAGATGAAAGTTCTTTACTATTGAGAGTTTAAGGTCATCTTCCTAGGGTTAAAAAAATATTTTTTTTCAAACTTGGTACACATGTTAACGGTGACCAAAGGAAGGTCCCTATTTTAAGGTGACCTTACACTCTCAATAGTAAAGAACTTATGGCCACCTTAAGTCTGAAATGGATCTATAACCACTTAAAACACTCCGTGTCACAAACTATGAGGCTCATGTGGCTCAAGTTGTACCTGAAAATACATTAATGTATTTTCATTACATGTGCCGAAAATCAAGACTTTATGTTGAGGATAAAGCTGTGTTTGAGGCCCATGAAGACCCCACTTAGGGATTTTTTCCTACATTTTTTCAGATATTATACCCTATTATTTGAAATTGGTAATTTTGATGAGTCTCAAACTGTGCTAGATATAACTTTGATATGTAATCTTTGTCTGTGAAAAATCTAAGGACTGTAGGTTTAACTATAGAGGTCACCTTAAAGTCTAAAAATTGCCCACTGAGACCCAATTTATGGACTTTTTGCCACTTTCAAGCCCTGTAGCTATCAAACTATGTCTCATCCAGGTGCAATATCATCTTGAAATATATTAATTTTATTGCGTTAATACATCCTATCCAATGGACAATTGCTTTACCGGTCGGCGCGACCGGTCCCGCCAAACGCCAGAAAAAGACGTCCTGTATATAATACCGGCAGGACCGGTCAGTAGTGTGCATTCGCTAGGTGGCGCATCATACTTGCTTCCTGTCCAGACAGAGTGACATCAGTTTATCTTTTTCGTTTGGCGCGTGTAGTGTGCAGACGCGTTTTGAAGTTATCTCCAAGTTTGAAGAAAATGCGGTTTATTCTACGAATTTAAAGCTTATTTTCATCTGAAAATATATAGTGTTACATACATATCAGGGCCTCTCCAGGACTTTAACGAGGCATTATCCAGCATTTATAGCCAGTTTTGAAGATTTTCTGTGTACTTGTCGTCGAGAGGAAATCGTGGGTGAGAGGTCGTGGGTTGTCCCTGCAGCATTCCTTCTTCTGCACTGAAGGTTGTATCTACCCTCCATTTATTTCTTCGTAGTCGAGTAACACTGAGTGTATGTTGACAAGAAGAATTTAGAAGAAAAGAAGAATGCATCGTCTGACGTCATCACTTCCAGCTTATGCTTGTCACGTGACACGGACCTGGTCACGTGATACGCATTCAACAATGGAGGAATCGTGTTTTCAACAGAAGTTTTAGAAGGAAAGACGAGTAATTATTGCTCTACACCCACTTTTTAACTGGCAAGAAGAAATCCAGCAACTCGTCTGTTGGCCTGAAGAAGTGAGATGACAAATGGTCATTGAACTCTGCTAATTTTTGCCGGTGCCAGTCATGTGACTTCACAGATCTCAACACAACTACCGGCAGGCAAATCCCCAGGCGTGACTGGTTCAGCTGACAAGAAGTGATGAGTTTTACCGGTACCAGTTCTGGTCAGACTACCGGTGGGGAGCACTAGTGATGAGTTTTACCGGTTCCAGTCTTTACAGACTACCGGTGGGTGCTGTTCCTGTGAAGAAACCCCTTCAGTGGTTGCCAGTGATCAGCCCTATTGATCCTGGAACCTCCACCAGATGCCTTTCCACTGGTGGGACTGTTGGGGTACCTGTTCCAGTCATGTTCCTGTGAAGCTGTCAAGAAATCCCCCTTCAGTGGTTCCAATGATCAGCCCTGTGTTGATACTGGAACCTTCACCACAGGCCTTTCCACTGGTGGGACTGTTGGGGGTACCGGTTCCGGTCTGTACAGACTACCGGTGGGTGCTGTTCCTGTGAAGAAACCCCTTCAGTGGTTGCCAGTGATCACCCCTTTTTGATCCTGGAACCTCCACCAGAGGCCTCCCCACTGGTGGGACTGTTGGGGTACCGGTTCCAGTCATGTTCCTGTGAAGCTGTCAAGGAACCCCCCTTCAGTGGATCCAGTGATCAGCCCTGTTTTGATACTGGAACCTCCACCAGAAGCCTTTCCACTGGTGTGACTGTTGGGGGTCCCGGTTCCAGTCTTGTTCAGACCACCGGTGCGGCTGCTCAGAGGGTTCACCTACCAGAAGTCGTGGTGACCATTGAGACCCTTATCTTCCCTGTGCAGAATTTTGGACCGGTACCGGTCCTGTTCAGGCTACCGGTAGGGTCACTAGCCAGCCAGTGATGAGGGATACCGGCACCAGTTCTGTTCAGACTGCCGGTTGTGGTCACAGATATCCAGCAAGGGCTACCGGTTAAACAGTATTACCGGTGACACAGAGTTGCTGGTGACATACAGCAGGGCTACTGGTTCAGAGAATTTCCGGCTCCCGAGTGTTACCGGTTACAGAGGAATCTGTACCCATCCTTAAGGGCAAGAAACCAGCTTCAAATCCAGTGTTGACAACAGGTTTGCCGGTTACAGAGAATTGCCGGTTCCGGAGTGTTGCTGGTTCCGGAACCGTAGTGCTGCTGGTTACAAGAAATCTGCTGTTCCCATCCTTACTGGCAAGGAACCAGCTTCAAATTCAGTTCTGACAACAGGTTCGACAGTTAGCCTTCTCTCAGAGCCTACCGGTTTGACCGGTTACAGAGCTTGTTTGATTGCAGAGAAAAGCTGCTGAACCACCACTGTGGACAGGAAGAAGGCAACTTCATGTGAGCCTATCCTTGCTAAGAAGTAGTTCACCCAGTTCTGCCAACTCCGGTGAGTTTATGCAGAACTGTGGAGCCACCAGGAACCGGTTACAGAGCATTGCCTCACGTATAACCGTTTAAGGCCTGGTACTGGGCAGGTCTCCAGGACTGACTGACAGACCAGCAGAAGTTCCTTTAAGGCAAAAACAGCTGTTTAGGCCAACCAGTGGCAGCCTAAGGAACCGGTTACAGAGGAATTCTTTGACCAGTTACTGGTCCCGGTGAAATGCCTGTCAAGCTATCTGAACAGTCAGCCAGCCTACCCTTTCGGGTCCCAGCTGGTCAGACAGTGGCTAGAGATTGAGGGAGGGTTACACTCTCCCCTTCCGGTTCAGACCCCACTTGACGAGGTCACCGACTGTAATAAGCAACTCCCACAATCCAACCAAACAGTCCCTTTTAGAGGCACTGTATCAGCTGATAAACAAGAATGCAGTCCAACCGGTGGAAAATCAAAACTCAGTGGGGTTTTACAACCAGCTATTTTTGGTACCAAAACCCAACAACCGCAGGTGACCGATCCTAGACCTGAGCACCTTGAACACCTTTTTAAACACAGGGACGTTCAAGATGGAAACCCCAGAGACAATAAGAAGCTCCCTCCAAGCAGGGGAGTGGGTCACATCCATAGATTTCAAAGACGCATACTTCCACATACCAATTCACAGTCAGTCCAGGAAGTACATGCGCTTTCACCTCCAGAGTCGGTCCTACCAGTTCAAAGCCCTTCCCTTTGGCCTGTCCACAGCTCCCATGGAGTTCACAGTGGTGGCCAAAGAGGTCAAATTCGTGGCTTTTCAGAAGGGTATAAGGATCCACCAGTACCTAGACGACTGGCTGGTGAGAGCCTCTACCCACCACACCTGTCTCCAGCATACTCAAACCCTAGTCACACTTTGTCAGGAATTAGGATGGCTGGTGAACAAGGAAAAGTCGGAGCTGGTTCCCAAACAGGTCTTCAACTTCGTAGGTTACCAGTTAGACCTGAAAGAGGGCAAGGTCAGACCAACAGAAGAACGTTGGCAGGCCTTGACACACAAGATCAGATCAATACTGTCGGATCCGCTTTGCCCGGTCCGACAATTAATGTCCCTCATAGGTCTTCTCACAGCAACAGAAAAGCAAGTCCACTTAGGGCAACTACACATGAGACCCATACAGTGGCACTTGAAAAACAACTGGAGGGTCCCAGAGTCACTGGGAAAGGTGATCCCGGTCCCCAAATCCCTCCACCCCCATCTAAGGTGGTGGCTGGAGGAAAGCAATGTGCTTCTAGGTCAACCATTACACCTTCTAAAACATGCTCTGCAAATCCTTACAGATGCATCAAAAGAAGGGTGGGGCACTTAGACGAGCACACTGCAAGGGGATAGTGGTCCCTACCAGAGAGCAAGTTACACATAAACCACTTGGAGCTGAAAGCAGTATTTCTAGCTCTAAAAGAGTTTCAAATCCTAGTCTTCAACAAGACAGTGTTGGTAGCTACAGACAACACAACAGTGGTTGCCTATATCAACAAAGAAGGGGGGATGAAATCGGGCTCTCTGTGTGCCCTACTGTGGAGAATTCTGTCCTGGTGCACCAGGCAGCAAGTAACCCTCAGGGCACGTCACATCCCCGGCCGGCTGAACGTGATAGCAGACAAGCTATCCAGGCTTGGCCAGACCATTCAAACAGAGTGGTCACTTCATCCAGAAGTGTTCCAAGCTGTATGTTCAAGGTGGCATCAGCCACAAGTGGACCTGTTTGCCACCAGGTTCAACAACAAACTACCACAGTTTGTATCACCGGTGCCAGACCCCCAGGCTTGGGCAGTGGATGCACTCGGCCTCTCCTGGGAGGACCTGGACCCATACGCCTTCCCACCAGCAGCCATCTTGGGCAAAGTGGTGGGGAAGCTCCAGGACTACCCCTGCAACAGAATAATTATTCTGATTGCTCCAGGGTGGTCCAACATGTCCTGGTTTTGGGACCTGGTAGCAGTGTCAAGCCAGATCCCACTGTGTCTGCCCAGCATACCCAACCTAGTGTCTCAGCCATTCAACCAGGTCCTTCACAGGAACCTGTCGAATCTGAACCTACATGCCTGGCTCCTAGAGCCTCAGCAATCAAGGAGCAAGGCTTCTCTGAGGCAGTGGCAGGACGAATTGAGGCTCCTCAAAGAAGATCAACCAGATCTGTCTATGAGGCAAAGTGGACCATTTTTACAAAGTGGTGACTCAGTAATCAGGTGGACTTCAGGGCACCACCTCTGAAAGCCATTGCTGACTTCCTCCTGCACTTGTTTCAGGAGAAGAAGTTACAACCAAGCACTATTGATGGCTACAGATCCGCCATTGCTGACAAACTGGGCAATTCCACCATTAATGTCAGCAAAGATGAGAATCTCACTCGTCTCCTGCATAGTTTCCATAGAGACAGACCTAAGGGCAGGAGGGGCATCCCCTCCTGGAACCTTTCACTGGTTTTACATCAGCTCACAAAGGCTTCCTTTGAACCCCTGAAAGAGGCCTCCTTGAAACATCTAACTTTCAAGACTGTTTTCTTGCTGGCTTTGGGTTCAGGTAAACACAGGAGTGAGATCCATGCTTGGTTACATAAGAACATCAGACACCAGTCAGACTGATCTAAGGTGTCTTTGTACCCCTCACCCAGCTTCCTATCCAAGAACCAGCTGGCTAAGGAAGGTCCAGATAGTGTGGCCCCAGTGGTCATCCCAGCCCTGGCACCATCTCTGGATAGGTCACTCAAGGGTGACAGGTCCCTATGTCCAGTTAGAGCCCTGCGCTACTACTTGGACAGGACTGCAGACCTCAGACAGAATAAGGAGTTAGTCTTTGTCTCCTTCAAGAAGGGTTTTGATAAAGACATCTCACCTGCCACCATCTCCTCATGGATCAAACAGACTGTGGTTCTGTGCTATGAGCTCTCTGACCAGGAGGCCCTCACCTTACATCAGGTTAAAGCCCATGATGTTAGGGCCTTTGCTGCCTCTAAGGCTTTCCAATCAGGGATTTCCTTAGATCAGATCTTGTCAGCCTGCCACTGTAAATCTCACAACACCTTCACCCAATTCTATTTGAAGGATGTTGCCTGGGCTGACTCGGAGCTTTTCCACCTGGGACCTGTAGTGGCTGCCCAGCAGGTGCACCACCAGGCCCAGAAGTGAGGGGATGTTGTGTATATGCTTGTGACTTGCTTCCCTTGGGAAGTTTATTTCTTCTGGGACTGAACTCAGCCCCTCTCTCTCTATCTTTTCCTTCTCAAACTGACTCTGGAAGGAAAGAAAAAAGGGGGGCGGGCAACGTCGGTAGACTCCCGGTTAACCCGTGAGTTGGTGGCCGACCTTCTCTGACCCTAGGTCAAATGGGCCTGTACTATTTTGTTTTGTTATGAGTTCACAGAAGTCCCTAGCTGCTTACCCGCCTACCAAGCGGTAGTTATTCAGCAATTGTCCATTGGATAGGATGTATTAACGTAATAAAATTGCAAATTTAATAAGTAAATTAAATTTTTATAAGTTAATACCCTATCCAATGGACAGACAAGGCCCTCCCAACCGACCCCGCTACCAGCTTACTAGGGGTCTAAATCGGTTTAGACAACGAAAAAGATGAACTGACGTCACTCTGTCTGGACAGGAAGCAAGTATGATGCGCCACCTAGCGAATGCACACTACTGACCGGTCCTGCTGGTATTATATACAGGACGTCTTTTTCTGGCGTTTGGCGGGACCGGTCGCGGCGACCGGTAAAGCAATTGTCCATTGGATAGGGTATTAACTTATAAAAATTTAATTTACTTATTAAATTTGCAATATGTTCTTCGTACATGTGCTATCGACATCCACCCAAGTGACCCTTTTCAACATTTTTTACATATTTTGCCCTGTAACTCAAAAATGGTAAGTCCAAGAAGTCCAAGGTAAGTCTCAAACTATATTAGTTATAAATTCTACATGTAATCATTGTTTGTTGAAAATCTGAGGTCTGAAACTATAATTTTAAGGTCACTTTGAGGTCTCTAAAATCCCCACAGAGACCCAGTTTATGGATTTTTTGGCCACTTTTAAGCCCTGTCTGTCAAACTATGTGACTGATCGAGCTGAAATCTTAACTGGGAATGTATTAGAGGACTTCATTAGCTCATGCAGTTAACATTATATTAGATGTATTGTATCCACCAGAGGCATCCGGGAGATATATTTTGGTTTAGCGTTTGCTACGCTGCCGCCGCACATAGAGAGATTTTCGGCGTTAACGCTCTAAGAGGAAAACCACCAGCTAGGTTCACCAATTTTATTGCGTTAATATATCTTACCTAGTGGACCAGTGCATTTGTCCGGCGCGCAGCCGGTCCCGCCAAACGTTAGACAAAAACGTCCTGAGCTGGGCTCTGACCGGGACCGGTAGTGTACTCCTCATTCGCCAGGTGTCGTGACTGCACCCAGCTCCCCTACTGCGCGTGCGCGCGCATGCGTACTTCCTCTTTTTGTTTGGCGCCATAGTGTGTTAGCGATAAATTTCAGTAGAATTAACTTTGAATTATATTAGTTGTTTACAAGTGTGTTACAAGGAAAGTTTTGGATATTTGCGAAATATATTTATCATGGCATCACCAGGACAGAGGCGTGGGAGTTGTGGCCATGTTATGGCAGCCTTCGACTTACACAAAAAATGTGCCCGCTGCAGGGACAAAAAGATGGGAGATGACCCTTGTGTCAAAGGTCAACGTTGTGATATATGTGACAGTCTTTCGGAATCTCAGAAGGGTATGTTAGCAACACCACAATATCAGATCCGGAAAGATAAGAAAGCGGGGACCTTGGTTTCCCCTAGTAAAGTTACTGTTGTGGGTCCCGTAGAGGATCAGATTGATTTTCAAATGCCCCCGGACGCTGCGCATGCGCAGGAACGGGTTTTTACCGGTGCCTCACCGGCTGCTCAAGCTAGTGTTGGAGATTTTGTCTCCCGTCAGGACTTAGAACTGTTAAACAATCAGTTAGAAGAAAAGTTCGCCCGCTTTGAGGCCCTCCTTTCAAGAACCAACATCTTCTCAACTCCCAAGATGCCTGTATCAGCAGTTCATGCTCCCATATCTGACACGCCTTTTATCAACCCGTCTCCTGACCCCGGAGCCACCGTTAAAAAACATAAGGGTAAATCTAAACACAAGAAAGCTGTTAAACCGGCTGCTAGTGCCGGTTCTTCAGATCAGATTGCTTCGGATCCAATTCCTCTTTTCAAGACAGTTGTGCCCGGTCCGGGTTTGCAAACTCTTGAAAAACCGGAGGAAACTGTTTCCTCTGTCACGTCTCTTGGATCTTCTTCTCAACCGGTCATCACCGGTCCGCAACCTTCCAGTGGTGCTACTTCATTTGCTCCAGACAGTTTTACTCAGCCGGATCCGGCTCTGTCAGACGAGGAACCCCTTCCGGACCGGTCAGATAAAGACTCCGGTGAGGAGGGTGAACTTTCAGATTCTGAGGTAGTGGAAAGAAACGAAGAAATGAACTACAGGGAAACGGTCCGGTCGGTCCGGTCTTTCCTTGGCTGGTCTCACATACCAGATTTTGAAGCTGCTGTAGGTGACACGGATAACCGCTCTGACAACCCTTGGAAGGGAAAACACCCTCGTCGTACGGGAAAAGTGTCAGTGGAATTGCCAGCAGACGACTGGCTGTGCTATAAAATGGAGAAACTTAATACACGGGCTGCAGAGGGCTACCCTTCCCGTGCTCAGGAAGCAGCAGGTCTGAAACAGGACCAGTTCATCAGGACACCTAAAAGCCAGGCTAAATGGTATACCCAGTCCCGAATAAAACAGGATGGCAACCAAAGACCCGGAAGGACTATCTTTGGCTGGTCGGGGTCCGAAGCTAGATTAAACTCTCAGTTCTCACGCATTGCCAAGATTTCCTCTTACCCATCCTCAGGACCGGCTTCCAGGCCTATCTCTCAAGAAATCCTTAGAAGGTGGGAGCAATGTGCTAGGGAAGGCTCCTTGATCACCAACCATGCCGCAGGGTTTAACAGGTGCGTGAGCGAGATCCAGGACAAAATGAACCAACATATTTCCTTTCTGAACAGTACCATTGTTAAAGGTAAAGCCCCAAAGGAGGTCACAGACGCAGTCAAGGACTTAAAAGACTTGTCAGCTTTCCATTCTAGCGTCTCTGTGGCTTTGGGTACTGCTTTTCAGCACCTCGCAGACAGTTTGTTTGTCCAACTAGCAAATTTCATTTTGTTGAGGAGAGATTCCTACCTAGAATATGTTAGGCCGGGACTGAAACCTGACACCTGGAATAAGCTACGCAATGCCCCCCTTTTTACTTACGGGTTGTTCCCGGATGATGTTCTGGCGGTGGCTGAGCAAGACATACAAAAGCATGAGTCTAATAGGAGTGCTCCTGGTCCCGGTTCGGGCACATACCAGCACTCCAAGAAGCATCAGTTCAGGTACCAACCCTACGACAAGAAAGATAGTCGTCACTCTGGTTTTTCGTCTTCTCAGACTCAGCAACCTTGGCGGCAGTTTTCGGGCAGAGGCAGAGGCAAGAATCGTGGTAGAGGTGGCTCTAGCTCCACCTATTACTCCAAGCCTGCCCGTGGTAGTAAGCCATATAAATGACAATCAATGTTTCAATCGAGTGTCAGCAACCAACAAAGTGACTGTTCAAAGGACTGTAAATTTGCCTGTTGTTCTTCCTGCAGTTTCTGTAACAGGGCCGTTGCAAAAGAAAAACGTAAGACCCTCTCTTGCCAAAATAGAAATAAAATATGTGAACAGTGCTTTGTCTGTAAATCAATGTCTTTTTGCCCCAAATGTCATAAATGTACCTTGTGTTGTCAAAGATCCACCTGTGGGAGGCCGTCTGCAACTGTTTTGGCAGGTTTGGCTCTCCCTGGGGTCAAATCCAAGGGTAGTCTCCATCCTCAGGGAAGGGTATCAACTACCCTTCAAGGAGAGACCACCTCTAGCAAGATTTCCTGTAATAGTCAGTGGTTCATCAGCTCCTTTAAGAAACAAAAAGCTGAACGAAGCCTTACAGTCTCTAGGTCAAAAACAGGCTATAGAAAAAGTGTTAGTTCAGTCATCTCTGGGCTTCTACAACCGGTTGTTCCTGGTTCCAAAACCCAACAAAAAATGGAGGCCCATTCTCGACCTAAGTCAACTGAACCTGTTCCTTGCTCCGACAACGTTCAAGATGGAAACTCCGGAGACCATCAGACTCTCCCTACAACAGGGGGAGTGGGTCACTTCGCTGGATTTCAGCGACGCTTATTTTCACATCCCCATAAACCACAGGTCGCGAAAATATCTCAGGTTCCACTTAAAAGGTCAAACCTTTCAGTTCACAGCACTTCCCTTTGGCCTGTCGACGGCTCCGTTGGAGTTCACAAAGGTGGTCAAAGAGGTAAAACTCATGGCTCAATCGAGGGGTATTCGGATCCACCAATACCTAGACGATTGGTTACTGAGAGCCCCATGCCGGGAAATTTGCCTACGTCATACGCAGATCCTTTTGGACCTTTGCCGCTCTCTAGGTTGGGTAGTCAACATGGACAAGTCAGAGCTGGTTCCCCAACAAACCTTCGACTTCGTAGGTTATCATTTCGACCTATCTCAGGGGTTAGTCAAACCAACTCAGGACAGGTGGAGGAGTCTATCTCAAAAGCTCAACCTTCTCCTGGGACTGGAATGTTGCTCAGTCAGGCAGTTCATGTCTTTGATCGGCCTTCTGACAGCAACAGAAAAACAAGTAGTATCGGGGAGGCTGCATATGAGACCCATTCAATGGCACCTAAATAAGCATTGGCATGCCCCGGAATCTCTGGAGAAGGTCATTCCAATTCCTTCATCTCTCCATGTACATCTAAGGTGGTGGTTGGACCCGGCCAAGGTGCTCTCCGGTCAGCCCTTACACCCTCTTCAACATGCCCTTCAACTGTTTACAGACGCCTCAAACGAAGGTTGGGGCGCTCACTTAGGCGATTACATGGCAAAAGGAGTCTGGTTAGAGTCAGAAGGCGCCTTGCACATAAATTTGTTGGAGCTCAAGGCAGTCCTGCTGGCCTTAAAACGGTTCGAGCGGTTATGTTGCAACCAGATAGTTCTTGTTTGTACAGACAACACCACTGTGGTCTCTTACATCAACAAGGAAGGGGGTATGAAATCAGGCTCACTCTGTGCCCTCCTTTGGAGACTGATGCTTTGGTGCAATCAAAGGCAAATTGTCCTGAGGGCCAGGCATATTCCGGGTCACCTGAACGTCATTGCCGACAAACTGTCCCGACTCAATCAGGTGATCCAAACGGAATGGTCTCTCCTCCCGGAGGTGTTTGCTCAAATATGCCGGCGTTGGCACCGCCCGTCTGTGGACCTGTTTGCCACCCGGTTCAATCACAAACTTCCCCGGTTTGTATCCCCGGTTCCAGACCGATCAGTGTGGGAAGTGGATGCCTTAAGTCTCCCTTGGGAGGACTTGGACGCTTATGCGTTTCCACCGACGGCCCTTCTTCATCAGGTGGTAACGAAACTCTTGGACCACGGATTCCGTCGTCTCATTCTGATAGCACCAGGTTGGCCCAACATGCCTTGGTTTTGGGACCTGGTCAACATGTCAGCTCAAATTCCCCTCCTGCTCCCTCAGGTGTCGAATTTGATAACTCAACCGTTCAATCAGTGTCCTCACCGGGACCTTCCCAATCTGAACCTTCATGCTTGGCTCCTAGAGCCTCTGCCATCCAACAAGCCGGGTTCTCAGCAGAAGTGGCAACAAGAATTGAGGCTCCTCAAAGACGCTCTACCAGAGCCATTTATGAATCAAAGTGGTCCGTTTTTGTCAGATGGTGTGAGAAAAATAAGGTGGACTTCAGAACTCCCTCTATAGAGAAGATTGCAGATTTTCTCCTGTCCCTTTTTCAGGAGAAACATCTTCAACCTAGTACCATAGAAGGCTATAGGACTGCCATAGCCGACAAAGTGGGGAATTCCAGAATTAACATCAGTAAGGATGAAAACTTGTCCAGGTTGTTGGACAGTTTTCATAGGGACAAACCAAAAGGCAGGCGTGGGGTTCCTACGTGGAATTTGTCTTTGGTCCTTCACCAACTCACACAACCTCCTTTTGAACCTCTCAGGAAGGCTTCGCTGAAGTATCTCACTTTTAAGACTGTCTTCCTTCTAGCCTTGGGCTCTGGGAAACGGAGGAGTGAAATTCATGCTTGGGTCCACAGGAACATTAGGCACCAAGAAGATTGGTCGAATGTTTCCTTATCGCCTTCTCCTAGTTTCATCTCTAAGAACCACCTGGCTAAAGAAGGTCCCGCTTGCGTGGCCCCTGTTATCATTCCAGCCTTGGCTCCTTCATTGGACAAATCCCTCAAGGAGGATAGGAGTCTGTGCCCGGTCCGGGCACTACGTTATTACTTGGACAAAACCAAAGATCTCCGTTCAGGCAAAGAATTGGTTTTTGTTTCCTTTAGGAAGAGTTTCCAGAAGGATATTGTCCCTGCTACCGTTTCCTCCTGGATCAAACAAACCATAGTCCTTTGTTACCAAATGTCAGACCAACAGGCTCAACAGTTGCATCAGGTTCGGGCTCATGACGTTCGCGCGTTCGCGGCGTCCAAAGCCTTTCAGGGGGGTGTTCCCTTAGACCAGATTTTGGCAGCCTGTCACTGGAAGTCTCATAATACTTTCACCCAATTTTACCTGAAGGACTTGGCCTGGGCAGACTCGGATGTGTACCATTTGGGTCCTGTGGTAGCTGCCCAACAAATTAGGGACTAAATAGAGGATCCCATGTATATAGTGTATAGTGATGTATATATGTATTCATACATGTACATAGCTACCCTCCAACCACTGGGTAGTTATTCTGCACTGGTCCACTAGGTAAGATATATTAACGCAATAAAATGGAAAATTTAATGGTTAAATTAAATTTTTATTAGTTAATATCTTACCTAGTGGACCAAGAGAGTCCCACCCTACCTGCCCCGCAATAGCTAAAAAGGGGACATTCTTAGGTAGGCCACAAAAAGAGGAAGTAGGCATGCGCGCGCACGCGCAGTAGGGGAGCTGGGTGCAGTCACGACACCTGGCGAATGAGGAGTACACTACCGGTCCCGGTCAGAGCCCAGCTCAGGACGTTTTTGTCTAACGTTTGGCGGGACCGGCTGCGCGCCGGACAAATGCACTGGTCCACTAGGTAAGATATTAACTAATAAAAATTTAATTTAACCATTAAATTTTCCAATTTGCAGGATATCTTCATTGGGGGGTAAGCTTCTCTGGGACTGAAAATAGCCTCATTCTGAAAGACAAGATGGCCGCCGCGGGCATTTCTTTGAAAATAATCTACATTTTCTACTGTTTGTATCTCATAGGTAGAAGGTTGAATCTCTTCATAGGTGATCTGTATAACAGATATACATGTCCTCTACAACCTTGCAAACATTTGACCTTGAAGCTCTTAATTCAAGGTCATCCACAGAGTGCCGAAATAATCCACATAGCAGACTTTAAAAATACTTCTATCTCCTTTATTATTGGCCCTAGAGGTTTGCAATGTGAAACCAACCTATAGGAAATCATGTGCTGCGAATCTTCTGATGTTGTTAGATTTGACCTTGGACTCCTCCTTCAAGGTCAAACGAGGATAGCCAAACTTAAAACTGCTTATAACTCACTTAATATTGGTCATAGAGGTTTGGGATGGTGAAGCAACATACAGGAAATCATGGGCTGGGAATCTTCTGGTGTGGTTGGATTTGACCTTGGGGCCCCTTGTTCAAGGTCAAACAAGGATAGCCAAAGTTAAAAGTGTTTATAACTTGCTTATTATTGGTCCTAGGGGTTTGGGATGGTAAACCAACCTATATGAAATCATGGGCAGGGAATCTTTTGGTGTGGTCAGATTTGACCTTAGACCCTTCCTTCAAGCTCAAACGAGGATAGCCAAGGTTAAAAGTGCTTATAACTTGCTTATTATTGGTCCTAGAGGTTTGGGATGGTAAACCAACCTATAGGAAATCATGGGCTGGGAATCTGTTGGTGTGTTCAGATTTGACCACTGACCACTCCTTCAAGGTCAAACGAGGATAACTAAACTTAAAAGTGCTTATCACTCGCTTATTATTGGTCCTGGAGGTTTGGGATGGTAAACCAACATATAGGAAATCATGGGCTGGGAATCTTTTGGTGTGGTTAAATTTGACCGTGGGCCCCTCCTTCAAGGTCAAACGAGGATAACCAAACTTAAAAGTGCTTATAACTCGCTTATTATTGATCCTAGAGGTTTGCAATGTGAAACCAACTTGTAGGATATCGGGGGCTGAGAATCTTCTGAAGCTCTGATGTTGTTAGATGTGATCTTTGGCCCTCCTTCAAGGTCAAATGATGGTTCACTGGCTTTGGTGAGCTGTTTTTCCAGTGGATACAAATATGCATTGGTTCTCCGATGCGTAGGTCTAGTTTACACTCCTAACCCCCTCTCCCTATGTCTTAGTAGGTAATGGAGTCCCCTCCCTCACCCCAGCTATCTCTGACACTATCTCTGCAACATCATGGTCTGACCTTGATTTGACCTTGCCGTAGTGACCTTGACCTATAAAACCTTGTCCGGGCTATATCTCAGCAACTGTAAGGTGTAGGAAGTTGATACTTGGTAGGGACATTGGTTGGGGGTAGTAGGTGTGCAACATCATGGTGTGACCTTGATTTGACCTTTGACCTTGCCGTAGTGAACTTGACCTATAAAACCTGGTCTAGGCTATATCTTGGAAACCGTAAGATGTAGGAAGTTGATACTTGTTAGGGACATTGGTTAGGGGGTGTAGGTGTGCTACATCATAGTGTGACCTTGATTTGACCTTTGACCTTGCTGTAGTGAACTTGACCTATAAAATCTCGTCCAGGCTATATCTCAGAGACTGTAAGGTGTAGGAAGTTCATACTTGGTAGGGACATTGGTTGAGGGTTTTAGGTGTGCCACGTCATGGTGTGACACTGATTGACCTTTGACCTTGCTGTATTGACCTTTAAAATCTTGTTGCACCTTTGGGTCTTTCTGTTGATGTAGATTAAGCACTGTTAAAGTAATATTAGAATTCATTAAGAATTTCCTTTTGCAAGTTCCCATTGTAACAGATGGAATTTCATCAAGTGAGCCACAGGCTTTTCTCCAACACCACACATAAGCATTCATTGAATGTATTGCCACTTCTGTATGCATGGGTAATATTTAAAACATGCAAACCATAATTCGGCCATTTTTGGTTTACTGATAAGTGCTGTCATTTTATTATTGAATTGTTTTGTTTTAATACTTCATCTTTACATACATTTCTTTTCCTTAGATATTATTTTCTCTACTTAAGCATTATTTGGACCTTAATATAACTGACACTGCTTTGAAAGTATCTTGAACTTTGTACTGTTATACTACTTCTATATCTCATGGTGTTAAAAATATTTCCCCAGGCTGTGGGGTACGGGCATCTCTGATGCTATTTTATGTTTTTAAAGGCTGTTTTTCCCTAACTGCTTACGTATGTGGATATTGCATACAGTTGTCAATGCATGGAAAGTAAAATTAGAGCACTTATAAAATATGAATATACACCTTTAAAGGTTATCTTATTATGTTATTGAATTATAAGTATGTAAGTCACAATTGCTCCTGTAAAATATGATTGAAGTAAAGTTATTGTATAAATAAATATTTCCAAATATCCTGAAAAATATGGAAAAGGGAATAAACTAATGGCTGTTTGAATCTTATTCAACCAAATAATCTTTGGAAGACTAAATTAGAAAATGAACTGATTTATTTGCCAAAAACTGAACAGATTATTGTCTCCACATGATTCATCCTTTAGAATCAAACCATTGCAGGTGTCCCCAAGCTTCAGGTATATCTTAGCACTTGCTCTATGCTTCCAAACAGTTTCCACTCATTTTAAGAACAGCCATTCCTGATCTCATTCCCCCAAAGGATTTTACATATATTCATCTGACATATATTCAGATTCTACTTGCCACTTCTTTTATTCATTGTTTCAATATTTTTTCTTTTTGCCGCTTCACGGACATGTAAGCAAAAAAGTTGACTTGAAATATGTCAGCCTTGTGATTTTTATGTTTGAGAATTCTAACTATTTCTTAAAAAATACTCCGTTACTGGTGAGGCCATGGCTACATATTCCATACTTGAGTTAATTGAATTAATAAAGAGGTTAGAGAAAATGGTGCATATTAGTTTGTCAAGAGTCTCTACATCAAAAAATCCACACATAGGACTTCTTCACCTTTCCCACTAAATGTGATTTGAACCCATGACCAGAGAGGTTGAAAGAAAGTTCTGTCATTACAGCCCTGAGATACCTGGATACAAGAATTACTGGTGTGTTGCAAATGATAACAGTTTAGGGGCTTCTACATGTATTTAGCCAAAACAAAGTAATATTTCGTTTCAAATCCTAGTATTTGTATCACCAGACAAAAAGTCACAGAAATGCTGGATTCATCTATGTCATGATGTGGCTGTATGTTTTGACTTGTCTCGCTGACAGCTCAAAAATGTTTTACCAGATTCATTGAAACATGGCATACATATGTATTTAGACCAGGATAGGAATCCTATTTTAAGGTTACCTTAAACTCCCATTAAAAATTTTATGGCCACCTTAATGTCAAAAAAGACTAAGTAAATCTTTCTAGGCCATAAACTGGACGTGGCTCATCCAGCTAAAACATGTATGTTCTCACAGATGCCAAAAATCGAGCAATCAAATCGAATTGCGGTTAAAACGGGGAGGCAAATAAAATCCTCAACCTGGGGACTTTTTCTGCATTTTTCATATATTTTTCCTTGTCATTTGGAAATGCTGAGTCTTAACTAGTATCAAACTGGATGTAACTTCAATATGTGATCTTTGTACGTAGAAAATTTGAGGTCCGCAACTAAGGACCTTAAAGTTCTAAACATAACCACAAGGACCCGGGCATCACTCTGCAGTGTCCTCATACGTGTAAACAACTTCTCTGAAAGTACAAGACCCAGATATATGCTGTTACTTTTAAAAGATACCTTATCTATCGAGGATGATAAATTGTTCAAGGCATGCAGATTTTTTTGTCCGACTGTTCCCCACAGCTGTTAGAAGCGAAATACCCCCACCCCAAATGTGAAATTTCAACACTTGAACACAACTTTCTCATTGACTATTGAAGGGATTTCTCTCCTATCTTGCATAGATGTACCAGGGGCCTGTTTCACGAAGCCTCCTTTGGAAAGGACCTCCTTTATTAAAGGAAGGTCATTTTTATTCCTTTGGTAAGGTCACCTTAAAATTCAATTTCACAAAGCTTCCTTTAACTCTCCTTCCTTGAAACGGGAGAAAATGTTCATTAAAGTTGTTAAACATTCTTTGAAGAACACTTTCTTAAATTTAAAGTAGGTCCTTAGCTTCCTTGAAATTTAAGGGAGTTTTCTAGGTCTCCTTTAAGGAAGGAGGCTTTGTGAAACTGAGATTTCTTAAAGGAGGGAGAAATTCAAGGAAATCCTTGAATTTAAGGTGACCTTTATCTTAAGGAGCCCGTGACCACAAATAGATTGCTTTGTGTGAGTATCAGGCCTGTATCTTTCTTAATTAATTTTTATGATTTTTTAAAATAATTTTTAATGCAGCAAAAATTTATGAATGTTCAGCTACTTTTTCCATTGTTATGACATGGTGCATAACTTTGGAGTGTATCCCAATAGCTAAGTGAGTAATGGCTACTTAAAACATGTTATTCAGCTACTTTGGGTCAGCTATTACATAGCAAAATTGCAGACCTGTAGCTCATTGCACAGTTGAGCAATAGCTATTTTCAGGTTCTCAGTGTTAAGTAAATCACTTGTAACTTGAAAACTATTGTATTTAGAGTATTTTGTTTAAATATCTTATTCACCTACTTTTGGTTCGGCTGTAATATGGATAAATTGCCAACTAGTAGCTCATTGCACAGCTGAGCAATAGCTACTTTGAAGTCCCCACTCTTGAGTAAATCACTTGCAACTTGAAAACTATTGCATTTGGAGTGTTTTCTTTAAATATTTTATTCACCTACTTATTGGTCAGCTATAACTCAGTAAAACTGCAGGCCTGTAGCTCCTTGCAAAGCTGAGCAATAGCTATTTTCAGGTAGATCCTTTTCTACACTCACTTGTACTCTTAAAGCTCAGAACACAAAATCAGCTGACACAGAGCCTGTTCACAGGCACTGAATGCTTGTTTTAACTTTTGGATAACTTTTTTCTCAACCTATGTAACGTGGCTCTTTCAAATTTAATGTGAATTTAAACTCTTTCGATATACTCTTCCCAGTCACTTTTTAGATCAATCAGGTGATAAATTATTGATACAAGATTGATTATCTTTTAAAATAAAATGTGTCCTATTTTTAACTTGTCTCGCTAATAACTTCAATGTACTGATATGTAATCTAATCATTTTTAACCCAACACATTGTTTTCACCCATGGTCTTCAGAAAGCTGGATGGGTGTCCAGCCTGGAGGAAAAAGTTTGTCCTGGTTGTATCTCAGAAACCCGGAGGTGCATGATGTTGGGACATTGGAAGGGGGTGTAGGTGTGCGGCATCCTGGTGTAAGATTGATTTGACATTTGGCCTTACTGTTTTGACCTTGAGTTTGATAATCTTGTCTGGGCTATATCTCAGAAACCAAAAGGTGTAGGAAAGTAATACTTGTAAGTGTGCAACATCATGATGTGACCTTGATTTGATCCTTGACCTTCCCGTAATGACATTGACCTTTAAATTCTTGTCCAGGCCAGATCTGGGAAACTGTAAGGTGCATGTACTTGATACTTGGCAGGGAATTAGTTGGGGGTGTAGGTGTGCAATGTTGTTGCCTTGATATTAGCTTTGACCTTTCTGTAGTGATCTTGCCCTTTAAAATCTTGTCTGGGCTACATTTCAGAAACTGTAAGATGTAGAAAGTTGATACTTGGTAGGAACATTGGTTGGAGGGTGTAGGTGTGCAACATCATGCCATACTGTTTGCTTTAAACGTCTCCTGATCTTTATGTTGTGTAGCTTCTTCCATATAACATTGTATTGAGAACTATATCCTCGTGCTGTGTGCTGTGGGCACCTTCGATGCTATTTTGTAGTATTATTAGTGTGACATGATGTTGCACACCTACACATTACACACCTGTCACAATATCATGCATTTCTGCTGAGAAATCCCTCCAACTCTAATTAAGTCCTCTATACATAATATTCTATTGAATTTCTATGGAAGCTTTAGTTTCTTTTTGTCATTTTTAATCTATATTTTTCATAATAAGTTTGTTGAATATTGATGCATGATATTATGAAATGCATAGTATTGTGACAAATTGTTCAGTAGGGCCACTCTAAAATAATGTTTTGATTTCTAATTCTCAAGTTATTTGAATAAATCAAAACTGAATACTGTTTGATAATCAGCCATATCTCAGAAGTGGTAAAAGATCGAGCAATCCAGTTTGCAGCAGATTTGCAGCCCTTGAGTATATAAGAGTAGAGGTACTCATTACTTGTCCAGATTATTGTGTGCAAGTTTCAGAATAGTTATCGAGTACTGCTTTAGTAAGGTCAGTACTTGGCTCATTACTAAAGAATCTATAAGGAATCAAACTTTATCACTGAAGGAGTTTTTCAGCTACTTTTACATGTACATTATTGTGTGTAAGTTTCAGAACTTTAGTCACAGTAGTGGGGCACTTAGAACATCTTACAGCGCTTTCATGTTTTGTTCTATCAGTGCAAACAGTTAACAGTAAACAGTTAATGCTCTGTCCAAGAAATGTCAGCTGATGCAATGCTCCTTTGGGCTCTCTATCTTTGCTACATTTTATTTCAAAGTTAGCACCAGGACGGTGGAGGTGGGGTCTAAAGGGATTTGCATTTTTTAATCAAAGTTATATCTCTAGAGTAATGAAATGGACCAAAGTTCAATATGACAGACAGGGAGATCCTGTTGTGCTGATGTGTATTAACAAGAGCAATCGGAGAGTGCATACCTCCGCCAAAGCCCAACACCTCCACTATTGCTTATGATATAAAATCTTATAAAAAAGACCTGGATCCAGAATTGGTTGCGGATCATTCCCAAAAATAAATTAGTTCCATGTTAGATCAAGACCCACCATCTGGAAAGTTTGATGTAAATCTGTGCAGTAGTTTTTCTCATAATCTTACAAACTGATAAAGAGAATTCAGTGATCACATACCACCTTAACAGAGGTAAATAATACCAAAGATCCAGTTGACCCAACAGGCAGGTATTCTTCCAGCAGACTATCACTTAATGCTGACCCTGTAACGTACAATTGATTTGTGACAAATGTCATTTCTTTATTTTTCATTCAGTGTAGGATTCTTCATAGATTTGGGCATTATCACATGGGCTAGCTGACACATTGCCCGTTCAGAAACTCACAGTGCTTGAGGCTTTGGTAATATATAGATAAATGGAAATGCAGAAAGTTGTTTTTTTATCATTTCAGTAACGACTTTTTTATATTTTGACCACCTATAAAATATCCAGTGTTTATATAGTGAAATAGGCTTACACTCTGTGATCAGTAGTTAACTGAAAATAGTGAGTACTTTTTGTCAATCAAATTTCATTTTCCAACTAAAAAAAGCATTAAAATAGTGTAGACCTCCCCCAAGCAGCTCCTTTCCACCCCCAGTTTTGTTTTATTCTGGATCATAGTATTTGGAATTTCGCTGGGATCCAGATGATAATGTACTGGGAATATAATAGGAAATGACATATACAGAAAAAATATATATCACGAATGAAGATAACAATATCATACGAGTGCGTAGCACCAGTATATTATACTGTTAATCTTCATGAGTGATATATTTTTGTGTGTATATCTGATGAGGGTTGTTTTACTTTTATTATGCACTATTTTGTACGATTTATGGGTTAAATAATACAAATATTTAATGAGAGAACATGAAAAAGGTATCAAAAAGCAGTTGCAACAGTGAATATAAAAACTCAAATCTTTAACTTGCAATAGATCCTTTAATTTTGCATGGATTTTTATGCAACAAACATGAGCAGAAGTGCTGTAGGAATACCTTTCTAATGATATATTATACATAGTTATAAGTTACATACTTTCAGAGATATTGCTGAAAAATGAAAATTATTCACACTCATTATCCATAGTACCAGGTTGCCGGTGTATGCAAAAAAATACATCCCGGTCTGTATTTCCCTGTATTTATGGTCGCATGATATAATAATGAATAGTACGATAATAAGTTATAGACACTAATGTAGGAGTATCCTGTGTTTTTGGCCAAGCAATCTAAACTTTAATTTTGGAGGTATATACACATATAGGTCTACTGAAAGTAGCCCTGATAAAACATCCTTCAGACATTTCCCAGATATAGGTCATACACAACATCAAAATTGAATCATCAGTTCCTTGTGTCATTTACAACATTTTATGTTGTTTTGCAAACAAACAGATCAACCCTGCCAAATATATATCTTCCTTGGTAGAACCAAATATATATCTTCCTTGGTAGAACTAAATTTCATCCTGAGAGAAACCCACATCCAGTGAAAAATGGCCAATTAATGTTAGAAAACAAACTTAATCCATTTGTGTTACGAGAATGAATTAACTGATGTTTCACTTTTGTCTGTGTAACAGCAGAAATTATTAGTACGCATTTGTATGAAATTCATATCCATAAAAAAATAAAACAGTGGATAACAATGCATCAAAGATATTGTGTTTCACCAGATATTTGATAATAATCTGTTATGTATAACATAGCATTTCAGCAATGTAACTATTTGTTCATTTCTTATTCCCATTTTATTCCATAAGATTTTTGCCATTTTGTGGTATTTTAGTGTAGCAATAGATATGATTATTACATGTCTGACATTAGTCATTTTGGGGTCTGGGGCTCTGAAATCTTGGGAAAATAGATATTTTGCATAGTCATTCAGTAGTATGTTCAAATGTTATCTAACACTTCTTGCCTTAAGTAAAAATTTAGTAAGTAATACAACATACTCATCATTGTGTTATCACTCACTATAGTAGTAAAAATAGTGGTCCATTGGTAATATAACAAATTTGCATTCAATTTTAGTAGCAAGTACTCACACAGTACTTAGGTACTGTTCTGAGGTATAGTAACTTTTTAGTAACAGTAAATGTAGGTAACACATTATTTTACTGTATCAACTAAAACGTTATTTTATGATTATAACTCACTATATTGGTAAAATAGTGAGTAATTGTTACTATAGCAATATTTTAGTAATCTTATACAAAGTAACTATCAGTACTTAAATACTCAATACTTAAACCTAATAACTGCTATTAACATGTAATGTCAACATAACCTAAGGTCACCTCAAATGTCTATCATTGTAAGATCATGGAGTTAAGGTGGCCTTATGGGTCAGAATGTAAATAAAATGTAGTGTTTATTGTAAATAAAATATATTCCCCAAGATGTGGTTTTCACTCACCCTTGGCAATTTAGGCCACTGTGTGGTATTTTAGTGTAGCAATAGATATGATTATTACATGTCTGACATTAGTCATTTTGAGTTCTTAGAAAATGATAACACTTGTACATGGGTGGAGGTTACTAGTCTTTCTTCTGAGTACAGTTTCTCATAACCTTCTGTTACTATCTGTTCCCTTTAACAAAGTAATGGTATATCATTTACTACCTCTTCTATTTTAAACTGGTTCCCATTTGAACCCAAAATTAATGTTAAGTGGGTTCACCAGTAGGAATTAACTCCTCTTACTGTGAAATCCAACAAGATAAGTACCAGAACAGACCATGGAATCTGTTTTGCAGCATGGAAAACAAACGTATAAAATAACAAGACCACCACAGTGGTATGATCTCCCGCCCGGGATTAAACACCAAATATGATGCCATAGCTCTGAAAAGACATCAAGAAACAGATTTTATTATCCACCATTTTGTGCGATTTATGGGTCAAATAATATGAATATTTAATGAGAAAACGTGAAACAGACTGTCAAAAAGGATGAGCAACACTGAATATAAAACTTCAATCTTTACCTTGCAATATCTCAGTCATTTCTGCATGGATATTTATGTAACATACATGAGCAGAAGCGCTAGAATAACACCTTTCTAATGATATATTATACATATTTTTAAGTTACATACTTTCCGAGATATTGTTGAAAAACCGGAAGTTAATCACACTCAATATCCATAGTACCGGGGCGCCGGTGTATACAAAAAAAATACATCCCGGTCTGTATTTCCCCGTATTTAGGGCAAATACGTCGCGTGGTGGATAATAAAAGTAAAACATCCCTCATCAGACATATACAGAAAAAATATATCACTCATGAAGATTAACAATATAATACTCGTGCTACGCACTCGTATAATATTGTTATCTTCATTCGTGATATATTTTTTCTGTATATGTCATTCGGGACGTTTTCCTATTATCAACTAGACCAAGGATGAACTTGTGATCAGATACAAGATGGATTTTTGTCTATTTTTCTGAGACCATGACAGAATTAGTCCTTAGTACCAGTGGGTCCAAAAGTTGCCCGAAATCACCCATCTCTTAATGTTTTTGAGATAAACATTTTATCTTTCAAACAATTTTCAAGATAGAGTCTGAAATTTGGAAAATTCTCAATGTTTCAGATACTATAGTACCCAGACGGTTCCAAATCACTAAATCTCTTACAGTTTTTGAGATAAACAATATTTTCAAAAATAAGGGAATAAGGGATAGGGGGCACCTGGGTAGGGGGTGCCATGCGACTTATTAAACAATATTTTCAGTTTCCATAAAAATTCAAAGTGGCAGCTGAAAATCAGAAAGTTTTAGATTTCTGAATGACCTTAAAGGAATAATCTATGGTACCCAAGGGGTCCAAAATTTGCTAGAAATTGCTGTATTTCTAAGGTTTTACGAGATAATCAATGGTTTTCCATCTCCTGCAAAATTCAAGGTGGCAACCGGAATTCAGAAAATAAAACATTTTGCAGAGACTTTATATTCAGGGTCTATAGTACACAAAGGGTCCCAAAATTGCTCAAAATCACTATCTCTAACGGTTTTTGAGATGATTGACATTTCCCTTTTCCGACAAAATTCAAGAATAGCACCAGAAATTTGTTACAAGTATTATATTCAGGGTCTATCATACCCCATAGGGTCCAAAATTTGCTCGAAATTGCTCTACCTGTAATGGTTTTCAAGATAATCAACATTTTCAATTTCCGGCAAAATTCAAGATGGCATCCACAGCTATTACTCAGTTAGCCATAGAGCTACAGCTCTCAAGACTTGCCATGACACAGATCATGAAGATGTAGGTGAACAAAATATTTCACAAAGAAACTGTAATTCAACTACCATCTTGTAGGTACAGAGAAAGTAGGTGAACAACACATTTTGACAAAATGCTGTAGATACAGTTATTTTAGAGTTATATGCAATTTACTCAAAGTAGCCAACAGCCTCAATACTCACTTAGATACTGACCTACATCTGCAAAAGCAACAAAAATATGGAGGACACAAGAAACTAATCCAAAACAATTTACTCCAGTCAAAAAACCGTAAATTTAATAGTGTTGAAGTTAAAGTGATTTACTTATTAGCAAAATCTTAAAGTAGCTATTACTCAGTCACCTTAGGCGCTAGAGCTGTGGAAATATGCCATTAAGACAAAACATCAAAAAGAAGGTGAACAACGTATTTCACCAATAACCCTTAAATATAATCGTTTTGAGGTTAAAAGTGATATACTCATTGGCAAAATGTCAAATAGCTATTACTCAGATATGAAGCTACATCTCTGAAAATTTGCCATGACACAAAGCACCAAAAAGTAGGTGAACATCATAATTTACTCATTAGCAAATCTCAAAGTAGCTATTACTCAATTAGCTATGGAGCTTCAACTCTGCCATTGCACAAAACATCAAAAAAATAGATGAACAACATATTACATAGAACATGAAAAAGTGCCTAAATTACATCTTTCACCAAAGCACTATAGTTAATAGTTACAAAGAAATAAGCTGTATATTCATTTTTGTCACTGTAAAAAGCAGAAAAGAGTTATTACTCACTTAGCTATTGATGTAGACCTCTAAAGCAAGTACCTCTAAAGTCTTGTAGGTACACAGAAAGTAGCTGAACAACATATTTTTGCGAAATTCTCAAAATGCACTCATGTTGGAGCTATAAGCAATTTAGTTAAAGTGGCTACTAGCCCCATTGCTCACTTAGCTAGTGACCTACATCTGCATAAGTAACAAAAAAATGGAGGGCATAGGAAACTGAACCAATACTATTTAAGCATAAGACCCCACAGCTCTCCACGTAAGAGAAAACTGTGTGACACACACACTCACGCACCCCAACACACATGCACGCATAAAACTTTGTGATCTGTACAGAATGTATAAATTACTGATTTTTAATACCATTATATCCTGCAATTACAAAATGAGACTTTTTTCCTTTACGAGATGTACCTTAAAATTTCTAAATAGCACTTAAGGTCCCATTGGCATACTGATTTGTCAAGTTTAACATCAAATCACTGGCTGTCATCTTGGTATCGGTTTGACTGCCATAATTGGGAACTACTATAGACCTTTTTCAATACGAACCTGGCTTTTAAACGGAACATAAAACCCTAACATTTCATTTGAGTAGCAAGATGGTATTCTTGTCATTACAATACAGCTTTATTTTTCCCTTTGGCTTGTCTAGAATTCTGTAGTAGAGGCATTGTTGTTTTTCTGACATCACTTTCAACATCCAAATGTCATATCAGGATAGCTCCTTGATATATCTTACACGTTGACATGAATTGGCCTCAAACCCACTACTACAAGGATGACAGAGGCGTAAATGCCAGATTTGTTATCCACTGAATCACTATAAGGGCTCTGTCTGCTTCTAGATCAATCAAGCCAAATATGGCCAGTCATTAGTTGGCTTCCTTCATCACATTTTTTTTCAAAACTCAATTCTTTTGATTTTTTAAGATAGTTAAAACAATATTTCTCTAAACTACTACTCTTTCATAGCATAAGATTCCAACATTTTAAACATTGTCTTAAAAGCCATACTTGCTTTGTTCGTTTTCTATTGGCATTTTACTTTGCACTTGTTTGCTTATACAACGCTTGTAAATATCTGTTTCATTCTCTCTATGGGAGGCCTTCCACAAACAAGTTTTTATTGTGATTGATTATCACAAAAATATGCCAAACAAAGAGATTGTACCAATCACACCTCTTTGTTAAATCTTGGTCCTGTTTTTTTTAACAATTTGCTTCTACTTTGTTTTTTATTGATATCTCTTAGCAATGTCATGACTCTTACTTAAGTATGAATATTAGCATGTCATATAATATTTATTAGGGAAAAGTAACAGAAAATCTAGAATGTATCAATCTGACTTTATCAAGCAAACATTAAACAATGTTAGACTGGTATGGTACAGACTCTGGTAGATAAGCATCCAATGTTTGAAAACAAAACATTTTCTTGTCACATGTGCCAGTAATTTACTAATTTGCCAGTAATATGATTGACTTAGTTCTATCAGGTGAATAAATAGGGTTCCGTACTTCACAATAATAAATAATAATAACCTTTGAAATGTTATAAGGTGAATTGTGCTCTATACATTTATTTGAACCACACATTTCTTTCAGTTTGGGAGATGTTAAAATACAGCAATATTTGTAATGTTTCATCGATTATTGAAAAATTACATTTGGATCCTGACAGAAAGCCAATACTATTTGTCGAAATAAATACTTTATTGCTACATATTTTTATCATGGTCCATACGGTTATTCACCTTATTAATGAATAAAAAAATATTTTGAATAGACAACAAACCACTTAACAGGGCAGCCTGAATGTGGGTCATTTACCATTAAAATTTATCCTGTTGCCTGGAAATCCTGCTTCAGTAGAACTATATTTTGTGGCTATATTGATCCATGTTCTTAGCCAATTCATAGGCTTAACTTTTGTATAAAATGTAGCCAACTAAAGTCTGAGATTTGGCTAAAGTCTGAGATTTGGCTACAACCTATCATGAATATGGTCCAAAGGTCTTGAGATTTGACTAAAGAAGGTTCAGCTGTACTATTACATTTATAAATTTTTAAATCAATTTATCAATACCATTACTCGATCATATATTACTTTATTACACCGCTTTACTTAAAGCCCCCTAAAAGGCTAATCAGAAGTATATGTGTAGAACTAATTATCCAGTGCAAGCAAACAAAAAGTCAAAGTGTACTGCCTTAAATAAACATTTCATTTGGTTCTGTCTATTGTGGTTATTCTTGACATTGCCAGATGTTTGGCTTCAAATAACAGTAGTATGTGATTGAAAATAAAGTTAGGTAAGACATTTACTTAGAGACCTTTGTAATAAATACATTACATATATTTTTATACAACTGTAATTGAAAGCACTCGGTATATACCACTGGCTGAACAGAAAAAAAATGCTGATTTAATAAAAAAAATATAGAATATCAATGACATTGCCATGCTCAAAATGTATATTTTTGTGGAAAAAAACTTGTGTCTTTGTTGTTTTAGCATTTTCTATTTTACAAATTATTTGGTGCATATAAAGTGACTGGAAACATTAACAAAAGCTATGTAGAGTACAGGTGTAAATGCCTTGTAATTAAATTGCCTTATCCTAAAAATAACAAGTTATGGTAAGATATCTCAAGCCTTTCATATCTAAACTTAAAACAACGTGTGCCCTGCTCTGTATATAAAAAGTGAGTGATGTTTGTAGAAAAGATAACCTGGGCATTTCTTACAAAACTGAGTCATTTTACAGACTATTATAGATAGTTATGTACAAGTCTGTGAACATCTATACACTAAATCTTTTTTTTTCACAAGATGAACTTTTTACTACATCAATCATATTTATTTTGTTTACAAATAGTTCTATCAGCATGATTTCATTAGCAGAAAGTTTACACATATACTACTCCCATACATTGTAACACATAGCTGTAATCCTACAGTTTGTAAAACAAGGTTACCTCACAGCAGTGGCAAGGATTATGCTGCTTTTGCTATCTGGTGTTAGCACAGATTAGCAACTTAATGTTCTGTAACAACCAGTCTTTTTGGTATCTGGAATAGTAATTAGCAAGATTTCTAATGTCAAAGTGACTTTTTGATCACCACAAAGTTAAGTGGGAGAATGTACTTTTTTTTAAACAAGGTGAAAGCTTCATGTGGAATCTACTTCTTATTCTTCATATATTTAAATATTAATTTTGAAAAGATCTCCTACAAAGTATACAAGTTTTTCTTGCTTTAAATTAACCTCTCATATTGGGATATACATTGTGTTAGTATTTGATAAAAAACTAAACTACACAACAAACTACTGAAAACAAGTGCTATACAGTGTTCCTGCAATAACAAGTAAAGTTTTCAAGAAACAAGAAGGGCTTAAGTAAATAGTGATATGACGATCTTTGTAAACCCTTTATTCCAGGTAATTTGTGTTTGTGCACATTTTTAGTGGTTCACCAATATTCATCCAAATGGGATATTTTGCAGCCAGTCAATTGGTCCAGATTTTCTGCCAAGACAATGAAAAGCGTCTGGAGATAAAAAGGTGTACCACTATATGTTCTTCTCCTGTCTTCGTCATAGATCTGGAGGTTTAAGATGATGGTGTAACAGAAAGACAAGCCACATTGTTTTGTGAACCGACTTCCAAAAATGGGGAGGCATCTGAGACTGGCTTTGGTCATCTGTTTATTGATTGAAATAACGATTGGATTCTCCCTTGCAGTAAAAGTGGACTATACTGGGTATGTAAAGGCAATTCCTTGTTGAATTATTTTGGTATATATTTTGTTTTTAATCATCTGTTGTGTTGTAAATTAAGATAATAGAATGGCTTGGTATTTATGGAAGAGTGATAGGGTCACCCAAATTATTTCTTTATTTGTCAGTTTACTAACTCGATTAATCATATGATATGTAAGTTGATTTATTGAGTTACTATATCTTGATAAATTGACTTACTTATATAAATTTATCTGTTGATAGGACTAACTCAATAAATTGACTTAGTTATCTCACCCCAGTAAACATTGAAAACATTTTAAAATGGTTAAAACATTTACAAAACGTTTTAAAAACCTATTTAAACCCAATCTTTTAGATAACTAAACATTTCCAAGTAAATGTTTACAAAGTAATATTTAAAAGACGTTTTATAAACATTATACAAACATTTTAGCTCAAAACATTTACTAAACATTTATAAACTTGGTTTGGCTTTTAAATTTATAAAATAGCTGAAGAAATGGAGGTTATGCTGGAAAAGTTTTTCAAACATTCATAATGAAATGTTTGATAAACAGTATACATAAATTGTTAAAACAACATTTGCTGACAATGTTTTATAAATGTTTACTCTGAAAATGTTTTACAAATGTTTAATAGCAACTGGTTTCCTACCTCTCAGTTTAAAATGCTTTTGAAATGTTTTCTATCAAATGTTTTGAAAACCATTTTTAAACCCATACTTGTAGAATGCTTAATAAACATTTACCTTCAAACCTTTCCCCCAAAAAGATGGCGGTGAGCAATAATATGGGATTTTAGAGGACTTTCATGAAAGGTTTTAGCAAAAAAATGCCCCACATGCAGTCCCCAAAACTGAGAACTGAATAGGGGCACAATTTTAAGCTACTACATTACAATTTTAGACATAAAAATAATATTTTCATTAGGGAGGAACCTAAAAAGATATTAAATTTGACCTCTGACCCCAATTAAGGTTAACATTGCTAAGCAATACCAAAGTAATATTTTTGAGACATTGATTATTAAGTTCATTTTTAACGTTTTTCTAACATTTGTCATTAAACATTCAACAAACAGTATCCGTCCAAACGTTTGCAAATTTTTAAGTTCACCATGACAAATCACTACAGTTGGTGGTGTACGCTTCTATGTCGTAGGCTGGGGGTTGTAGGTGTGCAACGTCATGTTGTGACCATGATTTGACCTTAGACCTTGCTGTAGTGATCTTGACCTTTAACAACTTGTCTGGGCTATTTCTCAGAAACCATAAGGTGTGGGAAGTTGATACTTTGTAGGGACATTGGCTGGGGGTTGTAGATGTGCAGCTTCATGGTGTGACCTTGATTTGAGCTTTGACCTTGTATGTTCACCTGCCATATTTCTTAAGACAAAGATTGCTGGAACTGATTATTATATGTGCTTTTACTTATTTGTGCTGTTTTCACTGACAAGTATACTTCGATTGATAAATTTTACAGAATCATAATTTTTAATTTCTGATCAATGCTGTCATCTCGCTACTGAATTATCTTGTTTTTATACTTTATTTTCTCTCGTTAACATAATTTGGCCCTTTATATGACTGACATTGCTCTGAAAGTCTCCCAATCTTTGTACTGTTTCACTACTTCTATGTCTCATGGTATCGAAAGCTATTTCCCTGGGCTGTGGGGTAAGGGCTTCAATGCTATTTTTTATTTGTGTACATGTAGAGATGGGTAGTATTGAGGAACCTCCAGGAACCTTTTATCTGGGCGGTTATATCTTGTGAACAGACAAAACAGGACCAAAATAGCTTGGAGTACCACTGTGAAGAAACTTATAAATCAAAGTTGCAGTTTTCAATTGAGTTGTTTAAGAATAGGAGATGCCCGTGAGTATCTATTGCAGTTTGTGACAATCCTAGCAAATGTATTTTGAATACACCTCAGTTTGTACATGTTGAAACTGGAGAGACTTCTGAAAAGAGAGTTGCCATAGTCCAGACGACTACTCAGCAGGGCATTTGCTGCCAGGAAAGCAGCCTGATCCATCAGATACTGTCTGACCCACCTGAGATGACGCTTTTGAATAAAGCAAGTCTTACAAATATTGCTGATCAGCAAAGTAAACATAAACATCACACCAGACACTGAGTTCTTGAGAACAACTGATGGATGCATGAATTTACCAAATATCCTGACAGGGAGGTGAAAATCAACACACTGTTTCCTTGTGGAAGAAGATTCTTCACAGATCTCATTCATTCTCACCTACCCGTAGCTAATTTTGGACGTAATTGTAGGAAAATTGTCAGATATCTTCACCAGTTTGCAGGAAAATCTCAGTATAATCTTGCTTTGTTGAGGTATAATCTAGGGACAGTCAAATAATGTCTTAGAACAGAACATTGTAGAAGTCCAAAAACCCTTTTATCATATTGCCACACTTTCCTGCCTATTTTATGCAAATTCTGACGAATTTGAAATTGCCTGTATTCTTCTATGTTTACTAATATGATCGCAGTACCCTCTCCGGTGTGTGACCTGGTCATTACATGTGATGCAGCTTTTATGGCTGCAAATATTCTTGCAAGTAGTCCAATTGACTTCTCCAATTCTTCTGCTTAGGATTCTCTCTGTATTCAACCTGCATAAATTGCAATGTTTTCAAAACACACCTGGCGGGGATTGTCATAAGCACAACATATGTTTAAAAAGCTCTTGTTTTGGGGAACTTGTATGGGTTACTGCTTGAAAAGTGGTCTGTATTTAAAACAGCAATGTCTCCAAGTACCTTCAAACTGGCTATCTTAAACATTTCATTCTGTTTTGGAAAGTCAGAAATAGTATGTATAACACAAGGAGAGGTCAGATGGATGGTGAAAAAATGAGGGACCATTTTCCAACCAGGGATATATCAACATAAGGGAACAATCCTACATATGTCATAATAGTATTGGTAGAGTTAGACTGTTTGTTGATTTGCACACTTAACTGATGAACCCTAATGTTGTATAAAACTGGACAGCTGCTAAAGGGGCAGCAGCTGATAGGCCAGAGTTGAATGACAAGTATTCTGCCTTAAGTGCCAGTAAGAATAAAGAGGATAAGTATGTCTTGTACACACTGATAGCAACACAATTTTAGCTAATCCAATAGTAATGCTGGAACTGATTTGACATTATCTATACACACCAATCTGATCCAATTTTTCCTGTGTATTCAGGTGAAAGCCATTCCCAAACAGTTGGGAATTGGTGGTCATCTGGAATATGAATATTCAGGAGAAACCTGAATATAAACAAGGCCGAAAGGGGTTTCAGTCTACTAGTGCAAGCCACAAAGCCATCAGAGACATGAGTAGTGCACTGAAGTGGTCACCCATCCAAGTAATGACATAGCCCATTGCTGCTTAACTTCAGTGAAGAGACAGGAACCCAACACACTGCGGCACAATTCATGAAAGTCCAGAGATCAAAAAAAAAAAAAAAAAAAAAAAAAAAAAAAAAAAATTTAAAAATAGTGATCTCTAGAAGTGTGAGCCTCGTTAGAGCTCGCTCTTAAAAAGTGATCATCATCATGTCGTTGGCATTGGTGGTCAGTGATCAGGGTCATGGAAACTATGAAGGATCTCTTCTTGCTATTTTTACTTGGGATCAGAGGGTTTTCATCACTATATCTACAACTGCTATGTGCAACTCAGTAGTAATTGGTATCCTGAAAACAGGCATCTGATCCTTTCACCAATGAGCTGATAACTGACACTACATTTAGACAAACTACCCTGGGCTTTTTGCTCCACTTTTGTTACATTTATCTTCTGGTATCTATGTTGCACAGTCATTGGAGATTATTATTACCATATCTTGAGGCGAGACGCCATTGTTTCTTTAAAAGCAGCATTAATACGCATTTGTAACTTAAAGTTTCTTTTCACATTCAGAATGGTGAAAAATTTGTTTTGGTTATTCTTAATTGGTAATGTTTAAAACTTTATGAAAATTTGGTGTATTTGATATCTTTAAAAAAATAACAGACTGGCACCTGAGGTATGACATATTTTTTAAAACCTTGTAAAAACCCTTGTATTCACAGCACTAAAATTTGGGTGATACTAAATACCCTTAATTGTTCAATATGAGCTTTAAAGCCCCAGGTCAAGAGGCCAAAGAGCATTTAATATAATCCTTTGGCATATAACATATACATGGACATTTCCATATATTAAATGTGGATCTTTATATCAACACAGAAACACTGTTGAGAATAAAATTTTAAATGTCTTGGCAAGAAAATGTCAGTTTATAAAAAATCTGCCATGGACAAATATCAGGAAGTTCAAATTGGCCATCAGCACCTCAACCATAGAAACAATATGATTATTCTGATGAAAATGGCATAACCTGCACCCTTAAATTCACAGCTGTAACAATTAAGATATATGTCTTCTAGAAGACTTAGGGCATTTATTCTCAATTTGTATGGCGGTTAACATTTTGAGCCTCAAGTCATATTTTTTTTAGTTTAATTCCATCTACTGTATTATCAAACAGCCAGACATGTAAAAATACATAACATCCTTTCAATTTATTTTGATGCAGTAAGTTATCAGTGTAAACTCTCTCTTGATGTGACAATAGAATTTTCATGCAATCCAATGCAATTTGCTGATTAGAACTAGATTGAAGAATTCAGCTCAGTATAGGTGAATTTTATGTTTTCATCAATATTTTTTGACTGTTTGAGAGTAGACTTAATAGTCAAAACTGGTCAAAAGTGCCAACAATTTTCACACATGGGTACACAAACTATGCAAATCACACTTGCTAATCTTTGGTGACTTACCATAGACACGGCGACATGCACTTAATGCACTAAAATATTCATGAAAAATACATCTGAAGTACATGTAGTTGTTACATCACTCTATGGTTACATTATAGAAATTCAGGTAATAAATTTTTGTTACTGCAAATAAAATAACCTTTATTTTATCTTTTATGTATTTTATAGGCACATGGTCCTCACCCTTCATCCAAAAACCAAAGGGGATTTTTTAGTCATCTGGAACCTCAGTGAAAGAGATTACTTAGGGGTGGGTATATAAAACATGTATTGTTATCATCGCTGTCTGCTTGTCAGAATGTCTAGCTTAATTTTCATTTGTGTTAATTTTTATCAATATTTATGATTTCTTTTATCTAGGAATGTTAAGTCCTAATTGTTTATTTGCATATTAAAAAAATTTTATTTTTCTGGAGAAATATTGTGTTAGAAGTTTTGCTGATGTTCCTTTGTTTCAAAATCTTATTCTTGCACCCACTTGGTCTGTTTACACAATATTTGGAATATCTGTTCTTAATGTTGAATGTTACAATTCATCAACAAATGTAGGTGCATTGTTTCTGATAGCTTTGGATAAAGTTTAGCCTAATAACAAGACCAATGTTTTATAGAGAAAAACATTTGAACTAGAAATAACTGATAAAGAAGAGGAGTGATCTCTGAAATCTAGTGTACCTTGGTACATTGGTATCTTTACACTGCTTTTAGCTTCTTAGAAAAGAGTAGAACACTTTTATTAAGTTAAAAACACAGTTGTTACATAGTCTGGCACAGTAGACTCGTAAAAGCTCTAATCAGTTATGCTTTCTTGCAATACTTACCATCCTTTAATTACTACATTTACACATCTGTTCCACTAGGTCAGTAAAGTGGCCCAAGGGTCTTAAAACAGGTAGCTTTCATAATTCAAAGGAAAAGTCTAGCAAGTATCTGTAAGCAAGGTTTTTTAACAAAAATCACCTG
Source organism: Sabellastarte sp. h YS-2021 (assembly GCA_964017235.1). Taxonomy (NCBI): domain Eukaryota; kingdom Metazoa; phylum Annelida; class Polychaeta; order Sabellida; family Sabellidae; genus Sabellastarte; species Sabellastarte sp. h YS-2021. The sequence goes on from OZ024928.1 coordinate 141,727,750, forward strand.
GATTAACTGGAATACCATGTGCTACTTACATACTTCCAGCAGTTTAGATTTTTATGATGTAGCCAATTCTAAACATGCAACCATGACAAGCTTAACTTTTAATAAGTTTAAAATAAAGAACATAAACCACTGAAGTATATTGGTTAATTTTGCAACACTATTACCCTAACAGTCAATGCAGAAAACATATCAACTGAGAAATCTACAGAGTTTTTACCACAAAAACAAATGTTGAAAGGCTTGATAAACTTGGTTACAGTAATGAATGTGAAGCTGAGGGAATGCTATTCTATTTCTCAGAATTGTTTTGTTAAATTTTTTATTTTGATAAATATTTAGACATTTCATTAAACTGATGCAGAATTTCTCTAAATTTTGCTTTTTTCATTTAATTTTTAGTGGTGTACTGTATCTTTTGGTGTTAATTTCACATATTGATGCACATTTCATATCTGCCACTAAAGATGTGTTTCATCATATAAAGGATACCACATGTTTCAGTCAAGTGAAAAAAAAATGTACACTTTTTCAGACAATTTATACCAAGGTCTTTCCAGGCCCAAAATTTAAGAACAATTTTTTCCCAGCTTCAAAATATACATGCACATTTTATTTTGTAGGCATTAAATGTGAAATGTGACAATTAACATAATTAGGAATTAACAACCCTACAAACGGAACTCTGTTTAGTATGCATCTTATTACTTGTACTACACGACTCAAAGTGTTATTTGAAACATCCTGATACTAGTACAGCACAAGCTCCCCAGTGACTGACATTCCCCAAACAGGATCATAGACGGGCATTTCTCAATGTCTCTGGGGTTCTTTAGTACCCAATGACAAAGGACCACCATTTTAAGTGGTTGTCCAAGCCATTTTGTATTTGCCTCTTCCTGAGTTTGATCTCACATGCTCTGTGTTCCTAGGCAAGTATGTTACCCACTAGGCCACAGTTCCCACTTTGATGTAGACCATAAATATCTCAGGTTTTTGGAGGGCCTTTCCCATTGTAATTTGGTCTGCAAATGTTTTTTTTTCTGTTGCCTTGAGACACAGCAAAAAAGGGTTAATCTGTAGAAATACCTATAAAACCTGACCCTCTAGCTGTTGGTAGTGATTACTACATTTACTGCCTTTGATAAGGAAATAATGCTTTGCCAACAAAGACAAAATATATAAGAGCTGACACAGTACCTGCGGTTTTTGTCTGAAACCAAGTGCAAACCCTGGATGTTTTAATCAGGCAAAACACCAGGAAGTAAGAGTGTAAAACCACTGTTACATTAGCTGAAACAATCTCTGTATATTTGTCACTGATGACTTGATATTTTTATGCCGGAATCCAGACTCATAAAGTTCCAGCAACTTAAGTAACAGAGGATCTTAGTCTTTAATCACTATTTATTGGTAATTATTTGCTCTATTTTTTCCATTTTTCCATTGACCCAGATGCTCTGCATACATTGCCTTTGACAGTTTTAACAACCCACATTTCATGAAAAAATTCATGAAGATCTGTTCATTACTTTTAGACTAATGTCACCTAGAAACTCAAAGTCACTGAAAATACATGTTAAAATAAATGTACAGAAGACTTTTTGTTTTTTCGTCCAGCAGATTCTCTGGATCTTTCCCAAAATGTAATCACTTCTTCCTTTGGCTAGGCCCCTACCCATATAAAAAATTCCAGAAAGATTTGTTCAATGATCTTGGACTTATTGCAAAGACAGACAAACAAACAGACAAAAAGACTAATGAATGCATCCAAAAACATAATCTCCTGGTGGAGGTAATGAATGTAATCAATGAATGTAACTTCAATAACTCCATTCACATAAAACTCCTTGCTGTTTTCTTTGATGATGAAATAATGTGTCTTTCCTTCTTAGTGTAGTTATGTTTGCTTGTCTGGTTATCTGTTTGTGTTCAGGAATACTCCAAAACCAATGAACAGATCTTTATAAAATTTAGTTTGTAGCAAGAGCCTGGAAAAAGTGATTAAATTTTGACGAAGATCCTGATTATACTGTGGATACAAAAATAAATCCTGAATTATCAACAGTCTTGTTTTCAAGGATTTTTTTCAATACTTTTCGCCTTTGTGTTGAACATTAGTCTGAAAGGAATCCATGGACTTCTATGAATTTTTTTATGTATGTAGGGCCTAACCAATGAAAGAAGTTATTTGATGTTCGGAAAATGTTGAGTCATACTCTGGATACTAAAAACGCCTGTATTTTCATGACCGCAAATTAAAGAAATATAAACAGTATATGGGTGAAATTACAATATGGGGATATTCAGCTGTCTTAGTGAAAAACTGTGCTCTGGGTGTATTTTCTAGTGGTTAATTAGTAATACAAGTGTTATAATTTAGAATATGATGTTGAATAAAATGAGATTTTTATATTTTAAGAAATCAAATACCAGACATAACAGCCACATTCCATTTTGATATCGCTACAAGCAAATAAATATAACATTGTATTTGACAGCTCCAGTTCATTTTATGATATCACTTAGATACTAGATGAATTTCATTGAAAGATATGGAGACATAAAGTAAAAATACATTCTTCAATTTTTCTTTACAACAACTGTTTTATATTTACTAATTACCTCGAAATTTTAACCAAAAATAAAAGTCACCAAAACTACCTTTTATTATTAAGATAGGTACACATTCACCATTGAAGGTAAAGGCAGAATAGAAGGATCTTCCACCCAAGGAAGGTTATTGCATATCAAAATTTATGAGTTCCCTTAAAAATTTAGGATTTCTTAACTTTCTAAGGTCTCCCTTACATTAAAGGAAATAAAGTTTGGCTCCTTTGTTTGGGGGAAATTAATTGAATACCAAAAACAGGAGGTAGTAAATCAAAGAAATCCTTAATGTTTGAGTAGAATACAGGAGGGTTAGTGAATATAGTTCCAGACATATGTAGTGGAGTTTACTCATTAATTGAATGGCACAGACTGATATTTTGTTGACTTTATCACTTGCACATTAAATTAGACCTTGTAGATAAGAAAACATATCACAAATAATCAACTTATCATTTAAGGATTAAGATTGAGATTTTTTCATGCACATGTACTCACTCTTCTGAAAAACCTGGATTCGCCCCAGCTGTTTCTAGGGTCTGACACTTGTTTTAGGATTATGACGTAGTTTAGATGATTGCGGATATAAAAACTGGTATCAGGAAGAAACCTGGTGCTACCTCTCTACAGATCTGCTATTAATGGAAAGAGAACACTTGAAGGTTCAGGTATTTAGTTCTATGGCCACATTGCTCAAACCTTAGCTTAGCTCGAAACTCACATTCCTATAGAAATATGAGCCTCTTGTACATCCCCATAACATTATTTAGTATTTAGATTAATTAGTAATTTTGATTATGTTTTAGCATTTTATTTTGAATGTCTTCATGAGCTATTTTTTATCCAGTGATGCTCGCATTGTGGAGATCTTGATGTTTCAGTGTGAGTCTGAACTTATTTAGAGACATACAACCCTTATACGAGACCTAGTTTTTTATCCAGATTTGAGGTTGTCTGTTTTCCTATTACCCATTTTTATCACACACAAAACATTTATGTGATAGCACAAAAAGTTCAGTCGCCCACAGGTAAGTTCACACCTGAGTGGTCTTATTAGAGTTTGTTTCCATCCAGCTAACTATCAAATGGTTGTTAGATGATTGGAAATCAACAAATTTTTTCTGGAATGTAAGAATAGTCAGTTTTAAATCTAAGTCACACATGTCCCCAATTGGAATATGGTTCCTCATGTTTGCCATTTGGGAGATCAATCTTCTCAATTGGAATTATCTTAAAGCCATTGTAAACTACAATCGACAGGATCATGTGTGGAAGCTCCAGTACTTCCTGAGTTCTTCCTGACTGGGTACATTCAGGAGTCCATAGGGAACAGTTTACAACAATATTAAACTGTTTGAATTTATTGTAAACTGCTACCAATTCTTATCAGATCTTGCACCTTTTTGATCTTACAGTGATCTTTAACCTGTCTTTTCATCTTTAGGCGATCTTTAAGGCTAGTAAACCAATCAGATGAATCAGGAAACTATTGGAAACTTTTTAGGAATCTATCAGAAGAGTTCTTGAAGCAATCACATTGTCTGTGAGAAAGCTGTTGGGAAAATATCTTAAACCTTTCCTAAACTACACTCATGGATCCTGAATATTTTTATTTTTTCCAATTAGGAAGTGAAGGTTTATGATCGGATCACAATAATCAAACAGCCTTATAAAACTATTCATGTGACAAGCATATACAGTACAGATACCATACCCAAACAGAATGTGTGTTTGTTCCAAATTCCACACAGAATGATTTTTAATGATATTCAATGCGGCATCCAACAATCCATTTTTCAAACAAAGTGTGCTTTCTTTTTGTAAATATGTCAGGGTTGGTCATAGTAATTTTTGCCTTTTGTACTGCTTTATTTATTAAAATCCACCTAGAAATAAGATAATTCCAACAAGTTAGCAAATAGCCAGCATTGACAGGTAAAAACCCCAGCCTAAAGGTACAACTAAATGGGCAACTACATTGAGATTTGGGAAAATCTTCAGAACAACTTTATTCATTGATGATGTAAGTTTAAAGCCCAAGGACCAATATATAAGAAACATATGGCCATTTTAGTATGATGAACACACTGGACCTTGAAGCAGGGGTCAAAGGTCAAATTTGTCACTCGCAAAAGAGTCACAGGTCATGAAAAGTTCGTTTCATATTTTGAAGCCCTAGAACCAATTATTAGGAGGATATAAGCCCCTCTTTAGCATGATTACCCTACTTGACTTTGAAGCAGGGATCATGTCAAATTTGACACTTGCAAAAGATTCACAGCCCATGATTTCTAATAAGTTGGTATCAGATTTGGAAGCCCTAGAACCAATAATAAGGGAGATATAGGAGCCTTTTAGTATGATGACCCCAATTGACCTAAAGCAGGGGTCGGAAGTCAAATTTGACATGTGCAAAAAATCGCAGGCCATGATCTCATAAAAACTTTTTTTCTCATTCCGAACCCCCAGGACCAAAGATAAGGGAGATATTAAGCCTTTTTGATATGATAACCCCCCCCCCCCCCCCCGACCCACCCAATTTGACATTAAAGATGTGATATGGCGGACATTTGGTTTTCAGAACAAGACCAAAATTACTCTCAGGCAAGCTTTCCTAGCCATTTACATTCTATTCAAATGTGATGAAGCTAGCTGCAATATTTTATGTTTTAGAACATATTAATGGTATTTAAACAGTCTGCTATGGCAGCCATGTTGTTTTTAAAATGAGGACAAAATTTTTACAGAAATGTTTTTACAGCCATAAATATTCTCTGCAAATTTGATGAAGATATATCTTCATAAATGAATGAGATATAGAGGTTTATGTAAAAATATGACAAATGCAGACACGCATTGACACAAGCATGGAAGGCGTTTCACCCAACCCCAGCCTTTGGCCAGTGGGAGATAAAAATGAAACTGTAATAGCAACATCAGTTTAATAGTGCCCCTTTTTCAGTTAAGAAGTTATTACCGCAAAATATTTAAAGTTATGCCATGGCAACAACAATTACCAGATACCCACCAAAAGCTAATCAGCTGTAGATCCTCTTGTTAACATATCATGAACATTTGGTAAAAATCTGTGCACTGGTTTAGGCCGTGGGACACCCACAAAATTTATGACCCAAACATTTTACAAGTATTGCCATGGGAACAGTTGTTGCCAGACACCCCTCAAAACCTAATCAGCTCTAGATCCTCTTGGGGTAAACATACCCTGAAGATTTAGTGAAAATCCATGCATGGTTTTAGGCTGTGGAACACTCACAAACTTTAAAACGCCAAAATCTTATAAGTGTTACCATGACAACAGTTGTTGCCAGATACCCCCCAAAAATAATCATCTCCAGATCCTGTTTGGGGTAAACATAACCTGAAAATTTGGTAAAAATCTGATCATGGATTTAGGCTGTGGAACAACCAAAAGCTTTATGCCCCCCGCCGCCCTGCCACTGGGGTGGTTGTTGGGATATTTTTAAACACAGGTTTCAGATGCTGACAATTCTTCAGCAGTTATTGGAAACAGACCTAGTCTGGTATCCTGCTTTGCTCATTTGTGAACACTTGGATAAAGGTGCAGTTGAGCTTACATGATTTAACTGTGTGGAAACATACAGTGAATAGCATTTAACATTATTCTGCTGAGATAGTGGCTCAGATTAGTGAGAATAGTTCAAGTGGACATCCATTTAGTCTGTACCTTGTGGGTTTTAAGGGTTTTGGGGGGTTTTTTCCGTCGTAATTATCATCAGTCTGTCTGTCCAACTGTTTTATATACATTTTTATTGAGCAATTGTTTAACCTCACAAGGTTTTATTTTGCTCTAGAATGATTCTTTTTATATTTATTCGAGGTCGAAGTGATACATCTTTTTTCCTTTTGTAATAGTGTACTGGATAGGGTAAATTTTCATCACTGAGATGAAGGTATAATAGTCTTTATAATTATAATGATATTGATAATATTATTGTACTACAACGTGTTCTTGGTGAAGCAATAAGTACCATAGTTTGGCTCTAAAATGTTGTTCTAATAATACTATAATCAGTAAAGAACTCCATTATTTGTGGTAAAACTGTGCCCTGACCAATAACCCAAGGGAATATACTATTTGCATTATTTCTTTTTTCATGCCTAATTTAAGTTGATAAAACTAACAATCACTATATATACAATATCAGTATTGTTAGAAAAAGCATGAAAGTGCAGTAAAAATACAAACCAAGACAAAGATGCACATGAAAAGTATACGTTTGTACAGGAAGAGTTTAACATACAATTGGACCACCTTAATTAAGGGGAACCTCATAGTGCCAGAAAAGACAATAAGAAAACTTCCCCAATCACATATACAGAAAAAAACATGTCAAGGATGAAGATGAGAATATTATACGAGTGTGTAGCAATGAGTGGTATTATATTGTTAATCGTCATGAATGATATATTTTTCTGTATATGTCTAATGAGGGATGTTTTACTTTTATGAATCCATATTTAAAGAGAGAATGTTAAAAAATGTCTATCATATATATTGGGACATCAATGAATATATTAGAAACCTCAGTCTTTAAGTTGTGATTCCCCAGCCATTTCTGCATGGATTTTCAATGCAATAAATATGAGCAGACACACGGTAAAAATACCTGATAATATATGTATAACATATCTGTAGGTTATAGGGTTTCTAAAATATTAACTTAAAATTAATCAGCACTTGCTGACTCGAATTATCCATGGTAAGGATGTGCTGCTGTGTTTAAAAAATGTATCCCACTCTGTATATCCCCCTATAGCATTCATATTCAATGGAAAACACTTTAAAAACCTGATATTCAAATAAGCAATTTGGCCACACTTTGGCTTTTGATGCTGTTAAATATAGAATGAATTGCCTGATGATGTACATTGATGTTCATTCTGCTTCCTCCTTCAGGAAGAAACTCAAATCATATAAGTTCTTCCAGACATTTCAACCTAAATAATCTTATTCACCCAGTGTAATAACAACCGTTGCTATGCCAATGGACTGAGAAATGTTACAATACTGCTTATGATTGATGCACCTAAGTGTCTGCTTCAACGCAGAGATTCTGCCCTATAAAAGTTCACTTATTTTTATAAAATAATACAATAGAATATTGACTTTTACAGTAATCCTACTTATCAGAGTATCTTTCAAATTGATTTGACTGTACAATCATATCATCACTTAATCAAACATTGTGGTTCTGTATTGTATATTTTATATTTCCTTATTTTTTCAGTTAGAAATTTGGGGCGAGTCTGTGTTAAACAGGACATTAGATGTAAGAGTGCCTCCCCATTCATTCAACTATATCACCAGGTGCCTGGACCATTATGGCATACCATGGGCAATAGAAATCAGCAACCTGCAAAGGTCAGTGAATAATATATACAGTTGATATATATGAAATGAACAAAGGTATCCACATCATCAGTGGACCACCATAGCCCACAGAAATCATTGTTCTGCAAAGGTTAGCCAATGTACACAGCTAATATAAACAATATGGATCAAGGTAAACATGTATCCAGCCCATTAACATGGTATCTCGATATAGATGACTGCAAAGGTAAATCAATACAGTTGATATAAATATGACTTATCACCTGCAAAGGTAAAAAAAATACTTTTTATTGAGATATAGGTGTGCAGTCAATCTGAATCCAGTTATCAATACCTATTGGTAATTTGATTATACATGCCAGAAATGTGAAGTGTTCCACAGCTTGTCACATTCTATAAGATAATTATTAAATTGTAAAAGATTATCACACAAATTTCTTTTTTTTTTGTGAATGTAATATTCTTAAGAAAAGTTATGGGCCAGTTTAATCAGTGACTTGCAGGGGAAAAGCACTACAGGTAACACAAATATTATTATGTTTAATTTAGTATGCCTGAATCTGTATAACATACCAGGGGTCACAGAAATCAGTGATATACAAAGATAAACCACTGAAACATGTTCCCATTCTTGGATCAATACCTAATTTATTAACAGGTCTTCCTTACAATGTTTTATTTATATTGTCAGGTTAACGGGCAAAAATTAAACAAAATCAGAGAGTTAGAGAATTTGTATACTTAGCCAAAAAAGATAAATGCAAGATATATTGTAATTTTTTTCTTTACAAAACTTGCATTTCGTTTTGAGTAAGTAAAAATGTTTTAACTATAATAAAAGTAATATTGTGAAATATTCACAATTTTAAACAATATATTTAAATATGGACGTCACATTTGGTGTAAAAACATTTAGAGAGAAATAATAGATAAAGTAGTATTTTTATTTAATTTTAAACTGATGTGTTTCTTTTTCTTATTCACCTTTGTCATATCATATCAATACATTTATTACAATATTGAAATTGAATACCATAATCTTCAAAGTTGTCTAATATATTTTCCAAACAAAAAACAAGAGACTTCTTTCAATAAAAAGTACTGTTTGAAAATCTTTAAGCATTATTGTTACAATTTTTGCAGTTTAATTGACCAACAGATGAACCCCAGACATCGAGAAAGACATGGCAATAGAAACAAAAGGGCAGTACCTGTAAAAAGAAGGCGAGTCAAGAAATTGAAAAGGAAATTTAGGAATAGGAGAAGAAGGAGACAATTACGGAAATTACGCATGAACAGAGCTATCAATGGTCGCTACACAATTGTGGGACAATATGCCAGGTACAGAGAGGTGAGTGAATAGTGCAGCAGGATCCACACTGTGCAGGGGAACAAAATTGTGGGATTTCACCCGGTGATATCATAAGTGATCATGATATCATCATCATAAAGGCACTTTAAATTAACATATTGTGAGTGCAAGTGTAAAATTGTGCAATAAACCAGCAATAATAAAACATAGGGAAATGTAACACAGTTGACTCTAAATAACTGAAATCTAATAATCTGATATAGGTATAAATGGGACTGTCCCAACATTTGAAACTACAGTAATTTTGACTTAACCACGAGTAAAACAAATCTTGTGGTACAAGAGGTTCTGGTTATACAGGGTCTGCTGTATCCAATAAGTGACAATTGCCATGAATGACAATTGAACAGGCTTAACTACTTGGATTCATGTTTGGATGCCTTCAATGTTCATAGCTTAGACAATCCATATCAATCGGCATATAAAACAGGCCACTCAACTGAGACAGCTCTTCTTTCTATAAAAAATTAAGTCCATCTATCTCTGTCACGAGGTGAACCAACTGCTCTTATACTGCTTGATCTCTCAGCAGCATTTGATACGATTGATCATTCTACCCTTCTTCATTGTCTTCAGACCTGGTTCGGAATTGGCGGTTCTGTTCTTAAAGGGTTCACCTCCTACCTATCTGAGCGCTATCAGTCAGTAAAAATTGGTTCTACTCTCTCCGATCTTTGTAAACTCCTGTTTGGTGTGCCCCAAGGCTCTGTCTTGGGTCCTTTATTGTTTTCTTTGTATACAACCCCCCTTAGTTTGATTATTGGTAAACACAAAGGAGTAAAGTTTCATTGTTACGCAGATGACACACAAGTCTATATCCATCTATCCCACAATAATTCATCTGCTGCTTTGAAAAGTTGAACAGTTGCCTGGACGATATAAAAGAGTGGATGTCAGCCAGTAAACTCAAACTTAATCCAGAGTTTATTGTATTTGGTTCAAAAAGGCAGAGGGACAAATTGAAAGCATATTTTCCTTCTACCATCTTGGGTAGTCCTCTCTGCCCTGCCGAGTGGGTCAAGAATCTGGGTGTGTGTTTCGATTCTGATTTTTCCTTGTCCAAACCTGTTCAGAATGTTTGCAAAAGTTGTTTTGTGCAACTCCTTGATTTTAGACATGTCAGGTGGTTCCTTACTCGTGATGCTTCTATACTTGTGGCCAATGCTCTTGTAAGTAGTCGGTTGGATTACTATAACTCACTTTTTAGGAGTATCTCTAAGTTCAATCTTCGCAAATTACAGTGCATCCAAAACAGTGCTGCTAGAATCGTATCAAATACCAGTAGATACACAAGTATAACCCCTGTTCTTAAGAATCTGCATTGGCTTCCTGTTCAACATCGGTCAGTCTTTAAAACAGCTACCCTTGCCTATAAGTTTCTCCACACTGGTTTTCTCAAGTATTTTGCTCCTTACATCTCCTCCTACAGCAGCTCCTACAATACCAGGCGCAGTAAGAGTGGTGGTAATTTCCTTGTCATTCCCAAGTTTCAACCCTCAGTCCATAAATCTGTCAAACAGTTTGGTCATAGTTTTGCTTTTGATGCTCCCACTGTCTGGAATGCTCTTCCTGATGAGATTCATGCGTCCCCCTCTCTTGCCTCCTTCAGAAAACGGCTCAAAACCTACCTTTACACCAAGGCATACCCTCCTTAGTTTTACTCACCCTGGTGTTCTCCGTGATGCTGAACTTTTTTCTGTCCCTGGACATTGAGATTGGTTGCCTGTTTTTGTTTTGTTGCGCCTTAGAGTCCCCTTCGTATTGGGGAGATTAAGTGCTATAAAGGCCAATTAGAATTAGAATTCAATGATACAGCTTGGAGTGTGTTTTGCATTTGGAACTGTTTCAAACTTCCATGACCCTTCACAAACTGTACCACAATATGTATGCTGGAACATGTACTATCCAGATGAGAGGTTATTTTCAGAGCCACAAAACTGCAGGTTAGTGTATTGATTCCCTTCAAATGTAGTTGAAAAAAGAGGAGTTCCAAATATTATTGACTCAGTTGTATTATAATTAGTCCTGTACAGTAAAAAGTCATGTCTCGCAATATTTGTAATTTGTACGAAAATGGAGGATTTTTAGAATATTTCACCTGTGTTGAAACTGTGTGGTCTTATTTTAGATCCGACAGTGGATGAGAAGATTAGAAGTCAGATACCCTGGTTTGGCCAATGTTGTCGAAATAGGAAGAACATATGAAAACAGACCCTTAGAGCTTCTAAAGGTAAGACTTTATTTGAGTCCTCTATAAGAAGGATTATCTGGCAACATTCATTATCTAGAGAATGTGCATCCACAGTAAACAATATTACATCATTTTTATATTCCCAGACATAAGTTGGGGATATACTGGACTTAGCTCCGTCACGCTATGGCCACCATAGTGTAGTAATTTCCTTGTGTATATAATAACTAAAAAACAGATCAACATTTTTTTCAAACTTGGAATGCATGTTAAGGGTGACCAAAGGAATATCCCTATTTTAAAGTGACCTTAAAATCTTAGTAATAATGAACTTGCAGCCACCTTAAGTCTGTAATGGATCTGTGGACACTTAAAGCTCTCTAGGTCACAAACTATGAGGCTCATCTGGCTAGAATTTTAGCTGAGAACATATTAATGTATTCTTCTTACATATGCCAAAAATCAAGACTTTGTGTTGAGGATAAAATTGTGTTTCAGGCTCGTAAAGACCCAACTTAGGAATTTTTTCTATATTTTTGTACATATTTGCCCTGTAATTTAGAAATGGTAATTCTGATGAGTCTCACATTATACTATATATAATGTTTATATGTAATCTTTGTCTGTGAAAATTTGCAGTCTGTAGCTTTAATTTCAAGGTCACCTTTAGGTCTCAAAATTGCCCACAGAGACCCAATTTATGGACTTTTGCCACTTTTATACCCTGAAGCTTTGAAACTATGTCTCTCATCTAGGTGAAATATCATATGGGAGTGTATTAAGATGTTCCTCTTACATGTGCCAAAAATTTAGGTCTTTTAATAAACCTTTAACCTGTCTAAACATCCCACTCGAGTGACCTTTTCTACATTTTTCACATGTTGCCCTGTAATTTGGAAATGGTAAGTCTGAAAAGTCTCAAACTGTCTTAGATATAACTTCTGTATGTGATCTTTGTCTGTGTGTCCGTGGAAAGTTTGAGGTCTGGGAATATATTATATGTTATTTTTATATATGCCAAAAATCAAGGCTTTAAGTTCAATCAATCAATCAATCAGTTGTCCAGGTGCTTAATCTCCGTATCAACGGATTCTAAGGCACACCATCCAATCCGTAAGGCATAAATCATGAGACATTAGACATGTTCCGAGTCGTTGCCAGGGAGGCGGTCCGGTGTTCGGTAGTAAGAAGCTATGGTGGGAATGATTATGAATCCCAGTTTTAAGTACATTATACAACTTTCTTTCTGATTTTCATTCTTGTGGCTTGAATAATTTATAAACTTACAAATATAATTTTCTGTTTGACATTCCCCATTGATATTTTTTTTTATTACTTAAAAGATTAATGACTTTTTGGGGGGCAAGTTTGTGAAATGGATAGCCCGGACCATTGATGATTTATTACCCCCTTTATATATGTTCCATTTATTAATACTGAAGAAACTGTTGCAGAAGAGAAACTCCACCAATTCCCCATCAAACTAGGCAGCAGTGTTTGTTATTTCATACCATTTATATAGCATCAGTGGCTCTATTGACATAGTGTGAGTGGGGGATTTCATTACCCAATTAGACAGAGGAGGGAGGGAGGTGAGGAGTTACATTGTGTTAGATATTTCATTTGATATACACAAAGCTTCCATAAAATTTATAACATAACGTTTTTTTTCTGCTTGTCTATACACAGACATGTGGAATTCTTAAAGCACTCATACTTGTTTAAGCAGTATGGTAGTGTAAAATATGTAGGAGTACATTATTTAAGTTAAAATTTTGATATCGGAGTTCAATGTTTTTTTCCCAATAACAAAGAAACTTTAGCCCTTTACCAAGGTTGATTATGTATGGTTGGTTATGTTAATGCTGTATTTACTGAGGAAGCAAGGAACCGAGAAGTACAGAAGAATAGAAGGGCCAACATGACAATATTTTTATCTCAATTTATCGACTTACTGACTTGATAAATCAACTTAAGTATCTTGATATATCGACTTAGTATCTTGATAAATCGACTTAGTTATCTCGATTTATCTACTTACTAAATTGATAAGTCACCTCAGCTCTAGGACCAATTACAAAAGAGGTGCAGAGCTTTCAAAGTATGAAGGACCACATTAGACCTTGAGCATATGGTCCAAGGTCAAACATTACCCCACTAAAACATTCATACAATGTGGTTTGATATAAGCTGTTTTCACATCACAAACCTCCAATACCAGTTTAAGAAGCCATAGGCATTGTAAGTATTATAAGTGTTAAAAGTATCAAGGACTATAACAGGGCTTGAAGGAAGGGGCCATGATCAAATGTGAATCCACCAAAAGATTCAAACCACATGATTACCAATAAGTTTTCAGATCCCAAAGGCGATACAGGACATTATAAGAATGCATCAACAGGGAGCTGGAGAAATTGGCCCTTTGCCAAATCAGCCCTCAGCAATTTGGCCAACTTAAAACTTGGCACCTGCAAACTTTCCCCAAAGTAAAAAACAAGAAAAGGGATGCAATAAGAGTACACTTATAGAGTGCCTAATCTCCATCAAATGACGGACTCTAAGCCTAGCATTTATTTATGAAAAATACATTGGGTAAGCCTGTATCAGGTTAGCATCCCCTAATTGTAACTTTCTTCCCCAGATTTGCAAATAAAGGTGAAGTATTTTTATGATCATGTGTTGATTGTTTCAAAGTGTGACAAAGTGTGACTGATGCATATCAATGATATTTGGATGTTGTTATGGAATTCCTTTAACAGATGTCATTAGGACACTTGTTTGGACACTTATTCATGTTAGTTTACTTCTTAAGCGATAATCAGCAACAGGGTAGATTACATTTAAAAAGGCAATTGCTTTGTTGGAGATTAGGAACTATAAAGGCTTTATTAGATTACATTTTATTCAAAGTCATGGCTTCTGTTCACTAGTGCATAACTTTTTGATCTTTGTTTATCATATTGTGATTGAGAGTACAGTAATTTTCTTGGGGCCAATTTGAAAAGGATGCTTTATCTTGGGGACCAATTAAATGGGGCTTATTTGGTAAAGTTAAGTGACCTTGAGTGAAGAGATTCAAGGTGAAACATCTATGTAACATTGAAATACAGAAGTCGATTTATGAACTTGGTAATTTGATAAATTAACTTAGGTATATCAATTTATTGATCTAGTATCTCGATAAATCGAGATACATAAGTCAATTTATTGAGTTAGTAAGTCGATAAATCAAGATAACTAACTCGATTTATCGAGATACTAAGTAGGTAAATTGAGATACCTAACTTGATTTATCGAGTTTGAATGTTGATAAATTGAGACAGTAAAGTCAATTTATCAAGTTATTAAGTCGATAAATCGAGATAGTTAAGTTGATTTATCGAGTTAGTAAGTTGATAAATTGAGAGAGTTTATTTGATTTATCGAGTTACTATGTCAATAAATTGAGATAAAAAATTTGTCATGTTGGCCCTTCTACTCTTCCGTACATTTGGGATTACTAATTTAAAATGGACAGTCAAAATAGTTATGTACACATCGTTGTGTGGACCTTTACCCACAAGAACTGTTGCCACATCATCTTTGCCCACAAGGGACCCATCACATTTTTTATGTGGGATGAACTTTGCCCACAATAATAATATAATATCCACAAAAATAACTTTTTAATATTTGATTGAAGTATAAAGTACAATAACTGTGTTAGATGTTAGATAGAGATCAACTTCTTATTATCTTATTGAATTATAAGTATATCATGTCTACAATACAATAATACCCACAATGAATGTAGGACTTTCTTGAAACCTTTTTAGTATAGATGTATCCTTCATCGCAAAGTTTTGGCCACCTTTAGTATTTCTTATTATTCCCATCTTGCAATTACTATTTAAGTCTATCAACACTGAATTAAATACTAATGAAATCAACCTTTTATACTTTATATAGTGTGAGTTAGGAAGTGCAATTAATGTTTGATCTCTTTCAAAACTATATCTCCTGAGTAGTTAGCTAAGTGGAATATTAATTGTAATGAAAAATTAAAATGTCTTTGTAGTAAGCAATATTTATATTGTGGGTAGAATTAAATCATATCCTGTAAAGATTGTTGTGGACAAAGGTCCTGTGGGTAGAGTTTGCATTGGGCAAAGGTCCTGGATTTGTACCCGTTGTCTGGGGATGTAAAATAAAAATATTGCAGATTGAATTGCTGAAGTTCTTATACAAGTGGTTGATAATGTTTTTATCAAAATATGTCATACAGAATATAGGTCCCATGGAAAATACCCAGTCAAAACAGATGGCGTTAGTGATGACCTGTCTGAGAATATGTTGGCACTGAGTTGGCTCAGACTAGTTTGAAAATATGCAGCAGAGTGAGACATCTTGGTTTTGCCTAGTTCACATAATTCTGCTATAGATAGTATTACTTAAAACAGAATTATGGCTTACCTTGGATCAAACTTACACTCCATAAACAGGGTGTTCTTTATCTTCTGAGCTGGCCAATTTTGTCAAATTTGTAGGTCTGGAATGTTCTTGTTGGTAAATTTCAAATCTTTATGGTGGATTTCAGAAATTCTAATGAAATGTTGAAAATGTTATTTAAGAGACAAATTTATAACCTTTGTGTACAATTCTCACTGAAGTATGTTTCCCTGATCATGAGAACAAACATACTCGTATAAAATTTGTTGAGCAATAACACAGTTTACTTTCATTATTTGAAGATAAGTTCAAGGCATCAATCAAGTGAAAATCAAACTACCAGTGCTGGGGGTAAACCTGCAATATGGATTGATGGAGGGATACACAGCAGGGAATGGATTGCTCCAGCTACTGTGGCTTACATCATTGAAAGGGTAAATATTACAAACTTTCACATGGAATTAGTTGACATTAATTAAAATTGTTTGATTTACATGGGATGTAACATAGTTTTCATACACTGTATAGGTTGAAACATTTTTTTATAATTAGATTGAAGGGTAGAGAAAAATAGTGTATATCAGTAGGTCAAAACTGTACATTGTGCAACATCAAGCATTAGCAAGTATCACCTAACTTTGCCCTTTACAGACTAGTCTTGGGATTTAAAATCATTCTTTGTCAAAAATAACATAAACCTGGTCTTTTTTACTTCTTTGATTCTGATTGCTGGTTTGAAATATGTGTTTGGTGTTCCTCCTATAGCTTGAAATCCATTGAATAGGATAGCTTTAAGAAGACTTAAAATGCTAATTTGAAAGCTTTGAAATGTATTGAGTAGGATGCTTTTATAAGCAGACTGAAAGTTCTTGTTCTTTGAAACCTTATTTATGTGGATTTACTATGCTATCTTGTGTTATATTTCTAATGTCATGAGTTTTAACTCTGTTAGAGTAAGAATTAATTCAAATACTGTACACAGACATTACCGTTAATACACAATAATGAAGAGCTCCAAGGATCACAGTTTTGTGAGTAATACTAATACTTTTGTTGTTATTTGAATAGTTGTTGTTGGACCAAAATGACAGTACTAAACAACTTGTGGAGAGCTTTGACTGGTATCTCCTGCCTGTGGCCAACCCTGATGGTTATGAATACAGCCAGACTGTAGTAAGTAGAACTCATGTGACCTCATGTGTTGACTTTTATCCATGCCATTGATCTAAAACAGAAATATCATGTCTATTTTTTATCAAAATCATTTGAATAAAACACTGTTAAATCTGGTTTAAACATTGCATATTTGCCTTGAATGTCAAACAAACATATGCCATCCATATTAAAAATTCAACTTCAAAACTTCCATCCGAGTTCACATTTTTGAGAAAATTAATGTATTTGCTCCCAGAAGTAACTCGGCACACACCTCAACTTGGCATACATTGCACCACAGAATACTTTTCAAGATTTGGTTGCCACCAGTAACAATTTCAGTTTACAACTTTTGAGACTTTTGCTAAGCTGAATCACTGATTTGAAGTAGAAATTATGGTATGGTCCCTAAAAAGCACTGTCAAAGGTAAATTGATGTGACTTTTTTGTGGTTAAAGTCCATTAATAGCCTGTGTTAGTTTCATTGCTATTTTAATCCAAGAAAATCCACGTTAAGCATAAATAAGGGTTTTGAGTCAAATTTATGCCAAGTTATGGCAGAGAGCAGTGAGCTTTGGTTGTGTGATAACTAAAGAAACATATCTGTAGCACATAGCCAATGGTATTACCATAACTACTTGGCATTCTAAAGGTTTTGTGAAATAGAAAGAAATTAAATGTAGAAAAAAGATACCATAAAGGTTTCAAAAGTTCACTTTGCATTAACACAAAACTTTAATTATAGTTAATTATTATTATTTAGTTCTCCAGAATTTAAAAGAAAAAGTAGGACATATTGTATCTGTCACCTTTAGGTAACTGTAAGTGGAAGTTTTTAATTGATAGAAAATTTTACTATGTTTAAATTTCAAAAACTTTACTAGAAATAATTTTGACTAATGACCAGTTGGGATGAATTTTCACTTTCCAAACAAGTTCGCTAAAATTGTATTGTTGTATTGTATTGTATTTATACTCAGTGCAATATCTCATGTACTACAGGACTCAAAGCACTATATGACCCATCCAACTGCACAAGTACAGCCCAAGCTCTCAGGTTACTAACATTCCCCTAACTGAAAGACAGAGGCTCAAGGATGACCATTTATCAACATCCTTGAGGTTCTTTAGCCGGCCACTGGGGACAGGACCTAATGACAGAGGACCGCCATTTTAAGTTGTCATCTGAGCCACTATGTATCTGCCTGTACCTGGGTTTGAACCCACATCCTCTGTGTTCCTAGGTAGGTGTATTACCCATTAGGCCACAGTTGTAGAAATACCCAAATTATATATTCCAGTGAAGGCTCCACTAGTACTGTATGCCGTTTACAGAACTATTAATTTATTTAAGGATCGCTTGTGGAGAAAAACTAGAAGTCGTCCTGAATCACCAGGCCAATCCAGGTGTCATGGCGTTGATCTCAACCGCAATTTTGGCTTCCAGTGGAAAGGTAAAACCTCTTGGTATCGTACAGATGATACCAGTGCAACTTTAATGTATTAGGAATCTTGAGAATTACTTCATGTTGGAAAAGATTAAACAGAAAACAAATATTAATATTAAGTTCATAACTATGATGAATATTATTGTTCAAGCAAATATTAATTATATTTGTTTAATAACACAGTATGTATGTGCTAGGTACCTCCAAATAAATAAAAACAGTATTTCCCTTCTACTTTTCCATGACATTTGATCTGCTACCTCTCTTACATCCTTCAGATCCACATTAAAATCCTTCCTGTTCTCTTAGGCTTAATCACCTTAGCTTTTATTCTTTCCTGTGGTTCAGAAAAAGTGACCCAGAAAAGATAACCTGACACTGGTTACTTAAGACCTATACTTGTATATTAAGCTATTTATTCTTTGAATTTAAAAACTTCTAAGTGGTTTAAAAAGTTTAAATATTTCACATCAACAGGCCATTGTAACAAGAACTGGATCTTCCACTGTGGAAGCTCTGACCCCTGTCGTAGTACATATGCTGGGCGGCACCCATTTTCTGAACCAGAGGCCCAGGCCATGTCTGAACAGCTCAACAAACACAGAGACCATATCAAGATGTACCTCTCACTGCATTCCTACTCGCAGCTCTGGCTGATACCCTGGGGCTACACGGGCCACCCTCCTCAGGACCAGATTGATTTAGTAGGCATCACCAAAAGCTTCCACAATTACTTCAGTTTTATGTATTTATTAATGAGTGTAGATATATTCAGTGTGTATTGCCAAAACCAAAAAGAAACAACACAAATGCATATGTAGTTTTATATTTTGTTTTTGTTGTATGAAAAGGATTACCCGTTGTACCACCTTGTAATGATACAAAGGTGATTTGCAACAAAGGTTTGTTCTAAAATAAATTAAGACTTTGTTTACTCATTAATGTTATTTAAACTTTTCTAATGTTACATACTAATAAAATAACATCAAAGGTACTAATAAACAGTCTGATAAAAGATTGTCATCAAGCATCCAACTAGAGGAAAGAGTTGCAGAAACCAGCCTCAAGATCTGATAAAAGATTGTCATCAAAAATCCAACTAGAGGAAAGAGTTGTAGAAGCCAGCCTCAAGAGTTATATTCTTAGTGATCTTTGAAATCTGTAGCTGATTCTTGAGAGTTTCATTTGAGCATCATTTCAGTCTGTCCTTTACCTAATATCTAGTGTCTTCATACATTGACACTATTCAGTTTAATATCCTCCAAGGTTCCAATGGTTCGCAAGTGTTTTATCAAAACATGGGCTGTCATATCTCTGTGTGGGTTGGACTCCCACAAGTGGCAATGCTGAGGTTCAAGTGTGACCTTGGCATTTTAATGGGACATAAAAACCCTAACTTTGCCCAAGTTTCATCATTTGGCAAATACATTTTGGGACGATAAACTTCTGAAACAATATGTACAACCATATTCAGAAAGTCTTGTTTTACAAAGTGACATTATACCAAGGATACCAGAATAAGTATATGTGTTTGGGTTACATCTAAAAAATGGCATTTAGAGATACAAAATAAGGGTGTTTGTTAAATTCTAAACTATATAAAAATTTTAGAACTAGATATTTTCGTGAGATAAGCCTTTTTAATTTACAGCACTTTCTAAAGTTTATTTTTAAATTGAAAACATCTTCTAACTTTTCACAATAGGATTGTTTCTTATGAGCATATATTACCTTTCATGACAGTTTATGCACTTAAAATAATTTAATTTTCAGTTAACAATGTCAGTTTAAAAACAAGTATGAAGTTGTTCAGATCAGGTTTAAAAAATAAAAATTGGTTAGTGGGTATAATATAACTTGTATGTAAAGATTTTATCCCAGTTTAGTGATTCACCTTCTTCAGTGTGCTACTTCCTGTGGATCTATTTTGAAATAGTTGAGCACATTTACATATTTGTAAGAATTTATCAATTCTGCAGCTATTTAGTCAGTGTACCTTCTCTCTGCTATCCCCTGGACAATACCATTGGGATCTTTGGGAAGTTTTTATCCTGTTGTTGTTTGTTTTAGATGCACATGGCACAGACAGGTGTAAATGCCTTAAAATCCAAACATGGAACTAGATATACGGCCGGATCACCAGCAAATATATTGTGTGAGTATAATTGTAATAAGCTCTCAGCTTTGTAAACATAATTGCAGTATATATTTACAGGTTGTTATAACAGCACCCAGGGACATTAATTTTTCTGAATAGTATGTGGTACACATACATCCATA
Source organism: Sabellastarte sp. h YS-2021 (assembly GCA_964017235.1). Lineage (NCBI taxonomy): Eukaryota > Metazoa > Annelida > Polychaeta > Sabellida > Sabellidae > Sabellastarte > Sabellastarte sp. h YS-2021. The sequence continues at coordinate 141,748,605 of OZ024928.1, forward strand.
TTTTAATGCAGTATTTCACAAGTTGTGAAGACTTTTTATTGATAAAGCAATTGTCATTAAACCGTAGTCGTTGTGTTTCTTGTCCATGTTCACAAGGGTGTGATGAACCTCAATCCAGTGTAGGACATAAGCCCCTCTCCACCCCCTGACAAAAGCCCCCTGCTTTACCTGGTTAGGCTTAAGCCCCCTCACCCCCTAGCCCCACCCCGTCATATTTGAAGGGGGGCTTATGTCATACATTAGAAGAAAAGTGAGGGTTGTGTTAGGGGGCTTTTGTCTGTTGAGAGTTTAATTTCAAATGTAAAAGATGGACAATTACAATGCAGAGGGAGTGGGGGGGCTTTGCCTTACACCTCTGAAAATGGGGGTGGGGCTTTTGCCCCACCCCCTCATAATTGAAGGGGGGGGGTTATGTCCTACATTAGAAGATGAGAGGGGTTGTGTCGGGGGGGGGGGGGTGGGGGGTCGGGGGGGGGGGGGGTCGGGGGGGGGGGGCTTTTTATCTGTTTCCCACCTCATTTATATACAATAAGTCTAACTGAAATTTAAACTTATTTTTATTTCACTGAAACAAATTTTGTGAAAATGAAATATTTCTGTACAATAATATCTTTACTTTAAATAAATTAAACTATATTAATGATAGGTTAAACATATTTTCCTGATATACATTTATTAGTAAAAGATTGGTTAGACTTGCACTGTTTTGCCCTTGAATGAAAACTTTAGAATAACTAGTGAATTATTTTTCATAAACACTTCAGACATTTTTGTTTCATAAGAAGTTGGAGGATAATAATTTCTTTTAATGGTGTACACAATGACATTACATGCAATTTGTATTTCTCAGTAGTTTGGACAAAATTTATAAAGCTAATTAAAAGGTTGGAGTTTAAAATGCTTATTAAATAGGATTCTATCAACAGAATTCTATTCAAAGTTGATCTCCTATAATTTTTGAGCATACATTTTAAGTTGTCTATGTTTAGATGCAGCTGGAGGTGGGTCATATGACTGGGCAAAAGCTGTAGCTGGAATAAAATACTCTTACACGTTGGAGCTCAGGGACAGAGGAAGGTATAAATTTAGCCTAAATATCTAAAATGCTTTATCAATCACTAACTTTGTTGTATAATTAGTATTATTCCAATACATTCAAACAATGAGTAGTATTAGATACCAGAATATTAATGTATTTATATTATACTAGTATATTAGGCTTAAACTCTGGTCATTGCAGTAACATATCAGTTATAGCACCTTCACAGCTCACTGCCATCCAGATAACCCCGCAGGTCAAATTTCAATCCTGTTTTCCCTGGGAAAAAGTTTAATGTTATTAAGCGAGAGCTCTATCAAGGCTCACGCTTCTAGGAATCACTTTTTTTCTTTTTTTTCCTCCAGAATTTCATGAATTGTGGCATAGTGTGTTTAGTTCTGTCTCTGCACTGAAGTAAAGCAGCAATGGGCTATGTTAGTACTTGGATGGGTGACGGTCCCGGGTTCTATACCCGCTATGGGATTTGTGTCACCAGACTTTCATATATTCTAGTGCACTACTCGTATCTCTGATGGCTGTGCAGCTCATGCATGTAGACCAAAAGACTTTTCGGCCTTGTTATGTCTCTGTACTGCTTCATATTTAACTTTTTAAAATATTTCCCTTTTATAATGAATATATGTCTAGTAAAAATTACTTTTTTACCAGGAATTTCCATGACATGTTGCCCATCAAGCTAATACATCTCTAGAACTAAAAAAAATAACTTCAAGTCCTTAAAAAAACATTACCACAGAGCAAGGAAATTCGCTCAGGATGAATTACTTGACACTGCACCTCGCTCACAAAGTGAGGTACCAGTGATGGTCACTCAGTTTAACCCCACCAACCCACCCATTGGTTCTTAGTGAGAAATAATTGGAATATTATCCAAAACACAGAAGAAATCACAAAGATCTTCAAGGACAAACCTTTAGTTGGATACAGGAGACTACCAAATGTCAAGGACATGTTAACTAGTAGTAACATCAACTACCCACCAGTACCAAACCCTTTGGGAACGCCCCTACAACATGTGCCAGTATGCACTAGACTAGGGAGATGTACTTACTGCCCAAAACTTAAGAAACTGGAACAAATCACCAGTTTCCACAGCAAAAGGATATTTAAATGTCAAGCTCTTCCACCCAAACACAAAATCATGTGTGAGCTATCTCATGTAATTTACATTATAAATTGCACCCAATATGGTCTCCAATACACAGGAGAGAACAAAAGGCCTATCAGAAACAGGATGTATGAACACTACAGCAGTGTTCAAAAATTCCAGGCTGAAAAAGCCACCCCAGTCTCTAGGCACTTCACACAGAAAAATCATTCTGTGAGAAATATGGAATTTAGCATCTTGCAATGGATGGGTTATCCAACAAGCCCAAATGCCACCACCAGGCGCAGGCGCCAAGAATGATATTATATTTGGGCATTCCCAACACTCCACCCTGCAGGCATCAACATGTTTGTATGAAGTTATGCCCTCTTATAGCACCCCTTACCCAGGTGCACTTTTATCCCCTTTATTTCTATAGTGGGCACTTCACGCAAAGGACTACTTTATCAGGGACATCACAAATGTGACGTCATGAAAGACAGTGACGCAAATTACCCATAAGTGACATCATATTACCATCATGAGTCTTTCAACACTGTTACTTAGTAATCTGACTAAGTTACTTGGTTACCCCTTACCTGTATCTAAAGGGGCTGAATTTAAATCACCTACCATTTTGTTAGTGAATTGTATAGATGTGATTTACATATTAGTGAATGACTTTGTGTTTTACCAGTTATTTATATATAACAAATAGGACAATTAAACCAATTACAATAACATGTGGTTTACTTGTTATATATGTCACAAGACATACACAATGAAATGCAACTTAAGGCGCCATATTAACAGCAATCATATGGATAAGACTTTTAATTGTACTTATTGTGACAAATGTTTTAAAAGAAATGACTACCTTAAGAGCCACATTTTCAAAAAACATCATAACAAAGATGTTTTTCTAGAATCAGTGATTGCATCAGCACAGAGTGTTCACCAGAAATTTAAAAGAATTTTGATTGCTCCACTGAGAAATCATCAGGATATGATTCTGTGGATGAATTTCTGGATACCATTATTAGTGAGGAATTACCATCTCCACGCTATTCAGAAGCCACCACCACTGACTTCTGCACCTCTAATCTGCCCACTGTAGAAGCCAACCCTCTGTACAGTGATGTTACTATAGCTGATGCCTTCTTAGACAGTCTAGTTGAAATGGACTCCCCACCTCATCCTAGCTCATCAACATCAGCCAGGGAAGTAGAGGACCCACCTATTTCTGTTATTGCTGATCTAGTCATCACACAGCACTCTCCTCATCAGTCACTCAATTCCTTAGTGACACAGGGAAGCCAAACTGAGATCTGCGCACTCCCACCAACTAGGCAATGGATTCACACAGGCACCAACACTACACCCAAATTTACTAGGGATAAAACTCACCAGGTAGCAGTTAGCACCACTGAGGCAAATACATCACCACATGTATTACAAGTGGATTACAACCCTATGCAAGGATGGGACTCCCCATTGGTCAGTTCACCTCAAACTCTTGATGTTAACATACCTTGTTACTTTACGAGTGCATATCAAGCCAGAAGGCGTGAATTGAACCTAACTGAAGGTGTCACTTATCAAGGCCCTATGAGTAATTGTGATGATGAAAATCCACTACCTCCTCATCTTCACAACTCCCCTAGCTATTGCTTGGGGCAACACACCCAAACCTTGTGAATCTCCAAGGTTCCAGTTATTGGACTATCTTCAGGACATGTGTACTCATATAACTCCACCTATTTAGTGAGAGACCTTTTCCGGACTGAGGACCACATCAGTCAGAGACATTAATTTACTCAATAGTTAAGATTAATAGATTTTTTTATTTTCCGGTTAATTAATCATTAAATTAATTAATCACCTTACTAAATATGTATTAAATATTTAAAATCATTTCTTTTTACTTATTTACATTGGTGTAACCAAATGCCAGTGTTATATTTGTTCAAATACATTGAAACACTTTTAGTTCATTAAAAAGGCTATGTAAAAATGCCAAAGTTGAAGATTACATTTTTTTTCTTCATATACTTTTTTTCAAGATATCACCATTAAAATTATATCCCCTTGCAGCTAAAAAGGCGATTGTTATGATATCCAAAAACCAACTTGATATCTTGAATTACTCACATATCTTACTTTGAGATTTACCAAAAGCATGTTTAGCCAAGAATTGGTACTTTTGATGGAAAACTACGTTTTTTCCACATCTATACCAATCTAACAATGTAATATGCTCAAATCTCACCAAATCAACACCAAAATTGAATTCATATATTGATTTCCTAACAGTACACTGAATGTAGTTGTTGCCAGTCATCACAAACTGACTTGAGACAACAAACAGGAAGCCTACACATAAGTAAAGAGACAAGCACAAACGCACACGTCTATCTTCAATCATTGTATCCTGAAATGGCTTGTTCTGGCGCCCTTGCTCCACATAGTTGCAATTAGTTATTCAGTTGTACAGCCACCTAATTGTACCTATTGGAACCCAATGATCATTATAATGAGTCAATGGAGTTACTATACTCCTTTCTCCCATTGTCCTATTATCAGAGTACATCACATGACAAAATCATGGAATATATTCAAACTTATAAAACCATAAACAATGTGTGTTGAACCAATAATTAACACACTCTTTCTATGAACAATTATATAGTTATAATCTTTTTAAATCTTTATAAATGAGCTATCACAAAGATATCTCCGGGTTATTATGAGTTAATATGCCATAAATAATCCATTTTATATCAGATTATATTTGTTCTGGCTAAAAACCAAAAATCCGCCAAATCCTCTTTTTAGAGGCTCAATTTGGCGGATTATCCACTCAAATTGGCGGATAGAAGTGGATAGGTTTTTTGCACCTTAATTAGGACCAAAGTTGGGATGATTCTTCAGCCTCTGATGAGAAAATCCATAGTATTTTTGAAATATTGCCAAACAGTATTGGACAATATAAGGCGAGGTTATTCAGGGATAACACTCACCTCACTGACACATAACACTTATATTCTTAAAAAAATAACTACCTGATTAACAAGTAGCCTAACAATTATATACTGTATAAAGGTGTGCAGATATGGCCTTAAAGCTCTTACTTAAAAGTCATCAATGGAGTGTAAAGATTTCACATGTGGCTGATTTTGGCCAATCTTGAAAGTGTCCATATCTCACTTATTATTAGTCCCATGTGGATGTTTGTGATTCCTTGTTCAATGTCAAACAGGTGTGGTCACATATAAAAGTTCCTATATCTCATTAATTGGGCATACAGGTTAGTGATCTGAAACCAACCTATGGGAAATCACAGGCTGGGAACAGTTTGATGTGGTCACATTTGACCTTGTACCCCTTTCACTCAAGGGTGCCTTTATCCTGCTTATTATTGGCCCCAGAGGTTGATAATGTGACAGTTATTTGTGTCGTTTTGTCTGTTAGGCTTTGTCATAAATGTACTGTAGCAAATCACAAACTTCTACCTTTGGTCCCACTAGGCTTCTAGCTAGGTTGCTGTGTCCTGGTGGATATATAAACTGCATCAGTTCTCCAGTGTGCTGGGTCTAGTTATATTTGATTTTCAGAACCAATTTCTTTGATGTAGTACATATATGATATTTACAACTTTAACTTTTAGCTTCATCTTATATTTCCAGATATGGCTTTTTCCTTCCTCAAAAGTACATCATACCAGTTGGGGAGGAAACATGGCTTGCTATAAAGGCTGTAGCTCAGGAACTTCTAGCAGAGCTTTAATTATTTGAATATAATATATAAATATAATATATTCATATTACTTTTGTATTACATAACATGTGGCAACAGTTATTTAAATTTCAAAAAGATTTAAATTTTTTTTTATTGTGCATGAGTGCACTTGTTTAATGCATAGAAGAAGATGTTTGAATGTTTTGACATTTAAGGGATTCAAAGCTATAATCTAGTAGTTTCCTGGTTATATATATTTTTTTTCATTTGCCAATGTCTTATTGGCAGGTAGGACATTCAGGTAACAAATGTGTTTAGTTGTCACATTAAAAATACCATATGTGTCAGAGTATACCAGCTGAAATAAGGTTTTGCCACATGTACAAAGTGTAGAAGAGGTTCATTGTTGTAAACTATTTTACGAGTGTAATAGGCTAATTTTAGGTCTACTTATAATTGAAAATGTGTGGTGGTTTCAGTAAAGCAATTCATGTTTAGTTTAGGTAGGATGTTGTTGCAGAATTTAAAAAGAAATAGGAAATTCTTGTGTGTTGTAACATAAATAATATCTTTATTTTGTTTATATTCTCCTCTTTTATATTTGTCTTTTGTATAGCTATTAAATAAATGCTACTGGGCTGCTTTCAGTGGTTTACATATGGGTGATACACAAAGCAATTTCATATCAAAATGTTAACCAGTCTGTTTTACAGATGAATTATCCATATTCAGATTAAAAATGGATTATATACGTATAAAACCAACCAACATGTCCAACATCAGTTTGTCCATACATCCAAACATTGGTTTCTGAACTCTAACTCAAAAATGCTTCCACTGATTGATTTGAAATTTGACAGGGTGGTAGGACACCATTTCATGAAAGGTCTCAGACTTAGCCCAGTCTCAAGCTGAGCCACTGGCTCAAATCCGAGCCTTTTGGCTCAGCTAAGTCTTTGTCTCAAATGGCTTTCACAGAAGGGGTCTCAGTTGAGACCAAACTTATCAAATAACCACAGTAATTTTCTGTGTCATGTGACCATTTTTTGTAGTCAAAATATTTTACTGATGACATATATATGTTCCTTGTTTGACATGTAATAGGTCTGGTCAAATACCATTTTGCAATGGTAAACCTTGTAAACATGTAAAAACACCCAAAGACTACTTCAGGGGGTTGTTTTATATACTTGTACCCTATTTTCAGCCAGTTCAAATTTTGAAGTGAAGAAAGAATTATGGCGGCCATATTTGAGCCTTTGTTTACAAAACTTAAGGCCACTACCTACCAGTCTCAACATTTGAGCCAGTCACTCAGCCAAAGCTGAGACTGACACCTTATGTGAAATCCATTAAGGCTGAGCCCATGGGCTCAAGTAAAATGTTCCAATAATTTGAGACAAAAGTCTCAAGTTTGAGCCTGAGACCGGGCTAAGTCCTTTCGTGAAATCCGCCCCTGGGCTAGGTTGCTTTAGATATTGGTGTCAGTTCATCCATCTGTCTGTGACATTTTGGTTTCAGGACTCTAACTTGAAGATGCTTCCTCCAATCGATTTGAAATTAGACAGGGCCATTGGAAACCACCTGGGCTACTTTACTTCAAAATGGCTGCCATTTTGAAAAACAATTCAACTGACATCTTGAAATTCATTTCAGGACTCTAACTTGCAGTTGCTTCTGCCTATCAAATTCAAACTTGATAGAGTGGAAGAACAAGATTCTTTTTTACAAGCAAATAATAAACTTGAACTTTCCCAGATAGCATTCTGCCATCGGACCGACGTTGGCTGTTGGTCGCATGGTCGGCAGATTTTGCCAACGTTGGCTATTGGTCGCATTGTCAGTAGATTTTGCCAACATTGAGTCAATGTTGGCCCAATGGTAGCTTGCCAACCACTACCCAGGTTAGATATCTCTATATTTTGCTGACTTTGGGCCAACGGTGGATTTTTATTTAAGATGGCGGCGAGCAATAATACAGGATTTGGGGAAACTTAGTAAAAAATTATTTATTATGGTATGTCTAAAAATCATATTTCAGTGAGCCCACCAATTTTATATAACTATTTAACAATTTTAGACATAAAAATAATATTCTCATTAATTCACATTGAAAAAGTTGTTTGTTAACATTATAATTTTATCACTGGATTATAGACACTGGATTATATATCACCTTATGACACTGTTCCACATTGTTAATGTTTGATCATGTGACGTATCAGGGATTCCCTTAACTAAGATCCTCCCACAATCTGTCTATCATTTGCCTTCTGTTAAACATTGGCCACATAATACCAATTATTGGCATAAATGTTAAATAGCTGGGCCCGTATTCACGAAAGGTCTTAGCCAGGGCTTAGGCTTAAAGTTGAGACTTTTGTCTCAAGTTTCTGCCCAAAAACTGCTAAGTCTTTTGTCTTAGGCTTAGTGGTATTCACAAAGAATTTAGGACCGGTCTTAGGCTTAGCCAAGGGCTCAACTTTAAGACTGGTTGGTAGTGGGCTTAAATTTTGTAAAGAGGACTTAAATATGGCTGCCATAAACTTTTCTCCACTTCAAAATTTGAAAGGGCTGTAGATAAAGTATAATTATACAAAACATCTCACTAAAGCAGTCTTTGGAAGTTTATATGTGGTAACAAGGTTTTCCATTTCAAAACAGCACTTTTCCTTAGATAAAATGCATTAAATGAAGGATATATGTCAACAATAGTATAGTTTGAATAGAAAAGAAAGGTCACATGACACAGAAAACCACTGTGGTTATTTGATAATCTTGGACTTAGCTAAGTCACCCTTTGTGAATACGGTTTTAAGACAAAACTTAGCCGAGACAAAAGTCTTAACTTTAAGACTGGATTTAAGCCTAAGACCTGGCTAAGTCTAAGACCCTTTGTGAATACCAGCCCTGGACTTAATATTTTAACTTATAAATCTTTGGTATTTTGCACACATTACATTTATATATTTTTTTTTAAGTTTGATAAACCAGGTTGATTTGAAATAATTCCTATTGAGTTAATCCCTTGACCATTGTTTGAAAAAGTTTGATAGATTTTCTTTTTTGTGTACAATAAAAGTTGTATAGCTATATTAACAATGGAATATAAATAAATTCATACCAATAAAATTCTGAACAAGTTGGCTTAGAAAGCCCACATATCCACCATTAACACATGCAGCATACATATATATACAATAAATGACATAATCTAACCGGGAGAACTGAAATATTTCTGTAGTATTATAATGAATGTAATTTAGTTAAATAAAGTAATGAAGCACTTTGGTCTGTAAGGAGCTCACAAAGTGGAAACCAGGACAATGGTAATATTATGCACTGATACTGTACTTTAGTCTCTGGCTTTTCACTTTCTTGTTTCATGGAGACAAGTATCAGAATATTTTATGAAAATCTGACAAGCTATTTGAAAAGTAAAGAGAAAATGTTGAAAAAAATGTAAAGAAAAAATGGTTACCATGACAACATCTGTTATCTAATTTGGGTGAAAAACAAATCAGCACTGTGAGGCTCTTCACCCAGACAAACATGTCCTAAAAATTTTGTAAAAATATGATTAACAGTTTGGGGTTTAGAGAAACACATACTGAAAATTGTGGAAAGTTTAAAAAATAAATGGTTACCTGGCAACAGTTTTTGTAAGAAGTTGACTAAACACTTACAAGCACAAGCTTTCATTAAGACAAACATGAAAATTTTTGCAAAATTCTGTTCAGTGGTTTGGATTGTAGAAACCTCTGAAGTGAAAAATCTGAAACAGTTAAATAAAAATGGTTACCATGGAAACAACTGTCTAATGTGAGACAAAAACTTATTATCACAAGCTCTCAAGGATACAAACATGTCCTGGAAATTTTGTGAAAATCGGATGAGGGGTTTGGTCTGTAGAGAGTCAAAAATTGAAACTTGTGAAAAATTTAAAGAATTTATACAGAGGTTACCATGACAACAATTTTAACTGGAAGTTGAGTAAACACTTATCAGCTCTCATGAAGACAAACATATCCTAAATATTTCTCAAAAATCTGTTAAGTAGTTTGGTTTGTAGAGACCTCTGAAGTGTAAAATCTGAAACATTTAAAAAAAATGGTTACCATGGAAACAACTGTCTAATGTGAGACAAAAAGTTATTATCACAAGCTCTCATGGAGACAAACATATCCTATAAAAATTTCTCAAAAATCTATTAAGTAGTTTGGTTTGTAGAGACCTCTGAAGTGTAAAATGTGACAAATTCCAAGGAAACGGTTATCAACAGTTGTAAGTTGATGTACTCTAGGGCCTAATGATTGCAAGTCTACCTGAGGATTATCACATCCAGAAAATTTGAAACAGATCTGTTGAGCTCCTTGAACTGCAGAGACCCACAAGATAGCAATGCTTAAAATACCATGGCAACAGTTGTTGCAACATAGATCTCCAAAACATTTCAGATTGAGCTTTCATTGGTTTAAACATATCCTGAAAATTTGGCAAAAATCCATTTAGTGGTTTGATCTCCAGAGTGGATTGAAAATGGGCAGGATGGACAGAGGGACAGTTTGACGGAGGGATGGACTGAATGGAGTATTCCTATATCCTTCAATTTTCATTGACAGATAACAAGCAGTACCTGAGCATGCACAAACACCCATGGGTAGTGTAGAAAAAACACAAAATGAATCTTGCTACAGAGGCATCCTTGGTAGACTTGTTTGAAATTAAAGAAGCTGTCACTGTGACCATCACCTTGTCTTATCTTTTCTCCCCTCTTAATTGGTTTTCACTTAAAGGGGAAGTAGTTCAAGGAATAAGAGGCCTTTCTCCTTGGTTAAAAACAAAGTTTAAATATATTCTGTCTTGTATATCACATCCACATAGACAGAGATAAAGCAAGAGCAGTACACAAATATTTACACTAAATTATCCACTTCCCCAGCATGGGATGTGTGTGGAGAGAACAGGCAGTGCTACATCACAAATTTGCAGGGAAACTCAGGCCCAGCCTGTTTTACAGTGTTTATGTGATGTTTCAATGTGCATACTCCATGCATATTTTTATTTGTATGTGACTTCTGGGGCCGATTTCACTAAGGGACTTAAGCCTGATTTTGGGCTTAAGTTTAAGACTTTGGTCTTAAATTCTGGCAAAAATGTGCTAAGTCAGCGGGCCTAGACTTAGTGGATTTCACAAAGGGGCTAAGTCCATGGATTTGCTAAGTCAGTGGACTTAACTTTAAGTCTGGGAGGTAGTGGGCTTAAATTTTGTAAAGAGGACTTAAATATGGCCGCCATAACCTTTTCTCCGCTTTAAAATTTGAAATGGCTGTAAATAAAGTATAATTATACAGAACACCTTACTGAAGTAGTCTTTTGGAAGTTTATATGATGTAACAAGGTTTTCTATTTCAAAACAGCACTTATCCTCAGATAAAATGCATCAAATGAAGGATATAAAAGGTCATATGACACAGAAAACCACTGTGGTTATTTGATAAGCTTGGACTTAGCTAAGTCACCTTTGTGAAATCCATTTTAAGCCCCAGAAGTAGTTAAGACCAAAGTCTTAGATTTAAGTTCCTGACTTAGCCAATAAAGGGACTTAGTTTAAGTCCTTTAGTGAAATCGGCCCCTGATTTTACTTTGGCCCTGTTCTCAGCATACTTAAAAAAGAGACAAATGTTATATGTCTATTGAGGATCTTTTTTAAATGAGCATTTACTGGATTCTGATGACAACATAAGGTTAACAAGTAGTGGCAGTGAACCTAGACTTTCACCAAGTCCTTTTGTCTTTTGTGAAATATACGGGTACTGTATGACTTTTGAAGAACAGCAAGCCCTGATAAAAGTGAATATGTTGGGATTTCTCCATACTTTTGCGCATACAGTTTGCATAAATGTATCCCTCATTACAGTTGAGGCTAAATGGGTGGCACAAGTCTTTGTTTTTTCAGTGACTACCCACCTTACCCCAGAATGCTTGTGGTATACTGAACTTGTGTAAGTTTCTAATCTAAATTTAACTATTCATGTTACTGATGGCTACAAATACAAAGACTTGGAGTAAGTCTACAGTGCACGTACTGATGAAATACTTGTCAAGAAACAGACCAAAAATAAATCTTAATCAATATTAACCCCATAAATATTAACTCTATATTAACACTTTGATACCAATTACCGCAGTGAAGAAGAAAATGTTACTCCTGAATTAATTATACCACACTTAAAAGTTTATACTGAACTTCATTGAATAAATGTAATACCAAAATGTTATATACAAATTATAAACCAGGTTCATTATAACAATAGTCTACTATATATTATATACAATTTCTAAACCCTTTCTGTACACACATTAACAGAAATTTGAACTTTATTCTTAATATCGTCTTTCTATTTGGATGTCTAACAAATACCCAGTAAACATAGCAAACGTTTATACACGTTTAGTAAACGTATAAACGTTTTAAAACCAAATATAAACCTAAATATTGACAATTATTCAATGTTATAGGTTTATAAACGTTTCAGCAACATTAGTTTGGTTTATAAACATTTAATAAACGTTTTTAAACATTTACAAAGAGTGAAGAATATCTTAACCTCACTCTCATTTTGGATGATGATATCAGCACAGCCATTTTGAGAGAAACAGGAGAAATATTTCGGTTACTATATCTTGCTGTATCACTGTTGTTTGAAGCCATCATTAAATTATAAGTGGAGATATAAAAGTACATTATATCATAGAATGCACTGTACAAGGTTAAATTAATGTAAACAGAGAAATTATTCATAAAATGAAGATTGTTTACATTCTCCCTTGAATCATGCTGGATACTTGAACATTTATAAATGTTTATGCGTAAACGTTGATAAACGTTTATAGGCAAACGTTTAGGGGCCCATCATTTTAAACCTTAAATAAACCGTTCATAGTTAGGTTTATAAACGTTTATAAATGTTTGTAGGGTATGTTTACTGGGTATGGCTTTTAATTTTTAAAAGATTTTATCATAACACCTGTTGTACTCAAATCACCTCTCTAGTCTCCAATACCTGATACATCTGCACAGAGAAAAGTCCTACACTTTTTGACGCCCATGGAGAAAAGCCCTCTACAGCACTTTGGCAAGCCCTACACTAATTTCTCAGACCGTGGAGAAAAGCTCTACAACCCTAAAATTCAGTGGCATAGGAAAAAGGTAAAGCATTTATTGAAAAGCCCTACACTAATCTCTGAGACCGTGGAGAAAAGTCCTACAACTTAGAAAAATGGTTAAAAACAACTGTGTCTATATTTTATTTTGATATAAGCAAATATCTTCAATACACAAAAATATGAAAAAAGGAACAAACTATATTTATAAGTATTTACATATTTTCTAAGTAGAAAAATGCACTATATTGAACAAACTAAACAACTACTCTCAGTATATGGTTCACAGGATATGTGTATTTACAAATTGCATTAGCAGGAAAAAAAACACTTTATGTACCTTGTACATTCAATTACCAGTATATATAAGATGCACTGCATTGAATTAATACATACAAAAGCACTACATTCACACTAACAATCTTCAAAAACAAATACAATGTCCAATACTTTGTTAAAATTCTGGAATCCCCATGGTCTCCACATTCTCTGAGATTAGTGTAGGGCTTTTCAATAGCTGTTTTACCTTTTTCCTATACTACTGAAGTTTTAGGGTTGTAGGGATTTTCTTCACGGTCTGAGAAATTAGTGTAGGGCTTTTCTCCACAGTTTGCCAAAATGCTGTAGGGCTTTTCTCCACAGACGTCAAAAAGTGTAGGGCTTTTCTCCAATAGATCTATTCTCTGTAGGGATTTTCTCCCGAATTCGCTCTTCCATACAGTTTCATAAAATACACACAAAACGTAGTTCTATTATACTAAATATTGAAAAGTAATAAAGTTTAATGTGCACTAAAATGTATCTCTATTTTTTCCTAAATCGACTTGAATGTTCCTTAACTGCTACATCTTTCTCCAGTCTTACAAAATTTGAGCACAAATTTGGTGGAAATACTCTTTTCTTCACTGAAAGTTTTCTACATGATGAACATGCTTCACATTCAGAAATAATCTCAAGCCAGATATTATCCAGATACTGAAATGTCTGATTTTTCAAAACTTTTTTCACAACATAGCCACCTTTCTTGTATTTTGGATAACAGAATTTGTACACTGGAGAACCGGATTTATTAAGTTATTGTTTGTGAGATGCATTCTCATCGCAGTGTAAAGCAGAAATTTTAACTCTACATTCTATTCCTGTAGGGGTGAAGCAAAACATTCAAAGACATTTATGATACTCTTACAAGACATTCTGATTTTAAAAGATAATGACAGGGTGTAATATTATCATGTTCCATGCAGTGGGCCATGCAAATTTTATCCAAAGATATATTTCCTTAATTTCTTATTTCATTCACTGAATCCCACTCTCATAAATGTATTTTTCTTTAAATTGATATTAGCAGAGATCTTATACTCTATAAATTTTCTATCATCCAAATGAAATCTTTACCAGTGATTTGAGCTTCAAATTCGTTTTTGTATCCAAAAAGAGGATGTAAATTCAGAGTTCATGAACATTTTAATTATACCATGACTGTGATATTTTTATCACACCCAGATTCCCACCTTTACTTATTATAAGCAATGTTATACACTATTTTTGGCAATTTTCACCATGAAAAGGGAAATTTACTTAAATACAGAGGAGATAAATGAAATCACTTAGTCAAACACTTCAAGAACTAGTTGCATATATATGAAACTACCAATGGAATACAGGTTGAAACTTCTGTCACAGAATATGAGTTAATTACAAAGTCCATGAGTATACAGATTAATATCCCAGATAACAGTCCACTGGTGACCCAACCAGTGGCAAATCCAGTGGCCCACCGGTGGCAGCCTCCAGTGGGCCACCAGATTTGCCACCCGTGGGCCACTGTCTTTTTGTCTGTTGGGCCAATGTTGGCCCACCGGTGGCAATACGCTGGTTAAAATTCCACAATGGCTTCAGCCAATCAGATTGAAGTCTTTAGTTATGTGGCTATTTGTGGATAAAGCAAATGATTGACAGGTTTTGAGGTGTTAGCTAAGGGAAATAATAATAAGTCACATGACCAATGATGTAATCAGTTGTACATAAACAATGGTGGATGTGAGTTCTAAGGTGATATTCCACAATTCATTGATAAAATTATAATATGTCCAATGACAACATTTGTATTGTAAATTTATAATGAAAATATTGTTTGTATATCTAAAATTGTTAAATAGTGAGTTAAAAATTGTGGGCTCACTGAAATCTCATTATTAGACAAACACTTATGAATAAATGTTTATTAAGTTTCCCCAAATCCCCTATTATTGCTCACCACTATCTTGAACAAAAACCACCGGTGGCTCACCGATGACCCACCAGTGGCAAATTTTACAGACATGAAGATTGGTTGGAATGCCAGCATTGCCTCATCGGCGGCAAACTGCTGATTATACAACCAAAAACCACCGGTGGGCCATGCAATGCCCCAACGGTGGCAAAATCTGCCGACCATATGCCATTGGGCCACTGGTGGAATGTTATTTTGGATACAGAGATAATACAAATGAAAATATCTCTTTTGTTATTCACACATTTTATTAGAGCTTTGGTTGGGCCAATAAATTCGAAAAAAGCTTCATCTTCATCTAAAATCACATTCCTTGTACATGTGCTGGGTAATATAATTTATTCATCTTTTTATAAATTTGTTTATAAAGTAACAATTAATTATACTCACCCTTAATGATATTTAGTCACAAGTTTTGACAGTATGTACATATGTCAAAGTCATAACTGTAGCTTTTCCCATGGAAATGAAGAGAATATATATTGCATTTTATCACAGCTACACTACTTTACATAGTAAGTACTGAACTCAACAAACACATGTGTGCAAATGTGGGACGAATGCACACCCATCAGTAATGGTGGCTGCTTGCTGTGTGGAAGTGGATCAGATTTACCACAAAATTGAAAATATTTATATTAACACTGTTGGGATTTGAGGTACTGTTCATTTTTGTCTATCCTATGTGAAGACTAGTACACTCAGTGCTACAGACTCTTTAAGAACTGCTACACACCATCCTTTTGTGTTTCATTTTATGTGCTTGCATCTTTTGTGTACAATGAGTACAAATTATTTGGAAATATAAGGCAAAAATTCTATAGACTTGATCAGGATTCAGATCAAAATCATCTCACAGGAGGACTGAGACAAGAGTAGATTCCACCTTGTGTGAAATATCACACTGATGTAATGTATTCTGGTTTTCTCGGTCTCTCTCCATGGTGCTGACCAATGCCATGTTTAGGTTAATGATCATAGTTTTCTGGGTTTTTTTCAGTATTGTGTGCCTGGTCTGTCTTTAGATGGAGATTAATCATAACAGAAATACTATTAGAATTAGAATGTATATTTTTTTTTAGTTGCAAACACAGACAGACAGTTGTACATCTGAACTATGTAGTTGCTCTTATTTTATGCATAAATCAAGCATATATTACAGAATATAAACAGAATTTTATATCCTTCTATTTTTTGTAATATTCTTGGACACTTGAGTATGAGTAAGTCATCAGTATATATTGAAATTCAGAAGCCTAATCAGGGTTTATAGTATTTTTGAGCTTGAAAAAAATCTTCTTATGTTACTTTGTTTTGTATCATAATTTATACTCTACACTCACATGGTGTGGCATGCTCTTGTATAAGTACTAATGAATTGTGAATGTCATGAAGTCTTAAATAGATATAAACTCATTTAAAAATTCAGAAGAACTCCTTTGCCAGTCAACGGTGTCTTTAATTCTCTATTTCTACATTTTTTCTTATTCTTAATTTGGTATGCTATACCATTATGGAACTTATGAAAACAGAGGAATTAATATGCATATTCCATACTGATACAAATTAAATAATTATAGTTTAGTAAAATCACTGGACTGTAAGTTTGGGGACTGGTATAGATACAAGTCTTTTCCATCTTCCTTTACATCCCAACAAAATTAAAACCTTGATGTTATATATGTAGTAATATATTACAACAATTTACACATACCACAGAGGCCCTACAAGCACATATAATGGGCGAAGTTGGGATTTCCATCCCTTCCAAAAGCTGAGCTCATATCAGTAAATGAGCTAATTAAGTAAATCCTACATATAGTGCCATAATTAAGTTAAATTTTAACCAATTAATGACCAGAGATGGGAATGTCGAGTGATAAATAACACATTGATAACAACGCCAGGGGCTTTTAAATATGTGCAATATATTCCTTTTATATCATCATCATCATAAATTGCCAGAAATGTTATTCGTAAAATAAAAGACCTGAATGAGCTGGTGACCTTAATATGTGTTTCATAAAAGAACAAGAAGAGCAAAAATACGTAAAATGTTGGGAAAAATATGTTATTTTTTTCAGCATTATTGGTACTTACAAAAGTCATTGTCAAAATATTCTTCAATCAATTTAGAAATACAATTGTCTAAGTTGTTTAGAAATAGTCACCTATTTTTTTTTTGTTTTCTTATCGGTTTCTCATTAACTATACTATGAGATATTGCTCAAACTAAGAGTTTCAGAAATTTTACGATCTACTGAGGCTTTTAAACTCATATTAAATTGGTATCCCAGGTTTTAATTTTTTTTTAGACCTCGATGGATCATTGTTCAAATTCTCCGGAGGAAAAGTTGGTACCTAGCAAGCTACGTAACAGTAGAGTTATTATATTTTCGACAAATTTTCTTGTTTCTCGATTTTTTGCTCTGGTTGATGTTTCGTTTTCTGACCTGTTAACTATGTACGTTATTGAATGCTTTAAGTTAATAAGATAAACAGTTATTGAAATTTTATACTGGTCACGTATAACAGTACAAATTTTAAAAGGTTTATACATTGGACCGTAGGCATTACTTGCACAATGGGCGATAATAGCATGTTTTCATGATCTCAAAAAAAAAACAAAAAAAAAAAACAAAAACATTTAAAAACAAAAACATCACCATAAAAAAACCCCACTGTTTTGGACAACCCTTAAAATTGGGAGGGGCTTAAAAACACTTTTTATATTATTTAATGTCTGCTTCGTTAGAATTACTTTGTTTTCCCTACAAGTAGAATGTCTTAATTATTTCACATTGTTTCACATAAAAAAACAAACAAAATAGAACTGAGAAGCCACATGCACTGCCCCAGACTCAGTTGTTTGTCTTCGTAATCCACTATTTCCAGTTATTCTATCTCCATTATGTTTGTTTTTCACAAGAAGCCACGTACACTGGTCATATACCAAGACTCAATTGTTTATCTTAGCAATCCCTATTTCCAGTTATTCTATTGAAGGATTAAACATGATGTTATGAATGGTACAGTCCCCATATTTCAAGACTGAAGTTGTTTGCCTTTTGAACCAATGTTAACTGTTATTGTTATGAATGACGGCGGTTTGTCTAACCAGAAGAGACCACCAGTCATCTGCGAAGTCATCTGACAAGTACAATCCTAAGAATAATAAAACATAAATATACTCTTTCATTTCTCCCCACCCCTACAAGTGACAAAGCATTTGAAATCATAAAACAACACTTTTTGCTTTTGGTATCAATTGATCATTTGAAATCATAAAACTACACTGTTTAAACCTTGTAGGGTTAGTTTTTTTGAGCCCCTGTCAATTTTAAGGGTGGTTTTTCTTTAAGGAATGTGGGACGTTTTGGCCACGGATGTTTCGGCCTAGGACGTTCCGGCCACGGACGTTTCGGCCAGGCCATTTTCAAGGGCGGATGTTTCAGACAAATCTAAATTTTTTATACATTTTTGATGATTAAACATCCACATAATACAACAATATAACTACAAATACAATCATTTATTGTGCAATATTTTCCACATGTATCATTTTTACACAATTACTTACAATTCACTGTCATTTTAAATGTTTGGCTGACCACCTTTCAGATTATGGCTCACACCCCGAAGGAAGTCTGGTATGGACTTGTGGCCTAGGGTTCTGTCCTCACAGAGATTGCACAGTCTACCTTGACGTTCTGTGTAGACTTTCTTAGTCCTCTTCTTTGGTCTCACACCACGCTCATCCCGAAGAAGGACAGCAGAGACCCGAGTCCATTCCACTTGCAAGCACTCAATAAGTTTCCACACTGTTGGGTGGCTTTGACCAACGAGGCTCTGAAATTTGTTATTCCATCCTTCTGATACATTGTTGGTCCTTGGTCCGCAAGGGTCACCTCGTGCACATTCCATTGGGCAGGAGCAAATATGTGTGGGACGCGCCGGATCCTGAGTTGAAGATCTGGGGTCTGAGATCAATCACCTGAGCAGTGCAATCCTGAGTAGGTTTTAATGAAAAAAAGATTCAATTATTTGTATCAATTTAAATTTAGATTGGTCCGAAATGTCCGCCCTTGAAAATGGCCTGGCCGAAACGTCCGTGGCCAGAAAGTCCTAGGCCGAAACATCCGTGGCCGAAACGTCCATCCACCTTTTTTAAGGGTTGTCCAAAAACAGTGGGGGTTTTTATGGTGGGATTTTTTAGGTTCCCCTGTTTTCATATTTTATTACGGTACTAGTACTGGCTCAAAAGACGTAGAATTCACGACCAGGGCAACTCTCTACTATTGTCTCGCTACCGCAACTCGCTACCAATTAATAAACATGTACATAGATGGTGTACTTCAAATGCCTAATGTTAATGTTGGGGTATAAAATATGAGGTCACTGAATTCCATGGAGTTTCATAGCAATATTTTATAAATAGAAATGCTGCTTGAAGATCAAATAATTTTATAGTCTTTAAACTTTAAAATTCGTGTGAGGCTATGGAAGTCATTGGGGTTTGACAACAATATTCTATTAATTGACCAAATACTTCTAATTCTTGAATGGAACTCATTAATATTCATGTATGAGATCATACATAATGTTATTGAATCCTTTAGGGTTTCCTAACAATATTTTAATAAAAATTGTGGTCAACATGTCGAAATAACATTGCAGCACTATACTTTGTCTTTTAGAAGCATTTCTAAAACAAAATATTGTAATGGAGCCAGACATACAGCCAAACATATAAACTCCATATTGACATGGGTTTTTGCACCCCCTCAGTTTAACTGCACATCTGTCCATCAAATATGATGACCTGAGGATGGTTGGTTTTCCTCTTTTGTCAGTCTTGTTCTCTCTTAAGTGTTGTACTCATGTCACTGCCGTGGGTGGTGGGTGGAGCTACCGGGAGGTTTGGAACTTTTTACCATTGCCAGGGGGGTGTGGTTTGCTGGGACATGATTCTGATGCTGCTGGATCTGTAAGTAAGAAACAAATTGATATATTAGTGAGAGAGGGGGTAGGGGGGGGGGGGGGTAGGTACCTGAAAATAAGATAAAAAAATTTAAAATATTAGTTAGATCTGAAAGAGAAAGAAATGAGAAGTTTAGTAATAAGATATCATTACATTATGATGCAGATACTATAACATTATGTACAGATGGTAGGGTGTTGGCTGCTGCTTCAGTTCAGAAATCTGCAATAAAGAAGAGTTGTTAAAGTTTCTTGTACTTGGTATCAGTACTGGTATCTGAAATAAAAAGAGAAATAATTAGTTTAGAAGTATATAATAAAAATACAAGAATACAAGAAGATTAAGAACTGTTGTTAAATGTATGTCTGGCCAGGTAGGCTGAAGGCTGCATGGTAGGCAGAGAAAACAGTTCCTGAGTGCAGTAGTGACTTGTAAGCTTGGTGAATAAATTACTATGATACTAATTAGTTCTGAAAAGAACTTTAAGTCCTCAAGGCTGGCAGAAGTCTTCTGTGTAGATGTAGATCACTGCTGTGTTGAACACTGTGTGCTATCTCTTGATGACTGGATAATTACAATTGAGAGCCAAGTGCAAGCTGTGTGTCTCTAGTAAATTAGAATGTAAACTACAGTTTAACTGCACATCTGTCCATCAGATTCTTAGTTGTCCGTAGCCTCAGGTTGTTGTCTCGCGGTACACTCTGAGATCTCGTCCTACTTTCTCCTTGGCCACGTGAATTGGTAGTGTCTGTCACTTACACTGGTCATATACCAAGACTCAATTGTTTATCTTAGCAATCCCTATTTCCAGTTATTCTATTGAAGGATTAAACATGATGTTATGAATGGTACAGTCCCCATATTTCAAGACTGAAGTTGTTTGCCTTACATCTTTTTTTGCGTTTTCAATATATCTTCCCACCAAAAGAAAGTGTCGTCACTTTTTAGGTGGGTTGCGTGTAACCAACCCGCCTATTAGATTGATGTGTCCGATGTCCATCTGTCCGTCCACATTTTCGTTTCCGGACTCTAACTCGAAAATGGTTAGTCCAATTCAATTTAAACTTGACAGGGAGATAGATCACCATCATAGCTAGGTTCCTTTCGAAATTGGTGCAATTCTGTGTGTTCGTTTGTCCGTTTTTTTTCCATTTGTCTCAAAATTTTCGTTTTCGGACTCGTAACTTGAAAACGGTTTGTCCAATCGAATTCAAACTTGATAGGGAGATAGATCACCATCATAGCTAGGTTCCTTTAGAAATTGGTGTAATTCCGCCCATTTGTTTTTCCATTTTTCTGTCCGTCAACATTTCCATTTCCGGACTCTAACTCGAAATCTTTCAAAATTTCCGTTTCCAGACTCTAACTCGAAAACGGTTTGTCCAATCAAATTCAAACTTGACAGGGAGATAGATCACCATCATAGCTAGATTCCTTTCGAAATTGGTGTAATTCCGTTTGTTTATTTGTCTGTCCGTTTTTTGTCCGTTTGTCTGTCCATCAACATTTCTGTTTCCTTACTCTAACTTAAAAATGCTTTGTCCAATTGAATTCAAACTTGATAGGGAGATAGATCACCATCATTGCTAGGTTCCTTTCAAAACTGGTGTAATTCTGTGTGTTCGTTTGTCTGTCCGTCAACATTTCTGTTTCCGGACTGTAATTCGAAAACGCTTTGTCCAATCGAATTCAAACTTGACAGGGAGATAGATCACCATCATAGCTAAGTTGCTTTTGAAATTGGTGTAATTCCGTCCTTTTGTTTGTTTATAGCATAGATACAATTATGTTACAAGTTTTACATTTTGTAGCACGCCTGACACATTCACCTTAACTGGGTGACCTAACATTTCTTTCCTTGTTTCTAAATTTAATTACAGCAGTTGCTAACCTTATTGCTGCCTGCGCAACCCACCTTTTGGGGCATCTTTGTTTCTTATTTGACACCCACAATTATTGCCCTACCTGTAGGAAATCTGGCAAGGGTGAAATATGAATTTTGCAAAGGTTGAGAGGAGGGGCGGGGGGCAATTAATAGGGAGGGTGCATTTATACGGATAAATACGGTATCCAAATTTATGGCTAAGTAAGAGACTTAAATCTAAGACTAGGATCTCATCCAGGTCTGGGACTTCAATGAATTTCACAAAGGATGACTTAGCTAAGTCCAAACTTATCAAATAACCAGTGGTTGTCTGTGCCATGTGATCTTTTATTTCCATTCCAAAATTACTATTGATGACTATATCCTTTGAGACATTGATCTGAGAAAAAATTGCTGTTTTGCAATAAAAACTTATAACCATTCAAAAACTTCCCCAGGACTACTTTAGGTAGGTGTTATTGTTTGCAGTTATTTCAAATTCTGAAGTGGAGGAAAATTTATGGCAGCAGTAAGTGAGCCTTTGTTTACAAATTTGTACCTACTACTGACCAGACTTAACATGGGAGCGAATCACTCGGTCAAAGCTGAGACAAAGACTTTTTGTGAAATCCAAAGTCTGCTATCATTGGCTCAACTAAAATGTTAGAGAAGTTGGATACAAAAGTTTTAAGTTTGAGCCTGAGACTGGAGTAAAACCTTTCATGAAATGGGCCCCTGTTTTAAACCTGAATAAACTTTTTATTTAGAATAATTAACCAATCAAAATACTGATGAATCATGCTTGTACAAAGTGGCCTATTGTATGTAGTACTTCAAATTTACAGGACTTGCAAATCCAACTCATGAAATCAATATTCATTCGCAACACTTTTTCCTCAACTGCTGGTTTCCCTGTCCACTTTGTCCAAATCTGTCAGAATAGCTATGTGTGTAGACAAAAGTGAACAAATTATGGGAAATATTAAACTGGAAGTATTATAAATATTTATCTCCATTTTACAACACACTGGGTGAGTGACAGTTTGACTCTTAATACTGACATGACGCAAAAACAAATAAAACTACTGGATCGCCAGACACCAGGTGTAATTGTAGTGCAGTGTTATTTGACAAATTGGTCATAGAAGAATATAATATAAAGCTAATAATATAATTTAAATTCAAGATATTAATCAAAGCATTGGTGCCTATTGGAGGAATGACACTACAGTGTGGTGTACTTGATCAAAACTTTGTTTTTATTTATTTTAACAACTGATTGTCCTCAATGGACTGGTTTTCAATATAATAGTGCAAATGGACAATATAATAAGAGTTTTCAAAACCAATATACAGGATAAATCACTTCTATGGGATTTTATAAAATGTAGACTGAGAGGTAAAACAATATCTTATGCAGCATACAAGGCCAAACAGCAGAGAGCAAGAGAAAGAGATCTACAGGAACAATTAGTGAAACTAGAAAAAAGTCTTAATATAACTCCATCTTTCAGTTGCTTAGAAGCTTACACTGAAGTTAAAGATGAACTCGAAAGCATCTATCTGGACAAAATCAAAGGGGCAGTCATTCGCTCAAGGGCTGAGTTCATAGAACACAATGAAAAAAATTCAAAATATTTTTTAAATCTAGAAAAGAAAAATTTTAATATGAAATGCATTAAATGTCTACATATTGACAACAATGTTGTAACAGAAGAATCTAAAATCTTATATGAGCAAAGGAAATTTTATGAACAGTTATATAGTGATAACGATAAAGAGAATGTCACTATGGACACTCTAGAGAATAGCTTTCTGAATAATACAGAGATTCCAAAATTATCGGAGAAAGACAAAATGCTCTGTGAAAACCCAATAGTGTTAAAAGAATGCAGTAAAGCTCTCTCGCAACTGAAAAACAACAAATCTCCAGGCTGTGATGGATTTCCTGTTGAATTTTATAAATTCTTTTGGAATAGAATTAAATACTTTGTGTATGATAGCTATACGTGGGCCTTTGAGAATAAGAAATTATCTACTGACCAAAAAAGAGGTATTATCACGCTTGTACCAAAAAAGGGCAAATACTTGTGTCAACTTCAAAATTGGCGTCCCATAAGCTTACTGAATGTAGATTATAAAATTTTAACTAAAGCTCTGGCCATGCGTTTGCAAAATGTTCTTAACAAAATAATAAGCACAGATCAAGTTGGATACATAACTGGTCGCTATATGGGAACAAATATTCGAACAACAGCTGACATTTTAAACTATTGCAATTCCAAAAATGATGAACAAGCCCTTATTGCCATGTTAGATTTTGAAAAAGCCTTTGATTCTGTTAAGTGGTCTTTCTTGTACCAATGCCTAAAAGCATTCAATTTTGGAAATTCCTTTATATCTTGGGTAAAAACCATATATACAGATATAGAGAGTTGTGTAACAAATAATGGCTTTTCATCTAATTTCTTCAAACTGAAAAGAGGAATAAGGCAGGGTTGCTGCCTAAGCGCCCTCTTATTCATAATAGTGGCTGAGGTTTTGGCTATCAATTTAAGATGTAATCGCTCGATACATGGGATTTGGATTGAAAATAACAATTTCAAAATATGTCAGCTGGCTGATGACACCATGCTTTTTCTAAGAGATATTCCTTCACTAAAGTCAGCATTATCCTTGCTGCAGGACTTTTCCAAAATTTCAGGTTTAAAACTAAATAAATCAAAAACAGAAGTGTTTCCCATAAAGTTTACTTCAAATTTAGATGAGTCAATTGGTATATCTTGGAAAAAAGACAACTTTAAAACTTTAGGAGTTTGGTTTTGCTTGGATGAACTCCAAATGGTTCAGCTTAATTTAGAAGGAAGAATTGAAGAAATAAGGAACACCTTAAATGTGTGGTGTGGTAGAAACATGACTATTTTTGGAAAGGTTATGGTCCTGAAGACATTGGTGCTGAGCAAAATAATAAATATATGTAGTGTAATTCATGTCCCTGATACATTTATAACGGAAGTAGATGCATTGTTTTTTGAGTTTCTCTGGGGAAAAGGGAAAAGAGCAAAGGTCCGAAGACAAATAGCCACCAATGATAAGAATTTGGGAGGGATCAAGATGATTGACTTTAAAAATATGGTTACATCCTTGAAAGCCATGTGGGTTAAAAGATTATTGTCAGAAAATACAGAGAATCCATACGTTGAGAAATGGAAAGTCCTTGCATTGGCCAATGCTGGTATCACAGATCAAACTCTGTTACTACACAAACTAGATCCAACTATTTTTAGAAAATGCCAAACTAAATTCTATAGCGAGGTTCTAGAATCATGGTTTAAGTTCTTTGCAGTTGCTCCAAATAGCTTAGAAGAAATTCTCAATGAGAAATTGACATATAATAAATACATAACCGTCGGAGGTAAAGTAATAGAACCTAGTTTTAGAGTCATTAATGAGACAGGGATAACCAAAATAAGTCAACTATTTCATCATCAAACTTTGTTATCAAGGCTTAATTTTGAACAAAGATATAACTGCCACCTGCCTGACCTTGACTTCAATGCTTTGATATGTGCTATTCCATCAAACTGGAAGGCTAAACTAAAAACAGAGAACAGGCTTGATACAACTCCTGACTGTTATGATATTACCCACTTAAAAATAAATCTGAATAACCTCACAAATAAAAAGGTTTATGAAAGCATAACATACAAGAAAAGTATTCCTACTGCAGAGAACAAGTGGGTGGAGTATTACCCTTTTTTAGAAAAGACCGACTGGTCCACCATCTACAAGATACCATTCAGAACAACACCAGATATTAGGCTGCATAGTTTACAGTACAAGATCCTTCATCGTTTTATAGGGTGCAACTACAATTTAAGTAACTGGAAAATAAAAGATAGTCCCTTTTGTACATCTTGCTCACAGCTAGATACTGTGGAACATTTCTTCTACTATTGTGAAAAAGTACAAGTTGTCTGGAGCAGCCTAAAAGAATTAAATATCAATATTTTAAAGCTAAATTGCCAACTTACAGTTCTAGAAATTTTATTTGGAATCCCCTCAACAAGTTTACTTCACAAAGTACTAAACCTATTAATATTAGTTGGAAAACAATGCATCTAC
Source organism: Sabellastarte sp. h YS-2021 (assembly GCA_964017235.1). Taxonomy (NCBI): domain Eukaryota; kingdom Metazoa; phylum Annelida; class Polychaeta; order Sabellida; family Sabellidae; genus Sabellastarte; species Sabellastarte sp. h YS-2021. The sequence continues at coordinate 141,774,899 of OZ024928.1, forward strand.
TTGACAAAGAAAAATGAGAAGAGTTTTCAAAACCATATGTAGAGAGTCAATTTAGCTGGCCAGATTTGCCCCTTGACCCCTTCTTATGGGTCAAACTGGGGTCATAAAATAGCAGATTTTGTCTTTTTGTCTTAAATCTCCTTTGTTATTGCTTTTGCAGCTTTAGAATATACTAAGAGGTATTTAAAGTATACATAGAGTCTACACAGCTAGTCAGATTACCCTCTCCCTCCCCCACCTTATGAGTCAAACTGGGCTTATAAAATAGCAGATTTTTTGTTTTTGCCTTATATCTCCTTCTATTATTACATTTACAGCTTTAGAGTGGATTCCATATATGGAGAGTCTATATGGCCTTTTAAATTTACCCCTAGAACCCCCTCCTATGGGTCAAACTGGGGGGGGGGGGGTCTCCTTTATTATTGCTTTTACAGCTTTAAAATGTGTTAATGACTATAGAAAACAAAATAAAGCTTACATTTTTTCTTTCATGTTAATGCATAAGCCTCCACACTGTCTGCACAACTTTCACATCTTCTCTCAGTGCTGCTGGTTTTTCTTTTCAAAACCTTTTTCTACTTTTGTCAAAAAATGCATCTAATCTTTGGGGACGCTTTGTTTTTGTAAGCAAAAACATTGCTCTAGTTTAGTTCTTAACTTCTGTTTTGATTAATTTATTTTTGACATTCATTACATTTGAAAGTAATAGAAATATAGATTATGAAAAGTTATTAAAATACAAGTTATTCACTTTTTGGTTTGTTTACATGGTTCTTATTGCAGAATGGATGAGAAAGAAATCAAGAGTCTGTTGAAACAGGCCAGGGAAAGTATTAGGAAAAAAGAATACAAAGATGCCATGAGGCATGCAATGGTAAGTTTGGTAGTTAATCTGCGATTGAAAGATCTGCTATATTGAAAACATTTAAAGCAAAATATGGTTAAAATAATATCTCATTAAGTGAGCAATTACACAGTTCATCATGGTCTTGTGTTTACAGCAAAGGTGAACACAATTGTAAATTCTGTACTAATGGTCCAGCCCAAAGCTCTGAGTGTTGTTCTTCAGTCCTGAAAAAATGCAGTAATATTAATATCTATATTTGTACTTTAGACAGAGTGCCTGTCCCCATTGCAGCCTATCTTTCATTGATGTGTGGCTTGTAAAACAAATTTTTAGCAATAAAAAAATTATAGAAATAAACAATTGACTTCTGTGACCTCAATTGTATGTTCACATAGGATCACTTATTATCTCCCGTCGGGCTTTAGCGTGTGTGCGTTAGTGTGTCACGCAGATTTCTCCAAAACTGCTACAGCTACAGATTTTTTGTAAATTAATTGTCCTAATGAATTTTTATGCCCATGAAATTTTTTTTGGTTTTGTGGACTTAGGCCTAAAGATAAGTGAGTAATAGCCATTTTAGCTACTTTGAGTACAGGACTCATAACTCAAAAAGTATTGCAGTTAGAGTTTTTTCTTGAAATATGTTGTTCAGCTACTTTGTCCTTAGCTATAAGATGGTACATAGTTTGGGGTTCTATTGTATGCCACAAGTGAGTAATAGCTATTTTTAAGCGTCCCGCAAGGGACGCTTGTTTGTGTATGGGAGACCTTCAGGCTCCGGCGGCTCCGCATTTTGTTTTCCTTATAACTCTAACCGTTAGGCGGATTCTTTTCAAATTTGGCAGGTTTATGCAGTAGCCTTGGGGAATTTTTTTGAATATGTTGCAGTGACATTTCAACCAATCAGAGAGGTCACATGACCAAAAATGTCTTTTTTCGATGGGGAAGCTTGTCCGGATGATAACTTGAAAGGGATTTTATCAATTCACCTGAAACTTGGCAAATACATTCATTCTATTAAAATCTGGAAATCATTAGATTTTGGCATTGATTGGTTAAGAAATGGCCGAGTAATTAATGATTAATTAATCATTATGAATTTTCCAAATAAGAAAAACACAAAAATGCTTATAACTCGAAAACCGTGCTAGATAGAGCGATTTCGACAAAATTTTTGACGCGCAGGATATATCTGCAGAGTAGCTATCCCAATTTTGAAAAAAATTTCGTCTCGCCAAAAATGGCGGCCATTTTGAATTTTCGAATTTTTCGCAAAAATTGCAAAACATAAAAATGCTTATATCTCGAAAACCGTGCTAGATAGAGCGTTTTCGACGAAATTTTTGACCCACAGGGTGTCTCTGTAGAGTAGCCATGCCAATTTTCAAAAAAATTTTGACTCACCAAAAATGGCGGCCATTTTGAATTTTCGAATTTTACGCAAAAATTGCAAAACACAAAAATGCTAATATCTCGAAAACTGTGCTAGATGGCGAATTATCTCTTAAAAGTATTGCAGATAGCCAATTTTTCTCAAATAATTCATTCACCTACTTTTGGAAGAGCTTTCACATGGTGAAGTTTCAGACCCATAGCTATTTACTCACCTACTCAAAATGAGTAAATGCGAATTATCTCTAAAAGTATTGCAGATAGCCAATTTTTCTCAAATAACTCATTCACCTACTTTTGGGAGAGCTTTCACTTGGTGAAGTTTCAGACCCACAGCTAATTACTCACCTACTCAAAATGAGTAAATGCGAATTATCTCTAAAAGTATTGCAGATACCCAATTTTTCTCAAATAACTCATTCATCTACTTTTGGGAGAGCTTTCACTTGGTGAAGTTTCAGACCTGTAGCTAATTATTCACCTACTCAAAATGAGTAAATGCTAATTATCTGTAAAAGTATTGCGGATACCCAATTTTTATCAAATAACTGATTCATCTACTTTTGGGAGAGCTTTCACATGGTGAAGTTTCAGACCCATTGGTAATTACTCACCTACTCAAAATGAGTAAATGTGAATTATCTCTAAAAGTATTGCAGATAGCCAATTTCTCTCAAATAACTCATTCATCTACTTTTGGGAGAGCTTTCACTTGGTGAAGTTTTAGACCCATAGCTAATTATTCACCTACTCAAAATGAGTAAATGCTAATTACCTCTAAAAGTATTGCAGATACCCAATTTTTATCAAATAACTTATTCATCTACTTTTGGGAGAGCTTTCACATGGTGAAGTTCCAGACCCGTAGGTAATTACTCACCTACTCAAAATGAGTAAATGCGAATTATCTCTAGAAGTATTGCAGATAGCCAATTTCTCTCAAATAACTCATTCATCTACTTTTGGGAGAGCTTTCACATGGTGAAGTTTCAGACCCGTAGATATTTACTCACCTACTCAAAATGAGTAAATGCGAATTATCTCATAAAAGTATTGCAGATAGCCAATTTTTATCAAATAAATGATTCACCTACTTTTGGAAGAGCTTTCACATGGTGAAGTTTCAGACCCATAGCTAATTACTCACCTACTCAAAATGAGTAAATGCGAATTATCTCTAAAAGTATTGCAGATACCCAATTTTTCTCAAATAACTTATTCATCTACTTTTGGGAGAGCTTTCACATGGTGAAGTTCCAGACCCGTAGGTAATTATTCATCTACTCAAAATGAGTAAATGCTAATTAATTCTAGAAGTATTGCAGATAGCCAATTTCTCTCAAATAACTCATTCACCTACTTTTGGGAGAGCTTTCACTCGGTGAAGTTTCAGACCCGTAGCTAATTATTCACCTACTCAAAATGAATAAATGCTAATTATCTGTAAAACTATTGCGGATACCCAATTTTTATCAAATAACTCATTCATCTACTTTTGGAAGAGCTTTCACAGGGTGAAGTTTCAGACCCATAGCTAATTACTCACCTACTCAAAATGAGTAAATGCTAATTATCTCTAAAAGTATTGCAGATAGCCAATTTTTCTCAAATAACTCATTCACCTACTTTTGGGAGAGCTTTCACTCGGTGAAGTTTCAGACCTGTAGCTAATTACTCACCTACTCAAAATGAGTAAATGCTAATTATCTGTAAAAGTATTGCGGATACCCAATTTTTATCAAATAACTCATTCATCTACTTGTGGGAGAGCTTTCACATGGTGAAGTTTCAGACCCGTAGATAATTACTCACCTACTCAAAATGAGTAAATGCTAATTATCTCTAAAAGTATTGCAGATAGCCAATTTCTCTCAAATAGCTCATTCACCTACTTTTGGAAGAGCTTTCACATGGTGAAGTTTCAGACCCATAGCTAATTACTCACCTACTCAAAATGAGTAAATGCGAATTATCTCTAAAAGTATTGCAGATAGCCAATTTTTCTCAAATAACTCATTCACCTACTTTTGGGAGAGCTTTCACTTGGTGAAGTTTCAGACCCACAGCTAATTATTCACCTACTCAAAATGAGTAAATGCTAATTATCTGTAAAAGTATTGCGGATACCCAATTTTTATCAAATAACTCATTCATCTACTTTTGGGAGTAAATGCGAATTATCTCTTAAAAGTATTGCAGATAGCCAATTTTTCTCATATTTAACTCATTCACCTACGTTTGGAAGAGCTTTCACACACGAAAATGAAAAACTGTGAATATTTCGGAAAAGCTCTTTCTTGTCCTTTAATGCTCAGCGGGAGATACACACCGCGGCAGTGGTCTTGTTTTCAAAAATTTTTGACATTGGTTGCCACAACGGTATAAGGCTAGAAACGGAACATTTTCTTAATACTTTAGCACTCACCTTTATATCCTTTTCGGGACGCTTTGTTCTTGCTATGCAAAAACATTATTTTTTTTTTGCGAGCGATCCTCTAGTCTCATTTGTAGCTAAATAACAAAAGAAGTAAATGTCAAATATCTTCAAAAGTATTAAAGTTAGGGAAATCTTTTCAAATATGTTGTCCATCTACTTTTTGGTAAGCTATCACATAGTAAAGTTTCAGGCCTGTTGCAACTTGGATAGCTGAGTAAAGGCTATTTTGAAATTCTGACTGTTGAGTAAAGCCATTGTAACTCTAAAACTATTGCAGTTAGAGTGTTTTCCTAAAATATGTTGTTCAGCTACTTTGTCTTTAACTATAAGATGACATAGAGTTTGGACTTCCATAGCATGCCATAAGTGAGTAATAGCTATTTTGTTTTAGTACGCACCGCGGAGACGCTTTTTGGAATTCTCTGTACAATAATGGTCGTTTTTATGTACATGTAGCACATTTTTTAGACGGATTCACTATCTTATATATTAATTTCATCTTACTTTCTTATTCTTTGCCTGTTTTATGTATATATTCCTCCAATTCACTGCTGTATCAACTTCTATATAAAAGCGGGTATTATCGCCCATTTGCCGGGAATTACCGTAGTAATTTGATCTATAATTCCCCTATTTCAAGTACTGGGTATTATTTATAATCTAATTTGTGTCTTGTAAGTTCACTTTAAGTTTATTTCCAATCAGTATATAGACATTTTCCTGTTGGTGTCTGGTGGTGTTGTCTTTTAGCTTAAGGTGAGGCTGTAGTGTGGGGTGTTAGGGTGCCTGTGAGTCGCCCACAGGACGAAGAGTTGTGACTTTTAGGTGTAGGGTTATATTATTGAGGCTCCCCACTGTTGAGCTTAGACTAGGGGCTCTTACTGATGTACAACCCCACCAGTCATGTTCAGCCCTCGGTTACTCCTCTTCATGGCACTGTTTGCAGTGGCACTGGCCCACAGACATGATTGGTTCAGCACCAGAGCATCTTACACATCATGTCCTCCTTTGACACGGGTTGCGAAAAATTTATCATATTTGTGTTCCTGCCGAAAATTTCCGACAATGGTTAATGGAAGAGGGCTCATGTTGTTACTGTTACTGGGTGGAGATGTATCCCTCAACCCTGGTCCGTTTACACTCGGTGTTTTGAATGCCAGATCCGTAAGGAACAAGGGTCCTCTCCTTGCCGACATGGTGGCTTCATACGACCTTGATCTTCTATGCCTCACGGAAACACACATACGTCCATTTGACTCTGACAGCTTCTTACGGTCTATAACTCCTCCCGATTTTAACTTTCCTCACAAGCCTCGTCCCTCAGGTATTGGTGGTGGTGTGGGTTTTTTCATCAGATCCTCCTACAGACCCCATATAATTGAAACTCCTTGTTATCAGTCATTTGAAAATATAGTGGTGTCAATCGGGCTTCATGGCCATTCAGTGTTGCTTGCCTGCATCTATCGCCCTCCAGGATCATGTACCTGTAATTTTCTGGAAGAATTCATGTCATTTGTTGGTTACCTTTCATCCATTAATTCTTCATATTACATTTGTGGCGACTTCAACATTCATGTTGATGTTCCAGTTGGTGACGGTCAGAAATTCACTACCTTTCTTGATTCATGTGACCTCAAACAGTTAGTCAATAAACCTACTCATCTACATGGTCACATATTGGACCTGATTTTATCTCCCTGTGATCAGGACACCATTGCTGATGTTAAAATTTGTGACTTTGTTTCCGATCACGCATTAGTCAAATGTTCAGTTGCCTTCCCTTGTCAAGTGTCTCATACTCCAAATGTAGTTCAATATAGAAGGTTCCACCGTATCAATATGTCTGACTTCCGCTCAGATCTCAAAAATACGTCCTTCGTCAAGTCTCCAGCTGATGCTGTTGTCGATCTGTATGATCAATATGTACATGATTTGAGTGATGTTCTGGATAGGCATGCACCTCTTATATCTAAATTGACGAAAAAGGAGTCTGCCGATTGGATGTCTGATGATTATCGACGTGCAAAGTCCCTTAGGCGCCAATTTGAGAGAACCTGGCGTAGGGCTAAAAGTACACTTAACAGGAGTAGGCTTCGTCGCCAGATTGCTCGGTGCAATGCACTTGTAAATAAAGATAAATCAGACTACTATAGCAAACTGATCTCAGACAATAGTCATGACTCTCGAAAACTTTGGCGTGAGCTCCATAAGACCCTGAACAGGGTTTCTGATGCCACACTTCCATCTCATGAGTCCGAAAAGTCATTGGCTGACCAGTTTGCCTCCTTCTTCACCAACAAAATCAAGAAGATTAGAGATAATTTTGCTTCTTCTGGCACTGAATATGATGTTAACCCTCCTTCAGATCCTCCCCAAATTACTGTCTTTAGGCAAGTTTCTGAAGATGCTGTTGATAAAATAATTAAAGCATCACCAACAAAATCATGCCTGTTGGACCCTCTGCCGACATTCCTGATTAAGGAATGCATTGATATATTGCTACCATCCCTTACAAAGCTGGTCAACTGCTCACTCATGGAGGGATGCGTTCCTGATGCCTTCAAATCTGCTGTGGTCACTCCACTTATTAAAAAGCCAAATCTTCCCTCAAATGACCTTAAGAATTATCGCCCTGTATCAGGTCTCAGTTTTATATCTAAATTGGTAGAACGTGTGGTTGCTAAGCAGCTGTTAGAACATATTAATGCCAATAACTTAGACAACCCGTACCAGTCGGCATATAAGGCGGGCCATTCAACTGAGACTGCTCTTCTCTACATAAAAAATGAGGTTCACTTATCATTGTCAAGAGGTGAATCCACTGCCTTGGTATTGCTTGACTTGTCTGCTGCCTTCGACACCATTGATCACTCTACTCTTCTGGGTTGCCTCCAAAACTGGTTTGGGGTCAGTGGCTCCGTTCTGAAATGGTTCACATCCTACCTAATGGACCGTTACCAATCAGTAAAAATTGGTTCTACTTTGTCAGATGTTTGTAAACTCCTATTTGGTGTTCCCCAAGGTTCCGTCCTGGGTCCTTTGTTGTTCTCATTGTACACTACCCCCCTCAGTTCCATTATCAGTAAACATAATGGAATAAAGTTTCATTTCTATGCAGATGATAGCCAACTTTATATACATTTATCCCAGAAGAATGCATCTGCTGCCTTTGAAAAGCTAAATAAGTGCCTAAATGATGTTAAAGAGTGGATGACAACTAGTAAGCTCAAACTGAATCCTGATAAGACTGAGTTTATCATCTTTGGTTCGAAGAGACAAAGGGATAAGTTGAAAGCATGTTTTCCAATTGATATCCTGGGCAACTCACTCTGCCCTGCAGATTCAGTAAAAAATCTGGGTGTGTGGCTTGATTCAGATTTCTCTTTGTCCAAGCATGTTCAGAATGTCTGCAAAAGTTGTTTTGTTAAACTCCGTGACTTCAGACATGTCAGGCGGTTTCTTACTCATGATGTTTCTGTGCTTGTAGCCAACGCTCTTGTTAGTAGTCGGTTGGATTGCTGCAACTCACTTTTCAGGAGCCTGTCCAAGTTCAATCTACGCAAATTACAGTGCATCCAAAATAGTGCAGCTAGAATTGTATCAAACACCAGTCGATACACCAGCATAACTCCTGTGCTAAAGAAACTGCATTGGCTTCCTGTTGAACAGCGCATTGTGTTCAAGACAGTCACACTTGTTTATAAGTATCTTCACACAGGTTTTCCCAGGTATTTTTCACCACATCTTTCTTCCTACAGCAGTTCTTATAGTACCAGGCGCAGTGAAAGTGGTGGTAATTTCCTAGTTATTCCAAAGTTCTGCCCCTCTGTTCATAAATCTGTCAAACAGTTTGGTAATAGTTTTGCGTTTGATGCTCCTACTGTGTGGAATACTCTCCCTGATGTGATTCGTGCCTCTCCATCCCTGGCCTCCTTCAGAAAACAGCTTAAAACCTACCTGTACACCAAAGCATATCCACCCTAGCCTGAATCATCCTCCTGGCGTTCTCCGTGGTGTTCGACCCCTGTTATGTCCCTGGACACAGAATTTTGTTGACTGCTTTTTGTTTTGTTGCGCCTTAGAGTCCTCTTGTTTGGGGAGATTAAGCGCTATAAAAGTCCAATTAGAATTAGAATTAGAATTAGAATTTGTTATTTGTAGCAAAATAATGACAGAGGTAAATGTGAAATATCTTAAGAAGTATTAAAGTTAGGCTAATCTTTTCCATATGTTGTTAATCTAGTTTTGGGTAAGCTATCACATGGTAAAGTTTCAGAGCTGTCCCACATTGTACAGCTGAGAAATAGCTACTTTAAAATTCTTACCATTGAGTAAACCCTTTCTAACTAAAAAACTCTTGCAGTTACAGTATTTTCCTAAAATATGTTGTTCAGCTACTTTGTCCTTAACTATAAGATCACATATAGTTTGGAGTTTCATAGTATGCCATAAGTGACTAATAGCTATTTTGTTATTTGTAGCGAAATATCTTAAAAAGTGTTAAAGTTAGGCTAATCTTTTCAAATATGTTGTTCATATGTCTCAAAAGGTAAAAGGAAGAAATGATTCAATTTTTGGTGTGTTCCGGATCACTCTCTGGATCTTCTGGATCAATGAAATGTAATTTTTAAAGACAGATAACTCAAAAACTTATGGACGAATTTCGATGAAATTTTCAGGATATGTCTGGAAAGGTGAAAGGAAGAAATGATTCAATTTTGGGAGTGATCCAGATCACTATTTGGATCTTCTGGATCCATAAAATGTAATTTTTAAAGACAGATAACTCAAAAACCTACGGATGAATTTCGATGAAATTTTCAGGATATGTATGAAATGGTAAAAGGAAGAAATCGTTCAATTTTTGGAATGATTCGGAACACTATCTGGATCTTCTGGATCAATGAAATGTATTTTTTAAAGACAGATACCTCAAAAACTTATGGACGGGTTTCGATGACATTTTCAGTATATGTCTGAAAAGGTAAAAGGAAAAAATGATTCAATTTTTGGAGTGATCCGGATGACTGTCTGGATCTTCTGGATCCATGAAATGTGATTTTTAAAGACAGATAACTCAAAAACTTATAGATGGATTTCGATGAAATTTTCAGGATATGTCTGGAAAGGTAAAAGGAAGAAATGGTTCAATTTTTGGAGTGATCCTTGTCACTATCTGGATCTTCTGGATCCATGAAATATAATTTTTAAACACACATAGCTTAAAACCTTATGGACGGATTTTCAGGAAATTTTTAGGATATGCAAGATAGAGCAATTTCAGTGATAATTAAGTCATTCACCTACTATTGGGTGATGTACCACATGGCGAAGCAGATCTATAGCTTTTTGAATAACTGAGTCATAGCTACTAAAATGGATAAACGTCTTTTATCTCTCAAGTGTTGCTGATACGTTATTTCTTCAAAATAAGTCATTGACCTACTATTGAGTGATCTACCACATAGTGAAGTTGCAGAACTGTAGCTCTTTGGGTAGCTGAGTAATAGCTAATAAAATGAGCAAATTTCTTGTATCTCTAAAAGTATTACAGATAGGCAATTTCTTCTAAATAATACATTCACCTACTTTTGGGTGATCTACCACGTAGTGAAGTTTCAGATCTATAGCTCTTTGCATAACTCAGTCAAAGCTATTAAAATGACTAAATGTCTTTTATCTGTAAAAGTATTGCAGATGGGCAATTTCTTCTAAATAAGTCATTCACCTACTTATATATCTGCCACATAGTGAAGTTGCACGACTGTAGCTCTTTGCATAACTGAGTAGTAACTACTAAAATGAGTAAATTCCATTTATTAGGCGGGTTGCGTGTAACCAACCCGCCTATTAGATTGATGTGTCCGACGTCCGTCTGTCCGTCCACATTTTTCGTTTCCGGACTCTAACTTAAAAACGGTTTGACCAATCAAATTCAAACTTCACAGGGAGATAGATCACCATCATAGCTAGGTTCCTTTCGAAATTGGTGAAATTCCGTGTGTTCGTTTGTCCGTTTTTCGTCCGTTTGTCTGTCCATCCATCTGTTTGTCCACATTTTCGTTTCCGGACTCTAACTTTAAAACGGTTTGACCAATCAAATTCAAACTTCACAGGGAGATAGATCACCATCATAGCTAGGTTCCTTTCAAAATTGGTGAAATTCCGTGTGTTCGTTTGTCCGTTTTTCGTCCGTTTGTCTGTCCATCCATCTGTTTGTCCACATTTTCGTTTCCGGACTCTAACTTTAAAACGGTTTGACCAATCAAATTCAAACTTCATAGGGAGATAGATCACCATCATAGCTAGGTTCCTTTCGAAATTGGTGAAATTCTGTCTGTTTGTTTGTCCGTTTTTCCGTCCGTTTCTTCGTTTTTGTCCGTTTTTCTGTCCATCCATCTGTCCGTCCACATTTTTGTTTCCGGACTCTAACTCGAAAATGGTTACTCCAATCTAATTCAAACTTCACAGGGACATACATCACCATCATAGCTAGGTTCCTTTCGAAATTCCTGCGTGCGCAACCCACCTTTTGGGGCACCTCTGACCCTCTTGTCTTTAAAAGTATTTTGGATAATCAATTTCTTCTAAATAAGTCAGACATAACCTACTTTGGGGTGACCTACCACATAGTGAAGTTGCACAACTGTAGCTTTTCTGCATAGCTGAGTAACAGCTACTAACATGAGTAAATTCATTTTATCTTTAAAAGTATTGCATATAGACAATTTCTTCTAAGTAAGTCCTTCACCTACTTTTGGGCAAGTTGCAAAACTGTAGCTCTTTGGATGGCAGAGTAAGAGCCACTAAAATGAGTGAATGTCTTTTATCTCTAAAAGTGTTACAGATAGGCAGTTTCTTCTAAATATGTCCTTCACCTACTTTGGGTTGATCTACTACATAGTAAAGTTGGAGAACTGTAGCTCTTTGGATGGCAGAGTAATAGCTACTAAAATGAACAAATGCCTTTTGTCTTTAAAAGTATTGCAATCAAACATTAAAGTGCCTCTTGCTTGTTGTCACTTCTACATGTGCCTCAATGTCACAAGAAAATTTATATTCCGCTTTCTTTAGTACATCTAATTAATACGGCGGGAGATAATTGCATGCGTCAGAATGCTTATTTTTTTATATAAGTCAATGTGTAAGTGACAATGACTCCTGTACCTTATAATAACCTCACTAGTTTAGTTGATTATTTCGAATAATGTAATATTTATTCTCATCAGAGGCTAATTAAAAATATTTTCCAATTCACCCTTAAGGTGGAAACAGTCAAACCACTTGGCTCCTCTTTGCTAGGAGGATCAGGGCTTTTAAGATCCTAATCTTTTAAATTATTTTTTGTGTATAGGATAAGTATTTGTACATACTAAAAATATATAATCTCAATGTTCATTCAATTGTACGTAATTTCTCAATGTAAATGTACATACAATCTGATAAGGGCTCCTCTTGATCCTCTTTATATGGGGAATGAAAACATAGGGCAGACAATGAAATAGTATTGTATCAAGAAATTTTATAAATTCTGTTACAATCCCAGGCACTTAAGTTTGAAAGAAATCCGGATAAAATTCTGCAGTTGATCATTATATATTACTTAATGGTCATATGTGAATCGTGTGCTATATGGGAAAGTGTAAGGGTATACTCCTTTGATCCACGATCATCACTTGCTTGCACTTTCTAGAAACAACCTTTCAGTTATAAACATGGAGTTTTCAGTTTTACACTGGATGGGAAATGATATCAATTCAAATAGCACCAAGAGCCGTAGAGGCCAAGAATTATTTTATATTTGGGCATTTCCCACCCTACACCCATCAGGCATCTGTAGTGACCTCTTATTGCACCCCCTACCCAGGTGCCACTTATTCACTATTCTAATTATTAGTACTGAAAAGTCCAGCTCACAAAGATGGTATGACAGATTGGAACTAACTTTAATATTTTTCTCTTTGTGACCTCTGTAAACAATTAGCATAAAACAATGATGCCGATATACAGATAAGAACTTTTTGAATTTTTTTTATAGCCCAGTGGAAAAATGCAGTCATTGCAATGTGAATTGTGTTAACTTGTTCATCAGTAATAGTTATGATAAATACTTATATAATAGATCATGAAATATAAACCTTTTAGGCTGTTTTAAAAGAAGACAAAGACAACTACAATGCCCTGGTGTTTGTGGGTGTGGCTGCAGAAGGGATGAAAGAAACGTCAACAGCCCTGGCATCCTACAGGAAGGCTGTTGCAGTGGATGAATCCCAAGTGTTAGCTTGGCAGGTGAAGAACGTTTTATGTACACATAGTGGAAAAGATGGCCCTCTAGATCAATGTTATTCACCCCCATCACTCAAAATAAACAAAAACTGATTTTGAAAAGGTCTTTATTTGAGCATGGATGTATTAAATTGTTATGAAAAAGAGTTACATTCTACTGTTTTGTAAAATGTTTCATTAATACATATGTCCTTATGGAAAAGAGTTACATTCCACTGTTTTGTAAAATGTTTCATTAATACATATGCCCTGATGAAAAAGAGTTACATTCCACTGTTTTGTAAAATGTTTCATTAATACATATGTCCTTATGAAAAAGAGTTACATTCTACTGTTTTGTAAAATGTTTCATTAATACATATGTCCTTATGAAAAAGAGTTCCATTCCACTGTTTTGTAAAATGTTTCATTAATACATATGTGTTTCATTAATACATATGTCCTTATGAAAAAGAGTTACATTCTATTGTTTTGTAAAATGTTTCATTAATACATATGTCCTTTATGCTCCTACATTAAAGGTTACAATCAAAGTGATGTTAATGTAATGAAATCTAAATTTTGATGAATTTTCATGTGGGAATAATTTTGGAATGTTAGAAAGATTGCAACACGTAGAAGGAGCTGTAAGATATGTGCTGATGAATAAATTGCAGTAGATATTTTTCAGCACATATCTTCAAATATTTAATGTAACATCCTCGTTTAGTAGTTTTACAGAAATCTGAGCTGTATTCTTAAAATTAATTGTCAATAGGTAATGTTTATATATAAATCTTAAAATATTTATTTGAAAAATTGAGTTATATGCTTACAGGGCCTGTGTAGTGTATTTGAGAAATCAGAAGAAAAGGCACAAAAAGAAGAATTGATAGGAGTTTATGAAAGGCTAATGGTGTTCCATGCAAAGTAAGAACTGCATACGTAGTGGTTGAAGGCGTAGTGAAGATTCAGGATTCTTGTAATGTTCAAATATTGTAGATAATTTTACACATGTCAGGTCAAAAATTTACTTCATAAAGCTATAGCTGATAGAACTATATGGTATGAAAGTAAATGCTCTGGAAAATCTTTGTATTCATTTCAAACCTCAATATTGTAAAATTTTCTGAATGTCAAATGAGCAGAATTTTAAGTATGGCTTCTTTAACTTGTTGATATGCTTCGTGACAGAGATCCCAGTAAGAAGTCTGACCTACAGAACAAGCTTATCAAACTTCTTGAAGAGTTGCAGCAATATAAAAAGGTATACAGTAGCATTATAATGTACCACAGTGTCATCAATCAGTGTTATAATTAATATATTTTCCACCCTAATTTCTTGTGAAGGACACTATACTGCAATGGTTATAGTTGATCCAGTTTAATATCTTAAATTTAAAAAAAAATCTAAAAATTAGAAATATAAGTAAAATGTATTTTGACTATTATTCCCACAAATGATTGCTATGTTGTGCGATAAACAACATACTCATCAAACAGATATCAAGAGTGGTATGTTCTAAAAAGTGTGAACTTGAAATGTGATCCCAAATCTCTTGGGAATTTTGAGAAGATTCTAAGAATGCACTGTTTTTTTTGTTTGTTTGTTTTGGTTTTTTTTTAAATGATCAGCTTTATAGATTTACTATGTTTGCATTTTGTTGCAGGCTTTTGCTCAAGTACAGCAGGTGATTGACTGTCAAAGCTCAGAATGCACTGAGTGGTGGCAGAAACTGGTCCACTTGTCTTCATTTTGCTCCAATTTGAGTCCAGAGGATGTTAACATGGTCAGCACCATTTGCATTCAAACCTTTTACCTCCTTTATTCAGTATTCCCTGTTTAGAAGAACTAAATATCTTGCGATATGAAAACATTTTCAATAAGATTCTCATGACTATCTGAATATAAAATAGTATTTAAGCAGACATTTCTCCACAATACTCTGTGAAACAAGATAAAGCTGAAGAAGTGTATGTAATTGGATTGACTTTATAAAGTTTTTTTTGTAGGCTCAGTTAACATGAACTACATACCTACTAGCGATGGGACAGCAGTGCCAGTATCACCATACCAAGATAAAATATTAGAACAGTTTTTATTCCAAATATTGAAAAAAATATGAAGTATATTTACCGTTTATCCATCATGGGTGCATATATTTAGTGTGCTATTAATATTAGCCCAGACAAGAATTTAAAGGTCAGATCACACCATGACACTGAACATTGACACCCCCAGCCAATATCCTTGCCAAGTATCAACTTCTTACACCTTACGGTTTCCAAGATATAGCCCAGACTAAATTTTAATGGCCAGGATTACTACAGCAAGGTCAAAGGTCAAATCAAGGTAACACCGTGATGTTGCACACCTACATCCAATGTCCAACCAATGTCCCAACCAAGTATCAACTTCCTACACCTTACAGTTTCAAAGACATAACCAGGACAACATTTTAAAGGTCAAAGTCACTACGGCAAGGTCAGAGATCAAATCAAAGTCAAACCATGACATTGCACACCCCCCAACCAATGCTCCTACCAAGTATATATCTTGTACACCTTGCAGTTTTTGAGATATAGTCCCCAACAGGATTTTAAATTTCAAGGTCACTACAGCAAGGTCAAAGCATAAATCAAGGTAACACCATAATATAACACACCTACCCACTCTAATGTTCCTACCAAGTATCAACTTCCTATACTTTAAGGTTTCAGAGATCCAGCACAGGCAAGATTTTGCAGCAAATCCTTTAAAGGCTGTGATCTAAAAACCAAATAAATGAGTGGAGTTGTTTGTATATCATTGTTTGTCACAGCCAAATATCTCCCACTGGATTCTAATTGCCTCTGCCGGGAGGTTTTGTTTTTGTGTGTGTTTCAAGTGTTTTCCAGTTTATTGTTTGTCTTTGTTCACAGTTACTCGAAAAGTGATAACAAAGCTTCATGAAATTTTTTATATAGGCATGAACTGGCCAGTGGAAGAAGTTATTAAATTTTGGGAAACATCCATAGCATATTCTAGATACAAAAAAAAAAAAATCCAAATTTTCAAAGGATCCATTTTTAACACATTTTCAATGACTTTAGCTGTCTGTTTGATGTTACTTCAAAGTAATGAGTGGATTTGGGAAAGATCTGGATCATATAAAAAAGAAATCCTGGATTGTTGTAAATGTCACCCTGGTCAAGGGCTGTGGTCTATAAGCATTTTGTAGTTCTATATATTTTTGACAGGTTGTCAAAGGTTATGGTGTTGTGCTGGCGGTTGCCTCAGAAAACCAAGTGGACCAATTAATTACTGATTATTTGATGTTTATCTGCAAGGTAAGTACTCTTATCCTCTAAGTTAAATATCCACAATTTAAAATATTCTATTATATTATTACCTAGTTTTTACCTATGCCTAGGTATTCTCTGAAGAGGGTTTGAGATATGTTGGGCGGGTTGCATGTAACCAACCTATTACATTGGTGTGTCCGACATCAGTCTGTCTGTCCATCCATCAACATATAGGTTTTCGGACACCAACTCAAATGTGCTTCCACCAACGATTTGAAACTTAACAGGTTGGTAGGGCACCACCTAGGCTAGGATGCTTTGAAAATTGGTGTCATTTGGAAATACAAGTTGGCTACCATGGCCGCCTTCTTGAAATTCCCTTTCAGGACTCAACTCGAAGACGCTTCTGCTGATCAGTTTGAAACTTAACAGGGTGGTAGGGCAATACATAGGATAGGTTGTTTTCAAAATTGGTGTCATTTGGAAAAACAAGATGGCCACCATAGCTGCCCTCTAGAAATTCCGTTTCCCGACTCTAACTTGAGTATGCATCAGCCAATCGATTTGAAACTTAACAGGGTGATAGGACCTCACCAGGATAGGTTGCTTTTGAAATTGGTGTCCGTATGTTTGCCCATTTTGGGTGTGTGCTCATCCATCCATATTATACTTTCTGGAGTCTAACTCAAAGATGGTTCCACCAATCGATTTGTAACTGGTGTCCATCCGTCTGTCTGGTCGTGTGCATGTCCGTCCATCCGATCATGTGCATGTCTGTCATATGAAGAAAGGATTTTACTTCTGTTTATTTTTAAAGATTGCTGCTTCTGTAATAATCATTTCTGACATGGTTTTTGAAATACAAATAAGTGACATGGGTAGTAGTTATGAATTATTGCGACAGAAAATGGTTTATATACACTGCCTCATGGAGTGAAACTGGGGCCATGACCAAACATTAAAAAAAAATAAAGTGGCAAGTATTGTCATTTTGCAACATCATCCCAAAATAACTATAAATGAAGTAGTTTAATATCAGCTATGTGCGCCTTCAGTGACTGTAATGCCATAAACATTAAGGATGAAATAATTAACCACTAACTGGTGCCAATATTGCTGAACTGTTTAACTGTATCGTATGTTCGTAACCTCATGAGATTTTATGCGATTGTTTGAATTCTTAATATTAGGGGTCTTAACCTATAAATGTACCAATTCAAAGTATTTTATCTATATCTTATGAATACAGTATAAAATCTGATGTTTACTAGCAATTACCCAACAATTTGAGTGCAATTTTTACTTTGGAGCATTTTGCAATCCGCCATACTGCCTCTTTACGTGTGATGTTTTTGGTACTTGTTAGAAGGTGCTGTACATTAGAAACAGTTCACTGGTTACATGACAGTTTATGCAAACAGTTACCTGGCTAGGCCTTTCAACCTTATTAAACACACTTCCATGTTGTTGTAGTGAATAATGACCTTGTTTGAAATTGTCACATTGTAACATTGAAAATTTCAAAACAAACTAAATTTATCTGAAAACCTGGAAACCCTTAGCAATGTCAGTATGTATGTACAGAATCATTCCTGAAAGGTAAACTATACTTTTGAAATCAGTATTTCAAGATCAATAATTAATTAGTTTACCTTGTGATATGAATTATGGGGCAAAATAGTTTAGTTGGGGATATGTATGTTTTATTCAGGACAGAAATTGGCTTTGGCTTTAGTGGGAGAGTAGCATTTCTAACAGTATACATATTGACCAAGTAGTTCATGGGCACTGTTTGGCTTGCTCTGTCATTTCTTTAGTGAATACAACTAAGTGGACATTGTACATGTGTATAGACATTTGTTTAGCAGTTAAAAATGCAACTTATGTAGAGTTATATCCTAGGCAGAAGATGTCAGTGTTGGGAAGTTAGTGACAGAATGCAGCCAGCTGAAAGCAAAGTACCCACAATGCATTGCAACTGTTCCTTTCTTGGCACATGTATATGTGTTTTGCATTACAGGTAAATCATTTGAAATTATAACTTTGCACAATATGAACTTCAGTGTAAGACTTAAAGTATCTTACTCTTCTGTGTGTAGATTTTATGTAAGCAGTATAATGCGGTTGTCAAATTATTTCCAAAGGCAGATTTGTAAGATGCATATCTTTTGAAATGTGTTGGTACATGGTCTAATAATGAAATTAAGGCAATAATCAAATTTACAGGACACCTGAATAAACAAGGCCGAACGGGGTTTCGGTCTACTGACATTAGCCACAAAGCCAACAGAGACACGAGTAGTGCACTGAAGCAGTCACCCATCCCAGAACTAATGTAGCCCATTGCCGCTTAACTTCAGTGAACAGACAGATACTCATCATGATGTGCCACAATTCATGAAAGTCTGGAAACAAAAAAAGTTGAAAAAAAGTGATCTCTAGGAGCGTGAGCCTCGCTAGAACTCGTGCTTAAAAAACTAGGACGTAGTAGATGATAAAGGAGTAACTTGGTATTTAACTGCATTCATTGCTTTCAGCTGGCTCAGCAGTAGAAGGAATTGATTCAGCGAGTGTGAAACAACAACTAGACAGTGATCAGACCCAGCCAGTGTCACTCCTGTGTTGGAATGCTTGGCATCATGTGTTGAACAGAAACTATACTGAAGCTAAACAAATACTTCTCAAAGGTATGCACATTAGTTATTTCTTTATGAGTCGTATTTTTGGTCCATTGAATCAGATTGAATTAGATTGCCAGATGTGTAGTTAAATGTTGTTTTAGTCATACACTCATACCATATCATTTCAGCTTTGCAAGATGATGGGTCATATTATCCAGCCTTTTTGATGTTGTCTCAGGCCTATTTGGGTCTACATGACTTGGTTGCTGCTGAAAAATGTCTACAGAAAGGTGGGATATGTAGTGATAATATAAGTAACAGTATAACAGAGAAAAGTCTATTGATCAAGTCCTCTTTTGTTAGACGTGTGTATTATTTATCAGGTTCCCATAGAAATTCTTGTAGTCATACACTCATACCATATCATTGATTTATATTTTAAAACTTGTAGTATTATGCACACCTATACCTTCATTTTAATTAATAGTAATTGAAATAAATAGGCAATTAGAGAAATGTACAGTATATGCAGTACAATAGATGAACTTTATATGCCACAATTTTGCTCATGGTTTATATTTAGAGCAATCAATAATAACCAAAACATCAAGTTGAAGAGTAGCTGTTATTGTATTTTATTGTAAGGGTTAACAAATTACCCAATTATGACCCTCTGTCATAATCCATAGTGGGGTTTCTAGCCATACAATAAAAAGCCACATAATTGTATTCAAAATAATGGAGTTTATGGTCATACTATGAAAACACTTCTTTGTTAAGTATTTTTTGTTATTTTCTAACACCAAGAGACTAGAAGGTAATGTGAACTAGATGTCAATTTTAAACATAAAACAAATTCTCTGAGTTGTTATTAAAATGTAGTAGAGTGTCAAGAAAATATCAGTGATATGTTTTGAAAAGGTCAGTGATATGTGTTGAAGTGGGTGGAAATTTTTACAGTGGTATCGATTATACTGTAATTGTCAGAATATATTGCCAAGTTTCAAATATGTACCAGTTTGTATTTTGAGTGGTTGTGGTACTATTCATCGGTAGTGGATGCAACCCATAAACTGAATGACCATAACATGCCACACTATGGCCTGCTAACTGAAGATAGCAATGGTGAGAACATATTGCAGTCAGCTTCCAGGTTGTGATGAAAGTGGATGCAACTCTGAAGAAAATGATGGAAACCATCATTTAATTCAACCCACTCAGTGCAGACACTGGTGAAAGAAAACACTTTATTGAGAGGAATGTATTTCACTCCCAGATACCTGGCATAAAATTGGAAATTTGTCTATTTAACACAGGTCATCTATACAGGAGTGAGATAGCAGCAGAAAATGGCCATAACCTCATCATTCCAGAATTTTGAAGTAGTTGACCAAAATCATATATTCTCAGAATGACAAACATTTGTGTGTGATGATGACAGCCAAAGTTAATATAAGTAAATTGGGATAAGATCAAGAGTGAGTGTGTACACAGGCCAAAAGGGTTTGATTTATAAAGTTGATTCTTTCTTCGCACCTGTAAAATCCCTGCATGGATTTTCACCAAATTTTCAGGATATGTTTACCCCAAGAGTATCTACAGCTGATTAGGTTTTGGGGGGTATCCAATGGCAACTGTTGCCATGGCAACATTTAAAAAATTTTCAGGTCTTAAATTTTTTTTCTAAAATCTTTAATGTTTTCTGTAACCTAAAATATTGCAGCAAATGCAAATGGATAGGAAAGCTTGCCTGAGAGTAATTGTGTCATTGTTTTGGAAACAAAATGGCCGCCATATCAATCTTTAATGGTAAATAGGAGGGTCATCATATCAAAAATGCCTTATATCTCTCTTATAATTGTTTCTTTGGATTCAAAATATGAAAACTACTTGTAAGAAATCATGACCTGTGAATCATTTGTAGAACATCTTGTGGGTTCGCTGTACTTCATACAACAGAAGTTGTTCCTAAGATTTTCCCAAATCTCAATGTTATTGGCCATTTAGCTGTACCTGCGGGCTGGGGTTCTTGCCTGCCGAGGCTGGCTGTTTCTGAATGTTCTTGAAACATTAAAAACTGAGTGCTGTTGTATTAGGGAAAGAGTGTGATTGGTAATGCCTGCTAACTGGCTGTGCCTTTGACAAACTCAAAAGGTGACTGCCACAAAAATACTTTCATCGAACTATTACAACAGTGAGAATGAATGTTTCAGGTCCTATAATTTGTTTACAGTCTATGGAAGCATGTGATTGTGGACACTCACTGTTCAAGGCTGGTACCTCAAAGATGGATGAGAATACAAGCTTACCTACAGAATACAACCTTTTGATAATACGAGTGCAGTAATGAATGACCATATCTGTAAGACATACAGAAGGGTACAGTAACCAGGGTCCTGGAAGTAATGCAACAGATTGCTTCTGTCCTTGATACCAATTATGACTCAAAACAATTTGGGAAACATGTGTACCATAGGCAAAGTTGGAGCATATGTTAACCCTACTTAGAAGTAGTTCCAATTATCAATGATACCAAGATGCCACCTTTACCAGGTACACATGCACACTGGATAGGGCGCCATGCAGAAGTGATTGTCTCTATGTGAGTGGTTTCAACAAAAACTTCCTGTTTTTAGGTTGCGATGGGGGCCTTAGGTGTTACCATGGATTGAGCCGAAAAATTCCAACAAAGAAATTGTTTTTTTTTTAACAGCTGTTTAACTGTGTTATTATATGCTTGTGTCATTGTCAGTATGAATTAATGTTCTTCATTAATTTGCATGACTATGTAAAATGTAGTTAATATCCGCATTATGTTCTTAATCACTTTTTACCCCCACTTTTTGTCGGGGTATTGTTTGCACCCATGGTGTCCGGATGAGCGGGCGGGAGTTCGGGCGGCGGGAAAAATTTTGTCCGGGCTGTATCTCAGAAACCGTAAGGTATAGGAAGTTGATACTTAGTAGGGACATTGGTTAGGGGGTGTAGTTGTGCAACATCATGGTCTGACCTTGATTTGACCTTTGACCTTGCCGTAGTGACCTTGACCTATAAAATCTTGTCTGGGCTATATCTCGGAAACCGTAAGGTGTAGGAAGTTGATATTGGGTAGGGACATTGGTTAGGGGGGTGTAGGTGTGCAACGTCATGGTCTGACCTTGATTTGACCTTTGACCTTGTCGTAGTGACCTTGACCTATAAAATCTTGTCCGGGCTATATCTAGGAAACCGTAAGGTGTAGGAAGTTGGTACTTGGTGAGGACATTGGTTAGGGGGTGTAGTTGTGCAATGTCATGGTGTTACCTTGATTTGACCTTTGACCTTGCCGTAGTGACCTTGACCTATAAAATCTTGTCTGGGCTATATCTCAGAAACTGTAAGGTGTAGGAAGTTGATATTTGGTAGGGACATTGGTTAGGGGGTGTAGTTGTGCAATGTCATGGTCTGACCTTGATTTGACCTTTGACCTTGCCATAGTGACCTTGACCTATAAAATCTTGTCCGGGCTATATCTCGGAAACTGTGAGGTGTAGGAAGTTGATATGTACTAGGGACATTGGTTAGGGGGTGTAGGTGTGCAACGTCATGGTCTGACCTTGATTTGACCTTTGACCTTGCTGTAGTGACCTTAACCTATAAAATCTTTTCTGGGCTATATCTCGGAAACTGTAAGGTGTAGGAAGTTGATACTTGGTAGGGACATTGGTTAGGGGTTATAGGTGTGCATTATCATGGTGTACGTGACCTTAATTGGACCTTTGACCATGTCGTAGTGACCTTGACCTTTAAAATCTTGTTGCACCTTTGGGCCTGTCTTTTGATGCAGATTAAGCACTGTTAAAGTCATATTAGAATTTATTATGAATTTTACTTTTATAACTTCCCATTGTAAGAGATGGAATTTCATCAAGTGAGCCACAGACTTTGCTCCAACACCACACATAAGCATTCATTGAATGTTTACCACTTCTGTATGCATGGTAATATTCAAAACATCTAAACCATAATTCGGCCATGCAGATGTAGATAAAGAGTGTTGTATTTTAGTTTACTGATTAATGCTGTCATCTTGTTATTGAATTATCTTGTTTTAATACTTCATCTTTACATCCATTATCTTTCTTTTAGACATTATTTTCTCCATTTAAACATTGTTTGGACTAGTGTTCTCAATAAACCCTTTTTAGTGGGACCGGGTAGGTAGTGATTTCAACGGGCGGGTAACCGGGTACTCGTGCCGATGGGCGATAATAGCTGATTCTACAAAAATCTACACATTTACAGACTTAAAACTCACACAAATAATGGGATCCAACCATTTACTTTATTTCTTGTCGGCCACCTTTTTTTGCAATCAAAACATTATCACACGGAAGAAATGTTAAATAAAAAAGACTTCTGTACATTCAAAACACGGTTGTTTATATAAAAATGGAGTCACATGACCTATCACCCAGCTATCACGAAAGCATTACACTATTGCTCGAATGTAGTTTCGGAATTGAAACTTCATTTTTTATATCAGGTTTGTAAGTGAATTTTATAAATGCAAAATTATCAACAACTGTCAGAAAATATTGCACTCTTATTTATTTAAGGAGAGCATGCTGCTATATAGCCAATATACAGCATTTTATGGACTCGGAATTAGGTAACTGTGTTAATATACTGACAGTTTCCAAGTTTACCAGCATTTGACAGTGCATAAACAACCAAAATAATAGATACATAAAATACTATAAATGGTGTACAAGGGTGAGAAAACAATATTCTTGTGCATTTTAATTGAATAGTTTCATTTTTAGGTGAATTTATGAAGTCGAGATATGTCTGTACTCGGCCAACGTGGGCGATATTAACAGCAATATAGCTTAGATTCGGGTACTCGGGTATGTGATTTCGGATTCGGGTAAATGTTCAGGGTTCGGGTACCCGGATATCCGGATACCCGTTGAGATCACTAGTTTGGACCTTTATATAACTGACAGTGCTCTGAAAGTATCCTGAACTTTGTACTGATACAGTACTTCCATATCTCATGGTGTTAAAAATATTTCCCTAGGCTGTGGGGTACAGGCATCTGATGCTATTTTTATGTTTATGTAAATATAGTTAGGCTTATAATACATTCTTATCAACAGTATTCATGTTTTTATAGTCCGCCAGGTTTTATAGTAAACATTTTCTGGGATTGATATTGCTTTTTGTTTGCTAATCTATCTTGTTTTCCTTAATCATTGAGTTAGCTTATTATTTAAATATTTTTGGAGTTCTTGACCTGTAAAATGCATTGAAAAAGTTGACTATACTCTAGACAAAATCCTGGAGTATAGCACATCAGGACATGCATTTATATTTAACTCAAGTAATATGTTTTTTTTGGAATTGGACTTTACAGCAGAAGGTCTGGGATTTGACCCTTTTTCCAGGTAATGGATAACTTACCCTTAAGTAAGGTACTTAACTTGTAGGTATCCCTCAGCACTTTGGGGAAAATGGGTACTGACAATGGCTGGGGAGCTAAACCCCAAAGAAACCAGAAATACTCACTGTCCATATGAGCCACTGGTCCTTTAGAATGGCTTAACTTGTATGGGTTCAATACCGATTTTACTTTTCAGCCAAGCACCTCCTTGGCACCAAGGATCTGTGTACATTTGGAGTGGGGAGGACATGTTTGAGGCAGGCAGTGGATCTGATGGGAGGGGAGATTACACTGGAAACAGCTACTGAAACTGGCATTCAGGCTGTGCTGAAAATGTGTGATGAGGTATTTTGCTTGATTTCTGAGATACTAGTATCTAGTGGGTGGACGATTAGACGTGTGCTCGATTAATCGTCGGGGACAGTGTAGAATCGCGGTCGGTCACTGACGTTTTCTAATGATCGATTATTAACCTTATATCTTACCTTTCCTGATTTATATCAATATCCACGTATTTTAAAAATATTTTAGGTATTTTTACTAAATAAACTGACAGTTTTGTCTTGAATTTCTATTTTGTTTATGTCTACCGCCATATTTACAGGAAGTGGGTACTTTCGGTAGATTCTAAATGTCGGAACACCGTTATTCTTACCAGATTGACCTATACTTTATCCCGGAAAGTGTTTCTTAAATAATAAACAATAATGGAGTAAAATAATCGATTATGGGTCGATCATCGCTTGGAAAAATGGACGAATAATCGACCATGAAAACTGGAGGCGATTCCCAACACTACTAGTATCTAAAGATACAATGTCAAAATCAAATTGCCCCTGTCAATGATTCTTTGTATCAGTTTTACTGTATCTTATCATTACTGAAATTTGCTTTGATATACAATAAATAACTAATTATTTTACATAAAATTTGTTTGTTGTTGTTCAGCATCAAGTGGTGGCTGGTAGAGATTTGTTGTATCTACATTTGTTTCATTATTTTTGGTATATTTTTTTCAGATTGGCTTCGTGGATGTGGACAACAAGGCAGTATTGAGTCTGAAAGCCAGGTGTTTAGTTCATCTCAGTCGGCTAGATAGTGCAACACAGGTATCCATGTACTCTGATTTAGGGATCATTGGAAATTATAATAGTTTTTTAAAATTTGATTATGTTATCTTGAGTATAATTGTTTCAGAATCCACAGTTCCGGTTTATTTCTTAAGAAGAATATGAAATAAGGGTGAGGGATTTTGTTGTGAAACATTAAAGGGGCATAGAAGTACATGTGATTTCAATCAACCCTGACTTTTTTCTCCTCAAATTTAAATCTCAGTTGAAATAGGACCAGAACAATACAGACAGCTCATCAGGAATTCTTAATGACAGTACATTTCAATATCAAAGACCCCAAAAGGATTTATTTATACAGTAGAACCTCTATTATCCAACCCTCTATTATCCTAATTTTCAGTTCTCCAACCTCAAATCCACTCTCCCAATTCCATCTAATCCTGTTATTTTAGACTTTCCATGATTCGAACTTTCTATTATCCAACCTGAGTGCAACTCTCCCAAGAGGGTTGGATAATAGAGGTTCTACTGTATTTGGTTGTAAGGAATTCTTTTTACCAGAGTTCAGCTTAAGGCAGGGTTAACTGCAGTTTGAAACTCTTATCTATCCCCATTTGTTGACCTCATAATGTAAGCTCACTGGTCATATAATTTCCATCTTGATATTTTAATGAGGCAGGAAGGGATATTTTAACTGTACTTTACTTAAATATGTTATGAATATTGTTCAGGTGATAGAGAGGTTAAAGCCTGTGAGTGGTGCTGAGGCAGCCTGTTTGGAAGGACTGGTATTTGTGAAGAGAGAGAACTGGACACAAGCTGAACACAGGTGTTTATTTGTTCTTATACAATGTTAACAGGGAGTTTGTATAGTCAGAAATTTGTAAAGTCACTGAGATTTATGTTGTAGATTTAATGAACTTCTAACCTTATACATACACAATTTTTATAATGAGTTTGAATGATCAGAGATTTTGAAAATCTCTCTAGATTGATGGCAGAGATATTCATGAATTTCTAACATTGTAAAATAACAATTGAGAGGAACGTGTTTCAAAAATGTATTCAGTAACATAATATTAAGTCTGTGTAATGTGTCAATTGTATTATCATTTCCCTGCAGATCATATAGGTCATATTTTACTAGCAATCTAACCATATTGTGCTTGTATAGAGTTAATCTCTGGACTGGCATATTTAAGGTGCACAAAGAAAGCTCTAAAATTATACAACAACTGGAGAGAAGATGGAAAGCTTTTATGAATAAATAAGTTTTAAGCCAGTGTGTGAGACAGGTGGCACAGTTAAAATCTTTGATTTTAGATACACTAGTAAAAATTTTTTGTTTGCTTTCAGTTTTGTAAGTGCTCTGGAAGAGGATCCAAGCAATGCTACAGTGCTTTTTAACCTGGGCAAAATCTACTGGCAGTGGTGCAGAGAGGGTGGGGACTACCAGGAGAAGTGCTTGACCTATCTATTGAAGGTATTCTAAATTTGTGCACTTGATTCAAGTATAGTAGTTTCTATATAAGTAGAACTAGATTAAAGATGGTTATATTCTTCATGAACAAAAAAAAAAAACTCTTCAGATAATTAATGTTTAAACTAAAATATTTTTAAATGGTTCGATGTAGGATGCTTTTTAAGGTGTATGATAAAACTCAACAGAAATAACTAAAATTGTAAAGACTGGAAGTACACAGTTCACATAAAATTGTCTCTATGGACGCAGTGAGTGTGCAGTAGTAATGCTATAGATACAGTACCAAAACCAAAAGTGTTTGATCATGTTAATTAGCATAAATTTATTTTTAAATTGATTTCTTTCAGTGCATAAATAGGTCAATAACTGCACAATCGTTAATTAGTTCTTTGATGATAAACTTACAGATATTCTTGAGTAACTGATACACTAAAACTACCACTGCAGTGCAGTCATACAGTGAATCTCCAAATTCCACAGGATTTGGTTCCAGTTATTACAAGTGTGCACTCATATCTGTAAAATTATAGCATTTTCAAAATTGATTCCAGTTATTTGTAAACCTTCTGAACACTAGAGCAGTTTAGTGCCTATCAGTTGACACTTTTTAGGAGATATAGGTTATCAAAGCAACAGAAAAGTAGCATGTGGTGCAGTATCATACAAGATGGTCAGAGCTGAAGACAAGGTGGAAGCCAACTTTTTTTTATCTTTGACTAGTGTAAAGATTTTTTGACCAAGTAGGTTGCCAAAAAATAAAATGTGAATTAATGTCAGAGTGAGAAATAAACTCAAATAAACAGCAGACTTTCAACATACTAGTGATTTCTTCAAACAATTGGCTGAAGAGGCTTTGTTTTGAAAACTCTATGTTTTTACACTTCTTCTCTGTAATCTGGGATTTCTGTGGACTAAGAATTACAAATTTAGAGTAAAATTAATGACTGTGGATTATTCCTTGTTTTTCAGGCTGCCAAGGCAGATCCAAACTATCACCTGTGTTTTCTGTACCTGGGACAATACTATGAACACATACAAAAAGACATCAAGTTAGTATTATAGTCTCTTTAAAAATGAGTTTGCTGCAATTATATGCACTGAGGCAAGATATATGCACATAATTAAAGAAAAATGTAGACTTACTGGGTTTTTAACTTGGTTAAATTTTTAGATATTAATTTGCTGATAAAAGTTCATTGATATTTTGGGTTTATTGATGTCATAAAGTTTTTATGTTGTTATATTTCATAGTAAAGCCAAAAAGTGTTACCAGAAGGCTTATAACTTGGACAGTAAACATGAAGAGACAGGGATCTGCCTTGTAGATGCACTGAATACATTGGGACAAGAGGTAAATGAGATATCCATTGTTGTTTTGTGGCACCTGTTGTGATTGGTTACTGTCTTCCTGAAGCATATGCAGGTAGAGAAGAGCAGGAAGATAGCATAAGAACTTGAAATGACCAGAAAATTATAAAACCAACACCATTTGAAAATATTAAAACTAGCATTGGAGATTCCAATACCCCACAGCCCAGAGAAATAGTTTTTCACATCATGAGAAGAAGTCAAACAGTACAAAGATCAGGAGACTTTCACAGCCAACATTGTTATGTAAAGGTTCAAATAATGTTCAACTAAAGAAAATAACATTTAAGAGAGAGAAAATGTGTGTAAAGATAATTAGTAAAACTAGATAATTCAACAGCATGATGATAGCATTAATTGTCAAAATAAAATTTTAAAATTAAAACTATGAAATTTATTAATTGAAGAATAGCGGTCAATGGAAATAGCACAATTAAATTAAAGTGCATATGATCAATTGCAGCAATTCATATATCTTTGTGATGGAGAAATGTGTCTTAAACATGGCAGGCCAAAACATTTTGGTAGAGCCAAGGTTAAAGGTTACACCATGACTTGGCATACCTACACTGAATCAAATGATCTACCAACCAATGGTCCATGCAAGAATCAACTTCCAACACTTTACAGTTTCTGAGATATGGCCCAGACAAAATTTCAAAGTTCCAGGTCACTACAGAAAGGTCAAAGGTCCCATCAAGGTCACACTGATGTTGCACACATACACCCCTAACCAATGTTCCCTACTGAGTATCAACTTCCTACAGCTTACAGTTTCCGATATATGGCCCAGACAAGATTTTAAAGGTCAAGGTCACTATGGCCAGGGCAAATTGTGCAGGAATCTTCTCTAGCTATCTTGTTTGTCACCAGTCTGGCCAGTAATTATTGCAGTTAATTGTTGTGGCCATGTACTCTTCCATACTTGTTAGAAAATCCGCTCTAGCTATCTTGCCGTCAGTCACTAATCATCAGGTCAGCATTTTTTACAGTTAATTGTGTGCCCTGTACTTCTAACTTCCTTGTGCAGGAGTCTGCTCTAGCCATTTTGCTGTCAGTCACCAGACAAGCCAGTGCTGGCTGTAGCAAGTGGGCGTGGCTTAGACTGGGACTCTACCAGATGAAACATGATGACCCCACCAAAGCCATAGTGTCCTTACAATCTGCACTGAGAGCTGACACCAAGGACTAGTGAGTACAGTATTGTGTATATAAATAGCATCAGTGCAAGTCAAGTGGTCAGTAGAACCATTTTATAGCGAAATACCCTTACCATTTCCTAACAGTAGCTATTTGTTGGAGCCATCCAACCCAATGGCCAACGCAGAGATGCGATTTTAAGGTTATGTAACAACCTTAACCAAGCCATTGGGTTACAGTAGTCCGTCCTCCCGCCAATTAGGTCACATGACCACATTGTTTACTTCATTATTTTTGTTGGCCATCATCAGTCAGGACGTCTTTGGAAATTAGGAGAAGTTTTTGTCAAGGTTTTATTTATTTCTTGAGATTTCACAGTCAATCTCACTTATTATTTTAAATGTATATCATACAGAACTTATACCTTTGTTAAATCTTCGAAGGTATGCATTATATTATGCAAATAAAGGACTTTTGGATGGTGACTTCGAGGTTTCATCGTCTTCAACCTCGAGGAAATACATTAACATAAAGAGGGTCATTATGCAACAATAATTTTTTTATTTAGCTTGCCAGTCGTTCGGTTCAGTTTGCTGGACGTTGGAAGCTATAATTTTGCAGCATACATGTTTACAAAGAATGTACTCTTCAATAACAGAAGCGATCTGGAAGACGCCATCTTGGATGAGAATGACAATTCGAGTGGCCGTTATTGCTGTTCACGTCGGGTTCTAATAGCCAGGCGTTGAAAGCAGTTTTTTGATCACAATATACATCCCAGTCGAATTGATTGTCGACGAGTCAGTAGAAGGAATCTCCCTTGGGGGGCGGCCATTTACGTTGCCATGGACACGGCATCGTGGAGGAGTTTTGAATGCAGGAAATACTACTTCTTCGGAAAACTCTTCCGTCGAGGTCCAGTCAAAACATTCACCAGAGGAAATACCTGTGTGAGGTCATGCACAATCGAGTATTCTATACCTCTCAGAAGGTCAGAATTCGGGTTGTCAGATGTCCGGGAGTGTCATTCATATCTACAAGGAGAGGCTTTTGATTCTATGGTTTTGCACAAGAATTTAGTACAATCGGGTTTCTATACCTCTCAAAAGGTTTAGAATTCAGGTTGTCAGGAGATGGTGATTATGATTCATCTCATTACAAGGAATCTATTCCTTATTTTACTTTTGCTTGACTGTTATTGAGGGGCTAGGGATTGATTTAACAGGCACAGTTTCTGTGAATGCTCCTTTGTTTGGTCACATTTACATTCCTTGGGTGAACAGCCAGCATTGAAATGTGGCTTTTATGTTGGGTTTCAAGGAGTTTGAAGCCTCCGATGTTTTAAAGAGCAGCTATGCAGGAAGAAGTTTTGCTTGCACTTCCTTACATACATTACTTTCCTGGACAGCTCCTTAGTTACAGCAGGTCTGCAGGAGGAACATGACCTTTCAGACACTTTGCAAACAGGGTCCCTGGTAGGGGACTGTAAGAGAGAAGAAGCGTGTATATTCTCACTCCTTCAGTTCAGGTCATATTTAGAGGATCCTAGGGATCACTATGATATGTTATAGACTTCATTATGCTTTGGACTGGGTGCAATGATGTTTGCATTTCTAGTCCAGTCAACCAGTTGGTGTCCAAATCTTCTTGTTGCAGTTTGCCCATGTCTAAGAACATGTGACTCAACAGGAGGGATGTAATTAGAATGTCTTTAGCAAACCTACAATGCATTTTTCACTCCTAATGATGTTCTCTTGCTGGGCATATTAGATGTTCAGAGGATTTTCATCTAGTGTTTTCATGGAAATAATTAACAAGGATTAGTAACTCTAGAAGTGAGCATGCTTCTAGTTCTGGTCTAATAAACCATGGAATAGAGTTACAAGTGCCTCCTACTCCTCAGCTAGTTAAAAGGGGAGTGGATCTTACTTATACAGGCCTATGGAAGCAGGGATGATAGCTGGCTTCCTGTGGTTTCAAGGAACCTTTCTCCAGTTTGGTACTATACAAGTCCTGGGAAAGAAGAATATTCAGCCAGACTTTTTAGAAGTGAGGTTGGCAGAAGTTTTAAAAAAAAAAAACAAAAAAAAAACGGGAGAAACAGCAATTTTGATAAAAGCTGTTTATGAAATGATCGACAAAAGGGCGATATCACCAGTCACATCGCTGGAAGTTTACAGTTACAGTCTATTTCTTGGGGTTAGTGAAGAAGAAATGACTGTCAGTATACTTAAGGTCAGGTAAACAAGCTTTGCATGTACCTTACTCAATATGAATTGTTTAATATTTGGAATTCGTCTATATAACGAGAGTGGATGACGTCACTCGACTCTTATGGGTACACACTCGTCACCGGTAGACTCAGCTGGAGGCTACAGATTCTACCAGTTCACTGCCTTACCCTGCAATATGGCTACAGTTCCTCTCCAGTTCACCAAGGTAGGAAAAGTGGTGAAGCTGATGGCTCGTGCAGAAGGCATCAGTATTCGCCAGTATATAGACGGTTGGCTAATGAGAACAAATTCAAAACAGTCGACCTCAGGGTAGATAGCAATGCCAAGAAAACATCTATTGGTTGGTGCATCTTGTTGAAAGCTTGGGTTGGATCACAATTTCTAAAGTCAGATTTATTTCCAACTCCAGTAATCGAATTGTTGGTTTACAATTCGACCTCAGGGTAGGGCTAGTCTTCCCAACTCAGAGGAAATCTATTGTCTTCTGGCAAGGACAGTTACCATGTTGGAAGCTTCTCGTTTATCTCCAGGGAAGCTCATGTCACTTTGAAAGCATGGCTTCAATGGAGAATACCATACCATTGGGTTATCTGAACATGAAGTCATTCCAATGGTATCTGGAAACACTGCTGATATCTTCAGTCTCTGGATGTCCCATTTCTTGGGTTTTTTGGTTCAGGGATCATCTTCAGTGGTGGACCTCTAGTTCAATTTTGAAGGAGGACTCACCACTCCTTCAGGAGCACAGTTTTCTCTCCATTCACAGAAGCTTCCCTAATGGGTTGGGGTGCTTCTTGAGTCATCCACAGCCATTGGTCTGTGGCATCAGGAAGAGTCAAGACTCCACATTACATAACATTGGAAGCAATGTTGTTATTTTAAAAAATGATTCAGAAGTCAGTTTCTGGATTGAAATCAGTTTCATTTTCTCTTGACAATTTATTAGTGGTTGCCTATATGAACAGACAGGGAGGCATCCACTCTTAGGTAACATGTACCTTAATCTGCATAATCATGGTTTGATTAAATGCCAGAATGATTCAGATTCACGAAAGTACATCCTAGGGAATCTAGATGTTCTGCCAGATTCCTTGTCTAGAAGTTTAGTTATTCAAACCAAAGGGGCTATGAGTCGCCAGGTTTTCAATCAATTAGACATGTTTTGCCCAGGGCCTTGGTCCTGCAGGTAATGTAAATGTGTCTGTCTCATGTCCCAGACAGTCGGGCTTGGGGAACAGATGCATTGAATGTCAGGGGGAGGGTCTGGTCAGTTATGTCCAGTGGCCCTCATCCCTCAGGTGATTCAACTAATGACCACCTACAGGTGTAGAATCATCATGATTGGGTGGCCAGGGATATCTTGTTTTTTGTGTCTTATGAATCTGTTCCACAAAGACTCCTAAATGGGTGAATCTGTTAGTTCAATTTTTCAGCAACAGACTTCACAACAATCTAGCCTATTTGAATCTTCATGATTGGCATCTGGAGTCAGGCATGAATATTATGAAAGATTCCCAGAGGAAGTGGTGAAACAATGAAGGAGCACTCCTCAAGGAGAATCTGAGAAGCAATTGTTCTTTTTTGGGAAGTGGTGTGAAGAGAGCCAGGTTTATATCTCAGACCCCACTATTCCACATTGAGCAATTTCCTGAAATTCTAGTTTAAGGAACATACTAATACCATCCTCTATTCTGGGCTATAGAACAGCAATTTCGGATGGTTTGGCGCTGAAAGGGTAAAAATTATCTAAAAGTTGAGCTAATATTAGATTAGCAACTTTTAGAAAGGGACAAACCAATAGTTTTGGATTTTGTCATTGGTCCTTCAGGCTCTTATCAAACAGCCGTTGGGCTTGTGAGGAAGGCTTTTTTGAAGTTATTATCTTTCAAGACGTTTGGTCTTGGTTTCAAGTAAGTAGTGACATTCATGCTTCCCTTACTTGTAGGGAAGATTGGTCACAAGTAACTTTGGTCATTAACTGCCTTTTTTGGCCATGAACCAGTTGGTTTCAGATGGGCCTACTGCAATTACTGCAACTGAGTCAGTGGTCTTTGTCTCTGTGGATTCATGGTAATGGAGTGACATTAATGCTTGGACATATTCCTCCTTTAGTTATAAGGAGAATTGGTCACAAGTAAATCTGGCCCATCAATTGCCAGATCCAGTTTGCTTTGGATGGGCCTACTGCAATTAAGCCTGTGGTCATGCCAGCTCTTAGCCTCTTTGGACATCAGTTTGACTCAATGTGGGTCTGTCTGTTCCTGTTAGGGGTGGTAATCAAAAGGTTTGGGATAGAACAAAATTTTTTGTTTTTACTGCCATTAAGAAAGTTTCTTAATAAGACTTATCTTTTGGCACCTATTTCATCTTGATTGAGTCAAGATTGAGTCACGGAAACTATTGATGTAGGTTTTTGATTGCATTTTTAGTTTATAGGTGATTTCCTTACATGAGTTTCTTGATACATGTTATTGGAAATTGCATTGTATGTATACTAATTTCTATCTGAAAAACCTCTGTTGTCATAGGGTCAGATTTGAAATTGGGTCCTACAGTTGCAGTTACAGTTTTGTTACTTTATAAGTATGTGTTTCATACTTATATTGGTACATTTGCAGTTTGTGGCTGGTATGTCTGCAATGCTGGATGTTTGTAGTTAGATATCAATCTTGCCTAAATCTTTCTTGGGAAGGATTAGGCATTATGCTGATGACACTTTCAGGTTGGTTTGACCTTGTCTTGAGGTCGGATGTTACAATGTAGATGGGATATCTATGTATGACATCCTTTTGCAACACCAACATTGTCAGCAGTTGTGAGAACTACAACTACATACTTTCAGTTTTTTGGGAGTTGTATGTTGTGATTGTTGGAAGTTTATATGTTATTAATGCCTGTAAATTCCATTGTGAAGTTCTCATGTTGTTTAGTTGTAGGTTGGGTAGTGGTTTTTCTTAAAAGAATTCCCTCCATCCTACAAGGCTGAA
The DNA here is from genome assembly GCA_964017235.1 of Sabellastarte sp. h YS-2021. Taxonomy (NCBI): domain Eukaryota; kingdom Metazoa; phylum Annelida; class Polychaeta; order Sabellida; family Sabellidae; genus Sabellastarte; species Sabellastarte sp. h YS-2021. Next base: position 141,809,456 of record OZ024928.1, read on the forward strand.
TTCAGCTACTGTTAGGAAATGGTAAGGGTATTTCGCTATAAAATTGGAAAATTTAATAGTAATTTAAATTTTTATTAGAAATACTTACCATTTCCTAACACTCATATTTCCCTCCCGCCTCCCCGCAAGTCATTCTTTTACTTGCAACAAAAATAATGAAGTAAACAATGTGGTCATGTGACCTAATTGGCGGGAGGACGGACTACTGTAACCCAATGGCTTGGTTAAGGTTGTTACATAACCTTAAAATCGCATCTCTGCGTTGGCCATTGGGTTGGATGGCTCCAACAAATAGCTACTGTTAGGAAATGGTAAGTATTTCTAATAAAAATTTAAATTACTATTAAATTTTCCAAGTTTATATACCAATGTCAGATAATGTTTTGTTTTCACTGATGTTTTTTTAAATATATTTATTATTCTACAGAAAGTACATTCTTTATATTGCTGTTGAAGTATATACTCCCTAACTTCATTTTCCTGTGTCCTTGTTGTTATTTACTGGATATTCTGTTTTGTAAACCTGTTTCTTATTGTTCAGTTTTCCCCTTTCTTTCTGCAGAGATGGGTTTAGAACATGTGGGAAGCCTCAAAGCCTTGTTCTGATAGGCACCATAATTAAGCGTCCCCGAAGGGACGCTTGTTTGTGTATGGGAGAGCTTCAGGCTCCGCCGGCTCCGCATTTTGTTTTCCTTATAACTCTGTAACCGTTAGGCGGATTCTTTTCAAATTTGGCAGGTTTAGGCAGTAGCCTTGGGGAATTTTTTTGAATATGCTGCAGTGATATTTCAACCAATCAGAGAGGTCACATGACCAAAAATATCTTTTTTTGATGGGGAAGCTTGTCCAGATGATAACTTGAAAGGAATTTTATCAATTCACCTGAAACTTGGCAAATACATTCATTCTATTAAAATCTGGAAATCATTAGATTTTGGCATTGATTGGTCAAGAAATGGCCAAGTAATTAATGATTAATTAATCATTACGAATTTTCCAAATAAGGAAAACACAAAAATGCTTATATCTCGAAAACCGTGCTAGATAGAGCAATTTTGACGAAATTTTTGACCCGCAGGATATCTCTGCGGAGTACTTTTCCCAATTTTCAAAAAATTTTTGTCTCGCCAAAAATGGCGGCCATTTTGAATTTTCGAAATTTTCGCAAAAATTGCAGAACACAAAAATGCTTATATCTCAAAAACCGTGCTAGATAGAGCAATTTTGACAAAATTTTTGACCCGCAGGATATCTCTGCGGAGTACTTTTCCCAATTTTCAAAAAATTTTTGTCTTGCCAAAAATGGCGGCCATTTTGAATTTTCGAAATTTTCGCAAAAATTGCAGAACACAAAAATGCTTATATCTCGAAAACCGTGCTAGATAGAGCGATTTCGACGAAATTTTTGACCCGCAGGTTATCTCTGCAGAGCAGTTATCCCAATTTTGAAAAAATTTTTGTCTCGCCAAAAATGGCGGCCATTTTGAATTTTCGAATTTTTCGCAAAAATTGCAAAACATAAAAATGCTTATATCTCGAAAACCCTGCTAGATAGAGCGATTTCGACAAAATTTTTGACCTACAGGGTATATCTGCAGAGTAGCCATGCCAATTTTCAAAAAAATTTTGTCTCTCCAAAAATGGCGGCCATTTTGAATTTTCGAATTTTTCGCAAAAATTGCAAAACATAAAAATGCTTATATCTCAAAAACCCTGCTAGATAGAGCGATTTCGACGAAATTTTTGACCCGCAGGGTATCTCTGCAGAGTAGCCGTGCCAATTTTCAAATAAAAAATTTCTCGCAAAAAATGGCGGCCATTTTGAATTTTCGAATTTTTCGCAAAATTGCAAAACACAAAAATGCTTATATCTCGAAAACTGTGCTAGATAGAGCGATTTCGACGAAATTTTTGACCCACAGGGTATCTCTGCAGAGTAGCCATGCCAATTTTCAAAAAAATTTTGTCTTGCCAAAAATGGCGGCCATTTTGAATTTTCGAATTTTTGCGCAAAAATTGCAAAACACAAAAATGCTAATATTTCGAAAACCGTGCTACATAGAGCGATTTCGACAAAATTTTTTATCTTCAGGGTATCTCTGCAGAGCACCTATCCCAAAGAGCTTTCACTTGGTGAAGTTTCAGACCCATAGCTAATTGCTCACCTACTCAAAAAGAGTAAATGCGAATTACCTCTAAAAGTATTGCAGATGGCCAATTTTTCTCAAATAACTCATTCACCTACTTTTGGAAGAGCTTTCACATGGTGAAGTTTCAGACCCATAGCCAATTACTCACCTACTCAAAATGAGTAAATGCGAATTATCTCTAAAAGTATTGCAGATAGCCAATTTTTCTCAAATAACTCATTCACCTACATTTGGGAGAGCTTTCACATGGTGAAGTTTCAGACCCATAGCTAATTATTTACCTACTCAAAATGAGTAAATGCTAATTATCTGTAAAAGTATTGCGGATACCCAATTTTTATCAAATAACTCATTCATCTACTTGTGGGAGAGCTTTCACATGGTGAAGTTTCAGACCCATAGCTAATTACTCACCTACTCAAAATGAGTAAATGCGAATTATCTCTAAAAGTATTGCAGATAGCCAATTTTTCTCAAATAACTCATTCACCTACTTTTGGGAGAGCTTTCACTTGGTGAAGTTTCAGACCCATAGCTAATTACTCACCTACTCAAAATGAGTAAATGCGAATTATCTCTAAAAGTATTGCAGATAGCCAATTTTTCTCAAATAACTCATTCACCTACTTTTGGGAGAACTTTCACTTGGTGAAGTTTCAGACCCATAGCTAATTGCTCACCTACTCAAAAAGAGTAAATGCGAATTACCTCTAAAAGTATTGCAGATGGCCAATTTTTCTCAAATAACTCATTCACCTACTTTTGGAAGAGCTTTCACATGGTGAAGTTTCAGACCCATAGCCAATTACTCACCTACTCAAAATGAGTAAATGCGAATTATCTCTAAAAGTATTGCAGATACCCAATTTTTCTCAAATAACTCATTCACCTACATTTGGGAGAGCTTTCACATGGTGAAGTTTCAGACCCATAGCTAATTATTTACCTACTCAAAATGAGTAAATGCTAATTATCTGTAAAAGTATTGCGGATACCCAATTTTTATCAAATAACTCATTCATCTACTTGTGGGAGAGCTTTCACATGGTGAAGTTTCAGACCCATAGCTAATTACTCACCTACTCAAAATGAGTAAATGCGAATTATCTCTAAAAGTATTGCAGATAGCCAATTTTTCTCAAATAACTCATTCACCTACTTTTAGGAGAGCTTTCACTTGGTGAAGTTTCAGACCCATAGCTAATTACTCACCTACTCAAAATGAGTAAATGTGAATTATCTCTAAAAGTATTGAAGATAGCCAATTTTTCTCAAATAACTCATTCACCTACTTTTGGGAGAACTTTCACTTGGTGAAGTTTCAGACCCATAGCTAATTACTCACCTACTCAAAATGAGTAAATGCGAATTATCTCTAAAAGTATTGCAGATAGCCAATTTTTGTCAAATTAATCAATCACCTACTTTTGGGAGAGCTTTCACTTGGTGAAGTTTCAGACCCATAGCTAATTACTCACCTACTCAAAATGAGTAAATGCGAATTATCTCTAAAAGTATTGAAGATAGCCAATTTTTCTCAAATAACTCATTCACCTACTTTTGGGAGAGCTTTCACTCTGTGAAGTTTCAGACCCATAGCTAATTACTCACCTACTCAAAATGAGTAAATGCGAATTATCTCCAAAAGTATTGCAGATAGCCAATTTTTCTCAAATAACTCATTCACCTACTTTTGGCAGAGCTTTCACTTGGTGAAGTTTCAGACCCATAGCGAATTACTCACCTACTCAAAATGAGTAAATGCGAATTATCTCTAAACGTATTGCAGATAGCCAATTTTTCTCAAATAACTCATTCATCTACTTTTGGGAGAGCTTTTACTCTGTGAAGTTTCAGACCCATAGCTAATTACTCACCTACTCAAAATGAGTAAATGCGAATTATCTCTAAAAGTATTGCAGATAGCCAATTTTTCTCAAATTAATCATTCACCTACTTTTGGGAGAGCTTTCACTTGGTGAAGTTTCAGACCCATAGCTAATTACTGACCTACTCAAAATGAGTAAATGCGAATTATCTGTAAAAGTATTGCAGATAGCCAATTTTTCTCAACTAACTCATTCACCTACTTTTGGGAGAGCTTTCACTTGGTGAAGTTTCAGACCCATAGCTAATTACTCACCTACTCAAAATGAGTAAATGCGAATTATCTCTAAAAGTATTGCAGATAGCCAATTTTTCTCAAATTAATCATTCACCTACTTTTGGGAGAGCTTTCACTTGATGAAGTTTCAGACCCATAGCTAATTACTTGTCTACTCAAAATGAGTAAATGCGAATTATCTCTAAAAGTATTGGAGATAGCCAATTTTTCTCAAATAACTCATTCACCTACTTTTGGGAGAGCTTTCACTTGGTGAAGTTTCAGACCCATAGCTAATTACTCACCTACTCAAAATGAGTAAATGCGAATTATCTCTAAAAGTATTGCAGATAGCCAATTTTTCTCAAATAACTCATTCACCTACTTTTGGCAGAGCTTTCACTTGGTGAAGTTTCAGACCCATAGCTAATTATTCACCTACTCAAAATGAGTAAATGTGAATTATCTCTAAAAGTATTGCAGATAGCCAATTTTTCTCAAATAACTCATTCACCTACTTTTGGGAGAGCTTTCACTCTGTGAAGTTTCAGACCCATAGCTATTTATTCACCTACTCAAAATGAGTAAATGCTAATTATCTGTAAAAGTATTGCGGATACCCAATTTTTATCAAATACTCATTCATCTACTTGTGGGAGAGCTTTCACATGGTGAAGTTTCAGACCCATAGCTAATTACTCACCTACTCAAAATGAGTAAATGCGAATTATCTCTTAATAGTATTGCAGATAGCCAATTTCTCTCAAATAACTCATTCACCTACTTTTGGGAGAGCTTTCACTTGGTGAAGTTTCAGACCCATAGATAATTATTCACCTACTCAAAATGAGTAAATGCGAATTATCTCTTAATAGTATTGCAGATAGCCAATTTTTCTCAAATAACTCATTCACCTACTTTTGGAAGACCTTTCACACACGAAAATGAAAAATTGTGAATATCTCGGAAAAGCTATTTCTTCTGCTTTAATGCTCGGCGGAAGATACACACCACGGCAGTGGTCTTGACAAAAATTTTTGTCTCCCCAAAAATGGTGGCCATTTTGAATTTTCAAAGTTTTTGCAAAACACAAAAATGCTTATATCTCGAAAACCGTGCTATATGGAGCGAACTCAACAAAATTTTGGACCTGCTGGGTATCTCTGCAGAGTAGCCATGCCAATTTTCAAAATATTTTTGTCTCGCCAAATATAGCGGACATTTTTAATTTTTTTATTTTTTGCAAAACACAAAAATGCTTATATCTTGAAAACCGTGCTAGATAGAGCAGACTGCGCTGACTTTGGTTGCCACAACAGTATAAGGCTAGAAACGAAGCATTTTCTTAATACTTTAGCACTCACCTTTATATCCTTTTCGGGACGCTTTGTTTTTGCTATGCAAAAACATTATCTTTTTTTTTTGCGAGCGATCCTCTAGTTCTAATTCTAATTGTACTTTTATAGCACTTAATCTGCCCTTAACAAAAGAGGACTGTGAGGAGCAACAGCACCAAGACAGTCAACCAATTTCAGTATCCAGGGAAAACTAAAGGGGTTTAAAGGGACAGTAGGTCCTATCTTTTACCCTACTGTTTTGTGAATGTAATGCTGATTCTGTTTTATTAATTTTCTACTGTACCAACAAAATCTCTATCTATGCCATGTTTGTGTAATGGACGTCCTCTCTTGCATTTTGTTCAGCCATTGTTGGGAGTGTCTGGGGGAAGCCTATCTGAATAGAGGGAGTTACACAGCCGCCTGTAAAGCCTTCACTAAAGCCATAGAACTACAACCCACCAATATATACAGTGCCTATCAGTGAGTCCTCCATCACGTAATATATTGTACTTTTGTTTCATTGTTAAATATTGTAATAATAAAATACAGAATGCAGGATCTGAAACCCACTTATATGTCACCTATCTATCATTTTGGCAGTACATTCTATACCTGTTACATATAAAAATTGTAGTATTACAAAAATAAATATATACTGCTTTAATAATTTCTTAGTAGATTCCAATTTAAGTGTTTAAGTTCCTAAGCAACAGATGCTAAGATGCACAAAATAAAAAAAAGTAGTTGCTCCCAAATATTCATTAAATAAGCATGTGTCCTTAAGCCTGACATTGCAAACTGACTGAAGAAACCTAGCAATATTGTAGAATTGCCAACATCAAGCTGACTCTTGGTGTGTACCCTGAAGCAGTGACTGACTTCAAGCAGATTCTGGAAGGTTCTCCAGACTATGTTCCAGCATTAAAAGGTAGTTTGTGTTTTCAGAAGGATGTAATATGTACATAGGGTTTGTAGTCTACAAAGCAGGCATGGCAACATCACATTTTTTTCCTGTAATGGCTTGATGAAAAATAAATATTAAAATTTATAAATTACATCAGAATTAAAAAGGGTTGGAAAATCTATATTTTTATAAACATGGAGTGTTTATTGGTACATGGGGCTAAATATAACTACATGTATAACGTAGTACAAAACTTCTTGAAGTAGAAATGTACTTATTTACTTTGGTTTTCTTTACTCAAGATTTGCTCAAGAAAATGCAATTTAAGATTTAGTAATTTACCAGTACACACATATGGTATGACAGAATAAAAGGTTTTTGGAAGAAAACAACTGAACAAGTATTTCACCGATATTTATGATGGTTTGTTTGTGTATCTAGGTTTAGGCGAGACCTACTTGCTTCAGGCTAAACAGTTTTTGGGGCATTTTTTCCATGGCAGAGCAGTGGACTCTTGTACAGAGGCTATAATGAATCTTACTAGGTAAGATTTTCAGGAAATTAATTTAAAGGTTGTTGATGTTTGAGTATTGAAATAGCATTACTGGAGCTTAGTATTATAGACACATTCCCTCCCTAGTTTCTGACTACTGAACATGTATGGTCTCCTTGATTACAACCCTTGTCACATTTCATGATTTTTGATTTATGTCTTATGTTTTGGATGGTGTGCCTTGGATTCTGCTAGTTCGGAGATGAAGCATTTGGATACGTGATACCAGATGTTAAGTGTTAAACATCTATTGTAGAGGGAAAAAGTGTGACAGGTTAAATATTTGTTGTGGTCTGGTTCCCCACATGCCTGGTGCTTTTTACTGGTTTCTTTGGCATGAAGTGACTCTGAGTAGTCCTTCTCCCCAGAACACGATGCCATTCTGTTTATTGCAGGTTTATCTCAGAGTGTGTCCAAAATATCTTGTCCAAGGGTATATTCTTCATGACACATTTTGATCTGAGATCCAACACTGGATCTGTGTTTTTTTTTCACAGAGCTGCTCACATTAGGCCAGGGTTTTCTTGTCTGTGGAAATTATTGGGCGACTGTTGCACGGTACTGCATGTTGTACCCAAGGACCTCTGCATCCTGTCAGTGCCTGCCATCCTGTTAGACTCAGGAAAGAGTCTACAGGACACAACTAGACTGGAGAAGACTGATGTGATGGCACTGGGATCAAGGTAAGACAATTACTAGCGGAGTGCTCCAACAGCAAACCAACTCACCATTGATACCTAAACTCAACTTACACTAGTTTACTTATTGAGCCTTGTGTAGATATCTGTTTTATAACTACTTAGAGTTTAAAAATACAGGAAAAAACATGTTTGGTCCCAGGTACACATTTCACAGAGTTCACAAAAACGTACCCCACACTAGTTCTTTCCCTTATATGTACATTTAAAACGAAATCTATCATCATCTGATGTTATAGCCAAAGGACCAGTCAGTATGACGTCACAAACAATCCATTATGAACTCTGCTTAGCTTTGACATATTCATGGCTTAAGTTTAACATATTTCAAGTCATTTAAAACACATTCATGATTTCATCATTATTACTTACCTGTTTCATGAGTGCTATGACATAGATGTCAAGACTCAGTGTGTTGTCATTATTACTGACCTATCTTACAAGTGTTACATCAAGGCCGTGAAGACCCAGTGTATTCATCACTATTACTCACCTCTTTTACACGATCTTTGACATGACTGTCAAGACTCAAGTGTGTTTGTCGTCATTACTGTCCTATTTAACAGGTGTTATGGCATGGCTCTAAAGACCCAGCCTGACAGTGCAGCTCTGTGGCATGACCTGGCAGTCAATTACTACCAGAGAGCTTGCAAAGCAGACAAACTGACCAGTGTGTCTCTGATGACCAGGGCTTTTCAGGCTGTTGAGAAGGCCCTGCAGCATGATGGGAACAGCCACAAACACTGGAACTTACTGGGACTGGTGGCACAGTCTAAAGGTATTAAGAGCATCTGCCACTTGTGATTCTGGTAATATGGCTGACTAGGGAAAGGATCACATATCAGTGGTTCAATGTCAAGAAATATGGCTTTCAGGATTTTAATATTGAAGTCAATTTAAATCTAATTTCTAATAACTCACTCCAAAATATTTCAAACTAGCACATAGTTTGTCAGTGTTTTTATCATCAATATTTACACACAAGAATATTTAGTTTAAGACATTTTATTTGCACTTACAGTCATTAAGCGTCCCTTGTGGGACGCTTGTTTGAATCGAGGAGAAATTCACGTGGAATGGGCCGCTGGCTCTGCCAGCTCCCATATTTTCTAATGCTTATTGCTCAGCAACCACTGGCCAAATTCTCTTCAAATTTGCCACATGTATGCAGCACCCCTGGGAAAATTTTCTATATATGGTGTAATGACATTTCGACCAGTCAGAAAAGTCACATGACGAAAAACATGTTTTTATAAGGGATGTGCTTGTCTGGATGATAACGTAAAAAAGCGCTTCACCTATTCACATGAAATTGGACCAATAGGTTTTTTATATAGATGTCTGGAAATCATTAACTTTTGGAAGTGATCCGATTTATATAAAATAGCCGACTTATTAATGATTTAGAACTGGACAACAAAGCCCTAGCTCAGCACAGTTTCATCAAATCCATTCAGTTGGAGCAGAGCAATGCTGTGGCCTGGAGTAACCTGGGTGTGCTGTACCTCAGGAATGATGATATCAAGCTTGCACATGAGGCCTTCAAAGTGGCTCAATCACTGGAGCCTTCATATGTGGCTTCATGGATTGGACAGGTTAGTCTTACTGTGGTTATTAACCTTTTCAGGCTGGGGTTGTAGTCATCCCTAACAAAGCCCATGTTGTGAGCGAGTAGAAAATTTTTGGGCACTGTACAGACTAAAGCCCTGGGGCCGGTTTCACAAAGGGACATAGTCTGAACTTAGTCAGTACTTTGTTTTAACTTTAGGTAAGTCTGTGGTCTAAGACTTCACAAAGTCTACATTTTGGCTAAGTCTTTGGCTCAAAGTTAAGTCCAACTTTTGTAAACAAAGATTTAAATATGGCTGCCATAATTTTTTCTCGACTTCAAAATTTGAATTGGCCGTATATATCTGTATTTCCAAAGTAGTCTTTGGGAATTTTTATGTGGTAATGTTTCCCATTGCAAAACAGCATTTTTCCGATGATAAAATGCATTAAACAAAGGATGTATGTTGCCAATAGTATATTTTGAATAGTAATTAAGGGTCACATAACACAGAAAAACACTGTGGTTAATTAATAAATCAGTCTTAGTGTGGTTTTGGCTAAGTCATTCTTTGTGAAATCCGTTTAAGCCCCAGACATAGCTAAGACAAAAGGCTCAGACTTGAGTCCCTGACTTAGCCAAAATTTGGCTAAGTCTAAGACCCTTTGTGAAACTAGCCTCTACATATATACCTTGCAAAAATATCAGAAAGCTTGAAACCTACCTGTCCACCAAAGCATACCCACCTTAATCTTAATTTCCCCCCGCCATTCTCTATGCTTCTTTACCTTTTTACTCTCTTGGATACTGAAATTTGGTTGACTGTTTTGGTGATGTTGCACCTTAGATTCCATTTAGATAAAGTGGAGATTATCTGCTTATAAAAGCCAATTTGAATTAGAATTAGGATATGATTATCCTGGTGCAGTGGCTATACTTTGGTATTTTTTTTTCATTTTGAATTTTGTTTCTGCTGTCATAATATTGTTCATCTTCATGAGTGGTAAATTTTGTTGTATATTTCTAATAAGGGATGTTTTACTTTTATTATCCACTCACTTTGCTTTGATAATAAGTAAAATAATTCCATAGTTCCCAAAAGAATACAAAAAATAGCTCTGGAATGTATTTGCACTTATTTAGAGAATATAAAAACTTCAATTTATAATGTGTGGTTACATTGACATTATGGCACAGATTTCAGTTCAACACAATGGAGCAGAAGCTCAGTAGCAATACCTTTTCACTGATGTATATGACACAGTTGCGGCTTACATAATTAATGAAATATTAATGAAAAATCAGCAGTTGTTGACAAATTTGTAATGCTAAGTATGCATTATAAGTGGCGAGGTCCTCGGTGATGTAGTTTGGCATCTAATCATAGGCTGTCACCTCTATGGGTTTGAGTCCCACAAGTGGCAATGCTGAGGACCTGTCCCTATATGACCCTTGCTGTTGAAGGGGATGTAAAACCCCAACTTTGCATAATAAGTGTGTGGTGGATAACAATAAAAATACATACCAATTTTACCTCGTTATTATCCATTTCTTTGCTTCATCGACTGAGACGGAGTGACAAAATTAGGATATGTTATATAGTTTCCATCACACCACAGGGCTGTCCATATAATCACACAATTAATAGGGCAATTTTATCATGCCTGTTATTACCTATAGCATATATTTATATAAAACTTAATATGTATTCAGGCTTTGATAGCTGAGACAGTGGGACAGAGTGAGGAGGCACTGGACCTTTTCCGTCATACCACAGAACTGTCCACACATGCAGAAGGGGCACTGGGTTATGCTCATTGGGTGTGCCAAATCCTACAGGACAAACAGAAGAGTCAGACTGACTGGAGCAGATACATCATAGAACACATGCACGCAGTGACAGCAGCTAGTGATGTGCTGGCCAAGTATCTAGGTAAGTCACTCTGTGTTAACATAACCATGATAGAACACATACACACAGTGACAGCGGCTAGTGATTTGCTGGCCAAGTATCTAGGTAAGTCACTCTGTGTTAACGTAACCATGATAGAACACATGCACGCAGTGACAGCGGCTAGTGATGTGCTGGCCAAGTATCTAGGTAAGTCACTCTGTGTTAACGTAACCATGATAGAACACATGCACGCAGTGACAGCGGCTAGTGATGTGCTGGCCAAGTATCTAGGTAAGTCACTCTGTGTTAACGTAACCATGATAGAACACATGCACGCAGTGACAGGGGCTAGTGATGTGCTGGCCAAGTATCTAGGTAAGTCACTCTGTGTTAACGTAACCATGATAGAACACATGCACGCAGTGACAGCGGCTAGTGATGTGCTGGCCAAGTATCTAGGTAAGTCACTCTGTGTTAACGTAACCATGATAGAACACATGCACGCAGTGACAGGGGCTAGTGATGTGCTGGCCAAGTATCTAGGTAAGTCACTCTGTGTTAACGTAACCATGATAGAACACATGCACGCAGTGACAGCGGCTAGTGATGTGCTGGCCAAGTATCTAGGTAAGTCGCACTGTGTTAACGTAACCATGATAGAACACATGCACGCAGTGACAGCGGCTAGTGATGTGCTGGCCAAGTATCTAGGTAAGTCGCACTGTGTTAACGTAACCACCAGGGTTTGAAACTAGCGCCTGTCCGCGACCGACAGAACTGCTTCTGGGTTGAAAATATTTAGACCTTTTCAGTCCCTTTGACCTGGTAGCTTTAAGGCATGCATATAAGCACACTGTGCATGGTCTAATTATGGTTTGGATGGTTTGAATATTATCCAAACATACCAAAGTGACCACACGTGTGTGTCGAGATGCACACCTGTTTTAGTTCACTGGTCTTGTGTTTATAATCGGCATGCATGGTCGAATTATGGTTTGCATGTTCTGAATATTACAATACATACAGAAATGATAATAAAATCAATGAATGCTTATGTGTGGTGTTGGCGCAAAACCAGTGGCTCACTAAATGAAATCCTATCTGTCACAATGGGAAGCTGCAAAAGTAAAATCTTCACTGAATTCTAATTTGACTTTAATAGTGCTTAATTTGCATAAAAAGACACCCAAAGGTGCAACAACCAAGATTCAAGTAAAAAGAATTAAGAGAGACATAAAAATCATAATTTTATTTTCAGACAATGCAATAAACAATACAGTGATACAGTAGTACAGCTTAAATAGAATAATGCAGTACAGTAGAACCTCAATTATCCGACCCTGTTGGGGGAGTAACAAATTATTTGGATAATAATAAGGTTGTGTAATAGAAGAGATAAAATAACAGGTTTAAATGGAGTTGGGAGAGTGGGTCTGAGGTCAGAGAATTCAATATCTGGATAAGATAATAGAAGGTAGTATAATACTTAAAGTGCCAAAATCTTGCGATCTGTAACATAGGACTCAAAAAAAAAAAAAAAAAATTACTGGGACTTAATGGCGGTCATGTAGTCCCATGGACTCCCATTTTAGAGGTGCTTCGCAATCACTGTAACATACATCTAGGGATAATATTCACTTCCTTTCTGACATTTCATTGGTTAAAGACATGTGTTGTTTTTACAAATGTCAGATTTGCAGCCTAGTACTTGTACAAATAATCTTCCATGAAAGTTTCTGCTCAGTGGTGTGGCAGTTAGAGTGCTCGCCTTCAACCTCTGAGGTCGCTGGTTCAAATCTCAGCACAGGCACTTCATGTTGGAAAGTTGCTAGTTACTTGCCGATGCCCTGTGGTTTACAGTGCAGAATCTTGACCATCTAGTATGTACTGGTTCCTCCACCCATAAACTACCCATCGCAATATGACCCTGGCTGTTGAATGCAAAGTATGACAAAAAATTAATCAAAATCTATGAAACTTTCTAAATTGTTCTCTAATGTTGTCACTAAATATACATTAAGTAAATTAAAATCTAATTTAAATGCCATCACTTACAGTGTGTGATAATTGCTGCCATGTATAGTGTATTTTTTATAGCCTTCTATCGAATTTTCGTTCTCAGAAATGTTTTCATATCGGACTGATAAGCTTTCTGGCGGACCAGAAACTTCAGCAAGTTGTCAGTCCTGTGGTCCTAAAAATATTTTGGCTTAATTTCGTACCCTGGTAACCATGATAGAACACATGCACGCAGTGACAGCGGCTAGTGATGTGCTGGCCAAGTATCTAGGTAAGTCACTCTGTGTTAACGTAACGATGATAGAACACATACACGCAGTGACAGCGGCTAGTGATGTGCTGGCCAAGTATCTAGGTAAGTCGCACTGTGTTAACGTAACCATGATAGAACACATGCACGCAGTGACAGCTGCTAGTGATGTGCTGGCCAAGTATCTAGGTAAGTCGCACTGTATTAACATAACCATGATAGAACATATGCACACAGTGACACACTGTGTTCACATAACCATGATAGAACACATGCACGCAGTGACAGCGGCTAGTGATGTGCTGGCCAAGTATCTAGGTAAGTCGCACTGTGTTAACCATGATAGAACACATGCATGCAGTGAAAACAACTAATGATGGCTTACATGTTGACTATGTTGGAGCCTGTGAGATTTTACTTTTCTTATCTCTTGTATATTTATTAGGTTATATTTGCATTATTTAGTGATGGGTTCTAGATAGTGGGATGCACGATATTTCGCAAGTTTTAGTACTAGCCTGCAATTTGATTCGGTGCATTTGGTAGATCGCAGTCCCACATTATAAAATGGAGTTGCACCAATTGTTTTATGTTAAACCTTTCAATTTTTTTTTATAAAAAGGGCTGTATTCAGGGTTTTTTTGTTGAAACATGACATGTTATGTGAAAACACCATGAATATTATAAAGTAGATAATTCTGAAGAAAGCCCATTCACCATAGTAGTGTAATGCCATTGGTATTTTTGTGTCCGTGGTCTTTTCAAGCATCCTTTTTTCATGGGTTTGCTTATAAATTACATTGCTACCATGTAATATTATGAATTTTGGCTTGCATTAACCTTTCTTTGGTATTAGAAATTTCTGTTTAGTGCAAAATGTCACTGAAAAACGAATTTTCATGTGATAAGTGTAGCTCCCACTAACCTAAGAAAACTATAGATATAATTTCTTTGTTCTATGGTTGCATGTAATAAATTAGAAAGAATCAGCTACATTATTTTCCAGTTATTCTTCATTGACTAGGTACAGCACAGGTTCCCCCTAATTTGACCAAGCCTCCACATTCTCAGATATTGGGGGAACTGTCCCCACATTTCACAATTTCTATAGTCAACATTGATATTTTTGGTGGTTGCAATGTATCTTTTAGTTTACTACATCATAACAACAGCATAACAACATTGGCATGCCTGTCAATTATCTATACAACTACAGTGCTAAACATCCTTTTTATTGCGTTAATACATCCTATCCAATGGACAATAGCTTATCCGGTCGGCGCAGACCGGCCCGCTAAACGTCAGAAAAAGACGTCCTGTGTTTCCACCGGCTAGGCCGGTCCAGTACTGTGCACTCGCCAGATGGCGTGTCGTACTTCCTTCCTGTCTAGACAGCGTGACGTCATAGCATCTTTTTCGTTTGACGCATGTACATGTGGCACGGATTATCACAGTGAATTTTAATTTCAAGTAATTTGTGAGAACTCTTACGTTTTTCATTTCTTTATTATATATACGGATTCTAGAAAACTTAGAGCACATTATGTCTTCTCCCAGTCAACGTAGGGGAAGTTGTGGCCATATGATGGCTGGGTTTGATTTACATGGGGTTTGCGCGCGCTGTCGCGATAAGAAGAAAGGGAAGGATCCCTGTGTGGAAAAGCCTGGTGCGGATTGTCCTATTTGTATTTCCTTCACCCCAGAACAGTTAGCACAACTTTCAACCCCAACGTATAAGAATAAGAAGGAGAAGCAAGAACAGAAGTCTTGAACACCAGCTAAGAATCCTTCAGATGTCGCTCTCAGTCCCACCCTTGTGGACCCGTCCTTAGTGATGGTAATGGGGGTTGTGGATGGTCAGTCTGCCTCCGGGCCGTCTGATTTGAGTGAGAAATCGGCTGAGCAGAAAAAGAAAGAGGTTAAGAAGGTTTCCAGCTCCAAGCCGGTCAAACCGGACAAGCCGGTCAAGTCTTCTCACCGACCTTCTGCTGAGTCTACCGACCAGAAACTTGAGATCATGGAGCAAAAATGGTCGGACCGGTTCAACCGGTTGGAGGCACTTCTACTGGCCAAAACTCTGGACCGGGAGCCTACTTTCAGTACTGTCAAGGTTGCACCGGCTCATGCTCCACCGGCCACTGCCATCAGCTCTGAGCCCTTCATCAAACTATCTGGCCAGTCCTCTTCATCCTCACAGCCATCTCACCCACCGGCTGCTTCTATGTCACCAGTCACCGGCCTTGCTGAAACTGTAGCTGCTTCTAAGGCCGGTTCCGACTCTTCTCAGCCTGCCTACCGACCAGAGACTTCAAGGACAACCGACCAACCTGTTAAGAGGTCGTTTTCTACTGCTTTTGATACTAGAAGGGATACCTTGTCCAGTGATTCAGACTCTGAAAGTGCTAGTTCAGATAGACCTCCTGTTGATTTATACCTGGAAGAGGGTGAACTTTCTGACGATCCGGATGTGTCGTTTACTGACCCAGACCAATCCCTGTCTGAAGAACAATCATATAGGGAGACAATGAGGGGTATACGGTCTTACATGGGTTGGACTCATGTTCCCGACATGGATTCAGGCACCAAGACGTCAGATGATAACCCTTTTGCCGGACCAAAACTTCAGACGCCGGGCAAAGTTTCAGTTAATCTACCCGTGGACGAGTGGCTTTCCAACAAATTGTCCAAGCTCAACCTCACCCTAGTACAGGGTTACCCTTCTCGTACCACTGAAGCAGGCGCTCTTCAACGAGATCAATTTGTCCGCACTGCCAAGTCCCAAAGCAAATGGTACGATGTGCATTCAGAAAGCAAGAAGGACTGTAGCTCTAGACCTAAACCTTGGAACACTGGTTCTTCACGCATTAATAGTACCTATCTGAGGATAGCTTGTCAGGCTGGCATTGCATCCAATCCACCCTTGTCTAGACCCATTTCCCAGGAAAATCTAAGAAAATGGGAGAGGTCAGCCCGGGAGTCATCTACAATTTGCAACCAAGCAGCTGGTTTCAATCGCTGTCTACTTAAAGTACAGCAGAATATGCAGTCCCAACTCCGCACTATCCGGACTGAATCCAAGGGCAAAACAGCAAACAAGGTTTCTGCAGCAACAGATGAACTTCAATTCCTGTTAGACTTTAACTCCAGTATTTGCCAAGCCATGGCTAAGGCTATGGAACATTTGACTGACTATGTATTTGTTAACATGGCCAACACCACCCTGTTAAGGCGTGATTCATACTTGTCTTATCTCAAGGCTGGAGTAAAGGCAGACACCTTAAATGCACTCAGATCTGCCCCACTGGAACTGGATACTTTATTCCCGGACTCAGTGATTAAGCAAGCGGAGGAGGACATTTCAAATTTTGATAGAAACCGGTCTGGATCGGTCTACAAAAAGGGCAGATATCACCCTTACGAGAGACAGGACAAAAAATCTGATCCCAAGAAACAGGACCGACCGACCAGTATTCCTCACGACCAGCCAAGGGCCAGCAGCCGTATAAATGACAATTACTGTGTAACAAAGTTACGGGCACGGCTGCTGGCCGGGAGCACTCTCAGAAAGACATTGACTGTTCAATCTATAAAAACACATGTAAATTTAAATGTTGTAAACCATGTCCATTCTGCAACCGGGCATCCACAAAGGAAAGGAATAAGTCCTGGCTTGTCAGCTGTAATGTCAAAAGATTGTACATTAAAACATGTCAAAGGTGCTTCTTCTGTCATTCAATTGCCTTGTGTCCAAACTGTGACAAATGTCCCTCTTGCTGTACAAAGTCTACCTGTAGGGTCCAGACTTCAAAACTTTTGGCAAACTTGGCTGAAAATGGGTGCTGGACCGAAAATAGTTCAAATCTTGAAAGAGGGTTACACCTTCCCCTTTCGGATCCGGCCAAATCTTGCAAGGTCTCCCACTGTCATAAGCCGTTATGTCAATCCCCACAGGAACAGCTACCTGCTGGAGGCATTGCATCAGCTTATAGACAAAAATGCAGTAGAATTGGTCCACAATCAAACATCTCTCGGGTTCTTCAATCGACTATTTCTAGTACCAAAGCCTAACAACAAATGGAGGCCAATACTGGACCTCAGCAAGCTAAACCCTTTCCTCAAGATGGAGAAATTCAAAATGGAGACACCGGAAACTATCAGAACATCCCTCCAACAAGGGGAGTGGGTCACCTCAGTAGATTTCAAAGATGCCTACTTCCATATACCAATACAGGAACAATCCAGGAAATATCTAAGATTCCATGTCCAGGGCCGGACTTATCAATTCAAGGCACTGCCCTTTGGTCTGTCCACAGCGCCCATGGAGTTCACTGTATTAGCAAAGGAGGTGAAACTAATGGCCATACACAAGGGTATAAGGATCCACCAGTACCTAGACGACTGGTTGGTGAGAGCCAGATCCCAGCAAATTTGTCTCCAACACACCCAAGTCCTGGTCAAGATGTGCCAGGACCTAGGTTGGCTGGTGAATTTAGAGAAATCAGAACTGGAACCAAAACAAGTCTTCGATTTTGTAGGTTACCAGTTCGACCTCAGGTCCGGCCGGGTCAGGCCGACTCCGGACCGGTGGCAAAGCCTTCAGGACAAGATACAAGCACTCTTATTGCTACCGGCCTGTCCGATCCGGCAGTTCATGTCCTTGATAGGCCTTCTGACAGCCACAGAAAAGCAAGTTCACCTCGGCCGACTCCACATGAGACCCATACAGTGGCATCTCAAAAACAATTGGAGGGTACCAGAATCTCTAGAAAAGGTTATCCCTCTTCCAAGGTCCCTGCACCCTCACTTACAATGGTGGCTAGAGGAAGACAATGTGCTTCAAGGCCAACTATTACACCCAGTAAAACATGCTCTGCAAATTTTTACAGACGCATCAAAAGAAGGGTGGGGCGCTCACTTAAACGAGTTCACTGCAAGAGGGTCCTGGTCGGTGCCGGAAAGCAAGTTGCACATAAACTATCTGGAACTAAAAGCGGTGTTCCTAGCTTTAAAAGAGTTCCAACATCACTCTGTAGGCAAAATAGTTCTGGTAGCAACCGACAATACCACAGTGGTAGCCTACATAAACAAGGAAGGAGGAATGAGGTCGGGCCCACTATGTGCCCTACTGTGGAGAATCTTGACCTGATGTTCCCAGGGACAAGTGACTCTAAAAGCTCGACACATCCCAGGCCGTTTAAATGTGATAGCAGACAAACTATCCAGGCTGGGTCAGACCATCCAAACAGAGTGGTCCCTCCTTCCGGACGTTTTTCAACAGTTATGCAGTCAATGGCACCGTCCCCAAATAGATCTATTTGCCACGAGGTTCAACCACAAGTTACCTCAGTTTGTCTCTCCAATACCGGATTCCCTGGCTGTAGCAGTGGATGCACTTACTCTGCCATGGGAGGATCTGGATGCATACGCCTTCCCTCCGACCGCCATATTGGGCAAAGTGGTGGAGAAGCTACTGGACTCCCGGTACAGAGACTCATTCTGATTGCCCCGGGGTGGCCCAACATGCCTTGGTTTAGGGACTTGGTGACCATGTCCAGCCAGGTCCCTGTCGGCCTGCCCAACATGCCCAATCTGCTGACACAGCCCTTCAATCAGATCCCTCACAGAAATCTGGCAAATCTAAATCTCCATGCCTGGCTCCTAGAGCCACAGAGATCAAAGAACAGGGCTTCTCTCAGACAGTGGCAGCAAGAATTGAGGCTCCTCAAAGAAGATCTACCAGATCAGTGGGCCATTTTTACAAAGTGGATGGTCACTAATCAGGTGGACGTCAGGGCACCACCTGTAAAGTCGGTGGCTGACTTCCTAATGTACCTCTTTGAGGACAAGAAGTTACAGCCCAGCACCATTGATGGATACAGGTCTGCCATTGCTGATAAACTAGGTAATACAACAGTCAATATCAGCAAAGATGATAATCTCACTCGTCTCTTGGAAAGTTTCCACAGAGATAGACCCAAAGGGCGGAGGGGAATACCCTCCTGGAACCTCTCCGTGGTGTTACACCAGCTGACAAAGGCTCCTTTCGAACCTCTTAGGGAGGCATCTCTGAAGCATCTGACCTTCAAAACTGTCTTCCTTTTGGCCCTGGGCTCGGGCAAAAGAAGGAGTGAGATCCATGCATGGCAGCACAAGAACATCAGACACCAATCTGATTGGTCTAGGGTGTCCCTGTTTCCATCTCCCAGCTTTCTTTCCAAGAATCAGCTGGCCAGAGAGGGTCCGGAGAGTGTAGCCCCAGTGGTCATACCAGCCCTGGCTCCTACTCTAGATAAATCCCTCAAGTCTGACAGATCCCTGTGTCCAGTCGAGCTTTGCGCTACTATTTGGACAGGACTTCAGACCTCAGGCAGCACAAGGAGTTAGTCTTTGTCTCCTTCAAGAAAGGTTTCGACAAAGACATCTCCCCTGCCACTATCTCCTCATGGATCAAGCAGACTGTGATCCTATGCTATGAGCTCTCTGATCACCAACCCCACACCCTGCATCAAGTTAAAGCTCATGATGTCAGGGCCTTTGCTGCCTCTAAGGCCTTACAGTCAGGAGTTTCCTTAGAGCAGATCTTGTCAGCTTGCCACTAGAAATCCCATAATACTTTCACACAGTTTTATCTGAAGGATGTGGCCTGGGCTGATTCAGAGCTCTTTCATTTAGGTCCTGTAGTGGCAGATCCACCAACAGACTAGGGCCTAGAGGAGATTTGTAAATAGTGTACATACAGTTAAGCAAAAAAAAAAAAAACTCAGACGTGCTTCCTTCGGGAGGTTTATTTCTTCTCATGGGACTGAACTCAGCCCTCTCTTCCCCTACCTCAGAGCAGGTCTGTCAAAAAGGGGGGGGGGGAGGGCAAGTCGGTTGGACCGGTTAGCCGGTATCTGTTGACCGACTATAGCCTTAAGGGTTTCCTGACCTCAGGGTCGACCCAGGTGTGGAAAGTTGTTAGTTTATTTTATGAGTTCATCTAAGTCCCTAGTAACTGACCCGCCTACCAAGTGGTAGTTATTCAGCTATTGTCCATTGGATAGGATGTATTAACGCAATAAAATTGCAAATTTAATAAGTAAATTAAATTTTTATAAGTTAATACCCTATCCAATGGACACACAAGACCCTCCCACCGACCCCGCTATCAGTTTACTAGGGGTCTAATAGGTTTAGACAACGAAAAAGATGCTATGACGTCAGGCTGTCTAGACAGGAAGGAAGTACGACACACCATCTGGCGAGTGCACAGTACTGGACCGGCCTAGCCGGTGGAAACACAGGACGTCTTTTTCTGACGTTTGGCGGGCCGGTCTGCGCCGACCGGATAAGCTATTGTCCATTGGATAGGGTATTAACTTATAAAAATTTAATTTACTTATTAAATTTGCAAATTTATATTAATTGAAAACAATTTATTGAAAAATATTAATTACACTACAGCAACCTGACACTGATTTGCTGTCTAAACATCTAGATAATATGAAAGAAAAAACCAGTCTTATATCTTGTCATCAGTCTCTGAACACCAACACTCTTGATGCCCAGGGCTGAATTTCAATATAATTAAAAGTAATAGCCCACAGCAGTTTATATGAATCTTTACCGTAACAGAGTGGAACTTTCTATTATTTTGCATGTTCATAAAGACTTTGGTCAGTGGTAAACTCGTGTAGCAGTACAGAAATGACTTAATTAAAATAATTATTGAAATGATTAAAGTTTGGACAATAGACTTTCTAATGTGTCTGCATTATTAACTTAATTAATGGCAAAACTATATCAGTTAACACAGGTAGGATATCATTCTAATTAGTACTGTCTTGTATATTACATCATATTATTAATAAATCATGTTCATTTTTATAACTTTTTACCCCAGGGGTATTGTTTTCACCCATGGTGTCCGGATGGGCAGGCAGGCGGGCGGCCAGTGGGAAGAAGTTTGTCCGGTCTGTATCTCGGAAACCGTAAGGTGTAGAAAGTTGATACTTGGTAGGGACATTGGTTAGGGGGTGTAGTGTGCAGCATCATGGTGTAACGTTGATTTGACCTTTGACCTTGCTGTGGTGACATTGACCTATAAAATCTTGTCTGGGCTATATCTTGAAACCGTACAGTGTAGGAAGTTGATACTTGGTAGGGACATTGGTTGGGGGTGTAGGTGTGCAACGTCATGGTGTGACCTTGATTTGACCTTTGACCTTTCCGTAGTGACCTTGACCTATAAAATCTTGTCCGGGCTATGTCTCGGAAACTGTAAGGTGTAGGAAGTTCATACTTGGTAGGGACATTGGTTAGGGGGTGTAGGTGTGCAACATCATGGTGTGACCTTGATTTGACCTTTGACCTTGCCGTAATGACCTTTACCTATAAAAACTTCTCCATGCTAAATCTCGGAAACAGTACGGTGTAGGAAGTTGGTACTTGGTAGGGACATTGGTTAGGGGTTGTAGGTGTGCAACGTCATGGCGTGACCTTGATTTGACCTTTGACCTTGCTGTAGTGACCTTGACCTATAAAATCTTGTCTGGGGATATCTTGGAAACTGTAATGTGTAGGAAGTTGATACTGTGTAGGGACATTGACTAGGGTGTGTAGATGTAAAACATCATGGTGTGACCTTAATTTGACCTTTTACCTTGCCGCAGTAACCTTGACCTATAAAATCTTGTCTGGGCTATATTTCGGAAACCATAAGGTGTAGGAAGTTGATATTTGGTAGGGACATTGGTCGGGGGTTATATGTGTGGAACATCATGGTGTGACCTGGATTTCACCTTTGATCTTGCATATTTGATGCTATTTTATCTCTCTACAGGGATATCTGATACTATTTTATATCTCTTATATCTTTTTACTTGAATCTTGGTTGTTGCACCTTTGGGTGTCTTTTGATGTAGATTAAGCACTGTTAAAGTCATATTAGAATTCATTAACCATTTTACTTTTGCAACTTCCCATTATAACATTATTGCTTCAAGTGAGCCACAGGTTTTGCCCCAACTCCACATAAAAGCATGTATTGCCACATCTGTATGTATGGGTAATATTCAAAACATTCAAACCATAATTCGACCATACAAATGAGTATCAAAATGGGAGAAGTCTTAAAGCTTCAAATTTTTTAGTTTACTGAATTGTCCTGTTTTAATACTTAATCTTTACATGCAGTTTCTGTCTCTTAGATGTTATTTTCTCTACTTAAATATTATTTGGACACTGACACTGCTCTGAAAGTATCCCAATCTGTGTACAGTTTCACTACTTCTATATCTCATGGTGTTGAAAACTATTTCCCCAGGCTGTGGGGTACGGGCATCTCTGGTGCTATTTTTTATTGCTCTGTTGTTTATCTGAGTGAAAAAAGTTAAATATTGAAAATGACATACTTGTGTTAAAAAGGTTTCCGAACAAGCGACAAGTTAAAGAGCTGTGTAGCTTGTGTAGGTATTGATTATTGTTCCAATTGATTTCAAATATTCAGGCCACAGTGTAAATAGTTTTGCTCAGGTATTTGGAAATACAGAAATCCATTAAATAGTGTTGTCTCATGGTTAAAATTGTACTCTGCATGGTAAAGTTATGGTTTGTAACATTTAAAGCATAATTTCTGCTTGTAGTAATTGTGAATTCAGTGTCATAAATAGTCATTACTTCAATGTAATCAGTGACACTGGGTTGGTATATGAAGCTTTTTTGTTACTGATGATGAAATTTGCCACTTTAATAAAGAATTTTAATATACAGTCCTACAGTTGTGACCTTGTATCAGGGACATCAGTATTAAAACAAACTATGGGCTCATAACTTTGATTTTTATTAAACAATTTTGATTCCTAGACTATACAGTGGAACCTGTATCGTCTAAACTTCTGTTATAATTGAGTTTATGAAGACAGTTCTACACTCTTATGTGTATTATTTTCTACTGTTATACAACAAAATACCTCTTGTGTTCTATAAATGTTTAACTATCCCAACAAATACATCTCTCTTCCAGTATGGTGAGATAACAGGGGTTCCACGTAATGTATTGCATATTTATAAATCTTCTAGTCATACATTAATAGTGAAGTAAATTCTCTTTATCTAGTCCCATTTCTTTCAGTGCCTCTGTCACCCGATGATAAAGCTCTTCTCTTCTGTAAAATAGTTCTTTATTGGATTCTGCTGCACCTGATAACCTCTCCTTGCAGTCTGCCTGTCTGTTCATCTGTTTTACTCTTGCTCCATCTGTATTGTAACCGTGGGAACAGTTTCTACGGTAATGGTGGATGCTGGCAACTGTGATTGGCACTCTTTTATCTCCAGTGCTAATTGTTTGGCTATCAAATAGACATCCATGGTTATGAGCCAAAGCACAGAATCTTGGGTTAATTGCTGGTTTAGACTTGCCATATTTGTATGAATACTTTGTATATTGACTTGAAATTAATGCGATGTGGTCATTGTTGTTTACTTCTCTTTGTGGTTTAAAATCTAAGAAGAAGTCTAAAGAATGAAATAGAAATGCAGAACTAACATTGGCTCTGTAAGTAATCTTTTCAGTGTGATGAAACATACTGTTGTAGTCCTTGAATCCATAAGGTACCAGCATTTCATCTATGTCCAAAATAATGGCATACTTGTATCTGAAGGAGTTCATCACAATACAGTCATTTATTGTGGCTCTTACTGCCATTTGAGAAACTTCGTATTCATTACTTCCAGTGACAGTTTCAACAGGTGGAGGAAAGCTTTGAACAGAAACTACCCCTTTTGATCTGTAGTATTGAAATATAATCTTAAGGTGTTCATCTGGGGTTAGTTTAACATCATAGAAATTAATTTCTTTGATTCCATACATTAAGTTCATTTCCATCCATTCAGTTAAAGCCAATGCTTCTCTGGAATCCAGTTTCCCATAGAGTGGGGGCACGCAAATCCCATATACATTTGTATAGTTCTCTCTGATTGGATATTTCAACTTAACCTTCACATAACTCATGCATGGCACAAAGGTCAAGGACACATGTGTTGGAGTTTGTGAATTGTTAAAATACAGTCCAGTTGGATGTTTACATTTAATAGACAGCTGATATCTTCTGTCCCCATTTATCTGAAACACCCATTTATCCAACCTGTTGATTTGAACTTGTGTAGTTATAGGGGAGGTACAGCCTTCATACCATGCATAGCAATGCACTTCATAACGCTCCACCTTACGTGTAGGGCTGCTGTAAGTTAGATCCACGTTAGACACTCCTGTGATTAATATATTGTGAGCTTTTGAATCATCGATTCTCCTTTGATCAAAATAAGCTCCCATTAATACAAACTTAACTGTTTTATTTGGATGTGAAAAACTCTGCCAATGGTGGTTAACAGTAATTGTATCTTGCAGATCAAAACCCTCGCATTGGTCTTTGAATCTACTCATCATTGTCAGTTCTTCCATGTCACTAGTATGATTTTGTTGTATCATTTTGATTTCATTGTCTGGTAAAGTCAACATTTGTTGATTATGTATTCCTTCATATGAATATATGTTTATTTTTTTTCCTTTTAGATGTGATACTTATTAAGACACAATAGATTAGAAAGTATAAACTTAGAAGAATTGCTGCAGTGAATTGTGGTCTTTTTTGTAACCTTTTCATAATTTTATGTTGTGCTGGTTTTCAGTATAACATTGATATGAATCTATTGCACTGAAGTTTATTGAACATTTTCCTTTTGCCACATTTAGTATAAATATTAGTCATAGGAAATGCTGAAATGGTCTGATATTGTTTTTCTCACAGCAAAAAGAAAAATTGATTGATTCTAATGTCTTTTTTGAAGTAGGGAATGTTATAAAACAGATTGAATTTAAAATAATTTGTTAACCCAGGAAGCTTTACATTTATTTTTCAGAGGACATAAAAGTGGGCCAGAGTTATACACTAAAAAATACTCCCATATCATTCCTGTTAGAAAGACACTTTATTGGTTGCATATCAAGCATCACTCTATTTTCAAGATGGCCTTATTGGTGTACAAGTTCCTACAAACTGGTTATCCTAAATAGTTAAACCTTTCCTTAAACCCAGACATAGTGTGTACAAAACTCGTAGAATTAATCTGATGGTCTCCTTTTTGAGGTCCCACATTTTGCATCAATATACAAGTCTAAAAAGCATTTTGGTCTCAGCTGTGCATATGATACCACAAGCATTTGGAATGATCTGCCTGATGATGTACACTCATCCAAATCTCTGTCTTCATTCAGAAAGAAGGTGAAAACCTATCTCTTTGCTAAAGCATACCCACCCTAATTTTTCTGGTTTTATCTTGGTCTTCCTCCATGGCACTGAGCCCTGTAATTTTTCTGGCTTAATGATTATGGATCTCTGCTGTCTGGTATTATGCCCCTTTCAGTCTGTCTATAGATCGAGATTAAGTACTATAAAAGTACTAGTACAATTAGACTTAAACTTAAAATAGTGCTCCTCTGTCATTGGTTACTATCCCCAGAGGGAGGCTAAATAGACCCAAGAACGTTGATAAATGGTCAACCCTGAGATTTGGAATGTCAGTCACTGGAGACCTGAGCTGTACTTGTGTGGTCAGGATTAGTCAAAGTGCACTTTGAATGCTATAGTAGATATTATCGCTGAGTATAAATATACAGTACAATACACTTGTAGAGAGAGTGAGAGATAACCCAGCAGCCTTCAATTTCTATGGTCTGATTTTGGAGAGACAGAAACTGTATAAGGGTGCAGCAGAGGCCTTTGGAAAGGCAGTGAGGATACTGCAGGAGTCAAAGGGATTAAAGGAGGAGCTACAGAAAGCAAAGCTGAACTTGGCCAGAGTATTAGTGTAAGTGTAGATTTGCAGAGGAGATTTCTGTGTTTTGTTTCACTAATGTTTCAAGTTATCATCCAGGTTCAAGTCAGTGTCTGGTGCAAAACACCTTGATACAACTTTTGGCACTATTTTCTGTATCCCACGTATGTGCTTGGTTTATTTTGACACAATCCACAGGATTTAACACATTTCTTCGCTCAGCCCATATTACAGAAATGTGTGGTATGTGTAGTTTAACAGCTAGCTTGGCTATTCTATAGGGTATTTTCTTTCTTTTAATCATTACTGGTAGAATTATTGTTTTTTTGTTAATTTTACACTTGATGCAGCTGTTTCACTGGCAGTACAATTAAAATCAAATAGTTTTACTCTGAGATATACTTTGATAGGAACAATACAAGCCTTGCATGTTAGGAAAGTAGGCAGTATACTTGAAGAATGGTGGTTGTGTAGTGGTAAAATCTTTATTAACAAGAGCATTCAGCTAACGCATATCTCGACCAAGGCCCAACACGATGAGTGCAGTGTTAAATATCCTGTAAAAAATCCTGGATCCAGAATTGGTTGTGGATCATTCCCAAATTTAAATCAGTTCTATGTTAGATCAAGACCAACTGTGAGAAATTTGTGCAGTGGTTTTGTTAATCTTGCTAACATTCTAACAAACAGAATATAGTGATCATGTACCCTCCTTGGTGGAGATAATTATTCATTTTTCTGGTTTTAACAACTGGTAAATTTCCTTTCATCATGTTGAAAGCAGCAGAAACAGACCTTTAAACAAGTAATAACCGCTTGATGGTAGTTATGGCTTGGGGATTCTGTAAAATGTCTTCTTATTGGCATAAAAATATGTAGATTTTTGCTTAGAGCCAGAAAGAGCAAGAAACTAGATGATCTTATTTTTTATTTCCAGAAATAATGGTGAACATGAGCGAGCTATTGCCCTGTTCCAAGAAGTGGGTGTTTGCACATTTTCTGAGCAGTGTAGTTTTGCTCTAGCTCTGTACAAGATGGGTGCTTATGAGGAGAGTTATGCTCAATACATCGCTGCACTGAAGTGCTGTGACAAGGAGGAAGACAAGTCACATGTGTTTGCAGCACTAGGCATGATCAAATACAGGGTGGGGGCCAAAGAAATGGGAAAAGGTGACATTGATGGTGCCAAGACTGACCTCTTCAAATGGTGAGTTTATTTTTTTCTAGCTACCCGGTATTTATTTTGGTGAAATATTCATAAACTTTAAGCTGCTTCTCTGTGCGATCTGGTTCTAATATAGTCTAATCTAATGCTTTGCACTTGCTATATCTTTCCGTAAGGAACTCACTGTGCTTGGCTGACAAAAGTAGTATTTAAAAAGGAGTGTCAAGGGACGATCTGGGTCAGTAATCCAGAGTAGTGGGTGTGACCAGAGGGAAAAGTGCGAAGTCAGTGGTTCTGTGGTCCATATAATACAAATCAGTGTCTGTTTATGTTTATCAACTCCAGTGGGTCACCACATTCCACAATAAACGTTCTGTGCATGAGCTTGATGCAGTTAGAGGACTATTAGTTTATCATATATCCATGTCACTGTATTTTACACTTTACAGTTCTCCTCTCCTTCAATGGCTTGCTTAAATTGAGGGACTTTATGTGTATTCCTCTGAACCCTTTCTGTCTATCTTCTCCAATATACGGTCCTCCCTCCACCAGTGTGTAGACTAAATACATAACATATTGGGTGACTGTAACACCCCTATACTGCTGTATTTTCTCCAATGTCGAGTTTTTTTACTCCCTCCGTGCATATTCTCAATGTATTTCATATATTGGGTAACTGTAATACACATTTACCTCTGTATTTTCTGTAGTATCCAGTTCTTTACTTCCTCAGTGTATGGACTCGATGTATTACTTTTATTGGTTGACTGTAGCACACCTATACCACTGTATTTTTGCCAGCATCCATTTTTTATGCTTAAAGTGTATGTTGTCGATGAATAAGTTATACTGAGTCACTGTAATACACATACAACCTTCCTCTTTATTTTCTGTAGTATCCAGTTCTTTGGTCCCTCGCTGTATGGACTCAATATATTGCATGTGTAATACAATTGTGCCTTCTGTTTCGTTTCTACACACTTTCTCCAGTATCCAGTCTTCTCCTCCCTCAGTGTATGGACTCAATGGATTACTGAGTCTGGGACTGATCCAGGGAGATTTAACACTGGCAATTGCAGCAGTACAAGAACTCCAGCATTTTGTACAGAAAGGCGAGTCACATGGGTTCACATACATGGTGGCATCTCTACATGCATTAAAGGTGAGATATTGTGACAGCAAGTCATTCATAAATTCTTGGCTTCACCCTTTGTTTCCTGTTTTAAAATATTAATATAAAATTCACTTTATAACTAGAATCTACTGTAGCCACAAAATCTGGTATAATTCTTGCATTAATCTGGTATAATTCTTTTATAACTATTCACTTTACCACAAAAACCAAACATTTTTTGATAGTAGTAAATAAAAATTTGTTTCACTTGTCTGTCAATTTGGTTAAAATTGGTTGTACATGCAGGGAGTGTATTGTCAGTGGAATATTTGTTAACCTTCAAACTGAAGAAAAGAATAACATTTAAGCATTATTCACTTACACCATACAAAGTATTCAGACCTATTTTCGAATTTGTGAGATTATATCCCAATTTTAATTAATTTTAAGGCAGATTAACCAAATGAAAGCAACCAAACTGGTCCATAAGTGCAGAACATTTGTCAATCACTCCTTTATTTTAATGAGGAGTTTCCTGTGGGAAAAAGGATGTTGTCAGTTGATTCACTCCACAGATAAATGAGAGAATTCATTATTGCCATTATTACTTTTAGGGAGAGTTAGCCCAAGGTAAGAGGGAGTTATGTAAGCTGATTCACTGCAGACCCGACCTGGCTGCGGGCTGGAGTTACTTGGTGCAGTTTTCACTGACACATGAGACTGACCTGACACAGACTGTTACCAGGTGCTGTCAGATTGCCCACAACCATGATGTTAAGATGGAACATGAGGTATGGATAAATTCACAAGTTTTATGGTAAAGAATGTAGAATTTGTCACAATATATCTGGAATTTGGCTACTTGGGGCTACTCCATTGAGATTAATAAATGTAAAGCAGAATAAACTGAAATTTTGCTGCTGAAATTCTCACAAAACCTCACAAGTTTGGAAATATTTTGTCATACTTCAAAATAGAGTGAATAGGTTTCTGCCATGGCAAATTTCTTCTACTTTAATAACAAATTTATATTTGTTAGACTGTTGCTTCATGTTTGCAGGCATTATATGTTGAACAGTGTCAAATACTCCGTATAAAATTTCCAAAGTTGAGACAAGTTATATACACCTACAAGATATTTGGTAAAACTTATGACGGACATTAAGTGAAGACACAAATTTAGTGATTGCACTTTTGAAAGAACAGATTTAACCAGGTTAAACCATTTTACTTTTGCTGTTATTACACTTATTTTTCAGAATTTAACTATTTGGCTTGCCTTGGCACTTCTTGGTACAGGACAACATGCTAGAAAGGAAAAACTTTACAACAGTCATAGTGCGGCCCAGAAAGCTGTCTTGTTGTATCCAGGTAAACTGACAAGTAGGAATAATGCTATTTACAAAATTACTTGTGTTTTCTCAAATAACAAATGGTAAAATAATGACAAATTTTAATCAGCGTTTGGTATTTTTGTGAGCTTCCAAGCTTGGTACCATGAATTTTGTGCTTACTACCTACTTTAAATGATTAATTATTGGAGTGTGCTTGAAGGACTGAAAAAACAAACACACCAAGACAGAAAGAATGTTTTCAGATAATAAAAGGTTAAAAAAGTAAAAATCACAAAATTTGACACTGTGTGTTAAGCGATTCTTCAGTTGTACTTTTTAGGCACGTTGCGTGTAACCAACCCACCTATTAGATTGATGTGTCCGACGTCTGTCTGTCTGTCTATCTGTCCGTCCACATTTTTTTTTCTGGACTCTAATTCAAAAACGCTTTGTCCAATCGAATTCAAACTTGACAGGGAGATAGATCACCATCATAGCTAAGTTCCTTTCGAAATTGGTGTAATGCTATCCGTTCGTTTGTCTGTTTTTTGTCCGTTTGTCCGTCAACATTTTCGTTTCCGGACTCTAACTTAAGAATACTTTGTCCAATCGAATTCCAACTTGTCAAGGAGGTAGATCACCATCATAGCTAGGTTCCTTTTGAAATTGGTGTAATTCTGTCCGTTCGTTTGTCTGTTTGTCTGTCCGTCGACATTTCCGTTGCCGGAATCTAAGTTGAAAATGCTTTGTCCAATCGAATTCAAATTTGACAGGGATATAGATCACCATCATAGCTAGGTTCCGTTTGAAATTGGTGTAATTCCATGAGTTTGTTTGTCCGTTTTTTGTCTGTTTATCTGTCCATCAACATTTCCGTTTATTTTCAAGTCTTTCAAATAAACATTTCAGGTAAACAATAAAAGTGTCGACATTTATTTTAGATAAACTGGAGAGCTGGGTAGGTCTGATTGCTGGCATGTATGCTGAGATGGTGGTGTTGACTTGTATGAAGCAGAGACAGAAGTTACAAGAGACCTTACTACCTCTCATCACACACTTCATGGCTAAAGGTGTTACATCCATTCTCACATGAGTCATATGCATCAGCAGTCTGATTGGTGTACTGAAACTATTCTCTTTTGTGATTGGTGCAGAGAAATAATGTCCTCTGTGATTAGAATCCATAAAGAATTTTTATTCTTTTTGACAAAGATAGTATATTTTTATTTCTTTTTGGTGAAAGCTAATAACCTACTCGTACAAAGCTAGGTTGCAGCCCAGTAAAATTTTGGTGATTTTGATTGGTTAGAGTTTATAATAAATGTATTTTATTTTATCAGTTGAGGAGTACCATAGTCAATAAGAAAATAATACCAATAGGCTTAAGGACCCATACTGGTGGTCTGTGTTAAAAAGTCAAGATTGTTACATAATATTCTAACAGAACCCAAAAAGTGATAAAATATGAAATTACTGCTTCTTGGTGGCTAGTAGGGGTATCCCTTATAGTTCAAGTGATAGGGTGTGAGTCTCTAAAGTAAGAGGTTGCGAGTTTAAGTCCCCTGACCAAAGTGTCCTATAACATTTCGTGTCCAGTAAGGGACTGACTAGTGTGGTTGGACTAACCACATCATTAAGAATCATTGGTTCTGGTTACTGTGAACCAGTATGAACCTTAGGACAGGTTTCGTGTGTGGAGGGGAGGATGTGACAGAACCTAAGAGGTTTAAAATTACTTGGCTAGTAAGGTGTTAGGATACTGCCCTCTAAAGTGAGAGGTAGTATGTTTGAGTCCCCTGGAAACCTTGTTCTGTGTGTCAACATTTATTTCACGTCCTCATCCTATGAATATTTGTATTTCATTTCTTTTCAGTGGAGGGGTTCTTGAGTCAGAAGGAAGGTAACACTCCCAGACTTCAGGCCCTACATCTGTGGTGTGTGAAGCAGTATGTGGTGGCCTTACTGGCAGCAGGCAAAATAGAGCAGGCTCAGCAGTTCCTGCAACAGGTGGTTATTAGTTTACTGTACAAGTAACTCTGGAGAGACTCTGGAATTATTTATTATACAAGTAAATCTTTACTTATTGACACAGAAGCAAGAATCACTAAGACCTCAAGTCTTAACCATGTTGAGGAAAGAATTTCAGTCTGAGTTTTAAATATGGGGACTTGATGTGACATGCCATATGATTTTACATTGACAAAATATCGGTATTTAAATGACCAAAACTCTTAACACAGTATCTGTGAGTGTAATCTGTCTGAAACGAGAATATTGTAGCAGAAGTACAGTTTAATCAGACATTGATTCATCAAGTCACAACTTTATAATGAATATTCACAATACCCAATTCAAATGACCAAAGTGTCACTTCATGTATATCTCTGTTAAAACATGCCACAAAATAATGTAAAATATAACTTTCAGCTATTTAAATTATATAAAATACACCTATCATTAGATTAGTTTCACTTACTGACCACCTCCTTCAGGCTCTGTGGCTATATGAAGAAGACCAGCCACTTCAGAACATCCTGGCCTTCCTCAACCAGAACCTGAACACTTTAAAAATCAGTGCCATCAATGATGCAGAGGGCTACATCAGACAAATGCTTGTCAAGCTCTTCTTAGTACATGGCTTGGTGGGAGATGCAGAGAATACACTAAGGATGTGGCTACCCCAGGCCAGGTATGAATCATGTGGCTATATACTCTTTTTCATTGCAGCCAAGTAAGCATAGATGTGGGTACTTTAGAGTGGGCGTTATGTGTGAGGAAAAAGGGTCATCAAGATGGATTTGTATAGAAATTGGTAATATATGCCTACAAACTATCCATCTAAGTCCAAGCATGTATAGAAAATTTGACAACCACAACTATGGTATGCTCCTTGTGGGCAGGTTTATACAGAAAATGTGTCAATTGGAAGCCAGTTTTGCATAAAAACACAGCTTTTTGTGCACAGGTGTATATACAGAATGTGGCTAGGTATGTCTAGATAAGAGGCTATCACAGATTAGGTGTGTTAACAAAATTGCTCCTTTTAGCCATATTTGGGTATTCTTTCACAAAGTTCTACTTCTGCATAGTATGCCACGTCCCTGATCAAGTTGTGTAATGAATATGGCTGTCTCATGCCAAATAATTGTAGAAACCATTTCTCATATCAGGTCCATGTATACATTTGTGTATTGGTGAGATAAATTTAGATTAATAGTGCACCGTAAATACATTTGTGTATTGCTGATATAAGTTTAGATAAATAGTGCACATTGGATGGGTTTCTTTTCTTCAGGTATGTTTAGAAGTCAGCTGTGCAAAGAATAGATCTTACTCAAGTGAAGTATTAACTCTGTTGGCAAATAGGTTTCCAGTTTACTATCTCCTACAATCAAAGATACTAATTAATGTTTCAACTTAAACCTGTAATGATAGATCATAAGTTAACTGAAGGGCTATAAATCTTCAGTGGCCCTTTTAGATTGTTATTGCCTGTGTTCATGTTTGTACATGTATGTTTTTATTGCATAAACTACCCTCTAATGTATCCTCGCTAATGCTTACGTGTTGGTGGGAGCAAACATGAATGACCAAACGAGAATATTTTTAAAAGAAATATTCTTTTTATTGCGTTAATACATCCTATCCAATGGACAATTGCTTTACCGGTCGGCGCGACCGGTCCCGCCAAACGCAGACAAGTTCTACATTGTCCTGTATATAATACCAGCAGGACTGGTCAGTAGTGTGCATTCGCTAGGTGGCGCATCATACTTGCTTCCTGTCTAGACAGAGTGACGTCAGTTCATCTTTTTCGTTTGGCGCGTGTAGTGTGTAGACGTGTTTTTGATGTTATCTCCAAGTTTGAAGAAAGATGGATTATTCTACGAATTTAAAGCTTATTTTCATCTGAAATATATATATATATTGTGTTTCTTACATATCATGGCCTCTCCATGACTTAAACGAGGCAGTATCCAGCATTTTATGGCCAGTTTTGAAGATTTTCTTTGTGCTTGTCGTCGAGACGAAGTCGTGGGTGAGAGGTTGTGTGTTATCCCTGCAGCATTCCTTCTTCTGTTTAGAAGTGTTTGTTTACCACGATTCACCCTCCATTATATTCTACATTATCGAGCAACACTGCGTGTATATCGACGAGAAGAAATTAGAAGGAAATCTTATGTTGTCACGTGACACGGACCTGGTCACGTGATACACATTCAACAATGGAGGAATCGTGTTTCCATCAGAAGAAGACGACCATTTAATTCTCAACACCCATTTTTAACTGGCAAGAAAAAAATCCAGCAACTCATCTGTTGGCCTGAAGAATTAGATGACAAGTAGTCACAGAAATCTGCGAGTCTTGAAGTGCCGGTCATGTGACTTCACAGAATCTCCATACATGACCGACAAGGCTAGCAGAAGGAATTGTGACTCCACAGATCCCCAAGTGAGACCGGTTCAGCTAGCAAGAAGAAGATGACCAGGTCTAGACCCCTTGTGCTGAATTTTACCGGTACCAGCTCTGCTCAGACTACCGGTGGGGTCTCCAGCTAGCCCTCTCCCCCCCTTTGACCCTACCTTGGTACAGGTACTGGGGCAGGTTGAGAGTAAGAAGATCTACCAACCAGTTACAGAGGATGGGCCTACCAGGAACCGGTTATAAAAGTTGCTCAAGCTAGCTGTCCAGGCCACTGAGTTCATGCTGCCTACAATACCGGTTACAGAGCCTACCCACTGGGTGCCGGCTACACAGCCCTCATTGACCAGTGTGCTTCCCCTTAGCCGGTTACAGAGCCAACCAGACCGGTTTACAGGCAGAAAATACAGGTGAATTAACCAGACTGACCCTGGCTGTTTCAAGAATCTGGTTACAGAGAGAATTTTACCGGTTATAGAGAGATCTGCTGCTCCCACCATTCCAGTGCTGACAGCAGGCTAACCAGTTACAGAGTTTACCGGTTACAGAGAGAATTTTCTGGTTACACAGAGATCTGCTGCTCCCACCATCCCAGTGCTGACAGCAGGCTAACCAGTTACAGAGTTTACCGGTTACAGAGAGAATTTTCCGGTTACACAGAGATCTGCTGCTCCCACCATCCCAGTGCTGACAGCAGCCTCACCGGTTACAGAGTTTACCGGTTAGAGAGAGAGAATTTACCGGTTACACAGAGATCTGCTGCTCCCACCATCCCAGTGCTGACAGCAGCCTCACCGGTTACAGAGTTTACCGGTTAGAGAGAGAGAATTTACCGGTTACACAGAGATCTGCTGCTCCCACCATCCCAGTGCTGACAGCAGGCTCACTGGTTACAGAGGTTACCAGTTACAGAGAAATCAGTTGTTCCCATGGGCAGAGAAGACAACCTAAATCAACAAGTCCAGCGAGGACAACAGGGTCACCAGTTACAGAGATTTGCCGGTGACAGTCAGATAGACAGGAAGTTCTTCAGTAAATTGCCTCAACCAACCAGTTACAGAACCTACCGACCGGGTTCCGGCTTACAAAACCTCCATGGACCAGTAGCTTTATACCAAGCCGGTTACAGAGTCTACTGGTCGGGCTTATAGGCAGAGAAATTCCGTTGAAGAAACCTGATTGAAACTGGAACACCAGCTTACCGGATTGACAGATCTACCAAGTGATCAAATAATGATACAGACCTGTGGCTGTCTAATTTCTTGGTTACAGAGAAGCACCAGTTTACCAGTTCTTTACCAGTTAAGTGGCTTACCGGTTACTAAGAAGTGTTGGTTACAGAGAAAGCCTTCTGATTCCACCATTATGGACACGAAAAAGGCAGTTCTTCAGATAAGCCTACCCCTGCTGAGACGTAGTCGCCCAGTTCTGCCAGCTCAAATGAGTTTTTCACAGAACTGTGGACCCACCAGGAACCGGTTACAGAGCATTGCTTAACCTATAACCGGTTAGGCCCTGGTACTGGGCAGGTCCAAAGGATCAGCCGAGGCCCTTTAAGGGTCCAAATGGCCATCTTAGACCAACCAGTTGCTGCCTGAGGAAGCTGGTTGCAGAGAAATTCTTAGACCAGTCACTAGTCCTGGTGAGATGACAGTGTCTCAACCTGCCTGGCCAGTCAGCCAGCCTACTGTCAGGATCTCCTAGCTGGTTGAAAGTGACTATAAAATTATCCAACTACCTATCAACCTTATCTTATCAGACCCACACCAGCCAGTTACTCTTGCCGGTGAGATGCCAGTTACTCAACCGGACATGTTAGGCTACTGCCAACAAGAAGTCTGCTGTATCAGTTATTCTGGAGGTTCATCAGTTTTTTGTTACTGGTTCCAGGGAGATACCAGTGATCCAGCCTCCTAGACTGGCCACCCAGCTTGCCATTTACCCAGCTCGTGACCAGTATCAGCTGACACCAGGGACCTGAATTTGCAAACTCGAGCTTCCCCTCAATATTACAACCCTTTTATCTGTTAATCAGACCAGGGGTCACAGTTCTCATAATGGCTCAGTACCCTAAATGAGTCCGATGGTTTCCAGGAACCACATAAACCTCTCTTCAGCCAGGAGTGGCTAACCTCAAGGTTCCCTACTTCCTCACCCCATTCAGCCAACAAGGAAGTGCCAGAGTTTGCTCATCCAGGGCCTTCCCTGCCTATTCATGCACTCCCATCTGGTCTGTTTTCACAGTACACAGGGGGTGTCCTCTTGGTGTTGGCAAAGGAGGTCTAACTATGACATTACTAAGTACCACAATCCACCAGCACGACTGGTTGGTCAATTCCGGTTACCACCAAACCTGTCTCCAACATACACAATCTCTAGTAGCTCTGTCAGGAGGAAGTTTGAATGGTATCATGGGAAATTAGAACTGGACCTTGAACAAACCTTCGACTTGGTAGGCTACCAGTCCAGCCTGGAAGAAGGCCTGGTGAGATCAGTCCTAGGGCATTTGCAGACGTTATCTGCAATCCAGGAACTTCTCTCCGGACCGACATGCCCGGTCTGGCGGCTGATCCCCCTAATAACATTACTGACAGCCACAGAAAGGCATGTCCACATAGGTGGCCTTCCTCATCAGGCAGATATAGTGACAGTTGTTGAACAGCAGGAGACTACCTGAATTACTAGAAAAGGTGATCCCAGTTCAGGAATTAAAGGCGGTCTTTTGGCCCTAAAAGAGTTCCAAAACCCCTGCTTGAACTATATTGCTGTCGTAGCTAGAGACAACCCCATGGTGGCGGTCTGTATAAAGGGGGGATGAAATCGGCCCTCTTTGTGCCTTCTTGTGGAGAATCCTGACCTGGTATACCAGGAACAGGTGACTCAGAGCCCGACACATCCACGGCTGGCCGAATGTGATAGCAGACAAGCTATCCAGGCTAGGACAGACCATTCAACAGAATAGTCCCTCCTTTCAAGGTCTTCAAGCAATATGCTGCCGGTGGCACCAGCCTCAAGTGGACCTGTTTGCCACCAGGCTCAACAACTACATCTCTGTCTCACCAGTTCCAGATCCACAAGCCCGGGCAGTAGAGGCCCTCAGTCTACATTGGGAGGATCTGGACTCACATGCCTTCCCAACAGCAGCCTTCTTGGGCAAGTGGTGGAGAAGTTGCAGGTCCACCCGTGCAACAGACTCCTACTGATTGCACCAGGGTGGCCCAACATGCCTTGGTTCTGGGACCTGGTGACCATGTCGAGTCAGATCCCACTGTGTCTGCACTTTCTGCCTGATCTTTGGCTCAGCTATTCCACCAGACCCTTCACAGGAACCTGGTAAATCTGAGTCTACATGCCTGGCCCCTAGAGCCCCAGCTACCAAGGAAGCAGGGCTTCCCTGGGGCAGTGGCAGCTCGAATTGAGGCTCCTCAAGAGGATCAACCAGATCAATATATGAGGCAAAGTGGACCATATGTTTTACAAAGTGGTACCTCAGTGATCAGGTGGATTTCAGCACACCATCTCACAAAAAAAAAAAAAAAAAAATGGACTTCCCTCTGTACTTTTTTCAAGACAGGAAGTTACAACCGGGCACCATTGATGGCTATGGACCAGCCATTTCTGACAATTGGGAAATTCACCCATGAATGTCTGCCAAGAAAATTCTCACTCATCTCCCGGATAGTTTCCACAGAGACAGATCCAAGGGCAGAGGGGCATCCCCTCTTGGAACCTTTCCCTGGTTCTGCACCAGCTGACAAAGGCTCCCTTTGAACCCCTCAAGGAGGCCTCCCCGATGCACTTGACTTTCTAGACTGTCTTCCTGGTGGCCTTGGGTTCAAGCAAGCGAAGGGTGAGATCCATGCATGGCTGCATAACAACTTCAGACACCAAACAGACTGGTCCATGGTGTCTCTCTACCCCTCAGCCAGCCTTCTTTCCAAGAATCAGCTGGCCAAAGAGAGTCCAGACAGTGTGGCCCCCGTGGGTAATGCAGCCCTGGCCCCCACTCTGGATAAGGCACTGAAGGGTGACAGGTCCATATGTCCAGTCAGAGCCCTGCTTTACCATCTGGGTAGGACCTCAGATCTTGGGCATAACAAGGAGCTGGTCTTTGTCTCCTTCCAAGAAAGGTTTCGACAAGGACATCTCTCCTGCCACCATCTCATGGATCAAGCTACTGTGATCCTATGCTATGAGCTCGCTGACCAGCAAGCCCTCACCTTACATCAGGCCAAGCACAAGATGTTAGGGCCTTTGCTGCTTCTAAGGCATTCCAGTCGGGAGTCTCCTTAGAACAGTCCTCTCAGCCTGCCACTATCACATATGACCTTCACACAGTTCTTCTAAAGGATGTGGCTAGGGCTGAGTTAGAGCCTCTTTACTTGGGCCCAGTAGTGGCTGCTCAGCAGATCCACAAATAGCCCTTATATTGAGGAGATTTGTATCCTTGTACATAGTGTAAATAGTTCATGAGACTATTGACATTTTTCCTCCGGGAGATTTATTTGCCTTTGGGGACTGCACTCATCCCTCTCTTCCCCTACCTCAGAGCAGGTCTGTAAAAAAGGTGGGGGGGGGAAACGCTGGTATAGCCCCGGCAACCAGGCTCTGGTAACCACCATGGACCTATAGGTCTCCTGACTAAGTTAGCCTAGACCATAGGTTAAAAATTTTGTTACCATTTTGAGTTCACACCAAGTGCCTAGTAACTTACCCGCCAACCAAGCGGTAGTTATTCAGCAATTGTCCATTGGATAGGATGTATTAACGCAATAAAATTGCAAATTTAATAAGTAAATTAAATTTTTATAAGTTAATACCCTATCCAATGGACAGGCAAGGCCCTCCCAACCGACCCCGCTACCAGCTTACTAGGGGTCTAAATCTGTTTAGACAACGAAAAAGATGAACTGACGTCACTCTGTCTAGACAGGAAGCAAGTATAATGCGCCACCTAGCGAATGCACACTACTGACCGGTCCTGCTGGTATTATATACAGGACGTCTTTTTCTGGCGTTTGGCGGGACCGGTCGCGCCAACCGGTAAAGCAATTGTCCATTGGATAGGGTATTAACGCAATAAAAATTTAATTTACTCATTAAATTTGCAATTTTGGTACTCTTGGGCATACAATGCCATTGTGAGATGTGATCAAAGTGACAGCTTTTTCAACAAGGTAGTGACCATTAACTAATATCAAGAGAATTGAAAAATAATGTGCAAAACAAGATACTATGATTTATAAAGTTTTTGCAGCCTGTGTGGGAATTGTTTTCACCAATCATGTGTGGCTAGGCAGATGGGTAGGTGGGTGTTTGAAAATTCTTGTCCAAGCTGTATCTCAAACAGTAAGGTAAGGAAGTTCATACCTGGTGGGGACTCGAAGATGGCACTTAAGGCTTTCAAGTGTCTTATATAGTCCTTGTTTTCTATTTGGAAGCAAAAAATAAATGTCCACTGCTTACACTGGAAGCAAAGTTACTTTCAGATATTCAAGCTATTTTAGATGGCAACGACTCCAAAATTTGCCTGTTGTACTGTCTTGATTTTCACTGAAGGAGTTCTAGGGACTCCATATAGTTTGGGATCATCGCCATTACTGTAGGACATTGGTTATGGGTGTAGGTATGCATTGCCATGGTGTGATCGTGATTTGACCTTGACATAGTTAACCAGACCTTTAAAGAACTTGTCTGAGCTATAATTCGGAAACCCAACGATGCAATATATTTTTTATTTTTTATTTGTCTGGTACAGCAATTTTTGCTCAGTATATTTTGACCTAATTAATTTCTGCAATTGAGAGAAGTATATTTCTTTGTTGTATTTTGCACACATAAAAATATAATATCTAGTTATGATTAAAACAAAACTTAATGGCCAGAAGGAATGCTCCATAAATGCACAGCCTAGAATTTTTTCTGTGTCACCAAGATTTAGGTCAAAATGCATTTCAGTCTTGATCCAGGATTGCATTTGTTTCCATAGATTTTCTACTCTGCAGCAATCCACAAAAAGATGATTAATAGTTTCACAGTCTTGGCCACATAAGCGACATGCCTCATTGTGTGAAATTTTCATTTTGCACAAGTGTTTTTGTGTACCAAGGATTCTCCTTACAATTCTGTATTGGAACCATATAAGGTTATTGTCATATATTGTTTGGAAAATAATTTTATAAATTTGCTTCCAAAAATTCATATTATGGTCAAAATGTAAACTGTGACACCATTTTTGTTCACATTCTGAGGGGGCCTCATCACATTCATTAAGTGTCTGGTACACAGTTCTTCCACATTTTGGGGATTGTATAAAGATTTGCATATGAAAAGGAACATTAGGTCGTTGAAATAGAAAGTCTGTGTCGTTTCTAAACTGCCGAATAAATTTGCCTAAAATTCTTCTGAT
This sequence comes from Sabellastarte sp. h YS-2021, assembly GCA_964017235.1. Lineage (NCBI taxonomy): Eukaryota > Metazoa > Annelida > Polychaeta > Sabellida > Sabellidae > Sabellastarte > Sabellastarte sp. h YS-2021. The sequence continues at coordinate 141,850,175 of OZ024928.1, forward strand.
TGTATAAAAGTTCAAAAAGTTGACATTTGTATTGTATTTATTGTTTACCTCCTGTAGTTCTAAAAAATCACCATTTTCATCCAGAATATCTCCTACATAATATATACCCTTTTTGAACCAATCTGGGAAAAATATTTTTTCAGTGCCAATTGCATTATTATACCAAATGCAAGAATTTAGTATGTCTTGGTTTGTTTTAAATTTTTGTTTGTTACTAAAGTCTTCTGCATATTTGAAAATTGTACTCCAAAATGGATTGAGTTTAGAGTCAAGAGTCCTTGTCCACTTTATTCCTACTCTATATAACTTATTTATATCGCCAACGGTGGCCTGTAAGACACTGAACCAATCCTTGGAATAGTTAGTGGCAAGGAGTTTTAGCCAACTGAGCTTTAAACTCTTCTCAAAATGACATAAATTTATCATTTTCAAGCCACCTTTTAGATTAGTTTTGCAGATATCCTTCCTTGAGACCCTATCCGGTTTACCCGCCCATAGGAATGAGTACAAAATTTTGTCAATATTATTTAAAAATGTATTTGAAATGGGGATAATCATGAACAGGTGTACAAATTTTGATAATATCAAAGTTTTGATAACTGTGATCTTACCAATTGGAGTCAAATTCCTATACTTCCAAGAATTTATAACTTTCTTGGCCTTAGCCAGAGCTTTATCATAATTTATGCGTGGAATATTGTGTAAATCAGTTGAAAAGGTTATACCCAAAATACTAAACTCAGTGTCTATCCATTGCAGTTGTGCTGTACTACGGAGCTTTTCTTTTGAATGTTTTTTGCTGCCTATCCATATAAGCTTTGTCTTCTCTGAATTTACCTTTAAACCAGATATTGTACCAAAAATTTCCAGCACACTCAATGTTGCCTGCAAAGAACAGCTACTGCCATCGAGCAATAGTGTGGTGTCATCTGCAAATTGTGTAACTTTTATCATTTGCCTACCTATCTGTATGCCCTTTATATCTGGATTTTTGTCAATTAGTATGCTCAAGATTTCAGCTACTAGCAAAAATAGATAAGGGGAGATTGGGTCCCCCTGTCTGCATCCTCTTTGAATTGGGATTGGCTCTGATAAAAATCCACACTGTATTATATGTGCATTAATTTTTTTATTAAACATTTTTATCCAGCTGATGAATTTTTCATCAAAGCCAAATTTTTCTAGCACCTTGTACAAAAAATTCCAGGACACCGAGTCAAAGGCCTTCTCAAAATCAATCAACATCAACAACCCAGGGATTTGTTTTTTTTCTGTGTAATACATAAGGTCATAGATCAATCTAGTACTTTCACTGATGCGTCTTCCTTTAATAAAGCCAGATTGACTTTGAGAAATCATAATATCTAATAAAGGTTTTAGTCTTTCTGCTAAAGCCGCAGAAGCAAGCTTATATATGACACATAAAAGTGAAATCGGACGCCAATTTTTTATGAATTTACGGTCTTTATTTTCTTTTGGCAAGCATGTGATGATACTTTTTCGTAAAGATACTGAAAGCTCACCCTTTAAGTAACACGCATTAATTGCGTTCGTCACCAGAATCTTCAACTTTCCCCAAAATACTTTAAGGAATTCAGCCGAGATTCCATCTATTCCAGGTGACTTATTATTTTTAGACTTTTTCAAAACTAAGCTCAATTCTTCTGCAGTTATAGGATTACCTATATTCAAATTTGAAATATTTTTTATATTTTGAACATTTATATACTAGTCAAGTGAATTTTCATAAAGTGTTATATTTCTTGCTTCAAACAGTTTAGAATAGAATTTTTCTATCTCACATAAAATTTTCTTCTGGTCTTTTATTTCAGTGCCATCAGATAATTCTAATTTGCGTATTGTTTTTTCAGTATAATTTTTGTTTTCCAGTTTGCAAAAGAAAGAACTTGGCTTTTCACCTTCACTAAGCCACTGAATTCTAGATCTTGTTACTATACCATTGACCTTTTCTTTTCGAATATTTTCAAGCGCAGCTTTTTTTTCATTCAGTATATTCATATTTTCATGATCCAAATTTTGTTCTAGTACTAATATGTCTTTTAGCAAATGTTTTTCTTGTAAATCTCTATTTCTTCTAAGTCGGCTAGCAAATTTGATACTTTCACCCCTTATTCTCATCAATAGCGTCTCTAGAAATAAATCACAAGGGATCGAAAATTCGATGGACTCATTGCTTCCTGTTATGTAATTCATACTGTAGACAGGCGGTGCATATTTTATCTTTTCTTCTTCAATAGTTTTATTTATCATATTTAAATAATCTTGATTTTTAAGCAGACTGTTATTAAACTTCCAGTATCCCTTGCCATGTTTAAATTCACAAAGGTTTATACTAATTTCAATGATTGAATGATCTGACCTGTAGCTTGGCATTATGGAGCTACTGTTTATAATGTCAGTCATCGAAGATGATACCAGAAAATAATCAAGCCTTGCCTGCTTAATTGGATTTCGTTTTCTCCAAGTATAGCGGATTTCGTCTGGGTTATTTACCTATATGTCAACCAAATCTCTTTCATTTAGCAAATTTATCACCTTTTCCCTAGCTCTTGGGTTGTTGATATTGACATAGTTTTGAGAGTCTCTTGATGGATCCAATACTAGATTGAAATCGCCGCATATTACGACATAGTCTGTTTCTTCGTTTGTTTATTTTAACTGAACCACATGTTAAAAGGAGTTGTAAATAATTACCTTCTGTATCTTTGTGTATTTCGTCTACAGTATATTCAAAATTATTATTAATGAGTACTGCTACTCCACGAGAGTTAGTTCTTGTTCCATGCAAATAGCATTTATGCCAAATTTTGTTTACTAAATTTAAATCCTCTTCAATTAAGTGTGTATCTTGTAGACATACAATTGAGGCTTTTGTCTCTTTCAAAAAATTGAGGACATCATTTCGTTTTTCAGTATTACGCAAGCCTTGACAATTTGCAGACAACACCTTTATGCTACTTAAGGAGTGCATTTATGTTCTGTTCTTGCAGTCTTTGCAGACAACTGAAAGTCCCAGAAAAAGTCTCAAGAATATGATTCAGTACAATTCTAATATAGGAGAGTTCACAGTGGAATAGTACCTTTATAACTTTTTGATAAAGAATTGACACAAATTCACAATGTATCAGAAAATACATGTAATATAAGCAAAATTCTCTAGATTGAAACAAAGGAACCCAACCATTGTAGTTAGATACTGTATTTTTACTGTTGTAGTTATGAACTGAGGATGGAGTATTTTTGAACAAAACCAAACACAAACACAAATAATTATAGAAAAAAAACATATTTATCATATGTCAAACTTTACACTAAGAAAGGGAAAGAAAAAATAGAAGATACAAAAACAAAAACATGGTGAGAGAGTACAAGATTAAAAAAAAAAAATAAAAATCAGTTAAAGCATTAATTTATAGTGAGATATAATTTCCAATAACAGTGAATAATCATTTAAATGAAGACATTTCTAAAAAAAAAAAACTCCCAAAGATAGATGTGAATTAGAAAGGATTACTAATGGAGTAGCACATTGGTCAGTTAAAATTAGATAATATGAATATCTTTGATATAGAATAAACACTTGAGATAAAGTTAAACATCACAACGGACACTGTCAAGCAGCATTATCAAAATTAAACGATTAGTTTTATTAGTAAAGTCACTGAGGATATTTAAGAATGAGTAATATCTTTGAAATAGTATTTCTATACATATACTGTATGTGTGCATCAATGATTTTAATCCTTTCTGTTTTTAGTAATACTGCAACAGCTTACCGTAAAATGAAATAGCCCACTCGGATGTTTATAAAGACAGAATTTGACATCAAGTCTTAGAATTATTCCATACTTGATATACATACATGCTGTATTCGTGTCAAAGATTATCTTGTGAGAGAATACTTCCTGTTTAAATTTTTAACAAATAATAATTATATACCATAAGTATTGTAGTATCATAGTATTGGCAGTTTCATATACACATGTATTAGAATGCCAAGAAATAGATTCATCCTTTAACATCAATATAAACTGACCCTCTTATTAACAAATTGAAACATCAAACTATTATAGTTGAAGTTCATACCATGGAACTACTGGGTGATGACATCGACGCAATATATTGATATGTGGTAGGGACAGTAGTTAGTGATTGTGGGTGTGCAACATCATGGTTTGACCTTGATTTGCTTTGACCTTACTGTGGTGACCTTGACCTTTAAAATGTTGTATGGACTGTATCTTGGAAACTTTGATACTTAGCGGGGACATTGGTTGGTGCTGTAGGTGTGCAACATCATGATGTGAGCTGGATCTGAGCTTTGACCTTGATATAGTTACTTAGACCTTTGAAATCTTGCCTGGGTTAAATCTCGAAAACCTTAAGATGTATGAAATTGAAACTTGGCAGTGATATTGGTTGGTTGTTCATGTGCAAGTTTATTATGCAAAGGCCTTGATTTGATAGTAACCTTAACCTTTAAATTCTTTTGAGCTGTATCTAGGAAAATGCAAGGTGTAGGAGCTTGTTACAGGATACGTATGTTGGTTGAAGGGTGTAGTTGTGTCATGCCATGGTTTCACCTTGAAACCTTTGTCCTTGCCATAATGCCCTTGACCTTTAATATCTTGTCTTTGCTATATCACAAAAACCACAAGGTGTCAAAAGTGATACTTGGTAGGGATGTTGGTTTGGGTTGTAAGTGTGCAACATTGTGGTGTGACCTTGATTTTACCTTGGACCTTTTTGTAGTGACTTTGACCTTTAAAATATCGTTAGGGGTAAATCTTGGAAACTGTAGGGTGTAGGAAGTTGATACTTGGCAGGGATACTGGTTGGGTGTACGGGTGCAATGTAAATTGGGGACCTTGCTTTGATCTTTGACCTTGCTGTAGTAACCCTGACATCTAAAATCTTTCCAGGCTATATCTAGGAAAATGGAAGGTGTAGGAAGCTCTTGCATGGTAGATACAGTAGAACCTCGATTATCCAGCCTTCTATTATCCGAATCTCCGGATTAACCGAACTGAAATCGTGTCTCCCTACATATAATACAGTCTAGTGTGAGCGATAATACAAGATTTTACACAGTCTCGGAAAGGATGAATTCCAGTGCTTTATAAAATGTACCATTCACAGAAATGCCTGACTTCTTTCATCTTTATCACCATTGTTACAATAGGGGAGGGATTAATTAAATTACAAGACCCCACTACACAACTTCTTTGATAATGCGCTAATCAATGAAAGTGTGTTCGATTGGGTTTTGCAATTTATAATCTCCCAGAGTAGGTTCACACACTGGCAACGTGTAGAAAAGAAAAGACGTCAACAATGCATTACCATTCAAACACACGTATCACTGAAGGCGTGTTCACTTGGGGTTTTACAATAAATAATCTCCCGGAGTTTTTCAATTGACAAAATGCAGGATGATGTTAATCTAAAATTAAAACGTCAACAATGCAAGTACCAACTGAACACAACCAGCTCAAGTCGGCGTAATATTTTAAATAAAAATAATAATATCCATGGATATGGAGCAAATAAACGACAATTGAAGGTACACTTTTATTATATGACACAAATATATTAAATTATTTTACTAACGACCACCAACGTCTATGTTTATTGCATAAAAAAGACAATTCTTCAATTATCGCCGACTTGGTAACCCATATAGGTGAATTTTGGTTTCCTTCATCTATCCGAACCCCTCGATTATCCGACCAGATTGTATGTCTCCCATGGGGTTGGGATAATAGAGGTTCTACTGTATATTGATTGGAGGATGTAGGTGTACATCATGATGTTACCTTGGTGTGATCTTTAACCTTGGCTCTGCCAGAATAGTGTCTACTGCCACTTTTGAGGCATTTACTACAGTATTTCTCCATTACAAAACTAAATGGATTGCTGCAACTGGTTTTTACATGTAATTTGACCTGACTGTGCTAAATTTTACAGCTTCATAATTTTTAATCTTCAAATTAATTTTGTCTTTTGTGTTATTTCTCCTGCACCTTTACATAACAATTTCTTTTCAGGCCTCCACATTTTTGTACTTTGTCACTTGCTCTGTATCTCATGCTGTTCTATGCTATTTCCCCAGGCCATGATGTACAAGCTTCCTGCTGCTATTTTGTACTGGTTTATTTTAAAATTTCAGAACTAAACCAAGGAAGGTCCTAGCCTTTGTGAGACTGGCATTTTTTGCATTCCAGCAGCTCATGGTTAGTACCAAAGGTTTCAAAAATAAAAATTCAGTCATTAATTTTGTTTGTGTAAATTGTTTTAATGTGAAAACTGTGTCTGCCATTTGGTTGACATATTTAATTTATGTGAATGTAAATGTGTTGAAAGTAATAGAATTTCACATGTCCAAATTGTATAAAGTGAATTAATCTACAAACAAAAGTTAATATTTTATGTAGAGGTTTTACTGAAACTCATTTTGCACATATTCTTCACACAAGTGTGTACCACAGTAATGTTTGTCTCTGAATGTGTTGTTAGGTCAGTGGTGGCCACTCTGAGCCTCTGCGTGCAGTGTTCACTGAAGCCTGTGAAGAATGTCTAAAGATAGACCATCATAACTTTGTGGTACATCTTCTCAGTGGTCTGCAGGCTCTACTGGATAAAAAGAATAAGTGAGTACAGTGTTCGAAACTCATGCAAAAAAGTTAATGGCTTTCGGGCTTGTAACCTTGGAAAGTTGGAAGCCCTAGACAAAAGTTGCAAGTTTTATTAGAACTGGATATTTTCTAAGACAGAAAAAAGTGAAAAATAAAAAAAGTCACAAGTTGTATTGATTTGTTTTGATAATTGGTTAAGGTTAAGATATAAATCATTTTCAACAGCCAGAGTCATAATAACTGAGACAGGCTTGCAGCATTGCCACTTAAGGGATTGGAACCCACACAGAGGTAACAGGTAAAATGGTAAATTAGAGGCCAGGCTTGTTAACCATGAGGTAAAAAACCATTTTTATTGCGTTAATACATCCTATCCAATGGACAATTGCTTTACCGGTCGGCGCGACCGGTCCCGCCAAACGCCAGAAAAAGACGTCCTGTATATACTACCGGCAGGACCGGTCACAGAGTGTGCATTCGCCAGGTGGCGCATCGTACTTCATTTCCTGTTTACCTATTGACGTCATAGCATCTTTTCGTTTGGCGCGAAAAGAGTGTGCAGAAGATTTTCTTCAGAGATACGTTTTTGAAGTTTTACAACGAACTCTTCCAAGTTTCTTGTTTTTTATTAGTACGGAGTATTTCTACAATGTTACTGATCATTATGTCGTCTCCTGGACAGAAGCGAGGTTCTTGCGGGCACGTTATGGCCCTTTTTGACAACCATAAGAAATGCGCGCGTTGTCGTGACAAGTGGGTGGGAGACGACCCCTGTGTGAAGAAGTTGGATTGTAGTATCTGTAAGGCGTTTACGCCTGCTCAGATCCACCAGTTGGCTACCCCCACCTACAAGGAACGGAAAGAACGCTCTAGCCAGAAGAAATCTGAAGAATTAACAAGTACGTCTCCCAAGCTTGTTGATCCGTCTGAGGTTTCACTGCTGGGTCCTGTCAATTCAGGGACGCAGTCTCCTGTTGATTCTACACCCAAGCAGAAGAAGAAGCGTTCTGATGGCTCCCCAAGGTCGAGTAAACGGAAGCACAGCAGTAAGCCCACTTCAGACGACCTCAAGTCCCTTGATGACAAGTGGAGTGAGAGATTTTCCAGTCTGGAAGCTATGCTGATTAACCAGTCTTTTGCTGTTTCGGTGAGACCGGTGAATTCTGCTTCTGTGGTGCCCAGAGAACACCCCTTCTTTGATCCGGGTGCTTCTACTAGTGTTATGTTTGCTGAGGGCACTGGTGACGTTGCTACGCAGTTGACGGCTACCCAACCTCCTCTGGGGGTTCCCGGTACACAAGCTGTGAAGGAAGTTCCTGAGAGTGCTACCCACCCTGTTCAGGGCCCCGGTACCTCTGAGACTGTTGCCACCCAACCTTTACTGGTTCCCGGTGCAGGGACTGCCACCCAGCCTCCACAGGCTCCCGGTGCGGGTCCTGAGGTTCTGCCTTCCGGTTATGAAACTACGCTGTCTAACCAGTCGCCTCCCATTGGCCAGAATTCTGAGGTTGCTAGGGAATCTGACAGTGAGGCTGAGTTGGATGCGGAACCGGCTTCACCGGTTAGTGTTCACTACCAGGGTGATGTACCGGAAACTAACACTGACCAGGACCTCTCTGAAGATGCCAATTACCGGGAAACCTTGAGAGGGGTGAGGAGTTTCATGGGCTGGCATCAAATCCCGGATTATGACACCTCAGCTGCATCTATGGATGACAATCCCTTTGCCGGTTCTAGAGTGAAGACTACCGGTAAAGTGTCAGTAAAATTGCCGGTGGATGAATGGCTTTGTAAAAAGCTGGAGAAACTAAATGTTATCCTTCCAGGAACACAGAAACCAGTGGTCTGCTGCGTGATCAATTTGTCAAGACGCCTCGTACTTCAAAGTGGTACGACATGCAAGCTGTTAAGAAGGATACGTCTACCCAGGCTGTTGGTGACTGGTCTCCGGAACCGGCAAAGCTTAACAGTATGTTTTCTAGAGTGGCAAGGCGCAGTTTACCTTCTGCTCCAGCTTCCCGGACCTTCAGCCAGGACACCCTTAGAAGGTGGGAGAGGTCCTTCAGAGAACAATCAGTGATGTGTAATCACGCTGCTGGCCTCTCTAGATGCCTCACCAAAGTACAGGACTCCATGGTCACCCAGTTAAAGTCCCTCAGGTTCGATTCCTCAAAGGGCAAAAGTGCTGAGAAACAACAACAAGCTGTTGAAGAACTGGAGTATCTGGTTACGTTTAACCGGTCAATTTCACAGGCTATGCAGCGTACCATGCAGGATTTATCAGAGGGAGTCTTTATCAGCATGGCTAATCTCACCCTGGCCCGTCGGGACAGTTATTTAGAGTTCATAAGAGGTGGGATTAAACCGGACACCTTGTCTGCCTTACGTACGTCTCCAGTTCACCAACTATCACTCTTCCCGGACAGCTTACTGGTCAAAGCTGAAGAGGAGATCTTACGTAGTGAAGAGAGGCGTTCTGCTGGTACCACACCAAGGAAACCTGGACGTTTTCATCCATACGTCCCCTCCAATCGAACCCCTCACCAGCCGGACCGGAAGCCCACTACTCCGGCATGGAAGCAGATTAGAGACCGGCAAACTGGTGAGGGTCTCTACCCTCCACACCTGTCTCCAGCATACTCAAACCCTGGTCACACTTTGTCAGGAACTAGGGTGGCTGGTGAACAAGGAAAAGTCAGAACTGGCACCCAAACAGGTCTTCAACTTCGTAGGTTACCAGTTCGACCTGAAAGAGGGCAAGGTCAGACCAACAGAAGAACGTTGGCAGGCCTTGACAGACAAGATCAGATCAATGATGTCGGATCCGGTTTGTCCGGTCCGGAAATTCATGTCCCTCATAGGTCTCCTCACAGCAACAGAAAAACAAGTCCACTTAGGGCGACTCCACATGAGACCCATACAGTGGCACTTGAAAAACAATTGGAGGGTCCCAGAGTCACTGGAAAAGGTGATACCGGTCCCCAAGTCCCTCCACCCTCATCTAAGGTGGTGGCTGGAGGAAAGCAATGTGCTACTAGGTCAACCATTACACCCTCTAAAACATGCTCTGCAGATCTTTACAGACGCATCAAACGAAGGGTAGGGCGCTCACTTGGACGACCATACTGCAAGGGGAACCTGGTCCCTTCCAGAAAGCAAGTTGCACATAAACCACTTAGAGCTAAAAGCAGTTTTTCTAGCTCTAAAGGAGTTTCGAACCCTGGTCTGCAACAAGACTGGTGGTAAAGCCTCAAACTTCAGCCAGAAGCCGGCCAGGGGATTTAAAAAGCATAAATGACAATCACTGTTTTTCAAATGTGGTCGGATTGGTGAACTCTGTAAATGTATCCGACAAGATGGAGGGCTTGAACCCACCACCACCAGTGACAAACAAGAGCGAGACTGTGTTTCCACATGTAAACTCTTTTGTTGCAAGTGTTCCTTTTGCCAGCGGGTCACCGCAAAAGAAAGGTGTAAATCCCGTTTATTGTCAATCTATCAGAGAAATAAACCATGTGAAAGATGTTTCCTGTGTAGATCACTTGAGTTTTGTAAAAATTGTCACAAATGTCCCAACTGTTGTCACAAATCTTCCTGTAGGGGCAAGACTTCAGCAGTTTTGGGAGAAGTGGGAAACTCTGGGGGCGAGTCCAAAAGTTATCAGAATACTGAGAGAGGGTTACACCCTTCCCTTCCGGTTCAGACCCAACCTAACCAGGTCACCAATGGTCATCAGCAAATATGTAAACCCCCAAAGACAGTCCCTCCTTTTGGAGGCACTGACTCAGCTAACAAACAAGAATGCAGTAGAACCGGTAACAAATCAGACCTCCCTAGGGTTTTACAACCGGCTATTTTTGGTTCCCAAACCCAACAACCGGTGGAGACCTATCTTGGACCTGAGCACTTTGAACACCTTTTTAAACACAGAGTCGTTCAAGATGGAGACCCCAGAGACAATAAGAACCTCCCTACAGGCAGGGGAGTGGGTCACATCCATAGATTTCAAAGATGCTTACTTCCACATACCAAATCACAGTCAGTCAAGGAAGTACATGCGTTTTCACATTCAGGGCCAATCCTACCAGTTCAAGGCCCTGCCCTTTGGTCTTTCCACAGCACCCATGGAGTTCACAGTGGTGGCCAAAGAGGTCAAGCTCATGGCCTTACGACAGGGTATAAGAATCCACCAGTACCTAGACGACTGGCTGGTGAGGGTCTCTACCCTCCACACCTGTCTCCAGCATACTCAAACCCTGGTCACACTTTGTCAGGAACTAGGGTGGCTGGTGAACAAGGAAAAGTCAGAACTGGCACCCAAACAGGTCTTCAACTTCGTAGGTTACCAGTTCGACCTGAAAGAGGGCAAGGTCAGACCAACAGAAGAACGTTGGCAGGCCTTGACAGACAAGATCAGATCAATGATGTCGGATCCGGTTTGTCCGGTCCGGAAATTCATGTCCCTCATAGGTCACCTCACAGCAACAGAAAAACAAGTCCACTTAGGGCGACTCCACATGAGACCCATACAGTGGCACTTGAAAAACAATTGGAGGGTCCCAGAGTCACTGGAAAAGGTGATACCGGTCCCCAAGTCCCTCCACCCTCATCTAAGGTGGTGGCTGGAGGAAAGCAATGTGCTACTAGGTCAACCATTACACCCTCTAAAACATGCTCTGCAGATCTTTACAGACGCATCAAACGAAGGGTAGGGCGCTCACTTGGACGACCATACTGCAAGGGGAACCTGGTCCCTTCCAGAAAGCAAGTTGCACATAAACCACTTAGAGCTAAAAGCAGTTTTTCTAGCTCTAAAGGAGTTTCGAACCCTGGTCTGCAACAAGACTGTGTTGATAGCTACAGACAACACAACAGTGGTTGCCTATATCAACAAAGAAGGGGGGATGAAGTCGGGGTCACTGTGTGCCCTACTGTGGAGAATCCTGTCCTGGTGCACCAGACAGCAGGTAACCCTCAGGGCACGTCACATCCCCGGCCGGCTGAACGTGATAGCAGACAAGCTATCCAGACTTGGCCAGACCATTCAAACAGAGTGGTCACTTCATCCAGCAGTATTCCAAGCTGTATGCGCAAGGTGGCACCAGCCAAAAGTGGACCTGTTTGCCACCAGGTTCAACAACAAACTACCTCAGTTTGTGTCACCGGTGCCAGACCCCCAGGCTTGGGCAGTGGATGCACTCAGTCTCTCCTGGGAGGACCTGGACCCATACGCCTTCCCACCGGCAGCCATCTTGGGCAAAGTGGTGGAGAAGCTCCAGGACTACCCCTGCAACAGAATAATCCTGATTGCCCCAGGGTGGCCCAACATGCCCTGGTTTTGGGACCTGGTAGCAATGTCAAGCCAGATCCCACTCTGTCTGCCCAGCATACCCAACCTTGTGTCTCAGCCATTCAACCAGGTCCTTCACAGGAACCTGTCGAATCTGAACCTACATGCCTGGCTCCTAGAGCCTCAGCAATCAAGGAGCAAGGCTTCTCTGAGGCAGTGGCAGCACGAATTGAGGCTCCTCAAAGAAGATCAACCAGATCTGTCTATGAGGCAAAGTGGACCATTTTTACAAAGTGGTGCCGCAGTAATCAGGTGGACTTCAGGGCACCACCTCTGAAGGCCATTGCTGACTTCCTCCTGCACTTGTTTCAGGACAAGAAGTTACAACCAGGCACTATTGATGGCTACAGATCCGCCATTGCTGACAAACTGGGCAATTCCACCATTAATGTCAGCAAAGATGAGAATCTCACTCGTCTCCTGGATAGTTTTCATAGAGACAGACCTAAGGGCAGGAGGGGCATCCCCTCCTGGAACCTTTCACTGGTTTTACATCAGCTCACAAAGGCTCCTTTTGAACCCCTGAAAGAGTCCTCCTTGAAACATTTAACTTTCAAGACTGTTTTCTTGCTGGCTTTGGGTTCAGGTAAACGCAGGAGTGAGATCCATGCTTGGTTACATAAGAACATCAGACACCAGTAAGACTGGTCTAAGGTGTCTTTGTATCCCTCACCTAGCTTCCTATCCAAGAACCAGCTGGCTAAGGAAGGTCCAGATAGTGTGGCACCAGTAGTCATCCCAGCCCTGGCACCATCTCTGGATAGGTCACTCAAGGGTGACAGGTCCCTATGTCCAGTTAGAGCCCTGCGTTACTACTTGGACAGGACTGCAGACCTCAGGCAGAATAAGGAGTTAGTCTTTGTCTCCTTCAAGAAGGGTTTTGATAAAGACATCTCGCCTGCCACCATCTCCTCATGGATCAAACAGACTGTGGTTCTGTGCTATGAGCTCTCTGACCAGGAGGCCCTCACCTTACATCAGGTTAAAGCCCATGATGTTAGGGCCTTTGCTGCTTCTAAGGCTTTCCAATCAGGGATCTCCTTAGATCAGATCTTGTCAGCCTGCCACTGGAAATCTCACAACACCTTCACCCAATTCTATTTGAAGGATGTTGCCTGGGCTGACTCAGAGCTTTTCCACCTGGGACCTGTAGTGGCTGCCCAGCAGGTGCACCACCAGGCCCAGAAGTGAGGGGATGTTGTATATATGTAAATATGTACATATTGTAAATATGTTAGATATGTACATAATGTAAATATGTTGAATGTACATATATGTTCAAAAAAAAAAAACAAAAAAAAAACTGTGACTTGCTTCCTTTGGGAAGTTTATTTCTTCTGGGACTGAACTTAGCCCCTCTCTCTCTCTCTATCTTTCCAATTCAGACCAAAGCTGAAAGGAAAGAAAAAGGGGGGGGGGGCAACGTCGGTAGGCTCCCGGTTAACCGGTGAGTTAGTGCCGACCCTGACCTTTCAGGGTTCTCTGACCCTAGGTCAAATGGGCCTGTTAAAATTTGTTGTTATGAGTTCACATAAGTCCCTAGCTGCTTACCCGCCTACCAAGCGGTAGTTATTCAGCAATTGTCCATTGGATAGGATGTATTAACGCAATAAAATTGCAAATTTAATAAGTAAATTAAATTTTTATAAGTTAATACCCTATCCAATGGACAGGCAAGGCCCACCCAATCGGCCCCGCTATCAGCTTACTAGGGGTCTTACTAGGATTAGACACGAAAAAGATGCTATGACGTCAATAGGTAAACAGGAAATGAAGTACGATGCGCCACCTGGCGAATGCACACTCTGTGACCGGTCCTGCCGGTAGTATATACAGGACGTCTTTTTCTGGCGTTTGGCGGGACCGGTCGCGCCGACCGGTAAAGCAATTGTCCATTGGATAGGGTATTAACTTATAAAAATTTAATTTACTTATTAAATTTGCAAAACTCTTGATTAATTCATTTATTGTCAAAAATTAGTTGATAAATTCTGATTTAACATTTTGATGTCAAATTTTTCCACATGAATGCAACCCCAGGAATGTAGTACTGGAAAGCATTTAAAAATTAAACACCAGAACACCCATCCCAACCTCCACCCAGGCCCAAAGATTTGTCACAGTATGTGGATATCAACTGGTGGGGAAACCCTCTTCTCATTTTCTTGACTTGTTTTAAATACTGTTATTTTTGTAACCACCTAAGGGCCTCTGATCTTCCCCAGTGAAAATTGGCCCAAATTTTGCAGATTTTATGTTCCTTTTAAAGGGTGACCGACACCCTCAATAGTTGGAACAAACAAACCTGAGGCTTGGGGACTCGGGTGTGGTATTCACTAACATGGATCAAGATCAGATGAAGATCAAATCAGATTTCAGAAAAAAGTTTAAAGTGAGCCAGGGGATCAAATAGCTATTTAGAAAGCAGGGATCACTTAAGTTGAAAAGATCAAATAAAGGAAATTCATTTTGGGTGACAAACCCCAACAAATAGATCAAAGTACTTTAATGATTCTGCGCACATGTGTTGTACTTGTGTAAAATAATAGTTCTCGACATTGCCGCTAGGTGGCATTTCTGCTTTACAAATTTTCGTCCAATCAGATTACTTGACACAAAAGCAATATGGCTGCCACTGAAAAGACGAAGTAAACAGGACAAAATGTGTAAATATTCCTCTATTAACCCTTCTTTTATAAAATAATTGCTTCAGATATGATACAAGCATCCGGGCTTGCACCAATGAAAATATAAGAGCCCATCCTTAAACTTAACTGCAAATTGCTTGCGAGCAGGCGGCAGTTTTGAACGCTGAGTGAGTATGTCTTATGTGCTACTGTGGCCTAGTGGGTAACACACTTGCTTAAGAACACAGAGGAACACTTGCTTAGGAACACATAGTGGCTTGGATGACCACTTAAAATGGCGTCCTCTGTCATTTGGTCCTATCCCCAGTGGCAGGTTAAAGAACCTCAAGGAGGTGGATAAATGGTCATCCTTGAGTCTCTGTCTTTCAGTTAAGGGAATGTCAGTAATTAAGCGTCCCTGAAAGGGCGCTTATTTGTTTTCGCCTCAGTTTCCTCGCCGCTGCCGCCGCATTATGGTCTCCCTTGAATATCTCCCTTATTATTGGAAGGTTTCAAACTATATTTGGCAGTTATATACCTTAGGCGTGGGAAAATTTTTCTGCATGCTTAAATTTGACCTTTGACCTTTATGAAGGTCACATGATCAAAAACTATTTTTTGAAGTACACCCCCCCCCCCCCCCCCCCCATCATCACAGTTCAGGAAAAACTACTTGCTACAGAGCCTTATAATTTGACACACCTGTTCATACTATCGAAAACGCGAGCTGATTAGATTTTGGGAGCAATCCCTTGAAAAATGTCTCATTTATGAGTGATTTTCTGACACCTTCCAATCTGAAAGCCTTAAATTTAGGTCAACCCCCCTATTATCTTCTTAAGTATTGCATTTAGAGCTATAAAATGTACTGGGAGGTAATAGGAAACCATATGTGGAGAGTCTAAATAGCCGGTCAGTTTTACCCCACGGCCCCCCCTTATGGGTCAAACTGGGGTCATAAAATAGCTGATTTTGAGTTTTTGCCTTATATCTCCTTTATTGTTGCTTTTATAGCTTCAGAATGTATTAAGAGGTATTGGGAAAGCATATATGGAGAGTCTAAATAGCCGGTCAGTTTTACCCCCCGACCCCCCCTTATGGGTCAAACTGGGGTCATAAAATAGCCGATTTTGAGTTTTTATGTCCTCACTCTGCGGCGTGGGCGCGTCCGCGTGAACAACTTCTCCTCCAAAACTACAAGGCCTAGAGACGTGCTGTTTTTTTTAAAAGATACCTTATCTATCGAGGATGAAAAATTGTTCAAGGCATGCAAATCTGTCTGTTCGTCTGTTTGCTAGAGACATTACAAGGGGGGTACCCCCACCAAAAGTGTGAAAATTTCAACACTTAATCACAATTTTCTCAGTGACTATTGCAGGGATTTCTCTCATATCTTGCATATATGTACTAGGCCAGAGGTAGATTCTCTTGTGTGAGTATGAGACCTGGATCTGTCTTACTTTTTTTTAAATAAATTTTTTTAATAATTTTTAATGCATTAAAATTCATGAAATCATGCACAAAATCATTTATAACTTGAAAACTGTTGCATCTAGAGCATTTTGTTAAAATATGTTATTCAGCTACTTTTTTCATAGCTACAATATGGTGAGTAAGTTGGGTGCCTGTCTCAATAGCTAAGTGAGTAATAGCTACTTTTGGGCTTTTCAGTAACTTCCATCATGAGTAGAATCACTTGTAACTTAAAAACTATTGCATTTAGAGAATTTCGTATAAATATGTTATTCAGCTACTTTTGGGCCAGCTATAACATAGTAAAATTTCAGACCTGTAGCTCATGGCATAGCTGAGTAATAGCTACTTTTAGGTTATCACTGTTGAGTAAATCGCTTATAACTTGAAAACTATTGCATTTAGAGAATTTCGTATAAATATGTTATTCAGCTACTTTTGGGTCAGCTATAACATAGTAAAATTTCAGACCTGTAGCTCATGGCATAGCTGAGTAATAGCTACTTTTAGGTTATCACTGTTGAGTAAATCGCTTATAACTTGGAAACTATTGCATTTAGAGTATTTTGTTTCAATATGTTATTCACCTATTTTGGGATCAGCTATAACATAGTGAAGTTTCAGATCTGTGGCTCATTGCATAGCTGAGTAATAGCTACTTTGAAGTTCTCACTATTGAGTAAATCAGTTGTAATTGGAAAACTATTGCATTTAGAGAATTTCGTATAAATATGTTATTCAGCTACTTTTGGGTCAGCTATAACATAGTAAAATTTCAGACCTGTAGCTTATGGCATAGCTGAGTAATAGCTACTTTTAGGTCATCACTATTGAGTAAATCAGTTGTAACTTGAAAACTATTGCATTTACAGTATTTTGCTTAAATATGTTGTTCACCTACTTTTGGGTCAGCTATAACATAGTAAAATTTCAGACCTGTAGCTCATTGCATAGCTGAGTAATAACTACTTTGAGGTTCTCACTATTGAGTAAATCAGTTGTAATTGCAAAACTATTGCATTTAGAGAATTTAGTATAAATTTGTTATTCAGCTACTTTTGGGTCAGCTATAACATAGTAAAATTTCAGACCTGTAGCTCATGGCATAGCTGAGTAATAGCTACTTTTAGGTCATCACTATTGAGTAAATCAGTTGTAACTTGAAAACTATTGCATTTACAGTATTTTGCTTAAATATGTTGTTCACCTACTTTTGGGTCAGCTATAACATAGTAAAATTTCAGACCTGTAGCTCATGGCATAGCTTAGTAATAGCTACTTTTAGGTTATCACTGTTGAGTAAATCGCTTATAACTTGGAAATTATTGCATTTAGAGTATTTTGTTTCAATATGTTATTCACCTATTTTGGGGTCAGCTATAACATAGTGAAGTTCCAGACCTGTGACTCATTGCATAGCTGAGTAATAGCTACTTTGAAGTTCTCAATGTTGAGTAAATCACTTGTAATTTGAAAACTATTGCATTTAGAGAATTTCGTATAAATATGTTATTCAGCTACTTTTGGGTCAGCTATAACATAGTAAAATTTCAGACATGTAGCTCATTGCATAGCTGAGTAATAGTTACTTTGAGGTTCTCACTCTTGAGTAAATCAGTTGTAACTTGAAAATTATTACATTTAGAGTATTTTGTTAAATATGTTATTCACAGACATTTTGGTCAGCTATAACATAGTGAAATTGCAGACCTCTATGTCATGGCATAGCTGAGCAATAGCTTCTTTCAGGTTCTCACTGTTGAGTAAATCATTGTATCCAACCTGTAGGAAATCATGGGCTGGGAATCTGTTAATATGGTCCGATTTGACCTTGGAACCCTCCTTCAAGGTCAAATGAGGATAGCCAAACATAAAAGTGCTTATAACTCACTTATTATTGGTCCTAGAGGTTGGAATGAAAACCAACCTATAGAAAATCATGAGCTGGGAATTTTTTGGTGTGGTCGGATTTCACCTTGGACCCCTCCTTCAAGGTCAAATGAGGATAGCCAAACTTAAAAGTACTTATAACTCACTTATTATTGGTCCCAGAGGTTTCGAATGGAAAACCAACCTATAGAAAATCATGGGCTGGGAATCTTTTGGTGTGGTCGGATTTGACCTTAGACCCCTCCTTCCAGGTCAAACGAAGATAGCCAAACTTAAAGTGCTTATAACTTGCGTATTATTGGTCTTGGAGGTTTGGGATGGTAAACCAACATATAGGAAATCATGGGCTGGGATTCTTTTGGTGTGGTCAGATTTGACCTGGGACCCCTCCTTCAAGGTCAATTGAGGATAGCCAAACTTACAATTGCTTAGAACTCGCTTATTATTGGTCCTACAAGTTTGGGATGGTAAACAAGCTATAGGAAATCATGGGCTGGGAATTTTTTTGTGTGGTCGGATTTGACCTTGGACCCCCTCCTTCAAGGTCAAACAAGGATAGCCAAACTTAAAAAGTGCCTATGACTCACTTATTATTGGTCCGAGAGGTTTGGGATGGTAAACCATCCTAAATTCTTTGGCTGGGAATCTTTTGGTATGGTCAGATTTGACCTTTGGACCCCTTCTTCATGGTCGAACGAGGATATTGCATTTATAGTATTTCTTTAAATATTTTTAACCTACTTTTTACACTTAAACAATTACCTTGTTACTTTATTTCATAATACCATTTGCAGGGCACAACTTTTTTGTCCTTTTTTTCTGTCAGCTTCGGAATATCTTTCGAACATGCTGTTCAGTTACCATTTACTGTATTTCTGTACAGCCCTTTCCCTGATAATTATGCTTTCCTCTCATTATCACCATCACAAATCAAAAACATTCAGTCAGCTGACACAGTGCCCGTTCACGGGCACTCTCCTCTTGTTGCCTTATATCTCCTTTATTGTTGCTTTTATAGCTTCAGAATGTATTAAGAGATATTGGGAAAGAATATATGGAGAGTCTAAATAGCCGGTCAGTTTTACCCCCCGACCCCCCCTTATGGGTCAAAGTGGGGTCATAAAATAGTCGATTTTGAGTTTTTGCCTTTATCTCCTTTATTGTTGCTTTTATAGCTTCAGAATATATTAAGAGGTATTGGGAAAGCATATGTGGAGAGTCTAAATAGCCGGTCAGTTTTATCCCCTGGCCCCCCCTTATGGGTCAAACTGGGGTCATAAAATAGCTGTTTTTCAGTTTTTGCCTTATATCTCCTTTATTGTTGCTTTTATAGCTTCAGAATGTATTAAGAGGTATTGGGAAAGCATATGTGGAGAGTCTAAATAGCCGGTCAGTTTTACCCCCCGACCCCCCTTATGGGCCAAACTGGGGTCATAAATAGCTGCTTTGGAGTTTTTGCCTTATATATCCTTTATTGTTGCTTTTATAGCTTCAGAATGTATTAAGAGGTATCGGGAAAGCATATGCGGAGAATCTAAGTAGCCGGTCAGTTTTATCCCCCGACCCCACTTTATGGGTCAGACTGGGGTCATAAAATAGTTGCTTTGGAGTTTTTGCCTTATATCTCCTTTATTGTTGCTTTTATAGCTTCAGAATGTATTAAGAGGTATTGGGAAAGCATACGGTGCAGCTTTGTGCATTCTTAGCTTTACAGCATGCTTATTAAAACCACAAAGCATTTTAAACTTTAAGGGACGCTTCGCCTTTGTTAGCAAAAGCATTCCTCTAGTTTGAGAGTTGGACTGTACTTGTACAGTCAGATGGGTCATATAGCACTTTGAGTCCTTTAGTACATGGAGATATTACGCCGAGTACAAAAAACAAATACAATACAAATACAATATAATTATTTTGTCAAATAACAATTAGTGGGTGTCTATCCAGAAATAAAGTCATGATAACCAGTAGACCATATATTAAATTGAATATGACAACTAATTTAAAGTTTAAAAAAATGTATATCATTGACTGATTTAAATAAAATTTCAATAAAGCCTAAAAATTTATTCAAAAGTAACCATTTTTCTTTCACAGGGACTGCAAGAAAAGCCTGCAAAATGCTTTGAAGTTTTCTGTTGATAAAGCAAATCTAAGCTATGGGAAATCCTTGGCAAGAAAACACTTACTGAAATGTTTGCTCCAAAAGGGGGATGAGGAAGATATAAAGGTACAGTAACAAACTATGTTATCTTAAAGAAATTCAGTTATGTGATGAACAAGATTTGGCTTCACCTTCATTGTTTATAACCTTGGGTCATGGTAACATCCTTCATTTACGATGGTTTGTTGGGTGTTATGCCTATGGTAAATTCAGAAGCTGCTGTATAGCTAAAACCTTTTTGGATTTGTAGTCACCGATGGAAAATTGAAATTTTTATGGGAAACAGGTTGATGTGATGTGTGTTAGATTCTCACTGCTGGTATGATTATGTCTGTCCAATATATCTTGTGTGTGGTGAAATATACTTAGTAAACCATTGCAACCATGTGTTTTGGAGGTTTTCTTTAACACTCTCAGAAGAAAACTCTCTTTACTGGTTCTGTCCAGGAATTCATTGCTGTCCTAGCTTTCCTTCAGAGCTTGTTATTTATATTCGGAGATCTGTTGAACATGGCATACACAATTATCATATCCCCAGACGAAAGTCGGGGATATATTGGTTTTACGTCTGTCGCGCCGCCGCCGTACGTTTTGACTTGTGTGCGCGGTAACTCAACAACGCTTTCATGGATTTCAAACTTGGCAGACACATGTATTTGAGTCAGTAGAGGAACCCTATTTTAAGGTGACCTTAAACTCCCAATAATAAAGAACTTATGGCCACCTTAAGCTCAGAAATTTGACTTTTTTTGGCGTTAATACATCCTACCCAATGGACAATTGCTAATCCGGTTGTGCAGACCGGCCCGCCAAACGACAGAAAAAGCTGTACTGTGTTTCCACCGTCCGGGCTGGCCTAGTACTGTGCATTCGCCAGGTGGCGTATCGTACTTCCCTCCTGTCTAGACAGCGTGACGTCATAGCATCTTTTTCGTTTTTGCGAAATTAAGTTTTTGGTGGTTTATTGCGAAGATATTTGGATATTTGGCTTTTCTGTTGTGTTAATTGATAGTTATCAGTATATGGCACATTATGTTCTCACCTGGCCAGAAGAGAGGTACGTGCGGCCATGTTATGGCGATTTTTGATGACCATTCTGTGTGTGCCAGATGCAGGGACAAAGGCAAGGGTAAGGACCGATGTGTGGAGAAGCCGCAATGTACTGATTGTAAGTTTTGTAACCTTCTTACTCCAGAACAGAAAGCCCAGCTTACTACACCCACCCAAACTTAAAAAGGAAAAGCGGGAAGCTAAGAAGTTAGAATCTGACTCTTCTTCTAACCTAGTTAAAGACAACATACTTTCACCCAATCCCTCCCTTGTGGACCCTGCCTCTGTGCAGGTAATAGGGTCTGTGGATGGCCAGGGGACGCTGCAGTCTCCTGGTTCTGGTGAACCAGCTCGAAGAAAAAAAAAGATGGACAAGGACAAGGCTACCACGTCTAAATCTAAATCTCACTCTCCGGTAAAATCTACAGAAAGACCCTACAGATCTGAGGATTGCTGAGTTAGACCAGAAGTCGGATTGGTTTAACCGTTGGGAAGCTTTATTACTGGCCAAGACTCTTGAGAAAGAACCTACCTTCCAAACGGTCAAGGTTGCTCCATCTCACTCTCCACCAGCAAACCAACCGACTGCACAGACAGACGGCTGCAACTCATTCTACGCCAGCCTCTTCAAGTTTGCTGGGCACCGCCTCCTCTGCTGAAAAGCATCAGTCTTCTGGCAAACCTCTAACCGACTAACCTCAAGCTGACTGACCAAGAACTACCGAAACGACCTCTTCTCAGCCCTCTGCCTCTTACAGACAGGCACCTAGAAATAACAGTATCTCCAGTTTGGAGTCAGAGGCAGACAGTGAGTTCTCAGACCGGCCACCTGTAGATTTATATGTGGAGGAAGGGGAATTGTCGGACGACCAGGTTGTTACTGTCACCGACCAGGACCAAGCCAAGTGATACGGGCTGTTTTCTGACCACAAGGGTGACTCTACTGCTGTTTCGACCTGGAATACTGATGCTTCACGCCTCAACAGTAGTTATAGCAGGATTGCCAGACAGGCCGGTTTGTTATCTACCCCACCCACTTCACGCCATATCTCCCAGAAGTCTTGAAGGGAGGCTAATGTTGTGTGCAATCAGGCCGCGAGTTTCAACAGGTGCCTGTTTAAAGTGCAGTAAGACATGCAGTCCCAACTTAAGACTCTAAGAAGCGAAAGCAAAGGCAAGGGTTCTTCAAAGGTCTCCCACTAGTGAACTGCAATACCTCATGGATTTTAACTCCAGCATCACCCAAGCAGTGGCGAAAACCATGGACCACCTCACAGACTTTTTTTTGTTTCCATGGGGAACTTAACTCTAGCCAAGATGGACTCTTACCTCACCCATGTAAAGACGGGCATCAAGCCGGACACTCAGGACTGCTCCTCTTTAAGCTGGTACTCTATTCCCGGACAGTGTGTTGAAATGGGCAGAGGACGACATTGCTCACTTTGAGTGCAAAGGACAGTCATCTTGTCCAGCAATTCATGTCCTTGATAGGTCTGCTAACAGCCACAGAAAAGCAAGTTCACCTAGGTCAACTACACATGAGGCCCATACAGTGGCATCTCAAAAACAACTGGAGAGTAGTACCAGAATCACTGGAAAAGGTCACTCCAATTCCCAGGTCATTACATCCCCCCATCTACAGCGATGGCTGGTAGAAGGCAATGTACTCACAGGCCAACCATTACACCCAATAAAGCATGGGCTGCAAATTTTTACAGACACATCAAAAGAAGGGTGGGGCACTCACGTAAATGTGCATACTGCAACAGGAACCTGGTCCATTCCGGAAAGCAAGTTGCATATACATTATCTAGAACTGAAGGGGGTATTTCTAGCCCTAAAAGAGTTCCAAGGCCTTTGCTCAGACAAGATAGTTCTTGTAGCAACCGACAATACTACGGTCGTGTAATACATAAACAAGAAAGGAGGCATGAGGTCGGGCCCACTTTGTGCCCTACTGTGGAGAATCTTCACCTGTTGTTCCAGGAAACAAGTGACTCTAAAAGCCTGACACATTCCAGGCCGGCTGAATGTAGTAGCAGACAAACTATCCAGGCTAGGCCAGACCATCCAGACAGAGTGGTCTCTCCTTCCAGAGGTCTTCTAGACAATATGCAGCAGGTGGCACCGGCCCAAAATAGACCTATTTGCCATGAGGTTCAACAACAAGTTACCACTGTTTGTGTCACCAGTATCTGGATCCCCTGGCCTCAGCAGTGGATCCACTCAGTCTGCCATGGGAGGATCTGGACGCATATGCCTTCCCACCAGCAGCCATCTTGGGCAAAGTGGTGGAGAAGTTGCATAACTGACCATGCAAGAGTCATTCTGATTGCTCCAGGTGGCCCAGCATGCCTTGGTTTTGGGATCTAGTGACCATGTCCAGCCAGATCCCACTGAGCCTGCCCAATCTGCAAAATCTGTTAACACAGCCCTTCAATCAGATCCCTCGCAGAAATCTGACAAACCTAAATCTACATGCAGCAATCAAGGAGCAGGGCTTCTCTGAGGCAGTGGCAGCAAGAATTGAGACTCCTCAAAGAGGATCAACCAGATCAGTCTATGAGGCAAATTGGACCATTTTTACAAAGCGGTGCCTCAGCAATCAGGTGGACTTCAGGACACCCTCTGTAAAGTCAGTGGCTGACTTCCTTATGTATCTGTTTCAGGACAGGAAGTTGAAGCCTAGCAACATTGATGGTTACAGAAAAGCCATTGCTGATAAATTGGGAAACTCACCCATTAACATCTTCTTCAGCAAAGATGGAAATCTCGCCTGAATAGTTTCCACAGAGACAGGCCCAAAGGTCGGATGGGAGTCCCCTCCTGGAACCTTTCCCTGGTCTTGCACCAGCTTACAAAGACTCCTTTTGAACCAATTAAGGAGGCCTCTTTGAAGCATTTGACCTTCAAGACGGTTTTCCTCTTAGCCTTAGGGTCAGGCAACCTAGGAGTGAGATATATGCTTGGCAAAACAAAAACATTAGACACCAATCCGACTGGTGGAAGGTGTCCCTGTACCCATCACCCAGCTTTCCTTCAAAGAATCAGCTGGCCAAGGAGGGTCCAACAGTGTGGCCCCAGTGGTTATACCCATGTCTGGATAGGTCCCTCAAGTCTGACAGGTCCCTCTGACCAGTCAGAGCACTGCGCTACTATTCAGACAGGACCTCAGAACTCAGGCAGAATAAAGAGCTGGTCTTTATTATCTCCCGCCGGCCGGGCGGGAGATTATAAAACGCATTCCGTGCGTGCGTGGGTGTGTTCGTGTGTTATTGAGTGTGTGTCACGCTTTTATAAAGGGCTGTACATCACACTGGTTGTTTCTCCTTGGCCTTTTCAATGTTTTTTATGACCTTATTGCTTATGTCCTTTCATTTGATGCTGTTATTTCACACCTACGACCATAGCTAAGTGAGTAATAGCAATGGTGGCTACTTTGAGTAAAGTGCTCATAACTCCAAAACGAGTGCATTTAGAGTGTTTCTGTAAAATACGTTGTTCAGCTACTTTCTCCATGCCTACAAGATGGTACCATTTTTAGGGTTCTATCTTCATAGCTAAGTGAGTAATAGCTATTTTCTGTTATTAACAATGAGCAAAATGAGTAAATTGATTTTGTCTTTGTAACTGTTACTTACAATATTGGCCTGAAATATGTTGTTCAACAACTCCTTCATGTACTATATCATGGTGAGGAGTCCAAGGTGTAGCACCATAGCTAACTGAGTAATAGCTATACTAAGTTTAACATTTGACCATTGAGCAAGTCACTTATAACTCAAAAACTATTGAATATAGAGGATTTTTGTCGAATATGTTGTTCACCTATCTTTTGGATATACTGTATTGTGAATTTTCACAGCTGTAACTCCATAGCTAACTGAGTAATAGCTACTTTGATGATAACCATAATGAGTAAATGGCTTATATCTTCAAAAGTATTGCAACTACACAATTTTGTTCCAATATGTTGTTCAGCTACTATCTCCACAGCTACAACATGGTCACTAGTTTGGAAGTGCATCTCCATAGCTAAGTGAGTAATAGCTACTTTGTCAATTTTTAATGATAACCATATAGGAGTTTTGTCAAATATGTTGTTCACCTACTTTTTGATGTAGTGCAGCGGGAGATCATACCACGGCAGTGGTCTTGTCTCCTTTAAGAAAGGTTTCGACAAAAAAAACATCTCTCTTGCCACTATCTCCTCTTGGATCAAGCAGACTGTGATCCTATGCTATGAAGTCTCTGATCAGGAGGTCCTCGCCTTGCACCAGGTTAAAGCCCATGATATCAGGGCCTTCTAAGGCCTTCCTGCTGCTTCTAAGGCCTTCCAGTCAGGAGTTTCCTTAGAGCAAATCTTGTCAGCCTTCCATTGGAAATCGCATAACACCTTCACGCAATTTTATATGAAGGATGTGGCTTGAAGCCGATTCAGAGCTCTATCACCTGGGACCTGTAGTGGCTGCTCAGCAGATCCACAAGTAGCCCATAGTTTTGAGGAGACTTGTACATATGTAAATAGTTGTACATATAAAAATGAAAAAAAAAAAAAAAAAAAAAAAAAAAAAAAAAAAAAAATCATAAAAAGGAAAAGTGCCATGCTTCCTTCGGGAGGTTTATTTCTTCCTATCGGACTGAACTCACCCCTCTCTTCCCTGTCTCAGTGTAGGTCTATGAAAACAAGGGGGCAACATCGGTTTAGCCCCGGGTAACCGGCTGCTGGTAACCAATCATGGCCTTTAAGGGTTTCCTGACCTCAAGGTCGATTCAGGCCTCGAGAAAATTTGTTAGTTTGTTTATGAGTTCACTTAAGTCCCTAGTAACTTAACCGCCGACCAAGTGGTAGTTATTCAGCAATTGTCTGTTGGATAGGATGTATTAACGCAATAAAATTGCAAATTTAATAAGTAAATTAAATTTTTATAAGTTAATACCCTATCCAATGGACACACATGACCCTGCCAACCGGCCCCGCTATCAACTTACTAAGGTCCTAATAGGTTTAGACAACGAAAAAGATGCTATGACGTCACACTGTTTAGACAGGAAGGAAGTACGATGCGCCACCTGGCGACTGCACAGTACAAGTCGGCCTGGCCGGTGGAAACAAAGTACAGCTTTTTCTGTCGTTTGGCGGGCTGGTCTGCGCTGACCGGATTAGCAATTGTCCATTGGATAGGGTATTAACATATAAAAATTTAATTTACTTATTTTGCCGCACAATGCCCTCTAGGTCACAGATTATGTGGTTTTTACCCCACAGCCCTTAAGGGCTGTCGGGGTATTGTTTTCACCCATGGTGTCCGGATGGGCGGGCAGCGGGAAATAGTTTGTCCGGGCTGTATCTCAGAAACCGTAAGGTGTAGGAAGTTCATACTTTGCAGGGACATTGGTTGGGGGGCGTAGGTGTGCAACGTCATGGTCTGACCTTGATTTGACCTTTGACCTTGAGTTTGAAAATCTTGTCCGGACTATATCTCGGCAACCATAAGGTGTAGGAAGTTGATACATGGCAGGGACATTAGTTAGGGGATGTAGGTGTGCAACGTCATGGTCTGACCTTGATTTGACCTTTGACCTTGCCGTAGTGACCTTGAGTTTGAAAATCTTGTCCGGACTATATCTCGGCAACCATAAGGTGTAGGAAGTTGATACATGGCAGGGACATTAGTTAGGGGATGTAGGTGTGCAACGTCATGGTCTGACCTTGATTTGACCTTTGACCTTGCCATAGTGACCTTGACCTTTAAAATCTTGTCCGGGCTATATCTCAGAAACCGTAAGTTGTAGGAAGTTGATACTTGGTAGGGACATTGGTTAGGGGGTGTAGGTGTGCAACGTCATGGTCTGACCTTGATTTGACCTTTGACCTTGCTGTAGTGACCTTGACCTATAAAATCTTGTCCGGGATATATCTCTGAAACCGTAAGAGGTGTAGGAAGTTGATACTTGGTAGGAACATTGGTTAGGAGTTGTAGGTGTGCAACATCATGGTCTGA
This sequence comes from Sabellastarte sp. h YS-2021, assembly GCA_964017235.1. NCBI lineage: Eukaryota > Metazoa > Annelida > Polychaeta > Sabellida > Sabellidae > Sabellastarte > Sabellastarte sp. h YS-2021. The sequence continues at coordinate 141,877,387 of OZ024928.1, forward strand.
CCTTGATTTGACCTTTGACCTTGCCGTAGTGACCTTGACCTATAAAACCTTGTCCGGGCTATATTTCAGCAACTGTAAGGTGTAGGAAGTTGATACTTGGTAGGGACATTGGTTAGGGGGTGTAGATGTGCAACGTCATAGTGTGACCTTGATTTGAACTTTGACCCTTGCCGTAGTGAGCTTGACCTATAAAATCTTGTCTGGGCTATATTTCGGAAACTGTAAGGTGTAGGAAACTGATACTTGGTGAGGACATTGGTTGGGGGTAGTAGGTGTGCAACATCATGGTGTGACCTTGATTTGACCTTTGTACTTGCTGTAGTGAACTTGACCTATAATACCTGGTCTGGGCTATATCTTGGAAACCGTAAGGTGTAGGAAGTTGATACTTGTTAGGGACATTGGTTAGGGGGTGTAGGTGTGCTATGTTATGTGACCTTGATTTGACCTTTGACCTTGCTGTAGCGACCTTGACCTATAAAATCTTGTCCAGGTTATATCTCAGAGACTGTAAGGTGTAGGAAGTTTATACTTGGTAGGGACATTGGTTGAGGGTTTTAGGTGTGCCACGTCATGGTGTTATACTGATTGACCTTTGACCTTGCTGTATTGACCATTAAAATCTTGTTGCACCTTTGGGTCTGTCTGTTGATGCAGATTAAGCACTGTTAAAGTCATATTAGAATTCATTAAGAATTTCCTTTTGCAAGTTTCCATTGTAACAGATGGAATTTCATCAAGTGAGCCACAGGCTTTTCTCCAACACCACACATAAGCATTCATTGAATGTATTGCCACGTCTGTATGCATGGGTAATATTCAAAACATCCAAACCATAATTCGGCCATTTTTGGTTTACTGATAAATGCTGTCATTTTATTATTGAATTATCTTGTTTTAATACTTCATCTTTATGTACAGTTCTTTTCCTTAGATATTATTTTCTCTACTTAAGCATTATTTGGACCTTAATATAACTTACACTGCTCTGAAAATATCTTGAACTTTGTGTAGTTACACTACTTCTATATCTTATGGTGTTGAAAAATATTTCCCAGGCTGTGGGGTACGGGCATCTCTGATGCTATTTTACTATATTCACATTACTATATTCTCCTTACATATACCAAAAATCAAGACTTTATGTCGAGGTTAAAATTGTTTTGGGGGGGGGGCTCATAAAGACTATGTATTACTTAGACGGTTTTTTTGTACATTTTTCCCATATTTTCCCCTATAACTTAAAAGTGGTAGGTCTGACAAGTCTGTAACTGTAACTATGGTAGATATAGCTTCTATATGTACTCTAAGTCTGTGAAAAATTTTAAGTCTGTAACTTTAATTTTAAGATCACCTTAAAGCCTCTAAATTGCCCACAGAGACCCAATTTATGGATGTTTTGCCACTTTGAAGGCCTATAGCTGTCAAACGATGTAACTGATACAGCTGAATCTCATCTGGGAATATATGATTATGTTCTGTTTACATGTGAGAAAAATCAAGGCTTTAAATAGACATTTAACCTGTGTACAAGGACCATAAACACCCACCCGAGTGACCAATTTGGTCCTGTAACCTGGAAATGGTAAGTCTGACAAGTCTCTAACTGTAGTAGATATAACTTCTACATGAAATCTTTGTCAAAAATTTTAAGTCTGTAACTTTAATTTTAAGGTCACCTTAAGGTCTCTTAAATACCCACAGACCCCCAATTTATTGACTTCTTACCACTTTTAAGCCCTATGACGGTCATAATATGTGCCTGATACAGCTGAAATCTCATCTGGGAATATATTAATATGTTCTTTTTTCATGTGTGAAAAACCAAGGCTTTAAGTAGACATTTAACATGTATGTGAGACCCATGAATGATCCACTCACAGGACTTTTTTCTTTTCAAATTGACCCCCAAAAATGAAAAAAAAAATTTTGACACCCCCCCCCCCAAAAAAAAAAAAAAAAAAAAAATGATAAAAATAGTAAATAATTGTGAATCACACAAAATGAGTGCTGCAAAAATACCAAGTGAATGCTTGTGGTGTGAGAGATGGCCTGTCTAGGGATATGTTGGCGTTGAGTCGGTGCAATCTAGATTACATATAGAATGTGTTTTTCATTTTCAGGCGCTGATATCCTTGGCCCGTAGTGATAGAGATGAAGACTTCTTGGCCTATGCTTCTAAAAAAGTGAACACAGAATGAACAATGAATATTTGTGACTAACAATAAAATGTTATAATGGTATGAATAAACAATGAATATTTTGTAGGGATGGGTCGGTATGAAAAATCTGTACATAGGGAGGTCACCAATGCAAAACCATACCGATTTTGGGACTCCGCGTTTTAGTACACCCCAAACAAACATGGATGTTCCTCATAATGAGATCACAATAAAAGTTCCTAAATGCACAAAATATGGGATAAAAATGTATAATATCTTCATATTTCTGGTTTCTGTCCAATATTTTAAGTTTTCCTTCATTTATATGAGTTGACAAGCGAGATTGAGGTTTTAAAGTGTCATAACCAAAACATGGCAGTTCTGCTCAACGTATTGCTTTAAAAGTCTGCAAATGGACGAAAATATGGGGAAAAATGCTTATAATTTCTTCAGATTCTGGGTATGTTTCTAATATTTTAATGCTTCCTTCCATTAAATGTGTTGGCAAGCGAAGTGGCAGTTGTAAAATCTCGTCACGGTATTTCACTTAAAATGCTCTCGATACTGAGATACCATTCTACCGACCCATCCCCAATATTTTGTGAATGAACAATGAAATGTTATGAACATGTTCAGTGAACAACAAAATTTCCTGGTGCAATTATACTAGGTGTTTGATAAAACTAAAATGGAAATTTTGGTGCAAAATGTTTTAACAATAATTAACTTATTTTGAAAGTACACATTACACATCTTGGTGGCATTTGAAAATTACTTGTGCTGTAAAAGGCATTAACACAGATCTAGGTTCTATACTTTTTCTATCATTTTGTAGGCCCGTTTACATTCCTGTCAATACTGCAAAAATGGAGAGAAAAATGATTATTTCTTAATCTTAACATGAAGAAGGTAGCTATGGTTTGGTTCACGATTTATTTCAAAATTTTTTATGACTTCAGTGTAAAATATTAATGATATTAACTAATGTATCATTGGCTTTTATACTATGTTCAACAATGTGGGTCTTGTGCAGCAAGGTTTATTGATAAAGACAATTAAGACATGCAGCTCCACGAGTTAAACTACCATTCAACCAGTTAATCAGTATTGCACAAGTGTTAATATATGTTGATTTAAATAATTTGGTATTAGATCTGCATCTAGATCATTATGTTAGTAATGCTATTACTTAAGTCTGCAAGTGTGTTACGAGGATTGCTACAAATGTACTGAACTAATATGGCACACACACATTTATTATGGACTGAAATTTTGGAGATGATTCTGATTTTCTAGGAAACCTGTGATAATATGGAAGAAATGCTATTCTGTGGTGAAACCAATATACTCTAGACAGATACATGTATAACAGTGACATTAGTTAACAGGGGATAAATGGAAAGTGTATGAAACAGATGGAAAGTTGGGATATGGTAGAAGCAGAATGTGAAACAGAGGGAGATATTTATACATCTGTGACTGGCAAAGTGGGAAATGCACTCATCTGAGAACACAGTAGGCCTGGATTCAATCCCTGGTACAGGCAGATACATGGTGGTTTGGATGACCATGTAAACTGATGACCCTGTATCATTGCATCCTGTCCAACCTGTAGTCTAGGGCAGATCCAGGATATTAGAATATAAGCATTAGAATAGAAACATTTATATAGCGCAAAATTGATGAAACATCCTCTGGTGCGCTTGAGGTCAAAAGGGGAAACTCCAGTGACATATCAGCGGGGGAGATATACTATGATGGTGGGTATCCTAGTCTAAACAATCAGGTTTTTAACTAGCTTCGGAAACCTGTAACTGTGTCCTGTGATCAGAGCAATTGTGGGAGTCTGTCCATTCAGTGGGGGAGGCCATTGCAAAACCTCGCGTACCAATGGCCTTTCTAGGACAAACTGATGAAAGAGCTGTTTTCCATAAGTGAGGCTGCAAATATTAATCCCGAAACTCTTTCAGTTAAAAGAATATCAATTAGTACAACTTGGGCTGTAATTGTTCAGTTTGGATGCATCAAGTACATGTATTACTTGGAGTCCTGTAGTGAAGGAGATATTATGTATTGTACTAAGAATCAATATCAGTAGCAACAACATGGCAGTGCCATGTTGTTTCAGTGTGTTCATCCTAAAAATATATTGCAAAGTGGAAGTTTTTTCTGCAAACAAGCTAACAATTTGGCATTTTCCCATAACTTAAAAATATACTAATCAAATGATCTGCAACATTAACAATTTGAACAGACGATACCTTAACTTGAAGCTTGAATTCAGAAAAAGGCATTCAAATACAATATTTGAACAATTGCATATTAGTTGTTTTTTAGTTCAAAAACCAAATATGATTGTAGAGGAAGCAATGTCTTGCTTCGTAACTCTTTTTTAGCCACAGGTGTAATAATGTTAATTGTAACTTATGTCACTGTTGGTATATTGTACAGGCCATGTTACAGACACAAAACACCAGGTATTAGTTGGTCACAATTCTTAACTGGAAACTAGCTTCCCATTTTCTGTCAGGTTTGAATTACAAATTTTTGTCTTTGAAAATACCAAAGTAGTATGTATGTTGCCACTGGGTAAATAATAACCAATAAACTTGTAAAAAATTTTACACTTTTTATTTATTTTTATTAGCAATTTAAACTACTAGATAAACTTGGTTGACAATTTGAAGCATTAACAAGTTGGTATAAATTAATAACAAAATTTAAGGACATTATTAAACAATACTGGTTAACAAGCATACATTTTGTCAAACAGGTGTAAAAATGCCCTCAATAATGGGCATAATAGTGTAACATAGACCCTAAAATAATCTGCCCAAGAGACGGCAGATATCCATTTATATACTCTGATGGTATTACCTTAAAACCATCTTAATATAACCTTGCTTGAACCTTGTAAAATTAGTACAAAATCAATATTTTGATTATTGTAAAACCTTAAGTACATGGACCAAGTGTATGTACCACAGTTGAAGACTTATTACTTATTCTGCATGCAGTCTATCACTGGAGAGACAATAAGAAAAAAAACTGCAAAACATATAAGTGACAAAACCACAAACAATCTTATTGTATCTATTTGGTATGTTGTCCTGAACAAGCCTCAGTTTCAGGATAAGCTAAACCTTTAACAGATTAATCCCTTAATACAGTGGTCTTGATTACATTTTACAAAACTGATACACAAAGCTGTTCCAGTGCTTCTACAAGTTGCAGTTCTTTGTATTGTATATAGATTTATACTCGAGAAATGTAGACTTAGTAACAGAAATCTGCTAGTGTTTTGCAAATTAAGTTGTACTTTTGAAAATAGTTGCTCTGGTGTCAACAGTTCATTTTTCAACAGTGCTACCAGATTTACTTAGCTTACATCAGGAGTTTACACACAATCACATTCACTACATCACAGCAAGGTTTGATTCTTATTACAGCAGTATCGAAAACAAAATTCTTAAATATTATTCAAGAATTTTTGGTAAACCTCGGAGTATTTCTTGGTAGACCTGCATGTAGTATTTATAAATAACAGGGTACAACAATTAAAATAGCAATAACTGCCTATAACAACTGTTACACTTCTATTATTATCATCATTCGAAATAGAGGGACCAAAATACTGCTAAAGTCTTTACAAATATTACTGTTCAAATATATACATGGGGATTTTCTGATCTGACCATGTTCTATCTGCAAGCCAACAATTCAGATGGACTGGTATTTGAGAAAATCAGATGCAGTTAATATTTAAAGGTAACAATCGTCTCTTGTATAAGACAAGAATAACTGCCTGACCCTGTGTGTTCCAATAAATAAATCTGGTTTTTCATATTACTTATAATGCTAGAGACTATTATATATTCAACTTTATTTTGCTGTTCAAAATTTTATTCGCTATATCAAAATATGTTACTTGAAATATTTAAAAATGGCTTCTTTTAAGAATTTTAATGCTGCTTATTTTTCATTATTATTATATTTTTGGAAAGCAGAAATTCATTAAAACAAGCTTAACCTTATTTAGTCTTTTTATGCAGGATAAATTATTTTGCCACTCTTCTAGAAAAACATCAGAATATTGTTTCGTAAATTCCAAGGCATCTTTTCAAATTATATATCAAGTCAAATATATTTTTATCTAACTACCTTAAAAATTTAATTTCTGTTGCCTAATAAAGATAATATATAAAGCATGCAATATGCAAAATCTACTTAGATTAAAATAAAACGAAAGTGATGAAAATGAATCAACTAAGATTTTAAGTAGGTTTCTACTGCATTCTAGTGGAGAGACACTGTACAGATTCAAATGCAGACATGGCACTGCTATGTACTAACTTAGTAGACACAGAAATGTGAATATTATCTGTTTAGTTCCCAGTGAAAACACATTTTGAGACTGCCATTCGGGGCCCAGAGGTTGTCTAAATATAGTCACATGATGGTATTTTTTTGGAATTATATCAACAAGTAAAAGTTTCCAACATCTGAAAAGCTTCTTTTGCAGCCTTATTTGCATATTTATAACCTCTTTTATTATTTTATGCTTTTATGCACATGTAGAGCATCTCTGATCCAGAAATTCAATTCTATGAATAAAATTCCATTTTTCCCAAAAAATCATGTCCTCTAGTAAATTCTTTGTTTTATGAAAAAAAGGATCACCCTTTGTATGGGTAGGGTGGGATTGCCTAACAAAATAAAATTATTGAGAAGTCAGTTAAATTTGTGAATGAAAAGGTTCTGTACCCGATTAAGAAAATGACTTTTGTCTAAAACTGCAGAAACCATGTGTTGAAAAAGAAAATAATTTTACTTTTAAGTATTATATGAAATACTATTTCACTTTTGCAAAAATTGACAATTTTCACATCTAATAAGATCTTCGGAAGAAAATGTTTTTTATTATCCACCACGCGACGTATTTGCCCTAAATACGGGGAAATACAGACCGGGATGTATTTTTTTTGTATACACCGGCGCCCCGGTACTATGGATAATGAGTGTGAATATCTTCCGGTTTTTTAACAATATCTCGGAAAGTATGCAACTTACAAATATATATAATATATCATTAGAAAGGTGTTATTGTAGCGCTTCTGCTGATGTATGTTGCATAAAAATCCATGCAGAAATGACTGAGATTTTGCAAGTTAAAGATTGAAGTTTTTATATTCAGTGTTCCTCATGCTTTTCAAAGCCTTTTTCACGTCCTGTCATTAAATATTCGTATTATTTGACCCATAAATCACACAAAATGGTGGATAATAAAAGTAAAACACCCCCTCATCAGACATATGCAGAAAAAATATATCACTCATGAAGATTAACAATATAATACTCGTGCTACGCACTCGTATAATATTGTTATCTTCATTCGTGATATATTTTTTCTGTATATGTCATTCGGGAAGTTTTCCTATTGTATTAAATAGATTGGAATACAGATAGGGTGTAAACTATTCGCATGTTAAGTTTTCCATAACAAATTTGTTTTGCTTAAACAAATTCATGCAATGCTTTGAGCATTTTATTTTGAGAAGGTACACTTATCTTAAATCAATTAAGTACTGAAAAGTAGCACCAGTTTCACAATTTCTAGTAAAACAAAGATAAAATTGAAACAATACAAGAAAACATCACAGTCATTTGAACATAATTTAAATAAACAAAACAACAGAACTACAAAGTTTAAAAGTACACATAAGCTGGACAACCATTTGTAAATATATTTTAATATATACACACACAATGCAAACATATATAGAAGTTATTTTATATTTATTTATATTTAAAAGGGCAATAACTTTTAATTACAAATTTTGACAAACATTGTTTTCTTTCAGTTGTCTTTGTACATTATACTTTATAAAAAATTACACATAATCACAACATTGGCTGTACACTAGGAAAAGTTACAACATATATTTGAAAAATTGTAACAGATACATTCTTAATATCTGGACAGTATTGTGGGGTCTACAATTATAGTTTATGAATGTAAGGTAGAGATGTACATCTAGCGATAGCAACTGACTTTAGCCCAGTAAAATTCAACACAAACATATTTCACCACATAAACTTCCATGCAGGATAATCTAAGAATATTATAATCCAAGATACTTTCAGTAGAAATATTTATTGGTTTTGTCCCAAGAAAATCTCGGATAGTCCTAGCTAACTATTCTACTATTGTTATATACCTTCCATATTTAACTCAATAATTTTACCATAAGACCACTCCCACTTTACTTTATATCCATCCAATATGCAACACTGTGACAATTTATTATTATTTATTACTCTTAAAAAACCAAATTGTATATACCTATGTCAGAGTATCCATTCTAGCCTTATTAAGCCACTGATAATGCTGTCAACTGCTTGTTCATGCCAGCATTAGTCATGCTGTTGGGCCTGAAATCAATGACTGAGGTTGTGGTTTTCTCATACCATTTGTGACCAGAGGGATCTTGCTCGGTAAATGCGAAGCCTGCATTTCCTCCTGACTGGATCACTCCTGCTGGACAAGGAGGAAGATTCTTCTTAATATACTCCTGCTTGTATTCTGTGCCTGCTTCGAATGGGGCATCACTGTGTACACCCACGTCACTTGGCTTCAAACTCTTCACTGGGGTCATTCTGTGTTTGTGGTAGTCATCTTGGTAATTTGTACTACCTCTGAATGGGTCAGAGGGTGCTACATATTCTGCTCTAGGCTTCGGCTGGGCTCGGTCACCAACATGCCATTTCTGGAAATCATTCCTGTAGTTGGTATTGTCATCAAATTTCCCAGGCACCCCTTTTCTCTGTGCTGGCTTTCTTGGGGGATTGCTTTCCAGGGGCTTCTTGGTGTAGGTAATCTTGTGGGTTGTGTTCATGTCAAAATCACCTTCTGGTTGGGTATAGCGTTCAGGTTCGTGAATGAACGGGCGGTCCATTGGCCATTTCTGAAAGTCCTTCCTCTGCGTGGTCTCATCAGCTAATGGGGCGTCAGATCTGAAGGCAGTATTTCCAGGCTTGCAGCTTGGCATCTTCTCACCCTCTTTCTGGACATAGTCTTTTTTGTAATTTGTAAGGTCATCCATTCGTGTCTTGCTTTGGGTGTATTTTGGTTTTTCCCTCAGCTCTTTAGCTGGAATGGGTTTCTTGTTGTATTCGGTCTTGTAATTTGTCTGTCCTTCAAATGGCTGGTCTGATATATTAGCTGCATCATTGGGCTTCATGCTCTGTCTCGGTGGTTCACTGTATCTGACAAAATCAGATGTGTAGGTGGGATTCCCTTCAAAAGGTGCATTGGTGGGAACATAAGCATCCTTGTTCTTATATTCCTGTCGTCCAGCCAATGGCCACTTCTGGAAATCCGCATTGTAGTTGGTATGACCATCAAACTTTCCTGGAACACCCTTTCTGCCCTCTGGCTTCCTGGCCTCGGTCTTTTCAATGGGTTTTTTTGTGTAGACTTGTTTATGCGTGGTGTTGAAGTCGAAATTTCCCTCTGGCTGCCTGTACTGGTCTGGTTCCCTGACATATGGCCGTTCATATGGCTTTTTAGTGTAATCTACACGGTGTGTTGTCTCATCATTCAGCGGGGCAGTGGACTGGAAAGCTTGGTCACCTGGCTTGCAGGAAGGCATGGGCTTTCCTTCTTTGGGCACATAATCTCTCTTGTAATTAGATGTTCCTTCCAGTGGGACCTTGCTGGCTTTGTATTGGGGCTTCTCCCTCACCTCCTTCAGAGGGATAGCTTTCTTTGTGTAGTCATCCCTGTAACCAGTCGTATTGGCAAATGGGTCGTTAGAAGACATGGCTTCTGCTGCAGGCTTACAGCTCTCTCTTAGTTTAATTGGATGCTTAATGTACTCTCGATCATATGTTGCCTGGCCATCAAATGGCTGAGAATTAGGCCTGTAGCCTTGATCTCTGATGATGGGTTTTGTTTGCTGAGCAGACCACTTTCTGTAATCATCTGCAACAAATACAAGAAGCTGAAGCTATCATACCTGAAATTTTGGGGTTTAAATCTAAAAATCTGTTATACAGTAACAACCAACAATGAATAACTTTGTTTTAGCTAAAAACATTAAAGTTGAAAAAAAATGAGATATGTATTTAGTGTATACTTTACAGGAAACTATTGCAGGACAATTTACAAATTACAAAGTTTATTACATGATCTAGTATGATGTTTAAAACAGCATTAGATGTTTAAAATAGCATTGCCTGTACCCCACAGCCCAAAGAAATAGTTTTCAACACCATGAGATATAGAAGAAGTGACACAGTACAAAGATCAGGAGACATTCAGAGCAAACAGTGTGACATGATGTACACCTACACCCCTAACCAATGTCCCTATCAAATATCAACTTCCTAAATCTTAAGGTTTCTGAGATATAGCCAGACAAGATTTTAAAGGTCAAGGTCACTAAGGCAAGGTCAAAGGTCAAATCAAGGCCACATCATGATGTTGCACACCTACAGCCCCAAACTAATGTCCCTACCAAATATCATCTTCCTATAAATTACGATTTCCGAGATATAGCATGGACAAGAATTTAAAAGTCACTAACACTACAGTAAGAATAAAGGTCAAATCAGGGTGACACCATGACGTTTGCATACCTGCACCCCCTTACCAATGTCCCTACCAAGTATCAACCATCTACTCCTTAACAGTTTTCGAGAAATAGCCCAGACAAGATTTTAAAATTCAAGGTAACTAGTAACTATAGCAAGGTCTAAGGTCAAATCAAGGCCACATCATGACATTGCAAATGCATGCCCCCTAACTAATGTCCCTATCAAGTATCAACTTCCTATACCTTACGATTTCCGAGACATAGCATGGACAAGATTTTAGAGTTTAAGGACACTACAGCAAGGTCTAAGGTCAAATCAAAGTCACACAATGATGTTGCACACCCACATTCTCTACAACCAATGTTCTTACAAAGAATCAACCTTCTACACCTTACAGTTCTGAGATGTAACCTGGGTAAGACTTTAAAGGTCGAGACAACTACAGCAAGGTCAAAGATCAAAATCAAGGCCACATCATGACATTGCAAATCAAAACCCCGTAACTAATGTCCCAACCAAATATCAACTTCCAATAATTTATGGTTTCCAAGATATAGCTCAGACAAGACTTTAAAGGTCAAGGACACTACAGCAAGGTCAAACCTACACCCCCTAACTAATGTCCCTACAAATTAGCAACTTCCTATACCTTACGATTTCTGAGATACAGCATGAACAAGAATTTAAAGGTCAATGTCACTACGGCAAGGTTAAAGGTCAAAGCAGGGTCACACCATGACACTGCATACCTACATCCCCAAACCAATATTCATAACAAGTATCAACCTTCTACTCCTTACAGTTTCCGAAAAATAGCCCAGAAAAGATTTTAAAGTACATGGACACTACAGCAAGATTATAAGGTTGAATTAAGGTCACATCTACACCGTTAACCAATGTGCTTTCCAAGATAAGACAAGGGTTTAAAGGTCCGGGTCACTACAGCAAGGTCAAAGATCAATTAAGGTCACACCATGATGTTGCACACCTACATCCCCCTAACCAATATCCCTACCAAATATCAACTTCCCACACTTTATGGTTTATGAGATATACCCTGGACAGGAATGTAAAGGTCAAGGTCACTACGGCAAGGCCAAATCAAGGTCTCGCCATGACATTTTACACCTACTCCCACCAACCAATGTCGCTATCAAGTATCAACTTCTTACACCTTACAGTTTCAGAGATATAGCCCAGACAAGATTTTTATGCTGCCTATCTGGACAGAATTGGTGAAAACAAAACCTGCACAGCCTTTTAAAGGCTGTTGGTTAACAAAGGCCATACTCAAAGAATCAAATCATTTTTGCATACAGCAGCAACATACAGGTGTTTATAATGTAATGGCAGCTTGTTCTTTTGTCTGTAACTCTAATTTTACAAATTCTAGATTCTTTTGGAACTGTAAAATATTTAAATCCACAAAAGAAAATGATTTTGGTTTATTACCACTGCCAAGGATGTATGAAATTCATGACCATTTGTTTGTCTGTTTGTTAGCAGGATTACACAAATACTACTGGTTGGATCTTCATAAAAAAAAGTGTGAAGATGGGTCTTGGTCCAACTTAATTCCATTAAATACGAGAGTTATCCAGATCACCGCCTGCATACAAAAAAAATGTCAAAGACTTGGATTTTCCCATTTACTTATTGAGCCTTTTAAAAAAAATTATACATACATTGGTGGAGGCCCGCACTCTCTGAGTGCTCTTGTTTTAAATAATATAATTAATAATTGATAACGGGTCTATAAATGGGACACTCACGTTTGTAGGTAGGTTGGCCTTCAAATGTTCCTGGGGATCTTTTCTGATCCATCTTTTTAGCTGGTTTAGCAGGAGAGCCCTGTTTACCTGTAATATAAATACAACATAAACAGCTCAGGAAAAATAATTATCAAAAGAATACAATGCATGGTATTTTTGTCAAGTACACCATTCTCTGTCTATTTAAATAATACCCAAAAACTAATAAATCTGCGAATACTGAAATTTAACTGAAAAAAAACCAGAAATCCATATGGTAAATTTTAAAATTTTGGTTATTTGAATAAAATTTAATAAAGTAAACATTGAAATTAATGACACTGATCACACGTATATTTTCCTCTGGTCATGTGACACAAATGACAAATATAAACTAGACCTTGAAGGGTTACAGGCCTTGGGACATCCTCCAGAGAAACGTAAAAAAGTCAGTTTATACTTTTTATCTGCAAGGGGTCTATAGTAACTTTTTCAAAAATATATGTAATTCTATAGCTATGGCTGTTTTCATTGTGGTCAGGTGATATATGTAAATATGAGCAAATATAACAGATGGCAGCATACCTCAAAAACACGGGAATTGTTATATATGGGGCTAAAACATGTGGGAAAAACACAATGAGAACATTTTTGAAGCACCTGGAGCAAGCCTTTTGGTATTTAGCATCGCATTGGTGAAGTCATGTTTTACAAAATCGCCACTGGCGGCCATGTTTTTTTTACCAATTTTGTGCAAAATCAATAGGGTTCCTCTAGTAAGTAATATCGATGACTGTACAAAGTTTGAAGACAATCAGTGACAAGTAGTCTGGACTTAAGAGTGCACACAAGCATTAAAACTGGGTGGTGGCGATCTTAAAAACAAGATGGTGGACACATTTTTTTCTTCTTCAAAAGTTGTCCCCCTTGTCCCTAAAATAAACACAGGAAAGCTGAACTTGATATTACAAGAGTCATACAACAATTCATACTAATGTAAAAAGATAGTGGCTGAATAGTTTAGTTTGGCATTTAACCACTTGATTCCCACCTCTGCTCTGTGGTCACTGGTTTGAATCAAGATCAGGATAACATTTTTTTTGCATTGAGGGCCTGCCTTGATATGCCCATTGCTGTTGGAATGCAGAAGAAAAAATATTTGGACTTACGTGTATATTCCTTGTTGTAGCTGGTCATTGGGTCTATGACTCCTTCTGGAGCTACATATTGCTCAGCTGGTCTTACATATGGCTTTATGTATGGATGCTTGTGGTAGTCAACCCTGAAAAAAACATAATGAGGGCAAATGTTAATGTGTAAATGGGAACACTGTTTATTGTCACCCAATATTTTATTCATAAGAAGGGCTCAAGGGTAGTGCTTTAAAAAAAGCACCAAATGAATCTGGCCACTAATGTATCCTTCATGTAGTTAAAAATAGGGTCTCACTGTGATCATCACCTTTCTCATTTCTCCCCTTTAATTGGCTTGTACTTAATATTCCCGCAACACACATTCCTTGTCTTTTGTATATAGTATTCTCTGTTGTCACCCTTAGTTTGTAACTAGAATGAAACATCTAGGATGGGAGGCTGGAGACTTGACTGGGATCCAGATCCAAATTATGTTAGATTTCACAGGGAGACCCCACCACATTCGATGTAGGTTTTGAGTTGTGTGAAAAAACAAATGCACAAAAAAACTGATTACACTCTGGGGCAAGGATAACTGTGCTTTGATTTTACCTTTGTGTGGTTTCATCTGACAAAGGCCCCTGTCCTTCCATGGGTTTATCTGATGGTTTCATAGACTGCCTCATCTCAAGTGGATGAGGGATATATCTGTTTGCATACTCTGTGAGAGTACATTGTTGACTCCCCTTGTTGATCACTTTCTGGGGGTGGTGAGGGCACCTGTGCCGTCTAGAAAGAAAAAAAAGATACACATTTGTTTCTTGTACCTTTTTAATAAGTCATGTATACTAAAGCTATGAATAACTAGAATTTGTAAATAATCTCATACATTTTAAAGGACAAGTGTGGTTTACAGGATTTTATATGAATAATGAATGATGCCTATAGATTATATAAACAAACATAAAGGCTAATTTTGACAAGGATTTAAAAAGGAATGTTAAGCATTTTGATATGCATGGTGAGTTCTCACCATGCATAGTGGCATTAAAACAGTAAAAACATACATTTACAATCTGTTTGATAGGCTGATAAAGGGTAAACCACAATGCTAATACCACTGATGATATTATTTTTTAATATATACAAACACAGGGTAGACGCTATAATTTTTTATTTTCTATGCTTTGATTTTTCAGGAAATTGTGATTATTTGCAACATTTTTCAGGGAATGGGGTGTTGTATGTTTTATTTATGATTCTACTAACAAAATGGTATGTCTGGATGCACTGGCCTATACATTACATATGCCCCTAAAAGGTATTGTTGCATTTCTCCAGTTTCATGTGATGTTATTAAAACTATATTGGGGCTGACACTGGTCAGTCTTCAGGACAGGTAAATGATAATGGACAAAAAGAAAACTCATCATGTTGGCAATGACTTTGCTTTTCATGAAACTGTCCATCCCTTTAAAGGCAATTTATGACATTGACAAAGTTGGGAAACATTCAAAATATTGAAGTGCTTTAATTTACTTTGGACAATAACTAGTGTCCTGTAAGTGGATTTTTGGGAAGCAAATTTCAAGGGGCATGCATGAACAGAGGTCAATCTGACTGCTATGTATCTGAAACTTTATTATGCAAAATTTGGGAGCTTGGTCAGAACTTGGCAGGCAAAACTGTTAGCCGACAGAAACTTTTATAAAAAGTGCAAGCATGCACCTTCAAAGACATAGCATTAATTAAGGACTTACATATAGTAATACCACAACATATATATATGCAGAACTACAGAAATTATGTTAAGTGCTGTCTATTTGGCACAAGACAGATTATAAAATTAACAATGAGAACATTTCACAGTTCATATATTTTTGAAGGTATGGTATCTCAAGACTTAAATTTTACTTACCCACAATTGCATATCTGACAAATGCAAAGTTTTGTCATTCTAAGGTTGTAAAGCCTTTGTTAAATCGAGAAGAAAAGGTATCCCGCTGTGCTATCTGATATTTGCTAATTTAATCCACATCAAAAATGGATTTGTGTACTTGTCGTCAGGGGATGGATAGTGGATGTTTACACTGGAGGCGGCCTTTGGCAACATATACAGGGACAAAGCTTTAGAATAACTTGTTATAAACTTTAAGATATTATCCCAATCATCAAGAATATTACATTTAGAGCGGATAATGTTATTTTAACTATTTCTTTTTAGATATTTTTGGCAATATTGTAGTAAATCTTTGTTTGAAAACAATATTATCGAAATCTAATTTCTATCCTCCCGATAAAGTGGAATGTTCCATTTCCGTTTTTTATTTCTCGCATGGTCTCGTACTAGAACGCGATGTCAACAGGTTGTTGTGCAAGAGGATATAATTTTGTAAACATTTCTCTTGAACATATTAAAATTATCGGATGCTATAAAATTCTACATATATTTTATGTATACCGGTATGTCATTAAAGCGATTTCGGGGTAATGTTCACCCTGTCTTACTGTCATTTTTTTGTTTGGTAAATATTGCTTCGCCAGGTGGTTAATTACATGTGTTGATGAGCGATAAAACGAAATTTTAGAATTTTCTATAGGCAGCTGATATGTTTTTGCCTGTTAGGTATTACTGGGTGATAAAACAGCACCATTTCAATTAATTTTGATATAATTAATTTACAATGTAAAAATTTAATGTGTAATAAAATTGATAAAAATGATTGGTTCATTAATTAGCAATTAATTGAATAAAACTATTTTGAAAATATACAACTCATAGTATGTGAAATAACAAATACAAGCTTGATGATTAGTGCTAGACCGAGTTTCTGTTCCGTCGCCAATTGCTATTGATATACTGATTGACACAATGGCGAGGGACAGAGCTTACATGTGCCTGTTTTCTGTGTAGTGGCATTCTACCAGTAAACGCCCATGTTGAAGTTAATTTATTAAATTTAAATTATATTTACAGCTTTATTATTTATTCTTCGAACAAAAGATTTTCAAATGATATACACTACAATTAATAACTGAGGCGCATGTTGTTTTATTTGTTTCAAAGCTTTATATTTTCATAATTTATCTCTATTTTCGGCCGTTTCTTCAGCAAACCGGAAATTCCAGTGAACGCCCATTTTGTAGATAAATAGAAGCATTTGTCCTTGACCTCCAACAAAGAAATATAAGGCGGGCATTCACTGGTAGGCGGGCGTTTACTGGTAGAAAGTAGGGACGGGTCGGTAGTTCCGGTATCTCGGTATCGAGAGCATTTTACTGAAATACCGTGATGAGATTTTACAACCGCCACTTCGCTTGTGAACACATATAATGGAAGGAATAGTTAAAATATTAGAAACCTACCCAAAATCTGAAGAAATTATAAGCTTTTGTCCCATATTTTCCAGTATTTGCAGACTTTATACAGTACTATCGATTACGTTGAGCAGAACTGCCATGTTTAGGTTACGACAATTTATAACCTCAATTTCGCTTGTCAGCTTATATAACTGAAGGAAAACTTAAAATATTGGGAACAAACAAGAAATCTGAAGAAATTATAAGCTTTTATCTCGTATTTCGTCCATTTGATCACTTTTATTGTGATGTCGTGAAGAGGAAACATCCATGTTTGTTTGGGGTGTACTAAAACGCGGAATTCCGGAATCGGTACGGTTTTGCATTGGCGACCTCCCGATGTACATATTTTTCATACCGACCCATCCCTAGTAGAAAGCCACTAAACCTTGAACTGTGGGGATTTATTGCATTCACTTTAAAAAGTTATTATTATGTCTATTATAGCTGTATCCAGTTTCCAATACATATGTTGTTAAATTAAACTGCTTTTAGAAGCCAGGATTTATGTAGTAGAGAACTATCTAATGTTGAAGGTTTGTTTACATTTTGAAAATAGGTTGAAATTTTTACATGCCAGTTTGATTGGCATGAAATATAAGTGAACGGCACATGTACATACCTTAAAGAATCCAAATAACACTTTATACTTGTGGTAATATGTGTACAAATATGCCATTCAAAATTTACACAGAAAACAGGTACATGTGAACTCTGTCCCTCGCCATTGCATACCATCAGAAATATCAACAGCAATACATGATGGGACAGAAACTCGATCTAGCTTGATGATATGAATTTAATTCATTAGCATTTGACACAAAAGTTCCACAATAATGTTCTCATTGTGATTGCAAATGAGGTACTGCTCAGTTACCAAAGTTTGTCACCTACCAAAGTTTGTCACCTGCCATAAGGCCAAAAGGTGTTTTGGTCCCCTAGCGTGAGCGCAAAGCCATCAGAGACATAATTAGTGCACTAGAATTTATGAAAGTCTTGTGACAGAAAAAATTCCATCTTAGATACATTCCACAGCTGGTCCCGAACTAAGATGGTCACCTATTCAAGTACTAACATAGCCCATTGCCGCTTAACTTCAGTGAGCAGACAAATAGTCATCACTCTGTGCCACAATTTATGATATAGCACTACAAAGAAAGATGATTCTGAAGAGTTATTAAATTAATATTATAAAAAAAGTACATCTGATGAATTTGGGTAGGCAATGAACTTAGGTAGCTGAGCAGATTTACAATATATTTATTTCTGTTTGGTTGGTTTCGAATGTACATAAATTTCTACTCATTAAATTTCTTTACTTGCAGGGTTAGGTTTTTGACATAATAAACCTGGTATTGACATGGTATCAAAACCTGGTTTTGACTGGTTAAAACTGTCCAAAATTGTCGAAAAACAGAAACAAGGCTCAAAAATAGGCAAAAAGCTAAGGAAGGATAAAAATCAGGAAAACCAAAAAAAGTTATCAGTCCTCTGAAAACTACAGCTCAAAATATTATAGCTCCAGAGCAAAAGTTGCCAGTCATTATTTCAATGTAGGTTCGATCAATATTGAGTTTTAAAATTGACTGAGTTGCAACTAGCAAGTGCTAAAGAACAAGGCTGAAAGGGGCTTTGGTCTACTAGCACAAGCTGCAAACTGCAAAGCCATCATAGACATGAATGGCGCACTGATACAGTCACCCATATAAGTACTAACATGGCCCACTGCTGCTTAGAGGATGTTTACATCAAATTTGGCGCTATATAAGTGTTTCTTAATTACTTACTTACTTACTGCTTAGCTTCAGTGACCAGACGAGTACTCATCCCACTATGCAAATTTTCATGAAAGTCAGTGACAAAAAAAAAACAAAAAAAAACAACAACTGACAAACAAACAAACAAAAAAAAGTGCTTGCCAGAAGGGCAGGTCTCCTTAGAACTCACACTTAATTAATGGTTTCATGTTATTTTCTGAGTGGCGGCCCTATGGACAGTTTTCTTAAGTTACAGGACCTCTGGACCTGTAACTCTAGAAAGATAAAGATCCATAAGACTAGTTAGCAGCCTTGAACAGGGGAATAGGTGTTAATTTCATACACTGTGTACATATCTGAGTACAACTTGTCAGTGAGACTACTGACTCTTTTAACAAGATAATTGTAGTACCCTTTGTTAAATCTCAGTTTCTAAAATCTCCAAATATTTCGCATCAAAAATCTGTTTCTGATGTGAAGGTTTAAACTGGTAAAAAGTTAAAAACCATTGGTTTAAACTAAACCTGCCAAAAACATGCAAACATTGTTTAATTGTGTGTAGAGCTGCAGTATGACTCCATTAAACTTGGAGATAAATTTACATAAATGTTTGTCTTGTATAAGTTGTATTAAGCATGATCACGTAATTAAATTTGGCTTTATGTAGTTAAAACAATAACATTGATACAAGGACACAGACAATATGATATACAAGTTGTTTTACATAACTTTTACATTAAAATAAAATTTTCAAATTTTTGGAGAAATTGTCTAAACCTTAAACACGGGGAAATGTCATTTATTTTTACTCAATTATGTTTGCATGTTGATGCAAATAGGACAGAATAGTTGTGGGTACAGTCAGGTATACATATTTGTGTGGTACTTGTGTTTCAAGCAAATCTCCAAGTTTAAGTAGTGTTGTGCTGTTGGTGTACATACAGTTATTTGAGCCAAGCTAACCATTTGTACTTCTTCCGGTACAGAGGAGGTTTCGCAGTCACATTGATTCTTAACATTAGCATTTATATTTGAATTAATGTTGAACATTGCAACAAACTAATTCCAGGTAATTGAAAGTTAAAACCAATTATTGTATACTATATATTGTATAGTGGTTCACTGTAAATCAAATGTAAGGAGAGCTAGTCAGCAAAGCTGAATTTATATGTGATACAATTAGTTTAAATATTTATAATTTAAATGTATTAGCTTTAAATATTTATTTAAATATTTTTAATTTGAATGTAAATGAGCTACAAACTTCAAAATCAAACAAAAAAATCAGATTAAATACAGGAATAATGCAAGTTAACATGTCTTATGTTTCAGATCAGAATGAGGACACTTAGTGTGAGTAAGATTGCAGCATTGCAGAAAGAGCCCACTAATATCAGGAATATTTGCATACTAGCCCATGTTGATCACGGTTTGCTTATTTTTATTTCAGTGTTAAAACATTTAATTAAAAGTTAAAATGGAAATTTATCATATTTCCATGTAATTATAATTTTGGCTTTCACAAAAACATTTTTGAATAAGTAATAGTTTCAAGTCAGTGTGTGTGAAATATATTTTTGGGAGTTTCATTTAAGTGTCAGAATATATTGACTCCAAAGTACACATTTGCATATTATGTATACAACATTTATGGTATTTATCACTGTTTAATGTTGTATTATTCTTGAAAAAATGTCTTATATAACATGAAAGAGTGTTGATAAACTTATGAATTTTACTGCATTAATTTGGTGTACTCAATCTATCAGTTTAGTAAAATAATAATAAACCCATAACATGTTTCTCAGAATCTCAGAAAGTTTCATCTTTCTTGGGGAATTTCCTTTATATCTTTAGTTTGCTGAGATGAAAGTAAACTTTTCCCAGGTCACAGGAACGGTATTTGATTGTTGTATTTTTATCACATCAAAATATTTGTATTGACACTGTTAAATACTAAAAATAAAAGTATATGAGTATATAAGTTTGAACACAAGCTTTTCATTGATTAACTTTGGCTATAAAGCTAATTGTATTGGACATATCTAACTGCAGGTGTTCATTACAGTTGTAATATGTGAATTGTATTTATATATTTTTTCAGGAAAAACAACATTGGCTGATGCTCTTGTTGCTAGTAATGGTATCATCTCTCAAAGAATGGCAGGAAAGGTTTGTTTTCAACTTCTTAATTTTTTTTACTTTTTGAATATTTGAAATATTCAAGTTTTCAGTGTAAATATTTGGATCAGTTTAAATTTGTTAAAATTTACTGTACATGACTTCTTTCCAAGGCTTAAACTGAAGCACTTAAAATTCTATGAACCAAAAATACAAAACATTTAAGATACTCTAAAACCTTTTCTGGTTTCATAAAATGGAGCCTCAATTATCAGAATGTGCTTGCATGGGAAATTATTTTCATAGGGTTATTCCAACTGCTTTAACTTTACAAGATCACACTCCTTGTATGCATCTTTTGCATAATTCCCCATGAATATCACAATGTTCGGGTGGTAGAGGTAACATAAACGTTTAACCAGACATTTTAATGATTTGGCCACATTTTGTTTTTCCACATTTATGATGCTTACAATTAAGTTACATACAATTTAGTATAACTAGGTTCTTCATTTTAGTTTATTTAGAAGCATGATAAAAGTTTTCTATTTATCCTTTATTTATGCATTATAAAAAGTTGCAACATTTAAAACATTCAAGCATATTCTTTTAGCTAAAGTCACAACTCAGGTTTAATGATTGACTTTGCCTGAAAGCATAACTATTGTCTTACATTTACCTGAAAGTATAGCTATTGTCTTACATTTAATCAGGTATCAGGTGTGACTTATTTACATTTCTATTCCGCTGACCATACACCCAATATTGATAATCATATCTTTCCTAAACATGTTGTATTGTTGATTTACCTTAAAAAAGAAAACAAATGTAAAGACTTCAACCTGTAAAATGATAATAGTCATATCACAGACTGATCAGAACTTATAATAAATCAGAATAATAAACTCATTGCTGATGTACTAAAAATAGTACAATCGACCTTTAGGTCTTCTTGGTCAGGTTAGAACGATAAAACTTGCCTGCTAGATTCTGGTATTCCAGCACTGCTTTTTATGGGAGGGAGTACAATGGGTGTAGCAGCTGTACTGGTTTTTCTGCCAGCCCCATTTGTCTGCGGCGTTTCTGAAGCTTTTCTGCTTGCAGGCTTGGATGCCACTGGTTCCTGGTTCTCTTTATTTTCCTGGGTTGTCTGGTTAACCGCTTCTTCATTCATTTTGCTCTGGTGGTAAAAGATAATATAGTGGACAATGTATTACAAGAGTTTTGCTTGGAACATTGATTACCCATTATGCAAGGGGTCAACTGCAAACCCTGTGTCTTATAATTTTGCTGAGGACATAAGACTCAGTCACACTTATTGCTGAAGCAGAGAAGCAGCCAAAGTAAAACTAAGATTATAAAAATTGCTGGGTGTAAAGGTACTAGGTTTACTTCTCAGCAGTGGTAAGGTAAATAGGAAAATGAAAGTTTCATAAGAGTCTGAAGGAAGAGATAAGATCGGATAACAGTGGTTGTTCTGTAATAATTGTAATAATTCAGTCTGCTGAAGATACTCGGTAATGAAAATTAAATATTTTTTTTGTGGAAATCATGCATTACTATTGAAAGAACTTTTATATTAAAATTTACTTCAAATGAGAGTTATAATTTGCAATTTTGCACAAAAGTAAGGAAATCCACATTTGATGAAATAGAAATTTAAATATGAACTTGCTAGTAAACAGTTGTCATAGTTAAATAAAAACTTAAATTTATTTATAAATAAATGTTTTGCATGGTTTAACTATATCTGACACTTACCTGATGACTGAACTAGTCTGTTACAAATCAGTGTAATAATTATAATAATATGACCTGGTAAACATGTATATTAAAAAAACCTAGCATATCCTTTAGTCTCATTACCAATCAAATATTCTGGCATAAATAAATCTGGATCATGTATTGCACTTTATCTTACAATGTTTGTTGTTACATCCATTGCCAGGTTACTATAAATGATTGAAGTACTTACAAAATTATTGCAGGATGGAATCACCTATGTTAGCCTTGCTGTCTGTATTAAAGGGATTCTATTCTTTTATATGCTATCTTCCCTCCTTTATTTTGTATTTATGTCTGTATTGTTACCAGGTACCCTTCTCAATATTCAGTTGAAGCCATTCAAGTATCACTCTCCGGCTATTTTTTCCCATTGTGCCACTTGCTGCAGATAAATTTTGAAAATTTACTCACCACTTTGTTTCTGCTCATTTGAGAAAAGATTTACTTTTGGTATTCTAAGCCAAAAATAAATATTTTTTGTTTGCCATGCTGTTATTGTCTCCCACTGTTGCAGAAAAGGGGGACATTAATTCTTGTTCATCCTGTTCCTTGAAGGAAATATTTTCATAGAATCATAGTGCACCAAGTAAGGACCTTGCACAAGCCTAGTCTGTGACAATAACTTTTACTTGACCCATAACTCTCAAACCCCTTACCGATTGTCACCCAATTTATTGGAAAGGTGTACTCCTGAAAGATTTACAGTTGATGAGCTGTTGGGCACGATTCAGTGAAAACTGTTGCCATGGCAACTATTTTTTCATTGAAGTTTTCCTGGGTGGGGATTTTGTGCTGCAGACAAAACCCTTGGTTAAAATTTTAGTGCTGTTTTATATGAATTTGAGTTATTGTGTGTTATTTTGAATTTGTATCCTACCATGGAAGAAACATTAAGAGGAAATGTAATATACATAAAAGTATAGTGTTGAAATAACAAAAAGGAGAAAGGTAACATTTATTCAAATCTATCCTGAATTAAGGGACTGCAATTCACTGAATTTGCTTGTTTATGAAATATATCTTAATATCAACTTTAAGAATGTTTGACTCATGATTGGGAGACTTGTGAAAGCTTAATTACACATCGCAGAGAATTGATCTCTTCAATTATTTATTCCCTACACAAGAAGGTGATATAAATTAACTGGTCAAAGTTTTCCTATTTGACACATGTTTTACAGATAGATACATTGGTATGACATTCAATTGAAAATACTTGAAAAACTTGTATGCAGGTCTATAGTTTTATCCAGAATGCTTTGGTTGGCTTATTTGTATACACTTGAAGGCGTCCTGTAGTGATAGGTGAAGTGGAATTTGTCAGTTTCAATCTCATGAACTGATTAGGGTTAACAACTTTTTTGTTGAATAGTGTGTCTTACATAGTCAAAATAGAAATATACATGTATTTGAATCTATTATGGTCATTTTTGTATGGATAAAAAACACATGTCAGTCTACCTTAATCTCCCTATACGAACTTTGATTGAGTTTGAACTTCCATATTTACAAGCTTTTACAATGTAAGTTTGTTCAGTGGAATTCTCTGAAGTAAAAGTAAAGGTCTTTAAAATTTTTTAAGATAACCTTTTTCCAGATTTACATAGTTCATCAAGGTTCAAATTTTTACATTTGGACATGTATAATGTATCACAGTAAGTTCTAATATCCACAATATTTAGTTTTAAACCCACAGCCTTGTGCGGGTATTGTTAGCTGTGGCTTTCTTTTACTTACACCAACAAAAATATATTAAAGCATTTTCTGATGTTAAAACCCTAAAACTGAGTCAGCTGACCCCACATTCAGGCTACACTGGTTTCTCTTACAGACAACCTAGTGCAAACACTTAACTGAAACCTCTTCACGTACAGTTTGGACCATTATTCCTAGGTCTCACTGTTACGTTTTGGCCTCATGAACTACATGCGAGCGTAAAATATTGAACTCTGCAAGGCTCCTTTCTGACTTGAGGCTCTTCATGTTCAGTTGTATATATTTGGTTCTATATGTGTTAATAAGTTGAGAATTTTATTTGGGTAGGGTGCGTTTGACACAGAATGGATACCTTTCTGTGAAAGGAACATCTTTTTTAGAATGTTTTAAAAAACCTTTTGTGAGCTCTCACATGCTAAACAAACATTGTACACGTTGGAGGAGTCAAAGGGGTGGGGGAGGATCGCTTAATGGGGTGACTCATTTGTAAATGTGCACTACCCACGTATGGTAAGGTCAATTTGCAGAACAATTGGGACAAGGTCATAAAATAAAATTGAAATACATCGTATATGTTGATATGACAGGATGGAACAGTGTGAATACACCATTAAGTAGAAATCCTTCTGCTCAATAAGAGTTCACTGTCAAGCTGCAAGTCACACAATGTCCAGGTTTGTCACATGGCTGTTCTGACAGTGTAGTAAAATTCAAAAGAAGTATACAGTGAAAGCCCTTGAAATAGAAATTGTTGTGGGATTCTCTTTAAATAGGCATAGCTATCAGTTTCTTTTTGGTCTTTCCAGTGAAATTTGCCCTATTTTATGCTATTTCTTATAAGTAGATATACTGATGCCATCTTCAGTTGTCATCAAGCACTTAAAATCATGATTTCAGTATTGCAGTTTAAACATTGTAATATCATGGATAATTCCATATTTCAGGCAACAATTATTCCCGTTGAATGTGTAGACACTTAAAACTGAAAAAAATGTGAAAAATCTTATAACATATGTGTACAACGTATTTTGTGAATAAGTTTGAAATTTCTGTACTACTTGTTTCTTCTCCATTCCTAATGAACAACCTTGTTGTCATAAATACTTCATAACACTAAACTAAAAGCAGTTCTGGATTTTTGATAATACCGTGGTCTCAGTGTGATAATTTGGCATTATCGTGACCTGACTTTTGTGTGATGGTGACTTCCTTAGATTAGAAGTGTTTTGACTGGTCCCTTGTAGGTTGAATGAATAAGTTCAACTATAGTTCATGAAAAACAGGTAGATTTTTAAATCTTGACCAATTACTTCCTGATGAGATTCATGCATCCCCCTCTATTGCCTCTTGCAGAAAGTAGCTTAAATCCTATCTCTACACTAAGGCATACCCACCTTAGTCTTGTTATTCCCCTGGTTTGTTCTCTGTGGTACTTGACCCCTTTCTGTCCCTGGGTACTGAAATTGGTTGACCATTTTGGTTATGTTGCACCTTAGAGTCTCAGTGTAAAGGGGAGATTAAGTGCTACAAATGTCCAGTTAGAATTTGTATACTACTTTGTACTTTCCTTCACCTCCTGAGCTGCCAGTCTATAACCAGACCTCGGGCTGTATTCTACAACAGTACTTAGACAATGTGGCCTTAGATCTAAGTAAGGGAAGGCTTTCACCGAAGTTTTTCTTGGACTTTGTATTCACAAAATAAAAGTTAGGAATGTTCAGTTTCTTAATTTCTTACTTGAAATCTAAGAAATCCTTAAAATCTAAGTTAGAAATTTTCTAAGTATTGTAGAATACGGCCCGAGGATTTAAATTGTCATTAGAGTCTAAACTGAATAAATTAATTGAAGTGAAATTTTCTGTTTGCCAATGTTCTCATTGTTCTGTGATTATTCTGTTTCATTTATTGATAACTTATAATTTTGAAGTCTTACAAATTCAAGGTTGTGTAGATATTTTGACTTCAGTTATTCAGACCCTGTTTAAAATGTGTTAGATCTATTGCAATTTTAGTCAGTAATTTGCTGTTTTAATATGTTACTGCCATTCATGTGCATTTTTACAAATCTTTGTTTATATAACCACCAGCATGATCACCACAGAAATCCATAGTGTCTAATTTCTGTTGTTAAGACCTGTGCTGGCTGATTAATAATTGAGCAAGGATAACAAAACAGAAAGTATAATTATACAACATTTATAACACAGATTCAACTCACCTGAATTTTTTAAGACAGTTACATATAAATTCCCACTATATTGTGTTCATGTAACAAATGTATTACTGTATTTGATTTTAATTCCATACGATTTGTTTTACATTATTCTGATTGCAGAATCTCGATTGGAAAAGTTTTTCTTTTGTCCAGAATTATAGGCCCAAGTTGTAATGGCAGGTCTATTGATTTGCCGCTGCCATGAATAGTCCCTCTTTTGTAAAAATCCTGGTAGTTTTGACATCCATGAAAAGCTATTGGAAATAAAAGCAATCTGTGTACGTTTTCAGGCCTTTTTTCCTACCTGGCCATAATTTTTGTTTGTTGTTTATCTAGGGAAGTATCGAACACTTAGGTAGATTTATTACCAGTACATATGTGAAATATTACCAA
This sequence comes from Sabellastarte sp. h YS-2021, assembly GCA_964017235.1. NCBI lineage: Eukaryota > Metazoa > Annelida > Polychaeta > Sabellida > Sabellidae > Sabellastarte > Sabellastarte sp. h YS-2021. The sequence goes on from OZ024928.1 coordinate 141,904,378, forward strand.
TATCTGTCTAATGAACAATGTATCCAGTGAATCTATGGAATATATGCTACTGATTCAGTGCTACATTAAACTATATATTGAATTTCTTCTTCATATCTTTATGTGGAAATTTAATATCCATAATGCATTATGTCATGCTTAAAATAGGATATGTTCCATGTATCTTACATTGTTAAATGAATACACTTTTCTGTCAGTAATCTCTGATCTGAGAGATAATGTTCTCAGCAATTTACAGTGGTGGTCACTCAAGTGTGAATGGCCAATGATCACCCAGTCTAATGAACCTTTAAGTACACATATTTAGCCAGACGCCCAGACCTTGTCTACAATCATACCAATCTCACAAAACTGGTGAGTTATAATGCGTTGTGCATGTCCCACTAAACAACAACAATTATTTTTCATTAGAGTTTGAAGTTCCCATTGATATAAGTAAGTGGTGTGCTTGAGTCCCATCCACACTCTACTTAAATATGAATTGTTTTAATAGTGCAGCTGAGCATCTTATTTTTCACCCGCACAATGGTTTAGGGTTGTTTTATCATCAGGATTTTGGGACCTCAATCATTATGACTGAGTGTGTTGAGTTTAATGGCAACTGATCACTTGTTACAAACATCCATGGTTGTGTATTTAAATCCAGATCAAGGCAAGGTGTAGGAAACGCTGATGGCTGTTCCCAGTATGATCCCACCATTTAAAAGTACACATGGAAAGTAAATGTAAATTTTTGAGTGATTGAAAATGGCAACCAATGTTCAGATAGTGTCTGCCTATTAAGATATTATATATCTCTGGCAGTTATATTGCTGTAAAGCTATGTGCAATGAGAAATTTTATTTTCTAGGTGGATTTACTTTACACCCTTTGTGAAATTCTCTAAATAATGATGTATGTGTCTTTTAGAAGTGATATTGTAACCCCTGTGAAACTATCTGCAGTGAAATCTTCCAGTGGTGGCACTTGTGTGAATTTATCACATATTTTCTGAAATACAATCTAACAGCAAACAGAAATTCATATACTTATCATCTGAAAATTGATGGTTGCTGATGCAAAATAATGATGGGCCAATAGAGACATTTGATTCAGTTAATGCAGTCATGCAAAGTTTTCCTGTCTATGCATGCAGTAAAATGCTTTGTATTGTGATCCAGTCATAGTTGTAGGGTCTATGTCTGCAAATTCCAAAGTGTAAACTAGAGAAAAATTATATTACAAATTTGTGGAGCCATTGAACATCATGCAATCTGATCCAATCACATGTTGATGGAACTTATTCTCCGCCTTTTCAAATTCACAGGCAAGGAGAATTTTTTAATAGCGAATGAACAATTTTAGGTCATACATTATAGCAGTGCTGGCAGGTTGTAAATGAAGGTTGAAAAGTCTTGTTGAAAAGAAAAACTATTCTCTGCAGCGTGTCACAGATCTAGCAGAGCAAATAACAAAAAGCAGTTAATTCTAAAAATTTTGCATCAATCAACTTTAAGCCTCTCTTACATCCCGTCATACGTGTTTACACACGCAAGAGATTTGCACATGCAAACAGAGTGTATTCTGCCAGCAACAGTGGCACAACTTAAAGATCAAAGAATAAACTGCTACTAGCTACAGGTCGTACAGTGGGTTTATACACATGCAGGGTATACATGAGTGTATTATACGGCATGTGCAAACCCTGCAAGTGAATGGGGAGATCTTGCAACACTTGCAAGGGAAATGCACGTGCGCAAGTCTCTCGTAAGTTACCCTTGAGAAATGGATGCGTTTATGGCCAAACTGCATGCACGCAGAGAAAATGTGTCAATTTTCAGTGCAGGGTCTGTGCGACCTTTAAATTCTGTTATAAAATTGCAAGTGTACCTTAAGTGTGCCTTGCAAATCAGCTGATTTTTCTCCGTAACTAGGACGTGCACGTACGACGGGATGTAAAGCCTCTCTTACATCCTATCGTACGTGTATGCAAATATTGTTGAAAAATATGAACGTAGCTTAGTAGTGGGGTAGTAGAGATTTGCAGTGCAAACAGGGTGTATTCTCCCAACAGCAGTGTCACTTCTTGAAGATCAAAGAACAGATTGCAACTAGCTACAGGTCGTACAGTGGGTTTATATACACGCAAGGTACACGTGAGTGTATCTTACAGTATGTCTAAACAATGTAAGTAATTGGGGAGAACCTACAACACTTGCAAGGAGAATGCATGTGCCTAAGTCTCCCTGCCTCAAATTACCCTTGAGGCATGGATGCGTTTGTAGACATCCTGCGTGCACGCAGAAAAAATGTGCATGCAGGGCCTGTGCGACCTTATATTTTGTAATAAAATCGCAAGTGTACCTTAAGTGTCCCTTTCAAATCAGGCAATTTTTCTCTGTAACCAGCAGGCCTGGGGTCAAGTACATGGAACCAAGTACAAGTACAAGTACTTTGCCATATAGCAAGTACAAGTACTGGTGTCAAGAACCAAGAACAAGTACAAGTACTTTGAGAAATTGCAAGTACAAGTACAAGTACTTTTGGTAGTGTGCCTACAAGTTAGAACGTAATGTAAAAGTATGTAAAGTAAAAGCAGATAATCAAAACTTGACACTTAAAATGAATTATTTATTGAGATACACAGTTTAAAACAAATGCGCTGAAAAATGAAAAATAATACCCATGTTTTATTAATTGGACCACATAAAAAGTATGGTTTAAAGGGACTTCTTAATTAAGTAGCAGTTGCTAAAAATGTAATATATGTTTCACAGCCAAAGTATAGATGATTATAATAATAACAATAATTGATAAATGATTGCTAAGGTATTATAGCACTGATGATATTAATTAAGAGTTTATTGTGCAAGAAATTAGTTTCTATGACTTACATACAGAAATAAAGTACATGTTTCTATTATATAATGTGTTTTACACCCAAACTAAATAAACAGACATTTGTTTGTACAGGGATTATTGCACTGAAACTGTTAATCAAAAGTTTATTTATGTAAGGGATTCTTTTATTGCGTAAAATACCCTTACCTTATCCTCACTATTGCTTACGTGTTGGCGGGAGCAAACAAGTACGACCAAACGAGAATATTTTTAAAATAAATATTCTTGTCGGTACCAGTATGTATACGCATGACCGCGCATGCGCGTGCACCGGAAGAACCCCGTTAAGCCTCACTTTTATTTTGGTCGTGAGGGAGTAAACATCGTTTGACACAATCTTCGTTTGCGAAGAATTTCAACATGGCTGGCGAGGAAGAAGATGTGAAGAATGTTTTTATTGTAAAGAATTCACTCTTTCATAAGAATTGGAAGATTTATTCTTTCTTTGTTGTTTGCCAGCCATCTTCATCAAGAAGTCTGCTTTTGACTGGATCTGCGGCGTTTGCAGTCCTTTTACAGGGTACTGCATGGTAGGGTCCTGTTCGCCATTTTAGAAGAAGATTTTCCTCGACATTGGGAAAAGAATTCACTTTCTGCAGCTTATACTAGCAAGTCTAGAAGCTATGCACGGTCCATCAACACTCTTATTATGCACAGAAGAATCTCTGCTTCATTGTTTATTTAATTCAGCATTATCTGCAATTCTTCATACAGACTTCATCTCACAAAAGGGTAGTACCTCTGTCTCCTCTAGTGAGGTGAATATGGCAGAGGCAACCCCTATAACAGAAGAATCCACCATAAACAGAAGTTCTTCTCATCGGATAGGTCACACCTACAAGCTACAGACTTTCATTTGCAAACAAATGACAGTTCTGACTCTGGTGAAGCAACTTAGCAGGGACTGCTCAGTGCTTTGAGGCGGAAGGTGGCCAGAATAAGATCTTCATCTCACAAAAGAGTAATTCTTCTGTCTCCTCTAGTGAGGTAAATATGGCAGAGGCAACCCTGTAATAGAAGAAGGGTTCAAGAATAATGTTATTCTCATCAGATGGTTTCACAACTACAACTTACAGGAACTTCAGCTGCAAGCAAATGGCAGGGCTTCCACTGGTAGAGTAAACTCGGCAGAGAATGCACTTGGTCAAGACAGATTTCCTTCAAACTGATCAGAATGGGTAAACATTAAATTTCACTGGTCAGTTATTTACACCAACAGAAGAAGACGATCATGCTGTTAATGTTTCTTGCTAGGAACTAGAATGTCACTACAAATCTGGCATTCTTAGTCCTCTCACACTTCAGACAAGTTATCCACGACTGGGAGAGCTTCATGAGGACAACTTTAACAGGAAACAAGCAACAACTCTGTAGATTCGACAGAAACTACTTGAGATCAACGAGAACACACCAGCAGTTTTCACATGCACAGAAATACTGCAAGGTTTTGTTTGCTTCCAGTGGACCAGCTTTTCGTTTAGAAGTTAAATCACTGTTCACCTCCATTCAGATCTAATGTCTTTCTTCTCATTTATTGGAAAGTTTTAGAAATTAAAGAAGAGGCATTAAATGGCAAGGAATTTGCAGCATGAACTTATTATGTCCACCCCCCTGGGGGGTGGATATATTATTTTTGCTTTTTTCGCCGTCCGATGTCCGGCGTCCGGCGTCCGATGTCCGGCGTCACGCATGGTTTCCGCTCATTTAAAGGAAAAGTATTAGAGCTATTGTCACCAAATTTGGTATGCAGGCTTATTGGGTCAGTAGCTTGCTTGGGATTGCTTTTGGCTGTTGTACCTCTTTTGCTTACTGAGTAATACTTAAGTACAGCTATTTTCAGTACCCATTGGTTTCCGTGCATTTAAGCCAAAATAATTAAAGATATTTTACTACAATTTTGAATACAAGATTGTTATGTCCATAGCTCGCTTGGTATTGCATTTGGGACTGATAGCTTTGTCAGTACATGAGTAATAGCCATTTAGGTACTTCATTGTGTATTTTCAGTACTACTTTTGAGTAATTTGCTAATATCTCAGAAACCGTGTGAGATAGAGCGATTTCGTCGAAATTTTCGACCCACAGGGTATTTAAGGAATGTAATATTTGCAATTTTCAAAAAATTTTCCCCTCCCCAAAAATGGCGGCCATTTTGAATTTTCGAATTTTTGCCAAAAATGGCAAAACACTAATTTGCTTCTATCTCCTTAACCGTGCGAGATAGAGCGATTTCGTCAAAATTTTCGACCCACAGGGTATCTGAGCATTGTACTCTTGGTAATTTTAAAAAAATTTTCCCCTCCCCAAAAATGGCGGCCATTTTGAATTTTCGAATTTTTGCCAAAAATGGCAAAACACAAATTTGCTTCTATCTCCTTAACCGTGCCAGATAGAGCGATTTCGTCAAAATTTTTGACCCACAGGGCATCTGAGCATTGTGCTCTTGGTAATTTTTCCAAAAATTTTCCCCTCCCCAAAAATGGCGGCCATTTTGAATTTTCGAATTTTTGCCAAAAATGGCAAAACACTAATTTGCTTCTATCTCCTTAACCGTGCGAGATAGAGTGATTTCGTCGAAATTTTCGACCCACAGAGTATCTAAGGAATGCAATTTTTGCAATTTTCAAAAAATTTTCCCCTCCCCAAAAATGGCGGCCATTTTGAATTTTCGAATTTTTGCCAAAAATGGCAAAACACAAATTTGCTTCTATCTCCTTAACCGTGCCAGATAGAGCGATTTCGTCAAAATTTTCGACCTACAGGGTATCTGAGCATTGTGCTCTTGGTAATTTTTACAAAATTTTCCCCTCCCCAAAAATGGCGGCCATTTTGAATTTTCGAATTTTTGCCAAAAATGGCAAAACACTAATTTGCTTCTATCTCCTTAACCGTGCGAGATAGAGCGATTTCGTCGAAATTTTCGACCCACAGGGTAACTAAGGAATGCAATTTTCCAAAAATTTTCCCCTCCCCAAAAAATGGCGGCCATTTTGAATTTTCGAATTTTTGCCAAAAATGGCAAAACACAAATTTCCTTCTATCTCCTTAACCGTGCCAGATAGAGCGATTTCGTCAAAATTTTCGACCCACAGGGTATCTGAGCATTGTACTCTTGGCAATTTTAAAAAAAATTTCCCCTCCCCAAAAATGGCGGCCATTTTGAATTTTCGAATTTTTGCCAAAAATGGCAAAACACTAATTTGCTTCTATCTCCTTAACCGTGCGAGATAGAGTGATTTCGTCGAAATTTTCGACCCACAGGGTATCTAAGGAATGCAATCTTTGCAATTTTCCAAAAATTTTCCCCTCCCCAAAAATGGCGGCCATTTTGAATTTTCGAATTTTTGCCAAAAATGGCAAAACAAATTTCCTTCTATCTCCTTAACCGTGCGAGATAGAGCGATTTCGTCGAAATTTTCGACCCACAGGGTATCTAAGGAATGCAATCTTTGCAATTTTCAAAAAATTTTCCCCTCCCCAAAAATGGCGGCCATTTTGAATTTTCGAATTTTTGCCAATCTGCTTCTATCTCCTTAACCGTGCGAGATAGAGCGATTTCGTCAAAATTTTTGACCCACAGGGCATCTGAGGATTGTACTCTTGGTAATTTTTAAAAAATTTTCCCCTCCCCAAAAATGGCGGCCATTTTGAATTTTCGAATTTTTGCCAAAAATGGCAAAACACAAATTTGCTTCTATCTCCTTAACCGTGCCAGATAGAGCGATTTTGTCAAAATTTTCGACCCACAGGGTATCTGAGCATTGTGCTCTTGGTAATTTTTACAAAATTTTCCCCTCCCCAAAAATGGCGGCCATTTTGAATTTTCGAATTTTTGCCAAAAATGACAAAACACTAATTTGCTTCTATCTCCTTAACCGTGCGAGATAGAGCGATTTCGTCGAAATTTTCGACCCACAGGGTATCTAAGGAATGCAATCTTTGCAATTTTCCAAAAATTTTCCCCTCCCCAAAAATGGCAGCCATTTTGAATTTTCGAATTTTTGCCAAAAATGGCAAAACACTAATTTGCTTCTATCTCCTTAACCGTGCGAGATAGAGCGATTTCGTCGAAATTTTCGACCCACAGGGTATCTGAGCATTGTGCTCTTGGTAATTTTCCAAAAATTTTCCCCTCCCCAAAAATGGCGGCCATTTTGAATTTTCGAATTTTTGCCAAAAATGGCAAAACACTAATTTGCTTCTATCTCCTTAACCGTGCGAGATAGAGCGATTTCGTCGAAATTTTCGACCCACAGGGTATCTAAGGAATGCAATCTTTGCAATTTTCCAAAAATTTTCCCCTCCCCAAAAATGGCAGCCATTTTGAATTTTCGAATTTTTGCCAAAAATGGCAAAACACAAATTTGCTTCTATCTCCTTAACCGTGCCAGATAGAGCGATTTCGTCAAAATTTTTGACCCACAGGGTATCTGAGCATTGTGCTCTTGGTAATTTTTCCAAAAATTTTCCCCTCCCCAAAAATGGCGGCCATTTTGAATTTTCGAATTTTTGCCAAAAATGGCAAAACACTAATTTGCTTCTATCTCCTTAACCGTGCGAGATAGAGTGATTTCGTCGAAATTTTCGACCCACAGGGTATCTAAGGAATGCAATTTTTGCAATTTTCAAAAAATTTTCCCCTCCCCAAAAATGGCGGCCATTTTGAATTTTCGAATTTTTGCCAAAAATGGCAAAACACAAATTTGCTTCTATCTCCTTAACCGTGCCAGATAGAGCGATTTCGTCAAAATTTTCGACCCACAGGGTATCTGAGCATTGTACTCTTGGTAATTTTCCAAAAATTTTCCCCTCCCCAAAAATGGCGGCCATTTTGAATTTTCGAATTTTTGCCAAAAATGGCAAAACACAAATTTGCTTCTATCTCCTTAACCGTGCCAGATAGAGCGATTTCGTCAAAATTTTCGACCCACAGGGTATCTAAGGAATGCAATCTTTGCAATTTTCCAAAAATTTTCCCCTCCCCAAAAATGGCGGCCATTTTGAATTTTCGAATTTTTGCCAAAAATGGCAAAACAAATTTCCTTCTATCTCCTTAACCGTGCGAGATAGAGCGATTTCGTCGAAATTTTCGACCCACAGGGTATCTAAGGAATGCAATCTTTGCAATTTTCAAAAAATTTTCCCCTCCCCAAAAATGGCGGCCATTTTGAATTTTCGAATTTTTGCCAAAAATGGCAAAACACCAATCTGCTTCTATCTCCTTAACCGTGCGAGATAGAGCGATTTCGTCAAAATTTTTGACCCACAGGGCATCTGAGCATTGTACTCTTGGTAATTTTTAAAAAATTTTCCCCTCCCCAAAAATGGCGGCCATTTTGAATTTTCGAATTTTTGCCAAAAATGGCAAAACACAAATTTGCTTCTATCTCCTTAACCGTGCCAGATAGAGCGATTTTGTCAAAATTTTCGACCCACAGGGTATCCGAGCATTGTGCTCTTGGTAATTTTTACAAAATTTTCCCCTCCCCAAAAATGGCGGCCATTTTGAATTTTCGAATTTTTGCCAAAAATGACAAAACACTAATTTGCTTCTATCTCCTTAACCGTGCGAGATAGCGCGATTTCGTCGAAATTTTCGACCCACAGGGTATCTGAGCATTGTGCTCTTGGTAATTTTCCAAAAATTTTCCCCTCCCCAAAAATGGCGGCCATTTTGAATTTTCGAATTTTTGCCAAAAATGGCAAAACACAAATTTGCTTCTATCTCCTTAACCGTGCCAGATAGAGCGATTTCGTCAAAATTTTCGACCCACAGGGTATCTGAGCATTGTACTCTTGGTAATTTTCCAAAAATTTTCCCCTCCCCAAAAATGGCGGCCATTTTGAATTTTCGAATTTTTGCCAAAAATGGCAAAACACAAATTTGCTTCTATCTCCTTAACCGTGCCAGATAGAGCGATTTCGTCAAAATTTTCGACCCACAGGGTATCTAAGGAATGCAATCTTTGCAATTTTCCAAAAATTTTCCCCTCCCCAAAAATGGCGGCCATTTTGAATTTTCGAATTTTTGCCAAAAATGGCAAAACACAAATTTCCTCCTATCTCCTTAACCGTGCCAGATAGAGCGATTTCGTCAAAATTTTCGACCCACAGGGTATCTGAGCATTGTACTCTTGGTAATTTTCCAAAAATTTTCCCCTCCCCAAAAATGGCGGCCATTTGAACTTTCGAATTTTTGCCAAAAATGGCAAAACACTAATTTGCTTCTATCTCCTTAACCGTGCGAGATAGAGTGATTTCGTCGAAATTTTCGACCCACAGGGTATCTAAGGAATGCAATCTTTGCAATTTTCCAAAAATTTTCCCCTCCCCAAAAATGGCGGCCATTTTGAATTTTCGAATTTTTGCCAAAAATGGCAAAACACAAATTTGCTTCTATCTCCTTAACCGTGCCAGATAGAGCGATTTCGTCAAAATTTTTGACCCACAGGGTATCTGAGCATTGTGCTCTTGGTAATTTTTCCAAAAATTTTCCCCTCCCCAAAAATGGCGGCCATTTTGAATTTTCGAATTTTTGCCAAAAATGGCAAAACACTAATTTGCTTCTATCTCCTTAACCGTGCGAGATAGAGTGATTTCGTCGAAATTTTCGACCCACAGGGTATCTAAGGAATGCAATTTTTGCAATTTTCAAAAAATTTTCCCCTCCCCAAAAATGGCGGCCATTTTGAATTTTCGAATTTTTGCCAAAAATGGCAAAACACTAATTTGCTTCTATCTCCTTAACCGTGCGAGATAGAGTGATTTCGTCGAAATTTTCGACCCACAGGGTATCTAAGGAATGCAATTTTTGCAATTTTCCAAAAATTTTCCCCTCCCCAAAAATGGCGGCCATTTTGAATTTTCGAATTTTTGCCAAAAATGGCAAAACACAAATTTGCTTCTATCTCCTTAACCGTGCCAGATAGAGCGATTTCGTCAAAATTTTCGACCCACAGGGTATCTAAGGAATGCAATCTTTGCAATTTTCCAAAAATTTTCCCCTCCCCAAAAATGGCGGCCATTTTGAATTTTCGAATTTTTGCCAAAAATGGCAAAACAAATTTCCTTCTATCTCCTTAACCGTGCGAGATAGAGCGATTTCGTCGAAATTTTCGACCCACAGGGTATCTAAGGAATGCAATCTTTGCAATTTTCCAAAAATTTTCCCCTCCCCAAAAATGGCGGCCATTTTGAATTTTCGAATTTTTGCCAAAAATGGCAAAACACAAATTTGCTTCTATCTCCTTAACCGTGCCAGATAGAGCGATTTTGTCAAAATTTTCGACCCACAGGGTATCCGAGCATTGTACTCTTGGTAATTTTTAAAAAATTTTCCCCTCCCCAAAAATGGCGGCCATTTTGAATTTTTGAATTTTTACCAAAAATGGCAAAACACAAATTTGCTTCTATCTCCTTAACCGTGCCAGATAGAGCGATTTTGTCAAAATTTTCGACCCACAGGGTATCCGAGCATTGTGCTCTTGGTAATTTTTACAAAATTTTCCCCTCCCCAAAAATGGCGGCCATTTTGAATTTTCGAATTTTTGCCAAAAATGACAAAACACTAATTTGCTTCTATCTCCTTAACCGTGCGAGATAGCGCGATTTCGTCGAAATTTTCGACCCACAGGGTATCTGAGCATTGTGCTCTTGGTAATTTTCCAAAAATTTTCCCCTCCCCAAAAATGGCGGCCATTTTGAATTTTCGAATTTTTGCCAAAAATGGCAAAACACTAATTTGCTTCTATCTCCTTAACCGTGCGAGATAGAGCGATTTTGTCGAAATTTTCGACCCACAGGGTATCTAAGGAATGCAATCTTTGCAATTTTCCAAAAATTTTCCCCTCCCCAAAAATGGCAGCCATTTTGAATTTTCGAATTTTTGCCAAAAATGGCAAAACACAAATTTCCTTCTATCTCCTTAACCGTGCCAGATAGAGCGATTTCGTCAAAATTTTCGACCCACAGGGTATCTAAGGAATGCAATCTTTGCAATTTTCCAAAAATTTTCCCCTCCCCAAAAATGGCGGCCATTTTGAATTTTCGAATTTTTGCCAAAAATGGCAAAACACAAATTTCCTCCTATCTCCTTAACCGTGCCAGATAGAGCGATTTCGTCAAAATTTTCGACCCACAGGGTATCTGAGCATTGTACTCTTGGTAATTTTCCAAAAATTTTCCCCTCCCCAAAAATGGCGGCCATTTGAACTTTCGAATTTTTGCCAAAAATGGCAAAACACTAATTTGCTTCTATCTCCTTAACCGTGCGAGATAGAGTGATTTCGTCGAAATTTTCGACCCACAGGGTATCTAAGGAATGCAATCTTTGCAATTTTCCAAAAATTTTCCCCTCCCCAAAAATGGCGGCCATTTTGAATTTTCGAATTTTTGCCAAAAATGGCAAAACACAAATTTGCTTCTATCTCCTTAACCGTGCCAGATAGAGCGATTTCGTCAAAATTTTTGACCCACAGGGTATCTGAGCATTGTGCTCTTGGTAATTTTTCCAAAAATTTTCCCCTCCCCAAAAATGGCGGCCATTTTGAATTTTCGAATTTTTGCCAAAAATGGCAAAACACTAATTTGCTTCTATCTCCTTAACCGTGCGAGATAGAGTGATTTCGTCGAAATTTTCGACCCACAGGGTATCTAAGGAATGCAATTTTTGCAATTTTCAAAAAATTTTCCCCTCCCCAAAAATGGCGGCCATTTTGAATTTTCGAATTTTTGCCAAAAATGGCAAAACACAAATTTGCTTCTATCTCCTTAACCGTGCCAGATAGAGCGATTTCGTCAAAATTTTCGACCCACAGGGTATCTGAGCATTGTGCACTTGGTAATTTTTACAAAATTTTCCCCTCCCCAAAAATGGCGGCCATTTTGAATTTTCGAATTTTTGCCAAAAATGGCAAAACACAAATTTGCTTCTATCTCCTTAACCGTGCGAGATAGAGCGATTTCGTCGAAATTTTCGACCCACAGGGTAACTAAGGAATGCAATCTTTGCAATTTTCCAAAAATTTTCCCCTCCCCAAAAAATGGCGGCCATTTTGAATTTTCGAATTTTTGCCAAAAATGGCAAAACACAAATTTCCTTCTATCTCCTTAACCGTGCCAGATAGAGCGATTTCGTCAAAATTTTCGACCCACAGGGTATCTGAGCACTGTACTCTTGGCAATTTTTAAAAAAATTTCCCCTCCCCAAAAATGGCGGCCATTTTGAATTTTCGAATTTTTGCCAAAAATGGCAAAACACTAATTTGCTTCTATCTCCTTAACCGTGCGAGATAGAGTGATTTCGTCGAAATTTTCGACCCACAGGGTATCTAAGGAATGCAATCTTTGCAATTTTCCAAAAATTTTCCCCTCCCCAAAAATGGCGGCCATTTTGAATTTTCGAATTTTTGCCAAAAATGGCAAAACACAAATTTCCTTCTATCTCCTTAACCGTGCGAGATAGAGCGATTTCGTCGAAATTTTCGACCCACAGGGTATCTAAGGAATGCAATCTTTGCAATTTTCAAAAAATTTTCCCCTCCCCAAAAATGGCGGCCATTTTGAATTTTCGAATTTTTGCCAAAAATGGCAAAACACCAATCTGCTTCTATCTCCTTAACCGTCCGAGATAGAGCGATTTCGTCAAAATTTTCGACCCACAGGGCATCTGAGCATTGTACTCTTGGTAATTTTTAAAAAATTTTCCCCTCCCCAAAAATGGCGGCCATTTTGAATTTTCGAATTTTTGCCAAAAATGGCAAAACACAAATTTGCTTCTATCTCCTTAACCGTGCCAGATAGAGCGATTTTGTCAAAATTTTCGACCCACAGGGTATCTGAGCATTGTGCTCTTGGTAATTTTTACAAAATTTTCCCCTCCCCAAAAATGGCGGCCATTTTGAATTTTCGAATTTTTGCCAAAAATGACAAAACACTAATTTGCTTCTATCTCCTTAACCGTGCGAGATAGCGCGATTTCGTCGAAATTTTCGACCCACAGGGTATCTGAGCATTGTGCTCTTGGTAATTTTCCAAAAATTTTCCCCTCCCCAAAAATGGCGGCCATTTTGAATTTTCGAATTTTTGCCAAAAATGGCAAAACACTAATTTGCTTCTATCTCCTTAACCGTGCGAGATAGAGCGATTTCGTCGAAATTTTCGACCCACAGGGTATCTAAGGAATGCAATCTTTGCAATTTTCCAAAAATTTTCCCCTCCCCAAAAATGGCGGCCATTTTGAATTTTCGAATTTTTGCCAAAAATGGCAAAACACAAATTTCCTTCTATCTCCTTAACCGTGCCAGATAGAGCGATTTCGTCAAAATTTTCGACCCACAGGGTATCTGAGCATTGTACTCTTGGTAATTTTTAAAAAATTTTCCCCTCCCCAAAAATGGCGGCCATTTGAACTTTCGAATTTTTGCCAAAAATGGCAAAACACTAATTTGCTTCTATCTCCTTAACCATGCGAGATAGAGTGATTTCGTCGAAATTTTCGACCCACAGGGTATCTAAGGAATGCAATCTTTGCAATTTTCCAAAAATTTTCCCCTCCCCAAAAATGGCGGCCATTTTGAATTTTCGAATTTTTGCCAAAAATGGCAAAACACAAATTTGCTTCTATCTCCTTAACCGTGCCAGATAGAGCGATTTCGTCAAAATTTTTGACCCACAGGGTATCTGACCATTGTGCTCTTGGTAATTTTTACAAAATTTTCCCCTCCCCAAAAATGGCGGCCATTTTGAATTTTCGAATTTTTGCCAAAAATGGTAAAACACTAATTTGCTTCTATCTCCTTAACCGTGCCAGATAGAGCGATTTCGTCGAAATTTTCGACCCACAGGGTATCTAAGGAATGTAATCTTTGCAATTTTCCAAAAATTTTCCCCTCCCCAAAAATGGCGGCCATTTTGAATTTTCGAATTTTTGCCAAAAATGGCAAAACACAAATTTGCTTCTATCTCCTTAACCGTGCGAGATAGAGCAATTTCGTCGAAATTTTCGACCCACAGGGTATCTAAGGAATGCAATCTTTGCAATTTTCCAAAAATTTTCCCCTCCCCAAAAAATGGCGGCCATTTTGAATTTTCGAATTTTTGCCAAAAATGGCAAAACACAAATTTGCTTCTATCTCCTTAACCGTGCCAGATAGAGCGATTTCGTCAAAATTTTCGACCCACAGGGTATCTGAGCATTGTACTCTTGGCAATTTTTAAAAAAATTTCCCCTCCCCAAATATGGCGGCCATTTTGAATTTTCGAATTTTTGCCAAAAATGGCAAAACACTAATTTGCTTCTATCTCCTTAACCGTGCGAGATAGAGTGATTTCGTCGAAATTTTCGACCCACAGGGTATCTAAGGAATGCAATCTTTGCAATTTTCCAAAAATTTTCCCCTCCCCAAAAATGGCGGCCATTTTGAATTTTCGAATTTTTGCCAAAAATGGCAAAACACAAATTTCCTTCTATCTCCTTAACCGTGCGAGATAGAGCGATTTCGTCGAAATTTTCGACCCACAGGGTATCTAAGGAATGCAATCTTTGCAATTTTCAAAAAATTTTCCCCTCCCCAAAAATGGCGGCCATTTTGAATTTTCGAATTTTTGCCAAAAATGGCAAAACACCAATCTGCTTCTATCTCCTTAACCGTGCGAGATAGAGCGATTTCGTCAAAATTTTCGACCCACAGGGCATCTGAGCATTGTGCTCTTGGTAATTTTTACAAAATTTTCCCCTCCCCAAAAATGGCGGCCATTTTGAATTTTCGAATTTTTGCCAAAAATGGCAAAACACAAATTTCCTCCTATCTCCTTAACCGTGCCAGATAGAGCGATTTCGTCAAAATTTTCGACCCACAGGGTATCTGAGCATTGTGCTCTTGGTAATTTTTACAAAATTTTCCCCTCCCCAAAAATGGCGGCCATTTTGAATTTTCGAATTTTTGCCAAAAATGACAAAACACTAATTTGCTTCTATCTCCTTAACCGTGCGAGATAGAGCGATTTCGTCGAAATTTTCGACCCACAGGGTATCTGAGCATTGTGCTCTTGGTAATTTTCCAAAAATTTTCCCCTCCCCAAAAATGGCGGCCATTTTGAATTTTTGAATTTTTGCCAAAAATGGCAAAACACTAATTTGCTTCTATCTCCTTAACCGTGCGAGATAGAGCGATTTCGTCGAAATTTTCGACCCACAGGGTATCTAAGGAATGCAATCTTTGCAATTTTCAAAAAATTTTCCCCTCCCCAAAAATGGCGGCCATTTTGAATTTTCGAATTTTTGCCAAAAATGGTAAAACACAAATTTGCTTCTATCTCCTTAACCGTGCGAGATAGAGCGATTTCGTCGAAATTTTCGACCCACAGGGTATCTAAGGAATGCAATCTTTGCAATTTTCCAACGAATTTTCCCCTCCCCAAAAATGGCAGCCATTTTGAATTTTCGAATTTTTGCCAAAAATGGCAAAACACAAATTTGCTTCTATCTCCTTAACCGTGCGAGATAGAGCGATTTCGTCGAAATTTTCGACCCACAGGGTATCTAAGGAATGCAATCTTTGCAATTTTCAAAAAATTTTCCCCTCCCCAAAAATGGCGGCCATTTTGAATTTTCGAATTTTTGCCAAAAATGGTAAAACACAAATTTGCTTCTATCTCCTTAACCGTGCGAGATAGAGCGATTTCGTCGAAATTTTCGACCCACAGGGTATCTAAGGAATGCAATCTTTGCAATTTTCCAACAAATTTTCCCCTCCCCAAAAATGGCAGCCATTTTGAATTTTCGAATTTTTGCCAAAAATGGCAAAACACAAATTTGCTTCTATCTCCTTAACCGTGCGAGATAGAGCGATTTCATCAAAATTTTCGACCCACAGGTATTTCAGCATTGTATTCTTGGCAATTTAAAAAAAAATTTCCCGTCCCCTAAAATGGCGGCCATTTTGAATTTTCAAATTTTTGTCAAAAATGGCAAAACACAAATTTGCTTCTATCTCCTTAACCATGCGAGATAGAGCGATTTCGTCGAAATTTTCAACCCACAGGGTATCTAAGGAATGTAATCTTTGCAATTTTCAAAAAATTTTCCCCTCCCCAAAAATGACAGCCATTTTGAATTTTCGAATTTTTGCCCAAAATGGAAAAACACAAACTGGCCTTAACCGTGCAAAATAGAGTTATTTCGTTGAAATTTTCGACCCATAGGGTATCTAAAAAATGTACTCTTGGCAATTTTCAAAAAAATTTCCTTTTCCCAAAAATGGCGGCCATTTTGAATTTTCAAATTTTTGCCAAAAATAAAAAAACAGGAATTTGCTTCTATCTTCTTAACCGTGCCAGATAGAGTGATTTCGTCAAAATTTTCAACCCAACCAATGCAAAAAGGCATGAAGCTGAAATAATTTACATCTACACTAACAAATATTTAAGCATCATTGATATATTTTACAAATGAAACAGGGTCTTGTAAGACTACTGTACAATTTGGGCAAAAGGTTCATGGGTGGACATTACACATGATAATGTGTGTTCTTCTATGCTATCCTGTTTCTATTCGCATCTACTATCAACAGGGCGGCCGATTTCTAGTTTAATATCACATATACTCTAGTATGTCACAAGGTATTGGGTGTTACAACAGACAAGAATTAACAGAATGCATCACAATTCACCAGAGGGGAAGTGACAACCAAGTTAAAGAAATGATGTGGAGGTTGTTTTACTGCAACATCTATTTTAAAACGAATCTCATCTCAAAGTTGGGCACATTCTGCAATTCGCTTAATATTGAATGTACCTTATCGAATTGTCGAGAATTCCCACAATTCATAGCGGTTATATATTCTGACAGGAAACAACAACTTTAATGGTTAAAGTGTACATCAAAGGCTTCTGTACGTTTATAATCTCAGTAAAATGGGTACAACCCTACAGTTTTACAGTTCATTGGTGACCTTTGAGGGTAGTGTATGCATAAAACAGCACACGGTTTCACCATTGAGGACGCAAGGTAACAGTACTTCATTTGCGAAGATGGATAGGTAGTCGCGGTACATGTATCGGACGCGTTCTTCCTGAATCCCAGGTTCATCAAACTGCTATGCTTCATTGTTTATTTGCTGGTGGAAGAATGCACCCTGTCATAAGTCATTCTTTTCAATTCACAGCCCTACACTTCGGTACAGCAACGGATCCATTCGAATTTGTCCGTGTAGCTCCACATTCATCAGTATCGGGAACACTGGTTATATACTGTCACCAACATATTTGCTTGTAGAAATCGAGGTAATTAGTGGCCTGTGTACAGAACTACAGTGGGTGATAAGCTTATGGGGTTAGAACTCATCCCAATAAAACACTTCCAGTTCTTTGGTGACAAATTCAACCTTGGCAAGGGTGAAGTGTCCCTATAGGAAGAAGTTTGGTATTTGTGAAGTTTAGGGATTCATTGTACATGGGGTGATAACCTTGATGTCAGAACTGATCCCATCACAGCACTTACTAATTCAACCATGGCAAGGATGAAGTGTCCCCATAGAAGGGAAGTGGGGTATTTCAGAAGTTTATGGATGGTGTACATACAAGTTTATAAACCATTCCAGAATTCTACTGTCATTTATAGTATTTTAGAACCTATAAATATTCACAATCTTTACACATTCAGATATGTTGTTCATACTTTTGAAAATATATCTGTTTTTGATGTAAATCAGAGGTCTTACCAGGTCTTGGTGCCCTAAAGGAGAGGGTATTCAGAAGGCTATGGATGGGTATATGCAAGTTTGTTAGCATAATTTCATTCCCATAATTCTAATGTCATTTATAGGAATCTATAACCTACAGCATGTTATCCCAATGGACATTTTTCACATAAATGTTGCTTGGAAATTCCATTGGAAACCAGAAACCAGGAAGTACTCAAGGCTGCATTTCTGATAATGTTTCAGATTCACCTTCACAGTACAGGGTTTTACTTCAGATTATGGCATGGCACAGTGTTGTCTTATCTTAACAAGAGGGACCCATTCATTAGATAGGTGTCTGATGGTCCTTTGGAAGCCCACAACACTGTCTGAGGGCCCACCACAATTAGGGCAGTCAAGGTGGGATATCAACCTCTTTTCATACAGGGATAAGCCATTCAAACAGAATGTCCTTCATCTCATAGTTTCGCTTTATTTGCCAAATTGGGCATACTGCAAGGTTAGATAGCTTTGTTTCAAAGATAAAGAACAAACTATCTGTGTTTATTTCACCAGTCTAATATACTAGCGCAATGCAATACAATGGCTGTAGATGTATTGAGTATCCTACAGTTGAGTATTTCTCATTTCAGAGGTGGTACAAAAAATGGGAATTATACGTCTTACATATAACCAGGAGCCCCAGGGTGGCCAGGGATGTGTTGGTTTGGGACCTAATTGACTTATTCTGCAAACCATTTTTGCCCTACAGAATAGAGGATTCTCTGTGAATAAATATCAAATAGAGATTCTTGAAAGACTACCATATTTAAAAAAAAAAAAAAAAAAAGAAAGGCAAGGTAGTTCTTTTTGAATCTGATGCAAAGAGATTCAGTTGGACTTCCAATAGCCTCCTCTCTTCTCAATAGTAGATTTTGAGCCTTTGATTCACAGGCAAAATCTAGTTTCTTTCACGCTGACATGTTACAGGATGTTATTGCTAATCATTTGGGTTCACTGCTGCAATCATTCATGGTTATGAACTCAATAGATTGATACATGGATTTCATTTGGGTTCACTATTGAAGTAACTCATAGGTATGAATTCAACAGACTGGTACATGGTTTTTTCATTTGGGTTCACTCTTGAAGTGGTTCTTAGCTATGAATTCAATATACTGATATATGGTTTCCAGTTGGGTTCACTGTGGAAATCATTCATACTTATGAACTCAGTAGACTGATAGATGGGTTTCATTTGAGTTCATTTTTGAAATTATCCATAGTAATGGGCTAAATGGATTGATAGTGGTTTTTCTGAGGATGTACTGATGTAGGAGGGTGCTATACCTTTTACACTTTTTGGTCTTGTCTTGATTATTCTTAGTCTTGACAAAGTCTCTTTTGAATCATCTGAATCCATGTTCCTTAGCCTCGGGTAGATAGAGAGGTGAGGGGGTTGGTCTTTCAATTCATTGAACACAGAACTGGAATGAGTTCATACTTTCTACTTCATCAGTACTCCTAGCAGAGAACAGATGACCTCAGAGGGTCACAATATTGTTCAAGCTGTTTTTCATTCCTGCTTTTTTCCTAGTCTAGATCATTCTTTGACTGAAGATATGATAAGATATGATCTTTTAGAGCTCTAAGATTTTATCTGGATATATTTCAGATCTTAGATAGGGGAAGTATGTGTGTATATGTATGTACTTTTCAGGAGGCATTCAAGGAGCTACCATGTCAACAGGTAGACATCTCTGCTAGCTGATCAAATATTTGACCTTGAAACTTACAATGTTTCCTTGGCCAAGGCTCAAATTGTTCCTTAAATGGCTGGAAGTCACACTCCACAGTTTTACTTTAACTTCTGACTTGGAAGTCTGATGAAGGTCAGATTAATTGTTGGAACTATAGTATCACCATGTGGTTCCTTCATAAGGGGTGTATAGTTGGTACATTACAGTAATTGTATGTATATGTACAGTTTCAATGGCCAGATCACGCTGTTTAGTGGTACCTGAAAGCCCATTGGAAATACCCAATCATGTTCCTGTTTTTGGGGAAGCATCTGATCTAGTGGAAAGGCCCAAGGAATAGGTTAATAGGTGGTCTTATCCATATAAAGGAGCACAATCTCCTGTTATTACCAATGCGCCTGTCCATGGTTGGGGAACACATTGGTATTTAGTGTGATAAAATTCCAAGGTGTGGGAATTTTTCAATGCATATTTTGGACAATTCCAGTTACTTAATAACATAATATAACTACATAGGTTATGTTGCTAGGTATGCCTTTCATACTCTTGTACTTATCACCACAAGTGTGTTTGAAATTAGTACATTGGATATAAGATACATGCAGGGCCAAGGCACCTTTGGAAAGGTTGCCAGGTAGTGCTTACATATATAACTACTAAATGTTATTTGTTAAGTTACTTTTACTGCATAATATAGTCTGGTATTCTCAAGTTTTCTTGAGATGTGTACTTTGACTTTTCTTTGGTTATACCTGCTTTTGGTGGCAAAAATATTAAAAATCCCACCACCAGTATGGTTGTAATCAAGCAATAGTGAGGATAAGGTAAGGGTATTTTACGCAATAAAATGTAAAAATTTTATTGTAATTTAACTTTTTGTAAGTTAAATACTTACCTTATCCTCACTAGATTCGGATTCCCACCCATCCAACCCCACATTTTCAAAATTTTTTGGGTTTGCAATATATTATATTGACTCCCAAAATTAAAGTGAGGCTTAACGGGGTTCTTCCGGTGCACGCGCATGCGCGGTCATGCGTATACATACTGGTACCGACAAGAATATTTATTTTAAAAATATTCTCGTTTGGTCGTACTTGTTTGCTCCCGCCAACACGTAAGCAATAGTGAGGATAAGGTAAGTATTTAACTTACAAAAAGTTAAATTACAATAAAATTTTTACAATTTGTTTGACTTACTTAAGCAAATAATTCCCATACACCTCCTTATATGTCACTTTAAATAATACCAGTGTAAAATAGAAGCAAATTTACCTTCACATGCTTCAACAAGTTTGAGGTGACTCCCTTTGAGCATGACAACAATGTGTCACACTGTTTACACTTGGCTTTGAAGTTTCCATCTCTGTTCTTTGGTAGCTCAAAGTATTTATACACAGATGCCATTTTAGAATGTTATAGAAAATACACTAGAATTCTCATGAACTGTTTATCAAACAAGAAAATGTTGGGTATATATAGCCATTATCCTGCTAGTAATTGTAATTTGAGAAAAAAAAAGTCTTCTATTGATGGTTATAATTCTGTAGGTTGTCCAGCTTAATTTAGCCCTGGTTATATAAAAGAAAGAGGGTAGATTGCATGATCTTACTTGATGATTAAAGTATGACTGTGCTCTGGGTTACTGAGTAGGTCTTTTGTGTGTAAAAATAAAAGAGGATAAATTGTTATGATTAAAGCAAAACTGTGCTCAGGATTACTGAGTAGATCTTTTGTGCATAGAAAATGAAAGAGGATAGATTGTTATGATTAAAGCAAAACTGTGCTCAGGATTACTGAGTAGATCTTTTGTGCATAGAAAATGAAGGAGGATAGATTGTTATGATTAAAACAGAACTGTGCTCTGGGTGACTGAGTAGGTCTTTTGCGTATAAAACATGAAAGAGGATAGATTGTTATGATTAAAGCAAAACTGTGCTCTGGGCTACTGAGTAGGTCTTTTGTGTATGAAAATGAAAGAAGTTAATATGATAAAAGCAAAACTATGTGACTGAGTAGGTCTTTTGTGTATAAAAATAAAAAGGGATGGATGCAATACAGTTATTTATGTGAAAACACACAACTCACATAATGAAAGTCCAAATGTACTTTGAATGTACTTGAAAGTAATTGGAAAGTACTTGAATATTTTAGCCAAGTACAAGTACAAGTACTTTTAATTTTCAATTGTCAAGTACAAGTACTGGAAAATGAGTAATTAAGTACAAGTACCAAGTACAAGTACTTGTACTCGCCCCAGGCCTGGTAACCAGGACGTACGTCCATGTACGATGGGATGTAAGAGAGGCTTTAGTCACCATAGAAAGAAACCTGAAATTAAGAGTAATGAAGACTATCAAGATTTATCAAGCTGATAATTTATGACTTTTTATATTATCTCGTGGACCTGTCTGGTTACCTAAACTTACATTGTTCTTTAACCTTAATATTTTGTAGCAGTCAAACAGAACACAAATTATAAAAAAAACTACCATTACTTTGTGGTTGACATACATTTATCAGGTTGTGGTTTGGGGGTGTAGATAGAAGTCCATAATACTTGAAACAGTTTTATTTAACATCACACTAAGGTTCCATTTCCATGACAATCCGCGTAAAATACATAAACATGATGTTAATTACTTCTGTATATTTTTCTGTAATTTGCACCTCATAATATTGTGTCATAATAACCAGTGTGTTATACATAGCTTTTGCACTCCTTTCTGATCCCTCTCTCCCTAGTGTAGAACTTATGATAATGAGTGCTTTAACCCGCCGAAGGCGGGTTAAAAGGCGTGACATCAGCTGAGATGATGTCTTTTACCTGACTTGTGCTCACCTTATTTGAAGTCGCTTGGCTCCTTGGCTGAAGCGGTTGGAAGCAGGGCTGAGTCTGCTTGGGTCTTGTGACTGTGGTAGTCGCTCAGGGGGGTACAGGCTGTGTGGTTTCTCAGGTCGAGGCTGGTTGCTGTGGTCCCTCTGTGGGCTGTTTCATTCACCTGTAGATTGCAGGTTGGATGTTTGTTGGTGATCTGGATCTGAGGCTGTTACATCGTGTCCAGGATACCATCTAGGTGAGCTTGGAGCGAGGAACCCTGATACCTGTTAAGGGCCTTGGCCCTGCAGGTGGACAGGTACTCCTGGATGCTCGGTAGGTTGAGCCCTGCACGGAGTGTGCGAGTGGGAACTCTCCTAGGGTTCCAGGTGATGATCCTGAGGCATCTGTTCTGGATTTTTTCCAGGTCTTCGATGCTCTTCTTGTGGTCGTGGGTGAGGTGATACCCAGTCTCCAGTATGGGGCGAATCATGCTGAGGTAGAAAGTCCTCAGGCCCCTCTTGGGAACACCTTGGATGGTTAGGTGTCGTAGAGCTTCTATTCTTGGGATGGCTTTTCCCTTTATTTTCCCGATGTGGGCTGTCCTGGTCATCCTTCTGTCGAAGGTGGAGCCAAGGAGGGTGGCTTCATCTGTAGTCCTGATGTAGCTGTTCCTAATTTTCACTGGTAGATCGACAATTGTACGTTTGTTGTTGACCTGTACCAGCTGGGTTTTCTTGGGGTTCAGTTTAATGAACCAGGTTGCGCACCAGTCCCCAAGGCTGTCGATCTGCCTTTGCAGATCCGCCCTGAGGTAGTTCCTGTTGCGATGGCTTGTGTAGATGGCTATGTCATCCGCATACTGTGTGCACTGGCATCGTGGACTCGTGGGGATGTCATTCACATACAGGATGAAGAGTAGTGGACTCAGGATGCTGCCTTGAGGGGTCCCTGCCAGGAGGTGAACCTTGTCTGAGAGGTTAGTTCCTGTCTTCACTTGTATGGTCCTGTCCTTTAGGAATGACGCAACCATGCGTAGGAGGTCAGGCGGGATGCCTTGTTGGTGTAGTTTCTTGAGAAGGCCATTGTGCCAGACGGCATCAAAGGCTTTCTCAATGTCGATCAGCAGAAGGGCTGTGATCCTCTTGGTGTTCCTGGCCTTCATCAGATACTGGTTGATGATGTGGATGTGCTCGTTGGCTTCCTTCTGGGGCTGGTATGCCCTTTGCCACTTGTTGATAAGGTCGTGGTCATCAGCGAATTCCTGGATTCTGGTGGCGATGACCTTCTTGAATAACTTCCCGAGGCAGTTTAGGAGACTGATAGGTCTGTAGCTTGTGGCTAAGTCCTTTGGCTTCTGTGGCTTGGGGATCATGCTCCCTATGGCGTGCTTCCACTGGATTGGGAAGTACCCGCGTCAGAGGCAGAGGTTGTAGATCCTCGAGATTGCTAGAAGTCCGTCTTCAGGCAGGTTCTTCAGGGCCATGTAGGGGATTGTGTCCTCCCCTGGGCTGGTGTTGTTTCGGCAACCTTTCAGCAGACTTGTGACCTCCACCAGTGTGATCGGCCTTGAGTATCCATCCGCCCCCGGTCTGGGGGGGTCCAGGATGTCAAACAGGTGTTTGTTGTCATCCACCCGCTGATCGACCTCGGCCTTGTGGTCATGGTCAAAGTGGATGTCCTGGTGTACCCTGTGTACCCCTGACAGGTGACGGGCAAAGACGTCGGCAGTGGCCTTGTCGGAGACGGTCTTTCGGTCTGTTGCCGGGTCTTTTAGCCGTGATGGCTTCTGCTTCTTGGCGGGGTTGGTCAGCCTCTTCAGGTCCTTCCAGAAGGTGGGGTTTGTGCCAGAGTCTAGTGACTCGTACTTCTCCTGAAGCTTATTGTGTCTCTCCTGGGCCAGCCGAGCCTTGATCCCCTTGATCAGTTGGCGGTGGGCCTGTCGGAGGGGCAGGTAGTCAGGGTGCTGCCTGATTTCCCGTTGGAGTTCATGCTTCAGTTGAATCCTCTCTCTGAGTCCTGGGCTGATTCGTTGGAGTCCTATCCTGAACTTTCTGACGGGGCAGCTCTCATGGAGGCTTGTGGCTATGGCAGTGGTTAGGGCACTGATATGTGCGTCCAGTTCCTCTGTCGGTGAGCCGTCTCCAGGTTTCGGTAGGGTTGAGATCTTTGCTGAGGTCAGTTCACGGAACTTTGTCCAGTCGCACTCCTTGAGGCTCCTGATGGTCCATACTGGATGGTCCCTGACGCTGGTCCGGACTTTCAGCCGTACCGGGCAGTGGTAGGTCGTTTCACCAAATATCGGTTCGTCGACCCCCATACTGACGGAGTTGGCTTTGGCCGGGCGAGTCATCAGGGCCAGGTCCAGTGTCTTGAACCGGTCGTGATTGTGGTTGAAGAAAGTGGCTTCTTCTGGGTCATTCATGATGACCAGGTCGAAGTCCTTGCAGAGTTTTCTTACTTCCTTCCCCTTGACATTGGTAGACTGGTGTCCCCAGGAGGGGTGGTGAGCGTTGAGGTCACCTACGAGGATGCAGTTCCGGTGGTTCTCAAGTAGATCTCTGAGCGCGTTGAGGTTTGGGATACCTCCGTGTGCGAAGCCCCAGTAGCAGCTGATGAGGCAGGTCTTCTGTCGGTTGAGGGTCAGGGTGATGGCACAGATGTCATCGGCGTCTACCTGGAGGTCCGAGCAGTCGATGTGGGACTTCACCAGGATGGCTACCCCTCCCCCGCCGGTATGACTGGTCCTGTCTCTTCTGGCTGCCAGTGAGTATCCTTCTATGTTGAAGTCTGTGTTGGCGGTGGGCTTCGTCTCGTTGAGGCACATGATGTCGATGTTGTTGGTCCTCATGTAGATTTCCAACAGTTGTTTCTTGCCTTGGAATCCGTTGATGTTCCAGTGAGCGATGTTCTTCATGGTTGTGTTGTGTAGGGTTGGGTGTTGAGCTCCTTGAGTGTTCCTACTGAGGTGTTTTCTTGTTCTCTGTGTAGAAGTTGAAGAGCGCTTGGTGGTTGATTCCTACTCTGTAGACTTCTTCCATGGAGCTGACGACGGTCTTGCTGAGTGTCTCCAGGTTGAAGTTGGGATGGTCCTTCATGCAGCCGTGGAATGTGGAGAGAAGGGCTATGGTAAGCTTCACGATTTCCTCGTCCATCAGGGTTGACTTCTTGGCAGCCTGGGCATAGGTGAGGAACCTGGTCTTCCTGGCTGAAGCAGCTTCTTGGTGGGCCTTACAACCCTTGAATGTGGAGGAGTGGCTTCCTTGGCAGTTGGCACACTTTTTCTGGTTCTCTTGGCAGGTGGATGTCTTGTGGGGCTGGCTGCACTTCCTGCAGGTGTCCTCCTTCCTGGCACTCCTTGATGCTATGTCCATACTTCTGGCATCTGTAGCACTGGAGGAGTGGGCGAGTGGGCTTGTATTCCTCACATCTGTACTTCAGGTGGTTGTGAGAGAAGCCGTTGTCGAGGAGGTCCTGTTGTTGTTCTGTGCTGGAGCATTCCACCTTTATTTTCCTGATGTCCATGTCCAGTTTGGCTGATCGGAATCTGTGGTAGGTCTCCCCCTGGCGGCTGGTGATGGTGGCCACGTCCACAGAGGTGGGGAACTTGGTTACCACTACTGCCGGCTTGGTGGACCCCCTCTCCTGCTGCCTCCTGGTTGGGGGGATGGTGAAGGTGGTTGGGTCTCCCTTGGTGGTCATGTCGGCCTCGGTTGGTGGGTGGAGTAGATGGGTCCCGGCCTTGGTCCTTGTGATTCTTATCCTGTCGGGGATGGAGGCCTTCTTCCGGAGATCCACAATTCCTTGGCAGTCCTTCACTAGTGGTCCTTCAATCACTAGTGGTGATGGCCTTTTCCTTTGCTGTGGTCTCTTGGGTGTTGGATTCCTTGTCTCCTTGGTGGCAGAGGCAGCCTTCTTCTGTTTCTTGGAGAGAACTGGGATGAAGGGGCTGGTGTCCTCCTGGTCGGTGTCCTCTCTGGGTCTCTTGGGTGTCGCTGTGATGGGGGCTGATGGAGTCACTGGTGCTTCCTTCTTATTGCCCCTAGGGGTCGACACAGATGGGAGGAGTTTTCTGGCGACCTTTGTGGAGCTCTTCTTGTTCTTCTTCTCAGCTGTTGGAGAGGTGGGATCCGGTTTGTTGAACATGTGGTCCTCCAGCCACACTTGAAAGGCTACTTGATCCCTGTGGTCCATCTTCATAAAGTCCTTGATCTGAGAGTCGAGATCCGTGGCGGAGGGTTGTGCTCCCTTGGGCGACATCTTTGAGAATCTGTAATTGACAAAAGACAAAAAAAATAGTACAGTGGAGAGGGGGTAATGAAAAAATGAAAACAGGCCACAGAAAGAGGGACAGAAGAGAGAGTGACTAGAAAAGAGGTAGTAGGAGAGAGAGGGCTAGATTTTTTATATTGAATCACTTGTTTTGTGGTAGTTCTGAGAAGAACTAACAAGTGAAGGATTCTAGAGGTAGCACTGATTTCTATGTTTGTGAACTAACAGAAGTCGAGTAGAGTTCTGAAAAGAACTGACTAAATGACTGTAGAAATGCGCAATTCTCTTAATTCTTTTGAAGATAAGGAAGTCTAGAGGTAGCACAGATTTCTATGTTAGTAAACTAACGAAAGTCGGGTAGAGTTCTGAAAAGAACTAGCTAAATGACTGTAGAAATGTGCAATTCTCTTAATTCTTTGTGAAGATAAAGAGGTTAATCTCTTGTATAGTGCAGAAATATTCGCTGATTGCAATTCACCAGAGTGCTCCGTCCTTCCACCAGTGATGGATTTTTACAAATGAGAGATTTCTGATCCCTCTCTCCCTAGTGTAACACTGTATCCCTGTTTTATAGACAAAACTTATCTCAGTGGGCTGTCCTTACTTATTATCGGTTTCCAATCAAACTGCTTAAAACATATCTCCTGAGTACTATTGGTCAGATGTAGAAGCCAATAGGTGACAGCATCATATCTGATTTCAAAGTTCAGGCCTTAGCCAAGTGATGAAACAGTGCAAGAAACTAGTGATAACTAGCATAATTAAAGTCTGTATTGTGGGCAAGAAGTGTGAATTACATCCATGTTGTACATAACAGAGATAACTGCCTGTAGGTGTGGATAGGGATAAGGACAAGTTCATAGAATAGACAATGATTATTTGTAATACCTATTGTTACATACACATTGGTGTGATATACATGTAGTAAGATATTTGTTTAAACTTGGCAGGGGTGTAGAACCTGTGAATGTGAAGTGAGAAATATTAAGGAACATTTATCTTGTAATTCTAGAATAACTTCATTGGTCTCTGTCACAAATAATAAACACGTTGTACATATGTTATTTACACAAAACATATTAAGAAGTAAGATATAGATATACATGCTAATCATCACACACTATAATCAATACACCAGGGACTTCAAAATGTGTCACTGCAGTAATTGCTAACTTAAGATGTTTCTAATCTTACTACACACTTAAGATGCCTACTAAGTAATATGTGTGATTTTCTATCTAGTAGTGAGAAGACTAAGGATCCATGACACTACAAAGAGTATTTTGTTGTACATATAAAGTAACATAAAACTACCACGCAGGTAATCTATGTAGATAAGACACACATGTAACTTATGTAAATTAGAGTCCATTTTAAGAAATAAACTAGTAAATCTTAATATACACAAAATATAAGAAGTCCCAAAATGTGTATCATGATACATTGTTTATTACATTTGTTCATGCCAGTATTTATGATGGTAAAAACACAAACAATTTCAAGCATGCACAACATACAGAATTATAACAGTTTATTCTTTTCTGTTTCAATCAAATTTAATGAGACATAATTTGTTTTTGCAGTGCTTCATTTCATTTCTGCTTGCAAACAAGGTATTTAATTTCATTGGTCATTGATAAATCTTCCGCTGAAGACAGGTAAACTCTTGTTATGCAATCTAAATTATTAACGTTTGAAAAGGTTGCGTTTGCTTGGGTGGGTTCACACAATTTCAGGTTGATTGATTAATGCTCAAGGAGATTGATCTCTGGTAAACATTATAGAGTGAATGATAATATATTTATTGGTTAGTTTAATGCACTGACAACAGATATAGATTGTCCCTATTGTCTCATTAAATCTTCTTGGACAAGATCTATTTCTACTGCTTTATGAATGTACACCTGTTGTTAATTGTATCCACCAGATGCATCCAGTGGATACTTTAATTTAGCGTTTACTAGGCCACCGCCATTGCACATAGAGAGATTTTCTCCATTTATGGTCTCAGACCAGCTAGCTGCACCTAATTTGCAGGATATCTTCATTGGGAGGTAAGCCTCTCTGGGACTGAAAGTAGCCTCATTCTGCAAAACAAGACGGCCGCCCTGGGCATTTCTTTGAAAATTATCTACCTTTTTCTACTGGCAGGCTCTCGTAACTAGAATTAAATCTCTTCATAGGTGATATGTATAACAGATATATATGTCCTCTACAAGGATGCAGACATTTGACCTTGAACCTCTTCAGTTGAGGTCATCTACAGAGTGCTAAAGTACCCCATGTAGTGGACTTTAAAAGTGCCTATATCTCCTTTATTATTAGTCCCAGAGGTTTGGCATGTGAGGCCAACCCATAGGAAATCATGGACTTGGAATCTTCTGATGTGTTCAGATTTGACCTTGAGCCCCTCCTTCAAGGTCAAACAAGGACAGCCAAACTTAAAAGTGCTTGTAACTCGCTTATTATTGATCCTAGAGGTTTGCAATGTGAAACCAACTTGTAGGATATAGGGGGCTGGGAATCTTCTGATGTTGTTAGATTTGATCTTTGGCCCTCCTTCATGGTCAAGTGATGGTTCACTGGCTTTGGTGAGTTGTCTTTCCAGTGGATACAAATCTGCATCGGTTCTCCGATGCATAGGTTTAGTTATCAACTCGAATTGTATTTGCGAGATATTTTAAAGCTAAATTAACTCTGTTTCACCTCGTATAAGGTGAGAATGTGAGATATAAAAACCAAATTTATCCATTGTTTTCACCCATGGTGTCCGGATGGGCGGGCATTCGGGCAGGTGGCAGTAAAAAGTTTGTCCGAGCTGTATCTCAGAAACCGTAAGGTGTAGGAAGTTGAAGACTTGGTGGGGACATTGGTTAGGGAGTGTAGGTGTGCAACATCATGGTGTGACATTGATTTGACCTTGCCGCAGTGACCTTGAGTTTGAAAATCATTTTTTTTAAATTTTTATTGTATTGATAAAATATGAGAATGTCTTATTTATAGACATTTCAATTACCAGTTGATAAATATTCTGTTTGTTGTTTTTTTTCTATCACAGTCAAGTGAAAACTAGAATACTGGATTACCAGTCAGATCTCAATGTCAGGCACATGTACTGACTAACCCATGCTTGTCCAGTGCCTAATGATTTTAGAACAATAATTTGTTGAGTGCACCTTAGAAAGTCTGTGCAGAAACTAAGAGCCATAGAACCATGATTAAATTCTGCATTATGTATGATGTTCCAATGTTCTGTGTGTACTTATAGCTGCGTTATCTGGACAGTCGTGAGGATGAGCAGATAAGAGGCATCACCATGAAGTCAAGTGCCATCTCTCTCATATTCGCCAAAGGTAAGCTGTTCTGAATGTTAATTAACCAAATGATCCAATTCCCAACAAATTGGGAATATATGAATCATAGTCGAAACCTTTTAGGTAAGAATATTATCAGTAGAATTCAAGAAAAAATGAGCATGTATGTTTCTCAGGGGTTTTTCTCATGAAAGTTGTCATGTTATCTGAGAGTAGATTTCAGTATAAATATTTGTAAGTTCCCTGAGATTATGCTGTGAAATGAAAATCACAACAAAACCTGGGTTATCAGACCATACTCTGGAGAGTTTTAGTTTAAAACAATGTTGCAATACAGATTTGATAGAGTGAAATTAGTTGATCAGATCAAATATTCAGATAATAGAACACTGGTTACTAGTCTGTTATGTCCTATAATTATTAAGCGTCCCTGAAAGGGCGCTTATTTGTTTTCGCCTCAGTTTCCTCGCCGCCGCTGCCGCATTATGGTCTCCCTTGAATATCTCCCTTATTATTAGAAGGTTCCAAACCATATTTGGCAGTTATATACCTTAGGCGTGGGAAAATTTTTCTGCATGCTTAAATTTGACCTGTGACCTTTATGAAGGTCGCATGATCAAAAACAATTTTTTGAAGTACCCCCCCCCCCCCCCCCCCCCCCGTCATCGCAGTTCAGGAAAAACTACTTGCTACACAGCCTTATAATTTGACACACCTGTTCATACTATCGAAAAAGCCTTAAATTTAGGTCAACTCCCCTATTATCTTCTTAAGTATTGCATTTAGAGCCATAAAATGTACTGGGAGGTAATAGGAAACCATATGTGGAGAGTCTAAATAGCCGGTCAGTTTTACCCCACGGCCCCCCCTTATGGGTCAAACTGGGGTCATAAAATAGCTGATTTTGAGTTTTTGCCTTATATCTCCTTTATTGTTGCTTTTATAGCTTAAGAATGTATCAAGAGGTATTGGGAAAGCATATCTGGAGAGTCTAAATAGCCGGTCAGTTTTACCCCCCCCACCCGGGCCCCGACCCCCCCCCCCCTTATGGGCCAAACTGTGGTCATAAATAGCTGCTTTGGAGTTTTTGCCTTATATCTCCTTTATCGTTGCTTTTATAGCTTCAGAATGTATTAAGAGGTATTGGGAAAGCATTACGGCGCAGCTTTGTGCATTCTTAGCTTTACAGCATGCTTATTAAAACCACAAAGCATTTTAAACTTTCAGGGATGCTTCGCTTTTGTTAGCAAAAACATTCCTCTAGTTCAATACAAAAGTAAACATCATAGAAGAGGCACTTTAGTGTGAAACGGCATGGAGTACGAGTTTTGGAGAGTGAAAGTTCATGAAATGGAATACTCAGACAGTGGAATATTTGTTAGTGAAGACTGTATTACTGGAGAACATTCAACAGCTGACTAGACCTTTACCCTGTTATATGGAAACTGAATAGTATTTCTGAGTAGTTCAAAGATCAAAGTTTGGGTGTAATGTCCACTAGGCCACTGAGAACCACTTTTACATTGTTCTGTTATTACAAATATGAAATTTGCCACAATATGTGAAATAAATCTATGAGGACACGCCTTTCTATTTTTGTTTGACATGTGGGAATTTTTTACATGTTTTTTTTTTTTTTTTTTTGTGACTACGTTTGGCCTCTGATCTCCACTGATGCATAATTGACAAACATTGTGATAAGTTCAATGCACTCTTAAAAGGCGCCCTCTGGTGAATTTTGTATAGTTCGGGAAATCTCACATTTCTTACTGTACTCTTTTCATCAGCAATAGAAAACATTTTTTTTTGTCATTTTTTTTAGAGGAGACCGACACTTTGATCAACCTTATTGACTCTCCCGGTCACATTGACTTCTCCAGTGAAGTGTCCACTGCAGTGAGACTTTGTGATGGAGCTATAGTGCTAGTGGATGTGGTGGAAGGTGTCTGCCCCCAGGTATAGTGTGAGGATTCTAAAATATGAAATTCAACCCCCCCCCCCCCCCCACCCCACCCCCCTCCCCCCAAAAAAAAAAATAAATAAATAAAAATAATAATTAATTTGTACATACAAGTTACGGAAATATTGTCTAAAAGGTCCAAAACTAAAAAAAGATATTTGTGACTTAAATTTATAATAAATCTGTTTCATATGGAATATAAATGTTTCGGTCAATCAGTGAAATCAGTCCTAAAATTCTGGTTTATGTATTATTTCTCATCTGTGCAGTACTGGGACAGATGTTAAGGGTTTGACCTGTGTGAACTTTAAACCTTTTTACATTATTTCAGACCCATGCGGTGCTGAGACAGGCCTGGCTGGAGGATATCCGGCCAGTACTAGTGCTAAATAAGATGGACAGACTGATCACTGAGCTGAAGATGACACCCATAGAGGCACATCTCCATCTGCAGCAGATACTTGAACAGGTCACAAATCTCTCTACGTGTCCATTACATTTAATTGTTCCATCAAAATCTCCTGAATGCTGTGGCCACCTCTGCTTGATTGTGGTGTTCCAGCTGGGCATTCATCACTTGACTTTCAACTCTGTGGTCATTGGTTTGAATCCACCTCAGACTAAAATATGGCAGATATTTGGTTGAAATATAACTCCAGCTATTATAAGCCATTAAAGGCATACAA
This sequence comes from Sabellastarte sp. h YS-2021, assembly GCA_964017235.1. NCBI lineage: Eukaryota > Metazoa > Annelida > Polychaeta > Sabellida > Sabellidae > Sabellastarte > Sabellastarte sp. h YS-2021. The sequence goes on from OZ024928.1 coordinate 141,936,749, forward strand.
GCCCTACAAAACTTATGTGCCACTATATCTAGAAAGTACTGAAAACCATTTAAATAGTTTGAAAAAAGATTAAACGTATTATTGCATGATGATTGACCCCGAAAAATATAAGTAAATAAAAATGGCTAATAAAAATTGTGAACCACACAAAATGGCTGCTACAAAAAATACCCAAGGAATGCCTGCAGCGTGAGAGATGGCATGTGTCGGAATATGTTGGTGTCGAGTCGGCACAATCTAGTTTGACTTGGAAACAGTATATTCTTATTGCCTGGAAGTTTAATTTGGGCAATATACACTATGTGTTTGGTTTGTGATGTAGGTGAATGCTATAACAGCGGAGCTCTTTGCCAGTGAAGTCATGAAAAAAACCTCAGATGTAAGTATGGACTGAATGAACGAGGAGAAATCAACACAAGAGTATATGTATCAAAATTTCAAAATTGTAGTCTTTATGTGTGTGATCAAGTTCTTTTGAATTATTATATCCCCAGACGAAAGTCGGGGATATATTGGATTCAGGTCCGTCGCGCCGCCGCCGCCGTAGAAATTTCCTTGTGGACGCGATAACTCAAAAACAAATTAATATTTTTTTTTTTTTTTATTTATTTTTTTTTTAAATATTTGATAGTATACAGTGACAATACATAAGGTTCTTATACTGACAAATTATAAAGAAAACAAGAAAATAACAGATGTTTTCATAAGAACATTTGACATAAGCTCATACATACATTTCACAAAAAATTAACCATCAACTGTATTATTAGAAACAATGAAAAAACAAATAGAAAAAAGTGACATCAGACCTGTACACACAGGAAATTTAAACTGACAGTGTAAATGAAAGTTTTCACACTATATTGAAAATGTTAATCTAATGGTCCCACATATTCATAAAGCTTGTTTCGTTCAAATTCACCTTGGCTAATGCCCTCTGTTCATCAAAAATCTTTCTTATTTCTTTTTGTAAAAAGTAAATGTTTAACATGAAGCCCTTTTTTGAACACCAATAAATATATTTTTTGGTTACTAGTATAACAAAATTTATAGGCCAATAATCTTTGTTTCTCTCAATATATCCAAGTATTTTCATGGAATCCGTTATCCTTAATTTTATCCCAACTTTATTATTGGAGATCCACGATTCTATATTCTGCCAAATAGGTATAACTTTAGAACAATGACAAAAAAGATGAAAAATTGTTTCTTTTTGGTCCTTACAAAACACACACACATCACTCTCTGTCGATTTAATTTTTCTAAGAAAATACCTAGTTGGTAAAATGCCAAAAATTATTCTGTACTGAAACCATATTATTGAATTATCTTTAATCGACTTAAAACAACTATGAAATACATTTTTCCATGCTTCATCATCATGTTTGCTTAACATATTTTCCCATTTATTTCTCATGGGTAATTCAACATTTTTACAATTGTTAAATAGAATTCTGTAATAAATTTTACATCCTTTTTCTGGTAATAAAAACTGCCTGATGGAAAGAGGGACATAAGGTCTCTGAATGTGAAAGTTTCCATTTTTTTTATATTTTGCAATGAATTTATTTACAAGGGTATTCACTCTGTGATATTCTAAAAAATTGATTTTCAACCCAAATGTCTTTTCAATTTTCTGAAGTGTCATTATATCTCCAGTTGACTCAACGATCTCTCCAATCAATGAAATCCCCTTAATGTACCATTTTGGAAAAAAGAGAGGTTCTCCTGACAATTGAGTATTATACCAAATACAAGATTGCAAAATTTCAAAATTATTTCTAGGTGTTTTAAAATTAATATTTTTTGTTCAAACTTGGTACACATGTTAAGGGTGCCCAAAGGAAGATCCCTATTTTAAGGTGACCTTAAACTCCCAGTAAAAAAGAACTTATGGCCACCTTAAGGTCAGAAATTGGACTTTTGGCCACTTAGAGCCCTGTAGGTCACAAACTATGATGCTCAGCTGGCTGAAATTTTACCTGACAACACATTAATATGTTCTTAGTATATGTGCCGAAAATCACGACTTTAAGTTGAGGAGAAAATAGTGTTTGAGGCCCATAAATACCCCCACTTAGGGATTTTTTGCTATACTTTTCACATATTTTGCCCTATAATTTGGAAGTGGTAATTCTGATGAGTCTCAAACTGCGCTAGGTATAACTTTGATATGTAATCCTTTTCTGTAGAAAATTTTAGGGCTGTAGGTTTACCCAAAGGGGTCGACTTAAGGTCTCAAAAGTGCCCACAGAGACCCAATTTATGCACTTTTTGCCACTTTCAAGCACTGTAGCTTTCAAACTATGTCTCTCATTTAAGTTAAATATCATCTGGGAATATATCTATGTGTTTTCTTATATGTGCCCCAACACTTAGGCTTTTAATGGACAGTTAACCTGTGTATCAGGACCATAAACACCCACCCGAGTGACCCTTATAAGACATTTTTCACATCTTTTTCCCTGTAACTTGGAAATGGTAAGTCTGAGAAGTTTCAAACTGTATTAGATATATATTCTGTGTGTAATCTTAGTATGTAACAGATTTTAAGTCTGAAGCTTTAATTTTGAAGGTCAAATTGAGGTCTCTAAAAGGCTCCCAAAGACCCAATATTTGGACTTTTTGCTACTTTTAAGCCCTGTGACTGTCAAACTATGTGACTGATAGAGCTCAAATCCTATCTGGGAAGATATTAGTATGTTATTTATATATGTGCCAAAAATTAAGGCTTTAAGAAGACATTTAACCTGTGTATGAGGACCATAAATCCCCACCCGAGTGACCATTTTTAGACATTTTTTCACATATTTTGCCCTGTAACTTGGAAATGGTAAGTCTAAGAAGTTTCAAACTGTATTAGATGCATATTCTATGTGTAATCTTAGTATGTGACAAATTTTAAGTCTGAAGCTTTAATTTGAAGGCCACATTTAGGTCTCTAAAAGGCCCCATAAAGACCCAGTATTTGGACTTTTTGCCAATTTTAAGGCCTGTGACTGTTAAACTATGTGACTGATAGAGCTGAAATCTCATCTGGGAATACATTATTATGTTCTTTTTACATGTGCCAAAAATCAAGGCTTCCAGTAGACATTTAACCTGTGTATGAGGACCTTAAACACCCACCTGAGTGACCCTTTTAAGACATTTTTCACATATTTTGCTCTGTAACTTGGAAATGGTAAGTCTGAGAAGTTTCAAACTTTATTAGATACATATTCTATGTGTAATCTTAGTATGTAACAAATTTTAAGTCTGAAGCTTTAATTTGAAAGCCACATCGAGATCTCTAAAAGGCCCACAGAGACCCAATATTTGGACTTTTTGCCACCTTTAAGCCCTGTGACTGTTAAACTATGTGATTGATGGAGCTGAAATCCCATCTGGGAATGCATTATTATGTCCTTTTTACATATGCCGAAAATCAAGGTTTTTAGTAGACATTTAACCTGTGTATGAGGGCCATAGACACTCGCCCAAGTGACTTTTTGGACATTTTTTCCGTATTTTGCCCTGTTATTTGGAAATGCTTAGTGTGACAAGTCTTAAACTGTATTATATATAATTTTTGTTTGTTATGTATGTCCCCCAAAAAGTTTCAGATCTGTAGTTTAATTGCTAAGGTCTCTTTAACAATATAAAAATGCCCACAGAAACCCAATTTATGGACATTATGCCACTTTAAAGCCCAGTAACTGTCAAACTATGTGGGTTATAGAGCTGAAATCTTTGAATTTTTAAAAGGAAATGCCTGTCTATTTAAATTTTGAATATTAATAATGTTATGGCTATCTTAGTCTTTTAAGAACTTATTTTTGTGTGTTATACCTCTGCTTGCTGAGTTTTTAACTTTTTAAAATGAAACTGGTTAAACGCCGGTTAAACATATTCAAGTAGACAAAATGGACACTTTAAGTGAGCTTTAAGTCCCAATATTAATGAAATTATATCCGTATGTAGTAAAACTAGGGGATTTTTAACCCTCAACTAGCCCAGTTTTATTCAACTTGCCTCAGTTAATTTTGACACAGCTCCTACAGTTATGAACTCATTTCAGTTGATAATCACATACTTAAAATTCTCAATTCTTTTTGTATTTGAGTACCCCTTTTATATAGATTGTTTGTTTACCATTTATGCTGTAGCACTCCCATCTCTTTGTAGTCCCAACCCACATCCCCCACCCGGATTCCCCCCACCCACCTCTGGGACCTCCAGCTATATTGAGTGACACTAAATAAACAAAGGTATTTAATGATATCAGATGAGAAACAAAGAACTCAATGGGGTTGCAGATCTTGTGTAATAGTGAGAGCGGTGTGGAGAAGGGGAGAGGGGTGGGGGTGGGGGTGGGAGGGGGTGGGCTTCATTACATATAACACAAAGGGGAGTCAGAACTGAGATTGTGTCACATATTTAGGTTGCATATATATGGACCACATATATAGGTATAGAGGAAATGAATAACTGAAAACAATTTGCAAATTCTAAAAATAATATAATAAAATAATAATATAAATAATTTTTTTTAAAATAATATTTCATTTGTGAACAAATATAGAAACAGATATGCGCTTTTGGGATTATGAATTTTAGAATGGACATTGAATCATCAATCATTTAAATACTTTGAAGGAAGATTGAAAAGTATGATGAGTTGAGTTAAAAATAATATTTTATTTGTCAACAAATATAGAAACAGATATGCTCTTTTGGGATTATTATTTTAGAATGGACATTCAATCATCAATCATTTAAATACTTTGAAAATAGGTTTAGAGTTATCATTGCAGGAAGATTGAAAATATAATTTGAGTTATGTATTCGGCGTCTGGGGATACACCATCTTCCTTGGGAAGATATAAACAGAGTAGATTGATGTGCTGAAGTTCATATAATAATGGGTAATTATGTTTTAAAAAATTCCCGATCAAAACCTGTGGCGTGAGTGATGACCTGTCTGGGGATATGTTGGCGCCGAGTTGGCCCAATCTAGTTTATCATTAAGTTTGAGTATTTTGTACTCTGTGAAATATCAGACTAACTTTCTTATATTTGTTAATGTTAAATATATTAATTCTAATAATTATATAAAATGAAAATTAGTCCTTGCATGTCTTATATGTTCCCAGGTCATGCTTCATTTTCCAAATTGTTAATTATCTGAAGATTTTTTTCTACGTATACAAAATGTGGACACAGATTGTGGTCATAAATAAATGGTATTGTCAATTTGTCATAGCAACATGTGTGGAATTCAAGACTTTTGCAAGTCTTGTATAAGTGTAAGATTTATATAATATCACTCTTATGCTAAGTACATAAAATTCGATTAGTATGTGGATGGTTTTGTCCCTTGTTCTCAAGTGTTTGACAAATTCTCCATGAGAGCCACTCGAGTAAATATTGATAATTCTGTGTGTAGTGAGAAGAATTTGGTTTACCTTTCAGCAAGTGACTAGCCCCAGTAAACAGACCAATCAACAAGCAAAGCTAGATGACAAGGTGGGTGTTACTTCATAGACTGCTTTTATTTGAAGACTTATGTTAACTTTAAGGTTTGGTAGAATAATTTTTATAATGATTTTAGATTGGACATGATATTTTGAATAGTGAAAACAAATTGCATATTTGCATTTCCTTCAGTTATGAAGTGGAATAACTTGAGCTTTGTAAAGTGGATCCCCTCTTCTCCCCTCTGGGATAGAAAGTATATAAACCATTTAAGGGGATCTTTTTCATTGATGTCTGACATGTTGTCTGGAAGTTGTGCTTAAGTCGACGTATTATTCTAGTCCATTGACATTTAACTGAATAGCTTGAATTGAATACACTTTTTGATGTTCATTTATTCCTGGTTACTATTTTTGGCCCCTTGAGATTTGGTGTAAGGGAGTTTAGCTTTGTACACCGTAGTGCTGCCCATTTGAATACTGTAAACTATCGACGTTTATTAATAGCTTAAATTTTCCAGTAAAATACCTTCAAATATAATGCCTTTTTATCCTACGATCACTACAGCGAAATGTGCTAGAGGGTCTGTTCTAATTAAGCGTCCCGCAAGGGACGCTTGTTTGTGTATGGGAGAGCATCTGGCTCCGCCGGCTCCGGCGGCTCCGCCGGCTCCGCATTTTGTTTTCCTTATAACTCTGTAACCGTTAGGCGGATTCTTTTCAAATTTGGCAGGTTTAGGCAGTAGCCTTGGGGAATTTTTTTGAATATGCTGCAGTGACATTTCAACCAATCAGAGAGGTCACATGACCAAAAATGTCTTTTTTCGATGGGGAAGCTTGTCCGGATGATAACTTGAAAGGAATTTTATCAATTCACCTGAAACTTGGCAAATACATTCATTCTATTAAAATCTGGAAATCATTAGATTTTGGCATTGATTGGTCAAGAAATGGCCGAGTAATTAATGATTAATTAATCATTACGAATTTTCCAAATAAGGAAAACACAAAAATGCTTATATCTCGAAAACTGTGCTAGATAGAGCGATTTCGACAAAATTTTTGACCCGCAGGGTATCTCTGCGGAGTAGTTTTCCCAATTTTCAAAAAATTTTTGTCTTGCCCAAAATGGCGGCCATTTTGAATTTTCGAAATTTTCGCAAAAATTGCAAAACACAAAAATGCTTATATCTCGAAAACCGTGCTAGATAGAGCGATTTCGACGAAATTTTTGACCCGCAGGTATCTCTGGAGAGTAGCTATCCCAATTTTGAAAAAATTTTTGTCTCGCCAAAAATGGCGGCCATTTTGAATTTTCGAATTTTTCGCAAAAATTGCAAAACATAAAAATGCTTATATCTCGAAAATCGTGCTAGATAGAGCGATTTCGACGAAATTTTTGACCCACAGGGTATATCTGCAGAGTAGCCATGCCAATTTTCAAACAAAAAATTTCTCGCAAAAAATGGCGGCCATTTTGAATTTTCGAATTTTTCGCAAAATTGCAAAACACAAAAATGCTTATATCTCGAAAACCGTGCTAGATAGAGCGATTTCGACGAAATTTTTGACCCACAGGGTATCTCTGCAGAGTAGCCATGCTAATTTTCAAAAAAATTTTATCTTGCCAAAAATGGCGGCCATTTTGAATTTTCGAATTTTTGCGCAAAAATTGCAAAACACAAAAATGCTAATATTTCGAAAACCGTGTTACATAGAGCGATTTCGACGAAATTTTTTATCTTCAGGGTATCTCTGCAGAGCAGCTATCTGCAGAGCAGCTATCCCAAAGAGCTTTCACTTGGTGAAGTTTCAGACCCATAGCTAATTGCTCACCTACTCAAAAAGAGTAAATGCGAATTACCTCTAAAAGTATTGCAGATGGCCAATTTTTCTCAAATAACTCTTTCACCTACTTTTGTTAGAGCTTTCACATGGTGAAGTTTCAGACCCATAGCCAATTACTCACCTACTCAAAATGAGTAAATGTGAATTATCTCTAAAAGTATTGCAGATAGCCAATTTTTCTCAAATAACTCATTCATCTACTTTTGGGAGAGCTTTCACATGGTGAAGTTTCAGACCCATAGCTAATTATTTACCTACTCAAAATGAGTAAATGCTAATTATCTGTAAAAGTATTGCGGATACCCAATTTTTATCAAATAACTCATTCATCTACTTGTGGGAGAGCTTTCACATGGTGAAGTTTCAGACCCATAGCTAATTACTCACCTACTCAAAATGAGTAAATGCGAATTATCTCTAAAAGTATTGCAGATAGCCAATTTTTCTCAAATAACTCATTCACCTACTTTTGGGAGAGCTTTCACTTGGTGAAGTTTCAGACCCATAGCTAATTACTCACCTACTCAAAATGAGTAAATGTGAATTATCTCTAAAAGTATTGCAGATAGCCAATTTTTCTCAAATAACTCATTCACCTACTTTTGTTAGAGCTTTCACATGGTGAAGTTTCAGACCCATAGCCAATTACTCACCTACTCAAAATGAGTAAATGTGAATTATCTCTAAAAGTATTGCAGATAGCCAATTTTTCTCAAATAACTCATTCACCTACTTTTGGGAGAGCTTTCACATGGTGAAGTTTCAGACCCATAGCTAATTATTTACCTACTCAAAATGAGTAAATGCTAATTATCTGTAAAAGTATTGCGGATACCCAATTTTTATCAAATAACTCATTCATCTACTTGTGGGAGAGCTTTCACATGGTGAAGTTTCAGACCCATAGCTAATTACTCACCTACTCAAAATGAGTAAATGCGAATTATCTCTAAAAGTATTGCAGATAGCCAATTTTTCTCAAATAACTCATTCACCTACTTTTGGGAGAGCTTTCACTTGGTGAAGTTTCAGACCCATAGCTAATTACTCACCTACTCAAAATGAGTAAATGCGAATTATCTCTAAAAGTATTGCAGATAGCCAATTTTTCTCAAATTAATCATTCACCTACTTTTGGGAGAGCTTTCACTTGGTGAAGTTTCAGACCCATAGCTAATTACTCACCTACTCAAAATGAGTAAATGCGAATTATCTCTAAAAGTATTGCAGATAGCCAATTTTTCTCAAATAACTCATTCACCTACTTTTGGGAGAGCTTTCACTCTGTGAAGTTTCAGACCCATAGCTAATTACTCACCTACTCAAAATGAGTAAATGCGAATTATCTCTAAAAGTATTGCAGATAGCCAATTTTTCTCAAATAACTCATTCACCTACTTTTGGGAGAGCTTTCACTTGGTGAAGTTTCAGACCCATAGCTAATTACTCACCTACTGAAAATGAGTAAATGTGAATTATCTCTAAAAGTATTGCAGATAGCCAATTTTTCTCAAATAACTCATTCACCTACTTTTGGGAGAGCTTTCACTTGGTGAAGTTTCAGACCCATAGCTAATTACTCACCTACTCAAAATGAGTAAATGCGAATTATCTCTAAAAGTATTGCAGATAGCCAATTTTTCTCAAATAACTCATTCACCTACTTTTGGGAGAGCTTTCACTCTGTGAAGTTTCAGACCCATAGCTAATTACTCACCTACTCAAAATGAGTAAATGTGAATTATCTGTAAAAGTATTGCAGATAGCCAATTTTTCTCAAATTAATCATTCACCTACTTTTGGGAGAGCTTTCACTTGGTGAAGTTTCAGACCCATAGCTAATTACTCACCTACTCAAAATGAGTAAATGCGAATTATCTGTAAAAGTATTGCAGATAGCCAATTTTTCTCAAATAACTCATTCACCTACTTTTGGGAGAGCTTTCACTTGGTGAAGTTTCAGACCCATAGCTAATTACTTACCTACTCAAAATGAGTAAATGCGAATTATCTCTAAAAGTATTGCAGATAGCCAATTTTTGTCAAAAGTATTGCAGATAGCCAATTTTTCTCAAATAACTCATTCACCTACTTTTGGGAGAGCTTTCACTCTGTGAAGTTTCAGACCCATAGCTAATTACTTGTCTACTCAAAATGAGTAAATGCGAATTATCTCTAAAAGTATTGCAGATAGCCAATTTTTCTCAAATAACTCATTCACCTACTTTTGGGAGAGCTTTCACTTGGTGAAGTTTCAGACCCATAGCTAATTACTCACCTACTGAACATGAGTAAATGTGAATTATCTCTAAAAGTATTGCAGATAGCCAATTTTTCTCAAATAACTCATTCACCTACTTTTGGGAGAGCTTTCACTTGGTGAAGTTTCAGACCCATAGCTAATTACTCACCTACTCAAAATGAGTAAATGCGAATTATCTCTAAAAGTATTGCAGATAGCCAATTTTTCTCAAATAACTCATTCACCTACTTTTGGGAGAGCTTTCACTTGGTGAAGTTTCAGACCCATAGCTAATTACTCACCTACTCAAAATGAGTAAATGCGAATTATCTCTAAAAGTATTGCAGATAGCCAATTTTTCTCAAATAACTCATTCACCTACTTTTGGGAGAGCTTTCACTTGGTGAAGTTTCAGACCCATAGCTAATTACTCACCTACTCAAAATGAGTAAATGCGAATTATCTCTAAAAGTATTGCAGATAGCCAATTTTTCTCAAATTAATCTTTCACCTACTTTTGGGAGAGCTTTCACTTGGTGAAGTTTCAGACCCATAGCTAATTACTCACCTACTCAAAATGAGTAAATGCGAATTATCTCTAAAAGTATTGCAGATAGCCAATTTTTCTCAAATTAATCTTTCACCTACTTTTGGGAGAGCTTTCACTTGGTGAAGTTTCAGACCCATAGCTAATTACTTGTCTACTCAAAATGAGTAAATGCGAATTATCTCTAAAAGTATTGCAGATAGCCAATTTTTCTCAAATAACTCATTCACCTACTTTTGGGAGAGCTTTCACTTGGTGAAGTTTCAGACCCATAGCTAATTACTCACCTACTCAAAATGAGTAAATGCGAATTATCTCTAAAAGTATTGCAGATAGCCAATTTTTCTCAAATAACTCATTCACCTACTTTTGGCAGAGCTTTCACTTGGTGAAGTTTCAGACCCATAGCTAATTACTCACCTACTCAAAATGAGTAAATGCGAATTATCTCTAAAAGTATTGCAGATAGCCAATTTTTCTCAAATAACTCATTCACCTACTTTTGGGAGAGCTTTCACTTTAACAGCAAAACTATTTAATTTAAAGGAGTTTTGTAAAATATGTTGAATTATCTCTAAAAGTATTGCAGATAGCCAATTTTTCTCAAATAACTCATTCACCTACTTTTGGCAGAGCTTTCACTTGGTGAAGTTTCAGACCCATGGCTATTTATTCACCTACTCAAAATGAGTAAATGCTAATTATCTGTAAAAGTATTGCGGATACCCAATTTTTATCAAATACTCATTCATCTACTTGTGGGAGAGCTTTCACATGGTGAAGTTTCAGACCCGTAGCTAATTACTCACCTACTCAAAATGAGTAAATGCGAATTATCTCTAAAAGTATTGCAGATAGCCAATTTTTCTCAAATAACTCATTCACCTACTTTTGGGAGAGCTTTCACTTGGTGAAGTTTCAGACCCATAGATAATTATTCACCTACTCAAAATCAGTAAATGTGAATTATCTCTTAATAGTATTGCAGATAGCCAATTTTTCTCAAATAACTCATTCACCTACTTTTGGAAGACCTTTCACACATGAAAATGAAAAATTGTGAATATCTCGGAAAAGCTATTTTGCTTTAATGCTCGGCGGGAGATACACACCACGGCAGTGGTCTTGATAAAAATTTTTGTCTCCCCAAAAATGGTGGCCATTTTGAATTTTCAAAGTTTTTGCAAAACACAAAAATGCTAATATCTCGAAAACCGTGCTATATGGAGCGAACTCAAGAAAATTTTGGACCTGCTGGGTATCTCTGCAGAGTAGCCATGCCAATTTTCAAAATATTTTTGTCTCGCCAAATATAGCGGACATTTTTAATTTTTTAATTTTTTGCAAAACACAAAAATGCTTATATCTTGAAAACCGTGCTAGATAGAGCAGACTGTGCTGACTTTGGTTGCCACAACAGTATAAGGCTAGAAACGAAGCATTTTCTTAATACTTTAGCACTCACCTTTATATCCTTTTCGGGACGCTTTGTTTTTGCTATGCAAAAACATTATCTTTTTTTTTTGCGAGCGATCCTCTAGTTATTTGTTATCTTGAATTCCTCCTGGTTGAGTATAAGTGTTTTTATCATCCCTTTGATGTAATTTGACTATATAACCTGATTATCTGTTCATTTTTAGGTGGGTTGCGTGTAACCAACCCACCTATTAGATTGATGTGTCTGACGTCCGTCTGTCGGTCCACATTTTTTGTTTCCGGACTCTAACTCGAAAATGGTTTGTCCAATCGAATTCAAACTTGACAGGGAGATAGATTACTATCATAGCTAGGTTCCTTTCCAAATTGGTGTAATTCCGTTTGTTCGTTTGTCTGTCCATCCATCTGTCCGTCCACATTTTCGTTTCCGGACTCTAACTCGAAAGCAGTTTGTCCAATCGAATTCAAACTTGACAGGGACATAGATCACCATCATAGCTAGGTTCCTTTCGAAATTGGTGTAATTCCATCCCTTCGTTTGTCTGTTTTTTGTCTGTTTGTCTGTCCATCCGTCCACATTTTTCGTTTCCGGACTCTAACTCGACAACGGTTTGTCCAATCGAATTCAATCTTGACAGGGAGATAGATAATTCTGTTTGTTCCTTTGTCCGTTTTTTGTCTGTTTGTCCATCCATCTGTCCATCCACATTTCCGTTTCCGGACTCTACCTCGAAAACAGTTTGTCCAATCAAATTCAAACTTGACAGAGATAGATCACCATCATAGCTAGGTTCCTTTGAAAGTTGGTGTAATTCTGTCTTGTTCGTTTGTCTGTTTTTTGTCCATTTGTCTGTTCGTCAACATTTCTGTTTCCGGACTCTAACTTGAAAACGCTCTGTCCAATCAAATTCAAACTTGACAGGGAGATAGATCACCATCATAGCTATGTTCATTTGAAATTGGTGTAATTCCGTCTGTTCGTTTGTTCGTCAACATTTCTCTTTCTGGACTCTAACTCGAAAGCGCTTTGTCCAATCGAATTCATACTTGACAGCGGGATACATCACCATAGCTAAGTTGCTTTCAAAATTGGTGTAATTCTGTCCTTTTGTTTGTCCGTTTATAACATAGATACAATTATGTAACCTAGATTACAAGTTTTATGTTTCTTAGCACGTCTAACACATTCACCTTAACTGGGTGACCTAACATTTCTTTCCTTGTTTCTAAATGTAATTACAGCAGTCACTAACCTTATTGCTGCCTGCGCAACCCGCCTTTTGGGGCATCTTTGACCCTCTTGTTGATAGCTTGTGCACAGTATATAAAATTTTAACCTATTGGTTTGTCTTGAGAGTGGTATGTGTAAATGCAAGGATTTGATTAGTCAGGGGCATCGAACAGATGACAGACATTCACATGTATTAATATAGTTTACATAGAAATGGTATCTGTGTACATGGACACCTAAAATATCTATTGATCTTTTTCCCAAATTTGATAATGATGGCCATTTGGAATACTTGACTTGAGTGTAACCATCCTTCTTATAATTTGACAGTCTGACAGTCTTTGTTTTTGCAATAACTTTTTGTTGTGTATGTGAGAGGTGTTCAACTGTAACTAAGGAGAGCTTAAAAATAATCAATTTAAGTTCATATTTTGGTGGAAAAAACAGTAAATGGCAGGTGATGCTGGTTTTCATCCATATTACAGGTGTTTGACTGGAGCTCGGGGCTGGAGGAGACAGATGATTCACACCTTTACTTCTCTCCAGGTGAATCCAATGTGGTCTTCACATCAGCCATAGATGGCTGGGGATTTGGGTGAGAAAACTGCCAGAATTGCTTTGCTATTTCCCACCTTAAGTGTATGTCAAATGAGTTTATACCTTATAGTAGAACTTTGATAAACATTTTAAACATTTTCTAAACCATTTCAGTGAAGATAGTGGGCCTTTAAAAATGTGTTACCATATTAATTTCACACCATAATTTCAATATTTTAAAGTCCCTTTCAGAAGAAATCTGACAATTAAAATTTGAGTTAGATCCTCAGAGAACCTTTTTCCCATTTTGTTTGTTGCTCACAGCCTTTAAAGGCTGTGTGGCTGTTGTATTCACCCATGGTATCAGCTTGGTGAAAAAGTCTTGTCTGGGATACATCTCAGAATCTGTCATGTGTGGAAATTTGATACTTGACAGGAATACTAGTTTGGGGATGTAGACATGCAGCTTGTTTGACCTTGATTTAACCTTGCTCAAGTGATCCTAATCTTTAAAATCTAGTGTGGGCCATATCTTTGAAGTTGGTGCTTGATAATGACATTGGTTTGCCAGGTCATGTGATCTTGATTTGACCTTTTGCCTTGCCATAGTGACCCAGATGGTTAAATGTTTTTTCTGGTGTATATCATGTATTTCCCCTTTACATAACTTACACTGTTCTGAATACTCCTTGTCCCTGCATTGTTTCGCTTCTTCTATATCTCATGGTGCCCAGTTTTATTTTCCCAGGCTGTGTCGACTTTTATCTCTGATGCTAATTTTTAGGATCAATATAACTTTTAACACATTGTATATGTCATATCATGACAGGCAATTTTAAGGGCGAAGGACAGCAGTCTATCAGATATCTAAAGCTATAAAAGACCACACATAGGAAACAACAATCATTTTATTGCGTAAAATAGCCTTACCTTATCCTCACAAATGCTTACTTGGTTTTGTGGAGGCAAAACGCGGCGACCAACAAGAATATTTAAAAATTATTCTTGTTCGAGAGGTGAACCCCGTAGTTAGTGATAGGTGCGCATGCGCACAACACATTGTCGGTTGGACTTTGTCGAGAGATCCTCATTCAATTTTTGGTCGTCGAGGAGGCAACACGTGAAGCTTTTTCAACTCTGCCCATTTCCAAGACGGCAGATGCGTTCTTTTAGAATTCATAGAGTTCGTGCTTAAAAGAAAGAAGTTTAAGACTTCCTATTCTACAGATCTGAAGTACAATATTTCATGCCGAGGGTTGAGTAATCCATGACAGCATTCTTAGATCCCCCTTGGCTGTATAACAGTCTTTGGTAGAGGATCTACTACAGAAGATTCTTCAATTTGTTAGTTCAAGCTACCTACCTCTTCATTTATGAGGGATCTCCAACAGAAGTCTTTGAACTAGCCACATTTTTCTGAAAAGGGCAGCATTAAGAGGCCTGCTGCGATTGAAAAACAGCTGGCAGTAGAAGATCTACTAGAGTTTGCTTTTCCAACACCAGATGACATTTAGATTTGATAGCTGGTCAGATTAGAATTCGTTTTCTGGGGTTAGTAATTAAACCTCCAGAAAGCTAGTAGCCTCTCCACTTGGTAGACACACAGAGGGTGACTCTTCATCTTGGAGAAAAAGATATACTTCAGATCGTCCAATGGCAAATCCCTTTCATGAAGTCCTGGTGGTTTTTTATGAAAGAATGCAGCAGTAACCTTTCATTGTCTACAGGTCCTTTCCTCTCTGAGAAGCACAGATTGCTTGCTTAGTGTCAACTTCAATAGTACTCTATCATACCAGCAGTTAGCAGATTTCCTGTAGCCTGAAAAACAGTCAGTCCTACAAGATCTCCTTCAGAAGTTTATCAACCTTTGCTTTCAACCTACAAACCAGGCATCAAGATGGTTTATTTCCTCCATTGCCTTGTCTTTATTCTACAACTGGCTGGTGGACCATTTATTTCTTCATTATAGAGAAGATAATACATAAGCTTTCCCACCAATATTCTCAATGAAATAGGGGATTCTGGTGTAGTAGAAGAAATGCCTATAAATAGCTGGTTTAAGTGAAAATATTATTGCCATCTCAGAGTTGTGCAGTTTTTGAATGGGTACTATGTAGCCCTCCAATCGAAACTCCCCTTTCATGTAGCTCTACTGCAGGTGCTACAGACAGGAAAACAATCCGCCATGTTGCTGAAAATATTGTGTTACATTTACTATGTTCATTTACACACAATTTATTCTGTAAATGACTACAAGTCGCTGGATTTTCTCAGTAAAATTGTTACTTCTATCATATCTGACACAATGGTGCTTCTTATGGATGAAAATATTGTTTTGTTTATCAAGACATAGATCGTTGATGTGCTATGTGCTTTATAAGTGTACAGTATGGATAGCTGCACCAGGAGTTCTTCTCTATTCAAGGAAGTTAAACTGCATTGGGCAAGGTTAGTCCGTGGATGGATGACCATTCCTGGCATTTTCTTTGCATTAATCCCACAATATCATTGGACAGTAGGGATCTCTGTGTCCTCAACATGCGTTTGTCCCTCCAAGCTGTGAAATGGAGTTGACAAATTTTATAAAGAAACTCGGTCACAAAAGGTTAATGACCAGTTTCAACAGATCTCCGTACCAAATACAAGGGTTGTGCAAATCTTGAGAAGGTTTATCGAATAATATTCCAGTCGAATCCGCCCATGTCTGTACATCCCATAATTTAAAGCGGTTACAGACAGGAAAAACATGGCTACCTAAGAGTGTCGCAAATGCTTCAAAAAGGCACAATTTACTACCTCAAGGATTGCACAACTCCAGGTTTTACAGCAGATTTTTTCTTGTACCAGAACCTGGCAATAAATGGCGCCCTGTGATAGATCTCAGTGTCCTGGACAAATGCCTGCTAGTTCCAAGTTTTAAAATGGGGACAGCAGTGATATTCGGAAACTCGGTCATAAAAGGAGAATGGCTAGTTTCGATAGACCTGAAAGACGCGTTCTTTCACGTGCCCATACACCCAGATTCTCAACATTGGCTATGTTTCCATGTAGACAAGCAAACGTACCAGTTCAAAGCACTGCCTTTGCAGTTGGTGACTGCACCGCTATAGTTCATGCGGATTGTAAAAGAGGCTCGTTCTTCAGTCTTGCGGAATTCGAGTTCACCAATACCTGGACGACTGGTTGTTAAGAGCAAATACCAGACACCAGTGTCAGCTCCACACAAAGGAACTCATCCATGAGATTCAAGAACTCGGCTTTGTGATAAACTTCGAAAAATCAGAGATCGAACCTACACAAAAAATCGACTTTCTGGGTTACCATTTCGATGTGATACAAGGAAAAGTCTTTCCAACCGAAAAGAAGTTGAAAATTCGAGAAAAAGCTGTTCAGGACATGGAGGTCGTATCACAATCTACTCCAAGACTATTAATGTCCCTGATAGGTGTGTTAGCATCTCTAGAAAAGACAATACCAATGGGCAGGCTCCACATGCGTCCTTTTCAGTGGTACCTGAAGACACATTGGCAATATCCCCAGTCTCCAGACCTGAAGATTCCAGTTTCAAATCTTCTGTAAAGTTATCTTCGGTGGTGGAAAGGTCCATAAAATTTAAGTAAGGGTTGTCCTTTACATCCACAGGAACACAATACCCTTATTTTCACAGATGCATCAAACCAGGGTTCGGGAGCTCATTTAGAAAATCTGACAGTCAGTGGCACTTGGACAAGTCAAGAGAAAATTTTACATTTCAATATTCTAGAATTAAAGGCAGTGTTTCTGGCCTTAAAGAACTTTCAGAACCAAATTCTATGTAAAAGAATTTTGATAGCAACAGACAATGCCACTGTGGTCAGTTATCTGAACAAGTAAAAGGGAACACACTCATGGGACATATGTCTCCTGGTGTGGCGCATCTTGGCCTACTGCAATCCTCGAAACATACTCATAAGAGCCAGACACATTCAGGGTTGCCTCAATGTCATAGCCGACAGTCTCTCCAGGAAAGACATATAATTCAGACAGAATGGTCTCTTCATCCTCAAATATTTGGTCTAATTTACAAAGTTTGGCACACTCCAATGGTGGACATGTTTGCCACCAAGTTGAATCACAAGCTACCAATTTATGTCTCACCAGTCCCAGATGCAAATGCTATGAACATAGATGCATTGAACATCTCCTGGGAGGGTCTGGACGGCTATGCCTTTTGTCCTGTAGCTCTCATACCAAAGGTCATACAGAAAATGAACGCCTACAGGTGCAGAATGATAGTAGTAGCACCAGGGTGGCCCAGAATGCATTGGTTTTGGGATCTAGTCAATCTGTCAACCAAGCCCCCATTGCAACTGCCTCACTGGCCTCATCTGCTAAAACAACCTTTCAGTCAGAAGTTCCATCAGAATCTCATGTATCTGAATCTGCATGTTTGGCACCTGGACACCACTCAGAGTCACTTGCATCATTCTCTGAGGAGGTGGCAGATAGAATTAAGGCACCTCAAAGACCCTCATCTAGAAGATTATATGAGTCAAGATGGTCCATTTTTGAACTCTGGTGCCAACAGAATAAGGTGGTCAGCGCAGAGCCTTCTATCTCGCACATAGCAGAATTTTTGAACCATTTGTTCACTGTCAAAAATTTGAAGCCTGCCACAATTGCTGGCTACAGATTTGCAATAGCTGACCATTTGGGACCTTTTGGCCAGGAAGTAGCCAGGAGTTTGCACTTAAATAGACTCCTTGCAAGCTTTTACAAGGACAAACCCATTCTTAATAGGGGTTTTCCCTCTTGGGACCTATCTTTGGTTCTTATGTCTTTGTCTAAGGCTCCTTTTGAACCTTTGAAGGATGCAAGTCTTAAGTTTTTGACTTTCAACACTTTTTTCCTGATGGCTTTGGCAGCTGGCAAAAGAAGGGGGGAGGTGCACGCTTGGACATTCTCTTCCCTCAGGCATAAACCTCCCTGGAAGGAGATCACTATTTCTCCTTCTCCTGCCTTCTTAGCAAAGAATCAGTTGGCTTCTGATTGCCCAGATTCGCTAAAACCAGTGTTCATTCCAGCTCTTAAACCTTTTTTGAGCTCAGACTTGACTGAGGATATGACTTTATACCCTGTCAGAGCACTTAGATACTATCTAGACAGAACTAGTGCTTTAAGGAAGGGAAAGTATCTTTTGTTTATGTCCTTTAAGGAAGGCTTTGACAGAGGTCTCATGGGATCTACTATCTCTTCTTGGATCAGACAGTCTGTCTTATTGGCTTATCAGTCATCCAATTTTGATACACAGGACCTACAGGTTAAGGCCCATGATGTTAGGTCCATGTCTGCTTCTTTAGTATTCAAGGATGGGTGTCCCTAGAGCAGATTTTAGGCTCCTGCCATTGGAAGAGCCACAACACGTTTTTCTACCTTTTAAGCTATGTGTCTTGGCAGTCCACAGACCAAACAGATTACAATTAGGCCCAGTGGTTTCTGCTCGGCATATGATTGGCTTTGAGTATGTTCTTGAGTATTTCATATGGCTTACATACTTTACTCTTCCTTCCATACCAGTATCTTGTATGGACATATGTCTTCTTCTGTGGCAGATGGCCTTATGACTGTTTTTTGTAAAACACAGAAGCCAGCTTGGGGTGCCTTCTTGCTGGATGACAGCTCCCAGCTCAAGGGACCCAGGAAGCCATTTCCCACCACACAATTATGGGTGATGGTTTAGATATAGGACAACTTTATGCTACATGGGACAAGTCTCAACTACAACAGTACATCATGAATATTCATGAGATTAGCTATCATTACTTATCTTTACAGATATTTTACAGTAATGGAAAATTCTGTTGTAGCATACTTAACCTTATCTTATCCTCTCCTTCAAATGCTTTCATGGTGAACCCCATAATCTATTAACAGGGAGGTTGCAAAACAAACCCCTCCTCCTGTTATGGTTGGAATCAAGCATTTGTGAGGATAAGGTAAGGCTATTTTACGCAATAAAATGTAACAAATTTTATTGTAATTTAACTTTTTGTAAGTTAAATACTTACCTTATCCTCACAAGGACAGACCCACCCTTCCTCCCCTCACAAGTTTGTTTTCATAGGGGACCAAAAATTAAATGAGGATCTCTCGACAAAGTCCAACCGACAATGTGTTGTGCGCATGCGCACCTATCACTAACTACGGGGTTCACCTCTCGAACAAGAATAATTTTTAAATATTCTTGTTGGTCGCCGCGTTTTGCCTCCACAAAACCAAGTAAGCATTTGTGAGGATAAGGTAAGTATTTAACTTACAAAAAGTTAAATTACAATAAAATTTGTTACAATTTCCTACTTTGGTCAGGGCTCAGAATCAAACCCATCTCATCAGAGGTGAGGGCAAAATGTGTCATGGCAAAAGTAGAGTCTATTGATGAATGTCCTTATGTGGTTACTAGTGTTCATGTCAATATGGTGAGATTTTGACAGAAAACTTATTTCATTCTTTCTGGACATATATGCATATGTTCCAGAATTAGTTTCCTTATATTTGGCATATGAACATACCATATTAAGAACAATATTCTTGTCTTTCTCTGTGTATATCAAAGCCCAGAGTGTAGTTTTGCAAAACATATGTATCTTACACATATCACAGAATTCACTTAACCATTATGTATTTGTGTTTTTTTTATGTCAGCTGACTTGTCAGTCAGCTGACATAATGTCATCACTCTGCGGCGTGGGCGTATGCATCCGCGTCCGCGTGAACAACTTCTTCTCCAAAACTACAAGGCCTAGAGACATGCTGTTTCTTTTAAAAGATACCTTATCTATCGAGGATGAAAAATTGTTCAAGGCATGCAAATCTGTCTGTTCGTCTGTTTGCTAGAGACATTACAAGGGGGGTACCCCCACCAAAAGTGTGAAAATTTCAACTTTTTATCACAATTTTCTCAGTGACTATTGCAGGGATTTCTCTCATATCTTGCATATATGTACTAGGCCAGAGGTAGATTCTCTTGTGTGAGTATGAGACCTGGATCTGTCTTACTTTTTTTTTAATAAATTTTTTTAATAATTTTTAATGCATTAAAATTCATGAAATCATGCACTAAATCACTTATAACTTCAAAAGTGTTGCATTTACAGCATTTTGTGAAAATATGTTGTTCAGCTACTTTTTTCATAGCTACAATATGGTGAGTAAGTTGGGTGTCTGTCTCAATAGCTAAGTGAGTAATAGCTACTTTTGGGCTTTTCAGTAACTTCCATTATGAGTAAAATCACTTGTAACTTAAAAACTATTGCATTTAGAGAATTTCGTATAAATATGTTATTCAGCTACTTTTGGGCCAGCTATAACATAGTGAAATTTCAGACCTGTAGCTCATGGCATAGCTGAGTAATAGCTACTTTTAGGTTATCACTGTTGAGTAAATCGCTTATAACTTGAAAACTATTGCATTTAGAGAATTTCGTATAAATATGTTATTCAGCTACTTTTGGGTCAGCTATAACATAGTAAAATTTCAGACCTGCAGCTCATGGCATAGCTGAGTAATAGCTACTTTTAGGTTATCACTGTTGAGTAAATCACTTATAACTTGAAAAGTGTTGCATTTAGAGCATTTTGTTAAAATATGTTATTCAGCTACTTTTTTCATAGCTACAATATGGTGAGTAAGTTGGGTGTCTGTCTCAATAGCTAAGTGAGTAATAGCTACTTTTGGGCTTTTCAGTAACTTCCATCATGAGTAAAATCACTTGTAACTTAAAAACTATTGCATTTAGAGAATTTCGTATAAATATGTTATTGAGCTACTTTTGGGCCAGCTATAACATAGTAAAATTTCAGACCTGTAGCTCATGGCATAGCTGAGTAATAGCTACTTTTAGGTTATCACTGTTGAGTAAATCACTTATAACTTGAAAACTATTGCATTTAGAGTATTTTGTTTCAATATGTTATTCACCTATTTTGGGGTCAGCTATGACATAGTGAAGTTTCAGACCTGTGGCTCATTTCATAGCTGAGTAATAGCTACTTTGAAGTTCTCACTGTTGAGTAAATCAGTTATAAGTGGAAAACTATTGCATTTACAGAAATTTGTGCAAATATGTTATTCAGCTACTTTTGGGTCAGCTATAACATAGTGAAATTATAGACCTATAGCTCATGGCACAACTGAGCAATAGCTATTGGAGTATTTTGTTAAAATATATTGTTCACCTACTTTTGGGTCAGCTATAACATAGTGAAATTACAGACCTATAGCTCATGGCATAGCGGAGCAATAGCTATTTTCAGGTTCTCACTATTGAGTAAATCAGTTGTAGCTTGAAAACTATTGCATTTACAGTAGTTTGCTTAAATATGTTGTTCACCTACTTTTGGGTTAGCTATAACATAGTAAAATTTCAGACATGTAGCTCATTGCATAGCTGAGTAATAGTTCCATTTACATTTAGAGTAATTTGTTAAATATGTTATTCACAGAATTTTTGGTCAGCTATAACATAGTGAAATTGCAGACCTCTATGTCATGGCATAGCTGAGCAATAGCTACTTTCAGGTTCTCACTGTTGAGTAAATCATTGTATCCACTGGATAGCCGCAGTGTGTAGAGAGAGATTTCACCATTACTGCTCTGATGAAAAAAATACTATAGCTAGCTTTCTTAAGTTTGCAGTATATATTAATAACCATAAAATGTTGTCTGGGAATATTTTTGGCCTCATTTTGAGAAACAAGATGGCCGCCACAGGTGTTTTTTGTCAGTCATGAAAAGTGCTTATATCTCCCTTATTATTGATCCTAGAGGTTTGGGATGATAAACCAACCTGTAGGAAATCATGGGGTGGGAATCTTTTGGTGTGGTCAGATTTGACCTTCAATGACCCCTCCTTCAAGGTCAAACAAGGATAGCCAAACTTAAAAGTGCTTATAACTCGCTTATTATTGGTCCCAGAGGTTTGGGATGGTAAACAGACAGGAAATCATGGGCTGTGAATCTGTTGATATGGTCCGATTTGACCTTGGAACCCTCCTTCAAGGTCAAATGAGGATAGCGAAAATTGAAAGTGCCTACAACTCGCTTATTATTGGTGACAGAGATTTGGGATGGTAAACCATCCCATAGGAAATCATTGGCTCGGAATCTTTTGGTATGGTCAGATTTGACCTTTGGACCCCTCCTTCAAGGTCAAATGAGGACAGCCAAGCTTAAAAGTGCTTATAACTCATTTATAATTGGTCCTAGAGGTTTGGAATGGTAAACCATAGGAAATCATGGGCTGGGAATGTATTTGTGTGGTTAGATTTGACCTTGGACCCCTTCTTCAATGTCGAACGAGGATATTGCATTTGTAGTATTTCTTTAAATATGTTTTAACCTATTTTTTACACTTAAACAATTACCTTGTTATTTTCCTTCATAATACCATTTACAGGGCACAACTTTTTTATCCTTTTCTTCTGTCAGCTTCGGAATTTCTTTCGAACTTGCTGTTCAGTTACCATTTACTGTATTTCTGTACAGCCCTTTTCCTGATAATTATTCTGTCCTCTAATCACCTTCACAAATCAAAAACACTCAGTCAGCTGACACAGTGCCCGTTCACGGGCACTCTCCTCTTGTTTAAAAACACAAACAAATTAAACTTCAGGATAATTGCCCTCAGACCTTCAGTTTTGATGCAGGTACTTTTCTCTTCATGAAATTACTTCTGTATTTGTGCAATCCAAATTTCCAAATTTTGCAAAATGAATAACTTGAAAATAATTTACACAGTTATTTTCTTCAGCCTGTTGTCCTGTTGTTTATTGTAGAATAAATGAGTTTGCAGAACTCTATGCCAAAAAGCTTGGGCTGAATTCCCAAGTCTTGCTAAAAACACTATGGGGAGATTTCTACCTTGACGCCAAAACTAAGCGGATAAAGCAAGGTGCGATGGTAAGAAAAATAAATATTGTTGTAAACTGACAAGCGCCAAGATGTTTGTGGAGGACAGTAATTGCATGCTGGTTTGTCAAGATTATGCACTGTTAACCAGACAACAATGGGAAGCAGGTCACACAACTAACAATTTATAATACTTTAACTGAGATTTGAATGCATGACCTCTGAGGTAGGGAACAAGTGCGTTACCACCCAGCTGCTTTGGTTCCAGTGATAAATTACACGTAATGTGGATGAATGCCACATTGCTTATTCTCCAGTTTCAGAGTTCTTCTAAGAATTAAAATTTTGACTGAAGTCAAATGAATCTACACAAAGAGATGGGTTGGCAAAAAATATTTGTGTAAGAGGTTTGCAAAGTGAACAGAGAACAAAAAGTGTCAAAATTGAATACTGTTGAGTGAGCAACAACACATCAGCCTATTTAAAATATTAAGATTTTCAATGCCTTGTTAATCTTAATTCATGTTTGATTAAAAATGGCTTTGAATATCTTTTTGTATCCACCGGAAGCATCCGCGTAGAGAGATTTTCGGCGTTAACGCTCTAAGAGGAAAACAACAGCAGCTAGGTTCAATTTGCAGGATATCTTCATTGGGGGGTAAGCTTCTCTGGGAAGGAAAATAGCCTCATTCTGAAAAACAAGATGGCCGCCACGGGCATTTCTTTGAAAATAATCTACATTTTTCTACTGGCTGTTCCTCATAGGTAGAAGGTTGAATCTCTTCATAGGTGATATGTATGACACATATACATGTCCTCTACAACCTTGCACACATTTGACCTTGAAGCTCCTAATTCAAGGTCATCCACGGAGTGCCGAAGTAACCCACATAGCGGACTTTAAAAGTGCCTATATCTCCCTTATTATTGGTCCTAGAGGTTTGCAATGTGAAGCCAACCTATAGGAAATCATGTGCTGCGAATCTTCTGATGTGGTCAGATTTGACCTTGGACACCTCCTTCAAGGTCAAACGAGGATAGCCAAACTTAAAAGTGCTTATAACTCGCTTATTATCAATCCTAGAGGTTTGGGATGGTAAACCAACATATAGGAAATCATGGGCTGGGAATCTTCTGGTGTGGTCAGATTTGACCTTGGGCCCCTCTTTCAAGGTCAAATGTGGACAGCCAAACTGAAAAGTGCTTATAACTTGCTTATTATTGGTCCTAGAGGTTTGGGATGGTAAACCAACATATAGGAAATCATGGGCTGGGAATCTTCTGGCGTGGTCGGATTTGACCTTGGGCCCCTCCTTCAAGGTCAAACGAGGACAGCCAAACTTAAAAGTGCTTATAACTCGCTTATTATTGGTCCTAGAGGTTTGGGATGGTAAACCAGCATATAGAAAATCATGGGCTGGGAATCTTCTGGTGTGGTCGGATTTGACCTTGGGCCCCTCCTTCAAGGTCAAATGAGGATAGCCAAACTTAAAATTGCTTATAACTCACTTATTATCAATCCTAGAGGTTTGGGATGGTAAACCAACATATAGGAAATCATGGGCTGGGAATCTTCTGGTGTGGTCAGATTTGACCTTGGGCGCCTCTTTCAAGGTCAAATGAGGACAGCCAAACTGAAAAGTGCTTATAACTTGCTTATTATTGGTCCTAGAGGTTTGGGATGGTAAACCAACATATAGGAAATCATGGGCTGGGAATCTTCTGGCGTGGTCGGATTTGACCTTGGGCCCCTCCTTCAAGGTCAAACGAGGACAGCCAAACTTAAAAGTGCTTATAACTCGCTTATTATTGGTCCTAGAGGTTTGGGATGGTAAACCAGTATATAGAAAATCATGGGCTGGGAATCTTCTGGTGTGGTCGGATTTGACCTTGGGCCCCTCCTTCAAGGTCAAACGAGGATAGCCAAAGGTAAAAGTGCCTATAACTCGCTTATTATTGATCCTAGAGGTTTGGGATGGTAAACCAACATATAGAAAATCATGGGCTGGGAATCTTCTGGTGTGGTCAGATTTGATCTTGGGCCCCTCATTCAAGGTCAAACGAGTACAGCCAAACTTAAAAGTGCTTATAACTCGCTTATTATTAGTCCTAGAGGTTTGGGATGGTAAACCAGCATATAGAAAATCATGGGCTGGGAATCTTCTGGTGTGGTCGGATTTGACCTTGGGCCCCTCCTTCAAGGTCAAATGAGGATAGCCAAACTTAAACGTGCTTATAACTCACTTATTATCAATCCTAGAGGTTTGGGATGGTAAACCAACATATAGGAAATCATGGGCTGGGAATCTTCTGGTGTGGTCAGATTTGACCTTGGGCCCCTCTTTCAAGGTCAAATGAGGACAGCCAAACTGAAAAGTGCTTATAACTTGCTTATTATTGGTCGTAGAGGTTTGGGATGGTAAACCAACATATAGGAAATCATGGGCTGGGAATCTTCTGGCGTGGTCGGATTTGACCTTGGGCCCCTCCTTCAAGGTCAAACGAGGACAGCCAAACTTAAAAGTGCTTATAACTCGCTTATTATTGGTCCTAGAGGTTTGGGATGGTAAACCAGTATATAGAAAATCATGGGCTGGGAATCTTCTGGTGTGGTCGGATTTGACCTTGGGCCCCTCCTTCAAGGTCAAACGAGGATAGCCAAAGGTAAAAGTGCCTATAACTCGCTTATTATTGGTCCTAGAGGTTTGGGATGGTAAACCAACATATAGAAAATCATGGGCTGGGAATCTTCTGGTGTGGTCAGATTTGATCTTGGGCCCCTCATTCAAGGTCAAACGAGTACAGCCAAACTTAAAAGTGCTTATAACTCGCTTATTATTAGTCCTAGAGGTTTGGGATGGTAAACCAGCATATAGAAAATCATGGGCTGGAAATCTTCTGGTGTGGTCGGATTTGACCTTGGGCCCCTCCTTCAAGGTCAAATGAGGATAGCCAAACTTAAACGTGCTTATAACTCGCTTATTATTGGTCCTAGAGGTTTGGGATGGTAAACCAACATATAGGAAATCATGGGCTGGGAATCTTCTGATGTGGTCAGATTTGACCTTGGACCCCTCCTTCAAGGTCAAACGAGGATAGCCAAACTTAAAAGTGCTTATAACTTGCTTATTATTGATCCTAGTGGTTTGGGATGGTAAACCAACATATAGGAAATCATGGGCTGGGAATCTTCTGGTGTGGTCGGATTTGACCTTGGGCCCCTCCTTCAAGGTCAAGTGAGGACAGCCAAACTTAAAAGTGCTTATAACTCTCTTTTTATTGGTCCTAGAGGTTTGGGATGGTAAATCAACATATAGAAAATCATGGGCTGGGAATCTTCTGGTGTGGTCGGATTTGACCTTGGGCCCCTCGTTCAAGGTCAAATGAGGACAGCCAAACTTAAAAGTGCTTATAACTCGCTTATTATTGGTCCCACATGTTTTCTGATGGTAAACCAACATATAGGAAATCATGCGCTGGGAATCTTCTGGCGTGGTCGGATTTGACCTTCGGCCCCTCCTTGAAGGTGAAATGAGGACAGCCAAACTTAAAAGTGCTTATAACTCACTTATTATTGGTCCTAGAGGTTTTGGTGCATTGTCTTTACGGTGGATACAATTTGCATCGGTTCTCCGATGCGCTAGGTCTAGTTTCATCTGAAATACAAACTTTAAAATATTGTTCATGTTTATCTTGATTGATGTATTCTTTAATTGGTTCAATATTCTAAAAAAATTTGAACTTTTAACTTAATACTTCTGTTATTTTCAGTTCTTTGGAAATGAAAGAAATAATAGTCAAATTTCTTTTCCACAGGCAAAAGGGAAAAAACCTCTGTTTGTTCAGTTCATCCTTGAAAATCTGTGGGCTGTTTATGAAGCTGTTATAGAAAATAGGTAACATTTGGTGTGTTTGTGCAAGTAAACTTTATTCTATGATTCTATCCCTAGAACAAAGTCAGGGATATATTGGGTTCAGGTGTGCCACCAAAGCCGTAAAAATTCCTTGTGTACCAACAACTAAAAAACGGGTCAATATTATTTTTTCAAACTTGGTACGCATGTTAAGGGTGGCCAAAGGAAGACCCCTAGTTTAAGGTGACCTTAAAGTCTCAATCATAAAGAACTCATGACCACCTTAAGTCTGACATGATTTCTTGCTTCATTATTCAAATATTTTACCTTGTAATTTGAAAGTTGTAATTCTACTGAGTCTCAAGCTATACAACACATACCTTTTATATGTAATCTTTGTCTATGAAAAATTTAAGGCCTGTAGCTTTAATTGTATCCCCGACGCGAAGCGGGGATACTATGGATTCATCATCGTTGTCGTCCGCGCCCTCGTCCGCGTCCGCGGCAGCAGAGATTTCTTGTTAGCGACCTACAGTCCACATTTCTTTCCAGATTTCTTTCATATTTGGCAGGTGGCTTGGTATGCTAGAGGACTCGCCACCCTATCTTTTTGGTAGGCTTTATGTCTAAATTAGGCCTGTGGTAGACAAATATGTCTAAAAAGCATTAAAAGTCATGAAATCATGCACTAAATCACTTATAACTTGAAAAGTGTTGCATTTAGAGCATTTTGTTAAAATATGTTATTCAGCTACTTTTTTCATAGCTACAACATGGTGAGTAACTTGGGTGTCTGTCTCAATAGCTAAGTGAGTAATAGCTACTTTTGGGCTTTTCAGTAACTTCCATCATGAGTAAAATCACTTGTAACTTGAAAACTATTGCATTTACACAATTTTGCTTAAATATGTTGTTCACCTAATTTTGGGTCAGCTATAACATAGAAAAAATTCAGACATGTAGCTCATTGCATAGCTGAGTAATAGCTACTTTGAGGTTATCACTGTTGAGTAAATCAGTTATAACGTGAAAACTATTACATTTACAGTATTTTGTTTAAATATGTTATTCACATAATTTTTGGTCAGCTATAACAGAGTGAAATTGCAGACCTGTATGTCATGGCATAGCTTACCAATATCTACTTTCAGGTTCTCACTGTTGAGTAAATCATTGTATCCACTGGATAGCCGCAGTGTGTAGAGAGATTTCACCATTACCGCTCTAACGAAAAAAAATATTATAGCTAGCCTTCTCAAGTTTGCAAGGTATATTAGAGGGTGCACCACAGTATTCTATTGGTAGGCTTTATGTCTAAATTAGGCCTCTGGCTAAATCACTTGCCTACTAAAAATGAGTAATTCTGCATTTTCTCTAAAAGTATTGCAGATAGCAAATTTTTCTTAAATAACTCATTCACCTACTTTTGGGAGAGCTTTCACATGCTGAAGTTCCAGACCTGTAGGTAATTACTCACCTACTCAAAATGAGTAAATGCGAATTATCTCTAAAAGTATTGCAGATAGCCAATTTCTTTCAAATAACTCATTCACCTACTTTTGGGAGAGCTTTCACTTGGTGAAGTTTCAGACCCGTAGGTAATTACTCACCTACTGAAAATGAGTAAATGCAAATTATCTCTAAAAGTATTGCAGATAGCCAATTTTTGTCAAATAACTCCTTCACCTACTTTTGGGAGAGCTTTCACTTGGTGAAGTTTCAGACCCGTAGGTAATTACTCACCTACTGAAAATGAGTAAATGCAAATTATTTCTAAAAGTATTGCAGATAGCCAATTTTTGTCAAATAACTCCTTCACCTACTTTTGGGAGACCTTTCACTTGGTGAAGTTTCAGACCTGCAGCTAAATATTCACCTACTCAAAATGAGTAAATGCTAATTATCTCTAAAAGTATTGCAGATATCCAATTCTTATCAAATAACTCATTCATCTACTTTTGGGAGAGCTTTCACATGGTGAAGTTTCAGACCCGTAGGTAATTACTCACCTACTGAAAACGAGTAAATTCGAGTTATCTCTAGAATTATTGCAGATAGCCAGTATTTCTCAAATAACTCATTAATATGAAAACAACTAAGAGGAAGTCATGGGCTGCAAATCTTTTCATGTGGTCAGATTTGACCTTGGGCCCCTCCTGCTTATCATTGGTCCTAGAGGTTTGCAATGTGAAAACGACTTATAGGAAATCATGGGCTGCGAATCTTTTGATGTGGTCAGACTTCACCTTGGGCCCCTGCTACAGGGTCAAATAAGGGTAGCCAAACTTAAAAGTGCTTTCAGCTTGCTTATTAACGAAAAATGCTGTTTATCTTCTAAACTATGTTAGTTGGCCTTTGTCGGTGGATACATCCAGCATCTGGCCACAGATGCGTCCTTAGTCTAGTTATTAGGTTAATTTTAAGGTCACCTTAAGGTCTCAAAAATTGCCTACAGAGACCCAGTTTATGGACTCTTTGCCACTTTTAACCCCTGTAGATTTCAAACTTTGTCTCTGATCAATGTGAAATATCATCCTTGACTATATATTTATATGCTCTTCTTACATATGCTAAAAATCTAGGCCTTTGATAGACATTTAACCTGTGAAGCAGAACCATAAATACCCCATCCGAATGACTTTTTTTGTACACTTTTCACATATGTTGCCCTATGATGTAGAAATGGTCTGACAAGTCTCCAACTGTATCGGATATAACTTCTATCTGTAATCTTTGTCTGATGAAAGTTTGAGGTCTACAGTATTAATTGTATCCACCGGAAGCATCCGGTGGATACTTTGGTTTAGCGTCCGCTACGCCGCCGCCGCCGCGCGTAGAGAGATTTTCGGCGTTAACGCTCTAAGAGGAAAACAACAGCAGCTAGGTTCAGCAAATTTGCAGAATATCTTCATTGGGGGGTAAGCTTCTCTGGGAAGGAAAGTAGCCTCATTCTGAAAAACAAGATGGCCGCCACGGGCATTTCTTTGAAAATAATCTACATTTTTCTACTGGCTGTTCCTCATAGGTAGAAGGTTGAATCTCTTCATAGGTGATATGTATGACACATATACATGTACTCTACAACCTTGCACACATTTGACCTTGAAGCTCCTAATTCAAGGTCATCCACGGAGTCCCGAAGTAACCCACATAGCGGACTTTAAAAGTGCCTATATCTCCCTTATTATTGGTCCTAGAGGTTTGCAATGTGAAGCCAAGCTATAGGAAATCATGTGCTGCGAATCTTCTGATGTGGTCAGATTTGACCTTGAACCCCTCCTTCAAGGTCAAACGAGGACAGCCAAACTTAAAAGTGCTTATAACTCGCTTATTATTGGTCCTAGAGGTTTGGGATGGTAAACCAGCATATAGAAAATCATGGGCTGGGAATCTTCTGGTGTGGTTGGATTTGATCTTGGGCCTCTCCCTCAAGGTCAAATGAGGATAGCCAAAACTGAAAGTGCTTATAACTCGCTTATTAGTGGTCCTAGAGGTTTGGGATGGTAAACCAACACATAGGAAATTATGCGCTGGGAATCTTCTGGTGTGGACGGATTTGAACTTGGGACCCTCCTTCAAGGTCAAATGAGGATAGCCAAACTTAAAAGTGCTTATAACTCGCTTATTATTGGTCCTAGAGGTTTGGGATGGTAAACCAGCATATAGAAAATCATGGGCTGGGAATCTTCTGGTGTGGTCGCATTTGACCTTGGGCCCCTCCTTCAAGGTCAAATGAGGA
This sequence comes from Sabellastarte sp. h YS-2021, assembly GCA_964017235.1. Taxonomy (NCBI): domain Eukaryota; kingdom Metazoa; phylum Annelida; class Polychaeta; order Sabellida; family Sabellidae; genus Sabellastarte; species Sabellastarte sp. h YS-2021. The sequence continues at coordinate 141,967,526 of OZ024928.1, forward strand.
TAGCCAAAGGTAAAAGTGCCTATAACTCGCTTATTATTGGTCGTAGAGGTTTGGGATGGTAAACCAACATATAGAAAATCATGGGCTGGGAATCTTCTGGTGAGGTCGGATTTGACCTTGGGCCCCTCATTGAAGGTCAAAGGAGGACAGCCAAACTTAAAAGTGCTTATAACTCGCTCATTATTGGTCGTAGAGGTTTGGGATGGTAAACCAACATATGGGAAATCATGCGCTGGGAATCTTCTGGTGTGGACGGATTTGACCTTGGGACCCTCCTTCAAGGTCAAATGAGGATAGCCAAACTTAAAAGTGCTTATAACTCGCTTATTATTGGTCCTAGAGGTTTGGGATGGTAAACCAGCATATAGAAAATCATGGGCTGGGAATCTTCTGGTGTGGTCGGATTTGACCTTGGGCCCCTCTTTCAAGGTCAAACGAGGATAGCCAAAGGTAAAAGTGCCTATAACTCGCTTATTATTGGTCCTAGAGGTTGGGGATGGTAAACCAACCTATAGAAAATCATGGGCTGGGAATCTTCTGATGTGGTCGGATTTGACCTTGGGCCCCTCATTCAAGGTCAAACGAGGACAGCCAAAGGCAAAAGTGCTTATAACTCGCTTATTATTGGTCGTAGAGGTTTGGGATGGTAAACCAACATATAGGGAATCATGCGCTTGGAATCTTCTGGTGTGGCCTGATTTGACCTTGGGCGCCTCCTTCAAGGTCAAATGAGGACAGCCAAACTTAAAAGTGCTTATAACTTGCTTATTATTGGTCCTAGAGGTTTGGGATGGTAAACCAACTTATAGGAAATCATGGGCTGGGAATCTTCTGGCGTGGTTGGATTTGACCTTGGACCACTCCTTCAAGGTCAAATGAGGATAGCCAAACTTAAAAGTGCTTATAACTTGCTTATTATTGGTCCTAGAGATTTGGAATGGTAACCCAACATATAGGAAATCTTGGGCTGGGAATCATCTGGCGTGGTCGGATTTGACCTTGGACCCCTTCTTCAAGGTCAAACGAGGACAGCCAAACTTAAAAGTGCTTATAACTCGCTTATTATTGGTCCTAGAGGTTTGGGATGGTAAACCAGCATATAGAAAATCATGGGCTGGCAATCTTCTGGTGTGGTCGGATTTGACCTTGGGCCCCTCCTTCAAGGTCAAATGAGGATAGCCAAAACTGAAAGTGCTTATAACTCGCTTATTATTGGTCCTAGAGGTTTTGGTGCATTGCCTTTACAGTGGATACAATTTGCATCGGTTCTCCGATGCGCTAGGTCTAGTTATAAGGTCACTTAAGGTCTCTAAAAATACAACATAGACCCAATTTATGTCTGTATTGCAACTTTTAAGCCCTGTAACTGCAAACTGTGTGGCGCATAGTGCTGAAATGTCATCTGGGAATATATTTATATGTTCTGAATACATGTGCAAAATACCAAGGCTCCAGGGGAGGAACTTTGCCTAAAAATAATAATATCAAATAATATCCACAAAATTAACCTTTTAATATTTTATTGAAGTATAAGTGTACAATATCTACCATGTTAAAAGTGAACTTCTTATTGTATTATCGAGTTATAAATATATAATGTCTGTAATATCATAATATTCCCAATGTATGTTGGACTTTGGTGAAACCTTTTTAGTGTACGTGTATTCATCATTGCAAAGTTGGACTTTGGTGAAACCTTTTTAGTATACGTGTATTCATCATTGCAAAGATTTTGGCTACCTCTGGTATTTTTTGTAATTTTTATCATTTTTTATCTTTTATCTTACCCAGTAAAGATTGTGGAAAAAGTTCCTGGTGAGCATAGTTCCTGTAGGTAGAGTTCACATTGGGCAAAGTTCCTGGATTGATACATGCCATCTGAGGCTACAATTTTGTTTTGCAAATTAAAAAAATTGTAGATTGAATTACTGAAGCTCTTTTTAAGTTTGTTTTCCTCAAACTTATGTCACACATTGGTGCCATCGAAAATACCCAGTCAATACAAGTGGCGTGAGTGATCACCTCTCTGTGGATATGCTGGTAGTTGGCCCAATCTAGGTTATTTTTTTGCTTTTGCTCAAGTAAACTTTATTTTAAATTTTCAAACATATTTACATTTTATGCCATATACTTTCATATTAAGCGGCCCGTCAGGGACGCTTATTTGTTTTCACCGAAGTTCGACTGATCACTGCCACCGCCGGATTATGGTCTCCCTTGAATAACTTCTTAGCCTTTCAAATTTTTCTTTCCTTCTTATCTTTCTTTAAAACTATAGGGGCAGGAAAAATTTTTGGGATACTTTACGCAGACCTTAAGCTTTACTTAAGGTAACCTTAAGCATAACTCCAAAACACCCCGTCATCGCGTTTCGGAAAAAACCACACACACCTGTGCTACAAAATTTATCTGGTACATTCTAGACCAAATTTCCAAGGTCGGAAAGGATTTTCTCATCAATCGCACCATAGATACCTGAATGGGAGGCGTTTTATTTTTGTAAATTTTTTAAAAATGGGTACTTGGTCTGTATCTCAAAAATGGTTAGGATTTCGGCGTTTTGTTGGAATAACTTTTTGATAATCTTTCACATGCCGAAGTTTTAGCCCTGTATCTGCAATCTTAAGGTCACCTTAATGTCAAAAAAGGGGGTTTTAGCCCTCCAGTTCACTTAGTTTTTCACTTTTTTCAACCAAACTTGGCACATATATTAAGATTTGCCAAAGGAATATCCTGACTTTATGGTGACCTTAAACTCAAAATGTTAATGGACATATGGCCTGCTTAAATTCATCAAATTGGAATAAAATCCTCTGGCTCCTTTCTTTTTCCATTTTTTTATATTGAAATTATCACTGGTATTAAAGTAGAAAAAAATAATACTTATGGTCACCTTAAACTCTCAGTATGAATGGAGTTGTAGCCACCTTAAAGTGAAATAAGAGGGTTTTCAGCCTCCAAGTATCTTATTGTTCGACTGACCTCAGTTAAACTTTGCACACCTATAAAGGATGGCAAACCAAAGGGCTATCCTGACTTTAAGGTGACCTTAAACTGTTAATATAATTTTGGCCCCCCTAAAGTCATAACATTTGAATAAAGCCGTCTGGCTCTTTTCTTTTTCCATATCTAACATATATTGATATTGAAGGGACATTCTCATATTATGGTCACCTTAAAGTCGCAATATGAATGAAGTTATGGTCACCTTACAGTGAAAAAGGAAGTTTCAGCCTTCAGCTATCTTATTGTTCAACTGACATGAGCTAAACTTTATGCACTTATAAAGGATGATAAAAGGGACATTCATATTTTATGGTCACCATAAAGTCCCAATATGAATGAAGTTATGGCCACCTTGCAGTGAAGTTATGGAGTTTTTAATCTCCAGCTATTGTATTGTTCAGCTGACCTCACTTTAATTGTGCACACTTATTAAAGATGAAAATAGGGACAAGTAACATACACAATGCAATAAAGTTCACAGTTTCTATTGCTTATGATGCATATGTTGACATCTTTTATGGGTGACTTCTTTTTCATCAGGGCCGCTTCGTTTTTGTCAGAAAAAAACATTCTTCTAGTTTAGCAAAGTAAATGAAATGTTTTTGAAGAATAGGTAGTTTATTATACATCTTTTTCCAATGAGTACTTAAGTTCCAACTTCAATAAGCATCAATTTTAAAAAAACTTTTTACTGCTTGGTTCTTTAAAATATAGACTTTAATAAATTTAAAATAGATTTTTAGGAAATAATAACAAATGGTTAAGTTAATGTCTACAACACTAAATTTTCCTTGGTTAAGAGACCAAGTTGGTCTATACCTAGACTCTGTATAAGGAGTAAAACCAGTGGAAGTCAAATTTAAATCAAGTGAACCAGCTTCGAAGAGACAAAACAGATACTACTGTATTGTTCTTGGTGTAAGTAGCAGTTAGGCAAAACTAGAACCAAATTCTGTGGATATTGGATGTTTGAATCTACAGTAGCTATTATATTTTGAGACAATCTTGTTTGCTTTATGTTCCTAAGTACAAAGACTAATGTGCTTAAATTAGATTCAAACTTTCTGTAGGGACAAAGAAAAGATTGACAAGATTGTGAAGTCATTGAACTTGAAGATTCCTCCAAGAGATGCCAGGCATTCTGACCCCAGGGTTCAGTTACAGGCTATCTGTTCTCAGTGGATGCCATTGTCCAGAGCTGTCTTGTGTGAGTAGATGTAGAAACTTGTATGTAATGATGTATGTAATCAGTAAGGATATATGTACTCACTGCTGATGTCCATTTCCTAAACTATCATATATAAGTGGAGTTAGGAGTAGAGTTTTTAGTTTAAAACATGCCAAAATTTCCCAAAGTTCGGCCCAGGTCTTCTTTATTGGAAACATGTGTTGAAAGAAAAACTAGTGCTAAAAATTGCAATTCTGAATCAGCTCTTCTGATTATACATGCAGTGAAACTTAAGTCAGTGGTGCCATACTTTTTATTATAATAGTCTATATAATTGATCATATATGGACAGAATGAAATTCCTATTTAAATCTAAATGATTGTAAATTTTTTCAGCTATGGTTGTGAGCAAGCTGCCCAGTCCCCTAGAACTAGAGGCAGGGAGAGTGGAGAAGTTACTGTGCTCTAGGTCTAGACGCTTTGACACCCTGCCACAGCAGACCCAGGCACTCAAAACAGGTGACTGGCATTTTATATAGCAGTGTCAAGCAGTGTCATCACTATGGTGTATCAAGACCAGATAGTGATTCTGGCCTGTTGGGTAATGTGTTCTTTTTACATCGAGTTTTACAGATAATTATAGATTCATTATTTGGAAATATGTTCAACCTAAATAATAGGGTGTCGGACAAAGGTGATCATATGGGACGATATGTCATCTGATATCAATTAATCCCCAGGTTTTAAAAATATTACATGGTGCAGAAGCAAGCTGACGATAGTTTGTTCTCACCATAGTTTTGTGTTCTGCCTCTAACACCTGATCTAAAATCAGATCCCTCTCTAGTGGTAATGAAGAAAAAATATTAATGCTGGAAAATCGCACAAATTGTACACTTCAAGTATACTTTTGGAAGCTGTATTCTTCCTAAGAAAGTTCATAGTTTGTAGAATGATTCAGTGACATTTGGGTTTTTGTTTCTGTCCTTGCAGACTTCTTGGCATGTAGTGATAAAGATGAGGCACCAGTCATTGTGTATGTGTCCAAGTTATTCACAATAGAACGGAAATATCTGCCTCAACATAAACAGAGGTAACAAAGCATGGAGCTGTCAAATATGACGTATCTATAGTCAGTGTGGGGATTGAAATGCAATTTTAATGTCGATATCAAACTCTGATTCGACTTTGCATATCGATAAATAGTGAAATATCATTATGTAGTGTAAAATGTATTGTTCACAGCCTTTGGTCAGTTGGTGGTATATTTGTCAGGAAATTCATAAGATATTAAAGAAAGGTCATAAATTTAATGCTACAGTACAAGTATTCAGTTTCCTCAAAGACCCCAGAATAAATCTGCCAAGCTATAAATATAAAGTTGAAATATGAATTGGTTTTAAAACACATCATTATTTGAAAAATAATGCCTCATCAAGTATGAGAAACCATATTGAAACAAATGTTATGGTTTAGATTTTGACATCCTTGAAGCAAAAAAGATCGATATTAAAATGTTGATTTATATGGTGTCTTCCCTGTCTACAATTGTGTATCCAGTGTACATTTTACATCAGGAATACTAAAGTGTACTCTCACATGACCTTCAAAAGTATTGTCATTCCAGAAAAGTTCTAAATCTGTAGAGGTATTCTCTTAACTTCTGAAGCGGTATTAAAGCTAGAAAGAATTGGTCTGTCCAATTCTTTTAACATTATATGACTGAACATTTTCTCAGGCAAAAGAAATTGGTATCACAACGCATCGTAGTTTTACTACAATTCAAATTATTTGAGTTTAACATTGATTACAACACATTGTATGTGTCGCAGCAGGTAGTTGACGTAGTGGTGTAAAGTAGAACATATTAGTTCTACACTAGTATACACTAGTTACTCATTTTTAGACCCCTGACTCAAGAGGAGATTACGCAGCGACATGAACTCGCTAAACAGAGACATGCACAGAAAATAACTGCAGCAGAAGGATCTAACACTGAGGAGCAAAAAAATAGTGCCAAACCTGGTAAGCTGGTAATTGGGAAGTGAGGTATAAAGCAACTTTGTAACATTGTCGTGTAGTTACATGTGTAATATTTTTTATGTTTTAAACTTAATTTTGTAACTAAATGGAACCCAGTATAGTGTTTAAAGGCTTCTGACCTACGACTGACCTTGTCACAATTGAGCAATAGTTTTACTTCAGCATTCTGTAATTTTAACATTTTTACTAGATATTTAGCTTACTGTTAGTTGATCTTTGAAGGATCTGGTAGCATAACTGAACTCATCATCCCATCCACAACCACAAGCGAAAATCCAGAAGACCAGGTCTTTATTGCATTTGCAAGAATCTTCAGTGGTAAAGTGCGCAAAGGCCAGAAACTCTATGTGTTGGGACCCAAGTACGACCCAGCCATAGCGATGGCAAATGTAAGTCTTGTGTACATCTATCATAAGTACCTTAAACATTGATTTATGTATAATTCTTCTTAAACAACACCTTTGCCTGTAGCCAATTTCACCTAAAGTAAATTTAAAAGGAAAACATAGTGATATAAATGCAATAGCATTATTCAGCCTGTGATCTTTCTTCATTGTCAGATAAGGTATGTTTGCAAATGCTTTAAATGTGGTAATGTGTCACTTGTCATATTTACTGACTGTAATAATGTATGTTATTCACATGCATAGAATCATATTTAAATTTCAGTTGACCATATCAATACTTCTATTTGACCAAGAATTAAGGTAACAGTATGGCATGAAAAGTCCTCGTAAGGATTTACTAGTAACTTAAATTGAGATTCTACATATCAGAGTTCTAATTAAAGGGTTTCAGATGTATTTGCGTTGAATACACAGGCTGAGGAGAGCAGGAAGTATATGAGTGAGATAGTGGCAGACGACCTCTACCTGTTCATGGGACGAGAACTGGAGGCCTTGGCAGAAATCTCTGCAGGAAATATTATAGGCGAGTGGTACTGTCATAAGTGACATGGTTCTATCTAGTATGTAGGTTAGATGCCTCAGGATTCCCTTTTTGGGCGAGTTTTATTATCATAATATGGTCATTATAAGACTCTTTTAGGTCAGGTCTTCTGAAGATATTTAATATGTCATTGAATATATTTCAGTGGATATGTAGTTGGAGAATACAAATGTTCACTTTAACATATTACAGAAGAGAATCGTAATCTAAGAACACAGTGGCCACAGTATGCCAGGAAAAGATTGTGTAAAGATACTGTAAAGACGCCGTCACAGCAATAATACAGTGTAACTAGAGATACTAAAAGACAGTATGTTGTGACAAGTTAGCAGAATGATCAGTGAAATAATACCATAACTACAATTACAGGTGGTTATTGGTATTTACCTTCATACTGCTTATTCTAGGCAGAAATCTTAAGTAGTTTAAAACTCTGTATGTTTATCAGCACCACACTAAGCAAATTTTACTGACAGAAGTCTGGCATTACATGGAGGAATGAGGTATTATTCAAAATGTTAGTAATGACTTGGGTTTTTATTGCGTAAAATAGCCTTACCTTATCCTCACAAATGCTTACTTGGTTTTGTGGAGGCAAAACGCGGCGACTAACAAGAATATTTAAAAATTATTCTTGTTCGAGAGGTGAACCCCGTAGTTAGTGATAGGTGCGCATGCGCACAACACATTGTCGGTTGGACTTTGTCGAGAGATCCTCATTCAATTTTTGGTCGTCGAGGAGGCAACACGTGAAGCTTTTTCAACTCTGCCCGTTTCCAAGATGGCAGATGCGTTCTTTTAGAATTCATAGAGTTTGTGCTAAGAAGAAAGAAGTTTAAAACTTCCTATTCTACAGATCTGAAGTACAATATTTCATGCTGAAGGTTGAGTAATCCATGACAGCATTCTTAGATCCCCCTTGGCTGTAAAACAGCTTTTGGTAGAGGATCTGTTACAGGAGATTCTTCAGTTTTTGGTTCAAGCTGCCTACCTCATCATTTATGAGGGATGTTCATCAGAAGTCTTTCAACTAGCCACATTTTCCTGAAGATGGCGTTAAGAGGTCTCCTGCGACTGAAAAACAGCTAGCAGTAGAAGATCTACTAGAGTTTGCTTTTGCAACACCAGATGATGTTGAGATTTGATAGCTGGGCAGATTAAAACTCGTTTTCTGGGGTTATTAATTAAACCTCCAGAAAGCTAGTAGCCTGTCTACTTGGTAGACACACAGAAGATGACCCTTCATCTCGAATCCAAAAATATACTTCAGATCATCCAATAGCAAATCCCTCTCATGAAGTCCTGGTGGATTTTTATGAATGAATGCAGCAGTAACCATTCAATAGTACTCTACCATACCAGCAGTTAGCTGATTTCCTGTAGCCTGAAAAACAGTCAGTCCTACAAGATCTACTTCAGAAGTTTATCAACGTTGCTTTCAACCTACAAACCAGGCATCAAGATGGTTAATTTCCTCCATTGCCTTGTCTTTATTCTACAACTGGCTGGTGGACCATTTATTACTTCATTATAGAGAAGATAATACATATGCTTTCCCACCAATATTCTCAATGAAATAGGGGATTCTGGTCTAGTAGAAGAAATAACTATAAATTGCTGGTTTAAGTGGAAATATTATTGCCATCTCAGAGTTGTGCAGTTTTTGAATGGGTACTATGTAGCCCTCCAATCGAAACTCCCCTTTCATGTAGCTCTACTGTAGGTGCTACAGACAGGAAAACAATCCGCCATGTTGCTGATACTATTGTGTTACATTTACTATGTTCATTTACACACAATTTATTCTGTAAATGACTACAAGTCGCTGGATTTTCTCAGTAAAATTGTTACTTCTATCATATCTGACACAATGGTGCTTCTTATGGATGAAAATATTATTTTGTTTATCAAGACATAGATCGTTGATGTGCTATGTGCTTTATAAGTGTACAGTACGGATAGGCTGCACCAGGAGTTCTTCTCTATTCAAGGAAGTTAAACAGCATTGGGCAAGGTTAGTCCGTGGATGGATGACCATTCCTGGCATTTTCTTTGCATTAATCCCACAATATCTTTGGCCAGTAGGGATCTCTGTGTCCTCAACATGCGTTTGTCCCTCCAAGCTATGAAATGGAGTTGACAAATTTTATAAAGAAACTCGGTCACAAAAGGTTAATGACCAGTTTCAACAGATCTTCGTACCAAATACAAGGGTTGTGCAAATCTTGAGAAGGTTTATCGAATAATATTCCAGTCGAATCCGCCCATGTCTGTACATCCCATAATTTAAAGCGGTTACAGACAGGAAAAACATGGCTACCTAAGAGTGTCGCAAATGCTTCAAAAAGGCACAATTTACTACCTCAAGGATTGCACAACTCCAGGTTTTACAGCAGATTATTTCTTGTACCAGAACCTGGCAATAAATGGCGCCCTGTGATAGATCTCAGTGTCCTGAACAAATGCCTGTTAGTTCCAAATTTTAAAATGGGGACAGCAATGATATTCGGAAACTCGGTCATAAAAGGAGAATGGCTAGTTTCGATAGACCTGAAAGATGCGTTCTTTCACGTGCCCATACACCCAGATTCTCAACATTGGCTATGTTTCCATGTAGACAAGCAAACGTATCAGTTCAAAGCACTGCCATTGCGGTTGGTGACTGCACAGCTATAGTTCATGCGGATTGTAAAAGAGGCTCGTTCTTCAGTCTCGCGGAATTCGAGTTCACCAATACCTGGACGACTGGTTGTTAAGAGCAAATACCAGACACCAGTGTCAGCTCCACACAAAAGAACTCATCCATGAGATTCAAGAACTCGGCTTTGTGATAAACTTCGAAAAATCAGAGATCGAACCTACACAAAAATTCGACTTTCTGGGTTAAATTTTGACTTGATACAGGGAAAAGTCTTTCCAACCGAAAATAAGTTGAAAATTCTAGAAAAATCTGTTCAGGACATGGAGATCGCATCACAAACAACCCCAAGGTTGCTTATGTCCCTGATAGGTGTACTAGCATCCCTAGAAAAGACAATACCAATGGGTCGGTTACGTATGCGCCCTTTCCAGTGGTACCTAAAAACAAACTGGCAGTATCCCCAGTCACTAGACCTGAAGATTTCTGTTTCAAACTTTCTGAAAAGTCATCTTCAGTGGTGGAAAGATCCAAAAAATCTAAAAAATGGGTTATCCTTTTCATCCACAGGAACACAATACCCTTATTTTCACAAATGCATCAAATCAAGGTTGGGGAGCTCATTTAGAAAACATGACAGTCAGTGGCAATTGGACAGATCAAGAAAATTGCTTCATATCAATGTCCTTGAGTTAAAGGCAGTGTTTCTGGCCTTAAAAGAGCTTTCAAAACAAATTCTAGACAAAAGGGTTCTGATAGCAACACAGAATGCTACTGTAGTCAGTTATCTGGGCAAACAAGAGGGAACACACTCTTGGGACAGGTGTCTCCTGGTTTGGCGCATCTTGGCCTACTGCAATCCTCGAAACATACTCATAAGAGCCAGACACATTCAGGGTTGCCTCAGTGTCATAGTCGACAGTCTCTCCAGGAAAGACAAAATAATTCAGACAGAATGGTCTCTTCATTCTCAAATATTCAGTCTAATTTGGCTTAGTCTGGCACACACCAATGGTGGACATGTTTGCCACCAAATTGGATCACAAACTACCAATCTATGTCTCACCAGTCCCAGATGCAAATGCTATGAACATAGATGCATTGAACATCTCCTGGGAGGGTCTGGACGGCTATGCCTTTTGTCCTGTAGCACTCATACCAAAAGTGATACAGGGAATGAACACCTACAGGTGCAAGATGATAGTAGTTGCACCAGGGTAGCCCAGAATGCTTTGGTTTTGGGATCTAGTGAATCTGTCAACCAAACCTCCATTACTTCTATCTCACTGGCCTCATCAGTTAAAGCAACCATTCAGTGAGAAGTTCCATCAGAATCTCATGTATCTAATTCTGCATGTTTTGGCACCTAGACACCTCAGAATCACTTGAATTATTCTCTGAGCATTTGGCAGATAGAATTAAGGCACCTCAAAGACCCTCATCTAGAAGAATCTGAGTTAAGGTGGTCCATTTTTTTAACTCTGGTGCCAACAGAATCAGGTGGTCAGCTCAGAGCCTACTTTCTCAGCAGAATTTTGAATCACTTATTTGCTATTAAAAATCTGAAGCCTGCCACTACTGCTGGCTATAGGGCTGCCATAGCTGATCATTTTGGCCAGGAGGTTAGCAAATGTTTGAATCTGAACAGACTTATTGCGAGCTTTTATTGGGATAAGCCTGGGATCTGTCTTTAGTCCTCATGGCTTTGACTAAGGCCCCTTTTGAGCCTCTAAAGGATGAATCCTGCCACAATTGCTGGCTATAGAACTGCAATAGCTAATCTTTGGGATATTTTGGCCAGGAAGGGAGCAAGAGTTTACACTTGAATAGACTTCTTGTAAGCTTTCACAGGGACAAACCCATTGCAAATAGGGGTATTCCCTCTTGAGACCTATCTTTGGTTCTTTTGTCTTTGACTTTTGACCTTTGAAGGTTGCAAGTCGTAAGATTTTGGCTTTCAAGACTGTTTTCCTGATGACTTTGGCATCTTGCAAAAGGAGGGGGGAGGTGCATGCTTGGACATATTCTTCCCTCAGACACAAAACCTCACTGGAAGGAGATCACTATTTCTCCTTCTCCTGCCTTCTTAGCAAAGGATCAGTTGGCTTCTGATTGCCCAGATTTGCTCAAACCAGTGGTCATTCTAGCTCTTAAACCTTTTTTGGGCTCAGACTTGACTGAGGATATGACTTCATGCCCTGTCAGAGCACTTAGATACTATCTAGACAGAACTAGTGCTTTAAGGAAGGGAAAGAATCTCTTGTTTATATCCTTTAAGGAAGGCTTTGACAGAGATTTCATGAGATGCTATCTCTTCTTGGATCAGAGAGACTGTCTTATTGGCTATCAGTCATCCAATTTTGATACACAGGACCTACAGGTTAAGGCCCATAATGTTAGGTCCATGTCTGCTTCTTTAGTATTCATGGATGGGTGTCCCTAGAGCAGATTTTAGGCTCCTGCCATTGGAAGAGCCACAACACATTTTCTACCTTTTAAGCTATGTGTCTTGGCAGTCCACAGACCAAACAGATTACAGTTAGGCCCAGTGGTTTCTGCTCAGCATGTGATTGGCTTTGAGTATGTTTTTGAGTATTTCATATGGCTTACATACTTTACTCTTCCTTCCATACCAGTATCTTGTATGGACATATGTCTTCTTCTGTGGCAGATGGCCTCATGACTGTATTTTGTAAATCACAGAAGCCAGCTTGGGGTGCCTTCTTGCTGGATGACAGCTCCCAGCTCGAGGGACCCAGGAAGCCATTCCCCACCACACAGTTATGGGTGATGGTTTAGATATAGGACAACTTTATGCTACATTGGACAAGTGTCAACTACAACAGTACATCATGAATATTCATGAGATTACCTATCATTACTTATCTTTACAGATATTTTACAGTAATGGAAAATTCTGTTGTAGCATACTTAAGCTTATCTTATCCTCTCCATCAAATGCTTTCATGGTGAACCCCATAATCTATTAACAGGGAGGTTGCAAAACAAACCCCTCCTCCTGTTATGGTTGGAATCAAGCATTTGTGAGGATAAGGTAAGGCTATTTTACGCAATAAAATGTAACAAATTTTATTGTAATTTAACTTTTTGTAAGTTAAATACTTACCTTATCCTCACAAGGACAGACCCACCCTTCCTCCCCTCAGAAGTTTGTTTTCATAGGGGACCAAAAATTAAATGAGGATCTCTCGACAAAGTCCAACCGACAATGTGTTGTGCGCATGCGCACCTATCACTAACTACGGGGTTCACCTCTCGAACAAGAATAATTTTTAAATATTCTTGTTAGTCGTTGTGTTTTGCCTCCACAAAACCAAATAAGCATTTGTGAGGATAAGGTAAGTGTTTAACTTACAAAAAGTTAAATTACAATAAAATTTGTTACAATTGGAGGGGTACATACTAAACAATTAAGCCACTAGGTGAGATTCAAATCATCTGTTGTAGTTGCATGAACTGATATTTTGTTTGCATTGTTTTATAAAAAAGTCACTTTGAAAGTCAGTCTCACCGAAAAGAAACACTTCTATCCAATCAGAAATTCAAGAAAACAGTTTAGATTTCAATGCAACGAGGCCTTCTAATGACCTGTTATTTTGATCCACCAAAAGGGAATTATGCTAGAGAGACATCTAGTGACAACATGATGTATTAATATGTTACGTGTAGGTTTAGGTGGGTTGGAGGAGCACATACTGAAGTCAGCCACTATATCCAGCACACTAGCCTGCCCTGCCTTCACTGACATGTACTTTGAGGCTTCTCCCATTGTCAGGGTTGCAGTGGAACCGGTTAATGCAGGCAAGTTCTACTTATAACTTTCTCACTGATTTACATAGTTTAAACTTCAATAGACTCAAGCTTAAAACTTTCACCTTCTTGTATGATTGCAAAGACATGATCTTGCTTTAGTCAGAGAAGCTATGGAATTGTTCAGTTCTGGCAAGTTTTACTTCCAAGTGGCATTTAGAGGCATGTTACTTTGTTCCCTTTGTTGGATTGGATTAGTGTGGGTAAGCCAACAGTGATGCATCAAAGTATTGCAAGTGGAAAGGTATCAATTCAGTTGACAGTATGTATCTCAGGGAAATATTGTTTTTGCAAACAACTTTTGTATATATATTGTTTTGCATATTGTCTATACATGTATAGAGTGTATTATCCCTACAGAACACAAATACTAATAATAACAAACATCTAATCCACCGCAACTTTCAGAGAGCATGTAAATTTGAAATGTATGCAACACTCAAGCTTAAAAGTTCCTGAAGCAGAATGATCCTTTTGATATATGCATCACAGCTTTTTAGATAAAAAGACATGTGAAACTGTCTTCCACTTTACTCTGCCTTTATGGTTGCCTTTATATCAGGGAACCTTAGAACTCTTAAAAGAGGACTGACTTGTTGACATAATGACACACTGTATGTGACCTTGGAGCTTTGACTAGAGACCTGAAGTTGTTGAATCATGCTGATAACTTTTACTGTGATTACATTTAAGTTTTACAGGTGACCTGAGAGCTGTGCGCCGAGGCCTGAAGCTGTTGAACCAGGCTGATCCTTGTGTGGAGATTCAGATCCTAGAGAATGGAGAGCATGTAATCACAGCAGCAGGAGAGGTCCACCTGCAGAAATGTCTTGATGACCTACAGAAATGGTCAGTTAGTGCACAAACATTTCTGTTAAAATTACAGGAGTATCAGTGAAAAGATATTAATATAAAAAAGTGAGGTAAAGCCACTTGATCATTAAGAACCCCTTGAAAAGGGGACATTTATTGGTTCCACCCCCTGTTGCACTGATAAGGTGAAATTTAACCGCGAGCATACACGAGCCATAGTTTCAACAGAAACCAAATTCAAAAAGGGGCAGACCTAGAAAGGGTCAGCAGAAATGCCTATAAAAATATGTGTCTGCCTAGAGATCCTGGATAAGAGGATCCATATCCAACAGAGGGCTTTATCTTGTCAGAGATTTTTCTTGGCATTATCCCACGTCCGAGAGAGACCTGTATATCATGGGAAATGCAGGTCTCAGTAGAAGGGATGCTGAAATGACTCATCTTCAACCTGACTTGGGGGAGACCAGGCATCAGGAACTTAGCAACTCTCCCTTCTCCGCTTCTCCTTTATTCCATTCACAATTAGTAAAGGAAGGGGAAGAGTTTCTCCTTTAAAAAGGACTCTAAAGCCTAAAGCACCCTTTGAACCTATGAAAGAAACAGACCTCAAACATCTAACCCTTAAAACAGTCTTCTTGCTAGCCCTGGCCTCTGGCAGACATTGCAGTGAAATCCACACCTGGGTTGGAAACAAAGTTTCCAGTTAAGACCAGTGGGAAAAGGTAACCTTATTCCATTCTTCAGATTTCATTGCATAAAACCAGCTAGCAAGAGAAGGTACTCAAAATGTGTATCAAGTTATTATTCCGGCTCTAACCACTGTAATAGATAGACTGTTCAAAGAAGACAGGACCCTTTGACTAGTACGGTCCCTGAGACACTACCTAGATCTGCAAGGTGCTCGATCCTTACTTTTCATATCCTGTAAAAAAAAGGTCATACCTCATATATGAGACCAGCTTCCCTAGCTTCAGGGTTGATATAAACTATTCTCACATGTTACAAACAAGGGGATCAGCAAGCCCTGAACTTGATCAAGGTCAAAGCTCATGGTATTTGAGCCTTTGCAGCCTCTAAAGCTTTTGTGGAGGTGTTTTGGTTGACCAAATCATGCAAACTTGTCACTAGAAAGCACAAATTTTTATCTAAAAGACCTAACTTGGTGTACCAGTCTGAGTCCCAAATACAGTGCACAAGCTATAACCAGGTACAGTAAAGGCCAAAATCCTGAATGATAGTCCCAAGTAGAAGACAGTACAAATACTGTCTGGATATCTGGAGTTATGAAGGAAGGGGTGAGACCTGTGTTCACCCAAAAGGGTAGCATGCCATCAATTATGTGTTTATCACACAAGATGAATAATATGACACTCTTACCAGATATCATGAGGAGGCATCCATGGTACCTGATGTTCCTGGGTTGTTAGACTCTGGAAGGCTTGGCTGCAGAGGCTTTTACCTAAACTTGGAATGGGAAGAGTGTTCTGTAATAAGAGGTTTATGTAAAAGAAGAAAATTTGTTAACTGTAAAAAGTACAAAAAGTGTAAATTTAAATACTTACTTTTTAAATCAAATAAACGTACCTTGCTATTTAGTTGAAGCAAGACAAGACTATTTTACAAAATATTTTTAATATCCTGCAGCTTTGCTAAAGTTGAGGTTAACACATCTGCACCCATTGTGCCATTCCGTGAGACTATCATCCCTCTCCCAAAGTTTGACCGCCTGAACGAAGCCATCCTAAATCAGAACCCAAGTGTACAGCGGCGAGAAGACTCAGAGGAAGGAGAGAGTGAGGATGAGGATGTGTCAGAGGATGGGGCAGTGGACATACAGACTGCTAACAGGTGAGTTAATTCCTAGTTATATACATGCTATCCAGAGGTGAGTTGATAACTAGTTATATACAGATTGACGACAGGTGAGTTCATTGCTAGTTACACACAGACTACCAATATATGAGTTGATAACTAGTTACACCTAGACTGTTAACAGGTGCGTTGATAACTGGCTATATACTGACTGCTAATAGGGAACTTGATTCCTAGTTTTAAACAGATTACCAATGGGCGAGTTGGCAACTAGTTATATATAAACTGTCCACATGTGAGTTGATAACTAGTTATATTCTGACTGTTGACAGGTACGTTGATAACTAGTTATGTCCACCCCCCTGGGGGGTGGATATATTATTTTTGCTTTTTTCGCCGTCCGATGTCCGGCGCCCGATGTCCGGCGTCACGCATGGTTTCCGCTCATTTAAAGGAAAAGTATTAGAGCTATTGTCACCAAATTTGGTATGCAGGTTTATTGGGTCAGTAGCTTGCTTGGGATTGCTTTTGGCTGTTGTACCTCTTTTGCTTACTGAGTAATACTTAAGTACAGCTATTTTCAGTACCCATTGGTTTCCGTGCATTTAAGCCAAAATAATAAGAGATATTTTACTACAATTTTGAATACAAGATTGTTATGTCCATAGCTCGCTTGGTATTGCATTTGGGACTGATAGCTTTGTCAGTACATGAGTAATAGCCATTTAGGTACTTCATTGTGTATTTTCAGTACTACTTTTGAGTAATTTGCTAATATCTCAGAAACCGTAAGAGATAGAGCGATTTCGTCGAAATTTTCGACCCACAGGGTATCTAAGGAATGTAATATTTGTAATTTTTAAAAAATTTTCCCCTCCCCAAAAATGGCGGCCATTTTGAATTTTCGAATTTTTGCCAAAAATGGCAAAACACTAATTTGCTTCTATCTCCTTAACCGTGCCAGATAGAGTGATTTCGTCGAAATTTTCGACCCACAGGGTATCTAAGCAATGCAATCTTTGCAATTTTCAAAAAATTTTCCCCTCCCCAAAAATGGCGGCCATTTTGAATTTTCGAATTTTTGCCAAAAATGGCAAAACACAAATTTGCTTCTATCTCCTTAACCGTGCCAGATAGAGCGATTTCGTCAAAATTTTCGACCCACAGGGTATCTGAGCATTGTACTCTTGGTAATTTTTTAAAAATTTTTCCCCTCCCCAAAAATGGCGGCAATTTTGAATTTTCGAATTTTTGCCAAAAATGGCAAAACACTAATTTGCTTCTATCTCCTTAACCGTGCGAGATAGAGCGATTTCGTCGAAATTTTCGACCCACAGGGTATCTAAGGAATGTAATATTTGCAATTTTCAAAAAATTTTCCCCTCCCCAAAAATGGCGGCCATTTTGAATTTTCGAATTTTTGCCAAAAATGGCAAAACACAAATTTGCTTCTATCTCCTTAACCATGCCAGATAGAGCGATTTCGTCAAAATTTTCGACCCACAGGGTATCTGAGCATTGTACTCTTGGTAATTTTTAAAAAATTTTCCCCTCCCCAAAAATGGCGGCCATTTTGAATTTTCGAATTTTTGCCAAAAATGGCAAAACACAAATTTGCTTCTATCTCCTTAACCGTGCGAGATAGAGCGATTTCGTCGAAATTTTCGACCCACAGGGTATCTAAGCAATGCAATCTTTGCAATTTTCAAAAAATTTTCCCCTCCCCAAAAATGGCGGCCATTTTGAATTTTCGAATTTTTGCCAAAAATGGCAAAACACTAATTTGCTTCTATCTCCTTAACCGTGCGAGATAGAGCGATTTCGTCGAAATTTTTGACCCACAGGGTATCTAAGGAATGTAATATTTGCAATTTTCAAAAAATTTTCCCCTCCCCAAAAATGGCGGCCATTTTGAATTTTCGAATTTTTGCCAAAAATGGCAAAACACAAATTTGCTTCTATCTCCTTAACCGTGCGAGATAGAGCGATTTCGTCGAAATTTTCGACCCACAGGGTATCTAAGCAATGCAATCTTTGCAATTTTCAAAAAAATTTCCCCTCCCCAAAAATGGCGGCCATTTTGAATTTTCGAATTTTTGCCAAAAATGGCAAAACACAAATTTGCTTCTATCTCCTTAACCGTGCGAGATAGAGCGATTTCGTCGAAATTTTCGACCCACAGGGTATCTAAGCAATGCAATCTTTGCAATTTTCAAAAAAATTTTCCCCTCCCCAAAAATGGCGGCCATTTTGAATTTTCGAATTTTTGCCAAAAATGGCAAAACACTAATTTGCTTCTATCTCCTTAACCGTGCGAGATAGAGCGATTTCGTCGAAATTTTCGACCCACAGGGTATCTAAGGAATGCAATCTTTGCAATTTTCCAAAAATTTTCCCCTCCCCAAAAATGGCGGCCATTTTGAATTTTCGAATTTTTGCCAAAAATGGCAAAACACAAATTTGCTTCTATCTCCTTAACTGTGCGAGATAGAGCGATTTCGTCAAAATTTTCGACCCACAGGTATTTCAGCATTGTATTCTTGGCAATTTAAAAAAAAATTTCCCCTCCCCTAAAATGGCGGCCATTTTTGTCAAAAATGGCAAAACACAAATTTGCTTCTATCTCCTTAACCATGCGAGATAGAGCGATTTCGTCGAATTTTCAACCCACAGGGTATCTAAGGAATGTAATCTTTGCAATTTTCAAAAAATTTTCCCCTCCCCAAAAATGGCAGCCATTTTGAATTTTCGAATTTTTGCCCAAAATGGAAAAACACAAACTGGCCTTAACCGTGCAAAATAGAGTTATTTCGTTGAAATTTTCGACCCATAGGGTATCTAAGAAATGTACTCTTGGCAATTTTCAAAAAAATTTCCTTTCCCAAAAAATGGCGGCCATTTTGAATTTTCAAATTTTTGCCAAAAATAGAAAAACAGGAATTTGCTTCTATCTTCTTAACCGTGCAAGATAGAGTGATTTCGTCAAAATTTTCAACCCAACCAATGCAAAAAGGCATGAAGCTGAAATAATTTACATCTACACTAACAAATATTTAAGCATCATTGATATATTTTACAAATGAAACAGGGTCTTGTAAGACTACTGTACAATTTGGGCAAAAGGTTCATGGGTGGACATTACACATGATAATGTGTGTTCTTCTATGCTATCCTGTTTCTATTCGCGTCTACTATCAACAGGGCGGCCTATTTCTAGTTATAAACAGACTGCCATCAGGTGGGCTGATATGGACTGTGGACACAGAGAATGCTTCCGGTTTGATGGTAACCAAGTTAATATAAAGACAGCCACACACCCTGGTATTAAATGAACATACCTGATATAATTACTGGTGAGGTGTGGTAATGGAAAAAGATGAACCTCACTAAAGCATATGAAATACACTATATTTAAATCAGATTATCTCAGATCCTTAAAGTGGGTGGCTGGTTATTAGGAAAAATCAGTGTTATATCAATGCATGTAAATCAACTGTTATTATCATTTGCAGGTTATGTGGCCTTAAAATCCGAGCAGTGTCATTGCCAAGAGAAGTTATAAAACTGTTGGAAGAATATTCAGACTTAATCAAAGAACTTGATACTTATTTCACTTATAAAATCTCGGATAAATCAGAAAAGAATGCCCATTCCATGAATGCACAGACAAGAACAGGGTTGATAAAATTAAGAGATCTGTTAACTGAAGCCTTCAAATCAGCATCAAATGAAGAGAACAATTGGGAATCCATTGTTGAACAGATCTGGTGTTTTGGCCCTAGACGTAATGGTCCCAATGTATTGGTAAATAAAATAAAAGGATATGATAGACCTTCGTTGTGGAGTTGTCTTAATGACAAAAGTGACAACGGAAATGGAAAACGGACTTTAAGGCAGTATGATTACTGCATAGTGAGTGGATTTCAGATGGCCACTCTCTCTGGGCCATTATGTGGAGAGTCAATGCATGGGGTCTGTCTGATACTGGAAGCCTGGGAGACCTACGACAAAGCCTTGTCAGTGAAAGAACGCAAGTCACTACAGAGAGATCTGGATTCACTAAAACAAGACTCTGTGAAGAGAGTTGATAGTGGTGGTTCATTGAAAGATCATGGAAAGATAAGCAGTGACTCTAATAATGGGACAGTGGACACTCAAAATCTGTTAGCAGATGGAAAGTCAGCAGAAATCATCACAAGTCAAAATAGCAAAGGAAATGTACATACTGTGGAAACGTGTTCCAATTTTAACATAGATAAAGCATTTGCAGAAATGCAAAGTGGAGATGAACTTTTACATGATAAATCACGAGATGTAATGGACGGGAAGAGTAAACCATCAGCAGACATGGACAGCATTGCTGCTTCCCCTAACAGTCCTGGATCTCCAGGGTGGTGTGCAGCTCCCAGGGAAGTGTATGGACCATTCTCAGGACAGCTGATGTCTTGCATGAAGGAAGGCTGCAAGAGGGCGTTCCAGGCACAGCCGCAGAGGTTAATGTGGGCTATGTATACCTGTGTGGTGCAGGCCACAACAGAAGTACTAGGTAGGTAGTAGACACTGTATTGCCAGAACCTGTAAAAACCACAGGTTATTTATTGTTCAAGTCATAGCTTCTACTTATAGCTGGAAAAATACAACACATTGATGTTTACCGTATATACCTTACATGCCTGTCTGAATATATAGTATGGACATGATTACTTGCTAAGAATAGAGTTATAAGTTGTTTGGAGTTAAAAACTGGGAAAACTGAGAAAAGAATACCTTTTTCCTGTAAACATAAGCAGCATTTACAAATGACCTCAAGTGAATGTTATTTTGTAACTTTAAAAAAAAAGCCATGCATATTGTGGCTATTTTGATGGCAAAATGATTACTCACTAAAGAACAGGAAACATTGTCCCTTTCTTTTTCACCAATCTTTTTTACTAAAACAGGTATCTGTCTTTTGCTGTAACCAAATTCCAAAGATTAGTATAGACTCCTGAACAACAAACTTGTGTACACATGAGTTTTGAAAATGCTTGGAACACTGAACTAAACATCAGCTTTTATTGCGAAAAATACACTTACCATTTCCTGACCATTGCTATATGTTGGTGCCATCCAACTCACTGGCCAACGTTGAGAAACGTTTTAAGAAACCTTAAGAGGCCAGTGAGTGAGTGTGAACTAGCATGTCCCCCTACTGGTCATGTGACCACGCTAGTAAACAACCTTCATTATTTTTGTTGGCCATCCTAGAGTGTGGATGTGTTATTTTAATTTGGATTTTTATTAGTATTTGGAGTTCTTGTGGGAATTTGAGTTCTGTGGTAAGGCGTCTGTGTTGACAATGTCTTCTCAGGACGAATTTAAGAGAAAAGGACAGAGGATAAGACTTTCGTGGCCATTTTTTGGTGGATGGATGACCACTATTTTAAGATGGCGGCGTGGATGTATCGTTGTTGGATGAAGACTTTCTTCTTCTCAGATTCCTTCTTTTTCTTCAAAAGACATGTGTTACTTGAGATGAGACAAGTTCTTTATTTTTATGCAAATTTTCACAAGTTCTTTTACACTGAAACTGTCGGCAGTCATACTAGCTCCGACAGGGACAGTTTACATGTTGCTAGGCGACAAATGGAGGCAACCTGAAGAGAGGAGACAATTCGATTGTCATAAGCTATTCTCACGTCGGGTTCTAAAAGCCAGGCGTTTTGGTAGCATATTTATCACTGCGTCAATCTCACTCGAATGGGTGTCCGGTGGGATTCCCCGGTGAGAGCAGCCATCATAGTTTCTCATTGGTTGCTGCATCGTGGACAAGTTCCGGATGCAGAATTGGTCTGCTACATCTTTTAATTCTTCCGGTGTGTTCAGTCGGAACTTTTCCCGGAGGAAAATACCTGCATGATGTCATCCGAAGACAATCGAGTTTCCATACCTCCCTAAAGGTCCGGAATCGGGTTGTTAGATGTCCGGAGTTGTGTTAGAATTAGCTTTTCATTCTGTGGTGTTATGCAGGTTTTCTGCTGGGAGCCGGCACCGGTACATAAAACTATGTGTACCTATTGTCAGATTTTGTCCAAGAATACAGGTTCTCTGTGTTTCTTGAAGCATAATCATGTCACATCTTGGAATTTAGTAGTTTGAAGTTATCTAACAGTACTTCTGTCAGGAGGTCTTCAAGGAAGCATTAACAGCAGTGCCTTGACCAGTTCTTCAACTTGTTAATTCTAATTCTAATTGGACTTTTATAGCGCTTAATCTCCCCAAACAAGAGGACTCTAAGGCGCAACAAAACAAAAAGCAGTCAACAAAATTCTGTGTCCAGGGACATAACAGGGGTCGAACACCACGGAGAACGCCAGGATACTCCTCAGGAGTGTTACAAGTCTTGCTTTTCATTCTTAATGAGGTTTTCTCCTGCTGAAATCTTTGTCAGATGTCCAGGAAGACTTCATTTTGTCAACTCGGGGATGTAGTGTTTCTTCTGTCTGGGAAGGAGCAAACTCCTACACATGGCTAGAAATGGGATAAAGTGCCTCAGGACAGTTATTTTTGTCCCTATTCTGACATTTAATCCTTTTTTACTGTTACAAAAATCTCCTCCTCAGTAGGATTTAGACGAATTGGGAGTAATCTGTTAAGAGGAATGTTTGTTCAGTATTGACAGATATTCTACACCTTACATCTTAAGATAGTAAGAGGATTATCATTTGAAACCATACATTCTTTTCACAGAGGTGACAGTAACAGGAATGAGTACTTTGCCATGTTTCTAAAGCAGTTGTGGACATGTCTTTTTTAAATAAATTAATTAAATAAAATGCGAGAGACAACAGTTTTCATAAAAGCTGTTTATGAATTGATCGACAAAAGGGCGATAACACCAGTGAGATGGTAATATTGCTGCAATTTTGCAGTTTATCGGTTGTGATAAGCTGGAAAAGATGGCTACCACTAATAGTTCAGGTCAGTTAAACAAGTCTTTACATGTACCTTAATTTCACATTGTTGGGATTTTCGCAATTGGTTACTAGTAACTGGATGAGTGTGTTAACTCGTTTCCTTACAGTGGCATTCTTTCTTAGCCGGATGACGTGAATTTTATCTTCACTTCAGTGTTGATGACAGATCATACCAGTTCACTGCCTGTTTACTATGTTAGTGGATGGTGAGACTTGTACAGTTAAAAGAACGCATCTCGATTTGTCAGTATATAGACCATTTCATTGCTTTGCTTTTTGAAATGGTTTATTTTCGACTCTGCTGGTATCAAAGGATAGTGAACCTGATGTAGAAGGCATTGGGTGTCACCACTTCATATACATTTGGTACATGAAAAAAAAAAAAAAAAAAAAAAAAAAGGTTCATCTTGTCTAAAGCCAGGGTTGGATCATGATTTATTACATCAAGTTTTTCCAGTCCCAGGGTTTTTATTTTGACTTTGAATTCCAGTTAATGGTTTCTAGGAAGCCATTTTTTCTGGTTGGCAGCATGGCTTCATAGGATAAGACGAGGCCATTGGGTCATTTTGTTTTTCGGATGACCCCAAGGCTATCTTCTAGGGTTCCAGAGATATCCTTAGTCTTGTGACATCTTGACTAGAGCACCAAGGTTTTTGTTTGGATGGCGGTTTCCACCTTAGGGTAGATTTTTTACGCATACCAAAGCAATTTCTCCAGTTAATGGTTCTAAGGAAGCCATGTCTTTGGTGGCGGCATGGCTTCATAGGAGAAAACAGTGCCATTGGGTCATTTGTTTATCAGGTAACCCCAAGGCTATCTGCTAATGTACCACAGATACCACATATAATACACAGATAATGTACCAGTTTTTCTGTTCTCAGGTTCTCAGAGATCATCTTCAGTGGTGGAACGACTTTTCAAATTTGCAGGAGCTCCCATTACTTCATCAGAAGGAGCACAATCTCCTGTTATTAGATGTTTTCTTTAAGGGTTGGGATGCACAATTATGGCATCAAACAGCCAGTGGTCTGTTGTATCATGAGGGGTCAAGACTCCACATTAACAGGGCTACTACCTTTAGAATCATTTGGAAGTCTGATTCGGATTCTGAATCTGTTGATTTCCACAGACAGTTCTTCAGTGGTTTCCTATCTGAACAGGTAGGGAGGTACCCACTTTCAGGAATGTTTTCCTTATCTGAAGAATCATTCCTTGGACGAATGCCATGGGTTCAGATTCAGGCATATCACTTCCCAGGGTATACAAATATTCCAACAAATTCTTTGTTCATGAGAGTCAAGATGATTCAAATTGAATGTGTTTTGGATGACTTTTGAATCTTCTATTCTGATTCAGGTGTTCAATCAAATCTGTCTTTGATTACAATCACCAATGAAGGGTTTGTTTTGCAACTAGTTTGAACCACAAGCTTGTCTTTTTCAACTTTTCTTGGGATGGACTGGACAGTTTGTTTGGTCCTGTGACCTTGATTCTTCAGGTGATGCAGGTGAATCATTTGGCTTCTAAGGCTCCTTTGATTTTCAACCTGTAGTCATTCCTGCTTTGGAACCTTCTTTAGATCATGCTTTGGTGCAAGATAGGTTTCTTTGTCCAGTGAGAGCCTTGAGAGGTTATCTTGATAAGTCAAAGATCTCAGGAAAGGCAAGAAAATTCTTTTTGTAGCTATTAAGAAGGGCTACTCCAAGATTTTGGTGCAGAATCATCTGGATTGCATCAGAGTGGCTAGGGATGTCTTATTTTTGGGATCTGGTGGATCTGTTCCACAAAGGTTCCTTTTAAGGCTTCCCTTGCTGGTGAGTTCAATCATTCTGCCATTGGTATCCAGCAACCTGAATCTTAAGCTTCCAGTGTATGTGTTTCCTTTCTTAGACTGTGGAGCTTGGGGAACAGGTGCATTACTCATTTCTTGGGAGGATCTGGACAGCTTTGTGTTTGTTCCAGTGGCTCTCATTCCTCAGGTGACTCAAGATGATCACCTACAGGTGCAGAATCATCATGATTGCACCAGGATAGCCAAGGATTCTTCAGGTGATTTAGAAGATGACCACCTTCAGGTTCAGATTCATCATGACTGAATTATGATGGTCATGGTGGATGTTCTTGATTGTGGGACCTGGTAGATCTATGCACAAACTTCCATCTGAGGCTTCTTTGTGGTGAACTTCTCAGATACTACTTTTCTAGATGTAGCAAATTTCCTTAATTATTTCTTTAAGGAAAAGAATCTTAAGCCATCTACTATTGCTGGTTACAGAATAACAATGGTAGATGGCTTTGCTTGAAGGGGAATAAGTCTCTAGAACTCTTCAGCTGTATAGATTGTTGACATATTTCTATAGAGACAACCCGGTAGCCAATAGGTTAAGCCTTCTTTACCTTTTGTCTCTGGTCTTGTTTGGTCTCACCAGACAGCCTTTTGAGCCTTTGGGGAAGATTTCTTGGAGGTTATTAACTTTCAAGACGGTCTTTCTTTTGACTTTGGCATTAGGCAAAGGAAGAAGGGTATTCTCGTTAGCTTTGTCTTCCCTTATTTTGAATGAGTATTGCTCACAAGTGGCTCTGGCCATTTATTAGCCAAGATTCAGTTGGCTTCGGATGGGCCTACTTCAGTTAAGCCGGTCGATATGCCAGCTCTCAATCACTGGGACAGCAGTTTTACTCAAGATAGATCTCTTTGTCTTGTGAGGTTTTGAAATACTTTTACTTGGGACAAAGGATTCAATGAGGAATTATTATGTCTTGTCTGTGCCTAGTTAGGAAGGCTTTACAGCAGATATTTTCAGGTCAACTATCTTATCTTGCTGTAGGCAGACTATCATTTTGACTGAGGAGAAGTCAAATTCTGACTCTCAACAGCGGCGAGTCAAAGCAAGAATCTTTAGGTTTTAGGATAGTGTTTCTGTATATGAATTTTTAGATGCATGTTACTGGAAACCATAACTTTTTTACCAATTTTCAGTCTCACCTGCTTGGTTTGCTTGTGATCAGACTTTGATATTGTGTCCTACAGTTTGTTTTGTTATAAGTATATGCGTGATACTTATATTGATACTTTAGTATGCATTTGCAGCTGTATGTCTGTCATACTATCTGTTTTTATATTAGGCAGATATGTTGACTTCATTCAGACTTGAAATTACACAATATGCTGATGACACTTCCAATATTTGTGTCACCTGTGTGGGTGTTGGATGTTTGTCTAGATACAGCATTCAACTGTGGCAATAACTGTCAATTTGTGAGAACTTCAACTACATACTATGATTTAGGGGATCTGTATGGTATGTGGTGACTGTTGGAAGTTTATGTGTTGTTGTATGCATGTAAATTTCAATGTAAACTTCTCATAATGTTTTAGTTGTAGGCTAGGTAGTGAGTCTCTGTAATGATTACTTCCTTCCTACAACAACAACAACAACAACAAGGCTGTGTTGTTTTGTAGTGCTCAACAGTTCCACTGCCTCATCTGGGAGGTGAGTTTGGATCTGAATGCCTATAGGATTGTGCTGTGTATGATAGCTGTGCAGAGTGGTGTACTGGGTCTTTATATTCTAGTACTGCCCTCCTTCCATGAAGGCTGCATTCAGCAATGGTCAGGAAATGGTAAGTGTATTTTTCGCAATAAAATTGAAAAATTTTGTTGTAATTTTAATTTTTATTGGATAAATACTTACCATTTCCTGACCAGGATAGTCCCCCCCTACCTCCCCGCAGATTCAGTACTAGGGGAGTATTTTCTGCAACAAAAATAATGAAGGTTGTTTACTAGCGTGGTCACATGACCACTAGGGGGACATGCTAGTTCACACTCACTCACTGGCCTCTTAAGGTTTCTTAAAACGTTTCTCAACGTTGGCCAGTGAGTTGGATGGCACCAACATATAGCAATGGTCAGGAAATGGTAAGTATTTATCTAATAAAAATTAAAATTACAACAAAATTTTTCAAATTGATCAACTTTCATGGTAACATGCTTTTAAGATAAGTTTTAAAATCGTACAGAATAACAACTGTATATGGTTTCAGTAGCAAATTTTGCACCACATTCTTGGTACTGAGAACTGCTTACAAAATTTGTAAAATACCAAGTGCTGACTATATGTTGTGTAAATCCTGACTTTAATCTACAATCTCTTTTCCATTAGTCCACATGCTATCAACTTTTATGGTTGTGATAGAGTGATAAGATAAAGAGAATGATGTTTCTTTAAATCTTAATCATATGGAATTTTAGAATAATCTTATATAATAATTCAGGTAAAATGTATGCAGTACTCAGTAAGAGACATGGGAGAGTACTAGGGGAAGACATGAAAGAAGGCTCCTCTATCTTCAACATTGATGCAGTTTTACCTGTGGTAGAGAGCTTTGGCTTCGCTGAAGAAATCCGCAAGCGAACAAGTGGATTGGCTAGCCCTCAACTGCGCTTTAGTCACTGGGAGGTAAGAAGAAGTTTTCATCATTGGTAAAGATTATGGGAAATTCTCACCAAATTCTCATCAGCTATTGCATTTATTCCTCTAATATTTAGCCTTACAGCATGGAAACGAAACTCCAACTCTAGTTTATTTGAGAAAATAATATTCTCCAGATTATCAATTTATAATGTACTGTGCAGATGAAGCTGTATTTGTTATTTATTAGCAAATGCATGCAGTGGCACTAGTGGGTACATTGTTTATCGATATTGGCAATATTTATTGTTTTGGAGTATTGCTATTTAAGTAAAACTGTAAACTTACACTGCAATATTATAGATATAAAGACTAAATCTGAAGAAATTGTACACTTGTATCTTGTGTTTTTGTACTTTGCAGTGTGTTTTTGAAGAAAACTGCTATGTTTTGTTTTGGTAAAGTTCACTTCCTGTTAGCAGTTGGATTATGCTAGAACAAAACATGTTTAGTATCCCAACTTGGACTATTTAGTAGACAGTATCATCCCCAATAACGGGCAATATTGAAATATTTTTACATTCTTTATACATATCCACAAAACCAAATAATTTGCCTCACTAAATGGTACTATTTGTGTCAACTCAAATTTAATTTGGTTTTGGCTGGCAATATATTTTTTGTCCATTTAAAACTCTCTAACTCTTCTGCAGTGGAATATTTTACTTTTGTTACTTTGTATTTTAACCTGCACTTTTCGTCCTGTCTGATCTTTACAGGTGATCGATCTAGATCCTTTCTGGGTTCCCACGACAGAGGAAGAATACCTGCATTTTGGTGAGAAGGCCGACTCAGAGAATGTGGCTCGTAAATACATGAACAGCGTGCGGAGAAGGAAAGGCCTGCCCACTGATGACAAACTGGTGGAATTTGGCGAGAAACAGAGGACATTGACCAGAAATAAGTGATGTAATAACCAGAAATAAGTGAATAAAGACCAGATATAAGTGACATTAAAGACCAAAGATAAGTGAAATGGAAGATGAGGAATAAGTGATTTAAAGACAAAATAATTAATGTTAACACCAGAAATAAATGATTTGAAGATATTTATCAAAAAATAAGTGATATGACATTGATCTGGAATAATGATATGGTGACTGTTCTGACTCCAATATGCAATTACTGGTACATTACGTTTATCAGACTGTGAAAGAAAAAGGCAACCAAACTGACCTATCCTTAACTTATTTCATCTAATCAGACTGTTGTAGTGCTGATAATCTCTTTGCTAGTCAGTCGCAAGTCTCATAAAATTTGTGTGGCAAATCATGTAGCCCGTGGTCAAAGTTGAGTAAATATTGGTAGCTTTGTGGAACTGGCAAAAGATATAGAGGAGAATGCGCACATTATAATAGATTGGTATCATGCTTAATATCTGTACTGGTAGTTTTAATCCTTTTCACCATCTGACATATTACGCTTAAACCGAGGTCAAATCACAGACTATCACTTTTCTGTGGGTTTGACTCCCAAGAGTGGTAGTGCTGAGATCCTATCCAGATATGAACCTGGCTGTTGAATGGAAAGTTAAACACTTACTTTGTGCCTTGATACAGTGGATCACTGTAAAGTGTTTTTTTTTAAATTAGGAATACTCTTCAAAAGGAAGTCAGTGTCACCTCAGGTTCTCGCAGGTCTTTCCTACAGTGACACTCTGTTACCTGGTATACCAAGTCAATCAGAAGTAATATAGTGTTCCATTTAGATTCAGTTAATGGGATTCAAGTGTTGTTAAACAAAGCTATGGGATCTTTTAGGTTAAAACATCCAGCCACACAGTTGCAAGAATAGTAGGTACATAAGGTTTTACTTCTTGCTGATTATTGTATCCACCGGAAGCATCCGCGGAGAGATTTTCGGCGTTAACGCTCTAAGAGGAAAACAACAGTAGCTAGGTTCACCAAATTTGCAGGATATCTTTTCATTGGAGGGTAAGCTTCTCTGGGAAGGAAAATAGCCTCATTCTGAAAAACAAGATGGCTGCCATGGGCATTTCTTTGAAAATGATCTACATTTTTCTACTGGCTGTTCCTCATAGGTAGAAGGTTGAATCTCTTCATAGGTGATTTGTATGACATATATACATGTCCTCTACAACCTTGCACACATTTGACCTTGAAGCTCCTAATTCAAGGTCATCCACGGAGTGCCGAAGTAACCCACATAGCGGACTTTAAAAGTGCCTATATCTCCCTTATTATTGGTCCTAGAGGTTTGCAATGTGAAGCCAACCTACAGGAAATCATGTGCTGTGAATCTTCTGATGTGGTCAGATTTGACCTTGGACCCCTCCTTCAAGGTCAAACAAGGATAGCCAAACTTAAAAGTGCTTATAACTCGCTTATTATCGATCCTAGAGGTTTGGGATGGTAAACCAACATATAGGAAATCATGGGCTGGGAATCTTCTGGTGTGGTCAGATTTGACCTTGGGCCCCTCCTTCAAGGTCAAACGAGGACAGCCAAACTTAAAAGTGCTTATAACTCACTTATTATTGGTCCTAGAGGTTTGGGATGGTAAACCAGCATATAGAAAATCATGGACTGAGAATCTTCTGGTGTGGTCGGATTTGACCTTGGGCCCCTCCTTCAAGGTCAAATGAAGACAGCCACACTTAAAAGTGCTTATAACTTATTTTTGCTTTTTCCACCATCCGGCGTCCCACTTGGTTTCCAGACATTTTAGGCAACAGTTCTTATCCTATCTTTACCAAATTTGGCATGCAGGTTTATTGGGTTAATAGCTTGTATGGGATTGCTTTTGGTGATGATAGCTCTATAGCTAACTGAGTAATAGCTACTTTGCTACTTTTGAGTAGCTCTTTGGTTTCCAGACATTTTAAGGAATGCTATTAAGCCTAGCTTTCTGAAATTTGGTATGGAGGTTCATTGGGTTAATAGCTTGTATGTGATTGCTTTTGGGGGAATTGCTTCAAAGATGAATGAGTAATTAATTAAATAAATGAGTAATTGGCTATTTTGAATACTGAAAAAGGCAAATGTGCTCATATCTCCTAAACTGTGCGAGATAGAGCGATTTCGTCGAAATTTTTGACCCACAGGGTATCTAAAGAATGTACTCTTTGCAATTTTCAAAAAATTTTCCCCTCCCCAAAAATGGCGGCCATTTTGAATTTATGCCAAAAATGACAAAACACCAATTTGCTTCTATCTCCTTAACCGTGCGAGATAGAGCGATTTCGTCGAAATTTTCGACCCACGGGGTATCTAATGAATGTACTCTTTGCAATTTTCAAAAAATTTTCCCCTCCCCAAAAATGGCGGCCATTTCGAATTTTTGCCAAAAATGGCAAAATACAAATTTGCTTCTATTTCCTTAACTGTGCGAGATAGAGCGATTTCGTCGAAATTTTCGAACCACAGGGTATCTAAGGAATGTAATCTTTGCAATTTTCAAAATATTTCCCCCTCCCCAAAAATGGCGGCCATTTTGAATTTTTGAATTTGGAAAAAATGGAAAAACACAAATTGGCCTTAACCGTGCAAAATAGAGTTATTTCGTTGAAATTTTCAACCCATAGGGTATCTAACAAATGTACTCTTGGCAATTTTCGAAAAATTTTCCTTTTCGCAAAAATGGCGGCCATTTTGAATTTTCAAATTTTTGCCAAAAATAAAAAAACAGGAATTTTATTGTGTTAATACATCCTATCCAATGGACAATTGCTAAACCAGTCGGCGCAGACCGGCCCGCCAAACACCAGAAAAAGACGTCCTGTGTTTCCACCGGCTGGCTGGTCCGTAGTACTGTGCACTCCCCAGATGGCGCCTCGTACTTCCTTCCTGTCTAGACAACCTGACGTCCTAGCATCTTTTTCGTTTGGCGCGTGTACTTTGCGAACGTGTTTTCAACAATCTCCAGATATTTTAAGGAAAACTGTGCATTCTGGCGGATTTTCAACCTTATATGTGGATAGTTTCAGTGTAGAAGTGTTATCTACTGATCAAGCACGGATATACAGTCAGAAATCTGCTGGAAACACTCCCTAGTTGACTCAATTTAAATTTGAGAATAGGGCAGTAATCGACGTGAATTATGAAGGCAGCCATTTTGCTAGTTTCCTCCCATTCAACCATTGTGTTGTTAGGGGCAGATCGACATTATTGAGGAATTATGGAAAGACTATTTGCAGGTATTTTTATCCGTGTCTTTGTTTGAATGTACCATCTATAACCTTCCAGCTACTGTCACCATAGAAACGTCTTAGAAATCACGGAAAAACCTCAGTCTACGTAGTTTTGAGCACTGTAAATAGAAGGAATTCCCCAAGGTGCATTCTTCATCAGAGCACACCGGTAAAGACTTCTCTGCTGTAAGGCATCAGTCACACCAGCCAGCTCGAGTTTTGAGTGTTTTTTCATCAGAAGTATGAGATAAATTCTTCAGATTTCTTCACAGCTTTCACAGAAGGAACCATCTTTAGTCACTCTCAGTCCCACCCTTGTGGACCCGGCCCTTGTGTCGGTAATAAGGGCAGTGGATGGCCAGGAAACTGGTTTGAGTGTACAGCCGGCTGAGAAGAAGAACCGACTTCAGACCGACCAGGACTTCATCTACAGAGCGCACTGGTCCAGGCTTCTCTGCAATTAAAGCATCAGCCGACCGGCCAGCTTAAAAGAACGTGACCTCTGACGTCATATCCAGTCAGCCAATCACGTCCTTCCTACCAAATAACGAAGCTTGTCACGTGATTCACCGAACAGATCACGAAGCTGGTCACATGTTTTCTCCGACCAGGAAGGTCGTAGGTGCGTTCTCAGAGCTCACGTCTACTGTGATTCACGTCCCTGCCTTGCAGACCCGGCCTTGTTGTCAGTAGTGGGTTTTGTGGACTGTAAAGTTGCTGGTTAAGTATCACACAAAGAACGCGACCACCGACGTCATCTCCAGTCAGCCAATCGCGTGTCTTTCCGACCAGCAAGCGGATCACGTGACACACCGAACGAGTGCTTCTAAATATAGCTCACAAGGGCTTTCCCAGCAACTGTCAAATCTACAAATAAGACGTGCGATTAAAGAAATACCTTTTTAATGGAGGAAACCTACAGCCAGCTGAATTCAACACAAAATATAGTTATAAAATTGCTTTAGCAATTGGTTACAGAGTGCACCGACTACACAGCCTTGTACACTTGCTTCATCAGACTGGTTACAGAGTGTACCGACCAATACCGGCTACACAGCCTTATACCCTTTCCTCAACAACTGGTTACAGAGTGTACCGGCTAATCAGCCTTGTACACTTGCCTCAACAACTGGTTACAGAGTGTACCGACCTGTACCGGCTAGTCAACCTTGTACACTTGCCTCAACAACTGGTTACAGAGTGTACCGACCAGTACTGGCTACACAGCCTTGTACACTTGCTACAAGAAACTGGCTACAGAGTGTACCGACTGGTACCTGCTACACAGCCTTGTACACTTGCTTCAACAACTGGTTACAGAGTGTACCGGCCAGTACCGGCTATACAGCCTTGTACACTTGCTTTAGCAATTGGCTACATATGGCTTCAACCTACCGGTTACAAGTCTACCAGCAGGGTACTGGCTACACAGTCCTTCTGTACAGTGCTTCACCCAACTGGTTACATAAACTGGCTAAATATAGACCAGTGGCTGTCTAAATTCATTGGTGACCCCAGCCTGCCAGTTTTCTGCTGGTTACAGAGAATTACTGTTTACAGTAAATTACCGGTTATGGAGACCTGGTACCGGACAGAGTTGCCCAAGGTAAATTTGGTTACAGAGAATTCTTAGACCAGTCAGTGGTCTTGGTGATATGACAGTTTCCCAAGCTACTGCTAGGCAACCTTCCCTTATCACACCTCTCAACAGCCTGTTATCGGTGCTGGACTTGACTGGAGAGATAATAGATTTTACCTTTACAAACACAGACCTGAATAACCAGCATGGAAAGAAATAGGTCTTATCAAAAAAAAAAAAAAAAATCTTCATCATGTCCCGCTAAGGTTCAGCCATCTCACAAATGGTAATTTCTGCGTAAATACTGCACCTTGCAGGATGCTGGTCTGGGGCAAGAGTCTTTTAAATGTGAAAAGTTGTGTCAGCCCCACCGGACCGGACCACAGCAAGAACAGAGAGACTGTTTTCTCGGATCATTGTCACCAGACCGGACCAGTGTCTGGAGGCCGGAGGGACAGAAATGCTTGTCAGACTAGCAAATTTCCTGAATGTGGCACACATCTGCCTGTAGGGTCCAGACTAACCCCGTTTCGGGACTTAGGAAGCTTTGGGGGGCTGGACCCTAGGTAGTACAATGTTGAAGGAGGGCTACACTCTCCCTTTCCAGTCAAGACCAAGCTTGACAAGGTCACCCAAATTATCAAATGCTATGCACATCTTCACAGGAACCTATATTGGTTAGAAGCATTACATCAGCTTATGGACAAGGAATGGTGCTGTCGAGCCAGTTCAAAATCTCTGGGCTTCTTCAACCTTGCTTGGTTCCAAAACCACACAACCATTGGAGACCTATTCTAGGTCTGAGCAAACCAAACCTTTCAGACACCATCAGGACCACCCTCCAACAATGGGAGTGGGTTACCTCAATAGATTTCAAGGACGCCTACTTCCATATACCTATACAGGAACAGTCCAGGACATATCAAATGTCATGTCCAGGGTCGGACATACCAGTTCAAAGCACTGTCATTCGTCTGTCCACTGCACCCATGGAGCTCACTGTAGTAGCAAAGGAGTTGAAACTGATGGCCATACACAAGGGATAATAATCCACCAGTACTTAGACGACTGGTTGGTGAAAGCCATATCCCCTGGGGTCGTCTCCGGCATACACTAGATCTAGTGAAAATATGCCAAAGTTTAGGTTACCAGTTCGACCTCATGGCCGGTCGGGTCCGACCTATACCGGACCATTGGCAGAACCTTCAGGACAAATACTAGAAATACTGTCACTACCGGTGTGTCCGGTCCAGCAGTTCATGTCTGATAGGTTTACTAACAGCCACAGGAAAGCAATTTCACCTAAGCCGACTTCATAGGAGACCCATACAGTGGCATCTCAAAAGCAACTGGAGGGTACCAGAGTCACTAGAAAAGGTGATTCCAATACCAAGGTGTTGCACCCACATTTACAAGGGTGGTTGCAAGAGGACAATGTCCTTACAGGCCAACCATTACACCCAAATAAAACATGATCTGCAAATTTTACAGATTCATCAACTGCAGGGTGGGGTGCTCACTTAAACGAACACACTGCAGGAGGCACCTAGTCCCTCCTGGAAAGCAAGTTGCATATCAATTACCTAGAACTCAAGGCAGTCTTTCTAGCCTTACAAGAATTCCAAGACCTCTGTATGCACAAGATAGTACTTGTAGAAACAGACAACACCACAGTGGTGTCATACATAAACAGGGAAGGAGGCATGAGGTCGGGCCCACTTTGTGCTTTACCTTGGAGAATCTTGTCCTGGTGTGCCAGAAATCAAGTAACTCTAAAAGCCCGACACAGGCTGGCTGAGTGTGGTCGCAGACAAGCTATCCAGGCTAGACCAGACCACCCAAACAGAGTGGTCTCTCCTTCAGGAGGTCTTCCAAGCAACTAGACCTATTTGCCACAAGGTTCAACAAGTTGCCCTTGTTTGTGTCACCGGTACCGGATCCCCTGGTTACAGCAGTGAATGCGCTGTTTGCCATGGTAGGATCAGGAAGCATACACCTTCCCACTGTCAGCCATATTGGGCAAAGCGGAGATGTTGCAGGAATCCCCATACAAGAGAATCATTCTGATTGCTCTGGGGTGGCCCATTATGCCTTGGTTTTGGGACCCAGTGGCCATGTCCAGCCAAATCCCACTGAGCCTGCCCAACCAGTTGACACAACCATTCAATCAGATCCCTCACAGAAATCTGACAAATCTTAATCTCGATGCTCGGCTCGTGGAGCCTCAGCATTCGAGGAGCAGGGCTTTGCTGAGGCGGTGACAGCAAGAATTGAGGCTCCTCAAAAGGGATCAACCAGATCAGTCTATGAGGCAAAGTGGACCATTGTTACAAGTGGTGCGTCACTAATCAGGTGGACCTCAGGGTACCCCTGTAAAGTCAGTTGCTGACTTCCTTATGTACCTTATGAGGACAGGAAGATACAGCCCAGCACCATTGATGGTTACAGTTCAGCCATTGCTGATAAATTCACCCTTCAACATCAGCAAGGACAAAAATCTCGCTCGTCTCCTGGATAGTTTCCACAGAGACAGACCCAAAGGCAGGAGGGGCATACCCTCCTGGAACTTCTCACTGGCCGTGCACCAGCTAAGACTCCATTTGATCCAATCAAGGAGGCCTCCTTGAAGCATTTGACCTTCAAGACGGTATTCCTCTTGGCCCTTGGGTCGGGCAAGCGCAGAAGTGAGATTCATGCTTGGCAAAAAAAACTGATATATTGGACACCAATCCGATTGGCCAAAGGTGTCCCTGTATCCATCACCCAGCTTTCTATCCTAGAATCAGCTGGCCATAGAGGGTCCAGACAATGTGGCCCCTGGGGTTATAACAGCCCTGGCCCCAACTCTGGATAGATTCCTCAAGTCTGACAGGTCCCTCTGTCCGGTCAAAGCATTGTGCCACTATTTGGACAGGACATCAGGCAGAATAAGGAGGTGGTTTTTGTCTCCTTTAAGAAAGGTTTCAACAAAGACATCCCACCTGCCACTATCTCCTCTTGGATCAAGCAGACTGTGATCCTATGTTATGAGCTCTCTGACCAGGAGGCCCACACTTGACATCAGGTTAAAGCCCATGATGTCAGGGCCTTTGCTGCTTCTAAGGTCTTCCAGTCGGGAGTCTCCTTAGATCCAATCTTGTCAGCCTGCCACTGAAGTCACAATACCTTCACACAGTTCTATATGAAGGGCGGCGCTTGGGCTGATTCAGAGCTTTACCAATTGGGCTCAGCAGTGGCTGCTCAGCAGATCCACAAGTGGCCCATAGATTGAGGAGATTTGTATATGCGCATAACAGTTGTTCATGTACATTAGAATTAAGTGTGGCATGCTTCCTTCGGGAGGTTCATTTGCATTCTGGGACTGAACTCATCCCTCTCTTCCCCTACCTCAGAGCAGGTCTACAAAAAAAAAAAAGGGGGGGGGCAACGGCGGTATAGCCCCAGGTAACCGGCTGCTGGCAACCGACCATGGCCTTACAGGGTTTCCTGACCTTAAAGTCAACCCAGGCCTGGGCCTATAGGTCTCCTGACGAAGTCAGCCTAGACCATAGGTTAAAATTTGCTATTACTTGTGAGTTTACATAAGTCCCTAGTAACTTACCCGCCGACCAATTGGTAGTTATTCAGCAATTGTCCATTGGATAGGGTGTATTAATGCAATAAAATTGCAATGGACACACAAGACCCTCCCACCGACCCCGCTATCAGCTTACTAGGGGTCTAAGAGGTTTAGACAACGAAAAAGATGCTATGACGTTAGGTTGTCTAGACAGGAAGGAAGTACGAGGCGCCATCTGGGGAGTGCACAGTACTACGGACCGGCCAGAGGGTGGAAACACAGGACGTCTTTTTCTGGCATTTGGCGGGCTGGTCTGCGCCGACCGGTTTAGCAATTGTCCATTGGATAGGGTATTAACTTATAAAAATTAAATTTACTTATTAAATTTGCAATTTGCTTCTATCTTCTTAACCGTGCAAGAAGATAGAACCTTAACCGTCAAAATTTTCGACCCAACCAATGCAAAAAGGCATGAAGCTGAAATAATTTACATCTACACTAATAAATATTTAAGCATCATTGATATATTTTACAAATGAAACAGGGTCTTGTAAGACTACTGTACAATTTTGGCAAAAGGTTCATGGGGTGGACATTACACATGATAATGTGTGTTCTTCTATGCTATCCTGTTTCTATTTGCACCTACTATCAACAGGGCATCCTATTTCTAGTTATTGGTCCTAGAGGTTTGGCATGGTAAACCAACATATAGGAAATCATGGGCTGGGAATCTTCTGGTGTGGTCGGATTTCACCTTGGGTCCCTCCTTCTAGGTCAAATGAGGACAGCCAAACTTAAAAGTGCTTACAACTCGCTTATTATTGATCCTAGTGGTTTGGGATGGTAAACCAACATATAAGAAATCATGGGCTGGGAATCTTCTGGCGTGGTCGGATTTGACCTTGGGCCCCTCCTTCAAGGTCAAACGAGGACAGCCAAACTTAAAAGTGCTTATAACTCGCTTTTTATTGGTCCTAGAGGTTTGTGATGGTAAACCAGTATATAGGAAATCATGGGCTGGGAATCTTCTGGTGTGGTCGGATTTGACTTTGGGCCCCTCCTTCAAGGTCAAACGAGGATAGCCAAAGGTAAAAGTGCCTATAACTCGCTTATTATTGGTCCTAGAGGTTTGGGATGGTAAACCAACATATAGGAAATCATGGGCTGGGAATCTTCTGGTGTGGTCGGATTTGACCTTGGGTCCCTCCTTCAAGGTCAAATGAGGACAGCCAAACTTAGAAGTGCTTATAACTCGCTTATTATTGGTCCTAGAGGTTTGGCATGGTAAACCAACATACAGGAAATCATGCGCTGGGAATCTTCTGGTGTGGTCGGATTTGACCTTGGGCCCCTCTTTCAAAGTCAAATGAGGACAGCCAAACTTAAAAGTGCTTATAACTCGCTTATTATTGGTCCCAGAGGTTTGGGATGGTAAACCAACCTATAGGAAATCATGGGCTGGGAATCTTCTGGGGTGGTCGGATTTGACCTTGGGCCCCTCCTTCGAGGTCAAACGAGGATAGCCAAACTTAAAAGTGCTTGTAACTCGCTTATTATTGATCCTAGTGGTTTGGGATGGTAAACCAACATAAGGAAATCATGGGCGGGGAATCTTCTGGCATGGTCGGATTTGACCTTGGGCCCCTCCTTCAAGGTCAAGTGAGGACAGCCAAACTTAAAAGTGCTTATAACTCGCTTTTTATTGGTCCTAGAGGTTTGTGATGGTAAACCAACATATAGAAAATCATGGGCTGGGAATCTTCTGGTGTGGTCAGATTTGATCTTGGGCCCCTCATTCAAGGTCAAACGAGTACAGCCAAACTTAAAAGTGCTTATAACTCGCTTATTATTAGTCCTAGAGGTTTGGGATGATAAACCAGTATATAGGAAAAATCATGGGCTGGGAATCTTCTGGTGTGGTCGGATTTGACCTTGGGCCCCTCCTTCAAGGTCAAACAAGGATAGCCAAAGGTAAAAGTGCCTATAACTCGCTTATTATTGGTCCTAGAGGTTTTGGTGCATTGTCTTTACAATTTGCATTGGTTCTCCGATGCGCTAGGTCTAGTTTAAATCAATTTTGTCATTTAGGTGGATTCATCCATGAAAAGTTCAGTCGTTTCGTGAAATGCCTAAACTGTTTAGTCATTTCGCGAAATGTCTAGGCATTTCATGTAATGACTGAAAATGACCTCTAGGCCCTTAAGGGCTGTCGGGGTATTGTTTTCACCCATGGTGTCCGGATGGGTGGGCAGGCAGTTGGGCAGCGGGAAAAAGTTTGTCCGGGCTGTATCTCAAAAACCGTAAGGTGTAGGAAGTTGATACTTGGTAGGGACATTGGTTAGGATGTGTACGTGTGCAACGTCATGGTCTGACCTTGATTTGACCTTTGACCTTGCCGTAATGACCTTGAGTTTGAAAATCTTGTCCGGGCTATATCTCGGAAATTGTAAGGTGTAGGAAGTTGATACTTGGTTGGGACATTGGTTAGGGGGTGTAGGTGTGCAACATCATGGTCTGACCTTGATTTGACCTTGCTGTAGTGACCTTGACCTATAAAATCTTGTCCGGGCTATATCTTGGAAACCGTAAGGTGTAGGAAGTTGATGCTTGGTAGGGACATTGGTTAGGGGTGTAGGTATGCAACGTCATGGTCTGACCTTGATATGACCTTTGAACTTTTCATAGTGACCTTGACCTATAAAATCTTGTCCGGGCTATATCTCGGAAACCGTGAGGTGTAGGAAGTTAATACTTACTAGGGACATTGGTTAGGGGGTGTAGGTGTGCAACATCATGATCTGACCTTGATTTGACCTTGCTGTAGTGACCTTGACCTATAAAATCTTGTCTGGGCTATATCTCGGAAACCGTAAGGTGTAGGAAGTTGATGCTTGGTAGGGACATTGGTTAGGGGTGTAGGTGTGCATCATGGTGTGACCTTGATTTGACCTTGTCGTAGTGACCTTGACCTTTAAAATCTTGTTGCACCTTTGGGTCTGTCTTTTGATGCAGATTAAGCACTGTTAAAGTCATATTAGAATTCATTAAGAATTTTACTTTTACAACTTCCCATTGTAACAGATGGAATTTCATCAAGTGAGCCACAGATTTTGCTCCAACACCACACATAAGCATTCATTGAATGTATTACCACTTCTGTATGCATGGTAATATTCAAAACATCCAAACCATAATTCCATAATTTGGCCATGCCAGATGTAGATAAAGAGTGTCATAATATTTAGTTTACTGATTAATGCTGTCATCTTGTTATTGAATTGTCTTGCTTCAATACTTAATCTTTACATGCATTATTTTTCTCTTAGACATTATTTTCTCTATTTAAACATTGTTTGAACCTTTATATAACTGACAGTGCTCAGAAAGTATTCTGAACTTTGTACTGATACAGTACTTCTCTATCTCATGGTGTTAAAAATATTTCCCTAGGCTGTGGGGTACGGGCATCTCTGATGCTATTTTCATGTTTGACGATTATTCATGATTTATTTTTATATTATTTAGTTTTATCCTTGTTTGTGGTATACTTAGAGGATATATTTTATGTCCATTCATGAACAACTATAATGAGAATGGTATAATATTTAAAAATATGCAATTTTATTGAAACTGTTTTGTTATCACTATGCATACAAAGTAGACAGAAAACATAATAGTACAGAATTACAAATACTATAGAATGTTAACTGTAATGTTACCAAAACGTGACATACTTAACCAAGATATGTATTATATATTATGTTCTCCTCAACAGAGTTAGTGTCATTACATAAATAGTGTTCTATTAACAAAGTCGCCAGTCATTGTAGTATACTGCTCTTTGGTATCAAAACTTTCTTACTATAGCAAGAGTACTGCCGAATATGGACAAAAAACTTTACAAACATGTCCTGAAAATTTTGTGAAAATAGGAAGAGCGTTTGATCTATAATGAGCCACACATTGAAAATTTTGATGAGTTAATAGTTGCCATGGCGACAGTTTTCATGGGAAGTTGACTAAACACCAGCACAAGCTCTCATAAAGACAAACACCTGAAATTTGGAAAAATTCTGTTCAGCTGTTTGGTTTTTAAGAGACCTCTAAATGAAAAATGTCAAAAATTAAACAAAAATGGTTACCATGGCAACAATTATTTGCTAATGTGGGTCCAAAACTGATTACCACAAGTTGTCATGGAGACAAACAGGTCCTGCAAATTTGGTGAAAATCCGACAAGGGGTTTGGTCTGTAGAGAGAGAATATTGACATTTTTTTTTTAATTTAAAGAACTCATGGGCTACCATTGCAACAGTTTTGTTGGAAGTTGACTAAACAATTCTCAGCACAAACTTAAATGATTACAAAAATTCATTACCTTGCAAAAACCTGCTAAGCAGTTTGGTTTGTAGAGACGTTTAAAGTGAAAAATGTGACAAATTTTTAGAAAAACGGTTACTTCGGCAACAGATGTAAGTGGATGTAGTCCAAGGACTAATGATCACAAGTCTACCTAAGGATAAACATATCGTGAAAATTGAAACAGATCTCTTGAGCGATTTTGTCTGCAAAAACACACAAATTAACAATGCTTAAAAATTATAAAACAGTTACCATGTCCGCAGTTTTTGTCACTAGTTCTTCAAAACTTTTCAGGGTGAGCTTTTATTGGTGTGAGAATTTTCTGAAAATTTGGCAAATATCCATTGAGACTCTTGATCTCCAGAGTGGATTTGAAGATGGGCTCGACTGATGGACGGATGGACAGACAGAACAGAGTATTCCTACATCCCCTTCAGCTTTTGTTGATGGGGGATAATAATACTGAGCTAGTTAAGGAAGCCATCATGTCAGTAATACTGGAACATTATGTTCACCAGAATATAAGTTCTCCTTTGCCAACTTTCTTATGTGTAACATGTTTAGTTTAAAAATTAAAAATTCAGTGAACAGAGGGCTAAAGACGTTATTCTTAAAGTTAAAATAGCCAAAACATTACTGATATTTAAATTTTAAAGTAGACAGGGCCTTCCTTTGAAAAAGTTCAATATCAGTGACAAATTATGGAGTTAAATTGAAGACATTTCTAATTGTATGGCAAAATATGTGAAAACTATAGAGAAAATTCCCCCTGAGTACACAAGCTAAATTCCAATATAATTGGGCTTTTATTGCACTTAATCTCCCCTTTATCTAAGGGGCCTCTCAAGGCATAACAGCAAGAAAACAGTCCACCAGATTTCACTATTTAGGGACAAAAATTGAAAGGTCAAGCACCACGGATGATGCCGGGGGAGACAAAGGTGAGAATGTCTTCATGTGGAGGTAGGTATTAGCTTTATTCCTGAAAGGAAAACAATAGAAGGAGATGCATGAATCTTATTAGGAAGTGCATTCCACTTGATCATCAAAAGCAAAGCTGTGACCAACCTGTTTGACATACGTATGAGTAGATAAGTGAAATTTTAGCACAACAAGGAAATTACCAACACTCTGCATGTGCCTGGTAAACTACTGTAAGAAGAAAATATGGAGGAAAATAACTGTGGAAACCAATATGGTAAAACTTGTTGACATGTGTGGCTGTTTTGAACACTGAACGTTGTTCAACAGGAAGCCAATGCAATTTTTAAGAACAGGAGCTATACTGTTGTATCTACTAGTGGAAGATATAAATCTAGCTGCACTATTTTGTATACATTGCATTTTATTACGCTACAATAGTCCTACCTATTGTAACCATATGCTTTACCAGTGGTTGACCATGGGAAGCTTCCAACCGGAGTAAAGTTGAAAACTATTACCCATGAAATTCAGATAGACGGGGCTATCCGGAGTACTGGTCACAGGGAATGCCGGTGATATAGTACCGGTACGGGTAAACACGCACCTGCTGGCTTGGCCACGTGACCTAGGGAACCTATCAGATTGCTCCCATGAGCACTTCCTTCTTTTTGTTGGAAGCCATCTTGTCAAGTTGGCTTGCTAGTGACTCTCACTTTTAATGAATTGTTACAGCTATATAACTGTGGGTAGACAGTTAAATTGTGTTTGTAACATGGTTAAGACACCTCCTTACCAGAAAAGGGTGGACATTTTATGCCCCAGTTTGATTCTCATGGCTCCTGCTTTGGCTGTAGAGCCAAGTGCAAGGGACTGGATCCCTGTGCACAAGGAGCTGACACCACGCAGTGTTCAGCGTGTGCTTCACTGACAGAAGAGCAGTGGTCCCACCTCGGAGAAAATTTTGCCAAGAGGTCTGCTTACAGGCATAAAACTGGCTCACAGGGTGACTCATTTTAGGAGCCGGAGACAGAAGAACCGGCGCTGACTGGTGAAGATTTCTCGCGAGTGGACGACACTCTTCTGGATCTTGAACCGGAAGACTCCGGTACCAGTGCACCTCTCACCAGCATCAGCCCTCTCACTAGCCTACCGGCTTTCATTACCCGCACAGAGTGTCCTGGGGACTTCATTTACTATGGGTCCGGTACAACAGTCTACGACTGATTCTTCAGCCCTTTTCAGGGCGCCGCACCCTCTGTCTCAGACAGTCACACAGGACATTCCGCCTTCAGGATATCTACCACACACAACTCCTGGCAGGCAATCAGTTGCGGACAGAATGGCAGCTTTGTCATTCCCACAACCGC
This sequence comes from Sabellastarte sp. h YS-2021, assembly GCA_964017235.1. Classification (NCBI taxonomy): domain Eukaryota; kingdom Metazoa; phylum Annelida; class Polychaeta; order Sabellida; family Sabellidae; genus Sabellastarte; species Sabellastarte sp. h YS-2021. The sequence goes on from OZ024928.1 coordinate 142,011,160, forward strand.
AGAGGGCTGTCTCAACAACAGAGATCCCACAGACTCCTAGGACTCAACTCATTAGGAGCCAGCTGGAGCAGCAGAATTTTGAGATGATGAACTCTCTGCAGCAGAAAAACCAGCAACAAATCAAGGATCTCTCTGCTCAGTTGCAAACAGGACTGCAGGCATTCCAACAGTCCATGGAGCAGATGTTCACGTGTTTGGCCCCGGCACAAACTCAACCTCCAGCAGCTACATCTACAGCACCGCCACCTCATATTGTGTCAATCACACCGGTGTCTGCTATACTGCCTGCCAAAGCAGAGGAACCAATGGACTCGGCTCCATCTCAACCTGCCCCTCCTGAGGTAAAGAAGGGTTTGGCAAAGGTTAAGGGCTCTTCCGCTATCACTCAACAGTCCATCCAAGCGGTGGTCTCTCAAGTGAAGGTACCAATGACCAACCCCTCTACACAGCCATCCTCTTTGCCGACGGCTGCTTCCGCTCCAAGGCTTGCATCTCCTCTTCAAGCCTTGGAACAAGAGGAATATGGTACCGATTCTTCAGCTTTCTCCTTCTCTTCCTCTTCAAAGCCAGAAGACCCTACAGAAGTTGGAGAACAGGCGGCACCCCTAACCTCCCTTTCAGGGAACTGGTCCAAAAGGTTAGGGAGTTCTTGTACATTCCTGACCCAGCAGCAGAAGAGGACTACAAGCTGGGCTCAGCACTGGGACGTGATCCCCTTCTCCTGCAGCAGGAAAAGTTGGATAGACCCCCATCTATCAAGCTCCCAATGGTTGCCGACCTATCTCGCCTTCAGACTGCCCAGGACGACTCAGTCAAACCGAGCACGTAAAATATTCTGGAAATTTCCAGGCATTCCACCACACAAGGGAAGCTGGTATAGTGTAGTGGACAATAAATTTACACGGACACCACAGGTGGTTCCCCAGTTTTTTCTAACATTGCGAAGCCTGGCTACGGGAGTGGACCCCCAACTTCAGTCCAACAGAAAGATCTAGTCAAGCTGGAATACATGACTTGAGAGAACATCAGCATTGCTAATTTCCTCTCCACCTTCGGGATGGCCAGCGAGTCGTGTCTCAACAATCTTCGTCTGTCAAGGGACCAAAGGGAGAGATTGTTTGAACAGTTCCGTGCAACCATGGACGGGCCCACCAGTGAGCAGATCATGTTGCAGTTGTTCACCATGACCCAACAGGAATCTGCCCAGATGCAGTTTATGCTGGATATAAGTAGGAGTATGTCCAAGGCCTACGCAGACTTGGTATCCAACTTCTTATCCACTCTCACAAACCTGGTGCTTCTCAGACGTGATGCCTATCTATGCCATGCTCACCCCAACCTGGATGCTTTTAGGGGACGCAATCTTCACGCCGCTCCACTCCAGGTGGAGACCTGTTTGAGAGGAGTCCCATGCAGGAGTATGAGCAACACTTGATAGGACTAGGAGTGAAACCTGGATCCAAGAAGGAGCAACGTTTCCACCCATACAAGAAAAGCAAGAGGGGTAGGGGTGGACGTCAACAAGCTCCACAAGGGATTTACTACCAACCCATGCCGGCTCCATAATATATGGTGCAGCAACCCTTCGTTCAGCCTCCACCCCAAGGTGGTCACAGAGGAGGACGTGGTGGTCGCAGAGGCCGCGGCCGCGGAGGCAGCACACGTGGTAACAAGCAGCAGCAACCTCCTCAATGACACTCAATACCAAGTGCTACCTTTACAAAACCCTGGATTAGAACTGACAATGCTTTCAGGAGATCCCTTACACCGTGTTTTCCCTGTAACCCCTCCAGAGGGGGAGAAGACTCTGAGTGTGTTATCCCTACCGGAGAGGGAAAAGTGTACAGTCCCCAAGGGGGGAGGGAAAGACTCTGTGTGTACAACCCCCACCGGAGGGGGGAAAGACTCCGTGTGTACAGTCCCCACCAGAGGGGGAGAAAAGTCTGGTTGTACAGTCTCAGGATACATCCTATCTAGTTCAGTTCAAAAGTGTATTTATTCACGAAAAAGATCTGCCAGTGGGGGGCAGACTAAGGCAGTTCCTTCCGGAGTGGGAAAAACATGGGTCCCACCGATTGATCACAGGGCTCATAAGAGACGGATACAAGTTGCCCTTCAGGGAACGCCCAAACCTATCCAGGGTACCCTGCATAATCAGCAGTTATGCAGGCTTCGACAAACAAAATGCCTTATGGACCTCTATTCAAGACCTGCTGCAGAAATGTGCAGTCAAAGTCATTCATTCCCCAGAAAGTCTGGGATTTTACAGCCGTCTCCTCCTGGTTCCAAAACCAGGCAACTGCTGGAGACCAGTCATAGACTTGAGTTCACTAAACAAATTCCTGGCCATCCCAAAGTTCAAGATGGAGACCCCAGAGTCCATACGTGCCTCCCTCAGGAAAGGGGAATGGGTCACATCTATAGATCTCACAGACGCTTACTTACACGTGCCAATTCACACCCAGTCTCAAAAATACCTCAGGTTTCATTTCAAAGGCGTCACTTACCAGTTCACCAGCATCCCCTTCGGGCTAGCAACAGCCCCCCTCATTTTCACCAGTATAGTCAAAGAGGTAAAACTGATAGCTTTGCAATCAGGAATCAGACTCCACCAATACCTGGACGACTGGTTGATCCGTGCCCCCTCAGAACAACAATGCACGGTCCAAACACAAAAACTACTAAAGCTGGTGAAGGATTTGGGCTTTATAGTAAACCTCAAGAAGTCAGAACTCAAACCATTTCAGTGGTTCGACTTCCTGGGTTACCACTTTTTACTAGATTTAGCTCTTGTGAAGCCGACGCAAGACAGGTGGACCAAACTTCCATCCCCTCTCCTTGAAGTCTGTTATCAGTGTAAGGACTCTGATGTCCACTATTGGATTGCTTACATCAACGGCGATGACTGTAAAATTGGGCAGGATGCATATGAGACCTTTTCAGTGGCATCTCAAAACTCATTGGAAATATCCAATACCTCTGGACACACTGATCCCCTGGAATCAGAAGATGATACGGCACGGGGAATGGTGGTTAGACCCTCAAAATGTGCTACAAGGAGAACATCTCCACCCCAAGGAACACGAAAAACTGATATTTACAGACGCCTCCAACTCAGGTTGGGGCGCTCACTCAGGTCAAAACTCTACAGGAGGGCTCTGGTCTCTTTCAGAAAAGCACCTTCACATCAACCTATTAGAAATGAAGGCGGTTTTTCTGGCTCTGCAATTCTTCAAGACAGATTGCAGGAACAATCAAGTCCTTATTGCCTCAGACAACACCTCAGTGGTGGCCTATATCAACAAACAGGGCGGCACAAAATCAGCAGAACTCTGTGCCCTAATGTGGAGAATTCTCACTTGGTGTCACCTAAACAATGTCCCACTCAGAGCAAGACATGTACCGGGCTCACTCAATATGATAGCAGACGGCCTCTCAAGGAGGAACCAGATCCAATCAACAGAGTGGTTCCTTTCTCCACAGATTTTCAAACAAATTTCCAAACTTTGTGAGAGTCCCCAAGTGGAACTGTTCGCAACCAGCCTGAACAAAAAACTTCCTACATATGTCTCTCCGATTCCGGATCCTCGGGCATGGGCAGTAGATGCCCTCAACATTCCATGGGAAAACCTGGTTGCTTACGCGTTCCCTCCCACCGCCCTGCTGCCCAAGGTTGTACAAAAACCTCAATCACAAACATGCAGGATAATCCTGATAGCCCCAGGCTGGCCGACAAAACGATGGTTTTGGGACCTGGTGGAGATGTCTCTGGACATTCCAAGACAACTACCACCCACACGCACTCTGCTAAAACAACCACTGAACAACCATTACCATGCCAACCCAACTTCCCTGAACCTCCACGTCTGGTATCTAGGAGTTCAGCACTCCAAGAACATGATTTCACTGCAGAAGTGGCAGAAAGAATTGCTGCTCCTCAGAGACTCTCAACAAGATCCATCTACACATCCAAGTGGACCGTTTTCCAATGTGGTGCACAGAAAAACAGGTGGACTTCAGGAGTCCCTCTATAGGAGACATCTGCAACTTCTTCTGGTATCTGTTCAATGAATTAAATAGATGCCCTTCTACTATTGAAGTCTACAGAACAGCAATGGCAGATACCCTTGGGAATACTAAACAAAACATTAGTACTAACCCTGAGATTGCCAGACTCAGTTTTCACAGGGATAAATCCAAGAGTTCCAGGTCCATTCCTAAGTGGAATCTGTCCCTTGTTTTACAGAGACTTACCCAGCCTCCTTTTGAACCACAGGAGGAAGCAGCTCTAAAATTCCTAACATGGAAGACGGTGTTCTTACTAGCCGTAGTCTCCGGGAAAAGGGGGAGTGAGATTCATGCCTGGACACTAGATGGACTTTTATGCCTGGGTGACTGGGATCAGATCCAGCTGTCCCCCTCTCCCTCCTTCATTGCCAAGAATCAATTAGCAAAGGAAGGACCGCAATCTATCTCACCAGTGGTCATTCCAGCCTTGAAGTGTAGTCAAGACTCTCCGGACACAGATGTCCTACTCTGCCCTGTCAGGGCCCTTCAGTGTTATCTGGACCGAACTAAGGATTCCAGAGGGGGTAGACAGTTATTGTTTATCTCCTATAAATTGGGCCATTCTAAGGATATTCAGTGTTCAACTATATCGTCTTGGATTAAAACACTATAAAATTTTGCTACACCAAGGCAGACAATGCAGACATGGACCTTGTAGGGGTAAAGGCCCATGACGTCAGAGCTTTTGCGGCTTCCAAGGCCTTTTATGGGGGAATTTCCATGGATCAAATTATGCAAGCCTGCCATTGGAAATTACACAACACATTCACCAGATTCTACCTCAGAGATCTTGCCGGACAAGACCAATCAGAGGGCTCCTTCCACTTAGGCGCCTTCATTGCAGCACAGCAGGTGATGCCTCCTTCCGACCAAGTTCCAGGGAAGAAAAAAGAGGGGGGCACAACGCCGGGAACCACCTAGACGGGGAGTGTCAGAACCCTCTGACACCGTAGAGCGGGGTCTTCACCCCTTTTAAGGTAACTTGAATTTTGATTTTTACTCTTACTCACTTATTTACCTGCTGTTTTCACAGAAATACCTGCGTCTCATGTAGTTACCAGGAGTTTTTCCTTCAAATTTTCTTGAGAATGTAATCTAAGTTTAACTTTTTCTGTTTTCTTAACCTTGCTTTCTTAAGAATTTTCTTATGTCCTATCAAATGTTCCTTGACATCACATTTCATCGTACTTTGTGTACTTTGTTTTTTAGATATTTTTTCTGCTTGGAGTGCCTGTGCTGGCGGTGAGAACCAAGACGGTGCCTTTCTTCCCCTTGGTGACACACCTCAACCTCAGAAGAGCTGATGACCACATTGGGAGCTTCCTCCTTCACCCTGGTCTCCGGATGCTCGCCTGTGATGGTTGCTGCCTTTGCCAGATATAATTTTTAGCCAGTGTATAGTCTTCCCAGCCATCCAAAATGCTGGGATTCAGCATATGGCTACAATAGGTAGGACTATTGTAGCATAATAAAATTGGAAATTTTATTTTAAATGTAGCTTTTATAAGCTACAATACCTACCTATTGTAACCATAGTACAGGTCCTCCCTGGTCCTCCCCGCTTGTTCCAGACTACACTGGGCAAGGGGTTTGGTTCCAACAAAAAGGAGGAAGTGCTCATGGGAGCAATCTGATAGGTTCCCTAGGTCACATGGCTAAGCCAGCAGGTGCGTGTTTACCCGCACCGGTACTATATCACCGGCATTCCCTGTGACCAGTACTCTGGATAGCCCTGTCTATCTGAATTTCACAGGTAATAGTTTTCAACTTTACTCCGGTTGGAAGCTTCCCGTGGTCAACCACCGGTAAAGCATATGGTTACAATAGGTAGGTATTGTAACTTATAAAAGCTACATTTAAAATAAAATTTCCAAATTTACGTATATTAAACTTAGACTCATGAAAAGTGAACTACAGTAATCTGGCAAACTACTGAACAAGCATCATAACTAACGCCATCTGAAATCCCTGAGTTGAATAAAACTCTAAACATGTTTGGACAAGGAAAAGAATCAAACCACACGCCATGGTTCTTGACTGACTCATCTGGGCAGAGAAAACTACCTAAAATATCACTTGGCAAAATGCTTTCAACTTACTCCTCTATGTCTTTTGAAGCAGAGTATATACTCAGTCTTATTAGGATTCAACTTAAGTTTACTGGTTGACATCTACTTTGTTCCATCATAAATGCACCTGTTCAATTGTACAAAATCAGAAGATATCTTCTGAGACAAATGCACATAAAGGTGGGTGTTGTCAGCATAAAAATGAAACTTAATACCTATGTGATTCCAATCACAAGTTGAAGGGGGTAGTGTACAATGAAAAGAGCAAATGGCCCAAAGACAGAACTTCGGGGAAAGCCAAACAAGTGTTTACAAAGATCCGACAAAGTAGAACCAATTTTATTGACTGATAACACTCAGTTAAGAAGGAAGTGAAAAATTTGAGAACAGAGCCCCCAACTCCAAACCATGTCTGAACACAACTGAGTCGAGTGGAATGATCAGTGATGTCACAGGCAGCAGATAGGTTAGGCAATGCTAAGGCAATAGGTTCACCTCTTGACAAGGATAAGTAAGCTTTTTATAGACAGTACAGCAGTCTCAGTCAAATGACCTGTTTTAGAAGCAGACTGGTATGAGCGATACTTTTGAAGGCTATATGCTCTGGTTTGAATCCAATAGAATTCCCATTCTAAATTAAAAATAATCTGGAATTTTGAACCTGAAGGAAGTAGTCCAAGAACTAGGTAAGATTTATTTTTGTCGGAAGCACCAAAAGGTCTGAGGGTTGTTTCTTATGTGAAATTTACTCAGTAATCTGAAAATCCATTTCTTATGATCATACAGGTAGACCCAAGACATGAAATTTCTCTTCAAAGTGAGGTACCCCCATTTTTTGTATTTATTTTTTATACTCGGAGCAATATCTCCATATACATACCATATATACCCCCATAGCAAAAAGGGTCAATTTCTGGGACCAAAAGTGTGCATGGGTGACCAAGCGTTATCTGCTCCTGTACCAATCTAAAATATAAAACATAGAAATACTATACATACCATTAGAAAGTGCAAGCATTGAGCTTTACTTTCATGTGAAATATCAATGTATGAGTAGCATATAAGCTGATTAAACTATAATTCTTCACTGGTTTTGACACCAAAATCATTAATATTTCAGATAGAAATTTTATTTCTCATTCAAAACTTTATCTTCATGAATGCTGGATATAAAACTTATCTTTAAAATGAGGGAACTGTGGGCTTTCATTTGACATGTTTGCTGTGTTTGTACCTCAAACAGAAAATAGATTAAGTGTTTCTTTTTATGAGTACACCCATATCAGTTTAGATAACCTAACAATTAGAGATTTACAAATAACTAGAAAATTTAGACATAGGTAAATTAAATTTTTATTGGTTAATATTTAGCCTAACAGACTACTACCGAAGCAAGCCGATCCCACCAAATGTCAGAAAAGATGTCCTGAGTCTCCTCCAGCAGAATGCCATCATCACTTGCTAGAGGGCTAATACTTCCTGTAATCACAAGATTGATATGCTCTCACATCCTCTTTTTTATTTTTAAAAACCCTACCCTGAGGTCCCCAATAAGATAAGAAAGCGGGAATGTTAGGGTGGGTCCAGTATAGGGTCCAAAGGTTTTACAGGTTTTTACTGGACCGGCGACCCCACCCCTTCTTTTTCTCCCATGATATGGGAGGACAGGAGAAAGAGTTAAGTCCTGGAGGATTCCAAGAGGAACTAGTCAGGAATGCTAAAGAACCCATTATTTAACACCCCATGTGCCAGGGTAAGGGATTCAATCACGCTTAAGTTCCTCCATTGAAGGGGACATCAGCTTGCATCTAGGTTAAAATGAGGTTGGAAACAATGAAGGAACCGAACTCTGCAAAAATTCCCAGATTTGCAGGTAAATGGGACTTCGTGGTGAATCAGGTGAGTGGCCACTATTGGTCCAAGATGATAGAGCTTGAAATCAGCCCAAGCCACATCCTTAAATAAAACTGAGTGAAGTTGTCATGCAACTTCCAAGCACAGGCTGAAAGAATCTGATCCAAGGAAACTCCTCATCGAACAGCCTTTTAAGTGGCAAAGGCTCTAACATCATGGACTTAGACCAAGAGATTCTTAGTCAGACAGCTAGTAACACAGAATCATTTTTGCTTGATCCAAGAACACTGGCAGGAGAGATATCCCTGTTGAAATTCTTCTTGGAGGAGACAAAATACTAGCAACATGTTAGAGCTGAGATCCTCAGTTTTGTCCAGGTAATAGCATGAAGCCTGAACTGGACAAAGTGACCTATCCTCAAGAGATCTCTAAAGAGTAGGGGCTAAGGCAGGGATCACTACTGGAGCCACATTCTTCAGGCCATGTTTCCCCAGCTGATTCTTAGAAAGCTTGGGAAAGGATACAGGTGGAACTTAGACCAGTCTGCTTGGTGTCAAATGTTCCCATTTAGCCCGGTGAGTAGTTTACTCCTGCATTTGCCCAAACCCAGGGCCAGCCAGAAAATGTCTTGAAGGTAAGATGCTTCAAGGCAGGAGGCTTAATCAGTTGATGAAGCACTAAGGACAGGTTCCAGGAGGAAATGCCTCAGCACCCTTTAGATCAGACCTTCTTCCCAGTGACATTCTCATCTTTCCTGATATTAAGGGAAGAGTTTCCACTTTGTTTTGTAGAGAGCTCTGATTGAGCATCTCTGTGGAACTTCAATTCTGTCTGCCATCTGGTCAGATATGTCAGATAGCCAAGGGTCTAAGAGCCAGGCTTGAAATTTCAAGTTCAGCAGGTCACCGTGAAGATTGCCATTGAAGGGATGGGACAACAAGTTGGGCAGGTCGGGTAGACACAATGGTATCTGGACCCACAGGTCTTCCAGGTCCAGAACCAGGGCATGTTGGGCCACTCCAGGGCCATGATGATTACTCTCTGAGAACAGTGACTGAGAATCTTATTTATCATGCTGGTCAGTAGAGGAATGGGAAGGAAGGATTAGAGGTCTACACCTTCGCAGGACAGGCTCAGAGTGTAAACTGCTCAGGCATTGGCATCTGGAACTGGGGATACTGAGGTAATTTATTGCATCTGGTGGCGAATAGTTCTATCTTGGGATTAGGGCCACAGGAGGCAAATTTGTTCTCCTAAAGCACAAACCATTCCATCTGAATGACCTGCTTCTGATGACAGAGCTTGTCAGCTATCATGTTTAAATGGCCAAAGTATGTGGCAAGCCTTCAGGCAAATCTGCCTGAGGTTGCACCAGGACAAAAGTCTCCAAAGGAAGGCACAGACAGACTCTGGTCTCGTACCCCTTCTTTCTTTATGTAAGCCACCACTATAGTGTTGTCGGCGGCCACAAGGGCAACTTGGCCTTTGCACAAATGCTCAACTTCCCTCAGGACCAAAAGGACCACTTTTAGTACCAGGAAGTTTATATGCAGCTTGCTTTCTGGAATTGACCTAGCCCCTTTTACTGAGCAGTCTCCTACATGTGCAGACTATGCTTTTTCAGGGACCCTGGAATATGCCAATTGTTCTTTAGGTGCCATTGTATGGGTCTCATGTGAAGGTGACCTGATGACACCTGGTTATTATTACAGTCAGCAGACCCAGCAGGGATATGAATGTGTTACTGAGCAACTGAACTTTACCAAAAGGGAGTTGATTTTGGAATGCAGCGCCTGTCGCCTCTCTCTGGTGGGTCTGAACACTCCCTGTGCCCAGTTGTACTGGTATCCTACAAAGTTGAAAACTTGTCCCAAGTCCTGAAACAAGGCCAGAGGGTATGAGTATTCAAGTAACTCTGTCTTGCACCCTGATCGACCAGTCATCTAGGTACTGGTAAATCCTTGTCTTGACCATTTCTTGCCTGAGCCACCAGCTTGACCTCCTTGCTCACTATGGGGAATTCCATTGGTGCCATGGATAGGCCAAAGAAAAGAGCCTGAAAGTGGAAACTTTGGTTCTGGTAATGGAATCGGAGATACTTTCATCTGGGATGTGAAAGTAGGCATCACTGAAGTCTAGTGAAGTGACCCACTCTTCTTTTGAAGGGACAGCCTGAATGATTCAGAGGTTCCATTTTTAAAGTTTTGATCTTTAAGAACCGATTAAAAGGTACTGAGGTCCAAGATGGGCCACCACTTTTGAAACAGTCAGTTGTAGAACACCAGAGAGGACTGGGTTTTGACCTTTCCCTTGGTTTGTTTTTGAAGGAGGGAATGCAATGCAGATAGCTGTTCATGAAGGGATTGGCCTGTAAATTTTAGGCTGTATCCTTCAATATCAAAACAACCCTTGGACTCAAACCCTTTGCTGCCAAGACCTGCCAAAATTTTTGCAGTTGGGCCCCTACAAATACCTTCTACGATACCGAGGACATTGGTCACAAGAGGGGCAGAAGGAGATAGATCTACAAAAGAAGCATCTTTCATTTGGACTTTCTCTGTATTGGGACTGACACTTTTCTTTTGTGACTGCTTTGTTAAAAACACAAAAGTTGCAGGAGTCACAACAAACATAAGTTTGCATTTATCATAACATGAACAGTTAAGGCAAAAAGCACATTTAGAATCCTGAGAACAAAAGGAACACTCTGACAAATATACATCTTTCAAACAATTTCTGGTGTTGGTCAGGTGTAAGAACCAGACATGCAAGGCAGCCCTCTCTTCCAAACACACAGAGGCCGTTGCCTTATCATGGCAATGTGCACATTTTATATGAGTGTAAAACTCCCCATTATTTCCCCACACCCTCCTTTCTCCTGTCCAGATGAGGTCCATGATGATATCTATGATGATGATATCTGTACAATATAGTGACACACAAATCCACACAACCAAGCACTTAAATCAGTTAAAAAATATAAAATTTGTTGATTTATTTACCCTTACCAGTTACCTTATCAGTTACACTGTGATAGGTAGTTGGAAGGGAAGAGGAAACCAGGTCAAGGTTAGTTGAGCTTGAGAAGAAGTTCCAATCCTTTTTGTGCCAAACAAAAAACGAGGATGTGATGTCATAGCCAACTAGTGAGTACAGGAAGCCCACTAGCAAGTGATGAGGGCATTGGTGATATGGCCAGAGGAACCTCAGGACATCTTTTTCTAATGTTTAGTGGGACTGGCTTGCTTTGGACCAATGCCAGCATTCTGTCAGGTAAGATATTAACCAATAAAAATTTAATTTACCTATACCTACATTTTCTAGTTATTTGTAATTGCTAGGCTATCCAAGCATTATTATGTATAATATATTTTTGTAGTGTGCAAAATGTTGGTCTCATAGTCATTCTGCTATAGGTCTACTAATAAAGAGAAACATTTAAACTATTTTCTATTTGAGGTACAAAAACAGCAAACTTATCAAATGAAAGCCCACAGTTCACTCATTTTAAAGATTTTAAAGTTTTATATCCAGAATTAATGAAGATGTTATTTCTTCTAAATCAGATAAAGTTTTGAATGAGAAATCAAAATTTCTATCTGAAATATTAATTATTTTCATGTCAAAACCAGTAAAGAATTATAGTTTATTCAGCTTATGTGCCACTCAGACAGTGATATTTCATATGGAAGTAAAGCTCAATGCCTGCACTTTCTGATGGTATGTATAGTATTTCTATGTTTTATGTTTAAGCTTGGTACAGGAGCAGATAACACTTCGTACCCATGCACACTTTTGGTCCCCGAAATTGACCCTTTTCGCTATGGGGGTACCTCACTTTGAAGTGAAATTTCATGTCTTAGGTTTACCTGTATGATTATAAGACATGGATTTTCAGATTCCTGAGTAAATTTCACATAAGAAACAACCCTCAGACCTTTCGGCACTTCTGACAAAAATAAATCTTACCTAGCTCTTGGACTAAATGTGAAGGGTTTTGTATATCTTTTTAAAAAGATTATTTGCCTTTTACGAAAGCCTGAAACCGCCATCCAAATTCAAAATTTGAAATATGCTATTTGGAATTCCAAATACGTATTTATGTATTTAGAATTCCAAATAGGTTATTCGGAATTCTGAATACTGTATTTGGAATTCCAAATACATATTTGAAATTTCAAATAGGGTATTTAGCGGATGAAACTGGAATTCCAAATATGTTTTTAGAATTCCAAATAGGGTACGTATTTGAAATTCTGAAATTCCAAATAGGGTACGTATTTGGAATTCTGAATACCATATTTGGAATTCCGAATATGTATTTAGAAGTCCAACTACGTATTTGGAATTCCAAATAGCATATTTCAAATTTTGAATTTGGATGGCAGTTCCAGGCTTTCATACAATATAAATATCAATTAGACACTGATGAATTTTGAAAATTTTGCTACTGCTAAGCAATGTTTTCCTTTTTTTGTCTCTGACCTTTAATATTTTTTCAAACAGAGACAGACGAATGAGTTATCAGTAGCCTTGGTTTTAAGGCAATTACCTCGGCTATATCTGTCTACTCAGACCCTTCAAATATCAAACTAGCACACTTTCAATTTAATTTTAAAAAAAGGTAAATTTCTATTTGCACTGCAAATCAGTCTGGATTGTTAATATTCTCAAGAGATAAGCTTGTGAAATCTTTTGAATATTCATCTCGAACCCCTATTCTAATATTTTGCTATAAATTATTTATTCAAACTTTAATGTTCACCCAGTCACTATACACCTGTTTTGACATTTAAGCGGAAAAGATATTAGTCACTCTTATAGTATAAATGCCATAAAATACTTTTTTGCAGTTGACTTTTGATTAGCTCTCGCTAGTATAAACTTTCTATACTTTTATTTAGTTAAATTTAATAGATCAAATGACATGCTCATGTAAGAAGGCTTTTGAAGAGCTGTTATAAACTTTCTCAAGTATTGTTTAAACAAATATCTCCCCATGTATGATGCCTCTTTTCTTACATTTAGCAACAAAAACACATAAATTTCAAATATCTCTTCAATTAACCCTCAATCTTTGTGGACATTTATCAACAAAGAAAAATAAATGTCAAGCCCATATGTTACCCAATTTCATATAATATAAATATCGATTAGACATTGATGAATTTGAATATTTTGCTATGCTCAACAATCTTTTTTCTTTTTTTTTTGTCTCTGACCTTTAATATTTTTTCGAACAGAGACAGACGGATGAAATTTCAAGATCCTTGGTTTTATGGCAATTGCCTTGGCTATGTCTATCTACTCAGACCCTTCAAATATCAAACTAGCACACTTTCATTTTAATTTTTTTTTAAACACATAAATTTCAAATATTTCTTAAATTGACCTCAATCTTTGTTGACAATGATCAACAAAGAATAATAAATGTCAAGCCCACATGTTACCCAATTCAATGAAAATTTATCCCATATTTTTCAAATTCTAAACAAAAAAATAAATGCAGAGAAGACAAGCTCATGAATGCATTTATCTTCTTTAAAATGTTTATAAAAGATATGCATAACGATCTAAGCTAGTGGTTTAACTATATACATTCAACCTAATATTGATAGACTTAAATTTAGAAAGTTAAAGTTAGAAAGCCAAAGGCAACGCCAGTCAGATCATTTTGGTTGTAGAAACTATATTCTATCCACTAGCCTTATAGTTTTGGAAACCCTTATAGAAATATCCATTCTCAACTAAAATCAACAGGAAATTTTGAACCCGAAGGTAGTCACTCTAGTGTGAAGGTCTTTGCTGTGTGTCCTTCAGAATTTTTCATACCAACTAAAATTAACAGGAAATTTTGAACCTGAAGGAAAACCCCTCATTGCAATGGCAGACGTTCCAATGTGGTTATCACATTAAATAATTTTACAACAAGCGCAATAGTAAACATGTGAACCTCATAGATGAAGTCATAGAGGCCATTGTGATTTTCATCAAAGAGCATAAAGTTTTTCTAAAACAAAAAGCACCAAAAGTTCAGGGATCACAGCCTGGAGGAGTGGCTTTGGTAGAAGATTGCAACCAGCACAGGCCTGAAGTTACAGATATCAGGATTTGATTTGATTCCCAGAGGACACGCTATCCGGCGTTAGAAGCAAAGAAGAACACGTCTTGCTCTGTCTCCTCTTGAGATGACCAGGAAAGAGAACTGGCTCCAGTTTCTCATTTGATCATTTGTCATCTGTGAGGTCACATATCCTTCTGACAGCTTTGATGTGTCTATCCTGTACTACAGATCTTCCAAGACCTGATGTCACTAATTATCTTGAACATATAGGTTAAATGAGAACTTTTATTGAACCTCACAGACAGAAAAAGCCAGGATTTTTAACTTCCTCATAGAAGAAGCAAAAGAACTATCTGATACTGATTTCTTTTCCTTCAACACAGGGACCCATGCTTTGCTGACAAGCATCTAGACACAACAATGAACCAAGGGCACATATTTATCACAGTCCCATACAGCCAAGATTACACGGTTGACCTATGTACCAAGCCAGACCATGATGTATAGCCCTGATCAACATCGGCCCCTTGGCTGGATTATAAGATGGCCATTTCACAGCAACAGATACTTTTTGTAGTGGGAAGGGAGAAATTATTGATTGGTTCTGCTGTGTCTCGAACTGACAGCCTTCTCATTACACACAGAAATAAACACAACTCTAGCTCTTTAACCAGCTGAGCTAAAGGGGAATCCCCGGAAGCCCAGGTATTAATAGAACTGGCATACGTGAGGATATTACATACCACCCCTCCAAGGAAAGACCTACATTATTACACTTTACTCGCTTGGCTTTGAGAGGGAAGGACCTTTAGGCATCTTACCATGTAGTGGGAAGGGAGAAATTATTGATTGGTTCTGCTGTGTCTCGAACTCACAGCCTTCTCATTACACACAGAAATAAACACAAGTCTAGCTCTTTAACCAGCTGAGCTAAAGGGGAATCCCCGGTATTAATAGAACTGACATACGTGAGGATATCACATTTTGTATTAGATGTGGTGATATACACTGCTAACCCTGAGGTTGGTACATAGATTCTATTAACATACGCACCATCCTAAGATATTTTCTTATAGTTATTAAACATTCATGACAAGAGCACCAAAATTGAATCATCTATTCATTGTGCCATCGTCCATATTTCCTGATTATTTCATCAAAATCTGTTCACAGTGTTTCAAGTTATTTTGCAAACAGACGAAACACACAGTAGCCAAACATAATCTCATCAGTGGAGGTAATATATTTGTCATGTTTAATTATTATAGGAGACTGTACTCCCAGAATTAGTCATTTAATGCACTTTTTGCCACTTGAAGTCTTGTAGCTCTCAAAATATGTGGCTCATCCAGCTTAAATTTCACTTGAGAACATGTTAATATGTTTCGCTAATGCACTATAAAATTCAATGCTTTAAGCTGATCTTTATGCTGGTGTTCAACTGGAGCCGAACCTGTATCCAACCCTACAACTCAAGGGTGGGTTGTGAAAGTCACAGCCACAGGCCCCACCACACAGAAGGTGGAGGAAGCCACAGAATCCATGGGTTATGCCCTGCATATTGCAGAGAGAGGAGAGAGGTTGCTACAGAACACTCTTGGACAAGCTAATCACAACTGACATACCAGGCCAAAGAAACTTCACCAGGTTGGAACCAGGATTTTTTTATTTAATTGAAGAAAGTATTACCCCTCGTCTAAGGAAGTCAACCACTAATTTCAGGAAGCCACTGGAAGTTGAAGAACGACCATCTGCAAATTTGTACCTCAAGTCTGCAAAGCAATCTTAAAAGAATTTCAACATGAATATTTGATGTGTCCCACTGATCCTGAAGACTGGAAGAAAATAGAGGAGAGATTTAGAAACAGATGGAATGTCTCCCATGCAGTCGGTGCACTAGATGGCAAACAAATTGCTATAAAGAAGCCCAAGAAGTCAGGCAGTGAATACTAAGTATTTCAACTACAAGGGCTACTTCTCCGTGGTACTTTTAGTTTTAGTATATGCAGAGTACAAGTTCCTGTGGGTCAACATGGCCAGTAGGTCATCGTCTGATGCTCAGATATTCAACAGCAGCAAACTGAAAAGAAGGATTGAGAACGGAAGGTTGGGACTACCACCACCTGAACCACGTGGACCTGGGGGGGCAGATCTACACTACTTCCTGCTGGGTGACGATGCCTTTGCCCTTATGCCTTGGCTGATCAAGCCATACAGCAGACAGCAACTGACAAAAGAGGAGACAATAGCCAACAAAAACACCCCAAAGAAAAATTATTGTGGAAAATGTTATTGCAAAAGTTAAACCCACTCTAACACAGATTGAAACCCAAGTCCTCAAATGTCAAAGTTCAAAAACTAAACCCCTATAAAATAACATTACTCCCAAAAAATAATAATCATTTATCCCTGGAAAAAAACTCTTTTTAAATAATTTCCAGGTAATTTTGCAAAACCCAAACTTTTGAACAATAAAAATCTAAATTGTGACACTTTATTTTTTTTTTTTTTTGGGGGGGGTGTTTTTTTTTAAGTTTTTCTTTCTTGTGTTGTGTGTGTTAGAATTTTATTTTTTGGTGTTAAATATCCATTCACTCATTCACTCAATTTTTCATGTTTATGGGGGAAGTGTACGTTTGTGGACGGTGTGCTTTATGTGATTGATCAGCATGCCAAGGGGCAGAAGGAGTAAGATTGAAGTATCTACAGATACACAACCACAGTTTAAGTTAGGAGATACAGCTGAGGATACAGAGAGAAAAAGGAGGGAGAGGGGGGGATGAGAGAGGAGGGAACAGGATGAGACGACAGAGAGAGGATAGAGAGAGAGAGGAGGAAAGAGAGTCAGGCAAGGGGAGAAAAGAGAACGCGAACAGACATGGATACTGATGTAGAATCAACTCAATCCAGACAGAAGAAGGGGCAGATGAAGTCCATTTTCTTGAGTGATTCAGATGACGAAGCCATCGTGGAGTTCGTTAAACAGAACGAGGAACTTTATGACAAGACCAACGACATTTTCAAAGACAAGCAGAAGAAAGAAAGACTTTGGGAGTCACTTGCAGCAACCAGGAACTTACCTATCAAGACTTCTAATGAGGTGGTATGAGATTCAACACTCAGACGAAGTCAGGACATGCAGCTGAGAAGAGCACAGAACAACAGACCTGGCTGAAGGACAGTTTCAGTTTTCTACGATGTCACATCAGAAGGAAGGGGGTTTCCAAGTCTTCTGCGTTCAAGTCACCACAGAGACCTTCAGTTGCAGTTCTGGATACTTCCAGGGACACTGAATCTGAGATGGAAATCAGCATTGCATCAGATGTTACTCATCAGCCTTCGAGCACCAGTCCTAAGAGATGACAGCCTACAGTCGCCACCACCGCTGCAGATCCAGTTTTAGATCAGTTCCAGCAGATGAGGTCTTTTATTTCCACATTTCTGGGTGCACGTCAGGACCCCACTCCAAGTCCAAGACAGTTGTTCTGCAACTATCTCCACTCTGAGATTGAACACCTGGAGGAGTGAGACTTTTTGACATTCAGGAATGACACAGTGAAGCATCTCAGTGAAATACAATAAAAGACAGAAGAATGCAAAAGACGGGTCCCAACAAGTCAACATGTTACCACATTTAAACTTCCAGAAGCAACACAGGCCACAGCAGGACATGAATACATACTCACCATACCGGATTCTCAACCAGTCTCCATTCCAGTTGTGCAGCCTACACAGATAGCCACAACACAGCCTGCTACAGTGATTGCCAAAATACAGCAACCATCAAGGCCAGCACATCCAACTTCTTATGTAGTTGTGGATGACCAACAGCTTGGGACTTCCAGACAGATGACTTTCAACCCATCTTCAGTTCCAGCTTTACAACAAGAGGAAACTCAGCCATTTTCACCCTCTCAACTTCAACCAGCACAGTCACCAGTGCCATCTTCCACTCATCATGAACAGTCAAGACCTCCCAGCCAGTCCAGCCAGCAGAGTCAGCCCAAATCAACAGATTAGCCTGCACTGCACTGCCTGCACTGGTATTTGGGGGCTAAAATTCATTTGGAAACTGGTTTTTATTTTTTTTTTTTTTTTTACTATTTTGCAAGACATTTTTTTTTACATTAAACCCAGGTCATGTTGGGATGGGATGTCAACTTTATAATTTTAGGACTTGGGTTTCAATCTGTAAGAGATGAAATTTAATTTTGTGAACTTAGTTTTTGGAAGGACTTGTGTTTTTGATGGGGATTATTTTTGATGAACTTGTATTGGCATTAAATTGTTGGGAAAATGGGGTTATTTTTTGGTCAACACTTTGCTAAATAAAAGTTCTTGGATTATTTGGGTAGTCCTGAAAAGGACTGATAGATGACAGCAAGTTCTCCCCTCAGCCTTCTCCCCTCAGCTGTCTTAAACTCTGTCCTTCTGCCCAGCCAGCGCCCCCACGTAGTTGAAGTAGTCTTTCAGTAGGTCTCATTGATGTTTGCCTTCCCTCAATGGGTTTCTGAAGTTACGATTATGTCCCTGTTCCCTCTGGTCTGGGTGGTCTGTCAGCTCCCTGCTGATGGCTTCTCAGCATGTTATGTAGTACCACACATGTTAACACAATGTCTCTCACAACTTTTGGCCTCTGATCCATGCTGGTCAACAACACCCTGAATCTCTTGGAAAGTATACCAAATGAGTTCTCGACCAGCCTCCTCCCCTTGGATATCCTGTAGTTGGCTATTCTCTCTTCTTAGGTCAGTTGTCGTCTACTGTAAGGCTTGACCAGACAAGGCATAAGAGCAAAGGCATTGTCCCCCAGGAGGAAGTAGTTTAGATCTGGCCCCCCAGGTCCAAGTGGTTCATGTGGTGGTAGTCCCAAGGTTCCGTTCTCAATTCTTCTTTCCAGTTTGCTGCAGTTGAAGATCTGAGCATCAGATGATGACCCACTGGCCCCCACGTTGACCCACAGGAATTTGTAATCTGCATCAACTAAAGCCAAAAATACCACGAAGGGGTAGCCCTTGTAGTTGAAATATTCACTGCCTGACTTCTTGGGTTTCTTTATAGCAATGTGTTTTCCATCTAGTGCACCGACTCCATGGGGGACATTCCATCTGTTTCTAAATCTTTCTTCAATTTTCTTCCAGTCTTCAGGATCAGTGGGACACATCAAATATTCTTGTTGAAATTCTTTCAAAATGGCTTTGCAGACCTGGGGGACAAATTTGCAGATGGTCGTTCTTCCAACCCTCCATTGGTATTGCAGTGAAGTGTATATTTCCCCTGTGGATAAGTGTCTCAATGTAACTGCCAGTTTCAAGCCAACTTCCAGTGGCTTCCTGAAGTTGGTGATTGACAGTGAAGTGTATGTTTCCCCTGTGGATACGTGTCTCAATGTAACTGCCAGTTTCAAGCCAACTTCCAGTGGCTTCCTGAAGTTGGTGATTGATTTCCTGAGATGGGGGGGGGATTCTTTCTTCAATCAAATAAAAAAATGCTCGTTCTATCCTGGTAAAGTTTCTGTAGCCTGGTATGTCAGTTGTGATTAACTCGTCCAAGAGTGTTCTGTGGCAACCTCTCTCCTCTCTCTGCAGTATCCAGGGCATGACCCATGGATTCTGTGGCTTCCTTCTCCTTCTGGGTGGTGGGTGTGGTAGTGATGCTTGCTGGGCAGGTGCTGGGTTCTGCTGTCTTCTGTGTCTTGAAATCATTATGTACAATAAAATTTTCAACTCAATAAAAAACAAAAGGACACTCAAGTGATCAAGCAGTTGCTCTTGATGTGTTCCACTGTGGCCTAGCTGGTAGCACACTTGTCTAGGAACTCAGAGGACGTGGGTTCAAACCCAGGTATAGGCAGATACATAGTGGCTCGGATGACCACTTAAAATGGTCCCCTGTTATTGGGTCCTATCCCCAGTGGCAGGCTAAAGAACCTCAAGGACGTTGATAAATGGTCATCCTTGATCATCTATCTTCCAGTTAGGGGAACGTCGGTTACTTGTGAGTTGGGGCTGTACCTGTGCAGTCAGATGGGTTTAATAGCACATTAAGTCCTGTAGTATATGGAGATATTGCACTGAGTATAAATACACATTACATTCCTGTCATCTTTGAAGTGTGAAATGAATGGCACATCACAGGGGAGGGGAGGGGGTTATATAGTGTGATATGGATCCCGATTCTGGATCTCAACTATACATACCGACCCACAAAAACAATCAGTCCTGTTGGGAACTGTCGGAGACATGCTCCCGGCTTGTCTGTTTGTCTTTACAGCTTGTGTGTTTGTGATCTGGCTTGTCTGTTAGGGGTTTAAGGCTTGTCGAAGTACTTCTACGACTGATCTTGCAAAAAAACGTCCCCGACCCTACATCTTGTCTGGATGCTCATCCGTCCTGTCGGGGATTTCCTAACCGACCCACCATTCGGCTCCAGTGGAACACCAGCATTAGATCGTGTACGAGGACCATAAACACACCATACTAGGACTTTCTGCATTTTTGCATTTTTAAGCTCATAATTTAGAAAATGGTCGTTTGACTAGCCTCAAACTGTACTAGGGATAAATTCTATGTGTGATCTTTGTGAAAAAATTGAACTTTGTATTATTATTTCAGGTGACGTCTATAAAGTGCACACAGGGACTCACTTATGCACTTTTTGCCATTGTAATTTCATCCGAGAAAACATCTGACTTCTGACATATGCCAAACATCAGGCTTTAATTTCATGTTTGACTTCCGATCTCTTATTTTCTCAAACAGCATGAAGGATATCTACCCAATTTGAGATGTATATTGAAGACACTACTCCAATTTATAAATCAATTGGCCCCTTAATTGATTATTGAATGATTCACTATCCCCATATACATAGTACTAAACGTATTTGGCCTTCTGAAACCACAAGCTTCAGTTGATTTAAAATCGGCCAAGACCAAATTAAAATTTTGCCCAGGAAAATTTAAAATCTGTCTAGACTAGAATTTAAAATCTGCTTAGATCAAATTAAAATTTTGAGTTCGTCAACTTCTTTTTTTTTCTATCCAAGTACTGACGTGTTTTCCAGAGCTCTTCAATATAAAGACATTGGATCAAAAGGTGGCTTATACTTTGAGAATTGTTTGGTAGATTCTACTTAGTTATTTTCAATTTGAATAGATATTCCCTGGTATCTAAATCATTGAAAATAATTTTATATTGAAACCACATTCATGAGTGATCACTGACACTTTTACAATGTGCTTTAAAATTTGTTTCCATAAAAAGTTAGTTTCATAGTTTATATTAATATTTCATTTAATTAATTGAGACCATTTTGTTTCACAGAAAGGTTAAGCTTTTCTTGCAAAGTTTTACAAAGTGATTTACACTTTTTACAAGCTTCCAATCATTTTCATATGCAGTGGATTTGAAGGCCTTGTGTATAGAAAAGTGTCCCTGTGTTATGAATTAAAGTATCTACCATTTTTTTTAAATCTGTGATAGTCTCATATATTTGGTTTGAAATTATATTTCTCTGAGATATCCTCAAAATTTGGTGTGTTTCCTTCAGAATCTATAATATCACCTACAACATATAGATATTACATTTATGTCTGTCTGGAAAGTATAATCTCATGTAACATATATTTGGTGTTGTACCAAAGACAAAACTGCATAATGTCATAATTATTTCTCAAATTGAGGTTGCTACAAAAAAACCTGCCAGTAATCAAATATTTCTATCCATAAGAGGCTCTTAAAATTGTTCAAGTTACAAAATTTACTGTCTTTACAACAGAAGCAATTACGTTCACCATAGGTGTGCTTCAATAAAGTGAACCATTGCAATTTATCTTTAAATATTATGATTTTGATCCAAGAAAGTTTCAGGACATATTCAAGGAAAAAAGACTGATCATATTGAGACCTCTGTCATGGTAAGCCATATAAAACAGTTGTTCTATTGACTTCGTTAGTTATTTTATTCCATAAAAATATGAAGAAGATATTATCTGTTTCCTTTATTTTAGATTTTGGAGTTGGTAAGATGTAAATAGTTGGATGAATTTTGTTAAGCTTATATGAATATCACCCTACTGATTGAGGTTAAATTTCGATTTTGCCATCTTGAAACATCCTTAGTAACTTTGACTAATGTTTCGCTATACTTTATTTCTACCACTACATCTTAATTTACAGAAAACATTATTCCTAATAAATTCAACATTCCCCAATGAAGTGGTGCAGTAACATTCAGCTTGTCCTTTGAATAGTATTTCCTCCCTGTTGATATAACTTAAGTTTTTTCCATGTTCATATTTAAACCTGAAAAGTTACTGAAAATTTCGAAAGGTGCAGGGCTGATTGCAGAAGGTGGTCAGTGCCTTGTAAAGTAAGTGTGGTGTCATCTTCAAACTGTATTAAGTTTATCTGTTCGAATCATAGACAATTCGGCCCTTTGCCAATTCGGCCCCCATCAAATCGGCCCCCAGAAAAAAGTATTCTGGTCAAATCGACCCCCCTTGGAAATGATACCCTAGTCAAATCGGCTTCTGGAAATTTTAACCTGGTCAAATCGGCCCCTAGATGTTAAATGCTTATACATCTGAATAAATATGCAAGAATAACAATGTCATTCCTAAATTTATTATTTACATTGCATTGCACTCACCTACTCACCTACATGGTCACATCCTCGACCTTGTTCTTGCACCCACTGAGCCGAAGGTTGTTTCCAACGTACGAGTCGGTGGATTCTTTTCTGATCACGCCGTTGTTCATGGTCAGCTTGATTTTGCCAGTCCCACTGCACCCAAGTCAAACACAATTACCTTTCGAAGGTATCATAAGATAAACATGCAGAGTCTGATCTGTGATCTCAAAAAGTGTTCATTTGTTGCAAGTCCTGGCAGTACCGTTAGTGCACTTCATGACCAATACACAAGGGATCTGAGTAACTTGCTCGATAAACACGCTCCTCTGGTCACTCGTACCTTCACCAAAGGTGCTGCAGGTTGGCTATCAGACACGTACTTGCAGGCCAAAGCAGTCAGGCGTCAATTTGAACGGTTCTGGCGGAAAGACAAGTCTCCACAAAATAGGGCTAGACTCCGTAAACAAATTGCTAGGTGCAACGCCATAATTACTAAGGATAAGACCAACTATTTCAGGAACCTCATTAGTGACAATGCTCACGATTCTAAGAAACTGTGGCAGATTCTACGCTCAGTCCTGCACTCTGTTCCTGAGAAGGTACTCCCCTCTCATGCCTCTCAGATATGCCTTGCCAATTGTTTTGTCACTTTTTTCTCAGATAAAATCAGAAAAATCAGGGACTCCTTTACTAACACTGACTCCTTCACTCTTCCTGCTCCTTCAGATGTACCCAAATTTGACCTTTTTAAAGCAGTTTCTGAGGATGAAGTACGGAAAGTAATTACCAAGTCCCCAACCAAATCTTGCCTCCTCGATCCATGGCCTACTTTCCTAGTTAAAGAATGTTTGGATATTCTCCTCCCCTCAGTTACTAAACTTGTCAACTGTTCTCTAACTGAAGGTGCTGTCCCGGGTGGTTTAAAAAAGGCTATTGTCTCTCCTCTGATTAAAAAGTCTGCACTACCACCGGATGAATTAAAAAACTACCGTCCTGTCTCTGGCTTGAGTTTCATCTCCAAACTTGTTGAGCGTGTAGTTGCTTCGCAGTTAAATGACCATGTTGCCTGTAACGGACTTGAAAATGTCAGTCAATCAGCCTATAAGCAAGGTCACTCGACCGAAACTGCACTACTGTCTATTAAAAATGAAGTCCACCTTGCTCTTGCTAGAGGTGAAGCTACTGCTTTTGTTCTCTTGGACCAATCAGCAGCATTTGACACCATTGATCATGGTACGCTTATTGAGTATTTGAGTTCCTGGTTTGGTGTTGGAGGCGTGGTTCTGAACTGGTTCAAGTCGTACCTCTGTGACCGCTATCAGTGCATCAAGATTGGTTCTGTTTTATCCGATGCTAAAAGGCTATTGTACGGTGTGCCCCAGGGCTCTGTCCTGGGGCCGATCTTGTTCTCATTATACACTACCCCCCTCAGTAAAGTTATTCAAAATCATCCTGGCATATGTTTCCACTTTTATGCAGACGACACACAGTTATATGTTCATCTCACACATAACCATGCCACTCAGGCCTTTGATAGACTGAAAAACTGCTTGGATGATGTCAGAAAGTGGCTTTCTGCAAATAAGCTTAAACTAAATCCAGACAAGACAGAATTTATTCTGTTTGGCTCAAGAAATGTCTGCACAAAACTCAGCAAATTTTTCCCAGTTAATATACTTGGCAACCTCCTTTCACCTGTTGATGCAATTAAGAACTTAGGTGTCTGGTTTGACTCTTGCCATGTCAGGAATACCTGTAAGGCTAGTTTTGTTCATATCAGGGATTTAAAGCAACTCAGAGGATATCTTACACGTGAAGCTGCTCTTTTGGCTGCAAATGCCTTGGTGGGAAGTCGTCTTGACTACTGTAATTCCTTGTTCAGAGGTCTCTCTGCTCTAGACATTCGGAGGCTCCAATGTGTTCAGAACAGTCTTGCAAGAATTGTGGCTAATACCACCAAATACTCACATATCACTCCTGTAAGAAAGAGTCTTCATTGGCTGCCTGTCTTGCATCGCTCTGTCTTCAAGACAGCCCTGTTGGTGTACAAGTCTCTACATAGTGGCCATCCGAAATACTTTGAACCTTTCCTTAAACCCAGGCATAGTGTGTATAGAACACGCAGAAGTCAATCTGATGGTGTGCTGCTTGAGGTCCCACATTGTGCTTCAATATGTAAGTCTAAAAAGCATTTTGGCCTTAGCTTTGCATACGATGCCACAAGGAATTGGAATGATCTCTCTGATGATGTACGCTCAGCTAAATCTCTCTCCTCATTCAGAAAAAAGTTGAAAACTTACCTCTTTGAAAAAGCTTACCCACCCTAGATTATCCCTAGTTTTTCATTTTGTCTCTCTGTGGTGTCGACCTCTGCAATGTCCCCGATTTAACGATTACGATCTCTGATTTTGGCTTTCTGCGTCTTAGAGTCTATCATTAGATAGAGATTAAGCGCTATAAAAGTACTATTAGAATTAGAATTACATTACAACAAAAATAGTTAAAATTATCAAAAGACTGAATAAATATTCATTATATTCTTTTAAGTTTTATTCATAAATGAAATTCATCATCATAATATAAAATATGAACATAAAGATTATTCAGCTCAGTCCCCAATCAGCCCAAGACAAGCAAACAATAAATGCGGAGCATTGGATTTATTAATGCATAATACATTTTTATTACAGTCTTATACATATACAATTCTTCAACTACTGGTATTTACAGATTACAGTTCCTCTAAATGACAGTTTGAAGTTCATATACAGCCATAAAGATTAGTTAACCATGAAAATGTTACAGCTGATTAAAACACACACACACCAACATCAGTAAATAGAAATTTAATAGAATACTTGAAAATATTGTAGACTTTAGATTGCATATAATATTCATAAATAATGTACACATGTAAACTATAAAATGATAATTACTGTTTAGCATTTGAATGTAATTTCAGCAATCAATGACCTCTGACCTCCGTCTGACTGCATGAACATTGTGAAAAAGCCTCAAGCCCAAGGAGACATTTATGCATTTATTAGAGTACTAAAAGAAGAAGCAATCTCTGAACTCCTAGCTTCATCCTCCTGAATATAGGTCCAGACGCAATCAGACACCCAGGAGCCATGTGTTTTGATACTCTGCAAAGGCACATGTGCATTATACGTACAAGTGGCACCTGAGCGCCTGAAGGCGTGAAATGTAAAGTGATGTGCACCAAACCCCAACCTTACATTCAATTTTGACAAAACCTTTCTAAGCCTAGATTCTGTCACCAATTGAAAACCATTTGTGGTGAAAACTTGAAATAAAGGGTCATTGTGACCAGGGCTATACACTGCCAGAGCCCTCTTCAAAGCATTTACTGGGCACAAGATGGAGGAACCTAGATTTGGTAAGACAATTGTATGGACTCGATCTCGAGTCCGCATGGTTTTTGACCATTTCAAAACCACTATCATTGTGGATTTTCTGAACATTATATCTGAAGGCGTCAAATGCCTTGATGGATCAAACTGCGAGTAAGAGTGAGGTGCCAGGTTCGAAATTCGCAGAAAACCGAAAAAAGCAATTAGAAATATTGCTTTATATGTATAATGCGACTCAAGGGAGTCACAAGCTATGATCAGTTTTTTCAGAACATCCAAGGACATGATATTCCTGCGGGTGGGGCAAAGTGGGCAGTTTATTTTTACAGACTTTCAATGCAGAGGTATTGTTGGCCAACATAGTAGCAGATACATTGTTTTCCACCAAAAATTCTAAATATGCCATAATTCCTTGCAAAGAGATACACTGTATGACAATCTTGCTGCATATACAGAAACCTACAAAATTTCTAAACAGCAGTTCACAGCACCTTCTGGTTTTAGGTCTGAATGCTGATTCCACTCTTTCAGCAGCCCTTGTTTGCAATTCTTTTAAACGACCAGCACCTGAAACAAAGTGTAGACTCTGTAATTATGCATAATTAATTTTAAATTTCATCATCAATATGCAATATGTTTTCAGGAATGTGCATCCACACAGGATTGTCAACTTTACAATGCAAAAAACTAATGTGTGCCTCAGAGTTTTTCCACCTGGATAATATATCAGCTACCTCATTTTTACTGCCAGGTATATGCGAGTATTTGACCTGGATGTCAGCTTGAGCTGCAACCATCCATACATTCCAGGCACATGCTGCCAGAAACGGATCTCGAGTCTTTCCAGAAGTGAGCACTTTCACAGCTGCCAAATTATCACACCTGATATGAACCTTTTTCCTATGCCAGTAAGAAGCAAATAACCTCAAAGCCACCAAGATGTTAAGGGTTTCAAGCTGAGTTATGGCCAGGTTTTTGTACTCCTTTTCGATTGGTACATGATAAACTACCCCATCTACCTCCAAACCCAGTGAGACATGCATCCAATTCAATGGTGGCTTCAATTGGCTTATGGTAAAAAAATGACGTAATATTATAGGATCTGACAAACTTCACAAACCACCTACGGTCACGTCGAAAGTCATGGGTCAAGGTAATGGAGTTTTTGTCATAATTATCCCTTAGAAGCTGAAGCATATGGTTGAGGAAGATACGAGCCGGTTTGACACACTTGTGGATATAAAGTAAATTGCCAAGCAAAGATTGAAGCTGCTGACGCGAGGCAAATGTTTTTAGTTGCCAATCATGTAACATGTTCTCGATACGACGCATCTTATCACTTATACGCTGGAAGATCTGCGTCCCGTGCCTGCTCCCAAACGGGAGGCACGTATCAAAGAACGCAACGTCACGCCACTTAAGGCCTAAGAGGTCATAATCAAAGGGATCTATCTTTACATGGCGAAACGCTCGACTTATATCCACTTTATACAAGCAATCACCCCTGCCTACGTCATTGATGGCGTCAATGATGTCATCAACTGTGGGAAACGTCAGCTGAAAGTCTGAAGCTAAGTAGGAGTTTTTATCAACACCTAAGTTTACAGATGCATCCTTAGGCCAGGACAGATCTATAATGACGCGTCTATGTGACGCATTACTCTTCTCTCGAGTTAAGAAAGGTGAAAAATGACAGTTTGTGATCAGATTTTCTGTGTATGGACCTTGAATGGCACCAAATTGCATCTCATCTTCTAAATAAGCGTCAACATCTTGGGGGAACTGAAGAGCTGAATTGTGATTTTTGTCTTACCATCTCAAGGGTGACTGCCTATTAAAGTCCATGGGGAACCCATATTTGATAAGCTGTAAAAGTTGGATGTCCCAATAGCCCTGCAAATATTTCTCCCATTGATCTACATTGAATTGACTTCTAACTGGTATTTTCAAACCCAGGAAATTGTATGTGCCATGGGCTTTCACAAGTCTATGTAGTGCACTAGGGTCAGTTATATCTGTATTCAAACCCTCATGATTTGGAATTGATATAAAATCACAAAAGGCACAAACCCAAAATCAAATTTGCTTTGTTGTTTCCATAGCTGATAATTAACACAAGACAACTCAGCCTGACGCCTTGCCACTTGATTCAAACCTTTGTTAAATATAGTATTGACAAATTTGTCATCATCCAACCCATTTGTATCATACAACAAAGCCTGTTCTGAGTTTTCAACACCACATTCATTAGGAGTGTCACTTTCCCCACTCACATTCTGAATAGCTATTGTTTGAGGTTGGCTAGCCACAACGACATTGCTACCCCCACCCTCTTTACCTTGAATAGACTTCACACCTACTGGGTTGCAACGGGTACTGGCATTGTAACCACTATTAGACTGTCTCACACCTTTGTCAATACAAGGTTTTTGTTTATCAAGTGACGCTATTTTTGTTTCAGCTGGATTGCACTCACCTTGAACTAACCTTGAATTTGTGTGGAATGTGGCCATTCTTTTCAAGATTTTGGTTTTGTTACCCCTGGCCAAGAGTGGGTTAACACTTCTAGCACTATATGATGAATTTGTGAACACTCTAGCCCTAACTGGTGATTTGATTTTCTTCACCATATCAGTCTTAGTTCCCCCACAATCTGAGGCTACATTAAAACCCACCTTTCCACTTTGACTAAAAACACTATGTGCTTGTGAACTTGCTGCATGTTTGACGCCACTCACCTGACTTGCAGATGAGCAGCCACTTATACGTTTTTTGCCACACCCTTCTTTGCAAAGTGACATTCATGCTCTGGGTGGCTAAGTTGCCTACCTTGTGACAAACAAGTAGCACAAATGTGCCTATGCGTTTTACCCCCAGTCTCATGATCCTTGTCAAATGTGCATGAACCACTTTGATATTGTTTACAAAACCACAGTTTTTTCTCGCAAATTTTTTTACCCCAATTTTGTCTACTCGAACTATGTTTTTGGACATAAGCCCTTCTCACCCTGTCAATCCTGGTGGTGTCCTGCCATGTAACCTTACCCCTCTCCATCTCGCAAAGGAGAACTGCATGACTTGCCTTTGCGCTTGGCCATGAGAAATCGGATGCATCTTCCATACTATCCCCTAGATATTGTAACATGTGCTCCCTATTTTGCAGATTTTGCTCATCCAAAATATTTTTTACGAAACCTTGAACAAACTGAGGCATTGTAATCTGGTCATATGTTAACCTTTGCCTATTTTGACCCCCTAGTATATGTTCATGCGGCCATGACACTTTCTGCTGTACAATAACATCGACTGGGCCACCCCTTTTAGATTTTAATTTTTGTGAGTTTTCATTACCTTCACATTGGTTCTTTGCCAACTTTGCAATACTTTTGTCTATTTGCTTCTGAATTACCTTCAACGCCCTTATATGAGACAAATTGGGTAATACAGTGTCATCATCTGAACTATCAGAGCTTTCACTGGATGTTTTAATACAACATGACTTTTGACAGTTACGTTTTTTTACATTTTTTGACAGTACTTAACTTTTGTCCATCTTTAATCTTCCTGTTGTGTCCCTGTCCTGATGCCACCTGTGACTCCACCACCTGCAACCTCGAGCTGACCTTCTGTAGTTCAGACAGAATCTTCTGCTGCATGTCTAGCTGTCCACCCTCTTCCATCGAGCTTTCATCTTCTGAGTCGCTACAGCTGGCATGGCCAGCAGTATACACTTTCTTGACTACAGAGTCCTTCTCTGGTGCGACTGCTTTTCTTTTAACTACTACCTTGCTCGATGAAGATTCCCGAGCGTCATTTTCTGATGGTACTTCAACCACTGCCTGCTCTGTATCTTGCTTTTCTTTCTCAAACACACAGTTCTTTCCAGTGGGCGGATAATGTTTCTGTGAACATGGCCAGCACTTATTTTTATTTTTTCCCATGTTATCAATTCTGAAATGCTGGCACAACAAACCTTAGGAGCTGCCAATACAACCACAGTCTAAATTTTGGCTATGCAAACTGCGAAGGAATTAATAAAAATTAGGGTTGACCATCCCTTTTGCCTAGCCAGAATAAAGCCTGAGGTTGTCTCGATGACAGTTCACTGTAGATTCACACAGAGTTCAGCAACAACGTCCACTAGCAATCTTGTATAACATGTATGTTAAAATGTCAATAATACAATAAATGACCGTTCATTCCATACAACACACATAAAACTAGTTAAAAGCAGATAAAATAAAGTTCATATAACACATATCAATAACACAGGATAGGTTCAAAACAAAATTGTCAACACGTCCACTCTCCTGTCCTGAATTTATGTAACTGAGATTTAAGATGCAAGTTTTCCCACCACTTTATGAATCTACCAATCAGAATCCTCCTTACATTTCAACCCAATGCCCACTGGTCATAGTCTGGTACCCAACTCAGGTCTAACACAACTTCTTGGTCTAGTCTTGGGCTGGGGGGACTGACAGCCGTGATACCCTGACACCACTCTAGACAGTCTGAAAACTTATACAAATATTACACAAATATCAATGACGTAAAGCCAATTTTTCTCAATGATCGCAAGAGTTACAGTTTAATATCTAAGCAGAAGGATTATTAGCACAGATACTAATCAAACAGTATTACACATTAAACACTAGTGGCAATTAAAACATGACAAAAGTTAATATCCCCTCTGCCCCTATGCAGTAGCATACATTAAAAGCTAATTGCTCTTAAAAGATCACAGAAGTTAATATCCCCTCTGCTATGCACTTAGTATAATTGCAATTTTAATAATCCTGACATAAACAAGAATATAAAGGATATAGGTTAAAGGGGATTGATTACAGCATCCAATTATCTTTGATGTGTGTTAATCAGACTTAGTCAAATATAACTTAAAAAGTTCTCATCATTATACAGAATTATCCCCTCTTTAGTCAATATTAACATGGACCAGATTACAATTCAACACCAATTCAATTAAGGCATGCAGTTTCTGTTGAAAAGGATCCTTTATTTTTTTCAGTTTGAAAGATGCTGAAAAAATATCTTTAACTACCCAGTCAAATGTTTTGTGAAGGTCTATAAATTCTTGATAATTTGTACTTTTGTAAAAGTTTTCAACTGGCGGCCGATTTGCCGAGGGCCGATTTGGCAAAGCGCCGATTCGTCCAGCTCCCATCTGTTCTGTATAAAAAGAAAACTGACTATATATGGATTACTTTTTTAAAAAGTGTTGATGATACTTCTGCTCCATTCAAAAACAAAAAGGGTGACAATAGGTTACCTTTGAATCATAGACTTTCAAAGGGCCAATTCGTCCAGCTCCCTTACCTTTCACGGAAGCCCCTTTCAATGGGTTTCTCATTTGAAAGGTGATCACATTGAGTAATATGAGCATTTACATGTGTACTAAACACTATGATCCATTTGATAAAGTTTTCACAATAACCAAAATAGTAAGAGCCTTAAAAAGAGAAAATTTCATGATATCAAGTTGAATGCCTTCTCAGTGTTATCATCGTTAGAAAGAATGTTTCCTTCTATAAATCAGTTTTGTGATTGTGATATGATATGCCCAATGTTTGCTTGAATCTATTAGCTATAGCTTCAGAGGCAAGGCAAATTTATATGTTACACATAACAAAGATATGGGATGCCAAATTTTCAGCTGTGTTATACTTTTAGTTCCTTTACGAATACAGGGTACAACACATTTACAGTAATCTTGTAGATTACATACCTTTTTTGGAAAAGTCGATTCAAAGCCCTAGTATGCCATCCATAGCTGGAGTTTTATTATTTTTTTATTTTTAAAAACATTTTATAGATCTTTAGTTACCAAGGGCTTTCCTGGATCTGCCCAATTAACCTTTGGCATCATTGCATCTTTTAAAAAGATTAGTATAATAATCAATGATTTCTTTTGAAATTTTATTTTGATCTTGTAAAATTTGACCACCACATGGTTCTATTTTTTATTGTTTTTTTTTTTTTTTTGCACAAATTGTCTTTTGTCCAAATTGAAAAAAATATTGGTGTTTCAGCTTTTATCAGCTAATGTCCTTATTATCTTATTACCCCACCCCCCCTTCCTCCCCCTTATACTTTGTATGACCTGATGGTTTCAACTTCTTCCTTTTTTTGTTAGTTAAAAGTTGCAATTCAGCACTGTGTAGCATTTCAAAATACCTTAAGTATTCAATATCCTTTACTTATATCCATTTGTTCATATACTTTTTCAAAAGTGAAGAAAATTTCATAGATCCCCACTTATATGTAAAACCAAAGTTTCTACAAATAAATAATTGTCTATTGTAAAAATATGTTCTCTCAATTACATTCAATGTATTCTACCTTATACACAGTCATAGCATATTTCATTGCTTCCTCTTTAATAACATTATGTACGAGGTCAGTATAACTTTTGCTTTGAGAAGGTTATTATTATACTTTCAGATGCCTGAACCTACCGAAAATATCTAATTGCTGTGATATCTATAAATAAAATTGTGTGTGGTCAGATCTACAGCCTGCCTTTATGTCATAGTTATAAACCAAAGCTCTCATTCTACCTGAGACTAGGAAAAGTCAAATCTTTTTCTTTCTCCATATATATCTACATGTGGCTGGATAAAAATAACTACAAATATCTAAAAGTTCAGGATCCTGTAAAGGACAACTCGTTAGACTTTCGCTCAATTATATGCTTATAATTAAATATATCTACTGTAGGATCAAGTACAAGGTTAAAGTTATCACAAATAGTATCATAATCTGCTTTGTAATTCTGAATTACAAATCTTAATTCATTGAATAATTTTGGAGTATCAGAGTTTAGTTCATATAAAGATATTATGTTTATGGTTCCAAAAGTTTTTTTTTAACATTCAGGAAATTAATATTCCTATTCCCATCTTGATCACCTGCTGAACTGGAAACTTAAAATTTAAAATCATCCCCAATTAATACTTGATCCAAAATTTCCTTAAATTTTTTTTTTTTTTTTTTTTTTTTTTTTTTTTTTTTTTTATTGATCTTTTTTACCGTCTTTAAGTACGACATAAGCAGGAAAAAAATTAAAAAAACACAAAACAAAATATACAGTACATGATACAAATCAGATTTGATATTGAGCATGATATGACAAAAATACACAATATACAATAGTACAACAAAAACAGATTTGAAAGTTTACAAAATAATCACTTAATAGTAAATATTATAGTAGAATAGTAAGACATATATGGCATTCAAAAAGAAGCAATTGTGTTAAAAAACTAGATTGGGCCAACTCGGCGCCAACATATCCCCAGACAGGGGTGGGGGTGGGAGGTGGTGGGTTTCATTACATATAACACAAAGGGGAGTCAGAACTGAGATTGTGTCACATATTTAGGTTGCATATATGTGGACCACATATATAGGTATAGCGGAAATGAATAACTGAAAACAATTTGCAAATTCTAAAAATTTCCTTAAATTTTAATAAATATTATGTGGTCCAGTGTTTATCTTGTAGACAGATAATTTTTCCTTTAGTTTCTTTAAAGTATGTGAGGACATATTGTCTCTATTGTAAATTATATTGACCTGTAGTTTGTAGACAACATATCAATATTATTTCTAAAATGATCCACTTATCAAAAAGCCAATCTACCATTTTTTACTGACAATGTACAAATAAGGAATAGGGAAACATCTACATTTATATCAAGAATAAATAGAGCTACTAATAATATCAAAATATTTCATAACTGTACTATGGCACAATTATTCAAAGTCTTTATCCAAAATGGAGTCTGTTGTTGTACAGAAAACGTGCTTATGCTTTGTAAATACATTGCATTACAATATAAAAACTTAGCAAAGGAAATGGGTTCAATTTCTGTGCTGAACACAGAAATATACATAATGTCTTTACTTTAAAGGTTTTAACTAAAACATAGTCTTTCATATTCCTGAAGGAATATGGATATCATTGTACAAAATTGAAAACAAACTTGTACCCTATACTCCATACTTTACACATTTTTTGTCGTAATGTTTTTTTTATATAATTCAGCATTAATAAGAATAAAGTTGTACAAAATTGTCAAAACTCAAAACTGACTTTACAACTGCTCGCTTGTTCTGATAGAAGGAATAATATAATAGTAATTTTTAAGAAGTTATTTATTCTGGTAGATTATGAGGGTCTTTCCAAAAATATATATCATATATAGTTAATCAGTCTTGTTCAGTATATGAAAGCATTTGAAGTATGTTACCAGAATGGGTCATATTACAGTTTTTATGTATATACAATCAGTCTTGTTTTATAGTGCATTTTAATTGTTTTTACCAGAACGAATTATATTACAGTTTTTTTTTCATTACATCCAGTCCAGCCATCTTGATTTGCTCAAAGTGTGTTTTTCCAAGATCAAAGCCACCATGTAGGCTTGTTACTATTAAATTGCATCTTTCATGTTCGATAAACTGCTCTTTCAGTATATGACTACCTACCCATTCACCATCATCCCAGTATCCATTAATTGAAAGGCCTTCAGCATCAGTAAAATTGTAAGCATGCAAAGCATGATCACTTTCTGATCCAAGACTAGTTTGAAGAATTGCCATTAGTGATTGCATAGCTTCCCGTTCTGTGTGGATCAGGTTCATGTGTCCTTGGACAGTGCTTCCCTTTGCTTCATGTACATGTAAGTGGAACATATGGTCAAATTTATAGGTCAGCTGTAGATCTGCTGTAATCCAAGGGCGTTTTTAAAAAGTATCAATTTGGAACTTTGAGTCTATAAGTAGCTTGCCTTTGAATGTTATCCTTATGATATTTAGATGTTACATTTATATCTGTCGAAATGTTTTGTCAGCAAGAATTGGTCAAAAGGAAATATGAGGAAAAAGATATGTATGGGAAATCAAATCTTTACCTGAGTTCTTTACAAATCACTGGCTTATTTGGCAACTAGTTTTTATTTATAAATAAGTTACCTTTATACATAATATCTTTAAACCTGATAACAACTAAATATTAAACTTAAATATTTAAATAGTCTTCTGTATGTGACATATTTTAATTTAAACATAAATTTAACTTCGTTGAGTAATACAGCCATCTTTTAACATTCAACTGTAAGTAAACATAACCTTTTATACTGATTATTGTATTTCTATACATGTACATGTATATATGTTACAGGCAATCTGTGTAACCAGGCATTACACGTAATGACTGAACATTTCAGTCATTTCGCAAAATGCCTAAACAGTTTAGTCATTACACGAAATGCCTAGGCATTTCATGTAATGACTGAAAATGAGCTCTAGGCATTACGTGTAATGCCTGAACATAGTTTTTTATCATATTTGATGATTATTCATAAATTATTTTGATATTATATACTTTTATCCTTGCTTCTGGTAAACATACAGGAGATATTATATGTCCATTCATGACCA
This sequence comes from Sabellastarte sp. h YS-2021, assembly GCA_964017235.1. Classification (NCBI taxonomy): domain Eukaryota; kingdom Metazoa; phylum Annelida; class Polychaeta; order Sabellida; family Sabellidae; genus Sabellastarte; species Sabellastarte sp. h YS-2021. Next base: position 142,046,688 of record OZ024928.1, read on the forward strand.
ACTATAATGAAAATGGTATAATGATTAAAATATTTCATTTCATTGAAACTGTTTTGTTACTGATATGTTTATCTACGCGTGCAAAGTATACAGAAAACATAATAATACATAATTACAAATACTAGAGAATGTTAACCATAAAGTTGTTCTCATCAACAGGGTTAATCTCATTACACATATATTGTTCTGTGAACAAAGTAAGCAGTGAAACTTTATTATCAGTTTTATGTTTCTTGAATAGCTGAGTTTTAAATTTCTCTTCAAAAGTTTTACTGAGCAGTATATCAGTAACCTGTCTTGTCAAAAATTATATCAGTTATTTAAACTAAAAGGCTGCCCACAAGTGAGTTTTAACTCATTAAATCCTAACTCAGGTTCTTGCACCTTTGATGTTTTCACATAAAGTATTTTGTCATTTATCAAAGCTGCGAGTACCTTTTATTGGGGGCATTTGTGCAGAATACTCACTTTTGTCAAACAAACTCAGACTGAGTGATTGAATGCTAAAATAGGCTGTGGAGTCCTAATTGCAGTTAAGCTTGTTTCATCAAACAGGATTAACATCAAAGTTTTCTGCATTTCTTCATGTAATTAATGAAGCCCCACCACATAACAAGACCAGAAAACAAACTCTCTTGAAAAAAAAAGAAAAAGAAAATGAACTGGACCTATCTGCCCTTCTTGCAACTAAATTAAAAGAGTTATAGAATATATGACTATTACTGATCACATTGCACAACTGCTCATTTATTTATTCAATTATACAAAAAAGTACAAGAGATATCAAAATGTACCTTAATTACATGTCATACACTTTAAACTACAACTTGAATTGCTTCTATTGGCAAGAAATAACACTCCCTATCATTAAATCTTTTGAAAAGATAGCCACACACACTGCTTGAAAACTCAAACCAAAATTTAAGTATTTGATATAGTTAAAGAAACCACATAATAACATTAGATGATATACTAAGAACTAAAAAATAATTTGAATGTAGTGCCCTTCTTATTAGTTAAATGAGACTAAGTATGAAATGTATCATTATGAATGATTATATAGTAAAACTGTTTCTTTACTAATTTATGCAAAAATGTACGAGATATATCAAAATATATCTTGTGAATATATCTTGCCTGAAATCACAAATACTTGTTTAGGCAATCTGTGTAACACTGAATCTTATATTCCAGTCATTACGTGAAATGCCTAGGCATTTCGCGAAATGGCTAAACTGTATAGGCATTTCGCGAAATGACTGAAATATTCAATCATTATGCGTAATGCCTGGTTACACAGATTGCCTGTAACATATATACAAAAATGAAATAAAAATACAAAAAGAAAATTTGATTTTGCCTAGTCGAATTTCAAATTTTAAATAAACTTTGACCAAATTTAAATTTTGATTTCGTCTAAGTCAATTTAAAATTTCCCAAGACCAAATTAAAATTTGAAATTTTCCTTGGAGGTTTATAAATTAATTATTTGTCTCATTAATAGACAGAGTAAAATAACAAATTATATTTGCAACTAATTAATGTTAAGAGATTTTCAGTTCATATTAATCAATAGTTCACAGGTCACATCTAGTGTTGTACATGTATATGTTATTATAAATATGTTACCCCCAGTCCACAAAAGTACCCATTTGATGAAATCTGGGGTGTTCTTTGCCATTTCACGACCTCGGCCGCTTCAAAATGGCCAAATTATATATTTGGCCGTTCAAAACCTTAATTACTTGGTTTCAAAATGGCTTGGCTGTTTTAAAACCTAACTGATCAAAGTTACTTTAGCTTTGATATTCATTAGGGTCTCTGACTTGAAAGGATTTCATGTACAGGCAATTAGTGACTTCAGCAGCAACAGTAAGCTAAGAACTATAATTGTGCCTGTTGTTTTAATATACTGATTAGTGTGTAATTGGTCTATAAAATTTGGTTTTAAAATGGCCATCAGATTTATTTGGCCTTTTCGTAATGGCCAATGGTTTCAAAATGGCAAGTAATAACTGCATGAATTTTGCCCAGTTCAAATAAGCTACTGGAAATATATCCATTTTTTTGCTTAAAATTAAGTTTCTCATTTCATGAGATGAGCGATACCATGCATAAAAATAAAGTTTTATCCTTAAAACTGTAAATAGCTTCTTGATGATTATATTTGGATACTACTTACTCATCCATTTTCCATTCCCAAGCAATATCATGTACTGAGACAAAAACAAATGTTAAATCAATTAGTGTATGTGGACAAATAATATATAATAGCAGTATGTCTGAAGACATGGTGTGAAGATGATGTCTATTTACTACTTACTATTTCAAAGTTGGGGTTTTACATCTGTCTCAACAGCCAGGATCACATTGGACAGGTCCCCAACATTGTCCCTTGTAGGAGTCGAAATCAAAATTTTAATATTGTCTAGGCAGATTTTAAATTGGCCAAGGCGAGATCACAATTTTATTTTGCCTAGGCAGATTTAAAATCTAGCCGTATTTTAATGTGGCCTGTGACATACATTGAAATAATATTTTATAATACTTGTTCAATATGAAATAATGAAAGTGATTGTCCATGGGAATATAATAATAATTCACTGGTTTCTTTATTCACAACAGACTATTGAGAATACAATCATGATAATTATACAATAGACATTCACAAAAGGTGATTCAATTTGGAGTCTATTATTAGGGAGAAGAAGAATTATTTTAATTACTATTAATTGTTTAATTAATCTTAGTAAAATGAATCAGTAAAACATAGATCAGAAAAAACATCATAAGTATACTTATGATATACAGTAGTTGTCAAAATATTTTATATGTTTATGTAAGATCCACGCATTACCATTTATACAAACATCTCTCCTCTGTTTGTGCTTAGTGTGTGTTAGTGTTAGCATGAAGTTCATTTGCTTGCTGTCATTCACAGCACACACTGTGTTGTTAAATATCATGCCATCCTAAAGATGCTGTTTATAAGACTTGTCATAGATTGATGTTAATTAAATCACTTCTATTAACATAAGCAATCAGAATAATTAATTTGTAAATTAAATTAAAGAAATAAGCCAGTACATCTAAAATCCATGGTCAATATTTAGTACAGAAATGTTATGACAAGTTGTTCTATGTAAATAGTTGAATACAAATGTAGTTATTAATCAAGGGTTCATATGTTATAATAATCAGTGTTTTATATTGTGCATTGTAATTACTTATTCTTAGTTCCAGTAATTAAAGTGTACATTTTGTTACAATATTAAATAGAACTCTGGTCATTTTTATATAGGTTAGAATGTTATACAAGTACAAGGAATGAGAAGTATTGCTTCATAGCTTAGGAATCCAGACACAGGAACATTTTCCCATATTTAGAGATGAGTTTGGCAAAATATGTGGTCATATGGCATTTTCAAGCTTAAGAACCAGTCTTTCCCATAATTCCCTGCTAGTCACATGACCCTCCATATTAGGTACTGCTATCTGCAAACTCTTAGATAATAGGTCACATGACCACCACTAGTTCTTATTTCTTGGTCTAATGGTTACCTGCATTTCTTATGAAGACAGGTCACATCACCCCTTATGGATCCTTTTTAGGCAATGTTTTGGTCACATGACCAAAATGTACATAAGAATTTACTAAATTACTAAAATCCTTGATCATGTGACTTCCGTATTTGGACGTTTTACTGAATTCTGTGAACATGTGACCAATAGTTCCTGTAGCATTCCAGAGAGAGAAATGCTTCTGACTCAGGGCTTGAATTCCACAGTTTGTTATAAAAAGAGCCAGTTTAGCTAGAGAGTGCAGATTTTTCACCAGAGAGACTTTTGACCAGAGTAGTGAGCAGAGCAGGATTACAACTGAGGCACCATCAAAAGACTTTGTAACTTTTTTGTGAGAAATAACTTTGTTGAAATAAAGAATTATTTGTTGAAAATTACATCTTATATATTTTATTTGAATTCAATCAATTGTCAAGTAGACAACCCAGGAAAACCAAGAAGAAAACAAACACTACAAAAATACAAACCATCCTCTACTTGACAATTTTGGAGGCCCTGCTGGGACTAACTTCAAGAGAAGCTGAAAAAAAGCCAGAAAAAATGGGACCTAAAGTAAACCCCAGATACAACAATGAACAGAATGATGGTGCCTCAACCAGTGGACAGGGAAATGCAGACCAGCCTCCACAGCCTCAACAGCAAGAAAAACTACACCGCTAGGTATAACATGCCCTGCCAAATAAATTTACTGGCACAGAGAATGTGAGGACATGGGTTCAAGATTTTGAATCCTACTGTAACCTAGCGCACACTGACAACAATGACAGGGGGTTGCTAATGTACCATAACATTAGAGGCCTTGCTCAAGCCTGGGCAAGAAGTGATGCAGTAAATATACAGGACTTTGCAATCTTTCGCCAGGCCTTATTGACGAAGTTTGACACCAGAAACAGCCAGAAGAGAAGGAGGTATGAGATCCATTCAAGGAAACAGGGGCCATGGGAAACTGTGTTCCAGTACACCAGAGACATGCTGGAACTGTTTTCCACAGTAGACCAGGCAGAGGATGAACGCATCCAGATATATACTGACAACCTCAGACCAGACCTCAGGGGAAAGTCTATTCCCCAACTCCACTGATACCAGCCTGAGGGAAGAAATATGTGAGTTGAAGCAATGTTTCCAGCAGCTACAAATGGTAAAAACACCACCGCCACCACCACCACCACCATCAACATCCAGACAGGAAGTGACTGAGCTGGTAGAATTGGTCAAATCCCCCACAAATAGATCAAGCCGTACAACTGATGGCAGGTTGGTATGCTACAACTGTGGGAGACTGGGCCATTTTGCAAGGGAGTGCAGAGCACCAAACAGAGCACGGTAACAAATGAGACACCCAAACAAGCCACAGCAACAACAGCAACAGAACTTCAACTTCAACCAGGGACCTTATTGTAGTTATTGTCAGATGTCAGGACACAGTACAGATGCATGCTTGAAGAAGAAGGGAATTGTGTGCTCTTTTTGCAACATTCTGGGCCACTATGAGACACAGTGCAGGAGGAAAGCAGAACAACACCAGATCCAGGGAAGAAGAAGTGGAGAGCATGTTCCTTTAAACTAGAAGGCACCCCATCTCATTCACTCAACCAGATGGGGCAACAAAGTGAAGATCAACCAGTTACAGAGACAATAAGAAAAGGCATTGACAGAGCAGTGACAGGAACACAGACCAAAGCAAGAGCAGTACCAACAGGGACACAGACAGAACAGGAAGCAGTGCCAACAGGGACACGGACAAGAAAGGAAGCAGGATTCACAAAGACTGTAAGTGAAAAAATTCATGTTATACCATTTGTAGGGTCACATAGTAATGTTATTACAGGAAAGGTGTTTGGTAAAGATGTAAAATTTCTTTGTGATACTGGTGCAACTATATCCATTCTAAATGAAGTACCTTATAGAGAAGTGTGTAAACAGAGCAAGATCAATTTGAATACTGATACTGATTGGAAATACTGAGGTTGATTGCAAAAACGGTGAATGGTCAAAATCTCCAGATCCATGGCAAGGTTGTGTTGAATTTTAAGCTGGGCAGTAAGGGTTTTCAGCACACATTTTATGTCACCAACACCAATCACCCTGCCATTTTAGGATTTGATTTTCTTACAAAACACCAGGCCAAAGTAGACTGCTCCACTGGTATTTTGCATACTAAGGGTCAAGATGTGCTTCACAGGAAGTATCCAATTCAGATAGTTCTGAAGTAGATTTAGTTGTCGGTGAAACAGTTACCATTGAACCATGGACCATATGACCACCCAAATGTAAAAATCTTTGAAATCAAAACTGGTATTGTACAACCAAAGTTGCCAAATAGGTGGAATATGTTTGTGGGGGAAGTCTTGAACAAAGTCCAAAACACACAGGTCCCTATCCTCATAGTGAATCCTGGTGATACCAGCGTAACAATGCACAAAAAAACAAAATAGGGAGATTTTCAGGAGTCAATGATGTTGATATTTGCAGTGTACAAGAAACAGGTGACATGGGTAGTAACCACCAAACTTAAATATCAACCTAGACAAAACAGATTTGAACCCAAATGAGAAAGAACAGCTCACAAATTTGACACATGAGTTCTTCTGAGATACATGAGATATATTTGCTGAAGATGCCAGTCAATTGGGGAGAACTTCAGTGATAAAACACCACATTGATACAGGAGATCACCACCCAGTAAGGCAAAAACCATACAGAGTTTCATCTTTCAAGAAGGGAATTTTCACTGAGCATGTTAAGGAAATGGCCAAATACAACATAATTAGACCCAGTTGTTCACCATGGAGTTCTCCAATTGTTCTAGTTGGGAAAAGAAGTGATGGTGCAGTAAAATCTACCTTTAAAAACACAGAAAATGTGAACCCTGCTGATGTTTACAAACAATACAGGCCACGTATTGATTATCGCTACCTGAACCTTCACAGGATTCCAAGACTAGATGACACTCTGGATGCCCTATCCCAGAACAATGGTAGTGGACCAGGTATTTTCACCACCCTACACATTTTCTCAGGCTATTTCCAAATAGAGCTAGATGAGAAGTCCAAAGAAAAGACAGCATTTTTAACACCTCATATGGGATTGTGGGAATTCAATGTGATGCCTTTTGGCCTGACAAATGTTCCCTCAACTTACCAAAGACTAATGGGAAGCTTATTTAGGGGGTTAGTACCATCCATTTGCCTATTGTACATTGATGATCTGATTTGCCATTTAATGAATTTTGAGGACCATCTTGGTCCGTTAAGGAAGATTTTTGAGACCCTGAGAGTTGCCAACTTTGCAATTTTGCACAACCATCAGTAAAGTTCTTAAGTCATATTGTGTCAAAGGAGGGCATAAAACCAGATCCCAATAACATTAAGGCTGTGAGAGATTTCAAAACACCAAGGTTCATGATGTTCAAAGCTGGTTAGGCCTAGCAAACTAGAAACAAACAAGAAAGTTTGTCAAGAATTTCAGTGAGATAGCCAAACCCTTAACCAATCTCTTAAAGAAGGGCACACCATTTATTTGGGATGAGAAATGTGACAAAGCATTCACGAGATGAATCAGAGGTTAATAGAACCACCACTCCTAGGGTACCCAAGTTTTGACCATCTATTCACATTGTACACAGATGCAAGTGGATTTTCACTGGGAGCAGTGCTCTCCCAACAAATAGGTGACCAGCCAGAGAAGGTAATAGCCTATTGAGGAAGGGATCTCAAGCCAAATGAACTAAAGTATTCTACAATAGAAAAAGAATGCTTAGCCTTGGTAGATGTAGTGAAAAGATTTTCACACTACCTAGAAGGAAGAAGATTTACAATAGTCACTGACCACCACAGTTTGATGTGGCTGATGCAAAACCAAGACAATAATTCCAGATTGCAAAGGTGGGCATTAAAACTACAAGCATATGATTTTGAGATCACATATAGGCCAGGGACAGTCCACCAGAATGCTGATACACTTTCCAGGACCACACACGACTCATATGTCATGCAATGTGATGCAGAAGAAAATGTAAACTAGAGGAACTCAAAAGGGCTCAAGTAGCAGATAGTTGGGGCTAAAGCATATTGCAGTACCTTGTACATGGACTTTTACCAGATGATGCAACTGAAGCTAAAAAGGTAGCTGCAGAATCACACAAATATGTGTTAAATGATGGTGTCCTCTATTATGCCCAGAGTCATGGTTTACCCAAACCCAAAGTAGAAGATAAGCTGTATATTCCAAAGTCCATGAGACACCAGATTTTAGAGGTTTTCCATGATAACCTAACAGGTGGGCACTTGAGTATCAACAAGGTTTACCCAAAATTAGCAGCCCGATACTTTTGGCCAGGAATGTATGCATACACTAAAGAATGGATTGACACATGTGCAAACTGTGCAACCAAAAAGACACCAACTCAGAGAAAAAATCCCCCATTGGTCAACATGCCAGCTATATCAGAAGTTTTTGAAAAGGTTGGAGTTGATATCTGCGGCCCATTTGTCAAAAGCAACCAAGGCAATAAGTACATTATTGTATTTACTGACTATTTGACCAAATATGCAATGGCATTCCCACTTGAAACCACTGGTAGTGTAACAGTAGCCAATGTTCTAGTTGACAAGGTTATTTTTAGGTTTGGGGCAATGAGGCAATTACCCAGTGATAGGGGAAGCAACTTCCTGTCCAAAATAATACAAGAGACCTGCAAATGTCTAGGTATTAAGAAAATAAACACTACAAATTTCCACCCCCAGGGAAATTCCCTGACAGAGAGAATGAACAAAACTTTAGTTGAGATGATGGGCATGTACACCAATTCAAAGCACACAGAACTGGGACAGGTATCTTGATGCAGTGTTATTTGCTTACAATACTTTAGTATCCACAGGGACTGGGTTCACATCCTTTTTTTATGCCTGGATATGAAGCCAAACTACCAGTGGACCATAACATATTGTCAAGGCCAAAGGAAACATTGAACTATATGAGCTCATGGGTAAATTAGAGGAGAAACTTACTCAAGCTAGGAGTGAAGCCAAAGAGACATTACAACAAAGCCAAGTGAATTCCAAGGAGAGATATGACAGAAATACTGCAGCACCTACATTCCAAGTTGGGGACAAAGTATGGGTATTCACACCAAAACCAAAGAAGGGGTTGACCAAGAAGTGGCTACATTTCTGGCATGCACCTTATGAGATTCTCCAAAAGACATCCTCAGTGAATTACAAAATTGTTCACCACAGAAGAGGAAATCCCTTTTTAGTGCACAGTAACCACTTAGTGCCATACTGCCCAAAGAACTCTTGATGAAAGAAATGTGGAAAATGACCAAATAAATGACCAGTGCACGGAGAACGGCAGACAAACGACCTACCTGAAGCATCTGATGATACCACTGAATCCACCACAAACACAGACATTGTTGATGTTCTTCCTGACAGTCATATTTCACACAATCCACAATCAAATGATCAGACAAAACATACAGACATTATTCCTGAAGGTGGAGATATTTTCTACAATGAGAAAATTCTTGGGAAAAAGATGATTAAGGGGAAAGCTCATTACCTGATTGAGTGGCAAGGCTTTAGTGACAAACACAATACTTATGAGCCAGAAGAAAACATATTCAATAAGACTTTGATGCTGAATTTTGAGAGAAATCATTTGAAAAAGGGAGGTGGTACTGAAAATCACTTGTAAACAAACATTAACACTAAGGAATGTGCACTCAACTGACCCACCTAAACTTTTCTCTCACTCCAAAGACAACCATCCCAAAGCATTCACACATTGAGTCTTATCCACTGACAAGGTCTGTTATTTCCATGAAATGTATTTTAAATTGTTTGCGGAGGCCCAAAGCTGACATTTAAATCTGTCAAAACAAAGGTTTCAATAGATTGATAAAAAGAGTCCAAGATTGCTTGAAAATTGCTAAATAGCTTGTAGTGTATCTGAGTTTGACCATTTATTGTTTTGTAGATATGTTGTACTCATAAAAGATGGTTGTATGTGTATTCTGTACTCAGTCAAAGTGAATGTCTTATTGCTGAAATATGGGTAGATAATGTCTAAACAATGTAAATATATTGTGTGCATTTCAGTCATGATTGTTCATTCTGTGTATTATAGATTAAACCCTATACATGTTGTATATGAACTAGTTTAATCTTCAAGCAGATGATTTATTTTGTTCTGTATCTTTGTGCTCAGTTATAAGCTTATGCGGTGCTAAGTTGTTTCAATTTGTCAAATTACATCAGTATATGAACTGTTGTATATGCGTAATGTTGTATATTTGTTTTACTCACCAGATTTGCATACAATGATATCCAACACTAATATATCCAGATTATAGACACAGATGAAAAACAGACACTGATAACTTTTATAGATTTTAGTTAAAAAGGTTTTAACAAGATTAAACAAATTTGGAATTTTTATTGTTCATTCTTCAACCACCCAGCCAGGCTTTCCTTTCTCGACCCTGAAAAAAAATAATAATAAATAAACAAAAGAAATAAATAATTTGTATTGGATCATTTATGACATTACTGTACAGTAACACAACTACTTGGCAAAATGCATATTACGTTCTTTCATTTTTTTACTTATATTAATGACTGTATTTTAGCAAAGCATTTAATCTTTTACTACAAAGCAAATATATATAAAAACAAGGTGGAGAACTTACCAAAAACACCTCATCCACAATTTCCATATACATGGAATAATCGTCCTTCAATTCTTCTCCCAAATCCGGGAGCTCCCCAGAATTCTGAAAGCTATACAATGACATATATATATATATATGTTACAGGCAATCTGTGTAACCAGGCATTATGCGTAATGACTGAACATTTCAGTCATTTTGCGAAATGCCTAAACAGTTTAGCCATTTTGCGAAATGCCTAGGCATTTCACGTAATGACTGAAATATAAGATTCAGTGTTACACAGATTGCCTAAACAAGTATTTGAGATTTCAGGCAATCTGCGTAATCATCTTTTTAAAGTGTCTTTTTGATAGAAACTGAATTTTTCTTGCTATAAGCAATTCATGATGTAGTTTTAACTATATGAAAATTAATGAAGATATATTTTGATATATCTCGTACATTTGTGCACAAATTAGTAAAGAAACAGTTTTACTATATAATCATTCATAATGATACATTTCATACTTAGTCTCATTTAACTAACAAGAAGGGTACTACATTCAAATCATTTTTTAGTTCTTAGTATATCATCTAATGTTATTATGTGCTTTCTTTAACTATATCAAATACTTAAACTATGGTTTGAGTTTTCAAGCAGTCTGTGTGACTATCTTTTCAAAATTTTTATTGATAGGAAGTGTTATTTCTTGCCAATAGAAGCAATTCAAGTTGTAGTTTTAACTGTATGACAGTAATTAACTGTCAAACTGTAATTAAGGTACATTTTGATATCTCTTGTATTTTTTTGTATAATTGAATAAATAAATGAGCAGTTTTGCAATGTGATCAATAATAGTCCTATATTCTATAACTCTTTTAATTTAGTTGTCAGAAGGGCAGATAGGTCCAGTTCATTTTCTTTTTCTTTTTTTAAGAGAGTTTGTTTTCTGGTCTTGTTATGGGGGGGGGGGGGCTTCATTGATTACATGAAACAAATGCAGAACACCTTGATGTTAATCCTGTTTGATGAAACAAGCTTAACTGCAATTAGGACTCCACAGCCTATTTTAGCATTCAATCACTCAGCCTGAGTTTGTTTGACAAAAGTGAGTATTCTGCACAAATGCCCCCAATAAAAGGTACTATCAGCTTTGATGTATGACAAAATATTTCATGTGAAAATATCAAAGGTGCAAGAACCTGAGTTAGGATTTAATGAGTTAAAACTCACTTGTGGGCAGCCTTTTAGTTTAAATAACTGATATAATTTTTGACAAGACAGGTATTATGTATTATTATGTTTTCTGTATAAACATCAAATATGATAAAAAACTATGTTCAGGCATTACGCGTAATGCCTAGAGCTCATTTTCAGTCATTGCATGAAATGCCTAGGCATTTCGTGTAATGGCTAAACTGTTTAGGCATTTCGCGGAATGACTGAAATGTTCAGTCATTACGCATAATACCTGGTTTCACAGATTGCCTGTAACATATATATATATATATATATATATATATATATACCACTTGTTCTATGTATATTGTAAAAGAAATACTATGAGATTGAACATACCAAAATTGGGCCCTTGGAGTTTGTCCTGTGATGGAGATTAAGCACTATAAAAGAACAATTTCAATTACAAAAGGTTGTATGTTGTTGTTTAATGCTAAAAAGCTATGTTTAATGTTTAAAAATATTTAAAATGTTTCCTTTAACAATTCTTCTACTTGCTGTCCTGTTATTAATCCCATTGATCAGATAGTATAAAAAGTGTGTGCTTACCATGTAAACCTCATCATTTAGCAATTCCTCCAACTCCTCCCATTCTTCTAACTCCTCCGAATCCTTCATCTGCTCCAACCCCTCCAGCTCCTGCAACTCCTCAAACTCCCCCTCCTCCACCTCAAATTTTGCTTCTGTTGCTCTGCAATAAAAATAATAAAATAATCTTAATTAAGTACAAAGTAAAAACAACCAAGAACAAATATCCTTCAATTATTTAAATTAGTTAAATATATAAATTCATTACTGTTAACGTTTTCATTATTGATACTTGCTTTGTGTTAACTTGTTAAGTAAAAAAAAGCCTTATGTCAAGCAAAGTTTAAAAAAATGTAAAAAAGAATTCATGTACAAAAAAAAATTATTAAAATTGAACAGTTGTGTATACTCACTGGTTTGTACAATCCATGATTTTTGGGGGGTTGTGTTCACCCAAGCCATGTGATCCAGGGTTTTATAGTCCAGCTGTGCCATCTTCCAAATATTCATATGCCTCCAATTCCTACAAAATCTACAAAAGATAGTTGGATTACCACATCCTGGAAACTGTCCTACATCTTCATAAATGGCAAGCCTTTCCATGTTACTCATTTTCTGTTCCTCCAGGTCATTTAATATCACCAACCACACATAGAAATTTGGTTAATATTATTGAATGAAATTGGTTTCATAATAAAGTGTTTAAATATTATTGATAGCAATCTCCCTTTTATTTATTAATAAGTTATATTTTGGACCTGTACTTTATTCCATCAATTTCCTGCAAATACAAGCCTGTCATCCAGGCTAAAATAGTCCCTTCCCACATTTCCTTCCAACCCCAAATATTCTTCCAGTAAATGACCTTCAAGTTTGATGTGTATTTCAGGAATATGTAAAGTATATCCACATTTCTGTTTTGAGTTCTTATATGTTTCACATTTATTGTTTTATTTAATGTGCCACTGAGTCTGCTCTGTGTTTGAAGTTTGTAGTGTGTGTCAATCAGTTACAATGTGGTTCAACTATAATTTTGGGGTTTATTACTTTACACTACAAATATGTTAGTTCTGTTTGTATTTTCATGTAGTTACTTTAGTACTCTGTTATCTCTGTTATCTCTCTTTGAACTAAGTCATGAGGACATGACTTCTGTTGAAGGGGGAGAATATTATTAGGGAGAAGAAGAATCATTTTAATTACTATTAATTGTTTAATTAATCTGAAATATTTTAAAACATCATAAGTATACTGATGATATACAGTAGATGTCAAAATATTTTATATGTTTATGTAAGATCCATGCATTACCATTTATACAAACATCTCTCTTCTGTGAAGAGAAATGAAGTTCATTTGCTTGCTGTCATTCACAGCACACACTGTGTTGTTAAATATCATGCCATCCTAAAGATGCTGTTTATAAGACTTGTCATAGATTGATGTTAATTAAATCACTTCTATTAATATAAGCAATCAGAATAATTAATTTGTAAATTAAATTAAAGAAATAAGCCAGTACATCTAAAATCCATGGTCAATATTTAGTACAGAAATATTATGACAAGTTGTTCTATGTAAACAGTTGAATACAAATGTAGTTATTAATCAAGGGTTCATATGTTATAATAATCAGTGTTTTATATGGTGCATTGTAATTACTTATTCTTGGTTCCAGTAATTAAAGTTTACATTTTGTTACAATATTAAATAGAACTCTGGTCATTTTTATATAAGTTAGAAGGTTATACAAGTACAAGGAATGAGAAGTATTGCTTCATAGCTTAGGAATCCAGACACAGGAACATATTCCCATATTTAGAAATGAGTTTTGCAAAATATGTGGTCACATGGCATTTTCAAGTTTAAGAACCAGTCTTTCCTATAATTTCCTGCTAGTCACATGACCCTCCATATTAGGTATTGTTATCTGCAAAGTCTTAGATAATAGGTCACATGACCACCACCAGTTCTTATTTCTTGGTCACATGCTTACCCGCATTTCTTATTTCAGATCACATGACCCCTTACAGATCCTTTTTAGGTAATGTTTTGGTCACATGACCAAAATTACTAAAATCCTTGATCATGTGACTTCCGTATTTGGACATTTTACTGAATTCTGTGAACATGTGACCATTAGTTCCTGTAGCATTCCAGAGAGAGAAATGCTTCTGACTCAGGGCTTGCATTCCACAGTTTGTTATAAAAAGAGCCAGTTTAGCTAGAGAGTGCAGATTTTTCACCAGAGGGACTTTTGACCAGAGTAGTGAGCAGAGCAGGATTACAACTGAGGCACCATCAAAAGACTTTGTAACTTTTTTGTGAGAAATAACTTTATTGAAATAAAGAATTATTTGTTGAAAATTACATCTTATATATTTTATTTGAATTCAATCAATTGTCATGTAGACAACCCAGGAAAACCAAGAAGAAAACAAACACTACAAAAATACAAACCATCCTCTACTTGACACTATACAATTACTAATAATTGATATTTTACCAAAGGTTGCTAGGTGATATTTCCTGAAATAGTTGAGTATTTTTTGTTTTGCTATACCATCCACATAAAAGTATACAGAGGTGTCGACATTGGAAGTTACCACTAAAACTCCAAAGAACTGACAGTTAACTGACAGATTAACAAAACAAATATGTGGTAACATAAAAAAATACAGCATCTCATCGGGATGAAAAAGGAAATGCATTAACAGATGAAGATAAAATCAAGTCTAGATGCCAAGAATACATTAGTCAAGAAATGAATAGAGAAATAGAACCAGGAGAAGAAAACAGAAAAAATAGAAACAAGCTCAACGTACACAGGAGACTAAAAGAGCAATAAAACCTAAAATGTAACAAAGCCCCAGGTATATATAAGATAACTAGTGAACTACTAGACAGAAACTGATACAGCAGCACAATAGCTGAATAAGCTATATGACCAAATATCGAAGCAGAAGAGACACCAAAAGAATGGGCAAAAGGTCTACTGATAACACTCATCCAAAAAGATTTGACAAAATGTGAAAGAAGAGGGCAATACTTTAATATCAATACAAAGGGAAATACTGGGACACATAACTGATTCTGAGTTTTTCCTCTAACCCTTTTTGATAAAAGGGTTAGAGAAAAAAACTCAGAACTGAGTAAACAGGCTTTAAAGCTGGAAAAAATAACATGTTCGATCAAATATTTATACTGAAAGCATAATTGAACAGTGCCAAAAACACAGAAATTAGATTGCTGAATGGCAGGATACAAACAGACTAGAGAAGGATAATATAAGGAATGAAGAAAGGGTGAAACTTGTCAGGGGCCGGATTCACGAAATGTCTCAAGTCTCAAATCTGAGATTTTGGTCTCAAATCTAAGATTTTTCTTAGATTTTTCTCAGATTTGAGACCTTTTGCTCAGTTGGGATTCACAAAAGAAATCAGGCTAAGATTTTTCTCAGATTTGGCCTCAAATCTAAGACTGCCTAGGGGGTGACTTAAGTTTTCATAAAATAGAGTATATGTAATAAAAAGTCACAAAACAAAATGAAAATAGTGAAGTATGACATATTATTTAACTTGTAACACAAAATATGAATATATATTAAGAGTTTGTACAATAACAACAGTAAAACATTTACATTACAAATTTACATGAGTGGCTTGTTTTGCTGTTATAATCAGTTCTTTTGAATGTCAGTACAAATTATAGTAAAAAGACAATGTTTTGCTTGATTGAAAATATTCTAAAATGTGAGTAAATATGGTAGAGTGGTAAAATATAAATGTGTCTATTTTCCACTCATCTCAACAAAATGTTACATCAGTTTTGATTGGTCCAGACTCAAAACTTGGCTGAGATTTTGGTCTCAGCTGAGATTACTTTCGTGAATCTCAACTTAAATAGAATCTCAGCTGAGACAAAAATCTCAGATTTGAGCAAAATCTCGGCTGAGATTTAGTTAAGACTTGAGACCTTTCGTGAATCAGGCCCCGTGTTTTTTGTTCTTACTTGTACTAGACTGGGAAATGTGTAACTTTGTGGATAGACAAAATGCTAGCAAAATACTAATATGGAACTTAGATGGAACTTTATGAACAGACTTGAAGATCTTGAATTTGATGATAACATTGCACTTATATCAAGTAAATCTGAAGACACACAAAAGAAAAAAATAAGTTAGAGGAAGCAGTTTTGAAAACAGACTTTAAAATAAACACCAATAAAACGAAGACTTGACAATCAACACAAATATCAATATCAATATCCACATTAAGAATGAAGAAATAGAAGGTGGTAGACCATTTTACATATTTGGGGGCATAAATCAACAAAAACCATAGGACAAATGAAGAAATATCAAGAATAGAAAAAACTTAAAATATATACATAGCACTACTACAACAGTATGTAGGTCAAACATATATAGTAAAACAGCGAAAGTCAGGCTATTTAGAATTAATGCAAGACCTTTTCGGATCAGAATGTTGGAAAAACAACAAAAGCGATATACAGAGGTCTGAAACATTCCAAAATAATGCATAGAATGAATAATGAAAACTATCTGGCCCATAAACATAAGCAACAGTGAACTCTAAGGAAAAATCATGCCAATGCAATAGAAGAAACCATAAAAAAAGAAAAAAATGGAGTTATATTGGAGACATTTAGAGAGAAAGAGATGACAACAGAAGGATAGCAATACAATGCATGCCAGAGGGGAAGGGGCAAAAAGGCAGGTCCAAAGAGACAGTATGCGAATTCCACAGCCGTGATCTGTAGAATCCAGATTCGACGGATCAACGGATCAGGTCAAAAGAACCTGATCTGACTGATCCGGATCATGATCTGAGTGATCTCATGAAAAGGTGGCTTTGAGAGATCAGATCTACGAGATATCCCACAATTCTTTGTAAAGATGGCGGAAAACACGAGGTTTGAAATTTTCATTTATAATTTCTGCTCTGCCTAAAATAAAACCAGTTTAACTGTTGTCGAACCCACGACCTCAAAGGTCCGAAACCAGTGATTACATGCTACTGTGGCTATTAATTTTAAAAAGAGCAATGTAATAATATCTCTGTTGGATCCAAGCCATTTCTTGTTTTATATATATATTATATACTACCCATAAGAAACACATAATAAGAACCAAATACCAGTAATAATGTGAACCACAATCTGAATAAAGGATAAAGGTAAAGAAATTAGGCCTGTTTTTGACAGAATATTATAGGTTTATGCCCGTGAAATAACCATGTTATCTCAGGCATTGCATTCCATGTATTGATGTCAATACAAAAGTTGCCTCAAAGCGCACTCATGTATGACACCATAGGTTGTTAATATTACAAAAATATCTCTGAGCATTTAGGTTGAAGATTTACGAAGACGTATTTGCACTTTACTGGACTAGCATAATTACTTTAAACACTTAGGCCAATCTCAAGGTATTTTTTGTGAATAATAATTTAAGATACTTTACCAAAGGCTGTGATTATAAGTGTTCGATAGAAAGGAATTTTTTTCTGTTCAAGTTACTGCCGATTTATTACTTCGAGTTGGCAACAATGACTGCTTTGTATCTCCCAACTCGAGAGAAGTTGTCTGATGTTTACTTAACCTTGGGAAGGTACTCAGATTTGTCAGATGTTTAATTATCTGGAGTATCGAGTTCCCATGCACATATTTCTCATTGTATACTGAATGTTGTCATTTGAATCTCAGGGAAGGACTGTAAGTTTAGTTGTACTAACTCAATGGTACTCTGAACTGACAAGGTGATGTATTGTGTAGTCTTGTCTCAAGGCTCTTTCTTGTTTGCATCTTCAGCAGACTTATTTTTCATTTTCTTCCTTACTTAAAAAATATGTTAAGACGTCGTACCCACGATAGTTTTGAGTAAACTTCGGATAATTCTTCTCGTGGGAAAACTGTAAGTCTTCGTGGCTCTGACCATTAAGTTTTAGGAAAAATCTGCATCTCTCTACCAAAACATGGGTAACCCCCTATCCCCTCCCCACTGTATAATATTTATCCAGATGCAATGAGCGTGAAAAGTGACGAATGAATGACATGCTATTAAAATCTGATTATGGGTGTGTTTCTGTTTTTGTTCAGTCCACAAGCTTTTCAAGCTATTTTATACATTCATATTGCCCCCCCCCCCCCCCCCCCCCCCACCACCACCACCACCACCAAAGAAATTTTGTTTGTGAGTATGTTTGTCTGTTTGGTTGTCTGTGGTCACGATAACTCCAAATGTAAGGAAGGAATTTTTAATGAAATATTTTAAGTGGGTAGGGCTTAGCCAACGGAAGAAGTGGTCATATTTTAAAAAAGACCTGGATATATTTTGAAAAGAAAAATCCCCTCCGTTTCAAAGGTCGCATTTTAAGGTATTTTCAATGACTTTGGCTTTCTGGTTGACGTAATTCTAAAAGTAAAGAGTGGATCTTCATTAGCTTTTTTATATGGGTAGGACCTTGCCAAAGGAAGAAGTGGATGTACTTTTTGGGAAAGACTCAAATTATATTATGGATTAAAAATGTGAAAATGCTCCCTGATGAAAGTCTGTGCTTTATGGGAGCTTCTTAATTCAAAAGTTTACTTAAGAGAAATGATACTCTTTTTTTATTTTATATATTTTCTATAAATCTTAAGTTGAATTTTGATTTAAAATTAGTTTTTAAACTTATTTTAAAAGCATACCTTTTGTGGCACTTTGCTGAAATACTGAAATTTGCATATGACTTAATTTTTATATATAATGGATATTGTTTATTTAAATTTAGATTTAACAAAGAAAGAATTAATTCCCCGGACCTTATGTGGGAAAGCTGGTAGATGCTTATGCCCCTTTCACACTACAGGCAGTCATCCAGTGGTTACAATTTTTTTCGGTGGCTGAACCGCCCCCAGGTCACCCCATTTTGTCCCAGTTGTTCACACTACAGGCGGACGGCCACTGATTGGACATGGTATTTTAACCTTCAATAACACTAGAATGACAGTACTACAAACACTGTTCACCATGAAGAAACCTCAAGGCACCTTTGGTAACCATAGTATGAAACAACCAATACCTTGACTCACCTTATGTCGTCGTATTACACTGAAAGACAACCAAATCACAATCTTATGTACACTGTGGACCACACCTTCAGTTACCGTAGTCAAAAATTAATACGTGCATGTGCAAAATCATCTGCACATGCTCACGGTACCGAAATCAGAGATGGAAATTTTAAACAGTCTAAAACTTCCATAGGTAATGAACCTGTTCCAAACTGACTTGCAAGGTTGCACACGGATGTCAGACGGCGATCCAAGGACAGGGACGTTTCCCCAAACACGGGTTACCACGGGTGATACCGCCTGTAGTGTGAAAGGGGTATTACTGATGGTCGGCAGTTTACAGTACAGAACCTTGACCAACTGTATGTACTGATGTCCTCTGCCCTAAAACTATCCCTTGTGATATGACCTGTGGTGTGTTTAATTTGACGTAAAACCCCAAATAGAGAAACAGATAGAATGAATTTGAGTAAGAGATTAGAAATTTTACCAGATGAATCTTGTTATAGTAGTCTGATAAAGTTGTATGAATTTATATCATTAAATCATTGTAATGTCAGTGCACATGGACAAACTAACAAAAATAGCACTCATAGAGCACAGACTTCCATCAGGGGGGCATTTCTAAAACTTTTTGAAAATATAAACACTTTTTTCCCTTTGGTCAAACCACTATTTGGAGTAATTGCGAATACAGAAACACAGGAAACAATAAATTCCAAAGTTTTTGGAAAAAACTCACAGGGGGAAATCTGTGATCTATGAGTGCTCTTATATACAATGAACATTTATGTCAGATAATCATAAAATGTTTGGTACCATCTAGGTAAAATGGGCATTTGTGTGCGATAAATGACCTTCTATGTATTAACATTCTCAATCAGGGGCAAGTCATAGTCTTTAGTCATACTCTTAGGAAGTTCCCTTTAGTGACATGCTAAATACATGCAACATGTACGACAAGGGAAAATTCCCAAGCTTTTACTTTTCTGATAAAGTGTGCACAGATACTGGTAACAGTAACATCATATGTACCCAGATAAATTGCATTATCACCTTGATAGAAACCACAAGATATAAATTTCACTCTCCTGACAGCTGTAAAACATGTAAAACAATGTGTGTGTGTGGGGGGGGGGGGCGGTAATGCTGGTTGAGGTGGGGTGGGCAAAGCAGTAAAAGGAACCTGTTGAAGGTTTTCCTTCCACCGATGCAAAAAGTGAGATATATATATATATATATTTTTTTTTTATTTTTTTTATTTTTTTTTTTTTTGGGGGGGGGTCACTGTTTTCGAGCACATCAGGACCATGCTAGACTTTCACCAAGTCCTTTTGTCTTTTGTGTAATATATGAGTACTGTATGACTTTTGGAGAAACAACCAGCCCTGACAAAAGGACTTTTCTCACTCACAATAGGAAGTGGCTGTCCGCCTAGTGTTAAAAAAGGAACTAAAGAGCTCAGAAATCCCTGTGCACTTTTTAAGCCGATAAAAAACCCCTAATCTTATATCCAGAGCCTAGTTCTATATTTAACCCAAACAAAGTTTTGGCCAAAATACTGATATGTGTAAAATATCCCCCCATGAACTCTGCAGGATTTCTCATTTCCATGTAGTTAAATGCTGTTTTATATAGACCTTATGCATACAAGCCCATTTGTAAACAAAACAAACCACACACTTGCTGGGATTTGTTATGGTAGTATTCATACACACACAAGCCAAGTGTGAGCATCACAAGCAAAGCTCTGTCTATTTGTCCATTTCTTTACTTATTATCTCTGTCTGTTTTAATTAAGTACATCACACCAGCATCCCTTGCTTACATAATCACCCCAGAGTATCCACAGGTAATTAAAATCTCAGTTTTGTACAGCATTACTATTCTACTATATGTATATTCTGTATTGTCAGGTGTTGTTACATTTCAGTGTTTCTCAACATTTATTACGTCAACAGTTTACTAGCTCTTAGTGTGTTGATTTTACTTATGTATTATCAGTAATTTAAGTTTCTGTGTATAAATCTTGAAAATGGAATTTGTGCTTTGAAAATGTAAGGAAATATATTCCAAAGCTTCTACCATGTTTAGGGGAATATATTTATGATAATTTGGAAAGACATAAAGCTATGTTATATTGTTAAAATCCTTGTCACCAGAGAAAATTAAAGAATTTATTGAGGATATATCTGTAGCAGCATGACATGTTTCCAAAATAACTCAAAACAATTATGCAAGCACATGGATATATTCTGTTGGAAAAAAACACATTTTGAAAAAAAAATGTTGACAATGGCACAGATGATTCAATTTTGAGGGTGATTCCGATCATGAATGCAAGGATTTTGTCATTACATTCATAATCAATATTAGAGGTGCTGGGCCTTGGCAGATAGTCTTCAAGTGCTATTGTTCCATATAAAATTAATGAGTCCATATTAGTACAAAACTTGCCCATCTTTGTGGACACAACTAAAATTCTGTAAGTAATTTTTTAAAATCCTGGACTGTTTACACTTGGTGATATGGATGATTACAAAAGTTTAGGAGCTCACACTAGGAGCCTGACAGATAAAAATGGAAATGGCCAGTGTAAAACTTAGAAGGTAACAAGACCTTTCCATCATTGTGACATTTCACTAAGTGGTAATCAGAATTGTTGCATCTTTAAATTTATCAGATGAAAATAAGGGGAAAGAATTTTATTGATTAGATAAATTTAAAAGTAGCTACAATAATATATATCAATTATTCTCCAATTATATTAGGCATTAATTTCCATATTTAAGGGACTGATGTGGTGGACATGAGCCCTTCAAGAATATAAGTGGTTTTGAATGAACTTTGCTTCGAGGCTGGAAATGTATAATAAACATGTTCATTATTTATGGTAAAGGTACAATATAACACTGTATTTGACACTAATTAAAAAAATAATGTATAGACATAGCCATGAATCTATCTGTATAATTATTTATTTATTTAATTGAGTTTTATTGTCTTTTACAATACAGTGTAGGTCATATCTTGATTGGTAGTTCTATGGGCAGAAGAAACCAGTTTATACAATTGGTCAAGATTCTGTACTGTAAACTGCCGACCATCAGTAAGCAACTACAAACTTTGCCACATAGGGTCTGGGGTTTGAACTGCAGACCTCATAGGTGGGAGACGAGTGTGTTGCCACAGCACCACTGCAGCCCCTTAAATCTATCTGTAGACAATACATTTGAATTTTAAGAAAACACGATTTTAGCCCTTTTAAGTTCAAAGTTGATTATTGATAATATTTCATTTTGATTGATAAAACAATCCATCAAATTTGCAGTAAAAATAGTTCAAAGTTTGATGTACATTAGGTTTTGATGTAGCAAAAAAATAAGAAAACAAGATTTTGTGACAGAAGCAGCTTTATCTTTGTGCTAACATGGAAAAGTCAATTATGATTTTTGTCCTGGTCTTATATCCAGTGTCCTATACAAGACACTTATGTAATATATTAATTTATCACAAAAGAGAATACAAAGAATAAGCTACTCAAGATCTCATTACTGAACCCGTGCTTTTGTACCAACTATTAAGTAAACATGCATATTGTTTCTTGTCAAACCATTTGATGCTGAACATTCCACACAAGATAAACATTAAATTTTAGACAGTAAATAAAGTTTTCAAAGATAAGTTAAATAATCAACACTTTACTGCAATTAGAAAACTTTCTTAATTCAACTGGGGTTAGATACTTCAATTAGAACAGACTGAACAGAATTCTCATCACACACAAATACAAGGTACTACCACAGCACTTGCAGTGAGGTGTGTTTACAATAACATTGAGTGTTTACACTCTGTTATATAGGGGAATGCATGAGGTCTATACTTCCAAGAGAATTTGCTCATGTTGCTGCTTGTCAGTATACTGTGTGTCCAAGCTAAAGGGAACTGGAGGTGTTCAATATATTTTATGGTTTGTAGTGTAAAATTCAGTTGTAGTGTCTTTCAACAATTTCTTTCACATTGTCACTACTGTCTCCAAGATAAACCCCTCAAAACTCTTTTTACAAATTTTCATAAAACTTTGTTTCATTTATACTTTTAAAGGTTAAACAATAATTTTCACAATTTTGAAGTCTTTTTGATAAATGAATTTGTTTATATTTCAATACAACTGATGTCTGAAGATGTATTGTCAACTTTCCACATCTAGTTAGTGAGGAAAAAACAATTCTACTGGAAAAATGTCTCCCAGAAAGAATATCTTCTGGAAACAATACGTCCTGCAAAAAATACCTCCTACATATTCTGTAGACTTTGTATTTCTGGAAAAGATGCTGCCTTGAATTTCTACTTTGAATTTCTGTGTTAAACACAAAAATGCATTTAGCCCGGAAACATGGCCAGATAGAGTGATTTCATTGACCCCCAGCGTATACACACAGTCAGCAGCCTGTTGCCAAAACTTGTTTTACCGCAATTTTTGGCAGCCATCTTGAATTTCTGCATAAAACACAAAAATGCATTTATCTCAGAAACAGTGCAAGATGCCCAGGGTATTGCAGTCATCTAGCATTTTTTTCCAAAAATCATTTCCACACCATTTTCGGCAGCCATCTTGAAATTCTGCATTAAGCACATTTATCTCAGAAATGGTGTGAGATAGTGATTTCAACCAAATTGTTGACCCCCAGGGTATCTGCATAGTCATCTGCCAATTTTTGCCAAAAAAAGTATTCCAGGCATATTTGTCTGCAGAAAATGTAAAAATACATTTATCTGGGAAATGGTGCAAGATAGAGTGATTTCAACTAAATTTTTGACCCCCAGGTTATCTGCAAAGTCATCAGGTATTTCCAAAAATTCTTTTCCCACCATTTTTGCTGGCCATCTTTAAATTCTGCATAAAATGCTAGAACACATTTATCTTGGAAACGGTGTGAAATAGAGCGATTTCAGTGAAAAGTTTGACTTCCAGAGGTATCCATAGTGTCAGCTGGCAATTTTTGCCAAAAATGATTTTTTGCATAAATAGAAAAAAACATAGTTATTTTAACAGAATTATTAATGCTCATTTGTACACTATGTTTGCAGTGCAAAAACAATTTCTTTTTCACTTGCAAAGCAAGGAGACATTTTTTTAGGGATACAAAATATGCAGTAGGGATTTTTTCCAGGAAATATTTTTCCGGGGGGTATTTTACCACACATCACATCTTTTACACAAAGCAAACTTTACATTGAATTCACAATCTAATAGGGCTGTTCCACTATGCTGATCCCCCCAACAGATCTCAGATCCTGAAAATAGTTCATTTAGGAGGGTTTGCAAAGTCAAACTTTTCATTTGGGGGATCCATAAACCACGATCATAATGTTTGAGCGCATTGAGGACCAACCTGGAACCGGTGGTTAAACTTCTGGAATGATTGGGATGAACCGTGTGTGTCCCTGATAATTTCATACTTTTAAATTGTCAAAAATTTTCTGTGATCACCTACAATCCTAAAGTTATCTTTGTAAAGTTTGTAAAGCAATGTTTTCCACCCTCAGTTAGTACTGGCGATGGTATAGGCCTTTGTGAGGTTTGTAAGCAATTCAGGAGGATTTGGGAAACAATCAAAAGGACTGTAACACCAATCAAACTGTTACTTGAAAGTTTAATGTAACATCCACCCATCTTAATCTATGGACCATGACTAATTTAATTTTTTTTTCAAATGGGGACAAGGTATACAGTGTGATCACCAATATGGTACAGCCCTCTTAGGCACTTTTACCAATTTCTACACTGTGTTGAAAACCAGTAATTCTTTTAACAAACCATGGGAATTTATAACATTGACACTAAGACAAGGAAATATTCATATAAATACTCTTGGAAAGTATTACACATATTTCAATCATTTGTATACTTTTCACCCTGATGTTCTGATGTATTTGGATTCTTTTATAACAGAGATCCACAGTTAGAGACTCAGCATGACAGCTGTGGCAGCATGCTTTCAAGGAGGAAAACCCCAACCACATAAATAACAGTATGCAAATATGTTGGGGATTTCTCCATACTGTTGTGCATACAATCTGCATAAATGTGTCCCTCATTACAGTTGAGGCTAAATGGGTGGCACAAGTCTTTGTTTTTTCAGAGATTATCCCCCATACTCGAGATTGCTTGTGGTATAATGAACTCCTGTAAGTTTCCAATTTAAATCTAACTGTTCTGGTTACTGATGGATACAAATACAAAGACTTGGAGCAAGTCTAGGACTATACAGTGTGAGAAAAACAATGCAATTTGGATTGGTCTGTGCTGAACCATTAACAGTAACTCTTGCCCTGCACTTTTATCAGTACAAATTTCAGCTGCACAGTAGGGTATGGAAATTGATCCACTACATTACCAGAGTTATTTACATACTAGATACTCAACTCAATCAGTAAGCTCTGGTCAGATATGGCTGGTTAAATTGAAGAAGTATCAGTTTGACTAGCAATAATTCTTTTAAAACATCCAAACACAACAGAGAAACTGACTGATTTAAAATAATTTTGATTGAAAAATAGAAAAACTTTGATTTCATAAAGCGTTATTGTCAATACATACTCAATTATTTAACTTTTACCCAGAGAAATTGTGTTGAATTGCACCCTCCATTTAGTAACCAAAGGTTGCAACAAAGTTTAATTGGTCTCATTTTTTGAAAACCCCACCTCGCCACTGTGGCCTAGTGGATAACACACTTGCCTAGGAACACAGAGAATGTGGGTTGAATCCCAGGTACAAACAGATACATAGTGGCTCGAATGACCAGTTTGAATGGTGGTCCTCTGTCATCCGGTCCTATCCCCTGGGTTGATGACATCACATCACATGACTAAAAGCTGCAATCTGATTGGTTGATGATATGCTGCAATCTGGTTGATTGAAGGGTGACAATGTCACACCATGTGACTAAATACTGCAATCTAATTGGTTGATGGCACGATTAAATGCTGTAATCTGATTGGTTGAGGGTTGATAACATCATAAAGTGCAGTCATTTGATTGGTTGATGACGTCACAGGCAAGCAATCTGATAGGTTGAGAGGCCATTTGATTGGTTTACTTCACAGATATCTAATTTTATAATGATGTATATGGTTAAGGGGTTGATACATATTTTTGATTAGTTAAAAAGCATCTGATTGATGTCATTAAGGGGTTGGTGGTCATTTCATCATCTGGCTGTTTTATGATGTGTATGGTGTGTATGGTTCCCACCAACAAATGAAATAATTTCTCCTGTATGTAAATTTCAACAGCTCCCAAAAACTTTTTTATCACTGGATTGTAGAAAACTTGATTATAGGAGGTGGTGACAATGGGCCCCTTTTGGATGGGCACAATTCTCAGGAGGGGTACCTTGGCTTTTCCCAAGGCCACAGGCTCAATTAAATCACAATACACATGCATGTAGTGTGTGCCATCTTCAATGTTAGACAGATTCTCTGATTTTCTATCTCCAGCTGCAAATGGGCCTGTCTTGACAAATCCTAATATGTCACTCAATCTCTTGGCAAGATACAAGTGTGATGGCATGTCCTCTGATTAGACATTTGTTACAATTTTAAGTCTTGTTTTTTGTGTGGCTTCAATGGTATTGAATTCAACTGAGACAGGTGTGTTTGCACCTAGGCCCCATTGATTAATAGTTTATTTAAGTTTTTGATCAATTCTTCTATGTCAGCATAAATACCCTCAGGAATGAGTATGGTTGTATTCCCAACTTGAACAAATTGATCTGAAGGGACATTATACAACATTTGGCATACATAATTTCCATCAGTCCCACTTCCCATTCACTGACCAGTTCATAAGTTTGAGCAAGTGGTACAATACACTCTTCGGGAGTATTACCCATGTTCTTTGTATTGTTCAGTAAATAGAGATAAACGTCCTTCATGGTCAGTCTCTCCCATCATACTGAAGGAAATCAAAGGATACTTTCCATTTTCTGTACTCTCATTTGCACTTGTTTCTTTGATTTTTTGGTTTCCATTCTGATTCCCATTCAGGTTTCCACTCCTCCTCTTGTGTTTGAAACTGGGGACTGCGACCCAATAACGTTTTTGGAATGTTAGCCTCTTGTAACTTCTGAGTGAAGTATCCCCAACCAGTTGGGAGTTTTCTCTTTTTTCTCTGCATTCAAATAGCCATGTTAATCAAATCTGTGATATGTGATCCACTAATGGAACAATTATCTTCCATTAAAATTTTACCTTTGTCATTCCATTGTAGGGTCCCTTTTAACTTTTGACACAGATAGTGACATTTACTCCTCAGGTAAGTTGGCAGAGTAATGACCAAGTCATCTTCTAAATCTTCTTTAGGGTCTTCCACACGGACCACAGGATCTGGAAAAGGGTCCACAGAGCTGGCTTCCAATCATAAGTTAGCAGATGATGCATAGACTGTTTGTACAGCTTAATTTTTTCAGTAGGTTCCAATGCAGGGTCTTCTAACAGTCCACTCATATCCTTTTCTAATCTGGCCATAGCTGTAGCTGTGGCATCTCTTCCCGCTGGTGCACAGTCTCTGGTTATGGACTTGGGTACAACAATTTTTTTGATAAATTTATTCTTTGACGTCTTTTTTCTCTCAGAGGTATTCTTTTTTCTTAATGATTGCAGTTCTTCTTTATACTTTCCCAGTCTTTTCTTTCAATCCAAGAGGAATATTTCCCTCTAGAATATCATGAGCACAATCTACAAAAATGTGAAGGAGTGGTCCTTCTGCCCTATGAATGATGTACTCTGTCAATTTGGGGTCACCTTCAGCTAAAATCTTTAACACATATTCATTCTTTTTAATTACAGACATGTTATCACTATGACTGTTCATGGTCAGATGACAATATAGGTTCGGGAGACCTTCTATTTATAATAACCACTGATATCTGTGGCTGGTATCCAAGAATCATACTTTGGTTGCCAAAGTAACAACCTCACCAAGACCTCTTTTGGGTGACCTTTAATTTTGCGACTTTTAAATTTTTTCCACCTTATAATACTCATTGGGAGTGACCTTTTGCAGCTCTTCTTCATAAAATGTTCCAATGGGCTCCCCGGCATAGTCTCTGATTTTGTATGTGTGATACCTTTGTGACGCATCTCTGATGACTATTTGGAACAGTTCACCACTCCACCTCTGATCATATTCCCTTGTGAACACGTGAGATCCTGACAAAGTCCCCAACTTTAAATTTAAAGCCTTTTCTCTCCCTTGTTTCTTTCTGAATTCAGTTTGTTAATTTTCACCTGTGCTGGTGCCATTTTAATGGAACGATGTACACTTCATTTGTAAGCTCTTGTAATGTCTTGCAGTGAATCAATATAATGGTAAGACTGTTCAAATGTAAAGCCCATCAAATTGCTGCATTTGTTCACATGATCTGATAGGGAGCTGGACAAATCGGCCCTTTGCCAAATCGGCCCTCGGCAAATCAGCCCCCTAAAAAAGTTGGCCCTGGACAAATCGGCCTCTAAAAATTTGGCACTGGACAAATCGGCCCCTAGTTGAAAACTTTTGCAATTAAAACATATTTGTAGACCTGCTGAGAGCATTTGACTGGGTTGATAAACTTATTTCTTCAAGATTATCAGATAGATACTTGCCTTAATTGAAATATTAATGGTGTTTAATTAAAATCTAGTCCATGTTAATGTTGACTGGGGGGGTGGGGGTGGGTAATTCTGTAAAATTATGTATAATGTTGAGAATTTTGGCTAGGTGTGATTGACACACTTCAAAGATAATTTGACTAAGTGTAATTAGCACATATGAATGATGTCAGGATACTGCAACCAATTCCTTGTAACCTATGTGCAATAAAACTTGTTTATGTTAGAATTATTAAAAGTGCAATTACATTGCATTCACAACCTCTGTTGATGGGATTATAACTTTAGTGATCTTTGGTATTTGTTTAATATAGGGATTACTAGCTAAAATGTTAAACAAACAAACAGTATTAGACATCAATAGCTGATTGTTCACATTGATGTCCATGCAGAGGATTATATCATCTTCCTCCTTTGTGGGCATCAAAGAGAACAATGGGCATTTGGGCATCTCTTTGAGTTACTTGATAAATCAGGAACCAAAATTCATATATCCACAATTTAACACAAATTATTTTTATTATTACTATTATTTTTATTTTATATTTTAAACAGATTATATTTCATCTATTGTTGTGACTTTAGAAATGATAGTAATACAATAAATAACTATTGGGGGAAAAATAAGTCACTGTGAAGATTTTGAATACAAATCTATGATATCAGAGTAAACTGAAGAGATACATAAAACTCACTGGGAAAATTAAATGTCTGGGGGTTATTGTGAAAACAATTACATAAATCTTATGTACACTTATCTATCTATATCTAGGGGGCCGATTTGACCGTACATTATTTTATAGGGGGCCGATTTGACCAGGCAATTTTATTTTGAGGGCCGATTTGACGGGGGCCGATTTGGCAAAGGGCCGATTTGTCTATGATTTATC
Organism: Sabellastarte sp. h YS-2021; assembly: GCA_964017235.1. Taxonomy (NCBI): domain Eukaryota; kingdom Metazoa; phylum Annelida; class Polychaeta; order Sabellida; family Sabellidae; genus Sabellastarte; species Sabellastarte sp. h YS-2021. The sequence continues at coordinate 142,076,317 of OZ024928.1, forward strand.
TGATATCATCAGCCCTCAACCAATCAGATTACTTGTTTCTCTCATGCTCCACTGCGCATGCTCAACTCAAACCAGAAGTGCTCCACTGTGCATGTGCAACTGGAAGTGTCCTTAATCACTGCGTTATGTGTGTGTGTGTGTGTGGGGGGGGGGGGGGCAAATGTAGTCATGTGACGTCATCAACCTATCAAATTGCAGCATTTGGTCAAATGATGTTACGTCATCACTCCTCAACCAATCAGATTGCTTGTTTCTCACATGCTCCACGGCAAAGCACAACCTGAACTGGTGTAACACAAAATAATTATCTTGCAAGCAATATTTTGCACCCCCAAACAACAGAGGGCTTATAGGGGGGGGGGGGCAAAATATAGCAGAAAGAGCTGCAAGATAATCACCCCCTGCCAGATATTTACTCCGCTCTCTGTTAAAAGATACAATAGGACAACACACTAGTGTGTTAATTTAGTCAATTGGACAGTTGTCATTACATGCATATCAGTAACAATGCCTAAGACTCTTTGGGGTGTTTTGAGGTGATACTTAGATATTTACATGTTTAAAAGCAAAATTATTAACTTAATCACAATTTTTAAGTGTTTACATACTAAGTTCTTAAGTAGATAGCTTCCCATATAACCTAGCCAAAAGATGCAACTTTATATGCGTATCAGTCCGTTGTATCACCAAATTCATCAGATTGATTTCTTTGATTTAATTGCATTTTCATATTAATTTTGCATTGACTTGTGAAAATATAGTTTTCTTAATAATTTTTTGTTAAATTAAATAATAAGGCTCAACCATAAAATCGCCACAAATATGTTTGCCCTGTTAAAGGTTTAATTTGAGTAAGTCTCATGATATTTATATATTCGTTTGAAGCTGATTTGTTTCATTTCATGGTTTGGGTCTATTTCCTAAGACACTATATAAAATAATATAATAAATGATGTAAATATTATTATTAATGTCAAAAGGAACCTCAACAAAAAGGCATATTTCTGTATAAGACTTGATGCAATAATTATTTTATTTGTTCTGCAAGAATATAAAATCAACATAAATAAATAATAAATAAATTTAATGCATGTGCTGTGCTTGGCCCCACATCAATATTAAATAGAATGCAAGTGTTCCACTACAAGTTAATCCCCAACACAATAGTAATCACTGATTTGGGGAGGGATTCCAAATCTTGCAAGGGGGATCAAAATATCTCAACCGCCATTGCAATATTTTACCCCCTAGTGACAAATATAGGGGAGTCATTATCTCGCGTACACTGGAAGTGCCCTTAATCACTGCAGTATGGGGGGGGGGGGGGGGGGGGGGGGGGGGGGGGGGGGGAGGGGGGGGGTCTCCTGCTCACTATACACTACTGAAACCACTATTTACACATTTTTTAATGTTTTACAAATAATGAGGTAAAAATAAAACTTTCTCGAAAATAAATTTTGGCATAATAATAATTGACATTTCTGCTGAAATGGAGTTACCAAAAATCAAAGCCTTATAATCTTTGAATTCTGTCTTTATCCATAGTAGGGCTGTTCCATTATGATGATCCTCCTTTGCGATTGACTTGTAATAAAGAGAATTATCTGCTGGGGACTCCATTTTTTAAAAATCTTTTTCACCACAAACCACAATTGCGCCAATCATGATGCTTGTAAACCTATCTTTTAGTTATCACCCAGCTTTGCGATAATTTTAAATGGTTTAATCAGATCTCATGTAAACCTTGTTGAAAACCCATCACAAACCCATCACATTCGTTTTAAGTCCATCTTTTGGGTCAAATGTCGATCTTAAAGCCATCTTTTTAATGGTAAACCTATCTTGAACTCTGGGATGATATACCTATCACAAACCTTTTGTCAGTCTCTGCGATTTTGAAAAGATTTGAAATTAGCCAGTAAGATTGCCTCCCCAAACACAATAAAAGTATGTGATGTCAAAAGAAGCCATGTTGATCCAAAGATGGGGTTTGTGATGGGAAATATCTAGATAGGATTAAAAATATAGGTTTGCAATAGGTTTGCAATAGAGAATGGCTGAAAAGACAATGAGCTGTTATGTAACAAATGTCTAATGGACTACAAGGACAAATAAGAGGCACAATGAAACACCTTCTCTACAGAGAATACAATGAACAGACTTCGTCCAAATGCTTGTTTAAGAGTCAATGGACAATTTATGATAAGTTGACGCACACTTAATCAGGCCAAGGTAAACCTCATCTGATTGACAGACAGAAATGGCTGAAAGAAAACTTTTCCTTCCGCAACACCCACATTATGTGTCATCTCTTCCAAGAATACTTTCAAGCCTGCAAACAAGACCACACTTTCTAGGCCACCCAATGCAGCTGCATGAGAGGAGTCAGAACAGCCCACAGCCACATAGAGAATATCAGGGAAGTCATTACCACTGAGTGGCCGATGTGGATCAACCAAGGAGCTGAGGAGATTGCCAGGTGTCTCCCCCACCCATTAACAAAACCCACCAAATAGTCGACCATGTGCTACACCCACCATTAGTAAGTCTGACTTCAAGCTGGCAGCCCAGGAGAGGTGAAAGAAGTTGGACTTACTCGAAGACAAACCAGAAAACCCAGAATGACCCGATAACTGCCAATTTTGATTGGCTTCGATTGGAACTGAAGAACTTGTCAACAGAGTCATTTGAAGACTTCCAAGTGGAGACACTTGCCTTGATCAGAAACCTCAAAGATAAGGACAGGTAGCAACAAGAGCAACAGAGTTTATTACTAAAGGCCATATGCACTACACTCGAGTCTACCAATACCACTTCAGTAACAGGGCAATTACAGCAGACATTCCAGCCCCAAATATGCAGCACCAGCCCATACAACAACCTATACAGCTACCACTCTAACAGCAGATGTAGCCGCCAATCGAAGCAGATGCAGCCGCTCATCCAACAAAAGATGCAGTAAAAAAATCCAACAGCAGGAGCAGCCACTCCAAATTACTTCACAGCAAAAGGGCGAAATCCAGAAATGCAGAGCCCAAGAACATACCGCCTATGATCACCAGACACTGAAACCACCTTCCACAGTCTCAGGCCTCCAATGCCAATGGATCCAGCCTCATTAGGCTCAGCAGACACCTCATTTGGGTTACTCATCTCAGTAGATGACAGCGGAGCAAACTCAATACCCCCCACTCCTGCCAGAGACCAACATCAGCCAAGATGACCAGACTGACGATGAGCAGTAGTTGACACCAAGAAAGTGTCTTCCTACAAGCCAGCACCTATCTTTTAGCTGAAAATTTCTTAGGCCCTTTTCAGGGGCGCCCAATCGGCCTAAACCAGTTATTCAGCTCTGTTGTTAAAAATATAAAAATAAAAAATCCTCCCAAGTCATAAACAAACCCACAGACATACAAAATAGGCATCCCGACATTCTCACACATCAAATATAACAGCAACCCCTTAAAATATTTTAAAGTTAAAGTGTCCATTGTTCAATATCCCTTCCTCTTCTCTCTCATACATAATGTTAGGCCATAGTGGCTAACTAACGAAACCCAAAGATAAAATGTCAAATTGTCCAGGGTTCAAACCCTGCCCCTGTCCAACCAAGTTTAAATTTAAATGGGAGAGGGTTCAAACCCAATCACAACTCTGTCATATAATGTCAAAACAAGTTTGAAGTTAAATGGAGGAGGGTTCAAATCCTACCACACCAATGTTTAAACAGGTTTAAAGTCTCATGGGGGAACGGTTCAAACCCTGCCACATGTCTGTTATGCAATGTCCAAACAAGTTTGTGCCTTGGTAGCCATTCTTGGTTTTCGGCCCTGATATGGAAGATGAATCCCTTCCCTTGGATTCCTTCAAGATTCGTACCCATGTTCTCTGATTAAAACTGTCAATGCAGGATTTCGTTCAGAGTAAATTGTATTGGATCACACAAGCAGTGATGACACACATTGCCACACTTTTCTCCTGCTGCATCATGGAGTGCAACACCTGAATCCTTCTGAATCACAGGGAAAATTGGAACCCATGAAAAGCCGGACTGGGAGCTGGATTTACGATTGGGTCGTCATAATGGAATGCTCCATTAGAGTTATTACACTGTATTTTACAGCTATACAAACTGAAAATTTGCTCCATCTTGGCAAAAGGGGGTTTACTTTGGAGTACCTTTCAAAAGTAATTGTAAATACCATGCACAGATTGAATTTATTGTTGACTTAACCTAAATTACGCAGTTTATCGAAAGAACAAATATCTCGGAAAGTGGTCGAGATAGATAGATTTTGAGCTAATTTTACTCAACATGTAAGACTCTCATTTTAGAAATATTCTTGAGTTTTATCCATGGCAAGTTGGGATTTCAAAGAGCATCCTGAAAATGTCACCTGGCACAGATATGTACCACAGAACATTGTTGCAGTGTTATTTGATGTGCAGAGTCAGACGCCAACAATTCCTTGCGATCAGATATGAGTTGATGTGGGAACCTGTGTGTACAAGAGATTGCTAGACTCGTCATGAAAGTATTTCTGGCATGGGCCTGGATAAAGGCTATGAATGAAAACTGACGTGTGACAGATTTTACCCAGGTGATATATCTGTTTATTTTTACTTTCTAACACTGTTATCAGAAAAATCTGAAACACTTTAAACAGGTTGGTTTGCTACTTGCTTTTGTTGTCTGTCTCTGTGGGGAGTACAATATTTTGACCGTGAGAACTTTTATATCATCTTAGTGTGGCCAAACATTTAAAGATTATTACATCTGTCAGCATATTTGGAACAAAGTAACATATTTGAAAACGTAATCACCATTGGAATAATTTAAATACACGCCTGTTATTTATTTCTATGGTAATTATGTATACTAAAGAATTTAGTATTGGAGAAAGTGTCCAGACCATTCATCAATATCAATTACCAACTATTTATTTTTAGTTTAAATTTATAATAAATAATATGTTCAAATGACCAACAACGATGGAATAGACAAACTTTAAGTTCTATAAATACAAAATAATACCAATCGTCAAAAATAGCAATACATTCAAAGGTATTTATTTGATATTGTTCATGGAAAATTACTCTCGTGAAAAAAATCCACTAAGGGTACATTTTTTGTCTCCTGTAAAATGCAGCTTAATTTGACCCTCTGATAAAAACTTCTGACATGAGCTTTCTGTGGAGATTTCCAAAGGTTATATATTGTTGCAGTTAATTTTATTAATAGGGTAAAATCACAGTTATATTAATATTTCAATTTATAATTTTCTGTAAAATAAGTTTAAACTTAAAATGTAAAATCTTAATGGTTCAAATGACCCAATACTAATATAAAATTGTGGGCTATGTGGTGTATTTTATGAGTCAATAAGGCCATTGAAAACTTAAGGAAATGACTTTATGGTCCACATATCCAGATATAAAATCTGCAGATCAAAACGTCTGTGTAATTTATGCAGACATCAGACAGGGTTCACATGTGAAACCTTGTCATGTGGGTGATAAAAATGTGGTAAGATTCAACTGGTGTCAGCAGTCTCACTCTGTTTCTGTGTATAGAGTACACACATGAATAAAGTAATGGCCTTTCTTGTAGCCCAGAGATTTCTAACTCCCAGAGTTGACTGCTAAACCACCAAAATGGAGAAATTCTCAATTTGATAAACATTCATGCATATTTTGGGAAAAAATAGGTGTAGATGTTGTTTTTCTATTGCCCCCGCTCTTTTGTGTTTTTGTATGAGTTGTTTTTTGTTGAAATACGGACCTTATTAACGCCTTCCATATGTGCATGTGTCCGTCCGTGCGTCTGTCCTCTGTTCGTTCATCACGTTTTTGCATAAACCTTAATATCTCATTCATTTATAAAGATATCTTCACCAAATTTGCAGGGAATGTTTATGGCTTTGAAAACCTCTCTCTGCAAAGAGACTCATTTTGAAAAACAAAATGGCTGCCATAGCTAATTATTTAAAAATCATTAAGATGCTCTAAAACTTGAAATATTGCAGCTAGGTTCATCAAATATGCGCAAAATATATATGGCTAGGAAAGTTAGCCTGATAGTAATTTAGCTTAGTTTCAAAAACACAATGGCCGTCATATCACATGTTACATGGGATTATCCTATTAAAAAGGCCTTATATCTCCCTTATCATTGCTAGTAGGGGTTCCAAATGTGAAAACAACTTAAAGGAAGTCAAGGCCTGAGACTATTTTCCAATTGCTGACTTTTACCTTTAACCCCTCCTTCAATGTCAAGTGGGGTTATCTTACTACAAAGGCCTTATATCTCCTTTAGTTCTCCATTATTACTGATTCTAAGGCGGGAGATAACCGCTGCGGCAGTGACCTTGTTGTACTATGCGTGTTGTTTACAGATGCATCTGTCATGCACAATCTGGCACAAATCAAATATATGTAGAAAATTTAGAAAATACAATAATCCAAATTGATGTCTGAAAGGAAAGCACAGGAAATTAGCCAATTAAGAATATACCAAAATAATAACTTTACATACGAAAAATATAAGAATATTTCGTCACATTCAACACAGTGTGTCTGTCACAATTGGTGTTTCAGTATGTTGGGAAAACTATTACATACACTAGTTTTAAGTTTCTAAACTCCAGGCATCAGCAAGTAACTACCTTGTTTCCCACTCATAGAGGGGTCTAGATTGGAACCTACATAATCACTAATAGTATGTGAGCGTACAACACCACCTTAACCCCGTTATTTCTGTTGAATATTTTTAATTTTCAACATACATCGTGAAACATTACAGTGTGGGTGACTAAATATGTTGATAATGATCCTTCAGTATAAATTTCATATTGATGCAACTGTAAGATCAGTGTAAAATGAAAATCTAGAATATAGTTGAACCTCTATTAAGGCTACCCATTTTCCATATGCCGAGTTAAATCTTTTTATTATGTTGAAAGACAGACATGCTCACATTCACTTTCAAGAAAAATATACACATGGTTACTGTTTTATTCCTCTTTTTTACTTCATATGAACTTGGCAACTTTCTGCAATCAACCCCCAAGTTTATAAAAACTGCGAAGTCGAGAATTTGTGGAAGAGCCTGCCTGAATGATTTGTAAATGTAAAATAAATATTTTGTATTTATCATTGGTTATTCCACGCTATCCAGTTACATCTCAACAAGGTTTGGTGTCCGTGGCCCTGTACTCAGGTGGTTTATTCCTACCTCCCTGACCCTTCTCAGTCAATAAAAATCAGCTCTATGTTATCAGATCTCAGTAAACGCCTTCAAGATTTGACCTTCGGTCCCTCCTTCAAGGCCAAACAAGGACAGCAAAACTTTAAAGTGCGTATAACTTGCTTATTATTGGTCCTAGAGGTTTGCAATGTGACTTGGGGCCCTTCTTCAAGGTCAAACGAGGATAGTCAAACTTAAATGTGCTCGCTTATTATTGGTCCTAGAGGTTTGCAATGTGAAACCAACTTGTAGGAAATCATGGGCTGGGAATCAGAATTCATATTTGACCTTGGGCCCCTCTTTCAAGGTGAGTTGTGTTTCCAGTGGATACAAATTTCCATCGGTTTTCTGATGCGCTAGGTCCCAAATTTTAAAGCTCGAGCTCTAGTGAGGCTCACACTTTTAGAGATCACTTTTTTTGTCTCTTTTTGAACTTTCATGAATTGTGGCGTAGCATGCTGAGTGACTGTTTCTTCACTGTAGTTAGGCTACAATGGGCTATGTTAGTATCGGGATGGGCGATTGCTTCAGTGCAGTACTTGTGTCACTGATGGCTTCGCAGCTCGCGCTAGTGGAGCGAAACTCCTTTCGGCCTTGTTTTCAATAGGAATATGTTCTTGGTTGTTGTAACTTAGAGTCTGCTTTGATCGAAGATGAAGCTCAGTAAGAGTTGGATAGAATTAAAATTCCTTCATGTACAATATCAAAATTTAAATTGTACCAGAGTTCTTCTAAATTCCACGGGATTTTTAATATATGCCATGTACTGTCAATTACAGGATTACTTATTTGGAGGGTTTCCATGCATAAGGTTAGCAGAGTGGAATCCTTAGTGGTAACCATACCAAAGAATGATTGTCACCCTCTAGTGAAATTACCCTAAAAAATTTGTTCTGGCGAATATTGGCCAAGAAACAAAACAAAGAATGAGAACGGGCTCTGTGTCAGCTGACTGTGTGTTTTGAGTTTCAGAGTAGAACAGGAAGAAGAAAAGGACACAAAAGTTGTGCCCTGCAAATGGTATTCAGCAGTAAAGTAACAAGTCAACTGCTAAGGAGTAAAATGTAGGTGGAATAGATCTTTCAGCAAAATACTGTAAATGCAATAGTTTCAATTTACAACTGATTTACTTCAACAGTGACAACCTTAACGTAGCTATAGCTCAGCTATGAAATGAGTTTAAGGGCTGCAATTTTACAATGGTATAGCTGACCCAAAAGTAGATGAATAACACATTTAAATAAAATACTGTAAATGCAATAGTTATCAAGTCACAACTGATTAACTCAACAGTGAGAACCTGAAAGTAGCTAATGCTGTGCTATGCAATGAGCTATAGGTCTGCAATTTCACTATGTTATAGATGACTGTAAAGTAGGTAAATAACATATATAAAGAATATACTCTAAATTCAATAGCTGTGAAGTTACAACTGCTTTACCCAACAGTGAGAACCGTAAAGTAACTATTGCTCAGCAATATCATGAGCTACAGGTCTACAATTTCACTATGTTATAGATGACCCATAAGTAGGTAACTGACATATTTAAACAAGTTACAAGTGATTTTACTCATTATGGAAGGAACTGAAAAGTCAGAAAGTAGTTTTGTAATGGCTCTGGGGAACAAACGAACAAACAGATCTGCATGGCTTGAAAAAGTTTTCATCCTCGATAGTTAAGGTATCTTTTAAAAAACAGGGTCTTGTGGTTTTGGAGAAGAAGTTGTTAATGCCGGATGCTGACATAAAAAGCACTTGTAAAGTGCAGACCTCCACCAGGGGAACATTTCTCAATATGCAGGAATTTTTTTCATCCAGGATAATCCAGATCTTTCCCAAAAATGAATCTTTTTTCCCTTTTGTCAGGCTCTACATACTCACATAAAATTAAGATCTGTTTTATTACCTTTGGAGTAATCATGAAAAGGCCAGTCTTGTGAAAAATTATTTTTCCCTCTACCAAGCTTATCTGACAGTTCAATTATAATATGTTGAATTACATTTATGTTATGTCATCATTTATTTGGGTGTTAGTAAGATTATGAAAAACTATTGCATGGCTCTACAACAAATCTAACATAAAAGCAATTAAACTTTTGGAATTATCCACAACCAATTCAGGATCCAGGATTTTGTTCAAAGTTTCTTTTTTGGGCATTGGCAGAGGCACGTGCTATTAAAGTAAGGACCATGTTTATACCAAAATTAAGTTATAATTCTCTTGATTAAAAAACAGGTTTCAACATCTGTGAACCGTCAGCTTTCAATTTCCTTTGGTTTATACTTAAAATTTTACTCAGTCTGCACAGTCCATCAATGGACTAGTTGAAAAGTTGCAGTCATATCATTCACAGAGAAAACATGATAAATTGAACTTTCGAAAGTTACTTATACTTAATAACCAAGAAGAAAGGGGAACAGTCCAAAACCATTCTTCTGGACAAGGAGGTTTAAATAAGCTTATGAATACCAGGTATAAATTATAAAATGTACCTAATTTAAACATGGTAAATTAGAAAGCTACTAATTTAACATGGGATTACCATACATTCTTATTGTTTGGAAGTTCATTTTTTTCTCAAATGTGTTCTTTCAGCTCCATTCAATGGGTTGTCAGCATTGGGCTTCAGTGAATCCTCCATGTTGTCATGAGCTGAATTCAAACCCATGACCACAGAACTAGAGGCAAACAGGCAAACGATTGAAATGGACATGTTTTAGTGATGGTTGTGTCTAGATGTCAGTAGAGTTATTTAGCGAGGACTAACCCAATCCTGATTTTGTGATTTGTGGAATTGTTCAATAAAGGTTGATCCCATTGTTGGTAATATGAAAACAAATATGAGAATTAACAGCGCATACTGTGTTTTACATATGACTTTACTGGGGGACTTACAGATCATGAGACAGAATAACACCCTTGCTGGAGGATCAGGTTCCTTTGTAAATAAGGGAAAATACATTGTATGCACAAAAAGTTTTCAATTGGCATCAAATACCATGAGATATACACATACTGGATATTACATCAGCTATTTCCTAACATGTATGAGTCCTCTATGAAAAGAAAATACATGTGCACACGTTTGAAAATAGATACAGCAAAATTGGAACCTACAGCAAGGCTAGGGGAAAAACATGCATTTGTAAAGAAACCGTTTGTACACAGTGGGATAAACATTACATAAAAGCAGAAATAAGTGAGATATAACCCCAAAACCCCAAATTTGTGACTTTATGACCCAAGTTTGACCCACAATGGAGGGCAGGGGTAAATATTACAAGCTTTCTCGACTCCCTGCGTATGTGTTTCTATCACCACTACCCCCCACCCCCACCCCCATACATTCAAAAGTTGTAACAAATATTAAAGGAGAAAACAGTCAAAAGCACAAAATATGCATTTTATGACCACAGTTTGACCCACAAGGGAGGTCCAGGGAGTAAATCTGGGTAGATTTTTGACTCTATATATTGGTTTTCTATTACCTCCCAATAGATGTTAACGTCCTAAAAGCATTAATAAGGGAGATAAAATCCAAAAACACGAAAACTGCAATTTTATGACCCCATTTTGACCCATAAGGAGGGGATCTGGGGCCGGTTTCACAAAGCCTCCTTAAGATAAAGGTCACCTTAAATTCTAGGATTTCCTTGATTTTCTCCCTCCTTTAAGAAATCTCAGTTTCACAAAGCCTCCTTCCTTAAAAGAGACCTTGAAAACTTCCTTGAATTTCAAGGAAGCTAAGGACCTACCTTAGATTTAAGGAAGTGTCCTTCAAGGAATGTTTATTAACTTTAATGAACATTTTAAGGTGAATCCACCTAAATATATAGACGTTGAAACATTATTGTCAAACCTACATCCACAAACAATGTTTTGCTATTTACTTCATACAATTTGGTTGTTTAATTCTTGAAAAATTGATGTTCAAACTTTTGAAGTGAGAAACATATTCATGGAGTTTCCTTGAACACAAAAGGCCCCTTCCTTACTTTGGGTAAGAAATTGTCATGTGACCTACTGTATTAATTTGCAAAATATAATCACAACCAATCTGCATTTTACAAAATTTATTAAAATATAGTAAAATATAGATTTACTGACTTTACTGATCTTTAACTGTGTTACAATAAGGACATTCCCTCCATAAGGTAATTTAGGTACAAAATAAGTGCACAAGTACACATGTACTTACAGTGAAAGAAAAACATTGGTGTGGTTATAGGTTTTGGAAACAACTCCAAAAAGAAATAAAAATGCAAATAATGTATCTGAAAATTAAAATGTACCTAATGTACCAAGTTTAAAATAGTTAAAATGCAATTTACTCTCTTAATATTTAAAATAAATTGTGTGAAGGTTATATAAGTAATGGAGGGGAAATTCCAAGCAGTGTGGTTATACAGGGAATCGTCCTTCCTTTCTTTTAAGGAAAATCTTTGGTAAGGTGGAATAAAGGAGGCTTTGTGAAACAGGATTTCCAAAGGTTAGAAATTTGCCTTCCTTTACTTTAAGGAAGGAAAAAACAAAGGAGGCTTCGTGAAACCGGCCCCAGGTCGTAAATCTGACCAACTTTCTAGATTCCCTGTATATGGTCTCCTATGACCTCCCGATACCTTCAAAAGCTCTAAAAGTAATAATAAAGGAGATAAAAGCCAAAACCATAAAATCTGTCGTTTTATGACCCCACTTTGACCCATAGGCGGGGTGGGGTGGGTGTGGTTGCGGGTGGTTGCAGAAGGTAAATCTGAGAGGTTATTAAGACTATCTGCATATGGTTTCCTTATCACCTCACAATACATTTTATGGCTCTAACTGCAACAGACAAGGAGATAATGAGGGCAGTGTTCTGATGAACTACCTGGTCATAAAACGCTCAGTTAGGGTCCAATCACTCCTAGAGTCTAATCAGCTCGAGATTTTGATAATATTGATATATATTCAAAATAATACCCTCTTACAGTAAGTAGTTTTGGCCAAGTGCCAACAAAGAGAAGACATATCCGGAAAAAAATTATTTTCTATCATGTGACCTTGATAAAGGTAAAAAAATATGAATGTACGAAAGGGAGACAGTAATGTGGCAGCATAGGTGGGAGTGGGGGAACTCGACATGAAAACAAATAAGGCCCGTTTTCAAGGGACATTTAAAGGGAAAAGTTTTTTAAGGGAAATCTCCTCAAATTACAAAGATGGTACATTTGGAGTGCTTATATACAAATATCAGCAAACACCACAGCTTACTGCCCAACAGGCACACGCCTTGAAATGTCGTTGATTTAGAGTTGAAAACAGGTCCTGACGTTGAAATGCACATTATCAGCTACTAAATCTAAGTTAGTTTTCTGACATGAAAAAGTAGTGATATTTTGATCAGAAATCATGGTGATTTTTGGTTGAAAAATTGACACTGACACAATTTCAATACTATTTCAAAGCTGGATTTCTGATTGGAAAAAGTAGTGATACTTCATAAAAAATCACCATTAAATCAAGTTAGGTTTTTCGACATGACATCTTAGTCATGGTTATTGAACAGAAAACAGGTTGAATATTGGGAAATGAATGACTAGTGATCATTGATTGAAAATTCTTTTTGTAGAGGGTGATATAGTGTTTAAGTCTAACTTTTTGAAAGAACTATTATTGCAATAGTTTTTGAATTTGTAGGTATTTGTAAGGCAAAGACTAATTTTTAAAGATTATAAAGATGATAAAGATTATGTGTGCATGTACTTGTACATTCTTATCCATTCTCCTTATTAATTTATAGCAACAACAAAACTGATGCACCCAAATATAATTTTTATAATTATAGTTTGATTAATGCAATTCCTGATAATTAAAAAAAAACATTTTGAAGTCAAACTTATCTTAAATGAAAAAAAAGATGAATTCAAACTTATTCATCAAAACTTAGTAATTTGAATTTGTTTCTCAAATTCTCCCATACACAAATAACTAGTTTTCGCCTGAAACTTCTCTATACAGAGAACCTAAGCTATAACATTTTATCACACAACAGTGAGATTGGGGGGGGGGCCTGGTTTTTTTTATCTGTACACTGCTACACAGAACATTAGACCTGTGACTAAAAGTAATTAGATGGCACAGCAGGGGTGCTCAAATGCATGTATGGTGTTTACTTCTTTAGGTCTGTTTTTTATGTTCAGAACTGACAACTAATTAAGGTGGGGAGTAATTGGTGTAGTTCTACAAATGTGGCTTTTCTTGTGTATTTTTCAGTTTATAGGACAAAGTTGTATGAGACACAAGCATCTGAACTGAGCATTGCGGCTTTGCTACATGATTATAGCTTCTTTATAATTACAATATAATTATAGCCAACTTAATAAAATATTTAAAAGAAACTGATTGGATAAAATACTGAAGATATAAATAATGTCACAATTGTTATTTACAAAGAAAAAAATTATTTTAAAATTTCGCAAAAAGAATTGCAATTGAAGGCACTGAATAATACCAGTCCTAATATTAACAAAAAAATGGATATCTAGTTGGAAAATACGGATTTACATATCTTGAGCAATTACATTTGAAAGCTGATGCAAAATTACGTTATTACAATGTCATCAGAAATAGAATATTGAATATACAATGATTCATGAAAACATGTCATCTTGGAAGAATTAATTACTTTGAAGATGTATCCAAATTGTAAAATATGCATATGGATAGTTATTGTATAATATTATTAAGAAGCTATAATTATGACACACAAGCTACAATGAGTCAAATAAAGAAGACAGTGTAAACAACCTGATTTCACCCATTGAATTCAACCCTATTTCATACATTGGATTCAACCAAAAACAGTTTGCAAAATCAACACATATTTCAACCAGATTTCACCCACTGAATTCAACCTGATTTCACCAATTGAATTCAACCAGATTTCACTGGTTGGATCCAACCAAAAACGGTTTGCAAAATCTACATGTATTTCAACCAGATTTCACCCACTGAATTCAACCTGATTTCACCAATTGAATTCAACCTGATTTCACTGGTTGGATTCAACCAAAAACGGTTTGCAAAATCTACACGTATTTCAACCAGATTTCAACGTTGGATTCAACCAGATTTCAAAGTTGCGTGCCTGCTGGGTGGGACAAAACATATCACCTTTTGACAGCACTGATAAACTTTCTTCCAGACTAACAGGGCATAAGTCCTTAAGGTATTTTATTACTTGATGCATTTTTTACTGTTTTAAAGCGCATAAACTTTATTTAAATTTTCAACATCAGATTCCTACACAAGCCAATCTGTACACAGGAGTTAATTATCTGAGATGGGTGTACATTACAAGTCACTTACTTACCATGCAACATTAGTTTGTTTCTTTTAGCTCTTTGAACCCTCGACTTTGGTAGAGAAATCGAAAGTTACAAAAATGTTATTTTTTCATTGGTTCCCCTGAATACAACAGCCTCTCAAGTATTCTTAACTAGATTGTGCCCACATGACGCTAGCAAATACTCAGACAGGCAACTCTCATGCCACAGCTGTTGATTAGGTATTTCTTGTGGGACCATAACTGTTAAAAATCATTTTTAATTATTGCATTTGTAATCTACCTGCAATGATAAGATTGTTAATTTTTTTTCAAGTATTTAAATGGTTGTCTGTAAATGCTAAAATAGTTAGCCCTAAAGTTTATCTGTTTTGTATGGGGTCTGTTTTGTATGCCTTTACCATACTAGTAGAGATTGATGAAATGTCGTAAAATGCTGTGATTACATCTTAGCAGATTGACTTATATCTCCAAATAATTTCTTATTTTTCTAAATTCTAAATAAATCTACAGTTGTGCTCCAATACAAAGAAAATATGGATAAAATCAAAGTACCTTAAAATTGGTTTGATTTCTGATTGCAATGATTAAACTGTGGAGAAAAAGTCCACAGGTGGGGTTTTTATGGTCCTCATAAACAATTTAAATGTCAACTTGAATCCCCGAATTTAGCCATGTGTGAACACAAACGTATATCTCCCCAGGGTCTGTATTCACAAAGACCCTTAAAATTACACTTAAGTCAAAGAAAAATTCTATGCTAAGAATTTTCTGATTCTTATCATAAAATAAAATCCTATTCACAAAACAATTCTTAGCAAAGAATAATTCTAAGAGTAGAAGTAAAACTAAATGTATCCAATTCTTAAAATTTTTCTTGGACTAAGTGTAATTCTAAAAAAATTCCAAGAATACAGATCTATGTGAACAGAAAGTTAGAAATTTTGAAATAATATAAAGAGGTTGTATTTCAGTAAAGTGCACCAATGGACAACTTAATATGTAACACTCTGTTCTGCATGTCGATTTGCAATTTTTGCATGTCTATTTAGTTAAAGAGCCTGTAGCACCCTCAACACAACTGGACACAACCAGTTTAAAAACCACATAAACAGAGCAACTACATACAACATTTTGAAAACTGCCAAGTTATAAGGGATATATTTCACTTTTTATGCAGCTCCCTCCCCACAGCTTTCAAACATAAACAGCCATGTTAGCAGAATGCTGTGACGTATGAAAATGGATTGCTTTCTCAGGGCCACTGTATATCCTAGTAATAGTGCACTATAAACTGTACAGTAAATTTTTGTTTGGTGCAATCAGATTGTTTTAATTTACATAAAAAGTTATTCTACTTGAGTAAATGACCAATAATTACTCAAAGAGAATATTTCTTGCACCTTTTATAAATTAGAAACCATCTACAGGAAAAAAACAAAACAAATACACGTGCACAATAAAAGTTTTGTTTATTATTTGTTTTTTGTTATTAAAAATAGTGACAATGGACATGAAATATTCCAGGAGTAATTTGATATTAATTGATTAAAAATACTTAGATTCAAGTACGTTTTCATTTGACATCCTACTCAAATATAGTCAATAATAACATGTTTCAATACTAGATTATGTGTTTAGGTGTTATGAACAATTCTTAATAAATGTTGTAATTTCAAGAATATCAACTTCTACGAATTTGATAATGCACACATTTTTATATCACATGAAAATGTCATGACAGATAAATTCTTATGGCAGAATTTGAAATTCTTTTCACAGAATTTCCAATCCTGGTATTGCAGTGGTTTAGAAGAATATTAAGTTCAGTCAACAAAATTTAGATAGAATTCATAATTCTGTTGAAGAAACCTTACTTTACAGTATTCAAAAATTTCTCCACATGAATTATGAATAAGATTCATTCAGAATTTAAATTATAACAGAATATTCCTCAGCAAAATCAAATTGGAGGTCCAGATTTTAGATTACTTTAAAGAATTATAATTATCCCCTCTTTCTTGTTTACGTAATATTACTTTTCTTTTTATCAAGCCAACTGTGGTAGTTCAGCTAAAACATACCTAGCCATGGTTTGAATTTTGATGTCAGGAATTCTCATGTTTCTAGTATAATATACACAAGTTTTATGAGCAGAGTTTTTAAAACTTTACATGAAATACCAGCAAAACCAAGCTTTGAAGAGATGTTTCATAAAAAATGACACATGTAATTCAAGGGATTATTTATAAGACTACACTATGTTTATTTAATTTTTTTTTTCATTATAAATAGCAATGGTGCCATCGAAGTAATTATTATTATGCTAAACATTCAGGAAAGAAGTTAGAATGAGTAAAACAATAAAATTTTAAAATCTGCCATATACAAACCCAGGTTTCAAATCATTAGTCCTTATGATTTGGTATATGGATAGAATCAAAATAATCTTGTTAACATTTGAAACAAGTTTAACTTACATTCAGTGTTTTGTAGTCTAAATATTACTGACATAAGAACCACTGATATTATTTAAATTCATATCTTCATTTTCAGTTATACTGTCATCATCAGACAGAAAGGGTTAAGATTTATAAAAGCACCATGCCTCCTTTATGATTGCTACTGTTATCATCTCAAAAATTTGATTTATTGTCACTAGTACCAACTTCTGAGTCTGTGCATGATTATTGTATACAATTTTCAACACCAGAAGACATAATCAGATTTTAAACACAAGGAAATAAGTGCAAGAATACTGTAATCTTTACAGTGTGTTTTTGTACAAGTGGAAATCTCTGCCATCGTGTGACGTTGTACACACAAACTTTGGACTTCTGGCCTTGTGTTTTTTTCTTCCAAGAGGGAGGGAAATTTGAGTGATAAAAGTGAAAATAGTGGCATAAACATTGGCGTGGTGCAACTAGGAGAAGTGTAAATGTTTTTGTGTGGGGATGAACTTTATATACAAACAAAAAAGTGGTATGTTAAATTTGGTGCTACAGGCTCTTTAAGCATGTTATGTGGCAGTCTTAGATATAAATCAAATTCTTAGAATATTCTAAGTATAAGCATCTTTGTGAACAGCAAATTGTTATTCTTAGACAAGTTCTAAGAATAAAAACCATTCTTAGAAAAATTCTAAGAATAAGAGTGATTCTAAGAATAATACAAATAATCTTTGTGAAGAGAAAAATTCTTATTTTTTGAGATTTTTAGCCGGACAAGTCACATTAAAGAGCCTGCTGTCCCAATTTTTACAATTACTTTTTTATTTGTATATAAAGTACTGTCACACAAAGACATTTACACCACTCCCAGTTGCACCAAGCCATTGTTAATGTCACAATTTCAACTTTTATCACGCAAATTTCTCTCCCTCTTGGAAGAATCCCCCTGTGGGTCCGCGTAAGTAGAATAAACCGAATGTGTCCTTCATGTCGTAAGAGGCGGCTAAATGAAGCAGATATGAATATCACAATACTGAGAAAGCAATACATCTGCACACGTCACAGCATTCTGCTAACATGAATGTTTGTTTGAAAGCTGTGGGGAAATATTTCGCTAAAAACATGGCAGTTTTCTAAATGTTCCATGTAGGTGCTATGTTGTGCTTTTTTAACTGTTTCAGGGTGCAACATTCTTTAAAAGTGGCAAAAAGTGCACAAAATGGGTTCCTGTGTTTGTTTTCGAGACCCTTATGTGACCTTGAAATTGAAACAATCGACCTCAAATTTTAATCAAAGATCATGTGTACAGTGAGCCTATTCAGACTTGACATTTCCAAGTTACAAAGATATGTGAAATAATGTAAAAAATGTACCCTTGGTGGGGTCTTAAGGAGCCTCATACAAAGCCTTGACTTTTGGCATTATGTAAAAAAGAACATTATTAAATTCTGACGAGATTTTAGCTGGATGAGCCACATAATTTGACAAGTACAAGACTTAAAGTTGATAAAATGGGTCCCTGTGGTTATTTTAAGAGACCATAAGGTAACCTCAAACTTAAAACTAACAATTTCAAATTTCCAATAAAGATTACATACAAGCTTTTTCTAGTAAAGTTCGGTACTAGTCTGACTTACCATTTAGAAATTACAGGGCAAAATATGTGAAAAATGTAAATAGAAGTATCTTGGTTGGGTCTTTGGGGGTCTTAAAGTTTTGGTATTTGGCATGTGAAAACTCGTGTGAAAGCGTCCCCAAAGGTTAAATGCTATATAGCATAAAGTAGGAAAAGGTTTTGGAAAAGAAAAACATGTAGTACTGAGATAAAGTTTAGCAGTCTGGAGGTTTATGCATTAACATGAAAGAAAAATGTGAGCCTTTTGTTTTCTATGGTCATACATTGCGTTAAGTTAATTTAATGAATGCTCTAGTTTGTAAAAAGAGCAGTTTTGATGGGAGATATAAGGCAAAAACAGACAATCTGCTATTTTATGACACCAGTTTGTCCAATGGACCTTTCCACGGTGTCAATCAAAATACCGCAAATCGGCATATATCCTGTTTACTACAATGGCAACAACCAATCATTTCCTCCGATTTTCATCGGCGCCATTTTGAATCACAAAAACGTGGCCAATTTTAGGGACATATTTGTAAATATTATTGCTTTCTGAAAATGGAACAAAAAGAAACCACAGTGTAATTTCATAAAAAAATTATATCGTCAATCCTACCTACTTTAAAATGTCTGAAATGTATATATATGTCCCCAAGCTGCCATTGTTTACATTTTACTGCAATGCACGAGGATTTGTTTTGATCAATAAATTGTTTATTTATTTATTTTATAATTTTTGTCACAATAAAGCAAATATACTTTATTATATAATTTCTAATTATATGCTACATCCAATCATTTAAAATACGTGTTATTTCTCTTATATCCTGAAATACCCAATGTTTACGTTTCAATTCCCGCCATTTTCGCCATTTGTTTGTCAGACAAGGCCTGACATGGAGACAACTAAAATACCGTAAACCAGGAAGTGGGCGTGGCCTATGGATTGGTCCATAAGAGAGGTCAGGGAGTAAACCTGACTGGCTTTAAAGACTCTCCATATATGGAATCCATTCTACAGCTGTAAATCTGACTGCCTATGTAAACTCTTTGTATATGCTTTTTCTATACCCAATACATTCTAAAGCTGTAAAAGCAAACATAAAGGGGACATAAGGCAAAAACACAAAATCTGCTATTTTATGACCCCAGTTTGACCCATAAGGGGGGTCGGGGTTAATTCTGACCAGATATACAAACTCTGCACATATGGTTTGCAGCTACTTGGAAACCTGAGTTGAAGGGTTCCCAATACCTCTTAATACATTCTAAAGCTGTAAAAGCATTAATAAAGATGTAAGGCAAAAACACAAAATTGGCTATTTTATGACCCCAGTTTGACCCATGTGTGGTCAGGGGATAAATCTAATCAGCTTTCTAAACTCTTTACATACCTCCCAATACATTTTATGGCTTTAAATGCAATACTTAAGAAGATAATTGGGGGGAGGGGTCACATGAATTTTATGCCTTCTGGTTGGTACCTGTGAGAAAATCGATCATAAATCGGTCAATTTTAAATGGATCGCTCCCAAAATCTAATCAGCTCGCATGTTTGATGGTATCAACATGTATACGAAATTACAAGCCTCTGCAGTCCGTAGATTTTGCCGAGCGGCAATGACGGGTGAGTGTACCCCCCAAAAAAACTATGTTTTATCATATGACCTTGATAAAGATCAAACGTCAAATTTAAATGTGTGGACAATTTTTTCCATGCCTAAGGTATATATATAACCAAATATGGTTAGAAAGCTTCAAATAATAAGGGAGATATTCAAAGGAGACCATAATGCGGTGGTGGTGACAGCGAGGAAACTGAAGCAAAAACAAACTAGATCTACACATCGGAGAACCGATGCAAATTTGTATCATCTGGAAAGACAACTTACCAAAGCCAGTGAACCATCATTTGACCTTGAAGGAAGGGCCCAAGGTCAAATCTGACCACATCAGAAAATTCCCAGCCATGATATCCTACAAGTTGGTTTTACATCCAAAACCTCTAGGATCAGTAATAAGCGAGTTATAAGCACTTTTAAGTTTGGCTATCCTCGTTTGACCTTGAAGGAGGGTTCCGAGATCAAATCTCAACACATCAGAAGATTCCCAGCCCATGATTTCCTAAAAGTTGGTTTCACATTGCAAACCGCTAGGACCAACAATAAGCAAGTTATAAGCACTTTTCAGTTTTTCTGTCCCTGTTTGACCTTAAAGGAGGGGGTCTAAGGTCAAATCTGACCACATCAAAAGATTCCCAGCCCATGATTTCCTATAATAGTCCAGATACCAAATAGCCACATTAGGTCAAAGTGTCTTTTGTTGCTATTATGAAGTTTTTTTGTTGATTCAGCATCTCTAAGCTGTCCTGATGAAAAATCAGCCGGCTGCCAACTTGGCACCCTTGAGGAATGTTTTTAAAAAACAAAATGGCCACTGTAAATAAATAAAAATTCTATTTTACACATATCTTCACTTCTTTTGTACTTAGAGACACAATCTTGGTGTCTAAGTCTAGGCTTTTGGGGTCAAGGAATCTATTTATGATGTAATACAAGGTTGAACTAGAACAGAAATGTCAGATATGCAGGATAAACTTAGCTTAACTGCCAAATTTGTTTAATACTTACAAACCTTGTAACACAGAATCAAATATTGCCATATTAAAACAAATCCTTGACAAATGGTCCATTAAAATGTAAATACAGTGCAACATCCAGATTTATATTTAAATTAGGTAAAACAATTTAAGCTCCAATGGCTTATATTTAACAATAATGTACAGTTAAAAAAAAGTTGACAAATGTGTCATCCTTAAATGATGCCGTACAAGTAGTATAGGGGGCTATTTGGTCACACAAATAGTCACACAATCTACGTGGGTCCCTGTGGGGGGTTGTATAGATTTTTGTGACCAGCAGTCATGGCCCGTCTGTGTGAGGAGGGGGATATGGGGGAGTTGGGGGTTGTATAGATTTTTGTGACTATACAGCCATCAGATTTCCAGTCACGGGCCATCTGTGTGAGGAGGGGGTATATGGGGTAGTTGGGGGTTTACTTAATGCAGGGTGTTAATTATCTGTGAAAATGAGGTTGAAATGGAATACATTTATTGGAATAAAGTACATAAAATATTCATAGCATCACCAACAAATAAACAACATTTAAAGCTACATTAAATAAAATCATGCAAACAGCTAAAGGTAAAATAAAAAAAACAGCAAACATCCAAGAACCTTTAAAAACTAGTAAACAACTTTTGTATATTTAAGCATCTACATATTTATAGCAACAAATAAGGGACATTTAAAACAACAAATTATCATAAATATGAAACATCCAAAAAATTTAAGACATTTAATCCCATACAAATTTGTAAGGATATTTAAAAACGAAATAGTCATGAAAGGTAAAATGATTATATGGTCCATTAACCGCTGAATGACTATAGTGTTTGCTACTTTTCATATTTTCAAAAATAAAAGCATCATAAAAATTCCTGGATTTCCATTGGGGTGACTATAATTCCAGCAATCCGATTGGCGTGACTATAAATCGGCGTCAGGGGTTATTTAAACATCTACAAATTAAAGCTAACCAAAAAACTACACACAAGTGATGGTCAAGCTTTTTTCCCACAATTTTTCCCCAGTTAAAGGGACCCAGTTTCACATTGGCACAGCAGCCTTTCATTAGACGCAACATATAATTCAAACCCAATCCCTTTAATTTAAACCAACCCCTGTACATTATTACCTTTATTTTTAAGTAATTACCTTATTTTAAAGTTTTCTCGGCGACTGTTATTCAATAGTACTGGAATAAGTAAGAATCCCTCGAATATACCAAGGTCCCAAAAATTTAAATATCATATACTAGAGTCCAATGGAAAGGCTATTATCCCCTATCATTTGAAAAGCATGTGACTATTCTCACAGATGGTCATTCCACAATACAAAATGGGTTTAATGATCTGGAAAAAAAGTGTGGGGTAATAAATGTATAATTTTCAAATGCTCATAACTTTTTGAGGAATAGTCCGATTTTAAAAATTCAAAAAGGACCTCGATCCATATCTCCAGACGAAAATTTTGATACCTAATACTATAACCCCGAATAATAAATGCACAATATTTTGAAATCCAGCACATTAAAAAAAAGTCCCATTGTAAAAGCCTATTATCACCTATTGACAATGCCATTCGCACAGCTGGTGTCTTTAATCATTAAAAAGGTCTTTTTAAGGAATTATAATGTAGAATTTTCAAATACTCATAACTTTTTGAGGAATAGTCCGATTTTAAAAATTAAAAAAGCGTCTTAATCAGTGAATCCAGACAAACGTGTTGATATGAAACACGCTCCTGTTAAACCATTGATAAAAATTTGAAAAAAATATTCATTAATTATGTTAAGAGACACATAATTTGCATTTTTCAAACGGCCCCAACTCTGCGAGGGATAGTCGGATTTTAAAAATTCGAAAAGCATCTTAATCAGTGAGTCCCGGCGAACGTTTTGATATCAAACTTAACCTTATATGAGAAATAACGGGAAATTTTAACTATACCAAAGCGTTCATTATGATATAACACAATGTGCGCACATTTAACGCGTGTGACCCTCACAATCCGCATATGTAACACATGTAACACAATGTGCACCGCACATGTAACACAATGTGCGCACATGTGACCCTCACAAACCACACATGTAACACAATGTGCACCGCACATGTAACACAATGTGCGCACATTTAACGCGTGTGACCCTCACAATCCGCATATGTAACACATGTAACACAATGTGCACCGCACATGTAACACAATGTGCGCACATGTGACCCTCACAAACTGCACATGTAACACAATGTGCGCACATGTAACACAATGTGCGCACATGTGACCCTCACAAACCGCACATGTAACACAATGTGCACCGCACATGTAACACAATGTGCGCACATGTGACCCTCACAAACCGCACATGTAACACAATGTGCACCGCACATGTAACACAATGTGCGCACATGTGACCCACACAAACCGCACATGTAACACAATGTACACCGCACAAACTGCACGTGTAACACAATGTGCGCACACGTAACACATGTAACACAATCTGCACCGCACACGTAACATAATGTGCACCGCACATGAGGCTCATCAAACGTAATCCATCTCAGGGTTTCCTGGTCCCCCCTTCCTTGGAAGGTATTATTCGCTCAAAGACGAGGGTATCGCCTCGGGACCCCAACCGAGACTCATTGTTGCCAGGATTCTATCACTTGACCATCTTTTAGCACTCTCACGTTTATTAGGTTGTTACCGAATCTGGGTTCCCCGTATTTTAAAGCAGCCATGGGGTACTCTGGTATTTGCGTAGTTCTTCTTGCTCGGCAGTTTTTCCAAGTATTCGATCCTATAAGTATACTTTGCGATACTGGGGTTATTTCTTACATGCTCCATTATTTTGTTTTTATTTATTTGATTTTTAAAATTTTTTTATATTTTTTATTCATTAAAAATTCGGATGTTCGATAAAATCGACGCAGTAACTGCCTTATTTTACTCCATCACGAAAATATATCCGTTCGCACCATCCTTCGACCTCTTGTAGACTTTTTAACTCTCCTGACTGATGTATTTTTATTCCCAGACTTTTTAGTTACGTAGTTATTACCGGTATTCTTTTTCTTCACCATTTTTCTTATACTTTTCTTCTTTTTTTCCGTCGGTTTTCCTATTCCTTTTTTCTGAGCCTGTTTTTCCATGGCTCTCTTCCTTTTGACCAACATTTCAGCCATTTCGGTTTGCTGTTGCACCGGGCTGATTAATTTAAACGGATGGTAACCTTTGGGTATCCACATATTTTTTCCTTAGATACAAGATACACTCTATATGGCTCAGTTAGTAAGGTTTAAAGTTTTTGATCGAGAATATTCAATCTTATACTACGCACCTCGGATTTGTTTGTTTCTACGGTCTTTTATAAACTTTTCAAATATTTTTGAGCCACCTAGCCACTTGCTTTCGTTAAGGTACAAAAGTTAAGGCTATGGTTTGGCTAAGGCCTTTCACAAATCCGGGTATTTAGGTCAAATACATTGTTTGTTGGGTAATAAATTTAACTAAAAATCCTATGCATCGAGTGGGCAAATTTATAAAAGATGGCAGTTACATTTAGATGAAGACGTTTTATTCCTAGACACTGAAGAGTCACCATGAATAAAACATGCGAAAAGTGCTCAAAGGGTTTTGCTACACCTTATTCATTCAGGAGACATATGTTTACACAGCACAAAAGGGGTGCAATGTCGGGTTGGAATGAGAAAAGAATTGTAAATCCATCGTCGGCTGATCTTGCACACGCAATGCCAAATGTTACACGCGTCTCAAATATAAACCCTAATGTGGCACACATAGCACCCGATGTCACACACGTGCCCATTGTAACACCCGAGACACCGCAAGAAAAGTTTTTATCATCCGAAGCATTACACGGATTGAGACAAATTTATCTTCCGCGTTTGAAAGTATCGTCAAAACAGGAGAATGCCTTTGTGTTTAGGCACCCATTTACAATGTTATTGGCAGGACCGACCTCTTGCGGAAAAACAACCTGGATGAAACATTTACTGCAACAGGCTGAATCAATGATAACACCTCCTCCTGAAAAGATCTTATGGTTTTACAAAAGATGGCAGCCTACTTACACTGATTTACAAGACACTGTTCCTCATATAGAATTCGTGCAGGGTATCGACCAGCGGACTCCCGATGGTCAGCCTACCTTGTACATTTACGATGACCTTATGAAAGATACCACAAAAAATGTAGACGTATGCGAAATGTATACCGAAGGCTCTCACCATTGTAACTTGAGCGTCATTTGCTTGCTACAAAATTTGTACCACCATGGCAAAGAAAACAGAACCATAAACTTAAATACGCAATATATTGTACTTTTTAAAAATCCGCGCGACCAGCAACAGGTGGCGCATTTGGCAAGGCAGATGTACCCGAATAATTCTCAGTCGTTTTTAGATGCATTTCATTATGCTACCAAGGAGCCCTACGGCTATTTACTAGTCGACCTCAAACAAGATACAGCCGATGAAGACAGGCTTAGGACTAATATTATAAAAGGGGTTGGAAAGCGTAAGATGCATCACTTAACATCTGACAGTCAGCAGGGAAACAGTGTGAAAAAGAGAGTTGAAGATATATATAAAATGGATAAAAGCCAATGGTCTTGCATCGATTGCGGTATTATTTTTGCATCTACAATGGACCTACAGAAACACGTTAAAAGAGGGTGTCCCGAAAATGATGAGCCCCCTATGAAAAGACTGTGCGATGAAAATACAGATGAACCCGATGAATCTGGATGGGATAACATAGTGCAAAGAGTGTATAGAAAGTACGATGACCAATACTCCGAAAAGGTTGAATCCTATGAGAAAGAGGGTTATTCCGAAGTAGAATCGAGACAAAAGGCCACAGAAGACTTATTTTGGAAGTATAGAAAGGGTATTATGAAAAGTTATGCCGATATTTTGACAACTGTACATCATTTGAAAAGGAGTACGATACACCAGGAAGTGATGGAAGAGATCCAGACCTTAATGAATGAAAAACATTACAGATTCGTCCAGGCTTTGAAAATAGTTCTTCGTCGAAACTCATCTTTGTTCGATGAACTTATTGACAGCGAAGAAGAAAACGATGATGATAGTACAGATGATGAATCCGATTCGCATACAGAGGAAGAAAGCTCTGAAACGGATGGGGAATCCGATCAGCATGCACAGGATGACAGCTATGAAATGGATGGGGAATCCGATCCGCATGCACAGGATGAAAGCTCTGTAGAAAGTTACAAGACCCCTTACAATTAGACAGTTCCTGCGTCGATTTTATCGAACATCCGAATTTTTAATGAATAAAAAATATAAAAAAATTTTAAAAATCAAATAAATAAAAACAAAATAATGGAGCATGTAAGAAATAACCCCAGTATCGCAAAGTATACTTATAGGATCGAATACTTGGAAAAACTGCCGAGCAAGAAGAACTACGCAAATACCAGAGTACCCCATGGCTGCTTTACAATACGGGGAACCCAGATTCGGTAACAACCTAATAAACGTGAGAGTGCTAAAAGATGGTCAAGTGATAGAATCCTGGCAACAATGAGTCTCGGTTGGGGTCCCGAGGCGATACCCTCGTCTTTGAGCGAATAATACCTTCCAAGGAAGGGGGGACCAGGAAACCCTGAGATGGATTACGTTTGATGAGCCTCATGTGCGGTGCACATTATGTTACGTGTGCGGTGCAGATTGTGTTACATGTGTTACGTGTGCGCACATTGTGTTACACGTGCAGTTTGTGCGGTGTACATTGTGTTACATGTGCGGTTTGTGTGGGTCACATGTGCGCACATTTTGTTACATGTGCGGTGCACATTGTGTTACATGTGCGGTTTGTGAGGGTCACATGTGCGCACATTGTGTTACATGTGCGGTGCACATTGTGTTACATGTGCGGTTTGTGAGGGTCACATGTGCGCACATTGTGTTACATGTGCGCACATTGTGTTACATGTGCAGTTTGTGAGGGTCACATGTGCGCACATTGTGTTACATGTGCGGTGCACATTGTGTTACATGTGTTACATATGCGGATTGTGAGGGTCACACGCGTTAAATGTGCGCACATTGTGTTACATGTGCGGTGCACATTGTGTTACATGTGTGGTTTGTGAGGGTCACATGTGCGCACATTGTGTTACATGTGCGGTGCACATTGTGTTACATGTGTTACATATGCGGATTGTGAGGGTCACACGCGTTAAATGTGCGCACATTGTGTTATATCATAATGAACGCTTTGGTATAGTTAAAATTTCCCGTTATTTCTCATATAAGGTTAAGTTTGATATCAAAACGTTCGCCGGGACTCACTGATTAAGATGCTTTTCGAATTTTTAAAATCCGACTATCCCTCGCAGAGTTGGGGCCGTTTGAAAAATGCAAATTATGTGTCTCTTAACATAATTAATGAATATTTTTTTCAAATTTTTATCAATGGTTTAACAGGAGCGTGTTTCATATCAACACGTTCGTCTGGACTCACTGATTAAGACGCTTTTTTAATTTTTAAAATCGGACTATTCCTCAAAAAGTTATGAGTATTTGAAAATTCTACATTATAATTCCTTAAAAAGACCTTTTTAATGATTAAAGACACCAGCTGTGCGAATGGCATTGTCAATAGGTGATAATAGGCTTTTACAATGGGACTTTTTTTTAATGTGCTGGATTTCAAAATATTGTGCATTTATTATTCGGGGTTATAGTATTAGGTATCAAAATTTTCGTCTGGAGATATGGATCGAGGTCCTTTTTGAATTTTTAAAATCGGACTATTCCTCAAAAAGTTATGAGCATTTGAAAATTATACATTTATTACCCCACACTTTTTTTCCAGATCATTAAACCCATTTTGTATTGTGGAATGACCATCTGTGAGAATAGTCACATGCTTTTCAAATGATAGGGGATAATAGCCTTTCCATTGGACTCTAGTATATGATATTTAAATTTTTGGGACTTTGGTATATTAGAGGGATTCTTACTTATTCCAGTACTATTGAATAACAGTCGCCGAGAAAACTTTAAAATAAGGTAATTACTTTAAAATAAAGGTAATAATGTACAGGGGTTGGTTTAAATTAAAGGGATTGGGTTTGAATTATATGTAACGTCTAATGAAAGGCTGCTGTGCCAATGTGAAACTGGGTCCCTTTAACTGGGGAAAAATTGTGGGAAAAAAGCTTGACCATTACTTGTGTGTAGTTTTTTGGTTAGCTTTAATTTGTAGATGTTTAAATAACCCCTGACGCCGATTTATAGTCACGCCAATCGGATTGCTGGAATTATAGTCACCCCAATGGAAATCCAGGATTTTTTATGATGCTTTTATTTTTGAAAATATGAAAAGTAGCAAAGACTAGAGTCATTCAGCGGTTAATGGACCATATAATCATCTTACCTTTCATGACTATTTTGTTTTTAAATATCCTTACAAATTTTTACGGGATTAAATGTCTTAACTTTTTTGGATGTTTCATATTTATGATAATTTGTAGTTTTAAATGTCCCTTATTTGTTGCCATAAATATGTAGAGGCTTAAATATTCCAGTTGTTTACTAGTTTTTAAAGGTCCTTGTTTGCTGTTTTTTTATTTTACTTTAGCTGTTTGCATGATTTTATTTAATGTAGCTTTAAATGTTGTTTATTTGTTGGTGATGCTATGAATATTTTATGTACTTCATTCCAATAAATGTATTCCATTTTGACCTCATTTTCACAGATAATTAACACCCCCCTGCATTAAGTAAACCCCCCAACTCCCCCATATCCCCCCCTCCTCACACAGATGGGCCGTGACTGCTGGTCACAAAAAATCTATACAACCCCACACAGGGACCACGTAGATTGTGTGACTATTTGTGTGACTATACTACCCCCCTTACTACTCGTACAGCTAGTATGGATCGAAAATTTTATTAATAGTAACTGGAAAAAACACTTTTGAGAAATTGACTGTTATGGACAGAAATTATATGTCTTAACTGGACAATTCTTCATTGAAGTATGTGATCAATGGAATTGAAAATTCATTTACAGAAGAGATTCTCAAGTTAGGCTGATAGTTATAAGCTCAATTTTCATTTGAAATAGATGTTTCAACCTACCCTCTTTGGAATACTTTTACGTGGTGCGTCCAAATCCGATTTTCAGGAAAACATATTGCATTACATAGTTATTAATTACAAAATAACTTGTTTGTTGAATCTTGAAATTTACTTAGGCACTTCACTTTTGTGCAAACATTTAACATTACAATAAATTGAGGGTATTTTAACTCACTTATTCACTCTATCCCAAGACCATTGTGAATGAAAATTACAAAATTAAGAGAGAAACTTGAACCTGTTAAACTTTGATAGTTGATGCCAAGTAAAACTCCTAATCTATCAAGTCAAGATCAGAACCCCAAAACTGAATGTATCACTTAAAATTAATGAATATATTGTACCCTCATTAGAATCTATAATGTTAAAATATTATGTTGCCTACAGATTTAGTACAGATGGCCCTAGAATGAGGAATTTCCATTTTTAAATAAAATTAGAATTTTAACGATCAAAGACGTTTTGAAGATCTGCAAGATCCAGTATGAAAATAGCAGCTTTTGTAGCACATTATCTGAAACTATAGAGCATATTTAGAGGGGTTATAAATATGAATAGGGGATTGGTGTGATATACATGGTCAAGAAAGACACATTACATCGAAGTAACCACTTTAATTTCAGGGCAAAATTAATTTTTGAATTTGCTATCTTAGATTTCAGAACTGATAATGATGGGTATTCATATCACCTTCCACCTTGGACCTATAACAATCAGTAATGAAGGCAGTTGGCTCAGTGATCAGACATATTTCAACTGCTTCAAGCAAAGTACACTGAAGTATTTTATGCCCTCCCAATTCCAAATAAATGTGAAATGGTTCCATCTTACAAAGGCAAGTTGGGGGCCACGGTGGCAGAGTGGTAACAATCTTGCCTCGCACCTCTAAATCGGGGTTCAGTTCGTGACATGACCTGTAGAGTGTTGAAAACAATGTAAAACTTCTAATAAGTAAATAAATACACAGGCAAGTCCAGCACGCAGATATCTGGCAACAGCAAGCACAGCTAGGCTTGATAAAGCTCAGTGAGTGAACCTTTCCATTTTCTTTCAGTTTCTTTTTTTTTTTTGTGCAAGACAGAAAAGATACACACATTGCACACAGTCTCCTCTTTGTTTGAATGGGGGGGGGGGGGGGGGGGGGAGTGAGACATGCAACACACACACATAATCTCACTTTCCCCCACCCCCATACACAGAGGCAATTCTTTTTTCACATGCATGTTTGAGTGAGGGGAGTGGGGAGGGGGTATGTGCAGAAAAAGACTGGTAGCCTAGTACATATATGTAAGATAGGAGAGAAATCCCTGCAATAGTCAATGTGAAAATTGTGCTAAAGTGTTGAAATTTTCAGACTTTGGGTGGGGGTACCTCTCTTCTAATGGCTCTGGGGAACAAACGGACAGATCTACATGGATTTTACGATTTATCATCCTTGATAGATAAGGTATTTTTAAAAAAAACAGCATGTCTCTGGGTCTTGTACTTTTGGAGAATAATGCCATAATGTCCAGTCACCTGACATAAAAACCATAATTTAAAGTAAAAGGGTCATTAAAAGTTTTCCTTAAACTTATTCAATGTGTTAAGTTGAACTATGTGATTTAACAGTAAGTCAGTTGGGAGCCGAAAACCCTCATTTTTACTTCAAGGTGGCCATGACTGCACTTGTATTCGAACTCCAAGGTGGAAAGAATACAAGAATGTCCCCATTTATATCTTTAATAAGTTTGCAAAATTTAACTGAGGTCAGCTGAACAATACGATAGCTGGAGAGTAATTACTCCATAATTTCACTGCAAGGTGGCCATAACTTCATTCATATTGGGACTTTAAGGTGACCATAAAATAAGAATGTCCCTTTGTCACCCTTTATAACTGCATAAAGTCTAGCTGAGGTCAGTTGAGCAATAAGATAGCTGGAGGCTGAAAATTTCCTTTTTTTCACTGTAAGGTGACCATAACTTCATTCATGTGACTTTAAGTTGACCATAAAATGAGAATTGCAAATTTAATAAGTAAATTAAATTTTTATAAGTTAATACCCTATCCAATGGTAGGAGACAGACTTGGTGGGATCTGGCCCGGACCAACCAATCGTCTAGGTATTGGTGGATCCTTATACCCTTGAAAGTGGCCATCAGTTTCACCTCCTTTGCTACTACAGTGAACTCTAAAGGTGCTGTTGACAGGCCGAAGGGTAACGCTTTGAACTGGTATGTTTGCCCCTGGACGTGAAACCTCAGGTACTTTCTGGATTGTTCTTGAATTGGAATGTGGAAGTAGGCATCTTTGAAGTCTATGGAAGTTACCCACTCCCCTTCTTGAAGGGATGCTCTGATGGTCTCCGGTGTCTCCATTTTGAATTTCTCCATTCTGTAATAAGTTCAGGTGGCTGAGGTCTAGAATAGGACGCCACTTGTTGTTTGGTTTGGGAACTAGAAAAAGTCTGTTGAAAAAGCTCAAAGAGTTTTTGTTTCTTACGACTTCCACTGCATTTTTGTCTATAAGCTGATGTAATGCCTCCAGTAGGTAGCTGTTCCTCTGGGGATAGACATAGCAGCTTATGACTGAGGGAGACCTTGTGAGTTTTGGCCGGGTCTGAAAGGGAAGAGTGTAACCTTCCTTTAGGATCTGAACCACTTTCGGACCGGCACCCAGTTTTAACCAACTTTCCCAAAAATTTTAAAGTCTGGCCCCTACAGGCAGATTGGGGACAACATTTGCTACATTTGAAACAGGATTGACACAAGACAACTGAGTGACACAAGAAACACTTTTCACAGATTTTAATTGAGATTTTTCTTGCTGACAGTCTGACACTCCGGGACTTATACCTTTCCTTTGCGGAAGCCCGGGTGCAGAAGGAACAGATGGTACAACATGAAACTTTACATTTGAATCTAAATAAGTGTTCAATGTCTGATCTGTGAGAAACCTGTTTACCCAATAATTGTCATTTATACTGTTGTGGTCCACGTGCCGGTCGGGAGGAAAAGTTGGAGGCTTTGCCTCTGCCTCGTTTGAAATGACGATGGTTAATATTCTTCCAGGCTGGTCTGTCTTGCTTCCCTTCCGACCGACCTTCCTGTTTTCTATCACTTCTTTCATACGGGTGATAACGGTTCTTCATTCGTGAAGTAGTAGGAGTAGGATGGCTCTTGCTGTCATACAGAGCAATTTCCTCCTCGGCCTTCTTAACCACAGACTCTGCAAACAATGTGGGGATATGAAGGACATGTTAGAATTAAAGTCCATGAGGAATTGAAGTTCCTCAGCAGCTTCAGTTAGTTTGTTAGACACCTTTCCCTTGTACTCACTCTTGATAATTTTCAACTGTGCATTCATGTCTCCTTGTACCTTGAACAAGCACCTATTGAAGCTTGCGGACTGGTTACACACTACTGAGGCCTCTCTGGCCGACCTTTCCCAACGACGCAGGGCATCTTGAGAGATCCTACGGGAAGCCGGAGGAGTAGCTGCTAAGGCTGCTTTTCTGGATATCTGACCAAAACTATTGTTCAATTTGGAAGGTCCTGTGTTCCAGCTAGTAACAGTTGCCGGATCCAATTGCTGATCTGAGTACAACCCATACCATTTTGTCTGAGGCTTAGGAGGTCTGAGGAAATGGTCTATAGGAAGGCTGCCTGCTTCTGTAGTTCTAGAGGGGTATCCCTCTGTCATGGTGAGATTGAGTTTAGCTAGTTTACGACAGAGATAATCTTCTGTAGGCATCTGGACTGAGATCTTGCTGGGAACCGGAGCTTTGGGCCCAGCAAATGGGTTGTCGTCAGACGGATTTGAGCTGTCCATGTCGGGGATATGCGACCACCCCATAAAAGAGCGTATGCCACTCATAGTTTCTCTATACGTCTGCTCTTCAGAGGTAGGTAGTTCCTGTTCAAAAACCTGGTCGTTGGAAAATTCACCCTCCTCTGCAAAGAGTTCCACCGGCGGGATATCAGAGATTTGACTGTCAGAATCTGAGTCCAAGCTGGAAATGCTATCTTTCCCGCTCTTATGAAGAGTTGGAGATGCAGAGCCGGCGGCGCCAGGTCGGTCGGAGGGGTGATGGTCGGTGACCGGTTGCTTGGAGCTTCCAGTAGCAACTATAGTAGGTCGGTGAATGTTGGTACCAGGCTTACCGGTCGACTGATGCTTCTGAGAAGCATTGTCTGGACCAGTGCGCCCTTGTGAGGTACTCATAGATCTTAGTTTGCTGGCCGACTTTTGCTGTGAAGCAACCTTGTCTGGGCCAGTGCGCTCAGATGAAGAAGATCTATGAATAGAAGAGTCTTTAGCAAGCTTAACGGCCGACAGCTGTGAAACAGCACTAGAGTCTGGGCCAGTGCGCTGAGAGTCACCTGAAGAGTTAGCTGGTTGAAAAAAGGGTTCAGAATCCCGTGTCACCGTGGCAGGTGGAGAGTGAGAAGGAGCTACTCGAACATCAGAAAAAAATGTAGGTTCCATAGATTTTGCTAACAAAAGTGCTTCTAACCTATTAAAACGTTCTGCCCATTTGTCCTCTAAGGCCGTGAACTTTTCCTCCGTGGAAGATGAGAGTGTAGCAGATGATGACTTTTTGGTTTTAGTAGGAAGCTATTCCTTTTTAGCCTTTTTCTCCGGAGGAGGAGGGGATTTGTCAACACTAGGGCCACTAACAACCCCAATCACTGAAATGCTGGTGGGGTCTACAAGCTCTTCTGAAGCTTGGGAACTTTCAGCACGTTTCACCTCCCGTTTTTCCTTTTTGATTTTATAAGAGGGTGTTGATATCTGGGCACGTTGTTCCGGGGTGAAAGAATTACACAGAGAACAATCCACCGTGTCTTTGTCTTTAACACAAGGCTCCTCGCCTTTACCCTTTTCCCTACAACGTGCGCAGAAGGCATGTCCATCGAATATGGCCATGGCGTGCCCACAACATCCCCTCTTCTGGCCAGGTGAAGACATAACGTGGTAGAAGCACAAAGGATGACAATAAAGTAAAATCCAAGTTTATTTCCACAATGTAACACAAAATATTTCACAAAATCTGGCAGAGAAAATTTTCCACTGTACACTGGTTCGCGCCAAACGAAAAAGATGCTATGACGTCACTCTGTCTAGACAGGAAGGAAGTACGACACACCATCTGGCAAGTGCACTGGTACTAGGGACCGACCTGCCGGTGGAAACACAGGACATCTTTTTCTGACGTTTGGCGGGCCGGTCTGCGCCGACCGGATAAGCAATTGTCCATTGGATAGGATGTATTAACGCAATAAAATGTCCCTTTATAAATGTGTAAAGTTTTATCTTCAAAATTTAAACATTAACTGAGCTTAGGGCTGAAAAACGCTTCATTTTAAGATGGCCATAACATCATTAATATTTATATTGTAAGGTAGTACGAGTCTTCTTTTGATCTACTTTAATATCAATAGAGGTTAGATATGGAAAAAGGGGCTGGACTGCTTTATTCCAAATTTTACGACTTTAGGGGGGCCATAGCTCCAATTATATTAACAGTTTAAGGTCACCATTAAGTCTAATCTAATCTACTGCTTTGCAGGCGCAATATCTTCCCCATCAAGGGGAACTCGGTGCGCTAGTTAAAAATAATTTTTAATAAGGAGAGTTGAGGGCGTTCAAGATTAGTCAACCAGAGTTGTTGGTGAGACTGAGAGGGAAGGATACTAAGTTGGGAAACTAGAATTGAAAAGGTGGGTTTTGAGGCGTTTCCTGAAAGATGCGACAGAGGGACTGTTTCTTATTTGGAAGGGGAAAGAGTTCCATAAAATTGGGGCGTAGTGACTAAAAGAATTAGAAAAAGTGTTCAACTGATTTATGAACTCTGCGGTCAAAAGTGGGGGTATGAAGGAACTTGAGTTTAGGGGTACTACGCCTTGTATTTCTGGAAGAAGTGTGGGGTGAATTAATTCTCTCAGGTAAACTGGTTCACTTTGGTTAAGGATTTTGTATGTAATGAGGCCTACTTTGAATTGAACCCTGTACCTGACTGGGAGCCAATGGAGTTTTTTCAGTTGAGCGGTGATGTCAGAAAATTTTGAGGAATGGGTGATAACCCTGCAGAGTGAGTTTTGGACTAGCTGCAATCTCCTTAACTCAAAATCAATGAGTGATAAGAACAGGGAATTGCAGTAGTCCAATCTGCTGCTCACCAAAGCATTTGCTAGAACTGATGTTTTAAGGTCTGTAGAGGTCGAATTCTGTAGAGGTCTCTCGCATGAACTCTGGCGGACTTTATGACCTGTGACACATGGTCAGAAATTGGAATCAAACACCACTCCGAGGTTCTCGACCCAAGGAGACCCGATTACCCAGAATATTGATTGGAAAGTGAGTTGTTTATGGTTGTTTTTCAAACCTATCAAAATGAACTCAGTTTTGTCAGGGTTGAGTTTTAATTTATTTGTGAACGTGAAATTTTGAATGTCATTTAGGCAATTCTTTAGTTTCTGTATAGTGAAATTTACTGCAGAGAGTGTAATGTATAACTGGGTGTCATCAGCATAGAAATTATAATTAATACTACTGTGGGAGTGAATGATTGAGCTAATTGGGTTAGTGTAGAGAGAAAAAATAACTGGACCAAGGACAGAGCCCTAGGGGACCCCATACTGGAGGCCAAAAGGATGGGAGTGTGCTGCCTACCTTGATGGAGTGTGTGCTTCCTGACAGGTATGATTTGAACCAGCTGAGTGCCAGTTCACTGATACTATAATAACAGTTTAGTCTGTCCAGGAGAATGGTGTGGTCAATGGTATCCAATGCGGCGGAGAGATCTAGAAGGGTAAGGGCTAACAGTGTGTCTGTAAAGTCAGGATAATCCTTTGGTAAATCCTAATATATATGCCAAGTTTGGCTGACAAAAAGTGAAAAACTAAGTGGAGGGCTAAAACCCCCTTTTTTGACATTAAGGTGACCTTAAGATTGCAGATACAGGTCTAAAACTTCGGCAGGTGAAAGATTATCAAAAAGTAGCTGAACAAGTTATTCCGACAAAACGCCGAAATCCTGACCATTTTCGAGATACAGACATATTCCGACAAAATGCCGAAATCCTGACCATTTTCGAGATACAGACACACAGACAAGTACACATTTTAAAAAATTTTATGAAAATAAAACGCCTCCCATTCAGGCATCTATGGTCCAATTGATGAGAAAAGCTTTTCCGACCTGTGGATATAGGTCTAGAATGTACAAGATAAATTTTATAGCACAGGTGTTTTTTTCTGAAACGCAATGACAGGGTGTTTTTGAAAAATGCTTAAGGTTACCTTAAGTAAAGCTTAAAGTCTCCGCAAAGTATCCCAAAATATTTCCCCAAATGTTTAGTTTTGAAGAAAGAAAAAAATTTGAAAGCGCAAGAAGTTATGGTAGACCATAATCCGGCGGCGGCAATCCGTGGAACTTACGTGAAAACAAATAAGCGCCCCGGATGGACCGCTTAATTAATAGTGCTGAGTTTTCAAAGAATTGCAATACAGCTGCATAGCCCTTACAGCTAGTCAAACTGGTTCTTACATGTTTCCAAGAGTTGGTCCAAACCAACAGTTTTTGACAACCACTAGGTCACTTATAATTCTGAATTTCCATGAAGTTACTCTATATGATTGATGGATTTATTAAACATCGTGCAAAGTACCTGTTCTCTGTTGTTTATGGTATGTTTTACATTTTACATGTACTTTTGAATAACTTTTGAGAAAAACACAAAATAAAGTGATATTCAGTCTTATCCTTTTTATCCACACATCATAAATACTGAAGACACAAGAGCATGTGTATACACAAAACTGGTATCAAAAAAGGAAAAACTAATTCTAAAATTGGCATACAAGAAATACTAGATATGCTAACCAGCTACAAATGGCTACTTTAATCATTTATTTGATCTGAGTCAATAAATGCTCCATAACCAATTGGATTGCAAAAAGTATCAATCATATAAAATATAAAAACATAATTAATAAACAATGACCAAATAGAGAACAGTTATGCTTTGAACAAAACTAATGCAAATTTGGCATTTTGATCTTAATTTGGTACAAGTGACACAGTTCCTTTCTCAAAGTTGCACTTTTCATACAATCATGGACAACAACCATCAAAGTCTTTCTTCCATCAAGTAAATTCTTCTTTGTTTTCTTCTTCTTATGCTTCAGCTTTTGGGTGTGGGAGGCCGTTTCATCTTTTAATTTTCTTTTGGTGGATACCTTTGTAACTTTGGATTTAATAGGTTTTTCTGGCTTGTCTCCATGTTCTTTGGTTTTGTCCTGAAACATATACTTCAATACTGGAAGATATTGCTTTAAAGAAGCAACTTTCATCATTGAGGGAACTTGCAACTTAGAAATCTGTAGTCCATAAAATGATATAAATGCTTTTTCTTCAGAATCTGTGCAAGATACTATGTCGATACCTAAAACATTTTGGACAACATGCAATACTTCAGAGATTTCTTTGTGGTAGAAATACACTCTTGATATGGCTTCAACAAGTGCGTAGATATCCCCATCTGGCCTTTTCAAACATGAGATTGTCTTGCCCTCAATTTCTTCTGATACAATCTGAAAATATATGTAAAAGTAATATTTTAGCCACATGAATAAATTCATATCACCAATTTAGGAAATTAATGGAGAATTCAGCTAATCACAGTACAGAACTTACTTTTCTGTTGACAATCATACTCTATATGTACACATACAATGGCATAATGTCAGGAGTTCTTACCTGTGGTACTTTCTTGTTGGCATTTTGTTCTGTAGATTTTTTGGTTATTTTTTCACTGGCTGAACTTGTACTCCCGATGTCATTTGCTTCTTTTCTGGGCATTTTGTTCATACCGTGTGACCTATTTTCTTCAGTGGGAAATTCTACAAGATTACTTGTGCTTCTCTTCTTGCTCGGAGTTTTACTAGTCTTATCTGATATTGTGTCACTATGATTGTCCACATTATCCGATTTCTTGTCTTTGGCTTTGAACACATAATGTGGTATCTTAAGATCTGTGGCAACTGGCCTTTCTTGGTTTTGTTTTGAGTTGTTGGCTTTTCTTACATTCATATTATTATCACTGTGCAAACTTTTTTCAATGTTGCCCCTACTGGAAGAACATTTCTTTGAATTTGAGAACACACTTTTGTTCATCTGACCAGTCTGTGACTCAAAAGTAGCACTGGGGGTTCTGTGTTTGGGTACAGGAGCCATATTTGCTTGAATCCTTTCATTATGGAGACCTTCGGCTGTTTTTGCTGAGTTCATCATATTCTGGGAACCCCTTTGCTTGTGCAGTGGATCTGCCATCTGTTGAAGTTCATTCATTATGTCATTTGCTTGGTGAGTGCTTTTGGTAGGTAATCTATTTTCCAATTTCCCCATTCTGATAAGAGGTGGCATCTGTGGAATGGGCTGTTCATTTGAGGTGACAGTGGATGTCTTTTCAGTTGGTTGATTACCAGTTATCGATGATTCATTTTGGTTTGGTTCTAGTGATGGATCATATGAAGCAGAGTCAAAAGGATTGGTCATTGGCAGCTCTTTGATGACCAACGTAGTATTCAAATACTGCAAAATTTTATCTAATGAACCAATAACTGTCCTATTGTGAAAAGAAAACTTAAGACCTGCCAACTGACACTGTTCATTCATAAATCTGCATTCTTCTGAACTTAAAACTTCAACAAAGGGATTATCACTGATGGGCAATCCTGCAGCATATTTCACAATACACATTGGTAAATATTTCTGATTACCCCGCTTTATATACGGAATAATTGTGTTATTTAGCTGTAACCATCCACCTTGGGCACAACTTGTAACTGCAGATGGTGGGCTGCCACTATTTGCTGCTGTACTTCTGTCACAGGGTGGGGTATTTGGGAAGTACTTTTTGATGATTGAATAAAAATTCTCAAAATCATGAAATCTCACAAGCAGATCATTTTCAAATGATTCCATGCCATATTCATACAAGTTATCATTGTTTATCCTGTTGAATGCATCTGCTTCTTGTTTAGTCATTTTAGTGCTTTTTATAGGTGGTCTTTTCTTCACTTCTTCAGGGTAAGTATTTGGGAACTTTGAAAGTAATTTTACTTCCACAGAACGCACTGATGTGAAAAGTTCATTGTTACGCTGTACACATGGAATCCGCTTGCCATCAATTGTTTGAAAGGATACCTGACAAACTGAAATGTTATCAACTGTATTAAGCTGCGGGCTTGTTTGTTGTGGAACACTAGTTTGGTCATGTCCAGGGATCATAGGTAAAGTGTTGCCAAATGGAAGCACATGTCTCTTCGAAATGTTGTTTGATGCTAAATTATACTGATCAAAGATAGGAGGAGGATAAGGGGGAGGAAATGCAGGATGTCTGAATGGGTCTGATTGCTCAAATCCCCTCGGTGCCACTTCTCCAAATGCTTGACCATTATGAGCAGGAAGTAGATGTGGAGGTACTGGCCCTTTGTTTCTTTGCACATTTCCTTGATTCTGCATATATGGTGACAATAAATGTTGTGGCCATGTGTGTCCATAAGGTGGAAATCTTGGTAAACCATTTGGATTTGGTTGATAACTGGAATTATTGTTTAGTTCAGGATGAAAATGTGATGCAGCTGTAGGTGGAGCAAAATGAGTGGAATGAGGTGGCAACATTCCAGTAGTACCACTAGGGTAGTTATATGGCAGGAAACCACTCCTGTATTTGGGACCAAAGAGGGTCTGATTTTGTTGAGCCATAGCCTGTAAAGGCGGCATCGGGTCCATGACTGGAACCCCCATATTCCTGGACTCCATGTTGTATGCTGAAGAGTTGTGGTGGCTACCTGGATCTTGAGAGTTATCCGGTACATCATCATCTATTGGAGCAATGACAATTGGTGGTGGAAGACGAATATTTTCCATGTTGCCGATTCTGAAAATAAAACACCTGTATTATTTCAAATTTGCTCTTTTCATCTATTAAGCAAGTGTTGCTATTTTATCACTGCATTTCTGAGCCTTGCTGTTTCTAATGTTATATTATGTTGATATCTACTATGCTTGAAATAATATAGTTGAAATATCACCTTACTGTCATTATCTAGATCATGTCATGAACTACTTCCGGAATTCTATGTTATTTTCATCATATGTAAGTCTTGAATATTGAAACCCTTCGGTTAGATGGGATGTTTTATAATATATAAACACTCATAATTATTGGTAATATGACTCATGGCTTTAATTTCAACTAATATGCACTTCTAATGTCATGGGTTTAAATTTCAAACTAAAGTAGAAACAATGATAGCTTGCACTCTGTACCTGGGTAGAATATAGTTATCAAGGGAATGTGGTGACAGGGAATGGCGAGTTTGTTTACTACTTGGGGAGTGGTGAAAACTCAAAAGCATCTGTAGTGTTGCACAATATCAATGGGACTTCCATTAATTTTCCCGGTTGATAATCTGCCTGATTTCGGTATGATAATCCTTGTGTGCAGTGCATAATACATGTATTCTCTGATCACTGGTAAATATCTTTACTGTGCATTTTATCAGTTGCTAACATTTGAATATAAACTATGGGGTGATGAAACAAGTCCATACTAACTGTTAAAGCTTTTACACTAAAACCAGGCACTAGTAAGCATATCCACAATTTCACTTTAGGTCCAGCTGGGAAGCAAAGTCAGGGCCCAACAGGATGGAGGGCAGTTACACCCTTCTCATTGTTTCCCTTGGTGATGTGTATGTTAAACAAATATATTTGCATACAGGTCCAGAACATGCTGTATTATCAGATCTAATACCAAGTTGTGCACTTAAAATTGAACATTGGTGAAACTATTGTACATTTTAACAAATTTTCAAAGACTAAGCAAATTGTTTTAACCTACTTTTTAAACGTCACAGCTTCAGAATTGTGTGGATCTAAGCAGCATTTGCAATTTCTTCAATTTGTTCTTCATTTGGACAATCCTGACATCTGAAACAAAGAAAAGAATAAAATTATACAGTCTGAGGTATACCCCCCCCCCCCCCCCCCTTTAGTTAGCAATAAATGATAGGCACATGTGAAAAACTATATATTCCAAAAACCTGCAGCTTGCAAGAAATCACAAAGCTTTTTGAACCCTTCTGTGAAACAAAGTTAACAAATATTTGATCCAAATATTAACAAGAATACCCCCCCACCCCCGATTACCTAATATTGATTGAGTCACTCGAAGTTA
Organism: Sabellastarte sp. h YS-2021; assembly: GCA_964017235.1. NCBI lineage: Eukaryota > Metazoa > Annelida > Polychaeta > Sabellida > Sabellidae > Sabellastarte > Sabellastarte sp. h YS-2021. Next base: position 142,117,951 of record OZ024928.1, read on the forward strand.
ATACATATTCTGTATTGCAATCAACGAAAATTTAGATTTTTTTTAAATGTCTGGTAGCACACGGTTTCTCAATTACAAACTTTTTGTATTCATAATGTCATCTTGCAGGTTATGTACGCTTCCCATAAATCTCAAAATTGTTTTGTTGTGGCCGTCCAGTCCGACTCTCCATCCTTGTATATCCTACTATAGGCATGTAAAACTTTTCAAAATGATATTACTGGTTATAAATTCACTTTGCACAAAGTTACATTATAACTGAACCACGTGTCTAGGGTGGGCGAATACTTCACGAAATCTATTTTTATTTATTTATTTATTTTTTTTTACAAAAATATTATAGTTAAACTATTTACGTTTACACATTGCGGCAAAGCAAAAGAGAAAAGTACAAAGGAAAAGGAGCAAAACAATTAACTTTGTGACATATAGAAACCACGAAAATTAATTTATAAGAATACAGACTATCTTAAACATAACTATTATAAGAATTCTTTCTGTAAATATATGAATAAATTTAGCAAACAAATATATAGTTTTGTTTTACCTTACCGATGCAAATAGGTCACCTATGACGCGTTACCGGACAGCCCGTCTATTGCTGCCTGTAGTACTGGTTTAAAACAATCTCTACCACTTCAAAACACATTTCTTACATTTTACATTATCTATGAGAAACAACACCCTGCAAAAATTAATAACAATGTGTGGGCTATTGAAATTGGAACTTAATTGTTTACTTACCCTAAAAATTCAACAGTATAAACACGACACCATGCCTACTTGAGAACTTTTACATCGATATACCTGTATATTAATCACAAACAAATAAAAAAAGTCCTACATATCCGTCCACTCCAACACACTATATATTATCTTCTGTCCGTGCACACTTTATCTATGCTGTAGTTTTCCTGCAGGCAAAAGGCGCCAAAGTGAGTTTACTATATAAACATTCCTGCCTGATGATGCCTTAAAAAGCACCGTACACTTCAGAGATAACCCACAAGCCAGCCAAAAAACTATTGACTAACAAGCACACACACACACACACCTAGACTATCAAGCCGAGATATTGATCGATGTCCCCCCCCCCCACCCACCCACCCCTCAGGCTCCTTCCCCTCCCCCCCCCCCCCCCCCCCACCTCCTAGCCTCCCCCAAACCTTTAATTGGCGCTCAACCTAAGCTCAATGTGCATATTATAATACGCTCGGTCGGTCGTTGCTAAGTTACTGTGCAAGATAATTAATGGATAATCAATACAAGGTATTGGATAGCCTGTAGGAGCCTACTGTTAAATGTCATGACCTCGGCAATGGTTGTGTGCCAAGGACTTTTTTGGCACAAACATAAGTACATTGTAGGCACAGTGTTTGTAAAATAGACTGGTTTATATCCGTTGGCCCATTGTCATAATACATTCAAACTTTTTAAAACAACCAACAATGGCATACTTGACCTTGGAAGTTGTAAGACCCTCAATGTTGAAGGCTGCATAATATATTAATATTTGATAATCAGAATGTTGTTGAAACAAATATAAGCCCAGCATATATAAATGTATATTACATATTCATGTCCTGCTTAATAATTAGATATATTAAAATCAATCCACATGGGTCTATTCTGACCAACTCACTGCAACTTTCTAGTCGATTTTAACAGTATACCTATATTTTCAAAAAAAAAAAAAAAAAATATCTGTACTTTTTACAACAAAACACTTAAAACTACATCTGCTGCACCACATGTAACACGGTGATGACTCACCTTTCACAAGTACAGTGGAAGTGGTTTGAGGTTGAACTGAAAGCACAATACCACACACTGGCAAAACACACAACACCTACTTTGATGTATGAACACGCCAGGCCAATATACACCAGTGCAGAAAAACTAGGCTGCCAAAGTTTTTATGTCTGGACTGAGAAAAAATGTTCACTCCGATGGGCCGGGTCCAATTAGGGGCTCCCCACAGTGATGTTGCTAAGTGACACAGAATATAAAGTTCTATCTGGTAAAGAAGTCCTGATTCATATACCACACGGCGGACGGAAAAAAAAACTTTCAAAAAGGTGATTTTATCCTACAGTACTGGAAATTTCTGCTCCATCAAATATAAGATGTAAGGAGATGAAATCTCCAAATATGTCTTAGAATAATAAAGCACAGTGAGCCTTTGTGTGCAATTGTATAGCCCACCTAACCTCTTTGTGTTTGTGCAATTCCCTGTGGCATTCTCTCTCTTCACCATGAGAATGAATAATAAATCAATATAAGACGTCTTTACCAAATATGGCATTCCTTTGTTGTGAGGGCACACATTCTAAGTTTTGCATATGGATGGGTGCTCCAAGGTTAGATCGCTAAATTCAATATACAATATACCAAGTTGTACACGCCTAATAAACAGGTATTATATTTAGAATACATGACAGATATTTGCAATGCAATGTATCGTTTGGTGGTGGAAGATAGGCTGTGGAAAATCCAATATTTGACAGAAAAAATCGCCCAGAGACAACCTGGTAACAATTATAAACACAGTATTGCTCCTGAACGGCCAGGTTACATGATTAAACCTTCAAACACACAGGAATTGTAAGATTCATTCTCTAATTACAAATATCAATATAACACATTGTATTTCTGTTATATCTGAAATAATTAACTCTCCGGCATTCTATTTAGTTACATTCTAGCACTATGCTTTGATATTTGTATGCTTTGATATTTGTATGTAAAAGCATGAGCTGAGGAGATTTCAAAATGTTAAATTTGGAGTTTGTAAAGCATTGTAAAAGAACCATATTTTACTGAAACATACTGTACTCAACACCAAGTTACTTATTTATTACCAGATTTGGTCTGCTCTTCAAAGCAATAAGAAGCTTAGAAAATATAAAAAATATTGAAATACCTTAAGGATTAATCATCAAGCCATAAACCTTCTGGTTTTCTGAACTACAAGAACCATGCTGACTTACTGAAATGTGGCATGATATATGGCAGACTAGCATATTCATAAATATGCTTATCAATAATAAAGACTATCATATTGACAAGTGTACTTATGCCAGACATTTAAGCACAGCCACAATCAATGCATTAAGTGTTTTGTTTGCCCTTTCTATTGATAAAGCTACTTGATCAATAATGTTGGTAGATCTTGGTTCATCAGAAGGTGCTTGTGGATTTTGAATGAAAAATTACCTTTTTTCTGTGTGAATTGAATGGAACTACAAAATTGAGGTTTTGAATGATGAAATATATACTCTGTTGAGAAAATCTTACTGAACACTTCATTTATATACCTGAATAGGATTAATGGCTGAATGCTGAAAAATTGCTATACTTTATTGTGTATGTGCCTGATAATTTATTACATTTATGACTTATTAACATAAAATCATTGTGTGTACTTAATTAGACAATGCTAGTATGTTTAGAGGGTGTGCCACAGACAAAAGTCATTAACTAATCTATCAATGGATTTTAACTGATGAATAAAGCAATCCTGTTAACATTTCATAGAAATGTGAAAAGGGGATGTCAATGGTACTGGGAATCACTTTTGAAGTGCTTGCTAAATCCTTTAAGTATTGGAACAGATAACCTTGATAACTTTGATCAGTGGAATAGGTGTATCAAGGAATGCAGTATATTGAATATAACTAAACCTTTTATCTAGATAAATGATCACATTCCCCTACAATCATTTCAGTCATGGTATGATTTATGCCATTATTTATATTGAATCATCCTGTGTTTATTTGTTTATTTGGGGTTTTACGTCGCTTTCAACACTGTACAGGTCATATCACGACGGGTAGTTGGAAGGGCAGAGGAAACCAGTACATATAGTTCGCTAGGGTTCTGTACTGTAAACTGCCGACCAACAGCAAGCAACTACCAGCTTTCCCACTTACGGCCATGACAGGGATCGAACCCCGACCGCAGAGGTGGGAGGCGAGAGTGTTACCACTCTGCCACCGTGGCCCCTGAATCATCCTGTGAATATCATCTTTGAAAGACAATGACCTTAAAAACTAGTCTACATTCAAGTTATTCTTCATTCACTCTACATCACTTCTAACACATTCAATAATGATCTATATCATGAAGTATCATACTGATGTGATTGGATTAGGTGCTGTGTGTGGTATATTTCATAGAAATAATTTAAGATTTTTTCCAGACATCAAAGCAACAACATGGACATTGCTGAGCATGTTGAGACATTTACTATTAGTTTTAGGTGTTACACAGTGCCTCCTTTGAACAAGCGTTGGTGCAAGCAGTTAAGCATATCAATATACACTTTTCTTGTTTTACTTTTGATGCACCCGCTGTCTTAAATGCTCTTCTTGAAGAGATTCATGTGTACTCCCTCTGTTGCCTCTTTATTTATTTGGGGTTTTACGTTGCTTTTAACACTATACAGGTCATATCATGACGGGTAGTTGGAAGGGCAGAGGAAACCAGTACATATAGTTTGTCAGGGTTCTGCACTGTAAACTGCTGACCAACGGCAAGCAACTACCAGCTTTCCCACTTGAGGCTGTGCCAAGAGCCGAACCCCGGCCTCAGAGGTGGGAGGCAAGAGTGTTACCACTCTGCCACAGTGGCCCCTGTTGTTGCCTCTTTCAGAAATAAACTTAAATCCTATCTCTATACCAAGGTATACCCACCTTAGTCTTTATAACCCCTATTTGTTTTCTATGGTGCTTGACCTCTTTCCTTCCTTAACACTGATATTGATTGTGTTGCGCCTTAGAGCTTCCTTGTAAAGGGAAAATTAAGAATTAAAATTAGAGGTAAAATTATATTATGTGATAGTATTACAAAACAAATTACTGAATTTCTTTATTGATCTCAATAGTAACAAAACCGTTCTCAAAGTAAATTCATGTGAATTTTGCTAAAGCAATCTGTTATAAAAACTCTTGTAGAATGTATTTATAAGAAATAGTGATGATCCAAGGGTTAATTACGGTTTAGTTTATTTATGTTGTTTCTGAAGATATTATTATCATTGTGGTGACAGTTTTACCTTGAGTATTATATCAGCTAACATCTAATGAAACTGTTAATGGGATGGACAGATTATAATCTGGATAAATTGTATTGATGTCAACTGTTGCTAGTTTCCTCTGTTTCACAATATGTTACTGTTCCTAACATCTCTCAGATCAAAACAAAAATTTTCATCTTCCAACTTAATACAATATGTGAATACAAATGAAGTCATCAATATAATTAAATGTCAATTTGCCATGTCAGTCCTTAAACAATACATTTAAAATAACTTTTATCAGATACCAGTGTATTCAAGTGATGTGTCATATCATTAATAGAGATCCTCGGTGGCCTAGTTGTTAGCAAGTTTGGTATCTAATCACTGGCAGTCAACTTTGTGTGGGTTTGAATCCACAAGTGGTAATGTTTTGGGCCTGTCCCAATATGACCCGAGCTGTTGAATATGATGTAAAACACCAATTTTGACTTTACATCATAAATCATATGCATTATTACACACATTTGTAGCACAATACAAAGGACATGGATTAAAATGTATTACCCTTTGAGTAAAAGTTTGTCCATTGTCATAACTGTATTTGATATTTCCTAACCAATTATTTGCTTCACTACGGAGACTGTGAGACTGTCTCTTATTATCACAAAGAAAATATCTACAAAAGTGACACTAAACGTACAAACATTCAATAATATTTATCAAGCAGAAACTTTAATCACCATAACAATACTAAATATTTGCATCCAAATCACCACAATTGCCTGTTTTTATTGAAACTGCTTTAAATTAAAAATGATGTTTTATATATTCATATGCTTGTTGTGCCATTTATCTACACCATCACATACAAACAGGACATAGAATGTGGTAAATCCTTAAACATATGTTTGTTGAAATTTGTTCTGCAAGATAAAATATCAATCTAACTTTTGGAATAATGTAACTCTGGCTTGAAACAACATTAAACTTCAAGTATTGGAAGTCCTCAGCAGTCTTGTTGTTAAACTTACATTGTTTTACTGATTTGTTTTATGATAATGTGATTAGCAATTTGTGGAAGCTAAAACACCCTTTTTACCAATTTGTGAAGTTTTCTATTTGAATTGTGTGATTTATTATCTATTTATTATATGTTCTGTTCTGTTTTTTTCTGTGCCATTTCAATAACTTTGCTGTACAATATTTCTATTATACCAGTTAAAAATTCAGAGAGTTTCATTAAACTTTAATAATATGATACAAAACCTTCTATGTTTGTAATACATATGTATATCATATGCATCCTAATATAAAACAATTGTAAGTTGCTGATGGGGGTTTTGCCATTCATGCCCCTTCAGTAACGACTTTACTTGTTTTGTCAAAAGGAGTGAATAAATTAGATTGATAAAAGACAAAAAAAACTGCATCTAATTCGAGGCTGTGATTTATCATCTCTGGTTAGGTACAGCTCTCACAAAGGCAATGCTATGGGCCTGTCTCAATTCTAATTCTAATAGTACTTTTATAGCGCTTAATCTCTATCTAATGATAGACTCTAAGACGCAGAAAGCCAAAATCAGAGATTGTAATTGTTAAATCAGAGACATTGCAGGGGTCGACACCACGGAGAGACAAAATGAAAAACTAGGGATAACCTAGGGTGGGTAAGCTTTTACAAAGAGGTAAGTTTTCAACTTTTTTGTGAATGAGGAGAGAGATTTAGCTGAGCGTACATCATCAGGAAGATCATTCCAAATCCTTGGGGCATCGTATGCAAAGCTAAGGCCAAAATGCTTTTTAGACTTATATATTGAAGCACAATGTGGGACCTCAAGCAGCACACCATCAGATTGACTTCTGCGTGTTCTATACACACTATGCCTGGGTTTAAGGAAAGGTTCAAAGTATTTTGGATGGCCACTATGTAGAAACTTGTACACCAACAGGGCTGTCTTGAAGACAGAGCGATGCAAGACAGGCAGCCAATGAAGACTCTTTCTTACAGGAGTGATATGTGAGTATTTGGTGGTATTAGCCACAATTCTTGCAAGACTGTTCTGAACACATTGGAGCCTCCGAATGTCTAGAGCAGAGAGACCTCTGAACAAGGAATTACAGTAGTCAAGACGACTTCCCACCAAGGCATTTGCAGCTAAAAGAGCAGCTTCACGTGTAAGATATCCTCTGAGTCGCTTTAAATCCCTGATATGAACAAAACTAGCCTTACAGGTATTCCTGACATGGCAAGAGAATGAAAAATCAGAGTCAAACCAGACACCTAAGTTCTTAATTGCATCAACAGGTGAAAGGAGGTTGCCAAGTATATTAACTGGGAAAAATTTCCTGAGTTTTGTGCGGACATTTCTTGAGCCAAACAGAATAAATTCTGTCTTGTCTGGATTTAGTTTAAGCTTATTTGCAGAAAGCCACTTTCTGACATCATCCAAGCAGTTTTTCAGTCTATCAAAGGCCTGAGTGGCATGGTTATGTGTGAGATGAACATATAACTGTGTGTCGTCTGCATGAAAGTGGAAACATATGCCAGGATGATTTTGAATAACTTTACTGAGGGGGGTAGTGTATAATGAGAACAAGATCGGCCCCAGGACAGAGCCCTGGGGCACACCGTACAATAGCCTTTTAGCATCGGATAAAACAGAACCAATCTTGATGCACTGATAGCGGTCACAGAGGTACGACTTGAACCAGTTCAGAACCACGCCTCCAACACCAAACCAGGAACTCAAATACTCAATAAGCGTACCATGATCAATGGTGTCAAATGCTGCTGATTGGTCCAAGAGAACAACAGCAGTAGCTTCACCTCTAGCAAGAGCAAGGTGGACTTCATTTTTAATAGACAGTAGTGCAGTTTCGGTCGAGTGACCTTGCTTATAGGCTGATTGACTGACATTTTCAAGTCCGTTGCAGGCAACATGGTCATTTAACTGCGAAGCAACTACACGCTCAACAAGTTTGGAGATGAAACTCAAGCCAGAGACAGGTCGGTAGTTTTTTAATTCATCCGGTGGTAGTGAAGACTTTTTAATCAGAGGAGAGACAATAGCCTTTTTTAAACCACCCGGGACAGCACCTTCAGTTAGAGAACAGTTGACAAGTTTAGTAACTGAGGGGAGGAGAATATCCAAACATTCTTTAACTAGGAAAGTAGGCCATGGATCGAGGAGGCAAGATTTGGTTGGTGACTTGGTAATTACTTTCCGTACTTCATCCTCAGAAACTGCTTTAAAAAGGTCAAATTTGGGTACATCTGAAGGAGCAGGAAGAGTGAAGGAGTCAGTGTTAGTAAAGGAGTCCCTGATTTTTCTGATTTTATCTGAGAAAAAGTGACAAAACGATTGGCAAGGCATATCTGAGAGGCATGAGAGGGGAGTACCTTCTCAGGAACAGAGTGCAGGACTGAGCGTAGAATCTGCCACAGTTTCTTAGAATCGTGAGCATTGTCACTAATGAGGTTCCTGAAATAGTTGGTCTTATCCTTAGTAATTATGGCGTTGCACCTAGCAATTTGTTTACGGAGTCTAGCCCTATTTTGTGGAGACTTGTCTTTCCGCCAGAACCGTTCAAATTGACGCCTGACTGCTTTGGCCTGCAAGTATGTATCTGATAGCCAACCTGCAGCACCTTTGGTGAAGGTACGAGTGACCAGAGGAGCGTGTTTATCGAGCAATTACTCAGATCCCTTGTGTATTGGTCATGAAGTGCACTAACGGTACTGCCAGGACTTGCAACAAATGAACACTTTTCGAGATCACAGATCAGACTCTGCATGTTTATCTTATGATACCTTCGAAAGGTGATTGTGTTTGACTTGTGTGCAGTGGGACTGGCAAAATCAAGCTGACCATGAACAACGGCGTGATCAGAAAAGAATCCACCAACTCGTACGTTGGAAACAACCTTCGGCTCAGTGGGTGCAAGAACAAGGTCGAGGATGTGACCATGTAGGTGAGTAGGTGAGTGCACATGCTGTGCAATATTGCATGAGTCAAGACAATTCAAAAATGTGGTGCTGTCACTGGAACTTGTGTCAACATGAATGTTGAAGTCCCCACACATAAGAAATGAGGAACTTACAGAGGAGAGATAATCAAAAAAGTTAAGAAATTGGTCCAAAAATTCATCAGAACATGAGCCTGGAGGTCGGTAAACACATGCTATCATAAAAGGACTAGTAGATGAGCCAATGTCAATAACTAAGTTTTCGAAAGTTGTATATGTAGGACTATCAAGAATTTTGAATTTGATATTTTCAATGACAAAAAAGCCAACCCCACCACCGAAGCCGTGAGGACGGGGTCTATGACACAATGTAAAACCAGCAGGAGTGATTGAGCGGAGGAAACTGTCATTGTCAGATGGACGAATGTGAGTCTCAGTCATGGCCAATATACTGAAAGAGTCAGTAGACATCATGTCTGAAATACTGGGTCCCTTGTTTCTGACTGATCGACAGTTGACAACGCCGAATGAGATAGGACCTGGGTTTAGAGAAATATCACCACACAGTAGGAGCAAAATTGACAGACCTCTAAACTTTGTTGAACAAGGAAAGTGATGTACATTTCTGCTACAGCTAGCCTGCCTAAAAGATCTTGGGAGGACGCTAGAGTCTTGAGTGGTCGCTGAGACACACAGTTCAGTGCCTATGCGCGAGACATTCACAAGAAAAAGCAACAGAAGGGCAAGACAACAAGGGGTATACATCTTTGAGCACAAGGAATAGTAATACTCCAGTATCCTTAAGCTGTGATGAAAAGGGACTGTAGGGAGTCTGACCAATTAAAATCCTTACAATCATCCCAGCATCAAGCCGTCACGTCGTTCGTCCCGTGGGCGACTCACGGGCACCCTATACTCCCCACTAAGCCAGCTGAAAAACTTAAATTTCTAAGCAAACGTTCACACCCTAAAAGCTAAAAGGGGACCTATAAGCTGACAAATGAAGTGAAAGCAAACTGGAGTATAGAAATTTAACAATAAAATTCACAAGAGGTCTAAACAACAAGGGGAAACAACGAACAAATCATATGAGAGATGTAAATTAATGAGATATAGCCACTGAACACAGTGGAGAGGAAAAAACAAGGGCCGATAATTCCCGCTAAATGGGCGATAATACCCGCATTTTAGGTAAAACTACCAAACCACAAAAAATGGGGTAAAAAGACAGGGGAAAAAGAGGATATACACAATAAATGGCCCGATTATATATATTTTACAAAAAGAGTGGGTAAAAACTGAGAGATTTAGCCGAAAACGATCTCATTTTAATTCTAATTTTGAAAAAGCGTCTCCGTGGTGGCTATGCTAACGTATATAAGATGACCTTCTTATGATGGGCTAGAACATATCAGCCCAATTTAGGATACGTACCTCAGGAATGATTTTAAAGCTAAAATTCAGCATTAACCAGGTAGTTTAATATTAATTTATGTCACTCTCCATTTGTGGTTTTAATCATGAAATTGAATATAACCGTGCTAGTTTATTTAAATACTTATATTTCAATTATACAGTACATGTATGTGAAATATTATTAAACATTTGTTGTGCTTATCTCATCTGAAAATTTGGTAACAGGTATTATCCCAACTTATAATTTGCAAACATAGTTTTTATTTTTGAAATTAACATATTATTTTACTAATTTTTCTACTAAAATGTAACTTCTTTTCTTTACCTCATTATGCATTAATAAGATTAATCTTAATACCCTTATTCTGTCTCAGTTAATTTGACAATGAGAGGGTCATTAAGTCATAAGGTGTCAATTGTTCAACCACTGCTGTCAACTTGATTTGTTTCACTTGTGGGAAGTGATTAGGCAACTGGATTAGATTGTGATATATCTATTGTTTCAACATTTCTTTTAAGTTGATTTGTTTGACTATGTGTGTGACTTAATAACTGGATTAGTCTTAGATTTACCTTTTGTTCTAGCACTCTTTTGAACTTGATTTCTTTCGCCTCTGGTTGAATGACTAGCTAACAGGATTAATTAGGCATAGTTGAAAGACTGTATACAAATTGATTAATTTAATCATAATTTTCAAATGTTTAATGTTAAGTTCTTAAATGGACATTTAGCCATATAAGGTAATAGAAAACACCAATTTTATATGCAATGTGTATTTTTTTCTTTTTTTTTGTGATGAGTTTTATACGCTGATTGATTCCTCTCATCTACCAATTCCTCCTTCATCATTTGTGGTGACTTTAATATTCATATTGACACACCATCAAGGGAGAGTGTTAATTTCCTTAATATTCTTGACTCCTGCAATATTGCTCAACATGTTCATTCTGCTACCCATCTTCATGGCCATACCCTAGATCTCATCCTTACTTCGGATAGTTCTCTGGCTTCAAATGTGGTTGTAAGTGACTACATCTCCGACCATGCAATGATCAAATGCTAAGTTGAAACTTCAATAACTCCTAACTCACAAGCTAACAGAGTGACTTACAGGAGATATCATAAAATAAACATGGACACTCTACGCAATGACTTGAGCAATTGTTCCTTTGTTGCTTGTCCAGGTGACACTGTGAAAAAACTGTATGATCAATACACTAATGATCTTTCCAACCTACTGGACAAACATGCTCCAGAGGTTACTCGCTGTCTTGCCAAGGAGCCAGCAAAGTGGCTATCAGATACCTACAAAAATGCCAAATCCATCCGACGACAGCTTGAACGCATCTGGCGTAAAAAGAAAACTCCTCTCAACCGTGCAAGGCTGCGCAAACAAATTGCCAGGTGTAATTCACTTGCCAATAAAGACAAAGCCACATATTACAGAGCTCTTGTGAATGAAAATGGTGACAACCCTAAAAAGCTGTGGCAAGTTCTGCGTTCTACCTTACACCGTATCCCTGACAAGGTTCTTCCATCAAATAGTTCACAAAAAAAATTGGCTGATCAGTTTGCCGCTTTTTTCACCAACAAGATTGCTAAAATCCGAGAGTCTTTTTCCAGTTCTTCATCTTTTCCTTGCCATCTCCTGTGAATCCGCCAGGACTCGTCAAATTTGATGATGCCTCACCTGATGATATTGCGAAGGTAATCAAAAATTCACCTACAAAATCCTGTCTCCTGGATCCTTGGCCTACTTTCCTAGTTAAGGATTGCCTTGATATACTGCTTCCTTCTATCACAAAACTTGTGAATTGTTCTTTGTCAGAAGGTGCTGTCCCAGATGGCTTCAAAAGTGCTGTTGTCACTCCACTGATAAAGAAATCTTCTTTATCAAAAGACGATCTAAAGAACTATCACCCTGTGTCTGGGCTGAGCTTTATCTCAAAACTTGAGCAACGTGTAGTTGCCTCACAACTGAGCCGACATGTCTCTCTCCATGGGTTGGAAAATGAGAATCAATCTGCCTATAGATGTGGCCACTCAACTGAAACAGCTCTTTTGTCTATAAAGAATCAGATTCACCTATCTCTAGCCAGAGGTGAGGCCACAGCTGTGGTGCTGCTTGATCAATCTGCAGCTTTTGACACCATTGATCATGACAAACTCCTTGATTGCTTAAGAAAATGGTTCGGTGTCGGGGGTAGATGCCTTGATTGGTTCAAGTCATACCTTTCTGATCGTACCCAATGCATCAAGATTGGCTATGTTCTCTCTGAGACTAGTAAGCTTAAGTTTGGGGTTCCTCAAGGTTCAGTTCTTGGTCCTTTCTTTTTTTGTTGTATACCACACCTTTGAGCAAAGTAATCTCTAAACATCCAGATGTCAAATTTCACTTCTATGCTGACGACACCCAGCTGTTTATTCACCTGACACACAAAAGTGCAAAAATTGCCTTTGATCGACTAGGAAAGTGTCTCGAAGATGTCAAACTGTGGTTGTGTGCAAATAAACTAAAGCTGAATGCCGATAAGACCGACTTAATTATATTTGGCTCCAAGTCTCAACAAGATAAGTTAAACCCATTCTTTCCAGTAAACATATTGGGTGAATCACTGATACCTTCAGATGCCGTTAAGAATTTGGGTGTCTGGTTTGACTCAGACTTTTCCTTCACCAAACATGTTAAAAGTGTATGTAAACTTTGTTTCATCCAGATGAGGGATCTTAGACAAATTCGACAGTACTTGACTCGTAATGCTGCTCTTATGGCTGCAAACGCACTTGTGGGGAGTAGACTTGATTGCTGTAACTCCTTGTTTAGGGGTCTATCTGTTTCTAACCTACGCAAGCTACAATGCATTCAAAACAGTCTGGCCAGAATTGTTTGTAGAGCCACATGTCTTTCTCATACCACTCCACTAAGAAAAGCCCTTCATTGACTACCCATAAGGCACCGTTGCATCTTCAAGACTGCCTTGCTGGTATACAAATACCTACATACTGACTGTCCAAAATATTTCAGCCCATTCCTCAAAGTTAGACAATGTGCCTATAATACTCGGTTTAGTCAATCTGATGGTATAATTCTACATGTTCCTCAATACCAACCATCTATTTACAAATCCACAAAGCAGTTTGGTCTAAGCTTTGCATATGATGCTCCCAAAATATGGAATGAACTCCCAGATGATGTACGATCTGCAACTTCTATTGCTTCCTTCAGAAAAAACTTAAGGCATACCTATTCTGCCAAGCTTATCCTCCTTAGTATTTTCCACCTCATATGGCGTTCTCCGTGATGTCGACCATTGCTATGGATAAGGACAATGATTTTTTGTGACTATGCTTATGATGTTGCGCCTTAGAGTCTGTCACTTTGGCAGAGATTAAGCGCTATAAAAGTTGAATTGGAATTGGAATCTATCGATTTTTATCAATTTTATGCATCAGTGTGTTTGACTAAATTCATCAAATTAACTTGTTTGAATTTAATTGCAATTTCCAATTAATTAGTGGTATTGAACTCCAACGATAAAGTGCTTTATAAATCCTGTTTAAATATTGTCTAATAATATAAAAAAGTAACTTTATAATTCTTCTTTAAACTTAAAATAAACAATCAGGCTCACCCATAAAATCACCCACTATATTTGGCTTTCCCCCTCATAGATTTGATAGAATTAAGCCTCATTATATTTAGAGATTTCTTTGATGTTGATTTGTTTCACTTTATGATTTGGGGTATTCCCTATTGTGTACTTCAATAGAATGTTGAAACAATAGGCACAAATCCATTTAAGAAATCGTTCCAATGAAAGACATTGACACAAATATCAAAGGCATCATTCTTGAATGTTATTATCTTAAGTTGGGCTGATATGTTCTAGCCCATCTGAAGATAGGCTACCCAACTTAGGATCCTAAGTTGGGCTATAGCCCATCTTAAGATGGGCTGACTCCTAAGTTGGGCTCCTCACTTTATGATTTGGGGTATTCCCTATTGTGTACCCACCCCAAGTGAAACAAATCAACATCAATAGATTGTTGAAACAATAGGCACAAATCCAATTAAGAAATCGTTCAAATGAAAGACACAGACATCAAAGGCATCATTCTTGAATTTTATTATCTTAAGTTGGGCTGATATGTTCATCTTAAGATGGGCTAGCATTTTAAGATAGGGTACACAACTTAGGATCCTAAGTTGGGCTATAGCCCATCTTCCTAAGTTGGCTCCAACATATATACTGCTCCTCTCAGCAATGTCATTTTCTGAGTTGAAGGCTTCCCATCACCTCTAATACTCTAATTACACTACAGGTAATAAACATATTGGCTCTACTTCTTTTAGCTGAATCACTTGGTGTCAATATAATACTCTTCCTTAACTGGTATGGGTGTAGCAACATCTGTTGCAATTTTCATCTCACTGTACTGTCAGACATCTGCATCATGACAGGTCTCTACAATGAACATATCTTTTGCTATGACATGACTCAAGACCAGTGAAATAGAACAAAAAATTAAGAAACATAAACTGACGAAATGACATGTGATGAAACAGATTCCCTTAAATACTGTGTGCCTGGGAGAACCACGACCAAATAAGGAAGTTGTATTCTTTTAGGATTGCTACTGTCTTGAAATTTGGTTATATATAGTTTCTCCTGTATTTGTATTGAACCCGAATTTCCAATTGACAACCAGTTTCATCAACACTTCTGCTTAAATTTGTCTTCCTTCTGAATCAAACTTGAAATTGTTCCATTTTATTGCATTGCAATAGCTCACCACTTCGGTCTTAATGTATTCCAGTAGCTGTCAGCAATCTGGGACGGGAAAAGCTCAAACAGGCTAACGGTACTTTCTCATTTTTGTTTAGCTGCCCTTGGTTCACATTTCTTACATGGATATTTTCTTGATTAAAATGTATTTTTCTTAAATGAAGAAATATTATTGGGTGAACCTTCTTACAGCTTGAGAAGAAATAATTAATCTTTTCACCAATGGAAATAAATGTATATTTTGTGATGTGGATATATTCTGTAACATATCTTTTGTGTACCCTGTAGAATTTTAATTTTAAAATGTTGTCCATATTTCATTCAAATATTGTGTACATTGTGTACTCTTCTAACACGTGGAATTTTACATATAATTGGTGGATAACAAGGTGTTCTGACAGTGTTAGAGCCTGAATGTCTCCAAAACAAATCTTGGTTGAAGATGACACATTGGGGACTCCAGGTAGAAGTTTCATTAAAATAAAACAGGATGCTGACGATACCCATTTTTTCACTCCCTACTCAAAACCTGTTATGTGCCCACAGATATCTGTGCACCTCTGCTCACCAGGCACAGTCCCTGAAACCCCTTTTATAAGATTCACTCTCATGAAGTCAAAGATCAACTCAAAGCTGGACAAAATGGAGGACAAACTACTTTAACTATTCAGAAATCTCTATCTGAACCACAGCCTCATCATACGCCACCCCCACCCCCATCAAAAATTGTCACCATCAGTTGTCCAAAATACCCCAGAGGCTTAAGGCAATGGGGCTTGTCCATGGCCTGCTCTCTGCTTGAAAACCAAGTACTTATATATACAGTGTATCTTCAACAGGGGGTGAAATTATCATCGGTCATATTAAGAAGTATAAAAACATAAAACTAAGAAATAATGTAATCTAATCTACTGCTTTGCAGGCGCAATATTTTCCCCACTAAGGGGAACTCAGTGCGCTAGTTAACAAAAATCATTTCTAATAAGGAGAGTTGAGGGGCGTTCAAGGTCAGTGTTCCAGAGTTGTGAGCGAGACTGAGAGGGAAGGGGACTAAGTTGGGAAACTAGAATTGAAAAGGTGGGTTTTGAGGTGTTTCCTGAAAGATGCGACAGAGTAAGAGGGAAAGAGTTCCAAAGAACTGGGGCGTAGTGACTAAAAGAATTAGAGAAGTATTTAATTGATTTATGAACTCTACGGTCAAAAGTGGGGGTATGAAGGAACTTGATTTTAGGAGTACTACGCCTAGTATTTCTGAAGAAAGTGTAAGGGTGAATTAATTCTCTTTGGTAAACAGGTTGACCTTGGTTGAGGATTTTGTATGTAATGAGGCCTAAGGAGTTTTTTGAGTTGAGGGGTGATGTGAAAAATTTTTGAGGAACGAGTGACAACCATGCACAATGAGTTTTGCACTAGTAACACAAATGACACAAATGGACTCATTTCTTTGATTCACACCAAACTACCTCTTCTGGATATTAAAGGCAACCTCATACATCTTGAGAAAGGTCCTCAAACTTCTGGCCTAGACTACCCAAAGGCATCTTTAAGAGAAGAGAGGCATCCTAAAGGCCCTTAAACTACATGCTAGTCTTTGGGGTTATGGCAAATATCTTCAGGGAGTAGGGAAGACTTAACCAACTGCAATCTCAATGTGTCAAGTTTATCAAGGCCCCCACTTCAACACACAAATGGTAAAGACAATCGATACAGCATTTGAAGGAAGATTTAGAAAGTCAACAGGGAATTTCCTGAATTTGTGACATACAAAAGCCATTTAATGCTTGTAGTGAGCCCCTCAGAATGTCAGTAAGGTAGTCCAGTGGATATGTGAGAAAGTATGTTTTGTTTCTATTATGACGTTTTTTGTTGATTCAGCATCTCTGAGCTGTCCTAATAAAATCAGCCTGGTCCCAGCTTGACACCCTTGAGGAATTTTTTTTAAAAACAAAAACAAATGGCTACCATAAATAACAGAAAATTCTATTTTGACATATATCTTTATTTCTAATGTACTTAGAGACACAATCTTGGTGTCTAATTTTAGGTTTCTGGGGTCAAGGAATCTATTATGTTATAAAAAGTTTAAACACAACAGACATATCAGATTTTTACATTCACCCACCAAATTTGGACATAAGAGTGTTTTTGATTTTTACATCATTTTCATGTGTGATGTAATAGATTGTATTTTATTTTCAAAACTGGTTATTAATCCAAATGACAGACTTTCTTTGGCCTTGGAATTCATTCTTAGTACTTTCTTAGTGGGTAGTAATCATCAGTAATTTCAATGTAGTTCTTACTTGATTTAACTTTGATTAGCTGGTAATCACGAAATGTGGCTATGATGTGTATCTCTTTCGTGGTTGTTCATGGTACTGTATGTTTGCCATAAATTTATTCTTTTGATTGATTGACATTTAAATTCTTATATTAAAGGAAAGTATCAGGGGTGACCTTCTTAGTATCATATTGGACTGTAAAGTTTAAATTGGTCCCCCCTATGCTGTGGGATTCAGTCCACTGAGTCACTACTTGGCTACTTTATTTTAAAGTGGAGCCTTGGCTCTGGCTAGGTAGCATTTCTTAAGGGTAGCTAGGTTGCTATGGTCACTTTACAGCCATTGGTGGAGGCATTAGACTTTGTGTTCTGTCAAAGGAAGCCGTTCAGTTCAAATTTCAGTTCTGAAAGAAACAGACATGTTTCCCACTCCCCCTCCCTTTAAAAGGGCATACTCTCATAAAGTTATTGTAGTTTCAGATTGAATGGTGGCTTGGTGATGAAAGTCTCACAAGTATGTCATTCCTGGCCTTAGATTGAGCAAGTCAAGTCAGGAGAGCTGAGGAGGCAGTGGCAGCTCCTTCCTCCTTCTGGTATGCTGCGGTTTGGTTTGTTCAGCCAGAAGCTGATAAACTGTGAAATGCTCCTCTCCTGCTTATCTCTATCAGTGGATGTAATCACCAATCAAGTCACTGTAACAGGACTGGTAATACTGCTTAATTGTGTGTTTTATGTCAAGCTATTTTACTTCAACTATGTATTATTGTATGATTATTTGTATGCTTTTATTCTTTTAGTATGTTATTCGTGTAACTGATGTAATATTTTTATATGTAATAGAAGGTTCGTTTATATATTTAATGTTTATACGTATCACTTTTACTTGATATATAATTTAGGGGTTTTCTTACATGTTAAATGCTTTATACTTACCATAATTTCAATTCTAGTCTGTATACATCCACTACTTTATTTTATACATTTACATTCACTATTTAAATTGTATCAACTAAAGTTCAGTTAGTAACATGGGTACAGTTACTTTGTAGATTTTACATTACTTGCTCAACTTTCTTTGGCCTTGGAATTCATTCTTAATACTTTCTTAGTGTGTAGTAATCATCAGCAATTTCAATGTAGTTCTTACTTGATTTAACTTTGATTAGCTGGTAATCATGAAATGTGGCTATGATGTATATCTCTTTCATGGTTATTCATGGTACTGTATGTTTGCCATAAATTTATTCTTTTGGTTGATTGACATTTAAATTCTTATATTAAAGGAAAGTATCAGGGGTGACCTTCTTAGTATCATATTGGACTGTAAAGTTTAAATTGGTCCCCCTTTTCAATTGTAATATATTGTATATAACTGTAAAATTATTTAAAAACCAATGGTAGTATATATATTAGTGAATAAATAATATAAACCTCATTGCTGTGGTTCTTGGGGACTGTAATCCAAATGACAGATCCATTATCTACCAAAAGTCACAGTCATGTTCACATTCACTCCCCAATGCAGATATGACACCCATCTGTTTCAAGGGCCATATTCACTTAAATCTTATTCTTGTAGTTTGAGAATTGTACTTAAACATAACAATTTTTCTTATCTTAGAATTTTTCTATTCTTTTATAAGAATTATTTTCAGCGTAACGTTATTTTCTAAAAATTACTTTTGAACCCAAAAATATAAATGTCCATCAAACCACTGTCACTGATCACTTTTTTAATTTTATAATTATGTTAAAATTAAGCACATCAGATTTTCATTGACAAGTAAACAAACCTAAATTTAATTTTTATTTAAAATCAATAACTTTGGACAAGTATCGCTACAATGGCACATGTTCAACATGAACATGAGCCTGCAGACAAATCTTCCAGCACAAAGAGTGGTACTCAGTGTCACTTTCAACAAGGTGCAATTGATTGATTTAATCTGGCAGATGTGATATGACAGATTTTTAACAAATAGAACACACTGGAAAAGATCATACACCAGTACAGGTGTGTAACATTTACATGCTCTAGAGACAGGATCGAGAGTCATCACAATGTGAAGGGCATGGTGATAAAAATATAATATTGTATCCAGTCACATTACCATCATGTGTGTCTGCTGTTTGCGAGAATATTCTTTAATTTATCAAATTTGCAGATGTTCAACCAGTCATCCATGCTCCCTGGGAAGTGTGGTTGTGTGACAGCACAGATGTAATGTTCAATGTTCTGCAGCTGTGTTGCTTGCTCTGATTGTTGTAATAAACAGATCAAACTAGTGGCAGTCCTCGATGATGATGATGATGATCCAATTTATTATTACATTGGATGAAAATATCATTTTAATTGCTATATTGTATTCAATTTCAATAATCTCTTTCATCATGTGCATAGCCTCAAATATATTAAGTTTCTTGACTGAAATTTATCAAAATAAAATATGTTCTACAAATACAATACTTTTCTTTGCATAAAGAACACTATTTAGATCCAGCCTGCTTAGCAGTTTATCTATAGGATGTCCTCAAAACGTTTTGATATACTTATAGCTATAATCTCCCAAATATGCATGTAGTTACAGATATTGTACTGCAAAGGCTGCAGTTATCATCAAACTGGATCTTGTAGATCTTTAAAGCAACATTGGTAATTAAATTCTCTGGAGTATTTAAAATTGGAAACTCCTCATTCTAGAGCCAGCTGTACTAATTAACTTGATATGTTATATATATGGCATATATATGATATATATGACATATATATGACAGGGGGCATATACTCTGGACATTGTTCATTTGAATTTATCTACTTTATTATGTTTCACAACCTTCTTTCAAATAAACTAATTATCCATTCAGTTTACTCATATGTCAGTCACTTTAAATACTTTTAATGTAACTGTCTATATTTTGTCTCACTTTTAAATTATTTTGTTTAATTCTTCTTTCACATCCTGAGCTATAGATGGCACCTCACACATGTTAAAAAGTTTTAGTCATCTGACTCACAATATAAATAGGTGGGTGTGATATAAAACCTGTTGTGGAATTTTAAAATGATCATTTTGGTGATTTTGTATTTTGATCTATGTGTTCCATCATAGGCAAAGATTGAAATGTTTGAGGTGTTGCACTAGTTGTATGTCTAAATTCATTCTACCCCAAGATTGGAATAGCAGTCCCAAAACAAGAGACAAGGACAGTTAAATTGTGCTTGGCATATATTATTAACCATTAAAAATGTAATCTTTAAGATATAATTTGTATATGACAATATACATTACTTTCAGTGAAATGTTAGTCATCCAATTTCATTATTAATTTTGTAATTTTCACCCACAATGGTCTTGGAAGATAGTGTATAAGTGAGTAAAACACTAAGTTTATTTTAATGTTAATCTTTGCACAAAAACAAAGTGCCCAAGTAAATTCTGGACTCAACAAAGAAGTTATTTTTATAATTAATACCATTGTAATGCAATTCTTTTTTGATTAAATTTAGATTTGAATGCCCCATTAAAAATATTCCAAAAAAGGTGGGTTTAAACATCTATTTCACTTTAAAAATTAAGCTTATACCTTTTTAAGAACTTGAGAATTGCACCCTAAAATGGATTTTCCATTTTTTTGATCACATACTCCAGAAAAAAAATTATTGTAGTTCAGAAATTTGATTTTTGTCCATATCACTAACTTTAACAGTGTTTTACCAATGCCAAATTTAATAAAATTTGCATGATCACTGCTAGCTGTAAGGCATCATTTAAGCAAGAAACATCTGTCAACATTGGTCCCCTTTCCAGATTATTCTTGGGTTTTATGTGCTCCAGAACTTTCTTAAAAATTTATGCAGGAAATGCAATATTTGGGAAGACCAACACTGGGTACATAAGCTTCAGGATAGTCAATCACATGATAACTATTATTTTACCAATTAGAGAAATTATTCTCTGCTTAAGAATTTTTCAAGGCTTGTTGGCCAGGGTGATTGCTTTCTGTCTCATTAACTGAATATTATTGGTAAATTAAACTCCAAGGAGCTTAAATTGTTTTACCTAATTTAAATATAAATCTGGATATAAACAATGTACTTACATTTAATTGTCAATGAATTGTTTTGTTTGTGTATTAATATTCAAGGTTTGTAAGTGTAAAACATATTTTTGGCAATTAAGCAAAGGTTTTCCTGCAAATCTGATATTTCTGTTGTATCTAAACCTTTTATAACATAATAAATAGATTTTTTGATCCCAAAAACCTAGTCTTAGACACCAAGATTGTGTCTCTAAATACATTAGAAGTGAAGATATGTATCAAAATAGAATTTTCCATTATTTATAGCAGCCATTTTGTTTTTGGCTATTAAAAAAATTCCTCAAGGATGCCAGCTGCCACCCGGCTGAGTTTTTATTATGACAGCTCAGAGATGCTGAATCAACAAAAAACTTCATAATAGCAAAAAAAGACATGGACCTAATATGGCCATTTGGCAACTGGACTAAGGGTAAGGAACTCCTGCATAGGCCAACATTTGCAGTTTAAAGTTTCATCAGCCTTCAATAAATGCTTTTCAAAGGTTGTGAGACTTGCTGAGTATGTACAAAGGCAGATCCACACTCAAAAAAAGATCTTAGCATGTCACAAGTAAGGCCATGGGACATATGTTCCCAAGAAATCTCCATGTAATGGGCAATCTTTTTCTGAAGAGGTGTGAGGATCAGATGGCCAAGACTAGAACTGTAGAAAGCAGCTCAGAAATGATCCTTTTATACTAACCTTGTTCAACCCTTGTTGATGAAGGTGAAGAACTTTTGTCAAAGAAAGCTTCTTGAAAAACAGAACTCACCTCAGAGGCATGTCTTTCATGTTAAAGACAGGCCTAATATAGAGCCAATCAGGTCAAACCCTATTACCAGATAAACCAAACAGGTTCCTCAGGGGATCATTTCCTAGGTTCTAGAGGATCCTCATGTGGCTAGGGAGGATGGGAAAAGAGTCCCCCTTTTAAGCAATGACAATATACTAAAACAAGATTTAAAGCGGTGAGCACTTTTAACAATTCGGAGTAGGTTGAAAATAAAAGGTGTGTTAAAAACGCATAACACAATGATACACTCTTATTTTGGACAAACTACCCTCGTTGAAACACCCCTTGCTATCTAGAAGTGACCAAAACATAACAGAGGACCAGGCATCCCAATCATGCATGTCCGACCTCCAGAAGCAGACTGTAGAAATGCAGACACACACAAGTTCAATCAGAAGTTGCACCTGCCTGTTTTTAGTCACCAAGTTCATGGTACTATCAAGGGGCATCAGCACTTGGAAGACGATAAGTGTCCAGTTAAAAAGGAAGCTCTCCATCACACTTGGGGCATGGTAACAAAACTGGGGTGGATTATTAAAATAGTGGAACAGTCTTTACTGAATTCTGTGATGTTCCAGTGTTTGTCAATAATACTCCGTAGATTAAGATTAGTGGGTGAAACTGGGCGATAAGAACAGGTCTTTACTCACCTACTTTGATTCTGGTTTCTTTTGTAAGGAGTTCATTTTGTACATCACCACTGGAGTTTAAGGTTTGGAGTTGTCAGAAGTCTCTGATGAGACCTATATATGTAACACTTGCCCCCTTAATGAAAAACTTTGGAAGCTAAGGGGTAACAAAATTTTACAATTTTTTTTTCAACAAATATACACATGCATACACATGTTATAACTTTTATTTATCTTAATACAATATACACATGCATACACATGTTATAACTTTTATTTATCTTAATACAAAAATAACAACAATATAACTATGTAAAACTTTTACAAACTTATAAAACCACAAATATACAAATTGTACTTTAAACACAGTTTCCTGATAAGGCAATTGCACAGATTTTATTCTTTCCTGTAACATGGTCTATTTGTAAACTGTATTTTTGCAACATCAAACTCCAATTAAATAATCTTCTATTTGTGTTCGTCATTTTGTGCAAGAAGACTAAAGGGTTGTGATCTTTGCACAGTAAAACTGCACCTGCGCCAACATCACTGACATCCACAGATAGTCAGAATAGCCTTACTGAAGTCTGGAGCAGGCTTTGAACAGAGAATATTTTTCATTCTGTGAAATGCCTTTTGACAAGCCTCAGACCAGTGATATTTTACATTCTTTTTGAAGAGCTCAATCAGTGGAGCAGTGACTTTTGAGAATTTTTTACATTTGTTTTGTAATAACCTTCCATCCCTAGGAACCTCATTAAACTTTTCGTATTTTCAGGAATGGGGTAGTCAATAATGCTTTTAACCTTTTCCTTGATTGGTGACACAACTCCAAGTCCTATAACATGCCCTAAGTAAACAACTTTTGCCTTTACAAAGTGACTTTTTGATAAATTCACAGTAAGTTTGTCTAAGCTGAAACAAAACTTATTTAAGTTTTTAAATGTTCTTTCCAAGTATCAATATCAATATTATCCACATACACTTCAACACCTACAGAATTTTTCATACCAAATGGCATCACCTTATACTGTTATAGATCACTGGGAGTTACAAATGCTGATATTTCTTTTGCTCATTCAATAAGAGGTACACACCAGTAACCTTTGGCAAATTACAATTTGTGATATATTTGGCTTTACCAATCCGATCAATACAGTTTTCCATTCTTGGGATAGGAAATGAATCAGTTTTACTTAAGACATTGACTTTTTTATAGTCCGCGCAATATCTGATTTTGGGACCAAACACAAGATATCCAACTACTTCAACTTGATTCAATTATATCTTTTTCCAACATCCATTGTACTTTTTGTCTTAATTTTTCAATTTTGATGATGTTTACATGATATTGATGCTGTTTAACCAGACAATCATTGTGAACATCAACATTATGCACGAGTACATTGGTCCAGTTACGGACATCTGGAAATACTGACTTATACTCAACAGTAACTCAAAAAGTGGGATCCTCTTACCTTGAGGTACATGATTCAGTTTAGTTTCTATATCAGCAAGACTTGGATTACTCAACCTGATTTTACATTCAACTTCAACATCAGGAGTGTCAACCCATGCTTCATGGCCCTTATTATTGTCATTTTCTACATTACAGCTAGTAGCCATGACAGGCTTTGTCACACCCCTATAAGAATATGGTTTTCTATGTTTACATGACACAGTTGGGTTGACTTTCTTTTGTCCGGGGTTTCAATAACATAATCCAGATTGCCTACTTTTGTTAACACTCTATATGGCCAATTATATCTGGCCTGTAATATGTTCCCCTGGTCAGGTAATAACACTATAAAACCTTGTCTCCTGGTTTGAAAATTTGGTTCTGTGACTTCCTATCATAAAGCAGTTTCATTTTTAAGTGAGAATTTTCAGGTTGTGCCAGCTCACAAGCCTTTCTTAACGTACTTCTAAACTTTGAGACACATAATCTAACAGGTTTAAGCTCTCAGTCTTTTTCAGATAGCCAATGTTCTTTCAACAACTTGAGAGGACCACAGACCGAATGACCGCAGTGCATATTGTATCACTATGGGTTGGGGGTGTATTTTCATAAAGGTTGAAAGTTCCAATTAATAAGCAGTATGTTGATTTATTTTTATTTATTCATTCTTTACTGTACACTTTCAGTAACTACAAACACAAGTTAAAACACACTCTAATGAAATCACTTAAGATAAAACTCTACCTACTTTAAATTTCAACAATTTCTTTAGTTTACATAGCATATTTTAACTAGTAAAATTATACAGATGTAACAGCATGAGTTCCTAAGACAAGTGACACAGTGTATAACTCTATGTCACAGTATCTAAGTGCGAGTGTGATTTTCTCTGGTCCTTGTTTATCATTTTGTCTGATATATATAGTGAATAACCAAAAAAAGACAAAGTAAAGTATCACAAGCAATTAAAAATATAGAGTACAAGACATGTAGGACTGAGTAGATACATATTCACTTAGTGGACCAAGATAATTATAATATCAATAGGATAACACATTTACATAGATCATTGAGTAGCTGTATAACATGAAATAACTTCATATATATTCATGAGGGTAATCTAATTATAATCCAGACAGGACAAGAGTTAACTTATGTGGCTACCCCATTATATACAAAACGATGACAGGCAGACAATTAGTTAATGTGTCCTAAAAGTGTCATGAGCAATGACGAAAACATCTGTGATCAGGGCAAGCTGAAGTAATTAGAGAGCAGGGTTGAAAACATTCATTGAAATATCTCACATTAATGGAACATGTTTTTACAATGTCACTAGCACTCTACAATAGAAGAATTGTTGATTTGAATATAAATAGCTTTTATCAATATTGTATACATTATACATTATATACAAGGCTCTTTCTTAAGTTGTCTTGTACAACACTTAATTGTGGAGCAGTCAAAAAAGAAAGCTGCTCCTTCATGATGTTGAATCTCCACCTCTGAGGCCGGGGTTCGTTTCCCGGCATGGGAATCGAACTTATGTGAACTGATACCTTTCGAATTATTCATCCCAACACACGTAGATATACATGGAGATCTTGCAATCCACTGAAACAAGCATGATTGGATTTTTTTCTAACTTCAAATACAATAACAGATTTGATTAATAAATGCGAGATTAAACCTGGTTATAAATCTGACCATTCCTTTATTGCTCTTGAAATTATTCATATAAATTTACCATTGGAAAGGGGATTTGGAAATTCAATAACAATTTACTTAGAAATGAAGATTACATTGAATTAATAAACAAAGTTATAGACAATAAAATTTATACTTATGTCATTCCTGTTTATCACCCAATTTACGTTAAAGGGAATATATTCTTTTCAAAGTTGACGTTGACTTATTTTTGGAATTACTTTTCTTAAAATACATGGTGAAACCATAAAATTTTCATCCATCCAAAAGAAAAGCCAACTTAGAGAAAAAAAGAACTTGATAACAGATATTGAACAGTTAGAGAGCACAGGGTCTATAAACTTACAACTACTTCTTGATAAAAAGGCCTTGTTGGAAACTATTAGAGAAGAACAAATTCAAGGCCAGATGATTCGATCCAAAATTCAATGGCTACATGAAGGGGAAAAACCCTCAAAGTATTTTTTAACCTTGAAAAAAGACACTATTTAGAAAAGACTGTTAAAAGGGTTCAATACAAGGATGGTCAATTTATAACTGAACAGAAGGACATTTTAGAATATATTAAAAAATTCTATGAAAATTTCTTCAGCAATAAAGATGACACACTAGAAAATGTCAGTTTAAAAGAAATCTTAAAGAATGCCAATCTCCATAAAGTGATAAAAAACTGGGTGATCCAATTTCTACATTGGAATTAAGTGAAGTATTAAAAAAAGAAAACATAACAAGACCCCAAGTATGGATGGCATTACAAGTGAATTTTTGGAAAAAATAAAATTCTTTATTACCAGGGCAATTAATTCTTAATTTGAAAAAGGAAAGTTGTCAACAACTCTTTGGCAAGGAATAATAACTTGTATCCCCAAAGGAAATAAAGAACGACATCACTTGAAAAATTGGAGGCCTATGTAACTCCTGTGCACTACATATAAATTAGCATCTGGTGTAATAGCTAGCAGCATGAAAGGTGTTCTTGACAAAATTATTTTGGTTACTCAAAGAGGTTTCATAGCTGATGGACAAATTAGTGACTGTACAAGACTAGTTTATGATGTCACACAAGCTGCAGAAACAAATAACCTAACAGGACTTCTTCTTTTAATTGACTTTCAAAAGGCTTTTGACTCAATTTCTTGGAACTTTCTCCATAAGACCCTTCATCTATTTGGTTTCTACCCAAAGTTCATTGACTGAATTAAGCTATTCAACAATAACATCAAAATGTATGTACTACAAAGTAACTATCTTTCTAAAAAAATTAAGGTCGGGAGAGGCTGCCGGCAAGGTGACCCTATAGCTCCTTATTTAGAGAAAAATTCTATGCTAAGAATTTTCTTAATCTTAGAATTAATTTCTATTCACAAAGCAATTCTTAGCTAAGAATAATTCTAAGAATAGAAGTAAAAAGAAATTTATGCAATTCTTAGAATTTTTCTTAGACTAAGTGTAATTTTAAGAAAAATTCTAAGAATCTTTGTGATTACAGATTTTGGCATATGTGAACAGAAAGTTATAAATTTTTTAAATAATATAAAGAGGCTGCATTTCAGTAGAGTACACACAATGGACAACTTAACATGTAACACTCTGTTCTGGATGTTGATTTGCAATCAGTTGCTGCACTAGAATGACCAAAACAAATATTTTTGTTAAGTTTAGCATGCTATGTGCCAGTGTTAGATTTAAATCAATTCTTAGAATATTCTAAGAAAACGAATCTATGTGAATAGCAAATTCTTATTCTTAGAAAAATTCTAAGAATAAAAACCATTCCTTACAAAAATTCTAAGAATAAGTATGACTCTAAGAATAGGAATCTTTGTGAATAAAAAATTTTCAGGGGCGCCCAATTGGCCTAAACCAGTTATTCAGCTCTGTTGTTGTTAGAATTTGTGAAAATTCTAAGAAAAAGTAATTCTGAGTATAAGAATCTTTGTGAATACAGGTCCTGGTGTTTAAATCTGTGTAATGACAAAACCATTCCTTATATATTCAAAATGATAAAAAGATATTAGCCAATCAAATTTTGAGCCAATATCAGTAATACCAATTACTTCATACAAAGCTATATTTGTCTCAAAGATTCTAACAACATGTTATCATACTTCTCTTGCCTTATAACACATGAAAAGAGTAAATACAAAATATCATGTTTTACATGACAGAGCGGACAGAAATTATATTTTAAACTTTTGCATTTCTTTAAATTAACGAGACATGGCAAAATACAATACAATACCACATAGTTGAATTCAGCAATCTTTAGGTCTTTAAGTGGGAAAGTGGGAAAGCCTCAACTGGGAAAGCTGGTAGTTGCTTGCCGTTGGTCGGCAGTTTACAGTACAGATCCCTGACGAACTCTATGTACTGGTTTCCTCTGCCCTTCCAACTACCCGTCATGATATGACCTGTACAGTGTTGAAAGCGACGTAAAACCCCAAATAAATAAATAAACTTTTAAATTTGGCCAACATGCTGACAATACGTTTTACTCCAAGATGGATCATAAATTGTCAACTGTCGAAAAAACATCAACTCTTGATCACAACCATGGCTCCGCCCACCTGGAGGAGGAGAGAGAACAGAGTGAGGAGGGAGAACAGAGACAGATAGGGAGGTAGAAAATAACAGGGGGAGGAGAGGGAGAGGGAGTGGACTGTTAGTGGAGCAAAAGATATTTAACACCAACTGGAAAAAACAACAAAAAATGGTCAACACAGTTTTCATTTCAAACCTGAATAATCTTTTTTCAAGGTTACCCACTGATATACCCCATACTTTGCTATATTGATTGACTTATTCTTTAAGTTTATATAGTCCAACAAACCAGATGAAAGAAACAGAAATATTGCAGTATCAGATTATTCCAAAGATGGTCTTGAGATAATGCAACTGGAATATAGATGATAATGTTGTCTAAATTAACATGGATAATTAGACTGTTGGGCGAAACTATTCCATGGATAAAATTTTTCAGACATACAAAACTGGAAAATTTACAAAATATAATAAATTTTGGACCTTATTATGGTTATATGTTAAAGGAAAAATGCTATTCCTTTTTTCATCAGACACCTTTACTTCCTGGGTAACATTAAACAATGAGATTACTGTTTACACATGGACAAGTTCCAGCAAGTCCCTTTTGGTATAATGAAAATGTTTCTGAAGAATATATGTATTTTCCCAAGTGGTATAAGAGTAGAATAATTTTGATATCTGATATATTAGATGGAAATATTCTGGCAGAAAAAAATAAAAGATCACTACAAGTAATATTCTGGATTATGAAAGGTTATATAGGGAAGCCAAAAGGTTTATGCAACAGTATAAGATTCAGCATATTTCAAATATTTGGTTCTATTATGGCCACCAGTGTGTGGCTGTTTACACATAAAGGAAGCATGCACTAAACATGTATTAATGTATATGAAGCTTAAAAGCAGAACAAAATAAATATTTCATGATATTTTACTTGAAAATCAACAATTTTAAGAGGTTTATTTTCATATATCATCTGTGTTCATTTTCAGTATATTCATTAATGAAAACCTGCTGTAAATCACAAAATAGTTTATATGTATTCTCTGACATACTTTTAACATTTAGTACATGCCACTCATTAAAGGTAAAAGAGTAAAAATCAAAACAATGTTCACCCTAACACAAAATACCTGAAATTACTTCTTATAGCCAAATAAGGCACTAATGTTACTTTAAAGTTGTTTTTATCTTGTACTATTAGCTTGATATTTTAAACTTGTGTGTGCAAGTGTTAATAGTTTAATAACTGCCTTTGAGAATGGATTGGCATAATGACATCGAAGCGTCAGAGCAAAAATGCCTAGATGGTCAATTTATAATATGCATTATGCAAGATTCTATACATCTTATACTTCTAGGAGTTAACTTCTAAGTCATGTAAGACATAAGTGTGAATATTAAAAATTGATAATTTTTATTAAATTTGCACAAAGTAAGTGATTCTTATTTACCTTTTGGCTTAGGCATTAATTTGATGTTTTGTGATATATATTGCATTGAAAATCCTTGATGGTTTTAATTTGATAATAATAAACTGAAGTAGTATGCTTTGGTAATTGTCCACCTGTTCCCCAGCTTTCCACATCTTACAACACACAATGGACTCTATTTGCACACAATCCAAGTTGACAAGGATTGAGGGTTGATGCAGATTAAACCAGATTCATCTCAGTCCAGGTTGGGTGTCCACACTACATAATATTAAAGAATACCAAATTACGCATTAAAAACCCACACACATTGTCACACACATTATCTGTTGATCATTAAATCCACAATGCTGTCTACAACATTGCTTTTGAATAGTCATTGTTATCAGATCATTGCCTAATATCCTTTTGTATGAATCTCCTAAATTTGTTGTAAATAAAACCTGGTTTTATACAGAAAATATAGAAATACATATACTGAAGCTTTTGAGAAAGATATCTACTTTGACACTCTAGTGGATAGTTTTAGTGAAACTCTATTTTAGACAAACGGAAAAATCCACAAGTGCATTTAATAGACATAAAATTCTGTATTTTAATAATGTAGAGAGCTGAAAAAGTGTGAACAGCAACACTAGGCCCAAAAATATAATGATGCATTTTACAGTCATGTACATTCAAAATATAAGGTTGACAAGCTTGTATCAGATACAAAAACAGCATACTTTTTCAAGTCTACAGATAATTCAAGACCAAATGGCTCTTTTTAAATATTGTTTGCGATTTGTTGGATAAGAATTGAAATCCAAGGTGCAAAATGTACCACATAAGGATCTATCAAACATTTTGGGGCCTATATCATCTCATAAACTACCAACATCAAAGATAAACCTATCAAAAATACCTAAAAAGGTCAATCTTAACAGAAAATTTGAAAAAATTACACACCTATCCAATTTATCTTACATCTCAAAGCTCCTTGTGAAAATGGCGTCCACCATCTAATCTCAAGGAGCCCATGTAATCTACATATCATAAAACTTTAACAATGCAACTGCATTAATAAAGATCTATAATGACATTTTGTATGCTATGGGTACTATCAAAAGTACTATTCTTTGTATACTTGATCTCAGTGGATATATGCTCAAGAGATATTGATAAATTCTGTCTTGTCAGAAAAGAAGAAATTTCACCACACTGTTCCCCAGGGACCAGTTTAGGGCCTGATTAGTGATCTTCCTTTTCCAAGTCTGTGGGACATAATGTCACAACTACTTAAACAACCCTTCTTTCTTTTACAGATGACATGTGGCTGTAAACATTTTGATACATTAATACTGGAGATTGCAATTCAGGCAATAAGTTCTATAGAGGCCTGTCGTATTCAAGTGGATGTGCTCAATAAGGGAAAAATCAAGTTATTTTGTTCACATGTCAACACTTATTGATTCCTTTTTATTTGGTGTTAAACACATGAAGGACCATTTACTATATCTAAAGAAAAGGAAGTTGCTAGAAATATGAAGAACAGTAAAATGAAGTGAACAGATGGCTTCCCGGTAGAATTTTCAAAATGTTTGGAGTGATAGAAATACATCTTAATAAACAGTAATAGTGAATTTATTTTGAAAAGTGAATTATTTTTTTTTGCAGGAAGGAAATAAATAAAGAGAAAAAGACTGATGTCACTTCTTAATAGGAACTATAAAATTGTATCTGGTATTTTAGATCTAAGATTACAGTGGGTGCTTCCAAAAGTCACAGGAACAACATAAAAGATTTTTAAAAGATGCATGTAATAAAAAAACCATTTTATTGGTTTATTACATTATGTTTGAATTGGGAGGTCACAAAAATGGCCTCAGACTGTTTTTCAATGGAAATGCATTGACAAAGTGCTACAAAGATATAATTTTTATAACATTTTTTGATTGTTCAGTATTCTGTACAACAATTTTGTGGCTGTGTTTACCATGGACTCTTTTCTGTATTCTATAAACTTGCTCAAGGCAAGGTGATCCCCAAGTCCTTATATATTTATATTAGCCATAGAACCTATAGCTATAAATTGAATCAGATTAGGATATGAATGGAACAATTATTGGCAATAAACTTTTAAATTGGGTCAATATACTGACAATACTTTTTACTCCAAGATGAATCAGAAACCATCCAATACAATATTGTTCCTTGACTTTAAATTAAACTGGAGAAATGGCTTCACATTATATTATTTCGAAACTGCTTGAAATTATTTACTTCACTGTTGAGTGAGGCATAGTTGTTAAAGAGAATTATTATTCAAAACTTAATGTCATAGAACAAAAAATCTTGACTAGTTACCAAAAGCATAAACTTCACTCATTGTTAAGGTAACCACACTGACGACTCTTACTGTCTCAAAACGCAAAACAAAATATTACTTTCTGCACTATACTTTATGAAACAAATGGAAGAATATTAAGAAACTTTCTTTGGGGGATTAAAACTAAGAATAACATAAGATAACCCTAGCGAGATGGTGGCCCTAATGTTACTCTTCAACTGGAGCCAGCTCGTCTTGTCAGTAACTATGGATTTTTTTAGGGTTGGGAGCAATGTTTACAGAGTTAGGATCAGTTGTGATTTCCTAGCTTGGTGCAGTGGCTTGGCAAAATATCACACGTTTGATATTTCACAGACTCTTGATCCTGACCTTGGAAACCACCTTGCCTTGTCTCTCTGTGTCCTCTCATAGTCACTTCCAGACCTGTCCTATACTTTTACCGTCTTGTTGGGAAACACTTGACGGCCTGTTGTGTTCAAGTACCACGACATCACTCCATGACAGGCCATAGAACAATACCAACTGTACTTGAAAGAAAACCGGCCTGTCATAAGCAACCAAGACCTGGCTTGGTTACTTCCCATCAAGACGGAAAGTCTCCAAGTCTCTTGTCGCAGAGTTGGTTGAATCACAGCAGGACAAGATGTAAAAGTAAACTGACAAGGCAGTTACAGCAACAGAAAAGCCGAGAACTGTGTAGGGCTGGTCAACTTCATTTCACCAACTCATGGCTTGTTGGTCATGGGATCTGTGTCTATAAAATGTGAGTCGGTGTGCGGAAAACATCATTTGACTTTTCAACACCGATTGATTACAGCTGGTAGTGTTGAGATAGGCTTTTGTTATTTTGCAAATATAGTTGGAATTAAGTGCCTAGATATAGCTTTTTCTGGCTAGCTGATTGGCTTTTGTTATTTAAAATGCTGCCTGAATTTGATTTATATGATTGGTCCTAAAAAGGCAAGAAGAAATGTGAGGAAGATAGAAGTCTCCCACAGACACATCTACAGAGTTTAAGTTGAGAGATACAGCTGAAAACATTGAGAGTAGGAGGGAGCAGAGAGAACAGAGAGAGGGAGGAGGCAGAGAAACAACAGAGGGAGGAGAGGGAGAGGGAGTGGACTTTTAGTGGAGCAAAAGATATTTAACACCACCTGGAAAAAAACAACAAAAATTGTCAAGACAATTTTCATTTCAAAC
Source organism: Sabellastarte sp. h YS-2021 (assembly GCA_964017235.1). Lineage (NCBI taxonomy): Eukaryota > Metazoa > Annelida > Polychaeta > Sabellida > Sabellidae > Sabellastarte > Sabellastarte sp. h YS-2021. The sequence continues at coordinate 142,151,596 of OZ024928.1, forward strand.
CTGAATCGCCCTTTTTTCAAGGTTACCCAGTCAAGATATCCCATATTTTGCTATATTGATTCACTTATTCTTTAACTTTATATTGTTCACCAAACCAGATAAAATAAACAGAAATGTTGCAGTATCAGATTATTCCAAAGATAGTCTTAAGATGATACAACTAGAAGATATGTTATCTAAATTAACATGGATAATTAGATTATTGGGTGAAACTACTCAATGAATAAAACTTTTCAGACATATAATACTGGAAAATTTACAAATATAATAGATTTTTTGGACATCATTATGGTAACATGTTAAAGGAAAAAATGAAAACACTTTTTGGTTAGACACCCTTACTTCATTGGTAACATTAAACAATGAGACAATCGTTTACACAAGGACAAGTTGCAACAAGTCCCTTTTTGGTACAATAAAAATCTTTCTGAAGAATATTTGTATTTTCTCAAGTAGTATAAGAGTGAAATAATTTTGATATCTGATATATTAGATGGAAATATTCTGTCAGAAAAAAATAAAAGATCATTACCACATCTGATTATTTTTTGTCGAACAGAACTTTGCAGTAATAGGCTCTTACTTTCTTTTAGTAAACAAGACACGTGATTCACAGTGTTACTGATTTTAGACATCAATCCATTTAAGGCAAACCTATAGCATAACTGCAGAACTTTATTTTCAATATTTTCTACTTTAACCAGAAATTTCATTGCTCTTAACATCAACTGAAACTCGATTGGTATATCATGACAAATAGAACTTAAAATATTACAGTGTGTAGTGTATGGCAAATTAAAAAAGTTTACATATATCTTTCCTCCATTGAGTAAAAAAAATATTCAACAGCCTGGTGGGATAGATCCCACAATACTAAACCATAAAGTGGCATAAAGTAGGTTTTAAATAACTTGTATTTTAACTGACACTTTAAGTTTCCAAAGATTGACATCAATTTATTAAATGCAACACAGAAATTATTAGACACATGTTTAACATCTTTGCTGTTCAGTTTAGGACCAATACAGTGTCCAAGATGATTAACTACTGACTGAAAATTTATGTATATATCATTGTGATAAAAATCATGTACAGGATCATCCTTTGTATACACTAAAAACTGATGTTTTTTAACATTAAACATGATATCATATTCATCACCAAAACTATTGGCAATCTGTAGCATTGATTTTAAGCCAGAGAGGGTTGGGTTTAACAGTGTCAAATCATCTGCATAGCCTAGGGCACCAACATACATATTCCCTATATGACATTCAAGCTGACTATGTCTCAGTCTTTTAAACAAATCATTAAAATAGGTAATAAATAAGATGGGTGATAAAACACCCCCTTGTTTCACACCATTGAATACATTAAATGTGTCTAAAAAATAGCTTCGCCATTTAATTCTCATACATTGATTTGTGTATAAATTTATCAACACCCTTATAACAGATGGATATAACCCTTTATCAATCAATATTGAAAAAACCTTGATATAATTTAATCGGTGAAATGCTTTACTGCAATCTAATATAAGAACATAGACAGTAGACTTGTTGTTTATATAATATTGTACTATTTCATTTAAAGCAAATGTACATTGTGTTGTAGAATGGTTGGGTTTAAACCCAAATTGAAGCTCATCTGTAGCAAATATTTATACATTTTGTTTAAGTATTATTACATCAAACATTTTCCCAATAACATTACTTAGACTATCCCTCTATAATTGTCAGAGGAACTCAAACACTGATTATTTTTTTGAATTGGTATTATTGTAGACAAAAGCATGTCTCCAGGAATATAATTAAATTTCATGATAAGATTAAAAAGTAAACACAGATAAACAGACAATTTTCTTGGACCATTAATAATATGAGATGACTCACAACCTGTATTTTCATCAGTTTACAGGATCATGCTTTAATTGCTTTATACTATAACAGATGTCACTGACACTTATACAGTGTTTGTTATAACAGCTACCATGTATACAGTTACAAAGTACACTTCCTGTATATTTCCTGTGTTTTTGCTTTATTTGTGACATTTGCACTTTATCATATGATGCACTTGAGAATAGCTTTTTATACTTTTCAGAGAGCAAATTAGCTATATTTGATTTCCTACTGACACCATCAACTGATAGTGGTAAATTGTAACTTTTACCTTTTATTTTCTTTATTTCAGACCAAAAGCTGTGTACTTTTTTATTAGCCATGTAATCACCTAATTTCTCAGTATTGAATCAGAATTTTTCTTAACATATCTTAGTCAGTAGTGGTACTCTGTTCTGGTTTTGCTTCTAATAAATTGAAGGAAACCACTTTGTGGCCTGCCATTTTCCTTCCATATATTATGTCACATAAGGAATCGTTTTCTGTATGATTCCACATAGTCTTTCCACCCTAGTACAGTTTTCCTTTTAGAAGAGATCCCTTTCTGTGGTATTGACAATAACCCAGCAGATAAGCAACTATAAACAATGTCTTCATAAAATTGCTGATTTTTCACATTACTCGATTCATCCTGATAACACTGAGACTTAATTACTTCTCAGGGAATGTTAATATCACTTAACAATTTCTCCAAGTTTGTTTGATACAGACCAATGTTATTAGTTGAGGCTTTAGCCCATATAAAGTTTTACTTTGAGTATTACAATTGTAAGAGGACATTTTATTTACATATACAACAGGGATGTTTAGTACCACTTTTACTTTATATGATCCAATGAATTATTACACTCATCAAAAACTATACATTCAACTGACTCTCCTTAACTACAGCTACATAGGAAATAATCGATGACTGATGTGCCCCTAGTATTGTTACTTTTGAAAGTATACATATTATCAGATGAATTTGAATTATGCTGCATGAAAACTTATATCAAGACATAATTTTTTCTATAGATTCTTGACAAACACCAGGCCTCCTAAATCAACGTTTAAATCGCCACCAACAATACAATAGTTAGGGTCTACTGACAAATACACTGATGTTAGTTCATTTAAAATTTGATTATGTTCATCAATGTTATCACAGTTATTAAGTCCTGTAGGCATATAAACACAACAGAGAAGAACAGTAGCCTTACCCATAGCAAACTGAACCGCACATATTCTATTACTGAGTGTTGTAACTTTACAAATATTATATGCCAAGCTATTTTTCCAGATACTGGCACACCCACCCATAAGGCCTACTATTATTTATATATTGTCCTGACATACCAGATATCATATGACAACAACTATCATTCAATTTAAATTGATATGAATTAAACTGACTTTCATAAAGCCAATGTTCTTGAATAAGTATAAAATCATGTTTGATTAATAGCTTATTAATGTATTCAGTTTTGCCAAGGCCCTTTCCTTGACTGTTTTAAGACACTATGTACAACTTAATATTCACAGTTTATGTTTTATTGTCCTTGCCTTTGGGCATATAAAATCGTCTGACTCTTATTCCATCTGGCCAAACCTGATTGTCAAATAATCTTTTAAACTGAAACAAGGGAACAGAGATTTTAAAAGACTTGAATTTTGAATCCTCCTTTGAGACACACACTAAAGAGCACACTGTGATTCCGGCTTCCTGAATAAATATTTTCAAATCCTCTGTTACAGCTTGTCTATCAACTCTGTAAATAAACAATTGTCTCTCTGGTTCAGGTGCACCTCTGAATCTGTTATCACTGTGTTTGGTTCCCGCACCTGTTAAAACTTTTGCCTTTCTACTGTTCAAATGTCGCTGTTGTTTAAAACATAATTAGGCAACTTAAAGCCATCATCATCAGTCTGATCACCATGTCCATAAGTTGATCTATCACTCTTAGCTTCTAAGGATAAAGTGCTTCCTCCATGCACATCAGTCTGTTCTTTTAGAGATCTATTGATCAAAGTTCCAAAGTAGATATTTGATCCAGTTTGATTGTTACTTACTGGGCTTGACACTGGTTGGCTTGAGCTTTTGCTGAAGAGTAGCCTGGGGTATTATGAACTTGAACTTTGGTCTAGGATTGGGGGGTCAGTTAATGCCTAATAATAATTTATAATATGTATTTTGCAAGATTCTATACATCTAATACTTCTAGGAGTTGAGTCCTAAGTCATGTAAGATAATGTGCTGATATTTAAAAAGCATAAAGTGAATTAAAATTTGATAATTTTCATTAAATTTGCACAAAATAAGTGATTCTTATTTACCTTTGGCTTAGGCATTAATTTGATGTTTTGTGATATTTATTGCATTGAAAATCCTTGATGGTTTTAATTCAAGAATAATAAACTGAAGTTGTATGCTTTGGTAATTATCCACCTGTTTTCCGGCTTTCCACATCTTACAGCACATAATGGACTCTATTTGCACACAATCCATGTTGACAAGGATTGAGGGTCGATGCAGATTAAACCAGATTCATCTCAGTCCAGGTTGGGTGTCCACACTACATAACATTAAAGACTATCAAATTATGCATACATCAACCCACACTCATTGTCACACACACTATCTGTTGATCAGTAAATCCACCAGGTTATCTACAACATTGCTTTTTAATATTCAGCGCTATCAGACCATTGCCTAATATCCTTTTATATCAGTCTCAAAAATGTGTAATAAATAAAACCTGGGTTTATACAAAAACATAGAAATATATATACTGAAGCTTTTGAGAAAGATATCTACTTTGACACTCTAGTGGATAGTTTTAATGAAACTCTATTTTGTACAAACATGATTTAGTCTAAAAAACTACCACCATTAAAGATAAAGTTAAAAACACTAAAAACAGGCCAATCTTGACCTTCCTCTCAGAAGCATTATTGTTTGATATTTCACCAACTCTTGATCCTGACCGTGGCCCCTCCCACCTTGAAACCATCTTGTCTTGTCTCTCTATGTCCTGTCGTAGTGACTTCCAGACCTGTCCTATACTGTTACCGTCTTGTTGGGAAACACTAGCCAGCCTGTTGGATTCAAGTTACCTGAAATTGGCAAGCAACATACAAGCTGGTAAGTGTGTAGGACAGGCCAGCTTTATTTTACCAACTCATGACTTGTTGGTTATGAGATCTGTGTCTATAAAACCTGAGCCAGTGTGCAGAATACATCGTTTGGATTTTCAACTCTGATGAATTACAACTGGTAGCATTGAGATAGGCTTTTATTATTTTTCAAATAAAGTTAGACTTTAGTGCACAGATATAACTCTTGCTGGCTATATGATAGACTTGGATTTTTTTAAAACACTGCCTCAATTTGATTTATAAAATGGATCCTAAAAAGGCAAGAAAGAATTTGAGGAACATAGAAGTCCTCACAGACAAACCTACAGAGTGTCAGTTCGGAGACACAGCTGCTGACACCCAAAGGAGGAGGGATGACAGAGAATCATAGACAAATCGGCCCTTTGCCAAATTGGCCCCCAAAATAAAATTAGCTGGTCAAATCGGCCCCTATAAAATAATTTATGGTCAAATCGACCCCTTATAAAATAATTATGGTCAAATCGGCCCCCTAGATATAGATAGATAAGTGTACATATGAGTTATTTATTTTTTTCACAATTTCACACCCCCTAGACATTGGGGTTACTTGTGAATTTTGTATATTTATTCAGTTTACTCTGACCTTCTCGTAGATTTGAATTTAAAATCTTCACAGTGACTGTTCCCCCAGTAGTTGTATTATTATCATTTTCAAAGTCACTACAATAGACAAAATATTATCCATCAAAATACAAAATTAATAACTAATTAATAATCTCTCATTGTTGTCTTTGATGCCCACAAGAGGGAAGATGATATAATCATATGCATGAACATCAAAAGGAACAATCAGCTTTTAATGTTTAACACTGTTTGTTTAACATTTTAGCTAGAAATCCTAAAAATAATAAGAGCCTGATTACAATTCCATGATGCATTTCTTCTATAAAAGGGCTGCTTTTTTCTCCAATTATCATTCAGTTTTGGAAGTCCAAAGTAGCATGATATCATTATAAGAAATAAAAATACCATTGGATCTAGGTATAAGCTGTAAAGTGCATATTAGGGAAGAGATATCTTCATCAACCCAGTCTAATGCTCTCTGTAGGTCTATAAATAAGTTATAATGACAGAAGGTTTCAATTGGGGGCTGATTTGCCCAGGGCTGATTTTTTAGGGGGCCGATTCACCCAGGGCCGACCTTTTTAAGGGGCCGATTTGCCGAGGCACGAAATGGCAAAGGGCCAATTTGTCCAGCTCCCATAAGAGAGAACAGAGAGTGGGGGAGGCAGAGAAACAAAAGGGGAGGGAGAGGGAGGAAGCCAGGTTGGCAGACACTCCATAAGAGGAAACCTCACAGACAGAGGAGGCAGTGGGTGAAAAAAGACCAAGAGCTGACATGAGTGAAAGTGAAATAGACACAGAGTGCAGGAGAGGACAGCTGATCGTCTACTGAGTGCCAATCCAGGCTAAAGTAAGGACACATGAACATTTATTCAACAGACTAAGATGAGAAGACCATAGTATACTTTGTTAAGGATCATGAGGAGCTTAATGACAAAACCAATATGAGAACTTTAAGGACAAGGCCAGGGAGGATTACCTGTGGGAAAGATTTGCAAGCAGCGGCAAGCTCTCATTGGGAGTGTGCAGGACTTGGTTTAAATCCCAAAAGACTCGCTATGGAAAGTTAGGCTATGGCCAGGCTCCCAGAGAAATGATAGAGGAAAGGCCTCAGCAAGTCTTCTAAATTTGAGTCACCACAGAGAGGTTCTAGTGCAGCCTCATCCCACAACATTTCATGATGATCAACAGATACTGACAGTATGGAGACCAGCATCTGCTCCGACACAACACAGCCATCCATTGCCAGCACTACCAGTACTAGTGTAGTGTCCCACCCCTGATCAGTCGACCAGCAGGTCATGGATCAATTTGCCCTGATGAAGACTATGCTCACATCTTTTCAGAACAGTCTTCTGCAACTACCATGCACATGAAGTAGAAAACCTGGAAGAAAGAGACTTTCAGACTTTTCAAAATGAGATAGTTAAACTTTTAAGTGGAATACAGAGCAGGGCAGAGGAAAGAAACGGTGAGCCATAGCAACCTACACTTTCCAGGAGCTCCAGTGCCTTTCCACATATGTGCCATAGACTTGTCAGCAGCAGCCACTGCCATGGAATACGTCCTGACTATTCCAGAAACCTAGATGCCAGGAAGTCAGGTCCTACAACCGGTTCAACCAAGCCAAGTAGTGTCAATGGGACAACAACAGTCCAGAGGGCAACAGAATTCATATTTAGTTTTTGACGATCAACAACCCAAGACAGCTACATTTCACCATCAGCCATACCAAGAGTTTCAACCCACCTTCTGTAACCTCTGTAACAGGAGAAGAAAGTTCACACAACATCTCAGGCCTCTCTAGCATTTTTGGGAGTCATTTTTCAGTCATGAGCTACCAGCAGATGGATACACCTCAACCATTTACACCACGTGACACTCGTCAGCATTCCGCCTCTTCTCCTACCACACAGCAGAAAAACCTCCTCACTAGCTTGCCCAGCCCAGCATAAGACATCAGAGCCCAAGCAGTAGCGGCAGTAGACTGACTGCAACTACCTACAAAAGGTCCTTTTTAGGACCACTGCTATAAAATGTCGTTTTCAGGATAACTACTGATTCATAGGTCCTTCTCAGGATCACCAGAGTCTTCCCAAACAATAAATAACCTGCATGTTTAAAAAAAACATTACTCCGCCCTACACCAAGCACCTGATCCCAAAACAAGAAACAAGATGAGTAAATGAATGAGTGAGTGACTGAAAAATTGAAGTTAAAAAACTTCAAAAAACTTTATGTGGACTAAAATATTTTGACTATTAAAACAACTAGGACACTTTCGAAAACATTTTAATCTTAAACATAACCAGTAATTATGTTTGTCATGCAATTTTCTTTTTCTATTTTGAACTTTTATAGCGCTTAATTTCTGCCTAGGCAGACTCTAAGGTGCAAGACCAGGTCCAATTCAATAATCATCATTCTATAGACATAGCCATAAACCACAGAGACGCTGTGAAGTTTACATGCCAAGGTGGAAAAGCCTTATCAAAGAGATAAAATTTTAACTTTTTCTTGAAACAGGCAAGAGTTGGAGCAGAAGAAACATCATCAGGCAGATGGGTCCAAATTGTGGGAGCATCAAAAACAAAACTGTGACCGAAGTGTTTTTTTATCTGTGTACAGATGGGTAGTATTGAGAAACCTTTTATCTTGGTGGTTGCATCTTGTGCCATATCCTCCACAACGAATAGACAGATGAGGGCTGAAATTCCATGACAAACATAATTACTGTTTTATGGACTCATACATAAATCATCAGCCTTCAGATAATAATATCACTAGCCCCCCAAAATTCTGAAAAATTATCAGGAGAGGGACTGATGGGTGCCAGCTTCTTCTGTCCCCAAGGTAGGTCCTTGTCACATCTCACATCATCTCTACCTGTCCAGCCAATGCACCAACATGATTGAAGTAATCCTTTAGTAGGTCTCACCATGATGCTTTGCCTCCTTCAAAGGATTCCGGCAGTTTTCATGAGGCACATATAATACTTGTTCATTTGCTATATGGCTACTATGTTATCTGCAGGGGTGGGTGTCCTGTCTATTCTGCCTTGGTGTGTTCTCAGCATGTTGTGAAACTCAACGCATGTCAAGACAAAGTCTCTGACAATCTTTGGCCTTTGCTCCTTTGTGTCTATTAAGACCCAGAGTAGGAGGATTGTAAACTCATTCTCCATTACCAGCTTTAAGATTTAACAAGCCATAACATCAAGGTGAAGACGTCATTACCAAGAAAAAATAATACAAATCTGGACCTCCCTCCCCCATAGGTTAAGTGGCGTAGGGTCCAAAGTGCTATCCTTGATCTTTTTCTTCAACTTGCTGTGGTTAAATAGAGGGAAAAGAAGCCCCGATAATTGTAAAATTCACTCTCACATTTCTTTTGGCTCCTTCATAGTGACATGTTTCCTGTCTAGAGCCCCAACAGCATGGAGAACATTTCATCTGGTTCTGAACTTCTTCTCGATCTGTTTCCAGTCTTCATGGGTGGTAGGGCAGGTCAAATTCTCTTTCAGGAATTTAGCAAGGAGGGCCTTGCAGACAATAGGGATGAATTTACATATAATGGTTTGGTCAACCAGCCAGTGATACTGTAAAGATGTGTATGTTTCTCCTGTTTCCAGGTGTCTCAATGTTATTGCCAGTTCAATCCAACTTGTAAGGGCTTCCTAGAATTGGTGACTTCCTTCTTGATGTGGTGGTGTATGTCTTCTTCAATGAGGTCAGAAACTACAGGGGGTATCCTGGTAACTTGGGATATCAGTCTGTATTGAGTCGGCCAGGAGGTTGTTATAGCATCCTTTTCCTTCTCTTTGGTGAATCCATACCATGACTCAGGGGTTTTGTGGAATCCTTCTCTGCCTGGGTTGTGGTGGGGGGGAAATGGTGAAGGTGCTGACTCTATGACAGGTGAAGGTCCTTGGTTCCGATCTGTCCTTTTTTGGTCTGTAAATCAGAATGAAAATCAAAATATTGAACTCAATCAAAAACAGGGTCCTACGTTTGTGTAGAAAGTTTCTCTGGTGTGTAGCTGGCATCTTTGCATTGATAAATAATGAGTAACAGGAGCAAGAGGGGGTTTATATAGTGTTTCTTTGATCCCAACACATAATCCTGACTCCAGAAATTAATCAGCAGAACAGTCGGTTTCTCACTACATTTTGTGGTGACCAGATATGACTTGCCAGTAAGGGCTTTGGGGATTCTCCTGATACTTTGCTATCTGCTCATGGAGAAAAACATCCTGATCCCAAGTCAGGTGAGGATCTGGATCCAGACAAAATAGAATGTACTACGCCCTTTCAGTGAGGTGACACTGACTCAGATTTTTTGCATGCTTTATGCCGGATTTTGACCCAGATCCCCATCTCAGCTAACCGATCTTAGAGTCAATAAGGGTCTGTTAGGTTTGGCTTCAGTGGAACAGCCGCATAAGGCAACTAAAATTATTTTTTTTAAATCTAGATCTGAAAATTACATGGATTACAAACTTAATATAAAGGGAAGGTACTTGACAATATCTTTGAGCATAACATAGTAAATAACTAAGACAAATTTTGGCTCTTGAATGTTTATTCTTTAAAGAACCAAAGGATTGCATAAAAATGACTTTTAACATAAAGTTACAGTTCCTATAATCAGCCTGTTTTCAATGATGTTATTAGTAATAAAATAAACATAACACATGATGTTTATATAGTGCTGATAAATTAGTGTATCTAAGTGCCGCTATGTAAAAATTGCATACCATAAGCAAGTTTGAATAAGTATGTTTTGAGCTGTTTTCTATAGACTAACAGTGAGTTTGAGGATCTAATGTTCAGAGGTAACTTGTTCCACATTGCAGAAGCAGCATAAACAAAGGCCTGCTTTCCATAGTTATTTCTAGGCAATTTTACGGGGTAGGCCAAATTGAGACTGGTGGATGTTTATCTCCTAGCCTATGATAGCGAAATAAACTCACTGATGAAAGGTGGTCCTAGACCATGTAATGCCCTGTAGACATTAGTGAGGACACTGAAGTTAATGCTCTGTTGGACTGGAAGCCAGTGATACTCTTGTCTTACTTTACTAATGTGGTCTGATTTCCTCATTTTCATGATGACGCGGCCAGCTGAATTTTGTACAACTTGCAGCTGATTCAAGAAAGTTTTATTGATTCCTACTAGGAAACAATTACCATTGTCTAGTTTGGACAAAACCAAACTTTGAATAAGACAGACACATATATCTTCTGATAAATATTTACAAATTCTTGCTATTTTATGAATTTGGAACTGGCAGGCCCTGCACATCAGCAATGCCAAAGATGTCTAAAGTCTGATAAGATGTCCCGTTCTTTAAGATATAGTTAAGAGTTTTAAAGCTTTTGCCTGTGAAGGTTGGTAATCTGAACGAATGTGTTCATTTTCAAATTTGTTTGCTCTGTATATCTGCGCCATTGTTCCATCATCGGTATTATCCCATTTACATCTTCCTAAAATGAACAATTGCATATGAAAAAAGATGTTAGAAACTATCAACTAGCTTATTTCTTATTTTGCCATTTCTTGTATTTAGTGAATGTCATGTTAATGATGTTAAGGCAAAGTTGTAATCTGTGGTGCTTTCAATGTGTATCGCGATTGCTTAGACAAACCTGAATCCAAACAGTTCTGCACGCTTCAGATTTTTTGATGTGGAGCAACCTGAAAGGTTTCTACTCACAGAAATGGCCACATGTTAGATTTGATTTTATTAAGGACATGGAGAAACATAAACACTTTTCAGTCACATGCAGTGTTTTCTTGAAACTAAAGGAATATAAAGGAAACTCATGACCAACATGCATGTCTGAAATTGCTCAGAAACATGACCAATTAAAACCAAAGGTCTACAAGAAAACTCATACGCCTCCTTGGTTCAACATGGAAATTTTAGAGCAAACAATTAAAAGTGATTTTGACTCTTTTTCAACTCAGAGAAAAAATTAAAAGTGATTTTGACTCTTTTTCAACTCAGAGAAAGATTTTAAATCATGAGTTCAAAATCAAAAGAAGACAGTCCCCTATCAGATCATACATCTCCCAGTAAACTTGCAAGACAAAATGACAAACTAAGGTGATAAAGTTGGAGAAAACAGCTGACAAGAAAATTGTTGCGACAAAAAATTCACTGTATCATTTTATATCACTTTCAAGGTTCAGTGCTTAGCCCAGATCTTTACAGAAAATACACATCAATAGCTTTAGGCATAATTTCAGGCATGAAAGACAATTGTAACTCCAAATATTTTTATTATCATTTCATGCAGATGATTCTCAAGTTTGAACCTCTATATTTCCTAGGTGACTGAGAATCAGAATCAGGTTGCTTGAAAACTTGAAAAAGGTGTGAGGAGATTTGTAAGTAGGTGTTTAATTGCTACGATAAAATAAAAAGAAAAACTGAATTACTAATTGGGTTTAAGCAGATTGGACAAAATAAACAACAATCCTCCATTGTGTCAGAAGGCAAACTTGTTCACATTGTTTCAGGGGCTAGGAAGCTGAGAGTCATTTACTCTCCATAGAAGCTCATGTAGAATTATTTGCAAATTAATCTTCATTCAACTTAAACATATTACACAGATTAGATGGTATTTGACCACTGAAGCAACAAAAGGTTTGCACAGGCACCGGTTATTAGCATATCAGGTTACTGAATGTGCTGTTCTTTATCATTTTGATAAGCCTCAGGCAAAGCAACAAAAAGTGTAAGATAAAAAAAATTATACAGCTAGAATTATCTCCAGAATACCTTATAGGGAAAGCCTTACAACAATGTTAAAGTCATTGCATTGTCTTCTCTTTAAATCACCCATAGGTTTGACTCTTCTGTTGATTGTGTACAAAACAAAACCATGGCGCAGCACCTGCATACAACAGTGACATAATCACAAAACATTAGCCACAACAAGACTCAAGGTTAATATAGTAGGATTTGCTGGCAGTTTCAGAACACAATCTGAAGACTGGTGGACATAATACATTCTGTTTCATGTCCCTCATCTTTGGAATAATCTTCCTTGAGATATCAAAGACAAAATTAATATTGCCTCGTTTTAGAAGTCACTAAGATTGTTATTTCCCAGAAACTTACAACTAAAAGGATGTAAAAGATCCAGACATTTTAAAACTTAAATCATAGACCTTTATAAAGTGCTCTTTATGGATTGGTGTTATACAAATTATTATTATTATTATTTATTAGATCACAGCAGACCTATATTCTTTCTTATATTGAGAAATGGTACCCATAAAGTATTTCTGGATCAACCATAATTTTTTTTACCTTTTGTCATCCAAATATGGCGGAGTAGTGAAGAGGCCCCAAAGGTTATGTTGGCATTACGTAGCTCAAGAAAATCAAATCCTAGAAGAAAGTAATGGCGCACATTTTTATGTTCAATAAATGATCCTGCTTCGACTTAATAATAGTGATAATATCTGACTGATGAAGGTTTATTGCTTGTGGTTAATGCTCTTGTTAGTAATTACCTTGACTAGTTCAATTTACTTTCAGGAGTCTTTCCAAATCCAGTCTACGCAAGTTTCAATATACTCAATGGTGCTGTCAGAATTGTCCCTCATACAAGTTTGTACTAGAATCTTATAGTCACATATTTCTAAAAATGTGTCATTAAGAATTTCTTTGAATTTTGGGATATCACTCTTTCTTCCCGGTACAGCTGGTGGTCTCTGTCAAAGTAAAAGAGTTGAACTTTTTCAGGCAAAATAGTGATGGAAGGTTATTTTTAAGTTTCATATTTGTCAGGGCAGTTGTATTAGTGACTTGATTTGGCATTTCAAAAACAAATGAAGTGTGTCAAGAGACTGTTTTAGTTCAGGAATAATTTCCTGTTCTGCTTGGAGTTGATCTGAAGTTGATCGTTCACATTTCACAGATGAATACAGCTTCAAATTGTTCAGAAAATCCAAAACTTTTTGTCATTGTCAATCGGCCTGGCCTTCTATTTCTGGTGTTGGCTTGAATATTATATTCAACCATCGCAATGTCACTGTTGCTTCCCAAGTACAAAATAACTTAATTTTTTTTCGGATGCAGATTGAAACAAAGTCTTTTAAAAATCTGATTTTGTCAAAGTTTTATTACGTTTTACCACAATAGAAAGCCCGGTAGATAATCTACTGATGTTACTTTTCTATTTCAAAAGCATCTTTCAGAGGAAATTGCACTTTAAGTGGTATTGTACAGATCTGTTTTGTTCTGCCTTCGCCAGAATCCAGATCTTCGTTTCTCATAAGCCTGACAAGATTGACCAACGTAAGTATCATCAAGCAATTTCAGATTGATTTATTACAATCCACAAGACCAGCTTAAGATTTTGAGATTAAGTGAATGCTTCATAGTAGCAAGCATCACACATACATTTCAATTTTAGTTGAAATTATGCTGTTTTCAGACTTCTTGTAATCCCCATCTCTGATGTAACTTTAAAAACTGAAGTAACACTTACATCAAAAGTGCCTTGTGTATTTTTGGTCTTGAATTATTCCTAAGTAATGAAAATTGGAACGGTTCAAGAGTATATAATATATCAGTAAAGCTTTGTTAATAAAACTTTCAAACAGTACTTGTATCTTGATAGATTCGTCAGAAAGACACTTATTCAAAGCATTAAAAGTTTTGAGATATAAGGACTAAGGTAAGTCTATATTGAAGCATATTTTTTCATTTAATATCTCAAGAACTTTCCAAGTCACATTTGTGACACATGGCATGGTACCAAGAGTTTTACCCCTTGGCATGGTAGAAACTCCAATCTGCTAGAATTTGAAATTCCAATTGGTGTTTCTTCTGATAGAATTTCAAATTCAAGCTAAACTTGGTTCAAAGCCCAACTGAAGTTTCTATCAAGTAAAACTAGGTAGAAACTTTGATCTGAATTTTGTAATGCTCATGTTATATGACCTGGGCCTTCTTTCAATTCAAGTTGCAGGAAATAGGAAGAACATAGTCAAGTCCTAAAAAGCAAGTGGTGAATAACAGTTATATGTGCAAGAATATGGAAACACAGGTTACTTATCAGAATAATGTTAACTCAGATCTTTGACCCCCATGTTATAGACAGCTTACCGCACGCATGCACTTGTCCTTTCACCACATTTATTGCTATTTAAAGGGTTACTTTGGCTGATTACCAGGACTTTAATATAATAATGATCTAGAGTTGGGTCAATTTTTGAAATTGTAATTATCTAGTCTACCAAAACTACTAAACTTGGAACTTAATCTATTCAAAGAAGCAAAAGTCAAGTTCTAGATAATGGAGTTTATCGTTCTAAGACAACAGCTGTATGTGTTTTTTGATGTAAAGCATTTTGAAACAAGCCCACATGATACCACATGCTATTTACTAAATTAACTTTACTTTAAATACTAGAAGAAAGAAGAGGTGACTGCTGAGTGCAATACAGTCAGGATAATAGCCATAAATCTTCACACAAATTGGTTGATGCCAATAGGGGATAGAGAGTGCAGTTTAAATATCCAACACAACTCAATACGTCTTCTCTTGGAAGTGTTGTCAGATTCAAATTTAGGTGTGCACCACTCTAACACAGAGAACTGCATATGTTTCTGGCTGTGTCCATCACTAGAGAAGTGACGTGATACTGGGGTTGATTTTTTGCTGTCCTTAGAGACTGATGATTTATGCTCATACATTCTCATTCTAAATGCTCTACATGTTTCCCCCACATAGTGTTTGTTACTAATTTCAACCCAATGAACCCCAATATCAAGGAAATCATTCACAGAAATTGGAACATTATCAGTAACAGTCCGGACTGTAGCCATATATTTACTGACAAACCTCTAATTGGTTTCAGAAGACTCCCTAACTTAAGGGAATATCTAACCAAAGCTACAATCCAATACCCACCATTACCTATAATGGAGAAAAAACCACATACACCAGTTTGCACAAGACTAGGTAGGTGTAAATACTGCCCTCTCATTAAGAAAATGGACAGTATTACTTGTAACTTCACTAAAAAGTCATATCAACCTATAGACTTACCAAAACACATCACCTGTGAATTATCAAATATCATATATCTGATTTCTTGCACTAAATGTAACCATTACTGGTGTTTTTACTGGTGTTTTCTTTTTTACATCCAGTAAATCATCCTGGGAAAATTTTGAAGCCTTTTTATAGTGTTTTCTTAACGCCTTTTGTGGGTACCCTCTATTAGTGTAATATGAGATGAGTTTTTCTGAGTTTGCCTCAAAGTCATGATCATATGTACAAATTCTTCTGAGTCTTAAGAATTGCCCATAAGGTCCCTTTGTTTTACTGGGAGCATGATGTGCTGAGGTATAGTGTAAGTACAGGTGAGTGTCAGTTGGTTTCTCATAAAGTGTGGTGTAGAGAAATCTACTTTGATTGATTTTTACGGTTGTGTCTAAAAAATCAACTGACTGTATTGCACTCAGCAGTCACCTCTTCTTTCTTCTATGTCTTATATGGCCATAAATTTCACCTGGATTCCCAATCTATAAAAAACACACAAAGTTGAATAAATTATTTTAACATCATAAATGTTAAAAAGGGTTAATTTAACGTACCATTTGGACGTGCCATAACCCTAATAAAATTTATTCGTCATAATAAAGTCAAAATACCTATTCAGAGGCTTTAAAATTAAATAAAACCATAAATATGAAAATAATTAATTATAATTTTTTCATAGCCATAAATCACCTAATTTATGTTTTAACGCATAAAGTTACGTACGACGGAATAATTGATATATCGTCATACGCAAAATACGTAATTTTAAGTTTGTGACATCACAATTTATGTCACTAAGCCATGTATCTTGGTAATAGTGCATAAACACTTAACCAGTCAACATGGATGACAGAAAGTTTTTATGTGGACAGTGCAACAATGGATACAAGAATAAAAGTAGCCTTAGAAGGCATATCAATAGTATCCACAATGAAAAAAGATATATATGTGGCACATGTAACACTTTGTAAAAAATAAACCAATATTTGTTTTTATTACTTTATTTTTTGTATATTAAAAAATAATTTAATATGCCAGTAAATACCTTTATTCATAAAATAAACGCATAATATATAATGCACAAATAAAAATCACTGCAGAAAGGTATCAAATCTTTTATTCCTATAGTGATTAAATAACTATCAACTTTCCATATAAAGGAAGTGAACAGTAATATTAATTATAATAAAATGAATAATACACATAAATAACTGTGGTATGGTTTGTTTAATGTACTTTATTCACACATGAATATAGTAACATTATTATAAACATAATTACAAATATTATAATTAATAAATACTTATAAAAATAATTTGTATATATAAAAAACAAATATTCTAAAAAAGAATATCTTTAGAAAGGGCAATACTTCCCTATATGATATAAATTATTAAAAATAGATTTTATTTATATAAAAGACTTAAATAGCACTTTATTGACAGTCTTACCTATCTATATAATTACAATTTGGATTAAATAGATTTGTACCACCACTTTGCAGGTTCCTCAAAATGGGAACCGGTTCTAGAACCGACTCTATGCCGGTTCTCACCGGTGGTACACACCAGGATCCCAAAAAGTACCTTAGGGACCCTGAACCACCACTACACCATTACAATAAGCCTCTGAAGAGACTGACCAATACTATACCAGTCGAATTATAATTGAGCCTAAGTGCAAATTGTATCAGGCATTTGTCACACTTTATTTATTTATTGTCTTACATTGTGGCAGGAAGCAGAATTTCTAGTATCTTACTTTAAATACTACTATAATATAATTATACACTCAATAACACTTTTATATTCATGATTGCTAAAATTTCGATTTCAAAAAAATTAGAAATTTTATCAGGCTCCAATGGGACTTTTTAATGGTAGAATTTGAAAATCTACCAGATTGAAGTTTTTTTATGACATACACACTGAAATTTGTCATTGTGGAAAATGCAGAATCATTCTTTCTCTTTCATGTTATGTTTTACCAGTATATCAATATTAGACATTCCCACCTCTGGACAAGACATTGGTGTTATTAGTGTAAGTATCCTTGTCTATTTTGATTTGATCTCCAGGCATGCTTCAGAGTAATTTGAGTGATAAATTTTCAGTCTATGGCTTTTTAATGGTTTTAATGCTATTTAATGCTCCAGCACTTTTCCTTTAGTCTGAGCTCAGCAGGTCTACCTATATCTGTTGTTTTCTAATTCTTTTTATATAGAAGCATATAACAAATGAACCATTAAACAACACCAAGTATTATGTAGCCCTGACCATGGAGAACACACATATTCAGATCTCAACTCCAAAACCAATGTAATGTGTAACTATGAAGGAAAGCCCAATACCTGTCCCCACAAACTGTGTTAAATGTATTAACCAATTGAAAAAAAATCAGATTCAACATGTTCAAAAATAATCTGGACTCTATCAGTGACACAAAGCCACCCGTGTCCTCATATCTGTGCTGGTACTACACAGAATACAGAATTTTGGTACATCTGATATAAAATACAAGATATTTCAAGTGCTGATGCAAGCAAAAACATATATACCAGCTGTTAATTTATTGATACATTACAAATGATATAAACCAAAAATGAAAGCCCAGCAGAACACACACTTTAGAGAACATGGGTTTAGGTTGTAACATGGTGTATTTCTGCTGTGACCTGTCATACTTTTACAACCTACTTGTTGAAAAGGCAGAAATACCCAGATAAACTTGTGGGTAAAAGTTACTGTGAATACTGTGGGATGTTGTTTTTTGTGCTAGTTCTACTACATTTCTAACCCGGTAGAAGAGCTGCCCTTCAAGCAGGACAGTCAATGTGAATTAGACATTTTGATGATCGAATGTAGAAATTCTGCTAATGACTGATGCTAAGAATGTTGGCTTTGTGTTATGATAATTAAACTTTATCTTACAATGACCTCACCTGTCGAGGATGCTCTGTCATCTGTTTCATTGTTATTTTCTCATTAATTCCTGCCCCCGGTGCATGAATCACTCCACAAGCTCAGTCTCTACAGACAAGTTTGGATTGATGACCATAAGGATAACATCTAGACAAAATTCATAAGGTAAATGACTTAATTGTGGGACTCATAAATGACAAGTAACATATAAGACGTAACAGACTTTAACAATAAACTAGTCTTTCATATGAATAGTGACTATTCTCCCTTATACTAACATATTAATGCAAGATCATTCATGCAAATACAGAAACCTTTTGGTGACAGTTCTGTCAACGGCTGATGCTCCTAAAGTGTGGAATGTGTTACCTGATGAGATTCATGCTGCATCCTCTATCACCTCCTTCAGAAAGAAACTTAAGTTTTCCTTCTGTCTTAAAGCATATCCACCATAGCAACTTCATTAATCCTACAATAATGTGATGCTGACCTTTTTTCACCCATGTATACTTCAAAAATGAAATTTTGGAATGAAATACAATCAAATGTTTATTAATTTATATAATATTAATCCCTGACTGGGCACTTTTATTTATTAAGACACCTATACCACAGGGATTATAGTGACGGTAAAGTAACACTCTTTGTATTATTTTTGAAGATTTGTACTTTCATTTGAATGAAATGTTAAATGGCTTAGGTGATAGGGTATCGGTGCTTTATGTAAGTAGTGATGAAATTTAATAGGTTTCAGACAACAAAATTCATAGGATAAATTTTGTTTTCTCTTATTATATTCATTCAAATGGCTACACATCTATTTTTTGGCTATCAGCACGGTAACCATTTGTTCCAATAACTCTGGCACTAGCATAGGAGTCAGGTTTAAATATCAGCAACATATACCGTTTATACACTAATATACATCTTTTAACATTGAAAGTTTCCCCACCTAGGTGGTTAGTTTTTCCTCAGTGGCACAGTGTCCACTCCACTGTTTAAGCCGAAAAGTTTTGATAATAACTTTGGTGAAACATGCAGAGACAATTTATGGCAATAAAAGCTTCAACTTGGTAGTATGCTGATATACCACACAATGTAAACAAATAGAGTATTTCATCTTCAATTACTTTGAAGTGAATAGATCTGAGAGGTGTCTTTGTCACGGCAGTGTGCCTGTATTTCTCATCCTGGAGTATTTCCTCTTCAGTTCATTAACCCAGTTGGGAGTTTGTTCTTGTTTGTACTTGGCCTCTGATTCAGGTAACTTTTCATGAATTACCCCCTTTTGTTACTGCACAGGTGGGTGGAGCTTATTTTATGTGCCTCTGAAGTGGCAGCTGGCTGCAAATGTTCCTATCTTATGGTAACAATTTGGCGGTTAGAAAATATTATTGGCTCTGCTGAGTTTCTTACTAAACAAATTCTTAGCCTTTAGATACACGGGCTGCATGGCTGCAGGGTACTCACTGCTGCTTTCAGGTGATTTGGCTGTTGATTTTTAAGCGCGAGCCTCGCTAGAGCTCGCACTTCTACAGATCACTTTTCTTTTTGGTCTTCAATCATCAATCAATCAATCAATCAGTTCTCCAGGTGCTTAATCTCCGTATCAATGGATTCTAAGGCACACCATCCAATCCGTAAGGCATAAATCATGAGACATTAGACATGTTCCGAGTCGTTGCCAGGGAGGCGGTCCGGTGTTCGGTAGTAAGAAGCTATGGTGGGAATGATTTCTGAAATAGGTAGGTTTTGAGTCGACTTTTGAAACTGGAGAGATTTGGAGCACTGCGTATATCATATGGAAGATCATTCCATAACTTAGGGGCATCATATGAGAAACTATTGTTAAAATGGACCTTTGATTTATGGATGGAAGGACAGTAAGAGGGAACCAGAAGGAACAAATTTTTGGGATTGGAACGTCTTGTATTCACGGCAGATTTGTACAAGGGGAGATATGGGGCAAAATACTTAGGCTGGCCAGTGGTGAGGTACTTATAGACCAAAACTAGGGTTTTGAAGATAATACGTTGTCTAACGGGTAGCCAATGGAGTGTCCTAAGGGTGGATGTAATGTGAGTGTACTTTGAAGCACCAGTGACAAACCGTGCAAGCGCATTTTGAACATATTGGAGCCTTGTAGCATTTCAGGATGACAAACTGCGAAAAAGAGAGTTGCAATAATCCAAACGACTACTGACCAGAGCATTTGCAATCACCACTGATGTATCCACAGAAAGAAACCTCCTGATACGATGAAGGTCCCTGAGGCTGATAAAGCAGGATTTGATAACAGAATTTACGTGATTGGTAAAACAAAACTTTACATCAAACAGAACACCCAGATTGCGTACAACATCTGCGGGAGAGAGGCAATTACCCAGGATATTGACAGGTAGTGAGTCACTGAGCCATTTGTGTCTGTCTTTGGCACCGAAGACTATGAATTCTGTTTTATCAGGATTTAGCTTGAGTTTGTTTTCAGACATCCAGACCTGAATATCATTCAAACATGATTTAAGACGGTCAAAAGACTTGAGACTATCATCAGGGGATAAGTGAATGAACAACTGAGTGTTGTCCGCATAGAAGTGGTAACGGACTCCGGTATATTTTCTGATGACTTGACCAAGAGGTGTTGTGTAGAGGGAAAACAGAAGGGGACCTAAGACAGAACCTTGGGGGACTCCAAACTTCAATTTGAACAAATTCGAAAGACTAGAACCAATCTTGACTGACTGAAAACGATCCTGGAGATAGGATCTAAACCATTTTAATGCCGATCCAGCAAAACCAAATCTAGACGACAGACAGGATAGGAGTGTGTCATGATCGATAGTATCAAATGCCGCAGACAGGTCGAGTAGCACTAGTGCTGTAGGCATGCCCTTGGACAGAGATAAGTGAATCTCATTTTTGATGCACAACAAGGCAGTTTCTGTCGAGTGCCCCACCTTGTAGGCTGACTGGAAAGTATTCCCAAGATCATGAGAATCCATGTGAGATCTAAATTGGGCAGCCACAATTCGCTCGAACAATTTTGACAAGAAGCTAAGACCGGACACTGGTCGGTAGCTCTTCAAATCCTCTTTTGAAAGGGTGGACTTTTTGAGGAGGGGAGTGACAATAGCCAATAGTGTCTTCGAACTTTGATGAAATTTACCTCTGTATTCTGAAATTACCTCTCTTGTTCTCCAATAGCTAAAAGGACACATGTCCATTTGGTTTTTGCCCATACATATGTCCTTTTCTCTCCAGACTTTGATGACATTGCCAACATTCCAATAGCTGAAAGGACACATGTCCTTTCAGCTTTTGCCCATACATATGTCCTTTTGTCTCCTGACTTTCATGACATTTACAACATCTGTGCATTCTGATTTTATCTCTCTTCCTCTCCAACAGCAAAAAGAACACATGTCCTTTTGCATTTTCCCCATACATGTGTCCTTCTTGCATCGGACTTTCATCAATTGTGGCACAGCATTATGACTATTTGTCTGCTCACTGAAGTTAAGCGGCAATAGGCTATGTTAGTACTTGGATGGGTGACCGTCTCAGTTTGGGACCAGCTGTGGGATGTATCTAAGTTGGAATTTCTTTCTGTCACGACACCTTCGTAAATTGTAGTGCACTACTCGTGTCTCTGATGGCTTTGCGCTCGGGCTAGGGGACCTTGCTTGCCTTTGTCTTCAGTCCTTTGATATTTCCAAAAGAGTCTCGTCTGCCAATGTAAATGTTTTAAATCCTCCAACTAAGGCTCAGTGATGTTAAAACCACATGAAGACTCAAATAATTGATCTGCAACTAGACTGTTCTGGTACTGAAAGACATTTCTCAAGTGTTAGGAAAAACCCGCCTGCTATATAGTTTAGGGACCCCTGTTGGGTGTTTTTATTGCTGACATTTGCTGCCTGTTGGACCCTTGGTAGCTTAAGTGGCTCCTGATTTTTTTTGATTTTTTTGCATTTTCTTCAGTCCTTCGATATTTCAAATAGAGTCTCGTTCACAAATGTAAATGTCTCAAATCCTCCAAATAAGGCTCAACATTTTTATTTTTAAATTGCCTCCCATCTTTTTAAAACAGTGTATACAGTGTCAGGGGCGGATCCAGCTTTTAAGTAAGGTGGGGGTCCACATCAGACATACCATAACTAGGGGGGGGGTCGGTGGGCATCCCCCCCCCCCCCCCCCCCCTGGAAAAAAATTAATTTTTGGTAAAAGTATAATGCATTTCCTGTAAATTTAACACCACTCTCAAGAAATAATTTTGTACTTTGGATTGAACCCCTTTAAATTATTTTTCAAGGGAAGGGGGGTTCAAACCCCCTGACCCCCCCCCCCCCCCCCCCTCTGGATTTGCTAGTGAGTGTTAACATAAATGAAAAAAAAATGACTAAAATTGTTTTACATGCCAAAAACTCCCATCTTGTTATAGTATAAACAATAAATAGCTTTTATACTCCAGAAAGATGTAGGATTTTTTTAGTGATAAACAAACAAGGAGATCACTCCCTGTCTCCCCACTACCGGCATTTATGTGAGAAGTTAGATCATTTATAATATATGTGATACAAATAATGTCGAGGATGAATTACATTTCCTTTTCACTTGTCCAAAATTTTCAGATTTACGAAAAATTATGTTTAGTAAAGTGTTGAGATACAATAATGATTTCTTTAATTATAACAAAATAGATCAATTTCCAATTTTGTGTAGCTTCCCTTTGTTTCTAGGAAAATATATATCTTCTGCTTTCACAAGGCGCCAAGATCTGTTGTATTTAAAAGTATAAAGAAACTGAACTGACAGATTGTGCTTTTTCTTTTCTATGTATCAAATTGTTTAATTATGATAAGCTGTGTCATTCTATGAAAAATAATTTTATAAAATTGTGACTAATAAGTCTTCGAGGCTGGGTGTTTGCTATATCATTGTTTTCTTTTTGTATACTGTAAACATAACACTTGTCACAGAAATAAAAAAAATATATATAACAGCTATTATAGAGAGATTGTAGAGAATGTGAAGCTTGTCCAATATAATAAAATACATCCACCAAATAGAATCAGGGTTACAATAGTATGGATAATGAAAGGTTTTTAATCTCTCAGGAAGGAAATTAACAAGCCACTATTCCATAAATTTAAATTTACAAAATGCTCAAATCTGAGACTCAGGTTCGAGCAAAACTTTCTCTTAAATTTAAACGCACAGTATTCTGTAACATATTCTTAACTTGGACTTAACTTAATTTAGATTGAGAGGCAAGTTAAATTTTTATTATGTTTTGTTTTTATCAAATAAATGTGATCCTTATGAAAGTATTTTTCTTGACATAACACAAATTACTTTGTGTCCATTGTGAAAAAAATACTTGATTTTAGAGCCAAATGCCATGAATATACCAAAACTTTGTGTGATAACTTTAAAACATGAGTCAGAGACACAGGATGTTTATCTTAGACTTTCATAAATTTAATTTATGCGATCTGCTCCCAATATGTTAGGTCATTAAGCTTTATAATTTATTTTATGTTATTGGAATTGTATAATTTGGATGTTTGTGACAGCATAACTTGAACTACATTGTTGGTTATCAGTTATATATCTTTTCATATTACTAGTGACAATTTAACTAGTGACAATTTAAAGCAATTTTAAAAACTTGGACGGGATTCATAAACTTTTTTGGTATTTTTGACTTGAAAACATTACTGCTCACCTACTTAATACATTGCAGATATGAAGTTCTTAACTTTGCTTGTTTTGTACAAAATACAATCGTTGTATTAAATCCTTGAAAAATCATCATCTATATTGTACAGTTTCAGCATCTGTATAACCAATCTGTATGACATCAATTCTAATTATACTATTATAGCACTTTCTATTGAAAGACTCTATGGTGCATAAACCCCAAAATCAGAGGCTATAATTGTTAAATCAGATATATTGCAGGGGTTGGGACCACGTACAAAGACCAAAAAACTAGTGTGGATTAGCATTTGCAAAGAGATAGGTTTTCAATTTCTTCCCAAATATTGAGAGAGATTTGGCTGAACGTACATCACCAGACAGTCCATTCCAAATCCTTGGGACATCTTATGCAAAGCTGAGGCCCAAATGCTTTTTAGACTTATATATTGATGCAAAATGTGGGACCTTAAGAAGCATGCCATCAGATTGACTTCTACATACACACTATGTCTGTGTTTAAGGAAAGGTTCAAAGTATTTGGGATGACCACCATGTAGGACCTGCGAAAATCAAGAGCAGAGAGACTTCTAAACGAGGAATTACAGTAGACAGTAGTCAAGACAAACAAGGCATTTGCAGCCAAAATAGCAGCTTCATACATGAGATACCCTCTTAAAATCTCTGATATGAAGAAAACAAGTCTTACATGTATTTCTGACATAGCAATTGAACGAAAAACCCAAATCAAAACAGATTCCTAGGTTCCTGACTGCCTCAGTAGATAAAAGGATATTACAAAGTATATTAAATGAGATAAATTCACTATGTTTTGCATGCACAGTCCTTCAGCCAAACAAAATAAATTTTGTCTTATCAGGATTAAGCTTAAGCTTGTTTGCAAAAAAGCCATTTTTGATATCATCTAAGTTTTTCAGCCTGTCAAAGGACTCAGTGACATGCTTGTGTGTTAGATGAAGGATGATTTTGAATAACTTTGCTGAGGGGAGTAGTGTATAATCTAAATAGGATTGGCCCCAGGACAGAGCCATGGGGCACACCATACAATAGCCTCTGGGTATCAGATAAAATCGAGCCAATCTTGTTGCACTGATAACAGTCACAGAGGTATGACTTGAACCAGTCTTGAACTACACCTCCAATACGAAAGCAGGAACTCAGACATTCAATGGGTGTACTATGATCAATGGTGTCAAATGTTTGCAGATTGGTCCAGGAGAATGACAGCAGTAGCTTCACCTCTAGCAAGAGCAAAATGGCCTTCATTCTTCAATGACAGCAATGCAGTATCGTTCGATTGACCATGCTCATAGGCTGACAGACTGACATTATCAAGTCCACTGGAAATAACATGATCATTTTAACTGAAAACCCACTACATGTTCAACGATTTTAGAGATGAAGCCCAAGCCAGAGACAGGTTAGTAGTTTTTTAATTTATCACATGGTAGTGAGGCCTTTTTAATCAATGGAGAGGGCATTTTTGAAACCAGCCGCTGGGATAACACCTTTACATAGGGAACAGTTGATGAGTTTGGTAATTGAGGTCAAAAGAATATCCAAGCACTCCTTAACCAGAACGGTAGGACATGGATTTAGCAAGCAAGATTTTGTTGGTGATCAGGGCCAGTATTTACTGAACTTCCTTTTTTTCCAAGGATCCCTTAAAAAGTAAGGATTTCCTTTATTTCTTGCCCCTTCCTTCATTTTGACATTCATTAAAGTTCCCTCAAACAAAGGAGCCAAATTTTCTTTCCTTGAATTTCAAGCAAATATGAAAAATCTAGTAAATCCTAAACTTTCAAGGTAAACTTTAAGTTTGATATTTATTAACCTTCCTTAACTAAGGAATCCCTGTATTTTTGCCTTAATTTTCTGGGTTAGTGTGTGACTACCTTTATAATAAAGGAGAGTTTTAGTAGTATTACCATTTAAGTAAAAATTGAGGTAATTGGCGGAGTGTAATGATATTTGCCAAAAAAGTAATAATAAACGTTCTTATATCTTATCTTCTCCAAATTGTTTCATTTATATCACCATACTTTTTTATCTAAACATTTATGGGATATTTAGTTGATATGTCATCAAACCCAACGAAATTGTATTTGACGTGTGTGTCACAATATCTGTATACAAAGTGCCTATTACCAATGTTGTATACAACAACAAAAAATTCTTTAAAGTTAGGTATTCATTTCTTAAAATATGAAATATCACATTAAACGACAACAAACATACCATAACACTGGTCTTGCACTGAATAATTAATATGGAAAGAAGAAAATACCATAGTAAGGGAAAAATAAAGGAGCTTTTGTGAACAAAGTTCTTTTAAACCAGTCAGATGACTAAATGTGCGCCTTTAATAAAGGATCCTTTATTCAAGGTCTCCTTTGGTAAGGAAACCATAAAGGAGGTTTAGTGAATAGCATTTTAAAGGTCACCTTACCAAAGAGATTTTTCACCGTCCTTTAATAAAGAATTTCATCCTCAAAAATGGCTTTAAAGAAGTCAAATTTAAGTAAATCGGGGGAGCAGGTAGAGTGCATAAGTCAGTGTTAGAAAAAGAGTCATATCAAGACCTGTCAGAGAGCCATGAGAAGAAAGTTCTTTTTTCTGGAATGGAGTGTGATACAGAGCTTAAGGCACAGTTTCTTTGAATCATGAGTATGGTCACTGATAAGATTTCTACAATACAGTTGGATTTGTCCCTGGTGATAAGTGTATTGCTCCAGGCAATCTGTTTGCAGTCGAACCCGATTTTGTGGAGACTTGCCTTTTCACCAGATCCATTTGATCTGGCACCTGACAGCTTTAGCCTGCAGGTCGGAGTCAGGAAACAAACCTGCAGCACCTTTGTCAAATGTGAGCGTGTTTGTTAAGCAAGCCACTTAAATCCCTTTTGTATTGCTCATAAAAGGCACTAACTTACTGCCTGGACTTGTGACAAATGAGCAATTAGCAAGACTCTCATCTCTCTCTTGTTATAGCTCTGAAAAGTGACTGTGTTAGGTGCATAGGTGCAATAATAAACATTATTTCTAAAAAAAATAGACTTTTTGTTACTAGAAAAAGTATAACAGTGCAGAAGAAAGAACATTCTTATATATCATAGAACAACTGTTCCCACACACCATCTTTCACTGAAAATGTTTTTAGAAAAATTTTATTTAAATAAGTTCTGTTGTTCAAAGACAATTTCTTTTAGACTGATTTGAAGGTTACTCTCGATTATTTTTTTGAGCACTGAAAACATATTGTCTTGCAAAGGTCAATATGAAGTTAACTGGCCACAATATTTATCATTTGTTTCAATCTCCCCCAATCCATTGAATTATATTTCACTATAAATCAGCAACCTTTTAACATTTTGCAAACAGATGGACAATGGTTTCGCGTTCCTGATTACATATCCCACACAATGGTGATTCTTTTATGTTTATGTTTTTAGATACTGATTTGTACCAATAAGTCTACAAATTATTCTATATTGGAACCATTTAAAAAGTGTCATCAACAGCTTTGAAACAAGATTTATGTATGTTTTCCCAAATTTTCTTATCCAGTTTATTTTTGAAAACAAAAGACCATTTTTCTTCATTTTTGTGCTATAGAAACATTTACTGCTTTTTCACAATTACCCAAGGGATTAGATGAAAAGATATGTATGGCCGATTAACTATTGAACATGTCAAGGTTTTATCTTTCATATAAATTTTGTTAGTAATCACTTAATAGTGAAATAGTTCAAAATATTTGCATTTAAACTGAATTTGGTTCTTAAATTATCAAAACTTAAAATACTATAGTTCTCGTCCATTAAATCTCCCTCAATGTGGATCCAACTCTTATGCCAAGTTGAATAAAATAAATTTTCTGTTGAGATATCCCTGTTATACCAAATGCAACTTTGAAGAATATCTTCCATTGATTGAGTCTAGTTATGGCTACAAAATTTAACCCAGTAAGTAAACACTGTTTCCCAGAAGGGATTAAGGTTTGGCATGAAGTTGAGACTCCCATAGTAAATAATGTGTGGAATTGATTTACCTACTGTTTAAGTACCAGAAGCCAAGGTTGCAAGTTATCAAGTTTCAAACGTTTAAGCCAACTTAATTTGAGTGACTTCTCAGGATTAAATATATAAAAGGCACACCTTTCTTCTATTTATTTTGTCGGGCTTTCCATCCCACAAAAATGAGAAAGCCAGTTCATTTATTTTGTTAAAAAAATTGGGGGGAGTGATTACCGAGGCAAAAGGTGTTTTAATTTAGATAACACAAGTGTTTTGAGAACAGTCATTTGTACAAAATTGGTTAAATTTCTGTATTTCCAAGAACTTAGTCCTGTTTTGTTTGGCTCTGTTCATTGCTTTGCTATAATTTAAATTTGGAACATTTTGTAGATTTGTCGATGCCAAGTAGGGTAAAGTTTGAGTGTCCCCATTTTAGTTTAACTGAAACAATCAATTTATCTTTACTATTTGTTACTGCCTATCCAAACCATTTATTATTTTTCTGCATTGACTTTAAGTCCTGACAATGAACCAAATACCTCTAGAATATTCAGAGCTGCCTGCAGGGAACTGGTTTTTCCATCGAGTAAAATTGTAGTGTTGTCTGCTGTGTTAGTTTGTAGGTCTGGGTTCCAATAGTGATTCCTTTTATATCAACATCATTTTCAATAATCAAGCTTAGGATTTCTACAACTAATGAAAAAGTTAGAGTGACAGTGTTTCACCTTGTCTGCATCCTCTTTTGATATTTATCTGTACTTGATAGAAAACCACACTGTAGAAAAAAGGAGCTTATAAAACTTTCCATAAAGCCGAGTCAAAAGCTTTTTCAAAGTCGATGAGCATTATAAGGCCTGGACTTTGTTTTACTTTTCTGCATTATGCATTAACTCTTTCTGCTATAACACCAAAAACAATTTTATAAGGAACACAAGAAGTGAGATACAGCACCCAAATACTCGTAAGTACTTATTTTTATGTTAATGTGACACCAAAACAACAATTCTGACTTATTTTATGGCAGCAGAGACACCAAAAGCCTGTGACCACTCCCCTTATTGTTCTGTACCATTTCTCTCTTAATGTCACGCCACCATTTGTCATTGTCCATGTACACAATGTAGCCAACTTTAATACAGACTTATTATAACGTGTTCTATAATTAATCATAATTTTATATTGTTCTTAGGCCCAAATGACTGAGCATTAAATTGGAATCATTGGTGAATTTAGCAGAAATCTCTCCCTATACATGTATATAATTATGTAACTACCAGCTTTCCCTGCTTAAAATCAGGACACTGATTTGAACCTAAATCTCGGACACTAAAATAAGCATAACAAAACTGAGTCCCTGAAGATAATGTGGATAATGTCATGGTAATCATGGAGCTCCAAAACTATGTGTAAGGCTATATCATGGCTATCACAGAGTTCTAAATCCATGTGTAGGCCTATATCATGGTCCTCACAGAGCTCTAAAACCATGTGTAGGGCTATATCATGGCTATCACAGAGCTCTAAAGCCATGTGTAGGGCTATATCATGGCTATCACAGAGCTCTAAAGCCATGTGTAAGGCTATATCATGGTCATCACAGAGCTCTAAAACCATGTGTAGGGCTATATCATGGCTATCACAGAGCTCTAAAGCCATGTGTAGGGCTATATCATGGTCATCACAGAGCTCTAAAACCATGTGTAGTGCCATATCATGGCTATCACAGAGCTCAAAAACCATGTATAGGGCTATATCATGTCTACCACAGAGCTTCAAAACCATATGTAGGGCTATATCATTGTTTGCATAGAGCTCTAAAAATGAGTGTAAGACTATAATACATCATGGGTATCACAAAGCTGCACAATTCATGTGCAGGGCTATATCATGGTAAGGGTGTCAATTTGATGATCAATTACGTCATATACAGAAAAAAGCCCTCTGAAAGGTTGATAAGTGTTTTTCCTTCTTTTATGAGCGTAAGGCATTTTTAATTTGTGCGTTTGCCAATGCATCAATATTTCACTTACTTCAAGTGCCTAAATTTGGTGATTGAACTTGAAAAGTAACGCACAATGTAATTAAACAGTAATACATCAGTAATGCATCAGTTATTTCATATATTACTTTCATGTTAATAAAATATAATATTTCTTCTCTCACTGGTTAAAATATAGTGATTGTTTGTGTCAATGGGATTGAATATTCTGAGGACTTTAACTTCGCCATCTATGTAGAATCTACTTTATACGGAAGCTTTGAGCTGCCAGAATGTATTTATATTAAGTAGAATACTCAAGTTATTAACTTGTACAGACGACTCAGTAAGTCA
The DNA here is from genome assembly GCA_964017235.1 of Sabellastarte sp. h YS-2021. Lineage (NCBI taxonomy): Eukaryota > Metazoa > Annelida > Polychaeta > Sabellida > Sabellidae > Sabellastarte > Sabellastarte sp. h YS-2021. The sequence goes on from OZ024928.1 coordinate 142,182,277, forward strand.
AACATACAAGTTGTTGTGTCTTATATAGAACAATGTGAGTCATATATACAAGTTAGCTAGTCATATCTAGAAGTAAATAATTCATACATTCTACAGTAAGTTAAATATGTTGTTACAGTGCATTTTAACAAGGTCAAAAAGGAGAGCATGGTGGTGAAGCATTATTGTGTTCAGATGTTAATGTTTCCGAATCATTTTCACAGGCTGCTTGTATTGTCACAGGAACCGGCGCCGACTATTCTTATGTATAGATCCAAGTTCAGGGCATAGGTCTGCCCCAAAAGTAAACTGACAATATTTTCATGACAAACACTAAATCTGAAAAATTGATGTAAACTCCAATGCAACCATGGTGCAGAGAGACTCAGTATCTAATGTAGCATTGCATTGCTTGAGGCTCTGAAAGTAAAGTGCCACTAATCAAATATAACATTGATTTTTAGCCCCTTCTGCTATTGGCAGGAAGAACTACATATAAATAGCAATCATCAATACATTACATTGACTAGCATTATCTTACCATGAGTTTAAATAAAAGCATTTTTATGGTGAGATTCTGTCTCTCAATTAAAAGCTTGAACATTGAAGCAATTGTGATTGTCCAGTGTTTTCTTAATCTTCAAGTATATATTAAAAAATCTAAAATGAGGAATTTTATTTCTTCACCATTTATGTCTCGTCCTTTTCAAGATTAATCCACTGGTCATGATTCATTCATATGAAGTTATAAACCCTCTCAAAACTATCTGGCCGAAAACCAGAAAAGTAGGAGTTTTGCCATGTTTCTGAACTTAATGACACTTGGGGCTCGGTTATTGTGACCATGTTTGAAAAACATATTGATACCTTATATTTCGTTAGAATTGATTGAACTTGTTTCCTGTGTGGTTTACGACTTGACAATATAAGATCTTTCAGATAGACATGTTCACCCCGATCAATCGCCTCCCTGTCCGGTTTAATGAGTGCTGTTCCACTTAAAACATTTAAAAATCAGATCCTTTTATCCGGAGAATTGTGGCAAGCCTGAGCAATATCACAGGTGTATCCTTTGAACAATGTGGTGAAATGCTTGAATTATGAAAAACCACACACTACCCACAAAGGAAACTGTGCTATGCTGCCTAATTATGAAAAAACATATTATCATAGGTTGACCGGTGACATTTTCTTATTTGAATATTAAATAACAACATACCAGGATAGAAGCCAGGATTTTTGAGACCTGGTTTTCAGAGAGTTGTGGTTATAAGCAATACTTGTCAGGGAATGGGGTATTGTATTTATCATTAATGATTCTACTGACAAAATGGTATGTCTGGTTGTACTGGCACATACATAAGCTACCTCCTGGATAGGCCCAGTATGTTGACCAATGCATATTTATATATTATATTTGATGTTAATGGGTATTCTATTCTAACTCTAACATATATAGCCCGTAATCTGTACAGACTGCAGATTATAAGGCACAATAAATCCAGGGGACTAAGAAAAAAATAAACAGGTATCCTGGGACCTGAAAGCTTTATTGTCAAATAAAGGGGTCGGCAACCATTGGAACAACTGAAAAGAACAGAAATTAAGGTGGATAAGCCTTAGAGAACAAATAGAATGTTAACTTAAGGATATAAGAGGGGTGGTAGATCAAATAACATCAGGCAACTCATTGCATATACCAGGTACAAGCAAAACTATGGTTGAAATGTTTCTTTGGTGAATAAATGGACAAAAGATGAAGCCTGTAAAACCAATCTGTCAGCCCTACTCCACCTGCTGTATTGGCAAGGGGTGTAAAGTGAGAAATATTGAATCAATATATAACGGTATTTGTACGGCAATGGAATGGTCTACGGCAGGAAGCCAGTGTAGCCATCTTAGAATGGTGTTAGATGCACACACCTATTTCTGTGAATAACAATCATGTCGAGACTATTCTGAATACATGACAACTCTCTTATGTTACGGGGGGGGGGGGGGGGGGAAAGGTCTCTGAAGAAACAATTGCACTAGTCCGGACAATTACTAAAAGCATTCACCGACATGATGGCAGTTTCATGAGAGAGGTATATTCTAACTCCCTTATCTATAAAATGGTGGTGCATTGGTAACACACTCGCCTCCCACCTCTGAGGTCGGCGGTTCAAACCCTGGAGCTTATGTGGGAAAGTTGGTAGTTACTTACAGATGGTCGACAGTTTATAGTACAGAACCTTGACCAACTATATGTACTGGTTTCCTCTGCCAAGAAGACTACCCGTCATGATATGACCAGTGTTGAAAGCGATGTAAAACCCCAAATAAATAAAGGAGCATTCAGCTGCGGCTGACTGATAACTTCGAAATCTGGCTGCAATCTACTGATAACTTGCTGCATTGAAGGTTTCCATCTGCACATATTTTGCATTGGGTCCAAATTTGTGAAAAGTGAGAACCTTAAAGTAGCTATTGCTCAGCTACGGAATGAGCTACAGGTCTGCAATTTTATTATGTTATAGCTGATCCAAAAGTAGGTGAATAACATATTTCAACAAAATACTCTAAATGCAATAGTTTTAAAGTTACAAGCGATTTACTCAACAGTGAGAATCTGAAAGTAGCTATTGCTCAGATATTGTTCAGCTACAGGTCGGCAACTTCATTCTGTCATAACTTACCCCGACATAGGTAAATAATGTATTCAAAGAAAGTCAACATGTGCAATACTTTCAAAGAAATTTGACATGTTCTAATTTTAAAATTTTGCTACAAATCAGGAAGTAGCTATTACTCGCTTACCTAATGCAACAGAGCTCCAAATTATGCACCATCTTATAGCTAGTCCTGGAACGAATTGAGCCGTTACTCAGTGGGCGATATTTGGGGATAACATCGATTTACGCAATATGAACTCGAGTTTTCACAAAATAAATGATGATATACTTACCTTGTCTCAAAGGGACACTTTTGGAACTGATCAAACCATCGAAACTTAAAACTCAATAATTAATGGTCATTTTTATTAACCTTATCTACGTGACTGTTCCATGAAGTACACACACATACCTGTACAATTTAAATGGCAAAAAAAATTTTTCTTGCAATAAAAAGGTACTTACTGGTAATACAACTAGTGATAATATTTGGATTTTTCTTATTTTATTTTTAGTTTTGTACATTTACTCGAGTTCAACTAGTTTCTAACAAATGATCCTCGATCTGCAAAAATCGCCGACGATCCCAGCACTACTTATAGCTAAAGACAAAGTACCTGAACAACATATTTAACAGAAACACTCTAAATGAAACAATTTCAGAGTTATAAGTCATTTACTCAGAGTAGCTACAATGGTCATACCAATTTAAAAATGCTACTGACTTTGTCAAAATTCGGTCCTTCTCTATTCTGACACCTGACAATATTATAGGGAAAAATGAGAAACCTAGCTTCAAAATTGTGGCCTAGAATGTGCTAACAAACATACAAACAAACATACAAACCGACTGACCAACATACTTCGAAATCGAAAGATGTTGAAGTAATAAATACAGACTGATGGAACATGACTTGAAAGGAAAAAGTCAACATTAAACGATGCATCTAAGTCCAGACACAGGGTCAGTTTTTCAGATCTTCACTTGATAATGTGGCTTTTATTAATGACAGCTGTTATCACACGTCTTTAATTCTGATTAACTAGTTCTTGATGGGTAGCCAAGTAGTAATTTCATTAAGAATCTGCTCAGATTAAGTATTTCTTTGAAATGTTCAAGTGAAATATTTTCATTTTCTATTATTATTTATTCTATTTTGCCATCCTTGATTTATAAGGGGCACCTTATTTATAAGCTGCTCCCTGGTGATGTTACTCTAGAAAAGGGAGCAGCTTTATTGTCAAATGAGCTTTGGTCCATTAGGGCAAAGTATGCAATTTCTGCTTGATCGAAAACTAATTCCACTATAACCACATTGGGGTGTTGAATGGACCCAATGAAATACTTTGGGTGGCTGTTTTGACTTCTACAAAACTTCTCAACTTTCAGTCTTGATGTGAAAGACACACTTGTAACACATTTAACAACAACAGAAGGGCAAATTTTAAGAATTTTCCATTACAATATCTGTAAAACCTGTGGCAAGTGGTCTTCCAAAACCTTGATGGATGCAAAGTCAATATCCCATTAACTCCCGCAAATAAGAACCCAAAATATCCCCTCAGCAGCAGGATTGCATTCGTTTCTATGGTAACTTCTTGTTAGAAACAGATAAATCAATTCTACTGTATAAAATGGGAGGGGATGGCTTTGGCTTAGAGTTTACTGACTAGCTGGCAAAAAGATGTTTGTTATCCTTAGGCTTTCAGATACATTCAAAGCTTAAACTTTCAATAATACTTATGTGCAGATGTTTTGTGCATTAAATCACACAGTTTTGCCATACTGTAATATTTGCTTTCGACCGTCAGAGAGCAATCCATGGAGGTGTTACCTGTATCATTAAAACATTTTCTTCATATTACATAAAATCACATTAAAACATAAAGTATGTTCTGCAAGATTCCAGTCTTCTTAGGTATCCTTCGAGTATAAGAAGTATAAGCTGAGGATATTTTATTGGCAGGCTCTCTTCCTGGTTTTTGGCACATTATTTGAGTCTAGACATACTATATAGAGAAGGTCTAAGTGGTATTGCCCTGCAATTTTACCATAGCCATATTTTGTGTCTTAAGACAATATTATTTTGTTTTTATAAGAAAACATTATGTTTTAATTTACCAGAGAGCATCATCCTGTAATTATCACCCATGCCTCGAGAATTGCAAGAAAGTGATCTTCTGTAGCGATGAGATAAAATGGTCAAGTTGGACCCCTGTGGGATCTCATAAATAGGTGTTACTTTAGTATTAAGTTGGGTACTATACCTGTTATATAAAGATAAGGAATCCACCAGGAATGCCAAAATACATTTTAGAGACCTTTACAACATTTATAATTGGAATTTGGTAAACCATAAATATGGTCCAGGGAGGTCGGTCTTTGATGTCATTATGGTGGATTTGTAAAATTTTACTGAAATAGCACCACATATTGTTTGCCACACACTTTCTTCAAATGCTCTTTGTTCTTCAGCTGCAAAAGACACAATATTTTAAACAAATGAACAGAAACACTTTTTTAAGCCTCACTAATTCTCTCTCGCTCTTATTTTGTTTTGTTCCCCTGTGTATTACTTGCTCATTGCTTTCTGTTTTACAGAGCCCCTATTAGAACATTCTGGCTTTTAGCACACATAACTCATGATCATGGGGGGAAGTCGTGGCCACGACAATATCTGGTGAGCACATCTCATTCACCAGTGTGCATGAATTATTATCTCATGGGCACAACAGAGTTTGTTGTGATCAGCAGATGTTCTTGTGAGCACGATTATCATGCTGTTATGACCAGATGATATAGTGATCACTACATCTTCTGGTACTCACCAGATGATATGTTGATAATGAGATCAACTGGTGATTACAACAAAATAGGTAATGATTATTATATTATTTGATGCCCACTGGTCATATGTTGATAACCAAATGACATGATAATCACCAGATGATCTGGTGCAGACCCCATCATTCAGTGATCAAAATATCATAAGTGGTGATAATCAAATGATGTAGTAATCACCACTTATTTTTTGTGATCACCAGATTATCTCATTATCACCAAATCATCTGGTGATCACTTTATCATCTAGTGATCACAACTCAAAAATTGTGAGCAAAACATTCTCTGATTACAAGAAAATATCACATAATAAGTGATGCTCACGAGATTTTCTTTCCAGCTTAATATTTTTTAAAATGAAAGCCATAATGTCCTAGTAGGGTCTCCATGCTGTTTCACACATACTTGGAATATGTTATAAACTTTTTATACTTGATTTATAAATGTTGCCATGAGCTAGAATGAATGATTAATGAATGAATGATACCAAAGTTGTTAACTATGAACAGACATTTTTTGAAATTGTATCTGAATTTTAATATAATTTCCTGAACAATATATGCATATTGCATTGCATACATGTATCATTTTTGTCAGTGTCTAGCAAAGGATATTTTTTTTAACATAGACAAAATATTCACATACACAATGATAATTTAAGTCACTTCCACTCAGGGAGAAAGTTTTCATTCATGTTGCTGCAAACTAGATTGGTTTATCCATTTAGCTTTAACTGCCGCTTTTTTGTACATTGTCGTAGTTACTTGTTTATTTATTTAGTGGTTTACGTCACACCTTGTACCTTGTTTTTAATGGGTAGTCTGAGGACCAGTCCCAATATGACCCTGACTGTTGAACAGGACGTATGAATCCAACTTTGATTTTGTAAAGGGCCGTTGGAAGAGCAGATGAAAGCAGTACATACAGTTGGTCCAAATTTTGTACTGTTAAATGCTGACCAACAGCAAGCAACAACCAGCTCTCCTACTTGAGGTCAGGCAGGGATTTGAACTCAAGTGTGTTACCACTGCACCATCCTGATCATTAAGTTACCTATTTATAAATTTTATGTTAGTAAATATTCACTATCTCAGTGAATAAATACTTCACTATTTCTTCCCAGATTTTTGTACTGATTCATGTTTCAAGACTTTTCAGCAGTTAACGGCGGAAAATTTTACATAAAATAAACCTTCTCTATAAAATATAATTTATAAAAATACCAAACATCTGTAATTGAGAGATATGATGACATTTTAATCTTTATCCAATTTTACATGGGCAGTGTGCATGTATCTGTCATCTAAGGACACAGACATTACCATCTCTAGAACCAAATGGAAGCTATAAAGCAAACGCATGTGTAATTTTGTGTAAAGGTTAAAATCCTGAAACTGTTGCATGAGTAACACTATGGTAAAATATTAATGAGAGATACATTGAATTCTTACTGTCATCATTTGATTTATAATTGCTGTAGTTATATGTTAAACCCATATATATCCAATGACAAACAACGTACGTATATACATATAATTACATTTTCAAAAATAATATATTACAGCAGCATGAACATATGGTATGAAATTAATAGAATTGTTGTATTGTATTACATGTCCACCTGATTTACACCCAAATAAATTAGTCAAATAAATAAATGTATACCATATGGGGTGGTACCAATCTTTTTTCCTCATTTTGATAACTTTTGGTAAATTTTGTCATTTTCAAAAATCTAGTTTTGTTATGTTAAAAATTCTGGGGATATATTAAGAATTTTTTTTAAAGGTTTTTTTTTGCATGTGACAAAAGTTTGCAAATTCAGCATATCATCTTTCAATTTGTCTGGAGTTAAAATGTGTCACATCTAAAATATAAAAGTTTACTCTTTGATAAATTCAATAACTGTTGTAAGGATGACAAAAGCACGGTGTCTGACAAGAAACAGAAACTTAATCACAATAAACTGATTATATTTTGTTTGCTTCCAAACATCATCTAAGTGAATTGAGGTCCAATTCCCCAATCACCATACTGGGTAATCTACATCTTGGAGAAGGGGTAAGTAACCTAGGTGTATGGTTTAATACTGACTTCTCTCACCACTCTCGTCAACATAACATACAGAATGGGCAAAATGGTTTTCTCCAAAGAAAATAGTGAGTGTGTGGTTAACCCTTATAAAAGGGAGCATGATACAAATACTTCCACATAGAATGGGCTCATGGGCTTCCTCAAAAAAGAGAGAGTATGTTATTTCCTTCTTTCAGAGCCTGGGACTAAAGAAAAAAATATAAATATAAAAGGTTATAAGAAAAGAGTGAGAAGGAAAGTAGCTGCATCAAAAAGAACTAGCAATAGGTGCTCAGGAGACACAGTATTTATTCATTTAAACTTAGATAGATTTTTAATATTTCAAGTGAGATCTGCAGAAATTCAATTGCCTGGAGAACTATAAAAATTATGCATGTGATCACATGCAACTTCAGCCAATAAAATCCAAAGCCCATACATTTACAACTCAGAAAGTAAAACTACATATTCCACATTCATCACAAGCAAATCCACTCACACCAATGTTTAGTAAAATACTGGATCATAGCTAAAATATTTGAGTAATGAAAGGGACCTAGTTCTATTCATTCTTGATTCACAACCTCTTGTTTAGATAAAAGCCTGATTGTGTTTTTCCTTGGTTTTATCTGCCATTTTCTGCAGAAAAAGCCCAGGAGTCCGTGTAACACATGGCTTTCAGCAGCACCTGTGATTAATCAATAAGAACAGTTCTTCTACCCAGGGCAAAATGCCAGCCTATGCATACAATGCTACACAACAAAATCAGAAACAGATGTGCTAACTTTACACAGATGTCTGGTGCAATGCTGTAAACACATTCACATGTGCTGCTTTGTGCTCTCTTTTTTATGTTCTGCTGTTGATCTTAAAAGGAAGCCATAATAACAGTATCTAAGGAAAACCTTTGGAGGTTTATAAAATATATTTCATTGTTATGATTAAATGTATAGTCATAAGGGTAAATGAAAATAAAAATATTTTATTGTTTGGAAATGTTTGCACTTCTCATATCTATTTGTCTGATCTTACTGAAAAATAGCCATCAACCAGGATATATGTCAGACAATATGAATTAATACAAATATAACATTGTAACCTTAAGTTTCAAACTGCTACTTTGTTTTTTTTTATAAATATGGCATATGAATTACATTTCCCCAAAATGTTACATTATCTTGCAAACGAATTGCCTTGAAGAACCAAAGATCACAGAACATATCTCTAATATTTTATTTCAAATTAAATTATTGAACCAGCGAAACGTCTTGATCTTATGACTTATTTGATCACACATGAGACTTTGACTATTGACATAAGTGTACTCAACATATATCACTAATGGAGTTATATTGGAAAAGAAATCTAACCACTGTTCAAAAGAGTTATATTTTATAACTTATCAGGAACATCTTTTACCATTATGGAATGATCATCAAACCTGTATTTGGTTCTCTCTTGTAAAATCTATTTGTAAATTCGTCAGAGACCAATTGACTGTAATTGGAAAGGTCAATACAGAATCTTTTGCCTGAGGGTGTCAATACTGGTCAAGTGGTCTGATTTCTTAGTTTCATACACCTAAATTCCTGGATCATGTTCACTAAATGGCTGACTTGTAAAGTCAATACATATGTCACTGGCCAGTGCTTTGCAGTGCTATAAATACTGTTTCCACTTGAACAATATGATCTAAAATCACGAAAAGCTAAACTATATTCTATTGAGCATTTATCAGTGTAGAAGTTCTAACTCTTTTCTCTGGGGCCAATTTCACTAAAGGACTTAAACTAAGTCCCTTTATTGGCTAAGTCAGGGCCGGGATTCACAAAAGGTCTCAAGTCTTAGGCAATTTTTTTGCTTAGACCAGTCTTAAAGTTATGACTTTTGTCTTAGCTAAGATTTCTCTTAAATTGGGATTCACAAAAAGTGCTTAGCAAAATCTTAGCTGAGACAAAATCTGTGCAAAAAGTCTTAACTACTTTAAATTCAAATTAACAAATCTTAGTAAAACAAAAACATTTTTCATTGATAAATGCACCAAACATGCTCTTTAAGATTATAAAAGAGATTTGTTACTTTTTTTTGGTAAAATTATATAAAAATAGTAGTCTTTGTGTTTTATTGTGAGTCAGCCATTTTTATGACAATATTTTTACCACAAGAAGGTAAAATGTGGAAATTTAGAGGTAATTAAATGATGTAAATTTCTATTACAATCCACAGAAATTACTCTTATAGGAAGTATAGATCCCCATAGTATATTTTTTGTTGGCATAACAAAGGGTAAAATGTAAATACATGCAATAGAATATTTTAAAAATGACTTAAGTCTGCCCTGCAGTGGTCTTAAAGTTATGACAACATCTAAGACAAATTTTTGTCTACGACCTTTTGTGAATCCCATTTTGTCTAAGCAAAAAAATGTCTTAACTATGACAAAATTCTTGCACAGTTAAGACTTTTCTCTTAAAGTTATGACAATTTTTGGCTTAAGACCTTTTGTGAATCCCGGCCCAGGGACTTAAATTTAAGACTTTGGTCTTAGCTTGGTCTGGGACTGAAAATGGATTTCACAAAGGTGACTTAGCTAAGTCCAAGCTTATCAAATAACCACAGTGGTTTTCTGTGTCATGTGGCCTTTTATATCTATTCAAAATGTAATATTGGTGCCATATATCCTTCATTTGATGTATTTTATCTAAGGATAAGGGCTGTTTTGAAATGGAAAACCTTGTTGCCACATATAAACTTCCCAAAGGCTACTTTAGTGAAGTGTTTTGTGTAATTATACTTTATTTACAGGCATTTCAAATTTTGAAGTGGAGAAAAGTTTATGGCGGCCATATTTAAGTCCTCTTTACAAAATTTAGGCCCACTACCTCCCAGACTTAAAGTTAAGTCCACTGACTTAGCAATTTCATTGACTTAGCTGCTTTGTGAAATCCGTTAAGTCTAAGACCACAGACTTAACATTCTTTTGACAAAATTTAAGACCAAAGTTTTAAATTTAAGTCTAAATCTGGACTTAAGTCCCTTTGTGAAATCGGCCCCAGCATTTATAGCAATTCACGCCAAATTTAAAACAGGTATACATGCACTAGAATATTTAAGATGGAGTCTTATTCTACTTGCATCTGTAAAGCAGTGGCTGGGTAGTGCCAGCTTTTGTAACTCACCAGAATATAAAGAGTGGATTAATGAGCCCTACTGCCTATTTCCACTTGAGTATTGTTTATCAAGGCAACTGCCACTTTGGGAATATTGATCCTTCAGACAGCAGCTGCAAAAGCTCCTTGGCACAAGTCCAAGTCAATATTTCCACAGAGAGATCTTTGTTTTGTAAACTGGTTCCAACTAGTTTTAACCAATCTCGGCCAGTAACTTTACAACGAGCAGTGGATCAATATGGTTTGTGAGTCTGCCACAATGTTCTTTTAACTGTGGCTTGAAATATGTGGCTGGTTCATTTTCTAGTTATTTTTTATATTTATTGCTTACAACAGAGCGGTTGGCAATATGTTCTTTTTGTTTCTTCGTTAATTATTTTAATGTGTGACTCATTAAGTTATGCTAAATTAAGACTGATTAGGTTCATTGCAATGTCACACCATTACATTTTCATAATGATGTTGTTCACGGTAAGGTAATTGTTTAACTTAAAAGATAATTGGCTAGTTTATGTTCATTTAGAATTTACGCTTGACAAACCATTTATTTGAACATTGTGTTGCTACAATAGTTTTACTTTTATCATTTTAACTTACAGCCATGTGTTCATGTTCTCATATTGCAATTCTGTGTGTTATCAAGTTCTTTTCACTCTTAAACTATGTAAACATTTTATTTTAAAGTTTTATAGCCTGATCCAAGAAGTTTTGATAAAATATTGATGATAATCTGATAATGCGGAGTAAAGTTTTATTATGTAACACCACAATACACCTCTTGGTAAATAATAAAGATAATGTTTTCACTGTCTGGGAGCTTTAAAAGTATTTTTGTTAAGGTTTTGTCTGTTCCATAAAATCACTAAGCCTTGTTGATAGAAGAACTTGATGGCTCAGTGGTGTAGCGACCATATTCGCTAAAATTTAGTATGAGCAATTGTAAACTTGAGCTGATTTTTAGCTCAAGAAGAGCTTGATCCCTTTTGTAAATACAGGCCCAGTAGATAACACACTCAGCCCCCCCCCCCCCCCCCCTCCTCTGAGGTCGGTGGCTCAAACCCCAGACAGAACAAAAGTGGGTACGTTGGTACCTGCTTACAGATGCCCAGCAGGTTACAGTGCAGAGTCTTTACCAATTAGTGTGTTCTGGTTTCCCATTCCATTGAAACTTTTCCAGAAAAACTAAACAGTTTGAAACAAATAAGATACAGGAAATTGTATAACATTGACATAAACCAGTTAAAAATGGTATAATCAATTCAAACCTTAGGAAAGTTGGCCACCGTACACTTAACCATCAAAGCCAATAATTTTTGGATCCTTCATGGTTGGCTTGATAAACATGATCCAGCCCAAAACAAGAAAGTCCCTGAATATCCAGCTAGTCATTCTTTTCACATGAAATTTTAAATGTACGGCATCTCAAACGAAAATTGGAATGTCAATGGACGAAGGATAAAAAGTTTCTCAAACCACAGCAGGTACCAGGTACCAGGTACACTGAATTCATAACTTTTGGTGATGAGTGTATCAGAGATGGCTGAACTCCCTTTTTGCTGTTGCATTGCTGAAAAAGAGACAACATCCTCAAACAAAGTAAGGCTTCTGTGTGCCATTTTTGACTAGGACAATATTTTCTCTTCCCACATCAGTTCAGTGTTCGAATCCTGTTATTACCCTATCAAGGACTTGCAAAGAGTTTGCAAGCATCTGGATTTCAACACTGCAGTCAAAATGTTGAATACACTAGTCCTTTGCAGACTAAATTACTGCAAATCACTTGGCCATGTTGTCAATTGGCCAAACACATATAAGCTCCAAAGATTACAGAATGCCCTATGTCACACTGTTTTAGGCTAATAGGTTCTCATACATCACATTACATTTTAGAGAAATGGCCTACAAAGCTATTTACATACAACCAACCTCAGTGTTTGCAAAAGTTGTTTCATCCAACACCGTGACTTCAGATGTATCAGGCAGTTTCTTACTTATGATGTGTCTATACTTGTGGTTAGTGCTCTTGTTAGTAGTTGGTTGGATTATTGTAATTTTCTTTTCAGAAGTCTCCGAGTTCAATCTACATAGATTACAATTAATGTATCCAAAACAGTGCAGCTAAAATTGTATCAAACACGAGTAGATACACCAGTATAACTCCTGTTCTTAAGGCATTGCATTGGCTTCCTGTTGAACATCATTCACTGTTTAAAACATCCACACCTGTTTATAAGTTTCTTCAGACTGGTTTCCCTATGTATTTGGCTCCATACCTTTCTTCAGTAGTGCTTCCAGTACCAGGCGCAGTCAAAGTGGTGTATTTTTGTTGTTGTTGTTCCAAAGTGCTATCTTTCTACTCATAAGTCTGTCAAATAGTTTGATCATAGTTTTGCTTTTGTTGCCCCCACTGTTTGGAATGTTCTTCCTAATATGAGATTCGTGCATCCCCCTCCCTAGCCTCTTTCAGATAGCAGCTTTAAACCTATATAAAGATAAAATTCAGAGCCATGAACTATTCAGTCATAGTCTGCTAATTTTGTAAAACAAGTCATAGTTTTGCCAAAATATTTACAGCCTGAAGTCCTTAAGTGAATTAGGTCCGACATCTATTTGAGCTAGTAAGATTAAACATACATGAAATACTGATTGTGTTATTAGGATCAAATTGACAGAATTATATCACCAAAATTAGACCCAGAATCTGACTAACGGTTCTATTACTTCAGTTCTTTTTATTATTATAATTAATTTTACCACTTAGATTATGTCAGAAATACACATATTCTTGGGAAATCTTTTTGTTTTGCAACTCCACCCTATCTTGAGCCAATTATTACCCAAACAGCGCTCTGATGTTGGCCCAAGGATGGTCCAATGTCAGCAGATCCGTTGGTGAGTGGATGGCAGCCATCCTTTGCACAAAAAGCTGACAGTCTGACATTGTCAAGCTACCAGTAAGGATTGTATTCCCATCATGGCATGTACCAATCAAAATGCAGTTTGGAGTTATATGACCATTGTATAGAAAAGGTCAAATATTGATAGGTTGTGGGCAGATCTTAGTTGAGGAAATTACTAATCAGTCACATGACAAATGATGTCATCAGTTATGCTACTTGGTCATAGGTAATCATCGATTGAGGAATGATAGTCTCAGATGATAATCCATAATCTAGTGATAAATTTATAATGTTAAATAACTTTTTATTGTGCATTTATGAGAATATTATCTTTATGTATGAAATTGTTAAATGTTGTATTAAAAATTGTTGGCTTACTGACTTATGATCATAATTATTTTATTCAAGTTTATTCAAGTTAGTTATTTCAATCATTTTATTCAAGTTTAAACAAATCCCCTATTCTTGCTCACCGACATCTTGAATAAAACATCCACTGTTGGTCAAATCTCGAAATATACAGCCTAAACAGTTGGTAGAAAGCCACAGGATGCCCAACGTTGGTCCAATGGTGGAATGCTATCTGGGTATACAGGGGCAGCACCAGGTTGGTATGCATAAAAAGAATCACCTAAAGATCAGAAAAAATCTCAGGTATATAACTTTTTGGCTCAGTTTTCACTGGAACCTTTTCGTGTTATTTATTTAGAGTTTTACGTCACTTTTTTACACTGTACAGGTGATATCATGACAGGTAGTTTTGTGGGCAGAGGAAACCACTACATACAGTTGTTAAGGTTCTGTAAACTGCCGATCATTGGTAAGCATTTACCAACTTTCCCACATAAGGTCTGGGGTTTGAACCGTTGACCTCAGAGGTGGGGGACGAGTGTGTTACCACTGCGCCACCACTGCCCCTCCTTTTTGTGATATACCCCAAAAATATGAATGATAATGTCAAAAAGGTAACTGTTTCAGTGACAATATGTGATAATAGACAGACGTGTAAGAAGTCCTATATAAAACATTGACAAGCTAATATAAACAAAAGAGATCACTAAGTGATTAAATGTCTCATTTAAACACAATCAGAATACATATGAATAAAACACTTCTCTTTTAACTATCAGAAGTGATTTATACATACCTTGGTAAAATTGATTTATACATACCTTGGTAAAATCGTCATACCACCAGAACATTCATTAAGGTGCTGATTTTTATCTAAAAATCAAGTGTATGGATACCATTCAAAGACAAGACCTGGGGCTGAAAACTATAAAGGTCATAATTCTAATAGCTAATGTCCAGGCCAAACCATTCGTTAAAGGTTGATTCTTGATGCCTCATGTTTGTGGCTCTGAACACAGACTTCCTGTTATGCTAGCAGATTTTGAAGAACGAAGCGTCCCCTGTACAGATGCTTTAAAATTTTACATTGAAGTTCAGACAACCAAACAACATGTTTCCTTAGGCAAATAACATGACAACCAAAATATATTTTAAGTTAAAATATTTATTCAAAAACAAGTTTCTTAATCTTTACAGATAACCATGCACACAGTAAGAGTCTGAAATTAATGAATAAATTTATGGCTACAATCAAGGTAATCATACAGATTATTTAAGTACTTTAATAATTCATGATTGTACCATTGTATGCCACAGCACAGTAATGGCAAAATATTATGCAAGGGGGGAATTTGCAAAATTTTACAAAAATATATGTCTCAAACTCAAGCTGTCTACATATATATCTTAGTACCTTTGTCATGAATCTAAAAATAATTTATTTACTATCAAAACTGCACTAAAACTAGTTTTTATTTTCCATCTGTAAAAAATAAATAAGAACATTTAATTTCCACCGAAACAAATATGGGTGTTTTAATCTCTAGATGTATAAATTCCATTATAAAATCAAAATATCTTGCGACGTGAAGAGATTTACATCTAAACCTAAGTTGTATATTCTGATCATAATGCATATTTTACTATATGTGCTAAAAACACACTCAAGTATATCAAATACAACAAAGGCACAAGAAGAACACAAAGTTAAAAAGAGAGAAATTTCTCAGTTATTGTCAATCTTTACCTTTTAATTTTGTTTCACTGGTACTAAAACATTCTCATGTGTTATACCAGCCGAAAGAACAGACCATAGTTTTTGTATACAAAGTTAGTAGCTGCAAAAAAGAGAGACAGAGATTACAAGCGCCAGACAACTAAATCAATGTTTCCAGTGCTAGATCTACCAGTAAAAAGCATCAAGAGCTGTGGTATGAGAAACATGTCTGGTAGCTTTGCTTCAGGCCCATTTATGTTACATACTGTGTCTGGTCTATATAAGACAAAACATGGCAAGTATTCAGACCCAAAAGTACAGAGGTTAGAGTTTCGGAACCAGTCATCCCTGGGAATATATCTTTCCAATCTATCTTTCCAATACAGATGATATGTAATATACCCCTACAGTAATTATACCCCAAAACACACCAAGAGTTAGAATTTGGCGAATAGATCTTCAAGTGTATAAATAATACTTCAATACTTTTGTAAATTTTAGAGTGGTGGCTTACTTGTCTCGTATGTAAAACAACTTGTGAAAACTGGTGTAGATGAATTATCACTGACATTTCAAAAATAAGTATTTAAACATGTAAATGCTTAGAAATATACGTGGGCATTATGATTTGGTGTTCATTCATAATGGTCTCATATATACAGCTTCATTGAAACTTTTCTAGATAGAAAAAATAACTTCGTTTTATAAACTTCTGTCATGAAAGGATGAACTATTTTTTTAAACAATGACAAAGCTAAAAACAAACTAACAAAGTGAAACGAAAAATTTATCAGCTCTCCAAAAATAATGAGAGACAGATGTTGAGAGTAGACAACACTCGATCATAACAAAATCTCTGTAATTTTGGTTACATCATATTTAAATGTTTCAACTTCAGAGTTTTCTCATCAGTACTCTGGCACTTTAGATGTTTGCAGACTTTTAGATTTATTGATTAACTATCCGAAATCACTGTTGTTGACACTGTTTATGAGACATAGGTTATAAAAAATAAAACAACAAGCATATGTGTGCTTACCCAAATTTATTAAGACACCAGACAGTACAATAACAAGAAACTTACTCTATAATACTCTGTAAGTGTGGTATATGCTAACAGTGCATTCTTTCTGACAATAACCTCTGGTAAAAAGTTTTAACAAGCAATCAGTGCCCATGAACGGGCTCTGTGTCAGCTGACTATGTATTTTGATGTTCAGAGTAGAAGTGACAGAAGAAAAGGACACAAAAGTTGTGCCCTGCAATTGGTATTCGGAAGTAAAGGAACAAGGTAACTGTTTAGGTGTAAAAAGTAGGATAAACCATATCTAAAGAAAATACTGCAAATGCAATAGTTTTCGAGTTACAACTGATTTACTCAACAGTTAGAATCTCAAAGTAACTTTTCCTCAGTTAAGCAATCAGTTAAAGGACTGCAATTTTAATATGGTATAGCTCATGCAAAAGTAAGTGAATAACATATTTAAAGAAATACTGTAAATGCAATAGTTTTCAAGTTACACCTGATTTCCTCAAGTGAGAACCTGAAAGTAGCTAATACTCAGCTACGCAAGGATCTACAGGTCTGCTATTTTAGTATTTTATAGCTGACCCAAAAGTAGGTTAATAACATATTTTAACAAAATATTGTAAATGCAATAGTTTTCAAGTTACAACTGATTAACTGAACAGTGAAAACCTAAAAGTAGGTATTGCTCAGCTATGCAAAGAGCTACAGGTCTGCAATTTCACTATGTTATAGCTGACCCATAAGTATGTGAACAACATATTTAAACAGAATACTGTAAATTTGAAAATTTTAATTACTTAAATGTAGCTTTTATAAGCTACAAGCTTACCATGTGGGACTGAATGCTGTTCTCGGATGGCCGCAGGCCCGGCCAATGTCTAAGAAAAATAGACATTTACAGTTGGCCATAGCCTCATGTTGGCCTCTCATGGTACTCTACGAGATCTCTTCCTACTTTCTCGGTGGCCGCGTGTTTTGGTAGCTTCTGTTATAAACAGTCATATTTTCTTCAATTTCTCAGCACATACATATTGTTGGATGTTGATTTTTAGCCATTTTTGTTTAATACACAGATTATTCTGTGAAAGTTACGTTTCGACAGGATAAGTATTTTTGCTTATTTTTGGTGTTTTGGTGTTCAGGCTTTGTCGTTTAAACATTTTATTGCATTTCAAAATGTCCTCCCACCAAACGAATAAAGACAAGCCCAGATCTGCAAAGTGTCATCACTTCTGTTTCTCTTTCGACACTCATAACTATTGCCCCACATGCAGGGAATCTGGCATGGGTGATGACCCCTGTGTCACATTCGAATCTCCTTATGGTATTTGTGCTGCCTTCTCAGAAGAGCAGTTAATAAAAATCACCCACAGAAACGTTATGTAAAGAAGCAGAAGCAAGACACTACTAAAGATGATGAATTCGACCTCTTAGGGGATGAGGACGTCGAGTCCTTCACTGGATCTCAGGCAGACCTTGAGAGTGCTCCAGACAATTTGTTTACCTCTCCACCACATCCTCAGCCCCTACCCTTCGAGTCATTATCTAGTTACAACTGATTTACTCAACAATGAGAACCTGAAAGTAGCTATTTGCCCAGTTATGCCATGACCTGCAGGTGTGCTATTTCACTATGCTATAGCTGACCCAAAAGTAGGTGAACAACATATCTAAACAAAATACTCCAAATGCAATACTTTTCAAGTTACAACTGATTTACTCAACAGTGAGAACCTGAAAGTAGCCATTATTCAGCTATGCCTGGACATACAGGTCTGCAATTTCACTATGTTATAGCTGACCCAAAAGTAGGTGAACAACATATCTAAACAAAATACTCTAAATGCAATACTTTTCAAGTTACAACTAATTTACTCAACAGTGAGAACCTGAAAGTAGCCATTATTCAGCTATGCCAGGACATACAGGTCTGCAATTTCACTATGTTATAGCTGACCCAAAAGTAGGTGAACAACATATTTGTAGAAAATACTTTAAATGCAATATTTTTCAAGTTACAACTGATTTACTCAATAGTGAGAACCTGAAAATAGCTATAACACAGCTATGCAATGAGCTACATGTCTCTAATTTTACAATGTTATAGCTAATTCAAAAGTACATGAACCACACATTTAAACAAAATTCTCTAAATGCAATAGTTTTCAAGTTACAACTGATTTACTCAACAGAGAAAACCTCAAAGTAGCTATTGCTTAGCTATGCAATGAGCTACAGGTCTGTAACTTTACTATGTTATAGCTGACCCAAAAGTAGATGAACAACATATTTGAAAGAAAATATTTTAAATGCAATAGTTTTCAAGTTACAACATTACTGATTTACTCAACACTGAGAATTTGAGAATAGCTATTACTCAGCTATGCCATGAGCTACACATCTGCAATTTTACTATGTTATATCTAATACAAAAGTAGATGAATCATATATATAAAAACAAAATTCTGTAAATGCAATAGTTTTCAAGTTACAACTGATTTCCTCAACAGAGAAAACCTCAAAGTAGCTATTGCTCAGCTATGCAATGAGGTACAGGTCTGCAACTTTACTATGTTATAGCTGACCCAAACACAGGATGAATTTTTCTTTTGTTTGGCGGGCCAGTCTGCACTGACCGGATTAGCTATTGTCTGTTGGATAGGGTATTAACTTAATATAAAAATGTAATTTACTTACTAAATTTGCAAGTTTCAAAGTTACAAGTGGTTTACTCAATAGTTTTCAAGTTACAACTGATTTACTCAACAGAGAAAACCTCAAAGTAGCTATTGCTCAGCTATGCAATGAGCTACAGGTCTGCAACTTTACTATGTTATAGCTGACCCAAAAGTAGGTGAACAACATATGGAAAGAAAATACTTTAAATGCCATAGTTTTCAATTTACAACTGATTTACTCAACAGTGAGAACCTGAAAGTAGCTATAACTCAGCTGTGCCATGACCTACAGGTCTGCAAGTTCACTATGTTACAGCTGATCCAAAAGTAGGTGAACAACATATTTAACCAAAATACTGTAAATGCAATAGTTTTCAAGTTACAACTGATTTACTCAACAGTGAGAACCTGCAAATAGCTAATACTCAGCTATGCCATGAGCTACACATCTGTAATTTTACTATGTTATAGCTAACTCATGAGTAGATGAATAAAATAATTAAACAAAATTATCTAAATGCAATAGTTTTCAAGTTACAACTGATTTACTCAACCATGAGAACCAGAAAATAGCTATTGCTCAGCTATGCAATGAGCTATAGGTCTGCAATTATACTATGTTATAGCTGACCCAAAAGTACATGAAAACATATTTAAACCAAATATTCTAAATGCAATAGGTTTGAAGTTACAAGTAATTTATTCAACAGTGATAACCTCAAAGTAGCTATTACTCGGCTATGCAAAGAGCTACGGTTTTATACGATTTCTATGTACAAACTAATTACTGGGCGTTACTAGTTTTCGATCAACCAGCAATAGGACCCCCCAGGGCTGAACTTGCCGGCACCTTGATGCCAGCCCGAAATTCTTTTTAACAGATGTCAAACCTGAAAAATATCTGAATAGTCTATTATATGAGATAAAAATTGATAAAACTTCTTCGTTTGTACATTATAACCAAACAAAATTGTTTGGTATTGAAAATGTTGTAGGAACACTTTGGCTACAAATTTCAGATAATATGAAAGCATATACCAAGCTTTCACTTTTTCTGTTCATTTTGTTCATTTTTAAACATTTCAGAACAATTTGTATCAATCAAGGAGCATGCTGTTTGTTTTCCTCTGTTAATTCTCCATGTAATCTGATTTTTAGCCTATTTTTATATAGTTTTGTTCCCTTCCTGTTTGCTTTTGATGTATTTCAGCTTAGCCTATGAAGTCTAATAAAGTCACTCAATGTGAGAGAGAAGTGAACAATTGTGAAATCTGTACAAAATAAAGTTTGATTTGTTGTTGGTTCACTTTTGTTTTTGAAGCAAGCATTTGATGTTACAATAACTACATTAACCTGTATTGGCACTACAGTATGTGTTACTAAAACATTCTAGAGTAAGAAATGTGGAATTCATTTGTGAAAAAATTCCATTTTGCTTTGATTTGTAAGACATCCCTTTTACATTTGTTATTTTTGTTTGGTCTCCTGATTTCTGCTGATGTAAAATCTCCATGGATTTATATTAATTTGTCTTACTTTTAAAGGGTGTCCCCAAGTGGAGAATAACATACATAATGTTGAATTTCATATTTCTTACTCTTTGTGAAATTTTTGTGGAACTTGGTTTACGGTTATAGAACTTGGTCATATGGTTGAAAATAAGTGTAAATTTATTGCTATTTAATAATAACTTTTCTGTAGGCCGGGGTTTGGTTCCCGGCAAGGCCTCAAGTGGGAAAGCTGGTAGTTGCTTGCCATTGGTCGGCACTTTACAGTACAGAACCTTGACCAACTGTATGTACTGGTTTCCTCTGCCCTTCCAACTACCCGTCGTGATATGACCTGTACAGTATTGAAAGCGACGTAAAACCCCAAACAAATAAATAAATATGCATATATACAAGGCCATTACGCTAGTGAAATTCTTGAGATGTTTTTGTAATGTAAAGGGCCGTATTAGTCGGTTACGTAAGGGTGCCTTATGCTTAGCTAGATGAATTGCAGGCCTCTTGTTTTAATCTTATCACTGTTGTTTTACTGCTTTCAACCTTAGTTTACATCTTGGATCTACCTGGCTGTAACGTCTCCTTTATATCAAAATAGGGGTTGGTGAACTCCTCACCCAAAAAATAAATTAAAGTCACATCCAACACTTCAGTTTATACACTTATTACCCACATATATACCACATTTAATAACATTTTAATCACTGGTTTTCGTGTGTGGAACACACTATTCCTCCACCATCAGCTAGTAACAACACTAACCTTCTGGCATTGGAACAAACTTTCATCTATGAACTCAAGTAATGTCTCTTGTTGGGTATTGTCTTGGGACTCCCTGGGGGCTGGTACATTAGCAACAACCCCCCCCCCCCCCCCCCCTCAAAAAAAAAAAAAAAAAAAAAAAAAAGAAAGAAGTCTTCAAATGTTTAAAATGGAATATTTCCTATCACTCAAACACTGACTGCATGTCACTGAGTAGTTAAAGCATCAAATCTAGCTGGGAATGGCAGCCATAGTTTGGCTCCAACACTTTATAAATACGGTATATACTCAATCTTGCCATATTGTCAAAGCAACAATTTACAATTTACTTCAGACTGCCAACAGTGTCACTTGAAATAATTGTTATAGTTTTTCACCAATTTAGAATTTTTACAGGTGGACAGGGGCCCCACTGTCATTAATACCAGACAGTCAAGAACTTTTAATATCTCCACATTTCAACAAAAGTTTTTTGAAAGGATTTAAGTGAACCAAAATAATATGTCTTGCTTACTTGGAACTGCCATACGATAAACAGTTTTTCACCAATTTAGAATTTTTACAGGTGGACAGGGGCCCCACTGTCATTAACACCAGACAGTCAAGAACTTTTAATATCTCCACATTTCAACAAAAGTTTCTTGAAAGGAGTTTTTTTCTTCCCATTTCCACTTTGAGTAAACTTTTACAAATGTATTATTTCAGGTAACTGTAAGGTATAGAGTACCTCTTAACTTAAACTTATATTGAGCACCACTACAGATAAACATATACAAATGTACAGTGCTACTAAAGATAAACTTATACAAATGTACAGTGCCACTAAAGGTAAACTTATACAAATGTAGAGTGCCACTAAAGGTAAACTTATACATATGTAGAGTGCCACTAAAGGTACACTTATACAAATGCAGAGTGCCACTAAAGGTAAACTTATACAAATGTAGAGTGCCACTAAAGGTAAACTTATACAAATGTACAGTGCCACTAAAGGTAAACTTATACAAATGTAGAGTGCCACACATGATAAACTTATGGTGACAGTGGAGTGGTACTTAAGATAAACATATACAATTGTAAAGTGTCACATAAACAAGCACTGTGTCTTTTATAGTTTTGTTTTGATTTCTACTCTTCCCACATTAACACTGTCCCAATCACATCATTCTTTCCACATTCACTGTATAGTGTGATTGTAGACTGCTACTGAAAGTCCAAGTTGAGAGGTTAAAGAGATATTAAACTAGAAATAGGATGCCCTGTTAAAAGTAGCTTCAACATATGAAAAGAAACAGGATAGCACAGAAGAAAACACATTATCAGGTGTAAGGTCCACCCCATGAATACTTTGCAATAATTGTACAGTAGTCTTTAAAGATTTTTTTTTGTTTGTAAAATATATCCAAGATGATTGGATAATTATTACATGTAAAGTATTTCAGCTTCATGCCTTTTTGCATTGGTTCAAAATTTGCCCATAATCAAAGTGTCTCAGTCCTAGAAATTGTACCATCCAAACCTCTCAAATCTGAGGGAGGGCTTATCTGCTCCCCCACTGCAAGTGTTTATGTTATCTGAAGACCATGTAATTAACAGCCCACCATCTGCATGTGTCTTGTGGCTGTAAATGACTACTCTCTCATTTAAAATGTGTTGCCAGTACTGGAAGAAACCAAGTATACTTATCAAAGAGAATGTAATGAAAGAGTCGTATTTTATTGGTAAACACATTTATTATCTCCACCAAGGAGGTATTGTTTTCATGACTGTTTGTCTGTTTGTCAGCAGGATTACACAAATACTACTGCTTGGATCTTTCTTTAAAAAGTCACGGTCTGACTTAGATCCCATTAAATTTTGACTGAACTGGATCACTATCTGCTTGCAAAATAATAATAATAATCCAGAGACATGTTGTTACTTTTAAAAGATACCTTATCTATCAAAGATGGTAAATTCTTCAAGGCATGCAGATCTGTCTGTTCGTCTGTTCTCCAGAGCCGCTAGACAAGAGGTACCCCAACCCAAAGTGTGAAAATTTCAACACTTATCACAATTTTCTCATTGACCATTGAAGGGATTTCTCCCTTATCTTAGATATATGTACTAGGACACAAATAGATTCCCTTTTGTGAGTATCAGTCCTAGATCTTTTTAAATTATTTTTTGTGAATTTTTAAAATAATTTTTATTGTATTAAAAAAAATTATAAATTCATGCAGTAAATCACTTATTACTTGAAAAGTATTACACTTAGAGCATTTTGTTAAATATGTTGTTCACCTACTTTTTCCCTAGCTACATGATAAGTAACTTGGGAGTCTATCCCAATAGCTAAGTGAGTAATAGCTAATTTCTGACTTTTCAGTACCTTCCACAGTGAGTAAAATTACTTGTAAATTGAAAACTATTACATTTTGAGTATTTTGTTTTAAATATGTTATTCATGTTATTTTGGATCACCTAGAACATAGAACAGTTGCAGACCTGTAGCTCATTGCATAGCTGAGCAATAGCTACTTACAGGTTCTCACTGTTGAGTAAATGTACTAAATGACTTGTAACTTGAAAACTATTGCATTTGAAATATTCTGTTTAAATATATTATGCACCTGCTTTTGGGTTAGCTGATATTACATGCCATGGCAGAGGTTTGTGTTCTCTGAGTGCTCTTATTTACATTACTAGATGCTAGTGACAAATGGGCCAACATTGCTATATCTGTGTATAAGGTGATACATTCCTATGAGCACAAAGTAAATTTGGTTGTAGGACAAAAAGTTTTCATAGTCATAAATTAATCTTCCTGACTAGATATATTTTCTTAAGTTCAAATTTGCATCCTAAGATCTATGGATACATCCAAAAAACAAATCAGTAAAGAAAATATCACATCCTTAAACACTGCACCAATTAGTCTCTTCCTTAAATTAAAAATTGACCCAGATGTTTGTACTACTTTGTTTAATTAAGCTTCAAAAAGCTTGCACGGTTGCACAAAAATCAAGTAAAATGATACATGAAATACTCCTCTACACAAATTTATAAAAAGGCTAATTTGTGTTGTGTACTATGTGAAATACTGGATTACAGTTTAGACAAGAAACCCCAGATGTGGAATCATTTGTGGTTTGTGGTAATTCATTATCAGCACCCAACCTAGTTAAAATAAACAAAGTCAGAGGGGGAGCAGATAGACCTTCCCTCAGATTTGAGGGACTTGGATGGTATAATTCCGAGGACTGTATCTCTAACGGTTTTTGAGATAATCAACATTTTCAATTTACAGCAAAATTCAAGACGGCTGCCAGAATTGGAAAATTAAAAGTTTTCCAGGGACATTATATCCAGGGTTTATATTACCCAAAGGCTCAAAAATTTGTTTGAAATTGCTCTATCTCTAACAGTTATCCAGATAAATAAGATTTTCAATTTCTGCCAAAATTTAACATGGCAGCTGAAATTCGTGAAATTCAACATTTTTACAGAGGTACTATCTCTAAGGTCTCTTATAACATTTGAGATATACAACATTTTCAATTTATGACAAAATTCAAAATTTGAAATATATCAGAGGCAATATGAATGGGATCTCTAATACCCAACAGGTCCAAAATTTGCTCGAAATTGCTCTATCACTGAAATCCAAATCCAGGAAATTCAAATTTTTTAGAGGCACTGGATCTTAGGTTTCTAATATCAAACATGTCCAAAATTTGCTCGAAATCGCTCTATCTCTGAAATTTGGGAAATTCCATTTTGTTCAGGGCACTATGTCTAAGATCTCTAGTACATGATGGGTCCAAAATTTGTTCAAAATAGCTCTATATCTAATGGGTTTTCGAAATCCGCCAAAATTCAAGATGGAGGCCGAAATTTGGGAAATTCAACTTTTTTCAGAGGTGCTATATCTAAGGTTTATAGTACCCAAGGGCTCCAATTTTGCTCAAAATTACTCTATCTCTAACAGTTTTTGAGATAAACAGCATTTTCGAAATCCGCCAAAATTCAAGTTTGCGGCCAAAATTCAGGAAATTCAACATTTTTCAGAGGCACTATATCTGTCTCTAGTACCCATATAAAATTTTGTTCAAATATCTTGTGCAAGGAGCTATTGACCCAATAATCATGCATAGGAAATTTGATAAAGATGGCTGACATAGTTTTCTTAACATGAGCAGAACAAAGTGTGATGAAAAAGTGATAAGATATTAACTAAAAATAGCTATTTACCTATTAAGAGCATAGCTATGGAGCTATAACACTCCAAAGTAATACCAAATAAGCTATGGACCCTTATAATCCTCCCCATCAAATTTAGCTACAATATCTCCTTTAATCAAACAGAAAACTAAATTGTAATCAAAATAGCTAATTAAGTAGCTGAATGGCTCTTACTCACATAGCTAAAGAACATGACTTAAAAAGCAATGCCAAGCAAGCTATTAACCCAACAATCCTCCACACCTAATTTTGTTCAAATATCTAGATTTCTTTTCCTTTGAATGCACTGAAACCAAATTGCTACTTAAAATAGCTAACTAGCTGTTTCTCAGTTAGCTATAAAGCTACAATAACCAAAGCAATACCAAGCAAGCTATTGAATAGCATAGCAATTTTGGAAAAGATAGCTAAAATACTTTTCCTTAAAATGAGCAGAAACCAAGTTTGGCACAAAAGTGTTAAATATTTACTCAAAATAGCAAATTAGCCATTAATAACATAGCATATGAAACTATGACACCCCTAAAGCTATACTAAACAATCTATGAACCCTATAATCCTCCAGATCAAATTTGGTTAGGATATTTCCTGTACTTTTCATTTAATAGAGCAGAAAACTACAGTATATTACTGCAATCGGCTAATGAAGTAGCTAAGTGGCTATTACTGGATTACCTATACAGGTATGACTCCAAAAAGCAATACCAAGCAAGCTGTTAACCCAATAATTTTCCATACCAAATTAGGTTTGAATAACTTGATTCCTTTTCCTTTAAATGCATGGAAACCAAAGAGCTACTCAAAATAGCTATTTCACTTTTATTCAGTTAGCTTTAGTTAAATAACCAAAAGCAATGCCAAGCAAGCTACTGACGCCATAATCCTGCATACCAAATTTGGTAAAGATAGGTAAAATACTTTTTCTTAAAATGAGCGTAAACAAAGTGACGGCAAACAACGGACGCTGGAAGAAAGCAAAAATAATATGTCCACCCCACTAGGGGTGGGGGGTGGGGTGGACATAATTACCCATTTGTCTGGCAAACATGTTTATAAAGATTCTAACATACATATGGTAAATGACACATAATAAATGTACATCACTAATCCAGGTGTTCCACTGGAGCTGACCCTACAACCGACTCTACGACTGTTGGGTCAGTTAGGAAAGTCTGGGACAAAAATCTTGAAAAAAGCGCGGTTGGTTTCCCCTCCCTGACAGGAGATGGTACATCTTAGCTTGTCTGTATTAAGCTCCTGACCTGACTTGGGGTCGGGGTGTTTTTATCCTTGAAAAGACAGGAAACTATCCCGACGAGGCATAAACCAGCCGTATCAGGTCGTGACAAGCTGTGGGGATGACCTGACAAAACTGGAGAAGCGTACAGCATCACCACAACCAGTTATTGCCAGTCAAGTTTTGATGAATTTTTTTTTGAGGGAAAAAGAAGGAATGTATCAAGTGTTGACCAATCAACAAACAGAAAACTGGGTCAACACTAAATATTTAGATCCCATCATGTAACCAAAAATGAAGCATTCACAGTTTTGTTTTTTTAAATATGATTTTTCAGGTTTGGACTTTAATATTATATAAGAAATGAATCAACCAGTTTCTGATTATGACAATAAAAGCCAATTAAAATAGAAAATTTGCATTAACAGTATTACATCTTATTCAAACAAGCAGAGATAGATGTGCTTCTGAGAATATCTCACGTGATAATGACAATCTTCTGGTTTGTTTCTGGCTTTTATACTCCAAATTCGGACCTCTGGGAAAGACACCTTCAAAATTTCTTCCCTGTGAGCAATTTCTCTACACATTTTTAGCAAATAAATCCTTGCCTCTGGGAAATATCAAATTCTGGACATAGGGTAAAACATGCTGTACTTCTGGTCATGTGATGGGATCTTATTATTTTGTTGACTGCCCTTGACCTAATTTTCTTGATTTTTTGATTGGTCGAAAAAAAATTATCATGTGATAAAATGCAAATACTTTGTTGACTGTTATGGACCTAATTTATCAATGTTTTTGATCGGTCAACACTTGATCCTCTTTTTCCCAGAAATTGCTCTGTTGAAACAGGCTGAGAAATTGATTATGTGTCCAAATAAAAATCACTTTTTAAGGTGTCTTAATCTTTACATTATACCTGTGGCCCTTGTGTACCTGTTAACTTCAGAATTATTATTACTGACACTGTTGTTTCTCATTCTTAACATAATTTATTTTCATATTTTTACTTTACATTATACTGGATATGGCTTGCAAGTAAGAAGCAGATGTAGTTGACTAGGACAAGCCGGTTTCATGGAAGGACAAGATAAAAACTGAGTAGGAAAAGACCGGAAGTTAGTAGAACAAGACCGAGAAGTCGGGATCAAGAGTCGGGGAGGGTCAATGAAATATCAAACATGTTTGATATTTTGCCAACCCACCACGGCAAGCCAGGAAACTACAACTGACCCTTACCTACTCTGTAAACATTCCTCCCGACCCTCGACTGACAAGACAGCCTCAGTGAAACACCCTATACGCATTAATGATGCTTTAAATATAAGGGTTTATGGAAAATTGTACTGTCAAACAGATGGTATGCAATACCTCAGCAGCCAAATAGTTTGTTTATTCTGGTTGAAAACTCTGTGTATGCCAAAGGTGACATTTAATAATATTTCCATCCTGGAATAAAAAATTTCCACCCTTTAAGGTAAAGTTACACTAAAAGCTGTTTCAGTTCTTAAATGGTCAAAAATAATTTCATAACAACAATGTAATCTTTTTAACCTAGTTTTGGGCTGTTATCCAGTAAAACACTACTACTTTCTGCTGTTCCACTATTATTACTACCCCCAGTCTCCACCTTCTTTATACATTCATTCTTGTGCAGTGCAAATGTTGAGTGCCACTTGAAGGTCTTTCCACAGGTCTCACATTTATACCTCTCCACACTGAAGTGACTGCCTATGATGTGTCTCTTTAGACTTGTCTTCCAGGCAAAAGGGCGAGAACACAAAGCACACATCCATTGGTTGATGTGAGGAATCTTACACATCAACTTCCGCTCAATCTCTGCATCGGTCTGCAATTTTAAACAAATTTTCTTGTAGTTTTTATTTTCTAATAGTTAAATATTGCAATGAAGTATCCAGTGATCCATGCATAATTGGTGTAAGCAAGATTCAAACTTTTAGCCATATAAGTGAGAGTGAAGGGTTACTATCTGTAATAAGGATAGGGTGACTATTATCTCAAAGCATTAAAATACAAAATTGAGCAAAACTAGAGGAATGCTTTTGCTAACAAAAGCGAAGTGTCCCTTAAAGTTTAAAATGCTTTGTGGTTTTAATAAGCATGCTGTAAAGCTAAGAATGCACAAAGCTGCACTGTATGCTTTCCCAATACCTCTTAATACATTCTGAAGCCATAAAAGCAACAATAACGGAGATATAAGGCAAAAACCCCAAAGCAGCTATATATGACCCCAGTTTGGCCCATAAGGGAGGGTCAGGGGATAAAAATGACCGGCTTTTTAGACTCTCCACATATGCTTTCCCAATACCTCTTAATACATTCTGAAGCTATAAAAGCAACAATAAAGGAGATATAAGGCAAAACTCCAAAGCAACTATTTTATGACCCCAGTTTGACCCATAAAGGGGGGGTCGGGGGATAAAACTGACCGGCTATTTAGATTCTCCACATATGCTTTCCCAATACCTCTTAATACATTCTGAAGCTATAAAAGCAACAATAAAGGAGAAATAAGGCAAAAACTCCAAAGCAGCTTTTTATGATCCCAGTTTGGCCCATAAGGGGGGGGGGGGGGGGGGGGTTGGGGGGTAAAACTGACCAGCTATTTAGAGTCTCCACATATGCTTTCCCAATACCTCTTAATATATTCTGAAGCTATAAAAGCAACAATAAAGGAGATAAAGGCAAAAACTCAAAATTGGCTATTTTATGACCCCACTTTGACCCATAAGGGGGGGTCGGGGGGTAAAACTGACCGGCTATTTAGACTCTCCATATATGCTTTCCCAATACCTCTTAATACATTCTGAAGCTATAAAAGCAACAATAAAGGAGATATAAGGCAAAAACTCAAAGACAGCTATTTTATGACCCCAGTTTGACCCATAAAGGGGGGTCGGGGGGTAAAACTGACCGGCTATTTAGACTCTCCATATATGCTTTCCCAATACCTCTTAATACATTCTGAAGCTATAAAAGCAACAATAAAGGAGAAATAAGGCAAAAACTCAAAAACAGCTATTTTATGATCCCAGTTTGACTCATAAGGGGGCACCGTGGGGTAAAACTGACCGGCTATTCAGACTCTCCACATATGGTTTCCTATTACCTCCCAGTACATTTTATAGCTCTAAATGCAATACTTAAGAAGATAATAGGGGGTTGGCCTAAATTTAAGGCTTTCAGATTGGAAGGTGTCAGAAAATCACTCATAAATGAGACATTTTTCAAGGGATTGCTCCCAAAATCTAATCAGCTCGCGTTTTCGATAGTATGTCAGGTGTGTCAAATTATAAGGCTCTATAGCAAGTAGTTTTTCCTGAACTGTGATGACAGGGGGGTGTACTTCAAAAAATAGTTTTTGATCATGTGACCTTCATAAAGGTCAAAGGTCAAATTTAAGCATGCAGAAAAATTTTCCCACGCCTAAGGTATATAACTGCCAAATATGGTTTGAAACCTTCTAATAATAAGGGAGATATTGAAGAGATATTATAATGTGGCGGCGGCGGCGAGGAAACTGAGGTGAAAACAAATAAGCGCCCTTTCAGGGACGCTTAATTAGAACCCATTTTATATATTTAGTGCCAACACTGTGTATTGATGGTAGATAATTACAAAGCAGCATTGAGTCAGTTGGAAAATTTTTCAGTCTGCACATGGGCACACAATAAAAACATATGATATCAAAGATTATAAATTTACAGAGAATGTTATTTGAGCCTGTTGAAAATAAATTATTTTATCTATGACCATTGATCTTTGCTTTAAAATGAATGAAAACAAAAATTTTTCCATAGGTGTAAAACAGGCCTCCAAACATGACAATTCCATGGTGTCTGTTAAAAATAGAATATAAGTTTATCAGAATGCATCTTTTACAAAAATGAAAGCTTTAAACTATGAAAGGGATCAACAACAGTCATGGCTTCGCCAAATGAGAATGTGCAATTTATATTGACTTTCTTTGTTTCCCCCATAAACTTTTATTTAGAAATATTAAAATTCATGTTTTGATCAGCACATTAGTCCCCATATCAACTTAATTAATGTGACATTTTAAAACAAGTCATAACAGGCACACCATTAGATGGTGGCCAACTTTCCAATAATATGGCCAACTTGGCAAAATATGAATGCCAAATTCCACCCAACATGGGATGATCTATGCATTAAGCAAGAAGTTCAAGATTAAGGCGACAGTTGTGGTTTTCACCCTTTCAACAGATACAGTCATACAAGTACAGGCTCTCGGTGAATCTCACAGGATGTCATCAGCTGGACTCCATGACAACAGAGGTGAGAGTCAAATCATTAATTCAAACCAACTAAAGTGACACAGTAAATCATAACCTGACACAATAAGTTCAAACCCAGAATGTTGTTAGACTGGTTAAAGCGAGCTATTTGTAAACACATCTTAAAGGTGGAAGGTATTAAAAAGGTTCCTGGTAACAGTCATCTGATTTTTGTCAATATATATACACAATTGTTTTACATTTTTGAGCATATTTATTTTATCTCATTTGGTTCTCTCCAGACAAAGCCAAAGTTAGTGTGTCAGGGTCATACTGTGACAGGTTCACAGCATTTGCCACTTGTGGGCATCACATCGAGGGGACAGCCATTGGTTAGATTCTCAACTTGCTAACCCACTCAGCCACTGAGATATGTTGGTTCTCTTCAGAAGATGTAACCAGATTACACTAAGTGGTGACATCGAGAAAGACAGCTACATGAAGTTTAAAAAATATGAGAATGATTTATTGGTTTGAGCAGCCACCATATCAATAGTTTTGTGCTGCTGTGTTTTAAAAAGGTGTAATCTATTTTTCAGTTGTGACAGTACAATTGTAACAGTGCAAAGCATTAATATCTTGCCCAGTGGATGATAAAGACTACTATGTTCATTATAAAGAGGAATAAAAGGAAACCACACACTGTAATTTTCAACACAACATTGCTGTTTATTGTCTTACAATATAAAGCAAACAACACTTTTTTATAAACAATTGATACCAACAAAGGTTTTTTATTCTTGAAAATTATCCAAGAACAATTACAGATGGTAACAACACTGCATAAGTGAAATGTTCCACAGTGACAAAAATGTGAATTCTGCCAACACAGCGACCTGTTATTATCATGCAACAAGAGGAAAAAATGCTCCAACTTTTTTAACAAAACTAAGATTCGGGAAGAATGTCCTGTAATTTACAGTAAAATACATGGGTTTTCTGAAAAGCAAAATTCATCTACTATGGCACTGCAAACAGTGATTTCTACACGAGTTGAAAGTAATTTTAACTTGGATTTTTTCTTTAAAAAAGATTACTTGCATAGCGCTATCCCCTCTGAGAAATGACTGCCTTTTAAACCTTGATTATATTTTTTTTGAACACCATTAAATGACTAAACTAAAAGAAGTAATCAGGGCCATGAATGGCCTCTGTCTCAACTGACTGTGTTTTGAGTTTCAGAGTAGAACTGAAAAAAGAAAAGGATATAAAAGTTGTACCTTGCAAATGGTATTCAGAAGCAACATACCAAGTTAACTGTTAAGGTCTAAAAAGTAGGTGGAAAACATACTTAAACAAAATACTACAAATGTAATAGTTTTCAAGTTACAACTGATTTACTTAACAGTGACAATCTTAAAGTAACTGTTACTCAGCTATGCAATGAGCTACAGGTCTGTAATTACTATGTTACAGCTGACACAAAAGTAAGTGAATGACATATGTGTACAAAATTCTCTAAATGCAATAGTTTTCAAGTTAGAAGTAATTTTACTCATTATGGAAGGTACTGGAAAGTCAAAAAGTAGCTATTACTCACTTAGCTATTGAGACTGACACCAAAGTTTCTCACCATGTTGTAGCTATGGAAAAAGTAGCTAAACAACACATTTTAACAACATGCTCTAACTGCAATACTTTTCAAGTTATAAGTGTTTTAGTGCATGATTTCATCAATTTTAACGGATTAAAATTATTTCAAAAGTTCATACACAATAATTAAGAAAGATTCAGGCCTGATACTCACACAAGGGAATCTACTTTTGGCCTAGTACACATATGTAACATAAGAGAGAAATCCCTACAATAGTGAATGAGAAAATTGTAATAAAGTGTTGAAATTTTCACACTTTGGATGGGGTACCTTACTTGTAATGGCTCTGGGGAACAGATGAACGAACAGATCTGCATGCCTTGAGTATTTTTTCATCCTTGATACATAAAATATCTTTAAAAAACAGGGACATGCACTGACAAATTGGTCATCCTTGTATCTCTGTCTTTCAGTTAGGGGAGAGTCCGTCACCTGAGTGTTTGGGATGTACTTCAGGATGGGTCACATTGTGCTTTGGTCCTGTAGTACAAGAAGATACTGTGCTGAGAATAAATATACAATAAAATACAATATCAAAAACACCTGGTTTGGCTAATTTTAAGGTAAGGTTCTAACTGTTGAAGCTGTAAATCCAATTTACATACTTCAATAACACATTGAATCTGTCTAAGCTCCCTAATGTGAGTAGGTATACACAATATATGCTCAAAAAGGTTAACTTCTGCATGTTTCTTTTTACTTAACAATAATGAATTGACTCTCAATTGGTCAATTATGGCCCAACTGATCTGAAATTCAACTAGAACCTAGATTTTGATTTCAAGAAAGTACTTGTCAAATTTTGTTGATCTATGTGATGTCATTTTCTCAGAAAATCTGGTGTAAAGAAAGTTCGAGATAAAAAAATGATTTTTTTTTTAATGATATGACCTTGATAATGGTCAAAGGTCAAATTTACACCTGTCAGTTTTTCCCAATGCACACAAAAATATTGGGGTATTGACTGTCGGAAAACAAGGGGTGAAACCAATAAGTGTCCCCTTTTAAAGGGACACTTAATTGGTTGGGATGTTTTTTTTACCAAAATGCACACAGTGACTGAAGTAATACTTTGTTTAAATGTTCTGTATTTCAGAGGTTTGCTCATAGCTTTTCTTTCACACACACTCTGCAAAACATAATTGGGTGGGAATGCAAAGTGAGTATACAATATTTCAAAACTCATTTAGCTTTTAATTTGCCCAAACACTGAAGTGCCAAAAGGAAATGTAAATGTGCATTACTTGGATTTCTTATTTTATTATTATATTACAGGTAAATTAGTGGATATATTCCTTTAAGATTATTTTGAATAAACCTGTTTTATTTTCATAAACATGATGGATAAATATGCAAAGATGAAACTTGTTCAAAAGAGATGTGACAGCTCAAGTAATATATTTGTGACTTAAGTATTTCACTACAGACTCGTTTCCATGTCAACGGCCATGAGTAGTCACCAAATGAAAAAGGATGCTCGGAATCAGGCAGAAAAGGGACATACATTATGTCAGTAGTTTATTTCTTTACTCAAAGATGGATATTGTGGAAGAAAAGAGTAGCATATGTTATAATAACCACAAGTCAGGAAAAACAAATTTGTAACACCACTTAATATCTCATCATAGAAAGCTTCAGAATACATCTGCAGAAAGTCACTGCTGCGTACCATCTTCATGAAAACTGACCTTAAAATGGGAGTCATGTGATACAAATCATTGCTGAAGGGTTAACAAAGTGGTGTAGCATTATATTTAAAAAGATCAAAATTAGTCCACAAAGAGATAAAAACTAATACTGTTTTAAGAGAATAATTTCCTCAATAACAAATCTATAAGAGCACAACAAAACACTTCAAATACAAATACATCACCAATCCTCAACACTTGAACTTAAAAGATGCAGAAATCTCAGAAAGAAATAAAAAAATCCTGATCCCATCTTCTGATTAACATTTTTATATTTCTCTCTGCAGTCTGTGCATAACAACTTTACAGCACAAAACAAATTTGTAAGAAAATGTTATCTTCAATGTGATCTTTCATTTCTTTTCAATCTCAATCCAATCTACCAAATTACTAATCTGGAACCTTGAACATGTTTACCTTTTCTGACAATATTTGCTATATATCATTTCCAAATCATCACACGGATTTCAATTAATTACTGGTTTAGTAAAGATGAGGCAAAATATCTGTTTATTTGTTTTTATCACCACATTTTATTTTTCAAACTGACAAGTTGTTCAAATTAGTGTCAAAAGACCAAGGCTTGAGATTGCAAAGGATGAAAGACAGTTCATCCTCTTTAAAGAAAATAAACACAAGTAATTGAATAATTTTATGCCCAGACTATATATTGGAAAATATGACATTTTCTTATGTCAGAATCAAAAGACATGATGACACAACCAAGTTCTGAAGTAAAGGAGATATTGTTGTGCTGAAATATAATACAAAATAGATAAATAAATACAAAATGCAATAAAATACAAATACAATAAGGTGGCTTAGAAAGCCCATATATCCCCTGTGAACAGATGAAATATACAGAGAAATAGTCATAGTCTGACATAATGGCAAAGGAAGTATTAACCTGGCAGTCCAGAGTTGTGATACTGTTAGACGATCTATAAGAGAAGACTACTACTGCAAGGTTGTTGTGGAATCGTAGACACAAATCTCTAACCAGCAAAACCAAAAACATATAATAAAATTTGACTGCAGTTCTGTCGTTGGGGGAGAGGAAAGCTACTTTTTCAATCTCAGCTTTGAAGGATGTAAAGATAAGGTCAACTGCTTTCAGCAAAATTAGCAGGTTTAGTAATCCATAATTCACAATTCAAAACGAGTCTTTAGACATAAATGTAATATGTACCTGTCATCTGGAGCCATATTTAGGTCACCTACAAGCACCAGAGTAAATACAGAAATTATATGAAGGTCTGTTTACCTATCATTAATGATTTCTCCTGCACTTGAAGCAGTTAAACCATTGCTTCTATACCATACACCTAAAGACAATATTCCAGCCAGGGGCCCCTATTAAACATTACTAAACCATGCTGAGTCACAGAAAATTAATTGTAACCATTTACATGGTGAGTAACTGCATTAAATTTACATTTGTTTCTGAGAGCCAAATAACTGAAGGCTTTTGTAACACTTTATCGGCAATTTTTCATTTAATTGAAGGATCGAATTATTTGCAAAAAGGATGAGAAAAAATTTGTTTGAAATCCTCTGAGCAGGACGTTACCCACAAAAAAATTATCATTCTTTGCAATGTCAAGCATATCACCATGGTGTATTCCAACCTTCTCACAAGAAAAATCAACAGAAATGACAGTCCACTGGGACATATAGCAAGCTCAAAAATATGTATGGTTGTGTTTGTATTACAGCTTTATATTCTTGTGGTAATATTAATTCCCATCGGCATTTTCATTAGTACTCTTCTTATATATGGTAAGCAAAATCATAGGCTAAAGAGACTAGGTACATTATCTAAAACTTGGTTCACTCTAGTTCCTCTTGTGATGAAAAACAACCACAAAAATTGGTAAAAATCTGCAGAGCAGATTGAAGACAGGCAGGACAGATGGACAGATGGAATGAGACTATTCTTATATCTCCCTTGAAGTTTCATTGACAGGAAATAACAATATATAGTATTCACTCAGGCAAAGACTTAAAGTATCCCTTAGTAAATTCTGCAATAATAATGTCAGCACAACACTGAGCCACAACACAAGTAAGCACTTTCAATAACAACCAGAAAACTAAACCTGAAAGAAACAGATATTTCATTTGAAGAAGGTTTATAACCAGAGGACACAATGAAATGCTATTCAAACAAAGGTAAACCACAAAAGAACTGTTTCAGCTGTCTAAAATATAATCATTATAGTCTTATCATGACTTTGAAGCATATTATAGTTTATGCAAAAGTTACATAAACTTTTCAAAATAAGCTTAAAATTTACATGTAATAGTCTTTAGAGTGTTTCTGAACACAAATTTACACATAGATATACACGTGATCATTTCTACAACTATACATAACCAAAGCTACATGGCATAACCTTCTAAAGGTGAAAATACACTGGAGATATTACTGGTACCACAATACAAAAGGCTAAATAAATAGTCGGTATACAGCCATAATGGACTTACATTAACTCACTACTGGTAGTTTGTCCACAGAACCCTTTACCACATATATGTACATGTATATATGACATAGACAGCTGAGAAAGCATTACATGTGTATATATTTCAACAGTTATACCTAAGATGTCCAAAAGTTGCATGCAATTTTCCATTTAAGATTAAATAGGTAAACACTTTACACATTTTGCAATATGAATGTTAAAAATCAGATATGTATTTTCTGTCAGTTTTTTTTTTCATTGGATCTGTGCAATATTGTTGGTTATATTTAAAGCTAAGGTACTTATCTATCACCAAGTGTCAATAGCAAGCTCCAGTAATAAATTCCTGTGTATAACCTAGGAATGTTGGGGTCTCACACCTCTGAGGTCATAGGTTTGTACTGTGAGTCTGACCATAAGTGGTGACATCAGTAGTTACTTGCAGATGATGATGGTTTTTAGGACTGAATCCTCACTAACTGATATGAGCTGCTTTCCTTCAACCCTTTAATTAACCAATTCTAAGCATTGTAATGTGTTACTTTATTACTCACCCTGTTAAATGTGTTGAAAGTAGCATTAAACCCAGAGCAATCCATTTACTCTCAATGAGTTTTTATGTACTGAAGGAAAGCCTAGTTTGCTATGCAAAATAAAATGCAGTTGCTAAAACTAGAGTAGATACACTTGGATACAACTGTAGAACCTACTATCTGTTACTTTAAGAAAAGGCATATATTTGTGTGTGTCAAGAAGGATAACAGAAGACAAAAGAGGCATTTTAGTTCAGACAGTTGGAGATGATAAGTTTCAGAGAATTTGACATTCAGATACTGGAAACTTAGACAATGATTCCATTGTACTAAACAAGACAAATAATGACCATAAACTGTCTTAGTAATTAGGGTACAGCCAACTGTAAACTACTCACAACATGTACATGACATCAGTTTACAAATGCATATTCTAAAACTATATTTTGAACACAACATCCCTATAACTACAAATAATAGTCTCACAATGCATGCTGTAAACTTTCAAAAAAGCTCAACAGGTTCAAACTGACAACCTGCTTTAAATAGTGAATCAAACTGACCACATTTCAAGTTCTTAATCACAAACTTTTATGCTTTAAATACTTATTAGGCACCTTATTCAAATAACATTTGCTCTGCTGGTGTGTTTAAAACAACCTAACATCCAGGGCAAAATTCTAGAAAGTTACAGTAACGGAAGTGTGTCTCTCAGTCTATGAATACAAGTACTCACAATAATACGAGAAAAATAAAAAATAGCATATAAATATTTCTCACAGCATCACAAGCGATATATCAAGATTTAATAATACCTTCCAGTGTAGCCTTTTATTAAATGTTACCCTTGGCATAACTAGATTGGGCCAACTCGGCGCCAACATATCCCCAGACAGGTCATCACTCACGCCACAGGTTTTGATCAGGAATTTTTTAAAACATAATTACCCATTATTATATGAACTTCAGCACATCAATCTACTCTGTTTATATCTCCCCAAGGAAGATGGTGTATCCCCAGACGCCGAATACATAACTCAAATTATATTTTCAATCTTCCTGCAATGATAACTCTAAACCTATTTTCAAAGTATTTAAATGATTGATGATTGAATGTCCATTCTAAAATAATAATCCCAAAAGAGCATATCTGTTTCTATATTTGTTGACAAATAAAATATTATTTTTAACTCAACTCATCATATTTTTCAATCTTCCTTCAAAGTATTTAAATGATTGATGATTCAATGTCCATTCTAAAATTCATAATCCCAAAAGCGCATATCTGTTTCTATATTTGTTCACAAATAAAATATTATTTAAAAAAAAATTATTTATATTATTATTTTATTATATTATTTTTAGAATTTGCAAATTGTTTTCAGTTATTCATTTCCTCTATACCTATATATGTGGTCCATATATATGCAACCTAAATATGTGACACAATCTCAGTTCTGACTCCCCTTTGTGTTATATGTAATGAAGCCCACCACCTCCCACCCCCACCCCTCTCCCCTTCTCCACACCTCTCTCACTATTACACAAGATCTGCAACCCCATTGAGTTCTTTGTTTCTCATCTGATATCATTAAATACCTTTGTTTATTTAGTGTCACTCAATATAGCTGGAGGTCCCAGAGGTGGGTGGGGGGAATCCGGGTGGGGGATGTGGGTTGAGCATAAATGGTAAACAAACAATCTATATAAAAGGGGTACTCAAATACAAAAAGAATTGAGAATTTTAAGTATGTGATTATCAACTGAAATGAGTTCATAACTGTAGGAGCTGTGCCAAAATTAACTGAGGCAAGTTGAATAAAACTGGGCTAGTTGAGGGTTAAAAATCCCCTAGTTTTACTACATAAGGATATAATTTCATTAATATTGGGACTTAAAGCTCACTTAAAGTGTCCATTTTGTCTACTTCAATATGTTTCACCAGTTTCATTTTAAAAAGTGAAAAATTCAGCAAGCAGAGGTATAACACACAAAAATAAGTTCTTAAAAGACTAAGATAGCCATAACATTATTAATATTCAAAATTTAAATAGACAGGCATTTCCTTTTAAAAATTCAAAAATTTCAGCTCTATAACCCACATAGTTTGACAGTTACTGGGCTTTAAAGTGGCATAATATCCATAAATTGGGTTTCTGTGGGCATTTTACAATTGTTAAAGAGACCTTAGCAATTAAACTACAGATCTGAAACTTTTTGGGGGGACATACATAACAAACAAAAATCATATATAATACAGTTTAAGACTTGTCACACTAAGCATTTCCAAATAACAGGGCAAAATACGGAAAAAATGTCAAAAAAGGCACTTGGGCGAGTGTCTATGGCCCTCATACACAGGTTAAATGTCTACTAAAAACCTTGATTTTCGGCATATGTAAAAAGGACATAATAATGCATTCCCAGATGGGATTTCAGCTCCATCAATCACATAGTTTAACAGTTACAGGGCTTAAAGGTGGTAAAAAGTCCAAATATTGGGTCATTGTGGGCCTTTTAGAGGTCTCGATGTGGCTTTCAAATTAAAGCTTCAGACTTAAAATTTGTTACATACTAAGATTACACATAGAATATGTATCTAATAAAGTTTGAAACTTCTCAGACTTACCATTTCCAAGTTACAGAGCAAAATATGTGAAAAATGTCTTAAAAGGGTCACTCAGGTGGGTGTTAAAGGTCCTCATACACAGGTTAAATGTCTACTTGAAGCCTTGATTTTTGGCACATGTAAAAAGAACATAATAATGTATTCCCAGATGAGATTTCAGCTCTATCAGTCACATAGTTTAACAGTCACAGGCCTTAAAATTGGCAAAAAGTCCAAATACTGGGTCTTTATGGGGCCTTCTAGAGACCTAAATGTGGCCTTCAAATTAAAGCTTCAGACTTAAAATTTGTCACATACTAAGATTACACATAGAATATGCATCTAATACAGTTTGAAACTTCTTAGACTTACCATTTCCAAGTTACAGGGAAAAATATGTGAAAAATGTCTAAAATGTTAAAGGTCCTCATACACAGGTTAAATGTCTACTTGAAGCCTTGATTTTTGGCACATGTAAAAAGAACATAATAATGTATTCCCAGATGAGATTTCAGCTCTATCAGTCACATAGTTTAACAGTCACAGGCCTTAAAATTGGCAAAAAGTCCAAATACTGGGTCTTTATGGGGCCTTCTAGAGACCTAAATGTGGCCTTCAAATTAAAGCTTCAGACTTAAAATTTGTCACATACTAAGATTACACATAGAATATGCATCTAATACAGTTTGAAACTTCTTAGACTTACCATTTCCAAGTTACAGGGAAAAATATGTGAAAAATGTCTAAAAATGGTCACTCGGGTGGGGATTTATGGTCCTCATACACAGGTTAAATGTCTTCTTAAAGCCTTAATTTTTGGCACATATAAAAATAACATACTAATATCTTCTCAGATAGGATTTGAGCTCTATCAGTCATAGTTTGACAGTCACAGGGCTTAAAAGTAGCAAAAAGTCCAAATATTGGGTCTTTGGGAGCCTTTTAGAGACCTCAATTTGACCTTCAAAATTAAAGCTTCAGACTTAAAATCTGTTACATACTAAGATTACACACAGAATATATATCTAATACAGTTTGAAACTTCTCAGACTTACCATTTCCAAGTTACAGGGAAAAAGATGTGAAAAATGTCTTATAAGGGTCACTCGGGTGGGTGTTTATGGTCCTGATACACAGGTTAACTGTCTATTAAAGGCCTAAATGTTGGGGCACATATAAGAAAACACATAGATATATTCCCAGATGATATTTAACTTAGATGAGAGACATAGTTTGAAAGCTACAGTGCTTGAAAGTGGCAAAAAGTGCATAAATTGGGTCTCTGTGGGCACTTTTGAGACCTTAAGTCGACCCCTTTGGGTAAACCTACAGCCCTAAAATTTTCTACAGACAAGGATTACATATCAAAGTTATACCTAGCGCAGTTTGAGACTCATCAGAATTATCACTTCCAAATTATAGGGCAAAATATGTGTAAAGTATAGCAAAAAATCCCTAAGTGGGGGTATTTATGGGCCTCAAACACAATTTTCTCCTCAACTTAAAGTCATGATTTTCGGCACATGTACTAAGAACATATTAATGTGTTGTCAGGTAAAATTTCAGCCAGCTGAGCATCATAGTTTGTGACCTACAGGGCTCTAAGTGGCCAAAAATGCAATTTCTGACTTTAAGATGGCCATAAGTTCTTTTTTACTGGAAGTTTAAGGTCACCTTAAAATAGGGATCTTCCTTTGGGCACCCTTAACATGTGTACCAAGTTTGAAAAAAAAATATTAATTTGTTTTTGAGTTATCGCGTCCACAAGGAAATTTCTACGGCGGCGGCGGCGGCGGCGGCGGCGGCGGCGGCGGCGGCGGCGGCGCGACGGACCTGAATCCAATATATCCCCGACTTTCGTCTGGGGATATAATAACTTTCTTTTTATTAAAAGACATCTTTGACTTGCTGTATTTTCATCAATAAACACCTCAAGGCAGGTAAACTACTACTAATATAATGCATGATGATTCCAAAAATAATCTGACTCTCATGAAACTACATATGATGCTAATGCACTTCCTGTATTACTTTACACATCTCCCTCCTTGCAGGATAATTATGTTCACGTTTTGTCCAACCCCAATTGGGGAGAACAAACTTATGTTACTTTGCATCCAAATCTACCTATAATCTTTGTATTTCAGCCTCTTATATTCTAAATGTCACCGTAACTCATTTCATTCTACAGTGGGTTACATTAAAAATACCTCCTGAAAATACATCAAAATCTATACACCACGTTTCATGTCATTAACATAAAAGCAAACATTAATCTAATAAAAATATAAGGAAACAGCACACAAAACAGTCCCTCTTTAGTGGAGGTAATAACTTTAAAAATGTAAATTACAGATATTAAATAAATACAGCACTTGATCATGCAACTTTTCAGACTTTATAGAGCTATAGTTTATCCTTCTTTCATGAAAAATAGAGAATACTGGGAAACAGGTTGTTGTTTGGGAGAGGAGTTGTGATATTAAGTTTTGGAATTGAGTTCCACCTGTGACCCTGTAGTAATAAAACTGATGAACTGCACACCCTGTTCATTATTCCAAGGACAGCAGTTAAACACATGTTGGCAGAATATATGTTATCAACAGCAAATGTACTGAGACATTTGAACGATGCTTCTTTTCCTTCCAAGGTCTATTGAATATGCACATTTGGCAACTGCTCAGTAAAATATCAGCCAGCTTGACAGTATTTTATGCATGGACATGCCAAAAAGGCCACTTTATAGGGACTTTCAATTTTACCCATACTTCTTAATCAGGTAAGTATACAGCTGGAATAAAATGATCTGATTACACATACTTAAGACAAAAATTAAACTGTGTGCGTATGCCAACTGGGGAAATATCTGCATTAGATGCACGACCACATTGCAAAAGTTTTATCCTCAAAGAACTCTACCATAGTGAGGAAATTTAAAACATTTCCTTTGTTACTGTGAAAGGTGGCTTAATTTATTTATTAGTGTTCTACGTCATGCCTTGTACCTTATTGGATATATTGTGACTGGTAGTTGGAATGGCAGAGGAAACCAATACAAACAGTTGGTCAAGGTTCTGCACTGTAAAACCTGCCAACTTATGGCACACAACTACCAGCTTTCCCACCTGAGGTCAGGAAACCAGTAAACATTTGAAATGTTTTAAAATGGTTGAAACAGTTACAAAATGTTTTCAAAACCTACTTGAACTCTATCTTATGGTTTTCTAAATGTTTCCAAGTAAACGTTTACAATGTAATGTTTAGAAAATGTTTAATAAACATTCCCTACGCAAATGTTTTTACTGAAAATGTTT
This sequence comes from Sabellastarte sp. h YS-2021, assembly GCA_964017235.1. NCBI lineage: Eukaryota > Metazoa > Annelida > Polychaeta > Sabellida > Sabellidae > Sabellastarte > Sabellastarte sp. h YS-2021. The sequence goes on from OZ024928.1 coordinate 142,225,923, forward strand.
ATTAAATGTTTATAACATGGCTCAAGAAGCTAAGTTTGACCGGAAACATTATTTTAACATTTATAAAATAGTTAAAGAAATGAAGGTTATGCTGGAAATGTTTTTCAAACATTCATCATGAAATGGTTTATAAACAGTACACATAAAATGTTTAAAACATTGTTGATCAAATGTTTAAAAACAATCTATTAAAATGTTTTTAAACCCATATTTTAAGAATACTTATTAAACCTTCACCTTCAAACATGTCCAAACAAAGATGGTGGTGAGCAAGACTAGGGAATTTTAGAGGACTTTGTCAAAATTTGAACCACATGCAATCCCTAAAAGTAAAAACTGAATGGGCGCACAATTTTTAAGCCACTATCTTACAATTTTAGACATAAACTAGCCCAAGGACGTATCTGTGGCCAGATGCAAGATTTATCCACCAGAAAAGGCCAACTAACATAGTTTAGAGGATAAACAGCATTTTTCAATAATAAGCAAGTTGAAAGCACTTTTAAGTTTGGCTACCCTCATTTGACCTTGAAGCAGGGGCCCAAGGTCAAATCTGACCACATCAGAAGATTCGCAGCCCATGACTTCCTATAGGTTGGTTTCGCATTGCAAACCTCGAGGACCAATAATAAGTAAGTTATAAGCACTTTTAAGTTTGGCTATCTTCGTGTGACCTTGAAGGAGGGGCCCAAGGTCAAATCTGACCACATGAAAAGATTCGCAGCCCATGATTTCCTATAAGTTGTTTTCATATTGCAAACCTCTAGGACCAATAATAAGCGAGTTATAAGCACTTTTAAGTTTGGCTATCCTCGTTTGACCTTGAAGGAGAGGCCCAAGGCCAAACCTGACCACACCAGAAGATTCCCAGCCCATGATTTCCTATAGGTTGGTTTACCATCCCAAACCTCTAGGACCAATAATAAGCGAGTTATAAGCACTTTTAAGTTTGGCTATCCTTATTTGACCTCGAAGGAGGGATCCAAGGTCAAATCTGACCACATCAGAAGACTCACAGCCCATGATTTCCTATATGTTGGTTTACCATCCCAAACCTCTAGGACCAATAATAAGGCAGTTATAAGCACTTTTAAGTTTATCTATCCTCATTTGACCTTGAAGGGGTGGCCCAAGGTCAAATCCGACCACACCAGAAGATTCGCAGTACATGATTTCCTATAGGTTGGTTTGACATTCCAAACCTCTAGGACCAATAATAAGGGAGATATAAAGCACTTTTCATGACTAAAAAAAAATGCCCGTGGCGGCCATCTTGTTTTTCAAAATGAAGCCAAAAATATTTTCAGTCAAGATTTTGTAATGATGAACATATACTGCGAATTTGAGATCTTTACGTCTAATTCCATTTGTTCTAGATGGCCAACAAAACTCCTTGCTGAAAGTCGAAAAACGCCATCTTGTTTTTCAAAATGAGGCCAAAAATATTCCCAGGCAAGATTTTATGGTTGTGAATATAACCTAAAAATTTGAGAAGTCTACCTATAATACCTTGGCCTCTAGAGGGGTAACGAGAAAATCTCTACACACTGCGGCGGTGGCGTACTCATGCGTAATCCATAGTATCCAACGAATGCTATCCGGTGGATACAAATGATATTTTCATTAGTGAGCAACCTTAAAAAGATATTTAATTTGACCTCTGACCCAATTATTATTCAGACATTAATATGTTCATTTGAAACTTTTTCTAACATTTATCATTAAACATTCAATAAACGGTATACATTAAATGTTTTAAAAACATTCTATTATAAATCATTTTTGTACCCATAATGTTTTAACCTTTGCCAAACGTAACCTATCAAACATTTACAAAACCAAAAAAATAGCTAGCCTCGGCAGGCAGGAACCCCAGCCCGCAGGTACAGATAAATGGCCAATGACATTGAGATATGGGAAAATCTTAGGAACAACATCCATTGTAAGAAGTATAGAGGACCCACAAGATGTTCTACAAAATATTCACAGGCCATGATTTCTTACAAGTAATTTTCATATTTTGAAGCCCTAGAAACAATTGTAAGGGAGATATAAGGCCTTTTTGACATGATCACCCTCCTATTTGGCATTGACGATGTGATATGGTGGCCATTTTGTTTCCAAAACAAGGACACAATTACTCTGACACAAGCTTTCCTGTCCATTTACATTTTGTCCAAATCTGATGAAGCTAGCTGCAATATTTTAGGTTACAGAAAATAGTAAAGATTTTAGAACAAACTTTAAGACCCCCAAATTTTAAGTGTTGCCATGGCAACAGTTGCTGCCAGATACGCCCAGAAACCTAATCAGCTCTAGATTCTCTTGGGGTAAACATATCCTGAAAATTTGGTGAAAATCCATGCAGGGGTTAAGGCTGTGGAACACCCACAAACTTTAAGACCTGAAAAATCTTAAAAGTGTTGCCATGGCAACAGTTGTTACTGGATACCCCCCAAAACCTAATCAGCTCTAGATCCTCTTGGGTTAAATATCCCCTCAAAATTTGGTGAAAATCTGTGAAGGGGTTTAGTCTGTGAAACGTCCACAAACTTTAAGACCCGAAAATCTTAAAAGTGTTGCAATGGCAACAGTTGTTACCAGATACCCCCCAAAACCTAATCAGCTCTAGATCCTCTTGGGGTAAACATACTCTAAAAATATGGTGAAAATCCATCCAGGGGTTTAGGCTGTGGAACACCCACAAACTTTAAGACCCAAAAATCTTAAAAGTGTTACCGGATACCCCCCAAAACCTAATCAGCTCTAGATCCTCTCGGGATAAACATCCCCTCAAAATTTGGTGAAAATCCGTGCAGGGGTTTAGGCTGTGGAACATCCACAAGCTTTATGCCCGCTGCCGACGCCCGGACGGTGCAGGGGATGACTATAACCCCAGCCTATATGGGCTGGGATTAAAAATGTTTACTGGGCAGTGATTTGCCTCAGAGTTGGGAACCGAGTGTGTTACCACTGTACCACCGTGGTTCCTGAAAGGTGGCTTAAAAGCAGAATTTTAAATAATAATCTACAGAACATTTTGTACCACTCCATATTGCTGCAGAGTATCTACTTTCCATGTAAACTCCTTGCATGTTGTCAACATTGCAACACATTATTAACAGTTAATATTTTCTTGAAAAATCTAAATATTTATGCTGTTTTCTTATGAATTCATTCACAAATTCTTCTTCATAACTTTCCCACATTTTTTTTTTTTTTTTGGGTTTCATGAAATAAAGATTGTATTTCCTCTTCTATTTCACTGATAAATCTGTACCTTACAATTAGCATTGTGCTTCTTGTACAATTCATACCAGACGAACTTGCCACCACACTTAGCGCAGACGTAGCGGGGTATCTTGAGATGTAGCCCTAGTATGTGTATGGTTGCTGTATGTCTGGATTGGAATAGCTTCTTACAGATGGTGCACAATACTGGCCTATTAGGGTTGTCACTGTCAGCGATATATTGCATAGCCAAGGATTTGTCAGCCTCAGTGGTGAATCTACCACGTGGTCGTTTCATGTTGTAGACTGTGTTCTACAAGTACATACACAAAACAAAGCCACTTTTTAGTACACGTTTTTATACATACAGAGTAAATTGACTATACTTCTCCAATATTATTCAATCTTTGCCACTTTCAATAGAATATCCTTGATGATTAAGTTTTTTATACCATTTACAATTTAAAATTTAGCCGTCATCATATTTTTGTCAATGAACTAAAAATGCGGCAATGTTTTGGTATGTGTAAACTTTCAGCAGAACTCATGAACTAAAAGTCAGTTTCCATGCAACTTTTCATTTCCTGCCTATTCAAACAGATGAATAATAAACATATGACTTGCTAGTGGAGGAATACAAACAAACCAAAGGATAGCCTCACCTACATGAACACGTTTTATCAAACAATCCTACCACATCAATGGACTACATACAACGACAACACAATAAGATTCAATGATACAGTTGGCACTTATATCACAGACCTCGTCTCTAGGTATCAATGATAAGATACAAGCCAAAATGAAACAACTTTATGTTGGTGATTTCTCCACATTATATCGGACCAGTGTTTGTCATCAACATATGCCATTAACAAGCAATCAGTGCCCGTGAATAAGCTCTGTGTCAGCTGATTAAATATATTCAAGTATACTGAATAATAGGTTAACACAATATCTGGAAGACAATAAATTGCTCTTTGATGAGCAAAATGATTCCAGGAAATTTAGATCTTGCAAGGATCATACATTTTTTTTATCCTCAGTAATAAATTGCAGAAAGGTTGAAGGCAATTTGCTGACATGTCAAAAGCCTTTGATTGTATAAATAAGCTGCTTATAAATAATATAAATGGAAATTTTTTTTATGCTGTATTAGCTTTATAGGGAAACAGAATCTTGTTTTCAGCTTAATAATCTGACTACGGACTGGTTTGCAAGGTGACTGGTTTTTAGTATTTATCTTCATGATTTTGCAACTGAACTGAAAGATTTGAATCTTTATTATCCACCATGTGCCGTGTTTGTCCCGTATAGAGGGATATACAGAGCCGTACAATGGATAATTAGTGTTAATATCTTCCAGTATTTCTCCAATATCTCAGAAACTATGTAACCTACAAATATGTATTATATATTGTTAGAAAGGTCATTTTACACTGCTTCTACTCATGTCTGTTGCATAAAAATCCATGCAGAAATAAATGAGCTATTGCAAGTTAAAGATTGAAGTTTTTATAGTCACTGTTACCTGTGCTTTTTGACAGCCTTTTCACATTCTCTCATTAAATAATATTCATGTTATTTAACCCATAAATGGTACAAAATGGTGGATAATAAAAGTAAAACATCCCTCATCTGACATATACAGAAAAAATATATCACTCATGAAGATTAACAATATAATACTCATGCTATGTACTCGTATGATATTTGCAGTGGCTCGATGGCGACTTTGAAAGGCTAGGCTAACTTAAGTTTTGGCTGAGAAAAGAATGATGTGATCAAGGGCCGGATGAGTGCACAGAACCAGCCTACGGAAGCTGTGCTCTCACACACACACCCACTCACTCTCTTGGTGTCTCTCGTGTAAGACGTGTAAAATAACTGTCCATCAGTTGGGACATGGATAAATTAATAATAATAAAATCAAATGAAGGAATATTCTGACTTTTTCTGTGTATTATGTCGTTAGTGCCTATCCTTAACCGATCCCGGTGGAGCCCCCCCGCCAAGGGTAGCACTACAATATTGTTATCTTCATTCATGATATATTTTTTCTGTATATGTCATTTGGGAAGTTTTCCTATTATATTCCACTCTGGTACCCCTAGTTAACTAAACCATTTTGAGATATAGAAAAAAAATAATCATAACCATTTACTTCCAAATTAACTGCACTAAAATTTAATTTGTTTTTTTTTAGAGACAAATAACTGAAGGGTTTTGTTAACACTTTATCAGCTATTTTTCATGCTGATTAAAGGATCTAGCTATTTAAAAAATGAATGAGAAAAAAAATTCTCTGAAATTCTCTGAGCAGGATATTTCCCAGTAAACAAATTATCTTGTATCATTATTTGCAATATCAACTATAACACCATGGTTTACCTCAATTTTCTCACAAGAGAAATCAGTAAAAATGACTGTCCACTGGGACATATATTAAGCTTGGGACTGTATTAGTTTGGGTTGTTCTACAGCTTTATATTCTTGTGGTAATGTTAAATCTCCAACAGCATATTAATAAGTACTCTCTTATATGTCATGGTCAGCAAACTCAAAGGCTGAATCAACTGGGTACATTACCTAAAACCCAATCCGCTTTAGTTCCTCTTGGGCTTTGTGTCACATGACTTTGTGTATCAAGCTTCAGAGTATAAGTGAAAGTAGAAAAAGGACACAAAAGTTGTGCACTGCAAATGGTATTTAGAATTAAAGTACAAAGTTAACTGTTAAGGTGCTTCCTAAGAAGCTTCTGGGGACCCGCTTGTTCAAGATATATGCAATTTATTCAACTATAACATAATAAAAGTAGCCGTTATACACTTAAATATTGAGCAACAAGTTTGAAACTTTAATATGCTATATTTTTCATCAAAAGATTGAACACTTTATCTGAACGAATGATATTAAATTTACATAGTGCATACAGGCCTTGAAGCACCCAAAGAACCGGTGTAAAAGTAAATGTTCCCCCCCCGTAAAATCTCCCCCCCCCCCGGGGGGCAAAATTTTCTAGAAAATAGTCCCCCCCGCCATGAAAATTTACCCCCCCACCTGTGATAATGATAAAAAATTATTAATATTTTCAAATTGTCTTTATTTAAACAGTGTACAAAGAATACAAGGGAAGTCAATAATTTCTACAATATAAAAGCACCATAAAAGGTAATATAAAATGCAGATTACAAAACATCTAACCTCTTTATGCTAACTGTATTACAGATTACTGACATTGATCACACTTTAGATTCTGCCATAAGCAGGCTATGTGTGTTTTCTTTGAACATTTTTTACAGTTTTTCATAGATCTGTTGTTTGGCTGCCTACATAAACAGTCTATTTCAATTGAAAATGTCCTTTCTTCAAGAGTGGTTACTTTACACTCAGTTGTTGGAAATGGACACATTTCACCCTTTTCTAGGCAATCTCTGAGATGGGGCCGGAGTCTTTTACTGTCCAGCCTTAATGTCTTAACATCTATACCATTTAAAATGGCTGTTGAAAAGGCAATGGCATATACTCCACAATCAGAACCATTGGATTGTTTTTGGACTTCTGGCATGACAACTGTGCCCAGACTGTCATAAACTATAGACTGTCATAAACATTGACATGCCCATAAACTAATGGATCTTCCAAAATGGAAGGTATTATTAAGTATCAAATATCAAATAAGTGATGCAACAAGGAAACCTAATAGTTCCACCAAAATGGAAGGTATTATTATCACAAATCTAAAAGGATAGCAAAATATGAAATGGCAAACAGCAGGTCTGTATGACAGATATTCTAAAAACTAATAAAGTACAAAACTAACAGTTCAAGATTAATGTCCTTAGGTGGGGGGGGAAATTTTCAGGCGGGGGGTATTATTTTCTAGAAAATATTCCCCCCCGGAGGGGAATATTTTCTAGAAAATATACCCCCGGGGGTAATATTTTCTAGAAAATCCTCCCCCCGGGGGGAATATTTTATGGGGGGAAGATTTACCATTACACCGGGACACTCAATCATCTACAGAGCTTGGTATTTGAAAAGTTACAAGGGCCACGGTGGGGCAGTAGTAACGCACTCACCTCCCACCTCTGAGATCACAGTTTGAATCATGGCCTGAACTTCATGTGGGAAAGCTGCTAGCTGCTTGCCGTTGGTTGGCAGTTTACAGTACAGCACCTTGACCAACTGTATGTACCAACTAGCTATCACAATACAACCAATAAGGTACTACGGATGATGTAAAACACTAAATAAAGAGAAGTAGTAAATGAAAAGTAAAATGTCAACAAACATGTTTTTCACTTCACTTAATGCTAGTGATGAGACATTTGACATCCATCTGATATTGTGCTGTTGTATCTTGTCTTTGTCCTTTAGGAGGAAAACTAGCAGTTTCTTCCCATTGCCTTGTTGTTTACAGTACAGAACCCTGACCATCTACATAGCACAGTTTTCCTCATCACAAACACTGGCTGTTCTTATATGACATGGACAATAATGAAAGCAACTGTAAAGTTACTTAAGGTCAAGTCTACAGCAGATTATTGAGACTCAATACATCCCCACATATTTATTTTTTCATTCAGAATTATATACATTTTTGGGGTTATTAGTCATACTGGTGTAAAATTTTATCAACATATCAACAAAGGGGGTGGAACTTTTTCTAACTTTGCAATTGTGGCTGGATTCTATGAAAATCTTTGATGTGTGTATCACTAAGTGAACCACTAATTCAGTCTAATTGCAAGCTGATAAAGCCATTCTTGGGATGAAATCCTCAAAAGCTCTTGTGTGCTTTTTGACAACATAAATGTTTTTAACACATGTTAAAGAGTCAATCCTGAGCATGAGGCAGTATAAGATTTCTTTTGAGATGTACTCTGGTGTTCTTGATTACCTTACAAAAAAGAGTTTCTGAAAATGCAATTATGGTTTCTTCCCATATGTATACAGTGGAACATGTTAGAGTGACTACATGTGTACCACTAATTGCAACTGTGTACAGCCACTTTTTCCAATCATCTTTCTTTGTGCTGAAATCCTTCCCTTTGACTCTATAAAGGTTTTAATCATAAAAAGAAAAAATAGCATCAAAGATGCCCGTACCCCACAGCCTTGGGAAATATTTTCAACACCATGAGATATAGAAGTACTGTACCAGTACAAACTTCAGGATACTTTCAGAGCACTGTCAGTTATATAAAGGTCCAAACAATGTTTAAATGGAGAAATAATGTTTAAAAAAAAGATAATGCGTATAAAGATGAAGTATTAAAACAAGATAATTCAATGACAAGATGACAGCATTAATCAGTAAACTAAAATTCAACACTCTTTATATACATCTGCATTTCCGAATTATGAATTAGATGGTTTGAATATTACCATGCATACAGAAGTGGTAATACATTTAATGAATGCTTATGTGTGGTGTTGGGAGTAAAATCTGCGGCTCACTTGATGAAATTCTATCTCTTACAATGGGAAGTTATGAAAGTAAAATTCTTAATAAATTCTAATATGACTTTTGCTTAATCTGCATCAAAAGACAGACCCAAAGGTGCAACAAGATTTTAAAGGTCAAGGTCACTACGGCAAGGTAAAAGGTCAAATTAAGGTCACACCATGATAATACACACCTATAGCCAATAATCAATGTCCCTACCAAGTATCAACTTCCTACACCTTACGGTTTCCGAGATACAGCCCTGACGATTTTATAGGTCAAGGTCACTATGGCAAGGTCAAAGGTCAAATCAAGGTCACACCATGATGCTGCACACCTACACCCCCTAGCCAATGTCTCTACCAAATATCAACTTCCTGCACCTAACAGTTTCCGAGATAAAGCCCGGACAATATTTTATAGGTCAAGGTCACTACAGCAAGGTTAAAGGTCAAATCAAGGTCAGACCATGACGTTGCACACCTACACCCCCAATCAATATCCCTACCAAGTATCAACTTCCTACACCTTACGGTTTCTGAGATATAGCCCAGACAACATTTTATAGATCAAGGTCACTACAGCAAGGTCAAAGGTCAAATCAAGGTCAGGCCATGACGCTGCACACCTATACCCCCTAAGCAATATCCCTACCAAGTATCAACTTCCTACACCTTACGGTTTCTGAGATATAGCCTGGACAAGATTTTATAGGTCAAGGCCACTACGGCAAGGTCACAGGTCAAATCAAGGTCACACCATGACGTTGCACACCTACACCCCCTAACCAATGTCCCTACCAAATATCAACTTCCCAAGCCTTACAGTTTCCGAGATATAGCCCAGACAACATTTTATAGGTCAAGGTCACTACGGCAAGGTCAAAGGTCAAATCAAGGTCAGACTATGACGTTGCACAACTACACCCCCTAACCAATGTCCCTACCACGTATCAACTTCCTACACCTTACAGTTTCCGAGATATAGCCCGGGCAAGATTTTCAAACTCAAGGTCACTACGGCAAGGTCAAAGGTCAAATCAAGGTCAGACCATGACGTTGCACAGCTACACCCCCTAACCAATGTCCCTACCAAGTATCAACTTCCTACACCTTACGGTTTCTGAGATACAGCCCGGACAAACTATTTCCCGCCGCCCGCCCACCCACCCGCCCGACCATCCGGACACCATGGGTGAAAACAATACCCCAACAGCCATTAAGGGCTGTGGGGTAAAAATGCTTAAGAGCCAGTCCTGAGCAGGTTCTTTTTCTCTTTTAAATCTAAAACTAGAAGAATGTTTTTGCTGACAAAACCGAAGCGGCCCTGATGAAAAAGAAGTCACCCATAAAAGATGTCAACATATGCATTATAAGCAATAGAAACTGTGAACTTCATTGCATTGTGTATGTTACTTGTCCCTATTTTCATCTTTAATAAGTGTGCACAATTAAAGTGAGGTCAGCTGAGCAATACAATAGCTGGAGATTAAAAACTCCATGATTTCACTGCAAGGTGGCCATAACTTCATTCATATTGGGACTTTAAGGTGACCATAAAATATGAATGTCCCTTTTCTCATCCTTTATAAGTGCATAAAGTTTAGCTCATGTCAGTTGAACAATAAGATAGCTGAAGGCTGAAACTTCCTTTTTCACTGTAAGGTGACCATAACTTCATTCATATTGCGACTTTAAGGTGACCATAATATGAGAATGTCCCTTCAATATCAATATATGTTAGACATGGAAAAAGAAAAGAGCCAGACAGCTTTATTCAAATGTTATGTCACCTTAAAGTCAGGATAACCCTTTGGTTTGCCATCCTTTATAGGTGTGCAAAGTTTAACTGAGGTCAGTCGAACAATAAGATACTTGGAGACTGAAAACCCCCTTATTTCACTTTAAGGTGGCTACAACTCCATTCATACTGAGAGTTTAAGGTGACTATAAGTATTATTTTTATCTACTTTAATACCAGTGATAATTTCAATATAAAAAAATGGAAAAAGAAAGGCGCCAGAGGATTTTATTCCAATTTGATGACTTTCAGCAGGCCATATGTCCATTAACATTTTGAGTTTAAGGTCACCATAAAGTCAGGATATTCCTTTGGCAAATCTTAATATATGTGCCAAGTTTGGTTGAAAAAAGTGAAAAACTAAGTGAACTGGAGGGCTAAAACCCCCTTTTTTGACATTAAGGTGACCTTAAGATTGCAGATACAGGGCTAAAACTTCGGCATGTGAAAGATTATCAAAAAGTAGCTGAATAAGTTATTCCAACAAAACGCCAAAATCCTAACCGTTTTTGAGATACAGACCAAGTACCCATTTTTAAAAAATTTACAAAAAGAAAACGCCTCCCATTCAGGTATCTATGGTGCGATTGATGAGAAAATCCTTTCCAACCTTGGAAATTTGGTCTAGAATGTACCAGATAAATTTTATAGCACAGGTGTGTGTGGTTTTTTCCGAAACGCGATGACGGGGTGTTTTGGAGTTATGCTTAAGGTTACCTTAAGTAAAGCTTAAGGTCTGTGCAAAGTATCCCAAAAATTTTTCCCGCCCCTATAGTTTTAAAGAAAGATAAGAAGGAAAGAAAAATTTGAAAGGCTAAGAAGTTATTCAAGGGAGACCATATTCCGGCGGCGGCGGCGATCAGTCGAATTTCGGTGAAAACAAATAAGCATCCCTGACAGGCCGCTTAATTAGGTATCAGAACGATGGATACATGTTATTTTTATCATACTTATAATATGCATGTATTTTACATTTACAAAAAATAAGAAAAATACAAATAACAGATAGATCTAAATATTGTAAAACATTTTTAAACATGTGCACATTTAAGAAAAAGAAGTGAAAATATTAATGCATAAAAGGACATTTCCACCATGCAAATCGTTCTTCCTGATAGGTGATCGAAAGTTCAGTATTTTTAAACAGAATGTTCAGGATCAATACAGAACTTTCAGTTTTAGATCAGGAAGCATTTGGAATTGTCAGGATTGCACTTTGTATGTCTTCAATTATTATGTATTCATTACAAATCTGAATGTACTCTAGCATCTCAGAATAAAAACCTATTCACAAAACAATTCTTAGGTAAGAATAATTCTAAGAATAGAAGTAAAAAGGAATGTGTGCACAGGCTAGACTAAATGTAATTCAAATAAAAATTCTAAGAATCTCTGTGAATACAGGCCCAGAAGTGACGTTTTGCATTTGGATGCAATTCTGGTGTCAAGAATAAGAGTTTTGTGCATATAGCAATTTCTTATTGTTAGAAAAATTCTAAGAATAAAAGCCATTCTTAGAAAAATTCTAAGAATAAGTATGATTCTAAGAATAAGAATCTTTGTGAATAGGAAAATCCTTATTCTTAGAATTTTTCTAAGAAAAATGACAATTCTACGAAACATTCTAAGAATGAGACTAATTTTAAGAATCAGAATCTTTGTGAATACAGGCCCTAATAAGATCTTAATTTAGTCAAAGGTGATATATTGTGTCTTTTATTTTTTTCCATGCTGTACACATTTTCTTACATGTCTATTTGATCAAAAATGGTTTCAAAGTTTCCAACCTTGTTAAATTGCATCTCCATCCATTGTACAATTTAAGCATGTTTAAATGAGTTTTGTATTTATTAATTAATCTGTTGCCAGTTTCACATCACAGAGCTTTTTTTTCGAATCACTTCATTGCTTTTACCCAACCCATATTATGTGGTGGAGTTTTGGTATGAACCTCTAAAGAGTAATGATAAAAAATAGCATCAGAGATGCCCGTACCCCACAGCCTGGGGAAATATTTTTCAACACCATGAAATATAGAAGTAGTATAACAGTACAAAGTTCACGATACTTTCAGAGCAGTGTCAGTTATATTAAGGTCCAAATAGTGCTTAAGTAGAGAAAATAATATATAAGGAAAAGAAATGTATGTAAAGATGAAGTATTAAAACAAAACAATTCAATAATAAAATGACAGCACTTATCAGTAAACCAAAAATGGCCGAATTATGGTTTGGATGTTTTGAATATTACCCATGCATACAGAAGTGGCAATACATTCAATGAATGCTTATGTGTGGTGTTGGAGAAAGCAAGGTCAAAGGTCAAATCAAGGTCACACAGACGTACCACACCTACACCCCGTAACCAATGTCCCTACCAAGTATCAACTTCCTACACCTTACGGTTTCCAAGATATAGCCCAGACAAGGTTTTATAGGTCAAGTTCACTACAGCAAGGTCAAAGGTCAAATCAAGGTCACACCATGATGTTGCATACCTACTACCCCCAACCAATGTCCTCACCAAGTATCAGCTTCCTACACCTTACAGTTGCCGAAATATAGCCCGGACAAGATTTTATAGGTCAAGGTCACTATGGCAAAGGTCAAATCAAGGTCACACTATGACATTGCACATCTACACCCCCTAATCAATGTCCCTAGCAAGTATCAACTTCCTACACCTTACAGTTGCTGAGATATAGCCCGGGCAAGGTTTTATAGGTCAAGGTCACTACGGCAAGGTCAAAGGTCAAATCAAGGTCAGACCATGATGTTGCACACCTACAACTCCTAACTAATGATCCTACCAAGTATCAACTTCCAACACCTTACAGTTGCTGAGATATAGCCCGGACAAACTTTTCCCACCATCTACCCACCCGCCTGCCTGCCCATCCAGACACCATGGGTAAAAACCATTTGGATTATATAAAAGTGGGTTATTTGGATAATTTGCCAAAGAAAACTAAGTATTTTCATAAAATATTCAACGATTTTCAGTTTCAGTAAAAAGAAGGAATTCTCTGTGATTATCTAAGAATATTTGTGGTCTTGTACAGCACTCGGGTGTCAAAATCTGTAAACTCTTCTTTTATTCCCTGCTTTGCAACATGCTTGCAAAAACCATGGTTATATTGTAAATATTTAAAAGTCAGTTGTTATTTTGGTTTTGAAGGGGTAGGGCACATATTTTGAAGTGGAGTTTATACAAATATAAGATTAATGAATTAGTTTACAATAATAACGTAAAACCATATTCCGAATATAGAAAAGTGTGTTATTTGGATCTTACAAGCAAACTGTAGGTATTTTTTATAAATATTCCATGATTTACAGTTTAATATATTGTTTTCAGATCTTAGTGGTGTATGCAGCACTTAGTACTTAGGTACTGTTGGGTGTAGTATTCCTCCATTATACTTCTCTTGTCCACATTTTATGTTTATAAATATTTTCAAGTAAAATAACATTATCTAAGTGTTTCAAACCTTTGTACATCTTTTTAGTTATATTCACTGATGAAAGCAGTTGTTTACTGAGATTTTTCTTTTCCCATACTTTCGAAACCCCCATCTGACAGATCTACGTTTCTATGACTGTATTCTAGGATATATAAAATATTTTACTTGTATTAAATACAACTGATGTAGCACAAAAACATCCTGGGTCAACCTACAGAAACAAATGCCTGAAGTGGAGTACAAGTAAATGGAGTGCTACATAATCTAATCTACTGCTTTGCAGGTGCAATATCTTCCCTTCAAAGGGGAACTCAGTGCACTGGTTAACAGAAACCGTTTATCGTAAGGAGTCTAGGGGCAGTTAAGGTCAGTGATCCAGAGTTATGGGTGTGACCAAGAGGAAGGGAGACTAAGTTTTAAAACTGGAGTTGAAGAGGTGGGATTTAAGGTGTTTCCTGAATGATGCAACAAAGATGCTATTTCGTATTTGGAAGGGGAAAGAGTTCCAAAGAACTGGGGAAAAGTGACTGAAAAAATTAGAAAAGTCTTTGATTGATTTATAAACTCTGTCAAAAGTGGGGATATGGAGGAACTTAAGTTTGGGGGTGCTTCGCCTTGTATTTCTGGAAGAAATTGAGGTTGCTCACATCGCAAGACCCTTCAATTCTGATTGGATGAAAATTCATGGGGAAATCCTGATGTGATATTGATTTTTATATACGTGATGAAGGAAAGTAAGTTTCTCTATATATACCCAATTGAAACTAAAATAAACTGACAGACAATCGAATGCACCAAAAAACATAAGCTCATTATATTTTATTCACATCACAATAATTTACACAACACTAACTTGACACAAAGCTGATACTGTTTCTGTAACTGTGAATGACACAAAAATATCAAGATTGTGTTCCATTACTCACATCTAATCATTCATCAGATATAGGAACAAAAGAAAGTATCTCACACGAAAAATTACCATTACTACATGAAATATATAAATATCTTTTATAGGTTTTTCCTAATATGTAAAGAGTTACTTCATATCAATTTTAAACATAGTTAAATGTAACTGTCCAAAGGCTACTAAACTAATAAAGAAATTTTTGAAATGATTGCAGAATAAAACTGATATAAACGCAACACTGCAAAGGACAGCTCATGCAAGAATAATTTAAAGAATTAACCAGTTGGTCCCACAGCATTCCTGCTACATCTACAATGAAGGTAGTGCTTGATAAATGAGAGGATATCGTCTTTAAAGCCTTTCATAAAGATGATGTAGATGAAGGGGTTGCTGCAACAGTTGAGGTAAATCATGCAAATGCTGAAGTGATAGAAGGTAGACTGGAAAGCTGCTGCACTGAACACGCCATAGGTAACTAGGATAAACAGAACAGAGTTCCACACCCAGCAGACCACAAACGCTGCAGCCACAACAGCAAGGGTGATGATAATGTTCTTCTGGATTCTCTTTTTCGTAGCCTCTTGGCTTTCTGAACTTGTGGTCATGGCTGAATTCTGAACTGATGCTGTGGTTTTGTTCTTCTTCCTCAAAACCCGAAGCATGCCAATATAGCAAAAGAAGAAAGTGACAATTGGGATAATGAACTGGACTGTAAATACAATGGTCCCTGCAATCTGAGCTATCCTCACCGATGGAAAGGCATTCAGAAGGCAAACATTTCCTTTCACCTTGGCATAGCTGAAAAGAATGGATCCAGCAAAGAGGAAACCAAAGAGCCAAACACACACTAAGAGGATGTTTTCAATTTTCTTTGTCACAGACATTTTATGGAAGACTGGATGAACAACCTTCAAGTACCTGTCCACTGTGACAATAATCAAGTTGGCAGTTGATGACATCAGCACAGGCCATAAGAAAAAGTTGCTGATGTACAATTTACAGAAGGCCCAGCTTTTCAAACTACTTTCATCCAAAACCACATTCAGGAATGGTCCCAAGTTATCCCAACTAAACAAAAGAACAACTGAGGCTGTGGCATCCACTATACATTGGTTGATTAGGAACTTGTTTGCAACATGCTTAGCTTTGGATTTTTTCCACCGCATCACCAGAACAACAAATGCATTCATGACAAGTCCTGTCAAGCCAATGATTGTAAATACACCAGTTCTCCATTCAAGAGGCATTATTTTTGTTGCTACAAATTTTACAAACACTGCTTTTTGCTGAAAAGCCTTTAAAATTCTCACAACTTATGCACCTAAATATACCCAAATTCTGGTAGTCTTCTAGTGTAGGTTAAAGTTATAAAAATGAACACAAATTTCCTTTATGTTTTTTTAATGGATTACTGTTATTCCAATGTCAACACACTCTGCAACTGTTTTGTAATCTGTATGCAGTAATACTGTGACTTTTATTTGTATATGTACTCAAAGACAGAGCATTATCTCAATACTTCAACAACTTTGGGTTCTGCAGAATAAAGCTATGCAAATTTAACTCGCCACAGTTCAAACAAGGACCACACCCTCTACAACAAACTTGAAAAGTGCATGTGTTGTGTGAGGAACACACCAATAACTACTACCTGGAAATGGAGACAGCATTTATCTTTAATGATAAACGAGAGTTTAGAACCCAAATGGCCACAATGTCAGCTTTCATAGAGGCTCGTGAAAACTGTACCAAGGGAACATGTTTTTGTGAATCAAAAACTAACTTTTATGATTTACAAGTTCAATTCCATGTCTTGGTCTATTAAAAACTACTTTTTTGAACAAATCTGAGTGTCACTGGTCTACCTATAATCCATCTGATATTGTGTGCTACAAAAGGATATCTAGTATAGAAACAAAAGTCTCATCAACTGATGTAGTTTCTTGTCTCATCTAGTGGAAATGTCAGTTAGGTGGATAAGATTTATGTCTAACTTTAGAAAAACAGGACAAAACATCATGCAAATAAGTTTGTATTCAAACGCAAAGTAAATGTGATTAAATTGTATCCACCATTTGTCCATACATGGAATATTTTGAAATTGTCAAAATTTCATTAAATCAGGAAAAAGATTACAAGTTCTAACAATAAAATTTGAAACATGGTTCTGGCAAAGAAACGAGTATTTGCTTGTGGTCAATAAACACACACCTGATAAATCCTAATACAACTATTAAATAAGTTACCCAAGGTACATTAGGTAACCCATAATGTGGAATCCTCATAGCACCAAAGCAGCAAGAAAATAGAATAGAATAGAAACATTTATATAGTGCAAAATTGATGCAACATCCTCTAATGCGCTTGAGGCAAAAAGAGGACAGTTGAGGCACATGCTGGGTCAAAATCCAAATTTATAGAGGGTATCTCCAAATAATCCCTGTTCTTAGGCTATTACCCTGAATGTAAAGTCCTAATGTTGGGGGAAATATTTAAACTAATAATGTTAACTTAAAGAACCAAAGATTAGGTTATCAGATAAACTCATGCCTCTGTAAAAGTGACTCTACACAAAAGCTGCATGTGCATCCAACATTAAGAATCCAGCTTAATGTGAAACCCACAGATGAACTGCCTCAAATCAGTCAATGATTTTAATTACTCAACTATTTATGGACTGTAAAAGCACTTTTGGCGTGTATAGGGAAGATAACATTTTCACTGTGAGGCAAAGTCAAGGGATAATTGCCTTTAAACTGTCAGGCTATTCTTTTCATCACCTTAAATTCTCAATAGTATACATAATTTAATAGCACTAGCTACTGAGAATAACTTAAAACTGTAAATCACTGTATTGTTTTGTTAATTTATTTACTAACTGGAATTTTTTTTCACAATATTCCATTTCTTGCACCTCAGAATATGCAAGAGATTAAATGAAAGGGGATGTAGTTGGAAGTCCTCACTCCTGTTGATCAAGTTCACAGTAATGTAGTGTAGGGATTGAGCAATGTTGAGGATCGATAATTTAGGGTGGTGGATTGATCGATATTTCAATATCGGGACCATCCACATAAGCAATGGGCGATAATACAGGTTCTTTGAAAATGTGCACATGTAAATCCACGAAATTATCAAAACATACTGCTTATGCAGCAAAAATACATTACTGCAAAATAAAGTAAAATAAACAAAAACCTCATTAAACAAGAGTTTTCATTCTTTCCTCTGTACTAGCGGTCAGGTTTTGTATCTCTTCTGTGAAACAGGAAGTAGGTCACTGGCAATGTAAACAAAGATGGCGGCAGACTTAACCCTGTCTTGTTTCAGTTTTAAAAGTGCCTTTTAAAGATTTTATACAATAAATTTGTGTTTAAGTAATAAAATTACCATTTTTTAAAATTTTGTCTGTTTGGTAGATGCTATTTCGATATTGAAATGCTGGTTGCCTTTGTCGATATCGGCAGTTCTGTGAGATGATCGAGCGATCAATATTGAAAGGTCAAGCACTAATCCCTTATACTAAAGTAATGTCTGTATTAAATAACCTTTAGGAATAGACTGCCTCTTGGGCAACATATCATATCCTAAGGACTGAAAAGGGAAGTACTCTGGGACACTGGTATTTTTTTATTTGGTAATATAAAAAAAAAACAACTAAATTTCTCATAAGTTCTTCTTAAGAAGTGGTCTGCTGTTTATGTAACGTTGTAACTCATTCTCATTTTGGTAGTATGTGTTCTACTGTTCCCTTTTGTGACCATGCAAGTCATACCTTATGAATACCTCCAATCTCTTAAGATATGAGGCATACTGGGAGGCAGTTCAGTCACCGCGTAAAACTTATAACTGTGGGGTATACCACCTGTAGTGTGAATGGGGTATTACAAATGGTCTAAAAGTTTTGGGATGGGATATATGAATGTATAAAACGAAAAAAAAAATAGCACCAGAGATGCCCGTACCCCACAGCCTATTAGTAGTAAAACAGTACAAAGATCTGGATACTTTCAGAGCAGTGTCAGTTATATAAAGCTCCAAATAATGGTAAATACAGAAAATAAAATCTAAAAGAAAGAAAATGTATGTAGAGATAAAGTATCAAATGAAGACATTTGAATAGCAAGATGACAGCATTAATCAGTAAACTAAAAATTAGAAGCTGTAAATTTTATTAATTAGAGTATAGCTGTCAACAGAAACAGCACAATTATACAAAAGTACATTAACTAATCGGTTGCAGCAAGCTATAGATCTCTGTCATGAGAGAAACATGTCTCAAATATCGCCGATGAACACACTTTCGCAGAGCCAAAGTTAAAGGTCACACTATGATGTACAAATACACCCCCTAACCAATGTCCCTACCAAGTGTCAACCTTCTACACCTTACCCAATCCAATAAATAGCCCAGACAAAATTTTCAAACTCATGGTTACTACAACTAGGTCATAGGTCAAATCAAGACTACACCATTGCAATGCTCACCTACAACCCCAAACCAATGTCCCTACCAAATATCAACTTCCTACACCTTACAGTTTCCGAGATAAAGCCTGGACAAGATTTTATAGGTCAAGGTCACTATAGCAAGGTCAAAGGTCAAATCAAGGTCACACCATGATGTTGCACACCTACAACGCCCAACCAATGTCCCTACCAAGTATCAACTTTCTACACCTTACGGTTTCCCAGATGGAGCCCGAACAAGATTTTATAGGTCAAGGTCACTATGGCAAGGTTAAATCAAGGTCACACCATGATGTTGCACACCTAAAACCCCTAACCAATTTCCCTACCAAGTATCAACTTCCTACACCTTATGGTTTCCGAGATATAGCCTGGACAAGATTTCATAGATCAAGGTCAGTATGGCAAGGTCAAATCAAGGTCACAACATGATGCTGCACATCTATAACCCCCAACCAATGTCCAGGGTTCGTGAAGTGCCTGTAAAATATTGAATCCAACGGACTACCTGACCTCCAAAGAATGGAGTCCCAATCATTTTTTTCTGAGTCCAGTGTTGCATTAGGGTTATGAAACTTTGGGTACCTTGTACCTTATGGCACATCAAAAATGGGGTATCATTGTATGAAAATGGGTTGCAAGTAATTATATTTCTCCCTTATATATGGAAGCACTATTCAATTTCCTTTATAATGATAAATAATATGTATCTGTCGATAAATCAATATTAAAAATATTTTAAAAAGCTGAACCCCAGTCAACAAACTTCATTTTAGTGCAATTAGAGCGACATTTATTTTGTATGATTATTTTATTTAAGCTACAAATATGGCATTTATACTGTTTGACAGACAAATATTTGTAGTTTCTCTTGCTTTTTGTTTGACAAAAAATCACTGGGTAGTTCCACAGATATAGTTTTTTTTTTTGTTACATCCCCTGTAAATATTTTCAAATGTTACAGCTTTTATTTTCCGGGGTTAAATATCAAGTGTTTCCGAGATTTAGTATAGTTCGTCTCACACGAAAGTTCACCGTTCTGGCTTGTTGTTTCGATTGTTTCCGAGCAATGATCAGGCTTTCTTTCGATACATAAGGTTTTGAGTAGGCTTGCTAGTGTACAACACCAGCACTCACTGGCTGTTTTGGAAGGATCTCGTCACGCATGAAATCTCGCTTTACAATGGTGGATGTAAACAAGTTGTCAGGAAATTACTCAAAACCATTTAATTTTAATATATAAAGCTTATATTCAATGTTATATTATATTGCTTGCATATCTACGCTTCCTACCAACCGAAATTCGCTTCTAAAGAAGAAATATTTTCTTTACAAAAATCAAGGAAAGATGGATGCACTGACAATCGAAATTCGCGGCCAAATCTGAAATACTGCGTGCTTAACATACTCGGACGACGTAATCGCGAACCCTGAATGTCCCTACCAAGTATCAACTTCCTACTCCTCACGGTTTCCCAGATGGAGCCCGAACAAGATTTTATAGGTCAAGGTCACTACAGCAAGGTCAAATCAAAGTCACACCATGATGCTGCACACCTACACTTCCAAACCAATGTCCCTACCAAGTATCAACTTCCTACACCTTACAGTTTCTGAGATATAGCCCGGACAAGATTTTATAGGTCAAGGTCACTACGGCAAGGTCAAAGGTCAAATCAAGGTCACATCATGACGTTGCACACCTACAACCCCCTAACCAATGTCCCTACCAAGTATCAACTTCCTACACCTTATGGTTTCTGAGATATAGCCAGGAAACGATTTTATAGGTGAAGGTCACTACGGCAAGGTCAAAGGTCAAATCAAGGTCACACCATGATGTGGCACACCTACATCGCCTAACCAATGTCCCCACCAAGTATCAACTTCCTACACCTTATGGTTTTTGATATACAGCCCGGACAAACTTTTTCCTGCCACCCGCCCGACCGCCCATCCGGACATCATGGGTGAAAACAATACCCGACAGCCCTTAAGGGATCTGGGGTAAAAAAAACGAAAGAAAGGTTATATATTTTAGGTTTAAAAAAAAAAAAAAATGATAATAATAATCACAAAAATATTCATAAAATCATTTATTACATATAGACTTTACACACTTCTAATTAGTATAATAACCACTGTTATGATTCACACTCTATCTCAATCTTTTAACATATTTATCTTAAACATCATAAACAGGAAATAATACAGCCAGAAGATACACATAAAATCACCACACTAAACACAACAAAAACAGAGTAATGGTCAAGCCTTAGCCAAAACAAAACCAGCATAAACTTTTATTGTTACTTTTCAATGGTCAAAATCAAACTTAAATGCTGAAGCTGTTAAATAAATTACATATTACACCTTTACCAGGTATATCTGATGTAAAAAAAAAGAGTAGAAAGTGAAGTTAGCACTGGGGGACCTTCCTAATTATCAAAAATAGCATCAGAGATACCCGTACTCCACAGCCCGTGAAAGTAGTTTTAAACACCATAAGACACAGAAGTAGTGAAACAGTATAAAGATCAGGAGACTTTTAGAGCAGTGTCAGTAATATAAAGGTTCAAGATAATGTTTAAGTAGAGAAAATCATGAAATAAAGAAAATCTTTGTGAAGAAAACGTACTAAAACAAGATAATTCAATAGTAAGATGACAGCATTAATCAGTAAACTAAGAAATATGAAGTGGTAAAATTTATTAATTGAAGTATAGCTTAATTAAAAATACATATAATAATCAGTTACAGCAGAGCCAAGGTTAAAGGTCATTCCATAATGATGCACACCTACACCACCTGACTACTGCGTTAGCAAGTATCAACTTCCTACACATAGGGTTTCGGACATAAGGGCCGAAAACATTTTAAAGATAAAGGTTACTATGACTAAGTCAAAGCTCAAACCAAGGGCATATCGTCATATTGCACACCTACACCACTAACTAATGTCCATAACAAGTATCAGTTTCTGAGATATGGCCCAGACAAGATTTTAAAGGTCAAGGTCACTATGGCAAATTTTCAATTAATTTCAAACCATGACGTTGCACACCTACACCCTCAATCAATGTCCCTACAAAATATAAAATTCTTACACATTATGGTTTCCAAGATATAGCCCTGACAAGATTTTTAAGGTCAAGGTCACTATGGCAAGGTCAAATCAAAGTCACACCAAGATGATGCCCACCTACATCCCCTAACGAATGGCCTTACCAAGTGTCAACCTTTTACATCTTACAAAATTTGAGATATGGCCAAGACCAGACTTTAAAGGTCAAGCATCATTCAAGCAAAGTATTAACTTCCTACATCTTACAGTTTTTGAGATATAGCCCGAACAAGATGTTAAAGGTCAATGTCACAACAGCAAGGTGAAAGACCAGTCAAAGTCACACCATGAAGATGCACACCTACACCCCCTAACCAATGTCCCTACCAAGTATCAGCTGCCTAAAACTTACAGTTTCCGAATTATATCAAGGACAAGATTTTAAAGGTCAAGGTCACTACCACAGGGCCAAAGGTCAAATCAAGATCAATCACACTCTGATGTGGCACACCTACACCTAACAATCAATGTCCCCCTACTTAGTATAAACTTCCTACATGGTTTCTGAGATACAACCCACACAAACTTTTTCCCACCATCCACCCATCCAGACACCATGGGTGAAAACTGTACCCCCACAGCCCTTAAAGGTTGTGGGGTAAAAAACAATATTCATTGACATTCTATAGAAGTTTAAAAAATAGCATCAGAGAAGCTCATACCCCACTGGGGAAATAATGTTGGGACACCATGAAACATATAAAAGGATTAACAGTACAGAGATCAGCACACAGTGTTACATAAATTTGCAGGAGAAATAGTACTTAAGATAGAGAGAAAATCATTACCAAGATGAGAGTATTAATTAGTAAACTAAAAAGTTAGCAATCTATAAACTTTACTAATTGAAGTAAAGTTGTCAATCAAGATTGCATGCACTATTCGGTAAAACTTCTAAAAATAGTTAGTTGCAACAATCCATACATCTTTACGACAGGAGAAATATGTCTCAAATATGGCAGTAGAAACCATCCTGGCAGAGCCAAGGTCAAAGATAAAATCAAGGTCATACCACGACGCTGCACACCTACACCCCAAGACTAATGTCCATACCATGTATTATTATCGTACACCTTACAGTTTTTTGAGATACATGTGTATGTCCCTAGGAAGTATCATCTTCTAACACTTTACAGTTTCAATGAAAAAGCCCAGAACAGATTTTTTTTTCCAACTGCTCATCTGCCTGCCTGTCAAACCAGACACCATGGGTAACAACAATCCCTGCACACCCTTAAAAGGCTGTGGTGTAATAAATGGTCAACAATTGTCATAAAAGTCACAAAACTGACAAGAATGTTCAATTATTTAAGGTACAATACAAGGGTTTCTCCACTGGCAAATGTCATATACTGGGGCAGGTTTTATACATACCAATAATTAATTGTTTATATAATACATACTTTTAGAATATCTGGCTGGTCTTGCAACACATAGATATTACAGGACATATATTCACAACACAAAATAAACACAAACTCAGTCAAAATAAATCATGCATGAGAAATCCATAACTTAAAAGAATATTTCTTTTTGAAAATGTAAAATATACAACAGCACATAACAAAAACAACAAAACATAAATATCAGGTACACTTATATACCATCAGTTTAAGTACATTATTTATAAGACATCTGGATGTAGAACTCTAGAAGAAAACTATACATAAACAAACCCCTGTAAGTAGAACTCTGTACATTCAAATTCCTTATATTGGGTCCTCTGATGGCCCATTAAATCATTCTTAGTTAACTATATATATCTAATCACTTGAAATTCAACTCAATTTGGTGTAACTTCATCAATAAAGTAACTGCTTCCTGTTTCATGAAAAAACACTTCGTTACAACTATACATGTGCTATAGAACCGCTAGTGTTTGACCTAGTTTTACACACATACTTGATTTTAAGAACTGGTTTCCACTCTCCCAAACTTACACTTCCCGTCTGTGGTACATGTGTACACTAAGACTCCTATTTTATGAACAATCTGTTATACAAACTCAATCTTCATCTCTTAGCATGGTTGGTTACTAGAAACTTTGCTATATATTTAGGACCAATTAGGGATAAAAAACTGGATGATCTATGCAGGCACAGTTAAATAGATACATTACAAATAGCTGGTCTATCATTTATCAAGTATCTTCAACAGTTGTTGTTTTGGAAAATGGTTTGCATATGCTAAAACAAAACTTTTTCAGTATCCTGGAATCACCCTTGTTAGTGGCAAATATTATACCCCAAAGTCAGCCGATATTAAAATATTTTACATTCAACATCAATGTTCACAGAGCCAAATGATGTACCCACAAATTGCAAACTTCTAGAGCATTCCATCTGAATTAATCAATGTATGCAGTAAGTGTCTGTTGATTGATGTTCATTTGAAAAACTATATAATTCATTTAGAAATGGATACTTTATACTACTTAACAACTCCAGAAATCCTTCAAGACTTATTTTGCATACCACAGAAAAACCTTTCTCCTCAGGCTGACATGATGGTGATAATATCTTGCATAATACAAAGGCTAATATTATATATTTAACCTAGTACTAAAGTCAAGACTTTCTTACTGTGCTGGTTACTGAATCAACCTTGCCGTGGTTGCTCTTACTGGTCAGCCAAAAAGGGTTCAGCACACGTAATTAAAGTACGTTTTGAATCCATAAGGGAAATTAATTTGCCAAGAGAAGCAAATGGAGTCATTGACAAAATATGCTTTTCTAAGACTTACTAAAGAATTGCAGTGGACAGATATTGTGTTAACTAAGGATGTCACCTCTCACCCTTTTAAGAAAATTACTACTAGCCAGC
Source organism: Sabellastarte sp. h YS-2021 (assembly GCA_964017235.1). Lineage (NCBI taxonomy): Eukaryota > Metazoa > Annelida > Polychaeta > Sabellida > Sabellidae > Sabellastarte > Sabellastarte sp. h YS-2021. The sequence continues at coordinate 142,251,196 of OZ024928.1, forward strand.
AATAATTAAAAGCCTTCCAGAATCAATATACGAAACAATTTGCTACAAAAAGGTTGGATGGCTGCAACAAATAGCTACTGTTAGGAAATGGTAAGGGTATTTCGCTATAAAAATATACTTTTAGGAGACCTCCTATAATTACATTGGATAGGGAAAGAAGGCAGATATTGTTTTCACTTTTCAGCAAGGGAGTCATCTCTCACTCCTTTTAAGAAAACTAATTTACCTGGAGCAATCACAAATGTTTTTCCACCAGAACTCACTTAAGAGTTCACACCAAAATAGAATATATTTATCACATCAACGTCTCTTCAATTTGAGTTTTTAAATTAATTTTTCAATGGTGTACCTCTGCACTTTGTTGTAAAGGGTTCAGCTTACTTAAGTACAGTGTTTTCACACTTTTTTCTTTTTGCTTTTACAATGTTTATCACATACAGGTCAGCTACTAATATCTGGTACTGTGAAACTATGAAGGACTACCTTCTCTGTGAAGTGGCAAATGTAAGCCATTTCAACAACATATCATATATTGGATACAAATATATCTTCAATAAATTTTGAAACTGTTAATGTTAAAATATTGATGACGGTGTTCTAATTTAGTACTTTTTGGGATGATAAACTCTCCTCTCTTAATGGAATTGATGCATTAAAATGTTAATAAAACTCATAAACAGACAGAGTCAAAGGAGTATCTTGACACTTATATTCCAGAAATGTTACATTCTTGTACCAGTAGTATATCTCTTATATTATCTATGCACAGGAATGTTCTAATTATCTCATAAAATATCAGGATTCTCATGTATCTTCAGCCTTATAGCATTTTATATTCTTTGTATTAATATTACAAAACTGTTCTTGTTCCACAGGAACTAATTCTGCATATCTCTCTTCTCTTCAGCGTCCTCTACCTCAGGGTCTTTTCCTCTACCATACCTAACTGCCCTTCTACCAATTCTGAAACCCGATGTTTTTTTCTGGCCACAATACAGTTTATGGTGGATATAAGCACCATTCCATAGGAACCGTTCTCCACATTTCTTACACCTATAGCGTTCTGCCTTAAAGTGGATGGCGTAGACATGTTTCCTTAGATTTGTCTTCAGATTGCTGCGTTTTTGACACACCCTGCACTCCCAGATTGGCGAGGATTTACCATCGTCCCTCTGAAGCATCCTTTCCTCCATGAGTTTATTGGATTCACTCAGCAGTCGATTCTTGTCCAGAGAATTGTAGTCCAACTCTTTTGGATCAATCCAATTCACCTACAAAACAGAAGACTGGGCTTTGCAATGTGCGTTTATGTTTTTTACATATCGGTATTGATTATTCTCCATGGTTAGTCCCCTCATTGCTTCAATGGATGTTACTCTATGACACTGGTGTCTTACACAATAGAATCTGCTTTTGCAAAGACTAAGCAATGCAAAATAATAAGATATTTTAATATTGTTTATACAAACTACAGTGGACCCTATATCAGCAGATGATCCAACACCCATACTGTCTGGTTCTAGTCATCTACCACTTGAATGTTAAAAAAGGCAAAATACATACAGGGTATTCTGATCTACAAAATATGTTGTAACGACAATAAATATCCATTTCTGTATAAATCTCTTTATTTTTAAACTGTTGCATCAAGCATTTAGACCTATCAAATTACAGAATATGCTCTTATGCACTTTATAATAAATAAACTTTCTTATATCATTGAAAACCACAAAATATAGCTGTCATGGTGGAGAGTCCAATCTCGTAGAATTCCAAATTCTACTAATTGAAGTTTCTATCGGGCTAAACTTGGGAGAAAGTCCAATTCAAGTTTCTACCGAAGTAATCTTGGTAGAAAATCCAATTTGGATTTTGTTGTGCTTTTATTACACAACTTGGGCCTTTTTCCAATAAGGTAAAACTAAAAGTAATCATAATCTATTTGATTATCCGATCCACTATATAGAACTCGAAAATTATGAGCACTCTCACCTGCAACTTCCACCTCATAGAAGCTACACCCTAGAGGTTTCATTTTCATCATTATTAATTGATACTCGGGCTAATTCACATGTCTGATCTTAAGTCTGTGAGCCATTTGAAATTACAATAACCTATTTCACCTAAACCACTGCATAGTACTTAATTACTGACAACAGTTGAAAACCTACCTATTCAGGTTAGCCTACCATCCACCATAGTATTTTCTCCCCTATTGGATATTAACACAGACATGGCCTTCCTTCCAGAAATTGAACTATCCCTTCTTGGACATCAGTGCCTTAGGGGATGTCTCATCGATTTTGTGCTGTATAAATACTTCAAACTACTACTACGACTAATCCCTTCAAAGAACTAAAAGTCATATTCTACCAATAGAGTGTAGTTACATGAATAGACAATTTTACCTAAAATTGCTCCATCTCTTACGATTTTTGTGATAAAAAAAAAATGTTTGATTTCTGTAAAAATTCTAGATGGCAGCCAAAATTTGGAAAACGTTTTCACAAACCTCCAAGGGGTAATCCTTAGTTCCCAACAGGGTCCAAAATTTGTCCGAAATTAGTCCATCTCTTGTGGTTTTCAAGATGAATGACATTTTTAATTTCCGCCAAAATTCAAGATGGCGAGAGATATTCAGAAAATTCCAATGAGGCCATAAAGGAGTAGTCCTTAGTACACTGTGGGTCCAAAATTTGCCCAAAATTGCTCTATCTGTTACTGTTTTCGAGATAAAATATAAGCCATTTAGTTATTATGGTAGCCGAAGAAAGTAGGAAAAAAGTAGCTATAATTCACTTAGCTATTGTGAATTTGTGATACTTATATATTGAAGAGCCAGTCTAAACTTTCATTAGGATGTGGTGTAAAGAGTGATTTATGAACATATTGAAAGGAAAAATAGCATCAGAGATGCCCGTACCCCACAGCCTGGGGAAATATTTTTCAACACCATGAGATATAGAAGTAGTGTAACAGTACACTTTCAGAGCAGTGTCAGTTATATTAAGGTCCAAATAATGCTTAAGTAGAGAGACAATAATATCTAAGGAAAGGAAATGTATGTAAAAATGAAGTATTAAAACAAGACAATTCAATAATAAAATGACAGCATTTATCAGTAAACCAAAAATGGCCGAATTGCGGTTTGGATGTTTTGAATATTACCCATGCATACAGAAGTGGCAATACATTCAATGAATGCTTATGTGTGGTGTTGGAGAAAAGCCTGTGGCTCACTTGATGAAATTCCATCCGTTACAATGGGAACTTGCAAAAGGAAATTCTTAATGAATTCTAAAATGACTTTAACAGTGCTTAATCTGTATCAACAGACAGACCCAAAGGTGCAACAAGATTTTAAAGGTCAATACACAAGGTCAAAGGTCAATCAGTGTCACACCATGGCGTGGCACACCTACACCCCCTAACAAATGTCCCTACCAAGTATCAACTTCCTACACCTTACAGTCTCTGAGATACAGCCCGGACCAGGTTTTATAGTTCAAGTTCCCTACGGCAAGGTCAAAGGTCAAATCAAGGTCACACCATGATGTGGCACACCTAAAACCCTCAACCAATGTCCCTACCAAGTATAAACTTCTTAAACCTTACAGTCTCTGAGATATAGCCTGGACAAGATTTTATAGGTCAAGGTCACTACGGCAAGGTCAAAGGTCAAATCAAGGTCAGACCATGACGTTGCACACCTACACCCCCTAACCAATGTTCCTACCAAGTATGAACTTCCTACACCTTACGGTTTCCAAGATATAGCCCGGACAAGATTTTATAGGTCAAGGTCACTACAGCAAGGTCAGACCATGACGTTGCACACCTACACCAGCTAACCAATGCCCCTACCATGTATCAACTTCCTACACCCGATGGTTTCCGAGATATAGCCCAGACAAGATTTTCAAACTCAAGGTCACTACGGCAAGGTCAAATCAAGGTCAGACCATGACGTTGCACACCTACACCCCCACCCCCACCCCCACCCCCCCAACAAATGTCCCTGCCAATTATGAACTTCCTACACCTTACGGTTTCTGAGATACAGCCCGAACAAACTATTTCCCGCCCGCCCGCCCATCCGGACAACATGGGTGAAAACAATACCCCGACAGCCCTAAAGGGCTGTGGGGTAAAAAGTGTAACTGTACTTCTTTTTAAGATAAAATCCATTTACTCATATGGTAACTGCTGAAAAGTAAGAAAATTGCTATAACTCACTCAGCTATTGTAATTGGCATCCCCCCCCAAATTATTTAAGCTGCAGCTAAAGATAAGGTATTTTATGAAAATGCTAAAATTGTATTTCATTTTCAAGATATAAGCAATATTAGCTCCAACATGAGATTATAAAAGTAACCATTTCTGAGTTATGAAACTAGCTTTTACTCACTTATACACTGAGCAAACAGTCTGAAATTTAACCATGTTATAGCTTATAAATGTATAGGTGAACAATACTTTTGAAAAAAGTTAATACATAACTTCTGAAGATATAAGCCATTCACTCATTCTGGTAACCAATGAAAGTAAGAAAGTAGCTATATCTCACATAGCTGTTGTGATACTCACTGAGCAATCAGTCTAAACTGTCACTATGACATAGCACAAACAGTGACTTAAGAATATATTAAAATAAACAAGAGGGTCAGCAAAAAGGTTAACAAGTGCTGTAATTAAATTTAGAAACAAGGAAATAAATGTTAGGTCACCCAGTTAAGGTAAATGTGTTAGACGTGCTAATAAATATAAAACTTGTAATCTAGGTTACATAACTGTATCTATGCTATAAACGGACAAACAAATGGACAGAATTACACCAACTTCGAAAGCAAATTAGCTATGATGGTGATCTATCTCCCTGTCAAGTTTGAATTCGCTTGGAAAAAGCATTTTCGAGTTAGAGTCCGGAAACAGAAATGATGATGGACAAATGGACAAAAAACAGACAAATGAACAGACAGAATTACACCAATTTCGAAAGCATCTTAACTATGACGGTTATCTATCTCCCTGTCAAGTTTGAATTTGATTGGACAAAGCATTTTCGAGTTAGAGTCCGGAAACAGAACTGTTGACGGACAAACAGATAAAAAGCGGACAAACGAACAGACGGAATTACACCAATTTCGAATGAAACCTAGCTATGATGGTGATCTATCTCCCTGTCAAGTTTGAATTCGATTGGACAAAGTGTTTTCGAGTTAAAGTCCGGAAACAGAAATGTTGACGGACAAACAGACAAAAAACAAATGAACAAACAGAATTACACCAATTTCGAAAGGAACCTAGCTATGATGGTGATCTATCTTCCTGTCAAGTTTGAATTCGATTGGACAAAGTGTTTTCGAGTTAGAGTCTGGAAACGGAAATGTTGACGGACAAACGGACAAAAAACAGACAAATGAACAGACAGAATTACACCAATTTCAAAAGGACCCAAGCTATGATGGTGATCTATCTCCCTGTCAAGTTTGAATTCGATTGGACAAAGCGTTTTCGAGTTACAGTCCAGAAACAAAAATGTTGACGGACAAACGGACAAAAAACGGACAAACGAACGGACGGAATTATACCAATTTCGAAAGGAACCTAGCTAGGAACCCATTCTATTTCCCTGTCAAGTTTAAATTCGATTGGAGAAAGAGTATTCGATTTAGAGTCCGGAAACGAAAATGTGGACGGACAGACGCCTAAAAAGTGTAACTGTAGTTCATTTTAAGACTGAAGTCATTTATTCATGAGAAGAGATAACGGTGGGGGTGGGGATCTCCTGCTACACAAGATTCCAAGTAAAGGTCCACGTTTCAGGTTTGAAAAGTTTTGCTTATGATGACCCAACCATGCTGAGCGGATTCACCCACGTACATGTATTTCCACACCACAATCCCTTCAGTGAATAGATCCACTGATTCGTTGTGCCTATACTAGTGAATAACTGAAATGAATATATCAACTGAATATAACTAAAAGTCTTGCAATGTACATCATACAGTAAAGAATGCATAAGTTTGGTTATAAATTGTGTGCTGTACGGAGAGATTATTGGTTGGTTCTGCAAGGAGTCGATCCCATGGCCTTCTGATCACACACAGAAATAAATACAAATCCAGCTCTTTAACCAGGTGAGCCAAAGCAGAATCCCTCTAAGACCAGGTATTAATAGATTTGATATAGATGATGATATTACAATTGTTATGAAAAGAACTATGTACATAAGGAGTAGCTTTAAAATATATAAAACCACCTTTATTACTGCAATGAAACACTTTAAATCTTTAATGTATTATATTTTCAGAAAATAACTAAAACAGTCATCATATTTGGTTACCAGTACACCACAATAATGTTTATTAGACTAAAAAATGATTCTAGATTGTAAGAACTTATTTAAATGAAATCTAAAATCTGAATCTTTTTTATTTTCAAAATTCCATAATACTACATTTAATTATATGGCACAACTAATAATCTATTTATTTAATAAGCATTAAAGGCAAGAAAAAAACTTAAAAGGTTAGCCAGTTTAAATCTATATCACTATATTCATGTATCACATCACACCTGGTGTTCTGCAACCAGAAATCTATGTGCCTACAATCAATTACCACATAAAGCCAAATCTTCTTCAGTAAAACTACATCAATATGAACCATCTTCAGAAATTAAATTTTCAGAAAAAAGATGGTGTTTCTCTAACTGAATTGTTCTCCAATACTGATCTGGCATCCCTGTGTGTTACTTTCATTGTTCTTATTTGAATTGCAAGTCTTTCTTTTTTTCTGTACATACAGTCCATACCTGTACCTTATAATGCAGGTTTTACATTCAAGATAAAATCAGTGTGTTGCCCTGTAGTAATAAGCTATGCTGACAACAATACAAAACTAACCAATGAAACAATAAATTTAGGCCTGCCTCATTATACATGACAATATGCATGGAATTAATCTCCAAACATATCAATGGGACTAGTTTAAACCTGAATTGGGTTCAATATCACCAAGAACACATATTTTCTCTTATTTTGCTGTTAAAAGCACACAAGAAACTGACCATCACCCGTATCACTGAAGTGCAAACAGTACAGAATAGATAGAAGTTTGGCAATTTCCTGGACATCGTATGACGTGCAGAAGTCTTGCCAGAACAGGTGTTTGTCTTCTCTCTCAGCACAATTTATCTCAGCAAATATTATGTGACAACAATATTTGCCTTGTTTGCAGTGGCACCCAGATAGTAAATAAAGGTTATAATAAGTTTATAGACTTTCACAGGTTCAAATTTATTTCAAGCTTGTACTGGAATGGAAACAAGTTCGAACTAGCCATGCAAAAACATTTGAGATAACATAGACATTACAAAGAAAGATTACAAGTCACTTGACATCTTAATCTTTTACAAAAGCACAACATGGAAAAGATGAGTTATCCTGGCTGTCTTGACTTATCACAACTCCCAACAACAAATAGTTTCAGCAATAACTGTTCACCACAACAAATTCCACTGCTTTTTGGCTTAACTAAATTTAAAGTTCTATGGATATTTATCAATTTATGTTACCAAATATCTTTCAGACTCAAAAGAAAAGATAACTTCAACTTCATTTTATTTGGCTGAGAAAACTTAATAAGATATTAAAAGGTATTCTTAAGTACTTGTTTTGCCTTTTGTTGAGGTTAATATACAGACAACTGTTCTCCTACATTCGTTTCAGTTTTTTACATCTTTTCCCCCTCAAAATTCCTTGGTGTTCTTGATGTTTTCTTAATTTCCCTAGAATCACTTCTCCTCTTTTGATTGGAGAACAACTTGAACAATTTGAAATGGCCAATCAGATAACTCCACCAAAAACTCTTCCTGTCTCTCACTTGACACAGTCAGGATGTTCTTTGTCAATATGGAGCTTCATTGCCTTGTGCCAAACGAATGCCTCTCCACAATATTTACATTTCCACTTCTTTTCCATCATGTGTACCCCTTTTATGTGCTGTACAAGGTTGTCCTTTCTAGACTTAGGGACTCCACAAATTGGACACAGGAAGCCAGTTTTTGTTTTGACTGCATTTTGTTGAAGAAATGAAGGCTGGTAGCCTAATGGCGAAGAAACCATTGCGAGAGGGTTGCGCTGGAAAACAGACAGAAAGGTTGTTGTTTTTACAGCAGCTTTTTATCATGTGGTCATCAGATCAACACTGCTGATAATTTATAGCTATAACTGACACTCTATAGTTTCATTAGCATTCTTATAACCTAATTTACATTAATCTTAAACATATGTTTTTGAAATATCATTGGTCTAAACCCAGTGCACAAAAAACTGTAATCTTACATCAATAAATTCATTGAAGTAATGATTTTTCATGTTAACTTGTTGAGTTTCCCAGCTTAATTTGCAATTACTGAAATCTACTTTTCACTTATAAATCACCAATGCACTAAAACGTTGACATTCTGAATGCTATATGAACTGGTAAAGTGAAGGCTTCTTCTTTATATCAGTTTCCTTTCATAAAAATATTGGGACTGTTAAGGAAAAGTCATCCACAGAGCAGAATTGTTTTTATCATTTAATCAAACAATGTAAAACAGGTGCTAAGTCAAAATAACCAGACAGGAATGCAGATACCATATTTTCCTCAGCTGATACATTGCTTAATCATTTATCAAATTTATTCATTATTGCATAACATCATGGTTTATTATTGACTATTGCTTTGTCTAATAAAGATTAAACATGATCATATAGTTTACTTTAATATCTTGTGTTCTAATGTTTTCAAACAAAATCTTCCACACCCTCAATTACCACACAGCTTCACAAACTAATCACTGACACCATCTTACAAAATGTCAAACAGCCACTTTAAAATGCAGTTTTTTAGTGAATATTTATATTTAGGCAATATGTAAAATCAGACTTTCTATTTATGGCCTTATTTCCATAACTCAAAGGATTTAAACAACATTTTGTTTTTACAATCATCACAATACCATTGAAGAGTTAAAAATCACCTTAAAATCAAAGAAAACACAAGGAAAGAGGCATGGAATCCAAATAACTTTAAACGTATAAGGAAAGCAGGTATATTGTTCATACTGGCTGATTTTTGCTCAGTGACTTTTTATTCCCAGTATAGCAAGCAGTGTATTACTCATTGCTTTTTGTTTTTTCACACACATATTGTACATGGAAGGTGCTAGAGAGGCTCCGTTTATATACATACTCAGTACTCACAAGTACCATTTTTTTATAATAAAAATGTTTACTGCCCTTTGAAAAAGTCAGAAATTGACCAACTTTACACAAAAATTACAAGTGAATATCTGTAATTATTTTAAAAATTTAACAGGACATATAAAGGGCACTATCTGAATTTTGTACTCTAGAATACTCAGTACTCTACTCTTTCAGAAGTACTCAAACATAGTGGTGTGACAAGCAGTGAATCCATTTTCCTATGGATTTCAATGTGAACATTCAATACAACTTATATATTTTTTTTTCAAATTCAACTTCTTAACATTCTTTATCTCTGCACCATCAATTAATTGATCTGCTAATCACAAATGGGAACACTTCAATATTTAGAAAAAGTGAAACTTAAACTTAACTAGAGTATTGCTATATGCAAGAGAAAAAGAAATTGTTTTTGCAGTCAAAACAAGGTGTCCTGATGAGCACTAATGATTTTGTTGAAATGACAATCTCCCTTCGTTTAATATGTTTTACATTTATGCAAAAATTCAATCTACCTGCAAAAATGGTCGCCAAAAATGTCAGGAAAACAATTTTTGGCAAAAATTGCCAATTGACTGTGGATACCTTAGATATCATAATTTTCGGTTGAAATCACTTTATCTTGCACCGTTTCCAAGATAAATGTGTTTTTGCGTTTTACTCAGAATGGCCGCCAAAAAGTGAGAAAATGATTTTTGGAAAAATTGCCAACTGACTGTATAACCTGGGGGTCAAAAATTTCATCGACATCACTCTATCTCGCACTGTTTCCGAGATAAATGCATTTTTGAGTTTTACGCAGAAATTTAAGATGGCCACCAAATATGGTGGGAAAACAAGTTTTATACAAAACTGCCAGGTTGTGGCCATCTTGAATTTCTGCTAAAACACAAAAATGCATTAATCTCAGAAACAGTGCGAGGTAGAGCCATTTTGACGAAAATTTTTACTTCTCTGATTCATTGAAATGTCATGACACCATATTCATGAAATTTTCCCAGGGCTACTGCATACATGTACTAAATTTAAAGAGAATCTGCCTAGTGGTTGCCGAGCTATAAGCAATAGAAAATGCGGGAGCCGGCAGAGCCAGTGGACCCTCTCCTCTGAATACAAACAAGCGTCCCTTGCAGCATGCTTAATTCCCTTACCAATAAAAACTATCAGCCTTAAGTAAAGCATAGCATTTATTTCAACAAATAAAGATCTAACTAGTTTAGTATAAGAAATTTATCACTGCGGCTCTGTTCATTTAAAGCTGTCTTTCAACAAGTTTGATGAATATCATGGCTCATTCTTACACATCTGTGGCAGTACAGGAAACAATTGGAAACTAGCCCTACGCATCGGAGAACCGATGCAAATTTGTATCCACCGGAAACACAACTCACCAAAGCCAGTGAACCATCGTTTGACCTTGAAGGAGGGGCCCAAGGTCAAATCCGACCACACCAAATGATTTCCAGCTCATGATTTCCTATAGGTTGGTTTACCATCCCAAACCTCTAGGACCAATAATAAGCGAGTTATATAAGCACTTTGAACTTTGGTTATCCTCGTTTGACCTTGAAGGAGGGGCCCAAGGTCAAATCCGACCACACCAAAAGATTTCCAGCCCATGATTTCCAATATGTTGGTTTAGCATCCCAAACCTCTAGGACCGATAATAAGCGAGTTATAAGCACTTTTAAGTTTGGCTATCCTCGTTTGACCTTAAAGGACAAGGTCAAATCTGACAACATCAGAAGATTCGCAGCACATGATTTCCTATAGGTTGGTTTCATATTGCAAACCTCTAGGACCAATAATAAGGGAGATATAGGCACTTTTAAAGTCCGCCCTGTGGGTTACTTCATCACTCTGTGGATGACCTTGAATTAAGAGCTTCAAGGTCAAATGTGTGTAAGGTTGTAGAGGACATGTATATCTGTTATACGTATCACCCATGAAGAGATTCAACCTTCTACCTATGCGAAACAGCCAGTAGAAAAATGTAGATTATTATTCAAAGATATGCCCGTGGTGGCCATCTTGTTTTTCAGAATGAGGCTATTTTCAGTCCCAGGGAAGCTTCCCCCCCCCAATGAAGATATCCTGCAAATCCTAGCTGGTGTAGTTGTCCTCTTAGAGCGTTAAAGCCGAAAGTCTCTCTATGGGCGGCGGCGGTGGCATAGCAAATGCTAAACCAAAGTATCCATCGGATGTCTCCCGTGGATACAAATATAGAAACTATTACTAGTACATCTATATGGCATTGAAATACCAACATGTAAATATTCCAGGGACTCTCATATATATATTAGTACTTAGAGTCTTTAGAGACATGAGCAGAGGTCAACCCAAGTCTTAAATGGAACTAAAGCATATTGCCTAGAAAATGCTAAAACACTTTTTCCAGCCGATCATTGGTTAAAAGCACAGGATTCAAGAGTCATAATCTTTCAACACAGTATACAAAATGTGCAAGTTTGTTTATTGTACCTAATACCAATATGCTGCATTGTTTATCACTACTTTCTTCAGCCTTAAAAATAATAATGTCAAGCAAATTTTCCTATTGTTACACTAAAAGTACAAAATAGTTAACAGTAGGCTACTTAGGCAATCAAATCTGTTTTAAAATTTCAAGCCAGAATAACCTGGAGGAACATGCCTCCATTTTCATGTGTTTTTTCTTCAGACATATGTTTAGCTTATAGACAGCATCAGCCTTACTTTGCCTCTGTTGCAGGCACCAGCATTGGATTAAATGGAAATATTCCACATTTATTGAAAAACATCTTTAAGTTTGAAGGAGAGAGCCCCACACTGTATGCTCTGCCAGCCAGTTCTGCCACAGTGGACCTGCTCATGACTTGACCTGTATGTCGTGCTGTGTACTGTTTCTCTTCATCAAGATATTGCCCAGAGAAGAGCCTGAAACACTGTCCAACACCCAGGGACTGGAAGATCAATGAGGTGTGAGGGGGAAGAACAAATAAAACAACACTAAGGGTCTTTGCATAAGTTATGGTGTCGGGGTTCACATAAGGCTTAGGACCATCAAACAGCAGAAGTTTTGTACCTTCACTCTCAGAGAAACTTACAAAGTGTTCTAAATAGGACTTGAAAACCTGGCTATTAAACTGTCCACTGAGTGATACAGCACCACTGGAACCATGGCAGCTATTGTTCAGAACCTTTGGGTTGAATTTTTCTCCTTGGAAAATAAAGTACGGGGGAATCGATATGCCGTCTGCATTTCCACATGCCATGACATTTGTTGTAAATTCTAATGGGGATGAAGAAAGTTCTAGGTTTAAATTCTTGGCATCTCGAGTTTTAGGGGGACTGTCCTCGCCTTTTATTCTTTTGTCATATACACTATAAATGCACTGTGGTTTATCCTTCAAATCATACTTGTCAAAAAGTGTCTGCAGTTCACTGTAGTATCTTTCTATCATTTCTGGACTTGTGTCTTTGGCCTTAGCAATTACTGAAGTGGGAAGTTTGACAAGACTTAACTCGGGCCAGCGTTTCATGAAGGTAGAAAGCCACTTGAAAGACAAGGGTTTAGATGGTTCCCGCCTGTCCATACTACACAGATATTCACCTGCAATGTTCACTGTATCTGTACGCGTATATGCATGGCCAATGCTAGACATGGCCATGATATGTTCTACAAGCTCTGTTTCTTCTGTTTTGCTTAAGAGTGGTGCAGGACCTGGTCCTGTACAGTCCACTGCTACTCTGCCATTCACTCGATCATTAAGCGTGGTAAAGGGGACATTATACAACTTAGCAGCAGCCCTCATACTATAACCTTCTTCAAAAACTGCTTTTAGAGCTAGGATAAGGTCATCAGCATCATACAGCATGCGCTTTTTTACAACATGTTCAGTCTTTATCTGCAATGACACAGCACAAAACCTGGGTCAGGTTTACAAAAGTGGACAACAAAAGAATATATATATATAGGGAGATCATCAGGGCCTTACACTCTTTTGTCATATGAAACTTTCAACAGGTTTTAAATAGTTTACTGAATATAACAGTTCAAACTTATATATTACAGCTGAGAACTAGATTGGGCCAACTCGGCGCCAACATATCCCCAGACAGGTCATCACTCATGCCACAGGTTTTGATCGGGAATTTTTTATGTAAGCCATTTGTTGTATGCCATAAATCTTGGGAAAAGTTATATGAACTTCAGCACATCAATCTACTAAGTTTATATCTTCCCAAGGAAGATGGTGTATCCCCAGACGCTGAATACATAACTCAACAGAGCATATTTTCAATCTTCCTGCAATGATAACTCTGAACCTATTTTCAAAGTATTTAAATGATTGATGATTGAATGTCCATTCCAAATTAATAATCCCAAAAGAGCATATCTGTTTCTATATTTGTTGACAAATAAAATATTATTTCTAACTCAACTCATCATACTTTTCAATCTTCCTGCAAAGGGTGACTCTGAACCTATTTTCAAAGTATTTAAATGATTCATAATCCCAAAAGCGCATATCTGTTTCTATATTTGTTCATAAATAAAATATTATTTAAAAATTATATATTATTTATATTATTATTTCATTATATTATTTTTAGAATTTGCATTGTTTTTCAGTTATTCATTTCCTCAATTCCTATATATGTGGTCCATATATATGCAACCTAAATATGTGACACAATCTCAGTTCTGACTCCCCTTTGTCTTATTAGATAATGAAGCAAACCCCATCTCCCAACCCCACCCCACCCCTCTCCCCTTCTCCACACCTCTCTCACTGTTACAGAAGATCTGCAACCCCACTGAAAAGTCTGGTTCTTTGTTTCTCATTTGATATCATTCAATACCTTTGTTTATTTAGTGTCACTCAATAGCTGGAGGTCCCAGAGGTGGATGGGGGGTGGGACTACAAAGAGAGTGCTACAGCACAAATGGTAAACAAACAAATGTGATTATCAACTGAAATGAGTTAGTAACTGTAGGAACTGTGTCAAAATTAACTGAGGCAAACTGAATAAAACTGGGCTAGTTGAGGGTTAAAAATCCCCTATTTTTACTACATAAGGATATAATTTCATTAATATTGGACTTATAGCTCACCAGAAAATAACAGTGTCCATTTTGCCTACTTGAATATGTTTAACCAGTTTCATTTTAAAAAGTTAAAAACTCAGCAAGCAGAGAGATAACACACAAAAATAAGTACTTAAAAGCCTAAGATAGCCATAACATTATTAATAAAAATTTTAATAGACAGGCACTCCTTTGAAAAATTCAAAGATTTCAGCTCTATGACCAACATAGTTCGACAGTTACAGGGCTTTAAAGTGGTATAATATCCATAAACTGGGTCTCTGTGGGCATTTTACAATTGTTAAAGAGACCTTAGCAATTAAACTACAGAGCTGAAACTTTTTGGGGGACAAACATAACAAAAAAAAATTATATATAATACAGTTTAAGACCTGTCACACTAAGCATTTCCAAATAACAGGGCAAAATACGGAATAAAATGTCAAAAAAGGTCACTTGGGTGAGTGTTTATGGCCCTCATACACAGGTTAAATGTCTACTAAAAGCCTTGATTTTCGGCACATGTAGAAAGGACATAATAATGCATTCCCAGATGGGATTTCAGCTCCATCAATCACATAGTTTAACAGTCACAGGGCTTAAAGGTGGTAAAAAGTCCAAATATTGGGTCTCTGTGGGCCTTTTAGAGATCTCGATGTGGCCTTCAAATTAAAGCTTCAGATTTATAATCTGTCACATACTAAGATTATACATAGAATATATATCTAATAAAGTTTGAAACTTCTCAGACTTACCATTTCCAAGTTACAGAGCAAAATATGTGAAAAATGTCTTAAAAGGGTCACTCGGGTGGGTGTTTATGGTCCTCATACACAGTTTAAATGTCTACTTGAAGCCATGATTTTTGGCACATCTAAAAAGAACATAATAATGTATTCCCAGATGAGATTTCAGCCCTATCAGTCACATAGTTTAACAGTCACAGGGCTTAAAGGTGGCAAAAAATCCAAATACTGGGTCTTTGGGAGCCCGTCAGAGACCTCAATGTGGCCTTCAAATTAAAGCTTCAGACTTAAAATTTGTCACATACTAAGATTACACATAGAATATGTATCTAATACAGTTTGAAACTTCTCAGACTTACCATTTCCAAGTTACAGAGCAAAATATGTGAAAAATGTCTAAAAAGGGTCACTCGGGTGGGGATTTATGGTCCTCATACATGGGTTAAATGTCTATTAAAGGCCTAAATTTTGGAGTACATACAAGAAAAACATATTGATATATTCTCAGATGATATTTCACTTAGATGAGAGACATTGTTTGAAAGCTACAGTGCTTGAAGGTGGCAAAAAGTCCATAAATTGGGTCTCTGTGGGCAATTTTGAGACCTCAAGTCGGGCAACAGGTAAACCTACAGCCTTTAAATTTTTCACAGACAAGGATTACATATAAGAGTTACACCTAGAGCAGTTTGAGACTCATCAGAATTACCACTTCCAAATTATAGGGCAAAATATGTTAAAAATCTAGGAAAAAAGTCCTAAGTGGGGTCTTTATGGGCCCCAAACACAATTTTCTCCTCAACTTAAAGTCTTGATTTTCGGCACATGTACTAAGAATATATTAATGTGTTCTCAGGTAAAATTTAAGCCAGATACGCCTCATAGTTTGTGACCTAGAGGGCTCTAAGTGGTCAAAAGTGCAATTTCTGACCTTAAGGTGGCCATAAGTTCTTTATTATTTGGAGTTTAAGGTCACCTTAAAATAGGGATCTTCCTTTGGGCATCCTTAACATGTGTACCAAGTTTGAAAAAAAAATATTAATTGGTTTTTGAGTTATCGCGTCCACAAGGAAATTTCTACGGCGGCGGCGGCGGCGGCGCGACGGACCTGAATCCAATATATCTTCGACTTTCGTCTGGGGATATAATAATGTATATAAAACTGATAGTAACCTTATTGTCACAAAAA
The DNA here is from genome assembly GCA_964017235.1 of Sabellastarte sp. h YS-2021. NCBI lineage: Eukaryota > Metazoa > Annelida > Polychaeta > Sabellida > Sabellidae > Sabellastarte > Sabellastarte sp. h YS-2021. Next base: position 142,267,458 of record OZ024928.1, read on the forward strand.
TCTATAAACAGTACAATAATGTTCAGCAAAATAAATACTTGAAATGTGATTCTTAAAGTCCTCCTTTCAAACATAGGTCATATTTACAACCATTTAACTTTATTTGAAACCTTTAATACTTCTTATGAGTCAGACATATACATGTAATTTATTCATAATTGGTCATACGTAGTGACTGTCTACTTTATAGGTGTTCCACTGGAGCTATGTTTTTTTGCCCAAAATTTGCTTTTGGGTTTTTACAGTGAGAAGTAATATCTTGTGATTGGATCCAAATAGTTTAACTCTGGTGCTCTGGTGAAATATGCCGAGAATTTGTTATTATGTGACTAAGTAAACCAATTTTAAGGTTTCTCAATTATTTAAAGCATACATGTGGACCTTCACTATCTGTTAAGTTCAAAACTATGATCACTTGCACTGTTTTTTGTCAACAGACAGACAAAAGTGTCTTTTTCGTTCATAATTTGAAGCAGACATACATTGATTTATTTCTTTTATTTTCTTTTCGGGGATTTCTTAACTGACTCCCCATTTTCATGTCTTTTTTTCTACGATCCTACGACTTTCACAACCGACCCTAGAGTTGTAGGGTCGGCTCCAGTGGAACACCTGCATTGAACATAGAGGAATTTTTCACTTCCCTCTGCTTGGTTTAATCTGAAATATCTATATACCGGGGGTAATATGATTATATGAATCACAGATCTGGTTCTCAGTTCTCACTGAAATTTTTTTTAATCAAAGCTTTGCAAATTTCTTAATAGTAAATAAAATTGTCATTTGATACCTTATGCCTAATCTACTCACACAGTGCAAGCTCTATTTTTCCACTCTTATTATAACTGTGAAGCATGTCTCATATCATAGTTTTCAGTACTTTGGTACACCATATGGATGACAGTTCTCTTGTGTTATCAAACAACTGATGTTGAAACAATCCTCTAATACTGACATAGACAATGGGAGGATGAACGTGCTGATAACATAAGACTGAACAAACCTGATGGTTAAGAAAGATGGGACATTTTAATCCACTCAGATTTGTCAAGTTTCTTTGAATTTACATCTAGAGAATACTGGAACAATACAAGTTACTGTCACCAAACATGACTATGTCTCCTGAGTATACATTCAGATTCACCAATTTTGACTTTTTTAATGACTGAATGTTGTGTAAATAGTCTAGTTTTAAGGAGGTATGTATACAAATGTATGTGATGATGTAAGATTTGCCGGCTATGATTTCTTACAAGTTGTTTTCACATTTTGAAGTCCTAGAATCAATTATAAGGGAGATATAAGGCCCCTTTAGCATGATGACCCCACATGACCTTGAAGCAGGGGTCAAAGGTCAAATTTGACACTTGCAAAAGATTTCCAAACCACGATTTCCAAGAAGTTGGTTTATCATTCCAAACCCCTAAGACCAATGATAAGGGTGATGTTTGGCAGCCATTTTGTTTTCAAAACAAGGCTAAAATTACTCTCAGGCAAGCTTTCCTAGCCATTTACATTTTGTGCAAATCTGACACAGCTAGCTGCAATATTTTAAATTTTGGAACACACCAATGATTTTCCAACAATTGGCTATGGCGGCCATGTTTTTTTTTAGAGATGTAAAATCATTTTTTACAGACATGTTTTCACAGCCATAAACATTCTCTGCAAATTTGGTGAAGATATATTCATAACTGAATAAGATATAAAGCTTGATCTTAAAATGTGACAAAGTACACATGCATGCACAGACACACAGACACACAAAAGGCATTTCATAGTCTCCCAACCCCGACCTAGTAACATCTGTTTAATAGCGCCCCTTTTTCAATAAAAAATTTTAGGACCTAAAGTATTTTAAGAGTTGCCATGGCAACAGGTGTTGTCAGATACCATCCCAAAGCTACTCAGCTCATACTTAGCAAAAATATAAGAGTTTCTTTTTTACGTTTGTGCGTAAACGGAAACACTGGGTGTGCAATGTCATGGTGTGACCTTGACCTATAAAATCTTGTCCGGGGTATATGTCGGAAGCCCTAAGGTGTAGGAAGTTGATACTTGGTAGGGAGATTGGTGTGCAACGTCATGGTTTGACCTTGATTTGACCTTTGACATCGCCGTAGTGACCTTGACCTTTGAATTCTTGTCTGGGCTATATCTCGGAAACTGTAAGGTGTAGGAAGTTAATACTTGGTATACTAGGGATATTGGTTGGGAGTTGTAGGTGTGCAATGTCATTATGTGACCTTGATTGGACTTTTGATCTTACTGTAGGTACTTTGACCTTAAAAATTTTGTCTGGGCAATATCACTGAAACCATTAAGTGTAGGAGGTTGATGCGTGGTAGGGACATTGCTTAGAGGTTGTATGTGGGACAGGTCATGCTGCAATCTTGATTTGAGCTTTGACCTTGTCATAGTGACCATGAGTTTTAAAATCTTGTCAGAGCTATTTCTTGGATTCCGTAAGATGTAGAATGTTGACACTTGGTAGGGACTTGGTTAGGTTCTATATCTCATGGTGTTGAAAATTATTTCCTCAGGCTGTGGGGTATGGACATCTCTAGAGCTGTTATCATTAGCGATTTCTGTAGATTGACGCTCGCCTGTTAGATGCGAGTTGAACTCGAGTAAATGACACAAATATAAATAAAATAACAATGTCCAAATATTGTCATCAAGGGATCCGCCATTAACATGTTTAGTACCATTTTATTGCAAGGAAATATATTTTGTTGCCGGTTAAATTGTGCAGATATGTATGAGCACTTTATGGAACAGCCACGTAAATAAGGACAATAAAAAAAACGACCATTGCTCATTGATTTTTATGTCTTTGTGGTTAGATAAATTGCAAAAGTGCTGGTTTTATAACAAGCTTAGTATATCATAATTTCTTTCTTAAAAACTCAAGTTTAAAATGTGTAAATCGATGTGATCCCCAAATATCGCCCACCGAGTTACGACTGGAGTTTCGGTCAACTTGGTACAGCACTAGGCATCTCCGATGCTATTTTTATTCTGGTAGATTTTAATTTCTGTCCTGACATACCAATAAATCACATTGCTAAAATTTATCATCGATATTTCGTCTATATATGAAGCAATTCTTTATTTATTCCAATTTCAAAACAAAAATGGCCGATTTCCTGCTGTTTACTTGTCACTGCGCATGCGTGGTATCAAAAGGTCGAGAGGTGAAGAGTTCGCGAGGTTACGAGGTCACGCATGCGCATTCGGGTTATTCAGTTAGACGCAAGATTTTTTACTGAAAGCGTAGATATACATGCAATAAAACAGCACTGAAAGTAAGCTGTATAGTTTAAAATAAAATTTCTTGTAAGGCGAGAGCTACGCAGATGAAATCCATCTTAAACGACCAGTGTTAGAATGTACCCTAGCAAATCTTATTCGAAACGTCATACATCGAAGGAAAACGTGATCTCTGCAAGGAAACAATTGGAAACAACGTCTCCGAACGATGACAAATACCTTGTGCATTAGGAGACACGTTCTACTAAATCTCGGAAACTCTTGAATTTTTAACCCCGGAAAATACTAGCTGTGAAATTCAAAAATATTTGCAAAAACACTATAACTTTGGAACCACTCAATGGATTTTTGTCAAATAAAAAGCAAAATAAACTACAATAATTTGTCTTTCAACCAGTATAAATATTATATTTGTTTGGTAAATAAAAAAAATTTAGTCAAGTTTATTTTTTGACTATTTTCTTTACCCTGATGTACACAGGTAAACTGATCAGATATCTTTGTGAATATACAGCCATTTACAATGTACTGTAATTTTTTTATCAATATCATAAATAAAACAAATTTATTGCTTTTTAGTAACTGGGCATATCTAAAGATCTAAACATTATTTATTGAGGAAAATGTGGCAGAATATTATTTTTACCCCATTTTAAGTACCCCATGGGATACATGGTACCCCACATTTCATAACTCTAATCCGAACACCGGCTTTGCGAGGTATTTCAGCATTGTTTTTCTATTATTTTTCTACCCTGCAGTTTAACTAGAAGGGGTCAAGCCTAACTGACCCTCAAAAATTTGCACCGACACCCGGTTTTCAAAAGCGGGGGTCAGTTGACCTCCAGAAAAACGAGGCTCAGGAAACACTGACACCTACACCCTCTAAACCAATATCCCTACCAAGTATCAACTTTCTGCACCTTACGGTTTCCAAGATATAGCCCGGACATGATTATATACGTCAAAGTCACTACAGCAAGGTCAAAGCTCAAATCAAGGTCACTCCATGATGTTACACACCTACACCTCCTAACAAAATGACCCTACCAAGTAACAACCTCCTACACCTTACGGTTTCTGAGAAATAGCCCAGACAAGATTTTATAGGTCAAGGTCACTACAGCAATGTCAAATCAAGGCCACACCATGACGTTGCACACCTACACCCCCAACCAATATCTCTACCAAGTATCAACTTCCTACACCTTACAATTTCAGGAGATATAGCCTCAACAAGATTTTATAGGGCAAAGTCACTACGACAAGGTTGAAGGTCAAATCAAGGTCACACCACGACATTGTACACTTACAACCCCCAACCAATGTCCCAACCACGTATCAACTTCCCACACCTTACAGTTACCAAGATATAGCCCAGACAAGATTTTATAGGTCAAGGTCACTACGGCAAGGTCAAAGGTCAAATCAAGGTCAGACCATGACGTTGCACACCTACACATCCTAACCAATGTCCCTACCAAGTATCAACTTTCTATACCTTACGATTTCCGAGATACAGCCTGGACAAACTTTTTCCCACCGCCTGCCTGCCCGCCCATCCGGACATCATGGGTGAAAACAATACCCGTAAGGGCTGTGGGGTAAAAATCATATCGACAGAACTTATAATTAGAAGTTGTTTTGACAGAACTTTCAATTCTTGTGTTTCACTGGTTTGGAGGGATTTAAAATTCTATCATTATAACTTCAACTTCTGTTGATAAAATTGAGGGTATTGTTCCAAGGTCCAGATTTCTGAGGGATTTTCAAGTTCTGTCAATGAAACTTCAAATACTGTTAAATAAATTCCAATGGGATGTTCTGTCAACAGAGCTTCATTCTGGAAGTTCTATTGACTGAATTGTTATTTTCTCAGATTTAAATTTTTGTCATGACAGACATTTACGAAATTCAACCAGTTTTTGAGAATCCAGTTTCAAAGTTTTTGTTTGGTTTCTGAGTCAAGTCAGGTTATTTCCTGGTACCCAGCCATCCTATCGCAGCCCTAAGATTTTGGATTAGAAAATTAGATTTATACTTTTCTGAGTTGCTTGGAAGTCAAGAGTAAATCAAGGGCAAACCAGAATGTTCAAAGTACCATCTTCAATATTATTCACATCAACATCAACCTTACCATTGAACTTTGTTCTGATGTTGCATCTGCCACTTCTGCTGCTCCCGAAGTGACCTTTGAAACTACCAACCCTGTATTGGTTGCATCCGACGTGCCTGGATACGTAGAATACAGCTGCTCCCCAGTACTAGAAGTTTCAAAAAGTGAGGTTTGGCTACTATAGCTCGGTGTTTCGCAATAGTCTCCCATTACAGGTGGTTCACACTTGATAACCACAAGTTCATCCGAATCCTCATTATCATTCACTGATGGTCCCTGGCTATTGTGGTATTGATCCATACTCTTTCCTGCTCTGTGGAATCCATGGTCATCACTGACACTCCCACCTTGTCTTTCTCTCTTAACAGGTGTGATGTCTAAATGCACAACAAAGCATACAAAGTATACATAATTTCAAATGGTTGAGATTTTTCAATTTCCCCATCCAGTATGGCCCACATCTAAAGCCCGAGTATCATTACTTGTCAACTCTTTATAAACTCCCTCAGAATTTAACTATTCAATAAAAATGTACAATATTATTGTTTTCCCATCTTTATCTGTGATTTTTAGTGTAATATTTGAGTTTTATTTCAGTTGTTTATACACTGTCAAACACAGGAACCCTTTGAAAATCGTTAGCATGTTAAAACAACGGTCTGATTCCAAATACATAAAATGCTGTATAATGGCATTATTATGGCAAATATGTGTCATCACATGGGATTTTCAAGTTTTGCATCAATCTAATTACCTTACTAAGCTTTAAAATGCATTTTCAGAATAGGTCATGAGACTACATTAATACAGACTGATATGTCAAAATACAGAAAAAATAAACAAAAAGGGTTGAATCCTTCAATTTTTAAGGTTTATTATATCATTCTTGTACACAAATTTAGTGACTTCTATGTCAGCCGATTATTACTACCAGTAGACACAGCAAATACTGTTACCGGAAGTATTGAGTGTTGGAATAGCATTAATAAAATACTGCGAAATATTTGTGTACTTGAATATTTTGGTATGCTTATGTTAGGGATGAGTCATTAGGCCTGGTGTCTCGGTATCGAGAGCACTTTGCTGAAATACCATGATAAGATTTTTAAACTGCCACTTCGCTTGCCAAAACATGTAATGGAAGGAAGGGTTAAAAATTCTAGAAAAATACCCAAATCTGAAGAAATTATCAGCTTTTCTCCCATATTTTTGTGCATTTGCAGAATTTTATAGTAAGTTGAGTGGAAATGCCATGTTTTGCTTATGACTCTTTATAACCTCAATGTCACTTGTCAATACATATTATGGAAGGAAAACTTAAAATAATGAAAACAAACCACAAATCTGAAGAAATGGTACATATTAATCTCATATTTTGTGCATTTGGGGACTTTTATTGCGATGTTCTTAAGAGGAAACATCCATGTTTGGTTTGGGTGTACTAAAACGCAGAGTCCTGAAATCTGTAAGGTTTTGAAATAACGACTTCTAGATGTACATATTTTTGGTACTGACCCATCACTAGCTTATGTTAACATACTGAATATGTGAGGAAACGTTTCTTGGTTACATACAAGCGAAATACAGTATAAGCAGATCAGTACTTCTGGTCAATAAATAGGTTTCTGGGCCGTTATTCATAAAACTTGCTGAGACCAAATTTTGTCTCAAGTCTCAAGTTTTGGTCTCAAATCTGAGATTGTTTTTGGTCTCAAAGTTGTTGCTATTCACAAAATAGTTGAGACTAAATTTAGTCTCAGATTTGGTCTCAAACTTAAGACTGGTACATAGTTGTCTCAAATATTTTGGTAAAAGTCTCAAGCATTAGTTCACCTTAACTGAGATTCATGTTTTTACTTTTTATGGCTTAATGTAAAGTAGAAATAATTTACAACATATATAATACTTAGCCTAAACTTTTGTAACAACGGATAGCCCAAACTTTGGTTTCAAAAGTACCTTACTTTGAGACACTTTGAGACAGTGTTTTCTGACTGCATAGCAACAAAGAAGTAGATCATGTGACATGAAAAATAAACAAGAGGAGAGTGCCCGTGAACGGGCACTGTGTCAGCTGACTGAATGTTTTTGATTTGTGATGGTGATAATGAGAGGAAAGCATAATTATCAGGCAAAGGGCTGTACAGAAATACAGTAAATGGTAACTGAACACATGTTCGAAAGATATTCCGAAGCTGACAGAAGAAAACGACAAAAAAGTTGTGCCCTGCAAATGGTATTATGAAATAAAGTAACAAGGTAATTGTTTAAGGGTAAAAAGTAGGTTAAAAATATTTAAAGAAATACTATAAATGCAATATCCTCGTTCCACCATGAAGAAGGGGTCCAAAGGTCAAATCTGACCATACCAAAAGATTCCCAGCCAAAGAATTTAGGATGGTTTACCATCCCAAACCTCTCGGACCAATAATAAGTGAGTTATAGGCACTTTTTAAGTTTGGCTATCCTTGTTTGTGTACTTGAATATTTTGGTATGCTTATGTTAGGGATGAGTCATTAGGCCTGGTGTCTCGGTATCGAGAGCACTTTGCTGAAATACCATGATAAGATTTTTAAACTGCCACTTCGCTTGCCAAAACATGTAATGGAAGGAAGGGTTAAAAATTCTAGAAAAATACCCAAATCTGAAGAAATTATCAGCTTTTCTCCCATATTTTTGTGCATTTGCAGAATTTTATAGTAAGTTGAGTGGAAATGCCATGTTTTGCTTATGACTCTTTATAACCTCAATGTCACTTGTCAATACATATTATGGAAGGAAAACTTAAAATAATGAAAACAAACCACAAATCTGAAGAAATGGTACATATTAATCTCATATTTTGTGCATTTGGGGACTTTTATTGCGATGTTCTTAAGAGGAAACATCCATGTTTGGTTTGGGTGTACTAAAACGCAGAGTCCTGAAATCTGTAAGGTTTTGAAATAACGACTTCTAGATGTACATATTTTTGGTACTGACCCATCACTAGCTTATGTTAACATACTGAATATGTGAGGAAACGTTTCTTGGTTACATACAAGCGAAATACAGTATAAGCAGATCAGTACTTCTGGTCAATAAATAGGTTTCTGGGCCGTTATTCATAAAACTTGCTGAGACCAAATTTTGTCTCAAGTCTCAAGTTTTGGTCTCAAATCTGAGATTGTTTTTGGTCTCAAAGTTGTTGCTATTCACAAAATAGTTGAGACTAAATTTAGTCTCAGATTTGGTCTCAAACTTAAGACTGGTACATAGTTGTCTCAAATATTTTGGTAAAAGTCTCAAGCATTATTTCACCTTAACTGAGATTCATGTTTTTACTTTTTATGGCTTAATGTAAAGTAGAAATAATTTACAACATATATAATACTTAGCCTAAACTTTTGTAACAACGGATAGCCCAAACTTTGGTTTCAAAAGTACCTTACTTTGAGACACTTTGAGACAGTGTTTTCTGACTGCATAGCAACAAAGAAGTAGATCATGTGACATGAAAAATAAACAAGAGGAGAGTGCCCGTGAACGGGCACTGTGTCAGCTGACTGAATGTTTTTGATTTGTGATGGTGATAATGAGAGGAAAGCATAATTATCAGGCAAAGGGCTGTACAGAAATACAGTAAATGGTAACTGAACACATGTTCGAAAGATATTCCGAAGCTGACAGAAGAAAACGACAAAAAAGTTGTGCCCTGCAAATGGTATTATGAAATAAAGTAACAAGGTAATTGTTTAAGGGTAAAAAGTAGGTTAAAAATATTTAAAGAAATACTATAAATGCAATATCCTCGTTCCACCATGAAGAAGGGGTCCAAAGGTCAAATCTGACCATACCAAAAGATTCCCAGCCAAAGAATTTAGGATGGTTTACCATCCCAAACCTCTCGGACCAATAATAAGTGAGTTATAGGCACTTTTTAAGTTTGGCTATCCTTGTTTGACCTTGAAGGAGGGGGTCCAAGGTCAAATCCGACCACACAAAAAAATTCCCAGCCCATGATTTCCTGTAGCTTGTTTACCATCCCAAACTTGTAGGACCAATAATAAGCGAGTTCTAAGCAATTGTAAGTTTGACTATCCTCAACTGCCCTTGAAGGAGGGGTCCCAGGTCAAATCTGACCACACCAAAAGAATCCCAGCCCATGATTTCCTATATGTTGGTTTACCATCCCAAACCTCCAAGACCAATAATACGCGAGTTATAAGCACTTTAAGTTTGGCTATCTTCGTTTGACCTGGAAGGAGGGGGTCCAAGGTCAAATCCGACCACACAAAAAAATTCCCAGCCCATGATTTCCTGTAGCTTGTTTACCATCCCAAACTTGTAGGACCAATAATAAGCGAGTTTTAAGCAATTGTAAGTTTGGCTATCCTCAACTGCCCTTGAAGGAGGGGTCCCAGGTCAAATCTGACCACACCAAAAGATTCCCAGCCCATGATTTTCTATAGCTTGGTTTTCCATTCGAAACCTCTAGGACCAATAATAAGTGAGTTATAAGCACTTTTAAGTTTGGCTATCCTCATTTGACCTTGAAGGAGGGGTCCAAGGTGAAATCCGACCACACCAAAAAATTCCCAGCTCATGATTTTCTATAGGTTGGTTTTCATTCCAACCTCTGGGACCAATAATAAGCGAGTTATAAGCACTTTTATGTTTGGCTATCCTCATTTGACCTTGAAGGAGGGTTCCAAGGTCAAATCGGACCATATTAACAGATTCCCAGCCCATGATTTCCTACAGGTTGGATACAATGATTTACTCAACAGTGAGAACCTGAAAGAAGCTATTGCTCAGCTATCCCATGACATAGAGGTCTGCAATTTCACTATGTTATAGCTGACCAAAACGTCTGTGAATAACATATTTAACAAAATACTCTAAATGTAATAATTTTCAAGTTACAACTGATTTACTCAAGAGTGAGAACCTCAAAGTAACTATTACTCAGCTATGCAATGAGCTACATGTCTGAATTTTTGCTCTGTTATAGCTGACCTAAAAGTAGCTGAACAACATATTTAAGCAAAATACTGTAAATGCAATAGTTTTCAAGTTACAACTGATTTACTCAATAGTGAGAACCAGAAAATAGCTATTGCTCCGCTATGCCATGAGCTATAGGTCTGTAATTTCACTATGTTATAGCTAACCCAAAAGTAGGTGAACAATATATTTTAACAAAATACTCCAAATGCAATATTTTTCAAGTTATAGCTGATTTACTCAACAGTCAGTGCCTGAGAACAGCTATTGCTCAGTTGTGCCATGAGCTACAGGTCTGTAATTTCACTATGTTATAGCTGACCCAAAAGTAGCTGAATAACATATTTGCACAAATTTCTGTAAAAGCAATAGTTTTCCAATTACAACTGATTTACTCAACAGTGAGAACTTCAAAGTAGCTATTACTCAGCTATGCAATGAGCCACAGGTCTGGAACTTCACTATGTTATAGCTGACCCCAAAATAGGTGAATAAAATATTGAAACAAAATACTCTAAATGCAATAGTTTTCAAGTTATAAGTGATTTACTCAACAGTGATAACCTAAAAGTAGCTATTACTCAGCTATGCCATGAGCTACAGGTCTGAAATTTTACTATGTTATAGCTGACCCAAAAGTAGCTGAATAACATATTTATACTAAATTCTCTAAATGCAATAGTTTTCAAATTACAAGTGATTTACTCAACATTGAGAACTTCAAAGTAGCTATTACTCAGCTATGCAATGAGTCACGGGTCTGGAACTTCACTATGTTATAGCTGACCCCAAAATAGGTGAATAACATATTGAAACAAAATACTCTAAATGCAATAATTTCCAAGTTATAAGCGATTTACTCAACAGTGATAACCTAAAAGTAGCTATTACTCAGCTATGCCATGAGCTCAGGTCTGAAATTTTACTATGTTATAGCTGACCCAAAAGTAGGTGAACAACATATTTAAGCAAAATACTGTAAATGCAATAGTTTTCAAGTTACAACTGATTTACTCAATAGTGATGACCTAAAAGTAGCTATTACTCAGCTATGCCATGAGCTACAGGTCTGAAATTTTACTATGTTATAGTTGACCCAAAAGTAGCTGAATAACATATTTATACTAAATTCTCTAAATGCAATAATTTTCCAATTACAACTGATTTACTCAATAGTGAGAACCTCAAAGTAGTTATTACTCAGCTATGCAATGAGCTACAGGTCTGAAATTTCACTATGTTATAGCTGACCCAAAAGTAGGTGAACAACATATTAAAGCAAAATACTGTAAATGCAATAGTTTTCAAGTTACAACTGATTTACTCAATAGTGATGACCTAAAAGTAGCTATTACTCAGCTATGCCATGAGCTACAGGTCTGAAATTTTACTATGTTATAGCTGACCCAAAAGTAGGTGAACAACATATTTAAGCAAAATACTGTAAATGCAATAGTTTTCAAGTTACAACTGATTTACTCAATAGTGATGACCTAAAAGTAGCTATTACTCAGCTATGCCATGAGCTACAGGTCTGTAATTTCACTATGTTATAGCTGACCCAAAAGTAGCTGAATAACATATTTATACGAAATTCTCTAAATGCAATAGTTTTCCAATTACAACTGATTTACTCAATAGTGAGAACTTCAAAGTAGCTATTACTCAGCTATGCAATGAGCCACAGATCTGAAACTTCACTATGTTATAGCTGATCCCAAAATAGGTGAATAACATATTGAAACAAAATACTCTAAATGCAATAGTTTCCAAGTTATAAGCGATTTACTCAACAGTGATAACCTAAAAGTAGCTATTACTCAGCTTTGCAATGAGTCACGGGTCTGGAACTTCACTATGTTACAGCTGACCCCAAAATAGGTGAATAACATATTGAAACAAAATACTCTAAATGCAATAATTTCCAAGTTATAAGCGATTTACTCAACAGTGATAACCTAAAAGTAGCTATTACTCAGCTATGCCATGAGCTACAGGTCTGAAATTTTACTATGTTATAGCTGACCCAAAAGTAGGTGAACAACATATTTAAGCAAAATACTGTAAATGCAATAGTTTTCAAGTTACAACTGATTTACTCAATAGTGATGACCTAAAAGTAGCTATTACTCAGCTATGCCATGAGCTACAGGTCTGAAATTTTACTATGTTATAGCTGACCCAAAAGTAGGTGAACAACATATTTAAGCAAAATACTGTAAATGCAATAGTTTTCAAGTTACAACTGATTTACTCAATAGTGATAACCTAAAAGTAGCTATTACTCAGCTATGCCATGAGCTACAGGTCTGAAATTTTACTATGTTATAGCTGACCCAAAAGTAGGTGAACAACATATTTAAGCAAAATACTGTAAATGCAATAGTTTTCAAGTTACAACTGATTTACTCAATAGTGATGACCTAAAAGTAGCTATTACTCAGCTATGCCATGAGCTACAGGTCTGAAATTTTACTATGTTATAGTTGACCCAAAAGTAGCTGAATAACATATTTATACTAAATTCTCTAAATGCAATAGTTTTCCAATTACAACTGATTTACTCAACAGTGATAACCTAAAAGTAGCTATTACTCAGCTATGCCATGAGCTACAGGTCTGAAATTTTACTATGTTATAGCTGACCCAAAAGTAGGTGAACAACATATTAAAGCAAAATACTGTAAATGCAATAGTTTTCAAGTTACAACTGATTTACTCAATAGTGATGACCTAAAAGTAGCTATTACTCAGCTATGCCATGAGCTACAGGTCTGAAATTTTACTATGTTATAGCTGACCCAAAAGTAGGTGAACAACATATTTAAGCAAAATACTGTAAATGCAATAGTTTTCAAGTTACAACTGATTTACTCAATAGTGATGACCTAAAAGTAGCTATTACTCAGCTATGCCATGAGCTACAGGTCTGAAATTTTACTATGTTATAGTTGACCCAAAAGTAGCTGAATAACATATTTATACTAAATTCTCTAAATGCAATAATTTTCCAATTACAACTGATTTACTCAATAGTGAGAACCTCAAAGTAGTTATTACTCAGCTATGCAATGAGCTACAGGTCTGAAATTTCACTATGTTATAGCTGACCCAAAAGTAGGTGAACAACATATTAAAGCAAAATACTGTAAATGCAATAGTTTTCAAGTTACAACTGATTTACTCAATAGTGATGACCTAAAAGTAGCTATTACTCAGCTATGCCATGAGCTACAGGTCTGAAATTTTACTATGTTATAGCTGACCCAAAAGTAGGTGAACAACATATTTAAGCAAAATACTGTAAATGCAATAGTTTTCAAGTTACAACTGATTTACTCAATAGTGATGACCTAAAAGTAGCTATTACTCAGCTATGCCATGAGCTACAGGTCTGAAATTTTACTATGTTATAGCTGACCCAAAAGTAGCTGAATAACATATTTATACGAAATTCTCTAAATGCAATAGTTTTCCAATTACAACTGATTTACTCAATAGTGAGAACTTCAAAGTAGCTATTACTCAGCTATGCAATGAGCCACAGATCTGAAACTTCACTATGTTATAGCTGATCCCAAAATAGGTGAATAACATATTGAAACAAAATACTCTAAATGCAATAGTTTCCAAGTTATAAGCGATTTACTCAACAGTGATAACCTAAAAGTAGCTATTACTCAGCTATGCCATGAGCTACAGGTCTGAAATTTTACTATGTTATAGCTGACCCAAAAGTAGCTGAATAACATATTTATACGAAATTCTCTAAATGCAATAGTTTTGAAGTTATAAGCAATTTACTTAACAGTGATAACGTAAAAGTAGCTATTACTCAGCTATGCCATGAGCTACAGGTCTAAAATTTTACTATGTTATAGCTGACCCAAAAGTAGCTGAATAACATATTTATACGAAATTCTCTAAATGCAATAGTTTTTAAGTTACAAGTGATTCTACTCATGATGGAAGTTACTGAAAAGCCCAAAAGTAGCTATTACTCACTTAGCTATTGAGACAGGCACCCAACTTACTCACCATATTGTAGCTATGAAAAAAGTAGCTGAATAACATATTTTAACAAAATGCTCTAGATGCAACAGTTTTCAAGTTATAAATGATTTTGTGCATGATTTCATGAATGTTAATGCATTAAAAATTATTAAAAAAATTTATTAAAAAAAAAGTAAGAGAGATCCAGGTCTCATACTCACACAAGAGAATCTACCTCTGGCCTAGTACATATATGCAAGATATGAGAGAAATCCCTGCAATAGTCACTGAGAAAATTGTGATAAAAAGTTGAAATTTTCACACTTTTGGTGGGGGTACCCCCCTTGTAATGTCTCTAGCAAACAGACGAACAGACAGATTTGCATGCCTTGAACATTTTTTTCATCCTCGATAGATAAGGTATCTTTTAAAAAAAACAGCACGTCTCTAGGCCTTGTAGTTTTGGAGGAGAAGTTGTTCACGCGGACGCGTACGCGGACGCGTATGCGTACGCCCACGCCGCAGAGTGACGACATAATGTCAGCTGACTGACAAGTCAGCTGACATAAAAACAGTTGACACATTTTTTAATTTAGTTTTTATTTTAATAGCCAGTATGATTTTTGTTAAGAATTAAAACACACAAAAACTATTGATCTTTTAAAAAATATTGGTATATTTGCAAGTTTATGGTTTGTTTACATTGGAAAAACTTGAGACTGGTCTCAGCTTGGTCTCAGCTGAGAACCTGTTTGTGAATACAAAGTTGAGACTTGGTCTCAGCTGAGACCAAATCTCAAAGCTGAGACTATTTTTGTCTCAGACTTAAGATCTCTTTATGAATACGGCCCCTGGTTTACAGTCTTTTAAACTATGTTAATTAAAACTTACAGAAAATTTAAACATTACATCTGTGAACAAGTAGCATTTTTTGCACTCAAATAGTACTTGTAAACAAGTTCTGCTTTGTGTGATAAAAACATTTTATCATGCCATTTTTTTTTACTCAAACAGAACAGAAACTGACAATTTATGCTGCTAGTGGGAAAATTTTGAAAACTGCCAGTGTTGAAATATAAGAGTACTCTTTTCTAAATTCTATGTTATAAATAATCCACTATTCTACTCCTTTTACAGCCCAATCAACCATGTTTCCTCAAATACTGCTTTTCATCTGAAAATAATGCTGAGCATTTGATAAACACTTTCTAAACAAATGAAAGTGCTTCAAGTATACTTAAGTAGCTATATCAAAGAGGAAGAGCAGAATTTAGTGATTTTTCTCAAGGTGTTGTTTTCATAAGATACTCAATAAACTTCAGAAAATTGTGAAATAAATTTCAAAGCTTTCACAAATGATTATTCACCAGGCTGTTAAATTCTACATGTATGTTAGTAGTAAAGAGCAAAGTAAACATCAGTACATTACAATTATTAACGCTCGATGAGAGGAGAGGGTATTGTGATCAGTTTGTGTCTGTCTTTCGGTCTATGTACGGTTTTGCCCTTATAACTCAAAAAAATTATAACATCAATTAAGCTCAAATTTGGTGGGCAGATATGTCATGGGGTACAGACGGATTCCTCCAAATTTGGTAAAATTTGAGTGGAAATTAAAGTCAAGAGACAGTTTTTCTAATTTTCAATTGGGCATATACAGAGAAACTGATTCTTTTCATCACATACGTAAAAATCAATATTTTGCTTTCTGATGATGTCATTACTTAATGATGTCACAATACAATTGCCACTGTGAGGTCACAAATCTAGCTTGTGATACCTTTTGTATTTAAGTACAAATGTTTATTCTCATTTTTATGTCTTGAAATTGACATAAAGATAATAAAGAGGGAGGTGGTGTATTCATCATTTTTATGTATTTGTTTTTATTTTATTTTGTTTTTCTTTTCAACCTGGACAGTCCATCACAAAAATATACCCTGAGGGATTTTCACCAAAAGTGACTTTTAACCAATATTTTTACCTCCACCAGGAGTTCATGTTTCTGAGTGCTATGTGTTTGTCTTTTTGTCTGTGTTTGTTTTTTGTTGTTTAGATTACTCCAGAACTAATGAACAGATCTTTCTAGAATTTTTTTGTGGGTAGGACCTGGCACAAGGAAGAAGTTATTAATTTTGGGGAAAGATCTGGATCATATTTTGGACACAAAAAAAAAATCATTAATTTTCAGAGGTCCCATTTCAATGTATTTTTAATGACTTTGGCTTTCTACTTGATACTTGTTCAAAAGTAATTAACAAGTTTTTTGATGTTAATTTTTTAGTAGGAAGGAGCTAGCCATGGGAAGAAGTGATTGCAGTTCAGAAAAGTGCCCAGTTAATATTCTGACTATCAATAAACCTTGAAAATTTTTGGAAATGCCATCATGTTGGAAGTGTGCTCAATGGTTTCTGGTACACTTTGTGCCCATTTTATCAATTAACATTTACAATAATGTCAGCTAGAGTGAGCCATAATATTATGAACTCACAAAATATTTATTCAGTGTCTGTATTTATGTGTTCAGGTATGGATGTTTTCCTCAGTGGGGAGAAATCCACTGAAAACTAGATTGTGCCGACTCGACGCCAACATATCCCCAGACAGGCCATCTCTTATACCACAAGCCCACAAGCATTCACTGAGTATTTTTTGCAGCACCCATTTTGTGTGATTCACAATTATTATAAACTATTTTTTTTTTTTTTTTTGGGGGGGGGGGGGGGGGGGGGGGGTCAAACCATTCTTCTTTTTCTTTTCATTTTTTTTTTTTTGCGGGGGGGGGGGGGTTGGATGATCATTCATGGGTCTCACAAACATGTTAAATGTCTACTTAAAGCCCTGGTTTTTGGCATATGAAAAAAGAACATATTAATATATTCCCAAATGAGATTTCAGCTGTATCAGGCACATATTATGACAGTTATAGGGCTTAAAAGTGGTAAAAAGTCAATAAATTGGAGGTCTGTGGGCATTTAAGAGACCTAAAGGTGAACTTAAAATTAAAGTTACAGACTTAAAATTTTTAACAGACTTAGAGTACATGTAGAAGTTATATCTACTACAGTTACAGACTTGTCAGACCTACCACTTTTAAGTTATAAGGGAAAATATTTGAAAAATGTCGAAAAAAATGTCTAAGTATGGTCTTTACGGGCCCCCAAAACAATTTTAACCTACCACTTTTAAGTTATAGGGGAAAATATGGGAAAAATGTCGAACAAAAATGTCTAAGTATGGTCTTTATGGGCCTCAAAAACAATTTTAACCTTAACATAAAATCTTGATTTTAGGTAGATGTAAAGAGAATATAGTAATGTGTTCCCAGGTAAAATTTGAGCCAGATAAGCCACATATTCTGTGACCTAGAGGGCATTAAGTGGCAAAAAGTCGAATTTTTCTGACCTTAAGGTGGCCATAAGTTCTTTATTATTGGGAGTTTAAGGTCACCTTAAAATAGGGTTCCTCTCCTGACCCAAATACATCTGTGTGCCAAGTTTGAATAAAATCCGTGAAAGCGTTTTTGAGTTATCACGCACATAAGTCACAACATACGGCGGCGGCGGTGGATATAATTAATTTACATGTTTGATTTGATTTTATTGTATTTCTTACAATACTTTATAACACTTGTGAGACTGGTCACATCAACTTGAGCGTTTTTTCTCTCTGAGCGCATCTTGTTATGTAAGAAACATACACATAATTCTATCTGAATTTAAGTGCCAACAGGTTGAGATCACATGTACCAGTTTCACAGTTACTCACATTTCTCATGCATGAATAAAATTTGAAACTTTGTAAATACTTCAATAATTTAATATTGTTGCTAAAAAAAACAACTAGAGTATTGCTTCGCAAGAGAAAAAGAAATTGTTTTTGCACAGCGTCCCAATGAGTATTAATCAGTTTGTAGAAATGACTACCTGTGTTCAATATGTTTTTTCCATTTATGACAAAATGCAAGGTTTCCTAGATGAATCTGGTTTGTTTAATTTTTTATTTCTTTATTATTTATTTTTTATTTCAAAATCGCTCTATCTTTCTCCGTTTCTGAGATAAACGCGTTTTTGCATTTAATGCAGAAATTCAAGATGGCCGCCAAAAGTGGCGGGAAAACATTTTTTGAGAAAAGTCGCCAGTAGACTCTGCAGCTACCCTGTGGGTCAAAAATTTCGCCGAAATCGCTCTATCTCGCTCTGTTTCTGAAATAAGCATCCCAATGAGTATAAATCAGTTTGTAGAAATGACCGTCTTCCTGTGTTTAATATGTTTTTCCATTTATGGAAAAATGCAAGGTTTCCTAGATGAATCTGGTTTGTTTATTTATTTATTTTTTTTTTTTTGGCATTTTTTGCAGAAATTCAAAATGGCCATGAAAGTGGCGGGAAAATAATTTTTGCGAATAGTCGCCAGTAGACCTTGCAGATACCCTGCGGGTCAAAAATTTCGTCGAAATCGCTCCAGTTCCGAGATAAACGCGTTTTAGCATTCAATGCAGAAATTCAAGATGGCCACCAAAATGGCGGGAAAACGATTTTTGCGAAAAGTTACCAGTAGACTCTGCAGATACCCTATGGGTCAAAATTTTTGTCGAAATGGCTCTATCTCGCTCCGTTTCCGAGATAAATGCGTTTTCAGCGTTAAGAAAAATTGTGACATTTAGTAAATCGTTAATAAGTTGGCCATTTTGTATTGGATCACTTCCAAAAGTTAATGATTTCCAGACATCTATATAACAAACCTACTTGCAAAATTTCATGTGAATAGGTGAAGCGCTTTTTAAGTTATCATCCAGACAAGCACACCCTTTTGAAAAACATGTTTTTGGTCATGTGACTTCTCTGATTGGTTAAAGAAATTTTTCCCAGGGCTACTGCATACACCTGCCAAATAGGAGGAGAATCCGCCTTAGGGCTGCAAAGCTATTGCGAAAAGAAATTGCGGATCCGGCAGAGTTGCTTCTCCCATATACAAACAAGCGTAAGCTTAATTTGGCACACAGCTGTACATAATATTTCTGTGGCTGTCAATTACAAGACTGTGAAAACAAAAAAATTGTTATAAATATGTTATCCTGGTTGTGATCTAAAAGATCTGCATTTTGCCTCAATCAGATAATCACATACCTCCTATGATTTCTCCTTGATCACTGTCAGAGTCTGGGTAACCTTGGTCTTTCATAGGCTTTCTTCTCTTCCGAGGACTCTTTGACTTTGAGCAAATGGTTTTTTCTTGTCTTACACCAATGACTGTGCTTGTTTCTTGTCCTGCGTTGGATTCTACTTGCTCTGTATTGACTTCTATATCTCCTGCTACAGTTTCCTTGATGCTCACCAGGAAGACGTCATTCTGGTCCAGGGTGATACCAACCAGGGCCTCAATACAAAACTCCTTATTGTAAGTGAGGCCATTTTTGCATAAAAGAGGAATAGCCTCCTTCAGTAATAATCGAACTCTTTCTTGTTCTGCGTGCAATACCATGGCCTTAATAACCTACAAAATACAGGACATCTGTTGAATTGAATTTAAGGTACCGGAATAATTATCTGCTTAACCACTGTTTCCAGATAATGGTAAATTTTAAGAGAAGAGTCTCTATAGGGACCAGATTTTTGCTTTTATGAAAAAAGCAAAGACACCCGTACCCCACAGCCTGAAGGACCATGAGTTGTGGAAGAGGTGAAACAGTACAAAGACAAGACTTTCAGAAAAGTGTAAGTTTTGAAAAGGCGCAGGAGAAATAACCCACAAGAAAAAGAAAATGTATATAAAGACAGGAGATCAAAACAAGCCAATTTATCAGGAACATGACAATATTAATTAGTGAACCAAAAGTTAAACAAGTTTTAAAATTTACTAACTGAAGTATTGCTGTTAATGGAGATAGCACAATTATGTAAAAATTCAAATACCAATCAGTTGCAGCAATCCATATATCTTTGAAATAGCAATATGACACATTCTGGAAGAGCCAAGGTCACACCAAGATACATTTCCTACACCTTACAGTTTCTGAGATAAAGCCTACACAAGATTTAAAGCTCAAGGTCACAATGTTAAGGTCAAATCATGGTCACATCATGATGTTACACATGTACACAGCCCATCAAATGTACCCTACTAGGTATTAACCTCCTACACCTTACTGTTTCCAAGATAGAGCCCGGGCAAGATTTTAAAGGTCAAAGTCACTATGGTAAGGTAAGAAGATCAAACCAAGGTCACACCATGACCTCCAAACCAAATTCCCTACCAAGTATCAACTTCCTATACCTGACAATTTCTGAGATATAGCCCGGATAAGATTTGTAAAGGTCAAGGTCATTACGGTAAGGCACAAAGGTCAGATGAAGATCGCATCATGATGTTGCACACCTACAACCCGCAGCCAATGTCTCTACCAAGTATCAACTTCTTACACCGTAAGGTTTCTGGGATACAGCCTGGAGAAGATATTTGTTTCCTGCCATCCACTCACTCGCCCATTTTGAGCAAATTTTGGATGCTTTGGGTACTATAGAACCTGGTCTCTAATTAAGTCTCTGAAAAATTTTTATTTTCCGAATTCCTTCCACTATCTTGAACTTTGCTGGAAATAGAAACTATCAACTATCTTAAAATTAATTAAAACATTTAAAGATAAGGGTGATTTCAAGCCAATTCTGGACCCTTTCGGTACTACAGACTCTGGATATAATGTCTCTGAAATTTTTTTTAATTTTCTGAATTTAGCCACCATCTTTAACTTTGCTGGAAATGGAAAATGTCGATGATTTCTAGAAAACCATTTGAGATAGAGCGATTTCGAACAAATATTGGACCCTTAGAGTACCACAAACCTTCGATACAATGACTATGAAAAATTTTTAATTTTCCTAATTTTGGCCGCCATCTTAAATTTTGGCGGAAAACAAAAATGTCTCACTTCAGAATGACTAAATTCTCTATATGTTACTTTATACCAAGTCCCATCCGGAGTTGCAATGTAGAACTTCAAATGTGAAAATAACCTGTAGTAATCATATCCTGGAAATCTTTTGTAAGTGTCAAATTGTATCTTTGACCCCCTGCTTTAAGGTTCAGTTGGATCATCACATTGAAAAAGGCCTTGTATCTCTCATTTTTTGTGGTCAGACTACCTGTATTTCTGTTTAATACCTGGAGGGAGATAAATACCATGGCAGTGGTCTTGTTAAGTGTGGCGTTATCTCAAGTTCTTTAAAAGGTATAAGCTCAATTTTGAAGATGTAATAGATGTTTTACCCACCCTCTTTGGAATATTTTTACTTGGTGCATCTAAATATCAATTCAAGGGAAAAGAAATTGCATTACAAAGGTATTAATTACAAAAATAACTTGCTTGTTGAATCTGGAATTTACTTGAGCACTTCACTTTTGTACAAAAATTTAACATTAAAACAATCTTATATGCTTTTTACTCACTTATCCACTCTGTTTCAAGGCAATTGTGAATGAAAACTACAAAATTAATAGTATCTCTGTTGTGGGTGTTAAACTTTGGAACAGTTTACACTGCGATATAACAAGCATAGCATGTTTAAAAAAGTTTAAATTAATAAAAATAATTAATAAACTAAAAAAATGTTTTTGCTAACAAAAACAAAGCATCCCCAAAGGTTAGATGCAATAAAATATAAAGTAGAAAAAGCTTTTTGAAAAGAAAAACATGCAGCGCTGAGAGAAGTGAAAGTTAAGCAGACAGTGTGGAGGTTTATACATTAACTTGTAAGAAAAATGTTAAGCGTTGTTTTGTTTTCTATGGTCATAAATTCTGAAAAGTTAATTTAATAAATGTTACAGTTTGTAATAGTGGTGGCATCGTTTACAGAAATCAAAACCGGTTCGAAACGAACGGGGCTTTGAAATGAACGAAATCCGGTATTTTGTATGCTTGTTACTGGCAGTGATTATTTCTCGTGAGGCGTACACGAACCAGAACTTGCAACTGGAAATGGCTTTCACAAGATACTAAAAAGTATGTAAACATGACTTTTGCTCAACATAAAGTAAAAATGTGACATATTTAATAAAATATGTATATTTTTGGTCGTTTTGATGAAGTATCAGCCATTAGAAAGCCTAAAATAACTAGATCTACGCATCGGAGAAACAATGCAAATTTGTATCCACCGAAAAGACAACTCACCAAAGCCAGTGAACCATCGTTTGACCTTGAGAGGGGCCCCAAGGTCAAATCTGAAAATATCAGAAGATTCCCAGCCCTGTAAGTTGGTTTCATATTGCAAAACTCTAGGACCAATAATAAGCGAGTTATAAGCACTTTTAAGTTTGGCTATCTTCATTTGACCTTGAAGGAGAGGTCCAAGGTCAAATCAGACCACATCAAAAGATTCCCAGCCCATGATTTCCTATAAGTTGGTTTACCATCCCGAACCTCTAGGACCAATAATAAGCGAGTTATAAGCACTTTTAAGTTTGGCTATCCTCCTTTGACCTTGAAAGAGAGATCTCCTATAAGTTGGTTTACCATCTCAAACCTGTATGACCAATAATAAGCAAGTTATAAGCACTTTTAAGTTTGGCTATCCTCGTTTGACCTTGAAGGAGGGGTCCAAGGTCAAATCAGACCACACCAGAAGATTCCCAGCCCATAATTTCCTATAAGTTGGTTTACCATCCCAAACCTGTACGAACAATAATAAGCGAGTTATAAGCACTTTTAAGTTTGGTTATCCTCGCTTGACCTTGAAGGAGAGGTCCAAGGTCAAATCTGACCATACCAGAAGATTCCCAGCCTATGATTTCTTAAAAGTTGGTTTACCATCCCAAACCTGTACGACCAATAATAAGCGAGATATAAGCACTTTTAAGTTTGGCTATCCTTGTTTGACCTTGAAGGAGGGGTCCAAGGTCAAATCTGACCACACCAGAAGATTCCCAGCCCATGATTTCCTATAAGTTGGTTTACCATCCCGAACCTCTAGGACCAATAATAAGCGAGTTATAAGCACTTTTAAGTTTGGCTATCCTCCTTTGACCTTGAAAGAGAGATCCAAGGTCAAATCAGACCACACCAAAAGATTCCCAGCCCATGATTTCCTATAAGTTGGTTTACCATCCCAAACCTCTAGGAGCAAAATAAGAGAGTTATAAGCACTTTTAAGTTTGGCTATCCTCGTTTGACCTTGACAGAGGTGTCCAAGGTCAAATCTGACCACACCAAAAGATTCCCAGCCCATGATTTTCTATAGGTTGGTTTACCATCCCAAAACTCTAAGACCAATAATAAGGGAGATATAAGCACTTTTCATGACTGACAAAGAAACACCCGTGGCGGCCATCTTGTTTTTCAAAATGAGGCCAAAAATATTCCCAGTCAAGATTTTGTAATGAGGAACATACCCTGCGAATTTGAGATCTCTACCTATAATACCCTTTGCTCTAGAGGTGGATACAATTAATGATGTGTTACTGTGTGAGGTTTTTACAATTGTTTTGGCTCAGCTGATCCTTCCTTAGTGGAAACAGACTTCAACCTAAAAATGGTTAACCTTGGCTCTACTTCACTTGTGTGTAGATCCGTGGCACGACCCCACATTGAACTGGAGATTTGCATAAAACTCATATATATAAAAATGTGTACACACACTGTTCCCATAACTATTTTGTCTAGGGCTGTGAATGGTTACTCGAGCCGCGATAGACGAGTCGATCTTTGCATGGACTCGCGTCCATTTCACTACTCGGTTACTCGCAAGGTATTGTATTATCGCCCACAAAATGAAATGTTTGTGTAAAATATGCTATGTTTCAGCATTTCCGTCATATAATATCAATTAAAGTTAAGGTTTTTGCTTAAAAATGTATACTTTACTCCATATTCCATAATAACTGGTTAAGTAGAAGACGTTTTTCTTCCGAAGTTTCATTACCAGAATCCACGTCTTGTTTACAGAAGACTTATAATGGTAGGTACTAAACCTCGCGGTTACTCGAATTTGGGCCAGTTTTCAGAGAGCGAGTACTCGGAGCTGTTTTTTAGCACTCGTCCCAGCCCTAATTTTGTCACATTTCCTTCAACAATCAATAAACATGCAAGCATAGGTGGCCAAGAATAAATGATATTTCCTCATTTTCAATGTAATTTGGACCATTTCTCCAAAAATTTAAAATTGTTCTTTCATAGTAAAAACTGTGTAAAATAGCATATATTTTATACACGTGCTGTATTTAGTGTGTCTTTGGCTTAACATCAATTTTTTTCTAACCACATTAAACCATTTCCAGTCAATTTGCAAGTTTTATTCAGCATAAAAGTATTTTATGCAAATCGCTAGTTCTGTGTGGGGTCATGCCACGGCTCTACACATAAGTGAAGTAGAGCCGAGATAACCACATCTAACTTCAACCATAGATCAGCTGCGCCATTTTCTCTAGATCTGGTAAAATCTGCGCTACTATAGTATAGTAGCTTGTGTGTAGAGCCATGGCACGACCCCACACATAACTGGAGATCTGAATAAAACACAAATACCATACAAATGTGTACTCATAACTGTCCCCAAAACTATTTTATTACATTTCCCTCAACAATCAGTCAACATGCAAATATATTTGACAAAAAAAGCTTCTTTCATTATAAAAGCTGTGTAAAATAGCACATTTATCATATAAAGATATTGCATTTCCAATGTCATTGGCTTAATATCAATTGTTTTTAACTACATGAAACCATTTTTTGTAATTTTATCACATTTTATTCAATAGAAAAGGATATTATGCAAATCTCTAGTTCTGCGTAGGCTCGTGCCATGGCTCTACACGCAAGGAATCCCACACAAGTACTGCTCAGCTAGTGAATTTCGTCACCCAGTAAATTTTGTCACCTGCCCCTTAAACCCTCAAAAACCAGCAATACTTATGTTTAAATAAATACATGTAACCACAGCTTGTAATATTAAAATCAATAAAATGTAGTGGTGGTGAACCAATTCACGCCCATGTTCCAATTCACACCCACCCATAAATTTTATTCAAAACCATCACAGTTACACAATAAATTACATATGTATATTATAAAATTGATCATTATCTATGATGTGGTAAACATCTTTTCCATGAAAAAGTACAAATCTTTGAGAAAATTGAGGGTGGGCGTGAAAAGGTACACGGGCGTGAATTGTTTCACCACCACTAATTCAGCGATGGAAATTAAGTGTAAAAATGGTTTAATACTGTCATGAAATGCAGGTGCCGAAATTCATTGGGCGACGAAATTCACTGGCTGAGCAGTAGAACCGATTTTGCATTCAGCTTGATCCATGTTGGTGAACACAGGAGGATCAAGTGAAGATATCGCTGTGTCCGGTGGATTCGATGGTTCTTACTAAAAGTCGGAAAACTGCAGTGTTATGTCAAAAAAATTACGAAAATATATTTTAAAGTGAGAAATATCATGTACTACACTTTTAGACTTTTAGTAATATTTTTTCAAAAATTTCTTCACGGCTTTTTAATTGAATGAAAACTCACAAACTGGATCTGTTTTCACAAGATTTGATCTGTGCAATATATATTATATGAATCCAAGGGTAAAAATAGTCAGGTCAAATCTAAAGGAACTATGAAAGCCACAAATATATTTTCCATATTGAAGATATTTTATTGCAGTTAATTTCATATTTGATAAGACATTTGAAAAGTGATGTGTACACCATTATTAAGTAGTAAAAAAAAAAACAAAAAAACTCTCATCTTTAAATAATTCTGTCTGGTTTCCTGGTTAATTTTAAGGCAATAAAAATCAAGCAGAAGAACTGTTTCATCACCTTTCCAATTTTATATAGCATGTAAGTGTTGGTAATCCAGATTATAAAATATTAAAAATATATATGCACTTGTTGAGATACACCATCTTGTTCAAATTTTGATAAAACATCTAAAATGGTTCATTCATCTGAGCTACAAATTTCATATCATGTTAAGCTTATGGACTGTTGTTCTTAATTTTAGGAAAGTTAGGTTATATATTTTCTAAGATATCTGAAGAAGTGGTAAGAAAAATGGAGAAAAGGTATTAACTGTAAAAATAACTCCACTTTTATTAATGTTTTGTTGTTTTTGTGTAGTTATTAATTAAATTAAAACGAACAGAAACACTTAAAATACTTTTCCAATTATATATTTAATATCTGTTGGCAAAGTAGTTTTTGAAATATTCACATAAGATGACAAACTCTTGAAATCCTCCATCTTGTTTTTTTCATAATTTAAATGCTGGCAAAGTGAGTGTTATTTACAAATGCATAATATTTAATATTTTTTACAATCATTCATGGTCTACACTGTTTTAGAATTGTTTGCTAATATTTTTGTACCTTAAAAACTTCTTTTTTGTATTTTAGCATACCCCATTAATCACCATAGCAACAGTAAATCTGATTGGTCGAACCCACCGGACATTTCCTTCAAAATGTAAACAAAACCATATTGAGAGTTAATCAATAAAATATCCACAAATATCCAAAAATTCATAGTTTGTTTGTCAAATTGAGAGAAAATGGATTTTTTTTTCAGAGTAACTGTACGATTTTTAGCACAAATTATATGCAGTATATTATATTTCTTAATTTAAATCTAAGATCGTCAAATCCACCGTACGCAAGTATACTGCTACCCTGCATAAGTTGGCCGCCCTCACCACATCTTCACAGGGCTTTAATATGAGCGACCTACTACACTCTGAAATCATGTATTATTGTTAAAGGTCACAGGAAAAGAATTTTTATTTTTGCTTTAGTGTTTTGGTAGGGAGGAAGCACATCCAAAACATCTATTTAGAAGTAATAAAACACACCACAAACAATCACAGCAGTAAATGTTTAGTTGAACAAGCACATGTGCTTCTCAAGGACAATCCAGGCCGAATTCTCCCCGAGTGTCTGCACTTTGAGTGACGTAAGAGCTACTAAACAGACTTTTCTCCACTCCATGCTTTACCATGTGTTTATACAGAGAATCACCCAAAGCTTGTCCCAGACATATAATACTCCCAACTTAATTGACATTTTTAATCTACATTACTATAAAAATAGGCAAATAATATAATCACTAACTAGATTGGGCCAACTCGGCACCAACATATCCCCAGACAGGTCATCACTCACGCCACAGGTTTTGATTGGGAATTTTTTATTTAATCCATTTGTTGTATGCCATAAATATTGGGAAAAGTTATATGAACTTAAGCACATCAATCTACTAAGTTTATATATTCCCAAGGAAGATGGTGTATCCCCAGACGTCGAATACATAACTCAACAGATCATATTTTCAATCTTCCTGCAATGATAACTCTGAACCTATTTTCAAAGTATTTAAATGATTGATGATTGAATGTCCATTCTAAATTAATAATCTCAAAAGAGCATATCTGTTTCTATATTTGTTGACAAATAAAATATTATTTTTAACTCAACTCATCATACTTTTCAATCTTCCTGCAAAGGGTAACTCTGAACCTATTTTCAAAGTATTTAAATGATTGATGATTGAATGTCCATTCTAAATTCATAATTCCAAAAGCGTATCTCTGTTTCTATATTTGTTCACAAATAAAATATTATTTAAAAATCATACATTATTTATATTATTATTTTATTATATTATTGTTATAATTTGCATTGTTTTTCAGTTATTCATTTCCTCCATTCCTATATATGTGGTCCATATATATGCAACCTAAATATGTGACACAATCTCAGTTCTGACTCCCTTTGTCTTAGATAATTAGATAATGAAGCAAACACCACCTCCCACCCCCACCCCACCTCTCTCCCCTTCTCCACACCTCTCTCACTATTACAGAAGATCTGTATACCTTTGTTTATTTAGTGTCACTCAATAGCTGGAGGTCCCAGAGGTGGGTGGGACTACAAAGAGATGGAGTGCTGCAGCACAAATGGTAAACAAACACTTATAATATAAAAGGGGTAATCAAATACAAAAAGCTCAGTTAATCTTATCACCAAAATAAAATCAAATATATAAATAAGGAATGTCTATTAAAGGCCTAAATTTTGGAGTACATACAAGAAAAACATATTGATATATTCTCAGATGATATTTCACTTAGATGAGAGACATAGTTTGAAAGCTACAGTGCTTGAAGATGGCAAAAAGTCCATAAATTGGGTCTCTGTGGGCAATTTTGAGATCTTAAGTCGGCCTAACAGGTAAACCTACAGCCTTTAAATTTTTCACAGACAAGGATTACGTATAAGAGTTACATCTGGTACAGTTTGCGACTCATCAGAATTACCACTTCCAAATTATAGGGCAAAATAAGTTAAAAATATAGGAAAAAAGTCCTAAGTGGGGTCTTTATGGGCCTCAAAGACAATTTTCTCCTCAACTTAAAGTCTTGATTTTCGGCACATGTACTAAGAATATACTAATGTGTTCTCAGGTAAAATTTGAGGCAGATAAGCCTCATAGTTTGTGCCCTAGAGGGCTCTAAGTGGCCAAAAGTGCAATTTCTGACCTTAAGGTGGCCATAAGTTCTTTATTATTGGGAGTTTAAGGTCACCTTAAAATAGGGATCTTCCTTTTGGCATCCTTAACATGTGTACCAAGTGTGAAAAAAAAATATTAATCCATTTTTGAGTTATCGCGTACACAAGGAAATTTCTACGGCGGCGGCGCGACGGACCTGAATCCAATATATCCCCGACTTTCGTCTGGGGATATAATTACAGTGTTGATTCTAGGAATTTCAAAAAGTGGGGGCGATCCCCCAACACTATACAAAATGTGGGGGAGGGGCCAAAAATTCTGGGGGATGACTTTATGATAAAGTTTAAACTAATAAAAATACATTTTCAGTTTATTTAGACATTTTTAACAGTGGATTTCTATTAATTAGTGGTCAATTTTTATTGTCTTGCCCAATACAAATAAACTTCAAGGCTAGTGATAGAACTTAAAAAAAATACTAAAAATGGTTATTTACATCAAAGTGGCTCCTGTCACGGCATCGTGGTTTTAAGTTTTCATCTAAAGTCACGGCATCACAAATTCCGTCATTACACCATCAATTCGTACAGATATGTTCGAAAACCCCACAGAATACCATGACCTCATGAATATTAACTAGATTGGGCCAACTCGGCGCCAACATATCCCCAGACAGGTCATCACTCACGCCACAGGTTTTGATCGGGAATTTTTTAAAACATAATTACCCATTATTATATGAACTTTAGCACATCAATCTACTCTGTTTATATCTTCCCAAGGAAGATGGTGTATCCCCAGACGCCGAATACATAACTCAAATTATATTTTCAATCTTCCTGCAATGATAACTCTAAACCTATTTTCAAAGTATTTAAATGATTGATGATTGAATGTCCATTCTAAAATAATAATCCCAAAAGAGCATATCTGTTTCTATATTTGTTGACAAATAAAATATCATTTTTAACTCATCATACTTTTCAATCTTCCTTCAAAGTATTTAAATGATTGATGATTCAATGTCCATTCTAAAATTCATAATCCCAAAAGCGCATATCTGTTTCTATATTTGTTCACAAATAAAATATTATTTAAAAAAAAATTATTTATATTATTATTTTATTATATTATTTTTAGAATTTGCAAATTGTTTTCAGTTATTCATTTCCCCTATACCTATATATGTGGTCCATATATATGCAACCTAAATATGTGACACAATCTCAGTTCTGACTCCCCTTTGTGTTATATGTAATGAAGCTCACCCCCTCCCACCCCCACCCCTCTCCCCTTCTCCACACCTCTCTCACTATTACACAAGATCTGCAACCCCATTGAGTTCTTTGTTTCTCATCTGATATCATTAAATACCTTTGTTTATTTAGTGTCACTCAATATAGCTGGAGGTCCCAGAGGTGGGTGGGGGGAATCCGGGTGGGGGATGTGGGTTGGGACTACAAAGAGATGGAGTGCTACAGCATAAATGGTAAACAAACAATCTATATAATAGGGGTACTCAAATACAAAAAGAATTGAGAATTTTAAGTATGTGATTATCAACTGAAATGAGTTCATAACTGTAGGAGCTGTGTCAAAATTAACTGAGGCAAGTTGAATAAAACTGGGCTAGTTGAGGGTTAAAAATCCCCTAGTTTTACTACATAAGGATATCATTTCATTAATATTGGGACTTAAAGCTCACTTAAAGTGTCCATTTTGTCTACTTGAATATGTTTAACCAGTTTCATTTTAAAAAGTTAAAAACTCAGCAAGCAGAGGTATAACACACAAAAATAAGTTCTTAAAAGACTAAGATAGCCATAACATTATTAATATTCAAAATTTAAATAGACAGGCATTTCCTTTTAAAAATTCAAAGATTTCAGCTCTATAACCCACATAGTTTGACAGTTACTGGGCTTTAAAGTGGCATAATGTCCATAAATTGGGTTTCTGTGGGCATTTTACAATTGTTAAAGAGACTTTAGCAATTAAACTACAGATCTGAAACTTTTGGGGGGACATACATAACAAACAAAAATTATATATAATACAGTTTAAGACTTGTCACACTAAGCATTTCCAAATAACAGGGCAAAATACGGAAAAAATGTCCAAAAAGGCACTTGGGCGAGTGTCTATGGCCCTCATACACAGGTTGAATGTCTACTAAAAACCTTGATTTTCGGCATATGTAAAAAGGACATAATAATGCATTCCCAGATAGGATTTCAGCTCCATCAATCACATAGTTTAACAGTCACAGGGCTTAAAGGTGGTAAAAAGTCCAAATATTGGGTCTCTGTGGGCCTTTTAGAGATCTCGATGTGGCTTTCAAATTAAAGCTTCAGACTTAAAATTTGTTACATACTAAGATTGCACATAGAATATGTATCTAATAAAGTTTGAAACTTCTCAGACTTACCATTTCCAAGTTACAGAGCAAAATATGTGAAAAATGTCTTAAAAGGGTCACTCAGGTGGGTGTTTAAGGTCCTCATACACAGGTTAAATGTCTACTTGAAGCCTTGATTTTTGGGACATGTAAAAAGAACATAATAATGTATTCCCAGATGAGATTTCAGCTCTATCAGTCACATAGTTTAACAGTCACAGGCCTTAAAATTGGCAAAAAGTCCAAATACTGGGTCTTTATGGGGCCTTCTAGAGACCTAAATGTGGCCTTCAAATTAAAGCTTCAGACTTAAAATTTGTCACATACTAAGATTACACATAGAATATGCATCTAATACAGTTTGAAACTTCTTAGACTTACCATTTCCAAGTTACAGGGCAAAATATGTGAAAAATGTCTAAAAATGGTCACTCGGGTGGGGATTTATGGTCCTCATACACAGGTTAAATGTCTTCTTAAAGCCTTAATTTTTGGCACATATATAAATAACATACTAATATCTTCCCAGATAGGATTTGAGCTCTATCAGTCACATAGTTTGACAGTCACAGGGCTTAAAAGTAGCAAAAAGTCCAAATATTGGGTCTTTGGGAGCCTTTTAGAGACCTCAATTTGACCTTCAAAATTAAAGCTTCAGACTTAAAATCTGTTACATACTAAGATTACACACAGAATATATATGTAATACAGTTTGAAACTTCTCAGACTTACCATTTCCAAGTTACAGGGAAAAAGATGTGAAAAATGTCTTATAAGGGTCACTCGGGTGGGTGTTTATGGTCCTGATACACAGGTTAACTGTCTATTAAAGGCCTAAATGTTGGGGCACATATAAGAAAACACATAGATATATTCCCAGATGATATTTAACTTAGATGAGAGACATAGTTTGAAAGCTACAGTGCTTGAAAGTGGCAAAAAGTGCATAAATTGGGTCTCTGTGTGCACTTTTGAGACCTTAAGTCGACCCCTTTGGGTAAACCTACAGCCCTAAAATTTTCTACAGACAAGGATTACATATCAAAGTTATATCTAGCGCAGTTTGAGACTCATCAGAATTACCACTTCCAAATTATAGGGCAAAATATGTGAAAAGTATGGCAAAAAATCCCTAAGTGGGGGTATTTATGAGCCTCAAACACAATTTTTTCCTCAGCTTAAAGTCGTGATTTTCGGCACATGTACTAAGAACATATTAATGTGTTGTCAGGTAAAATTTCAGCCAGCTGAGTATCATAGTTTGTGACCTACAGGGCTCTAAGTGGCCAAAAGTCCAATTTCTGACCTTAAGGTGGCCATAAGTTCTTTTTTACTGGGAGTTTAAGGTCACCTTAAAATAGTGATCTTCCTTTGGGCACCCTTAACATGTGTACCAAGTTTGAAAAAAAATATTAATTTGTTTTTGAGTTATCGCGTCCACAAGGAAATTTCTACGGCGGCGGCGCGACGGACCTGAATCCAATATATCCCCGACTCTCGTCTGGGGATATAATGAGTAGTCCACAAATTCTTCAACTAAAATATTGTAAAAAAATCCAATGGAATCGTCAAATATTTTTTTTACGCATATATAAATATTCATGAGCTCTGTACAGTAGTCCATCTAGTATTTGATCTTAAAGCAGAAAATATTAAGAATTAAAACCACCATGAAAATCTGTGACCTCATTAATATTAATGAGTTGTCCATGAATTTTGATCAAGTAAAATATTTTTCAAAACATACATTGTTGGGAAATCTGACAGATACGTACGCCCATAGGGTCAGGACCGGCTTCACTGTCATGGCCTGTTGTGGTAACAATCCAGTCTATTGTAAGTTTCATTTTTCTGGAAGCCATTTTTTATATAATCATCCACTTTCAGCTTAATTTTATGTCTTTGGGTATAATATATCCAAATATTGTCTGTACCTCATAATATATTTGAGTTTGTAAACGATCACGAAACCACAATCATCAACAAGCATTATTCGAAGAACGTTTGGGCGGAAAAATCAAAACCTCGACAAACTCTCGATCCGTGCAGTGTTTCGATTTTCTAGATCTCTCGTCTTTTCACTTCATATATTTCCCGCATCACCTTGTGTACTACGCGTTCTCATATAATTTGGTTACCGCGTTTGAGGCGAATTAATGCGCGATCCCGCGGAAAACGCATCCTAGAAGCAACACTCTAATTATATTTGCAAATGTAAAATGATTTCCTTCTTTTTGAAAATGTTATAATAGAACTAATGAGATAAGTCCTAATTTTCATTCTGGTCCTTTTGACTGGGATCCTTTTCACTTTGTTTTAATTTTGCTTTGCATTGCATGTTTTATCATAGTGTCTGTTGTGATGACCTGTACTTCATACTACTGACTCTATTTATAGTTTAAGGTGAGAGTACTGCTGGATAATTTTCCAGTGTTATCTCAGATTTACTCTAAAACACACTCATAAACATTAGGTATATCTACTTGGACCCATCATTTATGTCATAGTTTGAGGAGTTTGTTGCCATACTTTTAACTTGTGGGATTTTGTTTGTAGAAGAAATAAGGTATTTCTAAATTTTATGAATAATCATTGCATACAGATAGAATTATAACTCTAACACAAGCAGTGAATGTACAAAAGTTAATTTGGAATATAAAACAGAGCCATATTTTCATGAGCCATTGAAAAGTAAAGTTCTAGTGAAAGCTAAAGTGTTTCAATCAATGATAATACAGGAAGGTGGTTAGTGGTTCATTTGTTATATATATTTAAAGTAGCTTATATCTTTTGAAAATTTTTATGACATTCATAATTACTGTAATTTACCTCAAAATGACCTTTCTGTTTGGACATGAATCTCAGTTAATATACTCTCAGTAAGTGCTTATAAAATAAAATATGAAATGTCTTTTAACAAACACAGATGAGGGGTCTACAAATGGATATGGCTATTTTCATGTAAAACAGAGCCAGCTTCTTATCTCTCCAGCTCTTTCTAAAGTGGCGCTGTGAAATCATCCTCTATAAATCAATAATTAGAGGCTGTGAGTTATTATAAATCTTTAAAATCTTTACCACAGTGTTGATTCTAGGAATTTCAAAAAGTGGGGGCGATCCCCCACCACTACACAAAATGTGGGGGAGGGGCTAAAAATTCTGGGGGACGACTTTATGATAAGTTTAAACTAATAAAAAATACATTTTCAGTTTATTTAGGCATTTTTAACAGTGGACTTCTATTAATTAGTGGTCAATTTTTATTGTCTTGCCCAATAAAAATAAACTTCAAGGCTAGTGATAGAATTTTAAAAAAATACTGAAAATGGTTATTTACATCAAAGTGGCTCCTGTCATGGCATTATGGTTTTAAGTTTTCATCTGAAGTCATGGCATCACAAATTCAGTCATTACACCATCAATTCATACAAATATGTTGGAAAACCCCACAGAATACCATGACCTCATGAATAGTAATGAGTAGTCCACAAATTCTTCAAGTAAAATATTGCTAAAAAATCCAATGGAATCGTCAAATATTTTTTACGCATACATGAGCTCTGTAGTCCTTCTAGTATTTGATCTTAAATCAGAAAATATTAAGAATTAAAACCACCACGAAAATCTGTATACCATCAATTTGTACGAATATGTTGGAAAACCTCACAGAATAATGTGACCTCATGAATATTAATGAGTAGTCCACAAATTCTTCTAGTAAAATATTGTTAAAAAATCCCATGAAATTGTCAATATTTTCTACGAATCTGAGCTGAGCTTTGTGGTCCATCTAGTATTTTATCTTAAAGCAGAAAATATTGTTAAGAAACCTCATTAATATTAATGAGTTGTCCATGAATTTTGATCTTCAAGTAAAATATTTTCTAGACATACATTGTTGGGAAACCCCACAGATACGTAGGGTCAGCACCGGCTTGCCTCTCCTGTTGTGGTAACAATCCAGTCTACTGTAAGTTTCGTTTTTCTTGCAGCCATTTTTTATATAATCATCCACTTTCAGCTTAATTTTATATTTTTGGGTATAATATGTCCAAATACTGTCTGTACCTCATAATATATTGGAGTTTGTAAACGATCACGAAACCAAAATCGTCTACAGGCATTATTCGAAGAACGTTTCGACGGAAAAATCAAAACCTCGACAAACTCTCGCTCCACGCATCGTTTCGATTTCTTTGATCTCTCGTCTTTTCGCTTTGTATATATATCCCGCATTGCCTTGTGCTGAATGCGTTCTTTTACAATCTTGTCCCCGCATACTTCGATGAAATCCGCGAGCAAAAGCAAATTAATGTGAGATATCGCAGAAAACGCATCCTAGAAGCAACTCTGTTACCACCACTTCTTTCTACTAGTTTGATATAAAATTACATGTAGTTCAACAGTTTTGTGTGTACTTATATCTCATTATTAGTCTTCAGAATAATCATATTTGAATTTACCACTTGATTAGTGATAGTTAATTATTAGCTCAAAAACTTCCTATATATACTTTCCACACACTACCCATAATTGATAAAAAATATATAAAAATATAAATCCTTTGTAAAAGACAAAAAGCCTTCCCACAAGCCTTGTTACAACCCTAAGCAAAACACATAACCATTCTGTCAGATTATCATTGGTAAAACTATAAAACTAATACTATAATATATTGTGTGATTAAATTCTAACTGTGACAATGACTACAACATTTTACTGTAGTAGATTTTCAATTTTATACACAACAGTACATGTATGAAAGCTTGACTCAGCTAATAACTGTGTACATTTGGAGGGAAATGTTTAGTAGATATTACGTGGCATTGAAATGCCTCACGGAAACCACCGAGTGCAGAGGTTTGTTTACTTGATAACTGAAGAGAACTGGGAAGAGAGAAAAAACCACGCACAGCAGTATTCTACACATAAATAGGCTTGGAATAGGTTTTTATGTTTATGCTTCTGTGTACTGAAGAATTAGATGTGGTTACTTCGGCTCTACTTTACTTGCATGTAGAGCCGTGGCACTACCCCTCACAGAGCTGGAGATTTGAATAAAATCCTTTTCTGTTGAATAAAGCTTGATGCAATGACTGGAAATTGTATAATGTATTTAAAAACAATTGATATTAAGCCAAGGACACAGTAAATACAGCATGTGTATAAAATACATGCTATTTTACACAACTTTTATAATGTGACCTTTAACCTTATTATATGCAACAGTTTTCATTGGTGTAAAATAACCTATTTGTCTTTCTGGAGCCTGTAGATGAGACGTGGCCAACTTATGCCTGCGGCCAACTTATGCAGGGTAGTGGCTTTCTACCAGTAAACGCCCGCCTACCAGTGAACGCCCGCCTAATATATCTTTGTTAGAGGTCAAGGACAAATGCTTCTATAAGTATATAAAATGGGCGCTCACTGGTATTTCCGGTTTGCAGTAAAAACGGCCGATAATACAGATAAATTACGAAAATGTAAAGCTTTGAAACAAATATTACAACATGCACCTCGGTTATTAATTATAGTGCATATTATTTGACAACATAGTTGTATAAGAATAAATTATAAAGCTGTGATATAATTCAAATTCAATATATCAACTTCAGCGTGGACGTTTACTGGTAGAATGCCACTACTAGTACTGCTTCTAGGCATAAGTTGGCCGCCACTCATTTGAATGTGTCAAACAGGCAAATGTGTGGTTGCACAGGGTTTAAAAGTGGTACTTATCATGAATCCTATTGTAATAGACCATTCAGGAATGATACAGGCTATTAGATTTATAGAAATTTCAAAATATGATGGCGGCCAACTTATGCCTAGAAGCAGTACTGCTTCCCTGCATAAGTTGGCCGCCCTCACCACAGCTTCACAGGGCTTTAACATGAGTGGCCTACTACATTCTGAAACCATGTATTATTGTTAAACTTATTATATGCAACAGTTTTCATTGGTGTACAATAACCCATTTGTCTTTCTGGAGCCCGTAGATGAGCCTTGGCCAACTTATGACTGCGGCCAACGTATGCAGGGTAGCAGTAGCATTACAGTAGAGACACATCAGTTCTTGAACCAGAATCCAGTCCATTCCACTTTCCGGTCTAAACGGTTTTAAAGTCAGACATATGCATGTTTTTGTGCAAAAATATTTTTAAAAAACTGTATATTCCTATAATAAAAGTGTTCTTTGTCATACAAACGATATTTTGTAACAAGAAAAATGCACTAAAATGTTTCAGAAGTGACGGCTAAATGTTAGTATTGTCCAATTTTGGAAATAGGTATAGTAGATGATCGTAATGTCGATATGCTCATGAAGTCGATCAGTCAGCATCGACAGCCTTACCTCACATAGTGAACTTCATTTGAATTTGCAAATAAACAGACATCCTTTTCATGAATTTATTCTACAAAAATACTTGTGCAATGTGTTCCAAGGAGATGTATTTTTATATTTTCTGAAATAAACACTAAAATATTGCCTCAGTACAGAACAAAGCAATCCAGTTTATTATAATACAACTAATGCAAAATCTGTGTACAAATTTTTGTTTGATGGATATAATGGATAATCTTGTAATAAATCTTTCATCTTGTTGAGCCCAATTAAAGTGGTGGTACTGGGTGATCGACTTAATGAGCAATCTTAAAATGACAGTCTTTTTTCTGCATTTTCATACCCAAGTTTAAACTTTCTGTTGAAAAAAACTCTTAGAAGTCTTGCAGTGGTTTGTTGGTTTATTTGCTTTATAAAGTCATATTTTTCAATGTACCTTAATATTTAAAGTTGATTTTGATTTTATTAAGTGAAAACAATCACTCTTTATGTAGGTCTCCCTTAAGTGATCGACTTTACGATCATCCACTATACTGCTTCCCTGCATAAGTTGGCCGCGGGTCGTAAGTTGGCCGCCATCATCATATTTTGAAATTTCTATAATTCTAAAGGCCTGTATCATTCTTGAATGGTCTATTATAATAAGATTTATTATAACTGCCACTTTTAAAACCTGTGCAACCACACATTTGTCTGTTTGATACATTTAAATGAGTGGCGGCCAACTTACGACCCGCGGCCAACTTATGCAGGGAAGCAGTACAACAATCATACAGTAAAGAAGTGTAAAGTACGTTTTGCATATGAGCACGGCCCTGTAAAGCCATGTATATATAAAATGTTTAAAATTATACCGCTTCGAGACGGATAACTGAGTTTTTCCAAACAGTGTGTTGATAACACTTGGCAATATTTCAAAATTAAAACGGGCGATAGTCGACCATTTGCAACCTGCGCAGAGTGTTGTAAAAATATATGTATATTGCGCATATGGATATCTCTAAACCTCGGAATCACATGAGTGATCAAAAAGTTGCTTTTCCCTGTAGAGGTCATAGGTTGAAGTCCCAAAAGTATGATCAGTGGCTACATATTATACAACACGATTCCACTGCTAACATGGTTTGTGTGTTAGAAACGTTACAAATAATATTCACTCCGTTTCAATAGTTTTTATGGTGTTTTACTGCAGTG
This sequence comes from Sabellastarte sp. h YS-2021, assembly GCA_964017235.1. Taxonomy (NCBI): domain Eukaryota; kingdom Metazoa; phylum Annelida; class Polychaeta; order Sabellida; family Sabellidae; genus Sabellastarte; species Sabellastarte sp. h YS-2021. Next base: position 142,306,264 of record OZ024928.1, read on the forward strand.
AACATTAATTTCTTACACTGGCAATGGAATCCAGCTGCCAGATCACAGGTTCTCAAGAAGGGGTGTCGGTGCTTAAAGGAGACAGGCATAGCACTGTGTAATGTTGTAGTGTGACATGGTTCTTGCATAGTTGGTCGTGCTTCATGCTTAATGAGCACACAGTTTTTCATAAAATTATATTTTAGATATGAAATGGTAAGCACAACTCCTACTATCTATTCTATGGAATCTGTCTAGCCTCTATTACCTACACACACATCCTTAGCCCCTACCTACAGTGGGTAGTTACTCCCTAAATTATATAGTGGGCACGACCCTCGCCATCTACTGCACAGAAACTATTCACCCTCGACCTCAGTTCCTCCCTCGCTTACACAATGGTTCCATACCTCCTCATTTTAAGACACAGTGGGCACTACACCATCTATAATCAATAATAATCAATATATGAGAGATTTTTATTTATAATATTTTTTTTCTGCCTTCTACATTTCTTTAAGGTCAACTGGTGGATGGGGCGGGGCCACAGTGGCAGAGTGTTAGCACTCGCCTCCCACCTCTGAGATCAGAGTTCGAATCCTGGCCCGACCTCAGGTGGAAAAGCTAGTAGTTACTCGCTGTTGGTCAGCAGTTTACAGTAGAGAACCTTGACCAACTGTATGTACTGGTTTCCTCTGCCCATAAAACTACCCGTCGTGATATGACCTATACAATGTGTTGAAAGCGACGTTAACACACAAATAAATAAAAATCGGGTCTTCCTTTTAAGTTATGAAGATAAAATATACAAAACACTACAAATTATACAAACAAATGCAAAACATATACCCTTATTTTTCAATTTGACAAATATATCAGTATCATTGTACTTGATAGGTTTCATTTAACAGGATTTACCAGTGCATTGTAAAATCAAATGTAGAGATTTTAATGTAAGCACTTTTTCCACATTCCCCATCTTTAAATCTATGCTATTTTAATTTTAATCCAAACAATTATACTTTGCCAGAGCTCATTACCTTTTACGTACTCTAACATCAAGTTTCGTTATATCTATTACACAATTGACAGAGCTCTATGTCTATTAAACCAATTTTACATAGGTATAGTGTCTTGTTCCTAAGATCTGGTTTTAAATTCCATACTGGAACCATAACTATAACTATTGGATACTGTATAAAAGAATGGAAACATTTGCTATAACTATTGGATACTGTATAAAAGCATGATTGTTATAAATGAGAACATTGTGGTTTACTAAAAAATACATTCATACTCTTATTCCAATTATCCTGACACATTGGATCTACTTTATATGTCACTTTATTGTATTGTAGGTAAAAATCATGACTACCCTTTAATGATTTAAAGGGCCACTGCAACCAAATTTACCAAGTATATTTTTCAGATGAAAAACACAGTGTTATTCATACAGCACTACTGACATAAATAACCAAGCCAAAATGCACCCAGTTCTTTATTATTATGAGTGCTTTTATCTATTGAAATGTACCTTTCTGCTACAGACCGGGAGAAACTGGGTCAGGTTACTACTTCTGTGTACACGTCATCAACAGAAGAAGCATACTGGCTGTTCTGTTGTTTATTTATATAGAGAGCAACTGCTTTGTTGTATTCTCTTTATTTTACATTTATTTGGAAATATTTTTGAATACTTAACACTGGTTGAACTATACTTTGAGAATAGTGATGAAAGTTTAGTTGATGGGGAATATAATACTAGTGAAAGGGATCAGGATCAAGATGAAATAAGACCTTATAAGTTTGACCTCCCCTCAGAAAAAAGTGATAGCTGCAGCAGTGAAGAAGGCCTATCTGATAACATTCCTCATACTATTGAGAGAATAAGTAACACACAATGGTGAGTTTAACATTTTATTTTTATATACACTGCTACTTATGGGAAATGAATAACTGTTTTATTTTAAATTATGTATTTATCAGTTTTACAGTTAATTTCTGTCTAAGTAAAAAAAAATATTTAAAGACTATGTTTTAGTTATGAGATACCCAACAGACTGAGTGGGATGAGTAAAAATCTATATTGTAATATGTACACAGACGATTTTCTTAATTATTATATCTACATACAAAGGGACAGGTGTCTATATCTGTAGGTGCACCTACAGAAAATGTACAGCAATGTTCACTGTAGATGAGTCTATATGTTGTAAAGAAATAGAGCAAGTGGTTCATAAAATCACTGAAGAAGACTCCCCGGTGTCATGCGTCACAGAACACCAAGGTTTTAATCCAGTTCGCCTTAACATCCATGTACTACAAACTGCATACTTTGCTTATAAACAGATTCATGGAGTTTTGGATAAACCAACTGAGGAAAAATACGGACAGTTTTTAAGATGGTGCTGGGAATATCTAGGAAAAAACATTAGAGTCCCTCTCCCTTCTTGTGTTACAGCTAATAGGCAAAAATTTAATTCTCTGGACTTTCTTGGATTCAAATATCCACAAATATGAAAAGTTCAAATTGACACTGTTTTACATGGACACATGTTTTATCATACATTAATATTCTGTTGGTGACATATACCAAAGTTGTTTTACATACACAAAAACAAACAACCTCTGAGATGTTTTCTTTTCTTGATATTCACTGTTACAATACTTTTCATAAATTTAAAGGGACTTTAAATCAATTTTGAGATGGTTGCTTGTTAGTAAAGACTAGTCTGTGTGGCTGTCAGTCAATTACAATTCATCTTTCGGCTGCTTTTTTTAACTGCTATGACTTATTTAATAATTTTATTTCTTTCAAAACTTTTTTATGAATAAAGACAAGTGCATATGTGAAGCCCATTCCATGAAATTGTCCATTTTGTTAATCAGGTTAAGAGTTTTAGTCAAATAAGACATATGTTTAGTCATAATGGGTTAAGTTACTTGCCACAGCCACAAATCCCATAAAAATATGCAAAAAAAATGAAAAATTACTGTGAATTGTAAATTATAAACACTGAAGACACTGTTCTAATACTGTTCATATGCAATAAATATATGTTTTAATGTATAGCTGATGTTTGAGTTAATAAGAGACATGTTTTATTTAAATTAATAATTGTCTAATTGTATGAAATATGTCTGTTTTATTGCAAATCTAGAATTATAATTATCAATTTCTGTGGTAAAAAATGATTTTTTTTGCATAAACATTAATATATAAAGGTTAAGTTAATGTTCGCAGTAACAGTGAAGCAATAAAATAATTTTATGCATGAAACTTTCTTTTTCGTACATGGTATTGCCTATTTTATGGGCAAGCAAAAACTGGACAAATTGCTTATTTGTGACCATTGTATGACTTTAAAATGGCTGCAAAAACTGGTCTGTATATTGCAGATGCTGAACAAAAAGATAATTCCAAATAATGATTCTATAAATTCTTTTTAATTAAGATAACACAAGGATTTTAGACTCCAAAGTACTACATACACACTGTTTTATACTGATGTGTGAGTACATGTGATTTGTTGTGTTCATGTGATGACGTGTGTACATGTGATCCAGAGGTCAAATTTCAGTAAGGCAGATTTCTGCAGGAAAGCTAAACAAAAGCGTTTTTTGTGGCTTTCCCAGTAGTTATGTGTATATTTATCTACTGGGTTGGGTACAGTGTGTGTTGATGAGCATATACTCAGAAAATAGTTTTTCTGGTTGCAGTGGCCCTTTAAGTAATATTTGCATGTGGTTTGGAATATAAGGTCATTGAAAGATAATAGTTTTTTCAACTTTACTTTCTTTGCATTTTTTTACCAGAGACCTTACCCTTAAGTAATCAAAAGACATAATGTGTAATCTTTTTCTATTTCGTATTTCATCAATTCTCAAAACTTCGCCACCTTTGTTTACTATGTCACCAACAACATCTATTCCCTTTTTTGCCACTTTGGTAAAAATAGGACCTCCTTTGTAATTTCGTTGCTATACCATAGTGGAGCTTACATTATTTCTGACATATTTTCATGTAATTGATTTTCCCAGAAGTGTATCTACTGCCCAAAAACATGTTTCCAAAAGGGACTGCTTATTTCTTTTATTTTAGTGTTCCACCAATCTGCTCCCATCTTACTAGGCGTATTTCAGAACCATAATCCGTCGAATCTAGATTCAGATTTGGATTCTTTGGATTAGCTAGATTTGTGAAATACAATTTTCTGTAGATCTGAAGCCAAACTTAAAACATAACATAAACAAACAAAATATCATATATTATTATAAATTATGATGCAGTAATATAATATTATAATACGCCAATATAATAAAAATTTGCCAAATGTTAAAATTTCCTGCCACATGTTGCCGCCATTATTTTTCAAAGAATTATGGGTAGTCCAAGCAATCTGAATCTGTTGATCTACCTCGAGAGGTAGATCAATGGATTCATAATCCGGATTCAGATTCAAGTCACAACACAAGCTAATCTGTTGATCTGACAAATCTAGATTCGACGGATTACGGTTGTGAAATACGCCTTATCATATTCAGATTTTTGATACAAGTGGATACTAAATTAAACCATGCAAGGTGAAGAGCTATATTTTCTTTTTCTCCTATCAATCATTTTAGCCATCCCAATTTAAGAGAATTTTTGAAGTCTTAAACATTTACCATTTTCAGTCCCCCATCTTTATAATCTTTATATAATGTATTTCTATGTATTTTATCTACCTTGCCATCCCATATAAAATTGAAAAAACAATTTATTTATCTGATCTAAAATTTTATCCTGTGTAAATATAGAGGTAAATAAATGATAAACTGAGGCAAGAGGAGGGTTGTGACTGTTAATTTCCCACTTGGTGTGATGTTTCTTCTTTTCCAGTGATTTATGATAGAATTTACAGTAAGCAGTTACATAACTTAAATTGGGAATAGTATCTAAGTTTACAATTTGTCTCCTAGTTTAGTTTTACAGATACCATCTGTTTTTTAAAATTTATTTCGCCTGCCTATCCATATTAACTTGGTCTTTTTTACTATTTACATTATTATTCAAGCATGATAGCAATAAATTTCCAGTGTATTAAGTGCTACCGGCAAGAAATCAAGTGTTCCATCCAAAATAAGTATAGTGTCATCCGCAAATTGTGGAAGTTTACGTTGGGCTGTGCCAATATATAGTATAACTATTTGAGGAATTAATGTTATTTCAGCCACCAGTATAAATTCATAACATTAGACAGTGTCCCCTTGTCTAAATCCCCTCTTGATAAAGGAAACCAGCTTGACAGACTGTTGCTTCAATTTCAGCATTAAACAATTTGATTCAATTTATTATTGCCTGATCAAACCAAAATAGGATAAAACTTTATCAATAATACTCCATGACAATGAATCAAACATTTTCTTCAAAATCTATTAATAGTAAAATGCTATCAATTCTTTTTACTTCTGCATAATGCATTATGTCATATATTAATCTTGTGCTCTCAGGTATATTTCAAACTATTCTAACATGACGATGTGCGCAGAAACGAGTTTTAGTTCTATGCGCACACATTTATCTGACATTATAAAGACCGGAAGTGTGCAGTGAACAAAAACCCGTCTGTGCGCATAGAATGAGCTGGGAGTAAAACCTCCAATAACGGCCCGCTGAAAAAGCGAAAGTGTCATTTCGAATTTCTCGTTTGGAAATTCGTCAACTTTTACGAGGGCAATCATGCATTCAAAACAATATGGCGGCTCCCTTGTTTGTGTCACCTCGTAAAAATCAAGGGATATTTCTTTCAACCAGGTAGGCCGGTCTTTATAATAGTAATAAATACCTCATGCTCGGGCATTTGTTACAGGATATACGCCCGGCAAAAATTCCTTAATAATGCCCTCACGGCATTATTTCAAATTACAAAATATTTAGTGAAATTTTCTCCTTCATTAATCTATAATTTAAGGGAGACCTGACTAAATGTCTTCTTATTTTATGCTCTCTTAACGTCTCTAGCAGGAACCAAGAAAGATTCAATTATATCAATTGTGTTGATATCAAAACATACACAGTTGAAAAGTAAATAGTAGTTATATGAATGTATGCTGACACTGCTGGACTTTCTGGAAGGTACACGGGAAATGTGGTCCTCCAAGAAGCTAAAAGTGGTGAGGATCCATGCATGTGTCCCTGTCTGTGTGCTCCTAAAGTGAAACAGTTAATATGATGTTTATACATCAACTATATAAGTTCCTCAGCTTAAGTCATATACACATACACCCAATATAAGAAACAATAAGCTCAGACATACTTCACAAGATTAAACTGAAACAAGACTGAAAGAAATAAGTTTAAAAGGCAACACTTTAACCACAGATAATAAGACAAGTATTTATATTCAAATTTATAGATAATTAATTTTTTTAAATAAATAAAGATATTCATATATTCCCACCACTCATGCCTGTGCAGCCCAGAGTGAGTCATTCTTGTCCACATCTTCCCTTTGTTGTATAAAACATTGTTGTCCCTTCAATCACTCAGCCCTGGCCTCTTCCTGCTCATTCGTCAGTTTGACCAGTTTTTTCTTCTGCGCTGGTTCATTGGACTGCTGTGTCTATACTTACTTATCCGTGTCTCTTCTGTTGGAGAATACGGCCACTCGCAACCTCCAAGCTGATCTGTCCTTGGCCAGACTCTCTGCTTCGTCCCAGGTCAGCCCCATGTCTTTTAACTCTGCCTCCACACTCCTTCTTCATGTTATCTTTGGTATTCCCCTTTTCCTTTTCCTGGGTGGATTCCATCTAAGACACTTTTTAGCACTTTGTGATGTTTCCATTCTGAGGACATGTCTAACCCATTTTATTGTTTGGTTTGTATTTTGGTTTCTATATTTTGGCACCAGGTTTTGGCATTTCTTGCTTTGTTAATTCTGTTTGTGATGTCTTGCACCTTCTTCAGAGTGAATGACACTTCCAAGGTATGTGAATTTCTTGACTTGCTTTAAATTTTCACCATTGATGTTTATAGGGATTTTAGGCTTTTTAATAATATTCATTTCTTCAGTTTTGCTGACATTTATTATGAGGCCTACTTGTTTGTCAAAATGGATGAACCTATTGGTTTTATCTTGAAGCTGTTTATGGCTGTGGGACATGATAGCAAGATCATCAGCAAAGTCCAAGTCTTCTAGTTGTCTTCTTACTCCCCTCTATATTCCTTGTTTGCAGTTTTTAACTGTGTTTTTCATCACCTAATCAATGACTATAAGGAATAGTATGGGAGATAGTATGCATCCCTGTCTCACTCCATTAGCTATCTTGAAAAATTCTGTTGTTTTGTTGTTGTTCACTGCTACACATACTTGATAGTTATTATAAAATTTACTTATAATTGATATTAGTTTTCTTGGTATTCCATAACTTGCTAAGATTTTCCACAAGCTATCTCTATGGATGGAATCAAAAGCTTTTTGGAAGTCAATGAAGTTGATGTGGACAGGGGTATTCCATTCTGTGCATTGTTCAATGATGGTACGGAGGGTAAAGATTTGGTCAATACACCCTCTGCCTGCTGTGAAGCCTGCCTGCTCTTCCTGTAGTTTTTGGTTTACAGCATCATCAATCCTTCCTAGTAGTACTCTGCACAAGACCTTGCTTGGAACTGACAACAATGTGATACCTCTCCAGTTGTCACAGTATGACAGATCTCCTTTCTTAGCTAATTTGATGATGATGCCTTTCTGCTAATCGTCTGGGATAGCTTCTTGTCTCCAAATTTTCTGGAACAGATCTGTAAGGACTTTGGTGGATAAATCTAGGTCTGCTTTCAGCATTTCAGCTGTAATATTATCCAAGCCTGGCGCCTTGTTATTTTTCAAAGCTTTTGATTGCTGTTCTTACTTCTGATGGTGATGGTGGATCCAAACTCCAAAAATATACCAGCCTCTTATATCATCTCCAGAAGTTTACCACAAGTTCAAAGACATTCTTCAAAGGTGGTAGCTAATTGGTAGCTGCCCCTCTGCCCTCATAGAATGTTCTCCAATCCTCATGAAAATTTGCCACTAATTGGTCGAGATATGCATGGTTACCCATTCGCCAATCCTCTTTTATTGTCACAGCTTCTTCACAGAAACTTTGCAGCTATCTCCCATTGTTCTCAGCCAATTATTCAAAGCACAAAAAGAACAATGGCTGCAATGGGGAAATAGCTTAGAAGCCTTTGGCAAATGAGTAGCAACATCAAAGAATTTGCCATGTATTGTGGCAAATTCACACTGGAAACATAAAAGACAGAGTATTGCTGTGATAGTTTTGAGGTGGTGAAAGATGAAGAAGATTGATGACAAAGGGAAAATAATGAGGAGTCGACCGAGAACAATAAAGAATTACCTATTCACATATATGTACCACAGAAGTTATTTTGAAAATTAGATTTAATTAAAATAATTATTTCTACTGAATAATTTTATGAAGGATATATGTAGTTTTAAATAACTTGCTATTATTATTGTATGAATCAATTTGAAGACCTTGTTATTATGATTGTATGAATCAATTTGAAGACAAGTCCTATGTTTATAAAAGTTTATATAAATGCAGAACAATATTACAGATATCTTTGGGAAAAAAACACAAGCCATTCATTAATTACTTTGCTTTCAACAGTAACAGCTATTTTTGGCTATTACATAACTGCTCTCTGCATACTCTCCCAATCTCCCTCTCCTGATTAGCATCTGTTCTTCATGGTGTATTTACTGATAAACATGTCAACTCTGTTTCCCTCTATAAGTAAATAACCTTAAACTCATTTGCAGGAGACAACTAATTTAATAACCTAGACCTTTTTCCCAATATCCTTGCACTTCCCACAAAACATATCCTTCCCCTCTAGATTGGACCTTCACCTTATTATTTGCTATTCTGATAGCCTTCACTGAGCAACTCATAAATATCTGTAGCCTTCACCTTTCTTCTAGTCTTGAGTTAATTATTTACTCAGCCTTAACATTTCATCCTCTCACAACAACTATTGCCTTCACATTCATCTGGCCTTGCCATATTTGCTTTGCAATCCCTTGTAATTAGCTTGTGTACTGACCTTCATGTAATATATATATATATATATATATATATACCTGCTTACACCAGAATTAGTGCCTTGAGTTTTATATATTATGTAGTTGTGGAGAAAGAGAGTACACTGAAAATTATTAATTTGTCAAAATGGTGCCTAAAACGACAAGTTTCTTAAATGACAAAATCAAATGAGATTTTCTTGTTGAATGATAGTCAAATGTTGATAACTTATAGGTCAAATTATTAGAAAACTTATGACAAGAAAATTAGTGCCCTTAAAATTAATTTCACAGGAATGTCACCAATAACAGATGCCTAAAATGACTAATTAATTGGACTGCCGGGCTTATTTTCTTGTCATAAGTTTGTCAGTTAATTTGTCAAACAAGAAAATGACAAGTTTTAATTTGTCAATTAGGAAGTTTGTCGTTTTAGGCACCATTTTGACAAATAAATGACAAATTAATATTTGTCAGAGGTTTTCAGTGTAGTAAGAAGCAGGAGCACCAGTAGAAATTTAGTTAAGGAATTGTTTAGTGTTGATGTGTTGTGAAAGAAGAAAGAAAGTATTGTTGGTAATAATATCTTCATTGGAACAATAAAATATTAAGATATGGAAGTTTAGTTGTGTTTGTTCCTGGATACCAAGACACCCCCCCACCCCCCCATGCCAAAGTGAATTTGGTACATGGTCGTAGATTGAAAGGGTAATTTAATTTTACAATTGGACAGGCCTGGGGCGAGTACAAGTACTTGGTACTTGTACTTAATTACTCTTTTTCAAGTACTTGTACTTGTACTTGACAGCTGAAAATTAAAAGTACTTGTACTTGGCTAAAATATCCAAGTACTTTTCAATTACTTTCAAGTACATTCCAAGTACATTGATTTTGTAGTTTTATAACTTTAATTAAGTGATTTATTAGGTGTAAATTTTTACTGTTTCTTTCAGCAGAGTGTAGATAGATTATAGTTTGTGTTGTTTTGTCAAAGTACAAAGGGCTGTTTAGTTAGCCAGAACTTTGGTTTTCTTTAATTATAACAAGGCTGCATTTAATCAACACCGTTTCACATTTTAAACAAGATACCCACTCATTCAGAATATAGCTGTGTTTTAATCATAAAGGTACAGCATTTAATCTATCCTTTTTCACTTTTACACAAAAGATCCACTCAGTCACAGCATAGCTTTGCTTTTGTCATATACCTACCCTTATTCATTTTCACACAAAAGACCCACTCAGCCTGAGTGTTGATGCCAAGCTTAGTGGACAGGAGGGCCAATTACTTGTTTATGTAAGACAAACAAGCTAATCCCTTACACAAATAAACTGTTGACTCATTCATTTCAATACACCCCTTTATAAACAATTATCAATGTTTAGTATATCTGCTTTGGCTTTTTACACTATACAATTGCCCTTAAATATAAAGTTTTATTTCATTTGTTCATTCATTCATTTATTAAATGTATTCCAACCATATGTAATATCAGTTTTACATAAAGGACTGGTACAAACCCTTTAAAAACGTTTTATGTGCCCCAAGTAACTAATTCATTATCTGTCAACACAAGCATACTGATGTCCAAGTGGATCTTTTGAAATCAGATTTTTTAGCATTGCAAGACAGGATTTCCATGCATTCAGGTGTTTACTCACACTGTGAGTCTCACAGGCAAAATTTTTGAAAGACCTGTATTTATTAAGTGTAACCAGAAAAGTAATGGAGCAGATTTTAGCTCATCAGTGTTTGTTGCAGGATTGCTTTAAATTGTATGTCTCAATAAATAATTAATTTTAAATAAATAGTGATTATCTAGTTATTATAGTTTTGGGGTCGTACGCTATAAAAGTACTTGTACTTGTACTTGCAATTTTTCAAAGTACTTGTACTTGTACTTGACTCTTGAGATCAGTACTTGTACTTGTACTTGTACTTGCAACTTGGCAAAGTAATTGTACTTGTACTTGTACTTGGCTCCATGTACTTGACCCCAGGCCTGCAATTGGATAAACTAAAATATTGCTGCAGAACAGACATTATAGTGTTAAAGATCAGATACTACAGTGCTCCACCAGGACTTTCTGTTTAGGACAACAATACCAAACAGGGTGAGTGACTTTTATTAAATATGGCTCCTGGCTATAAGCTTTATCAAGAACAAAATTTAGTAACTGTTAAATATGATTATTTAGAGAAATATTGGGAAAAAATATCAATGTCATTGTAGAAGAGCTTGAATGGGTTGCATCTCATAAAGACAGTGTAGTTATAGATGAACCATGCCATGGAAGACTTGTAATTTATGCAAAGGATGACTATTCTGCTTTAGAAATTCTCCTAATATACCTAGAAATGCAACTTTTAATTTAATTTGCAAACTAAAGTGATGCTCTGACTGTTTAGAACTAAAATTACCTGCATCCTAGTAGACTAGTAATGTGTTAAATGTCAAGTTATAATCTTAGACTATTACCCAGTAGAAAGGCTAAAATAGTAGTTAGAAAATCGAAAATCCCTGTGCAAAGGACGAAAAACAATCGGCAGCTGTCACTAAAAATCCTACATCAACAGCAGAAACCTGATCAATGTCATAATAATCCTGGCCTCATTGAAGTCTTAATGGAAGACCAGAACCCAGTGGCAGCTCAAATTCCACCTCAGGCACCCCAACCAGTACCACCTGAAAATCAACAGCAAGGACAGCCACCTGCAGTGAATGACCAAATGAATCCCATTCCAGTACAACAGAATATCAACCCACTCATGGTGTCATTTAAGCCATCCTCATTCAATGGTCTACACCCAGAAACAGCAGGCCGATGGTGGCATAACTTTGAGAGATATGCCAATTTAGGAGGAATCCATGGGAATGACAGATGCATGCTCCTGGGACTGCTATTGACGTGAAGTGCTGAAACATGGTAAAATTCTCTCCAGCCACAGACAAAAGAAGATTTTGAGGTCTTAGAAGCTGCTTTCAGAGAAAAATACATTGCAGCAGCTCATACTCAGTTGCAGAGACAGATGGCAATATTGGCCCGATCCCAGCGACAAGGTGAGTCAGTCGACGAGTACATTACTGATGCACAGTCCAAGATGACTGATTACCATTATGATAATGACCTACAAATGACTCTTATTATCAATGGATTGTTGCCAGAAATTAAGACATTGGTGATGCAGCACTTGCCCTTTGCCGGACTAGAAGATCTCACAAAGCCAGGCACATTGAATCAGCGCTGAAAGCCCAGGCCACACTGGCCCTCCCTACATACATGACGAATATGTTAGCCAGTAATGCAAGTATGAGTGACACACATGAAGCCCTCAAGGAGCACACAAATTCCCTCCAGCATAGCATTGATGCCCTAGCCGAGAAGTTTGAGAAGCTGACAAGCAAGATGGAGAGACAAACCAGAGTCCCCTACCAAACCCAAAGAAGCCAGTGGCCACCCAGACGAAACATGAACAACCAAGAACCATGGCAAAAGTCTTGGACTCCGCCAGTAGAAAGACAGCAAGAACAAGAAAATGGCAGCAGAAAACCACCCACATGTTGGAACTGTGGAACGATTGGCCATATTCAGAGACACTGCAGAGCCCAACAGCCCAAGCCAAATTACAATGAAGCAAGAAGAGCCAGGTCTCCAAATGGACGGTTCAGGAGTCCTTCACCAGCCCCTTTGGGAAAATTTAAGGGAAACTAAGGGCCCCTGTTCCTAACTGGGGATGGAGCAGGGAAGCCCAGCCAGAAAATACCTCTAAAAACCAATGTAGGGTTAATACTTGTTTACAGACAAATGAATGTCAGTTAGACATTAAAATTGAAAATATAAGTGTAGAAGCATTGCTAGATTCAGGTGCTAATCATTCAATTGTAGGACCTTGTCTATTCTACCAAATACCAAAGCTGAGGAATAACTTAAAGAATGTACAGCAAACAATTTCAGCAAGAGCACTGAACGGAAGCTCTATTTCCTACAGGCAAGAAATACAACTGGATATTAGCCTAGCTGGACAACACTATGGAGTTAAAGCTTATTATTCTCCAGTTCTCCCATACAGTATTGTCTTGGGATATGACTTCTTGAAAGCAACCAAAATGACAATTAATTTTGGTAACTTGAGTGTACAGCCACAACAGACTTACATTCTTAGAGCATCCAAGGATATCTTCATTGATCCTCTCAGTGAGATGGTCATCTGGGCAAAGATGACAGGAAGACTGAAACCTGGATTAGCAGTCTTGACAGTGCACAAATCTGCTTTGAGCATTGGCATTGGTGTAGCTCGTGCCTTAGTTACAATTGACTGCAATAAACCATGGGTCCCAGTTAGAATTCTCAACCCAGACAACACCAAGAAGCATCTACCTCAGGGCACCTGAATAGCTTCAGCTGAAAGACTCAATTTAGCAGATCAAATCACAGAGCCAGAGTATTTACCACTGATTGTTAACAACACTTTTGCCTCAAGAAAGGTTAGGTTCCAGCCACCCAAAGAATTTTCAGACTTGTCTGACTTGAGGAAAAGTACATTTAACTCAGAACAAGCAAATGAACTTCTCTGTCTACTTTGGGATTATTAAGATGTATTTCTTAAGAAGGGTGACAAACTGGGCTGCACAGACCTCCTGGAATTTGAGATCAAGTTGAAGAAAGATGCCAGGCCATTTAAAGGTTCACCATATCGCAGTAATCCCAAGTTAAGGAAGGAAATTTCAAGTCAAGCAACTTTTAGAAGATGACATCATCAGACCTTCTGTGTCACCATTTGGCAGCCCTGTGCTACTTCTGTCAAAGACAGATGGAACATATCGCATGGTGATTGATTACAGATTCCAGAACAGCCAGACAATTGTTGACACTTTTCCCATTGTTCGTATCGCAGACTGCCTAGAAAGCCTTGGATCGTCTAAAGCCAAGTATTTCTCAACCTTAGATCTGCAATCAGGATATCACCAAGTGCCTATTGCTGAATCTTCCAAACAGTACACTGCATTTGTTACACATGATGGACTATACGAATTCAACAGGATGAGCTTTGGTCTGACAAATGCTCCAGCTTGCTTCAGCAGACTCATGACCCACGTACTGCAAAATCTCAACTGGGAGATAGCTTTACTCTACTTGGATGACATTATTGTGTTCAGTAAAGATTTTAAAGGCCACATCACCAATTTAGAAGCCATATTCCAGAGATTGAGGCAAGCTAAACTCACTTTGAAGCCATCTAAGTGTGTGTTTGGTAGAGAAAGAATCAAGTTTCTTGGACATGTTGTAAGTGTTGCAGGACTAGAACCCCAGCCAGAAAAATGTGCAGCAGTACAAGAATTTCCCACACCAAGAAAAATTAGAGATGTTCGTGCTTTCCTAGGTCTTGTTGGCTACTACCGTGAGTACATAAGACACTGCTCCAAAATAGCTGCCCCACTGACTGACTTCACCAAGAAGGAAGCATCATTCCAATGGTCTGATCGCTGTGAAGAAGCATTTCAAGTCCTCAAGAAAAAGCTGACAGAAGCCCCAATTTTGGCATACCCAGACTACAACCATGATTACATTTTGTATACTGATGCTAGCTCAGAGGCAATCGAAATGGTGCTATCTCAAGTGCAAGAAGGCAAAGAAAGAGTGATTAGTTATGGCGGAAAGAAACTCAGCCCTGCAGAGAAAAGATTCAGCACCACAGAACGAGAGTGCTTAGCTGTCATTGTTGCCATGAAACACTTTGAGTCCTATTTGAGAGGAGTGCATGTGATGATTGTAATAGATCATGCTGCCTTATAGTGGATACTCAACCCGAAGCAACCAAAAGGACGCATTGCAAGATGGGTAGCATTTCTACAACAGTTTAACTACTCCATAAAACACCAACCAGGCAATAAACTTGGGAATGCTGATGGACTCAGTAGACGGGACTATGAGTAAACCCAACCACAAGAGTGCCACAGTATTAATAACCATGAAAGTTCACTAGACAAAGAATTGGATGAGGAAATATTTATGGAGGACAAGTCGGACAATATGAAAGCAGTGAATGTGACCCCTTTGATCTTCAGAGGCAGACGAACATGCTTAAAAGGACAGAGGACGAAACAAGACTACAACTCCAAAATTATGTTGCCAACAGTAAATTGGACAAAGGAAAACTTGAAGACAAATCTGCTGCTCCAATAATAAAGTACCTTGAAGAAGGAATATTACCAACAGAAAAGAGAAGAGAGAAAGAAATAATTTACACCAAAGAGCTGACCGACAAAGATACATAGATTCCATTACAAAGACACCTTTGATACTTACCAAACAGACCAAACCCAATGAGACTACACAACAAACTACATACAACCTAGTAGATGTTGAAATTGCTGATCCACCGGTACTAAGAACCGAGACTCATCAACCAGATAATCAAGAACCAGTAGTACAACCAGAAAAGACAGACATAGAACCTGATGAATTTGAAATAAATAAAATAATACGAGGATGATATAATAAAGAAGGAAATCTAGAATACTTGATTGATTGGAAAGGTTATCCATCTTCTGCAAGAACATATGAGCCAGAAGAAAATCTTAATGAAGCAGCTAGAGAATATGTGAGAACACATGAAATACCAGTTTCAGGAAGAAAACCTAGTCATTAAAAAACAGTACTTGCACCCAAGTAATGCTGATTTTGGTGAATAGTACTATTTTCCTGTGATTGCTATGAGTTATGATGCTTAAACCTGTAAATGTTAATTTCAGAATGGAGTCAAAGGTTGTGTCATCCATCATAATCTTCCTGCTATGCTTAGTTGGGACCAGTAGAGCAAGAGGAGATACTTTAGATGATATGACAGTAGTTAGAGAAAACTACGGAGTGACTTTCCACAAACAAGGCATTTTGGACAATGCCCATAGTGTATGGCATCAGACATTTGTTGTATCTCTTGAAGAAAAAGTGTACTGCCAAAATTTGATTTGTACTGTGGTGACAAACCCTCTTCTCCACCTAATGCCACATTGACTTTGCAGCATGTCTGTCCCACAATTCAATCCTATATCAAGCACCATGACAGATTGACAAAAGACATCCTCAGTGCAGAAAAGAACATTAACCAGATCCTTGGACATTTAAATAATACCAGGAGTAGGAGAGCCATATTAGGACTCGTTGGACGTTTTGAAAGTCACTATTTGGAGTTTCCACAGAAGGGGACACTAGAATTTTAGCCCAGCAGATAAGGCAGATCCGTGAAGATTTTGATGCCCACAACAAAAACACCCTTGCCATAACTCAGACTTTTCAATCATATATTGTAAAGGTTGACAAAAAGTTTGAACTCTTAAATCAAGCAATAAAACTGACTGATGAAGCTACACAGTTGGCTGCTACCCTTGTGAAACAGGCCATAGACAATGAATTTATGTTCACGCGTCCTTTTAACATCCTTCACTTATATGGCGCTCAATACACAGATGTTTTGTTAGACATCAAGACCCACCTTCTCCAAACAGAATAAGCAATACAGACTCTCTTACAAGGATATTTACCATACTACTTTGTTCCTCCTGAAGACCTCCATGCTGCTATACAAACAATAGGACATGCACTATCCAAAATTGGTCCATTTAGACTAACACATACTGAGATTGGATTCTATTACCATCTTGAAGACATTGCTTATAAACTGGATAATTACAAATTCTTCATTAAAATTCGTCAACAGTGTACCCATACCTATACGGTGGCAGCTGACAAAGAAGACAAAACTATAATGGACATATCAAAACCTTATTTAGCCATAAGTAGTGATAGCTTGTTTTATATGTTGCTCTCTGAAAGTGAATACCAATTCTGTACTGGTAACCACTTTAAGAGATGTAATCAGGCCCTAACCATGAGAGAAAGTAGCAAACCAGAGTGTCTTATGGCATTATTTCATGACTAACCAAGATCAGTAGCTGAACAATGTTCTGTTTTATACCTACCAAAATCAGATATTGCAGAATCACATGTTATAACGATTTCAGAAAATGACTATCTTGTGTCTAGCTCAGACACAATCTTGTTACAATCATGTCCTAACAAAGCCCCATTACAGATAAATTTCTGCAAACTCTGTATTATACACCTGCCTTGTGCATGTTCCTTAAAGGGAACAAGTTTCTTTATTCCACCAACTTTGGAAAACTGTAATGGATTAGCAACCCCTATGATAAATCATTCTCTTAATCTTGCAGCTTTATTTCATTTTTATCAACCCAAAGCCAACCTCTATAATTTAACAGCAAAGTCCTTCTTTTCAAAGCCAGTAATACCTCAAATTCCGGAAGTTAATATTTTGACATCACAATTTGATGAAGTTGTTCAAAGAGAACAAAGTACTAAACTATCCCTAAAACAGATTGCAAAGAACATAAAAGCCAAACGAAAGTTGTATTCAGATAAGACATCAAAACTAACTAGTGATCTTGGTATCATGACAAAACCCAAAATTAGTAATAGTGTCACATTTGTTTCATTTATCAATTTAGTTCTTGTCATTATTGCACAAGCATTGTCAACAAATGTTTATTGTAAATTACTTGTACTTGTCAGGAGTGCAAATGCCCTTGATTTTTTGTTCAGCACCACACCTCAACCACAGTCTAACAGCACCAATCTAACTCCTTACTATCTGTTGATTCTACTAACTGTTACATGTTTCATTGTATTTTGTCTCATTTTTGTTTACATAAAAATGAGGACAACTAATATGTTGGATAAAAGGGTATACCACATACAAAGATTAGCGGAGATTAGCATGGCATTCTTCGGAGCAAATGACTTTATTGCCATTGATTTGTCTCATACTGGTCAAATGGCCAAAGATTTGAGCATAGAGACTTGTGCTGCTAATGTTCCTAAAGCCTTCATGTCAATGTTGACATTAAACACTAATTGGAATGGATTGACCTTTAAATCAGTTTATGGATTTTGCCTTAAACTACCCTGTAGTATCAAAATATCTATTCTGCAACTCTTAAAATTGAACAAGGTACTGAGTGACCTCACTGAAATGCAATTGTTAGCATGTAATTTTGGAGAGTACACTGAAGTACATAAGTGGCTATTGCCAAATAAGCCACAAGCTAATCTTTGCCATACCAACTATCATAACCCAGCACTTGATGCTGAGGCTCCCAATGACAACTAGCCCCAGTAGTTGCCATTATGGGATTTGTATTTTCTAATTTTCATTTTGTTTGCCGGCTGTAATGTCATATTATATTATATATCTATCGCCTATTACTCACTTTAGCCTGTTTATAATCAATATATTTATGTATAGCTTTTGTATTTATTTGTATATGCTTTATAACCTGCATGCTTACTTACAGTTATTAATTACTTAAACTTGTTGTAACATATATTAAGTCAGTTCATAGCCTCACTATCATCACCTCGTTTAACATAATTAACTTAATTACAGATGCGCTAAGTGGGTAAGTTAGCCACTAAGGTTAGGCTAACTTACTCACTTAGCACACCAACAACTTCTCCTTTATTTTCATTATGGACAAACACCTGTCGACTAGTGCTAGTGAAGACACTCTTGTGACTGCCATGGGCACAGTAGAAATACAATCAGCCACTAATCTACACTCAGGTCATGATACACCATATCCAGAAGCCAGACTCAGCACTGAAACCATGCAACTGTTACTAGACACAACTGCAAGGTTAAAACCCAAGGACAGCACCATTACCCAACCAAGCAAGAAAAGGCGGTTGGAGGCCTATGAGGACAAGAAGAGAACCAACTACCCACAGGCCAGCAAAGTATATACCTCAAGACCAAAACTCTTCACAGGAGAAAACTTAGCTTAGCCACCAACACCCATCATATCAAAGTATTGGTTTCAGTAAATAAGTTTCCTCTACCAGCTGTATTTAACTTAGTAATAGGATTTATGAACATATATAAATGTTTCTATTCTATTCTATTCTATATCAAGTGTTAAGAATCCTAAGAAAGCCTTAATTATTTATACCCATACCAAGGCACTTCACTGCTGAAAATCATCCTTACAAACACATGAGATTTAGTGTAGTGCAATGGTTGGATAATCAGACAGGACCAGAATGTATGAGTAACCGTAGAATGCTAGAACTCAAATACATTTGGGATGTCCCCACTATTGCACCACTTGGCATCAATCAATATGTATAATATAATCCCTCTCATTGGTATTTTTGTCCAGATACCACCCTTTATCCTCATTAATTACAGATGCCCTGCCTGATGCTGAAAAATGAGGATCCAGTATCTTGTTGGCTAGAAGGAAAGAATCCCTATGCCACAGAGGGACTACCTTGAATACCTCGGCCATAGTGATTCCGAGTCACAAATCAGTTGCTTCATGGATTTGGACTTAGAAAGTATGTCGTTAGACAACTGCTCTGTCTGCCAAGGAACAGAAGCCAATTTTGCAGACAATGAACAGAGTAGTGTTCCATCCAGTATGCCCTCCTTGGATGAACTTGACACTCCGGACACGTTGCCCAACACTGCTGGACCAACCAATGAGAAATCTTCAAGAGAATCAGACACTAGTGATGGTCTCCCAGACTTTATAAAGTGGGAACTGGATATCAGCCAGGATACAGACGATAGCCTGCCATTCATTAATAAACATTCTCACATTTGCATGCTTCCCCCTTGTAAACCCCCTACTGACTTTGACTAACTCTGTAAATGCACCACTGAAACTTTGCTTCAAAATGCATTCTAAAAACAAATCCAATAGCACAAGAGGCAACCTCCATTTTTACCTTTATTTCAGTCAATGGAACATCAACTTCTGTGATCCCTCCTAGCTGCCTCCACCTCCAAGACAACAGACTCAGACTCAACCCTGGCAAACAACACAATGACTAACCCATCAACCACTGAAGATGATGCCTCATTTAATCCAACACATTATTTACAGGATATGGCCCACAACGCAGCGTCTTCTTCAACTTCAAGTCAAAACACTACCTCACTTACTACGTCTTCTCCTCCACCAAGCCAGGTCACCAAGCCAAGCACATCTCATTGTCCGCAGATCAAACCCCTTTTTTTAATGCCCCCAATCTGCCCACAACTACTCCAAGTGCTGTAGCAATTAATTACAAACTAATGAAGACTCATTTCCCAACATTTGACCTATATCCCTTTATTGAACATTTAGCACAAATTCCCATTTGCACCAACATCAACATCCCATGTAACAGCAATCCTGATATTACAATTTTCACACCCTTAACCACCATGGTTCAGTACTATTTAAACCTTTATTTCACCATACTGCACCAAAGTAAACAATAACACTATATTCCTTATATCATTCTCACGTTCCGTACATAAGGTTTCATAATACACAACAGTGATTTCATTTTATTTTCTTTATATATCAATATTGTGTTTGCACCAATTGCTATATCAAGTGCCTGTTCTGTTCAATTGAAATCTTTTATCTTTGCATATTTACATCTTTCATTATTGCTATTTATTTGCTAATTATAATATTGATATTTATATATGATCTGATTATTACTGCTATTTATTTGCTATTTGCTAACTTTGCAATTATTATCGCTTTTGGTGTATATCTGTATTTTCTTTGTATATATTTTGCTCAGTGTTATCATGTTCTTTTTTCATTAATATAATGTATATCTTTCCTGCATAGTTTACCACATATTTGCTAAATCTGCTTTAATTGAAAAGCATGAGGATTGTCAAAAAAACAAAACAAAAAAAAAACCTGATATAGTGATATATTGATATAGTGTCTGTATTTTATGTATATTCTAGCTTTGCTACTGTATTTTTCTGTGTTTTCAATTTATAATCATGTATCATTTATTTTGTATTCTTCACTTCAAGGATGAAGTGCTTTTTCAAACCGTGGGTATGTACCACAGAAGTTATTTTGAAAATTAGATTTAATTAAAATAATTATTTCTACTGAATAATTTTATGAAGGATATATGTAGTTTTAAATAACTTGTTTTTTATTATTTTATGAATCAATTTGAAGACCTTGTTATTATTATTGTATGAATCAATTTGAAGACAAGTCCTATGTTTATAAAAGTTTATATAAATGCAGAATAATATTACAGATATCTTTGGAAAAAAAAAACACAAGCCATTCATTAATTACTTTGCTTTCAACAGTAACAGCTATTTTTGGCTATTACATAACTGCTCTCCGCATACTCTCCCAATCTCCCTCTCCTGATTAGCATATGTTCTTCATGGTGTATTTACTGATAAACATGCCAACTCTGTTTCCCTCTATAAGTAAATAACCTTAAACTCATTTGCAGAAGACAACTAATTTAATAACCTAGACCTTTTTCCCAATATCCTTGCACTTCCCACAAAACATATCCTTCCCCTCTAGATTGGACCTTCACCTTATTATTTGCTATTCTGATAGCCTTCACTGAGCAACTCATAAATATCTGTAGCCTTCACCTTTCTTCTAGTCTTGAGTTAATTATTTACTCAGCCTTAACATTTCATCCTCTCACAACAACTATTGCCTTCACATTCATCTGGCCTTGCCATATTTGCTTTGCAATCCCTTGTAATTAGCTTGTGTACTGACCTTCATGTAATATATATATATTCCTGCTTACACCAGAATTAGTGCCTTGAGTTTTATATATTATGTAGTTGTGGAGAAAGAGAGTAGTAAGAAGCAGGAGCACCAGTAGAAATTTAGTTAAGGAATTGTTTAGTGTTGATGTGTTGTGAAAGAAGAAAGAAAGTATTGTTGGTAATAATATCTTCATTGGAACAATAAAATATTAAGATCTGGAAGTTTAGTTGTGTTTGTTCCTGGATACCAAGACACCCCCCCCCATGCCAAAGTGAATTTGGTACATATATTCATCAGCAAACATTGCCAATGTGGGACCTAGGCATTAGGGATGTATTTTTATGTTTTGTTTTTCTTTGGGGAGGCTATTATTACAATTTCAGGGTTAATGTTACCTAATTAAGGGATTGTGTGTTAAGCTGCTTTTCTGTGTCACATTAAGTTCATAATATAATGCAAACAACTAATTGTTATTTTCATGATGTTTTTTTTATTCAAAATTTTGATTTGTTTATATTTGTTTTGTTTTTATTGGGGCCAATTATTATTTCCCCTGAACAGTAAAATTTTCCAGCTAAGGGATTCAAATTTTGGCCCTCTACATCAATGTTAAGGTACTACTGCCTGTTTCAATATTCAGTTAAAAAATATAATGTAAGATAAACCAAGTAATAATATGTACAGGGACCATAAATATGAGAATTATGATCCTAATTATGATAGTTTACTCATGAATAAAGATGACATAGGCTGATGAGGATTGACTTCTTGATCTTGTGATAAATCTGTCGAGATGGCCAAATCGTTGATGGGGTACCAGTTTAATTTAACAATAAAGAGACTTGTATAACCTATGATAATCTTACTTATTAAGGCTGCATTCTTTTCATGTCGTGAAGCAGTGGTAAATACCCATGAAACAGTTTTTTTGCATTTTTAACAGCAATTTTACAGGATGTGAAGTAGTTAGTATCAGTGCTGAATAGCCAAAAGAATGCATCACCAATATCTGTCATGTATCGGGACATCTTGATCGATATTTTACAAACAGAAGTCTAGCAATATTTTACTCTTACCACACCAACTGTTAAAGTTTTCTAGTAATATTTTTACAAATTGAATATCAAATTTTAGTACAAGCAAACACACACACTTAAGGAAATATGAGACCACAATGGCGTTTCTATCCATAATTTACAGAAGATCCAGTCTACTTTTCGTCTGCAAACATGAGTAATGTAATTAAGCAATGAAAACAAGTGTTACTGAAATCTCACTTGAGACAAAGTGCTGGAGTGCCGCAATCCTTACTGTAGCATATTTTCTAGGGAACGGTTTTACCGTACCACAGCCACGCCCTTTTAATTTTTTATATGAATTTTCCATGCATTGAAAATATTTCTACCATATATTATGGAACTTACAGCATCACATAAATAATGTCAATTAAACTAAAAAAATATTTTGGTATGACAACAATCTTTAGAAGCAAATCTGTGTTTTTGGGTGATAATAGAAGATTGACAGCACTTCAACTGATGCACATTTTCTATTTATCACAAATGTTGTTTAATTATTATGTGAGATCGTTGCATAGTAAAAAGAGGGATATTTGTGTCAAAATGTGCACCAAATGTGTTAACCAGAAATATATTATATTTCATTTCTTCTTGATCATTGCTAGTTGTAACTACGGAAGCCTAGTATCCAAAATGGTGGGCGATACTTGATTTTTATTGCAGAGTAAAGATGTCAAGAAACCAGACTAGCCAAATTGTGGCTCCCCGCCGAATTTTGGCTCCACGGTGTATCTTGCGCGTAGTATGTCTCTGGTGGGCGATAAAGAAGGTTAGGGTGATTTTTAAAAAAAAATTTTGTTTGTATGAAAAAAAGTAGACAAAATTGAATTGCAATGTTCTTCTGATTCAAAAAGAAAAAAACATTATCCAGCGAAAGAGTAACGAACTTTGTAGTTTGTCCAACAATTAGTGGTGAGACCGTTTATAGAAATCAAAACCGGTTACTGTACCGGGGGCTTTGAAACAAACGAAATCCGGTGTAACATCAAATTGTGTATCCCCATCAAATTCTGTATCCCCTCTTTGATCTTTTAGGGGATACAGAATATTTTGTATCCCCAACAATAGAGGGATTAAGGGGGTGCACTATTTGACAATCAAACCTGTATCCTTTTGAAGTGGCCCTTGGGGAGGGAGATTAAAAGAAGTTACATCAAGGCCAATTATATGAAAACAAGATATAATCATTGAGTTGTCCTAAGACACACTGTTCTTAACACATTGTATAAGCTTATTTTTGCAACAAGACCCAAACAATTTAAAACATATTGTATAAAAATACATTATATCGTCGTCTTATGTAACTTCGACGCATATATAACTTCGACGTAATACGTATATCATCATTTTTGAAGCATTACCAAGGGTTTTAAAGATTAATTGCAGATATATTTGGACAATAATTGCATATTTTGCTTGTTTATCATTCGTTTAAAATCCAGATATTTTAACTTTTTCAAACCCCTCCCCACGGACATTTTCTTCCTGTTGATGGATTCAAAAAACTAGTACCGAGTGCAAAAATACCTTACTAAACCCCAGATGAAAAGTAGGTGTTGGCCAGTTGTGTTAATACATTTGGTTCATTTAAAAAACGTAAATTTGACATGACATATTGGTGAAAATATGTTTTAGGTTATGTCATAGAGTTGTGGTATACACATGTTCTCCCATTTTGTATGTTTAAAATTTTGAAATGTTTCACCAATGCCTTTGTTTAGGTTAATTCCTGCAAGGCCAAAATTGGCTATAGAAACTATACCAAAGATAATTTAAGATGGGGAATGTCACTTATAGAAAAGGGAATATGAGTTTACAAAGCCTCAAAGTTGACAGGTGTTCCTCAAACAACAATCAATATTCAATAACATAAGGAAACTGTGGAAACATACTTCCAAAATCTTTGTGAAATTTTGGAGAAATAGGACATATTTTCTGCCCGAGGTTTAATATACAAACAAAATTGATGAAAGTGACTTCTCTCTTGAACATACCCCACCTAAAATGGCCATTGGCAATCCCTTCCCTCCCTTTTGAATTTTCAAAGGCCAAAGAATGCTTGAAGGTGCTACCCAAGGGTCCTTAATTCACTAAAATGAATCAAACTGAGCGAAAAATCAGCTCAAATCATATCAGGATCAAGGAAAATGTTCTAAAATATCCTGAAGAATCACTTCATTTAATTTATCATGCCAAAAATATCAAACATTTGCTTTCGATGTATGATAGTTCCTCCACACATTTCACTGCTGAACTAATATTCCACCATTAATTTTGGTTTTGTGTTGCATAAAAAGCACTTCAAATCCATTAAATTATTTATGTAGAGTTTCCCATTTCTGTATATTCAGTACATATGTGTAATATATTGTAAATATTTTGTAAATTGTGAATATATTTGGCTCATTATAAATTCTCCACCACTCAACAGTTCCCCTCTTAATGTTAGAACTACCTTGAGTTGATTTTTGCACCCAGTACTAAACTTTTGAAACCAAGCTTCTGATACGTCGAAGTTATAAAGTGCCTGTTTACAACATGGCTAGTGGACATATGATCAGAAAACGTCAAGATTTTGTGAAAATTTGCATTTCTTTGCCGCTACATTTTAAATAATGGTGGAAGACACTTGCAGAGGTCTTTACTGCTGATTTTTATACATATTTAAAATAAACTTTCTGTGATATGCTTCGTTTTATCGGTAATACGTCGAAGTTACATCGGAACACGCTAGATGTGGGAGCACAACTTAGGAGTCAGCCTATCTTAAGATGGGAGAAAACATATCAGGCCAACTTAAGTTAATAAAATTCAATAATGACTTTTATGCTGAATATAATGAAAACTATTAACAAGCATGTGCAAATAAAAGAAAATTGCATGACATTTTGGAGAAATGACATTTTCATGAAAAAGGTAACATAAATATTGATCAGCTTAACTGACCTTGATACAGAAGTTTTACTCTGTACATTCTTTCTGATTTTACACAAATGTTTTAAATTTATCTAACGTCAACAAATAGTGTTGAATTGAAGAAACTAAAATGAATTAAGTATCCTGAGCCCTGAGAAGTATTAACATATTCCTTTCATGTTGATTTATTTTGTCGTTCATTGAGGTGATTTCTTAATTGGATTTGTGTCTATTGTCTTAATATTCTATTGATGTTGATTTGTTTCACTTGGGTTGGGTGAAGCATACAATAGGGAACACCCCAAATCATAAAGTGAAACAAATCAACATCAAAGTTATCTCTAAATATAATGAGGCTTAATTCTGTCAAACCTTTATTGGGTAAAACACAAATAGGGCCACACAAATATATAGGATGATTTTATGGGTGAACCTGATTATAAAATTTAACAAAGAATTATAAAATTTCCTCTTTAAATTACACTTGTTAATATGAAAATATAAATAAATCAAACATGTTATTTTGATGAATTTAGTCATACACACATAAAAAATTTGACTTTTTTATTATGTTCTATTAGTACAAATGTACTAGACTCAACCCTGATGGGTAATTGTCTATTGTCTATTTAAGAATTTAGCATTTAAACATTTGAAAATTATGATTTAATAAAAACTTTTGTGTAAACATCATACAGGTACAACATACAATATACATGTATTTGTTAATCACAAAATAAAGAAAACAACACACACATGTGACTGAAATACCAATAGGACTAGCCTAACTTCAGGGGATACAAAATATGACAAGGGGATACACAATTTAACAGGGGATACAGAATCTGACAGCCCCACCTGTCATATTCTGTATCCCCACACACTTTTTGAGGGATACATTATCTTATGCTACACCGGTATTTCGTATGCTTGTTAGTGTGCAGTAAAATTATTCGCATGGCGTACATGAGGCAGAACTTGTAACTGGAAATTGCTTTCACAAGAAATTATTAAGTACGTAAACATGATTTTTGCTCAATATTAAGTAAAAATGTGACATATTTTACAAAATATGTACATTTTTTGTCGTTTTGATAAAGTATCATCCATTAGGTATCCTAAAATGGCCCAAATATTCTTTGCGAATTTTGTTATTTTTGCCAGAAACAAACGAAAAACCGCATACCAGTTTATTGTTCACAACACTACTGCTCAGCCAGTGAAGTTCGTCACCCCAGTGAAGTTTGTCACTCGTATTTTATGACAGTATTAAAACTTCTTTACTGCGATCTTCCTGCAAACAATTATACCTTGCTCTCCAAGGCAAGTATTCCACTTTTTAAAATGTGCATATTGCTAGTCCTTGAATGCTTTATAGCAGGTGACAAACTTCACTGGGGTGACGAAATTCACTGGCTGAACAGTACCAAAAATTGGACTAATTAGTACATGGGTTGTCACAATACCGTGCATGTTATTAATGTTAAACAGTGACACAAAACAGGTACTGCTTGGTGCCATATAATGGCACAAACCTTAAATTGGCACAAAATGGAAATTAAAATTTTAAAGGACTGTTGTACTTTATCGTCCACACTCGTACATTTCCACTAAACAAATAAGGAAGTGGAAGTGACAACAGAAATAATTTAATTTAAATTATCTCTTCAATTTCCGTATGCAGATTGTGCCAGTTTGAGGCACTGATTTCAGGTAGAAATTATATTATTGCTCATTAAAATGCATGTAAAACGTTTATTCTTTTGATTTTATGTCAGTAAAATACTTTTATAACTTGCGCTTGTGTCAATTCATATTTTAACATAAAGAAATCCACAAAACTACACTAAAAACAATCAAAATAAGGTTTTTGTGTCCAAGGTGTGCCAAGTTAAGGCATGAAGCAGTAGCTAAACCCATTCTGTGTAACACATATTCATTGATAAATATAAACCAGAGTTCACTTATTACATTTCTTAATAATTTATGAAAATTATGTAAAATCAGACAATATAATGACGGAAGGATTGCAGAATTCCCCTCCCGGAAGTAGACAGGTGTATTAATATAAATAAATTTATTTTTTTTATAATAATATGGTTCCTGGTTAAAGGAAAAAGAAAGCTGTACAGGTAGACATATTTAACTGGTTGGCGGGTTGGCAGACAATGCAGTTTCTTATTAAGTCTAAAGTAGACAGATACTGTAGTAGATAGGTCGACATGTGAGTCAAGTGCCGACCTGCCGACCTATATACCTGCCGACCTGTCTATTATTATTATTTTTTGTTCTGTTTTATTTTAAATATATATATATTTTATATGTATATAATTATCCCTTTGACGGAACTACTTTCACCTATTTCCGGGAGGGGAATTCTGCAATTTAGCCATAATGACAACTTGTCTAACATTAATGACACCTGTGTACAATATCTAGCTAGTGCTAAAGGTACAGTAACAGTAAAACCAATTTATTGGAAATCATGGGCTAGGAATCTTCTGATATGGTCAGATTTGACCTTGGGCCCCTCCTTCAAGGTCAAACAAGGATAGCCAAACTTAAAAGTGCTTATAACTCGCTTATTATTGGTCCTAAAGGTTTGCAGTGTGAAACCA
The DNA here is from genome assembly GCA_964017235.1 of Sabellastarte sp. h YS-2021. Lineage (NCBI taxonomy): Eukaryota > Metazoa > Annelida > Polychaeta > Sabellida > Sabellidae > Sabellastarte > Sabellastarte sp. h YS-2021. The sequence goes on from OZ024928.1 coordinate 142,334,559, forward strand.
ACTTATAGAAAATCATGGGCTAGGAATCTTCAGCCTCAATCTCTTTTATTATTGCTTTTACAGGTTAGCTATGTTTCGGGATACACCGCTGTCTTGCAGTAAAGCGAGCAACATAATTCTAGTGTTTTTTTTTTTATAATAATATAGCTCCTGGTGAAAGGGAAAATAGAAAGGTGTGCACTGTGCAGATAGACAAATTGGCAGATAAACTGGTCAGCAGGTCGGCACATAATGCAGTTTCTGATTAAAGTTAAAGTAGAGAGGAAGACAGGTCGGCTGGTCGGCCGACCTGTGTACTCGCAAGCCCAACAGCCACATATAATAATAATACATCATATTTATATTAGTAATAATTAAGCATCCCTGAAAGGGTGCTTATTTGTTTTCAGTTTCCTCACTGCTGCCATTATGGTCTCCCTTGAATATCTCCCTTAGTACAGGAAGCTTTATAACCATATTTGGCAGTTAGATATGGGAAAATTTTTCCACATGCTTAAATTTGACCTTTGATCTTTATCAAGGTCACATGATCAAAAATTATTTTTTTTAATACACCCACCTGTCATTGCTGCTCTACTGACAGCAGAGGAATGTAATTTAATACAAATGATCATACTATCAAAAACAGAGCTGATTAGATTTTGGGAGCGATCCATTGAATATTGACCGATTTACGAGCGACTTTCTCACAGGTACGAACCAGAAAGCTTAAAATTCATGTTAACCCACCCCCACCCCACCCCGTATTATCTTCTTAAATATTGCATTAAGAGCCATAAAATGTCTTGGGAGACTGTAGGAGCAGGTCAAATTTTCCCCAACCCCCCTGTAGGGGTCAAACTGGGGTCATAAAACACTGGATTTTGACATTTTGCTCTATATCTCCTTATTATTGCTTTTAGAGCTTTAGAATGTATTAAGAGGCATTGGCAAACCATATGTGAAGAGTTTATATAGCTGGTCAGATTTACAACCTGAGCTCCCCGTATGGGTCAAACTAGGTCATAAAATGGCCGATTTTGTTGTGTTAATACATCCTACCCAATGGACAATTGCTAATCCAGTCGGCGTAGACTGGCCCGCCAAACGGCAGAAAAAGTCGTCCTGTGTTTCCACCGGCTAAGCTGGTCACGTTCTGTGCATTCGCCAGGTGGCGCATCATACTTCCTTCCTGTCTAGACAGCTTGACATCATAGCATCTTTTTCGTTTGGCGCTTGTTCTGTGCAGACAGAATTTTTGAAATGTTTTCAAAGTGAAGTATTGTTATATAATATTTCATAAAATTAACTTTACGTCAAACTACTTCTAAGAGGTTATAGAACATAATGGCTTCACCTGGATAGAAAAGAGGGGTGTGTGGCCATTTAATGGCATGATTTGACAAGCACACGCACTGTGCGAGATGCAGAGAAAAGTCACCCTTGTGTGAGCAATGAAGATTGCCCCCATTGTAACATCTTGATTTCAGAACAGAAGCTGCAACTGTCCACGCCTTTATACCAGAAGAAAAAAAACAGAAACATGAACAGAAGAGTAGTATGGCTGACAAACCCACCAGAACTGAGAAGTCTGAGGATGTTAGTGATACCTTGGTAGACCCTAGCTTGGTGTCTGTTATAGAGGTTGCTCAAAGTCAGTGATAAGAAGGTGGTGAAGTCACCAGAAAGAGATAGCAACAAAGAGAAATCCAAGAAGAAGCACTTTCCTGTCAAGAAGCCGTCTACGGGCGCAAAATTAGAGGCTATGGATCAGAAATCATCCAGCAATCATCCAACGTTTCAGTTGCCTTGAAGTGTTCTTGTTGTCACAGTCTCTGGAGAAGCCTAGCACGGAACCAACCTTCCAGACAGTGAAGATGCCGGTCAAGACACCACCAGCCAGTGCTGTTAAGGTTACTGAATTTTTTTTTGCTCCCAAGCCGGCTGACTGACTTGTTGACCGACCTGCTGTATCTACCGACCAGACCCCTGCTGAAGTTCAACGTGACCGACCTCAGTATGCAGACCTTCACCAATCGACTGACCAGACCCCTGCTGTGTCACGTCAAGCTCCAGGCATATCTGGTTTACAGACCGCACAGGACAGTGATGTTGAAATGGAGACAGACTCTGATGGTGATCCGGGCCACTGACCGGCCAGTGGTTTTGAGAGGAAGGGGAGTTATCTGATTCAGACCACGACTTCACTGCTACAGAAACCAACCAGGCGCTGTCTGAAAAGCAGGCAATTCGTGAAACTGTATGTGGTATCAAATCATTCATGGATTGGACTCATATACCGGACATGGACAACTCCTCTATTGCAGACGACAATCTGTTCACAGCACCCAAACAGCAGCCACTGGGCAAGATCAGTGAAACTACCAACCGACGAGTGGCTTTGTAAAAAGATGGATAAACTCAATATTATTTTGGTTGAAGGATATCCATCCAGGGCGTCAGAGGCCAGTGGCCTACAGAAAGATCAGGTCGGTAAATCACAACCCAAGTGGTATGGGCTACATCCCAACAAAGAGAAGTCTTAGTGTCTTGTTGGGGCAGTGAGTCGGTGAAGTTAAACTCCAGCTACATTAGGATTGCCCGATCATTTGGCCTGTCCACCCCTGCAGCAGCATCTTGTCCAATTAGCCAGGATACACTGAGGATATGTGAGAAGAATTGCGAATGGACATATATATGCAACCAGGCAAATGGTTTCAGCAGGTGCCTCAGTAAAGTTTAGAGCAGCATGCAGTCCCAACTCAGAGTAATCCAAGCTGAACAGTCCAAAGTAAAGTCTTCAAAAGAGACCAGCAGTGTCATGGATGAGCTTCAGCATCTCCTGAACTATAATTCCAGCATAACCCAGTGCATGGCTAAGAGCATGGGACATCTCTCAGAGTTTGTGTTCATAAATGTGGCTAACGTGACTTTGGCTCGAAGGGATGCCTACTTGAAGACATGACACTTTATCTGCTCTTAGACAGGCTCCAATTCACTTTGTCAACTTTGTTTCCCCAGACCAGATCCTGATGAAGGCTCAGGAGGACATAGCTCAGCATGAGAACAAAGGTTACTCATCTCACTCTTCCTCCAGCCACAAGAAAGATCGCTACACCCTTATCAAAGGCCTGAAAAGTCCAGGGAACAGAAGTCCGGCAAGCCAGCATGGAAGACTATTGGTTCTTACTGCCAGAAAGGGAAGGGCAGGTCTTCCCAGCAGTTATCACGTCTGGCCAAGGGCCAGTCTTCTTATAAATGACAATTACTGTGTCTCAAGAAGACTGGCCTGGAGCAAACAGACTTTATATGTAAATCAGTGTCACTAGACTGGACCAAAGACAGTAAATTGTGTTCAGTACAACCAGACCAGAGTCCGGAAAGACACTGAAGACTTGTCAGCCAGTAATAGATTTTGCAAACTCAGTTGTTGTAACTCGTGCACATATTGTAAAAGTGCAGTCACAAAAGAAAGGCGTAAGTCCGGCTGTTGTAAGACAACATCAGTTATTAAACAATGTTTCCTGTGTTGATCAGTTAAGTTCCGTAAATCTTGAAAAAAATATACAAACTGTTGCTTCAGATCTACCTGTAGAAGCAAGACTACACCAGTTTTGGAAAGCTTGGGAAGCCTCTGGGGCCGGTCTGAAAGTGCTAAGAATGCTCAAAGAAGGTTACACCTGACCCAACTTGACAAGTAACCGACCGTCATAAGCTGATATGTCAATCCCCATAGGAACATCTGCCTGTTGGAGGCATTACATCAGCTTATGAACAAAAGTGCAGTAGAAGTGGTCGAAATAAAAAATCTTGGTGTTTTTCAACTGACTATTTTTGGTCCCAAAACCAAACAACTGGTGGAGACCTATCTTAGACTTCAGTAATCTGAGCAAATTCCTCAAGGCAGAGAGTACACAGAGAAATTCAAAATGGAGACACAGGAAACAAAAAGGACCTCCCTCCAGACAGGGGAGTGGGTGATGTCCATAGATGCCAACTTCCATATACCCATACAAAACCAATCCAGAAAATACCTGTTTTCACGTCCAAGGTCAAACATACCAGTTCAAAGCACTACCTTTTGGTCTTTCCACAGCACCCATGGAGTTCACACTGGTGGCCAAAGAGGTTATTGCACTACAGAAGGGTATAAGGATCCACCAGTACCTAGACAACTGGTTGGTCAGAGCCAGATCCTGCCAAACCTGTCTCCAGCAGACACAGACTCTAGTAGCTATATGTCGAGAGTTAGGTTGGTTGGTAAACATGGAGAAATCCAAGCTGGACCCAAAACAAGTTTTCGATTTCGTAGGTTACCAGTTCAATGATCTGAGGGAGGGCAAGGTCATATCCACTGTAGAGTGTTGGCAGACCCTGACAGCAAAGATCCAAGATTTCCTGGCCGGACCCACCTGTCCAGCTGATGTTCCTCATAGGGCTGCTAACAGCCACAGAAAAACAAATCCATCTGGGCCGGTTACACATGAGGCCCATACAGTAGCACTTGAAAAACAAAACAGAATCACTAGAAAAGGTGATCCCCATCCCCAGGCCGCTCCACCCTCATCTAAGATGGAGGCTGGAGGAAAGCAATGTACTTCAAGGTCAACCATTAAACCCGCCGTGGTTGCCTACATAAACAAATGGTGGGGGATGAAGTCAGGCCCTCTGTGTGCCCTTCTGTGGAGAATCCTGGCCTGGCTTTCCAGAAAACAGGTTACTGTCAAAGCCTGACACATTCCAGGCCGGCTGAATGTGGTAGCAGACAAGCTATTCAGGCCAGACCATTCAAACAGAGTGGTCTCTCCTACCAGAGGACTTCCAGGCAATATGTGGCATCGACCTCAGATAAATGTATTTGCTACGAGGTTCAACCAGTACCAGTACCAGACCCCCTGGCTTGGGCAGTCAATGCACACACCTGTCTTGGGAGGATCTGGATCTGTATGCCTTCCTACCGGTAGCCATCTAGGGCAAAGTGGTGGAAAAGTTACAGGACTACCCATGCAGGAGAATCATTCTGATTGCTCCAGGGTGGCTCAACATGCCCTGGTTTTGGGATCTAGTGACCCTGTCTAAGTTTATAACCCATAAGAGGGGGTAAAGCCGACCAACTATATAGACAAACTATATAGTTTTCCTCCTGACCTCCTCTTATGGGTCAAACTGGGGTCCCAAAATAGCAGATTTTATCGTTTTGCCTTATATCTCCTTTAAAACAACTCATTTATTAAATTAACTTTTCACAATTTATGACCATAGAAAACAAAATAAAGCTTACATTTGCTTTCATGTTGATGCATAAACCTCCACACTGTCTGCTTAACTTTTACTTTCACTCTCAGTGCTGCATGTTTTCAAAAACCTTTTTCTCCTTTATACTATATTGCATCTAACCTTTGAGGATGCTTTGTTTTTGTTAGCAAAAACATTTTTCTGGTTGTGCTATTTCTATCGACAGCTATTGTCCAATTAATAATTTTACAGCTTCATAATGTTTAGTTTACTGATTAATGTCATCTTGCTATTGAATTGTCATGTTTTTATACTTTATCTTTCCAAGTTTCCATACATTTTCTTTCCCTTAGACATTATTTTCTCTACTTAAACATTATTTGGACCTTTATATAACTGACACTGCTCTGAAAGTATCCCAATCTTTGTATTGTTTTACTATTTCTGTGTGTCATGGTATTGAAAACTATTTCTTCAGGCTGTGGGTTACGTGCATCTCTTATGCCATTTTCTCTTAAGTGGAGGGCTATGGGGTCTTATACTTTAAAAAATAACATTGGTTCAGTTTCTTATGAACTCCAATTTTTTGCTGCTTTTGCAGAATTAGGTGAACAATGGGGCTAGTAGCCACTTTGAGTAAATTGCTTATAACTCCAAAACCACTGCATTTAGAGCATTTCGCAAAAAATATGTTGTTTAGCTACTTTCTCTGTACCTACGAGATGATACCTGTTTTACAGGTCTACCTTAATAGCTAAGTGATTAGCTATTTTCTGCTTTTTGCAGTGACAAAAATGAGTAAATAGCTTATTTCATTGTAACTGTTAAGGAATAGTGAGTGCTTGGGTCAGAGATGTTATTCAGGCACTTTTAGATGTTCGATGTAATGGCACATTTTCAGAGTTGTAGCTCCATAGCTGAGTAATAGGTAAAACAGTAACATAAAACAGTAGAAAAATGGTAGAAAAACATGGCAAGTTAACTTAATACTGAACAATAATGTATTACACAAGTATCAAAACTGAGTAACAATAAATTAACCTTACAGAAATAAATTGATAAATAACTAAAGCAATACAATCATAAAGTATAAGAAGAAGTAGCTAACGAGAAACAAGGACGAGAAAAAAAAAATAAGAATAACAATCTAAAAAAAAATTTAAGAAAAAAAAGTACAGCCAACAAAAAGTCACAAGTACATGAATTAGAGACAAACATTAATTACAAGATATTTACAAAGCCTCTCGGGTGACCAAAACTGTGGGTAATTTTAAAGCAGGAACCAAAAAAAAAAAAAAAGAAAAGAAAAAAATATAAAATTATTTTTAACCTTCCCTGGTTGCATATGAAAGTGCCTGATGTCGACACTTTACAAAAAAATAAGTTTAAAATGTACATTTCTTCAATGTACTACCAGAAAAATAAAATTTAAAGCTAAGATGGAGATGACTGATTAATGTTTACCTTTACAGTAAGTTGCTTGACATATGTGTAAGCAGTACATCCTGAGTCACAGACTACAACTCATAAAAAAGGTATACCAAAAGACAAAAGGGAAAAAAATGTAACCCTTAACATAAGATGCATATGAAAAGCCAACAGTTACATCATCAGCAGAAACACTGTAACTTAAAGTAAAACAAGGAAACACCACACTGGCAATCAGTACATGGGTTAGCATGAAGTGGGTTGATTTTTCAAGTGTTTTTAGTGCTGAGTAAAAGTAGATTGGCCAGAAACATTATGTTTGGCAGACATACAGAAGAAAGTGATAGGAGCAACAAAATGCAAAAATTGGTTCATAACTTTTTCTCTCAAATGTAAATTTGTACAAAATCTTTGAAAAATATCTGCACCAAACATTCATGAAGTGGGTCGATTTTTCAGTCAAAAATACTTTTCCAATATTCACATTTTGACCAAATCAATGTGTTTCTTGGATTTATTATACTTAAAAGTTCACAAAAAATGTTCGCCAGAAAGAAAGTGGCAATAAATTCATGATAGATAGATCTGGTTTGTGAATATGCCATGGTGTAATTGCAGTCAGGATTTTCCCTCATATGAGAAGGGCAATAAAAGTTATTTTTAATAATTTAAATTATTAAATTTAACAGGCATCAAAACATCCAAATCTGATCTTTTATAATTTAAATATGTACTGTAAAACTTTTCCAAAAATTTCATGATACAGGAATACAGCAAACTTTTATTTTGGTAGAATTTTTTGAAAGATTGACCCACTTCATGAATCGACCCACTTCATGCTAACCCATGTAGTACTTTCAGCTCTAAAAAACCTCAAATGTTACAAATCACTAAGAGAAAGCCAAGAAGCGAACAGTACAACTGACAGCATTAAATGTAAGATTTAATAAAACTGAGAATAACACACTGGGCATACAGAACCATTAGCTAAAAGTGATTCACTTGAGATGTTAAAAAGCACACCCCCCAAGGCCAACTGTGATACTGCCAGTTGTAACTTAAGTTACTTGAAACATTATAACTTAGAGTAAAACTAACACAAGTAATATTAGCTATAAGAAACCACCATTACCAAAATAGACCCACATAGGCATATATTACTACTGACAATTGTAAGTACTTAAAATAATAGAAATTAAAAAAAATATTGCAACAGGCTAATAGTATTAACCATCAGCTATAAATGCCTTACTCATGCCAACAGTTAAAATATCAGCTGTAACTCAGTTATTTAAATTATATTAAAACTAAAAGTCAAACCAACAGTAGTACTGTCAACTGTTAAAAACCTCAAGTGTACACATTGCCAATACAAAGCCACACAAGCCAACAGTACTACTGCCAGCACCAATTACTTGACATGTTAAGCATTTAAAAAAATACCTTCGGCCAACAGTAAAAACCATCAGCTGAAACTGTCTTACTGAGAATGTTATAAAAACATCACCAAAGGCCAACAGTATTACTGTTGGAGCCCAACTTAGGAATTAGCCCATCTTAAGATGGGTTATAGCCCAACTTAGGATCCTAAGTTGGGTAGCCTATCTTAAGATGAACTAGAACCTATTAGCCCAACTAACGATAAGAAAACTCAAGAATGATTTAAAAGCTAAAGTTTAATACTGACCAGTTAGTTTAATATTAATTTATTATGTAACACTTGATGGGTGGTTTTAATCATGAAATGAGGGGCCACGGTGGCAGAGTGGTAACACTCTCGCCTCCCACCTCTGAGGCCGGGGTTCAGTTCCCGGCACAGCCTCAAGTGGGAAAGCTGGTAGTTGCTTGCTGTTGGTCGGCAGTTTACAGTACAGAACCCTGACGAACTGTATGTACTGGTTTCCTCTGCCCTTTCAACTATCCGTTGTGATATGACCTGTATAGTGTTGAAAGTGACGTAAAACCCCAAATAAATAAATAATCATGAAATTGAATATTACCCTTATACTTTAATTAAATACTGAAATTTTATCTTTACACTCTATGTTTGTGAAATATTATTTAAGACTTTTTGTGCTTATCTTGTCTAAAGATTTGCTAATAGATAATACTAGCCCAGCTTATAATTTGCACAGGTAGTTTTTATTTTTGAAGTCTAAAATGCTATTAGTTACTTTTTGTTCTTCCTGTACTTTTATCTCTTTCCTTTACCCCAGTTATGCATTGATAGGATTAGACTTAATTCCTTTATTGTTCCAAGACTCTGCCTCAGTTAATTTGACAATGGAAGGGTCATTGAGTCATAAGGAGTCTATTGTTCAACCACTGCTTTCAACTTGATTTGTTTCACTTCTGGGGAGTGATTATGCAACTGGATTAGATTGTGATTATCTATTGTTTCAACACTCTTTTAAGTTGATAAGTGACTTGGTAACTGGATTATTCTTCTGAGTTAGAATTCTTTTGAACTTGATTTGTTTTACCTCTGGCGGAGTGACTGGCTATTAATCAGACATTGTTGTAAGATTCTTTTAAGGTGTTTTGGGGCGATAGTTTAAATGTTTATGAACAAAATGATTAATCAGAATCTTCAAATGTTTAAATGCTACAACAAAATTAACTTGTTTGATTTAATTATATATTTTTTTTTCAATTGATTAGTCTAATTTAAAAGGCAATTTTATAATTCTTTGTGAAATTTTAGAATCAGGCTCTTTTAGAAAATAATCTTATATATTTGTGTTTTCCTCCGTATAGGTTTGATAGAATATTGCCTCATTATTGTTAAAGATTACTTTGATGTTGATTTGTTTCACTTTATGATTTGGGGCAATCTTTCTTGTGTACTTCACCCACCCCAAGTGAAACAAATCAACATCAATAGAATGTTAAACCAATAGGCACAAATCCAATTAAGAAATCATCCCAATGAAAGACAAATAAATCAACACCAAAGAAATATTTTTATGCTTCTCAGGACTAAGTAAGCACAATTCATTTTAGTTTCTGCAGTTAAACACTGTTTGCTGAGGCTAGATAAATAATTTAACATATTTACATAAAATAAAAAAGAATATGCAAAGTAAACTTATTTACAAGGGTCAGTTAAGGTCGATCAATATAAATGTCATCTTTTTCATGAAAATATTATATAATTTCCTTTTACTTGCACATGATTATAAAGAGTTTATATTATATTCAACATAAAATCATTCTTGAATTTTATTGTCTTAAGTTGGGCTGATATATTCTAGCCCATCTTAAGATAGGCTAGCCCATCTTAAGATGGGCTACCCAACTTAGAATCCTAAGTTGGGTTATAGCCCATCTTAACTCCTTAGTTGGTCTCCAACATTACCGTCAGCAACAAGAAAGGTACTTAAAATGTTAAAAGTGAAATTAAACCAACAGTAGTACCTCAACCTCCAATGTTACAACCATACACACAAACCCAGCCAAAGGTATAACTGCCAGCACTTAGTGTCTGACACGATAAATGTGATCTTAAAAGTAACTTACAACCAAACAAAAAACATGTCAGAAATAAGTAAATACAAAATACAAAGACCCAAAAGAAAGCATTTACATTCAGATCAATAAAGTAAAAAAGTAATGAGCAACAGATGTTAAAGATCCAAAACACTGTGCATTCTGGTTATAAGGTTAGAGTTATAGGCAGAAAATCTGCACCAAATATAATGAAAACAAAGTGAACCAAGAAGCATCTGAAAGAAATAAATGTACTTTGATGTCTTAAGGCTTAACTCCTTTACCAGATAAAAATGCAACTATTCAGTTGCACCTTTACACTGGTGAAGTTGATAAGCTCAGAAAATCTCAAAATACATTCATTCTTTTAAACACTTTTTGAGTTACTTTGTTTCCATAATACCTGGTGAAAGACATTTGGTGGAAATGATATTCAGTGTTGATACAGAAAATAAACAATTTTTATTCAGTATGCTATATCAACAGGAAATAAGTGTGAAAAAACAGAATTTAGAATTCAAAGTACATCATTTCAGTGTCATCACCTGTAACTAAAAAAATCCCAACGCAAAAAGTTGCTGGATACCCTCTAGTAGGGTAGTTGGGGTTACTGACAGAGCAGTGGCACCTTTAGAAAGGTTAAGGGAAACATTTCCCAGCCCAGTCAAAGAGTACTGAGCCAAGCTGGTAGGGGTCTCTATGGGGATGGTCCAGATCAGAAGCAGCAGATGGTGCTAGGGGACATCACCCTAGCAAGAGTGGGCTGTTGGACACCTGAGATGAGGTACCAGTTGTTGGATCATAGGTCAAGACATACTCTTGATGCTGTTGTGACTGCTCATCTGCTGCCTGCTGGATAAGTGCAGACTGATTCAAGTAGTGCGTTATCATCCGGTTAGACTGGTGTTGGAATGACCTCCACAAAGATGGGTTGATGTCCTTGACAGATGCCTCTTTCCAAAGGCACCGGGACCTCTTCAAGGAAGGAGTAGAAGCAGCAAAAGTGCTGTAAATCAGCTCAAGCGTTTTCTGCATATGTTCATTACCAGTCTTCAAGAAATTCAAGATTTCTTCAGTGTCTGTGCTCGCCTTCCTGGACCTCTTACTGGACAGAGGGGGTAACTGGTCAACTGACCCCGCCAAAACCTCCTCATCATCTGGTAAAGAAGAGACAGTGGAACTTGAGGTACTGGTAAGGAGGGGTAATGGGTCACTCATTGTAGGAGAAGATGGACCCACGGTTTCAGCCGGCTAGCCCTGTGTAGTCAAAGTTTTCAGCTGAAATTACAAAAACAAGAAATATGTATTCAAATATGCCATAGCTAGAAGGACAAGATTAAAATTGGCATGTAGGCACCGGAGGAAGAACATGACTGACACTTGCATGTATAACTACCTGAAAATTTTATGTTAGAAAAAAAACACATGAAATAGGTGCAGTAAGAATCAAAGATTAATTAAAGACCATTATATTTGCTTGTTACCTTAAGTTTTTTTTTTAATTTCCTTGCTTGACAATTATTCTGGTGAGAGATGTAACTGCTTCAACAGAAGTAGTAAGTACAATGGCATTTAATTTTGATACTTACAGCACAGGTCTGCCCATTAGGCATACAGGCAATGTGTCTTTCCAGGAACTGTAACTTCTCAAGGATATACTTGTCACAATCCATCAGTTCACGCGCACCATCCCCTGAAAGATGCCCTGTCATCTCCACAAATCTTGTGGACACGCTTCTCCACACCAGACCTGAAGGTCTTCCACTGTAACAGCAAAAAACAAAGACAAATACATTAAGTAATTTGACATGTGAATGGGGTTACAGTCTGTCACATTATATTTGCAAATTAATTGTACATACACTACTTATTCACACTTTTATTTCTTCATAGGCAAATGCATTGACCAAAGGGTATGCTGTAGGGGCAAGTCACCTTTTATTACTACATCAGTTGGCATTTATACATATGCTACGCATATTACAAAATTGAAAAAATAAAATGAAGACTCACCAGTCATTTCCACCTCAGCCGCGTTCTCGGCCCATAGCCGACTTCTTTTCTTTGTATCTGTGTACTCCCTCAGTCCTTTCTGGCAAAGGCATGGTGATTCTCTGACCCAATCTATTAAAGATTCTTCTTGATCAGCAGACATGAGCAGCTTTGCATGCCTTGTCTTTTTCTCTGTACTCTGCTGTGCTAATGTCTCATCATGGTGTTCAGCTGTAGCAGGGATATCAACAGTGTCACTATCTGTATCCTTAGTGTCACTAACAACTGGCATGCATTTGCATGCACAGACTTCTTCTTTGTCTTTATCATGTTATGTAATACTTACAAGAGTTAAATCACAAAATAAAAGTCACTAATGTAAAATAAAAAGAAATATTGTTCCTGCGCCCAAGTTCCCACCACAGTTCAAAATGGCCACCTGAATAAATATGTGTCTATTATTAGAGCATACCCTATTTCCAAATAAGCTTGTCACCTGGATCAGTTTTTCACCTCCCAGAAACCTACGACAACAGAATTGTCACAGAAGCATAGCCTGCAGTCACCTCCTGATACCTTATTCAAACTTGTATAACAGTAGCAAATAAGAAGCTTGACAGTGGCAGACTGTCCCCCACCATCGATAAAAATGCCATTACAAATGTGTAACCTTCAGTCCCCATGTCCCAACAGTGGCCACTGAGTCGTACCTTATTTCACCTTGTCTCACCTTGTGAACGGTTAGCAACTGATGGGGACTGACAGACACGGTTATATATACAGTGCTACTGCTGGCATAGGAGGGTGAATGACACTGACTGACGGCAAGACTGTCAGACTGTCAGACGCAGTAATTTTAAACAGTTTAAAACTTCCGTGGGACTCTCAAGGAATGGGACGGCGGGCCACTGACTCACAAGTTTGCAAATGGACTTCAGACGATACTCAAAGGACAGGGACATTTTACCAAGTGCATATTACCGTCTGTAGTGTGACTGGGGTATAAATTTAAGAGATGAAAATTAAGTAAAATATGTATAAAAAGTCCTTAAACAATCTGCACTGAAAATTTTGTTGTAAAGGGTGGGCGTTTACACATATTTTATTATTTTCGGAGATTGGCGATAATATGAGCATGTGTGCTTCTGTGGACGATTTTGGTAATCTAATTTATTCAGGTGGTATTGTGGAGCTAATCTCTGTAATCATGGCCTCTGTCACTAAAATCTAAGAAGCACTTATTACAAATTTAATGCTTGAAAAGAGTTAAACATGCTCTGGGTAAATAACATATGGGACAGCAGTTGTAGCTTAAAGCTAGTATATCAGTCACTAAATGGTGCAAAAGTAACATTTTGTAAGTCCTACATGCTGATTGGTTGTGTAGCAATTCTAGGGCACTGGTTTCATACAGAAATTGAACTATTATCCCTTATCATTTAAAAGGTCAGTTATTTCAACTTAGTGTATTTTGTATAAAGTTTATAAATATTTTATATATTTTAATAAAAACCTGCTAATTTGTATAAAACAAGCAAAATTGTGATGGGAGGAGACAGTTGATAACTTTAGGCATAATTTGAAACGGTTGGAGAAATTGATGACGGGAGCATTCCAAGTGAAAATTTTGAAATGTTCAAAAAATTTTCATTTCTTTCCAATTGCCCCTCAAGACACCCTAACAGTTACAGACATAAGGAAACGGGACAAAAGACAGGATCCAACTTTAAACAGAGTAAGAGGAAATTAGAGAGAAGGTGCTTCCTGTTTGTCTATGTCACAAAGTCTCCTTTCAGGTTCCTTTATGTGATGTCACATTACATGTTATTTATCATCCCATTTCTTTTAAGTTTGGTACTGTCAATGGCCCTCCCCTCCTGCCTACTTCTACGATGGACTGAACATGACAGACTTGAACAGAAAGGCTGTTAAATTTTCAGACAGAAGAGTAGAAGCAAGATGTTTTTTTTTTTCATTTTTTGGGGGCACGGGATGGGGTTGCGGGGAATATAGGCTTGCAACAGGACATAATTTTGAAATTTGGATTTTTTTTTTTTTTTGCCAATTTTCCGGCCTCTTTGGAACATCATCGCAGGATGGGGCTTCAATGTGATGCATACATTAGGAATAACAAAAGCTGTAATAGATTAGAAGTGAGGTAGAACTTTATCACTTTTGGTGTATATTTGAAGTGGTAAAACTGGAGTGTTGAATGAAGAAACGAAATATCTTTTTAAACTGGTTTAACCCCATATTGCTTAATTTCAATGACAAATACTTCCACTTAAGCATTGTGTTTAGATTATGGTAAGCTTCTGACTATCAGCACTTTTAGTACAAGATAATTCTGCAATAGTACAGAACCTTGACCAACTGTATGTACTGTTTTTCTCTACCCTTCTAACAACCCATCGTGATATGACCTGTACAGTTTTGAAAGCGACGTAAACCCCCAAATATAATAAACTAAAGCTATTAAATACACTTAAGTCCCTTTAAATGGAACTCTGCTTAGTTGATTTCCCTTTAAAGTAAGTCATAGGCCCTTTAAAGGTTCTTTCCATTGACATTTAGTCTGTTTTCTGTAATTGCAGGTCAACTAAAATACTTGGAAGTATTTTCCTGATCCCTTGTGTATATAGAGAGTTCAGGTATATATATATTTCACATTCTTTAAAACAGGTTAAAAAAGGGTTTTAAAAAGCTTATATTTGTAATTTTGTGGTATGTAAATACTGTAATATGACAGTGCATCAGTTATTGAGTGTAAAGTTACAGTAATATGAATTATACCATAAAATAATTTACATTTAAACAGTGAACATAATATTGTAATGGTGAATAACAAATGAGCATGTTCTATATATTTGTAAATTTTTTTTTGTTTTAACTACTGTACATTATAACAAATTAAAATTTTCGTTGGATAATATTAACAAATGATCCCACAGTGGCATATTTTGCCTGTTGTGATGAATTTCATATTTTACACATTTCTTTTTACTCTGGGGATAAGTGAGTTCATTCTACCAATATACACATGCACTAGACTGAAAACCACCAGACAAAACCTTCTTTTTGTTGATATGCAAGTCTTTCTGGGCATGTGCAATGGGATTGTTTGATACTGGTACTTTACAAGACCCACTAGGCAGTATACTTAATCACAAGAATCAACAATCATTCAGCCATTTTATGTGCCTAGCCAATGGATGCTTTTATGTACACTGTATTGACTGAAGAAAAATGGAGCAAGTGTTTCAGTTGTAGTTACAGAGTGATCCTATTGCATTTGTGGTGAGTTGTATATTTGCATTTTGATAAACATAAATGCTAAATTTACAAAAAATAATGTTCAATTATTTTCAGAAACATGTTCAGGTCGGGTGAATCTTTTTTAAATTTGAGGTACATTATCTACTTTTTTACCCCATAGCCCTTAAGGGCTGTTGGGGTATTGTTTTCACCCATGGTGTCCAGATGGGTGGGCGGGCCGGCGGGAAAAAGTTTGTCCGGGCTGTATCTCAAAACCGTAAGTTGTAGGAAGTTGACACTTTGTAGGGACATTGGTTAGGGGGTGTAGGTGTGCAACGTCATGGTGTGACCTTGATTTGACCTTTGACCTTGCTGTAGTGACCTTGACCTATAGAATCTTATCCGGACTATATCTCAGAACCCGTAAGGTGTAGGAAGTTGATACTTGGTAGGGACATTGGTTAGGGGTGTAGCTGTGCAATGTCATGGTGTGACCTTGATTTCACCTTTAACCTTGCCATAGTGACCTTAACCTATAAAATCTTGTCCGGGCTGTATCTCGTAAACCGTAAGGTATATGAAGTTAATACTTGGTATGGACATTGTACTGCCACATCTATATGTATGGGTAATATTAAAAAATTCAAATCATGATTCGACCATACAAACATTTATAAAGATGGGAGAGGTTTATTTGTGTTAGGTCACTTTGATATATTTGGACAATATTCAAAACCTCCCAACCATAATTCCACTGTGCAAGATGTGTGTATATTAACAGCTTGCAGAATAAGCAGACTTGTGGGTTCTTAATCTTTTTGAGCTGAAGGTATCTCTGTTGATCGTGGACTGGCAGATTTTTGTTAATTTCGAACCCTGTTAGGGGGGTGTATGTGTGCATCATGGTGTGATCTTTAGCTTTGGCTCTGCCAAAGTGTGTTCACCTGCCATATTTGAGACATGTTTCTCTTTTGACAAAGATACATGGATTGCTTCAACTGATTATAATATGTACTTTTACATTGACCACCGCTCCATATTTAAGACTGCCTTACTGGTGTACAAGTTCCTAAATTGTGGTCATCCAAAATATTTTGCACCTTTTCTTAAACCCAGACAAAGTGTCTACAACACACGCAAAAGCCAAGCTGATGGTGTGTTCCTTGAGGTCCCCCACTTTGCCACTTCAATATATAAATCTTCTAAGCATTTTGGCCTCAGCTTCTTTGCTTATGACGCTCCAAAGATTTGGAATGATTTGCCTGATGATGTACGTTCGGCCACTTCTCTCCACTCATTCAGAAGGAAGCTCAAAACCTATCTCTTTGCACAAGCATATCCACCCTGACTTCTGCTTTCCCTGGTTTTCTCTCTGTGGTGCTGACCCTTGCTATGTCTCAGGTTTATGATTATAGTTTCCTGCTTCTGTTTGGTGCGCCTAGAGTCTGTCTTTAGATGGAGATTAAGCTCTATAAAAATACTATTAGAATTAGAATAATTGTGCTATTTTCCATTGGCACCTATTCTCCAGTTAATAAATTTTACAGCGTCATAATTTTTACTTTACTGATTAATGTTGTCATCTTGCTGTTGAATTGTCTTGTTTTAATACTTCATCTTTACATACATTTTCTTTCTCTAAAACATTATTTTCTCTACTTAAACATTAGTTGGACCTTTATATAACTGACACTACTCTGAAAGTATCCCGATCTTTGTACTGTCTCACTACTTCTATATCTCATGGTGTTAAAAATTATTTTCCTAGGCTGTGGGGTATTTTGTCTTTTAACATTATTTCAGTTATCTCTGTCAGCTAAGCAAATTCACTGCGATCAAGTATTTAAGCGTCCCGCTAGGGACGCTTGATTGTATATGGGAGAAGCGACTCCGCCGGATCCGCCAGATTCGCCGGATCCGCATTTTCTTTTCGCAATAGCTTTGCAGCCATAAGGCAGATTCTCTTCATATTTGGCAGGTGTATGCAG
The DNA here is from genome assembly GCA_964017235.1 of Sabellastarte sp. h YS-2021. NCBI lineage: Eukaryota > Metazoa > Annelida > Polychaeta > Sabellida > Sabellidae > Sabellastarte > Sabellastarte sp. h YS-2021. The sequence continues at coordinate 142,351,925 of OZ024928.1, forward strand.
TAGCCCTGGGAAAAATGACTTTTCGCAAAAGTCGTTTTCCCGCCACTTTTGGCGGCCATCTTGAATTTCTGCGTAAAATGCAAAAACCTGTTTATCTCGGAAATGGAGCGAGATAGAGTGATTTCCACGAAATTTTTGACCCGCAGGTTATCTGCAGAGTCTACTGGCGATTTTTCCCAAAAATTGTTTTCTTGCCACTTTTGGTGGCCATTTTGAATTTCTGCATAAAACAAAAACAAAAAAAACAAACAAAAAAAAATAAATTAAAAAATAAACAAACCAGATTCGTCTAGGAAACCTTGCATCTTGTCATAAATGGAAAAACATATTAAACACAGGAAGACAGTCATTTCTACAAACTGATTAATCCAAGCAGGTAACATAATGTCTAATGAATCTTTCAAGAGCTTCCAGCTTGAGACTTTTAACTTAGACATTTGGAAGAATGACAGAAGCACAGCCAACAGGAACACATTCTTCATCAAGCCATAGTAACCACCTTCGAGTCCTCACCTAGTATCACACAGCTATAGCAACAGCAACATCAACAGCCACTTCACCAGTCTCTGCATAGTAACAGCACCTTCACCAGTCTGTGCAGCAGCAGTAGCCACTTCACAAGCTTGTGCATGATTACAGCAAGGAGGTTACACCAAGTGCAGTCCATGCCCCAGCAGCAGACCCAGCAAACACAACAACAACTGGCACATGGTACATTGCCCATGTCACAGTTGCCCAGCATCAACTTCATATCTCCTGCAGCAATGGACTCACCCTCAGTAGCGTCTGTTGACAGCTTTGAGACATATGTAAGACATCGGCCAGCTATATCCGAAGATGAGCGCTTCCTAAACTTGAACACTCCCCAGCCCCTCGTGACAGAGCTCAGCACCAGAGAACTGACCCCCACCAATGAAGAGCAGCAACATTATTAGCCACCAGTCAGCTAGTCAGTCACACTTGGCTCTGCTGAAAAATTTTAAGGCCCTTTCTTGGGTCATCCAGTTGTCCAAAAACAATTTATCAGCTATCTATTTAAAAATCAGTCTCAGGAAATCCTCACATAACTATCACAAAAAACCCTCAATAGTAAATATAAAGGTCCAATGCGTCCATTCAGATGTGCATTTATACCTCAGCTTGGATGTACATCCTAGTAGTGCCAAACATTTCACAAAGATCCCATCAGCATCCACAAGGGTGAGCAAAACTATAGAGTGGAAGTACTTATACATGGAATATTGGCTACATCCACCTCGAGGATATCTGATCATGATGTGTTTTGCTATCCAGGGCACCTAGAGCATGGGGCTCATACCACTACTCCCTGAAGCTGACCTTGATGGTCTTCAACTCTTCAGGGCTGGTTGGGCACAGCATCACCTTGTTTTGTAACTCCCTGATGTGGTGTCACAGACTTTTGGGTAAATCTGTTTATAGATGAATGTCCCACCTGAAAGCTAAAAAACCAGAAGTGAGCTCCCTCCTCCGTCTGTATTGCTTGGGTCAACCTCTGCTCTAGCACATTGAATATTTCTGGATGATGGGACTCACAGGCCTCCAGATCCGTTGTCTAGGTGGGCTACTGTCCCAGTCTTCTGTCCTTTGCAACCAGTTCCTGACCCAAAATTGTGAGACCCTTTTCTACCCAAAAAGTGCCTTTATGTGCATTAGCAAGTCCATCTCTTCTACATGTTTATATAAATCAATAAATAGAGCTTTTATTGTGCTACAATATCTTACCATGTGGAACTGAATGCTAACTTGAGAGGCCGCAGGCATCCGGCCAACGTCCAAGAAAAATAGACGTCTAGTATTGACCGAATCCCCCTGTTCTGAGAGTGTACTATAGCAGTGTAATCCCACGCTTCATCCTTCTTCTCTCATTGGCCGTGTATCGCGTGACTAGTAAGCGTTTGAAATAAGCTTATTTTATTTCACTGATACGTATTGTTGGATGTTACCATTCAGCCATTTGTTTTTTTATTATATATCATAGCTTATTCTGTTAAACTGATAAGTATTTTTTAATTTTTTTCATTGTTGTGAGAGTTCCGGTGTGTACTGCTCAGATTTATTGCTTAAAAATGTCCTCCCACCAAGTGAGTTCTAGCAACCCCAGATCATCTAAATGCAGACATTTTTGCTTCGTTTTTGATACAGATAACTACTGTCCAACTTGTCGAGAAGCTGACAAAGGGGATGATGCTTGTGTAACCAATGAAGAGCCGTGCAATATTTGCTCTGCTTATACTGAAGAACAGCTTATCAAAATAAAACACAGACGTAGATATGTTAGGAAGCAAAAAGTGTCCGATACCTGTAATTAGTGATCTCAATGGGTATCCGGATATCCGGGTACCCGAACCCTGAATGTTTACCCGAATCTGAAATCACATACCCGAGTACCCAAATCTAAGCTTTATTTCTGTCAATATCGCCCATGTTGGCTGACTGAGTACAGACGTATCTGGACTTCATTAATTCATTTAAAAATGAAACTATTCAATTAAAATGCACAAGAATATTGTTTTCTCATCCTTGTACACCATTTATAGTATTTTATTTGTCTTTTATTTTGGTTGCTTATACATTGTCAAATACAGGAACCCTTTGAAAATCGTAAGTATATTAACACAGTTAAATAATTCCGAGTACATGAAACGTTGTATATATTGCCTCTATCTAGTGACATACACACCTTAAATATTAAAAGTACGATGTTTTCAAACAGTAGTTTATAATTTAGCATCAATAAAGTTCACTTACCTGCCTGAAAAAAAAATAAGGTTTCAATTCCGAAACTACATTCGAGCAACAGTGAATGCTTTAGTGATAGGTCATGTGACTCCACTTTTATGGAAACAACCGTGTTTTGAATGTACAGAAATCTTTTCTTGGTTAACATTTCTTCTGTGTCCTACTGTTTTGGATCTCAAGCAGACATTGAGGGTGCTGCAGAAAACTTATTTTCATCTCCTCCATGCCCCCAACCCTTACGTTTTGAGTCTTCAGAGGAGGATCAGTCCTCTGTCCCTATTAAAAGGTCTGCTAAGCCCCACTTCTTCTGACCAAGACCAACAACAAAATAATCAAGACCCAGTCTTTTACAGGGAGGTAGATATGTCTGACCTCCCTTCACAGTATGCAGAGGAAGTTGAGACTTTTAGGCACATACTTGATCTCCCTGAGCCCAGGGAAACTATGCCTAGGTCCTCTACCCAACAGGAGCTTTGGCCAAGAGGCCCTTCAGCTATGCTCACCAAGCTTCACTAAGCTAGGCAGAATCTCTCTACCATCAACTTTGCAGCTATCTTTGCAAAGACTGCTTCCACTTGTAACACTACTATGGAGAAGTGTCAGGACAGTCTTAAATCTACCTTCAAAAGGGTTAAAAGCCAGATTCAGAAGGGTGCCAATCCTGAAAAAGCTGCCAGACGTGGCTATGAAAATGCCTGTGACTATTTTGAGATGTTGAATAAGAGAATCCTTATTCAACAGAGAGCTTTAGCCTGCCTAAGCAAATCCTTAGCCCATTTTCTCCAGAGGGAGCTGTATACAATGGGCAACACTGGCCTGCTGAGAAGCGAGGCTGAAGTGACCCTCCTTCAACCACATCTAGGGGATTCTAGACGTCAAGAACTCAGGAAGTCACCCTTTTGGCCTACTCCTTTGTTCAAGTCACAATAAGTCAAGAATGGGAAAGACTTCCTCCTTAAAAAAGGCACCCCTAAAGATTCACAGGGTTTTGGACCCTATCAAAATAAGCGCTTTCGTGGTCCCCACCACAATAAGAAAAGAGGCTCCTACAGGAAACGGGCAACTCCTCCCAAAGCAGTAATCAATCGTTTTCCTCAGGCAGGGGGAAATTGAACAACAGAGGCTTCAGAGGTTGTTTTCAACCCCATTCAAGGGGACGAGGGTGTGGAAACCCCTCCCCCCAATGACTCCTTAAATGCCTCCCTCAGTCCACCAGTAGGAGGTCGCCTCCGTTCTTTCAGAAGAGACTGGCTCACAAACAAATGTTCAGACGTGTTAAACATTATCACCAATGGTTACGTTCTTCCATTCATCTCAAAACCAAATTTAGCCAGAACTCCCCTGATTCGGTCAGGATACAAGGCCCTTCAAAAAGGCCAAGCTCTGGCCTCTTGTATCCAGTCTCTTCTATCAAAGAACGCAATAGAAAGGGTGGAAAATGTAAAATCTCTCAGGTTTTACAGTCGCCTGTTTCTAGTCCCCAAGCCTCACCAAAGGTGGAGGCCAGTAATAGACCTAAGCAAGCTCAACAAGAAAGAAAGGTTCAAAATGGAAACACCAGAGTCCATCAGGACCTTTCTGATATCAGGGGAATGGGTGTCGTCAATAGACTTATCAGACGCCTACTTTCACATCCCCATCCATCCAAACTCAAGGAAGTACGTAAGGTTTTGCCACAAGTCACAGGTGTTCCAGTGCACCTCCCTTCCCTTCGGGCTAGCCACAGCCCCACAGGTCTTTACAATGATTGTAAAAGAAGTGAAGCTGATGGCCCTGACAAGGGGAATCAGACTTCACCAGTACCTGGACAACTGGCTTATCAGGGCCCAGTGTCAGGAACACTCAGACAGTGGTAGACCTGACTCAGTCCTTAGGGTGGATAATAAATCGGGAGAAATCCAAACTAAAACCTACTCAAGTATTTTTGTTCGTGGGCTAAGAATACCATCTAGATTCAGCCCTTGTAAAACCCACTCAAGAGAGATGGCTCAAACTTCAGGATTTGATCCTACGACTCAAGTCAAAACATGTTTTGACTGCAAGATGTTTGATGTCGCTAATTGGGTTGCTTGCCTTAACGAAGAAAATGGTCACAGAGGGATGCCATCACATGAGGCCCTTTCAGTTTCACCTCAAGGAGCACTGGAGATATCCTCAGTCGTTGGACAGCCTCCTTCCTTGGACAGAAACCATTTCAACACACCTAGAGTGGTGGCAGAATCCCACAAACGTGATGAAAGGTGCAGACCTTCATCTCAAAGACCACGGTATCCAACTCTTTACAGACGCCTCAAACGAAGGCTGGGGCGCTCACTTAGAGCAAGCCTTTACAAAAGGTCTCTGGTCAGACAGGGGAAAAAGGCTACACATAAATGTTCTAGAGCTGAAGGCGGTTTCTATGGCCCTTCAAAGGTTCAAGGACCAGTGTCAAAACCAGTGTTGGTTGCTACAGACAACTCAATAGTAGTAGCCTACATAAACAAACAAGGAGGAACCCACTCGGCGGAGATGTGTGCTCTCCTGTGGTAGATTATAACCTGGTGCAATCATTACCAGATAACCTTAAAAGCCAGACACATTCCAGGGTGTCTGAAAATGTGATGACCGACCTTCTGTCCAGGTCATCAAAGTCCAGTCAACAGAATGGTCACTGCATTCGCAGGTGTTCAAACAGATCTGTCAAAAGTGGTTCACTCCTCATGTAGATCTATTTGCCACTCGTCTGAACCACAAAGTTCCACTGTATGTTTCTCCAGTCCCAGACCAAAATACTTGGACCATAGATGCTCTGAACATAAACTGGTCAGGTCTCACTGCTTATGCTTACCCTGCAACGGCTCTCCTTCACAGGGTGATCCAAAAAATCAGGCAATCCAGTTCTCTGATCATTGTAATAGCCCCAGGCTGGCCAGGGATGCCCTGGTTTTGGGACCTAGTGTAGCTCTCAACAGAGAGCCCACTTCAACCAGTGTCAAGAACTCTTCTCACACAGTCCCACAACTATGTGTTTCACAGCAATCCACAGTATCTCAACCTCCACGTCTGGTGTCTAGGAGTGGACAGCTCCAAGAACAAGGCTTCTCTGTGGAGGTGGCAGAGAGAATTGCTGCCCCTCAAAGGTCATCAACAAGGACCATGTATAAGTCAAAGTGGGCCCTATTTGAGAAATGGTGCAGAGAAAATTTGGTGGATTTCTCCACTCCCTCTGTGAAGCAAGTCTCAGACTTCTTCATGTACCTGTACCAAGACCTAGACAGGAGACCTTCCACCATTGATGGTTATAGAATGGCCATTGTTGACACCTTGGGCCCAGTGGGGCTCCATATTTCCCAAAGCTGAGACCATAACAGGTTATTCTCCAGTTTTCACAGGGATCATCCCAAAAGTTCCAGGAATTTTCCAAAATGGAACCTTTCTGTTGTACTTAATGAGCTCACAAAAGCACCCTTTGAGCCTATGAAAGACACAGACCTCAAACATCTTAACCTCAAAACTGCTTTCTTGCTAGCTTTGGCCTCAGGCAAGCACTGCAGCGAAATTCATGCCTGGGTTGCAAACAAAGTATCTAATTTAGGCCAATGGAAAAAGGTTGCTTTGTTTCCCTCTTCAGATTTCATAGCCAAAAACCAACTAGCAAGAGAAAGTTCTCAAAGTGTGTCTCTGACTATTCCTGCTCTAACTACCATTGTAGATAGACAATTCAAAGAAGACAGAACCTTGTCCGGTATGGGCCCTGAGGTATTATTTGGATCGAACGAAAGACCTAAGAGGGTCTCGATCCCTTCTTGTTATCTCCTTTAAGAAAGGACATACCTCAGACATCAGACCCGCTACTCTCTCTTCTTGGCTAAAACAAACTATCCTACTTTGTTACAAACAAGCAGATCAACAAGCCTTGGACCTGGTCCAAGTCAAAGCGCATGACATTATGGCCTTTGTGGCGTCTAAGGCCTTTTACGGTGGGGTATCAGTGGACCAAATCATGCAAGCATGTCACTGGAAAGCTCACAATACATTTACAAATTTTTACCTAAAAGACCTTACTTGGTCAGACGACAACAATATGTATCTGGGACCAGTAGTAGCAACACAACAAGTCCTAGTCCCTTCCCCTCAGACTACTCATCCTCGGAAAGAAAAGAAGGAGGGGGGCACATCCGCTGCAGCCAAGTCTTTAGGGAGTCTAATCCCATTGCTTAGGAATTTGGTTACCTCCTCAGGATGTTATGGTAAGGTCTTTTATCTGTCATTACTGTATTTAACTGTATTACGTTTTACTCAGTTTGCCATAATCTCATACCCAGGGCTTGTATTCATTGCAGTGAAGTCCTTGTGGCTATACACACATAAGTGAGCACGGCTGCACTTAATCCTTCTTTCAAAACATCCAGACAGTATTGGTACTGTCATTTATTAATCTTCTGGTTTTTGGCTTCTTACAGGTCCGATTTTCGAAATTGGGGCTCTGTAAGTGGCACTCAGACTGGTCTTTCAAATATTCATTCTATTTATTTATTAATTCAAATCCAAGAAAAATTGACAGTCTGAGCTGTACTCCCTCCACCGGATGGTTGGATTCGGCATTCAGTTCCACATGGTAAGCTATTGTAGCGCAATAAAATTGAAAATTTTAATTACTTAAATGTAGGTTTTATGAGCTACAAGCTTACCATGTGGAACTGAAGAGAGTCCCACCCTGCCTCCCCGCTGTATTACAGCTGAGGGGGTATGGTCTAAATTTACAATGATAGAAGAGGGATGAAGCACGGGATTACACTGCTATGGTACACTCTCAGGACAGGGGGGTTCAGTCAATACTAGACATCTATTTTTCTTGGATGTTGGCCGGATGCCTGCGGCCTCCCGAGTTAGCATTCAGTTCCACAAGGTAAGCATGAAGCTACATTTAAGTAATTAAAATTTTCAAATTTATCTGTAGCATGTGATGTAGTGTATCCATATTTGTCAAAATTTGAATATTCAATGAAATTGACCTTTGGAATGGCCCTTTAAATACTAGCCAGCCTAGGATTAGGAAGGGATCAAGTTGAACAGCAGGGGAATATCTAAATTATCACACAAATATTTTAAATGTATTTGTTCAGGAATCCCTAATGTTTTTCATTGTATATCCATTTGTATCAATCGTTTAGGCATTTGTGATGTTTGTGAACCGATCTGGGGCCTGTAAATCGAAGCATTCGTGAAATGGCAAACTAACCAATACTTAACGACAGTATAATGACATATTAACTAAAGCATTCAGTGGGTAAATAGAAAGCACTCTTTATGTTTTCGTTACATTATGCTTTCGTTTAGAAACTATGCAGTGTCTGTGTCGCTGTGTTTGGTTACTTGTATGTTTGTGTGTGAAAGTGCCTCTGCCATTGTACCTTATTAGGTAGATACACAAGACTGGAGTTTACATATTTTAGATTTACATTGATATAGATCTAAACTACTATCTGCATATTGGTATCATGAGGGATTAAGGCTACCTCAATGAAAGTATATAGTTAAACATTTTACAAGCTCTCAGCAGACTGAGATATAGTTGCAATAAGTTAACATAGAAACATAAAGTAGGTTAAGGTGGCCATACTGTAGCTTGCCCCATAAGTTGTTAAGGCTTTGCAACTAGTGGAGATGATGATATTAAGGTTAAAACTTTAAGTGAAGTTATTCTGTAAGGAATTTTACTTTAACAACATAGATTATGAGCCAAGCTAAGGTTATGTCAAAGGTCAAAGTTGGGGTTATGTGTATGTTTAAGCATTTACTTTTGATAATAATAATTTAGATTTTCTGGTTGAGTAGAGTGGGCTAGGTGTAAATACTGTGGAGAGATCTAATAAGTACAACAATTACCATGTTGTTTACAACAGTGCAGATTAAAAGTGATGAGTATTTATAAATATGTATAAATGTAAACATTAAAGATGAGTAAAATTGTAAGATCTACAGTTAAAACAAAGATAGTTAAAACTTACAAACAGAACTAGATAATCATTAAAATGTCTTAGTGTTTAAAACCTGTGAGATACTTTATGGGAAATATTGACCAAATATCTCAAGAAAATGAGATTTTTATCTAAAATTGATTTGGGATTTCCAGGATACGTCAGTAGATACCCCCCAGTCATAAATGTTCATTGCAATGTGTCACCCCAAAATCAAATGTAAATTACTATTTATATTCACACTACCTTTATACACAATATTCAGTAACTTTGTGTTACACAACAATGGTAAATTAATAATTATACCGAAGTAAAGAACAAAGGGTTACTGCAACTAACAGTTAACAACAGGGTCTGAGTTGTCGTTAAATTTGAGGGGTTTTTACGAAAAATTAACCAAGAGTAAACTAACTAAGGCTTTGATTTACTCAACAGTTTGCTAACTAGGAGTTAACTAATACATAACGACTTGGTTAACACAACTAAGGCTTCCATTTACAGGCCCCTGATTAGTCACAAAGGGGATCCAGTTGACGAGTCACTCGGGAATCAGTCGTATAGGTCTTGAACCCCCATTTTCATTCGGGGATCATTTGGGAAATACTTGGATAATTATTGCAAGTCTTTTATTGAACAATAAATCCTCCCTCAATCCCGAGCAATAGCCCCAATCACCCATTTTCCCATTTGTGGAGGTTTATGTTTGGATCGCCAATGTGAACAGTTGACTTACAGAATTTTTTTGGAATGATTCAACAGAAAGTAAAATTTTATTTATGTCAGATGTTGAAAGTAAACAACAATTTTGTTCTATGTTAATATCTGTGAAGTCTTATTACTAACTTCTGCAAGGTTTTGACAAATACCTTTGTATTATGATTTACAAGTAACCTCAGAGTGGTTTTTGCTTATAGAATATAACTCTCTGGGCTGTTTTTTGTGTTTCAGACAAAAATTGAAAGCACTTTTTGGTAAATAATGAAGAAGTGTAACTGAGTTTCTGCCAGTGTGTGACTTCTCAGGGTGAGAATATCTGTACTTTTTTCCTGTTGTCCAACACAAGGACCCAGAAACACATTCATTTTATAGTATACAGTAGATTTGGTATAAGTAGAACTGCCATAAGTAGAATATTGCCATAAGTAGAAGTAGTTTCAAAGTCCCAACAATTATTAGTGCAAAATATAAGGATAACTAGAAGTTCGACTTACAGAAAGTTGCCATAACTAGAACCTAATTTGATGCACAAAGTGTTACTTTTCAATGGGAATAACAAGGTACATCATACATGTATAAGTAGAACCTATAAATTTTGTGTATACTGAAATGTAAATATCCAAGAAAGAGGTGACAAAATAGTACCATTGTGACACTCTTTGCCTGATTCCTCACTTTTGTGTTATTAAGTCTTGAACACCAAGCAATTAAATTTCACAGTAGAGTGATCACACAAGTGTTAATTATTGCAAGTGACTTAAATTACATAGTGTCTCTAGTACCTCATATATTTCTCAAAGTGGGTATAACTAGAAGTTGCCATAAGTAGAAGTAAATGGCTGACATTTTGCAACTTCGACTTAGACCAAATCCACTGTATATAATTTGGTATACAAGTATGACACTGGGAATGTATTTCATAACATTAGATATGGTCACATGGAGTCGCTGCAGGTCTGCAAGATCACAAGTCAATGTTGTATGCCGAATAAATAGTAATAGAGCTCAACATAATTCCCTTCAAACCATGGTATACGTAGAATGTTTACAATGGTTTGAGGGAATAAACCATGGCAAAATTTTGTGTATACCATGGTTTGTCAGGGATTATTCCTGTATTAGCAAAAGTACACACAAATGACAATAGTATGTAAAACCTTTATATTCGATGGTGATGATGATGAAAATCGTAACAGTTGCACTGTAACCATAGTAGTCTAGGGTAAGTATCTTGCAAACTTTCCCATATTAGGAAGGCTTGAAGGTTACAACTTACAACAGCGTTATTTAGACAGCCTGACAATCCATATGTCAAAGACATTTCCATTCAGAGATATTGAAAGTAAAAAAGAAAGCTAGAAATGTAAGTCAGGCATCAATAGTACTCCTCAGTACATAGTCAAGTGTAGCATGCCTAATGTTGACTGACATTTCAACGAATAGCTTTAACTACATGCTGACATATAGAACTCAAGAATTTGCCCTAAAATGGCAGCCTGACATAGCCACAAAATGTTTTGGAAATTTCTTATCATTTACAACATAGTCATGATTTTTGCCCCACAACCTTAAAAGGCTGTGCAGGTGTTGTTTCACCCATGGCTTCAGGCACCCAGCATTCAGGAAAAATCTTGTCCAGGCTGTATCTGAGAAACCGTAAGGTGTAGGATGTTGATACTTGGTAGGGACATTAGTTGGAAGATGTAGGGATACATGGTGTGATCTTGATATAACCTTTGACGTTGCCGCAATGACCTTAACCTTTAAAATCTTGTTCTGGCTCTTTTTCGGAAACCGTACTATGTGTGAACTTGATACCTGGTAGGAATATTGGTCAAGAGCTGTGAGTGACGTCATGGTGTGGCCTAGTGCTGGTATTGTTTATCGATATTGAAATATTTATCGATCCATGCTAAATATGCTGATATCGATAATGTAGGGTCCAGTATCAATATCGAAACATACTACTTAACAGGTACAACTATGTTGTTTTTCATTCAAATAAAGGAGAATATTTGAAGAATATAAAGGTTTTCATATTATTTTTGTCAACTTTCACCTAATGCTAAAGCGGAAATACCATATTTGTTTACGTTTCGGGAAACAACTAAAACTTGCAAAAGAGTTAGGAAGGTCTCTCTCAGAAAACATCTATGACCCGATATTTCAATATCGATCGATACGAAAGGCAAAAATATGGTTTGATATTGATATACATATTATTATTCGATACCAACACTAGTGTGGCCTTGATTTGACCATTGACCTTGCTGTAGTGACCTTGACCAATCAGATCTTGTATAGGCTGAGGTGTAGGAAGTTGATATTTGATGGGGACTAAGGGTAGGAGAATGTAGAAGTGCAATGCCATAGTGTTACCTTTAACCTTGGCTCTGCCAGAATGTTTTCTACTACCATATTTGAGACCTATTTCTCCTGTCACAAATATATGTGGATTGCTACAACTTATTATTACGTACTTTACCCAATTGTGCTTTCTCCATTAACAGCTATACTTCAATTAATAAATTTTACTGCATCATAACTTTTTGTTTACTAATTAAGCGTCCCTTGAAAAGAGCGCTTATTTGGTTTTTACGTCGAGTTTCCCCACCAGCGCCACACAGCGGCTGCATTATCATCTCCCTGCATTATCATATCTGCCTTATTAGTGGGCAGACTCTGACCATTTTTGGCAGTTCCACATGCTTATTTTTGACCTTTGACCTTTATCAAGGTCACATAATCAAAGTTTTTTTTTCAGGTACACCCCCTCCCCTCCCCCCCACCCTTATGGTTCAAACTGGGGTCATGAAATAACAGATTTTGTGTTTTTGGCTCTTATCTCCTTTATTATTGCTTTTAGAGCTTTTCACTGTATTGGGAGGTCATACGAAACCATATACAGGAAATCTAGAAAGCCTGCCAGATTTACCCCCAGACCCCCCTTATGGGTCAAACTAGAAAATAAAATTGCAGATTTTGTGTTTTTACCCCAAAGCCCTTAAGGGCTGTCGGGGTATTGTTTTGCAAAGTCATGGTGTGGCCTTGATTTGACCTTTGACCTTGCCGCAGTGACCTTGAGTTTGAAAATCTTGTCTGGGCTATATCTCAGAAACCGTAAGGTGTAGGAAGTTGATACTTGGTTGAGACATTAGTTAGGGGTTGTAGGTGTGTGACGTCATGGTGTGACCTTGATTTGACCTTTGACCTTGTCATAGTGACCATGAGTTTTAAATTCTTGTCTGGGTGTATTTCTTTGATTCTATAAGGTGTAGAAGGTTGACACTTGGTAAGGACATTGGTTAGGGGGTGTAGGTGTGCATCATGGTGTGACCTTTAACTTTGATCCTGCCAAAATGTGTTCACCTGCCATATTTGATACATCTTTCGCTTATGCCAAAGATATATGGACTGCTGCAACTGATTATTATACGCAGTTTTACATAATTGTGCTATTTTATTGCGCTACAATAGCTTACCATGTGGGACTGAATGCTAACTCGGGAGGCCGCCGGACTTTAGCCAACGACCAAGAAAAATGGACGTTTGGAACTGGCTGAGTCCATGGTTTAGTATGTACCATAGCAGTGTCGTTTGGTAATTCATCCTTCGTCTCTCATTGGCCGCCATCTTAAAAAGCGTTTAAATAAATGCACAATATTTTACTGTTTCCTCAAGATATACTCGTCTTTGGATACTGAAACTACATCAGTTTCTTTATTTATATATATAGAATCGTATTTTTATGACAAGTCACAGAACAGATAAGTATATCTTCCATATTTTACAATTTAATCCACTTCCGGGTCAAGTCGTGAAGAAAGAGTTGAACTTCCAACTCGTACATGTAGCTTATATACAGGATCAGTATCTGTCGAAATAAAATAAAATATTTTGAGGGTGTATTCCCTATCAGCTACACTATTGGACCATTTAAAGGGTTTAAATTTCAAATAAAGCACAAATTCAAGTGTTTGATGTCGGAATTTCTTTTCTAAACTTCCGATTCGTCTTTGTTTTGAAGAAAACATTAGACGCCCAACTCGTGTATGTAGCTTATATGCAGGGCCTGTACTTGTCGAAATAAAATAAAATAAATAATATAACCCCTATCTGCTACATGATTGGTCCATTTATAGGGTTTAAATATGAAATAAAGCACAATTACGAGTCTTTGTTCTCAACGTCTTCTTCTGCACACAGTTGCTTGCCATTCTAGGGTCACCAACTCTGGTTGGGTGACATTGGTTAGGCAATAGCAAGTCCTTGTGCAGTTTTATAAGTTATTTTAATCTAAATATCTAGAATATTGTATGTACAATTCTTGGTGAGAAGACGTATCTTTTATTATATTATTTAATGCACTCTTTCATTTCAGGAAGTGTCACTTTTTTGCATTTTCCTCCTAATTTGCTTTATGGGTTCCTTTTGACTTATTCTCTGCATTAGTTCAGAGTTTCGACCCTAATCCTGGCTAAGTCAATCTTGACTTGGAAGGGAGGTGGACCAGATCTCCCTTCCAATATGATGCCTGGTTTATTTTCCGATTGCATCCGATCACTCGGATGGTCGGATCCACAATCCAACCATGGCTCCAAAGCACTCGGATCCTGAATCCAATCACTCGGATGTTCGGATCCAACTTGAAACCTTACTTGCATATCACCCAGAGTGTTCAGTCCGACCATGGCTCCAAGCACTTGGATCCTGAATCTAAGCACTTGGATGGTCGAACCCAATCCGAGTACTTGGATCCTCAATCCGATCACTTGGAACGACCTCAAAGGGTGCGTTCCTCTAAAGCCTCAACAGGCTCCTGCTGAATATGACCAGCAACAGGGAGGTAGATATGTCTGACCTCCCTTCATAGCATACAGAAGTAGACCTTCGGCACATTCTTCCTTTTCCTGACCCAGGAAAACTTGCCTAGGTCCTCGTCTACCGTGCTGGTCCTGGGTGACGAAAGGCCAACAGGAGCTCAGGCCAAGAGGCCCTTTAGCTATGCTCCCTCAAAGTCCATACCTCAAAGATATCTTTAAAATATTTGAATAGGACTCCCTGGCCTCCATTTTCCTGAGGGTAAATTTATGAACCCCTACTTCAACAGCAAATTATTACAAGGTGAGACAACCTTGTTTTTTTTGAGGACAACCTTCAGGAGCTCAATATATATTTTGCCAAGATCTTTATCTCTCCTAAACCCTCTGGAGCCCCTATGGGCAAGTTCCCCTACAAGTTCTAAGGAACTTGAGCACCAAACTAGGCAGAACCTCTCCACCTTCATTTCCTCCTGTAACACTCCTTGGGTAAAGTGTCACACTATTAAGGCCACCCTTAGGGGGTTAAAAGCCAGGTTCGGAATGGTGCCTAATCCTTATCCTGCCTAAACAATCTGTAGCCCATATCCTCCAGAGGGAATTGTATTCAATGGGCAAACTCTGGCCTGCTAGGACGCGGGGCCAACATGACCCTCCTTCAATCACATCTAGGGGATTCTAGATATCAAGAACTCAGGAATTCGCCCTTTTTGGCCTTCTCCTCTGTTCAAGTCACAATTAGTCAAGGATCGAGAAGACTTCCTCCTTAAGGCACCCCAAAGACCCACAGGGTTTTTAGACCCTATCAAATTCCCCTTTTGTGTTCCCCACCACAATAGAATGAGGCTCCTACAGGAAACACTCCTATTGGGTCAAATTCCTCTCTAGCAGTAACCAATCGTTTTCCTCAGGTAGGGGGAAATCAAACTTAAGAGGCTTCAGGGGTTTCTTTCGACCCCATTCAAGGGACGAGGGCATGGAAACCCCTCCTCCTATGACTCCTTTCAAGCCTCCCTCAGTCCACCAGTAGGTCGTCTCCGTTCTTTCAGAAAAGACTGGCTCACAAACAAATGTTCAGACAACATGTTAAACATTATCACCAATGGTTACGTTCTTCCATTCATCTCAAACCAAATTGGTCACAGCTCCACTGATTCTATCCGGTTACAAGGCCCTTCAAAGAACAAGCTCTGACCTCTTGTATCCATTCTCTTATGTCAAAGAATGCAATAGAAAGGGTGGAAAATCTAAATCTCTCAGGTTTTACAGTCACCTGTTTCTTGTACCCAAGCCTCATGTAGGTGGAGGCCAGTAATAGACCTAAGCAGGCTCAACACCTACTTGTGGCCTCTCTGACTCTAGGGGAATGGGTGTCGTTGATAGACATATCAGACGCCTACCTTCACATCTCCATTCTCCCAAACTCAAGGAAGTACCTAAGGTTTTGCTACAGGTCATAAGTTTTCAGTTCACCCCCCTTCCCTTCGGGCTGGCCACAGCCCCTCAGTTCTTTACAATGATTGTAAAAGAAGTGAAGTTAATGGCCCTGACAAGGGGAATCAGACTTCACCAGTGCCTGGACGACTGGCTTATAGGGCCCAGTCTCAGGAAGAAGCTCAATAAACACTCAAGACAGTGGTAGACCCAACCAGTCCTTAGACTGGATAATAAATCAAGAGAAGTCTGAACTAAACCTACTCAAGTGTTTTCGTTCGTGGGTTACGAATTCCATCTAGATTCAGCCCTTGTAAAACCCTCTCAAGAGAGATGGCTCAAATTTCAGGATTTGTTCCTATAACTCAAGTCAAAACATGTTTTTGACTACAAGATGTTTGATGTCGCTATTGGGTTGTTTGCCTCAACGGAGAAAATGGTCCCGGATGGACGCCTTCACATGAGGCCCTTTCAGTTTCACAAGGAGCACTGGAGATTTCCTCAGTCGTTGGACAGCCTCCTTCCTTGGACAGAAACCTTTCAGCACACCTAGAATGGTGGCAGAATCCCACAAACGTGATGAAAGGCACAGACCTTCATCCCAAGAACACAGTATCCAACTCTTTACAGACACCTCAAATGAAGGCTGGGGTGCTCACTTAGAGCAAACCTCTACAAGGATCTGTGGTCAGACCGGGTAGTAAGGCTACCCATAAATGTTCTAGAGCTGAAGGCGTTTTCTCTGGCCCTTCAAAGGTTCAAGGACCAGTGTTTAAACAAAACAGTGTTGGTTGCTACAGACAACTCAACAATAGTAGCCTACATAAATAAATAAGGAGGAACCCACTCGGCGGAGAATTGAGCGCTCTCCTGTGGAAGATCGTAATCTGGTGTCATCATTACCAGATAACCCTAAAAACCAGACACATTCCAGTGCATCTGAATGTGATGGCCTCTGTCCAGGTCGAACCAAGTCCAATCAACAGATTGGTCACTGCATCCGCAGGTGTTCAAACAGATCTGTCTCAAATGGTTCATTCCTCATGTAGATCTTTTGCCACTCGCCTGAACCACAAAGTTCCACTATACATGTCTCCAGTCCCAGACCAAAATGCTTGGGACATAGATGCTCTGAACATAACTGGTTGGGTCTCCCTGCTTATGCTTACCCTCCCATGGCTCTCCTTCACAGGGTGATCCAAAATCAGGCAATCCAGTTGCCTAATCACTGTAATAACCCCAGGCTGGCCAGGGATGCCCTGGTTTTGGGACCTAGTGCAGCTCTCAACAGAGATCCCACTTCAACTTCCAGTGTCAAGAACTCTTCTCACACAGTCCCACAATCATGTGTTCCACAGCAATCTACAGCATCAACCTCCACCCCTGTTGTCTAGGAGTGGACAGCTCTAAAACAAGGCTTCTCTGTAGAGGTGGCAGAGAGAATTGCTGCCCCTCAGAGATCATCAACAAGGACCATCTACAAGTCAAGTTGGCCCTATTTGAGAAATGGTGCAGAAAATTTGGTGGATTTCTCCACTCCCTCTGTAAAGCAAGTCTCAGACTTCTGTATGTACCTATACCAAGATCTAAACAGGCGCCCTTTGACCATTGATGGTTATAGGACAGCCATTTTTTGACACCCTGGGCCCAACGGGGCTCCATATCTCTCAGAGTTCAGACCTTAACAGGTTACTCTCCAGTTTCACAGGGATCTTCCCAAAAGTTCCAGGAATCTTCCTAAATGGAACCTTTCTGTTGTTCTCAGTAAGCTCACAAAAGCACCCTTTGAGCCTATGAAAGACACAGACCTCAAACATCTTACTCTCAAAACTGCTTTCTTGCAAGCCTTGGCCTCCGGCAAGCGCCGCAGCGAAATCCATGCCTGGGTTGCAAACAAGTATCTAATCCAGGCTAATGGGAAAAGGTTTCCTTGTTCCCCTCTTCAGATTTCACAGCCAAAAACCAACTAGCAAGAGTATTATTATTATGTATTTATACTCAGCGCAATATCTCCATATACTACAGGACTCAAAGCGCTATTTAACCAATCCGACTGTACAGGTACAGGTAGGTTCTCAAGTGTGTCTCCGGTGACTATTCCTGCTCCAACTACCATTTTAGATAGACAATTCAAAGAAGACAGGACCTTATGTCCGGTACAGGGCCTGAGGTACTACTTGGATCGAACGAAAGACCTAAGAGGGTCTCGATCCCTTCTTTTCATCTCCTTTAAGAAAGGACATACCTCAGACATCAGACCCGCTACACTCTCTTCCTATCTAAACAAACTATCCTACCTTATTATAAACAAGCAGATTAACAGCCTTGGACCTGGTCCAAGTCAAAGCATGACATTAGGGCCTTCACAATCTCTAAGGCCTTTTACGGTGGGGTATCGGTGGACCAAATCATGCAAGCGTGTCACTGGAAAGCTCGCACACTTTTTTACCTAAAAGACCTTACTTGGTCAGACAACAACAACAATATGTATCTGGGACCAGTAGTAGCGGCACAACAAGTCCTAGGCCCTTCCCCACAGCATACTCATCTTCGGGTAGAAAAGAGGGGGGGGGGGGGGGGGGCACACCAGCTGCAGCCAAGTCTTCAGGAGTCTATCCCAGGGTCCAGGTATTGGCTACCTCTCCAGATGTTTATGGTAAGGTCTGTTATATTTTTAACTGTATAATGTATTTAGTGTTTATCAGTGTACCATAATCTCATATTTAGGGTGACAAAATTAATCCGATTCAAGCCTAGGGCTGTATTATTGTAGCAGTGATGCCCTTAGGGGCTAATATCTTGAGTGAGTACGGCTGCACTCTCTTCTCTCAAAACATCCAGACAGTAACCATACTGTCATTCATTAAATTTCGGTTTTTGGCTACTTACAGACCCGACTTTAGAACTGGGGCTCTGTAACTGGGGACTTAGACTGGTAATTTGGCAATGTTTTGATATGATATATTTTTTAATTCTAAATTCAAGAAAAATGAACAACTTTCTTCCAGTCTCAGCTGTAATCCCGCCACCGGGCAGTTGAATTCAGCATTCAGTCCCACATGGTAAGCTATTGCAGCGCAATAAAATTGAAAATTTTAATTACTTAAATGTAGCTTTTATAAGCTACAAGATTACCATGTGGGACTGAGGAAAGTCCCACCCAGCCTCCCCGCTGTATTTCAGCTGAGGGGGTATGGGCTAAATTTACCATGAGAGAAGAAGGACGAATTACCAAACGACACTGCAATGGTACATACTAAACCACGGACTCGGCCAGTTCCAAACGTCCATTTTTCTTGGTCGTTGGCTGGAGTCCGGCGGTTAGCATTCAGTCCCACATGGTAAGCTTGTAGCTTATAAAAGCTACATTTAAGTAATTAAAATTTTCAATTTTCATTGACAGCTATTCTCCAATTAATAAATTTTACAGCTTCATATTTTTTAGTTTACAGGTTAATGCTGTCATCTTGCTATTGAATAGTCTTGTTTTAGTATTTTATCTTTACATGCATTTTCTTTCTCTTAGATGTTATTTCCTCTACTTAGACATTATTTGGACCTTTAAATAAGTGACACTGTGATAAAAGTATCCCGGTCTTTGTACTATTTCACTACTTCTATATGTCATGGTATTGAAAACTATTTCCCCAGGCTGTGGGTTACGGGCATCTCTGATACTATTTTCCTGTTATATCTCTTATACCTTTGCATAGCCAATGTTGTCTGTTCTGAAAGTCTCTTGATCTTTGTACTCTTTATCTTTTCTATAATTCATGTTGTCTAATGCTAATTCAAGAGGCTGTGGGGTACGGGCATCTTTGATGCTTATTTTAAAATTAAATATTTTGAGTATCCTATGAATTTAACACGAGCTTGAATTTGCTTTATCCCTTATCGTTTTTCTGAAGTATTTACAATTTATCAATAATACAGTAATTGTGAATCACAGAATCAGCCAAAAATTAAAATTTTACAAATTTTTGATATTGAGAGGACCATATTAGGGCTGAAAATCAGCTTCAGGTTATTTTGTTTACTTTACAACCAGTTTTGTACACATGCCTGGGTCATAAAAAGGTAATTGATGAAGATTCTGGTCTGTAATTGACATAGGTTGAGGCACTGCACGTGTACTATTTGTACACGTGATATCAAATAATTTTGGTCGATATTTAGGGATAAAACAGACAAAAGATTTGAAATTTTAAGTTTAAGTTTTTAAATTTTTAACCATTTTCATTCCTTGTTGATATTCTTTCAGATAAAATTAAGCAGGGCTGTAAGTACTGTAATTTTTGAGAAGTCAATGCTATGGGTTCGTATAAAACAAGACCATGATGGAATATCAGCTAACAAAATGTGGAAATCCCAAAAGAAAATGTAATGGGCTCCCAGTATTTTTTTCCCAAGCCATCAGGCCGGATGACTTTCTTGATCTACAATTGGAAAGTGGGTTACACTACCATTTATTTTCACTCATTATGAAATAGAGAGATATCCCTTTATTTCCTGTCTCCTAAATTTGTAATCAGCAGTAACTTTTTAGGACTTTGTCAGTTTTGGAAATATATACAAAATATTTGAGTGTACAGTTTTGCATCATTGCATTTGTAAATTGTAAAATCAGTCAAGACATTATCATCTAATATGATTTGACAAAATATTAATTCATGCAATATTTGTGCTATGCTGTTTAATTTACATGCCAGTCTAGGCTTTTTTCTTTTGCCACCGCTGTGTGTGCCCAATTGTGTGAGGCTTGGCAGTATTTGGGGCCTTGAAATAGATCACATAAAAGAGCAGCCAGAATTGATTAAACGAAGAAAAATGATTCTAGACTTGCAACCCTTCATCTTTTTATTCTCTCTCTGTGGCTCGTATGGTGGATATGAGATCTGATGATCATGTCAGAATCTCCCACTGTTACTTGTTTATGTTCTTAAATTTAATTTGTTAAAATTGAAACAATGGCAGTGTAAAACAAAAAATGTACTTCAATAAGTGAAAAAAATGCATACAAGTGGCAGTCATTATGGACTAACAATTTGAAATTTAAATCAAATTAATGATATCTTAATGTTGATCGATCACTTTTTATTGCGTAAAATACCCATGTTATACTATATACTCACAAGTGCTATATGTTGGCGAGAGGAAACTTCCATGAATCCATGATCAACTCATATTTTAAAAAAATATTCTGACACATTTGTATTTGGGTGAGGAGAGTAATCGTATTGTAAGGTAACCTTAAACTCCCCAAAATGAACAAGTTATAGCCACCTTAAGCCCAGAAATGTACCTTTGGCCACTTAATGCCCTCTAGGTCACAAACTGCATCGCTCATTATGCAAAACTTTTACCCGAGATCACATTACACATGACCCCTGCAATCTCTCTGCTTTAACGATTACGATCTCTGATTTCTGGCATTATGCATCTTAGAGTCTGTCAATAGATAGAAATTAAGTGCTATAAAAGTACTATTACAATTAGAATTAATATATTCTTACATATGCCAAGAGTCAAGACTTTTGCCTAGTAACTTGGAAATTTTGATGAATCTCAAACTGTGCTAGATATAACTTTTATATTTAATCTTTGTTGAAAGTTTGAGGTCTGTAGCTTTAATTTTAAGGTCACCTTAAGGTCTCTAAAAAACACAAAGAGACCCAATTTATGGATTTTTTTGCCACGTTTAAACTCAATAGCTCTAAAACGATGTTGTTCATTCTCCTAAACTCTTATCTCAAAGTACATGTATATTAATATGTTATATTTATATGTGCCAGAAAACTATGTGTGAAGTACATAGAAACTCCAGACAGGAGTTTTTTTTACAATTTTGACATATTATGCATTATAAATTTGAGGTGTAAGTCTAACTAACATCGAACTGCACTAGATATACCTTTTGCTCAGATCTAGTGAGTCTTAATCACAGTATTTTATGATGTTTCATCTCGCTAATATATTAAAGGCATACAATCCCTACAAAACTTGTGCCACTATTTTAGAATGTACAGTAAACCAGTTAAATACTTTGAAAAAAAATCAGTCTTATTATTACGGGAAAATTGACCAAAAAACAGAAAAAAAAAATGAAATGATTTATATTAATTATGAATCACACAAAATGGGTGCTATAAAATTTACCCAATGAATACCTGTGGTGTGGGAGATGGTCTATCTGGGGATATGTTGGGGTCGAGTTGGTGCAATCTAGTTGTTAATTTTCTAATTTTGTGTGTCACAATCTCTGACATGTGGTTGTATGAACGCCCTTGGAAGATGTCCACTGAATGGTTTCCTTCAAGTCCTAAACACAGTTTAGTTACAGTGAGTCTAAGGTTACCACTCTAATGGCTAATACTCAGAATAACTTCTGACTCATATTTTGCATGTGGGTGGATCTATAACCTAGGAATATGTTCCATAGGCAGGTGATAACTGCCATGGTAGTGGTATACTTTGTAAAACTTGTTGAAGTTTTCAAACACTTAGCACTGATGATGCTGAATATCAATACTACTGTGGATTAATATCTAATCTAACAATAAAAAATGTATGGTACTTAATCTCCATCATGTGACAGACTAAACTATCTCTAAACATATTGAAGAAGAATAAATCCATTAACATATCCAGGGCATCCCAAAGAAGACTGCAGGGTTGTGTGGCTAACGCCGATGGGCTTTTGCAAGCAGTTAAGTTTTGAACTTTTTCCTGAAGGAGGCAATAGATGTATGTTATCGGGTAGGTGGTGCCATATTTAAGTGCATCAGACGTAAATTGTGGCCAAAATTTTTGATTTGTGAACTAAAGAGTAAATATCAGAAAATATGGACCTGCCAAGTACTGCAGGTCAGGTGACCATGTCTGGTGACCCCTATGAAGAAATTTGTTGACCAATGTAGTGGTTTTAAACACAACAATACTAAGTAGGAAAGCAGTGGGGTTTTTACTCCACAGCCCTTAAGGGCAGTCGGAGTATTGTTTTCACCCATGGTGTCTAGATGGGCGGGTGGGCAGCGGGAAAAGTTTCTCCGGCCTGTATCTCAGAAACTGTATGGTATAGGAAGTTGATACTTGGTAGGGACATTGGTTAGGGGTTGTAGGTGTTCTATGTCATGGTGTGACCTTGATTTGACCTTTGACCTTGCTGTAGTGACCTTGACCTATAAAATCTTGCCTGGGCTGTATCTTGGAAACCGTAAGGTGTAGGAAGTTGATATTTGTAGGGACATTGGTTAGGGGATGTAGGTGTGCAATGTCATGGTGTGACCTTGATTTGACCTTTGACCTTGCAGTACTGACCTTGACCTATAAAATCGTGTCTGGGCTATATCTCAGAAACTGTAAGATGTAGGAAGTTGATACTTGGTAGGGACACTGCTTAGGGGTTGTAGGTGTGCAACGTCATGGTGTGACCTTGATTTGACCTTTGACCTTGCCGTAGTGACTTTGACCTATAAAATTTTGTCCGGGCTATATCTCAGAAACTGTAAGGTGCAGGAAGTTGATACTTGGTGGGGACATTGGTTAGGGGGTGTAGGTGTGCAATGTCATGGTGTGACCTTGATTTGACCTTTGACCTTGCCGTAGTGACCTTGACCTATAAAATTTTGTCCAGGCAATATCTCAGAAACTGTAAAGTTTAGGAAGTTGAAAGTTGGTAGGTTCATTGCTTAGGGGTTGTAGGTGTGCATCATAGTTTTAGTTAACTAATTAATGCTGTCATCTTGCTATTGAATTGTCTTGTTTTAATACTTTATCTTTACATGCATTTTGTTTCTCTTAGATGTTATTTTCTCTACTTAAACATCATTTGGACCTTAATATAACTGACACTGCTCTAAAGGTATCCCGATATTTGTACTGATTCGCTAATTGTATATCTCATCGTGTTGAAAACTATTTCCCCAGGCTGTGGGGTACGGGCATCTCTGATGCTATTTTTAAGGTGGCATGTGCAAACTTTAAATGATTATTGACTGCATGCAACAGTGCTTTGAATACATTATAGCTTACGTTGGTTGAAACTTGACACACTTCTGAACAGTGAGTTACAGTAGTCTAAGTGATCAAGGCATTTGCTGCAAGGACAGCCACTTCATGAATATGATGCTGTCTGATATGATGAAGGTCACTTATTTACAGGAAAAAGGCTTTACCAGTCTCAAAAGCATGTGGGAGATGTCTGCATTGAACCACACTCTGAGGTTTCTAACATTTTCAGTGGGGTGGAGGTTTCCTAGGATATTGACAGGGAAGTTAGATGACAGTGTTTGAGGTTGAGACTTTGAACCCAAAATAGTGATTTCTGTTTTGAAAGGCACCTGTCTTTGGACATCTTGGAGGCAAGAATTCATATTAGCCATAGTGCAGGTAGCATTGTTATGGGATAAATCCGCAAGTAACCAAGTGTCATTTGTATAAAAATGAACTTTAACATCAGGATGAGTGCCAATGATCTTTCATAGTGGAGTTATATGAATGGAGAACCACAGTGGAACAAGTACTCATTTTTGGTGACTCCTAACATGAGCTTATGTAAGTCACATAGTGTCTAATGGCGTAACAATGATCACTCAAGCATGAAACAAATCACTCAAGGGCTGTACCAATGAGACCAAACTGAAGTCGGAGATAACTGAGGAGGGTTTGATGATTGATGGTATCAAAAACCTTTGACAAGTAAAACCATACCCGTGGGTTCACCCTATGCAAGAGAGAGGTGGACCTCATTTTTTAGGCGGGGTGCATGTAATCAATCATGTAATTCATGACTTGACAGGGAGATAGATCACCATCATAGCTAGGTTCCTTTCGAAATGGTATAATTCTGTCTGTTCGTTTGTCTGTTTTTTGTCCGTTTGTCTGTCCATCCATCTGTCCGTCCACATTTTCGTTCCAGACTCTAACTCGAAAACGGTTTGTCCAATCGAATTCAAACTTGACAGGGAGATAGATCACCATCATAACTAGATTCCTTTCGAAATTGGTGTAATTCTGTCCGTTTGTCTGTTTTTTGTCCATTTGTCTTTGTCAACATTTCTGTTTCCGGACTCTAACTCGAAAACTCTCTGTCCAATCAAATTCAAACTTGACAGGGAGATAGATCACCATCATAGCTAGGTTCCTTTTGAAATTGGTGTAATTCCGTCCGTTCGTTTGTTCGTCAACGTTTCCGGACTCTAACTCGAAAACGCTTTGTCCAATCGAATTCAATCTTGACAGGGAGATACATCACCATCATAGCTAAGTTGCTTTCAAAATTGGTGTAATTCCGTCCTTTTGTTTGTCCGTTTATAGCATAGATACAATTATGTAACCTAGATTACAAGTTTTACGTTTCTTAGCATGTCTAACACATTCACCTTAACTGGGTGACCTAACATTTCTTTGTTTCTAAATGTAATTACAGCAGTCGCTAACCTTATTGCTGCCTGCGCAACTCGCCTTTTGGGGCATCTTTGACCCTCTTGTTATTATCTCCCGTCAGGTGTAGCCTGGGAGGGAGATTATGAAATGCATCCTCCTGTGTGTGAGTGCGTTCATGCATATGTCCGTTAGTGTGTCATGCAGATTTCTCTAAAACTAAGGACTGCATTTTCACATTTTTGGTAAATTACTTGTCCTAATGGATTTTATGCCCTTCAATTTTGTGTAGTCGTCCCCTGCAGCGGCAGCAGCAGGCATAAAGCTTGTGGGTGTTCCACAGCCTAAACCCCTGCACGGATTTTCACTAAATTTTCAGGGTATGTTTACCTTAAGAGGATCTAGAGCTGATTAGGTTTGGGGGTTTCTGGTAACAACTGTTGCCATGGCAACACTTTAAAGATTTTCGGGTCTTAAAGTTTGTGGGTGTTCCACAGCCCAAACCCCAGCATGGATTTTCACCAAATTTTCGGGATATGCTTACCCCAAGAAGATCTAGAGCTGATTGGGTTTTGGGGGGGGGTATCCAGTAATATCAGTGTTGCCATGGCAACACTTTTAAGACTTTCGGCAAAGTCTTCATATCTAAAAGGCCATATATCTCCCGTATAATTGTTCCTTTGACTTCAAAGTATGAAAACTACTTGTAAGAAATCATGGCCTGTGAATCTTTTGTAGAACATCTTGTGGGTTCTCTATACTTCTTACAACAGAAGTTGTTCCTGAAGTTTTCCCAAATCTCAATGTTGTTGGCCATTTAGCTGTACCTGCGGGCTGGGATTCTTGCCTGCCAAGGGTGGCTATTTTTTTAGATTTTTTTTTAGCTTTGGTCTAAAGCTAAGTGAGCAATAGCACTATTAGCTTATTTGAGTAAATGGCTTCTAACTTTAAAACTATTGCATTTACATTATTTTGTTAAAATATGTTGTTGAGCTACTTTCTCCTATATCTTCAAAAGTAATGCAAGTCTATTCCTTTCCAATATGTTTTTCACCTACTTTTGAGTTATCTATAACATAGTAAAATTGAAGACCTGTAACTTTCAGGTTCTCACTGTTGAGTAAATCATTTGTAACTTGAAAATTATTTCATTTAGAGAATTTTGTAATAAGTTATTCACCAACTTTTGGGTCAGCTGTAACATAGTGAAATTGCAGAGCTATAGCTCATTGGATAGCTGAGCAATTATAGCTGTTTTGTGATTCTCACTTGAATAAATCAGTTATAACTTGAAAACTATTGTGTTTACAATATTTTGTTGAAATCTGTCATTCACCTCTTTTGAGGTGAGCTATAGCATAGTAAGATTGCAGACCTGTAGCTGATTGCATAGCTGAACAATAGCTACTTTGAGGTTCTTACTGTTGAGTAAATCACTTGTAACTTGAAAACTATTGCATTTTAGAGTATTTTGTTGAAATATATTATTCATCGGACATTGGTTGGAGGTGAATATGTGCAACGTCATAGTCTGACCAGGATTTGACCTGTGACCTTGCCGTAGTGACGTTGACCTATAAAATTTTGTCCGGGCTATATCTTGGAAACCGTGAGGTGTAGGAAGTTGATACTTACTAGGGACATTGGTTAGGTGTGCAATGTCATGGTCTGACCAGGATTTTGTCAAGGTCACTACGGCAAATTCAAAGGCCTTGCCGTAGTGACCTTGACCTATAAAATGTTGTCCGGGCTATATCTCAGAAACTGTAAGGTGTTGGAAGTTGATATTTGGTAGGGACATTGGTTAGAGGGTGTAGGTGTGCAACGTCATGGTCTGACCTTGATTTGACCTTTGACCTTGCTGTAGTGACCTTGACCTATAAAATTTTGTCCGGGCTATATCTCGGAAACCGTAAGGTGTAGGAAGGTGATACTTGGTAGGGACATTGGTTAGGAGGTGTAGGTGTGCAACGTCATGGTCTGACCAGGATTTGACCTTGCCATGGTGACCTTGACCTATATAATCTTGTCCGGGGGTGTAGGTGTGCAACATCATGGTGTGACCTTGATTTGACCTTTGACCTTGTCGTAGGGACCTTGACCTTTAAAACCTTGTTGCACCTTTGTGTCTGTCTTTTGATGCAAATTAAGCACGGTTAAAATCATATTATAATTCAATAAGAATTTTACTTTTACAACGTCCCATTGTAACAGATGGTATTTGATCAAGTGTGCCACAAATTTTGTTCCAACACCATACATAAGAATTCATTGAATATATTGCCACTTCTGTATGCATGGTAATATTCAAAACATCTAAACCATAATTCGGCCATACCAGATGTAGATAAAGTACATGCATTATCTTTCTCTTAGACAGAATTTGCTCTATCTAAACATTGTTTCGACCTTCATATAACTGACAGTGCCCTGAAAGTATCCTGAACTTTGTACTGATACAGTGCTTCTATATCTCATGGTGTTAAAAATATTTCCTTAGGCTGTGGGGTACGGGCATCTCTGATGCTATTTTTTAGAATACCACAGAGTCATACCTGTGTTAAAACTTACTTGAATAAACAAAATAATGCTTCTACAGAACATAAAAAACCAACTATCCCAAATCAAATAAAAATCATTTGTAAATCAAATAAAGGAAGTAAAGACTTTTATGCTATATTGTTCAATCAGAACACTAAAGATGATACCACTTATTATTCATTCTGGGAAGAAGCCCTAGGTATTACCATAGAGTGGAAACAAATATTTAGGGTGTGTTTTAAGACTATAAAAGACAATGATTTAATTTGGATGTAGTACAGAGTGCTGTACAGGATATTATGTACAAAAGCATTACTGTTTAAAATTAAAAGCCATGATGATATCAAATGCAGTTTTTGTGAACAATACTCAGAAACGATATTACACCTTTTTATCTCCCGAGATTATGAAATGATGCCTGTGTGTGCGTGCGTGCGTGCGTGCGTGTGTGCGTGCGTTAGTTAGTCACGCAGATTCCTCCAAAACTACTACAGCTACAGATTTTTTGTAAATTAATTGTCCCAATGAATTTTCATGCCCTCGAAATTTTTTTTGGTTTTATGGACTTAGGCCTAAAGATAACTGAGTAATAGCTATCTTAGCTACTTGGAGTAAAGGGCTCATAACTCAAAAACTATTGCAGTTACAACTTTTTCTTCAAATATGTTGTTCAGCTACTTTGTCCTTAGCTATAAGATGGTACATAGTTTGGGGTCCCATTGCATGCCATAAGTGAGTAATAGCTATTTTCTCATTTGTAGCTAAATAACAAAAGAAGTAAATGTCAAATATCTTCAAAAGTATTAGAGTTACAGAAATCTTTTCAAATATGTTGTTCATCTACTTTTTGGTAAGCTATCACATAGTAAAGTTTCAGACCTGTTGCACCTTGGATAGCTGAGTAATAGCTACTTTGAAATTCTGACTGTTGAGTAAAGCCATTGTAACTCCAAAACTATTGCAGTTAGAGTGTTTTCCTAAAATATGTTGTTCAGCTACTTTGTCCTTAGCTATAAGATGGTACATAGTTTGGGGTTCTATTGCATGCCATAAGTGAGTAATAGCTATTTTCTCATTTGTAGCTAAATAACAAAAGAAGTAAATGCCAAGTATCTTCAAAAGTATTACAGTTACAGAAATCTTTTCAAATATGTTATTCATCTACTTTTGGGTAAGCTATCACATAATAAAGTTTCAGACCTGTTGCACCGTGGATAGCTGAGTAATAGCTACTTTCAAATTCCGACTGTTGAGTAAAGCCATTGTATCTCCAAAACTATTGCAGTTAGAGTGTTTTCCTAGAATATGTTGTTCAGCTACTTTGTCCTTAGCTATAAGATGGTACATAGTTTGGGGTTCTATTGCATGCCATAAGTGAGTAATAGCTATTTTCTCATTTGTAGCTAAATAACAAAAGAAGTAAATGCCAAATATCTTCAAAAGTATTAGAGTTACAGAAATCTTTTCAAATATGTTATTCATCTACTTTTGGGTAAGCTATCACATAGTTAAGTTTCAGACCTGTTGCACCATGGATAGCTGAGTAATAGCTACTTTCAAATTCCGACTGTTGAGTAAAGCCATTGTATCTCCAAAACTATTGCAGTTACAGTGTTTTCCTAAAATATGTTGTTCAGCTACTTTGTCCTTAGCTATAAGATGGTACATAGTTTGGGGTTCTATTGCATGCCATAAGTGAGTAATAGCTATTTTCTCATTTGTAGCTAAATAACAAAAGAAGTAAATGTCGAATATCTTCAAAAGTATTAAAGTTAGTGAAATCTTTTCAAATATGTTGTCCATCTACTTTTTGGTAAGCTATCACATAGTAAAGTTTCAGACCTGTTGAACCTTTGATAGCTGAGTAATAGCTACTTTCAAATTCCGACGGTTGAGTAAAGCCATTGTAACTCCAAAACTATTGCAGTTAGAGTGTTTTCCTAAAATATGTTGTTCAGCTACTTTGTCCTTAGCTATAAGATGGTACATAGTTTGGGGTTCTATTGCATGCCATAAGTGAGTAATAGCTGTTTTCTCATTTGTAGCTAAATAACAAAAGAAGTAAATGTCAAATATCTTCAAAAGTATTAAAGTTAGGGAAATCTTTTCAAATATGTTGTCCATCTACTTTTTGGTAAGCTATCACATAGTAAAGTTTCAGACCTGTTGAATCTTTGATAGCTGAGTAATAGCTACTTTGAAATTCTGATTGTTGAGTAAAGCCATTGTAACTCCAAAACTATTGCAGTTAGAGTGTTTGCCTAAAATATGTTGTTCAGCTACTTTGTCCTTAGCTATAAGATGGTACATAGTTTGGGGTTCTATTGCATGCCATAAGTGAGTAATAGCTATTTTCTCATTTGTAGCTAATTGAGAGCTTTCACTTGGTGAAGTTTCAGACCCTTAGCTAATTACTCACCTACTCAAAATGAGTAAATGCGAATTATCTCTAAAAGTATTGCAGATAGCCAATTTTTCTCAACTCATTCACCTACTTTTGGAAGAGCTTTCACATGGTCAAGTTTCAGACCCGTAGCTAATTACTCAAAATGAGTAAATGCTAATTATCTCTAAAAGTATTGCAGATAGCCAATTTTTCTCAAATAACTCATTCACCTACTTTTGGGAGAGCTTTCACTTGGTCAAGTTTCAGACCCGTAGCTAATTACTCACCTACTCAAAATGAGTAAATGCGAATCATCTCTAAAAGTATTGCAGATAGCCAATTTTTCTCAAATAACTCATTCACCTACTTTTGAGAGAGCTTTCACTTGGTGAAGTTTCAGACCTGTAGCTAATTATTCACCTACTCAAAATGAGTAAATGCAAATTATCTGTAAAAGTATTGCAGATAGCCAATTTTTCTCAAATAACTCATTCACCTACTTTTGGAAGAGCTTTCACTTGGTGAAGTTTCAGACCCGTAGCTAATTACTCACCTGCTCAAAATGAGTAAATGCGAATCATCTCTAAAAGTATTGCAGATAGCCAATTTTTCTCAAATAACTCATTCACCTACTTTTGGGAGAGCTTTCACTTGGTCAAGTTTCAGACCCGTAGCTAATTACTCACCTACTCAAAATGAGTAAATGCGAATCATCTCTAAAAGTATTGCAGATAGCCAATTTTTCTCAAATAACTCATTCACCTACTTTTGAGAGAGCTTTCACTTGGTGAAGTTTCAGACCTGTAGCTAATTATTCACCTACTCAAAATGAGTAAATGCAAATTATCTGTAAAAGTATTGCAGATAGCCAATTTTTCTCAAATAACTCATTCACCTACTTTTGGAAGAGCTTTCACTTGGTGAAGTTTCAGACCCGTAGCTAATTACTCACCTGCTCAAAATGAGTAAATGCGAATCATCTCTAAAAGTATTGCAGATAGCCAATTTTTCTCAAATAACTCATTCACCTACTTTTGAGAGAGCTTTCACTTGGTGAAGTTTCAGACCTGTAGCTAATTATTCACCTACTCAAAATGAGTAAATGCTAATTATCTCTAAAAGTATTGCAGATAGCCAATTTTTCTCAAACAACTCATTCACCTACTTTTGAGAGAGCTTTCACTTTGTGAAGTTTCAGACCCGTAGCTAATTATTCACCTGCTGAAAATGAGTAAATGCTAATTATCTCTAAAAGTATTGCAGGTAGCCAATTTTTCTCAAATAACTCCTTCAGGTACTTTTGGAAGAGGTTTCACATGGTGAAGTTTCAGATCTGTAGCTAATTACTCACCTACTCAAAATGAGTAAATGCGAATTATTTCTAAAATTATTGCAGATAGACAACTTTTCTCAAATAACTCGTTCATCTACTTTTGGGAGAGCTTTCACTTGGTAAAGTTTCAGACCTGTAGCTAATTATTCACCTGCTGAAAATGAGTAAATGCTAATTATCTCTAAAAGTATTGCAGGTAGCCAATTTTTCTCAAATAACTCCTTCACATACTTTTGGAAGAGCTTTCACATGGTGAAGTTTCAGATCCGTAGCTAATTACTCGCCTACTCAAAATGAGTAAATACGAATTATCTCTAAAAGTATTGCAGATAGCCAATTTTCTCAGATAACTCATTCACCTACTTTTGGGAGAGCTTTCACATGGTGAAATTTCAGACCCATAGCTAATTACTCACCTACTCAAAATGAGTAAATGCTAATTATCTCTAAAAGTATTGCAGATAGCCAATTTTTCTCAAATAACTCATTCACCTACTATTGGGAGAGCTTTCACTTGGTGAAGTTTCAGACCCGTAGCTAATTGTTCACCTACTCAAAATGAGTAAATGCTAATTATCTCTAAAAGTATTGCGGATAGCCAATTTTTCTCATATAACTCATTCACCTACTTTTGGGAGAGCTTTCACTTGGTGAAGTTTCAGACCTGTAGCTAATTACTCACCTACTCAAAATGAGTAAATGCTAATTATCTCTAAAAGGATTGCAGATAGCCATTTTTTGTCAAATAACTCATTCACCTACTTTTAGGAGAGCTTTCACTTGGTGAAGTTTCAGACCCATAGCTAATTACTCACCTGCTCAAAATGAGTAAATGCTAATTATCTCTAAAAGTATTGCAGATAGCCAATTTTTCTCAAATAACTCATTCACCTACTTTTGGGAGAGCTTTCACATGGTGAAGTTTCAGCCCCATAGCTAATTACTCACCTGCTCAAAATGAGTAAATGCTAATTATCTCTAAAAGTATTGCAGATAGCCAATTTTTCTCAAATAACTCATTCATCTACTATTGGGAGAGCCATCACTTGGTGAAGTTTCAGACCCGTAGCTAATTATTCACCTACTCAAAATGAGTAAATGCTAATTATCGCTAGAAGTATTGCGGATAGCCTTCACATGGTGAAGTTCCAGACCCGTAGGTAATTACTCACCTACTCAAAATGAGTAAATGCTAATTATCTCTAAAAGTATTGCAGATAGCCAATTTTTCTCAAATAAGTCATTCACCTACTTTTGGGACAGCTTTCACTTGGTGAAGTTTCAGACCTGTAGCTAATTACTCACCTACTCAAAATAAGTAAATGCCTATTATCACTAAAAGTATTGCGGATAGCCAGTATTTCTCAAATAACTCATTCACCTACATTTTGGAGAAGTTTCACATGCTTAAGTTTTTTTATGAATTTTTTAAATAAATTTTAATACATTAAAATTAATTAAATCATGCACTAAATCAATTATAACTTGAAAAGTACTGCATTTAGAGCACTTTGTGCAAATATGTTATGCAGCTACTTTTGGGTCAGCTATAACATAGTAAAATTTCAGACCTGTAGCTCATGGCATAGCTGAATAATAACTACTTTTAGGTTATCACTGTTGGGTAAATCACTTATAACTTGAAAACTTTTGCTTTTACATTATTTAGTTTCGGTATGTTATTCACCTATTTTGAGGCAGCTATAACATAGTAAAATTCCAGACCTGTGGCTCATTGCATAGCGGAGTAATAGCTACTTTGAAGTTCTTACTCAACACTAAATCATTTATAACTTGAAAAGTATTACATTTAGAGCATTTTGTTAAAATAT
Organism: Sabellastarte sp. h YS-2021; assembly: GCA_964017235.1. Lineage (NCBI taxonomy): Eukaryota > Metazoa > Annelida > Polychaeta > Sabellida > Sabellidae > Sabellastarte > Sabellastarte sp. h YS-2021. Next base: position 142,385,089 of record OZ024928.1, read on the forward strand.
GTCATTCACCTACTTTTTCCATAGCAACAACATGGTGAGTAACTTGGGTGTCTATCTGAATAGCTAAGTGAGTAATAGCTACTTTTGGGCTTTTCACTAACTTCCATCATGAGTAAAATCACTTGTAACTTGAAAACTATTGCATTTAGAGAATTTTGTGCAAATATGTTATTCACCTACTTTTGGGTCAGCTATAACATACTAAAATTTCAGACCTCTAGCTCGTGCCATAGCTGAGTAATAGCTACTTTTGCCTTTGCCGGTGGATACATTTTGCATCTGGCCACAGATGCATCCTTGGTCTAGTCTCTAAAAGTACTACAGGTGGGCAATTTCTTCTAAATAAGTCATTCACCTACTTTTGGGTGATCTACCACATAGTGAAGTTGCAGAACTGTAGCTCTTTAGATGGCAGAGTAATAGCCACTAAAATAAGTAAATGTCTTGTATCTCTAAAAGTAGTACAGATAGGCTATTTCTTCTAAAGACGTGCTTTCCTACTTTGAGTTGATCTGCATAATGAAGTGGCAGAACTGTAGCTCTTTGGATGGCAAAGTAATAGCTACTAAAATGAGTAAATGCCTTTTGTCTTTAAAAGTATTGCAATCAAACATTAAACTTGTCACTTCTACATGTGCCTCCATCTCGCAGGAATATTTATATTCCACTATCTTTAGGACATCTAATTTAGACGGCGGGAGATAAATGCATGCGTCAGAATGCTTGTTGTACAGTGCAAAGATGTAAAAAAAATTTGGTCAGAACTAAAAACTCACTTGCAACTCATACTTGGAATTGATCAAGCAATAAACCCCTCTACTATTATATTAGGAAACCTCTTAACAAAGACCAATGTTATACCACTTAATACCATCTACCTCGCAGCTAAGTTATATATTTTTCGAGTTTCAAAATCAAATCATATTTTAAATTATCCTAGTTTTTGTACTTCCTTGAAAAGAATATATTTGGAACAGGAGTATACTGCCAAACTGGAATTTAAGGAAGGTAATTTTGGTAAGATATGGGGAAATTTTATGCCAATTTTTTCTGGCTAATTCTGTTGTGTATGAATGTTTAACATGATATAATCATTCAAATATTATATTTTGTATTGCTTCATGTTTTTAGTAGTCACTTCTTCTAGGTGTACATTGTCTTGTGTGTAGTTGTTACAGTGTGTGTTGTATTATGTAATTTATATGTTTATCAGAAACAGATAAATAAAAAAAAAGGTTAGAAGTGATGACAACTTGTTAAGACAGCAAGAGTTATTTGGATCATGCAGGCTTAATATAAGGGGGACCATTTTATCCACTGGAATCATTATAGCACCTATACATTTGACAAGTATCTCAGTTTAACTAAAATAAGTTCTTTAGTAAAAATCCAGAATTACTGGTGAAAAGGACATTTTGGAAAAGAAGACTCAATTTGGTGATTTGTGTTTTGATTTGTGATGAAGTGAAGGCACTTTCCACTGGTATGGAGCAGTCTATGACAGGTAAGTCTCTCATTTGATTTAATATGGAAGGTAGCTGTCTTCCACAAAAAGATTAAGCATTATGTGACTATCTTAAATTTCAAAGATTTGATGATAATTTACAGCAAAAAGGAAATGAAAAGTTTAAATGAATTCATATACCAATTTGTGGTGAATTACTTGCAAAACGAGGTTTGTCAGTCTTTCTTAGCCAAGTTTTTATGCTTTATTTTATTATCTAATTTATATAAAATATTAGCCAAGAATGTAAGGTTCACTCTTTTGCATATGATGTGGTGTGGGTTCTCACTTTATGTAATACTCCATCACTGTACTTCGAGGTAAACTGTGTCAGTTTCAGAGATACTGTGAAGGGTGTGGAACATAGAGTTGCTTATATGCTTTGTTAAATTATATTGGATAATTGGCTGTAGCAGCCATTTTGTTTTTCAAAATAAGGCCAAAATTTTTCTCAGGCAAAACATTTGCAGGCCAGACCTTTTCATGGTCTGTCTTTACATTTTGAAGCCATCAGACCAATAATAAAGGAGAAATAAGGATATTCTAGTGTGATGACCCCATTTAACCTTGAAGCAGGGGTCAAAGGTCAAATTCAACACCTGGAAAAGATTCCCAGACCATGACTTCCTACAAGTTGTTCTCACATTCCAAACCTCTAGGAGCAATATTGGGGGAGATATAGGGGCTTTTTAATAGGATAACCCCATTTGACATTAAACATGTGATATGCCGGCCAAAGTTTGAAGTAGGACAAAGTTACTATCAGGCTAGCTTTTCTAGCCATATAGCAAATTTGATGAAGCTAGCTAGAATATTTCAAGATTTAGAGCACCTTTATGATTTTCAAACAATTAGCTATGGCAGTCATTTTGTTTTTCAAAATGAGGGCAAAATTTTGCACAGACAGGTTTTCATAGCCATAAACGTTTCCTGAAATTTGGTGAAGATATCTTTATAAATGAATGAGATATTAAGGTTTATGTAAAAAGTGACAAACGGACGGACGCACATATGGAAGGCATTTTATAATCTCCTGACCATGGCCTTCGGCCACTGATGGGAGATAATAAGTAGTACTGGGGTATACAAAAATATGTATCTAGATATGGGGAGTGCTGGATTATATTGTTATTTAGTAGAACCTCTGTTGTCCCACTTTTATGGGAGAGCAAGATTTTGTTTGGAAAATGTAAGAATGTTGAAGTACAAAACAATAGAGAAATACTAACTTGGGAAAGTTTAAATGATGTGATAAAATTTATTAATAATCTGACAGTGGAAGATTGGATTATAGAGATCCTACTTTCCAGGGAAGGTCTACAAGTTACACATTATTCTAGTATATATTATTCTAGGCAAGATGTCCAAGCTACATATTTTATATTTTTAGGCAAGGTACACAAGCGTGTACTCGTAGACTCACCCCTGCCACCGGAGCCACTATTGAGACTGCCCGAAGTAACAGCTGCCCCTGACTCCCCCACTTTCTTTATTGCGGGGCTAGTGGCACTGTGTATACTCGTCCTCCTCCTCTGTTTGCTTATTGCCTTCATGACTTACCGACTCATAACCCAGCGCAAGAAGGAACAGGCATACAGTTCCAAGAGGTTCCGAAGCCCCATATTCAGGCCTGTAGTGGAGACCATGGTCAATGCGAAGATCTCAAACAACAACCAGAAAACACATCCCACTGCACTGACCATTGAAACAGAAGGTGGGTACTCATTTTTCTATCGTAACAGCTAAGAAATACCCAAATCTTTCTTTTTTAATGAAGTGTTCATTACGTTTAACATTTCTGTTTGAAAACATTGTTGTACATATTCCGGACATATCTTCCCTAACTGTTTCAAACTACAAAAATACTATCTGTTGTAAGTTGTTCAGTTTGATCAATTTTGTATTTGTAACTACCCAAATCTTAAGTGACCAAATGAATTTCCTAGGTGAGTAATGAAGAAACATTTAACCAGGAAATCAAATATGACCATTAACTAAAATCTTTTTTCTTTTTCAGTGAATCCAAGCCATACCAGCCACTGAATAACCTGAACAAGTGTAAGCGGATGTCCACTCCAAAGCTGACCAGGCATCAGGCTAATGTGTTCACATCGGTGATGTGTTGGGTGATGAACATCACAGCCTCACCTTTCCAAGAGTCCTCTGACAAGCACTGCGATATGGGTGTCATCAGGGATTTTGGCTCACAGAATCTCTCTCCATTGGACAACCAGGTCCAGTTTAAGTTCTACCTCATCAATCAGGGCCACACAGCAGTGGTCAGCAAGCCAGTGACCACAAAGTCTAAGAACCTCTACACTCTGGCTTTTGATACGGAGTCAGACTGTGAATGATGAGGCTGAGACGCTGCATTTGACAGGTCTTGACACCTGAACTGAGCAGTATATCGGTACCATACATCTGCACCGTGTGCTTATACCGTGTGTGACGATTTGGGGGCATATATGTTGGACTGTATCGTGTGATTTACTGAAATAGACTGGATTAAAACTAACAATATCTTGATGTGTAACATCTTGTAGTTAAATACACATGCTGTTAAATTTTTTTAGTAACACTGTAAGCATTGAAAACAGCGAGCAATAAAATCTTATGAAAACACATCTTGCATTTGTTTACATCAGGGGTTGGTTTCACAGAGGGTATTAAACTCAGTCTAAGGCCAAATCAGGGACGTAAATATGTGCTTGTGTCAAAGCATATTTTAATTAAAAGAACTAAACTAAAACAAGAGCACTTGGAGAGTGCAGACCTCTGCCAAGGGATGTAATAATAAGTAAATGGCAATTTTTTTCTTGATTCCAGGTGGTGATTCAGATTAGTGTCCAAATTTAATGGGATCTAAGTTGGACCAAGAGCCATCCTGTGATTTTTTTCAACCAATTTCAGCCTTCAGTCAAGTTCTAACCAACATTATGATGAGACATTTGTTCTTTTTGATGAGTGACCTTCACTATTGTCCAGATCAAATATTGGAAATTGTAAAGTGTAGGAAGGTGATACTTCGTAGGGACATTGGTTATTGGATGTAGGTGTGCAACAGGGTGATCTTGATTTGACCTTTGTCCTTGCCAGTGACCCGAACCCTGAAGATATTGTCCAGATGTATTAAGTTGTTACTTAAACTTCTTATTTGGCAGGGATATCTGTTGGGGAGTGTAGATGTGCAGTATCATTGCAAGAACTTGATTTGAACTTTGACCTTGCCATAGTGACTTTTAAAACTTTTTCTGAAGCATATCTTGGGAACTGTAAGATGTATGAAGTTGATACTGGGTAAGGACATGGGTTAGGGGATGAGGTGTAGGTGTGAAACGTGATCGTGTGATCCTGATTTGAACTTTGACTGGCCTATATTTTGGAAAACATAACACGTACAAAGTTTGGCAAGGACATGGGTTATGGAATGTGGGTGTGCAACATCATGGTGTGACCTTGATTTCACCTTTGACATTGTCGAAGTGACCTTGACCTTTACATTCTTGTGTGGGCCATACTTTGGAAACCGCAAAGGAAGTTGATTCTTGGAAGGGCTATTAATGTGGAGTGTAGGTATGAGTCATGCTGTGACCTTAGTGTGACTGTTAACCTTGGCTCTGTATGTTTCCACCTGCCCTATTGGAGACAGATTTCTTTCATCACTGAGATACATGGATTGCTGTAGTTAATTAAGCATCCCTGAAAGGGCGCTTATTTGTTTTCGCCTCAGTTTCCTCGCCGCTGCTGCATTATGGTCTCCCTTGAATATCACACTTATTGTTAGAAGGTTTCAAACCATATTTGGCAGTTATATACCTTAGGCGTGGGAAGAGTTTTCTGCATGCTTAAATTTGACCTTTGACCTTTATGAAGGTCACATGATCAAAAACTATTTTTTGAAGTACACCCCCCCCCCCCCATCATCACAGTTCAGGAAAAACTACTTGATACAGAGCCTTATAATTTGACACACCTGTTCATACTATCGAAAACGATTAGATTTTGGGACCAATCCCTTGAAAAATGTCTCATTTATGAGTGATTTTCTGACACCTTCCAATCTGAAAGCCTTAAATTTAGGCCAACCTCCCTATTATCTTCTTAAGTATTGGATTTAGAGCTATAAAATGTACTGGGGGGTAATAGGAAACCATATGTGGAGAGTCTAAATAGCTGGTCATTTTAACCCACGCCCCCCCCCCCCCCCTTATGGGTCAAACTGGGGTCATAAAATAGCTGATTTTTAGTTTTTGCCTTATATCTCCTTTATTGTTGCTTTTATAGCTTCAGAATGTATTAAGAGGTATTGGGAAAGCATATATGGAGAGTCTAAATAGCCGGTCAGTTTTACCCCCCGACCCCCCCTTATGGGTCAAACTGGGGTCATAAAATAGCTGATTTTTAGTTTTTGCCTTTATCTCCTTTATTGTTGCTTTTATAGCTTCAGAATATATTAAGAGGTATTGGGAAAGCATATGTGGAGAGTCTAAATAGCCAGTCAGTTTTACCCCAGACCCCCCCTTATGGGTCAAACTGGGGTCATAAATAGCTGCTTTGGAGTTTTTGCCTTACATCTCCTTTATTGTTGCTTTTATAGCTTCAGAATGTATTAAGAGGTATTGGGAAAGCATATGTGGAGAATCTAAATAGCCGGTCAGTTTTATCCCCCGATCCCCCTTTATGGGTCAAACTGGGGTCATAAAATAGTTGCTTTGGAGTTTTGCCTTATATCTCCTTTATTGTTGCTTTTAGACCTTCAGAATGTATTAAGAGGTATTGGGAAAGCAAATGTGGAGAGTCTAAATAGCCGGTCAGTTTTACCCCCCGACCCTCCCTTATGGGCCAAACTGGGGTCATAAATAGCTGCTTTGGAGTTTTTGCCTTATATCTCCTCTATTGTTGCTTTTATAGCTTCAGAATGTATTAAGAGGTATTGGGAAAGCATACGGTGCAGCTTTGTGCATTCTTAGCTTTACAGCATGCTTATTAAAACCACAAAGCATTTTAAACTTTAAGGGACGCTTTGCTTCTGTTAGCAAAAGCATTCCTCTAGTTTTATTTAGTTGTGCTATTAATGTTGTTATCTTGCTGTTGTATTTTGTTTTTACCCCACAGCCCAAGGGCTGTTGGGGTATTGTTTCCACCCATGGTGTCCGGATGGGCGGGCAGGCGTTCGGGCGGGCGGCGGGAAATAGTTTATCCGGGCTGTATCTCAGAAACCGTAAGGTGCAGGAAGTTCATACTTGGCAGGGACATTGGTTGGGGGATGTAGGTGTGCAATGTCATTGGTCTGACCTTGATTTGACCTTTGACCTTTCCGTAGTGACCTTGAGTTTGAAAATCTAGTCCGGGCTATATCTCGGCAACCATAAGGTGTAGGAAGTTGATACTTGGCAGGGACATTAGTTAGGGGTTGTAGGTGTGCAACGTCATGGTCTGACCCTGATTTGACCTTTGACCTTGCCGTAGTGACCTTGACCTATAAAACCTTGTCCGGGCTATATCTCAGCAACTGTAAGGTGTAGGAAGTTGATACTTGGTGGAAACATTGGTTAGGAGTTGTAGGTGTGCAACATCATATGTGATCTTGATTTGACCTTTGCCGTAGTGACCTTGACGTATAAAATCTTGTCTGGGCTATATCTTGGAAACCGTAAGGTGTAGGAAGTTGATACTTGGTAGGGACATTAGTTGTAGGTTGTAGGTGTGCAACGTCATGGTGTGACCTTGATTTGACCTTGCCGTTGTGAACTTGACCTATAAAATCTGGTCTGGGTTATATCTCAGAGACTGTAAGGTGTAGGAAGTTTATACTTGGTAGTTACATTGGTTGAGGGTTTTAGGTGTGCCACATCATGGTGTGACACTGATTGACATTTGACCTTGCTGTATTGACCTTTAAAATCTTGTTGCACCTTTGGGTCTGTCTGTTGATGCAGATTAAGCACTGTTAAAGTCATATTAGAATTCATTAAGAATTTCCTTTTGCAAGTTCCCATTGTAACAGATGGAATTTCATCAAGTGAGCCACAGGCTTTTTTCCAACACCACACATAAGCATTCACTGAATGTATTGCCACTTCTGTATGCATGGGTAATATTCAAAACATCCAAACCATACTTTGGCCATTTTTGGTTTACTGATAAATGCTGTCATTTTATTATTGAATTGTCTTGTTTTTATACTTCATCTTTACATACATTTCTTTTCCTTAGATATTATTTTCTCTACTGAGCATCATTTGGACTTTAATATAACTGACACTGCTCTGAAAGTATCTTGAACTTTGTACTGTTACACTACTTCTATATCTCATGGTGTTGAAAAATATTTCCCCAGGCTGTGGGGTACGGGCATTTCTGATGCTATTTTTCATTAAAATTTACATGTGCTTTGTTTCTTTAAAATTGCCCTTATAATCTACAAATACTGATGCTTTTGAAATAATTATCTGGTCCCTTCTGATTTCACCCCAGGGTAATTTTGATTGGTTGAAGTTAATTACTTACTTTTTATTGCGTTAATACATCTTACCTAGTGGACAGATGCAATTGTCCGGTGCCCTGCCGGTCTCGCCAAACGTTAGAAAAAATCTGGCTGGGCTCTGGCTGGGACCGGTAGTGTCCTGTTCATTCGCCAGGTGGCTGTATAGCCTCCCTACACCGCATGCGTTCTTCCTCTTTTTGTTTGGCGCGTTAAGGAACGCTTGTTTTTCAAGAGAAACTTTTAAATTTGTTTTGATTTATATGTTACCTACAGTTTGGTGAAAATATTTGTGGTAGTTGTTTGTATGAAGTGTCATGGCATCTCCAGGAGATAAAAAAGGACAGAGAAGAGGTTCATGTGGCCATGTTATGGCAAGCTTTGATCTACACGACAAGTGCGCCAGATGTCGTGATAAGCTTATTGGTGAAGATGATTGTGTGAAGGATAAACCTTGTAAAATATGTGAGGGGTATGCTTGCTACCCCTTCATATAAAATTAGGAAGGAGAGAAAGGCTGGTATTCTCGTCTCTCCCAAAAAAGTAACTGTTTTACAGCCGGTGGATAATGAACCCACCTTTCAGTCCCCTAGTGGTCAACATTCTCAGTCTTCTGCTCATCTGCCCTCCACTCCACCATCATCATCAAGTCAAGCAGCGAGTTTTGTTACTTCAGACCAGTTAGCAGCCATTGCAGACAAATGGTCGGAGCAGTTTGCCCGTATGGAGGCGCTTCTGTCACGGGGCAATGTTTTTTCCACTCCGGTTTCTGCTGTTAAACCGATGGATACACACAATCTCATTTCTGATAACCCGTTCCTAGCTCCAGCTACCCGTCCCACCGGTCCGGTTGAGGCACCGGTAGCTGTGGAGGCTCCAGTGGATGGTAAACCTGGGGATCAGAAGGAAAAGAAAAAGACTCGCAAGTCTAGGAAAGATAGACATACTGATAAAGATGTTAAGTCAGATACTAAATCCTCTTCATCTGTCTCCAAAACAGACAAAAAGTGTACTGAAAAATCTGTGAGAGTACGTGACCGGTCTGCTTCACCGGTTCCAAGGTCGGTTAAGAAAAAAGGACCTTGCTCTTCTTCCCCTCCACCTGATGCCAGCTCCGGTCCGGTGTCTGTTCATCAGGCTGGGATAACAAAAGGGGAGACTAGCAGAGCTGTCGACTTTGACAAGAATGTTACCGGTTCTCATTCCCGGTCTTCTACTGTGGCTCCACCGGAGCGTGTACAGAGTTTTGTTCAGACCGGTGCCTGTGCTTTCCCGCAAGAGACTGAACATTATGAACAAGTTTCTGAAGAGGAGTTGGATCAATCTGCTTCCTTTGCCGGTTCTGATGAAGGTCTGTTATCTGATGTCACCGACCCACTGGAACAGACGGAAGATATGTCCTATAGGGAGACAGTACATTCTGTAAGAGCTTTTATGGGATGGCATCACATTCTTGCTTTTGAAACTGATTATGCTGACCCCGATAAGTTGAACAATCCCTGGAAGGGCAAGAACCCCAGGAAACCTACCCGTATCTCTGTGGCCATCCCCCCAGATGACTGGCTTTGCCAGAAACTAGAAAGATTGAACTTTACTGTGGCAGAGGGCTATCCCTCTCGTTCCCAAGATTCTGCAGTCCTCAAGCGGGATCAGTTTGTGAAAGTGCCAAAATCTCAAGGAAAATGGTATAAAATGCATTTGCTGAAGCCTGAAGAACCGCATCGCCCAGGTCACTCTGTGTTCAGTTGGAGAAATTCTGAGGCTAAAGTAAACTCTAAGTTCCCTCGGATTACCCGGGCCTCTGCATATCCTTCCACCGGTCCTCCTTCTAGGCCCATTGCCCAAGAATCTCTTAGAAGATAGGAACGGGCAGCCAGAGAAGATAGCTACATAATCAATCACGCGGCTGGGTTCAACCGATGTTCAACAGAGCTTCAGGAGAAAATGTCACAGAATATTGCCCTTTTGTGCTCCCGCCTAAATAAGGGAAAAACATCCAAAGACGTCACCAATGCTTTGAATGACTTGCGTGACCTCATGGCCTTTCATCAGAAAGTTTCAGTGGCCATGGGCATGTCTCTTCTGCATTTGGCTGACAGCTTATTCGTCAAGATGTCAAATCTGATCTTATTGAGACGAGATGCTTACCTGGATTTTGTCAAGCAAGGGGTAAAACGGGATACTATGAACTTGCTATGCAATGCCCCGTTATTTGGCTATGGGCTATTCCCGGATGCTGTCATCATGACAGCAGAACAAGACATCCAGAAGTTTGAAGCCAGTAGTGTTGCTCAGAGACCCAGACTGGGTGCTTCTCAGCACACTAGCTGGAAGAGTTCTCACAGGTATAAACCTTACGACCATAAGGATAGGAAGCCTGTCGCTTCATCTTATCAGTGTGGCCAGCAACAGCAACAACAACCCTGGCGTTAGTTTGGTAGAAATCGTCCCAGAGGGCGTGGACGTGGACGAGGTTCTAACCCTCGTTTTTCCAAGATGCAGTCTTACCAACAATACAAATGACAATTATTTAGTGGGTCCAACTTACAGTCATGTAAATCAAGTTCAGGTGGACCCTCAGTGTCAGGACAAAGTTATGTCAGAATCTCAGACATTACAAAGTTATCAGACATTAACCAGTTCAGTTTGCACAAAGACCTTAAATCTTCAGGATGTGTGTTGTCCTGCTGTTTTTCATGCTCCTTCTGTTCATTTACGTGGGCCTCCGCAAAAGAAAGGAGTAAGTCCCGCTCAATATCAGAGCAAAATAAAGCAAGTCAAAGGTGTATGTTGTGTGAATCCATGCCTTTTAGTCCCTTCTGTTCCCAATGTCCCCAATGCTGTTTCCGAACAGAATGTAGGGGGAAGGTTGCAAAAATTCTGGTAAGTTTGACAAAACAAATCCTTGGGTAGTCTCTATCATCAAGGAGGGTTACACTCTTCCCTTCAAGCAGAGACCCCATTTGGTCAGATTCCCCTTGGTTCAAAGTGGTTACGCCAGTCCAATAAAGAATCTGTTTTTAAAAGAGGCCCTCCTAAATCTCACGAGAATGTTGGTAGTAGAAAAAGTGGTTGTCAGGTCGTCCCTGGCCTTTTACCACCATCTTTTTCTGGTTCCGAAACCAAACAGGAAGTCTTGGATCTGGCCAATCTTGGATCTGAGTCAGTTAAATGTATTCCTCAACACTGGCACTTTCAAAATGGAAACCACAGAGACAATCCGGTTATCCTTACAGACAGGGGAGTGGGTCACGTCGCTGGACTTCAGCGACGCATACTTCCACATCCCAATTGCCCAAAGGTCAAGGAAGTATCTCAGGTTCTTTCTGTTCAAACAAACCTTCCAGTTCACAGCTCTCCCCTTCGGTTTGGCCACTGCTGCACTTGAGTTCACCAAGGTGGTCAAGGAGGTGAAGCTTATGGCTCAAGAGAGGGGTATCCGGATCCACGAGTACCTAGACGACTGGTTACTGAGAGCCCCTTCCCCGGAAATCTTCCTACATCATACCCAGACCCTCTTGGCCCTTTGCCAACGATTAGGGTGGGTAGTGAACATGACCAAATCGGAGTTAGTTCCCAAACAGGTTTTCAATTTTGTAGGTTACCGGTTCGACCTGGTGACCGGCCGAGTGCTACCCACACAGGACTGGTGGGAAGCTCTCCAGGAAAAGTTGAGATTTATAACGGACCAGAACAGTTGTACGGTCAGACAATTCATGTCTCTAATAGGCCTTCTCACAGCGACAGAAAAACAAGTGTGTTCAGGCCGTCTTCACATGAGACCCATTCAGTGGCACCTGAAGAGGCACTGGCACGTCCCAGAAGTTTTAGAAAAGGTGATCCCTATTCCTCAGTCACTCCAACTGCATTTAGACTGGTGGCTAGACTAGTCCAATGTGCTGAAAGGTCAGCCGTTGCACCCTCTTCAGCACGCTCTTCAACTGTTTACCGATGCCTCAAACGAAGGATGGGGCGCACACTTAGGGGACTCCACTGCAAGAGGCGTTTGGTCGTCCATAGAAAGTCGCCTTCATATAAATTTTCTGGAACTGAAAGCAGTCCTTCTGGCCCTGCAAAAGTTCGGGCATCTGTGCCGGGACCAGATTGTTCTTGTTGCAACAGACAACAAAACTGTGGTCTCTTACATAAACAAACAAGGGGGTATGAAGTCAGGCTCTCTCTGTGCCCTCCTATGGAGACTTCTGTCCTGGTGCCATCCCAGAGGGATAATTTTGAGGGCAAGGCACATTCCAGGTCGCTTGAATGTGATAGCTTTCCAGGCACAATCAAGTGATCCAAACAGAGTGGTCTCTCTCTCAACAGGTGTTCAATCGCTTGTTTTCAAGATAGGCCCAACCGCAAGTGGACTTGTTTGCGACCCGGTTCAATCACAAACTTGTCCAGTTTGTGTCACCGGTGCCGGATCCGGCAGCCTGGACAGTGGATGCCTTGAGTCTACCTTGAGAACATTTGGAGGCGTACGCCTTTCCTCCAGTCTCCCTGATCCCCCAAGTAATCTCAAAATTAAGGGATCAGGGCTGTCGCAGAATGATCCTCATTGCCCCGGGTTGGCCGAACATGCCCTGGTTTTGGGACCTGGTGAGTCTATCGGTTCAGATTCCCTTCAGGCTGCCTCTTCTGAGAGACCTGGTGACTCAGCACTTCAACGGGCTTCTTCACAGGAACCTCAGCAACCTCAATCTCCATGCTTGGCTCCAAGAATCTCTTCCATCAGGAAACACGGGTTCTCTGATGAGGTGGCAGCAAGAATTGAGGCTCCTCAGAGAGAATCAACCAGAGCCGTGTACAAGTTAAAGTGGACCATTTTTACTAAATGGTGTGAGTCACACGAGGTGGACTTCAGATCGCCCTCTGTGAACCAGATTGCAGACTTTCTCGTATACCTGTTCAAGGAAAGAAATCTGCAACCCAGTACCATTGAGGGTTATAGAACAGCCATTGCCAACATGGTGGGCAATGATAAGCTGAACATCAGTACAGACGAAAATCTCACCCGTCTTCTAGACAGCTTTCATAGAGATAAGCCCAAGGGAAGACGGGGTGTTCCCTCTTGGAACCTTTCACTGGTGCTCCACCAGCTTACCAAGGCTCCCTTCGAACCTTTAAAGGAAAGCCTCCCTTAAGCATCTGACTTTTAAGACGGTTTTTCTTCTAGCCCTTGGATCAGGCAAGAGACAAAGTGCGATCCATGCCTGGCTGTACAAGAATATCAGACATCAAGAGAACTGGAGTCAGGTTTCTCTTTACCCTTCTCCCAGTTTTCTCTCTAAGAACCAACTAGCTAGGGATGGCCCGGCTTCAGTGGCTCCAGTGGTCATCCCCGCTCTAGCCCCTACTCTGGATAGGTCACTGTCTGAGGACAGGTCACTTTGTCCGGTAAGGGCCTTGCGGTATTACCTAGACAAGACCAAGGACCTCCGTCAAGGAAAGGAGTTGGTATTTGTTTCCTTCAGGAAGGGTTTTAATAAAGACATTGTCCCTGCTACAATCTCTTCCTGGATTAAACAGACAGTGCTGTTGTGTTATCAGCTCTCAGACCAGACGGCCCAGGATTTGCATCAAGTTAGAGCTCATGATGTTCGGGCCTTTTCAGCCTCTCAGGCTTTTCAGGGAGGAGTTTCACTGGAACAGATCCTCTCAGCCTGTCATTGGAAAGCCCACAACACCTTTACCCAATTCTATCTAAAGCATTTGGCTTGGGCAGATTCTGAGCTGTATCATTTGGGTCCAGTTGTGGCAGCCCAACAACTTCAACAGATCAAATAAGCTGATCTCCCAGCTCTTGTAAATATTGTAAACTGTGTATATATATATAAAAAAAAAACCCCAAAAAAAACCTTCACCTATCTGTAACCCCTGGTCTACCACGATTCAAAGTGGTCCAGGAGTGTGGTCAGGTAGTCTTATAGTTCTGTTCGTCTTCCTCGTTATTTCGGAACTCTCAGCTCTCCTAGGTCCTATTGCACTCTCAACCGAGTCCGTACTAGACCTATGTTTAATCAAAAGGGGGGGGGGGGGGGGGGGGGGGGGGGGTTGATCCTATGAGTTGGCTTTCCTAGCCATTGCCGGATCCTCCTGTGGTATATATATAGAGTTCTTAGGAATTCCCCCTTTTCTGAGGCTACCCTCCACCCATTGGGTAGTTATTCTGCATCTGTCCACTAGGTTAGATGTATTAGCACAATAAAATGGAAAATTTAATAAGTAAATTAAGTTTTTTTAAGTTAATACCTTACCTATTGGAAAGGGGGATTCCCACCCTACCGGCCCCGCTAATCTTAGCCAAAAAGGGGTTTTCTAGGTAGACAACAAAAAGAGGAAGAACGCTTGCGCACGCATGCACACCACACCGGCAGGGAGGCTATACAGCCACTTGGCGAATGAACAGGACACTACCGGTCCCGGCCAGAGCCCAGCTCAGGACGTTTTTTTCTAACGTTTGGCGAGACCGGGAGGGCGCCGGACAATTGCATCTGTCCACTAGGTAAGGTATTAACTTATAAAAATTTAATTTACTTATTAAATTTTCCAAATTGAAAAGATGATTACATTGGCAAAAATTGCTCAATTTTTTTACAGAAATGTGCCCGCTCTCTGCATGTAGTATGCAAAAAAAATAATTCCAAACAGTTGAGTTCACTTTCCAAAGGTTAAACATTGTCAAAAATATAATAACCTGCAAGAAATCTTGTTCACACATTTTCTAATCATTCAAGTTGTAACCAGATATGTCCATACCTTTGAAACAGTCATAATGTAACTTTACTAACACAACTAAACTTTGTGCACTTATTTATTTCAAATTCATGCACTCATGAACTTTTTTTCTTGTTTTTTGGCAAGTACATAAGTATAAATTGCAGCATAAAGAATTTATAATTTTTAGATTCTAACTTTCTCAGAATACAGAATAATTTGGATTATAAATGTGGAGTACTGTTAAATTTAATACTGAATGTTATTGTAATGAAGTCATTTTGTATCATATGTTTGACATTTATGTATTTTAAGCTTATTCTGTGTCTTTTTTTGGGTAATCATACCTGAAGCGAGTTGTTTTAGTGCTTCTTGAATAATAAACCATTTAATATCATTTATAAAATATTGATTTTATACACACTACACAAAGACAGTGCTTTCAACATGGTAATCAAAGCTTTGGGTGTAAGACCAAAGTCTTGTATTGAACTATTTCTGTCTAAGCCAATGAGAGTTACCGACACATCATGATTATCAGGTCATGTGACTTTTTTTTTCTCTCAAGTCATAGAAGGATGTCAGTGGCCTATAAATTAGTGAGTGTTTACTATGTTTACTATTGGTATTCATATAATGCCAGTTCAGTTTGTGCACATGTTTGCATATTGAAAAGGCAAAGGAAGTAATCAGCTTGTTTTGATGTCAGAAGTTTCAGTGTAAGTATTGGTACTGTTGCTCAAACTAATTTCTTGCTTTCACAAAACTGTACAGATTTTAATATTAATGGGTTAGACTTTAGAAGAGCTGACTCTATGTCTAAAATTCTGGTGAAAAGTAAATACATCTGTGTAAGTTTAAGGACACTGAATATACAGTATACATGTACTGTACAATGTACAAAATATGTATCAAGTGGAACTGCATAGATTGTGTCAAAAGTATTCTTCATTGATTATGATTCTGTGTATAGCAGTATATCATAGTTTTTGAAAGGGAGTTTAATCTGATTAAAAGTTTAAACAAGTGTACTAATACATTCTCATTGTTATTCTTGATTAAATTCATTTACTACTTTATTACCACTCTCTAGTCACAGTCATGAGTTTGTGGAAATGTTTTATCAGCATTCAAGTTATTTGTGTGTAATAGTATGTGTTCAGTGTACTCCGATGATTTTGCTGCATATTTGAAGAGATGCATTTTAACCTCAAAACCACAAAAAAAGTGTAACCCACTGTCCAGATTTTAACAATGAAAATAACCTTACCGAAGCTATTTTGTTTATTGCTTCTCTTTGCAAAATAATATAAGATAATAAGATAGAAATTGGTACATTTGTATCAGTTCTTTGATTACTCCACGAGCTTGAAATTGAAGAAGTTATAACCATGCAGTTTCATCCCATATTTATTTTGTGATAAACTTTCATTTTGGAAACATTATTAGAGTTTTGTTACAAGGCATGGAATACCTGTTTGCCCTACTTCTTGAAGTAACCTAAGTATTACACGCAGATCAGGTATAGTATGTTGTAACATGTTTATCGTTGTATAATGATCACAAGTACCCATTTGACCCCAACAAAAATCAGTTCTAAATAAACTGGAGACTGGCTGAGAAGAAATGGATATAATAATCATTTCTTTAACATAACACTTTTTGCCAAGTAAAATTGTTTGAGCCTTACCAGTGAATGTAATATTTCTCAGAAACTTGGTATTTTTGTATTCATTGACCATTGTATGACAGTTTTAAATTTAAATCATGACACCTTAAAGTGTCTTAGATATTAAGATTGATAATGGTATGTCTACCATGAAGTATTGTTGCTGTGTAGTCTTTGATGAATTTCTATTGTATTTTACAGGAGACTTGGATCACCCATTCTGAATGAACGGCCATTCTCCGAAAGGGACTGTAGAGCAACGAATATTGGAAGAGAAAACGTATAGCCATAGCATGTATACAGTATACACACCTCTTTCTTAAACGTATCATAAATACAGTTTATAATTATTAATAATCTTGATTTGTAGGTGATTGTGCCCTGTTTTGTATATTTGGTTTGTCATATTATAGTGAATTTTTTTTTTCAATATTTTACCAATGTCATCTATTTAATAGTATATTAAAGCTGCCTTTAAGATCTTATTCTAATATTACACGGCTGTGTCAGTGAATCTGATTGGCCCGAGAGCCATAGTAAAATTCCTGTATACATAACATTATATGTTGACTGTTCTGATAATAAACCACAACCCACCCCCCACCCCGCCTCCCCCCGAGCATTGTTTTATTGTGAAATTTGTAATTATTAATAATATTAAAATCTTGCACCATGTTAGAACAGGAATAACAGCCTCCAAGCCATGGCATATACAGAATTGTATCATGATCTTCATTATGACTCCTCCATTTATTGTAAAAATCGGCATATACCAGGTTTTGAAAGATTTTTCCGAGTAAACTGTCCATATCAGCATTTTTTGTGACCAGACTGTATCATCTGTACATTGATTATTAGTGTTGTGGTTGAACGGGAATTTTAGAACTGGTTACCGAAAGCGAAAATTAGGCGAAAAACTAGATGTGTTTTATTTAGTAAACGCCAAGACAAATGTTTTCAAATGTGTACATGAGATGTAACTAACATATAAATTTGAACCGCGATGTGCTATTTGAAGAGTTTTGAGGACAAAATGTCTGATATATTGATAGAATATTACAAAATACTGTGAAATATTTGTGGCTGTTGAATGTTTTGGCAAGATTTTGTTGAAATAATGAATAGTGAGGAAACCGGTTTTGATTAGAAGAAAATGGAATGTAGCCGGATCAGTGTCTTTTGATCGGCAAATAGGTTTTCAGTTTACCGTCTTTAACACTATTGATAATATCCTAAAACTTTGCTCTAACTGTCTCTGTGAAGACCAGGTAAAATGTACATTTAACATGAATTTGGGAATAGGATAAAAAAACCTTAAAATATAACCAGACATTATTAGGCGGGTTGCATGTAACTAACCCGACTATTAGATTGTTGTGTCCGACGTCCGTCTGTCCATCCACATTTTTCGTTTCCGGACTCTAACTCGAAAACGGTTTGTCCAATCAAATTCAAACGGTTTGTCCAATCCAATTCAAACTTGACAGGGAGATAGATCACCATCATAGCTAAGTTCCTTTTGAAATTGGTGTAATTCTCTCCATTCGTTTGTCTGGTTTTTGTCTATTTGTCTGTTCGTCAACATTTCTGTTTCCGGACTCTAACTTGAAAACACTGTGTCCATTCGAAATTAAACTTGACAGGGAGATAGATCACCATCATAGCTAAGTTGCTTTCAAATTGTTGTACTTCCGTCCTTCCATTTGTCCGTTTATAGCATAGATACAATTATGTAACCTAGATTACAAGTTTTACGTTTCTTAGCACGTCTAACACATTCACCTTAACTGGGTGACCTAACATTTCTTCCCTTGTTTCTAAATTTAATTACAGCAGTCGCTAACCTTATTGCTGCCTGTGCAACCCGCCTTTTGGGCATCTTTGACCCTCTTGTTCATCCATGAAATGGTGTGAGAATCCATAAAAAGTCAAAATTGTAATCTATGTCTTTATACACGTTTTGTAACAATACTATGTTTTCTTTTGTTACAGAGCAGTTGATGCTGTTATATAGAGAATTCTGTACCTGGCACGTGAAGTGATTTAGTGAAGTCTTGGATCCATCAATGCAGAATTCTAGGTTTGTACATTAAACGTGTTTATGATGTAATTATACAAGAAACATGAAAATCAGACAGAAAACAAAAGACTAGGAAATAATATTTTATGCATCTTCTTATGTATGTTATGTTCTCTTTCAGCCTTAGTTGATGTTCTCATAATTTCCCAGGTATTTTAACTCTGCCTGTGGTCTACTTCATTTACATATCAATTGCCAGTTTCAACTGGCGACTTGCAGGGGGAGGGGGGGGGGGTACGTGTAGACATCTATGGCTGTATTCACAA
Source organism: Sabellastarte sp. h YS-2021 (assembly GCA_964017235.1). Taxonomy (NCBI): domain Eukaryota; kingdom Metazoa; phylum Annelida; class Polychaeta; order Sabellida; family Sabellidae; genus Sabellastarte; species Sabellastarte sp. h YS-2021. The sequence continues at coordinate 142,403,809 of OZ024928.1, forward strand.
AGGGATTAGTGAAAGATGAGCGAAAAATTAGCTGAAGTTTCCTATGAAGGGCTTCATACTTAAGCTAATTTTTCTCTCACTTTTTTTCAAATCCCTTTTATGAATGCAGCCCCTGCTATATTTCATGATTGTACTTTGATCAGAGAAAACAGCATTAAAACATTACAAGACTGCACCTCAGCTGATAAAATTTTTTCTTGGGTAATAGAAAGGAGCATACCAAAATGTTGGGAAAGAAAAAAAAAATCGGAATCAATAGCTAATTAGAGTCAGTAGTCATGGAGCTTGTATTTGTATCTCCAGACAAAAGTTGGAGATATACTGGATTCACCCATATCGTGAAGCTGCCATATCATGTGACTTGTGTGTGTAACTCAGAAACATTTCCCAGATTACGTTCCAACTTAGGGTGTGACCTTGATTCGACCTTTAGTCCTGTGACTCAGCCATTTGTAGACTCGATTATAGCCCACCTGGGATCGATTATTCATTCCATTTAATCGACAGGGATTCCTAGCAATATTTTAAAATTAAAAAAATGCAAATTAGAAAACGTGAGGTCTCTGAATTCCATTGGATTTCCTAGCAATATTTTAAAAAATATATACTGTGCAAACTAGGGCAGGGTTGGTAGCATATTTTTCATTTTGGTATCCCGCCAGTGTAAAACCGTACTGATTCCGGGATACCGAAAGAAGAAATTGTGTTCTAGCATATTCCCAATCGAATATGCCCACCAACCGGAAGTAAGTTTCACGAAAAGAAAACATTGAAGTTCTTAAGGAAATCACTATAAAAGTGCTGATATATGTAAAAATATTGGATAAAAGTTTATAATTTCTTCAGATTTGAAGTTTGTTGCTAATACTTTACGTTTTTTCACAATATTATATGCTGACATTCGAAATACTGGCTGTAAAGTGTCACCACGGTGTTGAAGTGAATTGGTCTCGATACCGGTGTTACCGACCCTGCCCTAGTACAAACTAGTTTTCCATTGGATTTCTTGTAAGATTTCCTTGGCCAATGAACAGTAAATACGTCTCTATACATGCATCTATTCCTAAAAGTGGAAATGTTTTGAATGGTTGCTGTAATGAGTTATAATAAAAGCTGGCAAGGTGAGGTGAAATCTGGACAAAAATGGCGAGTTTTTATTTATTTTCTTTAAAATTAATAAATTGTAAGTGTTGTAAATTATGTTATTTTACTAGTTGGGGGAAAATGGGGATTTAACTTGGAGCGATTCCATGTGGTTACACTCGATGCATCAAATGTGATCCCAACATTGATTGATGCATCAAACGTTACACTAATTATCCCAGCACTAGTGACCATGACCTTTAAAACTTGTCTTGACTACATCTTAGAAACCATAAACCACAAGGAGAAAAATACTTGCAGAGCTATTGATTGTGGAGTGTAGGTGTGCAGTGATAGGGTATGCCTTTGATTTGACCTAGCTGTAGTGGCATTGATCTTTAACCTCTAGTCTGGGCTGTATCTCAAAAACCGTAAGGTTGAAAGTTGATGTTGGGTAGGGACAGTGGTTGTGAGGTGTAGATGTGACCTTGGTGTGACCTTTGACTGGCTCTGCTAGGATGTTTTCCATTGCCATAGTTGAGATATGACTCCCCAATCACAAAGATCCAGTGATTGCTGCAACTGATTATTACATGAACGTTTACCTGATTGTGCTATCTCCATTAATGGCTCCTCAATAAGTAATGAATTTTACAGCAGAATAAGTTGTTCATCTACTTTGTCAGGTGGATTTTGTTGTACAAGTCTGTTTTTATCTGTAATACTGTAAAGATGTTAGGGGTTCAAGAACTGGCACTAGACCTGTGTACTACACAAAAAATTTCCGTAAGTATTAATGCTCCTCAAATAAATTTTGACCTGTATCTTCATTTGGTGGGGGTTAGTTTGTCAAATATATGAACTAGATTTTTAAATTTATCAATTTTATGTGAAAAAAACAGGTATCCCTAACATTCTGAAAATAGTAGTCTATCTTTTGTGATCTAATTATAACATTTTGTAATATTTTGTCTCTCTGCAGGTTAAAGGCATGCAAAACTGAAAAAAAACTATTGTGTGCTTACTATTTTAGAATATACATTTAAAGACTTTGAAATAGGATCAAACTTACATAAAGTTTCAAATGATATCATGCAAAATGTTTCATAATGTTGTACACACAGTCTATTAGTTTATCGGTCATTTTCAATATTGGTGATATTTATTTTTTTGGGACATGGTTGCCGATATCAGTGTGCAAAGATGTATTATATCAATATCGCCATTTTAGGTATAACTACAAAACTTAAACTGCAAACATTTGAAATAAGCCCCTAAATCTGAAGAAATTGTAAAATTTTATCTCATATTTTTGTAGTATTTAAATACATTTTTGATCTGCATTTCCATGTTTTGTTTTGATAAACTTCACTTCCTGACTTCCTGTTAGCAGTTGGGAATATGGTAGAACAAAATGTTTTCGGTATCCTGGATTTGGGCTCTTAGTACACTATTACACCCCCCCCCCCTCCACCTCCAACCCCAAATATCAAACAATATTGAAATATTTTTTCAGTCATTATTGATGTCCAAACAGCCAAATAATGCATTCTAGTTGTAGTATTTTTCTTAGGGGAAAAGAGAATTGTTGTTCAGTGGTCACTCAGCATTGATAATTGACAAGAAATGTCATTCTTTTACTTGTTCAGTACCATCCACTTTTTAGTAGAAACCCAGCTTGTTATTTTTCTGTGATTGACACTTTTGTGGACTTCATTTCAATAAAAATATCCTCCTGAGACTCTGACGTAGTTGCTCTTTTACAGTGCTGGCATGTTAAAATTTGGCTATGATAAAGGTTTCAGCATGGGTTATTATCTCCCGCCTGCGGTCGAAGGCCATGGTCAGGAGATTATAAAATGCCTTCCGCACATGCATGCGTCCATCACGTTTTTGCAAAAACCTTAATATCTCATTTATTTATAAAGATATCTTCACCAAATTTGCAGGGAATGTTTATGGCTATGAAAATCTGTCTCTACAAAATTTTAGCCTCATTTTGAAAAACAAAATGGCTACCATAGCTAGTTGTTTGAAAATCGTAAAGGTGCTCTAAATCTTGAAATATTCCAGCTAGCTTCATCAAATTTGCACAAAAGCTATATGGCTAGAAAAGCTAGCCTGATAGTAATTTTGGCCTAGTTCAAAAAACAAAATGGCAGCCATATCACATGTTTAATGTCAAACCGGGTTATCCTATTAAAAAGGCCTTATATCTCCCCAAATATTGCTCCTAGAGGTTCGGAATGTGAAAACAACTTGAAGGAAGTCATGGCCTAGGAATCTTTTCCAGGTGTTGAATTTGACCTTTGACCCCTGCTTCAAGGTTAAATGAGGTCATCACACTAAAACATCCTTATTTCTCCCTTATTATTGGTGCTATGGCTTCAGAATATAAAGACAGACCATCAAAAGTCCTGGCCTTCAAATGTTTTGCCTGAGCAAAATTTTTGCCTTACTTTGAAAACCAAAATGGCCACCATAGGCAATTACTTAAAAATCATAAGGGTGCTCTAAAACTTGAAATATTGCAGCTAGGTTCATCAAATATGTGCAACATATATATGGCTAGGAAAGCCTAGTTTCAAAAACAATATGGCTGTCATATCATATGTTAAATGGGATTATCCTATTAAAAAGGCCTTGTATCCCTTATCATTGCTACTAGGGGTTCCAAATGTGAAAACGACTTATACGAAGTCAAGGCCTGAGACTATTTTCCAATTGCTGACTTTTACCTTTGACCCCTTCTTCAATGTCAAGTGGGGTTATCTTACTACAAAGGCCTTATGTCCTTTAGTTCTCCATTATTACTGATTCTAAGGCGGGAAATAACCGCCACGGCAGTGGCCTTGTTTTATTATTATATTCAGATATAGCCTGAATCTGTAACCATGTATATTGAGATAGTACAGAAAACCTCAAGTCTGTGTAGGCTTTAAAAATGACAAATTAAACTCCAGCTTACTTCATTTGGAAAATACTTTGTTGATATTTTAGTAACTCGGCAGAGCATTTGCAATCAAAGCAGTAGCCTTGAATTGGATGTGCACGAGGTTTATTTTGTTTTCATTAACTTAAATAATTATATTATTCAATATAGTGGTTTCCAGAGATCAAGTATATACATGTTGTCTGTAAAGTGTGAGTTTTGAAGTATAGGTCACCTTATATAGTGGCAAAACAAACTGAAAGTTGCAGTATTAGTAGCCTTATAATGGGTGTAATAATATTTTGGTTCCAGGTTTATACTTGTTTTTTACAGCATAACATGATATGACAAGTGATTATTCATTTGCAGCCTGAATACATAATAATAATGTTGTGTGAGTCCGATTGCAATAACTTTCTATGTTGATGAACATTTTGTGTAAGAACACCAATACCTAAGATACAAGAAAAATGGTCGATTTCATGAAAAGGCTAAAGTCTTATCTCAGACTCAAATTTGAAACGTTTAGCTCAATTTTTTACACTGTTTGGCTGAGCCCACATATGAAGCCTCAAAGTGATTTCACAAACTTAAGATACTTGACTTGATCTTTGGCCAAGTCATTGGCTCTACTTTGAGTCTACCAAAGAGGCTGACTCAGGTTGTGAGCCCAGAGTCAAAAGCGTCATTTCATGTAAATAAACTAAATCGATTGAATTCACATCACTTATAGTTGAGATTTCCAGCTCAGACAAGTCTTAGATGAGGCAGAGTGTGAGACCTTTTGTGAAATTGACCCCAGGAGATCTAATCTTAGTATTTCCTTTCATATGTGATAACATACAGGTTTTTGGTATAGGCTACTGCATTCGTTGCTCACAAGAATCCAGATGTTGAGGATTTTTGTCCATGGTAATAAACTGAACTAAATTGTAAGTCATAAGGATGCAAAGTATTCAAGAAAGAAAAGTATATGCTGTTGGAAAATGTGCTCATGGTTTGCCTTGAGAGCTAAAAGTTTTATGTCAGAGGGGAGAAGTTGTTGTGTTTAATTTAACCAAGGGTGTATGTATGTGTGAAAGCACTAGAAAAAACATGCCCAATAAATGTTAATATATTACTTCCTCAGATTCACAAAAAATATATGTGTATATATTTGCGTAAATGTTCATTTGTCACATCAGAATTTTAATTGTGCCAGGTAACATGAAAATATAGAGTATCAATATGGGGAATTGGATACCCAGGTACAATGTACTTAAAGGATATTGTATATCTAAAATAATTGCCAGCTTGGTAAAAATGCATTAGATTTGAAAGATCACTTTCTCAGTGACACAGTGTTTATTTGTTCATACATCTGTCATTTCACATTAGATATCATAGAAAATGTACAGTTACACCCCAAAATAAGTTTTTAACACTTCAAATGTTTGTGCAGCCTTTCAGAGTTACTGTATATAGTATCTATGCACATGAATAGTTAAAGTTTGTTTAGTTGAAACAAGGATTCTCAGAACTAATTCACTGTTACTTTCATTACTTTAGGAAATTTTAATCTAATTGAGTTCACATGTGTATATATTTTCATAATAAGGTAAATATAACAGTATAGCAACAACCCTTGTTAAATTTTGAAGTTTTAAATGTTATGTATTTAAAAATTGCAGTTTGTAATTGCACTATCACATTCTTTTCAAAAACAGTTATTTGTTGTGCCACTTGCATAGATATCAAGTTATTACTGGCGGAACTATATTTCCTGTCTACCTAGATTTTAGTGATTAGTTGTATTAGTACTCTGCCTGTTAGAAGGACCCCAGTGGTACACATTTCACAGCATATTAAGTACTCTGCATAATTCACACACTGACAAATCAGACAGGCCCTAGACAAACCAGATCAATACTTACACACAAACACACACAGACTGGCTTTTCATTGCTCGCGCAAGTCAATGATAGTGCAACACTTCAGACTCTTACTATTGTGCTCTGTGTGTATAGATTCTCTTCATATTTAGATATCTGTGTAATACCGAGTGTTTCTAATATTCAACCTCATGTTGAATATATTATTGTATTCGAATGGAAAGTGTAACCTGTATGCATGTGTTTGTGTACGAAGTGTAGGTTAAACTTACATCTTGATGAAGTATCAAAGTCATGTGATTTACTGCTAACAGCTACCAGCTGGGACTCCATCTTAAAAGGTTGGGTTGGAATGTTCTGTTTATGTACAGGTTGGTCAAATATATCTCAGTCCATCAAATAGATTTTTCATAATCTGTTGGTTAGCATGTACATATCACAAACACTAGTGTGCAGTATTAAATTAATATAATTCTTTCAGTTTTGGTTTAATGTAGTGTATTGAATATCATTTTATTGAAAGATTGATAAATATAACATTATCAAGTACAACTCATCAAATCAGAGTATACCTAAGTTTTATTTTTCCACATATTTATTCAGTAGATCCTTTGAAGAAAAATCTTTGGTGATTATGATTGTTTTCTTCTTTATTTGCCGATTGCCATATTGCTCACATAATTAAAGAGATTTCGAAAAGTTTTTTAACCTACATATGTCTATTGGTCAACAGAATGTAAAATGGCAGAATTACTGAACTAAAAAACATAAGCGCAATATCTTCCAAAAGTTACTGGGGTTTTTACATGCGATACACACTTTTATACAGAAAAGCACCTCCAGTCCTGCCGTGTGTAGTTGTCACTTTTTGTGGCTTAAGATTCTGTGTTAAATGTGAACAAGGAACATGAAGTAAGAATGTTACTCAATATTTTAAACAGCAGAGTTGCCATTTATAAAATGTGACTCGTGTTTGTTTGCTGTATGAACAGGAAAGTATGAAAAAGGGAGAAAAACATGGCCACAGGGTAAATTATTATTTAACAATAATTTTTTTTTATTTCCTTCTAAATACAATTTTTATAACAGAAACATTTTGTGTATATTAGTTTCTACTTCCTTATTTATTGCCAGAAATATTGCCATTTTGATAAACCTTCAAATACTAGTAATCAAATTACACCTGAAATTAATTGGATTTTAATCTTAGTGTAAAGACATTCAAATACTTTCAGTACAATAATATGCATAGAACTTTCTATATTTAGCCAAAAGAAATTGTGTTTTAAACAATGACGATTCTAGTGTGTTCAGTGTACATTATTATACATTCATATTTTAAATTTTGGCTGGCTGTAAGTGATAAACATTCCAACCCAACCCAGTGCATAGATTACATCTTCAGGGGAAGTGTTAGGAGTCAAGAACTGCATGCACACTAGTTCGTCAAGATTCTGCAATGTATCACAGGTCATAAACAAAACACTTTTTAACTTAAGCAAAAGTTGAAATTTAAAAGAGAAAGATTGAAATAAAGCAAGCAGCCATCTTTACCCTAAAACAAGAAAAGAAATGGAGATTTTATATTTGGAAAATGGTTTGAGGGTACCATATTTTCTTGTATCTATAGTTTACTGTTCATTGTATTTTCTTCTATCTTCTTTACTTAGTGTCTATGGTTGAAGCTGTGGCATTCTGATCTATGAACAGACAGTGGGTGTACTTCTTACAATGAGTGACTTGACCGAGTTGAGGAACTTTCAGTCGTCTAGCTCAGCTGTGGGAGCCCCTGATTTTGATGATCTGTTGGATGCTTACAGCTCCTCCAGTCAAAAAGAAAGGGAAAAGGAACACGGTGAGAAATACTACATCCAAATCTGATTGGTAGATCAATAATTAAGTGTAAATCAGGTTTCCTAAAGCCATTTCTCATCTAGGTAGTAGTGTGAAAAACCAGGCCCCAAAAAAATGTGACTGACAGTGGCCGCCTCGGTTTCTGGGTGACAGTCGGCAGTCGACCATGGCAAAGCCTCAATGCCTGGGTGACAGTGGCTCATCTGGTTGTGGTTTGGGAAGGACGTACTGGCAACAGGGTAGTAGTTACACAAGACAGTAGTACGTCAGTGCAGAGGGGTATCAAGGCAAAGGAATGTAAGGCAAAAAAGGGTAAGTAAGGGTACAATCTAACTGCGATGTGGGAAGGTGTTAGGTACTGGGAAAATAATCGATGGCAGTCGAATGTAATGATCACTTATGTGTGTTGGGACACTGAGTGCTTTGACTTATAGATTTTACTTTTAACTTTGTAGCCCACTTGCAATTTCTGGGAAAAGAGGAATCAAGTGTCATCTAGTGCATTAATCGTTTGGCTTTCTGGATATCGATATTGAATGCAAAAGTATTTCAATATCGGCTGATATCTGGAGGCTGAGATTGCCTACTTAATATTCAGAATCCAGGATCCCAAAAATGTTTTTGTTATAGCATATCCCCAACCGCTAACAGGAAGTGAACTTTACCGTATCAAAACATGAAAGTATTTATCAAAAATAACAAAAGTGTGAGATATAAGTGTACCATTTCTTCAGAGTTGGGCTTTATTTCAAACATTTGCAGTGTAAGTTTACAGTTTTACTTAAAATGGCGATATTGATATACGTCTTTATACATCGATATCGGCAACCCTGTTCCAAAACAATAAATATCGCTAATATTGATAAATGATGTATCCACTAGTGTTGACCAATCAAAAAATTATCGGGGCATCATGCGATGAAATTAGTTCAAGGGCAGTCACCATAATATGTGGATCCCATCACATGACTACAACTACAGCATTGACATTTTATCTATTCAGTCATATTGTTCCAGCTATTACACTTTAACATTAAATTTAAAAAATATATATCCACCTATTTCTGATTAGACGATGAAAAATAAGCAATTAAAAATAAAAGATTTTCAATCAATAATATTGCATCTTGCATAAAAATGAAAGACGATATGTGCTTCTGACAATATCTCACGTGGCAATGGAAAACCCTTTCCCTTGACACTGGCTTTTATAGTAGGATTTCGAACCTCTGTAAAAGGCAGCTTCTAAATTGTGTCTGTGTGAGCAATTTCTCTGCATCTTTATAGCAAATAAATCCTAGCCTCTGGGAAATAACCAATTCTGGACATAGGGGTAGCATATTGTGGTCATGTGATGTTACGCTTTTTATGTCAGCTGACTCGTCAGTCAGCTGTCATTATGTCGTCACTCTGCGTCATGGGCGTCCACGTGAACAACTTCTCCACCAAAACTAGAAGGCCCAGAGACATGCTGTTTTTTAAAAAAAAAGATACCTTAACTATCGAGGATGAAAAAGTTGTTCGAGGCATGCAAATCTGTCTGTTCGTCTGTTTGCTAGAGCCATTACAAGTGAGGTACCCCCACCAAAAGTGTGAAAATTTCAACACTTTATCACAATTTTCTCAATGACTATTGCAGGGATTTCTCTCATATCGTGCATATATGTGCTAGACCACAAGTAGATTCCCTTGTGTGAGTATCAGACCTGGATCTTTCTTAATTTTTTTTATGAATTTTTAAAATAATTTTTAACAGTGCAGGGTCGGTAACACCGGTATCTCAGTATCGAGACCAAATCACTTCAACACCGTAGCAACACTTTACAGCCGGTATTTCGAATGTCAGAATATGATATTGTGAGAAATTGTAAAGTATTAGAAACAAACCTCAAATCTGAAGAAATTACAAACTTTTATCCCATACTTTTATGTATTTTAGCACTGTTATAGTGATTTATTTCAGAACTGCAATGTTTTCTTTTCGCAAATCTTACTTCCGGTTGGTGGGCCTATTCGATTGGGAATATGCTAGAACACAATTTCTTCTTTCGGTATCCCGGAATCGGTACGGTTTTACACTGGCAGGATACTGAAATGGAAAATATGCTACCAACCCTGCCCTAATTTTTAATGCATTAAAATTCATGAAATCATGCACTAAATCACTTATTTTCTCATTGACTATTGCAGGGATTTCTCTTTTATCTTGCATATATGTACTAGGCCACAAGTAGATTCCCTTGTGTGAGTATCAGGCCAGGATCTCTCTTAATTATTTTTTTATGAATTTTTAAAATAATTTTTAATGCATTAAAATTTAATTTAATGAAATCATTCACTAAATCACTTATAACTTGAAAAAGTATTGCATTTAGAGCATTTGTAAAAATATGATATTCAGCTACTTTTTCTAAAGCTACAACATGGTGAGTAAATTGGGAGTCTATCTCTTTGCTAAGTGAGTAATAGCTAGTTTCTGACTTTTCAGTACCTTCCATAATGAGTAAAATCACTTGTAACTTGAAAACTATTGCGGTTAGAGAATTTTGTATGAATATGTTATTCAGCTACTTTTGGGTCAACTATAACATATTAAATTTCAGACATGTAGCTCATTGCATAGCTGAGTAATAGCTACTTTGAGGTTATCCGTGTTGAGTAAATCAGTTGTAACTTGAAAACTATTGTTTTTACAGTATTTTCTTTAAATATGTTATTCACCTACTTTTCAGTCAGCTATAACATACTGCAATTGCAGACCTGTAGCTCATAGCATAGCTGAGCAATAGCTACTTTCGGGTTTCACTGTTGAGTAAATCGGTTTTAACTGGAAAACTGGCATTTAGAGTATTTTGTGTAAATATGTTATTCATCTACTTTCAGGTGAGCTATAACACAGAAAAATTGCAGACCTGTAGCTCATTGCATAGCTCAGCAATAGCTATTTTCAGGTTTTCACTGTTGAGTGAATCACTTATAACTTGAAAATTATTGCATTTAGAGAATTTCCTTGAAATATGTTATTCAGCAACTTTTGGGTCAGCTATAACATAGTAAAGTTGCAGACCTGTAGCTCATAGCACAACTGAGCAATAGCTACTTTGATGTCCTCACTATTGAATAAATCAGTTGTAACTTGAAAACTATTGCATTTAGGATATTTTCTTCAAATATGTTGTTCACCTACTTTTGGGTCAGCTATAATACAGTAAAATTGCAGACCTATAGCTCATTGCATAGCTGAGGAATAGCTACTTTGAGGTTCTCACTGTTGAGTAAATTAGTTGTATCTTGAAAACTATTGCACTTACAATATTTTGTTTAAATATATTATTCACCTAGTTTTGGGTCAGCTATATCAAAACTACAAACCTGTAACTCATTGCATAGCTGAGCAATAGCTACTTTCAGGTTCTCACTGTTGAGTAAATCAGTTTTAACTCGAAAACTATTGCATTTAGAGAAGTTTGTTTAAAATATGTTGTTCACTTACTTTTGGGTAGGCTATAACAGTGAAATTGTAGACCTGTAGCTAGGGCTGCAACGATTCTTTGGTTACTCGGAAACGAAACGATTCAGTACAATACTCGAGGCAAGAAAAGTGAACCGGCTCTTCGAAAACAAATGAACATTGACGTAAAATCTACTACAAAATTCTATTTTTTCTTTAAATATATAAATATATTTATATATTTTACTAACATAAGGCGTTTCCATTTCAGCATTTTATATTTTAAGTATTTGCAAACTTTAATTCTTTGTGTAACAACGTTTTATAAGACGGCATTTTATTATAATGTATTTCGAACACGACTCAATTCTCGCAATATAAAGATGGTTAAAGTTTCTTATATTTTGCATTATAAAGGCGTCTTTTTCCCAAAATTCAATAAATTATCAACATTCTTTCCTGTTGTGTGGTTTGTAACCATTTTATAAGGCGTGATATGTCAAAATATGAAGCAGTTTATTTCGTGGGCAATAATCAAGCGATTAACCGAGTCCGAGTCGATTCTTCTAAAACGAGGAATTGAGGCGCATTTTCGGGCTCGCTTGCAGCCCTACCTGTAGCTACCAACGTAGCTGAGCAATAGCTACTTTGAGGTTATCACTGTTGAGTAAATCAGTTGTAACTAGAAAACTATTGCATTTAGAGTATTTTGTTTAAATATGTTATCAACATACTTTTGGGTCAGCTATAGCATAGTGGAATTACAGACCTGTAGCTCATTGCATAGCTGAGCAATAGCTATTTTCAGGTTTTCACTGTTGAGTAAATCAATTGTAACTTGAAAACTATTACACTTAGAGAATTTCCTTTAAATATGTTATTCAGCTACTTTTTGAACAGCTATAGCATAGTAAAGTTTCAGACCTGTAGCTCATTGCATTGATGAGCAGTAGCTACTTTGAGGTTCTCACTGTTGAGTAAATCAGTTGTATCTTGAAAACTAGTTCATTTACAGTATTTGGTTTAAATCTGTGATTCACCTACTTTTTGCTCAGCTATAACATAGTATAATTGCAGACCTGTAGCTCAGTACAAAGCTGAGCAAAAGCTAATTGGAGATTATCACTGTTGATTAAATCACTTGTAACTTGAAAACTATTGCATTTACAGTATTTTGTTGAAGTATGTTTTCCACCTACTTTTTACACCTTAACAGCTAACTTTACTTCTGAATACTATTTGCAGGGCACAACCTTTGTGACCTCTCACTTCTACTCTGAAACTCAAAACACACAGTCAGCTGACACAGAGCCCGTTCATGGGCACTGATTGCTTGTTTCATTGATTGAGTCTTCATTCCTGTTTTCCCCCCAAAATTGCAAATTACTGTTTGAAGGCAGTCATGCATGGAAGTAGTTTACACTGATCTTGGAAACACACAACCTCGATTCCTGGCAGTCACAAGTGTCTTTTAAAAACTAGGCTGACACTTTTAAAAACTAGGCTGAAGTTTTGAACATAACCAAAATTTCCATGACCAGGACAAGTTCAGGGAAGGTAGCTAAAGGTGGGAGGTGGAAGTACAGGATGTCAAGAAGATGTGAGGATGGTTAGAGACGGTTTTACAACCGTCATTTACTGTCTATTCAAAATGTGTATATGAGAACGCCCCATAAGGGACAAATGACTACATGACCATTATTAAATCTTCCAGTGTATAAATAGAGATTGGGGTGTGTATTATTCATGCACTGTAGCAATATCTGGAGAATACTGTTTCTGATTCGTTGGTAACTATATTGAAATTTACTCTTTGAACATTGGTATTGAAAGTTAGAGCCATATTTGATCAATATTGGAATATCTATACATTATACACACACACTATTTTCAGTATTTTGTCACAATCCCAGCAGTGAATGTCCAAGACAATTATCCATGCCTCACTCATTAGAAAGAGCGCAGAGGCTCTGTCCAGTATATGCAGAACTCTGGCATATATAACACGGATACGACCAGGCTTCTCATATCCCTAAACTAGGGCTCGGTTTTGATATGTCAACCTCCCAAGCTGGCAATGCAATTTACATGCTGAGAGAGAATCAATATTTTGGGGTTTATTGCAATAGATATATTATGGTGGGGAATGACCTATTACAATGTTCTATTGTCTCTAACTTGAGGTCTTTTATACATAGTTTTATATTTAGTTGTCTTGTGGAAAACCATATTTCTTTATGCTGACTGCAGTGAGTAAGGGACATGATTTTCACCTCTGAGGTCAACTTGTGAAGCTGAGGTCATGATCTTAAGTGGAGAATTTGGGATTAATATTTCGGTGGCCTGGTGGTTTAAAGTGCAGAATATTGACCAAGTAGTTTAGACAGCTTTCCTTCATCCTTCTGACTACCCGATAAAACATTAAACTGTGTTAAAGGCAACATGAAGCAATATGTTAGATAGGTCCATTTTTGAGTTGTTTTTCTGTGATTATATGGTGCAAAGTTCAAGTTCAGAAGCTAGTGTGCATGAAAAAACTTGAGTACCGTTGTCTTTCATCAATGACAGATTATGTAATGATGAAAATATATTTTGAAATAGAGAAACATTTTCTTAAAAGAATTAATCATAACACCAAAATGTCAAATTGTATTTAGTGTAATGAAAAAGCTTATCCAAGTAATAATAGATATTAATTTAGAAACATGTATTATTGATAAAGATCCTCAGATGTACTGGAATCCAAAAAGGGACAGTCTAAAACCAGAAAAAAGTCATAGTAACCCATTTAGCATGCATTAGGTTTTTTTCTCTTAATGTCACAAACCAAAGGACCAATCTCTCCTATATGTTGGATAGGATATACACATTGGTAGTGAAAGCTGAACATAGCATTTGTAATGTAAGAGCAAATATTTTGATATTTTAATTATTGCAAAAGTTGTAGCAACATAATGTTATAAAACAGAAAGTACATTATATCCCCTGTTTTCCTACCTTCATATATCCAAACTTCTAATTCCCTTTTTTGATACTAAGCAAAATCATTGGGTCAATTTCACTTTACCGGTACGGGATCCTCCATATTTGATAATTACAGGAAATTGTAAAGGAAATATGAAATTAAATTAACAGTTATAAATGGGGCAAGCAATGGAATATTGCTAAAAACGTTTAATTATATTATCGCCCAAATCTCGTACCAAATCATTAATTACAACTTCAATTATGTGATGAAAATATTGCTCTACCAACAAGTGTAGAAGAAATAAAGGTTCTGAGACGTATCAAGAGAAACAGGACTACTGCTGCAGTGGTTATCTCCCACCTTAGGATCAGTAATAATGGAGATCTAAGGGAGGTATAAGACCTTTGTACATTTTGTTTTGGACACTAGGCCAAAATTACTCTCAGGCTTGCTTTTCTAACCATGTCTCTTTTGTGACGATTTGATGAATGTAGTTGCAGTATTTCAAGATTTTGAATGAATTTGCTATGACAGCCATTTTCTTTTTTCCAAATGAGACAAAAAAAAAATCACAGGCAAAAGAATTGCAGGCCAGGACTTCCCATTTGCTGTGTTTACATTCTGAAGCCCTGGGATCAATAATAAGGAAGATATAAGGACCTTTTACTATAATGACCACATTTGACATTGAAGCAGGGGTCAAAAGTCAAATTCAACACCTGGAAAAGGTTCTCAGGCCATGACTTCCCATAAGTTGTTTTCACATTCCCAACCCCTAGGAGCAATGGTAAGGGAGATGTAAGGCCTTTTTAGATCGAATAACCCCATTTGACATTTAATATGTGATATGGCAGTCATTTTGTTTTGGTAACTAGGCCAAAATTACTATCAGGTTAGCTTTCCTAGCCATATATCTTATGTACAAATTTGATGAAGCATGCTGCAATATGTCAAGATTAAGAGCATCTTTATGTTTTTCAAACAATCGGCTATGGTGGCCACTTTGTTTTTTCAAAATGAGGCCAAAATTTGGCACAGATCTGTTTCCATAACCATAAACATTCCCTACAAATTTGGTGAAGATATTTTTATAAATCACCTACAAATTTGGTGAAGATATTTTTATAAATGAAGGATATATTAAGGTTTATGTAAAAATATGACGAACAGATGCACGGGAAAGACGGATGCACAGACGGAAGTATCTCCCGACCACGGCCTTCGGCTGCTGGCAGGGGATAAAAAAAGTAGCCAGATGAAAATTTTTATTCCTTCCAAACTGTTACATTTGGTACATTTGTCATGGATATTCTGATAAGTTCAACTAATGTGCAAAGGAATCGGACTTAAGGTTCACACATTGGACTATGTTCTGGCTGGGATAAACATTCAAGGACTTCTTTTAAGATGGGGCATACAAGTGAACCCTGAAACGTAGAGATTAAAACTGCCCTTTACAGAAAGAAAAAAAAGCAGACAGAAAAGGAATAGCACTGATAATGGAATATTTCACTTGTCCTTATATTGATCTTAAAAAAAAGTTCATGCATCAAATTTATGGCGGTTTGTCCCTTTCAACAGCTGATGTCATTTCAGGGCAGGTCCTGAGTGAAACCTAAATGTTGCCTTGATCTGGATTCTATTTTATCTATTTAGTGTTCTACGTCATGCCAGGTACCTTATATTATGATGGGTATTCAGAATTGCAGAGGAAACCAACACATACAGTTGGTCAAGGTGTTGTAGTGTAAGCTGCTGACCTACGGCAAATAACTACCAGCTTTCCTACTTGAGGTCAGACAAGGGAGGCGACTGTTGCCACTGCGCCGCCATGGAAACCTGATCTAGATTAAAACATATGACTACTGAGAGCCAAGTGTGTGCTAAACGTGCTACAAGCACAGTCACCGAGGTCTCTGACTCGTAACCAAAGCTGTTGATTATACGGATATAGCATGAGAAATTGTGCATCAGTGCAGAGTTTTAGATGGATTAAAAGGCCAGTAGTAATTAATTCTAACATAACATCAACAATAAATACCTTTCTTTATTAAATAACACATTTTTGACAATTTATCACGTCAAATTTGTTTGTAAACAGATAAACCAAAACAGCGTTAAATAATTTATAATGGTATATGATGGAAGAGTGTGCGGTGTATGCAGAATTTTAGATTACTTCTTAACCAATTAGAATTGTGAACACAACTGTGTCATGTTAGAATACTCTATTGTGGATTGAGTTTAAGAACCTACCATATCCACAGGATTTAGTTCAAGCTGTGGCTGACTCTTATGTGTCCCAACAAAAATAGTTAAATTTCTTATGTTCATTTACAGAAAAGTTTCCTTCCCTCTTGGTCACACCCACAACTCCGGATAACTGACCTTGAACGCCCCTCGACTCTCCTTATGATAATGATTTTTGTTAAGTTAGCACACTGAGTTCCCCTTTGTGGGGAAGATATTGCGCCTGCAAAGCAGTAGATTATATTAGATTAGGTTAGAAGTTTCATTTACACCAGTTCTACCCGTACATACATGTAGTTTATTACTGAATATATATACCAGATGATGTCTAATGCATGAAAATACTTATAAGATTTTAAGGTTATGGATGCAAAGGGGTTTTTTTGCTGTCACCTGATGTACCTGTCACTGTGTTTGATTGATATTGGGTTATTTAAAAAGTAGTGTTCAGTGTTTGATACTTCATAAAAATTGCAATAAATGTATGGGAGTGAGCAGTGTTGACATCTATACCAGAACATTTGAACAGTTTTGGTATTGGTGAGTATATATGTTGCTAAGGGTAAGAAAAAATCCAACATGAT
Organism: Sabellastarte sp. h YS-2021; assembly: GCA_964017235.1. Taxonomy (NCBI): domain Eukaryota; kingdom Metazoa; phylum Annelida; class Polychaeta; order Sabellida; family Sabellidae; genus Sabellastarte; species Sabellastarte sp. h YS-2021. Next base: position 142,420,802 of record OZ024928.1, read on the forward strand.
CAATATATAACTGGACTAGACTACATATGCCACACCACTGTAAATTGTGTAATGCATGGATATTTGGTGAATGCTAACATAATTACAACTTGATAAATATATATCTATAATTATTTCATAAAAAAATGAATGCATATGTATTGTATATTGAAAATCTTAAAATTAAAGTACACTGTATATGTATTTTCCAATACTTTTGGTATTAATTATACAGACAAATCAAAGAGATACTGCTTTTGGGATATTGATTTAATGCCGGTAGAATTTGTCTATATTTTTTTACCCCAGGGAATCTCTTATGGCCCGGAGATAAAACAAGAGCCTTGGGACAAGCTGGGTAACAGCAGTGGAGTCAATTAAGGCAGCTAGGTGCCACTGTCATTTTATGTCAACTGTAAATAGAATTCTACGTTCTGTTACCAAGCAGTGAGACCCTAAATTTGACAAAAAAAAAATAATAATAAAAAGCTGTGTGGAAGGCAGACTATGAATGTTTCAGTGCGTACTTGCTTGTGTGTGCGAGAGAGTCTATCAATTTGAAGAGCTAGGTTTTTCATAATATGTGTGTGTACTGTGGGTTTTTTATGTGGCCTGCAGGATACATCTGGTATTCTTGAAAACAGACAGCAAGCCAATCAGATTGCCTGTTACATAAAGAGCACCCAGAATGTGGTGTATTTTGTGGTTCACTTGAGGGCCATATTGTGTGCCTGTCTGATTAACTTGATATGGATGCTTTTCACCTAGATGTAGTATTGTGTACTTCCTATGTGTTCTTTGATATAACTCCTGCACATTAAGATGTTTGGAAGACACTGAATACTGGTGTTATTTAAATTTCACACTTAAGGATAAGATCCCAATGAAGATCTTACAGAAGTAAGTTGTTTTATTTTGGTACTTTGCATATATAATTACACCAGTTAACTTCTATATATATGTATGAACTGAGAATGACTCTGTAATGAGATGTTCAAAACTAAAATATGGGTGCCAGATATGTTTGGATGTACAAGCAGGGCTTTTTGAGCAAATAAGAAATGTTATTGAGGGATAAAAAGTGTAAACACTTTGGGTTATCACATGTTACGGCACTACTGCCTTGCTACCAATTATCGCCGGGTACCAATTATCGCCAGCGGAAAATAAAACATTCATATTTCAGTAATGGCCACACATTTTGAAAGCTTTTCATGGTGTATCAGTTCTAGTCACTGTTAAAATAGTTTTACCTTATTTGCTAGACTTGGGATGTACTTTTTGGTCAAGTTATATCTATTTGAATTTTGTTTGGCGATAATTGGTACCTGGCGATAATTAGTAGCAAGGCAGTATAATGGTAACAAACTTTCTTCTCACAACTTGGGCCACGCTAATGCCTCAGTGTCAAGACAGTTTTACTAAAATACTGCATCAAAATATTATTGAACTAGCATCTAGATTGCAAAGACATAAAATGTTGAGACAAATTAAAATTTGAGTTCAGACACTAAAACTGAGAAAGTGATAACTTTCTATCATAAATATTTTTACAGATTATTTTGTTTTCTTAGTGATTTTGCAGAACATCTTTTTTCTTTCAAAAACTCCACTTTTTGTGAGCGGGCCTGTTTGATTGGGATCACACTAGAACAAAGTTTTTTAGATATCCGGGTTCATAAGACTTTTGATTTGGCAGGTTACTGACATCAAAAATGTAGTATTGATCACTTGTCTTTAGTAGAAAAGCTGCAGTTGCCTATTGTTTAATACTGTATAATGTGTAGAATCCTGACCAGCTGCTGTGTATTACTTTTTTATCTTTGCTTAAATTCTTCTTTTGTGTTGTCTTATCGTTTTACATTGGACAAATCATGTGTTTCACAAGTTTTCTTGCCCTTCTTCAAGTTATAAAGCACTGAGCAGGGAGGTCTCACATTAAATTGTGAATGGAACTTGGGTACAATACAAATTCTGTATACTTTGTATACTGTTTACTGTTTAGACTTTCAAATGTAAAAACAGCTTATAACATTTAATTTTCCAAACACAATGGCTGAAGACTAACCTAATTTATGAGTGATTATACTATTATGTCTCACAAGTAAAATATGTCCACTTCAATGTCATTTCAGGTGCTCCTGTAGAATCAGACAAACTGCCTAAGGGTGATATAGAACCTTCAACAGATAGCCACAGAGACATCGTCAATGACGATAAACACCTACACAGTACAGGCACTGCTGAACCTGGTAATAAGATATAAATTGCTCTGTGGCTGGACATACATTTGACAGCCTCCATTGTCCATATGGGGCAGTCAGTGGATGCACTGGATTACCCATGTTTACACCACCTGCCACAGTACGTGGAGAGATTTGCTTTGTTAACACTTTACTAAAACTTAACGGGGAAAACGATTCGACCCAACTGCATTGAAGTTACCCGATATGTTTGTTGTTATGAAAGCTTAGATGTTACAAAACACAAAATGGATGTCATCTAATCTGATCTAATGTGGACATTTATAGCGCTTAATCTCTAAGGCGCATCTGAACATAAAACAAGGCAATAAACGTTAATCCAATGACATAGCCAGGTCGTAACCAAGGAGACACAGGGGTGACAGGGAGGGCTATGGCGGATTGGCTTTTGCAAACAGGTAAGTTTTGAGCTTTTCCCTGAAGGACGCTACTGATGTTGCACAGTGCACATCATTAGGGAGTTCATTCCAGATCTAAGGAGCATCATAGGCAAAACTATGGCCAAAATGTTTGACTGACTTAAAGACTGACAAGTGGAATGGAGGAACTGTAAGGTATTGACGATCGGGGTGACTACACCTGGTACTATAGGAACTATTGCTGAAAGACAAGAACGGTTCAAAATAGGAAGGAGAACCACTATGTAAAAATTTGTAAACCAATGTTGCAGTTTTGAACATGTAACGGTACTTAACAGGTAACCAGTGGAGTTGCTTTAAGGTGCTTTAGTCATGGCCGTTATATTGACCTGTTTGCTCTCATTTTACTGAAAAATATAACAGATATCAAGTACTGTGGTAGTAATGGATTTTGGACTATCTTGATACAGTGTCCAACTTTCCACACATATTGAGTAAACCCAACAATAAACAATAAATTTTTCCTTGCAGATGTGCATTCACGATGATATGCTTGTTTTCGAAAGTTCTTTTACAGCTACCTAACTGGCATGTTATAATATTGACCACATGTGTGTACTTAGCTTCCCTGTATATCACTGTATACATTATACATGTACTTCTACTTGCAACAACCACGTTCCAGTGAAAAATAGTTCTTATTTCAACAGCGTTCATTCTAATATTCACAAAAATCTAACAAGTTCTAACTTACATCATACTTCACTTTTCTGTAAGATGTAACAGTGGCCAGGTAATTCAGTAACTTGGCATTTAATTCCTTGGCTCTTGCCTGACTAGCCATATAATTGATTCCAGCTGATGGCAACATGACCGGCATATATACCTGGCATTCAGACTAGTGTATTTACTCAGGTGGACCCGAGAGGTTTTAATCTGAAATGATACCTAGGAGTTGTTTCACATGTCCATAGCTGGGGCACAGTGGTGAGGTGGGTGGTACAGCCATTTCTTAGGTCTCAGGTTCAATTCCAGGTAGTGGCGTCATCATGAGCAGCGATATCGCAGATTCACTAGAGATGAAATGGACGACAATTTAGGATTAATGTTCATCCGCGATGCATCTCATACACATATTCCACCATGAACTTAAGCTTATTTTGGAAGGCATTAAATAAAAAGATGATGAAATATTCATATAATTTCTACTTTTATGTACTTTTTGTTTTGATTTGTGACATAACTATGGCGATGACAACTTCCACTTCCTACAGGAAGTGAAAAAAATGTACTTTTGTTTACTTTTAATTGCTTCAAATATTCACCATTTTAATAACTGTCAAATCTATTTTATTTCAGTATAATTTATCAATGCACATTATCTAAAGAACAAATTTAGGTTTAATTGGTGAAATGATGGCACCACAACATCATTCACGGTTTTGTTTAGGGTATCAAGACCTTGTATACCCAGATGATGACACCAATTCCAGATCATATTTGAAGTGGGAAAGTTGACAGTTCCATGGTATAAGCCAACGGTTTTCAGTCAGAATCTTGACCAACTATCGAAGTTGTCCACTATATCATCTCCTGGGTGAGAGAAAGTCGAGAAAGAAATAATAATTAAGGGGTGGGCATTTGTGTGAGCACCGGCAATCAAGCAAGCATGGACAATTATGTGAGAATAGGCAATACTGTGAGACAAATATAAAAGATTAAACATTATACCTTACATCATTACACAATTATGTATTCAAATTTAACAATCCATGTTTGAAAATCCAGTTTTTGTCTGTGTAACATAAATACCTAACCTCACAAACAGGCAACCAGTGAAATATATTATACCTGCCACATTTATGTTCAGCCAATCAGAACCCTTGAAACTTCTCATAATGTGCTGTAATCCCATTATTTACATTTCTGTAATATCACTAAAATTATACACTTCTAGTGTAGTAAAGCTGGTGAAAATAAAGTAAAATATGTACAAAATTTCCTTTAACATTCTGGATTCTGCTTTTTCTTGGAAATGGTGGGTGTTTTTGCATATTTTACCAGATTTTAGGGGGGTAATAATGCAAGCATGGGCTCTATTGCAGATGAGTTGGGTGATGTACACTGCTTTGTTCCATCCCCTTGACTCTACGTTGTATGGTAATGTTATTGTATCCCCGACGCGAAGCGAGGATACTATGGATTCATCATCATTGTCGTCCGCGCCCTCGTCCGTGTCCGCAGAGATTTCTTGTTAGCGACCTAAAGTCCACATTTCTTTCCGGATTTCTTTCATATTTGGCAGGTGGCTTGATATGGTAGAGGACTCGCCACCCTATCTTTTTGGTAGGCTTTATGTCTAAATTAGGCCTGTGGTAGACAAAAATGTCTAAAATGTGGAATATTGCTTGTTAGTGACCTACAGTCCACATTTCTTTCCAGATTTCTTTCATATTTGGCAGGTGGCTTGATATGGTAGAGGACTCGCCACCCTATCTTTTTGGTAGGCTTTATGTCTAAATTAGGCCTGTGGTAGACAGAAATGTCTAAAATGTGGAATATTGCTTGTTAGCGACCTACAGTCCACATTTCTTTCCAGATTTCTTTCATATTTGCCAGGTGGCTTGGTCTGCTAGTGGACTCGCCACCCTATCTTTTTGGTAGGCTTTATGTCTAAATTAGGCCTGTGGTAGACAAAAATGTCTAAAATGCATTAAAATTCATGAAATCATGCACTAAATCACTTATAACTTGAAAAGTGTTGCATTTAGAGCATTTTGTTAAAATATGTTATTCAGATACTTTTTTCATAGCTACAACATGGTGAGTAACTTGGGTGTCTGTCTCAATAGCTAAGTGAGTAATAGCTACTTTTGGGCTTTTCAGTAACTTCCATCATGAGTAAAATCACTTGTAACTTGAAAACTATTGCATTTACACAATTTTGTATAAATATGTTATTCAGCTACTTTTGGGTCAGCTATAACATAGTAAAATTTCAGACCTGTAGCTCATGGCATAGCTGAGTAATAGCTACTTTTAGGTTATTACTGTTGAGTAAATTACTTATAACTTCAAAAGTATTACATTTAGAGTATTTTGTTTCAATATGTTATTCACCTATTTCGGAGTCAGCTATAACATAGTGAAGTTCCAGACCTGTGGCTCATTGCATAGCTGAGTAATAGCTACTTTGAAGTTCACACTGTTGAGTAAATCAGTTGTAATTGGAAAACTATTGCATTTACAAAAATTTGTGTAAATATGTTATTCAGGTACTTTTGGGTCAGCTATAACATAGTGAAATTACAGACCTGTAGCTCATGGCACAACTGAGCAATAGCTATTTTCAGGTACTGACTGTTGAGTAAATGACTTGTAACTTGAAAAATAGTGCATTTGGAGTATTTTGTTAAAATATGTTGTTCACCTACTTTTGGGTCAGCTATAACATTGTGAAATTACAGACTTATAGCTCATGGCATAGCTGAGCAATAGCTACTTTGAGGTTATCACTGTTGAGTAAATCAGTTATAACATGAAAACTATTACATTTACAGTATTTTGTTTAAATGTGTTATTTACATAATTTTTGGTCAGCGATAACAGAGTGAAATTGCAGACCTCTATGTCATGGCATAGCTTACCAATATCTACTTTCAGGTTCTCACTGTTGAGTAAATCATTGTATCCACTGGATAGCCGCAGTGTGTAGAGAGATTTCACCATTACCGCTCTAACGAAAAAAATATTATAACTATCCTTCTCAAGTTTGCAAGATATATTACAGGGTGCACCACAGTATTCTATTGGTAGGCTTTATGTCTAAATTAGGCCTGTGGCTAAATTACTTGCCTACTAAAAATGAGTAATTCTGCATTTTCTCTAAAAGTATTGCAGATAGCAAATTTTTCTTAAATAACTCATTCACCTACTTTTGGGAGAGCTTTCACATGGTGAAGTTCCAGACCTGTAGGTAATTACTCACCTACTCAAAATGAGTAAATGCGAATTATCTCTAAAAGTATTGCAGACAGCCAATTTTTGTCAAATAACTCCTTCACCTACTTTTGGGAGAGCTTTCACTTGGTGAAGTTTCAGACCCGTAGGTAATTACTCACTTGCTGAAAATGAGTAAATGCAAATTATCTCTAAAAGTATTCCAGATAGCCAATTTTTGTCAAATAACTCCTTCACCTATTTTTGGGAGACCTTTCACTTGGTGAAGTTTCAGACCTGTAGCTAATTATCCACCTACTCAAAATGAGTAAATGCTAATTATCTCTAAAAGTATTGCAGATATCCAATTTTTATCAAATAACTCATTCATCTACTTTTGGGAGAGCTTTCACATGGTGAAGTTCCAGACCCGTAGGTAATTACTCACCTACTGAAAATGAGTAAATTCGAATTATCTCTAAAAGTATTGTAGATAGCCAATTTTTCTCAAATAACTCATTCGCCTACTTTTGAGAGAGCTTTCACTTGGTGAAGTTTCAGACCCGTACCTAAAAATTATTCACCTCAAAATGAGTAAATGCGAATTATCTCTAGAAGTATTGCAGATAGCCAGTATTTCTCAAATAACTCATTAATATGAAAACAACTTATAGGAAGTCATGGGCTGCAAATCTTTTCATGTGGTCAGATTTGACCTTGGGCCCCTCCTGCTTATTATTGGTCCTAGAGGTTTGCAATGTGAAAACGACTTATAGGAAATCATGGGCTGCGAATCTTTTGATGTGGTCAGACTTCACCTTGGGCCCCTGCTACAGGGTCAAATAAGGGTAGCCAAACTTAAAAGTGCTTTCAGCTTGCTTATTAACGAAAAATGTTGTTTATCTTCTAAGCTATGTTAGTTGGCCTTTGTCGGTGGATACATCCAGCATCTGGCCACAGATGCGTCCTTAGTCTAGTTGAATTGAGAAAAAAACAACGTTATAAACCCCAATTAATCTGCTTTTAATGTTATTGAATTGAGAAAAAGCGACGTTATAAACCCCAATTAATCTGTTTTTACCCCACAGCCCTTAAGGGCTGTCGGGGTATTGTTTTCACCCATGGTGTCCAGATGGGCGGGCGGGCAGGTGGTTGGGCGGCGGGAAAAAGTTTGTCCGGGCTGTATCTCAGAAACCGTAAGGTGTAGGAAATTGATACTTGGTAGGGACATTGGTTAGGGGGTGTAGGTGTGCAACGTCATGGTCTGACTTTGATTTGACCTTTGACCTTGCCGTAGTGATCTTGAGTTTGAAAATCTTGTCCGGGCTATATCTCGGAAACCGTAAGGTGTAGGAAGTTGATACTTGGTAGGGACATTGGTTAGGGGGTGTAGGTGTGCAGCGTCATGGTGTGACCTTGATTTGACCTTTCCGTAGTGATCTTGACCTATAAAATCTTGTCCGGGCTATATCTCGGAAACTGTAAGGTGTAGGAAGTTGATACTTGGTAGGGATATTGGTTAGGGGGTGTAGGTGTGCAACGTCATGGAGTGACCTTGATTTGACCTTTGACCTTGCCGAAGTGACCTTGACCTATAAAATCTTGTCTGGGCTATATCTCAGAAACTGTAAGGTGTAGGAAGTTGATATTTGGTAGAGACATTGGTTAGGGGGTGTAGTTGTGCAACGTCATGGTCTGACCTTGATTTGACCTTGCCGTAGTGACCTTGAGTTTGAAAATCTTGTCCGGGCTATATCTCAGAAACCGTAAGGTGTAGGAAGTTGATACTTGGTAGGGACATTGGTTAGGGGGTGTAGTTGTGCAACGTCATGGTCTGACCTTGATTTGACCTTTGACCTTGCCGTAGTGACCTTGACCTATAAAATCTTGTCCGGGCTATATCTCAGAAACTGTAAGGTGTAGGAAGTTGATATTTGGTAGAGACATTGGTTAGGGGGTGTAGTTGTGCAACGTCATGGTCTGACCTTGATTTGACCTTGCCGTAGTGACCTTGAGTTTGAAAATCTTGTCCGGGCTATATCTCAGAAACCGTAAGGTGTAGGAAGTTGATACTTGGTAGGGACATTGGTTAGGGGGTGTAGTTGTGCAACGTCATGGTCTGACCTTGATTTGACCTTTGACCTTGCCGTAGTGACCTTGACCTATAAAATCTTGTCCGGGCTATATCTCGGAAACTGTAAGGTGTAGGAAGTTGATATTTGGCAGGGATATTGGTTAGGGGGTGTAGGTGTGCAATGTCATGGTCTGATCAGGATTTGACCTTTGACCTTGCTGTAGTGACATTGACCTATAAAATCTTGTCCAGGCTATATCTCAGAAACCGTAAGGTGTAGGAAGTTGATACTTAGTAGAGACATTGGTCAGGGGGTGTAGTTGTGCATCGTCATGATCTGACCTTGATTTGACCTTTGACCTTGCCGTAGTGACCTTGACCTATAAAATCTTGTCCGGGCTATATCTCGGAAACCGTAAGGTGTAGGAAGTTGATACTTGGTAGGGACATTGGTCAGGGGCCATAGGTGTATATTATCATGGTGTGACCTTAATTTGACCTTTGACCTTGTCGTAGTGACCTTGATCTTTAAAAGCTTGTTGCACCTTGGGTCTGTCTTTTGATGCAGATTAAGCACTGTTAATTCATATTAGAATTTATTAAGAATTTTACTTTCATAACTTCCCATTGTAAGAGATAGAATTTCATCAAGTGAGCCACAGATTTTGCTCCAACACCACACATAAGCGTTCATTAAATGTATTACCACTTCTGTATGCATGGTAATATTCAAAACATCTAAACCATAATTCAGCCATGCAGATGTAGATAAAGAATGTTGAATTTTAGTTTACTGATTAATGCTGTCATCTTGTTATTGAATTGACTTGTTCTAATACTTCATCTTTACATGCATTATCTTTCTTTTGAACATTATTTTTGCATTTTAACATTTTTTGGCACTTTATATAACTGACAGTGCTCTGAAAGTATCCTGAACTTTGTACTGGTACAGTGCTTCTGTATCTCATGGTGTTGAAAATATTTCCCTAGGCTGTGGGGTACAGGCATCTCTGATGCTATTTTTCTGTTTGCAAATTAAACGCCTGTATCACTGACATTGTGTCCAAGTGTATAATGTGTAACATGTTTACCTAGAATGTAAAATCCAATACAATTCCCACAAACTGAACCGTAAGTAGATCCATTTCAAATTTATAGAAATTACATTGATAAACTGATAAATACCTGAATAAGGATCAGCATTTGTAATATATATTACTGTACATTGTATTGTTATATATTAAGTGAGTAAAATGTGGCAAGTGATATTACATCACACATGATGTCAATTCTCAAATGCATGTTCCATTTAGAAGACCAGCATTTCCTGGAGCTTTCAGTTTGCATATTTTCAATTCTAAGACATAATAATAATAATAACATATTATGTTCCACAAAATCTTTCTCCAGTACATCTGTAAGAATAAATCTATCACAGAATTTACATCCAGATTCCTCTGTATAAATCTGAATTTGCTTTTAGTCTCTTTAACTCGTAGAATGGGGAATTTTGGACAATAACACAATATTATTATTTGGTAATATTACAGTCAATCATTTTTAGGCGGGTTACATGTAACCAACCAGCCTATTGGATTGATGTGTCCGACATCCGTCCGTCAGTCCATCAACATTTTCGTTTCCGGACTCGAACTCAAAAACTCTTTGTCCAATTGAATTCAAACTTGGCAGGGAGATAGATCACCATCATAGCTAGGTTCCTTTCGAAATTGGTGTAATTCTGTTTATTAGTTTGTCTGTTTTTTGTCTGTTTGTCTGTCCATCAACATTTTCGTTTCAGGACTCTAACTCGAAAACACTTTGTCCAATCAAATTCAAACTTGACAGGGACATAGATCATCATCATAGCTAAGTTGCTTTCGAAATTGGTGTAATTCCGTTCGTTCGTGTGTCTGTTTTTGTCCGTTTGTCTGTCCGTCAACATTTCCATTTCCGGGCTCTAACTCGTAAATGCTTTGTCCAATCGAATTCAGACGTGATAGGGAGATAGATCACCATCATAGCTAAGTTGCTGTCGAAATTGGTGTAATTCTGTTTGTTCGTTTGCCCGTTTATAGCATAGATAAACCTGGATTGCAAGTTTTACTTTTCTTAGCACGTCTAACACATTTACCTAAACTGGGTGACCTAACATTTCTTTCCTTGTTTCTAAATGTAATTACAGCAGTCACTAACCTTATTGCTGCCTGCGCAACCCACCTATTGGGGCATGTTTCACCCTCTTGTCTTCAACTTCTTTCAGATAGAAAAAAACCCTCAATTTTATTACGCTACAATAGCTTACCATGTGGGACTCAATGCTGTTCTCGGGTTGCCACACCCGGGGCCAACGTCTTAGAAAAAAAGACAGTTCTTGTTAGCCACCGGATACACTGCTAGTTGTCGTCACGTGATAACCTCTGACCTCTCGCCCTACTTTCTCGTTGGCCACGCGAATTAGCAATGCTTTATTTTGCAAGGAATATTATTTCATTTTTACAAGGATATACTTATTGTTGGATATGGAAACTACACCAGTTTCTTTATTTTATTGCATAGAATCACAATTCGATGCCTTTTCATAGTTCAGATAAGTATCTTTACTATATTTTACAACTGAAGTCCACTTCCGGATTCACGTAAAGCAATGGCGACTCGTTTATGGGGTTTCTAATACAGGATATTTATATATGCCTGTCAGTAAAATAAAATAAAACAAAATATTTAAGCCCTATCTGCTTTATTATTGGACCCCTTTTAGGGTTTGAAAGTGTATAAATGTAACACAAACGAGTCCTGGCCGAGTAAAATCTCCGGAAACAACTTCCGTTTTATTGTCGAGACAGCATTTTCTTGTAATGCGCGTCTCGCGTTGGTAGTTTTTATACAGGAATATATGCCTGTTGAAATCAAATTAAATAAATTTTGCAAGGGTTTACCCCCGTTCTTTTACTCTATTGGTCCATTTTAAGGGTTAAAATATGATATAAAGCACGATTCTAACTGGGGGAATCCTCGGGGAAACCCCTGTGATGACGTCACGTCTAGCCGCATGTGCTGAGAGACACGGGTTTCTTACAGTACGTTTATAAATATAAATAAAATAAAATAATATATTTTATCCCTTCTTCCCTGTATTATTGACCATTTATAAGGTTAATACTTAAATAAACAGGAATAGAATTCTTCATTAATCGTCTAGACATTACGTGTCTCTTTAGGCTATAAGGTAACCTTGGTTACCCATTATTTTAATTATATTTTAATTCATCCAGTTTTAAATTATAATTACTTGTTTTTTAGATTCTATGTTATTTAATAAAATTCTGTGTAATTTCTGCTTTCATTATCTCACAACTAGCCCTACCTGCAGTGAGGTGGGTGGGGCAGGTGACCTTGTGTCACAGTTGATTTACTTACGTAAATCTAGTTGTGTAGTTCCTTCGAAGAAGGAAAGGCAAAGCTTCCTTGGAAGCTTACCTTAAAGAAAGCTTACATAGAAATTATAATATCCAACTTCTTTCTCCAGGGTGGATCAGATCCCTGCTTAAATTCAGATAAGATCTTAGTTCATCCGAGATTTTTAATGCATCCGAGAATCGGATGCAGTATTCTCAACTTCTATTCAACCCAGTATGATTTGATACTCGGTTTTCATTGCATCTCTCGGATCATCTGAAATCTAATGCTTGGTGGATTGTATGTAGATCTGATCCTCAGATGATCGGATCATCTACTCTGATGTTCGGATGTTGATTCCAGATCAGAACACTAACAATCCTCACACACACAAAAAAAAAAAAAAAAAAAAAAAAAACTTGGAGTAATAGTTCACCAGCCTGGCAGTAGATATCACCTATTGGAGGCTTGGGTCCAAGTTCAAAAAGTCCAAGTCCTCAAGCCCAAGAGGCCTTCTAAACAAGGTCCTTCATTCAGTCCTGGCTCTATATTTTAGGGAAGTAGGTTGCCTGACTTCACCCTAACCAATTTTTGAGGACATTGAAACTTAGGCAGTTTTTTTAACCTCCCTGCCCCCAGGGAATTTATGCCTAGATCCTCCACAGTCTGGACTCTGAATGATTTACTAGACCAACAGGAACTTGGGCAGTTTAATTTCCCTTAAAATGGAACAAGTTTTCAAATTTGTATCTCCTTAGGGGCCTCCTTGGGTAAGCCCCTCCTCCCCTTCTGGTCAGCAAGAGTTGAGCTTCAGGCTGCTCTTCACTAGGTTTTTTTCTGAATACAACCTGGTTATATATATATATGTTAAGACAGTAGCAAGGCTACTACCAGACAGGTCAAACTCAATTCCATGGTGCATATAAGTAGTCAGAAGGGGTATGGTGAATTCAGGTGAGATACTGGATCTTTAGATCTTCCCCATTCACAACTACTTTAGGAGGGACAGGAGTCCCTCATCAAGGCACCTGTAATAACACTTAGGGTTTAGGCCCTGTTAATCAACCCTTTCCAATTCCCCACATCTAGAGGCTCCTACAGGAACCACCCCAATGGGGGTCATTCCATCCCTAGCAGTATCCATCGTTTTCCCCAGGTAGGGGGAAATCGAGTAGCCGAGGCTCCAAGGTCTTTGGACCCACTCCAGGGGACGAGGGCATAAAAACCCTTCCCCCCAATGACTCCTCCAGCCTCACTCAGTCCACCAGTAGGAGTTCTCCGTTCTTTCAGATTAGACTGGCAAACAAATCCTGTCATTCTTTTTAATCCAAGTCCAGTCAGGCTCCTGACCCGGTCAGAATACAAGGCCCTTCAAAGACCAAGTCCTGGCCTCTGTATCCAGTCTCTTATGTCAAGAACGCAATAGAAAGGGTGGAAAATGTAAAATCTCTCGGGTTTTACAGTCGCCTGTTCCTAGTACCAAGCCTCACCTAAGGTGGAGGCCAGTCATAGACCTAAACAGGCTCAACACTTTTCTACACGTAGAAAAGTTCAAAATGGAAACTCCAGAGTTCATCAGGACCTCCTTGATTCCAGGGGAGTGGGTATCGTCGATAGATCTATCGGACACTTACCTACACATCCCCATCCATCCATACTCAAGGAAATACCTAAGGTTTTGCTACAAGTCACAGGTGTTCCAATTCACCTCCCTCCCATTTGGACTAGTCACAGCCCCCCAGGTCTTTACAATGATCGTAAAGGAAGTGAAACTAATGGCCCTCTCAAGAGGACTCAGAATTCACCAATACCTGGACGACTGGCTGATCAGGTCCCAGTCTCAGGAGGAAGCCCAAGTGAACACATAGGCAGTGGTAGACCTAACTCAGTCCTTGGGGTGGATAATAAATCAGGAAAAATCAGAACTGAAACCTACTCAGGTGTTTTTCGTTCATGGGCTACGAATACCACCTAGATTCAGCCCTTGTAAAACCCACTCAAGAGAGATGGCTCAAACTTCAGGATTTGATCCTACTACTCGAGTCAAAACGTGTTTTGACTGCAAGATGTTTGATGTCTCTAATTGGGTTGCTAGTCTCAATGGAGAAATGGTCCCGGAGGGACGCCTTCACAGGAGGCCCTTTCATTTTCATCTCAAGGAGCACTGGAGATATCCTCAGTCGCTGGACAACCTCCTTCCTTGGACAGAAGCCATTGCAGCCCACCTAGATTGGTGGCAAAATCCCTCAAACGTGATGAAAGGTGCAGACCTTCATCCCAAACACCACAGTATCCAACTCTTTACCGACGCCTCACACGAAGGTTGGGGCGCTCACTTAGACCAAAAATTCCACAAAGGGTCTGTGGTCAGATCGGGAAAAAAGGCTACACATATATGTCCTAGAATTGAAGGCGGTCTCCCTGGCCCTTCGAGACTTCAAGGACCAGTGCCAGAATCAAACAGTGTTAGTTGCGATGTACAACTCAACAGTGGTAGCCTACATCAACAACAAGGAGGAACACACTCAGTAGAGATGTGCGCTCTCCTGTGGAAGATCACGACCTGGGGCCATCACTACCTCATAACATTGAAAGCCAGGCACGTTCTAGGGTGCCTGAATGTGATGGCCGACCTACTGTCCAGGTCCAACCAAGTGCAGTCAACAGAATGGTCTCTTCACCCCCAGGTGTTCAAACAGATCTGCCAGAAGTGGTTCACACCTCATGTAGACTTATTTGCCACTCACCTGAACCACAAGCTCCCACTGTACGTGTCTCCTATCCCAGACCCAAGGGCCTGGGACATAGATGCTCTAAACATAAACTAGACCAACCTCACGGCCTAGGCGTACCCTCCTACGGCTCCTTCACAAGGTGATCCAAAAGATCAGGCAATGTTATTGTCTGATCATCGTAATAGCCCCAGGCTGGCCAGGGATGCCCTGGTTTTGGGACCTAGTGCAGCTCTCAACAGAGATCCCACTACAACTCCCAGTGTCAACGACCCTACTCAAACAGTCCCACAACTATGTGTTCCACAACAATCCACAACAGCTGAACCTCCACGCCTGGTGTCTAGGAGTGGACAACTCCAAGAACAAGGCTTCTCTGTGGAGGTGGCAGAGAGAATTGCTGCCCCTCAGCGGTCATCAACAAGGACCATCTACAGGTCAAAGTGGGCCCTATTTGAAAAATGGTGCAGAGAAAATTCGGTGGTTTTCTCCACTCCATCTGTGAAACAAATCTCAGATTTTTTCATGTACCTGTACCAAGACTTAAACAGGCGCCCCTCGACCGTTGATGGTTACAGGACTGCAATCGTTGACACTTTGGGCCCAACGGCCCAACACATTACACACAATGCAGACCTTCATAGGTTACTCTCCAGTTTTCACAGGGATCGTCCTAAGAGTTCCAGAAATTTACCCAAGTGGAACCTTTCTGTTGTCCTTAACGAGCTCACTAAAGCACCATTTGAGCCCATGAAAGACACAGACCTCAAACATCTTACTCTAAAACTGCTTTCTTGCTAGCTTTGGCCTCCGGCAATCGCCGCAGCGAAATCCATGCCTGGGTCGCAAACAAGTATCTAATCTAGGCCAATGGGAAAAGGTTGCCTTGTTCCCCTCTTCTGATTTCATAGCCAAAAACCAACTAGCAAGAGAAGGTTCTCAAAGTGTATCTCCGGTGACTATTCCTGCTTTGACTACCATTGTAGAAAGACAATTTAAGGAAGACAGGACCCTGTGTCCCGTGCGGGCCCTGAGGTTTTATTTGGACCGAACAAAGACCTGAGAGGGTCTCGTTCTCTCCTTTTCATCTCCTTTACCAAAGGACATACCTCAGACATCAGACCCCCTACTCTCTCTTCATGGTTGAAACAAACCATCCTACTTTGTTACAAACAAGCAGATCAACAAGCCTTGGACTTGGTCCAAGTCAAAGCGCATGACATCCGGGCCTTCGCGGCCTCTAAGGCCTTTTACGGTGGGGTATCGGTGGACCAATCATGCAAGCCTGTCACTGGAAAGCTCACAACACATTTACAAATTTTTACCTAAAAGACCTTACTTGGTCGGACACCGACAACAATATATATCTGGGACCCGTAGTGGCGGCACAACAAGTCCTAGATCCTTCCCCTCAGACCAGTTGTCCTCGGAAAGAAAAAAGGGGGGGGGGGGGCACATCCGCTACAACCAAGTCTTCAGGAGTCTCTCCCAGGATCTAGGTATTCCTTTACCTTCAAGATGTTACGGGTAAGGTCATTTTTGTTTTTCAGTTATCAAGTAACTTCTATTAAGGACTTATTTAGTTGTCATTAATCTCATATTCAGGTTGTAAAAAATTTATGAGATGTCCAACCATGGGTTGGTCAGTCACTAGTGAAGGGCCCTCAGGGACCCTTAGACCTCGAAGTGAGCACTGCTGCACTTCCGTCCTACAATCAAACATCTAGACAGTTTCAGCACTGTCTCTCATTTTATTTAGGTTTTTGGCTCATTACAGGCCCGGTCTTCGGGATCGGGGCACTGTAAATGGGACTCAGACTGGTATTTCTGGCACTATTCTATACATATTAATTCAAAATCTTAGAAAAAATGACATACCTTCCAGTCTCAGCTGTAATCCCGCCACCGGGCGGTTGAATTCAGCATTAAGTCCCACATGGTAAGCTATTGTAGCGTAATAAAATTGTAAATTTTAATTACTTAAATGTAGCTTTTATAAGCTACAAGCTTACCATGTGGGACTTAGAA
The DNA here is from genome assembly GCA_964017235.1 of Sabellastarte sp. h YS-2021. Classification (NCBI taxonomy): domain Eukaryota; kingdom Metazoa; phylum Annelida; class Polychaeta; order Sabellida; family Sabellidae; genus Sabellastarte; species Sabellastarte sp. h YS-2021. The sequence continues at coordinate 142,437,579 of OZ024928.1, forward strand.
GAGTCCCACCCTGCCTCCCCGCTGTTTACAGCTGAGGGGTAGGTTTTAGAAAATTTCAACGAGAAAGTAGGGCGAGAGGTCAGAGGTTATCACGTGACGACAACTAGCAGTGTATCCGGTGGCTAACAAGAACTGTCTTTTTTTCTAAGACGTTGGCCCCGGGTGTGGCAACCCGAGAACAGCATTAAGTCCCACATGGTAAGCTTGTAGCTTATAAAAGCTACATTTAAGTAATTAAAATTTACAAGTTTACAGGAAACAATGGGAAGACAGTATAAGGTCTTCTTATTGCAGGATAAAAATACAGCTTATTGCTAGAATGAAGAGAAATTTGACCTGCTTTGTTAAAACAACCAGGACTATTTCCTTTATCTGTCAACAGGCAACACTGTACTCTCTCATCTGTAATATTTTTACCACACACACATACACAAAGCCATACATATAGACACTTGTGTACCTATTTGTTTTCCCCCACATTTCACCTCACTTGTCTGCCACCAATCAAGAGGGTGCTGTTTTTCTGCATATATCAAGCTGTGGTGAGTTCAACACATCATCCCAGTATGATAACCACAGTAGTCTCTGTAAAATATATTAAAATGGCTGAATTTGGTTGGTTAGGAAAGAATTCAAGGGATAGAATTTGAGGAGAAACAGACATTAGATTTTTATGTAGCCTTTTCAGTATCCTTGATTTTGGTGGTTGTACTTTGTGTGGATTTATATTCCTTCTGTGTATTACAAGTACAAGGCAGTAATTCTGTGAAATAAATGAGACAAGTGGATTAACTAAACAAACTATGAAAAACAACAGGAATAAAATAAAGGTTGGGTTTTATTAAAAGTTTTGTTGACACTGATTTTTAAAAGTTGTAAGAGTTTTATGGTCAGTGCCATTTTTTTAATCTTAGTGTACGCTTCAGTAAACATAAACTTCAGTTGCACATGCAGAAGTTTTTGAGCCACTTTAATCAGTATTTGGATATACTGTTATGATCATTGAACAATGACTTATTGAAATAACCAGTTATATTGGACAGTACAATCCTATTTAATGTTAGTTACATTTAAATAAAGGTTTCGTGTTTTTACTCGAAAAGTGAACTCTTCTAGTTTCTGATCAAATAACGATCTAATTGTACGAGGATAAAATTTCATATAAAATTCTTTTCTGATATTGATTACCTATAGGTTAATTCTTGGTATACTGAAGAGTACACACAAGTATTCTTATTAGTATGCAATACCAAAGGGTATCATGGTAGTTTAGGTTCATTGATTTAACACCACAGTTTCATTGATTTGTGCAACTTTAACTCAGAAAGTAATTCAACCTGTAAGTCTGCTCTGGTTTCTGGGTACTCTTGGTTATGTGTGTATAAAACTGGTGACAGAAGAACCAGTTTGGTATAAAGCAAAACATGTGGCTATAGTTTCTGTGATATTGATAACTGCCATATCAGTTGTACATGTTTCATTAAAATCTGGCATAAAGATAATTTTCTTTGCTCGGATTACAATTGTGTGATTAATTTCATTGATAAATTCTTATCAGGACAATTAATAATTTAGCGTCCCGCGAGGGACGCTTGTTTGCATATGGGAAGAATTCTCATTATTTATTAGTCCTTTACTGTATTTTGGTATTTTCTTTGTAGTATATCAGTTGGTAGACCAAAATTTTTGAAGGTGTGCACTGAAGTATAAGAGTCACTATGTTGATATGTTGGTGTTATCTGTACAGTCATGTATCCTGTGTTTTCACTAGTGAAACTGATATTCATGCATATGTGCTAAATATAAATTTATTTGTTTTGAGTATAAAATGATACAAGTTTCTTTTTGTTTTCATAATGAAGTGTACAAATGACAGTCGTTATTATGTGTATTTGTGTAATTACATGTATTAGTTTTCAATACATGTGCTAGCTTCATCAAAAATCTGTAGTTATTTGATATATTTGATTGTTGATCTTGTAAATGCAGCTACCTCCTGTTGGTATGATAATCTGTCACTGGTTGAATTTCAGTGAAATGTATCCGCAAGATAATTTCTTCAAATTATAAGAGAATTCCACTTAAAGTAACCCACCTATGTAAAATTAACAATGCGTTACTAATACAAGGTCCAACATTACATCTTCTAGAAACCACCAATATTTCAGTTCCCTCCATCATGCTAATCCATAGTCTTTATAAATTTAAACCATAAAACCTAACTAAATTAACAACAAGTCACTCATAGATGGTCCTCCATTTTATATTCCAGAATCCCCTGAATGCTGCAGTTCATCTTATGCTGATCCTTATGTTTCACCAGAGACCTGCTCAATAGTAACATTAAAACCAAATAAACATTTGTTTAAATTCAGAGCAATTATGTCATGTATAGATGATCTACCATTATATCTTCTAGGAAGCATGAATATTCCAGTTGAAATGGATCAGATCCAAACAGACCAGAGCCTCAGTGGCAAGGAATCCTCCTCGGCTTCTACCTCACTGAGCATCAACACGGGCCAGGAGTCAAGTCTTCAGACACTAAGCAGATTTGTGGAGGAACTCAGTTCACCAAGAGTGGCAGCCTCCGTCAGTGCAGTTTGTGGTAAGGCATTTTAAGCGATACAAGTTTGGTTATTACTCCTTTATAGCAGTTAGGGTCATATCAGTATAGGGCTGTTGGTTTTCCTCGTGTTGTCATTAGTGGATTCCAAGCCTCAGTCACAGAGGGATAGAGCTCAGCGATTGTTTATTAACTTGATAGCTATCCCCTCTCATCCTAGGGGAGAGATAAAGCCAAACATTCTAATAACTTGTGCATTTTCCATAAATTTTCATTATTTAATGAGGCTGCTACATTGTGAAATTCATTTTTATTTTTTGTTAGATAATTCAGTTACTGAAATATAGCATAGGTTATTAAGCTGGTAAAACAGTACTTGATGATTAACATCTGAGATTTTAAAAAGCATTTAGTTTTTGTTTAAATCCTCAACAATTATATAAACATCGCTATTTTGCCATTTATAGTAAGGCCGTGACCAGGCTCTAGTGTAGGGATTGAAATTTCAGTATCAATATCAAACTCTATTTTGGCTTTGCATATCGATCGATATTGAAATATCGTTTCACGCCATAAAATTGGTTATTTTGCACCTACTGATTTTTCAGTTATCATAAATTGTTTTGCTAACATATAAGATATACAAAACTGACCATGAATTTAATACAAGCAGCCTATAAAAGCAATTAAATTTCATGAAAAATCTCACAAGAAGTCTTTTTAATGCATAAATATTGATTATCAAACTACAGGGAACTGATAAATTACAACACTATTTTGAAAATTCTTCTTGGTGGGTGATGGAAACGATATTGAAATTCCCACTTTTAGTATCGATATTGAATTTAGAAAGACATATCGATCGATATTGAAATATCGATATATTATCCCTTCACCATGACCAGCTGGTCATTATTTGTGATTGGGGTCAATTTGGGAAGATCATGAGTGCTTTCTGGCTCACTCAATACTTGTTAACTACTATAATATATTATACTGTTGCCCACTCGGTGACACTTTTTTAGTACAGCAAAACATGAAAACACAGCAAAAACCTCAGAATACTTTGTACATTGGGAAGTTTCATATTATATTTCTCATTTTATAACAATATAGTAACTTTTGAATACCTTTCAGAACTATTTTAATGCAGAGGCATCATTGCCGGAAAAAACATTGTGTTTATGGGGAGGAAAAAAGTGCACACTAAACCATATGAATACCGAATTGCGAGACAAATGTGGGAAGCTCGGCTCCCGGAGTGGATTTTACCACTCGTCACGACCTTAATTTACAGAGCTTACTCACCTTGAAGTCTTAAGGCTTCTCTCATCTGTCTTTGTTGAATACTTTCTTTCAGTTATAATTTAAGTTTGGGTATTGTTAAAAAGTCTTTGACACAATGTGAACAAAGAATTTGTATATTTCATGTATCTTTTGTAGCATCACCTGTCAGTGGTCAAACATCGAGTGACAACAGCGCTTGCAATGTGGAGAGCTCTGCTGTGTCTAGTTCTAATACCCTGGATAGGCTACAGAAAATCGTTGAAAACACTGGAACTACAGACACACAGCATGTTATAGAGAGTGTAACAGCATCATTACCACAGGCATTCAACAATGATATACATAAAGGTTACAGCGAGAATACCTCCAAGGACAAACAAGGGGCTATAGGTGATGTATCCACGACATCCCAGTCTCCATTCACTGATAACATAAATGCAAATTTTAGCAAGGAAAACTCAGTGACTGATAACTTAAACATATATGATAGCAGGGTTGGGACATCAGTTATATCCTGTAATGACAGTGACGGGTATAACAAGGAGGAAGCTGTGGCATGTAATATGCTGGAAGGTACAGGCAAAATGACAGTTTCTCACTCAGCAGTTGGCCATAATAGTCACAGAGATATAAACTATAGCAAAGAGACAAATCTGTCGTCAAATGTAAATAATGAAGATATGCGAAGGGTTTTACATGATGACATAGCTTTAGGTCATAGCAGTGGGACAGCGAGTCTCAGCAGTGTAGAAAATGCTGTGAATATTGATAAACTGGGTAGTGTTATTATGTGTGAGAGAACATCTCCTTCACCAGTACTGGTATCTGGTTCTAATGTACAAGATGAGGGAAAAACTGCATCACAAACACCACCAGTTTCTTGTGTTCAGCCAGATTCAGGCAAAACTTGTGTAGATGTTATGGATATTACTGGAGAACTACCTGTGATGAGTGAAAACATGGGTGGTGTTAAGGAAAATGTAAATAAAACCTCTGCTTTAGGTAATCACAGTGGGAGAGTAACAGTGGAGGACACAGAAAATGTGGTATCACATAGTAATATAGTGTCTTCTAGTGATTCTTGCACAAAAAATGGCGATGATAAATTGGCCAGCAGAGGTGTTGTTGCAGACTCTTCATGTCAGAATAGTGTTTTAAAAGACAAACCTACTTCTGAATCATCCAGGTCACATCAAGTTACTGTGACAGGTTCTGTCACTGCATCTATTAGTTCATCGCACCCAAGTTCATTTGTTTCAGCAGTTGATCGGAGTTCCTCAAAATCATCAAATACCACAGGCATCTCTCTCAGTGAAGCCAGTAGTACGTCTGTATCATCGGCTCAAGCAGTATCAGAGTCATCAAATTCTGCTGAGGTTGTGTCTGTATTAGTGACCAAGGACAGACTCCAGACAGTGCATTGTGTGGGTGGAAGCCTGACAGAAATGCTGTCGTATAATATAGAGAATGTACCTGACTCCAGTGGCAATGAAGCTTCAGAAGTAACAGGCACAGGTGAATCTGGTGGTAATGAAAATGCTAGCAATGTTACATCATCTTTCAGTGTGGACACAGAGGCAGAGTCTGTGCATGTTAACAGTCCTGGAGCAGGTCAAGTGAGATCTGAATCTGCAGACACGACAGTAACTTCCAAAGAACCAGTTGCCTGCACTGCTAAAACAGCAGCAGAAAGCTCTGAGACCACTGAGATAAGTAAAGTTTCAACAAGTAATGTAAATGCTGCACAAAGTGAAAGGAGAGAGAGAAAAACATTTGAAGAGATTGTAGACAATGCCATGAAGAGGAGGCAGAAGGAACTGGAATTAACTTCTGAGAGGGTACAGAACCTTTTTGAACAGACGCCTGTACTTATGCAATGTTTAGGAGTAGATCGGCCTGCTGTCATAAGTAGTAGATCTGGTGCCACCACCTCATCATGTGTTCAGTTGGATAAAACAGGGAATATAACTTCCAGTTTGACCGATATTAAAGCAAGTACTGGCATTGGCCATAACAGTGTTGAGAGAGGACAAAATTCTAAGAAGCAGACAGATGTAGGACAGGATAAGAGCAACAATCACCAAGACAGTGAAAGCAGTATGAGTGGATATAGATCACAGAGTCCATTTTTAGTGATTACTCCAGCAGCCACATCGAGAGATTCAGAGCATTCCAGTACAATGAATGCACTAGGCTCATCCAGTGGTTTAGACAGACCTTTTGTGATAGCATCAGTCGGTGAACAAGTGCTCAGTCCTGGTAGTGTACGTAGCTCAAATCCAAGCCCTGCAGGAAGCACATGTAGTAATCAGACCAACCATAGCCCACCTGCTCCTATCACAAAGAAGCAAACGAACACTGTAAGAGAAAACAAAAGAAAACGAAAAAATCCCACAAGGTCACAAAACTACAACACAACATCAGCAACAACAGAGGTGACTGCACAGTCAGAAAACCACAAAATGATGAAACATTCTTCTAGGAAAAGTTCCAGGGAAGATGCATCAACCTTGCCAGTTCAGGTAAAATGTGAGAAGCCTGATTCAAGTGGTGTTGCACCAAGCATTCATAATATCTTGCCACATGTTCCCCCTCAAGAAGCTTTACCAAGAATTTCTAATGTGCAGTCACTTCATCCAGGATTAATCCCAAATATCCCACAGGCTGGACCAAGGCCAAGAGCTCAACGCACCTCAAGGCCAAGATCCAAGGCAAACAATAAAGAAACAGTAAATATCAGACCTGGACATAGTCAGAACTTCTCAAACAACCAGAGTAATATGTACAGCGCCAGCAACTTAATGACTCACTTCAACGAAAGGGTTACAATGCGCAGTATCAGACCAGTGAGTGACTACTATCCACCAATTAACATTACACCTGAAAATGCTCCTCCTCCCCCACCAGGTTTTCCACCCCCATATAACATGCCAGGTGGACCATTAAGAATGTCAATGCCATACATGCCCCCACCTCCTCCTCCAATGCCCTATGGTAGCCAACCTGGCATGCAAGGTGATCGGCCAATTGTGCATTTAGAAAGAGGAGCTATCCGGATTGAAAGACCATCAATATCAATGAACAGAAACAGTGGCAGCCTAGAAAGGCATAATATGCTACAGACAACAAGACCACCCTTTTCAAGTCCATTTATAGATATCGGACCACAGGTAGGCAATGTGTACTACAGTGATCCTCAAGGTCTTATGTTGCCACAGCAGCATCGTCCACCTAGGACTCCACTAGTCATCAGACCCGATTGCTCTGCACCGATAAATATACAGAAACCTCCTAACACTAGCCCAAATGAAGCCTTACAACAACAGCAGCAGCAACAGTCGGCACTGAAGAAACCTCCGGCTCCAGCAAGCATACCTCAGCAACTGCCTGCAAACAGAACTAGGGTGATCACACCTGAAACCTCCAAAGGTAAATCCAGTTCTGTCATTTTCATTCCCCCAAAAGTTATCTCTGAAGGATCAAAGACTAATGTGAGTAAGACAGTAAAGATTGCACCCAAAAAGTCAGTTTCAACCACCACAACATCAGTCATTGTGAAGACATCTATATCAGCATCAACGTCAGTGAGTGCTGCTTCAAGAACTGCTATTTCAGATCCTGATCCTACCAGGATATCCTCAGACATTCTGAAAGAACAACAGGTGAAGACCTACAAACCTGAGCAGCCACCAGAACATTTGGGGTTTAAGGAGGCATTGAAGACCAATAAATGCCAGGGGTGTGGGGATGAGTTTCTATTTGGTTCAAGTTTAGTCAACCATCTGGACCGTAAGTCTGTTGTCATCAAATACAACTGTAGTGAGTGTAACAAAACTATTGTCTTCTACAATCGCTGTTGCCTGTTTATCCATGCCAAGGGACATGCCAAGGGAGCTAAAGCGTATAGACTTAACATCAATCTGGCTACAATTAATGTGTTACCAGATGACCTGATTCCCTCAAAATTAAGTATATCTAAGGAGAGAGAAATGCTGAAGAGAAATAAAACTGAGAAGTTTCAGGAAAATGTTAAATCTGCAGTCTCAGAAGGGTCAAAGTCCTTAGAAGCATCCTCCCCACAGAAAACATCTCCAGATAAAGTTATTTCACCAAAACAAAAGCCATCACCTGCTGTGTTACCATACAACCCAAATTTCTCTGTGACCCCAAAACTTAACAAGGCTATGTACAACTGCACAGAGTGTAGTAAAAGCTACTTGACTACAACAGCTTTGCAGAACCACTTTCTTGGGAAAGCTACCAAAAACATGTCATTTTACAAGTGTTCCAAGTGCCTCACTGATGTTATCGGAGACTGTGCCTCAAAAGCTCACATGAGAATACACTCCAAAGAGCAGCCGTATGTGTGTCCAGAATGCGGAGAACTTATCAGTGGAAACCGGGATATCTTTCTCAAACACCTGAAACAAAAGTGCATGCATTTCCAGAGGACTTGCTTACTCAGGTGTAAAATATGTAACAGCATTCTCTTGTTTGATGCTGAGATTGTCTCTGCACATTACAATGAGCACCATTCATTAAAGTACTACAAGTGCCTAGAGTGCCCCATGGCTTTTAAAACGGAGGCCACCTATAGGAATCACCAAGAAACCAAGCATGACAGGAAAGGAGACCACAAACTGATCTGCAAGTGTGCCTTGTGTGACACCGTCTTCCATCAAGTCTGCAACATTGAAAGTCATTTCAAGCTGGAACATTGGCCACAACTGATGAAAAGCTGCTTTACTGCCTACAAGTGCTTATCATGTGTTCCGAAAAAGGTGTTCAATGACAGAAGTGGCTACATATATCATGCTACAAATGTTCATGGTAATCGAACTGTGATTGAGATGTGCAACGAATGTGGGGAGGAGTTTAAGACTACTGATGCTATGAAGATGCACCGGAAAGAAGTCCATAAGGACTTTGACAATGTTGAACAAGCTAATACAGAACCAGGAAAGTGTGTAATTAATAGTGACCAAATCTCAAAGGAAAGTGAAAACAATGAAGCACTTTCTGATACCAATCAAACAGGTAAAGGTGACGTCATCTGCACAAAGTGTAATACCACTCTCGGTGACCAGGAAACTTACGAAAAGCACATGGAAAAACATAAATTTGTCGTTAAAAGAAAACTGGTGGGACCACAAATGCCATCAGTTAAAGTAAAAAAATTGAAAATTCAGGAAACAGAAAATTCTATTATAGTGTCTCAAAAGAAGAGCCCTTTGAGTAAAACCGACAAAAACTCTAAAACAAAGGAGAAATCAATATCTCCAAAACCAGCAGCTGAGTTTATTGGTCAGGTTCCAACGGCCCCAACTCCCATACCAAGAAAAAAATGCTCAGAATGCCCAGCACGCTTCACTGGAGCTGAAGAGTTACAGGAACACCTAAAAATATCACATGGAATTTCACCACAGTATCCCTGCCATTTGTGTGGAAATACCTATGAATCTCAGATCATGGTAGAACGCCATCTTCAAATGACGCACGAGGGCAAGTCCAAGGATCATCCATATCTGTGCTGGCTGTGCCTGGATGGTAACGTGATCAAAGGCTATGGGAGCTGGAAGATGCTGGAGAAACACCTGATGAACCAGCACAAGCTGCACAAGAATAATATTGATTACTCCAGGTTCCCGAAAGAGCTGATTAAGGAAGAAGTGGCAGATACGGAGAGTGTGAGCTCTCGGAGAAGCAGTTTGGAGCTGGATGATCAGCCAGTCAAAAGGTTTGTGTACCATTACTACCATAGAGATCAGAGTATGGGATTTGAGTTCTATTTAAAGATCTGATGTCCTATCAGAACAGATAATAATGTAAATCCCACTTGGTGCTTATGAGCTGACAAAAAAACCCACTACCATATAGTTTACAGTCTGGGAAATCCTTGTGTTCATCAAGATTTTTGCAGTGTGAACCACAAAGCTTAACAAGGCAAATGCAAGTATTTTTCCTGCAAAGCAAATTAAAGTTAAAAATTTTAGGTTTTAATACTCCTCTAAATGACAGATGCTATCCCAGGATAGGCACATAATCTATCCAGTATGATGCAGTCAGCTGGATTCAAACCAGTGGCCCAGGGTGTTATAGTAACAAAGGTAAACATTGCAAGTTAATGTTAGCTTCTGTACAGAAGTAATATCTTATTAGGCAATGTATGGTAGAGATGGTAGGGTAGTTGGTCAAGATATCTGCAGCATGAACTACACACCAAAAGTAAATTTTTATGTGCCTGTCAAAACTTAAAAGGTAATTAAGGTATATAGAGTAACAACATCAAAACGTTGAGATGTTAATGTTAGTTTCAATGCATAAGTTTTCAGTCCTGCGGAGTAGAATATTTACATGTAGGTTAATAGGAACGTGTTCAGAAAATAATAATGAATGTAACGCCTATTTGTGCAAAGAAAAGTTGAACCATTTTATTTAAAATCACAAGAGACTATAAGGGTGTTTTGAACCAGATTTTAAGTGAGCAGGTTTTCATCATGGCTTTGAGATAATAAATATTATTATTGAGGCTTTTAATTTAATACCACACATATCAACAGTATAAATCATAAAAAGCACATATTTACATCTTCAGACAAAGTCTTTCACCTCTGTTGAACCGCAGCCGCTGTACATTTTGACTTGTGTGTGATAAGTCAAAAACGCTTTCACCGATTTCATTCTAACTTGGCTAATCAACTAAGTTGATAATTGGTTGAGACATTGGTTAGGGAGTGTAGGTATGCAACGTCATGGTGTGATCTTGATATGACCTTTGACCTTGTTGTAGTGACCTTCAGATTTAAAATCTTGTTTGGACTATATCTCGGAACATCTAAGGTGTAGAAAGTAGATATTTGGTATTCACATTGGTTAGGTGACAGTGTCATGGTGTTACCTTGATTTGACTTTTGGCCTTGCTGTAGTGACCTTGACTTTAAAATCTTGTCTGGGCTATATCATGGAATCTGTAAGTAGTAAGAAGTTGCTACTATATAGGGACATTGGTTAGAAGGTGTAGGTGTTCATCGTGGTGTGACCTCGATTTCAACTTTGACCTTACCATAGTGAACTTTACCTTTAAAATTCCATCTGGGCCATATCTCAGAAACTTTAAGGTGCGGGAAGGTGAATTTTGGAGTTATTGGTTGGGGAGTGTAGGTATGCTAAATCATGATGTGACCTTTAACTTTGGCTCTGCCAAAGTGTGTTCACCTGCCATATTTGAGACATATTTCTCTCATGACAGAGATATATGGATTGCGGTAACTTATTATTATATATATTTAACTTAAGTGTGCTATTTCCACAGACAGCCATACTTCAATTAATAAATTGTACAGCTTTATAATTTTTGGTTTACTGATTAATGTTGTCACCTTGCTATTGAATTGTCTTCTTTTAATACTTAATCTTTACTTACATTTTCTCTCTATATGTTTACATACAATTCTCTCTCTTTGACATTTTCTCTTATTAGACATTGTTTTCTCTAATTAGACATTATTTGGAACTTTATTTAACACTGTTTGATCTGAAAGTGTCCTGATCTTTTCCCTTTTCACTTCTCCTATATCTCATGGTGTCAAAAATTGTTTTGCCAGGCTGTGGGGTAAGGGCATCTCCAATGTTATTTTAAAAACATTTGATTGTTCATGTATTTCAGGCTAAAGATTGCAGGAGACTCGTTATTCAACTGTGCAAAGTGTTCTTTCCAGGCTGAAACAAGGGAGGAATTTGTACAGCACATTGTGAAACACAAGCCAGGTAAGATTTCATACTGGACAGTCATACACAGTTTTGAAAACTGAGGGGTATTTTTGAATTAGAACATATTAATGTTAAGAAAAAAAGTTCATTGTGTTGGAAGTTCAGAAATGTAAGGCAATATATGATGAAAAAGATAGTGGAATGGAAGAATGAACCAACAACTGCCCCTCCAGTGGCTGGACCACAGACGGGATTTTGCAGTAAAAGTGTAGCTAATAGCAAGCTATGTTTACAGACGACTACTCACTCCAGCGGTTGGTTTATTCTAAAGTCATATTGACCCATGCTATCTTGGCTTTTATATTTTGACACATAGCAACTCATACTAATGTCCTGGATTGTGGAAGTTTATCTCATACTGACTGGACTTCAATATTTTCTCAGATGTCATTTCATACAAAAGCCTGGAATGGACTGTGTCTAGTAATATTATATCATACCGATTTGACTTGTATGTTTTCTCAGGTGACATGTTTCCAAGTGCTGAGTATTTTCTCACACTGGCTGTTGTTGTTTTTACAGATGACCTTTTTCTTTAAAGCTTAGACTGTGGCCTGTGTTTTGCCTCTCATGTTTCCAAGTGCTGAGCATTTTCTCACACTGGCCTATTGTTGTTTTTACAGATGACCTTTCTCTTCAATGCTTAGACTGTGGCCTGTGTTTTGCGGTACTGCCCTCATTGAAGCGACACCTGTTTGTGGTACACAAGGTGCGGGACTTCACACAGTACCAGGAAGAGACTGGCTGTGTGGTGGAGCAGTGTAATGGTGAGGGGTTGAAAAAAACCTCCCCACAGTCGACGCTTAGGCTGCATGTGTCTCAGATACCCAATGGCATTGCTCAACCTAATCTTGAGAGGTAAGTCGAGTCAAAAGACGGAGAGTGTAGACATTTTTCAGAGCATTTGTGAGAATAGAGCCTCAGTGGGCTTGTGGGTCGTCCTCAAGTGGGGATGTTTTTTATCAAAAACTAACCCACTCAAAGGTATTTTACAAGCCACTTGTGACTGGTTACTACTAAAAGTTGGAAAAAATTGCAAATGCTACAAAAAATCTTGTGGGAGATAGAAGCAAAAATTTATGGTAGAAATTTATTTGCAAAGGAATACACGTATAAAGCATATCTAGTTTGACAAAAGAAGTCCCTTTTGTGATCATTTCATTGATATTCACTGTAAATAGACACAATTTTGGATTCTTCACCACAATATTTGTAGTAAGAATAATATTTTTTTAGACTAGAGAAGAAGAAGGAGGTGAAGAGAGTGGAGCCTATTGAAGAGAATACACTTGAATGTAATGTGTGTTACAAAACATTTGACACGGATGCTGCACGCAGGAAACACATGCGCATGCATGGTATGGCCTTCATCAGGTCACGCAGAGCCGCCACAGTGCCAGCATGGGAGTGAGGGAACACATTGTGTCGTTATAATGTAATGCAGTACACACAGTATACATAGAGAAGTTTTTATTGCGGTGTTATAGCGGAATACAAAGATATGGAATACACTCACTTGCTGACACCCAACCACAGAGGCTTACAGGACAGTTTCATAATACTGAAATAAAATGTGTATATGGGAACCAGACCTTCATTTAAAACAAGCAAAAATCTTCAGTTGATTAATCATTGATTGATAATATACACTTTTTATATTCTCAGATTGATGCAAAGTATTTTGTAAACCTGCAAATGTGATTCCTCTGTAATTGAATTAGAACTACAAGTTTATCAACTGCATCAGTATCCAGAATATTGCCTGAATGATTCATACAAATATATGCAAAGACATTGTCTCAATAAGTCAGATATTTTAAACACTGTATGACAAAAGAACCTCTTTCAGAAAACACATGCGTAATAAGCATTTTTCATATTTCGGATTATCTTTTATCAGGGCATGGTCTGCAAAGTACTGCTTATTTGGGATTGAGAAAATGAAATCTGTTTACACATTTCAAAACTATAGAGTTCTCAATTGTAAGTAAATTACATGAACAGTGAAATGTTTCATTGGTTAAAGTCGCTTGGTGTACATACGTTCGAAAGAAAGTGAGTGTATCTACAGTAAGTTATAGAGTATTGAATATGCATAGAAAGCATTCATAACAGTAAGTGACTGCTTTTGCTGTAAAGATTCCAATAGGGTCACACAGGATGACCACACTACGTGGGTGTGAGAGATACAGACAATGTGAGGTTACAGTAAAATGTGCATAAGTGTCCAGTAATTAGAGCACATGTTTCTCACACTATATTAATCTCTTGCAATGAAGTATTTATCAGGTTGTGTGGTTGATCTTCTGGCTGGGTATCTGTTAACATTTGTCAGATGTCCTTTATTTGTAGTTAGTTGTGTACAAATGGCATGTATTTACAGCATGTGTTTATGGACAGTGTTAAAAATATTACTAGTGTGGCATTTCAAAATCATGCAGTCTGTTTTTATTGCGTAAAATAGCCTTACCTTATCCTCACAAGTGCTTGGTTTGGTTTTGTGGAGCAAAACGTATCGACCGACAAGTATTTTTTTTAAAAGAATTTTCTTGTCGGCAGGTGACCCCTTGTCTGCGCATGTCCGCGCATGCGCCGTACTCATTGTCGACAGGCAATTGTCGAGAGATCTTCATTATATTTTTGGTCGATATGGGAGCATCACGTACTTTTCCTTATTATCGTCCATTCACGGATGAAGATCTATGAAGTTTTGAAGCGTGCAAGCGTGCACCTACCTGTAGTTGTCCATTATTCGACTGGTACTACCACTAATTCTGCCTCCCTTGTCCTGAAAAGGGTCAGAATAAGATGTGCAAGAAGATGTTGCTGTAAAGTCTTCAGTGGAAGACGGTGTATATCTTCGGCTGTACTCGCCCATTATTCGACTGGAACTACCTCCTTGTCGATGAAAGGGATGCAGAGAAGATTTTGCTGTAAAGTTTTCAGTGGAAAACTGCTTTATGGTCCCTTATTTGATGGCACACCATGAATATTACCTTGTGCAAAGAAGAAAGAATGCAGTTGTCTTGGCAGCGGAGGTCGTAGATTCTTTACTGTGGGTGGAGCGCCACTCTGGTACAGTAACAGGTCTCCCTCCAAAAGAACGACTACAGAAGCATATCCACGGATCCTTGCAGTTATTATTTTGTTTCCCAGCAGGTACAGTGAACTTCCTGCTTATCAAGACATGAAAATATGGACAGAGAACCTTCCTATGGCCATGTCTCCATTGGAAAGAATACTGTGACTTTTGAGTTAATTCTTCTGCAAACTCAACGAAGATCAAACTGGCTAGATGAGATTTTATGTTATATTATATTATATGTTGAAGTCCTTGCTTCCAACTTTTACAGTGTATTTTGCACAGTATATTCAGGACAGGAGCTATGTCCAGTAATTTTCCCCTACTAACCACAAAAGATCGTCGTACCACTCTGCCTAGTTTACCAGGTCAGAGGGATACAGAAGAACGTGGCTACATTAATGCAAGTCACCATGGAGGCTCTTCTTGCAGTGTTACTGGCAGTGATGAGATATGCTTTCATTGCCATCCCAGAGTTGTGCGAATCTTCAGTTGGGATTGTCGAATTACTCTCCAATCGAATTCCCCAATACCTGTACTACCCACAATGCAAAGCGATGACGTCAGACAGGAAAACATGGCTACAGTAAATATACCGCTGAAATATTGCTGGAAATCCTTCAAAAGAAAGCAATTCATCCACTCTACAATTGCAGAACTCCAGGTTTCTATGGCAGTTTATTCTTGTATACAACTCGGCTAATGACGACCTCTGATAGGTCTCAGTGTCCTGATTTGATTTCTAACTACGAATTCAATGATCACTGCCCACGAGTGAACTTCGTTTACTACGTCAATAAATACCTACTTGTCCCATCTTTTAAACTGGAGGCAGCAGAAATTATTAGAAATTCGGTTACAAAAGATGCGTTCTTCTATGTACCGATTCACAGTTTTCTCAACATCTACTTCAGTTTAATGTACACTGGCAAACCTATCACTTCAAAGCATTAGGAAATTCGGGTTAGCGACCCCTCTACAGTATCATGCGAGTAGTAAAGAGGCAAATCTCATTCTTCAGTCTCACAGAATAGGAGTTCACCATATACCTAGACCACTGGTCGTCAAGTGTACTTAGAAGACACCAGTATTGGGTTCAAACCAAAGAACTCATCCAATTATTCATCAACTGGGCTTCGTGATATCGATTTCCTAGGTTACCATTGCTTTTTGGTACCAGGAAATTTCTTTCACCATATACCTAGATCACTGGTTGTTTAGCGTACGTAAAAGACACCAGTATTGGGTTCAAACCAAAGAACTCATCCAATTATGCATCAACTGGGCTTCGTGATATCGATTTCCTGGGTTACCACTACATTTTGGTACCAGGAAATTTCTTTCTACCTCGAAAAAATTAAATACCTGAGAATCTATTCAAGTCATGGCGATCTCATCACGGTTAACCCCAAGGTTGCTTATATCCCAGGTAGGGATACTAGCATCTTTGGAAAAGACTATACCAATGGGTCAGTTATGTATGTGTGCCTTTCAGTGGTATCTAGAAAAAACTGGCAATATCTCCAGTCACTAGTTGTGAGAATTCCTGTTTCAAATCCTTCTGAAAAAGCATATTCACTGGTGGAAAATGCCAAAAAAATGGGAAATAGGATGCCTTTTCTATACACGGGTGCACAATTCCCTTATTTTCGTAGATGCATAAAACCAGGGTTGATGATCCCATCTATAAGCATCACAGTTAGTGGCTTTGGACAGTTAAAAATGTATATATTACATTTCAATGTCATACAGCTGAAGGCAGTGTGTTCAGCCCTTAAAAGCCTTCAAGACAAATTCCACACAAAAGAATTCTGATAGCATCAGACAACACCACTGTGTTCGGTTATCTGAACAAACAGGGGGGGGAGCGTATACCTCCTAGTTTGGCGCAGCTTGGCCTACTGCAATCCTTGAAAATATACTCATAACAGACATATTCTTGGTTGCTTAAATGTCATACTCAACATATCTCCAGAAGGGATAAAGGTTTGGCGCATCCTGGCCTACTACAATCCTTGAAATATACTCTTAAGAGACAGAAATATTCTGGGGTTACTTAAATGTCATACTCAATGATCTCTACAGAAGGGACAAAAGTAATATGTACAGAATGGTTCTTACTCCCTTTATGGTTCTAGACGACGTGCAAGTTTGGCACAAATCAACAATAGGTGTTTTATGCAGGTATGCTGCATCTTGGCCTACTGCAATCCTTGAAATATTCTCATATGAGCCAGATATCTTCAGGGTTGCCTAGATGTCATGACAGCCTCTCCACAAAGAACGAAATAATACAGACAGGAGAGGCTTCATCTTTAATATTCTATTTGATTTACATAGTTTGTCAAATACCAATGGTAGAGATGTTTGCCACCAATGAGTCACAAACTTCCATTCTATGTTGCTAGTCCCGGATGCAAATGCTCGGAACATAGATGCATTAAACATCTTGTTGGAGGTCCTGGACTGCTAGGCCTTTTGTCCTATACCACTTATTCCAAAAAGTCATTGAACAAGTGAACACCAGGTACAAAATGATTGTAGTGGCCCCTTGGTGGCCCATGATGCATTGGCTTTGGGGTCTGGTGAGTCATTCAACCAAACCTCCATTACAGCCATTCAGTCAGTAATACCATCTGAATCAGTTGCATTGGCACCTTCATGCTTGGCACCTTAACACCACTCAGAATCTCTTATATCATTCTCTGGGCAAGGGATAGAGAGATTTAGGGCATCTCCAGGACCCTCATCTTGGAATGTATGAGTCATGATGGGTCATTTTGAGCTCTGGTACCCACAGAATAAGGTGGCCATCTCAGGGCCTACGGTCTCAAATATACCAGATTTTTTGATCCATTTACTTGCAAAAAATCTGAAACCTGTCACTATTGTTGGCTTTGCAGCAGCCATAGCTGATCAGTTACATTTTTTGTGCAGGAGTTGAACCAAAGCCTGCATCTTTATAGGCCTATTGCAAGTGTTATAGAGAGAAGCCCACTGCTAACAGAGGTACAGCATCAAGGGATTTGCCTTTGCTTCTGTTGGTTTTCACAAAAGGCTTCTTGTTAACCTTTAAAAGGAGGTCAGTCTAAAAAAGTTTGACTTGCAAGACTGTTGCAATGACATTGGAAGTGTATTCTGGGACTTTGGCTCCTTCAGACACAAGCCTCATAGGAAGGAGTTTACAGTTCTCCCTCCTACCTACCTTTTCAACAAGGACCTATTAGCCTCAGTTGGTCTAGATTGCCTCCAGTGGTCACTTCACCTCTAGATCATTCCTGAACTCAACTTGCCTGGACACATGCTTCGTTGTCCTTCTACAGCACTTACATCCTTCTTGGACAGGTCTACTGCTTGGACAAAAGGGAAAGTCTCCTTCTCCTGCCTTTTAGCAAGAATCAGTTGGCTTACAATGCCACAGATGGCTCAAACCAGTGGTCATTCCAGCTCACAAACCTTTCTTGAGCTGACGTTGGACTGATGTTGTGACACTCTGCCCTCTTACAGTACTTAGTTACTATCAAGACAGTACAAGTACTTCAAGGAGGGGAAGAATCTCTTGCTCATATCTTTTAAGGAAGGCTTGATGGAGATATCTTGAGTTCTGCTATCTCTTTCTGGACCAATCTGGATGCATGATTAGATAGCCAGTCCTTTTGATTCTGATTCTCAGAATCTATACATTGAGACACATATTACATCCATGGCTGCCTCTTTAGTTTTCAAGAGTGGGGTCTTACCTGAACAGATATCAAACTCTTGTTATTGGAAGACCCACAATTCTTTACTACATTCTACTCGAAGATGTAGCTTGGCAATCCCATGACCAGTCCATGAACAAATTGGTTCTTGTGGATTCACCTCAGCATGTAGTCATTTTTCTGTGTATTTATACATGTTATTCATATGACTCGCATATTTATGTTCTCTCCAGTTATACAAGTGTGGTGTCACTGACATATGTCTTTCTTAACTTACATATGGCCCCATATCTGCAGTTTATGCAGTTCAGTTTGCCTGCTTGGAGATATTCTCATTGTCAGATGATGACATCTTGTTTGGGGAGTCATGCAGACATCTCCGGCCAATACTGGGTGATGGTTAATACTGCTAAAAGATTTGTTGTAAAATTATCTACAACAGCAGCAACAATGACGACCACATCATGGATCTCTTGTTGAGGTTAGCAAATTACTTATCTGTGATGAAGAAGTAATATATAACCTAAGATGTGGCATATGGAAGCTTATCTTATCCTCTTATCAAGTGCTTTATTTGGTGACCCCTTGTCTGACAATCATCTAACAGTGTGGCCAAAACAAATACCCTCCACCGGTTATGGTTGTATTCAAGCACTTGTGAGGATAAGGTAAGGCTATTTTACGCAATAAAATGTAACAAATTTTATTGTAATTTAACTTTTTACAAGTTAAATACTTACCTTATCCTCACAAGGATAAACCCACCCTACCTCCCCGCATAATTTGTTTTGCTGGGGACCAAAAATACAATGAAGATCTCTCGACAATTGCCTGTCGACAATGAGTACGGCGCATGCGCGGACATGCGCAGACAAGGGGTCACCTGCCGACAAGAAAATTCTTTTAAAAAAAATACTTGTCGGTCGATACGTTTTGCTCCACAAAACCAAACCAAGCACTTGTGAGGATAAGGTAAGTATTTAACTTGTAAAAAGTTAAATTACAATAAAATTTGTTACAATCTGTCTGGGAGTCGGGGAACAGCTAGGTTGCTATGCGATATTAACAGTGTCAAATATCCAGAGTAAGCATTTAGAGTAGTAAGAGTCTTTCGGAAGAGTACTGATGTTGCAGTGAAGCCAATCATTCATTATCAGGGGGAGCGAGGAGCGGTTCTGAATTTCAGTAGATGTCACTGGCTATATATTGACATGTATGCTGTCACACTTAACAATAGCCAATCCAAAGTGTCACCATCTATTAAATAAGTTCCTTTTCCATTACCACCATAGCCCAAAGCTTTCAAACTACTAACCAATCAATGGGGGGCTTGCTCAAAATACAATTACTAAAAATTAGTTAATTGTTTCTGTAAGTTATATGATTACAGTTTCCAGTAAAGGAAAGGTGATACACATGACAGTAATACACTTGAGGATATACAGATAAAGCTGGATTTGTGAGGATATTCAGAAGTAATATCTTTCAGTTTTATGGAAGGTTCATTGGGAATTATGTACCAAAAGTGCTATTTAAAGCTAAGTAAACTAACCATTTTCTTATTAAATGCTGATGTTTTGAGAAGAAAAAGTCTTTTAGTGTAAAAAGCCTTCTAGATCATATTTTATGTGAAGGTAATTCAACACACTGTAAATTTCCAAAGCACTATCCAGTTTACACAATAAAGTGATTAGATCTCTCACTTGTTGCATTATGTAACTTTTGTTCATTGAATGGATAAATGGTTCAGAACTAAAGCCTCTAGTCACTTGTTTATTACTATTTAACCTCTGGATCTAATTGTGGAAAAATATGAACAACTATACTTAGAAATAATCTTGTTTAGAAAGTTGTTAAAGCTTCTGTACTGAATTTCACTTGTGGGAAAACGTTTATAAATTATAAACCCCCAAATTATTTCTTGTTAATCATTGTATAATTTGTTGCACAGTATTTTGCCAGGAGCACTTGTCTACATAAAGTTGACTATGAATGACTAAATGAGTAATTATTCAGCACCATTTCAAAATTGTTTCTGAAAAAATAACTGAAACAATGGTTAGCTCTGATAAAAGGCTGGTCATAATTTGAAACTACTGCTTTCATCTTCAAGCATAATCTTAGTTAAGGTCATACATATTGCAATCGGTTACAGGATATTCAGGTTAAGGTGTCCTATCTATGTTGGCTGGTTGCAGATGTGATTTGTTATGGGGTTCGTAATTTTTGACAAATTTGTATAGATAGCAATGTTTCAGGACTTGTTGGACTATTTCACTATTATTTCCTTGTTTTCAGATGAATGAAAATTTTTACACCCCAAAAATATCCTTATTTGTAAAATAGAGATTTCATGATTGAGGGTTTAGATGTGATAAAAAGTGGCTACAGATGAAGCCACACACACAGAGTCCACCCATAAACCATGTGAAAGGAAGTGGTTTATATCTTTTAGGGACGTCACGACTCCAAATATTTCATGTCGACTAATCGGTAAGTACTATTCGTGTCGACACCGAATAACCGTCGAATTAAAATAACATCCAAAAATCTTAAGTTTCATCTTGTAAAAAGCACTGAAAACGATAAATATGTGAAATAAAATGAAAATATATGTATATATAACCTGTAAAAATGAATAAATTTGCTGTTTTCCTGCGACTTTTGCTTCATTTATTTCAGACAGGAAGTGAGCGATATAAGAGATATATGGTAAATCCGGCTTTACGTGAATGCATAAACAGTACAGAAAACATGGCTGTTTTCGGAATTTAACTTATTTTATGTGACAATATGGATATATTTGATGGATTCAGACCTTCTGCCATCTTTTACTACATTAAGCGATTATTCTTACTTTAAAATATGAAACCGGAAAATATCACTATTCTAACCATTGTTGATTATTCGATTAGTCGTGACGCCCCTAATATCTTTATTGTTCTAATTCACTGCCACTATGCCAAGCATATATGCAATTCAGAAACATGTGGAAAGTGGTTGTACATATGCTGTATAATTTCCATAATACCATTGTGGATTATTTGTGCACTTGCTGTCACTTAAAGTACAGGCCATAGCAGTTGGAGAGTAGTTCACGCCGTTTGGTTGATAGTGGAAGTAAACAATATAAAATGATTTTATTTACTGAAATTAACAATGTAATACTGATTCACATTAACAGTTTATGTCTACCAGTCATTATACTTGCATTGGGCATTTAAATAATCATAAGAAAGCTTCTGTTAAAAAAAAAAGCTGTAATTTTTACCCACATTACATTTTACCTTTCATGTAAACATGAAATGGTTCCCAGCCACTGAATACAGAAACATGGTATTCCTTTTCATTGGATATATATTGTTCATATAGTTTCTACCTCTTGTTGTTTGCAAATGTATATTTTTACTTTTATAGACATTTACAGAAAAAAAGTTCAACAGGTATTGAATAAAGAATTTCAAAAACTTGTCTTGTGTTTGAGAATACAAAGAATTTAAACATTCTAACGCTGCAGCATCTTTTTCAGGCTTGCATCATCTCTCAGCCTTTATGGGCTGTGCGGGTATTGTTTTCACCCGTGGCGTCCGGATGAATGGTAGGATGGAAAAATTTGTGTTTCTCAGAAAACTGTAAGGTGTACGAAGTTGATATTTAGTAGGGACATTGGTTCGGAGGTGTAGGTGTGCAATGTCATTGTGTGACCTTGATTTGACCTTGCTGTTGTGACCTTGATCTTTCAAACCTTGCATGGGCTGTATTTTGGAAACCACGAGATGTAGGAAGTTGATTAATACTAGGGACATTTCTTAGGGAGTGCAGGTATGCAACGTCATGGTGCCACCTTGATTTCACCTTGCCGTAGTAACCTTCACCTCTTAAAATATTGTCCGGGCTTTATTTCAGAAACTGTAAGATGCAGGAAGTCGATACTTTGTAGGGACATTGGTTAGGCAGTGCAGGTGTGCCATGTCATAGTATGACCTTCCTTTGACATTGCCATAGTGACAGTGAGCTTTAAATTCTCTTCTCAGCCATATCTCAAACTGTAAGTTGTAGAAAGTGAATTCTTCGAGGCATCATTCGTTGAGGAGTGTAGGTTTGCTAAATCATAGTATGACCTTAAACTTAGCACACACACATGTATTTGGGTCAGGAGAAGAACCCTATTTTAAGGTGACCTTAAACTCCCAATAATAAAGAACTTATGGCCACCTTAAGGTCAGAAATTTGACTTTTTGCCACTTAATGCCTTCTAGGTCACAGACTATGTGGCTTATCTGGCTCAAATTTTACCTGGGAACACATTACTATATTCTCCTTACATATACCAAAAATGAAGACTTTATGTTCAGGTTAAAATTGTTTTTGAGGCCTATAAAGACTATACGTAGACGTTTTTTGCGACATTTTTCCCCTATAACACAAAGTGGTAGGTCAGACAAGTCGGTAACTGTAGTAGATATAACTTCTACATGTACTGTAAGTTTGTGAAAAATTTTAAGTTTGTAACTGTAATTCTAAGGTCACCTTACAATCTCTAAATTTCCGACAGAGACCCAATTTATGGACTTTTTGCCACTTTGAAGGCCTACAGCTGTCCAACGATGTGACTGATACAGCTGAAATCTCATCTGGAAATATATAATTATGTTCTGTTTACTTGTGAGAAAAATCAAGGCATTAAATAGACGTTTAATCTGTGTATGAGGACCATAAATACCCACCCGAATGACCCTTTTACGACATTTTCAACATATTTGGTCCTGTAATCTGGAAATGGTAAGTCTGACGAGTCTCTAAGTGTAGTAGATGTAACTTCTACATGAAATCTTTGTCAAAAATTTTAAGTCTGTAACTTTAATTTTAAGGTCCCCTTAAGGTCTCTTAAATGCCCACAGACCCCCAATTTATTGACTTTTTACCACTTTTACGCCCTATATCTGTCATAATATGCGCCTGATACAGCTGAATTCTCATCTGGGAATATATTAATATGTTGTTTTCATGTGCCAAAAACAAAGGCTTTAAGTAGACATTTAACATGCAAGACCCATGAATGATCCACTCGAGGACGTTGTGGTGAAAAACTGACAAAAAAAGTGGTTTGACCCCCCAAAAAAATGAAAAATAGTTTATAACAAGCATTGTGATGCATGCATTTATCTCCCGCCATATAAATTAGATGTACTAAAGATAGTGGAATATAAATTTTCTTGTGAGATGGAGGCACATGTAGAAGTGACACCAAGTTTAATGTTTGATTGCAATACTTTTAAAGACAAAAGGTAGATCACCCAAAAGTAGGTGAATGACTTAGTTAGAAGAAATTGCCTACCTGTAATACTTTTAGAGATAAAATACATTTACTCATTTTAGTAGCTATTACTCAGCTATCCAAAGAGGTACAGTTCTGCAACTTCAATATGTGGTAGATCACCCAAAAGTAGGTGAATGACCTATTTAGAAGAAATTGCCTACCTGTAATATTTTTAGAGATAAAAGACATTTGCTCATTTTAGTAGCTATTACTCGGTTATCCAAAGAGCTACAGTTCTGCAACTTCACTATGTGGTAGATCACCCAAAAGTAGGTGAATGACTTATTTAGAAGAAATTGCCTACCTGTAATACTTTAGAGATAAAAGATATTTACTCATTTTAGTAGCTATTACTCAGCTATCCAAAGAGCTACAGTTGTGCAACTTCACTATGTGGTAGATCACACAAAAGTGGGTGAATGACTTATTTAGAAGAAATTGCCTACCTGTAATACTTTTAGAGATAAAAGACATTTACTCATTTTAGTAGCTATTACTCAGCTATCCAAAGAGGTACAGTTCTGCAACTTCACTATGTGGTAGATCACCCAAAAGTACGTGAATGACCTATTTAGAAGAAATTGCCTACCTGTAATACTGTTAGAGATAAAATACATTTGCTCATTTTAATAGCTATTACTCAGTTATCCAAAGAGCTACAGTTCTGCAACTTCACTATGTGGTAGATCACCCAAAAGTAGGTGAATGACTTATTTAGAAGAAATTGCCTACCTGTAATACTTTTAGAGATAAAAGACATTTACTCATTTTAGTAGCTATTACTCGGCTATCCAAAGAGCTACAGTTCTGCAACTTCACTATGTGGTAGATCACCCAAAAGTAGGTGAATGACTTATTTAGAAGAAATTGCCTACCTATAATACTTTTAGAGATAAAAGACATTTACTCATTTTAGTAGCTCTTGCTCAGCTATCTACTCACTTAGCTATTGACCTACATCTGCAAAAGCAACAAAAATATAAAGGACACAGGAAAGTAAGCTTTTGAAAAACTAGATGAATAACAAATGAAAAGATTTGCCTAACTTTGGTACTTGTGAAGGTATTTGACATTTATTTCCACCATAATTTTGCTACAAATAAGAAAATAGCTATTGCTCACTTATGACATGCAATGGAACTCCAAACAATATGCCATCTTATAGTTAAGGAAAAAGTAGCTGAACAAATTATTTTAGGAAAATCCTGTAACTGCAGTAGTTTTTGAGTTACAATGGATTTACTCAACAGTCACAATTTCAAAGTAGC
Organism: Sabellastarte sp. h YS-2021; assembly: GCA_964017235.1. Lineage (NCBI taxonomy): Eukaryota > Metazoa > Annelida > Polychaeta > Sabellida > Sabellidae > Sabellastarte > Sabellastarte sp. h YS-2021. Next base: position 142,462,573 of record OZ024928.1, read on the forward strand.
TATTACTCAGCTGTCCAGTGTGCAACAGGTTTGCAGCTTTACTATCTGATAGCTCATCAAAAACTAGATGAATAACATACTTGAAAATATTTCCCTAACTTGAATACTTTTGAAGATATTTGAAATTTACTTATGTTGTTATTTTTCTACAAATAAGAAAATAGCTATTACTCACTTATGGCATGCAACAGAACCCCAAACTATATGCCATCTTATAGTTAAGGAAAAAGTACCTGAATAACATATTTTAGGAAAATACTCTAACTGCAATAGTTTTGGAGTTACAATGGATTTACTCAACAGTCACAATTTCAAAGTAGCTATTACTCAGCTATCCAATGTGCAACAGGTCTGAAACTTTACTATGTGATAGCTTATCAAAAAGTAGATGAATAACATATTTGAAAAGAATTCCCTATTTTTAATACTTTTGAAGATATTTGAAATTTACTCATGTCGTTATTTTGCTTCATATAAGGAAATAGCTATTACTCACTTATGGCATGCAATAGAATCCCAAACCGTATGCCATCTTATATTTAAGGACAAAGTAGCTGAATAACATATTTTAGGAAAATACTGTAACTGCAATAGTTTTGGAGTTACAATGGATTTACTCAACAGTCACAATTTCAAAGTAGCTATTACTCAGCTATCCAATGTGCAACAGGTCTGAAACTTTACTATGTGATAGCTTACCAAAAACTAGATGAATAACATATTTGAAAAGAATTCCGTAACTTTAATACTTTTGAAGATATTTGACATTTACTGATGTCATTATTTTGCTACAAATAAGAAAATAGCTATTACTCAGTTATGGCATGCAATAGAACCCCAAACTATATGGCCTCTTATAATTAAGGACAAAGTAGCTGAACAACATATTTTAGGAAAATACTCTAACTGCACTAGTTTTGGAGTTACAATGGATTTACTCAACTGTAGAATTTCAAAGTAGCTATTACTCAGCTATCCAATGTGCAACAGATCTGAAACTTTATTATGTGATAGCTTATCAAAAACTAGATGAATAACATATTTGAAAAGAATTCCCTAACTTTAATACTTTTGAAGATATTTGACACTTACTTATGTCATTATTTTGCTACAAATAAGAAAATAGCTATTACTCACTTATGGCATGCAATAGAACCCCAAACTATATGCCATCTTATAGTTAAGGACAAAGTAGCTGAACAACATATTTTAGGAAAATACTCTAACTGCACTAGTTTTTGAGTTACAATGGATTTACTCAACTGTAGAATTTCAAAGTAGCCTATTACTCAGCTATCCAATGTGCAACAGATCTGAAACTTTACTATGTGATAGCTTATCAAAAATTAGATGAACAACATATTTGAAAAGAATTCCCTAACTTTAATACTTTTGAAGATACTTGACATTTACTCATGTCATTATTTTGCTACAAATAAGAAAATAGCTATTACTCAGTTATGGCATGCAATAGAACCCCAAACTTATTTGTAATAAGAAAATAGCTATTACTCACTTATGGCATGCAATGGGACCCCAAACTATGTACCATCTTATAGCTAAGGACAAAGTAGCTGAACAACATATTTGAAGAAAAAGTTGTAACTGCAATAGTTTTTGAGTTATGAGCCCTTTACTCCAAGTAGCTAAGATTGCTATTACTCACTTATCTTTAGGCCTAAGTCCATAAAACCAAAAAAAATTTCGAGGGTGTAAAAATTCATTGGGACAATTAATTTACAAAAAATCTGTAGCTGTAGTAGTTTTGGAGAAATCTGCGTGACTAACGCACACACGCACGCACGCACACACAGGCATCATTTCATAATCTCGGGAGATAATAATTATGAATCCACAAAATGGATGCTGCAATATATACCCAGTGAATGCTTGTGGTGTGAGAGATGGCCTGTCTGGGGATATGTTATCTAATCAGCTCTAGATCTTCTTGGGGTAAACATGGCGAAAATCCATACAGGGGTTTAGTCTGTGGAACACCCACAAACTTTAAGACCCGAAAATCTTAAAAGTGTTACCATGGCAACAGTGGAAGCCGGATACCCAGCACAACCGAATCAGCTCTAGATCCTCTTAAGGTAAACATACCTGATTTGGTGAAAATCCGTGCAGGGGTTTTGTCTGTGGAACACCCACAATCTTTAAGACTTGAAAATCTTAAAAGTGTTGCCATGGCAACAGTTGTTACCGGATACCCCCCAAAACCTAATCAGCTCTAGATCCTCTTGGGGTAAACAATCCCTGAAAATTTGGTGAACATCTGTGAAGGGGTTTAGGCTGTGGAACACCCACAAGCTTTATGCCTCACAGTCTTATATAAGCATATATACACAGTAAAAGGTACCATTTTGAGTCATTTTAGCAGGCCTAAGGTGACCTTGGAAACAATAGCCAAGGTCAACAAACTGGATGCTGGTACTCCAGCATGTACTCGACCTCCAAAGCCATTTTCAGTAGTTTCCATGCAATATAGTCAGCTGTAGTTTTCTATAGGGCACTTATGAGCCTTACAGTGACCATTGTGAACCTTCAGGAACAATAGCAACTAGATAAGCTGTTTTATGTTTGGCCATTTCAGGCATCACTATACCCGCCCCAATTGACAAGAGAGGGACTATAGGATTCCTAGCCTGTTTTCTCTAGGCTGGTTGCATAAACCAAACATCTAGGACCAATAATACCAATACAAAGGCATGTTTAAATTTCGGCGACTGCAATGAGGGTTCCAAGGTCAATTCTGACCACAAATATTCCCAGCCAAAACTGTAGGACTTGTAACCAAACAAAGGCACTTCAATGTTTGACCAAAATTGGCCATTAGGCAATCCACAGATGACACAGGTGTTCAAATGTCCACATGCTTTTTGAAGTCATGCATCTCCGTACAACATCTTATTGAAAACTATCTTAAGAAAAAAAGACTTTATAGTTTAAATCTTTTTTAAAAAGTCTATAAAACAGATTCGAGCCAAAAGTTGTATTTCTAGTGGTAAAGATGGCAAACCGGATAGTTGGTTTCTATTCGATTCATATAAACGTAAACAAAATCATAGAAATGCTTAAAAATACTTACTTGTGTAATATTTTGCCAATATACAGTGAAATAATATCCAAAACAGGTTTTATCCAAAAATAAACCACATTTTAGTCGATGTAATTGTTCATGTACACGCACAGAAGATTTTACAGTTTGGTGTATACTAATTCGAATGAATCCAGTTTTTGCAGAATTTTTGTTTTCGGGACCCGGTTTCTATATTTACTTTCGATCGTAACACTATCTGAATCAGATTGGGCCAAGTCTTAAACCTTTTTGATGTAATTGGTCACTGGAGCTTTCCCAGACAGTGAGAAAATCTCTCCACATTGTCGAGTGGTAGCATTGAGCATACTCGAATTATGCTTCCAGCCGATACAACAAGTAGTGGCTCATTGACAAGTACAAGTCTCTTATATCAATTTCACAGTCACTGCTTATGCACTGACCAAAAAACATGGCTAAAATTTAGTAAGCGTCCCTTGTGGGACGCTTGTTTGTATATAGGAAATCTGACTCCACATTTCATTTTCCTTATAACTCTGTGACCGTTGGGTGGATTCTTTTCAAATTTGGCAGGTGTATGCAGTCGCCCTGGGGAATTTTCTGGAATATGCTGCAGTGACATTTCGACCAATCAGAGAGGTCACATGACCAAAAATGTGTTTTTTTTATGGGTAAGCTTGTCCGAATGATAACTTGAAAGGGATTTTATCTATTCACCTGAAACTTGGCAAATACATTCATTCTATTAAAATCTGGAAATCATTAGATTTTGGCATTGATTGGTTAAGAAATGGCCAAGTAATTAATGATTTACTAATCATTACGAATTTTCCAAATAAGGAAAACACAAAAATGCCTTTATTTCGAAAACCGTGCGCGATTGACTGATTTCGGCGAAATTTTTGACCCACAGGGTATTTCTGCAGATGAACTAAGACATTTTTTCCCAAAAATTTTATCTTGCCCAAAATGGCGGCCATTTTGAATTTTCGAATTTTTCAAAAAAATTGCAAAACATAAAGATGCTTATATCTCGAAAGCCATGCTAGATAGAGCGATTTGGACGAAATTTTTGACCCATAGGGTATCCCTGCAAAGTAGCCATCTGGATTTAGCCATCACCAACAGTATAAGGCTATAAGCAGAGCATTTTCTTAATACTTTAGCACTCATCTTTATATCCTTTTTGGGACGCTTTGTTTTTGCTGTGCAAAAACATTATCTTTTTTTTTGCAAGCGATCCTCTAGTTTATTTTCTTTTTTTCTCTTAATTACAATTTTTCCAAAACCTCACTCAAATGTTGTTTTCAAACGAACTCGGTTTTGTTGTAAAATGGTCAATTAAAGGGGTATTTTTGCAACTAAAACTACTACTATTGAATAGTCAAAATCAAAAACACACATCCAGAGTCTTACTATATCTTTTATTTTATCTGCAAAATATCACAATAGTATTTTCACATAAATTACCTGTAAAAAAGTTATTGTCCAATACTTGGGAGAAAAAAAACATATTTTTTCACAAGCGTTTGGTCTTCTGACCCACAAATTTCAAGATAATGAAAATGACGGAATACCACAGACCCCTGCGAGATAATGTTTATGCCACATGTGACGTCTTCTAACAACTTCATCCTGAGGACCATAAACCCCTACAAGATCATGTTTATACAACATGTGCTTTTTGCTGACAATGCCATCTCTGACAAAAAAACAACTGCCATTCTTTTTTACGTTGTTCACCACACAGATACAAGGTACTTCCGTTATTTATCGATCGAACAACAGTTTATATACAAAATTTTTAATTCTGTCTATAGCAAAACAGTCGTTATTTCTGAAGGGCATACAACAAGGCAACGGTCACTCATTTGTGATGAAAAACCTTGGAGTGAACATATTTTAACATCTTACGGATAGGTAAAAGCAATTTTAAATACAATTTCAAAAACTTGAAAACAAGTAAATTGTTTTTGTTTGAAGTACTTGTGACTGGTATGTTCTCAATGCTTCTATTGACATAAACTATTTGTCTCTTCACAATGGCGCCAACACGTTCTTGAAAATAACACCACTCACAGGGGTTCTGTAACCATACAGATTTGTACGCAGAAGCACAAATGCATGCTTTTTCAAAAGAATTTTTTACATTTTGATACAAAATGCCAGAGTATAACATACAAAGAACATCATGTATAAAGGAACAATGGCATAACAATACAACATTTAGAAGAAATCAGAAATTCTATTGATCTTTAAACATTTCCTTAAAACCAGCTGGAAAAGAGATATCGAAAAACTTTTGATTGCAATTCACACAGCTTGGATATAGAGCCGTACATTTGATTCATCACATTTTAATACAAAAGAAGAGAAATATATATCAGTATGGGATACATATATGTACCTAAAATGTTCTGTTGTAATATAAAGAACATAAAGACACTGTTAGAAGTTCTAAATCATATAAAAGCTACACAAAATGATTGTACATATATATATATCCTGGTTACATGATAACCCACATTTCTAAAAATGTATATCAATAGATTTACCAAAAGTAAAAAAACACAAATGGTAAATGGACAAAAAACAATATGGATATGTCATACAAATAAAATTTCTTCCAACTGGATACAGCTTACTGTAACACAAGGTTTCTCCAAACAAGTCTGATCGGTCAAATTTTATTTGACTTCAAATTTTTACACTTTTATATTAATTGAGAAAATACGCTTTTACTTCAAATTGAATAAATATGCATATATATATATATATTTTTTTTTTTTAAAAAAGCTATAATAGTTTAGTAAGTCTCCACTGAGTATGCACTGACCCAAAGAATTTGATTATTTGATGGGCATCAGACTTTCATAACTTATATCTGAATGTATAAAAATGTTTCATTTCTCTCAAATGAGGATGTTGTCATTAAATGTGCATGAAAAAACTTTTCTGGTGAGAGTTTATTTAAATATAGGATTCAATCTGCATACACATGCAAAAGAATCAACTTCCCCAAGAGGAATTACTAAAACTTCACATTTTATTGTGAGGCCATTGAACCTATAGGACAGAAACATAGGTAAACCCTGTTAAAGTCAAATATATGGACAGAGCCAGATACTGGCTTCTGTTAAAAAGAGAACTTACCATCAGAGGTGTTCTGCGGTTCAGAGTTCAGCTGTATACACAAACTGTGGCTCTTAATTTTCAAGGTTTTTTACATTTCAGTAACTGATTAATTCCAGTTCCTTTGTTTGATTTTAACAATGCATATACTGATAATATATAGGATAACACACGAGATAAATGCATGCATTAACATGGCACCGAATATGTTAAACGTTTCTATGAATGTTAGGTGTTAATTGTACAAAGGTGTTTTAATAATGTGACAACTACATGACCCTACTTCTGCAGTTTTACAGTAAAAGGATTTTGCACTATTTATAGCAAATTATGAACAGTTTGATGCAAAGTGTGAAATTTGTCAGTACAAATGAAGAGTTAGAAACCAAGTCAATATGGTATGAACACCATCCCTGTAAATTGTTCTATAAATGTAAAGTTAAAGAAGTATATTGAAATAAGTTATACGCCTGTGGGGGAAAAAACATGTAAAACAAAAAAAATATTGCAGTAGGAGTATCCTATTTATCATACGAGTAGAATTTACATAGTGAACCAAAATTTATTATCAAATATTAATTTGCATCAAAATTAGAATGATAAACCCTGTACGACAAAAATAAATCTTAATGCAGCATGACTAATCAATAAACTTACTACAAAGCATTGATTGAATAATAAAATACAAAATCCAGTTTTCTTTCTTGAATCTCTATGTATCACAACAATAATACTTAAAAAACATTTGTTCTTTTTTTGTGATGTGTGTGAATAATTATTTCATTTGAAATTTTTATTCTTGCAATAAAATGAAAGGGAATTTGACAATGTACAGATATTTGTTTCTCTTTTTGTTTAATCTAGATAATATGACTGATTCAGGAGTTAAGATAATATTATTTTTCAATTTCTATAATTAACTTTAACAAATGTTCAACAAACTTGATTGTATATTTAAAACCTATCCACTTTTGATAATATAGACCTGTTTTTTTCACAAAATAAAGTAGTATAATCAACTTAATGATGTGTACATATAACCAGACCTTTATCCAGATATAGATTTCAGATGCATTGCAATAAAGCTACATTTTCCACATTTTATTCCAATCAATTAAAACACCTCAATCGTAAACACAAAGTATAAAGAACAATCTCCCTCTGGAAGTGTGTAACTTAATCTTAAGATTTGTGCATTTCAAAAAGACACTACCAGATCACATATTTATTTTAAATTGGCTAATTATTTACACATTGAAAAGTGAATGATCTCAACAACCTAAAATCCACCTTTTCTCCACTTAAACAAAACTGTAAAATCATTTACATCAATACATAAAGCACTACATTTTGTGGTTGATAAATTATTCATCTGACTAAATATCTTGTTACTTTTCAATGCACTCAATATACCAGAATGGAATTTTTTTTCTCTGTTTCACCAAAACAATTAGAAAATGATGAAGGAATAAGAATTTTTACTTTTTTCTTCGTATTAATTTGAAAATTTCCAGGCCAAAAGTACGCCGAATTAACTTTTTGACTTAATTAAGAATGATGTCCAACACACACACACCTGAACTTGAAAAATACAATATATAAGTGTACAAGAAATAAGAACCATTGTTCAAAATGAAAGACAACCAACTTTGCCATATAAATTTACACTGTGGCTAAAATCTTCAGTTACTGATGCTTCTAAACTCATTACGTGATCAGCAAGCAGAACCCTGGAATTTAATGTAATTTCACCTAAAATATCAACATGTATAAGAAAACACAAATACTATATACATACACAAAGAACCACTATTATCAAACCACATTGCCAGTCTTCTTGATAACAAAAGCTCAGGAGAGTTTTTGTTAGTAGTTTCCCATTTTCTATATAAAATGTGAAGATGCAAGAAATAGAATCCTTTCCTGAACAAGAGTGCTTGCATGTTTTAAAACTTAATTGCCTCAAAAAAGCTCCAAAGAACTGATGCCTTAAAAAAACTAGAATTAGGACGCATCTGTGGCCAGATGCTGGATGTATCCACCGACAAAGGCCAACTAACATAGTTTAGAAGATAAACAGCATTTTTCGTTAAGAAGCAAGCTGAAAGCACTTTTAAGTTTGGTTACCCTTATTTGACCCTGTAGCAGGGGCCCAAGGTGAAGTCTGACCTGATCAAAAGATTCGCAGCCCATGATTTCCTATAAGTCGTTTTCACATTGCAAACCTCTAGGACCAATAATAAGCAGGAGGGGCCCAAGGTCAAATCTGACCACATGAAAAGATTTGCAGCCCATGACTTCCTATAAGTTGTTTTTATATTAATGAGTTATTTGAGAAATACTGGCTATCTGCAATACTTCTAGAGATAATTCGCATTTACTCACTTTGAGTAGGTGAATAATTAGCTACGGGTCTGAAACTTCACCAAGTGAAAGCTCTCTCAAAAGTAGGCGAATGAGTTATTTGAGAAAAATTGGCTACCTACAATACTTTTAGAGATAATTCGAATTTACTCATTTTCAGTAGGTGAGTAATTACCTACGGGTCTGGAACTTCACCATGTGAAAGCTGTCCCAAAAGTAGATGAATGAGTTATTTGATAAAAATTGGATATCTGGAATACTTTTAGAGATAATTTGCATTTACTCATTTTCAGTAGGTGAGTAATTAGCTACAGGTCTGAAACTTCACCAAGTGAAAGCTCTCCCAAAAGTAGGTGAATGAGTTATTTGAGAAAAATTGGCTATCTGCAATACTTTTAGAGATAATTCGCATTTACTCATTTTGAGTAGGTGAATAATTAGCTACAGGTCTGAAACTTCACCAAGTGAAAGGTCTCCCCAAAGTAGGTGAAGGAGTTATTTGAGAAAAATTGGCTATCTGGAATACTTTTAGAGATAATTTGCATTTACTCATTTTGAGTAGGTGAATAATTAGCTATGGGTCTGAAACTTCACCATGTGAAAGCTCTCCCAAAAGTAGATGAATGAGTTATTTGATAAAAATTGGATATCTGCAATACTTTTAGAGATAACTAGCATTTACTCATTTTGAGTAGGTGAATAATTAGCTACAGGTCTGAAACTTTACCAAGTGAAAGGTCTCCCAAAAGTAGGTGAAGGAGTTATTTGACAAAAATTGGCTATCTGGAATACTTTTAGAGATAATTTGCATTTACTCATTTTCAGTAGGTGAGTAATTACCTACGGGTCTGAAACTTCACCAAGTGAAAGCTCTCCCAAAAGTAGGTGAAGGAGTTATTTGAGAAAAATTGGCTATCTGCAATACTTTTAGAGATAATTCGCATTTACTCATCTTGAGTAGGTGAGTAATTACCTACAGGTCTGGAACTTCAGCATGTGAAAGCTCTCCCAAAAGTAGGTGAATGAGTTATTTAAGAAAAATTTGCTATCTGCAATACTTTTAGAGAAAATGCAGAATTACTCATTTTTAGTAGGCAAGTAATTTAGCCACAGGCCTAATTTAGACATAAAGCCTACCAATAGAATACTGTGGTGCACCCTCTAATATACCTTGCAAACTTGAGAAGGCTAGCTATAATATTTTTTTCGTTAGAGCGGTAATGGTGAAATCTCTCTACACACTGCGGCTATCCAGTGGATACAATGATTTACTCAACAGTGAGAACCTGAAAGTAGATATTGGAAAGCTATGCCATGACATAGAGGTCTGCAATTTCACTCTGTTATAGCTGACCAAAAATTATGTGAATAACATATTTAAACAAAATACTGTAAATGTAATAGTTTTCACGTTATAACTGATTTACTCAACAGTGATAACCTCAAAGTAGCTATTACTCAGCTATGCAATGAGCTACATGTCTGAATTTTTTCTATGTTATAGCTGACCCAAAATTAGGTGAACAACATATTTAAGCAAAATACTGTAAATGCAATAGTTTTCAAGTTACAACTGATTTACTCAATAGTGAGAACATGAAAATAGCTATTGCTCAGCTATGCCATGAGCTATAAGTCTGTAATTTCACGACGTTATAGCTGACCCAAAAGTAGGTGAACAACATATTTTAACAAAATACTCCAAATGCAATATTTTTCAAGTTACAAGTCATTTACTCAACAGTCAGTACCTGAAAATAGCTATTGCTCAGTTGTGCCATGAGCTACAGGTCTGTAATTTCACTATGTTCTAGCTGACCCAAAAGTAGCTGAATAACATATTTACACAAATTTCTGTAAATGCAATAGTTTTCCAATTACAACTGATTTACTCAACAGTGTGAACTTCAAAGTAGCTATTACTCAGCTATGCAATGAGCCACAGGTCTGGAACTTCACTATGTTATAGCTGACTCCGAAATAGGTGAATAACATATTGAAACAAAATACTCTAAATGTAATACTTTTGAAGTTATAAGCAATTTACTCAACAGTGATAACCTAAAAGTAGCTATTACTCAGCTATGCCATGAGCTACAGGTCTGAAATTTTACTATGTTATAACTGACCCAAAAATAGCTGAATAACATATTGAAACAAAATACTCTAAATGCAATAGTTTCAAGTTACAAGTGATTTTACTCACGATGGAAGTTACTGAAAAGCCCAAAAGTAGCTATTACTCACTTAGCTATTGAGACAGACACCCAAGTTACTCACCATGTTGTAGCTATGAAAAAAGTATCTGAATAACATATTTTTACAAAATGCTCTAAATGCAACACTTTTCAAGTTACAAGCAATTTAGTGCAGGATTTCATGAATTTTAATGCATTTTAGATATTTTTGTCTACCAGAGGCCTAATTTAGACATAAAGCCTACGAAAAAGATAGGGTGGCGAGTCCTCTAGCATACCAAGCCACCTGCCAAATATGAAAGAAATCTGGAAAGAAATGTGGACTGTAGGTCGCTAACAAGCAATATTCCACATTTTAGACATTTTTGTCTACCACAGGCCTAATTTAGACATATAGCCTACCAAAAAGATAGGGTGGCGAGTCCTCTACCATATCAAGCCACCTGCCAAATATGAAAGAAATCCGGAAAGAAATGTGGACTGTAGGTCGCTAACAAGAAATCTCTGCGGACGCGGGCGACGACGATGATGAATCCATAGTATCCCCGCTTCGCGTCGGGGATACAATTAAGTATGAAAAATAGTTTGCTGTAAATGGCCCAGCGGAAACAATTTAGTGAGACTGGTAAACCACCAGAGTAATTCAAGAGGACATGAAAAGAAATGTGGTAATTGTCATTGAAGAAAACAGGGGTTCTGTGCGGTAATCTCATGGCAAGACTTCAACCTTATCACTGTGTAAATATACTTTGTATGTAACTAGTGGGTAAATTACTTTTAAATACTAGCAATATGTACTGTGAAGACTCTTGAATGCTAATAACGATGGATAACAAAATTTGCCACTACAAGGTGTATTCTGAACAAATATACTGCATTGACTTTTATAATTTAATCCTTTTACAGCATTTTAATGCATTTACAATGCTAATTTTTAACAAACAGAAATGTAAAATCAATTTTTTTTTAATATTTAGTTTTGTAACAGGACAAAATGTTGCAGATGGTTTTCCATCAACATATATGGCCTCCCTTTTTACATTATTTAGTTGAATAAGTATCCCTGCACATCCAACTTGATGTAGCTTTACATGAAAGTAATTCACCCACTAGCTCATGAACTAAGAAATGTGAAATTTGCCACAGCATCTGAAATTCACCACCGAGTAAACCCCTCTTCTATGTCCTAGACTTGCCAGAAATTCCTAATTCATTAGGGATGTCAGTGACTATACTTGACCCCTGATGTCTTCTGTAAAATTGGCACAAATTTTACTAATTTGTCCTGCTTTTATAGGGTGCACACTGTCGGTGATGTTGAGAAGAATATGTAAAATTTCACATTTCTCACCCTAGAACCAGATATTCTCTCTCTTTAAGCCGCTACTATAACTCTGTTGTTTTCTCATTCCGCTGTGCTTTTCCTCCACCTCCTCCAGTCCCTGCCGCTACCATCTGTCTATCACCACCTCTCTGCTGATGATAATAGTCCACATTATACTCTGTCCGTTCCCCCTCCATCCACCCGCCCCTGTGAGAGTTATATGAGTAGGCGGAGGCGGTGCCTTGGGGCGGGATGTTGTACATGTGTCTGCTGTCCTGGTGGTAACTAGCAGCTCTCCCATTCTTACCACTAGCGGGGTTGTTGTTATTGCTGGGGTAGCCATTCATGTGTGAGGTATTATAGTTGGTTCCTGCATGCTGGTTGTTATGATAGGGGAGATTCGGGTAGTTTGACTTAGACAACGCCTGGAATGATGGGGATAAAAGAAACAAGAAATATAAGATTAAGGCCTGCATATAACTAGCTATAATCATGTAGGGACAAGCCATCTGTATCTTCTACACACTAGCATGAGTTGAATTTGAACCCAATATCACACAGATAAGAATACTTGGTGATGGTATGTCCCAAATAGTTGGGATCAGGTTTACAGTGTAGGTAACTGGTTTACTAACTGAAACCATATATTATCCCATGACTGATTGTACACATCAGATCATTGATCAAAATGCATAGCATGTGACATATAGGTTTAAAGAAAGCACAAAGCAACACCAAAGAAGTATTTTACCACAATAATTTTGTTTATAATGCTGTTGTTTATAGTGGACACACAAATTTAAAATGTACTAAAAATTCACCAAATATTTGTTGTTATCCATTGATATACGAAAGTACTGCTGGCACTGGAATAACAGATATCTAATACTTGGCATTCAGCCTGACAAGCAACCACTTGGCAAACCTGACAACCACACAACCATTGACATCCCTACTTTCATATAAAGCTAGAATGACCAAGCTGCTTACAAGTATAAGGCTGCTCAAAACCAAGGATATTTAACTGAATATGAAATGAGGGAAGTACTACTGAAATATCAAATTTATATAGTTTTCTTGGGAAAACATTCCATTTAAATAAACATATTTATAAAAAATTATTTTCAACAAATTTCACTTACAACACAGTGTCACAGAGATTAACTAGACCTAGCGCATCGGAGAACCGATGCAAATTGTATCCACCGTAAAGTCAATGCACCAAAACCTCTAGTACCAATAACAAGCGAGTTATAAGCACTTTTAAGTTTGGCTATCCTCATTTGACCTTGAAGGGGGGCCCAAGGTCAAATCCGACCACACCAGAAGATTCCCAGTGCATGATTTCCTATATGTTGGTTTACCATCCCAAACATCTAGGACCAATAATAAGAGAGTTATAAGCACTTTTTAGTTTGGCTGTCCTCATTTGACCTTGACCGTGGGGCCCAAGGTCAAATCCGACCACACCAGAAGATTCCCAGCAGATGATTTCCTATAAGTTGGTTTACCATCCCAAACCTCTAGGACCAATAATAAGCGAGTTATAAGCACTTTTAGGTTTGGCTGTCCTCATTTGACCTTGAAGGAGGGGTTTAAGGTCAAATCCGACCACACCAGAAGATTCGCAGCCCATGATTTTCTATATGCTGGTTTACCATCCCAAACCTCTAGGACCAATAATAAGTGAGTTATAAGCACTTTTAAGTTTGGCTGTCCTCGTTTGACCTTGAATGAGGGGCCCAAGGTCAAATCCGACCACACCAGAAGATTCCCAGCCCATGATTTTCTATATGTTGGTTTACCATCCCAAACCTCTACGACCAATAATAAGCGAGTTATAGGCACTTTTACCTTTGGCTGTCCTCGTTTGACCTTGAAGGAGGGGCCCAAGGTCAAATCCGACCACACCAGAAGATTCCCAGGCCATGATTTTCTATATGCTGGTTTACCATCCCAAACCTCCAGGACCAATAATAAGCGAGTTATAAGCACTTTTAAGTTTGGCTGTCCTCGTTTGACCTTGAATGAGGGGCCCAAGGTCAAATCCAACCTCACCAGAAGATTCCCAGCCCATGATTTTCTATATGTTGGTTTACCATCCCAAACCTCTACGACCAATAATAAGCGAGTTATAAGCACTTTTAAGTTTGGCTGTCCTCGTTTGACCAAGGGAGGGGCCCAAGGTCAAATCCGACAACACCAGAAGATTCCCAGCCCATGATTTCCTATAGGTTGGTTTACCATCCCAAACCTCTAGGACCAATAATAAGCAAGTTATAAGCACTTTTACCTTTGCCTATCCTCATTTGACCTTGAAGGAGGGGCCCAAGGTCAAATCCGACCACACCAGAAGATTCCCAGCCCATGATTTTCTATATGCTGGTTTACCATCCCAAACCTCTAGGACCAATAATAAGCGAGTTATAAGCACTTTTAGGTTTGGCTGTCCTCGTTTGACCTTGAAGGAGGGGTTTAAGGTCAAATCCGACCACACCAGTAGATTCCCAGCCCATGATTTTCTATATGTTGGTTTACCATCCCAAACCTCTAGGACCAATAATAAGCAAGTTATAAGCACTTTTAAGTTTGGCTGTCCTCGTTTGACCTTGAAGGAGGGGCCCAAGGTCAAATCCGACCACACCAGAAGATTCCCAACCCATGATTTTCTATATGCTGGTTTACCATCCCAAACCTCTAGGACCAATAATAAGTGAGTTATAAGCACTTTTAAATTTGGCTGTCCTCGTTTGACCTTGAATGAGGGGCCCAAGGTCAAATCCGACCTCACCAAAAGATTCCCAGACCATGATTTTCTATATGTTGGTTTCCCGTCCCAAACCTCTAGAACCAATAATAAGCGAGTTATAGGCACTTTTAAGTTTGGCTGTCCTTGTTTGACCTTGAATGAGGGGCCCAAGGTCAAATCCGACCTCACCAAAAGATTCCCAGGCCATGATTTTCTATATGTTGGTTTACCGTCCCAAACCTCTAGGACCAATAATAAGCGAGTTATAGGCACTTTTACCTTTGGCTATCATCGTTTGACCTTGAAGGAGGGGCCCAAGGTCAAATCCGACCTCACCAAAAGATTCCCAGCCCATGATTTTCTATATGCTGGTTTACCATCCCAAACCTCTAGGACCAATAATAAGCGAGTTATAAGCACTTTTAAATTTGGCTGTCCTCGTTTGACCTTGAATGAGGGGCCCAAGGTCAAATCCGACCTCACCACAAGATTCCCAGCCCATGATTTTCTATATGTTGGTTTACTGTCCCAAACCTCTAGGACCAATAATAAGCGAGTTATAGGCACTTTTATCTTTGGCTATCCTCGTTTGACCTTGAAGGAGGGGTCCAAGGTCAAATCTGACCACATCAGAAGATTCGCAGCACATGATTTCCTATAGGTTGGCTTCACATTGCAAACCTCTAGGACCAATAATAAGGGAGATATAGGCACTTTTAAAGTCCGCTATGTGGGTTACTTCGGCACTCCGGGGATGACCTTGAATTAGGAGCTTCAAGGTCAAATGTGTGCAAGGTTATAGAGGACATGTATATGTGTCATACATATCACTTATGAAGAGATTCAACCTTCTACCTATGAGGAACAGCCAGTAGAAAAATGTAGATTATTTTCAAAGAAATGCCCGTGGCGGCCATCTTGTTTTTCATAATGAGGCTATTTTCCTTCCCAGAGAAGCTTACCCCCCAATGAAGATATCCTGCAAATTTGGTGAACCTAGCTGCTGTTGTTTTCCTCTTAGAGCGTTAACGCCGAAAATCTCTCTACGCGCGGCGGCGGCGGCGTAGCGGACGCTAAACCAAAGTATCCACCGGATGCTTCCGGTGGATACAATTATTAGTTGCCAATTTCTAAATTTTGGTGCAATACAAGATTCTCAGCTTTATTTGCATGATTTTGATGCTGTGTATTTTTCTTTTTAAGTAAACTTTAAATGTATGACCATCACTATGGCAACACAATGGCAACAATAATCTGTAAAAATAAACACATGCTTACAATCAATCTGTCCAAGTCATGATAATCATAAATTCAAAATGATGCCACAATATACATATCAAGGAGACAACAAGTTCACAATATCAAAAGGAAGCTCCTCGATGATAAAGGTACAAATGAAGTTCAAACCAAAATACAATATTTAATACTTAAAGATGTCAAACAATAAACAGGGAACAGATTACATGCTGATTGCTCAACAGTGACCAACTAAACTTTCTGATTTCAATAAACTAATGTATCAATTGAAATACCATTTTAAGAAAAAAAACTTTCTCAACAGTATTATTACTGTCATTTGTAAAGAAATCTAGGTATAGGTATAGGCATAGGTAAAAAATTCATTTGGAGACATTTTATGAACTATCATAAGTTTTATTGTAGCAATGTTTCATATTTATAACCATATTAAATACCTTGCTTAATCTGAACCATTTTTTTTTATTCAGGTATTAGCAGGCTAGCAGTTATCAAATGGTGCTTTTGGTTGAAATCAACTTTGATTGAAATGTCAAGCCAGATTAGAATTGATATGGATATAGAAACTGAGGTTTTATTCTCTAACATGATGAGCAATATTTTAGTTACTGCAGTTAATTAATGCAAATCAGGCAATGAAGCAATTAAAATTAACTGAATTTAAAAATGTATCACAAAGGATAATGGAGATGGAAGATTTGTACACAAAGATCAATCAAATAAGAATGGTATAAATAAGCATAATGAAAGTTTGTGAAAGCAATTATAAGGAACTTTTATTGCTAAAGCTACGAGAAAAAACATCATTATGATAAACTGAGGAAATACATACATCAATTGAAAATCAGTGAACTACTAAATATTGAGATTATTACGCAGCTTGAGAAATACAGCACAACCTATTTTTCACACTTACCAAAATACTACGTCAAGGGAAAATACAAAGAATATGTTTGTATAAAAGCACACACTCAGTTGTACCACTATTACAAGCATAATATTTAATGGACCCATAACCTGGGTTGACCTGAGTTTCAGGTGTTGGGCTCATTTATCTGTCTTTTGGTAAGAATAGGAATATTTTGATGAGATCTTCAGAATGGTTTAAGAAGAAAATAATAAAATTCTGTAATTAAAATCGTGAAATCAAATATTTTTGTGTTAAATAATATCATTTACTGGAGGCCTGTACTAAGGCTGTGACATGTTACACATAGATGGCTGGACTTAATGAGAAATCATGTACAAAGCAGTAAAAACAAAGGCTTGAAAAAATGTATAGAAATAAAGTATAAATTATTTAATTAATCAGTCAGATTTATCCAGATTCTGTTGTTTGTCACAAAACTTTCCAATTTCCTATATATATATTTGACATTTTACTTTTGATACATTTGTTTCGATAGGTGTATTTCACAACCGTAATCCGTCGAATCTAGATTCCTCAGATCAACAGATTCGCTTGTGTTGTGACTTGAATCTGAATCTGGATTATGAATCCATTGGTAGATCAAAATTCTTTGTAAAATAATGGTGGCAACATGTGGCTGGAAATTTTAATGTTTGCGAAATTTTTATTATACTGTAATATGATAATATTATATTACTGCATATTAATTTATATTAATATATATTTATGTTGATTTAGGTTATGTTTTCATTTTGGATTCAGATCTGCAGAAAATTGTATTTCACGAATCTAGCTAATCCAAAGAATCCAAATCTGAATCTAGATTCAACGGATTATGGTTGTGAAATATGCCTACTGGTGCTACCAATTGATTACCACTAAAACACAATTAGCGGAGTTAGGTCAGTTTTTGCAAAATTAATTCCTGGACCAGTTTTTCTCCAAGAGTGACAACCAAAGCCTGTGCTCTCCAAGTAGTCTTTGTAATGTGAACTTAAATAATCTCAAAAAGAAGCATCTTACTGTACAGCTCAAGATAGCTAACAATTTCAAAAATTCAACACAATCTTCTTGATATTTAAAATTAGAGCCATAAATAACAAAAAAAAAACAACAGAAAAGCTATTCTCATTGTTGTTTGAGGTGGAATTGTATCAGGGAAAACTTTGATAATGTTGGGTTTGCTCTACAAGCAGACAAAATTAATACTTGTTGATTTTTTTCACACTGGTAACAAGCAGAGGTTTACTTTATGTACTACCTGTAAATGATTGTATTCTATATTCCCTATCTCTTATACAATTGTTACTTTTGACCTCTTCTGCACAAAAAAAAAAAAAAAAGAATAAAAAAAAGTTATTTCTTTCAAAGTTTATTCTTCAATCATCGGGCACAAGACTTAAGTGTAAAATGTCATGTACTTGTACTCCTCCCAAATGGCATAGGTATTTTTTTTTAAATAATATTAATAATAATGTATGACCTAGCAACCGATAATAAATTGCTGACATGTCTCTTTAAGATAAACTCTCTCAATTGAAACCCAATAATATGTATAATATTGCAAATTTAATAAGTAAATTAAATTTTTATAAGTTAATACCCTATCCAATGGACAATTGCTAATCCGGTCGGCGCAGACCGGCCCGCCAAACGCCAGAAAAAGACGTCCTGTGTTGCCACCGGCTGGCCGGTCCGTAGTACTGTGCACTCCCCAGATGGCGCCTCGTACTTCCTTCCTGTCTAGACAACCTGACGTCATAGCATCTTTTTCGTTGTCTAAACCTCTTAGACCCCTAGTAAGCTGATAGCGGGGTCGGTGGGAGGGTCTTGTGTGTCCATTGGATAGGGTATTAACTTATAAAAATTTAATTTACTTATTAAATTTGCAATTTTATTGCGTTAATACATCCTATCCAATGGACAATTGCTGAATAACTACCGCTTGGTCGGCGGGTAAGTTACTAGGGACTTATGTGAACTCACAAGTAATAGCAAATTTTAACCTACGGTCTAGGCTGACTTCGTCAGGAGACCTATAGGTCCAGGCCTGGGTTGACTTTAAGGTCAGGAAACCCTGCAAGGCCATGGTCGGTTGCCAGCAGCCGGTTACCCGGGGCTATACCGCCGTCGCCCCCCCCCCCCTTTTGTAGACCTGCTCTGAGGTAGGGGAAGAGAGGGATGAGTTCAGTCCCAGAATGCAAATAAACCTCCCGAAGGAAGCACGCCACATTTAATTCTTAAGTACATGAAGAACTGTGATGTACTCTTAAGTACATGAAGAACTGTGATGTACATATACAAATCTCCTCAATCCAAAGGCCACTTGTGGATCTGCTGAGCAGCCACTACCTAGCCCAATTGGTAAAGCTCTGAATCAGCCCAAGCCCCGCCCTTCATATAGAACTGTGTGAAGGTATTGTGACTTCAGGGGCGGGCTGACAAGATTGGATCTAAGGTGACTCCCGACTGGAAGATCTTAGAAGCAGCAAAGGCCCTGACATCATGGGCTTTAACCTGATGTTAAAAGTGGGCCTCCTGGTCAGAGAGCTCATAATATAGGATCACAGTCTACTTGATCCAAGAGGAGATAGTGGCAGGTGAGATGTCTTTGTTGAAACCTCTCTCAAAGGAGACACAAAAAACCACCTACTATTCTGCCTGATGTCTGAGGTCCTGTCCAAATAGTAGCACAATGCTCTGACCGGACAGAGGGACCTGTCAGACTTGAGGGATCTATCCAGAGTCGGGGCCAGGGCTCTTATAACCCCAGGGGCCACACTGGACACTCTATGGCCAGCTGATTCTAGGGTAGAAAGCTGGGTGATGGATACAGGGACACCTTTGACCAATTGGATTGGCGTCCAATATATCAGTTTTGCCAGGCATGAATCTCACTTTTGCACTTGCCCGACCCAAAGGCCAAGAGGAATACTGTCTTGAAGTTCAAATGCTTCAAGGGGGCCTCCTTCATTGGATCAAATGGAGTCTTAGCTGGTGCACGGCCCGTAAGAAGTTCCAGGAGGGTATGCCACCCCTGCCTTTGGGTCTGTCTCTGAGGAAACTATCCAGGAGACGAGCGAGATTTCCGTCCTTACTGATGTTGAAGGGTGAATTCCCAGTTTATCAACAATGGGAGACCTATAATCATCAATGGTGCTGGGCTGTTGCCAAGCATGTATCTCACTTCTACGCTTGCCCGAACCCAGGGCCAAGAGGAAACTGCCTTGAAGGTCAAATGCTTCAAGGAGGCCTTCAATTGGTTCAAAATGAACCTTGTCAGCTGGTGCAAAAACCAGGGAGAGGTTTCAGGAGGGGGTTCCCCTCCGGCCTTTGGGTCTGTCTCAGTGGAAGTTATCCAGGAGACGAGTGAGATTTTCATCCTTACTAACATTGATGGGCAAATTTCCCAGACTATCAGCAATGGCTGACCTGTAACCATCAATGGTACTGGGCTGCAACTTCCTGTCCTGAAGCAGGTATCTAAGGAAGTCAGCAACTGACTTTACAGGTGGTGCCCGAAGTCCACCTGATAAATGATACATCACTTGGTAAAAAATGACCCATTTGCCTCATAGACCGATCTGACTGACCCCCCTTTTGAGGAGCCTCAATTCTTGCTGCCACTGCCTCAGACAAGTCCTGCTCCTCGATTGCTGAGGCTCTAGGAACCCTGCATGGAGATTAAGATTTGTCAGATTTCTGTGAGGGATCTGATCGAATGGCTGTGAACAGGCTGGGCAGATTGGGCAGGCTCAGAGGGATGTGGCTGGAAATGGCCACTAGATCCCAAAACCAAGGCATGTTGGGCCACCCCGGAGCAATCAGAATGATTCTCTTACATGGGGAGTCTTGTGACTTCTCCACCACTTTGCCCAATATGGCTGATGGTGAGAAGGTGTATCCTTTTAGATCCTACCATGGCCGACTGAGCACATCCACTGCTGTGGCCAGGGGATCCGGTACCGGTGACACAAAACAGAGGTAACTTGTTGTTGAACCTTGTGGCAAATAAGTCTATTTTGGGCCGGTGCCACCTACTGCATAGAGTGGAAGACCTCTGGAAGGAGAAACCACTGTTTTGATGGTCTGGCCTAGCCTGGACAGCCTGTCTGCTACCACATTATGCCGGCCTGGAATGTGTCGTGCTTCAGAGTCACTTGTTTCCTGGTACACCAGGTCAAGATTCCCCATAGTAGGGCACAAAGTGGGCCCGACCTCATTTCTCCTTCCTTAATGTATGACACTACTGTGGTGTTGTCAGTTGCTACAAGTACTATCTTGCTTGAGCAAAGGTCTTAGAACTCTTAAAGTCAGAAAAACTGCTTAAAGTTCTAGATAGTTAATATACAACCTGCTTCCCAGAGGGGACCAGGTTGCTCCTGCAAAGCGCTCATCTAAGTGAGCGCCCCACCCTTCTATTGAAGCGTCTGTAAATATTTGCAGAGCATGTTTAATTGGGTGTAATGGTTGGCCTGTAAGAACATTGTCTTCCTTCAGCCACCATTGTAAATGGGGGGGGTGCAGGGACCTGGGGACTTGGATCACCTTTCCCAGTGATTCTGGTACTCTCCAGTTGTTTTGAGATGCCACTGTATGGGTCTCATATGGAGTCGACCTAGATTAACTTGCTTTTCTGTAGCCGTCAGTAACCCATCAAGGACATGAATTCCCGGACCGGCAAGCCGGTAGGGATAGCAGTTTTAACATAGTCTCTTGAAGGTTCTGTCACCGGTCCAGAGTCGGTCGGAACCGATCAGACCTGAAGTCGAACTGGTAGCCTACAAAATCAAAGTCTTGTTTGGGCTCCTGCTCTGATTTCTGTAAGTTCATCAGCCAACCCAGTTGCTGACACACTATTTACTAGTTCCCTTTGTATCTTGGAGACAAGCCTGGGATCTGGCTCTCACCAACCAGTCGTCTAGGTACTGGTGGCTTCTGAAGTCCTTGTGTATGGTCACAAATTTCACCTCCTTTTGTATCACAGTGAGCTCCAAAGGTGCTGTGGACAAACCGAATAGCAGGCATTACCTGGATTGTCCTTGTATAAGTATATGGGAGTAGTTATCCCTCCTTGAGCATTTATAATACCTAGGGTCCAGCCCCCGAGGCTTCCTAAGTTCCCGAAAAAGGGCTTAGTCTGGAACCTACAGGCAGATTGTGTGCCACATTTGGGACATTTGGTATTTTGAAAAAAATATTTTCTGTCCCTCCGGACACTGGTCCGGTCTGGTGACAATGATCCAGGTTAACAGTCTCTCTGTTCTTATTGTGGTATTGGTGGGGCTGACACAACTTTTCATATTAATAGGCTCTTCGCCCCGGGCCAGCAGCCTGCAAGGTGCAGCATTTACAGAGCAATTGTTATTCGTGAGATGTCTGACCCCTGGCCGGACCTGATGACAAAATTTATTATCTCTCCAGCTAAGTCCAGCACTGATAACAGATTGTTGAGTGATGTGATAAGGGAAGGTTGCCTGGCAGTAGGTTGGGACACTGTCATGTCACATCACCAAGACCATTGACAGGTCTAAAAATTCTCTGTAACCAAATTAACCTTAGGCAACTCTGTCCGGTACCAGGACTCCATACCCGGTACTTAGCTGTAACCAGCAATTCTCTGTAACCGGCAAAAACTGGCAGTCTGGGGTCACCAATCAATTTTGACAGCTACTGGTCTATATTTAGCCAGCCTTTTTTTTTTTTTTTTTTTTTTGTGTGTAGCCAATACCAGTCGGTACACTCTGTAACCAGTCGTTGAAGCAAGTGTACTAGGCTGTGTAGCCAGTACCAGCCGGTACACCTTGTAATCAGTTGTTGAAGCAAGTGTACTAGGCTGTGTAGCCAGTACCAGCCGGTACACTCTGTAACCTGTAACCAGTTGTTGAGGCAAGTGTACACGGCTGTGTAGCCAGTACCAGCCGGTACACTCTGTAACCAGTTGTAGCCAGTAATAAAAACTGTAACTGGCAAAAAACTGGCAGGCTGGGGTCAGCAACGAATTTAGACAGCCACTGGTCTATATTTAGTCAGTTTATGTAACCAGTTGGGTGAAAAACTGTACAGTAGGGACTGTGTAGCCAGTACCCTGCCGGTAGACTTGTAACCGGTAGGTTGAAACCATATGTAGCCAATTGCTAAAGCAAGTGTACAAGGCTGTATAGCCGGTACCGGCCGGTACCCTCTGTAACCAGTTGTTGAGGCAAGTGTACAAGGCTGTGTAGCCGGTACCCTCTGTAACCAGTTGTTGAGGCAAGGGTATAAGGCAGTGTAGCCGGTACAGGCGGTACACTCTGTAACTAGTTGTTGAGGCAAGGGTATAAGGCTGTGTAGTCTGTGCACTCTGTAACCCATTGCTAAAGCAATTTTACAACTATATTTTGTGTTGAATTCAGCTGGCTGTAGGTTTCCTCCATTAATAAAAGTATTTCTTGAACGCACGTCTTAATTGTAGATTTGACAGTTGCTGGGAAAGCCCTTGTGAGCTATATTTAGAAACAAATGTTGGTCGGTGTATCACGTGACCAGCTTGCTGGTCAGAGGGACAACGTGATTGGCTGATGAGAGATGACGATCAGCTTCGTGACCTGGTCGGTGAATCACGTGACCAACTTCGGGGAGATGCCCTCACTAGACGAGTTCTTTCCTTATATCCCAGTAAACGTAAGCTTACTGGTCGACTGGTGTCTGTAGCAGAGAAAACTGTATCAGTACGCTGGAGGTGGATTACAGGAACTAAAACTGGAATCACAGTAGACGTGAGTGCAAAGAACGTACTACCGACCTTCTTGTTCGATGAATTCCGTGATAAACTTCGTGACTGGTCGGTGAAAACACGTGACCAGTTTCGTGAAGACACGCGATTGGCTGACTGGATATGACGTCAGAGGTCGCGTTCTTTTAGCTGGCCGGCCGGCTGTTGCTTTAAAAGCAGAGAAGCCTGGGCCAGTGCACTCTGAAGATGATATTCCTGGCCGGTCTGAAGTCGGTTCATCTTCTCAGCCGGCTGTACACCCAAACCAGTTTCCTGGCCATCCACTGCCCTTACTACTGACACAAGTGCCGGGTCCATAAGGGTGGGACTGAGAGTGTTCTGAAGAAATCTGCAGAATTCATCTCTTGCTTCTGATGAAGAAATACTGGAGCTAGGCTGGTGTGACTGATGCTTTACAGCAGAGAAGTCGGTACCAGTGCGCTCTGAAGAAATCTGACGAATTCATCTCATGCTTCTGATGAAAAAACACTATATACTCGAGCTGGCTGGTGTGACTAATGCCTTACAGCAGAGAAGTCTGTACCAGTGCGCTCTGATGAAGAATGCACCTTCCATGAGGAATCCCCTTTGGATTACAGTGCTCAAAACTACGTAGACTGAGGTTTCCGTGATTTCTAAGACGTTTCTATGGTGACTGTAGGTGGAAGGTTATTGATGGTACATTCAAAACAAAGGACACGGATAAAAATACCTGTAAGTAGAATATCCATAATTCCTCAATAAAATCGATCTGCCCCTAACAACACAATGGTTGAATGGGAGGAAACTAGAAATGGCTGCCTTCATATTTCTCGTAGATTACTGCCCTATCGTCAACACTACATTGAGTCAGCTAGGGAGCGTTTCCAGCAGATTTCTCAATGAATATCCGTGCTTGATATGTAGATAACAATTCTACACTAAAATATTCGCAAATAAGGTTGAAAATCCGCCATAATGCACACTTTTAATATAAAACTCTGGAGGTGTTGAAAAACACGTCTGCACAATACACGCGCCAAACGAAAAAGATGCTATGACGTCAGGTTGTCTAGACAGGAAGGAAGTACGAGGCGCCATCTGGGGAGTGCACAGTACTACGGACCGGCCAGCCGGTGGCAACACAGGACGTCTTTTTCTGGCGTTTGGCAGGCCGGTCTGCGCCGACCGGATTAGCAATTGTCCATTGGATAGGATGTATTAACACAATAAAATGATAATTTTATATCCATTTCAACAAAAGTTTCCTTATTTCAGAATTTTTTTTTTTTTTTTTTGCTGAAAGATCTGTCTACAATCTACATCAACCATATTCTACTTCCAGTTGGTGTAGGATAAAACATGAGCACTGAAATTTGTATCTTTTTTGGGGAACACCTGGCTAGCTTTCATTGTCTTAAACGCCCATCCCCAACTCTTGCAAATATTTACTCGCATCGGCCATGAGAGTTACAGAGTGCAGATATAGCACTTAGTTTGAGTAGAAAATCTAAACTTCTTGGTGTCATTCACAAAAATAGTTAAATTTCATTTACATTTTATACTAACAAAGTAAGGAACTCTTAAATTGCTGCTTGAATTATGTCAAATGTCTCCGCGTCATATAAGGTTGCATATGTTAAGGTGTGAATTTGTGTAATCAGGGAATTTTCAAAATCTCTAAAACTTCAGACCTTTTCACAAAGTCACTGAATGTATTTTCGAGAATTTATATTAAAATAATATATTTTGCACATGATCAATGTTTCAGTTAGTTCAGGTTTTGCAGAGACAGGGATTTTGTAGCTAATATTTTTAGTTCTTTAAAAATTAAAATTCTGTTTGTGGTAAACACAATACTTCTACTAACTTTATTAATACTTCTAGATAAGTTGAAATTTCTGCAGAAAAAAAAACTCATTTAATTAAGAATTACTAATATACTCCCAAAAAATTTTACTTTAATAATAATTTTAACAGTTAAACCCAATTCGAGTTATGTTTTAGGTACTTCAAGAAAATGTTAAGATAACAAGGCCAACTTTGGTGGAAAAAGCTATTCAATAAACCAGAGTTTTACTTCTACTGAAAAGGTCATTTTACTTGATAGAAGTCAAAATATGGAGATTACACTACTATAAGAATGTGTACATATTTACCTGCTCAGTGTAGTGGCTGCTGTGTGAGTACTGGTGGCTTCCATGCTGCTGTGTGTAACTGGCTGGGGAGCCTTGAGCACTGAAAACAGCAACACAAGAAACTTATTCAAACTATCATAATTTTATTTCACTTTATTATAAAAAGCGTGAAAAGTCAAGTGGCCCGAACACCTGGGCACTAGAATACAGTAAAACACCAACAAAATTACAACCAGAAATAGAGCTGGAAAAAAATGGAAAAATCACAGGATGTCACATGAAAAAAAAAATAACACACTGTCATATGTAACACATAACTGTTGATTGATTTATTCGGTGTATTTACGTCATACCTAGTACCCTATCAGTTATATTGTGATGAGCAGTTGGGAGGGCAGAGAAAACCAGAACATACAGTTGGTCAAGGTTCTGTACTATGAACTGCCAACCAACAGCAAGCAACTATCAGCTTTCCGACTTGAGGTCAGGCTGGGATTTGAACTCTGATCTTGGAAGGGGGAGGGGAGTGTGTCACCACTGCACAACCGTGGCCCCTAACTTTTAATGCTGTACAAAGAGATAGCTGCTAAATTTAAGCCTAAATGCCCTATGGCTAAGAGTGATAAGTCTAACATACTCTTGTTGTTATAATGAGTGGTAATGAAGCAATAAGTAATTTTAAATGATTTAACAATAGCAACCACAAAATTGCAAATTTAATAAGTAAATTAAATTTTTATAAGTTAATACCCTATCCAATGGACAATAGCTTATCCGGTCGGCGCAGACCGGCCCGCCAAACGTCAGAAAAAGACGTCCTGTGTCTCCACCGGCCAGGCCGGCCCAGTACTGTGCACTCCCCAGATGGCGTGTCGTACTTCCTTCCTGTCTAGACAGTGTGACGTCATAGCATCTTTTTCGTTGTCTAAACCTATTAGACCCCTAGTAAACTGAAAGCGGGGTCGGTGGGAGGGTCTTGTGTGTCCATTGGATAGGGTATTAACTTATAAAAATTTAATTTACTTATTAAATTTGCAATTTTATTGCGTTAATACATCCTATCCAATGGACAATAGCTGAATAACTACCGCTTGGTCGGCGGGTAAGTTACTAGGGACTAAAAAACTTGAACTCATGCAGACTAATGACAATATCTTTTTTAAAACTGGGTAGACTTGAAGTCTAAACCCTTAAGGCTATGGTCGAATATCATCATCCGGCTATCCGGATTGGAACCGTCAGAGTCGACCTTGCCCCCCCCCCCCTTTTTTTACAGACCTGCTCTGAGGTAGGGGAAGAGAGGGATGAGTTCAGTCCCATAAAAATTAAGCCTCCCGGAGGAAGTACGTGAGATTTTTTTTTTTTTTTTTTTTTTTTTATTACTCTTTAACTATATGTGCAATATATACAGATATGTACAAGTATTTACATATGTACATCTCTCCTCTAGGTACCGGTCTGTTGGTGGATCTGCTGAGCAGCCACGACCGGTCCAAGATGGTAGAGCTCTGAGTCAGCCCAAGCCACATCCTTCAGGTAGAATTGGGTGAAGGTATTATGAGATTTCCAGTGGCAGGCTGCTAGGATCTGCTCTAAGGATACTCCAGACTGGAAAGCCTTAGAAGCCGCAAAAGCCCTGACATCATGAGCTTTAACTTGATGTAGGGTGTGGGCCTGATGATCAGAGAGCTCATAACATAGGATCACAGTCTGTTTGATCCATGAGGAGATAGTGGCAGGGGAGATGTCTTTGTCGAAACCTTTCTTGAAGGAGACAAAGACTAACTCCTTGTGTTGCCTGAGGTCTGAAGTCCTGTCCAAATAGTAGCGCAAAGCTCTGACTGGACAGAGGGATCTGTCAGACTTGAGGGATCTATCTAGAGTAGGAGCCAGGGCTGGTATGACCACTGGGGCTACACTCTCTGGACCCTCCTTGGCCAGCTGGTTCTTAGAGAGAAAGCTGGGGGATGGAAAAAGAGACACCTTAGACCAATCGGATTGATGTCTGATGTT
The DNA here is from genome assembly GCA_964017235.1 of Sabellastarte sp. h YS-2021. Lineage (NCBI taxonomy): Eukaryota > Metazoa > Annelida > Polychaeta > Sabellida > Sabellidae > Sabellastarte > Sabellastarte sp. h YS-2021. Next base: position 142,490,452 of record OZ024928.1, read on the forward strand.
CTTGTGCTGCCATGCATGGATCTCACTCCTTCTTTTGCCAGAGCCCAGGGCCAAAAGGAAGACAGTTTTGAAGGTCAGATGCTTCAGAGATGCCTCCCTAAGCGGAGCCCTTGTCAGCTGGTGTAATACCAGGGAAAGGTTCCAGGAGGGTATTCCCCTCCGCCCTCTGGGTCTATCTCTGTGGAAACTTTCCAAGAGACGAGTGAGATTATCATCTTTGCTGATATTGACTGTTGTATTACCCAGTTTATCAGCAATGGCAGACCTGTATCCATCAATGGTGCTGGGCTGTAACTTCTTGTCCTCAAAGAGGTACATTAGGAAGTCAGCCACCGACTTAACAGGTGGTGACCTGAAGTCCACCTGATTAGAGACGCACCACTTTGTAAAAATGGCCCACTTTGCCTCATAGACTGATCTGGTAGATCTTCTTTGAGGAGCCTCAATTCTTGCTGCCACTGCCTCAGAGAAGCCCTGCTCTTTGATTGTTGTGGCTCTAGGAGCCAGGCATGGAGATTTAGATTTGTCAGATTTCTGTGAGGGATCTGATTGAAGGGCTGTGTCAGCAGGTTGGGCTGGTTGGGCAGGCTTAGAGGGATCTGGCTGGACATGATCACTAAGTCCCAGAACCAAGGCATGTTGGGCCACCCCGGAGCAATCAGAATGAGTCTCTTGCACGGGGAGTCTTGCAACTTCTCCACCACTTTGCCCAATATGGCGGTCGGTGGGAAGGCGTATGCATCCAGATCCTCCCATGACAGTGTGAGTGCGTCCACTGCTACTGCCAGAGTGTCCGGCACCGGAGACACAAACAGAGGTAACTTGTTGTTGAACCTCGTGGCAAATAGGTCTATCTGAGGTCGGTGCCATTTTCTGCACAAGTCCTGAAAAATGTCCGGAAGGAGGGACCATTCTGTTTGGATGGTCTGATTTAGCCTGGATAGTTTGTCTGCTATTACATTTAGTCGGCCAGGGATATGTCGGGCTTTTAGGGTCACTTGACGCTGGGAACACCAGGTCAAGATTCTCCACAGTAGAGCACACAGTGGGCCCGACCTCATTCCCCCTTCCTTGTTTATGTAGGCCACTACTGTTGTATTGTCTGTGGCCACTAGGACAATTTTGTTTGTGCATAGATTTTGGAACTCTTTTAAGGCCAAGAGGACTGCTTTTAGTTCCAAATAATTTATGTGCAGCTTGCTTTCCGGCACTGACCAGGACCCCCTTGCAGTGAACTCGTTTAAATGAGCGCCCCACCCTTCTTTTGATGCGTCTGTAAAAATTTGCAGAGCATGCTTTATAGGGTGTAGTGGTTGACCTTGAAGCACATTGCTTTCGTTTAGCCACCACTGCAAGTGTGGGTGCAAGGACCTGGGTAGAGGAATGACCTTTTCCAGGGATTCTGGTACCCTCCAATTGTTTTTGAGATGCCACTGTATGGGTCTCATATGTAACCGGCCTAGGTGAACCTGTTTCTCTGTGGCTGTTAATAGACCGATCAAGGACATGAACTGCCGGACCGGACAAGCCGGTAGTAGAAGCAGTGTTTGAATCTTTCCTTGAAGGCTTTGCCACCGGTCCGGTGTCGGTCTGACCCGGCCGGACTTGAGGTCGAACTGGTAGCCTACGAAGTTGAACACTTGTTGAGGCTCCAGCTCTGATTTTTCTAGATTCACCAGCCAGCCTAGATCCTGGCACATCTCGACCAGGATCTGGGTGTGGTGGAGACAGGTTTGGTGGGATCTGGCTCTGACCAACCAGTCGTCTAGGTACTGGTGGATTCTTATACCCTTGTGTATAGCCATCAATTTCACCTCCTTTGCCAATACAGTGAACTCCATGGGCGCTGTGGACAGACCAAAAGGCAGTGCTTTGAATTGGTAGGTCCGACCCTGGACATGAAATCTGAGATATTTCCTTGATTGTTCCTGTATTGGTATATGGAAGTAGGCATCCTTGAAGTCTACTGAGGTTACCCACTCCCCTTGCTGGAGGGATGTCCTGATGGTTTCCGGTGTCTCCATTTTGAACTTCTCCACCTTGAGGAAAAGATTTAGTTTGCTTAGATCTAGTATAGGTCTCCACTTGTTGTTGGGTTTGGGTACCAGAAAAAGTCGGTTGAAAAACCCTAGAGATGTTTGATTGTGGACCAACTCTATTGCATTTTTGTCCATAAGCTGATGTAATGCCTCCAACAGGTAGCTGTTCCTGTGGGGATTGACATAACGGCTTATGACGGTGGGAGACCTTGCAAGGTTTGGCCGGATCCGAAAGGGGAGGGTGTAGCCCTCTCTCAAGATTTGAACTATTTTCGGTCCGGCACCTCTTTCCAACCAAGTTTGCCAAAAGTTTTGAAGTCTGGCCCCTACAGGCAGATCTTTTACAACAAGAGGGACATTTGTCACAGATTGGACACAAGGCAATTGAATGACAGAAGAAGCACCTTTGACATGTTTTAATGTACAACCTTTTAAATTTACAGCTGACAAGCCAGGACTTATTCCTTTCCTTTGCGGATGCCCGGTTGCAGAATGAACATGGCTGACAACATTTAAATTTACATTTGTTTTCAACGATTGAACAGTCAATGTCTCTTTGGGGGTGCTCCCGGCCAGCAGCCGTGCCTTTAAACTTGTTACATAGTAATTGTCATTTATACGGCTGCTGGCCCTTGGCTGGTCGTGAGGAATACTGATGTTTTCCTTTCCCGCGTCTGTACTGGCTGTGAGAGGATACGTTTTTCCATGCCGGTCGGTCCTGTTTCTTAGGGTCAGACTTCCTATCTTGACGTTCATAGGGGTGATATCTGCCCTTCTTGTAAACCGACCCAGAGCGATTTCTGTCGAAACTAGATTGGGCCAACTCGGCGCCAACATATCCCCAGACAGGTCATCACTCACGCCACAGGTTTTGATCGGGAATTTTTTAAAACATAATTACCCATTATTATATGAACTTCAGCACATCAATCTACTCTGTTTATATCTTCCAAGGAAGATGGTGTATCCCCAGACGCCGAATACATAACTCAAATTATATTTTCAATCTTCCTGCAATGATAACTCTAAACCTATTTTCAAAGTATTTAAATGATTGATGATTGAATGTCCATTCTAAAATAATAATCCCAAAAGAGCATATCTGTTTCTATATTTGTTGACAAATAAAATATTATTTTTAACTCAACTCATCATACTTTTCAATCTTCCTTCAAAGTATTTAAATGATTGATGATTCAATGTCCATTCTAAAATTCATAATCCCAAAAGCGCATATCTGTTTCTATATTTGTTCACAAATAAAATATTATTTAAAAAAAAATTATTTATATTATTATTTTATTATATTATTTTTAGAATTTGCAAATTGTTTTCAGTTATTCATTTCCTCTATACCTATATATGTGGTCCATATATATGCAACCTAAATATGTGACACAATCTCAGTTCTGACTCCCCTTTGTGTTATATGTAATGAAGCCCACCACCTCCCACCCCCACCCCTCTCCCCTTCTCCACACCTCTCTCACTATTACACAAGATCTGCAACCCCATTGAGTTCTTTGTTTCTCATCTGATATCATTAAATACCTTTGTTTATTTAGTGTCACTCAATATAGCTGGAGGTCCCAGAGGTGGGTGGGGGGAATCCGGGTGGGGGATGCATAAATGGTAAACAAACAATCTATATAAAAGGGGTACTCAAATACAAAAAGAATTGAGAATTTTAAGTATGTGATTATCAACTGAAATGAGTTCATAACTGTAGGAGCTGTGTCAAAATTAACTGAGGCAAGTTGAATAAAACTGGGCTAGTTGAGGGTTAAAAATCCCCTACTTTTACTACATAAGGATATAATTTCATTAATATTGGGACTTAAAGCTCACTTAAAGTGTCCATTTTGTCTACTTGAATATGTTTAACCAGTTTCATTTTAAAAAGTTAAAAACTCAGCAAGCAGAGGTATAACACACAAAAATAAGTTCTTAAAAGACTAAGATAGCCATAACATTATTAATATTCAAAATTTAAATAGACAGGCATTTCCTTTTAAAAATTCAAAGATTTCAGCTCTATAACCCACATAGTTTGACAGTTACTGGGCTTTAAAGTGGCATAATGTCCATAAATTGGGTTTCTGTGGGCATTTTACAATTGTTAAAGAGACCTTAGCAATTAAACAACAGATCTGAAACTTTTTGGGGGACATACATAACAAACAAAAATTATATATAATACAGTTTAAGACTTGTCACACTAAGCATTTCCAAATAACAGGGCAAAATACGGAAAAAATGTCCAAAAAGGCACTTGGGCGAGTGTCTATGGCCCTCATACACAGGTTAAATGTCTACTAAAAACCTTGATTTTCGCCATATGTAAAAAGGACATAATAATGCATTCCCAGATGGGATTTCAGCTCCATCAATCACATAGTTTAACAGTCACAGGGTCTCTGTGGGCCTTTTAGAGATCTCGATGTGGCTTTCAAATTAAAGCTTCAGACTTAAAATTTGTTACATACTAAGATTACACATAGAATATGTATCTAATAAAGTTTGAAACTTCTCAGACTTACCATTTCCAAGTTACAGAGCAAAATATGTGAAAAATGTCTTAAAAGGGTCACTCAGGTGGGTGTTTAAGGTCCTCATACACAGGTTAAATGTCTACTTGAAGCCTTGATTTTTGGCACATGTAAAAAGAACATAATAATGTATTCCCAGATGAGATTTCAGCTCTATCAGTCACATAGTTTAACAGTCACAGGCCTTAAAATTGGCAAAAAGTCCAAATACTGGGTCTTTATGGGGCCTTCTAGAGACCTAAATGTGGCCTTCAAATTAAAGCCTCAGACTTAAAATTTGTCACATACTAAGATTACACATAGAATATGCATCTAATACAGTTTGAAACTTCTTAGACTTACCATTTCCAAGTTACAGGGCAAAATATGTGAAAAATGTCTAAAAATGGTCACTCGGGTGGGGATTTATGGTCCTCATACACAGGTTAAATGTCTTCTTAAAGCCTTAATTTTTGGCACATATATAAATAACATACTAATATCTTCCCAGATAGGATTTGAGCTCTATCAGTCACATAGTTTGACAGTCACAGGGCTTAAAAGTAGCAAAAAGTCCAAATATTGGGTCTTTGGGAGCCTTTTAGAGACCTCAATTTGACCTTCAAAATTAAAGCTTCAGACTTAAAATCTGTTACATACTAAGATTACACACAGAATATATATCTAATACAGTTTGAAACTTCTCAGACTTACCATTTCCAAGTTACAGGGAAAAAGATGTGAAAAATGTCTTATAAGGGTCACTCGGGTGGGTGTTTATGGTCCTGATACACAGGTTAACTGTCTATTAAAGGCCTAAATGTTGGGGCACATATAAGAAAACACATAGATATATTCCCAGATGATATTTAACTTAGATGAGAGACATAGTTTGAAAGCTACAGTGCTTGAAAGTGGCAAAAAGTGCATAAATTGGGTCTCTGTGGGCACTTTTGAGACCTTAAGTCGACCCCTTTGGGTAAACCTACAGCCCTAAAATTTTCTACAGACAAGGATTACATATCAAAGTTATACCTAGCGCAGTTTGAGACTCATCAGAATTACCACTTCCAAATTATAGGGCAAAATATGTGAAAAGTATAGCAAAAAATCCCCAAGTGGGGGTATTTATGGGCCTCAAACACAATTTTCTCCTCAACTTAAAGTCGTGATTTTCGGCACATGTACTAAGAACATATTAATGTGTTGTCAGGTAAAATTTCAGCCAGCTGAGCATCATAGTTTGTGACCTACAGGGCTCTAAGTGGCCAAAAGTCCAATTTCTGACCTTAAGGTGGCCATAAGTTCTTTTTTACTGAGAGTTTAAGGTCACCTTAAAATAGGGATCTTCCTTTGGGCACCCTTAACATGTGTACCAAGTTTGAAAAAAAAATATTAATTTGTTTTTGAGTTATCGCGTCCACAAGGAAATTTCTACGGCGGCGGCGGCGGCGGCGGCGGCGGCGCGACGGACCTGAATCCAATATATCCCCGACTTTCGTCTGGGGATATAATTAGCAATATCCTCCTCTGCTTGCTTGATAACTGAGTCCGGGAACAATGTATCTAACTCCAATGGGGCTGCCCTTAAAGCATTTAAAGTGTCCGCCTTCACTCCAGCCTTGAGATATGATAAATACGAGTCACGTCTTAAAAGGGTGGTGTTGGCCATATTCACAAACACAAAATCCGTTAGGTGTTCCATAGCCTTGGCCATGGCCTGACAAACACTGGAGTTGAAGTCTAATAAAAACTGGAGTTCATCTGTAGCAGCCGACACCTTGTTTGCTGCTTTGCCCTTGGATTCAGTCCGGATGGTACGGAGCTGAGCTTGCATGTTCTGCTGGACTTTGAGTACACAGCGATTGAAACCAGCAGCTTGGTTGCATATTATGGATGATTCCCGGGCTGATCTCTCCCACTTTCTTAAATTTTCCTGGGAAATAGGTCTGGAAAGTGGTGGATTTGAAGCTATGCCAGCTTGACGCGCAATCCTAAGATAGGTGCTGTTAATGCGGGAAGAGGAGGTATTCCAAGATTTTGGTGTCGAGCCAGATTCCTTGTTTTCAGAGTGCACACCGTACCACTTACTCTGGGATTTGGCCGGCCGGACAAACTGGTCCCGCTGAAGAGTTCCTGCCTCAGTGGTACGTGAAGGGTAACCCTGCACAAGAGTAATGTTCAATTTGGAAAGTTTGTTGCAGAGCCATTCGTCCGTTGGGAGGTTGACGGATACCTTGCCAGGATGTTGGAGTTTGGGTCCGGCAAAGGGGTTGTCATCTGACGTCTTGGTGCCGGAGTCCAGGTCCGGAACATGAGTCCACCCCATGTAGGACCGAATCCCTCTCATAGTTTCTCTGTAAGACTGTTCTTCAGAGAGGGATTGGTCGGGGTCGGTGATAGAAACGTCATGGTCATCAGACAATTCCCCTTCTTCCGGGTACAGATCAACTGGAGGTCTATCCGACATAACACTTTCTGAGTCTGAGTCACTGGACGAACTTTCCCTTCTGGATAAATCAAAGGCAGTGGAAAATGACCTCTTAGCAGGCTGGCTAGAAATCCCTGATGTTTCCGGTCGGTGAGAGGGTTGAGAAGAGTCAGAACCGGCCTTAGAAGCAGTGGTGACATCCACATGGTCGGTAGCCGGTGGCACTGAGGTAGTTGGTCGGTCTGAAGGTTGAGAAGTTGAAGAAGGCTTCAGGAAAGGCTGAGTGCTGATAGCCGTGGCTGGTGGAGCGTGAGTTGGAGTGACCTTGACAGCACTAAATGTCGGTTCCTGGTCTAATGTTTTGGCCAACAGTAATGCCTCCAAGCGGTTGAACCGATCCGACCACTTTTGCTCCATAAGGTCAAGTTTCTGGTCGGTGGATTCAGCAGGAGGTCGGTGAGATGACTTGACCGACTTGTCCGGCTTTTTGGAGGTAGTGGCTTTCTTGTCCTTCTTCTTCTCTTCTTTCTTTCTCTTCTCGACCGGCTTATCACTCAAATCAGAAGGCCCGGCTGGGCTCTGACCATCCACGACCCCCATTACCGTCACCAAAGACGGGTCTACAAGGGTGGGACTGAGAGTGTCATCTACAACAGGGTTCTTGGATGGAGTTGAAGACTTCATATCCCGCTTCTCCTTTTTTAATTTATACGATGGCGTTGATAGCTGGGACAACTGTTCAGGGGTGAGAGCATTACAGTGACGACAATTAGCCCATTCCTTTTCTACACAAGGATCCGTCCCTTTCTTTTTATCACGACAGCGTGCACAAACTGCGTGTGGGTCAAACCCCGCCATCATATGGCCACAACCACCCCTACGTTGACTAGGAGAAGACATAATAAGCTATGAGTCTTCTAGAATCCAAAGAACAAATAAAGAAATGAAATATATAACAGTTCAGTAGATAATACTTGAAAATAAAATTCACTGAGAAAATCCGTGCACCATGTACATGCGCCAAACGAAAAAGATGCTATGACGTCACACTGTCTAGACAGGAAGGAAGTACGACACGCCATCTGGCGAGTGCACAGTACTGGGCCGGCCTGGCCGGTGGAGACACAGGACGTCTTTTTCTGACGTTTGGCGGGCCGGTCCGCGCCGACCGGATAAGCTATTGTCCATTGGATAGGATGTATTAACGCAATAAAAAGATATTTGCATTTGGCAGAAAAGGCATACCCCTACAAGTGATCAACCCAATAAACCCTGATACCAAATTTAGCTGAGTTACATGTATGTAAAATACTTTAAACCTTTAAACAACTATGTACGAAGTGTGAAGTAGGACGATGGAAAAATAAATGTGTGTAAGTCCACCCCCAGCAGGTGCACATAATTACTAGAACAAATTCTAAAAGCTTTGAACACTGGAATGCAGCAAAACATCATAAAACTGACAAAATTGCAAAGCAATTGTCCATTGGATAGGATGTATTAACACAATAAAATACAAAGATAAGGTTAAAAGCTGAAAGTACCGAGTAACACAAAGGAGGAATCATACACTCAGAATTTCAGGGACAGGGATGGTTTGGTAACACAGGCATCACAGAACTGAGACCATTTTACAGAATATGTAAAATGGTGGAAAAAACTTTAAAAATTCAAAACAGATAATAAATTTGAAACTATACCAATGCAAAAAGCAGCAACCATCTGACATTAAAAAAATGATCATATTTTTATTAGAAAATGCTTATTTCCCATTGCAAATCAAGAACCCAGTATTTTTACCACTATTCATGTCCAATGTTTACAACATTGCCACATAAAACACAATGGCAACAAAAACATCCACAAATATTGAAACCATTCATTTTAAGAACTTGTGAAAATTTCTTACAAATAAAGACTTTTATCTAGTAACGCAATAAATGACATTTCCACACACAGGCAAGTTATAACACCATAAACATGAATTACAAAATAATATAATGCTGAGGAATGCATTTCAATCCATTACTTTATGGATAAAATATTGAATCAATTTCAAAATGGTAGATGTGTTACCTTGTTTGATTATTCAACAGATCATTGTCATGTATTAACATTCATATTAGCAACTTTTTCAAAACTATTAGATATGAAAATCATCAAATATTCTTCTGTAAATTAAATATATAAGTTATAGAAATTTATGTTGTAAAATTTGAGTTTTCACATGTTGTCAGTTTGGAGTTTCTGTCACAATATCTGCACTTCCTAGTTAGAAAAACTCTGTGCAAGTTTTTCATGCAAAGCATGATTTACTGGGAAACACAAACACCATATATGTCATATTATTCAAGTATTCATGCATACAATTCTCAGGTCTGAGATGAGATATATGTTGCTTGGGCACATAAATGTTTAGCTACTCCACACAGAACAGAGAGTTTGGTGAACATGCTGTACAAAAGGTATAGGGTTGGTTAACAAAGTATTACAACACAGCTTACTCAAATTAGTTTGATGGTTACAGAAGAACAATATATTTCTTCTTCTTCTTTTTTTTTTTTTTTTTGCACATTTCATAGGTCTTTCCAAGCATGATTCAGGTTATTACCATAAATGACCATTCATACCGAGCTAAATATCTAGTGTGGGCTTTTTGAGTAACATTCTTTTTTTATTTTTATTTTGTGTGTTTAATTTTGTGGTACTGCTTTATTTTTCTGAGATGCTAGTATATTTGCCTACCATATTTATCCGTATGAACACTCCCTCCTTATTTAACACATCCCTCTACGTTTAAACTCTTGGTATTCCGAAAAAAGATGCATTTTAGTACACCCCCAATCAAATAACTGCTAACCAAAATTGGAGCAAGTTGAAACAGCTACTGTATTTATTATGTTATTTTCTTTAGAATTTTGAAATTTTAAGGAATTAAAGAACCTTTATTCTTATTTATCTTTCTGAGAGAACTCTATCGAGAAGGATTTTCAGGAAAGATTGTTTGTGAATACAAACCCAGATTGGTAAGAGTGCCTACTCCTCAAATACAGATGCTGTCAACTATCTTATTTATCACACAATATAGAAACCGGTTCAGAATATATTGCTCGGTAGTTTGTTCACAAATAATAACATTGATTTAATATTCCAATAATAGGTGTTCAAGTTTACTTTCAGTGAACACAACAATTTCACTTAAGCTATTCACTGTAAACTGATTCACTTTAAAGCATGCAGTAACAATGGCCATGTATGCTGTGTGAGTATAAATGTATACAGTTGAACTCTGTTTAGTCTAATCTCAAGTGACTATAAAAACATTTTTACTTGATGAGAAATTAACCAGAAAAATTTCAACAGGAAGGAATAGCCAATCACCTTACATTTACTTCAAAAGAATTATAGCAAACAGAGTTCTGACTGAAGGCGCTTGACAGAACATTCCCATGCACTCAAGGGTTACCTTGTGTAGGTGGAGTGATAATACTGATCTGGGTATAGCACAGCACTGGCTTGACTGCTAGTATGCATCAACAACAAACTCAACATTCAATACACAATAACTTAAATAGGAAATCCTGTGAATAACAAGGATTAGTTTACACAGTTGATTTTATCAATAAATTCAACTTCCTCAGGTCAGTGTCTAGTTGTAACGTCTTGGAGGACTAACATCAAAATATTTGTATGCAAGTATTTCAGAATAATAAAATACAGAAAATAAAAGCCACCCCCTCTGATATAAACATCTAGGATAATTATCAGAAAACAAAAATATTAAAAATGGGATATATATGTTTGTACATTAAAACATTAGCTGTATTTCTGAATGTTTAACACAGAAAAAGTATCAATACTTAAAACAGTAAGCCTGTACTACACTCTTCAGTGTCTATATATCTTTCAGTGAGTCACTACACTGAGCATTTTTCCTTCTTGCAATAAAATGTACAATTTTATGGCAATCACGCTGGTTTCTGCACCTTGCATTAATTTAAATCTGGGAACTATTACATGTACTGATAGAAAGTGCTATACAGTCTTCAATACTTTTTTATTTTGTGTGTGTTTGTGGGTTTTTGTCTTTTTGTGAAGGAAGCTTAGCTGTAAAACATATAGAGAAAATGATGCATATGGTTCGACTTTAGTGCTTTGTCATAGACTGAGGAAGAACACTGCCCAGTGTGTAACAGCTTCACTATTTAACTGAAAAAAAATATTGCACAATTGATTACACATACCTGGAATTATTCGACTCGATCCCAAGTCCAGAGTCTTCCCGCATGTGGTCATGGAAACCTTGACCGGAGTTCTAAAAATTTATATAACAAAAATATTATCTATTTTTATGCAAAAATAGAATGCTACCTATTATTAAATATAAGTTCCTCACTGATAATTAAAATATGGATAATAAAACTGAAAAAAAAAAGAAACAATAAATATAAAATGCAAATTGTTCTGCGAAGACCTAAAAATAAATTCAATGTAAGCATTTACCAGAGACTGGTCAAAAATGATGTTCTATATAATTACATATATTTTATTGTGGCAAAATAATATCACAAAACTGAGAATTACCAAAATGTGACAAAATTAACACCCCAAAACAAAAATCTGTTTAAAGGTAACACAACTCACATCTTACTGGATATGTTGCATTTAAATAATCAGACAAGAGGGTCAAAGATGCCCCAAAAGGCGGGTTGCGCAGGCAGCAATAAGGTTAACGACTGCTGTAATTACAATTAGAAACAAAGAAATGTTAGGTCACCCAGTTAAGGTGAATGTGTTAGACGTGCTAAGAAATGTAAAACTTGTAATCTAGGTTACATAATTGTATCTATGCTATAAACGGACAAATGAAAGGACAGACTTAAACCAATTTCGAAAGCAACTTAGCTATGATGCTTATGTATCTCCCTGTCAAGTTTGAATTCAATTGGACAAAGCGTTTTCGAGTTAGAGTCCGGAAACGGATATGTTGACGAACAAACGAACGGATGGAATTACACCAATTTCGAAAGGAACCTAGCTATGATGGTGATCTATCTCCTTGTCAAGTTTGAATTCGATTGGACAAACCGTTTTCGAGTTAGAGTCCGGAAACAGAATTTTTGATGGACAGACAAACGGACAAAAAACAGACAAACGAACAGACGGAATTACACTAATTTCAAAAGGAACCTAGCTGTAATGGTGATCTATGTCCCTGTCAAGTTTGAATTTGATTGGACAAAGCATTTTTGAGTTAGAATCCGGAAACGAAAATGTGGACAGACAGACGGACAGATGGACACATCAATCTATTAGGCGGGTTGGTTACACACAACCCGCCTAAAAATGCTACTTACCTGTTTTGTATTGTACATCGACTGGCCTGACAGAGTATAGGGAGGTGGTTGACTGTAATTGCCATTGTTATTGTAACTCTGCAAAAAAAAATAACAATATGAATACAGTTAAGATATCATAAAACACAAAATAACCTTAAATAAAATTGTATTATATGTTTGCAACAACTTACAGAATTACCCAAACGTATAACTTTACAAGGAGATTATTGTCATCTCTCTGGACATTTAAAAAGTTTGTTTTGATACACTTACTTTAGTAATGTTGGTCTATGTCAAACTAACCTTAGCAGTGTTGATTTTAATGCACTTGCCTTAGTAGTGTTGGTTTTGATACACTTACCTCTGTGTTTGACAGTCTTACCTTAGCAGTGTTGGTTTTGACTATTGGAGCACTGTAGGTCTCATTTCTCTGTACAGACACTGGGGATCTCATAGAATCATACTCTCCTGGCTGCAACTGACTACAATAGACAGTTTTAATATAAATATGAGAGATACTTTGAAAAGAGCATGAGATCGAGATGCAAAATGAGTGGGTATGTTTATCTAATCTAGAGGCTTTAAAGCACAATTTCATAAAAATAGATTCAAGCTTCATCAGACTGACATTTCTTATGGTGCAAATGACGAAACGTGGTTATCTTTGACATAATACACCATTGTTCCTCAAACTTAGGCTAAATAGGGTCAAGGTTTAAACTGTCTTTATTTCACATTATTTATCAAGTACACTACCCATTGGTGCAGGTGTGGTTTTGGCTTTTCTGGGACGGACTGAAGAAACTGATGGTCTATTTCCACTACTACACTTGATCAGAGATAACAAATAGGGGGGCTTAGCAAAAGCTTTTGGCTTTAAAAATGAGGAGGTTGTATTTGAAAAGGATAAGATATGAAATAGGATGTCAGTGGAGTTTTAAAAGAGGGTGTCACATGACTCATTCTGTGCAATCTAAAAACAATACGGCAGAGCCCATTTCAAAATTTCTGAAGTTTAGCAACACTCTCCTTACTTCCCCATATAGTAGGGAATTACAGTAGTCTAATCGACTACCGACCATATCATTTACCACAAGAACTACTGTATCAACAGTTAGAAATTTACAGATATGTTGCAAATCCCTTAAGTGATAGTAACAGGCACAGCAGACCTTGCTTTTATGATTGTCAAAAGTGTTTTCTGAGTCAAAAGTGACACCTATTAATTTTAAATATACTTACCCATACAAGTGTGAGGGTTTGCACTCTGTAGGATGTACTTACCCGTAAGAGTGTGAGGGTTTGTACTCTGTAGGATGCACTTACCCGTAAGAGTGTGAGGGTTTGTACTGCCCTGGTCCATGAGCCTGGCTGTGAGATGAGGTTGCTGACACCAGACCTCTCTGTACATTATAAGTGGGTTGTATGGGAGGATGCAGCCCATGGTTTTCACTGTATGGAGGTGGGGGTTCCGCCTCTATGTGCTGACTGTGTCTGCCACTGTTAGGATGGCCCTGCTGTTGTGAGTGGTAAGCCTGCTGATGACTCTGCAGAGAGTGATGCTGATTGAGGTGGCTGGAGGAGATAATGGAGCCCACAGCACTGCCAGCCTTTTCAAGCATCTCACTGCAATGTATGCATTATGTACTAATACATGGAACAGTAAGCCTGACATAGGGAACATAGGGAAGTGTAAACTAGATTGGGCCAACTCGGCGCCAACATATCCCCAGACAGGTCATCACTCACGCCACAGGTTTTGATCGGGAATTTTTTAAAACATAATTACCCATTATTATATGAACTTCAGCACATCAATCTACTCTGTTTATATCTCCCCAAGGAAGATGGTGTATCCCCAGACGCCGAATACATAACTCAAATTATATTTTCAATCTTCCTGCAATGATAACTCTAAACCTATTTTCAAAGTATTTAAATGATCGATGATTGAATGTCCATTCTAAAATAATAATCCCAAAAGTGCATATCTGTTTCTATATTTGTTGACAAATAAAATATTATTTTTAACTCAACTCATCATATTTTTCAATCTTCCTTCAAAGTATTTAAATGATTGATGATTCAATGTCCATTCTAAAATTCATAATCCCAAAAGCGCATATCTGTTTCTATATTTGTTCACAAATAAAATATTATTTAAAAAAAAATTATTTATATTATTATTTTATTATATTATTTTTAGAATTTGCAAATTGTTTTCAGTTATTCATTTCCTCTATACCTATATATGTGGTCCATATATATGCAACCTAAATATGTGACACAATCTCAGTTCTGACTCCCCTTTGTGTTATATGTAATGAAGCCCACCACCTCCCACCCCCACCCCCACCCCTCTCCCCTTCTCCACACCTCTCTCACTATTACACAAGATCTGCAACCCCATTGAGTTCTTTGTTTCTCATCTGATATCATTAAATACCTTTGTTTATTTAGTGTCACTCAATATAGCTGGAGGTCCCAGAGGTGGGTGGGGGGAATCCGGGTGGGGGATGTGGGTTGAGCATAAATGGTAAACAAACAATCTATATAAAAGGGGTACTCAAATACAAAAAGAATTGAGAATTTTAAGTATGTGATTATCAACTGAAATGAGTTCATAACTGTAGGAGCTGTGCCAAAATTAACTGAGGCAAGTTGAATAAAACTGGGCTAGTTGAGGGTTAAAAATCCCCTAGTTTTACTACATAAGGATATAATTTCATTAATATTGGGACTTAAAGCTCACTTAAAGTGTCCATTTTGCCTACTTGAATATGTTTAACCAGTTTCATTTTAAAAAGTGAAAAACTCAGCAAGCAGAGGTATAACACACAAAAATAAGTTCTTAAAAGACTAAGATAGCCATAACATTATTAATATTCAAAATTTAAATAGACAGGCATTTCCTTTTAAAAATTCAAAGATTTCAGCTCTATAACCCACATAGTTTGACAGTTACTGGGCTTTAAAGTGGCATAATATCCATAAATTGGGTTTCTGTGGGCATTTTACAATTGTTAAAGAGACCTTAGCAATTAAACTACAGATCTGAAACTTTTTGGGGGACATACATAACAAACAAAAATTATATATAATACAGTTTAAGACTTGTCACACTAAGCATTTCCAAATAACGGCAAAATACGGAAAAAATGTCAAAACAGGCACTTGGGCGAGTGTCTATGGCCCTCATACACAGGTTAAATGTCTACTAAAAACCTTGATTTTCGGCATATGTAAAAAGGACATAATAATGCATTCCCAGATGGGATTTCAGCTCCATCAATCACATAGTTTAACAGTTACAGGGCTTAAAGGTGGTAAAAAGTCCAAATATTGGGTCATTGTGGGCCTTTTAGAGATCTCGATGTGGCTTTCAAATTAAAGCTTCAGACTTAAAATTTGTTACATACTAAGATTACACATAGAATATGTATCTAATAAAGTTTGAAACTTCTCAGACTTACCATTTCCAAGTTACAGAGCAAAATATGTGAAAAATGTCTTAAAAGGGTCACTCAGGTGGGTGTTTAAGGTCCTCATACACAGGTTAAATGTCTACTTGAAGCCTTGATTTTTGGCACATGTAAAAAGAACATAATAATGTATTCCCAGATGAGATTTCAGCTCTATCAGTCACATAGTTTAACAGTCACAGGCCTTAAAATTGGCAAAAAGTCCAAATACTGGGTCTTTATGGGGCCTTCTAGAGACCTAAATGTGGCCTTCAAATTAAAGCTTCAGACTTAAAATTTGTCACATACTAAGATTACACATAGAATATGCATCTAATACAGTTTGAAACTTCTTAGACTTACCATTTCCAAGTTACAGGGAAAAATATGTGAAAAATGTCTAAAAATGGTCACTCGGGTGGGGATTTATGGTCCTCATACACAGGTTAAATGTCTTCTTAAAGCCTTAATTTTTGGCACATATAAAAATAACATACTAATATCTTCTCAGATAGGATTTGAGCTCTATCAGTCACATAGTTTGACAGTCACAGGGCTTAAAAGTAGCAAAAAGTCCAAATATTGGGTCTTTGGGAGCCTTTTAGAGACCTCAATTTGACCTTCAAAATTAAAGCTTCAGACTTAAAATCTGTTACATACTAAGATTACACACAGAATATATATCTAATACAGTTTGAAACTTCTCAGACTTACCATTTCCAAGTTACAGGGAAAAAGATGTGAAAAATGTCTTATAAGGGTCACTCGGGTGGGTGTTTATGGTCCTGATACACAGGTTAACTGTCTATTAAAGGCCTAAATGTTGGGGCACATATAAGAAAACACATAGATATATTCCCAGATGATATTTAACTTAGATGAGAGACATAGTTTGAAAGCTACAGTGCTTGAAAGTGGCAAAAAGTGCATAAATTGGGTCTCTGTGGGCACTTTTGAGACCTTAAGTCGACCCCTTTGGGTAAACCTACAGCCCTAAAATTTTCTACAGACAAGGATTACATATCAAAGTTATACCTAGCGCAGTTTGAGACTCAACAGAATTATCACTTCCAAATTATAGGGCAAAATATGTGAAAAGTATAGCAAAAAATCCCTAAGTGGGGGTATTTATGGGCCTCAAACACAATTTTCTCCTCAACTTAAAGTCATGATTTTCGGCACATGTACTAAGAACATATTAATGTGTTGTCAGGTAAAATTTCAGCCAGCTGAGCATCATAGTTTGTGACCTACAGGGCTCTAAGTGGCCAAAAGTGCAATTTCTGACCTTAAGGTGGCCATAAGTTCTTTTTTACTGGGAGTTTAAGGTCACCTTAAAATAGGGATCTTCCTTTGGGCACCCTTAACATGTGTACCAAGTTTGAAAAACAAATATTAATTTGTTTTTGAGTTATCGCGTCCACAAGGAAATTTCTACGGCGGCGGCGGCGGCGGCGCGACGGACCTGAATCCAATATATCCCCGACTTTCGTCTGGGGATATAATTATTGGGGAGAATGGCTAGATCTGTGAGTTAATGGAGCCCACTGTACTACCAGTGTTCCCACAGCATCCCACTGAAACGTTGTAACCACTTGTTTAATTCACCAGTGAGGCCATCCCTTAACATTAAGCAACAAGTCATAGAATTTATTGAATTTCTGCAGTAGACTAAATACATGGGAAATTTCCCTGTCTAATGAATTAAAGAAACAAGGCTGAAATTTGTTTCGGTCTACATGAGCAGCAAGGCAATCAGAAACATATATGTGCAAGCCTCTAGCACGTTTCGCAGTTATTACACTATTAATGTGCTTATTTTTCATACACTTTTCCCTTTAAACAGTTTTAGTTTTTTCTATGATTGTATTTAGAGTTAAACAGTTGTTTTGCTTTTGTAACCCATAATTTGTGTCTGAGTTCTAGTGAAAATGTTCAATCTTCTTACAATTTAACAGCCACTAGACCACTCCTTACCTCTGCTTGGTTTTGGGAGACTTGGATCTGTGCCTTCTGTGTGCATGCTGCTTAAATTTTGGCAACATCTCGGTAGTTCTAATGAAGGAAACAAAAAAAGATGATTGTGGACCACTCTACTGCTGACAAGCAATAATTATTTTTGAAATACAAATAACAAAATGAGCATTCTCTGTAAACAAGCTAACTTCTATTCTTATCGAAAGATGAATCTTTAAAAATTTTATGTATTTTATGTATAAATTTCAAATGACAGATATCTGTATTTACATCAAACATATACTTCTTCCTTCAGTTCTTTATTTTCAATGGTAAAGTAATCTATGTATTTAACCTCTTAGTTTTCATGAATAAATTGGCTTATTTACCAGGATAATTTGAACATTCAATAAATTCTGTCACAGTTGCAGCACAAATATTACACAAAGGCTATATACTGTGCATGTGGAAAGTTTAGCTGGAAGAAACTTCTACGAATGTTCAGATTTTGAAAAAATTCACTGAAATTAAGTTTCAACAATGATCAGTTTTCACTAACAAGATAACTAACCATTTAATAATATAGTAAGATCAAACTTTCCATTGTCACAGCTAATTGGCTTAAAAGGAAAATCAATGAAAATTTGCACTTGAACAAAAAAATTAATCAATGAAAATGGTAAATAGAGAAGCACTTACTGCACGGCTGTATAAGGAATGTCCACAATCATGTCCTGAGGTACTGCATCCACATCAGGGTCTATGTACCTGAGTGTAGAATCCACAGTGTTAGTAACATTCTAGTACAGAGTAACAAATACACTTCAACCTATACAACGACAACCCTCTTGAAGAAGAACTTTACTAAGTTAAATTACTGTTATAGGAAAAGTAAAAATAAACATTTTTTACTGGAATTTATCAGTGCCTGTAGTTCCTGAAAAAATAAATGTTTGGTTCCGTTCCTCAGAGATTCCCTTTGTACTGTAGTTTTAACAAAGGATAGGTCGGTATCAAAAACGTGTAGATCAGGTGGCCGCCAATGCAAAACCGTTCCAATTCTGTGATTCCGAAAAAAAGATGTCTCTTATTACATCCGCAAACAAATAGGCACACTAACAGGAAGTGATACTTGTTTCCAGTACATACCCGATATATCGGTGTTTGAAACAGTTAGCAGTGAGTCCACATTTCCGAAATTGCAGGATATTACAGGATGAGTGAAAATGTTGCAGTCAAACTGCACAATCAGTCATGATATACAACGTATTTTCAATTTTCAGCCAAAAAGAATCTAAAACATCGGATTGAAAGTATAGTATAGAAGTATCATTAAAGGTTTTGTCAAAGAATTTAATGGGCATGAAAATATGAAAAATACAAATCACCTTTCCTCTAAATCTAATTTTTTTATATATCGATTGTCTCTATTAGTAAATGAAAGAAACTTGGAAAAACTTCACCGTGAAAGTTCTGCACAAAACACTGAGATCAAGAGACAATATCTGTATATTCCCTGATTACACACATTCACTGTAGCATCAACACAAACACTGCAAAATGGTCAGAATTAAGAATTCACATATTGTCTACAACAGAGGAAACTTTTCATACTCACCTGAAATGTTCTGCGAGTTCTTCAGGGGGTTTTCTATTTCCTGGGGATTTACTTCTCCTATGATAATACAAATTAACAATAATATTGTGACAACTTATAATACCAACTTAAAGTCAGGCTCTCTAGTTTACTTTATTATCCAAGGTTAAATCAGGACCAATCCAGAACCATAAAGGGAAGACTCAAACATTTGCTGTATATGACAGCCACTAGGCCACTGATGTCTGCATGCTGTATATGACATCCACTAGGCCACTGATGTCTGCATGCTGTATATGACATCCACTAGGCCACTGATGTCTGCATGCTGTATATGACATCCACTAGGCCACTGATGTCTGCATGCTGTATATGACATCTACTAGGCCACTGATGTCTGCATGCTGTATATGACATCCACTAGGCCACTAATGTCTGCATGCTGTATATGACATCCACTAGGCCACTGATGTCTGCATGCTGTATATGACAGCCACTAGGCCACTGATGTCTGCATGCTGTATATGACATCCACTAGGCCACTGATGTCTGCATGCTGTATATGACATCTACTAGGCCACTGATGTCTGCATGCTGTATATGACATCTACTAGGCCACTGATGTCTGCATGCTATATATGACATCCACTAGGCCACTAATGTCTGCATGCTGTATATGACATCCACTAAGCCACTGATGTCTGCATGCTGTATATGACATCTACTAGGCCACTGATGTCTGCATGCTATATATGACATCCACTAGGCCACTAATGTCTGCATGCTGTATATGACATCCACTAGGCCACTGATGTCTGCATGCTGTATATGACATCCACTAGGCCACTAATGTCTGCATGCTGTATATGACATCTAGTAGGCCACTGATGTCTGCATGCTGTATATGACATCTACTAGGCCACTGATGTCTGCATGCTGTATATGACATCCACTAGGCCACTAATGTCTGCATGCTGTATATGACATCTAGTAGGCCACTGATGTCTGCATGCTGTATATGACATCTACTAGGCCACTGATGTCTGCATGCTGTATATGACATCCACTAGGCCACTAATGTCTGCATGCTGTATATGACATCTAGTAGGCCACTGATGTCTGCATGCTGTATATGACATCCACTAGGCCACTAATGTCTGCATGCTATATATGACAGCCACTAGGCCACTGATGTCTGCATGCTGTATATGACATCTACTAGACCACTGATGTCTGCATGCTATATATGACAGCCACTAGGCCACTAATGTCTGCATGCTATATATGACAGCCACTAGGCCACTAATGTCTGCATGCTGTATATGACATCCACTAGGCCACTGATGTCTGCATGCTGTATATGACATCCACTAGGCCACTAATGTCTGCATGCTATATATGACAGCCACTAGGCCACTGATGTCTGCATGCTGTATATGACATCCACTAGGCCACTAATGTCTCCATGCTATATATGACAGCCACTAGGCCACTAATGTCTGCATGCTGTATATGACATCTACTAGGCCACTGATGTCTGCATGCTGTATATGACATCTACTAGGCCACTGATGTCTGCATGCTGTATATGACATCTACTAGGCCACTAATGTCTGCATGCTATATATGACATCCACTAGGCCACTAATGTCTGCATGCTGTATATGACATCCACTAGGCCACTAATGTCTGCATGCTGTATATGACAGCCACTAGGCCACTGATGTCTGCATGCTGTATATGACATCTAGTAGGCCACTGATGTCTGCATGCTGTATATGACATCTACTAGGCCACTGATGTCTGCATGCTGTATATGACATCTACTAGGCCACTGATGTCTGCATGCTGTATATGACATCCACTAGGCCACTAATGTCTGCATGCTGTAAATGACGTCTAGTAGGCCACTGATGTCTGCATGCTGTATATGACATCCACTAGGCCACTAATGTCAGCATGCTGTATATGACATCTACTAGGCCACTGATGTCTGCATGCTGTATATGACATCTACTAGGCCACTGATGTCTGCATGCTGTATATGACATCCACTAGGCCACTAATGTCTGCATGCTGTATATGACGTCTAGTAGGCCACTGATGTCTGGATGCTGTATATGACATCCACTAGGCCACTAATGTCAGCATGCTGTATATGACATCCACTAGGCCACTGATGTCTGCAGCCGCACGCCAGCAACTGACTACCTCTTCGCTATACCTCACAGAAGGAACTTTGAAATAACAAGTCTTAAATCTTGCTTGAAATATAAATGTAAAACAGAAATTTCATTGCAGTGAAGCCAGATATAAGGCATTGGAAACCAGTATCATGCAAGTTTTGATGTGGTAAAAAGTTAGAAATATATGAAATGTTTAGTAACAATCAGAAAATTTTAAACCTATGTGTCAGTGAATTGTAAACCATTTTAGTATATCAACCACAGTTTAGTATTTAAGAAATATCTATGCAGTGGTACAACAGGTAGTATTTAGTTAATAAAGAGTAGTTAAAACAGTTTTCATAAATACAGATCCCGTGGTATGTTGTAACATCTAGTCAAAGAAAATTATACAGAGAAACAAAATTTTAAATTTTTATAGAAACAGCTGTGGTATGTTGGGTGTCAGGCAGTACCAAGTAGTCAGGAACATTATCTTGGAGAGTAGATATCTTCACATGCGAAATGATTAAAGTGAGTTGCTAGTTATCATAACAATAGTTTATTTACAATATTATTTACACTATTCCTTCAAGTATCCATTTTATCAGACTTCAAAACTGTCAATCAGTTAAGGTTCAGCCACCATTCAAAGTTAAAATCACCTTTTCTTTAAAATTAACACAATTTACTATCAAGACAGTCCTAATTTATGTTGAACATATTCTGAATGTGCCCAAGTATACCTTTACTAATGGTGTACCAAGCTTTAATGTAACGGGCTAGCTTTTTATCTGATTCAGTTAATCCTTAATATTTTTGATACCACTCTTGGAAGAAATTCTATCAGAAAGTAATTAGAGAGGTTTAGTGTTACGTTTTGGCCATCAAAACCTTAAACGCAAACGTATTTACGTCAGCATTAGATGTGTATCAAATGACTTTTAAGGTTTGGGGGGTCAATTATGTTAGGTTTTATACGATAAAGGCTGGTTTATTTACGTTCACTCACCCCTATCTATTTTATTTAAAAACTACACACTACAAATAAATATCCCACAACCCCATAGGCAGATAAATATGTACACCATGTTTTGGTCACAGGTCGGTTTACAAACGATGCTTCTTTTTTATCACATCAAAGAAACTAAGTTTAGCTGCACTCTTTCATATGGACGTATTGCTAAACCCTTATTTAACAAAAGTATCCTCTTCAAACTCAACGTTAGGTAGCTGTCAAACGCATCACTAAACCCCTCTATTATCTAAACCTACTCAAGATATTGAATACTTTCCTCCTTAAATAGGTTCAAAGGATGGAGGAATTACCGGGTACATGTAAAAAGATACATACTTTCAATTCTGCTCACTTTCTTCAAGTTTTTTTTTACTTCAAGGAGATTCTATTTTAAAAGTCATTTGTGTTAAAAACAGAGATCTTAGGTATGTCTCAAATAAATATTTATTTAAAAGAGATATTTTTCACAACTAGAATGAGATTTTCAATTAAAATACTAGAAATCTGTTTAATAAAATGCATAAGAAGGTCTTTTTGTATAAAAGAGTCCTGTGTAAAAAGCTATACCTTCGTCTTCTCCTGCTATCTCCGGAAGCCACCGATGTCATGGATCTGATGTGTAAACGTGCAGAAAACAGTGCAAAACACAACATGATCACAGACATTAGTACAAACACGTCCACACAATCACTATGCACGTTCAGTTTCCCAAGAAATATATTCAAGAGTACATTAAGATGAACACAAGCAAAGCCATGCAAAGTTGGTGTGTACTGCATTACATTTGCATAGGCCTATCAAAGAGAACTCCATTTCATCAAAACTGAACTCATTGCTAGTGAAAGGTTGAATTAATGAGTATTCTACTGTGTAACACAGAGAGAACTCTTTTCTGGTGTGACTTTGAAATTTTTGTAAACGTTTACCCGTAGACTCTGTAAAAAAATGAGTTCCTTTAAAATATATTTCAAGCAATTTTTTATGCTTTTATCAATGAAAAAAGTACATGAGTGAGAAATTACCAATCTTCACAAGCCTTATACTTCTGTATACTCTCTGGTTTGACCTGTCCATTTTCGGGGGTTTTTCCCAATTTTGTTTGAAAAGTTTCGTCTTTGTTTTAATTCATGAAGTTTTTTGTTTTTTGAAAGTTGATTTTATGTCTTTCTGATCTTTAACAATTGGTTGAATTTTTCAATGAGATGAAACAATGAAATACAATCTTAGCTTTGAGATATAAAACCAAACTTTTTTCCTGTTGATATTTCAATTAAGTGTTGATAATCTCAAAATGTATAGTATGAGAACTACAGCTGCCCCACTGTAGAGCCAAATCCTAAGGAAATAAAAAAATACTTCGGCTTACAGTGGCGATCAATATTAGTGACCGGGACATTCATAAGGAACGGGACATTCATAGTGAATGGCAATCTATCATAATATTAAAACAATGGACAACAGGGGCACAGGGTTCCAACACTCCACTTATTTTTATTTTTTGAAACAATGAATGATCGATCAACCACTGGAGAAAGAGCTTTGAAAGACCTGACATTTCCACTGAAAAAGGGAATTCCACTCTTTGCAGTTTTATTTAAGAGGTTGTTATATTTTGTTGAGAAGTTGAACTTGCCTTAACTTTCAAACACACACACACCAGCACAGGCACAGATTACACAAAAGTAGTACACAGAATGATTTCATTAATTTTATATACAATGTTTTGAAGTATATGATTGCACACATACGTATGTCACTGTAGATATTCTCTATAATTTTTAATTATTTCATTCATGCAAAATAGATAACTGGCTTTTGGTTAGAAGATGTTTCATGATAGCAAGAATTACACAATTCTAAGGGGGAAAAAACACCATGGAAATAAAATTTAATTTTGGTTATTACACATTAGTTCTAAGGCTGTGATAGGTTACCCGGTTACCTGAAACCGGTCCGAATTCTTTAGGAAACCGAGTACAAACTGGCGAAGCGGGTAACCGAAAAAAATATTAAATACAACGTAAATCAATGAAATACTCAGCTAAACCTTAGTATTGTGTCAGATTTCTTTAATTAATGTCAGTTTTTCACGTAATTTTGCTTATTTATACAGATATTTAACATTATTTTTCGTAACGTTTTGTTTACATCATCCGCCATGTTTGCTTCTCTGCCACTTCCACTGGGTGACAACTAAAAGACGGTTACCCGAATTCGGATCGATTCTTTCGAGGCAAATAACCGGTGTCGTATTTCCAACGAAGTCACAGCCTTAATTAGTTCCCACAAATTTATTACGATGAGGTTGATTAATCCACAAATATATTAATACGATATATACAATCACTCATAGTAATAATATTAGAACAAAGGTATTTATTATGTCATGGAGGTAATTTAAATGCTTTATTAGAACCTTTAAGGAAGGTGTGAACTTGGTCGCTTTTAGCAGTCAATGAAACTGAATTCCTGTACATTACAAATTATCACTCCTTTATCTAACAAGAAGAAACAACACTCAAAGTAACACACTCTTCCAGTAGAAATATGATCAAACAGTTAGCTGTGATATTGCTATCAGTAAAAGATAACAACAATTATTTTTACAATTTTAGGAATATAAATTACAACTCTAAATTTTAAATGCAATATTTCCTAAAGAGTGTAGCAAAGAATTCTTAATTTCAACAACATTATTACATTACTAATTTTGACAACATGCTTATTACAAACATACACATACATTGGCAGTCAGAACACACTTACCCACTAAGGTGAGGTTTTAGTTGCAATGGCCTGTTAATAGCAACAAGAAAAACAATATGTGTGAGTGCACAACAAGTGTATGGTACAGTGAATCTGTTTTATGTACAAGAGTGTGTCGTTATTATTGACAAAACACAAACAATACAGGTATGACTCCAAGAAATGTCAAACGCTGTTATCAGAAAACTTAATTAAAACAGAAGTTAACATGTGCCCCAACAAGATTTGTTACTGGTAATACTTGAGGTGAAACAATGCGCCCACCGTGGTAACCTAACATCTTACACATACCCTAAAACATGACAACATCTCCACACTACAGTACTCCATCCTGGACTTAATCATTTAATTTATTCTCCCAGGTAAGTTTACACAATAGCCCATCCTTAACAAAGTGACAGTATGACCATAAATTTATTTGTTACAAATGATCATTTTACAAGTTAAGTACAGGGATATTCATTAAATTATCACTGTGTTAGTACAGGCTATCCTCACCCAGCTGACATAAAACCAGTGTCTCTCTCAACACTGGTATGCTCATTTCCTGGAACATATCAACTTGCTGTATATTCTTTTTCAGTATCACTGATTGTGAACTTGGTCACTCTATTGTATGTAAACAAGATAACACCTGTGACTAAATACACAGATACTGTAAACAATCCTTAAATACAATATCTTACCCCTGGTATCCGCCGTCTCTGATGCGTCTCTGCATCTCCAGCCAGTTGTCATGCTGGTTCACATTTTCCGTAGACTTGCGGTACTTCCTGTGTTTTGTCCTCAACTCAGACTCTGACTCACTGGCTTCAGTGTACTCAGCAGGTACTCTGAAAAATGTAAAGACTCCAATATTTAGTGTCTGAAGAACTACTTATTTCACAAAGCTTTCCTTCCCAGCCATAAATTCATCTCAGCGTCTCCCGGGAAATTATATTCTGTCCAATGGCTCATGATTTATTTTAATCCCTATATTTTTTTGGCATTTAAGAATCAATAAGTACAAAGATTAAGTCTGTTAAATACCGGATAATAACTTCTATTGAAATATTTACTGCTTTTTTCACAGTGAACTGACCTGCACTTCCTGTACAAACTCTCTCCATCTGAGTCGGGATCTGCCCGACTCTTGTGGTGGCGCCTGCGTTGTCCCCCCTCACTCTCAGATTCATACTGTCGCCGTGGAAACATCATTCTCTCCGAGACCACTGATGTCGGGGACTGGCCACCAGATGTGAACAGACCACTGAATAAAAAGTCAATTTTTTTTTCTTTATTTGTCCCTTTCAAAAGATGAAGTGTTATCAGGAAAGGATCTCAATAACTATATTCAGTAACTAGCCTTGAACTACATTTAAACCCACAGATGCGGGAGTCCACTTATTAAATGTCTAGCTTGTTTGTCGCTCAGCCATCAATGCTTACAGTTGTTAATATTTATATGATTTGTATGTGTTTTAAACAGTAGAACCTCTGTTATCAAACTCTCTGTTACCAATTACCCAACCTCAAACCCACTCTCCCAACTCAATTGTAACCTGCTATTTCAGGCTTTCTATTATCCAACCTTTCTATTAACTGACCTAATTGTTACTCCCCCAGGAGGGTAAGAGAATGGTAGAGGATATTTACCTATATCGATATCACTGCTAGCATACCCAACGGGTGTGTACAGTACTGGAATACCCAACTACCCTGTACCCAAAGCAGTGAAATCTATGCCCCCAATGGTTGTGCACCGTCAAGATCATTACTGGCGTACCCATTGGCTGTGTACACAAGATCTATATCACTGCTAGCGTACCCAGTGTGTATACCAGCAGTGATATTGGTCTAGTGTACCTAGCGGTTGTGTACACAAGATCTATATCGCAGTTAGTATACCAAACAACTCCAAATTTTTTGAGCATACCCAATTTCTCATTACCCAAGGCAGTATGTACTCAATGGTGGTGCAATTAATATCAGTACCTTTTACAGCGTACTCAACAAGTCCATACCCAAGGCAATGTGAAGTAATTAGCTTTTAAGGAAATTTTTCGAGTAGTCAGAAATGGGCAAAGGATCACTCTCTGGATTAAAATCACCAGCTTTTGCAGTGTGAAACAGCTCTGTTTGTGGGCAGAATAACTTGGTTATTGTTACATTTTGACAAAACTTACATTCTGACAAGAACATTGTCAGAAATGATCGAAGGAAGAAGTGATGGAAATAAGGGTACACTAGCAGTGATTCAGATTTTGTGTACATAGCTGTTGGGTAGGCTACCGGTGATATAGATCTTGCATACGCACCCATTGGGTACACTAGACCAAAATCACTACTAGCGTACACAGCCGTTGGGTAAATAGCCACTCCGTAAGAAAAAAGAATAGAGATCTACTTCGTTAGTTTTTAAAATATGAAAACAGCTTTGTAAAAGTCAAACTACAAGTAACCCAATTAATACATTTTCTGAAGTCAGAAAGTGAATTCTTAAGAGGATAATTACCACTCCACTAATTACAATTATATAGGCAATTCTATTGTGGTCTGAGATTTTATCATGAAAAAGGTTCTTTAATGCTTTTGTTGAAATTCCTCTTTACATTCAGCTCTGCTATTTACACAAGTTATAATTTTTTGTTGAAACTACCACTTACATTCAGCATTATTGTATATGTAGTAATGACTTACCTTTGTTTAAATAACCACTTATAATTGCTGCATTGCTAAAAACATCTGACTTTTGATGAATCTACAATTTACATTCAGGATTACAAACTGTAACAATGTTAAACTTGTGACACTACCATACATACAAGGCATCAACAAATGTAGCACAGAGTAATGTTTTGCCCTGTAATTATGCACTGGCTCAGGTCCTCCCAGTCTCCTTTTCAGTCACAATAAACTCACCCAGACTTGCGTTTGTTTTCCCAGGGTACAGAACGACAACTCCTCGGAGACTCTGGGGCAGATTGGTACCCTTTGTCCCTCCTGAAAGAAAATACTTTAATTTAATATTCTGTGAGGTAACTACTTACTTGCAGCTTACACTGATCAAAAATATTTTAAAGACTGTGCATTATCTGAGCACAGTAATGGGTTTCATCTCCAACAAGAATTAGTTCGAAACTTCTCAGCATAGCAATCATTCAGCTTCCACCAAGGAATCATAACTTCTACAGATAAAGGAGTCAATTTACCACAATAAAAGACAACGCTTCATGTGTTAAGTCATCAGACTCATCAACCCAGCAAATTTTTTCCTTAGTATCTCAGTACTCAAAGCTCTTTATCCAAATGGCCTTATCTGTAACATTTATTGGATTTGTTATAAACCAAATAGGTTCAACATAGGTATTATCTGATACTGTAAGAAGGACATTTTTTATCAGGTTTATTTTTATCACTATTAAGTATCAGTGGTAAAGGAATTAAATGAAAATCTATTGCTATTTTTGTATAGACAATGCACAGAAGTAAAACAAATACACCAATAAACACCAATAAATTACTACCAACTACAGTTTTTCTCCCGAAACTGAGGTTTGAATCAAACCCTTTCAGTATACCATTTCTATATGATTCATAATAATTACTGTCAGTAGTGTGTCAATCCTGTCTTTTCTCCTTTCTTATGAAACAATTTTAGATAAGTTTATTTTACTTCACAAGATTACAGATACTGAATTGCAATATCAAGATATGCCCTGGAAAGGTATGGAGATTTTTGAACGCTTACCCATGAGGTTCATGGTCTGGTCCCATCATCACAGCATCCATATCAGAGTCCCTGTGGTAAGGCTTAAAACCTGAACATACAAGAAGTTAGGTTTCTACATTCAGACATTTTATAGTGTTTGCAAGATAAAAATGTCTATAATTGAATTTAATATTGTAATATTACATTGAATGAGAAGGTTCATGCTGTAGATCATTAGTCAATTTCAATTTCGACCTTTCTTCTGTGGATTTTCAGAGACGCAAGTGCGACTTTGATGTTGTTTGAAACCTTTATATATTTTTAAACCATGTTTTTTACAGCTTTTGTTTCATGTTTTCACCATTCTGCACACACTTTACATGAACCTGAACTGTTTTGTCACTTTTCTTTTACGATAATTTGCTACTTTTTAATATATATTGCTCTCAAAGTTTTGCAGCAATTATATCTTTTATGTAGTATTTTGGTCACACATTCATTATTTTCTTTGATAATTTCCAACCATCTGTCTGGCTCTGATGATGACTTGTTGAGGATTGCATCAATGGCTTACCATTTGGCATGCTCTCCACACTTTCTCTGCGTTGATGCCGTTTACTTGGCCTCCTCACTACTTTCGGCTGCTGTCTGTTGGAGGCATCTGCTAGTGCCTGCTTCTCTGTGCGACCACTGAAAACCAGAATGAAAACTCCTGTACAGTCACTTCTCACATTAAATCATTCATTTTTATATATAAGGATTTGCTGTATAATTTATTGGGCAGCATCAAAAACCTCCTCTTCTTTAATTCTGATCAATACAATTTTACTTAACTTACATGTTCATGTTTTTTGGCTTTCATACGGCATCATATTGCTACTCTTCTAAGAATGGTGATTTAAACTGAGGTTTTTTTTGTAGCTTTGATATCACATCACACTGCTATTCTTCTCAGAATGATGGTTTAAACTGAACATTAATACTCAAAAATTATAGAACTAGGTTTATAAAAGAGAGTACTGAAAGTAAAAACCTAAAACTATACCTGTATCTATGTTTGGAACCAAAACTGAACAGTTTACCCTTTTCTTTGTAGCTTTCATTTGCAGATGTCAGCCTGTAAAATAAGGAGTCTCATAAAAATCTTACCTTCAAAAACATCTGCATGTAAATATTCATGAAACTTGTACAGAGCGTATGACCTCTTTCACAATGACTCCACCCACAAATTATAAACCTTGTCTAAGTTTACTACAAATAAAAACAAATATGGCAATCTCCATTGAAGAGATTTTACTGTCAAGTATAGGATAATCTCATCAAATTTTATGCCTTGACCAACTTAAAAGTGGCAAAGCTGGATGTTGCTTGCCTGTTACTGACAGGTTTCGAGGCAGAAATCTTGACCAACTAGAAAGCATGGTTTCCTACATCTCTGAACTACTCCTCATGAGATAACATTCAAAGTAAATCAATCAGCACAAAAGTATGTCATTTATGTAAACATTGCATATCTCAGTGATATTTGTTTCTTGCTGCCAATTTGTCAGGGATAGCCACATTGGCAAACCTTAAATTATTTTTGTCTTATTTTAGAGAAGACTGTTACAGCTCATCTATCAAGAAATGCTGAAACAAATAAGAACTGTAACCAAATATTCGGTACATAATTAGCGACCAAATAATGCCACCTTTTCAGCTTCGATATCTGGAAAACAATGTAATGCATTTGCAACAATGTTTCAGAGACAAAACTGCTCATAACTTTTCAACCCTCCCAGTGTGTTTTATGAGGAAAGATCCTGTTTGAAACGACAGTTAACACCTTCATTAGAACCCATGTACATTTCAGTTAAATGAAGATGACATTCACAATTAATTATTACGGATAATATAACTTGACAATGCTTTATATTATTTCTTAGCAAGTTCTAACAAGGATATTTACCACATCTTATTCTTGTATAAGACTCAGAGATATTGACATATGGCTATAGTTTGTATACCTGAAGAAAGCATGGTGTTCAATGCAGCATTTCCAAAGATGTTTACAGGCAGACTTTGTGGCACAATCAAAAGCATATGTATTTTCTTCATTCTGAGCAGAAAAGCACAAGCCGAGGATAGTAAATGCATGCTCTTACAGGCCAAGCACAAATTAAATCATAAAATCTTAAAACTCTTACATAAAGGCAATAAAAAGATATCAGACCTCTCACAAACAAATGTTTTATGTCGCCTTTAACAAACTGTACATCTCACATCATACCTGTCACTTACAACATATGTATGTCTATTATTTTTCATCATATATAATGTAACCAGTTTATTTTATTATTAAAGTTCCAACAGAATGTTGATAGTTTGTTGTTACATACCTTGTTCAATGATTAACATAAAATTTTCAAACACTAAGAGAGAAAAAAAACTCCATATATGAATCGTATTGTATTTGTAACAATTCCTGCTGTGTGTAAAAACTTACATAATAGTCCAAACAACAAAACTTACACTTTTATCCTTCACTCTGACTAGAAACATTTTGCCTTTAAATGTGACTTTTGATAATCTTGGCCTGCAAACAAATAAACAAAAGAGCCAGTTAAATTCAGTGACACTTGATTCACACCATATTTAAAAAGTTATAGAAAATACTGAAAATAGCCAAATGCAACACCAACCACATTCTGCATTTCACTAGACTTCTGTGAACTAAATATATAATGAGAATTTGGGCATAGGGGGCATATGAACATTCTATCTTCAAAAATAACTTAACATTGTAACCATTACATGGCTATGACTTTATCTCACTTTTGTCCAGTAATATCTTTTTGTATAAATTTATGGAGTGCCCTATTTCAAATACTCAAACAGCTTTCTATAAGTGAAGAATTTGAAAGTGACAACAAAGATATTTGCAGAATTGTTTCACTTAGGTTTTACTACATATGTACCATTATTGACATTATGTTTTAAACATATTTTATTCACAATTCGGCCACATTTTTTTAGCAATTATATAGAGCCCTTCTTGTAAATATTATTTTTTCTTACCAGAAGTAATTTCCCACTTTCTGTTTGTTCCTGTACACAACAATGCCTGTGGGAGTAAGACCAAGGAAGTACTCGAGATTCCCCTCCCCCTACAAAATCAACAAAAAACTGCAACTTACCTAAAACGCGCATGGTAAAATATTGGATATTTTCATCCCGTTTTTATCATCTCATGCCATATTGGAAGGGATCAGCTGCTCCCCAGAGACAAAGCAAGAGCTGGTTTTAAAACCAATGCCAACGGATGCAACAGACAACTAGTCACTTGCTAAATCTGATAATCACCGAGACCTCGGTACACTCTGTTACACATATTTACAATGAAGAATTCAGCTTGATGTCACAACTACGGATAATGCAATATCAAAAACTTAGGGTTTGAGTAAAGAGGACAATCCTAGACAAATCAGTCAGAATTACCAGAAAAATTGCTAATTTTTTCCCACTGTAGAGAGGCCATAAAACTAACAATATGTAATAATGCAGTAGTAATAACAAAACTTTATGCATGTGTTAAATAGTCTCTTTAAACACCCACACTCTTAATCATAAGTCTTACAAGTCTTTCCCCCTTTTTTGAGACAATGAATGAGTGTATTTCATAACAGTCAGGATTTTACACTCTCACTGGAAGGGAGAAATGTTCCCCCAGAGAATCATAATGCACTAAGAACGGACCTTGGCACAAGGCCTAATACACCACAGATGACACATTGCAGAGAATTGGGTGCGTTAATTTCTGCTTTGTAGAAAAAGAAATATTAACTGTCTTAGTAGACAGTGCTTTTTCACATCATTGATAAACCTGCTGTGGGATCATATGACACATTAATTCAACAAAGTTATTCTGCAAATAGTATACAAGCACAACATAAAGGCAGCATTTACCAGAACAGGATGCAGATCTACTCCATACATCTCCAACCACTTTGCTTTATCCAAGTAACGGTATTCTGCAACAGCTGGAACCTGCCCTCTGCATGAGGATTACATGTTTATCATTACATATTTTTCAAAATGATAATTCTCTTTACCTAAACAAAATCAATGCTACCAATATTTTTGTAAAATGTTACTAAAGACTTCATTAAAAACCCTTGGTAACTTAGATGCTTAATATATATGGATAGGATTTCAAATAGTATCCAGTTTTAGTTTCTGTCAGACACATATAGATTTGTAATGGATTGAAAAGTTTTAACTGTATGAGTAGATTCACACTTTAAAATATAATAGTAATAATAATGTTAACAGCTTGCTTTTACTTTTAATACATTGTGATGTCTGATGTATGTTATGTACTAGTTGTCATGTCTTGATTAAGAAATATATATAATTTTAAGACTTCTGAGCAATTGTACTTGCAAAGGAAAAAAACACCACTTTTTAAATGTTATTAGCAACTTACATTAAGGTTTGGTGCACAGCCACAACCCGACTCTCAAAGTCTTCTGTTTGATTGGGGACAAATCGAAACTCTGACACATAGCCAAAAGTGTGTCTTTTGGGGTCAAAGTCACCAAGTTCAGCTGAAAGAGACAAGATGTACATTAGGAGATAAGGCTTTTTCTGAAATGAGGAATAAAATAAAGTAATAGCCCTAGCAGATATCTTATTCTCTGAAATGAGGCTAAATTTGGTTTGAAGGTGAGCTTTCACAACAATATACAGCAGTTGAAACTTTAATTAAGCTTGGAGGAGAGCCTTTTTGTGGAAATTTTTACTGATCAAAGTCTCCCTACACACTGCATCAGCAGAATGATGCATAATCTAATATATCCCCCCCCCCCCCCCCCCCCTCCCCCCCCCCCCCAAAAAAAAAAAAAAACCACTTTCCACATTTAGAA
Organism: Sabellastarte sp. h YS-2021; assembly: GCA_964017235.1. Classification (NCBI taxonomy): domain Eukaryota; kingdom Metazoa; phylum Annelida; class Polychaeta; order Sabellida; family Sabellidae; genus Sabellastarte; species Sabellastarte sp. h YS-2021. The sequence continues at coordinate 142,524,347 of OZ024928.1, forward strand.
ACTTTTAAAATTTTAAACTTTTAATCTGCTTAACACATTAAAAGAAAATATTGAATAGTATTTTATGGACATATATATTTTCTATGATTGGTACAACTAAAGGATAGTGTAATAAATAACTGCAGAAAACTGCCTTGCAGTTAATAGACTAAAGGGAAAATTACAGATTAACACTACTCATTCACCAGCGGAAATATCTGAATATCATTTCACAACTACAAATATTTCTTAAATTTTTACCACCAATAAAATCCAGAAATCCAATGTTTCAAATTTAAATATTAAATGGGAATTTGACATTTGTAAAAAAAAAATTCTCAGGTTACCAACATAACCTACTTTTGAAATTTTAGTTTAATATATAAATTGCACATAGAAGTGACGCTAATGTGTATTTTAAATTTAATGAAAGTTGACAGAAAGCTACAATAAAGTAGAAACTCATGATAATCAATCAAATATGTAACTCAGGAGATCCAAAAGTTTAGATACACAAGACACAACAGAAGTCTCTATTCTTGTAAAGGAACCAGGGTCAGAGATTTCTTGGCAAAAGCCAGTGTCGGCTTCAGGCTATTTCACCAATTGTCCTATGTTACAACAGTTTTTATATCCCAGTCAATAATAAATCATATTTTCTGAGATAACAGGCCCAGCTAAGTCACCAAAGAAAGCACTAAAGAAATGGATATGTGGTAAAGGGAAGAAATTATGTTTATAATCTATTATATGTCACTACTCTTTCTTTCAACATGAGATATTTATCTTTCTTTTTCCCCAGATTCTCAAACTACTGTTCTTCCAAATATTTCCAGGTCTTAAACACAGTTCAAGAATAATTGAGAAACACAAAAGTTGGAATATGATAATGTCACTCAATTTTAGTAATAAATGTTCCCAACTCCGTACCTGAAAAGGTATAACATTACCAGTGTGATCAAGCCTATTGTCACCTATTAAGTCAACATGTCTTGCTTGAATTTCTATAGTGCCTCAGGCATTAAAGGATAAAACCCTACCCATTTAAAGCTGATTTTATATGTAAAGTCAATTACTTCAGAGTCTTCAGATCCCTTTGATAAAGGAAGATCTCACTACCAGTTAAGTGTATTTAACACCCACACCCTTGTAATAAATGGCCAAATATTCAATTAAATAAATACTATGCTTCAGGTTTCTATCTTAGTCTTGTTCACTTTTTATATTCACAAGGTTGCAGGTTTTTTTATAATACTAGATCTTTCATTCAAGGCAGGTCTTTTTCAGGCTTCAGGGGAAGCGATGGTTCAATATTTCTCTTGAACACAAAGGCGCAAGAGGTGAAACACTTCTTCAGAGTTTTTATCACATCTCTTTTGCACAATTATACGCAAGGATTTAATAATTTTAAATGCCAAGATACTTCAATTCTATTTTCATTTTTTTTTCTTTTTAATAACAACTAGCAAGGATTATATTCTACATCTTTACAGGTGCTTTTCCCATCTTTTTCCTTGTTCACAAAGCAATGGAGAAGCGGGCACTTTTATACAAGGCAGGAAAGTGGGTGAAAGTGTTCCAGTTTTAACTTGTGACATCACAATGTCGTCCTGTCATGTCCCGCTTGTTATACATTATGGAGGCACTGCTTTTATTCACTTAAGGGTATATAATAGGTGAAAAATAACACACACTTATATAGAAACCTTTGAAACTGTAATTCAATATTAATTTACAGACCTGAGATGCTTTCAAGGTTTAGTTTCATTTTGCATCAGTAATTTTTCACAAGTTTGTCCAAATAAACAGGTTTATTTATAAATAGTACATAGCACATTGCACATATGAGCGGTGCAGTGTGGGTAAAAAATCTAAGAAAATTTTTTTTTTTTAAATTCTGATTTCATACATTAGCCAATCAGCCACAGGTTGTGCTATTAGCTGAACTTACCTCCATTTTAAAAGTTTTCTTATTTTGCCAAAAATTAACATTTTCGATGCCTGTACCCCACAGCCCAGAGAAATAGTTTACAACATGAGATTTAGAAGAAATTACATAGTACAAAGATCCCAAGATTTTCAGAGCAAATAGAGTGACATGATGTTGCACACCATAAACCCCCTAACCCTACCAAGTATCACCTTCCCATACCTTACAGATTCTGAGATATTGCCCGAACAAGATTTTAGAAGTCAAGGTCACTTTAGTAAGGTCAAAGGTCAAATCAAGGTCACACCATGACAATGCACACCTACACCTCCTAACCAAAGTCACCGCCAAGTATCAACTTTCCACAAGCTGGCCACAACTTACAGTTTCTCAGATATACCCCGGACAAGATTTTTTAACTTAACGTCAGTGTGGCAGGGTCAAAGGTTAAATCAAGGTCACACCATGACGTTACACACCTATACCCCCTAACCAATGTCCCTACTAAGTATCAATTGCCTATAACTTACAGTTTCTGAGATATTGTCCGAACAAGATTTTAAAATTCTAGGTCACTGCGGCAAGATCAAAGGTCACATCAAGGTCACACCAAGACATTGCCCACACCTTCACCCCAATCAATGCCCGAATGCCCATCCGGACACCATGGATGAAAGCAATACCACACAGCCCTTAAAGGGTGTAGGGAAAAAGCAGTTATATATTTGTTGTTAGCTAAAACTAGATTCAATGTAGTCTAGCCTGGGCATTCAAACCACTGAACTAGTAATGTAGTAAAACTATATTCAATATATTCAACAATGAACACATACACTGGACTGCATATGCTGACAACTCAGTAGCCAGGTCAGGCTGCAGTACTGGTAACCTGCCCTGTAGCACATCCTTCTTCAATTGGAGAAAGAACTGGTACCTAAAAAGATACATAAAAGATACTAAAGCAAGTTGGTCCTTTATGCATCCTATATTTCACTGTTAAGTTGACTTGTTATCAATTCTTTTATATGTAGTATGCACAAGGTGTACACAATTTTATTTACTGATATTTTTGAAAGTTTTGGACAATTAACAATTTTTAATCAGATATACAAAGGGTTAAACTGATTTTTGTCACTTCAAAAAAAATAAAGTTTTGTATTTTTTATGCAAAACCCCTATGCAGTATATGAACTTCAAGCTTGCACAGTGCATCTTAGAAAGTACTTTCACTTGACAGACTTTCAACTAAACTGACATATGGGCTTTTAATGATGATAGTGTGTTTCCATTACCATTTCTATTCAACCCCAAAATTCAACCCCCACAGAGATTAGTGCTCCAATCACTACTGCCTTTCTGTAATTGTATTTCAATTAGATACGTCTCCATTGTTGATAATATGTCAATTTTTGTGTTGTTGTCAGTTGTCACAAAAACCTGTAGTTTGAACACAAAGGACTGATATAAAATTATGCAAAGTTTCTGACTGATTTCTTCATAAATATACCTTTCCCTATGACCTGTAATAATAAAAATAACCTTCCCTTTGAAGATGTTCTTAAGTAAACAGGAAGCTATGACAAACCAAACAGTGTCAAGTGCATTTTAAAATTAACTATATTCAATCTTTTGTGTCTATTTGGAACTGTCACAAAACAAACAGGAGGTTCTACCTTGCTTGGCAAAATAAATAGTTCAACATTAAACAGTTTTAAGACAGACACCACTAATAAGAGAATGTCTTCCGTTAACTTTGGTACAAGTTTTTGTTAAGAAAAATGCCAAAAGCGGTAGAATAATATTTACATTTAAATTAACAAACATGAAGCAAACACTCTCAAAAAAGATAAGAAACATGATACGCGCTTACAGTATATCAAAGTGTCCAATTAAGAAACTTTAACTAAAGAAGTAATAATTTAAGACAAAGTTTATCTGTAAGAGATAGCAAGTATATCGATTCTTTCATTTGAAGTTCTATCACACTTTTAATATGCTGAAGCAACATACACTAAAATGTGATATGTAGGGCTTTGAAAGAGTACTTGAGTTAGTGGGGTATTTGTTAAAGAGTACATTAACGGCTTACTGTCATGCTTTTGGAGTACAGAAAAGACTACTCATATCTACTTGAACAGTAACTCAAGTTTGTTAAGCAAAAAGTGGCACTTTTGTCTCTTTTACCATTAAAAACAGTACTTATTGAAGAAGAAAATAATATGGAAAAGTACTTCAGTACAAAAACTACTTATCGTAAGGGCCTCAGACTCTTCTGAGCTTTTGGTAACGATTACCATGAACCTTTCTCAATTTGGGCTTTTAGTTACAAAAGAGAATGCACACACAAAGCATGCCAATACAATTTGCTTTAAACCACAGCAATATTTTCTTAGGCACAAGTACAAACTAGAGAAATGCTATGTAGTTGCATTTGTAACATAAATAAAGCCACTAAAATTACTGTTAAACTGTTCAGACTTATCAAACAGATGGAAATATTACATGTTTGTGTGCATGAAATAGTTATAACTGGTATATTTTTCTGCTCTAAACACCAGTAAATAGTAGGAATACATTTTTTTTTTCATACTCAAAAATACTTTATATTCAATTAAATTACTCCTGCAAGTCTTTCTTTTGTTAAAAGTGTCCAATATCTTTCATTATTGGCCAGTTGTTTCTCAGTGATAATGACCATAAATTGAAGCCCTTTTTACATATTTCTAAAGAAACCCTTATACTCTTTGTTCAACTAAAATGATCATTAACACCCAAAAATATATTCATGAAATATCGAAATGAAGAATAATAACGTTAAACAACATATTCTTAAGAATTACAAATTAGGGAAGTGTAATTTAAATAGGTTAAAAGCCTCTTACAGTAAGTGTCCAATATTAGAAAATAATGGATTGCTGACTCGGTCCCTTCGGACTTACTTGGCCATTAACCTATACATACTATTCACCAACAGTGTGTCAGTGACTGTCATAGCATCTGAAGAGAATAGACTACATGGCATGGATTACAGCAAGGTTTATAAAATGAGAAGTATGATGTCAAATCCAATCATTCAACTAAAATCTATAAACTAGAATATGTTGTGACAAAAAAGGCTAAATTTGGAAGAGTTGAAATGTCTTCACAAAATAGAAATACTTGGCAAACTCACACTCAGATATGGGTTTTCCTGTTACCTATCGAGTCACTATACTATCTGACTTACAAGACATAACTACGGTATTTATACGTTGAAATACCCCCTCCTTATTAAATGCCCACCCCTCTTACTCTCTACCTTTGCAAAGGTCATATTTCGGGTTTTACATCCCTCTCAACAGCCAGCACCTTTGCAATCCCAGAATTCAAAAAAAAGATGCTTTTTGGTACTTCCCCAATCGAGTTACCACTAAAGGGATACAAAGAAAATAGAAATAAAACATGGCAGTTTTGATCACAAGTGACTTTAAAATGACAAAATCTACAAAAAATATGGGATAAAAGTTTATTATTTCTTCAGATTTAAGGTTTGATTCAAATATTTTAGGTACTTTTACAATTCTACATGCTGACAATCGAGACAAAGGCTGTAAACGGTCCATTATTGCCCACTGCCACCAGACTTGAGAGCTTTTAGTATCTGTAATAGTCATCACCCTTGCCCCCTCTTTAATCAAAAATGCATCGTCCTGTGGGGCATTTATACGAATAAAATGGTATGAGATTAAACTGTTGCAAAAAAGAAATTACAGTATACTTGAAAACTCTTGTATCATTTGTTTACATTGTTTCACACATTACCCTGGACTTTACCTTGTGATTTCTTCATGCAGTTTACAGGGATCTGCAGCATAAAACTTCACGCCAAAGTACAAAGTGTGAGGGGGTGGAGCTGCAAATAGATGTCAAACAAAGTGTATGTTACAATGTTTGTGAATTTCATTAAATAATTAATGAATGGCAACAATTCTTCTTGTTTCTTCCTTTAATGAAAAAAAATTACTTATCAGATTTTATGGATTTGTGTCAGTACCTACTAAATATCTATCCAAAAAAAGAAAAAGATTGTTGGATATCTTGTTTATTATTGCAGACACTTTACCAAAAAAAAAACACCCACATTGTTACTAAACACACCATACATTGTGGATCACATACATGGAAATGTACACTTAGGACCTAAAACATAAACCTGTTATATTTTAACATATTATATAGGTTATGTCACAATGGCCTTTTCTTTGGACAGGAAACCAATCCACAAAGATAGCCAAGGCATGTGTTTGTGACACAATGATATTATACTTGTATATGGTAGAATTCTATGCACAATCCATTGCAGCAAATTTAGAATTGGTAATGATAAAGAAACAGCTAGGTTAGCAGTTATTATTGAAAAGACATGAAATTCACATTTTGAAGAGGATGTACAACATTAAAAATAACCTTGCTCCACTATATCTATCTGATACTCTCCTACGTCAGATCCCAACCTAGAAAGATTATCTGATTCCAATATTGAGGACAAAATTGAGCGAGCTCTCCTGTAGAAGTTCCAAACTTTGGAATTCTCTCCCTGCTGAAGTAAGAACTAAACCATTACTGGGGACTTTATTAAAAGCTCTTAACAAGATGTATCCAAACGGCTTACTTAAAAAAAGACAAAAAACTTCATGGTTTTGAGACCTTGGCCCGTATTCACGAAAGATATTAGGCAGGGCTTAGGCTTAAAGTTGAGACTTTTCTCTCAAGTTTCTGCCCAAAAACTGCTAAGACTTTTGTCTTAGGCTTAGTGGTTATTCACAAAGAATTTAAGACCGGTCTTAGGCTTAGCCAAGGGCTCAACTTTAAGACTGGTTGGTAGTGGGCTTAAATTTTGTAAAGAGGACTTAAATATGGCCGCCATAAACTTTTCCCACTTCAAAATTTGAAATGGCTGTAAATAAAGTATAATCATACAGAACACCTCACTAAAGCAGTCTTTGGGACTTTTATATATGGTAATATAAAGTTTTCAATTTCAAAACATCACTTTTCCTTAGATAAAATGCATTAAATGAAGGATATATGTCACCAATAGTATAGTTTGAATAGAAAAGAAAGTTCACATGTCACAGAAAACCACTGTGGTTATTTGAAAATCTTCGACTTAGCTAAGTCACCCTTTGTGAATACGGTTTTAAGACAAAACTTAGCTGAGACAAAAGTCTCAACTTTAAGACCACATTTAAGCCTAAGACCTGGCTAAGTCTAAGACCCTTCGTGAATACCAGCCCTGGTATGTCAATATTCATCATACCTGCTTTAGGTTAGATTGCAGTAAGCTGAATCAGAATTTAAAAGAGAACCTGCATGTAACTGATGTCTTGCACTTGCAGTAACCCAAATGAAGACACATTACGTTATTTCCTTTTTTGCCCATTATATACAAATATCAAAGACGAACTCTTGCAATAATTACCCCCTTCTGATAACTCACCAACCCTTGATCAAATTCTCTTTGGAAAGCAAAACTTATGTTTTGAGAAAAATATTAAAATATTTGAAGCAGTCCAAAGATTCATTGTCTGGTCAAAATGCTTTTGATTCTTTAATTACAAGCAGTGACCTTCTTGTGCAGTCTCATCTTTACATCATTTGTAAATACTTTACCCTGCAAGAGGGCTTAATATAATTGTATTTTACGATTGTTGCCGAATTGCGAATAAAATATGATTAAATTCATTTTGAATTTGTACAGTAGTTTGTTCAATATCTAAGACACTGATGATTACACGGAAATATAGAGTGATGCAACAAAATAGTTAGTTGTTTGTTCCATATCTAAGACACTGATGATCAAAAGGCAATATAGAGTGTTGCAACAAAATAAGGGCCAAACTAGCTTAATTATACACACAAGACATCCATATTTACTCTTTCACATACATACCAATATGATATGGATTGTTGTGGCCAGAAGCTACAAAATTACTCTAATTCTTCCAATAAATCAACCATACCACCACAAAAGACAAAATGACAAAGAAGAATATGATCTTATGATCTAGTTTTCAACATCTGGCCAATTCTGTGCAGTAAATGCCCATAGATTCAAACACTGCTACTCATCAGAACAAGAGAAGGAGAAGGTGTCTAATCACTGGCTAGATTACTCTACAAAATTGTCTCCAGGCTATACTACACAGGTAGTGAAAAATATACTTAAAAGAAAAATTAGCTGAGCCTCTATAACTGTAACCATATTAAATATATGAATTTGTTGATGCAGCAAAATGGGTGGTAGGTATGTGGTATTTAAGAAGTTTATGTTACACTTCAGAATTTTGACATTTTTAAATTCAGATTTTTCAAACATTCACACTTCTTACAAGAAAGTTATCATTTTGTTTGAGGACTGAAATACATTTGGAACCATATACTGATTAAAAGGTTAACAGATTTTAGGCATTACATTGGAATTTACACCTCAAAACTGAATTATTTAGACTAAAAGTTTCAAAACCAGCACCCTGTGTTTATGAGGTATGTCTTGTTTTCCCTTAACAAACATAAAAGACCATTTTGCAATTTAAGAGAAACCGATAAACCGTGCAGTTGTACCCTCAGTTTACTTCATTGAAATATCAAAATTGGATTAAAATTGAATACTGTACAACATCTTTAGGAATTTGATTTTTTAAACTGCTAAACCATATATTAGCCGCACATAATGCCGACATGATATATAGATTGATAAACTTCTTCACACATTGCTAACATTTCCATGAGATCAGTGTAAAAATGAGACTTTGAGACATGGCATACAGTTCTTACAACAGAAAGAAAACTGTGTCATACAAATAAATGATACACATTCTATCTTGAAAGAATAAGGCCATTTATGTCATGTTCCAATCAATTTCCACCCTGTCATTTGCATGTATTATTTATCACTAATTGATCAAATCTTTTCCAAAACATGTCATGCCAGAACGCCTATATTCCTTCAGAATACAATAGAACACAAACAACCTCAGTAAGTCTGTTTCTATATTTTCTCATTAACCATTATGCCAACCCTCACTTGAACTCTGAGTACTTTACTTCTTCATGTGAAGCTTGTAATCACAAGAATTTCATAAAGTACATTTCCACATAAAATTTAAACTTGATGTGGAAATACAAAAGTGGCAATACACAGCTATTCAAACCAAAATGGTGGAGCTTCAAATATCTCAAACAAAGAAAAAAATTAATTAAAGAAATAATTCAAGATTTTAAAAAAGGAAAGTCAATTTACAACAATGATACCAAATATCATGTGCAAACACAAGGAAGTCTGGCATTTTCATGGGTGCCCTATCAATGTTTTATTTTAATTCAATCAAGTCTCAATTTCTGTTAAGATTTTAACATGGTCCATGATTTATGATATAACTAACAAGTTTCTAACTATTTCTCAATCACTGAAATTCGAGAGGCTTTGCCAGTACTATGAACAGTAATGAGTCTCCATTATACCTTCAATGACATGCATTGTGCTAATATTACTTTTACTACATATCTGAAGAAGGAGATAATAAACAATTATACTAATTGATTGAAGACTTAAATCCAGATCAGAGACGCAAAATAATTGTCTTAATTTCTGTAGCATGTGTGAACAGAGACCCATAAATAATGCATAACATGACTATGGTCGTCAGACATTTTCTCTTTATGAGAATATCAGGAAAACTTGTGGGTTGAAATTCATTTAACCAACTTTTCCCTTATTCACTTTCATTGTAACACAACAGTAGTTCACACAGGAAACCAAACCATGAATAACAAGACCACTGCCGCGGTGTGTATCTCCCGCTGAGCATTAAAGGGGAAGAAATACCTTTTCCGAGATATTCACCATTTTTCATTTTCTGCTAAAATCCAAGATGGCCGCCAAAAGTGGCAAAAACTGAAATTTTTTCCCTAGGCACAGAATACTGTTGTACTACCCTGCGGGTCAAAAATTCGCTCGAAATTGCTCCATCTCTTACCATTTCGAAGATATTTTCAATGATTTATTTTCCCCTTGAAATTTTTCCCCTTTGCATAGGATACTCTTGTACTACCCTGTGGGTCAAAAAGTTCGCTTGAAATCGCTCTATCTCATACAGTTATCGAGATATTCACAATTTTTCATTTTCCACAAAAATCCAAGATGGCCGTGCCAAAAGTGGCGAAAATTGAAATTTTTCCCCTTTGCATAGGATACTCTTGTACTACCCTGCGGGTCAAAAATTCACTCGAAATCGCTCTATATCTCTTATGGTTTTCGAGATATTCACACTTTTTCATTTTCCGCTAAAATCCAAGATGCCCGCCAAAAGTGGCGAAAGTTGAAATTTTTCCCCTTTGCATAGGATACTCTTGTACTACCCTGTGGGTCAAAATTTCGCACGAAATCGCTCTATCTCTTACGGTTTTCGAGATATTCACACTTTTTCATTTTCCGCTAAAATCCAAGATGGCTGCCAAAGGTGGCAAAAATTGAAATTTTTCACCTTTGCATAGGGTACTCTTGTACTACTCTGCGGATCAAAAATTCGCTCGAAATCGCTCTGTCTCATACGGTTTTCGAGATATTCACACTTTTTCATTTTCCGCAAAATTCCAAGATAGCTGCCAAAAGTGGCAAAAATTGAAATTTTTCCCCTTTGCATAGGATACTCTTGTACTACCCTGTGGGTCAAAAAATCACTTGAAATTGCTCTATCTTTTACGGTTTGCGAGATATTTGTCATTTTTCACATTTTCACTAAAAGTAGCAATAAAGTAGCCATTACTCACTTGTACATTGAGCAACAGTTGTGAAACTTAAATATGTTACAGTTCACCAAAAAGTAGATGAACAACATATTTGAGAGAAATTGTGTAGCTTCAATACTTTTGAAGATATAAGCCATTTACTCATTGTGGTTATCATTAAAAATTGACCAAGTAGCTATTACTCACTTAGCTATGGAGATACACTTCCAAACTACTGACCATTTTGTAGCTGTGGAGAAAGTAGCTGAACAACATATTGGAACAAAATACTCTAAATGCAATAGTTTGAGAATTATAAGTCATATAATTATATTAGGTAAAAGTGCTATTACTCACTCAAAATTAGGCCAAAGTTCACCAAACCCAAAAAATATTGAAGAGCGTAAAAATTCATTAGGACAAGTAATTTACCAAAAATGTGTAACTGTAGTAGTTTCAGAGAAAACTGCGTGACTCACGCACGCACACACAATGAGACATGGTGCAAATTATAATCTCCCTCCGGCGAGCCGGGCAGGAGATAATAAACTTGTTAATGCAAAACACTGGAATTGACATATCCTCACAGAATTTTAGTTTTGAAACTGGTGCTTCAATATTTTGAAAATTGAGCTGGCAATGACATTTCTTGAGGATAAAAGCAAGTTTTGGTAGACTATTCAAATAGACCAAACTTACAACTGTATACACTAAGGCTGAACTTTCAACAAAAAGACTATCAGCAGTATTAGTTACAACAGTGTGTGCTCTGTTCCTATTATAGTATCACAATAATTACATGATTTAAGATGAAAGAACATGTAATTTTGTCAGCATTATAAAAGTCCTTCGGGGTAATAATGCTTTGCCTTTTTAATATACACACTGGGAAGTGTACAGAGAAAACAGGTATATGTACACAGATTATGATGAATAACACAATATGCAGCTAATACCACTTAATCGTTCAGAAGCATACTGTAATTATCCTAATAAAAACCTCTGAGGCTATAAGCAGATTTCATCTACTTTTATACCCTGTGTAATACTGGTAATTGTAAACTTTCTTTTCACATAATTAATCATAGCTGCAGTAAGTTCTCAACAAATACAAAATTCCATTGCTCTACCTTCTAATTAAACGTGGAGATACTTTTAATGGTCAGAAGTCCACAATATCTCAAAGGAGTCCACAATACTGTAATTCCAAGATATTTTAAACCAGTAATAGCAAATAAATGGCACAAACTTATAAAAACAAATCAACAGGCAAAATTCATAACTACAACATTTACAATAATAATGTTATATTTAAATATCACAGAACAATTACCAGAGAAGATTCACTTACTTTCAACTTCTCATGTTTGATAAAACGATTTTGTATATATGAAAGTGAGACTTTTTTTCAATAAATATGGTAAATATCAGTGTGGTTTTCTAACCTGCCAAGGGCTATTTATTGTTCTTTTATTTATTGTGGCATATAGACTGTTTACACTGAGATAATAATCTGGTTATAAAAATTTATGAATACCTTCCAAATGTGTTAAATGCTTCATTTTCAACATTTTCTGACAGAACAAGTGTCTTTATGATAAATTTTGTTTAGCGTACCTTAATTACAACTGTCATCACTATAATTTGAATTTTAAAAGAAAACTGGTTTTAATTGTTATATGTAACAATTATTTGTAAAAATACATGTTACAATAACAAAGCAACAAACTAAACTAAACTTTAATTAATGTCTGATCTACTGCTGTCTGAAAATACTGACACCCAGCTTACTTTGGAAAAATAGTATTGTTTTCCACATTGACACATTCTCGAGTTAAAAAAATTAACATTTGAAAATTAACTGGACAAAACATAGTTTTCAGTACTTACTTTTTAACTGAGATCCTATATTTTTGCCTGGTTCCAACCAATGCTGTTAAAAAAAGAAAACAAAATATAAAAGCTGTATTCTGCATTTTAACTCTGGTGTTAATTCAATGTTATGACAATGATTAAGTATATCAGAAAGAAAACAGAACAGAATACATGTATATAGCTTGCTGCACCTTAAACATCAATCAGGGAAGAAAAGCAACATACATACAAAAGTTACACTAAAACTGGGCCAAAAATATAGAAATATATTAACATTTAAAAGCAAGTGTGTCAGAACGAAATTTGCCAATGTGAGAGTTAACAGGATACTGGTTAAACAAGAGGGAAAGTAGGCAAGTGGTGATTAAAAACAGTCAAACACTGGCAAGCAGGCTGTTGGTTTGTCTTCGTCATAATTTTTTCACATAGAGCATATCTCTGAAATAGTGAACTTACAGTTTGATTTGTCTCATCCAGATACCGAAGCCCAAAATAGTCTTTCTCTAGTAGGTTGAGATGTTCAAACACACAGTTCAGTACCAACTGACCCTTTGCACCAGTCTGAAAGATTGGAAACACAAAAGGTGAAAAACATACAACAGTCAGATTATTTTAACAACACTCTTCTTCTCTCCAAAATATCTTTATATAACTCATAATTGAAAATTTGGTACATTTTGTGAATGTTTGAGAACTTTAAGTATCTCTGTGGTCATTTGTCTAGCTGGGTAAACCAACTGTGTAACAAACGCAATACAACAGATTGTCCATTCTAAAATGTAATAAAAAGTAATGCATGGCAAAGCAATAGTAACATACTTACAATTTGCAAATTTAAAAGTAACTAGAGTATTGCTTCACAAGAGAAAAACACATACAAAAATTCAAGATGCCTGCAAAAAAAAAATGTTAGTAAAATGCTTTCTGACTCTGTTTTGTAGATGACTCTCTGTTTTGTGTTTTGACTGCCAAAAATGGTGGGAAAACAATTTTTGCAAAAAGTGGCGGATGATTGCATATACCCTGCAGGTCGAAAATTTCATCAAAATTAGTGTTGGTATCAAATAAAAATATCTGTATCGATATCAAACCATATTTTAACCTTCCGTATCTATCGATATTGAAATATCGGGGCACGAGATGCTTTCCTGGGTGAGACCTTCCGAACTCTTTCGCGAGTTTTAGTAGTATCCCGAAACGTAAACAAATATGGCAGTTCCGTTTTCACGGTAAGTAAAAGTTACAAAAAATGACATGAAAAGGCATAAAATCTTCGAATTTTCTTCTTTATTTTAATGGAAGACAACACAAGTGGATCTATTAAGTAGTATGTTTCGATATTGATATTGTACCTTACATTACCGATATCGTTATATTCAGCATGAATTGATAAATATTTCAATATCGATAAACAATACCAGCACCAATCAAAATCGCTCTATTTCAGACTGTTTCCGAGATAAATGTGTTTTCACGCTTTACACAGCAATTCAAGATGGTCATCAATTATGGCCGGAAAATGATTTTAGGCAAAAAATTGGCAGATGACTTAGAGTATACTTTGTGGATTGAAAAATTTTGTCAAAATCACTCTTATGTCACACCAATTCCCAGAAAAATGCATTTTTGGGGGTTTTTCCACAGAAATTAAAGACTACCACAAAAAATGGTGGAAAAAGGAGCAATCTGCCGCTTTTTGGCAAAAATCGTTTACCCTGCCATTTTGGCCATATTGGATTCCTGCATAAAACATGAAAATGTATATATCTTTGAAACAGTGTGAGATAGAGCAATTTCAATAAAATGTTCGACTCACAGAGTACTCACAGTCATCCGCCACTTTGGGGCAAAAATCATTTTCCCGCCATTTTTGGTGGCCATCTTGAATTTCTGCGTAAAGCATTTATTTATTTATCCCAGAAACTGACAGAGCTAAAGATGGCAGAAAAATGATTTTTAGCAAAAAGTGGCGGATGTCTCTGTGTATACCCTGTGGGCCAGAAATCTCACTGAAATCGCTATCTTATACCATTTTTTGAATAGTAAAGATTTTTTGTTTTCATCGTTAAGAAAAATTGTGTTGTTTAGTTAAATGTTAATAAGTCAACCATTTTGTATTAGATCACTTCGAAAAGTTAATGATTTCTAGACATCTATATGACAAATCTACTTGCCAAATTTCATATAAAAGGTGAAGGGCTTTTTAAGTTATCAACCAGACAAGCACACCCTTTAAATAACATGTTTTTGGTCATGTAACTTCTCTGATTGGTCAAAATGTCATGACACCATATTCAGAATATTTTCCCAGGACAACTGCATACACATGGGAAATTTGAAGAGAATCTACCAAGTGGTTGTTGAGCTACAAGCAACAGAAACATGTGGGAGCCGGCAGAGCCAGTGGCCCCTTGAATGTGAATTTCTCCTGTATACCTCTCCCTTGTGTGACACTTAATCAACTTGAACTTTTAATATGTAATAATAACAGACTACTTGTAATATACCCAGTATTACAAATCTGGTAACACTTAAATATTGAAATTACAATCACTCATTTGATGTGTTTCATGATACCATAAATGGATGAAGTCATAAATTAGGGTCAAGGGTAAATAGGAGAAGAACTGTTAATTTGAATCAAATCAATTCCAAAATTGCACTTGGATTTATTTGGGGTTTTACGTCGCTTTCAACACTGTACAGGTCATATCACGACGGGTAGTTGGAAGGGCAGAGGAAACCAGTACATATAGTTCGCTAGGGTTCTGTACTGTAAACTGCCGACCAACGGCAAGCAACTACCAGCTTTCCCACTTACGGCCATGACGGGGATCGAACCCCGGCCGCAGAGGTGGGAGGCGAGAGTGTTACCACTCTGCCACCGTGGCCCCAAATTGCACTTGGAGAGCAGTGTTTCTGTTGTTGTGGAAATCCTTATTTAGAAGAATTTGAAACTCCATTGGGGGAGATCCCAATTGGAGTTTGTAGTAGGGGGGTTTGGAATTACCAGTACTTGTCTAACACTTGTAAATTGAGTTCCACTAGGGAAGATCCAAATTTCAATCTCCATATGTGTGGGTTTGATTATCTACATGTATTAGTAATTTAGTAATATCATTAAAATTCTGTTTCCTTACCAAAAGCTAGTGGAGAGTGAAACTGGGATCTCCTAAGTTGAAACTCCAATTACAAGCATTAAATAAGTGATTTCAATTTTGATCTCCCCCAGACAAGCAGAGTTTCAAATTCCCTTAAGTTAGGATTTTCACTTTGACACATACAGTACAGATCACACAGTTCACAAATTTCCAAAGTTAGCTAGGTGCTGCAAGGGACAGGGACTTTATGGGGTTTAAAAAAGCAATGCCATTACCTTGTAATTAACAAAAAATATTAAGTAGCATGGCAATGCCTTAAAATTCTAAATGTTCTTATGTAAACTGGAGAGTTGACTTGGCCAAACATATCCACCACCTTAAACACAATAATTTTCCAAACCATTTTCATTTCTTTATTTGTATACATATCAATCTTTCGGTAGCATATTTTACCATTTGGTCCAATGCAGAAGAAAATCACATATGCATGTCTGAAAGTAAATGACACCTTAAATATTTTGGTTTATGACTTTAGGTCACGCTATCAGTTTCTAAGGCAAATTCAATTGGCACATTAATACAAAATTAAATTGGTATGTACCGACATAAAATTGAAAGATGTGTATGAAAAAAAAGACATTTTACAATAGCACACAAAGTAGAGATGATAATTCTGCAAATCTTGTGTGTAGCTTCATTCAACTGAAAAATATTGGAAGCAAGCATTTCCCTTTCAGATTTACACAAAATGGGTCAATGCCCAATGAAAATATTTGCTAACTGTAGACAGGCAGCTTTGGGCAAACCTAATTATCTGTTAATCTTCCTTAGTCTTGCTGAAGGCTCAAGTGTTTTTGCAGTAAGGGAAAGTTTTCAGTTCAGATAATGGAGTTTCAGTTTCCATAATGTACTCATACAGGTACTGACTTTTACAGCAGCATACAGCTCTGTTTGATACATTTCTGTCTCTTTACATGTATGAGTCTTTTATGAATACCAAATATCTGCGTGCATGTTTGAAAAGATACCATGCAATTTTGAGTCTTAAGCAAGGCTAAATCTTCCTTGCAACAACTTTCTCACACAACACAAATCTTACTATTCCCTTTGATGAGATTTCCTAAACAATGCCTATGAAAGAAACACCATTATCTTAAGATTTTTAAGTTAATTGCCTCACCAGTTGGAGTGAACCAACAACCAGTACTTATGATCATTTACCATATAGCTAATTATAAATAATGAACAGCACCGTACAAAAGCCTGATGCTAAAGACATGTCAATACTTTAATCATCTTTTCTTTAAATGGTTCACCAAACGTCTGTCAAAAAAAAAAAAGAAAACAATAAATTTCCGAAGTTTTGTTTTGCAAAAAAAAACCATTCTCAATGGTAATTTCTAAAATGGCAATATAAGTTTTTGTAAAAGGAGTATAACAAGAACAAAGCTTGTTAAAAGAATGTTTAAAATCATTTACAAATAATTTCCATGCAAAAAAGTTGTGACAATTGAATCCCTTTCTTGGTAACTTTAAAATTGAAAATTTTAATTACTTAAATGTAGCTTTTATAAGCTACAAGCTTACCATGTGGGACTTAATGCTGTTCTCGGGTTGCCACACCTGGGGCCAACGTCTTAGAAAAAAAGATCGTTCTTGTTAGCCACCGGATATACTGGTAGTTGTCGTCACGTGATAACTTCTGACCAATCGCCCTACTTTCTCCTTGAAATTTTTTATTAAACCTACCCCTCAGCTGTAAACAGCGGGGAGGCAGGGTGGGACTCTCCTAAGTCCCACATGGTAAGCTTGTAGCTTATAAAAGCTACATTTAAGTAATTAAAATTTTCAATTTTATTACGCTACAATAGCTTACCATGTGGGACTTAATGCTGAATTCAACCGCCCGGTGGCGGGATTACAGCTGAGACTGGAAGATATGTCATTTTTTCTAAGATTTGAATTAATATATACACAATAGTGCCAGAAATGCCAGTCTGAGTCCCTTTTACAGAGCCCCGATCCCGAAGATCGGGCCTGTAACGAGCCAAAAAACCTAAGTAAAAAGGGACAGTGCTAAAACTATCCAGATGTTTGGTAGTAGGACGGAAGTGCAGCGGTGCTCACTTCGAGGTCTAAGGGTCCCTAGTAGACCTTCACGTGTGACTGACCAACCCAGTGGTTGGGCATCTCATGAAATTTTTAACCTGAAATATGAGATTAACGACAACTGAATAAGTCCTTAATAGAAATTACCTGATAATTAAAAAACAAAATGACCTTACCCGTAACATCTTGAAGGTAAAGGAATACCTAGATCCTGGGAGAGACTCCTGAAGACTTGGTTGTAGCGGATGTGCCCCCCCCCCCCCCCCCCCCCTTTTTTCTTTCCGAGGACAACTGGTCTGAGGGGAAGGATCTACGACTTGTTGTGCCGCCACCACGGGTCCCAGATACATATTGTTGTCGGTGTCCGACCAAGTAAGGTCTTTTAGGTAAAAATTTGTGAATGTGTTGTGAGCTTTCCAGTGACAGGCTTGCATGATTTGGTCCACCGATACTCCACCGTAAAAGGCCTTAGAGGCCGCGAAGGCCGGATGTCATGCGCTTTGACTTGGACCAGGTCCAAGGCTTGTTGATCTGCTTGTTTGTAACAAAGTAGAATGGTTTGTTTCAACCATGAGGAGAGTGTAGCGGGTCTGATGTCTGAGGTATGTCCTTTCTTAAAGGAGATGAAAAGGAGAGAACGAGACCCTCTCAGGTCTTTAGTTCGGTCCAAATAAAACCTCAGGGCCCACACGGTCTGTCTTCCTTAAACTGTCTATCTACAATGGTAGTCAAAGCAGGGATAGTCACTGGTGACACACTTTGAGAACCTTCTCTTGCTAGTTGGTTTTTGGCTATGAAATCAGAAGAAGGGAACAAGGCCACCTTTTCCCATTGGCCTAAATTAGCTACTTTGTTAGCGACCCAGGCATGGATTTCGCTGCGGCGCTTGCCGGAGGCCAATGCTAGCAAGAAAGCAGTTTTGAGAGTAAGATGTTTGAGGTCTGAGTCTTTCATGGGCTCAAATGGTGCTTTAGTGAGCTCGTTAAGGACAACAGAAAGGTTCCACTTGGGTAAATTTCTGGAACTCTTAGGACGATCCCTGTGAAAACTGGAGAGTAACCTATGAAGGTCTGCATTGTGTGCAATGTGTTGGGCCGTTGGGCCCAAAGTGTCAACGATTGCAGTCCTGTAACCATCAATGGTCGAGGGGCGCCTGTTTAAGTCTTGGTACAGGTACATGAAAAAATCTGAGATTTGTTTCACAGATGGAGTGGAGAAATCCACCGAATTTTCTCTGCCCCATTTTTCAAATAGGGCCCACTTTGACCTGTAGATGGTCCTTGTTGATGACCGCTGAGGGGCAGCAATTCTCTCTGCCACCTCCACAGAGAAGCCTTGTTCTTGGAGTTGTCCGCTCCTAGACACCAGGCGTGGAGGTTCAGCTGTTGTGGATTGTTGTGGAACACATAGTTGTGGGACTGTTTGAGTAGGGTCGTTGACACTGGGAGTTGTAGTGGGATCTCTGTTGAGAGCTGCACTAGGTCCCAAAACCAGGGCATCCCTGGCCAGCCTGGGGCTATCACGATGATCAGGCAATGGCATTGCTTGATCTTTTGGATCACCTTGTGAAGGAGAGCCGTAGGAGGGTAGGCGTAGGCTGTGAGGTTGGTCCAGTTTATGTTCAGAGCATCTATGTTCCAGGCCCTTGGGTCTGGGATAGGAGACACATATAGAGGGAGTTTGTGATTCAGGTGAGTGGCGAATAAGTCTACATGAGGGGTGAACCACTTCCGGCAGATTTGCTTGAAGACCTGAGGGTGCAGAGACCATTCTGTTGACTGCACTTGGTTGGACCTGGATAGGAGGTCGGCCATCACATTCAGACACCCTGAAATGTGCCTGGCTTTTAATGTTATATGGTAGTGATGGCACCAGGTCATGATTTTCCACAGGAGAGCGCACATCTCTGCTGAGTGAGTTCCCCCCTGCTTGTTGATGTAGGCTACCACTGTTGAGTTGTCCGTCGCAACTAACACTGTTTGATTCTGGCACTGGTCCTTGAAGTCTCGAAGGGCCAGGGAGACCGCCTTCAATTCCAGGACATTTATGTGTAGCCTTTTTTCCCGCTCTGACCACAGCCCTTTTGTAGAATTTTGATCTAAGTGAGCGCCTCAAACGAAGGTTGGGGTAAAGAGTTGGATACTGTGGTCCTTGGGATGAAGGTCTGCGCCTTTCATCACGTTTGAGGGGTTTGGCCACCAATCTAGGTGGGCTACAATGGCTTCTGTCCAAGGAAGGAGGTTGTCCAGCGACTGAGGATATCTCCAGTGCTCCTTGAGATGAAACTGAAAGGGCCTCATGTGAAGGCGTCCCTCCGGGACCATTTTCTCCGTTGAGGCTAGCAACCCAATTAGAGACATCAAACATCTTGCAGTCAAAACACGTTTTGACTTGAGTCGTAGGATCAAATCTTGAAGTTTGAGCCATCTCTCGTGAGTGGGTCTTACAAGGGCTGAATCTAGGTGGTATTCGTAGCCCACGAACGAAAACACCTGAGTAGGTTTCAGTTCTGATTTTTCCTGGTTGATTATCCAACCCAAGGATTGGGTTAGGTCTACCACTGCCTGTGTGTCCCTTTGAGATTCCTCCTGAGACTGGGACCTGATCAGCCAGTCGTCCAGGTATTGGTGAATTCTGAGTCCTCTTGAGAGGGCCATTAGTTTCACTTCCTTTACGATCATCGTAAAGACCTGGGGGGCTGTGGCCAGTCCGAAAGGTAGGGAGGTGAACTGGAACACCTGGGCCTTGTAGCAAAACCTTAGGTACTTCCTTGAGTTTGGATGGATGGGGATGTGAAGGTATGCGTCTGACAGGTCTATCGACGATACCCACTCCCCTGGGACCAGGGAAGTCCTGATGGACTCCGGGGTTTCCATTTTGAACTTTTCTACATGTAGAAAAGTGTTGATCCTGCTTAATTCTATGACTGGCCTCCACCTTTGGTGAGGCTTGGGTACTAGGAACAGGCGACTGTAAAACCCGAGAGATTTTACGTTTTCCACCCTTTCGATGGCGTTCTTTGACAAGAGAGACTGGATACAAGTGGCCAAGGCTTGGTCTTTTTGTTGGGCCTTGTACTCTGATAGAATCAGAGGAAATCTGATCAAGTTTGGCTTTGAACGGAATGGCAGAACGTAGCCATTGGTGATAATGTTTAACACGTTTTGAGAACATTTGTTTATTAGCCAGTCTCTCTTGAAAGAACGGAGGCAACTTCCTACTGGTGGACTGAGTGAGGCTTTGGAGGAGTCATTGAGAAGGGGGGTTTCCACGCCCCCTTCCCCTATTGTGGGGTCGAAAACGACCCCTGGAGCCTCTGAAGTTGGATTTTCCTCTTCCCGAGGGAAACGATTGGTTACTGCTTTGAGAGGTATTGCCCCCATAGGGGCGTTTCCTGTAGGAGCCTCTTTTCTTGTGGGGGCCACGAAAGGGCTTATTCTGGTAGGGTGCAAAACCCTGAGAATCTTTTGAGGTGCCTTTTTTGAGAAGGAAGTCCTCACCTTCCTTTACAAGTTGAGACTCGAACAAGGAGGAGTCCCAGAAGGACGAGTTCCTAAGTTCTTGGCGTCTCGTTTCCCCTAGCTGGGGATGCAATAGTGTCATTTCGGCTTCGCGCCTAAGCAAGCCGGTATTAGCCATGGAATATAATTCCCTCTGGAGAATATGGGCTAGCGATTTGCTGAGACAGGTAAGAGCTCTATGTTGAACAAGAACCGTCTTGTTCCAAAAATCCAAGTACTCAGCAACTTCCTCATATCCGCGCTTTGCTGCTTTCTCAGGATTGGCACCTTTCTGGATCTGAGACTTTATCTTCTTGACAGTTGACTTGATGCTATGTTGGCACTTTTCCAAGGAAGCATTGCAAGAAGAAGAGGTTTTGGCAAAGGCAGCGGTGAAATTGAGGGTTGAAATATTTTGTCTAGCCTGATGTTCCAGCTCCTTAAGAACTGGCAGAGGGACTTTGGCTGGATCTGGATTTTGTCTTGAAAAGTGGGCTGTCCAACCTTATACCACTTAGAAGTGGATGGAGGAGGCTTGACATATTTGCCCTCAGCTAAATTGGCAGCTTTGAAATCATGTTGAAATTTATCAAAGGCGTCCTTGATAACTGAGCTAAGTGGTAGGATAGAGGAAGGACCTCTAGGTCTGAGCTCTTGACGGCCTTTTTCATCATCCAGACCCAACACTGAAGTTGAAGACCTAGGCATAGAGTCCCTGGGGTCAGGGAGAGAAAGAATGCGCCTGAAGGTATCTACCTCTTCAGAGTATTGGGAGGGAATGTCAGACAGGGCTACTTCCCTATAATAAGGGGGGTCTGGATCATGTTGTGGGAGGTCTTGGTCAGAAGCTGCGCCTGAGGGCTGAGCCCTAGAGGGCTTAGAAGACCTGTGTCTAGCAACAGGGGAGTGATCTTCCTCTGAAGATGACACATATCTGGACCTAGATTTATGCTTGCCCTTGTCAGAGTGTTTCTTAGGTCTAGGATGGATCCGAGGTTCATCGGAATCCTCATCCAGTTGATCCGAGGCAGAGCTCGATGCTACTGTTTGCCTGTGGCTTTGTTTTTTGTGTGAGTACGAGGAATCCTTCGGTATAGCCTCAGAAGGGGCAACGTACTGATCCGAAGTAGATTGGTTAAGTACTAGTCGAGGAGGGAGTGCTGGACCAACGTCCACATCCATTGCCTCGGACTGAGCATTAGTACTAGACCTCGGAGGGGGTAGGTCCAGATGAGCAGCAATGTTGCTGGATGGACCAGCTTTTGAAGCATGAGGCGAGGGATCAACCTCGGCAGGCTTTTTAATTGCCAACTCCTCTCGGAGTGATTGAAATGCTTCTAACATGGATGCCTGGAAGGAACCCATTTGCTGCTGGATATGTATATTTAAGGAATCACCCAGGGATTTCTCTAGATTTCTTTGAATTTTGTTTTGCAAAACAGTACCTGGGGTGGGAGGGACAGCTTTAGCTGGGGTCTTTAATGATAAAGAACTGAAGGCAAGAGGTTGAGGACGGGGGGGGGGGGGTGAGGTAAAGAGGTTATCGGCAGCACTCTCAAGGTCTGCATTAGAACCAGTAAAAGAGTCCCCATCGCCTTCACCCAAGAGATCTAGTTCATCTTTAGAACTAGTTTCCGCTTTTTGCTTTTTTAAGTACCGCTTCCTGTTTTGAATTTTTTGCAATTGTTCATCAGTGAGAGACGTGCAAATATGGCAGGGTGCTTCAAAAGTGACACAGGGGTCATCTCCCTTGCCAGCCTCCCTACAGGTAGGGCAGTAATTATGATTATCAAAAC
The DNA here is from genome assembly GCA_964017235.1 of Sabellastarte sp. h YS-2021. Taxonomy (NCBI): domain Eukaryota; kingdom Metazoa; phylum Annelida; class Polychaeta; order Sabellida; family Sabellidae; genus Sabellastarte; species Sabellastarte sp. h YS-2021. Next base: position 142,547,406 of record OZ024928.1, read on the forward strand.
TGAAGCAAAAATGGCGGCATTTCTGAGCTCTCGGTTTGTCTTTGTTTGCTTGATGGAGAGACATTTTAACGCAATAAAAAGACGTACAATTGGAATTGCCTGAACCGAGAAAACTCAAAACACGCGGATTGTAAGGAAAATACTTAAGTTGTGAAATTAATAATTTTACAGGATAATCTATGAAATATAAGAAAAGAAATATCCAAATATTAGCCTCCAACAATACATAAAGACTGAGAAATAAATGAAAATGTCTGTATATTTACAAACTGCTACCAGTCAATCGTGGCCAACGAGAAAGTAGGGCGATTGGTCAGAAGTTATCATGTGACGACAAATACCAGTATATCCGGTGGCTAACAAGAACGATCTTTTTTTCTAAGACGTTGGCCCCGGGTGTGGCAACCCGAGAACAGCATTAAGTCCCACATGGTAAGCTATTGTAGCGTAATAAAATAACCTTATCTGTATGATTTGATAAAAACTCAATAACTCTTGATGAGGTTTTTAGTGTGATTATATGTGTAAAAATACAATATGCAGAAAAGAAGTTTTTGAAAAGGTACGACATCATAAAATATACCACATAAAATATACCAAGTGTCTTCAGAACCAGCGAGGACTGGGTCATACAGTCATACTTCTCTGATTTCAGAACTGTCACGTCTTTTAAAGTTGGTTTAGAAGGCTAATACTTTTATTTTGTTTCAAGAGGAAACACATGATTACATGTAAATGAGCCTGGGTGTGGATTATTTTTCTTAACAACCATATTATAAAATATTTAATTGTACACTTTACTTATATTGGCTGCTGAACTAACACATGCTGTCAGTGAAAATAAATTAATTCTATTCTATTCTGTACTTTTATAGCGCTTAATCTCTGCTAGGCAGACTCTAAGGCGCAACACCAAAAATCAAGTTTAAGAAATCATCTGTCCATAGCCGTTGCCAAGTCCAGTACCACGGAGATGCCGGATAGAGTGTAAGCTAAGGTGGGAATGCCTTGTGGAAGAGATATGATTTTAACCTTTTCCTGAAACAGGTGAGAGTTGGGGCAGAACGTACCTCATTAGGCAAATGATTCCAGACTGTGGGGGCATCAAAAGCAAAGCTGTGGCCAAAGTGATTTTTGGATTTATGTACAGATGGACAGAATTGAGGAACCTCCAGGAACCTTTTATCTGGATGGTTGTATCTTGTACTATATCTTCTGCAACGAGTGGGCAGAAGAGTACCAAAGTAACTGGGATGGCCACTGTGAAGAAACTTATAAACTAGAGTGGCAGTTTTGAAGATACAGCGAGATTCAACTGGGAGCCAATGGAGTCGTTTGAGAATAGGAGATGCCCGCGTGTATTTGTTACAGTTTGTGACAATCCTGGCAAGTGTATTTTGAATACACTGTAGTTTACGCATATTGAGACTGGACAGACTCCTGAAGAGAGAGTTGCAGTAATCAAGGCGACTGCTCACCAAGGCATTAGCTGCCAGGATAGCAGCCTCATCAGTCAAGTGCTTTCTAACCCGCCTGAGATCACGAATTTGAATGAAGCATGTCTTACAAATATTGCGGACATGGTTAGCAAAGGAAAATTAGCATCAAACCAGACACCAAGGTTCTTAACAACAACTGCAGGATGCATGAAATTACCAAATATCTTAACTGGGAGATAGGGATCTAATTTCTTGAGTTGTGCATGGGATCCAAAGATGATAAACTCTGTTTTGTCAGGATTAAGTTTGAGCATACTTGACGACATCCATTTTTGAACATCCAGAAGACAAGAATTCAGTTTGTTAAAAGCCAGGGCTGCATTTTTGTGAGAGATATGAATAAACAACTGCGTGTCGTCTGCATAAAAGTGGTATTTGATGTCAGGATGCGTTCCAATAACCTTACTCAAAGGAGTGGTGTATAAGGAGAACAGCAGAGGACCAAGGACAGAGCCTTGTGGTACTCCAAACAACAGCTCATGCAAATCAGAGAGGGTTGACCCAATTTTAATTGAGGGAAAGATTGTTAATTAAAATATATCTTATCAAAAGTAAAACAATATTTCAATTTAATGGCTTGCTATATATTTTTAACTAAGCTTTATTCTTATATATTTACTGAAATATGTAAAAAATATCATGTTAAAGGGCATGTTCTTTATGGCGGGGCTTAAAGCAAATAATTTGTAAACCGTTCCCATTAGCGGTTCCAAAAGTGATTGTTTTCAGATTCGTTAGTGACTGTTCTGAAGCCACACCGTAAAATAGTGCCCTATTGTGGTGCCAACACTTTACAACTAGATTGGGCCAACTCGGCGCCAACATATCCCCAGACAGGTCATCACTCACGCCACAGGTTTTGATCGGGAATTTTTTAAAACATAATTACCCATTATTATATGAACTTCAGCACATCAATCTACTCTGTTTATATCTTCCAAGGAAGATGGTGTATCCCCAGACGCCGAATACATAACTCAAATTATATTTTCAATCTTCCTGCAATGATAACTCTAAACCTATTTTCAAAGTATTTAAATGATTGATGATTGAATGTCCATTCTAAAATAATAATCCCAAAAGAGCATATCTGTTTCTATATTTGTTGACAAATAAAATATTATTTTTAACTCAACTCATCATACTTTTCAATCTTCCTTCAAAGTATTTAAATGATTGATGATTCAATGTCCATTCTAAAATTCATAATCCCAAAAGCGCATATCTGTTTCTATATTTGTTCACAAATAAAATATTATTTAAAAAAAAATTATTTATATTATTATTTTATTATATTATTTTTAGAATTTGCAAATTGTTTTCAGTTATTCATTTCCTCTATACCTATATATGTGGTCCATATATATGCAACCTAAATATGTGACACAATCTCAGTTCTGACTCCCCTTTGTGTTATATGTAATGAAGCCCACCACCTCCCACCCCCACCCCTCTCCCCTTCTCCACACCTCTCTCACTATTACACAAGATCTGCAACCCCATTGAGTTCTTTGTTTCTCATCTGATATCATTAAATACCTTTGTTTATTTAGTGTCACTCAATATAGCTGGAGGTCCCAGAGGTGGGTGGGGGGAATCCGGGTGGGGGATGCATAAATGGTAAACAAACAATCTATATAAAAGGGGTACTCAAATACAAAAAGAATTGAGAATTTTAAGTATGTGATTATCAACTGAAATGAGTTCATAACTGTAGGAGCTGTGTCAAAATTAACTGAGGCAAGTTGAATAAAACTGGGCTAGTTGAGGGTTAAAAATCCCCTACTTTTACTACATAAGGATATAATTTCATTAATATTGGGACTTAAAGCTCACTTAAAGTGTCCATTTTGTCTACTTGAATATGTTTAACCAGTTTCATTTTAAAAAGTTAAAAACTCAGCAAGCAGAGGTATAACACACAAAAATAAGTTCTTAAAAGACTAAGATAGCCATAACATTATTAATATTCAAAATTTAAATAGACAGGCATTTCCTTTTAAAAATTCAAAGATTTCAGCTCTATAACCCACATAGTTTGACAGTTACTGGGCTTTAAAGTGGCATAATGTCCATAAATTGGGTTTCTGTGGGCATTTTACAATTGTTAAAGAGACCTTAGCAATTAAACAACAGATCTGAAACTTTTTGGGGGACATACATAACAAACAAAAATTATATATAATACAGTTTAAGACTTGTCACACTAAGCATTTCCAAATAACAGGGCAAAATACGGAAAAAATATCCAAAAAGGCACTTGGGCGAGTGTCTATGGCCCTCATACACAGGTTAAATGTCTACTAAAAACCTTGATTTTCGGCATATGTAAAAAGGACATAATAATGCATTCCCAGATGGGATTTCAGCTCCATCAATCACATAGTTTAACAGTCACAGGGCTTAAAGGTGGTTAAAAAGTCCAAATATTGGGTCTCTGTGTGCCTTTTAGAGATCTCGATGTGGCTTTCAAATTAAAGCTTCAGACTTAAAATTTGTTACATACTAAGATTACACATAGAATATGTATCTAATAAAGTTTGAAACTTCTCAGACTTACCATTTCCAAGTTACAGAGCAAAATATGTGAAAAATGTCTTAAAAGGGTCACTCAGGTGGGTGTTAAAGGTCCTCATACACAGGTTAAATGTCTACTTGAAGCCTTGATTTTTGGCACATGTAAAAAGAACATAATAATGTATTCCCAGATGAGATTTCAGCTCTATCAGTCACATAGTTTAACAGTCACAGGCCTTAAAATTGGCAAAAAGTCCAAATACTGGGTCTTTATGGGGCCTTCTAGAGACCTAAATGTGGCCTTCAAATTAAAGCCTCAGACTTAAAATTTGTCACATACTAAGATTACACATAGAATATGCATCTAATACAGTTTGAAACTTCTTAGACTTACCATTTCCAAGTTACAGGGCAAAATATGTGAAAAATGTCTAAAAATGGTCACTCGGGTGGGGATTTATGGTCCTCATACACAGGTTAAATGTCTTCTTAAAGCCTTAATTTTTGGCACATATATAAATAACATACTAATATCTTCCCAGATAGGATTTGAGCTCTATCAGTCACATAGTTTGACAGTCACAGGGCTTAAAAGTAGCAAAAAGTCCAAATATTGGGTCTTTGGGAGCCTTTTAGAGACCTCAATTTGACCTTCAAAATTAAAGCTTCAGACTTAAAATCTGTTACATACTAAGATTACACACAGAATATATATCTAATACAGTTTGAAACTTCTCAGACTTACCATTTCCATGTTACAGGGAAAAAGATGTGAAAAATGTCTTATAAGGGTCACTCGGGTGGGTGTTTATGGTCCTGATACACAGGTTAACTGTCTATTAAAGGCCTAAATGTTGGGGCACATATAAGAAAACACATAGATATATTCCCAGATGATATTTAACTTAGATGAGAGACATAGTTTGAAAGCTACAGTGCTTGAAAGTGGCAAAAAGTGCATAAATTGGGTCTCTGTGGGCACTTTTGAGACCTTAAGTCGACCCCTTTGGGTAAACCTACAGCCCTAAAATTTTCTACAGACAAGGATTACATATCAAAGTTATACCTAGCGCAGTTTGAGACTCATCAGAATTACCACTTCCAAATTATAGGGCAAAATATGTGAAAAGTATAGCAAAAAATCCCCAAGTGGGGGTATTTATGGGCCTCAAACACAATTTTCTCCTCAACTTAAAGTCGTGATTTTCGGCACATGTACTAAGAACATATTAATGTGTTGTCAGGTAAAATTTCAGCCAGCTGAGCATCATAGTTTGTGACCTACAGGGCTCTAAGTGGCCAAAAGTGCAATTTCTGACCTTAAGGTGGCCATAAGTTCTTTTTTACTGGGAGTTTAAGGTCACCTTAAAATAGGGATCTTCCTTTGGGCACCCTTAACATGTGTACCAAGTTTGAAAAAAAAATATTAATTTGTTTTTGAGTTATCGCGTCCACAAGGAAATTTCTACGGCGGCGGCGGCGGCGGCGCGACGGACCTGAATCCAATATATCCCCGACTTTCGTCTGGGGATATAAATATATTAACACACTGAAAACACATACACACGTTTTTGTCAGCAAGGACAAATGTAGTATAAAACAGTTCCATATCGCTGCATTAATATCATGTCAAGATGACAGATTTCAATGTTAAACATAAAGAACTTACAAGATGGTGACAGATGTTTAATAGACTATTGAAATACTTTTTCCCTCCATCCATTACACACTTATGAAACTAGTTCCTTTCTACTAGTTCTCTCCTTTTTAGACAACAGAGGAATGCCCCAATTAGTTTTTGGACATTTTTTTTTCTTTTAATTTTTGTTGACAATCAACTAAGTCATACAAATCATGCAGTCTTGATTCTAGAATAAGAAACTATAAATTTTGGACTTGATTAAAACTTGTACTGCTCTATATAATATTATCAATGAAAAGAAAAACGCTACACAACACAATTACATTTTTTTTCTTCATTTCATAAACAATATTCTATTGAAGAAATTTTGCAAAATCAACACAGATTACAATAAACCTTCTTGAAGGTATTGATTACTTATTCTGGTCAACTGACAATTGATTTCAGGAAGTCATATGCTTTCAGTCTTTCAGGAAAACTAGATTGGGCCAACTCGGCGCCAACATATCCCCAGGCAGGTCATCACTCACGCCACAGGTTTTGATCGGGAATTTTTTAAAACATAATTACCCATTATTATATGAACTTCAGCACATCAATCTACTCTGTTTATATCTCCCCAAGGAAGATGGTGTATCCCCAGACGCCGAATACATACCTCAAATTATATTTTCAATCTTCCTGCAATGATAACTCTAAACCTATTTTCAAAGTATTTAAATGATTGATGATTGAATGTCCATTCTAAATTAATAATCCCAAAAGAGCATATCTGTTTCTATATTTGTTGACAAATAAAATATTATTTTTAACTCAACTCATCATATTTTTCAATCTTCCTTCAAAGTATTTAAATGATTGATGATTCAATGTCCATTCTAAAATTCATAATCCCAAAAGCGCATATCTGTTTCTATATTTGTTCAGAAATAAAATATTATTTAAAAAAAAATTATTTATATTATTATTTTATTATATTATTTTTAGAATTTGCAAATTGTTTTCAGTTATTCATTTCCTCTATACCTATATATGTGGTCCATATATATGCAACCTAAATATGTGACACAATCTCAGTTCTGACTCCCCTTTGTGTTATATGTAATGAAGCCCACCACCTCCCACCCCCACCCCTCTCCCCTTCTCCACACCTCTCTCACTATTACACAAGATCTGCAACCCCATTGAGTTCTTTGTTTCTCATCTGATATCACTAAATACCTTTGTTTATTTAGTGTCACTCAATATAGCTGGAGGTCCCAGAGGTGGGTGGGGGGAATCCGGGTGGGGGGTGTGGGTTGAGCATAAATGGTAAACAAACAATCTATATAAAAGGGGTACTCAAATACAAAAAGAATTGAGAATTTTAAGTATGTGATTATCAACTGAAATGAGTTCATAACTGTAGGAGCTGTGCCAAAATTAACTGAGGCAAGTTGAATAAAACTGGGCTAGTTGAGGGTTAAAAATCCCCTAGTTTTACTACATAAGGATATAATTTCATTAATATTGGGACTTAAAGCTCACTTAAAGTGTCCATTTTGTCTACTTGAATATGTTTAACCAGTTTCATTTTAAAAAGTGAAAAACTCAGCAAGCAGAGGTATAACACACAAAAATAAGTTCTTAAAAGACTAAGATAGCCATAACATTATTAATATTCAAAATTTAAATAGACAGGCATTTCCTTTTAAAAATTCAAAGATTTCAGCTCTATAACCCACATAGTTTGACAGTTACTGGGCTTTAAAGTGGCATAATATCCATAAATTGGGTTTCTGTGGGCATTTTACAATTGTTAAAGAGACCTTAGCAATTAAACTACAGATCTGAAACTTTTTGGGGGACATACATAACAAACAAAAATTATATATAATACAGTTTAAGACTTGTCACACTAAGCATTTCCAAATAACAGGGCAAAATACGGAAAAAATGTCAAAAAAGGCACTTGGGCGAGTGTCTATGGCCCTCATACACAGGTTAAATGTCTACTAAAAACCTTGATTTTCGGCATATGTAAAAAGGACATAATAATGCATTCCCAGATGGGATTTCAGCTCCATCAATCACATAGTTTAACAGTTACAGGGCTTAAAGGTGGTAAAAAGTCCAAATACTGGGTCATTGTGGGCCTTTTAGAGATCTCGATGTGGCTTTCAAATTAAAGCTTCAGACTTAAAATTTGTTACATACTAAGATTACACATAGAATATGTATCTAATAAAGTTTGAAACTTGTCAGACTTACCATTTCCAAGTTACAGAGCAAAATATGTGAAAAATGTCTTAAAAGGGTCACTCAGGTGGGTGTTTAAGGTCCTCATACACAGGTTAAATGTCTACTTGAAGCCTTGATTTTTGGCACATGTAAAAAAAACATAATAATGTATTCCCAGATGAGATTTCAGCTCTATCAGTCACATAGTTTAACAGTCACAGGCCTTAAAATTGGCAAAAAGTCCAAATACTGGGTCTTTATGGGGCCTTCTAGAGACCTAAATGTGGCCTTCAAATTAAAGCTTCAGACTTAAAATTTGTCACATACTAAGATTACACATAGAATATGCATCTAATACAGTTTGAAACTTCTTAGACTTACCATTTCCAAGTTACAGGGAAAAATATGTGAAAAATGTCTAAAAATGCTCACTCGGGTGGGGATTTATGGTCCTCATACACAGGTTAAATGTCTTCTTAAAGCCTTAATTTTTGGCACATATAAAGATAACATACTAATATCTTCTCAGATAGGATTTGAGCTCTATCAGTCACATAGTTTGACAGTCACAGGGCTTAAAAGTAGCAAAAAGTCCAAATATTGGGTCTTTGGGAGCCTTTTAGAGACCTCAATTTGACCTTCAAAATTAAAGCTTCAGACTTAAAATCTGTTACATACTAAGATTACACATAGAATATATATCTAATACAGTTTGAAACTTCTCAGACTTACCATTTCCAAGTTACAGGGAAAAAGATGTGAAAAATGTCTTATAAGGGTCACTCGGGTGGGTGTTTATGGTCCTGATACACAGGTTAACTGTCTATTAAAGGCCTAAATGTTGGGGCACATATAAGAAAACACATAGATATATTCCCAGATGATATTTAACTTAGATGAGAGACATAGTTTGAAAGCTACAGTGCTTGAAAGTGGCAAAAAGTGCATAAATTGGGTCTCTGTGGGCACTTTTGAGACCTTAAGTCGACCCCTTTGGGTAAACCTACAGCCCTAAAATTTTCTACAGACAAGGATTACATATCAAAGTTATACCTAGCACAGTTTGAGACTCATCAGAATTATCACTTCCAAATTATAGGGCAAAATATGTGTAAAGTATAGCAAAAAATCCCTAAGTGGGGGTATTTATGGGCCTCAAACACAATTTTCTCCTCAACTTAAAGTCATGATTTTCGGCACATGTACTAAGAACATATTAATGTGTTGTCAGGTAAAATTTCAGCCAGCTGAGCATCATAGTTTGTGACCTACAGGGCTCTAAGTGGCCAAAAGTGCAATTTCTGACCTTAAGGTGGCCATAAGTTCTTTTTTACTGGGAGTTTAAGGTCACCTTAAAATAGGGATCTTCCTTTGGGCACCCTTAACATGTGTACCAAGTTTGAAAAAAAAATATTAATTTGTTTTTGAGTTATCGCGTCCACAAGGAAATTTCTACGGCGGCGGCGGCGCGACGGACCTGAATCCAATATATCCCCGACTTTCGTCTGGGGATATAATAATACGCATTAAGACATTTCATTTGTGGGTATCTTTTTGGAGAACTGTAACCATTGTAGTAGGTTGTTTTGGTTTCTATCAATACATTATATATTGTATATGTATTATGTATATTGATATAAATTTATAACTGCTTCTAATTTAGCAAAAAAAAAGGTCCTATGTGCTATACTTTCACAAAATCCAATAAAAAAACTTGCTGCCTTAAGTTTATCTCACAAAGTGAATGAAGCTATAAATTAGCATATCCCAGGGAAACATGAGACATACAAGAAGTGACACAGTACAAAGGTTTAGGAGACTTTCAGAGCAAACTGTGTGACATGATGTTGCACACCTTTACCAACTAACCAATGTCCCTACCAATTATCCACTTCCTATACCTCACAGTTTCCTAGATATAGCTCTGACAAGATTTAAAGATCAAGGTCACTATGGCAAGGACAAAGGTCAAATCAAGGCTACACCATGATGTTGCACTCCTACCACCCTTTACAAATGTGCCTGCCAACTATCAACTTCCTACATCTTCCCATTTCCCAGATATAGCCTGGACAAGAATTTAAAGATCAATGTCACTATAGCCAGGACAAGGTGAAACCAAGGTTACACCATGATGTGCACACCTACACCCCTAACCAATGTCCCTATCAATTATCAACTTCCAATACCTTACGATTTCTGTGATATAGCCAAGACAAGATTTTAAAGATCAAGGTCACTACAGCAAAGCAACTTCCTACACCTCACAGTTTCTGAGATATGGCCCGTTCAAGATTATATAAGTCAAGGTCACTACAGCAAGGTCAATGGTAAAATCAAAGTTACACTACGACGTTAAACACCTACACTCTCAGGTAGGCCTGGGGTATTCCTATTAATATTCATTTTCATAGGTACTTGAATACACTTTTCTGCATATTCATGTTTGAATACTTCTGTGAAATGCAAAGTATTCATATTTGTATTTAAATACATTTCAAAAGCATTTGTATTCATGAATACTTTTATGAATGCATTGAATATTTGTACAACTTTCACTCTTTGATCTCTATTATAATGAATGCATTACTTTGTGTGTTTGAAACATGTTATGTTACTTTAATAAATTATAAAATAAATCATGTGTGTTTCTATTTATATTGGCTTTCAAAGTTTAATAACAAACAGAATATGTTTATTAAATCAATGAAATTATAAAAACCAAGCTATCTATTTTAAAGTGAGAGGTGTGTTTGCCTTTGTTACAATAGGGATTAACTAAGATGTGTTTAAACACTTTTGTTACTTATATATCAGTTCAGTTGAACAAAGATTTTTAGGCCACAGAGATGCTCCTTCTAATACCCCAGTCACAATACAGGTACTATAACCTGCAGTATATAGAGATTGGGCGAATGCCCCTGCCTTCAACTGCCGTCCTACAGTTCGTATGCGAACTTTTGACACTGTACTCAGAAGTCGCTCTTCTGTAACGATTTCGATTTCAGACAAAATTCTTTCCAGGTCTATAGTACCCAGAGGTTCCAAAATTTACTCAAAATTGCTCTATCTGTAGCAGTTTTTGAGATAATCAACATTTTTGATTTGTGTCACAAGTAATACTTCAAATTTGACCTTCAGAAGGCTGCGATGTGTCTTCTAGTGGAAGCTAAACCTATACGTCAGCTATGCAATGCGATACAGGTCTACAGTCTTACTGTTATAGCAGACGGAAAAGTAGATGAATGACATACTTTACCAAAATACTTTAAATGCAATAGTTTTCATGTTACAAATGATTTATTCAACAATAAGAATGTCAAAATACCCATTGCTCAAATATGCCATGAGATACAGGTCTGCAATCTCAATATGTTATTGCAGACCCAAAAGTGGGTAAATAACTTGTTTAAACAAGCTGATTTTGATCTACTTGTGCATGCTGCAAAGCCATCAGAGGCACGAGTGGTGCACTGAAGCAGTCACCCATCCCAGTACTAACGTAGCCAATTGCCGCTTAACTTCAGTGAAGAGACAGGTACTCATCATGCTGCGCCACAAGTCATGAAGGTCCGGAGATAAGAAAAAACTAGAAATAGGCCGCCCTGTTGATAGTAGATGCGAATAGAAACAGGATAGCATAGAAGAACACACATTATCATGTGTAATGTCCACCCATGAACCTTTTGCCCAAATTGTACAGTAGTCTTACAAGACCCTGTTTCATTTGTAAAATATATCAATGATGCTTAAATATTTGTTAGTGTAGATGTAAATTATTTCAGCTTCATGCCTTTTTGCATTGGTTGGGTTGAAAATTTTGACGAAATCACTCTATCTTGCACGGTTAAGAAGATAGAAGCAAATTCCTGTTTTTCTATTTTTGGCAAAAATTTGAAAATTCAAAATGGCCGCCATTTTTGGGAAAAGGAAATTTTTTTGAAAATTGCCAAGAGTACATTTCTTAGATACCCTATGGGTCGAAAATTTCAACGAAATAACTCTATTTTGCACGGTTAAGGCCAGTTTGTGTTTTTCCATTTTGGGCAAAAATTCGAAAATTCAAAATGGCTGCCATTTTTGGGGAGGGGAAAATTTTTTGAAAATTGCAAAGATTACTTTCCTTAGATACCCTGTGGGTTGAAAATTTCGACGAAATCGCTCTATCTCGCATGGTTAAGGAGATAGAAGCAAATTTGTGTTTTGCCATTTTTGACAAAAATTTGAAAATTCAAAATGGCCGCCATTTTAGGGGAGGGGAAATTTTTTTTTAAATTGCCAAGAATACAATGCTGAAATACCTGTGGGTCGAAAATTTTGACGAAATCGCTCTATCTCGCACGGTTAAGGAGATAGAAGCAAATTTGTGTTTTGCCATTTTTGGCAAAAATTCAAAAATTCAAAATGGCCGCCATTTTTGGGGAGGGGAAAATTTTTTGGAAAATTGCAAAGATTGCATTCCTTAGATACCCTGTGGGTCGAAAATTTCGACGAAATCACTCTATCTCGCACGGTTAAGGAGATAGAAGCAAATTTGTGTTTTGCCATTTTTGGCAAAAATTCGAAAATTCAAAATGGCCGCCATTTTTGGGGAGGGGAAAATTTTTTTTAACTTACCAAGAGTACAATGCTCAGATACCCTGTGGGTCGAAAATTTTGACGAAATCGCTCTATCTGGCACGGTTAAGGAGATAGAAGCAAATTTGTGTTTTGCCATTTTTGGCAAAAATTCGAAAATTCAAAATGGCCGCAATTTTTGGGGAGGGGAAAATTTTTTAAAAATTACCAAGAGTACAACGCTCAGATACCCTGTGGGTCGAAAATTTCGACGAAATCACTCTATCTGGCACGGTTAAGGAGATAGAAGGAAATTTGTGTTTTGCCATTTTTGGCAAAAATTCAAAATGGCCGCCATTTTTGGGGAGGGGAAAATTTTTGGAAAATTGCAAAGATTGCATTGCTTAGGTACCCTGTGCGTCGAAAATTTTGCCGAAATCGCTCTATCTCGCACGGTTAAGGAGATAGAAGCAAATTAGTGTTTTGCCATTTTTGGCAAAAATTCGAAAATTCAAAATGGCTGCCATTTTTGGGGAGGGGAAAATTTTTTAAAAATTACTAAGAGTACAATGCTCAGATACCCTGTGGGTCGAAAATTTTGACAAAATCGCTCTATCTCGCACGGTTAAGGAGATAGAAGCAGATTGGTGTTTTGCCATTTTTGGCAAAAATTCGAAAATTCAAAATGGCCGCCATTTTTGGGGAGGGGAAAACTTTTTGAAAATTGCAAATATTACATTCCTCAGATACCCCGTGGGTCGAAAATTTCGACGAAATCGCTCTATCTCTTACGGTTTCTGAGATATTAGCAAATTACTCAAAAGTAGTACTGAAAATACACAATGAAGTACCTAAATGGCTATTACTCATGTACTGACAAAGCTATCAGTCCCAAATGCAATACCAAGCGAGCTATGGACATAACAATCTTGTATTCAAAATTGTAGTAAAATATCTTTAATTATTTTGGCTTAAATGCACGGAAACCAATGGGTACTGAAAATAGCTGTACTTAAGTATTACTCAGTAAGCAAAAGAGGTACAACAGCCAAAAGCAATCCCAAGCAAGCTACTGACCCAATAAGCCTGCATACCAAATTTGGTGACAATAGCTCTAATACTTTTCCTTTAAATGAGCGGAAACCATGCGTGACGCCGGACATCGGACGCCGGACGGCGAAAAAAGCAAAAATAATATATCCACCCCCCAGGGGGGTGGACATAAAAAGTGATCTCTAGAAGTAAAAGCCTTGCTAGAGCTCGCGCTTAATAAATACTCTAAATGCAATAGGTTTCAAGTTACAAGTGAGAACCTGAAAGTAGCTATTGCTCTGCTATGCAGTGAGCTACAGGTCTGCAATCTTACTTTGTTATAGCTGATACACAAGGAGGTGAATAACATAATTCAAAATAGTTTTCAAGTTACAAATTTCAATTTTAATAAGTAAATTAAATTTTTCCAAATTAATACCCTACCCAGTGGATAATTGCTAATCTGGTGGGTTTTGACCGGCCCGCCAAACAACAGAAAAAGGTCTGATCTGCCAACATCAGAAGATTTCTAGCCCATGATGTCCTATAGGTTGGTTTCACATTGCAAACCTGTAGGACCAATAATAATAAGCGAGTTATAAGCACTTTTCATGACTGACAAAGAAACGCCCATGACGATCATCCTGTTTTTCAAAATGAGGCCAAAAATATTTGTTGTCAAGACTTTATAATGGTGAACATACCCTGCAAATTTGAGATTTGTACCTATAGTACCTTTTGCTCTTTTCAGGGGCCAACAAAAATCCTTGCTGAAATTAAAAAAATGCCTGTGGATGCCATCTTGTTTTTCAAAATGCGGCCAAAAATATTCTCAGGCAAGATTTCCCTGGCCTTTAGAGGGATAACAAGAAAAACCATACACACCACAGCGGCGGCGTACTCATGCATAATCCATAGTATCCACCAGATCCTATCTGGTGGATACAATTAATCAGTCATAAGCCCACAATAAACTCACCTTCACATCCAAGCTAAAATCAGTGTCATCTAATAACAAAATCCTACACTGGCACAATTTCCCTTTCTCTCCAATAACTTCACCAGTCACATGATTATTATTTTCTGACTTCTGTCTGTCTCCCTTGGAAAATCTTGTAAAAAATTTGGACAAAACCATTCTGCATGCTTGAGCTGAAACAGAAACATAAACCTTCAAAGACCATTAATTTATTTGTTTGGGGTTTAATGTAATTTTCAATGCTGTACAGATCATAATCACTATGTGTAATTTATATGCGCAGAGGAAACCAGTGCATAGAGTTGCTCAGTTCTCTTTAAAACCCACCTCTTCATTACGTAAAATTAGCAAATTGCTACAGTAAAAAGACTGGTGGGCACACCAGTAATTGCATTTTGTTATTTTCAAAAATTCTTTGATCAAATCATTAAAGGAATAACTTCAATCTGTTAAATTGACAGGTATTTGTCACAACCCTCATACCAAATCATTAAAAGAAAGCCTATGGTCTACTTGTATTTAATTGCAATCAGCCTAGTCCTACATAATAACCTTGCACTTTATACTTCAAAAAACACATATGTAGCCCTCTTTTCTCTTCTCTGCTAGACTGATTAAAAACAATTTTTATAACTGTATTCATCAATCTACTTGTATGAAGTGTGCCCCTTCCCCTCCCAACTATATTAATTGCTATCAGGAAAAATGGATTTCATTTGTCCCAATGTCCCTATAGAGGGTAGCTGATACATTTTTTGATAACTCCTCAGGAAGGCAAAAGAATGACTGTACATTTTAGCACTTTAGTGTACTAAAAAATCTGGGGATTTGTTTGGTGAAATTGGATCGTCTATCAACAAATTCCCATTTTTGATAATTTGGAGCTAACTGTCCTTTTACTTGCTAGAAACACAAAAGAATGACTCTGCATTTTAGCATTTTAATGTATTGAAAAAATTTGGAAATTTGTTTGTGAAGTTGGGAACGTTTATCAACAAATTCCCATTGTTAATAATTTCGGAGCTAACAGTCCTTTTACTTGCTAGAAACACAAAAGAATGACTCTGCATTTTAGCATTTTAATGTATTGAAAAAATTTGGAAATTTGTTTGGTGAAGTTGGGAACGTTTATCAACAAATTCCCATTGTTAATAATTTCGGAGCTAACTGACCTTTTACTTGCCAGAAAGTAGAAACACAGCTTGGAACTGTGATTTTTATATTCTGGGATGAAATCACTAGATATCCATGCATATTTGACATATTTTTAAATGTTTTACAGGTTTCATTGGTCATTCCTCAGTGGTGGCCATGCTTGCTAATTGAAGTTGCTATAGTTTACTAAAACCTGAAATTTACTTGAATTACCAAATCATTGGGCAGCAAATAAAATCATTTCTGATATTTTTAATTGCAAACATTTAGCTCATTTTCATAGCCTGGGTCAACTACTAAGTATTTCACAAATCTTGGTATAGAAGGAGGGGTTTTGGTCAGAATCTTTGATCTTGTATAAACTTCTGTTCTTAAAATGTTTAGTCACTGAACCTATGTTCTGAACTATGGCTGAGAGGAGAATGGATAAGTTCTGTTCTAGTTAAGCTTAGGACATATCGAAATATTGTTGAACGTGTTGTTGCTTCTCAATTGAATGACCATGTCAGTGTGAACGGACTAGAGAATGTCAGGCAGTCTGCCTATAAACTAGGTCACTCAACTGAATCTGCATTGCTTTCAATCAAGAATGATGTTCATCTGGCTTTTGCCAAAGGTGAGGCTACTGCTGTCATTCTCTTGGATCAATCAGCAGCGTTTGACACTATTGATCATATGCTTCTTGATTCTCTCAGCTCCTGGTTTGGTGTCAGCGGGGTTGTCCTCGATTGGTTCAAGTTTTATCTCTCAGACCGTGTACAGTGCATTAAGATAGGGTCAATTTTATCTGATGCCAAAAAGTTATTGTATGGTGTGCCTCAAGGCTGTGTTCTGGGGCCAATCCTTTTTTCACTGTATACCACTCCGCTGAGTAAAGTCATACAGAATCATCCTGGTATTAGTTTCCACTTCAATGCTGATGACACAAAATTGTATGTGCATCTCACACATAAAAATGCTGCCTCGGCCCTTGATAAACTGTCACGCTGCCTAGAAGACGTCAGGAGATGGCTCTCTACAAATAAGCTTAAGCTAAATGCTGATAAGACCGAATTCATTGTGTTTGATTCTAAGTCTCAGAGTGAAAAACTTAATCACTCCTTCCCAGCCTATATACTCGGTAATCTTATATCACCAGTAGATGCAGTTAGGAACCTTGGTGTCTGGTTTGATTCAGATTTCTCATTCCCTTGCCATCTTATGAAAGTCTGCAAGGCTTATTTTACTAGTGTCCATGATCTTAAGCGACTCCGAGGACATCTGACACATGAAGCTGCCTTTATGGCTGCCAATGCTCTGGTTGGAAGTCGTCTTGATTACTGTAACTCTCTGTTTTGAGGTCTCTCAGCTCTGGATCTGCACAAACTTCAATGTGTTCAGAACAGTCTTGCCAGAATTGTTGCCAACACCACCAAGTATTCACACATCACTCCAGTTAGAAAAGCACTACATTGGTTGCCGATTAAGTACCGTTCTATCTTTAAGACTGCCGTGCTTGTTTATAAGTTCCTACACAGTGGTAACCCCAAATACTTTGAACCCTTTCTCATACCCAGACATAGTGCATATAACACTCGTCGAAGTCAATCTGATGGCATGTTTCTTGAGGTTCCCAACTTTGCTTCAGTTTTCAAGTATCGAAAGCATTTTGGACTCAGTTTTGTGTATGACGCACCTATGATTTGGAATGACCTTCCTGACGAGGTCCGTTCTACAAACTCACTTGCCTCCTTCAGGTCAAAGCTGAAGTCATACCTCTTTGGAAAAGCATATCCACCCTAAATTTCCAATCTCCTCCTGCTTTCTCCGCGGTGCTGACCCCTGTCATGTCTCTGGTTTATGAATATTGAACAATGTTTTTGTGTGATGCACCTTAGAGTCTGTCTTTATGACAGAGATTAAGCGCTATAAAAGTCCAATTAGAATTAGAATGTAGCCTAGTCCTTTTTAGGCTTAGGGTGTAAATTTAAATTATTGGAAATATTACTATTTAGAGTTTAAATGTAAATGTCTCTAATAGCTTGATGGAACCTTGAACTAATGGATAAGATTTAATTCAGTATAAGGAGCAAGGGCTTGTCCCAGGTCAACCAAAGCTATTACTGGTTAGAAATTAGGTTTAGAGGTTAAGTCTTAGTCAAATTTTTGTATCCCCGGATGAAAGTCGGGGATACTTAGAATTCAGTACGGTACTGCCGCCGCCGCAGAGATTTCTTTTGGACGCGATAACTTAAAAAATATTTTAGTTAGAACTTTCAAATTTGGTATGTGGGTATATATGGGCAATGCCACGAACGCTATTGTTTTGTGACCTTGACCTTCAATCTCAAGGTCACTGGTGGCCTCTTAAAGGTCAGTTTTTGGCCATTTTTTCACTTTTTGGCCCAGCTCTCCTATACAGAAGTCAGATAATCCTATGGCTGGTATATATAATACATATATATGTCCTCTGTAAGCATGCAGAAATTTGACCTTGAAGCTCTTCATTGAAGGTCATCTACTGACCGCCAAAGTACCTGACCGAGGGTCATTTTTGGCCTTTTTGGAGATATTTTCACACTTAATGCTCACTATATTGCATGGAAACTATTGAAAATGGCTTTGGAGGTTCAGTACATGATGGACTTCTACCATCCAGGCTTACTGGTTACAGATCTTCATTTCAGGTCATCCACTGACCGCCAAAGTACCTAACCAAGCGTCATTTTTGGCCTTTTTGGAGATATTTTCACACTCAATGCTGACTACATTGCATGGAAACTATGGAAAATGGCTTTGGAGGTTGAGTACATGATGGAGTACCAGCATCCAGGCTTACCGGTTACAGATCTTCATTTAAGGTCATCCACTGACCGCCAAAGTACCTGACCGAGGGTCATTTTTGGCCCTCTATTTGTTTGTTTGTTTGTGAACAAAATAACTCAAAAACTGACAGCTGGATTTTGATAAAATTTTCAGGATATGTCCAAAATGGTAAAAGGAAGATATACCGGTAATTAAATTTTGGGAGTGATCCGGATCACTGTCTGGATCTTCTGGATCCATGAAATTTAATTTTTAAAGACAGATAACTCAAAAACTTATGGGTGCATTTTGATGAAGGAACAAGTAATTAGATTTTGGGAATGATCTGGATCACTGTCTGGATCATCCGGATCCAGGCTGCCAGATGTGTTTGTGTACAATATAGCTCAAAAACTTATCGATGGATTTTGATGAAATTTTCAGGATATATCTGAAAAGGTAAAAGGATGAAATGGTTGAATTTTGGAAGTGTATATGGATCTTCTGGATCTATATGGATCTTCTGGATCCATGAAATGTAATTTTTAAAGACAGATACCTCAAAAAGTTACGGATGGATTGTGATGACATTTTCAGCAAATTACCTAAATGGTACAAGGAACAAGTGATTACATTTTTGGAGTGATCTGGATCACTGTCTGGATCATCTGGATCCAGGCTGCAACATAATTTTAGGATGAATTGTGATGATATTTTTAGGATATGTTACAAATGGTAAAAGGAAGAAGTGGTAAAAGGAAGAAATGGTTCAATTTTGCGAGTGATCTGGACCACTATCTGGATCTTCTGGATCCATGAAATATAATTTTTAAAGACAAATAGCTCAAAAAGTCATGGGTGGATTTTGATGAAATTTTCAGCAAATGACCTAAATGGTGTGAGGAACAAGTGATTAGATTTTGGGAGTGATCTGGATCATCTG
Source organism: Sabellastarte sp. h YS-2021 (assembly GCA_964017235.1). Taxonomy (NCBI): domain Eukaryota; kingdom Metazoa; phylum Annelida; class Polychaeta; order Sabellida; family Sabellidae; genus Sabellastarte; species Sabellastarte sp. h YS-2021. Next base: position 142,566,734 of record OZ024928.1, read on the forward strand.
GATCCAGGCTGCCAGATGTGTACAAGAAACTTATGGATGGATTTTGATGAAATTTTCAGGATATGTCTGAAAAGGTAAAAGGATGAAATGATTGAATTTTGGAAGTGATCAGGATCACTATATGGATCTTCTGGATCCATGAAATGGTGTGAGGAACAAGTGATTAGATTTTGGGAGTGATCTGGATCATCTGGATCCAGGCTGCCAAAAATAGCTCAAAAAGTCATGGATGGATTTTTATGAAATTTTCAGGAAATGTCTTAAATGGGACAAAGAACAAGTGATTAGTTTTTGGGAGTAATCTGGATCACTGTCTGGATCATGTGGATCCAGGCTTCCAGATGTGTTTGTGGAAATTTTTAGAATATGTCTGAAAAGGTGAAAGGATGCAATGATTGAATTTTGGAAGTGATCCGGATCACTATATGGATCTTCTGGATCCATGAAATGTAATTTTTAAAGACAGATATAAGTAAAAGAACTAGTGATTAGCTTTTGGGAGTAATCTGGTACTATGGAGAATCCTGACCTGGTGCTCTAGGAAACAGGCTCAAGACCGACATATTCACGCCTTAACTATGTCCCGTACACTGCGTCAAGACGCAATCTCTAGTCTTAACTGTATCTGGGTGATGCCAGAATAAGTTCTTTTGTATTTAGAAGTAAATATTGGGAAAAAATTTAAATAAATATACATTTATTCATGCACATATAAACTTACTGTTTCATTGTGAATAAAGAATCACATTTATGACTACTAGTTTTTTTTGCAAATCTCCAGTTTTATGTGGGGTCATGCCACGGCTCTACACACAAGTAAAGTAGAGCCAAGGTAACCACGTCTATCAAAATATGTGTTAGCCAGTTGTGTTGTCAAGTTTCTACGGCAGCGACTAGTGCATAAATCCACAAAAATCCCCAAGAATGAAATGTAGTACAATTCTGTTAAATAAAGTCTGGCCAAAACGACTGCATTTAACCTGTTTATCCTGATATTGTGTGGATGAATGCCGTCAAGATCACAAGTAGATATGTAGGCTTGCATTTATATATTTTACTTTAACTAGGCTTCAGAATTCTTCACTAGTTGTCACAGTTCCATGCATTTCTGTTTAGAAATCTTTCCAGCAATACATTGACTACTGCTTGGCACCATATAATGGCACACGCCTCAAACTGGCACAAAACGGAAGTTTAAATATTTAATAACAATGGTTCTTTATCGCCCACACTCGCGCATTGCCACTTAACAAATAAGGAAGTGAAAGTGAGGAAAGAAATAATTTAAATATCATCGGCAATTTCCGTATGCAAATTGTGCCAATTTGAGGCACTGATTTCATGTAGAAATTATATTATCGCTCATTAAAAACGAGAATAAAACGTTTATTATGTTGATTTTATGTCAGTAAAATGACTTCATAACTTGCGCTTGTGTCAATACATATTTAAATAAAAAGAAATCCACAAAACTACACTCAAAACCATCAAAAGGAAGCTAGTTGTGTCCAAGGTGTGCCAAGTTATGGCAGAAGGCAGTATCAACATGGAATATTTATTGAATTTTCGTTTAATTGATAGTTATTTGTGTTCCATTATTTTGTTTGGGCGTGGCTGCGGTATGGTAAAACCGTTCTGTAGAAAATAGGCTGCAGTACGGACTGCCGCACTCCAGAACTTTCTCTCAAGTGCAGTTTCAGTATCAATGGTTTTCATTGGGTAATTAAATTAATGATGTTTGCAGACAAAAAACAGACTGGTTGGATAGATCTTATGTTTGTAAAATATGACTAGAAACCCAATCGTGGCCTCATATTTCCTTAAGTCTGTATGTGCGGTATTCGTATGTGCAAGTACCAGCATCTGATATTTTATTTGCAAAATATTGCTAGAATACTTCAACAGTAGTCGCAGTAAGAGTAAAACATTTGTCTCGAGTGAGGTTTCAGTAACAATTGTTTTCATTGGTTAATTAATCACGTTTGCAAATGAAAAAAATAGGCTGGTTGGCTAGACTTTTGTTTGGAAATTATTGCTAGAAAATCCATCGTGGCTTTTCTTTCTTAAGTCTTTGTGTGTACAGTGCAAGTACTAGCATGTGATATTTTATTTGTAAAATATCGCTAGATTTTCCATTTCTAAAATGTAGAAACCCCCATCGTCACCTCATATTTCCTTCACTCCATGAGATGTTTAGGATACCAGCTTGAACTGTACTCTACTGTAGCTAATTTACTTGAATACGACAAATGAATGTTACCGTACTAGTGCTGGGATCGTCAGCGATTTTTGCAGATCGAGGATCATTTGTTAGAAGTGAGTTGAACTCGAGTTGGACTCGAGTAAATAAACAAAAATAAAAATAAAATAAGAAAAATCCAAATATTATTACCAGTTGTGTTAAGTACCTTTTTATTACAAGAAAAATATTTTTTGGCCATTTAAAGTGTGCAGGTATGTATGTGCATGTCATGGAACAGCCACACAGCTAAGGTTAATATTAAAACGGCCATTAATTATTGAGTTTTAAGTTTTGATGGTTTGATCAGTTCCAAAAATATCCCTTTGAGACAGGATAAGTATATCATTATTTATTTTGTGAAAACTCGAGTTTATATTGCGTAACTCGATATCATCCCCAAATATCGCCCACCGAGTTACGGCTCGAGTTACCGTCAACTCGTCCCAGCACTATACCGTACCGTAGAATTTCTTCGAGTGCGGCAATTTACCGTACTCCAGCCACTTTGTTTTTCACGATATGAACTGCGGGGTTTCATACTTAGTTTGTTGAATATTGCGCACACAAATATGACATGGATGCCTTTTTGGATGGTTATTGTGAATCTGGTATATATGAGCATATATGCGTACACCTAGACGTGGTTACCTCGGCTCTACTTTACTTGTGTGTACAGCCGTGGCACGACCCCACATAGAACTGGAGATTTGCATAAAATCTTTTTCTGTTGAATAAAACTTGATAAAATGACTGAAAATGGTTTAATATAATTAGAAACAGTTGATATTATGTCAAAGACACAACAACTACAATATGTGTATAAAATATATGCTATTTTACACAGCTTTTATAATAAAATGCCATTTTCAAATTTTTTTGAGAAATGGTCCAAAAACCCTGGAAAATCAGAAAATGTCATTTATTTTTTGTCACATATGTTTGCATGTTGACTGATTGTTGGAGAAAGAGCTTCGATCGACGGCATCGTGGATTGAAGATTTATTATATTTACATGACATTGTGAGCTTAAAGTCACACTTAAATACACGGCCCCAATATAGAGAGACTTAAGTTTAACATTTAAGTCTGACATTTAAGTTTAAAATTTTAAAAATCTTATAAAAATTAGTTTTGAAGCTATAAAAATCCGGGCTGTTACTTCAAGTTTTCTTTTTGCGGAGCATCATTGTGAGCGATAAAATAAAACCCATAAGGTTAAGGATTTTTTTGTGTCTTATCCAATCAGATTCGCGGACAGGAATAACACTATGCAGGGTTTACAAAGGTACTGTAACACGACATTTTATATTTTTCACATTTTCCTTGTATTATTACTGTGTTGATGCAGTATATTCTTTGTAATTTGGCTTTTAAAAAGTGAAGTGGGGTTAAAGATCACACCTTCCTGTACTGGCCGTGAGGTTATTGTCGGTTTTACAATGGTGATTGACCAATCAAAATCGCGGACAGGGCCGTGTCATGTTAGAATATAGGGGCCGTGTATTTAAACATGACATTAAGCTCACGATGCCATGTAAATATAGTATAGTAGATGATCGTAATGTCGATATGCTCATTAAGTCGATCAGTCAGCATTGACAGCCTTACCTCACATAGTGAACTTCATTTGAATTTGCAAATAAACAGACATCCTTTTCATGAATTTATTCTACAAAAATACTTGTGCAATGTGTTCCAAGGAGATGTATTTTTATATTTTCTGAAATAAACACTAAAATATTGCCTCAGTACAGAACAAAGCAATCCAGTTTATTATAATACAACTAATGCAAAATCTGTGTACAAATTTTTGTTTGATGGATATAGACCGATTAATCTGTCTCTCAGCCAATTTTTAAAAGATGGATGTATTGGCGAGAGACAGATGGCATTAGTATGCAAAAAACACAAACGTCCTGAAGGGCAACAAATGGCACACATCCTGACATTAAACATGTACTAGGCTCTCACCCTGAGTATCAAGGATGTGCCCCGCATTAAAATAAATAAACTTTTTGCATAGTTAATGGATATAATTACCAAAATTTATTTCACTTGCAAAATTTCATCATTGTTTATACAAACAGGAAGTGCAGAAAAAAGTGTCTATATTACTGCAAACACAGAAAATTGTGTTCCTGCATCTAAATGCTTTATACTGTTAATACATTTAAGTGGATATTTTAAAGTTTAAAGTGACGGTAATTTTCAGATATTGAAGTTTTTTGTGTAGCAAGGAACTCTGTCCCAAAATGCCATCCATCAGTTTTTAAAAGGCATATTTTGGGACAGAAAACTCGGTCTAGATGGATATAATGGATACTCTTGTAATAAATCTTTCATCTTGTTGAGCCCAATTAAAGTGGTGGTACTGGGTGATCGACTTAATGAGCAATCTTAAAAATGACAGTCTTTTTTCTGCATTTTCATACCCAAGTTTAAACTTTCTGTTGAAAAAAACTCTTAGAAGTCTTGCAGTGGTTTGTTGGTTTATTTGCTTTATAAAGTCATATTTTTCAATGTACCTTAATATTTAAAGTTGATTTTGATTTTATTAAGTGAAAACAATCACTCTTTATGTAGGTCTCCCTTAAGTGATCGACTTTACGATCATCCACTATACTGCTCAGCCAGTGAAGTTCGTCACCCCAGTGAAGTTCGTCACCGGCATTTTATGACAATATTAAAGAGTTTCTACTGTCCAGTTACGACATATATGTATACCTTGCTGTCGAAAGAAGCTATTCCATTTATTTAAATGTGAATATTGCCTGTCCTTGAGCGTTTTTATGGCAGGTGACGAACTTCACTGGGGTGACGAAATTCACTGGCCGACCAGTAAATCTTAAATCCACGGTGCCGTGGATCGAAGCTCTTCGAAACAAAATATTTGTGGGAACAGTTATGTGTTCACATTTGTACATTTGTGTTTTATATATACAAATCTCCAGTTCTATGTGGGGTCGTGCCACGGCTCTACATACAAGTAAAGTAGAGCCGAGGTAACCATATCTGATTGGCCATGTCTAGTGTACACCGTACTGTCAAGCCATTTCAACTGCTCACTTGAGAACATTAAAACTGGAGTTTTCAACAACCAAAGTGTTTATATCCAACCAATACGAATACAAAACACCCCAAACACTTTTCAGAGCTATATACTAAAATACACACTTTTTTATGTGGGTAGATTCGTCATAACTCTCATCCAGTGAGTTTGTTTACATAAAGATTAAAATTTAAACAATGTTTTGTTGTCTTCCGTTTTCACCGCTCACTCAAAATTTACACATGTCATGCGCAGTAAAGCTTCCGTGTAGCAGAAAATAACTTTAAAACATAATTACGTCGTAGTAAGGTCGAAAAAACAATTTATTTTACAAATTTTGATCACAAAAGAATTAATACTTAAGTGTTTTAGGTGTACACACTCCTTAATTTAGATATTAACTGAATTTTTTTTTTCAAATGAAAACTGCACTGTTTAGAACTCAACTGATCATACTTTTTTTTTTTAAATTTTACTTGTATAGCATAGTGATGATCAGATTTGAACTGGTCAAAATACACCACATAGGCAGATCATCATAGGTTTTCCCCTCTGTGTAGGGTTTACTCGCACAAATGGCAGTGCTATCCAAATACATGTATAATTCTGATTCTCAAATGAGATGTAAAATCAGAACTTTGGCTATACATGTGTCAAATGACATGGTACATTGAGATGTTTATATGACAAGTATGAATGTCAGTGGTAAGAAATAGCAATAATGTCTCTTTCATCTATTTTAAAGCCCTACCCTACTGTAGAAATAAACTACGCATGCGCGGACTTTATTGGCGATTCAATCACAAAAATAACCTCAAATAAAGGACAAGGGCCGAAGGCATGAGTCCTTTATTTAGAGGGTATATTTTTGTGATTGAATCGCCAATAAAGTCCAAGCAAAAGTAGTTTATTTCTATTATAAAACGATTTTTGTAGTTTTATCCAATGTTCACTGATTTTGTTTGTTTTCAATTTTATTTTCGAGATTATGTTGCCATGTTCGCAGATTGGAACAGCGTACATTTGTTCCTCTATAAAAGTACTCTCACGAAATGCGCAGAGACGCATTTTCGTCGACTGCGCAGGTGTCCATTTTATAATGTTATATATATGAAGTTTTCCTTAAAACTATATGATTAAAAATGTCAAAGAATATTTATAAGAACTGTATCCTTTCTGATGTAATTAATAACTAATAGGCAATGCATGTCCCTTTAGAAACTTTTATTCTACAAGATCACTTTGAATAATGACTGGTCACTCATTGATGTTTTGTGACAGATTATGACACATTATGGCATGATTGACTGAAAGAAACAAATAACCAAAATTCAGTACAAAAACACTTAATTTAAAACACAAATAAACTCACAAGATAGAACTGATTTTAAACTTAGTTCGAATTAATTATCTTTCCTTTCATAAATAACCATCTAACGAACTGATTTAGACTAAATTAATCTAAAAGAAAGCTTCATTCAGTAATATACAGAAATAATAAAGTTATTTAACAAATCAATCAAACTACTGACAATATATGTAAACCTTTAGAAGCTTGACATAAACCACATAAAATAACAGCTTCAAAACATCGATGTACAGATTACTTAAAATTCAATAGTTTTAATAAATAAAATATAATTTATATCTTACCATTTTTTAGCCTAATTTACATCCTTACAACTCAAACATAGAAGCTAAACTCACTCCATGTGGACTCTTTGTCTTTTGTTTTCATGAATCTCTAAAATTGCATTGCTTGAAATAGCCCTTTTAGTGGGCTCAAATTTAATTGCACCACAAAGTATGCAGTTCTTTCAATAAAACATATTACAAGTATAGACAAATTGATTCCCAATGATAATCGTATTAATTAAATTAACATCTTAGACAAAGAATGCAAGATAAGATTACACCTTTAACTACAAGAATTATGTTGCTCATAATTATTCACCTGATTACAATAAGTCTTTGTCAAGGCTAAGACTACACAGTTTTACAGCTGTTAAAATGCATCATGATTGCTTGCACCCACATATTTCAGGAAATGCCTTGTTTTTATAACATGAGTTGTACACACAGAATATCTGTTTATGTCACTCTTCATAAAGCTGGAAGTGCTATACCGTTATACTTAAAACGAAATCTCACTCTCACTCCTCTAAAATACATACACAAATCTTTATCATCTAAAACTAATCTCAAAACTTCAGACAATTAACAGTAGTTATTTATGTGCCACATGAATGTTCTGGTGAGATGGAACAGAGTACAGGACCTTTTCTTGTTGTTCTTATCAGTCTCTCCCATACCCCGCCAAAGTGAGATGCAGCTGGTGGATTGAACTGCCAGGTGATACCCCTTTCTAGCAAGCTGTTGTGAATCCTCTGATCATTTGCATCTTATAAAGCTTCCCGCAGCTCTCTTTCTGCACCAACAAAATTAGTACCATTGTCTGATCCTATTGATCTCACAGAACCTTGTCTGGCAATGAAGGGCCTAATTGCATTGATACAAGAATCTGTATCCAAAGAATATGCAATTTCTAAGTGGACTGCTCGAGAGATCAAGGAAGTAAAGATGATCCCATATCTCTTGACTGTAGATCTGCCCCTTTTGACATCAATTGGACCAAAATAGTTTACCCAACACAACTAAATGGATGTTGATCTGCTTTGAGGCTATCAGCTGGGAGCTCTGCCATCTTCTGTTCACCAATTCTTGCCTGATAGTGCCGACAATTAACACATTTAGATAAAACTTTCTTCAGAACCAATACTTGGAATTCAATATTTCTGTCTCAGTTATATCTAGATCTTTGATTATATGTGTCAGTACAGTTTCTGGTTTGCTCATTATGTTGACTGTTATCTTAGCTGTTTTTCCACCAGCTCCAAAACGATGCATTAAATCCCCAGAGCAAAATGTAACACTGCTGCCAGGGTCCAAAAATGCATATGTGTCAACTGTTTTCAGTCCATTTTTAGATCTGACATGCACAGGAATTATTGCAATTGTACATTGTCCTTTTCTATATCCCACAAAGCTACAAACATCTTCGGTAAATTGATTCCTTTTGTTATCTGTGCTTGCCTTACTCTCATTTACATGAACCTTTGTCTGTTCACTTCCAGTCAATTGGCTATTTCGTCTATCCAAGGTGTGCATAACTGTTGGATGTTGACCACCGAAATGCTCACAAGTTGCTTTATTTTCAGCAGACTTTCTTCAGGTGTCCTGGTTTTAGACACCCAAAACATAAACCTTTGGCTTTGATTACATCCAACTTCTAACTGAATGGTAATCAATGTGGGACAATTGATCATGACATGATCTCCGTCATAATGCCAGCATGGTGAGGTAGTTGCACTCTGTTTGTCTTGAAGGTCTCTCTTGGGAACTTACACCTGCGACTGTGATATTCCAGTTGCAAAGGAACCATTTTTATGTTGTATGGGCTGTTTCTCTGGTACTTTCTTGGCTTCACTGGTTCCAGCCATTGCATATCTGCCATATATAGGGTCATTTGCCTTCTTTGACTCTCGTTTTAGAAACCAGACAAGTGATGAAAGGCTTATCTCCTTTCCCTCTTCTTTGAAATCCTGAACCATGGATCTCCATTTGTGTTGCATGTTAGCAGATAATTTTGCCACTATCCTCCTTAGATTGTCAGGATATTCTAGAAAACGGATAGCTTGTGTCCCTTGTACTGCATTCTCACACTCAGTTAAAAACAGTGAAAAATCATCCAGACCCTTCACATTGTCAGGTTTTATACAAGGCCAGTCAAGTGCTTTTCTAACAAAGGGCAATTACATGACTCTCACCATATATGTCTGCTAGCTCTGCTAAGGCTGATCGGTAACCCTGTTCAGCATCAAGATAGCTAAATCCAGACACTATCTTGTTTGCTTCTCCATACATATATTGCTCCAGATAGTTGAGCTTTTCATTGTAATCATCACAGTTGATGACAACTCTCGAGTTGAACTGTCACATTAATTTTTGATAATCAAGTGGATCACCACCAAATTTCTTTATGTCTGATATGGGTTTCCTCATATGACACACAACTAACCAAAGAGCATCTTCCAGTGGAGCTTCTGTAGAAGATTGAAGAGTCTTTTGTGTATTCTGCAGTTGCTTTGGTAAAAATGGCTTTGAGTCAGGATCCATAACTACCCTTTTGGCTTGAGACATTCCCACTGCTTGTGTTCCAGTTGCACTTGTAACTGAACCTGTTTGCCTTTCTTTGCATTCTCTCATCTTCATGTTGTGGTGAAAATGTAATTTCCTGACCTTGGCTTACTGACTCAATCTCTTCTGTAGCCTTATACCTTGCCACAGCAACCATTATTTCAGACTCCAACTCTAACTATTCTTCTTCCAACCTCAATTTCAATTTAGCTTCTTCTAAGGCCCGTTTCTTTTTCAGTGACGGAGCCCAAGCCTTTAATTCAGCCAACCTTTGACTTTCCTTTATCTTGGCTGACACTATTGATATATTACTCAGCTTGCTTGCCTTTGAAGCTTCTAAACTATTTTGTGATACACAGTCATCAAGGTCAATTTGTTGTGGGGTTTCCAGGTCCTGCTGTGATGGAGGAGTGGTAGAAGCAAAAAGGTCTTCAAACTCTGATTGAAATGAAGTAGTTGCTCCAGTTTAGGTGCTAGCCACTCTTCTCTGTCCTGGGCCCTCAAATCCTCTGACAATAGAGCATTATAATCTTCAAAGACTTCTAAGAATTACTCATATAGGGTGATCCAGTGTGAGTACAAAATATGTACATCCTTTTCCACTTTCCCTACACTAGTCTGTGCCTTGATGCTTTGTGATTCACTCAAAATTCTTTTGTATATCCTTTCCCTTTGTTCAGCCTTAAGTTCTAAGTGATATTGTAATCCTTTTTTCACTCAAACACGTGGCCTTGTTGAATCAGATTGAGTAGCCATCTTAAATTAATTCTTTACAAATTTCTTTGGGTGCTACTAAAATGTTAATGTTTTTGTTATAATAAGAGCTGTATCCTTTCTGATGTAAGTAATGTAAGTACAATAATACATAACACCTCTAAATTAAATTGTATTAACTTATTACAGATACGAAATATAAATATTCCTAGAGCAAACTTTTAATCTGAAATTACATTACGTGACTACTACTGTTGAATAATAACACCTAGATACCCAAATATATATATTACCGTTATCACAATATATTGCTGTTATTACAACAATCTGTTGTAATTCAAACCAAACACAGTACTTATGTTCTTGACTTGAAAAGCCTGTGTAAATTCTTTACACAAATAGTGATAAATATTATGGCAGGGTCGGTAGCATATTTTTCATTTCGGTATCCTGCCAGTGTAAAACCGTACCTATTCCGGATACCGAAAGAAGAAATTTTGTTCTAGCATACACCCAATCGAATAAGCCCACCAACCAGAAGTAGGATTCGTGAAAAGAAAACATTGCAGTTCTGAAAGAAATCACTATAAAAGTGCTAAAATACTGTATAAGTGGTTATTTTCGCGGGTACTTAAGTTCGCAAACTGCCATAGAAGCCTTGTTTAGCGAGACTTAATTTTCGCAGTGAAAGATGTCCTATTATCACCAACAATAAAAACAAAGTTACCCACTCTGAATTAACTGTGTGTACTTCAACTTCAAGTAAATGTAATCTCATTCAAATACCCACTAAACCCCATGTGTTTATCCCACAAAAGAGAAAGGAGTGGCTCAGTGTAATTTAGAAGTGCAATTTATGTTGGTGTATAAAGTGAGGATCAAAACTCCCCCTTGTTTATTGCTAATCTTTCTCAACCGCATGGATGCACTTGTGCAGAAATATTAGGAGAAATTAAAAAAGTAATTTCTTTGATAAAAAAAACAAAGAAATAAATTTATGTGTATAAAGGCCCTGAAAATTTTACAGTTAACATGATGAAATAAAATTGGTCTATCTTTCTGTGTTTATTTTAAAATGAGTGTGAGAAATTGGATTACACCAGTTATGTGACAGCAGCAAACAACACAGCTGAATTACTGTTACATATATTGGACACTATATTAGTACATTGTATATTACATATATTAGGCACTATATTAGTGCATTGTTTAATTTAAGCTTTATGTTTATACATTGTCATAAAAGATAATTGTGTTGTTGGTTCTTTTTGTGTGTTGACATTTAAAGTAAGGGAGTTATTGACTTTTGTGTTTTAGTGTTTATTGATCTGTTCACAGACTGGGGGAAATCCCCCCCTCAGTGGTTATGTTAGATTTGGGGAAACCCAATTACCAGTAGTTTCTAGAACTTCCTCCTTTGGCCTAGATGGCTCAAGATTTATTTTTTGAGTTGGTTCTGTATAATTCCAGAAGGAATCTGTGAATGTATATAAGGAATGTACATCTGACCACAAGAGAACTTTGTATTCGCTTGCTATAAGGAGAGCTATTGTGTTTTGGAATATAATATATGCTTATATCACTGTGAACTTTTACTGGAGTGAACTGGATACATCATCTGGACAGATTTATTGTACTTTGGATATTTTGGATGTTGTACATTCATATAACAGAGAGTGAATTTACTGCATTTTGGACATTGTCCACATCTTGGAGCAGACAGTACAATTGTGTTAACTCTCTAAAAATCTCCAGACAGACCTTCTGTGTGACTGGATATATAAAGGATAGCAGGACAAGCACCTTTTGTGTTGTTGAGTGTGGGACAGGTCACAGGATATAGATATCTGTGTGTGAGTGAACGCTGGACAGATCACGGGACAAACCACAGGACATTGGACAGATCACAGAATATACCACAGGACGGATTACAGAACAGATTGCGGGATACGGCGGATAAACTTATTCTTAATCTCAGTGGTCAGGTCAGCTAGATCTTATTATTGTATTAGTGTGTTTGGTTAAGAGCATACCAGTTGACTGTAATCATTATTGTTGACTATTAAATAAATTTGTTAAGTTCAACTTTTTGCTTTTTCTGTTACAACTTAAAGACAACCGGTAATTGCTACCGTGCTTGCCCGTGACCGTAACAATTACACCCTTTAGAAGTTTCATGTACTGGTAAATTTAAAGGATACCTTATACAACTCTTCCCAGTGTGGTTTACAGATGAGGTGATAAAACAATTGAAAGCCGAGAGGGATTCACCTCCAGGTCTCAGTGATAAGCTTCTACAGTTTACAGGCCTAGTACTTTTTATACAACACCAGTCATTAAACTTGGCTTGGAAAAAATACAGGCTGTACTGGTACTGGAGCTGTCAGTAGGAAGGATAAACTTTAATGTGTGTACGAAAACACTTTAGGTTTTTTGGGGGACTTTTTTTTTGTACTCTCTATCATTTCAAATTTCATATGAATGGTAAAAAGTTATTGTATTAAAATTTAAAAATACTTAAAATGTATAAAAGTGCACTTGTCTTGTCTCTGTGTTTGATGAAATATGATCTGCACGTGCTGAAAAAAGGTTTATAACCTGATCTTAACTTGGATATGCCAAAAGGTCTATCGGCAATTCAAACTCACTGAAGGTAATTGTTATTTTTATTTAGCGGGACTTTATTTTCGCGATTGACAGGCATTCGCGAATATAGCGAAAATTAATTCGACGCGAAAATAACCACTTATACAGTACATAAAAAATATTGGATAAAAGTTTGTAATTTCTTCAGATTTGAGGTTTGTTTCTAATATTTTACATTTCCTCACAATATTATACACTGACATTCGAAATACTGGCCACGGTGTTGAAGTGAATTGGTCTCGATACCGAGATACCGGCATTACCGACCCTACCCTAATAAATATACTGAAATATATAATTAATTACATGTGCCATTGGCACAGTCTCCGAGTTTACAGTCTCTAAAGCCGAAAATATAGCCAGTCTCCGACTTTATGTCTATCTATAATTACCAATACTGATTAACACCTTATTAAACAGTAACCGACTTTACAGTTTCTGAATAATACACAATATAATATCACTAAGAATAATTAACAATTCTGGATGCATAAATACAAAAGGGATAGACAAACCAGAGAGTCCCTCATCAACAAATTCCCTACTCAACTTCTTGGAAATTCTATCTCCCCTACCGATACAGTCAAGAACCTAGGTGTTACTTTTGACTCCGGAAACACCTTTACTAGCCACATAACCAATATGTGTCGCGCCTGTTACTACCACCTTAAGGACCTAAGATGCATCCGTAAATTCCTTGGTGTGGATACTGCAGCCTTGCTTGGAAACTCAATGATTAGCAGTCGACTTGACTACTGCAATTCTCTACTTTATGGCGTAAGTAAATAGAATGTAGCTAAACTCCAAAAAATTCAAAATGCCCTTTGTAGAATTGTTTTTAGACTTGATGGAACTAGCCATGTCATTCCCTTTCTTCAAAAACTACACTGGCTCCCTATCACATACTGCATCTTGTTTAAGTACAATCTAATTACTTTCAAGGCTTACAAATTCTCTCAACCCATATACCTATCATCCTTGATCAAAACCAGTTGTTTAACGCGTGGAAATCGTCTTTCTCTTTCCTCAGTCTCTCACAAAAAGGCCATTGGCAGGCGAGGTTTTGCAATGGCTTCCCCCACAGAATGGAACAGACTCCCACAATCAGTATGATCACAACAAACAATAACAGGTTTCCGTAGCCAGCTAAAGACCTATTTGTTTAGACTAGCATATCCGCCACCATAGTACATCTCCCTGGTGGGCGCTAATTTTGGATGCCTGTGCCTGTGCCTACAGCTGACAACAACTTGACAACTGATAAACTGCATTATGACATCACTGATTTATAACCATACAACTAATAAAGTGCTTTAATTCACATAAATGGTGCCTGATAATAAATAGCAACATTAGGAATGAAATAGGTTATATATTAAACTAAATGAAGACACTTAAACCTATTATAAAGTTGAAAATCTTTCCTTTTTAAGATTTAATATCACCGTTCAAATCATGCCATCACAACAGGATGTGTGCGTAAATGGTTGGTGCTAAATATCAAATCTTGTGACCAAAAACGGAACTCCTAAAATTCCGAGAATCTCATCGAAACACTACCATTTCACAAATTCAATTTAATGCATACTTTCAATCTTTCGACAACAGCTATTTTCAAGTTTACACTTTACAGTAAGATTGAAAAACATACATACACTCATGTACAGTTGAATATTACACATTGTGTGACACAACAAGAAAATAAAGTAACATAATTAACCTTGCTGGTTAACCTTTGGACTTTGGACTGTCATATAAAATTGCCCACTTGTTGACCTTGTTCTTTGAAAGTTTATTTTGATATTCATATGGAATCTGAGACTTGGACTGAAACATTTTGGACTGAGTGTACTTTTGGGTAACTGCATGGTAAGGCAAGGCAATTGAACTCTTCAAGTAGACAAGTAGCAGATTGATATAATTTATTTGGAATCATTTACAAAATGGTTTCAGACTCTTAAGTATTTTTAATCTCAGGCCACATGCTACCAATTTATTTCCATGAGTAAAATACTGAGGCCTGCTACAATATTTAATTTTATATATTTTAATCAAATGGTTTCAGGCTTTTGAGCATTTGAATTATAGCCCGCACACTACCAGTGTTGTTCTTGGATAAAACACAAAGGCCTACTACAATGGCATTTTCCCGAATTAAATGTTTCCGTTTCGACAACATTCCGCGTTTAAAAAATTTAAATTTTTTCCAAAACTTCCTTCTGATACTTCCTTTTCCTGTTAAAAATCAACACAGAATCATGGTAAGAATTAGAATAATTGAGTATCCTTTCCTATCTTTTGTTTGTTTTGATGTTTTGTTTTTTATACAATGTTATTCTTTCATAAAGAAAAAATGCTTAGGTTTGTGGTAAAATTCGCAGAAAATGGAGCTAGTTTCAGGTACTTCTGTACTATTTGTTAGTATTTCATAATATTAATGAAATCCCCATAGCTGGTGCAAACTTTTCTTTTTTTTTTTTACATTGCATTTACATAAATTATTTAATCATTCATAATGGGTAATTCCAACAGTGAATAAACCTTCTTTGTACTTTGATGGTTTGCACTGCTCTGTTAAGTTCAGGTGTATTGAAAATTATGTTTGTTAAAAAATGGAATAACAGCACCTGAGTTTCTAAATTGAGTTTCTGTCCCGTCGCCAATTGTTATAGATATACAATGGCGAGGGACAGAGCTCCTTAGTACAGTAGAACCTTGATTATCCGACCCTGTATCATCCAAATCTCTGGATTAACCTAACTGAAATATTGTCTCCCCAATACTGGCAGTAGTGGTGTACCTATTCACACCCACCCCTAAATTTATACAAAAGAATCACAGTTACACAATGTATTACCAATGTAATTGTGGAGGACCAATTCACGCCCATGTACCTATTCATGCCCACCCCTAAATTTATCCAAAACAATCACAGTTAAACAATAAATTACAAATGTATATATGATCAATTTGATGATTATCTATGAGGTGGTAAACATCTTCTCTATGAAAACTTACCAATCTTCAAGAAAATTGAGGGTGGGCCTGAATTGGTACCCGGGCATGAATTGGTCCACCACCACTACTGCTCAGCCAGTGAATTTCGTCACCCCAGTGAAGTTCGTCACCTGCATTTTATGGCAATATTAAAGAGATTTTCCTGTGAACTTTCGGCATACATGTATACCTTGTTGCTGAAAGCACCTATTCCATTTATTTAAATATGAATATTGCCTATCCGTGAGCGTTTTTAAGGCAGGTGACGAACTTCACTTGGGTGACGAAATTCACTGGCTGAGCAGTATATGGTTAATTTGATAAGTATGATGTGGTAAACATCTTCTCTGTGAAAAATTATAAATATTTTAGAAAATTGATGGTGAGCATCAATTGGTCCACCACCACTACATGTAATGCATGGTCTAGTGGTGGTGGACCAATTCACGCCCGTGTACCTATTCACGCCCACCCTCAATTTTCTTAAAGATTCATAGTTTTTCATAGAAAAGATGTTTACCACATCATAGATAATTATCAAATTGATCATATACATTCATAATTTATTGTGTAACTGATTGTTTTGGAGAAATTTAGGGGTGGGCGTGAATGGGTACACGGGCGTGAACTGGTCCACCACCACTAGTGTGAGTGATAGTACAGGATTTTACACATTCTCAGAAACCATTAATTCTAGTACTTTATAAAACATAACATCCACTGAAAACTCCTAACTTCTTTGATCTTTAATGCCATTGTTTCAGTTGGGGAGGGATAAATTCATTTACACAACCCCACTCTACAAATTCTTTTGACAATGCGCCAATCACTGAAAGCGTGTTCGATTGGGTGTTGCATTAATAATCTCCCAGAGTAGATGAATTCACAAGCTGACATGCTTTGAAATAATGTCATCAATGTATTACACATACCAACCAAACCTATCATATCACTGAAGATGAATTCGCTTGGGGTTTTACAATAAATAATCTCCCAGAGCTTTTTAATGGACAAAATGCATGGCTACGTTTATCAAAAATATATCAATGTACCAACCGAACACACCCACTTCATGCCCGCAGAATATTACAGTGAAACAGTGAAAATATATACAGATATGAAGCAAATAAGTTGCAACTAGAAGGTCAGTTATATTACATAAATATATTAACTGCTTCATCAGTGAACACCCACGTATGTTAAAACATAAAACAACATTCCTTCAATTATCGCCTACCTGGTAACCCAAAGACAGCAAATTTCAAGTTCCCTTTATCTATCCGAACCCCTTGATTATCCGTTCCAACTGTTTGTCACCCAAGGTTCTAGTGTATTTCTTTTCTGTGTAGATTTTGAATGGCGTATTTCTGCACATACTACCTCAAGTATAAAATGTTACTTGCATTCTGAGAATTATGTATATGTGCTGTTCACTAAAATATTACTCATTTCCAAATGGCATGTACCCTGCCAGTGAATTTTGTCACCCAGTGAATTTCTTCACATTTCATGACAATATTAAATCATTTTTACACTTAATTTCCATCGCTTAATTGCATGTTAATATTGCAAGTTGTGGTTAAATGTTTTTTTTTTTTTTTTTTTTTTGCTTCTGTGGGTTTGCAATGTTCGGGGATACACCACCGGCTTAAAATAAAGTGAGCGGCAAATTTGTAGTTGTATCATTGGGGACATACTGGTTTCACGTCTTTTGCATTGCTGATATGCAGTTTGATTTGTGTGCGCAATAACTAGAAAACATTTTTGTGCATTTCACTTATCACACACATATATTTAGGTCAAGAGAGGAACCCTATTTTAAGGTGATCTTAAACTCTCAGTAATAAAGAAGTTATGACCACTCATCTGGTGTGAATTTTATGTGAGGAAATAGAAAATATTTCTGAGCAGTTTTTGGAAAAGGTTACACAGGATATACACAGTTGTTCACCTTTATAAGACTGATTACTTTCTAAAGTTGGCACTCCTTTTTTCAGTACAGACGGTCCGTTTTTGAATACCTTGGAACTCTATCACAACAAAATTGGGAGCGATTCCCAACCCTAGTTTGAACTGTGCTTGTTTAAAATTTATCAGTACGTTTTTTTTACAGGCTGACGTTGACATGCAAGAAGCTCTAGAGAAGAAGAAAAAACGTACGTTCAGGAAATACCAATACCGTGGTGTGGACCTTGACCAGCTGCTTGATATGACTGGGTACTGGTTGCATTAAAAATTGTAACTTAAGTTGAGGCATTTTCGGACAGATTGCCACAAAAACTTAATGTATGAGCATTATATGGTTATATTTTCTAACAGATTATTACTTATAAAGCCTTAAATGTCTTAAATCCAAATGGTAACTTCTCATAATAAGAGCGAATAAGCTAAGGCACAATTCAAAATTGTCATATTGTCTGCTCCAACAGCCATAATGTGGAAATGTTTGATAAAAGTACAATTCATTCATTAAGATTGC
Source organism: Sabellastarte sp. h YS-2021 (assembly GCA_964017235.1). Taxonomy (NCBI): domain Eukaryota; kingdom Metazoa; phylum Annelida; class Polychaeta; order Sabellida; family Sabellidae; genus Sabellastarte; species Sabellastarte sp. h YS-2021. The sequence goes on from OZ024928.1 coordinate 142,585,058, forward strand.
ACAATAAATACTGATTTACATGGAAAAATTTTATCTCAAGAAGTCAACATTTTTCATTTGAAGCATTGTCAGAGTATCATCGCATAGTAGGGGTGTCACGACTAACCGACTAATCGACAACAGTTAGAATAGTACTATGTACCGGTTTCGTTTTTTAAAGTAAGAATAATCGCTTAATGTAGTAAAAGGTGGCAGAAGGTCTAAGTCCATAAAATATATCCATATTGTCAAATAAAATAAGCTAAAATCCCAAAACAGCCACGTTTTCTGCACTGTTGATGCATTCACGTAAAACCGGAAGTGCCGTATACCTCTTATATCGCCCACTTCTTGCCTGAAATGAACGAAGCAGAAGTCGCAAGAAAACGGCAAACTTGTTAATTTTTGCAGGTTATATACATGTATTTTCATTTTATTTCACATATTTATCGTTTTCATTGCTTTTCACAACATGAAACTTAAGATTTTTGGTTGTTTTATAAATTTGACGGTTATTCGGTGTCGGCACGAATAGTACTTACTGATTAGTCGACATGAAATATTTGGAGTCGTGGCGTCCCTATCGCATAGTATTAAAACTGTTGGGACAGTCCGTGACATATTTCATTTTTTAAATATTGTTCATTACTTGTTTTCAAGAGTTCTTTAAAACAATTGTCTCTCAATGGTATGGTTTGTATAATGATAATAAGAATATTGCAAGATATCTTTGAGACCAATATATATTATAGCATATATTATATTATTAAAGCATTTGCGCAGCTTCATTATCATGCAAGTAACATAGCAGATTTTCTTGTTTCAGTCTCTCTCAATCAAGAAAAAAAGGGTTTAGGTTTTCACAAATAATTACACCACTACCTTAGACAATAATTACTCTCAATCAGCACTTGTTCCAAGTCTTGTAAAGTTTAGCCGCCCAGCAGTATTTTCAAAAAGGTGAAAGTTTGAGGTCACGAGAGATTAAGCACTATTAAAGTTCTTAGATTAGGTCACCCCCACAACATATTAGTAACCTGTGTTACATTCTATATGTACTAGAGAACAGCTGATGGAATTATTTCCTTGCCGTGCACGCCGTCGTATATCTAGGGGCTTGAAAAGGAAATCCACTGCATTAATTAAACGTCTGCGTCAAGCAAAGAAGGAAGCTCCTCCATTGGAGAAACCAGAGGTAAAATTGTGATAGTGCCTCCAAACATTGTATTTGATTTTGAATTGCATGAATTTTAGGTTAGATTGGGTACTTTGAAATCTGGCAATCTTGTGTAGTGTCCTGGGTGAATGTGGTCAAAATGGAGAAAATTCCATATTAAATTGTGTTTGTGATTTTATCCTGTTTATTGTATCAATTTCTACCTGCCATATTAATGTGTTTACCAAACAATTTATACCAAAAATGTTAAAAGACAATAAAATATTTTTCATTTCTCCAAAACAGATGTTAAATTTTTGTGTAAAAACATTAATATACACGTGTTTTAGCAACATTTCCTCAAGCTCTCAACATCCTAATAATCTTACATTTAAAAATGTCCACCAAACTTTCTAAGTTTTGTGCTTAGACAAGTTCTGAAGTTGTGGGTTACTTTAATCCTAACATATTAAAATTTTCTTTTGTGATAGAGATGCAGAAAAATTCATGCAGTCATAAAATAGAGACATTATAGATTAGTTAAAATGTGTCGTTACTTAAATCTTGTCTTTTCACCACATGCTGCACATGGCAGCTAACTTTGGCCTTTTGGTTTGTAGTCTTGCACTAGTTCGCTTTGCTTTGTGTTTCAGTGTGTAAAGACTCACTTGCGCAACATGATCATTTTTCCAGAGATGATTGGCAGCATTGTCGGTGTTTATAATGGCAAAACTTTCAACCAGGTCGAAATCAAAGTAAGCTTACTTTTACATTAGTAAAATTGCCCCCTGTCGAGGCGTTTTAAAGCTTGACCATAAATACCTCTAACATGTGTTAAGTGTCACCTGAAACAATTGTCAGAATAGTGGCCCAGTGTTATTTTAGACTTGTAGGTGTCATGGTAGAAGTAACTGCTGACAATCTATAGATAGTTCTATTGATCCATTCCTTTCAATATTTTACCAGTAGTACTAAGTTTATTAGATTTCATACCCCAGAACAATACCTAAATCTCCTGAATTGGACTTTGTACTGCAAGAAACTCCAACAAGACTTTGTACCATGTTTATCTTGGTATGTCAAACCAGATTGAACTTGCGACCATGACATATTTATTTTGAACCTCTGTAATAATCTTTACACTTTAAAACGACTTCACAACCAACATAATATCAAGTTAATAACTTACAAGTAGGCTTTAATGTTTCATAGTTGAGCACAATGCAAATTGTAGACTAAGCTTGGAAGTTGAAACTTGGTAGGGACATTGGTTAGGGGTTGTAGGTGTCCAGCATTCTTCTGTCCGGCAGATCCGGGACCTTTCCCTTGAAAGTGAAAACAAACTTTGTGACATAGAAATGAAATTACAAAAAATTATTTATGTGCGTACTATATATTAAGAAATATATATTGTAAGAATTATTTCTGTAAATAGAGGTATAAATTTGGGAACAAATCATTTAGCTTTGTTTTACCTTACCAATGTAAGTAGGTCACTTATGATGTGTTACCAGATAGAAGAATCATGATATGGCCTTGATTTGACCTTGTAGTGACCTTGACCTTTAAAATCTTATCGGGGCTGTATCTCGGAAACCGTAACTTGTCGGAAGTTGATACTTGGTAGGGACATTGGTTAAGGGGTGTAAGTGTGCAATATCATATTGCACGGTTTTATCTGAAAGTGACCTGATCTTTGTACTCGGTCACTTCTTTTATATCTTGTGGTATTGAAAACCATTTCCCATGATGTGGGGTACAGGCATCTCTGCAATTTTCAATCAAGTGGTTTTCCATGAAACTCTTCTTAATCTCACTGATACTGGACATTTCATTTGTGGTAGTTTGTTTACATCAACTGCCATACTCGTTTCACTGGTACTGGGCTACCACTGAAATGTGATTAGCCGGATTCGGTTCTGACCCGAGTTGCAGGGCTATTTCACATCCACCTTATTTTGAACACAATAGCAACAGTGATCTTCTGACTTAGTGATATGAACACTGAAATTGTATACAACTTTCTGTTTGAAGAAATTATCAAAAACACAAAAAAATATCTAAGAAGCGGTTATTGCAAACATCATTATTTAGGTTTTGTGACAGTTGATACTCAATGAAACAGTAAAAGTCATACAAATATGAAGTATTTTACATTTTTACTTTTGTCTTCGGTAATTTTTAAAGTTTATTAAATATGTGACAAAGACATTTCCCGTTTTAAATTATGGCTCGTGCATCTACATGGGAAAGTGTCACGATATGTAAGACAAATTTAGAAAATGCCAAATTCAGTTTGGTTTGAAGCCCCTGACTTTGATTTTCATAAACAGTCAGAGCACTTGTAATTGTGTTAGTGTATGTGGGACTTCCAAAACTTTTTTCCCCATTCTGTAAATGTTTTTAATCTTGTCATTTTAGCCTGAAATGATTGGTCACTACCTGGGTGAATTTAGCATTACCTACAAGCCAGTAAAGCATGGAAGACCTGGTATTGGAGCCACACATTCATCCAGATTCATACCTCTGAAGTAGTTTGTGTGTGAAGACTGATTTAAAAGTACTGAAAACTTAACTGCAGTAAACTAAATAAAGTCTGAAAACAGCTTTATCATTCTTTTGCTTGTCTTGCAAAGTAAGTTGAGACAATAATTAAGCGGCCCATCAGGGACGCTTATTTGTTTTCACGTAAGTTCGACTGATGGCCACTCCCGCAGGATTATGGTCTCCCGTGAATAACTTCTTGGGCTTTCAATTTTTTCTTTCCTTCTTATCTTTCTTTCAAACAATAGGAGCAGGAAAAGTTTTTGGGACACTTTCCGGAGACCTTAAGCTTTACTTAAGGTAACCGTAAGCATTTTTCAAAAACACCCCGTCGTCGTGTTTCAGAAAAACCACACACCTGTTCTATAAAATTTATTGGGTGCATTCTAGACCTATATCCGCAGGTCGGAAAGGATTTTCTGATCAATCAGACCATAGATGCCTGAATGGGAGGCGTTTTCTTTTCATAACTTTTTTTTAAAATGGGTACTTGGTCTGTATCTCAAAAATGGTCAGGATTTCTGCGGGTTTTTTTTTGGAGTAACTTATTCAGCTACTTTTTGATAATTTTTCACATGCCAAAGTTTTAGCCCTGTATCTGCAATCTTAAAGTCACCTTAATGTCGAAAAAGGGGGTTTTAGCCCTCCAGTTTACTTAGTTTTTATGTCGTCACTCTGCGGCGTGTACATACGCATACATGTGAGCGACTTCTCCGATGAAACTATAAGGCCCAGAAACATGCAGTCTTTTTAAAAGATAGCTTATGTATCTGGGTTGAAAAATTGTTCAAGGCATGCAGATCTGTTTATCTGTTTGCTAAAGACATTATAAATGTGACCCCCATCCTAAATGTGAAAATGTCTACACTTTGTCACAATTTTCTCACTATTGCAGGGATTTCTTTCATATCTTGCACATATGTACTAGGCCACAAGTAGATTCCCTTGTGCGAGTATCAGACCTGGATCTTTCTTAATTTTTAGGGGGGTTGCATGTAACCAACCCGCCTATTAGATTGATGTGTCCGTCCACATTTTTCGTTTCCGGACTAACTGGAAAACGGTTTGTCCAATCAAATTCAAACTTGACAGGGACGTAGATCACCATCCTAGCTAGGTTCCTTTCGAAATTGGTGTAATTCCGTCCGTTCATTTGTCTGTTTTTTGTCCGTTTGTCTGTCCGTCTGTCCATCCACATTTTTCGTTTCTGGACTCTAACTCGAAAACGGTTTGTCCAATCGAATTCAAACTATTAATAGGGAGATCGATCACCATCATAGCTAGGTTCCTTTTGAAATTGGTGTAATTCCGTCCGTTTGTCTGTTTTTTGTCCGTTTGTCCATCCATCTGTCCGTCCACATTTTCGTTTCCGGACTCTAACTCGAAAACTGTTTGTCCAATCGAATTCAAACTTGACAAGGACATAGATCACCATCATAGCTAGGTTCCTTTCGAAATTGGTGTAATTCCATCCATTTGTCCGTTTTTGGTCCGTTTGTCCACCCATCTGTACGTCCACATTTTCGTTTCCGGACTAACTCGAAAATGGTTTGTCCAATCGAATTCAAGCTTAATAGGGAGATAGATCACCATCATAGCTAGGTTCCTTTTGAAATTGGTGTAATTCCGTCCGTTCGCTGTTTTTTGTCCGTCTGTCTGTCCATCCACCTTTTTCGTTTCCGGACTCTAACTCGAAAACGGTTTGTCCAATCAAAATCTAACTTGACAGGGAGATAGATCACCATCATAGCTAGGTTCCTTTCGAAATTGGTGTAATACCGTCTGTTCGTTTGTCTGTTTTTTGTCCATCTGTCCGTCCACATTTTCGTTTCCGGACTCTTAACTCGAAAACGGTTTGTCCAATCGAATTCAAACTTGACAGGGACATAGATCACCATCATAGCTAGGTTCCTTTCGAAATTGGTGTAATTCAGTCTGTCCGTTTGTCTCTCCATCCATCTGTCCGTCCACATTTTCGTTTCCGGACTAACTTGAAAACGGTTTGTCCAATCGAATTCAAACTTGACAGGAACATAGATCAACATCATAGCTAGGTTCCTTTTGAAATTGGTGTAATTCCGTCTGTTCGTTTGTCTGTTTTTTGTCCATCCACATTTTTTGTTTCCGGACTGTAACTCGAAAACGGTTTGTCCAATCGATTTCAAACTTGACAGGGAGATAGATCACCATCATAGCTAGGTTTAGAGCTGTAATCAACAGTGATTTCTGTAGATCGACGCTCGCTTGTTAGATGCGAGTTGAACTCGAGTTGAACTCGAGTAAATGACACAAATATAAATAAAATAATAATGTCCAAATATTGTCATCAAGGGATCCGCCATTGACGTATTTAGTACCATTTTATTGCAAGGAAATATATTCTGTTGCCGGTTAAATTGTACAGGTATGTATGAGCACATTATGGAACATCCACGTAAATAAGGAAATAAAAAACGGCCATTGCTCATTGAATTTTTTGTCTTTATGGTTAGATAAATTGTAAAAGTGCTGGTTTTATAACAAGACTAGTATATCATAATTTATTTCTTAAAAACTCGAGTTTCAATTACGTAAATCGATGTGGTCCCAAATATCGCCCACCGAGTTACGACTCGAGTTTCGGTCAACTCGTTACAGCACTAGCTAGGTTCCTTTCTAAATTGGTGTAATTCCGTCCTTTCGTTTGTCCGTTTTTTGTCCGTTTGTCAACATTTCTGTTTCCGGACTCCAATTTGAAAATGCTTTGTCCAATCGAATTCAAACTTAACAGGGAGATAGATCACCATCATAGCTAGGTTCCTTTCAAAATTGGTGCAATTCTGTCGTGTTTGTCCATTTTTTGCCTGTCAGTCAACATTTCTGTTTCCGGACTCTAACTTGAAAATGCTTTGTCCAATCGAATTTAAACTTGACAGGGAGATAGATCACCATCATTGCTAGGTTCCTTTCGAAATTGGTGTAATTCCGTCCGTTTGTTTGTCCGTCAACATTTCCGTTTCCGGACTCTTAACTCTAAAACTCTTTGTCCAATCGAATTCAAACTTGCAATCGAATTCAAACTTGACAGGGAGATACATCATCATAGCTAAGTCTCTTGTGAAATTGGTGTAATTCCGTTTGTTTATAGCATAGATACAATTATGTAACTTGGATTACAAGTTTTACATTTCTTAGCACGCCTAACACATTCACCTTAACTGGGTGACCTAACATTTCTTTTTTTGTTTCTAAATTTAATTACAGCAGTCGCTAACCTTATTACTGCCTGCGCAACCCGCCTTTTGGGGCATTTTTGACCCTCTTGTTATATGACCTATAACTCTCAAACTATTGCATTTAGAGTTTTGTTCAAATATGTTGTTCAGCTACTTTCTCCACAGCTACAACATGGTCAGTAGTTTGGAAGTGTATCTCCATAGCTAAGTGAGTAGTAGCTGCTTTGTCAATTTTTAATGATAACCATAATGGGTAAATGGCTTATATATTCAAAAGTATTGCAGCTACACAATTTTTCTCAAATGTGTTGTTCATCTACTTTTTAGTCGAATCTTTGATTCGAGTTATGTACTGAGTTGCGGTCGCGATTTTAAAAGGGCCGTTTAAGCCCTTAAATATCAAATTCTTCATAATATTTGTTCACATATCGGTACATTAAGGTCTATACTATACACTCTGCCAATTTGAAGATTTTTAATGCTTTTATTCAGTTATATTTTATAAAGTAAAAAGCTTGTCTAGCACTTCGTCTGGCTTTCTCCAAGGACCCGTATGTCCTAGAAACTATTGTGTTTGCCATTGTAATGGCCTACTCGAACGAGTCTTTTTTAAGGGTTTCGTCTGCTGGTTTCTAGACCTTAAACCCCAATTAATTTATTCGTCTGCAGGGTTTATCACGCAGTCACTGTTAATGTAAAATTGCTGTCTGCCCATCTATGTGTACTCCATTATTTGTCAAACAAATAAACTGCAAAGAAATTAATGAATGAAGTGACGTTACGGTAGTACTATACATTTTTCGTTTAGCCAATCAAAATCGACATCACCTCTGGCAAAGACAATGAAAATATTCAAACTCCGTAGTTCTACATTCAAACACTAGAAGGCACTTTTGTATGTCCTAGAAGGTATCACGATGGGGTTTCTAAACGTGAGGCTACGATGGGGTTTCTAACAACATTTTACAAATATATAATCCAGCAATATTTCTGTCTTCTCGCAATATTTAAAACAAATAAAATATCAAATGCTGGTAGTTGTACACCCACACAGTGATGAAAACGTGAGGCTACAATGGTGTTTCTAACAATATTTTACAAATATATAAATCCAGCAATATTTTACTGTCGCCGCACCTCACTCTGTCTTCTCGCAATATATAAAACAAATAAAATATCAAATGCTGGTAGTTGTACACCCACAGAGTGATAAAAACGTGAGGCTGCGATGGGGTTTCTATCAATATTTTACAAATATATAATCCAGCAATATTTTACTGTCATCGCACCTCACTCTGTTTAGCGGGCGATAATACCAAGTTTACAGATTTCAACACCCACTGCTGTCCTAAGATTCGACTCCGTGGTTGGCAGAAGGCCAGCCACTTCACCCTAGTTTGTGAACTGTAACATATTTAAGTTTCACAACTGTTGCTCAATGTACAAGTGAGCAACGGCTACTTTATTGCTACTTTTAGTGAAAATGTGAAAAATCACTAATATTTCACAAACCGTAAGAGATAGTGATTTCGAGCGAATTTTTGACCTGCAGGGTATTACAAGAGTATCCTATGCAAAGGGAAAAAATTTCAGTTTTCGCCACTTTTGGCGGCCATCTTGGATTTTAGCGGAAAATCCTTGAAAATACCTTTGAAATGGTAAGAGATAGAGCGATTTCGAGCGAATTTTTGATCCGCAGGGTAGTCCAACAGTATTCTGTGCCTAGGGGAAAAATTTCAGTTTTCGCCACTTATGGTGGCCATCTTGGATTTCAGCGAAAAATGAAAAATTGTGAATATCTCTGAAAAGGTATTTCATCCCCTTTAATGCTCGGCGGGAGATGCACACCGCGGTAGTGGTCTTGTTAAAATATGTTATTCAGCTACTTTTTTTTTAAAATCACTTGTAACTTGAAAACTATTGCATTTAGAGAATTTTGTATAAATATGTTATTCAGCTACTTTTGGGTCAGCTATAAAATAGTAAAATTGCAGACCTGCAGCTCATTGCATAGCTGAGTAATAGCTACTTTGTGATATAATAGTAGGATTTATAGAGCGCAAAATTGATACAAAACCTTTAATGCGCTTAAGTCCAAGAAGGGAGAGTCCAGTGACAGACATGGGGCGATTTCTAAAAAGCGCCCGCCAGGGTATAACTAAGGTGGGGGGTATGCCAGCCTGAACAAGTGAGTCTTTAGCTGGCTTCTGAAACCATCTATTGTTTGCTGAGATCTGACCGTTTGTGGGAGCTTGTTCCACTCAGCTGGTGCAGCTACTGCGAAGACACGCCTGCCTATGTGCTTCTTAGGGCGGGTTGAGACCAATAGCCTGTTGCCACGAGTGAGACTGCTCAATCTTATTAAAGCTGAAAGATACGGGGGCTGTGAAAGATTGATAGCCTTGAATACCAGAAGATTATACTTCTAAGAGGATACGATGTTGAATTGGAAGCCAGTGGAGTTTTTTCAAAAAGGGTGTAACATGACTCATTTTGTCAAGTCTGAAGATGATGCGGCAAAGAGCATTCTGGACTCTCTGTAGTTTAGCTATGTTGGACTTGCTTACCCCATAAAGTACAGAGTTACAGTAGACTACTGACCATAGCATTTGCCATAAGTATTGCAGTCTCGACACTAAGGAATTTGTGAATTTGTCGCAAATCACGAAGATGATGGCAACATCCTCTGCAAACCTTGGCAACATGATTGTCAAAGGAGTTGTCCGAGTCGAAGAGAACACCCAGATTCTTTACTTCCACCAACGGAGAGATATTGTTTTGGAGGTGTGGGACAGGAAAATTTGGTGCAAGCGACTCTGATGGCTTTTTGACCTATGATGATAAATTAGTTTTTTTTCTGGGTTTAGTTTTTAGTCGAATCTTTGATTCGAGTTATTATCTCCCGCCGGGCTTTAGCCCGGGAGCGAGATTATGAAATGATGTCTGTGCGTGCGTGCGTGCGTGCGTGTGCGTTAGTCACGCAGATTTCTCCAAAACTGCTACAGCTACAGATATTTTGTAAATTTATTGTCCCCAATGAATTTTCATGCCCTTGAAATTTTTTTTGGTTTTATTGACTTAGGCCTAAAGATAAGTGAGTAATAGCAATCTTAGCTACTTTGAGTAAAGGGCTCATAACTCAAAAACTATTGCAGTAACAAGTTTTTCTTCAAATATGTTGTTCAGCTACTTTGTCCTTCGCTATAAGATGGTACATAGTTTGGGGTCCCATTGCATGCCATAAGTGAGTAATGGCTATTTTCTCATTTGTAGCTAAATAACAGAAGAAGTAAATGTCAAATATCTTCAAAAGTATTGAAGTTAGGGAAATCTTTTCAAATATGTTGTCCATCTTCTTTTTGGTAAGCTATCACATACTAAAGTTTCAGACCTGTTGCACCCTGGATAGCTGAGTAATAGCTACTTTGAAATTCTGACTGGTGAGTAAAGCGATTGTAACTCCAAAACTATTGCAGTTAGAGTATTTTCCTGAAATATGTTATTCAGCTACTTTGTCCTTAGCTATAAGATGGTCCATAGTTTGGGATTCTATTGCATGCCATAAGTGAGTAATAGCTATTTTCTCATTTGTAGCTAAATAACAGAAGAAGTAAATGTCAAATATCTTCAAAAGTATTAAAGTTAGGGAAATCTTTTCAAATATGTTGTCCATCTACTTTTTGGTAAGCTATGACATAGTAAAGTTTCAGACCTGTTGCACCTTGGATAGCTGAGTAATAGCTACTTTGAAATTGTGACGGTTGAGTAAAGCCATTGTAACTCCAAAACTATTGCAGTTGGAGTATTTTCCTAAAATATGTTGTTCAGCTACTTTGTTCTTAGCTATAAGATGGTACATAGTTTGGGGTTCTATTGCATGCCATAAGTGAGTAATAGCTATTTTCTCATTTGTAGCTAAATAACAGAAGAAGTAAATGTCAAATATCTTCAAAAGTATTGAAGTTAGGGAAATCTTTTCAAATATGTTGTCCATCTACTTTTTGGTAAGCTATAACATAGTAAAGTTTCAGACCTGTTGCACCTTGGATAGCTGAGTTATAACTACTTTGAAATTCTGACTGTTGAGTAAAGCCATTGTAACTCCAAAACTATTGCAGTTACAATATTTTCCTAAAATATGTTGTTCACCTACTTTGTCCTTAGCTATAAGCTGGCATGTAGTTTGGGGTTCTATTGCATACCATAAGTGAGTAATAGCTATTTTCTTATTAGTAGCAAAATAATGACATAAGTAAATGTCAAATATCTTCAGAAGTATCTTCAGAAGTATTAAAGTTATGGAATTCTTTTCAAATATGTTATTCATCTACTTTTTTGTAAGCTATCACATAGTAAAGTTTCAGACCTGTTGCACATTGCATAGCTAAGTAATAGCTACTTTGAAATTGTTACTGTTGAGTAAATCCATTGTAACTCCAAAACTATTGCAGTTACAGCTTTTTCTTCAAATATGTTGTTCAGCTACTTTGTCCTTAGCTATAAGCTGGCATGTAGTTCGGGGTTCTATTGCATGCCATAAGTGAGTAATAGCTTTCTTCTTATCAGTAGCAAAATAATGACATAAGTAAATGTCAAATATCTTCAGAAGTATTAAAGTTACGGAATTCTTTTCAAATATGTCATCTACTTTTTTGTCAGCTATCACATAGTAAAGTTTCAGACCTGTTGCACATTGCATAGCTAAGTAATAGCTACTTTGAAATTGTTACTGTTGAGTAAATCCATTGTAACTCCAAAACTATTGCAGTTACAGCTTCTTCTTCAAATATGTTGTTCAGCTACTTTGTCCTTAACTATAAGATGGTATATATTTTGGGGTTGTATTGCATGCCATAAGTGAGTAATAGCTATTTTCTTATTTGTAGCAAAATAACAACATAAGTAAATGTCAAATATCTTCAAAAGTATTAAAGTTAGGGAAATCTTTTCAAATATGTTGTCCATCTACTTTTTGGTAAGCTATGACATAGTAAAGTTTCAGACCTGTTGCACCTTGGATAGCTGAGTAATAGCTACTTTGAAATTGTGACGGTTGAGTAAAGCCATTGTAACTCCAAAACTATTGCAGTTGGAGTATTTTCCTAAAATATGTTGTTCAGCTACTTTGTTCTTAGCTATAAGATGGTACATAGTTTGGGGTTCTATTGCATGCCATAAGTGAGTAATAGCTATTTTCTCATTTGTAGCTAAATAACAGAAGAAGTAAATGTCAAATATCTTCAAAAGTATTGAAGTTAGGGAAATCTTTTCAAATATGTTGTCCATCTACTTTTTGGTAAGCTATAACATAGTAAAGTTTCAGACCTGTTGCACCTTGGATAGCTGAGTTATAACTACTTTGAAATTCTGACTGTTGAGTAAAGCCATTGTAACTCCAAAACTATTGCAGTTACAATATTTTCCTAAAATATGTTGTTCACCTACTTTGTCCTTAGCTATAAGCTGGCATGTAGTTTGGGGTTCTATTGCATACCATAAGTGAGTAATAGCTATTTTCTTATTAGTAGCAAAATAATGACATAAGTAAATGTCAATTTTCAAATATGTTATTCATCTAGTGTTTGATAACCTATCACATAGTAAAGTTTCAGACCTGTTGCACATTGGATAGCCGAGTAACACCTACTTTGAAATTGTGACTGCAGGGTAAATGCATATAGTTTGGGGTTCTATTGCATGCCATAAGTGAGTAATAGCTATTTTCTTATTTGTGGCAAAATAATGACATAATTTCTCTCAAATAACTGCTTCATCTACTTTTGGGAGAGCTTTCACATGGTGAAGTTTCAGACCCGTAGCTAATTATTCACCTACTCAAAATGAGTAAATGATAATTATCTCAAAAAGTATTGCAGATATCCAATTTTTATCAAATAACTCATTCATCTACTTTTGGGAGAGCTTTCACATGGTGAAGTTCCAGACCCGTAGCTAATTACCTACTCAAAATGAGTAAATGTGAATTATCTCTAAAAGTATTGCAGATAGCCAATTTTTATCAAATAACTCATTCACCTACTTCTGGGAGAGCTTTCACTTGGTGAATTTTCAGAGCCGTAGCTAATTATTCACCTCCTCAAAATGAGTAAATGCTAGTTATCTCTAAAAGTATTGCAGATAGCCAGTATTTCTGAAATAACTCATTAACATACATTTTGGAGAGCTTTCAATTAGTGAATTTTCAGATCCGTAGCTAATTACTCACCTACTCAAAATGAGTAACTGCCTATTATCACTAAAAGTATTGCAGATAGCCAATATTTCTCAAATAACTCATTCACCTACATTTTGGAGAGCTTTCACATGCTAAATTTTTTTAATGAATTTTTAAAATAATTTTAATGCATTAAAATTCATGAAATCATGCACTAAATCAATTATAACTTGAAAAGTATTACATTTAGAGCACCCTGTTAAAATATGTTATCTTTAGTACATCTAATTTATATGGCGGGAGATAAATGCATGCGTCAGAATGCTTGTGTACTGGGTAAGTTAAAAGCTTGTCTAGCACTACGTCTGGCTTTCTGTAAGGTCCCGTATGTCCTAGAAACTATTGTGTTTCCCATTGTGATGGCCTACTCGAACGAGTCTTTTTTAACGGTTTCGTCTGCTGGTTTCTAGACGTGCAAGCCCAATTAAAGTATGTAGTTATATTAATTCGTCTGCTAGTTTATCACGCAGACACTGTTAATGTAAAATTGTTGTCTGCGCATCTACGTGACTTCATTCATTCATCGAAGCATGACAATTAATTTACAAAACATTTATTATGAACCAATCACATAGGTGGACAGATATTTGAGTTTTAAAATACGAAGTCGCAGCCTTGCACATTTGTCAAACAAGTAAACCGTAAAGAAATTAATGAATGAAATGACGTCACGGTAGTACCAGACATTGGCCAATAAAAATATGGGAGGATGCGCACTGCGCAACACTTGAGGGTTATATTAGAAGCATTTACGAGATTGAAATTCGCGAGTTAATTTGCTTTCTACATGTTTAATACTATTTAGTTGCATTTATCACAAAGATGACCTGAATAATTGCAAATATATTCCATGTACAGTACCCCTCCAATTTCAGAACCTGTTAGTTGTTAGTTCTTCTAATATCGGCCCCTGATAGACAGAAAAATGAATGGATATTATTTTACTACAGATTTATCCGTAATGAAAGCCTTCAATAAAAGTATGCACAGCCCCGTAGTTCTACATTCAACCACTTGAAGACGCTATTGGGGTTTCCATTTCCTAGAAGTTTTCACGTGATTTAATATTTTTCTGTCAGCTGCACAGGACGTCACACAGATCACAAAAATATGCAATATTTTATCTTATTTTAAATAAAATCGTTGAATATTTTATTAAAATACTTACAGTTTGCTTGTGTAAAATATCGGTATAACACTTTAATTTATGTGTTCCAAATGGTTTTATATTTGCAAAATCTATTCGCTAATCTTATTTTATGTGTATGCTTCAAACATAAATACTACATCTTCTCCCTTCGAAATCAATATCTAAACTGCGTAGTTACACGTTTCTGGTCACTAGAAATACCCAACACATCTCGCTACACAGATCTGTAAACGTCCTTGCAAGTGGTTTGCAAATGTGGGCGATAATAGATCGATTTACAGATTTCAATACGCATTGCTGTCCTAAGATTCGACTCCGTGGTTGGCAGAAAGCCAGCCACTGTTCCCTTTTTGTTTAAAGGAGATAGGCAAAGAAATTTTAATTAAAATTAATTTTAATATATTTGAAAATATATAGATTAGATATAAAAATACCACCCAGCAGGCTCTGTTATATGTAATACACAGCTTTTTATCTCTCCCCCCCCCCCCCCCCCCCCGATAAATATTTGCTCTCTCCACACCCAACTGGAAAGAAGGGGGAAATGATGTCACTTTTGACAGTCTCTCACACACTAGCTGTGAAAAGATACACCGTTACTTAGATTTTAAGGCAATAGTTTCATACTTATATCTCTCTCACATTAATAGTTTACATATCCCATTTGAAAATATGTAATGTCTTAATCAGATTTAAAAATTTTCTACATTATATTTAAAACTTAGTTCATAAAGCTGTGTTGAAAATAACTTCATCAAGAAAGAGGTACGGTTTTCGAAAAATAAATTGACAAGTTATAATATATGAGAAAAAGGACATTAATTGACAATACACCTATTTAAGGTGGATGATGGATTTACAACTATATATTCAGGTTCGTGGTAGCAATAAATACAGTTTTAACTCCACAGCCCTTAAGGGCTGTCGGAGTATTGTTTTCACCCATGGTGTCCGGATGGGCGGCGGAAAAAAGTTTGCCCGGGCTGTATCTCAGAAACCGTAAGGTGTAGGAAGTTGATACTTGGTAGGGACATTGGTTAGGGGGTGTAGGTGTGCAACGACATGGTCTGACCTTGATTTGACCTTGCTGTAGTGACCTATAAAATCTTGTCCTGGCTATATCTCGGAAACCGTAAGGTGTAGGAAGGTTTTTTTTTTTGTTTTTTTTTTTATTCATACATAAAACGATATAACTACAAAAAGAAAACAAACAAAACACGAGTAGATGAAGAAGAAAAGGAACAAAGATAGCGAGGGCCTGGGTAAACATTTTGGTACAGATTTAAAATTGAAATGTTTTATCTCACAATAAGAAAGAAAAACTAATCATAGAAACAAAGTAAGCTACCAGTACAAAAACTTTATAAGGTTTCTGGCTCAAAATCTTCTGCTTTACCTTTTTCATAATTAAGCGGCCCGTCAAGGACGCTTATTTGTTTTCACCGAAGTCCGACTGATCGCCGCCGCCGCAGGATTATGGTCTCCCTTGAATAACTTCTTAGCCTTTCATATTTTTCTTTCCTTGTTACCTTCCTTTAAAACTATAGGGGCGGGAAAAATTTTTGGGATACTTTGGGCAGACCTTAAGCTTTACTTAAGGTAACCTTAAGCATAACTCCAAAACACCCCGTCATCGCGTTTCGGAAAAAAGCACACACACCTGTGCTATAAATTTATCACGTACATTCTAGACCAAATTTCCAAGGTCGGAAAGGATTTTCTCATCAATCCGACCATAGATGCCTGAATGGGAGGCGTTTTATTTTCATAAATTTGTTTAAAATGGGTACTTAGTCTGTATCTCAAAAACGGTGAGGATTTCGGCGTTTTGTTGGAATAACTTATTCCGCTACTTTTTATGTCCACCCACTGGGGGGTGGACATATTATTTTTGCTTTTTCCGGCGTCCCACTTGGTTTCCAGACATTTTAGGCAACAGTTCTTATCCTATCTTTACCAAATTTGGCATGCAGGGGCCGATTTCACTAAAGGACTTAAACTAAGTCCCGTTTTTGGCTAAGTCAGGGACTTAAATCTAAGACTTTGGTCTTAACTAGGTCTGGGACTTAAAATGAATTTCACAAAGGTGACTTAGCTAAGTCCAAGCTCATCATATAACCACAGTGGTTTTCTGTGTCATGTGACTTTTTATATCCTTCATTTAATGCATTTTATCTAAGGATAAGTGCTGTTTTGAAATGGAAAACCTTGTTCCCACATATAACTTCCTAAAGACTACTTCAGTAAGGTGTTCTGTGTAATTATACTTTTTTTACAGCCCTTTCAAACTTTGAAGTGGAGAAAAGTTTATGGCGGCCATATTTAAGTCCTCTTTACAAAATTTAAGCCCACTACCTCCCAGACTTAAATCTAAGTCCACTGACTTAGCAAATCCACGGACTTAGCCCCTTTGTGAAATCCACTAAGTCTAAGCCCACTGACTTAGCACATTTTTGACAGAATTTAAGACCAAAGTCTTAAACTTAAGCCCAAAACCAGGCTTAAGACCCTTCGTGAAATCGGCCCCTGGTTTATTGGGTTAATAGCTTGTATGGGATTGCTTTTGGTGATGATAGCTCTATAGCTAACTGAGTAATAGCTACTTTGCTACTTTTGAGTATCTCTTTGGTTTCCAGACATTTTAAGGAATTCTATTCAGCCTATCTTTCTGAAATTTGGTATGGAGGTTCATTGGGTTAATAGCTTGTATGGGATTGCTTTTGGGGGTAATTGCTTCATAGATGAGTGAGTAATTAATTAAATAAATGAGTAATTGGCTATTTTGAATACGAAAAAAGGCAAATGTGCTCATATCTCCTAAACCGTGCGAGATAGAACGATTTCGTCGAAATTTTCGACCCACAGGGTATCTGAGCATTGTATTCTTGGCAATTTTCAAAAAAAATTTCCCCTCCCCAAAAATGGCAGCCATTGTGAATTTTCGAATTTTTGCCAAAAATGGCAAAACACAAATTTGCTTCTGTCTCCTTAACCGTGCAAGATAGAGCGATTTCGTCGAAATTTTCGACCCACAGTGTATCTAAGGAATGTAATCTTTGCAATTTTCAAAAAAATTTCCCCTCCCCAAAAATGGCGGCCATTTTGAATTTTCGAATTTTTGCCAAAAATGGCAAAACACAAATTTGCTTCTATCTCCTTAACCGTGCGAGATAGAGCGATTTCGTCGAAATTTTCGACCCACAGTGTATCTAAGGAATGTAATCTTTGCAATTTTCAAAAAAATTTCCCCTCCCCAAAAATGGCGGCCATTTTGAATTTTCGAATTTTTGCCAAAAATGGCAAAACACGAATTTTCTTCTATCTCCTTAACCGTGCGAGATATAGCGATTTCGTCGAAATTTTCGACCCGCAGGGTATCTAAGAAATGTACTCTTTGCAATTTTCAAAAATTTCCCCTTCTCAAAAATGGCGGCCATTTTGAATTTTCGAATTTTTGTCAAAAATGGCAAAACACAAAAACACAAATTTGCTTCTATCTCCTTAACTGTGCGAGATAGAGCGATTTTGTCAAAATTTTCGACCCACAGGGTATCTGAGCATTGTACTCTTGGCAATTTTAAAAAAATTTTCCACTCCCCAAAAATGGCGGCCATTTTGAATTTTCAAATTTTTGCCAAAAATGGCAAAAAACGAATTTGCTTCTATCTCCTTAACCGTGCAAGATTTTTTCGAATTTTGGCCCAAAATGGAAAAACACAAATTTGCCTTAACCGTGCAAAATAGAGTTATTTCGGTGAAATTTTTGACCCACAGGGTATCTAAGAAAATGTACTTTTGGCAATTTTCAAAAAATTTTCCTCTTCCCAAAAATGGCGGCCATTTTGAATTTTCAAATTTTTGCCAAAAATAGAAAAACAGAAATTTGCTTCTATCTTCTTAACTGTGCAAGATAGAGTGATTTCGTCAAAATTTTCGACCCAACCAATGCAAAAAGGCATGAAGCTGAAATAATTTACATGTAGACTAATACATATTTAACCATCATTGATATATTTCACAAATGAAACAGGGTCTTGTAAGACTACTGTACAATTTTGGCAAAAGGTTCATGGGGTGGACATTACACATGATAATGTGTGTTCTTCTATGCTATCCTGTTTCTATTCATATGTCGCAGCTACTATCAACAGGGCGTCCTATTTCTAGTTGATAATCTTTCACATGCCGAAGTTTTAGCCCTGTATCTGCAATCTTAAGGTCGCCTTAATGTCAAAAAAGGGGGTTTTAGCCCTCCAGTTCACTTAGTTTTTCATTTTTTTCAGCCAAACTTGACACATATATTAAGATTTGTTAAAGGAATATCCTGACTTTATGGTGACCTTAAACTGAAAATGTTAATGGACATATGGCCTGCTTAAAGTCATCAAATTGGAATAAAATCCTCTGGCTCCTTTTTTTTCCCATTTTTATAACGAAATTATCACTGGTATTAAACTAGATAAAAATAATACTTATGGGCACCTTAAACTCTCAGTATGAATGGAGTTGTAGCCACCTTAAACTGAAATAAGGAGGTTTTCAGCCTCCAAGTATCTTATTGTTGGACTGACCTCAGTTAAACTTTGCACACCTATAAAGGATGGCAAACCAAAGGGTTACCCTAACTTTATGGTGACCTTAAACTGTTAATATAATTTTGACCCCCCCACCCCCCCAAGTCATAAAATTTGAGTAAAGCCGTCTGGCTCCTTTCTTTTTCCATATCTAACATATATTGATATTGAAGGGACGTTCTCATATTATGGTCACCTTAAAGTTGCAATATGAATGAAGTTATGGTCACCTTACAGTGAAAAAGGAAGTTTCAGCCTCCAGCTATCTTATTGTTCAACTGACCTGGGCTAAACTTTATGCTCGGTTAAATTTTGTACACTTTTAAAGATGACAATAGGGACATTCTTATTTGCTTTCCACCTTGGAGTTCCAATACAAGTACAGTCATGGCCATCTTGACGTGAAAATGAGGGTTTTCCGCCCCTAACTGATTAACTGTTCAGAAACATCAGTTAAACTTGACATTGATTATACTTAAGTAACACTTTGTATAACATTTCACTTAAAATTCCTGTACTTAAGAGGCTTTGGCCGTCTTAACATGATAAATATATACTTCTTGCTCCCTCCTCATTTATTTTAGCACTTTTTAAAACCACACCTGGCATATGTATACTTCAAAAATATTTATGCTCACTTTAACTTGACATTGATTATACTTAAGTAAGATTTTGTATAACGTTTCACTTAAAATTCCTGTACTTAAGAGCCTTTGGCCATCTTTACATGATAAATATATACTTCTTGCTCCCTCCGCATTTATTTTAACACTTTTTAAAACCTCACCTGGCATATGTATACTTAAAAATATTTATGCTATCTGGCAAACCTAATCTCTTAGTGTTTATGATGTTATGACATCTTCAAAGACAAAAATGAGGTATTTATGATGCACTGATGTGGTTATTAACATATTGCAACTGATCAGTGTTGGAATTGTGGGGATATAACTTTTTCTTTTTGGAAAAAAGCTTTAATTTATTCAACTTTTCTTTTGCAGAAGTTGAGGATGTAGGTACTTGTTCGAAATTCACTTGTTCACATAGACTATGTAAATTGGTCAAATTTATAGACTTGACTTCTTTCACAATATAAGATGACTGTAAAAAAAAGCACTCTCTCATAAACAGTTTTTCTTGTACAGTATTTTATGTAACTCCAACTAAGTGGAAATGAATGAGTTGTCTCTTTCTGCTTCCTCCTCAAACTCTGTATTTGCTTTGGTGTGATATCTATCTAGAGTTACATTCATGGAAAGTCTTTTTAACCAGAAAGAACCCCCCCCCCCCCCCAACTCTCCTTTAGTGCACTAACATGCAGGTGAAAAAAGATTTGCCTCTATATGTGGGGGGTGGATGGAGGGAGAGTGGGTATTAGTGTGGTTTAGATGATAGATAGAGATATAAATATATGTGTGTGTGCACTTCATGGAAACAAAAAAGTCTAGCTGTTTATGCTGTTCTTTAGAATGTGTAGTTTTCTTTTACTTTCTTCCATTTGTGTTACACTTGTACATTTAATAAAATTAAGCTCAAGTTGGAAATGAATTTTGGAAATTCTCCTTTAGTGCACTAACATGCAGGTGAAACAAATATTTGCCTCTATATGTGGGGGGTGGATGGAGGGAGCGTGGGTATTAGTGTGGTTTAGATGATAGATAGAGATATAAATATATGTATGTGCACTTCATGGAAACAAAAAAGTCAAGCTGTTTATGCTGTTCTTTAGAATGTGTATTCTTTTGTTTTACTTTCTTCCATTTTGTGTTACACTTGTACATTTCATAAAATTAAGCTCAAGTTGAAAATGAATTTTGGAAATTTTAATGCATTAATATTCCTCAGATCATGCACTAAATCACTTATAACTTGAAAAGTCTTGTGTTTAGAGCATTTTGTTCAAATATGTTATTTTTCCATAACCTTAAGCATTTTTCATAAAAACTGGTCATCGCGTTTTGGGAAAAAGCACACACACCTGTGCTATAAAATTTATCAAGTACATTCTACACCAAATTTAGAAGGTCGGAAAGGATTTTCTCGTCAGTTGGACCATAGACATCTGAATGGTAGGCGTTTTGTTTTCGTAAATTTTGTAAAAATGGGTACTTGGTCCGTATCTCAGAAATGGTCAGGATTTCGGCATTTTGTTGCAATAACTTATTCAGCTACTTTTGGATAATCTTTCATATGCCGAAGTTTCAGCCCTGTATCTCCAATCTTAAGGTCACCTTTATGTCAAAAAAGGGGGGTTTAGCCGTAGTAAAGTTTCAGATCTGTAGCTCCTTGCATAATTAAGTAATTGCTGTGAAACCTAAACATTCTACTGCAGTAAATAATCTTTTCCTTACATCTGCATTTTATTTCACTCTTCTATTCTCATCTGCTCCATCCCGCATTCCCCTCGCTTAAATAAAAATGCATGGGACACAAGAATTGCCTCTCTGTATGGGGGAATTCTCATGGCCATGTCTTGCTTATACAGTATTTTATAGAGCTCCAGCTAATTGAAAATGAGTAAGTTGCCCCTTTCCTTCTTTCTGCTACTGCACTACTCTGTATTGGCTTGTGTGTTCTATCTATCTGGGAGGGACATTCATATAAAGCCCCTCCTCCACTCACTTAAGCCCTGCTGTGCTTCTTCTGTTACATAATGTGTCTGCTATTTTACCTCTTCCCTGGCCTCTTTTAAACAAAAACTTATGTTTGTTTACAAGGTTTGGTTTGTGATTTTCAGTGTGCAACAAAAAGCACTCTTATCAATATCTTGAGTGTTTTATACCTTTGCAATTATGAATTTTGTGGAAACTCATTCCTTCTTTATGACACTACAGTGCTTCAAACATAACTTACAATTTGTACCCTTTTGTTTTTTTAATCCTGAAAGCCTTTGTCCTTTTCTACTTTTTCCAATAAAGGTCTTTGTCTAAAATGACTGGGTAAAGAGGGTGTTTCACTAATATATTCTATTCAACAATTTCTTGATTCAAAAACATGTTAATTAAGCGGCCCATCAGGGACGCTTATTTGTTTTCACCGAAGTTCGACTGATCACCGCCGGATTATGGTCTTCCTTGAATAACTTCTTAGCCTTTCAAATTTTTCTTTCCTTCTTATCTTTCTTTAAAACTATAGGGGCGGGAAAAATTTTTGGGATACTTTGCGCAGACCTTAAGCTTTACTTAAGGTAACCTTAAGCATAACTCCAAAACACCCCGTCATCGCGTTTCGGAAAAAACCACACACACCTGTGCTATAAAATTATCTGGTACAACATTCTAGACCAAATTTCCAAGGTCGGAAAGGATTTTCTCATCAATCGCACCATAGATACGTGAATGGGAGGCGTTTTATTTTTGTAAATTTTTAAAAAATGGGTACTTGGTCTGTATCTCAAAAACGGTTAGGATTTTGGCGTTTTGTTGGGATAACTTATTCAGCTACTTTTTGATAATCTTTCACATGCCGAAGTTTTAGCTCTGTATCTGCAAACTTAAGGTCACCTTAATGACCAAAACGTGGGTTTTAACCCTCCAGTTCACTTAGTTTTCCACACTTTTCAACCAAACTTGGCATATATATTATGATTCACCAAAGGATTATCCTGACTTTATGGTTACCTTAAACTGTTAATATTATTAGGTCTATGGCCCCCCTAAAGTCATCAAATTGGAATAAAATTGTCTGGCCTGTTATTTTTCCATCTTTTTAAAAATGTAACATATATTGATATTGAGGTACATCAAAAGAACACTCTTACTACCTTATGATTCAAATATTAATAATGTTAGGGCCATCTTAAACTTAAAATGTAGAGTTTTTCAGCCCTAAGCTTACTTAATGTGTACATTTTTCAAATAAAACTTGCGACATTTATAAAGGTTGGCAGAAAGGACATTTTGCTTTTATGGTCACCTTAAAGTCCCAATATGAATGAAGTTATGGTCACTTTTCAGTGAAAAAAGGAAGTTTTCGGCCTCCAGCTATCTTATTGTTCAACTGACCTCAGCTAAACTTTGTACACTTATAAAGGATGACAAAAGGGACAGTCTCATTTTATGGTCACCTTAAAGTCGCAATATGGATTAAGTTATGGTCACCTTGCAGTGAAGTTATGGAGTTTAATCTCCAGCTATCGTATTGTTCAGCAGAGCTCAGTTAAATTTTGTACACTTTTAAAGATGACATTAGGGACATTCTTATTTTCTTTCCACCTTGGAGTTCCAATACAAGTACAATCATGGCCATCTTGACGTGAAAATGAGGATTTTCAGCCCCTAACTGATTTACTGTTCAGTAACATCAGTTTAACTTGACATTGATTATACTAAAGTAAGATTTTGTATAACATTTCACTTAAAATTCCTGTACTTAAGAGGCTTTGGCCATCTTAACATGATAAATATATACTTGCTCCCTCCTCATTTATTTTAACACTTTTTAAAACCACACCTGGCATATGTATACTTAAAAATATTTATGCTGTCTGGCAAACCTAATCTCTTAGTGTTTATGAAGTTATGACATCTTCAAAGAAAAAAATGAGGTATTTATGATGCACTGATGTGGTTATTAACATATTGCAACTGATCAGTGTTCACATAATATAAATTCCCAATTTTAGGCAGATTAAAAAACCACATTCTTCTGATTCCATTCTTTTGGAATTGTGGGGATATAACTTTTCCTTTTTGGAAAAAAGCTTCAATTGATTCAACTTTTGTTTTGTAGAAGGAGTTGATGATCTAGCTACTTGTTCACATAGACTATATAAATTGGTCAAATGTATACACCTGACTTCTTTCACAATATAAGATGCTTGGAAAAAAAACACTTTCTCATAAACAGTTTTTCTTGTACAGTATTTTATGTATCTCCAGCTGAGTGGAAATGGATGACTTGTCCTTTTCTTCTTCCTCCCACCAACTCTGTATTTGCTTTTGTGTAATATCTATCAAAAGGCACATTCATGGAAAGTCTTTCTATGCAGAAAGAACCCCCCGATTCCCCTTTAGTGCACATAAAAAGCAAGTGGAAAAAAGAATGGCCTCAGTGGGGGAAGTGGGGTGGTTGATGGAGAGAGATGATAGAGATATATATATGTGTGTGTGAAGCAAAAGTGGAACAAAAAAATGGAATATTTATGCTGTTCTTTTGAATGTATATTGTTTTCTTTTTACTTTCTTCCATTTCACTTAGACTTCTACATTTAATTAATTTTAGCTCAAGTGGGAAATGAATTTTGAAACTTTAATGCATTCAAATTCCTGAAGTGATGCACTAAATCACTTATAACTTGAAAAGTATTGCGTTCACAGCATTTTGTTAAAATATGTTATTAGGCTACTTTTTCACAGCTACAACAAGTCCAGTAACTTGTTTGGTCTTAATTTTGTGCATTATTGAAGTGTGGAATGGATCGTGATCTCCTACTGTTATTCCTAAGCCTACATTTTTAATTTCAATTGCTAAATCATTCATAAATATTGCAATATATAAACTCATACTTTTCTTTCCCAATAAATCCAGTAACATTTTTCTAGTGCTATAGCTTGACTTGTTTGTAACTTGATTTTTCTTGTAAGCAATAACTCTGAAGCAAAATCAGTAACTTTTGAACAAAAAGTCTAACGCACTTTGGTTCACTGGATTTTATTAGTGGTTTTGTTAAGTTTTTAGTTGAAGCACAATCAGTAATTTTAAACAATAGTTCTTAAGGATCTTAGTCCACTGCATTCAATTAGTGTTTTATACTTATGTCTGATACTAATGACATTTTGAACAGAAATGTCTGTGGTCAGTGTACCCTTTCACTTGAGACCTCTTATCCGAGAACATTACCAAAGAATGTAGAACATACAGAATCCGGGAAAAAAATGCCTCCTGGACAAAATGCCTCACAGAAAAAATGCCTCCTGGATATTTTGTGACTAGGAAAAAATGCCTCCTGAGAAAAAAAAAGTTAGTTCAACTTGTAAACATGTTACATATGAAACCTGTAACGTATAATATCAAAAACATGTTAATTTCAGATATGTACAGTCAAAACCAGAACGTACAATATCATGAAGTACAAATTACAAATATCTTCTTGAAAGGGTATCCCTTCAGCTGTACTCTGGACCAGTTTAAAAGCAGGATTTATGACTGTGAGGTTTGTTGATGAAATAGTTGTGGCCTTTATGGCTTACAATATGCATTCTTATCAAATTACAACATAGGTTATCCCCTCTGTAAGGAGTTGATCACAGTTAGATGCACTAGGAGGGGCAGAAATGTAATTACAAGAAAAACACGACACCTGTCATAATGGAAACCAGGGATGAGCAGCCAGCCAAAAGAGTGAGAAGCACCAGCAAAACCTTACAAGAGAAACTTAAGTACCTTTGTACAGCTAAGCAAAATGGGTAAAAGACTGTGAATTTTTGACAGGCATTGGTGACTATAAGACTCAAGTGGAAAAAATGAAGATGCCTCTGAAGTTGTAATGTGAACCTGTAGTGTTATAATACTTGAAAGAACTTTTTTTCTTAGGAAGTATTTTTCTTGGTCACAAAATATTCAGGAGGCATTAATTCTAGGAGGTATATTTCCTAGGAGTCATATTTCCTAGGAGGCATTTTTTTCAGGAGGCATTTTTTCCACGCATCAGACATACATTCTTTTGAGAAGTAAATTTCACACCTACAATTTCTCTTCTGCCAAGCTGTGGTCGTTGTTTCATTTGTTAAATACGGTAACATACACAATGCAATAAACTTTACATTTTCTATTCCTTGTGATGCATATCTTGACATCTTTTACGGCTTACTTTGCACTTTTTCATCAGGGCCGCTTCGTTTTTGTCAGCAAAAACATTTTTCTAGTTTCAAATATGTACAGTCAAAACCAGAACGTACAATATCAGAAAGTACAAATTACAAATATCTTCTTGAAAGGGTATCCCTTCAGCTGTACTCTGGACCAGTTTAAAAGCAGGATTTATGGCTGTAAGGTTTCTTGCTGAAATAGTTGTGGCCTTTATGGCTTACAATATGGATTCTTATCAAATTACAACATAGGTTAACCCCTCTGTAAGGAGGTAATTGCAGTTAGATGCACTAGGAGGGGCAGAAATGTAATTACAAGAAAAACACAACACCTGTCATAATGGAAACCAAGGATGAACAGCCAGGCAAAAGAGTGAGAAGCACCAGCAAAACCTTACAAGAGAAACTTACGTACCTTTGTACAGCTAAGCAAAATGGGTAAAAGACTGTGAATTTTTGACAGGCATTGGCGACTATAAGACTCAAGTGGAAACATGAAGATGCCTCTGAAGTTGTAATGTGAACCTGTAGTGTTATGATACTTGAAAGAACTTTTTTTCTTAGGAGGTATTTTTCCTGGTCACAAATTATTCAGGAGGCATTCATTCTAGGAGGTATATTTCCTAGGAGACATATTTTCTAGGAGGCATTTTTTCCGCGCATCGGACATACATTCTTTTGAGAAGTAAATTTCACACCTACAATTTCTCTTCTGCCAAGCTGTGGTCGTTCTTTCATTTGTTAAATATAGTAACATACACAATGCAATAAACTTTACATTTTCTATTCCTTATCATGCATATCTTGACATCTTTTACAGATTACTTCGCACTTTTTCATCAGGGCCGCTTCATTTTTGTCAGCAAAAACATTTTTCTAGTTAAGTAATTGTTGTTCTTGGTAGCACCAAGGTAGCTACCAAGGTGTAGGAAGTTGATACTTGGTAGGAACATTGGTTAGGAGTTTTAGGTGTGCAACATCATGGTCTGACCTTGATTTAACCTTGCCGTAGTGACCTTGACCTATAAAACCTTGTCCGGGCTATATCTCAGCAACTGTAAGGTGTAGGAAGTTGATACTTGGTAGGGACATTGGTTAGGGGGTGTAGATGTGCAGCGTCCTAGTGTGACCTTGATTTGACCTTTGCCGTAGTGACCTTGACCTATAAAATCTTGTCTGGGCTATATTTTGGAAACTGTAACGTGTAGGAAGCTGGTACTTTGTGAGGACATTGGTTGGGGGTAGTAGGTGTGCAACATCATGGTGTGACCTTGATTTGACCTTGCCGTAGTGAACTTGACCTATAAAACCTGGTCCGGGCTATATCTCGGAAACCGTAAGGTGTAGGAAGTTGATACTTGGTAGGGACATTGGTTAGGGGGTGTAGGTGTGCTACGTCATAGTGTAACCTTGATTTGACCTTGCCGTAGTGAACTTGACCTATAAAACCTGGTTCGGGCTATATCTTGGAAACCGTAAGAGATGTAGGAAGTTGATACTTGGTAGGGACATTGGTTAGGGGGTGTAGGTGTGCTACGTCATGGTGTGACCTTGATTTGACCTTGCTGTAGTGACCTTGACCTATAAAATCTTGTCCAGGCTATATCTTGGGGACTGTAAGGTGTAGGAAGTTTATACTTGGTAGGGACATTGGTTGAGGGTTTTAGGTGTGCCACGTCATGGTGTGACACTGATTGACCTTTGACTTTGCTGTATTGACCTTTAAAATCTTGTTGCACCTTTGGGTCTGTCTGTTGATGCAGATTAAGCACTGTTAAACTCATTAGAATTCATTAAGAATTTCCTTTTGCAAGTTCCCATTGTAACAGATGGAATTTCATCAAGTGAGCCACAGGCTTTTCTCCAATACCACACATAAGCATTCATTGAATGTATTGCCACTTCTGTATGCATGTGTAATATTCAAAACATCCAAACCATAATTTGGCCATTTTTGGTATACTGATAAATGCTGTCATTTTATTATTGAATTGTTTTGTTTTAATATTTCATCTTTACATACATTTCTTTTCCTTAGATATTATTTTCTCTACTTAAGCATTATTTGGACCTTAATATAACTGACACTGCTCTTAAAGTATCTTGAACTTTGTACTGTTACACTACTTCTATATCTCATGGTGTTGAAAAATATTTTCCCAGGCTGTGGGGTACGGGCATCTCTGATGCTATTTTCAATTTTCGCCACTTTTGGCAGCCATCTTGGATTTTTGCGGAAAATGAAAAAGTGTTAATATCTCGAAAACCGTACGAGATAGAGCGATTTCAAGCGAATTTTTGACCCACAGGGTAGTACAAGGGTATCCTATGCAAAGGGGAAAAAATTCAATTTTTTCGCCACTTATGGTGGCCATCTTGGATTTTAGCGGAAAATGGAAAAGTGTGAATATCTCGAAAACCGTAAGAGATAAGAGCGATTTCGAGCGAATTTTTGACCCACAGGGTTTTACAAGAATATCCTACGCAAAGGGGAAATTTTAAATTTTCGCCACTTTTGGCGGCCATCTTGGATTTTAGCGGAAAACAAAAAAGTGTGAATATCTTGAAAACCGTAAGAGGTAGAGTGATTTCGAGCGACTTTTTATGTCAGCTGACATTTAGTAGCTGAGTATATTGTGACTTGTCAGTCAGCTGACATTATGTCATCACTCTGCGGCGTGGGCGTCCGCGTCCGTGTGAATAACTTCTCCAAAACTACAAGGCCTAGAGACATGCTGTTTTTTTAAAAAGATACCTTATCTATCGAGGATGAAAAATTGTTCAAGGCATGCAAATCTGTCTGTTCGTCTGTTTGCTAGAGACATTACAAGGGGGGTACCCCCACCAAAAGTGTGAAAATTTCAACTTTTTATCACAATTTTCTCAGTGACTATTGCAGGGATTTCTCTCATATCTTGCATATATGTACTAGGCCAGAGGTAGATTCTCTTGTGTGAGTATGAGACCTGGATCTGTCTTACTTTTTTTTTAATAAATTTTTTTTAATAATTTTTAATGCATTAAAATTCATGAAATCATGCACTAAATCACTTATAACTTCAAAAGTGTTGCATTTACAGCATTTTGTGAAAATATGTTGTTCAGCTACTTTTTTCATAGCTACAATATGGTGAGTAAGTTGGGTGTCTGTCTCAAAAGCTAAGTGAGTAATGGCTACTTTTGGGCTTTTCAGTAACTTCCATTATGAGTAAAATCACTTGTAACTTAAAAACTATTGCATTTAGAGAATTTCGTATAAATATGTTATTCAGCTACTTTTGGGCCAGCTATAACATAGTGAAATTTCAGACCTGTAGCTCATGGCATAGCTGAGTAATAGCTACTTTTAGGTTATCACTGTTGAGTAAATCGCTTATAACTTGAAAACTATTGCATTTAGAGAATTTCGTATAAATATGTTATTCAGCTACTTTTGGGTCAGCTATAACATAGTAAAATTTCAGACCTGTAGCTCATAACATAGCTGAGTAATAGCTACTTTTGGGTTATCACTGTTGAGTAAATCACTTATAACTTGAAAAGTGTTGCATTTAGAGCATTTTGTTAAAATATGTTTTTCAGCTACTTTTTTCATAGCTACAATATGGTGAGTAAGTTGGGTGTCTGTCTCAATAGCTAAGTGAGTAATAGCTACTTTTGGGCTTTTCAGTAACTTCCATCATGAGTAAAATCACTTGTAACTTAAAAACTATTGCATTTAGAGAATTTCGTATAAATATGTTATTCAGCTACTTTTGGGCCAGCTATAACATAGTAAAATTTCAGACCTGTAGCTCATGGCATAGCTGAGTAATAGCTACTTTTAGGTTATCACTGTTGAGTAAATCACTTATAACTTGAAAACTATTGCATTTAGAGTATTTTGTTTCAATATGTTATTCACCTATTTTGGGGTCAGCTATAACATAGTGAAGTTTCAGACATGTGGCTCATTTCATAGCTGAGTAATAGCTACTTTGAAGTTCTCACTGTTGAGTAAATCAGTTATAATTGGAAAACTATTGCATTTACAGAAATTTGTGCAAATATGTTATTCAGCTACTTTTGGGTCAGCTATAACATAGTGAAATTATAGACCTATAGCTCATGGCACAACTGAGCAATAGCTATTCTCAGGTACTGACTGTTGAGTAAATCAGCTATAACTTGAAAAATATTGCATTTGGAGTATTTTGTTAAAATATATTGTTCACCTACTTTTGGGTCAGCTATAACATAGTGAAATTACAGACCTATAACTCATGGCATAGTGGAGCAATAGCTATTTTAAGGTTCTCACTATTGAGTAAATCAGTTGTAGCTTGAAAACTATTGCATTTACAGTAGTTTGCTTAAATATGTTGTTCACCTACTTTTGGGTTAGCTATAACATAGTAAAATTTCAGACATGTAGCTCATTGCATAGCTGAGTAATAGTTCCTTTGAGGTTCTTACTGTTGAGTCAATCAGTTGTAACTTGAAAGCTATTACATTTAGAGTAATTTGTTAAATATGTTATTCACAGAATTTTTGGTCAGCTATAACATAGTGAAATTGCAGACCTCTATGTCATGGCATAGCTGAGCAATAGCTACTTTCAGGTTCTCACTGTTGAGTAAATCATTGTATCCACTGGATAGCCGCAGTGTGTAAGAGAGATTTCACCATTACTGCTCTGATGAAAAAAAATATTATAGCTAGCTTTCTTAAGTTTATATATTAATAACCATAAAATGTTGTCTGGGAATATTTTTGGCCTCATTTTGAGAAACAAGATGGCCGCCACAGGTGTTTTTTGTCAGTCATGAAAAGTGCTTATATCTCCCTTATTATTGATCCTAGAGGTTTGGGATGATAAACCAACCTGTAGGAAATCATGGGGTGGGAATCTTTTGGTGTGGTCAGATTTGACCTTCAATGACCCCTCCTTCAAGGTCAAACAAGGATAGCCAAACTTAAATGTGCTTATAACTCACTTATTATTGGTCCCAGAGGTTTGGGATGGTAAACAGACAGGAAATCATGGGCTGTGAATCTGTTGATATGGTCCGATTTGACCTTGGAACCCTCCTTCAAGGTCAAATGAGGATAGCGAAAATTGAAAGTGCCTACAGCTCACTTATTATTGGTGACAGAGATTTGGGATGGTAAACCATCCCATAGGAAATCATTGGCTCGGAATCTTTTGGTATGGTCAGATTTGACCTTTGGACCCCTCCTTCAAGGTCAAATGAGGACAGCCAAGCTTAAAAGTGCTTATAACTCATTTATAATTGGTCTTAGAGGTTTGGAATGGTAAACCATAGGAAATCATGGGCTGGGAATGTATTTGTGTGGTTAGATTTGACCTTGGACCCCTTCCTCAAGGTCGAACGAGGATATTGCATTTGTAGTATTTCTTTAAATATGTTTTAACCTATTTTTTACACTTAAACAATTACCTTGTTATTTTCCTTCATAATACCATTTACAGGGCACAACTTTTTTATCCTTTTCTTCTGTCAGCTTCGGAATTTCTTTCGAACTTGCTGTTCAGGTACCATTTACTGTATTTCTGTACAGCCCTTTTCCTGATAATTATTCTGTCCTCTAATCACCTTCACAAATCAAAAACACTCAGTCAGCTGACACAGTGCCCGTTCACGGGCACTCTCCTCTTGTTGATCCACAGGGTAGTACAAGAGTATCCTATTCAAAGGGGAAAAATTTCAATTTTCACCAGTTTTGGCGGCCATCTTGGATTTTTGCGGAAAATGAAAAAGTGTGAATATCTCGAAAACCATAAGAGATAGAGCGTTTTCGAGCGAATTTTGAACCGCAGGGTAGTACAAGAGTATCCTATGCAAAGGGGAAGAAATTTCAATTTTCGCCACTTCTGGCGGCCATCTTGGAATTTTGCGGAAAATGAAAATGTGTGAATATCTGGAAAACCATAAGAGATAGAGCGTTTTCGAGCGAATTTTGACCCGCAGGGTAGTACAAGAGTATCCTATGCAAAGGGGAAGAAATTTCAATTTTTGCCACTTTTGGCGGCCATCTTGGATTTTAGCAGGAAAATAAAACATTCAAAATATCTTCGACATGGTAAGAGATAGAGCGATATCGAGTGAATGTTTGACCCACAGGGTAGTACAACAGTATTCCGTGCCTAGGGGAAAATTTTCAGTTTTCGCCAGTTTTGGCGGCCATCTTGGATTTTAGCAGAAAATGAAATATTGTGAATATCTTGGAAAAGGTATTTCTTCCCCTGTAATGCTCGGCGGGAGATACATACCGTGGCAGTGGTCTTGTTTTCTTTAAATATATTTTTAACTTACTTTTTACACCTTAAAAGTTACCTTCTTACTTTCCTTCTGAACACCATTTCCAGGGCACAACTTTTGTGTCCTTTTCTTCCATCACTTCTACTCTGAAACTCAAAACACACAGTCAGCTGACACAGAGCCCGTTCACGGGCACTGATTGCTTGTTTTTGTTAGGCAGTCAATTTGAAATATAATTTTTCCAAATATTGTTGATATTGAAATTGTATGTTGGTGTAATGTTGTTACATCAACAATGTCACATTTGGCAGTATCAATGGATGAAAATTCTGCCACCTTAATATCAATACATTTACACAGGTGAGAGTTTGTTTTTGAGTAACAGTTCATATCTGTGTTGAAAGATCATGAAAAAACCATATTATGTTTGAGTTCAGCTCATTAAATTGAATACAGTGGTAAACGATTATAAAAATTGGACCAGAAATAGGAAGTTATAGCCATGTAAAGTCAGGTTAAACAGGAAAAAACAAATTACCATGATTACTTAGATTCTTAATTATCGTCCATTTAAACCCTATTTATCTACCTCTGCTGCCTTCAGATATAAACTACATGGAAATGAGTGACTTCATGTGCAGCCGCCCCCAATTATTACCCCACAGCCCTTAAGGGCTGTCGGGGTATTGTTTTCACCCATGGTGTCCGGACGAGCGGTGGGAAAAAGTTTGTCCGGGCTGTATCTCAGAAACCGTAAGGTGTAGAAGTTGACACTTGGTAGGGACATTGGTTAGGGGGTGTAGGTGTGCAACATTATGGTGTGACCTTGATTTGATCTTTGACCTTACCGTAGTGACCTTGACCTATAAAATTTTGTCCGGGCTATATCTCGGAAACCGTAAGGTGTAGGAAGTTGATACTTGGTAGGGACACTGGTTAGGGGTTGTAGGTGTGCAATGTCATGGTCTGACCTTGATTTGACCTTTGATCTTCCCGTAGTGACCTTGACCTATAAAATCTTGTCCGGGCTATATCTCGGAAACCGTTAGGTGTAGGAAGTTGATACTTGGTAGGGACACTGGTTAGGAGTTGTAGGTGTGCAGCGTCGTGGTCTGAACTTGATTTGACCTTTGACCTTGCCGTAGTGACCTTGACCTACAAA
The DNA here is from genome assembly GCA_964017235.1 of Sabellastarte sp. h YS-2021. Classification (NCBI taxonomy): domain Eukaryota; kingdom Metazoa; phylum Annelida; class Polychaeta; order Sabellida; family Sabellidae; genus Sabellastarte; species Sabellastarte sp. h YS-2021. The sequence continues at coordinate 142,618,145 of OZ024928.1, forward strand.
ATCTTGTCCGGGCTATATCTTGGAAAGCATGAGGTGCAAGAAGTTGATACTTGGTAGGGACATTGGTTAGGAGTTGTAGGTGTGCAGCGTCGTGGTCTGAACTTGATTTGACCTTTGACCTTGCCGTAGTGACCTTGACCTATAAAATTTTGTCCGGGCTATATATTGGAAATCGTAAGGTGTAGGAAGTTGATGCTTGGTAGGAACATTGGTTAGGGGTTGTAGGTGTGCAGCATCATGGTGTGACCTTGATTTGACCTTTGACCTTGTCGTAGTGACCTTCACCTATAAAATCTTGTTGCACCTTTGGGTCTGTCTTTTGATGCAGATTAAGCACTGTTAAAGTCATATTAGAATTCATTAAGAATTATACTTTTATAACTTCCCATTGTAACAGATGGAATTTCATCAAGTGAGCCACAGATTTTGCTCCAACACCACACATAGCATTCATTGAATGTATTACCACTTCTGTATGCATGGTAATATTCAAAACATCTCAACCATAATTCGGCCATGCCAGATGTAGATAAAGAGTACATGCATTATCTCTCTCTTAGACACTATTTTCTCTATTTAAACATTGTTTGGACCTTTATATAACTGACAGTGCTCTGAAAGTATCCTGAACTTTGTACTGATACAGTACTTCTATATCTCATGGTGTTAAAGATATTTCCCTAGGCTGTGGGGTACGGGCATCTCTGATGCTATTTTTTTTTACATATTGGAAATATTATTGAATAAGAAATTATCAGAGCAGGGATGGATAAAATTGTTACCCTTGTCCCTAAAGGCTTGCAAATGTACAAATAAAAATGAAGTTTACAAAACTGAAGTAAGAATTTTTACTAAATTTTACTTCGTATAAACTTTACTTCCTTCTCTTTTCACCTTTAATAAATCAGCTGGGGATTATTTTCTTGACTGCTTTCCAAACATGTTCCATCAAATGTATGAGAAGGTTTCTGTGATTCAAAACAACAGAGTTTTAAAACTCTATCAATGTTCTTTTGACTATATGCCTCATTAGTAATCATATTTGTAGCCATAGATCATAAGACTAAGTTTTAAATCCAAAGGAGGCATAATTTATATTGGTCCCAAAAAGTTTTTTTTTTCAATTTTTGTTAAATATTTTAAACGTAAATCTTAATTTTTATTGCGTTAATACATCCTATCCAATGGACAATTGCTAATCCGGTTGGCGCAGACAGAAAAACGACAGAAAAAGTCCTCTTATATGAGTGCATAATGCACACACAAGCTGGTCGGTCCAACTGCGTTCTTGCAAGGTGGCGTGTCGTACTTCCTTGTTCCCTAGACAACGTGACGTCATAGCATCTTTTTCATTTGGCGCGTGACTGTGCACACGTACTTTTGTGTAATTCTCGCACGTGATATATTTGGTGAATATTCTTCAAGGAAAGAACTTTATTTTACTGTTATTGGATTTAGTGATTACTGTGGACAAACATGGCATCGCCTGGTCAAAGAAGAGGTGTTTGCGGCCATGCTATTGCTGGTTTTGATCCGCATGCTCATTTTGCCCGTTGTCGGGATAAGAAGAAAGGTACTGATCCCTGTATTAAAGGAAATGTTTGTCCATCTTGTAATATTTTGACTGAAGAAACTTCGTTTGGCCACTCCCGTTTACCAAAATAAGAAGGAAAAGTGGGAATCTAAAGCTACAGAAGAATGCACTCTGGTAGACCCGGCTTTGGTGTCTGTAATTGGAATTTCTACTAATGGGGATAAAAGCTCAGAAGAGGCGAGTAGCACCCCTGTGGTAGCGAAAACCAAGAAGAATGCTGAGAGCTTGGATGAGGTGAGTAATGTTTCGAACGTGAAAGCCAAGAAGATCAAATCCCCTGGTACTTCAGTGGTCAAAGATAAGGCAAAGAAACGTCATTCTTCACCGGCCAAATATACTAAAGGGTCTACAGACAACAAATTGGAGGCTATGGATCTCAAGTGGTCGGAGAGATTCAGTAGACTTTTATCTATGTTGCTTTCCAAGACCTTATCTCAACCTGAACCATCCTTTCAGCCGGTTAAAGTGACACCAGTGAAACCTCCACCAGCTGGTGCGACTGAGAAAGTTGAACCAGTTTTTGCTCCATCTCAACCGGCCATCTTCATCTCAAAAGCCTTCTACAGACTGACCTCACCATGTAGACCGACCTTTATCTGCTGATCAACTCACTACCAACCCAGCACTCAGACCCCTGGCCGGTACTTCAAGTGTTTTACCCACCCAACAGCAGTCGGATCTGGAAATGGACACTGACATTGCTTCAGATTCAGATTCACTACCGGATATAACTGATAAGTGTGAGGAAGGTGAACTCTCAGACTTAGATCAAGATCTCTCTCTCTGACTGATGCCGACCAAGCTCTGTCTGAAGAACAGAATTACCGGGAAACTATGCGCGGCATCAGGTCGTACATGGGGTGGTCACACATTCCAGATATAGATTCAGCATTGGCTAGTTCTGAGGACAATCCATTTGCAGCCCCAAAACAACAACCAGCAGCAAGATCAGTGATACAGATAACTGGCTGTGTCGTAAAATGGATAGACTGAACTTAACCTTGACACAAGGATACCCTTCTAAGGGCTCTGATGCTGGTGGACTTCAACGTGACCAGTTTATTAAGCCGGCCAAATCACAAGGGAAGTGGTACAGTTTACACCCTTACCAGAATAAACCGGCCTGTTCCGTCTTGTCCTGGCATAGTGACACTGCTAGAGTAAACAGCACCTACAGTAGAATTGCCAGATCTTCAGGGCTCACCACCCCAGCCCCACCCTCTCATTACATCTCCCAGGATACCCTTAGGAAGTGGGAGAAAAGTGCTCGTGAAGCTACATACATGTGTAATCAGGCTGCAGGATTAAGTAGGTGTCTGTGCAAAGTTCAGCAGGATTTGTTTTCTCAACTTAAGATCATACAGACAGAACACAGTAAAGGAAAATCTGCGGACAAGGTCGGAAATGCTACGGATGAGTTACAATACCTCTTGCATTTTAACTCCTCCATCTCCCAGTGTATGGCAAAAACGATGGAACACTTGTCAGACTTCGCTTTTGTAAGCATGTACAACTTCACACTGGTTAGGAGGGACTCATATCTTGCCCATGTAAAAGCTGGCATTAAGCAAGATACTCTGGCTGCCCTACGTCAAGCCCCTATGGATCTGGATACGTTGTTTCCGGACACTGTTTTAAAGAAAGCAGGAGAAGAAATCTCAAAGTTTGAGGACAGGGGTCATTCACACACTAACTCTTCTAGCCAGAAGGATAATCGCTTCCATCCGTACAAGAGGTCGGACAAGCCTTATCAGGTCTGCTAGGCCTGCCTGGAAAAACATTGGTCGTTTACAAAAGAAAAAGAACAGGTTTCAGGCTGGTAAATACTCCTTGCGACAGGCCCGGAGTCAAGCTTCATTTAAATGACAATCAATTCACAATTTCTCAGTCTCCAGAAAATCTGACCAGGAGACAGGAGGTTCTACAGGATTTCCAACCAGACCAGGATCCGGACAGACTTTAAGTGTCATTCAAGGAATATCAGACTGTGTAAATTCAAGTGTTGCTTTTCATGTACCTATTGTAACAGGGCGGCCACAAAAGAAAGGCGTAAGTCATTGTCAATCAAAACAAAGTTCAGTCATTAAAGTCTGTGAACAATGCTTCTTGTGTAGATCATTTGTGTTCTGTAAATCCTGTACCAAATGTCAGACCTGTTGTACAAAATCTGCCTGTAGGGGCCAGGTTAAACCATTTTTGGGAGGTTTGGGCAGACCTAGGAGCCGGACCCAAAGTCATTCAAATGTTGAAAGATGGCTAGACCCTACCTTTCCAGACAAGACCAAATTTGACCAGGTCCCCAGCAATTGTAAGCTGCTATGTACATCCCCACAGGAACCACTACCTGCATCAGCTTACAAACAAAAATGCAGTAGAATTAGTCCAAAATCAAACATCAATCAAATCTACAACAGACTATTTTTAGTCCCAAAACCAAACAACAAATGAAGACCTATACTAGATCTGAGCCTTCTCAATCAATTCCTCAAGGCGGAAAAATTCAAAATGGAAACCCCAGAAACAATACGGACCTCACTACAAGCAGGGGAGTGGGTTACATCCATAGACTTCAAGGACGCCTACTTCCACATACCCATTCACAAACAGTCCGGAAAATACTTGAGGTTTCATGTCCAGGGCAAGACTTATCAATTCAAAGCCCTACACTTTGGTCTATCAACAGCCCCCTTGGAGTTCTCTGTCGTAACCAAAGAGGTCAAGCTGATTGCCCTACAGAAGGGTATAAGGATCCACCAGTACCTAGACGACTGGTTGGTCTGGGCCAAATCCCACCAAGTTTGTCTCCAACTTACTCAGATCCTAGTAACCTTGTGCCAGAAACTAGGCTGGCTGGTAAATATGGAAAAGTCGGAACTGGAACCCAAGCAGATTTTCGATTTTGTAGGTTACCAGTTCGACCTGAGAGAGGGCAGGGTCAGGCCCACCCTAGACAGGTGGCAAACTTTGACAGCCAAGATAACAGACTTGTTGACCGAACGGACCTGTCCGGTCCGGAAATTGATGTCCCTTATTGGTCTGTTGACAGCTACAGAAAAGCAGGTTCATCTGGGTCGCCTACACATGCCACCCATCCAGTGGCATCTCAAAAACAGCTGGAGGGTTCCAGAGTCACTGGAAAAAGTTATCCCAGTTCCCAAATCCCTCCACTCTCATCTAGAGTGGTGGCTGGAGGAGAGAAATGTGCTCCAAGGTCATCCATTACACCCACTAAAACATGCTCTACAGCTGTTTGCAGACGCCTCAAAAGAAGGCTGGGCGCTCACTTAAACGAGCACACTGCAAGAGGGGATTGGTCGCTTACAGAAAGCAAGCTTCACATAATTTTTTTTGAACTAAAGGTGGTCTTTTTAGCCCTAAAGAAGTTCCAAGACCTCTGCCAAAACAATATTGTTCTGGTAGCTACAGACAACACCACAGTGGTGGCCTGTGTAAACAAGGAAGGGGGCATGAGGTCAGGCCCTCTGTGTGCCCTTCTTTGGAGGATCATGACCTGGTGTACCAACAATCAGGTCACCCTCAGAGCTCGCCACACCCCAGGTCGTCTGAATGTGGTAGCAGACAAGCTATCCAGATTAGGCCAAATAATTCAGACAGAATGGTCTCGCCATCCACAGATTTTTCAAACAATTTGCGACAGATGGCACCGACCCCAAATAGACCTTTTTGCCACAAGATACAACAACAAATTAGTCCAGTTTGTGTCACCAGTACCAGACCCTCAGGCTTGGGCAGTGGATGCACTCAGCCTGTCATGGGAAAATCTGGACCCATATGCCTTCCCACCGACAGCCAGTTTGGACAAGGGGGTGGAAAAGTTGCAGAACGAACCATGCAGGAGACTCATTCTGATTGTCCCAGGGTGGCCAAACATGCATTGGTTCTGGGATCTAGTGACCATGTCCAGTCAAATTCCACTGAGCCTGCCCAATCTGTTAACACAGCCCTTCAATCAGATCCCTCACAGAAATCTGACAAACCTAAATCTCCATGCATGGCTCCTAGAGCCTCAGCAATGAAAGAACAGGGCTTCTTTGAGGCAGTGGCAGCAAGAATTGAGGCTCCTCAAAGGGGATCAACCAGATCAGTCTATGAGGCAAAGTGGACCATTTTTACAAAGTGGTGCCTCACTCATCAGGTGGACTTCAGGGCACCCCCTGTTAAGTCAGTAGCTGACTTCCGTATGTACCTCTTTCAGGACAGGAAGTTACAACCCAGTACCATTGATGGTTACAGGTCAGCCATTGCTGATAAACTGGGAAATTCACCCCTTAATATCAGCAAGGATGAAAATCTCGCGTGTCTCCTGGATAGTTTCCACAGAGACAGACCCAAAGACAGGAGGGGAATCCCCTCCTGGAACCTATCCCTGGTCTTGCACCAGTTGACAAAGGCTCCTTTTGAACCTATTAAAGAGGCCTCTTTGAAGCATTTGACCTTCAAGACAGCTTTCCTCTTGGCCCTTGGTTCGGGCAAACGTAGAAGTAAGATTCATGCTTGGCAGAATAGAAATATCAGACACCAATCTGATTGGTCAAAGATGTCCCTGTATCCATCACCCAGCTTCCTTTCCAAGAACCAGCTGGCCAAAGTGGGCCCAGACAGAGTGGCCCCAGTGGTGATACCGGCCCTGGCCCTAACTCTGGATAGGTCCCTCAAGTCTGACAGGTCCCTCTGTCTGGTCAGAGCATTACGCTACTATTTGGACAGGACTTCAGACCTCAGGCAGAATAAGGAGTTAGTCTTTGTCTCCTTCTATCTCACCTGCTACTATCTCCTCATGGATCAAACAAACTGTGATCTTATGTTACGAGCTCTCTGACCAAGAGTCCCACACCTTACATGATGTCAGGGCCTTTGCTGCTTCTAAGGCCTTCCAATCGGGAATCTCCTTAGAACAGATTTTATCAGCCTGCCACTGGAAATCTCATAACACCTTCACACAATTTTACCTGAAGGATGTGGCCTGGGCTGATTCAGAGCTCTACCATCTGGCTGTAGTGGCTGCTCAGCAGATCCACAAATAACCCAGAATTAGAGGAGATTCTGTACATAGGTAAATAATTGTACATAAATATTTGCATAAAATAACAAAAAATAATAATAAAAAAAAACAAACTGTGATGTGCTTCCTTCGGGAGGTTTATTCTACTTCTTATGGGACTGAACTCATCCCTCTCTTCCCCTATCTCAGAGCAGGTCTGTTTTAAAGGGCGGGGGGGGGGGGGTAAGTCAGTTTGGACCGGTTAGCCAGTCTTTGATAACCGACTATGGCCTTAAGGGTCTCCTGACCTCAAGGTTGACCTAGGCCTGGAAGAAAATTTGTTAGTTCTGTTTATGAGTTCATCTAAGTCCCTAGTAACTTACCCGCCAACCATGTGATAGTTATTCAGCAATTGTCCATTGGATAGGATGTATTAACGCAATAAAATTGCAAATTTAATAAGTAAATTAAATTTTTATAAGTTACCCTGTCCAATGGACACACTACCGGCCCCGCTATCAGTTACTAGGGGGTCTCTCATAGGATTAGACAACAAAAAAGATGAACTGACGTCACGTCTAGGGAACAAGGAAGTATGACACGCCACCTTGCGAGAACGCAGTCGGACCGACCAGCTTGTGTGTGCAGTATGCACTCATATAAGATGACTTTTTCTGTCGTTTGGCGGGCCAGTCTGCGTCGACCGGATTAGCAATTGTCCATTGGATAGGGTATTAACTTATAAAAATTTAATTTACTTATTAAATTTGCAAATTAGCTTTAATGTTTCTTAACACAAGAAAAGGGACTTTTACAAGTGTAGAGTTTTGTACTGTGATAAACGGGATCACTGTGAAGTATATCTACTGTGACGTTTAACTGAGGAGGGATTTCACACAGAAGCATACACATATTATCTGCAGTGGAGATCAAAACCTAATTCTATCTCATACACACACTATGCAACAAAGCAATTACATTAGATGCAGACCTGCTTATCACTCAGTTCAAGGAATGCTGTTGCTCAGTGTAGACGTTTTATATCTGGTGTGTATGTGGTTTTGTGTTTTAAAAGAGAGGATTGCTTTGTTCTAGTGTTGATTTCCAGGAATTTAGATAACAGGATATTGTACTAAAATCATTTCACCAAGAATTGGACAAAATTAATTGAAGTTATTATTTGAGTTGAAAGTCTGATACAGTACAAATAAAGTATTACAAATAAAGTACAAAAACTATGGAGTCTAGTGACATGAAAGGACAATCAAAAAGGCCAAGTGAAGGATGTGACACTCTGTCGAAAAAGCATCCAATGACAGTGCTATGGCACAGCCAGGAACCTCAGGCACTGCATCTGCCCAATGTGAGATTCCTGAAACTTCTGCTCTTGGAAGCATCCAAGAAAATATGTCTGCAATGCTCAAAGTTATACTGAAAATACAGACATCCATGGGCTTGAAACGGGCTGAAATTTCTTCTGAGTCTGAAATTGAAGAACCCCCACCCAAAGTATGTAAGACTTCTAGTATGGATGATATTTCTGATCTTTTTTCAAGCACCCCAAAAGCTGTGGATGACCCCTGTGCCATTCTGGATGCTATTGAGGATTGCTTTCATGACGGTGATGACTTCGGACAACCAGTGAAGGAAAAGCTGGCTGAAAAAGTGAACCAACGTTTCCGAGCCAACCTTAGAGCAGAGGAAATGATGGACAAGAAAAAGGTCTATTTAAGACCACAAAACTGTGACAATCTGGAAGTTCTACGCTGTAATGAGGAAATCTGGAGGAAACTCAATAAAGAACAGCGTCTTAGAGATAGCAAAGTTGCAGGCATTCAATGTGCTATTGCTGTGGGAGCCAGTGCTGTGGTGCATATCCTGGCATCATTGTTGGCTGGTGGCCTTTCTAATGGTGCTTTAGATATACCCACTTTGGTGGCTAAAGGCCAGGAGCCAGCCAGGAGCTCTCACACAAACGACGGGAAAGCCTTCGGCCTGTTTTGAAACAAGAATATTCCGGTCTCCTTTCAAGGTCTATCCCTATTACATCACAGCTGTTTGGTAAATGATCTGCACAAAACAATGCGTGATCTAAAGCAAGAAGCAGAAATTGGGAAAGAGGCCTTACCATATTCAAAAAACTTCAAGCGCCAGACCTACAATCAAGCAAAAAACTGGAGGGCAAAAAAGGGCTGGGGTCACAAGAACAAAGGGAAACAGTACATAGACAAAAACCAGAGAAAGTACTGAATGTGAGCTCCACCAAAACTGCAGTGAGTACTTTTAAGCATTCATCATTTGAATCATTTGTGACTGAAATTATTACTGAGTCAAAAGTTGATATTCAGGGGTTCTAATTACGGCAACAAAATAATTACTTGCCCACCTCATAATCGCCCACCCTTTGCAAATTGTCTAGTTTGTGACCTCCGTCGTTGAACACTGAGTGATAAGCAGGCCTGCATCTCAAGTATTTACTTTGTTGCTGTGTGTGATTCGACAGAATCACAATCAAACTTCACTTACAAGGTAAGTTTGTTTAATTTCCGATTATCTGCTGCATTGTGTACCCTCTTCCAGAAAGAGCTTTATAAATGTGTTTCAGTGCACAAAACAAGTTGTTTGGGTATATTACCTTTAGTTTCATAAATTTTCTTTTCCTATCTCCTTTAACACCATCCATCCACTCCTGTACTGACTTGAGACACTCGGTCAGCTCTTCCATGCCAGAATCAAAGTTCCTGGAGTCAACTGCTAGGTAGATCTGTGTGTCATCAGCATATAGGTGATGAGTGACATTGAATTTGGAAATGACTTGACTGAGGGGACTAGTGTAAAGAGTGAAAAGGAGAGGACCCAGTACGGAGCCTTGGGGGACTCCGAAAGGGAGAATTACCACCTCACAGAAACTATCATCTGTTTTAATTTTTTGTTTATGGTTTGAAAGGTATGATTTGATCCACAACAAAACAGTATCATCTAGACCAAATCAGTCATGCAAGCAGTCATATAAAAGAGAATGATCAATCGTATGAAACGCCGCAGAGAGGTCTAATAATGTTAGGGCCACTGCCTTTTCTGAGTCCACTGAGAGAGCTACATCGTTTTGAATCTAAAACAATGCTATTTCAGTGGAGTGGGAACTCTTATAAGCAGACTGGTTGACATTTGATAGCCCCTCGCGTGAAATCAATTCATTTAGCTGCTTTGCAAAACTTTCTTGATAAGTTTTGATATAAAACTAAGGTTTGAGACTGGCCTGTAGTTTTTGAGGATATTTCTATCAAGGCTCGGCTTCTTTTGAAGGGGGGGTGACATATGCCATCTAAAACAGTTGGGGAAACTACCTTCTTTGATTGAATGATTTACAATTTTAGTGATGGGGGTAATGAGAATATCAGCACACTCGACTAGTGATGTTGGAATTGGGTCAAGGTCACAAGATTTGGATGGTGAGGACTTTAGAATTTTGAGTAGGTCTTCCTCAGACACAGGGGTGAAAGAGGACAGAGTATTTTTAGTGGAGATGGGTCTAGTGACTGAAGATGGTGTTGACTGCAGTGTGGATCTTATTTTAAGGATTTTGTCATAGAAGAACTTACAGAAAGTGTTTGCAATGTCGGTTTTATTTGTGCAGTCTAGCAGAACAGCAACAGAGGACCTGTGTAAAATCTTTTTGAAACAATTCCACAAAGCCTTAGGATTTCCTTGATTTTCAGCCGCAATGTTTGAATAATGACTGCATTTGGACTTCTCAAGCAGGAAATTATAGTAATTGATTGCAGCCTGGTATCGGCTACGATTACTGGCGGAGTTTTCACGGCGCCATGCCGGCTCGTATTTCCTCGAGTCGTTTTGCCTTGAGGATGTCACAGTTCATGAAACCAGTCTCAGCATGTCTCGGTATATTTTTCTTCCTGATTGGGGGGTGCTTATCAAGGAGGCTTCTCAAGGTATTAAAGTATTGATGACTGAGAAGACTGGCAGTTTTGTACGGGCATGTAATGAGGTCAGATTTCAGGATATCCATTCTAAAATCTAAGATATTTATCTTGTGAATTTTATGGATGGAAACACGAAACTTACAGGACGACTCTCTGACGGGGAAAATAAGGCTAAACATGATTGCCTGGTGGTCTGATAGTCCCCCAATAACTTTGGGACTAATAGCCCAGGAAAAGGAATCCCTCACACATAGAGCATCCACAATGTGACCCTGAATATGTGTTGGTATATTGACAAGTTGTGTAAAACTAAATTGCTTGAGGTTATCATAAAATTTCAGTGTTATCATTGTTGAGAAAATCAGTCGTCACTTGAAAACTATTACATTTACAGTATTTTGCATAAATATGTTATACAGTTACTTTTGGGTCAGCTATAACATAGTGAAATTGCAGACCTGTAGCTCATTGCATAGCTGAGTAATATCTACTTTGATGTTTTCACTGTTGAGTAAATCAGTTGTAGCTTGAATATTATTGCATTTACAGAAATGTGTGTAAATATGTTATTCCGCTACTTTTTGGGTCATGATATCAACATTGAGTAAATCAGTTGTAACTTCAAAACTATTGCAGTTAGAGTATTTTGTTTTTAACATTTATTCACCTACTTTTTATCTATAATATAGTAAAATTGCAGACCTGTAGTTTATTTCATAGCTGAACAATAGCTATTTTGAGCTTCTCACTCTTGAGTAAATCAGTTGTAACTAGAAAACTATTACATTTACAGTATTTTGTATAAATATGTTATTTAGACACTTTTGGGTCAGCTGTAACATAGTGAAATTGTAGACCTGTAGCTTATTTCATAGCTGACCAATAGCCTTTTTGAGGTTCTTACTGTTGGGTAAATCAATTGTAACTTGTAAACTATTGCATTTACAGTATTTTGCATACATATGTTATTCAGTTACTTTTGGGTCAGCTATAACAGTAAAATTGTAGACCTGTAGCTCATTGCATAGCTGAGTAATAGCTACTTTGATGTTCTCGCTGTTGAGTAAATGAGTTATAACTTGAAAACTACTGCATTTAGAATGCCATAGCCTCAGGTTGCCTTCTCGCGGTACTCTGTGAGAAATCTCCCTACTTTCTCATTGGCCGCATGTTTTGGTAGCTTCTGTCACAGATATTTTCATCTATTTCTCAGCACATATGTATTGTTGGATGTTAATTTTAATACATTTTATTTAATATACACCATAGATTATTCTGTGAAAGTTTCGTTTCGACAGGATAAGTATTTTTTCTTATTTTGGTGTTTTTGAGTTTTTGTCGGTACAGGTCTTTGTCATCTAATGTTTTATTGCATTTCAAGATGTCTTGCCACCAAACGAATAAAGATAAGCCGAAATCTGTCAAGTGTTGACACTTTTGCTTTGCATTTGATTCTCACAATTACTGCCCTACCTGTAGGGAATCTGGCAAGGGTGACGACCCCTGTATCACGTTTGAATCCCCCTGTGAAATCTGTGCTTCTTTCAGCGAAGAGCAATTAATTAAAATTACTCACAGAAAACGCTATGTCAAAAAGCAAAAGAAAGACACTACTAGTTCTAAAGATGATGAACTCAATCTCTTAGGGGTTGAGGACGTTGAATCCTTTACTGGCTCTCAGGCAGACCTTGAAAGTGCTGCAGCCAACTTATTTACCTCTCCTCCACGTCCTCAGCCCCTACCCATCGAGTCACTATCTTTAAAAATGCCAGCAAAATCTGTCCCACCCACCCTAGGTACTGCCTTACAGCAGAAGATTGAATCAAAATTAGAAAAATCCCTGGGTTACACACTTAACATTCATTTACAGCAGCAAATGGGGTCCTTCCAGGCATCTATGTTAGAAGCTTTTCAGTCTCTCCGAGACGAATTGGCATCTAAAAAACAAGTGGAGGTGGATCAGACCTTGGCTTCAGCTTCTAAGCCTGGACCCTCCAATCAAGCTGTAAACCTGGACCTACCCCCTCCGAGACCTCGGCCTACCTCTCATACTATTGAGGAAATGGAAGTGGACTCTGGCCCTGCTCTTCCTCCATGTCTCGGTGCTGATCATCATAACACATCAGATCAGCATTCCGGCATATCCAAGGAGCCTTCTAAGAAGACCTCGGATAGACCTAAAAAGCACTCTCACTCTCGTAAAAGGCATGACTTTGAACCGAGGTCTGCCTCGGATCGATACACAGATGAATCCGATGAACCTCGGATTTCATCTTCCAAACCTAAAAAACATGCTGACAAGAGTAAACATAAGGTGAGGTCCAGATACATGTCATCATCTTCAGTGGAAGATCAGTCCTCTGCACCCAGACACAGGTCTTCAAAGCCCTCTGGGGCCCAGCCCTCTGGGGCTCTATGTGGTCAAGACCAACCTCAACACAATCCAGACCCCCCTTATTATAGGGAAGTTGCTTTGTCTGACGTTCCCTCTCAGTATGCTGAGGAAGTGGACACCTGATCCCAAGGAGTCTATGCCTAGGTCCTCCACCTCAGTCATAGGTCTGGACGACAAGAAAGGTCCTCAGGAGCTCAGGCCTAGAGGCCCTTCTTCTATGTTCCCCTCAGCTCAGTTATCAAAGATACTTTTGATAAATTCGAACATGATTTTCAGGCCGCTAATTTACTTGAGGGTAAATATATCAAACCTCCTCCTTCCACTGCAAAGTGGTACAAGGTGGGACAGCTTTGTTATGAGGACAAGATCCAGGAGTTGAATACAGATTTTGCAAAAATCTGTATTACTCCTAAACCCTCTGGGGCCCCTATGGGCAAGGTTCCCCTACCAATTCTCAAGGAATTGGAACATCAAGCTAGGCAGAACATATCCACCCTCAATTTTACTGCTGCCTTTGCCAAGACTTCTTCCACCTGTAATGCCACTCTTGAGAAGTGTCAATACAGCCCAAAGTCAACCTTTAAGAAGGTTAAATCCCAAATTCAGAAAGGTGCCAATCCTGAGAAAGCAGCCAAATGTGAATATGAACAAGCCTGTGAATATCTAGACATTTGGAATAATACGGTTCTTACTCAACACAGAGCTCTTACATGCCTCAGCAAATCCTTGGCCCATATACTCCAGAGGGAGCTCTATTCCATGGGTAACACCGGCTTGCTAAGGCGCAAAGCCGAAATGACCCTTTTACAACCACAACTAGGGGATACGAGACGCCAGGAACTCAGGAACTCGCCCTTTTGGCACTCCTCCTTGTTCAAGTCTCAGCTAGTTAAGGAGGTAGAAGACTTCCTCCTCAAAAAAGGAACCTCTAAAGACTCTCAGGGTTTTGGACCCTATCAAAACAAGCCCTTTTGTGGTCACCACAACAAGAAAAGAGGCTCGTTTTCAACCCCACTCTAGGGGACGAGGGCATGGGAACCCCTCCCCCCAATGACTCCTTAAAAGCCTCCCTCAGTCCACCAGTAGGAGGTCGCCTCCGTTCTTTCAGAAGAGACTGGCAAACAAACAAATGTTCATCCAACGTGTTAAACATTATCACCTATGGCTACGTTCTGCCATTCATTTCAAAACCAAAATTGGTCAGATTCCCTCTGATTCAGTCAGAATACAAGGCCCTTCAAAAAGATCAAGCTCTGGCCTCTTGTATCCAGTCTCTTCTGTCAAAGAATGCAATAGAAAGGGTGGAAATTGTAAAATCTCTTGGGTTTTACAGTGCATGTTCTAGTCCCCAAGCCGCACCAAAGGTGGAGGCCAGTCATAAACTTAATCAGGCTCAACACTTTTCTACACGTAGAAAAGTTCAATCAGGATCTCCCTGATTCCAGGCGAATGGGTATCGTCGATAGACCTGTCAGATGCTTACCTTCACATCCCCATCCACCCAAACTCAAGGAAATACCTAAGGTTTTGTGACAGGTCTCAGGTGTTCCAGTTCACTTCCCTCCCTTTCAGACTAGCCACAGCCCCCCAGATCTTTACAATGATTGTAAAGGAGGTAAAGCTAATGGCCCTCTTGAGAGGACTCAGACTTCACCAATACCTGGACGATTGGCTGATCAGGTCCCAGTCTCAGGAGGAAGCCCAAGTGAACACTCAGGCAGTGGTAGACCTAACCCAGTCCTTGGGGTGGATAATAAATCAGGAGAAATCCAAACTAAAACCAACTCAGGTGTTTTTGTTCGTGGGCTACGAATACCATCTAGATTCAGCCCTTGTAAAACCAACTCAAGAGAGATGGCTCAAACTTCAGGATTTGATCCTACAACTCAAGTCAAAACATGTTTTGACTGCAAGATGTTTGATGTCGCTATTTGGGTTGCTTGCCTCAACGGAGAAGATGGTCCTGGAGGGAAGCCTTCACATGAGGCCCTTTCAGTTTCATCCCAAGGAGCACTGGAGATATCCTCAGTTGCTGGTCAGCCTCCTTCCTTGGACAGAAATCATTTCTGCACACCTAGACTGGTGGCAAAATCTCACAAACATGATGAGAGGTGCAGACATTCATCCCTAAGACCACAGCATCCAACTCTTTACAGACACCTCAAATGAAGGTTGGGGTGCTCACTAAGATCAAACTTCTACAAAGGGTCTGTGGTCAGACAGGGGAAAAAGGCTACACATAAATGTTCTAGATTTGAAAGCGGTCTCTCTGGCCCTTCGAAGCTTCAAGGACCAGTATCAGAACCAAACAGTGTTGGTTGCAATGGACAACTCAACAGTGGTAGCCTACATAAACAAACAAGGAGGAACTCACTCAGTAGATATGTGTGCTCTCCTGTGGAAGATTATGACATGGTGCCATCACTACCAGATAACATTGAAAGCCAGACACATTCCGGGGTGTCTGAATGTGATGGCCGACCTTCTATCCAGGTCCAACCAAGTTCAGTCAACAGAATGGTCACTACATCCACAAGTGTTCCATCAGATCTGCCAAAAGTGGTTCACTCCTCATGTAGACCTATTTGCCACTCATCTGAACCACAAGCTTTCACTGTACCTGTCCAGTCCCAGATCCAAATGCTTGGGACATAGATGCTCTGAACATAAACTGGACGGGTCTCACTGCCTATGCTTACCCTCCGACGGCTCTCCTTCACAGGGTGATCCAAAAAATCAGGCAATGCCATTGCCTGATCATCGTAATAGCCCCAGGCTGGCCAGGGATGCCCTGGTTTTGGGACCTAGTGCAGCTCTCAATGGAGATCCCACTTCAACTTCCAGTGTCAACAACTTTTCTCAAACAGTAACACAAGTATGTGTTCCACAGCAATCCTCAACATCTCAATCTCCACGTCTGGTGTCTAGGAGTGGACAGCTCCCAAGAACAAGGCTTCTCTGTGGAGGTGGCAGAGTGAATTGCTGCCCTCAGACATCATCAACAAGGACCATCTACAAGTCAAAGTGGGCCCTTTTTGAGAAATGGTGCAGAGAAAATTCGGTGGATTTCTCCACTCCATCTGTGAAACAAGTCTCAGACTTTTTCATGTACCTGTACCAAGACCTAAACAGGCGCCCCTCGACCATTGATGGTTACAAGACTGCCATTGCTGACACCTTGGGCCCAGCAGGGCACCATATTTCACAAAGCTCAGACCTTCACAGGTTATTCTCCAGTTTTCACAGGATCGTCCCAAAAGTTCCAGAAATCTTCCAAAATGGAACCTTTCTGTTGTTCTCAATGAGCTCAAAAAAGTACCCTTTGAGCCTATGAAAGACACAGACCTCAAACATCTTACTCTCAAAACTGCTTTCTTGCTAGCTTTGGCCTCCGGCAAGTGCCGCAGCGAAATCCATGCCTGGGTTGCAAACAAAGTATCTAATCTAGGCCAATGGGAAAAGGTTGCCTTGTTCCCTTCTTCTAACTTTATAGCCAAAAAACCAACTAGCAAGAGAAGGTTGTGAATAGACACTTCAAAGAAGACAGGACCTTGTGTCCTGTGTGGGCCTTGAGGTACTATTTGGATCGTACCAATGACCTGAGAGGGTCTCAATCACCCCTTTTCATCTCCTTCAAGAAAGGACACACCTCAGACATCAGACCCGCTACTCTTTCCTCTTGGTTGAAACAAAACATTCTACTTTGTTATAAACAAGCAGACCAACAAGCCTTGGACCTTGTCCAAGTTAAAGCACATGACATTAGGGCCTCTAAGGCCTTTTACGGTGGGGTATCGGTGGACCAAATCATGCAAGCCTGTCACTGGAAAGCTCACAACACATTTACAAAATTTTACCGAAAAAACCTTACTTGGTCAGACGACGACAACAATATGTATCTGGGTCCAGTAGTGGCGGCACAACCAGTCCTAGATCCTTCCCCTCAGACCAGTTATCATCGGAAAGAAAAGAAGGGGGGCACATCCGCTACAACCAAGTTTTCAGGAGTTACGGGTAAGGTCCTTTTTCTTATTATCTGTATATATTGTGTATTATGTATTAAGGACTTATCAAGGTTGTCATTAATCTCCTATTAGGTGGCAAAAATTATAAAAATTCCAAGCCTAGGGCTGGTTTCTATCGTGGATTGGCCCTAGGGCCCTACTCTGTGTAAGTGAGCACGGCTGCACTTCTCTCCTACAACCAAACATCCAGACAGCTTTTAGCACTGTCACTCATTCAATTTAGGTTTTTGGCTCTTTACAGGCCCGATCTTTGGGATTGGGGCACTGTAAACGGGACTCAGACTGGTATTTCTAACATTCATTCTAATCTATTACTTCAAAATCTAAGAAAAAATTGACATATCTTCCAGTCTCGGCTGTAATCCCTCCACTGGGCGGTTGGATTCAGCATTCAGTCCCACATGGTAAGCTATTGTAGCGCAATAAAATTGAAAATTTTGATTACTTAAATGTAGCTTTTATAAGCTACAAGCTTACCATGTGGGACTGGGGAGAGTCCCACCCTGCCTCCTGGCTGTATTACAGCTGAGGGGTATGGTTTAAAATTGCAACGAGAAAGTAGGAAGAGTTCTCACAGAGTACCGCGAGAAGGCAACCTGAGGCTATGGCCAACTATAAATGTCTTTTTTTTCTTAGATGTTGGCCGGATGCGGCCATCTGAGAACAACTTTCAGTCCCACATGGTAAGCTTGTAGCTTATAAAAGCTACATTTAAGTAATCAAAATTTTCAAATTTACAGTATTTTCTTTTAGTATGTTATTCACCTAGTTTTTCAATAACTATAACATAGTGAAATTGCAGACCTGTAGCTCATTACATAGCTGAGCAATAGCTACTTTGAGGTTTTCACAGTTGAGTAAATCAGTTATAACTTGAAAACTATTGCATTTAGAGAATTGTGTTTTAAAATATGATATTCACCTACTTGTGGGTCAGCTATCACATAGTAAAGTTGTAGACCTGCAGCTTATTGTAGAGCTGAGTAATACTTACTTTACGATTGCAGTTACAGTATCCCTGTTGAGTAAATCAGTTCTAACTTGAAAACTATTGCATTTACAGTATTTTTTTTAATGTTATTCACCTACTTTTGGGTCACATATAACATAGTAAAATTGCAGACCTATATCTCGTGGCAGAGCTGGGCAATAGCTACTTTGAGGTTATCACTGTTGAGTAAATAAGTTGTAACTTGAAAATTATTGCATCTACAGTATTTTATTTAAATATATTATTCACCTCCTTTTAGGTCGGCAATAACTTAGTAAAATTGCAGATTTATAGCTCATTGCATAGCTGGGCAATAGCTACTTTGAGGTTTTCACTGTTGAGTAAATTAGTTGTATCTTGTAAACTACTGCATTTGGAGAATTTTGTTTAAATGTGTTTTCATCTACTTTTGAATCCGCTATAACATAGTAAAATTGCAGTAGCTCGTGGCTTAGCTGAGCAATAGCTATTTTCAGGTTCTCACTGTTAAATAAATCAGTTGTAACCTGAATACTATTGCATTTACAGTATTTTGTTTTGATATGTTTTCCACCTACATTTTACTCAAACATGGCACTTTACTTTGGAGTGCCATTTGCAGGGTACAGTTTTTGTTTCCTTTTCTTCCTTCACTTCTACTCTAAAACTCAAGACACACAGTCATCTGACACAGAGCCCGTTTACAGGCACTGATTGCTTGTTCACTTTTTTCAACAAATCTTGGCATATATATTAAGATTTACCAAAGGATTATCCTGACTTTATGGTGACCTTAAACTGTTAATATAATTGGAGCTATGGTCCCCTTAAAGTCATAAAATTTGGAATAAAGCCATCTGGCCCCTTTCTTTTTCCATATCTTAGCATATATTGATATTGAAGTAGATGAAAAGAAGACTCTTACTGCCTTACGATTTAAATATTAATGATGTTATGGCCATCTTAAACTTACAATGTAGGGGTTTTTAGCCCTAAGCTCAGTTAATGTTTAAATTTTTAAAATAAGATTTGGCACATTTATAAAGGTTGGCAGAAATGGACATTCCCATTTTATGGTCACCTTAAAGTCACAATATGAATGAAGTTATGGTCACCGTACAGTGAAAAAAGGGAAGTTTTCAGCCTCCAGCTATGTTATTGTTCAACTGACCTCAGCTAGACTTTATGCACTTATAAAGGGTGACAAAAGGGATATTCTTATTTTATGGTCACCTTAAAGTCCCAATATGAATGAAGTTATGGCCACCTTACTGTGAAATTATGGAGTAATTACTCTCCAGCTATCATATTGTTCAGCTGACTTCAGTTAAATTTTGCAAACTTATGAAAGATGAAAATAAATTCTTATTTTCGTTCCATCTTGGAGTTCCAATACAAGTACAGTCATGGCCACCTTGAAGCAAAAATGAGGGTTTTCAGCTCCCAACCGACTTACTGTTCAATGACATCAGTTCAACTTGACACATTAATTAAGTTTAAGGAAGACTTTTAATGACCTTTTCCCTTCAAATTCCTGTTTTTATGTCAGTGACTTGTCAGTCAGCTGACATTATGGCATCACTCTTCGCTGTCCGCATACACGTCCGCGTGAACAAAGTACAAGACCTAGAGACATGCTGTTTTTTTAAAAGATACCTTATCTATCGAGGATGATAAATTGTAAAATCCATGCACATCTGTCTATGTTTGTTCCCCAGAGCCATTAGAAGAGAGGTGTCCCCATCAAAGTCTGAAAATTTCAACACTTTATCACAATTTTCTCATTGACTATTGTAGGGATCTCTCTCATATCTTGAATATATGTACTAGGCCACCAGTAGATTCCCTTGTGAGAGTATCAGGCCTGGATCTTTCTTAATTTTTTTTATGAATTTTTGATGCATTAAAATTCATGTATTAATGCACTAAATCACTTATAACTTGAAAAGTATTACAAGTAATACAAGTAAGCATTTTGTTACATGTGTTTTGAAGTAGTTTTGTGTCAGTTATAGCATAATAAAATTTCAGAACTGTAGCCCCTTACATAATTAAGTAATTGCTGCTAAACCTAAACATTCTACTGCAGCAAATAATCTTTTTCTCACCTGTATTTTATTTCAGTGAGGGGAGTGAGGAAGAGGCAGTCTTCTTTTTCTGCACAGATCTGCCCCCTCCCCACTCCCCTCAAATAAAAATGCATGTGAGAAAAGAATTGCCTCTGTGTATGGGGGATGAGGCGGGGAGTGAGATGGGGAAGTGAGATTATGTGTGTGTTGTAAGTCTCACTTGCCCCATTCAAACAAAGAGGAGAATATGTGTGCAATGTGTGTATCTTTTCTGTCTTGCAAAAAAAAAAGAAACTGAAAGAAAATGGAAAGGTTCACTCACTGAGCTTTATCAAGCCTAGCTGTGCATGCATGCTGTTATTCTGCTTACAGTTTAATACTGCAACTGATACAGCTTTTAAATAATCGACCTTCCCATCAGATACAAAACACAGTAAAACTTACTTTCTCCTTACAGTCTCATACCACAACTACTACAGCTTTATTAACTCAAGTCTCCATCCGGGCTGTTCGGAGTTAGATGTTATATTTAGTGCAAATTATTATTTCCAGCTGGTTGCTTTGGAGGTAATAAAATGCAGGTTGTGCATCATGTTTTAAATTTGAATGACATGATTCAGTTTATTCCCTGACTTCTAATTCTAATAGTATTCTTTATAGTGCCTAATCTCCATCTAAAAGACAGAGTCTAGGCACACCAAACAGAAAATGTAGAAAACTATAATCATTAATCTGAGACATAGCAAGGGTCTGCACCATGGAGAGAAACCGGGAAAATAAGAAATTAGGGTGGATATGCTTGTGCAAAGAGATAGGTTTTGAGCTTTCTGAATAAGTGGAGAGAAGTGGCCGAACATACGTCAGGCAAGTCTTTCCAAATCTTTGGTGCATCATTAGCAAAGATGAGACCAAAATCCTTAGAGGACTTATATACTGAAGGGGCAAAGTGTGGGACATCAAGGAACACACAGCTTTGCTTTTAAGTGTTATAGACACTATGTCTAGGTTTAAGGAAAGGTACAAAATATTTTGGCTAACCACTATGTAAGAACTTGTACACCAGTAAGCCAATCTTGAATATGGAATGGTGTTCAATAGGTAGTAACAGGAGTGATGTGTGAATACTTGGCGGTGTTGGTAACAATTCTCGTCAGACTATTTTGAACACATTGCAGCTTACGAAGATCAAGAGCTAAACAGGGAATTACAGTAGTCAACTCCCAACCGAAGCATTCACAGCCATAAGAGCAGCAGACGTGTCAGATAACCTCTGAGACACTTAAAATCCCTGGTTTGCGCAAAACTGAAGGGACAAAGTGTGGGACCTCAAGGAACACACTGTCAGCTTTGCTTTAAGTGTGTTATATACACTATGTCTAGGTTTAAGGAAAGGTACAAAATATTTTGGATAACCACTATGTAGGAACTTGTACACCAGTAAGGCAATCTTGAATATGGAATGATGTTCAATAGGTAACCAATGGAGAGTCTTCCTAACAGGAGTGGTGAGTGAATACTTAGTGGTGTTGGTAACAATTCTCATCAGACTATTTTGAACACATTGCAGCTTACGAAGATCAAGAGCTAAACAGGGAATTACAGTAGTCAACTCCCAACCAAAGCATTCACAGCCATAAGAGCAGCATGACGTGTCAGATAACCTCCGAGACACTTAAAATCCCTGGTACGAGCAAAACAGGACTTGCAGATATTCTGGACATTCCTCGAAAAGGAAAAATCACTATCAGACCATATGCCAAGGTTCCTGACCACCTCTACAGGAGAGAGGAAAATGGTCGGGTCTCACTGCTTATGCTTAGCCGCTCATGGCTCTCCTTCACAGGGTGATCCAAAAAATCAGGCAAAGGAATTGCCTCATCATTCTAATAGCCCCAGGCTGGCCAGGGATGCCCTGGTTTTGGGACCTAGTGCAGCTCTCAACAGAGATCCCACTCCAGTTACCAGTGTCAACAAGACTTCTCAAACAGTCCCACAACCATGTGTTTCACAACAATCCACATCTCAACCTCCACACCTGGTGTCTCAGAGTTGACGGCTACAAGAACAAGGCTTCTCTGTGGAGGTGGCAGAGAGAATTGCTGCCCCTCAAAGATCATCATCAAAGTGGTCCCTTTTTGAGAAATGGTGCAGAGACCAGGGCCCTCTGTGAAACAAGTCTCAGACTTTTCATGTACGTGTACCAAGATTTAAACAGGCACCCATCGACTATTGATGGTTAAAAGACAGCCATTGTTGACCCCTTGGGCCCAGCAGTGCTCCATATTTCTCAAAGCTCTTACCTTAACAGGTTACTTCCTAGCTTTCACAGGGATCTTCCCAAAAGTTCCAGGAATCTCCCAAAGTGGAACCTTGCTGTTGTTCTTAATGAGCTCACAAAGCATCCTTTGAGCCTATGAAAAAACACAGACCTCAAACATCTTACACTCAAAACTGCTCTCTTGCTAGCTTTGGCCTCTGGCAAGCGCCACAGCGAAATTTGCAAACAAAGTATCTAATCTAGAGGCCAATGGGAAAAGGTAGCTTTGTTTCCCTCTTCAGACTTCATAGCCAAAAACCAACTAGCAAGAGAAGGTACTCAAGTGTGTCTCCCGTGACTATCCCTGCTTTGACTACCATCGTGGATCGACAGTTCAAAGAAGACAGGATCTTGTGTCCAGTACAGGCCCTGAGGTACTATTTGGATCAAATCAAAGACCTAAGAGGGTCTCGATCCCTACTCTTTATTTTCTTCAAAAAGGAGGAGAAAAGAATGATACCTCAGACATCAGACCCGCTACTCTCTCTTCTTGGTTAAACAAACTATCCTACTTTGTTACATAACAAGCAGACCATCAGTCCTTGGGCTTGGTCCAAGTTAAAGCGCATGACATTAGGGCCTTTGTCGCCTCTAAGTCCTTTTACGATGGGGTTTCGGTGGACCAAATCATGCAAACTTGTCACTGGAAAGCTCATAAAACACTTTTTCAAATTTTTTACCTAAAAGACCTTACTTGGTCAGATAACGAGAACAACGTGTATCTGGGTCCAGTAGTAGCAGCTCAACAAGTCCTAGACCCTTCCCCTCAGACTAATCATCCTGGGAGAGAAAAGAAGGGGGGAGGGCACATTCGCTGCAGCCAAGTCTTCAGGAGTCTAAATCCCATGGTCTAGATATACGACTACCCTCAGTGTGTTTGGTAAGGTCTTTTATCTTTTATTTCAGTTACAGTATTAAACATGTTTTATGTATTAAGTACTTATTCAGGTGATCCCATAATCTCATCATAAGGGTAGCAAGTTGATGAGATTTTCAAGCCTAGGGCTTGTTTTCATTCATGGTTAAGCCCTTTGGCCTATATACCATATAAGTGAGCACGGCTGCACTTACCCCTTCAAAATCCAGACAGCTTTAGTACTGTCATTCATTTAAATATTCTGGTTTTTGGCTTCTTACAGGCCCAGTTCCTGGAATCAGGGCACCGTAAGTGGGACTTAGACTGACTTTTCTAAAAATTCATTCTAAGCTAATTCAAAATCCAAGAAAAAATGACAAATTGTGGCCATCTGAGATCAGCATTCAGTTCCACATGGTAAGCTTGTAGCTTATAAAAGCTACATTTAAGTAATAACAATTTTCAATTTTCTTGTTGCAAAGCATATAATTTAAGTTATTTCTTTATTACTATTACTGTTATGTATTGGTGAGCTCAATTTAATTTAGGCTTTTAACAAGTACTTTTAAAAAGGTTAAAACTAGTTGCGCTTGCTGACTTACTAGATATTATTAATATTAATATGCTTCTTTGAAGATATTTAGCTAATCTGTCAAAGACTGATTGGTGTCTTAAAGTGATATTGCAATTAACATCAACAAGTCAAAAAACAATCCATTGTCCTGCTAATATAAAAGCCGCTTACAAGTGGCAGTCCCATCATTGTGGATTTGTGTAAGAATACATATAAGCTCTGAAGCAAACATTCAGAAATAGATTCAAGATGTCAGGAAAGATTCAGCCTAATGTTAGACAACACTTTAATATGTCCTTCTGTCACCCTGCCATGTATATCTCCTTTTCTACACACTTTACGGTATCTTCATATCCTTGCAATATTAATTGGGACAGGGGATATGTCTGCAGGTGCTCTAGTTGCATATTACATGGGGCACTTTGCTTTAACAATAAAATACCAGCATTTGTACTTTGTAGTACTTTGTCATCATTTGAATTCTTTTCCTGCATAGAAAATAAGAAATGTCTTATTTCTTAACTTCTTCATTCAGTTTTATCCTTTATAAATTGTGTCCGGCCTTATTTTTTTGTCTCTGGACTTTCATCAATTGTGGCGCAGCGTGGTGAGTATTTGTGTGCTTACTGAAGTTAAGCGGCAATGGGCTACGCTAGTACTTGGATGGGTGACCGCCTGAGTTCTAGACCAGTTGTGGGATGTGTCTGAGTTGGAAATTCTTTGTGTCCCCAGACTTTCGTAAATTCTAGTGTACTACTCGTGTCTCTGATGGCTTTGCACTGGCGCACGGGGACCAAAATACCTTTTGGCTTTGTTTGTTATGAATGTCCATGATGAAAAAGGAAAGTATTGTCTGAGGTGCATTTAGCATTGTTCTAGTGAAGTCAATGGCTCAACAAAGCAGCGACTAATCCCCTCACTTAAAGGTTACAATTTTAAGCATTTTCAATTAATGTTATTTGAAGGTAAAAGTTCAGTTAAGTAAAAGTTATGTAATTAATAAATATCTCAAAATTTCATGAAATAATTTTAAAATACAGCCTTTTTGAATGTTGTAAATTAATTCATTTTTTTTCTACAGATATTTTTTTAAAATACGATACCTAATGTACTTACTACTTACTTGTTGTAGCTCATTCCCACTTAATTAATTTACTTAACAATTTTCACATTTAAAATATTAATGTATGCTAATATGTAAAGTATTTGAGTATTTGAAATACTTTTGCATTTGAAGAAAATGAAAGTATTTACATGTGCAAAATTGAAAAGTAGTTGCATTTAATATTTTTAAAAGTCCCAAGTCTGGTGCGAGACACCTTAGGAGTGTGTTTGTCAAGCAGATCATTTAGGTCATTTGTATATTGCTCGTACAGAACACTAGCAGTATTACCAGGGCATTTAACAAATGAACAATTGGCCAGATTACTCCTCAAACTGTCCATTTTTATCTTGTGATACCTGCTAAAGGTAACATTTTTTGACTTGGGTATAGAAGATTTTGTAAAATCAAGATGACCCAGCATGGGCATGGTCCGAGACTATCAACTATTTTAAACTGGATGTTATGATTTACAAAAAAGCCAACACCCCCACCAAGACCAAGACTTCGCCAAATAAACTCATTATACTGGTTAAGGATATATCAGTGTAAAATGTATACATGGCATATCAAACAAGATGGGTGTATACAATGGGTATAAAAATGGAACCGCCCAGTTCTAAAAGCCAGATATTTTCTTCATACTGATCTTTAACACAAGGACAGGGTAGCCACGGACACTGGAAAACATGGAAAAAGCTAAAAACAATTCCAGGTATGGAAAAATCATGGAATTTTAAAATTAAAGCAAAATCATGGAATTTTATTTCCAAAGCCCTGAAAGTTTTAAATGCGCATTTTATTGATTGTGTTTTTTTGTGGAACACCTGAAGGAGAACTGAAAACCTGTCCTTTGTCACTGAGGCGAAATGTGAGCTGAACTTGGTTCACTATTTGTTTCATACTTATTCTGAACACAATTTTTCTGATGCCATGATGAAGTAAAGACCAATGAATGGCAAATAAAATGAGACCACTGATGTTAATTCATCAGATGCCAGTGCCCATATTCATGCCAGTAACTGAGTTTATATTGTCTCAAGTATATCATCACACAAAGTGTTGAAGCCCTGAGTCCAACAGTCACAGATTAATAGCTTTTTCAAAATGTTGTAGCTTCTTCAGTGCTTACACTCTTGTATTTTAGTCTCAGTATGTAATTGTTTGTGAATAGGATATGCTTCAACTGGTCAGTTAATCAGAAGAACCAGATGATGGTCACCTTTCCATCAGGAAGACGAAGATCAATATTATTTTTTGTAGAAAAATTTTTTTTTCCAGAAGACAAATCCTATAGGGAAACTGTTAGAGGTACTAGCTTGTACATGGGGTGGTCCTTCACCCCTGTCCTCAAACATACCCCAGCATCTTCTACAGGCAACATGTGAACTCGTACCTGTAGCCAGCCAGTGGCAAAGTGCTGGTAGTTCCAGAAGACTGGCTCTGTCGTAAGCTAGAGGGTGTAAATCTTACTCTATCTACCATATACTCAAGCTGCTCCACCAAAGCTGGTGGCTTCGACAAGTTCACGAAACCATTCAAATCACAGTCTAGGTGGTATATCTTGCATCCAGCCCAAAACCAACAAGTTAAGCTAAGTGACAGGTCAGTCTTGTGGTAAAAAAATGCTGCAGTGCTTAACAGTCTGGTTGTGGGGATTTTAAAGCCCTCTGGCATGGCCACTGTTCCAACCCTGTCCATCTCCTGGAGACTGGCTCAAAGTGTGAGAAGGCAGCCAAAGAGGCCAGTTACATCTGTAACTATGCAGCAGATTTTAATAGGTGCATAAGTAAGTTGCAGGATGAAATAGAGAGTAATGTCAGGATTCAACACAAGGAACTGAGCAAAGGGAAATCAGTGGATAAAGCATGTCAGGTCTTTACTGAAGAGATATTTTACATGGGCTACAAAAACAATAGTAAACAACTCCTTCCTCACTTTCCAATCAATATTCTTGATAATCAGGTCTGACCAGCACAAAGTGTCAAGAACCTCGGAGTGGTGTTCGATTCTAACTTCACTCTTTCAGACCACGTGTCACAGGTCATAAAGTCTACCAGAGTTCATATTAGAGACCTCTATAGAATTCATTCCCTGCTGGACTTTTAAACATTAGTTCTTTTAGCAAATGCTTTGGTGAGCAGCAGATTGGACTATTGCAATTCCCTGTTTATGTCACTCACTGATTTTGAGTTAAGAAGATTGCAGCAGATCCAAAACTCACTCTGCAAGGTTGTCACCCATTCCCCTAACTTCTCCCACATTACCCTTCAATTGAAAACACTTCATTGGCTCCCAGTTAGGTATAGGGTACAATTTATGTATCACCTGTCACATCCTTCAGGAAACACCTCACCCCCCACCCGCCACCCCCACCCCCGTTCGACTCCAGTTTCCCAACTTAGTCTCCTTCCCTTTTTGGTCTTACCCATAACTCCGGACCACTGACCTTGACCGCCCCTTGATTGTCCTTATGATAAATGTATTTTGTTAATTAGCGAACTGAGTTCCCCTTTGTGGGAAAGATATTGCGCCTGCAAAGCAGTAGATTACATTAGATTAGATCTTACATCTTTTATCCAGAATGTTATATTTTCTTTGGGCAAGGCAATGTAACAATTCTCTCCTACAGAAAGGAAGTGGATGATCTTGTTAGACCACCAATGCTCACTTTCACATCCTTATAAGTTACTTAAAAGTTACACTAAAGTTGTAACAGGAAGAGTGTATGAAACAAATTTGTTTAATAATTAAAGTAATAATTACAGTCAAGACACCCTGTTAGTTAATAATAGAATAATAGTAACCAAAATGAAACCAGCCCATCCTGGCAACGGTCCTATCCACCTAACAACCAGTTTGTCCACTCTGTCCAGCAATCTGTCCAGTGATCCATCTGGTGTTCACCAGCACAAAATCTCTGTATCTAAATGTTCTGTATGTCTCCTATTAGATTTCACCACAAAATGCATACAGCAAGCAGTTTGTATCTACCTGACACACAGGCAAATAAATTCAGTCTGATATCGGAGTTTTAGAGACCCCTGTTCATATAGAACACTATTTAAGCACTAACTGTGGTCAGGCATTTTACTTTTTATTGTAGCTGGAGACTCTAGAAGGTTCTAGAAACAAATATAAACACATCAGCACATTTCCTGGAAAAACAAATACACTGAAGGTTTGAGAAGCTTAGCGATATTTTCTGTAGATCTAAAAATAGATCACTCCAGCGGAGTACAAGAAAAATCAGTACTGACAAGGCCATTTATGAAGAATACAGAGAAAATCAGTAATTGAGTGTCCATATATGATAAAGGAACTGGTTTTCAAAGTGTGCCCTATTTTAAGGTGACCTTAAACTCCCATATATTAAAAAGTTATTTGTTGTGTTTACATTTTTTATTTTTCCATAGAGTACACAGAAAATCACTTGAAAAATTTAATATAATTAATAAGTAAAAATACAATAAGGTGTCATACAATAAGCTCCCAGTAATAACAAAATTATATTCACTTTAAGTTTGGCAATTTTTGAACAGTATTTCAAATACTGTGCAATTCTAGGCATGTTTCAGTTGTGGATGTAACAAACCTTGAACAGAACCTTCAGTAAAAGATTACCTTAAAATCCTTACCTTAAACTAACATTGACTTTAAGGTTGGGACAATTATTTTGGTGTTTGGAAGATATTTGATGTGCTGAGATTTTTTCATTGATATTCATCATGTACATATATTTAGACAAAAAAGAAAAAGGTCTCTTTTGTAAGGTTGCAATAAATTGTTGATATTTTAGAAACTTATGAGTTTAAGATTGTAAAAGTTTGGTGTCACTCAGCTGTGATGGATCACCTATAGGACCAGCATCGTCATCACACTTTTTCTGGAAAATATGTCAAAAATTGCTTGTGGGATGAACTTCAAATTTGGCATGTGGCTGTTGCCGGTCATCAATATGTGCCCTATTTTAAGATGACCTTAAACTCCCACTTATAACACATTTATATAAATTTTACTTTTGCGATTTGTGGGCAATAGCTTAAAGAAATTTGGTGTGTTGACAGGATACATCAACACAATTTTTGGCAACATTAAAATGGTATTTGAGACTTTTCATTTAAATTAAACATGTACATGTATCTAGGCCAAAAGGGGATCTTTATTGTAATGTTACTATAAAAACCTGTTCATTAAAGAAATGAGTTTAAGGTTACAATTTATTTCAATTGTTATATTCATCCTGCTGGACATGGATATTATTTGCCTTTCCCTTTAAATCATCCTTTATTGCTGCTCATTTACAGATAGTTGTTTACGTGTCTCGGCTAAAATTGGTGTGAAGGTTTCATAGCATGAGAATTTATGTGTAATTACTTTCTTGGCAATATCTGATATTGTCGTAACTCTCAATAGGTAGCAAAATAATAAAAAGTTCCACTGGCAGAAAAATTCCGTGTACACAGCATGTGCGCCAAACGAAAAAGATGCTATGACGTCATGCTGTCTAGACAAAAGTCAGGGATACTAAGGATTCAGTACGGTCATGCCGCAACTGCCGCAGAGATTTCCTTTTGGACGCGATAACTTAAAAAATATTTTAGTTAGACCTTTCAAATTTGGTATGTGGGTATATATGTGAAATGCCACAAACGCTATTGTTTTGTGACCTTGACCTTCAATTTCAAGGTCACTGGTGGCCTCTTAAAGGTCAGATATTGGCCACTTTTTCACATTTTGGCCCAGTTCTCATATACAGAAAGTTAGATCATCCTATGGCTGGTATATATAATATATATATGTCCTCTGTAAGCATGCAGAAATTTGACCTTGAAGCTCTTCATTGAAGGTCATCCACAGACTGCCAATGTACCTCACCGAGGCCATTTTTGGCCTTTTTGGAGATATTTTCACACTTAATCCTGACTATATTACATGGAAACTATTGAAAATGGCTTTTTAGGTTGAGTACATGATGGAGTAGCAGCATCCAGTTTGTTGACCTTGGCTATTGTTTTCAAGGTCACCTTAGGGCTGCTAAAATGACTCAAAACGATACCTTAGTCTGTAAGGCCATATACCTCCTTTATTATTGGCTGTTACCGCTCTAACAACAAAAAAATATTATGCCTAGCCTTCTCAAATTTGCAGGATATATTAATAACCATAAAATGTTGCCTGGGAATATTTTTGGCCTCATTTTGAAAAACAAGATGGCCGCCAGGGATGTTTATTCGACTTTAAACAAGGACTTTTGTTGGCCCTCTAGAGCAAAGGGTATTATCCCAGACGTTGGGCCAACGGTGGATTTTTATTCAAGATGGTGGCGAGCAATAATAGGAGATTTTGTGAAACTTAGTAAAAAATTATTTAATTATGGTATATCTAAAAATTATATTTCAGTGAGCCCACAAATTTTAACCAACTATTTCATAATTTTAGAAATAAAAATAACATTCTCATTATAAATTCACACTGAAAAAGTTGTTTATGGACAATCTGATTGGTCGATGCCATACAATGAGTAATTTTTTTTCGGTGGCTTGCCGACGTTGGGCCAACGTCGGGCCGCCGGTCAAAAAGCCGTTGGGCCAACGTCGGCAGCCATCGTCGGGCCGACGGATGTGCCAACGTTGGCCCAACGTCAGCATGCTATCTGGGATATAGATAGAGATCTCAAATTCGCAGAATACGTTCCGCATTACAAAATCTTGACTGGAAATATTTTTGGCCTCATTTTGAAAAACAAGATGGCCACCACGGACATTTTTGTCAGTCATGAAAAGTGCTTATATCTCCCTTATTATTGGTCCTAGAGGTTAAGGATGGTAAACCAACCTATAGGAATCAAGGGGCTGGGAATCTTTTGGTGTGGTCGGATTTGACCTTGGGCTCCTCCTTCAAGGTCAAACAAGGATAATCAAATCTAAAAGTGCTCATAACTTGCTTATTATTGGTCCTAGAGGTTTGCAATGTGAAACCAACTTATAGGAAATCATGGGCCGGGAATCTTTTGATATTGTCAGATTTGACCTTGGACCCCTCCTTCAAGGTCAAACGAGGATAGCCAAACTGAAAAGTGCTTATAACTCACTTATTATTGGTCCTAGAGGTTTGGGATGGTAAACCAACTTATAGGAAATCATGGGCTAAGAATCTTTTGATGTGGTCAGATTTTACCTTGGACTCCTCCTTCAAGGTCAAACGAGGATAGCCAATACAATTGTATCTTTCATTAAGCAAACATTTTGTTTACTTAATGTCAGTACAAGTTGCCCCATAAACACTTTTGCCCCCTCCCCACAGGGGGTATATTTGTGTCAACCATAATACTCTATATGTCACGCTTCAACCATGTCCCGTCTGGGGATACACTGCATTGAGACACAATCTCTAGTTAGTTTTTAGGAAATACATTGCCATGACAACACTTTTTTAGTTTCTTGGATTTATATTTCTTAACATTCCAAACCCCTGCATAAATAGGGGCTGGTTAGCTTTTCAGCAATATCTGGCACCAAGTGTTGTCACGGCAACACTTTTTTCTGTTTCTAGGTTGCGGATATAAAAAGTCCTGGAGAAGACCTGTATGGTAAAGTGACCTAGCACTCCACAATATTAGACAATGATCTTGCTCGTTTGTTGTTGCTGGTGGACAAATGTAAGTTCTTCTTTCCTCCATGAAGAGAGGAGGTGAACAAATATACGTCCTTCTTTCCTCAATGAAGAGAGGAGGCAGACAAGACAGGACCCATCTTGCACAATGCATTAACTTGTATGCCTCATCATGGCTCAATCCTTCTGAAAGATGGTCTGGATCTGCAAGAATACTGCCAGTCAGCCAAATATTTTTGTCTATCCAGCATAATTTTTGTCCTTTCGAATTTCATCCAGTCTTTAACTGAAACTGGTGACACAGTACAATTCTACTGAATGAGCAGAGAACAGCCTTGGCTGACAAGAGTGCTGAGAACGTGTCAAAAACATTGGTGGACCCCAGCTTAGTTTCTGTGGTATGGGTTGCTTCTACAAGGCTATGAAATCACCTGATACTGCCACTAAAGACAAGCAAAAGAAGAAACACTATACTCCAGTTAAGAAATCTACAACTGATACTAAACTTGAGGCAATGGACCAGAGATGGTGTGAACATTTCAGTCGTCTTGAAGTGTTATTTTTGTCCAAGTCTATGGAAAAGTCAGACCCGACTTTTCAAACCGTGGAGATGCCAGCAAAGAGTCCACCAGTTGGTGCAGTAAAGGGTTCTGAACCTTTTATACTTCCTAAGCCAGCTGACTGACCTGTGGACTGACCTGTGGATCGACCTGTGATGGCTACCGACACACGACCGACACTCTAGTGTAGACTCTCACCAAACGCCCGACCAGACCCCTGTTGTTTTACATCAGTTCCCAGGCCTGACTGGTATACACACTACCCAGGACACTGGCATGGATCTGGACTCAGATTCTGATATTGACCCGGTCAACCTACCCTCCAGTGTGTTTGCTGAGGAAGGGTAACTGTCTGATCTGGATCAAGACCTCACTACTGCAGACACCGACCAGGCTCTTTCAGAAGAGCAGAGATACCGGGAAACTGTACATGGCATCAGGTCCTTCATGGGGTGGGCCCATACATCGGACATGGATACGTCATCTTCTGCAGATGATAACCTCTTCCAGGCACCCAAACAACAACCTTTGGGCAGGATTAGTGTCAAGTTGCCCACTGACGAATGGTTATGTCGGAAAATGGATAAACTTAATGTTACCCAAGTGGAAGGGTACCTGTCAAAGAGCATCAGAAACCGATGGTTTACAAAAGGAACAATTTGTGAAAGTCAGTAAATCACAATCAAAGTGGTACGGGCTACACCCAAGCACAGACAAAACAGCTGATACAGTATCCTGGGGATACGAGTCGGTCAAGCTCAATTCTAGTTATAGTAGAATTGCATGTTCATCAGGTCTGTCTACTCCAACACCAGCATCTGATCCACTTAGCCAAGATACACTGAGGAGATGGGAGAAGTTGGCACACGAGTCATCGTACATTGGTAAACAGGCAGCCAGCTTCAGCTGTCGCCTCAGTAAAGTGCAAACCAGAATGCAAACACAACTCAGAAAAATACTAAAAAGTAAAAAAGTAAAAAGTCCAAAGGAAAGTCTTCAGAAAAGACCAGCAGTGCCACGGATGAGTTACAGTATCTTCTGAACTTCAACTCAAGCATACCCAGTGCATGGCTAAGACCATGGAACATTTGTCTGAGTTTGTGTTAATCAATATGGCTAACGTGACTTTGGCTAGGAGGGACGCTTATCTAGCTCACGTTAAGAACGGAATAAAACAGGACACCTTATCTGCCCTCAGACAAGCACCTACTCACCTGAATAAACATTTCCCAGATCAGATTTTAAAGAGGGCTGATTAGGACATTGCCCAACATGAAGATAAAGGTCCCTCAGAACAACCTTCATCAAACTACACAGAAGAACGATTTGACAAGATCTGACAAGGTTCCCAGGTAGCAGAGGTCCAGCAAACTGGCCTGGAAGAATATTGGTGCTTACAATCAGAAAAGGAAGGGTAAAGCTTCACAGTTCTCAACACGTCTGGCCAAGGGCAGTCTTCTTACAAATGACAATCAATGTGTAAAGT
Organism: Sabellastarte sp. h YS-2021; assembly: GCA_964017235.1. Classification (NCBI taxonomy): domain Eukaryota; kingdom Metazoa; phylum Annelida; class Polychaeta; order Sabellida; family Sabellidae; genus Sabellastarte; species Sabellastarte sp. h YS-2021. Next base: position 142,651,654 of record OZ024928.1, read on the forward strand.
TTAAGTTGTGTTCAGTACCACCAGACCAGACCAGAGTCCAGACAGACTGTAAACTATTGTCAGCCAGTTGTGAATTTTGCAAAAAAAAGACTGAAATGTTGTTTCTCATGCACATTTTATTTATCGGCAGACACAAAAGAAAGGCATAAGTCCAGCTACTGTAAAACAAATCAGCAATTAAACAATGTTTCTTGTGTAGATCAATTGTGTTCTGTCAAACTTGCACCAAATGTCCCCAATGTTGTAAAAAAAACTTGCCTGTAGGGGCAAGACTGAATCAGTTTTGGGAAACTTGGGAAACCTTGGGGGCCAGACCCAAAGTAGTACAAATGTTGAAAGAAGGGTACACCCTACCTTTCCAAACCAGACCAGGTCAGCCACAATCATCAGCTGCTATGTAAATCCCCACAGGAACCTCTACCTGTTGGAGGCATTGCATCAGCTTACAAACAAAAATGTAAGAGTTGTCAAAAACTTTGGAAACTTCTTGCAAAAGTTCAAGTTTTTCAAAGATACTGAAGATAAAATTTTCAACAACAGAACAGAACAAAAAAGGTGTTGAAAAGTGCCTGTGTCAATCTCATGGAAATAGCAAGCTTGTGTTTCTATCAACTGTCATCTAAATAGGTATTTATTTGTTTGTAGTGTTCCGAGGTGTGAAACTGTGTAGATGGTCAAAATACTGGTATTAGTTGGAATTTTATGAACAGATTAGAAGACCTGGAATTTACTGATGACATGGCACTTATGTCAAGTAAATTTAAAGACATACAAAAGAAACAGTCTCCAAAACAGGCCTAAAAATAGACACCAACAAAACAAAGACAATGATGAATTAACACAAAAATCAACATCAAAATTTAAAATGAAGAAATAGATTATGTGGACCATTTTATATATGTGGGGTTACAAATCAACAAGAACCTTGGAACAAAAGAATACTGACAGGACTAGCAAAGCCAAAAATGCATACATGGCACTGCATCAGTTATGGATGGAAATGCAACATATTTAGTAAAAGCAATATATGACCTGTGCTGCTCTATGGATCAGAATGTTTGAAAATGACAAAAAATGACATACAAAAGTGCAAAACATTCAAAAATGAATGCCTCAAGCAAATAATGAAAATTTTCTGGCCCATAAAAATAAGCAACAGTGAACTGAGAAAAAATACAAAGGTATATTGGGCACATTTTGAGAAGAGAAAGAAATGACAACAGAAGTATAGATTTACAGTGGGGACCAGAGGGTGTAACGGGCCAGACCTCAGATGAAGACCCTAGATCAGATAAGATAGAATTAGGACAGATTATGTTTTACTTGAAATACTTAGGACCGGACCAATTTACCATGCTAGACCCTACAGGTGTAACCAAAGCGCCAAACGACCAATGGAAGACAGCCCAAAATCCTTAAATCTCTTGTCACAAAAACCTAAGGGTATCAAAATAAGTAATTTTGTATAATAAATGTTATTTCTTAAATTCTGACATTCTCTTTCAGGCAACTCGGCATATCCCAGTGTTAAAATGGTGTGCACAATGTACCGGTATTTAGTGCAGACCTAACTGTGCCTCGATTAGTGCCATATACAGAGAACATGAATATATACCTCAGCATGTTTATCAGTAATGTATAAACCTGGGCTGCTTTCACAGCGCAGGCGTCAATATGCCTCAATGGTAGAAATTAACTTTTTTGCTTCAACATAATCAACGGCTCACACTGGTACCTCAGCATGATTTAGTGTTAAAATGGTGAGCACCAAAATCCTGGTGCTGACCTTACTATATGCCTCAATAGTACCAAGCCTGGAAAATTTCTCCTGGTTCAAACCTAAAAGTCAAAATGACGACTAGAAACAAAATTATAGCAGGACAGGCAGCATGCAGCTAACATGAAAGGGAAAGATCAGTGTAATTAGTAACAGGAAATTTATTAAAAATATTAGACGTGCATAAAAGGGGTAAGAAACCAACAACCAACTCTAAACAACTACATAGTAGTGAATTAATGACACATAAAAGCCATGCTATACAAAACAACTAAAACAGCCATAAATTAAATAAATACAGTCAACTACAGTGCCAGGAAAACTACATGTTAGACTACTAAAACCACACAAGTTAAACATGCAAAGAAGCCACACCCCTAAATAACATGCTTCTATTGGATATATAAAAAATGACACTCCTATTTAATTCAATAAAATTATCCTTGACTTATGACCTGGGTGTTTAGCAACAAAGGAGCATGTCAAAACAAAAACATTAAAATTATATTTAGAGCCTGGGAGTTTTATAATAAAATTGAAATCCCTATTTAAAAATAATCAATTAAATACCTTTATACAATTTATCCTTCTACCGGACAATAACTTTATCTTCAATTCAAAAATGAGTCAGATATTTTTCTTAACTTTCCACAACAAGGGGGACATGGAGAACAGGTACCAGGGGGAACAATTAAGGGGGAGAACCAAAACAAGGGGGACAAAAGAAGGGGGACAATGGAAATAAAAAAAATATTAAAGTCTTATCAGGTCACCATGGCTAAAATTTTCATTCCAGTTGCCCATGTATTATAAATAATAATACTTTCAGTATATATATCCTCCTGGAGAGTAATTTCCTTAGTTGAGCAATAACAATTATTTTCTCTGAGTTCCTCCTTAGCGGGTTCATTTTTAGCAAGGGAACCCCCCTTCTCTTCAGGACAGGGTTTATTTATGCACCCATTCAAATATCACTACACTGTGAATAGGCTGACATGCTCAGTGGAGCACAACTAATAACTATCACTAAGAAACACACAAATAAGTTAAGAAACAAATAAATTACATTTAATCAACAGTCCCTCCCTAAATAAATACTTTTTAAATAAGAACTGAGTGTAAAATACATAGCAATAAGACCATTCCCCAGGAACTATTTGCAGGTGCTCTGACCTCTAAAAATTATAAATTCAGAAATCAGTACGCCTGACCCACTTCCTGACATGCTCACTGAGTCCTATAATAAAACATTCTCAAAACTCACATTATCCAACTCAATAATTAAATCCCTGGCCCTAAATGTCCTAAATTACCAATATAATTTTGAAATAAAAGTATCAAATATCTTAATAAAATAAAAAAATACCTGGGAACTATATCTTACATTATAATACAAACAAGAGTGATGAGTTCCCACCACACTTAAACTTCTGTCAAAATAAAAGAAGGATCAATTATGTTAAAATAATGTGGTAATACAAAAAAATAACTATGCCAAAACATGGATAACTGATACCCAATCACTTTAAGATTAAAATTTGTAAGTATTGACATCATTTTGGGCTTTATAAAGTTTAATGGGCGATAATATAATAAATTAGGGTCTGCGAATTCGGCCCTCATAATTCATCACAAGGGGAAGGGGAAATAAGGTAGACCCAAGGGTGGCAGAGAGAAAACTGAATGAACTGGGATGGAAGAGCTGGGAGGCTGCAGCAAGAGCAACAGCAGGCAGAAGTGGAATGATTCTGCTTTATGCTCAACTAGGAGCGAAGAGGATAAATGGAAAGAGTTTTCTGAGAATAATTTAATATTCCAAAGCCATTAAGGATGTTGGAAATATAAGTTATCAGTAGATCAACTCACTCCCTAACCAGTGAAGTATGAAGTAGGGAATCATAATTTTAGTACATAATCTTCAGATACTGGTGTGAAAGAAGACAGAGTATTTTTACAGGACTGGGTCTGGTGACAGAAATGAGTAATGATGACTGTAGGAAAGATGTAATTTTAACCATTTTCTCACTGAAAAGTCTAAAAACGTTATCCAAGTCAGTAAGATTAATGTGATTTCTCTGAACGTGTATAAAACCCTAGACTTGTATAATTATAAAGACACTACCTAATACTTATATGCCAATGGTATATTTTGAAAGGTTGTTATTACTGGTCTACTAACTCGATTAAAGTCCAGTGAAATGTGTGTATGTTTTACATCTGGAATAATCTTTTTGTCTCTGCAATGTTCTGGACAATGTAATTTGTGCATATAATGAATTAAGAAATCCATTTTAGTAATTTGTGTTTCAGAAGTCAGTTGTACTTAAAGAGTTGACAGTCGTGAAGCTGTAAAGTTTATAAGCCACTTGTGATTTTAAATTGATTTGTTTCTGGTGAAGGTACTTGTAAAAGTAATAGTGCAAATGCTAGATTTAGACTGTGGTGGTTATACAGAAAGGCTATAGATTTAGCATGAATTACCAGCAAAGGCTGTGGATTCATTGTATTAGTTTGATAGTAACAGCTGTGGATTTAGGCTGTTAGCAATTACACAAAAGAAATTGAAATAAGCTCTTTATGGATGTAGATAATTTTCCTTTTCTGGCTGATTCATAGAGAATATGGGCTGTCACATTCATACACATCTGCATAATATACTACAAGAATGAATGAACACCAGAGAAAAAATTTGCTATTTTTAAAAAATATTTTTGGCATACTTGTTACAATACACTACACTTTTTGTGCTGTGTTTTGTCTCTGTGTTATGTATGTAGGAATTATGCATGGTAACATAAATTTTAATGCAGTTATCTTTCTATGTAAAACTATAGTAATATGTCCCTTTTATCTGCAATTGTGACAACAATCTAAACATCTATATATCACATTGCTGTTCTATACATTACATTGTAAAATAGCAATGAATAAAAATTGATATGTTTCCCTGTCACATAATCAATACACATGTCTTTTACTTTTTTTCTTTATTGTTTCAAACAGATATTCACATTGACAAAAGTGTGACAACACATTTCATTATCAGACGTACAATACAATCAATATATTCTGTATACAATGCAATCATATTCAATAGCTTTTAATTGAGAAGGAACCTACTTTTTTACTTTTTAACTCCGTGCTTCTACCCTGAACACCAATATAGCAAGTGTGTAACAGCCACAATGAAAGCACTATACCAAACCAATACTACACTGCTTATAACACATCTATTTGCCTGACTCATCACACCAAGCTCTAGCAATATATATGTGAAGCAAACACATATTAGTATTACTCTTATTAAACCTTTTCTAACAGATCTAACTGACAAATGTTATGTCAAACCAGGATACCGGTCGGATCACTCTTTTATAGAATTGCTCATGACTTTTTATAAATTTCAGCGTGGTAGAGGTTTGTGGAAATTTAATTGTTCATTATTAAAAGACAAAGAATATCTAATTAATATTAATAATATTATAGACCGGGAAAAATTACGCTATGCAATACCAGTTTATAATCCAGATATTATAACGACTTTACACGACTCTCATATTGAATTTACTATCCCTGATAGTGATTTCTTAGAAATATTACTACTTCAAATTCGTGGTGAAACCATACGATATGCATCTGCTTTAAAAAGGAAAACAATTCAGAGAGAGCAAACTTTAATACAAGTGATTGAAAATATGGAAAAAGATTTTGACTCCACAAACCTTAAACACTTGGAATTAAAAAAAAAAGAATTAGAAAATATACGTAAAGACAAACTCAATGGTATTATGATTAGATCTCGTGCCCAGTGGCTCAGTGAAGGTGAAAAACCTTCAAAGTATTTCTGTTCACTAGAAAAGTTTTATTATATGGACAAAACAGTTAAAAGAGTTGTAGATGATGATGGAAATGTTATAACATCTCAAAAAGCGATTTTGAATAAATTAAAAAAATATTATCAAAATCTATTTAAAAGTAAAGACTCTGGATTATTGGACTGTAATATCAATGATCTACAATCTTTATCCGGCTTTAAAAACCTTTCAGAAAACGATGCTAACTCCTTAGAGGGCTATCTTACAATCAATGAAATAAGTAAAGCTTTAAAAGCTATGAAAAACCAAAAATGTCCTGGTATAGATGGCTTCCCTGCTGAATTTTTCAAGGTTTTTTGGGCTAAGTTGAAGTTTTTTGTATTAAGATCTCTAAATAATGGTTATAACATAGGACAACTGTCAATCTCTCTTAGACAATGTATTATTTCTTGTCTCCCTAAAGGGGACAAACCTAGACAACTTCTAAAAAATTGGAGACCTATTTCGCTCTTGTCTGTAGTATACAAGATTGCTTCATCTTCTCTGGCTGCAAGGTTGCGAACTGTTTTGCCTAATATCATCTCAAAGACACAATCAGGTTTTATGAGCAACCGCTTCATTGGTGAAAATACGCGTTTAATCTATGACATTATTCATTATGCAAACTGTAATAAAATACCAGGGTTGCTCATGCTAATTGACTTCCAAAAAGCATTCGATTCTGTTTCATGGAAATTTCTTTACTCTATTCTATCCACTTTTGGTTTCAAAGACAGTTTTTGCAAATGGATAAAAGTGCTCAATAATAATGTGTCTGCTGCAATTCTACAGTGTGGCACACTATCTGAATTTTTTAGTATAGAACGGGGATGCAGACAGGGAGATCCCATATCGGCTTACCTGTTTATCCTGTGCGCCCAAATAATGTATCTTTTAATCATAAATGACAAATGTTTAAAAGGAATTTCAGTGAATGGCAATGAGTTTAAGATCACACAGTTTGCCGACGATACAACTTTAATTTTGGATGGAAGCAAAAATACCTTGTTAGCTGCTCTTAATGTGTTAGAGGTGTATGGTAATATGTCGGGTTTAAGGGTAAATATGGATAAAACTAAACTAGTCTGGATAGGCAAAAAAAGAAATTCAAAAGATAAATTTGATGTGGGAAAAGAATTAGTGTGGGGTGCTAGCAATTTTACTCTTCTGGGCATTAACTTTTCTGTGGATTTAACAAATATGATTGAGTTAAACTATCTTTCCACTATTAAAAGTCTTGAGAAACTTTTCAACATTTGGAGTCATAGATACCTAACTCCAATTGGTAAAATAACAGTGATAAAAAGTTTGGCCTTGTCCAAGCTTAATCATTTGTTCACATCATTGCCTTCACCGGGAAAGAATATATTGAAACAGTTAGAAACAATGTTTTATAATTTTATCTGGAGCGGAAAACCTGACAAGGTAAAAAGAAAAACTTTATCAAAACATTATTTTGATGGTGGACTAAATATGATAGATCTTAGTACTTTTATATCTGCTATTAAGGTGACTTGGATACGAAGACTATATAATAACTCTGAAACACCATGGGCTAAATTGGCAAAAATGTATCTAGGATCAATCCAAAAGACTGTTTTATTTGGGTCATATTATAGTCTAAACATGGCTAGAAAAACAACAAATAAATTCTGGTCTGAAACTCTATACTGTTGGAGTAAACTTATTGATAGTATTCCAATTAATAATGTAAGCGATGCTCTTTCTAGGCCTCTTTGGAATAATCCAGTGGTATCCAAGGTAAATCTTTTTCTACCCGATTGGTATAATAACGGTATTATATCGATTGCAGACATTGTTTTTGGAAATGGAAAGTTCATATCCCAGAATGATTTAAAAACGGTGTATCACATAAGAACCAATTTTTTGGAGCATCACAGAGTCATTACCTGTGTTAAAAATTACTTAAGTAAGCAAAAGGATGCTTCTAAAATACATAAAAAACCTACTCTCCCAATTCAAATAAAAATCATTAGCAAATCACAGAAAGGAAGTCAAGATTTTTACAAAATATTGGCTAACCAAAACATGGTACATGATACCACTTACTATTCATTCTGGGAACAAGCTTTGGGTATTACGATTTGTACAGACATGTGGAAACGGATATTTCAAGTATGTTTTAAGACAATAAAAGACAATGACTTAATTTGGATGCAGTACAAAGTGTTGTACAGAATACTAGGTACAAATGATTTATTGTTTAAAATTAATAGACATGATGATGGTAAATGCAGTTTTTGCAAAGAATACAATGAAACTATATTGCATCTTTTTGTACAGTGTAAAAATGTACAAAATTTTTGGTCTGAATTAAAAACCAACATGCAGCTCATACTTGGAATTGACCTTGCAATAGACCCATCAACTATAATACTAGGAAACCTCTTAACAAAGGTTGATGCCATTCCTTTAAATACTGTCTACCTTGCAGCTAAATTATATATTTTTCGAAAGTCAAAGTTAAATCAAATTCCAAATTATTCAAATTTTTGTAACGTCTTTAAAAAAATATATTTTGAACAGGAATATGTTGCCAAATTGGAATTGAAGACCATAAACTTTACTAAAATATGGGGACACTTTTCACAAATTTTTACTGCTTAGCTTTATAAAGTTTTGTATAATATATGGATACTGTTCTTGTATTTGACAATCATTTTGTTTCTATAAATAGTGTAATAATTTTTTTTTCTAAGTGTACATTGTCCTGTGTTCTTGTGTTTTTTTATTTGTAACAATTGTTGTCTTGTATGTGTTATATGTTAACAAAAATAAAATAAGAAAAAAAAAAAAACCTTTTCCTCAAATAATATTTTCCAGGTTGACCATTTTTTGCTGAATATGTGTTGTGTGTTGTTTAATTTGGAGAGAGTATTTTGTTCTAAGTACTTTTCTTTGATAAGATTTTTCAGATGGTATATATTAAAATCATGTCTGTATTTTGAGCAATGAAATATATAGCTTTGAGTGATCAAAAGTATGAAGTTTAAAGACCAAACATTTTGATCATACTTCTGATACCCAAATATGAAGTCCAACTCATTAAGCTTTATTTTAATGGAAAGTTTCAATTCAAACCATGTAATATTTTTCCAAAGATCAAGCACAATTTGACATCTGGCAAATAAATGGGTAATGTTTTTGTGTTGTTGACCACATATTAAACAGGTATATGATTCACTAAAATTCAATTTATGTAAGTGGTCCTTTGTACCAAGTATTCTATGCAAAGTTCTGTACTGATAAATACGAGTTATCCAAAACTGCTTTAAAGCATATCTTGTAAGAGGTTGTCCAAAATTCACTATTTAATTGCACATTTAATTCGAGTGACAATTTTTTCATTGTTCGGTTGTTCAAAATCATCCAGCGATAGTATTGTGTAGAACTGTTTACTTCGCTTTTTGAGATTTAGCACAACATTTGTATGAAATGGAACATGTGGTCTTTCCAATTTAACTTTAGAGAAACCATTTTTGCTGTCTGTGAATTTTGTTATCAGATGTTTTATTCTGTAGTAATGTATTATATTCAGGTTGTATATATACTTTGTTTTTAGTTCATCTGGGCCAAAAATGGTTGTGAGTTAAGTAGGTCTACAACAATCCTTATGCCTTTTTTGAACCAGGTTCCATAAAACAGATTATTAGGAGATATTTGACCATTGTACCAAATGCTACTATTTAAGAGATCTGTTTTTTATTTCTGCAGAATGTTATCCATTTTTCAAATACATAACACCAGAGGGGATTAAGATTTTGAAGTTGTTGTTGAAACCACTCTGGTCCAATATAAAACATTTTTCATATCTTTTTACAGCGTTCTTGTAGTATTAAATTCCACGGCAACTCTGACTTTGACAAAATAAGTTTCATCCACCCAAGTTTCAAAGATCTTTCAAATTTATAAATATCAACAATACGTAAACCACCATTTAAATAATCAGCACAAACATTTCTCCTTTTAATTTTGTGTGCTTTCACTCCCCATAGATAGGAAAATAAAATTCTGTTTAAATCATCTAAGATTTTTTGAGGTGCCATAATAGACATGAATAAATGATTACATTTAGATAGAATCATGGTTTTTTATCACAGTGATTCTCCCAATAGGAGTTAGAAACCTATTCTTCCAACAGTTTAATACTTTTTGTGCTTTGTTCATTGCTCTACTGAAATTTAGCTAGGTATATTTTCTAGATACACTGAAAAATCAGTACCCAAAAATGAGAATTCTGTATCTTCCCAATGTAAATTTGCTGAAATATTCAACTTTTCTTTACAGTGCTTCTTGCTACCTATCCAAATTGTTTTAGTTTTTTCGGTGGTCATTTTGAGACCTGACAATGAACCAAGAAGTTCCATTATGTTTAAAGCTGTCTGAAAGGAACTTTGACTTTCATCTAGTAGTAGTGTAGTGTCATTTGCAAATTGTACCATTTTCAAAGCTTGTAAACCAACACAAACTCCTCTTATGCTGATATTGTTTTCAATCATTATATTTAAGATTTCTGCCACAAGTAAGAAAAGATATGTCGAAAATGGGTGTCCTTGCCTACAACCACAGCCAAGATGAACAGGATCTGAAAAAACTCTGCATTGCAAAAAAAAGCAGTAGCATTATTGTTAAATAACTTTATCCAGTCAATAAGGGCTTTATCAAAACCAAACAGAGCTAATTTGAGTACAAAAAATTCCAGTCAAGTCAAATGCTTTTTTGAAATCTTATAACATGATCATCCCTCAGATGTTATGCTTTTCTGTAAAATTCATCAGGTCATAGACTGTACGAATACCTTCCCCTATATATCGTCCTTTGATGTAACCAGTTTGTGTTTTTGAGATTAAATTATCAAGATAGGGCTTCAACCTTTCAGCTAAGACACCAGAAGCTAACTTATATACTGCACATAGAAGAGATATTGGTCTCCAGTTCTTTAAAAATTGTCTGGCCTTGTCACCTTTTGGCAAACAAGTTATAATGCTTTGACGCCATGATATTGGTAATATACCTTTGTGGTAGGAGACATTTATAGCATTTGTAATGTGGTTTTTCAGTTTTCCCCAAAATACTTTCAGAAAATCGGCTGAAAGCCCATCAATGCCCGGTGATTTATTGCTTTTCATCTTTTAAATACATTTCCTAATTCATGCGTTGACATTTCTCTGCCTAGGTTTGGTAGGGAGACCTTTTTAATGTTCTGTAATTCAGGCAATTCAGAAATATCTGATGTATAAAGTAAATTATCCTTACTTTTAAAAAGATTACTGTAAAATTTTTGCACTGCTTTTAATATCTTGTGTTGTTCAGTTATAACAGAACCGTCTGTTGTTTGTATTTTTAATGGTTTTACCAACAAAATTTTTGGTTTCCAATTTGCAAAAAAAGCTTGTGGGCTTTTTCCCTTGGTCTAGCCATTGTAAATGTGCTCTTACCATTTGACCTTTTATTGTTTTCACGCAAATTTTGCAGTTCTAGCTTCTTATCTTTCATTAATTTTGAGTTTGTTCCCATCTCATCCTGAATTCTATCTGAATGATCTAATTGAATTTGCATATTATTTCCTACTTTATATGGTCTTTTTTCAGCATTTATCGTTGCCTTTTTTTACATAACTGCATGACTTAAATTACTTAAATTGATTTATTAAATACTTTTTAACTTTATCACAGCATTTAACTTTACTTTTTATTGCATATTTGTCTATATACTGAGAGTTAAAGTTTGAGCTATATCTCAAATCAAACAAGGCTACTTGCCACATGTCAAAAACATAAGTTTACATTTTATTGCATATATTTACCACATACTGAGAGTTAAAGTTTGAATTATGTCATATAAAACAAGGCTAGGTAGCACATGTCAAAGATCTCAAATACAATATACAGAAGTTAAGCTTTAATCACTACACATTTGTGCCAATTACTTTCATATCAGCACCAATGACTACAACAATATTATAGCACTTGTTAAATTACTACTTATTTTCATGATTATTCTGAGAGTTAAAGTTTGAGTTATATCACATAAAAACAAGACTACTTACTACATCTTTAAAATGTAAGTTTACTGGATGATTTAGATTAAATTATTACATACAGCATTAAAGTTTACATTTTATTGCATATTTTTACCGCATACTGAGAGTAAAAGTTATAGTTAAATCATATATAACAAGGCTACTTGCCACATGTTGAAATGTCCAAAGCAGTACAAAAAAATTTAGTCATTACATATTTGTGGCAATTGCTTTCATATCATCACCAATAACTAGAACAATGTATACCAATTATGTCTTAATTCCACTACACCTATATTACAGCTCTAATTAAATTCACTGAATGATTTTAACAATTATTGTGGCATTTACATTTACATATTATTGTATATTTTTAACACATGATGAGGGTTAAAGTTTGGATTATGTAATAGAACAATGGCTACATGCCATGTCAAAAATACAAAGGAACTCAAAAGTAAAGCTTTACAGTCACTAAAGCAGGTGACTGCCACTATTGCCTTTTTAACAATACTAATTAGTAATGAATACTTATTACCACATGTCAGAAAATATGTAACAAATGCTAATGAGTAAAGAGTACTTATTGCCACATGTCAGAAATTATGTGCAACGGTACTAAAAAATTAAAATTTTACAGTTTACAGTAAAAAAAAATAAAATCACATTTTCAATAATTTTAAGTTTGACATTTATATACTTTATATGGCCTTTATTACAACATTTATGGTTACTTACTGTACATTTTCACCATATACTCACTGTGCATATGTTTGCCATATCCGATATTTGAAGTTCAGTTCACTTTTATCAGTGCACCAATTAAATTGTTAATAAAACAAGGCTACTTGCCAAATGCCACAAATATAAGTTTACATGTTATTGCATTTTTTCACCACAAACTGAAAGTTAAAATTCATTGATTATCATATGCTTTCAACCTTTATTGTAGCATTTTCATTACCACATGTCAGAAAAATATGTATGACACTACTCAAGATTAAAACTTAAAAGCCACTAGACAGATGTGGCTATTGCCTTTTTAGCAATACTAATGAGTAAAGAGTACATATTGCCATGTGTCAGAAATTATATACAACAGTACTAAAAATTAAAACTTTACAGTGACCACACAGATGTGGCTATTACCTTTCTAACAGTACTAATGAATAATGAGTACTTATTGCATACTTTTAAATTCTATTGCAGCATTTATGTTTACAACTTATTAACATATGTTTGAACTTTATTACAGCATTTATCTTTCCTCAATGAATATTTTTTCTTTTAATTGCAGCATTTTTATTTACTTATTTTTGCAATATTTTTGTCTTTATTGCTTCATTTACATTTGCATATTATTATATATTTCTAACCTTTATCATGGCATTATCTTTCTAAAATGCATATTTTCAACTTTGATTATGACTTTTTTGTTGATGTAATGTGGAATCATTTTAGCCTTTGTTGCAGCATTCATGTTGACACATTAATGCGTATTTGTAACTTTCAACTACAGCACTTTTGACCCTAATTACAGCATTTCCATTTGTTTACTATTGCAAATTTTTCACAAACTAAAAGTTAAAGATAGGGTTATATCGTAAAACATAGGTTCAATGACATGTGTCAGAAATATACAGCAGTACACAAAATTAAAACTACACTCATTACATGACATTACATTATTTGAGGCCCATTACCTTTTTAGTGATACTCAGTTATGGTTTTGCTTATGCAAAAACAAAACAATTAAAATCATATTTTCAATAACTTTAAGTTTGACATTTGTTTTGGCTTTTGTTTATTGAAAACTGCATGTTCTCTATATCATTAATTAAAGCTCTAATTAAATTTACTTATTGCTGTTTACTCTTAATCATTATTACAACATTTATGTTCACAAGGTATTGTAAATTTTAACCTTTTTTCAGCATTGATGTGTTCTATTAATGGTGAATTTTTTATTTTATTCCATCTTAACCACAGTTTTGGATCCTTAGAATAGCAGCATTAGTTTTAATTTATCAATGTCTAAGAAAGTTTATTTCAGTTTATCAATTGCCAATTGTGCACAAGATTCAATAAGTTGAAACCTTTTTTAACCGATGTTTGGCCCATTGTGGAGTCTAGATACAGCAATGAAACAGCCTTTCAAGGAGTGTTTGTTAAGAGTATCCATAAGAATCTCGCTAACTCCATATTCATCATCGTCGTTATTTCCTTGGACAAACTGACTTGGAGAATCCCCAGCAACAGAATAAACATACATGATATGATGTGCATTTGATATGCTATGGTTTTGGAGTAAGGCAGAGTGAGCAGGTTTTGCTTCCCAGATGGATTTTACCTATATCAGGTGGCCTTGAAAGTAGCTTTTTGAGTGTTCTAGAACATCGGTATGCAAGAGAGTGTCGTAACTAACAGGGATTGACATCTCATCTGGCAATGGGTTAACCTTGAAAGTGCTCGCTGCTGGAGAATTGTTCAAAAAGAGTTTGTCTTTTGATAGTTGCACCTTATAACTAATGTCATGTTTGTGTTGCTCACATAGGCTTCGCCTCTTTCGAAACAAGATGTCCCTTCTTTCCCTCATTGCTCCTGGCAGTTGCTCACTGATGAATATTCCTTGACCTTTGAGGTTTTTAACAAATTTAAATATAATTTCCTTTCACTTTTCTGAGAGCAAATTTTACCACAATTGGTGGTGGTTTCCAGCTTGGTTTTCCAATACGATGGGCAATGTCTATAAGAATCGGCCCTGCCAGATGTTTTTCAGAGTTGAAAAGTTGCTCTGTCTCAGGTTTTTTACAAAAATATCAGACACAAGTTTGTTTTTATCTTCACCTCTTTCTTCTTGCACATTATGGATATGTATATTCTGATTCATTGATCTTAGTTGCAAGTCTTCACATCTGCTTTTCAACTGGTCCATTTCATTCTCCATCCTTATACCCTTGCCTTCTATTTGTCTTAAGGACAATTTTAGGGTTTTGTTTTCTTCCTGCAATAATAGTATTCATTTTTTCATGTAGTGAAGTATCAGATGTATGCATAGTCATTCAAGGGATTAAAATGACTTTCATCTTTTTCATTTGCAGTGCAGCTATCCAGGTCATCAACACCAGGAATACTATATTTTTTAACATTAGCCATCTTTGACATAGGGCTTGGAGTAGAGCTACTCTGTGAAACCTGGCTTAGATTTCTCTTTTTGTTAAATTTTGTTGAAAGCTGAAGATTTTCCATTTAAGTTTCTCTTGTTTGTCCTTTCAAAACTTATCAGTGTGTCTCAACTTTATAATCTTGTATTCTTCTTGTTTGTCTCTGTCTTCAATAGTCTCAGAGTATATATACAATCTTTAAAACTCTCTAAAAACAACACTTTCCTGAAAAGTACACATTACTTTTGTGGTTTATGAGGCTAAACCCCAGATCATAACTTCTGCCTGTTTAATGAAGGTCAATAATATGTGACTAATATACTCTCAGGATGCAGTCTTCAGTAAAACACTTTTCAATATTTAGAAAAAACACTCTGCATGTTCCTTTTTTAGATTTTCATAGCTTTGAAAAACCTTTGATACTACTCCCCAGTTTTAAGTTTCCACTTGTGTAGTTTTGGTTAATAATACTGATTCAATTAGCTTCCTGGTATGCACATTCGTTGGAAGTACCAATTAGTTTGTTTATCCAAATATTGTCATTTCAACAGAGTTGTAAGAATATTAAAAACATCATGATCTTTATAACTATTCCTTTTTTCTCTAAATCCTTATTTTTCAATCATGTTTTAAATGAGTCACATTGATCTATATATCTTTATAATATATATCCCACATTCATTGTGAAGACTAGGGGCCATGGTGGAAGAGTGGTAACACTCTCGCCTCCCACCTCTGAGGCCGGGGTTCGATCCCCGTGACTTAAGTGGGAAAGCTGGCAGTTGCTTGCCGTTGGTCGGCAGTTTACAGTACACAACCCTAGCGAACTCTATGTACTGGTTTCCTCTGCCCTTCCAACTATCCGTCGTGATATGACCTGTACAGTGTTGAAAGCGACGTAAAACCCCAAGTAAATAAACATTGTGAAGACTAATACAGAACTTCATCTCAAAATTAGTGAAACATTTCCCTATTGTGCATATACACTTCTGTACATGTCACACTTTCACACATGACTTCCACACAGGACTTCTTTTACTATTGTCCATTGAAAGTCTTTTTCCTTGTTAAGAGAGAACTTCACCTGCTTTTTTATTCACTTTCGTCCATGTTTGCTATCATCTACATGACTAGTGATACTCTAGATATTTTGCTATAAAACAGTGAAGTTATCCTTGTCCTTGAAGAGGAGCAGTCTAAACTCTTCTTCTTCGTGGATAGGAAAAAGTACATTGTTTTATACCAGCATATCTAGGATATCATGGATACAGGCAATAATTGACACTAAGATAGAATAAGAAAAAATGATAGTCAAGGTTTCTTCACCTAATTGCATAGCATTCACCATCTGAAACCTGGATTTGAACTGATGCTTCATAAGCATATCATAGTGATATTATCCCACTAGTTCACACTTTGTATAACAGCCTCATGAATCAAATATATTTTCATACCCGGAAATGGTATATATCTGTTAAATACAACAGAAATAACTTTACACTCTTTATTGTAACCCCTACTTTTATCTCAGTCCCTACCCCCCCCCCCCCCCCCCCCCCCCCCCCCAAGTCAGAAAAACAACCACTGTGGGTACTAGTTTATTAAAATACATAAAAGTTACTACTAATAAATATATACACTTCATGTAAAATATGCAAATAATGTAATTGTAATATATGTAATAGTAATATTAATCTATTAATAAATACGTAAGCAATGCATAAGAATTTACTTGTCTTCAGAGTTCATGTCCATCTCAGTGACTAGAGCATTGCAATCAAGATGTAAAAATATCATAAACATTGCAATCAACATTTAATGTAATACAATGACCTTTTGACCCCTCTGGGGACCTTGAAACTCAGCAGGAGAGAGGTCAGGCAAAATCAGGGGTACAGTGAAGTAAGAGAAAAGTGTATAACAAATTTGGACTAAGGAAGTCTGAAAACTTCCCTGTCTGCTAAAAGGGAGAAGGACCCCAGAGGGTTTACATTTACTAAAACAATGTTAAAAATATACGAAATAAAAGAACATATGATTAACCCTCAAGCCCAACTAGGAAATAGAGGCATTATAGAGCATTATTAATAGCAGTAGCTAATGAACGAGCAATGTTGTCACCAGAGGAGTTATCAGATTGAATGTATTGCCAAACGCAATCTGAGGACCATGTCCCATGTCTCTTAATATCTTGTATGGGGACATGACAGTTATAGGCGAAGGTTGCTCCCGACCTTCTGAAGTCATGGACTGTGAAGAATGAAGGATGGAGACCCAATTTCGAATTTAGACTTTTAAGAGTTTTGCGAACCCTGGAATCAGTTAATGGATTTGAACCCATGGTAGTATGCAATTGAAACAATGAGGTATGAGGAGACATAGGATAAAGACGAAACAATGAGATAAGAGCTGCAAATGGGCAAATTGTAATATCTTCAAGCTTAGGCAATGTAATACATTGGACCTTGTCCCTGGTATGGAAGGTTTTAGACCATTTGATAAGGAGTTTTACAAACTTTTTGGTAAAAAATACATCATGACCCGTCAAATATAGGGTTGAATCAAATGTGGTAAGTGAATGTGGGGCAAGGTTTGACAGCCTCATAAAGGCAAAAAATCCAGTCAAGAAGACAGCTTTGTAAACCTGGCCATGTGGCAATTGAAGGCAAGCCTCTGAGAGGTTTCTAAGAGTTTGTAAATCAATAAGTTTGTGAGGTTTCAAGGTCAGAAGTCTGTTAATTTTCAAAGACTTGAGAAAGTATTTAATCTTGGGATGACACAACACAGCAAAAGGCAATTCATACTTTATGGCTGACACGTAATTCTCAATCATGGCACATGAACATTGATTTTGTGCCAAACATTCTAAAAATGACAAAATAAACTTGACATTTACATCAGCAAGGATTACACCACTGTAGACACAAAAGGCGACAAAAACCCTGAACATGCTGTCATAGGCTCGACGTGTCTTTGGTCGAAAGGCTTGATGTGTCCTGGTAGACGCCTTGACAGATAGTGGTGTAACTACCTCGTTATCTAAAAATACAAAGTGTAGCAACTTTAGGCATCAGATAGAACAAAAATTTTGGCCCCTGCCATACATGTATACTTTTTTGCACAGTCATACCCTAGTTTTTTGACACCATGTAACATGACACATGATTTATGCCACATGGACATATATATATATATACTTTATACACAGTCACACCCTAATTCTTTAACACCATGTAACATAACAACACAATTTATGCCACATGAAACAACAGTTAATTGCTATAACACATTTACAAATAAGGATCAAGCTCTAACAAATCTTCTGACACTGGCAACCATACAGGGTCACATATTTGTGAATGTAAGAATTGAACTTGGTCCAATGAACCCTGCCACCTGGACAGTGTGTCGGTCAACTGATTACTTGCACCTTTGATATGGCTATATTGAACATCTATGTCATGTACTGCTGTAAGGTACCAGATATTTCTAGCACTAGCTGCCAAGAAAGCGTCACGAGTTTTCCCTGACTTTAGAACCGTCACCACTGCCTGATTGTCACAATGTATTTCAATTTTCTTGGTAGACCACAATTGAGCAAACAGCCTACGAGCCAGAAATATATTTACCATTTCGAGGTGTACTATGGTCCAATTTTGAAAACCTCGACTAATTGGCAGATGGTACACAAAACGACCACAGCAACCAACAAAGCCTGTCAAACAGGCATCTAACTCGAGAGACAGATCAATGATCCTGTGGTCATACATGGAAACGCCATTATACCGAGGCAGAAATGTGGCAAACCACACTGAAGGTCGAGTTTGAAGTCAGTAGTAAGAGTGATGCGCTGTGTAGCATGGGCTGACCTTAGTAAGTCAAGCATCCGGTTAATGAATATCCTGGCCGGTTTTACACACTTGTGCACATAAATCAGCAAACCAAGTATTGATTGAAGTTGACGCTTTGAAATGATGCTTTTGGATAGCCATTGATGCACTGTAATGTTAATTTGGTCTAGTTTCTCTGGTGGAATGGAAACAGTGCCCTTGATAGTGTCGATCAATACCCCTAGACACGTCACTTGAATCGCAGGAGCTACCAACTTCTTCTGACTGACCGTCAAACCTAGCTGAGACATTAGGTCCAATAAAGCAGCATATGACGCATGCGCGACGCTCGGAACGCCCACCCCAATGTAGTCATCAATGTAATCCAGCATAATGAAGCCTTTCTGATGCATTATGAATCTGACGGCATCGCTTAAACGCTGGAAAATCTGACTTCCGTGCCGTATCCCGAACGGAATGTACGGGTTGACATAATGGGCGTCCCAATGTAACCCCAGCAAATCATAATCCCCTGGGTCCACCTTGACGTGGCGAAAGGGCAAAAGCACTATCAAGATAAGAAAACTTATCAATGCCAGCATTTACTGACGCCCCCTGGGGCCAGCTTAGATCTACAATCACCCTACGTCTATCAGAGTTTGGCTTACTGCGAGTCATAAAAGGGGAACAATGACCTCCTTTGATGGGATTATCTTTAAAGGGACCCAACAGGGCACCATAATGTAATTCTTCCTGAATATATGCTTCTATGTCCTTGGGACAATCAATTGCTGAGCTGTGATTTCCTGTGTATTGGCCAAGGTCACAAGCACAATTGAAATACAAAGGGAAGCCAAATTTTATGAGTTCCAACAATTGCCCATCCCAATAGTTTCCCAAGGCTTCCTCCCAGGCCTCAACCTTCAATTGAATGGGGATACGGGCTTTCAAAAACTTGGGCTTCCCAGATTTTTTGACAATATCATGTATCTGAAGCAAAGTTCCAGAAAATGTACTGGTACCTATGGCAGGACCTGGCAAAAGTTGGTCTTGCAAGGGAACGAAGCCAAACCTGAAATCAACTTGACTCTGCCATAATTGATGTATGTTCTCATCAATGACTTCCCAATTTTCCTTGCTTCCCTTATGGCTTACATACAAGACAGAGGAAGTGAATTTGTCTTCGAAACCACAGTAGTTTTTGTCATAAATCAGTTTCAATTGACTGCGTTCACAGTGACTCAGACCATCAGATTCCACCCTATATTTGTCTTCATCAAGAGTATTAAGATTCAAACCCTGTTATTCTCCTGTAAGGGAGCTTGATTCAAACCATCCCGACCATTAGCACTGCATGAGGGACTCAAACCCATAGGACCTATGATTGTGGGACCCGGGTTCAAGCCCAGGTAATCACTGTCAGGAACCTTTCGATTCACGTCTTGTTGACCAGAATGTTCAATACCTGGCACAACATTGTTAGAGAGAGCTGTTTCATCAGTGCTGTAACGCATGAGAACGCATTCGATGCCATGTGAAAGACCAGCAACATCTCTATCTTCACTACTGGTATTGTTGCTCAATTTTTTACCCTGGCCATTACCATTTGTACCCAGGGTGTGATCAACCCGGGAGTACGAATCAACGACTTTCTGTATACCTTTTAGGACACTTTGGTCACCACCATACTTGCCCCCAGCTCAAAATACTCGACTCCTAACACAATTTTTAACTTTTTCATTTACACAAAAAAGCCTAGCCAGAGCAGCTTCAACAGCTGAAGGCTGAACCCCCTGAGTTGTAAAAAAGTCTGGTTTTGTATGCTGAAGATGCGTTCTTTAGGATATCAGGGCAAGTACTGGGGACACCACTCACCTCCTTGTCACACACTGTCATTTGTACATCAACCTTATCATTATGAAACACTCTCTCAATATTTGTACTGTTATTAGTAACATTACTATTCCAGCTGCCCCACCCTAATGGTGTGCAGCTGGAGTGTCGTTTTTTGCCTTATTCTGACAATTTTTCTCTGAGTGGCCTAGTTGCCTACCCTGGGTGAGGCAAAAAGAGCAAATGTGTCTATGTAAACGGCCATTGGTGTCATGGTCCTTGTGAAATGAGCAAGAATTTTTCTGGAAATTTTTACAGAACCATGGCTTCCTGGTATCCATCCTACCCCATGTTTGCTTACTTGGAACATGTTTTTGGGCATGTGCCCTACGGATTCTATCTATCCTCTCCCCATTCTCCCAAGTTAGTGAACCACGCTCCATTTCACAGAGCAAGACGGCATGGGCCGCCTTGGCTCCCTGCCACGAAAAATCTGTGGCATCCTCCATGAGGTCACTTAAATAGGATACCATTGTGTCACGCCTAGAACTCGATTTCTGCTCTAAAATATATTTGCAAAAACCCTGCACCCATTAGGTGAGTGAAAGTTGGTCATATGTGACGCGTTGACGCATAACCCCACCCAAAATAGCTTCATGAGGCCACTGAACTTTGTGTTTTACAGAAATATCAACGCTACCTCCTCTCTGAGATTTCAATTTTGACTCATTACCTGGAAAGTGTGAACTCTGGTCTAACTCCCTAACACGCTTGTCTACCCTTTTTTGCAATTTTTGGGATCTCAACATTTCTAGAGTGGGAGTGTCACTATCCTCAGAAGAGGAATCATTTACTACTTTACACTGCTTTGTGGATTTTCTACTAGATTTAACACTTTCTAGAAAACTGTCTGTACTTAACTCAGAAGTGGAGTGCTGACTTGACGCCGTCATCCTGTCTTCCACGCTGTCCAGTCTCTCTGTGACTCTCCTCAGCTGTTCTAGGATCTGCATTTGAATCTGCTGTCCGTCAGTGCTCTTGGGAGACATCTGCGACCCTGTCGCATCACTTGAGATGGCAGCATCTCGTAAAAGTTCATCTGAGCTCTCCTGCTGTTTACCAAACTGACACTTTTTCCCTGTTGGCGGAAGATGTCTGTTTACAAGTCTTACATTTCTGTTTATTGTCAGGCATGTTGATTAACGATACTGACACACTAATTCAATAAAATTGTCAATGTTCCTCTCTGAAATAAATCACAAATACCCTACACGGGCTAGAGATTTCATATTCAACTGTCTAAAACAGGCTTCCAACAATTCGACCATTGACATTATCATGGCATATGCCACAAACAGAAGTAAATATAGGGTAGACCGTCCCTTTGTAGCCAATGTTAAAAGCCTGAGGTTGACAAGATGACTATAATATCTCTGCAGCATCAAGTTCACCCAGTGCCATTCATCACTTGCGTAATCAGTTCAATAATTCATCACATTCCACAAGTTCCAGTGCATATAATCAATCACAAACACATAAAGTCCATGATATAAAATTCTAAAATACTAAAAGTTTGTAAAAAACACTGAGTGATAAAAATAAAGCTTATAAAAGTTCCAAAAAGTTTTTCCATGTTCTCCTTGCGAAAGTCAAATTCACAGTGACCCCAGAGCCTGCTGTTATTCTAAGGCCAGGTGGAAGGAAGGGATGGCCAATGAAATGACTGATTACAATAGTTACTGGGGAAACTGGGCAAAGAGCTTTAGAACCCCAAGGTCAGTTACATAAGTGACTTTGAGGTTGTGTAACATGCCAGATCAGACTGGTACCCTTAAATCAGAATAAGTTAGCCACATGAGGTCTGACCCGGGAGGAGGACTGACACCTGGGTCGCCTAAACAACCCAAGCGACATGCATCTCGCTTAACTTTGATGAGATACAACCTTAAATTAATATGTTTGTAAGTTCAGGACAACACACAGGGAAAATACCCCCCATGGTCACCCGAGAGGGGGGAGGATGAGGGACCAACAAGGACTGATAACCAGATGACAAAAATAGCAAGGAATAACAGTGGAAGCCCTTGGAAATGCTGTTTGTAGTTGTGGCAAAGTGTGTAAGAACAACAGAGGCTTAAAGATATATCAAGGAAGAATGAAATGCAGTCAGGCAGTTCAGTTAGAACAACACACAGTGACTGAAATCACTGGTGAGATGGAGAGGAAGCCCAGCTAGGAAGCAAACCACAGTGCTGAGAATCCTAAAGTATCTGCTGAAATGCCAAAACCACTGAAATCCATAAGCAGGAAAACAACTGTAAAGTGGCCACCAATGAGTAAGAACAAAGAATGGGAGATGTTTGAGGAAGATGTCAACAAAATTTTAGACACAGCACTAATTGGATAGCTACAGACATTACCCACAGTTATCCATAGCATTGGCCAAGATAGGTTTGGTATTGTAGAGAGAAAGAACACACCAAAGAATAAGCCAAACCACAGAGAAGAGAGAGTCAACCAGATTAGAAAAGAGCTACAAATCCTACAAAATAGATGGAAGACCTGTCAGGAAATGGAAAAAGAAGGCATCAAACAGCTCAGAGATGAGTTAAGGGAGAAACTAAAGTCGAAAAGAAGGGCAAAGTATTACAGGAAAAAGAGAAAGAAAAAAGAGAAGGCTAGTCAAAGATTCATAAACAATCTGTACAAGTTCACATCTCAGCTGTTGGGTAAACCTAAAGGTGGCACCTTAGAGAGCACAATGGAAGAAGTAGAAGAACATTTGAAACAAACACACAGTGACATATTTCAAGAGACAGAGCTAGGAAATTGTAAAAATTTGATGATACCCGAGGCACCCCAGGTGAAGTTCAACATGAAAGAGCCTACTTTAGTACAGTTAACAGAAATTCTGAGAAAGGCAAGAAGCAAATCAGCCCCTGGATACAGTGGAACTTCATACAAAGTGTATAAGAAATGTCCATTGCTATTGGGGAGACTACACAAACTGATCAAGGTAGTACGGAAACAACATGCAGAAGATTCCAGAATGCTGGCAGTATGCAGAAGGTTGCTTAATACCCAAGAAAGAAACCTCCAGACACATCAAACAGTTCCACATAATCTCACTACTAACTGTAGAAGGCAAAATCTTTTTCTCATTAATGTCAGAAACACTGAAAAAGAGCAAAGACATACAAAGGCAGTCAGCATGCAAAGTCAGGGTGCCTGGATGAAATGGGAAGAAGTACTCAACAAAAAGATAACTTGGAGTGAACTGTGGAAGATGGAACCACTTAGGATCAAGTTCTGCCTTAGGTCTGTATATGATGTGCTACCAACACCAACTAATTTGGTAAAGTGGGGCAAGACTGAAGACCCAAATTGTAAACTGTATGGCAAACCTTGTACATTACAACATGTTCTCTCCAGCTGCAATGTTGCCCTGACTCAAGGGAGATACACTTGGCAACATAACAAGAGCTGGCCTCAGCCCCTGATAGAAAGTTGAGATGCATGAAGAATGAATAAAGGACTCTGATTAGGTTTGTCAAGAAGGGGAGAAACCAAACCAAGGCGTGAAAAGCACATCAGGACTATTAGACCTGGCTGGGGACTGGGAATTAATGGTGTATACTCATGTGAGGCTTGTCATAGCTGATGATATTGTAAAAACTAAGCAAAGGCCAGACATAGAATTCACTGTTCCATGGGAGGAAGCTGTGGAAGAGGCTTATGAGAGGAAACTGCTCAGATACATCGATCTAGTGAAAGATTGTATAGCCAACGGATGGAATGTGGTGTGTTATCCAGTGGAAATTGGTGCAAGGGGTTTTGTTGTGAGATCTATGGTAAAGTTGGTGAAAGAATTGGGGCTGGGAGGGAAAGAAAGACGAACACTTATTAGAAGGCTGGGTGAAACCACTGAAAGAAGCTCAAACTGGGTATGGTTGAAAAGTGGTGAGAAAGAGTGGAAAGCTAAAAGCTAATCATCCCTGGACGGGACCTGATCACTCCCGTGGGCACAATTTGGAGAAGTTGTATGGAGATTAAAGCGCTGAAACAAGTGGTGACCCAAGGCTCTTCACTGAGGATGAGGAAGATTTATGCAGTGCTACCACTGTATTAAGTAAACTATGCCCTGTGTCAATGAGCCAATATATGGCAAAAAGTAAAATCAAATTATCCAAATTTCGTTTCTTCATCCATTTTCCAAGAATTTTGGAAACCAGCTAAGGTAACATCCGGTAAAATCTATTTTTAGAAACAAAACAATAACAGACATGGCTCGTGGCGTCATAGCTTAGAAATAACGCAGAAATAATCACTTCTGTCCCGTTAACATTGATGTGAGCGGGTTGATTTGTTAAAGCTGTACTTACTATTTAACTTCAAACTTTTGCTGCTACATATCTTCAGATGAGTCTTTACTGTTGCAGTGAGTATCGTTATGTTTGGTGAAAATCTTGGGACCGAAAATCTTGCATTTTCTTTTACTGTATGGCCCCTCCCCTTTTGGTGTCGTAAACAGTCCAAGGAGAACAAAGTCAGGAGATGTCGATTCCTGCAATTGTTTCTGAGCAGTAGACTAGTAGTAGACTTACCAAGTGTGTAGAATTTACTATTTCGAGAGGACTTTTTGCCTCTGTGTGTGGGAATTAAGTTGGAGGATGGGTAGGGGGGGGGCGATTTATGTGCAACTCGCTGTCATAGGAAGTCGCTAACGGAAACTCGCTGACACAACTCGCTGACAAGAAATATATATGTACGTATATATACAAGTTATCTTATTTGCTTATGGCCGTGAGTTCTGTAGTTTAAAGTATTTGAAATTCGTTGAGACGTCCATTTTATAAAATATCGTTAGGAAATGCCAGGGGAAATCCGTGACCTCATATCTTCTCATGAATATTAATGACTTGGGTGCTATGGCCGCGAGTTTTGTCATTTAAAGTATTTAATCTTTGACGAGACGTCCATTTTATAAAATATTGTTAGGAAATGCAAGGTGAAACCCGTGACCTCATATCTTCTCATGAATATTAATGACTTGGGTGCTGTTGCCGTGATTTCTGTAGTTTAAAGTCTTCGTCTATGCTTCCATTTTAGGAAACTAGTATAACGTTTGTTTAATCTGCCATATCTAATTTGCATATTGTCAGCGAGTTAGTGTCAGCGACTTCTCTTGTCAGCGAGTTGCACGTACACCGGGGAGGCCGGGTGTGTGTTAAATCTGTCTGTGTGTTACATTCTCAGTGTTCCAATTGAATTGGAGAGGGGGGAAAGATTTATATTGCATGGGTTTCTCTTCTGTCTTGCATATATGTGTTGGGTAACAAATAACTTATTCATGTAACTTCGGCGCAAATACTGCCTTGCTACCAATTATCGCCACCAATAAATAAAGCATTCATATTTCAATAATGACCACATATTTTGAAAGCAAGGCAATGTAACTGTGGCACATTGCACATTTGTGTACTTCTATTGTATCCACAGAGATAAAAACGTTTTAAAATCATTTATAATGGCTAAAAATCATGGAATATTCTAAATATATTTGATTAATCCTTGCAGATTCAATGTGTTCACATAATATTCATAAAGTTGGTATGATTGTTGTACCTATTTCCAGTCTATTAAAATTTTGCAGGCTTTTTTCACTGTTACATTTGAAACATTTCACCGCACTTTTCTTGTTCCGCAAAATCGTGTGTAAATGTAAAATTCTAACACACTGTAAAACAAGCTAAACAAAATATATAGAATCATGATTTTATCAGGATTTTAAGTTCTGTCAAGATATTTTGAAGAATTTAAAATCCTGTTGACAGAACTTAGAATTTTAAGTTCTGTTGACAGAACTTAGAATTTTAAGTTCTGTCAAGATATTTTGACAGAATTTGAAATTCTGTCGACAAAATTTGAAATCCTGTCGACAGAACTTAGAATTTTAAGTTCTGTCAACAAAACTTAAAATTTTAAGTTCTGTCGACAGAATTTAAAATTCTGTCAAATTTTAAGTTCTGTCACGACATATATATATATAAATTTTTTTTTTTGGCAGCCTTTTTAAGGATCATTATTTCTGATTGTTGTGACAAGAAATCCGTGATTTTTTTATAATTAAATTTAAATGTATATGGGCAAGAGCTATTCTATAAAGAGTGGTACTCAATTTTTATCATTATTGTGTCTAGTATTGGGGACCATCATTTGCGCTAAAGTTATAATTGGTGTTTATATAATTATTGTATGTGACACCAGTGACTTTATTTTTATGGGTTATAATAACAATAGCACCATTAAGTTAAATATCTGCTAGAATACATGTGCCAGTGTAATTGAAATTCAAAATATTCAATTACAATTACAGTGTAAATTTTTCAAATACAATTACAAATACAATTACTCAGTTTTAAAAAAAATCAATTACAACTACAATTTACAATTTTTAATTCTGAGAGCGGTCTTGAATTTTTGTGGAAATGGAAAATGTCATCTTGAGAACCATAAAACATACAGTGATTTTGGCAAATTTTGCATCTTCTGGTTAGTGAGTTTTCTTCAAAGTTCTGTTAGTTTATCATATTGAAAAGGTCTTTTATCTATCTTATTATTGCTTCTTGGGCTTTGAACCCAATTTTGTGGTCACACTACCTCCATTTTTGCTTAATACCCAGCAGGAGATAAAAACGGCAGCAGTGGTCTTGATTGCATTTGTTTTCTCAACACTATAATCCATATTACATTCATCATATTCTAAAATATCCTTCCATGTGTACCTGAGGGGAGGACTCCAATCATGTACACATTCTAAAATAGTAATGTATCTTCCCAAAACTTGGGTTCCTTTAATAATCCCTTATTTTGTCTTCAAAGTTTACAAAACCCATATATCATTATTAAAGTGTGGCAGTCACTATGCACTTACTTTTTAAACTCTCTACCTTTGTTGTGAACCAGGTCCTCAGTAGCTCTTTAGCAAGCACCTTAACAGTTAAATTTGTACTTTACTTCTCATAACCATATGCAGTGCACAGCTTTTGTGTTCTTTTGTATTTTTACTTGTTAAAAGATACCTTATCTTTCGAGGATAAAAAGTTGTCCACGGATGCAGATCAGTTTGTTTGCTAAAGCCATTACAAGTGAGGCACCCCCAACAAAAGTGTGAAAATTTCAACACTTTATCACAATTTTCTCATTGACTATTGCAGGGATTTCTCTCTTATCTTGCATATATGTACTAGGTTACATATATGCCCTGAATGCTGGGAGCTTTGTTGAGTAAATCAGTTGTAACTTTCAAAGTATAGCTTTTACAGTATATTGTTTATATATGTTATTCACCTACATCTCTTCCAGTCTCAGCTGTAATCCCGCCACCGGGTGGTTGGATTCAGCATTCAGTCCCACATGGTAAGCTATTGTAGTGCAATAAAATTGAAAATTTTGATTACTTAAATGTAGCTTTTATAAGCTACAAGCTTACCATGTGGGACTGAGAAGAGTCCCACCCTGCCTCCCCGATGTATTACAGCTGAGGGGTAAGGTTTAAAAGATTTCAACGAGAAAGTAGGATGAATGGTCAGAGGTTATCGCGGCCCGGGCCTGACGGCCATCCAAGTACAGCATTCAGTCCCACATTGTAAGCTTGTAGCTTATAAAAGCTACAGTTAAGTAATCAAAATTTTCAAGTTTGTCCGGATAATAACTTAAAAAGCGTTTCACCTGTTCACATGAAATTTGGCAAGTAGGTTCATTATATAGATGTTTGGAAATCACTGTATCCACCGGATAGCATCCGGTGGATACTATAGATTTCGCTTCGTTATGCCGCCGCCGCAGTGTGTAGAGAGATTTCACCATTACCGCTCTAACAAAATAATATAGCTAGCCTTCTCAAATTTGAAGGATATATTCATAACCATAAAATCTTTTTTTTTTTATATATTTTTTTTTTCTCTACAAAAAAAGAAAACACATACAAAAAACAGATTACAATATTTAAAGAGAGGACTTACAAGTCAAATGGTGTAAACAATTAGCTAGCTAGTTCAGAAATTTTAACTAGTTTTCTAAAAAAGCATACATATATTGTTACTCTTTAACTAAATAGAGACATCATTCCAAAATTAAATATACTGGTGTAAGATTAATAAGGGAAAATTAAAACAAAATTGTAACAAAGTCAGGATGAGGAAGCAAGTTCATACTTTGTTATATATTTGTGAAAAGATTTACCCAATGAGTCCATCTCTTGTCAAAGATGTCTTGAAAACCATTCAACTCTGATAAAAATCTATATTCATTATACAAAGACTTAATTAAGCGTCCCTGAAAGGGCGCGTATTTGTTTTCGCCTCAGTTTCCTCGCCGCCGCCGCCGCATTATGGTCTCCCTTGAATATCTCCCTTATTATTAGAAGGTTTCAAACCATATTTGGCAGTTATATACCTTAGGTGTGGGAAAATTTTTCTGCATGCTTAAATTTGACCTTTGGCCTTTATCAAGGTCACATGATCAAAAACAATTTTTTGAAGTACACCCCCCGTCATCGCAGTTCAGGAAAAACTACTTGCTACACAGCCTTATAATTTGACACACCTGTTCATACTATTGAAAACGCGAGCTGATTAGGTTTTGGGAGCAATCCCTTGAAAAATGTCTCATTTATGAGTGATTTTCTGACACCTTCCAATCTGAAAGCCTTAAATTTAGGCCAACCCCCCTATTATCTTCTTAAGTATTGCATTTAGAGCTATAAAATGTACTGGGAGGTAATAGGAAACCATATGTGGAGAGTCTAAATAGCCGGTCAGTTTTACCCCACGACCCCCCTTATGGGTCAAACTGGGGTCATAAAATAGCTGATTTTGAGTTTTTGCCTTATATCTCCTTTATTGTTGCTTTTATAGCTTCAGAATGTATTAAGAGGTATTGGGAAAGCATATATGGAGAGTCTAAATAGCTGGTCAGTTTTACCCCCCGACCCCCCCCTTATGGGTCAAACTGGGGTCATAAAATAGCCGATTGTGGGTTTTTGCCTTATATCTCCTTTATTGTTGCTTTTATAGCTTCAGAATATATTAAGAGGTATTGGGAAAGCATGTGTGGAGAGTCTAAATAGCCGGTCAGTTTTACCCCCTGGCCCACCCTTATGGGTCAAACTGGGGTCATAAAATAGTTGATTTTGAGTTTTTGCCTTATATCTCCTTTATTGTTGCTTTTATAGCTTCAGAATGTATTAAGAGGTATTGGGAAAGCATATGTGGAGAATCTTAATAGCCGGTCAGTTTTATCCCCCAACCCCCCCTTATGGGTCAAACTGGGGTCATAAAATAGTTGCTTTGGAGTTTTGCTTTATATCTCCTTTATTGTTGCTTTTATACCTTCAAAATGTATTAAGAGGTATTGGGAAAGCATATGTGGAGAGTCTAAATAGCCGGTCAGTTTTACCCCACGCCCTCCCCCCTCCCCTTATGGGTCAAACTGGGGTCATAAAATAGGTGATTTTGAGTTTTGCCTTATATCTCCTTTATTGTTGCTTTTATAGCTTCAAAATGTATTAAGAGGTATTGAGAAAGAATATGTGGAGAGTCTAAATAGCCGGTCAGTTTTACCCCCCGACCCCCCCCCCCCTTATGGGCCAAACTGGGGTCATAAATAGCTGCTTTGGAGTTTTTGCCTTATATCTCCTTTATTGTTACTTTTATAGCTTCAAAATGTATTCAGAGGTATTGGGAAAGCATACGGTGCAGCTTTGTGCATTCTTAGCTTTACAGCATGCTTATTAGAACCACAAAGCATTTTAAACTTTAAGGGACGCTTCGCTTTTGTTAGCAAAAGCATTCCTCTAGTTTTTCTTTGCAAATAAAAGATATTTAGATCAAGTTTCTTTTTAGAACACCAATAAATGTAAAACCGAGTAACCATAAGAATAAAATTAGCAGCCCAAAATTTTTCATCATATGTGATATATCCAAGTATCTTTGTTGTGTCATTCAATTCAAGATATATGCTGGTACGATTGGTGACCCATTGTTTTACATTGACCCACAATTCCAAAGCCTTGTCACATTCAGCAAATAAATGATTTACTGTTTCTGGAGAATAACTGCATAAATGACATGTGTTATAATCTTGTATTTTGACCTTATTCAGATAATTATTTGTGTCGAAAATATTATTTATAATTCTATATTGGAACCAGATGAATTTGTTATCTTGAATTGATTTAAAGCATACTTTGTAGACATTGGTCCAGAAATTTGGTTCAGAAGTATCCACTAAATTCATCCATTTTGTCCAGGCTGTGGGATTTTCCACATTTTGCATGAGTACATTGTAAAAGTCTTTGCAACCTTTTTTGGCTTTTGAAAGAATTTGCAGATGAAATGGGTAACTCGGCTTTGTATAGGTAAAAGGGTCTCTTAATTTAAATTTGTCGATAAAATTTTGAACAAGATGTTTAACTCTGAAGTAATCTGGTATATTAATGTTAAAACTGTAGCACTTTATCAGGTCTTTTATGGGTTTTACTTTACCATCTCTATCGGTAATATCACCAATCAGGGTTATTCCATTTTTATACCAATTTTGAAAAAAGAGAGGTTCTTTTGTAATCTTTGAATTATACTAGAAGCAAGTGTTCATTATGTCAAAATTGCTGCGACATTGTTGTTTTGTACTAAGTAATTGCCAATTTTTTATTACATCAGTCCAAAAGGTACTTGGTGATTTCAATATAAGAGTTTCCCACCATTGATTTCCAAGACAATATTTGTTTGTACTTAGGTACATTTTTATGTCAGCTGACTTGTAAGTCAGCTGACATTATGTCATCACTCTGCAGCGTGGGCGTCCGCGTCCGCGTGAACAACTTCTTCTCCAAAACTACAATGCCTAGAGACATGCTGTTTTTTTAAAAAGATACCTTATCTATCGAGGATGAAAAATTGTTCAAGGCATGCAAATCTGTCTGTTCGTCTGTTTGCTAGAGACATTACAAGGGGGGTACCCCCACCAAAAGTGTGAAAATTTCAACTTTTTATCACAATTTTCTCAGTGACTATTGCAGGGATTTCTCTCATATCTTGCATATATGTACTAGGCCAGAGGTAGATTCTCTTGTGTGAGTATGAGACCTGGATCTGTCTTACTTTTTTTTTAATAAATTTTTTTAATAATTTTTAATGCATTAAAATTCATGAAATCATGCACTAAATCACGTATAACTTCAAAAGTGTTGCATTTACAGCATTTTGTGAAAATATGTTGTTCAGCTACTTTTTTCATAGCTACAATATGGTGAGTAAGTTGGGTGTCTGTCGCAATAGCTAAGTGAGTAATAGCTACTTTTGGGCTTTTCAGTAACTTCCATTATGAGTAAAATCACTTGTAACTTAAAAACTATTGCATTTAGAGAATTTCGTATAAATATGTTATTCAGCTACTTTTGGGCCAGCTATAACATAGTGAAATTTCAGACCTGTAGCTCATGGCATAGCTGAGTAATAGCTACTTTTAGGTTATCACTGTTGAGTAAATCACTTATAACTTGAAAAGTGTTGCATTTAGAGCATTTTGTTAAAATATGTTATTCAGCTACTTTTTTCATAGCTACAATATGGTGAGTAAGTTGGGTGTCTGTCTCAATAGCTAAGTGAGTAATAGCTACTTTTGGGCTTTTCAGTAACTTCCATCATGAGTAAAATCTCTTGTAACTTAAAAACTATTGCATTTAGAGAATTTCGTATAAATTTGTTATTCAGCTACTTTTGGGCCAGCTATAACATAGTAAAATTTCAGACCTGTAGCTCATGGCATAGCTGAGTAATAGCTACTTTTAGGTTATCACTGTTGAGTAAATCACTTATAACTTGAAAACTATTGCATTTAGAGTATTTTGTTTCAATATGTTATTCACCTATTTTGGGGTCAGCTATAACATAGTGAAGTTTCAGACCTGTGGCTCATTTCATAGCTGAGTAATAGCTACTTTGAAGTTCTCACTGTTGAGTAAATCAGTTATAATTGGAAAACTATTGCATTTACAGAAATTTGTGCAAATATGTTATTCAGCCACTTTTGGGTCAGCTATAACATAGTGAAATTATAGACCTATAGCTCATGGCACAACTGAGCAATAGCTATTCTCTGGTACTGACTGTTGAGTAAATCAGCTATAACTTGAAAAATATTGCATTTGGAGTATTTTGTTAAAATATATTGTTCACCTACTTTTGGGTCAGCTAGCTATAACATAGTGAAATTACAGACCTATAGCTCATGGCATAGCGGAGCAATAGCTATTTTCAGGTTCTCACTATTGAGTAAATCAGTTGTAGCTTGAAAACTATTGCATTTACAGTAGTTTGCTTAAATATGTTGTTCACCTACTTTTGGGTTAGCTATAACATAGTAAAATTTCAGACATGTAGCTCATTGCATAGCTGAGTAATAGTTCCTTTGAGGTTCTCACTGTTGACTAAATCAGTTGTAACTTGAAAACTATTACATTTAGAGTAATTTGTTAAATATGTTATTCACAGAATTTTTGGTCAGCTATAACATAGTGAAATTGCAGACCTCTATGTCATGGCATTGCTGAGCAATAGCTACTTTCAGGTTCTCACTGTTGAGTAAATCATTGTATCCACTGGATAGCCGCAGTGTGTAGAGTGAGATTTCACCATTACTGCTCTGATGAAAAAAAATATTATAGCTAGCTTTCTTAAGTTTGCAGTATATATTAATAACCATAAAATGTTGTCTGGGAATATTTTTGGCCTCATTTTGAGAAACAAGATGGCCGCCACAGGTGTTTTTTGTCAGTTATGAAAAGTGCTTATATCTCCCTTATTATTGATCCTAGAGGTTTGGGATGATAAACCAACCTGTAGGAAATCATGGGGTGGGAATCTTTTGGTGTGGTCAGATTTGACCTTCAATGACCCCTCCTTCAAGGTCAAACAAGGATAGCCAAACTTAAAAGTGCTTATAACTCGCTTATTATTGGTCCCAGAGGTTTGGGATGGTAAAAAGACAGGAAATCATGGGCTGTGAATCTGTTGATATGGTCCGATTTGACCTTGGAACCCTCCTTCAAGGTCAAATGAGGATAGCGAAAATTGAAAGTGCCTACAACTCGCTTATTATTGGTGACAGAGATTTGGGATGGTAAACCATACCATAGGAAATCATTGGCTCGGAATCTTTTGGTATGGTCAGATTTGACCTTTGGACCCCTCCTTCAAGGTCAAATGAGGACAGCCAAGCTTAAAAGTGCTTATAACTCATTTATAATTGGTCCTAGAGGTTTGGAATGGTAAACCATAGGAAATCATGGGCTGGGAATGTATTTGTGTGGTTAGATTTGACCTTGGACCCCTTCTTCAAGGTCGAACGAGGATATTGCATTTGTAGTATTTCTTTAAATATGTTTTAACCTATTTTTTACACTTAAACAATTACCTTGTTATTTTCCTTCATAATACCATTTACAGGGCACAACTTTTTTATCCTTTTCTTCTGTCAGCTTCGGAATTTCTTTCGAACTTGCTGTTCAGTTACCATTTACTGTATTTCTGTACAGCCCTTCTCCTGATAATTATTCTGTCCTCTAATCACCTTCACAAATCAAAAACACTCAGTCAGCTGACACAGTCCTCTTGTTTTAAATAATATTAACCATTGACAATCAGTCTGGAAAAATATTCTTCTTATCCAAGTAATGATTTGATAAACTGATAAACATTGACCATTTTCAAACCACCTTTGGAACAGTCACCACAAATAGTAGCTGTTTTAATCTTATCTGGTTTATTGTTCCACAGAAATTGAAAAAATAAGGTGTTCAGCTTACGAATAAAGTTTTCTAGTACTGGTAAAACCAAAAAGATATGGATAAATTTAGATAGTATCAAACTTTTCAAAACAGTTATCTTCCCAATGGGGGTCAATCTTCTTACTTTCCAATTTTTTAGCTGAGTTTCGGCTTTATTTAGAGCACTATTTAGGTTTGTTTCAGGCATTTTAGCCAGGTTAACATTAAAAGTTATTCCCAATAATACAAATTCTGATTTTCCCCAATCAAGATTCACAGAAACTTTTAATTTATCTTTTGAATGCTTCTTTCTTCCTATCCATATGACCTTTGTCTTTTCCCTGTTCATTTTCAGGCCTGAGAAATTACCATAGATCTCTAAAGTATTCAATGCAGCCTGTAAGGAGTCTTGTGAACCATCCAATATAAGGGTTGTGTCATCTGCAAACTGTATGAGCTTAAATTCGTGGGTAAATAATTTTAATCCTACAACACCTGGGTTAAGAATAAGCAATAGTGCTAAAATTTCTGCTCCAAATAGGAAGAGGTATGGAGAAAGGGGATCACCTTGTTTACATCCACGTCCGATATTTATTGGCTCAGAAAGAAAACCACATTGCAAAACATAAGCCTTTGTGTCGTTATTAAATAGTTTAATCTAGTTAATAAATTTTTCACTGAGACCAAAGAATTTCAGAGTTTTATATAAAAAATTCCATGAAATAGAGTTGAAAGCTTTTTCGAAATCTATTAACATAAGAAGTCCCTGTAAATTTAGATTTTCTGTTGTATGGATGATATCATATATTAATCTAGTGCAGTCGCTCATCTGTCTCCCTGCTATAAATCCCCTTTGAGTTTTTGAAATGATGTTATCTAAAATAGATTTTATTCTCATGGCAATTACACCAGATGCTAATTTATAGGTAGTACACAAAAGAGAGATTGGTCTCCAGTTCTTCATTTGAGTTCGGTCTTTATCCCCTTTTGGAATGCATGTTATAATACTCTGTCGCAAGGTAGTTGTTAGCTTACCCTTCAAAAAACAGCAATTTATGGCATTAGTAACAAAATATTTGAGTTTGGCCCAAAAAAATTTCAAAGATTCGGTTGTTATCCCATCCATTCCAGGCATTTTATTATGTTTCATGGCCTTCAAAACCTGTCCCAAGTTCAGGTGTTGTTATTAAATTCCCCAATTCATGATCTGAAGCTGTTCTAATATTTGCTTTTTCCAAAAGTTCAGCTAAATTAACATCCTCCAAAAAGCTATCTTTATTTGCAAACAGATTTTCATAGTAGATTTTTATATATGCTAAAATTTCTTTTTGATCATTCAAAATTTTGCCATCTTGTGTCTTAAGTTTTTTAATAGTTTTTTCTAGAAAATTTTTATTCTCAAGATTGCAGAAGTAACTTGAAGGTTTTTCACCTTCAACTAACCACTTCATTCTAGATCATACTATTTGGCCTTGTAATCTTACATTTCTGATATCTTCTAGTTCAGTCTTTTTGTCGGACAGAAGTTGCAAGTTTTTAGTATTTGTTATCTCTAGATGCTCAATATCTTGTAATAATTTTTTTTTCTTTTAAATTATCTTGTTTTTTCTGAGAAGAGGAAAATTTAATTGTTTCTCCTCTAATTCTTAAAAAAAGTAATTCAAGAAATAGGTCATCATCAATAGTAAATACAAGATTTTTATAATTTCCCAACAAGAAATTAATATGATAAACTGGTAGAGCATATTTCGATATTTCATCATCAATGGTTTTATTAATTACTTCTACATAGTTCATGTTTTTAAGTAGGTTGTTATTAAACTTCCATACTCCTTTTCCAATATTAAATTTACTCTGAATTAGATCGATACCTATAATAGAGTGGTCAGATTGATAACCGGGATTTATATCACACTTAGCTAAAAGGTCAAGCATTGAATTTGAAATTAAGAAAAAGTCAAGTCGGGCTTGTTTAATAGGATTACGAGTTCTCCAGGTGTATCTTCGCATTTGTTGATAAGTGCATCGGAAAGCATCTGATAAACCTAGCTCTTCTATGAGTTTCAAAACTTCTATTCTTGCTTTTGGGTTATTAATATGTTTATAGTTGAAACAGTCTATTTCAGGATCCAAAACCAAATTAAAGTCCCCACATATAACATAATAATCCGGATTGTTTTTCTGTACAACCTCTTTATTTTTGCGAAGAACTCTGGATTGTCTGTATTAGGTCCATACAAAGTTACAAGGTTGAACGTCATTGAGGTTGTTTTTATAGTCAAACACAAAAAGTTACCATCATCTTACCCAGTTATTTCAAATTCAAAATTATTATTAAATAAAATAGCAACCCCTCTAGCATTTGTTTTAATTCCATGTATAAGGCATTTGTTTCCCCAAATTCCATATACTGCCTGAAAATCTTTAACTACCCAGTGTGTGTCTTGAAGACACACTATGTTTGCTTTTGTTGCTTTTAAATATGTTAATACCTCAAGTCTTTTTTTCCTATTTTGTAAACCTCTGCAGTTTGCAGATAACACACAGATGTTATTTGATGGTATGCAGACCATACTGACAAGTTATACTCCTTACAGGGATCAAATCATTGAGAGCTAAATCAGTCAATAGATTAAGTACTATAGCTTCAAGATGGAATGTGTATTCTTTAATATATTCTGTGGATATTACCAATGAATCATCCAGCATATTTACAACAAAATTAACTATGCCTTTTTCAACAGTTATCCAGAACAACAAGGAAGGAAATAAAATAAATGCAAATTTAACAAAAAGAAAAAACATATTTACAAAATTCCAACCAATCAATAGTGGTTGGTGCATTAAATTGACAGATGTCTAAATCACAACATTTTAAACAACATCAAAAATTCACCTTAAAAGAAAAATGGAATATACTTCATATTTTTATATCGATACACTAACACAGAGTTTCTAATGGGATAAGAGAAAAAAAAAAAGAAAAAAAGTGTATCATTAACAAAATTAACTGACCAACAAGGACTGGTCACATGTTATTTTTTAATCTTGTGCCTTTCTTGCACGATATCTATTTCTGTACAATATGGTATGGTCAGGTAATACAGTAGACTTTATTCCTATTAACAGATATTTATTGAAAAATTCATCACACAATAAAATACAGATATTAAAAGCCAGAAGTCTGTTTCTGATATCAGTTCTATTTAATTACCTAAACAAGATACTCTTTATAAATAGAATTTTAACTATAGCAGTTAAATTATGTTTAAAACATTGCATATATCAGACAATTAAACATCGCCAAGTGTTAAATTATATGACAAATGTAAAAATCTTTTTATTATTCTATACAGTTCTAGTACTGATTTCACCACAGAGTTAAAACAATACTCTTTGTTTACAAATAAAAACAATAACTGTAGCAGTTAAATATGTTTAAACATTGCATACAGCAGACAATTAAGCAAGGCCAAGTGTTAAATCATTTACTCTATTTTATGACAAATTTTCCAAACTAGTATACATGGTTCGGAATATTAAGAAACCAAATTTTTATTATTCTCTACAGTTCTAGTACTGATTTCACTAAGTTAAACAAAGGATGTTATTCTGTACTATTTAACAAATAACAAAGGATGTTATTTTGTACTATTTAACAACAATTACTGAAATGTCAGAATTATTTCAATGTCAGAAGTTTTAACTATCGGGAGTTGACATACAAATCCAGAGCTTCAATGGCAGCTTGTTTTATGAGATCAAATCGTCTTTTTCTTGCCTGGGAATATTTTTGGCCTCATTTTGAAAAACAAGATGGCCGCCACGGGCGTTTTTTCGACTTTCAGCAAGGGCTTTCGAGACCCGTAGAGCAAAGGGTATTACAGATAGAGATCTCAAATTCGCAGGGTATGTTCCTCATTACAAAATTTTGACTGGGAATATTTTTGGCCTCATTTTGAAAACTAAGATGGCTGCCACAGGCGTTTCTTTGTCAGTCATGAAAAGTGCTTATATCTCCCTTATTATTGGTCCTAGAGTTTTGGGATGGTAAACCAACCTATAGGAAATCATGGGCTGGGAATCTTTTGGTGTGGTCAGATTTGACCTTGGACCCCTCCTTCAAGGTCAAACAAGGATAGCCAAACTTAAAAGTGCTTATAACTCGCTTATTATTGGTCGTACAGGTTTGGGATGGTAAACCAACATACAGGAAATCATGGGCTAGGAATCTTTTGATGTAGTCAGATTTGACCTTGGACCCCTCCTTCAAGATCAAATGAGGATAGCCAAACCTAAAAGTGTTTATAACTCGCTTATTATTGGTCCTAGAGGTTTGGGATGGCAGACCAACCTATAGGAAATCATGGGCTGGGAATCTTTTGGTGTGGTCGTATTTGACCTTGGACCCCTCCCTTAAGGTCAAACGAGGATAGCCACACTTAAAAGTGCTTATAACTCGTTTATTATTGGTCCTAGACTTTTGGGATGGTAAACCAACCTATAGGAAATCATGGGCTGGGAATCTTTTGGTGTGGTCAGATTTGACCTTGGACCCCTCCTTCAAGGTCAAACGAGGATATCGAACCCTAAAAGTGCTTATAACTTGCTTATTATTGGTCCTAGAGGTTTGCAAAGTGAAACCAACCTATAGGAAATCATGGGCTAGGAATCTTTTGATGTGCTCAGATTTGACCTTGGGCCCTCCTTCAAGGTCAAACGAGGATACCCAAACTTAGAGGTGCTTATAGCTCGCTTATTAGTGGTCCTAGAGGTTTGTAATGTGAAACCAACCTATGGGAAATCATGGGCTAGGAATCTTTTGATGTGGTCAGATTTGACCTTGGGCCCCTCCTTCAAGGTCAAACGACAATAGCCAAACTTAAAAGTGCTGATAACTTGCTTATTATTGGTCCTAGAGGTTTGCAATATGAAACCAACTTATAGGAGCTCATGGGCTGGGAATCTTCAAATGTTTTCAGATTTGACCTTGGGCCCCTCCCCAGCCATCTTGAATTTCTGCGTAAAACACAAACACGCATTTACCTCGGAAACGGTGTGAGATAGAGCGATTTTGACAAAATTTTGACCCCAGGGTATTTCTAGAGTATACTGGTGACTATTCCCAAAAATCGTTTTCTCGCCGTTTTTGGCTGACATCTTGAATTTCTGCATAAAATGCAGAAATGCATTTATCTCGATAGCGGTGTGAGATAGAGTGATTTCGGCAAAAATGGTTTTCCAAATCACTTGTAACTTGAAAACTATTGCATATACAGCATTTTGTGTAATATGTTATTCACCTATTTTGGGGTCAGCTATAACATAATAAAATTACAGGCCTGTAACTCATTACATAACTGAGTAATAGCCACTATGATTTTATCACTGTTGAGTAAATCAGTTATAACTTGAATACTATTGCATTTAGAGTATTTTGTTTAAACGTATTGTACACCTACTTTTGGGTCAGCTATAACATAGTGAAACTGTAGACCTGTAGCTCATTGCATAGGTGAGCAATAGCTATTTTCAGGTTCTCACTGTTAAGTAAATCAGTTGTAACTTGAAAACTATTGCATTTACAGCATTTTCTTTAAATATGTTATTCACTTACTTTCCAGATAGTGAAATTGCACACTTGTACCTCATTGCATAGTTGAGCAATAGCTACTTTTAGGCTCCCACTGTTGTGTAAATTGCTTTTAAATTGAAAAGTATTGCATTGAGAGAATTTTGTTTAAATGTGTTATTCACCTATTTTTTGATCAGCTATAACATAGTAAGATTACAGACCTGTAGCTCATTACATAGCTGAGCAAAACTACTTTGAGATTCTCACTGTTGAGTAAATCAGTTCTAACTTGAAAACTATTGCATTTACAGTATTTTGTTTAAATATGTTATTCACCTACTTTTTACACCTTGATAGTTAACTTTGTACTTTACTCAAAACACACAGTCAGCTGACAGAGAGCCTGTTCACGGGCACTAATTGCTTGTTTCTGAATGTCTAGCTCTCTCTCTGATAACACCTTTTCAAGCTTTTACCTTTACAATTTTTAAAAACATAATGTACCTTGAAAGTTAACTAAAAAGGAATCATAATTTTAAATTATAAAGGCATTTGTGAACCGAAAATTAATGCAATGCCAAAATAGCAAGGCACTTGTGATTACAAGGATTACTTACAAGTAAGGCTAAAAGTTCCAGTTGGAATTTCTGTCGACAGAACTTTAGGAAGAAAAATTGGAAGTTTAGTCAAGAAAATTTGCCAGAATTTCAAATTCTGTCAATAAAATTTCAAATTCTGTCAAATTGTCACGACGCAACTTCCAATGGGAAGTTCTGTTGATAGAGCTTCCAATTGGAACTTCTGTCAACAAAATTTGCAGTTCTGTAAGATTTGAAGTTCTAGCTGTCATCACATGTATTTTCCAACATAAACAAAATGCTTAAAAAATCTCAAGGTTAAATATAATTAAAAAGTATAATGTTGATTTATTGTTTCTCCATAACTGCATGTATTACAGCTCATTGTCTTGTTACACATTGAATAAAATAATGGCTGCTTTTAGCTTTGAATACAACATTTAAGGAACATATTTGATCTGTAAGTTTCCCCGTACAATA
Source organism: Sabellastarte sp. h YS-2021 (assembly GCA_964017235.1). Classification (NCBI taxonomy): domain Eukaryota; kingdom Metazoa; phylum Annelida; class Polychaeta; order Sabellida; family Sabellidae; genus Sabellastarte; species Sabellastarte sp. h YS-2021. Next base: position 142,692,616 of record OZ024928.1, read on the forward strand.
TTTACATCCAGCATCTTTTCTTCAACAGGTATAACAGTAGCATTTACATCAACCAGCCCTATCTAGTTTTTATCTTTGGCAATCAGCTATTGACATGTTGACATGTAGAATGAACTGAAGCCTGAGTGAAACACATGTACAGTGTGTGTATTAAGTGGTTGGGCATCTTTCTGTATTTCTATTCTGTTATAATTATTATCTCTTATCCATTGAAATTGTTGTTAAAAATATGGCACACTTGTCTTCTAAACTATTTTAAAAAGAATGTTTGTTGTAACATGTCAATAATATCTGAACAGAAAAAATGGCAAGAAATCACTTCATTTGTTTCCAGAATCTTCGTGGCTGATCACGTCATCAATTAAAATGGCTGTCTGAACTTCAGAAGTTTTTGAAAAGGGAATACTGCATATTTGCAAACATATAGACACAGTGAACATTTAAATATTTTAAATTGCTATATCCTTTAGAGCGCATGCTGGATTTTGGTGTCAGAGTGCAATTGCGTGATTTTGTGTCCACTTTTTATATCTGTAGATGTGCAAGTTACATTTCAGTGAAAGTGTAATTTGGGGCCAATAACTTTCTTTTTTGAAACGCAATATACGTAATTTTGCATAAATTAATTTTTATGTAATGCCATAAAGTTTCAATGATTATTATTCAGATCTACTGAATTAAGCGTTTTCCGCATTTTCTTTTCGCAATAGCTTTGCAGCCATAAGGCGGATTCTCTTCAAATTTAGCAGGTGTATGCAGTAGCCCTGGGAAAAATTTCTGAATATGATGTCATGACATTTCAACCAATCAGAGAAGTCACATGACCAAAAACATGTTTTTCAAAAGGGTGTGCTTGTCCGGATGATAACTTAAAAAGCGCTTCATCTATTCACATAAAATTGGGCAAGTAGGTTTGTTATATAGATGTCTGGAGATCATTAACTTTTGGAAATGATCCAATACAAAATGGCCGACTTATTAACGATTTACTAAATGTCACAATTTTTCTTAATGCTGAAAATGCAAAAACGCATTTATCTCAGAAACGGAGCGAGATAGAGCTAAATCGTTTTCCCGCCACTTTTGGTGGCCATCTTGAATTTCTGTGTTAAACGCAAAAACGTGTTTATCTCGGAAACGGAGTGAGATCGAGCGATTTCAACGAAATTTTTGATCCACGGGGTATCTGCAGAGTCTACTGGCGACTTTTCGCAAAAATTGTTTTCCCGCCACTTTTGGCGGCCATTTTGAACTTCTGCGTTAAACGCAAAAAGAAGCTTATTTCAGAAACCGAGCGAGATAGAGTGATTTCGACAAAATTTTTGACCCGCAGGGTAGCTGTAGAGTCTAGTGGTGACTTTTCTTTAAAAATGTTTTCCCGCCACTTTTGGCGGCCATCTTGAATTTCTGTGTTAAACGCAAAAACCCTTTTATGTTGGATTTGTTTATTTGGGGTTTTACGTCGATTTCAACACTGTACAGGTCATATCACGACGGGTAGTTGGAAGGGCAGAGGAAACCAGTACATATAGTTCGCTAGGGTTCTGTACTGTAAACTGCCGACCAATGGCAAGCAACTACCAGCTTTCCCACTTACGGCCATGACGGGGATCGAACCCCGGCCGCAGAGGTGGGAGGCGAGAGTGTTACCACTCTGCCACCGTGGCCCCCCTTTTATGTTGGAAACAGAGTGAGATAGAGAAATTTCGACGAAATGTTTGACACGCAGGATATCTGCAGAGTCTATTGGCGACATTTCGCAAAATTCATTTTCCCGCCAAATGTGTTCATCTCGGAAACGGAGCAAGATAGAGCCATTTCAACAAAATTTTTGACCCACAGGGTATCTGACTTTTGGCAGCCATCTTGAATTTCTGTGTTAAACGGAAAAACCTGTTTATCTGGGAAATTTTTGACCCACAGGGTATCTGACTTTTGGCGGCCATCTTGAATTTCTGTGTTAAACGCAAAAACCCTTTTATGTTGGAAACAGAGTGAGATAGAGAAATTTCGACGAAATGTTTGACACGCAGAATATCTGCAGAGTCTATTGGCGACATTTCGCAAAATTCATTTTCCCGCCAAATGTGTTCATCTCGGAAACAGAGCAAGATACAGCGATTTCAACAAAATTTTTGACCCACAGGGTATCTGACTTTTGTCGGCCATCTTGAATTTCTGTGTTAAACAGAAAAACCTGTTTATCTGGGAAATTTTTGACCCACAGGGTATCTGACTTTTGGCGGCCATCTTGAATTTCTGCGTTAAACGGAAAAACCTGTTTATCTCGGAAACGGTACAAGATAGAGCGGTTTCAACGAAATTTTTGTCCCTCATGGTATTTGCAGACTCTACTGGCGACTTTTCGCAAAAATCGTTTTCGTTTTGCCACTTTGGGCAGCCATCTTGAATTTCTGTGTAAAACACAAAAATGTGTTTATCTCGGAAACGGAGCAAAGATAGAGCGATTTCAACGAAATTTTTGATCCGCAGGGTATATGCAGAGTCTACTGGCGTTTTTTTTCGCAAAAATTGTTTTCCCGCCACTTTTGGCGGCCATCTTGAAATTCTGCATAAAGCGCAAAAACCTGTTTATATCGGAAATGGGGGAAAAAAATCGTTTTCCCGCCACTTTTGGTGGCCATTTTAAATTTCTGCATAAAACGCAAAAAAAAATAAATAAATAAATAAAAAAGTAAACAAACCAGATTCATCTAGGAAACCTTGCATTTTGTCATAAATGGAAAAACATACTAAACACCGGATGACGGTCATTTCTACAAACTGATTAATACTCATTGGGACGCTTTGTTTTTGCTGTTCAAAAACAATTTCTTTTTCTCTTGCGAAGCAATACTCTAGTTTTGTGTGTGACCTTGTAAACAAGAACAATTAATGGACCAAAATATTACCTGAGAGATATATGAGGATTTCTGGGCCAAACTGTGCAGAAACACTCATTCTTGCACCATGTGCACAATGAATCTCAGATTTCTGGTTAACAAAAAGGTACATAGTTTTTGAAGAAATAGGCAATAAATGAAGAGAAACATACACTGAAATATTACAAAATCACTGTGTCAAGAACAACCCAATACACATTTAAGCAGTAAATTACTGCTTACATTTAGAGGTAAGCTTTTTTTAGGCACAAATTACACTTTTGCTCTTTGACAGTAAACTCCAGTTTGCATTTCAAAGACTCTCAAAAGTAGAAGCTTATTCCGCATCTGTGCTCTAAAGGATGCTTCATTTTGTAGTGGTACACATACAGTTGATCCACTTTAAGTAGAAAGCTGATAAGTATAATTCCCACTTAGTAAAAGTAAATTTAATATCCTTAGAGGCTATTTTCTATTAAAATTTACCCTGATAATGTCACTGGCCTTTTTTGACATGGTTCCATCTGTATTATTTGTTGGAAATTGTAGATATGTCTGATTTTGAAGAGGAACATCCTGATTTCACAACTCCTGATGAGATGTCTAGTATGACCCTTGTCATGGAGGGGCAGAAACTTTATGTGCACAAAGAAGTACTGGCAGCTTGGAGTCCAGTGTTTAAGTCAATGTTTACAAGAGATTTCAGAGGTACATACATATCAATCAGTTATGCATGTAATTGTAATGCAACTCATAAAGTGCATTATATATGCACTTTAAGTGACAACTGTGTTTATGTAATCCAGTTTTGTTATCATTTGCTTCTTTTCCTTATGGTGTTTTACTAATTTTAGTACACTGTTACACCATATTTGAATTTCACCGGCTTTGTATACCAGTCAGTTTTTTACTTTACAACACTTGTTAATGAAAAGAACCAAGTTAGAAATGAAATACCTTGAAGTTTACAAGTGCTTTAAGCAGGGAACGTTTATCATATTTCCAAAAAAGTTGACTAAATGAATTACTATTTTTGTATATTTGTCCTTGAATACTGATTGTACAGACGACCATAGGACACATTTTTGACTTAGATTATAAGGTTAAATCCTGAAAAAAACTGTGTCAATATCATATATGGAAAGGCTTTTGAGGTGAAAATGACACCAAATGCTGTTCTTGTTAACAAGGTTGAAACAAAGAGGTTTGAGAAGTCTTATTTTGTCAGAGAACGTAAACACTTTAAACAGCCGATTTTATATATTTGACCATCTGTGCACAAGTACAAAGTCCCCCATTGTATCTGTTTGTAGAAAAAGAACTTGCAGAAATTGAGTTACCAGAGAAGAAGGTGGATAATTTTGTGGAGTTATTACACTGCATGTATCCCCCAATAAAACCTGTATCAGGTAAGAAAATAAACTGCAGTTATTATCCTGTTGTATTCAGTCTATGTGCTTTCTGTTACCAACTAGTTAGACATGTAGAACAAAACCAGTGGGTTTAAATAATGCTCATGTTTAGGGTCTTTAGTGTTGTTCATTGAACAAGGTTTAAAGTTTAACATTGACAGCCTATAATATTGACTTATCTATATAAATACCTTTCATTTTGATTTCATATCCTTGTAAAGAGGACATTATTTGTTTACTGTCTTCAGACAGCCTGTGTTGTCTGACCTTTTTCTTGTACTTGACCTTCCTTGTCCTCAGTTTTTTACCCCGGGAAATAGTTTGTCCGGGCTGTATCTCAGAAACCGTAAAGTGTAGGAAGTTGATACATGGTAGGGACATTGGTTAGGGGGTGTAGCTGTGCAACGTCATGGTTTGACCTTGATTTGACCTTTGACCTTGCCGTAGTGACCTTGAGTTTGAAAATCTTGTCCGGGCTATATCTCAGATACTGTAAGGTGTAGGAAGTTGATACTTGGTAGGGACATTGGTTAGGGGGTGTAGTTGTGCAACGTCATAGTCTGACCTTGATTTGACCTTGCCGTAGTGACCTTGACCTATAAAATCTTGTCCGGGTTATATCTCGGAAACCGTAAGGTGTAGGAAGTTGATACTTGGTAGGGATATTGGTTAGGGGGTGTAGGTGTGCAATGTCATGGTCTGACTTTGATTTGACCTTTGACCTTGCCGTAGTGACCTTGACCTGTAAAATGTTGTCCGGGCTATATCTCGGAAACTGTAAGGCTTGGGAAGTTGATATTTGGTAGGGACATTGGTTAGGGGGTGTAGGTATGCAACGTCATGGTGTGACCTTGATTTGGCCTTTGACCTTGCCGTAGTGACCTTGACCTATAAAATATTGTCCGGGCTTTATCTCGGAAACTGTTAGGTGCAGGAAGTTGATATTTGGTAGAGACATTGGCTAGGGGGTGTAGGTGTGCAGCATCATGGTGTGACCTTGATTTGACCTTTGACCTTGCCATAGTGACTTTGACCTATAAAATCGTCAGGGCTGTATCTCGGAAACCGTAAGGTGTAGGAAGTTGATACTTGGTAGGGACATTGGTTATTGGCTATAGGTGTGTATTATCATGGTGTGACCTTAATTTGACCTTTTACCTTGCCGTAGTGACCTTGACCTTTAAAATCTTGTTGCACCTTTGGGTCTGTCTTTTGATGCAGATTAAGCAAAAGTCATATTAGAATTTATTAAGAATTTTACTTTCATAACTTCCCATTGTAAGAGATAGAATTTCATCAAGTGAGCTGCAGATTTTACTCCAACACCACACATAAACATTCATTAAATGTATTACCACTTCTGTATGCATGGTAATATTCAAACCATCTAAACCATAATTCAGAAATGCAGATGTATATAAAGAGTGTTGAATTTTAGTTTACTGATTAATGCTGTCATCTTGTCATTGAATTATCTTGTTTTAATATTTCATCTTTATACGCATTATCTTTCTTTTAAACATTATTTCTCCATTTAAACATTGTTTGGACCTTTATATAACTGACAGTGCTCTGAAAGTATCCTGAAGTTTGTACTGGTACAGTACTTCTATATCTCATGGTGTTGAAAATATTTCCCAAGGCTGTGGGGTACGGGCATCTCTGATGCTATTTTTTCAGAAAGTACAACACATAGCTCAAAAGAATTTGGGAAACCCTTTTCTCACATCACAATCTATGTGCGAGTTGAATTTCAGATGAATTTGGCCATAATTGACCATGTAAAGGGCTGACCGATTATTGTCAACTGACATTAGGGGCGTTACACCAGTTTATTGTGTTATTGAAATATGAAAATTTATAGCTTCAAAAGTAAATTCCTCATGTTAAGGTTACCTTACAATAAGCCAAATCAGGTATCGCTGGTACACTGTATACAGGCAGAAGAGATTTGTAAAATGTCCAATATCTCTTTTTATTTTTCGATGTAGATCTTTGGAATGTATTAGGAGGTAATAGAAAACCATGGCCTGGGATTCCAAAAGGCCTCTTTTACTGTTGGAATTAGAGCTTTAGAATGTATTTAGAGGCAATGACAAAACCTGGACTGCACCCCCAGCTGTTTCACAATTAACCTGGAGTTATAAAGTTGAATTTCTTGTATTTTGTGGTGTGTCTACCAAAATATTGCTTGGAATCCTATAAAAGTTCATTGTATTCACCGGATAGCATGTCTTTTTTTATTACCCCACAGCCCTTAACGGCTGTCGGGGTATTGTTTTTACCCATGGTGTCCAGATGGGCCGGCGGGCGGGCGGCGGGAAAAGTTTGTCCGGCCTGTATCTCAGGAACTGTAAGGTATAGGAAGTTGATACTTGGTAGGGACATTGGTTGGGGGTGTAGGTGTGCAACGTCATGGTCTCACCTTGATTTGACCTTGCCGCAGTGACCTTGAGTTTGAAAATCTTATCCGGGCTATATCTCGGAAACCGTAAGGTGTAGGAAGTTGATACTTGGTAAGGACATTGGTTGGGGGTGTAGGTGTGCAGCGTCATGATGTGACCTTGATTTGACCTTTGACCTTGCCGTAGTGACCTTGACCTATAAAATCTTGTCCGGGCTATATCTCGGAAACCGTAAGGTGTAGGAAGTTGATACTTGGTAGGGACATTGGTTAGGAGGTGTAGGTGTGCAACGTCATGGTCTGACCTTGATTTGACCTTTGACCTTGCTGTAGTGACCTTGACCTTAAAATCTTGTCCGGGCTATATCTCGGAAACCGTAAGGTGTAGGAAGTTGATACTTGGTAGGAACATTGGTTGGGGGTGTAGGTGTGCAACATCATGGTCTGACCTTGATTTGACCTTTAACCTTGCCGTAGTGACCTTGACCTATAAAATCTTGTCCGGGCTATATCTCGGAAACCGTAAGGTGTAGGAAGTTGATGCGTGGTAGGGACATTGGTTAGGGGTTGTATGTGTGTAGCATCATGGTGTGACCTTGATTTGACCTTGTCGTAGTGACCTTGACCGTTAAAATCTTGTTGCACTTTTGGGTCTGTCTTTTGATGCAGATTAAGCACTGTTAAAGTCATAGTAGAATTCATTAAGAATTTTACTTTTACAACTTCCCATTGTAACACATGGAATTTCATCAAGTGAGCCACAGATTTTGCTCCAACACCACACATAAGCATTCATTGAATGTATTACCACTTCAGTATGCATGGTAATATTCAAAACATCTAAACCATAATTCGGCCATGCCAGATGTAGATAAAGAGTACATGCATTATCTTTCTCTTAGAGATTATTTTCTCTATTTAAACATTATTTGAACCTTTATATAACTGACAGTGCTCTGAAAGTATCCTGAACTTTGTACTGGTACAGTACTTCTATATCTCATTGTATTAAAAATATTTCCATAGGCTGTGGGGTACGGGCATCTCTGATGCTATTTTATATACAGTAGAACCTCGATTATCCGAACCCCATGGGAGACATACAATCCGGTCGGATAATTGAGGGGTTTGGATAGATGAAGGAAACCGAAGTTCACCGTCTATGGGTTACCGAGTGGGCGATAATTGAAGAAATGTCGTTTTTATGCAATAAACATAGACGTTGGTGGTTGTTAATAAAATCATTTAATATATTTGTGTCATGTAATAAAAGTGTACCTTCAATTGTCGTTTATTTGCTCCATATCCATGGATATTATTATTGTATCCACCGGAAGCATCCGGTGGATACTTTGGTTTAGTGTTCGCTACGCCGCCGCCGCCGCGTGTAGAGAGATTTTCGGCATTAACGCTCTAAGAGGAAAACAACAGCAGCTAGGTTCACCAAATTTGCAGGATATCTTCATTGGGGGGTAAGCTTCTCTGGGAAGGAAAATAGCCTCATTCTGAAAAACAAGATGGCCGCCACGGGCAATAATCTACATTTTTCTACTGGCTGTTCCTCATAGGTAGAAGGTTGAATCTCTTCATAGGTGATATGTATGACACATATACATGTCCTCTACAACCTTGCAACACATTTGACCTTGAAGCTCCTAACTCAAGGTCATCCACGGAGTGCCGAAGTAACCCACATAGAGGACTTTAAAAGTGCCTATATCTCCCTTATTATTGGTCCTAGAGGTTTGCAATGTGAAGCCAACCTGTAGGAAATCATGTGCTGCGAATCTTCTGATAATGTTAGATTTGACCTTGGACCCCTCCTTCAAGGTCAAACGAGGATAGCCAAACTTAAAAGTGCTTATAACTCGCTTATTATCGATCCTAGAGGTTTGGGATGGTAAACCAACATATAGGAAATCATGTACTGCGAATCTTCTGATGTGGTCAGATTTGACCTTGGACCCCTCCTTCAAGGTCAAACGAGGATAGCCAAACTTAAAAGTGCTTATAACTCGCTTATTATCGATCCTAGAGGTTTGGGATGGTAAACCAAAATATAGGAAATCATGGGCTGGGAATCTTCTGGTGTGGTCAGATTTGACCTTGGGCCCCTCCTTCAAGGTCAGATGAGGACAGCCAAACTTAAAAGTGCTTATAACTTGCTTATTGTTGGTCCTAGAGGTTTGGGATGGTAAACCAACATATAGGAAATCATGGGCTGAGAATCTTCTGGCGTGGTCGGATTTGACCGTGGGCCCCTCCTTGAAGGTCAAATGAGGATAGCCAAAGATAAAAGTGCTTATAACTCGCTTATTATTGGTCCTAGAGGTTTGGGATGGTAAACCAACCTATAAGAAATCATGGGCTGGTAATCTTCTGGTGTGGTCGGATTTGACCTTGGGCCCCTCGTCCAAGGTCAAATGAGGACAGCCAAACTTAAAAGTGCTTATAACTCACTTATTATTGGTCCTAGAGGTTTGGGATGGTAAACCAACATATAGGAAATCATGCGCTGGGAATCTTCTGGTGTGGTCGGATTTGACCTTGGGCCCCTCCTTCAAGGTCAAATGAGGACAGCCAAACTTAAAAGTGCTTATAACTCGCTTATTATTGGTTCTAGATGTTTGGGATGGTAAACCAACCTATAGGAAATCATGGGCTGGGAATCTTCTGGCGTGGTCCCTAATTTTGTCAATTGAAAAAACTCCGGGAGATTATTTATTGTAAAACCCCAAGTGAACACGCCTTCAGTGATACGTGTGTTTGATAATCGAGGCTGTATATCTTTTTTATTGTGATTAGAGCTTTGGAATGTTTTGGGAGTATATCTTACCCTGGGATTCTGAAGAAAAACATCCAGTGTATTCACCCGTCCCCCGGCTCCAGGTCAAATTGGGATTGTTAGATTTTTAAACATGAAAAACACCTATACCAAAGATAGTTTACAGTGTTTATAAATGTATAATAAGCATTGCAAGAAAGAAAGTGAATAACAAAGGTCAAGTGTACAAAGATATCACAATGGCACATTTTAAATATTTAAGGAAACCAAATTCATAATTATGTCCACCCCACTGGGGGGGTGGACATATTATTTTTGCTTTTTCCGCCGTCCGGACGCTTGGTTTCCACTCATTTGAAGGAAAAGTATTTATCCAATCTTTACCAAATTTGGTATGGGTGTTTATTGGGTTAATAGCGTGCATGGGATTGCTTTTGGTGAAGATAGGTCTATAGCTAACTGAGTAATAGCTACTTAGCTACTTTTGTGTACTTCTTTTGTTTTCGGGCATTTTAAGGAAAAATATTTGACATATCTTTACCAAATTTAGTATGAGCATTACTTAGGTCAATAGCTTGCTTGGGATTGTTTTTAGTTATAATAGCTATATAGCTGACTGAGTAATAGCTACTTTGCCAAAAATGGCAAAACACAAATTTGCTTCTATCTCCTTAACCGTGCGAGATAGAGCGATTTCGTCGAAATTTCGACCCACAGGGTATCTGGGCGATGTACTCTTGGCAATTTTCAAAAACTTTTCCTTCCCCCAAAAATGGCGGCCATTTTGAATTTGCGAATTTTTGCCAAAAATGCCAAAACACAAATTTGCTTCTATCTCCTTAACCGTGCGAGATAGAGTGATTTTGTCGAAATTTTCGACCCACAGGGTATCTCAGCAATGTACTGTTGGCAATTTTCAAAAAAATTTCCCCTCCCCAAAAATGGCGGCCATTTTGAATTTTCAAAGTTTTGCCAAAAATGCCAAAACACAAATTTGCTTCTATCTCCTTAACCGTGCGAGATAGAGCGATTTCGTTGAAATTTTTGACCCACAGGGTATCTGAGAGATGTACTGGCAATTTTCAAAAAATTTTCCCCTCCCCAAAAATGCCAAAACACAAATTTGCTTCTATCTCCTTAACCGTGCGAGATAGAGCGATTTCGTCGAAATATTCAACTCACAGGGTATCTGAGAAATGTACTCTTGGCAAAAAATTTTCCCCTCCCCAAAAATGGCGGCCATTTTGAATTTTCGAATTTTTGCTGTTCCAAAAGGTTCATGGGGTGGACATTACACATGATAATGTGTGTTCTATGCTAACCTGTTTCTTTTCATATGTTGCAGCTACTCTTAACAGGGCGTCCTATTTCTAGTATTTATTTGTAGTTACTAGTTAAGCTATCTAATGATGTCATTGCCCATGTTAGAGGTATATATGAGCTACAAACTGTTTTTCTCTAAAAGCTGGAAATCTGCCAGGTCTTATCTGGATTGTATATGAAAGAAATAATGATTACTTAGGATATAGTGAATGCATGTATATTGATGACATGATTCATCACTTTGTTGAGACCACAACTGGCCTCTTTCTTACTGCATTGTTTATCTTGTTGCGAAATTTTATTGATATCTAGAATTTATTGGCATCTGAATCATTTAGTGTTAGAGTCAACTGTTGACACAGTGCCAATTGTCAAGAAATGGATAAAATGGAATCAAGTGCTGACTTCATTTCTCTTAATCAGACTTATTTATATATAAAACTAACTAAGGAAGACATACAATAGCTTTATTTATGACTCAGATATTGGATCAGAAGTACCAGGGCTTAACATCTTTTTGTGAATTTAAGATGCAAATATAATAACATTAATGCTCCTGATTAAATAAAAGTTCCATATCTGTATAGCGTATATGTTACAGTGAATTTGTGTAATCTGGGAATTCGCGAATTCCCTGAACATTTTTAGGGAATTCGCGAAATCCCTGAACATTTTTAGGGAATTCGCGAAATCCCTAAATAGACCAGGGAATTTGCAAATTCCCTAAAATCTCTAGGGAATTCGTGAAATCCCTAAAACTTAAGCAACTTTTTTCACAAATTCACTGAATGTTTTTTTTAGGGAATTTGTGAAATTATATTTATTGTGATTTAGTCAATTATTGTGCATTTCAGTTAAAGTTTGTGTAAACTAATGGGATTTTACAACAGACCTTGATAAATTTTAGGAAATTTTTGAAATGATAGTTTTGAAAATATATCATTTGTTTTAATTAGTTTAGGTTCTGTATTGACTAATATGATTTCTAACTAGTCTTTTTGTGTGGTATACAAAAATAATTTGTACCACATTAATGATTAATTTTTTTTTTAAGTCTAAGTCAGTCTAAATATAAATGTAATTCCTTTTTCATGTTTCAAATTTAACTGTAATTAAAAGTATTTTTAGTGGTAATATATCTTGCTTGAAGCTACTGGTACATGTATTTCACTTAAGTTCTATACTAATATAGCTACTTTTTTACAGTTTGAATTAATGTATCAAAATAAATTATATGAATAGAACAAATATTAAATCTATCAATACTTGCAACACTTTCATATTTTAACTGCTATTTTTGTTCTTTCATGCCTTAAAACTTACTAACTGCAATCTTCATTTATCCACAACAGAGAGAGAGGCAGAATATTGCATGTCTTTGATTAACAGGTTTAAATAGATTCAGTCTCAATTACAATTAGCAGGAACTATACAGAGAATAGAATCCATCAAAATGGTGCACCCCATGTAAGTTCAGATCAGGCTGATCAGTGAAAACTGAAAAGTACTTATTTTATTTGAGGAGGTAGCTGGTATAAGAGATCAAAGGCACCAATGGAAGGGCATGTAATCCTAAGTAGTTTAAGGTTTAGATAGATTAAAGGTATTGTTCAGACCTTTAAAGATACAATAAGTAATAGTCATTCAATAAATGCTAGCATTCTTAGGCAATCTTCTATCCAAAAAAGATAATTAACTTTAATTGTTAATCTAAGTTTTTATCTGTAAATAAATCCTGCCCCTATCATATTATTTTATGGTGTAATAAATATAGTCCTAAAGAAGCATAATAACAAATTACGTGCATTAACTTTTTCTGTTTGATAAATGTTAGCAGAGTAAAATATATTCACTGATTTCATGAAATCCCTAGCTAAAATTTCAGGGATTTCGCGAATTCCCAAGAAATTTTAGGGAATTCCCTAAAAACATTCAGGGAATTCGCGAATAACTATATATATAACTATATAGAGAAAATATCTGATAATTATTTAGAAAATGTTCTTTTACAGACAGTAACGTCTACCAACTTCTCCCATTGGCTGAGGAGTACCAGATAATGGAAATCAAGAAAAAATGTGAGGAGTATCTCCTCACTAAATCTGGTAGCATGAGTTTACTGGTGACTGGGCAGAAGTATAACTTACTGAATCTGCTACACAAGTGCATTGAGTATGCTCGAACCAAGAGCTTCTCCGAACTACAGGCTGATCCATCCTTTGAAGAACTGGAGCCAGAGAATCTCATTGCCATTTTGTCGCTGCGAGTGCAGGATCTAGAAATGAGTGGCGAGCAGAATAAGAAAGCCATGAGTGAGAGGGATGCTCGGCTCTACGGCTGTATCAATGAACTGGTGTCAGGGTATGGCAATTTCTGTACTGACTGCAAGTCCAGAAAGGTGAACGAACAATGTTTTAACTGCCTGAAGATGTACCGTGAAAAGGTCAAGTTGAAATGCGAGGAAGCAAAAGCCATGAGAAACCACAACATGCCACATTTTAATGTGTAGGTGGTTTTTAATGTTGTTTTCTTGTTGTTATGAAAGAAGTTTGATTATCTGAGCCAAAAACAGTTAAACTTTGCTTTAAGGGAATTACATTGAATTTTGTAATTTTCATACAATTTCATATCGTGTATTACTCTTTACTAACAGTATCAACTACAGAAAATTGATATAAGATCTCAATATAAGAAAAAGAATCAGAGCCTTCAAAAGTGCTTTTCCCATTGAAATGTATCCTGCTGTACAAAATTGCTGGTTAACTGGAGGTATTTTACTGGTGCCTTGCGTTGTGACACGACAGGGTTCAATTGTATTCCTTTTGTTTTTGGAAGATGTTCAACATCTTTTCTGTAAAAAGTCTCAGATAACCAAAGTTATGTATTAAGTTTTATTTCTAGTTGTGTTTGTGATTTACTATGACTCGCTCTTTAATGTATATTTTTAATTTTCTTTTCAGTGTGTATTAAAATCTTGCTGACAGATTTGGATTTTATAGTTGAAGAGTGTTTGGTGTAAATATAATGACTTTAATGTTTTAATGTTCAACGTGCTTTAGTTCTTTAAACCCCAAGTCATATTGACAGCGAAATTAACTGTGAGAAAACCATAGATAAAGCAGAAGGCTCTCAGATTGGATAACACTTGTGCACTATTGTGGACAGTTTCAAAGAATGAAAGAAATAGGCTTGCACATAATGAAATACAGTCTAAAACATGAAATTAATTAGAGAGGTAATTGGAAAGGCATTTAATGTATCATTTAGAATTTCAATGAAATATGATTGAATCCTATAAATAGAAATTAATCTGATGACATTTGTACCACATTTATTGTCAAAAGTGAATGTTGATGATTGCTTATTATTGAGGTAAAATATGTTCTTGCATAAAGAAAACCTTCCAACAAAAATAGAATTGCATGTATATCAGTGATCACATAATAGCCATGTTTCTTCACAATATTCAGTAAAAACATATGTTTGTAAGACTGGTGCTAATGTTGCACATTTGAAGAAGTATCATAGAAATACAGCGTAAATGGACATTTAAGCGAGTTATGTTTGAAAAAACATCAAGGGGACAGAGAATTACCAAACCTAACTACAATTTCTTGTCAGAGATTAAATTTGGCTTGAAAGAGTTAAGATTAAATGTTCAAGTTAATTCTGTAGGAAGGATTCACTTGCATTATTTGTGTAAAAAAGCTCATAAAATATGATCCTGAGAATGTGTGTTCAATAACATTTCGTATTATCTTCTTAGGAATATCATTGAAACTTGAAAATTGTAATTAAGCGACCCATTAGGGGTGCTTATTTGTTTTCACGCAATTCAACTGATCACCACCTCCGCCGGATTATGGTCTCCCTTGAATAAATTCTTGGGCTTTCAAATCTTTCCTTCCTTCTTATCTTTCTTTAAAACTATAGGGGCGGGAAAAATTTTTTTGGGATTCTTTGCGGAGACCTTAAGCTTTACTTAAGGTAATCTTAAGCATTTTTCAAAAACACCCCATCATCGTGTTTAAGGAAAAACCACACACACCTGTGCTATACAATTTATCAGGTACATTCCAGACCTAAATCCGCAGGTCGGAAAGGATTTTCTGATCAATCGGACCATAGATGCCTGTATAGGAAGGAGGTGTTTTGTTTTCGTAAATTTTTTTAAAATGGGTACTTTGTATCTCAAAAACGGTCAGGATTTCGGCGTTTTGTTGGAATAACTTATTAAGCTACTTTTTGATAATCTTTCACATGCCAAAGTTTTAGCCCTGTATCTGCAATCTTAAGGTGACCTTAATGTCAAAAATGAGGTTTTAGCCCTCCAGTTCACTTAGTTTTTCACTTTTTTCAACCAAACTTGGCATATATATTAACATTTACCAAAGGATTATCCTGATTTTATGGTGACCTTAAACAGTTAATATAATTGGAGCTATGGCCCCCCCTAAGAATCTATCTTATATTGATATTGAGGTTGATCAAAAGAAGACTACCTTATGATTTAAATATTAATAATGTTATGGCCATCTTAAACTTAAAATGTAGGATTTTTCAGCCCTAAGTTCAGTTAATGTTTAAATTTTTAAAATAAGACTTGACACATTTAGAAAGGTTGCCAGAAG
This sequence comes from Sabellastarte sp. h YS-2021, assembly GCA_964017235.1. Classification (NCBI taxonomy): domain Eukaryota; kingdom Metazoa; phylum Annelida; class Polychaeta; order Sabellida; family Sabellidae; genus Sabellastarte; species Sabellastarte sp. h YS-2021. The sequence continues at coordinate 142,708,053 of OZ024928.1, forward strand.
GGATATTCTGATTTTATGGTCGCTTAAATCATGACTCAGTTAATCCTCCTTCACATAAGACAAATGTTGTTACCTTTAGGAGGTATCATAAAATTGACTTGGACAGTTTGCATAAGGATTTGAGAAATTGCTCATTCGTAAGACACCCAGGTGATACAGTCAGTGTTCTGTGTGAACAATACTTAGACGATTTGAGCAAATTGCTTGATAAGCATGCACCATTGGTTACTCATACTTTTACTAAACAAGCTACTGGTTGGCTATCTGACACCTACCGGCTGGCAAAAACCATCAGGCGACAGCTGGAACGAATCTGGCGTAAAGATAAATCTGCCTACAATCGAGCTAGACTTCGAAGACAGATTGCTCGGTGCAATTCACTGGTCAACAAAGATAAGGCAAATTACTTTAGAAACCTGGTCAGAGATAATGCTAATGACTCCAAGAAGCTATGGCAGGTCTTACGTTCTGCACTACACTCTAGTCCTGAAGCAGTACTCCCTTCTCATGAATCTAAGAAAGGTCTTGCTGACCGGTTTGTCACTTTCTTTAGTGACAAAATAGCTAAAATCAGAAACTCATTTTGCTCTAGTGACTTATTCACTCTGCCTCCTCCACCTGATGTACCTAATTTCAGCTGCTTTAAACAAGTTTCTGAAGAGGAATTTAGAAAAATGATTGTGAAGTCACCCACTAAATCTTGTTTGTTAGATCCGTGGCCTACATTTCTTGTTAAGGAATGTATAGATATTCTACTGCCCTCTATTACCAGGCTTGTTAACTGTTCATTGTCAGAAGGTGTTGTACCTGATGAGTTTAAGAAGGCTATTGTAACCCCATTGATTAAAAAGTCATCACTACCACCCAATGACTTAAAAAACTACAGGCCTGTTTCAGGGTTGGGCTTCATATCCAAACTTGTTGAACGTGTTGTTGCTACTCAATTGAACGACCATGTCAGTTTGAACGGACTAGAGAATGTCAGGCAATCTGCCTATAAACTAGGTCACTCAACTGAATCTGCATTGCTTTCAATTAAGAATGATATTCATCTGGCTTTTGCTAAAGGTGAGGCTACTGCTGTTGTTCTCGTAGATCAATCAGCAGCGTTTGATACTATTGATCATGATACGCTGCTTGATTCTCTTAGTTCCTGGTTTGGTGTTGGCGGGGTTGTCCTCCATTGGTTGAAGTCTTATCTCTCAGACCGTGTTCAGTGCATTAAGATTGGGTCAATTTTATCTGATGCCAAAAAGTTATTGTATGGTGTGCCTCAAGGCTCTGTTCTGGGGCCAATCCTTTTTTCACTCTACACTACTCCGCTGAGTAAAGTCATACAGAATCATCCTGGTATTAGTTTCCAGTTCTACGCTGATGACACACAATTGTATGTGCATCTCACACATAAAAATGTTGCCTCAGCCCTTGATAAGCTGTCACACTGCCTTGAAGATGTTAAGAGATGGCTCTCTACAAGTAAGCTCAAGCTAAATCCTGATAAGACCGAATTCATTGTGTTTGGCTCAAAGTCTCAGTGTGAAAAACTTAATCACTCATTCCCAGTCAACATACTCGGTAATCTTATATCACCAACAGATGCAGTTAGGAACCTTGGTGTCTGGTTTGATTCAGATTTCTCATTCTCTTGCCATGTTATCAAAGTCTGCAAGGCTTGTTTTGCTCATGTCCGGGATCTTAAGCGACTCTGAGGACATCTAACACATGAAGCTGCTCTTATGGTTGCCAATGCTCTGGTCAGAAGTGGTCTTGATTACTGTAACTCTCTGTTCAGAGGTCTCTCAGCTCTGGATCTGCGCAAACTTCAATGTGTTCAGAACAGTCTTGCCAGAATCATTGCTAACACCACACATTCACACATAACTCCAGTTAGAAATGCACTACATTGGTTGCCGATTAAGTACCGTTCTATCTTTAAGACAGCCGTGTTAGTATATAAGTTCCTACACAGTGGTAACCCCAAATACTTTGAACCCTTCCTGATACCCAGACATAGTGCATATAACACTCGTCGAAGTCAATCTGATGGCATATTTCTTGAGGTTCCCCACTTTGCTTCAGTTTTCAAGTCTCGAAAGCATTTTGGACTCAGTTTTGCGTATGACGCACCTATAATTTGGAATGACCTTCCTGATGAGGTCCGCTGTGCAAACTCACTTGCCTCTTTCAGGTCAAAGTTGAAGTCATACCTCTTTGAAAAAGCATACCCACCCTAAATTTCCAATCTCCTGCTTTCTCCGCGGTGTTGACCCCTGCAATGTCTCTGGTTTATGAATCTTGAACAATGATTTTGTGTGATGTGCCTTAGAGTCTTTCTTTTGACAGAGATTAAGCGCTATAAAAGTGCTATTAGAATTAGAATTAAAGTTCCAATATCAATGAAGTTATGGTCACCTTACAGTGAAAAAGGGAAATTTTCAGCCTTCAGCTATCTTATTGTTCAGCTGACCTCAGCTAAACTTTGTGCACTTATAAAGGATGACAAAAGGAACATTCTTCTTTTATGGTCACCTTAAAGTCTCAATATGAAGTTAAAGCTACCTTGCAGTGAAATTATGGAGTTTTTAACCTCCAGCTGTCGTATTGTTCAGCTGACCTCAGTTAAATTTTGCACACTTATTAAAGGTGAAAATAGGGACATTCTAAGTTTCTTTCCACCTTCATGTTCCAATACAAGTATAGCCATTGCCATCTTGAAGTAAAAATGAGTGTTTTCAGCTGCCAACTGACTTACGGTTCATAAACATCAGTTCAACTTGACACATTGATTAAGCTTAAGGAAGATTTTTATATGACCTTTTTACTTAAAATTCTTGTATTTCAGAGACTTTGGCCATCTTAACATAGTAAATATATAGTTCTTGCCCCCACCTCATTTTTTAAGACTTTTTAAAACCACACCTGACACATGTATACTTCAAACAAAATTTTTTTTTATCTGGCAAAGCTAACCTCCTAGTGTTTCTGAAGTAATGGCATCTTTAAAGAAAGAAATGATGTATTTAGCATGCACTGATGTGGTTATTAACATATTGCAGCTGATCAGTGTTCATATAATATAAATTCCCAATTTTAGGCACATTAAAAACATCCCACATTCTTCTGATTCCATTCTTGTGGAATTGTGTGGATATGCCTTTTCCTTTTCGAGGGGAAAAAGGCTTTAATTAATTCAGCTTTTGCTTTGCAGCAGTTGTTGATCTACCTACTTATTCAAAAAGACTATGTTAATTGATCAAATGTATAGACTTGACTTCTTTCAGAGATGACTGGGAAAAAAAACACTTTCTCATTAACAGTTTTTCTTGTACAGTATTTTATGTATCTCCAGCTAATTGAAAAGGAATGAATTGTCTCTTTTTTCTCTTTTATCCAACTCTGTATTTGCTTTTGTGTGATATCTATCTGGAGGTAGATTCATAGAAAGTCCCACTCACTCCTTAAACAAATATGACCTGCAGCGAGTGCTATTGTGTATTACATAATGTGTCTGCAGACTGAGTGAAAAGGTTGATAAAGGATATCAAGATGCATTCATTTCTTTTCATTAAGGGATGTGCTTACAGTAAATCTTTTTGGGGGTAAACAATTCAAAAAGTACATTTATCTATAGGTTCATGGAAGTGGATCCTTATGGAAGTAATATTTTGTGGAAAGAACGTCTTGTCTGTTTTGAGAGAATGGAAAAAAGCCTTATGTAAAAACCGCAGTGTTTCATGATATTCACATATAGAGTCATGTGTGAATGAAAAATGTTAACAGTAACATCTGACAACACGACTTTGTGTATTCTTTTTACAATGGAACAATAAAGGATTTTAAAAGGAGGATTATCTTTAGCATATTTATCTTGTAAAAATATTAAATAGCAATGAACTTTCAGAGGCATAAAGTGCCTCCAAGATATACAACATATGAATGTCCCTATCTATAGCCAATTATAGTTTGCTACAGTATATCTTTATCATAAATCTAGGATTAAATATCTCCTGGAAAAATTTATGATTCCAAATTTACAGCTACAGTTTCTCTTCAGCCAACCTCTAGCAAAAGTGATTCGTAAAATATACTACTTTACAAAACACAATAAAGCTCATATTCTGCTTACATTTTAATACTGCAACTGCTACAGTTTTTAAATAATCCACTTTTTGATCAGATACAAAACACAGTAAAGCTTATGTTCTGCTTACAGTCTCATACTGCAACTACTACAGCTCTCAATCCGGACCGCTCGTTTTTGTTAGCAAAAACCTTTTTGTAGTTTTCAAATAATTCTTAGTGTTATCAACCAGAAATAGAGATCAAATTTAATGGCTTTGTAATCTAACCTTTAATGGTGTATATATTATTGTTCTTTTATTTTAATTATTTAATTATGTATTAAATGTTGTTAATCTTATTTAGAGTTTATTTAGAAAGCTGATGATACTCTGCGTATATCCAAATACATATCTACTTCTTTTTTAATATACACAGTATTTGCTGCGGGGAATTTGTGGCAATTACAGGTTTCACATATCTTGAAATTTACGGATTTCCTGATTTAGTCGCACAGTATACAAAATCTTGAAGAGTTTGAGTGATTTATAACCTCGATTTAACAAACATGTTAATGGTGTGATTTGCTGTAATTACATGGTGTTTGATTTTGTACTTATTTTATCACTCCGATTTGACTCTATAAACTACTTGCATATAAATCTAATCAAATAGGATGGCACTGTTTTAGTATAAATTTAGATTTCACAAAAATCTTAAATCAGCTTTGATCTTACATAGACAACCAGATTTTTGTGGTAAATTAAAGCAAGACTGAGTCATTGTTAGTCATTTAGTCAACACAAGTTCCTGGCTAACTTTACTTGATGTGTTGTATCATATATCATTAGCATCTCTTTAACACTCAGTTCATGTATATTCATCCTGTATAGAGTAAATTTGATTGCAAAATCTGTCATTTCTACTGACTGTGTTTTTATGGAGTATGGAAAGGTGTTCTCAGATAGTCGTTTGGGCTATTAGTTTGGGCATTCTGAAAAATTTCGGAAACTTCCATTTCTTTAATCCAGAAAAATGCTGTTTATTTTTCACTGTGTTAATACGATATATAACATACAAGTTATATTTTATTATTTTTTTTTTTGTTTTTATCTTCACTGTGTCAGATATTTCTAGTCATTATTTTTTACACAATAAGAACGTTATTAAAATATATTTAAATAGTCTGTCAGTGTAGTATTAAGCATGTTAAGTGTTTGTTGTGTTTGTGTGATTTCTTTGTTATGTTCAGTTTGTGTTTGGTAGTTTCTAGTTGAAAAGATTTGCACATTTTACTATAATTTCCTCTGTTTTTGGATATAAAATGAAGTTTTCATGACATCCTGACTAACAGTCCAATAGACTTGGTCTTTTGGAGAACCAGTGATCATATTTGTGTCCACTGGAAATATAAAACACTCTAGGTAGGACGCAATGTACCTAGTACCCATGCTTAGAGCAATAAAAACAATAGTATAATGAAGCGAAATCTAAAGATCGAGAGTAGATATATCGGTATGTTGCAGGAAATCAGTTTAACCAGGCATTTAAGCATGACGAAACATTCAAGTCATTTCATGAAATACCTAAACAGTCCAGGCATAATACTTATTTCTGGATTTTTCTGTGAAAATGTTGCACTGATACAGTGTTTTGAGATACTTAAATAGTTGTCTTCTGGTAAATTCAGTGGAATGTTGATAATTGTAGATTTTCTAATTGCATTATTGCAGTGATTTCAACAGGTGGCCAGTTTGTATGTGGCTGTGTATCCTACAACCTCTGGTAACTTAAATAGTATCTGCAGACAGAGGCAGTTAGATAAGCCTTTCACACCAAGAATATTTCACAATAATAATGTCTTTGTTGCAGTTATTCAGACACAAAATAACTGTTCAGTTTAAAAGCTACAATATAAATGGAGGTTTGATTGTTGTGGTACACAAGATGTTGCATTATTATCTCCCGCCGGGCTTTAGCCCGGGAGGGAGATTATGAAATGATGCCTGTGTGTGCGTGCGTGCGTGTGTGCGTGCGTTAGGTAGTCACGCAGATTCCTCCAAAACTACTACAGCTACAGATTTTTTGTAAATTAATTGTCCCAATGAATTTTCACGCCCTCGAAAATTTTTTTGGTTTTATGAACTTAGGCCTAAAGATAACTGAGTAATAGCTATCTTAGCTACTTGGAGTAAAGGGCTCATAACTCAAAAACTATTGCAGTTACAACTTTTTCTTCAAATATGTTGTTCAGCTACTTTGTGCTTAGCTATAAGATGGTACATAGTTTGGGGTCCCATTGCATGCTATAAGTGAGTAATAGCTATTTTCTCATTTGTAGCTAAATAACAAAAGGAGTAAATGTCAAATATCTTCAAAAGTATTAGAGTTACAGAAATCTTTTCAAATATGTTGTTCATCTACTTTTTGGTAAGCTATCACATACTAAAGTTTCAGACCTGTTGCACCTTGGATAGCTGAGTAATAGCTACTTTGAAATTCTGACTGTTGAGTAAAGCCATTGTAACTCCAAAACTATTGCAGTTAGAGTGTTTTCCTAAAATATGTTGTTCAGCTACTTTGTCCTTAGCTATAAGATGGTACATAGTTTGGGGTTCTATTGCATGCCATAAGTGAGTAATAGCTATTTTCTCATTTGTAGCTAAATAACAAAAGAAGTAAATGCCAAGTATCTACAAAAGTATTAGAGTTACAGAAATCTTTTCAAATATGTTATTCATCTACTTTTGGGTAAGCTATCACATAATAAAGTTTCAGACCTGTTGCACCGTGGATAGCTGAGTAATAGCTACTTTCAAATTCCGACTGTTGAGTAAAGCCATTGTATCTCCAAAACTATTGCAGTTAGAGTGTTTTCCTAAAATATGTTGTTCAGCTACTTTGTCCTTAGCTATAAGATGGTACATAGTTTGGGGTTCTATTGCATGCCATAAGTGAGTAATAGCTATTTTCTCATTTGTAGCTAAATAACAAAAGAAGTAAATGCCAAATATCTTCATAAGTATTAGAGTTACAGAAATCTTTTCAAATATGTTATTCATCTACTTTTGGGTAAGCTATCACATAGTAAAGTTTCAGACCTGTTGCACCGTGGATAGCTGAGTAATAGCTACTTTCAAATTCCGACTGTTGAGTAAAGCCATTGTATCTCCAAAACTATTGCAGTTAGAGTGTTTTCCTAAAATATGTTGTTCAGCTACTTTGTCCTTAGCTATAAGATGGTACATAGTTTGGGGTTCTATTGCATGCCATAAGTGAGTAATAGCTATTTTCTCATTTGTAGCTAAATAACAAAAGAAGTAAATGTCAAATATCTTCAAAAGTATTAAAGTTAGTGAAATCTTTTCAAATATGTTGTCCATCTACTTTTTGGTAAGCTATCACATAGTAAAGTTTCAGACCTGTTGAACCTTTGATAGCCGAGTAATAGCTACTTTCAAATTCCGACGGTTGAGTAAAGCCATTGTAACTCCAAAACTATTGCAGTTAGAGTGTTTTCCTAAAATATGTTGTTCAGCTACTTTGTCCTTAGCTATAAGATGGTACATAGTTTGGGGTTCTATTGCATGCCATAAGTGAGTAATAGCTATTTTCTCATTTGTAGCTAAATAACAAAAGAAGTAAATGTCAAATATCTTCAAAAGTATTAAAGTTAGGGAAATCTTTTCAAATATGTTGTCCATCTACTTTTTGGTAAGCTATTACATAGTAAAGTTTCAGACCTGTTGAACCTTTAATAGCTGAGTCATAGCTACTTTCAAATTCCGACTGTTGAGTAAAGCCATTGTATCTCCAAAACTATTGCAGTTAGAGTGTTTTCCTAAAATATGTTGTTCAGCTACTTTGTCCTTAGCTATAAGATGGTACATAGTTTGGGGTTCTATTGCATGCCATAAGTGAGTAATAGCTATTTTCTCATTTGCAGCTAAATAACAAAAGAAGTAAATGTCAAATATCTTCAAAAGTATTAAAGTTAGGGAAATCTTTTCAAATATGTTGTCCATCTACTTTTTGGTAAGCTATTACATAGTAAAGTTTCAGACCTGTTGAATCTTTGATAGCTGAGTAATAGCTACTTTGAAATTCTGACTGTTGAGTAAAGCCATTGTAACTCCAAAACTATTGCAGTTAGAGTGTTTTCCTAAAATATGTTGTTCAGCTACTTTGTCCTTAGCTATAAGATGGTACATAGTTTGGGGTTCTATTGCATGCCATAAGTGAGTAATAGCTATTTTCTCATTTGTAGCTAATTGAGAGCTTTCACTTGGTGAAGTTTCAGACCCTTAGCTAATTACTCACCTACTCAAAATGAGTAAATGCGAATTATCTCTAAAAGTATTGCAGATAGCCAATTTTTCTCAACTCATTCACCTACTTTTGGAAGAGCTTTCACATGGTCAAGTTTCAGACCCGTAGCTAATTACTCAAAATGAGTAAATGCTAATTATCTCTAAAAGTATTGCAGATAGCCAATTTTTCTCAAATAACTCATTCACCTACTTTTGAGAGAGCTTTCACTTGGTGAAGTTTCAGACCTGTAGCTAATTATTCACCTACTCAAAATGAGTAAATGCAAATTATCTGTAAAAGTATTGCAGATAGCCAATTTTTCTCAAATAACTCATTCACCTACTTTTGGAAGAGCTTTCACATGGTGAAGTTTCAGACCCGTAGCTAATTACTCACCTGCTCAAAATGAGTAAATGCGAATCATCTCTAAAAGTATTGCAGATAGCCAATTTTTCTCAAATAACTCATTCACCTACTTTTGGAAGAGCTTTCACTTGGTGAAGTTTCAGACCCGTAGCTAATTACTCACCTGCTCAAACTGAGTAAATGCGAATCATCTCTAAAAGTATTGCAGATAGCCAATTTTTCTCAAATAACTCATTCACCTACTTTTGAGAGAGCTTCCACTTGGTGAAGTTTCAGACCCGTAGCTAATTATTCACCTGCTGAAAATGAGTAAATGCTAATTATCTCTAAAAGTATTGCAGGTGGCCAATTTTTCTCAAATAACTCATTCACGTACTTTTGGAAGAGCTTTCACATGGTCAAGTTTCAGATCCGTAGCTAATTACTCACCTACTCAAAATGAGTAAATGCTAATTATCTCTAAAATTATTGCAGATAGACAATTTTTCTCAATAACTCCTTCATGTACTTTTGGAAGAGCTTTCACATGGTCAAGTTTCAGATCCGTAGCTAATTACTCACCTACTCAAAATGAGTAAATGGTAATTATCTCTAAAATTATTGCAGATAGACAATTTTTCTCAAATAACTCATTCATCTACTTTTGGGAGAGCTTTCACTTGGTAAAGTTTCAGACCCGTAGCTAATTATTCACCTGCTGAAAATGAGTAAATGCTAATTATCTCTAAAAGTATTGCAGGTAGCCAATTTTTCTCAAATAACTCCTTCACGTACTTTCGGAAGAGCTTTCACATGGTCAAGTTTCAGATCCGTAGCTAATTACTCACCTACTCAAAATGAGTATATACGAATTATCTCTAAAAGTATTGCAGATAGCCAATTTTCTCAGATAACTCATTCACCTACTTTTGGGAGAGCTTTCACATGGTGAAATTTCAGACCCATAGCTAATTACTCACCTACTCAAAATGAGTAAATGCTAATTATCTCTAAAAGTATTACAGATAGCCAATTTTTCTCAAATAACTCATTCATCTACTATTGGGAGAGCTTTCACTTGGTGAAGTTTCAGACCTGTAGCTAATTATTCACCTACTCAAAATGAGTAAATGCTAATTATCTCTAAAAGTATTGCAGATAGCCAATATTTCTCATATAACTCATTCACCTACTTTTGGGAGAGCTTTCACTTGGTGAAGTTTCAGACCCGTAGCTAATTATTCACCTACTCAAAATGAGTAAATGCTAATTATCTCTAAAAGTATTGCGGATAGCCAATTTTTCTCATATAACTCATTCACCTACTTTTGGGAGAGCTTTCACTTGGTGAAGTTTCAGACCTGTAGCTAATTACTCACCTACTCAAAATGAGTAAATGCTAATTATCTCTAAAAGGATTGCAGATAGCCATTTTTTGTCAAATAACTCATTCACCTACTTTTAGGAGAGCTTTCACTTGGTGAAGTTTCAGACCCATAGCTAATTACTCACCTGCTCAAAATGAGTAAATGATAATTATCTCTAAAAGTATTGCAGATAGCCAATTTTTCTCAAATAACTCATTCATCTACTATTGGGAGAGCCATCACTTGGTGAAGTTTCAGACCCGTAGCTAATTATTCACCTACTCAAAATGAGTAAATGCTAGTTATCCCTAGAAGTATTGTGGATAGCCTTCACATGGTGAAGTTCCAGACCCGTAGATAATTACTCACCTACTCAAAATGAGTAAATGCTAATTATCTCTAAAAGTATTGCAGATAGCCAATTTTTCTCAAATAACTCATTCACCTACTTTTGGGACAGCTTTCATTTGGTGAAGTTTCAGACCTGTAGCTAATTACTCACCTACTCAAAATAAGTAAATGCCTATTATCACTAAAAGTATTGCAGATAGCCAGTATTTCTCAAATAACTCATTCACCTACATTTTGGAGAAGTTTCACATGCTTAAGTTTATTTATGAATTTTTTAAATAAATTTTAATACATTAAAATTAATTAAATCATGCACTAAATCAATTATAACTTGAAAAGTACTGCATTTAGAGCACTTTGTGCAAATATGTTATCCAGCTACTTTTGGGTCAGCTATAACATAGTAAAATTTCAGACCTGTAGCTCATGGCATAGCTGAATAATAACTACTTTTAGGTTATCACTGTTGGGTAAATCACTTATAACTTGAAAACTTTTGCATTTACATTATTTAGTTTCAGTATGTTATTCACCTATTTTGAGGCAGCTATAACATAGTAAAATTCCAGACCTGTGGCTCATTGCATAGCGGAGTAATAGCTACTTTGAAGTTCTTACTCAACACTAAATCATTTATAACTTGAAAAGTATTGCATTTAGAGCATTTTGTTAAAATATGTCATTCACCTACTTTTTCCATAGCAACAACATGGTGAGTAACTTGGGTGTCTATCTGAATAGCTAAGTGAGTAATAGCTACTTTTGGACTTTTCACTAACTTCCATCATGAGTAAAATCACTTGTAACTTGAAAACTATTGCATTTACAGAATTTTGTGCAAATATGTTATTCACCTACTTTTGGGTCAGCTATAACATACTAAAATTTCAGACCTCTAGCTCGTGCCATAGCTGAGTAATAGCTACTTTTGCCTTTGCCGGTGGATACATTTTGCATCTGGCCACAGATGCATCCTTGGTCTAGTCTCTAAAAGTATTACAGGTGGGCAATTTCTTCTAAATAAGTCATTCACCTACTTTTGAGTGATCTACCACATAGTGAAGTTGCAGAACTGTAGCTCTTTAGATGGCAGAGTAATAGCCACTAAAATAAGTAAATGTCTTGTATCTCTAAAAGTAGTACAGATAGGCAATTTCTTCTAAAGACATGCTTCCCTACTTTGAGTTGATCTGCATAATGAAGTGGTAGAACTGTAGCTCTTTGGATGGCAAAGTAATAGCTACTGAAATGAGTAAATGCCTTTTGTCTTTAAAAGTATTGCAATCAAACATTAAACTTGTCACTTCTACATGTGCCTCCATCTCACAAGAAAATTTATATTCCACTATCTTTAGTACATCTAATTTATACGGCGGGAGATAAGTGCATGCGTCAGAATGCTTGTCTTTTTGCCTAAAATATGTATATGTCTTTGTTCTCTTTTATAAGCATCAACAGATACCCTCCTTAGAAATACCAATTCAGTTGTCCTCACCTATTTTTAAGCATTTGTTTAATGCCCGTTACTACAATAGCACAGTTCCTAAAATGGTAGGTTCATGCTCCATGGCTTTGAGCCTCACTAAATACGAACTTCTGTTATAAATGCCCCCTCTCTAAGAACCGCCCTCCCACCAACACTATGAATAGCAATTTTCAGTGAGCAAGGATCAGAAAGGGAAGAGTAACAACTGCTATAAAGACTCCCATTTAAAGATGTTTTTTTTACAGTATCCATGCACAAGTAATAAAATAAAACTTTCTGGAAGAAATACCCTCCAAGAAAAAAAAAGTTGTTGGGGAGAAGTAGGATTTTAACACTTGAGGTAGTTGTTGATCTTTGACAAAAATCTTCTACCAGTTGTATCTTTGTTGTACTTAACTCATTAATTCTGAAAAAAATGCCATGTCCTGGACATTTATTACAGAAATTAAGTTGTGCTATACCACTAATCTGTCTAATACTTTTGTTGATTCATCTGTGAGTGAATTATTCACACTTTACTATTTAACAACACAAAATTATTTGTCATCTTTTACATTGAAGATATGGAAATAAAGTTCAGGTCTATGTTTAAATATTTAAAATTTGTCTGAAAAAATACAAAAAATATATATATATTTATATATATCAATGATTATAATTTCTACAATGTTTGAAATGTCCTGAAACCTTTGAATGACAAAGAAGTATAAAGTTTAAAAAAAAAGCTTTACAGGCAATGATTGAATACTAAGTGTAGACTTCTGATTTAGACATATGTTGCTGTACTGAATACACATTTCTTCCAGGCTTTGATTACTTTTTCACCACACCTCACTGTTTTCTGTCTCATTTCCAGGACCCCCAGCAAAGCGGCTCCATCTTCAGATAGGGTGAGAAACAACTCTGGATCGGATCCAGAGCACTGCTAACTGGATAAAGCTATCTCCCAGTAAAGTCCTACTGATTTCATTCCTACAAACTTTCTTCCTTATAATGACAAAAATGATGTTTAATAAGTATAACACTTGTGTATGATTTGATGTGCTTTAAAGTTGCACCCTAAGATTTAATAAGCTATTATTTGCACATGCTGTAAATATATTGGCCTACAATATCTGGTGTTCTGCAAGTTTGTTATTGTTTTAACTTTGTTCAATTTCCTCCTTATAAGAGTTGTTTCAATTAACACATGTCTATCAGACAGTTCACTGACTTGATGATGCATACATTGACAAAATTTTGCATGCAATATGTTTTTTGAAAAGACATACTCAAGTAATCTAAATTTCTGAAAAAGTGTAACATATCTGCAATTTTTCATAAAATAAGAGACCATGGCAGCCCACATAATCAACCACTATTTGGATTCTGAAAATGAAATTAGACTCACATGTAGTCTAAATTTCTAAAGCCGTTCAGCTAAACCTTTCTACAAGTTCTTATAATAAGTAAAGGACACCAAGTCATCCTGTTCTGTCACAAACTGATTTGGGTCTAAATTTAAAAAAACAACACATTTATACAGTCTAAATTTGCAAAGCTATGTTGATCCTCGCTACAAGTTTTTTAAAAAGATAAAAAAACCCTAAGATAACCTGTCTAGTGGAGAATGTTTACTCGCATTCTGAAACTTAGTCAAATATTACCAGAACTGTGGAAGCCTTTATGCAAATGTATCATATTTTAATATCATCGTGATATCAAGTGTTCATCAAATTTGGCAATCACCTCGAGCTGGTCCTCCATGGCCATGGGTTAAAATATAGCTCATTGCAACATCTGTGAAATACTGGCTGTGAGTTATCTGTGGCTCATTGCAACATCTGTGAAATACTGGCTGTGGGTTATCTGTGACTCATTGCAGCATCTGTGAAATACTGGCCATGAGTTATCTGTCACTTACTTCAACATGACATACTCTAGGCTAATCTCAATATAAACCCAGATGTTAAACAGCTGTGGAAATCTGGCATTGTCATGGACCTGTGGTATGGTGAAGGGAAACCAAAAATAATTTGGTGTTTTAGGGGGATTTCATCATTTTAATTTATATGAAGTGTCCTGAAAAATTCATGTATCAAAATAATGTGTTGATCTTGCATATTATGACAATAGATGTGTATAAAATGTGTGTTCATGTAAGTTATTTGTTTAAAAAAAAAAAAACATTTTTTTTTGCAGAAACTTTACCAATGAAAGGAGAGTTTGTGTAGCATATTATTTGTTGGCATGTATAAGTCATACTGTGTGTATGGAACTAATTTTTGCATTTTGAGAAGTTACACTAAACTCAGCATTTTTTTAGTGAAAAGTTCAAATCATGTGGTGTAAAATAGTCAATGTAGAACACATCTTGGCCTTCACATGAGATAAATGTTTGCTTAGTTGATTTCATCAAAGTAGTAATAAGTAGCTAATCTTGTTTTGGCATGAGTGTGTGATATGTTTTTGCAGTCAGTTTGTGGTCATGAAGGTATAATTGGTAGCTCAACATTTTTACCCTGTTTGTTGTAGAAGTCGAACATATGCTTATGTCAGTGATTTTAATTGTCATTTTCATTATTATGCAATCCTTATATAAATAGTCTTTCATTGATTTATTGTTGTATAATGTGGCCGTAAGTTGTACTAAAATTTATTACACTTCCTTCTGTATTTTGGGAATTTAATGTTTTATCTTTACAAGGAAAATTTATTGTAACTTCAGATAACCCAACCCTGTAATGTCGGGTCTTGTGGAGTAATTATGTCCACCCCACTGCCGGGGGGTGGACATATTAATAGCTATATAACTGACTGAGTAATAGCTACTTAGCTACTTTGCCAAAAATGGCAAAACACAAATTTGCTTCTATCTCCTTAACCGTGCGAGATAGAGTGATGTCGTCGAAATTTTCGAACCACAGGGTATCTGAGAAATGTACTCCTGGCAATTTTCAAAAATTTTCCCCTCCCCAAAAATGGCGGCCATTTTGAATTTTCGAATTTTTGCCAAAAATGGCAAAACACAAATTTCCTTCTATCTCCTTAACCGTGCAATATAGAGCGATTTCGTCGAAATTTTCGACCCACAGAGTATCTCACCAATGTATTCTTGGCAATTTTCAAAAAAATTTCCCCTCCCCAAAAATGGCGGCCATTTTGTATTTTCGAATTTTTACCAAAAAATGGAAAAACACAAATTTGCTACTATCTCCTTAACCGTGCGAGATAGAGCGATTTCGTCGAAATTTTCGACCCACAAGGTATCTGCGAAATGTACTCATGGCGGCCATTTTGAATTTTCGAATTTTTGCCAAAAATTGAACAACAGAAATTTGCTTCTATCTCCTTAACCGTGCAAGATAGAGCAATTTCGTCAAAATTTTCGACCGAACCAATGCAAAAAGCTGAAATAATTTACATGTATACTAATAAATATTTAAGCATCATTGATATATTTTACAAATGAAACAGGGTCTTGAAAGACTACTGTACAATTTTTGCAAAAGTTTCATGGGGTGGACATTACACATGATAATGTGTGTTCTTCTATGCTATCCTGTTTCTATTCATATGTCGCAGCTACTATCAACAGGGCGTCCTATTTCTAGTTTGGCATTTAGATTAGGAATTTAACTATCTAAACCCCACTCTGTCAATTTAACCATAAGTAATGAGAGCTATTCATAAAAATTTAGGTTGTTTGCCCTTGTATCTCCTTTATTATTGGTTTTAACTCATTAACATCTGTTAGTGAGTTAAAACAATTTTTTACAATAGGTCTAAAAGTAGGTCAGATAGATATTCCTGTGACTTATAGAATTTTTTATCCCTTCACACCTTCAGCATTCTTCTCATTTTATGAACATTTCCATGCCGATTATATTTTTGTTCTTCTTTGAGATGCTATGTTTGTGTTTACAAAACTCCTGTTCTAGTTAAGGTGTCTTCCACATGTTCGGGTTTTTTTTTGTAAAACTGTTATGTTAAAACTTGGTTTCCTGTATTTGTTGTATGTAGAATCTTTACTACAGAGTGTGTGATATATTGATCAATCATGGTTTGCTTTATTACTTGATATTTACCTGAACATTTAATTTCAGTGTTTGCAAACTTGATTTGGATTTAATAATTGTTTGGTATTAGAATTTGCCAGTAACTGATATAAAATTGGTCTAATGCTAAAACTACATAAACATTAAATATTAGTAAAATTTAAAAGTTAAAAGAAGATTCGTTTTTAATTTCTTTGATAGATTTGTACACAAACAACAGTGGTACCCTTTCAGTCATTTTTATTTTGCATTTTGCAATTTTTTACGTCAGTATTTTAACATTGTGCATTTAGGATCAAGTGTGTTCAGGTTTTGGTGCTGAAAGTTCATGTCACATTATTAACATGGTATGGAAGAAATGTACATGTTTTGTAATGATACCACACTTGCATTTTCCTGTGAATCTTTTTTGTGCCCTGAATTCTTTTCAATCTCACATATTGGTTTTAGTATGATCTGAGTATATCATCAATGATGTTAAAACAGTTACAAAATGTTTTTTGTGAAGAACATTCATTTCATGGTGTAGTACCACAGACTTATAAGGATGTACAGACACACTTTTATTCCCTTTGTTTGAACCTATTTTATTCAGATGTGTTTTTAATGGGAGTGAGGTTTTATTCAGGTTATAGAATATATGTACATGTAATAGCAGATGTGGTACTTTGGTTTAAAACAGTGACAACCAACTTTCAGAGTTTTCATTGAGTGCTGATGTTAGTACATACCGTAATTTCTGTAATAATAGCCCTGGGGCTATGCATTTTTTCAAAGAGGGTCCCTTTATTAGAACAACATGCAGAATTATAAAAATTTTCCATTCAATGAAATATCCAACTTTTAAATAATTGAATTATATTGTCTTTTCAGCATTTTCAAAGGTTTACTTTTCTCTGGTGGAGAAGTGGTGAACAAATATGGCTGAAAAAGTCAAAAGTGCAAGATATTTTACTGCATATTATCGGCTGAACACAGTTACTGTAAAACCATAACAGATAAAATTTATGTATGTTTTATTATGGTTTCACTACACTGGTATGATATATAAAATCCAGACTGAAAAACTGTTAAATTTATTGGGCATTATAAATTTGAGTAACATATGCCTCAGGCTCTGACCCTTAGTCACTGACATTTAGTGGGTGGGGGGCTATTATTAGTAGGGGCGTCACGACTAACTGAATAATCGACAACGGTTAGAATAGTGCTATTTACCGGTTCATATTTTAAAGTCGGAATAATCGCTCAATGTAGTGTAAAAGATGGCAGAAGGTCTGAATCTATGAAATATGTCCATATTGTCACATAAAATAAGCTAAAATCCCAAAACAGCCACGTTTTCTGCATTGTTTATGCATTCACGTAAAACCGGAAGTACCATTAAATCTTATATCGCTCACTTCCTGTCTGAAATAAACGAAGTAGAAGTCGCAGGAAAATGGCAAATTTATTCATTTTTACAGGTTATATACATATATTTTCATTTTATTTCACATATTTATCATTTCCAGTGCTTTTTACAATATGAAACTTAAGATGTTTGGATGCTATTTTAATTCGACGGTTATTCGTTGTCGACACGAATAGTACTTACCGATTAGTCGACATCAAATATTTGGAGTCGTGACGTCCCTAATTATTAGAGGGGCGATTTTATTACAGAAATTACGGTACTTCTTTTGAAATCCTGGTTGAGCAGAAGAAATTCTATATTGGAATCTGAAATGTAAAATTAAAAATAATCATATTGACAAAAAGAGTTTATGATATTTGTCATGCTTTTTTTTAGCATTTTTATTGTGAAATATCTTTTTCTTCAGATTACCTCATAATTTATCCAGTGTTTCATTCGTACAGTAAGATTTTTTATATACAGTGCTTTAACATGCACTTTATGTATTTTACGTAAATATATTTTATTTGTACCACTTCACGTGCAATCCACAAATATAGATGATTTGTAAAATGAGTTGTTTTGATTTTGTCAATCTATTGGTTTGCTGCACAGAATGATCTACAAAGACCGATTTATTCTGTAAATACATTACATAGTTTAACATAAAATAATGTGTCTTAACTTTATATACAGTATATTACTGTAAAGTATTATCACAGAGGTTTACTTTTGTATAAGTGGGCAGTGTTTCTAACAATCAGTGCAACTGATTTTTACTGGATGAAGATTTTAGTGCTATGAAGTTAATTAGGCTGAGTAAGTGATTTTAATAAGAACAAAGATATAATGTTGTCGATTTTATTTTATTTTGGTTTATATTTATACATCATATAGAGCTATAAAATCACCTGATAGATTGTATTTGGACTGTGTTGAGGACTAATACTTTTGGTGAATGTCTTAAAATATGTCGCTCTACTTCTTGAGATATAAAGTAAACATAATCTAAAATAAGATTTGTGCAGATAAAAAGAGAAGAAAAAACAAATATTGCAACGTACAGTATAACTGAAGGCTTTGTGTTGCTAATATTGCATGTTTATGTGCAGGTAGAAATTTTTTTTCAGCTGGCATGCATACAATGATATAAAATTGTAAAAAAAATAAATAAACATGTTTGAAGTATTTGTTGCCAGATGTGTTTCATTGTTCAAGAATGTGTGAACCTTGTGAATTTTATATTCAATTTATTTAAGGATATAAAATTTGGTTAACATCCATGAAAATATTAATTACCACTTTTTGAACAGTAGAATACTCATTATTATGTAATACAACACCCTGGCCAGAAGCCTAAGATGAAGTCAGTGATTCAAAAAATATGTTAAGCACAAGGATTTTAAGTATTTGTTCTTTTTTTTTGAAAGCGACATTAAAGCCTATTCTAAAATGGTAGGCTGCGCAGTGAACATGAACAATGCTGGAATCACGAATATAGAACGGTAAATAAAACACTGCTGTTGAATTCTGCGTGCATCATCTCTTGACGTACAAATGCAAACAAACAACTCACGGTAACATAAAACGTAAATTATATGCAGCAAATATAAAGTTAAATAATTCAGTGGGGATTTTATCAATGACATTACAGAATTCTGCGGGGGATTTAATTCCTAACAATATTTTAACCAAAAGGCTGTGTGCACGTCCATCACTATGCACGTTTAGTTAATGGAACAGCCAAAATGGCGCTGGATTTGTTTTGAATTTTGCAAAAGATTTACTGCTTATTTTGAACAAAATATCAATGTTATGTTAGAATAGGAATAAAAGACAAATTTTCGAGCTTTATGATGATGGTTTAAAACTATCGATCGGCCACGAAGCCCGAAGGCTTTAATACAGGCATCTTCTGGCTTGACTGGATCAGCTGAGGGTCTGTATAGGGCACTGGGAGTAAAGCTAGTACAAGCCATGACATGACTTCTCCACTGGCACACCTTTATCCGGAAAATCCACCACCAAAAAAAGAATATCTCAATCCCTTCCTGACCAGGAACCAGTGTTTGGACAGTTGCAATGACTGACTCTTTATTAAGCAGTCCGTTCACTGGGTGAACTGGATGATGGCCTTTCTAGCCAGGAAGATGAAAATAAACTTACGTCTGAAGATTACTCATATGGAGAGACTGATAAAGGTGTAAGGTCATATATGGGATGTTTATTCATCCCCAATCTTGAGCAAAATCCAACTGCTACTACGGACAATCCTTGTACAAGGAGTCATAGACAGTTGGGAAACTGTTGGTGGATTTATTGCCAGCAGACTGGCTGTTTCTCAAGCTGCAGGATATAAAGCTGATTGTGTCTACTGGATATTCTAGCCAGTGGTTTCAACTGTGACCAGTTTATTAAACCGCCAAAATCACATTCCAGGCAGTATGATTCGCACCCTGCACAAAATCCGACAGTTAAACGTCCCAGGCATTCAATTTCATTCTGGTGAAACAATGATGCACTGGTCAACATACTGTTCGCCACATTGCCAACCCTTCTAGCACAGCTACAGTTCCTCCTTATGTCAGCTTCTCTTCCAGGAAACTGCCAGGAAGTGGGAGAAGGCAGCCAAGTCAGGCAGTTACATTTGTAACTCTGCAGCTGGCTTCAACAGTTATTAACCCCAGCCCATAAAGGCTGGGGTTATAGTCGCCCCCTGTGCCGTCCAAACGTCATCGGAGCCTATCCCATTGCAAACGTTTCAAAGTGGTTGCTCAATGTATGAGTAATTTGCAAATTTAACTAGAAATAGGACGCCCTGTTGATAGTAGATGCGAATAGAAACAGGATAGCATAGAAGAACACACATTATCATGTGTAATGTCCACCCCATGAACCTTTTGCCAAAATTGTACAGTAGTCTTACAGACCCTGTTTCATTTGTAAAATATATCAATGATGCTTAAATATTTATTAGTGTAGATGTAAATATTTCAGCTTCATGCCTTTTTGCATTGGTTGGGTCGAAAATTTTGATGAAATCACTCTATCTTGCACGGTTAAGAAGATAGAAGCAAATTCCTGTTTTTCTATTTTTGGCAAAAATTCGAAAAATCAAAATGGCCGCCACTTTTGGGGAGGGGAAAATTTTTTGAAAATTGCAAAGAGTACATTCCTTAGATACCCTGTGGGTTGAAAATTTCGACGAAATCGCTCTATCTCGCACGGTTAAGGAGATAGAAGCAAATTTGTGTTTTGCCATTTTTGGCAAAAATTCGAAAATTCAAAATGGCCGCCATTTTTGGGGAGGGGAAAATTTTTTGAAAATTGCAAAGAGTACATTCCTTAGATACCCTGTGGGTCGAAAATTTCGACGAAATCGCTCTATCTCGCACAGTTAAGGAGATAGAAGCAAATTTGTGTTTTGCCATTTTTGGCAAAAATTCGAAAATTCAAAATGGCCGCCATTTTTGGGGAGGGAAAATTTTTTTGAAAATTGCAAAAAATACATTCCTTAGATACCCTGTGGGTCAAAAATTTCGACGAAATCGCTCTATCTCGCACGGTTAAGGAGATAGAAGCAAATTTGTGTTTTGCCATTTTTGGCAAAAATTCGAAAATTCAAAATGGCCACCATTTTTGGGGAGGGAAAATTTTTTGAAAATTGCAAAGAGTACATTCCTTAGATACCCTGTGGGTCGAAAATTTAGACGAAATCGCTCTATCTCGCACGGTTTAGGAGATATGAGCACATTTGCCTTTTTCAGTATTCAAAATAGCTAATTATATCCCCAGACGAAAGTCGGGGATATATTGGATTCAGGTCCGTCGCGCCGCCGCCGCCGCCGCCGCCGTAGAAATTTCCTTGTGGACGCGATAACTCAAAAACAAATTAATATTTTTTTTTCAAACTTGGTACACATGTTAAGGGTGCCCAAAGGAAGATCCCTATTTTAAGGTGACCTTAAACTCCCAGTAAAAAAGAACTTATGGCCACCTTAAGGTCAGAAATTGCACTTTTGGCCACTTAGAGCCCTGTAGGTCACAAACTATGATGCTCAGCTGGCTGAAATTTTACCTGACAACACATTAATATGTTCTTAGTACATGTGCCGAAAATCATGACTTTAAGTTGAGGAGAAAATTGTGTTTGAGGCCCATAAATACCCCCACTTAGGGATTTTTTGCTATACTTTACACATATTTTGCCCTATAATTTGGAAGTGATAATTCTGATGAGTCTCAAACTGCGCTAGGTATAACTTTGATATGTAATCCTTGTCTGTAGAAAATTTTAGGGTTGTAGGTTTACCCAAAGGGGTCGACTTAAGGTCTCAAAAGTGCCCACAGAGACCCAATTTATGCACTTTTTGCCACTTTCAAGCACTGTAGCTTTCAAACTATGTCTCTCATCTAAGTTAAATATCATCTGAGAATATATCTATGTGTTTTCTTATATGTGCCCCAACATTTAGGCCTTTAATAGACAGTTAACCTGTGTATCAGGACCATAAACACCCACCCGAGTGACCCTTATAAGACATTTTTCACATCTTTTTCCCTGTAACTTGGAAATGGTAAGTCTGAGAAGTTTCAAACTGTATTAGATATATATTCTGTGTGTAATCTTAGTATGTAACAGATTTTAAGTCTGAAGCTTTAATTTTGAAGGTCAAATTGAGGTCTCTAAAAGGCTCCCAAAGACCCAATATTTGGACTTTTTGCTACTTTTAAGCCCTGTGACTGTCAAACTATGTGACTGATAGAGCTCAAATCCTATCTGAGAAGATATTAGTATGTTATTTTTATATGTGCCAAAAATTAAGGCTTTAAGAAGACATTTAACCTGTGTATGAGGACCATAAATCCCCACCCGAGTGACCATTTTTAGACATTTTTCACATATTTTTCCCTGTAACTTGGAAATGGTAAGTCTAAGAAGTTTCAAACTGTATTAGATGCATATTCTATGTGTAATCTTAGTATGTGACAAATTTTAAGTCTGAAGCTTTAATTTGAAGGCCACATTTAGGTCTCTAGAAGGCCCCATAAAGACCCAGTATTTGGACTTTTTGCCAATTTTAAGGCCTGTGACTGTTAAACTATGTGACTGATAGAGCTGAAATCTCATCTGGGAATACATTATTATGTTCTTTTTACATGTGCCAAAAATCAAGGCTTCAAGTAGACATTTAACCTGTGTATGAGGACCTTAAACACCCACCTTAGTGACCCTTTTAAGACATTTTTCACATATTTTGCTCTGTAACTTGGAAATGGTAAGTCTGAGAAGTTTCAAACTTTATTAGATACATATTCTATGTGTAATCTTAGTATGTAACAAATTTTAAGTCTGAAGCTTTAATTTGAAAGCCACATCGAGATCTCTAAAAGGCCCACAATGACCCAATATTTGGACTTTTTACCACCTTTAAGCCCTGTAACTGTTAAACTATGTGATTGATGGAGCTGAAATCCCATCTGGGAATGCATTATTATGTCCTTTTTACATATGCCGAAAATCAAGGTTTTTAGTAGACATTTAACCTGTGTATGAGGGCCATAGACACTCGCCCAAGTGCCTTTTTTGACATTTTTTCCGTATTTTGCCCTGTTATTTGGAAATGCTTAGTGTGACAAGTCTTAAACTGTATTATATATAATTTTTGTTTGTTATGTATGTCCCCCAAAAAGTTTCAGATCTGTAGTTTAATTGCTAAGGTCTCTTTAACAATTGTAAAATGCCCACAGAAACCCAATTTATGGATATTATGCCACTTTAAAGCCCAGTAACTGTCAAACTATGTGGGTTATAGAGCTGAAATCTTTGAATTTTTAAAAGGAAATGCCTGTCTATTTAAATTTTGAATATTAATAATGTTATGGCTATCTTAGTCTTTTAAGAACTTATTTTTGTGTGTTATACCTCTGCTTGCTGAGTTTTTCACTTTTTAAAATGAAACTGGTTAAACATATTCAAGTAGACAAAATGGACACTTTAAGTGAGCTTTAAGTCCCAATATTAATGAAATTATATCCTTATGTAGTAAAACTAGGGGATTTTTAACCCTCAACTAGCCCAGTTTTATTCAGCTTGCCTCAGTTAATTTTGGCACAGCTCCTACAGTTATGAACTCATTTCAGTTGATAATCACATACTTAAAATTCTCAATTCTTTTTGTATTTGAGTACCCCTTTTATATAGATTGTTTGTTTACCATTTATGCTCAACCCACATCCCCCACCCGGATTCCCCCCACCCACCTCTGGGACCTCCAGCTATATTGAGTGACACTAAATAAACAAAGGTATTTAATGATATCAGATGAGAAACAAAGAACTCAATGGGGTTGCAGATCTTGTGTAATAGTGAGAGAGGTGTAGAGAAGGGGAGAGGGGTGGGGGTGGGAGGTGGTGGGCTTCATTACATATAACACAAAGGGGAGTCAGAACTGAGATTGTGTCACATATTTAGGTTGCATATATATGGACCACATATATAGGTATAGAGGAAATGAATAACTGAAAACAATTTGCAAATTCTAAAAATAATATAATAAAAATAATAATATAAATAATTTTTTTTTAAATAATATTTTAGTTGTGAACAAATATAGAAACAGATATGCGCTTTTGGGATTATGAATTTTAGAATGGACATTGAATCATCAATCATTTAAATACTTTGAAGGAAGATTGAAAAATATGATGAGTTGAGTTAAAAATAATATTTTATTTGTCAACAAATATAGAAACAGATATGCTCTTTTGGGATTATTATTTTAGAATGGACATTCAATCATCAATCATTTAAATACTTGGAAAATAGGTTTAGAGTTATCATTGCAGGAAGATTGAAAATATAATTTGAGTTATGTATTCGGCGTCTGGGGATACACCATCTTCCTTGGGGAGATATAAACAGAGTAGATTGATGTGCTGAAGTTCATATAATAATGGGTAATTATGTTTTAAAAATTTCCCACTCAAAACCTGTGGCGTGAGTGATGACCTGTCTGGGGATATGTTGGCGCCGAGTTGGCCCAATCTAGTTACTCATTTATTTAATTAATTACTCACTCATCTATGAAGCAATTCCCCCCAAAAGCAATCCCATACAAGCTATTAACCCAATGAACCTCCATACCAAATTTCAGAAAGCTAGGCTTAATAGCATTCCTTAAAATGTCTGGAAACCAAAGAGCTACTCAAAAGTAGCAAAGTAGCTATTACTCAGTTAGCTATAGAGCCATCATCACCAAAAGCAATCCCATACAAGCTATTAACCCAATAAACCTGCATGATAAATTTGGTAAAGATAGGATAAGAACTGTTGCCTAAAATGTCTGGAAACCAAGTGGGACGGCGGACGGCGGAAAAAGCAAAAATAATATGTCCACCCCCCAGTGGGGACATGATAAGTAAACTAGAGGAATGCTTTTGCTAACAAAAGCGAAACATCCCTGAAAGTTTAAAATGCTTTGTGGTTTTAATAAGCATGCTGTAAAGCTAAGAATGCACAAAGCTGTGCCGTATGTTTTCCCATAAGGGGGGGCCGGGGGATAAAACTGACTGGCTATTTAGATTCTCCACATATGCTTTCCTAATACCTCTTAATACATTCTGAAGCTATAAAAGCAACGATAAAGGAGATATAAGGCAAAAACTCCAAAGCAACTATTTATGACCCCAGTTTGGCCCATAAGGGGGGAGGGTCGGGGGGTAAAACTGACCGGCTATTTAGACTCTCCACATATGCTTTCCCAATACCTCTTAATACATTCTGAAGGTATAAAAGCAACAATAAAGGAGATATAAGGCAAAAACTCAAAATCAGCTATTTTATGACCCCAGTTTGACCCATAAGGGGGGTCGGGGGATAAAACTGACCGGCTATTTAGATTCTCCACATATGCTTTCCCTATACCTCTTAATACATTCTGAAGCTATAAAAGCAACAATAAAGGAGATATAAGGCAAAAACTCAAAATCAGCTATTTTTATGACCCCAGTTTGACCCATAAGGGGGGGCCGTGGGGTAAAACTGACTGGCTATTTAGACTCTCCACATATGGTTTCCTATTACCTCCCAGTTCATTTTATGGCTGTAAATGCAATACTTAAGAAGATAATAAAAAAGAATCACTTCCAAATGAGGATTTGCAAAATTATCGACCGGTATCAGGACTATGTTTCATGTCAAAATTGGTGGAGCGTGTAGTTGTTAAACAGCTCATGCAACATATCAATAGTAACAATCTTGATAATCCTAGGCAATCTGCATACAAAAGTGGTCACTCCACAGAAACCGCCCTGCTGCTTATCAAAAATGAGATCCATCTCTCAATATCACGGGGCGAGCCTACTGCATTGGTCTTACTGGATCTGTCAGCTGCGTTCGACACAATTGACCACCCGACTCTTCTTAATTGTCTTAAATCATGGTTTGGTGTGTCTGGCACAGCCTTGAAGTGGTTCACGTCCTATCTCAGCCACCGTTTCCAGGCAATTAAAATTGGGTCAACCCTCTCTGATTTGCATGAGCTGTTGTTTGGAGTACCACAAGGCTCCGTCCTTGGTCCTCTGCTGTTCTCCTTATACACCACTCCTTTGAGTAAGGTTATTGGAACGCATCCTGACATCAAATACCACTTTTATGCAGACGACACGCAGTTGTTTATTCATATCTCTCACAAAAATGCAGCCCTGGCTTTTAACAAACTGAATTCTTGTCTTCTGGATGTTCAAAAATGGATGTCGTCAAGTATGCTCAAACTTAATCCTGACAAAACAGAGTTTATCATCTTTGGATCCCATGCACAACTCAAGAAATTAGATCCCTATCTCCCAGTTAAGATATTTGGTAATTTCATGCATCCTGCAGTTGTTGTTAAGAACCTTGGTGTCTGGTTTGATGCTAATTTTTCCTTTGCTAACCATGTCCGCAATATTTGTAAGACATGCTTCATTCAAATTCGTGATCTCAGGCGGGTTAGAAAGCACTTGACTGATGAGGCTGCTATCCTGGCAGCTAATGCCTTGGTGAGCAGTCGCCTTGATTACTGCAACTGTCTCTTCAGGAGTCTGTCCAGTCTCAATATGCGTAAACTACAGTGTATTCAAAATACACTTGCCAGGATTGTCACAAACTGTAACAAATACACGCGGGCATCTCCTGTTCTCAAACGACTCCATTGGCTCCCAGTTGAATCTCGCTGTATCTTCAAAACTGCCACTCTAGTTTATAAGTTTCTTCACAGTGGCCATCCCAGTTACTTTGGTCCTCTTCTGCCCACTCGTTGCGGAAGATCAGTCCCCACCCCAAGGCAGTAAAACACAGAGTTGAGGGCACTTTGTTTAATACATAACAAATATATATAATATACATATCTATACTAAAAATTATTTACAGGTCAGTAAAAGTATACAGATTCTGAGTAATGTAAATGCAGTAAATAGTGACTAGTAAGTTAGAGTTCATAGTTCATAAGAAGTCACTATCAGAATCATTAATGAGTTACTAAATACACGAAGAAGTGACTAATAAGTTAAAGTTCATAGTTCATAAGAAGTCACTTCAGAAGTTTACCAGCTTGAAATATTTAAAATACTAAAATAAGAGAATACCAAGAAGTCTACCCGAATCCAGCAAGAGGGAATGACCTTGAAAGGTCACATGATGTCAAACCAAGGTGACCCCTGCTCAGGGTCGCCCAGCAAAGTACCAATGACCTCACAACTGGAGGTGATGATTTGAAAAGTGTTGAAGTTAAGGTCACCCTAAGGCTGGAGACCAGAAGACCTAAGGTTTACAAGATTGTGAAAAATACATGACATACAGCAAAATAATAAGCCCTCAACCCCAACAGTAGGAGCATTTATGCATTAATAACAGTAGCAAGTGATAAAGCAAGGCTTTCACCAGAAGAGTGGTCAGCCTGAATACAGCGCCAGATACAATCTGAGCTCCAGGTACCATGACACTGTATTTGTTGAATGGGGATGTGTGCATTATACGCAAATGTCGCCCCTGACCTTCGAAATGAGTGAAACGTATAGAAGTGAGGGTTCAAACCCAAGGTCATATTGATGGATTTCAAACACTTTCTGATCTTACTATCAGTGATGGGCTGCCAGCCCGATTGTACATTAACTTGGAAGGCAGAATGATCTGCAGACATGGGATATAAGACCTGGAGGGCCTTAAGGGCCCTGAAGGGACAAATTATTCTATTTTTTAACTTTGGTAGTGAAACGACTTGAGCAGTATCTCTAGTTTGGATGGTCTTAGACCATTTGATGAGGACTTTAACCATTTTTTTTGGTGAAAAATAGGTCATGTCCAGTAAGATGCCTGGAGGGGTCAAAACGTGACACAGAGTGAGGGGCCAAGTTCGAAAGCCTAAAAAATCCAAAAAATCCAGTCAGAAACACCGCTCGGAGGACTTGGCCACAGTTGAAATCTTGACAGGCTAAAGATATTTTTTCAAGGCCAGCTAGGTCAATGATGTTATGAGAGGTCAAGCTCAGAGGTCGATTGATTTTCAGAGATTTTTGGAAATATTTGATCTTTTGATGGTCCAGGATGTGGAAAGGCAAATCATACAAGACAAAGCAAGCCTTTATGGCTGACACATAATTTGATATCATAGCAACAGAACATTTGTTATGTACAAGACACTCCAGAAATGACAAGATTACTTTGACATTAAACTCTGGCCACAGATACATCCATACAAATACAAAAGGCCAGGAACACCTTGAACATTCTGAAGTAGGCTTGTCTCGTCTTAGGCCTGAAGGCAGCTTGAGTTCTAACAGCTGCTTTCTTAGACAAGGATTTCAACACCACATTGCCTGAAACAAAGCATAGTAACTGCATTTTAGTAACATGTATATTAGCAATGACGCCCCTGCCCAGGGGCTTACAAGGAAGAACACTTGTCACACAATTATTAACATATTTATCTATACAGATGGCCCCTAGCAAGGAACACACACTGAAGTTACATTATAATTCTGGATCAATTTCCAGAAATTCCATACTAACTGGGACCCATATGGGATCCTGAACATGACTCTGTAGTTCAATAACATCTTTGTAACAACCTGTCCAACGAGACAGTAAGTCAGCCACCCTGTTGTCCAGCCCCCTGATGTGGACATACTGAATGTCCATATCTGCCAGGGAACCGGCATACCATATGTTCCGGGCACATGCCCCAAGGAAGGGGTCTCTTGCTCTGCCTGACCTGAGAACTGTGACCACTGCTTCATTATCACACTTTATTAACACTTTTCTACCTGCCCATTGGGCCTGAAACAATCTAATTGACAGGAGTATGTTTATCATTTCGAGGTGGACGATGGACCAGTTCATATGGCCTTCAGGTATGGGAAGATGGTAAACATACCTACACCAACGCCCCCCCCCCCCCCCCCGAGGCCCTTCAAGCAGGCATCCAGCTCAAGAGTATGATCAATGGGCCTGTGGTCATAAAGTGACACCCCATTGTAGAGTGGAAGGAACTTGTCAAACCATCTAAGGTCACGTTTGAACTCGGGTCAAAGTGATTTTTTGTGCAGCATGACCAGATCTCAGGAGGGCCAGCATTCTGTTTAAAAAAGCACGAGCTGGCTTCACACACTTATGGACATACAAAAGCATGCCAAGTATGGACTGCAGTTGCCTTTTAGTACATGATGTTTTGCCAAGCCATTGACGCACCGTGTCAGAAATCTGACGCAACTTTTCAGGGGGAATGGAGACAGCCATTCTCAGCCATTCTCAGTATTGATTAATATGCCCAGGCACACAACTTGAGTACTGGGGGGTACTAGCTTGCTGTCACTGATGGTAAGGCCCAGGTCCCCCATAAGCTGGAATAACGCGTTGAATGACGCATGCGCAACATCAGTGACGCCCATCCCGACGTAATCGTCTATATAGTCGATGACGCAAAAACCTTTCTGACGCATGACGTGACGCACAGCGTCGCTGAGGCGTTGAAAAATCTGGCTCCTGTGACGCGTCCCGAACGGAAGGCACGTATCAACGTAAGCGTGACGCCACTGAAGCCCCAAGAGGTCAAAATCCCCAGGATCAACCCTCACATGTCGAAAAGCCCTGCTTACGTCAATCTTGTATAAGAGCGCGCCCCTACCTAAGCATTTGAGCTGTGATGTAATATCATCTATGGTGGGGAAGGTCAAAGCAAAAGGACTATTCAAATATGTGTCCTTGTCAATGCCAGCATTAACAGAAGCCCCAATTGGCCAGCTCAAATCAATAATGACCCTACGCCTGTCAGAGTTTGGCTTGTTTCTGGTCATGAACGGTGACGTGTGGCAGTTTTGAATTGGATTTTCTTTGAATGGAAGTAAGGATTTTTTTGAGGTATTACAAGTTAGGTCGCCAGGCATTACTTGCTCACCCAATGGAATGAAGCCAAATTGAAAATCTGATTGTTCACTCCATTCTTTGAAAATTTGACTATTAGCCCCAATGGGGACCTGAGATTTGTTAAATTGTTGAAAATGCATGATACTACTGGCGAATTTTTCTTCCACACCAATTGAATTCACATCATACAGAGGTACAGGACCATCCAGACCCACCTTTTCATTTATGGTGGAGTTCACCCTGCTCTGAGTTTTGAGATTTGAACCCGAGACCATCTTGTTACTGTGAGTTACAGGACAAAAACCCGTGAACCTAGCAATGACCGTTTTACAGGGGTTGTCATGCTTCTGGGAGTTCTCACTACCTTTGCAACCCATGTCTCCATTGCTGATGAGATTTGTATGATTGTTATTACTGACATTTTGCACTTCATTGGATTCAGAGTTAACCTGGCAATCCTGGTGAGGATTCAAACCCAAGGCCATGTTGGTTAACACTTTAGTATTTTCCACGTCAT
Organism: Sabellastarte sp. h YS-2021; assembly: GCA_964017235.1. Classification (NCBI taxonomy): domain Eukaryota; kingdom Metazoa; phylum Annelida; class Polychaeta; order Sabellida; family Sabellidae; genus Sabellastarte; species Sabellastarte sp. h YS-2021. The sequence goes on from OZ024928.1 coordinate 142,738,325, forward strand.
TGGCATTCAAACCACGACCAATACATTTACCAGGTTCAACTGTACTCTCTATGTGTGTACTCTTAGCATTATCAAGTTCGAGGGAGTCCGAACGCAGCCGAGGGTGGACAACAGGGTGGTAGTGCAGTTTATGCTGGCCAGTAGGTATTTTGTTTGTAACCTTCACACTGGGGCTGCTAGCTCGCTGAAAAATTCGAGTTTTAACCAGAATTTCTGAATTTTCAAAAATATTTTTTGACTTTTTTGCAAGCAAGTTGTCAATGTCTCTGGGTCTAACAGCCGAGTTATAGAAGAACCTAGCCACATATTTGGTGTTTTTGGCACTGCCCTCAATGGTATTTGAATTACAACTTGATTCATTGTCATCACCAGTGAGCTGATCAGTGTTAGTGATTTTTGGACTGCCCGCGACAGATACATCTGCACAGCTGCTCCATCCTAATGATGGGCAGCTGCTTGATCGTTTTTTGCCTGTTTTTTGACATTACAATCCTTCTCGGGATGGTTAAGTTGCCTACCCCCCTTGAGGCAATGAGCACATATGTGCCTTTGCAACTTCCCATTATTTTCATGGTCACCTGTATGTGAACAAACACCTGTCTGAAAACTTTTACAAAACCATGGCTTCCTACCTGAGAGATCTGATGGCTTAGCCCAACCACCCCTACTTGAAACATGCTTTTGAGCATGGGCCCTTCGGATCCGATCAATTCGGTCCATGTCTTCCCACTGGAGGGAACCCCGCTCCATTTCGCAAAGTAACACAGCATGTGCTGCCTTAGCACTCTGCCAAGAAAAGTCTGTGGCATCCTCCATCAGATCACTCAAGTAGGAAACCATGGTATACCTTCTATCATTACAACTTTCCTCCATGATGTTTTTACAAAAACCTTGCACCCACTGGGTGAGCGTCAACTGGTCGTATGTGACCCTTTGCCTACTGACGCCACCCAGTATGGCCTCGTGAGGCCATGACACTTTATTTTTGACATTAACCTCAACACTGCCTCCTCATTTTGATTTTAATTTGACAGAACTATCACTACCTGGGAGGTGTGAACTGTGGTTTAACTCCCTAAGCCTCCTGTCAACTTTTTTCTGAATAGCATTGGACTTTAATTGTTCCATGGAGGGGGTGTCACTTTCGTCTGAGGACGAATCACTGGTTACATAAGTGGGCCTACTTTTTTTACTTTTGCTACTTTTTTTACTAGAACTTGACAAAACAGTATCTGTACTTAACTTTCCAGAAGTTGATGCCTGAGTTGTCTGCTACTGTTGTGGCTACCACTTGATCTTCAACCAGATCCAACCTGTATGACATCCTCTTCAGCTGCTCCAGGATTTCCATCTGTATCCGCTGTCCGCCCAGATCCTGACTGTGATCTGTAGCAAGTGACTCACTTGCAACGGCAGCATCTCGTACAAGTCCCTGGGTAACATCATTCTGCTCACTCACAAATTTACACTTCTTCCCCGTGGGTGGGGCATGTCTGTTTTTACAGTTTTTACACCTTTGTTTGTTGTCAGGCATTTTTGAATCAAATATAAATCTCTGTCTCTGTTAAGAACATAGGCAAAAAGGTTCAGCTACAATCTTGACAATGTCAGGCTTAATCAAAGGGTATAATTTGACAAATCACGACCAAATTGGCATAAACATGCAAAGATGATTGAAAATATAGGTTAGACCATCCCTTTGTAACCAATATGCAAAGCCTGAGGTTGTCAAGACGACTCAATCACTGCACAGAAGGCGTCAAAAAGTTGACGTGTCACAAACAGTTCATCCAGCCACTGCACTACTGGACTTCATAAATCACAAATATAAAAGCACTTGTTGCTTGCTAAATGACCGTTCCATTTTATATACACTATTTTACACTTTAAAACCTAAAACAGTATAAAAAACTAAAAAAGTAAAATCAGAAAGTAAAAAATTCAAGTTCCTCAGTAAAATTCAAGTTTTTAGTTAACATGTCTTCCACTCAATGTCAAGTTTCAAAGTGACTTTGTTTCAGGGGGAGAAGCACAGTGAAACAGGGGCAACCAATGAGAATGTGTTGCTTACTGGGGTACCTAGCAACTGTCATTGGTTTACATAACCATTCACATTAGACTGGTACCTCAAGTGTTTATAAGGTACCAGGTAAGATACTGTCTGTGGGGCAGGACTGACATCTGGGGCGCCTGGACGCCCCAAGTGAATAGTACAAGATACAACCATCCAGATAAAAGGTTCCTGGAGGTTCCTCAATTCTGTCCATCTGTACACAAATCCAAAAATCACTTTGGCCACAGCTTTGCTTTTGATGCCCCCACAGTCTGGAATCATTTGCCTAATGAGGTACGTTCTGCCCCAACTCTCACCTGTTTCAGGAAAAGGTTAAAATCATATCTCTTCCACAAGGCATTCCCACCTTAGCTTACACTCTATCCGGCGTCTCCGTGGTACTGGACTTGGCAACGGCTATGGACCGTAAGGGTGTACTTAAAAAAAATTGTTTTTGATCATGTGACCTTCACAAAGGTCAAATTTAAGCATGCCTAAGGTATATAACTGCCAAATATGGTTTGAAAACTTCTAATAATAAGGGAGATATTCAAGGGAGACCATAATGTGGCGGTGGCGGCGGCGAGGAAACTGAGGTGAAAACAAATAAGTGCCCTTTCAGGGAAGCTTAATTAACTTTTTGTAAGTTCATACCCTACCTAATGGACTATACTATAAAAGTCGGTGCCAACCGGTCCCGCCATACACCAGAGAAAGATGACCTGTGTTTCCACCGGCAAAACTGGTCGAGTGGTGCATTCACTAGGTGGTACGTCCTACTTCCTTCCTTCCTAGACATGACATTATAGCATCTTTTTTGTTGCCTAAACCTAGATATACCCTTAGTAAGCCGATAGTGGGGTTGGTTGGGAGAGTCTGTCTTGTCCACTAGGTAGGGTATTAACTTATAAAAATTTAATCTACTTATTTAATGGACAATATGCTAGAATACCTGCTCGGATGGTGGGTAGCTTATTGGGGACTTAAATTGAACTCAAAAAGACCTTAGTAGTCTTTGGCGGACATCGACTGGTCCCCTTGGTCAATTGCTGGTAAACAGGCTGCCCCCCCTCCCCTTTTAACAGACCTCTGACGTGGAGAAAGAGAGGTATGTGTTTAGTCACTGGAGAGGCCCTCTTTGGGAGGAAGAGGTGACTTGTCGGTAGTCTTGAGCAGACCACTGCCACCTTGAAGACCCTTGGTAAGGTGGCGGACTGCTTACTTAAGCATAGGCTAGTGGTGCAGCCACCACCAGACCCAGATGAAAGAGATCTGATTCACCCCCGACCACATCCTTCAAGTAATACTCTGTGAAGGTGTTGTGGGATTTCCAGTGTCATTCTGATAATAATTGTTCTAAGGAGGCTCCTGACTGGAGGGCCTTAGAAGCAGCAAAGACCTTAACACCATGGGCTTGAACCCGATATAATTTATTGGACTCTTCTTGACTAGAGAGCTCATAGCATAGGATAACAGTCTGCTTGACCCATGGTGAGATAGTGGCAGATCAATTCTTTGTTCTGCCTAAGGTCTGAGGTCCTGTCGAGATAGTAGAGCAGGATTTTAACTAGGCATAGTGACCTATCAGGCTTGAGTGATTTGTACAGAGTTGGAGCCAGGGCAGGAATAACCACTGGGGCCACACTGTCTGCACCCTCCTTTGCCAGCTGGTTCTTTGAGAGAAAGCTGGGCGAGGGGTAGAGTTTGTCTAGTGTCTGATGTTTTTCTTGAGTCAAGCATGGACCTCACTCCTGCATTTGCCTGAACCCACGACTAAGAAGGAGACAGTCTTACAGGTCAGATACTTCAAGGAGGCATCTTTAAGGGGTTAAAAAGAAGCCTTTGTCAGGTGGTGTAAGGCCAAGAAAAGAGGGAATGTCTCGGCGACCCTTGGGTCTGAAACTATCAGGGAGACGAGTGAGATTTTCATCCCTGCTGACATTAGTGGGTGAGTTTCTCAGCTAGTCTGCAATGGCTGATCTATAGCCATCCATTGTACTTGGCTGTAACTTCTTGTCCTGGAATAGATACAGGAGGAAGTCAGCTATGGATTTTATAGCTGGTGCTCTGAAGTCCACCTGATTACTGTGGCACCACTTTGTAAAAATGGTCCACTTTGCTCCATAGATTTATCTGGTTGAGACTCTTTGAGGAGCCTCAATTCAGGCAGTCACTGCCTCAGGAAAGCCATGCTCTTTCTTTGATTGCTGAGGCTCTAGGAGCCAGGTATAGAGATTTAGGTTCAACAGATTCTTGTGTGGAATCTGAGTGAATGGTTGAGTCAGCAGGTTAGGCAGGCCAAGAAACATCTGGCTGGACATGGCCACCAGATCCAGGGCATGTTGGGCCACTCTGGAGTGATCAGAATGATTGTCCTGCAAGGGTAGTCCTTACATTTTGCCACAACTTTGCCCAGAATGGCTTCTGGTGGAAAGGCATACTGGTCCAGGTCCTCCCTAGGCAGACTGAGTGCATCTACTGCCCAGGCTAGGGATTCAGGAACTGGTGACACAAATTGAGGTAGCTTGTTGAACTTTGTTGCAAACAGGTCTGTTTTAGGATGGTCACACCTGGTGCATATCAATTGGAAGACCTCTGGAAGGAGAGACAAGTCTGTCTGGATGATCTGGCCTAGCCTGGATAACTTGTCTGCTACCACATTCAGTTGGCCTGGATTGTGTCTGGCCTTGAGAGTCACCTGTTTCCTGGCGCACCAGGTTAGGATTCTCCACAGTAGGGCACACAGTGGCCATGACCTCATGCCTCCCCCCTTGTTTATGTAGGCAACTAGTGTGGTATTGTCTGTTGCTATGAGTAAATTCTTGTTTGAACAGTGGTCTTGGAACTCTTTAAGGGCCAAGAAGACCACTTTTACTTCCAGATAGTTGAAATGCAACTTGCTTTCCAGCAGGGAATAGATCCCCTTGCCGTGAGATCTCCTGAGTGACTGTCCCAGCCTTCTTTTGAGGCATCTGTAAAGATCTGAAGAGCTTGGCTATGTAGGTGTAGTGGCTCTGACCTTGCAAGACATTTGGGTCAGCTATAACATAGTAAGACTGCAGACCTGTAGCTCATTGCATAGCTGAGAAGTAGCTATTTTCAGGTTCTTAGTGTTGAGAAAATCACTGGTAACTTGAAATCTATTGCATTTACAGTACATGTATTTTGTTTAACTATGTTTTTTATTGCGTTAATACATCTTACCTAATAGACGATAGCTACTCTCTTGGAACTACCATTTAGTGTGGGCTGAGAGACCTTGGGATTGGGACCACCTTTTCTAGTAATTCTGTTTTCCTCCAATGATTTATCAGGTGCCACCGGATTGGCCTCATGTGGAGCCAACCTAGGTAGACTTGCCTGTCTGTCGTTAACAGGCCTACGAGTGACACAAGCTGCCTGACTCAACAGTAAGGTTTGGTGAGACGCTCATGAATTTATAAGTTTAAGGTCTGACAACATTCCATGGTGGGTGTGACCTTGCCCTCTCTGAGGTTGTACTGGTAATGTACGAAATCGAAGATCTGCTTGGGTTCCAGTTCTGACTTTTCCATGTTTACCACTCCTAACTCAGAGCTACTAAGGTCTGGATATGCAGGAGACAAGCTTGGTGGGATGCGTCTCTCACCAACCAATCGTCAAGGTACTAGTGGATTCTTATACCCTTGTTTTGAGCCATCAGTTGACTTCCTTGACTACTGCTATGAATTCCATTGGAGCAGTGCATAGACCAAACGGTAGAGCTTTGAATTGGTAGGATTGACCCTGAACATGAAAATGCAGGTAATTCCTGGACTGTGGGTTTATTGATGTATGGAAGCGAGCGTCCTTGAAATCTATGGATGTTTCCCATTCGCCTTTCTGCACGGAAGTCCTTGTGCTCTCCGGTGTCTTCATTTTGAAAGTCTCTGATTTCAGGTATTTGTTGTATATGAGCTCAGATCTAGGATAGGTCTCCAATTGCTGTTGGATGTTGGAAGAAAGCCAGAGAAAGCCTGATTCTGGACCTTTTCTATTGCATTCTTTTGAATAAGTGCATGTAATGCCTCCATCTGGTAGCTGTTCCTGAGGGTATCTACATAGCCACTTTTTATTACTGGAGACCTGGTCAAAATTGGCCGGTTCCAGATGGGGAGGGTGTAACCTTCTTTGAGGATTCTTATGACCTTGGAGCTGGCCCTAAGGGTGGCCCAAGTTTTTCGAATCTGCTTCAGTTTGGCCCTTGTACTTGACCCCTTGTCTTAAGAAATCCAGGTAGCTCTCACGTCTGAGCAGAGTGATATTCATCATGTTAATGATTAGAAAGTCTGACAAGTCCTACATGGCTCTGGCCATAACATTCTGATTAAAAGTCATAAAGTAGCCTAGCTCATCAGCTGCTTCCTGTACTTTAGTGGCTGACTTCCCCTTGGCTTTCTTATCTTGAGTGACCTTTAGTGGCTATGTTGTCCTGAACCTTAGGTAAACAACAACTAAAGCCGCCTGCCAAGTTGCAAATAAAGGTTGAGTCTCTGGCTGACCTTTCCCATTTCCTTAGGGTTTCCTCTGCTATAGGCCGGGAAGCCGGTGACCTGCCACTATGGCCTAGCGGGTAACACACTTGTCTAGGAACTCAGAGGACGTGGGTTCAATCCCAGGTACAGGCAGATACATAGTGGCTCGGACGACAACTTAAAATGGCGGTCCTCTGTCATTGGGTCCTATCCCCAGTGGCAGGTTAAAGAACCTCAAGGACGTTGATAAATAGTCATCATTGAGCCTCTATCTTCAAGTTAGGTGAATGTCAGTTACTTGTGAATTGGGGCTGTACCTGTAGTCGGATTGGTTAAATAGCACTTTGAGTCCTGTAGTACATGGAGATATTGCGCTGAGTATAAATACATACATACAACATAACCTTGTAGACAGGGATGGCCTAGGAATTCTGGAGAAAGCACTATTAAGCTTGCCGGTTCATTGGACCAGTAACTAACTTTTGATCTGGAAAAGGCTTTCTTATCCGAGTACACATAATACCACTTCTGAGTGTGAGGAACATTTACAAACTGGCATCAGTCTATTGGTATCAGTACTACGAGCAGGATACTCTTCGGTGTGTGTCAGGTTAAGTTTCTTCAACTTCTGGCAGAGCCAGTTATCTGATGGCAGTTTTACAGATATCTTACCGGTTAAGAGGCTTCAGAGAATGGCAAAAGGGTATGATCTTGTGAGGAGGTTACACTTTCAAAATCTGGCACCTGGTGCAAACCTGTATATGATTTTACTCCAACCATTTCTCAGTAATTTTGCTCTTTAGATATCTGTTAATCAGAGTCCTGTTCTGGTGTGCTGGTTTCCAGGTTCAGACACTTCTCCCTCTTCCTCAAGAGGCACTTCTCCCTCCCCCTCAAGAGGAAGCACAGGATAAGTGGAGTCGGCTTCAGAGTCAGAGTCTGGATACTGCGAGGTAGCATCGGCAGTTGATTTAGGTAGAGGCTTGTCATTGGTGTCAGTCACAGGACACACAGGACCGACAGGAGGAATGCATGGTATATCTGGAGCAAGTACACCAACCAGTGACTGTCTCTCAGGTGATACTGGCATTGAGATCGGTTGAAAAGTTAGCCAGTGACATGGCTTCAAGTCTTCGGAACCTCTCCGACCATTTAATGTCCAATGCCTTGATTTCATCCGAAGACTTCTTCTTGTGGACTCTTATGCAGGGGTTGCTTTCCTCTTATTAGTGACCATTTTCTGATCAGAAACACTAGCATCGACCTCCCCTAGAATCTGAACAGATCCTGGGTCTTGAAGCTGTGCCAAGTTCTTTTCTTTTTATGTTTTGTAAGTGGGCATGGCCAGCTCGGACTTCTGAGCAGAATTCAAAGAGTTACAGAGTTCACAGTCTTTCTTCATAACACAAGGGTCACTCCCAGCACCCTTATAATGACACCACGCTCACTTACTGTGTAGGTCAAACTCAGACATAAGATGCCCACAACTTCTGCGCTTTTGTCCAGAAGAGGCCATGGTGTATATACAAACACTTGATAAAAGTATTTCTTGGAATAAGATGTCTTAATGAATTTTACAAAAAATTCCATCAACTTTCGAAAAGCGTCTGAATGCACATATGCCAAACTAAAAAGATGCTATGATGTCACATCGTCTAGACGGGAAGGAGGTAGTAGGGTGCTCCGCCTAGCGAATGCACCACTCGACCGGTCAGTGCCAACCAGTATAGCATATTGTCCATTAGGAAGGATGTATTAACCCAATAAAAAGCCATTTTGTCACTTTTCAGCAGTTATGGTGATGAATTTACTGCTTCTATTTTCAAAAGTATTACAGGTACACAATTTCTCTCAATGGTGTTGTTCACTTACTTTTTGTGAATTATGACATAGTAAATTTTCAGACTGGTTGCTCAATACATGAATGAGTAATAGCTACTTACCAGGTACTCGCTTTTTAGCAGTTTTAATAATGAAAAATAATGTGTTTTATCTCCTTTATTATTGATCCCAGAGGTTTGGGATTCGAAGACCTCTTCTGGGAAATCATGTGGCTGGCATATTTTGGTGGGATCGGATTTGACCTTTGACCTGTCTCAAAATCAAATGGGGTTGTGGAAACTTTCAATGCCCTTGATCTCTTTATTACTGGTCCTACAGGTTTGGAATGTGAGGAAATCATGTGCCCTGAATCTTTTGGTGGGTCTAATTTGACCTTTGACCCTTCATTTAAGGTCAAATGGGGTCACTGATACTTTTAATACCCTGTTTCTCCTTTATATTGGTCACAGAGGTTTGGTATGCGAAGACAACTTCTATATTCATGTATCCCGAATCTATTTGTGGATTCAGATATTTGTTATTTGTTAAGCAGTAATATTCAAATACCACTTGACAACAACATATACCTGTTAAATTGTAATAGCCTAGAATATTTGGACATCTGAGCTCATATTTTTTCAAGCTTTATATTAAATTCTAATTTTTTATCTGAGAAATTTCTCAGGAATCAACTTTCTCTATTTGTAATGTTTAAGTTTTAGCCTAAAATATCAATTACAAGTAGATGTGAAGCTGAACTCTCCTTTATGCAGATATTATCATTTATGTATGTCAAATTTTTAAGTTTCTTAATCAATTTTCAATTTTCTGATTTCAGCAAAAAAATTACATACGGCTTTGTATAAGAAACCAGCTTAGGTACATAAACTTTAAAATAGACACCAAATATTCAAATATTCACCAAATAACATGACCAAATATGTGAACGGTGATATTGCCTTGGTTTTCAGATTCAGAGGTTTCACCAAGTACTCTAAATTTAACTGTTCAATTTTGTTCTCAACAGATGAAATATATAATACACTTGAATAATAACACAAGAGAGAAATTAAGAAACCAATTCAATAGATATAATTTTCAGAAGTTTTGTTGCCATTTTATATTACATTACCACACTAACAATTCACTTAAATTTGAAATCATCTGGATTCGAAGATTATCTGACAGTGTCAGCTAGAGTTTACTTTCACGAAGGCACCTGTTATTCTTCCAAAATGCTTCTCTGATGAAAAGATAATTACTTTATATCTAGAAATCCCAGCTAAGCAGATTTATTTCTCCTGGTAATACCAGATTTATCTCAACTGAGGTCAAATGTGTATGTTAGTCTTGCGTCTTTTAACTCAAATTTAAATCACAAAGTGACAAACAATCTCAATACAGAAAATACAAGACAATGAGTATTGCATAACATTACACACCTATTTCCAATGGACATCATATTCTATTCCAGTGTTTGTTTTTTTACTATGAGAATACTAGTAATGCTACATTATGGTCTCTTTTCAAAGACACAGTCAATAAAGATTGTATATGATTTTGATTATATGAGTAAATAGTACCAGGGTGAAGTTTATTTATTTGAACATTTTTAAATGGTGGTGAAATCAGTCCCACTTGTGGCAAAATCAAGGCACAATGTGATAATAGTGGCAAAATCTTGGTGGCGAATTTCAATGAACACCATCCATAAACTATGACAATTTTTATTGCAAATATCAAATAAGCTACTAAGGCTTACAACTTACAATGAAGGTGAAGCAGTCTCACAATGTGAAATGAATAATTTTCCTAAGAAACTGGATTCTATAATCCAAAATGGTAAAATTATTAAACTGTGTTGACATTATAATGCATGCCACTTTTATCAATGGATTTAGGCTCTGTAAAGCTCCCAAGTGGAAAAGGTTACAAGTCATTTCTACTTTTAACAATTTACCACATCTTTAGAAATACAAGGATATTTTACACTTAAATAATCTTTTGTTATTTAACAATGGTAAACTAAAACACTTCAAATCACAAATACTAACACTATTAAAGCACTTGAAAATACGAATAAAACTGATGTGTTACATGATAAACAATGTAAAATATCACCAATTAAAAGGTAGACCAGTTTTTTATGTAAATAAACACATACTTGCCAGGTGTTCAATATTTTCAAACTTTGGCTCACTTCCAAACAACTACCTGTGAATAATACCCTAACAGACATTTAAGAAGACAACTGTGCCAGATATATACATATAGTTCCTATTTAACACAAAGCAAATGTCAACTATATACATATATACAATTCCCACTTGGAAAAATACGTTAGATAGCTTTTGACAATAATTTTTAAAGGTTAGCTCACTGTATTTCAGTACAAAATCTTCGAGGCTGAATGTAAAATTTCAATGAATCTTGTTGTTTACATTTGACTAGCATTTTCACAACTAGTGTTCCATAAAATATGCCAAAGGTACAACTTTAATGCACACATTAATTAATCTTTACATTATTCTTTTAATTTTCTGGCTAAAATCCATTCATAAGAAACAAGTTTAACCAATCAGAGAGCATATTTACAGTATGAGCACCATTTATATAACTAGAGGATCGCTCGCAAAAAAAAAAGATAATGTTTTTGCATAGCAAAAACAAAGCGTCCCGAAAAGGATATAAAGGTGAGTGCTAAAGTATTAAGAAAATGCTTCGTTTCTAGCCTTATACTGTTGTGGCAACCAAAGTCAGCGCAGTCTGCTCTATCTAGCACGGTTTTCACGATATAAGCATTTTTCTGTTTTGCAAAAAATAAAAAAATTAAAAATGTCCGCTATATTTGGCGAGACAAAAATATTTTGAAAACTGGCATGGCTACTCTGCAGAGATACCCAGCAGGTCCAAAATTTTGTTGAGTTCGCTCCATATAGCACAGTTTTCGAGATATAAGCATTTTTGTGTTTTGCAAAAACTTTGAAAATTCAAAATGGCCACCATTTTTGGGGAGACAAAATTTTTTGTCAAGACCACTGCCGTGGTGTGTATCTCCCGCCGAGCATTAAAGCAGAAGAAATAGCTTTTCCGAGATATTCACAATTTTTCATTTTCGTGTGTGAAAGGTCTTCCAAAAGTAGGTGAATGAGTTATTTGAGAAAAATTGGCTATCTGCAATACTATTAAGAGATAATTCACATTTACTCATTTTGAGTAGGTGAATAATTATCTATGGGTCTGAAACTTCACCAAGTGAAAGCTCTCCCAAAAGTAGGTGAATGAGTTATTTGAGAAGAATTGGCTATCTGCAATACTTTTAGAGATAATTCGCATTTACTCATTTTGAGTAGGTGAGTAATTAGCTATGGGTCTGAAACTTCACCATGTGAAAGCTCTCCCACAAGTAGATGAATGAGTATTTGATAAAAATTGGGTATCCGCAATACTTTTACAGATAATTAGCATTTACTCATTTTGAGTAGGTGAATAAATAGCTATGGGTCTGAAACTTCACAGAGTGAAAGCTCTCCCAAAAGTAGGTGAATGAGTTATTTGAGAAAAATTGGCTATCTGCAATACTTTTAGAGATAATTCACATTTACTCATTTTGAGTAGGTGAATAGTTAGCTATGGGTCTGAAACTTCACCAAGTGAAAGCTCTGCCAAAAGTAGGTGAATGAGTTATTTGAGAAAAATTGGCTATCTGCTATACTTTTAGAGATAATTCGCATTTACTCATTTTGAGTAGGTGAGTAATTAGCTATGGGTCTGAAACTTCACCAAGTGAAAGCTCTCCCAAAAGTAGGTGAATGAGTTATTTGAGAAAAATTGGCTATCTGCAATACTTTTACAGATAATTCGCATTTACTCATTTTGAGTAGACGAGTAATTAGCTATGGGTCTGAAACTTCACCAAGTGAAAGTTCTCCCAAAAGTAGGTGAATGAGTTATTTGAGAAAAATTGGCTATCTGCAATACTTTTAGAGATAATTCGCATTTACTCATTTTGAGTAGGTGAGTAATTAGCTATGGGTCTGAAACTTCATGAAGTGAAAGCTCTCCCAAAAGTAGGTGAATGAGTTATTTGAGAAAAATTGGCTATCTGCAATACTTTTACAGATAATTCGCATTTACTCATTTTGAGTAGGTGAGTAATTAGCTATGGGTCTGAAACTTCACAGAGTGAAAGCTCTCCCAAAAGTAGGTGAATGAGTTATTTGAGAAAAATTGGCTATCTGCAATACTTTTAGAGATAATACACATTTACTCATTTTGAGTAGGTGAGTAATTAGCTATGGGTCTGAAACTTCACCAAGTGAAAGTTCTCCCAAAAGTAGGTGAATGAGTTATTTGAGAAAAATTGGCTATCTGCAATACTTTTAGAGATAATTCGCATTTACTCATTTTGAGTAGGTGAGTAATTAGCTATGGGTCTGAAACTTCATGAAGTGAAAGCTCTCCCAAAAGTAGGTGAATGAGTTATTTGAGAAAAATTGGCTATCTGCAATACTTTTACAGATAATTCGCATTTACTCATTTTGAGTAGGTGAGTAATTAGCTATGGGTCTGAAACTTCACAGAGTGAAAGCTCTCCCAAAAGTAGGTGAATGAGTTATTTGAGAAAAATTGGCTATCTGCAATACTTTTAGAGATAATACACATTTACTCATTTTGAGTAGGTGAGTAATTAGCTATGGGTCTGAAACTTCACCAAGTGAAAGCTCTCCCAAAAGTAGGTGAATGATTAATTTGACAAAAATTGGCTATCTGCAATACTTTATGAGATAATTCGCATTTACTCATTTTGAGTAGGTGAGTAATTAGCTATGGGTCTGAAACTTCACCAAGTGAAAGCTCTCCCAAAAGTAGATGAATGAGTTATTTGATAAAAATTGGGTATCCGCAATACTTTTACAGATAATTAGCATTTACTCATTTTGAGTAGGTAAATAATTTGCTATGGGTCTGAAACTTCACCATGTGAAAGCTCTCCCAAAAGTAGGTGAATGAGTTATTTGAGAAAAATTGGCTATCTGCAATACTTTTAGAAATAATTCGCATTTACTCATTTTGAGTAGGTGAATAATTGGCTATGGGTCTGAAACTTCACCATGTGAAAGCTCTTCCAAAAGTAGGTGAATGAGTTATTTGAGAAAAATTGGCCATCTGCAATACTTTTAGAGGTAATTCGCATTTACTCTTTTTGAGTAGGTGAGCAATTAGCTATGGGTCTGAAACTTCACCAAGTGAAAGCTCTTTGGGATAGCTGCTCTGCAGAGATACCCTGAAGATAAAAAATTTCGTCGAAATCGCTCTATGTAGCACGGATTTCGAAATATTAGCATTTTTGTGTTTTGCAATTTTTGCGCAAAAATTCGAAAATTCAAAATGGCCGCCATTTTTGGCAAGATAAAATTTTTTTGAAAATTGGCATGGCTACTCTGCCGAGATACCCTGTGGGTCAAAAATTTCGTCGAAATCGCTCTATCTAACACGGTTTTCGAGATATAAGCATTTTTGTGTTTTGCAATTTTGCGAAAAATTTGAAAATTCAAAATGGCCGCCATTTTTTGCGAGAAATTTTTTGTTTGAAAATTGGCATGGCTACTCTTCAGAGATACCCTGCGGGTCAAAAATTTCGTCGAAATCGCTCTATCTAGCAGGGTTTTTGAGATATAAGCATTTTTATGTTTTGCAATTTTTGCGAAAAATTCGAAAATTCAAAATGGCCGCCATTTTTGGCGAGACAATTTTTTTTGAAAATTGGCATGGCTACTCTGCAGTGTTACCCTGTGGGTCAAAAATTTCGTCGAAATCGCTCTATCTAGCACGGTTTTCGAGATATAAGCATTTTTGTGTTTTGCAATTTTGCGAAAAATTCGAAAATTCAAAATGGCCGCCATTTTTTGCGAGAAATTTTTTGTTTGAAAATTGGCATGGCTACTCTGCAGAGATACCCTGCGGGTCAAAAATTTCGTCGAAATCGCTCTATCTAGCAGGGTTTTTGAGATATAAGCATTTTTATGTTTTGCAATTTTTGCGAAAAATTCGAAAATTCAAAATGGCCGCCATTTTTGGCAAGATAAAATTTTTTTGAAAATTGGCATGGCTACTCTGCAGATATACCCTGTGGGTCAAAAATTTCGTCGAAATCGCTCTATCTAGCAGGGTTTTCGAGATATAAGCATTTTTATGTTTTGCAATTTTTGCGAAAAATTCGAAAATTCAAAATGGCCGCCATTTTTGGCGAGACAAAAATTTTTTCAAAATTGGGATAACTACTCCGCAGAGATACGCTGAGGGTCAAAAATTTCGTCGAAATCGCTCTATCTAGCACGGTTTTCGAGATATAAGCATTTTTGTGTTTTGCAATTTTTGCGAAAATTTCGAAAATTCAAAATGGCCGCCATTTTTGGAGAGACAAAAATTTTTTGAAAATTGGGAAAACTACTCCGCAGAGATACCCTGCGGGTCAAAAATTTCGTCGAAATCGCTCTATCTAGCACGGTTTTCGAGATATAAGCATTTTTGTGTTTTCCTTATTTGGAAAATTCGTAATGATTAATTAATCATTAATTACTCGGCCATTTCTTGACCAATCAATGCCAAAATCTAATGATTTCCAGATTTTAATACAATGAATGTATTTGCCAAGTTTCAGGTGAATTGATAAAATTCCTTTCAAGTTATCATCCGGACAAGCTTCCCCATCGAAAAAAGACATTTTTGGTCATGTGACCTCTCTGATTGGTTGAAATGTCACTGCAGCATATTCAAAAAAAATCCCCAGGGCTACTGCCTAAACCTGCCAAATTTGAAAAGAATCCGCCTAACGGTTACAGAGTTATAAGGAAAACAAAATGCGGAGCCGGCGGAGCCGCCGGAGCCGGAAGCTCTCCCATACACAAACAAGCGTCCCTTGCGGGACGCTTAATTAAGACCACTGATAAAACCATTGTAGTAACTAGTAACCAATGTCACAATCCAAAGAAACTACGGGACACAAACCAGATACATTTTGATGTTGTTTATAAAATTATTAAACAAGGGTTGTAATCAGTGATAGGAAGATAATCTATGCCACCTGGGTGATATATATTATGCATGATATCTGTAGTGTTTAATAAACTGTGATGTGTTTTTTTAAAGTTTAGACATCTGACATTATAAATGTGAAATTTTAGGCAGTTAATGTCATTTCCAATGCACGGGTCATTATGATTGGTGATTTGCTGGAAGAGGATACTAGTACAGAATAGCTGGTAATGATTCCCAAAATCTCAACCACCCATCACCAACCATTCCATATACAACAGATTCTTTACAAGTAAACCATCCAACATTAACAGGATTTGGTTGCAATTTCAGCTTATACCTCAAAATACAGCATTTTCTGACATTTCATATACACCTAAACTCAACTGGTGCTGGTTCTACAGCTAGAGTCAACTGTAACAGTCACAGATGATTGAAGACGTGGATGTTGTTCATTATCCCTAGTCATAACACTATCACATGTTTTGCATTCAAGTACAATACATTCAGTTTCCACTTTTTGAACTCTTCTTTACGGTTATACCGGTACACATAATTAGATAAACTACCCTCTTTACAGTTATACACATAATTAGATAAACTACCCTCTTTACAGTTATACACATAATTAGATAAACTACACGCCTGCTGCTATCTGTTTATGAACTTTATCCATGAGTAATTGATCCAGTCTTTTCTGACGTACGTACACAATACTATATGACAATAGTCCAACAATAAGTGTGATTGTTTCAAATGTCCAAAAATTCCTTTCTTCCAGCCAGCCGATTTTTGGACAGCTACAACAGAATATTTCGGTAAGTATACCAACACTACAGTACAGTCCCAAACACCAATACACTTCTTCATAAATAGGGATTACAGACAGTAGGGTAAATTTTACCCTTAAAAAGGGCCTGTCTATTGAAATAGAGCTATACTAAAAGAATGGGGGTATACTTAAAGGAAATTAACATGAACCTCAATGAAGGATTATGTCATGAAAAAGGATATATGTATACTGCAGAACACTACTCCGTTATACTGATATTTCATCATAACACTATAATTATAAATATGCTAAATTTACATAATAATGATATTCACATAACGCAAATCTGTGAAATACTTTATACTGAATAACGTTATTCAAGTCTTAAATTTGTGCCATTTATGCTGCCCAGTCCAAATCACGTGTACTTGGATCCATGTCATTATGACCTTGCCAATGTTTCATACCTTATTTTAATATGCAATGCTTACCTTCTGTAAGACTCTTTTTCCACTTTGTCCATACCTGTACATTTAATTTTTTCTTTATATCCAGTTCGTGTACAAAAATCATGCACTTTCTGAAATAAAATAAGCAAATCACTCAGTACACCCATAAACAACAGTAAACATCATTACAAGTCAACTTGATCTTGTTGTTCATCCTGGTTTCTTTAATGTCCTTTATGGTTAGACACATTCTAAAGTCTCAAAAACCAGTTATACAGTTTGTAACAAATATTAAAAAGATATAAAACATCCATTTTGTGGTAACAACATACCTAGTGAAAGCAGTTACAACTTAGATGTGTAAAAGGTAAATGTAAATGGGATGGAATGGAAAGCAGATGAAACCACTGGATATTTAAAATGTGTGAAAAGATAATACAAGTTGGCATGGCTTTGTACAATTAAAATCTCAATCTATGCAGACATTCTATATTTACCATCACACTTATAATGATAGCTGCAACATAAATAAGTGAAACTTTAAATTATATACTCTTATAACTAGAGGATCGCTTGCAAAAAAAAAAGATAATGTTTTTGCATAGCAAAAACAAAGCGTCCCGAAAAGGATATAAAGGTGAGTGCTAAAGTATTAAGAAAATGCTTCGTTTCTAGCCTTATACTGTTGTGGCAACCAAAGTCAGCGCAGTCTGCTCTATCTAGCACGGTTTTCAAGATATAAGCATTTTTGTGTTTTGCAAAAAATAAAAAAATTTAAAATGTCCGCTATATTTGGCGAGACAAAAATATTTTGAAAATTGGCATGGCTACTCTGCAGAGATACCCAGCAGGTCTAAAATTTTGTTGAGTTCGCTCCATATAGCACGGTTCACGAGATATAAGCATTTTTGTGTTTTGCAAAAACTTTGAAAATTCAAAATGGCCACCATTTTTGGGGAGACAAAAATTTTTGTCAAAACCACTGCCGCGGTGTGTATCTCCGGCCGAGCATTAAAGCAAAAGAAATAGCTTTTCCGAGATATTCACAATTTTTCATTTCGTGTTTGAAACCTCTGCCAAAAGTAGGCGAATGAGTCATTTGAGAAAAATTGGCTATCTGCAATACTATTAAGAGATAATTCACATTTACTCATTTTGAGGTGAATAATTAGCTATGGGTCTGAAACTTCACCAAGTGAAAGCTCTCCCAAAAGTAGGTGAATGAGTTATTTGAGAAAAATTGGGTATCTGCAACACTTTTAGAGATAATTCGCATTTACTCATTTTGAGTAGGTGAGTAATTAGCTATGGGTCTGAAACTTCACCAAGTGAAAGCTCTCCCAAAAGTAGGTGAATGAGTTATTTGAGAAAAATTGGCTATCTGCAATACTTTTAGAGATAATTCGCATTTACTCATTTTGAGTAGGTGAGTAATTAGCTATGGGTCTGAAACTTCACCAAGTGAAAGCTCTCCCAAAAGTAGGTGAATGATTAATTTGAGAAAAATTGGCTATCTGCAATACTTTTAGAGATAATTCGCATTTACTCATTTTGAGTAGGTGAGTAATTAGCTATGGGTCTGAAACTTCACCAAGTGAAAGCTCTCCCAAAAGTAGGTGAATGAGTTATTTGAGAAAAATTGGCTATCTGCAATACTTTTAGAGATAATTCGCATTTACTCATTTTGAGTAGGTGAGTAATTAGCTATGGGTCTGAAACTTCACAGAGTGAAAGCTCTCCCAAAAGTAGGTGAATGAGTTATTTGAGAAAAATTGGCTATCTGCAATACTTTTAGAGATAATTCGCATTTACTCATTTTGAGTAGGTGAGTAATTAGCTATGGGTCTGAAACTTCACCAAGTGAAAGCTCTCCCAAAAGTAGGTGAATGAGTTATTTGAGAAAAATTGGCTATCTGCAATACTTTTAGAGATAATTCGCATTTACTCATTTTGAGTAGGTGAGTAATTAGCTATGGGTCTGAAACTTCACCAAGTGAAAGCTCTCCCAAAAGTAGGTGAATGAGTTATTTGAGAAAAATTGGCTATCTGCAATACTTTTAGAGATAATTCGCATTTACTTATTTTGAGTAGGTGAGTAATTAGCTATGGGTCTGAAACTTCACCAAGTGAAAGCTCTCCCAAAAGTAGGTGAATGATTTATTTGAGAAAAATTGGCTATCTGCAATACTTTTAGAGATAATACGCATTTACTCATTTTGAGTAGGTGAGTAATTAGCTATGGGTCTGAAACTTCACCATGTGAAAGCTCTCCCACAAGTAGATGAATGAGTTATTTGATAAAAATTGGGTATCCGCAATACTTTTACAGATAATTAGCATTTACTCATTTTGAGTAGGTAAATAATTAGCTATGGGTCTGAAACTTCACCATGTGAAAGCTCTCCCAAAAGTAGGTGAATGAGTTATTTGAGAAAAATTGGCTATCTGCAATACTTTTAGAGATAATTCGCATTTACTCATTTTGAGTAGGTGAGTAATTAGCTATGGGTCTGAAACTTCACCAAGTGAAAGCTCTTTGGGATAGCTGCTCTGCAGAGATACCCTGAAGATAAAAAATTTCGTGGAAATCGCTCTATGTAGCATGGTTTTCGAAATATTAGCATTTTTGTGTTTTGCAATTTTTGCGCAAAAATTCGAAAATTCAAAATGGCCGCCATTTTTGGCAAGATAAAATTTTTTTGAAAATTGGCATAGCTACTCTGCAGAGATACCCTGTGGGTCAAAAATTTCGTCGAAATCGCTCTATCTAGCACGGTTTTCGAGATATAAGTATTTTTGTGTTTTGCAATTTTGCGAAAAATTCGAAAATTCAAAATGGCCGCCTTTTTTGGCGAGACAAAATTTTTTTGAAAATTGGCATGGCTACTCTGCAGAGATACCCTGTGGGTCAAAAATTTCGTCGAAATCGCTCTATCTAGCACGGTTTTCGAGATATAAGCATTTTTATGTTTTGCAATTTTTGCGAAAAATTCGAAAATTCAAAATGGCCGCCATTTTTGGCGAGACAAATTTTTTTTCAAAATTGGCATGGCTACTCTGCAGAGATACCCTTTGGGTCAAAAATTTCGTCGACATCGCTCTATCTAGCACGGTTTTCGAGATATAAGCATTTTTGTGTTTTGCAATTTTTGCGAAAAATTCGAAAATTCAAAATGGCCGCCATTTTTGGCGAGACAAAATTTTTTTCAAAATTGGGATAACTACTCGGCAGAGATACCCTTTGGGTCAAAAATTTCGTCGAAATCGCTCTATCTAGCACGGTTTTCGAGATATAAGCATTTTTGTGTTTTGCAATTTTTGCGAAAATTTCGAAAATTCAAAATGGCCGCCATTTTTGGCGAGATAAAAACTTTTTGAAAATTGGGAAAACTACTCCGCACAGATATCCTGCGGGTCAAAAATTTTGTCGAAATTGCTCTATCTAGCACGGTTTTTGAGATATAAGCATTTTTGTGTTTTGCAATTTTTGCGAAAATTTCGAAAATTCAAAATGGCCGCCATTTTGGGCGAGAAAAAAATTTTTTGAAAACTGGGAAAACTACTCCGCAGAGATACCCTGTGGGTCAAAAATTTCGCCGAAATCGCTCTATCTAGCACGGTTTTCGAGATATAAACATTTTTGTGTTTTCCTTAATATTTGGAAAATTCGTAATGATTAATTAATCATTAATTACTCGGCCATTTCTTGACCAATCAATGCCAAAATCTAATGATTTCCAGATTTTAATAGAATGAATGTATTTGCCAAGTTTCAGATGAATTGATAAAATTCCTTTCAAGTTATCATCCGGACAAGCTTCCCCACCGAAAAAAGACATTTTTGGTCATGTGACCTCTCTGATTGGTTGAAATGTCACTGCAGCATATTCAAAAAAATTCCCCAAGGCTACTGCCTAAACCTGGCAAATTTGAAAAGAATCCGCCTAACGGTTACAGAGTTATAAGGAAAACAAAATGCGGAGCCGGCGGAGCCGGAAGCTCTCCCATACACAAACAAGCGTCCCTTGCGGGACGCTTAATAACTCTCAAAATGTCTCACGAGAAATGTCAAAAAAACTCACATATTCCAGATTTGTACAAGGAGAACATTCCTCAAGTACTTCAACTTTATCTGCATCCCAGCATGGTTCCTGACTACTGTTTTCTATGATCAAATACAATGTAATAAACTGTTTGTGGTAAAAATCATTTGAACACAACAACATTCTCCTGAAAAAAAGCCATTACATGTACTTGTATTATACTCTGTCCTTAGTGTTGTAACTTTTAAAGTGGATAACAGGGGCTTTTGTCTCGAGATTGTTTTCTGTGGCTAATAGTATCAGAGGTACATTCTGGGTTAATTAAATGATGAAGCTATGCAATAAAATAAGAAACTATAGAGACATGCTGGAACATACACAGTTCATTGGTTTAAATGTGACTTAAACTGATGGGTGGTTGCCACAGAAAAATAATTTTCAGAATTCATATTTTAATAGTATGCTTATAAATTGTAAGGCTAATGTCCTAATGAGAGCACAAGGTTTATTAAAGATATTTCCTGTACCTATGGCCATCAAAGGAGAGTAAATCACTTGTAACCTATTGGCTTATTCAAAATGAACAACTAGTGTGACTCAAACAAATGCTAAGTTATTACTATAAAGTTATTTTCACTTCACTTTTCACATGACACCTGTACTTTTATATTGAAAGCAGATTTTAAAAGCTTTAACTATACAGAATTACACATACAGATCATTGTGTTTAAAATAATTACTCATACTACCTGCTGCTGACACATCTTTCATCCTATTATGAAAGGAATAGTTGTTCTCCAGTATTAATACTATCACAGAGATGCTGAAGAAAAGAAACACAGAGTAATTAAAGTACACGGTTATGAAAAGTTCAAGACACCACAGTAGAAATCAGAACATACTACATATGCTGGTTGTTGAACCTTTTGTCCAACAATTCCTTTATCTGATTCCGATCAGATATAATTATATGTAACAAATTCTTACCAAAACATTATGATAACTTAGTATTGAGAATATTTGAATTTCAAAATCAAAATCATTTCACTTATTTAGGTACTAATTATTAGTTAACTGATGAAAGTGCAGGACAAGGTATAAAGTTACAAATACCTGACTAGAAATCCACATGCCAATAGCATGCGCTTCTTGGTACAAAATTCAATCATGTTTTAATTTTCCATGCCACATGGAATAAACACTATAAAGAAGAAAATAAACAGCAAACTAGTAAAGTATGTATAATGGAATAAAACATTTATACTGGTACAAACACAACTTTAAGACTTTATAGTATGATGACCCCACATGACCTTAAAGAGGGGGGTCAAAGGTCAAAATACTACAATTGTAAAGATATGCAGACCTTCAGTTCTTATTGGTTATTTCCACATTTTGAAGCCCTAGGACCAATAACAAGGGAGATATAAGGCATTTTCAATAAGATGACTCAACTTGATCTTAAAGCAGGGGTCAAGGATCGAATTCGACCTTAAATTTGGGTGCCATATTGTCATATATCAGTTATGACAACAGGCATTTAAATTGGTTTTAACATCTTTAATGATGGTTATAACACTGATTACATTGGATTACCCTTTGAAAAAATTTGATAATATGAAAAAATGAGAAGAAAGTTTATTTTCTTCTCATTTTTATACATATTTTTGTACATGATCAACAAGACACAAAGAGTGGAATAAAAATATTTAATATTTTGATATTTTTTTTTCAAATTTAAACATTGCATGTTATGCAATTATATCAAATTGCTACAAGGTTTTACAATATTTACAGAATTTTAAACTAATGGCAATATCAAGATTTACAGTAAGACTCTCAAGCTATTTATAGATCTGTGCTGGAGCCATAAGGCCTGATACAGCCTATTAAACATCTTATATTCTCTTTATTACACTTAAGTATCTGATTAAAACATTTACCATTGTCTTAAATTAATTGTCCAATGAATATTTTTTATAAAACCAAGTACCTTTGTTGGTAAAACAATACAAATATATTTTCATATCAAAAATACAAAAAAGTATTTTTCAAACTTTACACATTTTGTGAGACCTAGTCACCTTACTCATTAAGATCTTTAAAAATTATACTAATGTTTTATATATTGTACAAATAGTATTCTTAACAAGTACTGCCGCTTTCCAAGTTTTGTTTCAAGTAAGAACTACAGGTGTTTCTCCGACGATCATCAAACATTTTTTTTACACAATCTCTGTCTGGTTCTAATCTCTGAAAGCTTGAATCTCTTTATGGGTGCTCCTCTTTATCAGGCCTGGGGTCAAGTACATGCAGCCAAGTACAACTAGAAAAATGTTTTTGCTAACAAAAACAAAGCGTCCCAAAAGGTCAGATGCTTTATAGTATAAAGTAGAAAAAGGTTTTTGAAAAGAAAAACATGCAGCGCTGAGAGAAGAAGCTAAAGTTAAGCAGACAGTGTGGAAGTTTATGCATTAACATGAAAGAAAAATGTAAGCTTTATTTTGTTTTCTATGGTCATAAATTGTGTAAAGTTAGTTTAATAAATGCTATAGTTTGTAAGAAGAGTAGTTTTAAAATAGATATTTGGCAAAACAAGAAAATCTGCTATTTTATGACCCCAGTTTGACCCGTAAGAAGGGGTCAGTGGGTAAACCTCACTAGCTATATAGACTCTCCATATATAGGGTAGCGTGATCACTGGGTTGAAAAGCCCAAGAAGCAATAATGAGAGGGATAAAAGAACTTTTCCATATGATAAACTCAACTTTGAAGCAACTTTACTAAGCAGCAGATGTAAAATTTGCTAAAATCACTGCATGTTTTACAGTTAAATAAATGACATTTTCCATTTCCACAAATATTCAAGACCCCTGTCAGAATATTGAAAATTCAAATTTATTTCCAGAAGAGTCCTTACTACTAGGGATGCAAGGAATCATAAAATTGTGAACTGAATCACTTTGCAAATCAAGTTTTGCAAACCGGGTGTAGGACATTTCGTACCCGGACATTTCGTACCAGGACATTTTGTACCAAGACAATTCGTACCCGGACATTTCGTACCCAGCCTAGGACATTTCGTACCCAAAATTTAAAGTTACAATTTTTACTGTGCTCTACCGTGTGCAAAAGTATTTTTAAAGTTTATGTTTAAAATTAGTTGTTTAAAGTTTTGGGGTCTGAAGCTCTGGAATTGTCCATATATTTAAATCAATCTGTTGTCTAACATCTTTTGTTTATCATTTTTAAATTTTATATGGTGCTTTGTGGGGTTTGGAAGTTCATAGTCTGGGTCTATTCATGTATTTACTGTTAAGGTATCTATTCTGTGGGAGACAATATCATTAACTGATTATTTGATTTAATGTTATTCATTCAATAAAGATTTTACTCATACCTTTTCAGCCTTTTTTTCTTTTTCTATGAAGCCACAAACTTGGTCACTAATAGGAACCCTGTTTTCTGTGACACTTGACTCTATTAACAGTTAATCCCCAGCAGATTATTTTTGCAAACATGAAAACAGAAAGACAAAAACATGTGCAAACCCTGAATAAAGCTTGTCATCCTATGAAACAAAACAAGTGTCACCTGGTAAACCCATTGAGCTGTTGATAAAAGAATAGGAGGGATTCTGTGCTCTCTGACATTCGTTACACAATTTATTTGTTTTGTTCTATTATTTATTCTATTATGATTGTTAAAACTGGAAAATATGTAAAGTGGCTGTAGTTAAAGTGATTTTTAAATTATAGACTCTAAAACAATATTTGTTGATGAACTTTAAATCCAACACATATTTTCTTCCCAAAAGCTGAAACTTTGAAACTCAAAAAACCTTTTACTTTGTGCCAACTGAGAAAGTGCTATAAAATTTCAATAAAATCTACCAATAAATAAAACATTTTGAATTTTTAAATTTTGAGTACGAAATGTCCTAGCCTGGGTACGAAATGTCCGGGTACGAATTGTCCTGGTACGAAATGTCCCGGTACGAAATGTCCGGGTACGAAATGTCCGTACCCCTTGCAAACCAGATCAATTCATGAATCGGCTTGGTTTAAAAAAACTTTTTCAATCTTGATGCTAAATATTATGCCACTATAAATATCAAAGTCTTACTAATATATCAGGCATTTAAAGGAAAATTTGCTAAGGGGGAAGTTGCAACTCAACAATAGCCTTTACATGAAACAGCTTGTCACTGTTAAATGCCATATATCTATTTATATTTTAGAAAAAGGTGTAGTAAAATTTAAGCCTTTAGAAAGGCAAGAAGTTTTTGACACAATGCTCTGAAGACATCTATCCCAATGAGTAAATAAATGGTCAATGTTCCAACAAGCCTATTTATATCCTATGAATAATGCTAATTTCTATTTATATATAATTGCCAGTCTTTGATGAGTCCCCAGAGAATTAGTCCACTGGGTATGTGCTGATAAGGTATAAAATCAAGTTAATGTGTGTCTCCCCAACACCCCCCTCCCCTGCTGTAGTCTATGCATGAAGAAATGCTCATAAAAGGGGCAAGATGTTATCTTTATCTATGCTCTGTTGAAAGTGTCAGTGATATGTAGATGTTATGTATAAATAAGAGACATAGTAAAGAATATGTTTGCATTGCTGAGTTATTAGTTTACTGCAGAAGAATGGAAGTCAGAAGAAGTGACAATGAGCTGAAAATGGGAATTTATAAATGTGTCATTATCAAACTGCTGCACCGAAATAAGTTTGTAAATATTTGGACCCAGTTTTTCACAATAAAACAAGCACAATTTGATGCATATCCTAAT
Organism: Sabellastarte sp. h YS-2021; assembly: GCA_964017235.1. Lineage (NCBI taxonomy): Eukaryota > Metazoa > Annelida > Polychaeta > Sabellida > Sabellidae > Sabellastarte > Sabellastarte sp. h YS-2021. The sequence goes on from OZ024928.1 coordinate 142,763,793, forward strand.
TTTAGATGATGACAACAAAATACGAATGTATTTTGCCTGCTTTAATAGTATGTATAAAAGTAGTGAGTGCAATTTCAAAAAGTTACACCCTTTGCACGAAGATATGAAAATAACATTAAGATAATGACATCATTAATAAAACTTATTTTAAAATATTAAAGTAGAAATTCCAATCTATGACCCCCACTGTCTCGACACTTCACATGTGGTTTCCCAATACCTCTTAATACATTCTAAAGCTTTAAAAGCAAGAGTAAAGGTGATAGAAGGCAAAAACACAAAATCGCCTATTTTATGACCCTAGTTTGCTCCATACGGTGGGTCGGGGGTAAATCTGACTGGCTATCTCGACTCTTCACATATGCTTTCCTCATACCTCTTAATACATTCTAAACTCTAAAAGCAAGAATAAAGGAGATATAAGGCAAAAACACAAAATCAGCTATTTTATGACCCCCAGTTTGACCCATAAGGGGGGGTCCGGGGGTATATCTGACCGGCTATCTAGGCTCATCACTAGGTTTCCCAATACCTCTTAATACATTCTAAAACTGTAAAAGCAAGAATAAAGGAGATATAAGGCAAAAACACAAAATCGGCTATTTTATGACCCCAGTTTGACCCATATGGGAGGGTCTGGGGGTAAATATGACCGGCTATCTAGACTCTTCACATATGGTTTCCCAATACCTCTTAATACATTCTCAAGCTCTAGAAGCAAGAATAAAGGAGATATAAGGGGAAAAGATGAAATTGGCTATTTTATGACCCCAGTTTGACCCCTACAAGGGGGTCGGGGGGGGGGGGGAATTTGACTTGCTTTCTAGACTCTCCACATATGGTTTCCTACTACCTCCCAATACATTTTATGGCTCTAAATGCAATACTTAAGAAGATAATAGGGGGGTTCACATGAATTTTAAGCTTTCTGATTGGTACCTGTGAGAAAATCACTCATAAATCGGTCAATTTTCATCGGATTGCTCCCAAAATCTAATCAGCTCACGTTTTTGATAGTATAAACATGTGTATGAAGTTACAAGCCTCTGCGGTCAGTAGATTTTCCTGAACTGCGATGACGGGCGGGTGTACCCGAAAAAACTATTTTTTGATCATGTGACCTTGATAAAGATCAAAGGTCAAATTTAAGCATGTGGAAAAATTTTCCCACGCCTAAGGTATATACATGCCAAATATGGTTAAAAAGCTTGCAATAATAAGGGAGATATTCAAGGGAGACCATAATGCGGCGGCGGCGAGGAAACTGACGCGAAACCAAATAAGCGCCCTTTCAGGGACACTTAACTAGATTGGGCCAACTCGGCGCCAACATATCCCCAGACAGGTCATCACTCACGCCACAGGTTTTGATCGGAAATTTTTTAAAACATAATTACCCATTATTATATGAACTTCAGCACATCAATCTACTCTGTTTATATCTCCCCAAGGAAGATGGTGTATCCCCAGACGCCGAATACATAACTCAAATTATATTTTCAATCTTCCTGCAATGATAACTCTAAACCTATTTTCAAAGTATTTAAATGATTGATGATTGAATGTCCATTCTAAAATAATAATCCCAAAAGAGCATATCTGTTTCTATATTTGTTGACAAATAAAATATTATTTTTAACTCAACTCATCATATTTTTCAATCTTCCTTCAAAGTATTTAAATGATTGATGATTCAATGTCCATTCTAAAATTCATAATCCCAAAAGCGCATATCTGTTTCTATATTTGTTCACAAATAAAATATTATTTAAAAAAAAATTGTTTATATTATTATTTTATTATATTATTTTTAGAATTTGCAAATTGTTTTCAGTTATTCATTTCCTCTATACCTATATATGTGGTCCATATATATGCAACCTAAATATGTGACACAATCTCAGTTCTGACTCCCCTTTGTGTTATATGTAATGAAGCCCACCACCTCCCACCCCCACCCCTCTCCCCTTCTCCACACCTCTCTCACTATTACACAAGATCTGCAACCCCATTGAGTTCTTTGTTTCTCATCTGATATCATTAAATACCATTGTTTATTTAGTGTCACTCAATATAGCTGGAGGTCCCAGAGGTGGGTGGGGGGAATCCGGGTGGGGGATGTGGGTTGAGCATAAATGGTAAACAAACAATCTATATAAAAGGGGTACTCAAATACAAAAAGAATTGAGAATTTTAAGTATGTGATTATCAACTGAAATGAGTTCATAACTGTAGGAGCTGTGCCAAAATTAACTGAGGCAAGTTGAATAAAACTGGGCTAGTTGAGGGTTAAAAATCCCCTAGTTTTACTACATAAGGATATAATTTCATTAATATTGGGACTTAAAGCTCACTTAAAGTGTCCATTTTGTCTACTTGAATATGTTTAACCAGTTTCATTTTAAAAAGTGAAAAACTCAGCAAGCAGAGGTATAACACACAAAAATAAGTTCTTAAAAGACTAAGATAGCCATATCATTATTAATATTCAAAATTTAAATAGACAGGCATTTCCTTTTAAAAATTCAAAGATTTCAGCTCTATACCCCACATCGTTTGACAGTTACTGGGCTTTAAAGTGGCATAATATCCATAAATTGGGTTTCTGTGGGCATTTTACAATTGTTAAAGAGACCTTAGCAATTAAACTACAGATCTGAAACTTTTTGGGGGACATACATAACAAACAAAAACTAGAGGATCGCTCGCAAAAAAAAAAGATAATGTTTTTGCATAGCAAAAACAAAGCGTCCCGAAAAGGATATAAAGGTGAGTGCTAAAGTATTAAGAAAATGCTTCGTTTCTAGCCTTATACTGTTGTGGCAACCAAAGTCAGCGCAGTCTGCTCTATCTAGCACGGTTTTCAAGATATAAGCATTTTTGTGTTTTGCAAAAAATAAAAAAATTTAAAATGTCCGCTATATTTGGCGAGACAAAAATATTTTGAAAATTGGCATGGCTACTCTGCAGAGATACCCAGCAGGTCCAAAATTTTGTTGAGTTCACTCCATATAGCACGGTTTTCGAGATATAAGCATTTTTGTGTTTTGCAAAAACTTTGAAAATTCAAAATGGCCACCATTTTTGGGGAGACAAAATTTTTTGTCAAGACCACTGCCGTGGTATGTATCTCCCGCCGAGCATTAAAGCAGAAGAAATAGCTTTTCCGAGATATTCACAATTTTGCATTTTCGTGTGTGAAAGGTCTTCCAAAAGTAGGTGAATGAGTTATTTGAGAAAAATTGGCTATCTGCAATACTATTAAGAGATAATTCACATTTACTCATTTTGAGTAGGTGAATAATTATCTATGGGTCTGAAACTTCACCAAGTGAAAGCTCTCCCAAAAGTAGGTGAAGTTATTTGAGAAAAATTGGCTATCTGCAATACTTTTAGAGATAATTCGCATTTACTCATTTTGAGTAGGTGAGTAATTAGCTATGGGTCTGAAACTTCACCATGTGAAAGCTCTCCCACAAGTAGATGAATGAGTATTTGAGAAAAATTGGGTATCCGCAATACTTTTACAGATAATTAGCATTTACTCATTTTGAGTAGGTGAATAAATAGCTATGGGTCTGAAACTTCACAGAGTGAAAGCTCTCCCAAAAGTAGGTGAATGAGTTATTTGAGAAAAATTGGCTATCTACAATACTTTTAGAGATAATTCACATTTACTCATTTTGAGTAGGTGAATAATTAGCTATGGGTCTGAAACTTCACCAAGTGAAAGCTCTGCCAAAAGTAGGTGAATGAGTTATTTGAGAAAAATTGGCTATCTGCAATACTTTTAGAGATAATTCGCATTTACTCATTTTGAGTAGGTGAGTAATTTGCTATGGGTCTGAAACTTCACCAAGTGAAAGCTCTCCCAAAAGTAGGTGAATGAGTTATTTGAGAAAAATTGGCTATCTGCAATACTTTTAGAGATAATTCGCATTTACTCATTTTGAGTAAGTGAGTAATTAGCTATGGGTCTGAAACTTCACCAAGTGAAAGCTCTCCCAAAAGTAGGTGAATGAGTTATTTGAGAAAAATTGGCTATCTGCAATACTTTTAGAGATAATTCGCATTTACTCATTTTGAGTAGGTGAGTAATTAGCTATGGGTCTGAAACTTCACCAAGTGAAAGCTCTCCCAAAAGTAGGTGAATGAGTTATTTGAGAAAAATTGGCTATCTGCAATACTTTTAGAGATAATTCACATTTACTCATTTTCAGTAGGTGAGTAATTAGCTACGGGTCTGAAACTTCACCAAGTGAAAGCTCTGCCAAAAGTAGGTGAATGAGTTATTTGAGAAAAATTGGCTATCTGCAATACTTTTAGAGATAATTCGCATTTACTCATTTTGAGTAGGTGAGTAATTAGCTATGGGTCTGAAACTTCACAGAGTGAAAGCTCTCCCAAAAGTAGGTGAATGAGTTATTTGAGAAAAATTGGCTATCTGCAATACTTTTAGAGATAATTCGCATTTACTCATTTTGAGTAGGTGAGTAATTAGCTATGGGTCTGAAACTTCACCATGTGAAAGCTCTCCCAAAAGTAGGTGAATGAGTTATTTGAGAAAAATTGGCTATCTGCAATACTTTTAGAGATAATTCGCATTTACTCATTTTGAGTAGGTGAGTAATTAGCTATGGGTCTGAAACTTCACCAAGTGAAAGCTCTCCCAAAAGTAGGTGAACGATTAATTTGAGAAAAATTGGCTATCTGCAATACTTTTAGAGATAATTCGCATTTACTCATTTTGAGTAGGTGAGTAATTAGCTATGGGTCTGAAACTTCACCAAGTGAAAGCTCTCCCAAAAGTAGGTGAATGAGTTATTTGAGAAAAATTGGCTAACTGCAATACTTTTACAGATAATTCGCATTTACTCATTTTGAGTAGGTGAGTAATAAGCTATGGGTCTGAAACTTCACCAAGTGAAAGCTCTCCCAAAAGTAGGTGAATGATTAATTTGAGAAAAACTGGCTATCTGCAATACTTTTAGAGATAATTCGCATTTACTCATTTTGAGTAGGTGAGTAATTAGCTATGGGTCTGAAACTTCACCAAGTGAAGGCTCTCCCAAAAGTAGGTGAATGAGTTATTTGAGAAAAATTGGCTATCTGCAATACTTTTAGAGATAATTCGCATTTACTCATTTTGAGTAGGTGAGTAATTAGCTATGGGTCTGAAACTTCACCAAGTGAAAGCTCTCCCAAAAGTAGGTGAATGAGTTATTTGAGAAAAATTGGCTATCTGCAATACTTTTAGAGATAATTCACATTTACTCATTTTTAGTAGGTGAGTAATTAGCTATGGGTCTGAAACTTCACCAAGTGAAAGCTCTGCCAAAAGTAGGTGAATGAGTTATTTGAGAAAAATTGGCTATCTGCAATACTTTTAGAGATAATTCGCATTTACTCATTTTGAGTAGGTGAGTAATTAGCTATGGGTCTGAAACTTCACAGAGTGAAAGCTCTCCCAAAAGTAGGTGAATGAGTTATTTGAGAAAAATTGGCTATCTGCAATACTTTTAGAGATAATTCGCATTTACTCATTTTGAGTAAGTGAGTAATTAGCTATGGGTCTGAAACTTCACCAAGTGAAAGCTCTCCCAAAAGTAGGTGAATGAGTTATTTGAGAAAAATTGGCTATCTGCAATACTTTTAGAGATAATTCGCATTTACTCATTTTGAGTAGGTGAGTAATTAGCTATGGGTCTGAAACTTCACCATGTGAAAGCTCTCCCAAAAGTAGGTGAATGAGTTATTTGAGAAAAATTGGCTATCTGCAATACTTTTAGAGATAATTCGCATTTACTCATTTTGAGTAGGTGAGTAATTAGCTATGGGTCTGAAACTTCACCATGTGAAAGCTCTCCCAAAAGTAGGTGAATGAGTTATTTGAGAAAAATTGGCTATCTGCAATACTTTTAGAGATAATTCGCATTTACTCATTTTGAGTAGGTGAGTAATTGGCTATGGGTCTGAAACTTCACCATGTGAAAGCTCTTCCAAAAGTAGGTGAATGAGTTACTTGAGAAAAATTGGCCATCTGCAATACTTTTAGAGGTAATTCGCATTTACTCTTTTTGAGTAGGTGAGCAATTAGCTATGGGTCTGAAACTTCACCAAGTGAAAGCTCTTTGGGATAGCTGCTCTGCAGAGATGCCCTGAAGATAAAAAATTTCGTCGAAATCGCTCTATGTAGCACGGTTTTCGAAATATTAGCATTTTTGTGTTTTGCAATTTTTGCGCAAAAATTCGAAAATTCAAAATGGCCGCCATTTTTGGCAAGACAAAATTTTTTTGAAAATTGGCATGGCTACTCTCCAGAGATACCCAGTGGGTCAAAAATTTCGTCGAAATCGCTCTATCTAGCACGGTTTTCGAGATATAAGCATTTTGGTGTTTTGCAATTTTGCGAAAAATTCGAAAATTCAAAATGGCCGCCATTTTTTGCGAGAAATTTTTTGTTTGAAAATTGGCATGGCTACTCTGCAGAGATACCCTGTGGGTCAAAAATTTCGTCGAAATCGCTCTATCTAGCAGGGTTTTTGAGATATAAGCATTTTTATGTTTTGCAATTTTTGCGAAAAATTCGAAAATTCAAAATGGCCGCCATTTTTGGCGAGACAAATTTTTTTGAAAATTGGCATGGCTACTCTGCAAATATACCCTGCGGGTCAAAAATTTCGAAATCGCTCTATCTAGCAGGGTTTTCGAGATATAAGCATTTTTATGTTTTGCAATTTTTGCGAAAAATTCGAAAATTCAAAATGGCCGCCATTTTTGGCGAGACAAAATTTTTTTCAAAATTGGGATAACTACTCTGCAGAGATACCCTGCGGGTCAAAAATTTCGTCGAAATTGCTCTATCTAGCACGGTTTTCGAGATATAAGCATTTTTGTGTTTTGCAATTTTTGCGAAAATTTCGAAAATTCAAAATGGCCGCCATTTTTGGCGAGACAAAAATTTTTTGAAAATTGGGAAAAGTACTCCGCAGAGATATCCTGCGGGTCAAAAATTTTGTCGAAATTGCTCTATCTAGCACGGTTTTTGAGATATAAGCATTTTTGTGTTTTGCAATTTTTGCGAAAATTTCGAAAATTCAAAATGGCCGCCATTTTGGGCGAGACAAAAATTTTTTGAAAATTGGGAAAACTACTCCGCAGAGATACCCTGCGGGTCAAAAATTTCGTCGAAATCGCTCTATCTAGCACGGTTTTCGAGATATAAGCATTTTTGTGTTTTCCTTATTTGGAAAATTCGTAATGATTAATTAATCATTAATTACTCGGCCATTTCTTGACCAATCAATGCCAAAATCTAATGATTTCCAGATTTTAATAGAATGAATGTATTTGCCAAGTTTCAGGTGAATTGATAAAATTCCTTTCAAGTTATCATCCGGACAAGCTTCCCCATCGAAAAAAGACATTTTTGGTCATGTGACCTCTCTGATTGGTTGAAATGTCACTGCAGCATATTCAAAAAAATTCCCCAAGGCTACTGCCTAAACCTGCCAAATTTGAAAAGAATCCGCCTAACGGTTACAGAGTTATAAGGAAAACAAAATGCGGAGCCGGCGGAGCCGGCGGAGCCGCCGGAGCCGGCGGAGCCGGCGGAGCTGGAAGCTCTCCCATACACAAACAAGCGTCCCTTGCGGGACGCTTAATTATATATAATACAGTTTAAGACTTGTCACACTAAGCATTTCCAAATAACAGGGCAAAATACGGAAAAAATGTCAAAAAAGGCACTTGGGCGAGTGTCTATGGCCTACATACACGGGTTAAATGTCTACTAAAAACCTTGATTTTCGGCATATGTAAAAAGGACATAATAATGCATTCCCAGATGGGATTTCAGCTCCATCAATCACATAGTTTAACAGTTACAGGGCTTAAAGGTGGTAAAAAGTCCAAATATTGGGTCATTGTGGGCCTTTTAGAGATCTCGATGTGGCTTTCAAATTAAAGCTTCAGACTTAAAATTTGTTACATACTAAGATTACACATAGAATATGTATCTAATAAAGTTTGAAACTTCTCAGACTTACCATTTCCAAGTTACAGAGCAAAATATGTGAAAAATGTCTTAAAAGGGTCACTCAGGTGGGTGTTTAAGGTCCTCATACACAGGTTAAATGTCTACTTGAAGCCTTGATTTTTGGCACATGTAAAAAGAACAGAATAATGTATTCCCAGATGAGATTTCAGCTCTATCAGTCACATAGTTTAACAGTCACAGGCCTTAAAATTGGCAAAAAGTCCAAATATTGGGTCTTTATGGGCCTTCTAGAGACCTAAATGTAGCCTTCAAATTAAAGCTTCAGACTTAAAATTTGTCACATACTAAGATTACACATAGAATATGCATCTAATACAGTTTGAAACTTCTTAGACTTACCATTTCCAAGTTACAGGGAAAAATATGTGAAAAATGTCTAAAAATGGTCACTCGGGTGGGGATTTATGGTCCTCATACACAGGTTAAATGTCTTCTTAAAGCCTTAATTTTTGGCACATATAAAAATAACATACTAATATCTTCTCAGATAGGATTTGAGCTCTATCAGTCACATAGTTTGACAGTCACAGGGCTTAAAAGTAGCAAAAAGTCCAAATATTGGGTCTTTGGGAGCCTTTTAGAGACCTCAATTTGACCTTCAAAATTAAAGCTTCAGACTTAAAATCTGTTACATACTAAGATTACACACAGAATATATATCTAATACAGTTTGAAACTTCTCAGACTTACCATTTCCAAGTTACAGGGAAAAAGATGTGAAAAATGTCTTATAAGGGTCACTCGGGTGGGTGTTTATGGTCCTGATACACAGGTTAACTGTCTATTAAAGGCCTAAATGTTGGGGCACATATAAGAAAACACATAGATATATTCCCAGATGATATTTAACTTAGATGAGAGACATAGTTTGAAAGCTACAGTGCTTGAAAGTGGCAAAAAGTGCATAAATTGGGTCTCTGTGGGCACTTTTGAGACCTTAAGTCGACCCCTTTGGGTAAACCTACAGCCCTAAAATTTTCTACAGACAAGGATTACATATCAAAGTTATACCTAGCGCAGTTTGAGACTCATCAGAATTATCACTTCCAAATTATAGGGCAAAATATGTGTAAAGTATAGCAAAAAATCCCTAAGTGGGGGTATTTATGGGCCTCAAACACAATTTTCTCCTCAACTTAAAGTCGTGATTTTCGGCACATGTACTAAGAACATATTAATGTGTTGTCAGGTAAAATTTCAGCCAGCTGAGCATCATAGTTTGTGACCTACAGGGCTCTAAGTGGCCAAAAGTGCAATTTCTGACCTTAAGGTGGCCATAAGTTCTTTTTTACTGGGAGTTTAAGGTCACCTTAAAATAGGGATCTTCCTTTGGGCACCCTTAACATGTGTACCAAGTTTGAAAAAAAAATATTAATTTGTTTTTGAGTTATCGCGTCCACAAGGAAATTTCTACGGCGGCGGCGGCGGCGGCGGCGGCGGCGGCGGCGCGACGGACCTGAATCCAATATATCCCCGACTTTCGTCTGGGGATATAATTAAGAGTCTTTATAGATATATATGTCCTATATCAAGACCATTTTTAGTTGATTTTGTTGCTTAGAGATGTCTTAGTTCTCCAAAGAAGTAGTTCCTATTTGCGCTGATGGTTAAAGACTTTATCTAAATCTACTTAACTTGCAGCAAAGATTTGGGGGCATATGTTAAAAAGTAGTTCCAAATACAAGGTGTCCTTCTGCATAGATGGTTTAAACATTGCTATATGGGGATAATCAAGGTTGGGTTTTTTCCGGATAAAACCTATTTTTTCCGGGTCGGTGGAAAAAACTGGATAAAACCCCCTTTTCGCTGTTTTAAACCGGACAATACTGGGTAAAACTGGAAAAAACTGATTTAAATTAAATATAATTATACAAAAATAATATTACATCACATATAAAGTACTTGATACTAATTACAACTAGAGGATCGCTCGCAAAAAAAAAAGATAATGTTTTTGCATAGCAAAAACAAAGCGTCCCGAAAAGGATATAAAGGTGAGTGCTAAAGTATTAAGAAAATGCTTCGGTTCTAGCCTTATACTGTTGTGGCAACCAAAGTCAGCGCAGTCTGCTCTATCTAGCATGGTTTTCAAGATATAAGCATTTTTGTGTTTTGCAAAAAATTAAAAAATTAAAAATGTCCGCTATATTTGGCGAGACAAAAATATTTTGAAAATTGGCATGGCTACTCTGCAGAGATACCCAGCAGGTCAAAAATTTTGTTGAGTTCGCTCCATATAGCAGGGTTTTCGAGATATAAGCATTTTTGTGTTTTGCAAAAACTTTGAAAATTCAAAATGGCCACCATTTTTGGGGAGACAAAAATTTTTGTCAAGATCACTGCTGCGGTGTGTATCTCCCGCCGAGCATTAAAGCAGAAGAAATAGCTTTTCCGAGATATTCACAATTTGTCATTTTCGTGTGTGAAAGCTCTTCCAAAAGTAGGTGAATGAGTTATTTGAGAAAAATTGGCTATCTGCAATACTATTAAGAGATAACTCCCACAAGTAGATGAATGAGTATTTGATAAAAATTGGGTATCCGCAATACTTTTACAGATAATTAGCATTTACTCATTTTGAGTAGGTGAATAAATAGCTATGGGTCTGAAACTTCACAGAGTGAAAGCTCTCCCAAAAGTAGGTGAATGAGTTATTTGAGAAAAGATAATTCACATTTACTCATTTTGAGTAGGTGAATAATTAGCTATGGGTCTGAAACTTCACCAAGTGAAAGCTCTGCTAAAAGTAGGTGAATGAGTTATTTGAGAAAAATTGGCTATCTGCAATACTTTTAGAGATAATTCGCATTTACTCATTTTGAGTAGGTGAGTAATTAGCTATGGGTCTGAAACTTCACAGAGTGAAAGCTCTCCCAAAAGTAGGTGAATGAGTTATTTGAGAAAAATTGGCTATCTGCAAAACTTTTAGAGATAATTCACATTTACTCATTTTGAGTAGGTGAGTAATTAGCTATGGGTCTGAAACTTCACCGAGTGAAAGCTCTCCCAAAAGTAGGTGAATGATTTATGTGAGAAAAATTGGCTATCTGCAATACTTTTAGAGATAATTCGCATTTACTCATTTTGAGTAGGTGAGTAATTAGCTATGGTTCTGAAACTTCACAGAGTGAAAGCTCTCCCAAAAGTAGGTGAATGAGTTATTTGAGAAAAATTGGCCATCTGCAATACTTTTACAGATAATTCGCATTTACTCATTTTGAGTAGGTGAGTAATTAGCTATGGGTCTGAAACTTCACCAAGTGAAAGCTCTCCCAAAAGTAGGTGAATGATTTATTTGAGAAAAATTGGCTATCTGCAATACTTTTAGAGATAATTAGCATTTACTCATTTTGAGTAGGTAAATAATTAGCTATGGGTGTGAAACTTCACCATGTGAAAGCTCTCCCAAAAGTAGGTGAATGAGTTATTTGAGAAAAATTGGCTATCTGCAATACTTTTACAGATAATTCGCATTTACTCATTTTGAGTAGGTGAGTAATTAGCTATGGGTGTGAAACTTCACCATGTGAAAGCTCTCGCAAAAGTAGGTGAATGAGTTATTTGGGAAAAATTGGCTATCTGCAATACTTTTAAGAGATAATTCGCATTTACTCATTTTGAGTAGGTGAGTAATTAGCTACGGGTCTGAAACTTCACCATGTGAAAGCTCTCCCAAAAGTACATGAATGAGTTATTTGATAAAAATTGGGTATCCACAATAGTTTTTGAGATAATTAGCATTTACTCATTTTGAGTAGGTGAGTAATTAGCTACGGGTCTGAAACTTCACCAAGTGAAAGCTCTTCCAAAAGTAGGTGAATGAGTTATTTGAGAAAAATTGGCTATCTGCAATACTTTTAGAGGTAATTCGCATTTACTCATTTTGAGTAGGTGAGCAATTAGCTATGGGTCTGAAACTTCACCAAGTGAAAGCTCTTTGGGATAGCTGCTCTGCAGAGATACCCTGAAGATCAAAAATTTCGTCGAAATCGCTCTATGTAGCACGGTTTTCGAAATATTAGCATTTTTGTGTTTTGCAATTTTTGCGCAAAAATTTGAAAATTCAAAATGGCCGCCATTTTTGGCAAGACAAAATTTTTTTGAAAATTGGCATGGCTACTCTGCAGAGATACCCTGTGGGTCAAAAATTTCGTCGAAATCGCTCTATCTAGCACGGTTTTCGAGATATAAGCATTTTTATGTTTTGCAATTTTTGAAAAATTCGAAAATTCAAAATGGCCGCCATTTTTGGTGAGACAAAAATTTTTCAAAATTGGGATAACTACTCTGCAGAGATACCCTGTGGGTCAAAAATTTCGTCGAAATTGCTCTATCTAGTACGGTTTTCGAGATATAAGCATTTTTGCGAAAAATTTCGAAAATTCAAAATGGCTGCCATTTTTGGCGAGACAAAAATTTTTTCCAAATTGGTATGCGAAAATTTCAAAAATTCAAAATGGCCGCCATTTTGGGCGAGACAAAAATTTTTTGAAAATTGGGAAAACTACTCCGCAGAGATACCCTGTGGGTCAAAAATTTCGTCGAAATCGCTCTATCTAGCACGGTTTTCGAGATATAAGCATTTTTGTGTTTTCCTTATTTGGAAAATTCGTAATGATTAATTAATCATTAATTACTCGGCCATTTCTTGACCAATCAATGCCAAAATCTAATGATTTCCAGATTTTAATACAATGAATGTATTTGCCAAGTTTCAGGTGAATTGATAAAATTCCTTTCAAGTTATTATCCGGACAAGCTTCCCCATCGAAAAAAGACATTTTTGGTCATGTGACCTCTCTGATTGGTTGAAATGTCACTGCAGCATATTCAAAAAAATCCCCAAGGCTACTGCCTAAACCTGCCAAATTTGAAAAGAATCCGCCTAACGGTTACAGAGTTATAAGGAAAACAAAATGCAGAGCCGGCGGAGCCTGAAGGTCTCCCATACACAGACTTGTAAACTGGGACCTTGAAAGAATAGGACATGTGTGCCCATTTGCAGTAAAAAAAGAAAAAAGATCTTTCTGTGGGGGTTATGAGATTTAAATTAATTTGCTTCTGAATAGTAGTAGAAAAAAATTGTTTTCACTATTTTATACAGTTATTTTTGACAATTAAAACACACGTCCACTTGCCCTCTGTATTTATATAATCAAAGTAACCAAAGGTCCAATGGAGCAGGATTGTTAATTCTGTGTTTGTTAATTATATTTACAGGAGACTAGAAAATTAAAATATATAATAATACTAAAAATACACAAAACATTATCCATTAAAGTGTATGTATAATTTTAATTTCATATTTCATTCATTTCAAGATTGAAGAAAATTAGTGGTATAACTCTGGTGAGACATATGTCAGCCTAAATGACAATACAAGTGATATTTCTGGTTTTATTCATGAGGCAAGGACATATTGTGATGCCCTTTTGTGTTATTAAACTCATTCTTTCAGAAGCAGTTTAGTTCTGAGGGTTTTATGCAAGGGGTTTATCTACCCCAGAGTTATTTCTAGTAGCTGACACTTGAGGAGCTGAACCCCCGCTGCTAAATCTCAATTGCAATTGTATGCAGTGTGCCTAGACAATAAAGTTAAGGCAATCAAATAAAAGTTTGTGGGATTTGGTGTTTACTATATACATGAATTTATAATCCCTTTCCCCTATCCTTTTATGTTTTAAGATTTAGTGTATTGTACACATAGACATAGATTGTTTTGTCACAGAATGCTGAGGGGCCCAAAAGAATTAAAACACTAGAAGTAAAATTAGATCTTTTTAAAGATAAAGTGCTTGCATAACTAGAACTGGAATTAAACTTTTTTAAGTTAAGGTGCTTACACCACTGCATATTTTTCACTGTGATTATGTGTACTTCATAAGATTGTACACATACAATAGTATATTTCAATATGAATCCTAGAATCTACATTAAATAACCCGGTGTTTAAGTGAAAATGTTACTGAAATGCATGTCTATGTAATGTATATGTTATGTATATATTGTGTATGTATTTATGTAAATGCAAGTGCATGGGGATACTTAACATATAACATAAAACATATAATATAGAATATAATAAAGGTATAAATATGTAATAAATGTATAACAGCTACTATTCTTGTAACATTTTTGTAAATGATTTTGTATGATTCTGGGTTTTCAATTGTTGGTTTTAATTTATGAAGGGGTTTTTTTCTGGTTTTGTCCAAAAGCGGATAAAACCTATTTCTTCCGGGACGGTAAAAACCGGAAAAAACCAGGTGGAAAAAACCGCTTTGGAAAAAACTGCCAACCTTGGGGATAATGTTAAGCAGTGTTATGGCCTTATGGTGAAAGTCTAGATAACATTTTGCTCAATTCAAATATTAACATCTTTTATATTTCCAATCTTGAATTTGGATTTTAACATAAACATTCCACCACTCAAAGTACTTTTTTTAGCCCAAGACCTTATTAACAATGTAAAAATGGCATCAGAGATGCCCGTACCCCACAGCCTAGGGAAATAGTTTTCAATCCCATGAGATATAGAAGTAGTGAAACAGTAAAAAGATTGGGATACTTTCAGAGCAGTGTCAGTGATATAAAGTCCAAGTAATGTTAAGGAGAGAAAATACGTCTAAGAGAATGAAAATGTATATAAAGAGTATTAAAATAATATAATTCATAAGCAAAATCACAGCATTAATCAATAAACTAAAACTAGAGGAATGCTTTTGCTAACAAATGCGAAGCATCCCTGAAAGTTTAAAATGCTTTGTGGTTTTAATAAGCATGCTGTAAAGCTAAGAATGCACAAAGCTGCGCCGTATGCTTTCCCAATACATCTTAATACATTCTGAAGCTATTAAAGCAACGATAAAGGAGATATAAGGCAAAAACTCTAAAGCAGCTATTTATGACCCCAGTTTGGCCCATAAGGGGGGGTCGGGGGGTAAACTGACCGGCTATTTAGACTCTCCACATATGCTTTCCCAATACCTCTTAATACATTCTGAAGGTATAAAAGCAACAATAAAGGAGATATAAGGCAAAACTCCAAAGCAACTATTTTATGACCCCAGTTTGACCCATAAGGGGGGGTTGGGGGATAAAACTGACTGGCTTTTTAGATTCTCCACATATGCTTTCCTAATACCTCTTAATACATTCTGAAGCTATAAAAGCAACGATAAAGGAGATATAAGGCAAAAACTCCAAAGCAGCTATTTATGACCCCAGTTTGACCCATAAGGGGGGGTCGGGGGGTAAAACTGACCGGCTATTTAGACTCTCCACATATGCTTTCCTAATACCTCTCAATACATTCTGAAGCTATAAAAGCAACAATAAAGGAGATATAAGGCAAAAACTCAAAATGAGCTATTTTATGACCCCAGTTTGACCCATAAGGGGGAGCCGTGGGGTAAAACTGACCGGCTATTTAGACTCTCCACATATGGTTTCCTATTACCTCCCAGTACATTTTATGGCTGCAAATGCAATACTTAAGAAGATAATAGGGGGGTTGACCTAAATTTAAGGCTTTCAGATAGGAAGGTGTCAGAAAATCACTCATAAATGAGACATTTTTCAAGGGATTGCTCCCAAAATCTAAGCAGCTCGCGTTTTCGATAGTATGAACAGTATACATATACAATGTTCTTACCAAGTATCAACTTCCTACACTTCTTACAGTTTCCAAGATATAGCCCGGACCAGGTTTTATAGGTCAAGTTCACTACAGCAAGGTCAAAGGTCAAATCAAGGTCACACTATGACGTAGCACACCTACACCCCCTAACCAATGTCCTTACCAAGTATCAACTTCCTACACCTTACAGTTGCTGAGATATAGCCCGGACAAGGTTTTATAGGTCAAGGTCACTACAGCAAGGTCAAAGGTCAAATCAAGGTCACACCATGATATTGCACACCTACAACTCCTAACCAATGTTCCTACCAAGTATCAACTTCCTACACCTTACAGTTTCCGAGATATAGCCCCGACAAGATTTTATAGGGCAAGGTCACTACAGCAAGGTCAAAGTTCACATCAAGGTCAGACCATGACCCTGCACACCTACACCCCCTAACCAATGTCCCTACCAAGTATCAACTTCCTACACCTTACGGTTTCCAAGATATAGCCGGACAAGATTTTAAAGGTCAAGGTCACTACGGCAAGGTCAAATCAAGGTCAGACCATGATGTTGCACACCTACTACCCCTAACTAATGTCCCTGCCAAGTATGAACTTCCTACACCTTACGGTTTCTGAGATACAGCCCGGACAAACTATTTCCCGCCGCCCGCCCACCTGCCCATCCGGACACCATGGGGGAAAACAATACCCCTGTAACGTGAAATTTTTCCCGGAAGTAAAATTTTTCTTCTAAGTCCCTTCTAAACCACAGATCTCATTTATTATTGTATTTTATGGTTCTTAAATGATAGTTTAAGAAATATAATGTACATATATCGATAACTTTCAACAATATGTTGGATATTATATTAAATGAAGCGTTTTCGGTATATAATATAACCATTTCTGCGCATGCGCGATGGCGTGGAAACGGGTAAAAAGACAGGAAGAAAAAAAATTTCACGGGACACCCCGACAGCCCTTAAGGGCTGTGGGGTAAAAATGATGAAGCTGTAAAATTTATTAACTGGAGTATAGCTGTCAATGGTAATAGCACAATTATGTCAAAATACATATAATAATCAGTTGCAGCAATCCATATATCTTTGTCATACGAGAAACATGTCTCAAATATGGCAGGTGAACACACTTTGGCAGAGCCAAAGTTAAAAGTGACACCACGATGGTGCACACTACACTCCCTAACCAATGTCAGTACCAAGTGTCACACGGAATCCAAGGAATAGCCCAGACAAAAATATTTTTAAACTCATAGTCATTAAACAAGGTCAAATCAAGATAACACCACGACGTTGCACACCTACAACTCCAAAGCAATGTCCCTACCAAGTGTCAACTTCCTACACTTTCCAAAGTTTCCCAGCTATTGCCCAGACAAAAATGTAAAGGTCAAAGTCACTATAGCAAGGTAAAAGGTCAAATCAAGGTCAAACCATACTGTTGCACACCTACAACTCCCAGCCAATGTCCCTACCAAGTATCAACTGCGGAGATCTAGCTCAGACAAGATTTTATAGGTCAAGATCACTCCACCAAGACGACAAGGTCAAAGTTCAAATCAAAGTCAGACCATAACACTGCACACCTACACCCTCTAACTAATGCCCCTACAAAGTATCAACTTCCTAAACCATTCAGTTTATGAGATATAGCCTTGACAAGGTTTTATAGATCAAGGTCACTACAGCAAGGTCAAAGGTCAAATCAAGGTCACACTATGATGTTACACCTACAACTCCCAACCAATGTCCTTACTAAGTATCAACTCCCTGCATCTCAAGATTTCTGAGATAGAGCCCGGACAATATGTTAAAGCTCAAGGTCACTCTGGCAAGGTCAAAGGTCAAATCAAGGTCAGATCATGACGTTGCACAACTACACCCCCTAACTAATGTCTCTACTAAGTATCAACTTCCTACACCTTACGGTTTCTGAGATATAGCCTGGACAAGATTTTATAGGTCAAGGTCACTACGGCAAGGTCAAAGGTCAAATCAAGGTCAGACCATGACGTTGCACACCTACACCCCCTAACCAATGTCCCTACCAAGTATCAACTTCCTACACCTTACGGTTTCTGAGATACAGCCCAGACAAACTTTTTCCCGCCGCCCGCCCACCCGACAGGACGCCCACCCGCCCGCCCATCCGGACACCATGGGTGAAAACAATACCCCGACAGCCCTTAAGGGCTGTGAGGTAAAAATGGTACTACAAATAAAATAAAATAATAAATAAAATAAAAATTGCCAATTAAAACAATATTGTGATGTTTATTTGGATTTCCAAATTCACCAACAACTAGACCTACGCATCGAAGAACCGATGCAAATTTGTATCCACCGAAAGACAACTCACCAAAGCCAGTGAACCATCATTTGACCTTGAAGGAGGGGCCCAAGGTCAAATCTGAAAACATCAGAAGATTCCCCGCCCATGATTTCCTATAAGTTGGTTTACCATCCCAAACCCGTACAACCAATAATAAGCGAGTTATAAGCACTTTTAAGTTTGGCTATCCTTGTTTGACCTTGAAGGAGAGGTCTAAGGTCAAATCTGACCACACCAAAAGATTCTCAGCCCATGATTTCCTATAGGTTGGTTTACCATCCCAAACCTCTAGGACCAATAATAAGCGAGTTATAGGCACTTTTAAGTTTGGCTATCCTCATTTGACCTTAGAGGAGGGGTCCAAGGTCAAATCTGATGACATCAAAAGATTCCCAGCCCATGATTTCCTATATGTTGGTTTACCATCCCAAACCTGTACGACCAATAATAAGCAAGTTATAAGCACTTTTAAGTTTGGCTTTCCTCGTTTGACCTTGAAGAAGGGGTCCAAGGTCAAAGCACTTTTTATGACTGACCAAAAAACGTCCGTGGCGGCCATCTTGTTTTTTCAAAATGAAGCCAAATATATTCCCAGTCAAGATTTTATGGTTATGAATATATCCTGCAAATTTGAGAAGGCTAGCTATAATATTTTTTTTGTTAGAACAGTAATGGTGAAATCTCTACACACTGCGGCGGCGGCATTGGCGTAACGAAGCGAAATCCATAGTATCCACCGGATGCTATCCGGTGGATACAAAAATACTCACATCCATGAATATTGACATTTAAGTGACACAAGCCTATTACATAATTTGCAATTTTGCCAATTGGACTAATAGCCGTAATGATAATTTTGATTGTGAAGAAGTGAGGAGGGGTAGATGGCCAGTGGCGACAGTCCAAGTATAGCGGCGATAGCGGCAACGGGTGGGGTAGTGATTGTTCAAGGCAATCCACGATGGTTTTCCTGTCCAACTTGGGTATGGGGAGGGTGTTTGGGGTGGCGATGGCCATGATGTTTTTTTATTTATAAAAGTACTAGAAAGTTAGAAAGCCCCATCTGGAGCTTCATGTTGCCTTAATAACATATTATTATAAGATCTGTTTTTTAGGGTGGGTTTCTGGTAATATTGCCTAATAAATGACAATGATTAATGATATAAATGCTTTCAACACACTGATCATGTGGACAGTTGCTAATCAAACCCTGTCCAATTAAGATTGACAGATAAAGTCACACCCTAAATGCATCGGATTGGTATTAAAATCAAACCACTGAAAATAAAGCATCCCCCCTCCCTTTCCCATTCTGTTGAGAAGATATGTGGCAATTAATTTTTTTGACAAAAAGTGGAATTCATTTGATTGGATGAATTAATGCATAAGGGACATGTGTTTACACATCGTTTTTAATTTTATTATTTTATTTTTTGTGACATGTATTATGTTGACATGGATTATACAGACAGTATGAAAGAAATACCCAGTCATGTATTTGATGAACTGACAATTAATGCATTTGATTGGCTACTTGAGGCACCAGGTTGGCGTTTCCTGGTAATATTTTATAAACTCACGGTGATCCTATCGTGGAGTTGTACACCCAAGAATCAACATAATTGCGACCACCTGTGTAATGTTATTGAGGAACCTTGAGACTCCAGATGGGGGGGTTTAACTACTTTATAACATACCTCCTGGCCATCCGGCTTGCCTTTGACAATCACTACTGGCCAACTCCCCATCTTCCTTGTCGCTGCCCCCTCCCCCCACCATCACCGCTTTGTCGAAGTACAATTCCGAGTTGGACAGAATTCCGAGTTTTAGAATGTACACAGGTGTCATTAATGCTAGACATCATTAATGTTAGGTGTCGAGAGGTTTCGCGGTGAATAGGTTTCGCTGTTATTTGGAAGATTGGCGGTAAAAACGGGAGACGTTATGCGTGAATTTCTTAGATCCTAGGATGTATTAGTTCATTTATTTATTATTTATTTTTAATGTGGACACAAAAACCGTAGCTTCTTTGAAGTCAAGTATTAGAATTAATCCCTTACAGTGCATTAAGTAATTGCTACCACACAAGCGAACCTAATCCTAGCCAGTCAAAAGATTGCAATCAGTACATAGATGTGGAACTAATTAGATGTACTACAGTACTAGTTAGTAGTTACTCAGAAATTTAATATCCTATCTCAATAGAGTTTACTATTATCACATACCATTAGATGCACGATTAAAAACTGAAAACAATGGTGTCTCAATGATCAAAATCCATCCATAAATAAAGATGTTATGTCATTCCAAACTTTAAAGAAATAATAAAAGTTTACCACGAATCCTCCAGTGAGTTTGCCGCAAAACCTCCATACTGCAAAACCTCTTGTAATCATGTTAGACAGTGATAAAAAACAGGTAGCTAAACCCATTTGTGATACATACACACTGATACAAATAGTGTTCACTTATTGCATTTCTTAATAATTTACGGTAAATTACGTAAACTCGGACAATATAGTGGATGATCATAAAGTCCATCACTTAAGGGAGACTTATAAAGAGCAATTGTTTTTACTTAAAAAAATTTAAATCAACTTCAAAATATTAAGGTACATTGAAAAATACGACTTCATAAAGCAAATAAACTAACAAAGATTTTTTTTCAACAGTAAGTTCAAACTTGGGTTTGAAAATGCAGAAAAAAGACTGTCATTTGTAAGATTGATCCTTAAGTCGATCAGCTAGTACCACAACTTTCATTGGGATCAGCAAGATGAAAGATTTGTTACGAGGTGATCAATTAGATCTTTTGAACAAAGTTTTGTGCACAGATATTATATTTGTTTTGTTATAATGAACTAGATGGCTTATTTTTGTATTTAGGTAATATTCAGGTGTTTATTTTAGAAAATATAAAAATATAACTGTTTGGAATAGATTACAGGGACACTGTTGTGGAATATATTAAAGTAAGGGATGTTTGTTTATTTGCAATTTCAAACTAGAAAAATGTTTTGCTAACAAAAACTAAGCATCCCAAAAAGGTTCACTGCAATATAATATACAGTAGAAAAAGGTTTTTGAAAATAAAAACATGCAGTGCTGAGAGAAGAAGTGAAAGTTAAGCAGACAGTGTGGAAGTTCATGCATTAACATGAAAGAAAAATTTAAGCTTTATTTTGTTTTCCATGGTCATAAATTGCGAAAAGTTAATTGAATAAATGCTCACCGCAATACTTATAATAGGTCGAAAGTTACACCATAAAACTACTTAATTAAAGAGTAACAGTGCTTTATAAATGCCATATATCTATTTACATTTTAGAAAAAGGCATAGTAAAATGTGAGCCTTTAGAAAGGCAAGAAGTTTATGACACAATGCTTTGAACACATCTGTCTGGTAAATCTGACCAGCTATCTAGACTCTTCACATAAGGTTTCCCAATACCTCTGAATACATTGTAAATCTCTAAAAGCAAGAATAAAATAGATATAAGGCAAAAACACAAAATTGGCTATTTGATGAATCCAGTTTGATCCTTAAAAGGGGTGGGGGTGATGGTTGGGGGGGCAGGGGGTAAATCTGACCAGCTATCTAGACTCTTCACCTAAGGTTTCCCAATACCTCTCAATACATTCTAAAACTCTAAAAGAATAAAAGAGATAAAAGGCAAAAACACAAAATCAGCTATTTTATGACCCCAGTTTGACCCATAAGGGGGGATCCGGGGGTAAATCTCACCAGCTATCTAAACTCTTCACCTAAGGTTTCCCAATACCTCTCAATACATTCTAAAACTCTAAAAGAATAAAAGAGATAAAAGGCAAAAACACAAAATCAGCTATTTTATGACCCCAGTTTGACCCATAAGGGGGGATCCGGGGGTAAATCTCACCAGCTATCTAAACTCTTCACATAAGGTTTCCCAATACCGCTTAATACATTCTAAAATTCAAAAAGCAAGAATAAAGGAGATAAGAGGCAAAAACACAAAATCGGCTATTTTATGACCCCAGTTTGACCCATAAGGAGGGGTCCGGGGGTAAATCTGACCAGCTATCTAGACTCTTCACATATGGTTTCCCAATACCTCTTAATACATTCTAAACTCTAAAAGCAAGAATAAAGGAGATATAAGGCAAAAACACAAAATCAGCTATTTTATGACCCCCAGTTTGACCCATAAGGGGGGATGCAGGGGTAAATCTGACTGGCTATCTAGACTCATCACATAAGGTTTTCCAATACCTCTTAATACATTCTAAAACTGTAAAAGCAAGAATAAACGAGATATAAGGCAAAAACACAAAATTGGCTATTTTATGACCCCAGTTTGACCCATAAGGGGCGGTCCGGGGGTAAATCTGACCAGCTATCTAGACTCTTCACATGTGGTTTCTCAATACCTCTTAATACATTCTCAAGCTCTAGAAGCAAGAATAAAGGAGATATAAGGGGAAAAGATGAAATAGGCTATTTTATGACCCCAGTTTGACCCCTACAGGGGGTCGGGGGGGAAATTTGACTTGCTTTTTAGACTCTCCAC
This sequence comes from Sabellastarte sp. h YS-2021, assembly GCA_964017235.1. Classification (NCBI taxonomy): domain Eukaryota; kingdom Metazoa; phylum Annelida; class Polychaeta; order Sabellida; family Sabellidae; genus Sabellastarte; species Sabellastarte sp. h YS-2021. Next base: position 142,786,384 of record OZ024928.1, read on the forward strand.
ATATGGTTTCCTACTACCTCCCAATACATTTTATGGCTCTAAATGCAATACTTAAGAAGATAATAGGGGGGTTCACATGAATTTTAAGCTTTCTGATTGGTACCTGTGAGAAAATCACTCATAAATCGGTCAATTTTCATCGGATTGCTAACAAAATCTAATCAGCTCACGTTTTTGATAGTATAAACATGTGTATGAAGTTACAAGCCTCTGTGGTCAGTAGATTTTCCTAAACTGCGATGACGGGCGGGTGTACCCGAAAAAACTATTTTTTGATCGTGTGACCTTGATAAAGATCAAATTTAAGCATGTGGAAAAATTTTCCCACGCCTAAGGTATATAACTGCCAAATATGGTTAAAAAGCTTGCAATAATAAGGGAGATATTCAAGGGAGACCATAACTGAGGCGAAACCAAATAAGCGCCCTTTCAGGGACGCTTAATTAAGTTTGCCATGTGTTGTAAAGCTGTCAAGGCCAACTGATCGACTTAATGAGCATATCGACATTACGATCATCTACTATACAATTACAACTTTTCTAACATTGATGACGTCTAACAGAAATGACACCCATGTACTGTTTACCATCACGAAAACCCCATTCTTCTGTCCGGTAACCTGGTGACCTACTTCGAAGTAGGTCAAATATTTAAAGAAAAACAAAACAAAATAATTTATTTCCCTATTTACGTACAATAATAATTCTTACAAAAAAATATGTTAATATACAGTAGCTTAAAAATTACTTGCATACATTAATTTTCGTAATTTCCTAGTTTGTCTGTAGCAGAAATGGTTGAAATTTGATTGTTGTTTTTTCAGTTTCTTTTGGAAATGTCCCGGATTTGCCGGACAGAAGAATGGATCGCCATAAAAAAACACTTTTCGAGTTTCAGAACTACAAACCACACATTAGTGACTAAAGTAAGCCAAAGTAAGTACATTAATAAGTAAACATCATATTTTGTATTACTAACAAACCCTCTGGTACCTTCTACTACGTATTGAGTTTCGATTTCACACTTTCCTCCTTTTGTTTTTGTTTAGACAGGAAGTATAAAAATAGTCACCTTTAATCGGTGAAAAAGTTTTTCAAATTATTGTGACTTAGGTGTATTTAAATTACACAACCCACAAAATGATTTAGAGAACTTAACAAATATTATTACAGAAATAGACAATGACGAGCAAGGGGTTATAGGAGATTTTGCAACGATGAGCAATATTAGAATCACGAAGGTGGAGCCTGAGTTATTCTAATGCGCTCATCGTTGTAAAATCTCCTCTAACCCCGAGCTCGGAGTTGTCTATTTCTATTCTAACAACACAATATTTTAAAATTAAAATGCAAGCTTTTTTTGAATAAACATGTCTAAATGACTGAAAATGTGTGGCTGTTCCATCATATGCCTTGAAGGGAATGATAAACGCAAAAATAATATTATTGTTATTATTATTAATATTATTATTGTTATTATTATTGTTATTCTGATTCTAGCATAAAATTTTATATTTTATTGTGTTTTGATGAAGATTTATAGTGCATATTCATCGTATTTTGACTTTTAAAAGTTAAGTGGGATTATCACCCACCTATGTAAAACTAGCCATGAGGTTATGCTCGGTTTTACCACGACAATTGACCAATCAGAATTATGGACATAAGTGTGTCATGTTAGAATATCCTATAACCCCGAGCTCGGAGTTGTCTATTTCTATTCTAACATGACATTTTAAAAACTCTTATAAAACTAGTTTTGAAGCTATTTTGTTCAAAAATACACAAATATTCTATAAAGGTTTTTTATGAAGGGTGCAATTGAATTATTGGAAGAGCCAAAAAATAAGATAACCCTTTTCTTTGTTAAACTTTGATAAACTTTAGCACATTCATATCAGTATATTCTATGTTCAAATGTAAGAATCCCTGAATATCGTTTTTACCATTATTTATCTATTTAATGAAAAAAAATCCGGCTGTTACTTCAACTTTTCTTTTTGCGGAGCAGCATTGTGAGCAATAAAATAGAATTCATAAGGTTATGTGGGGTTTTACAGAGCAATTTTTTATTTATTAACTAATCAGAATCGTGGACACAGCTGTATCATGTTAAAATAAGAAATAAAAAGATTGGACGGAGTTATTATGTTAGAATAATGTGAGGCAGTGTTTTTTTAAAGGAGAGAGAGTTATGTGGTTTTGCCCTGTTTAAAGATGACAGTATGTTTTATCTATTTGCACAAAAGAAATATAATGCTTGAGGAATAGAATGAAATCAGCTTCAGATTTGTGGACATAACAGTTTTTGAAATATAAGTGTTTGGAAAAATGGTATTCACTATTGAATATGAATTGAATTGGAACACAAAAAGGAAAACCAAGTGAACCTTTTAATTAGTATTGTGTTTAACACATTAAAAACAGTCATATAAAATGCAGAATACCTGGTCTACAAGGGGCTTGCCATTCAACAAGGGAAAGATATTTTTCCCCAGATTACCTTTTTGCATTGAAAAGCCTAAACCAGGTGAATATTTTATTAGTATTGTTTCACAAGTTTAAACAGTCAAAAGTGCAGAATATCTGGTCTGTAGAGTTTTCATCATTCAATTAGGGAAAGACATTACCCTCAGTTTACCTTTTTGTACAGATATTTGTGCTGGTTAACCCAAAACACTTTGAGTTATATACCTGGTGTTAAAAGTCATTGTTGGAACACTAATTAGACTTCTTTTGCTATTGCTGTGTTTATAAACAGTGCATCCAGTAAATTACTATTTAGTGAAAGGAGACAGTGCACCCAGTAATTTACTATTTAGTGACAGGAGACCAAAACAGTTATTCTAGTATAGGATCAGACTTGTAATCTATTACAGCCAATCTATTACTATTACTATTACATTTGAAAATATTCAATCTATTACTATTACTATTTAAAATTTTAAATCTATTACTATTACTATTACATTGGCTTCTATTACTTTCTATTACATTCTATTACAATTTGGCGCAAACTTGAGAGGTAATTTTAACACAGAAATAAAACTGACAGGATACTTTATACATCTAATTTTATTGAAAATGCTTCAGATTATGCCACACAAGGATAAAATATCTCAAATATATCACTTGGTAAATTTACAATTAAATAAATAGATCCCGTATTTATTCTATTTAAGAATGACTTGACTACTTTGAGAATTTATGAGAATTCTATACAAAGCCACTTAAGTGCTGTAAATTTTGTAATGAGAGGTATATTTCTGTCAAATTCCGTGAAAAGCTTTTTAAATGCTGAAAAATATGTTATTATCAGTAAATATTATCTGGGGAATATACACTGTTATCAAACAATTCTCATATGTATTCACTTTATGATGAGTTGCTAGATTTGAAAAACTCTTATTATTATGAGAAATACTTGATAAGCAGTGTTTGCAAAAGAAAACACTGCATTCAAAGAACCCCTTTCTTTCAAATTCTTTGCATGCAGAGCCCACCTCAAAATGAGTCAAAAATGACATTTATGTTTGAAAATAATAACTCCGGTAATTGTATGTAAATCAGTGAAACAGCTTACACATGCCACAATGCTGCCCTTATTATACACAATAGTGACCTGTGTGATTGCCTTCATGTGTCACAGTTTCTCCTTACTCAGGAACATTTAGTTAGTCCTTCCAGAGGTTAAATTGGCCTCTTTAAGCCTTTAATAATACCACCTCAAATACAGTTGAGGGACAATTAAAGGTCCCTTGATATTTCAAAGCTATTTATTTTAACATTTGTGTGTTATATTTAGTATTCTTTGATGAATATCAATACATTACATATTGAGTTTATGTGTGAAAGTTTGAAATGAATTTGACTTATGAGTGCTACAAAATCAATTCATTGTTGTTTTGAAGTTTATTTAAAGTGATGATTTTGTGACAATTAATTCATTATTGTATCAAAGTCCATTTAAAGTATTCATTTATATGAAAACTAATTCATTACAGAATTAAAGTCCATGTTAAGTGATCATTTTCCTACAACCTCCTTCTCACAAAAACCAAAGAGTAAATTGTAATAGAAAAATAATAGAAAGTAATAGATGTAATAGATAGAATTTCAATCTATTACTATTACTATTACATTTGAAAAATTTCAATCTATTACTATTACTATTACATCGAAGTTGACTCCAATCTATTACTTTTCTATTACTTCTACTACTTTGTTTACAAGTCTGTATAGGATACAGTGGAACAAATATTCTGTTATTATAGGACAGTTTTATGATTACAATATAGATATAATGAGTGTTCAAAGTGGAGTTGTTTGTAGCACACCAACAGGAAAAAGGCTTGCTGCTGAAATGAGTTTTCCCCCAGAAATGCCAAACTTGGATTCATTATCAGAGCTGCTGGATAGAAAGCTACAGCCCCTGCATGACAAAGTTGACAAGATTATAGAGGCATCCAAAGATGTGACTGAACTGCAAAATGAAATTAAATTATTGAAAGCTGAAAATAAAGAACTGTAGAAATAATCCATGAGTGATCATGGTTTGTATACAACATTTAACCATGTCACTTCCGGATAATTTTACTCAGCCGGCACTTCCGGTAATAATTTTACGAAGCCAAAGGCTGAGTAAAATGATCTGGAAGTGACATGGTTAAATGTCGTATACAAACCATGATCACGAGTGGATTATTACTATTCTAACATGACATCTAAGATTATTTAAGAGATTTTTTTCATTTATTTTTAATGTTTACAAGGAATAAATTGTTTTACGTAGGTTTGTTTACATTGTAGTGACCTTAGCAACCAGCTCTTCCATCCATTGTACCTTACAACCGCAGATTTAAAATGTTATGATACAGGAATATTTTATATAAATACAATATATTATATTTAATATTCAATAAATATGTCATATTCAATGATATATAAATAAAAATAACACGACAACATTTCTGCTAAAACCCAACCACAAAATATGTACGGCGGATGGAAGGGCAGTGCGATTGTTGTGAGATAAATGTGTGCACATAGATCTGAAACCTTGTTTCTGCGCAGCTCGTCAGGTTAGAATAAGAGATAAAGTTGACAAACTGGAAAATTATAGCCGAAGAAATAACATCAGACTTTATAATATCAAAGAAAGGAAGAATGAGAACTTAGGTGAATTTCTTATCCATATGATGAACAAATATCTCAGTTCATATGATAGACAGTTTACAGACAGCAGCTTCGAAAATGTACATCATGTGGGAAAATCCGAAAGAGATCAAACACGTGTAGTCATTGCTCGATTCAATAGCTTCAAAGAAAAACAGCACCTGTTAAAAATAAAGCAACAAATTTGGCAGTGTGAGGGGATAGGCATCAGTGATGACTTTTCTCCAACAGTTGAAGAAAAGTGAAAGCAACTGTTCCCCATCTGCAAAGCCATCAGAATTCGAAAGAAGGAAGAAACTGGAAGTGTCAGCAATAGTGTCTACCTCAAAATGGATAAATTGATGCTGGATGGGAAATTATGCAAAAGAGAAGATCTTCATTTGTTACCTGAAAAATACAAACTTGAATCTCTGTTCACTCCCAGCTGCAAGGGAATCACAGCTTTTTTCACAAGGAACAGTCCGCTATCCAACCACTACATGTGTCAATTCAAGCTAGAGGGTGAAAGGTACAACTGCATGGAGCAGTATCTCATGAGTGCAAAAGCAGCATTGTTCAATGATCAACAGAGTGTTGTCAATATTTGCAAAGCCCAGGACCCAGTAGTCTGGTTCCCGACCCTAATGTGCAATATATGGTCAGGTATCGCCCACCATCTTGTGTACTACGCTTCCGTAGTTACTACCTAGCAATGATCAAGGAGAAATTAAATAAAAACACTTCTAATTAACATATTTGGTGCACATTTTGACACAATATCCCCCTTTTACTGTGTAATGATATCCCTTAATAATAAAACACCATTTGTGATGAATAAAAAATGTGCATCAGTTTAAGTGCTGTCGATCTTCTATTATCACCCAAAACCACGTATTTGCTTCTAAAGACTATGGTCTTCCCAAAATATTTTAAAGTTTAATTAGCATTATTTCATGTTGTAAGAACAATAATATATGGTAAAACTATTTTGAATGCATACAAAATGCATATAAATAATTAAATAACGATCGAGATTTCCCGAAACACGATAGCTAGCAATGATGCATTCTTTTGGTTATTCAACAATGGTACTTACTAGTTCATATCCCAGAAAATGCCGTTGAAAATGCAAACAACTGTTTCACGGGAATATAGCACCATCTCACAATGTAAAAAAGAATGTAGCAGGGTCATCGTGGGCGATACCAGTCCCTTTATTGTTAAAGGATGGCTGGTTCCCCGTCTGAGGACCCAGTTCAACAGAAGCATCTTGGTGGAAAGATAATGAACTTTAGACAAGATACATGGGGTGCTGAGGTTGAGAAGATCCTACTCAAAGGCTTGTGTGCAAAGTTTGAACAAAACCCCAGTCTGGCAAAGTTCTTGATCAACACAAAAGACAGTGTTATTGCAGAAGCCAACCCATATGACAGTGTGTTCGGTGTTGGACTCAGTCTAGGACACCCAGACCTATGGGAAAAAGACAGATGGCAGGGTTCCAACATTCAAGGGAAGGCTCTGGAAAAAGTACTCAGTATGTTACAAGGCAAATAAGTAAGACATTAGCATTTACATATCTCTCTTTGCTAATACAGTTGACTTGAAACAGACTTAAACATTATTTAATGAAAGAAATTAGAATTTTCGTAATTACGTAATAACCACATTCTTGTTAAAACAATAGTTGTCTTAAATATGCATTTGTAATCTAGTGTTTTGAATAAATCAACAGAGATATTGTTTGCATATTTACATCTAATAATGAAAATAGAATGTGTACATTTTTGTTCAAATTTTGTGTTATTATCTCAGCCTAGCTTTTTTTTATTGTTAAGATATAAGTTTTGTATTTGCTTGAAAGGGATGTGCTGTTGTTTTAAAGGCTGTGCTGTTATCTAAGTTGAGTTTTCATTGTCAAGCAATAATTTTTGTATTGGCTAAAAGAGACATGTGATAACTGCTTCTTGAATAGTTCACAGTGATCTACATAAGTAATGAGTTGATATTTGTAACAAAACTTTTAAAATTACATCAAAATTCATGTTGGATAACAAATACAAATGTAAATAATACCTGTGCAAGTGCCTAATCAGACAGTTCATAGAAATTTACATCTGTAACAGATGAATTAGATACTTGGAATAACACTTTTAATTTTCACCGAAAGTTTATACTAGATAAATGTAAATAGTACCTGTCAAAAGAAATATTACTTAAAAAGATGATGTAACAACAACTTTTTAAGTTAGCATAATAATTAGGGGAGATAAAGCTAATACATAACTATAAATCGGGGGAAATCCCATGTAGTTCTTTTCTCCTAATGCTCTTACTGATTGCTCTTCTAGTGATCACCTTTCATAAAAGGGCAACCTTAATTCATGGCACTCACCATGATCTTGTATATAGTTTATTTGTTTGGTTTTAATCACATTATAGCAATTTATAGTATTGAAAATCAAATGCTATGCCTTTTGTTATCTCAGTACATCAACTGCTGTACATATTATTGTATAAAACATGAGTTCGGTGAATTAGTATATGTGCTTCTTGTAAAGAGTCTGTTGCATAAAATCATAGAAAGCATGGTCATTTGTATTATACCCTTAATGAAATCCACAAAGTTTCTCCGCATGCTAAGAATTAATGTCTTCAATACACAACTAGTTGTCTTTTTTTGGCCATGAACAGCTATGATATAATAATAAGTAGTTTTAATACAAATGGATTGGGAAGTAAAGTCAAAAGATAAGCAATTTCAAAATGGTTAAAGTCTATTCATCAGAGTGTCATCTTTGTACAAGAGACTCACTCAAACCCTGATTTAGAAAATGTATGGAAGCATGATTTTGATAATAACAATTTACTTTTTTCTCATGGCTCGTCATCTGCAAGAGGTGTCTATACCATACTACCTAATAACTGTGATTTTGAAATTAAAGAAAAAATTTTGGATGATAAGGCCAGATTTCTACTAATACATTTGATCTTAAATGATCTTTTCTGTCTTACAGTCACAATGTCTTAATAAATTTTATGGGTAAATCAATCATTTTAGGAGGTGACTTTAACACCTATTTAAATCCTTCTCTAGATAAAGCAGGAGGAACAAAAGAAGAAACATATGAAACTGCAAAGTTCTTGTTAAATATCTGTGATGAATTTAGCCTCATTGATATATACAGGTCACAGAACCCAGAGGGTAGAAGATATACATGGCGTAATAAAGGAAGATCAGGTTTAGTACAATCTCGACTTGATTTGTTCATTGTCTCAGAACAACTGCAATATTTAAATATAAAATTTAAAGTTTTGCCTGGACTTCTCTCTGATTATAGCTTGATACAAATTGATTTTGCCACAGAAAAACATTGGTCACGGGGCAAAGGTTTCTGGAAATTTAATGTGGAATTCCTAAAAGATATAGACTACATAGATCAAATTAATTTGCAACTGGACAAGTTCAATGAAACTGAAGAAACATTTGAGAACAAGTCTCTGCTATGAGACTTTATTAAGTGTAAACTTAGAGGAATAACAATATCCCATGCCACCCACAAAGCTAGAGAGAAAAAAAAAGAAGGAAAAAGAATTACAGGATAAACTATTGCAATTAGAACTCAACCTCGGTATGACTCCTTCTCATGATTCTCTTGAAGCTTATAGTGAGGTAAAGCATGAACTGAAAAGTATTCACCTTGAAAGAGCTAAAGGTTCTGTTGTCCGTTGTAGAGCTGAAGGCAATGTAAATAATGAAAAAAACACTAAATATTTTTAAACCTGGAAAAAACCACTTTAACATGAAGTGTATAAAATGCCTTAATGTAGAAAATAAATTGATTACCAGTGAGGCAGAAATTCTTAATGAGGAAAAAAAATTCTATCAAAAACTGTACAGTGAAACGAATAAAGTTCCTGGAACAAATGAACTTGAAAATAAGTTTTACAGAATGATAAAATTCCAAAGTTGTCTGAAGAAGATAAACAACTTTGTGATGCTCCTATAACCATGAAAGAATGTAGCGCTGCACTTTTAGAACTGAAAAACAATAAATCACATGGCTGTGATGGATTTCCGGTTGAATTTTATAAATTCTTTTGGAATAAAATTCAAAATTTTGTTTACAATAGCTACCTTTGGTCAGGTCAAAATAAAATGCTTTCTACAGATCAAAAAAGAGGAATAATAACATTAGTTCCTAAAAAAGGGAAGGACCCATGTAACCTGAAGAATTGGCGACCCATCAGTTTGCTTAATGTAGACTACAAAATTCTTACAAAAGTTTTAGCAATGAGACTACAAAAAATTTTGAACAAAATTATCAGTCCCGATCAGGTAGGTTATATAAAAGGATGTTTCATCGGCGTTAATATCAGAACAACAGACATTCTGACTTACTGCAGGCTTAATACAAAAGAAAAAGCCTTAATCTCACTAATAGATTTTGAAAAAGCCTTTGACTCCATGAACTGGTCTTTCTTGCTGAAAAGTTTACAAACATTTAACTTTGAAAATTCATTTATATCATGGGTGAAAACACTGTATAGAGATATTGAGAGTTGCATTACTAATAACGGAAAATCCTCAATTTTCTATAAATTAGAAAGAGGTATAAGCTGTTGTCTGAGTGCCCTACTTTTCATTATTGTAGCAGAATTGCTAACAATAAGTATAAGAACAAATAAATTAATACACGGAGTAAAAATACAGCAGGATGAATTTAAAATTTGTCAACTTGTAGATAACACCACTCTATTTCTTAGGGATACATGCTCATTAAAAATTGTTTTACATTTATTGGATGAATTTTCAGTTATTTCAGGCCTTAAAATAAATGAAGACAAGACAGAAGTTTTTTCTGTAAATGATGATTCAAACTTAGGTAACTCGTTAGGTATTTCATGGAGGAAAAATACTTTTAAAGCTTTAGGGGTATGGTTTAGTTTAGATCAAAATGAAATGACCAAATTGAATTTAGAGAATAAGCTTGACAAAATTTAAAAAATCATAAATTGTTGGTCGTGTAGAAACTTGACACTATTCGGAAAGGTTGTTATTTTGAAGACATTGGTTCTTAGTAAAATTGTGAATATATGTAGTGTCATTTATGTTCCAGACATTTTTATAAAAGAAGTTGATGCATTGTTTTTTGAACTTCTATGGGGAAAAGGTAAAAGACCCAAAGTCAAAAAGAAATAACCATTAATGATAAAGTAAGAGGTGGGATAAAAATGGTAGATATAAGAAAAATGTTGATTTCAATAAAGGCATTATGGGTAAAGAGACTTCTAACAGATAATGTTGACAATCCATACAAAGAGAAATGGAAAAATTTAGCCTTATTGATTGGAGGCATCTCTGACAAGAACCTTTTACTACATAAACTTAGTAAGGATCACTTTCCAAAAAGTCAGTCCAAGTTTTATGACAGTGTCTTGTTGTCCTGGTATACTTTTTTTCGGTCAACCCAAGCACAGTACAGGAAATTATGAATGAGAAAATAGCTTACAATAAATATATCACCATTGGGGGAATGCCGCTGCTACCTAATTTTAATGTGATTAAAGAAACTGGAATCACTAAATTAAGTCAACTACAGATACAGTCCAAGATAAAATCCAAGAAAAATCTTGAACAACAATATGGAGGGAAAGTTTTAGACCTTGCTTATAATTCTCCTGTAAGTGCCATACCAAAGGACTGGAAAACCAAAATTATGCAAAAAATGCCGGCTGAAATTGAACATACAGGTAGAAATTTTGATATCTGTCATCTAAAAATGAATGTATCAAAACTGAAGAACAAGAATATTTATGAAAGCCTGACATCCAGTCATACTATTCCAACAGCTGAGAATAAATGGGTAGTATATTATCCCTTTCTGGAAACTTTAGATTGGTCAGTGGTTTATAGCTTACCTTCAAAAATAACTAAAGATCTCAAACTACACAGTCTTCAATACAGTATAATACATAGGTATGCAGGCTGCAACTACAACTTGAGTGACTGGAAAGTTGTAGAGTGTCCTCTTTGCCCATACTGTGCAGAGGTAGATACCATTGAACACTATTTTTATTACTGTAGTGAAGCCAGAATTATTTGTAAGGTTTTGAGAGAAATAAGCAAGGACGTCCTAAATTTAAATTACAGTTTAACAGTAATAGAAATATTACTTGGAATCCTGTGTGCGAAAAACACATATAGATGAATTTATATATATTAATTGCAATTTTGACATGTTAAGTGTAAACATTAGTAGAATATATGATAAATGTAAAAGTGCAGAAATGCTTTTATTCAAATCTGATGAGTTAAGTACAGTGAATTTTCTAAAGATATTGACCCAGATAATCATGTGTATAGCAACTTAATCAATAACCTTAATTATGTCACACAAGAACAATTAGAATTTTCCGTTAGCTCATGCAAGGGTTTCTCAGTGATTCATTTCAATGCAAGAAGTCTTAAAAAGAATTTTGATAAGATAGAAAAATTTGTACTTTATTGTAAAATAAACTTTGATGTCATTGCAGTGTCAGAAAATTGGCTTACTCAAAACAAGACAGATCAGTTCAAACTTAGAGGTTTAAGAAGTTACTCATTTAGTAGGAAATAACAAAGGTGGAGGGGGAGTTTCTGCTTATGTTACAAATGATTTGTCTTTCAAAATATGTAATAATATGACAAAAGTTGTTGATGAATTAATGGAGTGTTTAACAGTAGAGATATGTAATATGAAGGCAAATAATATTTTATTTACTTGTGTATATAGAAAACCAGGGTCATGTATTATTATGTTCATTGAAAATATAACTCAGATACTTAGTGTTATAAAAAATATCCAAAAACATAGTCGGTGGTGATTTTAAAATTGACATACTAAACTATAGCAATAGCAATTGTACAAGAAGCTTTGTGGATTTTATGTTTACATATGGTATGTTTCGAGTTATTCAGAACGCAAGTAGAGTAACTGATATATGTACCACACTTATAGATAATTTCTACGTAAATGTTTTCGAGTATAAAATTAGTTGTGGTTTACTGGTTAATGACACCAGTGACCACTTACCAATATTTGCTGCTCTAGATGATCTTAAAGTATGTAGAAACAAGCAAAACAGCAGTAAGTACGTTAGAGTTACAACTGACAGTAATATAAATCTACTGTGTGAAACATTAAATAAAGAGGATTGGAATAATGTATGTAATTCTATAGATGTAAATAATGCATATGGAGACTTTGTAGACTAATTTTGTATACTTTACAATCAGTACTGTCCAATAAAAAGGGTTAGTGTTAAAGATGCAGTAAGCCGTAAACCATGGTTAACAACAAGTTTATTAAATGCATGCAGAAAAAGGATCATTTATACAGAGAGTTTATAAATATAAAATGTACTAAAAAACTAGAAAAGTACAAGAGATATAAGAATACATTAACAAGTATCATAAGGCATAGTGAAAAGCTATATTATAATAATTTATTGGTTAAACATAAAAATGATATTAGATCAATGTGGAGTATTATTAACAAGCTCATTAAAAAGTCTAAATCGGTTTCAAACCCAGACAGTTTTTTGCCATAATGAGAATATAGTTACAGCAAGAATGAAATTGCTGATAAAATTAATGATTTTTTTGTTAATTTTGGACCAAACTTGGCTAAAAGTATAAAAGTTGGTAACAAAAATATTGATGTACTACAGTATATGAATAACAGAAATCAGTTGTCAATGTTTTTGAAAAGTACAGATGAAACCGAAATTAAAATAATTGTAAATAACTTTAAAAGTAAAACTTCAACAGGATATGATAATATTGACATGTGTGTTGTGAAAAAGGTAATTAACTATATTACATGTACCTCTATCCAAAATATTTAACTTATAATTTCAATAAGCTGTTTTTCCAGAATGAAAATAGCTAAGGTTGTACCTCTGCTTAAAACAGGTCAGAAAGATGTGTTCACAAATTATCGCCCTGTTTTGTTACTACCACAGTTTTTAAAGATTCTTGAAAAGTTGCTTTGTGTAAGATTAGATAATTTTATTAATAAATGTAAGATTATATGTGAAAACCAGTATGGTTTTAGATCAGGCAGATCAACATTACTGGTTAGTATAGATTTAATTGAAAGTATTACTGATATGTTAGATAATAAAAAAGCACAATAGGTATTTTCATTGACTTAAAAAAGGCTTTCGATACCATAGATCATGTATTACTATTAAGTATGATGGAATATTATGGAATGAGGGGTATTGTAAATGACTGACTAAAAAGTTATTTAGATGGACGGAAAAAACTGTTTGTGTTGTTGTGTTGATTTTCGAAATTACTCCTTAAATGAACAATTTATACGTATCATGTTATTTGACAATAAAATTGTTGGTCAATATGTCAAAAAAAACTGGTTTAAACGAAAAAGCAGGCTCCTTTTATAATTTTAAGAGGTATAGTCCACTTTCCACACTATATATAACAGTATATTAGATTGTAATAGTGACTTATAAGCCCATCAGAGGGCTGGGTAATATTCTTTTTATTATTCCTGTTTTGTGTTTAAATGTGATTGTTACATGTCACTATAATAAATGAAAATAAAATAAATAAAAAATAAAAAATGTTAGATGATATCAAGTCTATTAACAGTTTTATGTGATCTGCCTCTGGGTTCAATACTAGGTCCTAAATTGTTTATTTTATATATTAATGATATTGTAAATGTTTCTGGTATATTAAATATGATTTTGTTTGCAGATGATACAAATGCATTTTGCTCTAGGAGTAATTTAAATGAGTTAGCTAAAAATGTAAGTAGGGAATTAGATAAGTTAAAGGACTGGTATGACATAAATAAGCTATCATTGAATGTGTCAAAAACTATTTTTTATGTTATTTAGAAACAGGAACCCAGTTACAGACATCAAAATATATATAAAGAATCACATTATAGATAGAGTAGCTGTTACTAAATGTTTGGGGATCCTTATTGATGAAGGCTTAAATTGGAAAGAACATATCAATTTAATTAAAAGTAAATTATCAAAAACTGTACCAATAGTAGGAAGGTGTAAAAATATTCTTGATAAAGGGGCATTGTATATCTTATACTGTGCATTATTTTTACCTTATATAAACTATTCTTCTGAAGTATGGGCAATACTTATGTTTCTAATTTAACGCCCATTTGTATCTTGCAAAAGAGAATTGTACGTATCATAAATTGAATTGTTCATAGAAAATAAGATAATAAAATTTCTTGATCTAGTAAAATTTAAAATGGCTGTAATAATGTACAAAGCTAGGAATAAATTATATTCTAACATGACACGGTTGTGTCCGCGATTCTGATTGGTTGAGAGCTATGGTAAAACCTCCATATACATCTTGGCTGTTCCATGTCATCCCATCGCAAATAACAATAACCAAGTACAAGCTTCCGGTTTTTTGACAATTAAGGATCACAACTTATTATTATTGACAAAAGCACTTTTTTATTGAATATAATTCTTATAATGAAAAGAAAATATATAGAACATAAAAAAAAATTAAAAAACTCTTTATTTTCGGCATATTTAGTGAGAAAATGCTACTGCCACAATGTGCAATTGGTGGAACAGCCTGATTTGTTTCGAACGTTTGTGAAATGGACATGATTTTTTACAAAATATAAGGAAATTACAAGTATTTTAATTGTTTTGTCATGTTAGAATAGGAATAACGACCTCCAAACCATGGTATATGCAGAATTTTACCATGGTTTGAGGCAATAAACCCCAAACCATGGTATATGCAGAATTTTACCATGGTTTGAGGCAATAAACCCCTCAGGCTTCGCCTTCGGGGTTTATAATCTCAAACCATGGTAAAATTCTGCATATACCATGGTTTGGAGGGCATTATTCCTATAACCAACTAATATCCAAAAACTTTTCTGTATGGATACTACTAATAATTATGATTTTAGGTATAAAAGTAATTTTAGAGTGAAACACTGCAGAATAACTAAGAAAGCAATGTGTTTATCTATAACAGGGGTAAAAAATTGTGGAATTGTCTTGAGAAAGGAATTTGTAGGGCTAAAAGTATTTTCGTTTTTAAAAAGTTGCACAAAGTGTCAGTTTTAATTCTTACAAAGGTCAGACCATGTAAAAATAACTTTAATATGGGTATTAAATAATTTATGTACTGCTATAATAACTAGTAAATCTATATTTAAGTCTTTCACTGAAAATTAGCTCTAGGTAATTATTGTTGTAGTTGTTTATGTAGGAGAAGGGGTAAGTCTTTGATAAGTATTGTACTTCTACTCATCTCTTTTCTACCTTATGCGGTGATATATAATTTATCATAAGTCATATATAAGTATGTTATAGTTAGTTATAATCACATAACAACAGGTTTTCAGAATGTCATTTATTATATCACAGTAAAACTTATTTCATTTATTGTTATATATTACTTGTAAGTATAGTAGAAATAAATATCTATCTAATCTGTTACACTTTACAGACCTTTCAAAGATTATAACTGATGTCATCTACTTGAATACTGCTTTACTTATGTACAGAATAATATGTAATAGTCTTTTACCTAACCTTAAGATGTTTACAAACGAAAAAGAATTGCACAATTATAATACTTAGAAGAGGAAATGATACATGTTTTTCAAACTGTATGCAGAACAAACTACTGTTTCTTTAGCCTATGCTAGTGCAGAACTCTGGAATGATCTTGTTGAAACATTAAAAAGTTTAAATTGAAATGTTTAGTGATCAAGAAATATTGAACTGTGTTAGAAGTTTACCTATTTTGTTTTACAATGTTAAATTATTGTCAAGAACGATAGATAATATTTTATATATTTAACTTAACTATTGTATTTTTGCACTGGTCCACCCTTATGAATGTAACAAAGTAAAAGGTGCATGTGTACATTTTAATACACTTTGGCTTCTAGCATACTCCTACTTCTTCTTGCATATTGTACTTCTATGTACAAAATTGTGTGTTCCTTTTTTGTTCATATTTTTTTTCTTCTTCTTTTGGAGTAAATAAAACTTTTTTCTTCTTTTTGTCCTTCCTTCCTTAATTCCTTCTTTCTTTTGTAGCAAAGTAGAAAAATTAAATCAGTATCTATAGGCAATTAACCTTATGTTGTAATGTAAAGATAGTTTGAGATTATTTTTTTCACTTGTAGATTAAGGTTATGTCTTTTACAGATTTTCATGATGGTACAATGGTTTTTGTTTAATTGTCAAAAAAGTTGCAGTAAATTTATGTAACCAGCAAATTTCCAAAATTCCTGAATGCTTTCTACTTTTGTAACCATTTGACATAATCTTTATTTGTTAATGTTTATGACTATTATTTAATTTAATTTTCAATTCTGGCTTTCATTTAGTTTTCTCTGCATAGGTTTGGAATGTGTAATTCAGTTTCAATGGATCTATCAAGTTGGTAAATCTTTTGTACATGACTAGTTTAGCTGTTAAGAAATGGTCCTTTAGAAAACTTTTTGTTGCATTAGATAATTTAAAAATCAAAATAATTTGCATGGTTGCATATGTCTTAAATTCAAAGTTCCCTTCAACTGATTGCATAATATAATGTATACTGATATCACAACAGGCATGCAGTACATTTGTGGAGATCAAATGCATAGTGGCTAGTCAAGGAAATATGACTGTACCTTTTCTATAAAATGTTGGTTTCTTAAACATTTTTATAAAAATTCAATACATATATACATATTCTTACAAAGACAGGCAAGTATAAGTCTTTCTATGTGCAACAAAAGAATGTTCACCTGTAAGTAAGAGCTTCAATTGCAATTTTTTCATTTAACTTCAGAATGGTTGAAAGAATATTTCCTTGGACAAGGTTCTTAACACATATTTGTCCCACTTAATCCAAGAAGATAAATGTATAAACTGACACCAATGAAAGGGTAATTAAACTGTTACAGAATGGTTTCATGTTCAAGGGATTGAAGTCTGGATTGCTTCATGCCATAATAATGGAAAAATATCTCATAAAGCCATATGAACCACTAAGTCTGACTAATGAGTATATACCTTTACCTTACATTGTATATCTATTAAATATATATATATGACATGTGGATTAACCTGCATAAAACTAAGAAGACAAAAATTCTATAACTGTAAAATTCAAAAGTTCAATCCAGGACAGTGTATAATTGACATTTGTAGAGATATTTGTACAGAAAGTGCATGGCATTGACCTTAATCAAAGTTAATACTACCATATTTCTAAAGCTTTTGATGTGTTTTAATAGATACTCACCAATAAAGTGCTGGAAAATTTGACACAACATTGCTTTAAAATATTAAGAAATATTTTGTTGGACATTGCAATCTGTGGAGGACTAGACAGCATACTTACCAAAGATGATGGCTATCTTGGTTGCAAATGTACTTGTCAGTAGCTTCCTGTTAAAGAGAGAATTGCTTTCATAACTGTAATCCTCATTTACAAATATCTGGATTCTGGTCTGCTGCAGTACTTCCAAAAATATATATATATTATTACACATCCTCTGTCAATACCTGATGTCCTGTTGTCACAAAGAAACACTTAGTTCTTCCCACATTAAACCCTTGGATTCATAAATCTAAAACTCATTTTGATTAATCCTCTGCAAATGATGGACCCAGACTTTGGAACAGCCTCTACTTGCTGTACGATCAGCCCCCCTCCCCCTCATCTTTTAGGTGCAAGTTAAAGGTTTACCTGTATCATGAAGTCTGTCCTCCTTAGCACTGGTTATGCAAATGCTTTCTGATACCAACTTTTTCTCCCCATGCACGTTTTATTGTGCTTTCAATTTTGATTCACATCAAATTAAGCACTTTAAAAGTTTGTAAATAATAATGATAACATAATAAGTTATAATAACTTTAAAGTATAAACCCCATGGACACATTAAATATGAGTTTATGTTTGGTTTCAGAATCTTTAGTGTGCTCCTAGGAAAACTATAAAAACTGTACACTAAATAACACTTTTACCTTCAAGCAAATTTCAAGAATTCGTGGGTCTAATGCATAACTATAACAGCACATGCATAAATGACAATTCCCCTTTCGATGCTGGTCCTGTGCATTCCTCTGTAATTTAGTCGTTAGTTTATTTGTATATACAAATCGTAAGGGATTGTGGGAACATCCTCTGTTTGACCTGAAGGAAAAAGTGGTGTAATTTTCTGTTTAAAAAATGCTGAGATCTGTATTAACCCGGGTGTCTACCACTTGTTTACAAGCTTCAAGAGCAGCTTTATTTAAACCAAATGGTAATTCCAGAATAATAGACGTTCATTGTCCCATATTTTTGGAATATTGTATTATCGCTCATAAATTATGGACCCTTTCAGTCACGTACCGGTGAAGCTAGTTATAAATAGATAAATATTTTATTTCCCAAAGCAATATATATATATATATATATATATATATATGTTTATAAATAATACATGTATGGGTTCCCATGTATGAGTCTCCACATTAGTGATGATACAATAAGGACATATTTACGTACTCTGTAGACCGAGTTTCTGTCCCGTCGCCAATAAGCCTTGTCGTAGTTCCGAGTGCGCATGTCTGCAAGAAAACTTCCGTCAGCTGATGGTGGATAAACAATCTACGTATGCGACACGTGAACCAGGAAGTAGCGAAAATCTATTTATGTGACTACTGTACTGCTTCCCTCCATAAGTTGGCTGCAGGGTATACGTGCAAATCGCGACCAATGCGGCTCCCACCCAACAACTCGCACCCAAAATTCAAATATTTACTCTGTGAGATTTTCTTAAGTTTTAACCCAAAATTGAAATATTTGCTCTTCAAACGGCGCTTTTATTTAGGACATGGCTGCAGAACGGTGAACCTTTGTCTGGAGTGAGGTTTCAGTAACAATTGATTTCATTGGTTAATTACATTAATCACGTTTGCAGACGAAAAGAAGACTGGTTGCCTGGATCTTCTGTTTGTAAAATATGGCTAGAAACTCAGCGTGACCTCATATTTCCTTCACTCTGTATAAAATATTGCTGGGAAACCTAATGTGAAACTGCATATATTTTCGTTAAATATTTATCATTTGTTTGTTTTTGGGGTGCGAGTTGTGTGTTCGAGTTGTTGGGTGCGAGTTGTTTTGGTCGCGACTTGCCGGTAATTCGGCTGCAGTCATAAGTTGGCCGCCCTCAGCACAGCTTCACAGGGCTTTAACATGAGTGGCCTAATACACCCTGAAACCATGTATTATTGTTAAACTTATTATATGCAACAGTTTTCATTGGTGTACAATAACCTACTTGTCTTTCTGGATCCTGTAGATGAGCCGCGGCCAACTTATGACTGCGGCCAACTTATGCAGGGAAGCAGTATATTAACCTATAAATATTACGAGAATTATTAATGGAAATAAAGGAATATATTTTGTACATTAGTTCTTTTTACTGTATAAAATTTATGTGAATTATTTGCAGCAGTTTTAACCTTGTATCTTCTATTTTCGGCCACTGTCAGTTGGTCCAATTAGCATTACAAATTCACTACTGTAACAATTGCCGATTTTTCTTCAATATTTCTGAATGTTTTTTGTTGTCCCATTACACAATGCAGCCTGTGATATATAAGCATATATAAAGTTTATTATATTTTGATGAAAAATATTTTGAAAATTTTTAATCCAGAACACCTGCTAATTCATATTAGCGTATGACATGAAAACTCCACAGTGACTGATTTCATATGTCCTTTGTTTTCAATAATTTTTTGGCTTTAAAATATTAATTAAAGTGAAAGAAAAAAGGTACGTACAATACAAATATATAGTGGTGGTGGACCAGTTCACGCCCGGGTACCAATTCACGCCCACCCTCAATTTTCTTGAAGATTTATGATTTTTCATAGAGAAGATGTTTACCACATTATAGATAATCATCAAATTGATCATATACATTTGTAATTTATTGTTTAACTGTGATTGTTTTGGATAAATTTAGTGGTGGGCGTGAATTGGTACCCGGGCATGAACTGGTCCACCGCCACTAAATTTATTAATAAATTATTATATTATTATCATATTATATATTTTATAATATTCATTATTACCGGTCCAAGAACTCACCTGTACTTCTGAGATGTGATAGGTACTCATCACACTACGCCACAAAAGCAGGTTTCCAAATTTAATTCATAGACTTTTTATGGCAGTTAATCTCTACTTGGGGTCATGGTGACACCGTGGTAGTGCACTCGTGTCCCAACTCTGAGGTCAGTGGTTCAAACCAGGGCCTTATGTGGGAAAGTGGGTAGTTGTTTACCGATGGTCAGCAGTTTACAGTACAGAACCTTGAGCAACTATATGTACACCATGATATGACCTGTGCAGTGTTGAAAGTGAAGTAAAACCCCAAATAAATAAATAATCTCTACTTTCATTCATTAATATTAAGGGTGACAATAAATTTCTAAAAATATATTTATTATTGCACTCATAAGCAATATTAGAGGCATTTGATCTTGGTGAATGTATGCACACTCTTTGAGTGTTCTTATACCCATTTGTATCCTGTCAGTGTAAATTGTTAGCCTTTTCTTATTTCATATCTCAGAAACCGTAAGGTGTAGGAAGTTGATACTTGGTAGGGACATTGGTTAGGTGGTGTAGGTGTGCAACGTCATGGTCTGACTTTGATTTGACCTTTGACCTTGCCATAGTGACCTTGAGTTTGAAAATCTTGTCCAGGCTATATCTTGGAAACCGTAAGGTGTAGGAAGTTGATACTTGGTAGGGGCATTGGTTAGGGGGTGTAGTTGTGCAATGTCATGGTGTGACCTTGATTTGACCTTTCCGTAGTGACCTTGACCTATAAAATCTTGTCCCGGCTATATCTCGGAAACTGTAAGGTGTAGGAAGTTGATACTTGGTAGGGATATTGGTTAGGGGGTGTAGGTATGCAACGTCATGGAGTGACGTTGATTTGACCTTTCACCTTGCCATAGTGACCTTGACCTATAAAATCTTGTCCGGGCTATATCTCAGAAACTGTAAGGTGTAGGAAGTTGATATTTGGTAGGGACATTGGTTAGGGGGTGTAGTTGTGTAATGTCATGGTCTGACCTTGATTTGACCTTTCACCTTGCCGTAGTGACCTTGAGTTTGAAAATCATGTCCGGTCTATATCTCAGAAACCGTAAGGTGTAGGAAGTTGATACTTGGTAGGGACATTGGTTAGGGGGTGTAGTTGTGCAATGTCATGATCTGACCTTGATTTGACCTTTGACCTTGCCGTAGTGACCTTGACCTATAAAATCTTGTCCGGGCTATATCTCAGTAACCGTAAGGTGTGGGAAGTTGATACTTGGTAGGGACATTGGTTAGGGGGTGTAGGTGTGCAACATCATGGTATGACCTTGATTTGACCTTTGACCTTCCCGTAGTGACCTTGACCTATAAAATCTTGTCTGGGCTATATCTCGGAAACTGTAAGGTGTAGGAAGTTGATATTTGGCAGGGACATTGGTTAGGGGGTGTAGGTGTGCAACGTCATGGTCTGATCAGGATTTGACCTTGCCGTAGTGACTTTGACCTATAAAATCTTGTCCAGTCTATATCTCAGAAACCGTAAGGTGTAGGAAGTTGATACTTAGTAGAGACATTGGTTAGGGGGTGTAGTTGTGCAACGTCATGATCTGACCTTGATTTGACCTTTGACCTTGCCGTAGTGACCTTGACCTATAAAATCTTGTCTGGGCTATATCTCTGAAAGCATAAGGTGTAGGAAGTTGATACTTTGTAGGGACATTGGTTAGGGTTGTAGGTGTGCAACGTCATGGTGTAACCTGATTTGACCTTTGACCTTGCCGTAGTGACGTTGACCTTTAAAATTTTGTCCAGACAATAGCTCTGAAACTGTAAAGTGTAGGAAGTTGATATTTTTTTAGGGGCATTGGTTAGAGGTTGTAGGTGTGCATCATAATTTTAAGTTTACTGATTAATGCTGTCATGTTGAATTGTCTTGTTTTAATACATTTTCCTTCTCTTAGATGTTATTTTCTCTACTTAAACATCATTTTGACCTTAATATAACTGACACTGCTCTGAAAGTATCCCGATCTTTGTACTGTTTCACTACTTCATGGTCTCATGGTGTTGAAAACTATTTCCCCAGGCTGTGGGGTACGGGCATCTCTGATGCTATTTTTTATTTATATCCTATTCGCACACACTGCCTTCATCAGTTTCATCCTGCCTGCAGAAGGAGCACAAATTCTCCCACATGAAGCTAGTAGGTGCTTTTCGGTGATTTCACCTGAAGAGAAAAGATTCCACAGCTTCTTGATCCTGAGGTTGATGTCCCTGTATTCTTTCCTTTCCATCCTCCTGAGTTCATTAGCCTGGATAATCCATGTGCGGATCCCCACATATTGTGCTTCTTTGTGGAGGAGCTCAATAAGGAGGTACATCTGGATTTGGCCCCTTCCTGCATTTCTATTAAGCCTATTATGCCATCCCTCGACATCATTGTTTGTTCTTATATTTTGTTGGAAAATGGACCAAGTGGCTGGACGAAATACTGTGGCATTTATTTATGTAGATTCAGTGTAGCCACACAGAGATATCAGCAATGGTTCTGTTGCTTCTGCTTCCAAAGATAGGAATAGAGCTGGTGTCAGTTCATGTGGTGCAAATAGCAGTGCACACAGATGCCTACAATAAGCACTGGTCCCTTCATTGTTGTTGTAGGCACTGGACAGGCCTATTTTTCTAAGTTTCTTGTTAACTGCCTGAACCCAATGGAATGCACACCCTTGTGCTTTCAACTGTTGGAATGAAAGTCAAATCTATCTCAAAACACTTGGATATTATGAAAACAATTGAAGCTCCTATGTAAGTTTTCCTTTCTATTTAGCTTGGTGAGAGACTTGCTGGCCATTTCTACTTAGAGCAAATAATCCTGTAAAAGAACAATCTGCAACGTCCTAAAATATTTTGCTTTAGCGCTGACACAAACTCATTAATATTCATGAGCAAATCAGATCTGCGTGGTGGGAGACAAAACTATTACTGGCCATTTCTATTTATAGTGAATATCCCTGTAAAAGAACGATCTGCATCGTCCTTAAATATTTTATTTTACATGCTTACACAAACTCATTAATATTCATGAGCAAATCAGAACTGTGAGGAAAAAAATAATAACTAGCCATTTCTATTTAGAGTAAATATCACAAACGATCTCCCAGAATATTTTATTGCACAAGGTACTTCCTACTTCAAAGAACTTCAAAGAAGTTAGGCGTAATTGTGTAATTGGCCCCTCCCTCCTCAAACAGTGACCATCTTCAAAGAAGTTAGGTTTCTTTGATTTTTATTAATCCAATTGTGTACCTATGTGGCCAAACATCTGAAATAATTATGTGGTGTACAGGTTTTGTGGCGAATGATCTGGTTGCACATTAGGAAACCCCACATGATTCCGTGACTTCATATTTTCTACACATACCTAAATACTTATATTTCGTTGCATATATTGCCTAGATGTCTTAATTTGCCAGTTCTTAAATGTAAAGAATTGAAAACCGTAAGGGATGGTTCCGAAGACACTTTGTATATTAAAACTGTCTAATTTCGAAATGTATATATATATTGAAGCTACAGAACAATTAGATGCTAATTAATCAATTTACAGGTGCTCTGGATTGTATCTTTCAAAAATATTGCTCATCAAAATGTAATTTTTACCCCGGACGAAAGTCGGGGATACTTTGGATTCATTACAGTCACGCCGCCGCCGCAGATATTTCCTTTTGGACGCGATAACTTATTTTAGTTAGACCTTTCAAATTTGGTATGTGGGTATATATGGGCAATGCCATGAACGCTATTGTTTTGTGACCTTGACCTTCAATTTCAAGGTCATTGGTGGCCTCTTAAAGGTCAGATTTTGGCCATTTTTTCACATTTTGGCCCAGTTCTCATATACAGAAAGTCATCCTATGGCTGGTATATATAATACATATATATGTCCTCTATCAGCATGCTGAAATTTGACCTTGTAGATCTTCATTGAAGGTCATCCACAGATCATCCAAAGTACCTGCCCGAGGCCATTTTTGGCCTTTTTGGAGATATTTTCACACTTATTGCTGACTATATTGCATGGAAACTATTGAAAATGGCTTTGGAGGTTGGGTACATGATGGAGTAGCAGTATCCAGACTTTTACTGGTTACAGAGGATTGTTGGTTACAGAGAAAATCTGCTGATTCCACAGTTATGGACAGGAAGAAGGCAGTTGTTTCATATAACCCTACCCATGCTGAGATGTAGTCTAATTCACCCAATTCTGCCAGCTCCAATGAGTTTTCGCAGAACTATGGAGCCAACAGGAACTGGTTACAGAGGATTGCTTCACCTATAGCCGTTTAGGCCCTGGTACAGGGCAGGTCCACAGGACTGGCTAACAGACCAGCAGTAGCCTTTTAAGGGTCCAAGTGGCTAGTGATGGGAATCGCCTCCAATTTGCATGGTCGATGAATCGTCCATTTTTCTGAGCGATGATCGAGCCATAATCGATTCCAATGCTAGTTATATCATTAAACACATTCCGGGGTGAAGTGTATGTTGATGCGGTAGGAATAACAGTGTTCCGAGGTTTAGAATCTACCGAAAATGCTCACTTCCTGTAAATATGGCGGCAGATATAAACAACAACAAAATTCGTGACAAATCTGTCAATTTATTGAGGAAACTGCCTAAAATATTTGTAAAAATGCGTGGATATGTAGATTCATAAAGAAACGTAACAAAATATTATGAAATCTTCAATTATAATGATGAATCGATTTGCACTGCTTCCGGATCGATCATCGCTAATACGGTGAATTTTGACCAACCATTCGATGTCTGTAGACAATTGTTCCACCAAGTGGCTGTCTCAGATCAACCAGTTACTGCCCGAGGAAATTGGTTACAGAGAAATTCTTATACCGGTCATTGGTCTTGGTGAGATGACTTGTCTGAACCTACCAGACCAGTCAGCCAGCCTACTGTCAGGACCTCCTAGCTGGTAGAAAGTGTTAGACCAACCAGTTACTGCCAGAATATATTGGTTACAGAGAAATTCTTGTACCACTCATTGGTCTTGGTGCGATGACTGTCTCAACCTACCAGACCTGTCAGCCAGCCTACTGTCAGGGGGGAACACTCTGTGAGGGAAAAATGGTCCCTTCCAGAAGCAAGTTACACATAAAGTATCTGGAACCAAGGCGGTCTTTTGACCCTAAAGGAGTTCCAAGACCTCTGCTTGAACCTTATTGCTACCATAGCTACAGACAACACCATGGTGGTTGCCTATTTAAGGGGGGGGGGATAAGTCGGGCCCTCTTTGTGCCCTACTATGGAGAATCCTGACCTGGTGCTCCAGGAAACAGGCTCAAGCCCGACACATTCCCGCTTCAACCATGTCCCTCCGGGGATACACTGCATCGAGACGCAATGTCTAGTTTATATGGATTTATATGATATCCAAATGGCATGGAGTCTTGAACAACAAAAACTGTGCCAGGACCGGTGGATTCAACAGTTCTTTCTAAAAGTCGGAAATCTGTAGTGTTTTACCACAAACCTCACAAAAACATTTATTTTTTCTCTCTTATTTCTAATGGATTTTAATTGAATTAAAGACAAACACAGATGCTGTACAAATACTTTTCCAGTAAGATATATTATGGATTCAAATTCTATGGTAAATTAAATTTGTAAATATTGCAGAAGATCAAACGTTGGCACCCTCATTTTGCTTGAATTTCAATATTTTTACATTGCTTTTCAAATGATCTAGAGTACTTATCTGTGGGCAGTTTTTATAATATTTAAAAAAAGTTGAACACCTGTTGAAATCCTCTACCTTTTTTTGTCCATAATTATATCCCCAGACGAAAGTCGGGGATATATTGGATTCAGGTCCGTCGCGCCGCCGCCGCCGTAGAAATTTCCTTGTGGACGCGATAACTCAAAAACAAATTAATATTTTTTTTTCAAACTTGGTACACATGTTAAGGGTGCCCAAAGGAAGATCCCTATTTTAAGGTGACCTTAAACTCCCAGTAAAAAAGAACTTATGGCCACCTTAAGGTCAGAAATTGCACTTTTGGCCACTTAGAGCCCTGTAGGTCACAAACTATGATGCTCAGCTGGCTGAAATTTTACCTGACAACACATTAATATGTTCTTAGTACATGTGCCGAAAATCATGACTTTAAGTTGAGGAGAAAATTGTGTTTGAGGCCCATAAATACCCCCACTTAGGGATTTTTTGCTATACTTTACACATATTTTGCCCTATAATTTGGAAGTGATAATTCTGATGAGTCTCAAACTGCGCTAGGTATAACTTTGATATGTAATCCTTGTCTGTAGAAAATTTTAGGGCTGTAGGTTTACCCAAAGGGGTCGACTTAAGGTCTCAAAAGTGCCCACAGAGACCCAATTTATGCACTTTTTGCCACTTTCAAGCACTGTAGCTTTCAAACTATGTCTCTCATCTAAGTTAAATATCATCTGGGAATATATCTGTGTTTTCTTATATGTGCCCCAACATTTAGGCCTTTAATAGACAGTTAACCTGTGTATCAGGACCATAAACACCCACCCGAGTGACCCTTATAAGACATTTTTCACATCTTTTTCCCTGTAACTTGGAAATGGTAAGTCTGAGAAGTTTCAAACTGTATTAGATATATATTCTGTGTGTAATCTTAGTATGTAACAGATTTTAAGTCTGAAGCTTTAATTTTGAAGGTCAAATTGAGGTCTCTAAAAGGCTCCCAAAGACCCAATATTTGGACTTTTTGCTACTTTTAAGCCCTGTGACTGTCAAACTATGTGACTGATAGAGCTCAAATCCTATCTGAGAAGATATTAGTATGTTATTTTTATATGTGCCAAAAATTAAGGCTTTAAGAAGACATTTAACCTGTGTATGAGGACCATAAATCCCCACCCAAGTGACCATTTTTAGACATTTTTCACATATTTTTCCCTGTAACTTGGAAATGGTAAGTCTAAGAAGTTTCAAACTGTATTAGATGCATATTCTATGTGTAATCTTAGTATGTGACAAATTTTAAGTCTGAAGCTTTAATTTGAAGGCCACATTTAGGTCTCTAGAAGGCCCCATAAAGACCCAGTATTTGGACTTTTTGCCAATTTTAAGGCCTGTGACTGTTAAACTATGTGACTGATAGAGCTGAAATCTCATCTGGGAATACATTATTATGTTCTTTTTACATGTGCCAAAAATCAAGGCTTCAAGTAGACATTTAACCTGTGTATGAGGACCTTTAACACCCACCCGAGTGACCCTTTTAAGACATTTTTCACATATTTTGCTCTGTAACTTGGAAATGGTAAGTCTGAGAAGTTTCAAACTTTATTAGATACATATTCTATGTGTAATCTTAGTATGTAACAAATTTTAAGTCTGAAGCTTTAATTTGAAAGCCACATCGAGATCTCTAAAAGGCCCACAATGACCCAATATTTGGATTTTTTACCACCTTTAAGCCCTGTAACTGTTAAACTATGTGATTGATGGAGCTGAAATCCCATCTGGGAATGCATTATTATGTCCTTTTTACATATGCCGAAAATCAAGGTTTTTAGTAGACATTTAACCTGTGTATGAGGGCCATAGACACTCGCCCAAGTGCCTTTTTTGACATTTTTTCCGTACTTTGCCCTGTTATTTGGAAATGCTTAGTGTGACAAGTCTTAAACTGTATTATATATGATTTTTGTTTGTTATGTATGTCCCCCCAAAAAGTTTCAGATCTGTAGTTTAATTGCTAAGGTCTCTTTAACAATTGTAAAATGCCCACAGAAACCCAATTTATGGATATTATGCCACTTTAAAGCCCAGTAACTGTCAAACTATGTGGGTTATAGAGCTGAAATCTTTGAATTTTTAAAAGGAAATGCCTGTCTATTTAAATTTTGAATATTAATAATGTTATGGCTATCTTAGTCTTTTAAGAACTTATTTTTGTGTGTTATACCTCTGCTTGCTGAGTTTTTCACTTTTTAAAATGAAACTGGTGAAACATATTGAAGTAGACAAAATGGACACTTTAAGTGAGCTTTAAGTCCCAATATTAATGAAATTATATCCTTATGTAGTAAAACTAGGGGATTTTTAACCCTCAACTAGCCCAGTTTTATTCAACTTGCCTCAGTTAATTTTGGCACAGCTCCTACAGTTATGAACTCATTTCAGTTGATAATCACATACTTAAAATTCTCAATTCTTTTTGTATTTGAGTACCCCTTTTATATAGATTGTTTGTTTACCATTTATGCTCAACCCACATCCCCCACCCGGATTCCCCCCACCCACCTCTGGGACCTCCAGCTATATTGAGTGACACTAAATAAACAAAGGTATTTAATGATATCAGATGAGAAACAAAGAACTCAATGGGGTTGCAGATCTTGTGTAATAGTGAGAGAGGTGTGGAGAAGGGGAGAGGGGTGGGGGTGGGAGGTGGTGGGCTTCATTACATATAACACAAAGGGGAGTCAGAACTGAGATTGTGTCACATATTTAGGTTGCATATATATGGACCACATATATAGGTATAGAGGAAATGAATAACTGAAAACAATTTGCAAATTCTAAAAATAATATAATAAAATAATAATATAAATAATTTTTTTTTAAATAATATTTTATTTGTGAACAAATATAGAAACAGATATGCGCTTTTGGGATTATGAATTTTAGAATGGACATTGAATCATCAATCATTTAAATACTTTGAAGGAAGATTGAAAAATATGATGAGTTGAGTTAAAAATAATATTTTATTTGTCAACAAATATAGAAACAGATATGCTCTTTTGGGATTATTATTTTAGAATGGACATTCAATCATCAATCATTTAAATACTTTGAAAATAGGTTTAGAGTTATCATTGCAGGAAGATTGAAAATATAATTTGAGTTATGTATTCGGCGTCTGGGGATACACCATCTTCCTTGGGGAGATATAAACAGAGTAGATTGATGTGCTGAAGTTCATATAATAATGGGTAATTATGTTTTAAAAAATTCCCGATCAAAACCTGTGGCGTGAGTGATGACCTGTCTGGGGATATGTTGGCGCCGAGTTGGCCCAATCTAGTTTAAATTCTGGCAAAGTGATAGCTATTAAAAATGGTAAATATTTAATATTAGTTACATTCCGTTTTTGTCTGCACAGTTTTAAAATTGTTTGCTAGCATTTTGTACCTTAAAATATTCTATTTGGGTTTTAGTATATCCCATTAATCACAATAGTAACAGTAAATCTGATTGGTCGAATCCACTGTTCACTTCCTTCAAACTGTAAACAAGACCATATTGATATCAAATCAATAAAATATTGACAAATGCACTAAAAACTCAGTTTCTTTGTAAAATTGATTGAAAATAGAATGTTTCTGAATATGTACAATTTTATAGCACAAATTACGTGCGGTAGAGCATATTTCTTAAGTTAGATCTTAGATCATCAAATACATGATGATACAATTTTCTTATTTAAGTTAAAGCATCAATCAGTCACATGAAAATCAATGTGTCAAGCAAAACTTCTCTGTAAAATTGTTTGTCGTGACATTTTTAGCAAAGTACCAGATTCCTGTTTCCAGTAATAAAAATATTAATGCAAGCAAAATTTCAGAGTATTACAGCATAATTTATATTCAAACCTACATACCGCACATAATCATATGTTAAGAGAGTGTTGAAACTACGATTTTATTGCATTAATATTTCTTGCCCAATGGACAATTGCTATACTGGTTGGCACAACCGGTCCCACCAGACAACAGAAAAAGCCATCCAGTGTTATGCACCGACTGGACAGTCGAGTAGTATGTATTTGCTAGGTGGCGCATCGTACTTCCTTCCTGCCTAGACAGTTTGGCGTCACGGTATCTTTTTCGTGAGACTTGTTTTTGAAGAGCTCAAAGTGTGAAGAAAAGCGGAAATCTTTGCAAAAGACTTTAATTTTATTTCAACATTCAACAATAAATTTGTTTCTGATACATCATGGCTTCTCCAGGTCAGAAGCGAGGATCGTGTGGGCACATAATGACTCTGTATGAGTCACATAAGAAATATGTAGGCGATGACCCATGCGTTTTCAAGAAAGACTGTGATATTTGTAGTTAACTCACAGCATAACAGAAGCAGCAATTAGCCTCACTCACAAGTAACACAGTAAGAAGACTACTACCCCTCCCCCAGTCGATCCTGTGGACTGCAAGCTCCTAGGGAGGGTAGAGGCTGACAAGGTCATTCAGGACACAACCCCTGCATCTGAAAAGAAGGCGTCCACTTCTGATGGTGCTCCAAAACCTAGTAAGAAGAGCAAACCTGCCTTATCTTATCTCATGAGTTCAAGGCACTGGACAACAAATGGGCTCAACGGTTTGCAAGACTGTAGGCAATAATCTTAGCCAAGTCATTTACTATGACAGTGGAACCAGTTCAACAGATGTCTTCTGTAATAGTGACCTGAGAGACCTTTTGTACCTCCAGTGGAGAATGTGACCTGTCACAATGCTGTTCTCCCTACCGGTGTGGTCAGTGAGCCTCCAGTTAAGAGTATTACCAGTCCTGTTCAGGCTACTGGTCAAGATGCCAGTCACTCTACTACTGCCTCCCAGCCTGTTGAGGCTCCCCGTGTGAGAGTTGCCACCCAGCCTGTTGAGGCTCCCACTGCAAGACCTGCTATGCCTGCCATCCAGCCTGTTGAGGCTTCAGGTGCGACTGCTACTTCCCAAACTGTTGGGTTCCTGATGTTTTGCCTGTTTCCACCCACTGGTCAGAGTACAGCTTCCCAGGATGTTACCAGTACCACTGAGATGTCACATGGCCAGTTCACCGGTCCAGCTGAGCAGACTACCTCCAGCAAGAAGCCACATTTTGCATTGTCTCTCACTGGTGCTGTACACTCCAGGCTCAGGACTCTGATATGGACCAGGATAGTGAGCCTTCCTACCCCACCTGGGCAACATAGGAAGAGGGGGAGGTAGTTGACCAGGAGTCTGCCAAACCAGAGGACTGTGACCACAAAGTCAGTGAGGAGCAGACATATCATGACACCATCAGGGGTGTCAGGAGTTTCATGGGGTGGAAACAGGTCCTTGAGTTTGAGTCCTCAGCTTCCTCATTAGATGACAATCCCTTTGCCTGTACCAGGACACAGCCCACCGGGAAGCTGCCAGCAGATGAGTGGCTATGCAGGAAAATAGAGAAGTGGAACATTACTGTAACTAAAGGCTACCCTACCTTTGCATCTGAGACTGCTGGCCTCTCCCGGGACCATTTCATCAGGTTTCCTAAAATACTCAAATGATACGACATGTACTGTAAGAAACAGGACTTCTCCAGGTCAAAGGTCTACCATTGGACTAATGAGCCAACCAAGTTGAATAGTTCCTTCTCCAGGGTTGCCAGACATTCTATACCATCTTCCTGCTTCCCGGAAAGGACTATGTAAATCTGACAGGCAAGAACCAGACATTGTAAACTCTTGTGTTGTAACTCATGTTCCCTGTGCAGGAGGGTTGCCACAAAAGAAAATAAATCCCGACATTGTTTAACATCAGCAATAAAACATGTGAAAGGTGTTTCCTGTGTAGATCACTTGAGGTTTGTCCAAAATGTCACAAATGTCCCAGTTGTTGCTCGAGATCTACCTGTAAGGGCCAGATTGCACCAGTTTTTGGTAAAAATGGGCGGCCCTGGGAGCCAGACTCAAAGTCATACCAATCCTCAAGGAAGGCTACACCCTTCCCTTCTGGATCTGGCCAAATCTTATAAGGTCACCCACCATAAGTTGTTATGTAAATTCCGTCAGGAACAGCTACCTGATGGAGGCATGACAAGCACTTATGAAGAAAAATGTAGTAGAACTGGTCACAACTCGGCAATCTCTAGGGTTTTACAACAGACTTTACCTGGTTCCAAACCCAACAACTGGTGGAGACCTATTCTGGACCTCAGTACCCGGAACAAGTACTTAAAGACAGAGTCATTCAAAATGGAGACACCAGAGACAATTAGGACCTCCCTCTAGGCAGGGGACTGGGTCACCTCCATAGATTTCAAAGACACGTAATTCCATAAACCTATCCAGAGCCAGTCCAGGAAGTACATGCATTTTCATGTCCAGGGTCAGTCCTACCAATTCAAAGCACTGCCATTTGGTCTGTCTGCAACACCCATGGAGTTCACAGTTGTGGCAAAAGAGGTCAAATTGATTGCCTTACACTAGAGTGTAAGAATCCACCAGTACCGAGACAACTGGTTGGTCAGAGGCAGATCCCACCAAACCTGTCTCCAGCATACACAGACTCTAGTAGCTATTTGTCAGGAGTTAGGTTGGTTGGTCAACATGGAAAAGTCAGAATTGGACCCCAAACAAGTCTTCGACTTCGTAGGTTATATGTTCGACCTGAGAGAGGGCAAGGTCAGACCAACCTAGGTGCGTTGACAGACCTTAAGTGCAGAAATCCAGAAATTTCTCGCTGGACCCTCCTGCCCGGTCTGGCAGCTGATGTCCCTGATAGGGTTACTGATTGCCACAGAGAAGCAAGTCCACCTAGGTCGACTCAATATGAGGTTGATACAGTGGCACTTTTAAAACAATTTAAGGATACCAGAAACACTGTAAAATGTGAGGGGCGGGGGCAGTGCACTCACTTAGGGGAACATACTGCAAGGGGAACCTGGTCCCTTCCAGAAAGCATGTAAAATGTGAGGGGCGGGGGCAGTGCACTCACTTAGGGGAACATACTGCAAGGGGAACCTGGTCCCTTCCAGAAAGCAAATTGCACATAAATTATCTGGAACTAAAGGCCGTCTTTCTGGGCCTAAAGAAGTTCCAAGATCCCTGCTTGAACCAAATAGTGCTTATAGCTACAGACAGCACCACAGTGGTTGCCTATATAAACAAGGAAGAGGGGGATGAAGCCGAGCCCTCTGTATGCTCTGCTATGAACAATCCTGACCTGGTGCTCCAGGAAACGGGTGACTGTCAAAGCCAGACACATTCCAGGCCTGCTGAATGTGATAGCAGACAAACTATCCAGGCTAGGCTAGACCATCCAAACAGAGTGGCCCCTCCTCCCAGCAGTCTTCCAGTCTATTTGCTCCTGATGGCACAAGCCTCAAGTGGACTTGTTTACAACCAGGTTGAACAACAAACTGCCTCAATATGTATCACTGGTACCAGACCCCCTAGCATGGACAGTGGATGCACTCAGCCTGCCCTAGAGGACCCCTGGACCCATATGTTATGAGCTCTCGGACCAAAGGTCCCTCACCCACATCAGTTAAAGCCCATGATGTGAGGGCCTTTGAGGCTTCTAAGGCCTTCCATTCAGGTTCCTTAGAACAGACTGTCATTGGAAATAACATAACACCTTCACACAGTTCTATGTGAAGGATGTGGCTTGGACTGACTCAAAGTTTTTCCATTTGGGCCAGGTAGGAGCTGCTCAGCAGATCCACCAGTAGCCCTTATTAACTGAGGAGATTTGTTCATATGCATATATTGTTTATATTTGTATTTAATTATTAAATAAAAAAAACTAAATGAAAATAAAAATTAACTGTGAACTCATGCCTCACTTCTCCTGCATCAGAGCAGGTCTGTTAAAAAAAAGGTGTGTGTGTGTGTGTGTGGGGGGGGGGGGGGGAGGCAACACCGGCACACTTATGGTAACTTGGTCACCAGTAACCGACCTTTAGGACCCACTGGAGTCCTGATTGGGGTCTTTTTTTACCGTAATTTTGAGTTCACGTGTGGTCCTTATTAAGGTCCTCAGTGGCCTAGTGGTTAGCAATTTTGGCGTCTAATCACAGGAAGTCACCCCCACAAGTGGTACTGCTGAGGGCCTGTCCCACTATGACCCTGGCTGTTGATCAGGATGTAAAACCCCTACTCGACCGCTGCTGTTGGTGTATAACTCAGGACGGCTGTTTCTGTCATTTGGTGGGACCGGTTGCATCGACCGGTATAGCAATTGTCTATTGGGTAAGGTATTAACATATTAAAATTTACTTTTATTTTATTAAATTTGCAAATGTAGATCAAGATACTGCTTATATATCCGATATAATGTGAGTATTTTTTCCATTTGGAGAAATATATTGTGACATTGCTTATGCTAACACCAGAAAATCTGGCAGCCTAAATATTATATAACCTTTACCTAAATAAATATTACCTTTCGAAACTTTGGGACGTAATGTTAAATAAGAGTTTCCACCATTATTTGTGTATTTACAACCAAAAGAATAGACATTACCTGATATTTCAACAATATTTTATGAAATGCACCATATTGTCTGCCATTTTGACAAGTAAATTACTTAACTGCTCAGCCAGTGGAATATGTCACCCCATTGAAGCTCGTAACTTGCATTTTATATTCTAATATTCTAACTTGTTCACTGTGAACTTTTACCATACTATTATAGCTTACTGTCAAAGTCAGCTATTCCATTTAATTACATCTCCAGACGAACGTCGGAGATATACTGGATTCAGCTCAGTCGCACCACCACTGCCATAGAAATTTCCTTATGTGTGCGATAACTCAAAAACGAAACTTTTTTTTTTTCAAACTTAGTATGCATGTTTCGGGTGTTCAAAGGAAGATCCCTATTTTAAGGTAACCTTAAACTCTCAATAATAATGAACTTATGGCCATCTTAAGTCTCAAATGGACTTATGGCCACTTAAAGCCCAAGAGGTCACAAACTTTGAGGTTCTTTAGGCTAAAATTTTACTGGAGAACATATTATTATATCCTTAATGCATATGCGCAAAAATCAAGATGTTATATTAAGGGTAAAATTCTGTTTGAGGCCCATAAACTCGCCACTTAAGGTTTTTTCTACATTTTTCTCAAAATTATGTTGCCCTGTAATTTTGGAAGTGGCAAAAATTGCCTGAAATCATATTAAACTTAATTGAATTATTCTTCGGGACTCTTTAAACCTAGGGAATAAGGCTTTTGCCCCTCCTTGCTTTATGTCTCTTTTTATTAATGAAATTAAATTACAGTTGCAGAATTTTTTAAACATGCAAAAACCTGTGCATTAGACATATTACATTTTGACCAAATATAGTTAACAATGCAGCATTCTCACTGAGCAAGTAAATGAAGGATTATATTTTAGCAACTTATGCAACAACTGTATAAAAGTATATATATTCCTAGCTTTTATCTTGACCATTTGTTTTACCAATTTTCACTTTACTTGCTGTGGGACACTTTATTTTTACATTAGTAAAAACATTTTTCAGTTTAAGTTTTCTCACCATGATTGGCATGGTATTTCTTCACTGTTGCTTGTATTTTTGTTATAGGAATATAGCATGAAAAAAAACGTCTTAGACGGGTTGACGTGGTATGAGCATGAAGGCAAAGCCCGAGTGCTTGGCCCATGTCAACCCGTCTAAAATTCTGCGTTTAGACGTTTTTTGAATGCTATATTCCTATTCTAACATGACTGTTTAAAATATAATACCTAAAACACTTATAAGATTAACAAAAATTATCCGCAATAGGGCGCCGCCATGTTGGCTGTTCCACCAATTTAATTTAACAGGGATGTGTTTTTTTTCTCTTTATTTTATATACCGTAAAATTTTTTTCTCTTTATTTTCTTTTACACATTTGACAGAATTGTTTCTTTTAAAAGAAATTTTCCTTTTTACAATCGTTTTGCACCATAACTAATGTAAATAACAAAACCAGAAATATTTTCTTCTGTTTATTAAAAATGCATGGGGAAGTTGATGCAACAGCCTTCATGTTGATTCAGAATTTTAGACAGTTTAGAAATCGCTCTCAGCCAATCAGAATGATGGACACATCCGTGTCATGTTAGAATACAGTATTGTAGTTAATATTGCAGGATAAGTCTGTAACGCCAAACCATCTCTGGTCATAAGAGGTTTGACAAATCATGCTATAAACCAATGAAATGTAAAGTTACAAAAGCAGACTGACCACCACTACCACCATCAATACAAATAGTTTTAACCTGTCTCTGCTCCCAGTATGAGTGACTTGGGTTTCACAGTTTGTGTCATTCTTGTGATTCCTTTGTTTTCAGCTGCTGCAGCTACGTCTATGAGATATTCTTCACATGGGACTGTAGAAACCGATGCTGACTTTGATGCTAGATATATAGCTTACTTTAATAATACTGATAATGATGGCTGGGATATCAGAAATGCTATGAATACATTGCAGGTAAAACTTCATGAATGTTTAGTAGATATGAGTTATTTTACTAATCCTTTTTTTTTTCTCAGGAGGCATTTTTTCCTAGTCATAAAAAATGCCTCTTAGAAAATATGCCTCCTAGAAAAAATGTCTCCCAGAAAGAATCTCTCCTGAATATTTTGTGACTAGGAAAAAATGCCTCCTGAGAAAAAAAATTTATTTCAACTTGTAAACATGTTATACATGTACTTCAAAAATTCAGTCTTTTGCCCATTTTGCCTAGCTGTGCAAAGGTATTTAAGTTTCCTTTGCAAGGTTTTGCCGGTTCTTCTCACTCTTTTTTTGGCTGGCTGCTCTCCCCTGGCTTCCATCATTACAGTTGTCTTGTTTCTCTTGTCATAATATTTCTGCCCCTCCTAGTGTATCTAACTGCAATCAACTCCTTACAGAGGGCATAACCTATATTGTAATTTGATGACAATACATATTCTAAGCCACTAAGGCCACAACTATTTCATCATCAAACATCACAGCCATAAATTCTGCTTTTAAACTGCCCCTGAGTATAGTTGAAAGGATCCCCTTTAAAGAGGAAATTTGTACTTTGTGATATTGTATGTTGTGGTTTTGACTGTATATATTTGAAATATAACATGTTTTAAATATTTTATGTTACAGTTTTCATATATAACATGTCTACAAGTTGAAATAATTTTTTTTCTTCGTAGGCATTTTTTCCTAGTCATAAAATATTAAGGAGGCATTTTTTCTAGGAGGCATTTTTTCCAGGAGGCATTTTTTCCCGGATTCGTTTAGTACATCTGCCTTGGCTTTTTACACTATGCAATTGCCCTAAAATATAAAGTTTTATTTCATTTGTTCATCCATTCATTTATTAAATGTATTCCAAACACCAATCATATACAATACCAGTATTGCATAAAGGACTGGTACAAACCCTTTAAAAACTTTTTATGTGTCCCAAGTAACTAATTCATTGTTAGTGCAAGCATACAGATGTCCCAAGAAGATATTTTTTTAAGTCAGACTTTTTAGAAATGCATGACAGGATTTCCATGCATTCAGGTTTTCACTCAAAGACAAAATCTTTGAAAGACTCGTATTTATTAAGTGTAACAAGAAAACTAATGGTGCAGATTTTAGCTATCAGTGTTCATTGAATTGTAACTTTATAGACATGGATTATCTGTGTTCATTGAATGATTGTTTTAAATTGTATGTCTCAATAAATAATCAACTTTAAATATAAAGTGATGATCTAGTTATTATAGTTTTTGGGTCGTACACTATAAAAGTACTTGTACTTGCAATTTTTCAAAGTACTTGTACTTGAGTCTTGAGACCAGTACTTGTACTTGCAACTTGGCAAAGTACTTGTACTTGGCTCCATGTACCTGACCCCAGGCCTGCCATACAATCTGTTCTTATCAAATGTGAACTTTTATAGCGCTTAATCTCCATCAATTGATAGACTCTAAGACGCAACTGAACGAAAAACAATGCAAGCCCAATGACATAGCCAGGTTGTACCAAAGAAGACACAGGGATGATGGGGTGGCTACAGCAGAGAGGTTTTTGAAAACGGGTAACTTTTAAGCCTTTTCCTGAAGGAAGCAATAGATGGTGCGTACATGATCAGAAAGGTCATTCCAAATCGTAGGAGTACCAAAAGCAAAACTATGGCCAAAGTGTTTGACTTGTAGAGTGAGGAGTCAAAACTAGGTACTGTTGGGTATTGACAATCTGGGTGACTATTCCTGGTACTGTAGGAGCAACTACTCCGAGTCAAGGATAGTCCAATTTAGTTAGGAGAACTACTGTGTAAAAATTTATAAACCAATGTTACAGTTTTGATCACGTAGCGGTAATTGACAGTCAGCCAGTGGAGTTCCTTTAGGATGCCTGTAACATGAGCATACTTTGTATGATTTCCTAATGAATGCCTCACATACAGTAACTGGATTTTATACATCATTGATGTAGTCATTCATTTAATACTATTATTCTGGGAGGAAAAGGAGTTTTTCAGTTGTTCTCTGAGGCAGCATTCATAATGTTATAATATTAACATTTGCTGGTGTTACAGATAAACCTGATCAAAATATGTCTAACAAGTCATTAGTAACAAGTGTGTTTTGTATCCCATTTGATGATTTGAATACCTCCCTGAGTTCTAAATGTGTTTTTCAATAGGGCTATGACTTGGTACCTGAACCAACAATTATCATAGCAGGATTGAAAGCATGCAGACGGCTGAATGACTATGCCATGGCAGTGCGCTTCTTGGAAGCTGTAAAGGTATGTTCACTCTCTTGAATGTCCAAATCACAGTTAAATGCATTTGTGGATATTATTCATATCAGAAGCATGTATTAAAATATTTTGCTGACAGAGTAAGTTTTACTCTACAATTTACATTTTATAGTACAAAATATTAATTCTGCATGATTAATTCTGTATTAAGGGTTATTGGGGTATTATTTTCACCCATGGTGTCCGGATTGGGCGGTCAGGCAGGCAGGATGTGAGAAAAGTTTGTCCGGCCTGTATCTCAGAAACCATAAGGTATAGGAAGTTGATACTTGGTAGAGACATTGGTTAAGGGTGTGGGTGTGCAAGGTCATGGTGTGACCTTGATTTAACCTTGCATGAGTGAACTTGAGTTTCTAAATCTTGTCTGGGCTATATCTCGGAAACTGTAAGGTGTAGCAAGTTGATACTTGGTAGGGAGATTGGTTGAGGGTTGTAGGTGTACAACATCATGCTGTTACCTTGATTTAACCTTTGACCCTGCTGTAATGACCTTGACCTATAAAATCTTGTCTGGGCAAAATCTCGAAAACCCTAAGGTTTTGGAAGTTGATACTTGGTAGGGACCTTGGTTGGTGGTGTAGGTGTGCAACGTTGTGGTGTGACCTTGATTTGACCTTTGATCTTCATGTAGTGACCTTTAAAATCTTGCGCTGGCTATATCTCAGAAACAGTAAGGCGTAGGAAGGAACAGTAGTTGGGGGCTATAGGTGTACATCATCATGGTATATTTACTCTGTCTTAAACATTATTGTGTCTACTTAAACATTATTTGGACCTTTACAAAGCTGACACTCTTTGCTCTGAAAATCTCTTGATCTTTGTACTGTTTCACTTCTTCCGTACCTGATGGTGTTGAAAACTACATCCCTGGGCTGTGGGGTTACAGTCATCTCCAATACTATGTTTTTTATTTGTAGGACAAGTGTGGTAAGCGTGCGGACCAAATCTGGCCATACATTTTAAGCGAGATCAATCCCACTCTGAAAGAGCTGAGTATTGAGACACCGGAAGAGCTAGGATACGACAAACCAGAGCTGGCAGTGGTGAACGTGAATGACATGCATGGATAAAAATCAAATTAGCAAATCTCAGAGGTGTGGTCTCAGTGGTATAGTGATAAAGTTTTTAGTCTGTGGTTTGATCTTACCTGGGTCACCAGTGTTGTATTGTTGGATATAGCACTTTTACATATACATCTCTCTCTTCAACTAAGAATCTAAGTATAAAAAGCTACAAACATTAGCTGGGGAAGTAAACCTGCAACAGACTGGTACTCTGTTGAAGGATAGAAATACTTTATGTCACTTCATGCCAGAGAAACTAAAAATTGGTACTTTCCTTTACATACAGGCCAGTGGTGGGGATGTTACAAAAGACTTTTGAGTGATACAAACCACTATTGTCCACAAGATATGCTTTCCAGTTATATGTAACTTTTATGCTGATAAAAATTACTTATTTTCTAATGTAAGAACCAAAGGGAGTTTCATGTATTCATAAATTTACTTTCATTTTTGTTTGTACACTCTGTTTTGACTTTTATTAACTTGATGAAAACTGACAAGTAAGTAGTTGCACTATCAAATGATGACTCTCAGTGATGAAAACTATGGTCATACAGTGGGATAATGGAATCCTGTCTTTAATTGCCCAAATAATATTTGAGCCTGAAACATTACAAGGTATTTTTGAAAATGATTTTTCAGAGTTAAGCTCTTATTCTAAAACACAAATGAATTCAATGTCCCTTTTTAGTGATGAACTATTCATGGTTGTTGTGTGTAAGTCTGTTGAGTTGTGTAGTTTGCTTTTGTCTTTTTTTCAGGTTATCAAAGCTTGGAAGAAATTTCAGGTGCAAACATTACCAGGTGTGTTAGTGGACAGTTCACATATGCTTCAAACTGTTGCTTGAAAGTTTCTTATGGACAGCTAAATATTTGAAAATATTGGTTTAACATAATTGCAAAATAATAGTAAATGATTCCTAGACCCTGAATTATGTACAACTTGTATTAAAAACTAAACAAAATTTTATTTGAAGATATGATATTAAAAATAAAATGGGAAACATTGAGAACATGTTTTTTCATAGTTTGAGAAGGAATCTTTATGTTGTTCAGAGATGATGTTAAGATATTGTATGGAAATGAATAAAAGTAATCCTTAATAGATAAAAGTTTTTATTTTGGCAAGTTGTGAAGTTGTTCTTGCTATTTGCACAGATTTTATTCAGTTGGTGAATTTCTTTCTTTCCCAATTACAACATTCAAAGTTGTGGGAATTTGCATGTACAGTCTACTAGTACTGTCACTTACCTTTGGAAATATACATTGAATATTGCCTGTTTTGACCAAGAAGATACCGACATTTGTCAACGTTATTTACTCTCTTGAAAATGAAACTATTCAATAAAAATTTACTATAATAGTGTTCTGTCACTTGTATATGCTGTGTAAAATATCAAATTTTTATTTATTCTGGCTGTTTATGCTTTGACAAACACTAGAAGTCTTTGAAAATTGCCAGTATATTTAAATAAATATCCACTTCTAAATACATAAAATGCTGTATAATGGCTGTACCCCAATACACACACCTCAAGTACATAAAACTACAATGATTTCAAATGGTATTTTTATTGCGTTAATACATCCTATCCAATGGACAATAGCTTATCCGGTCGGCGCGGACTGGCCCGCCAAACGTCAGAAAAAGACGTCCTGTGTTTCCACCGGCCAGACCGGTCCAGTACTGTGCACTCGCCAGGTGGCGTGTCGTACTTCCTTCCTGTCTAGACAGCGTGACGTCATGGCATCTTTTTCGTTTGGCGCGAGATCTGTGCAAGCGAATTTTATTCAGTGTTTGGAATTTTGGAAAATACTCTGCTAATCTTCAGAGTTTGTTTATTTGCCTTGGCGAAAGTGATATATAGGATACATAGCTCAGAATGTCATCCCCGGGTCAACGAAGAGGGGGCTGTGGCCATGCTATGGCCATTTTTGATCATCACACATACTGTGCGCGTTGTCGCGAAAAGAATAAGGGCAAGGACTCTTGTGTGGAGAGTAAGGACACCACTACTTGTAAGTTTTGTTTGGCTTTTACACCTGAACAGTTAGCCCAGATTTCAACTCCTTCCTACAAGATAAAAAAGGAGAAGCGTGAGGCAAGGAAATCTGTTACGGCCACCCCCATTAAAGACTCTACTGAACTTGTCGACCCTTCATCTGTATCAGTTATTGGGGTTGTTGGCCAGGAAGACGTTGAACAGCAATCTGATCCTGTTAAATCTCCATCTTCTTCCTCATCAATGCCTCCGGAGAAGAAAGCCAAAAAAGAAAAGGTTGCTTCTAAGCCTAAGAAGTCGTCTGAGTCATCTTCAACTGACGCTAAGTTAGCAGATCTGGACAGTAAGTGATCTGAACGTTTCAACAGGCTTGAAGCGCTTTTGCTCTCTAAGAGTTTTCAACCGACCTTTTCTTCGGATATCAAACTTACTCCATCTCATTCCCCTCCGACCGTCATACCCAGAGATTCTGAGCCATTCTTTCAACCTACAGGGTGCACTGGCACATCCTCCTCTGCGGATACGCATCAGGCAGCCAGCCAGCCGGAGTCAGACTCTCATTCTACAAATATAGAGCGCACTGGCAAGGGTTCCTCTACTTCACAGTATCAACCAGCCAGCCAGCTCACTTCTGACTCTCAACAAGTTACATCAGCCTCTTCCAAGCGCACTGGCAAGGGTTGCCCTGCTTCACAGCATCAACCGGCCAGCCAGCTTTCCACCGACCGTCCTTCTTCAAGATCTCCTCACAGGCAAGGTGTCGTTGACTCTGATAAGGGTTCCTCTGCTTCACAGCATCAACCCACCGACAGCCAATCACTGGACGGAACCGACCTTCTGGTCAGGCTAGTACCGACCCTCACCCCATGCTTAAATCTGCTAGCAGGTCTCACAGCAAGCAACGTTCTGACCGACCACTGTCATCCACTATCACCGACACCGGCTCTCCTCCTCTTCACAGGCACCGGACGGATAGTGCTTCTAGTGACATTTCTGAAGCAGTAAGTGAACTGTCGGATAGACCAGCAGTCGACCTCTACACTGAGGAGGGAGAACTATCAGATGAGCCAGATTTGACAAACGAACCGGAACTTATCCCTTCCGAAGAACAAACGTATAGGGAAACAATGAAGGGTATCCGGGAGTATATGGGCTGGTCAGACATCCCTGAACTGGACAGTGCTAATACTGGGTCGGATGACAATCCATTTTCAGGACCTAAAGCTGCAACACCAGGGAAAGTATCCGTCCAAATGCCTACTGAAGATTGGCTTTGTAAGAAGATAGGGAAATTGAACTTGACTCTGGTTGAGGGTTATCCCTCCCGTAGTTCTGAGGCCGGTTCGATGGACCAGTTTCTGAGGACGGCGAAGTCGCAAGCCAGATGGTACAGTCTTGCCACCGACCACAAAGCCGACCCTGCTGCTGTCTCAGGCTGGAGCACGGATTCTTCAAAGCTAAACAGTTGTTTCAGTCGGATATCCCGTCAGTCCGGACTAACTTCTACTCCACCTGCTTCTAGACGCATTTCCCAGGAATCGTTAAGAAGGCGGGAAAAGTCTGCAAGAGAGGCGTCCGTAATATGTAACCAGACCGCGAGTTTCAACAGGTGCCTCTTTCGCGTGCAGAAGGACATGCAGACACAGCTTAGAAGTCTCCGGTCTGACTGCAAGGGTAAGGGATCATCGAAGTCCTCCAACATCATGGATGAGTTGAAATACCTGATGGACTTTAACTCCAGCATCACGCAGGCAGCTGCTAAGACTATGGAGCACCTGAGTGAATTTGTCTTTATCTCCATGGGCAATCTCACGTTGGCTAGGCGGGATGCATACCTCACCCATGTGAAGTCGGGAATTAAGCCGGACACTATAGCCGCTTTAAGAGCAGCCCCCCTGCATATTCCAACCCTCTTCCCTGACTCTGTTATTAAGAGGACGGTAGAAGAGATTTCACACCATGAGTCGAGAGGTCAGACTAGTAGTTCCCGTAACAAAGGACGCTTTCACCCATATGAGAGACCTGATAAGAGAACAGACAGGCGTCAGGACAAAAAGGGTGATAAACCGGCTTGGAAGAGCATAGGCAAGGGCCGGTACAGAAAACCCAGAGGAAAGGCCTCCAACTATTCTTCCCGACCAGCCAAGGGCCAGCAGCCTTATAAATGACAATTACTGTGTAACTCAATTTCAGACAGGGCTGCTGGCCGGGAGCACCACCAAGAGAGAGACAATAGACACTTGTTTTCTTGGCAATGTACTCTTAAATGTTGTAACTCCTGTACCTACTGTGCCCGGGCATTCGCAAAGGAAAGATCTAAGTCCCGGGCCAGGAGATTGTTATGCTCAAAGAGATCATTCATTAAAATATGTGAAAGGTGCTTCTTGTGTCACTCAGTTGTTTTGTGTCCCTCCTGTGACAAATGTAAAAGATGTTGTCTCAAATTTTCATGTAGGGGCAAGACTTCAAAACTATTGGCAGGCTTGGCTGGATCTGGGTTCCGGTCCGAAAGTGGTCAATCTTTTGAGAGAGGGTTATACTCTCCCCTTCCGGACCCGACCGAACTTAACAAGGTATCCCACAGTCGTAAGCTGTTATGTCAATCCTCACAGGAACAGCTACCTGTTAGAGGCATTACATCAGCTTATAGACAAAAATGCTGTAGAACTAGTACACAATCAGACCTCTCTAGGGTTTTTCAACCGACTGTTTCTGGTCCCCAAGCCCAACAACAAATGGAGACCAATACTAGACCTGAGCAAACTAAATCTCTTCCTCAAAGT
This sequence comes from Sabellastarte sp. h YS-2021, assembly GCA_964017235.1. Classification (NCBI taxonomy): domain Eukaryota; kingdom Metazoa; phylum Annelida; class Polychaeta; order Sabellida; family Sabellidae; genus Sabellastarte; species Sabellastarte sp. h YS-2021. Next base: position 142,831,057 of record OZ024928.1, read on the forward strand.
GGAGAAATTCAAAATGGAAACTCCGGAAACCATCAGAACATCCCTCCAACAAGGGGAGTGGGTCACGTCGGTAGACTTCAAAGATGCCTACTTCCATATTCCAATACAGGAACAATCCAGGAAATATCTCAGATTTCATATCCAGGGTCAGACTTACCAATTCAAAGCACTGCCTTTCAGTCTGTCTACAGCGCCCATGGAGTTCACTGTAGTAGCCAAGGAGGTGAAACTGATGGCCAGCCACAGGGGTATAAGAATCCACCAGTACCTCGACGACTGGTTGGTGAGGGCAAAATCATACCATCTTTGCCACCAGCATACACAGACTCTAGTAAGAATGTGTCAGGACCTAGGTTGGCTGGTGAACAAGGAAAAATCAGAGCTGGAGCCAAAACAAGTTTTCAACTTCGTAGGTTACCAGTTCGACCTCAGGTCCGGCCGGGTCAGACCTACACCGGACCGGTGGGAAAGCTTACAAGGGAAAATACAAGTGTTACTGTCACTACCGGCCTGTCCGGCCCGACAGTTCATGTCCCTCATAGGCCTGTTAACGGCCACGGAGAAGCAAGTTCACCTTGGCCGGCTACACATGCGACCCCTTCAGTGGCATCTCAGAAACAATTGGAGGGTACCGGAATCTCTAGAAAAGATTATCCCTCTGCCCAGGTCTTTACACCCACACTTGCAATGGTGGCTAAAAGAAAGCAATGTGCTGCAAGGTCAACCATTACACCCAGTAAGGCATGCTCTGCAGATACTTACAGACGCCTCAAAAGAAGGGTGGGGCGCTCACTTAAACGAGCGCATCGCAAGAGGATCTTGGTCGGAACCGGAAAGCAAACTGCATATAAACTACCTGGAGTTAAAAGCAGTTTTTCTAGCTTTGAAAGAGTTCCAAGATCTCTGTGTAGGCGAAATAGTACTAGTGGCAACCGACAACACCACGGTAGTGGCTTATATAAACAAAGAAGGAGGCATGAGGTCGGGCCCACTGTGTGCCCTACTGTGGAGAATCTTGACCTGGTGCTCCCAGCGACATATGACTTTAAAAGCCTGGCACATCCCAGGCCATCTAAATGTTATAGCCGACAAGCTATCCAGGCTGGGTCAGACCATCCAGACAGAGTGGTCCCTCCTTCCAGAAGTTTTTCGAAGGATATGCAGCAGGGGTCACCAACCTCAGATAGATCTGTTTGCCACGAGATTCAACCACAAGTTACCTCAGTTTGTGTCCCCAGTTCCGGACCCCCTGGCTTTAGCAGTGGATGCACTCACTCTGCCATGGGACGAGCTGGATGCATATGCCTTTCCACCGACCGCCATCTTGGGCAAAGTGGTGGAAAAGTTATTGGACTCCCCGTGCCAGAGACTCATTCTGATTGCCCCGGGTTGGCCCAACATGCCCTGGTTTTGGGACTTAGTGGCCATGTCCAGTCAAATTCCTCTCAGTCTGCCAATTCTGCCCAATTTGTTGACACAGCCCTTCAATCAGATCCCTCACAGAAATCTGACAAATCTAAATCTCCATGCATGGCTCCTAGAGCCACAGCAATCAAGGAACAGGGCTTCTCTGAGGCAGTGGCAGCAAGAATTGAGGCTCCTCAAAGAAGATCAACCAGATCAGTCTATGAGGCAAAGTGGGCCGTTTTTACAAAGTGGTGCATCTCAAATCAGGTGGACTTCAGATCACCACCTTTAAAAGCAGTGGCTGACTTCCTACTATACCTCTTTGAGGTCAGGAACTTGCAACCCAGCACCATTGATGGATACAGGTCTGCCATTGCTGATAAGTTGGGTAACACAGCAATTAATATCAGCAAAGATGATAATCTCACCCGTCTCTTGGATAGTTTTCACAGAGACAGGCCCAAAGGGCGTAGGGGTATACCCTCCTGGAACCTTTCTCTGGTACTACACCAGCTGACAAAGGCTCCCTTCGAACCGTTTAAGGAGGCATCCCTGAAGCACCTTACCTTCAAAACTGTCTTCCTTTTGGCCCTGGGTTCCGGCAAAAGAAGGAGTGAGATCCATGCATGGCAGCACAAGAACATCAGACACCAGTCGGATTGGTCTAGGGTGTCCCTGTTTCCATCCCCCAGCTTTCTTTCCAAGAACCAGCTGGCCAAAGAGGGCCCAGAGAGTGTAGCCCCTGTGGTCATTCCGGCTTTGGCTCCTACTCTGGATAGGTCCCTTAGGTCTGACAGATCCCTTTGTCCGGTCAGAGCTCTGCGCTACTATTTGGACAGGACATCAGACCTCAGGCAGGATAAGGAGTTAGTTTTTGTCTCCTTCAAGAAAGGTTTCGACAAGGATATCTCACCTGCCACCATCTCCTCATGGATCAAACAAACCGTGATCCTGTGCTATGAGCTCTCTGATCACCAGGCCCACTCCCTGCATCAGGTGAAAGCCCATGATGTCAGGGCCTTCGCTGCCTCTAAAGCTTTCCATTCGGGAGTGTCCTTAGAGCAGATCTTATCAGCCTGCCACTGGAAATCTCATAATACCTTCACTCAGTTCTACTTGAAGGATGTGGCTTGGGCTGACTCAGAGCTCTACCATCTTGGTCCGGTTGTGGCTGCTCAGCAGATCCACCGACAGACCAATAGTTAGAGGAGATGGTTACATATGTAAATAGTGTACATAGTGTATATATTGTATATATATAGTTACAAAAAAAAACAAAAAAAAACAGACTGGAACGTACTTCCTTCGGGAGGTCTATGTCTATGGGACTGAACTCATCCCTCTCTTCCCCTACCTCAGAGCAGGTCTGAACAAAAGGGGGGGAGCAGCAGGTCGATTCTGACGGTTCAACCTCGATAACCGGATGATGATATTCGACCATGGCCTTAGGGGTTATTGACTGCAAGGTCTACCCGGGTCTCTAAAGAGAAATTTCATTATGTCGGAGTATGAGTTCAAATTGGAAGTCCCTAGTAACTTACCCGCCAACCAAGCGGTAGTTATTCAGCTATTGTCCATTGGATAGGATGTATTAACGCAATAAAATTGCAAATTTAATATGTAAATTAAATTTTTATAAGTTAATACCCTATCCAATGGACACACAAGACCCTCCCACCGACCCCGCTATCAGTCTACTAGGGGTCTAATAGGTTTAGACAACGAAAAAGATGCCATGACGTCACGCTGTCTAGACAGGAAGGAAGTACGACACGCCACCTGGCGAGTGCACAGTACTGGACCGGTCTGGCCGGTGGAAACACAGGACGTCTTTTTCTGACGTTTGGCGGGCCGGTCCGCGCCGACCAGATAAGCTATTGTCCATTGGATAGGGTATTAACTTATAAAAATTTAATTTACATATTAAATTTGCAATTTAAAGTACTTGTAAAAAAATAAAGGTGTAATTCAGAAACTATATTTGAACAATGCTTTGACTTGTCATAGGTCTCGGACTCCATTTGTGTGGCCTGGAATGTCATAAACTTCAAAAAAGGATATGAACAAGAGCACTCAGAGTACATACCTCCACCAATCCCCAGCACCTCTAGTATTGCTTATGAGTGCAATGATAAAGAATCCCTTTAAAAATTTCTTGGTTCAGATGGTGATCTGGATAATCACCAAAATTGAATCTCCTATTTTTTGTGCCATTCTCAACATTTCCTAAAAAATTCATTAAAATTTATCAAGAACTTTTAAGTTTTTTGCAAACAAACCTATCAATGCATGCCATCAAAAACATAACCTCTTTGATGGAGGTAAAAAGGTTGAATTTTGACAACATTTAAGATTGACTGCTGATCCCTGCTTCAAGTTCAAACAGGATTTTCTTACCCTGTGAGAAAGTGCCTTCTATTTCCCTTAGTATAGGTTTTGAATGTCAAAACAGTTTAGACGATATCATGGGCTAAAATCGTAACAGGTTCAGATTTGACCTTTGGCCACAGCTTCAAAGTTCAATGAATCAACTGTAGTCATTTATTTACCAAAATTGCCTTGCATGACTCTTATTGGTCCAAAGGGTCCAGAATGTGAAACAAAGAAACCATTGACTACAAATCTTTGGCAATGTCTGATTTGACCTGTGAAATCTCCTTTAAAGTTAAATATAAAATTACCAAAGAACCCTTGAACATATCATGGGTGTGGGGATGGGGTGGGGATTTCTCTGTTCTTGTCTGAGGATATGCTGCATCAAGAGAATGTCTAGTTTGTTTTGATCTGGGTAGCATAGTCCATGGAACAAACTATTTCAGAACAAATTCTAGTCATATCATACTTTTGTAATACCTAACAGGTTCATTATGGAATAATAGTCAACATGTGTCTCTCATCTCAGATTCTGGGTTCAAACACAAGCCCAGATCTTGTGTGTGGGAAACTAAATAATTGCTGCTGCCCACCTTTTTTCATTAAAGAATCTAGAATCACTGGTATGAGCTATACAAGGTATCAAATCTGCAAAACCCAAAGCCACCCTCATTTGGGCTAATTCACTAAGGTACATTGAATAAATGTATTTGTTCTGCAATTACGTACCCGTTTGATAAATGTTATTTGTGACATGTACACACAAGTACATGTACAAGAAATCTACAGTGCATCTTGTGATATTCTTACAATATATCATAAATGATAATAATTTAAGGCACACCAAATGCACTTAAAAGGAAAATTTGGAGGCCAAATTTGGATATCTAAATTCCCAACAAAGGTGGATTTATTATTATTATAAAAATGATGAATAAAGGATACAACTATAAATTTACATTAGGAGTTTTCATACAGATATTGATTTACATGAGGAGTTTTTACCCAACAGCTTTTAAAGGCTGTCTGGGTATTGTTCATACCTGGCACCGACATTGGTTGGAGGCATAGGTGTAGGTGTGCAATGTCATGTGTGACTTTGATTTGACCTGTGACCTTGTCACTTTGACCTTGACCCTTGAAATCTTGTTTGGGCTATAACTCGGAAACTGTAAGTGTAGGAAGGTGATACTTTGCAGGGATATTTGTTGGATGTAGATGTGCAGCTTCAAGGTGTGACTTTGAGTTTGCTATAGTGATCTTGACCTTTAAGTCTTGTCTGGGCTATACCTTGAAAAATACAAGGTCTGGGAAGATGTTACATGGTAGTTTTATTGTGTTAATAGTTAACTTAATACATCCTATCCAATGGACAATTGCTAATCCGGTTGGCACAGAGCAGCCCGCCAGATGCCAGAAAAAGACGTCCTGTGTTTTTACCGGCTGGCCAGTCCCACTGTGCATTCGCCAGGGGCCACATCATACTAACTTCCTTCCTGTCTAGACAGCATGACGTCCTAGCATCTTTTTTCGTTTGGCGTGTGTACTGTGCAGACAGATTTTTGAATAATTCTTCCAAGTATGGATTAGTTTCTAATTTAACACTTTTTTGTAGTCTAACTTGCTACAGTAACTGTTTATAGACATGGATAGATCATTATGGCTTCACCTGGGTAGAAATGGGGTCTTTGTGGACACTTAATGGGGGGGTTTGACTCCCATACATAATGTGCTCGCTGTAGAGATAAAGGCAAAGGCGACCACCCCTGTGTTAAAAAAGAGAAAGACTGCCTGTTTTGCAATTCTCTGTCCAAGGATCAGAAGGCATGTTTAGCAACATCATCATATCAAGAAAAGGAAAAAAAATGTGACCAAAAAGCCATTATTGAGGAGTCGAGTAGCACCCTCATTGATCCCTCTTCATTTACTGTTACTGGGGTAACAAAAGACATTCATCAGGCCAGCAGTACTCCTGATAAAAACAACAGGAAACGTCAGAATTCTGAGGAATCTAACAGGAGTACCAAAGAAAGGAAGGCTGGCTCGTCAGTTAATAAGGACTCTGTGAAGAAATCACCGGCTAAACCTACCAAGCTCACCACAAACTATAAACTTGAGCAGCTTGACCAGAAGTGGTCTGAAAGGTTAAGCAGATTGTAGGCAATGTTTCTTTCAAAGACTTTCACCCAACCAGAGCCAGTATTTTAATCTGTGGTCGTATCTCCAGCTAAACCCCCACCAGCCGGTGTTGTAAACAAACAACCAGCCCTTCTTCAAGCCTCAGACCGACCAACTGACCACAAATCAATGGGAACCGACCAACTTACCCGCCACTGTTCATCATCAGCCTTCACACCGGCGTAAGACTGATAACCGGCCCAGATCGACGGACCAGCTTTTTCAACCCACCAACATCAACGACAAACCCACCGGCCACTCACTCTAAGCACCCTGCTCACCGGCCTAAGTCTGACAACCAGCCTACTACTGACTGCACTCACCAGCCACTGACCAGCCAACTGGCCACTCACCATCAACAGCCATCTCACCGGCCTAAGACTGATAACAGGCATAGTGCTTCATTTACTCGGCAGCAACCGAACAATCAACTAGCCACTCTTCATCAGCAGCCCTCTCACTGGCCTAAGACTGATAACTCTGGATTTGATCCCAGCATTTCACCTGTACAGGTCCAGCAATCACCAGAGACGGATATGGATACTGGCTCTGATTCGGATAATGACTCTGTTACTCAGGAACTGCCCACTGGTCAATATGAGGAAGGTGAAGTTTCGTATCTGGAACAGGATACCTATTGTCTTGTTGTGCTTTAGACTCCACTACTCAGTGGAGATTAAGCGCTGTAAAAGTCAAATTAGAATTAGAATACCTCTATAACTGACACAAACCAGGCTTCCACAGAGGAACAAAATTATAGAGAGACAATGCGTGGTGTACATTCCTATATGGGCTTGACCCACATCCCAGACATTGGCACTCAAACATCAAGTGCTGAGGGCAACCCATTTGATGCACCCAAAACAACAGCCAGTGGGGAAAGTCCGAGTAAACTTACCAACAGATGACTGGCTGTGCAGGAAAATGGACAGTTTGAACCTGACTCTCACAAACGGATATTCGTCCAGAAGCTCTGAAACAGGGAGTCTGCAGAGGGACCAGTTTGTGAAGCACAGCAAATCTCATGTCAAATGGTACGGGTTACACCCCAACCAGGACAGACCGGCCAGTTCTGTATCATTTTGGCACTTTGACTCTGCCAAGCTTAACACTGCATACAGCCGGATAGCAAGATCATCCGAACTCACATCACCAGCTCCAACCTCACATACCTTGTCTCAGGACACTCTCAGACGTTGGGAGAAGGTAGCAAGGGAGTCAACTTATGTGTGTAATCAAGCAGCCAGACTCAGTAGGTCCCTTAGTAAGGTTCTGCAAGGTATGCAGACCCAACTCAGAATTCTACAGTCCGAACAAGCCAAGGGGAAGTTGGCTGGCAAAGTAGGAGCTGCTACAGAAGAACTTCAGTATTTGATGAACTTCAGCACCAGTATCACACAGTGTGTACCCAAGGCCATGGAACACCTGTCAGATTTTACCTTTGTCTCTATGGCTAATCTTACTCTCTTCAGAAGGGACTCACACTTGGCACATGTGAAGTCCGCCCTGAAACAGGACACACTGGCAGCTCTCAGTCAAGCTCCTTTGGACTTTCCTATACTGTTGCCGGACTCTGTTGAAAAGGGCTGAAGATGATATTGGCAGATTTGAGGACAAAGGTCGGTCTCATGGACAGTCCAGTGGCAGGAGGGACAATAGATTTCACCCTTACAAACGGTCGGATAGACAAACACAGAAACAGAGATCTGGCAAACCAGCATGGAAACAACTGGGTCATTTCAACAGCACGAAGAGAGGTGGTCGCCAGTCAAACAAGTTTTCCTCACGTATGGACAGGGGTCAGCCGTCATATAAATGACAATTACTGTGTAAGTACTCCAATGTGCAGGTGGCTGACCCGGGGCAAAGCTAATTTATAAAGTGTTAATTTGTATCAGCCCCACTGGACCGAACCGGACCACTGTCACCAGACCGAACCAGTGTCAGGAGAGACAGTAATTTGTTGTCAGTCAGTAATAAATGTAAACTCAGTTGTTGTAAATCATTCACATATTGTTTAAGGGCAGCCACAAAGGAAAGGCATAAGTCCGCTGTTGTAAGACAATGTCAGTCATTAAAATATGTGAACAATGTTTCCTGTGTAGATCAATTGTGTTCTGTCAAACTTGCACTAAATGTCCCAGATGTTGCACAAAATCTGCCTGTAGGGGCCAGACTAAACCAGTTTGGGAAACTTGGGAAGCCTTGGGGGGCCAGACCCAAAGTAGTACAATTATTGAAAGAGGGTCACACCCTACCTTTCCAGGCCAGACCAAACTTGACTTACCAACAATCAGCTGCTATGTATATCCCCACAGGAACCTTTAACTGGTGGAGGCATTGCAACAGCTGACAAACAAAAATGCAGTAGAGTTGGTCAAAAATCAAGAATCACTGGGCTTTTACAACCGACTATTTTTTGTTGCAAAACCAAACAACAAATGGAGACCTAAACTAGATCTGAGCAATCTCAACAAATTCCTCAAGGCAGAAAAATTCAAAATGGAGACACCAGAAAGAATCCGGACCCAGACAGGGTGGTGGGTCATGTCCATAGATTTCAAGGACGCCTACTTACATATACCCATACAAAACCAATTAAGAAAATATCTGAGATTCGTGTCCAGGCCAAAACATACCAGTTCAAAGCACTACTATTTGGCCTGTCCACAGCTCTCTTTGAGTTCACTGTAGTGACCAGAGGTTAAACTGATGGCTTTGCAGAAGGGTATAAGAATCCACCAGTACCTAGATGACTGGATGGTCCAGGCCAGATCCCACTAAACTTGTCTCTAGCATACACAAACACTAGTAGCACTTTGTCAGGACCTAGGTCGGCTAGTAAACCTGGAAAAGTCAGAACTTGACCCCAGCAAGTTTTTGACTTCGTAGGTTACCAGAAAGTCGGGGATACTTAGGATTCAGTACGGTCACGCCGCCGCCGCAGAGATTTCTTTTGTATGCGATAACTTAAAAAATATTTTAGTTAGAACTTTCAAATTTGGTATGTGGGTATATATGGGCAATGCCACGAACGCTATTGTTTTGTGACCTTGACCTTCAATCTCAAGGTCACTGGTGGCCTCTTAAAGGTCAGATTTTGGCCATTTTTTTACTTTTTGGCCCAGTTCTCCTATACAGAAAGTCAGATCATCCTATGGCTGGTATATGTAATACATATATATGTCCTCTGTAAGCATGCAGAAATTTGACCTTGAAGCTCTTCATTGAAGGTCATCTACTGACCGCCAAAGTACCTGACCGAGGGTCATTTTAGGCCTTTTTGGAGATATTTTCACACTTAATGCTGACTATATTGCATGGAAACTATTGAAAATGGCTTTGGAGGTTGAGTACATGATGGACTTCTACCATCCAGGCTTACTGGTTACAGATCTTCATTTAAGGTCATCCACTGACCGCCAAAGTACCTGACCAAGGGTCATTTTTGGCAAATTTGGAGATATTTTCACACTTAATGCTGACTACATTGCATGGAAACTATTAAAAATGGCTTTGGAGGTTGAGTACATGATGGAGTACCAGCATCCAGGCTTACCGGTTACATTTCTTCATTTAAGGTCATCCACTGACCGCCAAAGTACCTGACCGAGAGTCATTTTTGGCCCTCTATTAGTTTGTTTGTTTGTGAACAAGATAACTCAAAAAGTGACAGATGGATTTTGATAAAATTTTCAGGATATGTCCAAAATGGTAAAAGGAAGATATGATTCAATTTTGGGAGTGATCCGGATCACTGTCTGGATCTTCTGGATCCATGAAATTTAATTTTTAAAGACAGATAACTCAAAAACTTATGGGTGCATTTTGATGAAATTTTCAGGAAATGTCCTTAATGGGACGAGGAACAAGTGATTAGATTTTGGGAGTGATCTGGATCACTGTCTGGATCATCCGGATCCAGGTTGCCAGATATGTTTGTGTACAATATAGCTCAAAAACTTATGGATGGAATTTGAAGAAATTTTCAGGATATGTCTGAAAAGGTAAAAGGATGAAATGGCTGAATTTTGGAAGTGATCCAGCTCACTATATGGATCTTCTGGATCCATGAAATGTAATTTTTAAAGACAGATACCTCAAAAAGTTATGGATGGATTGTGATGACATTTTCAGCAAATGACCTAAATGGTACAAGGAACAAGTGATTACATTTTTGGAATGATCTGGATCACCGTCTGGATCATCTGGATCCAGGCTGCAACAGAATTTTAGGATGAATTTTGATGATATTTTTAGGATATGTTACAAATGGTAAAAGGAAGAAATGGTTCAATTTTGCGAGTGATCTGGACCACTGTCTGGATCTTCTGGATCCATGAAATATAATTTTTGAAGACAAATAGCTCAAAAAGTCATGGGTGGATTTTTATGAAATTTTCAGGAAATGTCCTAAATGGGACAAGGAACAAGTGATTAGATTTTGGGAGTGATCTGGATCATCTGGATCCAGGCTGCCAGATGTGTTTGTGTACAAGATAAATCAAAAAATTATGGACGGATTTTGATGAAATTTTCAGGATATGTCTGAAAAGGTAAAAGGATGAAATGATTGAATTTTGGAAGTGATCCGGATCACTATATGGATCTTCTGGATCCATGAAATGTAATTTTTAAAGACAGATACCTCAAAAAGTTATGGATGGCTTGTGATGACATTTTCAGCAAATGACCTAAATGGTGCCAGGAACAAGTGGTTAGATTTTGGGAGTGATCTGGATCACTGTCTACATCATCTGGATCCAGGCTGCCAGATGTGTTTGTGTACAATGTAGCTGAAAAACTTATGGACAAATTTTGATGAAATTTTCGGGATATGTCTGAAAAGGTAAAAGGATGAAATGGCTGAATTTTGGAAGTGATCCGGATCACTATATGGATCTTCTGGATCCATGAAATGTAATTTTTAAAGACAGATACCTCAAAAAGTTATGGATGGATTGTGATGACATTTTCAACAAATGACCTAAATGGTACAAGGAACAAGTGATTACATTTTTGGAGTGATCTGGATCATCTGGATCCAGGCTGCAACAGAATTTTAGGATGAATTTTGATGATATTTTTAGGATATGTTACAAATGGTAAAAGGAAGAAGTGGTAAAAGGAAGAAATGATTCAATTTTGCGAGTGGTCTGGACCACTATCTAGATCTTCTGGATCCATGAAATATAATTTTAAAGACAAATAGCTCAAAAAGTCATGGGTGGATTTTTATGAAATTTTCAGGAAATGTCCTAAATGGGACAAGGAACAAGTGATTAGATTTTGGAAGTGATCTGGATCATCTGGATCCAGGCTGCCAGATGTGTTTATGTACAAGATAAATCAAAAACTTAAGGACAGATTTTGATGAAATTTTCAGGATATGTCTAAAAAGGTAAAAGGATGAAATGATTGAATTTTGGAAGTGATCCGGATCACTATATGGATCTTCTGGATCCATGAAATGTAATTTTTAAAGACAGATACCGCAAAAAGTTATGGATGTATTGTTTCAGCAAATGGCCTAAATGGTACAAGGAACAAGTGATTAAATTTTTGGAGTGATCTGGATCACTGTCTGGATCATCTGGATCCAGGCTGCCACATAATCTTGGGATGGACTTTGATATTTTTAGGATATGTTACAAATGGTAAAAGGAAGAAGTGGTAAAAGGAAGAAATGATTCAATTTTGCGAGTGATCTGGACCACTATCTGGATCTTCTGGATCCAAGAAATTTAATTTTTAAAGACAAATAGCTCAAAAAGTCATGGATGGATTTTTATGAAATTTTCAGGAAATGTCTTAAATGGGACAAAGAGCAAGTAATTAGTTTTTTAGTGATTTTTGGGAGTAATCTGAATCACTGTCTGAATCATGTGGATCCAGGCTGCTAGATGTGTTTGTGTACAAGATAACTAAAAAACTTATGGACAGATTTTGATGAAATTTTTAGAATATGTCTGAAAAGGTAAAAGGATGAAATGATTGAATTTTGGAAGTGATCTGGATCACTATATGGATCTTCTGGAGCCATGAAATGTAATTTTTAAAGACAGATATAAGTGAAAGAACTAGTGATTAGCTTTTGGGAGTAATCTGGTACTATGGAGAATCCTGACCTGGTGCTTCAGGAAACAGGCTCAAGACCGACATATTCACGCCTTAACTATGTCCCGTCCGGGGATACACTGCGTCGAGACGCAATCTCTAGTTTATTTATTTATTTGGGGTTTTACGTCGCTTTCAACACTGTACAGGTCATATCACGACGGGTAGTTGGAAGGGCAGAGGAAACCAGTACATACAGTTCGTTAGGGTTCTCTATTGTAAACTGCCGACCAACAGCAAGCAACTACCAGCTTTCCCACTTGAGGCCGTGCCGGGAATCGAACCCCGGCATCAGAGGTGGGAGGCGAGAGTGTTACCACTCGTGAGGCCTATACAGTGGCACCTCAAACAATACTGGAGGGTCTCAGAATCAATGGAAAAGGTGGTACCAGTTCCAGGGTCGCTCCACCCTCATCTGAAATGGTGGCTGGAGGAAAGCAATGTGCTCCAAGGTCAACCATTACACCCACTAAAGCATGCTCTGCAGTTGTTTACAGACGCATCAAAAGAAGGCTGGGGCGATCACCCAAATGATTACACTGCGAGGGGAACCTGTTCCTTTCCAGATAGCAAGCTATACATAAATTACCTGAAACTAAAGGCAGTCTTTTTGGCCATAAAAGAGTTCCAAGACCTCTGCCTGAACAACATAATTCTTATAGAAACAGACAAAACCACAGTGGTTGCCTGTATAAACTAAGGGGGGGGGATGAAGTCTGGCCCTCTGTGTGGCCTTCTGTGGAGAATCCTGACCTGGTGTACCAGCAAACATGTTACTCTCAAAGCCCGACACATTCCCGACCGGCTGAATGTAATTGCAGACAACCTATCCAGGCTAGGCTAGACAATTCAAACAGAATGGTCCCTCCTTCCAGAGGTCTTCCAGGCGATATGCAAAAGGTGGCACCAGCCTCAAATAGACCTTTTTGCGACAAGGTCCAACAACAAGTTAGCCCAGTATATGTCACCAGTACTGGAGCCCCAGGCAAGGGCAGTCGATCCACTCGGCCTGCAATGGGAGGATCTGGACCAGCAGCCATTTCGGGCAAAGTGGTGAAGTTGCAGGACTACCCATGCAGGAGAATCATTCTGATTTCTCCGGGGTGGGCCAACATGCCCTGGTTCTGGGATCTAGTGGCCATGCCCAGAAAAGTCCCACTGAGCCTGCCCAATCAGCTCACTCAGCCATTCAATCAGACCCCTCACAGGAATCTGTCAAACCTAAATCTGCATGTATGACTCCTAGAGCCTCAGTAATCAAGGAGCTGGGCTTCTCTGTTGCAGTGGCAGCATGAATTGAGGCTCCTCAGAGAGGATCAACCAGATCAGTCTATTAGGCAAAGTGGACCATTTTTACAAAATGGTGCCTCAGTAATCAGGTGGACTTTTGGGCACCCCCTATAAAGGCAGTAGCTGACTTCCTCATGTAACTATTTCAGGACAGGAAGTTACAGCCCAGTACCATTGATGGATACAGGTCAGTCATTGCTGATAAAAATGGGAAACTCACCCATTAATGTCAGCAAAGATGAAAATCTCTCGTCTCCTGGATAGTTTCCACAGAGACAGACCCAAAGGCCGGAGGGGAATCCCCTCTTGGAACCTCTCCCTGGTGTTGCACCAGCTGACAAAGGCTCCATTTGAACCAATTAAAGAGGCCTCTTTGAACCATTGTACCTTAAAAACTTCCTTCTTTAAAGGAAGATAATTCGAAAAGTTATGTATGGATTTGGATGAAATTTTCATTGAATGTCTGAAATGGGACAAAGAACAAAGCGTCAAAAAATACAATATCAATGCTAATGGTAGGTTTTCAAAGCCCAGGAATTATTTTATGGAGTAGACACAGCATTGGGGGACTGAGCTGCCTGGGCAGAGGTCTGCGCTCTCTGAGTGCTCTTGTTTAAAATAAATTGTACTGTAAATCAACAGGTTTATAAATTTAAAAAGCCAAATGTTTGTCAAATTATTATACTTAATGTATAAGGAACAACAAGGCCAAAGGTGTTTTGGTCCCCTAGCGCAAGCGCAAAGCCATGAGAGACACGAGTAGTGCACTAGAATTTACGAAAGTCTGGGGACACAAAGAAATTCCAACTCAGACACATCCCACAGCTGGTGTAGAACTCAGACGGTCACCTATCCAAGTACTAACGTAGCCCATTGCCGCTTAACTTCAGTGAGCAGACAGATACTCATCACACTGTGCTACAACTGATGAAAGTCCGGAGACAAGGCCAAAAGGTGTTTTGGTCCCATAGCGCGAGCGCAAAGCCGTCAGAGACACAAGTAGTGCACTAGCATTTACAAAAGTCTCATGACAGAAAGAAATTTCAACTTAGATACATCCCACAGCTGGTCTTGAACTGAGACGATCACCCATCCAAGTACTAACATAGCCCATTGCCGCTTAACTTCAATGAGCAGACAAATAGTCATCACTCTGTGCCACAATTCCTGAAAGTCTTGTCCACAAAGGACATACCGGTATGTATGGGAAAAAACCAAAAGGACATGTGTCCTTTTTACTTATTGGAGAGCAAGAGAGGGAAATTCAGAATGCACAGGGGCAGATTTCACAAAGGGACTTAAGTCAGGGATTTAAATCTAAAACTTTGGTCTTAGCTAGGTCTGGGATTTAAATGGATTTCACAAAGGGTGACTTAGCTTATCCAAGCTTATCAAATAACCACTTTGGTTTTCTGTGTCATGTGACCTTTTATATATATTCAAAATATACTATTGGTGACATATATCTTTCATTTTAAAGCATTTTATCTGAGGATAAGTGCTGTTTTGAAATGGAAAACCTTGTTACCACATACAAACTTCCCAAAGACTACTTTAGTGAGGTGTTCTGTATAATTATACTTTATTTACAACCATTTCAAATTTTGAAGTGGAAAAAAGTTCATGGCAGCCATGTTTAAGTATTCTTTACAAAATTTAAGCCCACTACATACCAGACTTAAAGTTAAGTCCACTGACTTAGCAATTTCATGGACTTAGCTGCTTTGTGAAATCCACTAAGTCTAAGACCACAGACTTAACATTCTGTCGACAAAATTCTTTAAAGTCTTAAATTTAAGTCTAAATCTGGGCTTAAGTCCCTTTGTGAAATCGGCTGGAGATGAAAAAAAAAAGTGATCTGTAGAAGCGCGAGCTCTTTTGAGGCTCGCGCTTAAAAATAAAGAAACCACTTCCTGATAATCTCTGGTTAACAATAGATCCTTAAAGAATATATGTGGATTTGTTTGGGTGTAAATTATTTTGTCTTAAATGAGAGGGAAAAATTTCTGTTGAATGAAAGTATAGTTAAAATATGTTAAAATTTTGAAACTCAGATTTAAATTAATTTCTAAAACTTTATGTATTGTCAATGAAAACACTTTTTATGAATCAGTCACATAAAATTGGCGAAAAGTTAAATGATCTTTAATCATTTGCAGGGATGTTATTGGTTCTTTTATAGCTGTGGGAGTGAAAATAATTTTAGCTTAAATGAAATATTTACTGAAAGCCAAAAAGTTTGTAAACATAAATATTTAAAAGTCTAGTGCTATTTATAAAATTTTGCATGTACTGTATTGTAAAATGAGATATGCTTATTGCTAAGCATGTTCTAAAAGTCAACATAACAGAGTAAAACGTTCCAATATAATGTATATTTTATTGTGTTAATATATGCTATCCAATGGTCCCGCCAAATGACAGAAAAAGTCATCCTGTATAAACTACCAGCAGGACCGGTCATGGAGTGTACATTCGCCAGGTGTCGCCTCGTGCATACTTCCTGTCTAGACAGGATGATGTCATCGCGTCTTTTTCGTTTGGCAGCGTGGAGTGTACAGACGTGTTTTTGAAAGTGAAGATACTTGAAGACAACTCACGAACTTTTATATATTTTTCATTTCCATCTTAATATTTGGTATTCAAGATCATTATGGCATCCCCTGGTCAAAAAGAGGGACTTGTGGCCATGCAATGGCACTTTTTGACTCTCATTCAAAGTGCGCGAGATGCCGTGATAAAGGTTTAGGGCAAGACGCATGTGTTGAGAAGAAACCTTGCAAAATCTGTGACAAGTTCACCCCTGAACAGAAATCTAAGCTGGCCAGCCCCACCTATAGGGCGAGGAAAGAACACCAGAAGAAGATTAGCTCTCCCCCCCCCACTGTAGATCTGTCTACAGTCACTGTCTTGGGGCAGGTTGAAAGTGGGAAAGGTGATCCCAGTGATACAGGTGAAAGTACACCTAAGAAGAAAAAGACCTCTCACAAATCACCCAAGAAGACTGCCAAGTCCAGCAAAGCTCCAGAATACCAGTCTGACCTGAAGAATCTTGATGAAAAGTGGTCAGATAGATTTGCTCGTTTAGATGCCCTTTTCCTGTCAAAGACTTTCCAGCTCCCGGTGGAACCGGTTCAGAGCTTCAGTGTGGTGGTCTCAGACAAGCCCTTTATTCCACCAGAACAGCAGTCTTCCAGCCAGATCCCTACTGCCGGTGCTTCCGGGAAGAAGAAAGCGACCCAGCCTATTGAGGCTCCCGGTGCACTTCCTGCCACCTGGCCTGTTGAGGCTCCCGCTGCAACTGGTTTCAACCTACCAGCCAAGATGTGAGGCCCCCTGCTGCTGTCAGTGCCAGTGGTTGACCCGAGGTCCAGCCCCCAGGTCCCACTGCTCAGCTTGCCTTTGCTGCCAACCGGTCCACCTCCCTTACTGGTGTACCCACTTCTCAAGACGAACCGGTCTCTGATGAAGATCAGCTGAGTGATCACCCTTCTCCCAGTTTGGACGAAGAAGGCGAACTCTCTGACATACAGTCCACAGGTCCAGATCAAGAAGAATTGTTAGATGTGGACCAGGAGTTGAGTGCAGAGCAGACCTACAGGGAGACTCTCTGTGGTATTAGGTCATTTATGGGTTGGAATCAGGTTCCAGAGTTTGACTCATCTTCCTCTGTTCAAGATGACGACCCCTTTGCTGGTACCAAATCTCAGCAACCGGGAAAATGTCTGTTAAAGTTCCGGTGGATGACTGGCTCTGCCGTAAATTTGAGAAGTTGAACATTACTGTACAGGAAGGCTACCCCTCCCGGGCATCAGAGACAGCTGGATTAGTCAAGGATCAGTTCATTAAACCACCAAGGACACTCAAGTGGTATGACATGTTTGCTGATAAGAAAGACTTCTCCAGGTCGAAAGTTTCCTCTTGGACTAACCGGCCGGCTCGTTTGAACCGTAGTTTTCCTCGTATTGCAAACCGTTCACTCCCATCTGCTCCAGCTTCCAGACCGGTTTCCCAGGACATTCTCAGGAAGTGGGAGAGGTCAGCACGCGACCAGAGCTTTATGTGCAATCAGGCTGCTGGTTTCTCTCGTTGGTTGACTAAAGTGCAGGACTCTATGGCTACCCAGTTAAAGATAATACAAGGTGACAAGAGCAAGGGGAAATCTACCAGTAAAGTTCACCAAGCTTTTGAAGAACTGGACTTCTTAGTCACTTTCAACCGGAGCATCTCACAGCAATGGCTAGGACCATGCAAGACCTGTCGGAGGGTGTTTTTATTAATGTTGCTAACTTTACACTGACACGCAGGGACAGTTATCTGGACTACATCAAGGCTGGCATTAAACAGGACACCCTGAACGCTCTCAGGACTGCCCCCCTGCATATGAGTGCCTTATTCCCAGATCATCTGATATCCAAAGCAGAAGAGGAAATAAGACACCATGAAGATAAGCGTACACCCAGTTCATCTTCTAAGGGTCCACAATGCTTTTACCCTTATAGCCAGTCCGGCAGACAGCAACAACCGGATCAGGACAGGAAATCCGGTCTTCCCGCCTGGAAACAACTGGGCAGAAGGCGTGGTCAGAGATCCCACCGGGGCAAAGCTGCTTCTTTCTCCCAGTGACCTGCCAAGACACAGAAGCAGTACAAATGACAATTATTGTGTTGTGACCGGTGCAGTAAAGGATTTGAACTCTGTAACTGTAACCGGGAAGGACTGTCATTGTGTGAACTTAATTTTAAAGACACGAACTCTTTCACCTGTATATTGTCATGTTGCAAATCATATTCCTTTTTCAGGTGGGTTGCCGCAAAAGAAAGGTGTAAATCTCGATCATCAAAGAGTAATAAAGTCTGTGAAAGGTGTTTCCTGTGTAAATCACTTGAGTTCTGTACAAAATGTCACATATGTCCCACCTGTTGTACCAAATCTACCTGTAGGGGCCAGATTACACCAGTTTTGGGAAAAATGGGCAGCCCTAGGCGTCAGCCCCAAAGTACTAGCAGTCCTCAGAGAAGGTTACATACTTCCCTTCTGGTTCCGGCCCAATCTGACAAGAACTCCCACAATAACAAGCTGCTATGTAAATCCTCACAGGAACAGCTACCTGTTGGAGGCATTGCATCAGCTGCTGGACAAAAATGCTGTAGAATTGGTTCAAAATCCACAGTCCCTGGGCTTTTACAACTGGTTATTTCTAGTACCCAAACCCAACAACCGGTGGCGACCTATCTTAGACCTGAGCACACTGAACAATGACTTGAAAACACAATCGTTCAAAATGGAGACTCCAGAGACTATAAGGACCTCCCTCCAGGCAGGGGAGTGGGTGACCTCCATAGATTTCAAAGACGCATACTTCCATATACCAATAAACAGCCAGTCCAGGAAGTACATGTGTTTTCATATCCAGGACAAGATTTATCAATTCAAAGCACTGCCCTTTGGTCTGTCCACAGCCCCCATGGAGTTTACAGTGGTGGCAAAAGAGGTCAAATTTCTGGCAATAAAAAAGGGTATAAGAATCCACCAGTACCTAGACGACTGGTTGGTCAGACCCAGATCCCACCAAACTTGTCTGCAACACACACAAACCTTGGTAGCTCTCTGTCGAGAATTGGGCTGGCTAGTGAACGAGGAAAAGTCAGAGCTGGAACCCAAACAGGTCTTCAACTTTGTAGGTTACCAGTTCGATCTGAAAAAGGACAGGGTCCGACCAACCCCAGAATGTTGGCAGACCCTACAGACAAAAATACGGGAAATTATGTCCAGTTCAGTTTGTCCAGTCCGGCAGCTAATGTCCTTGATTGGATTACTGACTGCCACAGAAAAACAGGTACATTTGGGCTGGTTACATATGAGACCCATACAGTGGCATCTCAAAAACAATTGGAGAGTACTAGAGACACTGGAAAAGACCATCCCCATTCCCCAATCACTCCACCCACATCTAAGATGGTGGCTGGAGGAAAGCAATGTTATCACAGGTCAACCATTACACCCACTAAAACATGCTCTGCAGATCTTTACAGATGCATCAAAAGAAGGGTGGGGCGCTCACTTAAACAAGCACATGGCAAGGGGAAGCTGGTCACTTCCAGAAAGCAAACTGCACATAAACTATCTAGAGTTAAAAGCAGTTTTTCTGGCTTTAAAAGAATTTCAGGCCCTCTGTACCAACAACACAGTCCTCGTAGCTACAGACAACACTACAGTGGTTGCTTACCTAAACAAGGGAGGGGGAATGAAGTCGGGGCCTCTGTGTGCCTTACTATGGAGAATTCTGACATGGTGTACCAGGAAGCAGGTTACTCTCAAAGCTCGGCACATCCCCGGCCGTCTGAACGTGATAGCAGACAAGCTATCCAGACTGGGTCAGACCATTCAAACCGAATGGTCCCTCAGTCCAGACATCTTTGAAGCAATATGCCACCAGTGGCACCAACCCACTGTTGACCTGTTTGCCACCAGGTTCAACAACAAGCTTCCACAGTTTGTCTTAGACCCCCAGGCATGGGCAGTGGATGCTCTCAGCCTGTCATGGGAAGGACTGGACCCGTATGCCTTCCCACCAGCAGCCATCTTGGGGAAAGTGGTGGAGAAGTTGCAGGACTACCCTTGCAGCAGAATCATACTGATTGCATCGGGATGGCCCAACATGCCCTGGTTTTGGGATCTAGTGGAAATGTCCAGCCAGATTCCCTGTGTCTGCCCAACATACCCAATCTAGTGTCTCAGCCATTCAACCAGGTCCTACACAGGAACCTGTCAAATCTGAATCTACATGCCTGGCTCCTAGAGCCTCAGCAATCAAGGAGCAGGGTTTCTCTGAGGCAGTGGCAGCACGAATTGAGGCTCCTCAAAGAGGATCAACCAGATCAGTCTATGAGGCAAAGTGCACCATTTTTACAAAGTGGTGCCTCAGTAATCAGGTGGACTTCAGGGCACCACCTCTAAAAGCCATAGCTGACTTCCTCCTGTACTTGTTCCAAGATAGGAAGTTACAACCAGGCACTATTGAAGGCTACAGATCAGCCATTGCTGACAAATTAGGCAACGTTCCCATAAATGTCAGCAAGGATGAAAATCTCACTCGTCTCCTGGATAGTTTCCATAGAGACAGGCCCAAGGGCAGGAGGAGCATTCCCTCTTGGAACCTCTCCCTGGTGTTACACCAGCTGACCAAGGCCCCCTTTGAACCCCTTAAAGAGGTCTCCTTGAAGCATTTGACCTTCAAGACTGTTTTCCTATTGGCCCTGGGTTCAGGTAAACGCAGGAGTGAAATCCATGCTTGGTTACACAAGAACATCAGACACCAAGCTGACTGGTCCAAGGTATCCTTATACCCCTTGCCCAGCTTTCTGTCCAAGAATCAGTTGGCTAAGGAAGGACCAGATAGTGTGGCCCCGGTTGTGATTCCAGCCCTGGCTCCCACACTGGATAAGTCACTCAAGGGTGACAAGTCATTATGTCTAGTTAGAGCCCTACGTTACCACTTGGACAGGACCTCAGACCTCAGGCCGAATAAACCGTTGGTCTTTGTCCCCTTTAAGAAAGGCTTCGACAAGGACATCTCTCCTGCCACCGTCTCCTCATGGATCAAACAGACTGTGATCCTATGCTATGAGCTCTCTGATCAGCAGGCTCTCACTTTACATCAGGTTAAAGCCCATGATGTAAGAGCCTTTGCCGCTTCTAAAGCTTTCCAGTCTGGAATCTCCTTAGATCAAATATTATCAGCCAGCCACTGGAAATCACACAACACCTTCACACAATTCTATCTGAAGGATGTAGCCTGGGCTGATTCAGAGCTTTTCCATCTAGGGCCAGAAGTGGCTCATACCCCTCTTCCCTAACCTCAGAGCAGGTATGGAAAAAAGGGGGGGCAGTGTCTGTATACTTCCGGTTATCCGGATTCTGGTATCAGACCTTGACCTTATGGGGCTCTCAAGATAGCCCAGGTCTAGAAATTATTGTTTTTTGTTTATGAGTTCACTCAAGTCCCTAGTAGCTTACCCGCCTACCAAGCGGTAATTATTCAGCAATTGTCCATTGGATAGGATGTATTACCGCAATAAAATTGCAAATTTAATAGTAAATTAAATTTTTATAAGTTAATACCCTATCCAATGGACAGGCAAGGCCCTCCCAACCGGCCCCGCTATCAGCTTACTAGGGGTCTAATAGGTTTAGACAACGAAAAAGACTTTTTCTGTCATTTGGCGGGATAGGGTATTAACTTGTAAAAATTTAATTTACTATTAAATTTGCAATTTTGGTTTAGAGTTCAATATAATTATACATTTACAACCAGTGAACATCAAAGTTTCATTTCACATATTTACTGAAAGTCAAACCAGTAAACTTGTGAAATAACACAGGTCATAAATAAGTAAATACACATATATTACTGAAAATTTACTGATTTCACATATTTTTTTACTGTAACACATATATGCACATAGTGTAAATAGTTGTTACATGTACATAGTGTAAATAGTTTGGAAAAAAAACCCCAAAAAGTTGTCAAAAAATGTGATGTGCTTCCTTTGGGAGGTTTATTTGCCTTCTGGGACTGAACTCATCCATCTCTCCCCCTTACCTCAGAGCAGGTCTGTAAAAACGGAGGGGGGGGGGGGGGGGGGCAACGTCCATATAGCCCCGGGTAACCGGCTGCTGGTAACCAACCATGGCCTTACAGGTTTTCTTAACCTTAAGGTCAACCCAGGCCTGGAAAATTTGTTAGTTTGCTTTATGAGTTCGCTTAAGTCCATAGTAACTTACCCACTGACCAAGCGGTAGTTATTCAGCAATTGTCCATTGGATAGGATGTATTAATGGCCTATATCTCCCTTATTATTGGTCATAGAGGTTTTGGCGGTATAGACGACTTCTGGGAAATCATCTGCCCTGAATCTTATGGTGGGGTCACATTTGACCTTGGGCCCCTCCTTCAAGGTCGAATGTGGTCCTTGATACCTATAATGGCCTATATCTCCCTTATTATTACTCGTGGAGGTTTTGGATGTGAAGACAACTTATAGGAAGTCATGTCCCCGAATCTTTTGGTGATGTCAGATTTGACCTTGGAGCCCTCCTTGAAGGTCGAATGTGGTCCTTGATACCTATAATGGTGTATAGCTCTCTTATTATTGGTCGTAGAGGTTTGGATGTGAAGATGACTTATTGGAAATCATATGTGCCCCAAATTTTTGGGTTGGTTCAGATTTGATCTTCGACCCCTCCTTTAAGGTCGAACGTGGTCCTTGATACTTATAATGACCTATATCTCCCTTATATTGGTTGCCTCTTATAATTTGGCAATACTCTGTATGTCACGCTTCAACCATGTCCCGTCTGGGGATACACTGCGTTGAGATGCAATATCTAGTTTTACCTAATTGGGCTATCTTCATTAACAGCGATACTGCAATTACTGCATTTTAGAGTTCCATAAGTTTTAATTTCAAACTCTGCTGTAATCTTGCTGTTAAATTGTCTTTCAATACTTTGTCTCTATATACACATTCCCTTAAGCATTATTTCTCCTGACACCTTTGGAAAACTTCCAGTGTCTGTTCTGAAAGACTCCTTTTCTCTTACACCTCTTCTGTATTTCATGCTGTGAAAATGCTTTTCTACAGGCTATGAGATGCAGTTATCTCTGATTCTATGTTCAATATATTGATTTTCCTGATATTTATTTGAAATTATCGCTATTTTATTCTGTAGCTGTAACTATTTCTGTGGTACATGTATTCTCAAAATGATTGTGTTCATTCAGGTTTTACCCCACAGCCCTTAAAGGCTGTTGGGGTATTGTTTTCATCCATGGTGTCCAAATGGGCAGGCAGGCGTTCGGGCAGTTAGGCGGTGGGAAAAAGTTTATCCAGCCTGTATGTCAGGAACCGTAAGTTAATATTTGGTAGGGACATTGGTTGGGGGGGTGTAGGTGTGCAACGTCATGGTGTGACCTTGATTTGACCTTTTGAGCTTGCTGTAGTGACCTTGATCTATAAAATATTGTCCGGGCTATATCTCAGGAACTGTAGGGTGTAGGAAGTTGATACTTGGTAGGGACATTGTTCGGGGGTTGTAGGTTTGCAACGTCAGAGTACGATCTTGATTTGACCTTGCTGTAGTGACCTTGACCTATAATATCTTGTTGGGCTATATCCCAGCAACTGCAAAGTGTGGGATGTTGAGACGTTGTAGGGACATTGGTTGGGGGTTGTATGTGTGCAACACATCATGGTGTAATCTTGATATGACCTTTTCATAGTGACCATGAGTTTTAAAATCTTGTCCAGGTTATTTCTTGGATTCCTTAAGGTGTAGAAGGCGGACACTTGATAGGCAAATTGGCTAGGGGGTGTAGGTGTGAATGATGCTTTGACCTTTAACGTTGGCTCTGCCAAAGATTTCACCTGCAATACTTGAGACATGTTTCTCCTATGACAAAGATATATGGATTGCTGCAACTGATTATAACATGTACTTTTACATAATTGTGCTATTTCCATTGACAGCTATTCTCCAAATAATAAATTTTACAGCTTCATAATTTTTAGTTTACTGATTAATGCTGTCATCTTTCTATTGAATTGTCATTTTTTAACACTTTATCTTTGCATACATTTTCGTTGTCTTAGATATTATTTTCTCTACTCAAACATTATTTCGACCTTTATATAACTGACACTGCTTTGAATGTATCCTTATCTTTGTACAGTTTCACCACTTCCAAAGATAACTGCCAAAGATTTCACCTGCAATACTTGAGACATGTTTCTCCTATGACAAAGATATATGGATTGCTGCAGCTGATTATAACATGTACTTTTACATAATTGTGCTATTTTCATTGACAGCTATTCTCCAAATTATAAATTTTACAGCTTCATAATTTTTAGTTTACTGATTAATGCTGTCATCTTTCTATTGAATTGTCATTTTTTTAACACTTTATCTTTGCATACATTTTCGTTGTCTTAGATATTATTTTCTCTACTCAAACATTATTTCGACCTTTATATAACTAACACTGCTTTGAATGTATCCTTATCTTTGTACAGTTTCACTACTTCTATATGTCATGGTATTGAAAACTATCTATATCTCGAAACCATAAGGTGTAGGAAGTTGATACTTCATAGGGACATTGGTTAGGGGTTGTTGGTGTGAAACATCATGGTATGACCTTGATTTGACCTTGAAATAGTGACCTTCACCTTTAAAATCTTGTCCGGGCTATATCTCGGCAACTATTAGGTGTAGGAAGTTGATACTTGGTAGAGACATTGGTTAGGGGTTGTAGGTGTGCAGCGTAATGGTGTGACCTTAATTTGACCTTTGACCTTGTTGTAGCGACCTTGACCTTTAAAATCTTGTCCGGGCTATATCTGAGCAACTGTAAGGTGTAGCAAGTTGATACTTGGTAGGGACATTGGCTGGGGGTATAGGCGTGCAACGTCATGGTGTGACCTTGATTTGACCTTGCCACAGTGACCTGGAGTTTGAAAATCTTGTCCAGGCTATATCTCGGAAACCATACGGTGTAAGAAGTTGATATTTGCTAGGGACATTGGTTAGGGGGTGTAGGTGTGCAACATCATGGTGTGACCTTTATTTGACCTTTCACCTTTCCATAGTGACCTTGACCTTTAGAGTCTTGTCCGGGCTGTTTTAATACTTTATCTTTACATAAATTTTCTTTCTCTTAGATGTTATTTTCTCTATTTAAACATTATTTGGAGCTTAATATAACTGACACTGCTGTGAAAGTATCCCGATTTTTGTACTGTTTCACTACTCCTATATCTCATGGTGTTGAAAACTATTTCCCCAGGCTGTGGGGTATGGGCATTTCTGATGCTATTTTATTAGATTAATTTTATATGCATTTAGTGACAGGTGTTCTAAGTGTTATTCAAGCTAAGCAATAGCCAGCATATAAATGCCATTTCCCATCTTCATGTTATAAGGTTTAACAAATTGATGGATTGGGTAAGGTCAGTATTTTTTGTGTATTCATAACTTGTGATTTATTCAAGCTGGTTACAGCAGAGTTAAATTTATACCTGCATATGAGCCAGTAGAGAAAAAGTTATGGAAGAAACAGTTGTCTCAAAAAGTGATTAACTTCAAATTAGAATTCAGTCAAGTTTATCAAAAGCACAGTAGAGAAATTCATCAAGATTTTTGTACTGTGCTTTCATTCAATTTTTCAATATCTTTCATTATTTGATGAAATGTAAGACAGTTTCGCTCACAGTGTATTTACTGTACAAATTTAGTTTCACTTTCTTAGTATACACCAACATTTCACTTGTTTGATGGGCTGATGTCACTGATGCTTGTGAGACTATCCCTGGCCATACTGATTGGCATCTCTACTTGGGTATTGTCTGGGAGAAGGGAAACACTTGGAAGATAGTGGCCGTCTTCATTTGGAGATAGACTTCCATTTCTTTCACATAAAGCATAGCACTCCTCACACCTGAAGATGGATACAGACTTATCAGATATTGTTGATTGCCTGTGCACTGGAAAACAAACTTTTGTTGGCCCTTCGAATGTCAGGACTGAGTGGCTCCGGCTTACAACTCCATTCACTTTGGAAGTGTAGGTTATTCCATAATGAATAGATCCACATGATATGCAGGATCCATTAGAAGGTGTCCTTGAACTGTCCATATAACTGGGTGCTTCAACACTTAATCTGGGAGAGAAATGGCCCCTTGAATCAACCATAAACACTGTGGTCTGTCCATTTTTGACCCATTTTCCTTGCTCATGACTCAAACAGCTGGTGTGGGTAGAGGATCTAGATGATTTTGAGCTTTCTCTTCTATGCATAGGCCTTTCGGCACAAAAGCTGAGACTTTCATGATACTTCAGTGGAGCTCGAAATGGATGTGGTGAAAGCATAAAGGCAGAGGTCTGGCCTGGTTTCACCGATTGAACATACTCGGGTGACCAAATTGTTGTGTCTTCTTTCTTCACAATAGGCGAGGCCAGGGCTTTGTCCGACAATCCAAGCCTCCATGAGTTCTTCTTAAAGAGGCGCTTACGTTTGAAGAAAATAACTTGAACAATTAAGAATAACAGCAGACCACACCCAAAGAGCCCCAGCAGAGTTGACTGAATGTCAGATCTGTTATTATCCTTGTCTTGGGTGTGGCTGTGGAGGACAGGGGTTGGAACCTGGGAAGAAATAGTATGATTTTCCATGGCTGCTGTGGTTACACTGATATCCTGATATGGTTCATCTAGGTTGAAGTTATCCAGTGGTGTGTCTAGGATAGTCCATAGTTCCAAGTAGGCATCATATTTGAAAAATGTAGAATTATCATAAACATTCATTTTTTTTTTTGTTCGCTGGAGTTGAAGGTAAAGTTATGAACTATTTTTTATGACATTGTACCTACACTTTTCTAATAGCATTATCGCCATTAAGTTATTTGATAGGCTTTCCTTTTCTTGTCTTATGTTTGTTAAAAGAACAAAAAACTAGCTAACAGGCTAAACTGTGGGTTTCATCTCTTTGATCATAACTGGACATTTAAAGATGCGTTTCTTTCTGTCAATAAAATGTAGTCACTGGTTTGTGACAAATGTCAAAAAGAGTGATACAGACATGAGAAAATGGCATATACAACATTTTTGGTCATTACCCTAAATATGTGCTTGCACAAAATATTTACAGCAGTCTGTTGTGGTGTTATGTTCTTTTTAGCAATGATTGTCTTAACAAGTGACATATGCTATACATGTTGTAATTTCTATGATATTTTATAGAAGTGATCAAACACAGACATGCACTACTCAATACAACAGACATGAGGGAATTTTAGTTCTCATGTAGCTATCTTTCTCCTTGGAATACTTTTCTTGTAAATACTGTCCATCTGTTAGCACACTTCTATGCTTAACACAATGCATTTTGATAAAATCCTTCAATGAAATGGTCACTAGCAATTGCAAACATTGTTCTGTTTTTCAGTGATTCAATTAATATCAAATATAGAAAAAAAAAAATCAAAAAAAATCATCCATTTTATATCGTGAAATTTTTAAGAAGTTTGCTTTTAATCAAACTTTGAAAATTCTGGAGTGTGACACTAATGAGATAAAAGTCTCACCCAAAACAATATTTTGATTACAATAAATTTTTCAGTTTATTTTTATTTGAATTTTTAAATTTATTTTTTCCTACTGGAGTAATTTTTGTCAATTACTGACCACTTCTAATTGTCATGCAGCTGTTGTATGTAAAGTTAATTTTATATTTTAGTATTGGATTTTATTTATAAATTAAATCGTCCCACCTCTGGACTTTTTCATTGACTTTATTTATTGTAATTTTATATTTTTTACTAAGAATTCTAAAATATCTCCTCGGTGCACTCCAATGGGCAGAACTAATTCTGTATAATCATATCCAGCATGTTAATTTGCACAGCAGCACAGATTACCTTGTAACTTGCATAATCATGATTTATCCAGAATTTGCTAAATGATTGCAAACATATAATAGATGGCGAATGTGAGTGACCTTGCATAATGAGTCTATTGTGCTTTCTTAGATGTTTCCAAAAGTTTACTTAAACTGAAGAAAGTATTAAAAGTATCTTCATCAACACATGGCCAGTTTGTTAAAAAATCTATAAAGGTCAATTAAGTATAGAGAAAACTTTTAATTTATAAAAATTGCCAGCCATAAGTTTTCCCAAATGCAAGATTCCTTTATGGACACAGATATTTAAGATGAAGTGTGAGATTGATGTCAGTAAATTAGCTGTAACATAGATGCTAATTTCTGTGGATACATATTGACTTAAGATGGAATGCTCCAGAAGAATTGGTGTAAAGGTTTTAATGGTAACTTGGCTGACAGGAACACTGTGTTGCACTGGAAGTATATTGGGAATAAAACAAAACTGAAGGTAAGACTTTATCAAAAATTATGTTATAATTTTGGACAAAAATCTTTCCATTTCTCTTATCACTGGGCCACACTATAAATTTAGAAAAATTTGGGATTCCCAGTTTCATGGTACATTCACCATGGTTACAAAAGATGTGTTCATGTAGAAATTCTTGAAACCTATCCATTTTCTCCAAATTTGGCCAAAATAAGTATCCTTTTTTCTGCTTTTGACTGAATATATACTGAAAGGACTCCTGAAAAGTCTTCAGGGCAATGTTTTTAGCTAACTTGATTTTATTATAAGTAAGATTTCTGCCACTTACTGAACAAGTTATCAAACAATTAGAATTTTGAATTCATGGAAAGCTAATTTGATGGCATTTGATATAGAATTATTGAAATAAATTATTTGGGTAAAAACTAGAATATTTTATTTCAAAGTTCACGTTCATGCATTAAATCACTTGGCTATCTATGGGCATGTGTTCGACTTATTTTATTTATTTGGGTTTAACATCGCTTTCCACACATTTGTGTACAGGTTTTATGGCGCGTATTTTTTAGAGCTGAGGAAAGTAGCACATAGTGTTTGGTCAAGATTCTGCACTGTAAATTGCCAAGCATCAGTAAACGACTACCAACTTTCCAATACAGGGTCTGCTCTCTGGTTCAAACTGCAGACCTCAAGAGGTGGGAGGTGAATGTTTTACCCTGGCATATGATTGAATCCAGCTCTTGGTATCATATACAGGGGGAGGGGGGACAGCGATTCGCGGGGGACAGCGATTCGCCAATTTTTATTGTACCTCATTTAAAACTAACATCTGTGTTGATACTGAAGGGGCCTTATAGCATAGAAAAGTGTGCAACATGTCTTGATACTTTTCTAAGATTTTAGAGTCGACAGCATACAGGATTATAAAGATGAATAAAAAAGTTTGTATGTCAGTGTAAAATGTGCCTAACAAGCTGCATCTGACTGATGCAAAGAGCTGTATGTTCTCTAAACTGTGTCTGGGGTCAATATAAATACTATTTATAACTTCATCATATGCTAGAATACAATGAGAATAATTGATCTTTAACTTTAATTATTGTTTGCAAAGTGGTTAACAGTCTTTGTAACTTTTTGGGGAACAGTATAAAATAATCGGCGAAATGCTGTCCACTTTCGAACAGCCCTAATCTTATTGCCATGGGATAAGTTCTGTGGGTGTATTTGTACTTATCACAAAATATACTTTATGATGCTACCATCATTTTACAGTTTGAGGAACCTCTTTTCATTCTGGCAACTTTTCTAAAACCACACTGCATATTTGTTCTCAAGAAACTACATTTTGGTGTTTTTATGGGCGAATCGCTGTCCCCCCCTGTAAGATTTACTGAGAGCTTGTCCGGATATAGCCTTATAACCCTTTCACACAACAGATGGTATACCCCATGGTTAAGTTTTACTTGGTGGTGTAACCACCTCCCAGGACGTCTCATATCTTCGGAGATTTGTGGTAACTCGTATGGCCACTGATTGGACACGGTTTATAACTGTCAATAACAGAAGAACAGTACTACAAACGTTGGTCACCAAGACACAACCTCAAATTTGGAGAAGCCATCAAAAACATGCTACCAAAACATGACTGAGTCACAACCTTATACAAACCACAGAACACATCTTCCATACTGTATGAAAATTTTATATGTGGGAGGTCACTGAAATGGACGGACGAGGACGGAGGCACATGTATAAAAGAATGGTCATAGGGTGCAGAATAGACGGTGACCAACAGTAAATGACAGTGTGAAGGTAAACATTTTAAAACTTCCATGAGCGCTGAAGGACTGGGACGACCAACTACTGTATCACACAAGTTTACATATGGATGTCGGACGGTAGTTGAATTTTATTAATTTGGGGTTTTACGTCGCTTTCAACACTGTACACGTCATATCACGACGGGTATTTAGAAGGGCAGAGGAAACCAGTACATACAGTTGGTCAAGGTTCTGTACTATAAAAACTGCAGACCAATGGCAAGCAACTAACCGCTTTCCCACTAGAGGCCTGGCCGGGAACCAAATCCCAGCCTCAGAGGTGGGAGACGAGAGTGTTACCACTCTGCCACCGTGGCCCCGGGACGGTAGTTGAACGATAGAGGCAATTTGCTGAATCACAATTATAACAAACAGCAGGAAAAAAAACAATGAGGCTTGAAACTAATTTTGTCCTTACACTAATAATTGAATTAATGGTGTGTTTTTTGTGTGTGATTAAAGTATTAATGTTTTTGGATTACTAATAATCTATGATTTTATGTTAGCACTGTTAAGATGTGAATGCTAAGTGAAAGCAATAGAAAAAAAGTTAATATACTAACCCAAAACCTCTGTGGTTGTTACATACCAGTTTTTTTTTCTTTAAAGATGAAAGGGCCCTCCTCATGTTTGCTTCTTTTTATGCTTTTATCACCTCTACGAAATATCTCACATGGTCAGGAATATTTTGAGGAAACTACAGAAGGTAAGAACCCTGGTAATTTCACTTGTGAGGTACAATGTGAAAATTCATCTATCACGTAACATCACTATTATGTTCATCATTTTGTTACATTTATAACAATTCAGGAGGCTCATTGGTGTAGTGGCCAACACACTCACCTTTCACCTCTGAGGTCAGCCGTTTGAGCCCCGGATTAGAACCAACTATTTAGTACTGGTTTCCTCTGCCCTTATTACTACCCATCATCGTATAAAGTATACAATGTGTTGAAAACACTATTCCACAACAAACTAGATTGGGCCAACTCGGCGCCAACATATCCCCAGACAGGTCATCACTCACGCCACAGGTTTTGATCGGGAATTTTTTAAAACATAATTACCCATTATTATATGAACTTCAGCACATCAATCTACTCTGTTTATATCTCCCCAAGGAAGATGGTGTATCCCCAGACGCCGAATACATAACTCAAATTATATTTTCAATCTTCCTGCAATGATAACTCTAAACCTATTTTCAAAGTATTTAAATGATTGATGATTGAATGTCCATTCTAAAATAATAATCCCAAAAGAGCATATCTGTTTCTATATTTGTTGACAAATAAAATATTATTTTTAACTCAACTCATCATATTTTTCAATCTTCCTTCAAAGTATTTAAATGATTGATGATTCAATGTCCATTCTAAAATTCATAATCCCAAAAGCGCATATCTGTTTCTATATTTGTTCACAACTAAAATATTATTTTAAAAAAAATTATTTATATTATTATTTTATTATATTATTTTTAGAATTTGCAAATTGTTTTCAGTTATTCATTTCCTCTATACCTATATATGTGGTCCATATATATGCAACCTAAATATGTGACACAATCTCAGTTCTGACTCCCCTTTGTGTTATATGTAATGAAGCCCACCACCTCCCACCCCCACCCCTCTCCCCTTCTCCACACCTCTCTCACTATTACACAAGATCTGCAACCCCATTGAGTTCTTTGTTTCTCATCTGATATCATTAAATACCTTTGTTTATTTAGTGTCACTCAATATAGCTGGAGGTCCCAGAGGTGGGTGGGGGGAATCCAGGTGGGGGATGTGGGTTGAGCATAAATGGTAAACAAACAATCTATATAAAAGGGGTACTCAAATACAAAAAGAATTGAGAATTTTAAGTATGTGATTATCAACTGAAATGAGTTCATAACTGTAGGAGCTGTGCCAAAATTAACTGAGGCAAGTTGAATAAAACTGGGCTAGTTGAGGGTTAAAAATCCCCTAGTTTTACTACATAAGGATATAATTTCATTAATATTGGGACTTAAAGCTCACTTAAAGTGTCCATTTTGTCTACTTCAATATGTTTCACCAGTTTCATTTTAAAAAGTGAAAAACTCAGCAAGCAGAGGTATAACAAACAAAAATAAGTTCTTAAAAGACTAAGATAGCCATAACATTATTAATATTCAAAATTTAAATAGACAGGCATTTCCTTTTAAAAATTCAAAGATTTCAGCTCTATAACCCACATAGTTTGACAGTTACTGGGCTTTAAAGTGGCATAATATCCATAAATTGGGTTTCTGTGGGCATTTTACAATTGTTAAAGATACCTTAGCAATTAAACTACAGATCTGAAACTTTTTGGGGGGACATACATAACAAACAAAAATCATATATAATACAGTTTAAGACTTGTCACACTAAGCATTTCCAAATAACAGGGCAAAATACGGAAAAAATGTCAAAAAAGGCACTTGGGCGAGTGTCTATGGCCCTCATACACAGGTTAAATGTCTACTAAAAACCTTGATTTTCGGCATATGTAAAAAGGACATAATAATGCATTCCCAGATGGGATTTCAGCTCCATCAATCACATAGTTTAACAGTTACAGGGCTTAAAGGTGGTAAAAAGTCCAAATATTGGGTCATTGTGGGCCTTTTAGAGATCTCGATGTGGCTTTCAAATTAAAGCTTCAGACTTAAAATTTGTTACATACTAAGATTACACATAGAATATGTATCTAATAAAGTTTGAAACTTCTCAGACTTAGCATTTCCAAGTTACAGAGCAAAATATGTGAAAAATGTCTTAAAAGGGTCACTCAGGTGGGTGTTAAAGGTCCTCATACACAGGTTAAATGTCTACTTGAAGCCTTGATTTTTGGCACATGTAAAAAGAACATAATAATGTATTCCCAGATGAGATTTCAGCTCTATCAGTCACATAGTTTAACAGTCACAGGCCTTAAAATTGGCAAAAAGTCCAAATACTGGGTCTTTATGGGCCTTCTAGAGACCTAAATGTGGCCTTCAAATTAAAGCTTCAGACTTAAAATTTGTCACATACTAAGATTACACATAGAATATGCATCTAATACAGTTTGAAACTTCTTAGACTTACCATTTCCAAGTTACAGGGAAAAATATGTGAAAAATGTCTAAAAATGGTCACTCGGGTGGGGATTTATGGTCCTCATACACAGGTTAAATGTCTTCTTAAAGCCTTAATTTTTGGCACATATAAAAATAACATACTAATATCTTCTCAGATAGGATTTGAGCTCTATCAGTCACATAGTTTGACAGTCACAGGGCTTAAAAGTAGCAAAAAGTCCAAATATTGGGTCTTTGGGAGCCTTTTAGAGACCTCAATTTGACCTTCAAAATTAAAGCTTCAGACTTAAAATCTGTTACATACTAAGATTACACACAGAATATATATCTAATACAGTTTGAAACTTCTCAGACTTACCATTTCCAAGTTACAGGGAAAAAGATGTGAAAAATGTCTTATAAGGGTCACTCGGGTGGGTGTTTATGGTCCTGATACACAGGTTAACTGTCTATTAAAGGCCTAAATGTTGGGGCACATATAAGAAAACACATAGATATATTCCCAGATGATATTTAACTTAGATGAGAGACATAGTTTGAAAGCTACAGTGCTTGAAAGTGGCAAAAAGTGCATAAATTGGGTCTCTGTGGGCACTTTTGAGACCTTAAGTCGACCCCTTTGGGTAAACCTACAGCCCAAAAATTTTCTACATACAAGGATTACATATCAAAGTTATACCTAGCGCAGTTTGAGACTCATCAGAATTATCACTTCCAAATAATAGGGCAAAATATGTGAAAAGTATAGCAAAAAATCCCTAAGTGGGGGTATTTATGGGCCTCAAACACAATTTTCTCCTCAACTTAAAGTCATGATTTTCGGCACATGTACTAAGAACATATTAATGTGTTGTCAGGTAAAATTTCAGCCAGCTGAGCATCATAGTTTGTGACCTACAGGGCTCTAAGTGGCCAAAAGTGCAATTTCTGACCTTAAGGTGGCCATAAGTTCTTTTTTACTGGGAGTTTAAGGTCACCTTAAAATAGGGATCTTCCTTTGGGCACCCTTAACATGTGTACCAAGTTTGAAAAAAAAATATGAATTTGTTTTTGAGTTATCGCGTCCACAAGGAAATTTCTACGGCGGCGGCGCGACGGACCTGAATCCAATATATCCCCGACTTTCGTCTGGGGATATAATAATAAAGACATAGGGGCTTTGCATATTTACAGGAATATTTGATCTCAAATGTAGCATCATATCTATGCTGCCAACATGATTTATGGCTCCTGTTATTTTTCATTGTTCTTACATAAAATTAAATGCAAAACATCACTGAGATTTAAAGCAGTTACGTTTCCCATTAATCTTCAAAGAGCAGGGATCAAGATACACTTAGAAGATTTTGTATTAACACTGTTGCCTTCACAGAAAATAGTAAACATGCGATGGTATTTAAGTACCAAACAGTCCATTTTAACCTCAAAGCTAAGGTCAAAGGTCAAATGTGGCCCACTGACAACAGCTGTATATTATGAATACTTAAAGGATGGTTTCACACCTTAAACATCTGACAACAGTATTAAACTAGTGATGGGAGAACTTTCCTCTGATGTACAGTATGAGAATTTGAAAACCTGTTCATCACTTTATGTTTTCTGACTTTAATCACAAAAATGAATGACTGTCCATAACTGCAGTAAAATACAACAAAATAAATAAAGAATTTGTTTTGTCGGTGGGCTTTGGGAAAATGTAGATCAGTAATCCATTGTTTCAACCTCCATGACATATTTGCAAGATTACCATGCACTGTCGCTGGAGCTTTGGACATAAAAGACCAACAAACTCCAAACAATATGCTCTGTATACAGACACTAATGAAGAATATGAAGTTTCAATTTTTACATAGGTATAAAGATCACTTTTGTCCTTTAAATACAAAAGATCACTAATATAACGCATTGCTCAAACAAAAAAAAAAATGGCCTCCAAGAAAATAACACAAGGAAAATTGACCTCCTGTCCTTAATGTATCAACTTTTACATTGACAATAATAAATTTGAAAGTTACAACTTATAAATGTAGTTAAGATATATTAGTCAGAATACTATTTTAATTGAAGTGTTACTTGTACATTTTCTATTGCAATAGGATATAATTTCAATTAACAATGATTGAGGAGTTTTTTATCTGTTTTCAGTACTTACATATTCTAATTCCAGTCTTAGTTGTATGTTAATTCCAAGGAGGAATGAAAGATTTTTTCCCAATTAGAAATTCAATCCTGATGAGTTATCAATTAATGCATTTTACTTATAGTCATTCAGTGACCCCGTTATATTGGAATTTTGTGTATTTTTCAGTTTTTCAGCTGGCTAATTTTTTGCAAACCCTTATACTGTGCTTAGTTTTGTGGTTTTAAACTTCAATGCTGTAACATTCTGCAGCACTCAATATAGAAACTGCTTTTCCTTTCAGGTGTTGTTGAACCACTTTCAACAGAGCCTCTTCCCACAACTGCACACATCTTTCAGATTGAAGGTATACAACACATCTTTCAGAATGAAAGTGCACATGGAAGTTTCAATGCTAGCAGCCATAAAAACTGTGGACCAGTCATCAGTGGAAAGAACTTCCTGGTTGTTTTCTTGCTTGGCAAGATTGTACTTTCACATTAACAGTATTTAGCTGGTATGACAACACATTACTAGAGCAATGATGTAAGAATATGGACTATGCACATAGGTCTTTCATGTCGGTTTTTCTTGCAATCAAAATTTATTTTCAAAATGTGTCAGAAATGGGATATAATTGTAGTTTGGTGCTCATAAATTAGTCTTTGCTATGAATTTCAATGATTGATGTCAGCCAATTATTGGAATCTGAGGACTTCAACGAAATCTACAAAGCTCATCCATATATTTGTCTGTAGAAACATAATAAATCTCTTTTGCACCTTTAAAGACTACAACTGACCAAATACTCGATAAGTTCGTGGAGAGTGTAATTTGTGCTACTCTTTCTATACTGTGTGTGCTAGTTAACAGTCGTCAACATGTACATCATCTGTTGAATTCCAGAAGACTCTGTAAAACCAACATCAGTTTAAGTCAGATTTATGCATAAGTAAATCAAGTTTGGAGGTCCTAACATAAAAGTAGTGTATTTTACTATCCATGAGTCCAATGATGGTTATAACTTACCCTGATCCTCGGGATGCTTTAAGTTGCAGTTACACACTAGAAGTGCCTACTGTATCCTTTTCAGACTCAAAGTAAGCAGGTTTTGATTATTGTTAATAAACATAATGGTGGATTGTCTTACAAAATGAGCACAACTGTGAAATTTACATTAGCATACCAAATCCTGTACTTTTATGTTATTATATAATATCAGTTTTTGTCAAGACTTCAAAGCATTCTAATGTTCATTCAAATGATGAATGCAATGACCTCTGACATTAAAAAATAAATAATGATAATACATATAAAATCATAGCCACGTGTTTCTCAATGACCTTTGACATTATTACCACGACAATTTGTTTCTCTACATGCCTTTCACCAAACTACTCGGACAGGCTATCAGCATATTCAGGACCTTTAATGAACCCATGAAAGCTGAGGTCAGAGCCAAACAATCACTTAACAAACATGAGAATATCTAGGTCACTGAGATCCCCAAAAGATGCTACTGAATATCATTTATATTTTTTTTATGATTGAAAAAAGAAATGTATATTTTGATTAGATACTGTCACATCCAATATATAAAGCATCTCTTTTGTTGCATCCTTGAAAGCATCACATCACACTGCCC
This sequence comes from Sabellastarte sp. h YS-2021, assembly GCA_964017235.1. Taxonomy (NCBI): domain Eukaryota; kingdom Metazoa; phylum Annelida; class Polychaeta; order Sabellida; family Sabellidae; genus Sabellastarte; species Sabellastarte sp. h YS-2021. Next base: position 142,868,027 of record OZ024928.1, read on the forward strand.
TTGTACAATATGTAAATAAGACCGACTCATCAATGCAAGCTTTAGACCTGATTACTGAATGCCAGAGATTCTTTGTGAAATAAGATCAACCTAGGAAGTTTATACTGTGAAAAGATATTGTCTTATACAAAAACAAATTTTAATTCTATAGTATTTTATAAGAATAAATGAAAAACAAGCAATGTATATAAACTTAAAAAAGAAATTGGTATATGTTCATACATGTACATTAATATTTATGGATTTTTGCTTCAGGGTAAAGTTAATACATGCAACTTTACTTTTTGATAACCATGTAATGATGAATTGTGATTCAATTTAAATATTAACAAACTTAAACAAAAAGTTTCAAATTTTACATTACTGTTTGGTATATCCACATGAAACTGACCCTAACCTGTACACAGCACATACCATTATAAACTAAATAATTAATGATTTACTTTATACATTTTCTTGCAGAAACTGCAAAGTAATATATCTGTTAGCTGCAACTAGACAAATTAAACTTCATAAAGAATAATATTTATAACTAACATTTGTAGATACCAAAGGAAATTACATGTACCTGACTTTGTGTGTGTACAGAATGGACCAGTTTATCTAATTGGAATGATGATTCACTAATGATATTGATATTAAGGATGACTTTAGAAATGACAACATAAAAGGTACAATGAATTCTAGATTATCAGAAAACAGTTAACAACTATACAACAACTATCAACAAAGTCCACAGTGTAGCTCACTTTCCTAGGTTAAATGTTTCAACACCAAACCATTGACAGTAATAATGTTCACAATGCAATAGAATAATAACAATGTGCACTGTATTCTTGATACACTTGTATGTTTATCCAACAACATTTAGAGTTCAGCATGTGCGAGCCCAACATATTCAACTACACTCTATACAGACTCATACCCTTTGATTTGTATGTCAGTGTGACATATCTTTCCAGAAATCATGCATCAATTCAATTTTATTTAGTGAAATGTCACACATCCACAGGATCCACAAGTTGTAGGTTCTTCTTTTTCCTAATTTCCATCACAACCAAGAGACAATACATTTCAACACTATTCTAATTTCAAAGACCATAAAATGCTGCTATTTAACTAAGCTTTCCAGATAATGGTAAATTTTACTGAAACAAGGCCAAAAGGTGCTTTGGTCCCCTAGCGTGAGCGCAAAGCCATCACACACGAGTAGTGCACTAGAATTTATGAAAATCTCATGACAGAAAGAAACTCAAACTTATATACATCCCACAGCTGGTCCCGAACTAAGATGGTCACCCATGCAAGTACTAACATGGCCCATTGCCGCTTAACTTCAGTGAGCAGACAAATAGTCATCACTCTGTGCCACAATTTCTGAAAGTCTGATGCAAGAAGGACATATGTATGGGAAAAAGCCAAAAGGACATGTGTCCTTTTAGCTATTGGAGAGCAAGAGAGGGAAATTCAGAATCCACAGGTGTTGTCAATTTCATCAAAGTCCGGAGACAAAAAAAAAGTGATCTGTAGAACCCTCAAAGGTTTTGGACTTTATGAGGTTTTGATCATTTGGATCATCATATAATAGATATGACTCCCCATGTTTGTTAATTCTATCATTAAATATTACCTTAATACTACATAAACCCTTCCTACTTGTTGCTACAGAGTGCACCTGTATTCTGTTTTATTGGACAGTCTAAAATCTACAGGATTAGCTTCTACTCATTCTTAACTTCAACTGACACCAAATGAAACTGTAGTGGACCTTTAACCGGAATATATTTGCACAAGTACCTCTACTGAGTTTAGTGCGCTTAATAAAGCCTGCGTACTAGCTACTGTTGATTACACTCAGGCTTTGCTGCTTCAGTGGACATTTCTGGCTCACTGGCTTTCTTGCTGCGTAGGCGTGTCCGTGTGGTACCAGTCTTTGGGACACGCTGAGGTCCCACCTTGGAGGACTCACTGCCCCCTGACTTCTGGGGACTGTTTGTGATGGTCTTCAGGGCATGCAGCTGATCCTTGTATGTGAACGAAAATTAAAAACAGATTAATAAGCTTATCATTTATAAAAACAAAATTTTATCAAAACCAATTGAATATCCAGTTGAATATTAATCTAGACTAAGAGGTTTACTTCTTCAAAAGCATACTTTTACAGCCAAATGTATAGTTTCAAAGTTTTGAGATTTATTGTTAAATAATTATGACACATGGTACTTTCACTGTGCTTTAAAAACTTATGACAAACACCTAAAAACAAGTGATTAACTGTAATGAACATTTCATGGAATATATCTATCTTAGAATTAACAAAACCAATAGCATTGTGTATTTAATGAAAGTTTACACAAATATTGGTTAATTTAGTAATTCCACAAATTTTAATATAACATCTAAGTTATTAAAACATTGATAAAAATGTTCAATGGTTTAAGTCAACAGATGAAATGGTACAGGTACCTTGCTATTTGAGGGTGCCTCTGCTGCAGTCTTTTTGGACACACCAGAGAAGGAATGAAGTTTTGGTGGATCTTTTTTGCTATCTGTCGTTTGGTTTATGACAGTTTTCCCAAAGTTAAATCCCTCATCTATGTGAAAAAAAAAAAAAAAAAAAAAAAAAAAAACATTTGAAAATACAAAAAATGTCAAACATATTTTTCCAGAATTTGTTTTCTCAATACAAAATAATATAAGCATTGCTACATCAATTACTTGATGTTCCAGGAATAGAATAGAAACATTTATATAGCGCAAAATTGATGTAACATCCTCTAATGCACTTGAGGTCAAAAAGGGAAAGTCCAGGGACGTATCAGGTCGAGATCTAAAATTAGCGCCCGCCAGGGAGATGTACTATGGTGGAGGATATGCTAGTCTAAACGAATAGGTCTTTCGCTGGCTACAGAAACCTGTTATTGTTTGTTGTGATCGTACGGATTGTGGGAGTCTGTTCCATTCTGTGGGGGAAGCCATTGCAAAACCTCGCTTACCAATGGCCTTTTTTGTGACAGACTGAGGAAAGAGAAAGACGATTTTCACGCATTAAACAACTGGTTTAGATCAAGGATGATAGGTATATAGGTTGAGAGAATTTGATAGCCTTGAAAGTAATTACATTGTACTTAAACAAGATGCGGTATGTGATAGGGAGCCAGTGTATTTTTTGAAGAGAGGGAGTGACGTCCTTAAGGTGGTAGTAACTGGCGAGACACATATTGGTTATGTGGCTAGTAAAGGTGTTTCCGGAGTCAAAAGTAACACCTAGGTTCTTGACTGTATCGGTAGGGGAGATAGAATTTCCAAGAAGTTGAGTAGGGAATTTGTAGGGACTCTCTGGCTTGTCTATCACCAATGATAATAAATTCAGTTTTCTCGGGGTTGAGTTTAAGTTTCACACCAGCCATCCAGTTTTGGACACATGTGAGACACTCAGTAAGCTCAGCAAAACTGGAATCAAAGTTCCTATGGTCCAGTGCTAGATATATTTGGAAGGGAACTTTCTCTATAAAATATAGGCCTTTCATATGTCTGACTCTTTATACTGTGGACATAATTAACAAATTATTATTGAATATAAGGAATGTAAACATTGCAAATAATATGGCAGATCTTGGGGTACTAGAGAAATAGCAAATTCACACAAATTGTTGGGTATTTTGTAAATAAATGTCACATTTTATATGTTTAACATAATATACAGACAAAATGCTTTGAATTGTTACATTTGTATGTTTTAACTAAAACGGTTTAGAATTCTAATAACTGTGTAAAGTACAGAAAAATCGCACATGAGCTGATATACATACAAAAACCTGTCACACAATACTGGAACTGGCTTTGTCATGGATTAGGCACTGTAAGGGTCATGCCTCATTAGACAGTTTGAGGAGTTAAAGATAGCAATACATGATTAAGAGTCAACACTATAAACTAGCGGGTATCTGTAAGTGGCTACTAAAATAAAGTCAGGATCAATGTCATGCATGTTTTTATAGTCATATGACAAACTCTAAGGTTTGAGATTCAAACCCATGACCTCAGAGGTGGGAGGCAAGTGTGACCACCACACTTTGTGAAATATAAATGACAAACCTGTTTTTAGTTTCTTACCTTTGGACCTACTCCTTGTTGAGACGGTAGACTGGTCAGCAGTGACAGTGGATGCAGGCACTTCTGGCTTGTTACGCAAACCTTAACATTAAACAAATACTTGTGTCAAGATTCCAGAGCAACACAAAGTTAGGCATCATTTATGGTGTAAAGCTAAGCACCTAAAGGTAACCTGCACATACTTTCAGACGACTGGTGAACTAGATTTACTGTTCAGGGCTTTAAACTTTATTTGATTTTGCAGAACTGAACAATATGTCAAATATGCTGCTAGGAGCTAAGCTGAGTGCACATTAGGTTACAAAACCTGAATTTTGGGACTGGACACTATTAAAATTGAAAACAACTTGATAACATTAGCACAGTCTTGCAGATTGTTCGACCGCAGAAATTACCTGATGTAAGTTTTCTTTCAACAGGTAAACCTCTTTTCAGTACAACTCCACCCAACTTAAGTAGATTTAACTAACACCAAATACCACGGTAAATTGGAGACTATAAAATAAATTAAATAAGTTCCTGACAAAATTTGTTTGGGGAAAGAACACAACTACATTTATTAACTGATGAATTTGTTTCCATTGTAGCTAGCATTGCAAATTGTATACTCCTTTTCTACTTCACAGAAAGTAATTAATTTTATTATCCACCACGCGACATATTTGCCCTTAATACAGGGAAATACAGACCGGCATGTATTTTTTTGTACACACTGGCGCCCCAGTACTATGGATTATGAGTGTGAATGACTTCCGGTTTTTAAACAATATCTGGGAAAGTATGTAATTTACAAGTATGTATTATATATCACTAGAAAGGGGTTCTTACGCTTCTGCTCATGTGAATTAAATAAAAATCTATGCAGAAATGTTTGAGATATTGCAAGTTAAAGATTGAACTTTTTATATTCACTGTTGCCACTGCTTTTGGATAGCTTTTTTCACGTTCTTTCATTAAATATTCATCTTATTTAACCCATATATCGTACAAAATGGTGGGTAATAAAAGTAAAACATCCCTCATCAGACATATACAGAATAAATATATCACTTATGAAGATTAACAATACTTGTGCTGCGCACTCGTATAATATTGTTATCTTCATTCGTGATATATTTTTTCTGTATATGTCATTTGGGAAGTTTTCCAATTATTAAAACAGCCAGCGTCGGCAGGCACGAACCCCAGCCCACAGGTGTTGTAAATGGGCAACAACACTGAGATTTGGGAAAATCTTAGGAAGCAGGGGTCAAAAATCAAATGTGACACTTGCAAAAGATTTGCAGGCCATGATTTCTTATAAGCTGTTTTCTTATTCCAAACCCCTATGAACTATGATAAGGGAGATATTAGGCCTTTCTGATATGATAACCCCCTATTTGACATCAAAGATGTGACATGGCAGCCATTTTGTTTACAAAACAAGGCAAAAATTACTCTCAGGCAAGCTTTCCCCGCCATTTACATTTTGTGCAAATCTGATGAAGCTAGCTACTGAATCTGCCATAGTTTCAATACATCATGGAACAGACAGTATAATAGGCTGGGTCCGGTTTAAAGAATATCTGTAATAAAACCAGGTCAGGATTCTGAACTGGAAAACTAGTACCTACCAGCTAATATCACTTGGAACATTTAGAGAGTTCAATCAATGGCACATTAAAACTAAAACAAATAAGAAGATGCAAAATATACACCATAGATCCTCTTGTACAGTAAAGGGGGAGATTTAAAGTGAAAAGATATAAATAAACTTTAAAAATGCAAGAAGATTTTACAAATTTTTAAAAGGTATGAAATTTACCGACAAGAAATGTTTAAAGAACAAAGGCCTAAAGAGGCTTTAGTTTTCACAAACCTGAGTTGGATCTCCTGAACTTGTTTGATGTACATGTATAATCAGGCTGGCTCTTCCTCTTGCCTTGAACTTGACTAGATAATGTAGATAAAGTGGATGTGGAGTGAGCTTTGCCAGCATTAACTAAAGATGATTTACCTTGGTCCACTGCCCTTGTTGACTTAGGACGAGCAGTGGTGCCTCTGTCTGTATTAGCCTCTGGATTTCTTGAGGTGTTTCTACTATTTACAGTACTTGTGCCACTAGTAACAGTGGTCCATTCAGTTGAGGATTGCTTAGTTAGTGGATGGAGACGCTTGCTATTCGACAGCGGCTTAGCGTCTTCAGTCTCGCTGTCCATTGATTTTTGCTTTGGCGGGGCATTTTTCACACTACTACTCACTGGGGCTGTGGAATTATCCAGTTTAGAATACGATGACATCAGGTTCCTCCTCTTTGTACTCAAGCGGTCTCTCCCTGGAGACTTCAAGGCTGCGGTTGCATTGTTTCCAGGCTTACTATTTTCACCCATTTTACTCCCACTTGAGACAGTAAGAGAGTCCTTTTTGCCTGTGCTGTGCAATGTAGTTGAGGTCCTTTTATTACCAGATGCTGTTTTAGATGACTGAGTGTCCTGTTTACTGGCTGAGAGCTTGGTACCACTGTTGGCTCTGGTGTTGTGGGAGTGAGCAATAGTAGAGAACTTTGCTGGTGTAACCCGCTTTCCAGCACTCTTGGGATCCAATCTCTTAGGTGGTGTTTGCAAGTCTTTCACTGCCATTTCTAGTTCTTTGATTCTTCCATTTGCTTCTAATAACTTCTTCTCTGTCTCTTCAAGTTTTTGCCCTGAAATAATTTTATTACTATTTTGTCACTCTCATAAATATTATTACATACAATAATTGTATCATCAGAAACCAATTAACACACATGCTCAAAATGGAATGTTAAACTATTATTTAAACTCTAATGGAAATATGTTTCAAAAAATATTTGCACTTTGAAACAATCAAAGTTGAATGTAGAATTAAAACCTCTTACATTATTTAATGTTCACAGTTCAGCATAGTTAGAAGTTTTCTTGTCACACTCAAAATTAACAATACTAAATTATAAATGAAGCTTCATGATTAAACTCTTATTTCTGATTGTGCAAAAAGTATGATTTTAATTCTTACAGTTCTTTCATAGACTTGCTCTTTAAGTTAGATACTAATTTTATGTGGAAATTAACTCTCCTCTAAACTGCTGATTTTGATAAGCATGAATTCCAATCTTGTCAATGACATCTTCCCAAGTATTTGAAAGTTGATTCTGGTTCTTAAGGCTTTTATGTTAACTTACTGCCGAAGTTTCTGCCGAGCTCAGTGGTTTTGACCTTGCGTACCAAGTCTTCACACTGCCTGATGGCCTTGGTGTACTTATCACGAAGGTTGTCATAATCCTTTTCTTTTTCTTCAAGCTCTTCTCTCAGAGATTCGCGGGTCTGAAAAATATATAAAAAATAGCATCAGAGATGCCCTTACCCCACAGCCTGGGGAAATAGTTTTCAACACCATGAGATATAGAAGTAGTGAAAGAGTACAAAGATCAGGATACTTTCAGAGCAGTGGCAGTTATTTCAAGGTCCAAATAATGTTTAAGTAGAGAAAATAACATCTAACAGAAAGAAAATGCATGTAAAGTATTAAAACAAGACAATTCAAAAGCAAGATGACAGCATTAATCAGTAAACTAAAAATTATGATGCATATCTACAACCCCTAAGTAATGCCCCTACCAACCATCACCTTCCTACAATTTACAGTTTCAGAGATATTGCCCGGACAAAATTTTAAAGTCAAAGCTACTATGGCAACACCAAAGGTCAAATCAAGGTCACACCATGACATTGTACACCTACACCCCCTAACTAATGTCCCTTCCAAGTTTCAACTTCCTACACCTTACGGTTTCCGAGATAGAGCAAGGTCAAGGTCACTATGGCAAGGTGAAAGGTCAAACCAAGGTCACACCATGTCGTTGTATACCTACACCTCCTAACCAATCTCCCTACCAAGTATCAACTACGGACAAGACTTTAAAGGTCAAGGTCACTATGGAAAGGTAAAAGGTCAAATAAAGGTCACACCATGATGTTGCACACCTACACCCCCTAACCAATGTCCCTAGCAAATATCAACTTCTTACACCGTATGGTTTCCGAGATATAGCCTGGACAAGATTTTCAAACTCCAGGTCACTGTGGCAAGGTCAAAGGTCAAATCAAGGTCACACCATGACGTTGCACGCCTATACCCCCAGCCAATGTCCCTACCAAGTATCACCTTGCTACACCTTACAGTTTCAGAGATATAGCCGGGACAAGATTTTATGGGTCAAGGTCACTATGACAAGGTCAATGGTCAAATCAAGGTTTCACCATGACATTGCACACCTACACCCCCCAACTAATGTCCCTATGAAGTTTCAACTTCCTACAACTTTTCTGAGATACATCCAGGACAACCTTTTTCTCCACCGCATGCCCACCCATCCGGATACCATTGGTGAAAACAATACCCAAACAGCCCTTAAGGGATGTGGGGTAAAAATAGTAATAATTAAAATATACAAAATTGAAAATTTTAATTACTTAAATTTGAAAATTTTAATTACTTAAATGTAGCTTTTATAAGCTACAAGTTTACCATGTGGAACTGAATGCTTACTCGGGTGGCCGCAGGTATCCGGCCAACGTCCAAGAAAAATGGACGCATAATAGTGGCGAGATGCCTTGGAATCGAGGTGACCCCGGTAGTGACGTAGCCTTCCGCTTCAGGCTGGAAATTTGCCCATACCCCCTCAGCTGTTATTCAGCGGGAAGGCAGGGTAGGACTCTCTTCAGTTCCACATGGTAAGCTTGTAGCTTGTAAAAGCTACATTTAAGTAATTAAAATTTTCAATTTTATTGTGCTACAATAGCTTACCATGTGGAACTGAATTCTGAATCCAACCGCTCCGTGGAGGGATTACAGCTGAGACTGGAAGTATTAGTCAATTTTTCTTGGATTTTGAATGAATTAGATTGGAATGGATGAATTAGAATGACCAGTCTGAGTCCCGCTTACAGTGCCCCGGTTTCGGAAAACTGGGCCTGTAAGAAGCCCAAAACCAGAAGGTAATTGAAATGACAGTACCGATACTGCCTGCATGTCTGGATTTTGGAGGAAGGAGTGAAGCCATGCTCACTAAAAAAGGCATAAATAGCCCCAAGGGCTACACTAACAATGACACCAAGCCCTGTGTTGGAAATCTCATCATCTTGCCGCCCATGAAAAGATGAAAAACTAAAAGGGGATTATGGGGTCACCTGGGGAAAACATAAAACATTATATATATTAAGTACTGTCTTAATAAAAAGTTAAAAGACCTTACCAAACATCCTGAGGAGGTAGGCATTTATCTAGACCCTGGGATTTAGGCTCCTGAAATTCGGTTGAAGCAGGTGTGCCCCCCTCCCCCTTTTTTTTCTTCCCGAGGATGACTAGACTGAGGGGAAGGGTCTAGGACTTGTTAAGCCGCTGTTAATGAACCCAGATATATATTGTTATCTGACCAAGGAAGGTCTTTTAGGAAAATAGTTGTGAATGTGTGTGAGCTTTCCAGTGACAGGCTTTCATGATTTGGTCCACCAAAATCCCACTGTATAAGGCCTTTGAGACCGTGAAGGCCCTAATGTCATGCGCTTTAACTTGGACCAAGTACAAGGGTGATGGTCTGCTTGTTTGAAAACAAAGTAAGATAGTTATTTTAACCAAGAAGAGAGGGTAGTGGGTCTGATGTCTGAGGTGTGTCCTTTTTAGAAGGAAATAAATGGTAGGGATCGAGACCCTCTCAGGTCTTTGGTTCGATCCAGATAATACCTCAGGGCCCGTACCGGACACAAGGTCCTGACTTCTTGAATTGTCTATCTACAATAATAGTCAAGGCAGGAATAGTCATCGGAGACACTTTGAGAACCTTCTCTTGCTAGTTGGTTTTTGGCTATAAAATCTGAAGAGGGGAACAAGGTAACCTTTTCCCATTGGCCTAAATTAGATACATGTATTTGTTTGCAACCCAGGTGTGGATTTTGCTGCAGCGCTTGCACAAGGCTAAAGCTTGCAAGAAGGCAGTTTGAGAGAAAAGATGTTTGAGGACTGTGTCTTTCATAGGGTCAAGGGTGCTTTTTGGCTCAATAAGCACGACAGAAAAGGTTCCATTTTGGAAGATTCCTGGAACTGAGGGATAATCCCTGAGAAAACTGGAGAGTAACCTGTTAAGGTCTGAGCTTGGAGAACATGGTGTCCAGCTGGGCTCAAGGTGTCAACAATGGCCGTCCTGTAACCGTCAATGGTCGAAGGGGGCCTGTTTAGAACTTGGTATAGGTACACAAAAAAATATGAGACTTCTGTCACAGAGGGAGTGGAGAAGTCCACTGAATTTTCTCTGCACCTTTTCTCAAATAGGGCCCACTAAACTTGTAGATGGTCCTTGTTGATGACCTTTGAGGGGCAGCAATTCTCTCTGCCACCTCCAACGAGACACCTTGTTCTTGGAGCTGTGCACTCCTAGACACCAGGCGCTGAGGTTGAGATATTGCGGCTTGCTGTGAAGCACATAATTGTGGGACTGTTTGAGAAGAGTTGTTGACACTAGAAGCTGAAGTGGGATCTCTGTTGAGAGCTGCACTAGGTCCCAAAACCAGGGCATCCCTGGCCAACCTGGGGATAATTACAATGATCAGGCAAATGAACTGCCTGATTTTAGATCACCTTGTGAAGGAGAGCCATAGGAGGGTAAGCATAAGCAGTAAGACCCGACCAGTTATTTTTAGAGCATCTATGTCCCAAGCATTTTTTTTCTGGGACTGGAGACACATACAGTGGAAGTTTGTGGTTCAGACGAGTGGCAAATAGATCTACATGAGGGGTGAACCACTTAGACAGATCTGTTGAATCTGGTGACCATTCTGTTGATTGAACAGGGTTTGACCTGGACAAAAGGTCGGCCATCACATTCAGACACCTTGTGAATGTGTCTGGCTTTAAGGTTATCTGGTATCTATGGCACAGATCATGATCTTCCACAGGAGAGCACACATCTCTGCCGAGAGGGTTCTTCCTTGTTTGTTGATGTAGGCTACCACTGTTGAGTTGTCCATTGCAACCAACACCGTTTGGTTTGACACTGGACCTTGAAATTTGAAGGGCCAGAGAAACCGCCTTCAACTCTAGAACATTTATGTGTAGCCTTTTTTCCTTTTCTGACCACAGACCCTTGTAGAGGTTTGCTCTAAGTGAGAGCCCCAGCCTTCATCTGAGGCGTCTGTAAAGAGTTGGATCCCGTGGTCTTGGGATAAAGGTCTGCACCTTTCATCACGTTTGAGGGACTTGCCACCACTCTAGGTGAGCTGAAAAGGACCCTGTCCAAGGAAGGAGGTTGTGCAATGACTGAGGATATCTCCAGTGCTCCTTAAAGTGAAACTGAAAAGGGTGGATGGATGGGTGGATGGATACTGCTTGGAATGGAATGACCCCCCATTGGGGTGTTTCCTGTAGGAGCCTCTAGACACTTGGGAACGTGAAAGGGCTGATTTTATAGGGCCTAAACCCCAAGTGTTTTTACGTATGCCTTGAGGAGGAACTCCTGTCCCTCCTAAACTAATTGTGAATTGGAAACTCTTAAGTTCTTAAGATCTGGTATCTCCCCTGAATTCCCCATAATCTTTCTGACTGCTTGTATGCACCCTTAAATTGAGTTTGACCCGTTTGACAGTAGCCTTGATACTGTCTGAACAGATTTCCATGACCAGGTTGCATTCAGAAAGAACCTAGTAAAGAGTAGTCTGAAGTCTTCAAGATAAAAGACAATGTTGTCCCAATAGAACTACTTAAGATTGGGACCAGGGGGTTTTATAGCAGCCACCGAATCTTCTAAATTTTAAACTAGCATATTTAGTTGAGGAAAGCTGAAGGGCCCTTAGGCCTAAGCTCTTGATGGCCTGCTACATCATTCAAAGTTAAGACTGGAAGAGGACCTAGGCATACTGTCCCTGGGGACAGAGTGGTTCAAAAACTGCCTAATCTTAAAGTCCTCGGTATGTCCTGAGGGAAGTCAGACAAGTCTACTTCCCTATCAAAATACAGGGACTGGTTTGAAAACTTGTTCAGAAGAAGCCCTTTGGCTTTGAGGAATTTTTGACTTGCATAGATAACATGGATTCCTCTAATCTGTCTGAACTAAATATCATCCAAGAGTCTTCAGATGCAGCAGCAAAAGACTTGGACAGGCCCATGTACTAGGAACCCAAGGTTAGGGATCCGAGTGGGCCGAGACCCAAGGTTAGGGGTCCGAGACCTGAGGTTAGGGACCCAAGAGGACCGAGACCCTAGGTTAGGGGCCCAAGAGCCCAGACTAGGGGCCCAGCATGGAATTCAAGTCGGGTATTGTCAATACAAGGCTACAGATCCGAGATGGATCTTAAAACTAGTCCCACAAGGACTAAAATTCATAATAGAAGCCTGAAGAAAATCCCCATGTAGTTGAAGTTGGATATTATAATTTTTATGTAAGCTTTCCTTAATTTTATAGTTCTTTGAAAAGAATTACACAACTGGAATTATTTTTATTCACGAGTAACACATGGTCATCTCCCCCACCTGCCTCACTGCAGGCAGGCCTAGTTGTGTGATAAGGAAAGCATTAATATTTATATTTATTAAATAACATAAACCCTTCAATGCAAAATATATTTCATAAAAATAGGATGACTTAGAAATATTGCCAAACCAAGGTCTCCCAAACCGCATTGGAGACCCTAGTTTGCAAGCACCTGCTGTCTGGACAAAGATTTTTACAAGGACTCGATATGGAGTTTATTTCATTTCTATTTCATATTTATTTCATATTTTAACCCTAAAATGGTCAAATAATGTAGCAGATAAGGGATAAAATATTTTATTTATTTCGACAGGTAAAGGTCCTATATAAAAAACTACATACACGTATCTCTGAGCACATGCTGTCTAGACGATGATGTCACCACAGGGGTTTCCCCAAGGATTCCCCAAGTTAGTTTCCTGCTTTATTTCATATTTTAACCCTTAACATGGACAAATACTGTAGCAGAACGGGGATAAACCCTTAAAATATTTATTTGATTTCAACAGGCATGTTTTCCTGTATATAAGCTACATGTATGAGTCGTGCATAAGTATGCAAGCAATTGCCATCTAGACAAAAATGGAAGTTGTTTCGATGATTTCTTTCAACAAGGACTCGTTTTGTGCTTAATTTGTATATCTTAAACCCTTAAAATTGTCAAATAATGAAGCAGATAGGGGTTAAATATTTTATTTTATTTCGACAGGCATATATTCCTGTATAAAAGCCACATACACGAATCGTTGTCACCCACTGTTTCTTTACAACGTGAACCCGGAAGTGGATTTTAAATTGTAAAATATGTTTAAAATACTTATCTGTTCTGTGAATTGTCACAAAATTAAGATTCTATGATATAAAATAAAGAAACTGATGTAATTTCAATATCCAACGACACATATATCCATATAAAATTTGATCTTTTCCTTGCAATAAAAAAGTATGTATTCCATATTCGTGGAGGAAGTGGATGGCTACATCACTACTGGGGTCACCTCGATTCCAAGGCATCTCGCCACTATTATGCGTCCAATTTTCTTGGATGTTGGCCGGATGCCTACGGCCTCCCGAGTAAGCATTCAGTTCCACATGGTAAGCTATTGTAGCACAATAAAATTGAAAATTTTAATTACTTAAATGTAGCTTTTATAAGCTACAAGCTTACCATGTGGGACTGAATGCTTTACTGCTTGCCGCGAGGCACCACGACCAACGTCTAAGAAAAAAAGACATTTATACTTGGCCGTAGCCTCAGGTTGTCGTCACGTGATCTGCCCCTTATGTTACAACTTTTCTCGTTGAGATTTAAACCCATACCTCTCAGCTGTAATACAGCAGGGAGGCAGGGTGGGACTCTCCTCGGTCCCACATGGTAAGCTTGTAGCTTATAAAAGCTACATTTAAGTAATTAAAATTTTCAATTTTATTGCACTACAATAGCTTACCATGTGGGACTGAATGCTGAATCCAACCGTCCGGAGGAGGGATTACAGCTGAGACTGGCAGATAAGTCTGTTTTTTCTTAGAATTTTTATAATAATAGTAGAATGAAAGATCGAAAGTACCAGTCTGAGTCCCGTCTACAGGACCCCAATCCCGAAGACCGGGCCTGTAGAAGCCAAAAACCTGAATGAATGACAGTGCTAAAAAAACTGTCAGGGTGTTTGACGAGAAGGAGATGTGTACCCTAGATACACAGACGGGGTCAGTCCCAAGGACGATCACGGAAAAACCTGAGCTTAAGGCTCGGGTACTGACTAAAATGACAACCTTAAGGTCCTTAATACAATGTACAATTATAATGGTTTAAAGATTAGATAGACCTTACCGGATACACCCTGAGAGGTAGACATATACCTAGACCCTGGGCTTGGACTCCTGAAGACTTGGTTGTAGTGGATGTGCCCCCCCCCCCCCCCCCCCCCCCCCCCCCCCCCCCCCCCTTCCTTTCTTTCCGAGGATGACTGGACTTAGGAGAAGGGTCTAGGACCTGTTGTGCCGCTACCACTGGTCCCAGATACAGATTGTTGTCATTGTCCGACCAAGTAAGGTCTTTTAGATAAAAATTGGTAAAAGTGTTGTGAGCTTTCCAGTGACAGGCTTGCATGATTTGGTCCACCGATACCCCACCGTGAAACGCCTTAGCGGCTGCGAAGGCCCAAATGTCATGCGCCTTGACTTGACTAAATCCAAGGCTTACTGGTCTGCTTGTTATAACAAAGTAGCATGGTTTGTTTCAACCAAGAAGAGAGAGTAGCGGGTCTGATGACTGATGTATGTCCTTTCTTGAAGGAAATGAAAAGGAGGGACCGGGAACCTCTTAGGTCCTTGGTTCGGTCCAGATAGTACCTCAGGGCCTGCACCGGACACAAGGTCCTGTCTTCTTGAACTGTCTATCCACAATGGTAGTCAAAGCAGGGATAGTCACCGGAGACACACTTTGAGAATCTTCTCTTGCTAGTTGGTTTTTGGCTATGAAGTCAGAAGAAGGGAACAAGGAGACCTTTTCCCAGTGGCCTTGATTAGATACTTTGTTTGCAACCCAGGCATGGATTTCGCTGCGGCGCTTGCAGGAGGCCAAAGCTAGCAAGAAAGCAGTTTTGAGAGTGCGATGTTTGAGGTCTGTGTCTTTCATAGGCTCAAAGGGTGCTTTTGTGAGCTCATTGAGAACAACAGAAAGGTTCCACTTGGGGAGATTTCTGGAACTTTTGGGGCGATCCCTGTGGAAACTGGAGAGCAACCTATGAAGGTCCTCATTATGAGCAATATGTTGGCCCGATGGGCCCAAGGTGTCAACGATTGCAGTCCTGTAACCATCAATAGTGGACGGGCGCCTGTTTAGGTCTTGGTACAGATACATGAAGAAATCTGAGATTTGTTTCAGATGGAGTGGAGAAATCCACCGAATTTTCTCTGCACCATTTTTCAAATAGGGCCCACTTGATTTGTAGATGGTCCTTGTTGATGACCGCTGAGGTGCAGCAATTCTCTCTGCCACTTCCACAGAGAGCCTTGTTCTTGGAGTTGTCCACTCCTAGACACCAGGCCTGGAGGTTGAGGTGCTGCGGGTTGCTGTGGAACACATAGTTGTGGGACTGCTTGAGGAGTGTTGTCGACACCGGGAGCTGCAGTGGGATCTCTGTTGAGAGCTGCACTAGGTCCCAAAACCAGGGCATCCCTGGCCAGCCTGGGGCTATTAGTATGATCAGACAATTGCATTGCCTGATTTTTTGGATCACCTGTGAAGGAGAGCCATTGGAGGGTAAACATAGGCAGTGAGACCCGTCCAGTTTATGTTTAGAGCATCTATGTCCCAGGCCTTTGGGTCTGGGATAGGACACACGTACAGTGGAAGCTTGTGGTTCAGATAAGTGGCGAATAGGTCCACGTGTGGAGTGAACCACCTTTGGTAGATCTGTTTGAACACCTGTGGATGTAGTGACCATTTGGTCGACTGTACCTGATTCGACCTTGAAACTAGGTCGGCCATCACATTCAGACACCCTGGAATGTGCCTGGCTTTCAATGTGATGTGAGAATGATGGCACCAGGTCATGATTCTCCACAGGAGTGCACACATCTCCGCTGAGTGTGTTCCCCCTTGTTTGTTTATGTAAGCCACCACAGTTGAGTTGTCCATAGCAACTAGCACGGTTTGGTCCTGACACTGGTCTTTGAAGCGTCTCAGGGCCAGAAAGGCAGCTTTTAATTCTAGGACGTTTATCTGAAGCCCTTTTTCCTGGGGAGACCACAGACCTTGTGTAGAACTTGGTTCTAAGTGAGCGCCCCAAGCTTCGTTTGAGGCGTCTGTAAAAAGTTGGATACTGTGGTCTTGGGATGAAGGTGTGAGTCTTTCATCACGTTTGCAGGATTCTGCCACCAACCAGGTGTGCAGAGATGGCTTCTGTCCAAGGAAGGAGGCTGTCCAGTGGTTGAGGAAATTTCCAGTGCTCCTTGAGGTGAAACTGAAAGGGTCTCATGTGAAGTCGTCCCTCTGGGACCATTTTCTCCATTGAGGCTAGCAACCCAATTAGAGACATCAAACATCTTGCAGTCAAAATTGCAAATTTAATAAGTAAATTAAATTTTTATAAGTTAATACCCTATCCAATGGACAATTGCTTTACCGGTCGGCGCGACCGGTCCCGCCAAACGCCAGAAAAAGACGTCCTGTATATACTACCGGCAGGACCGGTCACAGAGTGTGCATTCGCCAGGTGGCGCATCGTACTTCATTTCCTGTTTACCTATTGACGTCATAGCATCTTTTTCGTGTCTAATCCTAGTAAGACCCCTAGTAAGCTGATAGCGGGGCCGGTTGGGTGGGCCTTGCCTGTCCATTGGATAGGGTATTAACTTATAAAAATTTAATTTACTTATTAAATTTGCAATTTTATTGCGTTAATACATCCTATCCAATGGACAATTGCTGAATAACTACCGCTTGGTAGGCGGGTAAGCAGCTAGGGACTTATGTGAACTCATAACAAATTTTAACAGGCCCATTTGACCTAGGGTCAGAGAACCCTGAAAGGTCAGGGTCGGCACTAACTCACCGGTTAACTGGGAGCCTACCGACGTTGCCCCCCCCCCCCCCCCCCCCCCCTTTTCTTTCCTTTCAGATTTGGTCTGAGTTGGAAAGATAGAGAGAGAGAGGGGCTGAGTTCAGTCCCAGAAGAAATAAACTTCCCAAAGGAAGCAAGTCACAGTTTTTTTTTTTTTTTTTTTTTTTTGAACATATATGTACATTCAACATATTTACATTATGTACATATCTAACATATTTACAATATGTACATATTTACATATATACAACATCCCCTCACTTCTGGGCCTGGTGGTGCACCTGCTGGGCAGCCACTACAGGTCCCAGGTGGAAAAGCTCTGAGTCAGCCCAGGCAACATCCTTCAAATAGAATTGGGTGAAGGTGTTGTGAGATTTCCAGTGGCAGGCTGACAAGATCTGATCTAAGGAGATCCCTGATTGGAAAGCCTTAGAAGCAGCAAAGGCCCTAACATCATGGGCTAAATTTAACCTGATGTAAGGTGAGGGCCTCCTGGTCAGAGAGCTCATAGCACAGAACCACAGTCTGTTTGATCCATGAGGAGATGGTGGCAGGCGAGATGTCTTTATCAAAACCCTTCTTGAAGGAGACAAAGACTAACTCCTTATTCTGCCTGAGGTCTGCAGTCCTATCCAAGTAGTAACGCAGGGCTCTAACTGGACATAGGGACCTGTCACCCTTGAGTGACCTATCCAGAGATGGTGCCAGGGCTGGGATGACCACTGGTGCCACACTATCTGGACCTTCCTTAGCCAGCTGGTTCTTGGATAGGAAGCTAGGTGAGGGGTACAAAGACACCTTAGACCAGTCTGACTGGTGTCTGATGTTCTTATGTAACCAAGCATGGATCTCACTCCTGCGTTTACCTGAACCCAAAGCCAGCAAGAAAACAGTCTTGAAAGTTAAATGTTTCAAGGAGGACTCTTTCAGGGGTTCAAAAGGAGCCTTTGTGAGCTGATGTAAAACCAGTGAAAGGTTCCAGGAGGGGATGCCCCTCCTGCCCCTAGGTCTGTCTCTATGGAAACTATCCAGGAGACGAGTGAGATTCTCATCTTTGCTGACATTAATGGTGGAATTGCCCAGTTTGTCAGCAATGGCGGATCTGTAGCCATCAATAGTGCCTGGTTGTAACTTCTTGTCCTGAAACAAGTGCAGGAGGAAGTCAGCAATGGCTTTCAGAGGTGGTGCCCTGAAGTCCACCTGATTACTGAGGCACCACTTTGTAAAAATGGTCCACTTTGCCTCATAGACAGATCTGGTTGATCTTCTTTGAGGAGCCTCAATTCGTGCTGCCACTGCCTCAGAGAAGCCTTGCTGAGGCTCTAGGAGCCAGGCATGTAGGTTCAGATTCGACAGGTTCCTGTGAAGGACCTGGTTGAATGGCTGAGACACAAGGTTGGGTATGCTGGGCAGACAGAGTGGGATCTGGCTTGACATTGCTACCAGGTCCCAAAACCAGGGCATGTTGGGCCACCCGGGGGCAATCAGGATTATTCTGTTGCAGGGGTAGTCCTGGAGCTTCTCCAACACTTTGCCCAAGATGGCTGCCGGTGGGAAGGCGTATGGGTCCAGGTCCTCCCAGGAGAGACTGAGTGCATCCACTGCCCAAGCCTGGGGGTCTGGCACCGGTGACACAAACTGAGGCAGTTTGTTGTTGAACCTGGTGGCAAACAGGTCCACTTTTGGCTGGTGCCACCTTGCGCATACAGCTTGGAATACTGCTGGATGAAGTGACCACTCTGTCTGAATGGTCTGGCCAAGTCTGGATAGCTTGTCTGCTATCACGTTCAGCCGGCCGGGGATGTGACGTGCCCTGAGGGTTACCTGCTGTCTGGTGCACCAGGACAGGATTCTCCACAGTAGGGCACACAGTGACCCCGACTTCATCCCCCCTTCTTTGTTGATATAGGCAACCACTGTTGTGTTGTCTGTAGCTATCAACACAGTCTTGTTGCAGACCAGGGTTCGAAACTCCTTTAGAGCTAGAAAAACTGCTTTTAGCTCTAAGTGAGCGCCCCACCCTTCGTTTGATGCGTCTGTAAAGATCTGCAGAGCATGTTTTAGAGGGTGTAATGGTTGACCTAGTAGCACATTGCTTTCCTCCAGCCACCACCTTAGATGAGGGTGGAGGGACTTGGGGACCGGGATCACCTTTTCCAGTGACTCTGGGACCCTCCAATTGTTTTTCAAGTGCCACTGTATGGGTCTCATGTGGAGTCGCCCTAAGTGGACTTGTTTTTCTGTTGCTGTGAGGAGACCTATGAGGGACATGAATTTCGGACCGGACAAACCGGATCCGACATCATTGATCTGATCTTGTCTGTCAAGGCCTGCCAACGTTCTTCTGTTGGTCTGACCTTGCCCTCTTTGAGGTCGAACTGGTAACCTACGAAGTTGAAGACCTGTTTGGGTGCCAGTTCTGACTTTTCCTTATTCGCCAGCCACCCTAGCTCCTGACAAAGTGTGACCAGGGTTTGAGTATGCTGGAGACAGGTGTGGAGGGTAGAGGCTCTCACCAGCCAGTCGTCTAGGTACTGGTGGATTCTTATACCCTGTCGTAAGGCCATGACCTTGACCTCTTTGGCCACCACTGTGAACTCCATGGGTGCTGTGGAAAGACCAAAGGGCAGGGCCTTGAACTGGTAGGATTGGCCCTGAATGTGAAAACGCATGTACTTCCTGGACTGACTGTGAATTGGAATGTGGAAGTATGCGTCTTTGAAATCTATTGAGGTGACCCACTCCCCTACCTGTAGGGAGCTTCTTATGGTTTTTGGAGTCTCCATTTTGAACGACTCTGTGTTTAAAAAGATGTTCAAAGTGCTCAGATCCAAGATAGGTCTCCACCGGTTGTTGGGTTTGGGAACCAAAAATAGCCGGTTGTAAAACCCTAGGGAGGTCTGATTTGTTACCGGTTCCACTGCATTCTTGTTTGTTAGCTGAGCCAGTGCCTCCAAAAGGAGGGACTGTCTTTTGGGGTTTACATATTTGCTGATGACCATTGGTGACCTGGTTAGGTTGGGTCTGAACCGGAAGGGAAGGGTGTAGCCCTCTCTCAGTATTCTGATAACTTTTGGACTCGAACCCAGAGTTTCCCACTTCTCCCAAAACTGTTGAAGCCTTGCCCCTACAGGAAGATTTGTAACAACAGTTGGGACATTTGTGACAATTTTTACAAAACTCAAGTGATCTACACAGGAAACATCTTTCACATGGTTTATTTCTCTGATAGATTGACAATAAACGGGATTTACACCTTTCTTTTGTGGTGACCCGCTGGCAAAAGGAACACTTGCAACAAAAGAGTTTACATGTGGAAACACAGTCTCGCTCTTGCTTGTCACTGGTGGTGGTGGGTTCAAGCCCTCCATCTTGTCGGATACATTTACAGAGTTCACCAATCCGACCACATTTGAAACACAGTGATTGTCATTTATGCTTTTTAAATCCCCTAGCCGGCTTCTGGCTGAAGTTTGAGGCTTTACCACCACCTTTCTGAGCAGTTTGCCGGTCTCTAATCTGCTTCCATGCCGGAGTAGTGGGCTTCCGGTCCGGCTGGTGAGGGGTTCGATTGGAGGGGACGTATGAATGAAAACGTCCAGGTTTCCTTGGTGTGGTACCAGCAGAACGCCTCTCTTCACTACGTAAGATCTCCTCTTCAGCCTTGACCAGTAAGCTGTCCGGGAAGAGTGATAGTTGGTGAACTGGAGACGTACGTAAGGCAGACAAGGTGTCCGGTTTAATCCCACCCCGTATGAACTCTAAATAACTGTCCCGACGGGCCAGGGTGAGATTAGCCATGCTGATAAAGACTCCTTCTGAAAGATCCTGCATGGTTCTCTGCATAGCCTGTGAAATTGACCGGTTAAATGTAACCAGATACTCCAGTTCTTCAACAGCTTGTTGTTGTTTCTCAGCACTTTTGCCCTTTGAGGAATCGAACCTGAGGGACTTTAACTGGGTGACCATGGAGTCCTGTACCTTGGTGAGGCATCTAGATAGGCCAGCAGCGTGATTACACATCACTGATTGTTCTCTGAAAGACCTCTCCCACCTTCTAAGGGTGTCCTGGCTGAAGGTCCGGGAAGCTGGAGCAGAAGGTAAACTGCGCCTTGCAACTCTAGAAAATTGAAAATTTTAATTACTTAAATGTAGCTTTTATAAGCTACAAGCTTACCATGTGGGACTTAATGCTGATCTCGGGTTGCCACACCCGGGGCCAACGTCTTAGAAAAAAAGATCGTTCTTGTTAGCCACCGGATATACTGGTAGTTGTCGTCACGTGATAACTTCTGACCAATCGTCCTACTTTCTCGTTGAAATTTTTTAAACCTACCCCTCAGCTGTAAACAGCGGGGAGGCAGGGTGGGACTCTTCTAAGTCCCACATGGTAAGCTTGTAGCTTATAAAAGCTACATTTAAGTAATTAAAATTTTCAATTTTATTACGCTACAATAGCTTACCATGTGGGACTTAATGCTGAATTCAACCGCCCGGTGGCGGGATTACAGCTGAGACTGGAAGGAATGTCATTTTTTCTAAGATTTTGAGTTAATATGTATAGAATAGTGCCAGAAATACCAGTCTGAGTCCCATTTACAGTGCCCCGATCCCGAAGGCCGGGCCTGTAACGAGCCAAAAACCTAAGTAAATGAGAGACAGTGCTAAAAACTGTCTAGATGTTTTATTGAAGGACGGGAGTGCAGCAGTGCTCACTCCGAGGTCTAAGGGTCCAAAAGGGGCCCTTCACGTGTGACTGACCAACCCAGAGGTTGGGAATCTCATAAAATTTTTACAACCTGAATATGAGATTAATGACAACTAAATAAGTCCTTAATAGAAAATACTTGATAATTAAAGGATAAAATGACCTTACCCGTAACATCTTGAAGGTAGAGGAATACCTAGATCCTGGGAAAGACTCCTGAAGACTTGGTTGTAGCGGATGTGCCCCCCCCCCCCCCCCCCCCCCCCCCTTTTTTCTTTCCGAGGACAACTGGTCTGAGGGGAAGGATCTAGGACTTGTTGTGCAGCCACTACAGGTCCCAGGTACAAATTGTTGTCGGTGTCCGACCAAGTAAGGTCTTTTAGGTAAAAATTTGTAAATGTGTTGTGAGCTTTCCAGTGACAGGCTTGCATGATTTGGTCCACCGATACCCCACCGTAAAAGGCCTTAGAGGCCGCGAAGGCCCGGATGTCATGCGCTTTGACTTGGACCAAGTCCAAGGCTTGTTGATCTGCTTGTTTGTAACAAAGTAAAATGGTTTGTTTCAACCATGAAGAGAGTGTAGCGGGTCTGATGTCTGAGGTATGTCCTTTCTTAAAGGAGATGAAAAGGAGAGAACGAGACCCTCTCAGGTCTTTAGTTCGATCCAAATAAAACCTCAGGGCCCGTACGGGACACAGGGTCCTGTCTTCTTTAAACTGTCTATCCACAATGGTAGTCAGAGCAGGGATAGTCACCGGAGACACACTTTGAGAACCTTCTCTTGCTAGTTGGTTTTTGGCTATGAAATCAGAAGAAGGGAACAAGGCAACCTTTTCCCATTGGCCTAAATTAGCTACTTTGTTAGCGACCCAGGCATGGATTTCGCTGCGGCGCTTGCCGGAGGCCAAGGCTAGCAAGAAAGCAGTTTTTAAAGTGAGATGTTTGAGGTCTGAGTCTTTCATGGGCTCAAAAGGTGCTTTGGTGAGCTCGTTAAGGACAACAGAAAGGTTCCACTTGGGTAAGTTTCTGGAACTTTTAGGACGATCCCTGTGAAAACTGGAGAGTAACCTATGAAGGTCTGCATTGTGTGCAATATGTTGGGCCGTTGGGCCCAAAGTGTCAACGATTGCAGTCCTGTAACCATCAATGGTCGAGGGGCGCCTGTTTAGGTCTTGGTACAGGTACATGAAGAAATCTGAGATTTGTTTCACAGATGGAGTGGAGAAATCCACCGAATTTTCTCTGCACCATTTTTCAAAAAGGGCCCACTTTGACTTGTAGATGGTCCTTGTTGATGACCGCTGAGGGGCAGCAATTCTCTCTGCCACCTCCACAGAGAAGCCTTGTTCTTGGAGTTGTCCGCTCCTAGACACCAGGCGTGGAGGTTCAGGTGCTGGGGGTTGTTGTGGAACACCAGCTTGTGGGACTGTTTGAGTAGGGTTGTTGACACTGGGAGTTGCAGTGGGATCTCTGTTGAGAGCTGCACTAGGTCCCAAAACCAGGGCATCCCTGGCCAGCCTGGGGCTATTACGATGATCAGGCACTGGCATTGCCTGATCTTTTGGATCACCTTGTGAAGGAGAGCCGTAGGAGGGTACGCATATGCTGTGAGGTTGGTCCAGTTTATGTTCAGAGCATCTATGTCCCAGGCCTTTGGGTCTGGGATAGGAGACACGTATAGAGGGAGTTTGTGGTTCAGGTGAGTGGCAAACAAGTCTACATGAGGGGTGAACCACTTCTGGCAGATCTGTTTGAAGACCTGTGGGTGCAGAGACCATTCGGTTGACTGCACTTGGTTGGACCTGGATAGCAGGTCGGCCATCACATTCAGGCACCCTGGAATGTGCCTGGCTTTCAATGTTATGTGATAGTGATGGCACCAGGTCATGATCTTCCACAGGAGAGCACACATCTCTGCCGAGTGTGTTCCTCCTTGTTTGTTGATGTAGGCTACCACTGTTGAGTTGTCCGCCGCGATCAACACTGTTTGATTCTGGCACTGGTCCTTGAAGTCTCGAAGGGCCAGGGAGACCGCCTTCAATTCTAGGACATTTATGTGAAGCCTTTTTTCCCGATCTGACCACAGACCCTTGGTAAAGTTTTGGTCTAAGTGAGCGCCCCAACCTTCGTTTGAGGCGTCGGTAAAGAGTTGGATACTGTGGTCTTTGGGATGAAGGTCTGCACCTTTCATCACCTTGGAGGGATTTTGCCACCAATCTAGGTGGGCTGCAATGGCTTCTGTCCAGGGAAGGAGGTTGTCCAGCGACTGAGGATATCTCCAGTGCTCCTTGAGATGAAACTGAAAGGGCCTCATGTGAAGGCGTCCCTCCGGGACCATTTTCTCCGTTGAGGCTAGCAACCCAATTAGAGACATCAAACATCTTGCAGTCAAAACACGTTTTGACTTGAGTCGTAGGATCAAATCCTGAAGTTTGAGCCATCTCTCTTGAGTGGGTTTTACAAGGGCTGAATCGAGGTGGTATTCGTAGCCCACGAACGAAAACACCTGTGTAGGTTTCAGTTCTGATTTTTCCTGATTTATTATCCATCCCAAGGACTGAGTCAGGTCTACTACTGCCTGAGTGTTCACTTGTGCTTCCTCCTGAGACTGGGACCTGATCAGCCAGTCGTCCAGGTATTGGTGAATTCTGAGTCCTCTTGAGAGGGCCATTAGTTTCACTTCCTTTACGATCATAGTAAAGACCTGGGGGGCTGTAGCTAGTCCGAACGGGAGGGAGGTGAATTGGAACACCTGAGCCTTGTAGCAAGACCTTAGGTATTTCCTTGAGCTTGGGTGGATGGGGATATGCAGGTAGGCGTCCGACAGATCTATCGACGATACCCACTCCCCTGGAATCAGGGAGGTCCTGATGGACTCTGGAGTTTCCATTTTGAACTTTTCTACGTGTAGAAAAGTATTGAGCCTGCTTAAGTCTATGACTGGCCTCCACCTTTGGTGAGGCTTGGGTACTAGGAACAGGCGACTGTAAAACCCGAGAGATTTTACATTGTCTACCCTTTCGATAGCGTTCTTTGACAGGAGAGACTGGATACAAGTAGCCAAGGCTTGGTCTTTTGGTTGGGCCTTGTACTCTGACAGAATCAGAGGAAATCTGATCAAGTTTGGCTTTGAACGGAATGGCAGAACGTAGCCATTGGTGATAATGTTTAACACGTTTTGAGAACATTTGTTTGTGAGCCAGTCTTTCCTGAAAGAACGGAGGCGACCTCCTACTGGTGGACTGAGTGAGGCTTTGGAGGAGTCATTGGGGAGGGGGGTTTCCACGCCCCCTTCCTCTATTGTGGGGTCGAAAACGACCCCTGGAGCCTCTGAAGTTGGATTTTCCTCTTCCCGAAGGAAAGGACTGGTTACTGCTTTGAGAGGTATTGCCCCCATAGGGGCGTTTCCTGTAGGAGCCTCTTTTCCTGTGGGGACCACGAAAGGGCTTATTCTGGTAGGGTGCAAAACCCTGAGAATCTTTTGAGGTGCCTTTTTTGAGAAGGAAGTCCTCACCTTCCTTCACTAATTGAGACTCGAACAAGGAAGAGTCCCAAAAGGATGAGTTCCTGAGTTCTTGACGTCTCGTTTCTCCTAATTGAGGATGTAATAGAGTCATCTCGGCTTCTCGCCTGAGTAAGCCGGTATTAGCCATAGAGTATAATTCCCTCTGCAAAATATGGGCTAGAGATTTGCTGAGACAAGTGAGGGCCCTGTGTTGAACAAGTACTGTCTTGTTCCAAAAATCTAAGTAGTCAGCTACTTCCTCATATCCGCGCTTTGCTGCTTTCTCAGGATTGGCACCTTTCTGAATCTGAGATTTAATCTTCTTGACGGTAGACTTAATGCTATGTTGGCATTTTTCCAATGAAGCATTGCAAGAAGATGAGGTTTTGGCAAATGCAGCGGTGAAGTTGAGGGTAGAGATGTTTTGTCTAGCTCCTTGAGAACTGGCAGGGGAACTCTGGCTACTGGGGGCCCAGAAGGTCTAGGAGTAATACAGATCTTAGCAAAGTCTGTATTCAACTCCTGAATTTTGTCCTGAAAAGTTGGTTGTCCCACCTTGTACCACTTGGAAGTTGAGGGAGGAGGCTTGACATATTTTCCCTCAGATAAGTTGGCAGCCTTAAAGTCATGTTGGAATTTATCAAAGGCGTCCTTGATAACTGAGCTAAGTGGAAGAATAGAGGAGGGACCTCTAGGTCTGAGCTCTTGACGGCCTTTTTCATCATCCAGACCCAACACTGAGGTGGAAGACCTGGGCATAGATTCCCTGGGGTCAGGGAGAGACAAAATACGCCTGAAGGTATCCACTTCCTCAGAGTATTGGGAGGGCATGTCAGACAAAGCTACTGCTCTATAATAAGGGGGGTCTGGATCATGTTGTGGGAGGTCTTGGTCAGAAGCTACTCCTGAGGGCTGAGCCCTAGAGGGCTTAGAAGACCTGTGTCTGGCTACAGGGGAGTGATCCTCCTCTGAGGAAAATGACACATATCTAGATCTTGATTTATGTTTGCTCTTGTCAGAGTGCTTTTTGGATCTAGAAGAAGGGATCCGAGGTTCATCGGAATCTTCATTTAGTTGGTCCGAGGCAGAGCTCGGGTCAACTGGCTGCTTATGGCTTTGCTTTTTGTGAGAGTACGAAACCTCTTCGGGATGACCTTCAGAGGGGGCAACGTACTGATCCGAGGAAGGTTGAGTAGATACTAGACGAGGAGGAAGAGTTGGACCGTAGTCCACATCCATATCCTCGCTTGGAACGTTAGTACCAGATCTCGGATGGGGCAAATCCAGAGGGGCAGCAGAAGTACTGGACAAGCCAGGTTTTGAAGCAAGAGTCGAAGACTGTGTCTCGACTTTCTGTTTTACAGCCAACTCCTCTCGGAGTGACTGAAAAGCTTCCAACATGGATGCCTGGAAGGAACCCATTTGCTGCTGTAAGTGTATATTTAAGGAATCACCGAGTGATTTCTCTAAATTTTTCTGGATTTTATTTTGCAAAGCTGTACCAGGGGTGGGTGGGACGGTTTTTGCTGGCGTTTTCAAAGACAGGGAACTGAAGGCAAGAGGTTGTGGACGGGGGGGTGAGGTAAAGAGGCTATCAGCAGCACACTCGAGGTCTACATTGGACCCAGTGAAAGAGTCCCCGTCGCCTTCACCCAAAAGATCTAGTTCATCTTTGGAACTAGTTGTCGCTTTCTGCTTTTTCAAATACCGTTTCCGGTTTTGGATTTTCTGTAGTTGCTCATCTGTAAAAGACGTGCAAATTTCGCAAGGGGTTTCAAAGGTGACACAGGGG
Organism: Sabellastarte sp. h YS-2021; assembly: GCA_964017235.1. Lineage (NCBI taxonomy): Eukaryota > Metazoa > Annelida > Polychaeta > Sabellida > Sabellidae > Sabellastarte > Sabellastarte sp. h YS-2021. The sequence goes on from OZ024928.1 coordinate 142,895,237, forward strand.
TCATCTCCCTTGCCAGCCTCCCTACAGGTAGGGCAGAAATTATGTGTATCAAAATTAAAGCAGAAATGGCAGCATTTCTGCGCTCTCGGTTTGTCTTTATTTGCTTGATGTGTAGACATTTTGTACGCAATAAAAGACGTAGAATGTATTAGCCTGAACCGAGGAAAACTCAAAACACGCGACAGCAATAAAAATACTTATCCTGTGAAAATGAAACTTTAACAGAATGATCTATAATATATATTACAAGAAATATGCAAATATTAGCCTCCAACAATAAATAAAGTCTGAGAAATAAATGAAAATGTCTGTATATTTACAAACTGCTACCAGTCAATCGTGGCCAACGAGAAAGTAGGACGATTGGTCAGAAGTTATCACGTGACGACAACTACCAGTATATCCGGTGGCTAACAAGAACGATCTTTTTTTCTAAGACGTTGGCCCCGGGTGTGGCAACCCGAGATCAGCATTAAGTCCCACATGGTAAGCTATTGTAGCGTAATAAAACATACTGTTAAGCTTTGCCGGTTCCGGAGACCAGTCACCAACAGCCTGGGTAGACGTATCCTTCTTAACAGCTTGCATGTCGTACCACTTTGAAATACGGGGTGTCTTGACAAATTGATCACGCAGCAGACCACTGGTTTCTGTATTCCTGGAAGGATAACCTTCAGCAATAGTTACATTTAGTTTCTCCAGCTTTTTACAAAGCCATTCATCCACCGGCAATTTAACTGACACTTTACCGGTAGTCTTCACTCTAGAACCGGCAAAGGGATTGTCATCCATAGATGCAGCTGAGGTGTCATAATCCGGGATTTGATGCCAGCCCATGAAACTCCTCACCCCTCTCAAGGTTTCCCGGTAATTGGCATCTTCAGAGAGGTCCTGGTCAGTGTTTGTTTCCGGTACATCACCCTAGCCGGTGAAGCCGGTTCCGCATCCAACTCAGCCTCACTGTCAGATTCCCTAGCAACCTCAGAATTCTGGCCAATGGGAGGCGACTGGTTAGACAGCGTAGTTTCATAACCGGAAGGCAGCACCTCAGGACCCGCACCGGGAGCCTGTGGAGGCTGGGTGGCAGTCCCTGCACCGGGAACCAGTAAAGGTTGGGTGGCAACAGTCTCATAGGTACCGGGGCCCTGAACAGGGTGGGTAGCACTCTCAGTCACTTCCTTCACAGCTTGTGTACCGGGAACCCCCAGAGGAGGTTGGGTAGCCGTCAACTGCGTAGCAACGTCACCAGTGCCCTCAGAAAACATAACACTAGTAGAAGCACCCGGATCAAAGAAGGGGTGTTCTCTGGGCACCACAGAAGCAGAATTCACCGGTCTCACCGGAACAGCAAAAGACTGGTTAATCAGCATAGCTTCCAGACGGGAAAATCTCTCACTCCACTTGTCATCAAGGGACTTGAGGTCGTCTGAAGTGGGCTTACTGCTGTGCTTCCGTTTACTAGACCTTGGGGAGCCATCAGAACGCTTCTTCTTCTGCTTGGGTGTAGAATCAACAGGAGACTGCATCCCTGAATTGACAGGACCCAGCAGTGAAACCTCAGACGGATCAACAAGCTTGGGAGACGTACTTGTCAATTCTTCAGATTTCTTCTGGCTAGAGCGTTCTTTCCGTTCCTTGTAGGTGGGGGTAGCTAACTGGTGGATCTGAGCAGGCGTAAACGCCTTACAGATACTACAATCCAACTTCTTCACACAGGGGTCGTCTCCCACCCCCTTGTCACGACAACGCGCGCATTGCTTATGGTTGTCAAAAAGGGCCATAACGTGCCCGCAAGAACCTCGCTTCTGTCCAGGAGACGACATAATGATCAGTAACGTTGTAGAAATACTCCGTACTAATAAAAAACAAGAAACTTGGAAGAGTTCGTTGTAAAACTTCAAAAACGTATCTCTGAAGAAAATCTTCTGCACACTCTTTTCGCGCCAAACGAAAAAGATGCTATGACGTCAATAGGTAAACAGGAAATGAAGTACGATGCGCCACCTGGCGAATGCACACTCTGTGACCGGTCCTGCCGGTAGTATATACAGGACGTCTTTTTCTGGCGTTTGGCGGGACCGGTCGCGCCGACCGGTAAAGCAATTGTCCATTGGATAGGATGTATTAACGCAATAAAAACATGTTTTGACTTGAGGTGTAGGATAAAATCCTGGAGTTTGAGCCATCTCTCTTTAGTGGGTTTTACAAGGGCTGAATCCAGGTGGAACTCGTAACCCACGAACAAAAACACCTGAGTGGGATTCAGTTGATTTCATTGATTGATGATCCATCCCAAGGACTGGGTTAGATCTACCACGGCCTGAGTGTTCACTAGGGCTTCCTCCCGCGACTGAGACCTGATCAGCCAGTCGACCAGGTATTGGTGGAGTCTGAAACCTGGAGAGGGCCATGAGCTTCACCTCCTTTACGATCATGGTAAAGACCTGGGGTGCTGTGGCTAGTGCGAAAGGTAGGGAGGTGAACTGGAACACCTGAGACCTGTGGCAAAATCTTAAGTATTTCTTTGAGTGAGGATGGGGATGTGAAGGTAGGCATCCGATAGATCTATCGACGATACCCATTCCCCTGGAATCAGGGAGGTCCTGACGGACTCTGGAGTTTCCATCTAGAACTTTTCTACATGTAGAAAAGTGTTGAGCTGCTGAAGTCTATAACTGGCCTCCACCTTTAGTGAGGCTTGGGTACTAGAAACAGGCGACTGTAAAACCCGAGAGATTTTACATTTTCCACCCTTTCGATAACGTTCTTTGACAGTAGAGACTGGATGCAATGGGCCAAGGCTTGGTCCTTTGGGAGGGCCTTGTATTCTGATATTATCAGAGAAAAACTGACCAAGTTGGGCTTTGAGAGGAATGGCAGTACGTAGCCATTGGTGATAAGGTTTAATACGTTGGATGAACAATGGTTTGTTTGCCAGGCTTTAAAGGAGTCACTGGGAAGAGGGATCCACGCCCTCTTCCCCTGTTGTGGGGTCGAAAAAACGACCCTTGGAGCCTCTGAAGTTCTGTTTTCCCCAATTGGAAGAAAAACGACTGGTTACTGCTTTGTGAGGAATTGCCCCCATAGGGGCGTTTCCTGTAGAAGCCTCTTTTCTTGTGGGGACCACGAAAGGGCTTATTCTGGTAGGGTTCGAAACCCTGAGAATCTTTGAGGTGCCTTTTTAGGAAGAAATTCCTTGCCTTCCTTCACCAACTATGATTTAAACAAGGAAGACGGTCAGAAGGACGCCTTCCGGAGTTCTTAAAGGGCTTATTCTGGTAGGGTCCGAAACCCTGAGAACCTTTTGAGGTGCCTTTTTTAAGAAGGAAGTCCTTGTCTTCCTTCACCAACTAGTTCTTGGCGCCTGGTTTCTCCTAAGTGTGGTTGTAATAGGGTCATTTCGGCTTCAAGCCTAATCAAGCCAGTATTGCCCATTGAGTATAATTTTCTCTGGAGAATATGGGACAAGGACTACTAAGGCAAGTCAAGGCCCTGTGTTGGATCAGGATGGTCTTATTCCACAGATCCAGAGACTCGCAGGCTTCCTCATAACCACGTTTCGCTACTTTATCAGGGTCGGTACCTTTCCTGATCTGAGACTTGACCTGTTTTAATAAGTGTTTCAGGCTATATTGACACTTCTCCAAAGTGACATGACAGAAAGAGGAAGACTTGGCCAAGGTAGTAGCGAAATTGAGAGTGGAAAAATTCTGTCTTGCCTGATGTTCCAATTTTTTAAGAATTGGAAGAGGAACCTTGACCATAGGAGCCCAGATGACTTAGGAGAAATACAAATCTTGGCAAAGTCTGTATTCAGCTCTTGTATTTGTCCTCATAACAAGACTGGTCTGGCTGGTACCACTTGACAGTGGAAGGAGGTGGTTGGATGTACTTACCCTCAGGTAAATTTGTTGTTTGGAAGTCCTGATCAAATTTATCAAAGGCATTCTTAATGATTGAATTGAGAGGCAACATGGAGGAAGGACCTCTTGGTCTAAGTTTTGCCTGCCTTTCTCATCATCAAGGCACATGACCGCAGTTGAAGATCTAGGTAAGGATTCCCTAGGTTCAGGCAACTTGAAGATGTGTCGAAACGTATCCACCTCAGCATATTGGAATGGGATGTCAGCCAATGCTACTTCCCTATAATAAGGAGGGTACGGGTCATGTTGGGGTTTCCTTCACCAACTGTGAATTAAGTGGTCCTGATCAGGGTATGACTTCCTGGAGGGCTTAGGGAACCTATGCATATGTTCAGGGTACTGATCCTCCTCTGAAGATGAGGGTACGAATCTGGCCCTCGACTTGTGTTGGCTTATCAGAGTGCTTTGGGCCTACTAGGGGCTGGTTGAGGGTCATTAGAATAGTCCAAGTAGTGGTCCGAGGAGCTTGGATCTACAGCATATTGTCTGGAAGAGTGTGAATATTGTTTTGGGCTGGTCGAGGCAACCTTCGAGGGATCCTCGGCCGAACTACGAACTTGACCTGAGTCATCTACGAGGCAACTAGAATACGAGTCGAGGCGAGAAATTTATCAAGTTGTGGGGCGAACTCCACCTCCAGTGACTCGATAGCACTACTGGATTCGAGGATTTGTCCAGATCTTGGAGGGTGCATTCGTTTTGTGAGCAGAAGAAGAGGTCTGATCCACCTCCCTTTGCTTTTGTAAAGATTTCTGAAAATCTTCACGAAAATTATTGAACGCCTCCAATATATAATAGCTAAGGCACGCGAGAAGACAAAGATTTCTCGAGATTAACTGTGACACACGGATCGTCGACCTTACCTGCCTCTCTACAGGTAGGAAAGAAATAAATGCGTTTGCTGTAGGTATTTTTATTACTAGTTTGATGAGAAGACATGCTTTAACGCAATAAAACAAACGCGAGTAGACCTCGAGTCAACAACTCGCAGAAGAAAAGCCAGTCGAGGCGAGTTCATAAAACTTAAAATAAGGATAATTTACAAAAGCGGAAGTGCTGAAAATTGGCCAGAATAAGCTTTATACAATAATAAATGAAATACATAAAAAGGGACGTATAACAATAACACTGCACTGAGATATAGATAGAAAGCGGCAGTAAATACTTCCCAAAGATTGTAAGATGGCGGCGACCAACAAGAAAAGTTGTAACATAAGGGGCAGATCACGTGACGACAACCTGAGGCTACGGCCAAGTATAAATGTCTTTTTTTCTTAGACATTGGTCATGGTGCCTCGCGGCAACCAGTAAAGCATTCAGTCCCACATGGTAAGCTATTGTAGCGCAATAAAATAGTAACTTTTGGGGGAAATATGACTGGGAAGTTAATTATTACCAAACTTGAGTAAAAGAGATATTATAGTAGTATTATATTTAAGGTACTTCAATATCTCCACTCTACTCACTTCCTCTTCTCCTTCCACAGCACCTCCATTCTCTGTTTTCCCTCCCTCTGACAGGATCTTGTTGTACTCTTTCTGCACAGTCTTCAACTGGTTAGTTAACAAGTGCACTTTACCCTTCAAGTGCTCGATTTCACTCACTCCTTCTTTCAATTCCGCCTCTTTCTCACTTAACTGCATGAAATAGCACAGAAAATAAACACCCAGGTGCTGTAGAACATATTACCATGTACAAATTAATTATGGAGTAAGGATGAGAAAGAGAAAACACAAGGAGTGAAAAAAAATACCAACTTTATATCATATCTATGAAGACAACCCCTGGCTTTGCCTTGAACAAAAAGACTGAACAAAAAGACATTCTTAGCCAATTTATGTTATTTCCTCTGCCAAAGAGTAGTTTGTTTGTTCGCAGGATCACACAAATACTACTGGTTGTAACTTCCTGAAAAAAAAATATCAAGAGACGGGTCTTGGTCCAACTAAGATCCCATTAAATTTTGACAGAGATCTGGATCACTATCTGGATACAGAAGAAAATAATCCGGATATTCTCATTTACTTATTATTATGTGCATTGGTGGAGGCACACAGTCTCAGAGTGCTCTTCTTTCTGTTATTTCTCTGCATAGCTAAGGCAAAGCTAAGTAATTTGCAAATTTAATAAGTAAATTAAATTTTTATAAGTTAATACCCTATCCAATGGACAATTGCTAATCCGGTCGGCGCAGACCGGCCCGCCAAACGCCAGAAAAAGACGTCCTGTGTTTCCACCGGCTGGCCGGTCCCAGTACTGTGCATTCTCCAGGTGGCGCATGGTATTTACTTCCTGTCTAGACAACATGAAGTCATAGTATCTTTTTCGCTGTCTAAACCTATTAGACCCCTAGTAAGCTGATAGCGGGGTCGGTGGGAGGGTCTTGTGTGTCCATTGGATAGGGTATTAACTTATAAAAATTTAATTTACTTATTAAATTTGCAATTTTATTGCGTTAATACATCCTATCCAATGGACAATTGCTGAATAACTACCGCTTGGTCGGTGGGTAAATTACTAGGGACTTATGTGAACTCACATGTAATAGCAAATTTTAACCTACGGTCTAGGCTGACTTCGTCAGGAGACCTATAGGCCCAGGCCTGGGGTGACCTTAAAGTCAGGAAACCCTGTAAGGCCATGGTCGGTTGCCAGCAGCCGGTTACCCGGGGCTATACCGCCGTCATTCCCCCCCCTTTTTGCAGACCTGCTCTGAGGTAGGGGAAGAGAGGGATGAGTTCAGTCCCAGAATGCAAATAAACCTCCCGAAGGAAGCACGCCACACGTAATTCTAATGTACGTGAAGAACTGTTTATACATATATATACAAATACATACATATATATACAAATCTCAAATCTCCTCAATCTAAGGGCCACTTGTGGATCTGCTGAGCAGCCACTACCTAGCCCAATTGGTAAAGCCCTGAATCAGCCCAAGCCCCGCCCTTCAGATAGAACTGTGTGAAGGTATTATGTGACTTCAGTGGCAGGCTGACAAGACTGTATCTAAGGAAATTCTTGACTGGAAGACCTTAGAAGCATCAAAGGCCCCGACATCATGGGCTTTAACTTGATGTAAAGTGTGGGCCTCCTAGTCAGAGAGCTCATAACATAGGATCACAGTCTGCTTGATCCAAAAGGAGATAGTGGCAGGTGAGATGTCTTTGTCGAAACCTTTCTTAAAGGAGACAAAAACCACCTCCTTATTCTGCCTGAGGTCCTGTCCAAATAGTAGCGCAATGCTCTGACTGGACAGAGGGACCTGTCAGACTTGAGGGATCTATCCAGAGTTGGGGCCAGGGCTGTTATAACCCCTGGGGCCACACTGTCTGGACCCTCTTTGGCCAGCTGATTCTTGGAGAGAAAGCTGGGTGATGGGTACAGGGACACCTTTGACCAGTCAGATTGGTGTCTAATATTTCTGTTTTGCCAAGCATGTATCTCACTTCTACGCTTGCCCGACCCCAGGGCCAAGAGGAAAACTGTCTTGAAGGTCAAATACTTCAAGGAGGCCTTTAATTGGTTCAAAATGCTGGTGCAAAAACCAGGAAGAGGTTCCAGGAGGGGATTCCCCTCCGGCCTTTGGGTCTGTCTCAGTGGTAACTATCCAGGAGACGAGCGAGATTTTCATCCTTACTTACATTGATGGGCAAATTTCCCAGACTATCAGCAATGGCTGACCTGTAACCATCAATGGTGCTGGGCTGCAACTTCCTGTCCTGAAACAGGTACATAAGGAAGCCAGCAACTGACTTTACAGGGGGTGCCCCGAAGTCCACCTGATGAATGATACATCACTTTGTAAAAATGGCCCACTTGCCTCATAGACTGATCTGATTGATCCCCTTTGAGGAGCCTCAATTCTTGCTGCCACTGCCTCAGACAAGTCCTGCTCCTCAATTGCTGAGGCTCTAGGAGCCCTGCATGGAGATTAAGATTTGTCAGATTTCTGTGACGGATCTGATTGAATGGCTGTCAACAGGTTGGGCAGATTGGGCAGGCTCAGTGGGATTTGGCTGGACATGGCCACTAGATCCCAAAACCAAGGCATGTTGGGCCACTCCGGAGCAATCGGAATGATTCTCTTACATGGGGAGTTCTGCAACTTCTCCACCACTTTGCCCAATATGGCTGATGGTGGGAAGGTGTATACTTTCAGATCCTACCATGGCCGACTGAGCTCATCCACTGCTGTGGCCAGGGGATCCGGTACCGGTGACACAAACAGAGGCAACTTGTTGTTGAACCTCGTGGCAAATAAGTCTATTTTGGGCCGGTGCCACCTGCTGCATAGAGTGGAAGACCTCTGGAAGGAGAAACCACTGTTTGGATGGTCTGGCCTAGCCTGGATAGCTTGTCTGCTACCACATTCGGCCGGCCTGGAATGTGTCGTGCTTTAGAGTCACTTGTTTCCTGGTACACCAGGTCAAGATTCTCCATAGTAGGGCACAAAGTGGGCCCGACCTCATGCCTCCTTCCTTGTTTATGTATGACACTACTGTGGTGTTGTCGGTTGCTACAAGTACTATCTTGTTTGAGCAAAGGTCTTGGAACTCTTTTAAAGCCAGAAAGACTGCTTTAAGTTCTAGATAGTTTATATGCAGCTTGCTTCCCGGAGGGGACCAGGTTGCTCTTGCAATGTGCTCGTCTAAGTGAGCGCCCCACCCTTCTATTGATGCGTCTGTAAATATTTGCAGAGCATGTTTTATTGGGTGTAATGGTTGGCCTGTAAGTACATTGTCTTCCTTCAGCCATCATTGTAAATGGGGGTGCAAGGACCTGGGGATTGGGATCACCTTTTCCAGTGATTCTGGGACCCTCCAGTTGTTTGTGATGCCACTGAATGAGTCTCATATGAAGTTGGCCTAGGTGAACTTGCTTTTCTGTTAGCTGTTAGTAGACCTATCAAGGACATAAATTCCCGGACCGGGCAAGCTGGTAGGGATAGCAGTTTCAGCATTTTCTCTTGAAGGTTCTGCCACCGGTCTGGAGTCAGTCGGACCCGATCAGACCTGAGGTCGAACTGGTAGCCTACAAAATTGAAGTGTTGTTTGAGTTGCAGCTCTGATTTCTCTAAGTTCACCAGGCAACCTAGTTGCTGACACATTATTTACTAGTTCCTGTGTATGTTGGAGACAAGCCTGGTGGGATCTGGCTCTCACCAACCAGTCGTCTAGGTACTGGTGGCTTCTTAAATCCTTGTGTATGGCCATCAATTTCACCTCCTTTGGGATCACGGTGAACTCCAAGTGTGCTGTGGACAAACCGAAAGGCAGGGCCTTGAACTGGTATACCTGACCTTGGATGAGAAGTCTCAGGCATTTCCTGGATTGTTCTTGTATAGGTATATGGAAGTAGGTGTCCTAAGTTCCCAAACAGGTTTAGTCCGGACCCTACAGGCAGTTGTGTGCCACATTTGGGACATTTGATAGTCATTTCTGTCCCCCCGGCCTCTGGTCCGGTCTGGTGACAATGATCCAAGTAAACAGTCTCTCTGTTCTTGCTGTGGTCTGGTCCGGTGGGGGTGACACAACTTTTCACATTTAAAAGATTCTTGCCCCAGGCCAGCATCCTGCAAGGTGCAGCATTTACACATTACAATTGTCATTTGTAAGATGGCTGACCCTTGGCCGGATATGATGAAGAGCTTGTCTGACTATCGATCACCTTTTTTCTTTTTTTTTTGTTGATAAGACCTATTTTTTTTCATGCTGGTTATTCAGGTCTGTGTTTGTAAAGGTGAAATCTATTATCTCTCCAGTCAAGTCCAGCACCAATAACAGGCTGTTGAGAGGTGTGATAAGGGAAGGTTGCCTGGCAGTAGCTAAGGACACTGTCATATCACTAAGGCCACTGATTGGTCTAAGAATTTTCTGTAACCAAATCTACCTTAGGCACCTCTGTCCGGTACCAAGACTCCATAACCGGTAATTCACTGTAAACAGTTAGTCTCTGTAACCGGCACAAAAAACTGGCAGGCTGGGGTCACCAATGAATTTAGACAGCTACTGGTCTATATTTAGACAGCTTTTTCTGTGTAACCAGTTGGGGTAAAGCACTGTACAGTAAGGACTGTGTAGCCAGCACCCTGTTAGTAGACTTTGTAACCGGTAGGTTGAAGCAAGTGTACAAGGCTGTGTAGCCAGTACCAGCCGGTACACTCTGTAACCAGTTCTTGAAGCAAGTGTACAAGCCTGTGTAGCCAGTACCAGTCGGTACACTCTGTAAACAGTTGTTGAAGCAAGTTGTACAAGGCTGTGTAGACAGTACCAGTCAGTACACTCTGTAAACAGTTGCTAAAGCAATTTTACAACTACCTTTTGTGTTGAATTCAGCTTGCTGTAGGTTTCCTCCATTAATTAAAGTATTTCTTTAATCGCACGTCTTATTTGTAGATTTGACAGTTGCTGGGAAAGCCCTTGTGAGCTATTTTTAGAAGCACTTGTTGTTTGGTGTGTCATGTGACCAGCTTGCTGGTCGGAAAGACACGTGATTGGCTGATTGGAGCTCGTCAGTTGTCGCGTTCTTTTGTGATACTTAAACATGCAAATGTGCAGTATTCTGCTCATCCACAAACCCCACTACCGACAACGAAGGCCGGTCCATGAGAGAGGGACTGGTATACAGTAGACGTAAGTTGTGAAGAACGCAGTTCCGACCTTCCTGGTCGACCAGATTCGTGATTTGGTCGGAAGGACAAGCGATTGGCTAACTGGAGATGACGTCAGTATTCGCGTTCTTTGTGTGATGCTTTACCGGCAACTTTACAGTCCACAAAACCCCACTACCGACAACAATGCCGGGTCTGCAAAGCAGGGACTGGAATCACAGTAGACGTGAGTTCTGAAGAACGCACTTCCGACCTGCCTGGTCGGTGAAAACACGTGACCAGCTTCGTGATTTGGTAGGAAGGACACGCGATTGGCTGACTGGATATGACATCAGAGGTCGCGTTCTTTGAGCTGGCCGGTCGGCTGATGCTTTAAAAGCAGAGAAGCCTGGACCAGTGTGCTCTGTAGATGTGTAGATGAAATTCCTTCTTCCTTTCGTGATAAAACCAGTGAACTGGCAATCCACAACCCCCACTACTGACAACAAAGCCGGGTCTGCAAGGGAGGGACTGATATCACCTTCTATTGTGAAGTCGGTTGAACTGGAGCTTGCCGGTCGACCAATGCTTTACAGCAAAGAAGTCTGGACCAGTGTGCTCTGAAGATTTCTGAAGAATGCATCTCTTGCTTCTGATGAAAAACACTACAATACTCGAGCTAGGCTGGTGTGGCTGATGCTTTACAGCAGAGAAGCCTGTACCAGTGCGCTCTGAAGAAATCTGAAGAATTCATCTCATGCTTCTGATGAAAATACACTAAATACTCGAGCTGGCTGGTTTGACTGATGCCTTACAGCAGAGAAGTCTGTACCAGTGCGCTCTGAAGAATGCACCTGTTATATGGGGAATTCCTTCTATTTACAGTGTTCAAAACTATGTAGACTGAAGTTTCCCGTGATTCTATTTGTAGTACTAGAAAAGACATTTCTATGGTGATTGTAACTGGAAGGTTACAGAAGGTACATTCAAACAAAAGACACGGATAAAAATACCTTGTAAGTAGTATATCCATTATTATCTTTAATATTGATGATCTGCCCCTAACAACACAATGGTTAAAGGGAGGAAACTAGCAAAATTGAAAATTTTAATTACTTAAATGTAGCTTTTATAAGCTACAAGCTTACCATGTGGGACTTAATGCTGTTCTCGGGTTGCCACACCCGGGGCCAACGTCTTAGAAAAAAAGATCGTTCTTGTTAGTCACCAGATATACTGGTAGTTGTCGTCACGTGATAACTTCTGACCAATCGTCCTACTTTCTCGTTGAAATTTTTTAAACCTACCCCTCAGCTGTAAACAGCGGGGAGGCAGGGTGGTACTCTCCTAAGTCCCACATGGTAAGCTTGTAGCTTATAAAAGCTACATTTAAGTAATTAAAATTTTCAATTTTATTACGCTACAATAGCTTACCATGTGGGACTTAATGCTGAATTCAACCGCCCGGTGGCGGGATTACAGCTGAGACTGGAAGATATGTCATTTTTTTCTAAGATCTGAATTAGTATATACAGAATAGTGCCAGAAATACCAGTCTGAGTCCCCTTTACAGTGCCCCGATCCCGAAGATCGGGCCTGTAACGAGCGAAAAACCTAAGTAAAAGAGAGACAGTGCTAAAACTGTCTAGATGTTTGGTTGTAGGACGGAAGTGCAGCAGTGCTCACTCCGAGGTCTAAGGGTCCCTAGGAGACCTTCACGTGTGACTGACCAACCCAGTGGTTGGGCATCTCATGAAATTTTTAACCTGAAATATGAGATTAATGACAACTGAATAAGTCCTTAATAGAAATTACTTGATAATTAAAAAATAAAATGACCTTACCCGTAACATCTTGAAGGTAAAGGAATACCTAGATCCTGGGAGAGACTCCTGAAGACTTGGTTGTAGCGGATGTGCCCCCCCCCCCCCCCTTTTTTCTTTCCGAGGATAACTGGTCTGAGGGGAAGGATCTAGGACTTGTTGTGCCGCCACTACGGGTCCCAGATACATATTGTTGTCAGTGTCCGACCAAGTAAGGTCTTTGAGGTAAAAATTTGTAAATGTGTTGTGAGCTTTCCAGTGACAGGCTTGCATGATTTGGTCCACCGATACCCCACCGTAAAAGGCCTTAGAGGCCGCGAAGGCCCGGATGTCATGCGCTTTAACTTGGACTAAGTCCAAGGCTTGTTGGTCTGCTTGTTTGTAACAAAGTAGGATGGTTTGTTTCAACCAGGAAGAGAGAGTAGCGGGTCTGATGTCTGAGGTATGTCCTTTCTTGAAGGAGATAAAAAGGAGGGAACGAGACCCTCTCAGGTCTTTAGTTCGGTCCAGATAATACCTCAGGGCCCGTACCGGACACAGGGTCCTGTCTTCTTTAAATTGTCTATCTACAATTGTAGTCAAAGCAGGAATAGTCACCGGAGACACACTTTGAGAACCTTCTCTTGCTAGTTGGTTTTTGGCTATGAAATCAGAGGAAGGGAACAAGGCGACCTTTTCCCATTGGCCTAGATTAGATACTTTGTTTGCGACCCAGGCATGGATTTCGCTGCGGCGTTTGCCGGAGGCCAAAGCTAGCAAGAAAGCAGTTTTGAGAGTGAGATGTTTGAGGTCTGTGTCTTTCATGGGCTCAAATGGTGCTTTTGTGAGCTCGTTGAGGACAACAGAAAGGTTCCACTTGGGTAAGTTTCTGGAACTTTTGGGACGATCCCTGTGAAAACTGGAGAGTAACCTATGAAGGTCTGCATTGTGTGCAATATGTTGGGCCGTTGGGCCCAAAGTGTCAACGATTGCCGTCCTGTAACCATCAATGGTCGAGGGGCGCCTGTTTAGGTCTTGGTACAGGTACATGAAAAAATCTGAGATTTGTTTCACAGATGGAGTGGAGAAATCCACCGAATTTTCTCTGCACCATTTTTCAAAAAGGGCCCACTTTGACTTGTAGATGGTCCTTGTTGATGACCGCTGAGGGGCAGCAATTTTCTCTGCCACCTCCACAGAGAAGCCTTGTTCTTGGAGTTGTCCGCTCCTAGACACCAGGCGTGGAGGTTCAGCTGTTGTGGGTTGTTGTGGAACACATATTTGTGGGACTGTTTTAGTAGGGTCGTTGACACTGGGAGTTGTAGTGGGATCTCTGTTGAGAGCTGCACTAGGTCCCAAAACCAGGGCATCCCTGGCCAGCCTGGGGCTATCATGATGATCAGGCAATGGCATTGCTTGATCTTTTGGATCACCTTGTGAAGGAGAGCCGTAGGAGGGTAGGCATAGGCCGTGAGGTTGGTCCAGTCTATGTTCAGAGCATCTATGTCCCAGGCCCTTGGGTCTGGGATAGGAGACACATACAGTGGGAGTTTGTGGTTCAGGTGAGTGGCAAATAAGTCTACATGAGGGGTGAACCACTTCTGGCAGATCTGTTTGAAGACCTGTGGGTGCAGAGACCATTCTGTTGACTGCACTTGGTTGGACCTGGACAGTAGGTCGGCCATCACATTCAGACACCCTGGAATGTGCCTGGCTTTCAATGTTATGTGGTAGTGATGGCACCAAGTCATGATTTTCCACAGGAGAGCGCACATCTCTGCTGAGTGAGTTCCCCACTGTTTGTTGATGTAGGCTACCACTGTTGAGTTGTCCGTCGCAACTAACACTGTTTGATTCTGGCACTGGTCCTTGAAGTCTCGAAGGGCCAGGGAGACCGCCTTCAATTCCAGGACATTTATGTGTAGCCTTTTTTCCCGATCTGACCACAGCCCTTTTGTAGACTTTTGATCTAAGTGAGCGCCCCAACCTTCGTTTGAAGCGTCGGTAAAGAGTTGGATACTGTGGTCCTTGGGATGAAGGTCTGAGCCTTTCATCACGTTTGAGGGGTTTTGCCACCAATCTAGGTGGGCTACAATGGCTTCTGTCCAGGGAAGGAGGTTGTCCAGCGACTGAGGATATCTCCAGTGTTCCTTGAGATGAAACTGAAAGGGCCTCATGTGAAGGCGTCCCTCCGGGACCATTTTCTCCGTTGAGGCTAGCAACCCAATTAGAGACATCAAACATCTTGCAGTCAAAACACGTTTTGACTTGAGTCGTAGGATCAAATCCTGAAGTTTGAGCCATCTCTCGTGAGTGGGTCTTACAAGGGCTGAATCTAGGTGGTATTCGTAGCCCACGAACGAAAACACCTGAGTAGGTTTCAGTTCTGATTTTTCTTGGTTGATTATCCAACCCAAGGATTGGGTTAGGTCAACCACTGCCTGTGTGTCCACTTGGGATTCCTCCTGAGACTGGGACCTGATCAGCCAGTCGTCCAGGTATTGGTGAATTCTGAGTCCTCTTGAGAGGGCCATTAGTTTCACTTCCTTTACGATCATCGTAAAGACCTGGGGGGCTGTGGCCAGTCCGAAAGGTAGGGAGGTGAACTGGAACACCTGGGCCTTGTAGCAAAACCTTAGATATTTCCTTGAGTTTGGATGGATGGGGATGTGTAGGTACGCGTCTGACAGGTCTATCGACGATACCCACTCCCCTGGAACCAGGGAAGTCCTGATGGACTCCGGGGTTTCCATTTTGAACTTTTCCTACATGTAGAAAAGTGTTGAGCCTGCTTAAGTCTATGACTGGCCTCCACCTTTGGTGAGGCTTGGGTACTAGGAACAGGCGACTGTAAAACCAGAGAGATTTTACGTTTTCCACCCTTTCGATAGCGTTCTTTCGATAGTGGCCAAGGGTTGGTCTTTTTGTTGGGCCTTGTACTCTTGACAGGATCAGAGGAAATCTGATCAAGTTTGGCTTTGAACGGAATGGCAGAACGTAGCCATTGGTGATAATGTTTAACACGTTTTGAGAACATTTGTTTATTAGCCAGTTTCTGTTGAAAGAACGGAGGCGACTTCCTACTGGTGGACTGAGTGAGGCTTTGGAGGAGTCCTTGGAAAGGGGGGTTTCCACGCCCCCTTCCCCTATTGTAGGGTCGAAAACGACCCCTGGAGCCTCTGAAGTTGGATTTTCCTCTTCCCGAGGGAAAGGATTGGTTACTGCTTTGAGAGGTATTGCCCCCATAGGGGCGTTTCCTGTAGGAGCCTCTTTTCTTGTGGGGGCCACGAAAGGGCTCATTCTGGTAGGGTGCGAAACCCTGAGAATCTTTTGAGGTGCCTTTTTTGAGAAGGAAGTCCTCACCTTCCTTTACGAGTTGAGACTCGAACAAGGAGGAGTCCCAGAAGGACGAGTTCCTAAGTTCTTGACATCTCGTTTCCCCTAGCTGGGGATGTAATAGAGTCATCTCGGCTTCGCGCCTAAGCAAGCCGGTATTAGCCATGGAATATAATTCCCTCTGGAGAATATGGGCTAGAGATTTGCTGAGACAGGTGAGAGCTCTATGTTGAACAAGAACAGTCTTGTTCCAAAAATCCATGTACTCAGCAACTTCCTCATATCCGCGCTTTGCTGCTTTCTCAGGATTGGCACCTTTCTGGATCTGAGATTTAATCTTCTTGACAGTTGACTTAATGCTATGTTGGCACTTTTCCAAGGAAGCATTGCAAGAAGAAGAAGTTTTGGCAAAGGCAGCGGTGAAGTTGAGGGTTGAAATATTTTGTCTAGCCTGATGTTCCAGCTCCTTAAGAACTGGCAGAGGAACTTTGGCTACTGGTGCCCCAGGAGGTCTAGGAGTAATACAGATCTTAGCAAAGTCTGTATTCAACTCCTGAATTTTGTCTTGAAAAGTGGGCTGTCCAAACTTATACCACTTAGAAGTGGATGGAGGAGGCTTGACATATTTGCCCTCAGCTAAATTGGCAGCTTTGAAATCATGCTGAAATTTATCAAAGGCGTCCTTGATAACTGAGCTAAGTGGTAGAATAGAGGAAGGACCTCTAGGTCTGAGCTCTTGACGGCCTTTTTCGTCATCCAGACCCAACACTGAAGTTGAAGACCTAGGCATAGAGTCCCTGGGGTCAGGGAGAGAGAGAATATGCCTGAAGGTATCTTCTTCTTCAGAGTATCGGGAGGGAATGTCAGACAGAGCTACTTCCCTATAATAAGGGGGGTCTGGATCATGTTGTGGGAGGTCTTGATCAGAAGCTGCGCCTGAGGGCTGAGCCCTAGAGGGCTTAGAAGACCTGTGTCTGGCAACAGGGGAGTGATCTTCCTCTGAAGATGACACATATCTGGACCTGGATTTATGCTTGCTCTTGTCAGAGTGCTTCCTAGGTCTAGTTGAATGGATCCGAGGTTCATCGGAATCCTCATCCAGTTGGTCCGAGGCAGAGCTCGGTGCTACTGTTTGCCTGTGGCTTTGTTTTTTATGAGAGTACGAGGAATCCTTCGGTATAGCCTCAGAAGGGGCAACGTACTGATCCGAGGTAGTTTGGTTAAGTACTAGTCGAAGAGGGAGTGCTGGACCAACGTCCACATCCATTGCCTCGGACTGAGCATTAGTACTTGATCTCGGAGGGGGTAGGTCCAGATGAGCAGCAATGTTGCTGGATGGACCAGCTTTTGAAGCATGAGGTGAGGGTTCAACCTCGGTTGGCTTTTTAATTGTTAACTCCTCTCGGAGTGATTGAAATGCTTCTAACATGGATGCCTGGAAGGAACCCATTTGCTGCTGTAAATGAATGTTTAGTGAATCACCCAGGGATTTCTCAATATTTCTTTGAATTTTATTTTGCAAAACTGTACCTGGGGTGGGAGGAACAGCCTTGGCTGGGGTCTTTAAAGATAAAGAACTGAAGGCGAGAGGTTGAGGACGGGGGGGGTGAGGTAAAGAGGTTATCAGCAGCACTCTCTAGGTCTGCATTAGAACCAGTAAAAGAGTCCCCATCGCCTTCACCCAAGAGATCTAGTTCATCTTTGGAACTAGTTTCCGCTTTTTTAAGTACCGCTTCCTGTTTTGAATTTTTTGCAATTGGTCATCAGTGAGAGACGTGCAAATTTGGCAGGGGGTTTCAAAGGTGACACAGGGGTCATCTCCTTTGCCAGCCTCCGTACAGGTAGGGCAGTAGTTATGATTATCAAAACTGAAGCAAAAATGGCGGCATTTCTGAGCTCTCGGTTTGTCTTTGTTTGCTTGATGGCGAGACATTTTAATGCAATAAAAAGACGTACAATTGGAATTGCCTGAACCGAGAAAACTCAAAACACGCGGAAGCAAAGAAAATACTTAAGTTGTGAAATTAATAATTTTACAGAATGATCTATGATATATATTAAATGAAATATTCAAATATTAGCCTCCAACAATACGTAAAGACTGAGAAATAAATGAAAATGTCTGTATATTTACAAACTGCTACCAGTCCATTGTGGCCAACGAGAAAGTAGGGCGATTGGTCAGAAGTTATCACGTGACAACTACCAGTATATCCGGTGACTAACAAGAACGATCTTTTTTTCTAAGACGTTGGCCCCGGGTGTGGCAACCCGAGAACAGCATTAAGTCCCACATGGTAAGCTATTGTAGCGTAATAAAATGGCTGCCTTCATAATTCATATTTCTCATCGCTTACTGCCCTATCATCAACACTAAATTGAGTCAGCTAGGGAGCATTTCCAGCAGATTTCTTGATGTATATATATGCTTGATATGTAGGTAACACTTTTACAATAATTTATTTGCAAATAAGGTAGAAAATCTGTCATAATGCACACTTTTCCTTAAAATATCTGGAGATTGTTGAAAACACGTCTGCACAGTACAGCTATGATGTCATGTTGTCTAGACAGGAAGTAAATACCATGTGCCACCTGGCGAATGCACAGTACTGGGACCGGCCAGCCGGTGGAAACACAGGACGTCTTTTTCTGGCGTTTGGCGGGCCGGTCTGCGCCGACTGGATTAGCAATTGTCCATTGGATAGGATGTATTAACGCAATAAAATTCAGTTTTCATAACAACCAGTAAGACTAGAATTGATACAGCCTACAGCCTAATATGACAACGAAGTCGTGGGCACCTTTGCCGTGATCTGTTTGATTTCCTGTTGAGCGGGTAAAGTAGTGGGATCTACTTGGCGCCTGAGCTCTGAGTTTTGGGATTTAAGCTCATCCACCAAGTCTTTCCACTTGGTCAACTCTTGTCTGTACTTGTCCTCCTTCTCATCGTGCTGAAAGAACAGTTGTTGGATTATTAAAACAATTCTGATCTTTTTATTAACACTAATCAACATGCCAATCAATATTTTGGTGAAAATTGCCACATGTTTCACTGATGCAAAAGTAAAGTCACCATCCATGATAATTACATTCAATAACTAATGCAACAGAAGCTATATTATTCAAACACCTAAATATCAATTTCACAAATCTTTTTCCACTCCGTGAAATATTTCTACTGTGTTAAAACTGTGCTGGCTCTTTTACTTTACCTCCTGTAATGTTTTTTCTTGGTATGTGTGAAAGATACAAGTCCACAAAATGCCAAGGCTCCTTACCTCCACTTTCATTGCACTGATCCTGTTGTCCAATGTTTCCTCAGACGCAGCTCTTTCTGTCCTGCACCTCTCAATAGTCTGTTCATAGCCCTCCTTCAGACGGCTCATCTCCCCGCTAGAATTCTCAATGCATTTCTTATACTCAATGATGTCTATCTCATAAGACACAACTTTATTCTGAAATGGAAAAAAAAATGTAACACTTTTTTCACTACAAAGTAATATGTAGTAATATGAAGACATTCGCGCATCACCTACTATTGCTTCTTTTAGAAAGAAGCTCAAAAGCTATCTCTACGCAAAGGCATATCCTCCATAGCTAATTTTCTCTTACGGCTTCTCCGTGGTGCTGACCTATTTCTGTCCCTGTATTTTGAACTTGGATATTGCTATTGTGTTGTTGCACCTCAGAGTCCACTACTCAGTGGAGATTAAGTGCTATAAAAGTCGAATTAGAATTACCCACAAATCGCTTTTCTTTCAGGTTTTCAGACTCCCTCTTCACTTCTGTCTGATTTCCTCTGTGCTTTGACTTCACCTCCACCAGTTCACACTGGAGTGTCTCCACTATAACATGAATATGCCATGTTATTGTGAACTGGATTAGAATGCCCAAAAGCAGGACTGAGAGACAAACGGTCATAATCACAGCCCAAATTGATAACCAGTATGCAATAATTCTCCCTGAGATTTTTAAGGGTTTTTTTCTTTTTTTTTTTTTTTGTTGTTCTTCAGCATTTTATTTCTAGCTGTGTCTCTAAATTTATAAATAAGAATAAAAAAATTAACAAATTTTATTGTAATTTAACTTTTTACAAGTTAAATACTTACCTTATCCTCAAAAGTGCTTGTTTGTTTTTGTGGAGCAAAACATATCGACCGACAAGAATTTTTTAAGGAAATATTCTTGTCACAATAGGTGACCCCTTGTCTGCGCATGTCCGCGCTTGCGCAGTACTCGTTGTTGACAGACGATCATCGAGAGCTCTTCATTATATTTTTGGTCCCCAGAAAACAAATTATGCGGGGAGGTAGGGTGGGTTTATCCTTGTGAGGATAAGGTAAGTATTTAACTTGTAAAAAGTTAAATTACAATAAAATTTGTTACATTTTATTGCGTAAAATAGCCTTACCTTATCCTCACAAGTGCTTGAATACAACCATAACAGGTGGAGGGTATTTGTTTTGGCCACACTGTTAGATGATTGTCAGACAAGGGGTCACCAAATAAAGCACTTGATAAGAGGATAAGATAAGCTTCCATACGCCACATCTTAGGTTATATATTACTTCTTCATCAGATAAGTAATTTGCTAACCTCAACAAGAGATTCATGATGTGGTCGTCATTGTTGCTGCTGTTGCTGTTGTAGACAATTTTACAATAAATCATATAGCAGTATTGACCATCACCCGGTACTGAGCGGAGATGTCTGCATGACTCCCCAAACAAGAGGTCATCATCTGACAATGAGAATATCTCCAAGCAGGCAAACTGAACTGCACAAACTGCAGATATGGGGCCATATGTAAGTCAAGAAAGACATATGTCAGTGACACAACACTTGTATAACTGGAGAGAACATAAATATGTGAGTCATATCAATAACATGTATAAATACACAAAAATTGACTACATGCTGAGGTGAATCCAGAAGACCCAATTTGTTCATGGACTGGTCATGGGATTGCCAAGCTACATCTTCGAGTAGAATGTAGTAAAGAATTGTTGGTCTTCCAATAACAAGAGTCTGATATCTGCTCAGGTAAGACCCCACTCTTGAAAACTATGGAGCCATGGATCTAATATGTGCCTCAATGTATAGATTCTGAAAATCAGAATTAAAGGACTGGCAATCTAATCATACAGCCAGATCGATCCAGGAAGAGCAGAACTCAAGATATCTCCATCAAGCCTTCCTTAAAAGATATCAGCAAGAGATTCTTCCCCTCCTTGAAGTACTTGTACTGTTTTGATAGTAACTAAGTACTGTAAGAGTGCAGAGTGTCACAACATCAGTCCAACGTGAGCTCAAGAATGGTTTGTGAGCTGGAATGACCACTGATTTGAACCATCTGGGCCATCAGAAGCCAACTGATTCTTGCTAAAAGGCAGGAGAAGGAGACTTTCCCTTCTCTCCAAGCAGTAGTCCTGTCCAAGGAGGATCTAAGTGCTGTAAGAGGACAACGAATCATGTGTCCAGGCAATTTCAGTTCAGGAATGATCTAGAGCTGAAGTGACCACTGGAGCCAATCTAGACCAATTGAGGCTAATAGGTCTTTGCTGAAAAGGTAGGAGGGAAAAACTGTAACCTCCATCCAACGAGGCTTGTGTCTGAAGGAGCCAAAGTCCCAGAATACACTTTACCTTGTTCTTGCCAGCTGCTAATGCCATTGCAACAGTCTTGCAAGTCAAACTTGTTTTTGTTTTTAGACTGACCTCCTTTTAAGGAGCCTTTGTGAAAACCAACAGAAGCAAAGGCAAATCCCTTGATGCTACACCTCTGTTAGCAGTGGGCTTCTCTCTATAAACACTTGTAATAGGCCTATAAAGATCCAGGCTTTTGCTCAACTCCTGCCCAAAAAGATATAAATGATCAGCTATGGCTGCTGCGAAGCCAGCAATAGTGGCAGGTTTCAGATTTTTATTTATTTTTTTTTTTAAATAAGTGGATCAAAAAATCTGGTATATTTGAGACAGTAGGCTCTGAGATGACCACCTTATTCTGTTGGTACCAGAGCTCCAAATGGCCCATCTTGACTCATACGTTTCAAAGATGAGAGTCCTTGAGATGCCCTAAATCTCTCTACCCCCTGCTCAGAGAATGATATAAGAGATTCTGAGTGGTGTTAAGGTGCCAAGCATGAAGGTACCAATGCAACAGATTCTGATGGTATTTCTGACTGAATGGCTGTTTCTGAGACCAGTGAAGTAGCTGTAATGGAGGTTTGGTTGATTGATTCACCAGATCCCAAAAAAATACATCATGGGCCACCGTGGGGCCACTACAATCATTTTGCACCTGGTGTTCACTTGTTCAATGACTTTTTGGAATGAGTGGTACAGGACAAAAGGCATAGCAGTCCAGACCCTCCAACAAGATGTTTAATGCATCTATGTTCAGAGCATTTGCATCCAGGACTGGCAACATAGAATGGAAGTTTGTGATTCATATTGGTGGCATTGGCAAACATGTCTACCATTGGTATTTGCCAAACTATGCAAATCAAATGGAATATTTTAAGATGAAGAGACCACCTTGTCTGTATTATTTTGTCCTTTCTGGAGAGGCTGACTGTCATGACATTTAGACAACCCTGAATATATCTGACTCATAAGAATATCTCAAGGATTGCAGTAGGCCAAGATGCAGCATACCTGCATAAAAAAACCTATTGTTGATTTTGCCAAACTTGCACATTGTCTTGAACCATAAAGGGAGTAAGAACCATTCTGTACGGATTACTTTTGTCCCTTCTGTAGAGGTTATTGACTATGACATTTAAGCAACACAGAAAATGTCTATCTCTTATGAGTATATTTCAAAGATTGCAGTAGGCCAGGATGCGCCAAGGCTCTGTGCCATCTGAAGAGGATGTTGGCTATAATCTTTAAGCAACCCACTATATGTCTGTCTCTTTTGAGTATATTTCAAGGATTGCAGTAGGCCAACATGCACCAAACTAGGAGGGCTGACTGTCAAGCTGTTAGATGGAATCACCAACCTTGGTTATATGCATCTGTGAAAGTAAGGGTGTAGTGCTAATCTGCCACGAAAGGGCAACCTATTTCTCATTTTGTCATAATTTTCCACCACTAAAGATGCTTTTTCAGAAGGATTTGAAACAGGAACCCTCAGAACTAGAGACTGGGGATATTGCCAGTTGTTTCAGATACCATTGAAGGAGGACGCATATGTAACCGACCCATTGGTATAGTCTTTCCAAAGATGCTAGTACACCATCAGGGACACAAGCAATCTTGGTTGTTTGTGAAGAGATCTCCATGTCCTGAATAGATTTCTCTGGTACTTTAATTTATTTGTGTTAGGAAGAAGTTTCCTTGTACCAAACACAGTGGTAACCTAGGAAATCGATATCACGAAGCCAAGTTGTTGAATAATTTGGATGAGTTCTTTGATTTGAACCAAATACTGGTGTCTTTTACGTACTCTTAACAACCAGTGGTCGAAGTAAATGGTGAACTCCTATTCCGCAAGACTGAAGAATGAGTTTTGCCATTTTACTACTCGCGTGAAACTGTAGAGGGGCGATCGCTAACCCGAACTTCAGTGCTTTGAACTGATAGGTTTGACCGTGTACATTAAACTGAAGTAGATGTTGGAAATCTTGTGAATCGGTACATAAAAGAACGCATCTTTTGTAACCGAATTTCTAATAATTTCTGCTGTCTCCAGTTTAAATGAAGGGACAAGCAGGTATTTCACATGGTACTGTAAAAGAATTTCACTCGTGTCGTAGTTAGAAATCAATTCAGGACACTGAGATCTATCACAGGTCGTCATTAGCCGGGTTTCTTTACAAAAAATAAACTGCCATAGAAACCTGGAGTTCTGGAATTCTTGAGTGGATAAATCGCTTTCTTATGAAGCATTTGCATTGTGGGTAGTACAGGCATTGGTGAACTCGATTGGGGAGTAATTTGACAACTCCATCTCAAGATTCGCACAACTCTAGGAGTTGACCTCCGTTGCCAAGACAACTGCATTCTTCTTCTTTGTTTTCGAGCACAAGCTAATACTCATGCTGTGCCATCAAATAAGGGACAATAAAGCAGTTTTCCACTGAAAACTTTACAGCAAAATCTTCTCTGCATCCCTTTCATTGACAAGGAGGTAGTTCCAGTCGAATAATGGGCGAGTACAGCCGAAGATATACACAGTCTTCCACTGAAGATTTTACAGCAACATCTTCTTGCACAACATCTTATTCTGACCCTTTTCAGGACAAGGGAGGCAGAATTAGTGGTAGTACCAGTCGAATAATGGATAACTACAGCTAGGTGCACGCTTCAAAACTTCATAGATTTTCATCTGTATATGGACGATAATAAGAAAAAATATGTGTTGCTCCCACATCGACCAAAAATATTATGAAGAGCTCTCGACGATCGTCTGTCGACAATGAGTACTGCGCAAGCGCGGACATGCGCAGACAAGGGGTCACCTATTGTGACAAGAATATTTCCTTAAAAAATTCTTGTCGGTCGAAGTGTTTTGCTCCACAAAAACAAACAAGCACATGTGAGGATAAGGTAAGGCTATTTTACGCAATAAAAATAATCCAACAGAAATCATTAACACCCACCTGCAGCTCATCTCTGAGGCTGGTGAGATTCTCCTTCTCTGAATCTTTCTGTCTAATATCCTCTTCATGCTTTGACATCAGCTCCACCAGCTCACACTGGAGTTTCTCCACTGCATCCTGCAGTAAATCTGTCTCCTTCTGTAGTTCAACCTTCTGACTCTGAAACATATGTTTGAGAATATAAAATATATACATGTATTTCTATTCACTTATCTACTTTCCAAATACTCCATTTTATTTTCACTCAACTTTCTAAAATTTGTATTTTCTTGTTGTTTTATTCTAAAATATTAGAAAGTGCAGATACTTCTTAAAACGCAAGAATCTAGAAATCCCACATTTTCACCAATTGTTTTTAAAAACTGACTATATTTATATCACTGCCTGAAGTTAAAGGTGGCTTTATACTTACATTTTTGCTTAAACTTACAGCAACACCTAATTAAACACACACACAAAAAAACGGAATTAAAAATATGCAAAATATCCCACCCCACCCCAACATAAAAAAACCCCCCCAAAAACCTGTGTATTATTTGGTTAAAAATTAATGAGACAAAAGTTACCCACCTGCAACACCTGTTTCTCGGAAGTCAGACTCTCAGTGCTTTCTTTTAACTGATCATTTACTGTCTGAAGCTGCTGGAGTTCTGGGTTCATACCCTCATTTATTGACCTTAGTGACTGCACTTCTCTCTGCTGAGTCTCAAGTTCCTCATTGAGATTGTTTATCTGTAAGACATGTACATAAGAGTTGAAACGTAATACAAAGAAAACCCAGCATTTGAGGCTGATAAGTCACTAAAGGTAGAACAGAGGTACTTTTATATGTGACATGATTTTTGAGTTAAATATATTTGAAACAACATACCCTACAGGGTTTTGTACATCACACTTTTTCATATAACGACTGTTGATGCTGTAAAAAAGCTTTTTGAATATAATTTCAAAAAAGTATTGGGCAATCTGAAAGTATTTGAAACTTTTCAAACAAGGCTTTACTCTTAAAATCTGCATATTGCTTTTTAATTTTGTGGTACATTATGTGTCATTATGCTTTTTACAGAGAAATAGAAAATAGAGCTTGTGTTCTACATCATCAGTTACAAATTTTACATACTCGTTGGTCTCTACTTTTCGTACTAAATCTGCCAGTTTCTACATGTACAGACAAATCACCAAATCTCAATTGTGCAATGCAGGATCTTAAATCAAAAGTTAGATTTTGGGCGACATACTTTTCAGGAAAATGTACATGTCTTATAACTTCTATTGAGAATACTTTGTAAGTTACCCCCGAATCTCTGATAATAATGTAGAATTCCTGTTTGAAATATTTCATTAGGCATTTTCTTTATCATTTGCACACAAAGACCTAATGCACAAATGCCTTGCAAGGACATATGCTATATATTCTTCTTCTTGAATTCTAATAGATATTCACGGTTTTATAATGGGAACAACAACACAATGGCACTACCTGCTGTGTGAGTTTTGCCTTATTGTTCTCCAGAGCAATGAACTGTGCCATGTATTCTGCTCCCTGTTTCTGTTCCACACTAAGTTGACCCTCTACTTTCTGTGAGAAATAAAGAGAATAGTGCAGTATATTTGAAAATAAATAGATAAATATAAATGTAGAACTTCAGAATATTGGACTTGACACTTAGGATACTGAAAGCTGACACTGAAAAACTCCAAACTAATTGTTTTCTGTTTCAACACCAAAGAAAAAATGTTCCTAATTATTAATCGAAAAGAATCTTGGATTTGCAAATTAAATTATTTTAACAAACCTGACATTCTGTGTGTTTCTGTTCCAGTTCTGACTTCACAGACTTTAGTTGAATTTCCAAGTCTTCCTTTTCAGCTTGCAAGGCACAGATCTCTGTTTGGTATGCAGTAATCTGTGCAAGAAAATATGTGCCTTAGTATTGTCGGAGTCTACACTATTATGTGCTGAAACTAAACCCTGTCCAAATACTACTCATACATGACTCTTCTGAGCTAATTCAAGGGATACTTTTCAGAAAACATTTTTTGTAAGTAAAATGGAAATAAGCCAATGAAATATAGGTGACGACACTGTAAGATTTACCTTTCAATTATGACATTCACTTTGAACATTTCGTACTTTTATCATATTCAAACCATATTTAAAATTGTAGTAATCGACAAAATTATTTTCTTTCTAAATTTAATATGTATACTATAGAGCTGGGACGAGTTGACGGAAACTCGAGTTACAACTCGATGGGCGATAATTGGGGGTCGCATCGATTTGCGCAAGTCAAACTCGAGTTTTTGAAAACGTATATATTTTCACCATCTGAGGCTGACACTTCACCAAAACAATAGAAATATCTGAAATTTTCAAAAATATATTGTATTTTTACTTTATTCTTGCTTAAATCAATGAAGATTTAACTTAAATTATATCGCGAAAGACCATTTCCAGTTCAAAGTTTTGCCTCATGTACAGTTATGTAAAATATTTTCCCTAACAAACGAAATACTTTATCCCGAAAATTACTCGAGTTTGACTCGAGTTCAACTCCCTTCTAACAAGTGATGCTCGATCTTTCATTTAATCTGGCGATCCCACCACTAGTATACTACATGATTATAAATTTTAGGTTTTCTTAAATGAAGAAGGTTCTACTGATAAGTATAAGCACAATCTGACCTGTTGATCCATTGTGCCTTTGGCAGATTCAGCAGCACTTTTTTGTTCTAAAACACTGTTGTAATCTCTCTTCAAGTCACCCAGCTGTGTTTCTAGACTTGCTACCTTTTCTCTCAGTTCTACGCAAAGGTGTTCTCTTTCTGCTAGTGAAGCCAACTTTTCATCTTCCTGTATCTGTTTACTCTCACATAATTGGTCTTTTTGCACATTTAATTCTTTGATTTCCTGCTTTAACCTTTTGATTTCATTCTCTTTCAATTCAGCTGAATGCTCAACTTCACACTTTAGATCTTCAAAATTGGACATATTACACTCTAACTCAGCTATTACTTCCTTGTTTTCCAGTATTATCTTGTTCAGTGCCTCTTTTTCAGCTTTTACCATATCTCTATCTTTTTCAAGTTTATCAATGTCTGTTTGTAGTCTTACAATCTGACTGTCCCCTTCTTCTTTTTCTTTAACCATCTGCTCATATTTCAATGTCATTTCTGCAAGAGCTGCCACAGCCTTTTCTTTGCCAGACTCCGTCTTTCTCATTTCTTCATCCACCTTCACTACTTTGTCTTTTAACTCTACAAAGTCTTCTGTGATCTCCTTTAAGTCTGCAGCCAGTGTTCCATTTCTTTCATCAAGGTCAGACACCTTCACCTCTAGCTTGGATCTCTCTCCTTCTAGCTCCTCTACCTTCTTCTCCAGGACCACCTGATTTGCCAGAAGCTGCTCTTTGTCCTTACTTTTCTCTGCCAGCTGAACCTCATACTTGCTCAGCTCACACTTTACCAAGTCACTATCTGTCTGTTCATCTTGGTATCTGTTCAGTATCTCACTCTTCTCCATCTTTATGGTTTCAAGCATCTGTTCTACTTCAGCCACTTGCTGTTTGCATCTTCCCACCTCTTTTTCCAAAGCTGTTATCTTGTCACTAAGCTCACCATTCTCCAGCATCAACACATCATATTTTAAGCTCTTCTCTTCCAGTTCTTGTTCCATCTCTTCCACCTTCTCTTTCAGCATTTTCTCTCCTTCAGTAAACTGCTGCATGTCCTTTACGATGGAATCGAGCTGTGTTTGCAGCTCAACTTTTTCAGATTCAAGAACCAGTTGCTTATTCCAGAGAGCTTCTGATGCACAGACCTTTTCCTTCAGTTCACTTTCTGTCTTGGATATTTGCTCTTTCAAGCTTTCTACTTCTTGTGCAGACTCCTGAATTCTACACTCATAAGTCTCTACTTTACCCTTGAGGATTTCTATTTCAGTCTCCATCAGCTCAGTGTCATCCAACATCTTTAGGTTCACCTCTGACATGGTACTTTTCTCTTCCAATGTATTACTTAACTTCTCCCTCACATAGTCTAAATCAGTTTTCAGCTGAGCATTTTCTGAACTAAGTTGGTCTCTTTCAGCAACTGCATCTTTGTAACAATTCTCAACCTTTTGCAGTTCTCCCTGAATATCTTGAGAGAAACACTGAGTGGCTGCAATATCCTGCTCTTTATCACTAGCCTCTCTGCTTAATATGTCCCTCTCATCTTTAACTTGAAGTAACTCAGTTTCTAGTTGAGCTAACTTCTTCTCAAAAATCTCCACCTGTTTTTCTTGATCTTCAATAAGCTTCTCCTTGTCAGAAATAACTCCCTTCAACCCTTCCTGTTCATCCTGTCCTTTCCGAATAGCTTGTTCCTTATCTTCCACTATACTCTCCATATTCATTAACTTTGAGTTAAGTTCTCCATTGTCGAATTCAAATTTCTCACATGCACATTGAAGTCTCTCCAACTCCATCTTTAAAGACTCGATACTTTGTGTCATCTCAGTTTTTTCATTTTGTAGTTGCAAAACCTCTTCACTCACAGTGCTATCAGTCAGCCTGATTTGTGTGTGGAGGCCGTCTCTCTCTGTTTTGAGGTTTGACAATTCATCCTCTGCAATATCAAGTTTATCCCGAACCTCTTTCAGCCTATTCTCAACATCCTCACTTGATGTCTTCATGTCTTCCAGCTCTGCCTTTAGTTTAATAACTTCATCACTTTTATCTTTCAATGACTCTTCTTGTTTTAACAGGTTTTCTCTTGATTGTATTTTTATCTGACTAATTTCATGTTCCAGTTCTTCAATTTCACACTTAAATCTTTCTTGTTCTGCTAAATGACTTTCCTCTGCAGACTTTAGTTCACTAGTCTTGGCAATAGACTCATTTCGCAGATCATTTTGAAGCATTGCAATAACCTCATCCTTCTCTTTTATAGCTGTATTGTTACATCCATATGCTGCTTCTAGTTGTTTTTGAAGCTCCTTAACTGCATCTTCTTGGGTTTCAATTGTGGCTTCTTTTTCTTTCAAAATTCTCTCTGACTTTAACTGTGCATCTTTGAATTTCTCCTCTGTTGCAGCATGCTGATCTTCCATTTTTAAAACTGTGCTCTCCAGTTCCTGTATTTTGTTATTTAATTGTGATAGTTCCTCTTTCTTTTCACTTTCACAACTCTCATACGTATTTACTGTTAGTGTTGTTTCTCTTTTCAGCTCCTGAAGCTCCTTCTCTTTACTGTGAAGGTGATCTTTTACTTCAGAAAGCTTACCATTTAAATCATCCACTGCCTCTCTCAAAGATTTTATTTCATTTTCTTGCACTTCACATTGATCTTCAAGTCTAGACTTTTCAACATTAAGTGTTGCAACTGAAGATTTCAAATCTGTTTCTTCTGATGATCTTAGATTTTGCTGCAGAGTTAGTTTGTCTTTCAGTGAATCTACTTCTTGGTGCAGTTCACATGCCTCACTTTCATGTTCACTTTTTAATAAATCTATTTCACCCGCCATATCCTGTATTCTAGTATTCAGTTTTTCATTTTCTGTCTTCAGAGTTTCTAGCTGGACTTTAAGTTTAGCCTTTTCACTCTCCACACTTTCCTTCAGTTCAAAAACTTCCTGTGATTTTTCTGATACTTGATTCTGTAAAGCATCTTGTGCATGACTCAATTCCACTTTCAAAGTATGAACCTGCTCTTCCAGCTCTGCTATTACCTTACCCATGCCTTGCTTCTCCACACTGGAAGTATTTTTCACATCTTTAAGAGCAGCTTCAGCTATGGTCAGGTTCTCTTTGATATTGTACTCAGTTTGCTCCAACTCACAAATCTGCTCTGCCTTAGCACTCAGTTCTTTATCTTTGGCTGTTATAACATCCTTTAAACTGTGAATCTCTAACTCATACTTCTTTTGCCAATCTTCCTTTTCAAGATTAAGATGATCTTTCTGCTTCTCCAACTCCTCCATGTCAACTTGTAGAGCATCCAGTGAGCCTTGGACAGAATCAAGCTTAGAATTCAGTTCGATGATATCATTTTGCTTCTCCTTCAAAAAGTCTGCAGACTGCTCATATTTCTGTGTCATGCTTGTCAGGTCTTGTTTCAGGTCTTCCACACAGTTTTGAAGCTCTTTCCACTGAGTAATGGCAGCATCTCTCTCATTCATCAGACTCTGCACTTCTGTGGCCTTTTCACCCAACACCGAATGGTTCTCACGCAGACGGTCAACCAACTCCTGTTTCTTGGACTCCAGACTATGCTCCACTTCATTCAAGCGTGTCTTCAATGCAGCTATTTCCTCAGAATACTGCTCTGACACATTTTCAAGGTTTCTATTCTGCTCTTTTAGGTCAACCAAATCAGCCTCCATCTGGGACTTCTTAGAACTTACTGCCTCCCATTTTTCTGTCATAGACTCTAGTGCTTGTCTCAGCTTAGCCACCTCTTCCTGTGTCTGCTCTAAAGACACTTCCAATGCACACTTATCACTTAATAATGACTCTCTCTCCATAGTTTTCTCATTCAACTCTGTTTTATTAGCATTGCTTAAACCTATAATTTCTTCTTTCTTTATCTCTAATTCATTTTCAATGTGTTCCATTTTACTTGTGAGTGAGGCTTTCTCTTCACTCAATAAACTAACTTCATTTTGTGAATGCTGAAATTTTGCTTGCAACTCAATAATTTTTTCTTCTTTATTTTTAATATCATTCATATAATCAGTATGCTTAACTTGCCAAGTACTCAGCTCTTCCTGCAACTTAAGAATGTCATTTTCACACTTGGTCAGTTTTTCATCTACTGTGAACTTTTCATCTTGTAAATTTTTCAGTTCCAGTTCCTTTTCAGCTAGGCTTGTTTCTCTGGAGCTTGACATTCTCACAAGTTCTGCTTTGACACTTTCCAATTCAGTCTGTACCTCTTGCAACCTTACTGTAACAGAGCTGATTTCTTCAACTTTCAAATCCCTAACATTCTTTACCTCTGTTAGCTCATTTGTCAATTCTGCCACATACTTTTTGTTTTCTATCTCATCTTGCTGCATTGCATCTTTTAGAGTCTGCAGTTCTGTCTTCATATTCAACAGATCAGCTTCTAATTTATTCTTTTCACATCTTACATTCTCCAAGACAAATTCTGACTCATCTTTTTCTTTGGCCACCAGATTCCTTTGCACCTCCTCTTGTTCTTTTAACTTCAGTTGCAGTGATCTGACAGTCACTTGTGCTGACTCTAGAGAGGCTTTTATCTCTGCAATACTACTGTCTGAACTTTGTTTGCTTTCCAATAGCTCCTTCTCCAGATCTTCATAAATCTTTTTCTTTTCTGATAACCTAGTTTCAAGGTCTTTTTTATTTTCTTCAAATTTTTCCAGTTGGCATTTCATCTGATGTTCACTGTCTTTCACCTTGATCTCAGCAATACTCAGGTTTTCACTCAGCTGACTAATTTCCTGTTCAAGATCGGCCATGGTAGTTTCTTTTTTTCGCAGGCTTTCTTCTTTACCTCTCAGTTCATCCTGAAGGTCATGCATGGCTTTCTTTATTCGATCTTCCCTTTCTTGTCTTTCGTTATCTAAATTCACCTGAAGCTGTCCAAATTCTTCCTTTTCTGCTTCATATTGCTCAACAGTGGACTTCAAGGTTTCATTTTCCTGTTTCATTTGTAAAATGGTGGAATCTGCTTCTTTGAGCCTGACCTCACAATTGTCCTTGGCCATATTAACAGCTTGCAATTCACTTCTGTATTTCTCTTTGGTAGAATCCATCTCCCCTTTAAGTCCCTCGACCTGTTGCTCCAATTCATATATTTCAGTCTTTCTGTGCTCTAGCTCAGTGACCTGGCATGTATATTTCTCTACTTCTCTTTCCAAATCTCTTTCTTTTTCATGCAATTTCTCCATTAGTGACTGTACTGAGGAGTTCTTACTGCTTTCCATTTCAGACAACTGATTTTCCATGTCCTCTAGCTTTGTATCCTTTTCATCCAGTAGAGTTTCTAGGCTTCTTATTTTGTCAGACAGTTCAGTAATTTTATGTTCCAAGTTGTCATTTTGCTTTTTGGCGGTCCTTAAGTCTTCAGCTATTTCATTCTTGTCTTTAAGTGTATCAGACTGTGACTCCTGATGAAATACAAACATTTTTATGAAAATAAGTTACACTACAATCCCACTATTATACACTGATGCTGGGAGAGTAAAACTTTGTTTAGATGATAGGTTTGTAAACCATAAATGTAATTTAGTATAATACAAAAAACAAAAAAGAGTGAAAATGAGTCACTAAAATAGAATTTTGGATAACAGAAGATCAGACAGTAGAGATTCTATTTTTTTTTAAATTTTCATAAATGGTTCAGCCACTGAAAACTGATATTATTAAAAAATATATATTTTTGCATTAAAATTTTAAAAGTTGAACAACACGGAAAGTCATACATTCTCAACTTTTAAAGAAAAACAGTCTACTTATCTTCTTTTAATTGAACATGAAAGAATATTTATACATACCTGTAATTCTGTACACTGTATATTTAACCTCTGAATATCATCTTTTGCATCTGTCAGTTTTTCTTCTAGGTTTTTCACTTTCATTTCTAAATGTTGGATTTGTGTCACCATGTTGGTGCGTTCATTTTCACACTCAGTTTTCAGTTTGTTCCATTCTTCCTCTTTAGTCTGAAAGACAGGTCAAATATCAAACAATTTGTAACATCAAATATAGCAGCCAATTTGTGTTGAAAAAATCTATAAGATATATAAAACAAGGCTCCATTTGTTATCAAAAATATTATTTACACCAAAACAATTTAATCAGACAAGGGATAGAAATATGTTACAATGAATTTGTGTAATCAGGGAATTTGTGAATTCCCTGAATGTTTTTAGGGAATTCACGAAATCCCTAAATGGACCAGGGAAGTCACGAATTACCTAAAATTTCTAGGGAATTCGCGAAATCCCTGAAATCTTAGCTAGGGCCTGAATATATTTCACTCATACAGGCTCATCACTTTTGATACTTTGGTTGGCTTTAAAATACCTGAGTTGTATTGCCTTAACATACATACAACAAGAATACTGTAACATACTTTTAACAAGAATAATACTGCAACAGCCACATTTTCGAGCCACAAGGTCAAATTTGCTCTTAATTTTTCAATAGGTGACTTCAAAACAGAAACTTTTAAAATATGGTCTCTGCTATCTATAAAACACCCACAGATAAGTTTTGTCAAATACATCACAAGCATTGAAAGGGAGCAAACCTTCACATAACTAAAACCTTTTATTGACTTGAATAATGATTTTCAAAAAGTATGTACCCTATCCAAAATTTTTGATTCCATTCTCGTTAATATTGAAGTTTTACAGAACTCTTATACTCTAACCAAGTTTTGACAGACCCATTGAGTTTACACACACTGAATTCTGTTTACCTCACAATTCCAATAATGACAGGGTTTGGTTGTTGGTATACCTACAAGTAAAACACAGGATTTCCTGATGTTGGGAATTCAGCACTGGTTCCATTTACACAGTTTACTGAACTAACTACACAGTTTACTCCTGCAGCTTCCCATTTTGCTGCCCTAGTTATGTGTCCCTGTACTTACCTGGTAATCATTTAACTTGGCCTGCATCTCCTCTCCCTCTCGTCCAATGCTGTCCATCCTAGCCTTGACCTTGGCTCCATTATTCTCCATTTCCGTGACCATGTACTGGAGTTTGTCACACTTTTCAGTCTGGAACCCCAGCTGCCGCTTTGTTTCTTCCAGTTCAGAACTAGTACTTTCCAGAGTCTTCAGTGTAGTTTCAACTTCTGCCTTTAGTTGACTCCTCTCTTTTTCCAAAGCATGGTGCTTGTCTTTTAACTCAGCTATCAAGGAATCTGATCTAGATTTACTGGTGTCAAAGTCTTCTTGTGAGGTCCTTATCTTGTGTTGAAGCTGTTCCAGCTGTTCTGACAAAGTGTTGTTCTCACCTGAACACTCTTTGTATGATTTATCCATATCAATCAATTTGCTTTTAAGTTCTTGGTTTTCCTGCACAAGAGTAGTATTTTTATGCTCATAGTTTTCTGACTGATGTTTCAGATCGTTTATTTCCCGCTCCTGGGATTCAAGCTTTGTACTACCATCCTTCAAGTCTAATTGTAACCTTGACCTCTCTTCCTCCAAATTACTCACCTTTCTCTTCAGTTCATTGGCAACCCCATGGCTACTGCTTTTTTCCAGGTCAAGTTCTTCATGTAATGTTTTCAGTTTATCTTCTGAACACTGAAAATCCTCTTGGAGTTTCTGCAGCTGGGTATTCAACTCAGTGTTTTCACCTCCTAATTGCTGTTGTAATGACTCCAGCCTTTGTATTGTCGATTTCATGTTGACCTTCTCTTGTTTGAATGTATCAGACTCTTCATTCCACTGCTTTTCCTTTGTATGGTAGTCATCAAGCTTCTTTTGCAAGTCAGAGGCTTCTTCAGTAAGTGTGTCTAATTTCTTCTGCAGCTCCTGGTATTGGGAATTTTGCGATTCAACTGACTGTTGAAGTTGCTTATTTTTGGCATCTATATCTTCAATATAACTATTGAGACCCTCAATATCTTCATTGTTCATATCCAGTTTGAATGCTGACTCCTGTAGTTCCTTCTTTAGGTCTGCCTTTTCATTCTCTAATGCCTCCACCCGATTTTTCAATTCCTCCACAGTATTAGCAGACCGTAACTTTTCGGTTTCAGCAGTTTCCCTCAGCTCTTTCATTTCTTTTTTCAGTTCTTCCAATTTGTGAGACAGAGAGGCATTGTCGTCAGTTAAACTTTTTTCATTCTGATTTAACTGGTCCAGCTTTTCTTTCAATGTGTCAGATTCCTGATGCATAATCTCCCTTTTTCTCTCTAGTTCTGCTTTCTCTTTGGTAAGATTTTCGTTTTCTTCTGACCTTTTCTCTAGAGTGTCACTGAGTTTGGATATTTCACCTTGACATTCACTGATCTCTGACCTCAATGAATTAATCTTTTCATTCAGCTCTTTTGACACATTTTCAAATTTTTCCTTACATGTTGCTGCATCACTGTTTAAACGATCTACCTGTTCTGCTAGCTGAGCCTTATGAGATGCTATTTCTGCCTTTTCTTGGGAAAGTTTTTCATTTTCACCTTTTGTACATTCTAAAGCTTTGACGGTTTCTTCTAACTTTGTTGTTAAATTCTCCATTTTACCACAATGCTCTAATTTGTCTGTTTCCATCTTCCTTTCTGTTTCTTTCAAGTGCTCTAACACTTCATTCAGCTTTCCCATTGAAGCTTCGAGATCGTTAATTGTGTTCAGCTGATCACTACTTTTCTGCTTCATCTCACAGAGTTCTTGTTCAAGCAGATCTTTCTGCTGCTTTACTTGTATATTTTCCTGTTGCAACCCTTCCTTCTCATTGGTAACACAATCTACACTTTTACCAATTTCAGCCATCTCTTCCAATAACCTCTGCTTCTCCCTTTCTAGTCCATCTATTCTACCTGTGAGGTCCTGGCTAAGGCATTCTGCTTTCTGCTTTGTGTCATTCAGACTCTCTGCAGTTAGTTTTAGTTCAGCCTCCAGTGTCTCACACCTCTGAGCAATTTCTGTAGAATTCTCTTCTAAATTTTTTTTCTCAGTCATCACTGTTTCCAACATCGTCTTTGTTCCTTCCAACTCTTGCTCACAGAGCACAAGCTTTCTGTTTGATTCCTCTGATACTTGAGTCAATGACTTGTGTTCTTCATTTAAAATAGTCAGGTTCTTCTCAGCAGTGAGCAGATTATTTTCAAATTCCTCTTTCTCTTGCAGAGCTACTTTCAGTTTTTCATTCAATGAGGCCTCTGTTCCCTGTGCTTTTAACTTTGTCACCTTAATTTCAACTGTTAGCGCATTCACCTCTTTGTTGATGTTCTCACATTCTGCAGTCAGTTTGTGTAAGTCTTCCTCTATCTGAGACTTTTCTGCCCCTAGTTTATCCAGGGAGTTTTTCAGATCACCCATCTCCTGAGCATTCAGGTCTCCTGTCTTTGTGAGCTCATCCCTCAGTTCTTTCAATGCACTGCATTCTTTGTTTGCATTCTCCAGCTGGTGCACAAGCTCATCAAACTGTGACTTTCTTTCATCTGCCTCCGTTTCTAGGTTAGCTACTTTGCCTTTGAGACCACTGATAATACCATTCAGGTCACTTTTCTCACTTTTCAGTGTATTCTGAAGCTTTTCTACCTCTTCACTCAATGTTTTCCTTTCCTCTGACAACTTGTCCACCTCCTGGTTTATGGACTCATTGCTTTTCTTCAGTTCAGAGTTATCTTCATCCAGTTGCCACAGCTTGAGGTCCATGTTCATCTTGTCTGTCTCAAACTTGGTCTTCTTCTCCTCCCAATCCTTCTCCTTTCCAGTATAGTCCTGCACCTGAGCTTGCAGTTGCTTCAGTTCTGCTTCCGTACTCTCAAGTTTTTCCTTTAAGCTTGCATCCTCCCTCTTCAGGTTACCCAGGGATTGTTCCAGGCTTGCTTTCTGTGCACAGAGTTGCTCATTGTCTTTTGTGATCTTGTTCACAGTCTGTACCTTTGTGTCCAGGTCTCTAGCCATGTTGGTCTTCTCTTGTTGCAGACCATCAATGTTTTCCTTGAATTCTTTGAGCTTGGTCTCTGCTGTCACAGCCTTTATAAATACAAACAACATGTCACCAAACAAGTCAAAACTGAGTTACAATACATGTCTAAACTTATAATTACCAACCAGTGGTTAAAGATATGCACGTCTTATGCCCTTTTCACACTACATGCGGTATGTCCCGTGGTTACAGGTGTTCCTCGGCAGCGGAACCGACTCCCTGGTCGCCCCATTTAGTCCGAGTTGTTCACACTACAGGCGGTGTAATTCGTGGTTATACGTGTTTGGTGAAACACCTCCTGTCTTTCGACTACCGTTCGAGATTCGTATGCGACCTTGTGTCACATTGGCGAAACGTCCAAGTGCCTCCACTCACCTTATGTTGCCGTATTACACCTAAAGACAACCAAGTCACAACCTTATGTACACTGTGGACCACACCTTCAGTTACCGTAGTGAGAAATTCATATGCACATACATATAATTTTCTGCCGTGATCACGGTACCAAATTCAGAGGTGGAAATTTTAATTATTTTAAAACATCCGTAGGACGCTTAAGGTAATGGCCAGTTCGCCACTGACTCGCAAGTTTGTAAACATACGTCAGGCGGTGATCCAAGGACAGGGACATTTCACCTTACCGCAGGTGATTCTGTTTGTAGTGTGAAAGGGGTATAAGGGCACAGTCAACAGAAAATCCTAGCCCCTTAGATGTATTTATATAATCAGCAACAGGAAGAAGTATATATTCTATTTTGGAATTTACCGCATATGTCAGCAATTTATTCAACTGTATGACCTCAAACAGTTTGTACCTTTCCTTCCAGACTTGCTTGTTCCTCTTTCAGTTGCCTTATCTCTGCTTCTAACTGGCTACATTTCACTTGGTTTTCTCTCTCTTGAGTTTCAAGTTTTGCCTTTAAAACACATTAAAATGAATACATACAATATACAACTTAAAATCTCAAGAATGCTATTGTAATCAATTCTGAGGTAACTACACATCATTTTCATAGAGCTGTAATTGTTTGTAGATATCGAAAATTTACTCTAGAGCCCCAAAGTCAATCAAACAAAGCTTGCTTGAAATGAAACGATAGTGCAGAATGTTTCTAACACAATATAGGTAATGGTTTACACGAAATATTAACTAAATGAAGTGGCAATTTCAAACATCAAATTGCTTGTGTTGAATTGATATTTTTGCAGGGGGTTTTTTTCTCACAGCCTGAAATGTTGCATTTCTATATTTAAGTTACTTCTTTTACATGCTAACTTGCCAGCTTTAATAACACATACCTTTATTGGCAACTTTGACTTTAAAATAAGAATCTAACCTTCCCCTGCCTCCAAATCTTTTATCAAATATGTTTTTCCAAATTTTACTGTGAGGGTTTGGTTGTAAGGTCTTGCTCTTCAAGTCTGAATATGTTTGACAAGGAGTAGCCCTGTGAATGTCTCCAGTGAGTCCAATGACTGCTGCTATTACCTGTAAGCTCTCTGCCTCCAATTCTTTGTCCAGTGTTTTGCCTCTGAGGTCACTGTTCACTTGTTCTGCTTTATCCAGATCTGTCTGCTGTTTCTTACACTCTGCCTGAAGTTTGGTAATTTCTGTGCACTTGTGTTCCATTTGGGCCGCAAGATTTTCCTTGAACAGAATAATGAGATAGTTTCTCACACACTTAAGGACTCCTAAATGATATTGACAAAAGCAAAAAAAAAAGAAAGGGGCAAAAATGTCCTGCTAGTAAGAGTTAAGCTGAGCAAAAAGAACTGGGGTGGCAAACATGGAATGAAGCTGGTACAGCGGCAACAGAGGCAGGAAGGTGGTGGTGGAGGATGCTGATAAGCCTTATATGCCAACCACTATAAGTAGTATGCAAGTAGCAGGAATCAAAGAGTATCAAACTCTTCATACCACTAGCTCAAACATCCGCACGTTGTACAAGATATGTCAAAAAATCTAATCTATTACTTTGCAGGTGCATATCTTTCCCACAATAGGGCACCTGTAATGGGTATATCTTATACATTTTCCTCAAAGAAGATGCCTATCAGTTTCCACATTTACCTTTTTTGCTCATTATGTTTTGTACCAACTGAAGGATGACTGCTTCTTAAGTTTTTCTCTCTGACATCTGTCAGCAGTACAAATCTTAACAGTTTTAATGGTTTATATCTTTTTCCAGTGCTTTCCTTTCATTGAGGGCATCTATTACCGGTATGTGCATTTTTAACTGTTTCTGCATTCTGTTTTCTGCAGTTTTCTTTCATTCAGTTTGACTACCTCTTTGTGGTCAGTACTTATATTTTCCGCTTTCAGTGTATCTGGGTGTCTCTGCACAATATATCAGAACTTACCTTTTCCCCTTTGAGTGTGTCTGGGTATCTCTGTCCAATATATCAGAACTTACCTTTTCCCCCTTGAGTGTGTCTGGGTATCTCTGCCCAATATATCACAATTTACCTCTTCTGCTTCGAGTGTGTCTGGGTGTCTCTGCACTTAGGCGAGTACCTATCTTCCCCTTTGAGTGTAAATACATTTCTTTGCACTTTATGTCACTACTTACATTCTCCATCCTGAGTGTGTTAAGGTGTTTTTACATGTTAATACATACCTTTTCCACTTTGAGCGAGTCTATCTGTTTCTGTAGACCCTCAACCCTCTCATTGTGTGTTTTGAGTGTGTGCTCTGCACTATCAAATTTCTGCCTCATCTCCTTTATCTCCTGTTCCAAGTTTTCACGACTCATTTCACTTTTATCCAACTGTGAGCGAAGCTGGTTCTGGTCTTGTTGAGCCTAAATTAAATGTGACAAAGAGGTTCACATAGTTTCAACACTACATAAAGATAACATCACACTTTAAAATCAGGTTAAGGATAAAGGAAACCAGTATACCCTTGTCTACATACAGAGTTTTGGTATAGTCCAGGCTGATGGAGGAAAAAATTATTCCATAAAATGCCATGAAACACATGACGACGCAAAAATTGAAATTTACCACCCTCTAATTAAGGGCAGAATCTTGACCCCTAAGTAAAATTTTAAACATGCATATGTTTTACAAATTTGATAGCATGCTTTTTAATCAATCAAAACTTATTCAACTAAATAAAACAACAGTTGTCAAACTAATGCCATTGGAAACTGGTTGTGAAGAAACTACCAGTTGGGCTTTCTGACCAGATAATGGAGCTGTAGTGGCAAGGAAGTAAACAACAAACCCCACTCACCTTAGTGAGATCCTGGTTGATTTTTGCTGTTGATTCCTTGTGATGCCTTTCCATCTCCTTTGTCATGTCAGTCTGTTGTCGTAGCTCAGACTGATGTTCCTTTTCTTTGTCCTTTAACTACCATTTGAAAAACAGGAGAGACCAACATGAAACATTACAAAGACATTACACAACAAAAGAAAACATGACTAAAAATATTTGTTGTCAACCATTTTAGAAATATGGAATAATTAAATACACTAAATATTTAAATTATGTCATAAATTTAAAGTCTGCTTTGATGGAACCAGATTTTAACATCTCTACATGTACTGTTGCTTATTATTAGAAAATATTAGTTGGGATTCATATGAAGAAGTTGAGCCTATGGTATACATGTATAATTCACACAAAGAAACACTTGGGATGAATGAGACCTCTGACCTTTTGTTCCAGGGAGGTTTTTACAGCCTCCATGTTGTGCCTCTGACATTGTACTTCCTGGCTCATCTTTTTGCTTTTCTCTTCAAAGGCTGAACACTGAAAATCAAACTCACACTATTAAGGAAAGCATTATCTAAATATTCTTTATTTCCTTCTCAAGTTTATGCATAAAATATTAGTTAAAATGTTACCTGGGTCATCTGCAATATCTGCAGGTTTGGTTACTGGTTTACTATCAAGTCAAAGTTTAAAGTGGAAGGGCAAACTGAGAGCAACTTACAGAGGAACACTTGAAACTGGTACTGGTTGTGACACCTGCATTTGCTACAATTACCAAAAAATTGATTGAATTATTTGGGTTTTACATCTCTACACAGTGTATACTTAAGGGCATGGAGAACAGGGCAGAGAAGTTGGTCTAGATTCTGCAATATCAATTTGGACTTTTAATCTTACCAAATGAAGACACACAGGAGAAAATAACCTCCAGAAGAAGACCTCTATCAGTATGATCACACTCATTTCACAAAACAATTAACATCGATCAGTTTTGTACAAACAACTTGAAATAAAAAACTATGCAAAATATATAAACTAAAACTGCTCTCAGTAATTAAACAGTCACATTAACAAGGATATCCACAATAAAGACTTAGTGATCATCTTCACAAACTTTTTGGTTAGAGTCCTCTAGCTGTTTCTTCAGTTTTCCCACTTCATCCTGTAGCTTCTCTCTCTGTTTTTCTCCTTGAATCTGCTGCTGCTGAGATTCAGTCATGTCTCCCTCTATTTCCTTCAGCCTGTTTTCAGCATCTTTCACCTTCTTGTCCTTGGACTGTACCAATATCTCAAGGTTTGCATTCCCTGTCTTCAAAGCTGAAAACCAGATAATTGAGTCAATTTAATTAACTAATCACTTCAGCACCTAAGCCTTCATTTATCAAATTTATTCCAATTCAAGCATTTATGTCCTCTGCCTCAATTATATCCTAATATCAGTTTGAAAGCTACAGGCCAAATTAATGCATCCCAAATGGGAACCACCAAAAAGCACAATCCGGTTCTAACATCCGGTAAACAACATTTTTGTACACATGTGCTTCAAAATTATCCACAGTTTAAGTGCACCTTCAAATAGAATATCAACATTATTTTGTATTTTAAATTGACTATTGGTACACTGGTATTTGTAAACAATGAATGTCTTGGTCATATCTCAGAAATGTACAACACCCTAATATAAATAGACAGTGTATATTTATGTAGGGCATCACATTTTGGAAATATTCAGCTCAGTTTTTGTATAAGTTGTAAAGTATTATTGCTTATTCAGTGGATGTTAATGTATGTATGAATATAGGTTAATACATATAAAATGTAATGAATTTGCACTTCTAGGATAAAAAATGGTGGACATACAATTAGTTTTAGGTGAAAAAAAACACAAAAATATGAATAAAATGGGCCTTGGCGTGACATTTGTTTGCTTTGAATAAAGAGCTTCAAGTTTACATGTCCGCTTTCTCAGCAAAATTTTCACCTACTGAATACAAATCTCGTACTCTTTCTTACTCTAGCAGGGTTTATTTGTACAGTATCTTCACGAATGTCTCACCTTCACATTCCTTCTTGTACTTATCCACCATCTTCTCCAGTTGAGAGAGCTGCACATCTTGTATATTTTGCTGCTCTTTAAGGACTGACTGCTCCTGTTACAATGCATTCATAGCACTGTGATATGAATGAAATATCAAGTGCCTAACATGAATAATTTAAAGGACAAACCAAGCTAACTTATAATGTTTGTTGGGTGGAATGGGATTAATAACTCAGAAATAAAGAGAAAAGCAACATATTCATGCAGGGGGCACAAACGCATTGTGAAGGTAAAACTGGACATTTTCATCAATCAATTTAAATCAACTTAACATTTTTTTTAATATATATACATTATACATGTTGCAGTAAATATCTAAAATCAGTAAATATGCATATTTACCTACATTTTCAGTAAATGGGGGCTAGCTGGCCTTTTCATTGTTTGTAACAATAAAAAAAAAAAACACTTTTTATGTATCAGTCACATAAAAATGGTGAAAAGTTAAATGATCTTTTAATCATTTGTAGGGATGTATTAGGTCCTTTGTAGCTGTGGGATTGAAAATAATTTAAGCCTAAATGAAATATTTACTGACAGCACATACCTAAAGTTTATAAACATAAATATCTAAAAGCCTAGTGCTATTTTTTTCAACATCAAAGTTTGCATGTAATGCATTGTAAAGTGAGCTATGCTTATTGCTAAGTATGTTCTAATAGTCAACATAACAGAGTAAAATGTTCCAATGTATATTTTGGTTTACATTTCAATATTATATATTTAAAACCAGTGAACATCAAAGTTTCATTTCACATATTTTCTGAAATTCAAACAAGTAAACTTGTGAAATAACACAGGTCATAAATCAGTAAATACATGTATTTACTGTAAATTTTAGGGAATACGTGTATTTACTGATTTCACACATTCACTGTAACATA
Source organism: Sabellastarte sp. h YS-2021 (assembly GCA_964017235.1). Classification (NCBI taxonomy): domain Eukaryota; kingdom Metazoa; phylum Annelida; class Polychaeta; order Sabellida; family Sabellidae; genus Sabellastarte; species Sabellastarte sp. h YS-2021. The sequence goes on from OZ024928.1 coordinate 142,938,318, forward strand.
TACATTAACTGAATCATACCACAAGAGGTATGATGCATTCCAATGTAAATACAGTTTACTGATATCTCAAAGATTTTGAGTATTCAAAAATTGTTTGTGTTACACACATATACACTGCAGAAAACTGACTTTAACGCCACGCCCCCCCCCCCCCCCCCCCCCTTTTTTTTAAGGATTACTTATCATTTAATTTTCAGCTTACCTTTTTTTCCTTATTGACTGCAGCAAGAGTCTGATTGTCCACTTTGCTGGAAAGTCGCACGTTTTCTTTCTCTGTACTGGAAATGTGGTCCTCATATCTTGCCAAGTCTTTAGCAAACTACACATATGAATAAGTTTGTAATAACAAGCTTAAAAAGTCTGTGAGATTGACACTGTGACACTGTATTAAGTAAAACTATGTGTCAAGAAAATTTAACTAGGTTTTAAAATCTACTAAGAAGCATGTTCAAAATCTTACCATTGGTTGTTTACAAGAAAAGGCTTTGGCAAAATATTGTATATTTCAATGTCCAAAATGGCTAAATAAATGCAAAAAGTGAAAATATATAGTATTATGATATACATGTTCTATACAATAACTGAACCTTTTCTTGCAATGATTTTAGCTCTTTCTCTGTATTTTCCCTCAGCTGAACTTCTTTCTTCTTTATTTCCTCCAGTTCAAGGATCTTCTTACTCATCCTGTTCAGTTCTTCAGAAGCTTTACACAGTGCAAGGAAATAAGAAAAGTGTTTCAATTAATCTATGCCACTGATTTTATACATTTTATCAAAGTGTAAGTCAAAGCATGATGGAAAATTTCTGAGAGTTGCTAAAAGAATTGATAAAAATAGCATCGGCGATGCCGGTGCCCTACAGTCCGGAGAAATATTTTTTAACACCATGAGATACAGTACAAAGATCAGGAGACTTTCACAGCAAACAAGGTCAGTTATGTAAAGGCCCAAATAATGTTAGTAACGAAAATAGTGAAGACAGAAAATGCATATAAATAATGAAGCTATAAAATTTAATTGAAGTATAGCTACTAATAGAAACAGCACAATTAAGTACATATAATAATAAGTTACAGCAATCCATATTCTTTTGTAATAAGAGAAATATGTCTCAATTATGGCAGTTGAACACACTTTGGCAGAGCTAAGGTTAAAGATCACACCATGACTTAGCATACCTGCACTCCCCAACCAACGAACCATCCAAGAATCAACTTTCTACACCTTCAGTTCTGCTATATGAACCAGACAAGATTTTAAAGGTCAAGGTCACTACAACAAAGTCGTTGCTCACCAACACCTTCTCACAAATATGAACTTCCTACACTTTATGGTTTCCGAGATATAGCCCAAACAAGATTTTATAGGTCAAGGTCACTACAAGGTAAAAGATCAAATCATGGTCACACCATGACATTGCACACCTACACCCCCTAACTAATATCCCAACCACATATCAACTTCCTACAACTTATGCTTTAAGAAATACCCCAGACAAGATTTTAAAGGGCAAGGTCCCTGTGGCATGGTCAAAGGTCATATCAAGGTCACACCATGATGTTGTACAACTACATTCCCCACCAATGTTCCTAACAAGTTTGAATGTCCTACACCTCTATGGTTTCTGAGATATAGCCCGGACAAGATTTTCAAACTCAAGGTCACTATGGCAAGGTCAAAGATCAAATCTAGGTCACACTATGATGTTGCACACCTATACCCCCCACCCCCCAAAAAAAAATCCCAAAAAAAACAAAACCTATGTCTCTTCGAATTTTCAACTTCCTACAGCTTATGGTTTCTGAGATACTTGCATAAATAGCTATGATATGATATGACTACTGTGGTTATTTGATAAAGCTATGTTCCTGAGTTACCTTGAAAATTAGAAATTGTTACATTGCTTTAATGGGGTAAAGTGGCACAAACAATTTCTTTTTTCTCTAAGCCTCATACAAATAAAACCCATTACAAAAAGTAGTACAGACGAGTACCTGAAGCCGACCCTGAGAAGTTTCTCTGTCTGAGGCTTGTAGCCACTCCCCTGCCATCCAATTCAGACTGAAGTCTTTTCACCTCATTTTGTAGCTCTTGTATCTTTGTATTCTGAGCCTCTAGCTGCTTCTTTTGGTGATTGGAATACTCCTTTAATGTCAGAGAGGTTATAAGCATCATAACATTATTGCACACTTTATTCAAATGAAATTACATATAAATCATGTTTAGTCTGTATATTTACAGATTTTCAATTACATGTAAATAATGACTGTCAACATACCTGCATTCTGTTCTGTTCATCATTAGATTTCTCAAACTTTTTCATATTTTCCAGATTTGCAATCTGTACCTTATCAACTTCACATTTCAAACTGTTCACCTGAAACACAATACAGTTACCAAACTTAGTCTTATACTATCAGCCAATCTACCATACAAAACAAGGTTCCTAAAAATTTATCTACATTGCTGGCATTTCTGTGATTCCCTTTCAACTGCAACAGATTTTGTACCGATTCTACATATATCTGTTTCTGAAGCATAGTATAATTTAGACATGAAATACAAATCTAATACTGCGTTTAGGTGACAGCACAGATAGCTCTGTTCTCATTAATTCCTTAAACCTGTCCAGTACTCTCACTTTTCTTTCATGGACAAACTATTTTAGCAAAACAAAAGGTCACCTTTTCTGTTTCCTGGTCCAGGGTTTTCTTATTGTGAGACAGTTGGCCCTCCAGACAGGCTATCCTGGAGTCTTTTGTTTGCAGCTCATGTTCATACTTTTCTCGTTTCTTCTGAAGATCTTCACAGGCTTCAATCAGTGTCTGGTTCTCTTTCTTCAAATGAGAAAGTCCCTTCTTCTCCTCTTCCAGATTTCTTTTACATTTCTCAAGAGCCTGGTGAAAAATAAGGTACAACATGTGAAAATTCACCATCCTGGCGATAACTTACAAATATTGCAATAATTTGCAAGTTTGATGTAATTTGGTATTTTTAACTGTTGTACATAAATAGCATCACTGATGCCCATACCCCACTGCCTCGAGAAATAGTGGACACCATCAGATGTTTCTGGAAGAGGTGAAAAAGTACAAGGTGTCTTTCAGAACAGACAATGTAAGCTATAACAAAGTGCAGGAGAAATAACACTTACAAAAAGAAAATGTATGTAAAAACAAAGTATCAAAATTAGACAAGGTAAAAATAAATGTAATAATCAGTTACAGTAATTCACAGTTTTGTCATAGGAAAAATGTCTCAAATGTGGCAGAAAAAACATTTTGGCAGTTTCAAGATAAAGCCATACCATGATGTTGCACAACCTACACCCTTCAACCAGTATACCTACCATGTAACAACTTGCTATACCTTACACATTCACAGACATAGCTTGAGCAATATGATAAAGTTCAGGGTCACTACAGCAATGTTTAAAATCGATGTTACACCATGATGATACAGACCTACACCTGCCAACCAATGTAGTGCCAAGTATCAACTACATACACCTTATGGTTTCCAAGATATAGCCCAGACAATATTTTAAAAGTCAAGGTCACTATGGTAAAGTCAAAGGTCAAATCATGGTCACACCATGAGGTACACCAACATCTTCCAACCTATAAACATCACACGTACCAACTTTCTACACCATACAGTTTCCAAGATATAGTCCAGACAAGACTTTAAAGGTCAAGGTAATTTTAGAAAGGTCAAATCAAGGTGCTCACCTATACCCTCAAAACAAAAACGCTACCAAGTATCAATTTCCTACACCTTACATTTTCCGTGATACAGCCCAGACAGGATTTTAAAGGTCAAGATAACTACGACAGTCAAATCAAGGTGACACCATCGGCATCATATTACACACTGACACACCCCTTCCCAAACAATATCCCCACCAGTTATAAACTTCTTATCCCTTGTGGTATTCAAGGTATAGCTTGGAAAAGATTTTTCCCATCACCTGCCAAACTGCCCACCCAGCCGGACACCAGCAGTGAAAACACATAAAAGTGGTGTGTTCCATTGGGGCCAACTCTACAACTGACCCTACAACTCTAGGGTCGGTTAGCGGAGTCAGGGGGTAGGGACAAAAATACAGGAAAAACCTTGTGAAAAATTTGGGCCTGTTTCACCTCCCCAACAAGACGTAGTACAGCACAGTTTGGGATCCGGGTGTTTTTCTCCACAACAAGATGGGAAACTATCAGGGCAAGCCGTAAACCCCTAACCGACAAGCCGTGTCAGGTCACCAGTGGTAGTGATGACCCGACAAGACTGGAGAAGTGTACAGAATCACCATGACCACACTTGCAGTCAGTACTGCCCATCAAGTTTTGATGAATTTCTAGGAAAAAGAAGGATCGAGTGATGATCAATCAACAAATCTAAAACTAGGTCAATACTAAATGATCCCATCACATGACCAAAAGAACAATAGATATTTTTTTTTAAATTATGATTTACAGGTTTGGACAAAAACCTCACTTAAAATAGAAAATTTTCATTAACAGTATTACAGCATGTTCAAACAAGCTCAGGGAGACATTGCTTTTGACATATCTCACATGACACTGAAACCCTCTTGTTCTTTGCTTTCATTCTCCAAATTCGGACCTCTGGGAAAGCCACCAACAAATATCATCCCTGTGAGCAATTTCTCTACATATTTATAGCAAATAAATCCTAGCCTCTTGGAAAGACCCAATATTCTGGAGTAAAACATGCTGTACTTCTGGTCATCTAATGGGATCCAAATATTATGTTGACTGACCATGACCTAATTTTCTCAATTTTTTGATTGGTCAACACTTGATCCCTCTTTTTCCCAGAAATTACTTATGGGTTTTAATAGCTGAGAAAAATCATCATGTGATGGGATCCAAATATTCTATTGACTGTCCTTGAACTAATTTATCGATTTTTAAATTGGTGAACACTTGATCTTTTTTCCCCCAGAAATTGCTCTGTTGAAATAGGCTGAGAATTTGATTATTGTGTGACCAAATAAAAACACTTTTTCAGGTTTCTTAGTTATTTACAGCTTACATGAGGACCCTATCTGTTACTTCAAACTTATGATTACTTGCACTGATTTCTGTCATTTTTAACATTATTTTTTTGTCATACTTAACCTCACATCATGCTGGAAATAGACTGCAAATGAGCATAACTTAAGTGACAAAAACAAGCTGGTTTCATGATAAGACAAGATGAGAAGTGAACAAGACAAGACAGGAAGTGACTAGGACAAGACTGGAAGTGACTAGAACAAGCCGATTTCCAGGTGGGTGGAGCCACGGCCGGGATCAAGAGTTGGGGAGGGTTGGTGAAATATCAAACATGTTTGATATTTTGCCAACTCGCCACAACAAGCCCGGAAATCACAACCAACCCTAACTCACTCTATAAACATTGCTCCCAAACCTTGAAAAATCCTAAGTTACTGACAAGACAGCCCAAGTGAAACACCCCTGTAAAATAATTTACCTGCTCCAAGCTGTCAAATTGGAACTGCTTTTGTTGCCGCTCCTTCTTCAGCCTCTCTAGTTGTGTTTCTAATTCAGCTATTTTCTGCAGTGCACGTGGAGGGAGACCATCCTTCCACTCATTGGCCACCCAACTCATACTTAAGCTTTGGCAATTATTAAAGTCTCCTTAACATCCCTTAGATCTGTATATCCTGCAGAAATACAATATTTTTGTCATAAATAAACAGCGTTCAGAATGTCTGAAAACTGTTGACAGCAATATACAAAATAAGATTAAAAAATAGCATCAGAGATGCCCGTACCCTACAGCCTGGGGAAATAGTTTTCAACACCATGAAATATAGAAGTAGTGAAACAGTACAAAGATCTCTATACTTTCAGAGCAGTGCCAGTTATATAAAGCTCTAAATAATGTTTAAGTAGAGAAAATAGCATCTAAAAGAAAGAAAATGTACGTAAAGATAAAGTATTAAATCAAGATATTTCAATGGCAAGATTACGGCATTAATCAGTTAACTAAAAATTATAAAGATGTAAAGTTTATTAATTGGAATATAGCTGTCACTGGAAAAAGCACAATTATACAAAAGTACATAAACTAGTCAGTTGCAACAATCTATATATCTTTGTCATAAGAGAAATATGTCTCTAGCATGTGAACACACTTTGGCACAGCCAAAGTTAAAGGTCACACCATGATGCACACCTACACCCCCTAAGCAATGTCCCTACCTAATGTCAACCTTCTACACCTTACCAAATCCAATAAATAGCCCAGACAAGATTTTCAAACCCATGGTCACTATGATAATGCACACCTACAACCCCTAACCAAACTCCCTACCAAGTATCAACTTCCTACACATTAGAGTTTCTGAGATATTGCCCGGACAAGCTTTTATAGGTCAAGGTCACTACAGGAAGGTCAAATCAAGGTCACACCATGACATTGCACACCTACAACCCCTAACCAATGTCCCTACCAAGTAACAACTTCCTACACTTTACGGTTTCTGAAATATAGCCAAGACAAGATTTTAAAGGTCACTATGGCAAGGTCAAAGGTCACACCATGACGTTGCACACCTACAAACCCCTAACTAATGTTCCTGTCAAGTATCAACTTCCTACACCCTACGGTTGCCGAGATATAGCCCAGACAAGATTTCCAAACTCAAGGTCACTGCGGCAAGGTCAAATCAAGGTCAGACCATGACGCTGCACACCTACCCCCCTAACCAATGTCCCTACCAAGTATGAACTTCCTACACCTTACGATTTCTGAGATACAGCCCGGACAAACTTTTTCCCGTCGACTGCCTGACCGCCCCCCATCCGGACACCATTGGTGAAAACAATAACCCAACAGCCCTTCAGGGTTGTGGGGTAAAAAAATTAAAATTAGACTGCTGAGGTTCCCTTGTTCAGCAATTTACTTTGTCTGAGATGTCAGTAAAGTTCAAATAAAAACTATTACCATCAGTGTAAAATACTATCTTCATACCATCAGTGTAAAATATTATCTTCATATCGATACCATTATTTGATGTTGGACATTTGCAATTATGAAATTTATGTTACAATAAGAAATTAAAAGTTCTTGCCATTTGTTGTCCATCTTTGTGCACCAGCAAGTGACTGTCTGAATAGAAAATATGAGGTCACACAATTCCTCCCGGATTTGCAGCAATTTTATTGAAATGCTATCTTATGGTTTTTAGTTACTGAAGCATACACACAGTAACATATTTACGGTTATAACGGTATGTTATAAACGTATTCCTTTCTGAGCCATTTATCAACCGTGTGGTTTTCAACTGCAAAACCTATTCCTTTCTGATCCATTTTTAACAGTAAGTGGTCAGGTTTTACAGGATACATCAATACATAATTCAGAGAAATACATATCCTCAAGTTTGCTGTATATAACAAATATTTAACACATATCCACTGAAAATATGAACAATCAACACATTGATTAAAGTACAGTACTGATCCCACTGGGAAAGTTATGTATACCACTTTATAAAGTTTTTTTATATATTCAGTTCCACTATTTATATTACTTTATAATTCAAAATATATAACAGCTATTATAACCAAGATTTGTAAAATATATTAAAAAAAAAAGGATAATTAACTGTATTACTCTATAGGTTATGTAACTCTCATAAAACATACATAAATACTTGAAGTTGTTTCTTTTTTCCTCAAGAGATTAGGGATGGGTCGGTAGGCCTGGTGTCTCGGTATCAAGAATATTTTAATGAAATACTGTGATGAGATTTTAAAGTTGGCACTTCGCTTGTCAACACTTCTAATTGAAGGAAAACTTCATGCAAGAAACATGACCCAAACAAGAAGAAAATATAAGGTTTTATTCCATATTTTCATGCATTTGCAGACTATAATAGCGATTTTGTTGAGCAGAACTGGCATGCTTTGGTTACGACACTTCATAATCTCAATCTCACTGGTCAACACATAAAATGGAAGAAAAACTTAAAAAGCTGGGAACAAACCAGAAATCTGAAGAAATAAAGCACTCTTATCTTATATCTTTTACGTTTGGGGACTTTTTTTGAGATGCCATACACAGGTAAAGTCAATGTTTGGGTGTACAAAACACTGAGTCTCAGAATGGGTACAGTTTCGCATTGGCGACCTCCCGATGTACCCATTTTTGTTACCGACCCATCCCCACCAGAAATACATGATGTTTATCAAAGTGGCACAAGTAGGGTCAAACTACAAATGTTCACATATTCCCTGACATAAACCATTAACTGAACTTAATGAAGAAAAGCATGTCAGTGTTTATGTGTAGTGCAAAAAATAAACACTGAAGATATTAAAAAGTATGTAAAGTATTCAAAATAATAGGGATTTTTTTCATTGTTTACATGTTCTACAAAATATCATATAATACATATCATTGAAAATACCTGTGAAAAAAATGTTTATATATAAAAGAATAATGACTCCATACAGTTGTAAAAACGATATGGATATTCGTTCGATGTTTTGTTGATAGCAAAATGACATTCAATATGTCTGTGACTATGTCCTCTTGTACAAGAAATAAAGTCATAAATTTCGACCAATCCGATTCACTGACATTGAAATTTGATGATGTGGTTATATGACTTGTGATAAAAAGCTTAGACAAATGTCTTAAATGAGATTTTGCTAAGCATGTTTTGTGAATCCCAAGTTAAGATAAAATTATAGCAAAGATAAAAGTCTAAAACAAAATTTTTAATATTTTGGAAAATTCTTCAATAAAAATGTTGAAAATGGGGAAATACGTTTTATATTCACTCAGTTATATTTGCAAATTGAAGGGAAATATGACAAAATAGTTATGGAACTACCTGGCTGAATTGAAGTATTCATATTTAAACCAAATCTCCAGTTTTATGTGAGGTTGTGCCATGGCTCTATACTCACTTAAAGCAGAGCCAAGGTAACCACGTCTACCAGAGATTTGAGTTATCCAGTTTACAGACACGAAGAGAGCAGTCAGACAAACTTATTGTAGGGTTTGCAAAGAGGTGGCAGAGTTGAGAGGTCCAAGTTATCCAGTTTCCACATGAAGAGGGGAGCAATACATCCGTTCACTTATGTTAGAGGGCACTAATGTTAGACGTCTTGTCATTAACTTGTCTGAGCTTTTGCAAATTCCTTACAATATTGAGAAATTCAATAAGTTAAACCTAATTTACATATACCAGTATTTATATATCAAGTAAACAGTTAAGACTACAGCACTTATTCTGTGCTACCATCTAACAGTAGGATCAATGTTCCTGATCTAAGATTTAACACCAACCCAAATGATGATATACCATTCAGAACAGTATTCTAAATGGCGAATCATGGACAACTCGGACCTTCGTCTACTCCTCCCCCGTTAACTCAGACCCATTTTGATGAAAACTCTGCCTCTTCTAAACTCATCCCCACCAAGTTGACCCATTTTATTCATATTGATTACTTATGTATGCATAACATTAATAATGTATTACCGGGTATGTGTTTTAAAGTTTTTCCAAATTTATATGGAAATAGTTGTTGGAAGGTATATTATTTTACAAATGATGGCTATCCACGATGGACAGGTTTTTGATATGACAATGTAAATGTACAGTGCTGAATGTCACAACCAACGCAACCAATATGATCGACCAAAAAACAACAATAATAAATCCTCAAAGTCGCTGGTTCAATGTAACTGCATATTTATTCTAAAATATTGTAAAAATGCCATCCAAAAACGAGGCTGAGAGCTTATATTTTTAATGATCGAAAACGTGAATATATTGAAAACCCGTACATTGGCTACACAGACTTAAGGAAATATGAGGCCATGATTGGGTTTCTGGCCATATTTTACAAATAGAAGATCCAGCCAACCAGTCCACTTTTTGTCTGCAAACGTGATTAATTTAATTAACCAATGACAATAATTGTTACTGAAACCGCACTTGAGACAAACTTCTGGAGTGTGGCAATCCGTACTGTAGCATATATTCTACAGAACGGTTTTACCGTACCGCAGCCACGCCCTACATTATTAAAGCTGTTACCAATGAATTTGATCTGGAAAAAACTATGTAAGCCTGATTCAAGGTCATGTCACACTATTGTATCCACCATTAAAAACAAACTGTGAACAATGATACCCAGATTATTAAAATTCGTCTATAAATAAAGATTTTATGTCAAGTTTACTTTCTAAAAGAATGGGGCCGAGCTTGCATAGTCACTAGACCGAGTTTCTGTCCCGTCGCGCATTGCTGTTGATATTTCTGACGGTACACAATGGCGAGGGAAAGAGCTCACATGTACTTGTTTTCTGTGTAAATTTTGAACGGCATATTTCTATACATATTACACGGGTGGTCACTGAGATAAACGGTCATAGAGATAAACGGTCTTCAGAAATTCTCACATAAAATGGCTAAAAGGTTTAAACAACAATGTAAGACAAACCAAATGTCACGGAAATCATTGGTTTAGTCTGCTTTGTTATTTAGTTTGTGCGATTTTGCTATTTACACTATTTAAATTTGAAAACTTTGAAGACCGTTGATCTCTGTGACCGTTTATCTTAATGACCACCCGTGTACCACTAATATGAAGTGTTATTTGGTTTCTTTAAGGTATGTATATGTGCCGTTCACTAATATTTTATGCCAGCCAAACTGGCATGTATATATTTTAACCAATTTTCAAAATGTAAACAAACCTTCAACATTACATAGTTATCTACAAAAGAAATTCCTGGCTTCTAAAAGCAGTTTAATTTAACAACATATGTATTGTAAACTGGATACTGCTATAATAGACATAACTAGGAGTTTTGAAAGTGAATACAACAATTCCCCAAAGTTCAAGATTTACACAAAAAACAAGTACATGTGAGCTCTGTCCCTCGCCATTGTGTCCATCAGTATATCAATAGCAATTGGCGACAGGACAGAAACTCGGTCTAGCATAGTCACTATACTGCTACCCTGCATAAGTTGGCCGCAGCCATAAGTTGGCCACGGCTCATCTACAGGCTCCAGAAAGACAAATAGGTTATTGTACACCAATGAAAACTGTTGCATATAATAAGTTTAACAATAATACATGATTTCAGAGTGTAGTAGGCCACTCATGTTAAAGCCCTGTGAAGGTGTGGTGAGGGCGGCCAACTTATGGCTGCGGCCAACTTATGCAGGGTACTCAGTAGCAGTATAGACGAGTCCGAGTTGGCGGGGGCCGAGTTGGCAAAGGGCTGAGGTGACCAGTTTCCCTAGATGACAATACAAGCCTGGACAAAACTATAAATTTTGGAATTTCATTTTAGAAACCTAATTGTCATATTATGTGAAAAACACAAAATGAAAAACTTAAAATTCCCACCTTTCCTTATTTTTTGAAAGATAGATTTTCATTGGTTGAAATGGGGATATCGCTGAAAATCGGCTCGGTAATTTTTACGAAATGCTGCAAAGCAAGGGTATATTTTAACAGTTAAATGCGGAAATATTTTAAATGATCAGTTTCAGGAAGGATGACACTAAGTAAAGCTATATGTATGATTATATATGGCGTGACAGAAGTTAAAACCTCACAGATTTTCAAATTCTGTCTACAGAGCTCCCAATCCTGATTCTCATTAGTTTTGGTTTTACCTTATGCTGACAAAAAAAAGATTTCTTTTTGTGTAAGTGCAGTCCCAACAAGTGACATTAGCAGCATGGCACGTCAAACAAAAATACACTTGTAAAAAATCTTTTAATTACATTTGTTTTGCCTTATATGGTTATGTATTTTTCAGTTCACAAATGATATTACGATTTCAGATTATGATTATACTTATAAGTTAATTCCAAGTTAGCTTAATGTTTATAAAAAACATTAAGGTAAAGGGTTTATCAAAGGGAGCTAGACAGTTAAATACAAGTAGTAAATTGCTTACATTTAAAATAAATCTGAACAGTGAGCTGGTATTTAATACTATAAAAGGCGACTTGGTACTCAGGAAAGTTAGAAAAATCTAAACATAAAATGTATAAGCGATTAAGTAGTATAAAATACCATAACTGGCTTGATTAACATAATGAGTGAGCAGGAAAATTAAAAAGACTTGAAAATTACATTTCTTTGAAATTACCTAAAATTGATGTATGAGCAATACCCTCAATGGCATTAACAGGATATGAAATTCTGTGAGAGCGAAAAATAGAAAAGAGACAGGCTTATATACTGTTTCTCTGAAATTATCCAAGGCAGATATAGAAATATGAATTGGTCAAAATTCTAAATGTACTTTCCACTTAAATACCACTGTACAAGAAAAAATTTTGTTGTACCCCTGTACAGATAATGTGTGTAACAACTCAACTCCCATGTCCCATTTTCAAACTTCCACTAGAAAGCACATTAAAAGCCTAATAAATCTGACACCTGGAAAAACAAACAAATTCCTCCCTGAAACTATGCTAAGTCACACAAGGTTATTTGTCACTTAGATCTATGTGTGAACAATACAAAATAGTATATAAAATGAAGTGCAATTACTGTTTTATAAACTGTCCTAGAAAGGGTCAGCTTCAGTAAAATATTCACAAATAATTTTCAAATGCTCATAACTTTTTGAGGAATAGTCCGATTTTAAAAATTCAAAAAGGACCTTGATCCATATCTCCAGATGAACATGTTCCAAACACTCTCCTGTTAAGCCGTTAATAAAAAATCAAAAAAAATATTAAGAGACACATAATTCGCTTTTTCAAACGGTCTTAACTCTGCGAGGGATAGTCGGATTTTAAAAATTTAAAAAGCGTCTTAATAAGTGAGTCCAGTTCACCTCTTTTCCTTCATACACACAAAAATCAGTTGGCATTCTTTTCCTATTAGGACATGCACAAAATCACTGTATATGTTGAAATTTTCACAAGGCATTAATTTGAACTATTTTAGCTGATGAGCTTGGAAAGTGAAAATTAGTTCCTGGTGAAAATTTAAATCTGTTCCTTTCAAGTAGAGTATAGCCATCAGTCAAAATTATTTCTGAAGAATTAGTTAAAATTTCTTCTTACTAAAATTTTGATTTATACACCAACCACTTAGATAAATAAACCTCCCAAATCCAAAAACAACACTATTATTGCCCAATATTTACAAACTAAATCATGTAATATCAACATCCTGTTCTCCCAAGGTAGCATTCAACTTCACTTAAAATCTAAGTACAGGTTTTAAGGTCACCTTAGAGTTAGGAACGTTTGTGAATGAGGTTTCATAAGTTCTTACTTGAAATCTAAGTAATACTTAAAATCTAAGTGAAGAATATGGCCTAAGTATTGCTCATGAATCTGGCCAAAGGTCTCCATTCAGTGAATTTTTTCATGTGATGATTAGACTTGCTGGTGTATGTCCAATGATTTACGTTTAACTCTCGACCACGGCATCTTGCTATTAGTAACTCGCTACTACATCTCGCTACCAATAAATTGTTACTGCAAAATTGAAGTATTTAATCATCAAGTAGCATTTTTATTAAAATATTGTTAAGAAACCCCATGGAATTCCATAATTTCTACGCATACATCTAATCTAATCTAATCTAATCTACTGCTTTTCAAGCACAATATCTTCCCCACAAAAGGGAACTCAGTGCACTAATTAAACAAAATGATTATCATAGGGAGAGTCGAGGGGCATTCAAGGTCAGTGATCCAGGATTGTGGGTGTGGCCAGGAGGGAAGAAAACTAAGTTGGGAAACTAGAGCTGAAGAGGTGGGTTTTGAGGTGCTGCCTAAAAGATGCAACAGAGGGACTTACATGAAAGGGGAAAGAGTTCCAAAGGACTGAGGCATAGTGACTAAAGGAATTAGAAAAATGTTAGATTGATTTGTGAACTCTACAATCGAAAATGGTTTGAAGGAACTTGAGTTTGGCTGTACTTTGCCTTGTATTTCTGGAAGAGGTGTAGGGGTGGATTAATTCTCTTAGGTAAATTGGTTGACCGTGGTTGAGAATTTTGTATGTAATAAGGCCAATTTTAAATTGTACTCTGTATCTGACTGCTAGCCAATGGAGTTTTTTTAGTTGAGGGGTAATATGAGAGAATTTAGAGGAACGGACAACCCTGCAGAGTGAGTTTTGGACTAGCTGCAATCTCCTTAACTCAAAATCAGCGAGCGATAAGAAGAGTGAATTACAATAATCCAACCTACTGCTCACCAAAGCATTCACTAATAGCACTGATGTATTAAGGTCTAGAAGGGGATAAAATTCTGTAGAGGTCTCTCGCATGTACTCTAGTGGACTTATGACCTGTGACACATGGTTTGAGAAAGTGAAATTGGAGTTAAACACCACTCCAACGTTCCTGACACTTTGTGCAGGCGAGATCTGATTTTCCAGAATATTGATAGGGAAGTGAAAGGGGAGTGCTTTATCATTTTTGGGAGCCTATGAGAATAAACTCGGTTTTGTCTGGATTAAGTTTTAATTTATTTGTAAACATGAAATTTTGAATGTTGTTTAGGCAGTTCTTTAGTTTTTGCATAGAGTGAGAGAAATGTGCTGGTGAAAGTGTTATGTATAACTGGGTGTCATCGGCGTAAAAGTGGTAGTTGATGCTACTGTGGGAATGAATGATTGAGCTGATTGGGTTAGTGTAGAGAGAGAACAGAATTCGTCCAAGGATGGAGCCCTGGGGAACTCCATACTGGAGGGCAGCAGGATGCATCGAAGAGTGTACTACCTACCTTGACCGAATGTGTCCTTCCTGACAGGTATGATTTGAACCAGCCAAGTGCTAGCTCACTGATTCCATAATAAAAATTGAGTCTGTCCAGGAGAATGGTGTGGTCAATGGTATCGAAAGCGGTGAAGAGATCCAGAAGGTTTTCTGATTGACGGGTGTGTCCCTGTAAAGAGCAGGTGGTTAATTATTTTAACAAAAAAGGCACTGGTGTTTTGAATGATGATAGGTGTGTCCCTGTAATCTCAACAACCAAACCTATCCATTTATGTGCAGAGTTCTTTTTAAAAGAAGGTGTTCATTTTATGGGTATTTGATAACTGGTCTTGTGGCTCAGAAAAATAGATTAACTTTCTGGTCACCCATTCTCACCAATAATTTGCTCTTGCATGTGTGACACTCGCTTATCTTTCTTGTTTTTAAATCAGATTATCACTTTTTACAACATTGTTGAAACCCACCAATTACACAGCATTTTCCCTCCGCCATGTATAATAACAAAAACAGACATTAGAAACATTGACAAGAAACAAATCTTTGTCTTGTGTAAATATTTTATGACAAGAGAACATGTCAAAATTTACCATAAAATATATATATGTAAGCTGGTGGAATCTTTTTAGCTATGTAAATGTGTATCATTATATTATTATGGTTGTTTAGCATGATAGCAGATTGCCATCAGTTTTGGTCCGTCAGAATCTATAAGAAAGCCTGTAGTGAAAAATCTTGCACACTTTCTTTTCCAAATACTTTGGTGAATTTCAGTTTTGTGTTTGCAGATTTTGTGAAAAAAATGAATAAAATAGATATTTCTTTACCTAGTGCAACAAAGTAAGTAAAATGTTTTCTTTAAAAGTCTTGTGTGTTAAACATTATTTTAAAAACATAGACATAATAAACAATGGGTGGCTAAGGAAATTTAAAGACTGCAATGAACTGATAAGACATTGGAGCAAGAGGATAGAGTAAGACTTTTTATTATAACTAAGTATTAAACATACTCTGATGTTTAATCATCATATACTTAATATTGGATACAGCACTATGTAGTAAAAAAACACACAATATGCAAAGTAGCAAGACATTTAAATGAAATGTTTAAAACAAATACAGGCAAGACATTGTGAAAGCACAATCATTTTGATTTAACACCATTTTCTGTAAAACAAATGAAAAGCAACTGGAAAAATTTAATTGTATTTTAAAATATCTTTTCAGTGATGAACTTGAAAGACAAAGAGTGTTTAAAGATGGATCACAAGCTCCCAGGGTACAGAGAGGAGATGATGATTATGATGATGATGACATGGCAGTAAATCTAGGGTAAGTATCATTTCATTAAAATTTTTTAGAAATCATTTTTTCTTGTATTTATACAAATATTTGTAATTTTAGGGGGAAAATAGCTTTGTATGGCACACACTAACCTTTAATTTGCTCTATTCAATTCTATAAAACTTGTATTTTGTAAAATTAATATATTGAACAAATTACCTATTAACTATTATTAAAAATTGAATAATGCACTATTAAACTACACACTAACATTAGATAAACCCACTTTCATCTTCTTCCTTCTATTCTTATTTTATACAAAAAAACTAGCTATATACAGCTATATGAAACACATTAATCCACAATATGGTCTATTTAATTTTTTAAAGAGCTGCTTTTGTAACAAAAACTAGAAGAACAAATTTGCCATTGACTATTATCATAATAATTGAAAGCAAACTATAATGCACTATGAAAGTACACACTGGTTAAATAAATCCAGTATATCCTACACCATCATTATGCATGACAAGAAACTATTTTGTTATAAAACAGTGAGACAAATAAATTAACCTGCTCTTAAATGTAGTAAATGTTATTTGATGATTTTGTGTGTGGACCTACTTAATGATCAAGCATTGTGTTATATTTAATCCGACATATTTTTATATTTTTCACTAAAACAACTAATTTAACATATCTAATGAATACAATTTAACAGTCTTTAAAAAGTTTTCCTTTTTTTAGTTTTTCTCTATAGTCTCTAACTTTTTCTTTGATCCTTTCTCTGCAGACTCTCTCAACCTGAAGATATAATATAAAAAATATAAAATCTGCCATATGCAAACTTTTTTTTTTTTTTTTTTTATACATAGCTCATCATTTGACGATGACAGGGTTGATACACTGGACAGTTCAAGCACAGAATCGACACCAGAAACAGCACCCATGTCACCTGCCTCAACAACAGCACCTGTACCTACTCCCGCAACACTGGCTCCCATGCCAATAACTTCTTCTGTGGTCACTGCTCCATCGCCCCAACCACCTACTTCCATATCCCTGCCTCCCTTCAGCTCACTTTTATTACCACCCTCTGCGAGACCCTCAAACTCAACTTCCACTACAGGAGCCATCCCACAGACACCAGGGCCCAGTCATTCCAATGGCATTGACCCTCAAAGCAATATCTAGTAAGTATCAATTAAAATGACAATTTTTTTAGCAGCCCCTATGTTAATGTAAGATTTAACATGCACAATTTTATTCTTCAGTTGTAAAAATAAAAAAATAAAAAGTAAAGTGATTGGCATGTGTGTGACATAAAATGTATTAATTAAATTAACAATTAATAAGCTGTTTTGTCTCTTTTTATCTATAGCATGGAGGACTACCTGTCAGACGGGACCCATCTAAGATGTACAGGCCCTTGTTTGAGAATGGTTGGGCCAATGGGCCATTGGACCTTCAAAGGGATCAAGTGGTTGAACTGAGGAACAAGTGGGGCTTTATTCACCAGCACATGGCCATGATCGAAGAGGGTGATAGGGTATGCGTCGACCTTCAATTGGCCCATTTTGTGCAAGTGAGGCTATCTGACCTCAGGCCATTCCTCACTTTGTCTCGCTATGAGCCAAACCAATATTTGGATAGACTGACAGTAAGAAACACGGTCATAAACATTGCCCAGAACGACTTCCCAATTTTGGAACAGTTTCTGTTTATGTTCCCATGAAAGTGACACTAAATTCTTTGTGTTTTTTAAACTGGTGGAGGTAATGTGATCTTTAGACTCTGTCCGTCACTAAGATAAATAATGTACGGTCTACATTAAAAAATTTTTTTTTTGCATACCCTAAAGTAAAAATCTGATTAACTTTTTTGTATGTTTTGCAGATCCACTCTGGAGTAGATCGGTGCTCTCTGAGTGCTTTTTTGTATTATTATTATTATTATTACACACTATCTCTTTAACATGACTAATTCATTTTTGAATAAAATTTTATATGGGAAACACACTGTGTTATCATTACAAAAAAAAACTCAAACTTTCTCCAATTTGTCCTATACTTCTGTGTCCTGAACATAGCTTCGGTTGCTGATGCACAGGGGGTAGTCCATTTGGGCAGCAGGATCTATTTGTCTTTGTCGTTGCATTCTTAACCTTCTTGCCATTGCTCTCAAGCAACAGCAAAAGAAACAACCTCCAGTCACCAATACAAATCCACCACCAAGACAGCCTGTCAAAATTTTGTACTCCTCTGAAAAAAAAGAGTCAGTGAGCGTCTATAAGCATGGATGCAGTACTTTTAAAGCATGAAAATATCTCAATTTGTAACAAAAAACTCTAATTTGAACCCTCAGACAGATATGCACACTATCAAGATTGCATTGGTGGTATATGAATTTATTGGGAAAAAAGGCAACATGTACCCTTAAATCCATCTGTTGGTGGGGTTGTTGACAGGCCTGGAAGTGGCATCTTTGTGTGGTGGCCTGAAAAAATCAATACACATACAAAGATACAGATTGCAGAAAAATGGACATTTGCATCCCCCCGCCCCCCAACTCAAATACACACACAGACACACCCACACATGCACACCCAGGCACACACTCATCTGGTGAGAAGACTAAATTATATTGTTTATATCTAGGTTCACTTATAATCCATTCTGTTACACATGCACTATTGTCATTTGACAACAAAAAAAAAACAACCAAAAAAATGCAGAAGAAAAAAAAACATTTTATGAGCACAAACACACCTGATAGGGGCTCAGTAGTGGTAGCTAAATCTGCATTGGTGGAACTACTGGTAGTTGCTGTAGACTGTGATGCTGTAGGAGATTTTACAGTTGACATGTCTTGAGTGGCTGGCTTAGTGGCCATGGTAGAATATCTACTGGGGTCTGAGGGCAGGAGTTTTTCAGTTGTGATTGGGGTTTGATTACTTGAATAAGATGTGGAAGCTGAGCTTTGAGCACTCTGAGTTGGTGAGGATTGAAAAGGCTCAATATCAATAGTATCAATAGTAAAATCTAGGGAAACAAACAAACAAACAAATGGTAAGAACAAATATTTTCACAAAAAAAGTCTGAGAAAGAAAGCATCCAAAAAAAAAAAAAAGAAATCTTTGTACTACTAACCTGAACAACCACTGCCTTGGATATTAATATTTGCCTTCTCCACCAGAGTACAGTCTACAAACACATTCATCAGATATAAAATTGACAGATTTTCAAATTCGTCCAGGAATTTCAGATCTGAGAGATATCCATTATTCATGTATATTGTTGTGATGGTGCTTTTGTTCATTGGCACAAGAATTGGTGTCCTGTACAGATTTTCACAAAAGATGGTTTTTTCCAAACAGGTGCAAAATTACTAGAGCAATCTTCACCAAAACATAAACAAGTGAGCATTGTAATTATCAATATGTTGGAGATATACATGTTTGTACTTTGTATTCCTAAATAATTTTCAAAAAAACTTTAGCTTTTGTTTATTCTTTTAACTCCTGAAACAAGAATGAACAGATCTAAAAAGAGGCATTTAGTGCTACATGGTTTAGGGAATTTTTCCATGCACACAGGACTCGGGTGTACAATATATGTATATATATAAACAATGATTATTTTTTACAGTGAAAGCTATAACTTTGTCTTGTTTATGTGATTGTACAACCACAACTCATCTCTTGCACTAATTATTTGCTACCATATGTCATATTTTCCTAAACAGACAATTATTATCTATGCAATCTACACAGTGGAAACCCAGCTTCACTGTTAATGGGGGATATAACTTGGGTAAAGCAAGCAATCAAGGTTATATACAAGTCAAAATGTATACCAGCAGTCACTGCTCAACTCTTATCCCATAAACAAGGTATTATCTGCACCCAGTAAACTTGTGGCTTGTTTTTATTACTGCCCTATCATTCTTTCATACAGAATTCAGTTCCAGAAAAACATTATCTCCATAAAAAAGTCAAGAAAACGCATTTAGTGTTGGAAGATGAAAAGGCAACAGTGGAGAATATATGAAGATGACCCTGGCTTTTGCATATATATATATATATAATATAGATATATATGTATAATGATGTACCATTTATATCATCAAAGCTTGCTGCAATACTTTTCTGCAAACTAGTCTTGCAGTGGACATATATTTCTGTCAGTCTTTTCCTCTAAACTGACAATTGTCAAACTTTCATACCTACCTGCCATTTTTTTTTCAATCTCATACTCATACCCCCTCCCCCCCCCCCCCCCCCACACACACACACACACTCTCTCTCTCTCTGTCCCATTTTTAAAAAGGCGTTATTTAATTTTTTCCAACCAATCAAAAAAAAGTATTATTTTAAGCGGTATGTTTGAATGGTTCAATTATCAAACAAGTAACATGCCTTGTCATCCAACAGATGAACATTATCTCAGAGAAGACATATTTTGTAAATACATATATCTAAAAGGCATTGAACCTAGTTGATTCAATCATTTGATTTGACTGACTTTAGTGACAATGTAACCAACATAAAAGACTGTAGAGGATATAACATCAGAAAATAAAAATCTTGTGAGGACTTCAGTTTTGGTCTGTTAGATTTCAGAAGTTGGATAAAAGACCAGAAAAGTTTAGTAAGTACCAACAAATAATAATAATAATGATAATAATAATAATAATAGGTATGTTATATTATTTATGGTACATATAAAACGAAAAAAAAAGGTGGAAACTTTTTACTGTTTTGATATTAACATAACATTGTCATATACTATATTTCTGTATTCTGTAAGAGAACATTATGTCATTTGTCAAGTGAATTGTACTGCATTTTCTCAGGTATGGCTTCAAACTACATGTTTAGTGATACAAGTCCTCCTGAAAGTCAACGGCCCAGCTACCGTCCATTAACTTCATCAGAAAGGGAACAGCTTAGGGCCCATGAAAATGTGGATTTAATCCTTGCTTGGGCTCTTGTGAAAAAGATTGTGCTACATCCAGAGTTCTTAGAACAGATTAGGATAAAAAGTCTAGAGGTGAAAAAAAAACATTTCTTCTTTATTCTTTTCTTAAAAGTAACAAAAAAACACCTGACTATACAAATGCAGTATATTGCTAAATATGAATAAACAAATATCAACAGAAATACCACATATAGAAATATGTCAAAAGCAACATATGTGAGATCTAAAAAAAGCTGGAATGAGTCAGACACATTTCTACAATATTAGTCACTTTTAAAATCCATTTACTGTCTAAATAAAGCATATAAAATATTACAAAAGCTCCATTTTGAGATCTAGGGAAATATATTTGTACTGTAAAAAAAAGAATAACAGCATTTATCCAAAATAATGATCATTATTATTAAGATTACATGTATGATTAATATCTGTCTGCTTGTTTGTTTGTTTGTATGTTTTTACCAAAGAAATACGGACCTTCCTATTTACAGAATTTTGATCACAACATCTGGAATACATCTTTATCATACATTTCTACAATATCTGACACTATTTCTATCATTTAAAAATCACCTATTAATCTATTTTTCTCTGAGCTCAACTGTAAAATGTGAATTACCAAACATAACAAGAACTAATTAAAGCATATAAAAACATATAAAAGCACCATTTTGAGATGTAGAAAAATTTAAAAAAAAACTGCACCTGTACAGAAGACTGTCAAACTATACTCAAAATATGTGTGTTTTTTATTTTGTTGACTTTTTGTTTTTTTTTTAACCCAAAGAAATATGTACTTATGGCTGGGGATGAGTCTTCATTATGTCTGTGTCATAATTGCATCACTAACTTTTTTTTGTAATTTAAAAGAAAACCATATACCCATATAATTTGCTGCACTACAATATACAGAACAAATTTATTCAAAAAAGTACTTATTTAATACAAATCTTTTAGAATATTTTAAGCTTCAGGTGTCTTATGTTTAAATGAAATACTTGAAAAATAGGACATTATTATGACCCAGACATAATTATAACCACCCTTCTGTCTTCCCATTTACAGAATCTGATCATAACATCTTGAATACCTCATACACATTTTTTCTTTATCCTACACTTTTAAACTATCAATCACTTTAAAAACAATAACCATTAATCAATCACAGTCTCTCTGCCCTGGTCATAGACCTTGTCACTGGTCTATGGTTCACCGGTACTTGGGGAGGTCTGGCTTGACGTCTTTGTCGGTTTTGTCATTGTCTTCGCTGTTTAATACATAAAATAAGATCCCTCAAATAAACATAGACGGAGGAAAAATACTAATGAATCTCTTTAAAAAGGAAAAACATCTGTTTGTCAACTTGCTAAGCTACAGTCTATTGTTCAAGTATCACTAAAAACTATTAACCTGAAGGGGTGATGCTGTTGTTGAGCCTCTTGCGGTTGTTGTTGTTGTTCAGCACGCCTTCCCATAAAGCGTAAAAGTACATTTTCTGCGTCATCTCTGTCCCTTTCATTACCCCTTCTCATCATATTCTGTCCGGCTCTCATACATCAGCTAACAAAGAAATAGTAGCGGCAACTAATCCAGACAAGAGTAATGAGGAAGACTATCACACCCAGACTGAGACTGCCCTCCGATATATGCAAAATGCTTTCGGTCTTCTCTTCTGTTTTTGTCTTTTCCCCTGACCACCACCACTCTCCATTTTCTGTGCAACTTAATCCTTTTATTTGACTGTCTGGTGGGCAATTATAGGCTCTGCTGTTGTCCATAGTAACCTGCTGAAGATCTGGGTATGCCTCTATCACTTTCTGTGCATCAATTGTGCTGTCTTTGAAGGTTCCTCTTACAACCAAAACATTGCGGTACAGGACACTGTCCATCCCAAGGTTTTCACAATCTACCGTCTGTAGACCACAACTGCATCCGCTCGGACAGCACTGAACTGAGCTTAAACTTGCAACAAGAACTGCAAGCATCCAGAAAGATATCATTCTGAAACACGATAATAGCAGAAGCCACATTAAAATAATGTAGATCAAAATATTTGCTCATGCAGTGAATTTCACCATCTGTATTTCTAACAATCTTAAAGCACCTTCTTTATAAAATAGCTTACTACATCTGAAAATTGTTATTATGACATAGAACTGATTAGATTGTATTATTTCTAACACTTTTTATTCACCATATAGGCTCATATTTATCTGTCACAGTTAAATGAGCTGTGGTCAAGCTATGCCAGCAGTCAATTTATGAAGGTTAACAGTACAGACAAAAAAACAACAAAGTAATTACAGAGTTTATAGATATATATAGTGTGTGTTCAGTGGATCATTTTTAAAACCACTGTCATATTTAAGTATGAACTGCTGTAGTTTTTTAAAAGGGACAGAATAAAATAATTCACACAATATTGCCTTAATTATGAAATGTCAGTTCTGAGAACCTTTTTCCTACTCAGTGCATGGAGAGAGGGCGAAAAACAGAGGACAAAGGGGGGGGGGAGAGGTTCTCTGTGTGTGCCTTTTTGAGAGAGGAGAGAGAAAAGGGGAATGTAGAGGGGTATTTCAATTGGCTTGCTGAATAGTTTTGCACAAAAACCCATCACTTTTACAGATTACTGTTTCTAACAGGAAGAGATTAAAATATTCTATAAAGAAGCTACATATAGTTCAGCTAAATGTCTTATAAAATCTTACCTTCTATGCATCACAATATCCATTCTATTAATCACCATTTTCATTGCACTTCTCACTCTCTCCAAAACTTTCATTGATGTTACAAAAACTAGGTCAATAGTGACTTCATTCTGCAACTGAAAATTGATCAATGTACTCCATCACTTTTTTCACTTTGCACTCCCTTCATAAAATATTTTAAATAATAATGACTGCAGTATTGCAGAAAGTAATATTCTGTCAATAACAGTGACAAATACAGAGTGCATTGTATACCATATATTAAGACAACTTCTAACTATTAATAAATGTCAAATAAATGTGCTTTACAGTTGAATCAAAATCAGTCTGATAGTAGTGAGAGTGAGCATTCTTGCAACAGTAGTGCAGAAGTGAGACCACCACCACCACCACCACCAAATGCTGCTAAGGTAGAGCTGTTTTTTGTGGGAAAAAGTTAATATTTAATGTTAATTATGCAAATATATAAATATACAGTAGAAATATTATTACTTTTACCACTCAGAGGTTATAATCACAGGAGGTGGTCTGTCTGTCTGTTTGTCATAGTTCTGCATTGTATTGCTTAATGTGCTATCTCTAATATCTATATACGACAATGAGTGTTTAAGTTACTTTTTCTTCTTATAGAATTACACCTGTGAAAAATGCTGCAAGTCCTTTGGATACTTTTCCACTTACATGAACCACATTAAAACTTGTAGAGGGTTCTCGCAGTGCCAGAAAAAAGTGCCTTCTTTTGTGATTTGTGTGGACAGACTTTTGTGGGAAAAACTTTTACAGTGAACGTGGGATGCATCTTCACAAAAAGTCATGCACAGGAGCATATAAATCTCCGAACAAAAGTTTTAAATGCCGCAGATGTAGTGAAGTGTTTCCCAATAGAAGTGCCCTTTACAACCATAAAGTTACTCAACACGGAGGGGGAGATAGTGCACAAAATTTCAACTTAGTGTCTCCACCTTGGAAGAATTCACAAGGTGAAACCATTGACCCTGCATTCGAGGCAGCCTATACAAACAATCTTACACATATTATGGCCCTGCATACAGAAGGAGAAATTGTAAAAAGTTATAATTTTCCAACAGAAAATCTTCAAGGTGGTGTCGATGAAATTATGTCACATATTGAAAACATTTATGACGATCAAAGTAAGAGCTTTAAATTGAACATCAACTTAGGATTCATCTTGAGGAACAGAAAAGATGGCACTTATCGTTACTATATTCCGTATCAGAATAGCTACCTTTTTCAAACTCCCTTCACCATTACCAGACATGGAAGTCTACGGTCTTTAAGGAATAAGGTTAAGAGACTCAATCCCACAGCAGATGTGGAAAACCAGAGGCCTAACAGTGCTTGGGAATTGGCATATATTACCAATATCCACTTTGATATTTCCTTACTGGATTATGTCCTCGGCCACACTACAGCCCTCCCACAACACGTTAAAGACTCTCGTTCTATTGTGACTTTTACAGAGCAGGCTGACAATCTTTGTTTTTTTAGGTGCATGGCTTGGCACCAGTGTCAAAACGTTAAAGATATTGACAATTATGCAAAAAGATATCAATGTCTCCGCTGTTTCAAGCGTTATTTTAATCTGAAACGTCATTACAGCGTTTGTTCCAAAGTTACCAAATTCAAGTTTCCTGGTGGCTTTCACAAGACCTCTCAAACCGTCTTTGAAGAACTGGAGAAATATGGAATTGAAGTCGCTCAAAAAGACAGAGTTTTCCCCTATTTTATTACCTATGACTTTGAGGCTGTACTTCAGAAATTAAACAGGGACACTACAAAGAAATTGATCTGGGAAGAAAAGCACATACCAATTTCAGTCGGGGTAGTGTCTAATGTGGAAGAATTTAAGAACGGTGTCTGCTACGTCAATTATGATTTGGACGAGCTGCTATCGCAAATGATAGAATGCATGCACACTATTGCTAATGCAGTAAAAACAGAGCAAGTACAGAAATTTGCCTGGGTCTTTGAACAGTTGAAAACCCTTCAAAATTCTTTTCAATCGACAATTGAGATTCCAGTTTCAACAAACAACACCACTTTCTCCACTGCCGTTGTTGCTGTATAAAACCATGCAACTGAAAGTGACACATTTGAACCACCCTCCAAAAAGTTTGCCAAGAGAGTTAACATGCCCAACACTTTTGACAGCATGATAGCTAGATTGCGTGACACGGATGAACTGAGGCCAGAATTCCATGAATTTAGTTCGGACAACTCTGACACTGACCATGAAAGTATTTTGGGTGATGGCAATGATGAAGACACAGTTCGACAGACTGTAGACCCAAGAGAAAAGTTTAGACAAACAATGCTTAAAAAAATTGAACAGTTGTATGGGCGTTTTGATCAGTATTGCAGTTGTGTGCCAGTGTTAGGTTTTAATTCCTCTAAGTATGATTTAAACCTAGTAAAATCTAAGCTGTGTAAACATTTACAATTGACAGATCAGGACAAGCACACTTTTACGGTGAAAAGAAACAATAGCTACTTGACAATAGCTACTCCCTCACTCAAATTTCTCGATGTAAGTCACTACATTGCCCCGGGCTACTCCTATGCCCAATTTTTAAAAAGCTATAGGGCAAAAGAGCAAAAAAGTTTTTTTGCTATCAGTACCTCAGAGATCCCTCAGTGTTAAAAGAAACTAAAGTGCCACCGTACGAAGCTTTCTTTAGTGACCTGAAAGAGTGCAATGTCCTTGAACAAGACTTGAAAAACTGGTGACAAAAGCACAAGGTAAGTATGAAAACACGAGATATGGAATATCACCAGTTCCAAAAAAGGAGCAAATGTGTAGATGCCAGTGTTCTGTCTTGTAAAGATGATTGTCTTAAGCCAATTTGTCTCGTTTGCAAGAAAAGTTGTTGCATGTGTTGTGAGATGCCCGAGACTGGTCCAGGTAACTACTGCCATCTGTTAAAAGTGTGGAAGGAACACAAGATGAAGACTGTAAAGGGTTTCCTAGTATATTACAATCTCAAAGACATTGATCCCTTTACAGAGGCCATTACCAATCTCCAGCAATTTTATTTTGACAACAATATTGACCTATTCAAAGACACCATTTCTGTTCCCGGAGCTGCTAGGAAAATGTTGTTCCAATCCAAAGACTCAAACTTTGCTCTTTTCGACCAAACAAACGAAGATTTGTACAGAAAAATAAAACAGAATATATGCGGTGGTCCTTCCATTGGTCAATGTTAGAATTTTATTACAACTGTTTGTGCAAATATATACCAAGGAATAAGTTTGAGTGTGTCCAAATGGACTCGGACTCTTTATATTTTGGTCTGGCATACCAAAATCTTCATGAGGCCTTCTATCCCCAACTCAAAACAGACTTTCTCAAGCAAATTCGTGGAACCTGCGGTCAACCTTGTGAGGCGGATGCTCAAACCTTCTTTCCTCAGTCTTGTTGTAAAGAAGAATGCTCTCTATGCAAAGAATTCCAGGCCTTTTCAAAGAAGAAGCAACGGGTTATTCCATGAGTGCCCTTTGCTCCAAAACCTATGTCATACAAAAACCATGAGGGATATAAACTATCATGCAAAGGTATCAATAAGAAGAGCGTCTCAGACCCGGTAAAGATCATGTCAACTGTACTACAAAATCAGATCAGTCAGAGTGGCATTAACAAAGGTTTTAGAGCCAAAAACAATACCATGTATACCTACACACAAAAAAGGGTGGGCTTCAACTATTTTTATTGCAAGCAACAAGTTCAAGATGATGGCATCCACACTGCTCCTTTAAACTTAGTACTAAGTCCCTGGCCGGTGTACGATCGTCATATTTTTCGAGAGAGTCCTGTGGATCCTCTTTGCAATTCTTACCATTACACATTTGATGTTGACCATTTGCAATTTATTTCAGTCGATCATTTCCTAGTCTTCTCTTTGGTGAGGTTTCACTTGGGAGAAGAGTGTGCCGGTGTAGTTCAAACAGAGACAGCTTGGTCTGACATTTGCAAACACAAAAATGATGTAAGTATCAAAATGTCATGGTATGAGGAGCTAGCTAAAGTGTTAGAAGCTGCCCTTCAGTTCAAATATACCCAATGCAAAGAATTTAGAAATGCTTTAGACAGATTAAATGTTGATGAGATTGTTTTTGCTGACAAAGAGTCACTTAGGTTGTGGGATGAATTACAGTGTTGCAGTCTTAACAACAAGCAACAAATATCCTGGACAAAATGTATTGGGTACCCTATTAGCCACAGTAAAGAAGGACAATAAAACAAATTAAGGCAGATAAACTAAAAGTGTTTTATTTTGAATCTGTACAAATAATAAAATGATTAAGTAATATTTACATATATATACATGTACAATAATAATAGGGATGTTCCTTCTTAATGAATGATCACTTCTACATGTCAGTATTATTACACTATGACAGTATTACCTTTTTTGTATTACAGTATTATTACTTTGTATATGCATAAAAGAAATAAACTAATTGATCCTTGTACATCAAGTTGTTTTCATCAAACATGTCCAATATGTCTTGCATAGAGTACTCTCTGGCTCTGAAGTAACAGTTAAACAATCAATATTGCCCACACAAGTTTGTCTGATAATTTTGACGTTTTCTATTATACAGATAATTTTCACTTTGAAAACTCATATAGTCTTTGAAATGTTGGTCTGGGACTTTCCCCAGTGGGTCAAAATATTCTGTAATTTTATTGTCTTGCATAAACACAACTATCCAATGACTTCCAGCCTCTGAACTCTCGTCTTGGTTCACAACATAGAAACTCGGTTTCACAGGACTCATGGGAAGCAGATCTCTTGGTAGCACACCTCCGTAGTACTTGGCTATCCAGCTATCCATTTTCATATATATCTCTAGCTGCAGGCTGTTCATTTTTTAAAATTTTTCCCCCTACTTCACTCTACAGAATTACGTTTTTGGCTTTGTCCATCTTGATTTGTCCAGGAAATAGGGAATAGATCAAAATCATCAAATTAGATGTTGGCGTTCCAAAGGACATCTCTAGTTTGGTAAACCCCTTTCTGATTTTCCCAAATATATCCTCCGACGCTTCTCCTTGAATGTCAAAGCAGAAGAAGGAATAGCCATTGGCATATTCCGTGCGGCTTATCCAATTGCCTCCGCCGTGATGTGGATAATTGTTAAAAAACATGGACAGGAACGATGTTGTATAATCTCCAGTTGAAAAATCTGGTCTCAATGGTTGACTGGGTACACTCTGTCCATCAACAGAGATATTAATTGATGTCACATCGGCATTGATAAAGTTGAAAGGGTTGAGCTTGTAATCTCCTTGAAAAGCTGATGTCTTAACCATAGCCACAATCAGCTTGCTGGGTACCGACCCATGAAAGATATCGTCACTGGTCACCGTTGTTATACCGGATGGAACAGATATGGTCTTGAAATTTGATTTCCAGTAGGGGTAGAGTGCAGGAGAGGTAGAGAGAGCCTCATTCTGTGCTAGGATCACTGCATTGCTTACTTTGACGTGGAATACGCTCAACACAGCAGATGTAATTTGAACCTTGTACTTGTGATTGTCTCCTGTCATCAGAGAAAACTTTTTGCTGAATGGATGAAATTTGGTTACAATTTTTACACCATTTATAATTAGCCGATCCTGCTGAAACATGTCGGTGTGAACTGGACCTTCTAGCGTGACTTCTGTGGAATTTTGTGTATATTTAACCTGTTTCATCAATCCTGGGTTGTTGCCTGGGGGAACAGCATCCATGTTGCCACTGTCTTTGTAGTAGAGCTCTGACTGCAACTCACCCTCTTTCAAGTCAAACCCATAATGCAGCAACACATCTATAAGTGCTTTGTAAGGATAACAAATATTTATCTCAGAACTCACAATTTTATCCTGCAAAAGCACATCCACTTGTCGAAAAAGAGAAGACAAACTGAGGTTGACAAGTCCAACCTGATTATCTGGCTTTATGGGTGTTCCATCACTCATCACTATTCTTGCTTTGACCTTTAAACGTGTCCTCTTCAGATCGATATATTCTGCACTGGTCCCAGGGATCACGAATTCGATAATTGAACCCTCTGAAATACCATTTCTAGGTCCAAAGTTGATGTACTGTACTTCCTCAACACTCGATTCAATGCGTGGTTTCTGAAAAAGTGCTAATCTAGAAGAGTATGTCTGTTCTGCATCCATGTCGTCCTTTTTTTATATAAATTATTTATTTTTTCCTTTCTTTTTGTTTTTCTTGTTCGACTTCTTTTGGGATGATTTCGTCTTCTTAGTGCCTTGCTTTTTCTTTTTGCTTGTCCTCTTCATCTTACTTCCAGCACCTGACTGAGAGAGAACTTTGATACGCTTTGGTTTATATGCTGCAGCTTCTTTTAACTTCCGTTTTACATCCATTTTAGCTCTCTCAACTACTGCTTGGGTGGGTGTGACGAGCTGTACATCGCCTCGACCCACCTGGGGATAGACTGTATAATATTTCTGTGTAAAGGTAGTGAGATAGTATATCTATAAATACAGCAATGTACTTGAATCCATCATTCTCTTTTTCAAATGCCCCGTAATTTATGGTATCTGAGTCCCATAAATATTGCTTGGAAGGCACTATGACCTTAGGTCTCTTAAATTTTCTTATTGCCTTCCTGTACAGTGAATACGTGGTCTGCTTACTTAACCACTTCTTTATGTCACCGCTTGAAATATCTTTTCCCTTAGTTTGCACAAATTTATACAATTTATCCACACCTCCAAACGATGTAGGTTGTTTGGGATCAAAATATATTTTCTCTAAAAATTCCTCCTTTTCTCGCGTCAACATTGTCTCAATAGCTAGTCCACTTGCTTTGCCAGACACTCTTCTTCTTCTTTCTCATTCTTTTAGGTTGCTTCTCCCTGTCACTACCGCCCAATTGTCTGGGAAGATCTGGTTCACCTGGTGGTGGTGGTGGTGCTTTTATTGGATGAGGTTCCCGTGACAAAACCGTAGTCTCTTTTACTTTCTCGGCTTGATTCGGTTCATCCATTCGTTGTTCAGCTTCTTCCTTTTGTTTTGCATTGACAGTATCATCCATGCTGGTGTTGACATTCGAGGAAGCATTGGCTTCTTTAGATAATAACTGTTGGTATCTTTCCTGTGGAATTAATACTAAGGTCTTCATTTCAATATATTCAGCAGTGCCTTCATGAAGTGTACCAAGGTCTTTAATAGCTGAACTCTATGCTTTATCACCAGTCTCTTTTTCTGATTGAGCTTAGTTCTTTTGTTGACAAGTTTTTTCAAGAAAGCTTTTCGTTTATTAAGAGCTGCCCTGTCCTTGCTCGAAGATGCGATATTCATGAGATAGTAAACGATTTCAATAACGGCTTCCACTTGCGGATCTGTAACAGTGTTCAATATAGCTCTAGCTTGCGGTAATTTAGTATCCAATAATAATGTGAGAAAGCTTTTAGACCTTTTCAGCTTTTGTGACATCTTGCCCACACTGTGTCATGGTCATTTCTGAGCATCGGGTGCATAGTCCTATTGATATACGATCACTGGAGCTTCGCTTGGAAATACATTGGTTCTCAGTCTGTATTTCTCTTCAGATTTCGGGGACAGATCCACAATTAAATAACCAAACGTTTTTTTAGTAGCATCTTGATAGGCCTCTTTCAATAAAGAACCTATTCCCAATTATCTACCCAACAATGCCACTTGCTGGGTGTTTCTAGGATTTCTCATCAAGATCGTATAAGCTGTGTTCAGATTCAGTGTCCTGGCGCACTTGCCTTGGTAGTATAAATTTTGATTCAAGTAAATTACACTCAGGTTATTGTGATGACTCAGCTGGGTAAATAGTTTTTCGGCCTCTTTGCTATTGGACACCTTGTGCTGTAAGTCGTCCAGACAAATTAAGTGATGATGACCGTCAAATATGCCTTTTATCTTATCGGGGTGAGACATACCCTGCACAAATTCAAAATTTTTCTCCATATCGCCAAATAGTTTAGTCCAAACGGAATAACAATATATTATTTTTTGGGGTGGCTCTTCAAACATTGTGTCCTTAGATTTCAAGAGGTTATATAGCGAAGTAGTTTTCCCACTTCCCGTCATCCCCGACACAATCCAAGTGCAGGGAGATTGAAATTTAACCAATGCCATGTCTGAGCTTGTTGGAGACCAGAAACCAAATACTTAGATAACTGCTTTTAGCACTGGTATATACAAACCTTTTTTTTCAGATAGATGGGGGGGGGGGGGGACATATGCTATGCTCAATGGTGAACACGGTTAATAAAAACAAAGGCAAAATATCTATACTCTTTTTTAATGGCACTTATGTTTATACAGCCTGTAGATGAAATATATTTTTAATGCTGACTTACCCGCTGTTTATGCGAGCCAATTACTAGAATAAACTTGTAAATAAATCTAAAGTTATAAAAAAAAGTTCATAAATGTTTGAATGTTCCAATGTCACTCTCACAACAGTTGGCAACGTACTTCGTCCAAGGCCTTCTTTTTCACATTGAAGTATTTCTGCTTCTTTTGAGGAGCCTCAGTCAAACCGGATGGACAGCACACTGGGCAGCCAAAGTAGTCCTCCTGATTCGCATGAAATTCTCCGCATTGAACCGCTCTTTTAGGTGTAGCAATATCCTTTTCAACCTGATTAAATGTCCTGAGTAGAACAAACCACTGAGCTCGCTTCAAAGATATTCCTTCTTTGGTGGCTATGTTCCTCTTTTCTTCAATATCTTCAAACTGGCGAATCTGCACACATCTATAGGGTGAGTTGACATAGGCGTGAATGTTTCTACCCAAGTCAACGTTGCAATGAACATCCTCCTCCTTTATAC
This sequence comes from Sabellastarte sp. h YS-2021, assembly GCA_964017235.1. Classification (NCBI taxonomy): domain Eukaryota; kingdom Metazoa; phylum Annelida; class Polychaeta; order Sabellida; family Sabellidae; genus Sabellastarte; species Sabellastarte sp. h YS-2021. The sequence goes on from OZ024928.1 coordinate 142,970,899, forward strand.
AGACCTTTAACAAGGCTTGGGAGAGTTCGTCAGAGTGACGTTTCAAAATCTGGTACATCTTCGATGACAAACAAATTTCCCCATCTTTGTGGATGAATATCAAAGCCAATTCTTCTCTGAATGATTTAACTTCTAATATTTTGCCATCTTCTACATCGATTTGGTATTCCATTTTTAAAAAAGTTCACTGTAAACACTTCGAAGGGAAGTATATTTTGAGAAAGTTGCAATATCCTTTAGAGTGTTTCTTGTGTTGCTCTAGAGTGCAGTCAAAAACTTCCCACTGGTGTAGAGTGAGATCGCAACAAAAGCATCTTACTTTATCCGAAAATCCTGTGTAGTAAAAGCCAGCACTTGCCAGTGATTCGGGTCTCATTGGATGATTCTTGGGCCAATTAATAAAGCTTCCCAACCTCTTTTCATACCACATGTACTCTAGAGAGGGTCCACCCCCAAAGGTAAAGCCTGCAGGCTTTTGGGTAAAAAGTGATAGGCCAGGTTGAGGAGTGCCCACACTATCCTCATTAAATGTGCTAGGCTTCCAAACATTGCTTGAAAATTCTTTGTCCCGACTGGTCAGTGAAAAGCCCCCTGTAGCCATGCTGATCATTCAAGCTTGAGATTGCAAATAAAGAAAAGATGCTAGCATCAGCATTTTTAAAAATCTCTGGGCCTAATCAGCATTTTTTTTTAAAAAATGAGGCTGCATGGCATGTTTGGGGGGGAATTCAAATTTAAATGTATTATTTGTTACAGTTGGAACAACCTTGGATGCATAAAAATAATAATGCCTCATAACCCTTGCAAAACAATTCAGAGTCCTTTCAATATGATTGATTATTCAGAGACATCTTGGTGCCAAGCACTATCATTAAAATAATTTTGTCCATCAATCCACATCTTTAAAAAAGAAACCCCATCAAACATCAAACCCATCTAGAAATAATTACCCTTCCATATGATATGTCCTTCAATTCCCACCATCTCCTCTATAAATACCCATCCAGGTGACATGTCCTTCTATCCCCACCATCTGCCCTTTAATTAATATAATTGCCATACAAGGAGAAAACCCCACCATCCTGTCACGTGAACATGACATCAATATGATGTCTGATAGGAATCCCAGCACTGACACATATATGACGTCACTTCCTGAACTATGACCCGTGAACTTTGACCGACACTATTACTCTGACTTACCTCATGAACTGCTCCCTAATAACTACTGACACTTACCTTGCTCAAGAGAAGCCTTGATTATTGAAGTGATGGGGGTAATGAGAACATCCAGATAATCCAGAACAAGGAAAGTGAGCCAAGGGTCTAGGGTCTAGGGAACATGATTTACTAGGAGAGTTGGTAATAATTTTACTAATTTGATCTTCTGTTACAGTAGAAAACATGGAGAACATAGGGGGAGGAGAGTCAGGGGTGATGTGTTGCAAATTGACAGCAGCAGAGAATGTTGAGCATATTTTTTTCTGTGAAGAACTCCACAAACCTGTCAGCCAAAGGCTGAGGGGAATTATCGATGGGAGTATCTTGGCCGGAAGTCTGTGTAACACATCAGCCAGGACACGCCATAATTTTTGTGGGTTGTGGTGATTATCCTGAATTTTTGCTTTAAGGAATTGAGATTTGACCTGTATGCAGATTCTGTTGTACCGGTGGACTTTCTGCCTGTACTGGGATCTATTGAAGGTGGATTGAAGGTGTGTTTGGTGTGTGGTGGAGCATGTTTGTCAATAAGGGTCGACAAGGTGGTGTGATATTGTTTGTAGATAGTAGCAGGTTCTTTGGACGGATTATTAATCAGTTCAGAAGTAAGTTTAAGGAGATCTGCTTTCATTTTCTCTTTTTCGATTTTATGGTATTTACAAAAGGAGACAGTAGCATTATTCTGCGTTCTAGGGGTTACAAAATTTAGAGTGAAACTGACTGAAAAATGGTTGGAAAAAGCAGTGGTGGACATTCCCAGCCGGCACTACATATGAGACCAACAAGAGTCCCAAATGGGTTCTTATATGGGGCCTTTGTGGGTTCCCTATATGGTCCCCAGTCAGTTTTTGCAAACGGTTTTCTGATGGGACCAATATGGTTTGTCAATATGGGTAATATATGGGCCCCATATGGGGCCTTTATTGTGAAATAAATGGGTCCCACATGGGCCCAACTTGTAATTTGAAAATGGGGCCCAGATGGTTTTTGCAAATGGTTGGTGATGGGACCAGTATGGGCTCTGTATATGGGTCATATATGGGTCTGACAAGGGTACTATATGGTAAACTGCATCCAGGTCCTTATTGGTCCTACATATAGGTTCAGATGTATGGACCGGCTCAGTTTTTAAATGTGCACTACCAACACAAGGTCCATTTGCAGTTCAGCTCGCATGTAATAGAAACTCAAAAATGAGTTGATCTGTGTGAACAGTCCGCAATTTCCTTCACACTTTGCCCACATATTCTGTCTAATATTTCACCTGGAAGTATTTTAATACACTTTAATGAAACCTTTGTAAGTAATGCACAATACAATCTTGATTCATATTATACTATTATCCATTTTCCAGAATGTAATTCAAATCATTTCAAGTTCAAAATCTTATGATGTACCACATTTGTGTCTAAGCTTGTCTTATACAGAATACAGAAATGTATATCAGAAACTCATCACTTAATGATTCACCCAAACCCTTTTTCCAGATGGCCCAAGCTAAAACAGCTACATAGCCTTGTCAAGACACAAGTGAAACACATGATGAAATCCTCGGTTAATTGACATAATTAAGCACATGCAATATTTGATTAATAAAGATTTTTTTCATTATGAATCCCCACCAAAAATATCATAGTTTATTATTTTAGCCTTATTTACACAATTTTTACAAATTGCATAGATTTCTCACACATATTTATAATCTTTAAATTGTGCTGTAATTTACATCCTAGTGAAGAAAGGCTACCCTGTTTCACACCATGGGGTGTTTTCCCTTTTTCCTGGCACTGCCTCAAAATACTATCTGTGGGAAAAGATAAATATATGAGATAGGGGGTTGACCTATAAGTGACCCCTTGAGTTAAACTAAGAGAAACTAAAATTTTACAGAATTTCCACCACAACTGTAGACTTAGGATTTCTGTACTCTTATACATGAAAAAGGTGTTTGTGGTACATTAAGGTAATATATAAACCACTAGATTATTACTTAGTGAGATATACAACAAATTTAATTTTAATACATTATTCACAAAAACTTGGCAATACATATACAGAGTTATAACATGGCTAATGTATAATGAGGGTCCAATGTGGGAATATTATACCCATTTTTGACCTTCACAGGTCCAACCAATATGCATGTAACCTTTTATTTAAAAAGCTTTTGTGGCGAGTTGTGTTTCTCAAATAGGACCTTTATTATTTTTGGATTTGTTTTCATTCAAAATCAGAAGTTAATAAAGAACACTTGTTATATATATTTACATTTTTCCTCTAGAATTTATATATGGGACCTATCTGGGACCCTTATACCAATAAATCACCCATATTGCTATTTGCCCACCTATAGCCCACATAGGCCCCATATGATCATGCTTTCTGGGTTGGAGATATTATCATTGTTGGATTTGGTTAAAACCTGATCGAGAGTATGTCCATGAATATGAGTCGTGAAATTAACTTTCTGAATTAAGTCAAACGAATCAGTGAGTGAAAGGTTTTGGAATTTGAACATGTTGTTTCAATGTGAAGATTGAAGTCACCGATGATAGCCAGATTTTCCATGGTGTGATGGATATCCTTCTAAAGTGACTGAAACTGTTCAAAAAAGGTTGGAGTACTAGAGGAAGATGGTCTGTATCTTCTCAAAAAAATATCTTGATGAGGAAATTTTCAAAGGTGGAGCAGGCCTTTGTAGGAATAACGGATGCATCCAATCCATCTTTAACAGAAAACCCCAGTCCTCCACCACGGCGGGCCTCTTGTGGCTGTTGAATCAGACTGGAACCTGGTGGGGTGATTTCAGACAAGTTGGCACTTGTGGTGTCAGGTCTTATTCAGGTCTCTGAAACAAATTTTGCAATCCCATGACTTCATATTTTCTAGTCAAACATGACTATTAACCATTTAAAGTACACTATGTATGTACCTGTGTATATTAATTGGTAGCGAGTTGTAGTAGTGAGACAATGGTACCGAGTTGTCTTGGTTACGAGTTCTATGACTTCCAGTCCAACAATAAACTAAGTCCTTTTGAATAATTTGCCCGACTGATCTAGCTTGAATGTAAATTGTGCATTAAAACAAGCATATTATGCTACAGCTTATCAGCGAATATGTTGAAATATATAAAAATAAATCACATTATATTCCGGGTAGTATAAAACTGTAAGACTTTCTGTTCTGGAACAAAATTTAAGGTAAAAAAACACCCAACTTTAACCAAAAGTGGGCTCGTTTTGTATTTCGTTGGCAGAAAACACGACTTCAAAGGGTTTAGGATGTGGTCATTCTTTTCAAGAGATCCAACAAAAGACTTTGCCTACGAAATAGGAAACAAAGTACCAGGCCTAGAAGAAAAATCTCTTTGGAATCTCCATGAGGGCAAACGAAAGGTATACTGTAAACACAATATTGGGGCAAGGGAACTGACGGAAGATCTCCCTGCTCGACCCATGTTTTAACTGGGGCCGTATTCACAAAAGGGGTCAAGCTCAACTTAAGCTGATTTTTGGCTCAAGTTAAGCTGAAAACTGGATCAGGATCAAGTTAGTATTCACAAAGAATTTGAGCTGATTTTGGCTCAAATTTTGGCTTAACTTTGATCCATCTACTGCTTCTACTGCTTCCCTCCATAAGTTGGCCGCAGTCATAAGTTGGCCGCGGCTCATCTACAGGCTCCAGAAAGACAAGTAGGTTATTGTAGACCAATGAAAATTGTTGCATATAATAAGTTTAATAATAATACATGGTTTCAGGGTGTAGTAGGCCACTCATGTTAAAGCCCTGTGAAGCTGTGCTGAGGGCGGCCAACTTATGACTGCGGCCAACTTATGGAGGGAAGCAGTAGGCATAAATTGGCCGCGGTCATAAGTTGGCCGCCATCACCAAATCTTGAAATTTCTACAAATTTAAAAGCTGATTGCAATCGTAAATGGTCCATTATTATTACATTTATGCTTTTTATTCGTTTTAAACACTGTACAAAGACTTATTTGTCTGTTTGGCCCAATTAAATTAGTGGCGGCCAACTTATGACCGCGGCCAACTTATGCCTAGAAGCAGTAGGATGTAGACCGAGTTTCTGTCCCGTCGCCAATTGCGGGTCCCACTAAACACCGTGTGGAGACTCCACACGGTATCTCCACACGGTAAACGTGCGGAGTTTTAAACACTATTAAAACTGTTTTGTATGTACATTTATTTGCTGTCAAATAAATAAACTGAGTGCCAAAAGACTTCAAAATGTAAAATATTTGCAAAATTGTTAGAAAAATTGGACATATCTATAAAAATTGTACATTGCCACATTATGGAGATTATGCTGAGGGTATTGCTCGGAGGTCCAGAATTTATCTTTATTCTTATTATAATATTTTATGTATCAGAAGAGATAAATTGTGAGGTATTTTATCAAAACTTGATTGTTATCTGTCTCTAAATCTTTAAGGCTTTAAACCTGCATTTAATCTCTTTGCACTTCATTATATCACTTTTACATAAATATCTCTTTGAAAAAACTTGTATTTACCATATACTCTAGAGATCTGTTTGAGTTATGATTATCCCCACATTTTCTGGCTATATTTTATACACATGGTAGATGACTTATTGCAATTTGAATATTGGATTGGAATTGTTTGATAATATTATAAGGAGAATGGAAACACTATTGTCATTATTTAATTGTGACTTGAATGCATACACTACTTGTGGACACAAACAGTTTAGCCTCGATTGCAATGAAGTGCAATTAGATTGAGAAGCCATGTCACATTTTTGGAGGTGTGAAATTAGATAATGAATAACTGAATAATAATTTCATTGCTTTTATATCTAATATTTAAAAGTCATTACCACTTAAATATATTCTTATTATCCACCAGCAAATATGTTCTGGGGCTTCTATAACTCAGTCAACATAAAGTGACTCCAAAATAACAGTTTAATCTGGGGCTTCTACAACTCCATTAATATGAAATTGACTCCCCAAAAATTCGATTTTGGGGTTTATACAACTCGACCTTTATAAAAGTGACTCCCAAAAATTCAATTATGGGCTTAATACAACTCGATCTTTATTAAAAGATACTCCACACGTTTACCGTGCGGAGAGTACCGTGTGGAGCCCCGAACGGTGTTTAGAGGGACCGCCAATTGCTATTGATATACTGATGGACACAATGGCGAGGGACAGAGTTCCCATGTACACGGGTGGTCACGAAGATAAACGGTCATAGAGATAAACGGTCTTCAGAATTCTTCAAATATAAGTGGTCTAAAGAGAAGCACAACACAAACCAAATACCAGATGTCTTGATAAGCTTTCTTTGATTGTATTTTCTTATTTAGTTTGTGTGATTTTGTTGTTTACGCCACTTAGATTTGAACAATTCTGAAGACCGTTTATCTCTATGACCGTTTATCTTCATGACCACCCGTGTACCTGTTTTCTGTGTAAATCTCGAACGGCATATTTGTACACGTATTATCACTGGTACAAAGTGTTATTTGCATTCTTTTAGGTATGTAAATGTGCCGTTCACTAATATTTAATGCCTATCCAACTGTTTTGTATATAGTTCAACCAATTTTCATATTGTAAACAAACCTTGAACATTACAGAGTTCACTACAAAATAAATTTCTGGCTTCGAAAAGCAGTTTAATTTAATAGCATATGTATTGTAAACTGGATACAGCTATAATAGACATAACAGGAGTTTTGAAAGTGAATACAATAATTCCCCACAGTTCGAGATTTACACAGAAAACAGGTACATGGGAACTCTGTCCCTCACCATTGTGTCCATCAGTATATCAATAGCAATTGGTGATGGGACAGAAACTCGGTCTATCTAGGTTGGTGGAATAAGTTTTGGATCAAAGTTTGTAGCTTTATAATTAACTAAAATAGCAAACATAACTAAAATAGAAAAATAAACCATTGGTTAATAATCTTCAATCCTTTATGTTGTTAATTAATAAGTTTTTAATACTTTTTTCTTGTTTTAAGTAGGCTTGTATTGATGTGTAAAATGGGTCAGATTTTATTGTTTATTCTGGATCAAAAGTGGGCAGAGCCTAAATTTTTGGATTAAATTTGAAATATAAAAATTCTTTATTGAAAAAAATAATGAACCAAATTTATATCAAAGTATATTTTGTGGAAATTCAGATTCAAAAAGGCTGTTTACAATGAATAAAAGTAATTAACTTGTGCGTTGCTAAGACAGGGTTCCCACTGCACAGGGAAAACAGGGAAAATAGTGAAAGGTAATTCCAGACAGGGAAAACACAGGGAATTTGAAAATTTTGGAAAAACACAGGGAAAACACAGGGAATTTGAAAACTTCAGAATGATTTTGAAGAGTAACAGCCATTTGCATTCACGCGCCGCGGGTCGCGACTCGCAGGTCACATTTGATGTTTTGGCGCTAAATTAGAATATTTAGTAAGAATCTTTAAGTAATCATAGCTTTTTTATTTTTTACCGATTTTGACATTTTCATCCTTCACCAGTTTGTTCAGGGAAAACACGGGGAATTTAAATCGGAAAAGAGAGTGGGAACCATGCTAAGAAAAATTTTTACAAATTTTTGGCTCAGCTGATCCTTCCTTTGTGAATACAGACTTGAGCCAAAGATCAGCTGAGCCATTTTCCATGATCCTGAACTGATTTTTCGCTCAGCTTGATCCATGTTAGTGAATACGGGCCCTGCGTTTCAACTGAATGCGCTTCTCTGAGCGAGTTTGACTTTGTACGTCGAGAGTGTCGGTGCATACAGAAGAGAGGCCAAACGACTTGGAATTCTTCCGCGGAACACGAAATTCACCTTTCCGACCAATCGCCACTACTGGTGGGTTCATTCGGAATTTCAAGATGGCAGTGTACAGTAGATCTAAACAAATTGGTTCAAACAAATCAGTATCCAGCACCAGTAATTTTTTTTCTGGTTATATAGTTACGTTTATTCATTTTTACCCCACAGCCCTTAAGGGCTGTCGGGGTATTGTTTTCACCCATGGTGTCCGGATGGGCGGGTGGGCGGGCGGCGGGAAATAGTTTGTCCGGGCTGTATCTCAGAAACCGTAAGGTGTAGGAAGTTCATACTTGGCAGGAACAAAAATGGCTGAATTACGGTTTGGATGTTTTGAATATTACCCATGCATACAGAAGTGGCAATACATTCAATGAATGCTTATGTGTGGTGTTGGAGAAAGCCTGTGGTTCACTTGATGAAATTCCATCTGTTACAATGGGAACTTGCAAAAGGAAATTCTAAATGAATTCTAATATGACTTTAACAGTGCTTAATCTGCATCAACAGACAGACCCTAACGTGCAACAAGATTTTAAAGGTTAATACAGCAAGGTCAAAGGTTAATCAGTGTTACATCATGACGTGGCACACCTAAAACTCTCAACCAATGTCCCTACCAAGTATAAACTTCCTACACCTTACAGTCTCTGAGATATAACCTGGACAAGATTTTATAGGTCAAGGTCGCTACAGCAAGGTCAAAGGTCAAATCAAGGTCACATGACATAGCACACCTACACCCCCTAGCCAATGTCCCTAACAAGTATCAACTTACTACACCTTACAGTTGCTGAGATATAACCCAGACAAGGTTTTATAGGTCAAGGTCGCTATGGCAAGGTCAAAGGTCAAATCAAGTTCAGACCATGATGTTGCACACCTACAACTCCTAAGCAATGTTCCTACCAAGTATCAACTTCCTACACCTTACGGTTTCCGAGATATAGCCCGGACAAGATTTTGTAGGTCAAGGTCACTACAACAAGGTCAAAGGTCAAATCAAGGTCAGACCATGACGTTGCACACCTACAACTCCTAACCAATGTTCCTACCAAGTATCAACTTCCTACACCTTACGGTTTCCGAGATATAGCCCGGACAATATTTTATAGGTCAAGGTCACTACAGCAAGGTCAAATCAAGGTCAGACTATAACGTTGGACACCTACTACCCCCAACCAATGTCCCTGCCAAGTATCAACTTCCTACACCTTACAGTTGCCGAGATATAGCCCGGACAAGGTTTTATAGGTCAAGGTCACTACGGCAAGGTCAAAGGTCAAATCAAGGTCAAACCATGATGTTGCACGCCTACAACTCCTAACCAATGTTCCTACCAAGTATCAACTTCCTACAACTTACGGCTTCCGAGATACAGCCCGGACAAGATTTTATAGGTCAAGGTCACTACAGCCAGGTCAAAGGTCAAATCAAGGTCAGACCATGATGTTGACTCCAATTTTACAATGTCAGAGCTAATTCAACAGTAGATAAACAACATATTTAAACAAATGCTCTAAATGCAATAGTTTTCAATTTACAACTGATTTACTCAACAGTGAGTACCTAAAAGTAGCTATTACTCGGCTATGCAATGACATACAGGTCTGCAATTTCACTATGTTATAGCTGACCCAAAAGTAGGTGAATGACATATTTAAAGAAAATACTCTAAATGCAATAGTTTTCAAGTTACAAATGATTTACTCAACAGTGAGAACCTGAAAGTAGCTATTACTCACGTATCCCATGACATACAGGTCTGCAATTTCACTATGTTATAGCTGACTCAAAAGTAGGTGAACAACATATTTAAACAAAATGCTCTAAATGCAACAGTTTTCAAGTTAGAACTGATTTACTCAACAGTGAGAACCTGAAAGTAGCTACTGCTCAGCTATGCCATGAGCTACAGATCTGCAATTTTATGTTATAGCTGACCCATAAGTACATCAAAAACATATGAAGCAAAATACTCCAAAATACAACAGTTTTGAAGATACAAGCAATTTACTCAACAGTGATAACCTCAAAGTAGCTATTACTCGGCTATGCAAAGAGCTACAGGTCTGAAATTTTACTATGTTTTAGCTGACCCAAAAGTAGCTGAATAACATATTCATATAAATTTTTTTTTGAGTTACAAGTGATTTTACTCATTATGAAAGGTTATGAAAAATCAGAAAGTAGCTATTACGCACTTAGCTATTGGAATAGACACCCAAGTTACTCACCATGTTGTAGCTATAGAAAAAGGAGCTGAATAACATATTTTAACAAAATGCTCTAAATGCAATACTTTTCAAGTTATAGGTGATTTACTGCATGATTTCACGAATTTTAATGCATTAAAAATTATTTTAAAAATTCATAAAAAAATAATTAAAAAAGATCCCGCCTGATACAGACACAAAGGAATGTACTAGTAGCCTTGTACACATAAGCAAGATAAGAGAGAAATCCCTCCAATAGTCAATGAGAAAATAAGTGATTTAGTGCACTATTTCATGAATTTTTATGTATTAAAAATTATTGAAAAAATTCATAAAAAAAATTAAGACAGATCCAGGTCTGATACTCACACAAGGGAATCTACTTGTGACTTAGTACATATATGCACGAAATGAGAGAAATCCCTGCAATAGTCACTGAGAAAATTGTGATAAAGTGTTGAAATTTTCACACTTTTGGTGGGGTTACCTCCCTTGTAATGTCTCTAGCAAACAGACGAACAGACAGATTTGCATGCCTTGAACAATTTTTCATCCTTGATAGCATGTCTCTAGGCATTGTAGTTTTGGAGAAGTTGTTCATGTGGACGCCAGAGTGACGACATAAGTCAGTTGACATAAAAACTTATGAAAACCTTCTTTCTCTCATTTTTAATGTTGATTTGAATATTTACGAAAAACATTAATAGTCTTTTAATAAAAAAGTTGTGATATCTCATATGAAATCAATCATATTCCCTGTTTACTTGAGATTAATATCCATTGTTTTTAACTGTAGTGGTGAATCTTATTGCAGCGTATTAAGGTGTCAAGAAATTATCACATTTGCTCCAACTGACAAAAAATCTAGACATTTGTGATAAAGTTAAACAAATGACCGCTCGTTCTCAGGTGTGACAATCAAATGTATCAGTTTAAGAAAATGTTCTAGAATGACCATAAATGCTGTCATTTTATTATTGAATTATCTTGTTTTAATACTTCATCTTTATATACATTTCTTTTCCTTAGATATTATTTTCTCTACTTAAGCATTATTTGGAGCTTAATATAACTTTCACTGCTCTGAATGTATCTTGAACTTTGTACTGTTACACTACTTCTATATCTCATGGTGTTGAAAAATATTTCCCCAGGCTGTGGGGTACGGGCATCTCTGATGCTATTTTTCTACTTGCTGTTTCTCATAGGTAGAAGGTTGAATGTCTTCATAGGTGATATGTATAACATATATATATGTCCTCTACAACCTTGCAGACATTTGACCTTGAAGCTCTTAATTCAAGGCCATCCACGGAGTGCCAAAGTGACTGACATAGCGGACTTTAAAAGTGCTTATATCTCCCTTATTGTTGGTCCTAGAGGTTTGCAATGTGAAACCAACTTATAGGAAATCATGTGCTGCGAATCTTTTGATGTGGTCAGATTTGATCTTGGACCCCTCCTTCAAGGTCAAATGAGGATAGTCAAACTTAAAAGTGCTTATAACCCGCTAATTATTTTTCCCAGAGTAGACATTAATGCTATAGATAAAACTATAGGGACTCAAGAAAGACAGATTCACCCCTTGGAATATCTTTAAACTTGAAATTGTCTCATTTTTGAGGTGAAGTAACAGTGTTTTCAAATGTTCAATGTGTATGTTATCCTTTACTTTCTTAAGTTGTCCCAATTTGGCATAAACAGGTTCAGTGAGGTTTGATATGCATTGTCCTAAGTTACTTAAATAGTTTTTTATTTAGTTAGTTGGGATTATTTATTATAATGTTTTTAATCGCTCGATGGTTCTTGTTGCAGTCCAATGGAGAGTTGGTGTCAGTGTTTTGTTTTGATGTTAAAAATAGCAGTGAAACACAGGTATGTGGAAAGTGTATTTGTTTTTTGTAACATTAAACATAGTAAATACGAACCCTGTAAGTTCACTTATCCATCAGGTCCGATTAGATCACGAGTGCCCAATTATGATGTAAAACATTTACATTACTTGAGATATCATGTCTAATGAGTTAAAATTCTGTTAATCCATTCAATAATCTTATGAAGTGTGATATTTTGGTTGTGAAATGTTGTGAAGCATTTGGAAACCTGGGGTCTTAAACTGATCAAAATGAAGTAGTAGGGTTGTGCTTTGGCAAAAGATACAGTATTTTAGATGTTGCATTGAGTGTATGAGTTAGTTATAAGTTTATTTTACTGTTTTAAGATGTATAACATCAAAATAAATATGCATGTAAATACCTCAAGTGGTGTCAGAATTTCAGAATAAAGTTTCAAGCTCTTGGAAGATGAAAAAAGTTATTATTTCATGAGTTTCAAAATAGTGTAATATTTAGTTTTTCATTTTATATTCATATGATGACTATTATTAATTGCAGAAGTTAACGGTGGCATTTGGTCTTAAAGCAATTACTTTTTCAGCTCATGGATTTCATATTCAGTTAGTACTAGTGCTGGGAGATCGCTTGGATTTTCCCTGTCGATGTTCGTATCGGACATTTGTAACCAAACTTCGAACATTTCCGATTATGGAGTCGAAGTGTAAAAAAGGCAGATAAAATATTAATATTAAATTATATGAAGTAAAATACACACAAATTACCACAAATATGACCAAAATATAATCTAAAAGCCATTCACAGATGTCTCCCTCACTAACAGACTATGCTTGATGTATCCTCACTTGTGATTGGCTGATTTTATGATTACCATGACAACAGTTGGAAAACCCCAAGGTGTTTCTATTTACGTTATTTTTATTGCATTCACGACTAGTTTTGTGATTTTAACTGATGGGTATTTCAGATTTTTACAAAATATTATTAAGGTTAGCATTTTATTGTGACCAAAAGGCTGCAAAGAAATGGATTTAGCGAATATCGGTTTTACTTAAATTTTACCGATCATTGATTGGCAATGAGCCAGCGAGCGATAATACCGAAGTTTGCGAACATCGTCCCAGCACTAGTTAGTACTAATGGAGATTAGGATCTATTGGGTTTTATGGACTGGCTCAAACCTGATGAAATTTTCTAAAAAGAATTTAGGAGACACAAAACAGATTTCTATAATATTATCTTCATAAAAATATTGATTACAAGTTTCAGTGTATTAAAGGCTTCAGAAGTTCAACAACATATGAATAGTTTATTACCCAAAAACGAAACTAAAGTAAACTGTAGATTTAGCATGAATTTATTTAGATATTGTAATAAATTGTAATATTTAAATGAACAGGTAAAAGCCACATATTTATGAAGCGTTAGAAATCTTTTACGAACAAAATTAAAATGTTATACATTCCATGTGAGAAACTTTGTGTGTTTGCAATAAGTTTAGTGCAAAACGAAATGGATGGTGCAATATAAAAGTTGGTGTGTGCAAAATTTGCCAGGTAATATTGTATATATTTTGATATACATTTGTTTTATTCCACCATAATCAAAATATTGTGAAAAGTATTTTATCCAGAACATCTCACATAAGCAAAACAGGTAGGTAATAATAACAGATATAAACCATTCAGTATTGTCTTTTGTAATTTATAAAGAATGGTTATCGTTTATAAAGTTATAGATGTTGGTATTAATGGGAGTGTTCCACTTGTGCCGTCTTGTCGATAACTAAGGATTTTTTGTGGGTTGGGAGCAATGTTTACAGAGTTGGTTATGGTTGGTTGTAGTTTCCCAGGTTATCACAGTTGATTGGCAAAATATCAAACATGAGCAAAACTTGATCCTGACCGTGGGTCTGCTCACCTGGAAATTGTAAACTGTCCTGACTTGTCTGTTTATATCTTGTCATAGTTACTCCTGTCGTGGTCAAGTACCCAGACACCTCTTCACAACAGGTCCTAGACACAAACTGACCATACTTGAAAGGAAACCGGCCTGTTGTAAATATTACCAACCTGACTTAGACACTTCCTGTCAAGACAGGAAATCTCCAAGTCTTTGGCTACAGAGTCAGTAACATCTCAGCAGGACATGCCTGGAACACACCAGGACAAGCTGTAAAGGGAAACCGACAAGGGGGTTACAGCCACAGACAAGCTGGCAAGTGTGTTGGACAGGCTGGCTTCATTTCACTGACCCAAGACTTGTTGGTTGCAATGTGTGTATATAAAAGGCAAGTCGGTGTACAGTATACATCATATTCATTTTCAAGTCTGACAGATTACACCTGGCAGCGTTCAGATAGGCTTCTTTTTTTTTTTTACAAATTAACTTAGGATTTAGTGTAGATATATAAGTTGAGCTGACTTACTGATAGGTTTTTGTTTTTTTTACAAACACTGCTTTGATTCGATTTATAAGTTGGGTCCTAAAAAGGAATGTGATGAAGATAGAGGTCCCCACAGACACACCTACAGAGTTTAAGTTGGGAGATGCAGCGGCTGACATACAGAGGAGGAGGGAGGAGAGAGAACAGAGGAAGGTGGAGGAGGGAGAGAAACAACAGAGGGAGGGTGGAAACTCCAGTCACAGACAGAGGAGCCAGTGGCCAAAAACAGAATGAAATGGACGCAGAGGGTAGAGGAGCGGCAGGCTCATCTGAATTCCAATCCAGGCACAAAAAATTGATTTAACAGACATTTATTAACAGACTCAGATGAGGAGGCTATTGTGGATTTTGTCAAGGATCATGAGGAGCTTTGTGACAAGACCAACAAACACTTTAAGGACAAGGCCAGGCAGGATTGCCTGTCTGAGAGGTTCTGCAGCAGCCGCAACCTGTTAGTGAAAGTTTGCAAGACTTTGTTTGACTCCCAAAGGACTCGCTACTGAAAGTTAACCCAGTCCAAGTCTGGTCAGGTTCCCAAGAAAATGACAGAGAGGCAGAACTGGATTCTGGACAAATTTAACTTCTTGAAGACCCACATAACAAGGAAGAGCCTCAGCAAATCTTCAGGTTTCAAGTCCCAGTCTAGGTTTCAGTCTAACCTCAGCCCACAACATTTCACATAGGCCCATGGATACTGACAGAATAAAGACCAGCATCCGCTCTGGCACAACACCCCAGCTATGCATTGCCAATAACAGTGTAGTGTCCCAGCCTTCATCAGTTGACCAGCATGGTATGGATCAGTTTGCGCAGATGAAGACTGTGCTCACATCTTTCCTTGGTCTAGGCAGGAGACCACCAGGACAGCATTCTGCAACTACCTCCAACTGAAGTTGAAAATTCAAATTTAGGAGAGAGACTTTCAAACTTTCAGAAACGAGGCTGTGAAACTATTAAGTGGGACACAGAGCAGGGTAGAGCAGTACCACTTCCACATATGTGCCACCACAGACTTATCAGCAGCAGACACAGCAGCCACTGCCAGGGAATACATCTTTATTATTCCCGAAACCCAGATGCCAGCAAGCCAGGCCATCCAACCAGTTCAGCAGAGCCTAATGGTGTCCAGAGGACAGCAACAGCCCAGAGGGCCACAGACTTCATACCTAGTTATTGATGAACAAAAACCTGGCACCTCAAGACAGCTATATGTCACCATCAGCCCGACCAAGGCCTTCAACCCACCATCAGTAGCCTCTGTCACATGCGAAGAAAGTTCACACAACATCTCAAGAGCCTCTGCAGCAGCCAGCTCAGCCCCAGCCCCCCAGCAGTCATCTGAGCCCAAGCAGCAGCAAGAGTAGACTTACTGCACGTACCTATAATCGGTTGTCTTCTGGACAACTGCTGATTTATAGGGCCTACTCAGGATCACCTGAATCCTTCTAGAACAATTTACAGCTATGTGTTAAAAAATCCCAAACAGAAAACATTACACTGCCCCATACCAAACACATGACCCCAAAACACAAGAAACAAAATGAGTGAATGTGTGAGTGATTGAAAATTTTAAGTAAAAAGAATACAAATAATTTTTATGTAGACTTCAACCATTTTTGAAAAAACAAAACAAAAAAACGCTTTCAAATTTGACTTTGAAGAAACTTTGCCAATTTTGAAGAGTTTGAGCTTTAGATTTGACTTTTGACCTTTGAGAAACTTTCAAAGTTATAAAAAGATTTTAACACTACATAAAGTTTTAAAAATTTAAAAGTTTTAAAAAATGGAAAAAAATTGGAAAAAAAAAGAAAATAAAAACCCTGAAAAAATGGAAAAAAATTGAAAAACAATTTTCACATTTAATGTGGGAGTTTTGAAAAAAAAGTTGTGTTTAAGTTACTCAACATTATTATGGGCATTGTGTTTTCTTTGGAAACTGTTTGGAAATGTATAAGAGATTTTTGGAAATTTGTTGGAAATTGGTGTAACACTAGCTTAAATAAAAGTTTTGGAAAAATTGGGTAGTCCTGAAAAGGAATGATTGATGCCAGCCTTTTCTGTGTCCAGGGTTGTTCCTCATGACATCTCAGATCCTGTCCTCATGCCCAACCAAGGTGATTGAAACAATCTTTCAGTAGGTCTGGCTGATGTTTGGCCTCCCTCGAAGGATTCCTATAGTTTTCATCAGGCACATACAGCACTTGTTCATTTGCTATGGCTGCTATGTATCTGCTGGGGTTGGTGCCTTGCCTGGTCCACCTTGGTGTGTCCTCAGCATGCTGTGCAGCACAACACATGTCAAAACAACGTCTCTGACAACCTTTGGCCTTTGCTCCATTCAGTAAGACATTGAATCTGCTTGCCAGGACTCGCTTATTCCTCGCTTGACAGGAAAATATTTCCCCAGGCTGTGGGGTACGGGCATCTCTGATGCTATTTTTTTGTCTGCAGGTCACAATGGAAATCAAAATATTAAACTTAATCAAAAACAAAAGGACCCTAAGGTTATGTAGAAAGTCTGATGTGTAGCTGGCATCTATGCAGTGATACATGATGAGTTATAGCAGCCAGAAGGGATTTATATAGTGTTGGTTTGATCCGGACTCAGGATCCTGACTCCAGAAATGAAGCAGTCCAGTCTGGGTGGATAAGGACACTGCTACAGTCTTGTTGGTTTGCCAATAGAGCTTGTCATGACCTGATAGGGCTTGTTGGTAGGGGTTTACAGCTTGCATTAGGAGTGTCCTGCCTTGTAGAGAAAAGTACCCGACCCCAAGTCAGGTCAGGAGTTTGCTCCAGACAAGCCAGGATGCACTAGGTCCTATTTTTGCACCCTTTTTTCTGGATTTTGGTACCAGACCTCTATCTTTTCTAACTGACCCTAGTGTCGTAGGGTGAGTTGTAGTGTTGGCTCCAGTGGAACACCCACATATAATTGTGATACTGAAGGAAAACTAAGCTTCAGTCATTGTAAATGGTGTAAAGATTTCCAATAAAGTCAGTTTGTTTTGTTCATCAATGTTGCACCAAATTTGGTAATTGCAAAAATAAATGATGCTTTGAGATGGTGATATTGATTATTTGATGCAGTGTTTATGACAGCAGTGGGGTTTTCAGCTTCAGTAATTAATAAATATTTACTGGAAGTTGTTTCTCTCAAGCTGATTTCCCAAAAGAGTCTTTCATAATGCAAACCAATAACAATGTTTCACTGGTGAAATACAAGGTAAGTTTTCCCCTGTATTGTCGAAGTCACAACAATGGTACTTCCTTGCACTGCTGCACAACATTTTAACTCATTTTGGTTTGCTTGGGACATTGCTCTCAAATACCTGTACAAGTCTTTTTTGTACAATTTCATGAAGACGATCAATAGATTTGATATTTTATCACATTTTACTTTCAGGTTCAGCTTGCCAAAGCATCAATAAAGAAAATAAAGACGCTTCGACACCCAAATATATTAACCTATGTAGATGGCTTAGAGGTAAATTTCAAAATAGTATATTGCCCATTTTTTGTACTTCAGTTTACTTTTCTTTGTTATATACCCTTTTCTGAATATTAGAAAAGGGAAATTTATCTTCTTTTGTATCAGTTTTATCTTATACATATGTCAGCTACTCATTTATATAATGTTTTAATATAAAGCCAGAGTAATTTTGTAAAGTAATCACTTTTGGTTCAAAAAGTTCGAATTTCATTGATAATTTGTTGCTTTAAAGGGGTATTTTCCCCTTATAGCTGATAGATAAACTTCAAACCTTGTTTGTTGCATTTTGTCATTGTAGAATGAAAAGGTGATGTATATTGTGACAGAATATGTTTTACCTCTGGAAACATACATTCAGGAAAATGCAGATAAAGGGAGGAGCAATGAACTTGCTATCTCATGGGGTTTGCATCAGATCACAGTAAGTTATTAGTTATGGCAATATTTTGTCATTATAAGTTATACTGCAAAAGCTCTACATTATAAACTTTTGCTTTCCATTCTTCATCAACATTACTTGCATTGGTATCATCAAAGTCTAGATATTAATTGTAAAACATTTTCTTGTAATTCTTGTTAAAAGGCTGTTTTCTTAAGGAAGATCTTCACTTTGGTGTTATAACAAAATATTATTTATATTATTTACTCAATAAACTTTGTTGCAAGAATATGGGTCTCTCTGCTTAGCAGTATAACACTAAAATATTGAGGAAAACTTTCTTAATGAAAATTATCTTTATTATCTATCATTATCAGATTTCTTGTCAATAGACAAATCTTCCCAAGACCTATAATCAACATTGAAAAATGATTTCCAGGCTATTTTGATTTTGCACATCAGTGGTATAAGTGTACTAAATATGACTGTGCTACAGTAGGCTCTGCATTAGTAAACCAGGGGCCACGGTGGCAGAGTGGTAACACTCTCGCCTCCCACCTTGGGGTTCGGTTCCCGGCACGGCCTCAAGTGGGAAAGCTGGTAGTTGCTTGCCATTGGTCGGCAGTTTACAGTACAGAATCCTGATGAACTGTATGTACTGGTTTCCTCTGCCCTTCCAACTACCCGTCATGATATGACCTGTACAGTGTTGAAAGCGATGTAAAACCCAAAAATAGATTAATAAATAAATACATTAGTAAACCAAGTATAGTCCCATTTCATCAAGTGGAGCCATTTTGAGCTCCCACTAACAGAAGAGGCTGTATATTTGAAAGATCAAGTGGAAGCTTTCCATAACTAGAACTATATCCATTGGATACTGGAGGATAGTCTTGTATATAGTGTACTCTATTATATTTTTCTTTCAGAAAGGCCTTAGTTTCTTGGTTAATGACTGTAATTTCATTCATAACAATATCTGCCTGTCCTCAGTATTTGTGGATAAGGCAGGGGAGTGGAAGCTTGGTGGGCTGGATTACATGTACCCAGCTACGGGACAGGAGTCTATCCCTCCAGTGAAAATACTTCCTGCTTTGGAGAAGTATGATCCTCCAGAAAGAGCAGGACCTCGGAAAAAGGCCGCTGAGAAATGGTAAATTGATAGCATGGTAGTTTTTGCATTTGTTTGGGTGTATTTTTAAAATTTATGGAAAGTTAAGAATTAGAACACAGCAGGGCAAGAAAATTTGAAAATATGTCTTACTTTGGAGAAATATGACTGTTCTGAAACAGCAAAGGAAATGAGGACACTTTGTATTGTTTTGACAGCAAATATACAGTCCCAGTATTGTCATGATCTATTTCTAGGATTCTGCAAAGTTGCAAAAACAATATGTTGGTGGGGCTGGGTATTGGTGGAGTTATAAATTCAATGTAGGTTTTGTTGGACAAGTTGGGTGTCCCCAAACCATCTATTAGATTGATGTGCGACAGCTATCCATCAATATTTTGGTTTGCGGACTCTAACTTGATGCTTCTACAGATAGATTTGAAACTTGACAGGGTGGTAGGACACCATCCGGGCCAGGTTACTTAATGCCATTTTGAAACACAACATGGCTGCCAAATCTGCCATCTTGAAATTCTGTTTCTAGACTCTAACTCAAAGACGCTTCCATGTATCACTTTCAAACTTCACAGAGTAGCAGAACAAGATTCCTTTTAACAAACCAATAATAACTTAAAATTTGTTGCTTTACTATATGCCTGATACCAATTTTGCAACCCATCTTTTTGGGGTTTATAGCCCCAATTTTCTTGATTAGTCAAAGGTAATCTGATCAACTGCTTTGCTGACACAATATTGTCCTCACTGGCCACAGTAGCTAGTTTGACATCTAGTCTGACCATCACTTCTGTCTTTGCTTGATGTAAACAACTGACAATGCTGACAGGCCTGTCCCAGTATGACCCTGGCAATTGAACAGGATGTAAAACCCTAACTAGTGCTGTCACTCACTGCTGCAAATTAACATTGAATATCGCCCTCATTGGCTGGCCGAGTACCAACATATGTTGACTTCATAAACTCACTTCAAAACGAAACTATTCAATTAAAATGTTAAGTAATATTGTTTTCTCACCTGAATACAGCATTTTAGGGGCATATTTGTCTTTTTATTTTGGTTGTTTATGCATTGTCAAAAGTAGGAACACTTTGAAAACCGTCAGTATATTAAAATAATTATTTAATTCCGAATTGCTGCATAATGGCTATGTTATATCATGTACACCTCAAATAAATAGAACTACAGTGTTTATTTGAAAGATTTACGTCAATAAACCTGACTTACTAAATGTGAAAAAAAATAAAGATGCAATTCCGAAATTACATTCAAGCAATGGTGTAATGCTTTCCTGATAGGTCATGTAACTAGATTTGTATGGACTAGCTTTGAAAATGCCGAAAATATATTTTAAAATGCTGAATAGTCCTTCACTTTTAAAGATATTCTATCTTCATTGTACAAATATGCTAATATCTTTGTAATCGGATTAGAAAAAACACATCCGATTATCTCTCACAATAGACCTAGCAAGCTACAGTATCGGAAGTAGCGAGTGTCGCGACTGCACTAACCCTAACCTTGACTTTTTTAGTCACAATATATTAAAATGTTCATGCCTGAGTCAAATTATGGACAATGCTGCAGTGAAGGCCTTCTTATACAATATGCTTGATGTGACATGCAGTGGTAGTGGTGTTATGATAAATTATTATGCGGGACCCTTGTTTGTATATGGGAGGATATCTGGCTCCGGCGACTCTGCCGGCTCCGTGAGCTCCACGTTTTCTTTCCTCATAACTCTGTGACCGTTAGGCGGATTCTTTTTCAAATTTGGCAGGTGTATGTAGTAGTCGGGGGATTATTTTTGGATAGGCTGCAGTGACATTTCGACCAATCACAGAGGTCACATGACCAAAAATGTGTTTTTTGGAAGGGCGTCCTTGTCCGGATGATAACTTACGAAGCATTTTATCTATCCACCTGAAATTAAATTTTGGCAGGGATAGGTTAAGAAATGACTGAGTTATTGATGATTAATTAAGCATTAATTTTATTAACGAGTAAAACACAAAACTGCTTGTATCTCCTTAACTGTGCGAGATAGAGCGATTTCATCGAGATTTTTGACCCACAGTGTATCTAAGCAAAGTACTCTTTCCAAGTTCCCACAAATTTTCTCCTCCCCAAAAATGGGGGTCATATTCAATTTTCGAATTTTTGACAAAAAATACAAAACACAGAATTGAAAATATCGGCTCATAAGGTACACATTTCGAACAATACTAATATACGAGTACTTTTTGAAACCATTTTCTTCACAAAATAAAAATTTACTAGTGGGATTTCGGCAAAATTTTGGACTCCCAACGTATCTGTGAAGACAAGCCTTTCCAAGTTTCAACAAATATTTCACTTGCCAAAAAAGATGGCCATTTTCAATTTTACTCTCTCCAATTTTCCAAAAAATTTATCCTCCCCAAAAATGGAGGTCATATTCAATTTTCGAATTTTTGACAAAAAATGCAAAACGCAAAATTGGAAATATAGGCTCATAAGGTACACATAAAGAACAATACTGATATATGAGTACTTTTTGAAACTATTTTCTTCATAAAATATAAATTTACTAGTGGGATTTCGGCAAAATTTTTTACCCACAGGGTATCTGAGAAGACTAGCCTATCCAAGTTTCAACAAATATTTCACTTGCCAAAAATGGCAGTCATTTTGAATTTTCGAATTTTTTTTGAAAAATGCAAAACACAAAAATCCTTGTATCTCGAAACCATGGTAGATATATATATGTTACAGTGAATATGTGTAATCAGGGAATACGTGTATTCCCTGAAAATTTCAGTGAATACGCGTATTCCCTAAAGTGATCAGTGAATACGCGTATTCCCTGAAAATTTTAGGGAATACGTGTATTCCCTGGTTTTGATGACCAGGGAATACGTGTATTCCCTAACTAGAAATTGTTGAGAATGCAGCTTTGTATTCTTGTGAAATAACTTTTGTTATGGACTCCTATGTGTTTATGTACTATAACTATTAAAATCTCCCAACATGATTTTACATAGCTTTTACTGTACCATAACAATATCACTTTGCCAAAAGGCAGTATTCATGTCTGTTAACATTGAGCTCTGCAACTAACTTTTACTTGTGAAGGCAAGACAAATTGCAACTGATTTCAAAAAAGCTAAAGAAAGATTTTCAAGAACAGTGTATTATTTTGTAAATATTAAATGATGTTTTAATAGGTTAGAAAATGATACATCTCAATCTGTTTGGTTTCCTAGTCCTTTGATTTAACTCTATACATGACCAGTATACAGGTCAGTAATAGTACAATAATGATGATTGTGTTGAGAGTCAGGGGAAGCAATGTAGCTTGGTACTGAATTTAAAATTTAAATATATTTTGACAAAAAATAGTACAAGAAGCTGACTATTCACAATATTACATATTTATTTATTAAACAATATGAATGCTTATAATTTATTAGACATCAACTTGTCATAGCAGTTTTCTCTCAAGGCTTAAAGTATTAATTAAACAATCTCAGTTAATCCAATTGGCTTCCCAGTCCTCTGATTTGTCTTTATTTTGCTCTTTGATCTTTAATACTTTCAATTACAGAGAAGTCATCCATTCTACAGTGGTCAAACAAGTGGTTAAGGTTACAGAAATAATCCCTTTGTTATTATAAATTCAAGGGAAGCCATTCAGTCTGCAACTAAATATGTGTTTTGTGTCAAAAATATTTGTGAGGGATCTATAACTAAAAATTCTATTAATTCAAAACAACCGTCTATTTTAAATATTCTAAAATAGACAAGTGTGTCAAACTAAAAGTTAAAGTTAAGACTTTTTGCATAGGATATAAAAACATGAAATTTAAATCACAACATTCATATAATCTACCCAAAGGTTCGATATTTGAAAAAGCAACATGCATATAATCTCTACACAAAAGTTCAATATTTAGAAGCACTAAAAACAGATGACCCATTACACATATTCACTGATTTCAGTTCAGTGAATATATGAAACTATTACTTGACAAAACCAGTGAATATGCGTATTCCCTAAAATTTTCAGGGAATACGCGTATTCCCTGACCACTTTAGAGAATACGCGTATTCACTGAAAATTTCAGGGAATACGCGTATTCCCTGATTACACATATTCACTGTAACATATATATAGAGCGATTTCAATGAAATTTTTGACCCACAGGGTATTTCTGAGTAGCTGACCCAGTTTTCAAAAAAAATTTGTCCCGCCAAAAATGGCGGCCATTTTGAATTTGCAAATTTTTTTGTATCTCGAAAATGCTTGTATCTCAAAAACCGTGCCA
Source organism: Sabellastarte sp. h YS-2021 (assembly GCA_964017235.1). Lineage (NCBI taxonomy): Eukaryota > Metazoa > Annelida > Polychaeta > Sabellida > Sabellidae > Sabellastarte > Sabellastarte sp. h YS-2021. Next base: position 142,994,764 of record OZ024928.1, read on the forward strand.
GGTAGAGCGATTTTGGCAAAATATTTGACCCACAGGGTATCTGTGAAGACTAGCCTTTCCAAGTTTCAATGAATATTTCACTCGCCAAAAATGGTGGCCATTTCTTTGGGTATGTAAGCAAAGTACTCTACCAATTTCCCCCAAAAATTTACCCTTCCCAAAAATGGGGTTCATTGTCAATTTTCAAATTTGTGACAAAAAGTGCAAAACACCAAATTGCCTCTGTCTCCTTAACCGTGCAAGATAGAGCAATTTCATCAAAATTTTTTAAACACACTGTATCCAAGATAACTACCTTGCCCAAGAATCACTTTTCCTATTTTCTGGCTTTGTTGAGCTATAAGCAGAACTTTCTTGCATGATTAAGCTGCCATTATTTCTCCTTTTCGGGACACTTTGTTTTTGCCATGCAAAAACAATCGCTTTGCTTTGCAAGCGATCCTCTAGTTTAATAATTAATGTGCTGTTGCTTATAGGTGTTTCTTCAATTGCAATTGGTGGTACAGTCTAATTTATACAAATAATGCCAGTATTTTCAACACCTGCCACATTGGATCAGATCAAGTTTGATCCATTTACTTAATGAACTACATAATGTTATTGATTTTTTGCCCCACACAAGACTGTTAAAAGATGGGGATCTGCTCAGTAATATACTGGATTTGAACATGTTTCACACAAAAGATTTCTGCTGTATGTACTGATCCTTACCTGGTATATTTAATGTAACTATTATTCTACACATAAACAGATTTATTTTGTGACAGTTTAGAAAATGATTTATTTCTTTATTCACCAAATTAATAAAGTAAGTAGGTTATCCAAGATATTTGTTACACTTAAGTGGAAGATTCAAATGTACTGAATTTTAATATTTTGTTTAAAGGTCAACAGACAGTTGGGGACTTGGCTGTTTAATATGGGAAGTCTTTAATGGAACATTACCTCAAACTAGTTCCTTGAAAGCTCTTGGAAAGGTATTGAAGATTCAAATATTTTTCAAAATCATTTGGTATTTGTATACATTTAATGCATTGACTTATGTATACTGGTACTTTTAGCAACAGTCGTTATCATTACAGTGTGACAGGTCATATATTTAACTCAAATTGCATTTCAGTAAAAAAGTTTGAACTAATTTACAGACTTTCCAGTATTATACTTGAATAATCAAAATGTCATGTATCCTAGCCAAAATATGTATGAATTATTTTTGTATCTGAACTTAAAAACGGTCACACTTGATGGTTATGGGAAAATGTTTCTGGTCATTTTAACAATTTCTTTATCCATAATTTATCGTGAACATTTTATTGATAATATTTTAGATTCCAAAGAACTTGGTGCCTAATTATTGTGAATTGGTTGGAGCCAATCCTAGAGCAAGGACCAACCCTGCTAAGTTTGTGGAGAATTGCTGTTCAAAAGGAGGGTTTATGGACAACAAGTTTGTGGAGTCCATGCTGTTCTTGGAAGAAATCCAAATAAAAAATCCAGAAGAAAAAGCCACATTCTTCAATAGTTTAACTCCAGAACTCGACTCTTTCCCACAGCTATTTTGTAAACATAAAATTCTTCCCCAGCTGATGCACGCGTTTGAATATGGAAACGCTGGCTCTGCTGTTTTAGCTCCAATGTTTAAGGTAATAGCCAAAAATTTTGTTTTTTTTTTTGTTAGGAGTACTTTGCAAAAATAAAAAACTATAATACGATGTAAACTAATTAATTCTAAGCATTTCTGAAGTCTATAATTTCAGTTAATGAGTAAATAACTTTAACTGTGTATTTTTATATTTGGATAACTTTAATATCTTAATGTCCATCAAAACAGACATTTTATCAACCTCTGTCTTTTAACAGTATTCACATTTTTATGCCAAAGTAAATGCAATGAATATGGCCACGGCTGCCATCTTCAGGCTTTACTTATATCCTTCACACACCAGAATCTGATCCATTCCACTTTTCAATCCAAATGGTTTCATTGTCAGATTTATGCATATTTGTTGTGGAAAATATAAAAATCAAAAAATAAATAAAAAGAAGGTATATATTCTTAAAATAGAAGTGTAAATCATTTTAAACTTGATTCTGTGGGACAAGAATAAGTGAGCTAAAATGTTTGAAATGTTACAGCTAAAAAAGACTGCACAGCTTTTATAATAGACTGGAAATATGACGTACAGGCCTGTATATTAGTGTACGAGCCTTGGTTTAATGTGATGTGTTCCTGCTGTGATATTTTGACATAAAGGTTGGATGCCTCTACTTAAAATCACTGGCATCTTTCTCCACTGATATAATGCAGGGATGATGCAGTGCTGCTATATCCTGGTTTTGACATCATAGTGAGATACCGTGACAGCATTTTAAAGCCGCCATCTCACTTGTCAACACATATAATTGAAGAAAAACTTAAAATATTAGAAACCTACTCTAAAACTTACCCATCCCTAATATCATTCAGTTATTTTTGTTGGAAAATACATTGGACAGTCCCTGTTTACCATTGGTGAGGGAATTATTCTGTTTCTTTGCCACCGGTAAAACTAGCCATAATGTAATAACCTAAGCAGTTTGAAGCAATGTGCATCCGTATTTTGTTTTAAGTTGTGTTTTATCCTGTATTTCTACAGCTAGGTAAGTGCTTAGACCCTGCTGAGTATCAAGAAAAAGTGGTGCCTTGCATTGTGAAATTGTTTTCTTCTTCAGACCGAGCTACACGGGTGAAACTACTCCAACAGGTAACTTATAACTTACAAACCAAGATAGTTAAACACGACTAGTTAAACACGACTAAAGCCAAATCTCTGGTTATTGAGTTTCTTTTCAATAAAAAACAACTGTATTTTCCTGAAGTATTGTAGAAGTCATGGTAAATATGATGTTTCCCAGTCACTCACTTTAATCATTTAAACATCAGTTTTGAACTTTGTATAAAAGGGATCTTGATGTGAATATAGAAAAAGTAGATTTTGATAAATTTAAAGGAATTTAAGTGCACAAGAAGTTTCAGCACTTTTTAAAGTTTATTTAATGTAACATCTTTATTTTATATTTGTAGATTGAGTCTTTTGTGGAGCACCTCAGTCCTGCCATTGTAAATGACAAGATTTTTCCTAACTTAATACATGGCTTTAACGATACCAACCCAGTTGTTCGAGAACAGACCATAAAGGTATCATATGATGCACTAATTTTGAAAGACAAATTTAATGAAAACTGCAAAATTGTGCTGTCATGCTTCTCCATAAATTTAACATAAACAAGATGTGTTAAACAATGAATTTAGTCATACTGGACAAAATACACTTGCTAATTAATTTGTTATTAATTAACACAATAACATTGAATAAACTACCTTCCATGTAGGAAGTGAGATTAAAAAGTGATAAACCTTTGAGAGTAGAATGAATTATAACTTTTAAAGTGACATTGTATTATTCTTTTGTTGTGGAAATTGAGATCATATGCACTGACATTAAATAACATATTACTGAAGTCTCTCTATTTATCATACAGGGTATGATGCATTTATCATCCAAGCTCAACTACAAGAACTTAAATGAAGAGCTGCTCAAACATTTTGCCAGATTACAAACAAAGGATGCCCAGGTAAACTGTGGTACAGTTGACTTAGTGTAACTAGAATCTCCAGAGTCAGTAAGGTCTGTTTTTGTGTATGTCTAAATTCATTTTTACCTGTAGTAAATTAATGTTCGGTAAATTATATATGTCGCTATGTGATAACATTCTGTATTAACTTTGACCTCAGGAATATGTATTAGCTCTTTAAAACAGTATAAAGGCAAATTTTAATCAATTCATTATGACCATATATACAGGGAAACCTCTATTATATGAACATGCAGGGAAACAAGTCATAGAAGGTTCTTAAGATACAAGACATATTTTAGTGTAAAATATAAGGAGAAATACAACTTTTGATTGAATGGAAGCGAGTGCTTAAGTCTACATACACATGTATGCGACTATGACATCCGATGGCTGATTAGCAACAGCAATTTTTGTCTCACCTCCTCATTTATGCTTGATTGCTGATGTGCGTCTGAGTCCAAATTGTGATGTTGTAAGCTGCATGAATGGTTAAGTAAGCCAAAACTGAATATTGGGATATTAAAAAATCAGATATTTGTGGTTTTACTGCATATATTTTGCCTGTACAGGCAATCTGTGAAACCAGGCAAGTTTCAAGTGAGCTCAACCCCCCCCCCCCCCCCCCCCCCCGACCCTTTTTAGTCATGTCTTACTATGTTGCCATGCAAACATGTAGTTTTGGAAAGACAATAGAAAATATGTCAACACAGAACTCACACATAAATGTATATTGTATTTTTATAGGGTGGAATCAGAACAAATACCACTGTGTGCCTTGGAAAAATTGCTTGTTACCTAAATCCACAAGTAAGTACAGTATCATTGATTAATTCGGACAGTGGCAATGAAATACATGTTGCAAGATGTTTGTGTACTTTTGTTGCTTGGAAATATCATCTGTTACTTGTGAGTGATATCAATACCGTTGAATGTGAATACAGCAAATACAGAACATTAAAGTGTATAGTGTCATATGTTGGGATATGATAGTATATTGGTATCAAGACCATCTTTAGCACACCAGCCTTTAAAGGCCGTGTTGTATTGTTTTCACCTGTGGGTTCCATCTGGGCAGGCAAGCAGTGGGAAAAATCTTGTCTGAGCGGTATCTCAGAAATGTGAGGTATAGGAAGTTCATACTTGGCAGAGGTTGTAGTTGGGAGGTGTGGGTGTAAAATGTCATAGTATGACCTTGCTTTGATGTTTGACCTTGCTGTACTGACCTTGACCTTTAAAATCTTGTTGGGCTACTGGAGTCTGTAAGGTTTAGGAAGATGATACTTATTAGGGACAATAGTTGAGGGTTTTAGATGTGTAGTGTCATGGTATGGCGTTGAATTGACCTTGCTATAGTGACCCTGATCTATATTACCTTGTCTGGGCTATATTTCAGAAACCAGAAGGTGTAGGAAGTTTAATATTAGGTAGCGATATTGGTTGCAGGGTGTAGGTGTGTAACATCATTGTGTGACCATGGTTTGACTTTTGATCTTACTGTAATGACCCTGAACTTAAAAAATCTTGCCTTGGCTTTTTTTTTTTGGAAGTTGATACTTGGTAGGGACATTGGTTGAGGGAAGGTGGGTTTGAAGTGTAGCTGTGCAACACAATGGTGCAACCTTAATTTGACCTTTGACCTTAGTGTAGTGACACTGACCTTTAAAAATCTTGTCTGTGCTGTATCTTTAAAACTGTACGGTATAAGAAATTGTTACTTGGCAGGTATATTGGTTGCGAGAGGGGTGGTTGTAGGTGTGCAATGTCATAGTCTGGTTTTGGTTTGACCTTTGCCCTTGTAAAAGTGACCTTAGACATACAAATTTTGTTTTGGATCTATCTGAGAAACCTTAAGGTGTTGGAAGTTGTTACATTACAGTTATATTGATTGCAGGGTGTAGGTGTGCAATGTCATGGTGTAAACTTTGTGTAACGTTTGACATTGGCTCTACTAGAATGTTTTCTACTGCCACGTTTGAGACAAATTTACTCTACCACAAACCTGTATGGATTGCTGCAAATGATTATTCTATGTACTTTTACCAAAAAGTGCTATCGCCATTGACAGCAACACTTAAATTCATAAATAGATCAATTGATAAAATTTACAGCTTTATCACTCTTAATTTGCAAATTAATCTTTCTATTAAATTGTGTTGTTTTGGTGCATTATAAAACTAGGAGCTGGAACTGGAGCTTTACTCTGAGCTGCACCACATACTGCATCTTTTTAGCGCACCTCATCTGTGGTTGAGACACATATGTATCTTATTCACTCAAGTGTTTACCTAGTGACTGCTGTGCTTGGTATTTTACTGTAAAAATTTTGCTGTCACCTCAACCTTTATAGCAATATTTTACAAATAGAATATAAACTTCTACTGCTTCTTCACTCAGAGTGAAGGAAATGAGGCCACAATGGGGTTTCTAGCAATATTATACACGCGAAAGATCTAGCAATATTTTACTCTCGCTGTACCAAATGTTGAGCATTATAGCATTACAACTGGAATATCAATTGCAGCTACTTGGAGATGCACAGAGCGAAGGAAATATAAGGCCTTGATAGGATAACTGGCAATATTTTACAAAAAAAGATGAGATATGACGTACTGGTGTACCAACCAATCTTATAAATATTATTAAAGAAATGTTACGCCAGGATAAGTTTTCTAGCAACACTTTACAAATATTTTTTACGGTACCCACTACACCCCTCTGACCGCACCTCAAGAGCTTTGAGTTTTATAATGCACCTCTTGTTTTTATATTTGTCTTTGCATGCATTTTCTCTTTCTTTAGTGTGATTTTGCCTACACCTTTAAATACATAACTTACACTCTCTGTTCTGAAATAGTCCTTATCTTTATACTTCATCACTTCTACTGTATCTCATAGTGTCCAGTGCCGTTTCCCCAGGCTGTGGGGTATGGGTTTCTCTCATTTTATATCACCACTAAATCTTATACCAAAAACACCTCAATTGTCCCTACATACAATGGTGGAAATAATTAAAATGTACCAGACACTAAATCTGAATAAATAACATTTTACCAGATATTTCTTAAAGTTTTTACCTTTTATTGAGATTTTGATAAGAATGTTTTCGTCTTGTGTATTTCCTGTTGGCAGGCCTATTAGATTGGGGCAATACAAGAACACAATATTTTTTGGTATCCAAGAATCGGAATTGCATTGCATTGCGGGGGTTCCGTTAATAAAATTTTTTCTACTGATCAGTCCCTAGTCATATATAATGCAATTACATTTGAAGGATATCAGTATGTACACCTTTGCGTAAAATGAAGGTTAAAATCAACAAAAATGCTACAAAATTCATATGCAATAAAAATATCATAGTGAACTTATCTAAAATTAATGGAAACTTCCAGATATGCATTTTATCATGGTAGATCCAACTTGAAAAAATAAGTTAAATCAAAATACAAATACAACTTCCAAAGAGAGCTTTTCCCAAGCTGAAGTGAGCTGTAGTTGTGTGTAAAGTTGATGAACATGTTGCCATCTGCATATGTGAGAGTTGAAGTTTATGTGCTGCAAAAGGTATCTTCATCTGCATCTAAAATGGCTGAAGGTTTCGATTCTGCCAATTCAGATTTCATATACATCAGAAGTCTTGTCTTCTGCATATTTTCACATTCAAGGGTTGTAGTTTCGATGCTGCACATTTTAGATACGACAAAAAGTGTTGTCATCTGCATATCTGAGGGCTATGAAGGACCCTTTCCCTCCAGCCAGACAGGCTGCTGTGTTAGCAATGGCAGCGACACACAACTTCTTTACAGTGCATGAATCAGCCACAAAACTGCTGCCAGCACTGTGCACGATGGCGTTAGACCCAGAAGTAACTGTGAGGAACCAGGTGAGAGAAAATTGCTAGTCGAAGCTTTTACGTTTTTGTAATTAGTCTCAGACTTTCTAACAATCATGTCAATCATGTCTACAGCATTAAATTGCTTTGTACAATTTAATGAGAGATGTATGATAAGGAAACATTTTTATGTAATACCGTCATCCATTGGTGATGAGTGTCCCAATCGAAATCATTCATAAGAGTTGGTCAGAGCTCGTCATGGAAAACTATCTATCGAGAGAAAAACATCCACAGTGTTTCAAGGGACTGGCCATATTGGCCAGTGGCAAATTGTTCATAACTGCTTTCAGATGAAGTTATGCATATACCCAAACAAAAAAAGTTGAAAACATGTTTTAAGTGTGAGTTTTTAAATTTGTATGTGCATATGTCATTTACAAAATCAAAAAATAATTACATGGATGAAAAGCATGCATAAATAAATTCTGTGAGATATTTCAATTTTACAGGTATGTAATATTTATTTAGGGCCACCAATACCAAATAACTATCACCTTCAGAATTGATACCAGTATTACCACTGAGCCACCCATTGGGCTTGTATATCGACCAGGTATTGTCGTAAATATAGCTACATTTTATCATGCATATAAACGAGTGTGATAAATATTAAAGAGATTGTTAATTATTCAGCATCTTCTACACTTCCATTGTAGGTATTTAAAGCTATCAAGTGCTTCTTGAGTAAACTGGAAAAAGTATCTGATGATCCAGAGCTCATCACAGAAATTGGTATGTACATAAGTCATATCTTCTGAAATCTATAATTGTCACTTATATTAGGACAAGGGATATAATGTTAAAGCCTGACAAATGGTAGCTTTGTGTAATTGATGACAATCCACCACAAGTAAATATTTAAGTATTAGTGCTGTGATATCACTTAGAATTGTATGTTCAATGTTTGGTGTCTCTACTTACTAGTGAACTTCAATCTATTTCAATTACATAAATAACTCTTTCAAAACTGAATGAAAGTACGGTGTTAAAATATGATATAAGCATAACCTATACATCCCTTTTGATACATTCATTGGATGGGTTGCGTGTAACAAACCTGATGTGTATTACATTGATGGGTTTGATGCCAATTTGTCTGTCAACGTTGTATGTTTCCGGACTCTAACTTGAACACGCTCCGGCCGATCCATTTGAAACTTAACAGGGTGGTAGGGCATCACCCAGGCTAGGTTGGTGCGATTTGGAAAAACAAGATGGCCCCGATCTTAAAATTCTGTTTCTGAACTCTAACTTAAAGACGCTTCTACTTATTGATTTGAAACTTAACAGGGTGGTAGGTCACCATCTAGGCTATTTTGCTTTCGAAATTGGTGCCACTTCAAAAAACAAGATTGCCACTATGGTGGCCATCTTGAAATTCTGTTTCCGGACTCTAACTGGAAGATGCTACAGTTGATCGATTTGACACTTAACAGGATTGTAGGGCACCAACTAGGCTAGGTTGCTTTCGAAGGTGGTGCCATTTGGAAAAACAAGATGGCCGCCATCTTTAAATTCCATTTTCTGACTCTAATTGGAAGATGCTTTGTCCAATCAATTTGAAACTTAACAGGTTGATAGGACACCACCAGGGGTTGGTTGCTGTTGAAATTGGAGTCCCTTCGTTTTGCATTTTCGGTGTGCACTATCCAAAGTATTTTGGTTTTCGGACTCTATACTTTATAGATGCCTTATCCGATCAACCTGAAAGTTAACAGGGTGATAGGACACTATCAGGGCTTGGTTGCTTTTGAAATTTGGGTCCCTCTATTTTCCCATTTTGGGCAAGCACTGTCTGAAATATTTCAGTTTCCTGACTTACTCAGAGACGTTTGTCCAATCAAAGTGAAACTTAACAGGGTGACTGGACACCACCAGGGCTTGGTTGCTTTTGAAATTGGGGTTGGTCTGTTTGCCTGTTTTAGGAGTGCGGTCATCCAAAATATTTTGGTTGTTGGACTCTAACTTGGAGATGCTTTGTTCGATCGATTTGAACCTTAACAGGGTGATAGGACACCACCAGGGCCAGGTTGGTTTTGAAATTGGTGTCTGTCCGTTTGCCCATTTTTGGCGTGCACGCATCTCTCCATATTATGCTTTCTGGACTCTGACTCAAAGACGCTTCCACCGATCGATTTGAAACCAGGGTTGTAGGACACCGAATTAGCTAGGTTGTTTTCAAAATTGGTGGCCATCTTTCTGTGTGGTCATGTGCGCGTCTGTCAGCGTTTTTGTTTCTGGACTCTAACTCATAGACCCTTCCACTGATAAGTTCCCAATCTGTAAGAGTTGAAGGACAGCACACAACCCTATTTTTAAATTTCCAGCACAGCTATTATGTTACATAAATCTGGTACCCTATCCCAAATATCGATTGGGCAACCGCATGTTTTGTACTTGCGCAAACATAGCATCTTTTTTGCCATGTTGATTTTTACCCCACAGCCCTTAAGGGCTGTCAGGGTATTGTTTTCACCCATGGTGTCTGGATGGGTCGGTCGGTGGGTGGGCGGCGTGAAAAAGTTTGTCCAGCCTGTATCTCAGAAGCCGTAACTTGTATGAAGTTGATACTTGGTAGGGACATTAGTTAGGGGGTGTAGGTGTCATGGTGTGACCTTGATTTGACCTTGCCGTAGTGACCTTGACCTACAAAATCTGGTCCGGGCTTATCTCGGAAGCCGTAAGGTGCAGGAAGTTGATACTTGGTAGGGACATTGGCTAGGGTGTGTGGATGTAAAACATAATGGTGTGACCTTCATTTGACCTTTGACCTTGCCGTAGTGACCTTGACCTATAATGCCTTGTCCGGGCTATATTTCGGAAACCATAAGCTGTAGGAAGTTGATATTCGGTAGGGACATTGGTCGGGGGTTATAGGTGTGCAACGTCATGGAGTGACCTGGATATGACCCTTGATCTTGCATATCTGATGCTATTTTATCTCTCTACAGGGATATATTTTATCTCTCTTAAATCTCTCATATCTCTTTACTTGAATCTTGGTTGTTGCACCTTTGGTGTCTTTTGATGTAAATTAAGTACTATTAAAGTCATATTAGAATTCATTGAGGGTTTTACTTTTGCAGCTTCCCATTGTAACAGATGGTATTGCATCAAGTGAGTCACAGGTTTTGCCCCAACTCCACATATAAGCATGTATTGTCACATCTGTATGTATGGGTAATATTCATAACATTCAAACCATAATTCGACCATACATAATTGTGATAATTTAATTGACAGCTATTCTCCAGTTTAGAAATTGTACAGCTTGATAACTTTTAGTTTACTGAATTGTCTTGTTTTGATACAAATAACTTAATCTTTCCATGCAGTGCTCTGAAAGTGTCTGTGTACTGTTTTACTATACTTCTATATCTTGGTGTTGAAAAATATTTCCCCAGGCTGTGGGGTACGGGCATCTCTGATGCTATTTTTCAGAATCTGATTTTGAGAGGTTTCAGCTGAACTTCATTTTCGGGCAGTTTTCGAACAAGCTATTGAACTTGTTCAAACATTGCCATCTCACAAGTCAGCATATTTATATTGTTAATATCATAAAGACACCCTCTCAGTTATATTCAAAATCATAGTTTGGTAAATATTAATAATCATATTACAATATTTATCATACTTTAATAGAACAAAATTAAGTCCCTGGAAATGTATTAACAAGATGGATAGTTTCTTGCATCAACAGATGTGTAAACAAATTATACCAAGATTTTACAGCTTCTGCGTGATAAAACTCTTATTATCCTTTCCTCTTTAATATTTATTGTGGTACACAACAATAAAAAGTAAATTCTATTTCATGGATGAAAACAGTTAACACCCTTCATATCCATTGTGGACTGGATTCCAGAGGTAACAAGTCTTTCACAGTGCCATACCTGTGTTATACACCCACACTTAATGAAGGGAGATCCTGTACAAAAATGGATCATGCCATTTTCTTTCTGACAGTTGGACACATTTCATTATACTGTTTTCTACTTTACTGTATTTACATATAAAGTAGTTTTGTGCACATTACTGAAAGCTTTATTCACTAGCCTTTGGGTCTTTACAGTATGTGACTAACTTAGGGAAATAGAACATAACAAAACATTCAGTGCATTAGAAAGCAGTCAAATATACTTGGAGTAATCTGTATAGTGGAAATCCTGTTTTGGAAGAAGTAAATATCTTGTGCTTTGAAGACATTTTGCTGTTAAATTTTCCTTTTATTAAATTTACCTAGTTATCTTGATAATTGATATATTTTTTCTAGCTCATTGAGATGCAATTAAACAGGGTTGTATGGCATTTAACACAGTTTTATCCATTTTTAGTACTGTATGACACAGTAGTGCAGTTATGTCATGAATTCTTCACTTTTCCCTTTCAGAGAAGGTTATGAGATCTGGTGGGGGAAATGAGGAAGTGGCAGTGTCCTTTACAGCTATGGGCGGACAGAAAATGTTGTATTTTTTGTATAAGTGGAAGTTGGCCGTACGTAGAACTAAATACTTTGAACACTGAATATTCCAGTTCAGCATCATCCATTGTAATTTCAGTGTGATACAGTAAATTTTAACTTTCAGAGAGGGACGTGAAAATTGGAGGCAGTGAAGTGTCCAGCAGTGGGTGGACAGGCTGGGCAGTTACTGGAGTCTCCTCCCTCACCTCAAAATTCTACAAGGGCAAGCCTCAGCCAGCCCAACAGTCTAGTCAGAAATATTCTCCAGGTATGTCTGACAAGCTCTCAGTCTACCCATTCTACCATCTGAAAGCTGAACAAATAAAGAAAGAATAAATAGAAAAATTTAAATTTAAATATTGAAACAAAAGATACATTTTTACGTCACAGCCCTTTTATGGGTATGGTTTTAACCCATGTGTAGCGGGTGGGAAAAAGTTTGTCCTGGCTGTGTCTCAGAAACTGTAAGGTGTAGGAAGTTGATACCTAGTGACATTGGTGGGGAAGTGTTGGTGTGCAACGTCTTGTTGTGACCTTGATTTGATCTTTGACCTTGCCGTAGTGACCTGGAGTTGGAAAATGTTGTCCAGCCAGTATCCCAGAAACCGTAAGATATGGAAAATTGATACTTAATACAGACATTTGTTAGGCATGTAGGTGTGTAACGTCATGGTGTGATCTTGATTTAAACATTGAACCTGTTGTAGTGATCTTGACCTTTAAAATCTTGTCCGTCCTATATCTTAACCGTAAGGTGTAGGAAGTATGTACTTGGTAGGGACATTGGTTGAGGGGTGTAGGTGTGCAACATTATAATGTGACCTTCATTTGACCTTTGCTGTTGCTTGGGCTATAATTATATCCCCAGACGAAAGTCAGGGATATATTGGATTCAGGTCCGTCGCGCCACCGCTGCAGAAATTTCCTTGTGGACGCGATAACTCAAAAACGGATTAATATTTTTTTTTCAAACTTGGTACACATGTTAAGGATGCCCAAAGGAAGATCCCTATTTTAAGGTGACCTTAAACTCCCAATAATAAAGAACTTATGGCCACCTTAAGGTCAGAAATTGCACTTTTGGCCACTTAGGTCATAAACTATGAGGCTTATCTGCCTCAAATTTTACCTGAGAACACATTAATATATTCTTAGTACATGTGCCGAAAATCAAGACTTTAAGTTGAGGAGAAAATTGTCTTTGAGGCCCATAAAGACCCCACTTAGGACTTTTTTCCTATATTTTTAACTTATTTTGCCCTATAATTTGGAAGTGGTAATTCTGATGAGTCTCAAACTGCACTAGATGTAACTCTTATATGTAATCCTTGTCTGTGAAAAATTTAAAGGCTGTAGGTTTACCTGTTAGGCCGACTTAAGATCTAAAGTCCCAATTTATGGACTTTTTGCCATCTTCAAGCACTGTAGCTTTCAAACTATGTCTCTCATCTAAGTGAAATATCATCTGAGAATATATCAATATGTTTTTCTTGTATGTACTCCAAAATTTAGGCCTTTAATAGACATTTAACCCATGTATGAGGACCATAAACACCCACCCGAGTGACCCTTTTAAGACATTTTTCACATATTTTGCTCTGTAACTTGGAAATGGTAAGTCTGAGAAGTTTCAAACTGTATTAGATACATATTCTATGTGTTATCTTAGTATGTGACAAATTTTAAGTCTGAAGCTTTAATTTGAAGGCCACATTGAGGTCTCTAAAAGGCCCCATAGAGACCCACTATTTGGACTTTTTGCCAGTTTTAAGGCCCATGACTGTTAAACTATGTGACTGATAGAGCTGAAATCTCATCTGGGAATACATTATTATGTTCTTTTTACATGTGCCAAAAATCAAGGCTTCAAGTAGACATTTAAACTGTGTATGAGGACCATTAACACCCACCCGAGTGACCGTTTTAAGACATTTTTCACATATTTTGCTCTGTAACTTGGAAATGGTGAGTCTGAGAAGTTTCAAACTTTATTATTAGATACATATTCTATGTGTAGTCTTAGTATGTAGCAGATTTTAAGTCTGATGCTTTAATTTGAAAACCACATCGAGATCTCTAAAAGGCCCACAGAGACCCAATATTTGGACTTTTTGCCACCTTTAAGCCCTGTGACTGTTAAACTATGTGATTGATTGAGCTGAAATCCCATCTGGGAATGCATTATTATGTCCTTTTCACATGTGCCGAAAATCAAGGCTTTTAGTAGACATTCAACCTGTGTATGAGGGCCATAGACACTTGCCCAAGTGACCTTTTTTGACATTTTTTTCTGTATTTTGCCCTGTTATTTGGAAATGCTTAGTGTGACAAGTCTTAAACCGTATTATATATAATTTTTGTTTGTTGTGTATGTCCCCCCAAAACGTTTCAGTTCTGTAGTTTAATTGCTAAGGTCTCTTTAACAATTGTAAAATGCCCACAGAGACCCAATTTATGGATATTATGCCACTTTAAAGCCCTGTAACTGTCAAACTATGTGGCTCATAGAGCTGAAATCTTTGAATTTTTCAAAGGAAGTGCCTATCTATTTAAATTTTGAATATTAATAATGTTATGGCTATCTTAGGCTTTTAAGAACTTATTTTTGTGTGTTATCTCTCTGCTTGCTGAGTTTTTAACTTTTTAATATGAAACTGGTTAAACATATTCAAGTAGGCAAAATGGACACTGTTATTTTCTGGTGAGCTTTAAGTCCCAAATATTAATGAAATTATAGCCTTGTGTAGTAAAAATAGGGGATTTTTAACCCTCAACTAGCCCAGTTTTATTCAACTTGCCTTAATTTTGACACAGCTCCTACAGTTACGAACTCATTTCTATTGATAATCACATACTTGAAATTCTCAATTCTGAATTATTATTATCTCCCGCCGGGCTTTAGCCCGGGAGGGAGATTATGAAATGATGTCTGTGTGTGCGTGCGTGCGTGCGTGTGTGCGTTAGTTAGTCACGCAGATTTCTCCAAAACTGCTACAGCTACAGATTTTTTGTAAATTTATTGTCTCAATGAATTTTCATGCCCTTGAAAATTTTTTTGGTTTTATTGACTTAGGCCTAAAGATAAGTGAGTAATAGCAATCTTAGCTACTTTGAGTAAAGGGCTCATAACTCAAAAACTATTGCAGTAACAAGTTTTTCTTCAAATATGTTGTTCAGCTACTTTGTCCTTAGCTATAAGATGGTACATAGTTTGGGGTTCACATACTAAACTTTCAGACCTGTTGCACCTTGGATAGCTGAGTAATAGCTACTTTGAAATTCTGACTGGTGAGTAAAGCGATTGTAATTCCAAAACTATTGCAGTTAGAGTATTTTCCTAAAATATGTTGTTCAGCTACTTTGTCCTTAGCTATAAGATGGTACATAGTTTGGGGTTCTATTGCATGCCATAAGTGAGTAATAGCTATTTTCTCATTTGTAGCTAAATAACAGAAGAAGTAAATGTCAAATATCTTCAAAAGTATTTAAGTTAGGGAAATCTTTTCAAATATGTTGTCCATCTACTTTTTGGTAAGCTATGACATGGTAAAGTTTCAGACCTGTTGCACCTTGGATAGCTGAGTAATAGCTACTTTGAAATTCTGACTGTTGAGTAAAGCTATTGTAACTAAAAATGTATTGCAGTTAGAGTGTTTTCCTAAAATATGTTGTTCAGCAACTTTGTTCTTAGCCATAAGATGGTACATAGTTTGGGGTTCTATTGCTTGCCATAAGTGAGTAATAGCTATTTCCTCATTTGTAGCTAAATAACAGAAGAAGTAAATGTCAAATATCTTCAAAAGTATTAAAGTTAGGGAAATCTTTTCAAATATGTTGTCCATCTACTTTTTGGTAAGCTATGACTTAGTAAAGTTTCAGACCTGTTGCACCTTGGATAGCTGAGTAATAGCTACTTTGAAATTCTGACTGTTGAGTAAAGCCATTGTAACTCCAAAACTATTGCAGTTAGAGTATTTTCCTAAAATATGTTGTTCAGCTACTTTGTTCTTAGCTATAAGATGGTAAATAGTTTGGGGTTCTATTGCTTGCCATAAGTGAGTAATAGCTATTTTCTCATTTGTAGCTAAATAACAGAAGAAGTAAATGTCAAATACCTTCAAAAGTATTGAAGTTAGGGAAATCTTTTCAAATATGTTGTCCATCTACTTTTTGGTAAGCTATAACATAGTAAAGTTTCAGACCTGTTGCACTTGGATAGCTGAGTTATAGCTACTTTGAAATTCTGACTGTTGAGTAAAGCCATTGTAACTCCAAAACTATTGCAGTTAGAGTATTTTCCTAAAATATGTTGTTCAGCTACTTTGTCCTTAACTATAAGATGGTACATAGTTTGGAGTTCTATTGCATGCCATAAGTGAGTAATAGCTATTTTGTTATTTGTAGCAAAATCATGACATAAGTAGATGTCAAATATCTTCAAAAGTATTAAAGTTAGGGAATTCTTTTCAAATATGTTATCCATCTACTTTTTCATAAGCTATCACATAGTAAAGTTTCGGATCTGTTGCACATTGGATAGCTGAGTAATAGCTACTTTGAAATTCTACAGTTGAGTAAATCCATTGTAACTCCAAAACTATTGCAGTTACAATATTTTCGTAAAATATGTTGTTCACCTACTTTGTCCTTAGCTATAAGCTGGCATGTAGTTTGGGGTTCTATTGCATGCCATAAGTGAGCAATAGCTATTTTCTTATTAGTAGCAAAATAATGACATAAGTAAATGTCAAATATCTTCAGAAGTATTAAAGTTACGGAATTCTTTTCAAATATGTCATTCATCTACTTTTTTGTAAGCTATCACATAGTAAAGTTTCAGACCTGTTGCACATTGCATAGCTAAGTAATAGCTACTTTGAAATTGTGACTGTTGAGTAAATCCATTGTAACTCCAAAACTATTGCAGTTACAGCTTTTTCTTCAAATATGTTGTTCAGCTACTTTGTCCTTAACTATAAGATGTTATATATTTTGGGGTTGTATTGCATGCCATAAGTGAGTAATAGCTATTTTCTTATTTGTAGCAAAATAACAACATAAGTAAATGTCAAATATCTTCAAAAGTATTAAAGTTAGGGAAATATTTTCAAATATGTTATTCATCTAGTTTTTGATAACCTATCACATAGTAAAGTTTCAGACCTGTTGCACATTGGATAGCCGAGTAATACCTACTTTGAAATTGTGACTGCAGGGTAAATGCATATAGTTGGGGGTTCTATTGCATGCCATAAGTGAGTAATAGCTATTTTCTTATTTGTGGCAAAATAATGACATAATTTTTCTCAAATAACTGCTTCATCTACTTTTGGGAGAGCTTTCACATGGTGAAGTTTCAGACCCGTTGCTAATTATTCACCTACTCAAAATGAGTAAATGATAATTATCTCTAAAAGTATTGCGGATATCCAATTTTTATCAAATAACTTATTCATCTACTTTTGGGTGAGCTTTCACATGGTGAAGTTCCAGACCTGTAGCTAATTACTCACCTACTCAAAATGAGTAAACGTGAATTATCCCTAAAAGTATTGGGGATATCCAATTTTTCTTAAATAACTCATTCACCTACTTTTGGTGAAGTTTCAGACCTGTAGCTAATTATTCATCTACTCAAAATGAGTAAATGCTAATTATCTCTAAAAGTATTGTGGATATCCAATTTTTATCAAATTACTCGTTCATCTACTTTTGGGAGAGCTTTCACATGGTGAAGTTCCAGACCCGTAGCTAATTACTCACCTACTCAAAATGAGTAAATGTGAATTATCTGTAAAAGTATTGCAGATAGCCAATTTTTCTCAAATAACTCATTCACCTACTTTTGGGAGAGCTTTCACTTGGTGAAGTTTCAGACCCATAGCTAATTACTCACCTACTCAAAATGAGTAAATGTGAATTATCTCTAAAAGTATTGCAGATAGCCAATTTTTATCAAATAACTCATTCACCTACTTTTGGGAGAGCTTTCACTTGGTGAATTTTCAGAGCCGTAGCTAATTATTCACCTCCTCAAAATGAGTAAATGCTAATTATCTCTAAAAGTATTGCGGGTATCCAATTTTTATCAAATTACTCGTTCATCTACTTTTGGGAGAGCTTTCACATTGTGAAGTTCCAGACCCGTAGCTAATTACTCACCTAATCAAAATGAGTAAATGTGAATTATCTCTAAAAGTATTGCAGATAGCCAATTTTTCTCAAATAACTCATTCACCTACTTTTGGGAGAGCTTTCACTTGGTGAATTTTCAGAGCCGTAGCTAATTATTCACCTCCTCAAAATGAGTAAATGCTAATTATCTCTAAAAGTATTGCGGGTATCCAATTTTTATCAAATTACTCGTTCATCTACTTTTGGGAGAGCTTTTACATTGTGAAGTTCCAGACCCGTAGCTAATTACTCACCTAATCAAAATGAGTAAATGTGAATTATTTGTAAAAGTATTGCAGATAGCCAATTTTTTTCTCAAATAACTCATTCACCTACTTTTGGGAGAGCTTTCACTTGGTGAAGTTTCACACCCGTAGTTAATTATTCACCTTCTCAAAATGAGTAAATGTGAATTATCTCTAAAAGTATTGCAGATAGCCAGTATTTCTGAAATAACTCATTCACATACATTTTGGAGAGCTTTCAATTAGTGAATTTTCAGATCCGTAGCTAATTACTCACCTACTCAAAATGAGTAACTGCCTATTATCACTAAAAGTATTGCAGATAGCCAATATTTCTCAAATAACTCATTCACCTACATTTTGGAGAGCTTTCACATGCTAAATTTTTTTAATGAATTTTTAAAATAATTTTTAATGCATTAAAATTCATAAAATCATGCACTAAATCAATTATAACTTGAAAAGTATTACATTTAGAGCACCTTGTTAAAATATGTTATCTTTAGTACATCTAATTTATATGGCGGGAGATAAATGCATGCGTCAGAATGCTTGTTATAAATCTGTTCTTGTCGTTTGATAATTTATATTTAATTCTGGAGGTATATAATCTTCCTGTTGGACATTCCTTATTTATATATTTTATTTTATTTTAGTGATAAGATTAACTGAGCTTTTTGTATTTGATTACCCATTTTATATTATAAGTGTTTGTTTACCATTTGTGCTGCAGCACTCCATCTCTTTGTAGTCCCACCCCCATCCCCCACCCACCTCTGGGACATCCAGCTATTGAGTGACACTAAATAAACAAAGGTATACAGATCTTCTGTAATAGTGAGAGAGGTGTGGAGAAGGGGAGAGAGGTGGGGTGGGGGTGGGAGGTGGTGTTTGCTTCATTATCTAATTATCTAAGACAAAGGGAGTCAGAACTGAGATTGTGTCACATATTTAGGTTGCATATATATGGACCACATATATAGGAATTGAGGAAATGAATAACTGAAAAACAATGCAAATTCTAAAAATAATATAATAAAATAATAATATAAATAATATATGATTTTTAAATAATATTTTATTTGTGAACAAATATAGAAACAGAGATACGCTTTTGGAATTATGAATTTAGAATGGACATTCAATCATCAATCATTTAAATACTTTGAAAATAGGTTCAGAGTTACCCTTTGCAGGAAGATTGAAAAGTATGATGAGTTGAGTTAAAAATAATATTTTATTTGTCAACAAATATAGAAACAGATATGCTCTTTTGAGATTATTAATTTAGAATGGACATTCAATCATCAATCATTTAAATACTTTGAAAATAGGTTCAGAGTTATCATTGCAGGAAGATTGAAAATATGATCTGTTGAGTTATGTATTCGACGTCTGGGGATACACCATCTTCCTTGGGAAGATATAAACTTAGTAGATTGATGTGCTGAAGTTCATATAACTTTTCCCAATATTTATGGCATACAACAAATGGATTAAATAAAAAATTCCCGATCAAAACCTGTGGCGTGAGTGATGACCTGTCTGGGGATATGTTGGCGCCGAGTTGGCCCAATCTAGTTTGGAAATAGTGAGGTGAGGGAAGTTGATACTTAGTAGGGACATTTGTTAGGGGTGTAGGTGTGAATCACGGTGCGACCTTGACCTTTAAAATTTTGCCTGGGCCATATCTCAGAAACTGTAAGAAGTTGATTGTTTGATGACTCATTGGTTTGGGAGTGTAGTTATGTTAAATCATGGTATGACCTTTAATCTTGGCTCTGCCAAAGTGTGTTCACCTGCCATATTTGATGCATGTTTCTTTTATTACAAAGATATATGGATTGCTGTAACTTATTATTATGTGTTCTTTTACTTAATTGTGCAATTTCCATGAACAGCTATACTTAAATTAATAAATCTTACAGCTTCATAATTTTTAGTTTACTGATGAATGCTGTCATGGTGTCAAAAATTGTTTCCCAGGGCTGTGGGGTATGGGCATCCTCAATGCTATTTTTCAACTTATAAAATTGTCTTAATATTCACTTTTACTCATCTACAGAAAAACCAACTGAAGTAGCTAGTAAAACCCAGACCACAAGTCCTCCACAAAAAGACAGAGCAGTGGATTCAACGACTAAAGATGAGACGAGTGTTCAGCCACAGGTGGAGGTGGAAGAAGTAGAGGATGATAATACAGGGGCCGAGGGTGACAACTGGGGAGATGCCGGGGGGTGGGACGATGATGCAGACTGGGGAGATATGGATGTGAGTGTAGGGGATATAATGTTGTATACTCTACTAGTGGTATAGGGTGTTGTGTAGGTTACAGCAATTTTAAGTTTTTCATGGAATATGTATAAAGTATAAGGTATAGTAGAAATTATGGTGTCTAGTGACTGGTATTACAATTACTATTACTAATTACTCTCCTAAACTAGATTCTAGTGTATGGTAGGGCATACAATAAGTTCTGTTACAGAGTGGTACTGAAAGTTGGGAGTAGAGCGACCTTAATGTACATGAAGCTGCAATTGAGTGTAAGACAGAGGGTGTTCAGCTAGGTTGAGGGAACAAAAGGTCCGTATAAATGTAGGGTGAATCAAATATTGGTGCAAATTTATCTTGTTTACTTATGATGGATAGCAAATTTTTATAAATCTAGCAGTATTTTGGGGACATGGTGAAGTTCATTGTTCTTAAGCATTTGGTCTTAAAATGTCAGTTATTATGGTATTCACAGTTGATAAATAAAGCAGATTTGATCATTCATGTATTTACTGATTTTGTCAGAAAATAGTGCACATTTTCAGTGTAGCAAAAGTCACATTTATGTCAATATTTCACATATCACTTTTCAAAGGATGTATCGACTAAAGCTGGTGCAGAGGATGGTGGTGTTAATGGTGCCACAGATGACTGGAATAATGATGATGGGGAATGGGGAAGTATTGAGGACTCAGCACCTAGTCAGGCATATTCAGTAAGTACAAATAGCCTAAACTTCTGTAATAAGTGACAAACTTTATAAAAGTGCACTTTTGCTGTTACTCAAGATAACAATGATGAAACCAGTTTAGGGGGTTTCCCCAAGCTCTATAAATAGATCACTCCAGCAGAGTGTAACAAACATCAGTGTTAACTTGATCAGTTCTGTAGAACACAGAAAAATCAATAACTTCATGATCTTATATGGCAACAAATACACACCACTTTCCTTGGATTAAATCTTGTATTGGCACAGTGTCTATTTATGTAACAAAAAGCTAATTGAAAACATGAGCACATGTCCATTTAATTATTTGTCAGAAACACTTTATAACGCCACACAAGCATTCATGTCCCAATCAAATTCCCAGGCCCAGAGTTGAAAGGCCAGTGATTTGATCAAACTGTCAAGTGTACTAATACCCCTCAGATAGCAACATGTTTCATCTTTGTACCATCAGACCCTGATGCCCAAAAATATTTTAACTTTTCTTTTGGAAAATCAATAAAGATGGACTGAAGTTTCAATGATAAGTGACAGAAATTATATTTGTGTTATTGTACTTTCCCTCAATGTCTGAGATTTTGATTACTAATTTAAATTCTAATTTCTTTAATTTTTTAACTTTACACTTCTGCATATTTTTACTTTCTCTGAACCCTGTGTTTTAACTTCTCTCTTTTTAGTTATCTTCTAAAAGTGCTCCACAGTCTGCCTCTGCCTCAAACCAGCAAGAGCAAAGTCTGTCTCCATGGGGAGCGTCAGATTTCACACCTGTGGAGGCTTCAGGTGTATCATCCGCAAGTGCTTACAACTGGGGTGACACCAACAGCGATGACTTCTTCACATCCCTGGTACAGGACTCCACCAAAGTGAGTGAATATGACATCAAATCCATGATTGTTGATGCATGTGTGTGCGTTTTGGATTCAAAAAAACAAAAAAAAACCTCATTGTACAATATGCATGCTGCCAAGTTTCTTTATTAATGTCAAATGGTCAGTTTTATGAACCTACTCCTATTACTAAAGTTGTACTTTTATACTGGGTTATATTGTAAGTGCAAGTTTTGGTATTTTAATACATTTTATTGGTTTTTATTCAACCATGATGTTCTTTCATTGCTTGTCAAAATAGCAGAAACTCTGTTGTATAATTTGTGATGTGGACAATTTGGTATACACTCAATTGTTAGTGACACTAATACTGAGTATTTGAGAAAAGAAAAGCTTCTGTAGAAAGTATGTACAGAATTTTGGGACAAGTCAAAACCTCCTGTAATCATTATTTTCCAAGGAATAAATCTTTAAATTGAAATTATTGGTATCGTTTAATAGGTTTGAGTATATCAACATTTTGTAAAAAAAAAAAAAAATTATTTCCTCAGTTAAAAAAAATACAGTGATTATTCCTTCATCAACAAAAGTGTTAGGTCCAAGTATTGTTATCTTTTAAATATTCTAAATTTATTAATTTGTTGGTATTTGCTATTATGATGCTTGATCCAGTGATTTCGTCTATCTACAGAAGCCTGCCAAGTCAAAGTTACTGATGTCCTCTCAAGGCACCAGCTCCACACAGCAAGACAGTGCCACCAAGCCACAGAGTCAGTCTCAACACAAAACTAGCAGTAGTATCAGACCCCAGTCAGCAGAGACCAGAAAATCTCCCAGTCAAACTTCACAGAAAACCAGGACAAATGCTGCCAGTAAAACTTCTGCAAGCACAGCTAGCAAGAGTATGGCTGGATTTGAGACCACAGATGATTCCCGGTCTAAAGATTCTGGTTGGGGAGATGACAATGACTGGGGAGGGGATGATTGGGGTGATGATGCAGGTAAACACTGTGAGGATAAAAAAAATTACTTGGATCTTTCTTTTGGTCCGATTGTTACTTTCAGTATGTTGTGTAGCAGTGTTACTGTCATATATTGATATTAAGATATTGATTGTTAAATACGTAAATTTAAAAAAAAAAAATGTACTATTTTCAAATTTTGATGATAATGCTCTTTCATTTACACATCTTACTTTAATATAAAATGTAATTTGTGAAAAATTGATTTGATTGATTTATAATAATCGAGTAAGTGGATAATTAAGTGGCCTGTCAGGGGCGCTTATTTGTTTTCACGTAAGTTCGACTGATCACCGCCGGATTATGGTCTCCCTTGAATAACTTCTTGGGTTTTCAAATTTTTCTGTCCTTCTTATCTTTCTTTAAAACAAATTTTTGGGATACTTTGCGGAGACCTTAAGCTTTACTTAAGGTAACCTTAAGAATTTTTCAAAAACACCCCGTCATTGCGTTTTGGAAAAAAAAACACACACCTGTGCTATAAAATTTATCAGCTACATTCTAGACCTAAATCTGTAGGTAGGACAGGATTTTCTGATCAATCGGACCATAGATGTCTGAAAGGGAGGCGTTTTATTTTCATAAATTATTAAAAATGTGTACTTGGTCTGTATCTCAAAAACGGTCAGGATTTCAGTGTTTTGATTGAATAAGTTATTCAGCTACTTTTTGATAATCTTTCACATGCCGAAGTTTTAGCCCTGTATCTGCAATCTTACGGTCACCTTAATGTCAAAAAAGGGGTTTTAGCTTTCCAGTTCACTTAGTTTTTCACTTTTTTTTCAACCCAACTTGGCATATATATTAAGATTTACTAGTGAAGGGATCATATATCGATATTTCAATATCGATTGATATGTCTTTATAAATTTCACTATCAATACTAAAAGTGTTAATTATGTCCACCCCCCTGGGGGGTGGATATATTATTTTTGCTTTTTTCGCCGTCCGATGTCCGTTGTCCGTTGTCCGATGTCCGGCGTCCGATGTCCGGCGTCACGCATGGTTTCCGCTCATTTAAAGGAAAAGTATTAGAGCTATTGTCACCAAATTTGGTATGCAGGCTTATTGGGTCAGTAGCTTGCTTGGGATTGCTTTTGGCTGTTGTACCTCTTTTGCTTACTGAGTAATACTTAAGTACAGCTATTTTCAGTACCCATTGGTTTCCGTGCATTTAAGCCAAAATAATTAAAGATATTTTACTACAATTTTGAATGCAAGATTGTTATGTCCATAGCTCGCTTGGTATTGCATTTGGGACTGATAGCTTTGTCAGTACATGAGTAATAGCCATTTAGGTACTTCATTGTGTATTTTCAGTACTACTTTTGAGTAATTTGCTCCTATCTCCTTAACCGTGCGAGATAGAGCGATTTCGGCAAAATTTTTGACCCACAGGGTATCTGAGGAGTGTTCTCTTTGCAATTTTCAAAAAATTTCCCCTCCCCAAAAATGGCGGCCATTTTGAATTTTCGAATTT
Source organism: Sabellastarte sp. h YS-2021 (assembly GCA_964017235.1). Classification (NCBI taxonomy): domain Eukaryota; kingdom Metazoa; phylum Annelida; class Polychaeta; order Sabellida; family Sabellidae; genus Sabellastarte; species Sabellastarte sp. h YS-2021. Next base: position 143,019,485 of record OZ024928.1, read on the forward strand.
TTGCCAAAAATGGCAAAACACTAATTTGCTTCTATCTCCTTAACCGTGCGAGATAGAGCGATTTCGGCAAAATTTTCGACCCACAGGGTATCTAAGGAATGTAATATTTGCAATTTTCAAAAAATTTTCCCCTCCCCAAAAATGGCGGCCATTTTAAATTTTCGAATTTTTGCCAAAAATGGCAAAACACAAATTTGCTTCTATCTCCTTAACCGTGCGAGATAGAGCGATTTCGTCAAAATTTTCGACCTACAGGGTATCTGACAAGTGTACTCTTTGCAATTTTCAAAAAATTTTCCCCTCCCCAAAAATGGCGGCCATTTTGAATTTTAGAATTTTTGCCAAAAATGGCAAAACACTAATTTGCTTCTATCTCCTTAACCGTGCGAGATAGAGCGATTTCGGCAAAATTTTCGACCCACAGGGTATCTAAGGAGTGTACTCTTTGCAATTTTCAAAAAATTTTCCCCTCCCCAAAAATGGCGACCATTTTGAATTTTCGAATTTTTGCCAAAAATGGCAAAACACAAATTTCCTTCTATCTCCTTAACCGTGTGAGATAGAGCGATTTCGTCGAAATTTTCGACCCACAGGGTATCTAAGGAATGTAATATTTGCAATTTTCAAAAAATTTTCCCCTCCCCAAAAATGGCGGCCATTTTAAATTTTCGAATTTTTGCCAAAAATGGCAAAACACAAATTTGCTTCTATCTCCTTAACCGTGCGAGATAGAGTGATTTCGTCGAAATTTTCGACCTACAGGGTATCTAAGGAATGCAATCTTTGCAATTTTCAAAAAATTTTCCCCTCCCCAAAAATGGCGGCCATTTTGAATTTTCGAATTTTTGCCAAAAATGGCAAAACACAAATTTGCTTCTATCTCCTTAACCGTGCGAGATAGAGCGATTTCGTGGAAATTTTCGACCCACAGGGTATCTAAGGAATGTAATATTTGCAATTTTCAAAAAATTTTCCCCTCCCCAAAAATGGCGGCCATTTTGAATTTTCGAATTTTTGCCAAAAATGGCAAAACACAAATTTCCTTCTATCTCCTTAACCGTGTGAGATAGAGCGATTTCGTCGAAATTTTCGACCCACAGGGTATCTAAGGAGTGTACTCTTTGCAATTTTCAAAAAATTTTCCCCTCCCCAAAAATGGCGGCCATTTTGAATTTTCGAATTTTTGCCAAAAATGGCAAAACACAAATTTGTTTCTATCTCCTTAACCGTGCGAGATAGAGCGATTTCGTCGAAATTTTCGACCTACAGGGTATCTAAGGAATGCAATCTTTGCAATTTTCCAAAAATTTTCCCCTCCCCAAAAATGGCGGCCATTTTGAATTTTCGAATTTTTGCCAAAAATGGCAAAACACAAATTTGCTTCTATCTCCTTAACCGTGCGAGATAGAGCGATTTCGTGGAAATTTTCGACCCACAGGGTATCTAAGCAATGCAATCTTTGCAAATTTCCAAAAATTTTCCCCTCCCCAAAAATGGCGGCCATTTTGAATTTTCGAAGTTTTGCCAAAAATGGCAAAACACAAATTTCCTTCTATCTCCTTAACCGTGCGAGATAGAGCGATTTCGTCGAAATTTTCGACCCACAGGTATTTGAGCATTGTATTCTTGGCAATTTAAAAAAAAATTTCCCCTCCCCTAAAATGGCGGCCATTTTGAATTTTCAAATTTTTGCCAAAAATGGCAAAACACAAATTTGCTTCTATCTCCTTAACCATGCGAGATAGAGCGATTTCGTCGAAATTTTTCAACCCACAGGGTATCTAAGGAATGTAATATTTGCAATTTTCAAAAAATTTTCCCCTCCCCAAAAATGGCAGCCATTTTGAATTTTCGAATTTTTGCCCAAAATGGAAAAACACAAACTGGCCTTAACCGTGCAAAATAGAGTTATTTTGTTGAAATTTTCGACCCATAGGGTATCTAAGAAATGTACTCTTGGCCATTTTCAAAAAAATTTCCTTTTCCCAAAAATGGCGGCCATTTTGAATTTTCAAATTTTTGCCAAAAATAGAAAAACAGGAATTTGCTTCTATCTTCTTAACCGTGCAAGATAGAGTGATTTCGTCAAAATTTTCAACCCAACCAATGCAAAAAGGCATGAAGCTGAAATAATTTACATCTACACTAACAAATATTTAAGCATCATTGATATATTTTACAAATGAAACAGGGTCTTGTAAGACTACTGTACAATTTGGGCAAAAGGTTCATGGGTGGACATTACACATGATAATGTGTGTTCTTCTATGCTATCCTGTTTCTATTCGCATCTACTATCAACAGGGCGGCCTATTTCTAGTTTCAATATCGTTTCCAGCACACACCAGGAAGAATTTTCAAAATAGTGTTGTAGTTTATCAGTTCCCTGTAGTTTGATCATCAACATTAAAGACTTACTTTGAGATTTTTCCTGAAAATTATTATAGGCAGCTTGTATAACATTCATGATCAGTTTTGTTTATCTTGTATGTTAGCAAACAAATTTTTGATAACTGAAGGATCAGTAGGTACAAAATGTTGCATTTTACGGCATGAAACGAATTTCAATATCGATCAGTATGCAGAGCCAAATTAGAGTTTGTCATAAAATTGGAATAAAGCCGTCTGGCCCCTTTCTTTTGCCATATCTTAATGTATATCAATATTGAAGTAGATAAAAAGAAGACTCTTACTACCTTATGATTTAAATATTAATGATGTTATGGCCATCTTAAACTTAAAATGTAGGGTTTTTCAGCCCTAAGCTCAGTTAATGTTTACATTTTTAAAATAAAACTTGGCACATTTATAAAGGTTGGCAGAAGGGACAGTCTCATTTTATGGTCACCTTAAAGTCGCAATATAAATGAAATTATGGTCACCTTATAGTGAGAAAAGGAAGTTTTCAGCCTCCAGCTATCTTATTGTTCAACTGACCTCAGCTAAACTTTATGTACTTATAAAGGATGACAAAAGGGACATTCTTCTTTTATGGTCACCTTAAAGTCCCAATATGAATGAAGTTATGGCCACCTTGCAGTGAAATGATGGAATTTTTATTCTCCAGCTCTCGTATTGTTCAGCTGACCTCAGTTAAATTTTGTACACTTATTAAAGATGAAAATAGGGACATTCTTATTTTCTTTCCACCTTGGAGTTCCAATACAAGTACAGTCATGGTCATCTTGAAGTAAAAATGAGCGTTTTCAGCTCCCAGCTGACTTACTGTTCAATGACATTAGTTCAACTTGACACATTGATTAAGTTTAAGGAAGACTTTTAATGACTTTTTTTTACTTAAAATTCCTATATTTAAGAGACTTTGGCCAACTTAACATAATAAATAGTTTTTACACCCACCTCATTTATTTATAGACTTTTTAAAACCACACCTGCCACATGTATACTTAAATCAAAATTTAAGTTATCTGGCAAAGCTAACCTACCAGTGTTTTTGAAGTTATGGCATCTTCAAAGAAAAAAATGAGGTATTTAGCATGCAGTGATGTGGTTACTAATATAGTGCAGCTGATCAGTGTTCATATAATATAAATTCTCAATTTTCAGGCACATTAAAAGAATCACACATTCTTCTGATTCCATTCTTGTGGAATTGTGTGGATATGACTTTTCCTTTTTGGGAAAAAAGTTTTAATTAATTCAGCTTTTGTTTAGCAGCAGGAGTTATTGATCTAGCTACTTATTCACATACACAATGTAAATTGGTCAAATGTATAGACTTGACTTCTTTCAGTATATAAGATGACTGGCAAAAAAAAAACACTTTCTCATATACAGTTTTTATGTATCTCCAGCTAATTGAAAATGAATGAGTTCTCTCTTTTTCTCTGGAGTTCTCTCTCTTTCTCCTCAAACTCTGTATTTGCTTTTGTGTGATATCTATCTGGAGGCAGAATCATGGAAAGTGCCAGTCACTCACTGATGCCCCACTGTGCTTTGTGTGGTAACATCTGCATGTCACATAATCTGCACACTGAGTGAAAAGATTGATAATGGATATCAAGATGTATTCATTTCGTTTCATTAAGGGATATGCTTACAGTAAATCTTTTTTGGGGTAAACAATTGAAACAAGGACATTTATCTTTAGGTTCATGGAAGTAGAGCCTTGTGGAAAGAATGCCTTGTCTGTTTTGAGAGAATGGAAAAAGCCTTAATAATATGTGAAAACCTTAGGCTTCATGATATTCAGATATAGAGTCATGTGTGAATTAAAAATGTTAACAATAACATCTGACAACATGACCTTGTGTATTTTTGTCTACAATGGAACAATAAAGGATTTCATAAATACAATTATCTTGAGCATATTTATCTTATAAAAATATTATATAGCAATGAATTTTCAGAGGCATAAAATGCCTCAAAGATATACAACATATGAATGTCCCTATCTATAGCTTTCCATTGGATAGAAAACACAGTGAAGCTTACCTTCTCCGTACAGTCTCATACCACAACTACTACAGCTTTATTATATCCCCAGACGAAAGTCGGGGATATATTGGATTCAGGTCCGTCGCGCCGCCGTAGAAATTTCCTTGTGGACGCGATAACTCAAAAACAAATTAATATTTTTTTTTCAAAATTGGTACACATGTTAAGGGTGCCCAAAGGAAGATCCCTATTTTAAGGTGACCTTAAACTCCCAGTAAAAAAGAACTTATGGCCACCTTAAGGTCAGAAATTGGACTTTTGGCCACTTAGAGCCCTGTAGGTCACAAACTATGATGCTCAGCTGGCTGAAATTTTACCTGACAACACATTAATATGTTCTTAGTACATGTGCCGAAAATCACGACTTTAAGTTGAGGAGAAAATTGTCTTTGAGGCCCATAAATACCCCCACTTAGGGATTTTTTGCTATACTTTTCACATATTTTGCCCTATAATTTGGAAGTGGTAATTCTGATGAGTCTCAAACTGTGCTAGGTATAACTTTGATATGTAATCCTTGTCTGTAGAAAATTTTAGGGCTGTAGGTTTACCCAAAGGGGTCGACTTAAGGTCTCAAAAGTGCCCACAGAGACCCAATTTATGCACTTTTTGCCACTTTCAAGCACTGTAGCTTTAAAACTATGTCTCTCATCTAAGTTAAATATCATCTGGGAATATATCTATGTGTTTTCTTATATGTGCCCCAACATTTAGGCCTTTAATAGACAGTTAACCTGTGTATCAGGACCATAAACACCCACCCGAGTGACCCTTATAAGACATTTTTCACATCTTTTTCCCTGTAACTTGGAAATGGTAAGTCTGAGAAGTTTCAAACTGTATTAGATATATATTCTGTGTGTAATCTTAGTATGTAACAGATTTTAAGTCTGAAGCTTTAATTTTGAAGGTCAAATTGAGGTCTCTAAAAGGCTCCCAAAGACCCAATATTTGGACTTTTTGCTACTTTTAAGCCCTGTGACTGTCAAACTATGTGACTGATAGAGCTCAAATCCTATCTGGGAAGATATTAGTATGTTATTTATATATGTGCCAAAAATTAAGGCTTTAAGAAGACATTTAACCTGTGTATGAGGACCATAAATCCCCACCCGAGTGACCATTTTTAGACATTTTTCACATATTTTGCCCTGTAACTTGGAAATGGTAAGTCTAAGAAGTATCAAACTGTATTAGATGCATATTCTATGTGTAATCTTAGTATGTGACAAATTTTAAGTCTGAAGCTTTAATTTGAAGGCCACATTTAGGTCTCTAGAAGGCCCCATAAAGACCCAGTATTTGGACTTTTTGCCAATTTTAAGGCCTTTGACTGTTAAACTATGTGACTGATAGAGCTGAAATCTCACCTGGGAATACATTATTATGTTCTTTTTACATGTGCCAAAAATCAAGGCTTCAAGTAGACATTTAACCTGTGTATGAGGACCTTAAACACCCACCTGAGTGACCCTTTTAAGACATTTTTCACATATTTTGCTCTGTAACTTGGAAATGGTAAGTCTGAGAAGTTTCAAACTTTATTAGATACATATTCTATGTGTAATCTTAGTATGTAACAAATTTTAAGTCTGAAGCTTTAATTTGAAAGCCACATCGAGATCTCTAAAAGGCCCACAGAGACCCAATATTTGGACTTTTTGCCACCTTTAAGCCCTGTGACTGTTAAACTATGTGATTGATGGAGCTGAAATCCCATCTGGGAATGCATTATTATGTCCTTTTTACATATGGCGAAAATCAAGATTTTAACCTGTAGACATTTAACCTGTGTATGAGGGCCATAGACACTCGCCCAAGTGCCTTTTTGGACATTTTTTCCGTATTTTGCCCTGTTATTTGGAAATGCTTAGTGTGACAAGTCTTAAACTGTATTATATATAATTTTTGTTTGTTATGTATGTCCCCCAAAAAGTTTCAGATCTGTAGTTTAATTGCTAAGGTCTCTTTAACAATTGTAAAATGCCCACAGAAACCCAATTTATGGACATTATGCCACTTTAAAGCCCAGTAACTGTCAAACTATGTGGGTTATAGAGCTGAAATCTTTGAATTTTTAAAAGGAAATGCCTGTCTATTTAAATTTTGAATATTAATAATGTTATGGCTATCTTAGTCTTTTAAGAACTTATTTTTGTGTGTTATACCTCTGCTTGCTGAGTTTTTAACTTTTTAAAATGAAACTGGTTAAACGCCGGTTAAACATATTCAAGTAGACAAAATGGACACTTTAAGTGAGCTTTAAGTCCCAATATTAATGAAATTATATCCGTATGTAGTAAAACTAGGGGATTTTTAACCCTCAACTAGCCCAGTTTTATTCAACTTGCCTCAGTTAATTTTGACACAGCTCCTACAGTTATGAACTCATTTCAGTTGATAATCACATACTTAAAATTCTCAATTCTTTTTGTATTTGAGTACCCCTTTTATATAGATTGTTTGTTTACCATTTTTGCTGTAGCACTCCATCTCTTTGAGAGAACATATAAACTGTGTAAAAAAGATGTAGAAGATGAGATACATTTTGTTTGTGTTTGTCCAGCTTTAGAGCTGATTCGTATGAAATATTTCAAAATTTTAAATATAGATAAATCTGAATTATTAATAGATCAATTATCAAGGGTATTAACTCATATGAATGTCAATATGGTTATTAATTTTATTTTTGATTTGTGGCAAGAAAGAAAAAGTAAATTATATTGTTAATTTTTATGTATTGAATTGCTGTCTTTATTTACTGTATCTTACCTCAAAATATGTTTGCTCTGTTTGTTATTAACTCTCTATTTAAAGTGACTTATAAGCCCATATAGGGCTGGGTATTACTTCAATAGTTTTTGCATAATCTTTGTCAACATAATACATGTCACTATAATAAACTAATAAACTAAACTAAGTCCCAACCCACATCCCCCACCCGGATTCCCCCCACCCACCTCTGCTTGCTGAGTTTTTCACTTTTTAAAATGAAACTGGTGAAACATATTGAAGTAGACAAAATGGACACTTTAAGTGAGCTTTAAGTCCCAATATTAATGAAATTATATCCGTATGTAGTAAAACTAGGGGATTTTTAACCCTCAACTAGCCCAGTTTTATTCAACTTGCCTCAGTTAATTTTGGCACAGCTCCTACAGTTATGAACTCATTTCAGTTGATAATCACATACTTAAAATTCTCAATTCTTTTTGTATTTGAGTACCCCTTTTATATAGATTGTTTGTTTACCATTTATGCTCAACCCACATCCCCCACCCGGATTCCCCCCACCCACCTCTGGGACCTCCAGCTATATTGAGTGACACTAAATAAACAAAGGTATTTAATGATATCAGATGAGAAACAAAGAACTCAATGGGGTTGCAGATCTTGTGTAATAGTGAGAGAGGTGTGGAGAAGGGGAGAGGGGTGGGGGTGGGAGGTGGTGGGCTTCATTACATATAACACAAAGGGGAGTCAGAACTGAGATTGTGTCACATATTTAGGTTGCATATATATGGACCACATATATAGGTATAGAGGAAATGAATAACTGAAAACAATTTGCAAATTCTAAAAATAATATAATAAAATAATAATATAAATAATTTTTTTTTAAATAATATTTTATTTGTGAACAAATATAGAAACAGATATGCGCTTTTGGGATTATGAATTTTAGAATGGACATTGAATCATCAATCATTTAAATACTTTGAAGGAAGATTGAAAAGTATGATGAGTTGAGTTAAAAATAATATTTTATTTGTCAACAAATATAGAAACAGATATGCTCTTTTGGGATTATTATTTTAGAATGGACATTCAATCATCAATCATTTAAATACTTTGAAAATAGGTTTAGAGTTATCATTGCAGGAAGATTGAAAATATAATTTGAGTTATGTATTCGGCGTCTGGGGATACACCATCTTCCTTGGAAGATATAAACAGAGTAGATTGATGTGCTGAAGTTCATATAATAATGGGTAATTATGTTTTTAAAAATTCCCGATCAAAACCTGTGGCGTGAGTGATGACCTGTCTGGGGATATGTTGGCGCCGAGTTGGCCCAATCTAGTTAACTCAAGTCTCCATCCGGGGCGCTAGTTTTTGTTAGCAGAAACCTTTTTCTATTTTATTGCGTTAATATATCCTATCCAATGGACAATAGGTTATCCGGTCGGCGCAGACCGGCCCGCCAAACGTCAGAAAAAGACGTCCTGTGTCTCCACCGGCAGGTCGGTCCGTAGTACTAGTGCACTCGCCAGATGGCGTGTCGTACTTCCTTCCTGTCTAGACAGCGTGACGTCATAGCATCTTTTTCGTTTGGCGCATGTACATGGTGCACGGATTTTCTCAGCAAATTATGTCCACCCCACTGGGGACATATTATTTTTGCTTTGTCCGGCGTCCCACTTGGTTTCCAGACATTTTAGGCAACAGTTCTTATCCTATCTTTACCAAATTTGGCATGCAGGTTTATTGGGTTAATAGCTTGTATGGGATTGCTTTTGGTGATGATAGCTCTATAGCTAACTGAGTAATAGCTACTTTGCTACTTTTGAGTAGCTCTTTGGTTTCCAGACATTTTAAGGAATGCTATTAAGCCTAGCTTTCTGAAATTTGGTATGGAGGTTCATTGGGTTAATAGCTTGTATGGGATTGCTTTTGGGGGGAATTGCTTCATAGATGAGTGAGTAATTAATTAAATAAATGAGTAATTAGCTATTTTGAATACTGAAAAAGGCAAATGTGCTCATATCTCCTAAACCGTGCCAGATAGAGCGATTTCGTCGAAATTTTCGACCCACAGGGTATCTAAGGAATGTACTCTTTGCAATTTTCAAAAAAATTTTCCCCTCCCCAAAAATGGCGGCCATTTTGAATTTTCGAATTTTTGCCAAAAATGGCAAAACACAAATTTGCTTCTATCTCCTTAACCGTGCGAGATAGAGCGATTTCGTCGAAATTTTCGACCCACAGGATATCTGAGCATTGTATTCTTGGCAATTTTCAAAAAATTTTCCCCTCCCCAAAAATGGCGGCCATTTTGAATTTTCGAATTTTTGCCAAAAATGGCAAAACACAAATTTGCTTCCATCTCCTTAACCGTGCGAGATAGAGCGATTTCGTCGAAATTTTCGACCCACAGGGTATCTAAGGAATGTACTCTTTGCAATTTTCAAAAAATTTTCCCCTCCCCCAAAATGGCGGCCATTTTGATTTTTCGAATTTTTGCCAAAAATGGCAAAACACAAATTTGCTCCTTAACCGTGCAAGATAGAGTGATTTCGTCAAAATTTTCGACCCAACCAATGCAAAAAGGCATGAAGCTGAAATAATTTACATCTACACTAATAAATATTTAAGCATCATTGATATATTTTACAAATGAAACAGGGTCTTGTAAGACTACTATACAATTTTGGCAAAAGTTTCATGGGGTGGACATTAAACATGATAATGTGTGTTCTTCTATGCTATCCTGTTTCTATTCGCATCTACTATCAACAGGGCGTCCTATTTCTAGTTGTATTTTCAAGTTTTATATCTGAACTCTTATAATTTTCATTTCTTTATTTGATCAGTGGATTCTAGAAGATTTATAGCTCATTATGTCTTCTCTTAGTCAACGTAGGGTGGTTGTGGCCACATGATGGCGGGGTTTGACCCCCACGCAGTTTGTGCACGCTGTCGTGAAAAAAAGAAAGGGACGGATCCTTGTGTAGAGAAGGAAGGAGCAAATTGTCGTCACTGTAATGCTCTCACCCCTGAACAGTTGGCCCAGCTATCAACGCCATCGTATAAACTAAAAAAGGAGAAGCGGGATATGAAGTCTTCAACCCCATCCAAGAATCCTGTTACTGATGACACTCTCAGTCCCAACCTTGTAGACCCGTCTTTGGTGATGGTAATGGGGGTCGTGGATGGTCAGAGCCCAGCCGGGCCTTCTGATTTGAGTGATAAGCCGGTCGAGAAGAGAAAGAAAGAGGAGAAGAAGAAGCAAAAGAAAGCCACTACCTCCAAAAAGCCGGCAAGTCGGTCAAGTCATCTCACCGACCCTCTACTGAATCCACCGACCAGAAACTTGAACTTATGGAGCAAAAGTGGTCGGATCGGTTCAACCGCTTGGAGGCATTGTTGTTGGCCAAAACATTAGACCAGGAACCGACATTTAGTGCTGTCAACGTTACTCCAACTCATGCTCCACCAGCCAATGCTATCAGCTCTCAACCTTTCCTGAAGCCTTCTTCATCTTCCCAACCTTCAGACCGACCAGCTACCTCGGTGCCACCGGCTACCGACCATGTGGATGTCACCACTGCTTCTAAGGCCGGTTCTGATTCTTCTCAACCCTCTCACCGACCGGAAACCTCAGGGATTTCTAGCCAGCCCGCTAAGAGGTCCTTTTCCACTGCCTTTGATTTATCCAGAAGGGAAAGCTTGTCCAGTGACTCAGACTCAGAAAGTGTTACTTCGGATAGACCTCCAGTTGATCTGTACCCGGAAGAGGGTGAATTATCTGACGACCATGAAGTTTCTCTCACCGACCCCGACCAATCCCTCTCTGAAGAACAGTCTTACAGAGAAACTATGAGGGGGATTCGGTCTTACATGGGGTGGACTCATGTTCCGGACCTTGATTCCGGCACCAAGACGTCAGATGACAACCCTTTTGCCGGACCAAAACTTCAACATCCTGGCAAGGTATCTGTCAACCTCCCCACGGACAAGTGGCTCTGTAACAAACTTTCTAAACTCAATATCACTCTTGTACAGGGCTACCCTTCACGTACCACCGAGGCAGGAACTCTTCAGCGGGACCAGTTTGTCCGTCCGGCCAAATCCCAGAGTAAGTGGTACGGTGTGCACTCTGAAACCAAGGACTCTGGCTCCACACCGAAATCTTGGAATACTTCCTCTTCCCGCATTAACAGCACCTATCTTAGGATTGCGCGTCAAGCTGGCATAGATTCAAATCCACCACATTCCAGACCTATTTCCCAGGAAAATCTAAGAAAGTGGGAGAGATCAGCCCGGGAATCATCCATAATATGCAACCAAGCTGCTGGCTTCAACCGCTGTGTACTCAAAGTCCAGCAGAACATGCAAGCTCAGCTCCATACCATCCGGACTGAATCCAAGGGAAAAGAAGCAAGCAAGGTGTCGGCTGCCACAGACGAACTCCAATTTCTGTTAGACTTTAACTCCAGTGTTTGTCAAGCCATGGCCAAGGCTATGGAGCACCTAATGGATTTTGTGTTTGTTAATATGGCCAACACCACGCTGTTAAGACGTGACTCCTATTTGTCCTATCTCAAGGCTGGAGTGAAGGCGGACACGTTAAATGCTTTAAGGGCAGCCCCATTGGAGTTAGATACATTGTTCCCGGACTCAGCTATCAAACAAGCAGAGGAGGATATTGCTAATTTTGACAGAAATCGTTCTGGGTCAGTGTACAAGAAGGGCAGATATCACCCCTATGAACGTCAAGATAGGAAGTCTGACCCTAAGAAACAGGACCGACCGGCATGGAAAAACGTATCCTCTCACAGCCAGTACAGACGAGGGAAAGGAAAACATCAGTATTCCTCACGACCAGCCAAGGGCCAGCAGCCGTATAAATGACAATTACTGTGTAACAAGTTTAAGGGCACGGCTGCTGGCCGGGAGCACTCCCAAAGAGACATTGACTGTTCAATCTTTGAAAACAAATGTAAATTTAAATGTTGTCAACCATGTTCATTCTGCAACCGGGCATCCACAAAGGAAAGGAATAAGTCCTGGCTTGTCAGCTGTAAATTCAAAAGATTGTACATTAAAACATGTCAAAGGTGCTTCTTCTGTCATTCAATTGCCTTGTGTCCAATCTGTGACAAATGTCCCTCTTGTTGTAAAAAATCTGCCTGTAGGGGCCAGACTTCAAAACTTTTGGCAAACTTGTTTGGAAAGAGGTGCCGGACCGAAAATAGTTCAAATCTTGAGAGAGGGCTACACCCTCCCCTTTCGGATCTGGCCAAACCTCACAAGGTCTCCCACTGTCATAAGCCGTTATGTCAATCCCCACAGGAACAGCTACCTGCTGGAGGCATTACATCAGCTTATGGACAAAAATGCAATACAGCTGGTCCACAATCAAACATCTCTAGGGTTTTTCAACCGACTTTTTCTGGTACCCAAACCCAACAACAAATGGAGGCCTATACTAGACCCAAGCAAACTAAATCTTTTCAGGACATCCCTCCAGCAAGGGGAGTGGGTAACCTCAGTAGACTTCAAGGATGCCTACTTCCATATACCAATACAGGAACAATCCAGGAAATATCTCAGATTTCATGTCCAGGGTCGGACTTACCAATTCAAAGCACTGCCTTTTGGTCTGTCCACAGCGCCCATGGAGTTCACTGTCTTGGCAAAGGAGGTGAAACTGATGGCCACACACAAGGGTATAAGAATCCACCAGTACCTAGACGACTGGTTGGTCAGAGCCAGATCCCACCAAACCTGTCTCCATCATACCCGGATCCTGATCAAGATGTGCCAGGATCTAGGCTGCCTGGTGAACTTAGAAAAATCAGAACTGGAGCCCCAACAAGTATTCAACTTCGTAGGCTACCAGTTCGACCTCAGGTCCGGCCGGGTCAGACCGACACCGGACCGGTGGCAAAGTCTTCAAGGGAAAATACAAACACTGCTCTTGCTACCGGCCTGTCCGGTCCGGCAGTTCATGTCCTTGATAGGTCTATTAACAGCCACAGAGAAACAAGTTCACCTAGGCCGGTTACACATGAGGCCCATACAGTGGCATCTCAAAAACAGTTGGAGGGTACCGGAAACCCTAGAAAAGGTTATCCCTCTACCCAGATCCCTGCACCCACACTTACAGTGGTGGCTAAATGAAAGCAATGTGCTTCAAGGTCAACCATTATACCCTATAAAGCATGCTCTGCAAATTTTTACAGACGCATCAAAAGAAGGGTGGGGCGCTCATTTAAATGAGTTCACTGCAAGAGGATCCTGGTCAGTGCCGGAAAGCAAGCTGCACATAAATTATCTGGAACTAAAAGCAGTCCTTTTGCCCTTAAAGGAGTTCCAAAACCTATGCACAAACAAAATTGTCCTAGTGGCCACAGACAATACTACAGTAGTGGCCTATATAAACAAGGAAGGGGGAATGAAGTCGGGCCCGCTGTGTGCTCTACTGTGGAGAATCTTGACCTGGTGTTCCCAGCGACAAGTGACCCTAAAAGCCCGACATATCCCTGGCCGATTAAATGTGACAGCAGACAAGCTATCCAGGCTAAATCAGACCATCCAAACAGAATGGTCCCTCCTTCCGGACATTTTTCAAGACTTGTGCAGAAAATGGCACCGGCCCCAGATAGACCTATTTGCCACGAGGTTCAACAACAAGTTACCTCTGTTTGTGACAGTTTGTCTCTCCAGTACCGGACTCCCTGGCTGTAGCAGTAGATGCACTTACTCTGCCATGGGACGATCTGGATGCATACGCCTTCCCACCAACCGCCATATTGGGCAAAGTGGTGGAGAAGCTACTGGACTCCCCGTGCAAGAGACTCATTCTGGTTGCTCCGGGGTGGCCCAACATGCCTTGGTTTTGGGACCTAGTGACCATGTCCAGTCAGGTCCCTCTCAGCCTGCCCAATCTGTTAACACAGCCCTTCAATCAGATCCCTCACAGAAATCTGACAAATCTAAATCTCCATGCCTGGCTCCTAGAGCCACAACAATCAAAGAACAGGGCTTCTCTGAGGCAGTGGCAGCAAGAATTGAGGCTCCTCAAAGAAGATCTACCAGATCAGTCTATGAGGCAAAGTGGGCCATTTTTACAAAGTGGTGCGGCACTAATCAGGTGGACTTCAGGTCACCACCTGTAAAGTCGGTGGCTGACTTCCTAATGTACCTCTTTGAGGACAAGAAGTTACAGCCCAGCACCATTGATTGATACAGGTCTGCCACTGCTGATAAACTAGGTCATACAACAGTCAATATCAGCAAAGATGATAATCTCACTCGTCTCTTGGAAAGTTTCCACAGAGATAGACCCAAAGGGCGGAGGGGAATACCCTCCTGGAACCTTTCCCTGGTGCTACACCAGCTGACAAGGGCTCCTTTCGAACCACTCAGGGAGGCATCTCTGAAGCATCTGACCTTCAAAACTGTCTTCCTTTTGGCCCTGGGCTCGGGTAAAAGAAGGAGTGAGATCCATCCATGGCAGCACAAAAACATCAGACACCAATCCGATTGGTCTAAAGTGTCCCTGTTCCCATCTCCCAGCTTTCTTTCCAAGAACCAGCTGGCCAAAGAGGGTCCAGAGAGTGTAGCCCCAGTGGTCATACCAGCCCTGGCTCCTACTCTAGATAAATCCCTCAAGTCTGACAGATCCCTTTGTCCAGTCAGAGCCTTACGCTACTATTTGGACAGGACTTCAGATCTCGGGCAGCACAAGGAGCTAGTCTTTGTCTCCTTCAAGAAAGGCTTCGACAAAGATATCTCCCCTGCCACTATCTCCTCATGGATCAAACAAACGGTGATCCTATGCCATCAGCTCTGATCATCAGGCACATGCCCTACATCAAGTTAAAGCCCATGATGTTAGGGCCTTTGCGGCCTCTAAGGCCTTCCAGTCGGGAGTTTCCTTAGATCAGATCTTAGCAGCCTGCCACTGGAAATCTCATAATACCTTCACACAATTTTACCTGAAGGATGTGGCCTGGGCTGACTCAGAGCTTTTCCATTTGGGTCCTGTAGTGGCTGCCGAGCATATCCACCAATAAACGGGACCCAGAGGAGATTTGCAAATATGTACAAAGTGTATATACAGTTAAGAAGCATCAAAAAAAAAAATCAGACGTGCTTCCTTCGGGAGGTTTATTTTCTTCAAGGGACTGAACTCAGCCCTCTCTTCCCCTACGTCAGAGCAGGTCTGTTGGAAAAAAGGGGGGGGGACGGGAAGTCGGTTTGGACCGGTTACCCGGCCTGTGATGACCGACTATAGCCTTAGAGGTTCCCTGACCACAACGTCGACCCAGGCTTGGAAACTTTTGTTAATTATTCTGAGTTCACCTAAGTCCCTAGTAACTTACCCGCCGTCCAAGCGGTAGTTATTCAGCTATGGTCCATTGGATAGGATGTATTAACGCAATAAAATTGCAAAGTTAATAAGTAAATTTTTATAAGTTAATACCCTATCCAATGGACATGCAAGACCCTCCCACCGACCCCGCTTTCAACTTACTAGGGGTCTAATTGGTTTAGACAACAAAAAAGATGCTATGACGTCATGCTGTCTAGACAGGAAGGAAGTACGACACGCCATCTGGCGTGTGCACTAGTACTACGGACCGACCTGCCGGTGGAGACACAGGACGTCTTTTTCTGACGTTTGGCGGGCCGGTCTGCGCTGACCAGATAAGCTATTAATATTAGTTATTAATGTAAGTGTGTAAAACTCCCATTTGTATGTATTAGAAATATTCTCTATGAAACAGTAAACTGAAGTTGTTTTGTTTATGGAATTTTTTTTTTCAGTGTTCAACAAAGACAAGTTAAAGAAACAACGAGAAGAGAAAAAACTTCAAAGGCAAAGAGAAATGGAGCAGAAACGAACTGCAAGACAATCTGGTGGAATGAAGTTAGGGGTGAAAAAACATGCTAAGGACTAGTCCAGTGTGTTACAATTGTGATCAACCAGTATTCTGGCATATAAAACTTACATATAGTGTATTGTTGGAATAGAATATATTTTTCATAAATACTGTTAAGTTGCAATCTGTCATGTTACCAAAATATGTTGATTACTGACATGGAATATATTTTAGGCGTCCTATAAACAATAGAAGAATGCCTGATTGTGTTCTTGATTAATTTTGGGGGGCCACCTTATGGTGGTCAGACAGTATTATTAGCTTCTGCTAAATTAAGATTATGTATCTTTTAAAGTAAAGGAAATTGTAGCCATATTTTGGAGATTTCAAATTTGATAGTTTAAAGAGTTATTTCCTAATATTTCCATTACTACTGTTCAGTGACTGAGGAGTCGTTCACTTTCTCAGATTATCTGCTGCCTGGTGAGCATCACTCAGTGCCGATTGAAATTTAGCAATTCTTAAGCACATTTACACAAATCACAAAATGCTTCTACCTTTGCTGAATGACCAACAAAATGTCAGTTTCATGTCTGAAGCTGTCTTGTAAATATCACCAAATATTGCATGATCTCAAATATGTGGTATTCTGTTGTTTTTATTTTGCCAGATCAAACTCGAATGCATTTTCTTTTTACAGATTACAAAATCTTTTTTTCACTGCTGAATGTCAAATAAAATATCAGTTTTCATGTTTGAAGTTGCCTTTTATGTGTCACCATTTTTTATTGGATATCAATCTGTGATATTCTGTGGTTTTTTGTTGGGCTGAAATCCAATTCTAATTGAGTTAAGGATATTTAGGAAACATAATGTTGACATGTGCTTTGGGCTTTCTAATTAGAGTTAAACAGCTAAACTTAATTTAAATACAAGGTTACAGATACATGCTACTGATAACAAGGTATTTCAAGATATTACATTTTAATTTTACCTCTTCCACTTTGCAGTTCAAAGTATGTTTGTAAGACATGAATATAATGTAAGAAATATATAAAGAAGAGTTTTGTAATGTTGAGATCCTCCTGGTGTGTGTTATATACTCTTATTGAGTGATAAGACATTCATTCCATTTTGCTGTTACTTATTCAGGGGTAATGGTTTCAAGGTTTCATGTTCTCTAAGACTTGTGACACTGAAGCCACTTTTGTTACAGTGACACTTCAGGGATGAGATGGGCGCAGTAAGAATTATCCGAAGGACTTGAACAATGATTAAAGTTCCCTTGTGTATACTCTTTGTGTCATGGCACGTAACATTAGTCAGACATTTGAATGAAACTTTATTCCCTGGTATTGTTAAGTTTTAGGTTAAATTTTGCCCAATTTTGGGGCACTGTTTCACCTTCAATGATATTACTATTAATGGATAAACATTGTTAACATTAACATTGTTCTTTTAAATGAATATAAAGGAATGTTTTGCAATGTTGCATGTAATGACTGTTATTGTTTAAATTATTTTGTGCAATTATATTTTTCGTTTCTTTATTTGAATGATCTGCCATTGTTGTAAATATAAATTTATCTAATCACCTGTTCATTAAAATAGTAAAGAAAGACTAGCAGGAACAATAAAACTTATCAATTATATCAGTCGTTTCAATATATTTTATAGCATTAAAGTACATAAAATATTTCCTATAAAATTTACTGCATCAGTCTCCCGGCATTTTTACATCCAAATCAGCTTAGCCAAGCTCACCTTATTTCCTCACTTGTCGTGACCAACTAGTATGTACTGCTTCCCTGTCCTAACATTTATCAACATCGCCAAACATCAGAAAAAGACGTCCTGTATATAATACCGGCAGGACCGGCCAGGAGAGTGCATTCGCCAGGTGGCGCATCGTACTTCCTCTTCCTGTCGTGACGTCATAGCATCTTTTTCGTGTCTAGTCCTAGTAAGACCCCAAGTAAGCTGATAGCGGGGCCGGTTGGGTGGGCCTTGACTGTCCATTGGATAGGGTATTAACTTATAAAAATTTAATTTACTTATTAAATTTGCAATTTTATTGCGTTAATACATCCTATCCAATGGACAATTGCTGAATAACTACCGCTTGGTAGGTGGGTAAGCAGCTAGGGACTTAAGTGAAGTCATAACAAAACAAAATTGTGCAGGCCCATTTGACCTAGGGTCAGGGAACCCTGAGAGGTCAAGGTCGGCTACCAACTCACCGGTTAACCGGGAGTCTACCGACTTCCCCCCCCCCCTTTTCTTTCCTTCCCAGGGTTGGTCTGAGAAGGGAAAGATAGAGAGAGGGGCTGAGTTCAGTCCCAGAAGAAATAAACTTCCCAAAGGAAGCAAGTCGCAGTTTTTTTTTTGTTTTTTTTTATATAAAATATGTACATTGAAAACTATTTACACTATGTACATATCTGGCATATTTGTATCCCCGACGCGAAGCGGGGATACTATGGATTTATAATCGTCGTCGTCTGCGCCCTCGTCCGCGTCCGCAGAGATTTCTTGTTAGCGACCTACAGTCCACATTTCTTTCCGGATTTCTTTCATATTTGGCAGGTGGCTTGATATGGTAGAGGACTCGCCACCCTATCTTTTTGGTAGGCTTTATGTCTAAATTAGGCCTGTGGTACACAAAAATGTCTAAAATGTGGAATATTGCTTGTTAGCGACCTACAGTCCACATTTCTTTCCAGATTTCTTTCATATTTGGCAGGTGGCTTGGTATGCTAGAGGACTCGCCACCCTATCTTTTTGGTAGGCTTTATGTCTAAATATACCTCTGGTACATAAAAATGTCTAAAATGCATTAAAATTCATGAAATCATGCACTAAATCGCTTGTAACTTGAAAAGTGTTGCATTTAGAGCATTTTGTTAAAATATGTTATTCAGATACTTTTTTCATAGCTACAACATGGTGAGTAACTTGGGTGTCTGTCTCAATAGCTAAGTGAGTAATAGCTACTTTTGGGCTTTTCAGTAACTTCCATCGTGAGTAAAATCACTTGTAACTTGAAAACTATTGCATTTAGAGTATTTTGTTTCAATATGTTATTCAGCTATTTTTGGGTCAGCTATAACATAGTAAAATTTCAGACCTGTAGCTCATGGCATAGCTGAGTAATAGCTACTTTTAAGTTATCACTGTTGAGTAAATTGCTTATAACTTCAAAAGTATTACATTTAGAGTATTTTGTTTCAATATGTTATTCACCTATTTCGGAGTCAGCTATAACATAGTGAAGTTCCAGACCTGTGGCTCATTGCATAGCTGAGTAATAGCTACTTTGAAGTTCACACTGTTGAGTAAATCAGTTGTAATTGGAAAACTATTGCATTTACAGAAATTTGTGTAAATATGTTATTCAGCTACTTTTGGGTCAGCTATAACATAGTGAAATTACAGACCTGTAGCTCATGGCACAACTGAGCAATAGCTATTTTCAGGTACTGACTGTTGAGTAAATGACTTGTAACTTGAAAAATATTGCATTTGGAGTATTTTGTTAAAATATGTTGTTCACCTACTTTTGGGTCAGCTATAACATCGTGAAATTACAGACTTATAGCTCATGGCATAGCTGAGCAATAGCTATTTTCAGGTTCTCACTATTGAGTAAATCAGTTGTAACTTGAAAACTATTGCATTTACAGTATTTTGCTTAAATATGTTGTTCACCTAATTTTGGGTCAGCTATAACATAGAAAAAATTCAGACATGTAGCTCATTGCATAGCTGAGTAATAGCTACTTTGAGGTTATCACTGTTGAGTAAATCAGTTATAACGTGAAAACTATTACATTTACAGTATTTTGTTTAAATATGTTATTCACATAATTTTTGGTCAGCTATAACAGAGTGAAATTGCAGACCTCTATGTCATGGCATAGCTTACCAATATCTACTTTCAGGTTCTCACTGTTGAGTAAATCATTGTATCCACTGGATAGCCGCAGTGTGTACAGAGATTTCACCATTACTGCTCTAACGAAAAAAATATTATAGCTAGCCTTCTCAAGTTTGCAAGGTATATTAGAGGGTGCACCACAGTATTCTATTGGTAGGCTTTATGTCTAAATTAGGCCTGTGGCTAAATTACTTGCCTACTAAAAATGAGTAATTCTGCATTTTCTCTAAAAGTATTGCAGATAGCAAATTTTTCTTAAATAACTCATTCACCTACTTTTGGGAGAGCTTTCACATGCTGAAGTTCCAGACCTGTAGCTAATTAGTCACCTACTCAAAATGAGTAAATGCGAATTATCTCTAAAAGTATTGCAGATAGCCAATTTTTCTCAAATAACTCATTCACCTACTTTTGGGAGAGCTTTCACTTGGTGAAGTTTCAGACCCGTAGGTAATTACTCACCTACTGAAAATGAGTAAATGCAAATTATCTCTAAAAGTATTCCAGATAGCCAATTTTTGTCAAATAACTCCTTCACCTACTTTTGGGAGAGCTTTCACTTGCTAAAGTTTCAGACCTGTAGCTAATTATTCACCTACTCAAAATGAGTAAATGCTAATTATCTCTAAAAGTATTGCAGATATCCAATTTTTATCAAATAACTCATTCATCTACTTTTGGGAGAGCTTTCACATGGTGAAGTTTCAGACCCATAGCTAATTATTCACCTACTCAAAATGAGTAAATGCAAATTATCTCTAAAAGTATTCCAGATAACCAATTTTTGTCAAATAACTCCTTCACCTACTTTGGGGAGACCTTTCACTTGGTGAAGTTTCAGACCTGTAGCTAATTATTCACCTACTCAAAATGAGTAAATGCGAATTATCTCTAAAAGTATTGCAGATAGCCAATTTTTCTCAAATAACTCATTCACCTACTTTTGGGAGAGCTTTCACTTGGTGAAGTTTCAGACCCGTAGGTAATTACTCACCTACTGAAAATGAGTAAATGCAAATTATCTCTAAAAGTATTCCAGATAGCCAATTTTTGTCAAATAACTCCTTCACCTACTTTTGGGAGACCTTTCACTTGGTGAAGTTTCAGACCAGTAGCTAATTATTCACCTACTCAAAATGAGTAAATACTAATTATCTCTAAAAGTATTGCAGATATCCAATTTTTATCAAATAACTCATTCATCTACTTTTGGGACAGCTTTCACATGGTGAAGTTCCACACCCGTAGGTAATTACTCACCTACTGAAAATGAGTAAATTCGAATTATCTCTAAAAGTATTGTAGGTAGCCAATTTTTCTCAAATAACTAATTCGCCTACTTTTGAGAGAGCTTTCACTTGGTGAAGTTTCAGACCCGTAGCTAATTATTCACCTACTCAAAATGAGTAAATGTGAATTATCTCTACAAGTATTGCAGATAGCCAGTATTTCTCAAATAACTCATTAATATGAAAACAACTTATAGGAAGTCATGGGCTGCAAATCTTTTCATGTGGTCAGATTTGACCTTGGGCCCCTCCTGCTTATTATTGGTCCTAGAGGTTTGCAATGTGAAAACGACTTATAGGAAATCATGGGCTGCGAATCTTTTGATGTGGTCAGACTTCACCTTGGGCCCCTGGTACAGGGTCAAATAAGGGTAGCCAAACTTAAAAGTGCTTTCAGCTTGCTTATAACGAAAAATGCTTTTTATCTTCTAAACTATGTTAGTTGGCCTTTGTCGGTGGATACATCCAGCATCTGGCCACAGATGCGTCCTTTTTCTAGTTACAATATGTACATATTTACATATATACAACATCTCCTCACTTCTGGGCCTGGTGGTGCACCTGCTGGGCAGCCACTACAGGTCCCAGGTGGAAAAGCTCTGGGTCAACCCAGGCAACATCCTTCAAATAAAACTGAGTGAAGGTGTTGTGAGATTTCCAGTGGCAGGCTGACAATATCTGGTCTAAGGAGATCCCTGATTGGAAAGCCTTAGAGGCAGCAAAGGCCCTAACATCATGGGCTTTAACCTGATGTAAGGAGAGGGCCTCCTGGTCGGAGAGCTCATAGCACAGAATCACAGTCTGTTTGATCCATGAGGAGATGGTGGCAGGTGAGATGTCTTTGTCAAAACCTTTCTTGAAGGAGACAAAAACCAACTCCTTATTCTGCCTAAGGTCTGAGGTCCTGTCCAAGTAGTAGCGTAGGGCTCTAATTGGACATAGGGACCTATCACCCTTGAGTGACTTATCCAGAGATGGTGCCAGGGCTGGAATGACCACTGGAGCCACACTGTCTGGACCCTCCTTGGCCAGCTGATTCATGGATAGGAAGCTGGGTGAGGGGTACAAAGACACCTTAGACCAGTCTGATTGGTGTCTGATGTTCTTATGTAACCAAGCATGGATCTCACTCCTGCGTTTACCAGAACCTAAGGCCAACAAGAAAACAGTCTTGAAAGTCAGATGTTTCAAGGAGGCCTCTTTTAGGGGTTCAAAGGGAGCCTTTGTCAGCTGGTGAAGCACCAGGGAAAGGTTCTAGGAGGGGATGCCCCTCCTGCCCTTGGGTCTGTCTCTATGGAAACTGTCCAGGAGACGAGTGAGATTTTCATCCTTGCTGACATTAATGGTGGAATTGCCCAGTTTGTCAGCAATGGCTGATCTGTAGCCATCAATAGTGCCTGGTTGTAACTTCTTGTCCTGAAACAAGTGCAGGAGGAAGTCAGCAATGGCTTTCAGAGGTGGTGCCCTGAAGTCCACCTGATTACTGAGGCACCACTTTGTAAAAATGGTCCACTTTGCCTCATAGACAGATCTGGTTGATTCTCTTTGAGGAGCCTCAATTCGTGCTGCCACTGCCTCAGAGAAGCCCTGCTCCTTGATTGCTGAGGCTCTAGGAGCCAGGCATGTAAGTTCAGATTTGACAGGTTCCTGTGAAGGGCCTGGTTGAATGGCTGAGATACCAGGTTTGGTATGTTGGGCAGGCACAGTGGGATTTGACTGGACATTGCCACTAGATCCCAGAACCAGGGCATGTTGGGCCACCCTGGGGCAATCAGAATTATTCTGTTACAAGGGTAGTCCTGTAACTTCTCCACCACTTTGCCCAAGATGGCTGCTGGTGGAAAGGCATATGGGTCCAGGTCCTCCGAGGAGAGGCTGAGTGCATCCACTGCCCAAGCCTGGGGGTCTGGCACCAGTGACACAAACTGTGGCAGTTTGTTGTTGAACCTGGTGGCAAACAGGTCCACTTGTGGCTGGTGCCACCTTGAGCATACAGCTTGGAACACTTCTGGATGAAGTGACCACTCTGTTTGAATGGTCTGGCCAAGTCTGGATAGCTTGTCTGCTATCACATTCAGCCGGCCGGGGATGTGACGTGCCCAGAGGGTTATCTGCTGTCTGGTACACCAGGACAGGATTCTCCACAGTAGGGCACACAGTGATCCCGACTTCATCCCCCCCTCTTTGTTGATATAGGCAACCACTGTTGTGTTATCTGTAGCTAACAGTACTGTCTTGTTGTAACAGAGGGTTCGAAACTCTTTTAGAGCTAGAAACACTGCTTTTAGCTCTAAGTGGTTTATGTGCAGCTTGCTCTCTGGAAGGGACCAAGTTCCCCTTGCAGTGTGCTCGTCTAAGTGAGCGCCCCACCCTTCTTTTGATGCATCTGTAAATATTTGCAGAGCATGTTTTAGAGGGTGTAATGGTTGACCTAGTAGCACATTGCTTTCCTCCAGCCACCACCTTAGATGGGGGTGGAGGGACTTGGGGACCGGGATCACCTTTTCCAGTGATTCTGGGACCCTCCAGTTGTTTTTCAAGTGCCACTATGGGGCTCATGTGTAGTCGCCCTAAGTGGACTTGCTTTTCTGTTGCTGTGAGTAGCCCTATGAGGGACATGAAATGTATTGATCTGATCTTGTCTGTCAAGGTCTGCCAACGTTCTTCTGTTGGTCTGACCTTGCCCTCTTTTAGGTCGAACTGGTAACCTACGAAGTTGAAGACCTGTTTGGGGACCAGTTCTGATTTTTCCTTGTTCACCAGCCACCCTAGTTCCTGACAAAGTGTGACCAGGGTTTGAGTATGCTGGAGACAAGTGTCGTGGGTAGAGGCTCTCACCAGCCAGTCGTCTAGGTACTGCTGGGTCCTTATACCCTTCTGAAGTGCCATGAGATTGACCTCTTTGGCCACCACTGTGAACTCCATGGGGGCTGTGGATAGACCAAAGGGTAGGGCTTTGAACTGGTAAGACTGACCCTGGAGATGAAAACGCATGTACTTCCTGGACTGACTGTGAATTGGTATGTGGAAGTATGCATTACATCAGTTTAACTGCATTTTTGTTTATCAGCTGATACAGTGGCTCCACAAGGAAGGACTGTTTGGTTGGATTGTGGTAGTTGCTTATTACAGTCGGTGACCTTGTCAAGTAGGGTCTGTACCGGAACGGGAGAGTATAACCCTCCCTTAGTGTGGTGACTACTTTTGGACTCGAACCCAAGGCCTCCCATTTTTCCCAACACTGGTTTAACCTCACCCCTACAGGAGGATCTATAACAGCATGTTGGGCATTGGTGACAAGATCTACAGAACACAAGTGACCTACACAAGAAACATTTTTCACATATTTTATTTCTGTGTACATTTGACAAAAGGTGGGATTTACGCCTTTCCTTTGTGGCAACCCGGTGACAATATGAGCATTTGCAACACGAGAGTCTACATTGAAATTAAAAGTCACTTTGCTGTTCTCGGACACCACTGGTGCTGGGTTCAAGTCTCCCTGACCGGTAACATGTACAGAGTTCTTCTGACCGGTCACAGAAATTACACAGTGATTGTCATCTATGAGACTTGAACCCCTTGGCCGGCTTCTGGGAGAATGTTGAGGCCTTGCCACGACCTTTCCTGGCTTGTTGCTTGTCCTTAATCTGTTTCCAAGCCGGGAGGGTAGATTTCCTGTCGTGGTGACTTGTAGACTTGTCACTTGTAGAGTAAGGGTGGAAACGATTTTGCTGCCGGTGTGATGTACCCGACGAACGCCTCTCTTCATTCTTACTAATTTCCTCTTCAGCCTTGGCAATAAGCTGATCCAGAAACAGTGCGTTGAGATGTACTGGAGATGTTCTTAAGGCGTTTACAGTATCTTGCTTCACTCCAGAGTGTAGGTAGTCCAGATAGCTATCCCTGCGAGCCAGAGTGAAGTTGGCCATGTTGATAAAAATGCCCTCGGATAAATCCTGCATGGTTCTGGCCATGGCCTGTGAGATTGACCGGTTGAAAGTGGTCAGATACTCCAGTTCATTAACAGCTTGCTTCATCTTCTCTGATGACTTGCCTTTACTGTCCAGACGTAGGGTTTTGAGCTGAGTGGCCATAGAGTCTTGAACCCTAGTCAAACACCTTGATAAACCAGCAGCCTGGTTGCACATTATTGTCTGTTCCCTTGCTGCTCTCTCCCACCTCCTGAGTAGCTCTTGACTGAAGGCCCGGGAGGGTGGGGCAGTCGGTAAGTTTCTTCTAGCCACCCTGCTGAAGGAATGGTTGAGTTTGGCAGGGTCCGGTGACCAGGTGCGTACTGTTGTGCTCTCACTGTCCTTCTCAGCATGCATCCCGTACCACCTGGAAGATCTGGGAGTTTTAATGAACTGATCTCTGAGGAGACCCGTATTGTCTGTGTTTCTAGTTGGGTAGCCCTCTGTGAGTGTAAGGTTAAGACTGGACATCTTACGACACAACCAGTCGTCCACCGGAAGTTTCACAGACACCTTACCGGTTGGTCTAACACGTGCACCGGCAAAAGGGTTGTCATCAGCAGTGGAGGACACAGTTTCAAACTCGGGAACCTTGTGCCAGTTCATGAAACTTCTCACACCCCTCATAGTTTCCCTGTAGTTGGCCTCCTCAGTAGGTTCACTGTCAGGTTCATCTCTGGAGACATCTCTGTCTGCTGACCGGTCCCGGTGGATCTCCTCATCCAGGGAACCGGTAACACTGAGCTGGTCAGCTTCACTATCAGAAGCTGCACTCAAATCTCCCTCACCGGTTGGCTGAACTTCAGGGAACGAACCGGGGGCCTGAACAGGCTGGGTTGCTATCCCTGCACCGGGAGCCCCAAGGGGCTGGGTGGCAGTCTGCATCTCCTCTACAGCCTCACTGGTGACCTGATCAAGGCCTGGACCGGACTTCTCTACAGCCAGCTTGCTGGTGGTGGCACCAGGATCAAAAAATGGCTTCTGGCTGGTAGTCACATCTGAAGCTGGCTTCACAACCGGTTCAACCGGTACTGTGAATGTCTTGGCCAATAACATTGCCTCAAGACGGGAGAATCTTTCTGCCCACTTGTCATCAAGTTGCTTTAAATCTTCAGCTGATGGTCTACTGCTGGAAGATTTCTTCTTATTGGCAGAAGGCTTGGGAGATTCACTACGCTTCGTCTTCTTAGCCGTAGTAGGGGTAGATTGAACAGCCTTGACCTTCTCCACTTTACCTTTACTAACGTGTGCAGGGTCCACGAGAGTGGGAGTGGAGGAGGACGCAGTCGCCTTCTTATCTTTCCTATCTCTATAAGTAGGGGTAGACAATTGCAGGGTCTGTTCAGGGGTAAACCCTCTACAGATAGCACATTCTTTCTTCTGGACGCAGGGGTCGTCGCCTAGCCCTTTGTCCCTACAACGTGCACACTTGGAGTGGGAGTCAAACCCAGCCATAGCGTGTCCGCAGGAGCCTCGTCTTTGTCCTGGAGATGACATAGTTGTAGATAAAACTTCTAAACTACTTTAAAGGTGAAATAAAAAAGTTGCGTTCGGTGTAGAACAAAATATTCGCTGGTCGAGAAAACACGTCTTCACTCTCCACGCGCCAAACGAAAAAGATGCTATGACGTCACGATGTCTAGACAGGAAGAGGAAGTACGATGCGCCACCTGGTGAATGCACTCTCCTGGCTGGTCCTGCCAGTATTATATACAGGACGTCTTTTTCTGATGTTTGGCGGGACCGGTCGCGCCGACCGGTAAAGCAATTGTCCATTGGATAGGATGTATTAACGCAATAAAAATATGAGATAAAAGTTTATCTTCAGACTTAAAATATGTGGCTACTGTTTTGTTTCCAATCAACTATATGTTTTGACAATCGAGAAAGAGTTGTAAAGCATCGTCTGAGTCCATAACTTACAATAAAATCTTTGAATTTGGAATCAGTGAAAGTATTAAGATTCATTTGGAGGTTTTGTACAAATAGCCAAGTACAGGTCAAATTTTTACACTGCAGTTGCTTTTTCCCACTTTCTCTGTTGCGCTCCATGTTTTCACAGAATTATTAAATAATGGGCAAAAGGTAAACATTAACAGTAAATTAATTTTATTCCCAAAATAGTGATTATAATACATGAAATGAAAACCAGCATCCCTTTCAATAAACTTTTTTTTTACCAAATAAGAGTTAAAGTTTTCCAAATGGAATTCACTTCAATACATTTGTCCTATATTATTTTTCAAACAAGAATGTGTTTTGACATCATGCTCTCCATCAGTTTCAGCACCCAAACAGTTTAAATGTTTCAAAAAATGGACTACAATGTTTTAACCAATCTCTTTATGTTACAAACTCCAAATCTTCCGCTTCAAAATTAAATGGAAATTTATGCTAATCTGCATGCCGATGCATTCAGAAAACATGTTATAAAAGATGAACCTGAATGTACTCTTGCAGACTGCTATATTTCACATAACAACTCCAAGCCAGGAGACCCAAATCATAATGATGTCTACTGATACAAGGCTACAAACAATAGTGAAAATTAACTGACTCATAAATCACATACAGAATACATCAAATAGAATTTGGGATATTACTCAGGGTGAAAAATGGAACCAGGTGTCTATTGTGTGTTTTAGTTGTAACCAACTGGAATTATCCGTACAGAAAAAAATGGCACTTGATTTGAACAAATTCATCAAGACAGTAAAATATTGTAACCTTACAGTTTCTTTTCATTCATATTCGTGAATGTTTTTCAAGGTTTTTTTTATATCTTTACTTGCCCTTTTGATGCAAAACACCCAGGAAGTCAAGGGTACCAAGGTACCTACCCCACATTAGATTTACTGCAAGTGCTTGCAAGTCATATTTGTTATGACATCCCAAACCTTCCTTATGCAAACAAAATTTAGTTATGTTCAATAACCCTGTCAAATACAGCACATCTAAGTTTTTGGTAGCACTTAACAGTAATAACATTTAGTATTTTATTCAATATCACAATTAAATAAAAAAAAATTGTTTAACTTCTTCAACACTTCAAGGATCTTTTTCACAACTCTATTAAAGCATGTTGAATTTCATTATCAAGAAATATGGAAAACAGTGCCAAATGTAAGCCTATGTATAACTTTTATTTTCACTTTTATATGTACAGAATAAGACCTGATTATCATTATTAAATTTTGCCTGTGTAAATTTTCTCAGTCAGTCTGAAATCCAATGATGATATGTTTAAATTTAAGTTCTGGCATCAATTGATTGCCTTTCTTTTATTCCAATTGTTACATGCTTCCATGTTATTAATTTCACAACTTGCACTCCTCATTTTCAAAATGTTGCTGAAACACTTGACTAATACATGTAATCATGTCAGATGTGGTCATTGACCTTTTGTGCTTCGTAAAGGCAATTCTGTTGCATTCCCGGGTCAGAAAACATGCACCGTAGGCACTAGCAATTGTTGGACCCAACTCCTCCGCCATAAATACTTTCTCCCTTTTCTCTGTATTCACAGCCAAGTGGGCCCAGTATGCAAATGTCCCCATTGACCCTGATAGCAAGTCTCCTTGCCCCCCACATCTACGCACACTTCCTTCATTTGCACAAATAACTGTGGTTTGACCATTACTAATGATGTCCTCTTTTCCTTTGCAAACTATGGTAACACCATCCAGAGCCACTGCTAAAGCTGGAATACTTTTTTCTAACTTGGCTTTGCTCAATTTCTCTGCAAAAACCTTTTCAAATAAACGGCTGCACTCAATAAAGTTTGGAGTCAAGATGGCTTTTTTGTTACCTTTGATGATCTCTAAATCAGTGCTTAATATGTGAATTCCATCTGCATCTATAACCAATGGAATCTTTAGCTCTGAGGCTTTCCTTATCACACCTTTGACATTATCAAACAGCTTTGGATCTCTTCCTAATCCTGGTCCAATCACTAGGGCATGTATGCGGGGCAACCATTCGGATATCTCTGCCACTCCAGATGACCTATCTAATAAGGGATGTACAATCAATTCTGGACTGTAGGACTTAATCACTGGTGCTGCTCCCTCAGTGCAAAATACATGGGATAAATCAGCCCCAACTTTTAATGCAGATATGGCAGCAAAGTAGGGAGCTCCAGTATATTCTTGGCAACCACCGAGGACTCCAATCCTACCACACTGGCCTTTGTACATTGAATTGGACATTATGGGGACAAAACTCTTCACCACCCCCATCAACTTTTGCTGCATAAATAATGATTCAGCCATGTTTGAAAAGAGAGAATGATTGTTTTTGTAGAATCTCGAGAACTTGTTGACCAATACCCTTTTAAATGTTACAGAAAATCCAAACATCTGCAGACTCTAGATCGTGAACTTGATTGTTGTAATTATCACCAGAGTTATCCTTTTATATTTAGTATGCAAAATGTTTCATGCATTCAAAGACTTGTAAGTTTATTCATCAGTTTCACCCCTTTACTTCAGTGTCTCCAACAGGCTTCTCTGCTTCATTGTATTCTTTCAGCAAATCATCCAGATTCTTTTTAGCCTCAGAAAATACCTTGTGCTTATCTTCCTTGAAGAATATGGAACTGTTTGGCTGCTGTTTATATACTCGTGCTTCTTTTTTTACACTTTTTAGTTCACTGTTGAGCACCTGTAACTCTTGAATTTGTCTTTTTTTGTCAGCTAACTTCTTATTAAAGTCACCCGGATTTGCAAGCTTTTTCTGCGAATTTGTCCATTTATCTCCACTAGAAGCCATATATTCTAAATTCTGGACCTGAATCAAAATTACAAAAAGTCAAAGAAAAAAAAAACAATTGTGGTAAAAACAATTAATCAAGTTCCTTTGACAGTTTTAGTACATAACTTCTTCAAATATTCAGGAACACCATGAATGAAAATAATTTAAGTAACAACCAATTTTTATATGAAAAAAACTCTTTCTTAGAATTAATATAGTATTGACCACTGGAAGCAAGTTTGGAGAAATTGAAATCACTAAATTAGGTACATTATTTTTGACAATTTTATGACATTCCAACTTATTTAAATCTACAATTTCCTAGCTCATGATAAATGTAGTACATATACCTGTTTTATTAAACAAATAAAGGTTCTATTGACAAATAATCCAGGGTTAATTTACAGTTTCAGAAACACCTACTCTGTCCGAATTTGAGATAAATGTTCCCAAGTTATAGTTTGATAATAATCTGTCAGAAGAGGGAAATTTCCAGACAATATAGCCTGTACAATTATGGTTCAGTTCCATCTGATACTAAACACAAAATAAACCATAAATAGATGAATAAAAAGAACAAATTGGCAGCAGGAAAATTGCATATAAATGTAATGGTTACTGTTGTAATCTAATCTACATGATAAAGTGTATGCAATGTTTTGACTTTCAATTATTTTGCACAGCGGATTCTTCAAAAGTAGTTTTATTAAAAATATTTGGAAACAGAAAGAATGCTATTTAGCTTACATCAGTTCTTCTGTTTACAGTGCAGTTCCTCCCTTAATTTATGAATGTCTGCCTGAAGTGAATTCTTCTTCTGTTGTAAGGCCTTTATAACATCTAGAATAAAAGTAGAATAAGAAAGACATTATGATAATGCCAAAATTAAAACAGAAAAATACATGCATTAATTTGCTGTTGATCATGTTCATATTACCATGCTCATCCATTATCCATTGAAAGTACCGTCCTTTTATAGAGGTCATAAAGTACTCACCCTCGGACTTTATTTCTACATTAAATTTCTCGAGTGATCTTGATCACCATCTGTATACAAAAAAATAATCCTGATTTTCCCACTTACTTATTATTATGTGCCTTGGTACAGGTATGCTCTCTCCGAGTGCTCTTGTTTAACATTATTCACAATTTTTTATGACTATTGAACCAAAGGCTCACTGACAAACAGTTTTATGGTTATATTATTTTGAGCATTCCCATCAATATTTCATTAATTTTTAAACATATATTGACCTATCAATAATTACTACTTGGTGTGTATCAAGAAATACTCTGTTGTGATCGTTAATTAAAGACACTTTGTTTCCAGTTTAACACTCAGAAGTAATTACCTTTATTCAAAGCTGCATTATCTCCAATTTCTTGAACTATCCTCACAGATTCTTGCTTAATATCAAACAAAATGTTTCTTCTCTGGTCACTTTTTGGCAGATGTTTCAAATAGTTCACTATATTTTCCTTAATTACTCTCTGAAATGTAAATAACACCCATTTTACTAAATTGATAATATATATTTCCGATCAAAGTGGAAAAATAGGTTATACAGCACAGAAGTAATTAAACAGCAACTTATTTCAATATTATTTAAACTATGGACATTTACCGGTAAAGTACAACTACATGGATTGTAACATTCCTGTGTGTGTCACAACATCAGACTTGTAATCTACTACAAGCAATCTCTTACTGTTACTAGACCTTATTACAATTGGAAATTTTCAGTTTATTATCTCCCGCCGGGAGATTATATAACGCCTTCTGTAAGTCTGTTTGTCACGTTTTTGCATAAACCTTAATATCTCATTCATTTATAAAGATATCTTCACCAAATTTGCAGGGAATGTTTATGGCTATGAAAACCTGTCTCTGAAAAATTTTAGCCTCATTTTGAAAAACAAAATAGCTGCCATAGCTAATTGTTTGAAAATCATAAAGGTACTCTAAATCTTGAAATATTCCAGCTAGCTTCATCAAATTTGCACAAAAGCTATATGGCTAGAAAAGCTAGCCTGATAGTAATTTTGGCCTAGTTCAAAAAACAAAATGGCCGCCATATCACATGTTTAATGTCAAACAGGTTATGCTATTAAAAAGGCCTTATATCTCCTCAAATATTTCTCCAAAAGTTTCGGAATGAGAAAACAATTTGTAGGAAGTCATGGCCAGGGAATCTTTTCCAGGTGTTGAATTTGATCTTTGACCCCTGCTTCAAGGTTAAATGAGGTTGTCACACTAAAACATCCTTATTTCTCCCTTATTATTTATGCTATGGCTTCAGAATATAAAGACAGACCATCAAAAATCCTGACCTTCAAATGTTTTGCCCGAGAAAAATTTGGGCCTTATTTTGAAAAACAAAATGGCCGCCATAGCCAATTATTTAAAAATCACTAAGATGCTCTAAAACTTGAAATATTGCAGCTAGGTTCATCAAATATGTGCAAAATATATATGGCAAGGAAAGTTAGCCTGATAGTAACTTAGCCTAGTTTCAAAAACAAAATGGCCTCATATCACATGTTAAATGGGACTATCCTATTAAAAAGGCCTTATATCTCCCTTATCATTGCTACTAGGGGTTCCAAATGTGAAAACAACTTATACAAAGTCAAGGCCTGAGACTATTTTCCCATTGCTGACTTTTACCTTTGACCCCTTCTTCAATGTCAAGTGGGGTTATCTTACTACAAAGGCCTTATATCTCCTTTAGTTCTCTATTATTACTGATTCTAAGGCGGGAGATAACCGCTGCGGCAGTGGCTTGTTTCTATTACTATTACATCTGTAAATTTTCAATCTATTACTATTACTTTGGCATCTATTACTTTGTATTACACTCTATTTTAATTTAGCACAAACTTGAGACTCTATAAATTAAAGAACGGACAACTTAAACAATACTTTATAAATAAAATTTTATTGAAAATGCATCAGATTATGCAAAATGATAAAATATCATAAACATATTACTTGATATCAACATATTTACAATTACATAAATGGATCCCCAAAATTTATTCACTTCAGAATGAGTTGTAAGACTTGAAGACCTCATGAAAATACAATGAAAAGCACTTAATTAAATACTGTGAAATATGTAATTACAAGTATATTTCTATCAAATTCCATGAGAAGCTTTCAAGTGTTGAAAATATATTATTGCCAATAATTACTACATTACTAAAGCAATTCTCATATTTACTCACTTTATGATGAGTTGTCAGATTTAAATAACTCCTATTATTATTGGAAAAGCTTGATACGCAGTATCTGCAAACAGCTTTCAAAGAACCAGTTTCCTTGTTTGCAAAATCCACTTCAAAATAATTTGAAAGTGACATTTATACTTGAAAATAATAACTTGAGTAACATAAATATAATAAATATAAATCTTTGAAACAACTGACATGTGCCACAATGCTGTCTTTATTTATACACAATGGGGACCTGTGTAAGTGTGTTTCATGTGAAAATATTGTGCATTTCTGTTTAGAAATCTATCCACCAATAAATTAGCCATCAATATATAATACTTTATTGAATTTGGGTTGATTTATCATTATCTATGCTTCAGTTGTTTACTTTCTGTAACTTGCATGGATATTTCTCACAACTGATGTTGTACTGTGACAAACCCTGTAAATTATAGCCACTGAGAACTAATTTTTATCAAATATAATGTACATATTATGTCTTTGGCATTTAATATAATGTCACAGGATCAGCTTTCCAGGGGACACACATGGATTTCAGGAATTTTCGCAACCAAGAATTTTTATTATTTGTCTTGAAATTTTGTTCTGTGCTTTACTTTTTTCATTATTTGTCTTGGAATTTTCACTGTAAAATTTTCTAGGAATTTTCGCCACTGTATTGTAACTTCTAATAGGTTATACCAAAATTTAAAGTTTTACGTATTTTGGGGCCACTTGTCATGTGAATTCCTCTTTCTGTTTGGTGC
Organism: Sabellastarte sp. h YS-2021; assembly: GCA_964017235.1. Lineage (NCBI taxonomy): Eukaryota > Metazoa > Annelida > Polychaeta > Sabellida > Sabellidae > Sabellastarte > Sabellastarte sp. h YS-2021. The sequence goes on from OZ024928.1 coordinate 143,053,493, forward strand.
AGTTGGAAACGCTGATGTTGAAAATAACAGTGCTTTTATTAAATTTTTGTACTTTTTGTGTATCAATGACTGGTTTGTGGATGTTTTGAAGTTTATGTGTCATGGCATCTCCAGGAGCCAGTTTCACAAAGGGTCTCAGATTCACCTGGACTTAAGTCAAGCTAAGTCCGGTGTACTATGAAATCCTCCACCTTGAGAAATCATCCCCCTGTGGTGGGGGATAATTTCCTAGTAAATCCTACCCCCACCCCAAGAGTAAACAGTTTTCATACTATAAATGATTTCTTAACCTTTGAAAGTGCAATTATTATAATCTTACACAAATTCTGGTTATAAACATAAGTTTATTGGTTTGGGATACTAAATAAACATGATACTAAATAAACCAATATATAAATACCCAATATGAACAGTTAACATCTCATACATGTTTATCTAAACCTAGTGCATGTGTAGTGATCTAAGTTGATAAATTTGGGATATTAAATCATTTTGGGATAATAACCCATGGATTAAATATGTTCGTCTCATACAAGTGGATTTTTTCTTTAATGCACTTGTCAAAATGGGTGAATATTCTACATTTTTGTACACTATTTATCAAGCTTTACAAGTGCAGTTGTCATAATCTTACACAAATTCTGCTTGCATGTCTTCCTTTGATCTGAGAGAATTACCCCCTTTTATTAACTGATCAAAGGGCACTAGTTCCTGTCCACTATTTAACTGTAACCCATATAATTGCAATAGCATACCTCTTGCATTAAATCTGCTCTGTGCTTAGGCCTTTAAATTCTACTCTGGTATATATGTGCTTTAAAGTGTATAGTGTGCCTAATAGTGAGTGCCTAATAATGAGATTATTTATTTTTTTGTGAATTTAATTGTGCATTGTATGTTGGTTTATGATAATTTAATTGTGTATATGCTGGTTTATGTAAAATAAAGTTAACCAATAATTTAAGGACGTTTTCATTTTAATCCTAAAGAAGTTTCACTTTGAAGAGGTGTGAGGTAGGATTTCTTGGTGGGGGTAGAATTTACTAGGAAATTCTCCACCCCGAGGGGGAGGATTTCCAGGGGAGGATTTACTTTTACACCAGGATTTAAATCTGAGCCTTTTGTTTTTACTAAGTCTAGGACTTGCATGAATTTCACAAAGGGTGACTCAGCTTAGACCAAGCTTATCATATAACCACAGTGGTTTTCTATGTCATGTGACCCTTTTTTTGTGCTGACATATATCCTTTGTTTTTTTTTTTTTTTGTGCTGACATATATCCTTTGTTTAACTCATTTTATCTTGGAAAAAATGCTGTTTATCAATGGAAAACCTTGTAATCACATAGATATGTCCCAAAACTAATTAGGAAGGTGTTCTATTTATTTATTCTTTATTTTCAGGCATTATAAATGGGTAGACTTAGCCAAAGCCTAGCAGCTTTGTGAAACCCTCTAAATATAAGACCACAGATTCAGCCTCATTTTAAGACAAAAGTCTTAACTTTAAGTCTTAGTCTGGGCTAAGTTTTTTTGTCAAAGTGACCCCAGGACAAAAGAGAGGTAGTTGTAGCAATGTGATGGTGGGTTTTGCCCCACAGAAATTGACACGGAATACATGTGCTCAATGTAGAGAGAAGGGAGTCCACCATGATCTGTATGTCTTTGGCCAGCATTGTGAGTTTTGTTCCACCTTTTTCCCTGAATAAGTCGCCAACTGTCTACTCTGGTTTATAAGATTTTGAAGGATACAAAGGACAGTTCAGCTGTTTTAGTGAAGCCATCCCATGTTACTCTAGTTATAACTGTTGAAAACCTTGCTTCTGATCAAAACATACCCCTCAGCTTTCTCTGACAAAAAGGATTAGACAGAATTGGATACTAAATGGGACACCCACTTTGCATGCCTGGAAGCAATGCTAACATTGGGATCTCAGCCTCAAGAGCCAGCAATCAAGACAATCAAATTATACATCAAATTTGCAGCTCCAGCAAGTGCCCTGAGCCAAACTCCCTTCATCTCATGACTGGCACATCTTTCTGATTCCACCATATCGGCTGCTTACCAGATGGAGGGTCTTTGGATAAGCCTGACTGAACAATGAAGTCTCCTATATAAGATTCATATGCCAATGTTGACACTCAACCGGATCCAGAAAAGGAACCAATCTTTCCTTCTCTTCAACCTTCCCCATCTTAGGTACTGGAATGCCAGGTTAAAGAGGGAGAATTATTTGAATCGGAGGCCTTCCAATTTGCCCAGCACCAGATCTTGATTGAAGATCAAAGGTACCTAGAACCTATAAGGGCATTCAGATCACACATGAGGTGGATCCATATTCCTGATCTTGAGTATCAACCCATCTCCAGAAACAAAAAATCCTTGGCCAGGCAATAAGAGCTAGCCAGTAGGCAAGCTCTCGAAAACAACATCACCAGAGGACTGGTTATGTCAAAAATTCAACACAATCAAATTGACTGTTTCAACCGAGAACCTAGTTAGTTTAGGGAGTCAGGACTACAGGTTGATTAGTACCTTCATGTCGCTAAGTCACAATCTCTTATGATTTAAACCCAACTATGGTTCCATCATCTTTTCATCAGAGAAAGTCAGTGTGAAACTGCGTATGTGCTCAATGTTTGAAAAAACAGTCAGTAAATCGATTTGTTTAGAATGTGTTTTGTGCATCTGTTGTCATTCATGAACCTTTTGTAAATTTTGGAAATCTGAAAGGTGTGTGACCCAAGTTAGAAAAGATCAGATTAAAGATGTGAACTATGTTTCAATTGTAGATCATGGTCTTTCTGTCCTTGGTGCTGTCAATGTCTTCAGTGCTGCACAAAATGATCTGAGGGGAGGCAGGCTACTAAAGTTTTGGCAGAAATTGGCCTCCCTCGGTTTCAGTCCAATGGTAGTCTTTATTTTGAAAGATGGCTGCACTCAACCGTTCAAATCAGAACCCCTCTGATCAGAAGACCTCTCATCAAGAGCGGCTATGCCAATCCCTTCAGGGACAGCTACCTGCAGTCCCTCTTACAAAAACAAGCCACAGAATAGGTCAAAACTAGAAATAGGACACCCTGTTGATAGTAGCTGCAACATATGAAAAGAAACAGGATAGCATAGAAGAACACACACTATCATGTGTAATGTCCATCCCATGAACATTTTGCAACAGTTGTACAGTAGTCTTACAAGACCCTGTTTCATTTGTAAAATATATCAACAATATTGCTTAAATATTTATTAGTAGAAATGTAAATTATTTCAGCTTCATGCCTATTTACATTGGTTCAAAATTTGCTCAAAATCACTCTGTCTATAAAGGTTTTTGAGATAACCAACATTTTTGATTTCCGATAAAATTGAAGATAATGGGCGAAATTTGATAATAAGATGACACCATTAATCAGTAAACTAAAAATTATGATGCACACCTACAACCCCTAACCGATGCCCCTACCAACTATCAACTTCCTACACTTTACAGTTTCAGAGATATTGTCTGAACAAAATTTTAAAGGTCAAGGTCACTACGGCCAGGTCAAAGGTCAAATCAAGGTCACACCATAACATTGCACACCTACAACCCCTAACCAATGTCCCTACCAAGTATAAACTTCCTACACCTTACGCTTTCATTGATATAGCCCAAAGAAGATTTTATAGGTCAAGGTCACCACAGCAAGGTCAAAGGTCAAATCAAGGTAACACCATGACGGTGCACACCTACACCCCCTAACCAATGCCCCTACCAAGTATCAACTTCCTACACCTTACAGTTTCCGAGATATAGCCCCGACAAGATTTTATAGGTCAAGGTCACTACGGCAAGGTCAAAGGTCAAATCAAGGTCACAAAATGACGTTGCACACCTACACCCCCTAACCAATGTCCCTACTAACTATCAACTTCCTACACCTTACAGTTTCCGAGATATAACCACGACAAGATTTTATAGGTCAAGGTCACTACGGAAAGGTCAAAGATCAAATCAAGGTCACACCATGACGTTTGCACACCTACACCCCCTAACCAATGTCCCTACCAAGTATCAACTTCCTACACCTTACGGTTTCCGAGATATAGCCCAGAGAAGATTTTATAGGTCAAGGTCACTACAGCAAGGTCAAAGGTCAAATCAAGGTCAGACCATGACGTTGCACACCTACACCCCCTAACCAATGTCCCTACCAAGTATCAACTTCCTACACCTTACGGTTTCCGAGATATAGCCCAGAGAAGATTTTATAGGTCAAGGTCACTACGGCAAGGTCAAAGATCAAATCAAGGTCACACCATGACGTTTGCACACCTACACCCCCTAACCAATGTCCCTACCAAGTATCAACTTCCTACACCTTACGGTTTCCGAGATATAGCCCAGAGAAGATTTTATAGGTCAAGGTCACTACAGCAAGGTCAAAGGTCAAATCAAGGTCAGACCATGACGTTGCACACCTACACCCCCTAACCAATGTCCCTACCACGTATCAACTTCCTACACCTTACGGTTTCCGAGATACAGCCCGGACAAACTTTTTCCCGCCCACCCGCCCATCCGGACACCATGGGTGAAAACAATACCCCGAAAGCCCTTAAGGGCTGTGGGGTAAAAATGGCATGAAAGCTCATTTTTGTGAGGGAGAAAAAAATGCCAGTTTTTTTTTAAATATTGTCACTGTTTAATATCAATAAAACGAATTCTTGCAAATAACTGCACATTTTAAAAACATGCTAACATCTAAGCTCAGTGTTCGAAACTGCGCAGGCCCGGTGGAGTTCTGCTCCGGGCCATCTCTTTTCACAAATGCGTAGCCCGGCTAGTCATTTAATGCTCTGGTTCCTGATTAAATGTGAAGAAAAATATTGTACGACAACCAGTCGAAATACTCCACAAACATTTTGCAATCAAGAGAACTTCGCAGAATTTCTGCTTCCCGATGATAACATTTTGAATGCAAACATGCTCTGGTTCCTGATTAAACACGAAGAAAAATATTGTACGACAACCAGTCGAAAGACTCTAAACGTTTTAAAATCGAGAAAACTTCACTGAAATTCTGCTTTCTGATGGTAATGTTTTGAATGCACACACACTAGTACGTCTTCGTTTTTAAAGATTTGGAAATAAGATTTTTATCAATATGTAGCCTTTGAAAGCAAAGTCAAGACCTGTGTGATTTTGTTTTAAAGATTTCTTCGTTTTTTTGTAGGAGTTGGGCAATATAACAATGTTTAATTTTTTATCAGTACTGACTATATGTACTGTGCAGACCTTGTCGTTCTGTCTATGGCCCACTTGCTTTAAAAACAAGAGGAGAGTGCCCGTGAACGGGCACTGTGTCAGCTGACTGAGTGTTTTTGATTTGTGATGGTGATTAGAGGACAGAATAATTATCAGGAAAAGGGCTGTACAGAAATACAGTAAATGGTAACTGAACAGCAAGTTCGAAAGAAATTCCGAAGCTGACAGAAGAAAAGGATAAAAAAGTTGTGCCCTGTAAATGGTATTATGAAGGAAAATAACAAGGTAATTGTTTAAGTGTAAAAAATAGGTTAAAACGTATTTAAAGAAATACTACAAATGCAATATCCTCGTTCGACCTTGAAGAATGGGTCCAAGGTCAAATCTAACCACACAAATACATTCCCAGCCCATGATTTCCTATGGTTTACCATTCCAAACCTCTAGGACCAATTATAAATGAGTTATAAGCACTTTTAAGCTTGGCTGTCCTCATTTGACCTTGAAGGAGGGGTCCAAAGGTCAAATCTGACCATACCAAAAGATTCCGAGCCAATGATTTCCTATGGGATGGTTTACCATCCCAAATCTCTGTCACCAATAATAAGCGAGTTGTAGGCACTTTCAATTTTCGCTATCCTCATTTGACCTTGAAGGAGGGTTCCAAGGTCAAATCGGACCATATCAACAGATTCACAGCCCATGATTTCCTGTCTGTTTACCATCCCAAACCTCTGGGACCAATAATAAGCGAGTTATAAGCACTTTTAAGTTTGGCTATCCTTGTTTGACCTTGAAGGAGGGGTCATTGAAGGTCAAATCTGACCACACCAAAAGATTCCCACCCCATGATTTCCTACAGGTTGGTTTATCATCCCAAACCTCTAGGATCAATAATAAGGGAGATATAAGCACTTTTCATGACTGACAAAAAACACCTGTGGCGGCCATCTTGTTTCTCAAAATGAGGCCAAAAATATTCCCAGGCAACAATTTATGGTTATTAATATATACTGCAAACTTAAGAAAGCTAGCTATAATATTTTTTTTCATCAGAGCAGTAATGGTGAAATCTCTCTCTACACACTGCGGCTATCCAGTGGATACAATGATTTACTCAACAGTGAGAACCTGAAAGTAGCTATTGCTCAGCTATGCCATGACATAGAGGTCTGCAATTTCACTATGTTATAGCTGACCAAAAATTCTGTGAATAACATATTTAACAAATTACTCTAAATGTAATAGTTTTCAAGTTACAACTGATTTACTCAACAGTGAGAACCTCAAAGGAACTATTACTCAGCTATGCAATGAGCTACATGTCTGAAATTTTACTATGTTATAGCTAACCCAAAAGTAGGTGAACAACATATTTAAGCAAACTACTGTAAATGCAATAGTTTTCAAGCTACAACTGATTTACTCAATAGTGTGAACCTGAAAATAGCTATTGCTCCACTATGCCATGAGCTATAGGTCTGTAATTTCACTATGTTATAGCTGACCCAAAAGTAGGTGAACAATATATTTTAACAAAATACTCCAAATGCAATATTTTTCAAGTTATAGCTGATTTACTCAACAGTCAGTACCTGAGAATAGCTATTGCTCAGTTGTGCCATGAGCTATAGGTCTATAATTTCACTATGTTATAGCTGACCCAAAAGTAGCTGAATAACATATTTGCACAAATTTCTGTTAATGCAATAGTTTTCCAATTATAACTGATTTACTCAACAGTGAGAACTTCAAAGTAGCTATTACTCAGCTATGAAATGAGCCACAGGTCTGAAACTTCACTATGTTATAGCTGACCCCAAAATAGGTGAATAACATATTGAAACAAAATACTCTAAATGCAATAGTTTTCAAGTTATAAGCGATTTACTCAACAGTGATAACCTAAAAGTAGCTATTACTCAGCTATGCCATGAGCTACAGGTCTGAAATTTCACTATGTTATAGCTGGCCCAAAGTAGCTGAATAACATATGTATACGAAATTCTCTAAATGCAATAGTTTTTAAGTTACAAGTGATTTTACTCATAATGGAAGTTACTGAAAAGCCCAAAAGTAGCTATTACTCACTTAGCTATTGAGACAGACACCCAACTTACTCACCATATTGTAGCTATGAAAAAAGTAGCTGAACAACATATTTTCACAAAATGCTGTAAATGCAACACTTTTCAAGTTATAAGTGATTTAGTGCATGATTTCATGAATTTTAATGCATTAAAAATTATTAAAAAAATTTATTAAAAAAAAAGTAAGACAGATCCAGGTCTCATACTCACACAAGAGAATCTACCTCTGGCCTAGTACATATATGCAAGATATGAGAGAAATCCCTGCAATAGTCACTGAGAAAATTGTGATAAAAAGTTGAAATTTTCACACTTTTGGTGGGGGTACCCCCTTTGTAATGTCTCTAGCAAACAGACGAACAGACAGATTTGCATGCCTTGAACAATTTTTCATCCTCGATAGATAAGGTATCTTTTAAAAAAAACAGCATGTCTCTAGGCCTTGTAGTTTTGGAGAAGAAGTTGTTCATGCGGACGCGGACGCCCACGCTGCAGAGTGATGACATAATGTCAGCTGACTGACAAGTCAGCTGACATAAAAATGGTAATTATTACAGAAAATAAAGAGATTTAAATTTTTATTTTATTTGGGGTATTTAAATTTCATACGGGCCATGAAAAGTGAAAAGTTAATGGCCCTGCTGGCCATCTGGCTTTCGTTAGGTAGTTCATACACTGTCTAAGCTACCTCTGCAAATAACTTGAATCTAAGTAGAGGTCTAAGGTGGCCTTAGAGTTAGAAATGTTGATGAATACCATTTTGATCTAAGTTGGTAAAAGCTTGAGAAAAACTTAGAATCCAAGTTAGGAAGAGTCTAAGTATTGTTGAAGAATATGGCCCCTGATATCAAAGAACAGAACTTATCTGACCATGTAGCACCAAGAATTGAGGGCTCCTCATAGATGCTCCACCAGAACTACACATGAAGCAAAGTGGGTCAATTTTATCAGATGGTGTGAAGCCAATGAGGTGGACTTCAAATGTCCATCAGCATCTATAAAACAAACTGCAGACTTCCTCCTGTATCTCTCTCAAGAGAAAAACTTGTTTGACAACTTTCACAGGGATAGGCCTATGGGTTGCAGAGAGATCAATAGTTGGAATCTGTCATAGGTTCTGCACCACTTGACAAAACCTTCTTCTTAGCCTCTCAAGGGTGCTTGTTTGATGCATATAGTCTTCACAACTGTCTTCCTTTTAGCCCTGGTTCAGGCAAGCACAGAAGTGAAATTCTTGCATGGCTCACTAAGACTATCAGGCACCAGAAAGATTGGTCCAAGGTTTCTATATCCCTCACCAAGTATTCTGGCAAAGAACCAACTAGCAAGTGATGGACCTGTGACTGTGGCTCAGTGGTTATCCCAACCCTAGCCAGCACTTTACACAAATCATACAAAGAAGACAGATCACTCTACAATGTAAGAACCCTGTGGTATCATCTGGACAAAACAAAAGGTTAAAGAAACAGCCAACTTTGCATCAGATCAAAGCTCATGATGTTAGAGCCTTTGCTTCCTCTAAGGCTCTCCAAAGTCTCCTCTGAACGGATCATCTCAGCCGTTCACTAGAAGTCACACAATACCTTCACTGAGTTTTACTTGAAGGTGTCAGTATGGGCTGATTCTGAGCTTTTTAATCAAGGTCCTGTGTGTTTTTGTTCAGCATCTTGATTTCAAAAATAAAAAGAGGGATCCGATCCTAGATGGAAATATTTCCAGAGATTATCAAACTTTAGTACATATTACGACATAACCGTGTCATACATTGTTATTTGACAGAAACTGAAAATCCTATAATATAATGTAATGCATATTGCTACTTACAGGCATATGTTCTTGAAAAATATGAGTTGAGTCTGCACTAATGTAGTAGCCATTTTTCAGGTTTTTCCAAATTCACAAAAGTCTCATATACAGTCTGTGTGTTGTATCCAACTTAAGTTAACATCACCAATGCTAAGTAACTGTCAACATCACCACTCCATAAACACTACATGTGTAACAGTTTTCATTCCTTTGTTTAAAAATAAAGTCCCACTATGGTCTGTATGATGAGAGTTCAAAAGCTTAATTACCAATTACAATAAAATTACATCTTGTCTATGTGAGATAAGAATTTTAAAAACCTTAATTAACACTGAACAGTTCACTTTTCTTAAGCTTTAAAAAGTCTCCTTTCTTTTTTTTCCTTCCAGAGCTTTGCTGACTTTTGGAAGTCAAAATCTTCTGCTGGCCCACCGTGGAGCTGGATTAGCATTAGCTTGTTCACAGTTTCTGAAGATAACTTATTTCTTGTAGCTGTGTGGATGTTATTTTGAGCTGAGAAACCTCACTCACAGTCAGCTGTCTGAACTGGCATATGCATGGCTATTTTGAGTCTTTGACTTGTCTTATCAAATTGGGAAACTGCTCTTTGTGGTGTTTGTTCATGATTCTCCACAGTTCAAATGTGTTATCCCTTGGATATCTCTGTTCAAGAATGACACTTTTAGTAAGAGCAAACTCATATCTCTGTTCAAGAATGACCCTTTTAGCAAGAGCAAACTCAGCAATGCATGCACTTCGACTAACAAGGGCTTTACTAACAACAGGTGTCATGCCTGGAGAGTCCTGATCAACAGCAAAGTGGTCCAACAGAATGTTCAATCCTTCAAGTCGATAGTCTTCTCTTTCAGTTTGGACTAAAAAAAAAAAGGCTTCGCAACACAAGAACCTGAAAACTAGTTGCAACTTATGTGTTTTCCTTTGGGAATCGATGGGACATTTCAGATTTCAATGTGTCCAAGAATGGCTTTCTTACATCATTTCCAAAAGCCTTATCAAGTTCAGCCACAGTTTTGAGATCCAAATCTAGCTTTACATCCTTCAGTTTCACTGTGTTGCCATTACACTTCTTCACGAGGGATTTCAATTCCCGCTGATAATAACTTTTCCCTGTTGAGGCTCCATCAACAGCTGAAAAGAAACCATCAATAGCAGGTTGCACAGCAGCAATATCTAGGATCCTGCTTCTGAAACACCATGTTCAAGGCAGTCAGAGAGGGTATTACATCCATCATCATGTACACTACCCTAATAAAAGTGTAACTCGTAAGAGCATCAAACAACTTCTCACATCTTTTACTGCTACTTTTGTGCTTCTTGAAGTAAGAAACAAGAGACTTCCAGGAGTGAATACCAGCATTCAAGGCACTGTAACAAGCCATCCATGTGATCATACATCTCTTTCATGGTTACTTGTGGAGAATCAAGAACAGCTTCAATTTGTTTCAGCTCAGTGGTTCTTGCTGTAGACTTGGAAAAGTAATGGAACAAGTCCTTCAAAGTTTCCTGGAAAACATTCTTCAGATATGGTACACTATCAGCAGATTTGGAAGAACACAGATTCAGCCTATGAGCCATGCAATGTACAGCAATCATATGAGGAGCTACTTTCTTGAACCGTGTGGCCACTCCATTCTTTTTTACCTGTCATAATAGTTGCTCCATCACTCCCAAAACCTATGACCTTATCATAGTGTTACGATCGAATGTAAATATGGAAACCGGGTCCCGAAAACAAATATTCGGCGGAAACCGGATTCGTTCGAATTAGTATGCACCAAGCTGTAGTCAAGCTGTAAAACTTTCTGTGTGTGTACATGAACAATAATTTCAACTAAAATGTGGTTTATTTGATGATAAAACAGACGTTTTGGATATTATTTCAGTGTATATTGGCAAAATATTACAGAAGTTAATATTTTTAAATGTTTCTGTGTAATATTTTATAAATTTTGATGTGAAATATGTGATATTCCTAGCTTACTAGGGACATTTATCATGAGTCACCCCAACCACTTAGTTTGCTAGGTGTCTATTACTCTGTCTTGCCTGCTCCTTAGCCATGATGTTGTTGGGTTTTCTGTGCTTCAGTCTCCTCTTTTGGCTGAAAGTGGCTGACCAAAGTCAGTTCTTAGTCTCTCCCTGTGCCCTTCGTGTTCCTGCCCTGATCAGGGATTACTCCTGTAAAATTTTCTCAAATAAGTTTCCTGCATATGCCAGGGTCAAATGTCTTTTGATTCTGTTGTTGTTATCTGGTGACATCGCCCTTAATCCAGGTCCTATAAACTTTGGCTTTGTGAATTGCCGTTCCATCAGGAATAAGGGTCCCTTGATCTGTGACACAATTGTCTCGAATAATCTTGATATTTTGGCACTTGCAGAAACTCACATTCACATTTCTGATACCGACAGCCTACTGAAGTCAGTAACTCCGCCTGGATTTCAACTCACTCATAGGCCCCGGACGATTGGTCGCAGTGGCGGAGTGGGCTTCCTTTCCAAGAAAAACTTACCTGCTAAGACTGTTGATGCACCAACACATTCCACTTTTGAAAACATCGTCATATCAATTGTCACTAACTCAAAATCATTTGTTATGGCTTGTGTCTATTGCACCCCAGGTTCATGTTCCTCTGCCTTTCTTGATGATTTCCTGCATTTCTGTGGTTTTCTGTCATCTCTCACTTCCTCCTTCATCATCTGTGGAGACTTCAATGTCCATGCGGACACAGATTGTATTGACCAAAGAAAATTTCTCAATCTATTAGATACCTCTAATCTTGCCCAAAATGTTAATAAAGCTACCCACTTGCATGGTCATACACTGGATCTGATACTTAGCCCAAGCGATTCCTCCTTTGTCAGTAATGTGACAGTTGGGGAAATGGTCTCAGATCATGCACTGGTGAAATGTCATTTAGATTTAGCATGTCCTGCAGTACCGAAGGTTGACAGTATTTCTTACCGCAGGTACCATAAAATCAATATGAAGAGCTTTTGTGAGGATCTTGCAAACACATCCTTTGTCACATCTCCTGCTATAGTGGCTGCAGACCTGTATGACCAGTATATTCGTGACCTTGGTGGTGTGTTGGACAGGCATGCACCATTGATTTGTCGAAGAGCTAAGAAAACACCAGCTGGATGGCTGTCAGATTCTTACCGTAGGGCCAAATCTATCAGGCGTCAATTTGAGCGCATGTGGCGTAGGGATAGGTCACAGTTGAGCAGAAGTAGATTGTGCAGACAGATTGCCCGGTGCAATGCAATCATAAATAAAGACAAGGCTGAATACTATAGCACCATCATTAGTGATAACAGCCGTGACCCAAAGAAGTTATGGCATACACTTCGTCAAGTCATCAATAGTGGTCAAGAGAGTACTCTCCCTCCTCATCAGTCTGAGAAATCCTTAGCAAACAAATTTGCTTCCTTCTTTCATAAAAAAATCAAAAGGATTCGTGATATGTTCACAGCCTCTTCGGCAACTGTCATATCACCCATGTGTACACCTCCCAACCTACCTTCCTTCAATGAGGTCTCGGAGGACGAGGTACTAAAAATCATCAAAAATTCCCCTACAAAATCATGTCTTCTAGATCCAGTCCCTACTTTTCTTTTGAAAGATTGTGTGGAAATTTTACTCCCGTCAATTACAAAACTTGTCAATCTGTCATTGGCTGAGGGTGTATTTCCTCAAAAATTCAAGAAGGCAGTTGTCACTCCTCTCATTAAGAAAGCATCACTTCCAAATGAGGATTTGCAAAATTATCGACCGGTATCAGGACTATGTTTCATGTCAAAATTGGTGGAGCGTGTAGTTGTTAAACAGCTCATGCAACATATCAACAGTAACAATCTTGATAATCCTAGGCAATCTGCATACAAAAGTGGTCACTCCACAGAAACCGCCCTGCTGCTTATCAAAAATGAGATCCATCTCTCACTATCACGGGGCGAGCCTACTGCATTGGTCTTACTGGATCTGTCAGCTGCGTTCGACACAATTGACCACCCGACTCTTCTTAATTGTCTTAAATCATGGTTTGGTGTGTCTGGCACAGCCTTGAAGTGGTTCACGTCCTATCTCAGCCACCGTTTCCAGGCAATTAAAATTGGATCAACCCTCTCTGATTTGCATGAGCTGTTGTTTGGAGTACCACAAGGCTCCGTCCTCGGTCCTCTGCTGTTCTCCTTATACACCACTCCTTTGAGTAAGGTTATTGGAACGCATCCCGACATCAAATACCACTTTTATGCAGACGACACGCAGTTGTTTATTCATATCTCTCACAAAAATGCAGCCCTGGCTTTTAACAAACTGAATTCTTGTCTTCTGGATGTTCAAAAATGGATGTCGTCAAGTATGCTCAAACTAAATCCTGACAAAACAGAGTTTATCATCTATGGATCCCATGCACAACTCAAGAAATTAGATCCCTATCTCCCAGTTAAGATATTTGGTAATTTCATGCATCCTGCAGTTGTTGTTAAGAACCTTGGTGTCTGGTTTGATGCTAATTTTTCCTTTGCTAACCATGTCCGCAATATTTGTAAGACATGCTTCATTCAAATTCGTGATCTCTGGCGGGTTAGAAAGCACTTGACTGATGAGGCTGCTATCCTGGCAGCTAATGCCTTGGTGAGCAGTCGCCTTGATTACTGCAACTCTCTCTTCAGGAGTCTGTCCAGTCTCAATATGCGTAAACTACAGTGTATTCAAAATACACTTGCCAGGATTGTCACAAACTGTAACAAATACACGCGGGCATCTCCTATTCTCAAACGACTCCATTGGCTCCCAGTTGAATCTTGCTGTATCTTCAAAACTGCCACTCTAGTTTATAAGTTTCTTCACAGTGGTCATCCCATTAACTTTGGTCCTCTTCTGCCCACTCGTTGCGGAAGATATAGTACAAGATACAACCATCCAGATAAAAGGTTCCTGGAGGTTCCTCAATTCTGTCCATCTGTACATAAATCCAAAAATCACTTTGGCCACAGCTTTGCTTTTGATGCCCCCACAGCCTGGAATCATTTGCCTAATGAGGTACGTTCTGCCCCAACTCTCACCTGTTTCAGGAAAAGGTTAAAATCATATCTCTTCCACAAGGCATTCCCTCCTTAGCATACACTCTATCCGGCGTCTCCGTGGTACTGGACTTGGCAACGGCTATGGACAGATGATTTCTTAAACTTGATTTTTGGTGTTGCGCCTTAGAGTCTGCCTTGCAGAGATTAAGCGCTATAAAAGTACAGAATAGAATAGAATAGAATATTTCGGGAAACGGTTCTTGTAATTTGTCACCGGATTTCGTTTACTCTGTTATAAATCGAATAGAAACCAACTATCCGGTTTGCCGTCTTTATCACTACCTTATCAACTGATACCCCTTTTTCCACAAGATAGGATTTCAGATGATTGAAAAGTACCTCAGCTGTCGCACTAACTTCAACCTCAACATTCCCTAGAAACATGACCTGTCGCTCCAAATTCTGATTCACCACAATACAATAAAGGACACACTTCTTCTTGACAACAATGTATGTACTTTCATCAGTCATTATACTAGTCAACTCACTGTTGCTTTTTTTCTTGCTGATATTTGTCTGAATGACTTTGACACATGCATCCAACAGTTCATCTGCTGTGTAGCCAGATTTATAAGTAGCATTTTCTCCCATTTTTAGATCACACAGTGACTGACAGCCATTCCAAAGATGGGTACTTGCAGATGGGAATATTTTCAACAGCTGTGTAATAAGCAGTGCGCATGGCACACAAAAGCGTGTCATCCTTCTGACAAAGTTTTTTCACTGCAGCCAGGGCTGCTGCTGTGAAATTTTCCTACAAAACGCTATCCAAAAGGGCTTGTTGATGTTCCCCACTGTCAACTGTCAATGTGCCTTGTTAATGTAGACGTTCGATACTTTTTAAAGGTATTCTCTTTACGCATTGGGTCCCTACATTTGCGTGTAGTAAACCTCTAATATACCGCGCCGTAGTTTCGAAATAGCGTGAGATTTTAAAAAGTTTGTGAAATTCTCGCAATCGTGCAGTCTGGCAACATCTCTGCAATGTAGAAGATGTGTTTTTCATTTGTTATATGTTTTCTGAGGTTATTTATAATACTGAAGACATTAATGCGTAATCAAAAACCTGTAGCTTGAAATAAAATAAACAATGAAAATTGTTAAAAGTGTTCCTTTCAATGTACCATTTTAAGCCACCTTTGACTCTTCTGGGTGGAAGTCCTCTGCATTGGTGTCATAAGCACCTGCCAATGGCAATTACTAGTAGTGTGAAATCACTTCGAATTTCAGGTTCGATGTTTGGTACCTGTACAAGCCAGCTAATTTTGATCTAGTTTGATCGTGGAAACATTTTCGAAACCACTTAAAATGCAGAAATCTTACATAAAATCTTATTTCATTAAAAATATAGTAAAAAAAAATAAAATACATGCACAGTAAACTCTGTACAAGTCAAATGTCAAAAATCCTGGTTATTTGGTTGCTTAATATACTAGGCGTATTTCACAGACAAGAATCCTTGTAATCTGTGCAATCCAGATTCCGATTTGTATTCATAGGATTAGCTATTATAGCCTATATTTATGAAATGCACTTTTCTCATATTCTTAATCCAAAATGAAAAAAAAGAGATAAACCACTTTTAATATAATAAAAAATATTAAAAATCACTCAATTTTTTAAATATACTGCCACAATTGGTCACAATTATTTTGCAAAGCAAAAATCCAATGGTAATCTGATGAATCTAAATCCTTTGATCTACCTGCTGAGGTAGATCAATGGATTCATAATCCAGATTAGGATTCAGATCACACCACAAGCGAATCTGTTAATCTGACAAATATAGATTCAATGGATTATTAATTTGTTTACAAAATGAAACTAGACTAAGGACGCATCTGTGGCCAGATGCTGGATGTATCCACCGACAAAGGCCAACTAACATAGTTTAGAAGATAAACAGCATTTTTCGTTAATAAGCAAGCTGAAAGCACTTTTAAGTTTGGCTACCCTTATTTGACCCTGTAGGAGGGGCCCAAGGTGAAGTCTGACCACATCAAAAGATTCGCAGCCCATGACTTCTTCTAAGTTGTTTTCATATTAATGAGTTATTTGAGAAATACTGGCTATCTGCAATAATTCTAGAGATAACTCGAATTTACTCATTTTCAGTAGGTGAGTTATTACCTACGGCTCTGGAACTTCACCATGTGAAAGCTCTCCCAAAAGTAGATGAATGAGTTATTTGATAAGAATTGGATATCTGCAATACTTGTAGAGATAATTAGCATTTACTCATTTTGAGTAGGTGAATAATTAGCTACAGGTCTGAAACTTGACCAAGTGAAAGGTCTCCCAAAAGTAGGTGAAGGAGTTATTTGACAAAAATTGGCTATCTGCAATACTTTTAGAGATAATTTGCATTTACTCATTTTCAGTAGGTGAGTAATTACCTACAGGTCTGAAACTTCACCATGTGAAAGCTCTCCCAAAAGTAGATAAATGAGTTATTTGATAAGAATTGGATATCTGCAATACTTTTAGAGATAATTAGCATTTACTCATTTTGAGTAGGTGAATATTCAGCTACAGGTCTGAAACTTCACCAAGTGAAAGGTCTCCCAAAAGTAGGTGAAGGAGTTATTTGACAAAAATTGGCTATCTGCAATACTTTTAGAGATAATTTGCATTTACTCATTTTCAGTAGGTGAGTAATTACCTACGGGTCTGAAACTTCACCAAGTGAAAGCTCTCCCAAAAGTAGGTGAATGAGTTATTTGACAAAAATTGGCTATCTGCAATACTTTTAGAGATAATTTGCATTTACTCATTTTCAGTAGGTGAGTGATTACCTACGGGTCTGAAACTTCACCAAGTGAAAGCTCTCCCAAAAGTAGGTGAATGAGTTATTTGAAAGAAATTGGCTATCTGCAATACTTTTAGAGATAATTCGCATTTACTCATTTTGAGTAGGTGAGTAATTACCTACAGGTCTGGAACTTCAGCATGTGAAAGCTCTCCCAAAAGTAGGAGTTACTTAAGAAAAATTGGCTATCTGCAATACTTTTAGAGAAAATGCAGAATTACTCATTTTTAGTAGGCAAGTAATTTAGCCAGAGGCCTAATTTAGACATAAAGCCTACCAATAGAATACTGTGGTGCACCCTCTAATATACCTTGCAAACTTGAGAAGGCTAGCTATAATACTTTTTTTCGTTAGAGCGGTAATGGTGAAATCTCTCTACACACTGCGGCTATCCAGTGGATACAATGATTTACTCAACAGTGAGAACCTGAAAGTAGATATTGGTAAGCTATGCCATGACATAGAGGTCTGCAATTTCACTCTGTTATAGCTGACCCAAAATTAGGTGAACAACATATTTAAGCAAAATACTGTAAATGCAATAGTTTTCAAGTTACAACTGATTTACTCAATACTGAGTCAATAGTGAGAACCTGAAAATAGCTATTGCTCAGCTATGCCATGAGCTATAAGTCTGTAATTTCACGATGTTATAGCTGACCCAAAAGTAGGTGAACAACATATTTTAACAAAATACTCCAAATGCAATATTTTTCAAGTTACAAGTCATTTGCTCAACAGTCAGTACCTCAAAATAGCTATTGCTCAGTTGTGCCATGAGCTACAGGTCTGTAATTTCACTATGTTATAGCTGACCCAAAAGTAGCTGAATAACATATTTACACAAATTTCTGTTAATGCAATAGTTTTCCAATTACAACTGATTTACTCAACAGTGTGAACTTCAAAGTAGCTATTACTCAGCTATGCAATGAGCCACAGGTCTGGAACTTCACTATGTTATAGCTGACTCCGAAATAGGTGAATAACATATTGAAACAAAATACTCTAAATGTAATACTTTTGAAGTTATAAGTAATTTACTCAACAGTGATAACCTAAAGGTAGCTATTACTCAGCTATGCCATGAGCTACAGGTCTGAAATTTTATTATGTTATAGCTGACCCAAAAATAGCTGAATAACATATTTATACAAAATTGTGTAAATGCAATAGTTTTCAAGTTACAAGTGATTTTACTCATGATGGAAGTTACTGAAAAGCCCAAAAGTAGCTATTACTCACTTAGCTATTGAGACAGACACCCAAGTTACTCACCATGTTGTAGCTATGAAAAAAGTAGCTGAATAACATATTTTAACAAAATGCTCTAAATGCAATACTTTTCAAGTTATAAGTGATTTAGTGCATGATTTCATGACTTTTAATGCTTTTTAGACATTTTTGTCTACCACAGGCCTAATTTAGACATAAAGCCTACCAAAAAGATAGGGTGGCGAGTCCTCTAGCATACCAAGCCACCTGCCAAATATGAAAGAAATCTGGAAAGAAATGTGGACTGTAGGTCCCTAACAAGCAATATTCCACATTTTAGACATTTTTGTCTACCACAGGCCTAATTTAGACATAAAGCCTACCAAAAAGATAGGGTGGCGAGTCCTCTACCATATCAAGCCACCTGCCAAATATGAAAGAAATCCGGAAAGAAATGTGGACTGTAGGTCGCTAACAAGAAATCTCTGCGGACGAGGGCGCGGACGACAACGATGATGAATCCATAGTATCCCCGCTTCGCGTCGGGGATACAAATAGACAGTACATTCATTAAACAAGCAATCAGTACCCATAAATGGACTCTGTGTTGGCTGACTGTGTGTTTTGGGTTTCAGTGTAGAAGTGACAGAAGAAAAGGACAGAAAAGTTGTGCCCAGCAAATGTATGCAAAAGTAAAGTACCAAGTTAACTGCTAAAGAGTAAAATGTGGGTGGAAACATATTTAAAGAAAATACTGTAAATGCAATAGTTTTCGAGTTACAACTGATTTACTCAACAGTGAGAACCTGAAAATAGCTATTGCTCAGCTATGCCATAAGTACAAGTCCGCAATTTTACAATATTATAGCGGATTCAAAAGTACATGAATACCATATTTAAACAAAATTCTCTAAATGCAACAGTTTTCAAGTTACAAGCAATTTACTCAACAGTGATAACCTAAAAGTAGCTATTATTTAGCTATATGATGAGCTACAGGTCTGCAAATTTACTATGTTATAGCTGACCCAAAAGTAGCTGAATAACATATTTATACAAAATTCTCCATATACAAGTTTTCAAGTTACCGGTGATTTTATTCATTATGGAAGATACTGAAAAGTCAGAAAGTAGCTATTATTCACTTATCTATTGGAATAGACACCCAAGTTACTCACCATGTTGGAGATATGGAAAAAGTAGCTCTATAACATATTTTAACAAAATGCTCTAAATACAATACTTTTCAAGTAAAAGTGATTTAGTCCACAATTTCATGAATTTTAATGCATTGGAAATTATTTTAAAAATTTATAACAAATTAATGAAGAAAGATCCAGGCCTGATACTCACACAAGGGAATATACTAGTAGCCTAGTACATATGTGCAAGATAAGAGAAAAATCCCTGCAATAATGAATCAGAAAATTGTGATAAAGATTACAAGAGGTTTCGCAGTAAAACTCACTGAATGATTCGCGGTAGATTTTCATTATTACTTTTAAGTTTAGAGTGACACAAAATCTTTATTAATGGACAGATTTTGATCATTGGGGTAGCATTGTTTTCAGTTTTTAATCGTGAATCTAATGGTATGTCATAATCTGATCTGAGAAATTCATGCGAAACGTCTCCCGTTTTTACCGACAATCTTCCAAATTAACAGCGAAACAACCAAGACAGCGAAACCTCTCGACACCGTGATAAAGTGTGGAAATTTTCTCACTTTGGGTGGGGGTATCTCACTTGTAATGACTCTGGAGAACAGACAAACAGATCTGCATGCCTTGAACAATTTATCATCCTCGATAGTGCTCAGCCAGTGAATTTCGTCACCCCAGTGAAGTTCGTCACTCATATTTTATAACAGTATTTCAAACTTTTTTAATTACTATGATCTTCCTGCAAACAATTATACCTTGCTCTACAAGGCAAGTATTCCACTTTTAAAAATGTGGATATTGTTAGTCCTTGAAGGCTTTTATAGCAGGTGACGAATTTCACTGGGGTGACGAAATTCACTGGCTGAGCAGTAAGGTATCTTTTTAAAAAAACTGCATGTCTCTGGGGCTTGTAGTTTTGGAGAGGTTCAAGCAGACGCAGATCCCGCACGGTGATGCTATGTCAACTGACATAGAAATGAAAAAAAATTCAGTATGGTGATCCATGGGGTTTTCATGCTATTAAAAATGTCCGAGTTCCATTAGTGCTCTTACAAATTAATTTCAAATATACAACATATTTAATGAATATAAATTTGTATATAGTTCGAAGCTACAGAATAGAAATAAATGTTTTTACTTTTAAAACCTATTTTGAAGCCAAAAATATTATGAGAATAATTGACATATAAAGATATTTACTGTGGAGTTTTCGTGTTACATGCTAATTAGTCAATTTGCAGGTGCTCTGGATTGTATCTTCCAAAAATATTGCTCATCAAAATGTAATTCATATAGATTAATATACTATCCGAATAGCATGGGGTCATGTGACAAGAGCAAAAATAGAATTTTTTTATTTAAGTTAAAGCATCCATTAATCACATAAAAAACAATGTGTCAAGCAGCACTTCTCTGTAAAATTGTTTTTCCGTGATATTTTTATTGAAACTACTATTTTCAATGATAAAAATATTAATGCAAGCAAAGTTTCAGAATATTACAGCATAATTTATATTCAAACCCACAGAAAATGGGATGCACGAAAACACCATTGACACGAAAATACCACAGATACCCATAAACAGGGGCGAATCATCTTGAAAATTCGGGCGAATTGTCTTAAAAACAGGGGCGAATCATCTGGGAAAAAACGGGCTAGTGGTGGTGGACCAATTCACGCCCGGGTACCAATTCAGGCCCATCCCCAATTTTCTTGAAGATTTATAATTTTTCATGGAGAAAATGTTTACCACATCATAGATAATCATCAAATTGATCATATACATTTGTAATATATTGTTTAACTGTGATTGTTTTGGATAAATTCAGGGGTGGGCGTGAATTGGTACCCGGGCGTGAATTGGTCCACCACCACTACTGTAGTTGTCTCGAAATGTGTGGCCCCATTATCGCTCACTGCATTTCAGCATTGCAATCTACGTTTATCAACTTTATATGCATATACTTACAGATTCATCATCATCCACACATTTATGGACATAAATATATGGATCAACAGTTTTATTACTCGTCATCAGAAAAAAATGGAACAAAACCAACAAAAGCACAAACGGAATCTGTAAACAACTAAACCACCATGATGTTCTAGGTTCTAATTTTCGAACTGTTTGATGGGATTTTCATTTTTTTTCTTATTTTTTTCACTTACTTTTGTTAATTGGCGTTAATAGAGTCCTTGTCAGGCTCTGTCTTCAGTGTCTCCTAGTACTGGGCTGGTTTTCATGAAGGGTCTTAGACTTAGCCAGGGGCCGATTTCACTAAAGGACTTAAATTAAGTCCCTTTTTTGGCTAAGTCAGGGGCCGATTTCACAAACGGACTTAAGCCTGGTTTTGGGCTTAAGTTTAAGACTTTGGTCTTAAATTCTGTCAAAAATGTGCTAAGTCAGCGGGCTTAGACTTAGTGGATTTCACAAAGGGGCTAAGTCCATGGATTTGCTAAGTCAGTGGACTTAGACTTAAGTCTGGGAGGTAGTGGGCTTAAATTTTGTAAAGAGGACTTAAATATGGCTGCCATAAACTTTTCTCCACTTGAAAATTTGAAAGGGCTGTAAAAAAAGTACAATTACACAGAACACCTTACTGAAGTAGTCTTTGGGAAGTTTATGTGTGGCAACAAGGTTTTTCATTTCAAAACAGCACTTATCCTTAGATAAAATGTATTAAATGAAGGATATAAAAGGTCCCATGACACAGAAAACCACTGTGGTTATATGATAAGCTTGGACTTGGCTAAGTCACCTTTGTGAAATCCATTTTAAGTCCCAGACCTAGTTAAGACCAAAGTCTTAGATTTAAGTCCCTGACTTAGCCAAAAAAGGGACTTAGTTTAAGTCCTTTAGTGAAATCGGCCCCTGGACTTGGCAAAGACAAATGACTCCGATTTAAGTCCCTGACTTAGCCTAAGTCTGAGACCCATTGTGAAACTGGCCCCAGGTCTTGGGCTTAAATCCAGTCTTAAAGTTAAGACTTTTGTCTCAGCTAAGTTCTGTCTTAAAACCGTATTCACAAAGGGTGACTTAGCTAAGTCCAAGATTATCAAATAACCATAATGGTTTTCTGTGTCATTCAAACTTGTCTATTCAAACTATGCTATTGGTGATATATAGCTTTTATTTAATGCATTTTATCTTAGGAAAAGTGCTGTTTTGACATGGAAAACCTTGTTACCACATATAAACTTCCCAAAGACTGCTTTAGTGAGGTGTTCTGTATAATTATACTTTATTTATAGCCTTTTCAAATTTTTGAAGTGGAGAAAAGTTTATGGCGGCCATATTTAAGTCCTCTTTACAAAATTTAAGCCCACTAGCCCACTACCAACCAGTCTTAAAGTTGAGCCCTTGGCTAAGCCTAAGACCGGTCTTAAATTCTTTGTGAATACCACTAAGCCTAAGACAAAAGTCTTAGCAGTTTTGGGGCAGAAACTTGAGACAAAAGTCTCAACTTTAAGCCAAAACCCTGGCTAAGACCTTTCGTGAATACGGGCCCTGGATGATAGACAATGTATGGATTGAATTGGGTTGCGCT
This sequence comes from Sabellastarte sp. h YS-2021, assembly GCA_964017235.1. Taxonomy (NCBI): domain Eukaryota; kingdom Metazoa; phylum Annelida; class Polychaeta; order Sabellida; family Sabellidae; genus Sabellastarte; species Sabellastarte sp. h YS-2021. The sequence continues at coordinate 143,076,485 of OZ024928.1, forward strand.
GGAATTTGATCGAGATGTAAAACTCCCAACTTTGACTTTTAAATTGGTTTGTAATGTCACATTTGATGTAGGACTTCCATAAGGATTTAATATGCAATTACTGTTAATACTAATGGAGAAAACGGAATACCTTTGGTATAATAAATAGAATATAACACTTCTTTCTGAGCAATCTTGTATGATGATCAATGGGGTTTTCATGTTACTAAAAATTCACCTGGATGTAAACACTAATAACAAATAAACTTTCAATCTGAATTTGTTTTTATGCACAAAATTAGTATTTCTGAAATTAGTATTTATTTATATCCTACACAGAACTTTTTTCCTTAAATTTTAAATCATATTTTGAAGAGAACAAGATTACAAAACAAGGGCCAAATACCAAGCGTTACAGTGGAGTTTTCATGTCATATGCTATAATAAAGCAATTTGCAGATACTCTTAATTAAAATTTTTAAAATATTTTTCATCAATATATAATTATATATATATATATGTGACAGAACCCAAAAAGTGATAAAATCACTACTACTGGCTTGGCTAGTAGGGATTTCTTATTCCTTTGTCATTTGTGGTGATTTTAATCTTCATGTCGACATTATGTCTCCAACAGTCTCTGAATTTAAATCAGTCATGGATTCTTGCTGTCTGTCCCAATACATTGATTTTCCAACTCACCTTCATGGTCATACCTTAGATTTGGCTCCATCTGAGTTCTCTGCAATTTCTGATGTGAAAGGTTCAGGCTTCATTAGTGATCACAAAATTATCTCTTGTGTGGTTGACAACGCCTCTTGGTCAAGTCATCAGAAAATATACCGGAGTCCGTTACCACTTCTATGCGGACGACACTCAGTTGTTCATTCACTTATCCCCTGATGATAGTCTCAAGTCTTTTGACCGTCTTAAATCATGTTTGAATGATATTCAGGTCTGGATGTCTGAAAACAAACTCAAGCTAAATCCTGATAAAACAGAATTCATAGCCTTCGGTGCCAAAGACAGACACAAATGGCTCAGTGACTCACTACCTGTCAATATCCTGGGTAATTGCCTCTCTCCCGCAGATGTTGTACGCAATCTGGGTGTTCTGTTTGATGCAAAGTTTTGTTTCACCAATCACGTAAATTCTGTTATCAAATCCTGCTTTATCAGCCTCAGGGACCTTCATCATATCAGGAGGTTTCTTTCTGTGGTTACATCAGTGGTGATTGCAAATGCTCTGGTCAGTAGTCATTTGGATTATTGCAACTCTCTTTTTCGCAGTTTGTCATCCCGAAATACTACAAGGCTCCAATATGTTCGGTCCTGTTCTTAGTTTAGGGAACCGGAGTGCAATGAGTACCATCCGCTGGTTGTTCCTCTTACTGTTGTTTTGGAGAAAGTCAGTAAGCAGTGATCCTAATGTGTTTATTCCGTTGTCTGCTCATGGTCTTACTTCATTACCACGCCCCTACAGACTCCACAGCTATGTCCTGAATACACATCTTTTCCCTTGTGTTGCTAAGCGTCATGGCCTTGCGACCTTATTGTTACTTTGTGGTGACATCTCCCTTAATCCTGGACCAATCTCGTTTGGGGTGGTAAATTGCCGATCTGTAAGAAACAAGGGACCCTGCATCGATGATGCTGTAACAGTACATTCTGTCGACATTCTTGCTGTCACTGAAACACATATTCGCCAGGAGGAAACGGACAGCCTTCTACATTCCATCACCCCGACAGGCTTCAAATTCTGCCACAAACCCCGTATTCATGGCTGTGGTGGTGGTGTCGGATTTTTTATCAACAAAGCTATACAGTTTAGATCTGTGGATACACCTACTTTCAGTTCCTTTGAAAATGTTAGCATTGCAATTGGGTCGGCGGCTCAACAGCTTGTGTTGACTTGTGTTTATCGTCCACCTGGCTCATGCTCTGAAAGTTTCCTGGACCAATTTCTCAATCTTTTGGAATATTTATCCTCTGTTTCTCCCTCTTTCCTAATTTGTGGGGATTTCAATATTCATGTGGATACTTCTTCAAATGATAGTATCAAATTCCAGAACTGTTTAGAATCATGCAATATAACACAAAATGTTCAAACGGCTACCCATCTACATGGTCATATCCTAGACCTTGTTCTCACTCCTACTGATGCCAGTGCCATCTCTAATGTACGAGTTGCTGAATTTATTTCAGATCATGCTCTTGTCCTTGCTCAGCTTGACTCAGTTAATCCTCCTTCACATAAGGCAAAAGTTGTCACCTTCAGGAGGTATCATAAAATTGACATGGACAGTTTCCGTAAGGATTTGGGAAATAGCGCATTCGTAAAATGCCCTGGTGATACAGTCAGTGGTTTGTGTGAACAATACTTAGATGATTTGAGCAAATTGCTCGACAAGCATGCACCATTGGTTACTCGCACTTTTACTAAGCAAGCTACTGGTTGGCTATCTGACACCTACAGGCTGGCAAAAACCATCAGGCGACAGCTGGAACGAATCTGGCGTAAAGATAAATCTGCCTATAATCGAGCTAGACTTCGAAGACAGATTGGTCGCTGCAATTCACTGGTCAACAAAGATAAGGCAAATTACTTCAGAAACCTGGTCAGAGAAAATACCAATGACTCCAAGAAGCTATGGCAGGTCTTGCGTTCCGCACTGCACTCTAGTTCTGAAGCAGTACTCCCTTCTCATGAATCTAAGAAAGGTCTTGCTGACCGGTTTGTCTCTTTCTTCAGTGACAAAATAGATAAAATCAGAAACTCATTTTCCTCTAGTGACTCATTCACTCTGCCTCCTCCACCTGATGTACCCAATTTCAGCTGCTTTAAACAAGTTTCTCAAGAGGAAATTAGAAAAATTATCATGAAGTCACCCACTAAATCTTGTTTGTTAGACCCATGGCCTACATTTCTTGTTAAGGAATGTATTGATATTTTACTGCCCTCTATCACCAGGCTTGTTAACTGCTCGTTGTCAGAAGGTGTTGTACCTGATGAGTTCAAGAAGGCTATTGTAACCCCATTGATTAAAAAGTCATCACTACCACCCAATGACTTAAAAAACTACAGACCTGTTTCTGGGTTGGGCTTCATATCCAAACTGGTTGAACGTGTTGTTGCTTCTCAGTTGAATGACCATGTTAGTTTGAACGGACTTGAGAATGTCAGGCAATCTGCCTACAAACTAGGTCACTCAACTGAATCTGCATTGCTTTCAATTAAGAATGATGTTCATTTGGCTTTTGCTAAAGGTGAGGCTACTGCTGTCGTTCTCTTGGATCAATCAGCAGCGTTTGATACTATTGATCATGATACGCTACTTAATTCTCTTAGCTCCTGGTTTGGTGTGAGCGGGGTTGTCCTCGATTGGTTTAAGTCTTATCTCTCAGACCGTGTTCAGTGCATTAAGATTGGGTCAATTTTATCTGATGCCAAAAAGTTATTGTATGGTGTGCCTCAAGGCTCTGTCCTGGGGCCAATCCTTTTTTCACTCTATACTACTCCACTGAGTAAAGTCATACAGAATCATCCTGGTATTAGTTTCCAGTTCTACGCTGATGACACACAATTGTATGTACACCTCACACATAAAAATGTTGCCTCTGCCCTTGATAAGCTGTCACACTGCCTTGAAGACGTAAAGAGATGGCTCTCTACAAATAAGCTCAAGCTAAATCCAGATAAGACTGAATTCATTGTGTTTGGCTCAAAGTCTCAGCGCGAAAAACTTAATCAGTCCTTCCCGGTCAATATACTTGGTAATCTCATATCACCAACAGATGCAGTTAGGAACCTTGGTGTCTGGTTTGATTCTGATTTCTCATTCTCTTGCCATGTTAGGAAGGTCTGCAAGGCTTGTTTTGCTCATGTCCGGGATCTTAAGCGACTCCGAGGACATCTGACACATGAAGCTACTCTTATGGCTGCCAATGCTCTGGTCGGAAGTCGACTAGATTACTGTAACTCTCTGTTCAGAGGTCTCTCAGCTCTAGATCTGCGCAAACTTCAATGTGTTCAGAATAGCCTTGCCAGAATTGTTGCCAACACCACCAAGTACTCACACATCACTCCAGTTAGAAAAGCATTACATTGGTTGCCAATTAAGTACCGTACTATCTTTAAGACTGCCATGCTGGTATATAAGTTCCTACACAGTGGTAACCCCAAATACTTTGAACCCTTCCTCATTCCCAGACATAGTGCATATAACACTCGTCGAAGTCAATCTGATGGCATATTTCTTGAGGTTCCCCACTTTGGTTCAATTTTCAAGTCTCGAAAACATTTTGGACTCAGTTTTGCGTATGACGCACCTATGATTTGGAATGACCTTCCTGATGAGGTCCGCTCTGCAAACTCACTTGCCTCTTTCAGGTCAAAGTTGAAGTCATACCTCTTTGGAAAAGCATACCCACCCTAAATTTCCAATCTCCTTTCTGCTTTCTCCGCGGTGCTGACCCCTGCAATGTCTCTGGTTTTTGAATATTGAACAATGTTTTTGTGTGATGCGCCTTAGAGTCTGTCTTTTGACGGAGATTAAGCGCTATAAAAGTGCTATTAGAATTAGAATTAGAATGTTCAAAATGCGCTTGCACGGTTTGTCACTGGTGCTTCAAAGTACACTCACATTACATCCACCCTTAGGACACTCCATTGGCTACCCGTTAGACAAAGTATTATCTTCAAAACCCTAGTTTTGGTCTATAAGTACCTCACCACTGGCCAGCCTAAGTATTTTGCACCATATCTCCCCTTGTACAAATCTACCGTGAATACAAGACGTTCCAATCCCAAAAATTTGTTCCTTCTGGTTCCCTCTTACTGCCCTTCCATCCATAAATCAAAGGTCCATTTTAACAATAGTTTCTCATATGATGTCCCTAAGTTATGGAATGATCTTCCATATGATATACGCAGTGCTCCAAATCTCTCCAGTTTCAAAAGTCGACTCAAAACCTACCTATTTCAGAAAGCATTCCCACCATAGCTTCTTACTACCGAACACCGGACCGCCTCCCTGGCAACGACTCGGAACATGTCTAATGTCTCATGATTTATGCCTTACGGATTGGATGGTGTGCCTTAGAATCCGTTGATACGGAGATTAAGCACCTGGACAACTGATTGATTGATTGATTGATTGATTGATTGGATTTCCCTTATAGCTCACCTGGTAGAGTGTGGGCCTCATGAGTATGAGGTTGTGGGTTCGAGTCCCCTGGTGACCTTGTCCTGTGACATATATATCATAAGGCCATGGTGTCATGGCACAACAATGAAAATACTATTTTCTTAGTTATGTCTAAGCATACATTTTTTATATAAAAAACAATGTGTCAGCCAGTAGTCCTTTTGATGAAAATGTCCATTCTTAATAGAAAGAAGTATTTATCAAAGCCAAAATCTAAAATATTACAGTATAATTAATGTGCAAACCCACGAAAATTACCATGCAAGAAAACTCCAATGACATGGAAACACCATGGATGACCATAGTTACAAAGACCTTAGTCAAATGATATCCGCTCCAGGGCATTATAAGTTGCCCTGAGGCTTTATATAAATCACAATATTGCCCAGAAAGTAATGTTTTATCCTGTAATTTATCCTGTAAATAAGTTTATGCAAGAATTTAATCTCAGTTTTAATTTACCAGGCTTTAACATGGCTCTCAACAGATTGTAGATACCATATAACAATGAAAATTGTTATGGTTTGGCAAGGAGTAAATGCTCTTGGATGTGGCCTTCTTTCTACATTAAAATTAAAATACATCACATACACATAGGTTTTCTTCAAGAAAATGGTGACAACAAAACCTGTTTAATTATTTTATAACATCAGTAACTTGCATTCACATTCATTCAAATACAAAAAAAAAATAATTTATAACTTTTGTCTTTTTATTACATTTTCCTGCTGTTAAGTTGAAATGTTAAAAATACCTGGTTGTATGAATAGATGGTTAAAACCAGTGTCACTCATGTACTATTTGTTAAAAAATCCTCTATTGTTAACTTTTAAGAATAGGCAAGCAATTACCAATATTCAAACATTAAAAACCTTAGGGACAGGGAATAAGTCTTGTTATGACAATGCTGTTCTAGTGTCAAGATTTGGTTAGACTACTGGAAGGCTGATTCATGAACAATACTTAGAACATTTCTTACTTAGATTTTAATTCTTTCTTCCCAGCAGGCACGCAACTTTGAAATCTGGTTGAATCCAATGCAGAAATCTGGTTGAAATACGTGTAGATTTTGCAAACTGTTTTTAGTTGGATCCAACAGGTGAAATCATGTTGAAACCAAATGTTAAAATCTGGTTGAATTCAATGGGTGAAATCAGATTGAAATACATGTAGATTTTGAAAACTGTTTTTGGTTGGATCCAACCGGTGAAATCATGTTGAAACCAACTGTTGAAATCTGGTTGAAATCTATGGGTGAAATCTAGTTGAAATATGTGTAGATTTTGCAAACCGTTTTTGGTTGGATTCAACAGGTGAAATCATGTTGAAACCAACTATTGAAATCTAGTTGTATTTATGGGTGAAATCTGGTTGAAATACCTGTAGATTTTGCAAACAGGTTTTGGTTGGATCCAGTGTATGAAATAGGATTGAATTCAATGGGTAAAATCAGGTTATTTATATTTTCTTCTTTATTTGAATCATTGTAGCCTGTGTGTCATAATTATAGCTTCTTAACAATATAATACAATAACTATCCATATGTATATTTTACAATTTAGATACAACTTCAAAGTATTTAATTCTTTCCAAGATGACAGGTTTTGATGATTCATTATATATTCAATATTCTATTTCTGATGACATTATAATGACACATAATTTTGCATCAGCTTTCAAATATAATTGCTCACGATATGTAAATCCATATTTTCCAACTAGATATCCATTTTTATGTTATTAATAGGACCGGTATTATTCAATGTCTTCAATTGAAATTCTTTTTGTGGAATTTTAAAATAACTATTTTTCTTTGTAAAAGACCAACAATTGTGACATTATTTAAATCTGCAGTATTTTATCCAATCAGTTTCTTTTAAATGTTTTATTAAGTTGGCTATAATTATATTGTAATTATAAAGAAGCTATAATCATGTAGCAAAGCCACAATGCTCAGTTCAGATGCTTGTGTCTTATAAACTGAAAAAAAACACAAGAAAAGCCACATTTGTAGAACTCCACCCATTACTCCCCACCTTAATTAGTTATCAGTTCTGACCACAAAGAAAACAGACCTAAAGAAGTAAACACCATGCATGCAATTGAGCAAGGGTAAACCCCACCTCCACCCCTGCTGTGGTATATAATTACATTTAGTCACAGGCCTACTGTTCTGTGTAGCAGGGTACAGACAAGAAAAATCAGGAACCCCCATGACCTCACTGTTGTTATAGCCTAGGTTCTCTGCATAGAGAAGTTTTAAGTGTAAACTTGCAAACTGAAAACTAGTTATTTGTGTATGGGAGCATTTGAGAAACAAATTCAAATTACAAAGTTTTGATGAATAGGTTTGAATTTATCTTTTTTATTTAAGATAAGTTTGACTTCAAAATGTTTTTTTTTAATTATTAGGAATTGTATTAATCAAAATATAATTTTAAATTATATTTGGGTGCATCAGTTTTGTTGTTGCTATAAATTAATAAGGAGAATGGATAAAAATGTACAAGTAATCACACATAATCTTTATCATCTTTATAATCTTTAAAAATTAGTCTTTTCTTTACAAATACCTACAAATTCCAAAACTATTGCAACAAGATGCACTCAGAGAAAGCAAAACGCTCGACTCCATGTGACCAGTCTCTCAAGTGATATAAAATATTGTAAGGAAGACAATAAAATAAAACCAAACATGTAAATTAATTTTCATAGAAATATCAAGTAGAAAGCTAAAGTCATTAAAAATACATTGAAATGGGACCTCTGAAAAATCATGAATTTTTTGTATCTAAAATAAGATCCTGATCTTTCTTTTAGTAACTTCTTCCTTCAGTCAGGTCCTACTCACAAATTTTTAAATAAAGATCTGTTCATTAGTTTTAGAGTAATCTAAACACACACACACACACACACACAAAAAAAAAAATAAATAAAACAAACATAAACAATTAACACACAAAAACATAAACTGCTGGTGGAGGTAAAAATTCTGCTTAAAGGTCACTTCTTGGTGAAAATCATGCTTGGTAATTTTTTGTGATGGACTGTCAAGGAATTGAAAGAAAAAAGAGAAAATAAAACAGAAATAATAATTAATAAAAATGATGAATATACCACCTCCCTCTTTATTATGTTTATGTCAATTTCAAGACATACAATGAGAAGAAATATTTTTACTTAAAGACATCAAGTATCACAAGCTAGGTTTGTGACCTCACAATGGCAGTTACATTGTGACATCACTTAGTAATGACATCATCAGAAAGCAAAATATTGATTTTTACGTATGTGATGAAGAGAAGCAGTTTCACTGTGTATTCCCAATTAAAATAAGAAAAACTCTCTCCTGGCTTTAATTTTCAAACAAATTACACCAAATTTGAAAGAATCTGTTTGTACCCCATGAAATACCTTCCCACCAAATTTGAGATTGATTGAAGTTATAGTTTTTGAGTTATAAGGGCAAAATGGTGCACAGACAGAGAAGCAGATTTCACTGTAAAAGCCCAATTAAAAATAAGAAAAACTCTCTCCTGGCTTTAGTTTTCACACAAATTACACCAAATTTGAAAGAATCCGTCTGTACCCCATAAAATACCTGCCCACCAAATTTGAGCTCGATTGGTGTTATAGTTTTTGAGTTATAAGGGCGAAACGGTGCACAGACAGACAGACAGACAGACTGACAGAAACAAACTGATTACAATAACCCTCTCCTATCGTCGAGCGTTAATAATAGCTATTTCAAAAAGTTAGACTTAATCATTATATCTCCCTATAAAAAAAGAATTTTCAATCCACGATCACTAGTCATTCATTTCACCTGTTTTCTGTTCAATAACATGACTAAGATATCATTTGCGTGGTTTGGTCAGGGGTTATTTCTATATTATATGTGAATATAAAGTTTGAGAATGGGTCCAACTTATGTACTAGAACAGGGCCGAGTTTGTTGTAGATGAGGGCAATTTGGTGGGGGCCGAATTGGCAGCAAAGGTCCGAATTGACCAGTTTTCCTTTGTTTCACACTTGAGTATTGCCCTATGTAAATATCCTTATTATCGCGAAGAACTAGTGAACGTTCCAAAAAGTTTAAGGCAGTCCTGTGTAGTAGGAGGTATTCCGTTATTCCTTTAGGTTAACTGTGTATGATGCCCTTTGCGATATTGCATTGCAACAACCTCTATCCTGTAAATACATGCCTTGGGCGAAATTTGGGGATTCCTGGGCCGGTATTCATAAAACTTGCTGAGACCAAATTTTGTCTCAAGTCTTAAGTTTTGGTCTCAAGTCTGAGACCATTTTTGGTCTCAAACTTGTTAGCTATTCACAAAACAGTTGAGACCAAATTCATTCTCAGATTTGGTCTCAAAATTAAGACTGGTACATAGTTGTCTTAAATATTTTGTTCAAAGTCCCAAGCATTATTTCATCTTAACTGAGATTCATATTATAATTTTTTTATGGTTCAATGTAAAGTGGAAATAATTTACAACATATATAATACTTGGCCTAAATTTTTGTAACAACAGATATCCCATACTTTGGTTTCAAAAGTACCTTACTGTGAGACACTTTTCAACAGTGTTTTCTAACTGCATAGCAACAAAGAAGTAGATCATGTGACATGAAAAATAAAGAAACACTTGACACAATTTTCTATTTATTTTTTATTTTAATAGACAGTATAATTTTTGTTAAGAATTAAAACACACAAAAACTATTGCTCTTTGAAAAAATGTTAGATATATTTGCAAGTTTATTGTTTGTTTACATTGGAAAGATTTGAGACTGGTCTCAGCTTGGTCTCAGCTGAGAACCTCTTTGTGAATACAAAGCTGAGACTTGGTCTCAGCTGAGACCAAATCTCAAAGCTGAGACAATTTTTTGTCTCAGACTTAAGATCTCTTTATGAATACGGCCCCTCAAGTCCAGTTCGTCACCTGCGTTAAAACTATCAAGGGGGGGGGGGGGGGGGGAGCGAACGGAACATCCATAGCAAACAGCAATCTACCACGAGATTTAAAATAATGGACAACAGGGGGACAGGGTTCGTCAGTGTTTGTACGATCATTCATTTATTCGTATGCTAAAATAAGTGGGGTGTTTGAACCCTGTGCCCACTTGTTATCAATCTTTTTTATATTATGGTATATTGTCATTCACTATGGGTGTCCCATTCGCTAACATGACCCCCCCCCCCCCCCCCCCCCCCCCCGTAAGCAATATTACTATCATAGCCTTATGCCTTGATGATTCGCGAGTTTTGACGTTATTTCACATTTAAATATTTATTTTGCAGCAATTGGTGTGTGTTTTATAAAACTATATATAAATACCAAAGCACAATTTTATGTTATAAAAAGTGAAAGTAGGTGCTCTTTCACCAGGGAGCCACGATTCGGCCGGGAGCCACGATTTGGCCGCCTAGACAGATTTATCACATTATCATAAAGTCAATCCTCATAAGCCTATGATATGATTATTTATGAGGAAAGTATCATAATTAGGATCGCAACTATCATGTTTACGGTCCAGGCGCATATTATTTGTTTTATCTTACATTATATATATTTTACACTGAATTTTCAAACAGGCAGCTGGCTGTCATAAGTGTTTGGTTTATAACTGTACAATTACAAAGATCTTGCCCATCAAATGTACCATCAAACATGCTTTCAGGTTAATTAAGTGAAACATGGAAAAAAATAATTCAAAATATATTATTTTTTAATTGTACCTTAATTTTGAAATAGGGGGCCAAAAGTTGGATTCCTTAGTTAGAAAATTTTACTCTTCAGGGAATTTAATAATTGACCCCAGTAAATATAAATAAAACAAAGTTTTGAACAAAAAACATTACGAGAATAACAATTAGTTGTTTGCATTATATTATGACCTTAAAGTGACACAGAAAAGCAGCTTAATGGTAGTTTATACAAGTGTTTATACCATTTGACGGCCGAATCACGGTTCCCGGGTGTATATCCTAGAAAAACGGCAACACTCAAATCAACAAGACCCTCGAATCAAGGATACTTGAGTATGTCCCTAGACAAAAGTCAAGGGGACAAGGGAAGATTGAGATGCCGCTTGGAATGGAAGATCTCCCCCCCCGAACCCTAGTTCTGAATGCAAAACATTGTTACGGCCCTCATCTCTCCTGGAGAGGGGTGGCCGTCATGTAAGCAAAAAAAACCCCTTCGACATTTGAATTTTTCGGAACTACCTTCGACCATGTTTTAACTGCGTTTCGACTGGATGCGCCTCTATCTTCACTTGATCCAAGTCAAAAATAAAATTACTTTAAAGGATATTTTTTATTTTTAAAAATAAACTGTATTTGATCTGATATTCATAAACTTGGCTTTATTGGGCAAACCCAGGCCTGTTATTGGGCCACCTATTAGATTGAAGTGTCCGGCACCTGTCCATCCATCAACAGCTTCCGGGCTCTAGCTCGTAGACAATTTTTTTTCCTTAGACCAGTCTTAACGTTATGACTTTTGTCTTAACTTAGATTTCTCTTAAATTGAGATTCACAAAAAGTGCTTAGCAAAATATTAGCTGAGACAAAATTTGTGCAAAAAGTCTTAACTACTTTGAATTCAAATCAACAAATTTTTGTAAAACAAAAACATTTTTCATCAACAAATACACCAATCATGCTCTTCAAAATTATAAAACAGATTTGCTACTTCTTTTTGTAAAATTATGTAAAAATAGTAGTCTTTGTGTTTATTGTGAGTCAGCCATTTTTATGACTGCCACTGTGGCCTAGCGGGTAACACACTTGTCTAGGAACTCAGAGGACGTGGGTTCAATCCCAGGTACAGGCAGATACATAGTGGCTCGGATGACCACTTAAAATGGCGGTCCTTTGTCATTGGGTCCTATCCCCAGTGGCAGGTTAAAGAACCTCAAGGACGTTGATAAATGCTCATCCTTGAGCCTCTGTCTTCCAGTTAGGGGAATGTCAGTTACTTGTGAGTTGGGGCTGTACCTGTACAGTTGGATTGGTTATATAGTGCTTTGAGTCCTGTAGTATATGGAGATATTGCGCTGAGTATAAATACATAACAATGACAATATTTTTACCACAAGAAGGTAAAATGTGGAAATTTATAGGTAATTAAATGATGTAAATTTCTATTACTATCCACAGAAATTACTTTTATAGGAAGTATAGATCCCCATATTATATTTTTTTGCTGGCATATCAAAGGGTAAAATGTAAATACATGCAATGGAATATTTAAAATGACTTAAGTCTGCCCTCTAGTGGTCTTAAAGTTATGACAAAATCTAAGACAAATTTTTGTCTAAGACCTTTTGTGAATGCCATTTTGTCTAAGCAAAAAAAGTCTTGCACAGTTAAGACTTTTCTCTTAAAGTTAAGACAATTTTTTGTATAAGACCTTTTGTGATTCCCGGCCCAGCTGCTTTGCTGAATTTCACAGGGTGCTCGGACTACCATGGTAGGACATCACCTGGGCTAGGTTCCTTTTCATTCAGTTGGTGCATCCATCTGTCTCTGCATCTGTCTGTCAACATTTTTGTTTCTGGACTATCAAAGACGTTATCGTCAATCAATATGAAATTTGACAGGGTGGTACATGGGTGGTCACAAAGATAATGGTCTTCAAACCTTTCATATCTAAGTAGTGTAAGTAACAAAATCACACAAACTAAATAACAAAATATATTTAAATAATGCTTATCGTGACATTTGGTTTGTGTTATATTATTGTTAAACCCTTTAACCATTTTTGGTGTGATAATTTCTGAAGACCGTTTCTCTCTATGACCGTTTATCTCATTGACCACCTGTGTAGGACACACCTCCTGTAGGTTGTTTTCTAAATTGGTACCAGTCCGTGCATTCACCTTGCCATGTGTCTGTCAGTCAAAATTTTGGTTTCTGGACTCTCATTCTAAGACACTTTCAATGATCGATTTCAAATTTGGCCATCTGATAGGACACTACCTGGGCAAGGTTGCTTTCGAAAATGGTGTGACTCAGTGCACCCCTTGTCTGTACCAGTCAATATTTTGGTTTCTGGACTCTAACTCGGAGATGCTTCCGCCGATTGATTTGAAATTTGACATGGTGTTAGGACACTACCTTGGCTAAACTGCTTTCCAAATTGGTGCAAGTCGGTGCATCCGTCATTAATATTTTCATTTCTGGACTCCAAATTAGTGCCAGCCAGTGCATCAGTCTGTCTATGCGTCCGTTATCATTTTGGTTTCTTGACTCCACCGCAAAGAAGCTTCCACCTGTTGACTTCAAACCTGACAGAGTGATAGACTAGAATAAAATATAATTTCACTATACTATGAAAACTGCAATGACACAAAAACACCAAAGACAGCCATAAGTATAACAATAATGTTTTACTCCACAAAGAAAGTTAAATGTAAAGAGGTTTTAATGTTGTTATAAAATGCAAGTGACACACTTGGGTAAACAGATGAGAGTGCTCCAAATTGTACTCTTGTATGTAGTCTTGACATGATTAGTCAGAGATATTTGATACTTCAAGATTTAAAAACTATCTTTCTTCGAAATCTCAACTGTCTGTAAAGATGAGATTTTGTTTTAGCTAATATGTTAGCTACTGATGTTGTGAGTTGCTCCTGTTATGGTCCACAGGGCAAGCATGGTAGCAAATACTTATTGCTTTCAAGTTGCAACAGGAAAAGACAAACGTTTTACTTAACCAATATATTTAACAATTAAAATAATAATTACAGTCAACTGAAATACTCTTTATATGTCAAACAATAATATATTAGTGAGACCAATCTGACCTTACCACAGTCTTATCCATCCAACTAAGAGTTAAACAAGTACATGTATGTCCACTGCATCCAGCAATCTGTGATCTTCCAGCATCCACTAACACAAAATGTCTATATCCTGTGATATTCAGTGTCCACCAACAAAATATCTATATGCAGATGTTCAGAGTGTCTGCACAACTATGTTGTCTGCTCCAAGATGTGAACAATATCCAAAATACAGCAAATCTACTCTCTGGTAAATCCACACACTATATTCAGTTTATTCCAGTAAGAGTTCACCACAAAATGTATATAACTGTCAGTTTGTATCCACTTGACATAAACAAATATAGCAATTTCAAAGACCTCTGTCCATATAGCACATCAATTCAAACAAGATTGAAAGGGGTTTTGGTCTACTAGTGTGAGAGCAAAGTCATCAGAGCCACCAGTAGTACACCAAAGTGGTCACCCATCCCAAAACTAATGTAGCCCATTGCTGCTTCAGTGAACAGACAAATACTCGTCACACTATGCCACAATTCATGAAAGTCTGGTGACAAAAAAAAAGTGCAAGCCTCCTTAGAACTCGCACTTAAAAACTGAATGTGACCAGGCCTTTCACCCTTTAAAAATAGCTGGAGATCATAGAAGGTTCTAGAAAGAATATAAAAGGCAAAAGACACCATCCTATTGGTGTCATGCCTTATTCGACTTTGGCGGATACCACAAAAACCAAAGAAGGTTCTAGAAAGAATGTAAATAATACAGGCACCAGAAGATTCTAAAAAGAAAAGTAATCACATCAACACAATTCCAGGCAAAGAACTACATAGAAGGTTCTAGAAGCTTAGGATGTTTTTCCCAAATCTATTAAATAGATCACTCCAGTAGAGTGTAAGAAAGATTAGTAAAAACTAGAACAGTTCTACACTCACAGCCAACAATATCCTGTTTAAAAGACAATCCGACAGAGTGCACTTATATGTACTATACCATTTGATTGTAATTAGATTAATTGTATCCACCGGATAGCATCCGCCTATGCCGCCGCCGCAGTGTGTAGAGAGATTTCACCGTTACCGCTCTAACGAAAAAAATATTATAGCTAGCCTTCTCAAATTTGCAGGATATATTCATAGCCATAAAATGTTGCCTGGGAATATTTTTGGCCTCATTTTGAAAAATCACATGGCCGCCACGGGCGTTTTTCGACTTTAAACAAGGACTTTTGGTGGCCCTCTAGAGCAAAGGGTATTATAGGTAGAGATCTCAAATTCGCAGGATATGTTCCTCATTATAAAATCTTGAATGGGAATATTTTTGGCCTCATTTTGAAAAACAAGATGGCCGCCACAGGCGTTTCTTTGCAGTCATGAAAAGTGCTTATAACTCGCTTATTATTGGTCCTAAAGGTTTGGGATGGTAAACCAACATATAGGAAATCATGGGCCGGGAATCTTTTGGTGTGGTCGGATTTGACCTTGGACCCCTCCTTCAAGGTCAAACGGGGATAGCCAGACTTAAAAGTGCTTATAACTCGCTTATTATTGGTCCTAGAGGTTTGGGATGGTAAACCAACCTATAGGAAATGATGGGCTGGGAATCTTTTGGTGTGGCAGGATTTGACCTTGGACCCCTCCTTCAAGGTCAAACGGGGATAGCCAAACTTAAAAGTGATTATAACTCGCTTATTATTGGTCCTAGGGGTTTGGGATGGTAAACCAACCTATAGGAAATCATGGGCTGGGAATCTTTTGGTGTGGTCGGATTTGACCTTGGACCCCTCCTTCAAGGTCAAACGAGGATAGTACACAAAATCATGTGAAGGGAATCTATTGCTGTGGTCGGATTTGACCTTGGACCCTCCATCAAGGTCAAACGAGGATTGCCAAAATTAGTGTTTATATCTTGTTTATTCGTATTCCTAGAGGTTTGCAGTGTCACACCAACCTATAGGAAATCATGGGCTAAGAATCTTTTGATATGGTCAGATTTCACCTTGGGCTTCTCCTTCAAGGTTAAGCGATGTTAGAATGGCTTTGAGTTTTCTTCTGGTGGATACAATTTGCATCGGTTCTCCAATGCGCTAGGTCTAGTTAAAGATAGCTGTGGAACTATTCGGGAGCTTACTGTAATTATTCATACTATAGCAAATCACTCATGCCTGGAATAAGTTGCTCAACTAGTACAACTACAGATACTTGCAATGGCCATACAACTGTGGAAAAAGATTTATTGAGATCAAAGGTTTCATACCCAAGATCAAACAGACTAAGAAATGATTTATATACATTTTTATTATCCACCACGCGACGTATTTGCCCTAAATACGGGGAAATACAGACCGGGATGTATTTTTTTTGTATACACCGGCGCCCCGGTACTATGGATATTGAGTGTGATTAACTTCCGTTTTTTCAACAATATCTCGGAAAGTATGTAACTTAAAAATATGTATAATATATCATTAGAAAGGTGTTATTCTAGCGCTTCTGCTCATGTATGTTGCATAAATATCCATGCAGAAATGACTGAGATATTGCAAGGTAAAGATTGAAGTTTTATATTCAGTGTTGCTCATTCTTTTTGACAGTCTGTTTCACGTTTTCTTGTTAAATATTCATATTATTTGACCCATAAATCGCACAAAATGGTGGATAATAAAGGTAAAACATCCCTCATCAGACATATACAGAAAAAATATATCACTCGTATAATATTGTTATCTTCATTCGTGATATATTTTTTCTGTATATGTCATTCGGGACGTTTTCCTATTGTATTTATCCAGATAATGTGTTGAAGGTTAAACTGAAACTGATGTCATATTAAAAGATGAGAATGGGAGGAAAAAAGAAGAAGCATGTGAAAAATGAAGGTGAAAGTGAAGACATTGTAGGAAGCAAAGGTATTGGGTAACATTAGTGGTGGTGGACCAGTTCACGCCCGGGTACCAATTCACGCCCACCCTCAATTTTCTTGAAGATTTATGATTTTTCATAGAGAAGATGTTTACCACATTATAGATAATCATCAAATTGATCATATACATTTGTAATTTATTGTTTAACTGTGATTGTTTTGGATAAATTTAGGGGTGGGCGTGAATTGGTACCCGGGCGTGAACTGGTGCACCACCACAAACCTATTAACAAAAGTGCACATTAAAGAGTATGTTTTAAATCTAGTCTTTGTCATTGAATTATTTGCTCAAATTTGTGATGCTTAGTTGAGAAGGTGTTGTTTTTTTTGTGGTTCAGATCAAATTGACCCAGACAGTGCAGAAGATTCAAACATAGAAAAGGAGGATCCAGATGAAATGGTAAAGTGTTGTTGATTTAAAAAACTCATTTATTAACTATTCAACATAACAGAGCAAAATTTTGTCAAAGATAAAAAAGGGACATAAATGTGTGTAGTGAAAATATAAAGTTGATTTTGTGTAATTAACTGGTAGTATTATAAATTTATGAATAGTATACACTAGTAAATAGTATTTTTTATTAATAATGGTTAAGTAGAATGGAGTATTGCGGCTTTAGATATACAATGTCTTAGTGTTACCCTGATTGGACCTTTGACCTTGCTGTAGTGACTGTGACCTTTAAAATCTTGTTGGGGTTATATCTTGGAGACCAAGGTGTAGGAAATTGATACATGGCACTGGCAGGGTTACTTGTTGGGGGTGTAGGTGTGCAGTGTCTGGGTATGACCTTCATTTCACCTTTCTGCAATGACCTTGTCCTTTAAAATCTTCTCAGGACTATATCTTGAAAACTGTAAAATGTAGTAAGTTCTTACTTGGTAGGTACATTGTATGATGGGTGTAGGCATGCTATGTTATGTCGTGATATAACTGATATTTCTCTTACCACTGAGCACTTGCGATAGCTGCACTTGATTTTAATTTTTTTTGATACTTTGTGTTTACAAACATTATCTTTTAAGTGTTATTTCTCCAGCACCTTTGCATAACTTACAGTCTGTTCTTAGACTCATTATCTTTGTACTGTGCTACAATGCTACTTGCCCTGGCTGTTGGGTATGGGCATCTCTCTTATGCCGTTTTGACATTAACAGCAAATTTTGACTTATACATGGATGTAAAATTTAAAATTTCAATATTTTGTGATTAGAGTCTCACAGACAACATCACTGAGGTTGAATAATATTATTTGAAAATCATTTAATTTCTTTGTGGGGTACTGGTCCATTGTTAGAGTTATTTATAAAATTTAATCCTGTGTTTTTTGCTAAATTAATATCAGGGTTTGGTGAATTTATTGTGCTTATATTTTTACAGGGTGAACTCAGAAAACAATTGATGGACATGCCATTTGAAGAACTGCAAAAACTAAAAGAGAAAGTTGGTGTGAAAATGTAATATATTGTGGTTATTATTAGTATCAACTCTTTCTTGGAAAATTGCTAGCGCTGTGTCTTATTACATATCAATATAATCTAATTCTACTTTTATAGTGCTAAATCTCTGGACTAACAAATTCTAAGGTGCAGAAGCATAATCACAGTTTGAAATTTAACAAGCCATTAGATGTTTACCAAAGGTGCTGAGTCAAGTAAGAGTCAAGATATAAAGTTGTACAATGATCCACAGAGGACATTTGTCTGGAGAGCACTCAATAAAGTAAGTCTCCTTAAGTCATTGTTGGTTTTTCCATTTTTGCCCCACAGGCCTTAAGGGCTGTTGGGTTATTGTTTTCATCCAAGCTGTCTGGATGGGTGGGCAGTTGGGCGGGTGGTGGGAAAAGTTTGCCTGGGCTTTATCTCAGAAACCGCAAGGTGTAGGAAGTCGATACATGGTAGCAGCATTCATTCTAGAGTTGGAGCTACTTGAGTCAGATGACTCCTACACTAAATTTTGATAAGACATTTAGTAAATACGATGAGTCAAATAAAAAAATTTAACCTTACATTTGAGCAAATTGACTTAAATAGGAGAGAAGAGAAAAAAAAAGTACCATTAGTCTATTTTAAAAGTGAATTTGCAATACTAAATCAAATTCAATTCGATAATGCAAGATCTATGTTTTACCGCAACCGGTACTATAATGTGTACGTGTCTTTTTGCCCCAGTATAGCGTCAAAAGACATGGAAACGCGTGGTAAAATGAACTCTGTGGTAGGCACATTGGTTATTAGGTGTAGATGTTCAGCATCATGGTGTGACTTGGATTTGACCTTGCCTTAGTGACCTTCAGTTTGAAATTCTTGTATCTCTTGTATGGCTATATCTCAGGAACTGTAAGGTGTAGGAAGTTGATACTTGGTAGGAATATTGGTTACTGATTGTAGGTGTGCAAGATCATGGTGTGACCTTGATTTTACCTTTGATCTGCTGTAGTGACTTTGATGTACAAAATCTTATCTGGGCTATATCTCGGAAACCGTAAGGTGTAAGAAGTGGATACTTGGTAGGAACATTGGTTACTGGTTGTATGTGTACAACATCATGATGTTGGTGTGACCTTGATTTGACCTTTGACCTGATGTAGTGACCTTGACCTATAAAATCTCTTCCGGGCTATATCATAAAAACCGTCAGGTGCAGGAAGTTGGTACTTGATATGGACATTGGTTGGGGGTTGTAGGTGTGCAAAGTCATGGTGTGACCTTGATTTGACGTTTGATCTTGCCATAATGACCTTGACCTTACATCTTCCCCAGGTTATATCTCAGGTGTAGGAAGTTGATACTTGGTAGGGACATTGGTTGGGGGTTGTAGGTGTGCAACATTATGATATGATCTTGAGTTGAACTTCGATCTTCCCGTAGTGACCTTTACCTTTAAAATTTTGTCTGGCCAATATCGCTGAAACTGTAAAGTGTAGGAAGTTGATACTTGGCAGGGACATTGCTTAGGAGTTGTAGGTGTGCAACTTCATGGTGTGATCTTGATTTGACCTTTGACCATTGTTGTAGTGACCATGAGTTTTAATCTTGTCCAGGCTATCTCTTGGATTCTGTAAGGTGTAGAAGGTTGACACTTGGTAGAGACATTTGTCAGGAGGTGTAGGTATGCATCATGGTGTGACCTTCAACTTTTGCTTAACTGCTCTGAAAATATCTCGATCTTTTTACTATTTCGCTAATTCTTTATCTCATGGTGTTGAAAACTATTTCCCCAGGGTGTGGAGTATGGGCATCTCTCATGCTATTTTTTGCTTTTGTGAGAGTAAAATTTTTTTTAAATTGCCAATAGTACATTGATTAGATACCCTGTGGGTCAAAAATACTGTGGGTCAAAAAATTAGATACCCTTTGGGTCAAATTTGCTTCTATCTCCTTAACCGTGCGAGATGAGCGATTTCATCGAAATTTTCAACCCACAAGGTATCTAACCAATGTACTCTTGGGCAATTTTCAAAAAATTTTCCCCTCCCCAAAAATGCCGGCCATTTTGAATTTTCAAATTGTTGCCAAAAATGGAAAAACACAAAAAATTTGCTTCTATCTCCTTAACCGTGCAAGATGAGTGAATTCATAGAAATTTTCAACCCGCAGGGTATCTGAGCAATGTACTCTTGGCAATTTAAAAAAAATTTTCCCCTCCCCAAAAATGCCGGCCATTTTGAATTTTCGAATTTTTACCAAAAATGGAAAAACACAAATTTGCTTCTATCTCCTTAACCGTGCGAGATGAGCGATTTCGTCGAGATTTTTGACCCACAGGGTATCTAATCAGTGTACTATTGGCAATTTTCAAAAAAATTTACTCTCCCCAAAAATGGCGGCCATTTTGGAATTTTCGCCTAAAATGGAAAAAACAAAAATTTGCTTCTATCTCCTTAACCGTGCGAGATAGAGTGTTTTTATCAAAATTTTCGACCCACAGGGTATCTGAGCAGTGTACTCTTGGCAATTTTCAAAAAATTTTTCTCTTCCCACATATGGCGGCCATTTGGAATTTTCGAAATTTTGTCAAAAATGGAAAAGCACAAATTTGCTCATCTTAACCGTGCGAGATAGAGCGATTTTGTCGAAATTTTCGACCCACAGGGTATCTAACCAATGTACTCTTGGGCAATTTTCAAAAAAATTTCCTCTTCCCAAAAATGGCGGCCATTTTGAATTTTCGAATTTTTGCCAAAAATTGAAAAACAGAAATTCGCTTCTATCTCCTTAACCATGCAAGAGAGAGTGATTTCGTCGAAATTTTCAACCCAACCAATGCAAAAAGGCATGAAGCTTAAATAATTTACATGTATACTAATAAGTATTTAAGCATCATTGATATATTTTACAAATGAAACAGGGTCTTGTAAGACTACTGTACAATTTTTGCAAAAGCTTCATGGGGTGAACATAACACATGATAATGTGTGGTCTTCTATGCTATCCTGTTTCTATTCATATGTCGCAGCTACTATCAACAGGACGTCCTATTTCTAGTATTTTAATTATGTCGGCTGACTTATGTCGTCACTCTGCGGCATCCGCGTATGTGTACGTGCCCGCGTGAACAACTTCTCCTCCAAAACTACAAGTCCTAGAGACATGCTGTTTTTTTTAAAAGGTACCTTATCTATCGAGGATGAAAAATTGTTCAAGGCATGCAAATCTGTCTTTTTGTCTTTTTGCTAGAGACATTACAAGGGAGGTACCCCCACCAAAATTGTGAAAATTTCAACACTTTATCGCAATTTTCTCAGTGACTATTGCAGGGATTTTTCTCATTTCTTGCATATATGTACTAGGTCACAAGTAGATTCCCTTGGTATCAGGCCTGGATCTTTTTAAATTATTTTTTTTAAGAATGTTTAAAATAATTTTTAATGCAATAAAATTCATGAAATCATGCACTAAATCACCTATAACTTGAAAAGTATTGCATTTACAGCATTTTGTTTAAAATATGTTATTCAGCTACTTTTCCATAGCTACAACATGGTGAGTAACTTGATTGTCTATTCCAATACCTAAGTGAGTAATAGCTACTTTCTGATTTTTCAGTACCTTTCATAATGAGTAAAATCACTTATAACTCAGAAACTATTGCATTTACAGAATTTTGTATAAATATGTTTTTCATCTACTTTTGGGTTAGCTATAACATTGTAAAATTGGAGACATATAGCTCATGGCATAGTTGTGTAAGCTTTTTTCAGGTTCTCACTGTTGAGTAAATCAGTTGTAACTTGAAAAATATTGCATTTAAAGTATTTCCTATAAATATGTTGTTCACCTTCTTTTGGGTCAGCTATCAATACTGAATTTACAGACCTGTATGTCATGGCATAGCTGAGCATGTTCTCACTGTTGAGTAAGTCAGTTGTAACTTGAAAACTATTGCATTTAGAGTATTTTGTTTAAATATGTTGTTCACCTACTTTTGGGTCAGCTATAACATAGTGAAATTGCAGACCTGTATGTCGTGGCATGTCTGAGTAATAGCTACTTTTAGGTTCTCACTGTTGAGTAAATCAGTTGTAACTTGAAAACTATTGCATTTAGGGTATTTTGTTTAAATATGTTATTCCCCTATTTTTGGGTCATCTATAACATAGTAAAGTTGCAGACCAGTAGCTCATTGCATAGCTGAGCAATAGCTACTTTGAGGCTCTCAATGTTGAGTAAATTGCTTATAACTTAAAAACTATTGCATTCAGAGAATTTTGTTTAAATATGTTATTCATCTACTTTTGGGTTAGCTTTAACATTGTAAAATTGGAGACATATAGCTCATGCAATAGCTGTCTAATAGCTTTTTTCAGGTTCTCACTGTTGAGTAAATCAGTTGTAACTTGAAAAATATTGCATTTAAAGTATTTCCTATAAATTTGTTGTTTACCAACTTTTGGGTCAGCTATCACATAGTGAATTTGCAGAACTGTATGTCATAGCATAGCTGAGCAATAACTACTTTTGGCATAGCTGAGCAATAGCTACTTTCAGGTTCTCACTGTTGAGTAAATCGGTTATAACATGAAAAATATTGCATTTAGAGTATTTTGTTTAAATATGTTGTGCACCTACTTTCAGGACAGCTATAACATATAAAGTTGCAGACCAGTAGCTTATTGCATAGCTGAGCAATAGCTACTTTGAGGTTTTCTCTGTTGAGTAAATCAGTTGTAACTTGAAAACTATTGCATTTACAGAATTTGTTTAAATATATTATTCATCTACTTTTGAATGAAGTAAAATTAGAGACATTTAGCTCATGGCATAGCTGTGTAATAACTATTCTCAGGTTCTCACTGTTGAGTAAATCAGTTGTAACTTGAAAACTATTGCATTTAGAGTATTTTCTTTAAATACGTTGTTCACCTACTTTTGGGTCAGCTATAACATAGTGAATTTGCAGACCTGTATGTCATGGCATTGCTGAGCAATAGCTACTTTCAGGTTTTCACTGTTGAGTAAAGCAGTTGTAACTTGAAAACTGTTGCATTTAGAGTAATTTGTTTGTTTAAACTTGTTTTAGAGTATTTTGTTTAAATATGTTGTTTACCTACTTTTGGGTCAGCTATAACAGTGAAATTGCAGACCTGTATGTCATGGCATGGCTGAGTAATAGCTACTTTCAGGTTCTCACTGTTGAGTAAATCAGTTGTAACTTGAAAACTATTGCATTTAGAGTATTTGGTTTAAATATGTTATTCATCTACTTTTGAATTAGCTATACATTGTAAAATTGCCATTGTGTATCTCATGGCATAGCTATGTAATAGCTCTTCTCAGGTTCTCATTGTTGGATAAATCAGTTGTAACTTGAAAACTATTGCATTTAAAGTATTCTCTATAAATAGTTACTTTATTCCATAGACAATGAGCATCACAGGAAAAAATTCTATGAAAATGTTTAGCATTTACGAATTGAAGCTTGAAAAGCAGGTGTTCTATTACATATGCACAGAAAATAAGGTAAATGTCAAATACTATGACAAACTTGAACTTGGGTTAAAATACAGTGAAATCAGTTGTATAGTCCTTCAGTTTTTACCCCACAACCCTTAAGGGCTGTTGGAGTAGTGTTTTCAGCCCTGGTGTCCAGATTGGCGGGCGGGCGGCGGGAAAAAGTTTGTCCAGGCTGTATCTGAGAAACCGTAAGGTGTAGTAAGTGGATAATGGTAGGGATATTGTTTAGTAGGTGTAGTGTGCAATGTCAGAGTGTGACCTTGATTTGACCTTTGACCTTGCTGCAGTGACCTTGAGTTTGAAAATCTTGTCCGGGCTATATCTCGGAAACCGTAAGGTATAGTAAGTTGATACTTGGTAGGAATATTGTTTAGTAGGTGTAGGTGTGCAATGTCAGAGTGTGACCTTTATTTGACCTTTGACCTTGCCACAGTGACCTTGAGTTTGAAAATCTTGTCCAGGCTATATCTCGGAAACCGTAAGGTGTAGGAAGTTTATACATGGTATGGACATTAGTTAGGTGGTGTAGGTGTGCAATGTCATGGTGTGACCTTGATTTGACCTTTGACCTTGCCGTTGTGACCTTGACCTATAAAATCTTGTCCGGGCTATATCTCCAAAACCTTAAGGTGTAGGAAGTTGATACTTGGTAGGGACATTGGTTAGGGGATGTAGGAGTGCAACGTCATGGTCTGACCTTGATTTAACCTTTGACCTTGCCGTAGTGACCTTGACCTATAAAATCTTGTCTGGGCTATATCTCAGAAACTGTAAGGTGTAGGAAGTTAAAACGTGGAATGGACATTGGTTGGGGGGTGTAGGTGTGCAACATCATGGTGTGACCTTGATTTGACCTGTGACCTTGCCGTAGTGACCTTGGCCTACAAAATCTTGTCTGGGCTATATCTTGGAAACCATAAGGTGTAGGAAGTTGATACTGGGTAGGGACACTGGTTGTAGGTGTGCCTGTTAAAGTGCGACCTTTCTTTGACCCTTGACTTTGCTGTAGTGACCTTGACCTATAAAATCTTGTGTGGGCTATATCTCAGGGACACGTAAGGTATATGAAGTTGATCAGTGGTAGGGACATTGTATTGCCACATGTGTATGTATGGGTAATATTCAAAACATTCAAACCATAATTCAACCATGCAAAACATATCTAACGTTGGAGAGGTTATAAATTCTAACAAATGTGTGAGGTTGCTTTTGGAATGTTTGCACAATATTCAAAACATCCCAACCATAAGTTGACTGTGCAAGATGTGTGTATATAAACAGCTTGCAGAACAGGCAGACTGGCAGGGTCTTAATCCTTTTGACCCAAAGGTATTTCTATCGGTCGCAGGCTGACGGATTGGCACTAATTTCGTACCCTGTTAGGGGGTGTAGGTGTGCATCATGATGTGACCTTTAGCTTTGGCTCTGCCAAAGTGCGTTCACCTGCCGTATTTGAGACATGTTTCTCTTTTGACAAAGATATATGGATTGCTGCAACTGATTATTAAATGGACTTGTACATAATTGTGCTATCTTCTATTGACATCTATTCTACAGTTAATAAATTTAAAGCATCATAATTTTTTGTTTACTGATTACTGCTGTCATCCTGCTATTGAATTGTGTTGTTTTAATACTTTATCTGTACATACATTTTCCTTCTCTTGGACATTATTTTCTCTATTTAAACATTATTTAGACCTTTATATAACTGACACTGCTCTGAAAGTATCCTGATCTTTCTACTGGTTCACTGCTTCTATATCTCATCGAAAAACTATCGAAAGCTATTTCCCCACGCTGTGGGGTAAGGGCATCTATGATGCTATTTTAGCTTATTACCTTATTTGCCAAAAACTATTGTAGCACATAATTTGGCAGTTCTAAAGTTATCCAGAATAGTGGTGGTATTCTTGTATGTGACATGGATATACAATTGCATGTTGTTGTGCTTACAAGTGGTGTTTATGTTACATATTACTGTGCATACTAATATATTTACTTAATGGGGTTGTTTACAAGAAAAACAATACAAGATTCAATACAGAACCCAGGAAGAAACAAACCTTAGAACTGATCTTCACAAGTTTGACAGTGATCCTTATGATGGGAACCAGTTCAGGACAATACCTTTTAGTTCAAACTAGGCTGACAATTGATCATGGTTGTGGTCATTGATGTCAAACAGCAGAGAGATCAGGCAGCATGACTCACATTAGGTGACCTTTTGACAAGAAGTTGAGATTTCATTTTAATTGACAAGAGTGAAAAAATGTTTGAATTTAGCACAGAATAAAACAGCTAACCTGAAACCTTGTCTTGACAATTTTGAATGACCATTTAACTCTCTCTCACAAAGCATACAGCATACGCCTGGATTACTGACCTAGAATGTGAGCTCAGTATTGCTTTTGTTAATTCTTTTGTAAGTTTAAAGCACTAAATTCCTCTGTGTGGGCAAGTTATCATGTCTGTTAAAGTGATGTATTAGGTACATCTTATCACTAGTGCATGAAAAGGGATTTCTCAACTGTATCTAAAATAAAAATTAAGAGTTAGTAAAACCGTTAAGTTTACTTCCAGTGTTTGCTGACCCCAGACCCTTTTTGTTCAGGATTTTTGCTGAATTGTTTTGTTTCAGGTATAAACATGCTATGTTTGGTGTGAAGAGTGACAAAAGCCTGAAAAAGAAGAAATTTAAAAGGGAAAATAAAAATCGGTAATCTGTGATTTATTACATATTTTAAAAATACACTGAATAATGTAGTAGAATACATTTACAACTAAAGTATGAGAGTACATCTTGCTGCAAGTCCTTTCTTTTTATCTTTTTAGAGACTTGTAATTTTTAACCTCAGCCCATAAAGGCTGGGTTTTTGTGTCACCAGCATTTATGCTGCGTGGCATATAGGGATTGCTTTGTCATCCAATTTTGTGGCGTCGGCGTCGTCATCACACTTCGTATTCTGGACAGTATCTCAAAAATGACTAGGCAGATTTAATTCAAATTTGGCATATGGATGTAACTGTTCCTCAGGGTGTGCTGTATAGTTTGGTGACCTTAAACTCCCACTAGTAAGATACTTAAACTCAATTTAAGTTTTTTTCGTTTCCGGACAGTATCTCAAAAATGGCTTGATGGATTCAATTCAAATTTGGCATGTGGTTGTAACTAGTTTTGAAGGTGTGCCCTATTTTAAGGTGACCTTAAACTCCCACATATAGAAAACTTATGTCCAGTTTACATTTTTTTTCTTTCTCCATGGAGTATACTGAAAATAACTTCAGAAATTTCAACTTATGCATGTATATGTAACGGGCCATAGGTAAACTCCCAGTAATAACAGAATTATGTCCACCCCCCTGGGGGGTGGATATATTATTTTTGCTTTTTTCGCCGTCCGATGTCCGATGTCCGATGTCCGGCGTCCGGCGTCCGATGTCCGGCGTCACGCATGGTTTCCGCTCATTTAAAGGAAAAGTATTAGAGCTATTGTCACCAAATTTGGTATGCAGGCTTATTGGGTCAGTAGCTTGCTTGGGATTGCTTTTGGCTGTTGTACCTCTTTTGCTTACTGAGTAATACTTAAGTACAGCTATTTTCAGTACCCATTGGTTTCCGTGCATTTAAGCCAAAATAATTAAAGATATTTTACTACAATTTTGAATACAAGATTGTTATGTCCATAGCTCGCTTGGTATTGCATTTGGGACTGATAGCTTTGTCAGTACATGAGTAATAGCCATTTAGGTACTTCATTGTGTATTTTCAGTACTACTTTTGAGTAATTTGCTTCTATCTCCTTAACCGTGCGAGATAGAGCGATTTCGTCGAAATTTTCGACCCACAGGGTATCTAAGGAATGTAATATTTGCAATTTTCCAAAAATTTTCCCCTCCCCAAAAATGGCGGCCATTTTGAATTTTCGAATTTTTGCCAAAAATGGCAAAACACAAATTTGCTTCTATCTCCTTAACCGTGCGAGATAGAGCGATTTCGTCGAAATTTTCGACCCACAGGGTATCTAAGGAATGTAATATTTGCAATTTTCAAAAAAATTTCCCCTCCCCAAAAATGGCGGCCATTTTGAATTTTCGAATTTTTGCCAAAAATGGCAAAACACAAATTTGCTTCTATCTCCTTAACCGTGCGAGATAGAGCGATTTCGGCAAAATTTTCGACCCACAGGGGATCTAAGGAATGCAATCTTTGCAATTTTCCAAAAATTTTCCCCTCCCCAAAAATGGCGGCCATTTTGAATTTTCGAATTTTTGCCAAAAATGGCAAAACACTAATTTGCTTCTATCTCCTTAACCGTGCGAGATAGAGCGATTTCGGCAAAATTTTCGACACACAGGGTATCTAAGCAATGCAATCTTTGCAATTTTCAAAATATTTTCCCCTCCCCAAAAATGGCGGCCATTTTGAATTTTTGCCAAAAATGGCAAAACACAAATTTGCTTCTATCTCCTTAACCGTGCGAGATAGAGCGATTTCGTCGAAATTTTCGACCCACAGGGTATCTAAGGAATGTAATATTTGCAATTTTCAAAAAATTTTCCCCTCCCCAAAAATGGCGGCCATTTTGAATTTTCGAATTTTTGCCAAAAATGGCAAAACACAAATTTGCTTCTATCTCCTTAACCGTGCGAGATAGAGCGATTTCGTCGAAATTTTCGACCCACAGGGTATCTAAG
Organism: Sabellastarte sp. h YS-2021; assembly: GCA_964017235.1. NCBI lineage: Eukaryota > Metazoa > Annelida > Polychaeta > Sabellida > Sabellidae > Sabellastarte > Sabellastarte sp. h YS-2021. The sequence continues at coordinate 143,105,041 of OZ024928.1, forward strand.
GAATGCAATCTTTGCAATTTTCCAAAAATTTTCCCCTCCCCAAAAATGGCGGCCATTTTGAATTTTCGAATTTTTGCCAAAAATGGCAAAACACAAATTTGCTTCTATCTCCTTAACCGTGCGAGATAGAGCGATTTCGTCGAAATTTTCGACCCACAGGGTATCTAAGGAATGTAATATTTGCAATTTTCAAAAAAATTTCCCCTCCCCAAAAATGGCGGCCATTTTGAATTTTCGAATTTTTGCCAAAAATGGCAAAACACAAATTTGCTTCTATCTCCTTAACCGTGCGAGATAGAGCGATTTCGGCAAAATTTTCGACCCACAGGGGATCTAAGGAATGCAATCTTTGCAATTTTCCAAAAATTTTCCCCTCCCCAAAAATGGCGGCCATTTTGAATTTTCGAATTTTTGCCAAAAATGGTAAAACACTAATTTGCTTCTATCTCCTTAACCGTGCGAGATAGAGCGATTTCGGCAAAATTTTAGACGCACAGGGTATCTAAGCAATGCAATCTTTGCAATTTTCAAAATATTTTCCCCTCCCCAAAAATGGCGGCCATTTTGAATTTTCGAATTTTTGCCAAAAATGGCAAAACACAAATTTGCTTCTATCTCCTTAACCGTGCGAGATAGAGCGATTTCGTCGAAATTTTCGACCCACAGGGTATCTAAGGAATGCAATCTTTGCAATTTTCAAAAAATTTTCCCCTCCCCAAAAATGGCGGCCATTTTGAATTTTCGAATTTTTGCCAAAAATGGGAAAACACAAATTTGCTTCTATCTCCTTAACCGTGCGAGATAGAGCGATTTCGTCGAAATTTTCGACCCACAGGGTATCTAAGGAATGCAATCTTTGCAATTTTCCAAAAATTTTCCCCTCCCCAAAAATGGCGGCCATTTTGAATTTTCGAATTTTTGCCAAAAATGGCAAAACACAAATTTGCTTCTATCTCCTTAACCGTGCGAGATAGAGCGATTTCATCGAAATTTTCGACCCACAGGGTATCTAAGGAATGTAATATTTGCAATTTTCAAAAAAATTTCCCCTCCCCAAAAATGGCGGCCATTTTGAATTTTCGAATTTTTGCCAAAAATGGCAAAACACAAATTTGCTTCTATCTCCTTAACCGTGCGAGATAGAGCGATTTCGGCAAAATTTTCGACACACAGGGTATCTAACCAATGCAATCTTTGCAATTTTCAAAATATTTTCCCCTCCCCAAAAATGGCGGCCATTTTGAATTTTTGAATTTTTGCCAAAAATGGCAAAACACAAATTTGCTTCTATCTCCTTAACCGTGCGAGATAGAGCGATTTCGTCGAAATTTTCGACCCACAGGGTATCTAAGGAATGTCATATTTGCAATTTTCAAAAAATTTTCCCCTCCCCAAAAATGGCGGCCATTTTGAATTTTCGAATTTTTGCCAAAAATGGCAAAACACAAATTTGCTTCTATCTCCTTAACCGTGCGAGATAGAGCGATTTCGTCGAAATTTTCGACCCACAGGGTAGCTAAGGAATGCAATCTTTGCAATTTTCAAAAAATTTTCCCCTCCCCAAAAATGGCGGCCATTTTGAATTTTCGAATTTTTGCCAAAAATGGGAAAACATAAATTTGCTTCTATCTCCTTAACCGTGCGAGATAGAGCGATTTCGTCGAAATTTTCGACCCACAGGGTATCTAAGGATTGCAATCTTTGCAATTTTCCAAAAATTTTCCCCTCCCCAAAAATGGCGGCCATTTTGAATTTTCGAATTTTTGCCAAAAATGGCAAAACACAAATTTGCTTCTATCTCCTTAACCGTGCGAGATAGAGCGATTTCATCGAAATTTTCGACCCACAGGGTATCTAAGGAATGTAATATTTGCAATTTTCAAAAAAATTTCCCCTCCCCAAAAATGGCGGCCATTTTGAATTTTCGAATTTTTGCCAAAAATGGCAAAACACAAATTTGCTTCTATCTCCTTAACCGTGCGAGATAGAGCGATTTCGGCAAAATTTTCGACACACAGGGTATCTAACCAATGCAATCTTTGCAATTTTCAAAATATTTTCCCCTCCCCAAAAATGGCGGCCATTTTGAATTTTTGAATTTTTGCCAAAAATGGCAAAACACAAATTTGCTTCTATCTCCTTAACCGTGCGAGATAGAGCGATTTCGACGAAATTTTCGACCCACAGGGTATCTAAGGAATGTAATATTTGCAATTTTCAAAAAATTTTCCCCTCCCCAAAAATGGCGGCCATTTTGAATTTTCGAATTTTTGCCAAAAATGGCAAAACACAAATTTGCTTCTATCTCCTTAACCGTGCGAGATAGAGCGATTTCGTCGAAATTTTCGACCCACAGGGTATCTAAGGAATGCAATCTTTGCAATTTTCCAAAAATTTTCCCCTCCCCAAAAATGGCGGCCATTTTGAATTTTCGAATTTTTGCCAAAAATGGCAAAACGCAAATTTGCTTCTATCTCCTTAACCGTGCGAGATAGAGCGATTTCGTCGAAATTTTCGACCCACAGGGTATCTAAGGAATGCAATCTTTGCAATTTTCAAAAAAATTTCCCCTCCCCAAAAATGGCGGCCATTTTGAATTTTCGAATTTTTGCCAAAAATGGCAAAACACAAATTTGCTTCTATCTCCTTAACCGTGCGAGATAGAGCGATTTCATCGAAATTTTCGACCCACAGGGTATCTAAGGAATGTAATATTTGCAATTTTCAAAAAAATTTCCCCTCCCCAAAAATGGCGGCCATTTTGAATTTTCGAATTTTTGCCAAAAATGGCAAAACACAAATTTGCTTCTATCTCCTTAACCGTGCGAGATAGAGCGATTTCGGCAAAATTTTCGACACACAGGGTATCTAACCAATGCAATCTTTGCAATTTTCAAAATATTTTCCCCTCCCCAAAAATGGCGGCCATTTTGAATTTTTGAATTTTTGCCAAAAATGGCAAAACACAAATTTGCTTCTATCTCCTTAACCGTGCGAGATAGAGCGATTTCGTCGAAATTTTCGACCCACAGGGTATCTAAGGAATGTAATATTTGCAATTTTCAAAAAATTTTCCCCTCCCCAAAAATGGCGGCCATTTTGAATTTTCGAATTTTTGCCAAAAATGGCAAAACACAAATTTGCTTCTATCTCCTTAACCGTGCGAGATAGAGCGATTTCGTCGAAATTTTCGACCCACAGGGTATCTAAGGAATGTAATATTTGCAATTTTCAAAAAAATTTCCCCTCCCCAAAAATGGCGGCCATTTTGAATTTTCGAATTTTTGCCAAAAATGGCAAAACACAAATTTGCTTCTATCTCCTTAACCGTGCGAGATAGAGCGATTTCGGCAAAATTTTCGATCCACAGGGGATCTAAGGAATGCAATCTTTGCAATTTTCCAAAAATTTTCCCCTCCCCAAAAATGGCGGCCATTTTGAATTTTCGAATTTTTGCCAAAAATGGCAAAACACTAATTTGCTTCTATCTCCTTAACCGTGCGAGATAGAGCGATTTCGGCAAAATTTTCGACGCACAGGGTATCTAAGCAATGCAATCTTTGCAATTTTCAAAATATTTTCCCCTCCCCAAAAATGGCGGCCATTTTGAATTTTCGAATTTTTGCCAAAAATGGCAAAACACAAATTTGCTTCTATCTCCTTAACCGTGCGAGATAGAGCGATTTCGTCGAAATTTTCGACCCACAGGGTATCTAAGGAATGTAATCTTTGCAATTTTCAAAAAATTTTCCCCTCCCCAAAAATGGCGGCCATTTTGAATTTTCGAATTTTTGCCAAAAATTGCAAAACACAAATTTGCTTCTATCTCCTTAACCGTGCGAGATAGAGCGATTTCGTCGAAATTTTCGACCCACAGGGTATCTAAGGAATGCAATCTTTGCAATTTTCCAAAAATTTTCCCCTCCCCAAAAATGGCAGCCATTTTGAATTTTCGAATTTTTGCCAAAAATGGCAAAACACAAATTTGCTTCTATCTCCTTAACCGTGCGAGATAGAGCGATTTCATCGAAATTTTCGACCCACAGGGTATCTAAGGAATGTAATATTTGCAATTTTCAAAAAATTTTCCCCTCCCCAAAAATGGCGGCCATTTTGAATTTTCGAATTTTTGCCAAAAATGGCAAAACACAAATTTGCTTCTATCTCCTTAACCGTGCGAGATAGAGCGATTTCGTCGAAATTTTCGACCCACAGGGTATCTAAGGAATGCAATCTTTGCAATTTTCCAAAAATTTTCCCCTCCCCAAAAATGGCGGCCATTTTGAATTTTCGAATTTTTGCCAAAAATGGCAAAACACAAATTTGCTTCCATCTCCTTAACCGTGCCAGATAGAGTGATTTCGTCAAAATTTTCGACCCACAGGGTATCTGAGCATTGTACTCTTGGTAATTTCTAAAAAATTTTCCCCTCCCCTAAAATGGCGGCCATTTTGAATTTTCAAATTTTTGCCAAAAATGGCAAAACACAAATTTGCTTCTATCTCCTTAACCATGCGAGATAGAGCGATTTCGTCGAAATTTTCAACCCACAGGGTATCTAAGGAATGTAATCTTTGCAATTTTCAAAAAATTTTCCCCTCCCCAAAAATGGCAGCCATTTTGAATTTTCGAATTTTTGCCCAAAATGGAAAAACACAAACTGGCCTTAACCGTGCAAAATAGAGTTATTTTGTTGAAATTTTCGACCCATAGGGTATCTAAGAAATGTACTCTTGGCAATTTTCAAAAAAATTTCCTTTTCCCAATAATGGCGGCCATTTTGAATTTTCAAATTTTTGCCAAAAATAGAAAAACAGGTATTGGCTTCTATCTTCTTAACCGTGCAAGATAGAGTGATTTCGTCAAAATTTTCAACCCAACCAATGCAAAAAGGCATGAAGCTGAAATAAATTACATCTACACTATCAAATATTTAAGCATCATTGATATATTTTACAAATGAAACAGGGTCTTGTAAGACTACTGTACAATTTGGGCAAAAGGTTCATGGGTGGACATTACACATGATAATGTGTGTTCTTCTATGCTATCCTGTTTCTATTCGCATCTACTATCAACAGGGCGGCCTATTTCTAGTTATATTCACTTTAAGTTTGGTAATTTTTGAACAGTATTTCAAATATCGTGCAATTCTAGGCATATTTTAGTTGTGGATGTAACAAACCTCGAACAAAACCTTCAGAAAAATATTACCTTAAACTGGCTACAATATACAGCAGTGCAAACAAAGTTTGAGTTTAAGGTTGGGACAATATTTTTAGTGTTTCGAAGATATTTTATATGCTAATTAGGATCTTTTCACATTGATATTCATGATGTACATATATCTCCACCAAAAATGGTCTCTTTTGTAAGGTTATAGTAAATTGCTGATATTTTATAAACTGATGAGTTTAAGGTTGCATTAGTTTGTGCCACTAGCAGCTATTATGGAAAACCTACCTGGACAGTGTCGTCAACACACTTACTTTCCTGACAGTATCTCAAAAATAGCTTGATGAATTAAATTCCAATTTTGCATGTTGATGTAACTGTTCCTCAAGGTCTGCCCTATTTAAGGTGACCTTAAACTCACAGTAGTAAGATACTTATATTGAGTTGAAGGTTTTTCGTTTCCGGACAGTATCTCAAAAAAGGGTTGACAGATTCAATTTAAATGTGACATGTGGTTGTAACTGGTTTTCAAGGTGTGCCCTATTTTAAGCTGACCTTAAACTCTGATGTATTAAAAAATTATGTTGAGTTTACATTATTTTTCCATAGCGTATACTGGAAATAGCTTGAGAAATTTCATTCAAATTTTGCATGTATATGTAACTGGCCATAGGTAAGTGTCATACAAAAAGGTGACCTTTAACTCCCAGTAATATAAATTATATTCACTTTAAGTTTGGTAAGTTTTGAACAGTATTTCAAACACTGTGCAATTCTAAGCATCTTTCAAGTTGTGGATGTGACAAACCGTGAATAGAACCTACAGGAAAAGATTCTCTTAAACTCCCTCACAGCTGCAAACTAACTTTGAGTTTAAGGTTGGGACAATTTTTTGGTGTTTAAAAAGATATTTGATGTGCTAATGAAGCGGCCCGTCAGGGACGCTTATTTGTTTTCACTGAAGTTTGACTGATCACCGCCGCCGCCGCCGGATTATGGTCTCCCTTGAATAACTTCTTAGCCTTTAAAATTTTTCTTTCCTTCTTATCTTTCTTTAAAACTTTAGGGGCGGGAAAAATTTTTGAGATACTTTGCGCAGACCTTAAGCTTTACTTAAGGTAACCTTAAGCATAACTCCAAAACACCTCGTCATCGCGTTTCGGAAAAAACCACACACACCTGTGCTATAAAATTTATCAGGTACATTCTAGACCAAATTTCCAAGGTCGGAAAGGATTTTCTCATCAATCGGACTATAGATGCCTGAATGGGAGGCGTTTCATTTTCGTAAATTTTTTAAAAATGGGTACTTGGTCTGTATCTCGAAAATGGTCCGGATTTCGGCGTTTTGTTGGAATAACTTATTCAGCTACTTTTTGATAATCTTTCACATGCCGAAGTTTTAGCCCTGTATCTGCAATTTTAAGGTCACCTTAATGTCAAAAAACGGGGTTTTACCCCTCCAGTTCACTTAGTTTTTCACTTTTTTCAACCAAACTTGGCACATATATTAAGATTTGCCAAAGGAATATCCTGACTTTATGGTGACCTTAAACTCAAAATGTTAATGGACATATGGCCTGCTTAAAGTCATCAAATTGGAATAAAATGCTCTGGCTCCTTTCTTTTTCCATTTCTTTTATATTGAAATTATCACTGGTATTAAACTAGATAAAAATAATACTTATGTTCACCTTAAACTCTCAGTATGAATGGAGTTGTAGCCACCTTAAAGGGAAATAAGGGGGTTTTCAGCCTCCAAGTATCTTATTGTTCGACTGACCTCAGTTAAACTTTGCACACTTATAAAGGATGGCAAACCAAAGGGTTATCCTGACTTTAAGGTGACCTTAAACTGTTAATATAATTTTGGCCCCCCTAAAGTCATAACATTTGAATAAAGCCATCTGGCTCCTTTCTTTTTCCATATCTAACATATTGATATTGAAGGGACATTCTCATATTATGGTCACCTTAAAGTCGCAATATGAATGATGTTATGGTCACCTTACAGTGAAAGGAAGTTTCGGCCTCCAGCTATCTTATTGTTCAACTGACCTGAGCTAAACTTTATGCACTTATAAAGGATGAGAAAAGGGACATTCTTATTTTATGGTCACCTTAAAGTCCCCATATAAATGAAGTTATGGCCATCTTGCAGTGAAATTATGGAGTTCTTAATCTCCAGCTATTGTATTGTTCAGCTGACCTCACTTTAATTGTGCGCACTCATTAAAGATGAAAATAGGGACAAGTAACATACACAATGCAATAAAGTTCACAGTTTCTATTGCTTATGATGCATATGTTGACATCTTTTATGGGTGACTTCTTTTTCATCAGGGCCACTTCGTTTTTGTCAGCAAAAACATTCTTCTAGTTAAGACTTTATTCTTTGATATTCATCATGTAGATCTGTCTACATCAAAAAAGTTTCTTTTGTAACGTTATAGTAAATTCCTGATATTTCATAAACTTATGAGTTTAAGGTTGCATTACTTTTGTGTCACTAGCAGCTATGTTGGAGGACAAGTATGGTCAGTGTCGTTGTCACACTTCCTTTCCAGATAGTATCTTAAAAATGGCATGATGAATGAAATTCCAATTTGTCATGTGGATGTAACTGATCCTCAAGGTATGCCCAATTTTTAGGTGACCTTAAACTCCCACTGGTAACATACTTATATTGATTTTAAGTTATTCTGTTTCCACACAGTATCTCAAAAATGGGTTGACAGATTTATTGAAATTTGGCATGTTGTTGTAACTGGTATTCAAGGTGTGTCCTATTTTAAGCTGACCTTAAACTCTCATGTATTAAAAAATTATATTGAGTTTACATTATTTTTCCATAGCGTATACTGGAAATAACTTGAGAAATTTCATTCAAATTTTGCATGTATATGTAACTGGCCCTAGGTAAGGGCCATACATTAAGGTGACCTTAAACTCCCATTAATAACACATTATCACTGTTGTCACACTTCCTTTCCAGGCAGTATCACAAAAATGGCATAATGGATTAAATTCAAATTTGGCATTTGATGTAACTGGTCCACAAGGTGTGCCCTATTTTAAGGTGACCCACCAGTAACATATTAATTTTAAGTTTTTTCTGTTTCCAGACAGTATCTCAAAAATGGGTTGACGGATTCAATTCAGATTTGGCAGGTGGTTGTAACTGGTATTCAAGGGGTGTCCTATTTTAAGGTGACCTTACATTCCCATGTACAAACGAATTATGTTGAGAAAGTTTTTTACTTTTCCATAGAGTATACTGAAGATTACTTGAGAAATCTCATTCAAGTTTTGCATGTATATGTAACTGGTCATGGATAAGTGTTATATATTAAGGTGACCTTAAACTCCCAGTAATAACACATTGTCAGTGTTGTCATACTTCCTTTCCAGACAGTGTGTCAAAATGGCATGATGGATTAAATTCAAACTTGGCATGTAGATGTAACTAATCCTCAAGGTGTGCCCTATTTTAAGGTGACCTTAAACTCCCACTAGTAACACACTTATTTTGATTTTAATTTTTTCCGTTTCCAGACAGTATCTTGAAAATGGGTTGACGGATTCAATTCAAATTTGGCATGTGGTTGTAACTGGTATTCAAGGTGTGTCCTGTTTTCAGATGACCTTAAACTCCCATGTATAAAAGAATTATGTTGAGTTTCAATTATTTATTATCTCCCGCCGGCCGGGCGGGAGATTATAAAACGATTTTCCGTGCGTGTGTGCGTGTGTGCATGTGTTCGTGTGTTATGGAGTGTGTGTCACGCTTTTATAAAGGGCTGTACATCACACTGGTTGTTTCTCCTTGGCCTTTTCAATGATTTTTATGACCTTATTGCTTATGTCCTTTCATTTGATGCTGTTATTTCACACCTAGGACCATAGCTAAGTGAGTAATAGCAATGGTGGCTACTTTGAGTAAAGTGCTCATAACTCCAAAACGACTGCATTTAGAGTGTTTCTGTAAAATACGTTGTTCAGCTACTTTCTCCATGCCTACAAGATGGTACCATTTTTAGGGTTCTATCTTCATAGCTAAGTGAGTAATAGCTATTTTCTGTTATTAACAATGAGCAAAATGAGTAAATTAATTTTGTCTTTGTAACGGTTACTTACAATATTGGCCTGAAATATGTTGTTCAACAACTCCTTCATGTACTATATCATGGTGAGGTGTCCAAGGTGTAGCACCATAGCTAACTGAGTAATAGCTATACTAAGTTTAACATTTGACCATTGAGCAAGTCACTTATAACTCAAAAACTATTGAATATAGAGGATTTTTGTTGAATATGTTGTTCACCTATCTTTTGGAAAAACTGTATTGTGCATTTTCACAGCTGTAACTCCATAGCTAACTGAGTAATAGCTACTTTGATGATAACCATAATGAGTAAATGGCTTATATCTTCAAAAGTATTGCAGCTACACAATTTTGTTCCAATATGTTGTTCAGCTACTATCTCCACAGCTACAACATGGTCACTAGTTTGGAAGTGTATCTCCATAGCTAAGTGAGTAATAGCTACTTTGTCAATTTTTAATGATAACCATAATGAGTAAATGCCTCATATCTTCAAAAGTATTGCAGCTACACTATTTCTCTCAAATAAGTTGTTCATCTACTTTTTTGTGAACTGTAACATATTTAAATTTCACAACTGTTGCTCAATGTACAAGTGAGTAATGGCTACTTTATTGCTACTTTTGGTGAAAATGTGAAAAATGACAAATATCTCGCAAACCGTAATAGCTACTTTGTCAATTTTTAATGATAACCATAATGAGTAAATGCCTTATATCTTCAAAAGTATTGCAGCTACACAATTTCTCTCAAATAAGTTGTTCATCTACTTTTTAAGTCATTCATCTACTTTTGGGAGAGCTTTCTCATGGTGAAGTTTCAGACTCGTAGCTAATTACTCACCTACTGAAAATGAGTAAATGCGAATTATCTCTAAAAGTATTGCAGATAGCCAATTTTTCTCAAATAACTCATTCAGCTACTTTTGGGAGAGCTTTCACTTGGTGAAGTTTCAGACCCATAGCTAATTACTCACCTACTGAAAATGAGTAAATGCGAATTATCGCTAAAAGTATTGCAGATAGCCAATTTTTCTCAAATAACTCATTCACCTACTTTTGGGAGAGCTTTTACTTGGTGAAGTTTCAGACCCATAGCTAATTACTCACCTACTCAAAATGAGTAAATGCGAATTATCTCTAAAAGTATTGCAGATAGCCAATATTTCTCAAATAACTCATTCACCTACTTTTGGGAGAGCTTTCACTTGGTGAAGTTTCGGACCCATAGCTAATTACTCACCTACTGAAAATGAGTAAATGCGAATTATCGCTAAAAGTATTGCAGATAGCCAATTTTTCTCAAATAACTCCTTCATCTACTTTTGGGAGAGCTTTCACATGGTGAAGTTTCAAACCCATAGATAATTACGCACCTACTGAAAATGAGTAAATGCGAATTATCGCTAAAAGTATTGCAGATAGCCAATTTTTCTCAAATAACTCGTTCACCTACTTTTGGAAGAGCTTTCACATGGTGAAGTTTCAGACCCATAGCTAATTACTCACCTACTGAAAATGAGTAAATGCGAATTATCTCTAAAAGTATTGCAGATGGCCAATTTTTCTCAAATAACTCATTCACCTACTTTTGGGAGAACTTTTACTTGGTGAAGTTTCACACCCATAGCTAATTACTCACCTACTGAAAATGAGTAAATGCGAATTATCGCTAAAAGTATTGCAGATAGCCAATTTTTCTCAAATAACTCATTCACCTACTTTTGGGAGAGCTTTCACTTGGTGAAGTTTCATACCCATAGCTAATTACTCCCCTACTCAAAATGAGTAAATGCGAATTATCTCTAAAAGTATTGCAGATAGCCAATTTTTCTCAAATAACTCATTCATCTACTTGTGGGAGAGCTTTCACATGGTGAAGTTTCAGACCCGTAGATAATTGCTCACCTACTCAAAATGAGTAAATGCGAATTATCTCTTAAAAGTATTGTTCTTAGCCAATTTTTCTCAAATAACTCATTCACCTACTTTTGGAAGAGCTTTCACATGGTGAAGTTTCAGACCCATAGCTAATTACTCACCTACTGAAAATGAGTAAATGCGAATTATCTCTAAAAGTATTGCAGATGGCCAATTTTTCTCAAATAACTCATTCACCTACTTTTGGGAGAACTTTCACTTGGTGAAGTTTCACACCCATAGCTAATTACTCACCTACTGAAAATGAGTAAATGCGAATTATCGCTAAAAGTATTGCAGATAGCCAATTTTTCTCGAATAACTCATTCACCTACTTTTGGGAGAGCTTTCACTTGGTGAAGTTTCATACCCATAGCTAATTACTCCCCTACTCAAAATGAGTAAATGCGAATTATCTCTAAAAGTATTGCAGATAGCCAATTTTTCTCAAATAACTCATTCATCTACTTGTGGGAGAGCTTTCACATGGTGAAGTTTCAGACCCGTAGATAATTGCTCACCTACTCAAAATGAGTAAATGCGAATTATCTCTTAAAAGTATTGTTCTTAGCCAATTTTTCTCAAATAACTCATTCACCTACTTTTGGGAGAGCTTTCACATGGTGAAGTTTCAGACCCATAGCTAATTACTCACCTACTCAAAATGAGTAAATGCGAATTATCGCTAAAAGTATTGCAGATAGCCAATTTTTCTCAAATAACTCATTCACCTACTTTTGGAAGAGCTTTCACATGGTGAAGTTTCACACCCATGGCTAATTACTCACCTACTCAAAATGAGTAAATGCGAATTATCTCTTAAAAGTATTGTTCTTAGCCAATTTTTCTCAAATAACTCATTCACCTACTTTTGGGAGAGCTTTCACATGGTGAAGTTTCAGACCCATAGCTAATTACTCACCTACTCAAAATGAGTAAATGCGAATTATCGCTAAAAGTATTGCAGATAGCCAATTTTTCTCAAATAACTCATTCACCTACTTTTGGAAGAGCTTTCACATGGTGAAGTTTCACACCCATGGCTAATTACTCACCTACTCAAAATGAGTAAATGCGAATTATCTCTAAAAGTATTGCAGATAGCCAATTTTTCTGAAATAACTCATTCACCTACTTTTGGGAGAGCTTTCACTTGGTGAAGTTTCTCACCCATAGCTAATTACTCACCTACTCAAAATGAGTAAATGCGAATTATCGCTAAAAGTATTGCAGATAGCCAATTTTTCTCAAATAACTCATTCACGTACTTTTGGGAGAACTTTCACTTGGTGAAGTTTTACACCCATAGCTAATTACTCACCTACTCAAAATGAGTAAATGCGAATTATCTCTGAAAAGTATTGCAGATAGCCAATTTTTTTCTCAAATAACTCATTCACCTACTTTTGCAAGGGCCTTCACATAGTGAAGTTTCACACCCATAGCTAATTACTCACCTACTCAAAATGAGTAAATGTGAATTATCTCTTAAAAGTATTGCAGATAGCCAATTTTTTCTCAAATAACTCATTCACCTACTTTTGCAAGGGCCTTCACATAGTGAAGTTTCAGACCCATAGCTAATTACTCACCTACTGAAAATGAGTATATGCGAATTATCTCTAGAAGTATTGCAGATGGCCAATTTTTCTCAAATAACTCATTCACCTACTTTTGGGAGAGCTTCAAACCAACCTGTGGAAAAGCACAGTTAGGGTAAGACCTTGGGCCCCTTCTTTGAGGTGTAATGAAGATATCCAAACCTTTTTAGTGCATATCTTACATGTACATAACTGCGGAATATGTACATTCAGTGGCTCTAACTCTGGAATGTGGCCATTCAATGGCGAAATCATTGAATGGGTATATGCTATGATTTTCCATTGAATGTGTACATTCAGTTGCCATAACTATTGAATGTATACATTCCATGCTGTGAGTAATGGAATGTATGAATGACTTTGTGACAAAAGAAAGACAATTTACAAAAAAAACATTTTATTAGTACATTAAAACATTAAAAACAACTATGAAATGTAAATTTTTAGTAAATAGCACAAACATATTGATCAAGTACATCGTTTTGATATTTCAAAAATGTTCCTGTCATTAACCATTATTACTTTGACTGATTTCCTTTTTATCTTTCAACCATTTCATTAGTACTAAACCACAAAGAGAAATTTATGAAATGCACAACATTACTTAATACAGCTATTGCTGAAGCCCATGATAATTAGATTTATTATTATTCTTCATTATTTAGCATACGCAGGGAATCTTTTCATGTTATTGGATTTCATCTTAAAGTTAATATGATTGTCCTGAACAATACATTTCTAATTTCAATAACAAACATCTTTGATGTGTACACAACAGATTCTTCTTTTTACAAGTTTCATTCTCTATTGCTAATTGCCTTTTATTGTAATCTGCTTTTACTGACGATATTTAATTGTATCGTGTATAGAACCTGCAAAACTTTGATAGTGTCAACAATTATTTATTTGTGACATTACATTTCAAACTAATTATAACATAACGAAACTGTAAATGTTGCTTGTACATTAAATCAATCGTTCTATCAATATTAAATGATTGCTGTGTAATATTAAGAAAATACATACATATACATCTATATAGATACAGAGAAGAAAATAAATTGGTGGTCACTGTAGTAAAGCGGCATTTGACTTGTTGTTAATTTTAAACTTTCGGTTGCAAACACAAGGTCAAGAATACCACCACATATATGACTTGGTTCACTTATGTATTGCTTCAAAGAATACCTCTGCAAAAGTGATGTAACTTTATTAAGATTATATAAATCAAAGTTAAAGTCACCACAAATGATTATCTCATACATATCTTCTTTCAATTGCACTATAAGCTTTTCAACTTCTTCCAAAAAAGTTTTTATGCTGTCTTTAGGAGATCTGTAAACAGTCACTAGAGCAAAGATTACTTCATTCGCTTCGATTAGCACACATGTACATTCTATGTTAATTGCATGGAATTTCTTCTCAGAACATTTGGTGTCCCGTTTGACATAAATACCTGTACCATGAACTGACTTACTACACGTTAATATGTAATTATCCATTTCAAATTTCTTATGTGACGCTATTTTAGAAATATGTGTTTCCGTTAAACATATAGCATCTAACAGTTTAACTGATGGATCACTCTTTAAATCTTGCAGATGCATTTTCAGAGATCTTATATTTAGGCAACCCAAAAGAAAGGCATTTTCCCTTGCTATTTTTTCAATTGGAGAAATCCATTGTAATTTAGATTCAGCTTCCATCCGTTTCATTTCTTCAAGAGCACCTGCGTTTACTTTTATATGGCTTGGGTTAAAATTGCAGATTTTTTTTTTTTATGTTTTTTTAACTGTGGGGGTTTAATGGCATGAGAACTTGTATGTCATTGCTTTCATGGAAATTTCTGCAATAAGTGTTTTCATGGCAACACTTTTTCTGTCTCTTGGTCTTTTATTTTGTGGGTATTTAACATTATTCAAAACTTTCAAAATATGTTCATTACAAGAGGAACTTGTGATTTGGTTTTAGGCAACATTTGCCAACAGCTGTTGCCATGGCAACACTTTTCCTGTTGTTTTTTTAGCGGGTTGCGTGTAACCAACCCGCCTATTAGATTGATGTGTCTGACGTCCGTCTGTCTACATTTTTTGTTTCCGGAATCTAACTCGAACACAGTTTGTCCAATTGAATTCAAACTTGACAGGGAGATAGATCACCATCATAGCTAGGTTCCTTTCGAAATTAGTGTAATTCCGTCTGTTCGTTTGTCCGTTTTTTGTCCGTTTGTCTGTCCATCCATCTGTCCGTCCACATTTTTGTTTCCGAACTCTAACTCGAAAACTGTTTGTCCAATTGAATTCAAACTTGACAGGGAGATACATCACCATCATAGGTAGGTTCCTTTCGAAATTGGTGGAATTCCGTGTGTTCGTTTGTCCGTTTTTTGTCCGTTTGTCTGTCCGTCCATCCACATTTTCGTTTCCAGACTCTAACTCGAAAACAGTTTGTCCAATTGATTTCAAACTTGACAGGGAGATAGATCACCATCATAGCTAGGTTCCTTTCGAAATTGGTGTAATTCCGTTTGTTCGTTTGTCTGTTTTTTGTCTGTTTTTCCATCCATCTGTTCATCCACATTTTCGTTTCCTGACTCCAACTCGAAAATGGTTTGTCCAATCGAATTCAAACTTGACAGGGACATAGATCACCATCATAGCTAGGTTCCTTTTGAAATTGGTATATTTCTGTCGGTTCGTTTGTCCGTTTTTTGTCCGTTTGTCTGTCCATCCGTCCACGTTTCTGTTTCTGGACTCTAACTCGAAAACAGTTTGTCCAATCGAATGCAAACTTGACAGGGAGATAGATCACCGTCATAGCTAGGTTCCTTTCGATATTGGTGTAATTCCGTCCTTTCCTTGTCCGTTTATAGCATAGATACATTTATGTAACCTAGATTACAAGTTTTACATTTCTTAACACGTCTAACACATTCACCTTAACTGGGTGACCTAACATTTCTTTCCTTGTTATTTCTAAATGTAATTACAGCAGTCACTAACCTTATTGCTGCCTGCGCAACCCACCAATTGGGGTATCTTTGACCGTCTTGTACACATTTAAATTGATGGGATCTTTATAAATAAAACCCATGCAAAGATTTTAACCAGCACAGGGAAAACAGGGAAAATTGTGAAAAGTAATTCCAGACAGGGAAAACACAGGCAATTTGAAAATTTTGGAAAAACAGAGGGAAAACACAGGGAATTTGAAAATTTCAGAATGATTTTGAAGAGTAACAACCATTTGCATTCACGCGCCGCGGGTCGCTACTCACAGGTCACATTTGATGTTTTGGCTTGATTATGTTATTTTATTTATAAAATCCACAGGGAAAAATATAAACTTCACAGAGAAAACACTGGGAAAACAGAGGGAATTTAAATTGGAAAAGGGAGTGGGAACCATGTCAAGGATTGTCTGGATCTGCAAAAATACTGCCAATCAGCCAACTATTTATGTCCAGCATAATTTTTGTCCTTTTGAATTTCATCCGCTTCAGCCTTTAACCAAAGCTGGTGACACAGTACAATTCTTCTGAATTCTTGTATAGTCGTCCCCTGCGCCGTCCGGGCCTTGGCAGAATGCACAAAGTCTGTGGGTGTTCTACAGTGTAAACCTAAACATGGGTTTTCACCAAATGTTCAGGATATGCTTAACTCACTATGATCTAGAGCTAATTAGGTTTTGGGGACCAGTGCTATAAAATTTATCAGGTACATTCTAGAACTACATTCGCAGGTCTCAAAGGATTTTCTGATCAATCAGACCATAGATGCCAGAATGGGAGGCGTTTGGTTTTTGTCCGTATCTCAAAAACGGTCAGGATTTCGGCGTTTTGTTTGATAAGTTATTCAGCTACTTTTTGATAATCTTTCACTTGCTGAAGTTTCAGTCCTGTATCTGCAACCACCTTAGTGTCTGAAAAGGGGCTTTTAACCCTCCAGTTCACTTAGTTTTTCTCTTTTTTCAACCAAACTTGGCACATGTATTAAGATTTGCCAAAAGAATATCCTGACTTTATGGTGACCTTAAACTCAAAATGTTAAAGGATCTATGGCCTGCTTAAAGTCATCAAATTGGAATAAAATCCTCTGGCTCCTTTGTTTTTCCATTTTTTTTATATCTAAATTATCACTGGTATTAAAATAGATTAAAAGAATACTTATGGTCACCTTAAACTCTCAATATGAATAAAGTTGTAGTCACCTAAAGTGAAATAAGGGGGTTTTCAGACTCCAACTATTTTATTTTATAAACTTTGCACACCTATAAATCCAGTAGTATTTTCGATTGACTTGTTATTTCTTAAGACACATTTAAGGGGCATATATTTAGGTCTATAGAATACAAATATGCAAGATACATACTTATTAGGTGGAATTTCTGCAAAAGCATTTTTTTCTAGCAGGTGAATTTTACAGCTACAATTTGTCTTCAGCCAGCTTATAGTAAAAATGATCTATTCTTTTCGTAAAATATACTACTTTACAAAACACAATAAAGCTTACATTCTGCTTACAGTTTAATACTGCAACTGCTGCAGTTTTTGAATAATTTGCTTTTCCATCAGATACAAGGCACAGTAAAGCTTACGTTTTGCTTACAGTCTGATACCGCAACTACTACAGCTTTAATAACCCCACATCTCCATCCGGGCCGTTCGTTTTGGGGAATATCTGGCAAAGGCTGTTCCCATGGCAATGCTTCTAAGCCTTTTTGGTTTTAAACTTTGTAATTAAAAAACATGGGGCACTATTAAATTTGTGTTACTACAGTTGCATTTGTATAAGTGTATCAGTGCCAGCGAAACTGTTGCTTCATAATGGACTTCCATATAAAGTGGCAGAAACTTAAATATGTATTTTTGTGGTACATCATTTATGCAAAAATAAGCATTAAAAGACATTTTTAGCCTCTTCTTGAAGTAGATTGCAGAGATTATAAGTTTCACGAAACATATCTTTTCATTCAAACCCATCTTGCCATTGTTTTTCTACAGGCCAATGGAGATGTCTTCAAAAAAGCCTGTTCCACTTTTAAAGTCTTCAATTCCAATCAAAAAGAAGGTATTTTCCCTTTTATGTTTTTCAATTTTCCATTAAAACTAAATTATGTCATATTATTGGTAAGTATGTCTCACATCAAGGATGAACGGCGTGTTAATGTTTACCTTTTACATACAAGAAAATTATTCCTATATCATGGGAAACCTTGGAATTTAGTTTTTAAACACAGTAGAACCTCTATTATCTTACCCTCTTGGGGGAGTACCAAATAATAGTCTTGTAATAGAAGGTTCAGATCAGATAAAAAGGGCTAAAATAACAGGTTAAACTGAGTTTGGAAAGTGGGTATGAGGTTGCATATATGTAATTGAAAATTCAGATAAAAAAAGGTCACATAATAGAGGTTTTACTGGATGTGTATAAAGGGGTATTATACTGCTGCTTTATTGACCAATTTGCTTCTATTGGCAGCAATTTTGTGTGTGTTAAACTTCAGCATTTTATCAGGTTTTATTGGATTTATGACTTATATACTTTACATTAAATTAAAAGGGCAACACATTTTTCTTTGTACAGTTTTTGTAAAATGCCTGTTGTGTGTGAGTATATGTGTGAGTGTGCATTCTTGCATATATTACACAGCTTTCTCTAAAGTGGAGAGCTATGAGTTCTTATGCTTAAATAATATTAGTTCAGTTTCTCACACCCTCCATTTTCTCACTGCTTTTGCAGATCTAAATCAATAGCTAAGTGAACAATGATGCTAGTTTTTGTAGGGATTTATCTGTGAACATTTCACTGAGCACATTACAATTGTTGTGTACTAAAAGGTGCTCAATAGTGAAACCCCAGTCAAAAAATTCTAATGTTTTCTAATGTGTTCTACAAATGTTCATTGAAACAAATAGGTTTCTAAATGGGCATAAATGTCACAATTTCTTTTAAACACATTATTTTTTGTATATATAGTAGATCATGTGACCATTTGAGATGATAATCTGTGCCTAGGGCATCAGCAGTAGAAATTATTTCTCAATGCTTATTTCACCTCTTCAGTGTCTGGCTTTCTAAAAGGATCAAATCAAGAAAAGATTGTGCTGTTGTCTTAGTCCTAATAATTAAGCGGCCCGTCAGGGACGCTTATTTGTTTTCACCGAAGTTCGACTGATCACCGCCACTGCCGCCGCCGCCGGATTATGGTCTCCCTTGAATAACTTCTTAGCCTTTCTAATTTTTCTTTCCTTCTTATCTTTCTTTAAAACTATAGGGGCGGGAAAATTTTTTGAGATGCTTTGCGCAGACCTTAAGCTTTACTTAAGGTAACCTTAAGCATAACTCCAAAACACCTCGTCATCGTGTTTCGGAAAAAAACACTCACACCTGTGCTATAAAATTTATCAGGTACATTCTAGACCAAATTTCCAAGGTCAGAAAGGATTTTCTCATCAATCGGACCATAGATGCCTGAATGGGAGTCGTTTTATTTTTGTAAATTTTTTTAAAATGGGTACTTGGTATGTATCTCAAAAACGGTCAGGATTTTGGCGTTTTGTTGGAATAACTTATTCAGCTACTTTTTGATAATCTTTCACATGCCGAAGTTTTAGCCCTGTATCTGCAATTTTAAGGTCACCTTAATGTCAAAATACGGGGTTTTAGCCCTCCAGTTCACTTAGTTTTTCACTTTTTTCAACCAAACTTGGCACATATATTAAGATTTGCCAAAGGAATATCCTGACTTTATGGTGACCGTAAACTCAAAATGTTAATGGACATATGGTCTGCTTAAAGTTATCAAATTGGAATAAAATGCTCTGGCTCCTTTCTTTTTCCATTTTTTTATATCGAAATTATCACTGGTATTAAACTAGATAAAAATAATACTTATGGTCACCTTAAACTCTCAGTATGAATGGAGTTGTAGCCACCTTAAAGTGAAATAAGGGGGTTTTCAGCCTCCAAGTATCTTATTGTTCGACTGACCTCAGTTAAACTTTGCACACTTATAAAGGATGGCAAACCAAAGGGTTATGATGACTTTAAGGTGACCTTAAACTGTTAATATAATTTTGGCCCCCCTAAAGTCATAACATTTGAATAAAGCCATCTGACTCCTTTCTTTTTCCATATCTAACATATATTGATATTGAAGGGACATTCTCATATTATGGTCACCTTAAAGTCGCAATATGAATGAAGTTATGGTTACCGTACAGTGAAAAAGGAAGTTTCAGCCTCCAGCTATCTTATTGTTCAACTGACCTGAGCTAAACTTTATGCACTTATAAAGGATGAGAAAAGGGACATTCTTATTTTATGGTCACCGTAAAGTCCCCATATAAATGAAGTTATGGCCATCTTGCAGCGAAATTATGGAGTTTTTAATCTCCAGCTATTGTATTGTTCAGCTGACCTCACTTTAATTGTGCGCACTCATTAAAGATGAAAATAGGGACAAGTAACATACACAATGCAATAAAGTTCACAGTTTCTATTGCTTATGATGCATATGTTGACATCTTTTATGGGTGACTTCTTTTTCATCAGGGTCGCTTCGTTTTTGTCAGCAAAAACATTCTTCTAGTTTAGATACATGACACAAATTGGAGAAGTGTAAATTTGAAAAAAAAATCATGCAAAAGAGTTGAAGAATTTGTTTTTTAGGAGAAATTCTTGCAGAAGAGGCTGCCGGCTCCCCCATTTTCTATTGCTTATACCTCAGCAACCACTGGGTGGATTCTCTTCAAATTTGGGACATATATGCAGTAACCTTGGAAAAAATTTTCTGAATATGGTCTCATGACATTTTGACCAATCAGAGCAGTTACATGACCAAAAACATGTTTTTAAGAGGGGTATGCTTGTCTGGCTGATAACTTAAAAAACGCTTCACCTATTCACATGAAATTTGGCTAGTAGGTTTGTTATGTTGATATCTGGAAATCATTAACTTTTGGAAGAGATCCAACACAAAATGGCCGACTTCTTTATGATTAACTAAACCTCACAATTTTTCTTAACAATGAAAATGAAAAATCTTTATTATCTCGTAAAAGGTGCAAGATAGAGCGATGGTGACGAAAAACACATTTATTTCTGCAACAGTGTGAGATAGAGTGATTTCAACGAAATTTTGGCTCTCAGGGAGTACACAGTGAACTAGTGCTTTTTGTCAACAATTGTCTTCCTACCATTTTTGGCAGCCATCTTGAATTTCTGCATGAAACACAAAAATGCATTTATCTTGGAAACAGTGCAAGATAGAGTGATTTTGACAAAATTTTTGGCCCACAGGGTATACACAGTCATCTGGCACTCTTTCAAAAAAGCATTTTCTTGCCATTTTTTGCAGGCAGATTGACTTTTGCATTAAAGGAAAAATATATTAAACAGAGCAAAATAGTAGTTTCAACAAAATCATTAATGCTCATTGGGACAATTAAAGGCTGGGGTTATAGTCGTCCCCTGCGCCGTCCGGGCGTCAGCGGCGGGCATAAAGCTTGTGGGTATTCCACAGCCTAAACCCCTGCATGGATTTTCACAAAATTTTCAGGGGATATTTACCCCAAGACAATCTAGAGCTGATTAGGTTTTGGGGGGTATCCGGTAATAACTATTGCCATGGCAACACTTTTAAGATTTTTGGGGTCTTAAACTTTTTGGGTGTTCCACAGACTAAACCCCTGCACGGATTTTCACCAAATTTTCAGGGGATCTTTACCCCAGGAGGATCTAGAGCTGTTTAGGTTTTGGGGGTATCCAGTAACAACTGTTGCCATGGCAACACTTTTATGATTTTCAGGTCTTAAACTTTGTGGGTATTCCACAGACTAAACCGCTGCACAGATATTTACCAAACTTTCAGGGGATGTTTATCCCAAGAGGATCTAGAGTTGATTAGGTTTTGGAGGGTATCCGGTAACAACTGTTGCCATGGAACACTTTTATGATTTTCGAGTCTTAAACTTTGTGGGTATTCCGAAGACTAAACCCATGCATGGATTTTCACCAAATTTTTAGGATATGTTTATCCCAAGAGGATCTACAGCTGATTAGGTTTTGGTGGGTATCCGGGTACCACTGTTGCCATGGTAACACTTTTAAGATTTTTGGGTCTTAAACTTTGTGGGTGTTCCACAGACTAAACTCCTGCACGGATTTTCACCAAATTTTCAGGATAGGTTTACGCCAAGTGGATCTAGAGCTGATTAGGTTTTGAAGGGTATCCAGTAATACCTGTTGCCATGGCAACACTATTGAGATATTCAGATCTTAAACATTTTAGGTGTTCCACAGCCTAAACCCATGTATGGATTTTCACCAAATTTTCAGGATATGTTTACCCTAAGAAGATCTACAGCTGATTAGGTTCTGGGGGGTATCTAGCTACCACTGTTGCCATGGCAACACTTTAAACATTTTTGGGTCTTAAACTTTGTGGGTCTTCCACAGACTAAACCCCTGCACAGATTTTCACTAAATTTTCAGGATATGTTTACCCTAAGAAGATCTACAGGTGATTAGGTTCTGGTGGGTATGCAGCTACCACTGTTGCCATGGCAACATTTTAAAGATTTTCGGGTCTTAAACATTGTGGGTCTTCCACAGACTTAACCCCTGCACAGATTTTTACTAAATTTTCAGGATATGCTTACCCCGAGTGGATCTAGAGCTGATTAGATTTTGGAGGGTATCCAGTGATATCTGTTGCCATGGCAACACTTTTAAGATTTTCAGGTCTTAAACTTTGTAGGTGTTCCACAGCCTAAACTCATTCATGGATTTTCACCAAATTTTCAGGATATGTTTACCCCACGAGGATCTACAGCTGATTAGGTTTTGGGGGGTATCCAGCGGCAACTGTTCCATGGCAACACTTTTAAAATTTTCGGGTCTTAAAGTTTGTTCTAAAATCTTTAATGTTTTCTGTAACCTAAAATATTGCAGCTAGTTTCATGAGATTTGCACAAAATGCAAATGGATAGGAAAGCTTGCCTGAGAGTAATTGTGTCCTTGTTTTTGAAACAAAATTGCCGCCATATCAATCTTTAATGGCAAATAGGAGGGTCATCATATCAAAAAGGCCTTATATCTCCCTTATAATTGTTTCTTTGGGTTCAAAATATGAAAACTATTTGTAAGAAAATTAATCATGGTCTGTGAATCTTTTGTAGAACATCTTGTGGGTTCTCTATATTTCTTACAACAGAGGTTGTTCCAAAGATTTTCCCAAATCTCAATGTTGTTGGCCATTTAGCTGTACCTGCGGGCTGGGGTTCCTGCCTGCCGAGGCTGGCTATTTTTTTTCTCTAATGCAGCAATGCTTTTTTATTTTTTAGTTAACCAACCAAAATACAACTGCCATATTTTAATAGTTTAATGGTATTACAATGGTGTGACCTTGAAGATTTAATCATCTGGATGTTAAATGTTGAATGCTTGTACTGTAAATATTAGGTACACAGAGATCCACGCTTTGATAACTTGTCAGGAGAATATGAGGAACACTTCTTCAAGCAAGCATATTCCTTTCTTGGTGATGTTAAACAAAGAGATAAAATGGTAAAGTACAACCTCTATTATTCATGTACCGTACATTTCCAAAATAATGCCCAGGTTCATATAAACGCCTGGTTCAAATTAATGCCTGGTACCAAACACACTGTTTACAATTTATAACACTGTTTTTTGTATTTCAAAAGAACGTCTGGTTCAATTTAACACCTGGTCTGATGCCATTTGAAAATAATTAATGCCCAGGCCATATTTTGAAAAAATTAAAGTATATCTAAGAGAGTTACATTTTGTTTCGATAATAGAATGTCAATGAAACTGCAGAGCTAAATACATGTAAAACAACAGGAAGTAGTAGATTAAGAAGAGTACAAGTAGATCACTAGAGTTCAATGTTTTGGTCAGAAATTTTAAGAATATGGGTTCTAATGTACTTGGATTTTAATATGATCTTTGCCATCTAAAAGTTATAAGGTCAAAAGTAAAGAGAATGAACATCATGATGAATGATACTATTATATCTCAAGTGTGTACCAGCCAATATGATTCCTTTACTTGCGGACAATGTCTGGTGATATTGTCTGATTTTGATAAAAAGTATCAGTAGATGCATGTTTTGCCTTGAAATTGTCATTACACAGGTGCTGTGAATGTATACAAAATAAATTTTGTGTGCTAGAAACGTCATTGTGACATCATGTAATGACATAGATGCAAAGGGTCAATTCACAAACGCAATACAGATGTGTACCTTTTTTTTTTTTTTTTTTGTAGCTGAGCAGTTACTTAAATTCTACTGTGACATGTTTGCAGCATACTCCTACCCAAAATGGGGTTTAGAAGTCAGTAAAACTTTGAAACATTGAAACCTTATTTACAGAGTTATTCAATGTTCTTCAGTCTTGTTTTTGGAAAGACTTTGACAAGGATTTCCACTACCAGTACTGCTAAATAGGACATAATAAAAACTAACTATTATCGGAACAATAAAGAGCATAAAAGAGTTCTATCCGGGTAATATTGTGTTTCTTTCTATCGTTCCTTGGGCAATATGACTTGTCCTGTGACCTCATAAATCAGAACATTGGAGAGAAGGACATATTTTAGTCTATAACTAGCAAAGCTTTTTCTAATCACATACAGTTGGATAGGCCAGAATTCTGTCCCATATTGCTGTTGATTTGTTTGAATTTATGCCAATTGAAATGCTTTGAGAAAACTGTCTTGGCCATACCTTCGTTATTTCTTTGCTGTATCCAGACTTATTACACAATTTTGTAGTGTTTGTGTTACTTTTTACAGAAGTTGATGAAGAAGTACAAGGCAGAGAAAGATCCAGTGAAGAAAAAGGACTTAGAGTCCTTAATAACAAGAATGGTAATTACATTAAACTGTATTCTAAACTGAACTTGACCTACAGAAAAATACTAAAAAGTGAGCACATTCTTTGGCCCACATTGCTTTAAGGCTTAAAATTTATACAGCTTATTTTACAGTAATACTAAAGCAATTGTATTTCATTCGCAAAAATTCAACTGGATTCAGTGTTGAAGTTTGTAGTACTGTTTTGTCTATTTCTGCTGTTATTTGGATATTATTTAAGCACAGGCCTTATTTTGGGAAAAAATATGTAAAAATTTCTGCACCTTTGTATGTTCACTTACATAAAATTGTTGTAAACTGAACAATACATCAAGAAAAGCATAACAGTAAATAAAAGTTAAATTTTCTTAAATTGAGTAATTCATTCAGGAGTCAGATATTCAAAGCTATCAAATATACTGTTGCAGTTGCTTCACAGTTTCAGTATTCATTATTCTAAAATGGTAGGCTGCGCAGTGAACGTGGAGACGTCTTTTGCACAATGCTAGAATCGTGAATATAGAACGGTAAATAAAATAACGCTGTTGAATTCTGCGTGCATCGTCCCTTCGCATACAAATCTAAACAAACAACTCGCGATAGAATAAGTGGTTAAAATATTAATAAAATTGTCATTTTTTGCTTGATTTTAACAAAAAACATATCATTTTAAAGCTTACAACAAAATGAAAGCATCTACAATGACAATCAATCTGTCAATATTTCACGACTATTTCTGTGAAAATAGAGTAACAAAAATACTTGTTGTTTTTACCCAAGATATCACTATGCATGTTTAGTTAATGGAACAGCTGGATTTGTTTTGATTTTTGCGTAAGATTTACCCCTTATTTTGAACAAAATATCAATGTAACCATTGGGCTTCGTGGCTTTAATATTCAGCCGATCGATAGTTTTAAACCATCATAAAGCACTCAAATACGTCTTTTATTCCTATAATACAAAAACAAGCCTTTAATTAAAGTGCATTATAGTTGATAAAAATTCAAAACTGATTGATAGTACAGCTCTGGCTCCTCTGCTTATTAAAACATAAAAAATAAGTGGAAACTTAAAACTTATTATCAAACCAAGATTAACATTTTGTTTACATAATGGAAGGTTTGTAATAAAAAAGGGGAAAAAATAAGAAAAACAGCATTTTAATTTTCATGTACAGGAAAATAGCAATATGGGTTCATCAGGTTGAATATTTGGATAACAAGGTCTGATAATGGAGGATTTATTCTACATATGTCTAATATTTCAATAAAGTAATAGGAATTCCTAGAAAACCAAGCTATTTGAAGGCTCATAATGCCAATATTGTCCTTGCTTTACTACATGTTTTTAGACACAACAAGAGCAGGCAGAAACTGACAAACTGTTGAAACAAAAGAGAGAAAAGGAGAGGAAAAAAGTGGAAAGACAGATGGTGAAGGAAGGAAAGAAGCCATACCACCTGAAAAAGTGTGAGTAGAGTAGGACTGTTACTTAATCCTCTTCATGTACAGACATAAGGCTGATGCCAAAGAATGTCAGTGCTTGTTGAAGAATGTTTGGGCTTTACTTCCCTGTTTAACAGCTAGGGTCGTATGAGGACAGAGTGTCAGTGCATATCTCACGTTGTCATGATCTGGATTCAAACCTATGACCACAGAGATTACAATTCATTGAATATCAAACATGTTAAACACTTGATGATGGATACCTCTCCAATACTTTGTGTCATTGGCCCAATATTATACTTGTTCCCAAGCCTACCTGGCTGGCTTCATCTCTGCTGCAGCAGATCTCCAGATGTTTTCATGGGGTGGGGAGAGAGAGGGGGAGCAATCCATTTTTCAGCTGGAATAAATCTTCTGGCTACAATAACTATCCCTCTCATTTGTTCTATACATGTGACTGAACCATGTAAGATTTTTGTACCATTATGACAGGACTTACCTATGCTTTTGACAAAATTCTAAAAAGAATGACTGCGAAAGCCTATTTCCTTACTTTAACCAAGGAAAATGTTTTCTAATATACCAGCAAGAAATTATTTATAAATTTCTCACGCACAGAGACTGTCCTGTTATCGAAGTAAGAAAAAGTAATGGAAATATGGAAAGTTAATTTATAGAAATGATAAAACTTTGAAAGAATATTCTGCAATAAATAGCTTACATTTACTAAAGAGAATGTTTAGTTACAAGAATATTGCATGCTATAATTCAATATTTAGTCAGATTACAGAAAAAGATTGGCAAAATAGTTTCTTGTTAGCCCATACTTTGCCCATAGAAAATAAAGTAAGAGATATTCAATATACAATTCTATGTAGGTTTCTTACAGCTTATAAGCTTTTGCATAAAATCAAGAAAAGAAACAATCCACATTGTAGATGGTGTTTGTTTCAAGTTCAGACCATTGAACATCTAATTTTAGAATGCCCATACACCAAAAAAAATGGGATTGAATTGCTTGAATTTTGGAATTTTTGCAATAATGAATATAATATACAATATAATATGAAAGATACTTTATTAGGTTATAGTATGGATGGCATTACCAAGCACAAACCTTTGAACACTTTAATTTTACAAGAAAAAATCATATGTTTACAACTGTCAATTAAAAGAAACAAGTGTCAATTTTCATGTGTTCTTAGTCCATTTAAAATAGTACTTTTCAATATTTATATCAGTAACGGAAAACACATCTGAATACAAAATAGAATAGAAAATTAAAGCATTTGTCAGCAAACTGTAAATATTAAGTACACCTACTGTTGTTGTGTTTGGTTCTTTTGTCCAGTCTGAGTATGCCAGTGTTTAGTGTATGTGAAACACTCGATTTCCCAGTTCATGTTAAGATCACATTTTTTTCCTTTACAACAATAGTTTGAAATAGATTAAAGATGAAAAAAGATACATTTGTTGCATTCATAGACATGCAAAGACATTTGATTGGGTAAATAGACTTTCTTTGGTATAAACTGTTGGTTCATAACATAACCGGCAAAATTTACTGGGCAGTTAGGTCAATATATAACTGTAATGAATCTTGTGTTAAAGTAAATATTCTAATGAGTGAATGGTTTAAAGTATCAGTGGGTGTCAGACAAGGTGATAATCTTTTACTAACCCTTTTTTACCCCACAGCCCTTAAGGGCTGTCGGGGCATTGTTTTCACCCATGGTGTCCGGGTGGGCAGTCGGGAAAAAGTTTGTCCGGGCTTATCTCAGAAACCGTAAGGTGTAGGAAGTTGATACTTGGTAGGGACATTGGTTAGGGGGTGTAGGTGTGCAATGTCATGGTCTGACCTTGATTTGACCTTTGACCTTGCTGTAGTGACCTTGACCTATAAAATCTTGTCCGGGCTATATCTCGGAAACCATAAGGTGTAGGAAGTTGATACTTGGTGGGGACATTGGTTAGGGGGTGTAGTTGTGCAACATCATGGTCTGACCTTGATTGGACCTTTGACCTTGCTGTATTGACCTTGACTTATAAAATCTTGTCCGGGCTATATCTTGGAAACCGTAAGGTGTAGGAAGTTGATATTTGGTAGGGACATTGGTTAGGGGGTGTAGGTGTGCAACATCATGGTCTGACCTGGATTTGACCTTTGACCTTGCCGTAGTGACCTTGAACTATAAAATCTTGTCTGGGCTATATCTCGGAAACTGTAAGGTGTAGGAAGTTGATATTTGGTAGGGACATTGGTTAGGGGGTGTAGGTGTGCAATGTTATGGTCTGACCTTGATTTGACCTTTGACCTTACTATAGTGACCTTGACCTATAAAATCTTGTCCGGGCTATATCTCGGAAACTGTAAAGTGTAGGAAGTTGATGTTTGGTAGGGACATTGGTTAGGGGGTGTAGGTGTGCAATGTCATGGTCTGACCTTGATTTGACCTTTGACCTTACTGTAGTGACCTTGACCTATAAAATCTTGTCCGGGCTATATCTCAGAAACCGTGAGGTGTAGGAAGTTGATACGTACTAGGGACATTGGTTAGGGGGTGTAGGTGTGCAACATCATGGTCTGACCTTGATTTGACCTTTGACCTTGCCGTAGTGACCTTGACCTATAAAATCTTGTCCGGGCTATATCTCGGAAACTGTAAGGTGTAGGAAGTTGATACTTGGTAGGGACATTGGTTAGAGGTTATAGGTGTGCATTATCATGGTGTGACCTTAATTGGACCTTTGACCTTGTCATAGTGACCTTGACCTTTAAAATCTTGTTGCACCTTTGGGTCTGTCTTTTGATGCAGATTAAGCACTGTTAAAGTCATATTAGAATTTATTAAGAATTTTACTTTTATAACTTCCCATTGTAAGAGATGGAATTTCATCAAGTGAGCCACAGATTTTGCTCCAACATCGCACATAAGCATTCATTGAATGTATAACCACTTCTGTATCCATGGTAATATTCAAAACATCTAAACCATAATTCGGCCATGCAGATGTAGATAAAGAGTGTTGTAATTTTAGTTTACTGATTAATGCTGTCATCTTGTTATTGAATTATCTTGGTTTAATACTTCATCTTTACATGCATTATCTTTCTTTCAGAAATTATTTTCTCCATTTAAACATTGTTTGGACCTTTATATAACTGACAGTGCTTTGAAAGTATCCTGAACTTTGTGCTGATACAGTACTTCCATATCTCATGGTGTTAAAAATATTTCCCTAGGCTGTGGGGTACGGGCATCTCTGATGCTATTTTGGTATATTTATTAATAATTTAGCAATTAAAATAAAAATATGGGTCTTGGTTTGCTCTGTGATACAACAAAAGTGTCAATTCTATTATACACAGATGACATAGCTCTTATAACTGAAAATGAAAGGGACTTACAAGAAATGCTGATCAAACTTGATGAATGGGGTACAAAGTGGCAACTGCTTTTGAATGCCAATTAAAGTAAAATTGTACATTTTAGAAAGAAAAATAAACAAAAAAGCAATTTTGAATGTAATGTCGGGACATCAAAACTGCATGTTGTCAGTGCATATAAACATTTAGGCATTACACTAAATGAATTTTTAGATTATCAAGTATATGCCTTGGAGCTTGCAGAAGCTGGGGGTCGGGCACTTGGTGGAATAATTTCAAAATTTAAGACATTTAAGAATATGTGTTTAATACATTCACCAAATTATATCACACTGGTGTTGTCCCAATAAATGAATATGCAAATGTAATTTGGGGATTTCAAAACCTTAGGCAAGCTGAGAAGGTCCAAAATAGGGCTGTTCGTTATTTTCTTGGTGTTAACAACAAAACTCCAATTGATTTTCTAAATGGAGAAATCGGTTGATCAAGGCCAAAATACAGAATATATTTAAATATTTTATGATAAATATGAATAATGACAGATTAACCTATAAAATTTTTGAGTACGATTTACAAAATATCTCAAATGACAATTGGAGTAGAGAACTGGAAAAAATATTAGATGACGTGAACATGCAGGAAAGCTTACTGTCAGGACAAATAGTTGATCTGAAAGCTGCAGAAGAAAAATTTAACATTATCAGTGACCTTGAATGGCAAGATAGTCTGGGGTGGAAGTCAAAGTTAAGAACTTACAACAAATATAAGTCGCATATGGAATGTGAAAACTGTTTTGACTCTCAATATCAATAAATATGAATGCTCAGTGCTTGCTAAATTAAGATCTGGAACCCTGTCACTATATATTGAAAAGGGCAGATATTGAAGTAAAAACTTTGGAAAGTAGGACCTGTCCCATTTGCAAGACTAAGGAGGTTGAAGATGAAATAGATTTTGTTATTAACTGCAATGGTTATACTGCAAGAAGAACTTATTTTTTCTCTTATATCTGTAACAATATGTCATATTTTTATGAATTTGGATTCTGAAAAAAAATTTATTCAACTGATGACTCTGGAAAATGCTAGCTTAAAAAGATTTGTAAAGTTTTTGGTTGATATTTGGGAACACAGAAAAAGTATACTTCTTACCTAATAAACAAAAGATATATGTATTTGCTTCCAATTCTGTACATTCTGTATTAATTAGTGATGTATTAAGTAGAGTATTATATTAATGTACTGTTCATTACACATACGTGTATATTATAACATGTAAAGAATTAAACTGACTTGTAAGCCTATCCAGGCTGGGTGTTTATTTATGTCTTGTTAAAATGTTACAATGTAAAAAAACACTGTCAGTATAATAAAAAATTTATCTATCTATCTTATTAAAAAATTCATATGACAGACTTGGCTAATGGCTATTGATATAGATACAAAATATTTTTTTCTTAAACTACTTACCTATTTTTTAACACAGAAAACAATCCATTTAATTTTGAATCCATTAAATAAAGAATTGAAATTAGAAGATATGGGGCACTTTTTGAAAAAGCTCAACCTTTGATGCAACATGAAAAGGTCTATTATGTTTTGATCTAGCAAGGAAATGAAGCTTGATTACAATCATTGGGGATGGGGTGGGCTGTTAAGCTTACACTCAGATTCTGTATGCATTTCTCTTGCACCTATCATATTGAATCTGGACTACTTGTGTACTGTAACTACTTGTGTACTGTAACTATTATATAATCTGTGTACTGAATGTAAAATATGTAGTAATAATGATATAACTAGATTGGGCCAACTCGGCGCCAACATATCCCCAGACAGGTCATCACTCACGCCACAGGTTTTGATCGGGAATTTTTAAAAACATAATTACCCATTATTATATGAACTTCAGCACATCAATCTACTCTGTTTATATCTTCCAAGGAAGATGGTGTATCCCCAGACGCCGAATACATAACTCAAATTATATTTTCAATCTTCCTGCAATGATAACTCTAAACCTATTTTCAAAGTATTTAAATGATTGATGATTGAATGTCCATTCTAAAATAATAATCCCAAAAGAGCATATCTGTTTCTATATTTGTTGACAAATAAAATATTATTTTTAACTCAACTCATCATACTTTTCAATCTTCCTTCAAAGTATTTAAATGATTGATGATTCAATGTCCATTCTAAAATTCATAATCCCAAAAGTGCATATCTGTTTCTATATTTGTTCACAAATAAAATATTATTTAAAAAAAAATTATTTATATTATTATTTTATTATATTATTTTTAGAATTTGCAAATTGTTTTCAGTTATTCATTTCCTCTATACCTGTATATGTGGTCCATATATATGCAACCTAAATATGTGACACAATCTCAGTTCTGACTCCCCTTTGTGTTATATGTAATGAAGCCCACCGCCTCCCACCCCCACCCCTCTCCCATTCTCCACACCTCTCTCACTATTACACAAGATCTGCAACCCCATTGAGGTCTTTGTTTCTCATCTGATATCATTAAATACCTTTGTTTATTTAGTGTCACTCAATATAGCTGGAGGTCCCAGAGGTGGGTGGGGGGAATCCGGGTGGGGGATGTGGGTTGGGACTTAGTTTAGTTTATTAGTTTATTATAGTGACATGTATTATGTTGACAAGGATTATACAAAAACTATTGAAGTAATACCCAGCCCTATATGGGCTTATAAGTCACTTTAAATAGAGAGTTAATAACAAACAGAGCAAACATATTTTGAGGTAAGATACAGTAAATAAAGACAGCAATTCAATACATAAAAATTAACAATATACTTTACTTTTTCTTTCTTGCCACAAATCAAAAATAAAATTAATAACCATATTGACATTCATATGAGTTAATACCCTTGATAATTGATCTATTAATAATTCAGATTTATCTATATTTAAAATTTTGAAATATTTCATACGAATCAGCTCTAAAGCTGGACAAACACAAACAAAATGTATCTCATCTTCTACATCTTTTTTACACAGTTTACATGTTCTCTCAAAGAGATGGAGTGCTACAGCATAAATGGTAAACAAACAATCTATATAAAAGGGGTACTCAAATACAAAAAGAATTGAGAATTTTAAGTATGTGATTATCAATTGAAATGAGTTCATAACTGTAGGAGCTGTGTCAAAATTAACTGAGGCAAGTTGAATAAAACTGGGCTAGTTGAGGGTTAAAAATCCCCTAGTTTTACTACATACGGATATAATTTCATTAATATTGGGACTTAAAGCTCACTTAAAGTGTCCATTTTGTCTACTTGAATAGGTTTAACCGGCGTTTAACCAGTTTCATTTTAAAAAGTTAAAAACTCAGCAAGCAGAGGTATAACACACAAAAATAAGTTCTTAAAAGACTAAGATAGCCATAACATTATTAATATTCAAAATTTAAATAGACAGGCATTTCCTTTTAAAAATTCAAAGATTTCAGCTCTATAACCCACATAGTTTGACAGTTACTGGGCTTTAAAGTGGCATAATGTCCATAAATTGGGTTTCTGTGGGCATTTTACAATTGTTAAAGAGACCTTAGCAATTAAACTACAGATCTGAAACTTTTTGGGGGACATACATAACAAACAAAAATTATATATAATACAGTTTAAGACTTGTCACACTAAGCATTTCCAAATAACAGGGCAAAATACGGAAAAAATGTCCAAAAAGGCACTTGGGCGAGTGTCTATGGCCCTCATACACAGGTTAAATGTCTACTAAAAACCTTGATTTTCGCCATATGTAAAAAGGACATAATAATGCATTCCCAGATGGGATTTCAGCTCCATCAATCACATAGTTTAACAGTCACAGGGCTTAAAGGTGGCAAAAAGTCCAAATATTGGGTCTCTGTGGGCCTTTTAGAGATCTCGATGTGGCTTTCAAATTAAAGCTTCAGACTTAAAATTTGTTACATACTAAGATTACACATAGAATATGTATCTAATAAAGTTTGAAACTTCTCAGACTTACCATTTCCAAGTTACAGAGCAAAATATGTGAAAAATGTCTTAAAAGGGTCACTCAGGTGGGTGTTTAAGGTCCTCATAAACAGGTTAAATGTCTACTTGAAGCCTTGATTTTTGGCACATGTAAAAAGAACATAATAATGTATTCCCAGATGAGATTTCAGCTCTATCAGTCACATAGTTTAACAGTCACAGGCCTTAAAATTGGCAAAAAGTCCAAATACTGGGTCTTTATGGGGCCTTCTAGAGACCTAAATGTGGCCTTCAAATTAAAGCTTCAGACTTAAAATTTGTCACATACTAAGATTACACATAGAATATGCATCTAATACAGTTTGAAACTTCTTAGACTTACCATTTCCAAGTTACAGGGCAAAATATGTGAAAAATGTCTAAAAATGGTCACTCGGGTGGGGATTTATGGTCCTCATACACAGGTTAAATGTCTTCTTAAAGCCTTAATTTTTGGCACATATATAAATAACATACTAATATCTTCCCAGATAGGATTTGAGCTCTATCAGTCACATAGTTTGACAGTCACAGGGCTTAAAAGTAGCCAAAAGTCCAAATATTGGGTCTTTGGGAGCCTTTTAGAGACCTCAATTTGACCTTCAAAATTAAAGCTTCAGACTTAAAATCTGTTACATACTAAGATTACACACAGAATATATATCTAATACAGTTTGAAACTTCTCAGACTTACCATTTCCAAGTTACAGGGAAAAAGATGTGAAAAATGTCTTATAAGGGTCACTCGGGTGGGTGTTTATGGTCCTGATACACAGGTTAACTGTCTATTAAAGGCCTAAATGTTGGGGCACATATAAGAAAACACATAGATATATTCCCAGATGATATTTAACTTAGATGAGAGACATAGTTTGAAAGCTACAGTGCTTGAAAGTGGCAAAAAGTGCATAAATTGGGTCTCTGTGGGCACTTTTGAGACCTTAAGTCGACCCCTTTGGGTAAACCTACAGCCCTAAAATTTTCTACAGACAAGGATTACATATCAAAGTTATACCTAGCACAGTTTGAGACTCATCAGAATTACCGCTTCCAAATTATAGGGCAAAATATGTGAAAAGTATAGCAAAAAATCCCTAAGTGGGGGTATTTTTGGGCCTCAAAGACAATTTTCTCCTCAACTTAAAGTCGTGATTTTCGGCACATGTACTAAGAACATATTAATGTGTTGTCAGGTAAAATTTCAGCCAGCTGAGCATCATAGTTTGTGACCTACAGGGCTCTAAGTGGCCAAAAGTCCAATTTCTGACCTTAAGGTGGCCATAAGTTCTTTTTTACTGGGAGTTTAAGGTCACCTTAAAATAGGGATCTTCCTTTGGGCACCCTTAACATGTGTACCAAGTTTGAAAAAAAAATGTTAATTTGTTTTTGAGTTATCGCGTCCACAAGGAAATTTCTACGGCGGCGGCGGCGGCGGCGGCGCGACGGACCTGAATCCAATATATCCCCGACTTTCGTCTGGGGATATAATAATATTAAATCAATATAACTGTATCTTTGGGACATCATTGGTATTTTACATATCTACAAAAAAAAAACATTTGGTATGTCTGTCCCAAAATTTACTGATTTAAATAAAAAAACTTTCCCTATAAAATTTCTTAATTTTATCCTCACTTTTACTGTTTTGTTAGAATTTCACTTGGATATAAACAGCACATCCAATATAATTTTAAAGATTTGAAATATTTGTACATTTCCTGGAATTTTTCACAGTGGCCTGGCTTATTGTTATTAAAATTACAGCCTTTTACATTAAACCTTAAATTGTGGCTCACCACTTTTACATTTGCAAGTCCCCAAGGCTTATATTCAAAATTTTAACTGAAGGAACTTGAAGGGAGATACATATTTTA
Source organism: Sabellastarte sp. h YS-2021 (assembly GCA_964017235.1). Lineage (NCBI taxonomy): Eukaryota > Metazoa > Annelida > Polychaeta > Sabellida > Sabellidae > Sabellastarte > Sabellastarte sp. h YS-2021. The sequence continues at coordinate 143,140,467 of OZ024928.1, forward strand.
TAAAATGTAATCCTCTCAGTTCACAAAAAAATGTCATTTCTACCACTGTTCTACTGTCAACATCCTGTTAGATTGTGTAGAATAACATGTTGATAATAATACTCAATTATTTTTTTATGATAATTTAATTTAAGTTACAGATTTCTTAAAATCATACACTTAGTATTCACATTTAGCCTCGAACTCCAAATATCATCTTTTATTTTGTTTTTAAAATAATCACTGTTAAAAATCTTAAGTTACACACATATTATATTTTGAAGTTAAATTTATTAACATGAATTGAAATTTTATGTCTATTTTAGAGAGCTACTCATTGTTTTATACCATTAATCTGCACTTGTTACAAATTTATATATATTAGTTCATTAGATTAGCTGGGTAAAATAAGATATAATGAACATTTCCTGTATGCCTAATCTTTGATTTAGTGTTCCAAACCAATTAAAGATGGGAAGAACAAAGTCACAAAATACAATATTTAGCTTTAAAAGGTAAACATTACAAAGAAATCTTCAAAGGCAAATAGATTAACAGTTACAGAATTGCAATTACATTTTAATATATTTCACTAAGTGCACCCAATATACCCTCTGTGATGTCCACAATATTATTAACTGTGATGCTTAATCCCATAATACCATTTCAATCAAAGAAGCCACAGTAAGCTGCTACCTACTCAGGAAAACAATTACATCAAGGTAAAATGGGAGTAGATAGATCCCTTTAAAGTAACCAGAGCAGTTCAGAAAGTGAGTAGGTACTCAGGGAGGGTTACAGCCACTGTGTACAAGAGGGGATTATCTTCAAAGAACACCCAGTCCGGAGCAGTGCAGAAGTGAGTAGCTAATACAGGGCAGAGAGAATAACTTCACAGGATCTTCAAAGAAACTTCAATCACCTGAGTAATATACTGCTTGGATAGGGGTTCCTGACTATATAAACCCAAGGCTTCTGCTAGACAAATCATTCTTACCTGTGGCTTCTTACCTTGAGGTGAGTTGTCATCATAATATATGGACATCTTTGCAAACATTTAACAAAAAAGTTCATGCTTCAAACTAGTTATTTATGGCATTAAACTATAAAAGAATGTTTTTTTATTGTTTTGTAGATTTATTTGAAAAAAGAATTTGATCATAATAGGTCTAACTCTAAATTTTGTCATTATCTCATGAATTGAAAATAATTCAGTGTATGGAAAAAAAAAAAAGAAATGTTTGAAATCAGTAATAACTAATTTCTAAATGTGTGGGTTTGATTAAATAAAATTGGAAGATAATCATTTCCTCATTTGATAGTAATATAGAAAAGTATTTATGCAATCATACAGGTGTTTCCGTGGTAAGAAGTTAAACAAACATAGTGTATTTGGCTTCTCTGTAAGTGTTAAATAAGTCAGTTAAATAATTTAATCTCTTGTTATGAGTATGTTATTGCTGATTGACAATAAGGGGAAAGCTCTTGCGAAAACAAGCACTAAGCTATCCCATTAAAACCTGTCTTCTACAGTATGTAATGGAATATAAGAGGTTAAGAATTAGTATTACACAGACAGATCAAGTACAATGTATGAAAATGTGAGTTCTATTCTCAAAAGCTCTATATCCTCCAGGTATTTGTGTGTGCATCCTACTCATAACTGTACAGCCATTGCAAATACATTTTCATTGTGTGCTTGTGGTTATTTTGACAGTGATTTAACATGTGTGTTTCTGTTTTTGTAGGATTTTTATTATTGAGTGGAAGACATTATTATCCAGTGACAATACACTCAACACAACAAGTGGAGATCATTGAAGAGATCTACACACACATATTGAGTCAGGTGAAAGATTTAAATAGATTAGTATTCATCATGTCTGCACTGGCCAGCTCTTATAAGCAGGGATCAACTGTGCCCTGCTTCAGTGGCATTGATGAACCTGACCTACTCAGTGAGGAATCTCTAGAGGTGTCATCACCATCAGACTGTCAGCCAAGTATCTCCCTAACCTCTATCACTAGCCTAGAATCTTACCAACCAGTGACAGTCTGCAGGGGCATGTCAACAGAGCATAAACTGAGAAAGAACAGGAAATCTGATCATCAGTTCAGCAGCATGGATCACAGCAGTACAACAGAAGGGAACAGTTCCAGTGGATTGTCAGAAACCAAGAAGCGTTCTCTGCTGATGCCCAGCAGTGATGACAGTATGGGTTCCAGTTCTGCATTCAATACTGCTTTCTACACTCCCAGATGTAAGTCTGCCAGACCTTCCAGAATCCGAACCTGTGCTAGTATGCCTCGCCCAGTGAAGCACTCATCTCATGGAAATTCCGCTGCCATTGGATTGTCCGCTAGGAGAGCCAGATGTCTGACCAATGGCAGTCTGCTGAAGAGTGGAGATGAGAGCAGTCTGCTGTGCACCACTAGAGGCAGCGTGGAGGACAGTATCCAGTATGGTATGAGTCTACTGAGTATGAGCTCCAACTCTCTGGATAGTGAGGGGAATTCTGTTAATGGTGCCAGTGGAAGTAGCAACTCCTCCAGAACCTCTACTGACCTGGATTTCAATATCTACAAGATCCAGACCACCCCTTTGTCACATGGCAAACGTAAGCTGCACAATACCACCTACAATGTGGATTCCATGGCTGAGAATAGACTGCAATATTCAGGGAGCAAAGACACTGGTTGTGTGGCTGCAAAGCGACTGAGATTAGAAGATGTCCATGGTAACAGTGGTAACAGAACTGAAAAATTCTCCAGGGATGCATTTACCAAGGAATATGTCAAATCTTGCAGAAGATACTCTTGTGGTGGTCCCAGTGTGTCAAGGCGTGGTAGTCCTTCATCAGATGTCGACAACACCAGGCAGTTAGTCGGATATGGTGAACAATTCTGTGTACAAACTCTGAGTGCTGGAAGTGATATCTGTGATTACTTTAAGTCTGTGTCCAATCCTAGCAAGGCTTACACTGAGGTGAATGTAGATGAAGTGATGAGTAATAGTACACCAAACCCATACTCCTTTTACAGCAAATCTAGTCGGATAAAGGAATCAGAAGCTGATAGTAAGTCACTCAAGAGAAGGTTGAAGAAGATAAAGAAGTTTCTTCAAGGTCGTGGTTCCTCAAAGTCAACACTACTTAGTGGTTTTAAGACTCTTGCTGTTATGTAAAGACATTGCACTATTCTTGGACTTTGTGTTGGACATGCAATTTTTGTAAATATATATTGTTGATTATTTATTTTTATTATTTTATAATAAATAATTCATACACATATTAGTTCTTTCATGAAATCACCAGAATTGCTTTTGGGGGATATATCTATTAGTGACATATTTAATATTTCTATGTGATTGATTAGGTAAATGAAATATTTATGGAAATTATAAAAAATACAGTACAGCAGATGACAGGTACGTGTCATTGTGTGTATGAATTGCCATCAAATTTATTTTCACAGATTTTATTTTTAGAATTTATTTTCAAAACTCCCTCTTATTTAGGTTTTGAACCAAACTTTCAACGATGGATTAGATTGTTTAATACTGATATTACAGCAGAATTTTGTTTGAATATATTAGTCACCTATTTTTGGGTGAGCTGTAACATAGCGAAATTGAAGGTCATAGCATAGCAGAGCAATACCTACTTTTAGGTTTCACTGTTGAGTAAATGAGTTGTAACTTGAAAACTATTGCATGTAGAGGATTTTCTTTGAATATGTTGTTCAGCTACTTTTGGATCAGATATAACACAGTGAAATTGCAGACCTGTAGTTCATTGCATAGCTGAGCAATAGTTACTTTGAGGTTCTCACTGTAACTTGAAAACTATTTGATTTAGAGAATTTTGTTTAAATATGTTATTCACCTACTTTTGGGTCAGCTATATTGCAGACCTGTAGCTCATTGCATAGCTGAGCAATAGCTACTTCCATTATCTCAGTTTTAACTTGAAAACTATTGCATTTAGAGTATTTGGTTTAAATATGTTATTCACTTACTTTTTACACCTTTGTACTTTACTTCTCAATACCAGTTGCAGGGCACAACTTTTGCGTCCTTTTCTTCTTTTACTGCTACTCTGAAACTCAAAACACACAGTCAGCTGACACAGAGCCTGTTCACGGGCAATGATTGCTGGTTTTACCTTTGTACTAATGTACAAATAATCAACTAAATATTAATGAAGTTATGTCTAACATATCTATGAAATATGCAGGTGGGCTAAGTATGTATCAGTATTGACAAATGAACATTTGGCTTGGCCCATTGTGACTTATGAATCGGTCACATCTGGTAATATTGCCACAGATTTAGTGAAACCTGTTAATGTGAACCCAGATATGCAGATTTTCTTTAGTCTCGAAACAATCAGCTCATTGGGAGGGAAATTTCTATTGTGTTTGACCCAGTTATCTGTAAATCCTGATGTAACCTAGTGGTTAAAGAGCCTGGCATTCAATCACTTGGCTCTATCTGTTGTGGTCATGGGTTTACATACAACTCGCTGCAACATTCCAGATGCAGAGAGGCTCGCCCAATGTAAAAGGATATAAAAATCCCACCTCTGACTGGAAATTGTAGTTATGCAACAGTAGTTTTCACCATCTTTGATCCAATCTATGTTAAAGGATGTCAGAATCCCACCTCCGACTGGAAATTGTGGTTATGCAGCAGTACTTTGCTCGTTTGATCAAGTCTAGCAGTCTCATGGAAATAGATTGTCAATTTGTTCAACCCATCCCCAAAAATAGTCGGGCATGGTTTTATGGCCGCACCAGTTGACTGGAACAGGCTGCATCAAATTGTCAAATCTTAACAGAGAATGTCCAATTTCAGGAGCTAACTCAAGACCCATCTGTTCGAAGTGGCATACCCACCACCATAGACATCCCTCCCCAATGGGCTCTTACTGGGTTATGACCTCTGCCTGGTTTTACATTGTCCCTTTTTGAATTCCAGAAATCAGAGGATCTGTATCAATTTTGTGCTATATAAATGTATCTATTATTATTATATTTTCCTGGCCCGTTTAATTTTTTCAAACATTACTATAAAAGGAGTTTACAAGTGTGACTGAAAAACTCAAGTGGAGCTATCAAGTATTGTTAACGCCAGTTTTGCTGTGTAGCTGTAATACTTTTTTTTTCAGCTGAAAAGAAGAAACTGGATCTTGCAGAAAAGTACAGAGAATTGAAGAAGAGTGGGAAGTTAGAGAAGTACCTACAGAGAAAGAGGAAAAAAAATGCAGCGAAAGAAAGAAAGAGGCTTCCCAATAAAGTCAATTAAATGTCATAACCAGGTTTCTGCGGTATCAGGGACTGTTCACAGTGACAGATCCTCAGGTGGTGGGTTCAAGATGGCACTGGTCATAAGGCAACAGATAAAACAGAATGTATCCAGCAACTTCAAAAAGTTTCATGGGGCAATGTAGAGACAACAGTCACTAGTGAAAAGAGCTGTTGGTTGTACTAAGTTTAAGTAACCATTGACAATGTTTCCACGCCACATTGTCAAGAAGTAGTTTTCATATTTTTATCATTTTGAAAGTGCAGTTGTGATGAAATAAATCAGAAAATATACTTCAAAACATGGCGATGTTGAAACTTGAGAAATCTAAACAAAAGATGTACAGGTGTGAAAGGACAAGGCAACATTGTCCTTGCTGATTAAAAAGAACAACCGAAACTAAAGTCCACAGTTATTAACAATCTCAGTCACACGTGTAGAGAAAGGTAGACAGAGCACCATTGAAATGTGGATCCCTTTAACTTGTAAAGACTGGTTCACCTGTGATTATAGAATAGTTTAAGTGTCACAGACTTCAGTTTTCCAGAAAATAGAGAATTTTGGAGACAATATTTACAGTCAGGGCTTATTGTAGAGAAGTAATATGCTAAACTAGATACATAAAATTGACGGATGGAATTAGGTTCCACATCTGCTTTAAGACCCATTTGCATGAAATATTTTTCTTTCCGAATTACCACACATTTCTTTAACTATATTTTTGTGTTTCTTTTATGTCAGAGGTTAAACAGGGTCCCTGCATGAGCAAACTCAAGCATTGAATTTTTTGTGAAGGAATTTATTACACAAGGAATGTGCAAGTTAAATATTTAAATGGGAATCCAGTAATTTGTATTAATCCTGGAAGAAACTTGTGGACATGGATGTTTTGATTTTGTATCTTTGAATTTTGAAACGGAGTAATAAATCTTATCTAAGCATGGAATTAATTTAACTCCTTCCAACTAATACACACAAAAATAATATGTTGATATTTTGAAAGGTTTTAGTGGGGGGCATTTCAGTGATTTAATCTATGATTGAACAGTGAAATGAATTGTAAATGCTTTTGTGTGATATTTTGACATTTCTGAAAAAAGACAACTCAGTAGATATCGAATAGTTTATTGATACATGATCCATAATAAATAGAGTTTCAAAGGTAAAATCTTTCAATATACCAGCATTTCAGTAGCTTTGTTAATGAAAATAACAACTCACTGCTTGCATTCAACAAAACATACATATTTTATCTTCTGTTCCAACCTTGCAAATTGTTTTACAGCCCTTTAGCCCACCACATGCAGCTGAGTGCACAAAGAGCCATTATTGTAAAGTTAAGCCAAATCTATGCCAATAAATCTGAAATTTGCTGCAGCCTATGAACTTTACTCACTTGACCCATTTAGGCCACACTTTAACTAAGCAACAACATACAAACTCCACTGGAATTCTGAAACATTTAAAATAGGTTCAACAAAAATAAAGAGGTTTAACATAAAGATAACAGATTCGGATGTTCTATCTTTGAAAGTAAAGGGGAACAGGTGTTTCATAACTGAAATAAATTCATGTACTATGTTACTTCAAAAAATTAAAATATTTTTTTCTCTATACACTTCGAGGGGTATTTCCATTGTGGGTAATATAATGTAGCCAAAAAGAAAGTGTAATGAATTTACTAGTTAACAGCATACTGTAAATCTCAATGAAGGAATTTTGTATGACACAATTTTCCAAAACCTGAAAAAAGGTAATTTTTTCAGTGGACATCAGGATTACACACTGAATGTGCAGACTGACCACAGACAACTGCATTCTTTAGAACATTCTTTATCCACTAAATCTGTATTTTGAAATAAAAAATCAATAGAAGCAAAAAAGGGACTGTTTTCTCTGTCCAAGAATCCCATTTAATACTTCTAACTTGAGTTTTAAAATGAACACCTGAAATGGTTAAATATTTGGACATCTCTCATAACAAGACACACTTCAGTTTTCTGATGTAATGCAAACTTAAAACTTGAAGTCTTTATATTTCTTGGCAGCTTTGCTGGTATCTTGTTGCTGTTTCTTCCGTTTCTGCAAAATATAATTTAAACAAAGCTGACTACTTTTTGCCAGTTTATACTCCACAATATATATTACCAATTACTTGTATATCTTTGAACACTGGTACCCCAACCATGTACTTGAACTATGCATGGTTTACAATTATCCCTTTAAACAGTAGTATCCCAATTATGTATTTGAACTTAACATGGTTTAATGACCTAATTTCAAATATGGAAATAATGCAAGAGATTGTTCTTTACATGTCCTATACCAGGCATTTATTTTACCCAGAATTAATCTGAAAAAATAGCATCAGAGATGCCCGTACCCCACAGCCTTGGGAAACAAACTTCAGGATACTTTCAGAGCACTGTCAGTTATATAAAGGTCCAAACAATGTTTAAATGGAGAAATAATGTTTAAAAGAAAGATAATGCGTATAAAGATGAAGTATTAAAAGAAAATAATTCAATGACAAGATGACAGCATTAATCAGTAAACTAAAATTCAACACTCTTTATATACATCTGCATTTCCGAATTATGGTTTAGATGGTTTGAATATTACCATGCATACAGAAGTGGTAATACATTTAATGAATGCTTATGTGTGGTGCTGGAGTAAAATCTGCGGCTCACTTGATGAAATTCTATCTCTTACAATGGGAAGTTATGAAAGTAAAATTCTTAATAAATTCTAATATGACTTTTGCTTAATCTGCATCAAAAGACAGACCCAAAGGTGCAACAAGATTTTAAAGGTCAAGGTCACTACGGCAAGGTAAAAGGTCAAATTAAGGTCACACCATGATAATACATACGTATAGCCAATAACCAATGTCCCTACCAAGTATCAACTTCCTACACCTTACGGTTTCCGAGATACAGCCCTGACGATTTTATAGGTCAAGGTCACTATGGCAAGGTCAAAGGTCAAATCAAGGTCACACCATGATGCTGCACACCTACACCCCCTAGCCAATGTCTCTACCAAATATCAACTTCCTGCACCTAACAGTTTCCGAGATAAAGCCCGGACAATATTTTATAGGTCAAGGTCACTACGGCAAGGTTAAAGGTCAAATCAAGGTCAGACCATGACGTTGCACACCTACACCCCCTAATCAATATCCCTACCAAGTATCAACTTCCTACACCTTAGGTTTCTGAGATATAGCCCAGACAACATTTTATAGGTCAAGGTCACTACGGCAAGGTCAAAGGTCAAATCAAGGTCAGACCATAATGTTGCACAGCTACACCCCCTAACCAATGTCCCTACCAAGTATCAACTTCCTACACCTTACGGTTTCCGAGATATAGCCCGGACAAGATTTTATAGGTCAAGGTCACTACGGCAAGGTCAAATCAAGGTCAGACCATGATGTTGCACAGCTACACCCCCTAACCAATGTCCCTACCAAGTATCAACTTCCTACACCTTACGGTTTCCGAGATATAGCCCGGACAAGATTTTCAAACTCAAGGTCACTACGGCAAGGTCAAATCAAGGTCAGACCATGATGTTGCACAGCTACACCCCCTAACCAATGTCCCTACCAAGTATCAACTTCCTACACCTTACGGTTTCTGAGATACAGCCCGGACAAACTATTTCCCGCCGCCCGCCCACCCGACCGCCCGCCCATCCGGACACCATGGGTGAATACAATATAAAAATGAACTGGGGATATTTTAAGTTAACAGACTGAGTGTTACAAACTTGGCAGGGGATGTACTGATTCTATTTATTACAGGTTTTGAAGGATAATATTGAGTTACATGTTGCACATTTAGCACAACATTGTAAGTACAGTAGAACCTTGATTATCCGAACCCAGTGGGAGACATACCATCCGGCCGGATAATCAAGGGGTTCGGATAGATGAAGGAAACCGAAATTCACCGTCTGTAGATTACCAAGTGGGCGATAATTGAAGAAACATTGATTTATGCACTAAATATAGACGTCGGTGGTATTTGGTATTTGAAGATATAGTTTAATATATTTGTGTGATATTAAATAACAACTGAACCTATAATGGTCACTTATTTGCTCCATATCTATGGATATTTTGATTTAAAATATTACGCGGATTTGAAAAGGTTGTGTTCGGTTGCTACATGCATTGTGGACGTTTTAATTTTAGATAAACAACATTATGCATTTTGTCATTTGGAAAACTTCGGGAGATTATTAATTGTAAAACCCAGAGTGAACATGCCTTCAATGATAGGTGTGTTTGTTTGGTAATGCATTGTTGACGTCTTTTCTTTTGATACACGTCAGTCTGTGAACCTACTCCGAGAGATTATAAATTGCGAGAGCCAATCGAACACGCTTTCATTGATTGGCGCATATTATAAAAGAAGTTGTGAAGCGGGATCGTGTAATTGAATTAATCCCTCCCCTTTTATAACGATGATAAAGATCAAAGAAGTTACGTGTTTCTGTGAATGGTACGTTTTATAAAGCACTAGAATTAATAGTTTCCGAGATTGTGTACAATCCTGTATTATCGCTCACACTTGACGATGCATAAATATATGTAGGGAGACACGATTTCGGTTCGGTTAATCCAGAGATTCAGATAATAGAAGGCCGGATAATCAAGGTTCTACTGTATTATCAAAAGGTGGAATGATTCCAACAAATTTATATCTTATTATACAGTTTGGAGGTATGGTCATTACTTTTTGTAATATTACATCTAAATGCCAAATCCCTGTCAGTTTATGCTTGATAAATATAACTCTATCACATATCACTGAGATCTTTAGTGGTTCGGAGACTTGCTTTGCACATTGCTAAGGATTTAGAAAAACTCTTAAAAACTTTTATTCCTCAACACTGTTTTAACATATTGTTTGTTCTCTTGATTTTCTCTGCACCAGTCACTGATCTCTGTTTTTCTCATTATATCTCACCTTAGACTGTTTTGCCACTTACTCCTGTCACTATGGTACATTGTTTACGTTTGCTCACCTTTGCCTGTTTGGCGGCATGGTCTGCTACCATATCACTGAGGTCCTCTTTCTCCAGCTGACTCTGCTGTTCCCTCACTTGCTGCTCATACTTTGCCTGCATTGCTGCTGTATCCATGTCCAACTCATCAGGGTTCAGAACCACTTCTACACCTTCTGCGTTGTCTGCACCTCGAGCTGGGACTGGTGCTGCCACCTACAGTTGTGTATGTAATAATAAAATTAAGTAATCTATATAAGCACTACTTCCACATTTTCCCAGGGTTTGTATTCCCAATGATGCAAAATGTCCAGCCACAACCATACAGTCCAAATCGACCTGATACCACAAGTGTTGCCCTCATTATTACAGTTTTCCTTTACATGATTCAACACTACACAAGAACCGTATATGTTATGCACTTCAATATCATCTTTTGTACATTACAGTACAACAGAAACTAACCATAACTGGAAGAAAATCTACAAATGATGTACATTCTTGTTCCTCTATACCCTGCTTACATAAAACCTCAATTTCCACAGGATATGTTCCAGCTACCATCCACCTTTATCCACAAAAATCTATGATTTCAGATATGTTTAAGACCTCACTATGGGTTCCATTTATGTAAAAATAAATTAATCAATTCTACTTCGACAGCAGTTTCTGTGTAGTTTCAGGTAAACAGCTAACATGTTAAGTAGCATTGTTACATGTAACTTTCTTTAAGTAGAAGTATCTTTCAGGTCCAACAAGGGTCCTTAAATGCTATGCAATTGTACTCTTGTCAACTGCTATAACGTACCACATGTATCTAAAGCTGACCTGTGCTGGTCCTACTTATAAAAAGAGTACTAGGAAAGTATGCGCGTACCTCCACCACGAAACATAATAATAATTATAAAGACCGGAAGTGCGCAGACTACACAAAACAATGCAGTGCGCATGTTTCTGCGTACATTTATCTGAAGCAATAAATGGACGATGGCCAATAATAGAGAATCAAACAAATAACTGTTTTATGATCGTTAGTTTAGTTTATGAACCCTATTTGGGCACTAAAGATTCAACTCCTTTTTCTACAAACTGATGTAACTTACCGCAGAGATGTCATACACGTGTGAAGATCCCATCATAGCTGCTCCCACTGCAGCCTTCTTCTCAGGAATGACTTGATATAGAGCTGGAGTGTCACCTCCTTGGTCCATTGCATCCTCAATACGCTTCTTACGGAGCTCAATCATATCTGGTGTCTCCATACCAACGGGAACCGACGTCACACCACTGGGGGTAACCAACCCACTGAAATAATGAGCAAAAACTATGAACAACAAAAGACCCAAGTTTGGTGTTTATGTCCCTTTCATGGGACATTGGTATATCAACGCCATCACCACAGAAGACAAGAATAAAGTGCTTAAATGACAAACATGTTAGTTAAGACCAATGCAAAACTAACTTTGTGAAAACAAAAAATATCCATTTGAGGGCTATAACTAACCTGTATTGCAATAGTACATATAACCATCCTTCTGGATAAATAACTGTGCTTGGAAATTATTTAATCTAAATAACCTTCGCCTATATAGCTCTATAAAAGACAAATCCCCTTTGCTCTGTACCTCTAAAAACAGTTCAATCTACTTTCATATATTCAACACTGTTGGGCCTAATTATTTATAATGTACCTGTCCTGGAGTGACGACTAGCATCTCTACATTAATAGTCCACTCTCTATCTATTACATTAATAGTCCACTCTCATTATATTACTCACGTGTCTCCTGGAGTGATCAGGCCACTCTCCATGGCTTCCCTCTCTTCCTCTGACTCACTCTCTGACTCACTTTCCTCTTCACTCTCACTTTCTAATTCACCCCAGCGTGTTTTGTCAACATCCTCTTCCTCCACCTCGGGTGCTGTCTCCTGACCCTGAGTGCCGAACACATCACCGTACAGAGGCTTGCCCTTCTCATCCACCGGAGGTTTGCCCCAACCTCCCGCATGGTAACCAAATGAACAGCCCTGACAACAGAGAATATAGTGAAGTACATAACACTGGAAAAACTGCCAAATAAACAAAGACTCCCCAATAAAGAGACAAAGAAGTTAAATACATTGCCCACAGAAACAAAACAGTCAAACTGCTCTGTAGAACAAAGTAACCAATGAATGGTTTTTGAAATCAAAGAAAATAACCCTTGAAGAGCAATGTGGTTTACAGTTGGCGAAGTTTCAAACCATATTTGCTAATTCCTAACCACTTGAGGTTCATTATTTATCTGTATTAAATTCTAGTACAACTGGTTATTGATAGTTGATTATCTGAACAAATATTTTACTTCTGAGTTTGTGCTATAACCCTGAAATAATTAAGGTTATTAGATTTAAAACGGCAAATCTCCTGACTAATGACTATCCTGATAATTTAAATAAATAAAATTAAAATAAATAATTCTGCGGCGTCGCTTATGTTTTTTTCTTGTAATAAACACTCACCTCTGGAATGGGTCCATTGAGACCAGCAATCTTTAGATTTGGATATGAGGGTGGTGGACCATATCTCTGCATGGCAATCAGCCAGGGGGGTGGGTACTTGTCTGCATTCTAAAACCACAGCTTTCAATTATCCATAGCATTTTCCAATACTTGGTTGCAATAGTCAGCAATCTGTTACTTTCACCGAGTTGCCAGGGCAACACGTTTAGGATTTTCGGGTCTTAAAGTTTGTGGGTGTTCCACAGCCCAAACGCCTGCACAGATTTTCACCAAATTTTCAGGATATGTTTAACCCAAGAGGTTCTAGAGCTGATTAGGTTTTGGGGGTATCTGGTAACACATCTGTTGCCATGGCAACACTTTTAAGATTTTCGGGTCTTATAGTTTCTGGGTCTTCCACAGCCTTAACCCCTGCATGGATTTTCAACAAATTTTCAGGGTATGTTAACCCCAAGAGGATCTAGAGCTGATTAGATTTTGGGGGGTATCTGGTAACAACTGTTGCCATGGCAACACTTTCAAGATTTTTGGGTTTTAAAATTTGTTGGTGTTCCACAACCTAAACCCCTGCATGGATTTTTACCAAATTTTTAGGATATGTTTGACCCAAGTGGATCTAGAGCTGATTAGGTTTTGGGGGTATCCAGCGGCAACTATTGCCATGGCAACACTTTAAAGATTTTCAGGTCTTAATGTTTGTGGGTGTTCCACAGCCTAAACCCATGCATGGATTTTCACCAAATTTTCAGGATACGTTTACCTCATGAGGATCTATAGCTGATTAGGTTTTGAGGGGCATCCACTGGTAACTGTTGCCATGGTAACACCTTTAAAATTTTCAGGTTTTAAAGTTTGTTCTAAAACCTTTTCTGTAACCTAAAATATTGCAGCTAGCTTCATCAGATATCAAAATAGCATCAGAGATGCCCATACCCCACAGCCTGAGGAAATAGTTTTTAACACCATGCGATATAGAAGTAGTGAAACAGTAAACAGAATGAATACTTTCAGAGCAGTGTCAGTGTCCAAATAATGTTTAAGTAGAGAAAATAACATATAAGAGAAAGAAACTGCACGTAAAGATTAAGTATTAAAACAAGACAATTCAGTAAACTAAAGATTATGAAGCTGTAAAATTTATTAACTGGAGAACAGCTGTCAATTGAAATAGCACTATTATGTAAAAGTATATATCATAATCAGTTGCAGCAATCCATATCCTTACAGTTGCCAAGATATGTCCGGACAATATATTATACGTCAAATCAAGGCAGGGTTCGAAATTAGCACCGATCTGTCAGTACTCAAACAACAGAAATGCTATTGGGTTGAAAAAAGATTAAGATCCTGCCAGTCTGTTTGTCCCAGAAGCTGTAAGATGGTTATACATGTACAATTCGCCCAGTTGAGTTATGATTTGCATCTTTTTGATATTGTTCAACCATTCCAAAGTGACCTCGTAGATTTGTGTGAACATTTAAGTCCTTTCCCATTTTAATATTTGTTCTGTATGGTCGAATTATGGTTTGAATGTTTTGAATATTACCCATACATACAGATGTGGCAATACATGCTTATGTGTGGTGTTGGGGCAAAACCTGTGGCTCACTTGATGCAATACCATCTGTTACAATGGAAAGTTGCAAAAGTAAAACCCTTAATGAATTCAAATATGACTTTAAGAGGGCTTAATCTACATTGAAAGATACCCAAAGGTGTAACAAACAACATTCGAGTAAAAAGATATAAAGATAGATATAAGAGAGATAAAATAGCATCAGATGTGCAAGATCAAAGGTCAAATTGCACCCCTGTAACCTCCAACCAATGTCCCTTCCAAATATCAATATCAACTTCCTACACCTTATGGTTTCCCAGATATAGCCCAGGCAAGATTTTATAGGTCAAGGTCACCATGGCAAGGTCAAAGGTCAAATCAAGGTCACACCATGACATTTTACATCTACACACCTTAGCCAATGTCCCTACCCAGTATTAACTTCCTACACCTTACAGTTTCTGAGATATAGCCCGGGCAAAATTTTATAGGTCAAGATCAAAGGTTAAATCAAGGTCACGCCATGACGTTGCACACCTACTCTGCCTAACTAATGTCCCTACCAAATATCAACTTCCTACACTTTATGGTTTCCTAGATATAACCCAGATTATAGGTCAAGGTCACTACGTCAAGGTCAAACATCAAATCAAGGTCACACCATGACTTTGCACACCTACACCCCCTAACCAATGTCCCTACCAACTATCAACTTCCTACACCTTACGGTTTCTGAGATATAGCCTGGACAAGATTTTATAGGTCAAGGTCACCACGGGAAGGGCAAAGGTCAAAATAAGGTCACACCATGACGTTGCACACCTACACCCCCTAACCAATGTCCCTACCACATGTGAACTTCCTACACCTTACGGTTTCCAAGCTATAGCCCGGACAAGATTTTATAGGTCAAGGTCACCATGGCAAGGTCAAATCAAGGTCACACCCTGACGTTGCACACTTACACCCCCAACCAATGTCCCTACCAAGTATCAACTTCCTACACCTTATGGTTTCTGAGATACAGGCCAGACAAACTTTTCCCGCCACCCGCCCGCCCATCCGGACACCATGGGTGAAAACAATACCCGACAGCCCTTAAGGGCTGTGGGGTAAAAACTACTTGTAAGAAATTATGGCCTGTGAATCTTTTGTAGAACATCTTGTGGGTTCTCTATACTTCTAATAACAGACGTTGTTCATAAAATTTTTCCTAATCTCAGTGTTGATGGTCATTTAGCTGTACCTGCGGGCTGGGGTTCTTGCCTGCCGATGCTGGCTATTTTTCATTTTTCTCTCTCATTTTTGATAAGATTTGATTTAGTTAAGTTACCTTCACAATGTCTGATATTATAAAAAATAAATCAAAACAGTTTAATCAATATTAAAATTTACTTACAGGCCCTAGGGGCATGCCCAGAGCTGTTCTGAGGTCGTCTGTTAAATTGCCGGGTTTCTTCTCTTTCAAACGTGTTTCAAACTCTTTACCCTATAAATAAAATAAAAGCACAAGTAAAAGTTGTATTGAGAAAGTGATAAGGCTCTCAAATGTTTCTTTCTGCAACAAATGCATATAACGAGAGATAAAGTACTGTTGGACTTACTAAAGATATGACTTATTATTAAACACAAAATGTTAGATACACAACAGTGCTCCCAGTTTTTCACTCTTGTGGTGAGGAGATGTTTTACACAATTCTTCTGTTCTACAAATTTACATCTACAAATACCCGAGGTTCATGACATGATGAAAGGGAACAAATTTGGAAACAACAAGACCACCGCAGTGGTATGATCTCTCACCAGGGATTATACACTAAATGATATACAAATATGAAGCTATAGCTGTCAAAATATGCCATAACACAGAACATCAACTGGACCTACAGGGTTCCCACAGACTTTTGCCAACTGGATTCAAGGTCAAAAGCAACAATTCTCAAGGATATATTTTAATGCATGGCCTCCTTTTCCTCCCCTTCTAGGCGTCTGTTCCTCCCACAAAATTCTTCATTGTCACATGATTTTAACATTTTATAAACTCATTACAACAATGCTAGTTAACACATCTAATAATATTTTGACATAAACTTTGTCCAGACTAGATCATACTTGCTTTGCTGAGTCTGCCATAGCCGTAAAACTAGATGATGTAGATCCAGAAGTTGGGCAAGGATTTTATTCAATTTTTGACTTTCAGGGCCTTGAAAATGGGGCAGTTTTTTCAAGGATTTTTAAGGATGTGAGAACCCTGACCTAGGATGCATCTGTGGCCAGATACAAGATGTAATTTTCTCTATTTTTCAGAGGCCATTAAGTAGTCCTTAGTACCCAGGGAGTCCAAAATATGCCCAAAATTGCTCCATCTGTTAGGGTATCTGAGATAAACAACTATTTCCTTTTCCAACAAATTTCAAGATGGTGGCAAAAATTTGAAAAATTTCAATTTTTGGTCTGTTCGAAATTGGCATGAAATCACTCCACCTCTCACTGTCACCAAAAAGTAGATGAACACCATATTTCACAAAAAAACTCTAAATTCAATAGTATTGAAGTTACAGGTGATTAACTCATTGCCAAAATGTCATAATAGCTATTACTTTGTTAGCTGTGGAGCTACAGCTCTGAAAATTCGCCATGACACAGAACATCAAAAATAGCATCAGAGATGCCCGTACCCTACAGCCTGGGGAAATAGTTTTGAACACCGTGAGATACAGAAGTAGTGAAACCATACAAAGATCGCAATACTTTCAGAGCAGTGTCAGTTATATTAAGGTCTAAATGATGTTTAAGTAGAGAAAATAATGTCTAAGAGAAAGAATGTGTATGTAAAGTAATAAAACAAACAATTCAATAGTAAAATGACAGCATTAATCAGTAAACTAAAAATTATGAAGATGTAAATTTATAAACTGGAGAATAGCTGTCAATGGAAATAGCTAAATTATGTAAAAGTACATAATAATAATAATCAGCTGCAGCAATCCATATATCTTTGTCATAAGAGAAACATGTCTAAAATATGCACACCTACAGCCCCCTAACCAATGTCCCTACCAAGTGTCAACCTTCTATACCTTTCAGAATCCAAGAAATAGCCCAAACTAGAATTTAAAACTCATGGTCACTACGACAAGGTCAAAGATTAAATCAAGATCACACAGTGATGTTGCACATTCACAATCCTACAGCAATGTCCCTATCAAGTATCAACTTCCTTTAGTTTCTTTTCTCAGAGATATTGCACAGAAAATTTTTTGAAAGGTCAAGGTCACTGTGGGAAGATCAATGCTCAAATCAAGGTCACACCATGATGTCGAACACCAACAACCCCCATCAATGTTCCTATCAAGTATCCTACACCTTACAGTTGCCGAGATACATCCCAGACAAGAGATAATAGGTTAATATCACTACGGCAAGATCAAAGGTCAAATCAAGGTCACACCATGACGTTACCCACCTACAACCCTCAACCAATGTCCCTACCAAGTAACAACTTACTACACCTTACGGTTTCTGAGATATAGCCCGGGTATGATTTTATAGGTCAAGGTCACTACAGCAAGGGCAGAGGAGAAATTAAAGCCACACTATGCCGCTGCACACCTACAGCCCCAAAACAACATCCCTACCAAGAATCAAAGTCCTACGCCTTACGTTTGTTTTAGATATAGTCCGGACAAGATTTTAATAGTAAAGGTCAATACAGCCAGGTCAAAGGTCAAATCAAGGTCACACCATGATGATGCACACTTAACCAATGTCCCCAACAAGAATCAACTTCCTGCATGTTACAGTTCCCGAGACATAGCCCAGACAAGACATTAAAGGTCAAGGTCACCACAGCAAGGTCAAAGGTCAAATCAAGGTCACACCATGACGATGCACACTTACACTCCCTAACCAATGTCCCTACCATGTTTCATTTCCTGCACCTTATGGTTTCTGGCATATAGCCTGGAGAAGATTTTAAAGGTCAAGGTCACTACAGCAAGGTCAAAGGTTAAATCAAGATCACACCATGACGATGCACACTTACACCCGCTAACCAATGTCCCTAACATGTTTCAACTTCCTGCACCTTATGCTTTCTGACATATAGCAAAGACAAGATTTAAAAGGTCAAGGTCACTACTGCAAGGTCAAAGGTCAAATCAAATTCACACCATGTTGCACATCTACCCCCAACCAATGTCCGTAACAAGTTTCAACTTGCTGCACCTTATTGTTTCTGAGTTACAGCCCGGACAAACTTTTCAAGCCAGCCCATCCAGATACCATGGATGAAAACAATACCGGCACAGCCCTGAAAGGCTGTGGGGTAAAAACTTTTCTGTTTACAAGTGCTTTTACATTGGAGTTAGCTTACTGTTTGCAAGTGACTCACCTCATAATACAGGTCCCCATGGATGGCCATTTTTGGTTTTGTCTGATATTTAAAAAATGCATCATGCAACTTCTGGTAATCAATATCTATCTTTCCCATCTTAGGTCGAACTTTTTCTCTCATTTTGGCCTTAAGATTTTTTGCTTCTTCCTGTATAGAATAAAACAATTACTCATAGTATTAGATTTGCATTCTAGATTGAATACAGCAACATGTTTGGGGAGAGCCTCTCCATGACACCAACATTGTTGATGAAATTGGCAAGTTTCAAATGAGTTTTCATCCTTCAGTGTTTGGAAAATGAAACTGTTCCAAAGAATTTGAGATGAATGTAATCTGGTCTAGTATTTGCTATTTTTCTTACCAATGATGTCATGACTATAATCTCAAGCAAATACAAGCCATCACTATCAGGGTTGTTAAAGTGTATTTCCCAGGTGTATGTCAGGGTGGGAAGTATCCGAAAATATCATCCTGTCCAAAACCATTTATGTTGGGATATACTGGGAAATACTCGGTAAAGCTTTTTCTCTTAAAAAAAATTGTTGAGAAAAAAAGTCATAGCAACTAACATGCATTCATTAACATTGCATTATTCACATTTAATTATCAACACATTATTCACATATACTTTATGTTTATGTTAGAACATCTTTTACATCAAGAATGACCATATAATGGAAGTAAAGTATAATTAAGTATATCATTCTAGAAATATCAATAAACATTAACTAACCCCGTTCTTGGGCCATAAAAAGTCAAAATTTGAGATATTTAACCAATTTATAGGTTTATACTCTTTTGAAAAAAACCTAAGAAATGATATTTCAATAACTCATTATTAAACATTCATTGTGGTTTCTTTTTTCTTATAATTGTAACACAAAAAGCAGAATTCAACTACAGTTTCCTATACTTTTAAAACAAAAGTAGACAGTTTTATTAAGTCTGGCAAGCTTATTATACTTTTCTAATTGATTTAGACTATTACACATAAATGCAGAGTAATTTTTGAATCATTGTTAATTGTTCTGATTAACTGATACAAGTTAATTACACTTTCCTCATTACTAATTCAGACACACTAAACATATAGTACCTTTTCTTGCAGTGCCTGCCTCATCTCCATAATGCCAGTGTTTTTTATGAAGTCGGGCAAATCAAATGGTGGCTTCTCAATGCCTCTTTTACCCTGCAGGTACTTCCTCTTGAAGCACCAATGTCTGGGTACTGGTACTGTGTTTCTGGTAGCCTAAAAAGGTCACAAAAGCTTATCTTTTGTTCTAACATTACCCACGCCAAGGCTGTGGTCATTTTGTTGTTTTATGTCTAGAAACATTTCTGGAAATTATATAATGTTGTTTTGTCTTGACCATGGTTAAATTTCCTATCTTTACCTTTTTTTAAAAAGTTAAGACATATGTATGAACTTGACACGGGACTCCCAATTCTGTAATGATCTTTATACACTTTAAAACTAAATAACTTAAACTTAGATTTTGAATTCAGTTACTCAAACTTCAGTCTACTTTTGGTGCCATGATAAAAGCACTCATTTCTTCATTCATGACAGCCGAGAATTTTCAATTTCAGAAATCAAGCCATTAACTTGTACAACACATTTAAAGTCTTCCACAGACAGGATATGTGGTGGCTATTCTTTCAAGAAAATACCTTTTACCTTTAAATTAATGAGCAGTTTCGGATCTCTGGCAGTGACATCGTGCATTTCCACCACATCTGGTCTGGTCACCAACTGAAACCACAGCCACCAGTAGAAACAAAGGGTCGTTACTTAATATTCACTCAGATTGGCTTACAGATTGGACATTGCAGTAGAGAAAAACATTTAGACAATCAACAGTGTCCCTAAACAAGCAATTGGTATGCCATAGCTATGAACCAACAATGTAATGTATGTTAAAACAAATGAAGACCTTTTCTCACATGTCAGTGTCACTGTGAGCGACCTGAAATTTTGAATTATCATTTTTTTTTTGTATTAACATTATATATTAGTGTGTGGACAATCAGACATGTGCTTGATTAATCATCAGTGAACAATTACAGTTGGTCACTGATAACTTCTAGCAATCGATTATTCAAATGTTTTTGTACAGCTTAAATCTTATCTTTCTTTATGTATCTCAATATCCAACAATTTTTAAAAATATTTTAGGTAGTTTTCAATAAATCAACAGATTTGTATGAATTTGGGTTTGTTTATATCTGCCATCATATTTACAGGAAGTGAGTGCTTTTGGTTGATTCTACATGTCGGAAACATAGACAACACCGTTATTCTTACCGGACTGATACATACTTCTTCACCGAAAGGGTTTCCTAATATAATGGTTGATTGTGGCACGATTATCAGTCAGGAAAATTGACGAATAATCAAATATGAAATGCGGAGGCAATTCCCATCACTATTATACAGCAACATACATGTTATCATTTACACATTAAAGTTTCAGTACTGGTTGACACATTATAAAAAACAATTACTACTATCAACGTCATATACATTTTCTACTCATATTGAACTCTTACAAGGTTTAGTTTTTACAAAATATTTCATTTCAAATAGTTTTTACAAAATATTTCATTTAAAAAACAGAATCTTTATGCTTGTAAAACTACCTATGTATAATACTGTGGAACTATGCATAAAAGGGATAACCCAGAGGTGAACCAAAAATCAGTTCGAGCTTTAACATAAAAAAAAATTGTGGAGTTTTGTTTGATCTTTTTCTGATCCTATTAGTAAATACAGCTCCAGTACAGCTTTTTCAGGGGGCAAAAATCATTCACCTGCTTCAGTTCTGCCACACTGAGTCTGTTGAGTTTCTTCATTTTTTTCTTAGAAAGCTTTGGCTTATCATCTACTTCTTCCTGAAGAAATGGACATAGAAACAATATACAAATACAACACCTTTTTTGATTGTAACTTTAAATGTAAAGTTAACATGTCATAAATAGCTGAAGCACCAGAAGAAAGGCATTACATGCACAGTCCTGTAAACCCAATGCTTAAAATAATCTACTTCTTGCTATTATCTAGTGTTCCATACCCAGACACTCAACACTGTATTAGTAGAATTTTTGGCTAGAAGGAAATAGTTTTTCATTTTTAAGAAATTCACCAGAATTAATTTTTACTGATAGCTAATTTCTACTTGAGATATCAATATGTATTTAAAATATAACTAGGAATTAATGTTATCTGTCCAAGCTAATTAGCTAAAAGAGCTCAAAATAATCCCTAATGAAAATTCAAACAAATACAATAACTCTATAAGCATGTATTGACCCTTTACATCATTTTGTGATGTCACAATGACTTTCCAGTTGATATCCATTAATTATACATTCGCAGGACATGTGTATTGACAATTTCGAGACAAAACTGGCACCAAAGTAATTGTTTTTTATCCCAAATAGGCAATATCACCACTTTATTGCCCGCAAACAAAGCATACTAATTAGCAGATATTCACTCAAGAGATAATAATAGATAACTGCCAGACATCATTGCAATATGTATTAAACAAAGGCAAAGCCAATAAGGGTCCCCTTTTCAAGGAATGCTTAATAAAAATGTTTACTCTGGTTCTAAACCAGATTTGTCCCATAACTTTGCAAAGTGTTCAATAATTTTCAAACTACAGCAGACAATACATTAAGATTATAAAACATCAAATACAAATTCTCAAAATTGCAACCAAAGGTGTTCTTATCAGACAGATATTTAAACCACTGGTTCAGATTAAAGCAAACACAGTGTGTATGCTGTGCTAATTTAGGACATGTGCTGAATAACGAGTCCAAGCATTAATGGTTTGTGTACTCTCTCACCTCATCCCCACTGCCCTCAAACTGGTCATCCTCCCCCAGTTCTTTGATGGCACGTGCCTTGATGCCCAGCTCTCCCTCCACCTTCTGTGCAGTGGTCAGCTCCACTTTAGGTGTCTGTTCCTTGGATAATTCAGGCTCTTCAATCTGTAACAATAGAATTAAGACCTCCCAGTACGACTCGTGTTAATAGAATCCTGCTGGCAAAATGAAGATAGCAAGGAACTGCCAAGCCTTTCTGATTTGCACACAATAGGCTACCGGTCTGGCACTTTACCATGGAGCTCTTCAATATTATGACTGAATTCTTGGTGAAAATATAAGAAAATTTCAAGTTCACTTAGAAATTACTGCATTGTAAATGTTGAATTGGACACGTTGTTTCATAGCTTGGTGTATTGTAATGCATCCAGTGCTTTATATAATCCCAAAGGTCTGCTCCTTACTTCACAATATGAACTCTGATTTGTGGAATACCTTTCATATAGCAAGGAATTGTCAAACTATAGGTTATGTTATTGGGACATTCCAGACATATAAGTGTCAGTAGATGTAAAAAATGTGAGGATGTTACAAAGACCATTTGTTCCCAGAACAAATCAAATAATACAAAAATATTCCAATATTTTTTCAATGTCTGAAAATGTTTTTTTTGTTTGTTTTTTTTTGAGACCAATAACTTGCAAGAAAAATACAGTCAGCAACGATATTTAAACTATAAATTTACAGTATATTACTTAAAATGTTGATAAAACTGAAGCTTTCCACTGACCTTAAATGCTTTAAAAATCTTAGAAAATTCTCTGTATGAAGGATCGGTGCGGAGAAGCATGGGTTCTTCTGGTATATATCTAAAAGGTGAAAATAAACAACTGAAACAATGACAGGATCATGACAGAGATCAAATACATTTGTAAAGTTAAAAGAGTACTTATAAACATTGTATGACTCAAGCTAACTTGACAGACATTCAGACATGTCATATTTTATACTAGGTTAAGTTTTGTGTCCAATTTGACAGTCAACACACTGATCTGATGGGCACCCCCTAGTTTATTCTCAAGTGGAAACTAACTACTAGTAAAAATTAATTCTACTGAATGTCTAGCAAATTTGAAAATTAGTGAAATCTTCTTCCAGCTGAAATCCCCACTAGCAGAGTAAAATGTTTTGTAAATCTTCTAGCAAAAAAGGAAGTACTTACTCTATTTCCACATCATCCTGTTCCACTAACGTCTGGTAGTCTGGTTTTCTCAACATGGATGAAGGCTGGAATCCTTTCCTTTGCTTGGCTTTCTTCTTTTTCTTCTTACGTTTTTTATTCTTTGACTAATGATAGATCAAGTAAACTTAGACATGAATATGTACAATGCATTTAAAATATTTTTCCATAATTGTCTCTGTGTGAGTTGCAGTAATTATTGTCCACACTGACTCAATGCATCAGCTCAAGATTATAACTTCCAACTACACGGCATAGTGAGCTACACCAAAATCAAATGTACATTCATGTACTAGACTGTTTTCCTGACATGTGTTATCAATAATTACATATCCCTTAAAAAGTTATCAGCTAATACTATACAAATTTAGTCACAAATCATGCTTCATTATATTTCATTTGATGAGTCAATCTTTCAGACAACTGCTGTATACAAGAGAGATTAGAGTAAGAAATCTAAAATTCACCACATATCTGAAATTCGCCACATGTGAAAATACTAATAAAATAAATGAATTGTGGTGAGATTTGTTGAATGTATAGTAAATTAAGGCTTTTTGAACTGAAAAATACCAATTTTTAGACAAAAAAATCATTTTCTTCATAAAATTAACTAAGGTTTTAGAGGTGGCGAATTTTAGATTCCTGGTGAATTTTAGATTTCTTACTCTATACCATCTTCACTGCCACTCACTCTAAGTCACAATAACAGTCTTAGACTTTTCAATATGTAGCCAAATCAACCGTAAGCTACAAGATCACAAAATAGCATCAGAGGTGCCCGTACCACACAGCCTGGGGGAATAGTGTTGAACACCATGAGATACAGAAGAAATGAAAAAGTGCAAAAATAAAGTCTTTCAGAACAGTACAAGTTATGTAAAGATGAAAGTGAAGTAACCCATAAGAAACAAGCATTCTGACGCATGCATTTATCTCCCGCCATATAAATTAGATGTACTAAAGATAACATATTTTAACAAGGTGCTGTAAATGTAATACTTTTCAAGTTATAATCGATTTAGTGCATGATTTCATGAATTTTAATGCATTAAAAATTATTTAAAAAATTCATTAAAAAAATTTAGCATGTGAAAGCTCTCCAAAATGTAGGTGAATGAGTTATTTGAGAAATATTGGCTATCTGCAATACTTTTAGTGATAATAGGCAGTTATTCATTTTGAGTAGGTGAGTAATTAGCTACGGATCTGAAAATTCACTAATTGAAAGCTCTCCAAAATGTATGTGAATGAGTTATTTCAGAAATACTGGCTATCTGCAATACTTGTAGAGATAATTCGCATTTACTCATTTTCAGTAGGTGAATAATTAACTACGGGTGTGAAACTTCACCAAGTGAAAGCTCTCCCAAAAGTAGGTGAATGAGTTATTTGAGAAAAATTGGCTATCTGCAATACTTTTACAGATAATTCACATTTACTCATTTTGATTAGGTGAGTAATTAGCTACGGGTCTGGAACTTCACCATGTGAAAGCTCTCCCAAAAGTAGATGAACGAGTAATTTGATAAAAATTGGATACCCGCAATACTTTTAGAGATAATTAGCATTTACTCATTTTGAGTAGGTGAATAATTAGCTACGGGTCTGAAACTTCACCAAGTGAAAGCTCTTCCAAAAGTAGGTGAATGAGTTATTTGATAAAAATTGGCTATCTGCAATACTTTTAGAGATAATTCACATTTACTCATTTTGAGTAGGTGAGTAATTAGCTACGGGTCTGGAACTTCACCATGTGAAAGCCCTCCCAAAAGTAGATGAATGAGTTATTTGATAAAAATTGGATATCCGCAATACTTTTAGAGATAATTCACATTTACTCATTTTGAGTAGGTGAGTAATTAGCTACGGGTCTGGAACTTCACCATGTGAAAGCTCTCCCAAAAGTAGGTGAATGAGTTATTTAAGAAAAATTGGATATCCCCAATACTTTTAGGGATAATTCACATTTACTCATTTTGAGTAGGTGAGTAATTAGCTACAGGTCTGGAACTTCACCATGTGAAAGCCCTCCCAAAAGTAGATGATTGAGTTATTTGATAAAAATTGGATATCCGCAATACTTTTAGAGATAATTCACATTTACTCGATTTGAGTAGGTGAATAATTAGCTACGGGTCTGAAATCTCACCAAGTAAAAGCTCTCCCAAAAGTAGGTGAATGAGTTATTTGAGAAAAATTGGATATCTGCAATACTTTTACAGATAATTCACATTTACTCATTTTGAGTAGGTGAGTAATTAGCTACGGGTCTGGAACTTCACCATGTGAAAGCTCTCCCAAAAGTAGATGAACGAGTAATTTGATAAAAATTGGATATCCACTATACTTTTAGAGATAATTAGCATTTACTCATTTTGAGTAGGTGAATAATTAGCTACGGGTCTGAAACTTCACCACGTGAAAGCTCTTCCAAAAGTAGGTGAATGAGTTATTTAAGAAAAATTGGATATCCCCAATACTTTTAGGGATAATTCACATTTACTCATTTTGAGTAGGTGAGTAATTAGCTACAGGTCTGGAACTTCACCATGTGAAAGCCCTCCCAAAAGTAGATGAATGAGTTATTTGATAAAAATTGGATATCCGCAATACTTTTAGAGATAATTCACATTTACTCATTTTGAGTAGGTGAATAATTAGCTACGGGTCTGAAAGTTCACCATGTGAAAGCTCTCCCAAAAGTAGATGAAGCAGTTATTTGAGAAAAATTATGTCATTATTTTGCCACAAATAAGAAAATAGCTATTACTCACTTATGGCATGCAATAGAACCCCAAACTATATGCATTTACCCTACAGTCACAATTTCAAAGTAGGTATTACTCGGCTATCCAATGTGCAACAGGTCTGAAACTTTACTATGTGATAGGTTATCAAAAACTAGATGAATAACATATTTGAAAATATTTCCCTAACTTTAATACTTTTGAAGATATTTGACATTTACTTATGTCGTTATTTTGCTACAAATAAGAAAATAGCTATTACTCACTTATGGCATGCAATACAACCCCCAAAAATATACCATCTTATAGTTAAGGACAAATTAGCTGAACAACATATTTGAAGAAAAAGCTGTAACTGCAATAGTTTTGGAGTTACAATGGATTTACTCAACAGTCACAATTTCAAAGTAGCTATTACTTAGCTGTGCAATGTGCAACAGGTCTGAAACTTTACTATGTGATAGCTTACAAAAAAGTAGATGAATGACATATTTGAAAAGAATTCCGTAACTTTAATACTTCTGAAGATATTTGACATTTACTTATGTCATTATTTTGCTACTAATAAGAAAATAGCTATTACTCACTTATGGCATGCAATAGAACCCCAAACTACATGCCAGCTTATAGCTAAGGACAAAGTAGGTGAACAACATATTTTACGAAAATATTGTAACTGCAATAGTTTTGGAGTTACAATGGATTTACTCAACTGTAGAATTTCAAAGTAGCTATTACTCAGCTATCCAATGTGCAACAGATCTGAAACTTTACTATGTGATAGCTTATGAAAAAGTAGATGGATAACATATTTGAAAAGAATTCCCTAACTTTAATACTTTTGAAGATATTTGACATTTACTTATGTCATGATTTTGCTACAAATAACAAAATAGCTATTACTCACTTATGGCATGCAACAGAACCCCAAACTATGTACCATCTTATAGCTAAGAACAAAATAGCTGAACAACATATTTTAGGAAAATACTCCAACTGCAATAGTTTTGGAGTTACAATGGCTTTACTCAACAGTCAGAATTTCAAAGTAGCTATTACTCAGCTATCCAAGGTGCAACAGGTCTGAAACTTTACTATGTCATAGCTTACCAAAAAGTAGATGGACAACATATTTGAAAAGATTTCCCTAACTTTAATACTTTTGAAGATATTTGACATTTACTTCTTCTGTTATTTAGCTACAAATGAGGAAATAGCTATTACTCACTTATGGCAAGCAATAGAACCCCAAACTATGTACCATCTTATAGCTAAGAACAAAGTAGCTGAACAACATATTTTAGGAAAACACTCTAACTGCAATACTTTTTTAGTTACAATAGCTTTACTCAACAGTCAGAATTTCAAAGTAGCTATTACTCAGCTATCCAAGGTGCAACAGGTCTGAAACTTTACTATGTCATAGCTTACCAAAAAGTAGATGGACAACATATTGGAAAAGATTTCCCTAACTTTAATACTTTTGAAGATATTTGACATTTACTTCTTCTGTTATTTAGCTACAAATGAGGAAATAGCTATTACTCACTTATGGCAAGCAATAGAACCCCAAACTATGTACCATCTTATAGCTAAGAACAAAGTAGCTGAACAACATATTTTAGGAAAACACTCTAACTGCAATACCTTTTTAGTTACAATAGCTTTACTCAACAGTCAGAATTTCAAAGTAGCTATTACTCAGCTATCCAAGGTGCAACAGGTCTGAAACTTTACTATGTCATAGCTTACCAAAAAGTAGATGGACAACATATTTGAAAAGATTTCCCTAACTTCAATACTCTTGAAGATATTTGACATTTACTTCTTCTGTTATTTAGCTACAAATGAGAAAATAGCTATTACTCACTTATGGCATGCAATGGGACCCCAAACTATGTACCATCTTATAGCTAAGGACAAAGAAGCTGAACAACATATTTGAAGAAAAAGTTGTTACTGCAATAGTTTTTGAGTTATGAGCCCTTTACTCAAAGTAGCTAAGATTGCTATTACTCACTTATCTTTAGGCCTAAGTCAATAAAACCAAAAATTTTTTCAAGGGCATGAAAATTCATTGGGACAATTAATTTACAAAAAATCTGTAGCTGTAGTAGTTTTGGAGAAATCTGCGTGACTAACTAACGCACACACACACGCACGCACGCACGCACACACAGACATCATTTCATAATCTCGGGAGATAATAAAAAAATGTATGTAAAGACAAAGTATCGATACAAGACAATTTAATAACAAGATGATAGCATTAATTTGTAAACTTAAAACCTATGAAGTTGTAAACTTTACTCAAAAGTATAGTTGCCAACAGAGATAGCACACGGACATAAAAATACAAATAACAATCAGTTGCAGCAATTCATATATCTTTGTGAAAACAAAAATAAATATAGCCATAGAAAACATTTTTCAGAGAAAGGTCACAGGCCACAAGAAGGTCACAATATGACGTTACCCACCTTCAATCTCCAAATAATATATATACAGAGTCACAATCTTATGGCTTCCAAAATATTACCAGACAATGTTTTAAGTTCAAGGTTACTACAAGAAGATCAAAGGACAAACCAATGTCCCTACCAAGTATTACTTCCGACACCTTTCGATTTCCAATATATAGCTTGAACAACATTTTATTTTTAAGTGCGAGGTCTAGCGAAGCTCGCACTCCTAGAGATCACTTTTTTCTGTTTTGTCTCCGAACTTTTGTGAATTGTGGCATGGCCACAATCACTGTCTTTTACAGAAGTTGGGGCATGGCCACAATGACTGTCTTTTACAGAAGTTAAGCGGCGATGGGCTACGTTAGTTCTGGGATGGGTTACCAATTCAGTGCACTACTTGTGTCTCTAATGGCTTTGTAGGCCTTGTTAAAGATCCAGGCTACTTTGGAAAAGTCAAATCCATGTCCCACCATGACATTCACATCCTAGCATTGCCTATTCAAAACTCTATTTAGCAGACATCCATAAGTTTCGATGTTTTATAAATCTTGACATTTCAATATGATCTTAGCTGTGTAAGGTTATATACAAGGTAAATATAATCAAGAGAGCAAGTGCGGAATCTCTGACCTCTTTAGTTTTGTTGACACTTTCAGTAGGCTCTTCATCTTCTTCTTCTTCTTCATAATCGTCCATGCTCATGGAACCAGTCTCTTTCTCCTGAGTTTCATCCTCCAGCTCTTCTTCCTGAATCAGTTCACCTATCAATCACATTTATAAGAATAGATTAACATAACCATCCCATCTTCATGGAACCAGGATCTTGCTGAGTTTCATCCAGTGATACATCTGGTTCTAATTTTACAGTGTACTATTACTTGAAGCATTAGATGAACTCACCCTTTTCAATCTTCTCCATCTCTTCAGGCTTCACTCCAACCTCTTGCGCCCTAACGTCTTTGAAGGCGAGAATTTTCTCTAGTGCCTGTGGTAACTTGAACTCAGATGGCTCTTCTTCTTCATTTTTTGTAGAAGCTTCTCCTTCCTTGCTCTCTTCTGACCTCTGTAATTATTACACATAATACTAGACATTAGCCCCAGGTAAGACAAATTCATCACAATACACAAATGATTTCTCCATGTGAAATACAACAGCACCTAGGAATGTTAATGTCATTCACCCTTCAAGGTGTCACAGGTAATATCTAACGTTTCCAAAAGATTTCTACCCCAACTGCACATTCCAAATTCTTTAGCTCAATAATAGTACAATAATGTAATTTTTACGGGCAATATGCTGTAGAAATGGACCGCCATCAATGATTATTGGCCTGACACATCCATTAGTGCCCGAGGCTTGCCTCAGGCACTAATGGATGTGAAAGGCCGATAATCATTGATGGCGGTCCATTTCTACAGCATATTGCCCGTAAAAATTACATTATTACTATTATTATTAGCTGAATTTTATATTTGGTTGTCTGTGATATTTTTTGTGTCATTAGAGTTTTCGAGCTATATATATAGTGATTACATCAACTGTACTTAGGGTTAAGGCTCTAAATTACTCATATATTATCGTTTGGGTGAAAAATACATTTATAAGTAATTTAGAATTAATAGTACAATAATGTGATTTTGTAGGGCATTATAGGTTTTTACAGGCACGCCATGAATCATTACAGCCCGAGGGCCATTAGGCCCGAGTGCAGTAATGATTCATGAAGTGCCTGTAAAAACCTATAATGCCCGTGCAAAATCACATTATTACTATTATTATTAGCTCTGCATTTGTCATTATTATTCACCTAAATTCTCATAAATATTAAGTATTATTCTAACATTTTCTTGCAAAACTGTAGTAGTTCAAAGGAAACCATATATTTTGATTCAATTGTTTATCTGTAACTGTAAACATGTTCAAAATAATTTTAATTTTAATAATTTTAATGTTAAAACCCTTTTTAAAAGATTGCCTTAAAAAGCTAAATAAAAAAAAAAAATTAAACTGTCCTGCTGGGATTCGAACCCCATCGCCCACGATTAAAATATGAAGCATTCTACACTCACGGCCACCAAGATTCATGAACTTTGACCCTGTAAAATGCTATTTATTCCACCATCAGTAATGCACTCATTCAAAACATTCACATTTTTTACGATTTTTCATTCCTTAACTTTAACTCATACCATTTGACTCGTTCTATTGTAAAAATGCTTTTAAGCTGTTTATACTCTTTTTATTTGATCAAAATCCATCAAATAATAAGGTAGATATGGCATTTTGAAAATTTCAAGTGGGAGCAAATCTATTGTAAACAAACTTACGAGAAACGTTAAAACATGCATTAATATTATTATTCCCAAAATAGCGGGCGGATAATAAAACAAGCATTCTGACACATGCATTTATCTCCCGCCGTATAAATAAGATGTACTAAAGATAGTGGAATATAAATTTTCTTGTGAGATGGAGGCACATGTAGAAGTGACAAGTTTAATGTTTGATTGCAATACTTTTAAAGACAAAAGGCATTGATTCATTTTAGTAGCTATTACTCTGCCATCCAAAGAGCTACAGTTCTACAACTTTAATATGCAGTAGATCACCCAAAAGTAGGTGAATGACTTATTTAGAAGAAATTGCCTACCTGTAATACTTTTACAGATAAAAGACATTTACTCATTTTAGTAGCTATTACTCAGCTATCCAAAGAGCTACAGTTCTGCAACTTCACTATGTGGTAGATCACCCAAAAGTAGGTAAATGACTTATTTAGAAGGAATTGCCTACCTGTAATACTTTTAGAGATAAAAGACATGTACTCATTTTAGTAGCTATTACTCAGCTATCCAAAGAGCTACAGTTCTGCAACTTCACTATGTGGTAGATCACCCACAAGTAGGTGAATGACTTATTTAGAAGGAATTGCCTACCTGTAATACTTTTAGAGATAAAAGACATTTACTCATTTTAGTAGCTATTACTCAGCTATCCAAAGAGCTACAGTTCTGCAACTTCAGTATGTGGTAGATCACCCAAAAGTATGTGAATGACTTAATAGAACTAGACCAATGACGCTTCTGTGGCCAGATGCAAAATGTATCCACCGGCAAAGGCAAAAGTAGCTATTACCCAGCCATAGCATGAGCTAGAAGTCTGAAATTTTTATTATGTTATAGCTGACCCAAAAGTAGGTGAATAATATATTTGCACAAAATTCTCTAAATCCAATAGTTTTCACGTTACAATTGATTTTACTCATGATGGAAGTTAGTAAAAAGTCCAAAAGTAGCTATTACTCACTTAGCTATTGAGATAGACACCCAAGTTACTCACCATGTTGTTGCTATTGAAAAAGTAGGTGAATATCATATTTTAACAAAATGCTCTAAATGCAATACTTTTCAAGTTATAAATGATGTAGTGTTGAGTAAGAACTTCAAAGTAGCTATTACTCAGCTATGCTATGAGCCACAGGTCTGGAACTTAACTATGTTATAGCTGCTTCAAAATAGGTGAATAACATATTGCAACTAAATAATGTAAATGCAAGAGTATTCAAGTTATAAGTGATTTACCCAACAGTGATAACCTAAAAGTAGCTATTATTCAGCTATGCAATGAGCTACAGGTCTGAAATTTTACTATGTTATAGCTGACCCAAAAGTAGATGAATAACATATTTGCATAAAATTCTGTAAATACAACAGTTTTCAAGTTACAAGTGATTTTACTCATGATGGAAGTTAGTGAAAAATCCAAAAGTAGCTATTACTCACTTAGCTATTGAGATAGACACCCAAGTTACTCACCATGCTGTAGCTATGGCAAAAATAGTTGAATAACATATTTTAACAAAGTGCTCTAAATGCAATACTTTTCAAGTTATAATTGATTTAGGGCATGATTTCATTACTTTTAATGAATAAAAAATTATTTTAAAAAGTCATAAAAAAACTTTAGCATGTGAAAGCTCTCCAAAATGTAGGTGAATGAGTTATTTGAGAAATACTGCTATCTGCAATACTTTTAGACATAATTAGCATGTACTCATTTTGAGTAGGTGAGTAATTAACTATGGGTCTGAAACTTCAAGTGAAAGCTCTCCCAAAGGAAGGTGAATGAGTTAGTTGAGAAAAATTGGCTATCTGCAGTACTTTTAGAGATAATTCGCATTAACTCATTTTGAGTAGGTGAGTAATTAGCTACAGGTCTGAAACTTCACCAAGTGAAAGCTCTCCCAAAAGTAGGTGAATGAGTTATTTGAGAAAAATTGGCTATCTGCAATACTTTTAGAGATAATTCACATTTACTCATTTTGAGTAGGTGAGTAATTAGCTATGGGTCTGAAATTCACCATGTGAAAGCTCTTCCAAAAGTTGGTGAATCAGTTAGTTGAGAAAAATTGGCTATCTGCAGTACTTTTAGAGATAATTCGTATTTACTCATTTTGAGCAGGTGAGTAATTAGCTATGGGTCTGAAACTTTACCAAGTGAAAGCTCTTCCCAAAGTAGGTGAATGAGTTATTTGAGAAAAATTGGCTATCTGCAGTACTTTTAGATATAATTCGCATTTACTCGTTTTGAGTAGGTGAGTAATTAGCTATGGGTCTGAAACTTCACCAAGTGAAAGCTCTTCCAAAAGTAGGTGAATGAGTTATTTGAGAAAAATTGGCTATCTACAGTACTTTTAGATATAATTCACATTTACTCATTTTGAGTAGGTGAGTAATTAGCTATGGGTCTGAAACTTCACCAAGTGAAAGCTCTCCCAAAAGTAGGTGAATGAGGTATTTGAGAAAAATTGGCTATCTGCAGTACTTTTAGAGATAATTCGCATTTACTCATTTTGAGTAGGTGAGTAATAAGCTATGGGTCTGAAACTTCACCAAGTGAAAGCTCTTCCAAAAGTAGGTGAATGAGTTATCTGAGAAAAAATGGCTATCTGCAATACTTTTAGAGATAATTAGCATTTACTCATTTTGAGTAGGTGAATAATTAGCTATGGGTCTGAAACTTTACCAAGTGAAAGCTCTCCCAAAAGTAGGTGAATGAGATATTTGAGAAAAATTGGCTCTCTGCAATACTTTTAGAGATAATTAGCATTTACTCATTTTAAGTAGGTGAGTAATTAGCTACAGGTCTGAAACTTCACCAAGTGAAAGCTCTCCCAAAAGTAGGTGAATGAGTTATTTGAGAAAAATTGGCTATCTGCAATACTTTTAGAGATAATTCACATTTACTCATTTTGAGTAGGTGAGTAATTAGCTATGGGTCTGAAATTCACCATGTGAAAGCTCTTCCAAAAGTTGGTGAATCAGTTAGTTGAGAAAAATTGGCTATCTGCAGTACTTTTAGAGATAATTCGTATTTACTCATTTTGAGCAGGTGAGTAATTAGCTATGGGTCTGAAACTTTACCAAGTGAAAGCTCTTCCCAAAGTAGGTGAATGAGTTATTTGAGAAAAATTGGCTATCTGCAGTACTTTTAGATATAATTCGCATTTACTCGTTTTGAGTAGGTGAGTAATTAGCTATGGGTCTGAAACTTCACCAAGTGAAAGCTCTTCCAAAAGTAGGT
Organism: Sabellastarte sp. h YS-2021; assembly: GCA_964017235.1. NCBI lineage: Eukaryota > Metazoa > Annelida > Polychaeta > Sabellida > Sabellidae > Sabellastarte > Sabellastarte sp. h YS-2021. The sequence goes on from OZ024928.1 coordinate 143,175,098, forward strand.
GAATGAGTTATTTGAGAAAAATTGGCTATCTACAGTACTTTTAGATATAATTCACATTTACTCATTTTGAGTAGGTGAGTAATTAGCTATGGGTCTGAAACTTCACCAAGTGAAAGCTCTCCCAAAAGTAGGTGAATGAGGTATTTGAGAAAAATTGGCTATCTGCAGTACTTTTAGAGATAATTCGCATTTACTCATTTTGAGTAGGTGAGTAATAAGCTATGGGTCTGAAACTTCACCAAGTGAAAGCTCTTCCAAAAGTAGGTGAATGAGTTATCTGAGAAAAAATGGCTATCTGCAATACTTTTAGAGATAATTAGCATTTACTCATTTTGAGTAGGTGAATAATTAGCTATGGGTCTGAAACTTTACCAAGTGAAAGCTCTCCCAAAAGTAGGTGAATGAGATATTTGAGAAAAATTGGCTCTCTGCAATACTTTTAGAGATAATTAGCATTTACTCATTTTAAGTAGGTGAGTAATTAGCTATGGGTCTGAAACTTTACCATGTGAAATTGAAAATTTCATGTTTCAACAGAAACCCTTCTACTACACTGTGGGTCCAAAACTTGCTCGAAATCGCTCTGACAGTTTCAGAGATATTTGCCATTTTTCATTTTCCGCAAAAATTCAAGATGGCCACCAAAAGTTGTAAACTTTGAAATTTGAAACTTTACTATGTGATAGCTTACCAAAAAGTAGATGGACAACATATTTGAAAAGATTTCCCTAACTTTAATACTTTTGAAGATATTTGACATTTACTTCTTCTGTTATTTAGCTACAAATGAGAAAATAGTTATTACTCACTTAAGGCATGCAACAGAACCCCAAACTATGGACCATCTTATAGCTAAGGACAAAGTAGCTGAACAACATATTTTAGGAAAACACTCTAACTGCAATAATTTTGGAGTTACAATGGCTTTACTCAAGCTACAAATGAGAAAATAGCTATTACTCACTTATGGCATGCACCAGAACCCCAAACTATGGACCATCTTATAGCTAAAGACAAAGTAGCTGAACAACATATTTTAGGAAAACACTGTAACTGCAATAATTTTGGAGTTACAATGGCTTTACTCAACAGTCAGAATTTCAAAGTAGCTATTACTCAGCTATCCAAGGTGCAACAGGTCTGAAACTTTACCATGTGATAGCTTACCAAAAAGTAGATGGATAACATATTTGAAAAGATTTCCCTAACTTTAATACTTTTGAAGATATTTGACATTTACTCCTTTTGTTATTTAGCTACAAATGAGAAAATAGCTATTACTCACTTATGGCATGCAATAGAACCCTAAACTATATACCATCTTATAGCTAAGGACAAAGTAGCTGAACAACATATTTTAGGAAAACAGTCTAACTGCAATAATTTTGGAGTTACAATGGCTTTACTCAACAGTCAGAATTTCAAAGTAGCTATTACTCAGCTATCCAAGGTGCAACAGGTCTGAAACTTTACTATGTGATAGCTTACCAAAAAGTAGATGAATAACATATTTGAAAAGATTTCCGTAACTTTAATACTTTTGAAGATATTTGACATTTACTTCTTCTGTTATTTAGCTACAAATGAGAAAATAGCTATTACTCACTTACAGCATGCAATAGAACCCCAAACTATGTACCATCTTATAGCTAAGGACAAAGTAGCTGAACAACATATTTTAGGGAAACACTCTAACTGCAATGGTTTTGGAGTTACAATGGCTTTACTCAACAATCAGAATTTCAAAGTAGCTATTACTCAGCTATCCAAGGTGCAACAGGCCTGAAACTTTACTATGTGATAGCTTACCAAAAAGTAGATGAACAACATATTTGAAAAGATTTCCCTAACTTTAATACTTTTGAAGATATTTGACATTTACTTCTTCTGTTATTTAGCTACAAATGAGAAAATAGCTATTAATCACTAATGGTATGCAATAGAACCCCAAACTATGTACCATCTTATAGCTAAGGAAAAAGTAGCTGAACAACATATTTTAGGGAAACACTCTAACTGCAATGGTTTGGGAGTTACAATGGCTTTACTCAACAATCAGAATTTCAAAGTAGCTATTGCTCAGCTATCCAAGGTGCAACAGGTCTGAAACTTTACTATGTGATAGCTTACCAAAAAGTAGATGAACAACATATTTGAAAAGATTTCTGTAACTCTAATACTTTGGAAGATATCTGACATTTACTCCTTTTGTTATTTAGCTACAAATGAGAAAATAGCTATTACTCACTTATGGCATGCAATGGGACCCCAAACTATGTACCATCTTATAGCTAAGGACAAAGTAGCTGAACAACATATTTGAAGAAAAAGTTGTTTCTGCAATAGTTTTTGAGTTATGAGCCCTTTACTCCAAGTAGCTAAGATAGTTATTACTCACTTATCGTTAGGCCTAAGTCCATAAAACCAAAAAACTTTTCGAGGGCGTGAAAATTCATTGGGACAATTAATTTACAAAAAATCTGTAGCTGTAGTAGTTTTGGAGGAATCTGCGTGACTAACTAACGCACGCACACACGCACGCACGCACGCACGCACGCACACACAGGCATCATTTCATAATCTCCCTCCCGGGCTAAAGCCCGGCGGGAGATAAAAATCTGTGCAAATATGGTGTTTTATGGACCTTTAAAACAACATTAATGAGCTGGGGAATGCCTGCCTATCTAATAATAATATACAAGAGGGTCAGAGGTGCCCCAAAAGGCGGGTTGCGCACGCAGGAAACAAGGTTAGCAACTGCTCTCATTAAATTTAGGAACAAGGAAAGAAATGTTAGGTTACCCACTTAAGGTAAATGTGTTCGAGTTAGAGTCCGGAAACGAAAATGTGGACAAACAGACGGATGGACAGACATACGGACGAAAAACGGACAAACGAACCGACAGAATTTCACCAATATCGAAAGGAACCTAGCTATCATGTTGATCTATGTCCCTGTCAAGTTTGAATTTGATTGGTCAAACCGTTTTCAAGTTAGAGTCCGGAAATGGAAAATGTGGACGGACAGACGGACGTCGGACACATCAATCTAATAGGCGGGTTGGTTACACGCAACCCGCCTAAAAACGAACAAATGGACAGAAAAACAAGACAAATGAACGGACGGATTTACACCAATTTCGAAAGGAACCTAGCTATGATGGTGATGTATGTCCCTGTGAAGTTTGAATTAGATTGGAGTAACCGTTTTCGAGTTAGAGTCCGGAAACAAAAATGTGGACGGACAGATGGATGGACAGAAAAACGGACAAAAACGAAGAAACGGACACACGGAATTTCACCAATTTCGAAAGGAACCTAGCTATGATGGTGATCTATCTCCCTGTGAAGTTTGAATTTGATTGGTCAAACCGTTTTAAAGTTAGAGTCCGGAAACGAAAATGTGGACAAACAGATGGATGGACAGACAAACGGACGAAAAACGGACAAACGAACACACGGAATTTCACCAATTTCGAAAGGAACCTAGCTATGATGGTGATCTATCTCCCTGTGAAGTTTGAATTTGATTGGTCAAACCGTTTTAAAGTTAGAGTCCGGAAACGAAAAATGTGGACGGACAGACGGACAGACAGACAGACGGACGGACAGACGGACGTTGGACACATCAATCTAATAGGCGGGTTGGTTACACGCAACCCGCCTAATAAATGATAATTTCAAACAAGACTTGTTTTATAAATGATATTTTTTCTTTACCAAACAAAGAAAGTTTTTCAGTGTGAACCAACGTTGTATTTTTGGTATATATTATATATACCGTATTTATTGTAATAAACGCCCCGGGGCGATGCATTTTTCCAAAGGGGGGGCGACTATTACAGATAAATAAAATCATATCTCGAGTCCAGTGGCAATGGGCGATAATGAACACTGGCTGCCTTGATCTCGCTTGCTGGCATGTATAATGGCGAGACAGCTTAAAATATTTAAAACAAACCTTAAATCTGAAGAAATTATGTAGTTTTATCTCCTATTATTGCAGATTTCAATGCGTCTGTGACCAAAACTGCCATGTTTTGTTTTTATTTTCTTTATTTCTCGTAAGCGATATTCGCTTGGGAAGTACTAAAATGCACCATTTTTCGGAATCCCGGAATCGCAAAAGTGTTGGCTGTTGAGAGGGATGTAAAACCCCGAAATATGAACTTTGCAAAGGTAGAGAAGAGGGGGGGGCGATTAATAGGGAGGGGGCGTTTATTACAAAAAATACGGTATATTATACATTTAAACATTTTAAGAGAAAATTGATCTGTAACATTATCAGAAGTCATAGTTAATGTTTTAATACATGAAAACCCCATGGATCATCATAATGGGACACTGTGCTAATAATCAAAAAATATATTGTTGTGACATCATACAAGTAGAGACTAATAAAAATACGTCATTTTGAGATTTTTGTTTTGAAATGGTTCTTGGCTGGGTTATTTTTCCCGTAAACAATTACTGTTATTTTCAAAATAAGCAGTTAACCTACAAAAACATTCTTATAGCAATGAAAAGATATCTTTACACTGCTTTAACTAGTTTTTGTTTGGTTAAAATCCGTACAGTAATAAATTAGATACTGCAAGTTAAAAATTTGAAGTGAGAGTACAATATTGTAAACAAATACTCGGTGACGTCAGAACCCAGTCAATAATACTCATTATTGGACCGCAGACTGGCAATCAATAAAATACTGTGTTTTCAAAGACTCGATTTTGCACTAATAATCTACTGGTAACGCATGCTCAGCTAGTAATAATAACTGTTATACAAGGCCTTTATGGTAAATTTCCCTCCATTTTTTCTTGAAACGGGGGTTAAACGTTAAGTCTAACCCCATCAAAACATTTGCAGCTCGTGATTTATTGCAAGTTGTTTCCACACTTCACACTCCTTGGGCCAACAATTTGGAAAATTTAATAGTAATTTAAATTTTTATTAGAAATACTTACCATTTCCTAACAGTAGCTATTTGTTGGAGCCATCCAACCCAATGGCCAACGCAGAGATGCGATTTTTAAGGTTATATAACAACCTTAACCAAGCCATTGGGTTACAGTAGTCCGTCCTCCCGCCAATTAGGTCACATGACCGTATTGTTTACTTCATTATTTTTGTTGCAAGTAAAAGAATGACTTGCGGGGAGGCGGGAGGGAAATTTAAGTGTTAGGAAATGGTAAGTATTTCTAATAAAAATTTAAATTACTATTAAATTTTCCAATTTTATAGCGAAATACCCTTACCATTTTCTAACAGTAGCTGAATTCAGCCTTGTAGGATGGAGGGAATTCTTTTAAGAAAAACCACTAACCAACCTACAACTGAACAACAGGAGAACTTCACAATGAAATTTACATGCATTAACAACATATAAACTTCCAACAATCACAACATACAACTCCCAAAAACTGAAAGTATGTAGTTGTAGTTCTCACAACTGCTGACAATGTTGGTGTTGCAAAAAGATGTCATAAATAGATAGCCCATCTACATTGTAACATCCGACCCCAAGACAAGGTCAAACCAATCTGAAAGTGTCATCAGCATAATGCCTAATCCTTCTCAAGTAAGATTTAGGCAACATTGATACCTAGTACAATACATCCAGCATTGCAGACATAACAGCCACAACTGCAAATGTACAAATATAAGTATGAAACACATACTTATAAAGTAACAAAACTGTAACTGCAAATGTAGGACCCAATTTCAAATCTGAGGTTTTTCAGACAGAAATTGGCATACAAACAATGGAATTTCCAATAACATGTATCAAGAAACTCATGTAAGGAAAACACCTATTAAAACTAAAGATGCAATCAAAACATACATCAATAGCTCCTGAGACTCAATCTTGACTCAATCAAGATGAAATAGGTGCCAAAAAAGAAGTCCTTTTAAGAAACTTTCTTAATGGTAGTAAAACAAAAGATTTGTTTCATCCCAAACCTTTTGATCACCAAAGCCCCAACAGGAACAGACAGACCCATCTTGAGTCAAACTGTTGTCCAAAGAGGGTAAGAGCTGACAAGACCACAGTAATCGCAGTAGGCCCATCCAAAGCCCACTGGTTCTGGCAATTGAAGGCCAAAGTTACTTGTGACCCATTCTCCTTATAATTAAAGGAAGAATATGTCCAAGTATTAATGTCACTTCTTTACCATGAATCTGTTATCCACAGAGACAAAGACCACTTGCTCAACTGCAATAATTGTAGTAGGCCCATCTGAAGCCAACTGGATCATGACCAAAGACGGCAGTCAGTGGCCAAAGTTACTTGACCAATTTCCCTACAACTAAGGGAAGAGTTCAAACATGAATGTCACTACTTTACCTGAAGCCAAACCCAAAAACTGTCTTGAAAGGTAATAACTTCAAGAAAAGCCTTACTCACAGGCTCAAAGGTTGTTTGATTAGAGCATGAAGGACCAATGACCAAACCCAAACTATTGGTCTGTCTCTTTCTAAAAGTTGCTAATTTACTATTTATCTCAACTTTTAGATACTTTTTGACCCTTAAAGCGCCAAAACCATCCGTAATTGCTGTTCTATAGCCCACAATAGTGGATGGTATTAGGCTGTCCCGTAAACTAATATTTCAGGAAGTTTGCTGAATATGGAATAGTGGGGTCTGAGATGAGATGGCTCTCTTCACAGCACTTCCCAAAATTGAAACAATTGATTCTCAGATTCTCCTTGAGGAGTGCTCCTTCATTGTTTTACCACCTCCTCTGGGAATCTTCCATAATATTCATGCCTGACAGCAGATGCCAATCATGAAGATTCAAGTAAGCTAGATTTTTTGTGAAGCCTGTTGCTGAATGGATGAGCTAGCAGATTAACCCATTTAGGAGTAAACATCCTTGGGCACACAATCATGATGATTCTGCACCTGTAGGTGGTCATCTGCTGAATCACCTGAGGGAAGAGACCCAATGGATATAACTGACCAGAATCTCCCCAAAGACATTCAATTCATCTGTTCCCCAAGCCCGACTGTCTGGGACATGAGACACCGAGCTTTTTTACACTACCTGCAGGACCAAGACCCTGGCCAAAACAAATGTCTGTCCAGACCTTCACCAGCGGTATTCAAGCACCTGTTTCCCAAGCCTGACAGCAGACCTACCTAGGAAACTTGTGACTCATCTTGTTGCAAACACACCAACCACTGATTGATGGCAGCAATATCCACCCTATGGTTTGAAAAACTTATCTATCCAGACAAAGAATCTGCCAGAACATTTCGATTCCCTGGGATGCACTTCCCTGAATCTGAATCATCCTGGAATTCGTCCAAACCATGATTCTAGAGATCAAGGTACATGTTACTTGAATCAAAGAATTGTCTGTGACAATCAACAGATCTTGATTCAGAAGCTGATCTCTGAATCATTTGAACTAACATTGCTTTTAGCTTTAGAATGTGATGTGGAGCCTTGAATCTTCCTAATTTCATAGGCCACTGGCTGTGGATGCTTCCAGTGAGCACCCCCACCCTTAAGGGAAGCATCCGTGAAGGGAAGGAGACTGTGCCCCTTCTGAAGGAGTGGTCAGTACTCCTTCAAAATTGAAAGATTTGACCACCACTGAAGATGATCTCTGTGAACCAGACACACAAGTGTCCATAACAAGAAGTGGATATCCAAAGATTGAGGATATCTGCAGAATTTCCCAGAAGTGGCTTCACCTGCAAACAAAACCATGGTATCGACTTCTCCAAATAAGCCATGCTTTCAAAACGACATGAGCTTCCCTGGAGATAAATGAGAAGCTTCCAACATGGTAACTGTCTTTCCAAGAAGACAATAAATTCCCTTTCAGTTGGGAAGACTAGACCTACCCTGAGGTCGAATTGTAACCAAAAATTCGAATAATGGAGTTGGAAATAAATCTGATTTTAGAAATTTGTGATCCAACCCAGGCTTTCAACAAGATGCACCCCCAGTGGGCATATCCCTGGCAGTGCTGTTGAGAGTTTGTCATTAGCCAACCGTCTATATACTGGTGAATACTGATGCCTTCTGTGAAAGCCATCAGATTCAACTCCTTTGGTACCTTGGTGAACTCGAGAAAAAACTGTAGCAATACTGAAGGGTAAGGCAGTGAACTGGTAGAATCTGTAGCCTCCAATGAAGCGAAGAAACCTTGTTAGCTGGGTGAATCGGTGAATTATATGTACTACTACACCCATAAATTGTAGTGACGTCAACCAGTCGCCTTCTATAAAGGAATGCCGAATAAACTGCTCATATAAAGTAAGTAAGGTACATGCAAAGCTTGTTTACCTGACCTTAACAACTACTGGCTGCCATTTCTTCCTTGCTTGTCACAAGAAATAAAGTGTAAAACTCAAGCGATGTGACACTGGTGACTGGTGTTATCGCCCTTTTGTCGATCATTTCATAAACCCCTTTCTATCAAACTGCTGTTTCTGTCGTTTTTTTTTTTTTTTGTTTTTTTTTTTTAACTTCTGCCAACCTTACTTCTAAAAGGTCTGGATGAATACTCTCCTTTCCCAAGACTTGTATACTACCAAAAATTGGCAATGGTTCCCTGAAACCACAGGAAGCCAACTATCATCCCTGCTTCCATAGGGCCTGTAACAGTACATCCTCTCCCCTTTTAAACTGAGGAGTAGGAGGGACTTGTAACTCTATTCCAGGGAAACTGTCATGGTAAGGACCAAAATCCCCTCTGAGGCCTGGTGTTCCTTTATTAGTCAAGACTAGGAGCCTGCTCACTTCTAGACTTACTCAACATCCTTACTTCCATGAAAACACTAGATGAAAATCCTCTGAACATCTGATATGTCCAGCAAGAGATCCTCATTAGGAGTGAAAAATGCATAGTATGTTGCTAAAGGCATTCTACGCTACATCCTTCCTTTTGAATCACATGTTCTTAGACATGGTCAAACTCAGAAGATTTGAACACACACTAATCGACCTTGGACAGGAAATGCAAACACATTGCACACTGTCCAAGGCATTATTGAAGTCTATAGCATATCATGCTGATCTCTTAGATCCTATAAATTAGACCTGAACTGAAAAAGTGAGTCAAAACAGGCTTGCTCTCACCTACAATCTCCTACAGTAGATCTCCTGCAACTAAGGACGTGACAAGAAATTGTCCCCCTGCATAACTGTTCTTTAGAAACTCTTGAAACTAATGGCACATTCAGTACAGGTTGTAAACCCAAGAATGTGGAAATTTCTTGATGTAGGTAAATGTGACAACACAATGGGAGCATTCACAGAGTCTGTGCCTGTTCAATCAATCCCTAGCCACTCAATCACAGTTAATCACTGAAAATAAGTACTAGGTTCCTTGTATTCTTGAGATGAAACCGTATCCATCTCCTGACAACCTGAATTCTAAACCTTTGGGAGGTATAGAAACCCGATTGTACTAAATTCTTGTGCAAAACCATTGAATCAAAAGCCTCTCCTTGTAGACATAAATGACACTCCCGGACATCTGACAACCGGAATTCTGACCTTCTGAGAGGTATAGAATACTCGATTGTGCATGGATGACGTCACACAGGTATTCCCTCTGGTGAATGTTTTGACTGGACCTTGACGGAAGTGTTTTCCGAAGAAGTAGTCTTTCCTGCATTCAAAACTCCTCCACGATGCCGTGTCCATGGCAACGTAAATGGCTGCCCCCAAGGGAGATTTCTTCTACTGACTCGTCGACAAGCTATTCGACTGGGATGTACAATGTGATAAAAAATTGCTTTCAACGCCTAGCTATTAGAACCCGACGTGAACAGCAATAACGGCCACACGAATTGTCATTCTCATCAAAGATGGCGTCGTCCAGATCGCTTCTGTTATTGATGAGTACATTCTTTCTAAACATGTATGCTGCAAAAATTATAGCTTCCAACGTCCAGCAAAGTGAACCAAACGACTGGCAAGCTATATAAGATATTATTGTTGCATAAAGACCTTCTTTATGTTGATTATTTCCTCGAGGTTGAAGACGATGAAACCTCGAAATCGCCATCCAAAAGTACTTTATTTGCATAATATAATGCATATCTTCGAAGATTTAACCAAGGTATAAGTTCTGTATGATATACATGTAAAACAAGAAGTGAGATTGACTGTAAAATCTCAAAAAATAAATAAAACATTGACAAAACTTCTCCTAATTTCCAAAGACGTCCATACTGATGATGGCCAACAAAAATAATGAAGTAAACAATACGGTCATGTGACCTAATTGGCGGGACGACGGAATACTGTAACCCAATGGCTTGGTTAAGGTTGTTATATAACCTTAAAAATCGCATCTCTGCGTTGGCCATTGGGTTGGATGGCTCCAACAAATAGCTACTGTTAGGAAATGGTAAGGGTATTTCGCTATAAAAAAGGAAAATTAAAGGACTTTTTGGTGACTTGACCATGCTTGAAACTGAAGCAGACTTATTTAACTGTAATCTGTATTAAGAAATTTCAAAACTCGTACTGGCCATAAGTTGGAGGTCTGGCTTTCACTGATATCAATTAAACAGTTAAGTGATTTATTTAATTTCAATCTGTATTAAGAACTTGCACATAAAACTCTCTTCATACCTGTGTTGGAGGGCGGGTTTCCACTGACATGAGGGGTGGAGGTACAACCCTATTTCCTGCATCACCTGGCGGACCTCCATGCTGGAATGATGGCCCACCCTCTCGGCCTGAACTCTCTCCAGGCTTTCCCAGCTGGTCACCTGATGGCCCGCCCTGAGCCACTGAAATCCCTGGGGGAGGTGGCTGCATCATGGGACGTGGACCTCTAGGTGGTTGATTCTGTAATGGTAATAGAGGTGAAATATTGCCAATCAAATTCAATGTCACAATTGGTGCCTGATTCTATAATGATACGTAGGTGAAAAAAACATGAAGAATGGAAAAAATGACATACTTTTACATCGATTCTCAGTCTTTTTTGTCTTTTTTTTTTTTAAGCGCAAGCCTCGCTAGAGCTCTAGTGATCTAGAGATCACTTTTTTTCTCTCCAGACTTCCATGAATTGTGGCCTAGCGTGCTGAGTATCTGTCTGTTCACTGAAGTTAAGCGGCAATGGGCTACATTAGTACTGGAATGGATGACCGCTTCGGTACACTACTCATGTCTGTGATGGCTTTGCTTTACAATGTCTGAACTGGTGGCTTATTTAATAATTGAATACTTGTACCACCTGGATCAATGAAGCCTTATTCAAATAAAAGCATGATACAAACTGCCTTCAACACAATCATTAGGTTAAAAATTATGGCTTTAACCTCTTTTAACCATTGCATGAGAAAAAGGTTTCTGAGGGAACTTGTCAAATCCTGCTACATGAGACTCAAATAAATAGCTGTTAAAAGCTCCATTCCATTTTAGTCTTTAACTGGGTTACCTGTGAAAATGCTGGTGGTCCCCCAACCATTGGGGGTCTCTGCAGAGGCTGAGGTGCCCCTGGTCTCTGGATGGGCTGGCTGTGTACTGGTGGCATGGCCCCATGGGAAGGGGCAGGTCCCTGCTGTTGGGAGCTCTGAGGAGGCTGCTGCGGAAGTGAAGTTGACATCAGTGGTTGTAAGGGCTGCTGACCTCGTATGGGAAAACCTGGGGGCCCTGAAAAGAGTCAAAACATGGTCATTCAAAAGTTGAACACTGAAAATTCATGACCAGTTTAAACCTCCTCAAAAGTTTACATTACAGAAATATTTTGATCAATGATTGAGAGCTGGATTGAAAAGGGGAAAAAAAACAAATGCAGTAAGTCAAAATTCAAACTGAAAACAGACTTGTTTTCCTCAGATCTGAAATTCATTAATACTCAGATGGGGATGTCTTTTTTTCCCCTTGAATCTGAAAATTATGCAAGGTTTGATATTGTTACTCAGATGATATCTGATTGAGCTCAGAGCAATTTTTAACACTATTTTATCTAAAATATTACATTGCACTTTAGAGAAATAACGTGAATTACTATTATTGAATAGTGTATCATTATATTTTGCAATTCCTCAAAAAAAGGCAAAGAACAATTTCCATTACAAATAGAAAATATAGGTAAAAGTTCCACTTGTCTCTGTCTTTCTCCATGGCGCAGACCCCTGCAATGTTTTGATTTTAACAATTACGATTTCTGATTTTTGGCATTATGCACCTTAGAGTGTGTCAATAGATGGAGATTAAGTGCTACAAAGTACTATTAGAACAAGCATTCTGACACATGCAATTATCTCCCGGTGTATAAAGTAGATGTACTAAAGATAGTGTAATATATATTTTCTTGCGAGATGGAGGCACATGAAGAAGTGCCATTAAGCAAAAGGCACTTTAATGTTTGACTTCAATACTTTTAAAGATTCTGCAATTTCCCTATGTGTTAGATCAGCCAAAAGTAGGTGAATGACTTATTTAGAAGAAATTACGTATCTTGAATACTTACAGAGATAAAAGACATTTATTCATTTTAGTAGCTGTGACTCAGCTATGTAAATAGCTATAGATCTGCAACTCCACTATGTGGTAGATCACCCAAAAGTAGGCGACTGACTTAATTATCTTCAAAATTGCTCTATCTCGCATCGTTTGCAAGATAATTTTGGAGTTACAATAGCTTTACTCAACAGTAAGAATTTCAAAGTCATTATTACTCAGCTATAAAATGTTCAACAGGTCTGAAACTTTATCATGTGTTTGCTTGAATAACATATGATGAATAACACATTTGAACCAGGTGACTAATATATTTGAAAAGATTTCCTTAAGTTTAATACTTTTGAAGATATTTGAGACTTACTTCCGTCATTATTTTCTACAAATAAGAAAGTAGCTATTACTCACTCATGGCATACAATGGAACCATGAACTATGAACCATCTTATAGCTAAGGACAAAGTAGTTGAACAATAAATTTTAGGAAAATACTGTAACTGCAATAGTTTTGGAGTTACAATGGATTTACTCAACAGTAAAAATTTCAAAGTAGCTATTACTCAGCTATTAAATGTGCAACAGGTTTCAAAATTTATTATGTGATAGCTTATCAAAAACTAGATGAATAACATATTGAAAATATGTACCTAACTTTTATACTTTTGAACATATTTGACATTTACTTCTGTCATTATTTTGCTGCAAATATGAAAATAGCTATTATTCATTTATGGCATGCAAAGGAACCCAAAACTATATGTCATCTGATAGTTAAGGACAAAGTAGCTGAACAATATATTTTAGGAAAATACTGTATCTGCAATAGTTAACGAATTACAATGGACTTACTCAATAGTAAAAATGTCAAAGTAGCTATTACTCCACTATCCAATGTGCAACAAGTCTAAAACTTTACCATGTGATTGCTTGCCAAAAAACTAGATGAATAACATACTTGAAAAGATTTGCCTATCTTTAATACTTTGAAGATATTTGACATTTTCTTCTGTCATTTTTTGCTACAAATAAGAAAATAGCTATTACTCACTCATGGCATGCAATGGAACCCCAAACTATGAACCACCTTATAGCTAAGGACAAAGTAGCTGAACAACATATTTGAAGAAAAAGCTCTAACTGCAATGGTTTTTATGATTCCTTTACTCAAAGTAGCAAATTTCGCATTTAGGGTATTAGATAGGGTATTGGATAGGGTATTAACTTATAAAAATTTAATCTACTTATTAAATTTGCAATTTTATTGCGTTAATACATCCTATCCAATGGACAATTGCTGAATAACTACCGCTTGGTTCACGGGTAAGTTACTAGGGACTTAGGTGAACTCATAAAAAGAACTAACTAAATTTCTTCCAGGCCTGGGTCGACTTTGAAGTCAAGAAGTCCTTAAGGCCATAGTTATACGAGACCGGTTATCTGGTCCTAACAGACTTCCCCCCCCCCCCTTTTTAACAGACCTGCTCTGAGGTAGGGGAAGAGAGGGATGAGTCCAGTCAAGAAGTAGAAATAAACCTCCCGAAGGAAGCACGTCACAGTTTTTTTTCTTTTTTTTTTTTTTTTTTTTTTACATATGTACAACCAGTTACAAATTTACAACTATTTACAATTGTACAACTGTTTACATATGTACAAATCTCCTCTATGTCCTGGGCTATTGGTGGATCTGTTGAGCAGCCACTACAGGACCCAGGTGGTAGAGCTCTGTATCAGCCAAGGCCACATCCTTCAGATAAAATTGTGTGAAGGTATTATGTGACTTCCAGTGGCAGGCTGATAAGATCTGTTCTAAGGAAGTTCCCGACTGGAAGGCCTTAGAAGCAGCAAAGGCCTGAGGTCTGCAGTCCTGTCCAAATAGTAGCGCAAAGCTCTGACCAGACAGAGGGACCTGTCGGACTTGAGGGATCTATCCAGGGTTGGGGCCAAGGCTGGTATAACCACTGGGGCCACCCTGTCCCGACCCTCTTTGGCCAGCTGATTCTTTGAAAGAAAGCTGGGTGATGGGTACAGGGACACCTTTGACCAGTCAGATTGGTGTCTGATATTTTTGTTCTGCCAAGCATGAATCTCACTTCTACGCTTGCCCGACCCAAGGGCTAAGAGGAAAACTGTCTTGAAGGTCAAATGCTTCAGAGATGCCTCTTTAATTGGTTCGAAAGGAGCCTTTGTTGGCTGGTGCAAGACCAGGGATAGGTTCCAGGAAGGGATTCCCCTCCGACCTTTGGGTCTGTCTCTGTGGAAACTATCTAGGAGAAGCGTGAGATTTTCATCTTTGCTGATATTAATGGGCAAATTTTCCAGCTTATCAGCAATGGCTAACCTGTAACCATCAATGGTACTAGGTGGTAAATTCATATCCTGAAACAGGTACATAAGGAAGTCAGCTACTGACTTTACAGGGGGTGCCCTGAAGTCCACCTGATGATGAGGCACTACTTTGTAAAAATGGTCCACTTTGCCTCATAGACTGATCTGGTTGATCCCCTTTGAGGAGCCTCAATTCTTGCTGCCACCGCCTCAGAGAAGCCCTGTTCCTTAATTGCTGAGGCTCTAGGAGCCATGCATGGAGGATTAGGTTTGTCAGATTTCTGTGAGGGATCTGATTGAAAGGTTGTGTCAACAGGTTGGGTAGATTGGGCAGGCTCAATGGGATTTGACTGGACATGGTCACTAGGTCCCAAAATCAAGGCTTGTTGGGCCACCCCGGTGCAATTAGAATTACTCTTCTGCATGGGGAGTCCTGCAACTTCTCCACCACTTTGCCCAATATGGCTGCTGGTGGGAAGACATATGCGTCCAGATCCTCCCATGGCTTACTGAGTGCATCCACTGCTGTGGCCAGGGGGTCCGGTTCTGGTGACACAAATAGAGGCAACTTGTTGAACCTTGTAGCAAAAAGGCCTACTTGAGGCCGGTGCCACCTGCTACATATTGCTTGGAAAACCTTCGGAAGGAGAGACCACTCTGTTGGATGGTCTGGCCTAGCCTGGATAGCTTGTCTGCTACCACTTTCAGCCGACCTGGAATGTGTCGGGATTTGAGGGTTACTTGACTTCTGGTGCACCAGGTCAAGATTCTCCATAGTAGGGCACACAGTGGGCCCAACTTCATGCCTCCTTCCTTGATTATGTATGACACCACTGTGGTGTTGTCTGTCACTATAAGTACTATCTTGTCCAAACAGAGGTCTTGGAACTCTTTTAAGGCTAAGAAAACTGCCTTGAGTTCTAGGTAGTTTATATGCAGCTTGCATTCCGGAAGGGACCAGGATCCTCTTGCAGTGCATTCTTTTAAGTGAGCGCCCCACCCTTCTTTTGATGCGTCTATAAAAGTTTGCGTGTAATGGTTGGCCTGTGAGAACGTTTTCTTCTTTTAGCCACCATTGTAAATGGGGGTGTAGAGACCTTGGGATTGGTATCACTTTGTCTAGTGAGTCTGGTACCCTCCAGTTCTTCTTGCGATGTCACTGTATGGGTCTCATATGCAGTCGGCCTAGGTGAACTTATTTCTCTGTGGCTGTAAATAAACCTATCAGGGAAATGAACTGCCAGACCGGACAAGCTGGTAGTGATAGCATTTCCACTATTTTGTCCTCAAGGGTCTGCCAACGGTCCGGTGTGGGTTGGACCCGACCTGCCTTGAGGTCGAACTGGTAACCTACAAATTCAAAGATCTGCTTTGGTTCCAGCTCTGATTTTTCCAAATTCACCAGCCAACCTAATTTTTGACACATTTTCACTAGATCTTGAGTGTGCTGGAGACAAACCTGGTGGGATGTGGCTCTCACCAACCAGTCATCTAGGGACTGGTGGATTCTTATACCCTTGTGTATGGCCATCAGTTTCACCTCCTTTGCTACAACAGTGAACTCCAAGGGTGCTGTGGACAGACCGAAAGGCAATGCTTTGAACTGATATGTCTGACCCTGGACATAAAATCTCAGATATTTCCTGGACTGTTCCTGAATTGGAATATGGAAGTAGGCGTCCTTGAAATCTATTGAAGTAACCCACTCCCCTTGTTGGAGGCATGTCCTGATGGCTTCTGGTGTCTCCATTTTGAATTTTTCCGCCTTGAGGAAAACATTTAGTTTGCTCAGATCCAGTACAGGTCTACATTTGTTGTTGGGTTTGGGTACTAGAAAAAATCTGTTGAAAAAGCCCAGAGATTTTCGGTATTGTACTAACTCAGCTGCGGTTTTGTCTATAAGCTGATGTAATGCCTCCAGCAGGTAGAGGTTCCTGTGGGGATTGACAAACCAGCTTATGACTGTGGGAGATCTTGTGAGATTTGGCCGGACCCGAAAGGGGAGGGCATAACCCTCTTTCAGGATTTGAACTACTTTCGGACTGGAACCCCAATCCAGCCAAGTTTGCCAATAGTTTTGAAGTCTCGTCCCTACAGGCAGATTTTGTGCAGCATTTTTTACATTTGTTACAGGCTTTACACAAGACAATGGAGTGACACAAGAAACACTTTTCACAGATTTTAATTTGCAATCTTTCAGAGAATAACAAGCTGCTAACCCGGGACTTAATTCTCTCTTTTTGGAATCCCCGGGCGCAGAATGAACAACTTTTGCAACATGAAAGTTTACATAACTGTCTATAGAATGTTCTTGTGCTGCCAGCAGTCCTTTCTGTAACTTGTCTACAAAGTGATTGTCATTTGTAGGACTGCTGGCCCTTGGCAGGTCGCGAGGAATAGTTTGTAGAGTGACCCTTGCCTTTCTTAAACTGCCTCTTTCCAATTATCTTCCAAGCTGGCTTATCTGATCTTGAGTCTGATCTGTTGTCCGACCTCCTGTCGGTGCATTCATAGGGGTGAAACTGACCTTTACTTCTTGAAGAGCCAGGCTGATTCTTGGATTCAAAGTGGGCTATATCCTCCTCTGCCTTCTTACTAGCCACATCTCAGAAGAGTGTGGGTATGTGCAGGGGTGCCGTCCTCAGCACAGTAATGGTGTCATGTTTTATTCCAGTTCTAAGGTGGCTCATATACGCATCTCTGCGGACCAAAGTTAAGTTACCCATGGTGACAAACACGAATTCTGACAAGTGTTCCATGGACTTGGCTGCTGCTTGAGTAATGCTGGAGTTGAAGTCCATCAAAAACGGGAGTTCATCAGCAGCTGGGGACACCTTACTGGAACTTTTTCCCTTACTTTCCGACCTCAGAGTTTTAAGCTGGTCTTGCATGCTCTGTTGAACTTTAAACAAGCATCTGTTAAAGCTGGCCGCCTGGTTACATATGACGGAAGCCTCCCTGGCTGACTTCTCCCATTTTTGCAGTGATGCCTGAGAGATTCTTCGCAATGCTGGTGGGGTAGAAGACAAGCCGGTATGTCTGGCAATCCTGCTGTAACTGTGGTTGAGCTTTGATGCGTCAGTGCTCCAAGATGAGACAGCTGAAGGGTCAACTTTGTGGTCGAAAAACAGCCTGTACCACTTGGACTGTGACTTTGCTGGTCTCAGGAACACATCTTTCGACAGGCCACCGGCCTCAGAACCACGGGAGGGGTAGCCCTCAACCAGAGTAAGGTTCAATTTTGACAACTTTCTACAGAGCCAGTCTTCTGTGGGCATTTGTACCGACACCTTACCGGGCACTGGAGTCTTTGGGCCGGCAAAAGGATTGTCATCAGAGATGTTGGTAGCACTGATCATGTCTGGAATATGGGACCAACCTATGAAGGAACGAATGCCTCTCATTGTTTCTCTGTATGTCTGTTCCTCGGACAAATGTTGTTCTTGATCAGTAACAGTAATGTCCTGGTCGTCAGAGAGCTCTCCTTCTTCCACATAAATGTCCAAAGGGGGCTGGTCGGAGGCTTGACTTTCAGGCTCAGATGAAACACTTGAACAGCTATCCTTCCTGGATCTATGTAAGATAGGAGACCCTGTGTCAGTCACATCTGAGGAGATGGGTCGGTTGGTTTGAAGTTTGCCGGTAGAATGACATCTAAAAGTAAGAGGGTCGGTTCCAGATGCTTTAGGTCAGTCAGAGTGTGGTTTGATTTAAGTTTATCAGCAGACTGCTGCTTGGAAGCAGGGATGTGTTCACAGAGGAGCCTGGTGCAGGAAGTTGAGCAGTGGCGGTCGGTTTCTTAGTCTGAGCTTTACTGGCCGGCTCATGCTGTGAAGCAGAGAAGCCGATACCAGGAAGCACTGTGGTAGCAGATGAAACAGTAGTTCTGGCTTTACTGGCCAGCTGATGCTGGGTAGAAGAGAAGCCCGTACCAGGAAGCATAGAAGGTGAGGTCGGCACACTTGACAGCGCAATGGTCTGAGTTTGACTGGCCGGCTGATGCTGTAAAGCAGAGGAGACAGATCCAGGAAACTGAGAAGAGGAAGACTCCGACTGGGTAGGTCTGACGAAAGGTTCACTGCCCTGTACAACACCAGCTGGAGGAGAGTGAGTGGGAGTGATTTTTACAGTGGAGGAAAAAGTAGGTTCCATAGATCTGGCCAACAACAACACCTCGATTGAATCTTTCCGACCATTTCTGGTCAAGTTCTTGGATTCTACTTTCAGAATCTACCTTAGATCCGGCAGACTTAGTCAACTTAGAAGTGGAAGGCTTTTCTTTCTTACATTTTTTCTCAGAAGCGGTCACAGCAGGGGATTTAGAAGCACCCTGATCAGAAACAGCACCAATAACTGAAACAGAAGCCGGATCAACAACAGTGTCACTGTCTTTTGAAGGGGTGGATTCCAGCTTCTTGGCTTCCCGTTTTTCCTTTTTAACTTTGTATGAGGGAGTAGCCAATTGCAAACGTTGTTCTGGTGTCAAAGAATTGCAAAACTTAGTCTTTGGTTTCTAGATTTTCAACACAGGGGTCCTTCCCTTTGCCCTTATCCCTGCAACGTGCGCAAGATGAACGTGAATCAAAGTTAGCCATAATGTGGCCGCATGCCCCTCTCTTCTGGCCAGTAGAAGACATTGTAAGCTATAGGTAGTAAGATATCCGTTTACAAACAGGAAATATGTCAAAACACAAAATTTCCAAAGTATTTCCAAATATTTCGTTAAGCAGAAAAATCCTTGTGCACAACACACACGCCAAATGAAAAAGATGCCATGACATCACTCTGTCTAGACAGGAAGGAAGTACGATGTGCCACCTGGCGAGCGCACAACACTGGGACCGGCCGGCCGGTGGAAACACAGGACGTCTTTTTCTGACATTTGGCAGGCCGGTCTGCGCCGACCGGATTACCAATTGTCCATTGGATAGGATGTATTAACTAGGGATGGGTCGGTATGAAAAATATGTACATCGGTAGGTCGCCAATGCAAAACCGTACCGAATTCGGGACGCCGCGTTTTAGTTCACCCCAAACAAACATGGACGTTTCCTCAACGAAATCGCAAAAAAAGCTCATAAATGCACAAAATATATGATAAAAACGTATAATGTCTTCATATTTCTAGTTTGTTTCCAATATTTTAAGTTTTCCTGTATTTATATGAGTTGACAAGCGAAATTGAGGTTATAAAGTGTCGTAACCAAAACATGGCAGTTCTGCTCAACGTATTGCTTATAAAAGTCTTCAAATGGACGAAAATATAGGATAAAAGCTTATAATTTCTTCAGATTTTGGGTATGTTTCTAATATTTTAACTCTTCCTTCCATTATATATGCTGACAAGCGAAGTGGCGGTTGTAAAATCTCGTCACGGTATTTCAGTAAAATGCTCTCGAAACCGAGATACCGGAACTACCGACCCATCCCTAGTATTAACACAATAAAAACTGCTATTAACAAGGTCTAAATGAATTTGGCACTTTTCTAATAGTGCCAAGTTTGGTCCATTTTTCAATCACTATAATAATTTTTGCCATAAATTAGCCATATTGTGCATTTTATAGTCTGTATACACTTAGATAGGAAGCTTGAGCAATATTTTATCATTTAAATCTTTATCCACAACTGATTGAATTCAACCTTGTTTCAGTACAATGTTCAACCATGTCTTTCAGTAACATTAGTAATACTTTATTCAATGAGAATTGGACTAAGCCTGTACAAATTAAAAAAGAATTGTGAAAAATACTTTGATATAACATAATGATTGAATTCAACCATGTCTGTCAGGAACATTTGTGATCCTTTATGCAGTGAGAACTGAACTAGCCAGCAAAACTTGTACGACAGAATTATGAAAAAGAGTCAGATATAACAGGAATAAGTCATGATTGAATTCAACCGTGTTTGTCAGTAATATTTTGTGATCCTATATGCAGTGAGAACGGAACTAGCCTGGGCAGCTTGCAGTACAGAATTATGAAAAATACTCTGATATAACAGGAATAAGGGATGATTGAATTCAACCATGTCTTTTAAGAATCTTTGTGATACTTTAGTCATTGAGAATTGGACTAGCCTGTTCAATTTGTAGCTCAAAATGGTGAAAAGATATTGCCATATAACAGGAATAAGCGATGATTGAATTCAACCATATTTTTCAGTAATATTTGTGATTTTTATGCAGTGAGATCTGCACAAGCCTGCACAACGTGTAGCACAGAACTGTGAAAATACTCTGATATAACAGTAAGACATGATTGAATTCAACCATGTCTGTCAGTAATATTTGTGATTCTTTATTCAGTGAAAATTGGACTAGCCTCCACAGCTTACAGCAGAGAATTGTAAAACATACTTGGATATAACAGTAATAAGTGATGATTGAATTCAACCATCTCTTTCAGGAATGTTTATGATCCTTTATGCAGTGAGAAGTGGATTAACCTTTGCAAATTGTAGCACAGAATTGTGAAAAATGCTCAGATATAACAGGTATAAGAGATGATTGAATTTAACCATATTTTAACATTTGTGATTCTTTATGCAGTGAGAACTACACAAGCCTGCCCAACTTAGTGCACGGAACGATGAAAAATACTCAGATATAACTGGAAAAGAGATGATTGAATTCAACCAAACTTTCGATTGGACTAAGTCTGCACAACTTGTAGCACAGAATTATGAAAAAATATTTTGATATAACAGGAATAAGAGATGATTGAATTCAACCATGTCTGTCACTAATATTTGCCATCCTTTATGCAGTGAAAACTGCTGTAGCTTACACAACTTGTAGCACAGAATGATGAAAAATACGTGTAAGTTATGATTGAATTCAACCATGTCTTTCAGAAACATATGTGATGCTTTATTCAGTGAGAATTGGACTAACCTGTGCAACTTATAGCACAGAATTATCAAAAATACTCAGATATAACAGGAATATGACATGATTGAATTCAACCATATCTTTCAGTAACATTTGTGATACTTTAGTCAGTGAAAACTGGACTAACTTTCACAGCTTGTAGCACAGAATTATGAAAACAATATTCATATGTAACAGTAATAAGAGTTGGTTGAATTCAATCATGGTTTTCATTAACATTTGTGACCCTTTATGTAGTGAGAACTGAGAAGTGAGCTAGTCTGCACAACTTGTAGCACAGAACTGTGAAAAATACTCTGATACATCAGAAACAAGAGATGATTGAATTCAACCATGTCTGTCAGTAATATTTGTGATGTTTTATGCAGAGAGAACTGCTCAAGCCTGCACAATTTGTAGCACAGAACTATGAAAAATACTCCAATATAACTGGAAAAGAGGTGATTGAATTCAACCATGTCTGTCAGTAATATTTGCGATGTTTTATGCAGTGAGAACTGCTCAAGCCTGCACAACTTGTAGCACAGAACTATGAAAAATACTCCCAATATAACTGGAAAAGAGGTGATTGAATTCAACCATGTTTGTCAGTAATATTTGTGATCTTTTATGCAGTGAGATCTGCACAAGCCTGTGCAAATTGAAGGTTAAGTACAGATTTATGAAAATACTCGGGATATAATCGAAAATTTTCAACGCACAACATAAATAGAAGATACCTTTAACAGATATGAGTAATTGAAATAAACCAAACAAATTCAAGACAGGAACCTCAAAGAGCCAAACCTTGTTCAGATCTCTTGGTGCAGATCTCATCAGTGCTGTTTTAGTTCAAAAGGTTATATTCTAAAAATATGTCAACCATGTCAAAAAATGAAATTTGTTCACAAATATCTATTAAAGTGACAAAAGAATTTCCAAGAAACTGAACAATCATTTAGTTAAAATTATTCAAAATTGACTAAAAATGGCAATTTGTGAGCACTTGAAATGCCAGAAATTATATGACAAAGCCTAGTTCCTTACTCTTGATTTGAAATGGTCTACAAATGATTTCAACCTGAAACATTTGAATTCACTGTCACCTGGCAGAACCGAAGCAAGTGCAGTTGGCATTTGCAGTAGAAAACCACTGCTAAGTTGATTTTTGTTTTGTGCAGCAATTCCATAAGAATTCCATTTGAGGAAGAAAGATCTTACAATGGATTCAACAACATAATTCTGTAACATTTTCAGGTTGCTCATTTTAATTAAATCAATTTTTTTTTCTGCATTCTAATTTCAAATTTGTGAATACAATCTCTGTGAAGTTTTGGACCCAAAGATTTGGTAGCCTTGATAAATTTAAACCCCAAAAGCAGATGGACCATACCAAATTAATTCAATGTTAATTTACAGAAATTTAGGCTTACTGTTAGACTGTATGTCTAATTCCAACTTTTTGATTCAGGGTTTCATTGATGTTTTTATTAAAATGTGGAACGATTTAAACTGACAAATCAAATATACACTCCCAGATGATGTATGCAATGCATCCTATATGTACATTGCCAGAGCAATGTGACAGTGTGCACTCCTAGTACTTAATATTCTATTGTCATATCATGTCCGAGATGATATTGAGGGGCAGAAAGGGATTGGTGTCATATTAAATTGTCCATATAAGAAATATTTAAATTCCTCCAAGCCAATTCAATGCTTACTGCTTTATGACCCTTTCAAAAGTCCATAACAGGTTCCAAGTATCTGACAAGAATGGGATTCCACCACCTATCCAAATACATGCACATAACTTCTGCTTTTTGGTAAAAAATTTGATATGACATATGCCTTAAGATCAATAAGATGTAACAGATTTTTCTGTAACAGTTTTCAAGTCATGAAAAGTGGCTATCTTATCTAGATTGGTAGCAAGGTTTACGATATATCTCAGAAGGGGAACAGCACTAAAAGCAAAAGAGGAAGTAGTTTGACCTTGATAAAGAATCACCAAAGGGAGATATAAGGCCTTATTAGTATATTAGCCCTAGGGCCAATAATAATGGAGATATAAGGCATTTTTGAATGATGCACCCAGTTAACCCTGAAGTACGAGATATAAAGGTCAATTTTGACACTTGCAAAAGGTTAGGAGGCCATGATTTTTGATACATTGCTCTTGCATGTTGAAGCCCTAGAAGCAACTAGAGGAATGCTTTTGCTAACAAAAGCGAAGCGTCCCTTAAAGTTTAAAATGCTTTGTGGTTTTAAAAAGCGTGCTGTAAAGCTAAGAATGCACAAAGCTGTACCGTATGCTTTCCCAATACCTCTTAATACATTCTGAAGCTATAAAAGCAACAATAAAGGAGATATAAGGCAAAAACTCCAAAGCAGCTATTTATGACCCCAGTTTGGCCCATAAGGGAGGGTCGGGGGGTAAAACTGACCGGCTATTTAGACTCTCCACATATGCTTTCCCAATACCTCTTAATACATTCTGAAGGTCTAAAAGCAACAATAAAGGAGATATAAGGCAAAACTCCAAAGCAACTATTTTATGACCCCAGTTTGACCCATAAAGGGGGGTTGGGGGATAAAACTGACTGGCTATTTATATTCTCCACATATGTTTTCCCAATACCTCTTAATACATTCTGAAGCTATAAAAGCAACAATAAAGGAGATATAAGGCAAAAACTCCAAAACAGCTATTTATGACCCCAGTTTGGCCCATAGGGGGGGGTCGGGGGGTAAAACTGACCGGCTATTTAGACTCTCCACATATGCTTTCCCAATACCTCTTAATACATTCTGAAGCTATAAAAGCAACAATAAAGGAGATATAAGGCAAAAACTCCAAAACAGCTATTTATGGCCCCAGTTTGGCCCATGGGGGGGGGGGGTCGGGGGGTAAAACTGACCGGCTATTTAGACTCTCCACATATGCTTTCCCAATACCTCTTAATACATTCTGAAGCTATAAAAGCAACAATAAAGGAGATAAAGGCAAAAACTCAAAATCGGCTATTTTATGACCCCAGTTTGACCCATAAGGAGGGGTCGGGGGGTAAAACTGACCGGCTATTTAGACTCTCCATATATGCTTTCCCAATAACTCTTAATACATTCTGAAGCTATAAAAGCATCAATAAAGGAGATATAAGGCAAAAACTCCAAAACAGCTATTTATGACCCCAGTTTGGCCCATGGGGGGGGTCGGGGGGGAAAACTGACCGGCTATTTAGACTCTCCACATATGCTTTCCCAATACCTCTTAATACATTCTGAAGCTATAAAAGCATCAATAAAGGAGATATAAGGCAAAAACTCAAAATCAGCTATTTTATGACCCCAGTTTGACCCATAAGGGGGGGTCGGGGGGTAAAACTGACCGGCTATTTAGACTCTCCACATATGCTTTCCCAATACCTCTTAATATATTCTGAAGCTATAAAAGCAACAATAAAGGAGATAAAGGCAAAAACTCAAAATCGGCTATTTTGTTACCCCAGTTTGACCCATAAGGGGGGGCCGGGGGGTAAAACTGACCGGCTATTTAGATTCTCCACATATGCTTTCCCAATACCTCTTCATACATTCTGAAGCTATAAAAGCAACAATAAAGGAGATATAAGGCAAAAACTCCAAAGCAGCTATTTATGACCCCACTTGGCCCATAAGGGGGGGTCGGGGGGGTAAAACTGACCGGCTATTTAGACTCTCCACATATGCTTTCCTAATACCTCTTAATATATTCTGAAGCTATAAAAGCAACAATAAAGGAGATAAAGGCAAAAACTCAAAATCGGCTATTTTATGACCCCAGTTTGACCCATAAGGGGGGGTCGGGGGGTAAAACTGACTGGCTATTTAGACTCTCCATATATGCTTTCCCAATAACTCTTAATATATTCTGAAGCTATAAAAGCAACAATAAAGGAGATAAAGGCAAAAACTCAAAATCGGCTATTTTATGACCCCAGTTTGACCCATAAGGGGGGGTCGGGGGGTAAAACTGACCGGCTATTTAGACTCTCCATATATGCTTTCCCAATAACTCTTAATACATTCTGAAGCTATAAAAGCATCAATAAAGGAGATATAAGGCAAAAACTCAAAATCGGCTATTTTATTACCCCAGTTTGACCCATAAGGGGGGGTCGGGGGGTAAAACTGACCGGCTATTTAGACTCTCCACATATGCTTTCCCAATACCTCTTAATATATTCTGAAGCTATAAAAGCAACAATAAAGGAGATAAAGGCAAAAACTCAAAATCGGCTATTTTATTACCCCAGTTTGACCCATAAGGGGGGGCCGTGGGGTAAAACTGACCGGCTATTTAGACTGTCCACATATGGTTTCCTATTACCTCCCAGTACATTTTATAGCTCTAAATGCAATACTTAAGAAGATAATAGGGGGGTTGGCCTAAATTTAAGGCTTTCAGATTGGAAGGTGTCAGAAAATCACTCATAAATGAGACATTTTTCAAGGGATTGCTCCCAAAATCTAATCAGCTCGCCTTTTCGATAGTATGAACAGGTGTGTCAAATTATAAGGCTCTGTAGCAAGTAGTTTTTCCTGAACTGTGATGACGGGGGGGTGTACTTCAAAAAATAGTTTTTGATCATGTGACCTTCATAAAGGTCAAAGGTCAAATTTAAGCATGCAGAAAAATTTTCCCACGCCTAAGGTATATAACTGCCAAATATGGTTTGAAACCTTCTAATAATAAGGGAGATATTCAAGGGAGACCATAATGCGGCGGCGGCGAGGAAACTGAGGTGAAAACAAATAAGCGCCCTTTCAGGGATGCTTAATTATTAAGGGACATATAATGCCTTTTTAGTACAATGGTCTCAAGTATGACACAGACTGGCGTTTAGGAGTTAAATTTTGTTCATATTCTTATTACAAAATTGTTTTAATAGATAACATATTTAAATATATAGTAGATATCTTTGAAGATATAACATGGGAAAAATATTTATATCAACATCAATGCATTGTTTTATTAAGGTTATAAAGAAAGAGAGTGATGATTCTCACCAAAATTTGATCCAACTGTGATTTTACCATAGTGCTATCTTCTATGACTGTCAGTTGTTGATATCCCACCCCACAAAATATTATCCATACTTGCATTATAATTTATAGACCTTTGATGCACTCTAAAACATTGTACTTCATTTTCTTTGAAAGCTAAGAATACATTTCACAGACTCAGTGTTCTTCACAAGGTATGATACATAAAATACTCCAGTGCACAACTTAATAAAAAACAGCTTATTAGTGTGGTGTACTGTGTGAAATACCAGATTACACTTAGACAAGAAATCCAGATGTGAAATCTTTATGGTTTGTGGTAATTCATTATCAGCACCCTACCTAGTTAAGATATACAGTACAGTAGTGACTGTTTGGGATGAGTAGCCAGAGAGGGAGCAGATAGACCTTCCCCAAGATTAAAGGGGACTGAAATGTTTTTGTGTTAGAATTTACACCCAATAAGAATCCCACATTAACCTTAGCCTTTCTGTTAAATACTGTTACTTTAATAGATCTCAGACTTGTGGTTTAAATTGCCAGGAATTTTTTTAAAAATTAACTACACACTTTAGTTCACTACAAAACAGAATGGTATACCACTGTGACCTCTTCGAGGAGATTGTATTTTGTACATTTGTTTGTCTCTACAATAACTCTAAAAGTAATCAACAGATATTTATAACATTCCCTAAATTATTATTATTATTATTATGTATTTATACTCAGCGCAATATCTCCATATACTACAGGACTCAAAGCGCTATTTACCAATCCGACTGTTCAGGTACCGCCCCAACTCACAAGTAACTGATATTCCCCTAACTGGAAGATTGAGGCTCAAGGATGACCATTTATCAACGTCCTTGAGGTTCTTTAACCTGCCACTGGGGATAGGACCCAATGACAGAGCCACTATGTATCTGCTTGTACCTGGGATTGAACCCACGTCCTCTGAGTTCCTAGACAAGTGTGTTACCCGCTAGGCCACAGTGGCAGATAAATAACATCAGACTTATTTTGTCAAAATAATTTCCTTGCATATAAATTATTTGTAAATCTCTTAATGTTAAAAATCTTAAAGTTAATACATGTATTTGTATCCACCGGATGCATCCGGTGGTTATGCAGGTGTTCCGCTGGAGCCCACCCTGTAACCGACCCTATGACCCTAGGGTCGGTTACAAAAGTCGTAGGGTTGTGAGAAAAAGCGCATGAAAATGCTGAGTCAGTTATGAAATCCCCAACACTTACAGACAGGTCGTAATGACCATCCTGACAAGACGTTGGGTCGGGAATGTTTTTTGCACAGCCAGTCGTAGAAGTACTATGACAAGCCCTAAACCCCTAACAGACAAGCCGGATAACAAACAGACAAGTCGTAAAGACAAACAGACAAGCCGGGAACATGTTCCCAACCCTTCCCGACAGGACTGATTTTTTGGTGGGTCGGGATCTATATAAACCCCCATCACATGTGATTTGCCATTCATTTCACAGTTCAAAGATGACAGGAATACAGGAAGAGAAAGTGATAGATCAAATGAGACTTTTTTATTGAGTTTAATTTTTTATTGTACTTGATCTTTACAAGACACCAAAGACAGCAGAACCCAGCACCTGCCCAGCCAGCATCACCATCATCCCCACCCCCCAGAAGGCCAAGGAAGCCACAGAATCCATGGATCCTGCCGTGGATACAGCAGAGGGAAGAGAGAGGTTGCTACAGAACACTCTTGGATGAACTGATCACTACTGATATACCAGGCTACAGAAACTTCACCAGGATAGAACCTGCATTTTTGACTTGATTGAAGAAAGAATAACCCCCCACCTCAGGAAGAGAATCACCAACTTCAGGAAGCCACTGGAAGTCGGCTTGAAACTTGCAGTTACTTTGAGACACCTATACACAGGGGAAAGCTACACTTCACTGCAATATCAATGGAGGGTTGGAAGAACGAACCATCTGCAAATTTGTCCCCCAGGTCTGCAAATCCATTTTGAAAGAATTTCAACAAGAGTATCTGGTGTGCCCCACTGATCCTGAAGACTGGAAGAAAATTGAAGAAAGATTTAGACACAGATGGAATGTCCCCCATGCAGTTGGTGTACTAGATGGAAAACACATTGCTATCAAGAAGCCCAAGAAGTCAGGCAATGAATATTTCAACTACAAGGGCTACTTCTCCCTGGTACTTTTGGCTTTAGTCGATGCAGATTACAAGTTCCTGTGGGTCAACGTGGGGTCCAGTGGCTCATCATCTGATGCTCAGATATTCAACCGCAGGAAACTGAAAAGAAGAATTGAGAACGGAACCCTGGGAATACCACTACCTGAGCCACTAGGACCTGGGGGGCCAGATCTGCACTACTTCCTGCTGGGGGACAATGCCTTTGCTCTGATGCCTTGGCTTATGAAGCCTTACAGTAGACGTCAACTGACCAGGGAGGAGAGAATAGCCAACTACAGAATATCCAGGGGGAGGAGGGTGGTCGAGAACTCATTTGGTATACTTGTCAAGATATTCAGGGTGCTGTTGACCACCATGGAACAGAGGCCAAAAGTAGTTAAGACACATTGTGTTAACATGTGTGGTACTACATAACATGTTAAGAAGCCATCAGGGGGAGGAGACAGACCCCCTACTCCAGCCGGCGACATAGTAGCACCACAGGCAGACCGGGGAAACAGGGACAACATGAAAAATTCAGAAACCCATCGAGGGAGGTCAAACATCAACGAGACCTACTGAAAGACTATATTAATCACGTGGGGGCGTTGGCTGGGCAGGAGGACAGAGTGTAAGAAGACTGAGGGGGAGAAGATGCTGTCATATATCAGTCCTTTTCAGGACTACCCAAATAATCCAAGAAATTTTATTAAGCCAAGTGCTATTTCCCAAAAAAAGTAACCCCAAATTTCCAACAATTTAATTCAAATTCACCACAGATATTCCCCATCACAAACATAATTCCATCCCACATTCAGTTGAAAAAAGCCAAATTATATCACAGATTCAAACCCAGGTCCTCACTTAACAAAGTAGACATGCCACCCCAACATAACCTGGCTTTAATCTCGTAAAAAAATAATTTGCAAAGTGGTATTAAAAACAGTGTCCAAATAAATACCTATAACTATTTCTTGCCAAGAATTTACAAGAATTAAAAAAATTTGTCAAGTAAATTGGCCAGAAAATAGAAATGCAAGCTTTGCAATCCCAGATAAATAATTTTTCTTCTCAGTTTATCAATTCCTTGCCACTCCTTGAGTCCTTTTTTTTGTTGGGGAGGGGTTGGGAATTTTTTTTAAAATTTTGTTTGGTTTGGGTGGTGTTGGTTTTACTTTGCTTTCTTAGATTTTTTTTTTGTTTTGGGTTGGAAGTTTATTAATATTTGTTCAATATTCATTCATTCACACAATTTTTTTTGTGTACTATGGGGAAGTATAAGTGTTGGATGGTGTGCTTTCTTTGTTTTTGGGCTATCAAACATGTAGCTTAATAATTGTTTTTGGAAGATTCCGGTGGCTCTGAAAAGGGTCGGGTTTGGTGCCACTTGTGCGGGCTAATCTGCTGATTTGGGCTGACTGACTGCTGGCTGGACTGGCTGGGAGGTCTTGACTGTTCTTGATGAGTAATAGATGGCACTGGTGACGGTACTGGTTGAAGTTGAGAGGGTGAAAATGGCTGTGGTGTGTCTATCTGCTGATACTGGAGAACACTTGGAATAGCCGCAAAGAGACTGGATAATCCTGAAGTGTTGTGCTGACTCTCCTCCTATTGTGAAGGTGCAACTGAAGGGGGGTTGTAAATCATCTGTCTGGAAGACCCAGGCTGTTGGTCATCCACAACTACGTAAGACATAGCAGGCTGTGTAGACGGTGAAGATGAAGGCCTTGGTGGTTGCTGTTGATGAACTTTTGCAATCACTGTAACAGGTTCTCCAGTGGAAGTCTGTGTTGGCTGTACAACTGGAATGGAAACTGAGTTTCTGGAATGGTGAGTATGTATTCATGTCCTCCTGTGGCCTGTGTTGCTTGTGGAAGTTGAAATGTGGTGGCCTGTTGACTTGTGGTGACCTGTCTCTTGCGTTCTTCGGCCTTGTACTGTATTTCACTGAGAAGCTTGACAGCATAGTGGAGATAGTTGCAGAACGACTGTCGTGGACTTGGAGTGGGTCCTGACGTTCACCCGGAAATGAGGAAATCATCGACCTCATCTGCTGGAACTGATCTTGCAGTTGCGACTGGAGGCTGTCGTCGCTTAAGACTGGTGCTTGAAGGCTGATGAGTAACATCTGATGCAATACTAATTTCCATCTCAGATTCTGTCTCTGGGTGTATCCTGAACTGAAACTGAGGCTGTGGCTGCAGAAGGCCTCTGGGGTGACTTGAATGCAGAAGACTTGGAAATTCCTTCTGATGTGACCTCGTAGAAAACTGAAACTGTCCTTCAGCCAGGTCTGACATTCTGTGCTCTTGTGAGCTGCTTGTCCTGAATTCATCTGAGTGAGCTTGCCATATCTGGTATGTTGAGTGTCGAACCACTTCTTCACAGTCTTGACAGGCAAGTTTCTGGTAGCTGCTAACTGCTCCCAAAGTCTTTCTTCTGCTTGTCTTTGAAACTGTCATTGCTCTTGTCAAACAGTTCCTCGTGCTGTTTAACGTACTCCACGATGGCTTCTTCGTCTGAATCACTCAGGAAAATGGACTTCATCTGGCCCTTCTTCTGTCTGGATTGAGTTGATTCTACATCAGTATCCATGTCAGTTTGCACTCTTCTCTCTTTCCTGGCTCTCTACCCTCCTCTCTCTCTCCATCCTCTCTCTGTCCCTCTCTTCCTGCTCTCTCCTCTCTCTCTCATCCCTCTCCTCTTTCTCCCTCCTCATTCTCTCTATATCCCCAGCTGTATGTCCTAACTCAAACTGTGGTTCAGTGTCAGTTGGTACTTCAATCTTTCTCCTTCTCACATGTCAAAAATCAAGTTTTACATGTTTGGGTGTCCTTAGGTCATATGACCCCAAAATTGAATTTTTTAAAAGATTGGATAATATTTTGAAAACGGAAAGGTGTCTAGTGTGCATCACATTTAAAAAAACCTTTTTCCGTATTTGTCATATGTATGTGAAATAAGGGCAAGATCAGTAGCAGGTTTTCCATTTTGGTATCTCACCAGTGCAAAACCTTTCCAATTCTGGGATTTCAAAAAGAGTTGTCTCTTAGTACATAACCATTCAAATATGTCTACTGACAGGAGTGAAACATCATCAAATACACAAAAATATGGGACAAAAGTGTGTAATTTCCTCAGATTTTTATTCCAATATTTAATGTTTTTCCACAATAAAGAGGTCTGTTGTAAAGTGTCATCACTGTATTTTAGTAAAATGGTCTTGATACTGACATACCAGTGTTACTGATGCTGCCTATGTGAAATATCAACTTTTAAAAATATTTTGGCATCCTAGCGCTCACTTGAACCAAATATCTTGTTTTCACATGCCTAAAAGGATGCATTGATACCTTTGCAAAAGCATGCAATGGGGTAGGGGGAAACCACATTTTAAAGGTTACTGAAGACACTAATTCTAAGGACTGAAAGGGCTTAAATTACAAAAGTCATCCCAATAGGTTTCTTGAAAGAGCTGTGTATGGTTCCACAGTAAACAAGGCCACTGCCGCAGTGGTTATCTCCCGCCTTAGAATCAGTAAAAATGGAGAACTAAAGGAGATATAAGGCCTTTGTAGTAAAATAACCCCACTTGACATTGAAGAATGGGTCAAAGGTGAAAGTCAGCAATTGTAAAATAGTCTCAGGCCTTGACTTGGTATAAGTTGTTTTCACATTTGGAACCCCTAGTAGCAATGATAAGGGAGATATAAGGCCTTTTAATAGGATAATCCCATTTAACATGTGATATGATGGCCATTTTGTTTTTGAAACTACGCTAAATTATTATCAGGCTAACTTTCCTAGCCATATATATTTTGCACATATTTGATGAACCTAGCTGCAATATTTGAAGTTTTAGAGCATCTTAATGATTTTTAAATAATTGGCTATGGTGGCCATTTTGTTTTTCAAAATAAGGCCAAAATTTTTCTCAGGCAAAACATTTGAAGGCCAGGACTTTTGATGGTCAGTCTTTATATTCTGAAGCCATAGCACCAATAATAACGGAGAAACAAGGTTAGTGTGACAACCTCATTTAACCTTGAAGCAGGGCTCAAAGGTCAAATTCAACACCTAGAAAAGATTCCCTGTCCATGACTTTCTACAAGTTGTTTTCACATTCCGAACCTCTTGGAGCAATATTTGGGGAGATACAAGGCCTTTTTAATAGGATAACCTGTTTGAAATTAAATATGTGATATGACTGACATTTCGTTTTTTGAACTAGGCCAAAATTACTATCAGGCTAGCTTTTTGAGCCATATAGCTTTTGTGCAAATTTCATGAAGCTAACTGGAATATTTCAAGGTCACTACAGCAAGGTCAGTGGTAAAATTAAGGTCACACCATGACATTGCACACCTACACCCCCTAACGCTGGTTGTCCCTACCAAGTATAAACTTCCTGCACCTTATGGTTTCTGAGATACAGTCTGGACAAACTTTTTCCCGCCGCCCGCCAAACTGCATGACCACCCACCCATCCGGACACCATGGGTGAAAACAATACCCTGACAACCCTTTCGGGCTGTGGGATAAAAATGAATAAATTCAATCAGTACGAGCCAATTAAAAAAGACTGTGGTTGCCTGGGAAGGTAGGATCTATTGTCATGTGATCATATTGGAGATCAGATATTTAGATATCCGTGGAGATCACCAATTATATTGTATATTATTACATAATCCCAATTGATTATGTTATGACAATCCATTGTCTTGTATATTAGTGACAAAATAGTAATACATTAGAATTTTTGTTTGTCTTGAAGATGAATTAAGTTTAATTGCCATTATATTGATGTATTTTCATCTATCTTTAAGAAGAAAAGTTACTCAATTTGCTGTATATTCTTCTGAGAAATGTGTCAGTGTAAAATGGTACAGGGAAACTAAACAAAATCAAAACTTTCTGTTGACATTTGTGTTCCAGTATCCATGAGTGTGTGAGACAACCTCTTGGCAGGGCTACTGAAGTGTGAACACAGATAAAATACACAGTATTCAGTGTTTTTGCAGGTTCAGGGTTTGGAGATTATTTTAGAGAGTGAACCCTGGGAACACTGATTTAAACAAACATTAGCCAGTACTTGCTTACACATGGAAGTAATTAAAACAGTTCAACATGTGGTCTCAGGTTAGATTGGCCCATTCCCCCTTGAGAATCATATGAAAGTGTATTTGCTTGCATTGAGATTCACTGATCATTCTTAGGAAAATCTGCATCTCTCTACCCAAAAAATGGGCCACCCCCATCTCCTACCCACCCTGTAATGTTTATCCAGATGTGTGAAAAGTGAAGAATGATTAACATGCTAGTAAAATCTAATAAAATGGGTGGGTTTCTGTGTTTGTTCTGTCCAGAAGCTTTTCCAGCTATTTCATTCATATTACCCCCCACCAAAGTAATTTTGTTTGTGATTATGTTTGTTTGTGATCATGATAACTAAAAAAGTAATGAAGGAATTTTTACGAAATATTTTAAGTGAGTAGATAAATTATTGTATTCTGTTTGGAATACTCATATTATATGCTAAAACAATCATACAAGCCAAATATATGCTTGAACAGTTTGATACTGGAAATTCATGGAACATGTTAAAGGGCTTGAAAACACAGTGTAGTATGAGTTTTGACACACACACAAATAAGCTTTCTTCCAGGACTGGCAACACATTTTGTATGAGAGAGCAGTCACTCACAACCACAAGACACATGCAGATGATGGGCTATTAATTATATGGTCTTCGGATAACATAAACACTTTCAGTGGGGGAGCAGATAAGTCTTCCTCATATTTGAGGGGTTGGGATGGAATAATTCCCAGGACTGCACAGTTTTAATCAAGTTGAAAGAAATCACATCAGTATCCTGACCACTCTCAGAGCAATGAAATTCATTAAGGTGGTGGGGGGCAAGAGGAAGGGACTTCAACTAAGGAAAAATTTTCATCTTTCCCTGACTCTGTAAACAAATTTTGTTATTTCATTGGGGCTGTGGTAGCCTTGCTAAAGGTTCCCGTTTCTTTGTAATTTAGAAAAAAATTCAGTTTGGATAATGCACTTCCAGTTCATACCATATACATATGCTGGCTTTTACATCAGCATACTGCTAAGACAGTATGGTTAGCTTATATGGCCTAACTTGTACTAATGTTTTATGAATATCAAGTAAATATGTATGTACATGTTTGTAAAAGACTTGGTACAAATTATTTTGCGCCTTAGAATCCTCTTAATATAAGGGAGATTAAAAACTATAAAAGTCCTATTAGAATTAAAAGTTCAATTAGAATGTAAGGCTAGGGCTGTGGTGCAGCAAACTTTGAAGAAATAAGAGTACAGGGTAACGGTTTTTGTGTGTGAGGAGTGTAATGTTGTTTGAGGATCAAATGTGACCCCAATCAAATAGTAACTTGGAAATCATCTTCAAGGCCCTGAATTAAATACCTCTTTTAGATTTATGATGTTAGTGAAATGTACTCCATTGTATGGCTTCTAGTTTTTTTAATGCTGGTGAACGTTAAAATATAAAGTTTTTTCTCAGGTTATCTGATTTAACCAGAAAATAATTTTGTGAAAATTTTGGGGTTATTACTTATAAGAAGCCCAATTCTTCAGCCTTGCACCATATTCTTACTTTGTGTTTTGGTTGTGTGGTACAGGCTCTGTCAGCGCTTTTGCTGGTTTTTATGTTTGAAATTACTCATCACTATTAAGGCATTGGAACAAAGATTAAAAATAGCTAGCCTCGGCAGAAAAGAACCCTAGCCCACAAGTACAGCTAAATGGGCAATTACATTGAAACAATGATTTTATATTAACAATGATTGTGCAATAAACCAGCAGACAAATAAATATGTACTTCAATCGGGGATGTGCAGATGACTATTTTACATTTTAATTGACTGCACATACATTTTCATTTGTAGAAACCAGCACATGAATAAATATGTACTTCAATTAGGGATGCGCAGATGACTATTTTACATTTACACTGACTGCGCATACATTTTCATTTTTAGGCACCAGAGACAAAACCGTTAATTAATTAATTTATCTATTTGGGGTTTTACATCGCATTCAACACTGTATAGGTGATATCACAATGGGTAGTTGGAAGGGCAGAGGAAACCAGTACATACAATTGGTCAAGGTCCTGTACTGTAAACTGCATGCCAACCAATGGCAAGCAACTACCAGCGTTCCCACTTGAGGCATGGCTGGGAAGCGAACCCCAGCCTCAGAAGTGGGAGGCGAGAGTGTTACCACTCTGCCACCGTGGCCCCAACCAAACCATTAAAGATGATTGAGTATACCACAACAATGGGAAACAATAGTTTGTTGGACATACCAGACCTTACAGAAAGGTAGATGTAGTGCTAGACAAGTTTTTTACTTTATAAAATATGCCTTAATATAAAGATTAAAAAAACAAAATGGCAGAGTGTATACTATACACCTTAATGTACAGATATGTGTACAAATATTATGTAGAATCTTGATATTTAAGGGCTTAAATGGCTGATTTAATATTACGTGCCTTTGTGCTCTTGTAATAGAATTACAGTCTCCCAGAGAATCTGTAAATACTTTATACTATGCATTGTTAACATGGTAATCTTTTATTAATTCATTTCATGATTCTAGTTTGAATTATACTATTCAATCTATTGTCTATATATTTGCAAAGAACATGAATGCAGTCTATGAAACTTCTTTTTTCTTAAATGTTTGAAACACTCTCCCAAAGTTCCCCAAATAACAGAATGTATTCACAGTACAGCCAGTTGTAAATGTTTACACAAGGGACCCTGCTGGATCTATGTTTTTTCAGCATTCCCCATCACAAAAAAAAATCTTTATCACCCTATAACCATGAGGATATCTTTATTTTAACAGTGTATGTGTGTATAGGTACACTTTTGGGTACATTTTATTCTTGGTATTTGAGACACACATCAACAGTGTTTTGACGAGTTGTTTTCTATTACATGATATAATAATCAAGTATTATTGTTGTTCACTCTTTAATAGAGCAGAGTTTAATAGAACATATTTGATTGCACTATTATCAGAATTAATGAAAATATGGTGTTTGTATCCAGCATGTTTTGTTTATGTTGTTTTTGGAATTCAAAAACTTATGAGGTGAGTTTTCAATTTAAAAATGTCCAAAAGAACAAAAAGCACTATAAAATATATGTTTAGTGGTATGTGCATGTTACAGTAAATATATAAAATCAGTATAGTAAAAAAAATATATGTAAAATATGTGCATATAGAGACTTTTTTCATTCTTTTATGCTTAGGGGTTGTCTGCTGGGTCATACTCACTATTAAAAATTATTTAAACATTTAAATGGCATCATCACAGTCAAAGTTTGATACTTGGTTAAAATCCAGCATTCTTTTATTTTATAGGTAACTAATTTACCTCAGTTTATAATTTCATAAGCAGTTACATGGGATATGTAATGTTAACTTTTTAATATTTTTTTCATTTACAATAAATTTTAATGCAAATGGACAAGTTTATACATTCAAATGTAATGATTATGACCAAATATTTCTCAAATTGTGCTACTGTATAAAAGAATAAGAAGCAAAGTAATAAGTTTAAGATAGAAAATGTAATTTTATCCTGTAGTATGACTCTTTTCCTGTATTTGTAAAAGATTACATATTTTAACAAAATGCTCTAAATGCAACACTTTTCAAGTTATAAGTGATTTAGTGCATGATTTCATGAATTTTAATGCATTTTAGACATTTGTGTCTACCACAGGCCTAATTTAGACATAAAGGCTACCAAAAAGATAGGGTGGCGAGTCCTCTACCATATCAAGCCACCTGCCAAATATGAAAGAAATTTGGAAAGAAATGAGGACTGTAGGTCGCTAACAAGAGGGGTCCAAGGTCAAATCCGACCGCAGCAATAGATTCCCAGCCCATGATTTCCTATAGTTTGGTTTACCATCCCAAACCTCTAGGACCAATAATAAGCGAGTTATAAGCACTTTTAACTTGGGCTATCCTCATTTGACCTTGAAGGAGGGGTCCAAGGTCAAATCCGACCACACCAAAAGATTCCCGGCCCATGATTTCCTATAGGTTGGTTTACCATCCCAAACCTCTAGGACCAATAATAAGCGAGTTATAAGCACTTTTAAGTTTGGCTATGCTCATTTGACCTTGAAGGAGGGGTCCAAGGTCAAATCCGACCAAAACAAAAGAATCCCAGCCCATGATTTCCTATAGGTTGTTTTCACATCCCAAACCTCTAGGACCGATAATAAGCGAGTTATAAGCACTTTTAAGTTTGGCTATGCTCGTTTGACCTTGAAGGAGGGGTCCAAGGTCAAATCCGACCACACCAAAAGATTCCCAGCCCATGATTTCCAATAGGTTGGTTTACCATCCTAAACCTCTAGGACCAATATTAAGCGAGTTATAAGCACTTTTAAGTTTGGCTATCCTCATTTGACCTTGAAGGAGGGGTCTAAGGTCAAATCCGAACACACCAAAAGATTCCCAGCCCATGATTTCCTATAGGTTGGTTTACCATCCTAAACCTGTAGGACCAATAATAAGTGAGTTATAAGCACTTTTAAGTTTGGCTATACTCGTTTGACCTTGAAGGAGGGGTCCAAGGTCAAATCCGACCACACCAAAAGATTCCCGGCCCTTGATTTCCTATAGGTTGGTTTACCATCCCAAACCTGTAGGACCAATAATAAGCGAGTTATAAGCACTTTTAAGTTTGGCTATCCTTGTTTGACCTTGAAGGAGGGGTCCAAGGTCAAATCCGACCACACCAAAGAATCCCAGGCCATGATTTCCTATAGTTTGTTTTCACATCCCAAACCTGTAGGACCGATAATAAGCGAGTTATAAGCACTTTTAAGTTTGGCTATGCTCGTTTGACCTTGAAGGAGGGGTTCAAGGTCAAATCCGACCACACCAAAAGATTCCCAGCCCATGATTTCCTATAGGTTGGTTTACCATCCTAAACCTCTAGGACCAATAATAAGCGAGTTATAAGCACTTTTAAGTTTGGCTATGCTCGTTTGACCTTGAAGGAGGGGTCCAAGGTCAAATCCGACCACACCAAAAGATTCCCAGCCCATGATTTCCTATAGGTTGATTTACCATCCCAAACCTCTAGGACCAATAATAAGGGAGATATAAGCACTTTTCATGACTGCAAAGAAACTCCTGTGGCGGCCATCTTGTTTTTCAAAATGAGGCCAAAAATATTCCCAGTCAAGATTTTATAATGAGGAACATATCCTGCGAATTTGAGATCTCTACCTGTAATACCCTTTGCTCTAGAGGGCCACCAAAAGTCCTTGTTTAAAGTCGAAAAACGCCTGTGGCGGCCATCTTGTTTTTCAAAATGAGGCCAAAAATATTCCCGGGCAAGATATTATGGCTATGAATATTTCCTCCAAATTTGAGAAGGCTAGCTATAATATTTTTTTCGTTAGAGCGGTAACGGTGAAATCTCTCTACACACTGCGGCGGCGTAGGCATAACGAAGTCAAATCCATAGTATCCACCAGATGCTATCCGGTGGATACAATTAGGAGAAAACTTGCTTTATTAGAGTTGGGGGCACGCATGTGCCTTCCATCTTTTCACAATTCTGTGCTACAAATTGCACAGGCTAGTGCAATTTTGAATGAATAAAGTATAACAAATGTTCTTGAAAGACATGGTTGAATTCAATCATCCCTTATTCCTGTTATATGGGAGTATTTTTCATAATTCTTTACTGCTAGTTGCCCGGGTTAATTCAGTTCTCACTGCATATAGGATCACAAATATTACTGACAAACATGGTTGAATTCAATCATGTCTTACTGTTATATGTAAGTATTTTCACAGTTCTGTGCTACAAGTTTTGCAGGCTTGTGCAGATCTCACTGCATAAAAGATCACAAATATTATTGACAGACATGGTTGAATTCAATCACCTCTTTTCCAATTATATTGGAGTATTTTTCATAATTCTGTGCTACAAATTGTGCAGGCTTGAGCAGTTCTCTCTGCATAAAACATCACAAATATTACTGACAGACATGGTTGAATTCAATCATCTCTTGTTTCTGATGTATCAGAGTATTTTTCACAGTTCTGTGCTACAAGTTGTGCAGACTAGCTCACTTCTCAGTTCTCACTACATAAAGGGTCACAAATGTTAATGAAAACCATGATTGAATTCAACCAACTCTTATTACTGTTACATATGAATATTGTTTTCATAATTCTGTGCTACAAGCTGTGAAAGTTAGTCCAGTTTTCACTGACTAAAGTATCACAAATGTTACTGAAAGATATGGTTGAATTCAATCATGTCATATTCCTGTTATATCTGAGTATTTTTGATAATTCTGTGCTATAAGTTGCACAGGTTAGTCCAATTCTCACTGAATAAAGCATCACATATGTTTCTGAAAGACATGGTTGAATTCAATCATAACTTACACGTATTTTTCATCATTCTGTGCTACAGCAGTTTTCACTGCATAAAGGATGGCAAATATTAGTGACAGACATGGTTGAATTCAATCATCTCTTATTCCTGTTATATCAAAATATTTTTTCATAATTCTGTGCTACAAGTTGTGCAGACTTAGTCCAATCGAAAGTTTGGTTGAATTCAATCATCTCTTTTCCAGTTATATCTGAGTATTTTTCATCGTTCCGTGCACTAAGTTGGGCAGGCTTGTGTAGTTCTCACTGCATAAAGAATCACAAATGTTAAAATATGGTTAAATTCAATCATCTCTTATACCTGTTATATCTGAGCATTTTTCACAATTCTGTGCTACAATTTGCACAGGTTAATCCACTTCTCACTGCATAAAGGATCATAAACATTCCTGAAAGAGATGGTTGAATTCAATCATCACTTATTACTGTTATATCCAAGTATGTTTTACAATTCTCTGCTGTAAGCTGTGGAGGCTAGTCCAATTTTCACTGAATAAAGAATCACAAATATTACTGACAGACATGGTTGAATTCAATCATGTCTTACTGTTATATCAGAGTATTTTCACAGTTCTGTGCTACATGTTGTGCAGGCTTGTGCAGATCTCACTGCATAAAAATCACAAATATTACTGAAAAATATGGTTGAATTCAATCATCGCTTATTCCTGTTATATGGCAATATCTTTTCACCATTTTGAGCTACAAATTGAACAGGCTAGTCCAATTCTCAATGAATAAAGTATCACAAAGATTCTTAAAAGACATGGTTGAATTCAATCATCCCTTATTCCTGTTATATCAGAGTATTTTTCATAATTCTGTACTGCAAGCTGCCCAGGCTAGTTCCGTTCTCACTGCATATAGGATCACAAAATATTACTGACAAACACGGTTGAATTCAATCATGACTTATTCCTGTTATATCTGACTCTTTTTCATAATTCTGTCGTACAAGTTTTGCTGGCTAGTTCAGTTCTCACTGCATAAAGGATCACAAATGTTCCTGACAGACATGGTTGAATTCAATCATTATGTTATATCAAAGTATTTTTCACAATTCTTTTTTAATTTGTACAGGCTTAGTCCAATTCTCATTGAATAAAGTATTACTAATGTTACTGAAAGACATGGTTGAACATTGTACTGAAACAAGGTTGAATTCAATCAGTTGTGGATAAAGATTTAAATGATAAAATATTGCTCAAGCTTCCTATCTAAGTGTATACAGACTATAAAATGCACAATATGGCTAATTTATGGCAAAAATTATTATAGTGATTGAAAAATGGACCAAACTTGGCACTATTAGAAAAGTGCCAAATTCATTTAGACCTTGTTTATAATTACTCACTTATCTTTAGGCCTAAGTCCACAAAACCAACAAAGCTTTCGAGGGCGTGAAAATTCATTGGGACTATTAATTTACAAAAAATTCTGTAGCTGTGGTAGTTTTGGAGAAATCTGCGTGAAACACTAATGCACGCATGCACACACACACACGCACACACACACACGATGCATTTTATAATCTCCCGGAATTAAGCAATTCCATTTACAGTATCAAAATTTAAGAATAATTAAAATCAGTTCCATTCTGACTCCTGGATGTAGCCTGTAGCCTCTCCCTTTGTTAACTTACAAATTCTGATTACATGACCCCAATATATAGCCTGGTCAATGACAATTCTAAAGCACCAATTAAGAAAAGGATATACTGCTATACTGCACAAGAATGTCATCAGTTTTAAAACAAATTAACTGGGATGAATGATCACAAATGGCCAGTTTCTAAAACGGATAAATACACAAATGCCACCACAAATTAATTTTCACTGCCCAAGGTGACTGGCTAAAATAGCTAAAGTTACTGATGACTTGAAAACTGCACTGATACAGTAAAGAGAGAAAGGCATCCCGTATAAGATAAATTTATAAATACTAATCAGGTTTTTCTGCTTCATGTGTTTGTCAATTTTTTGCAATATTATTTTGAAATAGCAGTACTATTATTATTCGATATACCCGAAAGTGGGGGAGGTGGCATTCCTCCCGCTGAGTGTATTCTTTGTCCCCCTGCACTCCCAGAAGGACCAGAAAGTTCCTTTTCTTGTCTTTCCATCAAAGCATGCTCCTGTAAACGTTTTAGTTCATCTTCTTTTTGTCTTTCCTGCAACACCTGGGCCTGTTGCTGCATTAACTGGAGTTGCTCTAACCTCTCTTGTTCTTGTTGCATCTGAAGGAAATGTAAATTTCTTTCAACTAATTTGTCACTGTGTTAACTAGTGCTGGGACGATGTTCGCAAACTTCGGTATTATCGCTCGCTGGCTCATTGCCAATCAATGATCGGTAAAATTTAAGTAAAACCGATATTTGCTAAATCCATTTCTTTGCAGCCTTTTGGTCACAATAAAATGCTAACCTTCATAATATTTTGTAAAAATCTGAAATATCCATCAGTTAAAATCACAAAACTAGCCGTGAATGCGTAAATAGAAACACCTTGGGGTTTTCCAACTGTTGTCACGGTGATAATAAAATCAGCCAATCACAAGTGAGGATACATCAAGCATGGTCTGTTAGTGAGGGAGACGTCTGTGAATGGCTTTTAGATTATATTTTGGTCATATTTGTGGTAATTTGTGTGTATTTTACTTGATATAATTTAATATTTGATTTTATCTGTCTTTTTTACACTTCGACTCCATAATCGGAAATGTCCGAAGTTTGGTTACAAATGTCCGATACGAACATCGACAGGGAAAATCCAAGCGATCTCCCAGCACTAGTGTTAACTGTTAAAAAGTTTTACAGTTGTTACTTCTTTCACCAACATTTGTACTTTTCATTTAAAAGTTAACAAAAATATCTTGATTTACTAAATATTTATCTCAAATATTCTATAAGAAGGCTTATTCTTTCAGTGTATTTGTCTACCTGTAAAGCTTTTTGTTGGGCTTCCATCAGGTCTTGTTCTTTCTGTCTCTCCAACATCATCTGCTGTTGCATGGCTCGTTCATGAAGTTCTGCATCACGGCTCTAGATCAAACATTATTTTGTAACTAGACATTGCATCTTATCACAGTATATACCCAGACTAGGCAAATTCAGTTTGATACAGACAGAAACTAGAAATAGGACGCCCTGTTGCTTGTAGCTGCGACATATGAATAGAAACAGGATAGTATAGAAGAACACACATTATCATGTGTAATGTCCACCCTATCAACCTTTTGTTAAGAAGATAGAAGCAAATTCCTGTTTATCTATTTT
The DNA here is from genome assembly GCA_964017235.1 of Sabellastarte sp. h YS-2021. Lineage (NCBI taxonomy): Eukaryota > Metazoa > Annelida > Polychaeta > Sabellida > Sabellidae > Sabellastarte > Sabellastarte sp. h YS-2021. The sequence goes on from OZ024928.1 coordinate 143,218,737, forward strand.
TGGCAAAAATTCGAAAATTCAAAATGGCCGCCATTTTTGGGAAAAGGAAAATTTTTTGAAAATTGCCAAGAGTACATTTCTAAGATAGCCTATGGGTCGAAAATTTCAACGAAATAACTCTATTTTGCACGGTTAAGGCCAGTTTGTGTTTTTCCATTTTTGGCAAAAATTCGAAAATTCAAAATGGCCGCCATATGTGGGGAGGGGAAAATTTTTGGAAAATTGCAAAGAGTACATTTCTTAGATACCCGTTGGGTCGAAAATATCGCCGAAATCGCTCTATCTCGCACGGTTAAGGAGATAGAAGCAAATTTGTGTTTTGCCATTGTTGGTAAAAATTCGAAATTCAAAATGGCCGCCATTTTTGGGGAGGGGAAAATTTTTTGAAAATTGCAAAGATTACATTCCTTAGATACCCTGTGGGTCGAAAATTTTGACGAAATCGCTCTATCTCACACGGTTAAGGAGATAGAAGGAAATTTGTGTTTTGCCATTTTTGGCAAAAATTCAAAATGGCCGCCATTTTTGGGGAGGGGAAAATTTTTGGAAAATTGCAGAGTACACTCCTTAGATACCCTGTGGGTTGAAAGTTTTGCCGAAATCGCTCTATCTCGCACGGTTAAGGAGATAGAAGCAAATTAGTGTTTTGCCATTTTTGGCAAAAATTCTAAAATTCAAAATGGCCGCCATTTTTGGGGAGGGGCAAATTTTTTAAAAATTACCAAGAGTACAATGCTCAGATACCCTGTGGGTCGAAAATTTTGCCGAAATCGCTCTATCTCGCACGGTTAAGGAGATAGAAGCAAATTTGTGTTTTGCCATTTTTGGCAAAAATTCGAAAATTCAAAATGGCCTCCATTTTGGGGAGGGGAAAATTTTTTGAAAATTGCAAAGATTACATTCCTTAAATACCCTGTGGGTCGAAAATTTCGACGAAATCGCTCTATCTCGCACGGTTAAGGAGATAGAAGCAAATTTGTGTTTTGCCATTTTTGGCAAAAATTCGAAAATTCAAAATGGCCGCCATTTTTGGGGAGGGGAAAATTTTTGGAAAATTGCAAAGAGTACACTCCTTAGATACCCTGTCGGTCGAAAATTTCGACGAAATCGCTCTATCTCACACAGTTAAGGAGATAGAAGCAAATTTGTGTTTTGCCATTTTTGGCAAAAATTCGAAAATTCAAAATGGCCGCCATTTTTAGGGAGGGGAAAATTTTTGGAAAATTGCAAAGAGTACATTCCTTAGATACCCTGTGAGTCAAAAATTCTGTCCAAATCGCTCTATCTCTTACGGTTTCTGAGATATTAAGATTTTTTCGTTTTTCGCAAAAATTCAAGATGGCCGCCAAAAGTGGCGAAAATTGAAAATTTTCAATTTTGTACAGAATACTCTTCTACTACCCTGTGAGTCAAAAATTCTGTCGAAATCGCTCTATCTCTTACGGTTTCTGAGATATTAGCAAATTACTCAAAAGTAGTACTGAAAATACACAATGAAGTACCTAAATGGCTATTACTCATGTACTGACAAAGCTATCAGTCCCAAATGCAATACCAAGCGAGCTATGGACATAACAATCTTGTATTCAAAATTGTAGTAAAATTCTTTAATTATCTTGGCTTAAATGCACGGAAACCAATGGGTACTGAAAATAGCTGTACTTAAGTATTACTCAGTAAGCAAAAGAGGTACAACAGCCAAAAGCAATCCCAAGCAAGCTACTGACCCAATAAGCCTGCATACCAAATTTGGTGACAATAGCTCTAATACTTTTCCTTTAAATGAGCGGAAACCATGCGTGACGCCGGACATCGGACGCCGGACATCGGACGCCGGACATCGGACGGCGAAAAAACCAAAAATAATATATCCACCCCCCAGGGGGGTGGACATAATCACACAATTGAGGCATAAGGGATCTTGATATGCTGATGTAACTAACCTTGAAGGAGACATCACAGGTCGAATCTGATAATGGCCAAAAGGTCCCCAAGCTATCATTTCCTTTAAGTTGATTAAGAAAAGTTATTTAGATCGATCATAAGGAAAACTTTTATGGTTAGTCCACGTCATTTGACTCATAACAAGCATTCTGACACATGCAATTATCTCCCGCCGTATAAATTAGATGTACTAAAGATAGTGGAATGTAGATTTTCTTGTGAGATGGAGGAACATGTAGAAGTGACAACAAGCAAGAGGCACTTTAATGTTTGATTGCAATACTTTAAAGATAAAAGGCATTTACTCATTTTAGTAGCTATTACTCTGCCATCCAAACATCCAAAAAGCTACAGTTCTGCAACTTTACTATGTAGATCAACCCAAAGTAGATGAAGGAGTTATTTAGAAGAAATTGCCTATCTGTAACACTTTTAAAGATAAAAGACATTTACTAATTTTAGTGGCTATTACTCTGCCATCCAAAGAGCTACAGTTCTGCAACTTCACTATGTGGTAGATCGCCCAAAAGCAGGTGAAGGAATTACTTAGAAGAAATTGTCTATGTCCAACACTTTTAAAGATAAAAGACATTTACTCATTTTAGGAGCTATTACTCAGCTATGCAAAGAGCTACAGTTCTGCATCTTCACTATATAGTAGATCATCCAAAAGTAGGTGAACAACTTATTTAGAAGAAATTGCCTATCTGCAATACTTTTAGAGATAAAAGACATTTACTCATTTTAGCAGGTATATGACTCAGCTAAGAGCTCAGCAAAGACCTATAGATGGGTAACTTCACTATGTGGTAGATGACCCAAAAGGTGAATGAGTTATTCCAAAGAATATGCCTTTTTGTAACACTTTTAAGAGATAAAAGACATTTAATCATTTTAGTAGCTATTACTCAGCTATGGAAAGAGCTACAGTTCTGCAACTTCACTATATGGTAGATCACTCAAAAATAGGTGAATGACTTATTTAGAAGAAATTGCGTATATTCAACACTTTTACAGATACAAGACATTACAGTTCCCTGAAACATTTTCTTTCGCTTGGTCTCAACAAAGGCTTCAATTGAGAAGAAAATGTTATCAACTAATTTCCAAAGCTTAAAATTATACAAACTTAAAGTCTGTGGATCAATTAATTACAAATGACTATAGTAGTAGATAGTACTGAACTACTATCTCAAGGAAAACCTATTATATACTGAATTATTTCATGAACTGATAATATAAAAGTTAGAACTTTAAGGATTCTTTCAGAATAAATTCGATAATTTTGACTACAACAGCATGCTTTTATAAATGATTTATGCAAATGAAAACAAATTTTATATTTTAATTTCACTTTACATCATACCTTATCTTGATAAAAGTACAGGTAATTAAAGGCAAAAAACAGTATCCAGTACATTTTAATGACAACTTTTGAATTTGTCAACAGATTTTTAGTTTTATGTAAATATCTAACTTGTGAAAGGCTACTATCCTATCAAAGTTTAAAAACATTGAAAAAATGGGATGAGGCAATATCTCAAACAGATGTTTACGCTTTCTGCATTCCAAGACAAGTGCACTTATAGTATTTCTCCTGTGTTTGTTAGAACTGTTAGAAGCTTGAGAAAAAAACAGCAAATGCAAAAAAAATGAAGGCTAGTGAGCTTTTTTCTGGTAAAACTTAAATCTTCAAAGAAACATGTTATCTTTCTTCAATTTGTAAATATATACATTATATCTCCAACTAAACAGAACTTTGTTATGAACCTGTGACGTCATCAATCATCTACTACAAGAAAAACAATATGTTGGCTTTTTACTCCACTTTCATTATATTTATTTTTTCTAATGCTATTTATGGCTCTTGTACCATATATTTCTTAAAATAAACCACATTTTCATTCTTATAGCTTGCTTGTCTATTGAATTAAGTTAACTTCACAAATTTTTGTGAAAAAATGCTTCCTATGACCTTTAAAGATAAAGTTTAACACAAGACAAATCAATGGCAAGATGATAGCATTAATCAGCAAACTGAAAATTATTAAGCTTTAAAAGTTATCGATTGAAGTATAGCTGTCAATGGAAAATGCATAACTAAGTAAAAAAGCATCAGAGATGCCCGTACCCCACAGCCTGGGGAAATAGTTTTCAACACCACGAGATAGAGAAGTGGTCAAAAAGTACAAAGATCAGGATATTTTCAGGGCAGTGTTAGTTATACATACATACAAATAATGTTTAAGTAGAGAAAATAACAGAGAAAGAAAATGTATGGAAAGATAAAGTATTAAAACAAGACAATTCAATAGCAAGATGACAGCATTAATCAGTAAACTAGAAATTATGAAGCTGTAAAATTTATTAATTGGAGAATAACTGTTAATGGAAACAGCATAATTAATTAAAAGTACATATAATAAGTTGCATCAATCCATATATCTTTGTTATAAGAGAAACATGTCTCAAATGTGACAGGTGAATACACTTTGGCAGAGCCAAAATGAAAGGTCACACCATGATGTACACCTACACCCCCTTTCCAATGTCCCTACCAAGTATCAACCTTTTACAGCTTACGGAATCCAAGAAATAGCCCAAACAATATTTTAAAACTCATGATCACAATGACAATGTCAAAGGTCAAATCAAGATCACACCATGATATTGCACACCTACAACCCCTAAGCAATGTCTCTACCAACTATCAACTTCCTGCACTTTACGGTTTCATAGATATTGCCCAGACAAAAATTTTAAAGGTCAAAGTCACTATGGCAAGATCAAAGGTCAAATCAAGGTAATACCATGACGTTTTACACCTACAACCCCCAACCAATATACTACCAAGTATCAACCCCCTACACTTTGTAGTTACGAGATATACCCTGGACATGACATTATAGATCACCATGACGTTACACACCTACACCCCTTAACTAATGTCCCTACCTAGTATCAACTTCCTACACCTTACAGTTTGCGAGATATAGCCCAGACAAGATTTTATATGTTAAGGTAACTACGGCAAGGTTTTTTTTGTTTTTTTTTTAATTCAATTATTTTAGCGGATTTCACTTTTCTTTAGTTTAAAATCATTACTATGAGGTGAAAATTATGGAGCAAAGGTGTTTCCACCTTTCTTTGAATGAAAAGCACTAAATACCATTTCTATAATTGCTGCCTGCTGTAAGCCAACTTTCATCTTCTCATCATCAGTCAAAGCCTGTAAACACAGTAAAAACATCTGACCAACCAACTTCCAGACACACCCACACCGGAAATGCCAATACATGTGGTATGTGGTAGTATAAAGTTAAAGAAGTAGTTTGTGAATAACACATAACTTACAGATATTACTTTGGAAAGTTGTGAATTTCTTACTGGCTGTCATATCTATTATCTTATCACATTAATTAGTAGAAACACTGTAATTCATATGGTGTTTTTCAAGGGCCATCAAACATGTGGGTCTGAAACAAACTGATATACTTTCTACATTTCATGCACTCAATAAAGTAGTCAAATGTGAACTACCTACAGCATGCAAGGAAATTTACTTATAAAAATTTAATTTACTTATTAAATTTGCAATTTTATTGCGTTAATACATCCTATCCAATGGACAATTGCTGAATAACTACTGCTTGGTCGGCGGGTAAGTTACTAGGGAAAATGCATGAACTCAAAACTAACAAATTACTAAGGCCTGGGTAGTCTTAATCCAGGTAATCCAATAGGGCCTAAGTCGGTATCCAGAAAACCGGTTGACCGGGTGGAATAACCGACACTGCCCCCTCCCTCTTTTTTTTTTAAGCATTACTGCTCTGAGTGGGGGGAAGAGAGGGATGAGTTCAATCCCAAGAATATAAACCTCCCAAAGGAAGCATGTCACAGTTTTTTTTGTTTTTTTTTTTTAGGTTGATTTATACTTATCTAAGTCTGAGTATATACACTATGTACATATTTACAAGCATGTCCCCTCATTATTGGCCTTGTTCGTGGATCTGCTGAGCAGCCACAACCGGCCCTAAATGGAAAAGCTCTGAGTCAGCCCAGGCCACATCCTTCAGATAGAATTGTGTGAAGGTGTTGTGAGATTTCCAGTGGCAAGCTGACAAGATCTGGTCTATAGAAATTCCAGATTGAAAGGCTTTAGAAGCGGCAAAGGCCCTTACATCATGGGCTTTAACCTGATGTAGAGTGAGGGCTTGCTGGTCAGAGAGCTCATAGCATAGGATCACGGTCTGTTTGATCCATGAGGAGACGGTGGCAGGAGAGATGTCCTTGTCAAAGCCTTTCTTAAAGGAGACAAAAACTAACTCTTTGTTCTGCCTAAGATCTGAGGTCCTATCCAAATAGTAGCGCAGGGCTCTAACTGGACATAGTGACCTGTCACCCTTGAGTGATTTATCCAGAGTAGGGGCCAGGGCTGGAATAACCACCGGGGCCACACTTTCTGGACCCTCTTTGGCCAGCTGATTCTTGGATAGAAAGCTGGGTGAAGGATACAAAGACACCTTAGATCAGTCTGACTGGTGCCTGATGTTCTTATGGAGCCAGCCATGGATCTCACTCCTGCGCTTACCAGAACCTAGGGCCAGCAGAAAAACAGTCTTGAAGGTCAAGTGTTTTAGAGAGGCCTCCTTTAGGGGTTCAAAGGGTGCTTTTGTCAGCTGGTGTAGAACCAGGGACAAATTCCAGGAAGGTATACCCCTCCTACCCTTGGGTCTGTCTCTATGGAAACTGTCCAGGAGACGGGTGAGATTTTCATCTTTGCTGACATTTACTGGTACATTACCCAATTTGTCAGCAATGGCTGATCTATAACCATCTATCGTGCCTGGTTGTAATTTCTTGTCCTGGAACAAGTACAGCAGGAAATCAGCTATAGTCTTTAGAGGTGGTGCCCTGAAGTCCACCTGATTACTGAGGCACCACTTTGTAAAAATGATCCACTTTGCCTCATAGACAGATCTGGTTGATCCTCTTTGAGGAGCCTCAATTCGTGCTGCCACTGCCTCAGAGAAGCCCTGCTCCTTGATTGCTGAGGCTCTAGGAGCCAGGCATGTAAGTTCAGATTTGACAGATTCCTGTGAAGGACCTGGTTGAATGGCTGAGATACCAGGTTTGGTATGTTGGGCAGGCACAGTGGGATTTGACTGGACATTGCCACTAGATCCCAGAACCAGGGCATGTTGGGCCACCCTGGGGCAATCAGAATTATTCTGTTGCACGGATAGTCCTGTAACTTCTCAACCACTTTGCCCAAGATGGCTGCTGGTGGGAAAGCGTAAGGGTCCAGTTCCTCCCAAGACAGACTGAGAGCATCCACTGCCCAAGCTTGGGGGTCTGGAACTGGGGAGACGAATTGCGGAAGTTTGTTGTTGAACCTGGTGGCAAAAAGGTCCACTTGGGGTCTGTGCCACCAGTTGCATATTGTGTTGAATATCTCCGGATTGAGTGACCATTCTGTTTGAATGACCTGACCCAGTCTGGATGGTTTGTCGGCTATGACATTTAGACGATCGGGGATATGTCGAGCTTTGAGGGTTACTTGACTTCTGGCGCACCAGGTCAGTATTCTCCATAGTAGGGCACACAGAGGGCCTGACTTCATTCCCCCTTCTTTGTTTATATAGGCTACCACAGTAGTGTTGTCGGTAGCTATGAGAACTACCTTGTTTGTACAGAAAGTTTGGAACTCCTTCAGTGCCAGGAGAACTGCTTTCAACTCTAGGTAGTTTATGTGCAGTTTGCTTTCTGGGAGTGACCAACTTCCCCTTGCCATATGTTCGTTTAAGTGAGCGCCCCACCCTTCTTTTGATGCATCTGTAAAGATTTGGAGAGCATGTGCTAGAGGGTGTAAGGCTTGACCTGTGATAACATTGTCCTCCTCCAGCCACCATCTCACATGTGGGTGGAGTGATCTTGGAATGGGGATGGTCTTCTCTAAAGTTTCCGGTATTCTCCAGCTGTTCTTGAGGTGCCACTGTATGGGCCTCATGTGTAATCTGCCCATATGAACCTGCTTTTCTGTGGTAGTCAGTTAGCCGATCAGGGACAATTGAAGTTCCGGACCGGGCACACTGGAGAGGTTAATATCTCCCATATCTTGACCTGTAGGTTCTGCCAACGTTCTTGGGTGGGTCTGACCCTGCCCTCTTTCAAGTCGAACTGGTAACCTACGAAATTGAAAATTTGTTTTGGTTCCAGTTCTGATTTTTCCTGATTTACTAGCCATCCCAGGTCCTTGCAAAGGGTGACCAGGCTTTGTGTCTGTTGACGACAAACCTGGAGGGGACCTGGCCCTGACCAACCAGTCGTCTAGGTACTGGTGGATCCTTATACCCTGTCTCATGGCTAGCCACTTGACCTCCTTGGCTATCACTGTGAACTCCATGGGAGCCGTGGACAGGCCAAAGGGCAGTGCTTTGAATTGATAGGTCTTGCCTTGGATATGAAAACGCATGTACTTCCTTGATTGACTGTTTATTGGGACATGGAAGTACGCGTCTTTGAAGTCTATGGAGGTAACCCACTCCCCTGTCTGGAGAGAGGTCCGTATTGTCTCTGGGGTCTCCATTTTGAAAGTTTGTGTTCTCAGAAAGTTGTTTAATTTGCTCAGATACAAGATGGGGCGCCACCGGTTGTTGGGCTTTGGTACAAGGAACAACCGGTTGTAAAACGCCAGGGATTGTGGATTTTGAACCAGTTCTACAGCATTTTTGTTTAACAGCTGATGAAATGCCTCCAACAGGTAGCTGTTCCTGTGGGGATCTACATAACAGCTTGTTATTGTAGGATTTCTTGTCAGATAAGGTCTGGACCGAAAGGGTAGGACGTAACCCTCTCTGAGGACTGAAACCACCTTGGGGTTGACGTCTAGGGCTGCCCATTTTTCCCAAAACTTGTGCAATCTTGACCCTACAGGAGGATTTGGTACAGCAAGTGGGACATTTGTGACATTTTGTACAGAACTCAATTGATTTACACAGGAAACACCTTTCACAGATTTTATTGATCTTTGATGGTCGGGGATTACGCCTTTCTTTTGCGGCAACCCTCTTGCAAAAGGTACATGAGAAACAACATGATAAGATACAGGTAACCGAGTTCTTATCTTTGAAAAACAGTCCTTTCCGGTCAATTTTAAATCTTGTTCTTTCACTACACTTGACACAGAAGCCTTGCCCTGACCGGTTAAAGAAACTGGATGAGCACAGTAACTGTCATTTAAACTGCTTCTGAGACTTGGCAGGTCGCTGTGAAAAAGAGGAGCCCTTGCCCCTAGTAGGTCTGTGTCCACGATGTCTAATCTGTTTCCAAGCCGGAAGAGTAGACATTTGCTCAGATTGCTGGTGGTAGTGTGGCTTTGAAGACTGAGCATAAGGGTGGAAACGCTGCCCTTTCCTTGTTGGACCTGGAGTACACTTATCCTCAACATGTCGTATCTCCTCTTCTGCTTTAGTGATGATATGGTCCGGGAAAAGAGCACTCATGTGAAGTGGAGCGGACCTAAGCGACATGAGAGTATCTTGTTTAATTCCTGACCGGATGAACTCCAGGTAACTGTCTCTCTGGGCTAGAGTTAAATTCTCCACATTCACAAAAACACCATCTGATAGATCTTGCATGGTGCGAGCCATGGCCTGGGTGATAGATCTGTTAAAGGTGACCAAAAAATCCAATTCATCAGAGGCTTGAGTGAGTTTGGGTGAAGACTTTCCCTTGGAAGTAATCCCCTGAATAATCTTCAACTGGGTGGCCATATTTTCTTGCACTTTGGTAAGACAACGGCTGAAAGCTGTAGCCTGGTTGCACATATACGTTTGGTCCCGTGCAGCCAGTTCCCACTTCCTCAAGGTGTCCTGTGACACCGGGCGAGAGGCTGGAGCAGAAGGGAGAGAACGACCAGCTATCCTAGGGAAACTACTGTTTAACCTTGCTGGTTTGCTTGTCCAAGTGTATACTTTGGACCGGGAAAAGTCTTTCTTCTCACTATGCAAATCAATTCCAAATCCAAAATCCTTTTTTTGCTAAAGGATTTCAAATCCTTTCAAATCCTTTAAAAAAAGGATTTAACTCCTTCAAATCCAAATCCTCAAAGGATTTGACCCCAACCCTGTTAAATATTAGATTAAAAATTATCACAGTGAATACTGTTTGAAAATTTTGAAATAAGTAGCCAGAAAAATATATCAGAAAAAAAATCTGAATCAATTAATTCAGCCTAGGCTTAAAGTCTAGGTACTTCTTTGGCACACTAACCTGATCACCCATTGGGTCTTGAGGATCCATGATAACTGGAAATACAACAAGATTTTATAAATGTTAGTAATACAAAATGATTGTGCAATGATTCAAAGTACAAAGCCAAAGAGGTATAAGTATAGGTAACAGTTAAATTTAATATTTACTAGTTTTAAAATGATTTTCTTATTTTTTTTATTTGTTCAGTTGAAAATGGCACATATTCATATAAAGATAACATAAAATTGGTTATTTTTCCTATTAATCAAAGATTACTATAGTCAAGTTACCCATTTCAGGAGTCACCTAATTTCTGGACTGTATTTGTACTTAAATGTAAAAAAACAAAGTTTTCCAGTTGTAATTTTTAATGACATGGTATTATGATGTACTCAATGGCACCTAATTGTTTTGATTAATTAATAGGCCATTTGGATTGATTGTGAATGTAAGAAATGATTATTTAAAACTTATTTGGACATTTTGATGGTCATCACATCATAAAAAATCGTAAAAAAAACAAAGTGTCAAGATAAATTACAATGTTCATGTAAGTACTCATTACCACTAGCATTACTGGGCTTTACAGAAATAGAATTTATTTCCCCAGTTGTTTTTTAAAGTTATATGGATGACCTTTATCGGATCCTGTAGATATTGTGGTAAAATAACCTCCTTAAAACATCTTTTTCAATGGTTGATTTGATAGGTGAATAAACTCCAAATTTAGTTGATGGTCTTAAGAGCTGTCTTGTTAAGGGTTGTTGCAGCAAAGCGTTTCCAGAAATGTTTTATCTTCATGAGCAGGAGTATTTTCTGTAAGATTAATACAGTCTGTGTCAAGTTTTTTGGACAGGCACTTCTTGTTATGACCAAGTCCTCTATCCTTCCCGTACACCTTATCACATTTAAGGCAGTTACAGGCGACTAACATGCTGGTTTTGTCTGTGTCTTTTAAGGCTAGCATTTCTAGTGAAGTTACTGAAAGCCAACTTCAAGCTCGGCAACAGAAAGCCCAAGGACCAACGCATTTTGTCTGCCAAAACTGGAATATCACTGAACACAGTAATGATGATGCTACCACATTCAATGAGAAACCACTCATGGACCACAACAGATCACCAAATCTGTAAGTAGCACCAACTAGAGCCTTAATTAAACACCCTTGTAATAAAGTGAAGAGTATTGGAGACTCAACCGATAATGCACAACCAGTATACTATATTTTGTGAATGTCCTTTGATACACAAAATACGGTCTAATGTGAAATACCATGTGTAACTGCAGAACAATTATTTACACAATCCTTCACTAGTGGATTTAGTCTAACAATATATCTGATCATATACACATAATCTGGTAATTACAATGTGGGTGAGACAAGAACAGCATTCAGGCCTCAAGTCTAAAAACACAAAGCCTATCATAAGCATGCTGTAAAGCTAAGAATACACAAAGCTGCACCGTACTGTTACATAAACCAACCCCCTTGGTGATATCATGACAGGGAAAATCCTACAAAGGTCATCTTTAATTAACATAAACAAGGGTTGTAGACATAGACAAGCTGGAGAAAGTGTTGTACATTGGATGTAACTTTAGTAAATTTTGTGTTTATTTATTTGTTTATGTGGGGTTTTACGTCGCTTTCAACACTGTACAGGTCATATCACGACGGGTAGTTGGAAGGGCAGAGGAAACCAGTACATACAGTTCGCTAGGGTTCTGTACTGTAAACTGCCGACCAACGGTAAGCAACTACCAGCTTTCCCACTTACAGCCATGACGGGGATCGAACCCCGGCCGCAGAGGTGGGAGGCGAGAGTGTTACCACTCTGCCACCGTGGCCCCTAGTAGTAAATTTTGTGTAAATGCTACAAAGCATTTCAGTCACGAGTATTGATAACTTCATATATAATCATGTGTGCAAGTATGTATTGCTATTTAGATTGTCCAGAGGGTTTTGCAATAGGTTTTAATACATTGTGAAAGCATAAAAGCAACAATAAAGGCACAAGCTATTTCATGACCCCAGTTTGACCCATACATGGGGGTCAGGAGGTAAAACTAACCGGCTATTTAGACTGTCCAGATATGGTTTCCCAATACCTCTTAATACATTCCGAAGCTATAAAAGCAACAATGAAGGAGATATCGGGTAAAAACTCCACAACAGCTATTTTTTTACCCCAGTTTGACCCATAAGGGGGGGGGGGGGGGGGGGGGGGGGGTTCAGGGGATAAAACTGACCGGCTACTTAGATTCTCCACATATGCTTTCCCAATACCTCTTAATACATTCTCAATCTATAAAAGCAACATTAAAGGAGATATAAGACAAAAACTCGAAATCAGCTATTTTAAGTCCCAAGTTTGACCCATAAGGGGGGTCAGGGGTAAAACTGACCGGCTATTTAGACTCTCCCCATATGCTTTCCCAATACCTCTTAATACATTCTGAAGCTATAAAAGCAACAATAAAGGAGATATAAGGCAAAACTCCAAAGCAACTATATTATGACCCCAGTTTGACCCATGGGGGGGGGGGGGGGGGGGGGGTCAGGGGATAAAAGTGACCAGCTATTTAGATTCTCCACATATGCTTTCCCAATACCTCTTAATACATTCTAAGGAGATATAAGGCAAAAACTCCAAAGCAGCTATTTATGACCCCAGTTTGGCCCATAAGGGGGGGTTGGGGGGTAAAACTGACTGGCTATTTAGACTCTCCACATATGCTTTCCCAATACCTCTTGATACATTCTGAAGGTATAAAAGCTACAATAAAGGAGATATAAGGCAAAACTCCAAAGCAACTATTTTATGACCCCAGTTTGACCCATAAGGGGGGGCAGTGGGGTAAAACTGACCGGCTATTTAGATTCTCCACATATGCTTTCTCAATACCTCGTAATACATTCCAAAGCTATAAAAGCAACGATAAAGGAGATATAAGGCAAAAACTCAAAATCAGCTATTTTATGACCCCAGTTTGACCCATGGGGGGGGGGGGGGGTCGGGGGATAAAACTGACCGGCTATTTAGATTCTCCACATATGCTTTCCCAATACCTCTTAATACATTCCAAAGCTATAAAAGCAGCGATAAAGAAGATATAAGGCAAAAACTCCAAAGCAGCTATTTATGACCCCAGTTTGGCCCATAAGGGGGGGTCGAGGGGTAAAACTGACCGGCTATTTAGACTCTCCACATATGCTTTCCCAATACCTCTTAATACATTCCGAAGCTATAAAAGCAACAATAAATGATATATAAGGCAAAAACTCAAAATCAGCTATTTTATGACCCCAGTTTGACCCATAAGGGGGGATCAGAGGGTAAAACTAACCGGCTATTTAGACTGTCCAGATATGCTTTCCCAATACCTCTTAATACATTCCAAAGCTATAAAAGCAACAATAAAGGAGATATAAGGCAAAAACTCAAAATCAGCTATTTTATGACCCCAGTTTGACCCATAAGGGGGGGTCGGGGGGTAAAACTGACCGGCTATTTAGACTCTCCACATATGCTTTCCCAATACCTCTTAATACATTCTGAAGCTACAAAAGCAACAATAAAGGAGATATAAGGCAAAAACTCAAAATCAGCTATTTTATGACCCCAGTTTGACCCATAAGGGGGTTTATACGTGGGGTAAAACTGACCGGCTATTTAGACTTTCCACATATGGTTTCCTATTACCTCCCAATACATTTTATGGCTCTAAATGCAATACTTAAGAAGATAATAGGGGGGTTGACCTAAATTTAAGGCTCTCAGATTGGAAGGTGTGAGAAAATTGCTCCCAAAATCTAATCAGCTCGTGTTTTCGATAGTATGAACAGGTGTGCCAAATTATAAGGCTGTGTAGCAAGTAGTTTTCCCTGAACTGTGATGACGGGGGGGGCAAGCCAGACCATAATGCGGTGGCGGTGGCGGCGAGGAAACTGAGGTGAAAACAAAGAAGCGCCCTTTCAGGGACGCTTAACAAGACCACTGCTGCTGTGTTTATCTCCCGACATTAAGGAGAAATGGAGGTAGTCTGACCACAAAAAAGGTTCAAAGACCAAGGAGCAATAAAAAGGAAGATAAAAGGCCTTTTCAATACGATAACCCAACTGAACCTTGAAACAGCAAAGATCAAATCTGACACTTGGGAAAACATTCGTAGGACATGATTTCCTCTAGGTTGTTTTCACATCTGAATTTGTAGAACCAACTAGCACTGCATCAATTTAATGCAGTGCATCCCCAGATGGGACATGACACAATCCAACATAGAGAATTTAGCCGCTCATAAATGAGACATTTTCGATTTCTGACAAAATTCAAGATGGCTGCCAGAATTTGGAAAAGTAAAAATTTCTCAAAGGCACTATATCCAGGGTCCCTAGTTCCCAAAGGGTCCATAATTTCCTCCAAATTGCTATATCACTAACAGTTTTCAGAATAATCAACATTTCCAATTTTCCAGCAAAATTCAAGACGGTGGCCAGAATTCAAAAAAATTTCAGAGGCATTATATCCAGGGTTCTTTCTATAGCACCCAAAGGGTCCCAAATTTGCTTGAAATCGCTCTATCTCTAATACCTTTCAAAATAATCAACATTTTCCATTTCCACCGAAATTTAAGATCGCAGGCTAATTTTGGAAAATAAATTATTCTAAGACATTATATCTTGGGTTCATAGTACCCAAAGGGCCCAAAACTCGAAATTTCTCTATAAGAGCTTTCGAGATAACCGACACTTTTAATTTCCGCCAAAATTTCAAGATGGCAGCCAAAGCTATTATTCACAAAACTAATGAGCTACAGGTTTACAATCTTACATTTGGCACCCTAGAGACAGTATCCGGTGAACTCACTTCAGCATTCTCCCTTTATCAGAGACAGAGTTCTCACTTGTTGGTCTGATGTCAACTCTATTTTTGCGGAATACATTTGAGCCCGATTGAATTTCATATGCCTGTTCATCAAGTTGTTTCAGAATGGTGCCTCTTTCCCAGTGAACTTTGTTGTTAACAAGAGGTCTCATTCTAACAATTTATCCTTCAGCTAATGCTCAAGATCACAAGCCTGTTGGTTGTCATACCAAGCCTTTCTACAGTCCCTTAACTCCTGATTCTGTTTCATCAAAACACAATCCTTGAGATTGAGTAGACTGTTATGCACAGGTAGCATAGTGTGAGTCATTCTTCCAAACATATGATGTGCTGGGCTCACAGTATCTTGAGATGGTTTGTTGTGATATTTAAGGATAGCCAGGTAGGGAACAGGGCAAGGCCAGGTAGGGCAAATTTATTAAATTTCATCCATAGCCAGTAAACACATTTGCGTGCTCTCCGCAAACTTTCTTCAATTCCACAATGTGGAATATGTAGTGCTTCACAAACTTCTTTCTTCATTTCAGTAGGAAAAACTATTCTACTTCCTTTGAAGATATGTCCATCTTGTACACTTAACTCATCACTAAAGTGGAAGTATGGGATTGCTGAGGTAAATCTTTTCCGTCATCTGACCAACCATTAGCAATAATATCAGCGATTCCTTGCAATGTGCAGTCCGATTATGATGCATTTTGTATTTTGCGTAGCTTCTCTTCACAAATTGGTAAATCAGCAAAGTGACTAATATAGTCACAAGAGTCAAAACTGGTCATACCTTCTACATAGGCTTTTGACAGTAAGGCTGTGACTTTGTTAGAAAAACGACACCGGGTATTCGGCTCAAAAGAACCGATCCAAATTCGGCTAACCATGTTTTAGTTGTCACCCAATGGAAGTTGCAGAGAAGCAAACATGGCAGATGATGTAAACAAAACATTATGAAAAACTAGATTGGGCCAACTCGGCGCCAACATATCCCCAGACAGGTCATCACTCACGCCACAGGTTTTGATCGGAAATTTTTTAAAACATAATTACCCATTATTATATGAACTTCAGCACATCAATCTACTCTGTTTATATCTCCCCAAGGAAGATGGTGTATCCCCAGACGCCGAATACATAACTCAAATTATATTTTCAATCTTCCTGCAATGATAACTCTAAACCTATTTTCAAAGTATTTAAATGATTGATGATTGAATGTCCATTCTAAAATAATAATCCCAAAAGAGCATATCTGTTTCTATATTTGTTGACAAATAAAATATTATTTTTAACTCAACCCATCATATTTTTCAATCTTCCTTCAAAGTATTTAAATGATTGATGATTCAATGTCCATTCTAAAATTCATAATCCCAAAAGCGCATATCTGTTTCTATATTTGTTCACAAATAAAATATTATTTAAAAAAAAATTGTTTATATTATTATTTTATTATATTATTTTTAGAATTTGCAAATTGTTTTCAGTTATTCATTTCCTCTATACCTATATATGTGGTCCATATATATGCAACCTAAATATGTGACACAATCTCAGTTCTGACTCCCCTTTGTGTTATATGTAATGAAGCCCACCACCTCCCACCCCCACCCCTCTCCCCTTCTCCACACCTCTCTCACTATTACACAAGATCTGCAACCCCATTGAGTTCTTTGTTTCTCATCTGATATCATTAAATACCATTGTTTATTTAGTGTCACTCAATATAGCTGGAGGTCCCAGAGGTGGGTGGGGGGAATCCGGGTGGGGGATGTGGGTTGAGCATAAATGGTAAACAAACAATCTATATAAAAGGGGTACTCAAATACAAAAAGAATTGAGAATTTTAAGTATGTGATTATCAACTGAAATGAGTTCATAACTGTAGGAGCTGTGCCAAAATTAACTGAGGCAAGTTGAATAAAACTGGGCTAGTTGAGGGTTAAAAATCCCCTAGTTTTACTACATAAGGATATAATTTCATTAATATTGGGACTTAAAGCTCACTTAAAGTGTCCATTTTGTCTACTTGAATATGTTTAACCAGTTTCATTTTAAAAAGTGAAAAACTCAGCAAGCAGAGGTATAACACACAAAAATAAGTTCTTAAAAGACTAAGATAGCCATAACATTATTAATATTCAAAATTTAAATAGACAGGCATTTCCTTTTAAAAATTCAAAGATTTCAGCTCTATACCCCACATCGTTTGACAGTTACTGGGCTTTAAAGTGGCATAATATCCATAAATTGGGTTTCTGTGGGCATTTTACAATTGTTAAAGAGACCTTAGCAATTAAACTACAGATCTGAAACTTTTTGGGGGACATACATAACAAACAAAAATTATATATAATACAGTTTAAGACTTGTCACACTAAGCATTTCCAAATAACAGGGCAAAATACGGAAAAAATGTCAAAAAAGGCACTTGGGCGAGTGTCTATGGCCCTCATACACAGGTTAAATGTCTACTAAAAACCTTGATTTTCGGCATATGTAAAAAGGACATAATAATGCATTCCCAGATGGGATTTCAGCTCCATCAATCACATAGTTTAACAGTTACAGGGCTTAAAGGTGGTAAAAAGTCCAAATATTGGGTCATTGTGGGCCTTTTAGAGATCTCGATGTGGCTTTCAAATTAAAGCTTCAGACTTAAAATTTGTTACATACTAAGATTACACATAGAATATGTATCTAATAAAGTTTGAAACTTCTCAGACTTACCATTTCCAAGTTACAGAGCAAAATATGTGAAAAATGTCTTAAAAGGGTCACTCAGGTGGGTGTTTAAGGTCCTCATACACAGGTTAAATGTCTACTTGAAGCCTTGATTTTTGGCACATGTAAAAAGAACATAATAATGTATTCCCAGATGAGATTTCAGCTCTATCAGTCACATAGTTTAACAGTCACAGGCCTTAAAATTGGCAAAAAGTCCAAATATTGGGTCTTTATGGGGCCTTCTAGAGACCTAAATGTAGCCTTCAAATTAAAGCTTCAGACTTAAAATTTGTCACATACTAAGATTACACATAGAATATGCATCTAATACAGTTTGAAACTTCTTAGACTTACCATTTCCAAGTTACAGGGAAAAATATGTGAAAAATGTCTAAAAATGGTCACTCGGGTGGGGATTTATGGTCCTCATACACAGGTTAAATGTCTTCTTAAAGCCTTAATTTTTGGCATATATAAAAATAACATACTAATATCTTCTCAGATAGGATTTGAGCTCTATCAGTCACATAGTTTCACAGTCGCAGGGCTTAAAAGTAGCAAAAAGTCCAAATATTGGGTCTTTGGGAGCCTTTTAGAGACCTCAATTTGACCTTCAAAATTAAAGCTTCAGACTTAAAATCTGTTACATACTAAGATTACACACAGAATATATATCTAATACAGTTTGAAACTTCTCAGACTTACCATTTCCAAGTTACAGGGAAAAAGATGTGAAAAATGTCTTATAAGGGTAACTCGGGTGGGTGTTTATGGTCCTGATACACAGGTTAACTGTCTATTAAAGGCCTAAATGTTGGGGCACATATAAGAAAACACATAGATATATTCCCAGATGATATTTAACTTAGATGAGAGACATAGTTTGAAAGCTACAGTGCTTGAAAGTGGCAAAAAGTGCATAAATTGGGTCTCTGTGGGCACTTTTGAGACCTTAAGTCGACCCCTTTGGGTAAACCTACAGCCCTAAAATTTTCTACAGACAAGGATTACATATCAAAGTTATACCTAGCGCAGTTTGAGACTCATCAGAATTATCACTTCCAAATTATAGGGCAAAATATGTGTAAAGTATAGCAAAAAATCCCTAAGTGGGGGTATTTATGGGCCTCAAACACAATTTTCTCCTCAACTTAAAGTCATGATTTTCGGCACATGTACTAAGAACATATTAACGTGTTGTCAGGTAAAATTTCAGCCAGCTGAGCATCATAGTTTGTGACCTACAGGGCTCTAAGTGGCCAAAAGTGCAATTTCTGACCTTAAGGTGGCCATAAGTTCTTTTTTACTGGGAGTTTAAGGTCACCTTAAAATAGGGATCTTCCTTTGGGCACGCTTAACATGTGTACCAAGTTTGAAAAAAAAATATTAATTTGTTTTTGAGTTATCGCGTCCACAAGGAAATTTCTACGGCGGCGGCGGCGCGACGGACCTGAATCCAATATATCCCCGACTTTCGTCTGGGGATATAATAATGTGAAACAGCTGTATAAATAATGAAATTTGTCTGAAAAACTAATATCAGTTAAAGAAATCTCACAGAATACTAAGGTTTATCCAAGTATTTCATTGATTTACGCTATATTTAATATTTTTTGGTTACCCACTTTGCCACTTTGTACTTGGTTTCTTAAGGAATTTGGACCATTTTCGGGTAACCGGGTACCCTACCACAGCCTTACTTTACAGGAAGTCTGCTATGAAGCATTTTCTCACCAGGCTGATATACAATATCAGTGTCATATTGTTGAATTTTCAGTATCATACCTTGAAGCCTTTTAGGAGCCAGAAATAGAGGCTCCTTGACTATTGATTTCAATGGTTTGTGACCTTTGAATATTTTCACTTTACAGCCAAATGTTTACTGATGGAACTTGTGTAGAGACAACACAATGGCCAGCATCTCCACTTCAGTTGGAGTCATAGGCTCATAGCTCTATTAGCATATGCAATTGGTCAGCCTCCTTGTAGTAGTTCACTGCCAATACCAGATTTGCTTGAATCACACTGTATTTCAAGGTCCTTTGGTGGGTCATCATTCATAAGTACTGGTGGATTTGTCACAAGATATTTGATGTCTAGGAAAACTTTTTCTTGCTCTGGTCTCCATGATCACTCAGCCCTCTTCCTAGCAAGCTTCCTCAAAGGTATCATGACTTTAGATAATTGTGGCAGGTATCTTGTTAAGTAAATAACCATAACACCCAGCCTTTGAACTTCAAGAACTGATGTGGGTGTTTTGAGCTTCACAATTGCTTCGATTTTGCCTGGATTTGCAGACAGGCCCTAACAGGTCACTCTATGTCCAAGAAACACTGTTTCTGGAGGACGACATATAGCTTTTTAACCATTCAGTCTCATGCCTACTTGTCTACACCTTTGTAGAATGCATTTTAAGTGCTTATCATGATCTTCCATTGATTGGTTTTGAGTTTCACCCTTGTCACACAAAAATATCATCAGCCACACACATCACATTTTCAAGACCTTCTAGTGCTTGGTGGAGCCATTCTGAAAGACTTCACTACTTGTACAAAGACTGAAAGGAAGCATCAGCCACTGATATTGCCTGTTTGGGGTTTGAAATGATGTTAGTAGACTAGATTCTTAATCAAGTGTACAGTGCCAGTAACCACTGCATGAATCAAATTTCGAGAACACATGCAAACCAGAAATTTCAGGGAGTACATCATCAATGTCTGAAAATGGGTGGAGTTCATGCTTTAAAGCCTTGTTCAAATATAATGGATCAATGCAGATTCTGAGATCACCATTCTTTTTCCATTTGCTACCATTCTTGAAACTCATTCAGTTGGTTGTTGGACTTTGGTAATCACACCCTGAAGATCCATTTGCCTCAACTTTTTTCTACATTATTTTTTAATACTAACTGGGACTCGGAAGTTATTGCAACTGGGTTCGCTGGTAATTGCTGGTAAGATGCACATCACCAGATAAAGTCCAAATCTCATCATTAAAAACATCCTTGAATTCTGCTAAAATGTCAGATTCAAAAACAGTTTGTACTGCTCAGCTACCCCAGTTCGTCGCCTACCCAAGTTCGTCACTTGCATTTTTGACAATATTAAAACCTCTTCACAGCTAGTAATCTTTCCCAGTAGAGTTGTACATAATCATTATTAGTCTTTGTTCCATTTGTTTCAGTATCAATATTGCCTGTCCTTAACATTTTTGAGGCAGGTGACGAACTTGGGTAGGTGACGAACATGGGTAGCTGAGCAGTATGGGTCCATAATTTAGAAGAACCAACCCCGTCCTTTCACCACCGGCGTGCCCTGCTGTCCATTGTTTTAATTCTTATGTTAGATTGCCGTTCGCTATGGATGTGTCGTTCCCTACAGTAAGGTGTGACCCGCAAATGTAGTGGTCGACAGCGGGGCGGGGGGACGGTTTGGCACAACCGATTGAGCGATAAAATAAGATTTTAATTACAGCTGCTATATTCAAATTAAACCGCACATAATTAACCAACCAAAACTTCAACATTATTAAAATAAAAATATTAAAACCAAAACTATAACTTAGTTTTACTTGGTCCTCTTTTAATGAAAGAAATTTTTTCTTTAAAATCCCAACTTTTCGGATGCGTGACGCACCTGATATTCGAATACAAAAACGTTTGAGCAAGTATAATCCCGAAACAGAGCCAGCTACATCGTTTTATAATTACAACAATTATTATTATTTCAATTCTATATAGATATATACACCCGTGGATAGTGAATCGAACGGGACAGTAATGCCGGACACCAAATTGTACTCGAAAACCATTGAAAAACATAAATACATGTGAAAACGCATATATTATTCTTGTGCCTGTCATGGTATGTTTTTATTTTAAAACTATTTATTTCAGCACTAATATTCAATACAAATGAATATGTCACAGTTTATGTTTGTGTCCGACAGTACTCTCCTCGTCTGATTCACTGTCCATGAGTGTATATGCATACATTTACACAGGTGTCATTAATGTTAGACATCATTAATGTTAGACAAGTTGTTTTTATATTGTCTGGTTTTATGTTACTTCCTTAAATTATTAAGAAATGGAATAAGCAATCCCTTGTTTATATGTATCAGTGTATATGTATTGCATTAAATGTGTTTAGCTACCTATTTTGTATCATTGTCTAACATTAATGACGTCTAACATTAATGACACCTGTGTAATACATATTTTACATTGAAAACATTACAATAGGCGTATTTCACAACCGTAATCCGTCGAATCTAGATTCAGATTTGGATTCTTTGGATTAGCTAGATTTGTGAAATACAATTTTCTGTAGATCTGAATCCAGATTTAAAGCATAACATAAACAAACATAAATATCATATATTATTATAAATTATGATGCAGTAATATAATATTATAATGTCACAGTATAATTAAAATTTGCCAAATGTTAAAATCTCCTGCCACATGTTGCCGCCATTATTTTTAAAAGAATTATGGGTAATCCAAGCAATTTGAATCCATTGATCTACCTCTCGAGGTAGATCAACGGATTCATAATCCAGATTCAGATTCAAGTCACAACACAAGCGAATCTGTTGATCTGACAAATCTAGATTCGACGGATTACGGTTGTGAAATACGCCTAATAAGTGTTTGTATACAGTATCAGAATATATGTCAAAATATAGATAGCTAAATTTAAAAACTTATCAATGCTGACACCTACTTCCAAAACCATTATGAAGTTAGCTAACTCATATTTTTGGTAGATAGATAATATTTGAATTTAAAATATATATGCATATGGAATTTAAAGTAAATTACCACTTAATCTGCCTGAAATAACATTCAGATAGAGACATCAATTATGCTATAAATTAATATGTATGTCAATATGTATTCAAAAATGTTCTTTCACCAGTTTTTTAAATTTTCCTGAGGAATTACACTGGATAACATTTTTTTTTCAATACTCTTCCAAAATCCAAACAACTAAAATAGAGGGACAGTATGCCTTACCACAAGGTCTGGCAAAGTTTACATTTATTGAACATCAGCTACATTTCTAATAAATAACCTCTGTATCTTATGTGGTAAAGACCCATAATTTGCTTTCTACATGTAACCACCAAGTATGAAATATAACAAATCAACAAACTTTAAAATTTTAAATTCCTTTTCAAAATGATTCCACAACATAGGATGATCTTGTTGTCTTAGGCACCATTTTGACAAAGTAACAATTTTCAGTGTGATGTATGATATTTTTATGTGCAAGCCGTTAATACTGGGACTGGTGACGGCTTCAATGCATTTTTTGTTGTTTTTTGATGGCTTTGCAGCTCATGCTAGAAGACCTAAACCCTTGTTTATTATTTTGTCACCTGACTTTTATGAATTGTGGCGTAGCATGATGAGTACAACCGTCATCGCTGAAGAAAAGCAGTAATGGGCTATGTTAGTACAGGGTGACCATCTAAATTCTAGGCTATAGGTATGGGATGTATATGACTCAGAATTCTAGTGCACTACTGGTTTCTCTAGGGCTATTCCTTTGGGCAACAATCACAGCCACTTCGGTCACTTGCTAGTGATTGGTCTTCTTCGTAGGATCATTTGGTGTAATGATTTTAGTTACACTGAAAGACCCAAACCAAATAGAAAAGATTACCTCCAATCTCTTAAATCACTTCAATTAATAAGTACATTGTATGATATTCCTTATCTAGATCACCAAATGTATTCGTTTTATGAAGGATGACAGTTAATAATCTAGATCATGATCTCTGATCCAACTCAAGGGCTGTATCAATATGGACAAGTTATCACGGATAACCCACAATCACTAGCAAAACAAAAATGGAAACTCAAGTTAGATTTGGTTAATATAGTGTCAAGGTTTAATTTTTTTTGTGTGTGTGTGTGTTGAATGGTTATTTAACAGAAGTTCATCTCCTTATTGTTTTTTATGTAAATTATGAGTTAATATTTGATATTTAATTTCAACATCATCCTTGTCTTTCCTTTTAGCATGCATTATTCCCAAAACTAATTCCAAAAATGTGAAAAATGCTATTTCAGTGGCCTCCTCGAATCATCATTTTAAGTCATTTTTTTGCATTTCATCAGGCATATTTCATAAACTGTGCAATACAGATTCAGATTTGTATTCTTTGGATTAGCTAGATATGTTAAATGCAATTTTCTCTAAATCAAATCAGAATCCAAAATGAAAAAAATAAGATAAACGATTATAAAAATCATAAAAATGCCCCCCTTATTTTGCAAAAAATTATGGATAATCAATTGAAAATGAATGCATGCACCTCTTGTGGTAGATCAATGGATACATAATCCACATTAGGATTCTGGTCACATCATAAGCAAACCTGTTAATCTGAAGAATCTTGATTCCATGGATTATGTCTGTGAAATAACCCTACAGATCTGAAGGATTTAGATCATGATCTGAATCACCGAAATCACATAGATCTCAAGTTGTGAAGCATGCCTATTACCGATAAATCTGTCTCTCAGCCAATATTTAAAAGTTGGATGTATTGACGAGAGACAGATTGCATAAGTATGAAAAAAACATAAACGTCCTGAAGGGCAACAAATGGCACACATTCTGACATTAAACATGTACTAGGCTACCACCTTCAGTATCAAGGATGTGCCCCTCATTAATAGAAATAAACTTTTTGCATAGTTAATGGATATATGTACCAATATTTATTTCACTTGCAAAATTTCATCATTGGTTTACAAACAGGAAGTGGAGAAAAAGTGTCTATATTACTGCAAACACAGAAAATTGTGTTCCTGCATCTACATGCTTTATACTGTTAATACATTTAAGTGGATATTTTAAAGTTTAAAGTGAAAGTAATTTTCAGATATTGAAATTTTTGTGTGGCGATGAACTCTGTCACAAAATGCCATCCATCAGTTTTAAAAAGGCATAGTTTGGGACAGAAAACTCGGTCTACTACCCGACTACCCCTTACCTACTACCTACTTACACGAATTTTGTAGCTCGCGCATGACCAAAAGACTTTTCGACCTTGTTCATACTTTAGCAATCGCCCTCAAAATGGCTAGCCAGGCACCAGCAGATATCGACCCGGTTTCTAAGTTTAAGGCATTAGTACCAAGATTAAAAGATTCATTATCGGTAGTAATTATCATTTTTGAAGTCTGCGAATTATTCTTTTTACAAGGAATACCTTATAAATTGTATTTTTTTGTATGTTATTATATTATCGCCCACATCCTGTGATGGGACATTAGTAGAATTCAGTGAACGCCAGCCTACCAGTGAACGCCCTCCTAATATATCTTTATTGTCGAAGTAATCCACTCGTGATCATGGTTTTACAGGGCATTTAACCATGGCACTTCCGGTAATAATTTTACGAAGGCTGAGTAAAATTATCCAGAAGTGACATGGTTAAATGCCGTGTAAAACCATGATCACGAGTGGATTATTTCTATTCTAACATGACATATAAGCTTATTTGAGAGACTTTTTCATTTTTTTTTAAATTTTTGCAAGAAATAAATTATTTCACGTAGGTTTGTTTACAATGTGGTGACCTTAGCAACTGGCTGTTCCATCCATTGTATTTTGTCAAAATATGTACGCAAGATAGAAAAAAATAACAAAATAAAGGCAATAAATAACAAAATAGAAATATATAAAATAAATAAATAAGAAGTAAATAAAAACACAATAACAAACAAAATAGTATAGGGATCGAGAGCCATGTTGAGGATCGATATCGAATGAAAATTTAGGGTGGTGGATCGATCGATATTTCAATATCGGGACCGTTAACGTAAGCTGTGGGCGATAATAGAGGTTCTTTGAAAATGTGCACATATAAATTCACAAAATTATCAAAAGATGCTATTTTTGCAACAAAAATATATTTCTGCAATATATGATAAAATAAAATGAACAAAACGCATGTTAAACAAGATTTTCCATGCTTTGCTTTGTACTAGCTGTCAGGTTTTGTTTCTCTTCCGTGAAACCGGAAGTTGTCACTGACAATGTAAACAAAGATGGCACCAGACTTGAATCAGTTTATTTTGGTTGTAAGTGTGTTTTTAAGGCGTTTATACACTAAATATTCATTTAAGTAGTAAAATGACTCTGTTTATTTTATTTTTGTCTGTTTCTTATATGTGGTTTCGATATTGAAATGCTGGTAGTATGTGTCGATATCGGCAGTTCTGTGGGATGATCGATCGATATTGAAAGATCGAGCACCAATCCCTACACTAAAACAAAACAACGACGAAATAGTGTTACGATCGAATGTAAATATGGAAACCGGGTCCCGAAAACAAAAATTCGACGGAAACCGGATTCGTTCGAATTAGTATACACCAAGCTGTAAAACTTTCTGTGCGTGTACATGAACAATAATTTCAACTAAAATGTAGTTTATTTGATGATAAAACAGACGTTTTGGATATTATTTCAGTGTATATTGGCAAAATATTACAGAAGTTAATATTTTTAAACATTTCTGTGCAATATTTTATACGTTTTGATGTGAAATATATGACATTTCGGGAAGCGGTTCTTGGAATTTGTCACTGGATTTCGTTTACTCTTTTATAAATCGAATAGAAACCAACTATCCGGTTTGCCGTCTTTATCACTGCGACGAAATATGTACACAGGAAGGAACAGCAGTGCAATTGTTGTCAAATAAGTGTGTGCGCAGAGAAGTAAAACTTGTTTCTGCGCAACTTGTCATGTTAGAATAATAATAATAATAATATTTATTTCCATTCTGTATAGGTATACATGCATACATTTAATAAGTATTTTACACTGAAATCATAAACCATAAATTTCAGTATACAACTCAGAATTTATGTGAAAAGG
The DNA here is from genome assembly GCA_964017235.1 of Sabellastarte sp. h YS-2021. Classification (NCBI taxonomy): domain Eukaryota; kingdom Metazoa; phylum Annelida; class Polychaeta; order Sabellida; family Sabellidae; genus Sabellastarte; species Sabellastarte sp. h YS-2021. The sequence continues at coordinate 143,245,447 of OZ024928.1, forward strand.
TTGATAGCTGAAGTTAAAAACTTATAAATGCTGACACCCACTTCATAAACCATTATGAAATTAGCTTACTCTTAGTTTTAGCATTAAAACAGAATTTAAATTTAAATATTCATATATACATACATGGATATTTCAATATGAAGTGACAAAATAGAATATACACGAATAGCTATGACATAGCTATGGACCTATGGACCTAATATAAATGACATTTTAACAACTGGATAGAATAGACATCAGATAGAGACATCAGTTAAAATGTTAGAATAGAGGTTAAGGGCAAATGCTTCTATTTGTAAACCAAATGGGCGTTCACTGGTATTTCCAGTTTGCGGTAAAACGGCCGATAATAGAAATTAATTATCAAAATATAACACTTTCAAAGAAATGTTGAACAGCATAAGCCAAGGATTAATTGTACTGTATACGTTAGGTCTATTTACTGCAAGGAGGGAAATACCGCAAGGAGATTTCAAATCATCTTTAAGTGTAAATTTACTTTCGCAAATCACTCCTCATTAAGTATTACTAACTGCTTCTGGTTGAGAAGTGTCATAACAATAAAACTCTAATTGTAATTATATACGTGTTATTGTGTTTAAAAGGGGCCCCATCTTTCACTTCCAAAATCAGTTCAAGCCAGTGTATTTTACTGTGAGCTTCATGAAGAATCAAGTTTTTGGGATAGTTTCATTGTTTAAACTTTCAAGATAAAGAGAAAGTAGACCGAGTTTCTGTCCTGTCGCCAATTGCTTTTGAAAAGCTGATGGACACAATGGCGAGGGACAGAGCTCACATGGACTTGTTTTCTGTGTAAATTTTGAACGGCATATTTCTACACATATTGCCACTAATATAAAGTGTTATTTGCCTTCTTTGAGGTATGTGTATGTGCCGTTCACTAATATTTAATGCCTATCTTGTTGGTATGTGTATATTTCAACACATTTTAAAAATGACAACAATACTTCACCACTGTTGTGTTATGTACAAAAAAAATTCTGGCATGCAAAATCAGCTTAGGGTAACAACATATATGCATTATAAACTGGATATATGTATATACCGGTATATAGCAAGCGCATTATTAAGTAAATGCAAAAAATTGTCTGCTGTTCAAATTTTACACAGAACACAAGCACATGTGAGCTCTGTCCTTCGCCATTGTGTCCATCAGCTTTTCGAAAGCAATTGGCGACGGGACAGAAACTCGGTCTAAAGAGAAAGGGATCACATGCTTTCAAAAGCCTGTGATGCTATGCTGCTCAAAAACATCTTTGTATAGTAGTGTATGACCACTTTATTAGTATTTAACTCGATAAATCTAAATGTATAGTAGTGTTTGATCACTTTATTAGGATTTCTCGGTTGTTCTTAGTTACATGCACCTACACGCCAGTATTAATACTATTTCTTGTAATTTGATATTATTATTTCTTTTTCTGTTTTAGTTTGAACTGTATTACTTTTATATCTCAATTATAGTTTTTAAGGTACAAAAATAGTTGCAAACAATTCTAAAACAGTGAAAACCATAAATGATTGTAAATAATATTAAATATTATGTATTTGTACATACCCCTCACTTTGCCAGCATTTAAATTATGAAATAACAAGATGCAGGATTTCAAGAGTTGCTCAGTTTATGTGAATATTTTAAAAACTACTTTATCAACAGATATTTAATATATAATTGGAAATGTATTTTAACAGTGCTTCTGTTGGTTTTAATTTCATTAATATCCACACAAAAACAAGTAATAAAACGTGATTAAAGTTGAGTATATTTCTAATTCCTTTGCTCTGGTGCTCTTAACACCTCTTCAGATATTTTAGAAAATATATAACCTAACTTTCCTCAAATTAAGAACAACAGTCAATTAGCTTAACATGATGTGAATATCATATTTGTAGCTCAAATGAAAGAACCATTTTGGATGTTTTAATTTGAAAAAATTGAACAAGATGTTGGATCTCATCATATCTTATCAAATTTGAAATAAACTGCAATAAAATACCTTCAATATGGAAAAATATATTTGTGGCTTTCATAGTTCCTTTAGATTTGACCTTGTAAAGTATGCAATTTTATTTCAATGATTTAACTTCAAGCAAGATGGAGGGTACCCATATGTCATTATTTGCATATAATTTAAAAACTAACTATATCCCCAGATAAAAGTCGGGGATATGTTGGATTCAGGTCCGGGGCATCACCACCCCGCCGCCGTAGAAGTATCCTTGTGTACGCAATAACAAAACGGATCAGTATTTTTTTTCAAACTTGGTACACATGTTAAGGGTGCCCAAAGGAAGATCCTTATTTTAAGATTACCTTAAACTCTCAATAGTGAAGAACTTATGGTCACCTTAAGGTCAGAAATTTAACTTTTGGCCATTTAGAGCCCTCTAGGTCACAAACTATGAGGCTCATCTAGCTAAAATTTTACCTGAGAACACATTAATATACTCTTAGTATATGTACTGAAATCAAGACTTTAAGTTAACGATAAAATTGTGTTTCAGGCCGATAAAAACCCCACTTAGGGATTTTTTCGTACATTTTTATCTCCCGCCGGCCGGGCGGGAGATTATAAAACGCATTCCGTGTGTGTGTGCGTGTGTTCGTGTGTTATTGAGTGTCACGCTTTTATAAAGGGCTGTACATCACACTGGTTGTTTCTCCTCGGCCTTTTCAATGTTTTTTATGACCTTATTGCTTATGTCCTTTCATTTGATGCTGTTATTTCACACCTAGGACCATAGCTAAGTGAGTAATAGCAATGGTGGCTACTTTGAGTAAAGTGCTCATAACTCCAAAACGACTGCATTTAGAGTGTTTCTGTAAAATACGTTGTTCAGCTACTTTCTCCATGCCTACAAGATGGTACCATTTTTAGGGTTCTATCTTCATAGCTTAAGTGAGTAATAGCTATTTTCTGTTATTAACAATGAGCAAAATGAGTAAATTGATTTTGTCTTTGTAACTGTTACTTACAATATTGGCCTGAAATATGTTGTTCAACAACTCCTTCATGTACTATATCATGGTGAGGTGTCCAAAGTGTAGCACCATAGCTAACTGAGTAATAGCTATACTAAGTTTAATATTTGACCATTGAGCAAGTCACTTATAACTCAAAAACTATTGAATATAGAGGATTTTTGTCGAATATGTTGTTCACCTATCTTTTGGATATACTGTATTGTGCATTTTCACAGCTGTAACTCCATAGGTAACTGAGTAATAGCTACTTTGATGATAACCATAATGAGTAAATGGCTTATATCTTCAAAAGTATTGCAGCTACACAATTTTGTTCCAATATGTTGTTCAGCTACTATCTCCACAGCTACAACATGGTCACTAGTTTGGAAGTGTATCTCCATAGCTAAGTGAGTAATAGCTACTTTGTCAATTTTTAATGATAACCATAATGAGTAAATGCCTTGTATCTTCAAAAGTATTGCAGCTACACAATTTCTCTCCAATAAGTTGTTCATCTACTTTTTTTGTGAACTGTAACATATTTAAGTTTCACAACTGTTGCTCAATGTACAAGTGAGTAATGGCTACTTTATTGCTACTTTTGGTGAAAATGTGAAAAATCACAAATATCTCGCAAACCGTAATAGCTACTTTGTCAATTTTTAATGATAACCATAATGAGTAAATGCCTTCTATCTTCAAAAGTATTGCAGCTACACAATTTCTCTCAAATAAGTTGTTCATCTACTTTTTAAGTCATTCATCTACTTTTGGGAGAGCTTTCACTTGATGAAGTTTCAGACCCATAGCTAATTACTCACCCACTCAAATTGAGTAAATGTGAATTATCTGTAAAATTATTGCAGATAGCCAATTTTTCTCATGAAGTTTCACACCCATAGCTAATTACTCACCTACTCAAAATGAGTAAATGCGAATTATCGCTAAAAGTATTGCAGATAGCCAATTTTTCTCAAATAACTCATTCACCTACTTTTGGGAGAGCTTTCACTTGGTGAAGTTTCAGACCCATAGCTAATTACTCACCTACTCAAAATGAGTAAATGCGAATTATCTCTAAAAGTATTGCAGATAGCCAATTTTTCTCAAATAACTTATTCATCTACTTTTGGGAGAGCTTTCACATGGTGAAGTTTCAGACCCGTAGATAATTACTCACCTACTCAAAATGAGTAAATGCGAATTATCTCTTAAAAGTATTGTACTTGGCCAATTTTTCTCAAATAACTCATTCACCTACTTTTGGGAGAGCTTTCACATGGTGAAGTTTCAGACCCATAGCTAATTACTCACCTACTGAAAATGAGTAAATGCGAATTATCGCTAAAAGTATTGCAGATAGCCAATTTTTCTCAAATAACTCATTCACCTACTTTTGGAAGAGCTTTCACATGGTGAAGTTTCAGACCCATAGCTAATTACTCACCTACTCAAAATGAGTAAATGCGAATTATCGCTAAAAGTATTGCAGATAGCCAATTTTTCTCAAATAACTCATTCACCTACTTTTGGGAGAGCTTTCACTTGGTGAAGTTTCACACTCATAGCTAATTACTCACCTACTCAAAATGAGTAAATGCGAATTATCGCTAAAAGTATTGCAGATAGCCAATTTTTTCTCAAATAACTCATTCACCTACTTTTGGGAGAGCTTCCACTTTAACAGCAAAACTATTCAATTTAAAGGAGTTTTGTCAAATATGTTGTTCACCTACTTTTTGATGTAGTGCGGCGGGAGATCATACCACGGCAGTGGTCTTGTTTCACATATTTTGCCCTATAATTTGGAAGTGGTAATTCTGATGAGTCGCAAACTGCAGTAAGTATAACTTTTATATGTAATCCTTGTCTGTGAAAAATTTAAAGACTGTAGGTTTACCTATATGGTCGACTTAAGGTCTGAAAATTGCCCAAAGAGACCCAAATTATGGACTTTTTGCCACTTTCAAGGACTGTAGCTTTCAAACTATGTCTCTCATCTAAGTGAAGTATCATCTGGGAATATATCAGTTTGTTTTTCTTATATGTCCCCCAAAATGTAAGCCCTTAGTAGACATTTAACCTGTGTATGAGGACCATAAACACCCACCCGAGTGATCCTTTTAAGACATTTTTCACATATTTTGCTCTGTAACTTGGAAATGGTAAGTCTGAGAAGTTTTAAACTGTATTAGATATAAATTCTATGTGTAATCTTTGTATGTGACAGATTTTAAGTCTGAAGCTTTAATTTGAAGGTCACATTGAGGTCTCTAAAAGGCCCACAGAGACCCAATATTTGGACTTTTTGCCACTTTTAAGCCCTGTGACTGTTAAACTATGTGACTGATAGAGCTGAAATCTCATCTGGGAATATATTATTATGTTCTTTTTACATGTGCCAAAAATAAAGTCTTTAAGTAGACATTTAACCTGTGTATGGGGACCATAAACACCCACCTGAGTGACCCTTAGGGAAAATTGCATGAGAAGGCAGTTTGAGCGTGCCTGGAGAAGAGACAAATCCCCTGAAAATCGTTCCCGTCTTCGACGACAGATAAATAGATGTAACCACATCCTAAATAGAAACAAGGGGTGTTTCTATCGTGATCTAGTCAGTGAAAACTGCGGCGATAGCAAGAGGTTATGGCATGCACTAAACAGAACATTGAGTCGGTCAAATTCTACTGTCCTCCCATCCTTTGATGATGAAAAGTCTTTAGCAAACAGATTTGGTTCGTTTTTCAGTGAAAAAATTAAAAAGATTCGAGACACCTTTAAATACACCCGATCTCAGGTTCTTCATCCAGACAAGGAGCCGCCGACTTTCTGTTCCTTTCAAGCTGTCACTGAGACTGAAGTCCTTAAGTTTATCAAGGAATCCCCTTCTAAAACTTGCTCCCTTGATCCATGCCCCACTCACATTGTGAAACAATGTATTGACATTCTTCTCCCTTCATTGACTAAACTAGTCAACTTGTCCCTCAAAAACGGCATTTTCCCTAATCCTTTCAAACAGGCTATTGTCACTCCCCTCCTCAAAAAGTCCACCCTTTCAAAAGAGGATTTGAAGAGCTACCGACCAGTGTCCGGTCTTAGCTTCTTGTCAAAATTGGTCGAGCGAATTGTGGCTGCCCAAATTAGATCTCACATGGATTCTCATGATCTTGGTAATACTTTCCAGTCAGCCTACAAGGTAGGGCACTCGACAGAAACTGCCTTGTTGTGCATCAAAAATGAGATTCACTTATCTCTGTCCAAGGGCATGCCTACAGCACTAGTGCTACTCGACCTGTCTGCGGCATTTGATACTATCGATCATGACACACTCCTATCCTGTCTGTCGTCTAGATTTGGTTTTGCTGGATCGGCACTAAAATGGTTTAGATCCTATCTCCAGGATCGTTTTCAGTCAGTCAAGATTGGTTCTAGTCTTTCGAATTTGTTCAAATTGAAGTTTGGAGTCCCCCAAGGTTCTGTCTTAGGTCCCCTTCTGTTTTCGCTCTACACAACACCTCTGAGTCAAGTCATCAGAAAATATACCGGAGTCCGTTACCACTTCTATGCGGACGATACTCAGTTGTTCATTCACTTATCCCCTGATGATAGTCTCAAGTCTTTTGACCGTCTTAAATCATGTTTGAATGATATTCAGGTCTGGATGTCTGAAAACAAACTCAAGCTAAATCCTGATAAAACAGAATTCATAGTCTTCGGTGCCAAAGACAGACACAAATGGCTCAGTGACTCACTACCTGTCAATATCCTGGGTAATTGTCTCTCTCCCGCAGATGTTGTACGCAATCTGGGCGTTCTGTTTGATGCAAAGTTTTGTTTCACCAATCACGTAAATTCTGTTATCAAATCCTGCTTTATCAGCCTCAGGGACCTTCATCGTATCAGGAGGTTTCTTTCTGTGGATACATCAGTGGTGATTGCAAATGCTCTGGTCAGTAGTCGTTTGGATTATTGCAACTCTCTTTTTCGCAGTTTGTCATCCCGAAATGCTACAAGGCTCCAATATGTTCAAAATGCGCTTGCACGGTTTGTCACTGGTGCTTCAAAGTACACTCACATTACATCCACCCTTAGGACACTCCATTGGCTACCCGTTAGACAACCTATTATCTTCAAAACCCTAGTTTTGGTCTATAAGTATCTCACCACTGGCCAGCCTAAGTATTTTGCACCATATCTCCCCTTGTACAAATCTGCCGTGAATACAAGACGTTCCAATCCCAAAAATTTGTTCCTTCTGGTTCCCTCTTACTGTCCTTCCATCCATAAATCAAAGGTCCATTTTAACAATAGTTTCTCATATGATGCCCCTAAGTTATGGAACGATCTTCCATATGATATACGCAGTGCTCCAAATCTCTACAGTTTCAAAAGTCGACTCAAAACCTACCTATTTCAGAAATCATTCCCACCATAGCTTCTTACTACCGAACACCGGACCGCCTCCCTGGCAATGACTCGGAACATGTCTAATGTCTCATGATTTATGCCTTACGGATTGGATGGTGTGCCTTAGAATCCGTTGATATGGAGATTAAGCACCTGGACAACTGATTGATTGATTGATTGATTGATTGATTGACCCTTCTAAGACATTTTTCACATATTTTGCCCTGTAACTTAGAAATGGTAAGTCTCAGAAGTTTCAAACTGTATTAGATATACATTCTATGTGTAATTGTTGATTGTGAAAGATTTTATGTCTGAAGCTTTAATTTGAAGGTCACATTGAGGTCTCTACAAGCCCCCCAGAGACTCAATATTTGGACTTTTTGCACTTTTTGGGACTTTAAGGCCTCTGACTGTTAAACTATGTGATTGATAGAGCTGAAATCCCATCTGGGAATGCATTATTATGTTCTTTTTACCCCTTTTTACATGTGCCGAAAATCAAGGCTTTTGGTAGACAGTTAAAATGTGTATGAGGACCATAGACACTCACCCAAGTGCCCTTTTTTGACATTAGTTTCTGTATTTTGCCCTGTAATTTGGAAATGCTAAGTGTGACAAGTCTTAAACTGTATTATATATAATTATATCCCCAGACGAAAGTCGGGGATATATTGGATTCAGGTCCGTCGCGCCGCCGCCGTAGAAATTTCCTTGTGGACGCGATAACTCAAAAACAAATTAATATTTTTTTTTCAAACTTGGTACACATGTTAAGGGTGCCCAAAGGAAGATCCCTATTTTAAGGTGACCTTAAACTCCCAGTAAAAAAGAACTTATGGCCACCTTAAGGTCAGAAATTGGACTTTTGGCCACTTAGAGCCCTGTAGGTCACAAACTATGATGCTCAGCTGGCTGAAATTTTACCTGACAACACATTAATATGTTCTTAGTACATGTGCCGAAAATCACGACTTTAAGTTGAGGAGAAAATTGTGTTTGAGGCCCATAAATACCCCCACTTAGGGATTTTTTGCTATACTTTTCACATATTTTGCCCTATAATTTGGAAGTGGTAATTCTGATGAGTCTCAAACTGCGCTAGGTATAACTTTGATATGTAATCCTTGTCTGTAGAAAATTTTAGGGCTGTAGGTTTACCCAAAGGGGTCGACTTAAGGTCTCAAAAGTGCCCACAGAGACCCAATTTATGTACTTTTTGCCACTTTCAAGCACTGTAGCTTTCAAACTATGTCTCTCATCTAAGTTAAATGTCATCTGGGAATATATCTATGTGTTTTCTTATATGTGCCCCAACATTTAGGCCTTTAATAGACGGTTAACCTGTGTATCAGGACCATAAACACCCACCCGAGTGACCCTTATAAGACATTTTTCACATCTTTTTCCCTGTAACTTGGAAATGGTAAGTCTGAGAAGTTTCAAACTGTATTAGATATATATTCTGTGTGTAATCTTAGTATGTAACAGATTTTAAGTCTGAAGCTTTAATTTTGAAGGTCAAATTGAGGTCTCTAAAAGGCTCCCAAAGACCCAATATTTGGACTTTTTGCTACTTTTAAGCCCTGTGACTGTCAAACTATGTGACTGATAGAGCTCAAATCCTATCTGGGAAGATATTAGTAAGTTATTTTTATATGTGCCAAAAATTAAGGATTTAAGAAGACATTTAACCTGTGTATGAGGACCATAAATCCCCACCCGAGTGACCATTTTTAGACATTTTTCACATATTTTTCCCTGTAACTTGGAAATGGTAAGTCTAAGAAGTTTCAAACTGTATTAGATGTATATTCTGTGTGTAATCTTAGTATGTGACAAATTTAAAGTCTGAAGCTTTAATTTGAAGGCCACATTTAGGTCTCTAGAAGGCCCCATAAAGACCCAGTATTTGGACTTTTTGCCAATTTTAAGGCCTGTGACTGTTAAACTATGTGACTGATAGAGCTGAAATCTCATCTGGGAATACATTATTATGTTCTTTTTACATGTGCCAAAAATCAAGGCTTCAAGTAGACATTTAACCTGTGTCTGAGGTAGTGGTGGAACGATTCGACGAAAACTCGATTTCCAAACTCGAGTCCGCATTTTAGCATCTACATCGATCCCTATTGGAAACATCGGTGACGAAAAAAAAAAAAAAACGAAACCACGGAAGATGTTTTGAGTGGATGATAATAGAAATACTAGTTACTGGCTACAATGAAGGAATAATGCACACTAACTGGCTACAAGGTACAGTCTCAGAAACGTCAGCGGTAACTAAAGTGGTTTTAAATGGGCGATAATCGGGAAATCATGCGATCACGGTACTTCGTTTTTATGTTTAATGTATGTTTAAATAGCCATAACTTACTTATTTCTTGTCCAATTTTTATAATTTTTTCACCATTGTGTTCAGTTTGAATAGCTGTATTCTGTCACATGAGGATATTTTATGTTATTTCAACACATTTGTCACTATTTAGAAGTTTACATGTTAATTATCATCTATGAAACTTAACTGCAAGTTGTGAAACTTCTTGACAATAAAGTGACAGAACTTACATCCATTTTATTCCAGAAAATAACTATTATTATAATATATAATAATAACTATTTTCGTAAATGAATTGAAGATAGCATAGAACCACAGTACAACATATATGTCATTAAAATATCAGGAAAGATTGATAGATTTATAAATTACCGACAGTTATTTCTACTGAAAACCAAGATCAATATTTGTAAATCCGTCACTGACAGTAGTCCAGACCGTATTTTTCATGGAAGGAATTTTGTAAAATTCCCTGTATGACTCAAAAATCGATTCGACTCGATTAATCATCTCTGGACTTTTCCGATTAATCGATTCAGATTTTCAAGTCCGATTCCCACCACTAGTCTGAGGACCTTAAACACCCACCTGAGTGACCCTTTTAAGACATTTTTCACATATTTTGCTCTGTAACTTGGAAATGGTAAGTCTGAGAAGTTTCAAACTTTATTAGATACATATTCTATGTGTAATCTTAGTATGTAACAAATTTTAAGTCTGAAGCTTTAATTTGAAAGCCACATCGAGATCTCTAAAAGGCCAACAGAGACCCAATATTTGGACTTTTTACCACCTTTAAGCCCTGTGACTGTTAAACTATGTGATTGATGGAGCTGAAATCCCATCTGGGAATGCATTATTATGTCCTTTTTACATATGCCGAAAATCAAGGTTTTTAGTAGACATTTAACCTGTGTATGAGGGGGTCGTGTATGAGGGCCATAGACACTCGCCCAAGTGCCTTTTTTGACATTTTTTCCGTATTTTGCCCTGTTATTTGGAAATGCTTAGTGTGACAAGTCTTAAACTGTATTATATATAATTTTTGTTTGTTATGTATGTCCCCCAAAAAGTTTCAGATCTGTAGTTTAATTGCTAAGGTCTCTTTAACAATTGTAAAATTCCACAGAAACCCAATTTATGGACATTATGCCACTTTAAAGCCCAGTAACTGTCAAACTGTGTGGGTTATAGAGCTGAAATCTTTGAATTTTTAAAAGGAAATGCCTGTCTATTTAAATTTTGAATATTAATAATGTTATGGCTATCTTAGTCTTTTAAGAACTTATTTTTGTGTGTTATACCTCTGCTTGCTGAGTTTTTAACTTTTTAAAATGAAACTGGTTAAACATATTCAAGTAGACAAAATGGACACTTTAAGTGAGCTTTAAGTCCCAATATTAATGAAATTATATCCTTATGTAGTAAAACTAGGGGATTTTTAACCCTCAACTAGCCCAGTTTTATTCAACTTGCCTCAGTTAATTTTGACACAGCTCCTACAGTTATGAACTCATTTCAGTTGATAATCACATACTTAAAATTCTCAATTCTTTTTGTATTTGAGTACCCCTTTTATATAGATTGTTTGTTTACCATTTTTGCTGTAGCACTCCATCTCTTTGTAGTCCCAACCCACATCCCCCACCTGGATTCCCCCCAGCCACCTCTGGGACCTCCAGCTATATTGAGTGACACTAAATAAACAAAGGTATTTAATGATATCAGATGAGAAACAAAGAACTCAATGGGGTTGCAGATCTTGTGTAATAGTGAGAGAGGTGTGGAGAAGGGGAGAGGGGTGGGGGTGGGAGGTGGTGGGCTTCATTACATATAACACAAAGGGGAGTCAGAACTGAGATTGTGTCACATATTTAGGTTTCATATATATGGACCACATATATAGGTATAGAGGAAATGAATAACTGAAAACAATTTGCAAATTCTAAAAATAATATAATAAAATAATAATATAAATAATTCTTTTTTAAATAATATTTTAGTTGTGAACAAATATAGAAACAGATATGCGCTTTTGGGATTATGAATTTTAGAATGGACATTGAATAATCATTTAAATACTTTGAAGGAAGATTGAAAAGTATGATGAGTTGAGTTAAAAATAATATTTTATTTGTCAACAAATATAGAAACAGATATGCTCTTTTGGGATTATTATTTTAGAATGGACATTCAATCATCAATCATTTAAATACTTTCAAAATAGGTTTAGAGTTATCATTGCAGGAAGATTGAAAAGATAATTTGAGTTATGTATTCGGCGTCTGGGGATACACCATCTTCCTTGGGAAGATATAAACAGAGTAGATTGATGTGCTCAAGTTCATATAATAATGGGTAATTATGTTTTAAAAAATTCCCGATCAAAACCTGTGGCGTGAGTGATGACCTGTCTGGGGATATGTTGGCGCCGAGTTGGCCCAATCTAGTTTTTTGTTTGGTATCTGTGGCCCCATAATGTTTTAGATCTGTAGTTTAATTTCTAAGGTCACTTTAACGATTTTAAAATGCCCAGAGACCCAATTTATGGACATTGTACCACTTTAAAGCCCTGTAACTGTCGAACTGTGTGGGTCATAGAGCTGAAATCTTTGAATTTTTTAAAGGAAGTGCCTGTTTATTTAAATTTTGAATATTAATGATGTTATGGCTATCATAGTCTTTTAAGAACATATTTTTGTGATTTTATACCTCTGCTTGCTGAGTTTTTAACTTAAAATGAAACTGGTTATATATATTAAAGTAGCAAAATGGACAGTGTTATTTTCTGGTTAGCTTTAAGTCCCAATATTAATGAAATTATAGCCTTATGTAGTAAAAATAGGGGATTTTTAACCCTTAACTAGCACAGTATTATTCAACTTGCCTCAGTTAATTTTGACACGATTAGTTATGAAATTATTTCAGTTGATAATCACACATTTAAAATTCTGAATCCTGAATTATTATTATAAATCTGTTCTTGTGGTTTAATAATTTATATTTAAATCTGGAGGTATAATTTTCCTGTCGGACATTCCTTATTTAGATATTTGGTTTTTTTTATTAGTCATAAGATTAACTGAGCTTTTAGGGTTGCAAGTTTATAAAATAGATAAACTGGACCATTGATGATTTCTGAGTATTTTATTACCCCTTTCACAAATATCAGAGTGTTTGTTATCTCTTACCATTTATGCAGCATCACTCCATCCCTTTGTCATATTAGGTAATGTAGTCCCAACCAACCACCCCTCTGGGGACCTCCAGCTATTCAGTGACACTAAATAAACAAAGGTTTTGAAATGATATCAAATGAGAAACAAAGAACCAGGCTGGTCAGTGGGGTTGCAGATCTCCTGTAATAGTGTTAGATCTTCAGTAATAGTGTCGGATGTTTAATTAGATGATCATCGTACATCGATCAGATTTATACCTTATCTTTTTTTTTGCTGTACACAGATACATGAAAAAAGCACTCATCCTCTTTGTTTAAGCAGTATGGTGGTATAAAACCTGGCATATATAGCACTAAAACTTCATTTTGTTTGCAAGGAACTGAGAAGTGATATTGTCAGATTTTACTCTTTCTTCTTATTATAAATGAAACTGTGGAACCAGCTTTAGTTTACTTTGTAAAAGGCTTGGAAGAATACATGTCAAATTATGAAGAAAAAAAAACAAAATCTAATTGCATATTTGTTTTATAATATTTCATCTATCCACTAATATATTAAAACATAAAAACAGATAAACTTGTGTGTGGAACTTTGCCCACAAGGATTCTTGTCCACAGAACTTTGCCCATAAAGGACTTTGCCCAACACATTTTTACAGGGGATGAACTTGCATAAAATAATGATATGAAATAATATCCACAAAATTAGCCTTTTAATGTTTTTGTTGAAGTATAAGTACACAATACCTACCATATTAAAGGTCAGTTTCTTATTATATTATCAAATTTTAAGTATGTAATGTTACAATGTAATAATATTCTCAATGACTGTTGGACTTTCTTGAAACCCTTTTTGTATACATGCATTCTTCATTGTGAAGGTTTTGGCCACCTCCGGTATTTTTATTGTTTCCATTTTGCAGTACTATGTAAATCTATCAACAGTGTATTAAATGCTAATGAAATAAACTTACATACTTTATATAGTGCAACTTTAGTTCAGTTAATGTTTATCTCTTTCAACACTATATATCCTGAGTAGTTATCTAAATGGATTGATTGATTGATGGATCGATCGATTGATTAAAAAATGAAAATGTCTTTGTGGTTAGAATAAATACTATTGTGGGTGAACATCCTACCCTGTAAGATTGTTGTGGGCAAAGTGCCTGTGGATAGAGTTTTTTTTTTTTTTTTTTTTTTTTTTTTCCCCACAAATAAAACTTTATTGACCCTTTTTTTCACAATGGTATATACTTAGCTAAGCCCCGGGAGGGCGAGGGTTCAAACCCTCCATCGGGGTTTTTACAGAGATTTTTCATACACAGTATGAACAACTGTCACATTTAAGTATCTGTGCATACATTTATACAGATAGAAATTCATCAAATGTTACTGAAACACATTCTGAAATACTACCCACTTTTTACAAAATTTATCATGTTTTGCTTCAAGCCTGGACAGGTATTCTTGTTCATTATATTTTTGTTTTAGATAGTTTTGAAATTCAAAAATATGAGGTTTTCTTTTATTTCTTGAACACCAATAAATGTAATATTTCCCAACAATATATATAACATTAAGACAAAAACAAGGGGAGTAAAAACCAGTTGTTTCCTGTTTTCCAAATAGTATATCAACTAGATCTAAACTTAAAATTACATCTCCTTTTCTCATTAACCATATTTGAACATTTTCCCAAAATATTTTACTTATTTCACATTCTAAAAAGAGGTGTACCATGGTTTCCGGATCATTGCTACAGAGTGAACACAAAGAACTATCAGTATAATGAATTTTGTGCAAATATTGCTTTGTTCCAAGCAGTCTGTGGATCACACGATATTGAAACCAGATAAGAGTGTTATCACATATAGTATGAAAGCAAATTTTGTGTGCAGTAGTCCAATATATTTTATCTAAATCTATTTTTAGTATGCCTGTCCATTTTGTAATATAGTTGTGGGCCTGCTTTGTACCTTTTCTAACTAAGATGTTGTAAAGATCCTTGCTTCCCTGACTAGATTTGGTCAGCACTTTTATCTGAGGTAACATAAAGGGCTTTTCAAATGATTGATCAGTTGGTTTTATTTTCTGTAGATAATTTTTTACAGTTGAATAAATTCTATGATAAGTTAAAAAATTAATTGGGCTGTTGAATAAGGTATGAATTTCTTCCAAAGTTAAAATATTTCCATCTTTCGTCAATAAATCTATTGGGGAAATAATACCTTTCTGATATAGTGAAGGTTCAAATAACAGAGCATGAGAATTTTCCTGATTGTACCATAGAGGTCCACAAATGTTCTCATAAGGTTCACAACATTCAAAAAGTTTAGTCATAAAATCGCCCCAAGCAAACAGAACGTCTTTCCAAAAAATATTAGTGGTGTTGCCCGCACATTTATATGACCATTGTGGTCCCATGAAAAGCAGTTTATTTCTAGGACCTGTATTTGAAATTGCTAACTTTATCCAAGGAGCATCGACATTTACATATATCCTGCGTAGCCAAGTCAGTTTTAGAGACTTAATAAAATGTTTCAGATTTATCATTTTGAGTCCTCCTTCTAAATAGCCTTTGCATAATAAGTCTCTGCTGACCTTATCAGGCTTTCCATCCCAAATAAAATTATAAAAAGTTTTATTCATTTTTAATATAAAATCAACATTTGGACTTGGAATGGACATAAATAAATGTGTAAGCTTAGGAAGTAATAAAGTTTTAATCACAGTTACCTTTCCCAGTGGTGTTAAATGACGATTTTTCCACCTATTTACTATAGTTTCTATTTCAAAGGCAACTAGTTCAAAATTTAGATCCACCATTTTGCTTAAATTTACAGAAAACATTATCCCTAGAAAACTAAACTCTGTAGCTCCCCATATAAAGTCTTCTTTTATATCTAGTTTATCTTTAGAGTATCGTTTCTTTCCAATCCAGACTAACTTGGTTTTATCAGTATTGATTTTCAATCCTGACAGTGTACCAAAAATTTCTAAAGTATTTAAGGCTGCCAGAAGGGACCCCACTGAACCATCCAGAATGAGTGTGGTGTCATCAGCAAACTGGGTTAGTTTATATTCCATATGATCAATGGTAATCCCCACTATATCCTTATTAAATTTAACAAGTAGTAGGAGTACTTGAGCACACATAAGAAATAAGTAAGATGCAATGGGATCTCCCTGTCTGCAACCCCGTTCAATATTAATAGGATCAGACAAGAAACCACATTGGATAATTGAAGCTGTAATATTATTGTTAAACATTTTTATCCACTTAATAAAACCTGACCCAAATCCTAAAAACTCCAAAACAGAGTATAAAAACTTCCAAGACACAGAATCGAATGCCTTTTCAAAGTCTATTAACATTAAAAGTCCAGGAATTTTATGTTTCTCTGTGAAATGCATCAGATCGTAGATAAGTCTTGTATTTTCTCCAATGAAACGTCCTTTTACGAAGCCTGCTTGGTTTTTAGAGATAATTTTGTCCAAGATTTTTTTTATTCTATTGGCTATTGCTGTTGATCCGATTTTGTATATTACTGATAAAAGTGATATGGGGCGCCAATTTTTTAGAAATTCTCTTGGCTTATTTCCCTTTGGCAAGCAGGTTATTATACACTGTCGCAGAGTTGTTGACATTTCACCAGTGATGTATGCATGATTGAGACTCCTAAGAATAAAGATTTTCATTTTTGCCCAAAATACTTTAAAGAATTCTGCAGGAAAACCATCAATTCCTGGACTTTTACCGTTTTTCATTGAATTAAGGGCTATACCTAGTTCATGTATTTCTAGAGGACCTTCTAGTAGAAGCGATTCCTCATGCGACAGGGTCGAAGTGTCATTTTTTTCTCCAACAATTGCATTCAAATCTATGTCATTTGACATTTTAGTTTGGTTCCTGAATAATTTTTCATAGAAGCATTTTAATTCATTTAAGATTTCCTTTTGATCAACAATACACTTATTTGGAGTTTTAATTCGTTTGACGGTTTTCTCAGTATAGTTAAAACTTTCTAAGGCACAGAATAATTTAGAAGGTTTTTCACCATTATGTAGCCACTGGGCTCTTGACCTGACAATGTTCCCTTTAAGTTTTTGTTCTCTCATGTCCTGCAGTTCTCTTTTTTTATCATCCAAGAGATCCCCAGAGGATAAAGTATTCAAATTTTCCAAAGTTTTTATGTCTGAAATTAGATTTTTTTCCTTTGTGTCAAGCTGTCTCTTTACTTTTGTTGCAAATTTGATAGTTTCTCCCCTAATTTTTAGTAAAAGAACTTCAAGAAATTGAGCATCATTAATCCGAAAACAAACATCGGAATCCTCGAGTATATTTAAGTATTCATGACTATATACAAGGACCGAATAAAACTTTTTTTCAGAATCGATCAAGGAGTTAATCATGTTGACATATTCTGTATTTTTTAACAGTGAACAATTAAATTTCCATATACCTTTACCTTTAACGAATTTACAAGTGACCAAAGTCATTTGGACTATTGAGTGATCAGTTCTATAGCCCGGTTGAATAGTACAGGTGACTACAAAGTCCATTAGTGTATTTGATACAAGAAAGTAATCTAGACGGGCTTTTTGAAAGGGTTTTTTCCTATGCCATGTATATCTTCTAATGGTGGGGTTGAAGATACGGAACGCGTCTGCTAAGTTGAGGTTTGACATCATTTTATGTATTTCTATTCTTGCTTTAGGATTATTCACTTTTTTATAATTATAAGTATCTATATCAGTATTCAGTGGGACATTGAAGTCACCACAGAGTATTGTATAAGGTTGTTCACTGGAATTAATAATCTCAGCTATTGTCTGAAAGAAACTTGGAGAATCATTATTGGGAGCATAGATATTAATTAGTTTAATATAAATGCTGCTCAACTTCAGGTCAGCAGAAATAAGGTTTCCCAAGTCATCATTATAGTGAGACAGAATTTCGTATTCAATATTTTTCTTAAAAAGTATTGCCACCCCTCTAGAATTTGTACTAACTCCATGTACCAAGCATTCACCATTCCATATTTGTTTGATTAATTTGACATCTTTACTTAGCCAATGTGTGTCTTGCAGACAGAAGATATTTGCATCAGAACTATTTAGGTACTCAAGCACATCATATCTCTTTTTAAAGTCCCTTAAACCTTGACAATTTACTGACAACACCTTGATTTCATCATTCATCGTAACCAACCCGATGGGGCCCTGATGACAGCTGGTACATATTTACTAAATGATTATCTTTCAGTTTCTTACAATATGTTACAGACATTGGAATTCTGCATCCTTTTATATCTTTTGGACATAATTTACCAGAATTAGTCCATATGTGTATGATAAAAAATTTTTTCAAAGAACACAGTAAAGGAAAGAACTTCAGTGGGAATGAATAAAAACTTAAATAAAAATAAAAGTAAAAACTTAAACAAAAATAAAGAGAATAAGTTATGGATCTACAACTGTCCATAACTTAAAATATATGTCGTGACAGTGTTACAAGTAGGGGGAAGTCTCTTAGTAGTGTAACAATTAAACATTCAATAGTGATATGAATATATAACTGTTTAAACCTAGAAGTGCTTCTTTGTTGAGACATGCATCATAATGCATTTTTGTATCTTTTTTTTTTTGGAAAATAGAGCTGAAATTGAGTTTAGAAAGGAATTACACCACATGACTGTTATCAAATGCATTGAATGAAGGTTAGAACTATAATCATGCGGAACTTACTGAAACATGTCACTTCTTAGGTGACAACTCTCATCCATTTTAGAGGATGTTTATGCTACTGTTAATGAAATAAATTTTCAGGTGTCATTTCGAATGCACCACATAACTGTTATCAAGTGCATTGATTAAAGGCTAAACCTTGAGTAGTAAAAACTAGCTAAAAACGCATCATTTCTCAGGAGACAGCTATCACCCTTTTTAAGGACTATCAATGAAGTTAATTTTTCAAATGTCATTGCTGCATGTATATCCACAAACACAACATGTGATATACAGGCAAATAGGTTTGTCTTTTCAAATCTTGTAAAAATTGATCAATAATCTTGCCTGTGGATAGAGTTTGCATTGGGCAACGTTCTTGTGGGCAAAGTTCCTGGATTCTCATCCATCTGGGGATACCATTTTGCTTGCAAAATAAACATATTGCAGATTGAATTACTCAAGTTCTTATATAAATGGTTGATTATGTTTTCCCTCAAAATTATATCACACAGAAGGAGTCCCATGGAAAATACCCAGTCAAAACATGTTGCGTGAGTGATGACCTCTCTGGGGATATGTTGGTGCCGAGTTGGGCCAATCTAGTTAACCCTTGGATCCATATTATATATATTGCACAGACCAAATCTTGTCAAAACATATCCAGTTTCTGGCAGTTTTCATTCAATTAAAAATCCATGAAGAAATTAGAAAAAAATATTACTGAAAATGTAGTACACCATATCTGTCACTTTTAAAAATATATTTTTGTGAATTTTGTGACAAAATACTGCAGTTTTGCTACTTTATAGTAAGAACCGTCGAATCCACCGGAACATCGATTCCAATATACATGGTGATACAATTAATGTTTTGAATATGCTGTTCAATATTTCTTTGAGATTTAACTCGCAATCATGACATCTCGCTACCAATAAAGTATAACTCCAAATTTAAAGTATTTGACCTTTAAGCAGCATATATATGGACGCAAATTTCGGTTGCCAGTGCGTCCATTAGGATGCGATTTTTATGAAGACAATATTTCTGCTTTCGGTTAGCAGGAAGCGTAGATATGCACGCAATATACATAACACTGAAGGTGAGCTTTATATTTTAAAATTAAATGGTTTCAAGCGATTTCCTGGCAAGTTGTTTACGTCCCCCCATTGTTAAGCAAGATTTCATGCATTAGAGATTCTTCCAACACAGCCAGTCAGTGCTGGTGTCATACAATAGCAAATCTACTCAAAACGTTATATATTGAATGAAAGCCTGATCACTGCACGGAATCAATCGAAACAACAAGCCAGGACGGTGAACTTTCGTGGGAGATGAACTATACTATTAAATCTCGGAAACTCTTGATATTTAACCCCAGAACGTCCATCGGAAATTAAAAGCTGTAACAAATATTCAACAGGGAATATAACAAAAGAAATATATCTCTGGAACTACCCAATGAATTTTTATCAAACAAAAAGCAACAGAAACTATAAATATTTTTCTTTCAAACAGTATAAATACCATATTTGTAGCTTAAATAAAATAATCATACAAAAAATTTCACCCTAATTACAGTAAAATGAAGTTTGTTGACATATTATTTATCAGTAGAAAGGAAATTAAACAGTGCTTCAATATTTTTAAATGTATCCAGAAATAAGAGAAAAAAAATGTTATTTGCACTCCATCTTCACACAATGGTACCCCATTTTTGATGTGCCATAAAGCACAAGGTACCCAACATTTTATAACCCTAACACAAACACTGGACTCAGAAAAATGTGATTGGGACTCCATTTTTGGAGGTCATGTAGACCGTTGGACTCCGTATTTTAGAGGTACTTCGCAAACCCTGGTTTGTATGTGATTGCTTTCTTGGCAATATCTGGCAACAAGTATTGCCATGGCAACACTTTTCCTGTTTCATGGTCTTGTAATTTTGTGGGCTTTTAACATTATTCCAAAATTCAGAATATGTTTCTTGTAAGGGAACTTGTTGTGATTTGCTTTTAGTCAACATTTGCCAACAACTGTTGCCATGCAACACTTTTCCTGTTGTGTTTTACTTTTAATTGTGTTGGTTCTTCATAAACAAAAATAGCATCAGAGATGCCCGTACCCCACAGCCTAGGGAAATATTTTCAACACCATGAGATATAGAAGTACTGTACCAGTACAACTTCAGGATACTTTCAGAGCACTGTCAGTTATATAAAGGTCCAAACAATGTTTAAATGGAGAAATAATCTTTAAAAGAAAGATAATGCGTATAAAGATGAAGTATTAAAACAAGATAATTCAATAACAAGATGACAGCATTAATCAGTAAACTAAAATTCAACACTCTTTATGCACATCTGCATGGCCGAATTATGGTTTAGATGGTTTGAATATTACCATGCATACAGAAGTGGTAATACATTTAATGAATGCTTATTGTGGTGTTGGAGCAAAATCTGTGGCTCACTTGATGAAATTCTATCTCTTACAATGGGAAGTTATGAAAGTAAAATTCTTAATAAATTCTAATATGACTTTTGCTTAATCTGCATCAAAAGACAGACCCAAAGGTCCATGAAGATTTTAAAGGTCAAGGTCACTACGACAAGGTAAAAGGTCAAATTAAGGTCACACCATGATAATACACACCTATAGCCCCTAACCAATGTCCCTACCAAGTATCAACTTCCTACACCTTACGGTTTCTGAGATATAGCCCTGACAAGATTTTATAGGTCAAGGTCACTATGGCAAGGTCAAAGGTCAAATCAAGGTCACACCATGATGCTGCACACCTACACCCCCTAACCAATGTTTTTACCAAATATCAACTTCCTACACCTAACAGTTTCCGAGATATAGCCCGGACAAGATTTTATAGGTCAAGGTCACTACAGCAAGGTCAAAGGTCAAATCAAGGTCAGATCATGACGTTGCACAACTACACCCCCTAGCCAATGTCCCTACGAAGTATCAACTTCCTACACCTTACGGTTTCCGAGATATAGCTCGGACAAGATTTTATAGATCAAGGTCACTACGGCAAGGTCAAAGGTCAAATCCTGGTCAGACCACGACGTTGCACACCTACACAGCCTAACCAATGTCCCTACCAAATATCAACTTCCTACACCTTACAGTTTCTGAGATATAGCCCGGACAAGATTTTATAGGTCAAGGTCACTACGGCAAGGTCAAAAGTCAAATCAAGGTCACACCATGACGTTGCACACCTACACCCCCTAACCAATGTCCCTACCAAATATCAACTTCCTACACCTTACGGTTTCTGAGATATAGCCCGGACAAGATTTTATAGGTCAAGGTCACTACGGCAAGGTCAAAAGTCAAATCAAGGTCACACCATGACGTTGCACACCTACACCCCCTAACCAATGTCCCTACCAAATATCAACTTCCTACACCTTACGGTTTCTGAGATATAGCCCGGACAAGATTTTATAGGTCAAGGTCACTACGGCAAGGTCAAAAGTCAAATCAAGGTCACACCATGACGTTGCACACCTACACCCCCTAACCAATGTCCCTACCAAATATCAACTTCCCACACCTTACAGTTTCTGAGATATAGCCCGGACAACATTTTATAGGTCAAGGTCACTACAGCAAGGTCAAATCAAGGTCAGACCATGACGTTGCACACCTACACCCCCTAACCAATGTCCCTACCAAGTATCAACTTCCTACACCTTACGGTTTCTGAGATACAGCCCGGACAAACTATTTCCCGCCGCCCGCCCGCCCATCCAGACACCATGGGTGAAAACAATACCCCAACAGCCCTTAAGGGCTGTGGGGTAAAAACTATGCAAAGATCTTTACCAATGTTTTCAGGATATATTTATTGCAAGGGGAACTAAAAGAATAGTAATTAAGCCTTTTGGCAACTTTTTGGTAACAACTGTTGCTATGGCAACACTTTTCTGTATTGTTAACCCCAGCCCATGAAGGCAGGAGATTATAGTCATCCCCTGCGCCGTCTGGGCAGCGACAGGCATAAAGCTTGTGGGTGTTTTTAGGGTTTTCAACTATTGTGGGTGTTCCACACCCTAAACCAATGCATGGATTTTCACCAAATTCTAGGATATGTTAACCGAAACAGGATCTACAGCTGAGAAGGTTTTGGAGGGTATATGACAGCACCTGTTGCCATGGCAATGCTTTAAATACTTGTTGGTCTTTAACTTCTTAATTAAAAAAGGGGCGCTATTCAAATGATGTTACTACATTTGCATTTCTATCTCCCACCTGCCAAGGCCAGGGTTTAGATTATGAAATGCCTTCCGTCAGCGCGTGTGTGTGCATGCATGTGTGCGTTTGTTACATTTTTAAATCAAGCTTTATATCTCATTCAGTTATGAATATATCTTCAGCAAATTTGCAGAGAATGTTTATGGCTGTGAAAACAGGTCTGTAAAAAATTATGGTACTCATTTTAATAACAACATTAACGCCATAGCCAGTTGCTCGAAAAGCGTTAATATCTTCTAAAATTTGAAATATTGCAGCTAGCTGTATCAAATTTGCACAAAATGTAAATGGCTAGGAAAGCTTGTGTGAGAGTAATTTTGGCCTTGTTTTGAAAACTAAATGGCTATCATATCACATCTTTTATGTCAAAAAGACCTAATAGCTCCCTTACCATTGGCCCTAGGGGTTTGGAATGAAAAAAACAATATCTTTGAAATCGTGGCCTGCAAATCTTTTGCAATGTCAAACTTGACCTTTGACCCCTGCTTCAAGGTCATGGAGGGTCATCATGCAAAAGGGGCCTTATATCTAAGGTTCTAAGGCTTCAAAATATGAAAAAAACGTGTAAGAAATTATGACCTGTGAATCTTACATCTGACAACATTTCATGGATTCTGTATTCTTTTTGCAACTGAAAGATTTTCCTAATCTCAATGTTGTTGCCGCTTTAGTTGTACCTGTGGGCTGGGGTTCTTGCCTGCAGAGGCTGGCTGTTTTTTTGCATTACATACCACTTCACAGACTGGAGCTGATTAGCTGATAACTTTTATACATATCAGAATACCGGAAACGAAACGGAATGTACAAAATGAAATACCGAGACCAAATTTTCGCTGCCGTCCCATCCCTAGTTTTCACCCATGGTGTCCGAATGGGCAGGCGGGTCACGGGAAAAGTTTGTCTGGGCTGTATCTCAGAAACCGTTAGGTGTAGGAAGTTGATACTTAGTAGGGACATTGATTAGGAGGTGTGGGTGTGCAACCTCATGGTGTGACCTTGATTTGACCTTAGACCTTGCCGTAGTGACCTTGAGTTTGAAAATTTTCTCCAGGCTATATCTCAGAAACCGTAAGGTGTAGGAAGTTGATACGTGGTAGGGACTTTGGTTAGGGGGTGTAGGTGTGCAACGTCATAGTGTGACCTTGATTTGACCTTTGATCTTGCCGTAGTGACCTTGACCTATAAAATCATGTTCTGGCTATATCTCGGAAAGCGTAAGCTGTATGAAGTTGTTACTTGGTAGGGACATTGGTTTGGGACTGTATGTGTGCAACGTCATGGTGTGACCATGATTTGACCTTGTTGTAGTGACCTTGACGTATAAAATTTTGTCTAGGCTATATCTCAGAAACTGTAAGGTATAGGAAGTTGATATTTTGTAGGTACATTGGTTTGGGGGTGTAGGTGTGCAATGCCATGATGTGACCTTGATTTGTCCTTTGACCTTGCTGTAGTGACCTTGACCTATAAAATCTTGTCTGGGCTATATCTCAAAAACCGAAAGGGTGTATGAAGTTTATCCTTAATAGGGACATTGGCTAGGGGGTGTAGGTGTGCATCGTCATGGTCTGACCTTGATTTCACCTTTGACCTTGCTGTAGTGACCTTGACCTATAAAATCTTGTCCGGGCTATATTTTGGAAACTGTAAGGTGTAGGAAGTTGATAGTTGGTGGGGACATTGGTCAGGGGGTGTAGGTGTGTAAAGTCATGGTGTGACCTTGATTTGACCTTTTAGCTTGTCATAATGACCTTGACCTATAAAATCTTGCCCAGGCTATATCTCAGAAACCATAAGGTATAGGAAGTTGATACTTGGTAGGGACATTGGTTAGGAGGTGTAGGTGTGCAACGTCATGGTGTGACTTGTGTGACACTGATTTGACCTTTGACCTTGCTGTAGTGACCTTGACTTATAAAATCTTGTTCTGGCGATATCTCAGAAACCGTAAGGTGTAGGAAGTTGATACTTGGTAGAGACATTGGTTAGAGGGTGTAGGTGTGCAACGTCATGATGTGACCTTGATTTGACCTTTGACCTTGTTATAGTGACCTTTGACCTTGCTGTAGTGACCTTGACTTATAAAATCTTGTCCAGGCTATATCCCGGAAACTGTAAGGTGTAGGAAGTTGATACTTGGTAGAGACATTGGTGGGGGGTTGAAGGTGTGCAACGTCATGATGTGACCTTGATTTGACCTTTGACCTTGTTATAGTGACCTTTGACCTTGCTGTAGTGACCTTGACTTATAAAATCATGTTCTGGCTATATCTCGGAAAGCGTAAGCTGTATGAAGTTGTTACTTGGTAGGGACATTGGTTTGGGACTGTATGTGTGCAACGTCATGGTGTGACCATGATTTGACCTTGTCGTAGTGACCTTGACGTATAAAATTTTGTCTAGGCTATATCTCAGAAACTGTAAGGTATAGGAAGTTGATATTTTGTAGGTACATTGGTTTGGGGGTGTAGGTGTGCAATGCCATGATGTGACCTTGATTTGTCCTTTGACCTTGCTGTAGTGACCTTGACCTATAAAATCTTGTCTGGGCTATATCTCAAAAACCGAAAGGGTGTATGAAGTTTATCCTTAATAGGGACATTGGCTAGGGGGTGTAGGTGTGCATCGTCATGTGACCTTGACTTATAAAATCATGTTCTGGCTATATCTCGGAAAGCGTAAGCTGTATGAAGTTGTTACTTGGTAGGGACATTGGTTTGGGACTGTATGTGTGCAACGTCATGGTGTGACCATGATTTGACCTTGTCGTAGTGACCTTGACGTATAAAATTTTGTCTAGGCTATATCTCAGAAACTGTAAGGTATAGGAAGTTGATATTTTGTAGGTACATTGGTTTGGGGGTGTAGGTGTGCAATGCCATGATGTGACCTTGATTTGTCCTTTGACCTTGCTGTAGTGACCTTGACCTATAAAATCTTGTCTGGGCTATATCTCAAAAACCGAAAGGGTGTATGAAGTTTATCCTTAATAGGGACATTGGCTAGGGGGTGTAGGTGTGCATCGTCATGTTCTGACCTTGATTTCACCTTTGACCTTGCTGTAGTGACCTTGACCTATAAAATCTTGTCCGGGCTATATTTTGGAAACTGTAAGGTGTAGGAAGTTGATAGTTGGTGGGGACATTGGTCAGGGGGTGTAGGTGTGTAAAGTCATGGTGTGACCTTGATTTGACCTTTTAGCTTGTCATAATGACCTTGACCTATAAAATCTTGCCCAGGCTATATCTCAGAAACCATAAGGTATAGGAAGTTGATACTTGGTAGGGACATTGGTTAGGAGGTGTAGGTGTGCAACGTCATGGTGTGACTTGTGTGACACTGATTTGACCTTTGACCTTGCTGTAGTGACCTTGACTTATAAAATCTTGTTCTGGCGATATCTCAGAAACCGTAAGGTGTAGGAAGTTGATACTTGGTAGAGACATTGGTTAGAGGGTGTAGGTGTGCAACGTCATGATGTGACCTTGATTTGACCTTTGACCTTGTTATAGTGACCTTTGACCTTGCTGTAGTGACCTTGACTTATAAAATCTTGTCCAGGCTATATCCCGGAAACTGTAAGGTGTAGGAAGTTGATACTTGGTAGAGACATTGGTGGGGGGTTGAAGGTGTGCAACGTCATGGTTTGTCCTTGATCTGACCTTTAACATCGCCAAACTGACCTTGACATTTAAAATCTTGTCCGGGCTATATCTCGGAAACTGTAAGGTGCATGAAGTTGATTTTTGGTAGGGACATTGGTTGGGAGTTGTAGGTGTGCAATGTCATGATGTGACCTTGATTTAACTTTTGATCTTACCGTAGTGACCTTGACAGTTAAAATTTTGTCTGGGCAATATCTCTGAAACCATTAAGTGTAGGAGGTTGATGCTTGGTAGGGACATTGCTTAAAGGTTGTAGGTGTGACACATCATGCTGCAATCTTGCTTTGACCTTGTCACAGTGACCATGGGTTTTAAAATCTTGTCCTGGCTATTTCTTGGAATCCGTAAGATGTAGAACGTTGACACTTGGTAGGGACATTGGTTGGATTCTATATTTCATGGTATTGAAAACTATTTCCCTAGGCTGTGGAGTATGGGCATTGATGCTATTTTAAATATTTTTATGGGTTCTTTGAATTCCATACCACTGTAGAGACTGGAGCTGATTAGCTGTTCGGAAATACCTAGCAACAAGTGTTGCATGGTAACACTTTTTTCTGTTTCTTGGACTTATATTTTTGGGGGTTCTTTGCATTCCAAACCCCTGCATAGATAGAAGCTGGTTAGTTTTTTGGCAATATCTGGCAACAAGTGTTGGTGGGCAACACTTTTTTCTGTTTCTCGGTTGTGGGTATAAAAGTCCTGAAGAAGACCTGTAGGATAAAATGACCTTACGCTCCACAATATTAGACAATGATCTTTCTCATTTGCTGTCCCACCAAATATATTTGTGGACAAATATAAGTAATTAAGCGGCCCGTCAGGGACGCATATTTGTTTTCACCGAAGTTCGACTGATCACCGCCGCCGCCGGATTATGGTCTCCCTTGAATTACTTCTTAGCCTTTCAAATTTTTCTTCCCTTCTTATCTTTCTTTAAAACTATAGGGGCGGGAAAAATTTTTGAGATACTTTGCGCAGACCTTAAGCTTTATTTAAGGTAACCTTAAGTATACCTCCAAAACACCTCGTCATCACGTTTCGGAAAAAAACCACACACACCTGTGCTATAAAATTTATCAGGTACATTCTAGACCAAATGTCCAAGGTCGGAAAGGATTTTCTCATCAATCGGACCATAGATGCCTGAATGGGAGGCGTTTTATTTTCGTAAATTTTTTAAAAATGGGTACTTGGTCTGTATCTCAAAAACGGTCAGGATTTCGGCGTTTTGTTGGAATAACTTATTCAGCTACTTTTTGATAATCTTTCACATGCCGAAGGTTTAGCCCTGTATCTGCAATTTTAAGGTCACCTTAATGTCAAAAAACGGGGTTTTAGCCCTCCAGTTCACTTAGTTTTTCACTTTTTTCAACCAAACTTGGCACATATATTAAGATTTGCCAAAGGAATATCCTGACTCTATGGTGACCTTAAACTCAAAATGTTAATGGACATTTGGCCTACTTAAAGTCATCAGATTGGAATAAAATGCTCTGGCTCCTTTCTTTTTCCATTTTTTTATATCGAAATTATCACTGGTTTTAAACTAGATAAAAATAATACTTATGGTTACCTTAAACTCTCAGTATGAATGGAGTTGTAGCCACCTTAAAGTGAAATAAGGGGGTTTTCAGCCTCCAAGTATCTTATTGTTCGACTGACCTCAGTTAAACTTTGCACACTTATAAAGGATGGAAAACCAAAGGGTTATCCTGACTTTAAGGTGACCTTAAACTGTTAATATAATTTTGGCCCCCCTAAAGTCATAACATTTGAATAAAGCCATCAGCTAAACTTTGTACACTTATAAAGGATGACAAAAGGGACATTCTCATTTTATGGTCACCTTAAAGTCGCAATATGGATGAAGTTATGGTCACCTTGCAGTGAAATTATGGAGTTTTTAATCTCCAGCTATCGTATTGTTCAGCAGAGCTCGGTTAAATTTGTACAATTTTAAAGATGACATTAGGGACATTCTTATTTTCTTTCCACCTTGGAGTTCCAATACAAGTACAGTCATGGCCATCTTGACGTGAAAATGAGGATTTTCAGCCCCTAACTGATTTACTGTTCAGTAACATCAGTTTAACTTGACATTGATTATACTAAAGTAAGATTTTGTATAACATTTCACTTAAAATTCCTGTACTTAAGAGGCTTTGGCCATCTTAACATGATAAATATATACTTCTTGCTCCCTCCTCATTTATTTTAACACTTTTTAAAACCACACCTGGCATATGTATGCTTAAAAATATTTATGCTGTCTGGCAAACCTAATCTCTTAGTGTTTATGAAGTTATGACATCTTCAAAGAAAAAAATGAGCTAGTTATGATGCACTGATGTGGTTATTAACATATTGCAACTGATCAGTCTTCACATAATATTAATTCCCAATTTTAGGCAGATTAAAAAAAACCACATTCTTCTGATTCCATTCATTTGAAAATGTGGGGATATAACTTTTCCTTTTTGGAAAAAAAAGCTTCAATTGATTCAATTTTTCTTTTGTAGAAGGAGTTGATGATCTAGCTACTTGTTCACATAGACTATATAAATTGGTCAAATGTATACACCTGACTTCTTTAACAATATAAGATGCTTGAAAAAAACACTTTCTCATAAACAGTTTTTCTTGTACAGCATTTTATGTATCTCCAGCTGAGTGGAAATGAATGACTTGTCCTTTTCTTCTTCCTCCCCAACTCTGTTGTGTGATATCTATCAAAAGGCACATTCATGGAAAGGCTTTCTATGCAGAAAGAACCCCCCCCCCCCCAACTCCCCTTTAGTCCACACAAAAAGCAATTGGAAAAAAGAATGGTCTCAGTGGGGGAAGTGGGGGATGGGGGGGTTCATGGAGGGAGATGATAGATAGAGATTATATATGTGTGTGTGAAGCAAAAGTGGAACAAAAAAAAGTGGAATATTTATGCTGTTCTTTCGAATGTATATTGTTTTCTTTTCTTTTACTTTCTTCCATTTCACTTAGACTTCTACATTTAATTAATTTTAGCTCAAGTGGGAAATGAATTTTTGAAACTTTAATGCATTCAAATTCCTGAAGTGATGCACTAAATCACTTATAACTTGAAAAGTATTGCGTTCACAGGATTTTGTTAAAATATGTTATTAGGCTACTTTTTCCACAGCTACACCAAGTCCAGTAACTTGTTTGGTCTTAATTTTGTGCATTATTGAAGTGTGGAATGGATCATGATCTCTTACTCTTATTCCTAAGCCTAGATTTTTAATTTCAATTGCTAAATCATTCATAAATATTGCAATATATAAACTCATACTTTTCTTTCCCAATAAATCCAGTAACATTTTTCTAGCACTATCTTGACTTGTTTGTAACTTGATTTTTCTTGTAAGCAATAACTCTGAAGCAAAATCAGTAACTTTTGAACAAAAAGTCTAACACACTTTGGTTCATTGGATTTTATTAGTGGTTTTGTTAAGTTTTTAGTTGAAGCACAACCAGTAATTTTAAACAATAGTTCTTAAGCTTCTTAGTCCACTGCATTCAATTAGTGTTTTATACTTAAGTCTGATACTAATGACATTTTGAACAGAAATGTCTGTGGTCAGTGTACCCTTTCACTTGAGACCTCTTCTCTGAGAACATTACCAAAAAATGTAGGACATACAGAATCCGGGGAAAAAAATGCCTCCTGGACAAAATGCCTCACAGAAAAAAATGCCTCCTGGAAAAAATGCCTCCTAGAAAGAATGCCTCCTGGATATTTTGTGACTAGGAAAAAATGGCTCCTGAGAAAAAAAAGTTATTTCAACTTGTAAACATGTTACATATGAAACCTATAACGTATAATATCAAAAACATGTTAATTTCAGATATGTACAGTCAAAACCAGAACGTACAATATCGTGAAGTACAAATTACAAATATCTTCTTGAAAGGGTATCCCTTCAGCTGTACTCTGGAGCAGTTTAAAAGCAGGATTTATGGCTGTGAGGTTTCTTGATGAAATAGTTGTGGCCGTTATGGCTTACAATATGCATTCTTATCAAATTACAACATAGGTTATCCCCTCTGTAAGGAGTTGATCGCAGTTAGATGCACTAGGAGGGGCAGAAATGTAATTACAAGAAAAACACGACACCTGTCATAATGGAAACCAGGGATGAGCAGCCAGCCAAAAGAGTGTGAAGCACCAGCAAAACCTTACAAGAAAAACTTACATACCTTTGTACAGCTAAGCAAAATGGGTAAAAGACTGTGAATTTTTGACAGGCATTGGCGACTATAAGACTCAAGTGGAAAAAATGAAGATGCCTCTGAAGTTGTAATGTGAACCTGTAGTGTCATAATACTTGAAAGAACTTTTTTTTCTTAGGAGGTACTTTTCCTGGTCACAAAATATTCAGGAGGCATTCATTCTAGGAGGTATATTTCCTAGGAGGCATATTTTCTAGGAGGCATTTTTTCCAGGAGCCACTTTTTCCGCGCATCGGACATACATTCTTTTGAGAAGTAAATTTCACACCTACAATTTCTCTTCTGCCAAGCTGTGGTCGTTCTTTCATTTGTTAAATATGGTAACATACACAATGCAATAAACTTTACATTTTCTATTCCTTGTGATGCATATCTTCACATCTTTTACAGATTACTTCACACTTTTTCATCAGGGCCGCTTCGTTTTTGTCAGCAAAAACATTTTTCTAGTTCCTTCTTCCTCCACGAAGAGAAGAGGTAGACAGGACCCATCTTGCACCATGCATCAACTTGTATAGGAATATATCTAGCAGTTTAACAGTAGGTTACAAAAATGATACTTTATTGAATATTCTGCTGACATCTAGTGAAAACTTGGTAAATGATAACTTTGTGTGTTTGCCACTGTCTGTGTGCATTTGTTATAACCTGTACATTGGATCTAGGTTATATTTTTCAACAGGGTGGGGGCTTCACCATGGCTCAATCATTCTGAAAGAATTCTGGATCTGCAGAAATACTGCCAGTCAGCCAACTATTTTTGTCTATCCAGCATAATTTTTGTCCAGCATCACATCCTTTCCAATTTCATCCACTTCAGTCTTTAACCAAAGCTGGTGGCAGAGTACAATTCTACTGAATTCTTGTTGAAGTTAAGGTCTGCCAGCGCTCTAGGGTTGGTCTGATCTTGCCGTCCTGGTAACCTATGAAGTCGAAGACTTGTTTGGGGTCCATTTATGATTTTACATATTCACCATCCAGGCTTATTCCTGACACAGATCTGCTAGAGTCTGTGCATGCTGGAGACACATTTGTTGGCATCTGGCTCTGATGAACCAGTTGTCTAGGTTATCGTGGATTCTTATACCCTTGTGTAAAGCCATCAGTTTGACTTCCTTCACCAGCATTGTGAGTTTCATGGGTACTGCGGACAGACCAAATAGTAGTACTTTGAATTAGTAGGATTGACCTTGAACATGAAAACATAGGCATTTCCTGGACTGGCTGTGTATTGGAATGTGGAAGTAGGCATCCTTGAAATCTATGGTTGTTACCCACTCCCCCGGCTGGAGAGAGGTTCTTCTTGTTCCTGGTGTTTTCATTTTAAATTTCTGTCTTTGAAAATTTATTCAGGTTATGCCAAGATAGGTCTCCACCGTTTCTTGGGTTTAGGCAAGTCAGTTTAAGAAACCTGGTGAGTTCTGAGTTCAGACCAGTTCTACTGCATTCTTTGCATAAGTGCATGTAATGTCTCTGTCAGGTAGCTGTCCCTGAGAGGATGTACATAGCCACTTAGGATGGCTGGTGACCTTGTCAAGATTGGTTGGATCCGGCAGGGGATTGTGTAGCCTTCTCTGAGGATTCTTATGATCCTAGGGCTGGCCCCTAGGACTGCATATTTTTCCCAAATTGGTATAGTCTGGCCCCTACACTTAGATCTGAAGCAGTAACTGGGACATTTGTGACATTCTGCTCAAAACTAAACTGATCTACACTGGAAACGCCTTTCATGCACTATATTGACTTTATAACAACAGAACATAAACCTTTCTTTTACGGCTGCCTGACAACAGAAGGTACATGATTGGCAACAAGGGAGTTTACATTGAAGTCCTGTCACATACACTGGAGCTATACAATAATTGTCATTTAAACAGCAACTGACCCTTGGCCGGTTGGGAGGTGTAGTGTGTAGACTTGTCTCAAACTTTCTTGCTGTTACCATGGCTGATACTGTTCCATGCTAGTTGGTTGGACCGACTGCTTTCCTTGGAAGACTTGCTGGGTCTCTCATAAACATGATGAAGCAATGAGGCAATAATCCAGAGTAGCCCTTGTTTTCAACATGAGGCAATGATCCAGAGTAGCCATATGTAAGGGAGCAGTTCTGAGCACATGCAAAGTGTCCTCTGCACTCTTAGACAGAAATGAAACAAATATTGCCCATATCAAAAACTTTGAAAGATTAATATAACTATTTTCACAGTCATGGGTCATGATAAACAATATTTTATTGCACTACAATAGCTTACCATGTGGACTTGAATGCTAACTCAGTATGCCGCAGGCATCCGGCCAACATCCAAGAAAAATAGACATTTAGTGTTGGCCATAGCCTCAGGTTGTACTCTCGTGGAACTCTCAACTCTTCTCGACTCTTCCCCCTTTTCTCGTTGGCCGCGTGATTTGGAAGCGTTTGCTTTGTACATTCATATTTTACTTTATTTCCCAGTTTTTACGTATTGTTGGATGTTATAAGTTGGCTATTTTACCTTATTAATGATATAGACTATTCTGTGAAACTTCCGTTTTGACAGGATAAGTATTTCTTTACATTTTTGTGATTTGTGAGTTTTCTTGGTTCAGGCTTGCTTGTTTACGTGTTTTATTGCAGTAAAAATGCCCTCCAATACCCAAAGAACAAGCAAAGATAAACCTAGATCTTTGAAGTTTTGACATTTCTGTCTTCCATTTGATAACCACAATTATTGCCCTTCCTGTAGGGAAGCAAATAGAGGAGATGATCCCTGTGTTACTCTAGAATCTCTATGTGACATTTGCTCTGGTTTCTCGGATGAATGCAAAAAATTAAAAACAGGAACCGTTATGCAAGGAAACAGAAAGCAGACACTTCAAAACACGACAAACTCGATTTGCTGGGCGACGAGGACGTGAAATCCTTTACTGGATCTCGGGCAGACCTTGAGGGTGCTGCTGACAATTTATTTGCTTCTCCACCATGCTCACACCCCCCTGCGTTCCGAGTCATTGTCTCTTAAAACTCCAGCTAAAACTGTCCCTTCTACCCCAGGTAGAAAATCGAGTCCAAACTCGAAAAATCCCTGGGTTCTCAGTTTAACATCCAATTGCAACAACAAAAGGGGGTTTTCCAGGCTTCTATGCTTGAGGCCATGAAGTCTCTCCGAGTCGAATTTCAGTCTTTCAAAAAGACGTCTAAAGAAGTGGAGGTGAATCAAACTTCCACGTCACCCTCTAAGCCTGGTACCAGTAAACAAACTGAGATCTGGACCCTACCCCTCCCGAGACCTCCTCCGAGAACTCAACCAGCCTTTCATATGGATGAGGCTATGGAAGTGGACTTGTATGGTCCACCTCTTCCTCCACGTCTCGGAGATGATCACTCAATGCATGATTCTGACCCGAGGCGTGTCTCGGATCAACATTCAGGTCAGTCCGAGGAACCCTCTCAGGTTTTCTCGGCTTGATCTCCCTGACCATGCCCAGGTCTTCCACTTCTGTTTTCAGCCTGGACGACAGAAAAGGCCAACAGGAGCTTAGGCCAAGAGGTCCTTCCTCTATGCTCCCACTTAGCTCTCACATCAAAGATGCCTTTGATAAGTTTGAGCATGATTTTCTGGCCTCTAATTTACCTGAGGGTAAATATATTAAACCCCCTTCCTCCACTGTAAAGTGGTACAAGGTGGGACAGCCTTGTTATGAGGACAAAATCCAGGAGTTGAATACAGAGTTTTCGAAGATCTGTATCTCTCCTAAACCCTTAGGAGCCCCTATGGGCAAGGTTCCCCTACCAGTTCTTAAGGAACTGGAACATCAAGCTAGGCAGAACCTCTCCACTATCAACTTCATGGCTGCATTTGCTAAGACTCCTTCTTCCTGTAACACCACCTTGGAGAAGTGTCAACACAGTTTGCAGTCTTCTTTCCAAAGGGTTAAATCTCAAATCCAGAAAGGCGCCAACCCTGAAAAAGCAGCCAGGCCTGGTTATGACCAGGCCTGCGAATATTTGTAACTTTGGAATAAGACCATTCTTATTCAACAAAGAGGACTTGCCTGCCTAAGCAAATCCCTAGCTCATATACTGCAGAGGGAGCTATACGTGGGTAACACTGGCCTGCTTAGGTGCAAGGCCAAAATGACCCTACTTCAACCACATTTAGGGGAAACGAGACACCAAGAACTCAGGAATTCGCCATTTTGGCCTTCCTTGTTGTTCAAGTCTCAGTTAGTCAAGGAGGGAGAAGACTTCCTCCTCAAAAAAGGCACCTCGAAAGATGCTCATGGTTTCATACCCTACCAAAATAAGCCCTTTCGTGGTCCCCACAATAAGAAAAGAGACTCCTACAGGAAACGCCCCTATGGGGGCAACTCCTCTCAAAGTAGTAACCAATCGTTTTCCTCAGGTAGGGGAAAACCGAATTTCAGAGGCTGAAAGGGTCGTTTTCGACCCCACTCTAGGGGGTGAGGGCGTGGAAACCCCTCCCCCAATGACTCCTCAAAAGCCTCCCTCCACCAGTAGGAGGTCACCTCCGTTCTTTCAGAAGAGACTGGCAAATAAACAAATGTTCAAACAATGTGTTAAACATTATCACCAATGGTTACGTTCCATTCGTTTCAAAACCAAAACTCCCTCTGATTCAATCAGGATACATGGCCCTTCAAGAAGAACAAGCTCTGCCCACTTGTATCCAGTCTCTTCTGTCAAAGAACGCAATAAAAAGGGTGGAAAATGTAAAATCTCTCGGGTTTTACAGTCGCCTGTTTCTTGTACCCAAGCCTCACCAAAGGTGGAGGCCAATAATAGACTTAAGCAGGTTTAACACTTTTCTACATGTAGAAAGTTCAAAATGGAAACTCCAGAGTCCATCAGAACCTCCCTGATTCCAGGGGAATGGGTGTCGTCGGTAGATCTATCAGACGCCTACCTTCACATTCCCATCCACCCAAACTCAAGGAAATACCTAAGGTTTTGCCACAGGTCACAGGTCTTCCAGTTCATCTCTCTTCCATTCGGACTGCCCACAGCCCCTCAGGTCTTTACAATGATTGTAAAGAAAGTGAAGCTAATGGCCCTCACAAGGGGACTCAGGCTTCACCAATACCTGGACGACTGGCTGATCAGGTCCCAGTCTCAGGAAGAAGCCCTAGTGAACACTCAGGCCGTGGTAGACCTAACCCAGTCCTTGGGTTGGATAATAAATCAGGAGAAATCTGAACTAAAACCAACTCAGGTGTTTTTGGGCTACGAATACCATCTAGATTCAGCCCTTGTAAAACCCACTCAAGAGAGATGGCTCAAACTTCAGGATTTGATCCTACGTCTCAAGTCAAAACATGTTTTGACTACAAGATGTTTGATGTCGCTAATTGGGTTGCTTGCCTCAACGGAGAAAAGGGTCCCGGAGGGACACCTTCACATGAGGCCCTTTCAGTTTCACCTCAAGGAGCACTGGAGATATCCTCAGTCACTGGACAGCCTCCTTCCTTAGACAGAAACCATTTCAGCACACCTAGACTGGTGGCAAAATCCCTCAAACGTGATGAGAGGTGCAGACCTTCATCCCAAAGACCACAGTATCCAACTCTTTACAGGGGGCCACGGTGGCAGAGTGGTAACACTCTCGCCTCCCACCTCTGAGGCCGGGGTTCGATCCCCGTCATGGCCTGAAGTGGGAAAGCTGGTAGTTGCTTGCCGTTGGTCGGCAGTTTACAGTACAGAACCCTAGCGAACTCTATGTACTGGTTTCCTCTGCCCTTCCAACTACCCGTCGTGATATGACCTGTACAGTGTTGAAAGCGACGTAAAACCCCAAATAAACAAACAAACAAACTCTTTACAGACGCCTCAAACGAAGGTTGGGAGGCTCACTTAGATCAAAGTTCTACAAAGGTTCTGTGGTCAGACCGAGAAAAAAGGCTACACATAAACGTTCTAGAGTTGAAGGCGGTCTCCCTGGCCCTTTGAAGCTTCAAGGACCAGTGCCAGAACTAAACAGTGCTAGTTTCAACGGACAACTCAACAATAGTGGCCTACATAAACAAACAAGGAGGAACCCACTCAGAGATGTGCGCTCTCCTGTGGAAGATCATGACCTGGTCCCATCATTACCAGATAACCTTTAAAGCCAGACACATTCCAGGGTGTCTGAATGTGATGGCCGACCTTCTGTCCAGGTCGAACCAAGTGCAGTCAACAGAATGGTCACTGCATCCACAGGTGTTCAAACAGATCTGTCAAAAGTGGTTCACCCCTCATGTGGATCTATTTGCCACTCGTCTGAACCACAAACTTCCACTGTACGTATCTCCAGTCCCAGACCACAATGCTTGGGACATAAATGCTCTAAACATAAACTAAACTGGTCGGTCTCACTGCCTATGCTTAACCTCCAACAGCAATTGCCTGATCATTGTAATGGCCCCAGGCTGACCAGGGATGCCCTGGTTTTGGGACCTAGTGCAGCTCTCAACAGAGATCCCACTTAAGCTACCAGTGTCAACAACATTCCACAAACAGTCCCACAATTATGTGTTTCACAGCAATCCACAACATCTCAACCTCCACGCCTGGTGTCTAGGAGTGGACAGCTCCAAGAACAAGGCTTCTCTGTGGAGGTGGCAGAGAGAATTGCTGCCCCTCAAAGATCATCAACAAGGACCATCTACAAGTCAAAGTGGGCCCTATTTGAGAAATGGTGGAGAGAAAATTCAGTGGATTTCTCCAGTCCCTCTATGTCACAAGTCTCAGCCTGTTTAATGTACCTGTACCAAGATCTAAACAGGTGCCCCTCGACCATTGATGGTTACAGGTTGACACCTTGGGCCCAGCTGGGCACCATAATTCCCAAAGCTCAGACCTTAACAGGTTGCTCTCCAGTTTTCACAGGGATCCTCCCAAAAGTTCCAGAAATCTACTAAAATGGAATCGTTCTGTTGTTCTTAATGAACTCACCTCTGAGGCCGGGGTTCGATCCCCGCACGGGCTCAAGTGGGAAAGCTGGTAGTTGCTTGCCGTTGGTCAGCAGTTTACAATACACAACCCTAGCGAACTCTATGTACTGGTTTCCTCTGCCCTTCCAACTACCCGTCGTGATATGACCTGTACAGTGTTGAAAGCGACGTAAAACCCCAAATAAACAAATAAATTAATGAACTCACCAGAGCACCCTTTGAGCCTATGAAAGAAACAGATCTTACTCTCAAAACTGCTTTCTTGCTAGCTTTGGCCTCCGGCAAGCGCTGCAACGAAATTCATGCCTGAGTTGCAAACAAAGTATCTAATCTAGGCCAATGGGAAAAGGTTGCCTTGTTCCCATCTTCTGATTTCATAGCCAAAAACCAACTAGAAAGAGAAGATTCTCAAAAGTGTGTCTCCAGTGATTATTCCTGCTTTAACTACCATTATAGATAGACAGTTCAAAGAAGACAGGACCTTGTGTCCAGTACAGGCCCTGAGGTATTATTTGGATCGAACCAAAGACCTGAGAGGGTCTCGATCCCTTCTTTTCATTTCCTTCAAGAAAGGACACACCTCAGACCCGCTACACTCTCTTCTTGTTTAAAACAAACCATTCTACTTTGTTACAAACAAGCAGACCAACAAGCCTAGGACTTGGTTCAAGTTAAAGCGCATGACATTAGGGCCTTCGCGGCCTTTTATGGTGGGGTATCGGTGGACCAAATCATGCAAACCTGTCACTGGAAACCTCACAACACATTTATTAATTTTTACCTCAAAGACCTTACTTGGTCAGGCAACGACAACAATATGTATCTGGGTCCAGTAGTGGCGGCATAAGAAGTCCTAGACCCTTCCCCTCAGACCAGGTATCCTCGGAAAGAAAAGAGGGGGGGGGGGTGCACATCCGCTATAACCAAGTCTTCAGGAGTCTAAATCCCAGGGTCTAGATATAAAGTTTACCTCATCAGGATGTTTGGGTAAGGTCTTTTTATTTTTTCAGTATATATTGTATAATGTATTAAGGACTTATTAAGGTTGTCATTAATCCCATTTTAGAGTGGCAAGATTATGAGATTCCCAAGCCTAGGGCTTGTTTTCATCGTGGCTTAGCCCTAGGGGCTTTACTCTTCAAGTGAGCATAGGCTGCACTTCTCTCCTCCAATCAAAACATCCAGACAGTTTTTTACCACTGTCATTCATTCATTTCAGGTTTTTTGCTCTCTACAGACCCAGTCTTTGGGACTTGGGCAATGTAAATGGGGCTCAGACTGGTATATCTAAACATTCATTCTATTCTAATACTTCAAAATCCAAGAGAAATTGACTACTTCTTCCAGTCTCAGCTGTAATCCCTCCACCGAGCGGTTGGATTCAGCATTCAGTTCCATATGGTAAGTTATTGTAGCACAATAAAGTTGAAAATTTTAATTTCTTAAATGTAGTTTTTATAAGCTACAAGCTTACCATGTGGAACTGAAGAGAGTCCCACCCTGCCTCCCCGCTGTATTACAGCTGAGGGGTATGGTTCAAAATTGCAACGAGAAAAGGAGGAAGAGTTGAGAAGAGTTCCACGAGAGTACAACCTGAGGCTACGGCTAACACTAAATGTCTATTCTCTTGGACGTTGGCTCGATGCCTGCGGCCTCCCGAGTTAGCATTCAGTTCCACATGGTAAGCTTGTAGCTTATAAAGGCTACATTTAAGTAATTAAAATTTTCAAATTAGTACAGTTTTGTAGGACTGAAAATGCATGTATGAGTATTTGTAAATATTCAAATGTTCCTTATTAAGTGCATCTCAAATGACATTCTTGAATCTAAAAACCTTCAAATGTAATGAAAATCTGCTGTTGCAGTCTTGAATAATTTAATCTTATGTGATCTACCTCTTTGCAGATGCAATAACTTCCCCACAAGGTGAAAAGTAGAAACCAGACAGTCTACTATTTAAAAGGAATAATAAGCCTTTTCTCAATCCAATATACATGCATATCTTGAATAATATGGAACCAATATTAACCAATAAAAGTTGTCAAAGATATAACCCTCAGTCATTATTATTGTGTATTTATTAATGTGCAGTTGTTTAGTAAATTCCATGATATCATTAAGCCATAAACATCACATACAATAAATGCTGAAGTAACATATGTTAAAACACAACTTTTAAATATCACAGTCCATTTTGGAACCAACCCCTATCTTTTTGTCTGTATCTCCTACATATTCTTTGTTGCCATAAATTTTTCTTGTTGTATACAAATATTATTTTTATTTTTATGTCAGCTGACTTGTCAGTCAGCTGACATTATGTCATCACTCTGCGGCGTGGGCGTACACGTACGCGTCCGCGTGAACAACTTCTTCTCCAAAACTACAAGGCCTAGAGACATGCTGTTTCTTTTAAAAGATACCT
Organism: Sabellastarte sp. h YS-2021; assembly: GCA_964017235.1. Taxonomy (NCBI): domain Eukaryota; kingdom Metazoa; phylum Annelida; class Polychaeta; order Sabellida; family Sabellidae; genus Sabellastarte; species Sabellastarte sp. h YS-2021. The sequence goes on from OZ024928.1 coordinate 143,285,638, forward strand.
TATCTATCGAGGATGAAAAATTGTTCAAGGCATGCAAATCTGTATGTTCGTCTGTTTGCTAGAGACATTACAAGGGGGGTACCCGCACCAAAAGTGTGAAAATTTCAACTTTTTATCACAATTTTCTCAGTGACTATTTCAGGGATTTCTCTCATATCTTGCATATATATACTAGGCCAGAGGTAGATTCTCTTGTGTGAGTATGAGACCTGGATCTGTCTTACTTTTTTTTAATAAATTTTTTTAATAATTTTTAATGCATTAAAATTCATGAAATCATGCACTAAATCACTTATAACTTCAAAAGTGTTGCATTTACAGCATTTTGTGAAAATATGTTGTTCAGCTACTTTTTTCATAGCTACAATATGGTGAGTAAGTTGGGTGTCTGTCTCAATAGCTAAGTGAGTAATAACTACTTTGGGGCTTTTCAGTAACTTCCATTATGAGTAAAATCACTTGTAACTTAAAAACTATTGCATTTAGAGAATTTCGTATAAATATGTTATTCAGCTACTTTTGGGCCAGCTATAACATAGTGAAATTTCAGACCTGTAGCTCATGGCATAGCTGAGTAATAGCTACTTTTAGGTTGTCACTGTTGAGTAAATCGCTTATAACTTGAAAACTATTGCATTTAGAGAATTTCGTATAAATATGTTATTCAGCTACTTTTGGGTCAGCTATAACATAGTAAAATTTCAGACCTGTAGCTCATGGCATAGCTGAGGAATAGCTACTTTTAGGTTATCACTGTTGAGTAAATCACTTATAACTTGAAAAGTGTTGCATTTAGAGCATTTTGTTAAAATATGTTATTCAGCTACTTTTTTCATAGCTACAATATGCTGAGTAAGTTGGGTGTCTGTCTCAATAGCTAAGTGAGTAATAGCTACTTTTGGGCTTTTCAGTAACTTCCATCATGAGTAAAATCACTTGTAACTTAAAAACTATTGCATTTAGAGAATTTCGTATAAATATGTTATTCAGCTACTTTTGGGCCAGCTATAACATAGTAAAATTTCAGACCTGTAGCTCATGGCATAGCTGAGTAATAGCTACTTTTAGGTTATCAAAGTTGAGTAAATCACTTATAACTTGAAAACTATTGCATTTAGAGTATTTTGTTTCAATATGTTCTTCACCTATTTTGGGGTCAGCTATAACATAGTGAAGTTTCAGACCTGTGGCTCATTTCATAGCTGAGTAATAGCTACTTTGAAGTTCTCACTGTTGAGTAAATCAGTTATAATTGGAAAACTATTGCATTTACAGAAATTTGTGCAAATATGTTATTCAGCTACTTTTGGGTCAGCTATAACATAGTGAAATTATAGACCTATAGCTCATGGCACAACTGAGCAATAGCTATTCTCAGGTACTGACTGTTGAGTAAATCAGCTATAACTTGAAAAATATTGCATTTGGAGTATTTTGTTAAAATATATTGTTCACCTACTTTTGGGTCAGCTATAACATAGTGAAATTACAGACCTATAGCTCATGGCATAGCGGAGTAATAGCTATTTTCAGGTTCTCACTATTGAGTAAATCAGTTGTACCTTGAAAACTATTGCATTTACAGTAGTTTGCTTAAATATGTTGTTCACCTACTTTTGGGTTAGCTATAACATAGTAAAATTTCAGACATGTAGCTCATTGCATAGCTGAGTAATAGTTCCTTTGAGGTTCTCACTGTTGAGTAAATCAGTTGTAACTTGAAAACTATTACATTTAGAGTAATTTGTTAAATATGTTATTCACAGAATATTTGGTCAGCTATAACATAGTGAAATTGCAGACCTCTATGTCATGGCATAGCTGAGCAATAGCTACTTTCAGGTTCTCACTGTTGAGTAAATCATTGTATCCACTGGATAGCCGCAGTGTGTAGAGAGAGATTTCACCATTACTGTTCTGATGAAAAAAAATATTATAGCTAGCTTTCTTAAGTTTGCAGTATATATTAATAACCATAAAATGTTGTCTGGGAATATTTTTGGCCTCATTTTGAGAAACAAGATGGCCGCCACAGGTGTTTTTTGTCAGTCATGAAAAGTGCTTATATCTCCCTTATTATTGATCCTAGAGGTTTGGGATGATAAACCAACCTGTAGGAAATCATGGGGTGGGAATCTTCTGGTGTGGTCAGATTTGACCTTCAATGACCCCTCCTTCAAGGTCAAACAAGGATAGCCAAACTTAAAAGTGCTTATAACTCGCTTATTATTGGTCCCAGAGGTTTGGGATGGTAAACAGACAGGAAATCATGGGCTGTGAATCTGTTGATATGGTCCGATTTGACCTTGGAACCCTCCTTCATGGTCAAATGAGGATAGCGAAAATTGAAAGTGCCTACAACTCGCTTATTATTGGTGACAGAGATTTGGGATGGTAAACCATCCCATAGGAAATCATTGGCTCGGAATCTTTTGGTATGGTCAGATTTGACCTTTGGACCCCTCCTTCAAGGTCAAATGAGGACAGCCAAGCTTAAAAGTGCTTATAACTCATTTATAATTGGTTCTAGAGGTTTGGAATGGTAAACCATAGGAAATCATGGGCTGGGAATGTATTTGTGTGGTTAGATTTGACCTTGGACCCCTTCTTCAAGGTCGAACGAGGATATTGCATTTGTAGTATTTCTTTAAATATGTTTTAACCTATTTTTTACACTTAAACAATTACCTTGTTATTTTCCTTCATAATACCATTTACAGGGCACAACTTTTTTATCCTTATCTTCTGTCAGCTTCGGAATTTCTTTCGAACTTGCTGTTCAGTTACCATTTACTGTATTTCTGTACAGCCCTTTTCCTGATAATTATTCTGTCCTCTAATCACCTTCACAAATCAAAAACACTCAGTCAGCTGACACAGTGCCCGGTCACGGGCACTTTCCTCTTGTTAAGGAATATGATTTCCTTGTCTATTGTTTCAGTCTTAAAATAAAGTTTAATGTTTTTTTTTCAGAAATTAATGGAGGCAGCAGCTACAGTTTTCTATCAAAATTCAGTGAATGACAATTGCTCGTAAGTTTAAAACTTAATTTCAAGATATTTTCAACTGTTATCCCCTCTATGATAACAAACAGATTTAAACATTTTATAATATCATTAACTCACATTGGGCCAGGTGTAAGGAATATATGTAAACTGGATATTTTTGTCAAAGATAACACACATTTTTTCTGGTAGAATTGAATGTAGTTCGAAACTGGGGTAGACAGCTGCTTATAACAAATAAACATATGGCGAAATTATTGTAAAATGGTTACTCTTTCTTCTGCACAATGCATTAAGTTTGTCCAAGTAAAATTTTCTAACACTAAGCTTATTTTTCTCTGATTTATTTGAAAATTAAGTGTATCCATTTTTAGGCGGGTTGTGTGTAACCAACCCGCCTATGAGATTGATGTGTCCGACGTCCGTCTGTCTGTCCGTCAACATTTCTGTTTCCAGACTCTAACTCGAAAATGCTTTGTCCAATCGAATTTAAACTTGACAGGGAGATAGATCACCATCATAGCTAGGTTCCTTTCGAAATTGGTGTAATTCTGTCCATTCGTTTCTCTGTTTGTCCGTCAACATTTCCGTTTCTAGACTCTAACTCGAAAACGCTTTGTCCAATCGAATTCAAACTTGACAGGGAGATACATCACTATCATAGCTAGTTGCTTTCAAAATTAGTGTAATTCCGTCCTTTCATTTGTCCGTTTGTAGCATAGATACAATTATGTAACCTAGATTACAAGTTTTATATTTCTTAGCATGTTTAACACATTCACCTTAACTGGTGACCTAACATTTCTTTCCTTGTTTCTAAATGTAATTACAGCAATCGCTAACCTTATTGCTGCCTGCGCAACCCACCTTTTGGGGCATCTTTGACCCTCTTGTCAGATTTTGTTATATAGTGATAAAAATCATGCCAGAAAATCTCACAAAGTGGACTTGTTTGTGTGCCTAGTAAACTATTAATGTTAAATTTGTACCAAGGTAAATATAATTTTGAAAAATATACAGGTACATTTTCTGTGTATTATAATAGTATAAAACATGCACGATTCCCTTATAGCTATGAAGATCTATCACGAAAATAAAATCAGTGAAGGGAAACGAAATTTTTTGATTGTTTATTTTTGTCCAAGTTTGAATATTACTGAATTTAAAATTTAACTAAATCCATGGATGACAAAAGCGTAAAAAATATGTGATCAAAAGAATAATAAAATATTCTTTTAAATGGTTACATTAGTCAGGTGATTTTAAATATGTTTACAATTATCTGGTAGTGCCATGTTGTACACATGTTCACAGTTACTGCTCTTCAAGATGTCCATATAATAACAAAATGACACGTTTTCTTTTTTCATAATTTTCTAAAGGTTGAAAGGAGAAATATCATCAGACAGGGTTGACAGATGTCTTGAAGAATTTTATGCTATATGTGACCAGATGGAACTTTTACTGGTTAGTATATTAAGTGTATATAATTTTCAGTAAATGTGTATTAATATTGAAACTTCTGTAAAAATAATTTTTCAAAATTTTGCACTAACTAGTGATTATATTATTATGTCCATCCTGCTGATGGTCAACCAAGTTTGGTTTTGGGGTGGGGGGAGGCTTATTGGGTGAATAGCTTGGGATGGCTTTTCAACTAGTTGCAAAACAAAAAGTTGTGGTGTTGCCATGGCAGAATCATCAAAAAATAGCTTGGCTGATGTATCAAAGAAGAAACAGGATAGTTGGATTAGGTCCACTAAAGCTTTTTGGAAAGCTAACAGTTGTCGTATTTGGGGTCTTGTGATCCACAGATCGATTTTCAGAAAGGTTACTGATAACCCTGTACAGAGAGCAAGACACAACAGTGAAATATTCAACATTTTGCCATCTCATAGCAGAGTTAAATGATTGAGAACAAACTGTTTTCTGAAAAATGGCTGATATCTTGAAAATGGAACAAGTTTAGAATTTTCCTTTCCATCTTGCATGTCTCAGCCATCTTAAACTTTGGTGCAAATGGAAAAGCCTAATATTTTGTAATATTTTAATTTTGACTGATTGCTTGAGTAAAATATTTTTTATGAAAACAAAAGTTATAAAACATTTCAGAAGTTTCTTATTGGCATTTGCTGCGAGTTTCAACTGTAGTTAGTTTCCATTTCTTTCTATTTTCAACAGAAACTTGCCCTGGAGTGCACAAAACACAGTATGGACAGTGCAAAGTACATACCCTTACCTGTCCAGCTCAACCTTCAGAAAGATGCAAATACTCCCCCTAATCCTGATGTTCTCACATTCACACAGTACATTAGTGCTGTACGACTACAGATTCGCAGTGCGAAGGAAATCCATGACCTTCTGTTGGACTGTAGTAATAGGCTTTCTGACCCAGCATCTATACCTTTGATACCACTACCAATGTTGTCACAGCAATCCACCCAGCAACAATCGCAGCAGAACCCACAGCAACAACCGACTGTGCCTACATGAATCAGTAGACAGACTTTGTAGAGAATCAACTGTATATTGCTATATTACAACTGCTTAATGTCAGATTTGGTATCAGTACCTTTCATTTTGCTGGCACTGTTCTCACAGCATCCACTTCAGCCACAATGATTAAGAGTATCAGATACAAACATATTTGCTCAACTGGTTGTCAGATACTTCTACTGTATCTATATGTTTTACTTTGAGTTGAACCACTGTATCAGGAGAATTGGATTCCTTCTTGCAGCCATTAGTTTTCTAGATTTTTTAAATCTATTAGATTTCACAAAGCAGATTTTCATTTAATTTTCAGGAATGGTCAGTAGTTGATTGTGTTTCGGTTCAGATCAAGGAATATTTAAGTGTCCCGCAAGGGACGCTTGTTTGTGTATGGGAGACCTTCAGGCTCCGCCGGCTCCGCATTTTGTTTTCCTTATAACTCTGTAACCGTTAGGCGGATTCTTTTCAAATTTGGCAGGTTTAGGCAGTAGCCTTGGGGAATTTTTTTGAATATGCTGCAGTGACATTTCAACCAATCAGAGAGGTCACATGACCAAAAATGTCTTTTTTCGATGGGGAAGCTTGTCCGGATGATAACTTGAAAGGAATTTTATCAATTCACCTGAAACTTGGCAAATACATTCATTCTATTAAAATCTGGAAATCATTAGATTTTGGCATTGATTGGTTAAGAAATGGCCGAGTAATTAATGATTAATTAATCATTACGAATTTTCCAAATAAGGAAAACACAAAAATGCTTATATCTCAAAAACCGTGCTAGATAGAGCGATTTCGACGTAATTTTTGACCCACAGGGTATCTCTGCGGAGTAGTTTTCCCAATTTTCAAAAAAAATTTGTCTCACCAAAAATGGCGGCCATTTTGAATTTTCGAAATTTTCGCAAAAATTGCAAAACACAAAAATGCTTATATCTCGAAAACCGTGCTAGATAAAGCGATTTCGACGAAATTTTTGACCCACAGGGTATCTCTGCGGAGTAGTTATCCCAATTTTGAAAAAAAATTTTTGTCTCGCCAAAAATGGCGGCCATTTTGAATTTTCGAATTTTTCGCAAAGCTTGCAAAACATAAAAATGCTTATATCTCGAAAACCGTACTAGATAGAGCGATTTCGACGAAATTTTTGACCCATGGGGTATCTCTGCAGAGTAGCCATGCCTATTTTAAAAAAAAAAATTTATCTCGCCAAAAATGGCGGCCATTTTGAATTTTCGAATTTTTCGCAAAAATTGCAAAACATAAAAATGCTTATTTCTCGAAAACCCTGCTAGATAGAGCGATTTCGACGAAATTTTTGACCCACAGGGTATCTCTGCGGAGTAGCCATGCCAATTTTCAAAAAAATTTTGTCTCGCCAAAAATGGCGGCCATTTTGAATTTTCGAATTTTTCGCAAAAATTGCGACAAAATTTTTGACCCACAGGGTATCTCTGCAGAGTAGCCATGCCAATTTTCAAAAAAATTTTCTCTTGCCAAAAATGGCGGCCATTTTACTCACCTATTCAAATGAGTAAATGCGAATTATCTCTTAAAAGTATTGCAGATAGCCAATTTTTCTCAAATAACTCATTCACCTACTTTTGGAAGAGCTTTCACATGGTGAAGTTTCAGACCCATAGCTAATTACTCACCTACTCAAAGTGAGTAAATGCAAATTATCTCTAAAAGTATTGCAGATAGCCAATTTTTCTCAAATAACTCATTCACCTACTTTTGGGAGAGCTTTCACATGGTGAAGTTTCAGACCCATAGCTAATTATTTACCTACTCAAAATGAGTAAATGCTAATTATCTGTAAAAGTATTGCGGATACCCAATTTTTATCAAATAACTCATTCATCTACTTGTGGGAGAGCTTTCACATGGTGAAGTTTCAGACCCATAGCTAATTACTCACCTACTCAAAATGAGTAAATGCAAATTATCTCTAAAAGTATTGCAGATAGCCAATTTTTCTCAAATAAATCATTCACCTACTTTTGGGAGAGCTTTCACTTGGTGAAGTTTCAGACCCATAGCTAATTACTCACCTACTCAAAATGAGTAAATGCGAATTATCTCTAAAAGTATTGCAGATAGCCAATTTTTCTCAAATAACTCATTCACCTACTTTTGGTAGAGCTTTCACTTGGTGAAGTTTCAGACCCATAGCTAATTACTCACCTACTCAAAATGAGTAAATGCGAATTATCTCTAAAAGTATTGCAGATAGCCAATTTTTGTCAAATTAATCATTCGCCTACTTTTGGGAGAGCTTTCACTTGGTGAAGTTTCAGACCCATAGCTAATTACTCACCTACTCAAAATGAGTAAATGCGAATTATCTCTAAAAGTATTGCAGATAGCCAATTTTTCTCAAATAACTCATTCACCTACTTTTGGGAAAGCTTTCACTTGGTGAAGTTTCAGACCCATAGCTAATTACTCACCTACTGAAAATGAGTAAATGTGAATTATCTCTAAAAGTATTGCAGATAGCCAATTTTTCTCAAATAACTCATTCACCTACTTTTGGGAGAGCTTTCACTCTGTGAAGTTTCAGACCCATAGCTAATTACTCACCTACTCAAAATGAGTAAATGCGAATTATCTCTAAAAGTATTGCAGATAGCCAATTTTTCTCAAATTAATCATTCACCTACTTTTGGGAGAGCTTTCACTTGGTGAAGTTTCAGACCCATAGCTAATTACTCACCTACTCAAAATGAGTAAATGCGAATTTTCTCTAAAAGTATTGCAGATAGCCAATTTTTCTCAAATAAATCATTCACCTACTTTTGGGAAAGCTTTCACTTGGTGAAGTTTCAGACCCATAGCTAATTACTCACCTACTCAAAATGAGTAAATGCGAATTATCTCTAAAAGTAATGCAGATAGCCAATTTTTCTCAAATAACTCATTCACCTACTTTTGGCAGAGCTTTCACTTGGTGAAGTTTCAGACCCATAGCTAATTACTCACCTACTGAAAATGAGTAAATGTGAATTATCTCTAAAAGTATTGCAGATAGCCAATTTTTCTCAAATAACTCATTCACCTACTTTTGGGAGAGCTTTCACTCTGTGAAGTTTCAGACCCATAGCTAATTACTCGCCTACTCAAAATGAGTAAATGCGAATTATCTCTAAAAGTATTGCAGATAGCCAATTTTTTTCAAATTAATCATTCACCTACTTTTGGGAGAGCTTTCACTTGGTGAAGTTTCAGACCCATAGCTAATTACTCACCTACTCAAAATGAGTAAATGCGAATTATCTCTAAAAGTATTGCAGATAGCCAATTTTTCTCAAATAACTCATTCACCTACTTTTGGGAGAGCTTTCACTTGGTGAAGTTTCAGACCCATAGCTAATTACTCACCTACTCAAAATTAGTAAATGTGAATTATCTCTAAAAGTATTGCAGATAGCCAATTTTTATCAAATAACTCATTCACCTACTTTTGGGAGAGCTTTCACATGGTGAAGTTTCAGACCCATAGCTAATTATTTACCTACTCAAAATGAGTAAATGCTAATTATCTGTAAAAGTATTGCGGATACCCAATTTTTATCAAATAACTCATTCATCTACTTGTGGGAGAGCTTTCACATGGTGAAGTTTCAGACCCATAGCTAATTACTCACCTACTCAAAATGAGTAAATGCGAATTATCTCTAAAAGTATTGCAGATAGCCAATTTTTCTCAAATAACTCATTCACCTACTCAAAATGAGTAAATGCGAATTATCTCTAAAAGTATTGCAGACAGCCAATTTTTCTCAAATAACTCATTCACCTACTTTTGGGAGAGCTTTCACATGGTGAAGTTTCAGACCCATAGCTAATTACTCACCTACTCAAAATGAGTAAATGCGAATTATCTCTAAAAGTATTGCAGATAGCCAATTTTTGTCAAATTAATCATTCGCCTACTTTTGGGAGAGCTTTCACTTGGTGAAGTTTCAGACCCATAGCTAATTACTCACCTACTCAAAATGAGTAAATGCGAATTATCTCTAAAAGTATTGCAGATAGCCAATTTTTCTCAAATAACTCATTCACCTACTTTTGGGAGAGCTTTCACATGGTGAAGTTTCAGACCCATAGCTAATTATTTACCTACTCAAAATGAGTAAATGCTAATTATCTGTAAAAGTATTGCGGATACCCAATTTTTATCAAATAACTCATTCATCTACTTGTGGGAGAGCTTTCACATGGTGAAGTTTCAGACCCATAGCTAATTACTCACCTACTCAAAATGAGTAAATGCAAATTATCTCTAAAAGTATTGCAGATAGCCAATTTTTCTCAAATAAATCATTCACCTACTTTTGGGAGAGCTTTCACTTGGTGAAGTTTCAGACCCATAGCTAATTACTCACCTACTCAAAATGAGTAAATGCGAATTATCTCTAAAAGTATTGCAGATAGCCAATTTTTCTCAAATAACTCATTCACCTACTTTTGGTAGAGCTTTCACTTGGTGAAGTTTCAGACCCATAGCTAATTACTCACCTACTCAAAATGAGTAAATGCGAATTATCTCTAAAAGTATTGCAGATAGCCAATTTTTGTCAAATTAATCATTCGCCTACTTTTGGGAGAGCTTTCACTTGGTGAAGTTTCAGACCCATAGCTAATTACTCACCTACTCAAAATGAGTAAATGCGAATTATCTCTAAAAGTATTGCAGATAGCCAATTTTTCTCAAATAACTCATTCACCTACTTTTGGGAAAGCTTTCACTTGGTGAAGTTTCAGACCCATAGCTAATTACTCACCTACTGAAAATGAGTAAATGTGAATTATCTCTAAAAGTATTGCAGATAGCCAATTTTTCTCAAATAACTCATTCACCTACTTTTGGGAGAGCTTTCACTCTGTGAAGTTTCAGACCCATAGCTAATTACTCACCTACTCAAAATGAGTAAATGCGAATTATCTCTAAAAGTATTGCAGATAGCCAATTTTTCTCAAATTAATCATTCACCTACTTTTGGGAGAGCTTTCACTTGGTGAAGTTTCAGACCCATAGCTAATTACTCACCTACTCAAAATGAGTAAATGCGAATTTTCTCTAAAAGTATTGCAGATAGCCAATTTTTCTCAAATAAATCATTCACCTACTTTTGGGAAAGCTTTCACTTGGTGAAGTTTCAGACCCATAGCTAATTACTCACCTACTCAAAATGAGTAAATGCGAATTATCTCTAAAAGTAATGCAGATAGCCAATTTTTCTCAAATAACTCATTCACCTACTTTTGGCAGAGCTTTCACTTGGTGAAGTTTCAGACCCATAGCTAATTACTCACCTACTGAAAATGAGTAAATGTGAATTATCTCTAAAAGTATTGCAGATAGCCAATTTTTCTCAAATAACTCATTCACCTACTTTTGGGAGAGCTTTCACTCTGTGAAGTTTCAGACCCATAGCTAATTACTCGCCTACTCAAAATGAGTAAATGCGAATTATCTCTAAAAGTATTGCAGATAGCCAATTTTTTTCAAATTAATCATTCACCTACTTTTGGGAGAGCTTTCACTTGGTGAAGTTTCAGACCCATAGCTAATTACTCACCTACTCAAAATGAGTAAATGCGAATTATCTCTAAAAGTATTGCAGATAGCCAATTTTTCTCAAATAACTCATTCACCTACTTTTGGGAGAGCTTTCACTTGGTGAAGTTTCAGACCCATAGCTAATTACTCACCTACTCAAAATTAGTAAATGTGAATTATCTCTAAAAGTATTGCAGATAGCCAATTTTTATCAAATAACTCATTCACCTACTTTTGGGAGAGCTTTCACATGGTGAAGTTTCAGACCCATAGCTAATTATTTACCTACTCAAAATGAGTAAATGCTAATTATCTGTAAAAGTATTGCGGATACCCAATTTTTATCAAATAACTCATTCATCTACTTGTGGGAGAGCTTTCACATGGTGAAGTTTCAGACCCATAGCTAATTACTCACCTACTCAAAATGAGTAAATGCGAATTATCTCTAAAAGTATTGCAGATAGCCAATTTTTCTCAAATAACTCATTCACCTACTCAAAATGAGTAAATGCGAATTATCTCTAAAAGTATTGCAGACAGCCAATTTTTCTCAAATAACTCATTCACCTACTTTTGGGAGAGCTTTCACATGGTGAAGTTTCAGACCCATAGCTAATTACTCACCTACTCAAAATGAGTAAATGCGAATTATCTCTAAAAGTATTGCAGATAGCCAATTTTTGTCAAATTAATCATTCGCCTACTTTTGGGAGAGCTTTCACTTGGTGAAGTTTCAGACCCATAGCTAATTACTCACCTACTCAAAATGAGTAAATGCGAATTATCTCTAAAAGTATTGCAGATAGCCAATTTTTCTCAAATAACTCATTCACCTACTTTTGGGAAAGCTTTCACTTGGTGAAGTTTCAGACCCATAGCTAATTACTCACCTACTGAAAATGAGTAAATGTGAATTATCTCTAAAAGTATTGCAGATAGCCAATTTTTCTCAAATAACTCATTCACCTACTTTTGGGAGAGCTTTCACTCTGTGAAGTTTCAGACCCATAGCTAATTACTCACCTACTCAAAATGAGTAAATGCGAATTATCTCTAAAAGTATTGCAGATAGCCAATTTTTCTCAAATTAATCATTCACCTACTTTTGGGAGAGCTTTCACTTGGTGAAGTTTCAGACCCATAGCTAATTACTCACCTACTCAAAATGAGTAAATGCGAATTTTCTCTAAAAGTATTGCAGATAGCCAATTTTTCTCAAATAAATCATTCACCTACTTTTGGGAAAGCTTTCACTTGGTGAAGTTTCAGACCCATAGCTAATTACTCACCTACTCAAAATGAGTAAATGCGAATTATCTCTAAAAGTAATGCAGATAGCCAATTTTTCTCAAATAACTCATTCACCTACTTTTGGCAGAGCTTTCACTTGGTGAAGTTTCAGACCCATAGCTAATTACTCACCTACTGAAAATGAGTAAATGTGAATTATCTCTAAAAGTATTGCAGATAGCCAATTTTTCTCAAATAACTCATTCACCTACTTTTGGGAGAGCTTTCACTCTGTGAAGTTTCAGACCCATAGCTAATTACTCGCCTACTCAAAATGAGTAAATGCGAATTATCTCTAAAAGTATTGCAGATAGCCAATTTTTTTCAAATTAATCATTCACCTACTTTTGGGAGAGCTTTCACTTGGTGAAGTTTCAGACCCATAGCTAATTACTCACCTACTCAAAATGAGTAAATGCGAATTATCTCTAAAAGTATTGCAGATAGCCAATTTTTCTCAAATAACTCATTCACCTACTTTTGGGAGAGCTTTCACTTGGTGAAGTTTCAGACCCATAGCTAATTACTCACCTACTCAAAATTAGTAAATGTGAATTATCTCTAAAAGTATTGCAGATAGCCAATTTTTATCAAATAACTCATTCACCTACTTTTGGGAGAGCTTTCACATGGTGAAGTTTCAGACCCATAGCTAATTATTTACCTACTCAAAATGAGTAAATGCTAATTATCTGTAAAAGTATTGCGGATACCCAATTTTTATCAAATAACTCATTCATCTACTTGTGGGAGAGCTTTCACATGGTGAAGTTTCATACCCATAGCTAATTACTCACCTACTCAAAATGAGTAAATGCGAATTATCTCTAAAAGTATTGCAGATAGCCAATTTTTCTCAAATAACTCATTCACCTACTCAAAATGAGTAAATGCGAATTATCTCTAAAAGTATTGCAGACAGCCAATTTTTCTCAAATAACTCATTCACCTACTTTTGGGAGAGCTTTCACATGGTGAAGTTTCAGACCCGTAGCTAATTACTCACCTACTCAAAATGAGTAAATGCGAATTATCTCTAAAAGTATTGCAGATAGCCAATTTTTGTCAAATTAATCATTCGCCTACTTTTGGGAGAGCTTTCACTTGGTGAAGTTTCAGACCCATAGCTAATTACTCACCTACTCAAAATGAGTAAATGCGAATTATCTCTAAAAGTATTGCAGATAGCCAATTTTTCTCAAATAACTCATTCACCTACTTTTGGGAGAGCTTTCACACACGAAAATGAAATTTTATTGCGTTGATACATCCTATCCAATGGACAATAGCTTATCCGGTCGGCGCAGACCGGCCCGCCAAACGTCAGAAAAAGACGTCCTGTGTTTCCACCGGCCAGGCCGGCCCAGTCCTGTGCACTCGCCAGGTGGCGTGTAGTACTTCCTTCCTGTCTAGACAGTGTGACGTCATAGCATCTTTTTCGTTTGGCGCGTGCCTTGTGTACACGAAATTTTGAGAGTGAATTTATATTTTGGAATTTGTCAGTTTATCTTCAAGAAGTGTTTCGGAAGTTATATAACATTGTTGTGGGAGTGTCATAGAACGTTTGTATCTTATTTTCACATCCTTTCAGTACATTATGTCTTCTCCTAGCCAGAAACACGGGAGCTGTGGTCACATTATGGCCAGTTTCGACAGCCATAGTTTCTGCGCTAGATGTAGAGAAAAAAGTAAAGGCTCAGATCCTTGTATTTTACATAATGACTGCCCTGCTTGCAACTCCCTCACAGAGGACCAACACTTACAGTTGTCCACTCCTAGTTATAGGATTAAAAAGGAAAAGCGAGAGCTTAAGAAATCTTCTGATACACCAAACAAAGACTCAGCTAGTTCCTCTCTCATCGACCCGTCCTCTGTGACGGTAGTGGGAGCTGTGGACGCCCAAGGGGTAGTCAAATCCCCGGGTTTGAGTTCTGAAAAGAAAAAGAAGAAAACAGAATCCCAGGAAAATAAAACTTCCGCTAAACACCACAAGACTGCTAAAGGAAAGCCTTCTAAATCGCCACCTCAAGCTCACAAATCCGCAGCAGATTCCTGGATTGACGAGTTAGACCTTAAATGGTCGGAGAGGTTTAATAGACTAGAAGCTCTCCTCATTGCAAAAACCTTGGATAATCAAGAACCGACCTTTGCTCCGGTTAAGATCACACCGACGCACACCCCACCAGTTGGTGTAGTTAAATCCTCGGACCCCTTCCTCCGACCGGCTGAAAAACTACCAACCTCAGATTTGTCCAGCACCGACCACTCTCCTCAGAGACAGGCAACAGACAAATCGCTTTCATCTACTGTCAAGAAATCTTCAAATTTGCAGGGTGTCTCTCAGATTGGCTCCAAGGTTCAATCGACCAGCAAATTGCCTAAGGACAAAACAAACACCGACCAACTTTCAGATTTACCTGGGACCGGCTCACCTTTTCTTCAGGCCTCCAGTAAATCGTCCTCAGTGCCGGCCAGCAAACATGACTCAGCTTCCATGGACACTGATTCCGAATCTGAGTTTTCCGACCGACCCCCAGTGGATATCTTTGTAGACGAGGGGGAGGTGTCCGACAACGACCCGGATGACACTGTGACTGATCCCGACCAGACCCTCTCAGAGGATCAGAATTACAGGGAGACGATGAGGGGGATCAGGTCCTACATGGGGTGGACAGACATTCCAGATATTGATACCACAACATCTACCTTGGACAACAACCCCTTTGCTGGCCCAAGGACTCAACCCACAGGGAAGGTGTCGGTCAAAATGCCCACGGATGAGTGGCTGTGCAAAAAAATGGGTAAACTTAACTTGACCTTGGTAGAAGGCTACCCGTCTCGCAGCTCAGAGGCGGGTGGTTTACTGAAAGACCAATTTATACGACCAGCCAGATCACAACAGAAATGGTACGGTTTGGTATCTGACCCACAAAAGTCCGCTTCTGGCAAGTCATTGTCTTCTTGGAAAACCGACTCAGCCAAAGTGAACAGCACCTACAGCAGGATTGCCAGAGCAGCAGGTATTGCCTCCACCCCTCCCCCTTCGCGTCAGATCTCTCAGGACAATCTACGACGCTGGGAGAAGGCAGCCCGCGAAGCATCCACCATGTGCAATCAGGCCGCAGCATTCAATAGGTGTCTGAACAAAGTGCAGGACAATATGAGATCACAGTTAAAAACCATTAAATTGGAACTTAGTAAGGGAAAATCTTCATCCAAGGTCTCTGGTGCTGCTGAGGAGTTGCATTTCCTCCTGGATTTTAACTCGGGTATCACCCAAGCTATGGCCAGGACCTTCGAACATCTTACTGATTTTGTTTTCATTACAGTGGCCAACTCCACACTCACCAGGAGGGATGCATACCTGTCTCACCTCAAACCTGGTATAAAGCCGGACACCTTGGCTGCTCTCCGGACAGGTCCGCTTAACATGTCTACGCTTTTCCCAGAAGAAGCCTTAAAGCAGGCAGAGCAGGACATAGCCGCCTTTGAATCGAAAGGACAGATTCACACCGGGAAGAAAGCTCGCTTCCACCCCTATGAGCGACCTGAAAAGCGACCAGACAATAAAAAGCCGGATCGTCCAGCTTGGAAAAATGTGGGATACAGAGGACAAAGCAAGAGGGGCAAGGGCAAATCATCTTACTACTCCTCGCGACCAGCCAAGGGCCAGCAGTCCTATAAATGACAATCAATGTGTTTTCAAATCATAGGAAGGACTGCTGGCCGGGAGCCCAGTTACAGAACAAAGACAATACAAAGACACTTTTGTAAAATTAAATGTTGTGAACCATGCTCATACTGCCCCCGGGCTTTCGCAAAAGAAAGAAGTAAGTCCCGGGGTAGCAGATTGTCATCCTTTTCAAAAGAGTCATACAGTAAAATATGTGAAAGGTGTTTCTTGTGTCACTCAATTGTCTTATGTCCAACCTGTAACAAATGTCAGAAATGTTGTCACAACTTATCCTGTAGGGGCTCGATTCCAACACTTTTGGAAAGTTTGGCTGGAGCTAGGGGCCGGTCCGAAGGTAACTCATATTTTGAAAGAGGGTTACCCCCTCCCCTTCCGGATTCGACCCAGGCTCACAAGATATCCCACAGTCGTAAGTTGCTATGTCAATCCTCACAGGGACAGCTACCTGATGGAGGCATTACATCAACTTATCGACAAAAATGCAGTGGAACTAGTTCAAAATCAAAAGTCCCCAGGGTTTTTCAACCGGCTATTTCTAGTTCCGAAACCAAACAACAGGTGGAGACCTATCCTAGACCTGAGCAAACTAAATCTCTTCCTCAAGGTGGAGAAATTCAAGATGGAGACGCCGGAAACCATCAGGTCATCACTCCAACAAGGGGAATGGGTCACATCCATAGACTTTCAGGACGCCTATTTCCATATTCCAATACAGGAACAATCCAGGAAATATTTGAGATTTCACGTCCAAGGGCTAACATACCAATTCAAGGCCCTGCCGTTCGGACTGTCCACAGCCCCCTTGGAGTTTACTGTGGTCGCAAAGGAGGTGAAACTGATGGCCACACACAAGGGTATAAGAATCCACCAGTACCTAGACGACTGGTTGGTGAGATCCAAATCCCGCAAAACTTGTCTCCACCATACCCAAGTCCTGATCAAAATGTGCCAGGACCTAGGTTGGCTGGTGAATTTGGAGAAATCAGAGCTGGAACCCAAACAGATCTTCGACTTTGTAGGTTACCAGTTCGACCTCAGGTCCGGTCGGGTCAGACCTACACCGGACCGGTGGCAAAGCCTTCAGGACAAGATACATCTACTCCTGTCGTTACAGCCGGTCCGACAGTTCATGTCCCTGATAGGCCTACTAACAGCCACAGAAAAACAGGTTCACCTCGGCCGACTACACATGAGACCCATACAGTGGCATCTCAAGAACAATTGGAGGGTACCAGAATCTCTAGAGAAGATTATCCCCCTACCAAGGTCCCTGCACCCCCACTTACAATGGTGGCTAGAGGAAGACAATGTGCTTCAAGGCCAACCACTACACCCAGTAAGACATGCTCTGCAGATATTTACAGACGCATCAAAAGAAGGGTGGGGCGCTCACTTAAACGAGTTCACTGCAAGAGGGACCTGGTCGGTGCCAGAAAGCAAACTGCACATAAATTATCTAGAACTCAAAGCGGTCTTCCTGGCCCTCAAAGAGTTTCAAAACCTTTGTGTAGACAAAATGGTTCTGGTGGCAACCGACAACACTACAGTGGTTGCTTACATAAACAAGGAAGGAGGCATGACCGACCGCCATATTGGGCAAAGTGGTGGAGAAGCTACTGGACTCCCCGTGCAAGAGACTCATTCTGATTGCCCCGGGGTGGCCCAACATGCCTTGGTTTTGGGACCTAGTGAACATGTCCAGCCAGGTCCCTCTCAGCCTACCCAACCTGCCCAGTCTGCTAACACAGCCCTTCAATCAGATCCCTCACAGAAATCTGACAAATCTAAATCTCCATGCCTGTCTCCTAGAGCCACAAAAATCAAAGAACAGGGCTTCTCTGAGGCAGTGGCAGCAAGAATTGAGGCTCCTCAAAGAAAGTCAACCAGATCAGTCTATGAGGCAAAGTGGACCATTTTTACAAAGTGGTGCGACACTAATCAGGTGGACTTCAGGTCACCACCTGTAAAGTCAGTAGCTGACTTCTTAATGTACCTCTTTGAGGACAAGAAATTACAGCCCAGCACCATTGATGGATACAGATCTGCCATTGCTGATAAACTGGGTGACACATCAATCAATATCAGCAAAAATGATAACCTCACTCGTCTCTTGGAAAGTTTCCACAGAGACAGACCCAAAGGGCGGAGGGGAATACCCTCCTGGAACCTTTCCCTGGTACTACACCAGCTGACAAAGGCTCCCTTCGAACCACTTAGGGAGGCGTCTCTGAAGCATGTGACCTTCAAGACTGTCTTCCTTTTGGCCCTGGGCTCTGGCAAAAGACCGAGTGAAATCCATGCATGGCAGCATAAGAACATCAGGCACCAGTCGGACTGGTCTAAGGTGTCTCTTTTTCCATCCCCCAGCTTTCTCTCTAAGAATCAGCTGGCCAAGGAGGGTCCACAGAGTGTAGCCCCAGTGGTAATACCAGCCCTGGCTCCTACTCTAGATAAATCCCTCAAGTCTGACAGATCCCTCTGTCCAATCAGAGCACTGCGCTACTACTTGGACCGGACTTCAGACCTCAGGCAACACAAGGAGTTAGTCTTTGTCTCCTTCAAGAAGGGTTTCGACAAAGACATCTCCCCTGCCACTATCTCCTCATGGATCAAGCAAACTGTGATCCTATGCTATGAGCTCTCTGATCATCAGGCCCACACCCTACATCAAGTTAAAGCTCATGATGTCAGGGCCTTTGCGGCTTCTAAGGCTTTCCAATCGGGAGTTTCCTTAGAACAGATCTTAGCAGCCTGCCACTGGAAATCTCATAATACCTTCACCCAATTCTACCTGAAGGATGTGGCTTGGGCTGACTCAGAGCTCTACCATCTTGGACCGGTTGTGGCTGCTCAGCAGATCCACCAACAGACTGGTACCTAGAGGAGATCTGTACATATGTAAATACTGAACATATTTGTATATATAGCACGTTTAGTTAAGAACCAAAAAAAAAAAAAAAAAAATCTCTCACGTACTTCCTCCGGGAGGTGTTATTTTATGGGATTGAACTCATCCCTCTCTTCCCCTACCTCAGAGCAGGTCTGTTAAAAAAAGGGGGGGGGGCAAGGTTGATTCTGACGGTTCCATTCCGGACAACCGGATGATGATATTCGACCATAGCCTTAGGGGTGTTGACTTCAAGGTCCACCCAGGCTAAAGGAGAGATGTTTACAATCTCGGACATAAGTTCAACTTTTAATCCCTAGTAACTTACCCGCTGACCAAGCGGTAGTTATTCAGCTATTGTCCATTGGATAGGATGTATTAACGCAATAAAATTGCAAATTTAATAAGTAAATTAAATTTTTATAAGTTAATACCCTATCCAATGGACACACAAGACCCTCCCTCCGACCCCGCTATCAGCTTACTAGGGGTCTAATAGGTTTAGACAACGAAAAAGATGCTATGACGTCACGCTGTCTAGACAGGAAGGAAGTACTACACGCCACCTGGCGAGTGCACAGGACTGGGCCGGCCTGGCCGGTGGAAACACAGGACGTCTTTTTCTGACGTTTGGCGGGCCGGTCTGCGCCGACCGGATAAGCTATTGTCCATTGGATAGGGTATTAACTTATAAAAATTTAATTTACTTATTAAATTTGCAAAATTGTGAATATCTCGGAAAAGCTATTTCTTCTGCTTTAATGCTCGGCGGGAGATACACACCGCGGCAGTGGTCTTGACAAAAATTTTTGTCTCCCCAAAAATGGTGGCCATTTTGAATTTTCAAAGTTTTTGCAAAACACAAAAATGCTTATATCTCGAAAACCGTGCTATATGGAGCGAACTCAACAAAATTTTTGACCTGCTGGGTATCTCTGCAGAGTAGCCATGCCAATTTTCAAAATATTTTTGTCTCGCCAAATATAGCGGACATTTTGAATTTTTTTATTTTTTGCAAAACACAAAAATGCTTATATCTTGAAAACCGTGCTAGATAGAGCAGACTGCGCTGACTTTGGTTGCCACAACAGTATAAGGCGAGAAACGAAGCATTTTCTTAATACTTTAGCACTCACCTTTATATCCTTTTCGGGACGCTTTGTTTTTGCTATGCAAAAACATTATCTTTTTTTTTTTGCGAGCGATCCTCTAGTTGTATTTCTTGGGTGCCTCACAGATCAAACCTCTGCTCAGGTTTAGAATGATTTTGCAGTGGGTCAATATACTTTTCCTAACCACAGTTGAAATAGAGTGCTGGATGTTCCATGGCAACAAATAGTACTTAAGCTTTTGTGGTTTCTGATTATGTCTTGTTAATAGCACAAGATAATCTCACATTTTGATACCAAAAGTATTAGGTTAATGTAATAGGATAGCCTTAAACAAGGTTAGCAATAGGATAGAAAGCATTAGAATACTAAGTGTTAAATTTAGACTTTCACATTTTGTTTAATATGTGTGATGTTGAGTAATATTTTTGTAAGGAAAATTTACTGTTTTTATGTCAGCTGACTTGTCAGTCGGCTGACATTATGGTATCACTCTGCGGTGTCTGTGTACGCGTCTGCATGAACAACTTCTCCAAAACTACAAGGCCCAGAGACATGCTGTTACTTTTAAAAGATACCTTATAGATCGAGGATGAAAAAATGTTCAGGGCATGCAGATCTGTTCATTCGTCCATTCCTCAGAGCCATTACAAGTGAGGTACCCCCCCCCCCCCCATCCAAAGTGTGAAAAACACTTTATCAAAATTTTTTCATTGACTATTGCTGGGATTTCTCTCTTATTTTGCATATATGTACTAGGCCACAAGTAGATTCTTTTGTGTGAGTATCAGGCCTGGAGCTTTCTTCATTATTTTTTATGAATTTCTTAAATAAGTTTTAATGCATTAAAATTAAGGCTGCAAGCGAGCCTGAAAATGTGCCTTGATTCCTCATTTTGGAAGAACTGACTCGGACTCGGTTAATCGATTGATTATTGCCCAGGAAATAAACTTCATCATATTTTGACAATTACACCTTATAAAACAATTAAAATGCACACAACAGGAAAGAACATTGATATTTCATGGCATTTTGGAATAAAGAAGCATTTGCAATGTAAAATACAGGAAACTTTAACCATCTTTATATTGCGAGATTTGAGGCGTCTCCGAAATATGTTTTATTAAAATGCTGTCTTATAAAAGCATTATTACACACACATTTAAAATTTGCAAATGCTTAAAAATAAAAACTGAAAACGGAAACACCTTATATTTAAAAAATATATAAATATATTCATATATTTTAAAGAAAAATCAAATTTTGTAGTAGTTTTTGTGTCTATTTTTAGTTGTTTTCGAATCGTTGCAGCCCTAATTAAATTCCTGAAATCATGCACCAATCACTTATAACTTGAAAAGTATTGCATTTAGAGCATTTTGTTAAAAATGTTATTCAGCTACTTTTTCCATAGCTACAACATGGTGAGTAACTTGAGTGTGTATCCCAGTAGCTAAATGAGTATTAGCTACTTTCTGACCTTTCAATACCCTCCATAATGAATAAAATCATTTGTAACTTGAAAACTATTGCATTTAGAGAATTTTGTATAAATATGTTATTCAGCTACTTTTGGGTCAGCTATAACATAGAAAAATTGCAGACCTGTAGCTGATTGCATAGCTGAGTAATAGCTACTCTCAGGTTCTCACTGTTGAGTAAATCAGTTGTAACTTGAAAACTGTTGCATTTGCAGTATTTTCTTTAAATATGTTTTAACCTGCTTTTTACACCTAAACAGTTACCTTGTTACTTTACTTCTGAATAACATTTGCAGGGCACAACTTTTGTATCTTTTTCTTCTGTCACTTCTACTCAGAAAACTCAAAACACGCAGTCAGCTAACACATTCACGGGCACTGATTGATGGTTTAATTTTACTAACTTGAATATACCAGTTGGTTAATGGTATATTCAAGTTACCTAACAGGTATATTCCAGTTGTAACTTGAAACTATTGCATTTAAAGTATTTTGTATAAATATGTTGTTCACCTATTTTGGGGTCAGCTAAAGTTATAATGTAGCCTTGATTTAACAATTGACCTTGCAGAAGTGATCTTGACCTTTAATATTTTGTCCAGGCTTGGAAATTGTGGGAACATTAGTTTGGGGTGTGGGTGTACAATCTCATGATGCTAACTTGATTCGACCTTGGACCTTTGACGGTGTGACATTGGGCTTCCAAAACTTGATTGGGCTGTATCTTGAAACCGAAAGGTGTAGGAAGTTGATACTTGGTATGGACATTAGTTTGGGGTGTTGTTTGGCAACATCATGGTGTGACTTTAATTTGATGTTCGACATTGCTGTAGTATCTTAACTTGAAATTAAAACATATCTCAGAAACAGTAAGGTCTAGGAAGTTGATTCTTAGGTGGGCCATTGGTTGGGGAGTATAGGTATTTCAACTCATGGTATGACTTTTGACCTTTGCCAAAGTGTGATCTGCCATAGTTGAGACAAATTTTTTTATAACAAAGATATGGATTGCTGCAACTGATCATTGATACTTTGGTTTAGTGTTCACTACACCACGCCATCACCGCTGTGCATAGAGAAATTTTTCAGCGTTCACACTCTCAGAGGAAAACTACACCAGCTAGAATCACCAAATTTGTCATCTACAACCTTGCAGACATTTGACCTTGAAGATCTTAATTCAAGGTCATACACGGAATGCAAAAGTACCCCACGTAGCAGACTTTTAAAGTGCCTATATCTCCCTTATTATTGGTCCAAGAGGTTTGTAATGTGAAACAAACCTATAGGAAATTATGGGCTGGCAATCTTCTGATGTAGTCAGATTTGATCTTGGACCCTCCTTCAAGGTCAAACGAGGATACCCAAACTTAAAAGTGCTTATAACTTGCTTATTATTGGTCCTAGAGGTTTGCAATGTGCAACCAACTTATAGAAAATCATGGCCTGGGAATCTTCTGATGTGTTTGTATATTACATTGATCCCCTCCTTTAAATTCAAACAAGGACGGCCAAACCTAAAAGTGCTTATAACTCACTTATTATTGATCCTAGAGGTTTGCAATGTGGAACCAACTTGTAGGAAATCTTGAGCTGGGAATCTTCTGATGTTGTCAGATTTGACCTTGAGCCCCTCCTTCAAGGTCAAACGAGGATAGCCAAACTTAAAAATGCTTATAATTCTCTTATTATTGACCCTAGAGGTATGCAATGTGAAACCAACTTATAGAAAATCATGGACTGGGAATCTTTTGATGAGGTCACATTTGGCCTTGGACCCCTCCTTCAAGATCAAACGAGGACAGCCAAACTTAAAAGTGCTTATAACTCACTTACTATTCGTCCTAGAAGTTTGAAATGTGAAACCAACTTATAGAAAATCATGGGCTGGGAATCTTTTGATGTGGTCACATTTGGCCTTGGACCCCTCCTTCAAGATCAAACGAGGACAGCCAAACTTAAAAATGTTTATAATTCTCTTATTATTGACCCTAGAGGCTTGCAATATGAAACCAACTTACAGGAAATCATGTGGTCAGATTTTACCTTGAGCCCCTCCTTCAAGGTCAAACGAGTGCTTATTACTCGTTTGTTATTGATCCTAGAGGTTTGCAATGTGAAACCAACTTGTAGGAAATCATGGTCTGGGAATCTTCTGATGTTGTCAGATTTGACCTTTGGCCCCTCCTTCAAGGGCAACCGATGGTTCACTGGCTTTGGTGAGTTGTCTTTGCATTGGTTATCCCATGTGTAGGTCTAGTTATATGTACTATTACTTAATTGTGATATGTCCATTGACAGTTGCACTTCAATTAATAAATTTTATAGCTTTATAATTTTTAGTGTACTGATAAATGATACCATCTTGTTCTTGATCTCTTTTGTTTTAATGCTTTATCTTTACATACATTTTCTCTCACTTAAACATTATTTTCTATGCTTAAACATTATTTGGACTTTTACATAACTGACACTGTTTGCTCTGAAAGTCTCCTGATCTTTGTACTCTGTAACTTATATATCTCATTGTTCTGAAAACTGCTTCCCATAGTAACAGCACCGCCCTGTCCTCTTTTGAGCCTGTATCTGAGGGTGACATCCTCAAAATCCTAAAATCATCCTCCACCAAATCATGCGAACTGGACCCAATACCAACCGCACTAGTTAAAGAGTGTGCGGACATTTTGGTCACTCCAATAGCCAATATTATAGACTACTCACTCGGAGAAGGGAGCTTCCCAAACTGTTTCAAAACCGCATATGTCGCCCCCCTTCTCAAGAAACCTAATTTAGACAGAAATCTCCTCAAAAATTACAGACTGGTATCCAACCTCAGTTTTATATCCAAACTGATTGAAAAAGTAGTGGCTAAACAGGTAAATAATTGTATCCCCGACGCGAAGCGGGGATACTATGGATTCATCATCGTTGTCGTCCGCGTCCGCAGAGATTTCTTGTTAGCGACCTACAGTCCACATTTCTTTCCAGATTTCTTTCATATTTGGCAGGTGGCTTGATATGGTAGAGGACTTGCCACCCTATCTTTTTGGTAGGCTTTATGTCTAAATTAGGCCTGTGGTAGACAAAAATGTCTAAAATGTGGAATATTGCTTGTTAGCAACCTACAGTCCACATTTCTTTCCAGATTTCTTTTATATTTGGCAGGTGACTTGGTATGCTAGAGGACTCGCCACCCTATCTTTTTGGTAGGCTTTATGTCTAAATTAGGCCTGTGGTAGACAAAAATGTCTAAAATGCATTAAAATTCATGAAATCATGCACTAAATCACTTTTAACTTGAAAAGTGTTGCATTTAGAGCATTTTGTTAAAATATGTTATTCAGATACTTTTTTCATAGCTACAACATGGTGAGTAACTTGGGTATCTGTCTCAATAGCTAAGTGAGTAATAGCTACTTTTGGGCTTTTCAGTAACTTCCATCATGAGTAAAATCACTTGTAACTTGAAAACTATTGCATTTACAGAATTTTGTATAAATATGTTATTCAGCTACTTTTGGGTCAGCTATAACGCAGTAAAATTTCACACCTGTAGCTCATGGCATAGCTGAGTAATAGCTACTTTTAGGTTATCACTGTTGAGTAAATTACTTATAACTTCAAAAGTATTGCATTTAGAGTATTTTGTTTCAATATGTTATTCACCTATTTCGGAGTCAGCTATAACATAGTGAAGTTCCAGACCTGTGGCTCATTGCATAGCTGAGTAATAGCTACTTTGAAGTTCACACTGTTGAGTAAATCAGTTGTAATTATGTCCACCCCCCTGGGGGGTGGATATATTATTTTTGCTTTTTTCGCCGTCCGATGTCCGATGTCCGATGTCCGGCGTCCGGCGTCCGATGTCCGGCGTCACGCATGGTTTCCGCTCATTTAAAGGAAAAGTATTAGAGCTATTGTCACCAAATTTGGTATGCAGGCTTATTGGGTCAGTAGCTTGCTTGGGATTGCTTTTGGCTGTTGTACCTCTTTTGCTTACTGAGTAATACTTAAGTACAGCTATTTTCAGTACCCATTGGTTTCCGTGCATTTAAGCCAAAATAATTAAAGATATTTTACTACAATTTTGAATACAAGATTGTTATGTCCATAGCTCGCTTGGTATTGCATTTGGGACTGATAGCTTTGTCAGTACATGAGTAATAGCCATTTAGGTACTTCATTGTGTATTTTCAGTACTACTTTTGAGTAATTTGCTTCTATCTCCTTAACCGTGCGAGATAGAGCGATTTCGGCAAAACTTTCGACCCGCAGGGTATCTGAGGAGTATACTCTTTGCAATTTTCAAAAAATTTTCCCCTCCCCAAAAATGGCGGCCATTTTGAATTTTCGAATTTTTGCCAAAAATGGCAAAACACAAATTTGCTTCTATCTCCTTAACCGTGCGAGATAGAGCGATTTCGTCGAAATTTTCGACCCACAGGGTATCTAAGGAATGTAATATTTGCAATTTTCCAAAAATTTTCCCCTCCCCAAAAATAGCGGCCATTTTGAATTTTCGAATTTTTGCCAAAAATGGCAAAACACAAATTTGCTTCTATCTCCTTAACCGTGCGAGATAGAGCGATTTCGTCGAAATTTTCGACCCACAGGGTATCTAAGGAATGTAATATTTGCAATTTTCAAAAAAATTTCCCCTCCCCAAAAATGGCGGCCATTTTGAATTTTCGAATTTTTGCCAAAAATGGCAAAACACAAATTTGCTTCTATCTCCTTAACCGTGCGAGATAGAGCGATTTCGGCAAAATTTTCGACCCACAGGGGATCTAAGGAATGAAATCTTTGCAATTTTCCAAAAATTTTCCCCTCCCCAAAAATGGCGGCCATTTTGAATTTTCGAATTTTTGCCAAAAATGGCAAAACACTAATTTGCTTCTATCTCCTTAACCGTGCGAGATAGAGCGATTTCGGCAAAATTTTCGACACACAGGGTATCTAAGCAATGCAATCTTTGCAATTTTCAAAATATTTTCCCCTCCCCAAAAATGGCGGCCATTTTGAATTTTCGAATTTTTGCCAAAAATGGCAAAACACAAATTTGCTTCTATCTCCTTAACCGTGCGAGATAGAGCGATTTCGTCGAAATTTTCGACCCACAGGGTATCTAAGGAATGTAATATTTGCAATTTTGTAAAAAATTTCCCCTCCCCAAAAATGGCGGCCATTTTGAATTTTCGAATTTTTGCCAAAAATGGCAAAACACAAATTTGCTTCTATCTCCTTAACCGTGCGAGATAGAGCGATTTCGTCGAAATTTTCGACCCACAGGGTATCTAAGGAATGTAATATTTGCAATTTTCAAAAAAATTTCCCCTCCCCAAAAATGGCGGCCATTTTGAATTTTCGAATTTTTGCCAAAAATGGCAAAACACAAATTTGCTTCTATCTCCTTAACCGTGCGAGATAGAGCGATTTCGGCAAAATTTTCGAACCACAGGGGATCTAAGGAATGCAATCTTTGCAATTTTCCAAAAATTTTCCCCTCCCCAAAAATGGCGGCCATTTTGAATTTTCGAATTTTTGCCAAAAATGGCAAAACACTAATTTGCTTCTATCTCCTTAACCGTGCGAGATAGAGCGATTTCGGCAAAATTTTCGACGCACAGGGTATCTAAGCAATGCAATCTTTGCAATTTTCAAAATATTTTCCCCTCCCCAAAAATGGCGGCCATTTTGAATTTTCGAATTTTTGCCAAAAATGGCAAAACACAAATTTGCTTCTATCTCCTTAACCGTGCGAGATAGAGCGATTTCGTCGAAATTTTCGACCCACAGGGTATCTAAGGAATGTAATATTTGCAATTTTGTAAAAAATTTCCCCTCCCCAAAAATGGCGGCCATTTTGAATTTTCGAATTTTTGCCAAAAATGGCAAAACACAAATTTGCTTCTATCTCCTTAACCGTGCGAGATAGAGCGATTTCGGCAAAATTTTCGACCCACAGGAGATCTAAGGAATGCAATCTTTGCAATTTTCCAAAAATTTTCCCCTCCCCAAAAATGGCGGCCATTTTGAATTTTCGAATTTTTGCCAAAAATGGCAAAACACTAATTTGCTTCTATCTCCTTAACCGTGCGAGATAGAGCGATTTCGGCAAAATTTTAGACGCACAGGGTATCTAAGCAATGCAATCTTTGCAATTTTCAAAATATTTTCCCCTCCCCAAAAATGGCGGCCATTTTGAATTTTCGAATTTTTGCCAAAAATTGCAAAACACAAATTTGCTTCTATCTCCTTAACCGTGCGAGATAGAGCGATTTCGTCGAAATTTTCGACCCACAGGGTATCTAAGGAATGCAATCTTTGCAATTTTCAAAAAATTTTCCCCTCCCCAAAAATGGCGGCCATTTTGAATTTTCGAATTTTTGCCAAAAATGGCAAAACACAAATTTGCTTCTATCTCCTTAACCGTGCGAGATAGAGCGATTTCGTCGAAATTTTCGACCCACAGGGTATCTAAGGAATGTAATATTTGCAATTTTGTAAAAAATTTCCCCTCCCCAAAAATGGCGGCCATTTTGAATTTTCGAATTTTTGCCAAAAATGGCAAAACACAAATTTGCTTCTATCTCCTTAACCGTGCGAGATAGAGCGATTTCGGCAAAATTTTCGACCCACAGGAGATCTAAGGAATGCAATCTTTGCAATTTTCCAAAAATTTTCCCCTCCCCAAAAATGGCGGCCATTTTGAATTTTCGAATTTTTGCCAAAAATGGCAAAACACTAATTTGCTTCTATCTCCTTAACCGTGCGAGATAGAGCGATTTCGGCAAAATTTTAGACGCACAGGGTATCTAAGCAATGCAATCTTTGCAATTTTCAAAATATTTTCCCCTCCCCAAAAATGGCGGCCATTTTGAATTTTCGAATTTTTGCCAAAAATGGCAAAACACAAATTTGCTTCTATCTCCTTAACCGTGCGAGATAGAGCGATTTCGTCGAAATTTTCGACCCACAGGGTATCTAAGGAATGTAATATTTGCAATTTTCCAAAAATTTTCCCCTCCCCAAAAATAGCGGCCATTTTGAATTTTCGAATTTTTGCCAAAAATGGCAAAACACAAATTTGCTTCTATCTCCTTAACCGTGCGAGATAGAGCGATTTCGTCGAAATTTTCGACCCACAGGGTATCTAAGGAATGTAATATTTGCAATTTTCAAAAAAATTTCCCCTCCCCAAAAATGGCGGCCATTTTGAATTTTCGAATTTTTGCCAAAAATGGCAAAACACAAATTTGCTTCTATCTCCTTAACCGTGCGAGATAGAGCGATTTCGGCAAAATTTTCGACCCACAGGGGATCTAAGGAATGAAATCTTTGCAATTTTCCAAAAATTTTCCCCTCCCCAAAAATAGCGGCCATTTTGAATTTTCGAATTTTTGCCAAAAATGGCAAAACACAAATTTGCTTCTATCTCCTTAACCGTGCGAGATAGAGCGATTTCGTCGAAATTTTCGACCCACAGGGTATCTAAGGAATGTAATATTTGCAATTTTCAAAAAAATTTCCCCTCCCCAAAAATGGCGGCCATTTTGAATTTTCGAATTTTTGCCAAAAATGGCAAAACACAAATTTGCTTCTATCTCCTTAACCGTGCGAGATAGAGCGATTTCGGCAAAATTTTCGACCCACAGGGGATCTAAGGAATGAAATCTTTGCAATTTTCCAAAAATTTTCCCCTCCCCAAAAATGGCGGCCATTTTGAATTTTCGAATTTTTGCCAAAAATGGCAAAACACTAATTTGCTTCTATCTCCTTAACCGTGCGAGATAGAGCGATTTCGGCAAAATTTTCGACACACAGGGTATCTAAGCAATGCAATCTTTGCAATTTTCAAAATATTTTCCCCTCCCCAAAAATGGCGGCCATTTTGAATTTTCGAATTTTTGCCAAAAATGGCAAAACACAAATTTGCTTCTATCTCCTTAACCGTGCGAGATAGAGCGATTTCGTCGAAATTTTCGACCCACAGGGTATCTAAGGAATGTAATATTTGCAATTTTGTAAAAAATTTCCCCTCCCCAAAAATGGCGGCCATTTTGAATTTTCGAATTTTTGCCAAAAATGGCAAAACACAAATTTGCTTCTATCTCCTTAACCGTGCGAGATAGAGCGATTTCGGCAAAATTTTCGACCCACAGGAGATCTAAGGAATGCAATCTTTGCAATTTTCCAAAAATTTTCCCCTCCCCAAAAATGGCGGCCATTTTGAATTTTCGAATTTTTGCCAAAAATGGCAAAACACTAATTTGCTTCTATCTCCTTAACCGTGCGAGATAGAGCGATTTCGGCAAAATTTTAGACGCACAGGGTATCTAAGCAATGCAATCTTTGCAATTTTCAAAATATTTTCCCCTCCCCAAAAATGGCGGCCATTTTGAATTTTCGAATTTTTGCCAAAAATTGCAAAACACAAATTTGCTTCTATCTCCTTAACCGTGCGAGATAGAGCGATTTCGTCGAAATTTTCGACCCACAGGGTATCTAAGGAATGCAATCTTTGCAATTTTCAAAAAATTTTCCCCTCCCCAAAAATGGCGGCCATTTTGAATTTTCGAATTTTTGCCAAAAATGGCAAAACACAAATTTGCTTCTATCTCCTTAACCGTGCGAGATAGAGCGATTTCGTCGAAATTTTCGACCCACAGGGTATCTAAGGAATGCAATCTTTGCAATTTTCCAAAAATTTTCCCCTCCCCAAAAATGGCGGCCATTTTGAATTTTCGAATTTTTGCCAAAAATGGCAAAACACAAATTTGCTTCTATCTCCTTAACCGTGCGAGATAGAGCGATTTCATCGAAATTTTCGACCCACAGGGTATCTAAGGAATGTAATATTTGCAATTTTCAAAAAAATTTCCCCTCCCCAAAAATGGCGGCCATTTTGAATTTTCGAATTTTTGCCAAAAATGGCAAAACACAAATTTGCTTCTATCTCCTTAACCGTGTGAGATAGAGCGATTTCGTCGAAATTTTCGACCCACAGGGTATCTAAGGAATGCAATCTTTGCAATTTTCCAAAAATTTTCCCCTCCCCAAAAATGGCGGCCATTTTGAATTTTCGAATTTTTGCCAAAAATGGCAAAACACAAATTTGCTTCTATCTCCTTAACCGTGCGAGATAGAGCGATTTCATCGAAATTTTCGACCCACAGGGTATCTAAGGAATGTAATATTTGCAATTTTCAAAAAAATTTCCCCTCCCCAAAAATGGCGGCCATTTTGAATTTTCGAATTTTTGCCAAAAATGGCAAAACACAAATTTGCTTCTATCTCCTTAACCGTGCGAGATAGAGCGATTTCGGCAAAATTTTCGACACACAGGGTATCTAACCAATGCAATCTTTGCAATTTTCAAAATATTTTCCCCTCCCCAAAAATGGCGGCCATTTTGAATTTTTGAATTTTTGCCAAAAATGGCAAAACACAAATTTGCTTCTATCTCCTTAACCGTGCGAGATAGAGCGATTTCGTCAAAATTTTCGACCCACAGGGTATCTAAGGAATGTAATATTTGCAATTTTCAAAAAAATTTCCCCTCCCCAAAAATGGCGGCCATTTTGAATTTTCGAATTTTTGCCAAAAATGGCAAAACACAAATTTGCTTCTATCTCCTTAACCGTGCGAGATAGAGCGATTTCGGCAAAATTTTCGAACCACAGGGGATCTAAGGAATGCAATCTTTGCAATTTTCCAAAAATTTTCCCCTCCCCAAAAATGGCGGCCATTTTGAATTTTCGAATTTTTGCCAAAAATGGCAAAACACTAATTTGCTTCTATCTCCTTAACCGTGCGAGATAGAGCGATTTCGGCAAAATTTTCGACGCACAGGGTATCTAAGCAATGCAATCTTTGCAATTTTCAAAATATTTTCCCCTCCCCAAAAATGGCGGCCATTTTGAATTTTCGAATTTTTGCCAAAAATGGCAAAACACAAATTTGCTTCTATCTCCTTAACCGTGCGAGATAGAGCGATTTCGTCGAAATTTTCGACCCACAGGGTATCTAAGGAATGTAATCTTTGCAATTTTCAAAAAATTTTCCCCTCCCCAAAAATGGCGGCCATTTTGAATTTTCGAATTTTTGCCAAAAATTGCAAAACACAAATTTGCTTCTATCTCCTTAACCGTGCGAGATAGAGCGATTTCGTCGAAATTTTCGACCCACAGGGTATCTAAGGAATGCAATCTTTGCAATTTTCCAAAAATTTTCCCCTCCCCAAAAATGGCGGCCATTTTGAATTTTCGAATTTTTGCCAAAAATGGCAAAACACAAATTTGCTTCTATCTCCTTAACCGTGCGAGATAGAGCGATTTCATCGAAATTTTCGACCCACAGGGTATCTAAGGAATGTAATATTTGCAATTTTCAAAAAATTTTCCCCTCCCCAAAAATGGCGGCCATTTTGAATTTTCGAATTTTTGCCAAAAATGGCAAAACACAAATTTGCTTCTATCTCCTTAACCGTGCCAGATAGAGTGATTTCGTCAAAATTTTCGACCCACAGGGTATCTGAGCATTGTACTCTTGGTAATTTCTAAAAAATTTTCCCCTCCCCTAAAATGGCGGCCATTTTGAATTTTCAAATTTTTGCCAAAAATGGCAAAACACAAATTTGCTTCTATCTCCTTAACCATGCGAGATAGAGCGATTTCGTCGAAATTTTCAACCCACAGGGTATCTAAGGAATGTAATCTTTGCAATTTTCAAAAAATTTTCCCCTCCCCAAAAATGGCAGCCATTTTGAATTTTCGAATTTTTGCCCAAAATGGAAAAACACAAACTGGCCTTAACCGTGCAAAATAGAGTTATTTTGTTGAAATTTTCGACCCATAGGGTATCTAAGAAATGTACTCTTGGCAATTTTCAAAAAAATTTCCTTTTCCCAATAATGGCGGCCATTTTGAATTTTCAAATTTTTGCCAAAAATAGAAAAACAGGAATTGGCTTCTATCTTCTTAACCGTGCAAGATAGAGTGATTTCGTCAAAATTTTCAACCCAACCAATGCAAAAAGGCATGAAGCTGAAATAAATTACATCTACACTATCAAATATTTAAGCATCATTGATATATTTTACAAATGAAACAGGGTCTTGTAAGACTACTGTACAATTTGGGCAAAAGGTTCATGGGTGGACATTACACATGATAATGTGTGTTCTTCTATGCTATCCTGTTTCTATTCGCATCTACTATCAACAGGGCGGCCTATTTCTAGTTGGAAAACAATTGCATTTACAGAAATTTGTGTAAATATGTTATTCAGCTACTTTTGGGTCAGCTATAACATAGTGAAATTTCAGACCTGTAGCTCATGGCATAGCTGAGTAATAGCTACTTTTAGGTTGTCACTGTTGAGTAAATCGCTTATAACTTGAAAACTATTGCATTTAGAGAATTTCGTATAAATATGTTATTCAGCTACTTTTGGGTCAGCTATAACATAGTAAAATTTCAGACCTGTAGCTCATGGCATAGCTGAGGAATAGCTACTTTTAGGTTATCACTGTTGAGTAAATCACTTATAACTTGAAAAGTGTTGCATTTAGAGCATTTTGTTAAAATATGTTATTCAGCTACTTTTTTCATAGCTACAATATGCTGAGTAAGTTGGGTGTCTGTCTCAATAGCTAAGTGAGTAATAGCTACTTTTGGGCTTTTCAGTAACTTCCATCATGAGTAAAATCACTTGTAACTTAAAAACTATTGCATTTAGAGAATTTCGTATAAATATGTTATTCAGCTACTTTTGGGCCAGCTATAACATAGTAAAATTTCAGACCTGTAGCTCATGGCATAGCTGAGTAATAGCTACTTTTAGGTTATCAAAGTTGAGTAAATCACTTATAACTTGAAAACTATTGCATTTAGAGTATTTTGTTTCAATATGTTATTCACCTATTTTGGGGTCAGCTATAACATAGTGAAGTTTCAGACCTGTGGCTCATTTCATAGCTGAGTAATAGCTACTTTGAAGTTCTCACTGTTGAGTAAATCAGTTATAATTGGAAAACTATTGCATTTACAGAAATTTGTGCAAATATGTTATTCAGCTACTTTTGGGTCAGCTATAACATAGTGAAATTATAGACCTATAGCTCATGGCACAACTGAGCAATAGCTATTCTCAGGTACTGACTGTTGAGTAAATCAGCTATAACTTGAAAAATATTGCATTTGGAGTATTTTGTTAAAATATATTGTTCACCTACTTTTGGGTCAGCTATAACATAGTGAAATTACAGACCTATAGCTCATGGCATAGCGGAGTAATAGCTATTTTCAGGTACTGACTGTTGAGTAAATGACTTGTAACTTGAAAAATATTGCAGTTAGAGTATTTTGTTAAAATATATTGTTCACCTACTTTTGGGTCAGCTATAACATCGTGAAATTACAGACTTATAGCTCATGGCATAGCTGAGCAATAGCTATTTTCAGGTTCTCACTATTGAGTAAATCAGTTGTAACTTGAAAACTATTGCATTTACAGTATTTTGCTTAAATATGTTGTTTAGCTAATTTTGGGTCAGCTATAACATAGAAAAAATTCAGACATATAGCTCATTGGATAACTGAGTAATAGCTACTTTGAGGTTATCACTGTTGAGTAAATCGGTTATAATGTGAACACTATTACATTTATAGTATTTTGTTTAAATATGTTATTCACATAATTTTTGGTCAGCTATAACAGAGTGAAATTGCAGACCTCTATGTCATGGCATAGCTTACCAATATCTACTTTCAGGTTCTCACTGTTGAGTAAATCACTGTATCCACTGGATAGCCACAGTGTGTAGAGAGATTTCACCATTACCGCTCTAACGAAAAAAATATTATAGCTAGCCTTCTCAAGTTTGCAAGGTATATTAGAGGGTGCACCACAGTATTGGTAGGCTTTATGTCTAAATTAGGCCGGTGGCTAAATTACTTGCCTACTAAAAATGAGTAATTTTGCATTTTCTCTAAACGTATTGCAGATAGCAAATTTTTCTTAAATAACTCATTCACCTACTTTTTGGAGAGCTTTCACATGCTGAAGTTCCAGACCTGTAGGTAATTACTCACCTACTCAAAATGAGTAAATGTGAATTATCTCTAAAAGTATTGCAGATAGCCAATTTTTCTCAAATAACTCATTCACCTACTTTTTTGAGAGCTTTCACTAGGTGAAGTTTCAGACCCGTAGGTAATTACTCACCTACTCAAAATGAGTAAATGCAAATTATCTCTAAAAGTATTGCAGATAGCCAATTTTTGTCAAATAACTCCTTCACCTACTTTTGGGAGAGCTTTCACTTGGTGAAGTTTCAGACCCGTAGGTAATTACTCACCTACTGAAAATGAGTAAATGCAAATTATCTCTAAAAGTATTCCAGATAGCCAATTTTTGTCAAATAACTCCTTCACCTACTTTTGGGAAACCTTTCACCTGGTGAACTTTCAGACCTGTAGCTAATTATTCACCTACTCAAAATGAGTAAATGCTAATTATCTCTAAAAGTATTGTAGATAGCCAATTTTTCTCCAGGATCGTTTTCAGTCAGTCAAGATTGGTTCTAGTCTTTCGAATTTGTTCAATGTTGAAGTTTGGAGTCCCCCAAGGTTCTGTCTTAGGTCCCCTTCTGTTTTCCCTCTACACAACACCTCTGAGCCAAGTCATCAGAAAATATACCGGAGTCCGTTACCACTTCTATGCGGACGACACTCAGTTGTTCATTCACTTATCCCCTGATGATAGTCTCAAGTCTTTTGACCGTCTTAAATCATGTTTGAATAATATTCAGGTCTGGATGTCTGAAAACAAACTCAAGCTAAATCCCGATAAAACAGAATTCATAGTCTTCGGTGCCAAAGACAGACACAAATGGCTCAGTGACTCACTACCTGTCAATATCCTGGGAAATTGTCTCTCTCCCGCAGATGTTGTACGCAATCTGGGCGTTCTGTTTGATGCAAAGTTTTGTTTCACCAATCACGTAAATTCTGTTATCAAATCCTGCTTTATCAGCCTCAGGGACCTTCATCGTATCAGGAGGTTTCTTTCTGTGGATACATCAGTGGTGATTGCAAATGCTCTGGTCAGTAGTCGTTTGGATTATTGCAACTCTCTTTTTCGCAGTTTGTCATCCCGAAATGCTACAAGGCTCCAATATGTTCAAAATGCGCTTGCACGGTTTGTCACTGGTGCTTCAAAGTACACTCACATTACATCCACCCTTAGGACACTCCATTGGCTACCCGTTAGACAACGTATTATCTTCAAAACCCTAGTTTTGGTCTATAAGTACCTCACCACTGGCCAGCCTAAGTATTTTGCACCATATCTCCCCTTGTACAAATCTGCCGTGAATACAAGACGTTCCAATCCCAAAAATTTGTTCCTTCTGATTCCCTCTTACTGTCCTTCCATCCATAAATCAAAGGTCCATTTTAACAATAGTTTCTCATATGATGCCCCTAAGTTATGGAATGATCTTCCATATGATATACGCAGTGCTCCAAATCTCTCCAGTTTCAAAAGTCGACTCAAAACCTACCTATTTCAGAAATCATTCCCACCATAGCTTCTTACTACCGAACACCGGACCGCCTCCCTGGCAACGACTCGGAACATGTCTAATGTCTCATGATTTATGCCTTACGGATTGGATGGTGTGCCTTAGAATCCGTTGATACAGAGATTAAGCACCTGGACAACTGATTGATTGATTGAAATAACTCATTCACCTACTTTTGAGAGAGCTTTCACTTGGTGAAGTTTCAGACCCGTAGCTAATTATTCATCTACTCAAAATGAGTAAATGCTAATTATCTCATTAATATGAAAACAACTTATAGGAAGTCATGGGCTGCAAATCTTTTCATGTGGTCAGATTTGACCTTGGGCCCCTCCTGCTTATTATTGGTCCTAGAGGTTTTCAATGTGAAAACGACTTATAGGAAATCAGGGGCTGCGAATCTTTTGATGTGGTCAGACTTCACCTTGGGCCCCTGCTACAGGGTCAAATAAGGGTAGCCAAACTTAAAAGTGCTTTCAGCTTGCTTATTAACGAAAAATGCTGTTTATCTTCTACATTATGTTAGTTGGCCTTTGTCGGTGGATACATCCTGCATCTGGCCACAGATGCGTCCTTGGTCTAGTTATATCTATAGTGAGGGGCTCTCCAATGTCAACCAATCCGCCTACAGGAGACTCCATTCCACAGAATCAGCACTCCTGAAAATCCAGAATGACATTGCTGCATTAATGGACTCTGGTAATGCTGTTCCACTCACATTGCTGGACCTCTCGGCGGCATTCGACACTATCGACCATGACATTCTTTTTAATTCCCTCAGGGATTGGTTTGGGGTTGATGGCACTGTGTTGAGGTGGATCAAATCCTATCTTTCAAACCGCAAACAGAAGGTTAAACTAGGTAATAGCTTTTCAGATGCTTTCTCACTCAGGGCTCTCTCCTGGGCCCCCTTCTTTTTACCCTCTATACTACCCCTCTCAGTAATATCATTTCCAATTTCAATGTCACCCACCATCTATATGCTGATGACACCCAAGTATATCTAGCACTGGACCATAGGACCTTTGATTCCAGTTTTGCTGAGCTTACTGAGTGTCTCACATGTGTCCAAAACTGGAGAGCTGGTGTGAAACTTAAACTCAACCCCGAGAAAACTGAATTTATTATCATTGGTGATAGACAAGCCAGAGAGTCCCTCATCAACAAATTCCCTACTCAACTTCTTGGAAATTCTATCTTCCCTACCGATACAATCAGAAATTCTATCTCCCCTACCGATACAGTCAAGAACCTAGGTGTTACTTTGAACTCTGGAAACACCTTTACTAGCCACATAACCAATATGTGTTGCGCCTGTTACTACCACCTTAAGGAAATAGGACGCATCTGTAAATTCCTCAGTATGGATACTGGTGCCTTCCTTGCACACTCAATGATCAGCAGTCGACTACGGTAATTCCTTACTTTATGGTGTAAGTAAATACAATGTAGCTAAACTCCAAAAGATTCAAAATGCCCTTTGTAGAATTGTTTTTAGACTTGATAGAACTAGCCATGTCACTCCCTTTCTTCAAAAACTACACTGGCTCCCTATCACATACCGCATCTTGTTTAAGTACAATCTAATTACTTTCAAGGCTATCAAATTCTCTCAACCCATATACCTATCATCCTTGATCAAAACCAGTTGTTTAACGCATGGAAATCGTCTCTCTTTCCTCAGTCTCACAAAAAGGCCATTGGTAGGCGAGGTTTTGCAATGGCTTCCCCCACAGAATGGAACAGACTCCCACAATCAGTACGATCATAACAAACAATAACAGGTTTCCGTAGCCAGCTAAAGACCTATTTGTTTAGACTAGCATATCCTCCACCATAGTACATTTCCCTGGCGGGCGCTAATTTTGAATCTCGACCTGATACGTCCCTGGACTTTTCCTTTTTGACCTCAAAAGCATTAGAGGATGTTACATCAATTTTGCGCTATATAAATGTTTCTATTCTATTCTATTCCATGCTGTGGCACACAGGCATCTCCAATGCTATTTTTTTCATATCGAGTTATTTTGAAATTGATTTCTCAGTGACTGAGGTTCACCACTTGGGACTGACTGCCTGAGTACTCACTGATAGAACTAGAAATGTTCAAAGTTTTAACCCCATTGTTACTATCGCCAAGAATGGTTATGTTTTTGGAGATCTTCATTTGTCTGTATTTGTGATGACATTATAAGACTAGTGAATGCATTTTATCAAATGTTTTAGTTAGGGCCTGACTAAAGGAAAAGTGATTAAATTTGGTGAAAGATCTGGATCATGCTCTAGATAAAAAAAATCTCAAAATTTTGAACATTCTATTTTATTGCGTTAATACATCCTATCCAATGGACAATATGCTAAACCGGTCGGCGCAAACCAGCCCGCCAAACGTCAGAAAAAGACGTCCTGTGTCTCCACCGGCTGGCCGGTCCTCACACTGCACTCGTCAGGTGGCGTGTCGTACTTCCTTCCTGTCTAGACAAGCTGACGTCATGGCATCTTTTTCGTTTGGCGCATGCACTGCCTGCACGGAATTTCTGAGTTGGAAATACTTTTTTATATTTTATGAGTTTGTGATTGTACTTTGCTTCGGAACTTTAATATTAGTACTACAGACCATTATGTCTTCTAGCCAGCGTAGAGGGGGTTGTGGCCATATGATGGCAGGGTTTGACCTTCACTCAGTTTGCGCGCGTTGCCGCAATAAGAAAAAGGGCTCTGACCCTTGTATTGAAACTCCACCTGACACTTGCTCCCATTGTGACGCCTTAACTGCAGAGCAAAAGGCCCAGTTGTCAACCCCTTCTTATAAACTCAAAAAGGAGAAAAAAGAAGCAAAGTCGTCTACACCAGCTAAGGCATCAGACACTCAGTCCCACCCTCGTGGACCCGGCACTTGTGTCGGTAGTGGGGGTCGTGGATGGCCAGACAACCTCTGGTTTGAGTGGGCCGGCTGAGAAGAAAAAGAAGACTGAGAGCAAGAAATCATCATCTTCAACTTCAAAGTCAACTAAGCCGGAGAAGTCTGTGAAGTCATCATCTAACCGACCATCTTCTTCCTCAACCACCGACCAGAGCAGGTCTACCACCTCTTCTGCTGATGCTAAGATCTCAGATCTAGACAGAAAGTGGTCGGACAGGTTTAACAGGCTGGAAGCCCTGTTGATGGCCAAGACTTTAGAAAAACCTCAAGACCCCGTGTTCGGCACGGTGAAGGTCACTCCGGCTCATGCTCCACCAGCCAACATGGTCCGGCCAGACCCGTTTTTGAAGCCGGTCTCTCAGCCTCTTCAAGTCACCGACCCTGCTGTTGACTCACCGGCCACCGACTCTTCTCAGCCCAGACCTGCTGCAAGAGTTTCAACCTCTGCCCAGCCGGCACCGGCTGCCAGAGAAACGGTTCAGAGACAATTGACCAGTGCCTTTGACACGTCGAGAAAGGATTCTCCTTCTTCTAGTGCATCCGACACCGACTCTCTATCATCTGACCAACCTCCTATAGATATTTTCCCGGAGGAAGGGGAACTTTCAGATGATCCGGAAGGAAATCTCTCAGATCAGGAAGAGTCACTCTCCGAAGAGCAATCTTATCGAGAGACAATGAGAGGAATCCACTCGTACATGAACTGGGAACACATCCCCGACATTGACTCCGGTTCTACTACTTTTGAGGACAACCCCTTTGCGAGTCCGAAAGTTCACACACCGGGCAAGGTCTCTGTTAACTTGCCAACCGACGGGTGGTTGTGTCGGAAGATGTCAAGGCTAAACATTACGCTAGTGCAGGGATACCCCACGCATACTTCTGAAGCCGGAGGACTGTTAAGGGACCAATTTGTCCGGCCTCCAAAGTCTCAGCAGAAGTGGTATGGGTTCCATGCAAACCCCAAGAAGGACTCTGAACAGACTGTTTCTACATGGCATACCGGATCATCCAGGTTGAATAGCACCTATCTTAGAATAGCCCGACAGGCCGGTATTGCCACTTCTCCTCCCATGTTTCGTCCCATATCTCAGGAAAATCTAAGGAAATGGGAGAGGTCTGTGCGGGAGTCTACAGTGATATGTAATCACGCAGCCGGCTTCAACCGTTGTTTGTTAAAGATTCAAGGGAACATGAACAATCAGTTGAAGGCTTTGAGAGTAGAGTCCAAAGGAAAAGCAGCAGCCAAAGTGACATCGTCAGTAGATGAACTCCAGTTCTTGCTAGATTTTAGCTCTAGTGTTTGCCAAGCCATGGCGAAATCCATGGAACACTTGACGGAGTTTGTTTTTGTTACCATGGCTAACACTACTCTCCTTAGACGGGACTCATATCTGGCATATCTCAAGGCCGGTGTAAAGGCGGATACCCTGAATGCTCTTCGTATTGCCCCTCTTCATCTGGACACTCTGTTCCTGGACAGTGTCATAAGAAAGGCAGAGGAAGACATTAGCTCATTTGAGAAAGGCTGGTCAACTTCAGTGTACAAGGGTCGGAGGTATCATCCATACGAAAGACAGGATTCTAGACCCAACAAACAGCAAGAGAGGCCAGCTTGGAAGAATCTGTCCCGTACTCAACGCAGGAAGAATAACAAGGGCAAACAACAGTACTCCTCGCGTCCACAGGAAAGACAATGAACACTTTAAATGCAAAGCTAAATGTTGTACCTTCTGTTCATACTGCGCCCGGGCATTCTCAAAAGA
Source organism: Sabellastarte sp. h YS-2021 (assembly GCA_964017235.1). Classification (NCBI taxonomy): domain Eukaryota; kingdom Metazoa; phylum Annelida; class Polychaeta; order Sabellida; family Sabellidae; genus Sabellastarte; species Sabellastarte sp. h YS-2021. The sequence goes on from OZ024928.1 coordinate 143,326,445, forward strand.
ATGAAATAAGTCCCGGGGCAGCAGGTTGTACTTACAAGAAAGATATATTAAAACCTGTGAAAAGTGTTTCTTGTTTCATTCCATTGTCTTATGTAAATCCTGTCTTAAATGCTCCAAATGTTGTCACAAATCTGCCTGTAGGGGCCAGGCTTCAGGAATTTTGGAAAAACTGGTTAGATTTGGGTGCCGGACCGAAAGTGGTTCAAATCTTGAAAGAGGGCTATACCCTCCCCTTTCTGATCCGGCCGAACTTGTCAAGGACTCCCACAGTCATAAGCTGCTATGGCAATCCTCACAGAAATCTCAAACTGGTAGAGGCATTACATCAGCTTATGGCCAAAAACGCCATAGAACTAATTCACAAAAAGGTCTCACTAGGTTTCTTCAACCGGCTCTTTCTAGTTCCAAAACCAGACAACAAGTGGAGGCCGATCTTAGACCTAAGCAACCTGAATCCTTTCCTCAAGACCGAAAAATTCAAGATGGAGACACCGGAAACCATCAGAACATCTCTCCAAAAGGGAGAATGGGTAACCTCCATAGACTTGAAAGACGCTTACTTCCACATTCCGATACAGGAACGGTCCAGGAAGTATCTCAGATTCTATATCCAGGGACAGACTTACCAGTTCAAAGCACTGCCGTTCGGTCTGTCGACAGCCCCCATGGAGTTTACTATTATAGCAAAGGAGGTAAAACTGATGGCCATCCACAAAGGTATAAGAATCCACCAGTACCTAGACGACTGGTTGGTGAGAGCCACATCCCACCAGGCCTGTCTCCAGCATACACAGGTCTTAGTCAAAATGTGCCAACAACTAGATTGGCTGGTGAATGTAGAAAAGTCGGAACTGGAGCCCAAGCAAGTTTTCAACTTCGTAGGTTACCAATTCGACCTCGAGTCCGGTCGTGTCCGACCGACACCGGACCGGTGGCAAAGCCTTCAGGACAAGATTCTGACACTAATCTCTCTACCGGCCTGTTCGGTGAGGGAATTTATGTCCCTGATAGGTCTACTAACGGCCACAGAAAAACAAGTGCACCTGGGCAGACTGCACATGAGACCGATTCAGTGGCATCTCAAAAGCAATTGGAGAATACCGGAATCCTTGGAGAAACGGATTCCTCTGCCCAGATCTCTACATCCTCATTTGCAATGGTGGCTGAAGGAAGACAATGTCCTCACCAGCCAGCTACTACACCCTATGCAACACGCTCTGCAAATCTTTACAGACGCATCAAAAGAAGGGTGGGGGCTCACTTAAACGAGCTCATTGCCAGAGGAACCTGGTCGCTACTGGAAAGCAAACTGCATATAAACTACTTGGAACTAAAAGCAGTCTTTCTGGCTCTAAAAGAGTTCCAAAAAGTATGCACGGGAAAGATGGTTCTAGTAGCAACCGACAACACTACAGTAGTGGCCTACATCAACAAGGAGGGAGGCATGAGGTCAGGCCCACTTTGTGCCCTACTTTGGAGAATCTTGACCTGGTGCACCGGGAAACAAGTGACTTAGAAGGCCCGACACATTCCCGGCCGCTTAAATATAGTGGCAGACAAACTGTCCCAACAGGGACAAACCATCCGGACGGAATGGTCCCTCCTGCCAGAGGTTTTCCAAGCCCTGTGCGACAGGTGGCACCAGCCTCAAATAGATCTCTTTGCTACGAGATTCAACAACAAGGTGCCCCTGTTCGTATCACCAGTTCCAGACCCCATAGCCACTGCAGTGGATGCACTCAGTTTGTCATGGGAAGATCTGGACGCATACGCCTTCCCACCGACAGCCATATTGGGCAAAGTGGTGGAGAAGTTGCAGGACTCCCCATACCGGAGGTTGATCATCATTGCCCTGGGGTGGCCCAACATGACATGGTTTTGGGACCTAGTGGAAATGTCCAGCCAGATCCCATTACTCTTGCCTCAACTGCCAAACCTACTGACTCAACCCTTCAATCAGACCCCTCACAGGAGTCTGACAAACCTAAATCTCCATGCATGGCTCCTAGAGCCACAGCTATCAAGGAGCAGGGTTTCTCTGAGGCAGTGGCAACAAGAATTGAGGCTCCTCAAAGAGGATCAACCAGATCCGTCTATGAGGCAAAGTGGGCCATTTTTACAAAGTGGTGCATCACAAATCAGGTGGACTTCAGGACACCTCCTGTAAAATCAGTTGCTGATTTCCTTATGTACCTTTTTGAGGACAGGAAATTACAGCCCAGCACCATTGATGGCTACAGGTCTGCCATTGCTGATAAACTGGGAAATTCAACTCTCAACATCAGCAAAGACGAAAATCTCACCCGTCTCTTGGATAATTTCCATAGAGACAGACCCAAGGGCAGAAGAGGTATCCCCTCCTGGAACCTATCTCTGGTTTTACACCAGTTAACGAAGGCTCCCTTTGAGCCAATTAAGGAGGCCTCCTTGAAGCACTTGACCTTCAAGACAGTTTTCCTCTTAGCCCTGGGTTCAGGCAAATGCAGAAGTGAGATTCATGCTTGGCAACGTAAGAACATCAGACACCAGTCGGACTGGTCTAAGGTGTCTCTGTACCCATCTCCCAGCTTTCTTTCCAAGAATCAGCTGGCCAAAGAGGGTCTGGGCAGCATGGCCCCAGTGGTTATACCAGCCCTGGCCCCGACCCTGGATAGGTCCCTCAAGTCTGACAGGTCCCTCTGTCCGGTCAGAGCATTGCGGTACTACTTGGACAGGACTTCAGACATCAGGCAGAATAAGGAGTTAGTTTTTGTCTCCTTCAAGAAAGGTTTCGACAAAGATATCTCACCTGCCACGATCTCCTCATGGATCAAACAAACTGTGATCCTATGTTATGAGCTCTCAGACCAAGAGGCCCACACTTTACATCAGGTTAAAGCCCATGATGTCAGGGCCTTTGCTGCTTCCAAGGCCTTCCAATCAGGGGTCTCCTTGGAACAGATCTTGTCGGCCTGCCACTGGAAGTCACATAACACCTTCACACAATTTTATCTGAAGGATGTGGCATGGGCTGATTCTGAGCTTTATCACCTGGGTCCTGTAGTGGCTGCTCAGGAGATCCACAAGTAACCCAGGCCAGGAAGGAGATCTGTACATATGTATATAGTGTATATATAGTTAAGAAGCATCAAAAAAAAAAAAAAAAATCAAACGTGCTTCCTTCGGGAGGTTTATTTCCTGAGACTGAACTCATCCCTCTCTTCCCCTACCTCAGAGCAGGTCTGTTTAAAAAAGGGGGGGGGGAAGGCGAGTCGGTTTGGACCGGTTAACCGGTTTCTGTTGACCGACTATAGCCTTAAGGACTCTTGATAACCCAGGCTTAGAGTTGTTAGTTATTTTCTGAGTTCGCAGGAGTCCCTAGTAACTTACCCACCGACCAAGCGGTAGTTATTCAGCATATTGTCCATTGGATAGGATGTATTAACGCAATAAAATTGCAAATTTAATAAGTAAATTAAATTTTTATAAGTTAATACCCTATCCAATGGACACGCAAGACCCTCCCACCGACCCCGCTATCAATTTACTAGGGGTCTAATAGGTTTAGACAACGAAAAAGATGCCAGGACGTCAGCTTATCTAGACAGGAAGGAAGTACAACATGCCACCTGGCGAGTGCAGTGTGAGGACCAGCCAGCCGGTGGAGACACAGGACGTCTTTTTCTGACGTTTGGCGGGCCGGTCTGCGCCGACCGGTTTAGCATATTGTCCATTGGATAGGGTATTAACTTTGCAATTTTCAATGATTTTGGGTTTGTGGGTGAGATTACTCCAGAAATAAAAAAAACAGTATTTAAAAGTAATTACAATAGGAGGATACTCATCTTCCTTGGTGGAGGTTTACGCAGTAGGAGTGCCTTCTATGTATTAATGTTGTACATTTTCCCTTGCCCAGTGAGTGGAAGCCTCAGCACATGTTGCTTAAAAGCTTCTTTTTCTTTAAGCAAATCACAACAGTCTAAATTGCCTAGGAAAATTACAGGTCACGAGTCAATTGATAGTAGCATGCACTAAAACTGCCCAGGCAATAAATCACTTGGTGCTTCCCAATTGCTACAAACAAACAAGGTTTTCTATACCACAAGTATTTTTTATACATAGATTATTTAAATCTTTATTTAAAAGTATCTTAATATTTATTGGCTGCATTGTGGTTTTGTGATCATTACATTTGTATTTAATGTAGAAGAGCTACATGTATTAATTCCAAAGCAGTTTTTCACCAGAAATTTGGACATTTGGCTTTTTTATAGGTGGTCGACATTGCTAACATGTTTTATATTAATTAAGCGGCCCGTCGGGGACGCTTATTTGTTTTCACCGAAGTTCGACTGATCACCACCGTAGGATTATGGTCTCCCTTGAATAACTTCTTGGGCTTTCAAATTTTTCTTTCCTTCTTATCTTTCTTTAAAACTATAGGGGTGGGAAAAATTTTTGGAATACTTTGCGCACACCTTAAGCTTTACTTCAGGTAACCTTAAGCATTTTTCAAAAACACCCCATCATCGCATTTCGGAAAAAAACACACACATCCGTGCTATAAAATTTATCAGGTGCATTCTACACCAAATTTCGAAGGTCGGAAAGGATTTTCTCATCAATCAGCATAGATCCCTGAATGGGAGGCATTTTATTTTCATAAATTTTTTAAAAATGGGTACTTGGTCTGTATCTCAAAAACGGTCAGGATTTCAGCATTTTGTTGGAATAACTTATTCAACTACTTTTTGATAATCTTTCACATGCCGAAGTTTTAGCCCTGTATCTGCAATCTTAGGGTCACGTTAATGTCAAAAAAGGGGGTTTTAGCCCTCCAGTTCACTTAGTTTTTCACTTTTTATCTCCAGCCCGGCTCACCAGCGGGAGATTATAATTTGCACCATGTGTGTGTGTACGTGCGTGAGTGCATGCGTGCGTGGGTCATGCAGTTTTCTCTGAAACTACTACAGTTACACATTTTGGGTAAATTACTTGTCCTAATGAATTTTTACGCTCTTCAAAATTTTTTGGGTTTGGTGAACTTTGGCCTACTTTTGAGTGAGTAATAGCTCTTTTACCTAATATAATTATATGGCTTATAACTCTCAAACTATTGCATTTAGAGTATTTTGTTGCAATATGTTGTTCAGCTACTTTCTCCACAGCTACAACATGGTCAGTAGTTTGGAAGTGTATCTCCATAGCTAAGTGAATAATAGCTACTTTTTAATGATAACCATAATGAGTAAATGGCTTATATCTTCAAAAGTATTGCAGCTACATAATTTCTCTCAAATATGTTGTTCATCTACTTTTTTGTGAACTGTAACATATTGAGGTTTCACAACTGTTGCTCAATGTACAAGTGAGTAATGGCTACTTTATTGCTACTTTAAGTGAAAATGTGAAAAATCACAAATATCTAACAAAACATTAGAGCAAAATGAGTAAATGCTAATTATCTGTAAAAGTATTGCGGATGCCCAATTTTTATCAAATGATTCATTCATCTACTTTTGGGAGAGCTTTCACATGGTGAAGTTTCAGACCCGTAGATAATTACTCACCTACTCAAAATGAGTAAATGCGAATTATCTCTTAAAAGTATTGCAGATAGCCAATTTTTCTCAAGTAACTCCTTCATATACTTTTGGAAGAGCTTTCACATGCTGAAGTTTCAGACCCATAGCTAATTACTCACCTACTCAAAATGAGTAAATGCGAATTATCTCTAAAAGTATTGCAGATAGCCAATTTTTCTCAAATAAGTCATTCATCTAGTTTTGGGAGAGCTTTCACATGGCGAAGTTTCAAACCCGTAGCTAATTACTCACCTGCTCAAAATGAGTACATGCGAATTATCTCTTAAAAGTATTGCAGATAGCCAATTTTTATCTAATAACTCATTCATCTACTTTTGGGAGAGCTTTCACATGGTGAAGTTTCAGACCCGTAGATAATTACTCACCTACTCAAAATGAGTAAATGCAAATTATCTCTTAAAAGTATTGCAGATAGCCAATTTTTCTCAAATAACTCATTCACCTACTTTTGGGAGAGCTTTGACTTGGTGAAGTTTCAGACCCGTAGCTAATTATTCACCCACTCAAAATGAGTAAATGCTAATTAGCTCTAAAAGTATTGTGGATTGCCAATTTTTATGAAATAACTCATTCATCTACTTTTGGGAGAGCTTTCACATGGTGAAGTTCCAGACCCGTAGGTAATTACTCACCTACTCAAAATGAGTAAATGCGAATTATCTCTAAAAGTATTGCAGATAGCCAATTTTTCTCAAATAACTCATTCATCTAGTTTTGGGAGAGCTTTCACATGGTGAAGTTTCAGACCCGTAGATAATTACTCACCTACTCAAAATGAGTAAATGCGAATTATCTCTTAAAAGTATTACAGATACCCAATTTTTATGAAATAACCCATTCAGCTACTTTTGGGAGAACTTTCACATAGTGAAGTTTCAGACCCGTAGGTAATTACTCACCTACTCAAAATGAGTAAATGCGAATTATCTCTAAAAGTATTGCAGATAGCCAAGTTTTCTCAAATAACTCATTCAACTACTTTTGGGAGAGCTTTCACATGGTGAAGTTTCAGACCCGCAGATAATTACTCACCTACTCAAAATGAGTAAATGCGTATTATCTCTTAAAAGTATTGCAGATAGCCAATTTTTATGAAATAAGTAAGAAGTAAGTAAGTAAGTAAGAAACACTTATATAGCGCCGAATTTGATGTAAACATCCTCTAAGGCGCTGATGTGCAAAAAGGGATAGTCCAGTTCTAGAAAGATGTCCGTTTCCATATTAGCGTCCGGCAGGGGAGATAGGCTATGGTGGAGGATAAGCCAATCTAAAAAGGTATGTTTTCAACTGTTTCCTGAAACCAGAAATGCTTTCTATGGTTCTGATGGCTTGAGGAAGCTTGTTCCACTCTGTGGGAGCCCCTGCTATGAAACTGCGTAGCCTTGAGCGTTTATTTGGTTTAGATGAGGAAATTGATAGGCGATTGCCCCGTGTGAGATCACTCCGCCTAATTAGAGCGGAGAGATATGGAGGTTGGCTCAAATGTATTGCTTTATAAATGAGATTATATTTGAACAGTATACGGTAATGAATGGGGAGCCAGTGTAGTTTGTGCAGGAAGGGTGTAACATGACAGTATTTATTTAGCTTGCACACCATCCGACATAAGGCATTTTGAACTCTCTGTAGTCTGCTAGTATATGCCTTTTTTGTGTTGTAAAGCAGTGAGTTACAGTAATCCAGACGACTGCTTACCAAGGCATTTGCCACCTTTACAGCTGTTTCATGATTTAAGTACCTGCGGACCCTTCGTAGTTCCCGGAGATGGTAGTAACTTATGTGACATAGATTAGCCACGTGTAGCCACAAATAACTCATTCACCTACTTTTGGAAGAGCTTTCAGATGGTGAAGTTTCAGACCCATAGCTAGGGGCCATGGTGGCAGAGTGGTAACACTCTCGCCTCCCACCTCTGAGGCCGGGGTTCGATTCCTGGCTTGGCCTCATGTGGGAAAGCTGGTAGTTGCTTGCCGTTGGTCGGCAGTTTACAGTACAGAACCCTAACGAACTGTATGTACTGGTTTCCTCTGCCCTTCCAACTACCCGTCGTGATATGACCTATACAGTGTTGAAAGCGACGTAAAACCCCAAATAAATAAATAACAGACCCATAGCTAGGTACTCACCTACTCAAAATGAGTAAATGCGAATTATCTCGAAAAGTATTGCAGATAGCCAATTTTTCTCAACTCATTCACCTACTTTTGGGAGAGCTTTCACTTGGTGAAGTTCCAGACCCGTAGCTAATTACTCACCTACTCAAAATGAGTAAATGCGAATTATCTCTAAAAGTATTGCAGATAGCCAATTTTTCTCAAATAACTCATTCACCTACTTTTGTGAGAGCTTTCACTCGGTGAAGTTTCAGACCCGTACCTAATTATTCACCTACTCAAAATGGGTAAATGCTAATTATCTCTAAAACTATTGCGGAGACCCAATTTTTATCAAATAACTCATTCATCTATTTTTTGGGAGAGCTTTCGCATGGTGAAGTTTCAGACCCGTAGATAATTACTCACCTACTCAAAATGAGTAAATGCAAATTATCTCTTAAAAGTATTGTGGATAGCCAATTTTTCTCGAATAATTCATTCACCTACTTTGGGGAGAGCTTCACTTGGTAAAGTTTCAGACCTGTACCCAATTATTCACCTACTCAAAATGAGTAAATGCTAATTATCTCTAAAAGTATTGCGAATACGTAATTTTTATCTATTAACTCATTCACCTACTTTTAGAAGAGCTTTCACTTGGTGAAGTTTCATACTCGTAGCTAATTATTCACCTACTCAAAATGAGTAAATGCGAATTATCTCTAAAAGTATTGCAGATAGCCAATTTTTATCAAATAACTCATTCATCTACTTTTGGGAGAGCTTTCACTTGGTGAAGTCTCAGGCCCGTAGTTAATTATTCACCTACTCAAAATGAGTAAATGCTAATTATCACTAAAAGTATTGGGGATACCCAATTTTTATCAAAAACCCATTCATCTACTTTTGGTCGAGCTTTCACATGGTGAGGTTTCAGACCCGTAGGTAATTACTCACCTACTCAAAATGAGTAAATGCAATTACCTCTTAAAAGTATTGCAGATAGCCAATTTTTCTCAAATGACTCATTCACCTAGTTTTGGGAGAGCTTTCACTTGGTGAAGTTTCAGACCCGTAGCTTATTATATATGCTACATTTAGTGAAAATGTGAAAAATCACAAATATCTCACAAACCATAAGAGATAGAGCAATTTAGAGCAAATTTTTGACCCACAGGGTAGTAAAACAGTATTCTATGCTGTTGGGTTTGGTGAACTTTGGCCTACTTTTGACTGAGTAATAACACTTTTACCTAATATAATTGTCTGGGCTATTTAATGCTCGGCGGGAGATACACACCGCGGCAGTGGTCTTGTTTCAACCAAACTTGGCACATTTATTAAGATTTCCCAAAGGAACATCCTGACTTTATGGTGACCTTAAACTCAAAATGTTAATGGACCTATGGCCTGCTTAAAGTCATCAAATTGGAATAAAATCCTCTGGCTCCTTTCTTTTTCCATTTTTACCCCACAGCCCTTAATGGCTGTTGGGGTATTGTTTTCACTCATGGTGTCCAGATGGTCGGTCGGGGGGCCGTCTGGGCGGGCGGGCGTTTGGGCGGGCGGCGGGAAATATTTTGTCTGGGCTGTATCTCAGAAACCGTAAGGTGTAGGAAGTTGATACTTGGTAGGGACATTGGTTAGGGGGTGTAGCTGTGCAACGTCATGGTCTGACCTTGATTTGACCTTTGACCTTGCCGTAGTGACCTTGAGTTTGAAAATCTTGTCCGGGCTATATCTCGGAAACTGTAAGGTGTAGGAAGTTGATAATTGGTAGGGACATTGGTTAGGGGGTGTAGTTGTGCAACGTCATAGTCTGACCTTGATTTGACCTTTGACCTTGCCATAGTGACCTTGACCTATAAAATCTTGTCCGGGTTATATCTCGGAAACCGTAAGGTGTAGGAAGTTGATACTTGGTAGGGACTTTGGTTAGGGGGTGTAGGTGTGCAACATCATGGTGTGACCTTGATTTGACCTTTGACCTTGCCGTAGTGACCTTGACCTATAAAATGTTGTCCGGGCTATATCTCGGAAACTGTAAGGCTTGGGAAGTTGATATTTGGTAGGGACATTGGTTAGGGGGTGTAGGTGTGCAACATCATGGTGTGACCTTGATTTGACCTTTGACCTTGCCGTAGTGACCTTGACCTATAAAATGTTGTCCGGGCTATATCTCAGAAACCGTAAGGTGTAGGAAGTTGATACGTGGTACGGATATTGGTTAGGGGGTGTAGGTGTGCAACGTCATGGTGTGACCTTGATTTGACCTGTGACCTTGCCGTAGTGGCCTTGACCTATAAAATCTTGTCCAGGCTATATCTCGGAAACTGTAAGGTGTAGGAAGTTGATACTTGGTAGGGACATTGGTTATTGGCTATAGGTGTGTATTTTCATGGTGTGACCTTAATTTGACCTTTTACCTTGCCGTAGTGACCTTGACCTTTAAAATCTTGTTGCACCTTTGGGTCTGTCTTTTGATGCAGATTAAGCAAAAGTCATATTAGAATTTATTAAGAATTTTACTTTCATAACTTCCCATTGTAAGAGATAGAATTTCATCAAGTGAGCCGCAGATTTTACTCCCAACACCACACATAAGCATTCATTAAATGTATTACCACTTCTGTATGCATGGTAGTATTCAAACCATCTAAACCATAATTCGGAAAAGCAGATGTATATAAAGAGTGTTGAATTTTAGCTTACTGATTAATGCTGTCATCTTGTTATTGAATTATCTTGTTTTAATACTTCATCTTTATACGCATTATCTTTCTTTTAAACATTATTTCTCCATTTAAACATTGTTTGGACCTTTATATAACTGACAGTGCTCTGAAAGTATCCTGAAGTTTGTACTGGTACAGTACTTCTATATCTCATGGTGTTGAAAATATTTCCCAAGGCTGTGTGGTACGGGCATCTCTGATGCTATTATTTTATATCTAAATTATCACTGGTATTAAAATAGATAAAAATAATACTTATGGTCACCTTAAACTCACAATATGAATGGAGTGGTTGCCACCTTTAAGTGAAATAAGGGGGGTTTTAGCCTCCCAACTATCTTCTTGTTCAACTGACCTCGGTTAAACTTTGCACACCTATAAAGGATGGTAAAAAGGACCGGGAAAAATTTTTGGGATACTTTGCACAGACCTTAAGCTTTACTTAAGGTAACCTTAAGCATTTCTCAAAACGCCCCGTCATCACGTTTCGGCAAAAACCACACACACCTGTGCTATAAAATTTATCAGGTACATTCTACACCAAATTTTGAAGGTCAGAAACTGCTCAACTAACATCAGTTAAAATTGACACATTGATTAGGCTTACTCACAGGAAGGTTTATTTAGAATTAATTTACCATTCATACAATTATAAGCATTACCAACATATTGCATATGTTAACATCTTTTACGGATTACTTCACACTTTTTCATCAGGGCCGCTTCATTTTTATCAGCAAAAACCTTTTTCTAGTTTAATTAAAATAATAATGCATATATATGACTGGTGTAGTATATTTAAGGTAGACCATAGCCTGACTCTGGCTGTGTCCATGCTTCAAGACTTGTCAGGCTGTTTGACCTTTGTTACAATGGAGATACAGTTTTACTGGGACAATATCCAATTAGGGCTTATTTTTGAGCTTAGTTCTCACTTGGATATGATGTAACTATGGCTAGCAATATACTACCTTGGACAAACGCCTCCCCAAACAATCCCTCCTGAATATTCTGTAAGTTATGAAACTACCTAATTAAAAGAGAAATTTCACTGATGTGTAAACTTGTAATTCTCTTTTTGCCACTCATACAGTAACATTCTCTGACTCTCTAGATTGACTTGTCCAATTGCTATTTCTCGGGGGCATAAATTTAGAATACAAAATATGCAAGATGCATACTTTCTTGGAGGAATTTCTCCACAAGTATTCTTTCTAGCAGGTAAATTTTACAGGTAAATTTTCTCTTCTGGCAACGTATAGCCTTTCTTTACGGAGCCCAGGAAGGGACATACAACTGTTTTCATATCATTTTTTTATCTTGTTACCACAAGATAGCAAATCGTTCCCACAAGTTAGCAAGTCATTCCCACAAGATACTAAGTTGTTCCCACAATAAACTGAGTCGTTCCCACAAGTTACCAAGTCATTACCACAAGATACTAAGGCATTCCCAGAAGTTAGCAAGTCGTTACCACGAGATAGTAAGTCGTTCCCGCAAGATAAAATGTCATTCTGACAAGATAGAAAGTTGTTACCACAAGATACCAAGTCATTCCCACAAGTTAGCAAGTCGTTGCCACAAGATAGAAAATTGTTACCACAAGATACCAAGTCATTCCCACAACTTAGTAAGTTGTGGTAATGAGATATTAGGTTGTGGTAATGAGATACTAAGTCGTGGTAATCAGATGCTAAGTCGTGCGAATGACATACTAACTTGTGGTACCGAGATACTAAGTGGTTACCACAAGATAGTAAATCCTTGTCTTAATTCATCACTATGGAAGCTCTGGACTGCCAAACTTTTTATGTCAGTATGCGTGAACAACTTCAAACTACAAAAACTTTGAACTCCTCCAAAACTACAAGTGCTAGAGACATGCTATTTTTAAAAGCTACCTTATCTATCAGGGTTGAAAAAGTGTTCAAGGCATCCAAGATCTGTCTGTTCGTCTGTTTACTAGAGCCATTACAAGGGAGGTACCCCCACCAAAAGTGTGAAAATTTCAACACTTTATCACAATTTTCTCATTGACTATTGCAGGGATTTCTCTCATATCTTGCATGTATGTACTGGGCCACAAGTAGATTACCTTGTATGAGTATTAGACCTGGATCTGTCTTAATTTTTTTATGAATTTTAATATCATTTTTAATGCATTAAAATTCATGAAATTATGCACTAAATCACTTATTTTCTCATTGACTAGTGCAGGGATTTCTCTCTTATCTTGCTTATGTGTACAAGGCTACTAGTAGATTCCTTTGAGTATCAGGCCTGGATCTTTTTGAATTACTTTTTTATGAATTTTTTAAATAATGTTTAATGCATTAAAATTCAAGAAATCATGCAGTTAATCACCTATAAATTGAAAAGTATTGCATTTAGAGCATTTTGTTAAAGTATGTTATTCATCTACTTTTTCCATAGCTACAACATGGTGAATAACTTGGGTGTCTATCCCAATAGACTTTTCAGTAACTTCCATAATGAGTAAAATCACTTGTAACTAGAAAACTATTGCATTTAGAGAATTTTGCATTAATATGTTATTCACCTACTTTTGGGTCAGCTATAACATAATAAAATTGCAGACCTGTAGCTCATTGCATAGCCAAGTAATAGCTACTTTGAGGTTATCACTGTTGAGTAAATTGTTTGTAACTTGAAAACTATTGGATTTAGAGTATTTTGTTGAAATATATTACTCATCTAATTTTGAATTATCTATATCATAGTAAAATTGCAGACGTGTAGCTCATGGCATAGCTGTGTAATAGCTATTGTCAGGTTTCTCTGTTGAGTAAATCAGTTGTAACTTGAAAACTATTGCATTTAAAGTATTTTGTATAAATATGTTGTTCACTTACTTTTGGGTCAGCTATAGCATAGTAAAATTTCAGACCTGTATGTCATGGCAGTAGCTGAGTAATAGCTACTTTCAGGTTTTCACAGTTGAGTAAATCAGTTGTAACTTGAAAACTATTGCATTTAGAGTATTTTAAATATGTTGTTCACCTATTTTGGGGTCAGCTATAACATAGTGAAATTGCAGACCTGTATGTCGTGGCATAGCTGAGTAATGGCTACTTTTAGGTTCTCACTGTTGAGTAAATCAGTTGTAACTTGAAAACTATTGCATTTAAAGTATTTTCTATAAAAATGTTGTTCACCTACTTTGGGGTCAGCTATAACATAGTGAATTTGCGGACCTGTGTGTTATGGCATAGCTGTGTAATAGCTACTTTCAGGTTGTCACTGTTGAGTAAATCAGTTGTAACTTGAAAACTATTGCATTTAGAGAACTTTGTTGAAATATCTTATTCATCTAATTGTGAATTAGCTATAACATAGTAAAATTGCGGACACTTAGCTCATGGCATAACTGCGTAATAGCTATTCTCAGGTTCTCACTGTTGGGTAAATCAGTTATAACTTGAAAACTATTGCATTTAAAGTATTTACTATAAATATGTTGTTCACCTACTTTTGGGTCAGTTATAACATAGTAAAATTGCAGACCTGTAGGTCATCGCATAGCTGAGCAATAGCTAGTTTTAGGTTTTCACTGTTCAGTTAATCAGCTGTAACTTAAAACTAGTGATCTCAACGGGTATCCAGATATCCAGGTACCCGAACCCTGAATATTTACCCGAATCCGAAATCAAATACCCAAGTACCCGAAACTACTGTCAATATCGCCCACTTTGGCTGGCAAGTACTACACTGCTCAGCTACCCTAGTTCGTCGCCTACCCAAGTTGGTCACTTGCATTTTTTGACAATTTTAAAACCTTATCACAATCATCTTTCCTTGTAGAGTTGTACATCATCGTTATTAGTATTTGTTTCATTTGTTATTGTATCAATATTGCATGTCCTTAACAGTTTTTAAGGCAGGTGACGAACTTGGGTAGGCGACGAACTTGGGTAGGTGAGCAGCAGACATATCTCGACTTCATAAATTCATCTAAAAAGTAAAAATGAAACTATTTAATTAAATTACACAAGAGTAATATTTTCTCACCCTTATACACCACTTATAGTATTTTATTAGTCTTTTATTTTGGTTGTTTATGCATTGTCAAATGCCGATACCCTTTGAAAATCGTCAGTATATTAACACAGTTGTGTAATTCCGAGTACATGAAATATTGTGAATATTGGCCATATAGTGATATGCACACCTTAAATAAACAAAAGTACGATATTTTTAAACAGTAGTTCATAATTTAGCATCAATAAAGTTCACATACCTGTCTGAAAAAAAATAAAGTTTCAATTCTGAAAGTACATTCGAGCAACAGTTAATGCTTTACTGACAGGTCATGTGATTCCACTTTTATGGACACTGCAATAAACAACCGTGATTTTAATGTACAGAAATCTTTTCTTGGTTACCATTTCTTCTGTGTCATACTGTTTTGAATGCAAAAAAGGTGGCCGAGGAGATATAAACCAAATGGTTGGATCCCATTATTAACGCTCGACGATAGGAGAGGGTTATTGTAATCCGTTTGTTTCTGTCTGTCTGTCTGTCCGTCTGTCTGTCCGTCTGTCTGTCTGTGCACCGTTTCGCCCTTATAACTCAAAAACTATAACACCAATCGAGCTCAAATTTGGTGGGCAGGTATTTCATGGGGTACAGATGGATTCTTCCAAATTTGGTGTAATTTGTTTAAAAATTAAAGCCAGGAGAGAGTTTTTCTTATTTTTAATTGTGGTAATTTACAGTGAAATCTGCTTCTCCAATCAATCAATAATCCACACACAATCAACTTTGCTTCTCCCAATGCTTTATTAATGTGTGTATGTGTGTGTTGCTATGCTTGGTCACACATGTGAAAAATCAATATCATGACAGGATTTCTTCCTCATGAATTTTTGTGCAAAAAGAATTCCTCTGTAGCTATGAGTGTAATGTGAAGAACTTGTAATCCCATGTTTGGGGTTCAATACCATTCACTATTTTTTCAGTTTTTCTTTTTTAAGTATTTTTTTAGGCTTTTTAAAGAAGTTCTTAAAGGTTTTGCCAGAAAGAAAAGAGAAAATTAAACACATTTAAATTTTTGCTGTCCAAAAAACACTTAACCAAGATGAGATGTCTACTCTTCATCACACACGTAAAAAATCAATATTTTGATTCTGATGATGTCATTACTTAATGATGTCACAATGCCATTGTCATTGTGAGGTCACAAACCCTAGCTTGTGATATTTGCTGTCTTTAAGTAATAATATTTCTTCTCATTAAATTTATGTCTTGAAATTGACATAAAGATAATTAAGAGGGAGGTGGTGTATTCGCCATGTTTATTTATTTCTGTTTTTTGGGGTTTTTTTTGTTTGTTTGTTTCAATTTCTTGACAGTCCATCACAAAAAATTTATCCTGAGTGATTTTCACCAAGAAGTGGCTTTTAACCAATATTTTTACCTCTACCAGGAGTTTATGTTTTTGTGTGCTTTTTTGTCTATTTGTCTGTCTGTTTTTGGTGTTTAGATTACTCTAGAACTAATGAACAGATCTTTATAAATATTTTGTGGGTAGGACCTGGTCAAAGGAAGAAGTTACTAATTTTTGGGAAAGACCTGGATCATATTTTGGATACAAAAAATCATGAATTTTCATAGGTCCCATTTCAATATATTTTAATGATTTTAGCTTTCTACTTGATATTTCTTCAAAAGTAATGAATAAATTTTGATGTTAAATTTTAAGTAGGAAGGGGCTAGCCATGGGAAGGAGTGATTACATTTTAGGAAAATCTAGTTAATATTCTGGATACCAATAAGCCTGGATGTGTGTTATACTTTATAACACTTGTGAGACTGATCATATTGAGTCGAGCGTTTTGCTCTCTCTGAGTGCATCTTGTTTCTGTAAGTTTGTAAATGTTGAGATTTTTGTAGAATCACCTATTATCGCCCATCGGCGCGAGTACCCGGGTACCCGCCCACTGAAATCCATACTTACCCGGTCCCACCAAAAAGGGTATTTTGAGAACACTACTTAAAACCTATTGCATTCACAGTATTTTGTTTAAATATGTTGTTAACCTACTTTTGGGTCTGCTATAAAATAGTAAAATTGCAGACCTGTAGCTCCTTGCGTAGCTGAGTAATAGCTACTCTCAAGTTCTCACTGTTGAGTAAATCAGTTGTAACTTGAAAACTGTTACATTTGCAGTATTTTCTTTAAATATGTTTTAACCTGCTTTTTACACCTAAACAGTTACCTTGTTACCTTACTTTTGAATACCATTTGCAGGGCACAACTTTTGTGTCCTTTTCTTCTGTCACTTCTACTCTGAAACTCAAAACATGTAGTCAGCTGACACAGAGCCCATTCACGGACACTGATTGCTTGTTTAATTTTACTAACTTGAATATACCAGTTGGTTAACTTAAACATACCAGTTAGTTAGCTCACTCGTATATTCCAGTTACCAACTCATATATTCAAGTTAGCTAACTCGAATGTTCCAGTTAAGTAACTGGTATATTCCAGTTCGTAACTCATATATTCTAGTCAGTTAACTCATATATTCAATTTAGTTAACTGGAATATTCATGTTAGTAAGTCATATAGTCCAGTAGTAACTTCAATATTTAAGTTACCAACTCGTATATTCCATTTACTTATTGGTATATTCAAGTTTGTTAACTTGCATATTTATGTTAGTAACTGGTTTATTCCAGTTAGTAACTCGTATATTCTAGTTAGTAATCGGTATATTCAAGTTAACTAACTGGTATATTCAAGTTAGTAAAATAGAAAAAGTTTGGCAGTCCAGAGCTTCCATACATCATCCCTTACTCAGGAATATTTTTAATCTTATATTTTGTCTTATAATTTGAAATATTATTGAATATAGTAGACCTTTCAAATAAACTGAAAGTCATGGTTTAGTTGTTAGGAAAGACTTCCACTTTCAAAATTTAGACTGTGCAAAGAATGAAGGATTTTATTTTATGAGCTTTGATTCATGTGAAGGTCTAACGTTGACAGCTGTTTTATGGGCAAGTGTTTTATGGGCAGGTGTTTTAAACGTGCAGGTGATGCAGGTTTTTAACCATGAATCGAGAGAGCATTGTTATACTTCTTTCCAGATTTTTAAATTTTTCAATCAATAGAAGGCATAAATAATGTGAGAAAAATTATGCTAAACAAGTAAACATTAGATTGAAATGTTTTCGAAAACAAAATCCAACTTTTGGGAAAGAGGTTAATTTTTACACCTTTGCCAATACATATTCACCATTATATACCAGTACAGATAATAAAGAGTAATTACAAATGCATTACTGTTTTATGGCACTTGCCTTATCTCAACAAAATGACTATATCAGGATTTTAGAAGAATCTATTGTCATGTTTTACTTGCTCATATTAAGGATTGAATTTATCTCAGAAAAATTTGTTTGTTAATATTGGTAAATATATTGAGACCTGGACAGGATGCCAGCTACAATATTTGCCTTGTCAGATTGTCTCACACCACAAATACTGAATGATGGACATAAAATGTCCTTTATGATAATAAATCTCATCAATTGTTTGCTCAAAGTCAGTGCAGACTTTGTTTTTATTTATTGTTATAACCTGGTAACATGCATTTCTTATTTACTGCCAATGGGTTTTGCCGCCACAGCCACCACTACAAATTATGACAGGTAAAATCAGGAGTCATTTGTGACTAGTCCAGCACACAGTGTCTTATTGATGAAAGTACGTTTGATCACTAATTTGTATTGATGACTTCAATCAGTTAGTATTACAGGTAAGGTCAATGAAAGCGTTGATATCTGCCAGTCAATAAGTTCTGTACAAGGGATAATGAGTGTAGGTGTAAAATTCCTGGCCAAAGCCTGCCAGAGGTCACTGAAATAAAAAAGCAAACCAGTATAACAAACTCGCACAACACCACCTTTTTGATGTAGCACTGTGAATCTAAGCCTATGCTGGTGTATGCATATTTCTACCTCCACCAGGTTATGTTTTTAGGTCCATCTGTGTATCTGTCTGTGTTCGCGATATCTCTAAATGGAACAAGGGAGCTCAGAGAGAGTATATCTATACCAAGACATACCTCTGCCATTATTACTTATCAGTGAACTAATAAAACTCCTTTAAAAACTTCCTGATGTGGGGAAAGATCCGTATCTTATTCCTGATACAAAGAATACCATATTTCCAAAGGTCCCATTTCAATGTATTTTCAGTGACCCTGGCTTTCTGTTACTCCAAAGGTAGGGAGTGGATCTTCATGAATTTTTATGCAGGGTAAGGCCTGGCTAAAGGAAGACGTGATTATATTTTGGGAAAGATCTGGATCATATTGTGGACACAAGGAAATCCTAAATTTTCATAAACCTGAATGGGAAACCGTAAACACTACATGCTGTTAACATATAAAAAGCAAATATATAAAACATATAAAGAGCAAACATACAGTAGAATCTCGGTTATCCGGCCTTCTGTTATCCGAATCTCCGTAGTAACCGACCCGAAATTGTGTCTCCCTACTGGCAGTACACATAATGCACCGTATAAAGAACTGTATAAAGGACTTTTCCAGATACACTACATGACATAAATAAAACTGTATAGGATTTCACATCTCATACTATAATAACAGGTTTAATAAACTAGAGTCTAGAGTGGAAATATACCGGTACAAGTTGGGTTTTTTTATGTCAGCTGACTTGTCCTCCCAAACTACAAGTCCCAGAGACATGCTGTTTGTTTTTAAAAGATACCTTATCTATCGAGGATGAAAAAGTGTTCAAGGCATGCAGATCTGTCTGTTCGTTTGTTCCCCAGAGCTGTTAGAAGAGAGGTCCCCCACTCAAAGTGTGGAAATTTCAAGCCTTTATCACAATTTTCTCATTGACTATTGCAGGGATTTCTCTCTTATCTTGCATACATGTACTTGGCTACAAGTGGATTCCCTTGTATGAGTATCAAGTCTGTATCTTTCTTATTTTTTTATGAATTTTTAAATAATTTTTAATCCATTAAAATTCATGAATTCACACACTAGATCACTTATAACTTGAAAAGTATTGCATTTAGAGCATTTTGTTAAATATGTTTTTCACCTATTTTTCTTTCAGCTAAAACATAGTAAAATTTCAAACTTGTAGCTTATTGTATAATCATGTAATAGCTGCATATAAAAACTATACATTTGCTGATCTGTACAGAAAGAATCCTCCCCCCCCCCTCTCATATTTGCATATTTGTTACTTATATAAGAAAATGAAAGTAAATGGGAAAGTTGACTTTCACTGAGCTATATAAAGTCTAGTAGTGTATGCCATTCTTTCAAATGTCTGTTGTTTTCTTTCACTTTTTCCCATTTAGTTAGACTTCTAGATTTAATAAATTTTAGCTCAGTGGGAAATCCTCTAAAGATTCCTGAAGAGTTAGGAGTAAGTAAAATGCCAATAAATTTTGGATACCCTGGGCAGTAAGGACTATTAAAGACAATTTAAAAATTGTTCAAGGCATGCAGATCTGCTCGTTCGTCTGTTCCCCAGAGTAGCTATAAAATAGTAAAATTGCAGACCTGTAGCTTATTGCATAGCTGAGTAATAGCTACTAGGTTCTCACTGAAGGATAAATCAGTTGTAACTTGAAAACTTAATTGCATTTACAGTGTTTTGTTTCTATGTTATTCATCTACTTTGGGGTCAGCTATACCATACTAAAATTGCAGACATGTAGCTCATTGCATATATGAGCAATAGCTACTTTCAGGTTCTGACTGTTGAGTAAACCAGTTGTAACTTGAAAACTATAATTACATTTACAGTATTTTCTTTAAATATGTTATTCACCTACTTTTCAGTCTTCTATAACGTAGTGAAATTGCAGATATGTAGCTCATTGCATAGCTGAGCAAAACCTACTTTCAGGTTCTGGCTGTTGAGCAAATCAGTTGTAACTTGAAAACTATTGCATTCACAGTATTTTCTTTGATTATGTTATTCAGTTACTTTTGGTCAGCTATAACATAGTATAATTACAGGCCTGTAGCTCATTGCATAGCTGAGTAATAGGTACTTTCAGGTTCTGACTGTTGAGTAAATTAGTAATAACTTGAAAACTATTGCACTTAGAGTATTTTGTTTGAATATGTTATTCATCTACTTAAGTGCAGGCCTGTAGGTCATTGTATAGCTGAGTAACAGCTACCTTGAGGTTATCACTATTGAGTAAATCAGTTATAACTGGAAAACTATTGCATTTACAGTGTTTTCTTTAAATATGTTGTTAGCCTACTTTGAGTCAGCTATACCATAGTAAAATGGCAGACCTGTAGCTCATTGTATAGCTGAGCAAAACCTACTTTGACATTCTCACTGTTGAGTAAATCAGTTGTATCTCGAAAAATATTGCATTTACAGTATTTTCTTTAGATAGGTTTTCCACCTACTTTTTACACCTCAACAGCTAACTTGGTATTTAAATTCTGAATACCATTTGCAGGGCACAATATTTGTGTCCTTTTCTTTTTTCACTTCTACTCTGAAACTAAAAAAGCACACAGTCAGCTGACACAGAGCCCATTCATGGGCACTGATTGCTTGTTTTATGTTCTTGTGGCCACAATCATAAATATCTTGTCACATTTACACCATGTGAGCACAATCACAAGAAAAAAGTGTGCCAGGAGACCGTGCAGCTTAATGGTGTGTGAATCATAGAAGTGTGGACAGCACTTGGTTTACAACAAACATAAATATTTAGGAGGTGCAAAACATTGGAAATCCATTAGTCATTATCCTACTGTCAGAGCAAATAAAACTGGGTATAGGACGGAAAATATCCGGTTCTTTGTACTATTTAATGCAGTAACCCTGGATATTATCATGTTTGTTTCAAAAACGGGGTCCACATATAAATGTAAATAATTGTCGTGTGGTCAAGCAAATGTTGGCAAAGTGTGATGTCTTGCTGTTATATTGTACTTGAGAATGAATTTGATTAAATGGTTGCAGTTGGAGAATACCACTCAGAAGCAGTTCCAAGAATATAGCACTCAATTAATTGGCTGGGCTTGTTAAATTTATTTCTCCCTGCCAAATGATCACCAATACATCTCAGCTAAAAGTACAAGAATATGCATTGATTTTTTTTTTGCTTCAGAACAATTGGCTTTTTGTTTGTCATGATGTTTCCAAGACCCTTTCCAGAAATAGTAAATGTGATGAAATTGTATGTAAACAGAAAAAGAGGAAATAATTACCTTAGACATTTTAATGGATGCATTATATTATTATTATTATTTAATCAAGGTTGGTTTTCACATCCCCTTCAACACTAAGGCTTTTATCAGGACAGATTCTTTTACATATTGCCATGAGAGGGATTTGAACTCACAACCACAGAGGTAAAATTGAAGTTATTGTGTGCCTAGTTTGTTAATAACTTGTCACTGAGGCTTCATGTTTTTAGTAGTACATACTTTATATTATAATTTGTTCATTTAAAGTAGAATATTTTCTTTTTTTGTCTGATAGGATTTATGAATACTGGTATAGTTCCTTTGAAATGTTTTTGAACCTCATAACCTTTAAAGACTTTCCGAGTATTTTTTTCACTCTTGGCATCTGGCATCCCAGCAGTGGGAAAAATCTTGTCTGGGCTGTATCTCAGAAATAGTGAGGTATGGGAAACTCATACTTTGTGGAAACATTAGTGGTTTTTAGTGTGCAGAAAATCAAAACAAAACATGGAAGTTTTGGTCAAGAACACTTTAACGCCTTCAAAAGTGCCAGATAAAGGTGTATAATTTCTTCACATTTAAGTTTTGTTTCTAATATTTTAAGTTCTGTGACAATTACAGGGTACGGACAAAACTGGACAAAAAGTATTGGTGCAAAAATGACTAAGACAAAAATTAACTGGACAAAAAGTATTGCACACTAAGACAAAAAGTATTTTATGTTTTTATTTAAAACAAATTGGAACATATGTTAGTATCAACATTAAAAATACATTTTACATTAACATTTATAACTTTTTACACGTATCAGCTGTCCAACTTAACACAGTCTTATAGTATGCCCTACTCCCTTGAGGAAGTCTTCAAAACCTTGAGACCAAACAGAATTACAATTAAATGTTACCTTTCATATTTTACTTCTAAGGATAATTACATTTCGTAATCATTAGAATACCTTTCAAAGATGGCTTTAATTACAATTACATCATTTCCCTCTTGTCATTCAAACTATGCTACCAAGACAACAACTTTTGCTTTGATGCCACACACTACAGGGAAACCACAGCCCAAGGACTTATGTTAATCCCTAAGCCTAACATAAGATTCTTTGTTTACCCTATAGTACATGCCAGTAAAATAAATGCCACATGGAAAATACAAAACTTACATAAAATATATATAAAGTACATAAAATATATAATTTAGTTTATATGTACAAAAAAGTTCTAACAAAAAAAATGAAATACTTTTTGTCCTATGTCTGATACTTTTTGTCCAGTTACTTTTTGTCAGGGTGTAACAATAAGTTAAAGTCAAATGGGGTTCATCTATTTCTGGACCAATAAGTGTATCAAATGGGGTAAAACAAGGGGGAATTTTATCTCCTATTTTATTTGTGTCATACATTGATGAGTTACTTGTAAGTTTAAAGAATTCAGGATATGGCTGTTATATTGGTGATGTTTTTATGGGTTGTTTCAGCTATGCTGATGATATTGCATTACTTGCCCCAACTATGATAGCATTAAGACATATGTTACAAGTCCCACATGTGTTTGCAGAAGAGTACTCATTAATATTTAATGTTGACAAGTACCAATTCTTGCCTTTTGTATGTGACACTAAGAGTCAGGTTACTGGTATATTACATAAAAGCCTATTCATAAAAGCAGAATTAAAAGCCTACCATCTGGACAATTTGATAGGTCAAGGAGGAGAACCATTTAATGTCATAGATGTGATATCGAAATTCCACATATCATTTAATGGTATAATGAGCAACTTCAAATGGTGTACATCAGCAATTAAATACAAGTTATTTAAAAGTTTTTGCATGCCACTGTATGGATCTGGCTTGTGGGATTACTCAGGTAAACATGTTTTCTTTACCCAGTGGCATAAATGTATCCGAGTATTGTGGGGATTACCCTGTAGAACCCATAGTTCTCTGTTACCAATCATTTGTAACGATTTTCCAGTGGAGGTACGAGAGAGTTTTAAAATTTGTAAGAAACCTGCAAAATAGTGAAAATAAATGTATTCAACTGAGTGCTGATCTGATGATGAATGGTAGCGGCTCATCAGTATCCAAGTCACTAAACTACATTGCATCAGTATATAACATAACAAAATGTCACATAGGTTTTAATTATACCAATATAGTGAATAGGATGCATAACTCTATTGTTATTAAAGAATGTGACAAAAAGAATGCAGGTAATGTACATGATTTGTGTTATATTAGAGATAATAAATCTACTTTGTTCTCAGTACACAAGATTAATGTTCTTTTAGAGTATATCTGCACTCAGTAATCTGACAAGAAGACATGATTTGATCTTCTTTGTCATCACCCTGTGAATAATTTGTAATTTTGGTTTGATAGTTTTCTGAACATATGTTATTTCATATTTGCCATATTTATAATTTTTTGTACTTGTGCACCTTGAGTGCGAGAATTAAATAAATAAATAAATATTTTTTGTCCAGTTACTTTTTGTCCTACAATCAACAATTACACATGCTGGCGATTGAGATGCAGGTTCTGAAGTATGCAATTATATCCCATTGCCATTGGACTCGAGAATTTTTATGTCAGCTGACTTGTTAGCTGACGTTATGGCATCACACTGCGGGGTCCATATCTGGGTGAACAACTTCTCCTTCAAAAGCACAAGGTCAAGAGACATGCAGTTTAAAAGATACCTTATCTATCGAGGATGATAAATTGTAAAACCCATGCAGATCTGTATGCTCATCTATTCCACAGAGCCGTCAGAGAAAAGAGGAACCCCCACCCAAAGTGTGAAAATTTCAACACTTTATCACAATTTTCTCATTGACTACTGAAGGGATTTCTCTCATATCTTGCATGTGTGTACTAGGACACAAGTAGATTCCCTTGTGTATCAGGCCTTGATCTTTCTTAATTTTTTTTGAGTTTTTAAAATAATTTTTAATGCATTAAAATTTATTAATTCATGCAGTAAATCACTTATAATTTGAAAACTATTGCATTTAGAGCATTTTGTTAAATATGTTTTTCACCTATTTTTCTTTTAGTATAGTAAAGCTATAGCATAGTAAAATTTCTGACTTGCCGCTGGTTCTTGTCAGTCATGAAAAGTGCTTATATCTCCCTTATTATTTGTCCTAGAGGCTTGTAACAACTTTGTATCAACGACTTTGTATCAACGACTTATTTTGTATTACCTGACTTATTTTATATCAATTTTTGATTTATTTCATATTATTGACTTATTTTGTAGTAAAATTGCCTTATTTCGTATTACTTGGCTGATTTATTTTGTCTCAGCAGTTGACTTAATATGTTACAAAATGGTGCGCAGAATTTTGAAAAGATTTCAGCGTGATACAAAATAAGTCTATGATACAAAATAAGCTGCTCTATAGACAACTTGTTATGTATCACTGACTTATTTTGTAGTAATTTCAAATCACCTTGTAAAGCGCCTTGTCTCCATCAAAGGATGGACTCAAAGGAATTTAATCCTTACTGTATTCAATCTTGTAGTCCATTTACCATATAGTAATTCTTATTTTCAGCACTGCCATTTCACAGAGATATAATTAATTAGACTAGTCGAGTTTGGTGTTAAATTTTGGACTGGAATATATTTGTGGAAGTATGAATGCCCTTGTTGAATCAGATAAAGTTTACATATAGAGAGCTCAGATTTGGTTTATTGGTAGAAACACTATCCCAAAAAGGTTAAAATACTGCAACTAGTAGCAACAAACATGTTGTGTTTTCAGATAAAAAATAGCATCAGTGATGCCCAGATCCCACAACCTTGGGAAAAATCTATAAAGTCCATGAGATTAGATGTTAAAATGCACACTTTGTACACTCGAGAAACAGTCTAATTCTAAATTCTAATTCTAATAGTATTTTAGAAGATGGTGATATATTTGGGCACATTTTAAGAAAAGAAGAAAACACAAAGGTAGCAATGACTTGGGCTCCAGAAGGAAAAAGAAAGACAGGCAGGCCAATTGAAACCTGGCGAAGAACAGTAGAAGAGAGAGACAAGAGATGGGATGGTCAAACTGGCATGAAGTATAATGTAAGGCCAAAGACAGAAAACTGGAGGAAATTGTGTACCATCTTATGCTCCACAAGGAGCAAAGAGGATAAGTAAGTAAGTATTTTTACAGTGCCTAATCTCCATCTAAAGACAGATTCTAGGCGCACCAAACAGAAAAAGCAGGAAAACTACAATCATTAGCCTGAGACATAGCAAGGGTCAGCACAACAGAGACAAACCAGGAAAAGGGGAAATTAGGGTGGATTTGCTTGTGCAAAGAGATAGGTTCTGAGCTTCTTTCTGAAAGAGTGGAGAGAAGTGGCCGAATGTACATCATCATCTAAATCATTCCAAATCTTTCAAGCATCATAAGCAAAGCTGAGACCAAAATGCTTAGTGGGCTTATACTGAAGGGGCAAAGTGTGGGACCACAAAGAACACACCATCAGCTTGACTTTTACGTGTGTTATAGACACTATGTCTAGGTTTAAGGAAAGGTACAAAATATTTTGGATAACCACTATGTAGGAACTTGTACACCAGTAAGGCAGTCTTGAAAATGGAACAGTGTTCAATAGGCAACCAACGGAGAGTCTTCCTAACAGAAGTGATGTGTGAATACTTAGTGGTGTTGGCAAAAATTCTAGCCAGACTATTTTGAACACATTGCAGCTTACGAAGATCAAAAGCTGAGAGACTTCTAAACAAGGAATTACAGTAGTCAAGTCGACTCCGAACCAAAGTATTCGCAGCCATAAGAGCAACATGATGTGTCAGATAACCTTTGAGATGCTTAAGATCACTGATTTGAGCAAAACAGGACTTGAAATTAATCTGGACATGCCTCAAAAAGGAAAAATTACTATCAAAACATACGCCAAGGTTTCTGACCGCCCCTGCAGGAGAGAGGGGGTTACCAAGAATATTAACTGGAAAAGATTTGCTGAGTTTTTCACATTGTAATTTTGAACCAAAAATTATGAATTCAGTTTTATCTGGGTTTAGCTTCAGCTTATTTGCAGACACCCAATTTTTGACATAATCCAAACAACTTTTTATCTGTCAAAGGCATGAGCCACATTCCTGTGTTTGAGATGGACATATAGCTGCTTATCATCTGCGTAAAAGTGACAGAAAGATTATGAATGACTTTGCTGAGGGGAGTAGTGTACAAGGAAAAGAGTATTGGACCTAAGACAGAGCCCTGAGGCACACCAAATAAGAGCTTCTTTGCACGAGACAGGATAGAGCCAATCTTAACACACTGCAAATGATCAGAAAGGTAGAACTTGAACCAGTCCAAAACTATGCCACCAACGCCAAACCAAGAACACAGCCTATCTAGGAGTGTGCCATGGTCAATGGTATCAAATTCTGCTGATTGGTCAAGCAGCAAAAAAGCAGTGGCTTCACCTCTGGCCAAAGCAAGATGGACATCATTTTAACTGATAGCAGTGAAGTTTCAGTCGAGTTACCTAACTTATAAGCCGACTATTTGACATTCTCAAGTCCATTAGAACAGACAGTCATTTAACTGGGAGGCAACCACTCACTCAACAAGTTTCGAGATAAAGTACAAGCCTGACACAGGTTGGTAGTTCTTGAAATCGTCAGGTGGTAGTGAGGCTTTTTTGATCAGTGGAGTAACTTGCTTTTTTGAAATCTGCGGGAACAACACCTTGAGACAGAGAATAATTAATGAGTTTGGTGAGTGAGGGCAGAAGAATATCTAAACAGTCCTTAAACAAAAAGGTAGGCCACATGTAAAAGATTTTGTTGGTGATTTCATAATTGTCTAAACATCTGCCTGAATATTATGTTCATGTTCAACATTACAGAGTAAAGGTTATAGGGAGGATTGATTTTAGACTATGAAATTGAAAATACACTTGTCCCCCAGCCAATGTTCATGTGAAGTATAAACTTTCTAAAGAATTTAAAGGCCAGCATTGCTATGCACATGTTACACTGCACATTGCTAACCTACACTTCTTAACCAATATACCTACCAAGTATCAACATCCTACACCTTACAGTTTGAAAGACATAGGCCAGATAATATTTTAAAGATCAAAGTCACTACGGCAAGGTCAAAGGTCAAATCAAGGTCATACTATGATGTTACACACCTAAACCCCCCTACCAAGGTTTCACAAGGTCTCTGTCAAGGCTCAACATCCTACCCCTTATGGTTTATGAAATACAGCAGAGGCAAGTTATTACTGAAGCCAGCCCGCCTGCTTGGCCGAGAGATGGCCCAACTGCCCAGCCTGACACCATGGGTGACACCAATACCTGCACAGCGTAAAAGCTACATATATCCCAAATTCTATGATTCAAAATGTCTAATTCTATAGACAACAGGCAAATGGTAATCAAATGTCAGCTCAGCATTACTCAATAGAATATAGAGAAGGTGGCAAATGCGTTTATCCATTGGTAGCATTAAGCATTTTTTATGCATCAGATAGAAAACAAGAATGACTGTGTATCATTTTAACAACCAGAATCTTTTCAAGTACTAAAATTTCAGGGATAAATACAATTTTTCCAATTCTTATGTGCTAATTACCATTGTACGAAGTCCTTGTTCCACAAAATTATCATAATTACATGAAATGGATGAAAAAAATGTCAAGTTTGGCACATTTATCATCATTCCAAAAGATTGCTATGTCTTTCTAACATATTGCACCTATTGTAGTTTTAGAGATTCTAATTCTAATAGTACTTTTATAGCGCTCAATCTCTATCTATTGACAGACTCTAAGACGCATAAAACCAAAAATCAGAGATCGTAATCATTAAATCAGAGACATTGCAGGGGTTGGCACCACGGAGAAAGACAAAATGAAAACAGAGGAAAAAACTAGGGTGGGTAGGCTTTTTCAAAGAGGTAAGTTTTCAACTTCTTCCTGAATGAGGAGAGAGATTTAACTGAGCGTACGTCATCAGGGAGATCATTCCAAATCATCGGAGCATCGTATGCAAAGCTAAGGCCAAATTGCTTTTTTGACTTGTATATTGATGCAAAATGTGGGACCTCAAGCAAAACACCCTGAGATTGACTTCTACGCGTTCTGTACATACTGTGTCTAGGTTTAAGGAAAGGTTCGAAGTATTTTGGATGGCCACTATGTAGAAACTTGTACACCAGAAGGGCGACCTTGAAAATAGAGCGATGCATGATAGGCAACCGGTGAAGACTCTTTCTTACAGGAGTGATATGTGAGTACTTGGTGGTATTCGCCACAATTCTAGCTAGACTGTTCTGAACACATTGGAGCCTACGAAGGTCAAGAGCAGAGAGACTTCTGAAAAGAGAATTACAGTAGTCATGCCGACTTCCAACCAAGGCATTTGCAGCCAAGAGAGCAGCTTCATGTGTAAGATACCCTCTGAGTCGCCTTAAATCCCTGATATGAACAAAACAAGCCTTGCAGATATTCCTGACATGGCAAGAAAAGGAAAAATCTGAATCGAACCAGATACCAAGGTTCCTGATTGCCTCAGCAGGTGACAGGAGGGTACCAAGTATAATGACTGGGAAAAATTTGCCAAGTTTTGTACGGACATTTTTTGAACCGAACAGAATAAACTCTGTCTTATCAGGATTGAGTTTGAGCTTGTTTACTGAGAGCCACTTTCTAACATCATCCAAGCAGTTTTTCAGCCTTTCAAAGGCCAGAGTGGCATGCTTGTGTGTGAGATAAACGTATAACTGCGTGTCATCCGCATAAAAGTGGCAATGTATGCCAGGGTGATTCTGAATAACCTTGCTTAGGGGTGTAGTGTATAATGAGAAAAGGATCGGACCCAAGACAGAGCCCTGGGGCACACCATACAATAGCCTTTTAGCATCAGATAAAACAGAGCCGATCTTGATGCACTGATAGCGGTCAGAAAGGTACGACCTGAACCAGTCCAGAACCACACCACCAACACCAAACCAGGAACTCAAACATTCCATGAGCGTACTATGATCAATGGTGTCGAATGCTGCTGATTGGTCCAAGAGAACAACAGCAGTAGCTTCACCTCTCGCAAGAGCAAGGTGGACTTCGTTTTTAATAGACAGTAGTGCGGTTTCAGTCGAATGACCTTACTTATAGGCAGACTGACTAACATTTTCAAGACCATTGGAGGTGACATGGTCAATTAACTGGGAAACCACCACACGTTCAACAAGTTTGGAGATGAAGTTGAGGCCGGAGACAGGTCGATAATTTTTTAATTCATCAGGTGGTAGTGAAGACTTTTTAATCAAAGGAGAGACTATGGCCCTTTTTGAAACCAGCAGGGACAGCACCTTCAGTCAGAGAACAGTTTACAAGCTTGGTAATTGAGGGCAGGAGAATATCCAAGCATTCCTTCAGTAGAAAAGTAGGCCATGGATCGAGCATGCAAGATTTAGTTGGTGATTTGGTAATTACTTTCTGTACTTCATCCTCAGAAACAGACTTAAAAAGGTCAAATTTGGGTACATCAGAAGGAGCAGGAAGAGTGAATGAGTCAGTGTTTGTAAAGGAGTCCCTGATTTTACTTATTTTATCAGAGAAAAAGGTGGCAAAACGGTTGGCAAGACCTATGTGAGAGGCGTGGGAGGGAAGTACCTTGTCGGGAACAGAGTGTAATACTGAGCGTAGAACCTGCCACAGTTTCTTAGAGTCATGTGGATTGTCACTGATAAGGCTTCTATAATAATTAGACCTGTCCCTGGTGATTAGGGTACTGCACCTAGCGATCTGTTTACGAAGTCTTGCCCGATTTAGTGGAGACTTGTTTTTCCACCAGAACCTCTCAAATTGACGCCTGACAGCTTTAGCCTGTAAGTAGGTGTCCGATAGCCAACCTGCAGCCCCTTTGGTAAAGGTTTGGGTGACCATAGGAGCATGTTTGTCTAACAAGCCACTCAAATCTCGTATGTATTGCTCATAAAGGGCACTAACTGTACTGCCAGGACTTGCGACAAATGAACATTTTGCAAGATCACACATCAGACTCTGCATGTTTATCTTGTGATACCTCCGAAAGGTAACTGTGTTTGATTTAGGTGCAGACGGACTAAGCAAATCAAGCTGACCAAAAACAATGGCGTGATCAGAAAAAAATCCACCAACTCGAACATTGGAAACAACAGTTGGCTCAGTTGGAGAGAGGACAAGGTCAAGGATATGACCATGAAGGTGAGTAGGTGTGTGAACATGCTGAGTAATATTACATGAATCAAGACAATTCAAAAATTTAGTACTGTCACTAGAAGTAGTGTCAACATGAATATTGAAATCCCCGCACATAAAAGATGTCCAATGATCTTCAATTTGCAATACACATCCAAGGAAAATTCCATGGTTTTTTATGGAATGGCTAATGAGAGGCAACTATTTGAAAATCATAACAATTTGGATGTATTTTCTAACTCATGATCTATGTCTTGGTTTAATCTATACAAAAGTCTTAATGTAACATAAAATAATAAATAAACAAAGAGTTCCACAGTTTTAAAAACAAAATTCCTTGCACAGTTTGGAGTTTTATAACCTGATAACACAAAATAAGTCTGTGGTACAAAACAAGTTGTCTATAGCGCAGCTTATTTTGTATTACCGACTTATTTTGTATCACCCTGAAATCTTGTTAAAATTCTGCGCACCGTTTTGTAACATCTGAAGTCAACTGTTGGTACGAAATAAGTCGGCCAAGTAATACAAAATAAGGCAATTTTACTACAAAATAAGTCGGTAATATGAAATAAGTCAAAAATTGATACGAAATAAGTCAGGTAATACAAAATAAGTCGTTGATACAAAATAAGTTGTTACAAGGCTTGCATTGTGAAACCAACCTATAGGAAATCATGGAAATCGTGAATTGATTTGGTTCGCAAAATTTGATTCGTAAATTGATTCGGTTCACAAGTTTATGATTCCTTGCACCCCTAGTAGTATGGACTATTTCTTCTGAAAAAAAATTGAATTTGCAAAATTCTGACAGGGTCTTGATTTTTTATGGAATTGAAAATGTCATTTATCTTGAGAGCTGTAAAACATAGTGATTTTAGCAAATTTTACATCTGCTGCTTAGTAAAGTTTCTTCAAAGTTCAGTTTATTACATGGAAAAGGTCTTTTATCTCCCTTATCATTGCTTCTTGGGCTTTCAACCCAGTTTCGTAGTCACACTACCTCCATTTTTGCTTAATACCAAGCGGGTGATAAACCCCTCATCAGTGGTCTTATTGCATATTGTTTTGATTACACTGTAATGCATATTGCATTCATCAAGTTCTAAAATATGCCTGAGGGGAGTACACCATCCATTTACAGATTCTAAGACAGTAATGTATCTTCCCAAAACTCGGGTCCTTTAACTCCCTTCTTGTGACTTCAAAGTTTACAAAACCCACATATCATCATTAAAAGCTGGCAGTCACTATGCACCTACCTTTTGAATTCTTTACCTTTGTTAAGAACCAGGTTCTCAGTGGCTCCTTAGCAAGCACCTTAACAGTTAAATTTGTACTTTACTTCTCAAAGCCATTTGCAGTGGACAACTTTTATGTCCTTTCATACTTTCACTTGTACTCTGAAGCTCAAAGCACAAAGTCAGCTGACACAGAGCCTGTTCATGGGCACTGATTGCTTGTTTTTATCTGTAATAGTTGTCCCTACTTAAAATGCAGTGCCCCTGGGCATTTATGTGAATAAACCCAGTATTCAAAAAGAGAGTTTCTGAAATTAAACTCATATACTAATGTAGCTGATACTTTGAAGTAAAGTGTATCAAAAGAGCAAAATCCACTTGTAACATTCTCGTTTTCAGAGAATATAATAAAACTCATTACATTAAGCCCTGGCATAACAAAAGCAGAGGCTTTACAGAGCTAAGCTCCACAAGAGGATATTGGTTTCATGATTGTGACCTCAAAAAACCCGCCATATTTATGACTGTCACTTCTGCCCTTCAGGTAAGTGTTAAACTACAAAACCCAGTGAGGCAGTATCCATGTAATTGTACCAGAATTGGATTCTGCCAAGTTTGACAGTTGACTGAATATTTAAATAATAATTTTTGTAGAAATCACATTTCTGAAAAACAGGATAAAGAACCAAAACATTTTGATTTGTCTACAACTTATTACCATAGAATTAGGTATGTGTGAAAAAAGGTCATATTTTAAATAATACAGGTTGTGACAGCACAATAAAATGCTATTCATAAAATTATAAACACTTTATTTGACTATAAAGCTATGTATCATTTTTACAGAGGTATGTACAAGTGATATCAATAACATTTTAACTAAAAACCAGTTCTTGATATGATACAGACAGAAGTTAATAACAATTGTGTATATAGTTATATATATAACAGGTGCAATGCTTATCGTCTGTACAGTGTTGCATCACAAAACTCAATTTATTGTTAATGTAATATTAATTATTACTTCCCATGTATTGTTCAAGAATTTACTAAAATGCTTGATATATATAATAATTGCTCCGAAATGGGACATAAGAAATTGGTCTTATGTTCTACATCACACACGAGTATTTGTCACAGAGCCAATGCTTCACATATGTCCTTGTATATCCACATTTTGTAATCAGTTTTACAGCATACTGTGAAAAGAAAACGTTGCAAAACCTGATGGTTAATCCATTGCAGTAAATAAATGTATAACCATTCAAGGTTCTTCCAGGAAAGTTGCTGATCCTATATGGTTCTGAGCATGCCATTTAAGTTTTTACTAGATCCTATATGTATATTATCCCATCAAACTGCCCACCTCTATAAAACCACACTTGGACAAGGGATTTTTTCATAGTAGAGTAATAGGGCCAAGCAGATGAAGACCAAATACATGAAAAACATGGCTATTCCCATTTGTTGGTTCATCTGCCATTTAAATGCAGCTATGACAATGATGAGTAGCGTCAACATGGTGAAAAGCAGAATGACTGAGCATAAGAGTCCTTTGCTGTTGACAGTATAAGGCATTTCATAAAGCAGACCATAGATCAACCATGGTAAAGGTAATCTACAAATAAATTAAAAAGAAAAACATAAGTTGCATCAACATCAATTTTAAAACAGTACATTGCAGATTTCACAAGTTGCTGGTAAAATACAATAAAAGTAACTATTTACCAGTTCTTAGTTTATACCAGAAAGACCTTGTAAGTTAAATTACATTTTCAACTTCTCTTGATCTCATTAATTGCAGCATCATAAATGCTTTTATCACAATAATAACTAGACTAAGGATGCATCTGTGGCCAGATGCTGGATGTATCCACCGACAAAGGCCAAGTAACATACCCGGTAGTTTAGAAGATAAACAGCATTTTTCGTTAATAAGCAAGCTGAAAGCACTTTTAAGTTTGGCTACCCTTATTTGACCCTGTAGCAGGGGCCCAAGGTGAAGTCTGACCACATCAAAAGATTCGCAGCCCATGATTTCCTATAAGTCGTTTTCACATTGCAAACCTCTAGGACCAATAATAAGCAGGAGGGGCCCAAGGTGAAATCTGACCACATGAAAAGATTTGCAGCCCATGACTTCCTATAAGTTGTTTTCATATTAATGAGTTATTTGAGAAATACTGGCTATCTGCAATACTTTTAGAGATAATTTACATTTACTCATTTTGAGTAGGTGAGTAATTACCTACAGGTCTGAAACTTCACCATGTGAAAGCTCTCCCAAAAGTAGATGAATGAGTTATTTGATAAGAATTGGATATCTGCAATACTTTTAGAGATAATTAGCATTTACTCATTTTGAGTAGGTGAATAATTAGCTACAGGTCTGAAACTTCACCAAGTGAAAGGTCTCCCAAAAGTAGGTGAAGGAGTTATTTGACAAAAATTGGCTATCTGCAATACTTTTAGAGACAGTTTGCATTTACTCATTTTCAGTAGGTGAGTAATTACCTACGGGACTGAAACTTCACCAAGTGAAAGCTCTCCCAAAAGTAGGTGAAGGAGTTATTTGACAAAAATTGGCTATCTGCAATACTTTTAGAGATAATTTGCATTTACTCATTTTGAGTAGGTGAGTAATTACCTACGGGTCTGAAACTTCACCAAGTGAAAGCTCTCCCAAAAGTAGGTGAATGAGTTATTTGAGAGAAATTGGCTATCTGCAATACTTTTAGAGATAATTCGCATTTACTCATTTTGAGTAGGTGAGTAATTACCTACAGGTCTGGAACTTCAGCATGTGAAAGCTCTCCCAAAAGTAGGTGAATGAGCTATTTAAGAAAAATTTGCTATCTGCAATACTTTTAGAGAAAATGCAGAATTACTCATTTTTAGTAGCCAAGTAATTTAGCCACAGGCCTAATTTAGACATAAAGCCTACCAATAGAATACTGTGGTGCACCCTCTAATATACCTTGCAAACTTGAGAAGGCTAGCTATAATATTTTTTTTCGTTAGAGCGGTAATGGTGAAATCTCTCTACACACTGCAGCTATCCAGTGGATACAATGATTTACTCAACAGTGAGAACCTGATAGTAGATATTGGAAAGCTATGCCATGACATAGAAGTCTGCAATTTCACTCTGTTATAGCTGACCAAAAATTATGTGAATAACATATTTAAACAAAATACTGTAAATGTAATAGTTTTCACGTTATAACTGATTTACTCAACAGTGATAACCTCAAAGTAGCTATTACTCAGTTATGCAATGAGCTACATGTCTGAATTTTTTCTATGTTATAGCTGACCCAAAATTAGGTGAACAACATATTTAAGCAAAATACTGTAAATGCAATAGTTTTCAAGTTACAACTGATTTACTCAATAGTGCGAACCTGAAAATAGCTATTGCTCAGCTATGCCATGAGCTATAAGTCTGTAATTTCACGATGTTATAGCTGACCCAAAAGTAGGTGAACAACATATTTTAACAAAATACTCCAAATGCAATATTTTTCAAGTTACAAGTCATTTACTCAACAGTCAGTACCTGAAAATAGCTATTGCTCAGTTGTGCCATGAGCTACAGGTCTGTAATTTCACTATGTTATAGCTGACCCAAAAGTAGCTGAATAACATATTTACACAAATTTCTGTAAATGCAATAGTTTTCCAATTACAACTGATTTACTCAACAGTGTGAACTTCAAAGTAGCTATTACTCAGCTATGCAATGAGCCACAGGTCTGGAACTTCACTATGTTATAGCTGACTCCGAAATAGGTGAATAACATACTGAAACAAAATACTCTAAATGTAATACTTTTGAAGTTATAAGTAATTTACTCAACAGTGATAACCTAAAAGTAGCTATTACTCAGCTATGCCATGAGCTACAGGTCTGAAATTTTACTATGTTATAGCTGACCCAAAAGTAGCTGAATAACATATTTATACAAAATTGTGTAAATGCAATAGTTTTCAAGTTACAAGTGATTTTACTCATGATGGAAGTTACTGAAAAGCCCAAAAGTAGCTATTACTCACTTAGCTATTGAGACAGACACCCAAGTTACTCAGCATGTTGTAGCTATGAAAAAAGTAGCTGAATAACATATTTTAACAAAATGCTCTAAATGCAACACTTTTCAAGTTATAAGTGATTTAGTGCATGATTTCATGACTTTTAATGCATTTTAGACATTTTTGTCTACCACAGGCCTAATTTAGACATAAAGCCTACCAAAAAGATAGGGTGGCGAGTCCTCTAGCATACCAAGCCACCTGCCAAATATGAAAGAAATCTGGAAAGAAATGTGGACTGTAGGTCGCTAACAAGCAATATTCCACATTTTAGACATTTTTGTCTACCACAGGCCTAATTTAGACATAAAGCCTACCAAAAAGATAGGGTGGCGAGTCCTCTACCATATCAAGCCACCTGCCAAATATGAAAGAAATCCAGAAAGAAATGTGGACTGTAGGTCGCTAACAAGAAATCTCTGCGGACGCGGACGACAACGATGATGAATCCATAGTATCCCCGCTTCGCGTCGGGGATACAATAATAATACATTTAGGTGATATCACAGGAATGTATAAACAGGATCAGTATCGGTCAAATTTGGGTGTAAGTAGGACCAGTTTTAAGGTTCCAACACCAGAAAATACTGTAATTTTACAGGTAATTTGTGCAGGTAGATGCTGGAGTTGGCCATTTAAAGAATCAAATCCTGTGGATAGTTTGAGCTTCTGCTTGCCTAGAGTCAACCGTAATAAATGGTAAGTAACAATATTGCTTCTGAAAACAGACACAATTCACAGTTTTGTGCAACATTCAATCTTTTTCTGGAATAGACATTGTTTTGCTATTTTTGGAGTAGTGTGATGGTGTACAATTTAATGCAATTTAGCTAAATGAAGTTTAATGTGTTATAATTGCAATAAATGATTATTACCTAAATAAAGTATTTAAAAAAAACTGTTAAGATCAAAACAAGCAGTTTTCATGTATTTTTACAATAAAATACAAAATCCCTTTAAAACTCGATTGTATCTGGCACGATTTCAAATAATCTATTTGATAATGAGCAAATTTTATAAATTGTTTGGTATTTTGTACTGTCTTACCCTACAGTGACATCAAAGATATTACTGCCCACAGAGCTTGAGACGGCCATATCACCCAGTCCTTTCTTGGCCACAATCACACTGGTGATTAAGTCTGGAATACTCGTCCCAGCAGCAAGAAAGGTCATGCCCATTACCTGTGAATCAGAACAAGAATAGACCTTGAAAAGGACATGGGGAGTAAATAATTGAACATACTTTCAGTGCCACATGTTTGTATTAAATAAAGGTAAATATTAAGAGAATCCCCCATGGAAGTAGCTTTATCATAATTTAGGGCCATAGTCACTGTCATTTTTATTCTTAGAATAACCGACTTATTCTTGTGGACTGTGAGTGAAGTTACACTATTTTCAGCCTTTATATTCAGAATATCTTTATTTAAAGAACAGTTCTGTGTCTTTTATCCATATGGTGTTACTTTTTATATTCAACAAAACGTGGATAAAAGATTAATTAGAATTGCTCTATAATATATGGAACCAAAGTTCAAAGTTGGTGTTTTTAATTATATCCTGTTCAACAACCTTGGTCAAATTGAAACGGACCCTCTATACTGCCAGACAGAGGTGACAACCTGTGACTAGATGCCACACTTGCTAACCACTGAGGAGGTCTTCTCATAAAAATTGTCAAATTGTTGACATTGCATGCTTTGATGAAATAGAATTTATACTAAATTAGACAAAACGAGCCCAAATAACAGTGTTGTACTCCAAGCATTATATGTTCTCTACAAAGTTTCTACCTTTTATCCTTATTCAAAATGTCAGGAGATATTTCTTGATACGAGTATATACCATGTATCATATTTTTAATTGGAAAGGTACTGAAATTTAATTTTGATTAAAAACTAATAACTTATACTTATTTGTCACCTGAAAGAATTAAGCGTAAGAAACAAAGGAGATTGGAATATGAAAAAAGAAAGATTAAAGGGATAAAACAAATGGGGAAAATTCTGAATGTCTGTCTTAAAATTAGGGCTAATGTCAATGCACTCCTGCGATACAAAATCTGCACCTATTGAACTGATCCTTCCAAACAAAGTACTTACTTTATTGAAGATATTGTTCATTGTCCGCACTAAGATGCTGTGGAATTTTTCTTAGATTTGATTGCACATGTGCAAGATATGTTTTTTCGCCTTATTTTAGTTGTTGCTCACTTGCAAACTTTTCAGAGTAAAATAAATTACAAGGGGTTCTGGACACAAACTTCCGAATTCTGTGTCCTATCATTATCACTGAAATAAGTGCTGAACGTTTACTATTTTATACTATGTTTCTTGACATAATTGACTAGGCATGGAATGAAACTGACCTTTGTGACAGTATTATTTGCCATCAAAATAATGACATAATGCTCAACCAAGTCTAAAGCTAAGGCTTTATATAACAGGTTGCTTTTATTATGATACACCTAATCAGGAGCATTATATGCAGTCATATTAGTAGGTTGATGTAGTGAAATAGTGACAACTTTTTCTGTTGTGGATTTCTTCCTTTTTTTCCTCAAGAAAGAAAATGATTAAAAAGGGGCCAGAAACATAAAAATTCTAATATAACTTTTATAGTGCTTAATCTTGGCAAAATACAGATTGAAATATTTTTAACAAGACAGGTTACATTAAAACATGTGACTAGGACAATAATTGGGGGTTCCAAGTGGGTTAGATAGTGACTGTTTTGTATTTGAAAGTAAAATAACTTAACATTGCTTACAGTGGAATCAAGTTCATTTAAATTTCAATACATATTGACTTAACAGATTCTAGAAAAATATTCAGGTATGAAGAGTATTATATATTATATGTTAAAATAGTTTGTAGAGACTAATAAGCCCATTAGGGCTGGGTATTCTTTTGTAGTTCATTATTAAGTTGTCAAAATGTATTATACTATGTCTCTATAATAAATGATTAAATAAATAAATAAATTATACACATTTTAGCCACTTATTTTTAAATGAATTACTGTTATGAATGAAATATTTTGGTGTGGCAAAAATAAGTTGTAAGTCTATATCTTCTCCAAATCTTTGAGTATAGATTCAAAGAACCAAACATTGCAGCTATTATAATTGAGTTTTCAAAAAATAATAATAATATGATGTGGGTATTGTGGCAAAATTTATTTGATTAATATCTTTCTGAAAAAATATATTTTTGTTTGAACTGACCATCCAAACCTCAGAGGTGTTACAGTAATGTGGGAATAATAAACTTGAAAACACTCGTTCTGTGTGACCAATGTACAAATAAAGTGTCAAAGTGTATTCTACAGACACATTTCCGTGTGTTCTATGACGATGTATATTTGAATATTGTGCCTGTAAATGTGAATCTAACAACTTATGTTTTAAAAGAAATGCAAGAACATAAAAAAAGTTTAATTACATATTGCAAATATATTTAATGGCCGAAACTATAGACATTGAAACTATAAACAAAGACATTTGTTAAAATTTTTCACATTGATACAGTTCTGGAACCTCTATATTTTGGGCCAGATTGCTAATATTATGCAAGTATATTAAAGTAGTAAATTGCTCCAACGGGTTTCTCAAGGTCATTATCTACTGAACAGGTCAAGGGTCTTCACACAAAAGCAGCAAAATGCCATGTTATGTAGATTTGAATTTCACCACCCACTTACACACAAGACACCATGTCTTTTTCATAAAACATAGTATTACCATGAAAATAATCTAAATAAATGAAAACAACTTTTTTGTCATGCAGAAATACATCAATTTAACATTTCAAATAATATTTGAATAGTACATTGTATCTGCACCATCAGGTGTTATATTTTTAACCTGACATTTTGGGGTTTGCTGTTGTTTAGGTGAAAAAAAATCTTTCAGAACAACTATCAAAACACAAAAATAGCATCAGAGATGCCTGTACCCCACAGCCTGTGGAAATAATTTTCAATACCATGAAATATAGAAGTAGTCATGGACTACACCATGACGATGCAGACCTACAACCCCCAACAAATGTCCCTACCAAGTATCAACTTCCTACACCTTAGAGTTTCTGAGATATTATAGGTCAAGGTCACTACAGCAAGGTCAAAGTTCAAATCAAGGTCACACTACTATCAATCCCCAACCAATATTCCTACCAAATAAAAACTTCCTACACCTTACAGCTTCCGAGATATAGCCCAGACAAAATTTTGTAGGTCAAGGTCAATACAACAAGGTCAAAGGTAAAATCAATGTCACACCATGACATTTCACACCTACAACCCCAACCAATGTCCATACCAAGTTACAACTTCCTACACGTTATGGCTTCTGAGATATAGTCCAGACAAGATTTTATAGGTGAAGGTCACTATGGCAAGGTCAAATCAAGGTCAGACCATGACGGTGCACACCTACACCCCCTAACCAATGTCCCTACTACGTATCAACTTCCTACACCTTACGGTTTCCAAGTTATAACCCAGACACAATTTTTTAGGTAAAGGTCACTGCGGCAAGGTCAAAGGTTAAATCAAGGTCATACCATGACGTTGCACACCTACACCTCCTAACCAATGTCCCTACCATGTATCAACCTCCTACACCTTTCTGAGATACAGCACGGACAAGCTTCTTCCCACCGCCCACTCGCCCATCTGGACACCATGGGTGAAAACAATACCCCGACAGCCCTTAAGGGCTGTGGGGTAAAAATACTTAACAACTACATTTAAAATAATCAGAAGCTCTAATTCAACATATCTGATGTTCTAGTGTGAAAATTTGAACGTTCCGATCGCTGTGATGATCATTTTGATCCTGATTATACTACTCCTGGTAAGTTTACTGCATCAACAAGATAGCCATTATACGAGCGTTGACATATCTAAAGTTAGTCACTGCTTCACATTTGACATTAAGCTTGCCACTATTAATTAACTCTGTCTCAGCATGTTATACATTGAGGGTTGTAGTATTATGATTCATCATTGAAGGAAATGAAGGTGAATTAAGTAAATCACATTGATAAAACTGTGATGCAAAGGTAAAGTTACCCAAAAGGTTTACTGAAGATTTCCAATTAGTAAATCTGATCAGAGTGAAAAATCGATAGAATAAAATAACCAAAGAAACAATTCTCTGATTCAATTTCCTGGAAATTGCAAATACAATTTACTAAATTTGAATGAGCTGGCTTTTGAAAATATATTTTGTTTATTTATTTTATTTATTACAGTGACATGAAATATAAAGTATAAAAAAAGGAACACAGAAAATATGTTATAAGTCACTCTTAATCAAGACAATAATGATTTATAATATGGTTATAGTGTTGGATAAATTACAGTGTTACCAGCATAAGATGTCATTTAGTATTTTTTTTTCACAAAAGTAACAGTTATATTAATGACAAACTTATCGCCCACAGATAAAAATTTTGTACAGTCTTAATTTAGGCTTTGATCCCAAGTGAAGTTTTCAATCATTTTGGGTTTACCATAAATAGTTCCCTTGTATGTTTAGTATTAACAGGAGTTTTAGAAGTAAAATTTTCCTGCATGTTTAATAACCTAAGTATTTATTTTATATCACTTGACTAATTTGCAGTGCATGTTTCATAATCCCATAGAAAAAAACTTTTTGGTAATTCTGCAAGAGTCCATTTTTATCAAGCGGTTAACAGTCTAAGCATGCATAATTAGTAGTCCCTATATTTACAAGGAAGCCATTCCATTTTCCCATTTATTTCTTAATATAAAAACTGTCATGCTATTTTATCTGAGCCTACATATTTGTAATGACCCAGTCTCAGTAAGTCAGTAATTTGTTAATTACATGCTGTTAATTGTGTAAATGGCTCAACAGTGTTGATAGCTCACATTCAATTATCTTTCATATGAGGATGCTTACTTTGGCTAAAAATCTCACATTATCACTAATGGTGTGAGTGATTAGTGTTACTTTCACAGATTTCCTAACAGTTTCAGTCAGCATATTGTTGATGATAGAGGAAAAACATCTCCCCATCTGTCAATCACAGTAGATGAAATATGATGTTGTAACTTATATGTCTGGAGGGAAAAATTGATTTTATGTAGAATTTACCCATATAAATGTTTAAAGAAAGATACTTTACAATAGAGTAGAGCCATTATTACATTTGTATATAAAATTCTATTATTGCAATATTGTATAAACTCAATTATACTCTCCCAAATTTAATATTACTTCTGCCAAGGAGATATTAAATTTATGACCGTTTGTTTGTCTGTCCATTTCTCTGGTTGTGTTTTTATTTGTTTGATGATGAAAAACCATGAAAAATGAAAAAAATGAGAAGATTGGTCTTGGTCCAACGTCATTCCCATTATATTTTGAGAGAGATCTGGATCATCACAGAGATATAAAAAAATCAAAGATCCGGATTTTCCCATTTACTTACTTATGATTGAACCATTTTGCTTTAGAAAAGAGGGATAAGGTTCTGATATAAATTATACATGCCTTGGCAGAGGTCTGCAGTCTCCGAGTGCTCTTGTTGACAACAAATTTTACACTAAAATATCTCTTTTACTTTTGGAACCTTCTATTTTACATAGAAAATTTCACTTGCAACATGTTCAGTTAATAGCGGTTTGGCTGCATATAAATCCCGACAGAATTACATAAATTATTAAAATTATGAACATGTGCAAATTTTAGCATGTCTTATTAATAAAGACAATTGAAGTATAATGAATTTGCAATGTGAAATCACTCGTTGCAAAACTTAATTACAATATTCCCTTTTGAAGTTTGTTGAGTGCAGCTTTCAAGGTCAACCATTTTACAAAGTTCCTT
This sequence comes from Sabellastarte sp. h YS-2021, assembly GCA_964017235.1. NCBI lineage: Eukaryota > Metazoa > Annelida > Polychaeta > Sabellida > Sabellidae > Sabellastarte > Sabellastarte sp. h YS-2021. The sequence goes on from OZ024928.1 coordinate 143,369,524, forward strand.
GGGTGATTGCTGCTTGGATGCAAGCTTGCATAATTTGACAGGGCTGCTTATGCACGGAAATTGGGAACAATTATCAACACGAAGGTAAACTTACAGCTGGCTTGATACCGATGACATCACCAACGATGGAGGCCCACCAGTTCATGAGATAGGAATATGTACCAATCCACAAAATACTGCCCAGGAAGGTCCAGGGAAACCACTTCTTACTAGACTGTTTGAAAATAGATAAAACAGTCAAATTCATACTAAAGTTGAGTCTGTAATATTGTTTTATTTATGCTAGCAACATGCAAATATTGACAAGAATAAAAACACAGTATAAAAAATTTTTAGCAGCAAATCTTGTAAATATTGGAGGCTCTAGTTGTACCAACTTTGCTGCAAAAATGGAACTTATCCATATCTAGACACGAATCTTATGAATACTGGAGCCTCCAGTAAGACAGATATGTGTTTACTGTACATAGTGGAAATTATTTACAGCCAGCACCACATGATGTGATTATTGGGGGTTCTAGTTATACAGTGTTTTCTCCATATAATGGAAGCTAATCATTGCAAGAACCAAATCTTGTGAATAGTGAAGGCTCTAGTTATACAGTGTTTACTGAATACAGTGAAAGTTAATCATTATAAGAACCAAATCATTTGAATATTGAAGGCTCTGGTTATAAATTTGCTACTATTTTGACAATCTTGAAACATTATCCAATCTATTAATGTATTGCAGAAATTATTGCTCCACATTTTTTAATTGCGAAGGGCTGACTCATTTTACTTGCTGTAAAAATTCAACTTGTACATTAGACCTTTTTTAAATTCATTATTTATTTAAACATAATTTCTTTATTAGCAGTTACCAACAGCTTTTAGGCCACTTACATGTTGTTACTACAATTGTTATGCATATAAAAATAAAATACTGCACATATATCATTCAATATAATAGTTAGACCTAGTAGATCAGAGAACTGATGCATACTAGTTTGTATCCATCAAAAAGACACAGCAATCCAATTAATAAGGACTTAACCTATCACCCATGCTTGGAGCACACAATTTTTAGAAAATTGTTTGAGATACATTATCTTGTAAGCTTCGCCAACCCATTTTATGCAAGGTCAAATCTGACCACATCTCAGACCTCAAAGATTAATAATAAGCATGATATAACCAATTTTAAGTTTAGAAACCTTTGTTCTCAAAGAAGGGCTCAAGACCAAATCTGACGATATCAAAAGAATACTAAGTAATGATGGCTTGCAGATTGGTCTTACATCTGAAACATCTAGGACCAATAATGAGTGAGTTATGAACACTTTAGGTTAAGTCCGACCACAAAAAATTTCCTGAGTTTGGTTTCCTATAAGTGGTTTTGACATTCCATATATTACAGAGTAAAAATAAGTGAAATACAGACACATTAAAGCTGGGCCAAAATTGGCCACATTGTTTAATTTGGCAATCCATGACCTTGAAAAAGGGTCATGGCTAAATATCTGGGCCCAGTTTCACAAGGGCCTACTAAATATAGAAGATAGTATGCTATTGAAGCTAGATCTTAATAAGCCCTAAGTAGCCACTACAAAAGTGTTCCACTGAGCTGATACTTGGGACCTATCAAGTTCCTGAGACAGCAGGGCTTCTAGTGAGGACAGCCTACCAATTACCGCAGTAAAAAACCATCTCAGCAAAACAGATAGCATAGGTCTAGTAGACTACTAGGACTTAGCAGCCTACTAAGGAGATAGTAGGCCTTTGTGAAACTGGGCCCTGGATGCTTATACAGGACATGCACAGTATATCTTTTAGACCATGTACCCATCCCAGTAAACATTTGAAACATTTAAAAGGTTTAAATATTTGCATAACATTTTTAAACTCTAACTTTGGTGTTTTTAAACATTTCCAAGGGTTTTGTATGTATTTAATGTTTCAAAAACATTTGATTTACATTCTCTATGCACATGTTTTTGGTGAAAACATTTACTTAATATTTATAAAATAACTCAAGACACCGACGTTTGACTGGAAACTTGTTTAAAATATTTATAAAATAGCTCAAGAAATGAAGGTTATACAGTTAATAACTGCAAATGTTTTTCAAACATTCATCATTAAATGTGTGATAAGCAGTATACATAAAACATTTACACAACATTTGTTGTCACTATTTTGTAAATGTTTGCTCTGAAAACATTTTACTAACATTCTATAGCAAATTGTTTTCATACCTATCATTTTAAAATGTTTTTGAAGTGTTTTCTATCAAATGTTTGTAAAACATTCTACCACAAATGGTTTTTGTCCCCCTATTTTCAGAATCCTTATTAAATGTTACCTTCAATATTTGAAAACAAAGATGGAGGTGAACAATATTTTAGAAGACCTTGTCAAAAACTGCCCTATATGTAATGCCTAAAAGTAAGCACTGAATGGGGGACAATTTTTAAGCCACTATCTTACAATCTTAGACAGAAAAAATAATATTTTCTTTGGTGAGCAACCTGAAAACAGGTTAAATTTGACCTCTGGCCCCAAGTAAGCTTAATATTGGTAGGCAATGCTAAAGTAATGTTTCTGAGACATTGTAATGTTCATTTGTAATCTTTTTCTAACATATATCATTAAATGTTTAATAAATGGTACACATAAAACATTTTGATAACCTATAATAAATGGGTTTCATACCCATTTTTAGACTTAACCAAACATTTCCCTTCAAATGTCTGCAACTCACAAAAATATTTACTGGGATTAAGAGATTTGACCTTCTAATTATGAGAATCAGCCAGAAAGAAAAGATAGATAAACTTCAAATAAACACCTGGGGCAGTTGTCCTGTTGTTCAAAATGAGACTAAATTCAGTCACAGAGAAGATTCCTGACTACCAAGATGTGCTAAAAATTTGAAGTAAGCTAGTCTAGTTTTTCACTGAGATTGTTAATGGTGAAAAATCCTACTATTACTAGGCATTCCCCAGATTCAATTAAGTATGTGTTTTTTTTTCTATTATAATTAAAAACACTCAAACCAACTGAAACCCATTTTAATTAGTTGTTTAATGAAATGCAAGTTTGACAAAAATCTGTTCCTACAATTATTATAAAGCCATACAAAGTAAAAGCTTTTCCAACACACATAAATACAAATATATGTATATAGGTAGAAATTAAGATTCAACATTAATTCATCCAAAAGGCAAACAAAATAAAAATTAAGCTGATAGACCGTTCTTTATTTGTTGATATACTCTTATAGGAACATTAATCAATATCACTTTTCCTGATCAAATAACCACAGAAATATAATAACTATATCAAAATTATTGTCTTAATTACAAATGAAATCTTGAACAAAATATCTCTGTTTTCTAATTTCACTGTACCTTTTTTCTGACATCTGGTAGTGTAAAAGCCAGAGGAATGGATATTGGAATCAGGATAATGTAGATAAATCTCTTTTTCCAGGTGCCTGGCCATGAAAGATCCAATGGTTCATCTGCTGGCAGGTCCTGTAATGTCATACATTATTAATGCACAATATGGTCTTGGTGACATATTTACTGGGCACTGAACAATCCTGTTTATGACTGTGTCTCCTTGGCAACAAGAAGGCCACAGCACTTTGGGTCATTAATGCATAAAACATTGCATATTTTCCTCAATAAATCTCAAGTTTAATAATAATAATAATAGTTAAGCAAAAAATAATAATTTGTAGCTTTCAGGTACAGTAACATAGGAGATGACATTTTATTTCATTAATTATTTCTTAAAATCTTTCAACTTCTGATGAAAGGCCAGCAGTCATCAATTTATATTTCAGTCTAGAGTGTAAATGGTTACAAATCACACCAATTACAATGAACTGATCTGAGATTTAGCTTACCCGTGGTCTGTCTTGAAATAATTTATTACCTTTTGTCTATGACATTGGGATATTATCAGCCATGTCTTACCTGTTTACTGATGGTTCCCAATGTATTCAATCTACCACGTCCATTTCTTACACCAGCCAACACCGTATTCTGAGTGACAATGTCTACATCGAGGGTAGACATCTGGACACCTGGTTCTCTCCCGTTTTGGCCACAACTAAAACCTACTATACCGTTGTTATCTGGGATGGATGGTCTTTTGACACCATTCTCCACTGTAAATATTCCCCCATCAGCAACAGGAGTGAGAGAATTCACCACAGCTTTGATACCGGAGGCTACACCATGGTTATGTATCTGAGTGTGCCCCCTGGCACTATTACCATTGCCATTGGAATGGATGGATATGGTAGATACTGCTGCAGAGTGAGATTTCTCTTGGACGGGACTTTGGGTTGGCCCTTCTATCACAATGGCTCCACAGCTGACTTCATTGCTGAAGCCATTGGATCTCTGGGATGTGGCTGACTGATGACTGTGTGCAGAGTCTCTCTGGGACTGGCGGCTGTAAGTTGAGTCAGGGGGAGATTGCTCACTGTGGGGAGAATCTACTTGTGATGGAGAAGTACTTTGAATGGTACCTTCAGCTATTGCCTGCAATCGTCGGGGAGCTTCACTGACTTGGGCTATAAAATACAAAACGAAATATAACAGAGCTATAATGTTATAACAAAAAATTGGAATTAATTTGTGCTTTACACTGCTTTTGTGAATGGATCAGTAAATCATACCATATAAATTAGTCTCACTGGTAGAATGTAAGGTTACTTGTAAAATTCCACTAATGTACTCAAAATAGCAGTCAAACATTCACTAATATTGAAAAATTGGTCATCGTTCTCTTTGAATGGTTAGTGCATGGTTAGTGTGTGTATATTATAATTTATTAGATATATGTTGTATGTATTTGTATGATTTGTATAATTTTATAAAATTTAAGAGTTTTTCAAGTTTCTAATGCATGACATGTAACCATGTATCTTGTAGTTCTATACAAGTCAAGCATTCACAATCGTAATTGTTACTTTAAGTAACTTTTACACAATTTAATCCCAGATAGCAAGACCCTAGTGGGCCACCGTTGGCTATGGGTGGCAAAATATAGCTAGTGGGCCACCACTGAGCCACTGCTGGACCACTGACTGAATTTTTTTTTTTTAATTTTTAAAGCATTATAAACAACTTCAAAAGCAACCTTAATTACTGTTTTCTGACATATTATTTAACTATATTCAATGTTATTATTTCAAAATATAAATATATTGCGTGGCCCACTGTTGGTCCACCAACTACCAAAGTTAGTGGCTGTAGCTCAGGGACCAGCCTCCGCCTACTGGTGCAAAATTCCGGGAAAAATTAGATAAAATGTGCATTTTCTTTCACTTAACAGAAGTTAATCATTTATATAACAAACTTATTCTGTACTCCTTCATTTTGCTGAGTCAGTCTTTCCTCCACTTCATTAATTTATATATTACTTGCTTATATATTTGCCACAGATGGTCCATCAATGGTCCACCCACTACATAAGTAATACAGAACCGATGATGGGCAGCCAGTGGGCCACTGGTGGCAAATATTTTTTTTTAGTGACAGTTACAGAAAAATATCTTCATTTTTTCCATGTGATATAATGTTGTGTTTTTGTGAACCCTAAAACTATCCCAGAATTTTTTTATCTGACACATGTAACTATGATCTGTAAGAGCTATACTTAGTTGGTGAACCATTGGCTGAACGGCACTTGTTTTGACAGATCTTGAAAAGAGACTGTCTTGGCTTAAATTCATTTGTTTTAAATGAATTACTTTCCAAAAGCAGTTGTTCTGAAGTTTATTTGCACAAAACAATTGTAAGATTTGCCACTGGTGGTCCATCAGTGGTCCACCTTCTGTCTGAATGGTACACATACTGTTGGTCCACCGGTGGCCCACAGATGGCAAAGTAATTGGATACTTTATGTGTGTGTATATCACTGAGACACTGACATTTTTAAATAACAGATGTTACATCTCTGCATAAATATATATTTCTATTTTTCCCACTCTTGTGCCACAAATTTCTTCTAAGGTATACCACTGGCAGCCCACCAACTATATCAGTGGTATATAAGTTATGATCGATGGGCCGCTGATGGGAATTTTCTAATTTTCACCCGGATTTTAGATCAAATCAATAAAATCATCTGATAATTATACAGAAAAGTTAACAGAAGTGAAAGTTTCCCCTGTAAACAAACCATAAAACATGTACAGGTGAAAAATATGTTATTAAATCAAAACCCCATTAATTGGGGATTAAATCAAAATCCTATTAATTGGGGTTGAGGTGTAGACACCACTGGACTACCCTTGGTCCACTAGCTGCTATATGTATGTGTCAGATAAAATATATAGTTTCTTTAATTGAATGGAATAATTACACTTGAAACATATTCCAATCAGTGGCTGAATTACCCATGCCAACGTTGGCCCAACGAAGGCTTGCCAACCAAAACTCAGACTGCCAAGGTTGGGCCAATGATGGCTTTTTATTCAAGATGGCGGCGAGCAATAATAGGGGATTCTGAGACACTTAGTAAAAAATGATTTATTATGGTATGTCTAAAAATCATATTTCAGTGAGCCCACAATTTTTAACTAACTATTTAACAATTTTAGACATAAAAATGACATTCTCATTATAAATTCACAATAAGAAAAGTTGTTTCTGAACCTTATAATGTTATTATTTGATTATGGAACATATCATCCTAAGATACTGTTCCACCATTGTTTATGGTGACATTGGCTGATGCTATAGTGGTAGGAAAATTTTACCAGTGGCTTGCCAATGTCAGACCAACGTAGCATCTGCCAGCCAAAAAGCCTTTGGGCCAACAGTGGCTGCCAATGTCGGACCGACGGATATGCCAATGTTGGGCCAACGTCTGCATGCTATCTGGGTTGTTGGCTAATGAAGGTGATCCACTGGTGGACCAATAGAAAAGCTTATCATTGGCTGCCAAGAGTGGGCCACTGATGGACCACCAGTATACCTTATTGTTGGCTGCCAACAGTGGACCACTCTCTATCAGCTGGTCACGCCACCAGAGAACCACCATAAAAGGCACCCAACAGTGGGCCACTAGTGGGCCACCAGTCAACCTTGTTGTTGGCTACTGAAGGTGGGCCACCGGTGGACCCATAGAAAAGCTTATCATTGGCTACCGACCGTGGGCCACTGATGGACCACCAGTAAACCTTATTGTCGGCTGCCAATGGTGGACCACTATCTACCAGCTGGTCATGCCAATGGCTAGCTACCAGCTACAGCCAGTATCGGACCAATTGCTATGCTGCTGGTGGGCCAGTGGTGGCCCTACAGAGTCTTGCTATCTGGGACGTGGTGCTAATTTTTCTAGGATCCTTAAAAATGTTCTATTATTTCCCCCTATATTATTACTCATACTGTGGCAGGTCTCCAAGGTTTTCAAAATATTGTGATGAGATACATTTGAACCTTCAAAGAAATGTAAATCAAGCAATCCTTTGCAATATCTGATTTAAAATAAATATAATCCAATCATACATTTTATTGCCTCACCTATGTATCATTAGATTCTAATGCACATGAAGCAGAATCACTGTTCCAAAATCACATATTCATTGGACTACCTGTCTTTCATAAATCATGATTCTAACACACACGTCAAGTCAATAATTCCTGGCAGGCTGATAGCTGATATAACTACTGAGTCATTAACTGATCCCTGAAACCTTCATTCCAACACTGGGCTCATCATACTTCTTTTGTGAAGACATTTTCTAATGATCCCAAAAATTATCATAAAAACTTTGTTCTAGATCCAGACGTTACACATTTAAAAAACAATGCTATGGACAACAGATATCATCATATAGACATGGAGTATTCAATACCTGTACAAATTATCATAGAATTAAAATGGAAGGTTAATTCACCCAAAATGTCAGCATAAACAGATTTTCTCATTTACAGCAACCTCTATAAAGTTATAATGCCCAATAGCTAGAGCAATATTTAAACAATAAAACTAGTTTTATTCATACCAAAATTGACTTGGTTCTATTTAGTAATATACAGTCTAGAATGTATAATATTTTACATCATTCTGAAGCATACAAAATTCAGAAATACAAATGTATATTGTATAAATCCAATTGCTTTAACAATGAGTTCATTGGAGTTCACCGATGCATTGGCTTATAATAAAGGCATAATTTCAGGGTATTGTTTGCAAAATTGGCTTTGGTTTATTGCAGCTGTACTTTTCACCTCAACAATAAAGCAAGTTACACCAAGGATCACCTCTGACAGATTTTTGTTTGTTTGTTTGGAAATGTGACATCACAATTTAGGCAGAAATCAGATGAAAACAATAAAGCATTGTGTTTCTAAATATTACATTCGATACTATTCTTTTTTAACATTGTTTTCCCCCCTTTGAGACTTGCATAACACTTCACTCTTAATTTGAACTTTGATCATTTAGTACATCACAAAATATAAAAAGGAGGTATAACTGGAGACATACATGATTCACTATGCCATACATTGACTTTAGCTATTTAGTGGGTGCTTGCTGGGAAACAACCTGTGCCCAGTTTTAGGGTTCCTTTGCAGTAGAGGATCTATATCAATTTTGCACCATATAAATGCATCTATTATTAGTTATTATTTATAAACTTGGATAGTAGAAGTAACCCTCAGTGAAATAAAGCTTCTGTATCTATCCAATGGACACTTACCCTTAATGGAAATCAATTCCAGTGAATTTTTTATTTAAATATGTTAAATTATTTTTTTTCTCAGTTATACAGTTTTTGTAAGTTTTTTTACAGCTTAGGTGCTAATATAAAATCAAAGTCTTGCGTAAAATATTCACAATGAGGAATCTATAATTCCAAAAATACTCAATGTTAACATATTTTACAACAAGTTATTTTTAAACTTTGTTCTTACATCAATGTAGGAATCCATTCAAAACATGAGGTCCTGAAATATGTGGCCATCACTAGATCAAAGTTTCAAAGTTCTTTCAGATTACACAGCATCACTTAACATACATCTACCCTCCCATAACCAGAGTTGTTGTATAAGTGAGCATTCACAAGTATCTAGATGCAAAAAGTATTAGTGAGATGCCTCTGAATGGGACATAGCGCATGTGAGTAAATGTGCACACTTTTATAATTTGGAGTTGTCATGATGGAGACCATCTTCAAGACAGTTTTACAGAATTATCATAAAAATAGAAAAATAGCACCATATGTTTAAATTGGGATATGATGAAGAGGAGCTGCATTTTTAAGTTAAAAGAAAAAAGACAAAAAGTGACCCCCAGACCTAAAACTACTCTATTTCAGGCCTGCAGTATATTTTTGTAACTTTTGTTAGTATCTTGTCCAAAGAAACCATGACCTGGCAAGAACTAAACCCTAGACCTTCTGCTTCAAAGTCTATTACTCTCTCCATTGTGACACAAAAATCAAACTCAGGCCTGTGGGTTTACAATTACAGATATTTCTCATTACTTTAGTCTACAACTAGTATAACTTTCTTGAAAGAATGTACTTTTATTTTAACTGATCATTTATACAATAGGATTGCATTGTCTTTAGGAACCTATTTTATATCTACCTGAAAAATGATCCATGAACTTAATTTAATGTATCCAATATCGTCTTGTTTATTTGATAAAAGTTGGTGTTTCACATCTCCAGTAGACATTTCAACTTTTACTTGTTTATAATAGTGTGTATATTATTGCAAAAAAACCTAGAGCATCAAAAAGGCTGCACATTAAGAATAGCATAGGAGATGCCCCTACCCCAAACCCTGGAAAAATAGCACTGGACACCATGATATATAGAAATGGTGACAAGATACAAAGATTAGGAATATTTGAGAACAGAGAGTATCAGTTTAATGTAAATAGTCAGAAGAAATAACACTCAGAGCATCCCACTCATTGTCATGAGCTAGGTTTGAACCCATGATCACATGGATGAGAGGAATTCATGTGTAATACAGCATATGCTATTTGTAAGTCAACAGGATGAGCCCCCCAAAAAAGATGGAAAAACAAAACAGCTAGTCCAGCTGCAAAACTACAGGTGATTACAATGAAGATTACTCTCTATATGTCTTCCATATAGTACATACATTGTGGCTTGTGTTTCAATACAATAGGCTTTTGCAAAACAGCTTATGTGACCATTGAAAAGAGGTTATAGGGTGTGTTCTTTTAAAGCATTGATCACTGTGTTCATCCTCACTTTCCCTCCTGTGTCTTCAGAAAAGAAAAGTCATGATGTAGTGTAATTATCTTGTGTTTCTCCTCACGCCACAGAAGAATCACTCAGCAAGAGTAAACTTTCAAGAGTGAGAGGTTTCTCTCTTTCATTTCTAAAACCTGTGTAATTACTGCACCTGTATATTAATCAGAATTAATACACTACACTTTTTCACATATCAACTATCATGTGAACTGGTTTTTTTCATTTTTTTACTCTCAAACTATATCAATCTGAATTTGAGCTGATTTCTGATTTTATTCCCTTTGATCAGCATTAAAGTAATTAGTGCTGTAATTACAGGTTAGACTACAGCTTTGTTATTATTAAATTACTTTAATTACTTACTTTCAAGATTACTAATATCAGAGATATTGTTGTAAAAGCCGAAGATCTTGTCTTAATGTTTTGCAGATGTACAAATTCATACAGTTTAGCTGAAATCATAACTAATTATCTTTGACAGAAGCATTTCTAAATATTAACTAGAGGATCGCTCGCAAAAAAAAAAGATAATGTTTTTGCATAGCAAAAACAAAGCGTCCCGAAAAGGATATAAAGGTGAGTGCTAAAGTATTAAGAAAATGCTTCGTTTCTAGCCTTATACTGTTGTGGCAACCAAAGTCAGCGCAGTCTGCTCTATCTAGCACGGTTTTCAAGATATAAGCATTTTTGTGTTTTGCAAAAAATAAAAAAATTAAAAATGTCCGCTATATTTGGCGAGACAAAAATATTTTGAAAATTGGCATGGCTACTCTGCAGAGATACCCAGCAGGTCCAAAATTTTGTTGAGTTTACTCCATATAGCACGGTTTTCGAGATATAAGCATTTTTGTGTTTTGCAAAAACTTTGAAAATTCAAAATGGCCACCATTTTTGGGGAGACAAAAATTTTTGTCAAGACCACTGCCGTGGTGTGTATCTCCCGCCGAGCATTAAAGCAGAATAAATAGCTTTTCCGAGATATTCACAATTTTTCATTTTCGTGTGTGAAAGGTCTTCCAAAAGTAGGTGAATGAGTTATTTGAGAAAAATTGGCTATCTGCAATACTATTAAGAGATAATTCACATTTACTCATTTTGAGTAGGTGAATAATTATCTATGGGTCTGAAACTTCACCAAGTGAAAGCTCTCCCACAAGTAGGTGAATGAGTTATTTGAGAAAAATTGGCTATCTGCAATACTTTTAGAGATAATTCGCATTTACTCATTTTGAGTAGGTGAGTAATTAGCTATGGGTCTGAAACTTCACCATGTGAAAGCTCTCCCACAAGTAGATGAATGAGTATTTGATAAAAATTGGGTATCCGCAATACTTTTACAGATAATTAGCATTTACTCATTTTGAGTAGGTGAATAAATAGCTATGGGTCTGAAACTTCACAGAGTGAAAGCTCTCCCAAAAGTAGGTGAATGAGTTATTTGAGAAAAGTTGGCTATCTGCAATACTTTTAGAGATAATTCACATTTACTCATTTTGAGTAGGTGAATAATTAGGTATGGGTCTGAAACTTCACCAAGTGAAAGCTCTGCCAAAAGTAGGTGAAGGATTTATTTGAGAAAAATTGGCTATCTGTAATACTTTTAGAGATAATTCGCATTTACTCATTTTGAGTAGGTGAGTAATTAGCTATGGGTCTGAAACTTCACCAAGTGAAAGCTCTCCCAAAAGTAGGTGAATGAGTTATTTGAGAAAAATTGGCTATCTGCAATACTTTTAGAGATAATTCGCATTTACTCATTTTGAGTAGACGAGTAATTAGCTATGGGTCTGAAACTTCACCAAGTGAAAGCTCTCCCAAAAGTAGGTGAATGAGTTATTTGAGAAAAATTGGCTATCTGCAATACTTTTACATATAATTCGCATTTACTCATTTTGAGTAGGTGAGTAATTAGCTATGGATGTGAAACTTCACCAAGTGAAAGCTCTCCCAAAAGTAGGTGAATGATTAATTTGAGAAAAATTGGCTATCTGCAATACTTTTAGAGATAATTCGCATTTACTCATTTTGAGTAGGTGAATAATTAGCTATGGGTCTGAAACTTCACCAAGTGAAAGCTCTCCCAAAAGTAGGTGAATGAGTTATTTGAGAAAAATTGGCTATCTGCAATACTTTTAGAGATAATTCACATTTACTCATTTTGAGTAGGTGAGTAATTAGCTATGGGTCTGAAACTTCACAGAGTGAAAGCTCTTCCAAAAGTAGGTGAATGAGTTATTTGAGAAAAATTGGCTATCTGCAATACTTTCACAGATAATTCGCATTTACTCATTTTGAGTAGGTGAGTAATTAGCTATGGGTCTGAAACTTCACAGAGTGAAAGCTCTCCCAAAAGTAGGTGAATGAGTTATTTGAGAAAAATTGGCTATCTGCAATACTTTTAGAGATAATTCGCATTTACTCATTTTGAGTAGGTGAGTAATTAGCTATGGGTCTGAAACTTCACCAAGTGAAAGCTCTCCCAAAAGTAGGTGAATGAGTTATTTGAGAAAAATTGGCTATCTGCAATACTTTTAGAGATAATTCGCATTTACTCATTTTGAGTAGGTGAGTAATTAGCTATGGGTCTGAAACTTCACCAAGTGAAAGCTCTCCCAAAAGTAGGTGAATGATTAATTTGAGAAGAATTGGCTATCTGCAATACTTTTAGAGATAATTCGCATTTACTCATTTTGAGTAGGTGAGTAATTAGCTATGGGTCTGAAACTTCACCAAGTGAAAGCTCTCCCAAAAGTAGGTGAATGAGTTATTTGAGAAAAATTGGCTATCTGCAATACTTTTAGAGATAATTCACATTTACTCATTTTGAGTAGGTGAGTAATTAGCTATGGGTCTGAAACTTCACCAAGTGAAAGCTCTCCCAAAAGTAGGTGAATGAGTTATTTGAGAAAAATTGGCTATCTGCAATACTTTTAGAGATAATTCGCATTTACTCATTTTGAGTAGGTGAGTAATTAGCTATGGGTCTGAAACTTCACCAAGTGAAAGCTCTCCCAAAAGTAGGTGAATGAGTTATTTGAGAAAAATTGGCTATCTGCAATACTTTTAGAGATAATTCGCATTTACTCATTTTGAGTAGGTGAGTAATTAGCTATGGTTCTGAAACTTCACCAAGTGAAAGCTCTCCCAAAAGTAGGTGAATGAGTTATCTGAGAAAAATTGGCTATCTGCAATACTTTTAGAGATAATTCGCATTTACTCATTTTGAGTAGGTGAGTAATTAGCTATGGGTCTGAAACTTCACCATGTGAAAGCTCTCCCACAAGTAGATGAATGAGTTATTTGATAAAAATTGGGTATCCGCAATACTTTTACAGATAATTAGCATTTACTCATTTTGAGTAGGTAAATAATTAGCTATGGGTCTGAAACTTCACCATGTGAAAGCTCTCCCAAAAGTAGGTGAAAGAGTTATTTGAGAAAAATTGGCTATCTGCAATACTTTTAGAGATAATTCACATTTACTCATTTTGAGTAGGTGAGTAATTGGCTATGGGTCTGAAACTTCACCATGTGAAAGCTCTTCCAAAAGTAGGTGAATGAGTTATTTGAGAAAAATTGGCCATCTGCAATACTTTTAGAGGTAATTCGCATTTACTCTTTTTGAGTAGGTGAGCAATTAGCTATGGGTCTGAAACTTCACCAAGTGAAAGCTCTTTGGGATAGCTGCTCTGCAGAGATACCCTGAAGATAAAAAATTTTGTTGAAATCGCTCTATGTAGCACGGTTTTCGAAATATTAGCATTTTTGTGTTTTGCAATTTTTGCGCAAAAATTCGAAAATTCAAAATGGCCGCCATTTTTGGCAAGAGAAAATTTTTTTGAAAATTGGCATGGCTACTCTGCATAGATACCCTGCGGGTCAAAAATTTCGTCGAAATCGCTCTATCTAGCACGGTTTTCGAGATATAAGCATTTTTGTGTTTTGCAATTTTGCGAAAAATTCGAAAATTCAAAATGGCCGCCATTTTTTGCGAGAAATTTTTTGTTTGAAAATTGGCAGCTACTCTGCAGAGATACCCTGTGGGTCAAAAATTTCGTCGAAATCGCTCTATCTAGCAGGGTTTTCGAGATATAAGCATTTTTATGTTTTGCAATTTTTGCGAAAAATTTGAAAATTCAAAATGGCCGCCATTTTTGGCGAGACAAAAATTTTTTCAAAATTGGGATAACTACTCCGCAGAGATACCCTGTGGGTCAAAAATTTCGTCGAAATCGCTCTATCTAGCACGGTTTTCGAGATATAAGCATTTTTGTGTTTTGCAATTTTTGCGAAAATTTCGAAAATTCAAAATGGCCGCCATTTTTGGCGAGACAAAAATTTTTTGAAAATTGGGAAAAGTACTCCGCAGAGATATCCTGCGGGTCAAAAATTTTGTCGAAATTGCTCTATCTAGCACGGTTTTTGAGATATAAGCATTTTTGTGTTTTGCAATTTTTGCGAAAAATTAGAAAATTCAAAATGGCCGCCATTTTTGGCGAGACAAAAATTTTTTCAAAATTTGGATAACTACTCTGCAGAGATACCCTGTGGGTCAAAAATTTCGTCGAAATCGCTCTATCTAGCACGGTTTTCGAGATATAAGCATTTTTGTGTTTTGCAATTTTTGCGAAAATTTCGAAAATTCAAAATGGCCGCCATTTTGGGCGAGACAAAAATTTTTTGAAAATTGGGAAAACTACTCCGCAGAGATACCCTGCGGGTCAAAAATTTCGTCGAAATCGCTCTATCTAGCACGGTTTTCGAGATATAAGCATTTTTGTGTTTTCCTTATTTGGAAAATTCGTAATGATTAATTAATCATTAATTACTCGGCCATTTCTTGACCAATCAATGCCAAAATCTAATGATTTCCAGATTTTAATAGAATGAATGTATTTGCCAAGTTTCAGGTGAATTGATAAAATTCCTTTCAAGTTATCATCCGGACAAGCTTCCCCATCGAAAAAAGACATTTTTGGTCATGTGACCTCTCTGATTGGTTGAAATGTCACTGCAGCATATTCAAAAAAATTCCCCAAGGCTACTGCCTAAACCTGCCAAATTTGAAAAGAATCCGCCTAACGGTTACAGAGTTATAAGGAAAACAAAATGCGGAGCCGGAGGAGCCGGCGGAGCCGGCGGAGCCAGAAGCTCTCCCATACACAAACAAGCGTCCCTTGCGGGACGCTTAAATACAATATTCAATTAAATAAACAGAATATAAATAACCTAACAGCTTGGTTCACTCTTTCATGATATATCCTCTCCAATGTAATTCTAACATGATCTTGTAGTGATAGATGATATCAAGTTAAAAAATATGGAAAAAAATGCTATCGTGGGATAAAGATGAACATACTTTTGTATTTTTTCCACATGGAAAGACTGATCAGATTTATTACTAAGTAGTTTTGAATAGGTCTTATTGAAACTCTAAACACTTTATAAGTTATTGTGACAAAAAATTGACTTGTTTGAGTTTCTTTCAATAAATAACAAAACAACTATTTACTAATTTACTTTGAACTTACAGAGAAGTCAAAATTTTGCACTACACAAGCAGAACATTGTTACTTTGGATACTCAAAAAATATTCAACTGGCATTGTATTGGTAAAGTAAAAATTTGGTTACTTGCATAGCCTCCAAGCAAACAGAAAACCATAAATACTTTCATAATGAAAAAAACAACAGTGTGTGTGTAGTATTATATGTATTTATAGCAGAATATGTTTAAATACTAACAAGAGAGGATATAACCCATAGAAAAATATATATCAACAAACTTTACCTCCCTCCCCACAAACCCTTGATTCTCCATATCTCTCATCTTTCTTAAGTTTGAAACATCATGCAAATCTACTGTAGATCATAATGAATGGAATGACAAGAGAGGTACATGAAAGACCACACAAAACGGAACCGGAAACCATCTACCTCAGTACCACAAATGAGTGGCAATTAACCAACCTAACCTCCCCACCCCTCTTCTTGGTTACTGCATTTATTATAAAAGCAAGGGATGGACTGCACTGGTTACCATAGAAACAAGGGGATGAATCTTCTAATGGCTTTTATGAAAGCCTTTTTATTTGTTTTTGTCATGATAGTCATACAATGATATTACCTGTCTTTTGAGCAGCTGTATATTAATTCTGCAAAACATATAATCCAGGGCTTTTTATTTTACCCTTTAACTTTGGGCTGTTGGTCAACGGGTGTCATTTTTATACTTAAAAAGCTTAATTACATCGCTTTAACAGCTAATACTTTACAACATAAGATTAACTTGTAGCATTCCTCCAATTATTAGTATGTTATATGTCTATCTTATAACCACAACATGGCTGTTCATCAAACAGCTGAATTCATAATTGATTGGAAGATGTCATGCTTAAAGTTAAATATGTGGTGATCAGATCTGTGCAGACATTCAGATAGAATTATGATGATACAAACTTTTTTGAAAAGCCTTTTCCTGTTTGGCAAATAGCTCATGAGCAACTGCATAAAGATAAAAGCTCATCAGAACAGTAGATGGCATACAGTACATTATAGTAGGTTCTTTGGATTCTCATATCAGAAATAAAGTAAGTTCCTAGAGTATTACTTTGATGCTACTGGAGTTATACACATAACATTTTCCCCTTGTGTGTTTAAGTAGCTGTTCCACTGTCAGGATAAATCAGGAGCAGGTCCAATTTGAACTCTCCATGGTCATCCCTGTAGATGCCCACAGGCTATCTTGTACATCAGGGGTAGTTTGGGGGCCTTCCAGAGCAAAAGTGACTGGGACAGTTTTGATCTTGTTTAGAATCTGCCTCGGTTCTGCAAAAATACCACCTGCTATTACTGGCAGTCCAGGGTGACGACCCTAGGTAACCTTTGTTCACCCCAAGTGGTCCTTGACAATATTTTAATTGAAATTCTGATTTCTGATTTGTCTAGGCTGTCTTTTCTATAAAGAACTTGCTAACTCTCTGGATCCAGCCCCAAACTCTGACCTTTTATATGGTTCTGTGTGAGTAGATTGTCCCAATTAGGCAAACTTGGCTTTTTTAAAAAATAAAATTTGGTATTTTCTCTCCTACACCTCATCCTCAGACCACATTGGTGTTTATCTGGACACAGTAGGAATCTCCGCAGATAGTAGATCTGTGACTTCTCCCGGGTGGTCCTTGAATGTGGAACAGACTCCTAACCAGTGCGATTACCAGAGGCTCAGTGGGCATTTACAGGGCAATCATATTGGACAAACAAATAACTCAGTATGTCTGTTATGACTGTCCTCTCAATAAGACTGTCTACCCCTCTAATCTCTTGACTCCCACCCAAATGGTCCTGGGTTCAACTCCGGCTCATCCTGTAGATGTGGGATGCACTGAGGACGTCTGTCCTGATATAACCTTTGTTGTTCAAAAGGAACATAAAACCCAAAGTTTCACCAATCAGATGATAAAAAAGTAAAATGAAACAGTAATGATATTTACACATTTAGTGTGTCCTAGTTAAAAGAACTCCTCAGCCTTAATTTACAATCAGAAAATTAATATATTTATAACTGCACCACATTAAAAAAAGCTTCTGATCACAGTTATTTCAGGCAAGTTGCAATGTAACACCAGTCTGAGCTGGTAAATTGTGATTTATGTGATTACACTGGGTATGGTACCCAATTTACTAGCATTTTATGAAGTCCTATAAACCAGAGTGCATGTAATACTGTATCCAGAATCTCATTATTACAAACCTAGTCTAACAGTAATATACCAGTAATAATGTAACTGTACAGGACAACAGTAAATTCAGGAAATATAAACTAAATCTTCGTTAGTCAATGAGGTGTTGAATCAATGCAAAATTGAGATAATGACATTGTATTTACAATCATTAAGTAGACACAATAATACACTGGTAATTCCATTGGTAACTGATAGAATAAAGAACAATGCCACAATGGTCCAGGGTAAATTACACAGAGGTAATAATAAGACAGCTAGCCTACATCTTAATTGGGGTATCTGTGTTTAAACCACAACCAACACTATCTCAGAGGCAAACATCCAATTATTCTTTTGTCCAAATGACAAATGACCCAAAGTGTCCTAATTAAGACCTGCATGTGTTTGTATTTCTGTAGCAATACAGGTACAGAAATCACATGGCTGACCCATCATGTAAAGCACATAAGATAAAAGCAGCCTCAGCTGCTAGGGATCATTTTATCAAAAAAAAATAATTACATTGATAAGGCTGGTGTGAACTACCTCAGTGACATATGGTATATTTTCATTTTAATCATACTGAAAACAATGGAATTGTTATACTACTGGTTCACATACTTTCCCAATCAAAATATTCAATATTTATAATCTCTGTAATTTGTTCTTATTTCTTAATAATATCTTTGCATGTACTTGTTCATGAGTGTGGCTGATGAGAACGGAAAATTGACCTCCTTAAAATTGGTGGGGTTTGAAAATTGGCCTCCTTTGATTTTTGGGTGGTTTAAATGTTTACACAAGTTTAATGTTACTTAATAGTGCTCTTCATAGTTCCTATTAGGTTTATATGAATGATTCTTTATTTTAACATAGGATAACTACTAAGCATTAAGACACCAAAGATTTGGTTCTCTTAGATAACTAATCAGGATCAAAATTATGCATAAAGATCTTTCAATCAATATACTGAGGACACATTCAAATAGCTGCTCCGGATTATAAGAACAAAGATAAAATTGCTTTATATAACTATAAACATTTCACATTGTAAATCTCTAGGACCAATAATAAATGAGTTATAAGCACTTTTCAATTTGGCTATTCTCGTTTGACCTTGAGGGAGGGGCCCAAGGTCAAATGTGACCACATCAAAAGATTCCCAGCCCATGATTTTCTATAAGTCGGTTTCATATTGCAAACCTCTGGAATCAATAATAAGCAAGTTATAAGCACTTTTAAGTTTGGGTATCCTCCTTTGACCTTGAAGGAGGGGTCCAAGGCCAAATCTGACCACATCAAAAGATTTCCAGTCCATGATTTCCTATAGGTTGGCTTCATCTACCAAACCTCTGGGATCAATAATAAGCAAGTTATAAGCAGTTTTAAGTTTGGGTATCCTTGTTTGACCTTGAAGGAGGGGTCCAAGGTCAAATCCGACAACATCAAGAGATTCCCAGCCCATGATTTCCTATAAGTTGGTTTCACATTAGGCTTTGATTATTATGTGACAAAAATACTTCTTGCGGTTTCTTAATATTTACAGCATACCTGTTGACCGTGTCTACCTTTTAACTTCAGTATTCTGATTAGTTTCACTGTTTTTGTCATTCTTCAAGTATTTAATTGCCGTATATAACTTCCATCATACTTAAACTGGAGTGCAAATGAACAGGATAAGACTGAAGTGACAAAGACAAGCCGGTTTCATTAAAGGACAAGACGGGAAGTTACAAGACAAGACAGGATGAAGACTAGGACAAACTGGTTTCCAGGTGGGTGCAACCATGGTCAGGATCATGAGTTGGGGAGACTTGGTGAAATATAAAACATGTTTGATATTTTGTTGACCCACCACGACAAGCCAGTTAACTACAACTGACCCTAACTGACTCTGTAAAGATTGCTCCTAATCCTAAAAGAATCCTTAGTTACTGACAAGACGGCCCAGTGGAACATCCCTATAAGTAAGACTGGTCATGATCTCTTTAGAGAATGACGTGGAAAAATTAGAAATTTAACCTCTCCACAGTTTGGGGAATTTGCCAGTCTGGGGTTACCCTTTAAAGGTAAGACAAATAATTCACATTTATACTATAGTACTTCCGGGTGAACCAGAGGCATAATGTAATCACAGAACAACAACCGTGTAAAGAACATCCCATAGGTCAATTGTTACATATGTAGGCACTGTGTGCATTATTTAATCTAAGCTTTACATGTATGTAAGGGAGTTGTTGATTTTTGCATTATGTGATACTGATGTTTATTGATCTATTTATAGACTGAGGGAAATCCCTCTAGGCTAACCTATGTTGTGAACTTTTGCTGGATTGAACATTCTACAGTGTCTGGATAGATTTGCTGTACTTTGGAAATTACTTACTTATTGTATACAGTGTATGATTCTACCAGAGAGTGGATTTACTTCATTATTGTCCATATCTTGGAGCAGACAGTACAGTTGTGCAAACTCTCTGAATATCACTATACAGACACTTTGTGTGATTGGATATCAAAAGGATCACAGGATAAGAACATTTTGTGTTATCGAACAGATCACAGGATACAGATATCTGTGTGTTAGTGGACACTGGACGGATCAGAGGACAGACCAAAGGGCAGATTGCTGGATACAGTGAACAAACTTAATTGTCAGTTACAGTGGTCAGGTTATGTTGGTCTCATTATTGTATCAATGTATGTACTATTAAGAGCATACCAGTTGACTGTAATCATTATTTTTAATTGTTAAATAAATTTGTCAAGTTAAATTTTTCGTCTTTTCCTGTTGCAGCTTAAAAGGAACTGGTAATTGCTACCGTGCTTTCCCCATGACTGTAACACAATGAAATGGAAGGCGGGACTTTCACACTGGTGAATTTTACATACTGTGAGGAATTTCCCTTTTCCTAACTCTGTGTGGGACCAACACTCCCAACATTACCGCAATCACAATAAGGTATTGTTTTTAAGAAAATCTATTATAGTATTAGTGATGTGTTATCCACTAACATTATTCACACAAGCATCAGTTTACAAGTACATAGTTGAATCACTTTCATTTTACATTTTCACTGTCTTACAGCCATTACTGTCTAACAATAATATTATATCTTTATGCAAAAGAAGTAGGTTATTCAAAAAAACAAGTGCAAATTCTTGCTGCATATTTCTCTTTTTTGTTTGTTTCAGTCTTTTATCTACATGGACAGGTTTTTGTGTCTCTCATCGAGAAATGATTTTTAATTTAAGATATTGTGCGATTTATTTTATTATTGTTTGTGCTTTAAACATGGAACAATGTCACAATGACTTTTTTATTGATTTGAAGCTGTGATTTCCAATGACCTGCATCTTGTGACAAATTACTGCAAGATGAACCTCCAATAAAATAATATAACTGTCTGCTTCAAAGTCTTATGGGACCCTATTTTGTAAAAGTGAAGCAGTGTACTGCAAGCAGATGTCACAAATGAGGGGTTTGACTTTTAACCCAGTATACAGGACAGTGATGCTGATTACTTCATTGATATATCTGCACTAATCAGATGCCGTTTCTACTGACAAGTTGCAATTAGCAACTCTACGTTCTAATTCAAACCCACAGTACACATGCATCATCTGAATTTATTGCCACTTTAAACAGAGTATATCAGTCATACAATAACTAGTGGGTTTACTAGTTGGAGGAAATACATGGAATAGCAGTGGGTGAAGATTCTCACTCTAACACATTAGGTTTCAGTAAACAACTACTAACTTGCACACTTAAGCCTCCTTTTCATATACACATTTTCAATAGGTAGCAAATGACGGTTATAAAGCCGTCTTCAACCTTCCTAACATCCTCTTTAAATCTTCTTCTTCCTTAATGCAGGTGTTCCACTGGAGCCGACCCTGTAACTGACCCTACGACTCTAGGGTCGGTTGCGAAAGTTGGAAAGGGCGGAGTCGGTTATGAAATCCCCGACAGGACGGTATAGTTACAGACAGGCCATCATGACAAGATGTAGGGTCGGGACGTTTTTTACATGGCCAGTCATAGAAGTATTACGACAAGCCCTAAACCCCAAACAGACAAGCCAGATCACAAACAGACAAGCGGTAAAGACAAACAGACAAGCCAGGAGCATGTTCCTGACCCTTTCCCAACAGGACTGTTTATGGGGGTCGGTATCTAGAGTCAGGATCCAGATTTGGGATCCATATCACACTATATAAACCCCCTTCCGCTGTGATGTGCCATTCATTTCACACTTCAAAGATGACAGGAACACATTGAGGGTCCTTTTGTTTTTTATTGAGTTGAATATGTTATTATTCATCATGATTTCAAGACACAGAAGACAGCAGAATCCAGCACCCCCACCAGCCAGAAGGAGAAGGAAGCCACAGAATCAATGGGACACGCCCTGGATACTGCAGAGAGAGGAGAGAGGTTGCTACAGAGCACTCTTGGATGAGTTAATTACTAATGACATACCAGGCTACAGAAACTTTACCTGGATGGAACCACTTTAAACATAGTATATAAGTCATTTTTGATTTGATTGAAGAAAGAATCACTCCCCATCTCAGGAAGTCAATCAGCAACTTCAGGAAGCAACTGGAAGTCAGCTTGAAACTGACAGTTACTTTGAGACACTTATCCACAGGGGAAACATACACTTCAATGCAATACCACTGGAGGGTTGGAAGAACGACCATCTGAAAATTTGTCCCCAGGTCTGCAAAGCCATTTTGAAAGACTTTCAACATGAGTACTTGATGTATCCCACTGATCCTGAAGACTGGAAGAAAATTGAAAAAAGATTTAGAAACAGATGGAATGTCCCCCATGCAGTCGGTGCACTAGATGGAAAACACATTGTTAACATGTGTGGTACTACATAACATGCTGAGAAGCCATCAGGTGGGAGCTGACAGACCACTCACTCCAGCTGATGACATACAACCACCACAGGCAGACCAGGGGGAACAGGTACATAATTGTAACTTCAGAAACCCATCGAGGGAGGGCAAACATCAACGAGACCTACTGAAACACTACTTCAGTCACATAGGGGTGTTGGCTGGGCAGGAGGACAGATTTTAAGAAGACTGACGGGAGAAGACAGAGGGGGGAACATGCACACCAGCTGAAATTTTACACCATTCAGAGAACTGACCATTAATAATGACTCTTTGAAATCTATCTGTGAGATAATCTTCAATCTAATTTAGTAAGGTGCCACTTATGCCCCATTTTTTCAGCTAGAATATTAAACCTTTATGCCAAACTCTGTCAAAAGCTTTAGAGATGTCAAAAAATACAATACGAATTTCTTTATTTTTATAAATAGCAGAACAGAAGGTATTATATATTTCAATTAACTGAGTGACTGTAGAACACCCCGGAAGAAAACCTGATTGCCATACAGATAAAGGAAAGTTGTCTCTGAAATGGTTGAAAACATATTTGAAAACTATTCTTTCCATCATCTTCCCAAGAATACTCACGAGAGATACTGGTCTATAGTTTCCCAAGATCTGTTTACTGCCTTTTTTATGTATAGGCACAATATTGGCTTGTTTCCACAGCTTTGGGACTTTACCTTTAGTCAAACAAAGACAAGTTAAATAATTTAGTTAGTGGTTTTACCAATGAAAAACTTGCTAGTTTAATCAAGTTTGGTGAGATACCATAGGATTTATTATTATCAAGAAATCTAATCTGATCTTTAAGATCTTATTCTTAAACTAGAATTTGATAAAAGATATTACACTTTGGGGAATCGTCATTTGGCAAATAAGCTGAGCTATCATCAAGTCTACTGGCTTCAGAAAAAAAAGGAATTAAAAGCATTAGCTTTTACTTGATCGTCACTAATTAATATCCCCTCTGGAGAGAGTAAGGGTGGTGTGGACATATCAGCAGTCTTCGTCAGGAATGATTTAGCAAGTTTGAAAAATGACCCCTGATGTAAATTTTTGTTGTCAATTTTTTTCATACAAACAAGTGAGGTATTCATTTTTATATCTAGCCACTAGACAAAAGTAGAAGTTTCTTTCAAGTTTATAGACATCCCAAGACATATATGTATTACAACACTTTGCTTTGGTATGTAATCGATTGACTTTACATTGTAATCTACGCAAGTAGCCATTATAAAAAGGCTTATCTGAGTTTCATACTGTAACTTCTTTGTGTGGTATCCAATCCTTAGAAGATTGCAAAATTTTATCAGTCAATGTGTTACACATTTTATCGACACTGTCTGCCTGAAAAGCAACACTCCAGTCAAAATTAGTAAATGACTCTATATACTTTTCCAAGTTAACATTGTTAAAATTCCACATAATTTTCTGTAACACTTTGATTTCTTTGTTTGAAATAGTAACTTAACATAGATTGTGCAGTGATCATTGTTTGCTATGGGTGGTTCAGTCCCAGAAGTTTTAATATAGTTTGGAAAATTTGTTAAGCAATGATAAAGAACAGTGCTTGAAGTGTCAGTTATACACGTTAGTTCCTTTATAAGGACATTCAGACTATTTTCGACAGTGAAACTATTTACATGGTTGCCCTGTTGAGAATTAAAATCAGCATTTAAGTCACCAATAATTAAAATATTACAGGTATTTGTGCTGTTTAAGTTGTCTATGTTATTCTGAAGATGGAACCAAAATTCGCCATTAGTAGGTGGCCTGTAAGCCACATATAGTAGAAACTTATTAACATTGGCTCTTACCTCAAGCCAAATTATTTCAGTTTGGGGTGTTTACACATCTGTCCTAAACTATCGCTGTTTTTGATAAATGGTTTTTGAAATCCATCAATACCAAAATCATTTAGGCAATCAGAATCATTTAACCATGTCTCGCTCAGAGTAATAATTTGATACCTTGGTGCAATTTCATGTCTTATGATTTCCATTTTATAGAATACATTATCAACTGTGGGTTTTAAACTTCTGAT
Organism: Sabellastarte sp. h YS-2021; assembly: GCA_964017235.1. Taxonomy (NCBI): domain Eukaryota; kingdom Metazoa; phylum Annelida; class Polychaeta; order Sabellida; family Sabellidae; genus Sabellastarte; species Sabellastarte sp. h YS-2021. The sequence continues at coordinate 143,394,451 of OZ024928.1, forward strand.
ATTGATATGACAAATTGCCACATCAGAAAATTCTGAGTCGTCATTAATTGGCCCTGGATTACTTTCAATATCACCAGCCATTGCCAATAACAACTGAATGGTCATGAGCACTGGTAAGGCCTGAACATATACCAGACCAAAATATTGTGAGGAATTTGATTTATAAGTGTTACAGTATAAGGTTCGGAGTGAATGCCTGTTTATAAAATTTGAACAAAACTTTCCAACTGATTCCCTGTATTGCTCTATGCTAATACCCATTTAATATTATTAACCAGGGGCCAATTTCACTAAAGGACTTAAACTAAGTCCCTTTTTTGGCTAAGTCTTGGACTTAAATCTAAGACTTTGGTCTTAGCTAGAAAAATGGATTTCACAAAGGTGACTTAGCTAAGTCCAGGCTTATCATATAACCACAGTGGTTTTCTGTGTCATGTGACCTTTTGTATCTATTCAAAATATAATATTGATGCCACATATTCTTCATTTAATGTATTTTATCTAAGGATAAGTGCTGTTTTGAAATTGAAAACCTTGTTAGCACATATAAACTTCCCAAACACTACTTTAGTGAGGTGTTCTGCATAATTATAATTTATTTACAGCCATTTCAAATTTTGAAGTGGAGAAAAGTTTATGGCGGCCATATTTAAGTCCTCTTTACAAAATTTAAGCCCACTACCTCCCAGACTTAAAAGTTAAGTCCACTGACTTAGCAATTTCATGGACTTAGCTGCTTTGTGAAATCCACTAAGTCTAAGACCACAGACTTAGCAGTTTTTTGACAAAATTTAAGACCAAAGTCTTAGATTTAAGCCTAAATCTGGACTTAAGTCCCTTTGTGAAATCGGCCCCAGCTGTTTATAAACCATTTCTCTGACAGTCTGCAAGTCCCCACACAATACAAATTAACTGATGAGATGATGATAATATCAAAACTATACAGAAACATAACTGTACAAACTATAATACAGTTAAAAATATTATAAATTTTTTACAAAGGAACAGAATGATTTGAGGTTCAACAATTGGTTATCTCACCTACAACAGGGTAATAATTTGAATGGTCTAATTTACTCCAAGAAACACTTTTGTTGCACATTTCTGTTATGTTATCAATTCATGAAGAATTGGAAAGGTAGTTTCCATTCGCATATTAGTCTGTTTTCATTAAGTAACTAATTGGAATAACATAAGTTTAACAGTATTAGAAACAACTTTAAAGTAATGGATACATAGCTTTTCCATAATGTTATGTAAATATAATATGCAAATTTAATTGCAGTGATAAATAACACATTTTACAGAACAATATGCAGTTCATATTGCTTTGTGACCTACATTGCAATAATGAATTAGGAGCACTGGAAAGTAGTATCAGACTTTGGTACTTAATAAGAACATAACTCTAGTGATATTTAAGCATTGCACCATAAGGTATAATTATACAGGATATGATGATCAATATGCAATTAATATTATAATAGATCGGAACATGAATGATAGTTTAAATTCATTAATACCTGTATAACAACAATGCAGCTTATAATAATTTGTAACCATTATTTGCAATAATATTATTATGTTGATACTAGGGCTGTGACGGGTGCTGAAAAACGGCATCGAGTACTCGCCCTCTGACAACCTGCCCGAATTCGAGTAACAGCGAGATTTAGTACCTACCATTAGAAGTCTTCTGTAAACAAATAGTCGGTTCCCGAAATGAAACTTTTGAAGAAAAATGTCTTCTATTTGACCATATATTATAGAGAATATATGGAGTAAATTGTATGTTTTCAAGTGAAAATAACAACTTTAATTGATATTGTGTGACGGAAATGCTGAAATGTAGCATATTTTACACAAGTGTTTGATTACGTGGGTGATAACACAATACCTCGCGAGTGACCGAGTTTTTAAAATGGACTCGAGTACAAGCCAAGACCGCCTCGTACACTGAGGCTCGAGTACTCGTTCGCAGCCCTAGTTGATAGACTAGGCCCTTTTGGTTTGGTAAAACATTAGTGATATAAGAAATAGAAGATACAGTATCGCTTCCTATGTCAACAATATATATACACACAGGATGAATAATATTTTATATTGCAATATTATATATCTAATCAGGCGGAAGGATAATCAGACTTTAAACAAATGAAACTCAAATAAAGAGTTTGGACAAAAAGATGCTAAGAAGTATTGTTCCACCAAACTATTAAAACCATGAAAACAAAAATATTTTTTTTGGCAAGAATCTGTTGACCCTTCTGATAGGTTAACATAACGATTGGGAGATAATTCATATTTTTTAAATGGTTAATACCTGTAGACTAGCAATAAAGTCATAACTGTACATTAATATTATGAAGATGTACATGTCAAGTTTAGTTAAAGTGATCAACACCAAACTAGTTTATTGTATAGACTCTAAACAGGCAAAAAGTTATGTCAAGACTATTAGCAGCCATTAACCCACTAAGAGCATCCACAAATAGATGCAGTGAAATCCTGGTTCAAGTTAAGCATTGCATTGAGTGGGTTCAACTTAAAGAAATATTTCCAGATTGAAACAGACCATTAATATGCAATAGAAGATTGAAAATGCATGATATTACAACATCAGTAATAACTCTAATCATGCTACATTTGAAATAAAGTGAATGAAATAAAATAATAGTTCGGTAAGCTGTGCTTCTCGTATAATTCATATATAATTGTTGTAATTATAATAGAAATGTATCAGTGTAACAAGTCAGTTTTATCAATATTTACAGTGAGCTGTGCACTTCCTCAAGTAGTTTACCAAGCATGTTTCTACCTAGCCAGTTACTTTCCTCCCAGATTTTAGAGTCATGAATGGCAAGCCCCACACCCCAATATTTGTTGTGTGAATTTGCTTCCACCAGTTTGTGGTCACCTGTATCAATCAATCAATCAATCAATCAATCAATCAATCAATCAATCAATCAATCAATCAGTTGTCCAAGTGCTTAATCTCTGTATCTACAGATTCTAAGGCATACCATCCAGTTCGTAAGGCATAAATCATCAAGACATTAGACATGTTCCAAGTCGTACCCAGGGAGGCGATCCGGTGTTTAGTAGTTAGAAGCTATGGTGGAAATAATTTCTGAAATAGGTAGGTTTTTAGTTGACTTTTGAAACACGAGAGATACTGTATCCTTTAAATATTTCACTAAGTCTCTGTGTTGCTGAAACTTTGCTAACAGAGCCGTCTTCATGAAGCCACTGCTGACTTCCCTCCATGATGCAAGGTCAAAGTTGTTAACTTTGTGTCCCAGTGATTTGGCATGCTTCAGGTCAGACGATGCAAGAATTTTGCTTGAAGTGTCAGCATCATTGAAGTGGAGGGCTTTTTATGCATAAAAAACTGTTCCACTGTTGAGTAGTGATGGTTATCCACTGTAATTTCAGAAGGAAAGTGATTCGAAAATGGCGATGCATTTGTGAAGAACGCTGTGATGTTGTTCTTAGTTATGGTAGAGGTATTTTGGGGTCTGAGATTTTCTGGTAGCCTTGGGATGTCTTGTGTAGTGTAAAGTTTGTCATTAAATAGTAACTTGTCTACTACAAGCCTCACTTTGTATTTGGCCCCAGAATTGTAGACAGTTTTGAGTACAGGGATGGACTATTTCCTATGCTCAAGCACTTAATGTGGGAAATCTCCCACAACTAGGATACCAATACCTCTGAAGTTCCTCTTTGCCATGAGTACTCTTAGCTTGTCTTTAAAGTGGGCAAATTGTCGATGATAGGCTGAGTATTGTCACGTTTAGGACCTGTTCTGTGAGCACTTACTATATCCCTGCTGTCTAGTTTAATATGCATATCTTTACATAAGGCCAACACAATAGCCTCACAGTCTTCCCTAACATATGGATCTGGATTTTTTACATTGAGAAATTTCAAATTGTCCCGCCTCATGTGAGTTTCCAGACTGACAATGCAATCTGTCAGTTTACTTATTTGGGTTTCAGATTGAGCTTGGTTCCTTTTGAGGGTCCTATTTTCCAGCACCAGGTCATTCATCTTTGTATCTAACAGGTCAGTTACTGAGGTTAACTCTTGCCTAACATTGTCAAGTAATTTATGCAAGGAATCCAGTTCTGAGTTCAGGTTTTTTCCCACTGATTCAACTGAGCTCCTTAAATTTTTCAAGTCCTCATAGATTGGATTAAGCTCCTCATGTAAAGCATGCTTTACATCTGCAAAGGACATCTGTTGGGAAGCTGGAGAGACATGAGAGTGATCCCTTTTGGGAGTTTTACAAGGATGTCCAGTACTAAATGACCTTACTTTTCTATGTGCCCCTCTAAATGCTCCTGTTATGGCCATTGTGTACTTAAATGTCTGATTATTTATAAGAGTCACTAGTGTTTTCAAACCAATGTTTATCAATGGTGAAATAAGTATTCTACATTTCCCAATTAAGGTGTCCATAAACAGAATGGCAACATTGCCTCAAAACATTCATGTTCCCAGAACTCTTCAATTAGCACATAATGTTGGTATGCATGTCAACTTTCAGCCCAGAGGGTGGCTGGTGTGTTAATTAGAGATCAATTAGTCCAGTTCACAGAATTGATTGTGAGCTTATTATGGCCTCCCTCCCAAAAAGTGGGTGATATTACAAAATTATTTGTGTTCTTCAAAATAAAAGTGCAAATAACTGACCTTTTAATCTTAGTTTATCAGTTTAATTTATATAAATATATTCCCAGAGAATTAAGGGTCGGCAATGGTCGTAGAAATTCCGACAGGCCGGAAAACTACAACCGACCCTAACCAACCTTGTAAACATTGGTCCCTACTCTCCAAAATGCACAATTACCAACAGGCCGGCCCCAGTGGAACATCTGCATTAGCTACCTTCCCTGCATTTGTCCTAGCAACAGAAATTTTAGTTATGTTCAAAACTTCAGTCTGGTTATTGAAAATCACTTCTGACCGCCTCATACTGAGCTAAAGCCAAACTTTGTTGTTTGTTTTCCGAGATCGAAATAGTCTCTTTCCGTGAATTTCCACTTTGAAAACATATAAGTTTGTATTATAGACATAGAAAGAAACACAAGGTCGAGTCTAGGTTTTGCAGGGAAACAGCAGACCTTGACATGGGCCTACTGGGACTCTACTGTAGGGGGTGGGAGGTGGTTATTCTCAGCTGTACAAGGCAATAGGCATCATCAAAACTGAGGCACCATCATCTATTACATTTTCACCTGATTTTAGAAGAAAACCACTGTGATTTGACCGCAAATCACCACCTTACACTAACGCCGAGATGAGAAGAGGGCTTAAATGTCAGTGCTGGGATTTTGAACAAATGACCTCAGAGGTGCGAGTTGAATGTGCCACTCACCACACCAACATCGTCCCATAGACTACCCGCTCCCTGCCATAATTAAGCACACACTTTAAATTGGCACAAATATGAATAACGAATAAATTGAAACTTTAACCAATCAGAATCACTAATAAAAATAATAAGGGAGATAAAGGGCCTTTTCAATATGATGACCCAACTGAACCTTGACACTTACAAAAGATTTGTAGGACATGATTTCTACATTTTTGTTATTGTAGGTTGTTTTCACATTTGAAGTTCTAGAAGCAACTAAAATTGCGTCAATTTGACACAGTGCGTCCTTGCATGGGACATGGTATAATGTAACTTTGTTCTCTGCCAAAATTCAAGATGGTGGCCAAACTTTGGAAAATAAAAAACTTTTCATAGGCATTATATCCAGGCTCTGTAGTGCCCAAATGGTCCAATATTTGCTCGAAATGGAAACTCCAACAGTTTTTGACAGAATCAATATTTCCCATTCCCAGCAAAATTCAAGATGGCTGCCACAATGAAAAAAATAATTTTAAAATGTTTTAATAGTCGAAAATTTGCTCAGAATTGCTCTATCTCTAACAGTTTTTGAGATAATTGACGTTATCCATTTCTGGCAATATTCAAGATAGCAGCCGAAATTCTGAAAAGTAAAACTTTTTCACAGGCATAATTTCCAGGGTCTATGGTACTCAAAGTGTCTGAAATTTGCTTGAAATCACTACATCTCTAACAGTTTTCAAGATAATCAACATTTTTTATTTGTGCTAGAAGTACATGTAATACCTCAAATTTAATCTTTAGAAGTCTGCTATTGGTTTTCTAGTGGAAGCTAAAGCTATGCAATAACCTACAGGTCTCCAGTGCCACTGTTATAGCTGACCCAAAAGTAGGTGAATGACATATTTTAACAAAACACAAACGCAATAGTTTTCAAGTTATCAGTGATTTACTCTACAGTGAGAATCTCACACAGCTATTGCTCAGCTATGCAATTTTTTTTTTGTATTTGTATTTATACTCAGCACAATATCTCCATATACTCCAGGACGCAAAGTGTTATATGACCCATCCAACTGTACAAGTACAGCCCAACTCTCAAATTACTCACATTCCCCTGACTGAAAGACAGATGCTCCAAGATGACCATTTATCAACGTCCTTGAGGTACTTTAACCTCAGCCACTGGGGATAGGACCCAATGACAGAGGATCACAATTTTTAGTGGTCATCCGAGCCACTATGTATCATGATTGAACCCACTTAATCTGTGTTCCTAGGCGAGTGTGTTACCCACTATTTCAGTGTCTATGTAATGAGCTACGGGTCTACAATCTTAGAATTTTATAGCTGACCCAAAAGTAGATGAATAACATATTTCAACAAAATACTCTAAATGCAATAGGTTTCCAGTTACAAGTGATTTACTCAAGTGAGAATCTCAAAATAGCTATCACTCAGCTATACAATGAGCTACAGGTCAACAATCTTATTAATTTTATAGCTTACCCAAAAGTAGGTGAATAATATATTTCAACAAAATACTGTAAATGGAATAGTTTTCTAGTGACAAGTGATTTACCCAGCAGTGAGAATCTCAAAATAGCTATTGCTCAGCTATGCAATGGGCGACATGTCTGCAATCTTACTATGTTATAGCTGACCAAAAAGTGGGTGAATAGCATATTTCAACAAAGTACTCTAAATATAACAGTTTCTGTAAATGCAATAGTTTTCAAGTGATTTACTCAAGTATCTTAATAATGTTCAAACAATCGGCTATGGCGGCCATTTATTTTTTTCAAAATAAGGGCAAAATTTTACAGGCAAAACATTTGCAGGCCAGGACTTTCATGAGTAGTTTTTACATTCTGAAGTCCTTGGACCAATAATAAGGGAGAGATGAGGATGTTTAATATAATGACCCCATTTGACCTTGAAACAGGAGTCGACGGGTCTTTATTTAGACCTGGTAGATGTTGTGATTGGACATTTTAGCATGAATACTACATGTCCTAATGCATGTAATTTTCCAAGATATACTCACAGTTGTCTAAGGGATCCATGGTTTTCAGTAGTAGGTGGAGCAATCCCTGTCTGAAGGCTGAGTTCCCTGCTTCCTGGACCATGTCAACCCCAGGCCCCCTACCCTGTACATGACAAAACAAGGCAGTTATAGGCATGGCTACTTTGCTGTACAACACATGCAAATACAGTGGAACTCCTTTGGCTAGAACTCTGTTTAAGTAAGGTTCCTTAATTTTTGTCAGACAGTTAAAGTCTGTACACACTGATGATGATCTGATAATAAAGTTGGGCCTCATATAACATATCTTGTCTCTACACAAGAGGACCCATTTTCACTAACATTCTTATTATAAGAATTTTTAAAGAAGTAACTGTTTTTAATAAAAATTCTTAGAATAAGAATAAGTTATAAGAACAAGAAGTACATTGCATTATTATATTCACAGGAAATTTTACACTTTTAAATGTTAGATAAATAGTGACGAATTGGATGCAATGACTTTGTAAAATTAGGTAGCATCAGTACTTCAGATATTGATCAACATGCAGGTAATATTTGTGGGCAAATATGTATTGTAAATACACTTTTTATGGAAATTGCGAAACATTCTTGCTCTTAAGCATTTTACTAACTCTTAGAATTTTTTCTAAGAAAATACCTATATTCCAAGAAGATTCCTGATTGCAAGAATAAAGAATGTTTGTGAATATTGGACTGGAAATGATGTAATAAGATACCAAACAGTTTTATTATGAAAAAGTCTTTCCCTTTTATCAAATTGTTAGGTATCATCAGCATACATCATAGTGGTCCAGTTAAAATGGCCAAAAATGCTTCATTTCTGATGCAATTTTGAAAAATTTGTTTTGTTGCAAATAATAGAGTTCTTATATTGGATCATATTAATTTGGTCTGTACAAGCCTTAATACCTTTCATACAAAATGAAAACTACTGAATACTTTAAAGTGGATATTTTTTGAATTGTGAAAGCTTGAGCAGCTAAAAGATAGATAGTATTATTGTAAGAAAATAACTGCCTATTCACATCCATGGAGAAAATGTAATAAATACACAGTCAAGCCCTTACCACTAGACCTAGGATACATAGAATTTTTCTATTCAGTAGAAGTAACCATCTATGTGTTCACATTAGTCATTCAACTTGGCTTCACACAGTCTGAAGCTGATTGGGGATTGGGTGTGAATGCTCACAATCTTGGTTAACAAGGGGTAAACCTTACTTCTGCTCAGGAGGTGGATTGAAGAAAATTGGTTCAAATCCCATTTTAGTGTGAACCCTCTCAATCTGGGTTGACAAGGTTGAGTGTATTGTTACTGTAGACCAACTGACTTTCTGCCTTGAAGCAATTACTCACTTAGTATAAACATAATTATATACCTGAATCCTTTGCAAGCATATTGACACAAATATCATTTTTAAGTTTATCATTATCAATGTTGAAAAAATTACAGCCTTTTAAACATTTTTTATACATTCTCATTAAGCTAAAGTGTAAACTTTACTGTACTCAGATTCATGACACTTCTCAATCCAAATTAAACTGTGTAATGTGGACACTCAACCCGGATTGAAACAATCTGTTTCATACTGCTTCAACCCTCAATTCTTGTCAACTCAGAATGTAGTCTGAACAGGGTATATCAGGGCCTTGGAAAACCTTTCATTGTAATTAACCATGTCAACTGGAGCTCCTGGCATTGCAACACAAGTATCTGTCTGATCCCTGGAGGTTCAGCTTAACAATTGATTGTCCATTGATTAGTTCTGAATTTGTTATAACATTTTTATGACAAAATGTCCAAACATTCAATAACCATAGCTCTTATGACAAAATGTCCAAACATTCAATAACCATAGGTCTTAAAAAGTTCAACAATATATTATCATTATAATTCTGAGAATTAATTAAATATCAAAGTACACTGTAAAAGTTTAATATTCTTGTAGTAAGCTTACATAACTGTTGCATGTGCTGTTATATATTTCTATACATGTCAATATAACAAATAAAGTATGCAATACATGAACCATACTCAATCTTAGATTTCCATAATTATTTGAGTTACATACAAAAGTCAGATTTTAACGTTTTAAGAACTTTTTTCATAGTTTCAGGTTTTAGTGTGAACAAGTAACTTCAAAGGCTAACTTCTATATTGGATGAAAGACATTATCATACATACAGGGGATGAAAAGACTCATTAGGTGGAAGAAAAGTTGAGTGCATTTGGGCGCTAATTAACTTCCTGCGAAAGGCTGGAGGCAGCCCAATCAAAGTCACCTTTATGCCTTGAATACTGGGAAGCTGACAATCAATAAATATGGCCTTGTTTACCTGAGATATAGTCCCAATCTCACTGATTTTGGTACCTGTCTTGTTGCAGTAAACAAACTATTGTAAATTTTCACCTTATTACCTGGCTTCAAATAAATATGTTGTTCAGACAATTGGCTGATAGAGCACCCACCTTGATCACATGTTTAACACTTTCCAATACAGCTGAATCCATATTAGAAAAAAGGTAATTTAGTAGAAATTTATACATTTTGGGTCTACAGTGAGGAATGTGAAATATTAGCCACAGTATGTGAATTTACCAGTGAGGGAATCCTCCTTCTTTTTTTTTGACATTTGAGAAAGTCTTGACACGTTTGAGATTTCTCAGAATAAGCTTAAAGATTCTGATACACCTGGTGCAAAATTGGCACAAATTCTGACTACTCTGATGTATGTTTAAAAGGGTAAAATCCCATATTTTACGTACTGAGGTGAACTGCACATTTCTTACTCAAAGTAAATGTAAGGTTCTTAGAAAACATTTTCCAATTAAAATTTACCTTATTATCTGAAATTAAGCAGAATGACTAGTGTCCTTTTTGCTGGTCCAGTAACATTTTGTTTGGCGGGTCAAGATAACATGTGTTTATAAACTTTAGACTCCTACTCTTTTTCTTTACATTTGTCTTTTTTCTATTTCCTGTTTATGTACTGTAATGTCTGTGAACATTTTTCAATGCTTTGCGACACTGCTTTCAACTGTGTTTTTAAACAAAACCTGACACATAAATAGTTAAATATAAGAAAACAGTGAAGGGCAGTAATGGCCTTTGAAAATTAATTCATTAGTTACTCAATAATCCTTTCCAAATTCAGTCATGTGTGACCGGAAATACAATGTTTGAGAGAAAACAAAAATGGTCATGTTCAATTTGTATTGTTATAAATGAAGAAAGTAATATATTTTGAAAGAACAAATTAACATACCTAAGGATTGCTGCTTTTCATGAAAAGATCTCAGACTGATGCCAGTCTCTTTTTTTTAGTTTTCTGATCAGGGTGTTTTAAGTAGAAAGAAGATCACTTTGAGACTGGACACTTAAACCAAAAACCAACCATTAAATTATCCTTCAAACATTCTCAGAACCAGAATGCTCTATGAGAACAATTCTTCTAAACAGGGAACATTTTTATTTATAGAGAGAAACCTGATTAAATTTTATGTTTGACATATTTACAGGCGCTATCTACAAGAAGCAACAAACAATACTGGCTATTGAAGTATTGCACATTATCAGTGTGAGAGTGAAATTCTCCCTAAACTTTCATATTCACAGCCCTGTTACAGCCTTTATATCTATATTATCCAGCAAACATTTGAAGGGGAAGGTTAAAAAATGATGGGTATGAAACCCATTTATAATAGAAGGTTTAACTTATCAAAATGTTTTATGTACGCCATTTATAAAACATTTAATGACAAATGTTAGAAAAACATTACAAGGAACATTACAATGTCTCAGAAACATTACTTTAGCATTGCCTACCAATATTAACCTTAATTGGGATCAGAGGTCAAATTCAACCTGTTTTCACGTTGCTCACCATTGAAAAATTATTTTTATGTCTAATATTGTAAGATAGTGGCTTAAAAATTGTGAGCATTCAATTCTTACTTTTAGGCATTGCATATGAGGCAATTTTTGACAAAGTTCTCTAAAATCTACTAAATTCTCTTATTGCTCTCCTTCTTAAGTTTCTCTGTGTATCTAAAGCAATTTATGACATGAACATGCAATTTTTAAATTTTTTTCTTCTGTATGTGGTCAATACTTATTGATTTGAGGTTGATTTTAATTGCTGCAATACTTATGCCCCAAACCAGAATACATGAAGACACCACACCTCACGGATCACAAATTGAGTAGTACTGCTACATGAAAAGATAGACTTTCTTTTTAAGAATTCCTATAAAGACTGAGATAAACAAAAGTTGAGGTAAAAAAATGTAATCTAAAAATATAGAGATATCTAAAAAAGCCAACACAAAAAGCGCTAGCAAATGAAATTACTCTTATGTCAAATATGATATTTTCAAAGGTTTATTCTCATCCAAAGAACAGTAAAAAAGTCAGTGAATTTTCAACACAAACAACTTCAATCAATTACAAAAGGGCCACGAAAGCTTTATTGCCATTGGCACAGCAAGGCTTTCACAATTTTGTTGGGGTTTATAGGCTTCATTCATTTCCCTGCTGAAAATTAACTTCTCTTTTTTACCTGTCAGAGAAATTGTACCCACACAACCGAATTGTGCCCTACGGTAAAACAACCAACATCTGCCCCGACTCTTCACTTAATATGTTTGATGATATATTATTTTACACAGTGATTTTGTTTCATTGTTGTCACATCAATTTTTAGATTTTAATGACAAGAAAAATATCGTTTACACTACATATGAAATGAAAATAATATAAGTACTTTTTTACTGTGACTAACTTTAACATTGTATAGTGTCAGATTGTTAAAAAATACAAATTACCCACCAACCCACCCACCCCAATGCAATTTTCTAAATGTTTATAAGCACAACATGTGATAAATTGACTAAAGTCATGTTACAAATTATTCAGAAAATACTTATGTTTACTTCCAAAAATAGAAAGAGAGGTCTGCGGGCACAATGTCAGCTGACATTTGCAAACAACAGATTTTAGCTATATTCATGCAGATACAGAACTCAAGAATCTGCTGATAATGTTAGCCCTATGATGTAAAACAAAAATTGGAAACATCTTTCTCTTTTAGGTTTTCCAACATATCAATGATTTTCAAAACTGTGGGCATATTGATAAAATCTCCCAAAAATTGCAATTTTGATAATGCGGTCAAAATCACTTTATTTCTCCTCATGAGTTTTGAGATATTTGTGATTACTCAAAATCACTGAGAAATTGTAAAAATCCAAGATGGGCAGAAAAAAATAAAAATTTATAATAATTAGATATTGAGTCCCTAAATTCTTGACTACCCTATGGGGGTCAAAATGTGCTTGAAATCCCTCTATCTCTAATCATTTTTGAGAAATTGAAAATACTGAATTTTTTTTTGTGTCAAATGTCAAAAAAAAACATAAAAACTTTATTAAAAGATACAGTTAGAAAGATTAGAATGTCACAAATGTTTGTTTTTAAATCATCTGAAAAAGCTATTGGACAAATGTATCACGTCCTACATAGATGCCACCAACCATAAGTTTCTACTAATTTCAATTTGCAGCATCATTTAAATTGGAAAACCATAATCTACAAAAACCTGGAAGCAGCAACAAATTCAAACCTTAAAATTCAATATTCAGAATTCCAAATATTATTCTTCTTATTTTGAAATTTGGTAGTTGTTCCAGGACTTCATAATAACCACTTGCACCATATAATTTCATACAAATATCACCTCTTGATTTTCACATAATGACCATGCACAGCTAGATGGGATATATATATACTTAATCATACGTTTAAATTGTGCAAAGATCTCAATTATTTTGTGCCACTTCATGAATTATTTTCTCTAAATCCACATGAATGTTTAGAGAAACTACTGTGTAGAACAGTAATTAAAATCAGACTTCCCCAGTCCTCACATTACCTCATATAGATTTGGTTCATTTGCTGTTTTCTAAATGTAAGTTTCTTAGTCTTTGCAAAATCAAGGAATATTGCTTGAATCTATTATTTTACACTCAATAAATGTCATTGTTACTAGTTTGCTGACCAAAATAGTTAACAATACACATATGGCAACAGAGTCAGCAACATTACTATACAAGATGAACCAGTTTATAGTTTCCAACATGCTAAAATGTTGTATTTTTGTGAGCATAATTGGATGTTAATCGTACTTTTTGCTGTCTCCATTGACAGTATAAATCTACTTCAATTATTAAATAGATCAATTAATAAAGTTTACTGCTTCAAAACTTTTAGCTAACAAGTTAATGCTGTCATTTGGTTCATTAAATTGTCTTGTTTTGGATGAATTTTCTCTTTCTGTACCTTTACATAACAAACACCTATTTTCCTAGGCTGTGGGGTACAGGCATCTTTGATGTTATTTTTGTCTCATGCAAATTGGTAAAAATTGCTGGCGATAACTCTCGAGTAATCTCATTTATGTTAAATTAAATATAACTTCTATATTTGCAAACTTTTATCATCAATATCTATTAATAAGGAGCTTTTCAATTGGAAATCTTTTGTATGCAATCTATGCTACATCTATTAAGAGTGACCTGACAATGTAAAACATACTTCAAATTGATCTGTCTGTATTTCAGATGGGAAGTGCTACAAACTCTCAGATTGAGTGTCCTTATTATGGTCTAGAGTGCTCAATACGCTTGTACTGTAAACGTCCTCTGTAAGTGGACTCATTTTTTCATTCTATACAGAGTACAGTGTCATCAATAACTTCAGAATGTCTACTGATATTTGTGATTTAGAAAATTACCTTTTGTGAAAAACTGAATAAATTTATTAGTGATGTAGTTGTGAGTTTCATTTTTTCAGAATTGTAACTGCATTTGACAAAGTACCTTTTTCGGACCGTCCTGTTTCTATGAACAAATAAAAGTTACAATGGTGGGTTTGTTACATTATAACAGCTTTAATTACATGCTAAAGAAAGTTGCTTTTAATATGTTATCAATAACTATATACACATTTTTACAAAGATTATACAATGTACTTCCAGTGTTGAATATCAGGGAATATGACAGATGTTACAGAAGTGTGAGAAGGTGAAGATGTATATTCTAGTGGGTGATATGACATGCAAGTTGAACACAGGTATAAATGGAAACTGTTTTGAGATTCCAAAGACAGACGTACTGTACTTTTGTAGGTAAAATGGAAATTTGCCATAACTACAAACAAATCCTGTTGATGTTGCAGGTTCTAATTACATGGAAATCACAGCAACCAAAAACAAATTGCATTACCTCTTTAGATGAAACTTCAGCATCTGCATCTGAGGACACTGGTGGTTTGAATCCACAGAGCTTCTTGAATGCTTTCTCGGCAGTCTTGTTGAATTTCATGAATGATACATAGGCAATGTAGCATAAGAAAAGAATTAATGCTTCCCACCAATGGATCTTTTGGTCCAAAAAGAAAACAATCAATAAGATTAATGTAATACTGTAAAAGGAAACATCTCTGAAGAGAGGCCACCAGGTCAGATGCAGAACACCTCGGCTAACCACTGCACACATGCCAATAACAAACAGAATGTTGAAGACTGCACTGCCAAGGATCGTCCCTATGCCCACTTCACTTCTTGCTGCAAAGATCCCAATGAAACTGGTAAAGAGTTCTGGGGCACTCCCACCTGCTGCCATAAAGGTTGCACCTGCCACATCCTCACTGATGCCTAAGCTGGTGGTGATAACTTCCAATGAAGGCACAAAAAATTCATCACAAGTAATGGCCAAAGCTATGAACATATAGATAATCCCAATGATGTGCATGACTACGGCTCCACTTTTGAGCTGGTCGTCTGAAAAGATGTCTTCTGGGAATTCATTCCCCATAGCTTCAGTGATGGTAACTGTGGTGGATGATGTGGAATAGTCTACGCTTGCATTACTGTTTGCAAGACTTACATCATTTGCAGTGGTAGAAGTATCTTGTGAAAACTGCAATATCCTTCTCTGTATTGCAAGAGGTAGATGATCACTGTTTGAGCCAGCCATCTTGTTTATTGCGAGACTGCTTGAGGATTGCACTAATCCATTTTCTTGATTCTTAAACTCTTGTTGTCTTATGTCGTGTTTATCCTTTACTGTTAATACTTGTGAAACTCTTGGCAGAGGATGCTGTTTATCTTGGTACAGTGGAATGATTAAGCACAAACTGACAATGGTTGAAAATACCACAACTGCACCATACCGCCATCTCTTTCGAACATTCTTTCTGATTCTCCATGCATTAGCTTTTCCTGCAAAGCAAATGAAATACTGAAGCTAAAACTTTAAGCTTATACTGGATGATTGTATCTTAACTTTATAAGTCTTTCAACAAAATAAATATGTTATTTACATATCTCAATGTATTCAGAAGCCTTAGTGTCTAATATTTATCAATACAATGGACAAAGTAAGCAGGTTTGAAGAATAGGAGCCTTGGACTTTAGGCAAGCTAAACTGCATGGCTGCTTTAGTAGTTGGAAGGAGATAAAACTTATAATAGTAAATCTTCCCGATTGATATGTTCAAAAATATATATCATGAATGAAGATGAGAAAATTATATGAGTGCATAGCATGAATATTATATTGTTCACCTACATTCCCGATATATGTTTCTGTATGTGTCTAAAGAGGGATGTTTTACTTTATTATCCACCATGGCTGTATGGATTTTAATGTAACAAAAATGGGCAGAAGCTCTGTTAAAATACCTTTTTAATAATGTTATATAGCAAATTTGTAGGTTACATAGTTTCAGAAATATTTACCAAAAAGTAGCATTTCTTGATGAATTTATAACACTTATTATGTATGGTAAGTGAGGACGGGAATACAAAAACTATATCCCACTCAGTATATCCCCTCGTCAGACTCAATACAGGTCATGGTGCATAATAAAATGATTTAGTTTATTGGTGCTTTCTTCTTTGGTGTATAATAGAAAACTCAGATAGTCAGGAATCCTGTCTCAAGTGACTAAAAACACATTTCAACTTAACCAGGAATTCTTAGTAAGAGGGAAAATTTCTACAGAAATTATTTTTGTGTGACTTGACATCGGCTTCTTAAGTAGGAGCTTTACTTTACAGTTTTACTTAAACAGGAGAAACTGTACTTTTATGTCATCTTAAATATTTTGTCCTACTGCAATAAAAAAATGGTGATGTATAACTGTTAACATACCATATTCAAAAGAATATATCTGTAATGACAAATGGTTTAAATGTGTTTCTGACTAGTTGCCATTTTAGTAAGTACAGTTATAAATGAGCTATCTTTATCAACACTGAATCTGTAACTAAATTCTTTTCATATTATTTTTTTGGTAAATAAAAATAATGACACTTTTCCTCAGCAAATCTACATTTTCTATGTGTTAAAATCTTGTTTGAATTCAAATACACAATTGATACTGAAATATTTTGAAATGGATAATTTATGATTTTATTGAATGATTTTTAAAAAGTGTATGAGTACAAAATTGATATTTCTCAACTTTAGCAAATGATCATGGAATAACTTTGTCAGTTTTAACAGATTTAGAAAAGATAAATATCAAAATCCAAGATGTGCAACAAGTGTTGGCATCATGAATTACTTATTAATTTTGTGTTTTTGATAGATATAAATTCTGTGGCTTGTTAACTTCAATATTCCATGTTCTTTGACAGAATTTAGTCATTGTAATATAATAATTGAACGTATATCTCTTGGTCTTTTGATAAAGAAGAATATATCTGATATTTAGTCTAATATGGGCTGTCACTTTTTATATAAAAGTAAGTGATATTTGAAAGTAGGATAATTTGTTGGGAAAATATCAAAATACTTTTGAAGATGGAGCTGCAAACTAAATAACCTAACTGTTGCAGAGAAAATGGGTGTCCTATATTTTTAAAATAATTTTCATCAAAACTATCCATGAAAGGCACTATGCCAAAATATTTTAAAATTAAAATATAGACATATTAATATAGAGTTATGAAAGATTAATAGACATAATACATGAAACTAATCTCGATGTGTACAGTAATTTGCAAAGGTTCTTTAAATGAAAGTGGTTCCAATATTATTAATATTTCTTCATAACAATAAGGGCAATCCTAATCATGGTATTTTTGTTTCAAACTTTCATGAAATAGATATGAAGAACAAAATATTAATAACTTTTTCACTTACCTGTAAATATTTTCTCACTGGATGCATAAGAATCCATGTTTTGAATTTACAAATGCACTTCATTAAGATATTAACATTCTAAAAGGATGTTATACACTTGTATGTTACTGTAGTAATTCCTCAATGAACATCATTGATTATTATGTCATCTTTTTTTGTTTCCTTTGGCGTCTGTTACTTGTAATATTGCACAAAACCTTTTTTCTTGAATAAATGATTTTTGCAAAACTATAAATCAATCTCTCCCAACAGTTTTAAAGTATCAACAGCTCAGTAAAAACAAGAAACACCACATCACATAAAATCACCAATAACAGCTATACAATAGATTGTTCCATACAACACCTTCCATATAAATGCAACTTTGATTCCATTGCAGTTTTTGTTTTAAGTACCAAGTCTTTCAAGGCATTATTAATTTCAATAATTGTAGATGTCTTTATTGGCATAACTATTACATCATTATATTACACAGTGACACTAGTAGCTGCTCTGTTTTTTCTGTCAAGCAATCAAGCTACTCCCTAGTTGTTTACAATTAACTACCCTACTCCTGTTATTTACTTGTCTAGGGACAGGTAAATTAACTGTAACAGCTATGTCACTGATGATTATCTGTAGCGGGGTAAATTAAGTGGAATGTTGCTGTGTAGTAAAAGACAATCACACAATGTCTTTCTTGGGGGGGGGGGGGGGGGGGGTACCTTAGGCCTTACCTTTAGCCTTTCCAAAAGACTCTATATTTCGAGAATCTGATTTAATCAATTTTGATTCTTTTAGATAATAAAGAAATAAAACATTGAAGTAATTTACACACAAATCAATATTATTTAACACTGGGGTGACATGAATTCTTCATTTGTGAGATATTTAGTGTTTTACCTATGTGGTCTGTGATCTTTGGTATTATAGATCCTTTTCACAAATTAAAGATTAGCAGAAATCAACCTTAACATTAAGGTTTGTTTTGGTTTACAATGTGAGTGAAATCTTACCCATTTATCACTGATATTCTTTCCTAAATGCAACCCATGCAGTAAGTTAAAAATTCATCCCAGTTTAAATACAGTTTTCCCACATAATTTAACATTGAGTTTAGGATATGCATAGGAACAGTAAACTGTTCAAATCAGTCTTTAAAACTCTGTCATAACTGAGATATGAGATTTTGTTCAATACCACCGAGTCAGAATTCTCTATCACCCAAGCTTTCGTGTGAAAATTTAATGTAATATATCATATTACTGACAACTGATTTTTTTACTAATACACTGTTCGCCGGGTAGTTATGGTTGGCCTACACATTACAGCCATTCCACACTTTTTCTGGGTTTATTTCTCCTTGTACACGATCTAATTGCGATCGTCCATAATGTGACCATAATCACCAGGAATCAGCATGGGTACACAGATTATAATTCTATGTGGCGCTTTGGGACTTGATCCGTAAATGAATGTTAAAAAAATATCGGCAGAATAAACCATCTCATCTCTTTTACCCTTCCACCAGGCTATAGGTTGTTTTCTGTTGTCTTCTTAATTAGCCTCCCAGCAGGCACAGGTCCAATTCTTGACATCATGTTTTGGTCATGTTAGTATATGACATCAAGTAACTATCACTCGGACATGATTTAAGGTGGTCACGTCATCTGACACAAATCTGACATCCAGTTTATGTGACATGACATGACTTTATGTCAATAACATACCTACAATATCAACTAGATGACAAAATGATAACCAGACCTAATGTGATTGTATTATCCTATTCAATGACATAAAATTGACACCATCCCAACATGACTTTTTGTAGTCATGTCAAATGATGAAAATATGATGTTCGAATAATATGATGTGACCTGATATTCTACTCGGGCATTGTTTCTGACATCTTAATGATATTAATATGATGTCACTTTGTTAAAACATTTCAAGTGGCGTATCATCATATCATTTGAGATCGGATTAACATCAGTATTCTATAAAATTATATCATTTTTAGGAATATTACAAATGTAATATCATCCTGTACACCAGCCAGGGTCATATTAGGACAGGCCCTCAGCTTTTTCACATGAGTAGGGTCAAACCTAGGCAGAGGTGACAACCTTTGATTAGATGCTGAACCTACTAACTTGGCCTCTAGTCTCTGTGATGTTGCTTTGACAAAAATAATTAAGTTTTGGTACAGACAAAACAATTATGTTTAAAACTGTAACTAAAATGCTGTGTGACAGCAAAAATTTACAAGAAATATGTTGTTTTGTAAACAAATGTATACTTTAGTGTTTGCAACCAAGCCAAAGATTGAATAAATAAAGATAAAAGTTCAGAAAAAGGGCTTCTAATATTCAAACTTTTGTACCCATAATTTGTATCTTTACAAATGGTATAAATTTTTGAACTGGTTCCCACTGAACATTTATTATTTTCTCCCATGGAATAATCTTTATAGTACATGGAAATCACTTAAGGCTGTGTCAGGTAAGTGTACACAAATGGTAGTTAAAGCAATGTAATGTGATATTAACTGTGAAAACAAAATGTTATTAACCAATATTTTTATTACTGAAAATTAGTTTCAGCACTTGTGAAATGATGTCAATCAGATTTTTATATCAGTACATCAAATTGATGTCAGTTTCTGATGTCATATAGACATGAAGTCAGTCCAAATTGGGCGATCATATTGATGTCTTATGCTGATATCAAATTTATATCGGCTACTAGATGTCATTTTTATGGCTTTTGGAGATGTCAAATAGACTAGGCTACTAAAGATCTGTTTGACATTTAACATATGATGTCATTTCGAATTTCAAATAAGCATCAGTTTCTGATGTCTTGCCCAGTGTCTTTTTGATTTCTTTTTGATATCCTATTGCCTGCTGGGCTGGTTCTCGTTTTCTGCAGAAATTTAATCCATATCTGAAAAAATATAATGCTTTAATATGCTCAACAGGAAGCATGTAAAGGGCGATAATGTTGTAAATAAGCCCATAGCTGCGTGTCACGCATATACAGCTGCAACATATGCCACACGTTCTCAGATTAAAAGTAATTAAGAGTGGGGACACTGCATGGTTATAATATAAAGGAAAGTGCAATAAACCCAACCCAAGAATATCAAGGCTACCTTATAGTGCAACATGGTTATTGAATATCCATAGCAACAGTTGCTTAGTAACGGCAGCTGCAAATGAAATTATGATGTTTTTCTGAGACTTGTCACGGAGACCATGTGTAGCAAAGTGAGGGCAGGTGTGTTGGTAAAGTTATATATATTTATTATATATTAGGTTTAAAAAACACTCACACCCACATACCCCAAAAGACGTATTAATTAGTTGTATCTTCATGCTCTGAAATACAGTTATTAACAATGTCCATAATAAGCCAAATGAAGCGATCAGTTCACTTGTATGTGTCACGGATTTATTGATGCATGTGAGACACCAACTCAACCTTTTCACCTTTTTTCCATACTTTTCAACACCCTTTCCAAAATCTTCAAATGGAAAATGTTAGTAATAACAATGACCTCAAAATTAAGCCCAAAAAGTAAGAATTGGTAGTTCATTAAAATATTATTCATACAATCAACCATCTTGACGTGGCTTCCAGAAATATCAGGGATATTTTGCGATTTACCGAATAGGATGAAAAGGACTTTAAGTTAACGGAGTGCTTAAGTTAAAGTATCCAACGGGAGATGACAACATGTCTATGTAAAGTTGCGATTTGTATGTGTTTTCATAATCATGATAATGAAACCTTTGTTATTTACATGTATTGCATAGTCTTAAACTTTAAATGTGGTTTTATCATCACAAAGGATCTATTTTATTTATCCTTTTGTTCTGGAGTTAAAAAAGGATACTTATTGACAGAAAACGTGATTAGACATAAAAACGTGACTCCAACTCTTAAAATGATATACGGTAAATATATCGATCAGCAGATGATCAATAGATCAAAACCTGTACATGTTATAATTTGTACAAGTCAACTTTTGCATAACACTACACATTCAATAGCAAGCAGCCATTGAATGTGTACATTCAATAGTTTAACTGTGCAATGTGTACATTCCACAACCATAGTCATTGAATGTGTATATGAACTTCAGAAATTGAAATAAGTAACTAATATTGTGTGAAACGGAACTTATTATTGTCATTTTCTTAATAAATCACATCTGTTGATATTAGCTTAAAATAAACTTTTGCATTAGCTGATTATCTGTGGTCAGCTACATAGTTATGCATTATAACAAAAACTGTTTTGTTTTCTAATAATGTTTATCTTAATCTGTTTTCTAATTATATTGTCCCACTGAATCTCTTTAACAATACAGGGTGCCACCATGGGGCTAATTACAATTAAATACCCCAATTTCACACTTAATTAGATTAACTACTTACTATCTCGTATCAGACATACACTGAAAGACCATAAAGTAACTATTCAGGCTTGAACTATTTTTCTTTTATCCTCTCACTGGGAGGCCAAATATTTCAATATTTGTGGATTAAAATAAAGCTTATGATTGAGGTTTGTAATGACTTTGATCAGAAAGGCTTGATGCATCATAAATAATCCAATGAAATATATGACATTTATGTCATTGCATATATGTTTATTCATAATGTTCTAGATTGATCCTTCTTTATGCCACTTCCTGAAATGTAACACTTCTATTGCAATAAAGTCAATCACTTATTATTATGCTAAAACTATCCAATATAGGTTATAAACTGAGTCTTTTCAATCAGTATCAGCTTTTCATATTTAATTATTTATACATTCCATGGCTTGGGTCATTGAATGTACACATTCAATGATTTTAGCCATTGAATGTACACATTCCACAGCTCAGCCATTGAAGGTATACATTCACTGATTTGGCCATTGAATGTACACATTCAATAGTTTGTATTCACATTCAATACAACATATATATTCTAATTATCGAGTTACCTACAGAGCCCCTAATAAGACATGGTAAAATAAAAATTACACCATGTATTAAGTCGTGCGCACGAGATGATCTCGTGATAACGAGAAAATAAGTCGTGATAATGAGATGATCTCATTACAATGAGATAATAAGTCGTGATAACAAGATCATCTCATGATATCAAGATGATCTGGTGATAATGAGATCATCTTGTGATATCAAGATCATCTTGGGATAACAAGATCATCTCGTTATCACAAGTTATTTTCTTGTGATAATGAGATGATGTCATTAGCACCACTCGTTTTCTTGATATCACAAGATCATCTTGTGTTCACCACTTATTTTCTTGATATCACAAGATGATCTTGTGCTCACTAGATAAAGTGGTGAGCTCCAGATGAAGTGGTGATAACGACTTAATAAGTGGTGAGCACTAGTTGATGTGGTGCTCACTACTTATTTTCTTGTTATCACAAGATGAAGTAGTGATCACCACATCATTTAGTTATAACCAGATCATCTCATGCTCACCACATCATCTGGTGATAACAAAAAAATAAGTAGTGAGCATCACATCATCTGGTGATCACTAGATGAAGTGGTGAGCGCGAGATGAACTATAGTGATAATAGAATGATCTGGTTAGCACCAGATAATGTGTGCTCACTACTTCATCTGGTTATAACAACATAATAACTACTTTATCTGGTGATCACCACTTTATCTAGTGAGCACAAGATCATCTGGTGAGCACCAGATGATCTTGTGATATCAAGAAAACAAGTGGTGCTATGAGATCATCTCATTATCACAACTTATTTTCTCATTATCACGAGATCATCTTGTGCACACGACTTAATACATGCTACAATTTTTATTTTACCATGTCCTATTAGGGGCTCCGTAAGTTACCATCTCAAAAATTCAAAAATAATGATAATTATATCAATTTATATTGAGTAAGCCAAAGTATTTGTGGCAGATAAAATGAAAATAAGTTATTCTAAAAATTAATTTTAAACCATAAACAATTTTTAGAAAGTGTTCATTTGGGTTTTAAAATTATTCATGTTTACATATAACCAGAAACAGATTTTGGGCGAAAGTCGTTTTGATTTTGTTGTATTTGTTTATAAAAATGTTTACAAGTCGTAACTATGAGTTGTAAAAATTATTCCCGAACTTAAAATTTATTTTAAGAATATAATGAGAGCCCATTCCACAAAGTTTTAGCTTTATCAGCAAGGCTTTGACTGAAGTGCTTCCTGAAGGTATTCACTGAGGATTACAACCATGGGGCCTTTATGTATACTATACAATGGCAGTTCTCTTGAATTATTCAGAGAATAAATCGACAGTTAATCATGATGTTTAATTCAATTTAACAGGTTACGAATAGGAAGTTTATTTTTGTTGTTTAATTTTTCATAGGATTCGTGCTAAAGGCACAAAAATACAATGGAATATGAAATATGGATGATGTAATGGAAAAGAGAAATATCACAATAATAAATATCATTGTGTAGAGTGGACAAAAATCTCATTACACAACAAAGGCCAGGTATCAAACATTGTACAGAAGTATTGATGAGAAAATAATTCTAATTCTAACCACCTTTTTAATAGGGTTTAATCCTCATTAAAAATCGAACTCTAAGCCCCAACAACCAAGATGTTCCAATCTTAAAAATCCAAGGACAAAAGGTCAGACCAAACCGGTATTTTTGATTAATGAAGAGATCGTGGAAGATATACTTGAGAAAGATGTAAGACTTAAAAACTTTCTTTCAAAAGGAGGTAATGGAGGAGAAAACACAAATCTCACCAGGCCACTGATGGGATTTGTGTAGGTGTATCAAAAACTCTAAGCAATTGTTTGACCAATTTAAAAATAGATTTTAAAAGCTTTGGAACCACACGATGTTTACCAGTACCTTGACACCACCTACAATACAGTTTCATATTTGGAGAAAGATGTTTTTCAAAATATTTAGGCGAACAAGTTTGAAGAAAGTTGTAGTCCAGTGAAACAATTTTAAACCAAACTGATAAGACAATTATGACACTTTAATAGGACATATAAGGCTGGGTATAAAAAATTTATTGTCACAGTATTTGATTGTGTCTATATTTTTCTAATTTTGTAAGAACCTTGCTGCAACTTGTATCAGTAGGCATATTTTACAAACGAAAATCTGCATAATCTGTTCAATCCAGATTCAGATTCTTTGGATTAGCTAAAATTGTGAAATGCAATTTTCTCTAGGCCTGAATTCAAATTAAAAAATAACATCAACCAACATAAATATCATATATTAATATAATATTATCATATTACAATATAATAAAACATTCCCCAAATGTTAACATTTCCTGCCACATTTTGCCACCAATATTTTACAAAAAAATTATGGGTAATCCAATGAATCTGAATCTGTTGATCTACCTGAGAAGGTAGATCGATGGATTCATAATCTGGAGTAGGATTCAAAGTCACATCACAAGCGAATCTGTTGATGTGAAGAATCAAGATTCGATGGATTCTAGTTGTGAAATACGCCTAGTGACGCAGATCAAACGTCAAAACCATTGAGGCAATCATCCCCCCCCCCCCTCCAAAAAAAAAAAAAATATATATGTATATATATGTTCATTGTAGGGTTTGGGCCCCAGTAATTTGCAAAACTTCTAAATTTCTCAGACAACCTTAGATTTGGTGATGTAACAAGCAGGCAGACCTCAAGTACATTTCCAAACGTTGGTACACTGGAGTGCCTTGTCAGAAAAGTTGTGGCGATGAGAACAAGATGCAACCTAATCTTTTAGATTACAACGAAGGAGAAGAAAACTCCTGCACAGATTTACATCCAATTTTCACAGTAGGTAAGCCTGGTTCTAACAAAGAATTGATTTAATACTGAGAATGATTCAATACAATTTTTTATTCAGGTTTTCAAAAGGATTTGATACAACACCCTAAATCAATGGAAGAGGAGTCAGACCTGTACGGGGGGGGGGGGGGGTGTGTGTGTGTGTGTGTGTGTGTATATATGCGCTCTCTGAGTGCTTTTGAGGATCTCTGCTAACTTGTCAAAACAAGATACGTGTCACCCAATAGGCTTCCACAAAAGTAATTAAGGCTACATATTGGATGTGCTTGACATCTCATTAACCCAATAAATCAATGTATGTTTCCTCTGCAGGAAATGTTTTTCGGGACCACATGAGGGTGTGGGCAAGGTCAGTTCTGAAGAAGTTGGTTACTACTTTAAATCATGTTGTTTGGTCACTACTTTAATTTATTTTACTTTGTATCAATACTATGTGGCTGCTTCTGATTGGACAGCCTTTGGCCCTCGTCTGTAAACCCCTGTCATTCTTCCATTTTGAAGTTGGAGGCACATGGGCACACAGCAAGAAAAATATTTTTACGAAATTTCAACTTCAAGTGCAACTGCAGATTATTTTTACGTCTAAGTGGTTTTATACTGAGTGTTTTTATATTTACTATTTTATTTTATATTGTGTTGTATACAATGGCAGAGGCTGACAACCGGCATTATAACTTGCGTTCTGGTACTAGTACTGTACAACTCCCAGTACAGATTCATATGTCTGATCCGGAATTTTTGACACAAATTTCACAGAATGATCAGAATTCAGATTCTGATGATTCGGCAAACTCTGAATTAGACTGTAGTGCGGTTATTGAAAATTCTGACACGGAACATACTACCGGCACAGAAAGTAAACAAGGTACTTCCAGTACACCAAGTACTTCGCTTGCTGGGAATACTTTGTCGGATGCTGCCACTCAACAGGCCATAAACGTTCAAATTCTAGCACAGCTTTCATCTATCAGTGATAGATTAAATGTACTTGAGAGTAAGAAAGTCAAAAAACATTCGGATCCGAAAAAAATCAAGGGAGTTTCCAAAAGTAAAGCCAGTACTCGAGTTACCCCGGTCACACTGCCACAGAATCAGTGCCCTACCTCCGGCATGCCAAGTTTACAGTCCATTAGACAAGATGCATTCATTCAAAGCCAAGTGGACCAGAGATTGAGAGATTTAGCTCAAAATACTACTGCAGGTACAAAGTTAAAATCCCTTAGAGGGGGACCTGTGGAGGTCTTGGTTTCGAACCGGGTCAAGTGGCCACAAGAATTTGTACTTTCTGGTTTCAAAAAAGAACGAATCCAATATGACCAATTGTCAGTAGTCCAATGGGTGGCTGGTTTCTGCCGGATCCTAAGAGAAGAGCAAGATCCTCAAGTGAAGGAGCACATGCTTGACTATCTAATAGCTCTTATGGAGGATGCCAATGACTTCTCTTGGGATGCGGCATGGGCCAGCCATGCTGTCCTGCTTTGTAGAATGGAGCAAGGGGAAGTAAAAAATTATACTGAAACTGAGAAGCTGGACAGGATAAGGCGAGCCAATGCTCAACGCCATGTAGCTAACACTTCTGAAGACGGGTCAAATTTTCAAAAGAAAATTAAAAATAAGGTACTCACTTGCTCATATTACAATCAGGGGACATGTATCCACCAAAAATCACATGACACAAAAGGT
The DNA here is from genome assembly GCA_964017235.1 of Sabellastarte sp. h YS-2021. Lineage (NCBI taxonomy): Eukaryota > Metazoa > Annelida > Polychaeta > Sabellida > Sabellidae > Sabellastarte > Sabellastarte sp. h YS-2021. The sequence continues at coordinate 143,421,606 of OZ024928.1, forward strand.
GTCACTTACAGACACATCTGTGCCCATTGTTTTCAACAGTTTGGCAAAACATACCCCCATTCGGAACACAATTGTAGGAGTAAGACAAAGAAAATGACAAAAAACGAGTAAGCCAGGGTGGGTTCGAACCTGCTCCCACCCGATTGTTTTCTACTAAAACTTATTTCAGCACACAGTTGCATTCTGCCAGGTCAGAATCATTTGTATCTAAACATCAAGCAATATGTTGGTTTCAACAAGCTAATGCCTTTGATACAGTTAAACCCAATAAGTCTTATGCGCAAGCATTACTTTCAAATGTAGATGGCAATGTGCCTTCCTACCCGAGGGTTGAGAGGAATCTTGGGGCTACTAACAACACAAAGCTAGGTATAGCAGGCAACAACCAAGGTTACAGCAGTGCTCATACAGTAGCTAAGATCCACAAAGTTCCATATGTTAAGTTGCCCAGCAAAGCTCAGTCACAGCCCTCCAGTAAGTCTATATGTAAAAAACAAAATCACATTGTGGCAAAAAATTTTCCACAGTCTTGGGGTAGTGGCAGTGTGACCGAGGTGGTTGCTCAAAAGCCGGAAATATTGTCAAACAACAGGTTCCATGTACTACAGCAGCTAGTTGCTGATGATCTATGTATGGTAGATACAGATACAAAAGACAGTATGGAAAACATGTCATGTTGCAGTAACCAGCCAACATTGGCTAACCAGGTCAAAAACTATTTGGTGGGAAAAAAAAACAAAAATGGGATTTTTGATGGGGAATCAAAAAATTCATGCAACAACATAGTCGACTTTAAGGTCGCAACTGTCAGTCAAAGTACACCCAAAGATTGTCTCAGCATGCACCCGTCTATTAGACCACATTTGCAAAACAGAAACTCAGAACCTCAATATTTCAACTCCAGTGAGGAGTGTCTTTTTAATGCCGAGTATGATGCACCATATGACCATATGTTACATCTGATTAATTCTCAAAAAAAACACCAAACAATTTGGTTTCTTCCCAAAATCTGCTTTGAAAATTTACCAAGGCCAGTCAGTTCAATGGGATCAGATACCCGACGTCTTGCAGGCTCATAAGTTAATAAAAGATAGCAATCTCCCAAACTTCCTACATTGTCGTATACCTGTCCAATCTGGACTTAACATCAAAGCCTGGAGAGGCTACCTCAAAAATTACTGGGACCAGCAATTGTGTGATCTGCTTGAGTTTGGTTTTCCTCTAGATTTTGATAGAACTTGTCAGTTACACTCTATGGAAGAAAATCACACTTCTGCTATCGAAAATATGCAGGACATTGGTAAATTTTTAGAAGAAGAGAGGCAATACCAAGCCATTTTAGGCCCTTTTGACACAAAACCTATAGATATGCATGTCTCCCCGTTGTTAGTTAGAGACAAACAAAATTCTACCAGCAAAAGAACCATTATGGACTTAAGCTGGCCAAAAGGAGCATCTGTTAACAATGGAGTGGCCAAAGATACATACTTGGGTACCCCTTATGACTTGAATTATCCCTCTGTTGATTCCATAACGAATTCATTGCGAAATTTGGGGCCTTCAGCACAAATCTACAAAATTGACATCAGCAGAGCTTTTAGACAAATAAAAATTGATCCTGGGGACATAGATCTACTAGGTATAAAGTTCCAAGATCAGTATTTTCTTGATAGATCGGTAGCTTTCGGATTTCGACATGGTTCCCAAATTTTTCAGAGATGTACAGATGCCATTCGTTACATTATGGCCCAACATGGCTTCCCATTATTGTACAATTATATAGACGATCTAATATATACTGGACTTCCTTCCAAAATCAATGAATCTTTCATATTTTTGAAGAAATTGTTGGGGGAGCTAGGATTAGACATTAATCCCCAAAAATTGGTTCCACCTGCCACTTCAGTCACTTGCTTAGGTATACTGGTAGATTCGGTGCAAAAAACCATCTCCATTCCAAGCGAAAAATTGGCTGAAATTGCTCAGCTTTGTGCAGACTGGGGTTCCAAGACTTATTGTAGCAAAAGGGACCTTCAATCCCTCCTGGGGTCTCTCCTTCATGTTTCTAGATATGTAAAATATTCCAGATTCTTTCTGAACAGAATGCTGCAATTATTGAGAGATAACGTAAATGCAAGGAAGATATTAATCACTGCTGACTTTAAACATGACTTAGCTTGGTTCAATTCCTTCCTTCCTCATTATAATGGTGTCACTTATTATGACCAATCCTATTGCCATTCAGAAGTACACCTGGATGCCTGTCTTACTGGTTTTGGGGGTGCTCATGGTAACATGGTATATGCCCTACCCATCCCCAAAGGCTATCTCCACTATAATATTGCTCATTTAGAGATACTAAACATAATAGTAGCACTGAAAATATGGGCTACTCATTGGGCAAATAGACGAGTATGTATCCATTGCGATAATATGGCAGTGGTAGAGGTTTTGAACTCTGGCAGGGCTAGGGACCCTACTCTGGCTCTGATAGCCAGAAACATTTGGCTTATTTGTGCAATTTTCCATATACAGATAGTAGTTGTACATATTCCAGGCCAGAGCAATGTTTTGGCAGATCTCCTTTCCAGGTGGCAATTTACTGCTGATAACTGTACACAGCTCGCTCATATATTCCCTGATTACAGTTGGATTCCAAAGCATTTAGATCTAACATTGTTAAACTATACAATATAAATTTCTGTTGTAGATTCCATGGGTAATGCAGCCCAGCTGGCCATGTCTGCTGTTGATAAGCTCAGGTCAGGATTCCGTCCTGCCACATTGAGGCAGTATCGTAGGATGTGGTCAGACTTCATAGCTTTCCAGGTGGCAGCTGGGCTGTTTCCCTATCAGGTGAATATTCATTTGCTGTTGGCCTTTCTAGAATTTTTACATCATAATGGAATTTCTTCTTCTCACTTACAAAACCATTTAACAGCCATTAGAGCTTTACATATCTTGCACGGCCTTGATACCAGTGCCTTTAGAGATGAAAGATTGGCCCTATTTGTCAAAGCAACTAGGCTGCAAGCCCCCTTTAACCCTTCAATTTCTGCCCATCTAGATGTCACTTTATTACAACGTATTATCCAGCAATGCGACAGCATGCAGTTTCCAGTGATCTTCAAGCCTTTGTACCTGGTGGTTTCCTTTTCATTTCTTAGGTTATCTAATGTTCTTCCACATTCAGTGGCCTCATTCGACCATACCAGACAGCTGGCTCGTGGTGACGTAATTTTTGGGGACTCTGGGGCAGTTTTACTGATAAAATGGTCCAAAACAATGCAGAACAGAAAGGATTTTACCACTGTTTCACTGCCAGATTTGGCAGGCTCGAACCTGTGCCCCATTATGGCGCTTAGAACCATGTTTGCAACATTCAAAGGCACTGATAACTCTCCAGTCTTTCTAATTCCCAGAGGATTAGTTCCATTGACTGACTCTGTAGCTCGCAAACATCTGAAGGACATTTCCAAGGCACTTTCCTTGAGTAAAGTACTCACATTCCATGATTTCCGTAGGGGTGCGGCTGCTTGGGCTTTTTCCCAGGGCGTACCTCTTGAGCACATAATGAAGCATGGTACCTGGAAATCCGATGCTGTTTGGTCCTACCTTTCCTCTGGTGTCACCACTACTTCCCCTGTAGCCCTTGCTTTTCAACGTGCCCTACGTACCTAGGTCCTACTTGGCTTTGGGTGCTTCTTATTTTCACCCTGTACACTGTGAATTCACAGTACCTTTATTATGATACAGATGCAAATGCTAATACTTTAACTTTTTAACTTTACCCTCTTTCATGGGTTATCAGCTGGAAACACACTGACTAGCATTTCTGGCCATTTTACCTTGCCTTGCTTCGTTTGTCAGTTTGACCTTGACCTCGGATTTGACCTTGGAGGTCATTGCTCCAGGACCTGTCTTCATGACCTCATTGTTGCTGGACTGGCCGGCGGGTTGGGCAAAATTTCATAGAAACCCATGGACTTTAGACAGATAATTTCATATTTGCTGCCCAGCCTGCTTGCTTTTCTTTCACCGTTCGTCATGTTGGGTTTTGACCTTCCATATTTGAAGGTCAGCTGCATGACCTTGGAGTTCACTACGGTTCAAGTTTCCTTTACTTAGGTCACTTGCAAGGCAGGCTTATTTGGCCAGTTAGGGACAAATACATAACTTAATTTCAATTGTTTTGAATCTATTTTAAATGTTATATTGTGCCTGATAAAAATTGGGTAGAAAAATAGGAAAATAAATGTTATATATCCCATGTTGCCTCTTTACTTCTTGGGAACTGTCACATATTTTACAGTGCGAATTATTTGTGAATTTCATGATGTCCTTGTTGAGGGTTATTCTACAAAATGAAAATGTACGTATTTTGTTCAAATGTCTAGCCTTATTTAATAAGCAGGTGAGCTCTTTTTATCCCTTTATAGCTACTACTATGTATTTTGTTTGTTAAGCTTACTTGGCTTGATTTCTCGATAAGTATTATATTTTTCTTGTTAACTTGATCCGATTTGGATTCAATCATCAATTTTGATCCGTTTTTGAATTCACCTCCCCATCTTGCTTAAAACAAGAGTTTCTTTGTAATTGTGAGAACACGTCCATTTTTAGTTGGCACAATGCATCTATATAGTATACATGTCATTATGCGTATATCACAGCCATAATCTGTTGAATCTAGATTCCTCAGATTAACAGATGAATTTTGCTTGTGAATGTGATGTGACTTGAATCTGAATCCGGATTATAAATCCATTGATCTACCTTCTGAGGTAGATCAACAGATTCATATTCATTGGATTACCCATAATTCTTTGTAAAATAATGGCGGCAAAATGCGGCAGGAAATTTTAACATTTGGGCATGTTTTATTTATGTTGGTTTATGTTATTTTTTTTTATTTTGGATTCACGTTGACAGAAAATTGCATTTCATAAATCTAGCTAATCCAAATCTGAATCTGGATTGCAAAGATCATGCAGATTTTTGTTTGTGAAATACCCCTAGTATTTTTACATCACCACAGCTAAGACAGATGAAAACTTATGGTCGTAACATGTATGAGTGCTTAATGAATAGCAAACCTTTGGTGAATCTTAAACATTTAACGTCAGTATGCATAATGTACTCTTACAGATAATGGACTTTACGTCACTACACTAAAAAGACGTAAGAAGTCAATGTCCACATTGTTAACTACATTATCTGCATTTTCTGGAACATGTTCATATCAAGATGCTGCACTTGTTTTCAATTGATTCTGTTTATTTTACATTTTTATTGGAAAATTTAATTCAAAGATTTTAATTTTTCTCAAAATCCAAAATGTTAAAAAACTTACCAAGCGATGCAGTGTCAGTCATAATCTATATCATTACCGATCCATGTGTCATAATTCACTAATGTGGGTGTTCCACCACACGACTAAGGCTCCCGATTAAGGGATTTTTGGGGTCGGTTTGAAAAATATGCTTAGTCCCAGGCGTCCTGTAAGGGTCGGTTGTGGTCGGTTGAGGCCGTGTGAAATATCAAACATGTTTGATATTTCTCCCGACTCAAACCGATTATTTTTTCCCGCCATAAACAAAATGTCCAGTCCCAGGCGTCCTCAGGCCTCCTCAGATCAAATTTACACAGTCCTATGTTGTCCCAGGCCGCCTGCGACCCTTAGTCCCCGACCCTTAGTCCCAGACCTCTATCACTTAGTCCCAGGCTTCCTGCGACCCTTAGTCCCATTGCCAAACAAAAATCGGCGATCCTGGTCTGGGGACGCCTGGGGACGCCTCAGGACATCTTGTGGGGTCGGTACTTAATCCTGTGTTAGTCGGGGCTTAGTCCCAGGAGGTCTGAGGCGTCCTGGGACCCAGTCGGTTTGTCTACAACAGGATCGTGGTTCAAACCGACCAGAAAAATGGCTTAGTCGGCTCTTAGTCCCAGACCAGTTAGGGACTGTCTGGGGCCGCCTGAGGCGTCCTGAGGCTTCCTGAGGACGATCTGTACTTAATCCCAGACTTTGAAACCGACCCAGTATTCCCCCCCCTTTTTTTTTTTTTTTCACCGACTGTCCACGATTAAGGGTCGCCGACAGGGTCGGGGCTTAATCCTTTGGTGGAACAAGGGCATAATATAAGTACAATGTAATCGTTTTGAATGTAGAACAAAGAAACAACCATTTTAAAAGGCTGAACATTAAATCTAAGAGATAGCTTTCACCAAATAATTTGATGTTCAATTATATTTTCAATTATAAATTTTCTGTAAAAACCCATTGAAAATGATTTAAAAGTGGTAAAATTTGTGTTATTAATTAATGTATAGTTCATGAATAATAGTTTAATATTATTTAAGCACAGAGGAATACTGTAAATTCATATCTATTTATTGATATGTATTAATATATTAATATATCCAAATCTTGACAGGTTTAGTATATCTTTGGCATTATTTGATATATTTCAATCAAAAAATGTCCGTAAAATATGCAATAAGGCATATTTATATAACTTGGCATATATTACAAACAGTCCTGAATAAGAGTCTTGTCAAATACATTATAAATCTACTGTAGACTAAATTCTGTTTAATTACTGCACCATTTTTTGGACATTCTCACTTCACAAATTTAACACCGCATTAACTATTTGTACATTGTATATTATTTTGTTTAATCAGGTATAGACACTTATTACCCTCCACCTTTTCATGCAGCTCTGTTCCACGCATTGAAATCCATGGAGCCCCTAAAAGGACAGTCACATAATATTTCATATATTTTTGTAGGTTGTCAGGATCAGATGAACTGGCAGTCATTTGAAAATTAGCCTTGTTCTCACAATTTATGTAGGTGTGAACACCCAATGATCCAGTGAACATGACAAAATAAGTCGTGATCACAAAGTCATGTACTCTGAGAAAAATAATTGCAATGATTATACCTCTGTTGGACTGTTGCATCTTTGTCTACTGACTCCCTTGAAAATATTGTCCCAAGCACAATCTTCTTGGGCTTATCAATTGGGAGTATGATTGCCGTAAGATAGATATCCCCAGGGCAGTATTCACGAATGGCCTCAGCCAAATCTTTGGCTCAATTAAGTTGGATATATTTGTGTACAAAAGTTAAGCCCGAGACTTGGGTAAGGCATTTTGAGAATATGGGCCCCAGGATGATAGTTAACTTTGCAAATGAGCCTTTCTTTCCTGAGTATTCAGAATGGATATTTTTACCCCACAGCCCTTAATGGGCTGTCAGGGTGTTGTTTTCACCCATGGTGTCTGGATCGGCGGGGGTGTAGGAAGTTGATACTTGGTAGGGACATTGGTTAAGAGGTAGAGGTGTGGAACGCCATGGTCTGACCTTGATTTGACTTTTGACCTTGCTGTAGTGACCTTGAGTTTGGAAGTCTTGTCCCGGGCTATATCTCAGAAAGTGTATGGTGTAGGAAGTTGATACTTGGTAGGGACCTTGGTTACGGGTGTAGGTGTGCAACGTCATGGTGTGACCTTGATTTGACCTTGCTGTTGTGACCTTGACCTATAAAATCTTGTCTGGGCTATATCTCGGAAATTGTAAGGTGTAGGAAGTTGATACTTGGTAGTGACATTGGTTAGGAGGTGTAGGTGTGCAGTGTCATGATGTGACCTTGATTTGACCTTTGACCTTGCCGTAGTGACCTTGACCTTTAAAATTTTGTCTGGGCAATATCTCTGAAACCATTAAGTGTAGGAGATTGATGCTGAGTAGTGACATTGCTTAGAGGTTGTAGGTGTGACACATTATGCTGCCATCTTGATTAGAGCTTTGACCTTGTCATAGTGACCATGAGTTTTAAAATCTTGTCCAGGCTATTTCTTGGATTCTGTAAGATGTAGAACATTGACACTCGGTAGGAATATTGGTTAGGGGGTGTAGGTATGCATCATGATGCAACCTTTAGCTTTGGCTTCAGTTAATAAAATTTTTCAGCTTCATAATTTTTAGTATACTGATTAATGCTGTCATCTTGCTATTGAATTGTCTTGTTTTAATACTTAACTTTACATACATTTTCTTTCTCTTAGAAGTTATTATATTTACTTAAACATTATTTAGACCTTTGTGTAAGTGACACTAGGCTTAAAGCATCCTGGTCTTTGTACTGTTTCACTACTTCTGTATCTCATGGTGTTGAAAACTATTTCTCCAGGATATGGGGGACGGGCATCTCTGATAATATTTTCAGTTTAAAGCAGTTACAACTAATGTTTTCAGTGGTACAAAAACTGCTACAACCTAGCTACACTTTTCTGTTAATACAGAGTCAAGTGTTCTTGTCCCAGGACCCAGTTTTGGAAAGCTTCTATAAGATAAAGGTCACTTAAATTTGAGGATTCCCTTCAATTTCTCCCTCCTTTTCACAGTTTCACAAAGTCTCCTTCCATAAAGGGAGACAGTCACCTTGAAATTTCATTCAACTCCTTAAATATTTTAAGGAAGCAAAGGACCTACCTTAAATTTAGGAAATGTCCTTCAAGGAATGTTTAATAATTTTCGAGGAACACTTTTAGTATTGGCTGTTAAAGGAGGCTTTGTGAAACTTGGCCCAGGCGAGGATTAGTTATGGGAGACCCCAATTATTGCACAAGAATGGTTTGAAGCTCTTGTATTATGATTGATTTTTATGAATCGTACCATTTGACAGGACAATCTCTACTCATATGACAGATCTTTGCAACACGGGACAAATCCCACAGTTTTGCAAATTTAATAAGTAAATTAAATTTTTATAAGTTAATACCCTATCCAATGGACAAATGCCAATCCGGTCGGCGCAGACCGGCCCGCCAAACGCCAGAAAAAGACATCCTGTGTTTCCACCGGCTGGCCGGTCCGTAGTACTGTGCACTCCCCAGATGGCGCTTCGTACTTCCTTCCTGTCTAGACAACCTGACGTCATAGCATCTTTTTCGTTGTCTAAACAAATTAGACCCCTAGTAAGCTGATAGCGGGGTCGGTGGGAGGGTCTTGTGTGTCCATTGGATAGGGTATGAACTTATAAAAATTTAATTTACTTATTAAATTTGCAATTTTATTGCGTTAATACTTCCTATCCAATGGACAATTGCTGAATAACTACCGCTTGGCCGGCGGGTAAGTTACTAGGGACTTATGTGAACTCATAAATAATGGCAAATTTTAACTTCGTCAGGAGACCTATAGGCCCAAGCCTGGGTTGACCTTAAGGTCAGGAAACCCTGTAAGGCCATGGTCGGTTGCCAGCAGCCGGTTAACCGGGCTATACCGCCGTTGCCTCCCCCCCCCCTTTTTTCAGACCTGCTCTGAGGTAGGGGAAGAGAGGGATGAGTTAAGTCCCAGAATGCAAATAAACCTCCCGAAGGAAGCACGCCACACTTAATTCTTATGTACATGAAGAAACCGTTTATACATATATACAAATCTCCTCAATCTAAGGGCCACCTGTGGATCTGCTGAGCAGCCACTGCCGAGCCCAATTGGTAAAGCTCTGAATCAGCCCAAAGCCCCGCCCTTCAAATAGAACTATGTGAAGGTATTATGTGACTTCAGAGGCAGGCTGACAAGACTGTATCCAAGGAAACTTCCGACTGGAAGACCTTAGAAGCATCAAAGGCCCTGACATCATGGGCTTTAACCTGATGTAAAATGTGGGCCTCCTGGTCAGAGAGCTCATAACATATGATCACAGTCTGCTTGATCCAAGAGGAGATAGTGGCAGGTGAGATGTCTTTGTCAAAAGCTTTCTTAAAGGAGACAAAAACCACCTCCTTATTCTGCCCGAGGTCCTGTCCAGATAGTAGCGCAATGCTCTGACTGGACAGAGGGACCTGTCAGACTTGAGGGATCTATCCAGAGTTGGGGCCAGGGCTGTTATACCCCTGGGGCCACACTGTCTGGACCCTCTTTGGCCAGCTGATTCTTGGGGAGAAAGCTGGGTGACGGGTACAGGGACACCTTGACCAGTCGGACTGGTGTCTAATATTTCTGTTTTGCCAAGCATGTATCTCACTTCTACTCTTGCCCGACCCCAGGGCCAAGAGGAAAACTGTCTTGAAGGTCAAATGCTTCAAGGAGGCCTCTTTACTTGGTTCAACATGACCCTTGTCAGCTGTTGTAAAAACCAGGGAGAGGTTCCAGGAGGTGATTCCCTTCCGGCCTTTGGGTCTGTCTCAGTGGAAACTATCCAGGAGACGAGTGAGATATTCATCCTTACTGATATTGATGGGCGAATTTCCCAGTCTATCAGCAATGTCTGACCTGTAACCATCAATGGTGCTGGGCTGCAACTTCCTGTCCTGAAATAGGTACATAAGGAAGTCAGCAACTAACTTAACAGGGGGTGCCCTGAAGTCCACCTGATGAATGATACATCACTTGTAAAAATGGCCCACTTGCCTCATAGACTGATCTGATTGATCCCCTCTGAGGAGCCTCAACTCTTGCTGCCACTGCCTCAGACAAGCCCTGCTCCTCGATTGCTGAGGCTCTAGGAGCCCTGCATGGATATTAAGGTTTGTCAGATTTCTGTGAGGGATCTGATTGAATGGCTGTCAACAGGTTGGGCATATTGGGAAGGCTCAGTGGGATTTGGCTGGACGTAGCCACTAGATCCCCAAACCAAGGCATGTTGGGCCACCCCGGAGCAATCAGAATGATTCTCTTGCATGGGGAGTCTTGCAACTTCTCCACCACTTTGCCCAATATGGCTGATGGTGGGAAGGTGTATGCTTTCAGATCCTACCATGGCTGACTCTGAGTGCATCCACTGCTGTGGCCAGGGGATCCGGTACCGGTGACACAAACACAGGCAACCTGTTGTTGAACCTCGTGGCATATAAGTCTATTTGGGCCGGTGCCACCTGCTGCATAGGGTGGAAGACCTCTGGAAGGAGAAACCACTGTTTGGATGGTCTGGCCTAGCCTGGATAGCTTGTCTGCTACCACATTCAGCCGGCCTGGAATGTGTCGTGCTTTAGAGTCACTTGTTTCCTGGTACACCAGGTCAAGATTCTCCATAGTAGGGCACAAAGCGGGGACGACCTCATGCCTCCTTCCTTGTTTACGTATGACACTACTGTGGTGTTGTCAGTTGCTACAGGTACTATCTTGTTGAGCAAAGGTCTTGGAACTCTTTTAAAGCCAGAAAGACTGCTTTAAGTTCTAGATAGTTTATATGCAGTTTTCTTCCCGGAGGGGACCAGGTTGCTCTTGCAAGTGCTCGTCTAAGCGGGCGCCCCACCCTTCTATTGATGCATCTGTAATTATTTGCAGAGCATGTTTTATTGGGTGTAATGGTTGGACTGTAAGTACATTGTCTTCCTTCAGCCATCATTGTAAAGGGGGTGCAAGGACCTGGGGGTTGGGATTACCTTTTCCAGTGATTCTGGGACCCTCCAGTTTGTGCTTGTGATGCCACTGAATGAGTCTCATATGAAGTTGGCCTACATGAACTTGCTTTTCTGTAGCTGTTAGTAAGCCTATCACAGACCTGAATTCCCGGACCGGGCAAGCCGGTAGGGATAGCAATTTCAGCATGTTCTCTTGAAGGTTCTGCTACCGGTCTGGAGTCAGTCGGACCGGATCAGACCTGAGGTCGAACTGGTAGCCTACAAAATTGAAGTCTTGTTTGGGCTCCAGCTCTGATTTCTCTAAGTTCACCAGCCAACCTAGTTGCTGACACATTATTTACTAGTTCCTGTGTATGTTGGAGACAAGCCTGGTGGGATCTGGCTCTCACCAACCAGTCGTCTAGGTACCGGTGGTTTCTTAAAACCTTGTGTATGGCCATCAATTCACCTCCTTTGGTATCACAATGAACTCCAAAGGTGCTGTGGACAAAACAAAAGGCAGGGCCTTGAACTGGTATGCCCGACCTTGGATGTGAAATCTCAGGCATTTCCTGGATTGTTCCTGTATAGGTATATGGACATAGGTATCCCTCCATCAACAATTGTACTACCTAGGGTCCAGCCCCCAAGGCTTCCTAAGTTCCCAAAGAGAGCTTAGTCTGGACCCTACAGGCAGATTGTGTGCCACATTTGGGACATTTGGTATTCTGACAATATTTTCTGTCCCTGACAATGATCCAAGTTAACAGTCTCTCTGTTCTTATTGGTCCACCTTTGCCCTGGGCCAGCAGCCTGCAAGTTGCAGCATTTACAGAGCAATTGTCAATTGTGAGATGTCTGACCTCTGGCCGGACATGATGACAAAATTTATTATCTCTCCAGTCAAGTCCAGCACCGATAACAGGTTGTTGAGAGGTATGATAAGGGAAGGTTGCCTGGCAGTAGCTTGGGACACTGTCATATCACTGTCATATCCCCAAGACCACTGACTGGTCTAAGAGTTCTCTGTAACCAAATTTACTTTAGGCAACTCTGTCCAGTACCAGGACTCCATACCCGGTACTTTACTGTAACCAGTAATTTTCTGTAACTGACAAAAAACTGGGAGGCTGGGGTCACCAAAGAATTTAGACAGCTACTGGTCTATATTTAGCCAGCTTTTTAAAACAGCTTTTTTTTTTTTTTTATGTAACCAGTTAACAGTAAGGACTGTGTATCCAGCACCCTGTTTGTAGACTCGTAACCGGTAGGTTGAAGCAAGTGTACAAGGCTGTGCAGCCAGTACCAGCCGGTACACTCTGTAACCAGTTGTTGAAGCAAGTGTACAACGCTGTGTAGCAAGTACCAGCCGGTACACTCTGTAACCAGTCGTTGAAGCAAGTGTACAAGGCTGTGTAGCCAGTACCAGCCGGTACACTCTGTAACCAGTTATTGAAGCAAGTGTACAGGACTGTGAAGTCGGTACCTGTCAGTACACTCTAAAACCAGTTGTGGAAGCAAGTGTACAGGGCTGTGTAGCCGGTACCCTGCCGGTACACTGTAACCAGTTGTTAAAGCTACTGCATAAGGTTGTGTTATCTTGTGTTGAAATCAGCTGGCTGTAGGTTTCCGCCATTAATAAAGTATTTCTTTTGAACGCACGTCTTATTTTGTAGATTTGACAGTTGCTGGGAAAGCCCTTATGATCTATATTTAGAAACAATTGTTGGTCGGTGTGTCACATGACCAGATTGCTGGTCGGAGGGACAACGTGATTGGCTGATTGGAGATGACGATCAGCTTCGTGACCTGTTCGGTGAATCACGTGACCAACTTCGGGGAAATGCCCTCACTGGACGCGTTCTTTCTTTATATCACAGTAAACGTGAGCTGACTGGTCGACTGATGCTTGTAGCAGAGAAGTCTGTACCAGTGTGCTGGAGGTGAATTTCAGGAACTAAAACTGGAGTCACAGTAGACGCGAGTGCAAGGAATGCACTTCCGACCTTCTTGTTCGGTGGATCACGTGATAAACTTCGTGATCTAGTCGGTGCATCACGTGACCAGCTTCGTGATTTGGCCAGAAGGACACGCGATTGGCTAACTGGAGATGACGTCAGTATTCGCGTTCTTTGTGTGATGCTTTACCGGCAACTTACAGTCCACAAAACCCCACTACCGACAACAAGGCCGGGTCTGCAAAGCAGTGACTGGAATCACAGTAGAGGTGAGTTCTGAAGAACGCACCTCCGACCTTACTGGTCGGTGAAAACACGTGACCAGCTTCGTGGTTGGTCGGAAGGACACACGATTGGCTGACTGGATATGATGTCAGAGGTCGCGTTCTTTTGTGCTGGCCGGTCGGCTGATGCTTTAAAAGCAGAGAAGCCTGGACCAGTGCGCTCTGTAGATGAAGTCCTGGCCGGTCTGAAGTCGATTCTTCTTCTCAGCCGGCTGTACACTCAAACCAGTTTCCTGGCCATCCACTGCCCTTACTACCGACACAAGTGCCGGGTCCACAAGGGAGGGACTGAGAGTGATTAAAGATGAAGTTCCTTCTATGTAAATACTGAGATCGGCTGAACATGAGCTTGCCGGTCGACTAATGCTTTACAGCAAAGATGTCTGGACCAGTGCGCCCTGAAGAAATCTGAAGAATTCATCTCTTGCTTCTGATGAAAAAACACTAAATACTCGAGCTAGGCTGGTGTGACTGATGCTTTACAGCAGAGAAGTCGGTACCAGTGCGCTCTGAAGAAATCTGAAGAATGCATCTTGCTGGGGGAATTCCTTCTTTACAGTGTTCAAAACTACGTAGACTGAAGTTTCCCGTGATTTCTATTTGTAGTACTAGAAAAGACGTTTCTATGGTGATTGTAGCTGGAAGGTTACAGCAGGTACATTCAAACAAAAAACACGGATAAAAATACCTTGTAAGTAGTATATCCATTATATTTCTAAATATTGTCAATCTGCCCCTAACAACACAATTGTTGAATGGGAGGAAACTAGAAAATGACTGCCTTCATATTCTCGTAGATTACTGCCCTATCATCAACACTAAATTGAGTCAACTAGGGAGCGTTTCCAGCAGATTTCTCGATGTATATCCGTGCTTGATATGTAATTAACACTTTACAATAAATTATTTGCAAGGAAGGTATAAAATCCGTCATAATGCACACTTTCCTTTAAAAAATCTGGAGATGGTTGAAAACACGTCTGCACAGTATACGCGCCAAACGAAAAAGATGCTATGACGTCAGGTTGTCTAGACAGGAAGGAAGTACGAAGCGCCATCTGGGGAGTGCACAGTACTACGGACCGGCCAGCCGGTGGAAACACAGGACGTCTTTTTCTGGCGTTTGGCGGGCCGGTCTGCGCCGACCAGATTAGCAATTGTCCATTAGATAGGAAGTATTAACGCAATAAAATAGTAGTTTTCTCGCCTTTTTGAAAACATCCCATCATTGTAAGATTGGAATAGTGATGTAAAAAAAGATCTCATGGATATCACCCGTTACATGCTAATAAAATAAAACTCACTACGTTATTACCTAGGCTCCATAAGAATCTAACTTTAATTTACATGTCTATACATTTTTTAATAATACAATTGTCTGTACTGTTGTCGGCCATTTCATGTTTATAACTTCCTGGTCAAAATATTTCATTTGTGCCAGGGAAATGAAGTTTAATTATTTTACAATGTGTCAACATGCCCGGCTTCAAAAGATTTATGTATATGCTGTTATGCTTCTAAAACCAGGACAATAGTAGTGATACAATTATAATTTCAATAATATTATTGTATAATGAATGCATGTATAGTTAGATGCATTTGCAGTACAAGTGAGGTTATGTAATGGAAATTCTGTTCATTTTCAAAGGTCGTAAGTCTTATTAGAATCTAATCTATTCTAATCTACTGCTTTGCAGGCGCAATATCTTCCCCACAAAGGGGAACTCAGTGCGTTAATTAAACAAAATCATTATCATAGGGAGAGTCAGGGGCGTTCAAGGTCAGTAATCCAGAATTGTTGTGTGACCAAGACTAAGTTGGGAAACTAGAGTTCAAGAGATGGGTTTTGAGGTACTTCCGAAAAGATGTAAAAGGGGGACTGTTTCTTACATGAAAGGGGAGAGTTCCAAAGGACTGGGGCATAGTGAATGAAGGAATTAGAGAAGTGTTTGATGGATTTGTGAACTCTACAGACGAAAAGTGAGGGTTTGAAGGAACTTGAGTTTTGGGGTGCTTCGCCTTGTATTTCTGGAAGAGGTGTAGGGGTGGATTAATTTTCTTAGGTAAACTGGTTGACCTTGGTTGAGAATTTTGTATGTAATGAGGCCAATTTTAAATTATACCCTGTATCTGACTGGGAACCAATGGAGTTTTTTAAGTTGAGGGGTAATGTGAGAGAATTTAGAGGAATGGGTGACAACCCTGCAGAGTGAGTTTTGGACTAGCTGCAATCTCCTTAACTCGAAATTAGTGAGCGATAAGAACAGTGAATTGCAATAATCCAATCTGCTGCTCGCGAACAGAACTGATGTAAAAAGGTCTAGAAGTGGACGAATTCTGTAGAGGTCTCTTGCATGAACTCTGGTGGACTTTATGACCTGTGACACGTGGTTTGAGAAATTGAAATTAGAGTCGAACACCACTCCGAGGTTCCTCACACTGGCGAGACCAGATTTCAATGAATATTGACAGGAAAATGACAGAGGAGTTGTTTACGATGTTTTTGGGAGTCTATGAGAATAAACACGGTTTTGTCTGGGTTAAGTTTTAATTTATTTATAAACATGAAATTCTGAATGGGCCTGCTTGAAAAAAAATTGGGCACTTACCTTGCTCAAGAGAAGTGTTGATTATTGAAGTGATGGGGGTGATGAGAATATTCAGATAGTCAAGAACAAGGAAAATGGGCCAAGGGAACATGATTTACTTGGAGAGTTGGTAATACGTTTGGTTACTTGATCCCCTGTTACAGTAGAAAAAGTGGAGAACATAGGGTGAGGAGAGTCAGTGGCGATGGGTTGGGAATTTAGGGAAACAGAGGATGTTGAGCATATTTTTTCAATTTTTTTTCTGCGAAGAACTCCACAAATCTGTCAGCCAAAAGTTGAGGGGGCTTTATCGATGGGAGGATCTTGGCTGGAAATCCATGTAACACATCACCCAGGACACGCCATAACTTTTGTGAGTTGTGATTATCCTGAATTGAGATTTGGCCTGCATGCAGATTCTGTTGTACTGGTGTACTTTCTGCATGTACTGGGATCTATTGAAGGTGGATTTATTTCTTCTCCAAATGGGTTTAAACAAACGCTTGGTCTCTGTTTCCGCAATTACGGTTTGCGTTAACCCATCCCGGGATATACTTTGCCTTGGAGCATGTTTGTTTATAACGGTCGACAAGGTGTTGTGATATTGTTTGTAGAGAGTATCAGCTTCTTTGGATGGATTATTAATCAGTTCAGAAGCAAGATCTGCTTTCATTTTCTCTTAATCAGTTTTATGGTATTTACAAAAGGAGACAGTAGCATTATTCTGGGATCTAGGGGTTAAAAAACTTAAGAGTGAAACTAACTGAAAAATGGTCGGAAAAGGCATCAGTGGTGTAGACATTGGAAATACATTTGTATTATCATTGTTGGATTTGGTTAAAACCAGGTCAAGAGTATGTCCATGAATATGGGTCAGGAAATTAACTTTCTGAATAAAGTCAAATGAATCAATCAGTGAGTGAAAAGTTTTTGAATTTGACCATGTTGTTTCAAGGTGAAAATTGAAGTCACTGATCATAACCAGATTTTCCGTAATGTGATGAATATCCTCCAAAAGTGACTGAAACTGTTTGAAGAAGGTTGGAGTACTGGAGGAAGGTGGTCTGTATATGTTCAGAAAGTAAAAAGATTCTTTGTTCACTGATATCTTGATGACGAAATTTTCGAAGGTGGAGCAGGCCTTTGTAGGAACAACGGATGCTTCCAGTCCATCTTTAACAAAAAAACCCTGTCTTCCACCATGGTGGACCTCTCGTGGCTGTTGATACTGATTGTAACCTGGTGGGGTGAATTCGGACAGGTTGGCACAGGTGGTATTGGGTCTTATCCAAGTCTCCGACATGGCGAAGAGATCAGTGTCATTGTCTAAAATAAATTTTCAGATGGCAGAATATTTGTTGTGAATTGATCTAATATTGACTTACTAAGCAGGGTTCCCACAGAATTTTGATAACTGGATTCAAGGTCTTTTCAAGGGTTTTCAAGGTCAACAACAACAATTCTCAAGGATATATTTTAAGGCACGGCCTCCTTTACCTCCCCTTCTAGCCATCCGTTAATCCCACAAAATTCTTTATTGTCACATGATTTTAACATTTTGTTACCTCATTACAACAATGCTATTTGTCAGAGATTAAAGAAAAAGCCATGCATAATTCAAAGGATATTCACTTTAATTTTCTTTTAGATCATACTTGCTTTGCTGAGTCTGACCATAGCCGTAAAAAAACTGGATGTTGCAGATGCAGAAGTTGGACAATAACAAATTCAAGGACTTTTCAAGGATTTATTCAATATTGGCTTAATTCAAGGGCTTTCAAGGCCTTGAAAATGAAGCAATTTTTTCAAGGATGTGGGAACCCTGCTTACATGACCTTTGAACAGTTGGATGGTCCTGGGTTTGGGTTGATGTCACCAGCAAGCAAGAGTAAGATGAAAAGGCGAAAAGGTGGTAGAGCTGGTGGAATTGATATTGATGATGAAATGTAGCCAAAAGGTGGTTATGGGGGGTCTGAAAGGCCAGAAACTGACAGCATCAGGGCACTGAATGCTGGAGTTACTTTGGTGCTGATATGCAGCAATGATTGGCTGGATTGCCAGTAAGATATGGAGGAAAATCATTTCTGAAAACCCAGGGGGGCTAAAAGTTAAAAACTAGATATAAAGAATGCATTGTGACTTTGGCCACAACTGAACACAATGTTTAAAAATCTTACTCCTCTTTATAGACTTGCTCTAAGTCTTTGTATTTGTTATTCTACCAAGTCTGACATAGTTGGAATCATTATGAATCGATCTGATGGGTGGAGATTCTACTGTCTGGTGAAATACAGCACCAAATTTTGGAAAAATGTCATTCAGTTCTCATATGATACCCAAGACAAAGGGTCTTGAGGAAGATCTATCCTCTTTATTTTGTTCTTTGTGTAATTCAGGAGGGGTGACAAGAAAAAATATTGATCAGCAATATATTTTCAGTGAAAAAAACAATGCCATGTGTGTTAGTGTATTTTAAGAAGTAATTGTCAGGGTGTGAACTTGTAATAGTTTGAAAAATGGACACAGCAGCAAAATGAAGGTATAAATATAATGGACTTGAAAAATAGTTCAACAGATTTTTTTTTCTTGATTTTTTTTCCATTTTAACATGGTGCCTCAGAGACTGGCAGGCACGGGTATACAACCCACCATCAGTTCCTCTTCACAATGTCATTCATACAGTTAACACGTTTACATTCTTCAGCCTTGCAGAATACAGAACAATCTGATATGTTTGTATTCCATTCATATTTTTTTTCTCCACACGGTAAGATATGTAACAATACTTCATTTTAATGGCAGTTTCTTGGTTTACATTTAAAAAAAGAGCAAGTCCTGCAGTGCCTACAGAAAATTTAGAAATAGCATTTATTTTAAATTATAGATTTTTAATTGCTCCTTGCTAAAATGCTGAAGAATTCTTTATGATGCGAGAATTATTCTCTAAAAGAAAGGATAATTTAAAACACAAGAAATTGGAGTTACAGACCCTAGAAAGGCAGGTTGCAGAGTCAGTATCACAGATAGGATCTGGAAACAAATTTCAAGGTAATTGTTTGTAAAAGGAACCTTGCTCAACCACTCTTTCTACTTTGGAATTGATCAGTGGAAGTGTCTGAGTTAGAGTCTGGAAACGGAATTTGAAGATAGTGGACATGGTGTCTTTCAAAAGGGCACCAATTTTGACAGCAAACCAGCCTGGTGGTGTCCTACCACCATGTCACATTTCAAATTGATCAGTGAAAGTGTCTTCTATTTAGACCCAGAAACTAAAGGTGCACGGAAAAAATGCCTCCCGGAAAAAATGCCTCCCGGAAAAATTGCCTCCTGGAAAAAATGCCTCCTGGAAAAAATGCCTCCCAATTATTTAGTGACTAGGAAAAAATGCCTCCTAAAATAAATGGAAAAATGCCTCCCAATTATTTAGTGACTAGGCTGTGATGTTGCTAGATGAAAACAGTTGTTTTCTTTCAACTGTGCTCAGGACCCATTTCAAAGAAGAATATAGAGCTGTGTTGTTGCTAGATGAAAACAGTTGTTTTCTTTCAACTGTGCTCAGGACCAATTTAAAGAAGAATATAAGGTTGTGATGTTGCTAGATGAAACTAAAATACTGAAGGACAGGTGCACGGATAGACAGATGCACCAACTGGCACAAATTTGGAATGTTCTAAAAAGCAAAATGTTGATGGACAGACAGACTGATGGATGGACGACAGACACATCAATCCAAATACAGTCAATCACCGAAAATAAGAACGTGGAATGTGCGAAGAATTTTAGGCCCCCCCTAGGGCCACGTTCTTATTTTCCATACAGGCATTTTGGCCCCCCCTAGGGGCACGTTCTTATTTTCCATACATCACTTTTGAGCCCCCCCAGACTCCTCACACATCTCAGAATTTAACAAGGCCTCTAGCTGATCAACTTCATCCTGTGTATATCCCTCAAACTCCACCTCCTCTTCATCAGACTCAAATAAATCACAAAGATGTGTTGGCATTTGTTTGTTTTTGGAATTAGTGTCACTTTTGGCTTTGTCTTTATGCTTTGTCTCTGTGTGCCCTTGTTTCCCTTGACAAAGATTTTGCACACATTACACCACTGTCCTTCAGACTGACCTTTTGACTGTGTCTGATGCTTCCATTTATGCACTTTTAAACTCCCAGCATTACCTGGCACAAATATTTCCAGGCTTGTTTTTAACAGATGGGGGAGAATCATAGGAAGACCCATCACTTTTTTCACAAATTTCCACATACTTTTTGTTTTCAGTTTATGTTATGATCTGTATTCACTAGTTCCTGCTATATATACAGAAATATGAAGACAGATTGCAATTAACATTGTCCTGCATTATACTTTATTAGTCTTTTATGTAGTTACCTACAATCAATTAAGTTATCTTACTACTATGTGATGTTGTTTTGATGAACTTCACCTGAGCATGAGTGAGTGGGGTACGGACATTTCGTACTCGGACATTTCGTACCGGGACATTTCGTACCAGGACAATTCGTACCCGGACATTTCGTACCCAGGCTAGGACATTTCGTACTCAAAATTTAAAAATTCAAAATGTTTTATTTATTGGTAGATTTTATTGAAATTTTATAGCACTTTCTCAGTTGGCACAAAGTACAAGGTTTTTTGAGTTTCAAGGTTGCAGCTTTTGGGAAGAAAATAAGTGTTGGATTTAAAGTTCATCAACAAATATTGTTTTAGAGTCTATAATTTAAAAATCACTTTAACTACAGCCACTTTACATATTTTCCAGTTTTAACAATCATAATAGAATAAATAATAGAACAAAATCAATAAATTGTGTAATGAATGTTAGAGAGCACAGAATCCCTCCTATTCTTTCATCAACAGCTTAATGGGTTTACCAGGTGACACTTGTTTTGTTTCATAGGATGACAAGCCTTATTCAGGGTTTGCACATGTTTTTGTCTTTCTGTTTTCATGTTTGCAAAAATAATCTGCTGGGGATTAACTGTTAATAGAGTCAAGTGTCACAGAAAACAGGGTTCCGATTAGTGACCAAGTTTGTGGCTTCATAGAAAAAGAAAAAAAGGCTGAAAAGGTATGAGTAAAATCTTTATTGAATGAATAACATTAAATCAAATAATCAGTTAATGATATTGTCTCCTGCAGAATAGATACCTTAACAGTAAATACATGAACAGACCCAGACTATGAACTTCCAAACCCCACAAAGCACCATATAAAATTTTAAAATGATAAACAAAAGATGTTAGACAACACATTGATTTAAATATATGGACAATTCCAGAGCTTCAGACCCCAAAACTGTAAACAACTAATTTTAAACATAAACTTTAAAAATACTTTTGCACAAGGTAAACATACAGTAAAAATTGTAACTTTAAATTTTGGGTATGAAATGTCCTAGGCTGGGTACGAAATGTCCGGGTACGAATTGTCCTGGTACAAAATGTCCTGGTACGAAATGTCCGGGTACGAAATGTCCTACACCCTGAGTGAGTAGGTAAGGGAGTTAGAGATGAAACACACCACATTGTATTAACACTTATGTAATCAAAACATCAAAAGTTAAGGGGGTCTTTGCAACAATAACTGATGTAGTTTGATATCTTTGATATAGTTTTATCCTGAGTATATTTCAAACAAATTCTTTGTTACACCCTTCTTAAAAGGGCATTGAATAATTTCAATGAAACATTTCTTTTTTTTTCTTTTAAGCAGGGTTTTTCCTGAGTACATTTCAAACATTATTTGTGATACTTTTCCTGAAAAGCTTATAAACAAATTTCAATACTAAATGTCTTGTAACTGCTTTGCATTTTGCTTTTCCTTGTTGTATTTCAAAATTAAAATATTATTCCTTACACTTTTCTTGAAAGTATTCTGAAAATAATAAAAAACTAAGTGCAGTTTAATATGATTCTTTAGACACATGAATGTTACTGTCATTTTTTTTTTTTTTTTTGTTCTTACAAGTTCTTTGAAATGGATGGAGGTATTTTGACATTCTTATTTTTGGTAAAAATTAGCAGGCCCATTTTGCCCGTTCTTATTTTTGGTAAAAATTAGTAAGGCCATTCGGGGGGGCCACATTCTTATTTTCGGGCGTTCTTATTTTCGGTGATTGACTGTAGTTACATGCAACCCAGCCAACTTGTACTTGCCATGTCTACAAGATACAGTCTTCATATGAAATATGTGGAAGTTTCGAATCCAGGGGAAAACCCCACTGGGCAAAACCCCACTCAGACCAAACCCCATCAGGCAAAACCCCACTCAGACACAACCCCACTCACTTATTTTAATTTCTGGACAAAACCCCACTTTTAAAATTATTTAAAAAAATTGAAGATGTTAAGATGTTTTTTTTTAATGTTAAGTTAAATCTAACTACTCAGGCTTTTATGATTAAAGGAACAGTTAAATCTGCTAGTGTTTGAAGTTTGACATTGGCTTTGTGTTCAGTGGTACTAACTACTCCTTCGCGAGAACATCCCAGATGGAATGGAGCCTCTCCTAGAGTACTTTGATAGTACCTATGTTTCTGGAACTTATCGCCAGATTCAACCACCACAGCTTCCTCTCCGTATGTGTCGCAAGCCACCTACATTCCTGCCATCCATCCATAATATTACTGACCAAAGCAATTATGTATTTTGCTTAATGTAATATACTTAATAGTGCTTAAATATTGTTGTTTTGCATTGTGTTTTTCATTGAAATTTGTATCATTGTTTAGTTCCATTGTTACTTTGATTTTTCCAACCAAAGCAACTATGTTATTTGCTTAATGTAATGTGCTTAAATATTAGTGCTTAAATATAATGCAGTTTTGCATTATGTTCTTCATACAAATGTTTCATGTCTATTTTTGTCATGACTTTGTATTTGTATCAATTAAAACTCTGCACATAATAAATATTTTTTTCATGAAGAGTGGGGTTTTGTCTTCATTCTTATTTATATGAGTGGGGTTGTGTCTGAGTGGGGTTTTGCCCGATGGGGTTTGGTCTGAGTGGGGTTATGCCCAGTGGGGTTTTGTCCGTTTACCGGAAGTTTCAGCCTTGCGCATAATAACTGGTTTCACAGATTGACAGCAAACGACATATAACCATTGAAAGGGTTAATTGGTGTTTCAATAACTGAAACATTAATATTTTAGATTGTTAATTAGCTGGAGAGAGAAAACTCACCCAGTCATCAGGTTGGGTATCAGTTATAGTTATCTGTTGGTCACATTTTTGGGCGATTTAATTATCAAAACCCAAACTGATTTTCACCAAATTTTCAGGACAAATTGATCCTCAGAAGTGCTTGAGTTGATAAGTTTTTGGGCAACATTAGGCAATAACTTTGCCATCCCAAACATTTTATATTTTTTTTTCACATTTAATGTGGTTGGGTTCTCTTCAGACTAAATCCCTGTACAGAGTTACAGCTAGTTTTCAATAAATCAGTACATATTCATCACAACAGCACAAAGTGTACATATCTGTTGGGAAACATGTGGCAGTAAATTTTGTCAAAAGTTTTGCAGCTTTTATCAATATAGGTGCTCTAGAGACCAATCCCTGAACTTTTTCCATTTTCAGGATACATTTATCCAGAAGAATTCTAGCTGATGACTTTGTGGGCAATGTCTGGTAACAACTGGTACCATGGGAAAACATTTTTGCATTTCTTTGATTTTAAAACCTTTTTCAGGTTTAAATACCCACCTGCATGGTCAGATAATTCTTGATATATCCAAGTTTAGTATGCCTTTTACTCTGGTTTATATCATGTCACATTATGGCTAATCATTGGATAGACTGAGTATCTGTCATTATAGCAGTCATTTCTTACACTCACTAAACCAGACTGGGGCAACTCGGCACCAACATATCACTCACCCCACATATTTTGACTGGATATTTTCTGTGGTACCCATCTTCTGTATGCCATAATTTTAAGGTAAACATAATCAAACACATATGTACAAACTTCAGCAATTCAGTCTACAATATTTTTATTTTGCAAAGGAAAATTATATCCCCAGACAATGGATGTGAATCCAGGAAATTTGCCAAATGCAAATTCTACACACAGGACTTTTACCCACAAGGAACTCTACCCACAAAAACTTTACAAAGTAGGATGTCTGCCCACAATATAAATTTTACTCACTGAAAAAGTAAATTTCTTTTTTGGGCTTGTTGCATGAAACCAACCCGCCTATTAATTTGATGTGTCCTTCATCTTCCGTTCATCTGTCTGTCCATCAATATTTTGGTTTTTGGACTCTTAACTCAAACATGCTTCTGCTGATCGATCTGAAATCTAACCCAGTGGTAGGGCACCACCTGGGCTAGGTTGTTTTCGACGTTGGTGCCATTCTGAAAAACAAGATGGCTGCTATGGCCATCATCTTGAAATTCTTTTTCCGGAATTTAACTTGACGCTTCTGCCCATCGATTTGAAACTTAACAGGGTGGTAGGACATCACCTAGGCTAGGTTGCTTTCGAAATTGGTGCCATTTGGAAAAACAAGATGGCTGACATCTTGAAATTCTATTTCTGGGCCCTACCTCAAAGATGCTTCCACCTATCGATTTCAAACTTCACGGAGTGGTTGTCTGGTTCCTGTCTCATGAGATTTAACATTATGTTTAGATTGACTGAAATGCCTGGACCTGGATCTATTTTTCATAGGGAGAGGTTTTCCGGGTATAAGATTAAGGTATCACATTTGATAGGCATTTCACCCATGGCACATCTGACACAGATGACGTTGCACACCTACACCCCTTAACCAAAGTCCATACCAAGTATCAACTTCCTACACCTTACAGTTTTCAAGATATAGCCCGGACAATATTTTAAGGGTTAAGTTCACTACTGCAAGGTTTAAGTTAAAGGTAAAGCAGACAATGACCTTACATACCTACACCCCCAACCAATGTCCCCAACAAATATCAACTTTCTACATCTTACAGTTTCTGAGATATAGGGTGGACAAGATTTTCATATTGAAGGCCACTACAGTAAGGTCAAAGGTCAAATCAAGATCACTATGATGTTGCACAACAACACCCCCAACCAAGGTCACTACCCAGTATCAACTACCTACACTTTATGCTTTGTCAGATATAAGCTGGACAAGATTTTCAAACTCAAGGTCACTACAGCAAGCTCAAATCAAGGTCACACCATGACATTGCACACCTACACCTCCAATCAAGAATCAACTTCCTACACCTTCCAGTTTCTGAGATATAGCCAGGACAAATTTTTTGTGGTCGCCTGCCCGAATGAATGACTGCCCGCCCACCCATCCAACCAACTACCCGCTGCCCATCTGGATGCCATGTTTAAAAACAATACCCGCACAGCTCTTAAAGGTTGTGGGGTAAATAACTGAAGAAATAAAGAGGATTTGTAACAAAAACACATGTTTCAAAAATAATTTTGTGTTTATTTATCATCTTTAGAAGCATAACTATGAATTTTTTAAAACATCACTGGCATACTTTAATTATGTTCTATACAAAAGTATGGTGTCACAAACTATACAAAGGAAGTACATGACTTTTTTTTGTGTGTGGTTATAATGAATGTCTGGTTTGAAATAAACTTGTATTTAAATACAGCATGGTTTTAAATTTTATTTTGTTTGCAAATGGGAAAAGAACTCATAGAGTAACAAATACTTGGCACAGCTTGTGAAACAACCAGAAAGGAAACCCCGACCTATTTCCTGGACATGTGTAAATTTCGGCAAATTTGACATTTTGTTATCTATTTTTACCGAAGTTTAAGCACAACATTAGATTTGATATCAACAGATCAGGGTATTGTTCACAGCTTCAAAATGGTAAAGTTTATCCACAAATTGGAAAAAAAAAACCTTGATCAAAATCTGTTGACATCATTTTCATTTCTTGTTTTAAGATCTGCATTATGACCCACTGGTAAAGCAGCTAAAATCTGTAAGCTTATGTACTTAGGTGCACCTTGAGGTCAATACAAATGTTTGGTTACTTTGTACCATTTCAGTATACATATATAACATTACATCACTGTCAAATTTTCAATGTTGAAGCCACATTGTGACAATTATGTGGTATTTACCTGCAGAGACCTACATATACCTACATTCTTACTGTTGAGTTCACAACTCAAAAGACTTTAAATCAGCCATTTCTATCACATTTCTACAAGCTTTATATTCACTACATTTAACTCTGACTATTCATGTTCACCAATTACATCTGAAATCAACCTGCAAGATCAGCCCATTACCCTGGTTCACAACACTATATTTTCTATGACCCCCAAAACATGACTACTGCAGTCATAATTTGTTTGTTTATTTGGGGTTTTACGTCGCTTTCAACACTGTACAGGTCATATCACGACGGGTAGTTGGAAGGGCAGAGGAAACCAGTACATATAGTTCGCTAGGGTTCTGTACTGTAAACTGCTGACCAACGGCAAGCAACTACCAGCTTTCCCACTTACGGCCATGACGGGGATCGAACCCCGGCCGCAGAGGTGGGAGGCGAGAGTGTTACCACTCTGCCACCGTGGCCCCCAACTACTGCAGTCATAAAAAATATTAAGTAAAGCCAAAAGTCTAGTAACATTACATAATGTCCACAAGCCACTCATCACTTTGGAATGTATACGAGAAAAAGAAGTACAACACATGTATGTACAAAACTCTTCTACATATGAAACAGAATACATAATCATTTACAGTTCTAACCTTTAACAAACAGGCAGAAAAATACACTGTCATTTCTGAGAAACTGCAACAAACAAAGTATTTCACTTAGATTCTGGATAGTCATGATATCTTGAAAGGCTTTTTGTAGACAGAGGAACAAATGGTTATTTACCACAGAAAGATTTAGGATGTTAATCCTTTAATTTTAAATACAGAGACATAGTAATCGATGTTTTACATCTGCTGACAAAGTCATGACATTCTGTCTGGTTATTGTTGTACAAGTGTTCATGTCATTGACTTGTCAGATATGACAATACCAGTACAACTGTAAACTGACAACTGTAAGTACACTGCACACCACACAAATGCTTCTGCTGACTTGCCTAAAGCCAAAAGATAAGAGGATAACATACATTTATAATCACTTTCCTGTCAAATCTGACTAGACATCCAATGATATTGATGGCAAGTGCATCATAATACACATATCCCATTAACACTGTTTGAGTGATAACTGGGATTTACACATATTGTCACCGGGGAACATATGATATACAATACCTCAACAATCAGTTTAGTTTGTTGATTCTGGTACAAATCCACCAAATTTCACGATACAATGGGAAACCTTTCAGACACACATATATGAAAAAATATTTCATGTCGAGCAGGAGTATTATTACATTGTTTATATTCATGAGTGCTATCTCATGAGTGCTATCTCATAAGTGCCATGCACTCGTATAATACTGTCATCTTCATTCATGACATATTTTTGTCTGTATGTCTAATGAGGGATGCTTTACTTTTATTATCCACACTTTTGTTATATAATAAACACATTATTTACACATTTTAAGACATAATGCTAACATATGCTGTCAATTACCAGTAATTATTAAAACATAAATATTTAACTCAATATTTCTCTGCCATTTCTAAAGAAATCCTTGTCTGCGCATGCCCCACAATTTTATTGAATGGAAGCTTGTACTATATTGACATCACTTCATTCATTAATTTCTTTGCGGTTTATTTATTTGAGAAATGCAGTACTAGAAGTTATCTCTTGATTTTGTTGGGAGTGAGGCTACTAAAACAATATTGGAAGACTTTGAAACTTAAGTAACAGGTTCTGAAAATTCGAGGGGCACTGTACACGAAATAATATATTTCAATTACTGAGTAGTTTATGAGATACATTCATTCTTGTTACATCCCCTGTAAATATTTTCACAACTTCCAGGGTTAAAAATTGTAAAACTTCCGAGATTAAGCATGTCTTCCACACTTTCGCGAGATGGTCTCCTGAGAGGAATCATGGTTTTTTTACAGTGTCCAAAATTTTGTAGATATTCTGCAGGTGTTCGGTCCAAATAGATCTTATCAACATACATTATTTCCTGTTTTGAAGTTTGGTAGATATGGGCCATACATGTCAATGAAAGAAATTTGTCTAAAAATCCTTTTTAAATTAGATGGAAGAATGGTAAAGCCATCGAAAGATTATTTATTTAGAAATATATAAAACGCATCTAAAACAGAAAGTAATTACCACTCGAAACTGCTGAAATTCTGCCAGAGAAACTTGCAAAAATGAGATCCATAACAGTATCTAGAGATGGCCACCCCCAGATATAAACAAACATAAGATCTGTAAAAATATCTTTCTAATGATGTATAGAACATATCTGTAGATTGCATGGTTTCCGAAAAAAATATATAAAAAAATTAGATATTTTTCGACAAATTTGTAATCCTAATTATGTAGAGTAACTGGCACCGGTGAACATAAAAATAGTATTATATCCCGCTCTGTATGTCACAGGGTGGATGTTAACTTTTTTCAGTACTTGCCAGCAGGGTAGATGGCATTCAGATTTCACTTACCCTTACCTAAAATGTACTTCCCCACCCTGTGTTATTCCAGAAGTTATTTAGCATGTCTTGAGATTAATAATTACATTTTAATAGGGTTTTCTCCATGACATCTTGCTACTCAATCATGTTACTAGGGCCAAGTCTGTCCCCCAGTGGTCTTGCCCGGAACCTTGAAATTTAAAAAGTAGTAGTCATTTATTTGGTACACTGGATGGAAACATTCTTATTTAGTATTACATTAATGTTATAATTACCATATAATTTTAACTGTAATGACATGAAAGTGGTAGTGATCAAATCAGTTATCTGACTTAAAATACATTTAGACAAATTAACAGAATTTTTTTTTTAAAAAGTAAGCCTAATTTACTTGTCCACATCAGCACAAAATCCACTTACCCTCACTGGAAATTCACTTGCCATGGACAGGCGGGCAAATGTTAAAGTCCAGTCCTGTATGTCTTCAACATAGGCTTTTGATGGATAATAAACATGTCAGTTTGAATGTATACAGGATATATATGTGAATGTAGGGACAGTTGTGTGTGGTTTAATCTGTCGAAAGATACTCTGGGAACAATGTATATTAATTTACACTTGACATGTGAGGGGAGAAAGAGAAAGGTGAAATCCATTACAGAGAGGCACAATGAAAATCTCCAATAAAGACTGTCTTTTTCTTTGCATCATGACAAATTCCTGTAAAACGTGATTTTGGACACAACTTTAGGTCATTTAACTCATATTTGTTGTCACTTTCTTTTAAATTTGGTGCTTAATTTCAAGGGGTTATCCAAGTGCCCAAATTTCACATGGACTGGTTAATTTTACATTTAAAAAAATCTGGCATTAGCCCACTTATTAACAATTTCCTGTTTATTTATCATTTCTGTATACAAAACAAGTTTCTTTATTTTTGAAAATAAATTTGAAAATTTTTATTACTCAAATGTAGCTTTTATAAGCTACAAGCTTACCATGTGGAACTGAATGCTTACTCGGATGGCTGTAGGCAATTGGCCAACATCCAAGAAAAATGGATGAAATAATGATGGCTCAATGCCTTAGTACTGTAGGTGAACCCTGTAGTGAAATACTGCATGCTCCCCACCTTTTTCGAGTTGAAATTAGCCATACCCCCTCAGCTGCAACACAATGGGTAGGCATGCTGGGACTATCCTCAGTTCCACATGGTAAGCCTGTAGCTTATAAAAGCTACATTTAAGTAGTTAAAATTTTCAGTTTTATTGTACTACAATAGCTTACCATGTGGAACTGAATGCTGAATCCAACCGCTAGGCAGAGGGGTTACAGCTGAGACTGGAAGTATTTTGTCAATTTTTCTTGGATTTTGAACTAATATATATACCAAAGTATTTTCCAAATTATCAGTCTGAGTCCCACTTACAGTGCCTCCGTTTCGGAAACTGGGCCTGTAAGAAGCCAAAAACCAGAATTTTATCAAAGAACAGTACAGATACTGTTAGGATGTCTGGATTTTGAACGGGAAAGTGCAGCCATGCTCACTTAAACGGTATGTTTGCCCCAAGGGTTTCACTACAACATTACAAGCCCTGGGCTTGAAATCTCTATGACTGGAAACCAAGATAAGAATAAAAACTGAGATTATGGGTTACCTAGCTTAAATACATAACATTTATACACAACACTATTTTAACATAAAAAGGATAAAAGACCTTACCAAACATCCTGCTAAGGTATCCTTATACCTAGACCCTGGGTTGAGACTCCTGAAGACTTGACTCCAGTGGAGGTGCCCCCCCCCCCCCCCCCCCCCCCCTTTCTTCCCCTTGAGGATGACGAGTCTGAGGGGAAGGGTGTAGGACTTGTGCCGTCATGCTAATTGGACCCAGATATATATGTTGTCATAATCTGATGAAGTAAGGTCCTAAAGGTAAAATTGGTAAATGTATTGTGAGCTTTCCAGTGACAAGCTTTCATGATTTTGTCCACCGAAAAACCACATCAAAAAAAGCCTTAGAGGCCACAAAGGCCCTGATATCATGAGCTTTAACTTGGACCAAGTCCAAGGACTGTTGGTCTGATTGTTTGTAACAAATTTGTTGTTTCAACCAAGAAGAGAGAGTAGCGGGTCTGATATCCTGAGGTATGACCGTTTGAAGGAAATAAAGAGTAGGGATAGAGATCCCCTTAGGTCCTTGGTACAATCCAGGTAATACCTCAGGGCCCGTTCTGGACACGGGTCCTGTCTTCTTTGAACTGTCTATCTACAATGGCAGACAAAGCAGGGATAGTCACTGAAGACACACTTGAAAACGTTATCTTGCTAGTTGGTTTTGGCTATAAAATCTGAAGAGGGGAACACGGTAACCTTTTCCCATTGGCTTAAATTAGATACTTTGTTTGCAACCCAGGCGTGGATTTTGCTGCGGCGCTTGCCGGAGGCCAAATCTAGCAAGAAAGCAGTTTGGGAGAAAGATGTTTGAGGTCTGTGTCTTTCATTGGCTCAAAGGGTGCTTTTGTGAGCTCATTAAGCACAACAGAAAAGTTCCATTTTGGAAGATTCCTGGAACTTTTGGGACGATCCCTGTGAAAACTGGAGAGAGTAACCCGTTAAGGTCTGAGCTTTGGGAATATGGAGCCCCGCCGGGCTCCAAGGTGTCAACAATGACTGTCCTGTACCATCAATGGTCGCGGGCGCCTGTTTAAATCTTGGTACAGGTACATGAAAAGTCTGAGACTTGTTTCACAGAGTGGAGAAGTCCACCAAATTTTCTCTACTCCACCAAATTTTCTCTGCACCATTTCTCAAATAGTAATAGTCTCTTGACTCGTAGATGGTCCTTGTTGATGACCTTTCAGGGGCAGCAATTCTCTCTACCTGGCTATGTCCCTTGATTAATTCTAACTGCCTTGCTTTATGTTTAGACGCGCCTTAGAGTCCATCAGTGATGGAGATTAAGCGCTATAAAAGTCCACATTAGATTAGGTTAGATCTATGCCACCTCCACAGAGAAGCCTTCTGTTCTTGGAGCTACCCACTCCTAGAGACCAGGCGCTGAGGTTGAGATGTTGTGAATGGCTGTGAAAACACATAATTGTGGGACTCTTTGAGGAGAGCTGCTGACACTGGTAGGTGAAGTGGGATCTCTGTTGAGAGCTGCACTAGGTCCCAAAACCAGGGCATCCCTGGCCAGCCTGGGGCTATTACAATAATTAGGCAATTGTATTGCCTGATTTTGGATCACCCTGTGAAGGAAAGCCGTAGGAGGGTAAGCATAAACAGTGAGACACAACCAGTTTATGATTAGAGCATCTATGTCCCAAGTATTTTGGTCTGGGACTGGAGACACATAGAGTGGAAGTTCTTGGTTCAGACGAGTGGCCAATATATCTACCTGAGGAGTGAACCACTTGAGAGATCAGTTTAAAAAACTGTGGATGTAGTGACCATTCTGTTGACTTAGTTTGACCTGGATAGAGGTTGGCCATCACATTCAGACACCCTGGAATGTGTTATCTGGTAATGGTGGCACCAGGTCATGATCTTCCACAGGAGAGCACATATCTCTGCTGAGTGGGTTCTTCCCTGTTGTTTATGTAGGCACTGGTCCTTGAACCTTTGAAGGGCCAGAGAAACCGCCTTCAATGCTAGAATATTTATGTGTAGCCTTTTTTTCCTGTGTGACCACAGACACTCATAGAGACCAGCTCTGAGTGAGAGCCCCAGCCTTCGTTTGAGGCGTCTGTAAAGATTTGGATACTGTGGTCTTTGGGATGAAGGTCTGCACCCTTCACTACGTTTGCAGGGTTTTGCCACCACTCTAGGTGAGCTGGAGAGGTCTCTGATCAAGGAAGAAGGCTGTCTAACGACTGAGGATATCTCCAGTGCTCCTTGAGGGGAAACTCAAAAGAGTCTCATGTGAAGGCGTCCCTCTGAACTATTTTCTCGGTTGAGGCAAGCAACCCAATTAGTGACATCAAACATAGGATCAAATCCTAAAGATTGAGCCATCTCTGAGTGGGATTTACAAGGACTAAACCTAGGTGGTATTCATAGCCCACGATGGAGTTTCCATTTAAACCTTTCTACCAGTAGAAAGGTATTGAGCCTGCTTAAGTCTGACACTGGCCTCCACCCTTGGTGAGGCTTGGGGACTAGAAAATAGGCGATTGTAAAACCCGAGAGATTTAACATTTCCACCCTTTCTATAACGTTCTTTGACAGAAAAGACTGGAAGAGGTCAGAACTAGATCTTGATGGGCCTTGGATCCTGAGTGAATCAGAACTCTGGCTAACTTTGGATTGGTGATGAATGGTAGAATGTAACCATTGGTAAGAAAGTTTAATATGTCATTTGGGCATTTGTTTGTATGGCAGTCTCTTCAGAAAGAAAGGACATCACACCCTCGTCCCCTTGTGTGAGGTCGAAAATGACCTCTGGTGCCTCTGTTACTCTATTTCCCCCTACCTGGGGAAAATAATGGTTACTGCTGGAATGGATGGACCCCCATAGGGGTGTTTCTTGTAGGAGCCTCTTAGTTGTGGGGATCATGAAAGGGTTGATTAGATAGGGTTTAAACGCTAAGAGTTTTTACTAGCACCCTGGAAAAGGAACTCTTGCCCCTATGAGGTCTTATTTTACAGGCTAAAGAATTCTGTTGGATAAGGATTCTCTTACACAGGATATCTAGTCATAGGTCTTTTGTAATCATTTCTGGCTTTTTTTTCACCTGTTTAATTTTTAGTTTGACCCATTTGGCAGTAGCCTTGATACTGTCTTAACGGATTTCCATGACCAGGCTGCATTCAGAAATGACCTAGTTAAGGGCAGCCAGAAAAAGGGGAACAGAGATTGCCTTGCCTGAAGCTCAAACTCTTTGACTACTGGTAGGGGGCCTTACCCATAGATGTCCCAGAGGGCCTAGGTGAGATACAGATTTGAAATCTTGTAATTTGTCCTCCAAAACACTGTTGTCCCAATTGTACTACTTAAGATTGGGACCAGGGGTTTTGTATATATATATATATTTATTTTCAGGTAAATTAGCAGTCTGTAAGTCCTCTAAATTAAGCAAGCATCTTTAGTTGAGGAACTGAATGGGGAATAGCTGAAGGGCCCCTTGGCCTAAGCTCCTGTTGGCCTGCTACATCATTCAGAGTCCAGACTGGAAGAGGACCTAGGCATACTGTCCCTGGGGACAGGGAGATTAAAACAAGAGAAGAGTACCCGTAAACGGGCACTGTGTCAACTGACTGAGTGTTTTTGATTTGTGAAGGTAATAATGAGAGGAAAGCATAATTATCAGGGAAAGTGCTGTACAGAAGTACAGTAAATGGTAATTGAACAGCATGTTCAAAAGAAATTCTGAACTTGACAGAAGAAAAGGACAAAAAAGTTGTGCCCTGCAAATGGTATTATGAAGGAAAGTAACAAGGTAACTGTTTAAGTGTAAAGAGTAGGTTAAAACATATTCAAAGAAATACTGCAAATGCAGTATCCTCGTACGACCTTGAAGAAAGGGTCCAAGGTCAAATCCAACCACACAAAATTATTCCCAGCCCATGCTTTCCCCTAGGTTGGTTTACCATCCCAAACCTCTAGGACCAATAATAAGCGAGTTATAAGCACTTTTAAGTTTGGCAGTCCTTATTTGACCTTCAAGGAGGGGTCCAAAGGTCAAATCTGACTACACCAAAAGATTCCCAGCCCATGATTTCCTATAGGATGGTTTACCATCCCAAACCTCTAGAACCAATAATAAGCGAGTTATAGGCACTTTTAAGTTTCGCTATCTTTGTTTGACCTTGAAGAAGGGGTCCAAGGTCAAATCGGACCACATCAACAGATTCCCAGCCCATGATTTCCTATATGTCTGTTTACCATCCCAAACCTCTAGGACCAATAATAAGCGAGTTATAAGCACTTTTAAGTTTGCCTATCCTCGTTTGACCTTGAAGGAGGGGTCAAAGGTCAAATCTGACCACACCAAAAGATTCCCAGCCCATGATTTCCTACAGGTTGGTTTACCATCCCAAACCTCTAGGACCAATAATAAGTGAGATATAAGCACTTTTCATGACTGACAAAGAAACCCCTGTGGCGGCCATCTTGTTTTTCAAAATGAGCCCAAAAATATTCCCAGTCAAAATTTTATAATGAGGAACATATCCTGCGAATTTGAGATCTCTACCTATAATACCCTTTGCTCTAGAGGGCCAACAAAAGTCCTTGTTTAAAGTCAAATAAACGTCCCTGGCGGCCATCTTGTTTTTCAAAATGAGGCCAAAAATATTCCCAGGCAACATTTTATGGTTATTAATATATTCTGCAAACTTGAGAAGGCTAGTTATAATATTTTTTTCATTAGAGCGGTAATGGTGAAATCTCTCTACACACTGTGGCTATCCAGTGGATACAATGATTTACTCAATAGTGAGAACCTGAAAGTAGCTATTACTCAGCTATGCCATGACATAGAGGTCTGCAATTTCACTATGATATAACTGACCAAAAATTATGTGAGTAACATATTTAAACAAAATATTCTAAATGTAATAGTTTTCAAGTTACAACTGATTTACTCAACGTAACTCAGCTATGCAATGAGCTACATGTCTGAATTTTTACTATATTATAGCTGACCCAAAAGTAGGTGAACAACATATTTAAGCAAAATACTGTAAATGCAATAGTTTTCAAGTTACAACTGATTTACTCAATAGTGAGAATCTGAAAATAGCTATTGCTCAGCTATGCCATGAGCTACAGGTCTGTAATTTCACTATGTTATAGCTGACCCAAAAGTAGGTGAACAACATATTTTAACAAAATACTCCAAATGCATTATTTTCCAAGTTACAACTGATTTACTCAACATACAGTACCTGAAAATAGCTATTGCTCAGTTGTGCCATGAGCTACAGGTCTGTAATTTCACTATGTTATAGCTGACCCAAAAGTAGCTGAATAACGTATTTACACAAATTTCTGTAAATGCAATAGTTTTCAAGTTATAAGTGATTTACTCAACAGTGATAACTTCAAAGTAGCTATTACTCAGCTATGCCATGAGCTACATGTCTGAAATTTTACTATGTTATAGCTGACCCCAAAATAGGTGAATAACATATTGAAACAAAATACTCTAAATGCAATAATTTTCAAGTTACAACTGATTTACTCAACAGTGATAACGTAAAAGTAGCTATTACTCAGCTATGCCATGAGCTACAGGTCTGAAATTTTACTATGTTATAGCTGACCCAAAAGTAGCTGAATAACATATTTATACGAAATTCTCTAAATGCAATAGTTTTCAAGTTACAAGTGATTTTACTCAAGATGGTAGTTACTGAAAAGCCCAAAAGTAGCTATTACTCACTTAGCTATTGAGACAGACACCCAAGTTACTCACCATGTTGTAGCTATGAAAAAAGTAGCTGAATAACATATTTTAACAAAATGCTCTAAATGCAACACTTTTCAAGTTATCAGTGATTTAGTGCATGATTTCATGAATTTTAATGCATTAAAAATTATTAAAAAAATGTATTTAAAAAAAAGTAAGACAGATCCAGGTCTCATAGTCACACAACAGAATCTACCTCTGGCCTAGTACATATATGCAAGATATGAGAGAAATCCCTGCAATAGTCACTGAGAAAATTGTGATAAAGTGTTGAAATTTTCACACTTTTGGTGGGGGTACAGCTGACATAATAAAACCTGAAGAAACCCTCACTAGTTGGTAAAGTTGGATGTTATAATTCACAAGCAAGCTTTCCTCTGATCATTTCACGGTTCTTTAATAAAGAACTACACAACTGGTAAGACATGGTCATCTCCCCCACCTGCCTCACTGCAGGTAGGCCTATTTGTGAGAGAAGGAAGCATTTACAAGAACCCCAGCCCGCAGGTACAGCTAAATGGCCAACAACACTGAGATTTGGGATAATCTTAGGAACAACTTCTGTAACAAGCAATCAGTGCCCGTGAACGGGCTCTGTGTCAGCTGACTGTGTTTTGAGTTTCAGAGTAGAAGTGAAAGAAGAAAAGATCACAAAAGTTGTGCCCTGCAAATGATATTCAGAAGTAAGGTACAAGGTTAGCTGTTAAGGTGTAAAAAGTAG
This sequence comes from Sabellastarte sp. h YS-2021, assembly GCA_964017235.1. NCBI lineage: Eukaryota > Metazoa > Annelida > Polychaeta > Sabellida > Sabellidae > Sabellastarte > Sabellastarte sp. h YS-2021. The sequence goes on from OZ024928.1 coordinate 143,458,508, forward strand.
GCGAAGAACATATTTTAACAAAATACTGTAAATGCAATAGTTTTCAAGTTACAACTCATTTACTTAACAGTGAGAACCTTGAAGTAGCTATTGCTCAGGTATGTAATGAGCTACAGGTCTAAAATTCCACTATGTTATAGCTGACTGAAAAGTAGGTGAATAAGATATTTAAACAAAATACTCTAAATGCAATACCTTTCAAGTTACAACTGATTTACTCAACAGTGAACGTCAAAGTAGCTATTGTTTAGCTTTCCAATTAGCTACATGTCTGCAATTTCACTATGTCATAGCTGACTCCAAAGTAGATGACTAACGTATTTAAAGAAAATTCTGTAAATGCAATAGCTTTCAAGTTACAAGCGATTTACACAGCAGTGATAAGCTGAAAGCTATTGCTGAGCCATGCTATAAGCTGAGCCATGCTATAAGCTACAGGTCTGCAATTCCACTATGTTATAGTTGACTGAAAAGTAGGTTAATAACATATTTAAACAAAATACTCTAAATGCAATAGTTTTCGAGTTACAACCGATTTACTCAACAGTGATAACCTAAAAGTAGCTGTTACTCATCTATGCAATGAGCTACAAGTCTACAATTTCACTATGTTATAGCTGACCCAAAAGTAGGTGAATAACATATAAAAACAAAATTCTTTAAATGCAATAGTTTTTGAGTTAAAACTGATTTACTCAACAGTGAGAACCTAAAAGTAGCTATTGTTCATCTATGAAATGAGTTACAAGTCTGCAGTTTGACTATGTTATAGCTGACCCAAAAGTAGGTCAAAAACATATTCAAACAAAATTCTCTAAATGCAATAGTTTTTAAGTTACAATAGACTTACTCAATAGTGAGAACCTCAAAGTAGTTATTGCTGAGCTATGCTACGAGCTACAGGTCTGCAACTTTACTATGTTATAACTGACCCAAAAGTTTCAAGGAAATTTTCTCAATGCAATAGTTTTCAAGTTATAAGTGATTTACTCAACAGTGAAAACCTGAAAATAGCTATTGCTCAGCTATGCAATGAGTTTCAAGTCTGCAATTTTACTATGTTATAGCTGACCCAAACGTAGATTAACAACATATTTGAAGATAATACTGTAAATACAATAGTTTTCAAGTTACAACTGATTTACTCAATAGTGATAACCTCAAAGTAGCTATTACTTAGGTAGGCAATGACCTACAGGTACGAAATTTTACTATGTCATAGCTAATCTAAAAGTAGCTGAATAACATATTTATACAAAATTGTCTAACTCTAATACTTATTAAGTTACAAGTGATTTTACTCATTATGGAAGGTACTGAAAAGTCAGAAAGTAGCTATTACTCACTTACCTATTGGGATAGACACCCAAGTTACTCACCACATAGGGGCCACGGTGGCAGAGTGGTAACACTCTCGCCTCCCACCTCTGCGGCCGGGGTTCGATCCCCGTCATGGCCGTAAGTGGGAAAGCTGGTAGTTGCTTGCCGTTGGTCGTCAGTTTACAGTACAGAACCCTAGCGAACTATATGTACTGGTTTCCTCTGCCCTTCCAACTACCCGTCGTGATATGACCTGTACAGTGTTGAAAGCGACGTAAAACCCCAAATAAATACCATATTGTAGCTATGGAAAAAGTAGGTGAATAATATATCTTAACAAAATGCTCTAAATGCAATACTTTTCAAGTTATAAGTAATTTAGTGCATGATTTCATGAATTTTAATGCATTAAAAATTATTTAAACATTTCATAAAAAAAAATTAAACAAGACCACTGCCGTGGTATGATCTCCCGCCGTACTACATCAAAAAGTAGGTGAACAACATATTTGACAAAACTCCTATATGGTTATCATTAAAAATTGACAAAGTAGCTATTACTCACTTAGCTATGTAGCTGCAATACTTTTGAAGATATAAGCCATTTACTCATTATGGTTATCATCAAAGTAGCTATTACTCAGTTAGCTATGTAGTTACAGCTGTGAAAATTCACAATACAGTATATCCAAAAGATAGGTGAACAACATATTCGACAAAAATCCTCTATATTCAATAGTTTTTGAGTTATAAGTGACTTGCTCAATGGTCAAATGTTAAACTAAGTATAGCTATTACTCAGTTAGCTATGGTGCTACACCTTGGACACCTCACCATGATATAGTACATGAAGGAGTTGTTGAACAACATATTTCATGCCAATATTGTAAGTAACAGTTACAAAGACAAAATCAATTTACTCATTTTGCTCATTGTTAATAACAGAAAGTAGCTATTACTCACTTAGCTATGAAGATAGAACCCTAAAAATGGTACCATCTTGTAGGCATGGAGAAAGTAGCTGAACAACGTACTTTACAGAAACACTCTAAATGCAGTCGTTTTGGAGTTATGAGCACTTTACTCAAAGTAGCCACCATTGCTATTACTCACTTAGCTATGGTCCTAGGTGTGAAATAACATCATCAAATGAAAGGACATAAGCAATAAGGTCATAAAAAACATTGAAAAGGCCAAGGAGAAACAACCAGTGTGATGTACAGCCCTTTATAAAAGCGTGACACACACTCAATAACACACGAACACACGCACACATGCACGGAATGCGTTTTATCATCTCCCGCCCGGCCAGCGGGAGATAAAAAGATCCAGGCCCGATACTCACACAAGGGAATTTACTAGTAGCCTAGTACATATATGCAAGTTAAAGAGAAAAATCCCTTAAATAGTGAATGAGAAAAATGTGATCAAGTGTTGAAATTTTCACACTTTGGGTGGGGGTACCTCACTTGTAATGGCTCTGGGGAACAGACGAACAGACAGATCTGCATGAATTTTACGATTTATGATCCTCGATAGTTACGGTATCTTCTAAAAAAAAACAGCATGTCTCTGGGTCTTACAGTTTTGGAGAAGAAGTTGTTCACGCGGACGCAGACGCCGCAGAGTGATGCCATACTGTCAGCGGACTGACAAGTCAGCTGAAATAAAAAGTATGGAGAACCCACAAGATGTTCTAAAAAGATTCAGAGGCCATGATTTCTTGCAAGTAGTTTTCATATTTTGAAGGCCAAGAAACAATTATAAGGGAGATATAAGGCTTTTTTGATATGGCGATCCTCCTATTTGGCATTAAAGATGTGATATGGAGGCCATTTTGTTTCCAAAACAAGGCAAGCTTTCCTATCCATTAACATTTTGTGCAAATCTGATGAAGCTAGCTTCAATATTTTAGGTTACAGAAACCATTAAAAATTTTAGAACAAACTTTAAGACCCGAAAATGTTAAAAGTGTCACCATGGCAACAGTTGTTACCAGATACCCCTAAAACCTAATCAGCTCTAGATCCTCTTGGGGTAAACATATCCTGAAAATTTTGCTGAAAATCCATGCAGGGGTTTAGGCTCTGAAACACCCACAAACTTTAAGACTTGAAAATCTTAAAAGTGTTGCCATGACAACAGTTGTTACCGGACTTGTAATGGCTCTGGGGAACAGACGAACAGACAGATCTGCATGAATCAGCTCTAAATCCCTTTGGGGTAAACATCCCCTGAAAAGTTGGTGAAAATCCATAAAGAGGTTTAGGCTGTGGAACACCCAGAAACTTTATACCTGCTGCCGCTGCCGAAGCTGCCCGGGCGGCGCAGGGGACAACTATTACCCCAACCTTTATGGGCTGGGGTTAATAAACAAGTATACTGTCCCAAATTATACAAAAGAAGTACAAGTTTGATCATAATGAATGTCTGGTTTGAAAAAAATTTCCCATTAAATATAAGTTTTTTTCTATTCTATATTATAAAACAAAACTGAAATTTTCTATCATTTTTTTATGTAAATGGGGAAAGCATCCACTGAGTAAGAAAAACATGGAATTCATTACAGTATGTGAAATTCACCAGAAAGGAAGCCCCCTCAATCTAATATTCCTGGACTTTGTAAAGTTCTTCAAACATTTTTGACCATTATGACTAGTTTAGGCCTCTTACCTCCACTTGTGCAAAATTAGCACAATGAGCCACCTAGTGGCCAATCTGATATGCTACAGCAAATTTCACATCTTTAACTCTATTTTTCTTTCATAAGTTATCTGTGAACATATTTCAACATCAGATATACATGTAAAAAAATGTTATTGCACACATTTAAAGCCTTTATCACAAATAAAACTTAATAACATTTTACACATCCATTCCTCCAATACCTTTCAAATCTTCTAGTAAATCCTCAAAACTCGGCCTCTGTTCAGGATCTAGATGCCAACACATTTTCATCGTGGCATACAAATCCTTATTGCACAGTTCAGACTTTGGCAGACGATGATGTCTCTTTAACGCATTGGAGAGGAGATTAATTTTGATTAATTCTGGTTCTTTACCAAACGTGATAATTTCCCAAGCAGTGACTCCAAAGCTCCACACATCTGTCTTTTTGGAGAATTTCCTGTAATCTAATGCTTCTGGTGAACACCTGTGTAGAAAAAGGAAGACTCCACTATCATCATACATGCAAGTGATATCATTTTCAAACACTTTCCAGCAACATTGTGGGCAGCATAACCAGTACAGAAGTCAAAGCATAAGAAAATTTATTACTCCTGAATTAGTAGCACACAAAAAATTGCATTGATGTGCTTTTATTAAGTGAATATAAAATACATTCTTTCAATAAATATGTGTATCTCAAAATAAAACAAGACCACAGCCGCGGTACGTATCTCCCGCCGAGTACCGCAGGGGAAGAAATACTAAATTGAAAATTTTCCCCTTTGCATAGGACACTGTTGTACCATCCTGTGGGGTAAAAAATTCGCTCGAAATCGCTCTATCTGTTACGTTTTTCGAGATATTGACACTTTTCCATTTTCCGCAAAAATCCAAGATGGTCGCCGAAAGTGGCGAAAATTGAAATTTTTCCCCTTTGCACAGGACACTCTTGTACCACCCTGCGGGTCAAAAATTCACTCGAAATTCCTCTATCTCTTACAGTTTTCGAGATATTGACACTTTTTCATTTTCCGCAAAAATCCAAGATGGCCGCCGAAAGTGGCGAAAATTGAAATTTCCCTCCTTTGCACAGGAGACTCTTGTACCACCCTGGGGGTCAAAAATTCACTCAAAATCTCTATCTCTTAGGGTTTTCGAGGTATTGACACTTTTTCATTTTCCGTGAAAATCCAAGATGGCCGCCGAAAGTGGCGAAAACTGAAATTTTCCCCCTTTCCACAGGACACTCTTGTACCACCCTATGGGTTAAAAATTCGCTCAAAATCGCTCTATCTCTTATGGTTTTCGAGATATTGACACTTTTCCATTTTCTGCAAAAATCCAAGATGGCCGCCGAAAGTGGCAAAAATTGAAATTTTCCCCCATTGGTCAGGAGACTCTTGTACCACCGTGTGGGTCAAAAATTTGCTGAAATTGCTCTATCTCTTACGGTTTTCGAGATATTGACACTTTTTCATTTTCCGCGAAAATCCAAGATGGCCGCCAAAAGTGGCGAAAATTGAACTTTCCTCCCCCCACCCTCCACAGGACACTCTTGTACCACCCTGTGGGTCAAAAATTCGCTCGAAATCTCTTACGGTTTTCGAGATATTTGTGATTTTTCACATTTTTCACTAAAAGTAGCAACAAAGTAGCCATTACTCACTTGTACATCGAGCAACAGTTGTAAAACTTAAATATGTTACAGTTCACAAAAAAGTACATGAACAAGATATTTAAGAGAAAATGTGTAGCTGCAATACTTTTGAAGATATAAGCCATTTAGTTATTATGGTTATCATTCCAAATTGACCAAGTAGCTATTACTCACTTAGCTATGGACACTTCCAAACCACTGAGCATGTTGTAGCTGCGGAGAAAATAGCTGAACAACATATTGGGGCAAAATACTGTAAATGCAATAGTTTGACAGATATAAGTCATATAATTATATTAGGTAAAAGTGCTCTTACTCACTCAAAAGTAGGCCAAAGTTCACCAAACCCTTTTCCACTTAGCATTGGATACTCTTGTACTACCCTGTGGGTCAAAAATTCACTCGAAATTGCTCTATCTCTTACGGTTTGCGAGATATTTTTGATTTTTGACATTTTCAGTAAAAGTAGCACTAAAGTAGCCATTACTCACTTGTACATTGAGCAACACATGTGAAACTTAAATATGTTACAGTTCACAAAAAAGTAGATGAACAACATATTTGAGAGAAATCGTGTAGCTGCAATACTTTTGAAGATATAAGCCATTTACTCATTATGGTTATCATAAAAAATTGACAAAGTAGCTATTACTCACTTAGCTATGGAGATACACTTCCAAACTACTGACCATGTTGTAGCTGTGGAGATAGTAGCTGAACAACATATTGGAACAAAATTGTGTAGCTGCAATACTTTTGAAGATATAAGCCATTTACTCATTATGGTTATCGGGGCCACGGTGGCAGAGTGGTAACACTCTCGCCTCCCACCTCTGCGACCGGGGTTCGATCCCCGTCATGGCCGTAAGTGGGAAAGCTGGTAGTTGCTTGCCGTTGGTCGGCAGTTTACAGTACAGAACCCTAGCGAACTATATGTACTGGTTTCCTCTGCCCTTCCAACTACCCGTCGTGATATGACCTGTACAGTGTTGAAAGCGACGTAAAACCCCAAATAAATAAATAAAATAAATAAATAAAATAAATAAATAAATAAACATTATGGTTATCATTAAAAATTGACAAAGTAGTTATTACTCGCTTTGCTATCGAGATACACTTGCAAACTACTGACCATGTTGTAGCTGTTGACAAAGTAGCTGAACAACATATTGCAACAAAATACTGTAAATGCAATAGTTTGAGAGTTATAAGCCATATAAATATATTAGCTAAAAGTGCTATTACTCACTCACAAGTAGGCCAAAGTTTACCAAACCCCAAAAATATTGAAGAGCAAAAAAATTCATTAGGACAACTAATTTACCAAAAATGTGCAACTGTAGTAGTTTCAGAGGAAACTGCGTGACACACGCACGCACACACATGGTGCAAATTATAATCTCATAACATATTTATAGAAAATACTTAAAATGCAATACTTTTCAAGTTGCAACTGATTCTCTAAACAGTAAGAACCTGAAAGTAGCTATTACTCAGCTATGCCATGAGCTACAAATCTGCAATTTTTCAATGTTATAGCTAATTCAAAAGTAGATGAATAAAATATTCAAACAAAATACTCTAACTGCAATAGTTTTTAAGTTACAATTGATTAACTCAACAGAGAAAACCTCAAAGTACCTATTGCTCAGCTATGGAATGAGCTACAGGTCTGCAACTTTACTATATTATAGCTGACCCAAAAGTAGGTGAACAATGTATTTAAAGAAAATACTCTAAATGCAATAGTTTTCAAGTTACAACTGATTTACTCAACAGTAATAATCTGAAAGTAGTTCTTGCTCAGCTATGCCATAACCTACAGGTCTGCAATTTCACTATGTTATAGCTAACTCAAAAGTAGGTGAACAACATATTTAAAGAAAATACTGCAATATATTTCAAGTTAAAACCGATTTACTCAACAGTGAAGACCTGAGAATAGCTATTACTCAGCTTTGCCATGAGATACACATCTGCAATTTTACTATGTATAATTATGCTAATTCAAAAGTTAACTAGAGATTGCGTCTTGACGCAGTGTATCCCCGGACGGGACATGGTTGAAGCGTGACATACAGAGTATTATGGTTGATAGAAATATACCCCTGTGAGGAGGGGACGTAAGTGTTTATGGGGGCAACTTGTACTGACACTAAGTAAACAAAATGTTTGCTTAATGAAAGATACAAATGTAACTAGACGTAGCGCATCGGAGAACCAATGCAAATTGTATCCACCAGAAAGAAAACTCACCAATCAACCATCACTTAACCTTGAAGGAGGAGCCCAAGGTAAAATCTGACCACATCAAAAGATTCTTAGCCCATGATTTCCAATATGTTGGTGTGACACTGCAAACCCCTAGGAACACAAATAAGTGAGTTATAGGCACTTTTAATTTTGCCTATCCTCATTTGACCTTGAAAGAGAGGCCAAGCTCAAATCTGATTACATCAAAAGATTCCTAGCACATGATTTCCTATAGGATGCTTTAATATTACGAACCTCTAGGACCAAGAAAAAGTGATTTATAAGCACTTTAGATTTTGCTATCCTCATTTGACCTCAAAGGAAGGGCCCAATGTCAAATCTGGCCACATCAAAAGATTCCCAGCACATGATTTCCTATAGGTTGGTTTCACATTGCAAACCTCTAGGAAAAACACTAAGTGAGTTATAAGCATTTTATGTTTAACTATCCTCGTTTGACCTTGAAGGAGGGGTCCAAGGTCAAATCTGACTACACCAGAAGATTCTTAGCCCATGATTTCCTATAAGTTGGTTTACCATCCGAAACCTCTAGGACCAATAATAAGCGAGTTATAAGCACTTTTAAGTTTGGCTATCCTTGTTAGACCTTAAAGGAGGGGTCCAAGGTCAAATCTGACAATATCAAAAGATTCCCGGCCCATGATTTCCTATAAGTTGGTTTCACATTGCAAACCTCTAGGACAAATAATAAGCAAGTAATAAGGACTTTTAGGTTTGGGTATCCTTGTTTGACCTTGAAGAAGGAGACCAAGGTCAAATCTGACCACACCAAAAGATTCCCAGCCCATGATTTCCTATAGGTTGATTTGCCATCCCAAAGCTATTATTCGAGGACCAATAATAAGGGAGATATAAGCACTTTTCATGACTGACAAAAAAAGCCAGTGGTGGCCATCTTGTTTTTCAAAATGAGGCCGAAAATATTTCCAGTCAAGATTTTGTAATGCAGAACATATTCTGTGCATTTGAGATCTTTACCTATAATACTCTTTGCTCTAGAGGGCAAACAAAAGTCCTTGCTTTAAGTCAAATAAACGTCCCTGGCGGCCATCTTACTTTTCAAAATGAGGCCAAAAATATTCCCAGGCAAGAGTTTATGGTTATGAATATATCCTGCAAATTTGAGATGGCTGGGTATAATATTTTTGGCGGTAACAGCCAATAATAAAGGAGGTATATGGCCTCACAGTCTAAGGTACCATTTTGAGTCATTTTAGCAGGCCTAAGGTGACCTTGAAAACAATAGCCAAGGTCAACAAACTGAATGCTGGTACTCCATCATGTACTCAACCTCCAAAGCCATTTTCAATAGTTTCCATGCAATATAGTCAGCATTAAGTGTGAAAATAACTCCAAAAATAGCATCAGAGATGCCTGTACCCCACAGCTTGGGAAAATAGTTTTCAACACCATGAGATATAGAAGTAGTGAAACTGGTACTCCATCATGTACTCAACCTCCAAAGCCATTTTCAATAGTTTCCATGCAATATAGTCAGCATTAAGTGTGAAAATATCTCCAAAAATAGCATCAGAGATGCCCGTACCCCACAGCCTGGGAAAATAGTTTTCAACACCATGAGATATAGAAGTAGTGAAACAGTACACAGATTGGGATACTTTCAGAGCAGTGTCAGTGTCCAAATAATGTTTAAGTAGAGAAAATAACATCTAAGAGAAAGAAACTGCATGTAAAGAATAAGTATTAAAACATGACAATTCAGTAAACTAAAAATTATGAAGCTTTAAGACTTCTCCCATTTTAATTTTCATTTGTATGGTCGAATTATGGTTTGGTTGTTTTGAATATTACCCATACATACAGATGTAGCAATACATGCTTTTATGTGGAATTGGGGCAAAACCTGTGGCTTCACTTGATGCAACACCATCTGTTACAATGGGAAGTTGGAAAAGTAAAACAGTTAATGACTTCTAACATGACTTTAACAGTGCTTAATCTACACCAAAAGACACCCAAAGGTGCAACAACCAAGATTCAAGTAAAAAGATATAAGAGAGTTATAAAAGAGATAAATAGTATCAGATATCCTCGTAGAGACATAAAATTAGGGCTGGGACGGGTGCTTAAAAATGGCATTGAGTACTTGCCATCCCACAACTGGCCCAAATTTGAGTAACAGCGACATTTAGTAGCATTAGAAGTCTTCTGTAAACAAATAGTCGGGTTCCGGAAATGAAACTTTTGAAGAAAAACGTCTTCTATTTGACCAGATGTTATAGAATATGGAGTAAACTAGAAAAATGTTTTGCTGACAAAAACGAAGCGACCCTGATGAGAAAGTGCGAAGTAATCTGTAAAAATGTCAAGATATGCATGATACAGAATAGAAAATGTAAAGTTTATTGCATTGTGTATGTTACTATATTTAAGAAATGAAAGAACGACCACAGGTTGGCAGAAGAGAAATTGTAGGTGTGAAATTTACTTCTCAAAAGAATGTATGTCCGATGCGCAGAAAAAATGCCTCCTAGAAAATATGTCTCCTAGGAAATATACCTCCTAGAACGAATGCCTCCTGAATAATTTGTGACCAGGAAAAATACCTCCTAAGAAAAAAAAGTTCTTTCAAGTATCATAACACTACAGGTTCACATTACAATTTCAGAGGCATCTTCATTTTTCCACTTGAGTCTTATAGTCGCCAATGCCTGTCAAAAATTCACAGTCTTTTACCCATTTTGCTTAGCTGTACAAAGGTACGTAAGTTTCTCTTGTAAGGTTTTGCTGGTGCTTCTCACTCTTTTGTCTGGCTGTTCATCCCTGGTTTCCATTATGACAGGTGTTGTGCTTTTCTTGTAATTACATTTCTGCCCCTCCTAGTGCATCTAACTGCAATCTTCTCCTTACAGAGGGGATAACCTATGTTGTAATTTGATAAGAATGCATATTGTAAGCGATTAAGGCCACACCTATTTCAGCAAGAAACCTCACAGCCATAAATCCTGGTTTTAAACTGGTCCAGAGTACAGCTGAAGGGATACCCTTTCAAGAAGATATTTGTAATTTGTACTTTGTGATTTGCTGAATAAGTTATTGCAACAAAACGCCGAAATCCTGACCATTTCTGAGATACGGACCAAGTACCCATTTTTACAAAATTTACGAAAACAAAACGCCTACCATTCAGATGTCTATGGAGAAAATCCTTTCCGACCTTCTAAATTTGGTGTAGAATGTACGTGATAAATTTTATAGCACAGGTGTGTACGCTTTTTCCCAAAACGCGATGACCGGTTTTTATGAAAAATGCTTAAGGTTATGGAAAAATAACATATTTGAACTAAATGCTCTAAACACAAGACTTTTCAAGTTATAAGTGATTTAGTGCATGATCTGAGGAATATTAATGCATTAAAATTTCTAAAATTCATTTCCAACTTGAGCTTAATTTTATTAAATGTACAAGTGTAACACAAAATGGAAGAAAGTAAAATAAAACAATACACATTCTAAAGAACAGCATAAACAGCTAGACTATTTTGTTTCCATAAAGTGCACACACACATATATTTATATCTCTATCTATCATCTAAACCACACTAGTACCCACTCTCCCTCCATCCACCCCCCACCCCCCACATGTAGAGGCATGTCTTTTTTCACCTGCATGTTAGTGCACTAAAGGGGAGTTGGGGGGATTCTTTCTGGTTAGAAAGACTTTCCATGAATGTAACTCTAGATAGATATCACACCAAAGCAAATACAGAGTTTGAGGAGGAAGCAGAAAGAGAAAACTCATTCATTTCCACTTAGTTGGAGCTACATAAAATACTGTACAAGAAAAACTGTTTATGAGAGACTGCTTTTTTTACAGTCATCTTATATTCTGAAAGAAGTTAAGTCTATAAATTTGACCAATTTACATAGTCTATGTGAACAAGTGAATTTCGAACAAGTACCTACATCCTCAACTTCTTCTGCAAAAGAAAAGTTGAATAAATTAAAGCTTTTTTCCAAAAAGAAAAAGTAATATCCCCACAATTCCAACACTGATCAGTTGCAATATGTTAATAACCACATCAGTGCATCATAAATACCTCATTTTTGTCTTTGAAGATGTCATAACATCATAAACACTAAGAGATTAGGTTTGCCAGATAGCATAAATATTTTTTAAGTATACATATGCCAGGTGAGGTTTTAAAAGGTGTTAAAACTAGAGGATCGCTCGCAAAAAAAAAATATAATGTTTTTGCATAGCAAAAACAAAGCGTCCCGAAAAGGATATAAAGGTGAGTGCTAAAGTATTAAGAAAATGCTTCGTTTCTAGCCTTATACTGTTGTGGCAACCAAAGTCAGCACAGTCTGCTCTATGTAGCACGGTTTTCAAGATATAAACATTTTTGTGTTTTGCAAAAAAATAAAAAAATTAAAAATGTCCGCTATATTTGGCGAGACAAAAATATTTTGAAAATTGGTATGGCTACTCTGCAGAGATACCCAGCAGGTCCAAAATTTTGTTGAGTTCACTCCATATAGCACGGTTTTCGAGATATAAGCATTTTTGTGTTTTGCAAAAACTTTGAAAATTCAAAATGGCCACCATTTTTGGGGAGACAAAAATTTTTGTCAAGACCACTGCCGTGGTGTGTATCTCCCACCGAGCATTAAAGCAGAAGAAATAGCTTTTCCGAGATATTCACAATTTTCATTTTCGTGTGTGAAAGGTCTTCCAAAAGTAGGTGAATGAGTTATTTGAGAAAAATTGGCTATCTGCAATACTATTAAGAGATAATTTACATTTACTCATTTTGAGTAGGTGAATAATTATCTATGGGTCTGAAACTTCACCAAGTGAAAGCTCTCCCAAAAGTAGGTGAATGAGTTATTTGAGAAAAATTGGCTATCTGCAATACTTTTAGAGATAATTCGCATTTACTCATTTTGAGTAGGTGAGTAATTAGCTATGGGTCTGAAACTTCACCATGTGAAAGCTCTCCCACAAGTAGATGAATGAGTATTTGATAAAAATTGGGTATCCGCAATACTTTTACAGATAATTAGCATTTACTCATTTTGAGTAGGTGAATAAATAGCTATGGGTCTGAAACTTCACAGAGTGAAAGCTCTCCCAAAAGTAGGCGAATGAGTTATTTGAGAAAAATTGGCTATCTGCAATACTTTTAGAGATAATTCACATTTACTCATTTTGAGTAGGTGAATAATTAGCTATGGGTCTGAAACTTCACCAAGTGAAAGCTCTCCCAAAAGTAGGTGAATGATTTCTTTGAGAAAAATTGGCTATCTGCAATACTTTTAGAGATAATTCGCATTTACTCATTTTGAGTAGGTGAGTAATTAGCTATGGGTCTGAAACTTCACCAAGTGAAAGCTCTCCCAAAAGTAGGTGAATGAGTTATTTGAGAAAAAATGGCTATCTGCAATACTTTTAGAGATAATTCACATTTACTCATTTTCAGTAGGTGAGTAATTAGCTATGGGTCTGAAACTTCACCAAGTGAACGCTCTGCCAAAAGTAGGTGAATGAGTTATTTGAGAAAAATTGGCTATCTGCAATACTTTTAGAGATAATTCGCATTTACTCATTTTGAGTAGGTGAGTAATTAGCTATGCGCCTGAAACTTCACAGAGTGAAAGCTCTCCCAAAAGTAGGTGAATGAGTTATTTGAGAAAAATTGGCTATCTGCAATACTTTTAGAGATAATTCGCATTTACTCATTTTGAGTAGGTGAGTAATTAGCTATGGGTCTGAAACTTCACCAAGTGAAAGCTCTGCCAAAAGTAGGTGAATGATTAATTTGACAAAAATTGGCTATCTGCAAGACTTTTAGAGATAATTCGCATTTACTCATTTTGAGTAGGTGAGTAATTAGCTATGGGTCTGAAACTTCACCAAGTGAAAGCTCTCCCAAAAGTAGGTGAATGAGTTATTTGAGAAAAATTGGCTATCTGCAATACTTTTAGAGATAATTCGCATTTACTCATTTTGAGTAGGTGAGTAATTAGCTATGGGTCTGAAACTTCACCAAGTGAAAGCTCTCCCACGAGTAGATGAATGAGTTATTTGATAAAAATTGGGTATCCGCAATACTTTTACAGATAATTAGCATTTACTCATTTTGAGTAGGTAAATAATTAGCTATGGGTCTGAAACTTCACCATGTGAAAGCTCTCCCAAAAGTAGGTGAATGAGTTATTTGAGAAAAATTGGCTATCTGCAATACTTTTAGAGATAATTCGCATTTACTCATTTTGAGTAGGTGAGTAATTGGCTATGGGTCTGAAACTTCACCATGTGAAAGCTCTTCCAAAAGTAGGTGAATGAGTTATTTGAGAAAAATTGGCCATCTGCAATACTTTTAGAGGTAATTCGCATTTACTCATTTTGAGTAGGTGAATAAATAGCTATGGGTCTGAAACTTCACCAAGTGAAAGCTCTCCCAAAAGTAGGTGAATGAGTTATTTGATAAAAATTGGGTATCCGCAATACTTTTACAGATAATTAGCATTTACTCATTTTGAGTAGGTGAATAAATAGCTATGGGTCTGAAACTTCACCAAGTGAAAGCTCTCCCAAAAGTAGGTGAATGAGTTATTTGAGAAAAATTGGCTATCTGCAATACTTTTAGAGATAATTCGCATTTACTCATTTTGAGTAGACGAGTAATTAGCTATGGGTCTGAAACTTCACCAAGTGAAAGCTCTCCCAAAAGTAGGTGAATGATTTCTTTGAGAAAAATTGGCTATCTGCAATACTTTTAGAGATAATTCGCATTTACTCATTTTGAGTAGGTGAGTAATTAGCTATGGGTCTGAAACTTCACCAAGTGAAAGCTCTCCCAAAAGTAGGTGAATGAGTTATTTGAGAAAAAATGGCTATCTGCAATACTTTTAGAGATAATTCACATTTACTCATTTTCAGTAGGTGAGTAATTAGCTATGGGTCTGAAACTTCACCAAGTGAAAGCTCTGCCAAAAGTAGGTGAATGAGTTATTTGAGAAAAATTGGCTATCTGCAATACTTTTAGAGATAATTCGCATTTACTCATTTTGAGTAGGTGAGTAATTAGCTATGCGTCTGAAACTTCACCATGTGAAAGCTCTCCCAAAAGTAGGTGAATGAGTTATTTGAGAAAAATTGGCTATCTGCAATACTTTTAGAGATAATTCGCATTTACTCATTTTGAGTAGGTGAGTAATTAGCTATGGGTCTGAAACTTCACCAAGTGAAAGCTCTGCCAAAAGTAGGTGAATGATTAATTTGACAAAAATTGGCTATCTGCAATACTTTTAGAGATAATTCGCATTTACTCATTTTGAGTAGGTGAGTAATTAGCTATGGGTCTGAAACTTCACCAAGTGAAAGCTCTCCCAAAAGTAGGTGAATGAGTTATTTGAGAAAAATTGGCTATCTGCAATACTTTTAGAGATAATTCACATTTACTCATTTTGAGTAGGTGAGTAATTAGCTATGGGTCTGAAACTTCACCAAGTGAAAGCTCTCCCAAAAGTAGGTGAATGAGTTATTTGAGAAAAATTGGCTATCTGCAATACTTTTAGAGATAATTCGCATTTACTCATTTTGAGTAGGTGAGTAATTAGCTATGGGTCTGAAACTTCACCAAGTGAAAGCTCTCCCACGAGTAGATGAATGAGTTATTTGATAAAAATTGGGTATCCGCAATACTTTTACAGATAATTAGCATTTACTCATTTTGAGTAGGTAAATAATTAGCTATGGGTCTGAAACTTCACCATGTGAAAGCTCTCCCAAAAGTAGGTGAATGAGTTATTTGAGAAAAATTGGCTATCTGCAATACTTTTAGAGATAATTCGCATTTACTCATTTTGAGTAGGTGAGTAATTGGCTATGGGTCTGAAACTTCACCATGTGAAAGCTCTTCCAAAAGTAGGTGAATGAGTTATTTGAGAAAAATTGGCCATCTGCAATACTTTTAGAGGTAATTCGCATTTACTCATTTTGAGTAGGTGAGCAATTAGCTATGGGTCTGAAACTTCACCAAGTGAAAGCTCTTTGGGGTAGGTGCTCTGCAGAGATACCCTGAAGATAAAAAATTTCGTCAAAATCGCTCTATGTAGCACGGTTTTCGAAATATTAGCATTTTTGTGTTTTGCAATTTTTGCGCAAAAATTCGAAAATTCAAAATGGCCGCCATTTTTGGCGAGACAAAATTTTTTTCAAAATTGGGATAACTACTCTGCAGAGATACCCTGCGGGTCAAAAATTTCGTCGAAATCGCTCTATCTAGCACGGTTTTCGAGATCTAAGCATTTTTGTGTTTTGCAATTTTTGCGAAAATTTTGAAAATTCAAAATGGCCGCCATTTTTGGCGAGACAAAAATTTTTTGAAAATTGGGAAAAGTACTCCGAAGAAATATCCTGCGGGTCAAAAATTTTGTCGAAATTGCTCTATCTAGCACGGTTTTTGAGATATAAGCATTTTTGTGTTTTTCAATTTTTGCGAAAATTTCGAAAATTCAAAATGGCCGCCATTTTGGGCGAGACAAAAATTTTTTGAAAATTGGGAAAACTAGTCCGCAGAGATACCCTGTGGGTCAAAAATTTCGCCGAAATCGCTCTATCTAGCACGGTTTTCGAGATATAAGCATTTTTGTGTTTTCCTTATTTGGAAAATTCGTAATGATTAATTAATTACTCGGCCATTTCTTGACCAATCAATGCCAAAATCTAATGATTTCCAGATTTTAATAGAATGAATGCATTTGCCAAGTTTCAGGTGAATTGATAAAATTCCTTTCAAGTTATCATCCGGACAAGCTTCCCCATCGAAAAAAAGACATTTTTGGTCATGTGACCTCTCTGATTGGTTGAAATGTCACTGCAGCATATTCAAAAAAATTCCCCAAGGCTACTGCCTAAACCTGCCAAATTTGAAAAGAATCCGCCTAACGGTTACAGAGTTATAAGGAAAACAAAATGCGGAGCCGGCGGAGCCAGAAGCTCTCCCATACACAAACAAGCGTCCCTTGCGGGACGCTTAATAAATGAGGAGGGAGCAAGAAGTATATATTTATCATGTAAAGATGGCCAAAGGCTCTTAAGTACAGGAATTTTAAGTGAAACTTTATACTAAATCTTACTAAAGTATAATCAATGTCAAGTTAAAGTGAGCATAAATATTTTTGAAGTATACATATGCCAGGTGTGGTTTTAAAAAGTGCTAAAATAAATGAGGAGGGAGCAAGAAGTATATATTTATTGTGTTAAGACGGCCAAAGCCTCTTAAGTACAGGAATTTTAAGTGAAATGTTATACAAAGTGTTACTTAAGTATAATCAATGTCAAGTTAAACTGATGTTACTGAACAGTTAATCAGTTAGGGGCGGAAAACCCTCATTTTCACATCAAGATAGCCATGACTTTACTTGTATTGGAACTCCAAGGTGGAAGGCAAATAAGAATGTCCCTATTGTCATCTTTAAAAGTGTAGAAAATTTAACCGAGCATAAAGTTTAGCTCAGGTCAGTTGAACAATAAGATAGCTGGAGGCTGAAACTTCCTTTTTCACTGTAAGGTGACCATAACTTCATTCATATTGCAACTTTAAGGTGACCATAATATGAGAACGTCCCTTCAATATCAATATATGTTAGATATGGAAAAAGAAAGGAGCCAGACGGCTTTACTCAAATTTTATGACTTTAGGGGGTCAAAATTATATTAACAGTTTAAGGTCACCATAAAGTCAGGATAACCCTTTGGTTTGCCATCCTTTATAGGTGTGCAAAATTTAACTGAGGTCAGTCGAACAATAAGATACTTGGAGGCTGAAAACCTCCTTATTTCAGTTTAAGGTGGCTACAACTCCATTCATACTGAGAGTTTAAGGTGACCATAAGTATTATTTTTATCTAGTTTAATACCAGTGATAATTTTGATATAAAAAATGGTAAAAAAAGGAGCCAGAAGATTTTATTCCAATTTGATGACTTTAAGTAGGCCATATGTTCATTAACATTTTGAGTTTAAGGTCACCATAAAGTCAGGATATTCCTTTGGCAAATCTTAATATATGTGGCAAGTTTGGCTGAAAAAAGTGAAAAACTAAGTGAAATGGAGGGCTAAAACCCCCTTTTTGACATTAAGGCGACCTAGGCGACCTTAAGATTGCAGATACAGGGCTAAAACTTCGGCATGTGAAAGATTATCAAAAAGTAGCTGAATAAGTTATTCCAACAAAACGCCGAAATCCTCACCGTTTTTGAGGTACAGACTAAGTACCCATTTTAAAAAAATTTACGAAAATAAAACGCCTCCCATTCAGGCATCTATGGTCCGATTGATGAGAAAATCCTTTCCGACCTTGGAAATTTGGTCTAGAATGTACGTGATACATTTTATAGCACAGGTGTGTGTGCTTTTTTCCGAAATGCGATGACGGGTGTTTTGGAGTTATGGTTAAGGTTACCTTAAGTAAAGCTTAAGGTCTGCGCAAATTATCCCAACATTTTTTCCTGCCCCTATAGTTTTAAAGAAAGGTAACAAGGAAAGAAAAATATGAAAGGCTAAGAAGTTATTCAAGGGAGGCTAAAATCCTGTGGTGGCGGCGATCAGTCAAACTTCGGTGAAAACAAATAAGTGTCCCTGACGGGCCGCTTAGTTATACGTTTTCAAGCAAAAATAACAACTTTAATTGATATTATGTGACGGAAATGCTGAAATGTGGCATATTTTACACAAGCGTTTCATTATATCGGCGATAATACAATACTCGTGAGTAACAGAGGATTTACAATGGACTCGAGTACTAGCAAAGATCGACTCATCTATCGAGGCTCGAGTACTCGTTCTCAGCCCTACATAAAATAGCATTAGATATGCAAGATCAAAGGGCAAATCCAGGTCACACCATGACGTTGCACACATATAACCCTTGATCAATGTCCCTACCAAATATCAACTTCCTACACCTTATGGTTTCCAAAATATAGCCCAGACAAGGCATTATACGTCAAGGTCACTACAGCAAGGTCAAAAGTCAAATCAAGGTCACACCATAACGTTTTACATCTACACACCCTAGCCAATGTCCCTACTCACTATCAACTTCCTACACCTTACCGTTTCTGAGATATAGCCCGGACAAGATTTTATAGGTCAAGGTCACTACGGCAAGGTCCAAGGTCAAATCAAGGTCACTCCATGACGTTGCACACCTACACCCCCTAACCAATATCCCTACCAAGTATCAACTTCCTACGCCTTACGGTTTCTGAGATATAGCCCGGACAAGATTTTATAAGTCAAGGTCACTATGGCAAGGTCAAAGGTCAGATCAAGGTCAGACCATGACGTTGCACACCTACACCCCCTAACCAATGTCCCTATCAAGTATCAACTTTCTACACCTTTACAGCCCGGACAAACTTTTTCCTGACGCCCGCCCACCCATCCAGACACCATGGGTGAAAATGGCCTCGGTCAGGTACTTTGGATGACCTTCAATGAAGAGCTTAAAGGTCAAATTTCTGCATGCTTACAGAGGACATATATATGTATTACATATACCAGCCATAGGATGATCTAACTTTCTGTAAGTTTCTGTAAATTTCTGGCCCAAAATATGAAAAAATGGCCAAAATCTGACCTTTAAGAGGCCACCAGTGACCTTGAAATTGAAGGTCAAGGTCACAAAATAATAGTGTTCGTAGCATTGCCCATATATACCCACATACCAAATTTGAAAGGTCTGACTAACATATTTTTTAAGTTATCGCGCCCAAAAGGAAATCTTTACGGCGGCGGCGGCGTGACCGGACTGAAACCTAAGTATCCCCGGACGAAAGTAGGGGATACAATGAAGAAGATATTTAAAAAAAATTCTCTAAATGCAATAGTTTTCAAGTTACAACTGATTTACTCAACAGAAAAAACCTAAAAGTAGCTACTGCTCAGCTATAAAATGAGCTGCAGGTCTGCAACATTACTATGTTGAAAGGTCTAACTATGTCAGCTATGCAAAGCAGTAGATTAGATTAGATTAAATGTTAAAGCTGACCAAAAGTAGGTGACCAACATTATGTAAACAAAATACTCTAAATGCTATGTTTTTCAAGTTATAACTGGTTTACTCAACAGGGATAATATGAAAGTAGCCATTACTCAGCTATGCAATGAGCTACAGGTCTACAATTTTATTATGTTATAGATGACCCAAAAGTATCTGAATAACATGTAGCACAAAATACTGTAAATGTAATAGTTTTCAAGTTACAATTGATTTACTCAAGAGTGAGAAGCTCAAAACAGCTATTGCTCAGTTATGAAATAAGCTACAGGTCTGCAATTTTACTATGTTATAGCTGATCCAAAAGTAGGTGCATAAGATATTAAAACAAAATACTCTAACTGCAATAGTTTTGAAGTTACAACTGATTTATTCAACAGTGATAACATCAAAGTAGCTATTACTCAGCTATGGAAAGAGCTACAGGTCTGCAATTTTACTATGTTATAGCTGACCCAAAAGTAGCTGAATAACATATTTACACAAATTTCTGTAAATGCAATAGTTTTCCAATTACAACTGATTTACTTAACAGTGAGAACCTCAAAGTAGCTATTACTCAGCTATGCAATGAGTCACAGGTCTGGAATTTCACTATGTTATAGCTAACCGCAAAATAGGTGAATAACATATTGAAACAAAATACTTTAAATGCAAAAGTTTTCAAGTTATAAGTGATTTACTCAACAGTGATAACCTAAAAGTAGATATTACTTGGCTATGCAATGAGCTACAGCTCTGCAATTTTACTGTGTTATAGCTGACCCAAAAGTAGCTGAATAACATATTTATATGAAATTCTCTAAATGCAATAATTTTCAAGTTATAAGTGATTTACTCAACAGTGATAACCTAAAAGTAGATATTACTTGGCTATGCAATGAGCTACAGCTCTGCAATTTTACTATGTTATAGCTGACCCCAAAGTAGCTGAATAACATATTTATATGAAATTCTCTAAATGAAATTGTTTTCAAGTTACAAGTGATTTTACTGATGATGGAAGTTACTGAAAAGTCCAAAAGTAGCTATTACTCACTTAGCTATTAAGATTGACACCCAAGTTACTCAACATATTGTAGCTATGGAAAAAGTAGCTCAATAACATATTTTAACAAAATGCTCTAAATGCAATACTTTTCAAGTTATAAGTGATTGAGTGCATGATTTCATGAATTTTAATGCATTAAAAATAGCATCAGAGATGCCCGTACCCCACAGCCTGGGGAAATATTTTTCAACACCATGAGATACAGAAGTAGTGTAACAGTACAAAGTTCAAGATACTTTCAGAGCAGTGTCAGTTATATTAAGGTCCAAATAATGCTTAAGTTGAGAAAATAATATTAAGGAAAAGAAATGTATGTAAAGATGAAGTATTAAAACAGGACAATTCAACAATAAAATGACAGCATTTATCAGTAAACCAAAAATGGCCGAATTATGGTTTGGACGTTTTGCATATTACCATGCATATAGAATTGGCAATACGTTCAATGAATGCTTATGTGTGGTGTTGGAGAAAAGCCTGTGACTCACTTGATGAAATTTCATCTGTTACAATGGGAACTTGCAAAACAAAATTCTTAATGAATTCTAATATGACTTTAACGGTGCTTAATCTGCATCAACAGACTTAAAGGTGCAACAAGATTTTAAAGGTCAATACAGCAAGGTCAAAGGTCAAACAGTGTCACACCATGACGTGGCACACCTAAAACCCTCAACCAATGTCCCTACCAAGTATAAACTTCCTACACCTTACAGTCTCTGAGATATAGCCTGGACAAGATTTTATAGGTCAAGGTCACTACCGCAAGGTCAAAGGTCAAATCAAGGTCACACAATGACGTAGCACACCTACAACTCCTAACCAATGTTCCTACCAAGTATCAACTTCCTACACCTTACGGTTTCTGAGATATAGCCCAGACAAGATTTTATAGGTCAAGGTCACTACAGCAAGGTCAAAGGTCAAATCAAGATCAGACCATGACGCTGCACACCTACACCCCCTAACCAATGTCCCTACAATGTATCAACTTCCTACACCTTACGGTTTCCGAGATATAGCCCGGACAAGATTTTAAAGGTCAAGGTCACTACGGCAAGGTCAAAGGTCAAATCAAGGTCAGACCATGACGTTGCACACCTGAGATACAGCCCGCCCGCCCATCCGGACACCATGGGTAAAACAATACCCTGACAGCCCTTAAGGGCTGTGGGGTAAAAATTATTTAAACAAGCATTCTGCCGCATGGATTTATCTCCCGCCATATAAATGAGATGTACTAAAGATAACATATTTTAACAAGGTGCTATAAATGTAATACTTTTCAAGTTATAATTGATTTAGTGCATTTCATAAATTTTAATGCATTAAAAATTATTTTAAAAATTCATTAAAAAAATTTAGCATGTGAAAGCTCTCCAAAATGTAGGTGAATGAGTTATTTGAGAAATATTGGCTATCTGCAATACTTTTAGTGATAATAGGTAGTTATTCATTTTGAGTAGGTGAGTAATTAGCTACGGATGTGAAAATTCACTAATTGAAAGCTCTCCAAAATGTATGTGAATGAATTATTTCAGAAATACTGGCTATCTGCAATACTTGTAGAGATAATTCGCATTTACTCATTTTGAGTAGGCGAATAATTAACTACGGGTGTGAAACTTCACAAAGTGAAAGCTCTCCTTAAAGTAGGTGAATGAGTTATTTGAGAAAAATTGGCTATCTGCAATACTTTTACAGATAATTCGCATTTACTCATTTTGATTAGGTGAGTAATTAGCTACGGGTCTGGAACTTCACCATGTGAAAGCTCTCCCAAAAGTAGATGGACAAGTAATTTGATAAAAATTGGATACCCGCAATACTTTTAGAGATAATTAGCATTTACTCATTTTGAGGAGGTGAATAATTAGCTACGGCTCTGAAAATTCACCAAGTGAAAGCTCTCCCAAAAGTAGGTGAATGAGTTATTTGATAAAAATTGGCTATCTGCAATACTTTTAGAGATAATTCACATTTACTCATTTTCAGTAGGTGAGTAATTAGCTACGGGTCTGGAACTTCACCATGTGAAAGCCCTCCCAAAAGTAGATGAATGAGTTATTTGATAAAAATTGGATATCCGCAATACTTTTAGAGATAATTCACATTTACTCATTTTGAGTAGGTGAATAATTAGCTACGGGCCTGAAACCTCACCAACTAAAACCTCTCCCAAAAGTAGGTGAATGAGTTATTTGAGAAAAATTGGATATCTGCAATACTTTTACAGATAATTCACATTTACTCATTTTGAGTAGGTGAGTAATTAGCTACGGGTCTGGAACTTCACCATGTGAAAGCTCTCCCAAAAGTAGATGAACGAGTAATTTGATAAAAATTGGATATCCACAATACTTTTAGAGATAATTAGCATTTACTCATTTTGAGTAGGTGAATAATTAGCTGCGGGTCTGAAACTTCACCAAGTGAAAGCTCTTCCAAAAGTAGGTGAATGAGTTATTTAAGAAAAATTGGATATCCCCAATACTTTTAGGGATAATTCACATTTGCTCATTTTGAGTAGGTGAGTAATTAGCTACGGGTCTGGAACTTCACCATGTGAAAGCTCTCCCAAAAGTAGATGAAGCAGTTATTTGAGAAAAATTATGTCATTATTTTGCCACAAATAAGAAAATAGCTATTACTCACTTATGGCATGCAATAGAACCCTAAACTATATGCATTTACCCTACAGTCACAATTTCAAAGTAGGTATTACTTGGCTATCCAATGTGCAACAGGTCTGAAACTTTACTATGTGATAGGTTATCAAAAACTAGATGAATAACATATTTGAAAATATTTCCCTAACTTTAATACTTTTGAAGATATTTGACATTTACTTATGTTGTTATTTTGCTACAAATAAGA
Source organism: Sabellastarte sp. h YS-2021 (assembly GCA_964017235.1). Lineage (NCBI taxonomy): Eukaryota > Metazoa > Annelida > Polychaeta > Sabellida > Sabellidae > Sabellastarte > Sabellastarte sp. h YS-2021. The sequence continues at coordinate 143,482,392 of OZ024928.1, forward strand.
AAATAGCTATTACTCACTTATGGCATGCAATACAACTGCAAAATATATACCATGTTATAGTTAAGGACAAAGTAGCTGAACAACATATTTGAAGAAAAAGCTGTAACTGCAATAGTTTTGGAGTTACAATGGATTTACTCAACAGTCACAATTTCAAAGTAGCTATTACTTAGCTATGCAATGTGCAACAGGTCTGAAACTTTACTATGTGATAGCTTACAAAAAAGTAGATGAATGACATATTTGAAAAGAATTCCGTAACTTTAATACTTCTGAAGATATTTGACATTTACTTATGTCATTATTTTGCTACTAATAAGAAAATAGTTATTACTCACTTATGGCATGCAATAGAACCCCAAACTACATGCCAGCTTATAGCTAAGGACAAAGTAAGTGAACAACATATTTTACGAAAATATTGTAACTGCAATAGTTTTGGAGTTACAATGGATTTACTCAACTGTAGAATTTCAAAGTAGCTATTGCTCAGCTATCCAATGTGCAACAGATCTGAAACTTTACTATGTGATAGCTTATGAAAAAGTAGATGGATAACATATTTGAAAAGAATTCCCTAACTTTAATACTTTTGAAGATATTTGACATTTACTTATGTCATGATTTTGCTACAAATAACAAAATAGCTATTACTCACTTATGGCATGCAATAGAACCCCAAACTATGTACCATCTTATAGCTAAGGACAAAGTAGCTGAACAACATATTTTAGGAAAATACTCTAACTGCAATAGTTTTGGAGTTACAATGGCTTTACTCAACAGTCAGAATTTCAAAGTAGCTATAACTCAGCTATCCAAGGTGCAACAGGTCTGAAACTTTACTATGTTATAGCTTACCAAAAAGTAGATGGACAACATATTTGAAAAGATTTCCCTAACTTCAATACTTTTGAAGATATTTGACATTTACTTCTTCTGTTATTTAGCTACAAATTAGAAAATAGCTATTACTCACTTATGGCAAGCAATAGAACCCCAAACTATGTACCATCTTATAGCTAAGAACAAAGTAGCTGAACAACATATTTTAGGAAAACACTGTAACTGCAATACTTTTTTAGTTACAATAGCTTTACTCAACAGTCAGAATTTCAAAGTAGCTATTACTCAGCTATCCAAGGTGCAACAGGTCTGAAACTTTACTATGTCATAGCTTACCAAAAAGTAGATGGACAACATATTTGAAAAGATTTCCCTAACTTTAATACTTTTGAAGATATTTGACATTTACTTCTTCTGTTATTTAGCTAGAAATGAGAAAATAGCTATTACTCACTTATGGCATGCAACAGAACCCCAAACTATGTACCATCTTATAGCTAAGAACAAAGTAGCTGAACAACACATTTTAGGAAAACACTCTAAGTGCAATAGTTTTGGAGTTACAATGGCTTTACTCAACAGTCAGAATTTCAAAGTAGCTATTATTCAGCTATCCAAGGTGCAACAGGTCTGAAACTTTACTATGTCATAGCTTACCAAAAAGTAGATGGACAACATATTTGAAAAGATTTCCCCAACTTTAATACTTTTGAAGATATTTGACATTTACTTCTTCTGTTATTTAGCTACAAATGAGAAAATAGCTATTACACACTTATGGCATGCAATAGAACCCCAAACTATGTACCATGTTATAGCTAAGGACAAAGTAGCTGAACAACATATTTTAGGAAAATACTCTAACTGCAATAGTTTTGGAGTTACAATCGCTTTACTCACCAGTCAGAATTTCAAAGTAGCTATTACTCAGCTATCCAAGGTGCAACAGGTCTGAAACTTTAGTATGTGATAGCTTACCAAAAAGAAGATGGACAACATATTTGAAAAGATTTCCCTAACTTCAATACTTTTGAAGATATTTGACATTTACTTCTTCTGTTATTTAGCTACAAATGAGAAAATAGCTATTACTCACTTATGGCATGCAATGGGACCCCAAACTATGTACCATCTTATAGCTAAGGACAAAGTAGCTGAACAACATATTTGAAGAAAAAGTTGTTACTGCAATAGTTTTTGAGTTATGAGCCCTTTACTCAAAGTAGCTAAGATTGCTATTACTCACTTATCTTTAGGCCTAAGTCAATAAAACCAAAAAAATTTTCAAGGGCATGAAAATTCATTGGGACAATTAATTTACAAAAAATCTGTAGCTGTAGTAGTTTTGGAGAAATCTGCGTGACTAACTAACGCATGCACAAACGCACGCACGCACGCACGCACGCACACACAGACATCATTTCATAATCTCCCTCCCGGGCTAAAGCCCGGCGGGAGATAAAAATTCATAAAAAAACAAGCCACCTGGCAAATATGAAAGAAATCTGGAAAGAAATGTGGACTGTAGGTCGCTAACAAGCAATATTCCACATTTTAGACATTTTTCCCTACCACAGGCCTAATTTAGACATAAACCCTACCAAAAAGATAGGGTGGCGAGTCCTCTACCATATCAAGCCACCTGCCAAATATGAAAGAAATCTGGAAAGAAATGTGGACTGTAGGTTGCTAACAAGAAATCTCTGCGGACGCAGATGAGGGCGCGGACAACAACGATGATGAATCCATAGTATCCCCGCTTCGCGTCGGGGATACAATAATTAAGAAAGATCCAGGTTTGATACTCACATAAGGGAATCTACTTGTGGCCTAGTACCTATGTGCAAGATATGAGAGAAACCCTGCAATAGTCATTGAGAAAATTGTGATAAAGTGTTGATAGATAAGCTATCTTTAAAAAAACAACAAAAAACCAGCATGTCTCTGGGCCTTGAAGTTTCGTCGGAGAAGTCGCTCACACGTATGTCCACGCCGCAGAGTGACGACATAATGTCAGTCAGCTGACATAAAAAGCCATTCTACTGAAAGTGCCCTCCTTAATATTCAGAACGATCTTCTCAACATGGCCAGAAGTCTGTCACAGCCCTCACCTTATTGGATCTATCCACGGCCTTTGATACCATTGACCACACCATTTTCCTTGACAGACTTGATGTTTATTATGGAATCAGTGAACTAGCACTTGGCTGGTTCAAATGATACCATGTTGGGAAGGACACTCTTGGTCAACGTAGGTAGCACAGTCTCACATCCTGCTGCGCTCCAGTTTGGGGTGCCCCAGGGCTCTCTCCTAGGTCCAATTCTTTCTTCTCTCTATACAACCCCAATAAACTCAATCATTCACTCTCACAGTAGTATTAGTTATCATTTCTACGCAAATGATACCCGGTTATATATAACACTCTCACCAGCTAATTTCTCTCACAGCAATAGGCTGGCTAGTGGGATCAGGGGGCTGTACCTATGATCTACCACTGGCACTGGAAAGAGTCTGGCTAGCTGGACCCCGGGGCTGATCCTCTGGTCTACCTGCAGCAAGCTGGTCACCAACATCCTGGCCGGTGGGCTGCATCACTGAAGTTGCCACTGAAGTGGAGCCTCAACAGGCTGGGTGTCAAAGCACTGGGAGCCTCAACAGGCTGGGTGGCAGTAGATACACCGGGAGTCTCAACAGGCTTGTTAGCTTTCATCTGACCGGTAGAACAGGAAGTCTTCTGCACTTGAGGGATAAAAGGTCTGCCAGTGCAACCACATCAGTCTTCTGGACTGCTTCAACTGGTACTGTGAATCTCTTGGCCAGGAACATAGCTTCTAGCCGGGCAAATCATTCTGACCACTTGTCATCTAAACTTTTCAGGTTGTCTTGAAATCTGTTGATTTGCCGGTTTTGGTAGTTTTCTTAGGTAACTTGTGAGAGGAGTTTTACTTCTTAGTAGGTATATCTTCACCCCTATCACTTCTGTCACCCTTTCCGCTCTCAACCTGCCCCAAAACAGTGACATCAGATAGATTTACAAGGGAGGGGAGAAGAGTTTGTGTTCTTCTGCTCCTTTCCCACTCTGTAAGTACGGGTGGCCAACTGCTTCTTCTGAACTCCTGTGAACTTGTTCTAGATCTCACAGTCCTTGTTCTGTGCCAAACCCTTTCTCATGACACCTTGTCTTTGAATGAGCATCAAACGCAGCCATTATATGGCCAAATGTGCCTCTTTTCTGTCCAGGGGAGGCAATGATATTCCAGGATCACCAATATATAACTTAAAAATAAAACAAGGGAACAGTGGCTGTCTTTCAGACAACCACAAAGTCGAATCTTTAGATTAAAGTTGAGTTAAACCCAGAATAATAGATATCAGTTTATTGTGTTTCGATAACAATATACATATACCACAAGGTGAGAGCTCATTAGTACCAAATAACTTTCAAGATGTTTAATAGTGTTTTTGAATAGAATAATGTCATTAACCAAAACTGATAAAATGTGTTTTTATGATAGATTTACAAATGAAAATCTTAACAGAGAAGGCAATAACCTTTTCTGTGGGAGAAATTCTAAATAGATTTCCAGAACCCAAACAAATTTGGAAAATTTAACAGTAATTTAAATTTTTATTAGAAATACTTACCATTTCCTAACAGTAGCTATTTGTTGGAGCCATCCAACCCAATGGCCAACGCAGAGATGCGATTTTTAAGGTTATATAACAACCTTAATAAAGCCATTGGGTTACAGTAGTCCGTCCTCCCGCCATTTAGGTCACATGACCACGTTGTTTACTTCATTATTTTTGTTGCAAGTAAAAGAATGACTTGCGGGGAGGCGGGAGGGAAATATGAGTGTTAGGAAATGGTAAGTATTTCTAATAAAAATTTAAATTACTGTTAAATTTTCCAATTTTATAGCGAAATACCCTTACCATTTCCTAACAGTAGCTGAATTCAGCCTTGTAGGATGGAGGGAATTCTTTTAAGAAAAACCACTACCCAACCTACAACTAAACAACATGAGAACTTCACAATGGAATTACATGCATTAATGAACATATAACTTCCAAACATTCACAACATACAACTTCCAAAAAATGGCAGTATGTAGTTGTAGTTCTCACAACTGCTGACAATGTTGGTGTTGCAAAAAGATGTCATAAATAGATAGCCCATCTACATTGTAACATACGACCCCAAAACAAGGTCAAACCAACCTGTAAGTGTCATCAGCATAATGCCAAATCCTTCCCAAGTCGGATTTAGGCAACATTGATATCTAACTACAAACATCCAGCATTGCAGACATACCAGCCACAAACTGCAAATGTACCAATATAAGTATGAAACACATACTTATAAAGTAACAAAACTGTAACTGCAACTGTAGGACCCAATTTCAAATCTGACCCTATGACAACAGAGGTTTTTCAGACAGAAATTAGTATACATACAATGCAATTTCCAATAACATGTACCAAGAAACTCATGTAAGGAAATCACCTATAAACTAAAGATGCAATCAAAAACATACATCAATAGTTTCCGTGACTCAATCTTGACTCAATCAAGATGAAATAGGTGCCAAAAGATAAGTCTTATTAAGAAACTTTCTTAATGGCAGTAAAAACAAAAGATTTTGTTCTATCCCAAACCTTTTGATTACCACCCCTAACAGGACAGACAGACCCACATTGAGTCAAACTGATGTCCAAAGAGGCTAAGAGCTGGCATGACCACAGGCTTAATTGCAGTAGGCCCATCCAAAGCAAACTGGATCTGGCAATTGATGGGCCAGAGTTACTTGTGACCAATTCTCCTTATAACTAAAGGAAGAATATGTCCAAGCATTAATGTCACTCCTTTACCATGACTCTATAATCCACAGAGACAAAGACCACTGACTCAGTTGCAGTAATGCAGTAGGCCCATCTGAAGCCAACTGGTTCATTGCCAAAAGGCAGTTAGTGGGCCAAAGTTACCTGTGACCAATCCTCCCTATAACTAAGGGAAGGGTTCACTACTTTACCTAAAGTCAAAACCAAAGACCATCTTGAAAGGTAATAACTTCAAGAAATCCTTCCTCACAAGCTCAAAGGTTGTTTGATAAGAGCATGAAGGACCAATGACAAAATCCAAAACTATTGGTTTGTCTCTTACTAAAAGTTGCTAATCTATTATTTATCTCAACTTTTATATACTTCTTGACCCTTTAGGCCTTTAGGTATGTCTCTTTGAAGTAGTATTTCAGGAAATTTGCTAATGTGGAATAGTGGGGTCTGAGATGTATATACGACTCTCTACACACCACTGCCCAGAAAACAACCATTGATTTACAGATTCTCCTAGAGGAGTGCTCCTTCATGATTCACCACTTCCTCTGGAAATCTTCCATAATATTCATGCCTGACTCCAGATGCCAAACATGAAGATTCATGTGAAGTCTATTACTAAATGGTTGAGTCAATAGATTCACCCATTTAGAAGGGGTCTTGTGGACAAATCCACCAGACCCAAAACCAAGACATCCCTGGCCACCCTGGTACAATATGATGATTCTATACCTAAAGGTGGTCATCTGTTGAATCACATGAGGGATGAGGGCCACTGGACATAACTGACCAGACCCTCCCCAAAGACATTCCATGCATCTGTTCCCCAAGCCCGACTGTCTGGGACACGAGACATGAGGACCAAGACCCTGGTCAAATACACGTCTGTCCATACTATCACAAGAGGTGTTCAAGCACCTTTTTCCCAAGCCTGACAGCAGACCTACCAAGGAAACCTGTGAGTCATCTTGTTGCAAACATATCAACCACTGATTGATGGCAGCAATGTCTAATTTGATTGAAAAACCTGGCGATTGGTGGTGGTTTTTTTTTTTTTTTTTTTTTTTTTTTTTTTTTTTTTTGCTTTTATCTTCCTAGACAAGGAATCTGCTAGAACATGTAGATTCCCTGGAATGAATTTCCCTGAATCTGAATCATTCTGGCATTGGACTAACCCATAACTCTACAGATTAAGGTACAAATTCCCTGAGTGGATGCCTCCCTGGCTGTTCATATAGGCAACCACTAAAGAATTGTCTGTGAAAATCAACTGATTTCAACTCAAAACTGATTTTTGAATCATTTAAAGCTAACAACATTGCTTCCAGCTGTATAATGTTATGTTATGAGGAGTCTTGATTCTTCCTGATGCCACAGACCAATGGCTGTGGATGACTCGAGAGAGCACCCCAACCCATTAGGGAAGCTTCTGTGAACGGAGAGAAAATGCGCTCCTGAAGAGTGGTGTATCCTCCTTCAAAATTAAACTATTGGTCCACCACTGACGATATTCCCTGAACCAAAGACCCAAGAAATGGAACATCCAGAGACTGAAGATATCAGCAATGTTTCCAGATACCATTGGAGCAACTTCATGCTCCGATAACACAATGGTATAGTATTCCCCATTGAAGCCATGCTTTCAAAGTGACATGAGCTTCCCTGGAGATAAGTGAGAAGCTTTCAACATGGTAAGTGTCTTTCCAAGAAGACAATAGATTTCCTTTGAGTTGAGAAGACTAGACCTACCCTGAGGTCGAATTGTAACCATAAATTCGATTAGTGGAGTTGGAAATAAATCTGATTTTTAGAAATTTGTGATCCAACTCAGGCTTTCGACAAGATGCACCACCCAAAGGGTGTATCCCTGGCATTGCTGTTTGAGCTTGTTTTCATTAACCAACCGCCTATATACTGGCGAATACTGATGCCTTCTGTAAAAGCCATCAGCTTCACCTCTTTTGCTACCTTGGTGATCTGAAGAGGAACTGTAGTAATATTGCAGGGTAAGGCAGTGAACTGGTAGAATCTGTAGCCTCCAATGATGCGAAGATACCTTGTTAGCTGGGTAAATCGGTGAATTATGTACTACACCCACAAATTCTAGTGACGTCATACAGTCGCCTTCTTAAAACGAATGCCGAATATACTGCCACAGTTCATATTAAGTAAGATACATGCAAAGCTTGTTTACCTGACCTTAAGTGTCATTGAAAGACATTTCTTCCTTACTATTCCTAAGAAATAGACTGAAACTGTAACTTTCCAGCGATGTGACTGGTGTTATCGCCCTTTTGTCGATCATTTCATAAACAGCTTTCTATCAAAAACACTGTTTCTCCCGTTTTTGTTGTTGTTGTTTTTTTTTTTTTTTTTTTTTTTTTTGTTTCCAAACCTCACTTCTGAAAGGTTTGACTGAATAGTAGCCTATTTCCAAGACTTGTATGCAACCTACACTGGACAAAGAATGCTTAAAAATTCCTGGAAGCAACCTACTATCCCTGCTTCCATGGGTCTGAATAATCAAGAATGCCCCCCCTTGTAACTAGTTAAGGAGAAGAAGGCACTTGTAACTGTTTTTAGGCGTAACGTACAGGGACCAAAAACTAATGTGAGGTCTGTTATTCCCTTTGTAGGAGCATGTTATTTCCATAACTATAATCATCCTTATAGAAATGAAAAACATTGGATGAAGTTCCTCTGAACATGTAACAGTATGTCCAGCAGGAAACTTCATAACTTCATAAGGAGCAAGAAATGCATTCAAAGTTACCTCCCTCCTGTTGAGTCACTTGTTCTTAGACATGGTCAAAACTCCAAGAAGATTTGAACCTAGTCCAAGGCAGTATTGAAGACTGTAACATGTCATGGTGATCCCTAAGAACCTTTAAATTAGACCTTAAGGAACAATCTACACTTGGTTTCTGCTATAGTCTTCTATAAGGGAACTTGTTCCTACAGTGTCTGAAGTGATCTTCCTGCAGACCTCCTACAACTAAGGAGCTGTCCAGGAAAATGATTATGTAAGGAAGTCCAAGCAAAAACTTCTTCCTGCATGAGTGCTCTTAACAACAGAGGCTTCAAAAATTCCTTGAAACCGAAAATAAGGACCACATTCAATTCTGTCTGTTCACCTAAGGAATGTGGGAATTACAAGATGTAGGTAAATGTGACCAAACAAGGGAGCATTTACACTGGCTGTGACTGTTGTATCAATATCTAGCCACTTAATAATAGTATTCTTGGAATGAATCACAATCCCCATCACCTGACAACCTGAATTCTAAACCTTTTGAGAGGTATAGAAACCCGATTGTACTAAATTCTTGTGCAAAATCATTTAATCAAAAGCCTCTCCTTGTAGTTAATGAGTGACACTCCCGGACATCTGACAACCAGAATTCTGACCTTCTGAGAGGTATAGAATACTCGATTGTGCATGGATGTTTTGAATGGACCTCAACGGAAGTGTTTTCCGAAGAAATAGTGATTCCTGCATTCAAAACTCCTCCACGATGCCGTGTCCATGGCAACGTAAATGGCTGACTCGTGGACAATCTATTCGACTGGGATGTACAATGTGATCACAAAATTGCTTTCAACGCCTGGCAATTAGAACCCGACGTGAAACAGCAATAACGGCCACTCGAATTGTCCTTCTCATCCAAGATGGCGTCTTCCATATCGCTTCTGTTATTGAAGAGTACATTCTTTCTAAACATGTATGCTGCAAAAATTATAGCTTCCAACGTCCAGCAAACTGAACCGAACGACTGGCAAGCTATATAAAAATATTATTGTTGATTTATTTCCTCGAGGTTGAAGAAGATGAAACCTCGAAGTCGCCATCCAAAAGTCCTTTATTTACATATTATAATGCATACCTTCGAAGATTTAACAAAGGTATAAGTTCTGTATGATATACATGTAAAATAAGAAGTGAGATTGACTAAAAATCTCAAAAAATAAATAAAACCTTGACAAAACTTCTCCTAATTCCCAAAGACGTCCTTACTGATGATGGCCAACAAAAATAATGAAGTAAACAACGTGGTCATGTGACCTAAATGGCGGGAGGACGGACTACTGTAACCCAATGGCTTTATTAAGGTTGTTATATAACCTTAAAAATCGCATCTCTGCGTTGGCCATTGGGTTGGATGGCTCCAACAAATAGCTACTGTTAGGAAATGGTAAGGGTATTTCGCTATAAAATTGCAAATTTAATTAGTAAATTAAATTTTTATAAGACATTTTAAGTGAGGGTGGAGCGACCTGGGAACGGGGATCACCTTTTCCAAAGACTCTGGTACCCTCCAAGTACCACTGTATGGGCCTCATATAAAGTCGCCCAAGGTGGACTTGTTTTTCTGTGGCTGTTAGCAGGCCTATAAGGGACATGAACTTCCGGACCGGGCACACCGGACCGGACAGGATTGACAATATCTTGTCTGTTAAGGTCTGCCAACGCTCTGGTGTGGGTCTGACCTTGCCCTCCCGAGGTCGAACTGGTAACCTACGAAGTTGAAGATCTGTTTTGGGTCCAGTTCTGATTTTTCCTTGTTCACCAGCCAACCTAGTTCTCGACAGAGAGCTACCAAGGTTAGTGTATGCTGGAGACAAGTTTGGTGGGATGTGGCTCTCACCAACCAGTCGTCTAGGTACTGGTGGATTCTTATACCCCTCTGTAAAGCCATCAGTTTGACCTCCTTGGCCACCACTGTGAACTCCATGGGTGCTGTGGACAGACCGAAGGGTAGGGCCTTGAACTGGTAGGACCGACCCTGGATGTGAAAACGCATTTCTGTTTTATTTATTTGTAATATTATGGTACAAAGAGGAGAATCACGATAAAAAATGTTCAAGAAATTCTAATTTACTGTTGACAATTCTTACAATGTTTGTAATTATCAAGATATAATGTTACATTTCTTTTCACAAAAATTACAATATCATTATTTTTCCAATCTTTCGTGTTTTTATAATAGTGTATCCATTCTTTATATATACAAAAAGATACTAATGAGATGAAAAAATTGAAAGCAGGATTATCTACACCTCCACAAACTACATCAAACAGTGCAGATTTGTATTTAGTTTTGTATTCACTGAATTCCAGACAGACTGAGCTTTGGTACACCAAAACAGTAAATGTACAACATCGTGTTTGACAAAACATAATGGGCACAAAAAGTCATCTACAATTCTCCATTTTTTTAGATTAGCAAGACATGGTAAAATTAAGTGTAATAATTTGTAATTAAATTGAGCCACTTTGGAATCTGGACACATTTTTATTTTAGTGGTATAAACCCTTCTAAAATCAATATTATTTATATCATTTTGAAATAGTTAATGCCAGATATCCTCTTGATACGGTAACTCAATTTTTTGCTTTATTAGATTTTGATAGAAAAAGTTTGATTTTTTTATCTGTTAAATTAAAATATGAACCATTACGTTGATAACACACAGGTTTTCTAATATTGCTTTCTGGTGGTGTATGAGTATTCAGAATTCTCTGAAAGTGGCTAGACTCTTTTTCAATGTCATAATTTGAATATATATATTTCTCTTATCTTTGACCCTGTCATATATAAAATTTTCATCCAAGCAACCATTAACAAATTTCAAGTCCCCGACAAACATAATATCAGAGCAGGTCCATTCTTTAAAGTACAGTGTAACATGAACCCTAGTGCCAGTTCCCCTTATTTTTATATGCCTGTTACCCCAAATAACTTGATTTAACAAGTCCTCTTTTTCAAGGGGCTTTGGACTTATTTTTGATTTATTATAACTTACAATGACATCTTGTAAGATAAAAGCCAATACAACAGGAGTCGTCTTCGACGTCAAATTGCCTGGTGTAATTGTCTTGCAAACAGGGATAAAACTGTCTATTACAGGAAACTAATCTCCGATAATAGCCATGACTCTAAGAAACTATGGCAGGAGTTACATAAAGTCCTACATAGATCCCATGGCACTACTCTGCCCTCTTGTGAATCATCAAAGTCATTGGCTGATCGCTTTGCTACTTTTTTCTCAAATAAAATCGTGAAAATTCGTGAGAGTTTTTCTTCATCTGAGTCTTGTAACACTGTCCATCCCCCCTTTGACCCTCCAAAACTAACAGTCTTTACTCAAGTCACTCAAGATGAAATTGAAAAGATAATCAGTAAATCACCCACCAAATCATGCTTGTTGGACCCACTACTCACATTTCTTATTAAGGAATGCATGGACATCCTTCTACCATCAATAACCAAGTTGGTCAATTGTTCACTCAGTGAGGGACTGATTCCAGATGGTTTCAAAAAAGCTGTAGTCACTCCACTTATCAAGAAGGCCTCTCTTCCTGTTGAGGACTTGAAAAACTACTGCCCAGTATCTGGACTTAGCTTCATTTCTAAACTGGTGGAGCGTGTAGTTGCTAAACAGCTGGTTAATCACATTCATCAACATGACTTGGATAACTCATACCAGTCTGCATATAAGTCAGGTCACTCAACTGAGACGGCTCTGCTTTCCATCAAAAATGATATTCATTTGTCACTATCTCGAGGTGAAGCCACTGCCTTGGTTCTTCTGGATCTTTCGGCTGCCTTTGATACTATTGATCATTCCACTCTCCTTGGCTGACTTCTGGATTGGTTCGGTGTTGGCGGTTCAGCTTTGAAATGGTTCTCTTCATATTTGACTGAACGCTATCAGTTTGTAAAGATTGGTTCCACATTGTCTAACTTAAAAAAACTCCTGTTTGGTGTACCTCAAGGTTCTGTTTTGGGTCCTCTCCTATTTTCTCTGTACACATCTCCCCTAAGTACACTGATTGGTAGACACAAAGGTGTAAACTTCCATTTTTATGCGGACGACACACAACTCTATGTCCATCTCTCACACAGGAATGCCTCTGCTGCCTTTGATAAGTTGAATAGATGCCTTCAAGATGTAAAAGAATGGATGTCGTCTAGCAAACTTAAACTCAATCCTGATAAAACTGAGTTCATACTTTTTGGCTCCAAGAAGCGGAGAGAAAGGTTAAGTGCATGTTTCCCAATTGATATCCTGGGCAACCCCCTTCACCCCACCGAGTCTGTCAGGAACCTGGGTGTGTGGTTCGACTCTGATTTTTCCTTCTCAAAACATGTACAGAAAGTCTGTAAAGGCTGGTTTTGTCAACTGAGGGATTTTAGAAATATCAGGCAGTTCTTGACTCAGGATGCTGCTGTGTCGGTTGCCAATGCTTTTGTTAGTAGTCGGTTGGACTACTGTAACTCACTTTTCAGGAGTCTCTCTAAAGCCAGTCTCCATAGATTACAGTCAATCCAAAATTGTGCTGCGAGAATTGTCACAAATTCGTGTAGATACACTCATATAACACCGGTACTCAGGAAACTCCATTGGCTTCCTATTCAGTTTCGCTCAGAGTTCAAACTGGCTACCCTGGTGTACAAGTTTATTCATACTGGTTTCCCTAAATATTTCGCTCCACATCTATCCACATACCACACTACTTACAATACTAGACGCAGTCAGAGTGTTGCCAATTTCCTCAATGTACCAAAATTTCAACCCACAATTCACAAGTCCACTAAGCAGTTTGGCTTCAGTTTTGCCTGTGACGCCCCCACTGTTTGGAATTCACTCCCTGAAGATATCTGTGCATCACCCACTATGGCCTCTTTTAGAAAGAAGCTCAAAACCTATCTCTACGCAAAGGCTTATCCTCCTTAGCTCACTTTTCTTATGGCTTCTCCGTGGTGCCGACCTGTTTTTGTCCCTGGACTTTGAATTTGCCTATTGCTATTGTTTTGTTGCGCCTTAGAGTCCACTACTCAGGGGAGATTAAGCGCTATAAAAGTCAAATTAGAATTAGAATTGATAAAATTGCGCTAATTTCTTCAAAACTGAAAGGAGTCAATTTGACTGAAATTAAACTTTAAAATTGTGAAGTCGGGGATAATATTAAAATAATGCTTTCCCAATACTGACCATTTTTCATTTGCTTCCATTATTTTTACTACCCAAGATGCCTTCAGGGCACTTATTTTTGATTCTATATCTGTCATACTTAAACCTCCTTGAGCTATATCTAAAATAAGTGTATTTCTTTTGATCCGATCTTTTGATTTCCATATAAATGCACAAAACATTTTATTCGCTTTTTGAATAACATCCGGAGGTATTGGTAAAAAATGAGCTGGGTATAACAGTTTTGGGAAAGACAATGTCTTAATAATTGTTATTTTTCCAAAAAGAGTAAGATATCTTTTTTTCCAAGTATCTAGTTCTGTCTGAACTTTTTTAGCCTTTGAGACCAGTTTAAATAATCACATTTAAATTTATCATTACCAATATATATACCTAAACACCTAGCAGGGTTTTGAGTCCATTTTATGGTTGTTGTTCTCATAGAACCAGCCTTACTTTTCAAGTTACCCAGTAGAATGCCTTCAGTTTTTAAAATATTTAGTTTTGGTCCAGCCCTGCTACTGAAGTCATCAATTATTTTCAAAGCTTTATCTACTTGACATTCATCTTGAAGGAATAGATTTATATCATCAGCATATTGAAAACATTTATATTCTGTCAATGTATTACTGGTTTTCACAGAGACACCATGTAACGATTTATTATTTTCTAGTTGATGTGCTAGTATCTCAATTATTAAGCAAATAATAAGGCTGAAACTGGGCACCCTTGTCTAATACCACGTTGGATGTTGAAATAATTGGAAAGGTGGCCATTGTTCTTAATACATATTTTAGGGGTATTGTATAGCACTTCTATCCATCTTATAAATTGCTCCCCGAAGTTAAATTTCTTTAGTACAGATATTAAAAAAGGCCACTCAACACTATCAAATACTTTTTCAAAATCAAGAAGAAGAATCCCTGAACTATTATTGTTTTCAATGTACTCACAGATGTCAAGGATAGCTCTAATATTTGTTCCTATAAACCTTTTTTTAATATAGCCTGTTTGGTTACTTGACACAACAGTACTTATAACATTTTGCAATCTTAAGGCTAAAGTGAAAGCCAGTATCCTGTAGTCCACATTGGTTAAGCTAATAGGTCTATAATTTTTTTTATTTTTCTGGATTCCCTTTTTTAAAAATTAGTGATAAGATTGAAATATTCTGTGAAAAAGACAAATGGCCCATATTAAAAGATTCACTGAAAGAATCAATAAGAGTATCTGACATATCTGTCCAAAAAGTTTTATAGAATTCTATAGTTAACCCATCCGAACCTGGAGCTTTATTGTTCTTCATTAGCTTAATGGCTTTTTGACATTCTGAACTAGTTATCTTACGCTCACATTGTTCCTGAGAATCGTAATATAAAGTTGGTAAGTTGGTAATTTTAGAAAGATAATCGTCTATGGAAGATATTTTTGGATTTCTGGTTTTATATAACTCAGCATAATAGTCTGTACAATGATCTAATATGTCCTTGTCATGAGTATAGCAGTTGCCTTTTTCGTCACTTAGTTTGTAGATACTACTGTGAATTTGGCGTTTCTTTTCCAAATTTAAAAAATAAGATGAGCTTTTTTCACCTTCCTCTATCCCTGTCCACATGCTTTCATGTATAGAGCCACCAGATGAATACTTTTTTGTGATCCAAAATAAACTGTATCTCATCATAAAACCATATAATCCCCATGCATGGCTTTTTCATTATACACTTCAAAAAGCGACCTATAAAATTTAATGAAGATACCATATATTTTCTAATTCATGCCCCTTTATTTTAATACCAAATTTATAATGAGAGTGTCTGTGATCAATACACCACACAACACTCTTCCATGCTAACTTTTGATTCACTATGAGCCAAAATTATTTGAATCATGTGTTTTAATTTTTCTGCCTCATTTATGGTAGAAATTGATGCTGAATGCATGGGATTTCGTTGACACATGTTATATACAGTTAGTTAAGATTTGTATGTATACATGACACTTTCAAGACATATAGTTGGCTCAGTTTCTGTTGCATCTATTTGCAGAGTAATCAACACTAGGTAATTCTAACTCTAATGGTATTTCTATTGCATTTAATCTCTATCTAAAGGCAGTTACTGGGTTGAAGTATGAATGGACTGGACCCCAGATTCCAAGACACATCAAAAAGATTCCGAGGAACATCAAACAAGAAAAATCAGAGATCAACAATTATTAAGGATGAGACATTGCAGGTGAAAAGGTGAAGGTTGTGAAGTAAGCTTCAAATTTGTAAAATAAGTTTATAGGAGACATGATGGGTGAACTATAAATCATAGTTCTCAATATCAAAAATATAAGTAGATTTCTGATACAAGAGTTAAAAGTAAATTTGTCTTTTATTTCTATATGGGTAACTTGCATGAATAATATAATTGACTTTAAATTATTCAATAAAACAGAATTTATAAATATTGTATGATCAGTAAGCCAATAATGTGAAGGCCTTGTTCCAAGATTACATCATAAGTCAAATGTTAGTTTTCCCCATTTCATCATGTATTGTCATAAGGTTGGTACTTACTTGCCTTGCCATGTTGGCATTCATGGGCATATGTTCTACTTCCCTTTCCACATTCAAAGATTACATATACAATGGTGCAAGTGAATATTGAACCAACACCATTTACATTAGTACTTAAATTGTACTTAAGTTGTTTTAACATGGCTGATGAAAGACAGATTTTTGGGGCTGTCTAATACTTCAAATCATAACTTGGAAAATGCCTTAACTTTGCACAAAACAAAAGACAATTTATATCTTCACATTCACTTGCCACTGCAAAAATTTACATGTTGCGACATAACAAAGATTGATTTATTGCCTTGTCTGTTGTAAAAGTTACATTTGTACTAGAGCTAGGGCCAATACTAGTGTCACTATTTTGGTTCTACTGGTTCAACTCCTGACAAATGACATTGTAAAGGTTCTGCTTAATATTATGATGGTTGACATATATGATGGAAACTTTACTTGATATTAAACAAAATCTAATCAAAGAAAATATGTTGCCTAGTGTAGTCTCTGTTACGTTAGTATTCACCCAAAGCAAAAACATCATGTTAATGTTTTATGACTATTCTCTAGTGTTTTGCAGATGGTAGAATGTTATCTGGGGCCTCCCCATAATTAAGTGAATTTCCCTGGGTGTCAATTGAATGAATTTTGCAAATTTAATAAGTAAATTAAATTTTTATAAGTTAATACCCTATCCAATGGACAATTGCTTTACCGGTCGGCGCGACCGGTCCCACCAAACGTCAGAAAAAGACGTCCTGTATATACTACCGGCAGGACCGGTCACAGAGTGTGCATTCGCCAGGTGGCGCATCGTACTTCATTTCCTGTTTACCTCTTGACGTCATAGCATCTTTTTCGTGTCTAATCCTAGTAAGACCCCTAGTAAGCTGATAGCAGGGCCGGTTGGGTGGGCCTTGCCTGTCCATTGGATAGGGTATTAACTTATAAAATTTAATTTACTTATTAAATTTGCAATTTTATTACGTTAATACATCCTATCCAATGGACAATTGCTGAATAACTACCGCTTGGCAGGCGGGTAAGCAGCTAGGAACTTCTGTGAACTCATAAAAAAACAAAATAGTACAGGCCCATTTGACCTAGGGTCAGGGAACCCTGACAGGTCAAGGTCGGCCACCAACTCACTGGTTAACCGGGAGTCTACCGACGTTGCCCCCCCCCCCCCCCTTTTTCTTCCCTTCCAGAGTCGGTTTGAGAAGGGAAAGATAGAGAGAGAGAGAGGGGCTGAGTTCAGTCCCAGAAGAAATAACTTCCCAAGGGAATCAAGTCACAGTTTTTTTTTGTTTTTTTTAAAAATATATATGTACATTCAACATATTTACACTATGTACATATCTAACATATTTACAATATGTACATATTTACATATATACAACATCCCCTCAATTCTGGGCCCGGTGGTGCACCTGCTGGGCAGCCACTACAGGTCCCAAGTGGAAACGCTCCGAGTCAGCCCAGGCAACATCCTTCAAATAGAATTGGGTGAAGGTGTTGTGAGATTTCCAGTGGCAGGCTGACAAGATCTGATCTAAGGAAATCCCTGATTGGAAAGCCTTAGAGGCAGCAAAGGCCCTAACATCATGGGCTTTAACCTGATGTAAGGTGAGGGCCTCCTGGTCAGAGAGCTCATAGCACAGAACCACAGTCTGTTTGATCTATGAGGAGATGGTGGCAGGTGAGATGTCTTTATCAAACCCTTTCTTGAAGGAGACAAAGACTAACTCCTTATTCTGCCTGAGGTCTGCAGTCCTGTCCAAGTAGTAGCGCAGGGCTCTAACTGGACATAGGGACCTGTCACCCTTGAGTGACCTATCCAGAGATGGTGCCAGGGCTGGAATGACCACTGGAGCCACACTATCTGGCTCTTCCTTAGCCAGCTGGTTCTTGGATAGGAAGCTGGGTGAGGGGTACAAAGACACCTTAGACCAGTCTGACTGGTGTCTGATGTTCTTATGTAACCAAGCATGGATCTCACTCCTGCGTTTACCTGAACCCAAAGCCAGCAAGAAAACAGTCTTGAAAGTTAAATGTTTCAAGGAGGCCTCTTTCAGGGGTTCACAGGGAGCCTTTGTGAGCTGATGTAAAACCAGTGAAAGGTTCCAGGAGGGGATGCCCCTCCTGCCCTTAGGTCTGTCTCTATGGAAACTACCCAGGAGACGAGTGAGATTCTCATCTTTGCTGACATTAATGGTGGAATTGCCCAGTTTGTCAGCAATGGCGGATCTGTAGCCATCAATAGTGCCTGGTTGTAACTTCTTCTCCTGAAACAAGTGCAGGAGGAAGTCAGCAATGGCTTTCAGAGGTGGTGCCCTGAAGTCCACCTGATTACTGAGGCACCACTTTGTAAAAATGGTCCACTTTGCCTCATAGACAGATCTGGTTGATCTTCTTTGAGGAGCCTCAATTCGTGCTGCCACTGCCTCAGAGAAGCCTTGCTCCTTGATTGCTGAGGCTCTAGGAGCCAGGCATGTAGGTTCAGATTCGACAGGTTCCTGTGAAGGACCTGGTTGAATGGCTGAGACAATAGGTTGGGTATGCTGGACAGACACAGTTGGATCTGGCTTGACATTGCTACCAGGTCCCAAAACCAGGGCATGTTGGGCCACCCTGGAGCAATCAGAATTATTCTGTTGCAGGGGTAGTCCTGGAGCTTCTCCACCACTTTGCCCAAGATGGCTGCCGGTGGGAAGGCGTATGGGTCCAGGTCCTCCCAGGAGAGGCTGAGTGCATCCGCTGCCCAAGCCTGGGGGTCTGGAACCGGTGACACAAACTGTGGCAGTTTGTTGTTGAACCTGGTGGCAAACAGGTCCACTTGTGGCTGGTGCCACCTTGAGCATACAGCTTGGAACACTGCTGGATGAAGAGACCACTCTGTTTGAATGGTCTGGCCAAGTCTGGATAGCTTGTCTGCTATCACGTTCAGCCGGCCGGGGATGTGACGTGCCCTGAGGGTTACCTGCTGTCTGGTGCACCAGGACAGGATTCTCCACAGTAGGGCACACAGTGACCCCGACTTCATCCCCCCCTCCTTGTTGATATAGGCAACCACTGTTGTGTTGTCTGTAGCTATCAACACTGTCTTGTTGCAGACCAGGGTTCGAAACTCTTTTAGAGCTAGAAACACCGCTTTTAGCTCTAAGTGGTTTATGTGTAACTTGCTCTCTGGAAGGGACCAAGTTCCTCTTGCAGTGTGGTCATCCAAGTGAGCGCCCCACCCTTCTTTTCATGCGTCTGTAAAGATCTGCAGAGCATGTTTTAGAGGGTGTAATGGTTGACCTAGTAGCACATTGCTTTCCTCCAGCCACCACCTTAGATGGGGGTGGAGGGACTTGGGGACCGGGATCACCTTTTCCAGTAACTCTGGGACCCTCCAGTTGTTTTTCAAGTGTCACTGTATGGGTCTCATGTGTAGTCGCCCTTAGTGGACTTGTTTTTCTGTTGCTGTGAGAAGACCTATGAGGGACATGAATTTCCGGACCGGGCATACCGGATCCGACATTATTGTTCTGATCTTGTCTGTCAAGGCCTGCCAACGTTCTTCTGTTGGCCTGACCTTGCCCTCTTTCAGGTCGAACTGGTAACCTGTGCGTTGAAGACCTGTTTGGGAATCAGCTCTGACTTTTCCTTGTTCACCAGCCACCCTAATTCCTGACAAAGTGTGACTAGGGTTTGAGTATGCTGGAGACAGGGTGTGGTGGGTAGAGGCTCTCACCAGCCAGTCATCTAGGTACTGGTGGATCCTTATACCCTTCTGAAGTGCCATGAGTTTGATCTCTTTGGCCACCACTGTGAAGTCCATGGGAGCTGTGGAAAGGCCAAAGGGAAGGGCTTTGAACTGGTAGGACCGACCCTGGAGGTGAAAGCGCATGTACTTCCTGGACTGACTGTGAATGGGTATATGGAAGTATGCATCTTTGAAATCTATGGATGTGACCCACTCCCCTACTTGGAGGGAGGTTCTTATGGTCTCTGGGGTCTCCATCTTGAATGACCCTGTGTTTAAAAAGGTGTTCAAGGTGCTCAGGTCTAGGATGGGTCTCCACCGGTTGTTGGGTTTGGGTACCAAAAATAGCCGGTTGTAAAACCCCAATGAATTTGGATTGTCCACCGGTTCGACTGCATTTTTGTTTATCAGCTAATACAGTGCCTCTAAAAGGAAGGACTGTTTGGTTGGATTGTGGTAGTTGCTTTTTACAGTCGGTGACCTTGTCAAGTGGGGTCTGAACCGGAAGGGGAGCGTGTAACCCTCCCTCAGAATGTTTACCACTTTTGGACTTGAACCCAGGGTTTCCCATTTCTCCCAACACTGGTTTAACCTCGCCCCTACAGGAGGATCTAAAACAGCATGTTGGGCATTGGTGACAAGATTTACAGAAGGCAAGTGACCTACACAAAAAACATCTTTCACATATTTTATTTTTGTGTACAATTGACATGCATTGGGATTTACGCCTTTCCTTTGCGGCAACCCGGTGACAATATGAGCATTTGCAACATGAGAGTCTACATTTAAAGTCACTTTGCTGTTCTTCTGGTCTGTCACTGGTGGTGGGTTCAAACCCTCCATCTTGTCGGATACAATTACAGAGTCTTTCAATCCGACCACATTTGAAACACAATAATTGTCATTTATGCTTCTTAAACCCTTTGGCCGGCTTTTGGTTGAAGTTTGAGGCTTTACCCCCACCTTTCTGACCAGTTTGCCGGTCTCTGATTTGTTTCCAAGCCGGTGTAGTGGGCTTCCGGTCTGGCTGGTGTGAAGGTCTAGTACTTGAGGGAACGTACGGATGAAAACGTCCGGGTTTCCTCTGTGTGTTACCCATAGAACGCCTCTCCTCACTACGTGAAATGTCATCTTCTGCCTTGACCAGTAAGTTGTCGGGGAATAATGAGAGTAGATGTACTGGAGAAGTGCGTAATGCAGATAAGGTATCAGGTTTAACTCCACCATGTATAAACTCCAGATAGCTATCCCGACGTGCCAGAGTGAGGTTGGCCATACTGATGAACACTCCCTCTGAGAGATCTTGCATGGTGCGCTGCATAGCTTGAGAAATTGACCTGTTAAAGGTCACCAGATATTCAAGTTCTTCAAGAGCTTGCTGCGTTCTTTCAGCACTCTTGCCCTTTGATGAATCTGACCGGAGAGACTTCAGTGGGATACAGCCTGGGTAGACCCGTCTCCCTTCTTAACTGCTTGCATATCGTACCACTTGGAAGAGCGTGGAGTCTTTACAAACTGGTCACATAGCAGTCCACTGGTTTCCGAATTTCTAGCAGGATAACCTTCAGCAATAGTTACATTAAGTTTCTCCAGTTTTTTTGCAGAGCCATTCATCGACCGGCAATTTAACTGACACTTTACCGGTAGTCTTCACTCTTGAACCGTCAAAAGGATTATCATCCATAGAGGCAGCTGAGTTGTCATAATCCGGGATGTGATGCCAGTTCATGAAACTTCTCACTCCTCTAATAGTTTCCCTGCAATTGGCGTCTTCAGAGAGGTCCTGATCTGTAGCCATGTCCGGTAAATCACCCTGGCAGTGAACACTAGACGGTGATGCCGGTTCCGCATCCAACTCAGCCTCACTATCAGATTCCCTAGCAACGTCAGAGTTCTGGCCAATGGGAGGCGACTGGTTATGCAGCGTAGTTTCAACACCGGCAGGTAGAACCTCAGGACCCGCACCAGGAGCCTGTGTAGGCTGGGTGGCCGTCCCTGCACCGGGAACCAGTAAAGGTTGGGTGGCTAACACTGCAGAGGTACCGGGGCCCTGAACAGGGTGGATAGCACTCTCAGCTCCATCTCTCCCAGCCTCAGTACCGGGAACCCCCAGCGGAGGTTGGGTAGCCGTCAACTGCGTAGCAACGTCACCAGTGCCCTCAGAAGACATAACACTTGTAGAAGCACCCGGATCAAAGAAAGGGTGTTCTCTGGGCACCACAGAGGCAGAGTTCACCTGTCTCACCGGAACAGCAAAGGATTGGTTTACTAACATAGCCTCCAGACGTGAGAATCTCTCACTCCACTTGTCATCAAGGGACTTGAGGTCGTCTGAAGTGGGTTTGCTGCTGTGTTTCCGTTTACTAGACCTTGGGGAACCATCAGAACGCTTCTTCTTCTTTGGAGTAGAATCAACAGAGGGAGACTTGTCACAGCTAACCCGTCCCAACAGTGTAACTTCTGAAGGGTCCACTAGAGTGGGGGTCGTGCTTGCATTACCTTCAGCCTTCTTCTGCTCAGAGCGTTCCTTCCTTTCCTTGTAGGTCGGAGTTGCTAACTGGTGGATCTGCGCAGGCGTAAAAGACTTACAGATTTGGCAATCCAGCTTTTTGACACAGGGTCGTCTCCCACACCCTTGTCACGACAACGTGCGCATTTCTTATGGTTGTCGAAAAGGGCCATAACGTGCCCGCAAGAACCTCGTTTCTGTCCAGGAGACGACATAATGATCAGTAGCGTTGTATAAATACTCCGTACTAATAAAAAACACAAAACTTGGAGGAGTTCGTTGTAAAACTTCAAAAACGTATCGCTGAAGAAATTCTTCTGCACACTCTTTCGCACCAAACGAAAAAGATGCTATGACGTCAAGAGGTAAACAGGAAATGAAGTACGATGCGCCACCTGGCGAATGCACACTCTGTGACCGGTCCTGCTGGTAGTATATACAGGACGTCTTTTTCTGAAGTTTGGCGGGACCGGTCGCGCCGACCGGTAAAGCAATTGTCCATTGGATAGGATGTATTAACGCAATAAAAATGGAATTTCATCAATTGCAAGTTTAAAGGACAAGGTGTGATCTATAACAACTAGAAACAATTTAAACTAATTCTGTATATATGTATAACTTTATACATAACACACCCCATGACTTTCAGGTACAAGCACCAGAGATCCTCAATAATTGTACTCTACATTATATTTAAAGAGGCTTAAATGCTTTATACACATCTCTGATGTGGCTACACAACTGCACACAAGAGTAGATCTGTCCAAATATGACCCTGAATATTGCACACAACATTAAGTACAGACTTAGGTTTTCCCTTTGGAATATTTTTACCAGGAGACAGATACAGGCTGTCAAGGACAAAAGACATTCCCTAAAATGCAAATTTTAAACACACAAGAGGTATGACAAAGTTTATTTTATGTACTATATGTGACTTGTAAAACTGATGAAATACCAATTAAGAGTACATGCGTCACACATACACATTGATACCATTCGCATGTAAACTATTTTCAATAAAGTTTCTGACTTTGTATTCATGACAAAGGCCACTTTTCTGAACTTTTATTTGTGCAAAAACTACCAGTGTTTTGAATACCCACCAATACAAGCACAAAAGACTGTTTATTGAATATTGTCTATTGAACCTATTAGTATGTCTGGGAGACATGTCTGGAAGTCATGCGTTGACTTTATATTGGGGAAAATTACTCCACTGAGTACCAGAAGACAAAGAAAAAGACAAAAGATTTTCAACATCCTGGTACTTTGCAAGAAGCTAGACAAAGGCTACACAGTGTATTCATTTCACAAACTGCACATTAAAGAAATATTTAACAAAAAACAAAATGACAGAGTATATACAGTACCTCTTATATTTAATATATGTGTATAGATACTGTATATATCTTTAGCTTTTAGAGGATAAAATGGCGTTTTTAACATAACAATTAGAACCCAGTACATAACTCGAATCCAAGATTCGACTAATAAAGGTCAAAGTTTGTAAATACTTCAAAAATCTTCACTCTTCTAGAGCTCTTCAAAATGACATCCTATGACATCATGCTGTCTACACAGGAAGGAAGTACCATGCGCCACATGGTGAATGGCCACTCATGACCGGTCCTGCCGGTGTTTTACACAGGATGTTTTTTTTCTGACATTTGGTGGGGTTGGCCGATCGGTTTAGCAATTGTCCATTGGGTAGGATGTATGAACGTAATAAAAATACATATTTTGACCAAGTTCCAAGATGCCTGTAAAGGTGAAGAACTCTTTAAAAAATTTGCAAATTTAATAAGTAAATTAAATTTTTATAAGTTAATACCCTATCCAATGGACAATTGCTTTACCGGTCGGCGCAACCGGTCCCGCCAAACGTCAGAAAAAGACGTCCTGTATATAATACTGGCAGGACCGGCCAGCAGAGTGCATTTGCCAGGTGGCGCATCGTACTTTCTCTTCCTGTCTAGACATCGTGACGTCATAGCATCTTTTTCGTGTCTAGTCCTAGTAAGACCCCTAGTAAGCTGATAGCGGGGCCGGTTGGGTGGGCCTTGCCTGTCCATTGGATAGGGTATTAACTTATAAAAATTTAGTTCACTTATTAAATTTGCAATTTTATTGCGTTAATACATCCTATCCAATGGACAATTGCTGAATAACTACTGCTTGGTAGGCGGGTAAGCAGCTAGGGACTCAATGAACTCATAACAAAACAAAATTGTACAGGCCCATTTGACCTAGGGTCAGAGAACCCTGAGAGGTGAAGGTTGGCTACCAACTACCCAGTTAACCGGGAGTCTACTGACGTTGCCCCCCCCTTTTTCTTTCCTTCCCAGGGTTGATCTGAGGAGGGAAAGAGAGAGAGAGAGAGGGGCTGAGTTCAGTCCCAGAAGAAAAAACTTCCCAAGGGAAGCAAGTCACAGTTTTTTTTTTGTTTTTTTTTAAACATATGTACATTTCAACATATTTACACTATGTACATATCTGGCATATTTACCATATGTACATATTTACATATATATACAACATCTCCTCACTTCTGGGCCTGGTGGTGCACCTGTTGGGCAGCCACTACAGGTCCCTGGGAAAGCTCTGAGTCAGCCCAGGCAACATCCTTCAAATAAAACTGAGTGAAGGTGTTGTGAGATTTCCAGTGGCAGGCTGACAATATCTGCTCTAAAGAGATCCCTGATTGGAAGGCCTTAGAGGCAGCAAAGGCCCTAACATCATTTGCTTTAACCTGAAGCAAGGTGAAGGCCTCCTGGTCAGAGAGCTCATAGCACAGAATCACAGTCTGTTTGATCCATGAGGAGATGGTGGCAGGGGAGATGTCTTTGTCAAACCCCTTCTTGAAGGAGACAAAGACCAACTCCTTATTCTGCCTAAGATCTGAAGTCCTGTCCAAGTAGTAGCGCAGGGCTCTCACTGGACATAGGGACTGTCTCTATGGAAACTGTCCAGGAGACGAGTGAGATTCTCATCCTTGCTGACATTAATGGTGGAATTGCCCAGTTTGTCAGCAATGGGTGATCTGTAGCCATCAATAGTGCCTGGTTGTAACTTCTTCTCCTGAAACAAGTGCAGGAGGAAGTCAGCAATGGCTTTCAGAGGTGGTGCCCTGAAGTCCACCTGATTACTGAGGCACCACTTTGTAAAAATGGTCCACTTTGCCTCATAGACAGATCTGGTTGATCCTCTTTGAGGAGCCTCAATTCGTGCTACCACTGCCTCAGAGAAGCCCTGCTCCTTGACTGCTGAGGCTCTAGGAGCCAGGCATGTAGGTTCAGATTTGACAGGTTCCTGTGAAGGACCTGGTTGAAAGGCTGAGACACTAAGTTTGGTATGTTGGGCAGACACAGTGGGATTTGACTGGACATTGCCACTAGATCCCAGAACCAGGGCATGTTGGGCCACCCTGGGTAGTGCTGGTATTGTTTATCGATATTGAAATATTTATCGATTCACGCTACATTTGCCGATATCAATAATGTAGAGTATAATATCAATATCGAAACATACCACTTAACAGGTACAAATATCATGTTTTTCATTCAAATAAAGGACAATATTTGAAGAATATATTGGTTATCCTACTATTTTTGTCATATTTCACTTACCGCTAAACCAGAAATGCCATATTTGTTTACGTTTCGGGAAATACTAAACCTCGCAATAGAGTTTGGAAGGTCTCTCCCAAGAAAGCATCTAATACCCCGATATTTCAATATCGATCGATACGCAAGGCAAAAATATGGTTTGATATCGATGTGCATATTATCATTCGATACCAGCACTAACCCTGGGGCAATCAGAATTATTCTGTTGCAAGGGTAGTCCTGTAACTTCTCCACCACTTTGCCCAAGCTGGCTGCTGGTGGAAAGGCGTATGGGTCCAGGTCCTCCCAGCAGAGGCTGAGTGCATCCACTGCCCATGCCTGGGGGTCTGGGACCGGTGACACAAACTGTGGCAGTTTGTTGTTGAACCTGGTGGCAAACAGGTCCACTTGGGGCTGGTGCCACCGGGAGCATATAGCTTGGAACACTTCTGGATGAAGTGACCACTCTGTTTGAATGGTCTGGCCAAGTCTGGATAGCTTGTCTGCTATCACGTTCAGCCGGCCGGGGATGTGACGTGCCCTGAGGGTTACCTGCTGTCTGGTACACCAGGACAGGATTCTCCACAGTAGGGCACACAGCGAGCCCGACTTCATCCCCCCTCTTTGTTGATATAGGCAACCACTGTTGTGTTGTCTGTAGCTATCAGTACTGTCTTGTTGTAACAGAGGGTTCGAAACTCTTTTAGAGCTAAAAATACTGCTTTTAGCTCTAAGTGATTTATGTGCAACTTGCTTTCTGGCAGGGACCAAGTTCCCCTTGCAGTGTGCTCGTCTAAGTGAGCGCCCCACCCTTGTTTTGATGCGTCTGTAAATATTTGCAGAGCATGTTTTAGAGAGTGTAATGGTTGACCTAGTAGCACATTGCTTTTCTCCAGCCACCACTTTAGATGTGGGTGGAGGGAGTTGGGGACTGGGATCACCTTTTCTAGTGACTTTGGTACCCTCCAGTTGTTTTTCAAGTGCCACTGTATGGGCCTCATGTGAAGTCGCCCTAGGTGGACTTGTTTCTCTGTTGCTGTAAGTAGACCTATGAGGGACATGAACTGTCGGACCGGGAATACCGGATCCGACAATATTGATCTGATCTTGTCTGTCAAGGTCTGCCAACGTTCTGGTGTCGGTCTGACCTTGCCCTCTTTCAGGTCGAACTGGAAACCTACAAAGTTGAAGACCTGTTTGGGAGCCAGTTCTGCCTTTTCCTTGTTCACCAGCCAACCTAGTTCCTGACAAAGGGTCACTAAGATTTGTGTATGCTGGAGACATGTCGTGGGTAGAGGCTCTCACCAGCCAGTCGTCTAGGTACTGGTGGATCCTTATACCCTTCTGAAGTGCCATGAGTTTGATCTCTTTGGCCACCACTGTGAACTCCATTGGAGCTGTGGATAGACCAAAGGGTAGGGCCTTGAACTGGTAGGACCGACCCTGGGAGATGAAAACGCATGTACTTCCTGGACTGATTGTGAATTGGTATGTGGAAGTATGCGTCTTTGAAGTCTATGATGTGACCAACTCCCCTGCCTGTAGAGAGGGTCTTATTGTCTCTGGGGTCTCCATCTTGAACGACTCTGTGTTCAAAAAGGTGTTCAAGGTGCTCAGGTCCAGGAGCCATCTCCACCGGTTGTTGGGTTTGGGTACCAAAAATAGCCGGTTGTAAAAACCCAGTGAGTTTTGATTTTGTACCGGTTCTACTGCATTCTTTTTTATCAGCTGATACAGTGCCTCTACCAGGAAGGACTGCTTGGCTGAGTTGTGGTAGTTGCTTATTACAGTAGGTGACCTTGTTAAGTGGGGTCTGAACCGGAAGGGGAGGGTGTAGCCCTCCCTCAGTGTGGTGACTACTTTTGGACTCGAACCCAGAGCTTCCCATTTCTCCCAACGCTGATGTAACCTTGCCCCTACAGGAGGATCTATAACAACATGTGGGGCATTGTTGACAAGATTTACAAAACTCAAGTGACCTACACAAGAAACATTTTTCACATATTTTATTTCTGTGTACATTTGACAAAAGGTGGGATTTACGCCTTTCCTTTGTGGCAACCCGATGACAATATGAGCATTTGCAACATGAGAGTCTACATTCAATTTAAAGTCACTTTGCTGTTCTCGGCTACCACTGGTGCGGGGTTCAAGTCTCCCTGACCGGTAACATGTACAGAGTTCTCCTGACCGGTCACAGAAATTACACAGTGATTGTCATTTATGAGACTTGAACCCCTTGGCTGGCTTCTGGGAGAATGTTGAGGCTTTGCCACGACCCTTCCTGGCTTGTTGCTTGTCTTTGATCTGCTTCCAAGCCGGGAGGGTAGATTTCCTGTCGTGATGACCCATAGACTTATCACTTGCAGGGTAAGGGTGGAAGCGATTTTGCTGCCGGTATGATGTATCAGACGAAAGCCTCTCTTCATTCTTACTGATTTCCTCTTCAGCCTTGGCAATAAGCTGATCTGGAAACAGTGCGTTGACATGTACTGGAGACGTTCTTAAGGTGTTTACAGTATCTTGCTTCACTCCAGAGTGTAGGTAGTCCAAATAGCTATCTCTGCGAGCCAGAGTCAAGTTGGCCATGTTGATAAAAACACCCTCAGATAAATCCTGCATGGTTCTGGCCATGGCCTGTGAGATTGACCGGTTGAAAGTGGTCAGATACCCCAGTTCATTAACAGCTTGCTTCATCTTCTCTGATGACTTGCCCTTACTGTCCAGACGTAGGGTTTTGAGCTGAGTGTCCATAGAGTCTTGAACCCTAGTCAAACACCTTGATAACCCAGCAGCCTGGTTGAACATTATTATCTGTTCCCTTGCTGCTCTCTCCCACCCCCTGAGTAGATCTTGACTGAAGGCCCGGGAGGGTGGGGCAGTAGGTAAGTTTCTTCGAGCCACCCTGCTGAAGGAATGGTTGAGTTTGGCAGGGTCTGGTGACCAGGTGCGTACTGTTGTGCTCTCACTGTCCTTCCCAGCATGCATCCCGTACCATCTGGAAGATCTGGCAGTTTTAATGAACTGATCTCTGAGGAGGCCCGTATTGTCTGTGTTTCTAGTTGGGTAGCCCTCTGTGAGTGTAAGGTTAAGACTGTACATCTTCCGACACAACCAGTTGTCAACAGGGAGTTTCACAGAGACTTTACCGGTTGGTCTGACACGTGCACCGGCAAAGGGGTTGTCATCTGCAGTAGAGGACACAGTTTCAAACTTGGGAACCTTGTGCCAGTTCATGAAACTTCTCACACCCCTCATAGTCTCCCTGTAGTTGGCCTCCTCAGTAGGTTCACAGTCAGGGTCATCTCTGGAGACATCTCTGTCTGCTGACCGGTCCCGGTGGATCTGATCATCCAGGGAACCGGTAACACTGAGCTGGTCAGCTTCACTATCAGAAGCTGCACTCACATCTCCCTCACCAGTTGGCTGACCCAGGGAACGAACCGGAAGCCTGAACAGGCTGGGTTGCTATCCCTGCACCAGGGGCCCCAAGGGGCTGGGTGGCATTCTGCATCTCCTCTACAGCCTCACCGGTGGCCTGATCAAGGCAGGGACCGGACTTCTCTACAGCCAGCTTGCTGGTGGTGGCACCAGGATAAACAAGAGGAGAGTGCCCGTGAACGGGCACTGTGTCAGCTGACTGAGTGTTTTTGATTTGTGAAGGTGATTATAGGACAGAATAATTATCAGGAAAAGGGCTGTACAGAAATACAGTAAATGGTAACTGAACAGCAAGTTCGAAAGAAATTCCGAAGCTGACAGAAGAAAAGGATAAAAAAGTTGTGCCCTGTAAATGGTATTATGAAGGAAAATAACAAGGTAATTGTTTAAGTGTAAGAAATAGGTTAAAACATATCTAAAGAAATACTACAAATGCAATATCCTCGTTCGACCTTGAAGAAGGGGTCCAAGGTCAAATCTAACCACACAAATACATTTCCAGCCCATGATTTCCTATGGTTTACCATTCCAAACCTCTAGGACCAATTATAAACTAGAGGATCGCTCGCAAAAAAAAAAGATAATGTTTTTGCATAGCAAAAACAAAGCGTCCCGAAAAGGCTATAAAGGTGAGTGCTAAAGTATTAAGAAAATGCTTCGTTTCTAGCCTTATACTGTTGTGGCAACCAAAGTCAGCGCAGTCTGCTCTATCTAGCACGGTTTTCAAGATATAAGCATTTTTGTGTTTTGCAAAAAATAAAAAAATTAAAAATGTCCGCTATATTTGGCGAGACAAAAATATTTTGAAAATTGGCATGGCTACTCTGCAGAGATACCCAGCAGGTCAAAAATTTTATTGAGTTCGCTCCATATAGCACGGTTTTCGAGATATAAGCATTTTTGTGTTTTGCAAAAACTTTGAAAATTCAAAATGGCCACCATTTTTGGGGAGACAAAAATTTTTGTCAAGACCACTGCCGCGGTGTGTATCTCCCGCCGAGCATTAAAGCAGAAGAAATAGCTTTTCCGAGATATTCACAATTTTTCATTTTCGTGTGTGAAAACTCTTCCAAAAGTAGGTGAATGAGTTATTTGAGAAAAATTGGCTATCTGCAATACTATTAAGAGATAATTTACATTTACTCATTTTGAGTAGGTGAATAATTATCTATGGGTCTGAAACTTCACCAAGTGAAAGCTCTCCCAAAAGTAGGTGAATGAGTTATTTGAGAAAAATTGGCTATCTGCAATACTTTTAGAGATAATTCGCATTTACTCATTTTGAGTAGGTGAGTAATTAGCTATGGGTCTGAAACTTCACCATGTGAAAGCTCTCCCACAAGTAGATGAATGAGTATTTGATAAAAATTGGGTATCCGCAATACTTTTACAGATAATTAGCATTTACTCATTTTGAGTAGGTGAATAAATAGCTATGGGTCTGAAACTTCACAGAGTGAAAGCTCTCCCAAAAGTAGGTGAATGAGTTATTTGAGAAAAATTGGCTATCTGCAATACTTTTAGAGATAATTCGCATTTACTCATTTTGAGTAGGTGAATAATTAGCTATGGGTCTGAAACTTCACCAAGTGAAAGCTCTCCCAAAAGTAGGTGAATGATTAATTTGAGAAAAATTGGCTATCTGCAATACTTTTAGAGATAATTCGCATTTACTCATTTTGAGTAGGTGAGTAATTAGCTATGGGTCTGAAACTTCACCAAGTGAAAGCTCTCCCAAAAGTAGGTGAATGAGTTATTTGAGAAAAATTGGCTATCTGCAATACTTTTAGAGATAATTCGCATTTACTCATTTTGAGTAGGTGAGTAATTAGCTATGGGTCTGAAACTTCACCAAGTGAAAGCTCTCCCAAAAGTAGGTGAATGAGTTATTTGAGAAAAATTGGCTATCTGCAATACTTTTAGAGATAATTCGCATTTACTCATTTTGAGTAGGTGAGTAATTAGCTATGGGTCTGAAACTTCACCAAGTGAGAGCTCTCCCAAAAGTAGGTGAATGAGTTATTTGAGAAAAATTGGCTATCTGCAATACTTTTAGAGATAATTCACATTTACTCATTTTCAGTAGGTGAGTAATTAGCTATGGGTCTGAAACTTCACCAAGTGAAAGCTCTGCCAAAAGTAGGTGAATGAGTTATTTGAGAAAAATTGGCTATCTGCAATACTTTTAGAGATAATTCGCATTTACTCATTTTGAGTAGGTGAGTAATTAGCTATGGGTCTGAAACTTCACCAAGTGAAAGCTCTCCCACGAGTAGATGAATGAGTTATTTGAGAAAAATTGGCTATCTGCAATACTTTTAGAGATAATTCGCATTTACTCATTTTGAGTAGGTGAGTAATTAGCTATGGGTCTGAAACTTCACCATGTGAAAGCTCTCCCACAAGTAGATGAATGAGTATTTGATAAAAATTGGGTATCCGCAATACTTTTACAGATAATTAGCATTTACTCATTTTGAGTAGGTGAATAAATAGCTATGGGTCTGAAACTTCACAGAGTGAAAGCTCTCCCAAAAGTAGGTGAATGAGTTATTTGAGAAAAATTGGCTATCTGCAATACTTTTAGAGATAATTCGCATTTACTCATTTTGAGTAGGTGAATAATTAGCTATGGGTCTGAAACTTCACCAAGTGAAAGCTCTCCCAAAAGTAGGTGAATGATTAATTTGAGAAAAATTGGCTATCTGCAATACTTTTAGAGATAATTCGCATTTACTCATTTTCAGTAGGTGAGTAATTAGCTATGGGTCTGAAACTTCACCAAGTGAAAGCTCTCCCAAAAGTAGGTGAATGAGTTATTTGAGAAAAATTGGCTATCTGCAATACTTTTAGAGATAATTCGCATTTACTCATTTTGAGTAGGTGAGTAATTAGCTATGGGTCTGAAACTTCACCAAGTGAAAGCTCTCCCAAAAGTAGGTGAATGAGTTATTTGAGAAAAATTGGCTATCTGCAATACTTTTAGAGATAATTCGCATTTACTCATTTTGAGTAGGTGAGTAATTAGCTATGGGTCTGAAACTTCACCAAGTGAGAGCTCTCCCAAAAGTAGGTGAATGAGTTATTTGAGAAAAATTGGCTATCTGCAATACTTTTAGAGATAATTCACATTTACTCATTTTCAGTAGGTGAGTAATTAGCTATGGGTCTGAAACTTCACCAAGTGAAAGCTCTGCCAAAAGTAGGTGAATGAGTTATTTGAGAAAAATTGGCTATCTGCAATACTTTTAGAGATAATTCGCATTTACTCATTTTGAGTAGGTGAGTAATTAGCTATGGGTCTGAAACTTCACAGAGTGAAAGCTCTCTCAAAAGTAGGTGAATGATTAATTTGACAAAAATTGGCTATCTGCAATACTTTTAGAGATAATTCGCATTTACTCGTTTTGAGTAGGTGAGTAATTAGCTATGGGTCTGAAACTTCACCAAGTGAAAGCTCTCCCAAAAGTAGGTGAATGAGTTATTTGAGAAAAATTGGCTATCTGCAATACTTTTAGAGATAATTCGCATTTACTCATTTTGAGTAGGTGAGTAATTAGCTATGGGTCTGAAACTTCACCATGTGAAAGCTCTCCCACAAGTAGATGAATGAGTATTTGATAAAAATTGGGTATCCGCAATACTTTTACAGATAATTAGCATTTACTCATTTTGAGTAGGTGAATAAATAGCTATGGGTCTGAAACTTCACAGAGTGAAAGCTCTCCCAAAAGTAGGTGAATGAGTTATTTGAGAAAAATTGGCTATCTGCAATACTTTTAGAGATAATTCGCATTTACTCATTTTGAGTAGGTGAATAATTAGCTATGGGTCTGAAACTTCACCAAGTGAAAGCTCTCCCAAAAGTAGGTGAATGATTAATTTGAGAAAAATTGGCTATCTGCAATACTTTTAGAGATAATTCGCATTTACTCATTTTCAGTAGGTGAGTAATTAGCTATGGGTCTGAAACTTCACCAAGTGAAAGCTCTCCCAAAAGTAGGTGAATGAGTTATTTGAGAAAAATTGGCTATCTGCAATACTTTTAGAGATAATTCGCATTTACTCATTTTGAGTAGGTGAGTAATTAGCTATGGGTCTGAAACTTCACCAAGTGAAAGCTCTCCCAAAAGTAGGTGAATGAGTTATTTGAGAAAAATTGGCTATCTGCAATACTTTTAGAGATAATTCGCATTTACTCATTTTGAGTAGGTGAGTAATTAGCTATGGGTCTGAAACTTCACCAAGTGAGAGCTCTCCCAAAAGTAGGTGAATGAGTTATTTGAGAAAAATTGGCTATCTGCAATACTTTTAGAGATAATTCACATTTACTCATTTTCAGTAGGTGAGTAATTAGCTATGGGTCTGAAACTTCACCAAGTGAAAGCTCTGCCAAAAGTAGGTGAATGAGTTATTTGAGAAAAATTGGCTATCTGCAATACTTTTAGAGATAATTCGCATTTACTCATTTTGAGTAGGTGAGTAATTAGCTATGGGTCTGAAACTTCACAGAGTGAAAGCTCTCTCAAAAGTAGGTGAATGATTAATTTGACAAAAATTGGCTATCTGCAATACTTTTAGAGATAATTCGCATTTACTCGTTTTGAGTAGGTGAGTAATTAGCTATGGGTCTGAAACTTCACCAAGTGAAAGCTCTCCCAAAAGTAGGTGAATGAGTTATTTGAGAAAAATTGGCTGTCTGCAATATTTTTAGAGATAATTCGCATTTACTCATTTTGAGTAGGTGAGTAATTAGCTATGGGTCTGAAACTTCACCATGTGAAAGCTCTCCCACAAGTAGATGAATGAGTTATTTGATAAAAATTGGGTATCCGCAATACTTTTACAGATAATTAGCATTTACTCATTTTGAGTAGGTAAATAACTAGATTGGGCCAACTCGGCGCCAACATATCCCCAGACAGGTCATCACTCACGCCACAGGTTTTGATCGGGAATTTTTTAAAACATAATTACCCATTATTATATGAACTTCAGCACATCAATCTACTCTGTTTATATCTTCCCAAGGAAGATGGTGTATCCCCAGACACCGAATACATAACTCAAATTATATTTTCAATCTTCCTGCAATGATAACTCTAAACCTATTTTCAAAGTATTTAAATGATTGATGATTGAATGTCCATTCTAAAATAATAATCCCAAAAGAGCATATCTGTTTCTATATTTGTTGACAAATAAAATATTATTTTAACTCAACCCATCATACTTTTCAATCTTCCTTCAAAGTATTTAAATGATTGATGATTCAATGTCCATTCTAAAATTCATAATCCCAAAAGCGCATATCTGTTTCTATATTTGTTCACAAATAAAATATTATTTAAAAAAAAATTATTTATATTATTATTTTATTATATTATTTTTAGAATTTGCAAATTGTTTTCAGTTATTCATTTCCTCTATACCTATATATGTGGTCCATATATATGCAACCTAAATATGTGACACAATCTCAGTTCTGACTCCCCTTTGTGTTATATGTAATGAAGCCCACTACCTCCCACCCCCACCCCTCTCCCCTTCTCCACACCTCTCTCACTATTACACAAGATCTGCAACCCCATTGAGTTCTTTGTTTCTCATCTGATATCATTAAATACCTTTGTTTATTTAGTGTCACTCAATATAGCTGGAGGTCCCAGAGGTGGGGATAAATGGTAAACAAACAATCTATATAAAAGGGGTACTCAAATACAAAAAGAATTGAGAATTTTAAGTATGTGATTATCAACTGAAATGAGTTCATAACTGTAGGAGCTGTGTCAAAATTAACTGAGGCAAGTTGAATAAAACTGGGCTAGTTGAGGGTTAAAAATCCCCTAGTTTTACTACATAAGGATATAATTTCATTAATATTGGGACTTAAAGCTCACTTAAAGTGTCCATTTTGTCTACTTGAATATGTTTAACCAGTTTCATTTTAAAAAGTTAAAAACTCAGCAAGCAGAGGTATAATACACAAAAATAAGTTCTTAAAAGACTAAGATAGCCATAACATTATTAATAATCAAAATTTAAATAGACAGGCATTTCCTTTGAAAAATTCAAAGATTTCAGCTCTATAACCCACATAGTTTGACAGTTACTGGGCTTTAAAGTGGCATAATGTCCATAAATTGGGTTTCTGTGGGCATTTTACAATTGTTAAAGAGACCTTAGCAATTAAACTACAGATCTGAAACTTTTTGGGGGACATACATAACAAACAAAAATTATATATAATACAGTTTAAGACTTGTCACACTAAGCATTTCCAAATAACAGGGCAAAATACGGAAAAAATGTCAAAAAAGGCACTTGGGCGAGTGTCTATGGCCCTCATACACAGGTTAAATGTCTACTAAAAACCTTGATTTTCGGCACATGTAAAAAGGACATAATAATGTATTCCCAGATGGGATTTCAGCTCCATCAATCACATAGTTTAACAGTCACAGGGCTTAAAGGTGGTAAAAAGTCCAAAGTCGATGTGGCTTTCAAATTAAAGCTTCAGACTTAAAATTTGTTACATACTAAGATTACACATAGAATATGTATCTAATAAAGTTTGAAACTTCTCAGACTTACCATTTCCAAGTTACAGAGCAAAATATGTGAAAAATGTCTTAAAAGTGTCACTCAGGTGGGTGTTTAAGGTCCTCATACACAGGTTAAATGTCTACTTGAAGCCTTGATTTTTGGCACATGTAAAAAGAACATAATAATGTATTCCCAGATGAGATTTCAGCTCTATCAGTCACATAGTTTAACAGTCACAGGCCTTAAAATTGGCAAAAAGTCCAAATACTGGGTCTTTATGGGGCCTT
Organism: Sabellastarte sp. h YS-2021; assembly: GCA_964017235.1. Classification (NCBI taxonomy): domain Eukaryota; kingdom Metazoa; phylum Annelida; class Polychaeta; order Sabellida; family Sabellidae; genus Sabellastarte; species Sabellastarte sp. h YS-2021. Next base: position 143,518,748 of record OZ024928.1, read on the forward strand.
CTAGAGACCAAAATGTGGCCTTTAAATTAAAGCTTCAGACTTAAAATTTGTCACATACTAAGATTACACATAGAATATACATCTAATACAGTTTGAAACTTCTTAGACTTACCATTTCCAAGTTACAGGGAAAAATATGTGAAAAATGTCTAAAAATGGTCACTCGGGTGGGGATTTATGGTCTCATACACAGGTTAAATGTCTTCTTAAAGCCTTAATTTTTGGCACATATAAAAATAACATACTAATATCTTCCCAGATAGGATTTGAGCTCTATCAGTCACATAGTTTGACAGTCACAGGGCTTAAAAGTAGCAAAAAGTCCAAATATTGGGTCTTTGGGAGCCTTTTAGAGACCTCAATTTGACCTTCAAAATTAAAGCTTCAGACTTAAAATCTGTTACATACTAAGATTACACACAGAATATATATCTAATACAGTTTGAAACTTGTCAGACTTACCATTTCCAAGTTACAGGGAAAAAGATGTGAAAAATGTCTTATAAGGGTCACTCGGGTGGGTGTTTATGGTCCTGATACACAGGTTAACTGTCTATTAAAGGCCTAAATGTTGGGGCACATATAAGAAAACACATAGATATATTCCCAGATTATATTTAACTTAGATGAGAGACATAGTTTGAAAGCTACAGTGCTTGAAAGTGGCAAAAAGTGCATAAATTGGGTCTCTGTGGGCACTTTTGAGACCTTAAGTCGACCCCTTTGGGTAAACCTACAGCCCTAAAATTTTCTACAGACAAGGATTACATATCAAAGTTATACCTAGCGCAGTTTGAGACTCATCAGAATTACCACTTCCAAATTATAGGGCAAAATATATGAAAAGTATAGCAAAAAATCCCTAAGTGGGGGTATTTATGGGCCTCAAACACAATTTTCTCCTCAACTTAAAGTCGTGATTTTCGGCACATGTACTAAGAACATATTAATGTGTTGTCAGGTAAAATTTCAGCCAGCTGAGCATCATAGTTTGTGACCTACAAGGCTCTAAGTGGCCAAAAGTCCAATTTCTGACCTTAAGGTGGCCATAAGTTCTTTTTTACTGGGAGTTTAAGGTCACCTTAAAATAGGGATCTTCCTTTGGGCACCCTTAACATGTGTACCAAGTTTGAAAAAAAAATATTAATTTGTTTTTGAGTTATCGCGTCCACAAGGAAATTTCTACGGCGGCGGCGGCGGCGGCGGCGGCGGCGGCGGCGCGACGGACCTGAATCCAATATATCCCCGACTTTCGTCTGGGGATATAATTAGCTATGGGTCTGAAACTTCACCAAGTGAAAGCTCTCCCAAAAGTAGGTGAATGAGTTATTTGAGAAAAATTGGCTGTCTGCAATACTTTTAGAGATAATTCGCATTTACTCATTTTGAGTAGGTGAGTAATTAGCTATGGGTCTGAAACTTCACCATGTGAAAGCTCTTCCAAAAGTAGGTGAATGAGTTATTTGAGAAAAATTGGCTATCTGCAATACTTTTAAGAGATAATTCGCATTTACTCATTTTGAGTAGGGGAGTAAAATGGCCGCCATTTTTGGCAAGATAAATTTGTTTTGAAAATTGGCATGGCTACTCTGCAGAGATACCCTGTGGGTCAAAAATTTCGTCGAAATCACTCTATCTAGCACGGTTTTCAGGATATAAGCATTTTTGTGTTTTGCAATTTTGCGAAAAATTCGAAAATTCAAAATGGCCGCCATTTTTTGCGAGAATTTTTTTGTTTGAAAATTGGCATGGCTACTCTGCAGAGATACCCTACGGGTCAAAAATTTCGTCGAAATCGCTCTATCTAGCAGGGTTTTCGAGATATAAGCATTTTTTATGTTTTGCAATTTTTGCGAAAAATTCGAAAATTCAAAATGGCCGCCATTTTTGGCGAGACCAAATTTTTTTGAAAATTGGCATGGCTACTCTGCAGATATACCCTGTGAGTCAAAAATTTCGTCGAAATCGCTCTATCTAGCATGGTTTTCGAGATATAAGCATTTTTGTGTTTTGCAATTTTTACGAAAATTTCGAAAATTCAAAATGGCCGCCATTTTTGGCGAGACAAAAATTTTTTGAAAATTGGGAGAATTACTCCGCAGAGATACCCTGCGGGTCAAAAATTTTGTCGAAATTGCTCTATCTAGCACGGTTTTTGAGATATAAGCATTTTTGTGTTTTGCAATTTTTGCGAAAATTTCGAAAATTCAAAATGGCCGCCATTTTGGGCGAGAGAAAATTTTTTTGAAAATTGAGAAAACTACTCCGCAGAGATATCCTGCGGCTCAAAAATTTCGTCGAAATCGCTCTATCTAGCACGGTTTTCGAGATATAAGCATTTTTGTGTTTTCCTTATTTGGAAAATTCGTAATGATTAATTAATCATTAATTACTCGGCCATTTCTTGACCAATCAATGCCAAAATCTAATGATTTCCAGATTTTAATAGAATGAATGTATTTGCCAAGTTTCAGGTGAATTGATAAAATTCCTTTCAAGTTATCATCCGGACAAGCTTCCCCATCGAAAAAAGACATTTTTGGTCATGTGACCTCTCTGATTGGTTGAAATGTCACTGCAGCATATTCAAAAAAATTCCCCAAGGCTACTGCCTAAACCTGCCAAATTTGAAAAGAATCCGCCTAACGGTTACAGAGTTATAAGGAAAACAAAATGCGGAGCCGGTGGAGCCTGAAGCTCTCCCATACACAAACAAGCGTCCCGCAAGGGACGCTTAATGAGTTATAAGCACTTTTAAGCTTGGCTGTCCTCATTTGACCTTGAAGGAGGGGTCCAAAGGTCAAATCTGACCATACCAAAAGATTCCGAGCCAATGATTTCCTATGGGATGGTTTACCATCCCAAATCTCAGTCACCAATAATAAGCGAGTTGTAGGCACTTTCAATTTTCGCTATCCTCATTTGACCTTGAAGGAGGGTTCCAAGGTCAAATCGGACCATATCAACAGATTCACAGCCCATGATTTCCTGTCTGTTTACCATCCCAAACCTCTGGGACCAATAATAAGCGAGTTATAAGCACTTTTAAGTTTGGCTATCCTTGTTTGACCTTGAAGGAGGGGTCATTGAAGGTTAAATCTGACCACACCAAAAGATTCCCACCCCATGATTTCCTACAGGTTGGTTTATCATCCCAAACCTCTAGGATCAATAATAAGGGAGATATAAGCACTTTTCATGACTGACAAAAAACACCTGTGGCGGCCATCTTGTTTCTCAAAATGAGGCCAAAAATATTCCCAGACAACATTTTATGGTTATTAATATATACTGCAAACTTAAGAAAGCTAGCTATAATATTTTTTTTCATCAGAGCAGTAATGGTGAAATCTCTCTCTACACACTGCGGCTATCCAGTGGATACAATGATTTACTCAACAGTGAGAACCTGAAAGTAGCTATTGCTCACCTATGCCATGACATAGAGGTCTGCAATTTCACTATGTTATAGCTGACCAAAAATTCTGTGAATAACATATTTAACAAATTACTCTAAATGTAATAGTTTTCAAGTTAGAACTGATTTACTCAACAGTGAGAACCTCAAAGGAACTATTACTCAGCTATGCAATGAGCTACATGTCTGAAATTTTACTATGTTATAGCTAACCCAAAAGTAGGTGAACAACATATTTAAGCAAACTACTGTAAATGCAATAGTTTTCAAGCTACAACTGATTTACTCAATAGTGAGAACCTGAAAATAGCTATTGCTCCGCTATGCCATGAGCTATAGGTCTGTAATTTCACTATGTTATAGCTGACCCAAAAGTAGGTGAACAATATATTTTAACAAAATACTCCAAATGCAATATTTTTCAAGTTATAACTGATTTACTCAACAGTCAGTACCTGAGAATAGCTATTGCTCAGTTGTGCCATGAGCTACAGGTCTATAATTTCACTATGTTATAGCTGACCCAAAAGTAGCTGAATAACATATTTGCACAAATTTCTGTAAATGCAATAGTTTTCCAATTATAACTGATTTACTCAACAGTGAGAACTTCAAAGTAGCTATTACTCAGCTATGAAATGAGCCACAGGTCTGAAACTTCACTATGTTATAGCTGACCCCAAAATAGGTGAATAACATATTGAAACAAAATACTCTAAATGCAATAGTTTTCAAGTTATAAGTGATTTACTCAACAGTGATAACCTAAAAGTAGCTATTACTCAGCTATGCCATGAGCTACAGGTCTGAAATTTTACTATGTTATAGCTGGCCCAAAAGTAGCTGAATAACATATTTATACGAAATTCTCTAAATGCAATAGTTTTTAAGTTACAAGTGATTTTACTCATGATGGAAGTTACTGAAAAGCCCAAAAGTAGCTATTACTCACTTAGCTATTGAGACAGACACCCAACTTACTCACCATATTGTAGCTATGAAAAAAGTAGCTGAATAACATATTTTAACAAAATGCTCTAAATGCAACACTTTTCAAGTTATAAGTGATTTACTCAACAGTGATAAGCTCAAAGTGGCTATTACTCGGTTATGCAATGAGCTACAGGTCTAAAATTTTACTATGTTATAGCTGACCCAAAAGTAGCTGAATAACATATTTATACGAAATTCTCTAAATGCAATAGTTTTGAAGTTATAAGCGATTTACTCAACAGTGATAACCTAAAAGTAGCTATTACTCAGCTATGCCATGAGCTACAGGTTTGAAATTTCACTATGTTATAGCTGGCCCAAAAGTAGCTGAATAACATATTTATACGAAATTCTCTAAATGCAATAGTTTTTAAGTTACAAGTGATTTTACTCATAATGGAAGTTACTGAAAAGCCCAAAAGTAGCTATTACTCACTTAGCTATTGAGACAGACACCCAACTTACTCACCATATTGTAGCTATGAAAAAAATAGCTGAACAACATATTTTAACAAAATGCTGTAAATGCAACACTTTTGAAGTTATAAGTGATTTAGTGCATGATTTCATGAATTTTAATGCATTAAAAATTATTAAAAAAAATTATTAAAAAAAAAGTAAGACAGATCCAGGTCTCATACTCACACAAGAGAATCTACCTCTGGCCTAGTACATATATGCAAGATATGAGAGAAATCCCTGCAATAGTCACTGAGAAAATTGTGATAAAAAGTTGAAATTTTCACACTTTTGGTGGGGGTACCCCCCTTGTAATGTCTCTAGCAAACAGACGAACAGACAGATTTGCATGCCTTGAACAGTTTTTCATCCTCGATAGATAAGGTATCTTTTAAAAAAAACAGCATGTCTCTAGGCCTTGTAGTTTTGGAGAAGAAGTTGTTCACGCGGACGCGTACGCCCACGCCGCAGAGTGATGACATAATGTCAGCTGACATAAAAAATGGCTTCTGGCTGGTAGTCACATCTGAAGCTGGCTTCACAACCGGTTCATCCAGTACTGTGAATGTCTTGGCCAATAGCATCGCTTCAAGTCGGGAGAATCTTTCTGCCCACTTGTCATCAAGTTGCTTTAAATCTTCAGCTGATGGTCTACTGCTGGAAGATTTCTTCTTGTGAGATTCACTACGCTTCGTCTTCTTAGCAGTAGTAGGGGTAGATTGTACAGCCTTGACCTTCTCCACTTTACCCAGCACACTAACGTTTGCAGGGTCCACGAGAGTGGGGGTGGAGGAGGACGCAGTCGCCTTCTTATCTTTTCTGTCTCTATAAGTAGGGGTAGACAATTGAAGGGTCTGTTCAGGGGTAAACCCTCTACAGATCACTTGGAGTGGGAGTCAAACCCAGCCATAGCGTGTCCGCAGGAACCTTGTCTTTGTCCTGGAGATGACATAGTTGTAGATAATACTTCTAAACTACTTTAAAGATAAAATAAAACAGTTGCGTTCGGTGTAGAACAAAAATTCCGCTTGTCGAGAAAACATGTCTTCACTCTCCACGCGCCAAATGAAAAAGATGCTATGACGTCACGATGTCTAGACAGGAAGAGGAAGTACGATGCGCCACCTGGCGAATGCCGGTCCTGCCAGTATTATATACAGGACGTCTTTTTCTGACATTTGGCTCGACCGGTTGCGCCGACCGGTAAAGCAATTGTCAATTGGATAGGATGTATTAACGCAATAAAATTGGAAATTTTAATTACTTAAATGTAGCTTTTATAAGCTACAAGCTTACCATGTGGGACTTAATGCTGATCTCGGGTTGCCACACCCGGGGCCAACGTCTTAGAAAAAAAGATCGTTCTTGTTAGCCACCGGATATACTGGTAGTTGTCGTCACGTGATAACTTCTGACCAATCGTCCTACTTTCTCGTTGAAATTTTTTAAACCTACCCCTCAGCTGTAAACAGCGGGGAGGCAGGGTGGGACTCTTCTAAGTCCCACATGGTAAGCTTGTAGCTTATAAAAGCTACATTTAAGTAATTAAAATTTCCAATTTTATTACGCTACAATAGCTTACCATGTGGGACTTAATGCTGAATTCAACCGCCCGGTGGCGGGATTACAGCTGAGACTGGAAGGTATGTCATTTTTTTCTAAGATTTTGAATTAAACGTATAGAATAGTGCCAGAAATACCAGTCTGAGTCCCATTTACAGTGCCCCGATCCCGAAGGCCGGGCCTGTAACGAGCCAAAAACCTAAGAAATTGAGAGACAGTGCTAAAACTGTCTAGATGTTTTATTGTAGGACGGAAGTGCAGCAGTGCTCACTCCGAGGTCTGAGGGTCCAAAAGGGCCCTTCACGTGTGACTGACCAACCCAGTGGTTGGGCATCTCATAAAATTTTTTACAACCTGAAAATGAGATTAATGACAACTAAATAAGTCCTTAATAGAAATTACTTGATAATTAAAGGATAAAATGACCTTACCCGTAACATCTTGAAGGTAAAGGAATACCTAGATCCTGGGAAAGACTCCTTCTTTCCGAGGACAACTGGTCTGAGGGGAAGGATCTAGGACTTGTTGAGCAGCCACTACGGGTCCCAGGTACAAATTGTTGTCGGTGTCCAACCAAGTAAAGTCTTTTAGGTAAAAATTTGTAAATGTGTTGTGAGCTTTCCAGGGACAGGCTTGCATGATTTGGTCCACCGATACCCCACCGTAAAAGGCCTTAGAGGCCGCGAAGGCCCGGATGTCATGCGCTTTGACTTGGACCAAGTCCAAGACTTGTTGATCTGCTTGTTTGTAACAAAGTAAAATGGTTTGTTTCAACCATGAAGAGAGTGTAGCGGGTCTGATGTCTGAGGTATGTCCTTTCTTAAAGGAGATGAAAAGGAGAGAACGAGACCCTCTGAGGTCTTTAGTTCGGTCCAAATAAAACCTCAGGGCCCGCACGGGACACAGGGTCCTGTCTTCTTTAAACTGTCTATCTACAATGGTAGTCAGAGCAGGGATAGTCACCGGAGAGACACTTTGAGAACCTTCTCTTGCTAGTTGGTTTTTGGCTATGAAGTCAGAAGAAGGGAACAAGGCAACCTTTTCCCATTGGCCTAGATTAGATACTTTGTTCGCGACCCAGGCATGGATTTCGCTGCGGCGCTTGCCGGAGGCCAAGGCTAGCAAGAAAGCAGTTTTTAAAGTGAGATGTTTGAGGTCTGTGTCTTTCATGGGCTCAAAAGGTGCTTTGGTGAGCTCGTTAAGGACAACAGAAAGGTTCCACTTGGGTAAGTTTCTGGAACTTTTAGGACGATCCCTGTGAAAACTGGAGAGTAACCTATGAAGGTCTGCATTGTTTGCAATATGTTGGGCCGTTGGGCCCAAAGTGTCAACGATTGCAGTCCTGTAACCATCAATGGTCGAGGGGCGCCTGTTAAGGTCTTGGTACAGGTACATGAAGAAATCTGAGATTTGTTTCACAGATGGAGTGGAGAAATCCACCGAATTTTCTCTGCACCATTTTTCAAATAGGGCCCACTTTGACTTGTAGATGGTCCTTGTTGATGACCGCTGAGGGGCAGCAATTCTCTCTGCCACCTCCACAGAGAAGCCTTGTTCTTGGAGTTGTCCGCTCCTAGACACCAGGCGTGGAGGTTCAGGTGCTGGGGGTTGTTGTGGAACACCAGCTTGTGGGACTGTTTGAGTAGGGTTGTTGACACTGGGAGTTGCAGTGGGATCTCTGTTGAGAGCTGCACTAGGTCCCAAAACCAGGGCATCCCTGGCCAGCCTGGGGCTATTACGATGATCAGGCACTGGCATTGCCTGATCTTTTGGATCACCTTGTGAAGGAGAGCCGTAGGAGGGTACGCATATGCTGTGAGGTTGGTCCAGTTTATGTTCAGAGCATCTATGTCCCAGGCCCTTGGGTCTGGGATAGGAGACACGTATAGAGGGAGTTTGTGGTTCAGGTGAGTGGCAAATAAGTCTACATGAGGTGTGAACCACTTCTGGCAGATCTGTTTGAAGACCTGTGGGTGCAGAGACCATTCGGTTGACTGCACTTGGTTGGACCTGGATAGCAGGTCGGTCATCACATTCAGGCACCCTGGAATGTGCCTGGCTTTCAATGTTATGTGATAGTGATGGCACCAGGTCATGATCTTCCACAGGAGAGCACACATCTCTGCCGAGTGTGTTCCTCCTTGTTTGTTGATGTAGGCTACCACTGTTGAGTTGTCCGTCGCAACCAACACTGTTTGATTCTGGCACTGGTCCTTGAAGTCTCGAAGGGCCAGGGAGACCGCCTTCAATTCTAGGACATTTATGTGAAGCCTTTTTTCCCGATCTGACCACAGACCCTTGGTAAAATTTTGGTCTAAGTGAGCGCCCCAACCTTCGTTTGAGGCGTCGGTAAAGAGTTGGATACTGTGGTCTTTGGGATGAAGGTCTGCACCTGTCATCACATTGGAGGGATTTTGCCACCAATCTAGGTGGGCTGCAATGGCTTCTGTCCAGGGAAGGAGGTTGTCCAGCGACTGAGGATATCTCCAGTGCTCCTTGAGGTGAAACTGAAAGGGCCTCATGTGAAGGCGTCCCTCCGGGACCATTTTCTCCGTTGAGGCTAGCAACCCAATTAGAGACATCAAACATCTTGCAGTCAAAACACGTTTTGACTTGAGTTGTAGGATCAAATCCTGAAGTTTGAGCCATCTCTCTTGAGTGGGTTTTACAAGGGCTGAATCTAGGTGGTATTCGTAGCCCACGAACGAGAACACCTGTGTAGGTTTCAGTTCTGATTTTTCCTGATTTATTATCCACCCCAAGGACTGAGTCAGTTCTACTACTGCCTGAGTGTTCACTTGGGCTTCCTCCTGAGACTGGGACCTGATCAGCCAGTCGTCCAGGTATTGGTGAATTCTGAGTCCTCTTGAGAGGGCCATTAGTTTCACCTCCTTTACGATCATGGTAAAGACCTGGGGGGCTGTGGCTAGTCCGAACGGGAGGGAGGTGAACTGGAACACCTGAGCCTTGTAGCAAAACCTTAGGTATTTCCTTGAGCTTGGGTGGATGGGGATATGCAGGTAGGCGTCCGACAGGTCTATCGACGCTACCCACTCCCCTGGAATCAGGGAGGTCCTGATGGACTCTGGAGTTTCCATTTTGAACTTTTCTACGTGTAGAAAAGTGTTGAGCCTGCTTAAGTCTATGACTGGCCTCCACCTTTGGTGAGGCTTGGGTACTAGGAACAGGCGACTGTAAAACCCGAGAGATTTTACATTGTCTACCCTTTCGATAGCGTTCTTTGACAGGAGGGACTGGATACAAGTAGCCAAGGCTTGGTCTTTTTGTTGGGCCTTGTACTCTGACAGAATCAGAGGAAATCTGATCAAGTTTGGCTTTGAATGGAATGGCAGAACGTAGCCATTGGTGATAATGTTTAACACGTTTTGAGAACATTTGTTTGTGAGCCAGTCTCTCTTGAAAGAACGGAGGCGACCTCCTACTGGTGGACTGAGTGAGGCTTTGGAGGAGTCATTGGGGAGGGGGGTTTCCACGCCCCCTTCCTCTATTGTGGGGTCGAAAACGACCCCTGAAGCCTCTGAAGTTGGATTTTCCTCTTCCCGAAGGAAAGGACTGGTTACTGATTTGAGAGGTATTGCCCCCATAGGGGCGTTTCCTGTAGGAGCCTCTTTTCTTGTGGGGACCACGAAAGGGCTTATTCTGGTAGGGTGTAAAACCCTGAGAATCTTTTGAGGTGCCTTTTTTTGAGAAGGAAGTCCTCACCTTCCTTCACTAATTGAGACTCGAACAAGGAAGGGCCCCAAAAGGACGAGTTCCTGAGTTCTTGACGTCTCGTTTCTCCTAATTGTGGATGTAATAGAGTCATTTCGGCTTCGCGCCTGAGCAAGCCGGTATTAGCCATAGAGTATAATTCCCTCTGGAAAATATGGGCTAGAGATTTGCTGAGACAAGTGAGGGCCCTGTGTTGAACAAGTACTGTCTTGTTCCAAAAATCTAAGTAGTCAGCTACTTCCTCATATCCGCGCTTTGCCGCTTTCTCAGGATTGGCACCTTTCTGAATCTGAGACTTTATCTTCTTGACCGTAGACTTGATGCTATGTTGGCATTTTTCCAATGAAGCATTGCAAGAAGAGGAGGTTTTGGCAAATGCAGCGGTGAAGTTGAGGGTAGAAATGTTTTGTCTAGCCTGAAGTTCTAGCTCCTTGAGAACTGGCAGGGGAACTCTGGCTACTGGGGGCCCAGAAGGTCTAGGAGTAATACAGATCTTAGCAAAGTCCGTATTCAACTCCTGAATTTTGTCCTGAAAAGTTGGTTGTCCCACCTTGTACCACTTTGAAGTTGAGGGAGGAGGCCTGACATATTTTCCCTCAGATAAGTTGGCAGCCTTAAAGTCATGTTGGAATTTATCAAAGGCGTCCTTGATAACTGAGCTAAGTGGAAGAATAGAGGAGGGACCTCTAGGTCTGAGCTCTTGACGGCCTTTTTCATCATCCAGACCCAACACTGAGGTGGACGACCTGGGCATAGATTCCCTGGGGTCAGGGAGAGACAAAATACGCCTGAAGGTGTCCCCTTCTTCAGAGTATTGTGAGGGCATGTCAGACAAAGCTACTTCCCTATAATAAGGGGGGTCTGGATCATGTTGTGGTAGGTCTTGATCAGAAGCTACTCCTGAGGGCTGAGCCCTAGAGGGCTTAGAAGACCTGTGTCTGGTTTCAGGGGAGTGCTCCTCCTCTGAGGTAAATGACACGTATCTAGATCTTGATTTATGTTTGCTCTTGTCAGAGTGTTTTTTGGATCTAGAAGAAGGGATCCGAGGTTCATCGGAATCCTCATTTAGTTGGTCCGAGGCAGAGCTCGGGTCAACTGGCTGCCTATGGCTTTGCTTTTTGTGAGAGTACGAGACCTCTTCGGGGTGACCTTCAGAGGGGGCAACGTACTGATCCGAGGAAGGTTGAGCAGATACTAAACGCGGAGGAAGTGCTGGACCGAAGTCCACATCCATATCCTCGCTTGGGATGTTAGTACCAGATCTCGGAGGGGGCAAATCCAGAGGGGCAGCAGTACTACTGGACAAGCCAGGTTTTGAAGCAGGAAGAGAAGACTCTACCTCGACTTTCTGTTTTGCAGCCAACTCCTCTCGGAGTGACTGAAAAGCTTCCAACATGGATGCCTGGAAGGTACCCATTTGCTGCTGTAAATGTATATTTAAGGAATCACCGAGTGATTTCTCTAGGTTTTTCTGGATTTTATTTTGCAAAGCCGTACCAGGGGTGGGTGGAATAGTCTTAGCTGGCGTTTTCAAGGACAGGGAACTGAAGGCAAGAGGTTGTGGACGGGGGGGTGAAGTAAAAAGGCTATCAGCAGCACACTCGAGGTCTGCATTGGACCCAGTGAAGGAGTCCCCGTCGCCTTCACCCAAAAGATCTAGTTCATCTTTGGAACTAGTTGTCGCTTTCTGCTTTTTCAAATACCGTTTCCGGTTTTGGATTTTCTGTAGTTGCTCATCTGTCAAAGACGTGCAAATTTCACAAGGGGTTTCAAAGGTGACACAGGGGTCATCTCCCTTGCCAGCCTCCCTACAGGTAGGGCAGAAATTATGTGTATCAAAGCTAAAGCAGAAATGGCGGCATTTCTGCGCTCTCGGTTTGTCTTTATTTGCTTGATGAGACGACATTTTATACGCAATAAAAGACGTACAATGTACTTGCCTGAACCGAGGAAAACTCAAAACACGCGACTGAAAACAAAATACTTATCCTGTGAAAATTAAAATTTTACAGAATGATCTATGATATATATTACAAGAAATATGCAAATATTAGCCTCCAACAATAAGTAAAGTCTGAGAAATAAATGAAAATGTCTGTATATTTACAAACTGCTACCAGTCAATCGTGGCCAACGAGAAAGTAGGACGATTGGTCAGAAGTTATCACGTGACGACAACTACCAGTATATCCGGTGGCTAACAAGAACGATCTTTTTTTCTAAGACGTTGGCCCCGGGTGTGGCAACCCGAGATCAGCATTAAGTCCCACATGGTAAGCTATTGTAGCGTAATAAAACCAAGTTTTCATAGGAGTCTTTCCATTAAAATTTACATTATGTTTAAAAATTCATGTAAAGAACTAGTTTTCGTGCAAGATAACATGGTTTCTGTGTAACCTATTTTGTCAAGCTAGAATAGAATAATCTCAATCATTTCAACTGTGCAAATGTGTGGTTACTGTTAAAACAGACAGGGAAACAAAGCTCTAATATGCCTGACATGCAACACAGTCTCAGCTGACTTGAGACATTTGATTATTCATGCCCACACATTGTTTTTTTCCTCCTTTTCTGTGGTTGTGGTTTCTGTGCAGTACGCACCGCGGAGACGCTTTTTGGAATTCTCTGTACAATAATGGTCGTTTTTATGTACATGTAGCACATTTTTAGACGGATTCACTATCTTATATATTAATTTCATCTTACTTTCTTATTCTTTGCCTGTTTTATGTATATATTCCTCCAATTCACTGCTGTATCAACTTCTATATAAAAGCAGGTATTATCGCCCATTTGCCGGGAATTACCGTAGTAATTTGATCTATAATTCCCCTATTTCAAGTACTGGGTATTATTTATAATCTAATTTGTGTCTTGTAAGTTCACTTTAAGTTTACTTCCAATCAGTATATAGACATTTTCCTGTTGGTGTCTGGTGGTGTTGTCTTTTAGCTTAAGGTGAGGCTGTAGTGTGGGGTGTTAGGGTGCCTGTGAGTCGCCCACAGGACGAAGAGTTGTGACTTTTAGGTGTAGGGTTATATTATTGAGGCTCCCCACTGTTGAGCTTAGACTAGGGGCTCTTACTGATGTACAACCCCACCAGTCATGTTCAGCCCTCGGTTACTCCTCTTCATGGCACTGTTTGCAGTGGCACTGGCCCACAGACATGATTGGTTCAGCACCAGAGCATCTTACACATCATGTCCTCCTTTGACACAGGTTGCGAAAAATTTATCATATTTGTGTTCCTGCCGAAAATTTCCGACCATGGTTAATGGAAGAGGGCTCATGTTGTTACTGTTACTGGGTGGAGATGTATCCCTCAACCCTGGTCCGTTTACACTTGGTGTTTTGAATGCCAGATCCGTAAGGAACAAGGGTCCTCTCCTTGCCGACATGGTGGCTTCATACGACCTTGATCTTCTATGCCTCACGGAAACACACATACGTCCATTTGACTCTGACAGCTTCTTACGGTCTATAACTCCTCCCGATTTTAACTTTCCTCACAAGCCTCGTCCCTCAGGTATTGGTGGTGGTGTGGGTTTTTTCATCAGATCCTCCTACAGACCCCATATAATTGAAACTCCTTGTTATCAGTCATTTGAAAATATAGTGGTGTCAATCGGGCTTCATGGCCATTCAGTGTTGCTTGCCTGCATCTATCGCCCTCCAGGATCATGTACCTGTAATTTTCTGGAAGAATTCATGTCATTTGTTGGTTACCTTTCATCCATTAATTCTTCATATTACATTTGTGGCGACTTCAACATTCATGTTGATGTTCCAGTTGGTGACGGTCAGAAATTCACTACCTTTCTTGATTCATGTGACCTCAAACAGTTAGTCAATAAACCTACTCATCTACATGGTCACATATTGGACCTGATTTTATCTCCCTGTGATCAGGACACCATTGCTGATGTTAAAATTTGTGACTTTGTTTCCGATCACGCATTAGTCAAATGTTCAGTTGCCTTCCCTTGTCAAGTGTCTCATACTCCAAATGTAGTTCAATATAGAAGGTTCCACCGTATCAATATGTCTGACTTCCGCTCAGATCTCAAAAATATGTCCTTCGTCAAGTCTCCAGCTGATGCTGTTGTCGATCTGTATGATCAATATGTACATGATTTGAGTGATGTTCTGGATAGGCATGCACCTCTTATATCTAAATTGACGAAAAAGGAGTCCGCCGATTGGATGTCTGATGATTATCGACGTGCAAAGTCCCTTAGGCGCCAATTTGAGAGAACCTGGCGTAGGGCTAAAAGTACACTTAACAGGAGTAGGCTTCGTCGCCAGATTGCTCGGTGCAATGCACTTGTAAATAAAGATAAATCAGACTACTATAGCAAACTGATCTCAGACAATAGTCATGACTCTCGAAAACTTTGGCGTGAGCTCCATAAGACCCTGAACAGGGTTTCTGATGCCACACTTCCATCTCATGAGTCCGAAAAGTCATTGGCTGACCAGTTTGCCTCCTTCTTCACCAACAAAATCAAGAAGATTAGAGATAATTTTGCTTCTTCTGGCACTGAATATGATGTTAACCCTCCTTCAGATCCTCCCCAAATTACTGTCTTTAGGCAAGTTTCTGAAGATGCTGTTGATAAAATAATTAAAGCATCACCAACAAAATCATGCCTGTTGGACCATCTGCCGACATTCCTGATTAAGGAATGCATTGATATATTGCTACCATCCCTTACAAAGCTGGTCAACTGCTCACTCATGGAGGGATGCGTTCCTGATGCCTTCAAATCTGCTGTGGTCACTCCACTTATTAAAAAGCCAAATCTTCCCTCAAATGACCTTAAGAATTATCGCCCTGTATCAGGTCTCAGTTTTATATCTAAATTGGTAGAACGTGTGGTTGCTAAGCAGCTGTTAGAACATATTAATGCCAATAACTTAGACAACCCGTACCAGTCGGCATATAAGGCGGGCCATTCAACTGAGACTGCTCTTCTCTACATAAAAAATGAGGTTCACTTATCATTGTCAAGAGGTGAATCCACTGCCTTGGTATTGCTTGACTTGTCTGCTGCCTTCGACACCATTGATCACTCTACTCTTCTGGGTTGCCTCCAAAACTGGTTTGGGGTCAGTGGCTCCGTTCTGAAATGGTTCACATCCTACCTAATGGACCGTTACCAATCAGTAAAAATTGGTTCTACTTTGTCAGATGTTTGTAAACTCCTATTTGGTGTTCCCCAAGGTTCTGTCCTGGGTCCTTTGTTGTTCTCATTGTACACTACCCCCCTCAGTTCCATTATCAGTAAACATAATGGAATAAAGTTTCATTTCTATGCAGATGATAGCCAACTTTATATACATTTATCCCAGAAGAATGCATCTTCTGCCTTTGAAAAGCTAAATAAGTGCCTAAATGATGTTAAAGAGTGGATGACAACTAGTAAGCTCAAACTGAATCCTGATAAGACTGAGTTTATCATCTTTGGTTCGAAGAGACAAAGGGATAAGTTGAAAGCATGTTTTCCAATTGATATCCTGGGCAACTCACTCTGCCCTGCAGATTCAGTAAAAAATCTGGGTGTGTGGCTTGATTCAGATTTCTCTTTGTCCAAGCATGTTCAGAATGTCTGCAAAAGTTGTTTGTTAAACTCCGTGACTTCAGACATGTCAGGCGGTTTCTTACTCATGATGTTTCTGTGCTTGTAGCCAACGCTCTTGTTAGTAGTCGGTTGGATTACTGCAACTCACTTTTCAGGAGCCTGTCCAAGTTCAATCTACGCAAATTACAGTGCATCCAAAATAGTGCAGCTAGAATTGTATCAAACACCAGTCGATACACCAGCATAACTCCTGTGCTAAAGAAACTGCATTGGCTTCCTGTTGAACAGCGCATTGTGTTCAAGACAGTCACACTTGTTTATAAGTATCTTCACACAGGTTTTCCCAGGTATTTTTCACCACATCTTTCTTCCTACAGCAGTTCTTATAGTACCAGGCGCAGTGAAAGTGGTGGTAATTTCCTAGTTATTCCAAAGTTCTGCCCCTCTGTTCATAAATCTGTCAAACAGTTTGGTAATAGTTTTGCGTTTGATGCTCCTACTGTGTGGAATACTCTCCCTGATGTGATTCGTGCCTCTCCATCCCTGGCCTCCTTCAGAAAACAGCTTAAAACCTACCTGTACACCAAAGCATATCCACCCTAGCCTGAATCATCCTCCTGGCGTTCTCCGTGGTGTTCGACCCCTGTTATGTCCCTGGACAGAGAATTTTGTTGACTGCTTTTTGTTTTGTTGCGCCTTAGAGTCCTCTTGTTTGGGGAGATTAAGCGCTATAAAAGTCCAATTAGAATTAGAATTGTATCGACACATGAATACTAAACTATTTTTGCGGCATGCATGGAAAATATACATGTACATAAAATGACTTGTCCACTAAAATTCACCACTAAATGGGTATTCCTTGTTTGACTGAAACATATTTTGAATTTGACTGAATTTGTTTGAGATTTGACTTGGTTTAGCTCAGTAGTATTCACCTTAAAATAAAAATAATCATCTGGTTATTCAGATGATCACTATCTGGAAATTCCTTGCTCATCAGAAGTACTTTTTCTGATCACTTGACATCTGACTAAATATAGTTTAGCTGTATGCAGTTGAATTCCTTTTGGTAGAATTTTTATAAGCAGAATTCTCAAATAACAAACTCTCTGAGTGTCTTTGCATTGATATACCCGATTCTGTAAAATTCCTTATCAAGTTTTTCAATTCTAAATATCTTATAGCTCTGAATATGTGATAAAAAAGAGAATCTGTATTTTACCACAATGCGGGAATTTCCCCAGACTGGTCGGACATTCTGTAGTAATCTTTATCTCCACCCAGTGTTCTAGACAAACCAAAGTCACTGATCTTCATCTTATTATCTCTGGTGACCAGAACATTCCTGGCTGCAAGGTCTCGATGTACAACGTCCACACTGTGCAGATATGCCATGCCCTGACAATAGGAGAAAGTATACAGTCACATAGAAAAAAACCTTGAAGAGAGCCTGTTTTATTCTCCATTCTAGGATGTCAAGGAATCTGATTTGATGATCAAGAAAATATTCCATTGGTAAAATCTGCATAACCTCTGTGGTTTACATTATCACTCATAATGGCTGTCCCTACAATACCCTACAGAGTAAAACTGGTGACAGAGCCTGTTTTTTATCATAAAACTGTGAATAATACTGGTAACAGTAAGTATATTAACAACCAATCAGTGCCCATGAACAGCCTCTGTGTCAGCTGACTTTGTGTTTTGTTCTTCAGAGTAAAAGTGAAACAAAGGAAAAGGATTAAAAGTAGCAAAGATTATTTGACCTTTAAGGGAGGGCCAAAGGTCATATCTGAATTATGGTAATTGCTGAATAGTGAGAAAGTAGTTATTACTCACTCATACACTGAGCAACAATTTGAAACTTAAGTATGTTATAGTTCACAAAAATAGACAGCCTTGGCAGGCAAGAACCCCAGCCCGCAGGTACAACTAATGGGCAACAACATTGAGATTTGGGAAAACCTTAGGAAGAACTTCAGTTGTAAGAAGTAAGTAACTAAGAAACACTTATAAAGTGCCGAAATTGATGCAAACATCCTCTAAGGCGCTGATGTGAAAAAAGGGATAGTCCAGTTCCAAAAAAGAGGTCCGTTTCCATATTAGCGTCCGATAGGGGAGATAGAAAAGATATGTTTTCAACTATTTTCTGAATCCAGAAATACTTCCAATGGTTCTAATGGCTTGTTGAAGCTTGTACCACTCTATGGGAGCAGCTACTGTGAAGCTGTGCAACCCTGAACGTTTATTTGGTTAGGTGAGGAAACTGATAGACGATTGCCCCGTGTGAGATCACTCCGCCTAATCAGAGAGAACAGATATGGAGGTTGGCAAAAATGTATTGCTTTATAAGTAAGGAGATTATATTTGAATATACAGTAATGAATGGGGAGCCAGTGTAGCTTGTGCAGGAAGGTTGTGACATGACTTAATTTATTTAGTTTTCACTCAGTACGACATAAGGCATTTTGAACTCTTTGTAGTCTGCCAGTGTATGCATTTTTTGTGTTATAAAGAGGTATACAGAATCCACGAATTGTTGTCAGATTTAAGATTCACAGGCCATGATTTCTTACAATTTTTCATATTTTGAAGCCCTAGAACCAATTGTAAGGGAGATACAAGGGGATTTTAGCATGATAACTTACATGACCTTGAAGCAGGGGTCAAAGGACACTTGAAAAAGAATTGCAGAGCACGATTTCCAATGAGTTGCTTTCTCATTCCAAACCCCTAGGACCAATGATAAGGAGATATTTGGGCTTTCTGATATGCCCCCTCCCCCCATTTGACATTAAAGATGTGATATCGCAGCTATTTTGTTTTCAAAACAAGGCCAAAATTACTCTCAGGTAAGCATTCCTGGCCTTTTAAATTTCATGCAAATCTGACATAGCTAGCTGCAATATTTTAAACTTTAGAACATATCAATGATTTTCGAACAATTGGCTATGGCAGCCATGATATTTTTAAAAGGAGTACAATTTTTTTTACAGACATGTCTTCACAGCCATGAACATTCTCTGCAAATGTGGTGAAGATATCTGAATAAATCAATAAAGGTTGATGTACAAATGTGACAAATGCACACATGCATGCACGCACACACGTATGCATGCATGGAAGGTGTTTTATAATCTCTCAACCCTGGCTGCACAATATAAAAATGCAACTGTAGAAACATTGGTTTAATAGCACCCATTTTCAATTGAGGAGTTTTAGAGTGTTGCCATGGCAACAGGTGTTGCCAGATACCCAACAAACCTAATGTGCTCTAGGTCCTCTTGGGGTAAACATATCCTGAAAATTTGGTGAAAATCTGTGCATGGGTTTAGGCTGTGGAACACCCACAAACTTTAAGACCCCAAAATCTTAAAAGTGTTGCCATGGCAACAGTTGTTGCTAGATATCCTCAAAACCTAATCAGCTCTAGACCCTCTTGGGGTACACATACCCTGAAAATTTTCATCATGGGTTTAGGGTGTGAAACACCCACAAGCTTTATGCCCGCCGACAGTGCAGGGGACAACTATAACCCTAGCCTAGGGTAAAAAAAGGTAGATGAACAACACCTTTGAAAGAAATTGCATAGCTAAAACACTTTTGAAGGGATCAGCCAGTGTTCGAAACTCGTGCAAAAAAGTTAATGGCTGTCGGGCTTGTAACTTTGGAAAGTTGGAAGCCCCAGACAAAAGTTTCAAGTTTTATCAGAACTAGATATTTTCCAAGACAGAAAAAATGTGAAAAATAAAAAAAAGTCACAAATTGTATTGATTTGTTTTGATAATTGGTGAAATTTAAGATGTACATCATTTTCAACAGCCACGGTCATAATAACTGAGACAGGCTCACAGCATTGCCACTTGTGGGATTGGAACCCACACTGAGCCTAGGGTGAATTAGAGGCCAGGCTTGTTAACCACGAGGTAAAAAACCATAACTCTTGATTAATTTAGTTATTGTCAAAAGTTACTCTATACATTCTGATTTAATATTTTGATGTGAAATATTTTCAAATTAAGTTCCATGCCTAATTTTTCCACAAGGATTCAAACCCAGGAATGTAGTTCTGGAAAGCAATTAAAAACTAAACACCCCCCTCCCCATCCCAACCCCCACCCAGTCCCCAAGATTTGTCATGGATTAAGATCAGATCAAATTTGAGAAAAAAGTTTAAAGTGAGCAAGGGGATCAAATAGCTATTCACAAAGCAGGGATCACTTAAATTGAAAGTTAAAATATAGCATATTCATTCAGTGACAAGCCCCAACGAATACACTTGCTTAAATATATCAAAGTACCTTAACAATTCCGCGCACATATGTTGGACTTGTGTCCCCAAATACTTTTCGACATGGCAAGTGGGTTCTGCTTCACGAATTTTCATCCAATTAGATTGCTCGATACATAAGCAATATGGCTACCGCCGAAAAGATGATGAAAACAAAACAAAATGTGTAAATATTCCTCTATTAACCCTTATTTTATAAAAAAAATCGTTTCAGATATGTTACAAGCATCTGGGCTTGACTCGACGAAAATATAAGAGCCCGTCCTTAAACTTAACAGCAAATTGCTTGCGGGCAGGTGGCAGTTTCGAACGCTGGTATCAGCCATTTACTCATTTTACTAACTGCTGACAAATGAGAAAGTGGATATACTCACACAGCTATTACAATAACCATTCCAAACACTTCTTAAATGACCACTTCTCAATTGGCCACTTCTTAACTTAAGTATCTAGACAATGTATTTCATTAAAATGCTATAAATCTATTATTTTTTAAGATATATACAATTTACACAACTACAGCATAATAAAAGGAGTGGTTAGACACGTATATATTGAACAACAAGTTTGAAACTTTAATATGTTATAGATCATGAAAAAGTAGATGAACAACACCTTTAAAAGAAATTATGTCAGTGTAATACTTTTGAATATACAAGCCCTTTACTGATTAGGTTACTGTTAAAAAGTGAGGTAGTAGCTATTACTCACTTAGCTATGGAGATGGACTTTCAAAATTGTAGCTATGGAAAAAGTAGCTGAACAATGTATTTCAACAAAATGATCCATATGCAACATTTTCAAGTGTAAGTGATTTTACTCATTATGGACAGTAACAAAAAGTCAGAAAGTAGCTATTACTCACTTAGCTATTGGGATAGCCTCCCAAGTTACTCATCATGTTGTAGCTATGGACAAAATAGCTGCACAACCTACTTCAACAAAATGCACTATCAGCTGTGTGTTTTGAGTTGCAAAGTAGAAGTGAAAGCATAAAAGGGCACAAAAGTTGTGCCCTGCAAATGGTATTCAGAAGTAAAGTACAAAGTTAACAGTTATGGTGTAAAAAGTTGGTGAAAAAATATTTAAACAAAATAATGTAAGTGCAATAGTTTTCGAGTTACAAGCAATTTACTCAACAGTGAAAACCTGAAGTAGCTATTGCTCATCTATGCAATCTAGGTCTGCTATATTTAAACAAAATACTCTAAATGTAATAGTTTTCAAGTTACAAGTGATTTGTGTTGTGGTTGAATGCAAATTTTAAAACTGGTTACCGAAAGCGTGAAACTGAAAGAACGTGAAAGTAACTGCAATTCTATGTTATAGCTGACCCAAAAGTAGGTGAATAACATGTTTCAACAAAATACTCTAAATGCAATAGTTTTCAACTTACAAGTGATTTACTCAAATATGAGAACTTCATAGTAGCTTTTGCTGACCCATGCAATGAGCTACAGGTCTGCAACTTTACAATGTTATAGCTGCCCCCAAACTAGGTGAACAACATATAAAGAAAAATACTATAAATTTGAAAATTTAATTACTTAAATGTAGCTTTTATAAGCTACAAGCTTACCATGTGGAACTGAATGCTATTTCGGCAGGCTGCAAGCATCCGGCCAACGTCCAAGAAAAATAGACGTGTTGACCGAATCCCATGTTGTACGTGATCACTGTAGTGTACTTCCGCGATTCTTCATCTTTTCTTGTTCCAAATTTAGACAATAACCCCTCAACTGTAATACAGTGGGGAGGCAGGGTGGGACTCTCTTCAGTTCCACATGGTAAGCTTTAAGTAATTAAAATTTTCAATTTCATTGCGCTACAATAGCTTACCATGTAGAACTGAATGCTGAATCCAACCACTAGGCGGAGGGATTACAGCTTAGACTGGAAGTATAGTCAATTTTTCTTGGATTTTGAATTAAATAGATTAGAATGAATGTTTAGAAAGACCAGTCTTAGTCCCGTTTACAATGCCCTAGTTCCGAAAACCAGGCCTACAAGAAGCCAAAAACCAGAATATTGAATGGATGACAGTACCAATACTGCCAGGATGAAGGAGAAAGTGCAGCCGTGCTCACTTATGCAGAGTATAGCCCCCAAGGGCTTCACTAAAATGAACACAAGCCCTAGGCTTGAAAATCTCATTAACTTGCCACCCGTATGATGAGATTATGGGAACACTTGGATAAGTCCTTGATACAAGTAAATACTGAAATAAAAGATAAAAGACCTTACCATACATCCTGAGGACGTAGACATATACCTAGACCCTGTGATTCAGACTCCTGATGACTTGGATGCAGCGGATGTGCCACTCCTTTTCTTTCTGAGGAAAACTAGTCTGAGGGGAAGGGTCTAGGACTTGTTGAGCCGCTACTACTGGTCCCAGATACATATTGTTGTCGTTATCTGATCAAGTAAGGTCTTTTAGGTAAAAATTTGTGAATGTGTTGTGAGCTTTCCAGTGACAAGCTTGCATGATTTGGTCCACTGATACCCTACCGTAAAAGGCCTTAGAGGCCGCAAAGGTCCTGATGTCTGAGGTATGTCCTTTCTTAAAGGAGATAAAAAGAAGGGATCGAGACCCTCTTAGGTCTTTGGTTCGAGGTAGTAGCTCAGGGCCCACACCGGATACAAGGTCCTGTCTTCTTTGAATTGTCTACCTACAATGGTAGTTAGAGCAGGAATAGACACTGGAGACATACTTTGGAAACCTTCTCTAGCTAGTTGGTTTTTGGCTACAAAATCTGAAAAGGGAATAAGGCAACCTTTTCCCATTGGCATAGATTAGATACTTTGTTTGCAACTCAGGCATGAATTTTGCTGTGGCGCTTGCTGGAGGCCAAAGCTAGCAAGAAAACAGTTTTGAGAGTAAAATATTTGAGGTCTGTGTCTTTCATAGGCTCAAAGGGTGCTTTTGTGAGCTTGTTAAGTTTAACAGAAAGGTTCCATTTTGGAAGATTCCTGTAACTTTTAGGATGATCCCTGTGAAAACTGGAGAGTAACCTGTTAAGGTCTGAGCTTTGGGAAATAAGGAGCCCCGCTGGGCCGAAGTTGTCAACCTGTATCCATCAATGGTCAAAGGGGGCCTGTTTAGATCTTGTTACAGATACATCAAAAAGTCTGAGACTTGTTTCACAGAGGGAGTGGAGAAACTTTGACTTATAGATGGTCCTTGTTGATGACCTTTGAGGGGCAGCAATTCTCACTGCCAAGAGAAGCCTTGTTCTTGGAGCTGTCCACTCCTAGACACCAGGCGTGGAGGTTGAGATGTTGTGGATTGCTGTGAAACACATAGTTGTGGGACTGTTTGAGAAGTGTTGACACTGGTAGCTGAAGTCGGATCTCTGTTGAGAGCTGTAGGTTCCAAAACCAGGGCATCCCTTGCCAGCCTGGAGCAATTACAATGATGAGGCAACTGGATTGCCTGATTTTTTGGATCACCCTGTGTAGGAGAGCCGTGGGAGGGTAAGCATAAGCAGTGAGACCTGACCAGTTTATGTTCAGAGAATCTATGTCCCAAGTATTTTGGACTGGGGCTGGAGATATGTACATTGGAACTTTGTGGTTCAGACGAGTGGCAAATAGATCTAAATGAGGAGTGAACCACTTTTGATAGATCTGATATTCCACAGGAGAGCACACGTCTAGGCTACTACTGTTGAGTTGTCCGTAGCAAATAACACTTTTGGTTTTGACACTGGTCCTTGAACCTTTGAGGACCAGAGAAACTGCCTTCAACTCCAGAACATTTATGTGTAGCCTTTTTTCCTTGCCTGAACACAGGCCATTGGTAGAGACTTGCTCTAAGTGAGCGCCCCAGTCTTCATTTGAGGCGTCTGTAAAGATTTGCATACTGTGGTCTTTGGGATGAAGATCTGCACCCTTCATCACATTTGCGGCATTCTGCCACCACTCTAGGAGTGCTGAAATGGTCTCGGTCCAAGGAAGGAGGCTGTCCAATGACTGATGATATCTCCAGTGCTCCTTGAGGTGAAACTGAAAGGGCCTCATGTGAAGGCGTCCCTCCGAAACCATTTTCTCCGTTGAGGCAAGCAACCCAATTAGCGACATCAAACATCTTGCAGTAAAAACATGTTTTGACTTGAGACATAGGATCAAATCCTAAAGATTGAGCCATCTCTCTTGAGGGGGTTTTACAAGGGACTGAATCTAGGTGGTATTCGTAGCCCACGTACAAAAACACCCGAGTAGGTTTTAGTTCAGATTTCTCCTGATTTATTATCCACCCTAAGGATTGTGTCAGGTCTACCACTGTCTGAGTGTTCACTGGTGCTTCTTTCTGAGACCAGTCGTCCAGGTATTGATGAAGTCTTGTCAGGGCCATCAGCTTCACTTCCTTTACAATCATTGTAAAGACCTGTGGGGCCGTGGCTAGGCTGAAAGGGAGTCGAAATGGAACATGTGTGACTTGTGGCAAAAGCTCAGATTCTTCCTTGAGTTTGGGCGGATTGGGATGTGAAGGAAGGTGTCTGATAGGTCTATCGACAACACCCATTCCCCTCGAATCAGAGAGGCCCTGATGGACTTTGTGGAGTTCCATTTTGAATCTTTCTACAAGTAGGAAGGTGTTGAGCCTGCTTAGGTCTATCACTGGTCTCCACCTTTGGTGAGGTTTGGGGATTAGAAACAGACGACTGTAAAACCGGAGATTTTACATTTTCCACCCTTTCTATTGCATTCTTTGACAGAAAAGACTGGATACAAGAGGCCAGAGCTACATATTTTTGATGGGCCTTGTATTCTTACTGAATCAGGGGAGTCCTGGCCAGTTTTGGTTTTGAAATGAATGTTAGAACATAACCACTGGTAATAATGTTTAACACGTTGTTTGAACATTTGTTTGTTTGCCAGTCTCTTCTGAAAGAATGGAGGCAACCTCCTACTGGTGGACTCAGGGAGGCTTTTGAGGAGTAACTGGGAAGAGGGGCTTCCATGCCCTCGTCCCCTAGAGTGAGGTCCAAAACAACCTCTGGAGCCTCTGTTGTTCGATTTCCCCTACCTGAGGAAAACGATTGGTTACTGCTTGGAGTGGACTGACCCCTATAGGGGTGTTTTCTGTAGAAACCTCTTTTCTTGTTGTGGTGGGGACCATAAAAGGGCATTTTTTTATAGGGTCTGAAACCCTGAGATTCTTTATGTGTGACTTTTTAAAGGAAGAATTCTTCTCCAACCTTCCCAAATTGATACTAGAACAAAGGAGATGGCCAAAAGGGCGAGTTCCTATGTTCTCGTCATCTCGAATCATCTAAATTAGGTTGAAGAAGGGTCATTTTAGCCTTGCGTCTTAGCAGGCCTGTGTTACCCATGGTATACAACTTCCTCTGGAGAATTTAGGCTAAGGATTTAGTTAAGGAGGCTAGAACTCTGCTGAATAAGAATCCTCTTATTCAAAACCTCAAAGTAGTCACAGGTGTTTTCATATCCATGCCTGGCTGCTATTGCAGGATTGGCACCCTTCTGACTTTGGCTTTAACCTTTTTAAAAGTAGACTTGAGACTGTTCTGGCACTTCTCCATGGTTGAGTTACAGACAGAAGCAGTCTTAGCAAAGGTAGCCGCAAAGTTGATGGTGCAGAGATTCTGCATTACCTGGTGTTCAAGTTCCTTAAGAACTTGTAGGGGAACCTTGCCCATAGGGGCCCCAGAGGGCTTTGGGGAGATAGAGATCTTGGCAAAATCTGAGTTCAACTCCTGCATTTTGTCCTCAAAATAAGGCTGTGGACGCAGGGGGTTCGACATATTTACCCTCAGGTAAATGTGTGGTCTGGAAATCCTGTTCAAACTTCTCAAAGGCATCTTTGAAATAAGGACTTAAAGGGAACATAGCTGAAGGGCCTCTTGGCCTAAGCTCCTGTTGGACTTTGTCACCATCCAGACACAAAATAGTGGTAGAGGATCTAGGCATGGTGCCTAAAAGTTTCGCTTTCCTCTGCATATTGTGAGGGCAGGTCAGACATATCTACTTCCATATAGAAGACGGGGTCTGGATCTGTTTGATGATTGTCTTGCTCAGAGGGACCTCTATTCGGCTGAGAAGACGTTTTTACTTGTACAGAGGACTCTGATTCCTCTGACGAAGATGACTGTGAGATATACTTTACCCTAACCTTATGTTACCTCCTGTCTGAGTGTTTCTTGGCTTTTGCCGAACACACCTGTTCGGGTTGTTTGGAAGTGTGATCCGAACCGTCTGGATATGAGCCATGTTCAGACTGAGCACTCTGTCCGAACTGTGGAGGAAGAGAAGGACCACAAAAATCCATTTCCATAGGCTCATCCGCTTGCTCGGATGACTGGATGTTTCGGTTGCTGAGTGCTCGTAACTATGTTCGGATTAGAAGGCAAGTCATCTTGTTTGCTTGTTCCAGACTTTTGGTTTGAAGTGGGGATCTCATCCACCCCTACTTTTGAGGCTTTTTTCATAGATTTACATTCATCTCTGAGAGACTGCATCGTCTCAAGCATGGTAGCCTGAAACACCCCCATTTGTTGTTGTAGTTGGATGATGAGAAGTGTACCCAGGTTTTTTTTCTAGTTTGGATTCAACTTTATTTTGTAAAGCCATGCCTTGAGTGGATGGGACAGTCTGTAGAGTTTTTAAGGATAATGTCTCAAAACGTAAGGGTTGGGGGCATGGAGGAGATGAAAATAAGTTTTCTGCAGCACCCTCAATGTCTGCCTGTGAACCAAAAAACGCCTCCACGTCATCATCCCCCAACTAGTCCAGTTCATCTATACATGTATCTGTCACTAACATATTTACGCCTATTTTAAATCTTGGGAAGCTGTTCTTCAGTAAATGTGCTGCAAATATAGCATGGCTTTTAATGAGTAACACAGGGGTCATCTCCTTTACCTGCTTCTCTGCAAGCTGGGCTGTAGTCGAACGGAAGACAAAAGTGACGACACTTTAATGACCTGGGCTGTTAGAACTTGCTTCGTGGGAGGACATTTTTTACAGCAATAAATCCTAGCAGTTCGAACGGGAACTCTCACAACAAATAAAACTTAAGAAATACTTATTCCTGTAATATTCAAAATTTTACAGAATATGCTATGACAATTAATAAAGTAAATAGCTTAATAGAAACATCCAACAATACGTATATCCTGAGACAACAGTGAAATAAAATAAGCTAATATAAAATGCTTCCTAGTCACGTGGCCAACAAGAAAAGACGGAAGAATCACGGAAGTACACTACAGGGATCATGTACAACACAGGGTTTGGTCAACACTAAACGTCTATTTTTCTTGGATGTTGGCGGATACCTGCAGCCTCCCGAGAGAGCATTAAGTTCCATATGGTAAGCTACTGCAGCACAATAAAAGCAATAGTTTTCAAGTTACAAGCGATTACTATGTTATAGCTGACCTAAAAGTAGGTGAACAACGTATTTTAAGAAAATACTCTAAATGCAATAGTTTTCAAGTTACAACTGATTTACTCAACAGTGAGAACCTGAAAGTAGCTATTGCTCCGCTATGACACGACATACAGGGGAGTGTTACCATGGCTCCACCATGGCCCCCTAAGTAGGTGAATAACAAATAAAATAGCATCAGAGATGCCCATACCCCACAGCCTAGGGAAATATTTTCAACACCATGAGATACAGAAGTAGTGTAACAGTACAAAGTTCAAGATACTTTCAGAGCAGTGTCAGTTATATTAAGGTCCAAATAATGCTTAAGTAGAGAAAATAATATTAAGGAAAAGAAATGTATGTAAAGATGAAGTATTAAAACAGGACAATTCAACAACAAAATGACAGCATTTATCAGTAAACTGTATCAGTACAAAGTTCAAGATACTTTCAGAGCACTGTCAGTAATATAAAGATCCAAACAATGTTTAACTAGAATAATGTCTAAGAGAAATATAATGCATGTACTTTATCTACATCTGGCATGGCAGAATTATGGTTTAGATGTTTTGAATATTACCATGCATATAGAAGTGGTAATACATTCAATGAATGCTTATGTGTGGTGTTGGAGCAAAATTTGTGGCTCACTTGATGAAATTCCATCTGTTACAATCGGAAGTTGTAAAAGTAAAATTCTTAATGAATTCTAATATGACTTTGAGAGTGCTTAATCTGTATCAAAAGACAGACCCAAAGGTGCAACAAGATTTTAAAGGTCAAGGTCACTACGACAAGGTCAAATCAGGGTCACACCATGACGTTGCACACCTACACTCCCTAACGTCATGGTGTGACCTTGATTTGACCTTTGACCTTGCCGTAGTGACCTTGAGTTTGAAAATCTTGTCCGGGCTATATCTCAGAAACCGTAAGGTGTAGAAAGTCGATACTTGGTAGGGACATTGGTTAGAGGGTGTAGATGTGCAACGTCATGGTCTGACCTTGATTTGACCTTTGACCTTGCCGTAGTGACCTTGACCTATAAAATCTTGTCTGGGCTATATCTCGGAAACCGTAAGGTGTAGGAAGTTGATACTGAGAATAGCTATTACTCAGCTATGCAATGAGCTACAGGTATGCAATTTTACTATGTTATAGCTTATTCAAAACTACATGAATAAAATATTCAAACAAAATTCTTTAAATGCAATAGTTTTCAAGTTACAACTGACTTACTCACCAGAGAAAACCTCAAAGTAGCTATTGCTCAGCTATACAGTGAGCTACAGGTCTGCAAATTTACTATGTTATAGCTGACCCAAAAGTAGGTGAACAACATATTTAAACAAAATACTCTAAATGCAATAGTTTTCAAGTTACAACTGATTTACTCAACAGTGAGAACTTCAAAGTAGCTATTACTCAGCTATGCCATGACATACAGGACTGCAATTTCACTATGTCATAGCTGACCCAAAATTAGGTTAACAACATATTTATAGAAAATACTCTAAATGTATCAGTTTTCATGTTACAACTGATTTACTCAACAGTGAGACCTGAAAATAGCTATTAATCAGCTATGCAATGAGGTACAGACCTGCAATTTTACTATGTTATGGCAGACCCAAAAATACATGAAAAACATATTTAAAGAAAATACTCTAAATGCAATAGTTTTGAAGTTACAAGCAATTTACTCAACAGTGATAAGCTCAAAGTGGCTATTACTCGGTTATGCAATGAGCTACAGGTCTAAAATTTTACTATGTTATAGCTGACCTAAAAGTAGCTGAATAACATATTTATACAAAATTCTCTAAATGTAATAGTTTTCAAGTTACAAGTGATTTTACTCATAATGGAAAGTACTAAGTAGCCATTACTCACTTAGCTATTGGTGCAGTAGACCCAAGTTACTCACTATGGTGTAGCTATGGAAAAAATAGCTGAACTAGACCAAGGACGCATCTGTGGCCAGATGCAAGATGTATCCACCGGCAAAGGCAAAAGTAGCTATTACTCAGCTATGCCACGAGCTAGAGGTCTGAAATTTTACTATGTTATAGCTGACCCCAAAGTAGGTGAATAACAGATTTGCACAAAATTCTCTAAATGCAATAGTTTTCAAGTTACAAGTGATTTTTCTCATGATGGAAGTTAGTGAAAAGTCCAAAAATAGCTATTACTCACTTAGCTATTGAGATAGACACTCAAGTTACTCACCATGTTGTAGCTATGAAAACAGTAGCTGAATAACATATTTTAACAAGGTGCTCTAAATGCAATACTTTTCAAGTTATAATTGATTTAGTGCATGATTTTGCAAATTTAATAAGTAAATTAAATTTTTATAAGTTAATACCCTATCCAATGGACAATTGCTTTACCGGTCGGCGCGACCGGTCCCGCCAAACGCCAGAAAAAGACGTCCTGTATATAATACCGGCAGGACCGGTCAGTAGTGTGCATTCGCTAGGTGGCGCATCATACTTGCTTCCTGTCCAGACAGAGTGACGTCAGTTCATCTTTTTCGTTGTCTAAACAGATTTAGACCCCTAGTAAGCTGGTAGCGGGGTCGGTTGGGAGGGCCTTGCCTGTCCATTGGATAGGGTATTAACTTATAAAAATTTAATTTACTTATTAAATTTGCAATTTTATTGCGTTAATACATCCTATCCAATGGACAATTGCTGAATAACTACCGCTTGGTAGGCGGGTAAGCAGCTAGGGACTTCTGTGAACTCATAACAAAACAAAATAGTGCAGGCCCATTTGACCTAGGGTCAGAGAACCCTGACAGGTCAAGGTCGGCCACTAACTCACCGGTTAACCGGGAGTCTACCGATGTTGCCCCCCCCCCCCCCCCCCCTTTTTCTTTCCTTCCAGAGTCGGTTTGAGAAGGGAAAGATAGAGAGAGAGGGGCTGAGTTCAGTCCCAGAAGAAATAAACTTCCCAAGGGAAGCGAGTCACAGTTTTTTTTTTGTTTTTTTTTGTCAATATGTACATATTTACATATATACAACATCCCCTCACTTCTGGGCCTGGTGGTGCACCTGCTGGGCAGCCACTACAGGTCCCAGGTGGAAAAGCTCCGAGTCAGCCCAGGCAACATCCTTCAATTAGAATTGGGTGAAGATGTTGTGAGATTTCCAGTGGCAGGCTGACAAGATCTGATCTAAGGAAATCCCTGATTGGAAAGCCTTAGAGGCAGCAAAGGCCCTAACATCATGGGCTTTAACCTGATGTAAGGGGAGGGCCTCCTGGTCAGAGAGCTCATAGCACAGAATCACAGTCTGTTTGATCCATGAGGAGATGGTGGCAGGTGAGATGTCTTTATCAAAACCCTTCTTGAAGGAGACAAAGACTAACTCCTTATTCTGCCTGAGGTCTGCAGTCCTGTCCAAGTACTAGCGCAGGGCTCTAACTGGACATAGGGACCTGTCACCCTTGAGTGACCTATCCAGAGATGGTGCCAGGCTGGGATGACCACTGGTGCCACACTATCTGGACCTTCCTTAGCCAGCTGGTTCTTGGATAGGAAGCTGGGTGAGGGGTACAAAAACACCTTAGACCAGTCCGACTGGTGTCTGATGTTCTTATGTAACCAAGCCTGGATCTCACTCCTGCGTTTACCTGAACCCAAAGCCAGCAAGAAAACAGTCTTGAAAGTTAGATGTTTCAAGGAGGCCTCTTTCAGGGAATCAAAGGGAGCCTTTGTGAGCTGATGTAAAACCAGTGAAAGGTTCCAGGAGGGGATGCCCCTCCTGCCCTTAGGTCTGTCTCTATGGAAACTATCCAGGAGACGAGTGAGATTCTCATCTTTGCTGACATTAATGGTGGAATTGCCCAGTTTGTCAGCAATGGCGGATCTGTAGCCATCAATAGTGCTTGGTTGTAACTTCTTCTCCTGAAATAAGTGCAGGAGGAAGTCAGCAATGGCTTTCAGAGGTGGTGCCCTGAAGTCCACCTGATTACTGAGGCACCACTTTGTAAAAATGGTCCACTTTGCCTCATAGACAGATCTGGTTGACCTTCTTTGAGGAGCCTCAATTCGTGCTGCCACTGCCTCAGAGAAGTCTTGCTCCTTGATTGCTGAGGCTCTAGGAGCCAGGCATGTAGGTTCAGATTCGACAGGTTCCTGTGAAGGACCTGGTTGAATGGCTGAGACACTAGGTTGGGTATGCTGGGCAGACACAGTGGGATCTGGCTTGACATTGCTACCAGGTCCCAAAAC
Organism: Sabellastarte sp. h YS-2021; assembly: GCA_964017235.1. Lineage (NCBI taxonomy): Eukaryota > Metazoa > Annelida > Polychaeta > Sabellida > Sabellidae > Sabellastarte > Sabellastarte sp. h YS-2021. Next base: position 143,550,425 of record OZ024928.1, read on the forward strand.
CAGGGCATGTTGGGCCACCCTGGAGCAATCAGAATTATTCTGTTGCAGGGGTAGTCCTGGAGCTTCTTCAAAACTTTGCCCAAGATGGCTGCCGGTGGGAAGGCGTATGGGTCCAGGTCCTCCCAGGACAGGCTGAGTGCATCCACTGCCCAAGCCTGGGGGTCTGGTACCGGTGATACAAACTGTGGTAGTTTGTTGTTGAACCTGGTGGCAAACAGGTCCACTTGTGGCTGATGCCACCTTGAACATACAGCTTGGAACACTGCTGGATGAAGTGACCACTCTGTTTGAATGGTCTGGCCAAGCCTGGATAGCTTGTCTGCTATCATGTTCAGCCGGCCGGGGGTGTGACGTGCCCTGAGGGTTACTTGCTGCCTGGTGTACCAGGACAGAATTCTCCACAGTAGGGCACACAGAGAGCCCGATTTCATCCCCCCTTCTTTGTTGATATAGGCAACCACTGTTGTGTTGTCTGTAGCTACCAACACTGTCTTGTTGAAGACTAGGGTTTGAAACTCTTTTAGAGCTAGAAATACTGCTTTCAGCTCCAAGTGGTTTATGTGTAACTTGCTCTCTGGTAGGGACCACTGTCCCCTTGCAGTGTGCTCGTCTAAGTGAGCGCCCCACCCTTCTTTTGATGCGTCTGTAAAGATTTGCAGAGCATGTTTTAGAGGGTGTAATGGTTGACCTAGAAGCACATTGCTTTCCTCCAGCCACCACCTTAGATGGGGGTGGAGGGATTTGGGGACCGAGATCACCTTTTCCAGTGACTCTGGGACCCTCCAGTTGTTTTTCAAGTGCCACTGTATGGGTCTCATGTTAGTCGCCCTAAGTGGACTTGCTTTTCTGTTGCTGTGAGTAGACCTATGAGGGACATGAATTGTCGGACCGGGCAAAGCGGATCCGACAATATTGATCTGATCTTGTGTGTCAAGGCCTGCCAAAGTTCTTCTGTTGGTCTGACCTTGCCCTCTTTCAGGTCGAACTGGTAACCTACGAAGTTGAAAACCTGTTTGGGAACCAGCTCTGACTTTTCCTTGTTCACCAGCCACCCTAATTCCTGACAAAGTGTGACTAGGGTTTGAGTATGCTGGAGACAGGTGTGGTGGGTAGAGGCTCTCACCAGCCAGTCGTCTAGGTACTGGTGGATCCTTATACCCTTCTGAAAAGCCATGAGTTTGACCTCTTTGGCCACCACTGTGAACTCCATGGGAGCTGTGGACAGGCCAAAGGGAAGGGCTTTGAACTGGTAGGACCGACCCTGGAGGTGAAAGCCCATGTACTTCCTGGACTGACTGTGAATTGGTATGTGGAAGTATGCTTCTAGAAATCTATGGATGTGACCCACTCCCCTGCTTGGAGGGAGGTTCTTATTGTCTCTGGAGTTTCCATCTTGAACGTCCCTGTGTTCAAAAAGGTGTTCAAGGTGCTCAGGTCTAGGATCGGTCTCCACCGGTTGTTGGGTTTGGGTACCAAAAAGCCGATTGTAAAACCCCAGTCAGTTTTGATTTTCCACCGGTTCGACTGCATTCTTGTTTATCAGCTGATACAGTGCCTCTAAAAGGACTGTTTGGTTGGATTGTGGTAGTTGCTTATTACAGTCGGTGACCTCGTCAAGTGGGGTCTGAACCGGAAGGGGAGAGTGTAACCCTCCCTCAATCTCTAGCCAGTCTGACCAGCTGGGACCCGAAAGGGTAGGCTGGCTGACTGGTCAGGTAGCTTGACAGGCATTTCACTGGGACAAGTGACTGATCAAAGAATTCCTCTGTAACCAGTTCCTTAGGCTGCCACTGGTTGGCCTAAACAGCTGTTTTGGCCTTTAAGGAACTTCTGCTGGTCTGTCAGTCAGTCCTGGAGACCTGCCCAGTACCAGGCCTTAAACGGTTATACGCGAGGCAATGCTCTGTAACCGGTTCCTGGTGGCTCCACAGTTCTGCATAAACTCACCAGAGTTGGCAGAACTGGGTAAACTACTTCTTAGCAAGGATAGGCTCATATGAAGTTGCCTTCTTCCTGTCCACAGTGGTGGTTCAGCAGCTTTTCTCTGCAATCAAACAGGCTCTGTAACCGGTCAAACCGGTAGGCTCTGAGAGAAGGCTAACTGTTGGACCTGTTCTCAGCACTGAATTTGAAGCTGGTTCCTTGCCAGTAAGGATGGGAACAGCAGATTTCTTGTAACCAGCAGCACTACCGTTCTGGAACCAGCAACACTCCGGAACCGGCAATTCTCTGTAACCGGCAAACCTGTTGTCAGCACTGGATTTGGAGCTGGTTTCTTGCCCTTAAGGATGGATACAGATTCCTCTGTAACCGGCAAGACTCCGGAACCGGCAACACTCAGGAGCCGGTAATTCTCTGAACCAGTAGCCCTGCTGTATGTCACCAGCAACTCTGTGTAACCGGTAATCCTGTTTAACCGGTAGCCCTTGCTGGATTTCTGTGACCACAACTGGCAGTATGAACAGAACTGATGCCGGTATCCCTCATCACTGGCTGGCTAGTGACCCTACCGGTAGCCTGAACAGGACCGGTACCGGTCCAAAATTCTGCACAGGGAAGATAAGGGTCTCAATGGTCACCGCGACTTCTGGTAGGTGAACCCTCTGAGCAGCCGCACCGGTGGTCTGAACAAGACTGGAACCGGTACCCCCAACAGTCACACCAGTGGAAAGGCCTCTGGTGGAGGTTCCAGTATCAAAACAGGGCTGATCACTGGTAACCACTGAAGGGGGGTTCCTTGACAGCTTCACAGGAACATGACTGGAACTGACTGGAACCGGTACCCCAACAGTCCCACCAGTGGGGAGGCCTCTGGTGGAGGTTCCAGGATCAAAAAGGGGTGATCACTGGCAACCACTGAAGGGGTTTCTTCACAGGAACAGCACCCACCGGTAGTCTGTACAGACCGGAACCGGTACCCCCAACAGTCCCACCAGTGGAAAGGCCTCTGGTGAAGGTTCCAGTATCAACACAGGGCTGATCACTGGAACCACTGAAAGGGAGTTTCTTGACAGCTTCACAGGAACAGCACCCACCGGTAGTCTGTACAGACCGGAACCGGTACCCCCAACAGTCCCACCAGTGGAAAGGCCTCTGGTAAAGGTTCCAGTATCAACACAGGGCTGATCACTGGAACCACTGAAGGGGGGTTTCTTGACAGCTTCACAGGAACATGACCCACCGGTAGTCTGTACAGACTGGAACCGGTAAAACTCATCACTAGTGCTCCCCACCGGTAGTCTGACCAGAACTGGTACCGGTAAAACTCATCACTTCTTGTCAGCTGAACCAGTCACGCTTGGGGATTTGCTTGCCGGTAGTTGTGTTGAGATCTGTGATGTCACATGACCGGCACCGGCAAAATTTGCAGAGTTCAAAGACTATTTGACATCTAATTTCTTCAGGTCAACAGACGAGTTGCTGGATTTCTTCTTGCCAGTTAAAAAGTGGGTGTAGAGTGATAAATACTCGTCTTTTCTTCTAAAACTTCTGTTGAAAACACGATTCCTCCATGTTGAATGTGTATCACGTGACCAGGTCCCTGTCACGTGACAAGCATAAGCTGGAAGTGATGACGTCAGACGATGCATTCTTCTTTCCTTCTAATTTCCTCTCGTCGACATACACGCAGTGTTACTCGACAATGTAGAATTAAATGGAGGGTGAATCGTGGTAACTACACGCTTCTGACCAGCAGAAGGAATGCTGCAGGGACGACACACGACCTCTCACCCACGATTCCTCTCGACGACAAATACACAGAAATTCTTCAAAACTGGCTATAAAACCGCGTTTTCTTCAAACTTGGAGATAACTTCAAAACGCGTCTGCACACTACACGTGCCAAACGAAAAAGATGAACTGACGTCACTCTGTCTGGACAGGAAGCAAGTATGATGCGCCACCTAGCGAATGCACACTACTGACCGGTCCTGCCGGTATTATATACAGGACGTCTTTTTCTGGCGTTTGGCGGGACCGGTCGCGCCGACCGGTAAAGCAATTGTCCATTGGATAGGATGTATTAACGCAATGAAATCATTAATTTTAATGCATTAAAAATTATTTTAAAAATTCATAAAAAAACTTTAGCACGTGAAAGCTCTCCAAAATGTAGGTGAATGAGTTATTTGAGAAATACTGGCTATCTGCAATACTTTCAGTGATAATAGGCATTTACTCATTTTGAGTAGGTGAGTAATTAGCTACGGATCTGAAAATTCACTAATTGAAAGCTCTCCAAAATGTAGGTGAATGAGTTATTTGAGAAATACTGGCTATCTGCAATAATTTCAGTGATAATAGGCATTTACTCATTTTGAGTAGGTGAGTAATTAGCTACGGATCTGAAAATTCACCAAGTGAAAGCTCTCCCAAAAGTAGGCGAATGAGTTATTTGAGAAAAATTGGCTATCTGCAATACTTTTAGAGATAATTCGCATTTACTCATTTTGAGTAGGTGAGTAATTAGCATGTGAAAGCTCTTCCAAAAGTAGATGAATGAGTTATTTGATAAAAATTGGGTATCCGCAATACTTTTAGAGATAATTAGCATTTACTCATTTTGAGTAGGCGAGTAATTAGGTACGGGTCTGAAACTTCACCAAGTGAAAGCTCTCCCAAAAGTAGGTGAATGAGTTATTCAAAAGTAGCTATTACTCACTTACCTATTGAGATAGATGTCCAAGTTACTCACCATGTTGTAGCTATGGAAAAAGTAGCTGAATAACATATTTTAACAAAGTGCTCTAAATGCAATACTTTTCACATTATAAGTAAGTAGCTATGGATCTGAAAATTCACTAATTGAAAGCTCTCCAAAATGTACATGAATGAGTTATTTGAGAAAAATTGGCTATCTGCAATACTTTTAGAGATAACTCGCATTTACTTATTTTGAGTAGATGAGTAATTACCTACGGGTCTGGAACTTCACCATGTGAAAGCTCTCCCAAAAGTAGATGAATGAGTTATTTGAGAAAAATTGGCTATCTGCAATACTTTTAAGCGATAAGCCACCTGCCAAATATGAAAGAAATGTGGACTGTAGGTCGCTAACAAGCAATATTCCACATTTTAGACATTTTTGTCTACCACAAGCCTAATTTAGACATAAAGCCTACCAAAAAGATAGGGTGGCGAGTCCTCTAGCATACCAAGCCACCTGCCAAATATGAAAGAAATCTGGAAAGAAATGTGGACTGTAGGTCGCTAACAAGCAATATTCCACATTTTAGACATTTTCGTCTACCAAAGGCCTAATTTAGACATAAAACCTACCAAAAAGATAGGGTGGCGAGTTCTCTAGCATACCAAGCCACCTGCCAAATATGAAAGAAATGTGGACTGTAGGTCGCTAACAAGCAATATTCCACATTTTAGACATTTTTGTCTACCACAGGCCTAATTTAGACATAAAGCCTACCAAAAAGATAGGGTGGCAAGTCCTCCACCATATCAAGCCACCTGCCAAATATGAAAGAAATCTGGAAAGAAATGTGGACTGTAGGTTGCTAACAAGCAATATTCCACATTTTAGAGGTGGCGAGTCCTCCACCATATCAAGCCACCTGCCAAATAACTTATTTTATCAAAATGCTCTAAATGCAATACTTTTCAAGTTATAGGTGATTTAGTACATGACTCACGAATTTTAATGCATAAAATAACAAGAGGAGAGTGCCCGTGAACGGGCACTGTGTCAGCTGACTGAGTGTTTTTGATTTGTGAAGGTGATTAGAGGACAGAATAATTATCAGGAAAAGGGCTGTACAGAAATACAGTAAATGGTAACTGAACAGCAAGTTCGAAAGAAATTCCGAAGCTGACAGAAGAAAAGGATAAAAAAGTTGTGCCCTGTAAATGGTATTATGAAGGAAAATAACAAGGTAATTGTTTAAGTGTAAAAAATAGGTTAAAACATATTTAAAGAAATACTACAAATGCAATATCCTCGTTCGACCTTGAAGAAGGGGTCCAAGGTCAAATCTAACAACACAAATACATTCCCAGCCCATGATTTCCTATGGTTTACCATTCCAAACCTCTAGGACCAATTATAAATGAGTTATAAGCACTTTTAAGCTTGGTTGTCCTCATCTGACCTTGAACGAGGGGGCCAAAGGTCAAATCTGACCATACCAAAAGATTCCGAGCCAATGATTTCCTATGGGATGGTTTACCATCCCAAATCTCTGTCACCAATAATAAGCGAGTTGTAGGCACTTTCAATTTTCGCTATCCTCATTTGACCTTGAAGGAGGGTTCCAAGGTCAAATCGGACCATATCAACAGATTGGGACCAATAATAAGCGAGTTATAAGCACTTTTAAGTTTGGCTATCCTTGTTTGACCTTGAAGGAGGGGTCATTGAAGGTCAAATCTGACCACACCAAAAGATTCCCACCCCATGATTTCCTACAGGTTGGTTTATCATCCCAAACCTCTAGGATCAATAATAAGGGAGATATAAGCACTTTTCATGACTGACAAAAAACACCTGTGGCGGCCATCTTGTTTCTCAAAATGAGGCCAAAAATATTCGCAGACAACATTTTATGGTTATTAATATATACTGCAAACTTAAGAAAGCTAGCTATAATATTTTTTTTCATCAGAGCAGTAATGGTGAAATCTCTCTCTACACACTGCGGCTATCCAGTGGATACAATGATTTACTCAACAGTGAGAACCTGAAAGTAGCTATTGCTCACCTATGCCATGACATAGAGGTCTGCAATTTCACTATGTTATAGCTGACCAAAAATTCTGTGAATAACATATTTAACAAATTACTCTAAATGTAATAGTTTTCAAGTTACAACTGATTTACTCAACAGTGAGAACCTCAAAGGAACTATTACTCAGCTATGCAATGAGCTACATGTCTGAAATTTTACTATGTTATAGCTAACCCAAAAGTAGGTGAACAACATATTTAAGCAAACTACTGTAAATGCAATAGTTTTCAAGCTACAACTGATTTACTCAATAGTGAGAACCTGAAAATAGCTATTGCTCCGCTATGCCATGAGCTATAGGTCTGTAATTTCACTATGTTATAGCTGACCCAAAAGTAGGTGAACAATAGATTTTAACAAAATACTCCAAATGCAATATTTTTCAAGTTATAGCTGATTTACTCAACAGTCAGTACCTGAGAATAGCTATTGCTCAGTTGTGCCATGAGCTATAGGTCTATAATTTCACTATGTTATAGCTGACCCAAAAGTAGCTGAATAACATATTTGCACAAATTTCTGTAAATGCAATAGTTTTCCAATTATAACGGATTTACTCAACAGTGAGAACTTCAAAGTAGCTATTACTCAGCTTTGAAATGAGCCACAGGTCTGAAACTTCACTATGTTATAGCTGACCCCAAAATAGGTGAAGAACATATTGAAACAAAATACTCTAAATGCAATAGTTTTCAAGTTATAAGTGATTTACTCAACAGTGATAACCTAAAAGTAGCTATTACGCAGCTATGCCATGAGCTACAGGTCTGAAATTTTACTATGTTATAGCTGGCCCAAAAGTAGCTGAATAACATATTTATACGAAATTCTCTAAATGCAATAGTTTTTAAGTTACAAGTGATTTTACTCATGATGGAAGTTACTGAAAAGCCCAAAAGTAGCTATTACTCACTTAGCTATTGAGACAGACACCCAACTTACTCACCATATTGTAGCTATGAAAAAAGTAGCTGAATAACATATTTTAACAAAATGCTCTAAATGCAACACTTTTCAAGTTATAAGTGATTTACTCAACAGTGATAACCTAAAAGTAGCTATTACTCAGCTATGCCATGAGCTACAGGTCTGAAATTTTACTATATTATAGCTGACCCAAAAGTAGCTGAATAACATATTTATACGAAATTCTCTAAATGCAATAGTTTTCAAGTTATAAGCGATTTACTCAACAGTGATAACCTAAAAGTAGCTATTACTCAGCTATGCCATGAGCTACAGGTCTGAAATTTCACTATGTTATAGCTGGTCCAAAAGTAGCTGAATAACATATTTATACGAAATTCTCTAAAGGCAATAGTTTTTAAGTTACAAGTGATTTTACTCATAATGGAAGTTACTGAAAAGCCCAAAAGTAGTTATTACTCACTTAGCTATTGAGACAGACACCCAACTTACTCACCATATTGTAGCTATGAAAAAAGTAGCTGAACAACATATTTTAACAAAATGCTCTAAATGCAACACTTTTCAAGTTATAAGTGATTTAGTGCATGATTTCATGAATTTTAATGCATTAAAAATTATTAAAAAAATTTATTAAAAAAAAAGTAAGACAGATCCAGGTCTCATACTCACACAAGAGAATCTACCTCTGGCCTAGTACATATATGCAAGATATGAGAGAAATCCCTGCAATAGTCACTGAGAAAATTGTGATAAAAAGTTGAAATTTTCACACTTTTGGTGGGGGTACCCCCCTTGTAATGTCTCTAGCAAACAGACGAACAGACAGATTTGCATGCCTTGAACAATTTTTCATCCTCGATAGATAAGGTATCTTTTAAAAAAAAACAGCATGTCTCTAGGCCTTGTAGTTTTGGAGAAGAAGTTGTTCACGCGGACGCCCACGCCGCAGAGTGATGACATAAAAATTCATGAAAAAAATTAAAAACATCCAGGCTGATACTCACACAAGGGAATCTACTAGTGGCTTGGTACATATAAGCAAGATAAGAGAGAAATCCCTGCAATAGTAAATGAGAAAATAAGTGATTTAGTGCATGATTTCATGACTTTCAATGCACTGAAAATTATTCAAAAATTAATAAAAAAAATTAAAGGCAGATCCAGGTCTGATACTCACACAGGGGAATCTACTTGTGGCCTAGTACATATGTGCAAAATATGAGAGAAATCTCTGCAATAGTCAATAAGAAAATTGTGGGGGTACCTCCCTTGTAATGGCTCTAGCAAACAGACGAACTGACAGATTTGCATAAATTGAACAATTTTTCATCCTCGATAGATAAGGTAAAAAAAAACCAGCATGCCTCTAGGCCTTATAGTTTTGGAGGAAAAGTTGTTCATGCAGAAACGGAAGCCCACGCCATACAGTGATGACATAATGTCATCTGACTGACAAGTCAGCGGACATAAAAATGGAGATACATCTTAATATTTTATTATATTTTAAATAATTTTTTTTATTTACAATCATTATTTTATATTTTATTAATGTGGTTCTTCTGAATTTCTAACCTGTGCAATTTGATAAATAAATCCCACAAGTTCAGGCAGTTGTTTTCTCAAGTCTTCACGCCACATTTCTGAATTACTGTTTCTCTTTTTCTGGGCAATTTCTTTTTGTTTCCTGAGAAAAGCCTTCAGACTTCCTTTTTCCACATATTCCATCACCAACACCATTTGTTCTGAAGAAGAAAGGGTCACTGACAGTGAAAATTACAAGTAAATTCCCTGTATCTTTCATTGATATAATGAGAAATTTTATCAATTTTATGTGGCAATTTTAGGCATATCTGACCGATTTAAATTTTGTTCGTTTTTTTTTTTAAATAAAATTTGAGGGGTGGCCCTCTGTAACTAAGGGATGTGACTTGAATTAGGCTGACCCCTGTAACCCACATGTGGAACTGTTAGTACCAAAAATGGTGGAAAAAATTTATACAAATATGAAGACATTCTAACTCTTCTTCCAACATTTTTTGTATATTTAACCTTTTTTGTGATTTTGAAGTGACTGGGGTTTATTTAAACTGACTCCACTTTCTGTTAGCTGGCCCATTTAATTGTGACAAAACTAAAAACTGTATCAGAGATGCCAGTACCCCACTGCCTGGGAATATAGAATTGGATATATATATATACATATGTTATGTACAAGTTGCAACTTGTACAAGAAATCTGTACAACTTGCAACTTTTACAAACAGCTTGCAACAAGATTGCATTTAGAAACAACTTGTACAACCTCTATATTTGTCATTTGAACAATGTATTTTAATGAATTTACACTTTAAAATTTTGTGAAGTCAACATATCTGATCTTCATGAATGACAAATTCACTGTGAAGTATACCTCTTAAGATGACAAAACCAACTATTGGCCTGTACATTGTCATAATTTTGTTAACAATTACTACACCTTTAATGCATATCTCATATTATTTTAAAAGTTCGAGTCACACTGGCCCACCTGAAAGCTTGCATCTGACTTTTGGCTTTGTAGGTGTTGGTAACCTTATAATTTATACTCGTGTTTTCTGTCAACAATTATCCTAAATTATATTTATTCCACAATAAAGGCATAAACAAATTAACTAGACCTACGCATCGGAGAACCGATGCAAATTTGTATCCACTGCCAAGACAACTCACCAAAGCCAGTGAACCATCGTTTGACGTTGAAGGAGGGGCCAAAGGTCAAATCTGACAACATCAGAAAATTCCCAGCCCATGATATCCTACAAGTTGGATTCACATTGCAAACCTCTAGGATCAATAATAAGGCAGTTTTAAGCACTTTTAAGTTTGGCTCTCCTCGTTTGACCTTGAAGGAGGGTCTCAAGGTCAAATTTGATCACATCAGAAGATTCCCAGCCCATGATTTCCTATAGGTTGGTTTTACATTGCAAACCTCTAGGACCAATAATAAGGGAGATACAGGCACTTTTAAAGTCCTCTAAGTGGGGTACTTTGGCACTCCGTGGATGACCTTGAATTAAGATCTTCAAGGTCAAATGTCTGCAAGGATGTAGAGGACATGCATATATGTTATACATATCACCTATGAAGAGATTCAACCTTCTACCTATGAGAACCAGCCAGTAGAAAAAGGTAGATAATTTTCAAAGCCTTCCCATGGTGGCCATCTTGTTTTTCAGAATGAGGCTAATTTCAGTCCCAGAGAAGCTTACCTCCGAATGAAGATATCCTGCAAATTTGAAAATCTCTCTACGCGCGGCGGTGGCGGCGGTGTAGCAAACGTTAAACCAAAGTATCCACTGGATGCCAGTGGATACAATTATGATGATAAAACCACATCTGAATTTTATGACTGTGCAAGGATTTTATTAATGAAAAGCTTGTGTCAATTGAAATTATGCATATGCTATTATCTGTCCTTTGATGCTTTCCCTTACCCACTTGTGATCCTAGTTTATTGCCTTGAGTTAAATCACAAATGATTTTAGCCCTGATGATATAGGAAGACACATAAAGACAGTTGATTGCATTTAGAAGATTTATATTTCTGATTTATTACTTTTGAATCTTCTATCTTTGAAGTCCGATTGTTAATATTAGCATGTTTCTCCCTGAGTCTTTTTAAAAGAAAAAAAAACAGTCCACATGTTCCGTAACTCCGATGAGGACAAACATGGAGTCTTACAAACATTAATAAGAAAAAGCTCACATGCTGAACTTAGTATTTCACACAAAAGCTACACTTTTACTGCATGATAAATAATGTGAATAACTTAAACTTGAGTGATAAAGTACCATCTTTATATACTAATACATGTATATTAAAAACTTATTTTTTGTAAGTGTTTAAGTGTTAAAATTTTAAAGACTTTTCTATAAATTCATTGTCAATTTTTTATGGAAAAATTATATACATATGGCACTGTCAGTTTAATTTAGATATTTATACACATACAATAAGAAATATTTTCAAAACAATTCTTTATTTTACCAAAATTCTTTTTAAATCCAACTTGTACAACAGTATTGTCCAAGTTGGGTTTATTTGATGGTAAAATTGTGTACAGGTTACAACTTGTACAGCCAATCTTGTACAAGTTGCAACCTTGTATAAACTGCTTGTACAAGTTGCAACTTGTACAAAATCTCAACTTGTACATAACATATATAAAGACAAAGTGTCAAAACAAGACAATTCAATAGCAAGATGACAGCATTAATTAGTAAATTAAAAGTAATGAAGCTGTAAACTTTTAACTGTAAACTGAAGTGTAGCTGTCAATGGAGATAGTAGAATTAGGTAAAGGTACACTTAATAACTAGTTGCAGCTATCCATACAACTTTGTGAGAGGTGAAATATGTCTCAAATCTTGTAGTAGAAAATACCCGTCTGCCCGAATAGCCACCTGCGCATCTGGACACCATCAGTAAAAATGGGATCAAATTTTTGCAGAATTTGACTCTTTCAGGAAGTACCGACTACTAATTTGTACCATTACTTTTTAGTGGATATTAAATTGTTATTTAGATCACTTTCTAATACTGGTATCCTTACCCTAAACAACACAAGTGCCTATGTGTACCTAAATTTGTAGTTTTTCAAGAACAAATATTCCATTTATTGGAATCTAAACCTCTCTAGATTATTGAAATGGCCTGCGGACTGTTGCAAGGTGAACTACCGAACAACCCCTATATTTTGCAAAGCTGAAACGAATGGCAAAAACTACTGGTCAAGTAGTGGTTTGCATTAACCTTCTATTAACCAGTTAACTGTTTCCAATGTTTAGCATGTCTTAAAATGTCACCTGGCCATGTGTCCTGCATATAAATAATCAATATGGTGCAAGATGATAGAAAAGTAAAATATTCAACAATTAGTAATTAGCAAATTAGTCTCAACTGAAAACATTAATAACAAGCATTCTGATGCATGCAATCATCTCCCGCCGTATAAATTAGATGTACTAAAGATAGTGTAAATTACATTTTCTTGTGAGATGGAGGCACATGAAGAAGTGACAATAAGCAAGAGGCACTTTAACATTTGACTGCAATACTTTTAAAGATAAAAGGCATATATTCATTTTACTGGCTATTACTCTGCCATCCAAAGAGCTATAATTTACTTTGTAGTAGATCACCCAAAAGTAGGTGAAGGACTTATTCAGAAGAAATTGCCTGTCTGTAATACTTTTACAGATAAAAGACATTTACTCATTTTAGTAGCTATTACTCTGCCATCCAAAGAGCTACAGTTCTGCTACTTTACTATGTGGTAGATCACCCAAAGTAGGTGAATGACTTATTAAGAAGAAATTGCCTATGTGCAATACTTTTAAAGATAAAAAGTATTTACTAATTTTAGCAGCTGTTACTTAGCGATTCAAAGAGCTACAGTTGTGCAACTTCACTATGTGGTAGATCACCCAAAAGTAGGTGAATGACTTATTTAAATGAAATTGCCTATCTGCAATACTTTTAGAGACAAGACCACTGCCGCGGTATGTATCTCCCGCCGAGTACCGCAGGGGAAGAAATACTACATTGAAATTTTTCCCCTTTGCATAGGACACTGTTGTACCATCCTGCGGGTCGAAAATTCGCTTGAAATCGCTCTATCTGTTACGCTTTTCGAGATATTGACACTTTTCCATTTTCAGCAAAAATCCAAGATGGCCGCCGAAAGTGGCGAAAATTGAAATTTTTCCCCTTTGGACAGGACACTCTTGTATCACCCTGCGGGTCAAAAATTCGCTCGAAATCGCTCGATCTCTTACGGTTTTTGAGATATTGACACTGTTTCATTTTCCGCAAAAATCTAAGATGGCCGCCAAAAGTGGCGAAAATTGAAATTTTCCCCCTTGGCACAGGAGACTCTTGTACCACCCTGCAGGTCAAAAATTTGCTCGAAATCGCTCTATCTCTTACGGTTTTCGAGATATTGACACTTTTCTATTTTCCGCAAAAAACCAAAATGGCCGCCAAAAGTGGCGAAAATCGATATTTTTCCCCTTTGCACAGGACACTCTTGTGCTACCCTTCTGGTCAAAAATTCGCTTGAAATCGCTCTATCTCTTACGGTTTTAGAGATATTCACACTTTTCCATTTTCCGCAAAAATCCAAGATGGCTGCCAAAAGTGGTCAAAATTGAAATTTTACCCCTTTGCACAGGACATTCTTGTACTACCTTGCGGGTCAAAAATTCGCTCGAAATCGCTCTATCTCTTATGGTTTTCGAGATATTCACACTTTTTCATTTTTTTCCGCTAAAATCCAAGATGGCCGCCAAAAGTGGCGAAAATTGAAATCTTTCTCCTTTGCATAGGACACTCTTGTACTACCCTGAGGGTCTAAATGCAATAGTTTTCAAGTTACAAGTGATTTCACTCATGATGGAAGTTAGTGAAAAATCCAAAAGTAGCTATCACTCACTTATCTATTGAGATAGACACCCAAGTTACTCACCATGTTGTTGCTGTGGGAAAAAGTAGGTGTATAACATATTTTAACAAAATGCTCTAAATACAATACTTTTCAAGTTATAATCGATTTAGTGCATGATTTCATTAATTTTAATGCACTAAAAATTATTTTAATAATTCATAAAAAATTTTTAGCATGTGAAATATCTCCAAAATGTAGGTGAATGAGTTATTTGAGAAATACTGGCTATCTGCAATACTTTTAGTGATAATAGGCAATTACTCATTTTGAGTAGGTGAGTAATTAGATATGGATCTGAAAATTCACTAATTGAAAGTTCTCCCAAAATATAGGTGAAGTGAGTTATTTGAGAAATACTGGCTATCTGCAATACTTTTAGAGATAATTCGCATTTACTCATTTTGAGTAGGTGAGTAATTACCTACAGGTTTGGAACTTCACCATGTGAAAGCTCTTCCAAAAGTAGATGAATGAGTTATTTGAGAAAAATTGGGTACCCACAATACTTTTAGAGATAATTAGCATTTACTCATTTTGAGTAGGTGAGTAATTACCTACGGGTCTGAAACTTCACCATGTGAAAGCTCTTTCAAAAGTAGATGAATGAGTTATTTGAGAAAAATTGGCTATCTGCAATACTTTTAGAGATAATTCGCATTTACTCATTTTGAGTAGGTGAGTAATTAGCTATGGGTCTGAAACTTCACCATGTGACAGCTCTTCCAAAAGTAGATGAATGAGTTATTTCAGAAAAATTGACTATCTGCAATACTTTCAGAGATAATTCGCATTTACTCGTTTTGAGTAGGTGAGTAATTAGCTACGGGTCTGAAACTTCACCAAGTGAAAGCTCTCCTAAAAGTACATGAATGAGTTATTTGAGAAAAATTGGCTATCTGCAATACTTTTAGAGATACTTCACAGTTACTCATTTTGAGTAGGTGAGTAATTAGCTACAGGTCTGAAACTTCACCATGTGAAAGCTCTCCCAAAAGTAGGTGAATGAGTTATTTGAGAAAAATTGGCTATATGCAATACTCTTGGAGATAATTCGCAGTTACTCATTTTGAGTAGGTGAGTTATTACCTATGGGTCTGAAACTTTGCCATGTGAAAGCTCTTCCAAAAGTAGATGAATGAGTTATTTGAGAAAAATTGGCTATCTCCTATACTTTTAGAGAGAATTCGCATTTACTCATTTTGAGTAGGCGAGTAAGTAGCTATGGGTCTGAAACTTCACAATGTGAAAGCTCTTCCAAAAGTAGATGAATGAGTTATTTGAGAAAAATTGGCTATCTGCAATACTTTTAGAGATAATTAGCATTTACTCATTTTGAGCGGGTGAGAAATTAGCTACACGTCTGAAACTTCACCAAGTGAAAGCTCTCCCAAAAGTAGATGAATGAGTTATTTGAGAAAAATTGGCTATCTCCTATACTTTTAGAGATAATTCGCATTTACTCATTTTGAGTAGGTGAGAAATTACCTATGGGTCTGAAACTTCACCATGTGAAAGCTCTTCCAAAAGTAGATGAATGAGTTATTTGAGAAAAATTGGCTATCTGCAATACTTTTAGAGATAATTTGCATTTACTCATTTTGAGTAGGTGAGTAATTAGCTACGGGCGTGAAACTTCACCAAGTGAAAGCTCTCCCAAAAGTAGATGAATGACTTATTTGAGAAAAATTGGGTATCTGCAATTCTTTTAGAGATAATTCGCATTTACTCATTTTGAGTAGGTGAGTAATTAGCTACGGGTCTGAAACTTCACCAAGTGAAAGCTCTCCCAAAAGTAGATGAATGAGTTATTTGAGAAAAATTGGCTATCTGCAATACTTTTAGAGATAATTCGCATTTACTCATTTTGAGTAGGTGAGTAATTAGCTATGGGTCTGAAACTTCACCATGTGAAAGCTCTTCCAAAAGTAGATGAATGAGTTATTTGAGAAAAATTGGCTATCTGCAATACTTTTAGAGATAATTCGCATTTACTCATTTTGAGTAGGCGAGTAATTAGCTATGGGTCTGAAACTTCACCATGTGAAAGCTCTTCCAAAAGTAAATGAATGAGTTATTTGAGAAAAATTGGCTATCTGTAATACTTTTAGAGATATTTAGCATTTACTCATTTTGAGTAGGTGAGAAATTAGCTACAGGTCTGACACTTCACCAAGTGAAAGCTCTCCCAAAAGTAGGTGAATGAGTTATTTGAGAAAAATTGGCTACCTGCAATACTTTTAGAGATAATTCGCATTTACTCATTTTGAGGAGGTGAGTAAGTAGGCCAAAGTTCACCAAACCATTTTCCCCTTAGCATATGATACTCTAGTACTACCCTGTGGTTCAAAAATTTGCTCGAAATTTCTCTATCTCTTACAGTTTGAGAGATATTTCTGATTTTTCACATTTTCACTAAAAATAGCAATAAAGTAGCCATTACTCACTTGTACATTGAGCAACAGTTGTGAAACTTAAATATGTTACAGTTCACAAAAAAGTACATGAACAACATATTTGAGAGAAATTGTGTAGCTGCAATACTTTTGAAGATATAAGCCATTTACTCATTATGGTTATCATTAAAAATTGAAAAAGTAGCTATTACTCACTTAGCTATGGAGATACACTTCCAAATTACTGACCATGTTGTAGCTGTGGAGAAAGTAGCTGAACATCATATTGGAACAAAATTGTGTAGCTGCAATACTTTTGAAGATATAAGCCATTTACTCATTGACAGTTAAAAGTCATATAATTATATTAGGTAAAAGCGCTATTACTCACTCAAAAGTAGGCCAAAGTTCACCAAACCTTTCCCCCCTTAGCAATAGGATACTCTAGTACTACCCTGTGGGTCAAAAATTTGCTCGAAATTGCTCTATATCTTACAGTTTGAGAGATATTTCTGATTTTTCACATTTTCACTAAAAATAGCAATAAAGTAGCCATTACTCACTTGTACATTGAGCAACAGTTGTGAAACTTAAATATGTTACAGTTCACAAAAAAGTACATGAACAACATATTTGAGAGAAATTGTGTAGCTGCAATACTTTTGAAGATATAAGCCATTTACTCATTATGGTTATCATTAAAAATTGAAAAAGTAGCTATTACTCACTTAGCTATGGAGATACACTTCCAAATTACTGACCATGTTGTAGCTGTGGAGAAAGTAGCTGAACATCATATTGGAACAAAATTGTGTAGCTGCAATACTTTTGAAGATATAAGCCATTTACTCATTGACAGTTATAAGTCATATAATTATATTAGGTAAAAGCGCTATTACTCACTCAAAAGTAGGCCAAAGTTCACCAAACTTTTTACCCCTTAGCAATAGGATACTCTAGTACTACCCTGTGGGTCAAAAATTTGCTCGAAATTGCTCTATATCTTACAGTTTGAGAGATATTTCTGATTTTTCACATTTTCACTAAAAGTAGCAATAAAGTAGCCATTACTCACTTGTACATTGAGCAACAGTTGTGAAACTTAAAGATGTTACAGTTCACAAAAAAGTACATGAGCAACATAGTTGAGAGAAATTGTGTAGCTGCAATACTTTTGAAGATATAAGCAATTTACTCATTATGGTTATCATTAAAAATTGAAAAAGTAGCTATTACTCACTTAGCTATAGAGATACACTTCCAAACCACTGGCCATGTTGTAGCAGTGGAGAAAGTAGCTGAACAACATATTGGAACAAAATTGTGTAGCTGCAATACTTTTGAAGATATAAGCCATTTACTCATTATGGTTATCATTAAAAACTGAAAAAGTAGCTATTACTCACTTAGCTACGGAGATACACTTCCAAACTACTGACCATGTTGTAGCAGAGGAGAAAGTAGCTGAACAACATATTGGAACAAAATTGTGTAGCTGCAATAGTTTAGAAGATATAAGCCATTTACTCATTATGGTTATCATTAAAAATTGAAAAAGTAGCTATTACTCACTTAGCTATGGAGATACACTTGCAAACTACTGACCATGTTGTAGCTGTGGAGAAAGTAGCTGAACAACATACTGGAACAAAATTGTGTAGCTGCAATACTTATGAAGATATAAGCCATTTACTCATTATGGTTATAATTAAAAATTGACAAAGTAGCTATTACTCACTTAGCTATGGAGATACACTTCCAAACTACTGACCATGTTGTAGCTGTGGAGAAAGTAGCTGAACAACATATTAGAACAAAATACTGTAAATGCAATAGTTTCAGAGTTATAAGCCATATAATTATATTAGCTAAAATAGCTATTACTCACTCAAAAGTAGGCCAAAGTTCACCAAACCCCAAAAATATTGAAGAGCAAAAAAATTCATTAGGACTTGTGATTTACCAAAAATGTGTAACTGTAGTAGTTTCAGAGAAAACTGCGTGACACACGCACGCACGCACGCACGCACGTACACACGCACATGGTGCAAATTATAATCTCCCTCCGGCGAGCCGGGCGGGAGATAATAAAAGGCATTTATTCATTTTACTAGCTATTATTCTGCCATCCAAAGAGCTATAGGTCTGCAACTTTACTATGTGGTAGATCATCCGAAAGTAGGTGAAGGACTTATATAGAAGAAATTGCCTATCTGTAACACTTTTAGAGACAAAAGACATTTACTCATCTTAGTAGCTATTACTCAGCTATGCAAAGACTTACAGTTCTGCAACTTTACTATGTGGTAGATCACCCAAAAGTAGGCAAATGACTTATTTTGAAGAAATTGCCTATCTGCAATACTTTAAAGATAAAAGGCATTTCCTCATTTTAGTAGCTACATGTTTTACTCAGCTATGCAAAGAGCTACAGTTGTGCAACTTCACTATGCAGTAGATCACCCAAAAGTAGGTGAAGGACTTATTTAGAAGAAATTGGATATCTGTAACACTTTTATAGATAAAAGACATTTACTCATTTTACTAGCTGTTACTCTGCAATCCTAAGAGCTACAGTTCTGCAAAGTCACTATGTGGTATATCAGCCGATAGTAGGTGAATGACTTATTTAGGAGAAATTGCCTATCTGCAATAGTTTTAAAGACAAAAGATATTTCCTCATTTTAGGAGCTATTACTCAGCTATGCAAAGAGCTACGATTGCGAAACTTCACTACGTAGTAGATCACCCAAAAGTAGGTGAATGACTTATTTAGAAGAAATTGCCTATTTGTAATACTTTTAGAGATAAAAGACAAAGTAGTTGAACAACATATTTTAGGAAAATACTCTAACTGCAATAGTTTAGGAGTTACAATAGATTTACTAAACAGTAAGAATTTCAAAGTAGCTATTACTCAGCTATCTAATGTGCAACAGGTCTGAAACTTTACCATGTGACAGCTTATGAAAAACTAGATGAATAACATATTTGGAAAGATTTGCCTAATTTTAATACTTTTGAAGATATTTGACATTTACTTCTGTCATTATTTTGCCACAAATATGAAAATAGCTATTACTCATTTATGTCATGCAATGGGACCCACAACTATATGTCATCTGATAGTTAAGGACAAAGTAGCTGAACAACATATTTTAGGAAAATACTGTAACTGCAATAGTTTAGGAGTTACAATGGATTTACTCAACAGTAAGCATGTCAAAGTAGCTATTACTCAGCTATTCACTGTGAAACAGGTCTAAAACTTTACCATGTGATTGCTTGCCAAAAACTAGATGAATAACACATTTGAATAGATTTGCCTAACTTTAATACTTTTGAAGATATTTGACATTTTCTTCTGTCATTTTTTTGCTACAAATAAGAAAATAGCTATTACTCACTTATGGCATGCAATAGAACCCAAAACTATGTACCACCTTATAGCTAAGGACAAAGTAGCTGAACAACATATTTGAAGAAAAAGCTTTAACTGCAATGGTTTTTGAGTCGAGTCCTTTACTCAAAGTAGCAAATATTGCTATTACGCACTTACCTTTAGGCCTATGTCCACAAAATCAACAAAATTTTCGAGGGCGAGAAAATTCATGGGGACTATTAATTTCCAAAAAATCTGTAGCTGTAGTAGTTTTGGAGAAATCTGCGTGACACACTAACGCAGACACGCACGCACACACATGATGCATTTTATAATCTCCCTCCCGGACTAAAGCCCGGCGGGAGATAATTATAATGATCACATAATCTACATACAGAGAAAACATTTAACTGGTTCAAAAATGTTGGTCCAGGCTAGTGCTTTGGTAACCCAATAACTGGTTGGCAAGTATAACTGTTTCAGTTTTAATATTTAGAATTTAACACTGTAGCACATCTTAGCCTCACCTTGATGTTCACCTTTACTGTTTAGCACCGTCTTCATGCACTGACCAAAGATACGGACAATGTGTTCATGTTTCAACTTGGTCATCATCTTGCACTCCCTCTCAAACTCTTGCCAGTGCTTCTCAACCATCTTTGGCTTCAGGAGTTTCACTGCGGTTTTATAGTCTTTGTATTTACCCTCATGTACCTCTCCATAATGCCCCTACAAAATAGTATTTACATATTTTATTGTTCTTTTATTCACCCCGGTATGCCTCTTCATAATGCCTCTATAAAACAGTACTGGACATTTATACATCTGTGCATTTTGTACATGTATTGATCTGTTTACTGAGCAAATGGTGCACAATTCTCCATAGTGTCGCTGTAAAACAGTATTTTAACATGATTTTACGGTCAATGTATTCAACAGTGCTGTTCTCTATACTGTCCCCATAAAAACAGTATTTTAATGTATTTCTACCCAAGTTAAATGAGGCTCACTGGTCTAATTACTTACTTTGTTTTTCACTGGTCTAATTACTTCCAAAAACAAAGTAACCTCTTGTCATCGTTTCTTAAAATAGAGCCACCTCTTGAGATTATTTCTGTTTATTCTATTAATAATATTGTGCATGTGGTACACAAGTTACTCACAAATTATCGAATAGGAAATGAAAAAAAACACAACAAAATGCAGAGGATATTTGGAGAACAGGTGTTAAAGTGACAGGCAGTCCAGCCTTCAAAAATATGATAGAAGCTCTAGCTACACAGGGCAGAGTTTATTATACTTACTGCACCCAGTTTTCGGTCTCTCATGATGGTTAAATACTCTGGATTTAGCAAGTGGTCTGATTCACTGGGAACTTCAGGCAAGCTTCGTTCATAGCAAAGAGCTTTATTAACTAAAAATATACAACAAAATTTGAGACTGCATCTTGATGCAGTGGATGCCAAGACTGGATGTGTTTTATGATGAAATATACAGAGAATATACAGCACTCTTTGTCCATGTTACAGGAGTCTAAACATACCAAAGAAGCTTTAGAACTGACAAATATCCAATAAGAAGGGGGATACAAAGGTTTTCAGTTGTGACCACATTTGACCTTGATGAAGGGCCAACAGAAAAATCTGAACCTATAAAAAGATGCAGTACCCAAAACTTTCGATTTTCTTTTACAATGCCTTTCATTTTCTCTAGTATAAACCTTAAACAAAATATGGCTTGCTGTTCTAGTTGGGTGGCATGGGCAATCACATTAGTTTACGAACCAGAGAAATGGTATAATGTTAAAAGAAAAACAAGAATTCAGGGGTTGGCTTAAAGCCAACCATACTGCTGAATCTTTGGATTAGAGTAGTGTTGAACATGGAACTCCAGATGTAAATTAACTGTCTGTCTTGCTTGTGACCTGTAGTATATCAACTGACACAATGCCCAGAGGAGGCCCTTCCAGTTTAGAGGCAAATAATAATAATTTCTATCACTTTTTTATTTGAAGACAAGAGCACTGAGAGAGCACAGACCTCCGCCAAGGGAGCTCAATTCGTGGACTATGATCAAAATCCACCCTAAAATTATCTGGCTATAACTTCCTTACTTTAAAAAAAACCCTGGATCTAGATGATCCAGACAGTGATCCAGATCACTCCCAAAATCTAATCACTTGTTCCTTGTCCCATTTAGGACATTTCCTGAAAATTTCATCAAAATCCATCCATAACTTTTTGAGTTATCTGTCTTTAAAATTACATTTCATGGATCCAGATAGAGATCCGGATCATTCGCAAAATTGAATCATTTCTTCCTTTTAGCACTTCTTCCTTTTACCATTTGTAACATATCCTAAAATATCATCAAAATCCATCCTAACATTATCTGGCAGCCTGGATCCAGATGATCCAGATCACTCCCAAAATCTAATCACTTGTTCCTTGTCCCATTTAGGACATTTCCTGATAATTTAATCAAAATCCATTCATAATTTTTTGAGTTATCTGTCTTTAAAAATTACATTTCATGGATCCAGATAGTGATCCGGATCATTCTCAAAATTGAATCATTTCTGCCTTTTAGGACTTCTTCTTTTTACCATTAATTAAATTTTGTAACATATCCTAAAAATATCATCAAAATCCATCCTAAAATTATCTGGCAGCCTGGATCCAGATGATCCAGATCACTCCCAAAATCTAATCACTTGTTCCTTGTCCCATTTAGGACATTTCCTGAAATTTTCATCAAAATCCATAACTTTCTGAGTTATCTGTCTTTAAAAATTACATTTCATGGATCCAGTAGATCCAGATGGTGATCAGGATTACTCCCAAAATTTAATAATTTTGCAAATTTAAAAAGTAAATTAAATTTTTATAAGTTAATACCCCATCCAATGGACAATTGCTTTACCGGTCGGCGCGACCGGTCCCGCCAAACGACAGAAAAAGTCATTCTGTATTAAATACCGGCAGGACTGGTCATGGATTGTACATTCGCTAGGTGTCGCCTCGTGCATACTTCCTGTCTAGACAGAATGACGTCATCGCGTTTTTTTTCGTTGTTTAAACCTATTAGACCCCTAGTAAGCTGATAGCGGGGCCAGTTGGGAGGGCCTTGCCTGTCCATTGGATAGGGTATTAACTTATAAAAATTTAATTTACTTATTAAATTTGAAATTTTATTGCGTTAATACATCCTATCCAATGGACAATTGCTGAATAACTACCGCTTGGTCGGCGGGAAAGTTACTAGGGACTTAAATGAACTCAATTAACAAAACTTCTCAGCCTTGGTAGCCCTGAGCCAGGGACCCCAATAAGGCCTAGGGTCGATACCCAGAGTCCAGTTAACCGGGGGGTTCGACCGACACTGCTCCCCCCCTTGTTTTAGGGATTACTGCTCTGAGTGGGGGAAGAGAGAGATGAGTTCAGTCCCAAGAAATAAACCTCCCAAAGGAAGCATGTCACAGTTTTTTTTTGATTGGTTGATTTATACTTATCTAAGTATCAGTACATACATAATGTACATATTTACACAGAATGTCTCCTCATTATTGGGCCTGTTGGTGGATCTGCTGAGCAGCCACTACTGGCCCTAAATGGAAAAGCTCTGAGTCAGCCCAGGCCACATCCTTCAAGTAGATCTGTGTGAAGGTGTTGTGAGATTTCCAGTGGCAAGCTGACAATATCTGGTCCAAGGAAATTCCAGGCTGGAAGGCCTTAGAAGCAGCAAAGGCCCTTACATCATGGGCTTTTTAACCCGATGTAAGGTCAGGGCCTGCTGATCAGAGAGCTCATAACATAGGATCACAGTTGGTTTGATCCACGAGGAGACAGTGGCAGGGGATATGTCCTTGTCGAAGCCTTTCTTGAAGGAGACAAAAACCAACTCCTTGTTCTGCATGTGGTCAGAGGTCCTGTCCAAATAAAGCTCTAACAGGACACAGAGACCTGTCACCCTTGAGTGACTTATCCAGGGTGGGTGCCAGGGCTGGGATGACCACTGGAGCCACACTATCCGGATCCTCCTTGGTCAGCTGATTCTTGGACAGAAAGCTGGGTCAGGGGTACAAGGACACCTTAGACCAGTCTGATTGGTGTCTGATGTTCTTATGAAGCCAAGCATGGATCTCACTCCTGCGTTTTCCAGAACCCAGGGCCAACAGAAAAACAGTCTTGAAGGTCAAGTGTTTTAGTGAAGCCTCTGTAAGAGGTTCAAAGGGTGCCTTTGTCAGCTGGTGTAAAACCAGGGACAGGTTCCAGGAAGGTATACCCCTCCTGCCCTTGGGTCTGTCTCTATGGAAACTGTCCAGGAGACGAGTGAGATTCTCATCTTTGCTGACATTAATAGGTACATTTCCCAGTTTGTCAGCAATGGCTGATCTGTAACCATCAATAGTGCCTGGTTGTAACTTCCTGTCCTAAAACAAATGCAGGAGGAAGTCAGCTATGGCCTCTAGAGGTGGTGCCCTGAAGTCCACCTGATTACTGAGGCACCACTTTGTAAAAATGGTCCACTTTGCCTCATAGACAGATCTGGATGATCCTCAATTCGTGCTGCCACTGCCTCAGAGAAGCCCTGCTCCTTGATTGCCGAGGCTCTAGGAGCCAGGCATGTAGGTTTAGATTTGACAGGTTCTTGTGTAGAACTTGGTTGAATGGTTGAGACACTAAGCTTGGTATGTTGGGCAGGCACAGTGGGATCTGGCTGGACATTGCCACTAGATCCCAAAACCAGGGCATGTTGGGCCACCCTGGAGCAATCAGAATGATCCTGTTGCAAGGGTAATCCTGCAACTTTTCCACCACTTTGCCCAAGATGGCTGCTGGTGGAAAGGCATAAGGGTCTAGTCCCTCCCATGACAGGCTGAGAGCATCCACTGCCCAAGCCTGGGGGTCTGGGACCGGTGAGACAAACTGTGGGAGCTTGTTGTTGAACCTAGTGGCAAACAGATCCACAGTGGGTTGGTGCCACCGGTGGCATATTGTTTGGAATACCTCTGGATTGAGGGACCATTCCGTTAAGATGGTCTGACCCAGTCTGGATAGCTTGTCTGCTATCACGTTCAGACGGCCGGGAATATGTCGGGGTTTGAGAGTTACCTGATTTCTGGTGCACCAGATCAGTATTCTCCAAAGTAAAGCACATAGGGGCCCCGACTTCATTCCCCCTTCTTTGTTTATGTAGGCTACCACAGTAGTGTTGTCGGTAGCTATGAGGACTACCTTGTTCATACAGAGAGTTTGGAACTCTTTTAGTGCCAGAAGGACTGCCTTTAGCTCTAGATAGTTTATGTGCAGTTTGCTTTCTGGGAGTGACAAGCTTCCCCTTGCCATATGCTCGTTTAAGTGAGCACCCCACCCTTCTTTTGATGCGTCTGTGAAGATTTGCACAGCATGTTCTAGAGGGTGTAATGGTTGACCTGTGATAATATTGTTTTCCTCCAGCCACCACTTTAGATGTGGGTGGAGTGATTTTGGAATGGGGATGGCTTTCTCTAGTGTCTCCGGTACTCACCAGTTGTTTTTGAGGTGCCACTGTATGGGTCTCATATGTAGCCTGCCCAAGTGTACCTGTTTTTCTGTGGCAGTCAGTAATCCGATCAGGGACATTAAATTCCGGACCAGACACACTGAATTGGTTAAGATCTCCCGTAGTTTGATTTGTAGGGTCTGCCAACGCTCTGTGGTGGGTCTGACCCTGCCCTCTCTCACGTCGTTTGCTGAAGACAAGTTTGATGGGACTTGGCCCTGACCAACGAGTTGTCTAGGTACTGGTGGATCCTTATACCCTTTCCCATTGCTAGCCATTTGACCTCTTTGGCTATCACAGTGAACTCCATGGGAGCTGTGGACAGGCCAAAGGGTAGTGATTTTAACTGATAAGTTTTGCCTTGGATGTGAAAACGCATGTACTTCCTGGACTGGCTGTTTATGGGTATATGGAAGTATGCGTCTTTGAAATCTATGGAGGTCACCCACTCCCCTGCCTGGAGAGAGGTCCGTATCGTCTCTGGGGTCTCCATTTTGAACAACTGTGTTTTCAAAAACTCGTTTAGTTTGCTCAGATCCAAGAAAGGGCGCCACCGGTTGTTGGATTTTGGTACAAGAAACAACCGGTTGTAAAAACCCAGGGACTGTGGGTTTTGAATCAATTCTACAGCATTTTTGTTTAACAGCTGATGCAATGCCTCCAGCAGATAGCTGTTTCTGTGGGGATCTGCATAACAGCTTATTACAGTGGGTTTTCTTGTCAGATAAGGTCTAGACCGGAAAGGTAGGGTGTAGCCCTCCCTGAGGACTGATACAACTGTGGGACTGATGCCTAGGGCTGCCCATTTCTCCCAAAACTCGTACAATCTTGACCCTACAGGAGGACTTGGCACAACAAGTGGGGCATTTGTGACATTTTGAACAGAACTCAAGTGATCTACACAAGAAACACCTTTCACAGATTTTATTGACATTTGATGTTCGGGAATTACGTCTTTCTTTTGCGACGACCCTCCTGCAAAAGGAACATGACTGGCAACATGATAAAATACATGTAACTGAGTTCTTGTCTTTAAACAATAATCCTTTCCGGTCACATTTAACTTTGGGTTTGACACAACACTTGTCAGAGAAAAATTTTCCTGACCGGGTCACACAAGTCAGAACACCTATTCCGGTCACAGACTGAGCACAGTAATTGTCATTTATATTGTTTCTGTATCTTGGCAGGTCGCTGGGAGAAAGAGGAGGCCTTGCCCCTGTTAGATTTATGTCCACGACGCCTGATCTGCTTCCGGGCAGGAAGAGAACACTTTTGCTCAGATTGCTGTTGATGTGGTTTGTTACCTTGAGCATAAGGGTGGTAGTCAGGTGCCTTCCTAGTTGGACCGGGAGTACGTTTATCTTCAAAATGCCGTATCTCCTCTTCTGCCTTAGCAAAGATATGGTCCGGGAAAAGTGCACTCATGTGGAGTGGAGCAGATCTAAGAGACATGAGAGTGTCTTGTTTGATTCCTGACCGGAAAAAATCTAGGTAACTGTCCCTCCTGGCTAGAGTAAGGTTTGCTACATTTACAAAAACACCATGTGATAGATCCTGCATGGTGCGAGCCATAGCCTGTATGATAGATCTGTTGAAGGTGACCAGAAAATCCAATTCATCAGCAGCTTGAG
The DNA here is from genome assembly GCA_964017235.1 of Sabellastarte sp. h YS-2021. Taxonomy (NCBI): domain Eukaryota; kingdom Metazoa; phylum Annelida; class Polychaeta; order Sabellida; family Sabellidae; genus Sabellastarte; species Sabellastarte sp. h YS-2021. The sequence goes on from OZ024928.1 coordinate 143,577,532, forward strand.
TGAGTTTGTTGGAAGACTTCCCTTTAGCAGTGATCCCTTGAATAATTTTCAACTGGTTGGACATATTCTCCTGTACTTTTAGTAAGGCAACGACTGAAGGCTGCAGCTTGGTTGCACATATACGTTTGGTCTCTTGCAGCCCGTTCCCACTTCCTCAGGGTGTCCTGTGACACTGGGCGAGAGGCTGGAGCAGAGGGAAGAGAACGACCAGCTATCCTAGGGAAACTACTGTTCAACCTTGCCGGTTCATTTGTCCATGTATACACTTTGGAACGGAAAAAGTCTTTCTTCTCACTATGCATGCCATACCATGAATTGGTCCTTACTGAGTCCAGCAGTTTCTGTGTTACGGGTGGGATATCCTTCCTGCAGGGTGATATTAAGTTTTTCAAATTTCCGGCATAACCATTCATCTACTGGAACTTTCACCCACACTTTACTTGTCTGAGATGATCCACTACCATCAGAATTCTTCACCGGTTCTACTGGTACTGAGAAACTCTTTGACAAAAATAAGGCTTCTAGTCTAGAAAATCTTTCCGGCCACTTGTCATCTAACGTCTGCAAATCTGACTGGAAATCTGAAGATTTGCTGGATTTCTTCTTAAGGGGAGACTTGTGAGAGGTCTTTTTGGCTTTCTTTGATGGTGTTTCGCCTCTATCACTGGAACTCTCACCCTTACTCTCGACCTTACCCAGTACAGTAACCTCAGATGCAGCAACATGGGTGGGAGAGTCAATTTTCTTCTGGCCAGATTTTTTACGTACCCTGTACTTAGGGGTGGCCAACTGTGTCTTCTGTGAAGCCCTCACAGATGGAACAGGGTTTCTTTGCTACACAGTCATCACCACCAATACCCTTCTCATGGCAACGTGCACACTTGGTGTGTAGATCAAAGAGAGCCATAACGTGGCCGCAAGAACCTCTTCTTTGTCCAGGGGACGACATATTGCTCCAGAAGAGAAGTAAAGTTGTTGCAATAAATTAAAAGGTAAAATAAATGGATAGTCTTTGTAAATTCAAACGTCCTTCAACACAGCAGAAAACACGTCTGTACACTCCAGCGCCAAACGAAAAAAGACGCGATGACGTCATTCTGTCTAGACAGGAAGTATGCACGAGGCGACACCTGGCGAATGTACACTCCGTGACCAGTCCTGCCGGTATTTAATACAGAATGACTTTTTTTGTCGTTTGGCGGGACCGGTCGCGCTGACCGGTAAAGCAATTGTCCATTGGATAGGATGTATTAACGCAATAAAATCTTCCTTTTACCTTTGCAGACATATCCTGAAAATTTCATTGAAATATGTATATAAGTGTTTGAGTTATCTTGTTCACAAATGCACAAACCAACTCACACGAAAACATAACCTCCATGTCGGAGGTGAAAATTGACAGTTAGGGTTTATAACATCTTGAAGTTGTGTACATCGCATATATAGTCCAGCATTGCAAGACTAGTTTTGTGTTATACTTTCTTCTATTACTGCCCAAAGGACATTAAAACACTTTATGTGGTTGTACCTTATTTGTAGACTGGTAGGCAGACAGTGAGAGCAGTACTTCAAAAATAGCATCGGTGATAACCGTACCCCACAGCCTGGGGAAATAGTTTTCAACACCATGAGATACAGAAGTAGTGAAACAGTACAAACACTGGGACACTGTCAGAGCAATGTCAGTTACATAAAGGTCCAAATAATGTTTAAGTAGAGAAAATAGCATCCAAGAGAAAGAAAATGTATGTAAAGATAAAGCATTGCAACAAGACAATTCAATTGCAAGATGACAGGATTAATCAGTAAACTAATAATTATGAAACTGTAAAATTTATTAATTGGAGTAGACATGTCAATGGAAATAATACAATTATGTAAAATTACATATAATAATCAGTTGCTGCAATCCATATATCTTTTTCATAAGAGAAACATGTCTCAAATATGGCAGGTGAACACACTTTGGCAGAGCCAAAGCTAAAGGTCACATCATGATATGGTCAAGTGTCAACCTTCTACACCTTCCAGAATCCAACAAATGGCTTGGTCAAGATTTTCAAACTCTGTGTGACTGCGACAAGGGCCAAAAGTCAAATCAAGAACACACCATGATGTTGCACCATTACATCCCCTTACCAATGTCCCCCCTATCAGGTATCAACACCTTACGGTTTCCGAGACATAGCCCAAACAAGATTTTATAGGTCAAGGTCAAAGGTCAAATCAAGGTAGACATGTCAATGGAAATAATACAATTATGTAAAATTACATATAATAATCAGTTGCTGCAATCCATATATCTTTTTCATAAGAGAAACATGTCTCAAATATGGCAGGTGAACACACTTTGGCAGAGCCAAAGCTAAAGGTCACATCATGATATGGTCAAGTGTCAACCTTCTACACCTTCCAGAATCCAACAAATGGCTTGGTCAAGATTTTCAAACTCTGTGTGACTGCGACAAGGGCCAAAAGTCAAATCAAGAACACACCATGATGTTGCACTATTACATCCGCTTACCAATGTCCCCCCTATCAGGTATCAACACCTTACGGTTTCTGAGACATAGCCCAAACAAGATTTTATAGGTCAAGGTCAAAGGTCAAATCAAGGTCACACCATGACTTTGCACAACAAAACCCCCTTACCAATGTCCCTACCAAGTATCAACTTCCTAGACCTTATAGTTTCTGAGATATAGCCTGGACAAGATTTTCAAACTCAAGGTCCCTCCGGCAAGGTCAAAGGTCAAATCAAGGTCACACCATGACGTTGCACATCTACATCCCCTAGCCAATGTCCCTACCAAGTATCAACTTCCTACACCTCAGTTTCTAAGATACAGGCCGGACAAACTTTTCCCACCGCCTGCCCACCCGGACACCATGGGTGAAAACAATACCCAAACAGCCCTTCAGGGCAGTGGGGTAAAAACAATTTGGGTAGATGGCGAATATATTTGTCACATGCTAACAGTAGTTATTTGTTTGAGCCATCCAACCCAATGGCCAACGCGGAGATGTGATTTTTAAGGTTATAGAACAACCTTAACCAAGCCACTGAGTTACAGCAGTCCGTCCTCCCGCCAAATAGGTCACGTGACCACATTGTTTACCTCATTATTTTTGTTGCAAGTAAAAGAATGACTTGTGGGGAGGCGGGAGGGAAATCCATGTGTTAGGAAATGGTAAGTATTTCTAATAAAAATTTAAATTACTATTAAATTTTCCAATTTTATAGCGAAATACCCTTACCATTTCCTAACAGTAGCTGAATCCAGCCTTGTAGGATGGAGGGAATTCCACTACCTAACCTACAACTATACATCATGAGAACTTCTCAATGGAATTTACATCCATTAATGAACATATAAACTTCCAACATTCACAACATACAACTCCCCCAAAATGGCAGTATGTAGCTGTAGTTCTCACAAAGGCTGACACTGTTGGTGTTGCAATTGGATGTCATAAATAGATAACCCATCTACATTGTAAAATCCGACCCCAAGACAAGGTCAAACCAACCTGAAAGTGTCATCAGCATAATGCCTAATCCTTTCCAAGTCAGATTTAGGCAACATTGATGTCTACTACAAATACATCCAGCATTGCAGTCATAAAAGCCACAACCTGCAAATTTGAAAATTTTAATTACTTAAATGTAGCTTTTATAAGCTACAAGCTTACCATGTGGGACTCAATGCTGTTCTCGGATGGCCACAAGGCATCATGGCCAACGTCTAAGAAAAAAATACATTTGTGCTTGGCCGTAGCCTCTAGTTGTCATCACGTGATAACTTCTGACCAATCGCCCTACTTTCTCATTGAAATTTTCTAAAACCTACCCCTCAGCTGTAAACAGCGGGGAGGCAGGGTGGGACTCTTCTGAGTCCCACATGGTAAGCTTGTAGCTTATAAAAGCTACATTTAAGTAATTAAAATTTTCAATTTTATTACGCTACAATAGCTTACCATGTGGGACTCAATGCTGAATCCAACCACCCGGTGGCGAGATTACAGCTGAGACTGGAAGGAATGTCATTTTTTCTTAGATTTTGAATAATAATTATATTAGAATAGTGTTAGAAATACCAGTCCGAGTCCCATTTACAGTGCCCCAATCCCGAAGACTGGGCCTGTAAGGAGCCAAAAACCTATATAGAATAGAAGACAGTGCTAAAACTGTCAAGATGTTTTGATTGTAGGACGGAAGTGCAGCAGCGCTCACTTAGAGGTCTAAAGGTCCCTAGGGGCCCATCACGAGTGACATACCAGCCCAATGGTTGGAATTCTCATAAAATTTTTGCCACCCGAATATGAGATTAATGACAACTTAATAAGTCCTTAATACAAATAATTTTGATAAACTAAAAAGCAAAATGACCTTACCTGTAACATCTTGAAGGTAAAAGAATACCTAGATCCTGGGAGAGACTCCTGAAGACTTGGTTGTAGCGGATGTGCCCCACCCCCTTTTTTCTTTCCGAGGACAACTGGTCTGAGGGGAAGGATCTAGGACTTGTTGTGCCGCCACTACGGGTCCCAGATACATATTGTTGTCGTTGTCTGACCAAGTAAGGTCTTTTAGGTAAAAATTTGTGTTGTGAGCTTTCCAGTGACAGGCTTGCATGATTTGGTCCTCCGAAACCCCACTCTAAAAGGCCTTAGAAGCCGCGAAGTCCCGGATGTCATGCGCTTTAACTTGGACCAAGTCCAAGGCTTGTTGGTCTGCTTGTTTATAACAAAGTAAGATGGTTTGTTTCAACCAGGAAGAGAGAGTAGCGGGTCTGATGTCTGAGGTATGTCCTTTCTTGAAGGAGATGAAAAGGAGGGAACGAGACCCTCTCAGGTCTTTGGTTCGGTCCAAATAGTACCTCAGGGCCCACACCGGACACAGGGTCCTGTCTTCTTTAAATTGTCTATCTACAATGGTAGTCAAAGCAGGAATAGTCACCGGAGACACACTTTGAGAACCTTCTCTTGCTAGTTGGTTTTTGGCTATGAAATCAGAAGAAGGGAACAAGGCGACCTTTTCCCATTGGCCTAGATTAGATACGTTGTTTGCGACCCAGGCATGGATTTCGCTGCGGCGTTTGCCGGAGGCCAAAGCTAGCAAGAAAGCAGTTTTGAGGGTAAGATGTTTGAGGTCTGTGTCTTTCACAGGCTCAAAGGGTGGTTTTGTGAGCTCATTGAGAACAGAAAGGTTCCACTTAGGGAGATTTCTGGAACTTTTTGGACAATCCCTGTGAAAACTGGAGAGTAACCTATGAAGGTCTGCATTGTGTGCAATATGGTGGGCCGTTGGGCCCAAAGTGTGAACAATTGCAGTCCTGTAACCATCGATGGTCGAGGGGCGCCTGTTTAGGTCTTGGTACAGGTACATGAAAAAATCTGAGATTTGTTTCACAGACGGAGTGGAGAAATCCACCGAATTTTCTCTGCACCATTTTTCAAATAGGGCCCACTTTGACTTGTAGATGGTCCTTGTTGATGACCGCTGAGGAGCAGCAATTCTCTCTGCCACCTCCACAGAGAAGCCTTGTTCTTGGAGTTGTCCGCTCCTAGACACCAGGCGTGGAGGTTCAGCTGTTGTGGAACACATACTTGTGGGACTGTTTGAGTAGGGTCGTTGACACTGGGAGTTGTAGTGGCATCTCTGTTGAGAGCTGCACTAGGTCTCAAAACCAGGGCATCCCTGGCCAGCCTGGGGCTATTACGATGATCAGGCAATGGCATTGCTAGATCTTTTGGATCACCTTGTGAAGGAGAGCCGTAGGAGGGTAAGCATAGGCCGTGAGGTTCGTCCAGTTTATGTTTCGAGCATCTATGTCCCAAGCCTTTGGGTCTGGGACAGGAGATACGTACAGTGGAACTTTGTCGTTCAGGTGAGTGGCAAATAAGTCTACATGAGGTGTGAACCACTTCTGGCAGATCTGTTTGAACACCTGCGGATGCAGAGACCATTCTGTTGACTGCACTTGGTTGGACCTGGACAGCAGGTCGGCCATCACATTCAGGCATCCTGGGATGTGCCTGGCTTTCAATGTTATGTGGTAGTGATGGCACCAGGTCATGATCTTCCACAGGAGAGCACACATCTCTGCTGAGTGAGTTCCTCCTTGTTTGTTGATGTAGGCTACCACTGTTGAGTTGTCCGTCGCAACTAGCACTGTTTGGTTCTGGCACTGGTCCTTGAAGTCTCGAAGAAGGGCCAGTGAGACCGCCTTCAATTCTAGGACATTTATGTGTAGCCTTTTTTCCCGATCTGACCACAGACCCTTTGTAGAATTTTGATCTAAGTGAGCGCCCCAACCTTCGTTTGAGGCGTCGGTAAAGAGTTGGATACTGTGGTCCTTGGGATGAAGGTCTGCACCTGTCATCACGTTTGAGGGATTTTGCCACCAATCTAGGTGGGCTGCAATGGATTCTGTCCAAGGAAGGAGGTTGACCAGCGACTGAGGATATCTCCAGTGCTCCTTGAGATGAAACTGAAAGGGCCTCATGTGAAGGCGTCCCTCCGGGACCATTTTCTCCGTTGAGGCAAGCAACCCAATTAGCGACATCAAACATCTTGCAGTCAAAACACGTTTTGACTTGAGTCATAGGATCAAATCCTGAAGTTTGAGCCATCTCTCTTGAGTGGGTTTTACAAGGGCTAAATCTAGGTGGTATTCGTAGCCCACGAACGAAAACACCTGAGTAGATTTCAGTTCTGATTTTTCCTGATTTATTATCCACCCCAAGGACTGGGTTAGGTCTACCACCGCCTGAGTGTTCACTTGGGCTTCCTCCTGAGACTGGGACCTGATCAGCCAGTCGTCCAGGTATTGGTGAATTCTGAGTCCTCTGGAGAGGACCATTAGTTTCACTTCCTTTACAATCATTGTAAAGACCTGGGGGGCTGTGGCTAGTCCGAATGGGAGGGAGGTGAACTGGAACACCTGAGACTTGTAGCAAAACCTGAGGTATTTCCTTGAGTTTGGGTGGATGGGGATGTGTAGGTAAGCGTCCGACAGATCTATCGACGATACCCACTCCCCTGGAATCAGGGAGGTCCTGATGGACTCTGGAGTTTCCATTTTGAACTTTTCTACGTGTAGAAAAGTGTTGAGCCTGCTTAGGTCTATGACTGGCCTCCACCTTTGGTGCGGCTTGGGTACTAGGAACAGGCGACTGTAAAACCTGAGAGATTTTACATTTTTCACCCTTTCGATTGCATTCTTTGACAGGAGAGACTGGATACAAGTGGCCAGGGTTTCGTCTTTTTGATGGGCCTTGTACTCTGACAGGATCAGAGGGAATCTGACCAAATTTGGCTTTGAAAGGAATGGCAGTACGTAGCCATTGGTGATAATGTTTAACACGTTTTGAGAACAGTTGTTTGTTTGCCAGTCTCTCCTGAAAGAACGGAGGCGACCTCCTACTGGTGGACTGAGTGAGGCTTTGGAGGAGTCATTGGGAAGAGGGGTTTCCACGCCCCCTTCCCTTATTATGGGGTCGAAAACGACCCCTGGAGCCTCTGAATTTCGATTTCCCCCTTCCTGAGGAAAACGATTGGTTACTGCTTTGTGAGGAGTTGCCCCCATAGGGGCGTTTCCTGTAGGAGCCTCTTTTCTTGTGGGGACCACGAAAGGGCTTATTCTGGTAGGGTGCGAAATCCTGAGTGTCTTTAGAGGTGCCTCTTTTGAGAAGGAAGTCTTCCCCTTCCTTCACAAGTTGAGACTCGAACAAGGACGGGTCCAAAAAGGACGAGTTCCTAAGTTCTTGGCGTCTCGTTTCCCCCAAATGTGGTTGTAAGAGGGTCATCTAGGCTTCGCGCCTAAGCAAGCCGGTATTAGCCATAGAATATAACTCCCTCTGGAGAATATGGGCTAGGGATTTGCTGAGGCATGTAAGGGCCCTGTGTTGAATAAGAACTGTCTTATTCCAAAAATCCATGTACTCAGCGACTTCCTTAAATCCGCGCTTTGCTGCTTTCTCAGGATTGGAACCTTTTTGAATCTGAGACTTAATCTTCTTGACAGTTGACTTGATGCTATGTTGACACTTCTCAAGGGAAGCATTGCAAGAAGAAGTTTTAGCAAAGGCAGCGGTGAAACTGAGGGTTGAGATATTTTGTCTAGCCTGATGCTCCATCTCCTTGAGAATTGGAAGGGGGACCTTGCCCATATGGGCCCCAGAGGGTTTAGGAGTAATACAGATTTTGGCGAAATCTATATTCAACTCCTGAAATTTGTCCTGATAACAGGGCTGTCCCACCCTGTACCACTTAGAAGTGGAAGGAGGCGGCTTGATGTATTTACCCTCGGGTAAATTAGCAGCCTTAAAGTCATGTTGAAATTGATCAAAGGCGTCCTTGATAACTGAGCTGAGGGGCAGAATAGAGGAAGGACCTCTAGGTCTGAGCTCTTGACGGCCTTTTTCATCATCCAGACCCATCACTGAAGTTGAGGACCTAGGCATAGACTCCCTGGGGTCAGGGAGGGAAAGAATGCGCCTAAAAGTGTCGACCTCTTCAGCGTACTGTGAGGGAATGTCAGACAGAGCTACTTCCCTATAATAAGGGGGGTCTGGATCATGTTGTGGGAGGTCTTGATCAGAAACAGCCCCTGAGGGCTGAGCCCCAGAGGGCTTAGAAGACCTGTGTCTGGCTACAGGGGACTGATCCTCCCCTGAGGAAGATGACACATATCTGGACCTTGATTTGTGTTTACTCTTATCAGAGTGCTTTTTAGGTTTGGTAGAAGGGATCCGAGGTTCATCGGATTCTTCATTAGATTGATCTGAGGCAGACCTGGGATCAATTTCCTGCCTACTACGAGAGTGGCTTTGCTTTTTGTGTGTGTCCGAGACCTTTTTCGGAGGTAGTTCAGATGGAGCAACGTACTGATCCGAGGTATCCTGCTGGTCAAGTACTAGACAAGGAGGGAGTGCTGGACCGTAGTCCACATCCATAGCCTCAGTTTGAAGGTTAGCTCTAGGTCTCGGAGGGGGTAGGTCCAGATTAACAGCAGTTTGACTGGATGTACCAGGTTTGGAAGCAAGAAACGAGGTCTGATCCACCTCTGTTTGCTTTTTAGCAGTCAACTCCTCTCGGAGCGACTGAAAAGCTTCCAACATGGATGCCTGAAAGGAACCCATTTGTTGCTGTAAATGAATATTTAAAGAATTTCCCAGGGATTTTTCAAGATTTGTTTGAATTTTTTGTTGTAAAGCAGTACCTGGGGTGGGTGGGACAGATTTGGCTGGTGTTTTAAGAGATAAAGAACTGAAAGCAAGGGGCTGAGGACGGGGGGGTGAGGTAAAAAGATTGTCAGCAGCACTCTCGAGGTCTGCATTTGAGCCAGTGAAGGAATCCCCGTCGCCTTCGCCCAAAAGATCAAGTTCATTATCTTTAGTACTAGTTTCTGCCTTTTGTTTTTTAAGGTAGCGTTTCCTGTGCTGAATTTTCTTCATCTGGTCATCTGTAAAAGATGCACAGATATCACAGGGCGTTTCGAAGGTGACACAGTGGTCATCACCCTTGCCAGCCTCCCTACAGGTAGGGCAATAGTTGTGTAGGTCGAAACTAAAACAAAAATGGCGGCATTTCTGAGCTCTCGGTTTGTCTTTATTCGTTTGGTGGAGAGACATTTTAAACGCAATAAAAGAAGTACAATGTAAAGGGCCTGAACCGAGGAAAACTCAAAACACGCGAAAACAAGAAATATACTTATCCTGTCAAAATAAAAATTTTACAGAATGATCTATGTTATATAATAAAAGAAATATCCAAAAAAGAACCTCCAACAATAAGTAAAAGCTGAGAAATAAATGAAAATGTCTGTATATTTACAAACAGCTACCAGTTCAACGTGGCCAACGAGAAAGTAGGGCGATTGGTCAGAAGTTATCACGTGACGACAACTAGAGGCTACGGCCAAGCACAAATGTCTTTTTTGCTTAGACGTTGGCCATGATGCCTTGTGGCCATCCGAGAACAGCATCGAGTCCCACATGGTAAGCTATTGTAGCATAATAAAAGTACAAATATAAGTATCAAACACATACTTATACAGGAACAAAATGCTGAGCATAAACTGTTGGACCCAATTTCAAATCTGATCCTATGACAACAGAGGTTTTTAAGACAAAAATTGGTGTACATACAATGGAATTTCCGATAACATGTATCAAGAAACTCATGTAAGAAAATCACCTATAAAACTAAAGATGCAACCAAAAACACACATCAATAGCTTCTGTGACTTAATCTTGACTCAATCAACTTAAAATAGTTGCCAAAAGATAAGTCTTTTAAGAAACTTTCTTAATGGGAACAAAACAAAAGATTTTGTTCTATCCCAAACCTTTTGACCATCCAACTATATATCAAACCCCTAACAGGACAGAGACCCATATTGAGTCAAACTGTTGTCTAAAGAGCTGGTATGACCACAGGCTTAATTGCAGTAGGCCCATCCAAAGCCAACTGGTTCTGGCAATTGATGGGGCCAGAGTTACTTGTGACCAATTCTCCTTATAACTAAAGGAAGAATATGTCCAAGCATTAAAGTCACTCCTTTACCATGAATATGTAGTCCACAGAGACTAAGCCCACCGGCTTAATTGCAGTAATTGCAGTAGGCCCATCTGAAGCCAACTGGTTCTTGGCCAAAAAGGCAGTCAATGGGTTAAAGTTACTTGAGACCAATTCTCCCTATAACTAAGGGAAGGGTCCAAACATGAATGTCACTACTTTACCTGAAGCCAAAATCAAAGACTGTCTTAAAAGGTAATAACTTCAAGAAAGCCTTCCTCACAAGCTCAAAGGTTGTTTGATAAGAGCATGTAGGACCCATGACAAAATCCAAACTATTGGTTTGTCTCCACTGAAAGTTGCTAATCTCTTGTTCATCTCAACTTTTAGACACTTCTTGACCGCAATTGCTGTTTTATAGCCCGCAATAGTGGATGGTATTAGGATGTTTTCCTTAAACTAGTAGTTCAGGAAATTTGCTCCATCTGGTATAGTGGGGTCTGAGATATATACCTGACTCTCTTCACAGCACTTCCAAAACAGACCAATTGATTCACAGATTCTCCTTGAGGAATATACCTAAGGCTCCTTAATTAGTTTCGCCACTTCCTCTGGTAATCTTCCTGAATGTTCATGACTGACTCCAGATGCCAAACATGAAGATTCAAGTAAGCTAGCTTGTTGTGAAGTCTGTTGCTGAATGGTTGAGTCAACAGATTCACCCACAAGGGAAGTCTTAGAAGGAGTTTTGTGAACAGATTCACCATGATCACAAACCCAAGATATCCCTGGTCACCCTGGTGTAATCATGATGATTCTGCACCTGCAGGTGATCATCTTTGCATAACCTGCAGGGCCAAGGCCATTGGACAAAACACATGGCCGTCCAGACCTTTTCAAGAGATGTTCATTGCATCTGTTTGCCAAGCCCGACAGGAGACATTCACTGAAGTTTGGGATTCAACTTGTTGCAAACAATATACCACTGATTGATGCCAGCAATGGCTAATTTGATTGAAAACCTGATGATTCATAGCCCTTTGGTTTGAACCACCTTGCCTCTCTGTACAAAGAATCTGCTAGAACATTGAGATTCCCTGGGATGCACTTTTCCTGAATCTGAATCATCCTGGCATTCATCCAAACCATGATTCTTCATGTTAAGGTACATATTACATGAGAGTGGATGCCTCCCTGGTTGTTCGTATAGGCAACTACTAATGAATTGTCTGGAAATCAACAGATTTTGATTTAGAAGCTGACTTATGAATCATTTCAAAACTAACAACATTGCTTCTAGCTCTAGAATGTTACGAGTAGCCTTGACTCTTCCTGATTCCACAGACCACTGGCTGTTCGATGCTTCACGTGAGCACCCAACCCTTTAGGGAAGCATCTGTGAATGGAAGGAGACTGTGCTCCTTCTGAAGGAGTGGTGAGACCTCCTTCAAAATTGAAAGATTGGTCCACCACTGAAGATGATCCCTGTTAAGCATATACACAAGAAGTGAGATATCCAGGGACTGAGGATATCTGCAGTGTGTTTCAGATACCATTGAAGTGACTTCATGTGCAGACAACCAATGGTATAGTCTTCTCCATTGAAGCCATGCTTTCAAAGTGACATGAGCTTCCCTGGAGATGTGTGAGAAGCTTCAACATAGTAAATGTCTTTTCGAGAAGACGATAGATTTCTTTTGAATTGGGAAGACTAGCCCTACCCTGAGGTCAAACTTGTAACCAAAAATTCAAAGAGAGTCTGATCTCATACCTCCCTCCTTGTTGATGTATGAGACCACAGTCGTGTTATCCGTTGCTATGAGAACAATCTGGTCTCTGCAGAGAAGCTCTAAGCTCTTTAAGGCCAGAAATACTGCTTTTAACTCCAAGAGGTTGGTGTGGAGGCGACTTTCTGTGTCTGACCAAACGCCTCTTGCAGTGGAGTCCCCTAAGTATGCACCCCAGCCTTCGTTTGAGGCGTCTGTAAACATTTGAAGGGTATGTTGAAGGGGGATGCAAAGGTTGGCCCTGAAGAACATTGCTCTCTTTTAACCACCAATCCAGATGTGGATGGAGAGAATGGGGCAATGGAATGATCTTTTCCAGCACCTCCCGTACGTGCCAGTGTCATTTCAAATGCCACTGTATGGGCCTCATGTGAAGGCGACCTGACCATACCTGCTTCTCTGTTGCCGTGAGAAGTCCTATTAGGGACATGAACTGCCTGACTGTGCAAAATTTCCTGCCCTTGCAAAGCGTGCCATCTTTCCTGAGTGGGCAGGACTCAACCGGTCAATAGGTCGAACCGGTAACCTACGAAACTGAAGACCTGTTGTGGTATCAACTCTGATTTCTTCATGTTTACTACCCACCCTAACTCGTGGCAAAGGGCCAAGAGGGTCTGGGTATGTTGTAGGCAGGTTTCCGGGCATGGGGCTCTCAGTAACCAGTCATCTAGGTACTGGTGGATCTGGTTACCCCTTGCTTGTGCTATGAGTTTCACTTCCTTGACCACTTTTGTGAACTCTAGTGGGGCTGTGGCCAAACCAAAAGGGAGGACAGTGAACTGAAAGACCTGCCCCTTTAGGAAAAAGCGCAGATATTTCCTTGACCGTTGTTGTATTGGGATGTGAAAGTACGCGTCGCTGAAGTCCAGCGATGTTACCCACTCCCCTTTTCGGACAGCCGGATTGTTTCCGGGGTCTCCATTTTGAATGTTCCTGAGCAGAGATACAGATTCAGCTGACTTAAGTAGAAAATCGGTCTCCACTTGTTGTTTGGTTTGGGTACTAGGAATAGCCGGTCATAAAAAGCTGGGAGGACCGGATAACCACTTTTTCCACTACCAACTTCTGCATTAGAGCTAGCAATGCCTCTTTTAGGTGCCGGTTCCTGACCGGATTTGCATAGCCGCTCAGAACCACTGGTGACCTTGCGAGAGGTGGCCTCATTTTGAATGGAAGAGTGTAACCCTCCTTCAAAATTGAAACCACCCTTGGATTTGCCCCTAGATCTAACCATTTTTGCCAAAACTTTTGTAGCCTGCCCCCGACAGCCAGACTTGGAGCAACACTGGGGGCATTTTGCACATGAGGAACAGAAACTGGAAAATTTAATAAGTAAATTAAATTTTTATAAATTAATACCTTACCTAGTGGACAGATGCAATTGTCCGGCGCCCTGCCGGTCTTGCCAAACGTTAGAAACAAGAGGAGAGTGCCCGTGAACGGGCACTGTGTCAGCTGACTGAGTGTTTTTGATTTGTGAAGGTAATAATGAGAGGAAAGCATAATTATCAGGGAAAGTGCTGTACAGAAGTACAGTAAATGGTAATTGAACAGCATGTTCAAAGAAATTCTGAACCTGACAGAAGAAAAGAACCAAAAAGTTGTGCCCTGCAAATGGTTTTATGAAGGAAAGTAACAAGGTAACTGTTTAAGTGTAAAGAGTAGGTTAAAACATATTTAAAGAAATACTGCAAATGCAGTATCCTCGTACGACCTTGAAGGGGTCCAAGGTCAAATCTGACCACACAAAAATATTCCCAGCCCATGATTTCCTATAGGTTCATTTACCATCCCAAACCTCTAGGACCAATAATAAGTGAGTTATAAGCACTTTTAAGTTTGGCTGTCCTTATTTGACCTTGAAGGAGGGGTCCAAAGGTCAAATCTGACCACACCAAAAGATTCGCAGCCCATGATTTCCTATAGGATGGTTTACCATCCCAAACTTCTAGAACCAATAATAAGCGAGTTATAGGCACTTTTAAGTTTCGCTATATTTGTTTGACCTTGAAGAAGGGGTTCAAGGTCAAATCGGACAACATCAACAGATTCCCAGCCCATGATTTCCTATATGTCTGTTTACCATCCCAAACCTCTAGGACCAATAATAAGCGAGTTATAAGCACTTTTAAGTTTGGCTATCCTCGTTTGACCTTGAAGGAGGGGTCAAAGGTCAAATCTGACCACACCAAAAGATTCCCAGCCCATGATTTCCTACAGGTTGGTTTACCATCCCAAACCTCTAGGACCAATAATAAGGGAGATATAAGCTCTTTTCATGACTGACAAAGAAACACCAGTGGCGGCCATCTTGTTTTTCAAAATGAGCCCCAAAATATTCCCAGTCAAGATTTTATAATGAGGAACATATCCTGCAAATTTGAGATCTCTACTTATAATACCCTTTGCTCTAGAGGGCCAACAAAAGTCCTTTTTAAAGTCGAATAAACGTCCCTGGCGGTCATCTTGTTTTTCAAACTGAGGCCAAAAATATTCCCAGACAACATTTTATGGTTATTAATATATTCTGCAAACTTGAGAAGGCTAGCTATAATATTTTTTTCATTAGAGCAGTAATGGTTAAATCTCTCTACACACTGCGGCTATCCAGTGGATACAATGATTTACTCAATAGTGAGAACCTGAAAGTAGCTATTGCTTAGCTATGCCATGACACAGAGGTCTGCAATTTCACTATGATATAACTGACCAAAAATTATGTGAATAACATATTTAAACAAAATACTCTAAATGTAATAGTTTTCAAGTTATAAGTGATTTACTCAACAGTGATAACCTCAAAGTAGCTATTACTCAGCTATGCAATGAGCTACATGTCTGAATTTTTACTATATTATAGCTGACCCAAAAGTAGGTGAACAACATATTTAAGCAAAATACTGTAAATGCAATAGTTTTCAAGTTACAACTGATTTACTCAATAGTGAGAACCTGAAAATAGCTATTGCTCAGCTATGCCATGAGCTATAAGTCTGTAATTTCACTATGTTATAGCTGACCCAAAAGTAGGTGAACCACATATTTTAACAAAATACTCCAAATGCAATATTTTTCAAGTTACAACTGATTTACTCAACAGTCAGTACCTGAAAATAGCTATTGCTCCGTTGTGCCATGAGCTACAGGTCTGTAATTTCACTATGTTATAAGTGACCCAAAAGTAGCTGAATAACGTATTTACACAAATTTCTGTAAATGCAATAGTTTTCAAGTTATAAGTGATTTACTCAACAGTGATAACCTCAAAGTAGCTATTACTCAGCTATGCCATGAGCTACAGGTCTGAAATTTTACTATGTTATAGCTGACCCCAAAATAGGTGAATAACATATTGAAACAAAATACTCTAAATGCAATAGTTTTCAAGTTATAAGTGATTTACTCAACAGTGATAACGTAAAAGTAGCTATTACTCGGCTATGCCATGAGCTACATGTCTGAAATTTTACTATGTTATAGCTGACCCAAAAGTAGGTGAACAACATATTTAAGCAAAATACTCTAAATGCAATAGTTTTCAAGTTACAACTGATTTACTCAATAGTGAGAAACCTCAAAATAGCTATTGCTCAGCTATGCCATGAGCTATAGGTCTGTAATTTCACTATCTTATAGCTGACCCAAAAGTAGGTGAACCACATATTTTAACAAAATACTCCAAATGCAATATTTTTCAAGTTACAACTGATTTACTCAAAATACAGTACCTGAAAATAGCTATTGCTCAGTTGTGCCATGAGCTATAGGTCTGTAATTTCACTATGTTATAGCTGACCCAAAAGTAGCTGAATAATGTATTTACACAAATTTCTGTAAATGCAATAGTTTTCAAGTTATAAGTGATTTACTCAACAGTGATAACCTCAAAGTAGCTATTACTCAGCTATGCCATGAGCTACACATCTGAAATTTTACTATGTTATAGCTGACCCCAAAATAGGTGAATAACATATTTAAGCAAAATACTCTAAATGCAATAGTTTTCAAGTTATAAGTGATTTACTCAACAGTGATAACGTAAAAGTAGCTATTACTCAACTATGCCATGAGCTACATGTCTGAAATTTTACTATGTTATAGCTGACCCAAAAGTAGGTGAACAACATATTTAAGCAAAATACTCTAAATGCAATAGTTTTCAAGTTACAACTGATTTACTCAATAGTGAGAAACCTCAAAATAGTTATTGCTCAGCTATGTCATGAGCTATAGGTCTGTAATTTCACTATGTTATAGCTGACCCAAAAGTAGGTGAACCACATATTTTAACAAAATACTCCAAATGCAATATTTTTCAAGTGACAACTGATTTACTCAAAATACAGTACCTGAAAATAGCTATTGCTCAGTTGTGCCATGAGCTATAGGTCTGTAATTTCACTATGTTATAGCTGACCCAAAAGTAGCTGAATAATGTATTTACACAAATTTCTGTAAATGCAATAGTTTTCAAGTTATAAGTGATTTACTCAACAGTGATAACCTCAAAGTAGCTATTACTCAGCTATGCCATGAGCTACACATCTGAAATTTTACTATGTTATAGCTGACCCCAAAATAGGTGAATAACATATTTAAGCAAAATACTCTAAATGCAATAGTTTTCAAGTTATAAGTGATTTACTCAACAGTGATAACGTAAAAGTAGCTATTACTCAGCTATGCCATGAGCTACATGTCTGAAATTTTACTATGTTATAGCTGACCCAAAAGTAGGTGAACAACATATTTAAGCAAAATACTCTAAATGCAATAGTTTTCAAGTTACAACTGATTTACTCAATAGTGAGAAACCTCAAAATAGTTATTGCTCAGCTATGTCATGAGCTATAGGTCTGTAATTTCACTATGTTATAGCTGACCCAAAAGTAGGTGAACCACATATTTTAACAAAATACTCCAAATGCAATATTTTTCAAGTGACAACTGATTTACTCAAAATACAGTACCTGAAAATAGCTATTGCTCAGTTGTGCCATGAGCTATAGGTCTGTAATTTCACTATGTTATAGCTGACCCAAAAGTAGCTGAATAATGTATTTACACAAATTTCTGTAAATGCAATAGTTTTCAAGTTATAAGTGATTTACTCAACGGTGATAAACTCAAAGTAGCTATTACTCAGCTATGCCATGAGCTACATGTCTGAAATTTTACTATGTTATAGCTGACCCAAAATAGGTGAATAACATATTTAAGCAAAATACTGTAAATGCAATAGTTTTCAAGTTACAACTGATTTACTCAATCGTGAGAACCTCAAAATAGCTATTGCTCAGCTATGCCATGAGCTATAGGTCTGTAATTTCACTATGTTATAGCTGACCCAAAAGTAGGTGAACAACATATTTTAACATAATACTCCAAATGCAATATTTTTCAAGTTACAACCGATTTACTCAAAATACAGTACCTGAAAATAGCTATTGTTCAGTTGTGCCATGAGCTATAGGTCTGTAATTTCACTATGTTATAGCTGACCCAAAAGTAGCTGAATAACATATTTACACAAATTTCTGTAAATGCAATAGTTTTCAAGTTATAAGTGATTTACTCAACAGTGATAACCTCAAAGTAGCTATTACTCAGCTATGCCACGAGCTACAGATCTGAAATTTTACTATGTTACAGCTGACCCCAAAATAGGTGAATAACATATTGAAACAAAATACTCTAAATGCAATAGTTTTCAAGTTATAAGTGATTTACTCAACAGTGATAACCTAAAAGTAGCTATTACTCAGCTATGCCATGAGCTACAGGTCTGAAATTTTACTATGTTATAGCTGACCCAAAAGTAGCTGAATAACATATTTATACGAAATTCTCTAAATGAAATAGTTTTCAAGTTACAAGTGATTTTACTCAAGATGGTAGTTACTGAAAAGCCCAAAAGTAGCTATTACTCACTTAGCTATTGAAACAGACACCCAAGTTACTCACCATGTTGTAGCTATGAAAAAAGTAGCTGAATAACATATTTTAACAAAATGCTCTAAATGCAACACTTTTCAAGTTATAAGTGATTTAGTGCATGATTTCATGAATTTTAATGCATTAAAAATTATTAAAAAAATTTATCAAAAAAAAAGTAAGACAGATCCAGGTCTCATACTCACACAAGAGAATCTACCTCTGGCCTAGTACATATATGCAAGATATGAGAGAAATCCCTGCAATAGTCACTGAGAAAATTGTGATAAAGTGTTGAAATTTTCACACTTTTGGTGGGGGTACCTCCCTTGTAATGTCTCTAGCAAACAGACGAACAGACAGATTTCCATGCCTTGAACAATTTTTCATCCTCGATAGATAAGGTATCTTTTAAAAAAAACAGCATGTCTCTAGGCCTTGTAGTTTTGGAGAAGAAGTTGTTCACGCGTATGCGTACGCCCACGCCACAGAGTGACGACATAAAAAATGTCTGAGCTGGGCTCTGGCCGGGACCGGTAGTGTCCTGTTCATTCGCCAGGTGGCTGTGTAGCCTCCCTGCCGGTATACCGCACATGCGCTCTTCATCTTTTTGTTGCCTACCTTAGAAAGTCCCCTTTGGCTTAGAACAGCGGGGAAGGTAGGGTGGAAATCCCCCTGTCCACCAGGTAAGGTATTAACTTATAAAAATTTAATTTGCTTATTAAATTTTCCATTTTATTGCGTTAATACATCTTACCTAGTGGACAGATGCAGAATAACTACCCATTGGATGGAGGGTAGCCCGAATAAAAGGGGAATTCCTAAGAACTCTATATACACAAAGGGTGGATCCGGTACTGGCTAAGCTAGCCAACTCATAGGGATAACACCCTTGCCCCCCCCCCCCCCCCCCCTTTTTTTTTATTTCTTACATAGGTCTCAGTACTGGCTCGACCAGAGAGTACCATAGGACCTAGGGGAAGTGAGTTCTGAAATAACGAGGAAGAAGAACAGGAACCATGGGACTATCTTTTCAATACTCCTGGACCCACTTTGGATCATGGCAGACCAGGAGTAAAGATAGTGGAAGGTTTTTTTTTTTTTTTTTTTTTTTGAAAATTATCTACAGACTATACAATATGTACAACTAGAAATAGGACGCCCTGTTGATAGTAGCTGCGACATATGAATTGAAAGAGGATAGCATAGAAGAACACACATTATCATGTGTAATGTCCACCCCATGAACCTTTTGGCAAAATTGTACAGTAGTGTTAAAAGACCCTGTTTCATTTGTAAAATATATCAACGATGCTTAAATATTTATTAGTGTACATGTAAATTATTTCAACTTCATGCCTTTTGGCATTGGTTGGGTCGAAAATTTTGATGAAATCACTCTATCTTGCACGGTTAAGAAGATAGAAGCAAATTTCTGTTTTTCTATTTTTGGCAAAAATTTGAAAATTCAAAATGGCCGCCATTTTTGGGAAAAGGAAAATTTTTTGAAAATTGCCAAGAGTACCTTTCTTAGATACCCTATGGGTCGAAAATTTCAACAAAATAACTCTATTTTGCATGGTTAAGGCCAATTTGTGTTTTTCCATTTTGGGCAAATATTCGAAAATTCAAAATGGCCGTCAAATGTGGGGAGGGGAAAATTTTTTGAAAATTGCCAAGAGTACATTTCTTAGATACCCCTTGGGTCAAAAATTTCGACGAAATCGCTTTATCTCACACGGTTAAGGAGATAGAAGCAAATTTGTGTTTTGCCATTTTTGGCAAAAATTCGAAAATTCAAAATGGCCGCCATTTTTGGGAAGGGGAAAATTTTTTGCAAATTGCAAAGATTACATTCCTTAGATACCCTATGGGTCGAAAATTTCGACGAAAACGCTCTATCTCGCACGGTTAAGGAGATAGAAGCAAATTTGTGTTTTGCCATTTTTGGCAAAAATTCAAAATGGCCGCCATTTTTGGGGAGGGGAAAATTTTTGGAAAATTGCAAAGAGTACATTCCTTAGATACCCTGTGGGTTGAAAATTTCGACGAAATCGCTCTATCTCGCACGGTTTAGGAGATATGAGCACATTTGCCTTTTTCAGTATTTAAAATAGCTAATTACTCATTTATTTAATTAATTACTCACTCATCTATGAAGCAATTCCCCCCAAAAGCAATCCCATACAAGCTATTAACCCAATGAACCTCCATACCAAATTTCAGAAAGTTAGGCTTAATAGCATTCCTTAAAATGTCTGGAAACCAAAGAGCTACTCAAAAGTAGCAAAGTAGCTATTACTCAGTTAGCTATAGAGCTATCATCACCAAAAGCAATCCCATACAAGCTATTCACCCAATAAACCTGCATGCCAAATTTGGTAAAGATAGGATAAGAACTGTTGCCTAAAATGTCTGGAAACCAAGTGGGACGCCGGATGGCGGAAAAAGCAAAAATAATATGTCCACCCCCCAGTGGGGTGGACATAATAAGAGTGCTGGAAGACTGGTTTACTTGCTCTCGTGGATCTGTTGGGCAGCCACCACGGGGCCCAAATGATACAGTTCGGAATCCGCCCAAGCCAAGTCCTTCAGATAGAACTGGGTAAAATTATTGTGGGCTTTCCAATGACAGGCTGAGAGGATCTGATCCAACGAGACCCCTCCCTGAAAGGCCTGAGAAGCTGCAAAGGCCCGAACATCATGGGCTCTAACCTGATGTAAGTTCTGGGCCGCTTCATCTGAGAGCTGATAAAATAGTAGCATTCTCTGCTTAATCCAGGAAGAGATAGTGGCAGGGACAATGTCCTTTTGAAAACCCTTCTTAAAGGACACGAACACCAAGTCCTTTCCTTTGCGGAGGTCCTTGGTCCTATCCAAGTAATACCGTAAGGCCCTTACCGGGCAGAGTGATTTGTCCTCTGACAGGGACTTGTCCAGAGTAGGGGCCAAAGCCGGGATGACCACCGGAGCCACAGAGGCCGAACCGTCCCTAGCAAGTTGATTTTTGGAGAGAAAACTGGGTGAAGGATATAGTGCCTGATATTTTTGTACAGCCAGGCATGGATCTCACTTCTTCTCTTGCCTG
The DNA here is from genome assembly GCA_964017235.1 of Sabellastarte sp. h YS-2021. NCBI lineage: Eukaryota > Metazoa > Annelida > Polychaeta > Sabellida > Sabellidae > Sabellastarte > Sabellastarte sp. h YS-2021. Next base: position 143,598,866 of record OZ024928.1, read on the forward strand.
AGCCCAGAGCTAGAAGAAAGACAGTTTTAAAGGTCAAATGCTTGAGAGAGGCCTTTTGCAAGGGTTCAAAAGGAGCCTTAGTCAGCTGGTGGAGTACCAGTGAGAGGTTCCAAAAGGGAACACCCCTCCTACCTTTAGGCTTATCTCTATGAAAACTGACGCGTTAAGTTTTCCTCCTTGCTAATGTTCAGCTTATCATTGCCCACCATGTCTGCAATGGCTGTCCAATAGCCTTCAATGGTGCTGGGTTGCAGATTTCTCTCTTTAAACAGGTGCAGGACAAGGTTCGCAATCTGGTTCACAGAGAGCGACCTGAAGTCCACCTCGTGTGACTCACACCATTTGACAAAAATGGCCCACTTTGACTTGTAGACGGCTCTGGTTGAGCCTCTCTGAGGAGACTCAATTCTTGCTGCCACTTCATCAGAGAACACTTGTTTCTGGATGGCAGAGACTCTAGGAGCCAAGCATGCAGGTTCAGATTGCTGAGATTCCTGTGAATTATGCCGTTGAACGGTTGAGTCACCAGATCTCTTTGCAATGGGAGACTGAAGGGAATCTGAACTGACAAATTCACCAGGTCCCAAAACCAGGGCATGTTTGGCCACCCTGGGGCAATGAGAATCATCCTGCGACAGCCCTGATCCATCATCTTGGAGATCACTCGGGGAATCAGGGAGACTGGAGGAAAAGCGTACATGTCCATATTCTCCCATGGTAGACTGAGGGCGTCTACTGCCCAGGCTGCGGGGTCCAGTACCGGTGATACAAACTGGGGAAGTTTGTGATTGAACCAGGTTGCAAACAAGTCCACCTGAGGTCGGGCCCATCTGGAGTACAAATGATTGAATACCTGCTGAGATAGGGATCACTCTGTTTGAATCACTTGATTGTGTCTGGAAAGCTTGTCTGCTATCACATTCAAGTGACCTGAGATGTGTCTTGCCCTTAGGACTATTCCTCTGGGGTGGCACCAGGACATAAGCCTCCATAGGAGGGCACAGAGAGAGCCTGACTTCGTACCGCCCTGATTGTTTATGTAAGAAACCACTGTTGTGTTGTCTGTTGCAAAAAGAACAATCTGGTCCCTGCACAGATGCTCGAAACTCTTTAGAGCCAAAAGGACTGCTTTTAGTTCGAGATAATTTATGTGGAGGCAACTTTCTATGGTTGACCAAACGCCTCTTGCAGTGGAGTCCCCTAAGTGTGCACCCCAGCCTTCGTTTGAGGCGTCTGTAAACAGCTGAAGAGAGTGTTGAAGTGGGTGTAACGGTTGGCCCCTCAATACATTGTTCTCGTCCAACCACCAATCTAGGTCTGGATGGAGAGACTGAGGAATTGGTATGATCTTCTCTAGAACCTCGGGGACGTGCCAGTGACGTTTCAAGTGCCACTGAATGGGCCTCATATGAAGACGTCCCGACCAAACTTGCCATCAGCTTCACTTCTTTGACCACCTTTGTAAACTCGAGGGGAGCAGTGGGCAAACCGAAAGGGAGAGCCGTGAATTGAAAGGTTTGATTGCTCAGGAAAAATCTGAGATATTTTCTGATTGGGATATGGAAATACGCATCGCTGATATCCAGGGAGATCACCCATTCTCCTTTCTGTAAGGACAACCGGATTGTCTCCGGAGTTTCCATCTTGAAAGTACTGGTCCTCAAGTATAGATTTAGCTGACTTAGATCCAAGATTGGCCTCCATTTTTGGTTTGGTTTGGGCACCAGGAAGAGACGGTTGTAAAAGGCCAGGGACGATTTGACAACCACTTTCTCGACCGGACCGGTGGGACGGGTAGCTGGAGGTACAAATGGGGTTTTTGAAACTAAAGGTTGAGTGTCTATTGGCTTGACTGCGGACACAAGAGTTGAGAAAATGTTACCCCTTGATAGAAGAACTTCCATGCGGGCAAATTGCTCAGCCCATTTATCCGACATGGTCAAGAATTGGTCTGAAGTGACATAACTTGTGGCTTGAGTAGTTGAGGAAGACGACGCCATTGTAGATGGAGGGGAAGTAATAGGCTGTGCAGAAGAATGCGCAGAAGCACCACTTGGGGATTGAAATGTCGGTTCATCATCCACTGAACTGAGAACAGTAATGTCCTTGGGGGACACCAACAACCCCGCCTTTTTATCTTTCCTAATTCTATAAGTGGGCGTGGCTAGTAATTCTCTTTGGGAGTCTGAAAATCCCTCACAAATGGCACAAGGTTTCTTTAACACACAATCGTCTTCTCCAATCAGTTTATCATGACATCTTGCGCACTTGTCGTGCAAATCAAAACTTTGGTGAGGCCATGATGCTTTATAAACAACACTACCACAAATATTCAATCCAAGAAGAAATGATAACACAGATAAAATATAATAAAAGTTTCTCTTAAATTCAAGTGTTTACTTCCACACGCGCCAAACAAAAAGAGGAAGAGCGCATGCGTGGTATACCGGCAGGGAGGCTACACAGCCATCTGGTGAATGAACAGGACACTACCGGTCCTGGCCAGAGCCCAGCTCAGGACGTTTGGTGAGACCAGCAGGGCGCTGGACAATTGCATCTGTCCACTAGTAAGATGTATTAATGCAAATAAATCAATGATTTACACAAGAAACACCTTTGACATCTTTTATTTTGTTCTTAAATACAACGGGACTTAACCCTTTCTTTTGTGGGTGCCCGAGACATTTACAGAATGTACATGATCTACAGCAGGACAGAATACATCCTGATGAACTTTGAACTGGGAGTCTCTTGGTACAATTAAACTGGTTAACAAATTTGAGTTTACAGTCTGAGTTGGTCTTGGGTATACATTTTTGTCCAACCTGAGATTTACTAAGTGAACTGATGTTGGACACACTTTTTTGTAATTGTCATTTAAAATCCTTGTACCCATGTGACTTGGAAAAACGAGGGTTTGAGCCATGACCTCTACTACGGTCCCTGCCTCTGGGGCGACTAAACTGCGTCCATGCCTGTTGTTCCTGATCCCCTGAACCGGCTGATTTATGTTCCTTCTTATCATAAGGCCGGTATCTGTGAGAAGACCTCCAACCGGACTGCTGCGAAGCACCCGGACCGGGTCTCGGAGCATGACCGGTGGTTTCAAAATGAGCAATGTCTTGTTCAGCAGTACGAATGACTGCATCTGGGAATAGGCCATAAGTGAAGAGAGGAGCAGCCCTTATTTGGTTCAGGGTGTCCGGTTTGATGCCTGGTTTGACGTGCTCCAAATAAGAGTCTCTACGGAGCAAAGTAAGATTTGCCATATTCACAAAAATGCTATCAGCCAGATGTTGTAAAGCAGTGCCCATAGCTACTGACACATTTTGGTGGAAGGCGATGAGATATTTCAAATCAGACAGGGCCGCTGAAACTTCCTTGGGTGCTTTTCCCTTGTTTATACAGGAACACAAAATGATGGAGATGTGACTGTTCATGTGATCCTGGAGTTCACTAGTACACCGGTTGAAATCGGCAGCATGGTTAACTATGTAGGAGTTCTCTTTCTCACTTTTCTCCCATCTACGCAAATATTCTTGAAATATAGGGCGTGATGGTGGACCCGTAGAAGGGTATGCAGAAGCTTTAATAATCCTGAGGAATTGTGAATTTACCTTGGCTTCTGTGTTGTGCCAGTTGAACAAGGATTTACCTAGGCGGTGAGGACCTTCTGTTCTAATTGTACCACCTGGATTGAGTTTTGGGTACCTTTATGAATTGGTCCCTCTTTAAACCAGCAGAGTCTTGTGCATGTGAGGGATGACCTTCTGCGACCACTATGTTTAATTTCTCCAGTTTTTGGCACAGCCAATCGTCTGGGGCCATAGCAACAGAAATACGCGCAGGACGCTTTGGTGCTTTTCCTTTCCACAGGTTGTTACTTTTATCAGGCTCTGATAAGTCACTCTCAAAAGGCGGAATATGATTCCAACCCATAAAGTATTTCTGGGAAATATAACATGATATTGCACGTTTTGGATAGATAATATCACTGATGCCCTCTTTGTCGTGTTTAAGTGCACACACACTAAGAATGTAAACAAACCCTTTGCATCTACATGTGATAAAGTATTAGAGTCTGAGTTTAAGATGCAAACCTTACATAATACTGATTTCCACTATGACAGCACAGCTTTAAACACAGCTTTAAACATTTATATCATTAACATTCAATGACAGGAGATGGTTTATTTCCATCTTTCTGGACTTCTGTCTGTACAGATTTTTGCTCTATTTTTGCAATCGTGAGCCTGTGAGCGGGCTCTGTGTCAGCTGACTATGTGTTCTGAGTTTCATAGAAGAAATGAAAGCAGAAATGGACACAAAGAAGTGCTGTGCAAATGGTATTCAGAAGTAAAGTACATAGGTGTAAAACGTAGGTGAAAACATATTTAAACTAGAGATTGCGTCTCGACGCAGTGTATCCCCGGATGGGACATAGTTAAGGCGTGAATATGTCGGTCTTGAGCCTGTTTCCTGGAGCACCAGGTCAGGATTCTCCATAGTACCAGATTACTCCCAAAAGCTAATCACTAGTTCTTTCACTTATATCTGTCTTTAAAAATTACATTTCATGGATCCAGAAAATCCAGATAGTGGTCCAGATCACTCGCAAAATTGAATCATTTCTTCCTTTTACCACTTCTTCCTTTTACCATTTGTAACATATCCTAAAAATATCGAAGTCCATCCCAAGATTATGTGGCAGCCTGGATCCAGATGATCCAGACAGTGATCCAGATCACTCCAAAAATTTAATCACTTGTTCCTTGTACCATTTAGGCCATTTGCTGAAACAATCCATCCATAACTTTTTGCGGTATCTGTCTTTAAAAATTACATTTCATGGATCCAGAAGATCCATATAGTGATCCGGATCACTTCCAAAATTCAATCATTTCATCCTTTTACCTTTTCAGACATATCCTGAAAATTTCATCAAAATCCATCCATAAGTTTTTGATTAATCTTGTACATAAACACATCTGGCAGCCTGGATCCAGATGATCCAGATCACTCCCAAAATCTAATCACTTGTTCCTTGTCCCATTTAGGACATTTCCTGAAAATTTCATCAAAATCCACCCATGACTTTTTGAGCTATTTGTCTTTAAAATTATATTTCATGGATCCAGAAGATCCAGATAGTGGTCCAGATCACTCGCAAAATTGAATCATTTCTTCCTTTTACCACTTCTTCCTTTTACCATTTCTAACATATCCTAAAAATATCATCAAAATTCATCCTAAAATTCTGTTGCAGCCTGGATCCAGATGATCCAGATCACTCCAAAAATGTAATCACTTGTTCCTTGTACCATTTAGGTCATTTGTTGAAAATGTTATCACAATCCATCCATAACTTTTTGCGGTATCTGTCTTTAAAAATTACATTTCATGGATCCAGAAGATCCATATAGTGATCCGGATCACTTCCAAAATTCAATCATTTCATCCTTTTACCTTTTCAGACATATCCTGAAAATTTCATCAAAATCCATCCATAAGTTTTTGATTAATCTTGTACATAAACACATCTGGCAGCCTGGATCCAGATGATCCAGATCACTCCCAAAATCTAATCACTTGTTCCTTGTCCCATTTAGGACATTTCCTGAAAATTTCATCAAAATCCACCCATGACTTTTTGAGCTACTTGTCTTTAAAATTATATTTCATGGATCCAGATGATCCAGATAGTGGTCCAGATCACTCGCAAAATTGAATCATTTCTTCCTTTTACCACTTCTTCCTTTTACCATTTCTAACACATCCTAAAAATATCATCAAAATTCATCCTAAAATTCTGTTGCAGCCTGGATCCAGATGATCCAGATCACTCCAAAAATGTAATCACTTGTTCCTTGTACCATTTAGGTCATTTGTTGAAAATGTTATCACAATCCATCCATAACTTTTTGAGGTATCTGTCTTTAAAAATTACATTTCATGGATCCAGAAGATCCATATAGTGATCCGGATCACTTCCAAAATTCAACCATTTTCATCCTTTTACCTTTTCAGACATATCCCGAAAATTTCATCAAAATCCGTCCATAAGTTTTTCAGCTACATTGTACACAAACACATCTGGCAGCCTGGATCCAGATGATCCAGATCACTCCCAAAATCTAATCACTTGTTCCTCGCACCATTTAGGCCATTTGCTGAAACAATCCATCCATAACTTTTTGCGGTATCTGTCTTTAAAAATTACATTTCATGGATCCAGAAGATCCATATAGTGATCCGGATCACTTCCAAAATTCAATCATTTCATCCTTTTACCTTTTCAGACATATCCTGAAAATTTCATCAAAATCCGTCCATAAGTTTTTGATTAATCTTGTACATAAACACATCTGGCAGCCTGGATCCAGATGATCCAGATCACTCCCAAAATCTAATCACTTGTTCCTTGTCCCATTTAGGACATTTCCTGAAAATTTCATCAAAATCCACCCATGACTTTTTGAGCTATTTGTCTTTAAAATTATATTTCATGGATCCAGAAGATCCAGATAGTGGTCCAGATCACTCGCAAAATTGAATCATTTCTTCCTTTTACCACTTCTTCCTTTTACCATTTCTAACATATCCTAAAAATATCATCAAAATTCATCCTAAAATTCTGTTGCAGCCTGGATCCAGATGATCCAGATCACTCCAAAAATGTAATCACTTGTTCCTTGTACCATTTAGGTCATTTGTTGAAAATGTCATCACAATCCATCCATAACTTTTTGAGGTATCTGTCTTTAAAAATTACATTTCATGGATCCAGAAGATCCATATAGTGATCCGGATCACTTCCAAAATTCAGCCATTTCATCCTTTTACCTTTTCAGACATATCCCGAAAATTTCATCAAAATCCGTCCATAAGTTTTTCAGCTATATTGTACACAAACACATCTGGCAATCTTGATCCAGATGATCCAGATCACTCCCAAAATCTAATCACTTGTTCCTCGCACCATTTAGGTCATTTGCTGAAAATGTCACCACAATCCATCCATAACTTTTTGAGGTATCTGTCTTTAAAAATTACATTTCATGGATCCAGAAGATCCATATAGTGATCCGGATCACTTCCAAAATTCAATCATTTCATCCTTTTACCTTTTCAGACATATCCTGATAATTTCATCAAAATCCGTCCATAAGTTTTTGATTTATCTTGTACACAAACACATCTGGCAGCCTGGATCCAGATGATCCAGATCACTCCCAAAATCTAATCACTTGTTCTTTGTCCCATTTAGGACATTTCCTGAAAATTTCATCAAAATCCACCCATGACTTTTTGAGCTATTTGTCTTTAAAAATTATATTTCATGGATCCAGAAGATCCAGATAGTGGTCCAGCTCACTCGCAAAATTAAACCATTTCTTCCTTTTATCACTTCTTCCTTTTACCATTTGTAACATATCCTAAAAATATCATCAAAATTCATCCTAAAATTATGTTGCAGCCTGGATCCAGATGATCCAGACCGTGATCCAGATCACTCCAAAAATGTAATTACTTGTTCCTTGTACCATTTAGGTCATTTGCTGTAAATGTCATCACAATCCATCCATAACTTTTTGAGGTATCTGTCTTTAAAAATTACATTTCATGGATCCACAAGATCCATATAGTGATCCGGATCACTTCCAAAATTCAACCATTTCATCCTTTTACCTTTTCAGACATATCCTGAAAATTTCATCAAAATCCATCCATAAGTTTTTGAGCTATATTGTACACAAACACATCTGGCAGCCTGGATCCGGATGATCCAGACAGTGATCGAGATCACTCCCAAAATCTAATCGCTTGTTCCTCGTCCCATTAATGACATTTCCTGAAAAATTTCATCAAAATGTACCCGTAAGTTTTTGAGTTATATGTCTTTAAAAATTAAATTTCATGGATCCAGAAGATCCAGACAGTGATCCGGATCACTCCCAAAATTTAATCATATCTTCCTTTTACCATTTTGGACATATCCTGAAAATTTTATCAAAATCCATCTGTCAGTTTTTGAGTTATCTTGTTCACAAACAAACAAACAAATAGACGGCCAAAAATGACCCTCGGTCAGGTACTTTGGCGGTCAGTGGATGACCTTAAATGAAGATCTGTAACCGGTAAGCCTGGATGCTGGTACTCCATCATGTACTCAACCTCCAAAGCCATTTTCAATAGTTTCCATGCAATGTAGTCAGCATTAAGTGTGAAAATATCTCCAAATTTGCCAAAAATGACCCTTGGTCAGGTACTTTGGCAGTCAGTGGATGACCTTAAATGAAGATCTGTAACCAGTAAGCCTGGATGGTAGAAGTCCATCATGTACTCAACCTCCAAAGCCCTTTTCAATAGTTTCCATGCAATATAGTCAGCATTAAGTGTGAAAATATCTCCAAAAAGGCCACAAATGACCCTAGGTCAGGTACTTTGGCGATCAGTGGATGACCTTCAATGAAGAGCTTCAAGGCCAAATTTCTGCATGCTTACAGGACATACATATGTATTATATATACCTGCCATATGATGATCCGACTTTCTGTATAGGAGAACTGGGCCAAAAAGTGAAAAAATGGCCAAAATCTGACCTTTAAGAGGCCACCAGTGACCTTGAGATTGAAGGTCAAGGTCACAAAACAATAGCTTTCGTGGCATTGCCCATATATACCCACATACCAAATTTGAAAGTTCTAACTAAAATATTTTTTAAGTTATCGCGTCCAAAAGGAAATCTCTGCGGCGGCGTGACCGTACTGAATCCTAAGTATCCCCGACTTTCGTCCGGGGATACAACAAACTACTCTAAATGCAATAGTTTTCAAGTTACAACTGATGTACTCAACAGTGATAATCTCAAAGTAGATATTGCTCGGCTATGCCATGAGCTACAGGTCTGCAATTTCATTATGTTATAGCTGACCCATAAATAGGTGAATAGCATATTAAAAACTGTCTAAAAGCAACAGTTTTCAAGTTACAAGCAATTTACTCAACAGTGCTAATCTCAAAGTAGCTTTTACTCAGCTATGCAATCAGCAACAAGTCTGAGCTCAAAGGTCAAATCATGGTCACTTACTTTTACAGTTTTCAAGATTTAGCCTGAACAAGATTTTAAGGAGTTGGCTTACTCCGGCAAGGACAAAGGTGAAACCAGTCTAACACCATGATGTGTAAATTTTCTATACTTCATGGTTTTGAGAAACAGCCCAAACAAGATTTTTCCTACCACCCATCCACCAACCAAAGTGGCCACTCACCCAAACAACATAGGTAAGCTGTAAAGCTTTAAATGATGGGGGGTAAAAACAACTCGAGAAGATCTTCTTCAATTAAATTGATACAAACCTATTCCTTTTGGAGTTGAAGAAACTAAGTGTTGTGATCTATGGCTTTTACTGGTCTCAATTGTCAGAAACTAAAATAGAATGACAAGCAAGCATAAAAAGTAAGTTACAACAAAAGAGCTAAACAGACCAATAAAATATGTACAACATCTAGCTACAAGTACGTGGATTAATCAGCATTTCACCTTAAGCTTTAGTCAATGCTTACACCAGGCCTCATTTATTTATCTCATTTTCATCATTGGGAAACAACTTACAATTAGGAAAAACAAGCAAAATACAATAACAATTCTGCAACAAATAAAAAGAAAGTTAAATTATCACACAAATTTGATATTAATATTCTATAATTTAATAGGGAATAAGCAGCTTTCCCACTTTATACTGACCTCACGCGGGGGAGGTAGAGACATGGATTGTTCAGAAGACTGGCTTGTATTCATCAGTTGATGGCTTGTATTCGTCCATAGACTGTCACGGTTATGTGGGGAACTCCTGAAAATTTCAGAATTATTACTGCAATTTAACATTTCATAAGTTAACTGCAATATCAGTACTTGGAAGTCATCTTAAGACTTACTTTTTTCAGACGGGGCCTACCCCCATACATTTAAGTAATAATATTTTAAAAATAAATTTGGACTTTTCCCTTTTTGGACATCCATACCTTGGAGAATGGTCTCATCAATTTGGTCTTTACAAGCATTTCAGTTCAATTATTGCTATCATTTCAGTTATTAAACTTGTATTCTTGCTGGTAAATTAACAGATATACTTGGCATCTTCAGCAGCCATTTACCTTACCATATTTAGTTTGACTGTAGAAATCTGAAGAGGTCCTCACTAGTCTAGTGTTTTAGCAAGTTTGGCATTTAATCAAAGGCCGTCACTTTTATACTGAGGACCTGTCCCAATATGACTGGCTCTTGAATGGGACGTAAAACCCCAACTTTGACTTTGTAGAAGTCTCAACATTATTCAACCTAATAGTAACAGTTAACTTCTAATATTTGTAAATCTTACATTATTTTTAATTTCCAATGTACGGCGCCCATATAAGACATTTCAATTTTTATTTTAGCATGTATAAAAAAGTGATTCAACAGTAGATCTTGTAAACATGACCTATTGTGTTATTTTAAAGACTTACTATGTGATGATCACTGGAAAATCTTGTGAGAAGTACTAGTGAGCATGATTTAGTTATTATGTGTTCTTGTCAGCACATGCCATCCTCATGGCCTATTTTGTCATGATCACCAAATGATGTCAACACAATACCATGATTTGATAATCACTATATCATCTGGTGATGACAAAACTTGAACTGGTTCAATTTGATCCAGCATATCAAAGAGAATTAAAGAGATTTAAGGCTTTGTTTATGTTACATTTAACAACCGCAATATTAGTATTACTCATGTGCACTGGTGGCTTTTGAAGGGTTTAATGTAAATTAAATGTTTATTTACAGTAAGTTGATCCTGTTTGCACTTTGTTTTCAAGGATTCAATATGGTGTCATCTCTATCAGAACCTCTTTCATAATACTACTTCTTCAACGAAATTTTTAAACCCTGATATTTAGGTACTGTCAGGCTCCAGTTAAAATTTGACACTTCTAAAAGATTCAAAGCCCACGATTTCCTGTTGGTTGTTTTATCACTTCCAAAAGTTAGGACTAACTATAAGCAAGACATAAGACATATTTGTATGAAGATTCTATTTGACCTTGAAGTAGGGATCTGACAAAGAGCTAACTCTGCAGTACAAAATGTTCACACTAAAAATTTCAATAAAAATGGTTGCCATGGCAAAATATGACTAACCAATTATAAATCTGGGGTGCAAACTTTGTCCAAATTTGGTAAAACTTGTTCAAGGGGTTAAGTCTAAAGCACAGAGACAAAGTGGCCAAAACCTGAAAATTCAAGCAACAAGAATTCAGAAGAATTGTACTGTGTCAGCAGCTTAAATTACAGAATAAAATGGATGAAATTTAAAAGTGCATACATGATACATGACTGACATAAACTGTCGGTTGACTGGTAGTATTTTTGCAGATCCAGACCATCTTTTGAGCAGGACCAAGCCACAGTTACATCCCACCTTATTGAAAAATATGGCCCAGATCAAATATACAGTTTTTGACTAATCAAATGAAAAGCCAGAGCCAGACAAAACACATACATGCATCATTATATTAAGCTTTCACTTAACAAGTTTTACTGGATGGTTGCTCTCAGCAGTAAATTCTAACATGTATCATTTTGGTAATCTACTTTCACGATACATGTCATATGCCCATGTAAGGTAATTGTGCAAGATGGCTCCTCTCTGTTATCTGCCTCCTCCCTTTACAGAGATCATTCTCTGTGTGAGATGTAAAGTCGCCTTACTGTACAAGTCTTTTTCAGAATTTTTCAAGTGCACAATATCAAAACAGCATCAGAGATGACCGTAAAACACAGACTAGGGAAATTATGTTGGGGCACCTTGAGATAAAGTAGAGGTGAAACAGTACAAAGGTCAGTTGACTGTCAGAACAGTCCAAGTTATGTAAAGGTGCAGGAGAAATAATACTATCAACTTCCTACACCTTATGGCTTCTGAGATACAGACTGAACAAGGTTTTAAAGGTCAAGGTCACATTGGCAAAGTCAAATCAAGATCACACCATGACACCAGTGTCCCTACCAAGTATTAACTTCTTACACCTTATTGTTTAGGTATATAGCCCAGACAATATTTCAAAGGTTAAATCAAGGTCACACCATGATGTTGCACATCTACAACCCCTAGGTAATATCCTTACCAAGTGTCAAGTACAAGGTCACTATGGCAAGGTCAAATCAAGGTCATGTTGTGACGATGTGCACCTACACCCCCTAACCAATGTCCTTACCAAGTATCAACTTCCTACACCTAACGGTTTCCCAGATATAGCCCGGACAAGATCGTTCAAGGTCACTATGGCAAGATTAAATAAAGGTCACACAATAATGTTGCACACCTAGCTACTGTAGCTAATGCTGACCCCAAAGTAGGTGAACAACATACTTAAACAAAATACACTAAATGTAATAGTTTTCATGTTATAACTGATTTACTGAACAGTGAGAACCTGAAAGTAGCTATTGTACAGCTGTGCCATGAGCTGTATATCTATACTTTTATTATGTTACAGGTGACGTAAAATAGCTGAATAACTTATTTAAAATTCTCTAAATGCAATAGTTTTCAAGTTACAAGTGATTTTACTCATTATGAAAGCTTCTGAAAAGTGAGAAAGTAGCTATTACTCACTTAGCTATTGGGAAAGGCTCCCAAATTACTCACCATGTTGTAGCTAACAAAAAAGTAGCTGAATAACATACTTTAACAAAATGCTCTAAATTAAATACTTTTCAAGTTACAAGTGATTTAGTGCATGATTTTCATGTTGTGTTGAAATTTTCACACTTCGGGTGGGGGTACCTCACTTGTAGAGGCCTTGGGGATCAGATGAACGAACAGAACTACATGCCTAAAACATTTTTTATCCTTGATCGATAAAGTATCTTTTAAAAGAAACAGCATGTCTCTGGGCCTTGTACTTTTGGAGGAGAAGTTGTTCATGCAGATGCATAAGTCGCAGAGAGATGCCATTATGTCAACTGACATAAAATAAAAATGTACATTTAACAGTGCCCCAAAGATAAAAGGTGGTGACTTACTTTGCATTTATGCGTACTTTCGGTTCTGTATTTCTTGTGGGAGTTCTGTTATGGGTTTCTAGCAATAGTGCTGGGGCCTCTGTCATGAATGGATTTGTACTTTTTAGTATTGGACCTAAACACACAAAGAAAGTTATTGAACTTACAAAATACTAACAGTATTTTTACAAGAGGGTCAAAGATGCCCCAAAAGGCGGGTTGCGCAGGCAGCAATAAGCTTAGCGACTGCTGTAATTACATTTAGAAACAAGCAAAGAAATGTTAGGTCACCCAGTTAAGGTGAATGTGTTAGACGTGCTAAGAAATGTAAAACTTGAAATCTAGGTTACATAATTGTATCTATACTATAAACAGACAAACGAAGGGACGGAATTACACCAATTTCGAAAGCAACTTAGCTATGATGGTGATGTATCTCCCTGTCAAGTTTGAATTCGATTGGACAAAGCGTTTTCGAGTTAGAGTCCGGAAACGGAAATGTTGACGGACAAACGGACAAACAAAGGGACTGAATGACACCAATTTCGAAAGGAACCTAGCTATGATAGTCATCTATCTCCCTGTTAAGTTTGAATTCGATTGGACAAATCTTTTTGGAGTTAGAGTCCGGAAACGGAAATTTTGACGGACAAACAAAAAAAAAAACCCGGACAAACGAATGGACGGAATTACACCAATTTCGAAAGGAACCTAGTTATGATGGTGATCTATCTCCCTGTCAAGTTTGAATTTGATTGGACACAGCCTTTTCGAGTTAGAGTCCGGAAACAGAAATGTTGACGGACAAACGAACGGACGGAATTACACCAATTTCGAAAGGAACCTAGCTGTGATGGTGATCTATGTCCCTGTCAAGTTTGAATTCGATTGGACAGAGCATTTTTGAGTTAGAGTCCGGAAACGAAAATGTGGACGGACAGACGGACGGACAGATCTCATGATATCTCTATCAAAGCCTTCCTTAAAGGATATGAATAGACTCTTCCCCTTCCTTAAAGCACTAGTTCTGTCTAGATAGTATCTAAATGCTCTAACAGGGCAGAGAGTGATATCATCAGTCAAATCTGAGCTCAAGAATGGTTTGAGAGCTGGAATGACCACTGGTTTGAGCAAATCTGGGCCATCAGAAGCCAACTGATTCTTTGCTAAAAAGGCAGAAGGAGAAATAGTGACCTCCTTCCAGTGAGATTTGTGTCTGAGGGAACAAAATGTCCAAGAATGCCCCCCCCCCCCCCCCCCCCTCCCCCGTCTTTTGTCAGATGCCAAAGCTATCAAGAAGACAGTCTTGAAAGTCAAAATCTTAAGACTTGCATCCTTTAATGGTTCAAAAGAAGACTTTGTCAAAGCAAACATGACCAGACCAAAGATAAATCCCAAGAAGCTATAACCCTGTTAGCAGTAGGCTTATTTATATAAAAACTTGCAATAAGCCTATTCAGGTAAAGGCTTTTGCTCACCTCCTGGATAAATTTTCCCCAAATGATCAGCTATGGCAGTTCTATAGCCAGCAACAGTGGCAGGTTTCAGATTTTTGATAGTAAAAAGGTTGTTAAAAAAATCTGTGTTTGAGATAGTAGGCTCTGATTTGACCACCTTATTCTGTTGACACCAGAGTTAAAACAATGGACTCTAGATGAGGGTCTTTGAGGTGCCTTAATTCTCTCTGCAACCTGCTCAGAGAATGATTCAAGTGGTTCTGAGTGGTGTCTAGGTGCCAAACATGAAGGTTCAGATCCAGCAGATTTTGATGGTATTTCTGATTAAATGGCTGTTTCAACAGATGAGGCCAGTGAGGTAGCTGTAATGGCGGTTTTGTTGACAGATTCACTAGATCCCAAAACCAATGCATTCTGGGCCAACCGGGGGCCACTACAATCATTTTGCACCTGTAGGTGTTAATTTTTTGAATGACTTTTGGAATGAGTGCTACAGGACAAAAGGCATGGCTGTCCAGACCCTCACTCAAGATGTTCCATGCATCTATATTCAGTGCATGAACCTCTGGGACTGGTGAGATATAAAGTGGAAGTTACGATTCATATTGGTGGCAAACATGTCTACCATTGGTTTGTGACAAACTTTGCAAATCAGATTGAACATTTGAGGGTTTAAGGACCACTCTGTCTGGATTACTTTGTCCTTCCTGGACAGGCTGTCAGCTATGACATTTAGGCAACCATGAATATGTCTGGCTCTTGCAGTCTTGGGGATTGCAGTAGGCCAAGATGCGCCAAACTAGGAGACAAATGTCTCATGAGTGTGTACACCTTTTTTCTTCAGATAACGGACTACAATGGCGTTTAGAACTTTGTTTTGAAAGCTTCTTAGGGCTAGAAACACTGCTTTTAGTTCTAGGACATTGATGTGTAATGTTTTTTTTCTTGATCTGTCCAAATGCCACTGTCATGTTTTCTAGATGGGTTCCCCAACATTGGTTTGACGCATCTGTGAAAATAAAGGTATTATGCACTTCTGGATGTAAAAGACATTTAAAGGACATTCTTCAGATCTAGTAATTGGGATATTGCCAGTTTGTTTTTAGATACCACTGAAGAGGACGCATACGTAACCGACCCATTGGTATAGTCTTTTCCAAGGATGCTAGTACACCTATCAGGGACATAAGCAATCTTGGGGTTGTTTGTGATGAGACCCCCATGTCCTGAATCGATTTCTCTAGAATTTTTAGTTTCTTTTCTTTTGGAAAGACCATCGAAATGGTAACCCAGAATTTCAAAGTCGATTTTTTCTGTTGGCTTGAGCTCATATTTTTCAAAATTTATCACGAAGCCGAGTTGTTGAACAGTTCTTTTGTCTGGAGCTGACATTGGTGTTTGCCCTCAACAACCAGTCATCCAAGTATTGGTGCACTCGAATTCCGCGAGACTGAAGAATGTGCTTTGGTCCCCTTACGACTCGTGTGAACTTTAGGGGAGCAGTGGCTTACCCAAATGGCAGTGCTTTGAACTGATAGGTTTGACCGTCTACATGAAACTATAGTAGATGCTGGGATTCTTTGTGTATCGGTATATGACAGTATTGTTTATTTGGGGTTTTACGTCGCTTTCAACACTGTACAGGTCATATCACGACGGGTAGTTGGAAGGGCAGAGGAAACCAGTACATAGAGTTCGCTAGGGTTGTGTACTGTAAACCTTCTGTGACCAAATTTCTGATTATCCCTGCTGTCTCCATTATGAAAGTCGGGACTAGCATGTAACTGTTTAGAACACTGAGATCTATCACAGGGCGCCATTTTTTGCCGGATTTTGGTACAAGAAATAATTTGCTGTAAAAACCGGGAGTTGTGCGATCCTTGAGTGGGTAAATTGCGCATTTTTGAAGCATTTGTGAGATGCAATCTTTTAGATAGCCATGTTTTTCCTGTCCCTTGTAGTCGCTTTGAATTAAGAGATGCACAGACATGGGCGAATTCGATTGGAGTATTATTTGGTAACCCCATCTCAAGATTTGCACAACTCTGGGATGACAGAAAAGACTCTCCCATACCTGCCAAAAATGTTGCAAACGGCATCCATGGTGAACTGTATCTATGTAGTCACCTACGCTTGCTTCCACCTTTCCCTGTGTGTTGGGAAGAGTCGAAGGGTGTCTTCTTGTATGAGGAAGTACCTTGCTCACGAAAATTCCTCTGTGTGTAGTATTTTGCTGTTTACTGGCAGACCTATCATCAGAATGTCTTTTGTAACTGAAAGAAGTCTTGTTGTCAGTCCTTGTCCTTTAAGGTGATTTTTGTAATATATTTTTCTCAACCTCGTTGAGGGTGGCAGCGCAAAACAAATCACGGGACTTAAAACCAGTCCTGCGGAAAAGATTAAAGTTGTGTTCGTTGAGGTTAGGTGCGAGAGCCTTCAAAACTGTATCTCTCTGTCCTGTTGGAGATTGCATGCAGCCGCAATCGAATTATCTGTCACCTTTTTGAAAACAAAAGCATTGAAAAAAAGGTGAACACAGGAGAGTATCTATACATGTACCCTGTTAATGTGGGTGTTCCACCACACGACTAAGGCTCCCGATTAAGGGTTTTGGGGGGTTGGTTTGAAATATTTGCTTAGTCCCAGACCTTCTGTAAGGGTCGGTTGTGGTCGGTTGGGGCCGTGTGAAAAATCAAACATGTTTGATATTTCACACGACTACAACCGATTCATATTTCCCGCCGTCAACAAAATGTCCAGTCCCAGGCGTCCTCAGGCCTCCTCAGACCCAATTTTACACAGTCGTGTGTTGTCCCAGGCCGCCTGCGACCCTTAGTCCCAGACCTCCCTAGCTTAGTCCCAGGAGGCCGGTTGTTAGTCCCAGACTCAAATATGATGCGTATGAATTTCATGCGTCTGAAAGTGGGTCGGTTGCATTAGTCCCCGGAAGCCTCAGACCGTCTGCGGTGTCCTGGGACCCAAAAATCAAGGTCTGGGACTAAGAACCGACTAAGGGTAACCGACCCTAACCGATCCAAACCGGCCTCCCCAGGACGTCTGGGACCACACATTTTCAGTCTGCGGCGGCCTGAGGACGCCCCAGGCGGCCTGGGACTAACAACCGATTAAGAACCGACTGTTTTCCGCGCGTCGGAAATTAAAACAAGGCAATGAGGGGGTCTGGGACTATATAAGCGACCGCGCACACATTGTCGTTGTTACTGACTGTTTGGCTACTGAGAGACGTGTGTCACTGATTTGTAGGGGTTTTCAGTTTTTATTTTATATATATTATACTTGAGCTTAAGGCAAATTTCACAGTTAGGAGACACATTTTACTATTTTTTTATTATTTTGTCGACTGGATTATGAGGAAAGAGAAAGGAGGGAAGAGAGGAAGGAAAAAGATGGATGAGAGGGAGAAGGAAAGTCAAGTAGAGGAGAGGAGTGAGGTTATTACAGAAGAAGGAAGTGAGAGGAGAGAGGAGGAGGAGATTCAGGAAGATCCAGCTATTGGGGAAGCTGTGGCAGAAGAAGAAGAGAGGTGTGAGGAAGATCCGGAGTGCCATTCTTCAGCCAAGAGAGCCAGGGTGTGTGCCACTTTTACAGACAGCCAGGAAGTTTCCATTGTGGAATTTGTAAAGCTGCACCCTGAACTGTATGACAAGGAACATTCACGTTTCCATGACAGGACCAGAAGAGAGGCTCTCTGGGCAGAAATATCTGCAGAACTCAAGCTCCAGCCCTTTGATGTGAGAAGATGGTTCGAGTCCCAGCGAACCCGTTATGGGAAGCTGTCTAAGCTCCAATCTGGCCAAGCCCCAAGGGAGATGACCAAGAGACAGTCCTGGGTGTACCAACAGATGGGTTTTCTTAAAACCCACATCAGAAGAAAGGGGGCCAATAGAAGTTCAGGTTTTGAGGCCAGTCCAAATACCAGCAGGTAGGACGAATCACGTGGCTCAACTACTGATACAGAACACCTCGAGTCCAGTGTCCTGAGGGAGAGGAGTCAGTCCATCATTACATCAACGCCCGTTTTAACTACAGACTCCAAGATTCTCGAACACTTTGAGCAGATGAGGACACTTATCTCTGGTTTTCTGCATCAGAAGTCAGACAGGCAGCCCTTCTTTGACTACGTGGCATCAGAGGCCGAGAAGATGACTCAAGAAGAATTTGAAGAATTAAAGGGCAAGATTTTTAGAGACATCGAAACTATTAAGAGTAACCGCAGACGTCAGCCATTGCCCAGAAGATCAGCCACTGTTACCACGGAGTCCCAGAGGGTTGGCCTACTGCCAACAACCACTCCACAGGCGTCTAGTTCCACTCAAGCAGCAGCTAGCAGCAGTTTTGTGTACTATACACCAAGCCCCATTGGCTTCAGCAACCCGACATCTGTCCTAACTGTACAGGACGAAGGGAGCAGACACAATCTGAGTGGAATCTTAAGCCAGCTACCAGATCTGACATCAACACAGATCGTCGAGCAGCCTCAGCAGCAGCAGCAACAACCGCAGCAGCAGCTCTTTACTATCACCACTTCAGCACCGCCTCAACAGCAGCAGCAGCCTCCTCAGTAGCCATCCAGTCAGGGCGGGTCTTTGACCTGCCAGGCCCTTTTCAGGGCCACCAAATCTTCCAAAAACAATTATTCAGCTACGTGTTCTTCCAATTCCCCTCCCAAAATAAAAAAGTTCAGTACAAATACTTATCACAAGAAAAAAAAAATTCAAGTCCAACACCTACACCACCCCAAACATGAAACAAATAACCCATGGTACCACACATAACAAAAAAGGCCACATAAAAAAAATAAAAAGTAACTCCCAATATGGCCATTAATCAGCCCATTTTTAGATTAAAATCCATGGGATAGTTTAAAATCTGTAATTGAAAAGTCCAACACTTACACCTTCCCTAGAGTTAAAAGGCATTATCACATACTGACCAACCCACAAACAGACAAACCCAACACCAAACATAACCCCCAAATAACAAACCCAGTACCAAACCTAACACCCAACTACCAAAAATAAACCCAACCCCAGTAACCACCAACCAAGAAACACACAAACCCAAAAGTAAATAGAACCCATGCCAACAAACTGACAAACTATTTTGCAAACACAATCCCCCATTATTGAAAGCAAAACTAGTTCCATGGTTATATTTTACCCATTTTTGTGATTATAAGTGAAGATTTAAAATTGAAGATTTCCATGAAAACCTTTGTGCTACAAATAAATTTGCAAGCCATTAACAAGAAAAATTGGTGAAATTATGATGTGGATTTCAAAATATATAAAAAAAAAATTCAATTTCGGATATTATGTGTGACTTTGTGTTTGGCTTTTGTTTAACAGTGGGTTTGTCTGTTTGTTGGGTGAGTAAGTTGTGTTTGTCTGTTTGTCCGTCTGTACAAGTTATGTTTGGCATGGGGTTTGTCTGTTTGTCCGTCTCAACAAGTTATGTTTGGCATGGGGTTTGTCTGTTTGTCCGTCTGTACAAGTTATGTTTGGCATGGGGTTTGTCTGTTTGTCCGTCTGAACAAGCTATGTTTGGCATGGGGTTTGTCTGTTTGTCCGTCTCAACAAGTTATGTTTGGCATGGGGTTTGTCTGTTTGTCCGTCTCAACAAGTTATGTTTGGCATGGGGTTTGTCTGTTTGTCCGTCTGTACAAGTTATGTTTGGCATGGGGTTTGTCTGTTTGTCCGTCTGAACAAGTTATGTTTGGCATGGGGTTTGTCTGTTTGTCCGTCTGTACAAGTTATGTTTGGCATGGGGTTTGTCTGTCTGTAGCAAACATAGCTGATTAATTGTTTTTGGAATAATTGGTAGTCCTGAAAAGGACTGTTGTAGTTAGTCCTGAAAAGGACTGGTTACTGCAGCAGGACTTATATTCTCCCATCTTGCCAGGCCACTGCTCCCTCATTGTTGAAGTAGTCCTTCAGGTAATCCCTCTGTCTTTTGGCTTCTCTAGCAGGGTTTCTGTCTTGGCCACCACCAGCAGCACCACCAATCAATCCACAATCATCAGGTACATCATCATCATCGTCCTCCCCAGGCTGCTGACCACCAGGTTGACCTTGATACTGGCTTCTGAGTATGTTGTGTAGAACAACACAGGTCAAGACCACTTCCCTGACTGTTGCTGGGGGTAGTTCAATGGTTGTCCTCATCACCCTGAATCTTGACACAAGGATGCCAAAAGCGTTCTCCACCACTCTTCTGCCCCTTGAAATTCTGTAATTGGCAATCCTTTCCTCTCTTGTTAACATCCTTCTGCCATAGGGTTTCATGAGCCAGGTCTTCAGGGCAAAAGCATCATCTGCCAGGATGAAGTAGGGGACATCTCTCCCACCCTGGGTTATAGGAGCTGGGTCAGGGAAGCCTATCCTGCCATCCTCAATCCTCCTCTTCAGCTGAGAGGCATTAAATATCTGGCCATCCGAGCAGGATCCTTCAGTACCCACATCCACCCATCTAAACTTGTACTGTCCATCTACCAGGGCCAACATCACAATGGAAAAGAACCCCTTGTAGTTGTGGTAGAGGGCTCCAGTGTTCTTGGGCTTCTTCAGGGCCACATGCTTCCCATCCAGAGCTCCCAGGGCATGTGGAACATTTCACCTGATCCTGAATTCCCTCTCCAGTTCTTTCCACTGATCTGGGGTAGTAGGACACTTCAGGTACTCCCTGGTGAACTCATCCTGGATGGCCCTGCAGACCTCTGGTATAAACTTGGAGATGGTGGATCTTCCTACCCTGAACTGACAGGACAATGATGTGTAGGACTCCCCAGTGGCCAGATATCTGATGGTGAGGGCTAACTTCTCACCAACACTGATTGGTGCTCTGTAGTTGGTGGCCTGCCTGGCTAGGTGTGGTTCCAGTCTGGTCTTAATCATTTCAAAAAATTCTGGGGTCATCCTCATGTAGTTGGTGAATCCTGGAATGTCAGTGGCATACAGATCAGCCATAATGTTGTGGTAGGCCCCCCTCTCCTCTCTCTGCAGTAGCCATGGCCTGACCCACATGTTGTGCCTTCTTCTAGGTCTCTGTATGGGTGCTGGTGGTGCTGGTGGTGGTGCTGTGGTCGACGTAAAAAATGGAAATACATGATTATTTGTAACTGAATAAAAACCAAAAAAGCCCTAAGTTGTTGTTGAATCTGTCTTCCATTAAAAGGTGGCATCCTGCTGTGTTCCCAGAAAAGCAATGATGATTAGATCGCGAATTTTATATATATATACCCAGAAAATCCAGCAACTTTGGAAAACAATAATCGGGGATCCTGGTCTGGGGAAGACTGAGGAGGCCTGAGGACGCCGGTAGTTAATCGTGGGTTAGTCGGGGCTTAGTCCCAGGAGGCCTGAGGCGTCCTGGGACCCAGTCGGTATGTGTACGACAGGATCGTGGTTGAAACCGACCTGAAAACTGGCTTAGTCGGTTCTTAGTCCCAGACCAGTCGGGGACTGTCTGCGGCCGCCTGAGGCGTCCTGGGGACGATCTGTTCTTAATCCCAGACTTCAGTACCGACCCAGTATTCCCGCCCAATTTTGTTATTTTCCCACCGACTGTCCACGATTAAGGGTCGCCGACAGGATCGGGGCTTAATCTTTTGGTGGAACAGGGGCATAAGTGTCTCCAATAAGGTATGCAGTCTAAAACGTATTTGCACAAATGAGGGCTTAGGACCATGGAAGGACGACCTAAATGAGTCCTGGCACCTTGGAGCTTGGAAAGCGAAGTCAGTTGATGTAGACGCTCTAATGAAATAGAAATAATTGTCATAACTGAGCGGATTTGTCTTCACGAGGTGTAGCTGATCATGTTGAGGGTTTCCAGCCGACATTTTTTTCATAAAAGTCCCATCTCTCTAAAACCCCTTCCACTGGGGGCATGACCATAGGCAACAATGAGGATCTATGCTTGTCTTTAAGTTTTGACACAAAAATATGTGAGGGTTGTTCAGAGAACTCGTCAGGAATCGTGAGTCCAAGCAATGCACAAATTACTGCACAAATGTCTGTCAATAAGAGGGGTCCTCCTCAACTTCTTCAGGGGAGGGTGACCTGTCACGTTTTCTTGACCGAATTGCCTGGCAGTGATGTGTCTTCTTCTGAAGCCTCACCTTCAGAGTTAATGGAGAGATTTGAAGCAGGAACCTCGCTGGTTCTACTTTTCAGTGAGGTAATTTGGCCTTGAATGTCATCCAACCTTAAGATTAACTGCAAGGGGTCAGATGATGACTCTTCTGCTGAAACTTGAGGAGGATTGGATGTTACTGAACTAGGGCGGCACTCCGCCCCCAGTAAGGCATCCTCAACCTCTTTTGACACCACGCTTCGGTGTTGATTTATCTCTTTTCTTAGATCAATGAATGAGCTTTCCCTTCTGCTATTCAGTAAATTGAATGCATATAAAACAGTCATCTTCTTTTGCTTTAACAAACACATCTTCACCGCTATCCTTCTCGCGGCAGGGGAAACAATATTTTGTGACAATCACAATCAAAGAGCGGGTGGCCGCAGCCAGGTGCACGTTTCAGATCTTTGGAACTCTTGAAAACTTCCTTTTTCACTGTAAGGTGACCATAATTTCATTCATATTGCGAATTTAAGGTGACCATAAAATGAGAATGTCCCTTCAGCCAACCTTTATAAATGTGCCAAGTTTTATTTTAAAAATTTAAACACTAACTGAGCTTAGGGCTGAAAACCCTACATTTTAAGTTTAAGATGGCCATAACATCATTAATATTTAAATCATAAGGTAGTAAGAGTCTTCTTTTGATCTACTTCAATATCAATATACATTAGATATGGAAAAAAGCGGGCTAGATGGCTTTATTTCAATTTTATGACTTTAGGGCGGGCCATAGCTCCAATTATATTATCAGTTTAAGGTCACCTAAATTCAGGATAATCCTTTGGTAAATCTTAATATATATGCCAAGTTTGGTTGAAAAATAGGGTGTTGTTGAAAAATGCTTAAAGTTACCTAAAGTATAGTTTATGTGTCTCCTCAATGTATCCCCCTATAGTTTTAAAGAAAGATAGGAAGTAAATAATCCGGCGGCGGCGCGACATCCCTGAACCAATATCCCAAACAAGTATCAACTTCCTACATGTAGTGGTTTCTGTGATATAGCCCCGACAAGATTTTAAAACTCAAGGTCACTACAGCAAGATCAAATATCAAATCTGGTAACACCATGACGTTGTACACCTACACCCCTAAACGAATGTCACTATCAAGTATCAACATCTAAAACCATACGTTTTCTGAGATGCAGCCAGGACACGCTTTTTCTAACTTTTGTTATCCATGCTTCTATTATTTGAGTTACCTTACCTTTTCGGAACTGCTTCAAAGCAGCAGAAATGTCTTGAAAGGAGATTCTTTTCTCTGGTTCCAGATCCCAGCATGCATACATGACCTGATTATAAATGTCTGAAGGACATCTGACAGGCTTCGGTAGTCTTCGATTGCTCACTGTCAGGGCATAATACAAGGAGTCCACCGAACAGAGAATAGGTTGGTGGCTAAACATGTACACTTCCCACATGGTGACACCATAGCTCCACACATCTGAAGCTGTTGAGAACTTGCGTGCCTCTAAAGATTCTGGAGCACACCTAAAATTCAACAAAATGCTATGGGTAGGAAACTCCAAGATAGCAGAACTTACCCAAGGCCTTTAAAAATTCTGAAACCAGATGATCCCTTGGTGATTAATCTGGTAACCCATTCCTCTTTTTCTACTTCACATTTCACAGGTTTTACTCATCATCACATATGTGTATATTGCATAGGTTTGGCACATACTGACCCTTAGTCTTGAGCAAGCCAAACCCACACTCATACTGAGATTCAGACCATGACTTGCAGAGGTTTGGAAAGGCGTGTTAACCACCACATTACTGAGGCCTTCAGTGCAGCCCACATGTTCAGCTTTTTAGAGGATACCAACATCAATATGGTCTTTTACAAACACTTGTTACTACACTATATGCTGACACTGGACCAAGAATTGCTTACACTGAGAACTATGCAACAGTTAAAGTGGCATTTGTTGGAAACAGCAAGTGTCATAATGGTTCATTCCAAATTACAACTACATATTAATGAAATTTTGGTGTTGAGATATTATAATCAAGGAATTTGGAAGATGTTTTTTTTTGGTCCAGTTTAAATGCTAGATACTGAACATGAACATCCTGGATATAAAATATAAATCTAAACTTGATTATAATTAAAAAGAAATGTCTACACAATATTATTTACACCAAGGCAGTTAAATTTTTTCCAAAGGAGTATGTAGAAAACATACCCAGAAATTGGAATACACTTCAAACTACTCACCAATATGCAGGGATTTCTTGTTTTCTATCAGACATGGAGTAATAATTCTTGTCAGGACTCAGATTCCGAGCAAGACCAAAATCACTTATTTTCATAACCTCTTCCCCTGTCACTAAAATATTGCGTGCAGCCAAATCTCTATGAACAATTTTTCTGTCACTCAAATAAATCATACCCTGGGAATGACACAAAATCACAGAATAGCTTTCATTATAAAATAAATCACATGAAAAAAGGTCCTTTCCTTAAGGGGCTATCAACGTAAGGCATTATTTTTACGGCCCGATGAAAGTGGTTTAAACATGTGAAGATTTTTTCAGGGATATATAATTCTTAGGCTTAAAGTCACAAATTATTGAGGAGAATATATTTGTTTGTTCTGTGATATGTTGAATAAGGGAAATAAAGTTATACAACAAAATGTCCTTGTTGTATTAAAGTTTTATATATATACATAAAAACAGCAAATAACAAAGATAAATGTGAAATAAATATGTTCTATTTCTGGACATCTAAAACAGTGCATACCTTCCTGTTGTGACACAATTAGCATACAAAAAGAAAAGCAACTACAGTTTTTTATACACTATTCCAAAGAAAAATGTTTCAAACAAATTTTGAATGAATTAGATTTTTATTTAATTTGGGCATTTATTTGCAGAGATAAAAAACAAAGAAATATAACATTTTATGTTTTCATTTTTTCATCACTATTTCACATTACACTCATTTAAAATGTCAAGAAACCACTATTTAAAATTGTAAATCATTCAAATTAATCTGAATGCATTTGGTGGCTTGTGTATGTATTTAGATCTTTATTTAGAACAGCATGGTTTATATATTGTGTCACAGTATATGAGCCTCTCCCTTCTCTCTGAGCCAACTTTTATAACCTCTCACCAGTAACTAAGGCGTAGTTATACAAAATATTCTATTTTTAATTTGGCTTCCTATATCTTAGTGTATATATCTCTAAATAAAAACATTTTTCCTTACATGTTATGTCTATATTTTTATAAGTAAACTACTCCATTTTCATGGAATATATGTACATCTTGTGTTCCATCAGTGAGAATTATATTTTATATGAACAGATAATCTTTCAATGTAAGAAGTGCCTTGACTAATAAAAACAAAGCTTTGTAAATTATTGCTACATGTAAGAAATTTTCATCAGAATAGTAGAACACTCAATAAATTTATTGTATTAACAATTAAGGTGATACAAATATAGATTCCGTGTGTAAAAAAGAAATGCTTCACTGTAAGAAGAAAGGCTATATACACACGCAGTGCATGTTTGAAAAATGTGGGTTCATTTTATCAGTGCAGAAAAGACTGGCACTCATGTACAGTAACAGTAGTAAACTGGCAAAATCAACAAGAGGATTATTGATTTTTCCAAGTGGGTCCTATACATATATATAATTAAGAAGCCAAGAGCAATGTTTACAAAACGTAATACTATATGCAGTATTTTATCATTTATACTGATCTTTTTCAACGGCTGAAAGAAAATGACGTAACTATCCCTCTCGTAAATAATAGTCCGTGCATAGCAACAGTGACTCTGTCTGCTACACCGTCTGGTGAGCGTTACGTAAACAAATTTTATGTACTTACGTTGATAGCCCCTTAAGTGGATGAGCTGTACAATTATGAAGATTTTTTTCAGCAAACTTTGAACCCAACAACATGCTTTGCAAACAGTTATCTTGATATGGGTAAGGCAAGAGTAAACATCTTTTATCTTAACTACCAAGTTGTAGAGTCAAACTCGGGATTTATTGTCTCCAATGTTATAAACACAAACTACCTGAATGTATACTTTCTAACAGCCACTTCCTGCTTCACAAAGATGTCTACTTACTCCAACACAATTATATTTTGCACGGATGATTAGGACCACCTATAATTTGAGTTCAGCAACCTAGACCATCACTAACATCCTTGTTCATAATGTCCTTTGGACCAGTTCAACAGTTGAACTGTCATACATGAAATCCAAATGCTTTCATTTGGCTGTCTCAATAACTGAATTTCAATGAAAGTATTCTTTTAGGACCTGATATTGATTTCTACATAAAGGGAATTCTGCTTATCAGATATTCTACTGAGTATTTTTTTCTGAGTAAAATCTCACCTCTGCAATCTCCACTGAGAACTGGAGTAACTTTGGTATCATTTGCTCAATGTAAGGATCTTGTCTGTGTTCTTTTATTGCTGATGCCAAGCCTTTACTGAGAAAGTCTCTTAGACTCCCTTTCTCCACAAATTCCATCACCAATAACATGGCATGATTGTCTGCAGATACAATAAAGTCATTGAATATTTATCTCATTTAAACTAACATGTGGTTCAAATCAGTTCATGCGTTACTAGTAACATGACATGATTATAAAATCAGTAAAATAGCATCAGAGATGCCCGTACCCCACAGCCTGGGAAAATAGTTTTCAACACCATGAGATATAGAAGTAGTGAAACAGTACACAGATTGGGATACTTTCAGAGCAGTGTCAGTGTCCAAATAATGTTTAAGTAGAGAAAATAACATCTAAGAGAAAGAAATTGCATGTAAAGATTAAGTATTAAACCAAGACAATTCAGTAAACTAAAACTTATGAAGCTTTAAGACTTCTCCCATTTTGATTTTCATTTGTATGGTCGAATTATGGTTTGGATGTTTTGAATATTACCCATACATACAGATGTAGCAATACATGCTTTTATGTGGAAATGGGGCAAAACCTGTGGCTCACTTGATGCAATACCATCTGTTACAATGGGAAGTTGCAAAAATAAAACAGTTAATGACTTCTAATATGACTTTAACAGTGCTTAATCTACACCAAAAGACACCCAAAGGTGCAACAACCAAGATTCAAGTAAAAAGATATGAGAGATATAAGAGAGATAAATAGTATCAGATATCCTCGTAGAGACATAAAATAGCATCAGATATGCAAGATCAAAGGTCAAATCCAGGTCACACCATGATGTTGCACACATATAACCCTTGTCCCTACCAAATATCAACCTCCTACATACTATGGTTTCCAAAATATAGCCCAGACAAGGCATTATAGGTCAAGGTCACTACGGCAAGGTCAAAGGTCAAATCAAGGTCACGCCATGACATTGCACAACTACACCCCCAACCAATGTCCCTACTAAGTATCAATTTCCTACACCTTACAGTTTCCGAGATATAGCCCAGACAAGATTTTATAGGTCAAGGTCACTACGGCAAGGTCAAATCAAGGTCAGACCATGACGTTGCACACCTACACCCCCTAACCAATGTCCCTATCAAGTATCAACTTCCTACACCTTAAAGTTTCTGAGATATAGCCCGGACAAGATTTTATAGGTCAAGGTCACTACGGCAAGGTCAAATCAAGGTCAGACCATGACGCTGGACACCTACACCCCCTAACCAATGTCCCTACCAAGTATCAATTTCCTACACCTTACGGTTTCCGTGATATAGCCTGGACAAGATTTTCAAACTCAAGGTCACTACGGCAAGGTCAAAGATCAAATCAAGGTCAAACCATGACGTTGCACACCTACACCTCCTAACCAATGTCCCTACCAAGTATTAACTTCCTACACCTTACGGTTTCTGAGATACAGCCCAGACAAACTTTTTCCCGCCGCCTGCCCATCCGGACACCATGGGTGAAAACAATACCCCAACAGCCCTTAAGGGCTGTGGGGTAAAAAGCATTAGATATCACCTGTACTGACCAGTTTTATCAGCTATACCAGATTTGTATAAAGCTGCAATAAACAGTAATTCCAACCTGAAACATATCCCCAGACAGGCTACATCCCACACACAGGCACTGAGTGGGTATTTTTCATGGAACCCATTTTCTGTATGCCACAATTATAACAAAGCATTGTGTATTATTTCATATTAATCTTCTTTCAATGTTTAATTTGATCCTTTTTTGAAGCATTTAAAGAACATTCTAAAGTGGTAAGCCTTTTTGATGTGGTTTCTGTGCTTTAATACCTCAACCCACTACCACTCACCAATCTCTAAATTATGACCACATTGATCTTAAAATTGATTGGTGTCTAGATATTAATATCTATCTCATATACATCTCAAATTTGGTTACAGATATATGTGAAATATGCTTTGACAAAAATACATCACAAATATGTATTATTAAAAGGGAGGTTTCACTGAGGAGGATTGAACTGTAGGTAAGTAAAAATTATATTTTCATTCTTTGAAGGAGTTTTCAGAAAATCCCTGAAGAGTGTAATTTTGAAGTTGAATTTTCTTTTTAATAGAAATAAATACTGGGTCTTCAGAATTCAAATTCACAGGGTTAAACTGCACAACTCTCAACCAATAATGTTTCATGCTGGCATTTTATGACAATATTCACACTTTTTCAAAACATACATTCAGTGGAGATGTAAACCTCACTGCTGTAATCAATTTTTCTTTTTATTTAAATATAAATATTATTTATCCTTGAGGGTTTCTATGGAAAGTGACAAGCTTCACTGGGTGAACAATTTGGATCTCAGTTGACTCACTTTTTTCACAGCATTGGCCTATAATCTGAACAATGTTGTCATGTGATAACTTTGTCATCATCTTGCACTCCTTGTCAAATTCTTTATGGAATCGGTTGTACATCACTGGATTGAGGCTTTTTACAGCCACAATCTGCTTCTGTCCTGAAGGCAAGGTGTAATAGGCTTTATGCACTTGACCATAATGACCCTGAAACACAAGAAGAATGAAGTTGAAAAAGCATCTCTTATACCCCTTTCACACTTCAGGCGGTATCGACCGCAGTAGACCGCATTTGGTGAAATGTCCCTGTCCTTGGATCACCGCCTGGCGTCCGTTTGCATACTTGCGAGTCAGTGGCTAACCGTCTATTACCTTGCAAGTCCTATGGAAGTTTTAAATTGTTTAAAATTTCCGACTCTGATTTCGGTACCGTGAGCATGCGCAGATGACTTTTGCGCATGTGCATATGAATTTCTGACTACGGCAACCAAAGGTGTGGTTCACAGTGTACACTAGGTTGTGATTTGGTCGTCTTTTGGTTTTATACGGTGACATAAGGGGAGTGGAGGTACATGGATGTTTCGCCAATGTGACACAAGGTTGCATACGAATCTCGAACGGTAGTTGAAGGACAGGGGCGTTTCACCAAACACGTATAACCGCGAATTACACTGCCTGTAGTGTGAACAACTCGGACAAAATGGGGCGAAATGGGAGGGAGGTCCGCCGCCGATGATCACCTGTAACCGCCTGTAGTGTGAAAGGAGTATTAAAGCAAATGATACACTTGACATATAAAGTTGAACCTGTACAGTTTATAGGTAGTGTCAGCTTGATGTAACACAGTGAAACAGAACGACCAATAAAAGTGGAAGTCTGCCTTCAGCCTGGAATTTACTAAACAAGGATACTACGAAACAAAGATCTCCATGTGCAATATCAAAGAATACAATATGGTTTCTGAATATCAAATGGACCAATGATATAATTATGTAATAAAGCTACAGATTAGAAAATTTAATAAGCAACTTTTAAGGATTTTTCTCCTTAAAAAGATAGAGGAGAAAGTCTGCTATCTTTTTTATAGATGGTGAGCTGAAGTCCACCTGAAGTCATTGTCGTCTCCATTGTGCACCAAACTAAAAAGAGGAAGTGATGTCACAGCCACCTAGTGAATTTGGGAAGCATTAGCCCTCCAGCGAGAAAAGGGGGCACAATGGCCGAAGACCAATGACGTCTTTTTCTGACATTTGGCAGGACCACCTTTAGTCTGTTAGGTAAGATGTATTAATGAAAAAGATTTGACTTAAACTTGACAAACATCAAGAAACATTATTGTCAGTTCTCATGGTTGATATTTTAAAACCTTATCTCCCAAGTAAACCCCCCCAAAAGTTTTTTCAACATCTGGACATCAGCTCAGCTTTCACATAAATTTGACTTACACTCTGACTTAAATTATGCATAGTCTACTCACCTTGCCCAGGGTCACTGAGGTTTCTACAGATAACCTCTCTGGATGCACAATGTGCTTGAGGTCGGCCAGGGGAATCTTCTCATCAGGTGTTGAGGGCAGAGGTCTCTGCTGTATGGAGTCTAAGAATAGTAAGAACAACTCCCAGGTGATGTGGAAATTACAAGAACTAAGAGTGACTAGCACACTAAGCTTTACCTTTTTGAAGGGATATCACTTGATATTACTTGGGTTGGGACTACAGTATATTGTACTTGCATACTCATATACTTGAGTACATTTTCTTGTGCTCATGATGTACTTTTACTCATTATATTCATAAGAAAATGTCCTCTGCAAGTGTCATCTAGTTTTGTGCAGCCTTGAAGTTAGGCAACTGCAAGAAAATTCCACCAAAACATTGTCTAGCAGGTTTGATAAATGACCCAAAATTCTTTGAATCTTCATAAATCATTCATTCGATAATGATACCTCGCAATTAACTAATACACAAAGGGGTGCCTTCATTCGTATCTTTTCCATACTGTGGTGAATTTCCAATTTTTGAACCAAGATTCTAATTTGAAGGCCAGGTCGAATTCCTGAAATATACAGACATTTTTACCTGGATCATCACAGAATACGTCAGTCATAACAGTGGTCAGGCTGGCTCCAGAAGCTGCTGTGTCACTGTCAAATCTCTGTGAAATAATAATGGATAAAACCACTGTCAAAAGAAGTATCAGTAAA
Source organism: Sabellastarte sp. h YS-2021 (assembly GCA_964017235.1). NCBI lineage: Eukaryota > Metazoa > Annelida > Polychaeta > Sabellida > Sabellidae > Sabellastarte > Sabellastarte sp. h YS-2021. The sequence continues at coordinate 143,630,502 of OZ024928.1, forward strand.
TTTCACTGGAAAAGGCCCCCAGAAGTTCAAGCAGAAATTTATGATTAAGACACAAAAACACAGTGGAAATTGGACATGACCTCATAAAATGAAACACCAATGGCAACAGACACTAAGACAACAAATTGCAAATTTAACTAGAAATAGGACGCCCTGTTGATAGTAGATGCGAATAGAAACAGGATAGCATAGAAGAACACACATTATCATGTGTAATGTCCACCCCATGAACCTTGTGCCAAAATTGTACGGTAGTCTTGCAAGACCCTGTTTCATTTGTAAAATATATCAATGATGCTTAAATATTTATTAGTGTAGATGTAAATTATTTCAGCTTCATGCCTTTTTGCATTGGTTGGGTCGAAAATTTTGACGAAATCACTCTATCTTGCATGCAAAAATTTGAAAATTCAAAATGGCCGCCATTTTTGAGAAAAGGAAAATATTTTGAAAATTGGCAAGAGTACATTTCTTAAATACCCTGTGGGTCGAAAATTTCGACGAAATCGCTCTATCTCGCATGGTTAAGGAGATAGAGGCAATTTTGTGTTTTGCCATTTTTGGCAAAAATTCGAAAAATCAAAATGGCAGCCATTTTTGGGGAGGGGAAAATTTTTTGAAAATTGCAAAGAGTACATTCCTTAGATACCCTGTGGGTCGAAAATTTCGACGAAATCGCTCTATCTCGCACGGTTAAGGAGATAGAAGCAAATTTGTGTTTTGCCATTTTTGGCAAAAATTCGAAAAATCAAAATGGCCGCCATTTTTGGGGAGGGGAAAATTTTTTGAAAATTGCACAGAGTACATACCTTAGATACCCTGTGGGTCGAAAATTTCGACGAAATCGCTCTATCTCGCACGGTTAAGGAGATAGAAGCAAATTTGTGTTTTGCCATTTTTGGCAAAAATTTGAAAATTCAAAATGGCCGCCATTTTGGGGGAGGGGAAAATTTTTGGAAAATTGCCAAGACTACAATGCTCAGATACCCTGTGGGCGAAAATTTCGACGAAATCGCTCTATCTCGCACAGTTAAGGAGATAGAAGCAAATTTGTGTTTTGCCATTTTTGGCAAAAATTCGAAAATTCAAAATGGCCGCCATTTTTGGGGAGGGGAAAATTTTTTGAAAACTGCACAGAGTACATTCCTTAGATACCCTGTGGGTCGAAAATTTCGACGAAATCGCTCTATCTCGCACGGTTTAGGAGATATGAGCACATTTGCCTTTTTCAGTATTCAAAATAGCTAATTACTCATTTATTTAATTAATCACTCACTCATCTATGAAGCAATTCCCCCCAAAAGCAATCCCATACAAGCTATTAACCCAATGAACCTCCATACCAAATTTCAGAAAGCTAGGTTTAATAGCATTCCTTAAAATGTCTGGAAACCAAAGAGCTACTCAAAAGTAGCAAAGTAGCTATTACTCAGTTAGCTATAGAGCTATCATCACCAAAAGCAATCCCATACAAGCTATTAACCCAATAAACCTGCATGCCAAATTTGGTAAAGATAGGATAAGAACTGTTGCCTAAAATGTCTGGAAACCAAGTGGGACGCCGGACGGCGGAAAAAGCAAAAATAATATGTCCACCCCCCAGTGGGGTGGACATAATAAGTAAATTAAATTTTTATAAGTGGTGTAAATTAAATTTTTGTAAGTTAATATCTTACATACAAGACTAAGGCCATTGATGTTGCACAAGCCTGTACTACAAAACATGAGGAAAATATGTCCTGAGTTGTGATCTGGTCAAAACAGTAGAGTGCCCTTCACTCGCTAGGTGGCTAACACCTCAACCGCTCACAAGGTGACACTAATTTCATATTTCATCCTATTCTGTAGAATCCTACCAGTGGACGGCCGAAGTAGGATGAAACTGTGGGGATGGTAGGGTGGGAATTCCCTGTCTGTTAGGTAAGATTAGCTTATAAAAATTTTATTTCCAACTTAAGTTTTCTATTTTATTGCAATAATATATCTTACCTAATAGGCTAATGCCGGATTGATTATCCAGAGGATGAAGGGCAGCTTACTGAGGGACTTAGAATTGGACTCTAAGTCGAAAACAAATTCCAGAGCTTGCAGTCCTAAGGGTCCATCGCCTAACTAGTACCGGGCCAGAGAGTGTCACCTGCCCTCTGTCCCAGAGGATTCCTTGGACCTCAGCAAGAATGAGTGACAGAAGATGGGGAGATCTTGTCTTGCACCTCTGGTACCCAGGTAAAGGGTCCCAACAAGGAGAATAAGATACTTCACTAAAAGGAATTAAACCTCAAACTATAGAGCACTACAATACACTATTGGAAAAGCACTGGAAGTGAGAAAGGGCTTAATGACAAATCTGCTGAGCAGTAATGTTTCCTAAATGAAAAGGCTCAGAGTAAGACCGGCCACAGACTTCAAATAAAACCAAGCGAAGGTACTGAGTGAGATCCAGTGACAGGCTGAGAGGATCTGTGCTAATGAGGATCCACCTTGGGAGGCCTTAGAAGCAGCCTTGGTCTAGTATCCTGATGAAAGGTCAGGGATTCCAGTTAGCTGGTAACACAGGATAATGGTTTGTTTTAGCCGAAGAGAAATAGTTTAAAGAGTAATGTCCTTGCTGAATATCTTCAAAAATGAGTTCCTTGTTGTCTCTCAGGTCTCTGGTCTAGTACAGATAATAATGGAGGGCTCTGACTGGACAGAGTAACCTATCCTTCTTGAGAGATTTGTCTAGGTTGGAGGCACAGGCTGGAATATCTACTGGGGTCACACTCTCAGGTCTTTTTACCTTGCTTGTTGATTCTTACATAAGAAACTAGGAAAAGGACTAAAGGGAAAACTTGGACCAGTCTTTTTGGCGTTGGATGTTCTTACTAAGCCATTCAAGGATATCACTTGTGCATTAGCCTGAACCTACGGGCAGAAAAAAAAAACTCAAAAGAAGGCTTTATCAGGCGATGCAGGTATTGATATCCCTGTGATCTCTAGGTCTATCCCTGTGGAAACTATTCACGAGACTACTAAGATTCTCATCTTGACTGATCCTGACAGATTGCTAAGAAGGGATACGGGACAGAATGTGGACAGATTCAGACTGTTCCAGAACAGGAATAGAATATCCACTACCCAGTACAAACTGTGGTAGCTTGTTGTTGTATCTGGTGGCAAACAAATTCACTGTTCTTATTAACCAGTCATCCATTGGTGGATTCTTATACCTCTTGTCTGAGCCATGAGCTTCACTTCCTTTACAATAATTGTGAACTCCACTGGATTGGTCGAAGGATCAAATGGCAGAGCCCTGAACCAATAAGTCTGTCCTTAATAACGGAACCTGAGTTACTTTTTTGACCTCTGGCTTATAGATGTATGGAAGTAAACATCGCTGAAGTCTAGTGAGGCTACCTACTCTCAATTCAGTAGGGAAAGCCTTATCAATTCTGGGGTTTCCATCTTGAAAAATTTTACTTTGAGATTTAGATTCAGAGTGATCAGACCCAACACTGGCCTCCATTTTTATAGCTTTCTTTTGAGGTTGCCCTGTGGAATTAAGAGAAAGTACAAAAACTACAACAAAGACACAATTCACCTTACAACACCAAAAATTTTTTTTAAACATCTTCAACACAAAGTCTCTTTTATGCCACAGGTGCACAACTGGGTGGGGACCTGGTCTGTTTTACAAGACTTACAGAACTATGATTGTCATTTATACTGAGACTGTTTGTTTCCCTAACAGCCACCCCACCCAGAGCTCCCGCCTTTCCTTTTCCTCTGATGCGAGCCCTGGTCCCAAGGCTTTTTCCATGCTGGTTGTTTCTCACTAACTGTAAGAATGACCTCCGGTGTCTTCAGCTTGCCTGTATGTGGACAATGGGAAAGGCTGACATTGGTGTTGCTTCCTGTGCTCAGTGGCAAACCCCACTGCGCCCAATTTAAACTGGGTAGTATGCTTAGACAACTCCTAATGAGCAATATTGTCCTCAGCCTTCCTGATTGTGTCATGTGGGACCAAAGCCAGAGGACTGACACTGGAATTATGCAGTGAGGACCAAGTCTCCAGCTTGATACTGGGTTTAGAGTGTTCTAGGTAACCATTTATTCAGACCAAGGTAAGATTTGCCATCTGAACTAGACCACGGATGCATCTGTGGCCAGATGCAAGATGTATCCACTGGAAAAGGACAACTAACATGGTTTTGAAGATAAACAGCATTTTTCAATAATAAGCGAATTGTAAGCATTTATAAGCTTGACTACCCTCATTTGAGCTTGAGGGAGGGGCCCCAGGTCAAATCTGACCATATCAGAAGATTCCTAGCCCATGATTTCCTACAGGTTGGTTTCACATTGCAAACCTCTAGGACCAATGATAAGCAAATTTTAAAAACACTTTTAAGTTTGGCTATCCTCATTTGACCTTGAAGGAGGGGCCCTAAGGTCATATCTGACCACATTAGAAGATTCCTAGCCCATTATTTCCTATAAGTTGGTTTCACATTGCAAACCTCTAGGACCGATAATATCCTCGTTTGACCTTGAAGGAGGGGACAAAGGTCAATCTGACAACATCAAAAGATTCAGGGATCAGGGATTTCCCTTTTCTCAACTCGCCTTGCAAAACTTTCAAGTGATCTTGTATGTTATCCTGAACCTTCATTATTCAAAACTTGAACCCAGTCAGGGTATCTTGGGAAATAGGCTTAGAAGTTGGTGGAGTAGAGCAGTACCAGAAGTTTTAGCTTAATGTCCATATTAATTGTTTATCTGAGCAGCAATATTGAATCAATGGCCTTGTAGCGTTGAGTGTTTCTGCTGGATGAAAGCTCTACCAATATCTCTGAGATTTAAGTGGCTTCAAATATTGATCAGCATAAAATCCATTTGGTTCACTGGATGTTGAGGGGTCTTCCTGTACAAGAGTCAGATTCATGAATTCAAAATTCCTACATCACCAGTCTTCCAGTGGTAGGGTTAATAGCACCCCCCAAAAAATAGTCTCTCGATAACCATATTAACTTACTATCTTATCAGAACAAAGCTGATCAACTTTCTGGGGTTCAGACAATTCCTTTTCTTCCCAGACTAGTCGTTCCAGTAAAAAGTATCCTGCAGTGTCTGGAAACCGGTTGATGCAGAGACTGTTTCTGGTGTGGGTGATCGTTCAAATACAATTCTTGTAATGATGAAACCATATCCAGTTGAGATGAGCTCCATCCGGGGCTACAGTCAATCGGGCTGACCCAGAAGAGGAACCAGTGAAAGAAAAAATATGTTTAGTTCAGAGCACCCACTGACACACTGTGGGCCTCTTGCATCTCTCACACACCAGACGATTTTCCATGTATATCAGTGATGTATATGATATGTCCTCTAAATCATCCAGGTCCTGCTGAAGGAGGATGGGTTTAACTGTACAGCAGATGATGAAACAAGAGAAGGGAGGTGGAGAAGTTGAAATGGGATCTTTTGACGATACAACTCGCCCTTTTCTTTTCTTTCCAGAGTATGTAAGTGGGTGTAGCTCACTGCATCACTTGTTCTACAAGGTGACACCATTCACAAATATCTTGTTTAAGGATGCATGAGTCACTGCCAAGTCCTTTTTCTCTGCAGCTTGTGCAATGACTATAAATCAGGGTCAAAAATGGCCATTATGTGACCAGAACCCCTACTCCTCCCCTCCCCCATCTCAGGGACACAAGACAAACAAAAAGGATGAAGATACAGTACGTTCACCTGGTGAGTGATGGAGTTATTAGCCACATAGGGAGTGAAGGGCCCTCTACCTGTCCAGCTATAGGACAACTCAGGATGTCTTTTTCTGATGTTTGGACAAATGGTATTAGTCTGAAAGCTAAGATATATCAACACAATAAAATAGGTTTTATTAAAATTATTTTTTATGACCCCATCTTGAACTAAGTTCCCCACCCAACTTATAGTAGTTGCTACAGACATTTGTTTTTATAAAAACTTGACAGTAATGATTACGTTGGATATCTGTCACTTGCAGCTATCGTGATATTTAAGGGAGTGATGTCAACAGCAAATTAGACCTTGTATATGGTGGACACAACTTCTAGTTTTCCTGCTCGACAGCACTCATTATAATAGACACAAGTAACAACTTTCCTGCCTAGAAGCACTGTTTATGATAAACAGAACTCACAGATTTCCTGCTGTTGGGCGGGTTGGTTTCTATAGAGCTCTGTCTGGGCAGCAGAGGAGCCCTGCTATCGTAGAAGGAGCTAGGAGACGGGCTGATGACAGAGACAGGAGACTGAGGTCCACCAGAGTGTCCTGGGTGTGCAAGAAAGCTCTCAAACCTGTGTAATATAAGCAGTATTTGCTACAATTCAGTAAAATAAAATAAAAAAATAGCATCAGAGATGTCCGTACCCCACAGCCTAGGGAAATATTACTGTATCAGTACAAAGTTCAGGATACTTTCAGAGCACTGTCAGTTATATAAAGGTCCAAAAAGTGTTTAAATAGAGAAAATAATGTCTAAGAGAAAGATAATGCATGTAAAGATGAAGTATTACAAGTATTAAAACAAGACAATTCAATAACAAGATGACAGCATTAATCAGTAAACTAAACATTACGACACTTTTTATCTACATCTGGCATGGCCGAATTATGGTTTGGATGTTTTGAATATTACCATGAATACAGAAGTGGCGATACATTCAATGAATGCTTATGTGTGGTGTTGGAGCAAAATCTGTGGCTCACTTGATGAAATTCCATCTGTTACATGGGAAGTTGTACAAGTAAAATCTTCTAATATGACTTTAACAGTGCTTAATCTGCATCAAAAGACAGACCCAAAGGTGTAACAAGATTTTAAAGGTCAAGGTCACTACGACAAGGTCAAATCAAGGTCAGACCATGATGTTGCACAACTATACCCACTAACTAATGTCCATATCAAGTATCAACTTTCTACATCTTACGGTTTCTGAGATATACCCCGGACATGATTTTATGGGTCAAGGTCACTACAGCAAGGTCAAAGGTCAAATCAAGGTCAGACCATGATGTTGCACACCTACACCCCCTAACCAATGTCCCTACCAAGTATCAACTTCCTACACCTTATGGTTCTGACATATAGCCTGGACAAGTTTTTATAGATCAAGGTCACTACGGCAAGGTCAAAGGTCAAATCAAGGTCACACCACGACCAACTATAAACTACCAACTTCCTACACTTTACAATTTGAGAGATATTGCCTGGTTAAAATTTATAAAGGTCAAGGTCACTACCTCAAGATAAAAGGTCAAATCAAGGTCACACCATGAGTTGCACACCTACAACCCCCAACCAATGTCCCTACCAAGTATCAACTTCCTACACCTTACAGTTGAAGAGACTTAGCCCAGACAAGACATTATAAGTCAAGGTCACTATGGCAAAGTCAAAGGTCAAACCTAAGTCACACCACGACGTTTCACACCTACAACCCCCAACCAATGTCCCTACCAAGTATCAATTTCCTACACCTTACAGTTTTAAAGATATAGCCTTGATTAGATTTTTATAGTTCAAGGTCACTACTGCAAATCAAGGGCACACCAAGACATTGCACACCTACAACCCCCTTACCAATGTCCCTAGCCAAGTATCAACTATCTACAGCCTGGACAAACCTTTACTTGTCACCCGCCAGCCCGCTCGCCCATCTGGACACCATGGGTAAAAACAATACCCAGACAGCTCTAAAGGACTGTGGGGTAAAAATAATAATGGTAAAATATCCTTACAAAATCAGTAAAATACGACAGGCAAAATATTCTTACAAAGCAGTGACATTCTGCAGACAATATGAGTCCATTAATGATCAGAAACTTGAGGTAAATCTCTAAATTATCACTTATTATATGCCAGGAAATACCCATCTTTTGCATTAACAACAAAACAAGAACAAGCAATCAGTGCCCGTGTAGTGGCTCTGTGACTGTGTGTTTTGAATTTCAGAGTGGAAGTGATAGAAGAAAAGCACACAAAAGTTGTGCAGTGCAAATGGTATCCAGAAGTAAAGTTCAAAGTTGGCTGTTAAGGTGTAAAAAGTCGGTGTAAAACATATTTACACAAAATACTGTAAATTAAATAGTTATCGAGTTACAACTGATTTACTCAACAGTGAGAATCTCAAATTTGTAAATTTTAATTACTTAAATGTAGCTTTTATAAGCTACAAGCTTACCATGTGGGACTTAATGCTGTTCTCGGGTTGCCACACCCGGGGCCAACGTCTTAGAAAAAAAGACAGTTCTTGTTAGCCAGCGGATATACTGCTAGCTGTCGTCACGTGATAACCTCTGACCTCTCGCCCTACTTTCTCGTTGAAATTTTCTAAAACCTACCCCTCAGCTGTAAACAGCGGGGAGGCAGGGTGGGACTCTTCTAAGTCCCACATGGTAAGCTTGTAGCTTATAAAAGCTACATTTAAGTAATTAAAATTTCCAATTTTATTACGCTACAATAGCTTACCATGTGGGACTTAATGCTGAATTCAACCACCCGGTGGCGGGATTACAGCTGAGACTGGAAGATATGTCATTTTTTCTAAGATTTTTAATTGATATGTATAGAATAGTGCCAGAAATACCAGTCTGAGTCCCATTTACAGTGCCCCGATCCCGAAGATCGGGCCTGTAATGAGCCAAAAACCTAAATAAAATGAGAGACAGTGCTGAAACTGTCTAGATGTTTGATTGTAGGACAGAAGTGCAGCAGTGCTCACTTCGAGGTCTAAGGGTCCCTGAGGGCCCTTCACTAGTGACTGACCAACCCATGGTTGGATATCTCATAAATTTTTGCAACCTGAATATGAGATTAATGACAACTAAATAAGTCCTTAATAGAAGTTACTTGATAACTGAAAAACAAAAATGACCTTACCCGTAACATCTTGAAGGTAAAGGAATACCTAGATCCTGAAGACTTGGTTGTAGCGGATGTGCCCCCCCCCCCCCCCCTTTTTCTTTCCGAGGACAACTGGTCTGAGGGGAAGGATCTAGGACTTGTTGTGCCACCACTACGGGTCCCAGATACATATTGTTGTCGGTGTCCGACCAAGTAAGGTCTTTTAGGTAAAAATTTGTAAATGTGTTGTGAGCTTTCCAGTGACAGGCTTGCATGATTTGGTCCACCGATACCCCACCGTAAAGGGCCTTAGAGGCCGCGAAGGCCCGGATGTCATGCGCTTTGACTTGGATCAAGTCCAAGGTTTGTTGATCTGCTTGTTTGTAACAAAGTAGGATGGTTTGTTTCAACCATGAAGAGAGAGTAGCGGGTCTGATGTCTGAGGTATGTCCTTTCTTAAAGGAGATGAAAAGGAGAGAACAAGACCCTCTCAGGTCTTTTGTTCGGTCCAAATAAAACCTCAGGGCCCGCACGGGACACAGGGTCCTGTCTTCTTTAAATTGTCTATCTACAATGGTAGTCAAAGCAGGAGTAGTCACCGGAGATACACTTTGAGAACCTTCTCTTGCTAGTTGGTTTTTGGCTATGAAATCAGAAGAAGGGAACAAGGCGACCTTTTCCCATTGGCCTAGATTAGATACTTGTTTGCGACCCAGGCATGGATTTCGCTGCGGCGCTTGCCGAAGGCCAAAGCTAGCAAGAAACCAGTTTTTAGAGTAAGATGTTTGAGGTCTGTGTCTTTCATGGGCTCAAATGGTGCTTTTGTGAGCTCGTTGAGGACAACAGAAAGGTTCCACTTGGGTAAATTTCTGGAACTTTGGGACGATCCCTGTGAAAACTGGAGAGTAACCTATGAAGGTCTGCATTGTGTGCAACATGTTAGGCCGTTGGGCCCAAAGTGTCAAAGATTGCAGTCCTGTAACCATCAAAGGTCGAGGGGCGCCTGTTTAGGTCTTGGTACAGGTACATGAAAAAATCTGAGATTTGTTACACAGATGGAGTGGAGAAATCCACCGAATTTTCTCTGCACCATTTTTCAAATAGGGCCCACTTTGACTTGTAGATGGTCCTTGTTGAAGACGGCTGAGGGGCAGCAATTCTCTCTGCCACCTCCACAGAGAAGCCTTGTTCTTGGAGTTGTCCGCTCCTAGACACCAGGCGTGGAGGTTCAGGTGCTGGGGGTTGTTGTGGAACACATACCTGTGGGACTGTTTGAGTAGGGTCGTTGACACTGGGAGTTGTAGTGGGATCTCTGTTGAGAGCTGCACTAGGTCCCAAGACCAGGGCATCCCTGGAAAGCCTGGGGCTATTACGATGATCAGGCAATAACATTGCCTGATCTTTTGGATCACCTTGTGAAGGAGCCGTAGGGGGGTACGCATAGGCCGTGAAGTTGGTCCAGTTTATGTTTAGAGCATCTATGTCCCAGGCCCTTGGGTCTGGGATAGGAGACACGTACAGTGGCAGCTTGTGGTTCGGGTGAGTGGCAAATAAGTCTACATGAGGTGTGAACCACTTCTGGAAGATCTGTTTGAACACCTGTGGGTGCAGAGACCATTCTGTTGACTGCACTTGGTTGGACCTGGACAGTAGGTCGGCCATCACATTCAGGCACCCTAGAACGTGCCTGGCTTTCAATGTTATGAGGTAGTGATGGCCCCAGGTCATGATCTTCCACAGGAGAGCACACATCTCTGCTGAGTGTGTTCCTCCTTGTTGTTGATGTAGGCTACCACTGTTGAGTTGTCCGTCGCAACTAACACTTTGATTCTGGCACTGGTCCTTGAAGTCTCGAAGGGCCAGGGAGACCGCCTTCAATTCTCGGACATATATGTGTAGCCTTTTTTCCCAATCTGACCACAGACCCTTTGTGGAATTTTGGTCTAAGTGAGCGCCCAACCCTTTTTTTTTTTTGTCGGTAAAGAGTTGGATACTGTGGTCTTTGGGATGAAGGTCTGCACCTTTCATCACGTTTGAGGGATTTTGCCACCAATCTAGGTGGGCTGCAATGGCTTCTGTCCAAGGAAGGAGGTTGTCCAGTGACTGAGGATATCTCCAGTGCTCCTTGAGATGAAACTGAAAGGGCCTCATGTGAAGGCGTCCCTCCGGGACCATTTTCTCCGTTGAGGTTAGCAACCCAATTAGATACATCAAACATCTTGCAGTCAAAACACGTTTTGACTTGAGTAGTAGGATCAAATCCCGAAGTTTGAGCCATCTCTCTTGAGAGGGTTTTACAAGGGCTGAATCTAGGTGGTATTCGTAGCCCATGAACGAAAAACACCTGAGTAGGTTTCAGTTCTGATTTTTTCGGATTTATTATCCACCCCAAGGACTGAGTTAGGTCTACCACTGCCTGTGTGTTCACTTGGGCTTCCTCCTGAGACTGGGACCTGATCAGCCAGTCGTCCAGGAATTGGTGAATTCTGAGTCCTCTTGAGAGGGCCATTAGTTTCACTTCCTTTACGATCATTGTAAAGACCTGGGGGGCTGTGGCTAGTTCGAATGGGAGGGAGGTGAATTGGAACACCTGTGACTTGTAGCAAAACCTTAGGTATTTCCTTGAGTTTGGATGGATGGGGATGTGTAGGTAAGTGTCCGACAGATCTATCGACGATACCCACTCCCCTGGAATCAGGGAGGTCCTGATGGACTCTGGAGTTTCCATTTTGAACTTTTCTACGTGTAGAAAAGTGTTGAGCCTGTTTAGGTCTATGACTGGCCTCCACCTTAGGTGAGGCTTGGTACTAGGAACAGGCGACTGTAAAACCCGAGAGATTTTACATTTTCCACCCTTTCTATTGCGTTCTTTGACAGAAGAGACTGGATACAGAGGCCAGGACTTGGTCTTTGAAGGGCCTTGTATTCTGACCGGGTCAGGAGTCTGACTGGACTTGGATTGGAAAGAATGACAGGATTTGTTTGCCAGTCTTATCTGAAAGAACGGAGGAGAACTCCTACTGGTGGACTGAGTGAGGCTGGAGGAGTCATCTGGGGAAAGGGATTTTATGCCCTCGTCCCCTGGAGTGGGTCGAAAGACCTTGGAGCCTCGGCTACTCGATTTCCCCCTGCCTGGGGAAAACGATGGATACTGCTAGGGATGGAATGACCCCCATTGGGGTGGTTCCTGTAGGAGCCTCTAGATGTGGGGAATGGAAAGGGTTGATTAATAGGGCCTAAACCCTAAGTGTTATTACAGGTGCCTTGATGAGGGACTCCTGTCCCTCCTAAAGTAGTGTGAATGGAAACTTTAAGATCTAAAGATCCAGTATCTCACCTGAATTCACCATACCCCTTCTGACTACTTATATGCACCATGAAATTGAGTTTGACCTGTCTGGAGGTAGCCTTGCTACTGTCTTAACATATATCCATAACCAGGTTACATTGAGGAGAACCTAGTGGAGAGCAGCCTAAAGCTCAACTCTAGCTGACCAGAAGGGAGGAGGGGCTTACCCAAGGAGGCCCCTAGGGAGATACAGATTGAAAACTTGTGTTCAAAAACAAGGTTGTTCCAGTTTAAGGGAAAATAACAGCCCAACTTCCTGTTGGCCTAGAAATCATTCAGAGTCCAGACTGAGGGGAATCAAGGCATAAACTCCCTGGGGGCAGGGAGGTTCAAAGCTGCCTAAGTGTCAATGTCCTCCAAAAATGGATAGGGTGAAGTCAGGCAACCTACTTCCCTAAAATACAGAGTCAGGACTGAATGAAGGACCTTGTTTAGAAGCCCTCTTGGGCTTTGGACTTTGACCTAAGCCCCCAATAAGTGATATTCACTGCCAGGCTGGTGAAATATTAGTCCAAGTGTGTGTTAGGATTGTTCAGAGTTCTGATCTGGAACCATCATCTGAACATCAGATTTAAGATCCGATCATCCGAGGATTAGATCTACATACAATCATCCGAGCATCGGATTTAAGATTAGATCATCCGAGCATTGGAATTTAAAGTAGCCTCGGATCTGATATCTGAATTGATGGACTAGATGCAACGAAAATCCGAGTATCAAATCATATTCGGATGGATAGAAGTTGGAAATAATGCATCCGATTCTCGGGTGCATTAAAATCTCGGATAAACTAAGATGTTATCTGGCTTCAGATTTAAGCAGGGATCTGATCCACCCTGGAGAAAGAAGTTGGATATTATAATTTTTCGTAAGCTTTCCTTAAAGCCAGCTTCCATGTAAGCTTTGCCTTTCCTTCTTTGAAGGAACTACACAACTGGATTTACGTAAGTAAATCGACAGTGACACAAGGTCACCTGCCCCACCCGCCTCACTGCAGGTAGGGCTAGTTGTGAGATAAAGAAAGCAGAAATTACACAGAATTTTATTAAATAACATAGAATCTAAAAAGCAAGTACAATATTTCTTATATTATGAAATTGGATGAATTAAAATAATAATAATGCCAAACTAGTTGAAGAAACACGTAATGTCTAGACGATGAGATGAAGGATTCTATTCCTGTTTATTTAAGTATTAACATTATAAATGGTCAATAATACAGGAAAGAAGGGATAAAATATGTCATTGAATGTTATTCATTTTATTTTATTTTATTTTATAAACGTACTGTAAGAAGCCCGCGTCTCTCAGCACATGCGGTCTAGACATGACGTCATCACAGGGGTTTCCCCGAGGATTCCCCAAGAGAGTTCGTGCTTTATATGGTATTTTAACCCTTAAAAAGGCAAATACTGTTGAAGAACGGGGATAAAACAGTAAGAAATTTTAGTTACTTGATTTCAACAGGCATATATTCCTGTATATAAACTACCAACGCGAGACGCGCATGACAAGAAATTGCAGTCTTGACAATAAAAAACGGAAGTTGTTTCCGAAGATTTCACTGGATCAGGACTCGTTTGTGTTACATTTATATATATTTAAACCCTAAAAAGGTCCAATAATGAAGCAGATAGGGGTTAAATATTTTATTTTATTTTACTGACAGGCATATATATATATCCTGTATATAGAAACCACATAAACGAGTCGCTGTTTCTTTACAACGTGAACCCGGAAGTGGACTTCAGTTGTAAAATAAAGTAAAGATACTTATCTGAACTATGAAAAGACATCGAATTGTGATTCTATGCAATAAAATAAGGAAACTGATGTAGTTTCCAGATCCAACGACAAGTATATCCTTGTAAAAATGAAATAATATTCCTTGTAAAATAAAGCATTGTAATTCGCGTGGCCAACGAGAAAGTAGGGCGAGAGGTCAGAGGTTATCACGTGACGACAGCTAGCAGTATATCCGGTGGCTAACAAGAACTATCTTTTTTTCTAAGACGTTGGCCCCGGGTGTGGCAACCCGAGAACAGCATTAAGTCCCACATGGTAAGCTATTGTAGCGTAATAAAATAGCTTTTACTCCGCTTTGGACTGAGCTACAGGCCTGCAATTGTACTATGTAATGACTGAGCAAAAAGTAGGTGAGTTACATATTTAAACAAAATACTGTAAATGCAATAGTTTTCAAGTTACAACTGATTTACTCAACAGTGAGACCCTCAAAGTAGCTATTACTCATCTATATAATACAATGAGATACATGTCAGCAATTTTACTGTGTTATAGCTGACCCTAAAGTAAGTGAATAACATAGTTAAATGAAATTCTCTAAGTGCAATATAGTTTTCAAGTTACAATTGACATACTGAACAGTCAAAACCTGACAGTAGCTTTTGTTCATCTATGCAATGAGCTGCGTGTCTGCAATTTTACTATGTTACAGCTGACCCCAAAAATATGTGAATAACACATTTAAACAAACTAATATAAAGGCAATAGTTTCAAGTTACAACTTATTTACTTAAAACATGCTATGAGCTACAGGTATACAATTTCATTATGTTATAGCTGACTGAAAAATAGATGAGTAACACATGCAAACAAAATACTGTAAATACAATTGTTTTCAAGTTACAACCGATTTACTCAACAGTGAGAACCTGAAAGTAGCTATTGCTCAGCTATGCACTGAGCTACATGTCAACAAATTCACTAGATTATTGCTGACCCATAAGTGGGTGAATAACATATTTAAACAAAATTCTCAAAATGCAACAGCTTTCGAGTTACAACTGATTTACTCAACAGTGAACTTCAAAGTAGCCATTGCTCAGCTTTGCAACGAGCTACATGTCTGCAATTTTACTATGTTATAGCTGCCCGCAAAAGTAGATGAATAACATTTACATTTGCAGTAGTTTTACAGTTACAAGCGATTTACTCAACAGTGAAAACCCAAAAGTAGCTATTGCTCAGCTATGCAATGAGCTACAGGTCTGCAATTTCATTGTGTTATAACTGACTGAAAAACAGGTGAATAACATTCTTAAACTAAATACTGTAAAAACAATAGTTTTTAAGTTACAAATGATTCACTCAGAAGTGACAACCTGAAAGTAGCTATTGCTCAGCTATCAAATGAGCTACAGGTCTACATTTTCACTATGTTATAGCTGACCCAAAAGTAGGTAAATAACATATTAAACAACATTCTCTAAATGTAATAGTTTTAGAGTTACAACTAATTTACTCGACAGTGAGAACCTCAAAGCAACTATTGATCAGCTGTCTAATGAGCTACAGGTCTGCAGTTTTACTATATTATAGCTAACCCAAAAGTAGGTGTATATCATTCTTAAAGAAAATTCTCTAAATGCAATCATTTTCAAGATACAACTGATTTACTCAACAGTGGGAACCTGTTAGTAGCCAGCCTGCAGGTACAACTAAATGGGCTACAACATAGTGCATGTTGCACTTAGACAGGTGATAAGGTATATGATATTGCTAATTTCACATGTGATGTATTTTGGTAAGTCTTTAGTTTGGTGAGACTTGTGTGTGAAGTTACATTTTACCTCCTTCATTCTTTTGATAGAGGGGCAATAGGTGCATTTACCAAGTCTGGTGCACACTGTTGGTTTGGGGGTTGTTTTGTCCTCAGATTCAGGTGGGTATTTAAGTGTTGCATTAGTCAATGTAGTTGGGTAGCCTTCTGAAGCCTATGATAGGTTTTTTGGTGAAGAGACCACCACAATCTGAGCTATTGGATAAGTTCCAATTTTTGTGGATGATATTTTTGATGTTTATGTTGTGTGGGTTATAGTTTGTGACCATAACCGGTGTGTCCATTTAAAGTTTGTGAACACTTCCAATAAGTCATCCTGTGAAAATCTTTTTGTAATGCTTCCTAAGAACCTTTTCTGAGTATCTTCTTTTTGTAAGTAACCCACAAGTTTTTCAGCATTATTGGTGAACGCAGTGTCACATGTACATACTTTCCTTAGTCTAAGGAATTCCCCATAAGGACCTTTTGTTTTCCATGTGTTGTGATGTGAAGAAGTGTAGTGTAGAAACAAATAGGTATCTGTGGGTTTTTCATATAGTGTTGTGTAAAGTTCTCTGGATTCATTTATTTTGATTGTTGTGTCCAGAAAGTTACCTGTGAGTGGCTTAATTCGTGTATGAGTTTGATTGTTGGGTGGATTCCATTGAGGTACTGGGTGAATTCATTGAGTTTATCCTCTCCATGAGACCAAATTATAAAGATATCATCAATAAACCATAGCCAGATAGGTGGTTTTAGTGGCCAGTTTCTTAGTGCTTTGGAATCTGTCCATGAAAAGATTTCCATAATGTGGTGCAACTGCTGTCCCTGTGGCGTTGCCTCCCACTTGGAGGTAAAGATCTCCATTAAAGTTGAAGTTCATGGAGTGTAGTACTAGTTTTAATAATTTCAGTATAAAAGGATTTTTTTGATGTTTTTCAGGATCCCTTCTCAGATGATCTGCTACTGCCACTAGTCCTTCGTGATTTGGAATATTTGGGTATAGTGAGCTAATGTGTGACCAATACGGCTCCTTCAGGAATTTGTCCCTGAGGTTTCAATCTGCTAATGAAGTGTTGTGTGTCCCTAACATATCATCTTGTTTTTGGCACATAATTCTTGATGTGTTCATCAATGAATTTGCTTATTTGAGAGGTGGGGTGGTTTAATGAACTACAGATGGGTCTACCGGGGTATCCGGTGTTTTTAGACCTTTTCTTTCCTCATTTGTTAGGTTATCAAACTTTCTCCGTTTTGGTTTAGATCTCAAAATTTCTTGTTTGACTGATCGTTGGAAAGTTTCTAAGGTTTTATTGGGTGGACTTGGTCTCCAGCCTGATTTTGGTTTGAATATTTTCTGGATCTCTTTATTTTTGAGGTCTTCCATGTCATTATCATTTAGTTCTTCTGTAGCATTATTGTTCATGAAGTCAATAATGCTCTGGCTTATAGAGGGGTTGTCACTGTCCTTTTTGTCTCTATTGAAGAATTCTACAAGTTCCAATCTTCAGTGGAATTCCTTAAAATCTAACCAGATTTGGGATTTGTCAGGTGGTCAAACCTGGTGTTCTTGGTAAGATACCTGGTTGAGATGTTTTGGCCTCATTTTTAAGGGTTTCCAAGAAATGTTCGTCCTCAATACTAGACATATTGATAGAAGGAACATAGGTGTGTTTCATTCAGATTTGGGACCTTAAGGTAGTTTACGGGTTTGGGAGTTGTACCTGTTTTGTGTACCTGTAAAAACCGGTTTATAAATTTTTGAACCAGTTTTTTTAGGGGGTTGCAGGTGGTGCACAACCGGTTTTGTGTTTCAATGAGAAATCTTTAAGCTCCTGGTATTTTTATTGATTGATAAAAATAATACTATGAAGGTATCATGTTTTTAATGAACAGATAAAAATAATTTTATAATGATCTTAAAGTGTTCATTAATTTGTTCATCTTGGGGTGGAACTTCTGACCTGTTTGGGATGCCTGTCTTCTGGCGCCTTTGAAACCTTTGCTCCCTGTTGGGTTTTTTGTACTGGCCTTGTTTCTTCTCCATGTAGACAGGTGCTAGTTGTTTGAACTTGGTAATTAGGGATTCTTTGATCTCCTGGAGTTGTTCAGGGTTGAGGATGGTTTCCAGATCTGCCATTTCTTTTACAATGGAGACCTTGGTTTGGTTATATGTTCTCTGTAGGTCATCCAGAAGTGTCATGGTCATGACTGTTTTGCATTTCCTTATGGCTCTTGTCCAGGAGTCTTTTAGGACTGGCTTTCTGGTACCTTTCACATTGAATTTGAAGTCAACACTTGATGGGTAGCAGTTCTTGACTAGCTTCCCTTCCATTATCTTGATATTTGATGCTAGTGACAGCTTCCCCTGGTTTTTTACACACCAGGAAGCCCAAAAGTACTTCAGGAACAAGAGACTGAGATATTTTATTGCTTGTGATGAGACTTCTTAGAAATAATTTACAAAAAGAGTCGAAATACAATAAACCATACCAGGTACATTTTATATATAAAAAGCCTACTCTGTCAGGTGCAGGAAGCAGTTTGATTATTATTCTTACAAAGAATGTGGGCATAAGATTCAATAATATAAGGGCAAGATATTTGCACAGGCTTATATCATTCTTTTGTAAAAAACAAAAAATGAACCAAGTCAGAGTGAAAAGGAATTTCTCAAAGTTCAATTTGTTTGAGTTCTGACATTCATAAGAACAAGAAGGTTATTACCACCAGAATGCTGCTTCCATGTGTGATGCACTGAACCCCAACTTTGACTTTTTCACCTAACTTTAACTGATACTACCTTGGAGTGACTGAACTCTGCACCATTAGACTGTTGATGACTTCATTCTGCTCTGCTTCTGGTACATCTTCAGTGACATTCTCTCTCTCCTGTATGTGGTATGTCGACTGACCATATGTCGCCATGTTGTAGAGGTTTCCCCTGCCTAAAACTAAGCAAAATATATAAAAGAAGGTTATATGTAACAAGAAAATACAACAATATTTTGCAAACTTGACACCAGCAAAGTAAAGATGACCCCTTATGAAATCCTATATCTAATAATAGGGGATCAATCCATATTGTTTCTGAAATTCGAATACAACAGTATTAAACAGAGTTTACACTGGGCAGGTAAATTTTACACATTATAATGGCTTTAAACTGAATAAAGGGAAGACAAGACAAATGTGATTGCCAACTATAACAATATTATTTACATAGGTAACACATGAAACCCATGTCTCACTTTACTGTTCATGCACTACACACATACAAAATTGCAAATTTAATGAGTAAATTAAATTTTTATAAGTTAATACCCTATCCAATGGACAATTGCTTTACCGGTCGGCGTGACCGGTCCCGCCAAATGACAGAAAAAGTCATCCTATATAAACTACCAGCAGGACCGGTCATGGAGTGTACATTCGCCAGGTTTGCCTCGTGCATACTTCCTGTCTAGACAGGATGATGTCATCGCGCCTTTTTCGTTGTCTAAACCTATTAGACCCCTAGTAAGCTGATAGTGGGGTCGGTTGGGAGGGCCTTGCCTGTCCATTGGATAGGGTATTAACTTATAAAAATTTAATTTGCTTATTAAATTTGCAATTTTATTGCGTTAATACATCCTATCCAATGGACAATTGCTGAATAACTACCACTTCGTAGGCAGGTAAGCTACTAGGACTTGAGTGAACTCAAACAAAACAAATAATTTCCAGACCTGGGTTACCTAGAGAGCCCCATAAGGTCAGGGTCTAAGTATACAGACACTACCCCCCCCCCCCCCCCCCCCCCCATTTGTCATACCTGCTCTGAGGTTAGGGAAGAGGGGTGTGAGTTCAGTCCCAATAAATAAACCTCCCAAAGGAAGCATGTCACAGGTTTGGTTTTTTTTTTTTTAATTTTATTTTGATTGGTTAATTTATACTTATCTAAGTATCAGTATATACAATATGTACATATTTACAAATCAATGTCCCCTCATTATTGGGCCTGTTGGTGGATCTGCTGAGCAGCCACGACTGACCCTAGATGGAAAAGCTCTGAAAAAGCCCAAGCTACATCCTTCAGATAGAATTGTGTGAAGGTGTTATGTGATTTCCAGTGACAGGCTGATAATATTAGGTCTAAGGAGATTCCAGACTGGAATGTCTTAGAGGCAGCAAAGGCTCTGACATCATGGGCTTTAACCTGATGTAAAGTGAGGGCCTGCTGGTCAGAGAGCTCATAGCATAGGATCAGAGTCTGTTTGATCCATGAAGAGACGGTGGCAGGAGAGATGTCCTTGTCGAAGCCTTTCTTGAAGGAGACAAAGACCAACTCTTCATTCTGCCTGAGGTCTGAGGTCCTGTCCAAGTAGTAACACAGGGCTCTAACTGGACATAATGACCTGTCACCCTTGAGTGACCTATCCAGAGTGGGAGCCAGGGCTGGAATCACAACCGGGGCCACATTATCTGGTCCCTCCTTAGCCAGCTGATTCTTGGATAGAAAGGGGTATACGGATACCTTGGACCAGTCAGCTTGGTGTCTGATGTTTTTGTGTAACCAAGCATGGATCTGCATTTACCTGAACCCAGGGCCAATAGGAACACAGTTGTGAAGGTCAAACGCTTCAACCAGGCCCTTGGGTCTGTCTTTATGGAAAAAAATCCAGGAGACGAGTGAGATTCTCATCCTTGCTGATATTTATGGGAATGTTGCCTAATTTGTCAGCAATGGCTGATCTGTAGCCATCAATAGTGCCTGGTTGTAACTTCCTGTCCTGGAACAAGTACAGGAGGAAGTCAGCTATGGCTTTTAAAGGTGGTGCCCTGAAGTCCACCTGATTACTGAGGCACCACTTTGTAAAAATGGTCCACTTTGCCTCATAGACAGATCTGGTTGATACTCTTTGAGGAGCCTGACTTCATGCTGCCACTGCCTCAGAGAAACCCTGCTCCTTGATTGCTGAGGCTCTAGGAGCCAGGCATGTAGATTCAGATTTGACAGGTTCCTGTGTAGTACCTGGTTGAATGGCTGAGACACTAGATTGGGTATGCTGGGGGAATCTGACTGGACATTTCCACTAGATCCCAGAACCAGGGCATGTTGGGCCATCCCGGTACAATCAGTATAATTCTGTTGCACGGGTAGTCCTGCAACTTCTCCACCACTTTGCCCAAGATGGCTGCTAGTGGAAAGGCGTACGGGTCCAGTCCTTCCCATGACAGGCTGAGAGCATCCACTGCCCATGCCTGGGGGTCTGGGACCGGTGAGACAAACTGTGGGAGCTTCTTGTCGAACCTGGTGGCAAACAGGTCCACAGTAGGCTGGTGCCAGTCTGGATAGCTTGTCTGTTATCACGTTCAGATGGCCGGGAATGTGTCGAGCTTTGAGAGTAACCTGCTTTCTGGTACACCAGGTCAGAATTCTCCATAGTACGGCACACAGAGGGCCCGACTTCATTCCCCCTTCCTTGTTTATGTAAGCAACCATTGTAGTGCTGTCTGTAGCTAATGAGGACTGTGTTGTTGGTACAGAGGGCCTGAAATTCTTTTAAAGCCAGAAGAACTGCTTTTAACTCTAGACAGTTTATGTGCAGTTTGCTTTCCGGAAGTGACCAGCTTCCCCTTGCCATGTGCTCATTTAAGTGAACGCCCCACGCTTCTTTTGATGTGTCTGTAAAGGTCTGCAGCGCATGTTTTAGTGGGTGTAATGGTTGACCTGTGATAACATTGCTTTCCTCCAGCCACCATTTTAGATGTGGGTGGAGTGATTTTGGAATGGGAATGGTCTTTTCCAGTGTCTCTGGCACTCTCCAATTTATTTTTTAAGATGCCACTGCATGGGTCTCATGCAAACGGACCAAATGTACCTGTTTTTCTGTGGCAGTCAGTAATCCAATCAAAGACATTAGATTCCAGACTGGACACACTGGACTGGACATATTTCCCGTATTTTTGTCTGTAGGGTCTGCCAACATTCTGGTGTGGGTCTGACCCTGTCCTCTTTCAAATCGAACTGGTAACCTACCCAATTGAAAACTTGTTTGGGTTCCAGCTCTGATTTTTCCTCGTTCACTAGCCAGCCCAATTCTCGACAGAGAGCTACCAAGGTTTGTGTGTGTTGCAGATAAGTTTGGTGGGATCTGGCTCTGACCAACCAGTCATCTAGGTACTGGTGGATTCTTATACCCTTTTCCATTGCAAGAAGTTTCACCTCTTTGGCCACCACTGTATATTCCATGGGAGCTGTGGACAGACGAAAGGGTAGTGCTTTGAATTGATAAGTCTCGCCTTGGATATGAATGCGCATGTACTTCCTGGACTGGCTGTTTATTGGTATATGGAAGCATGCGTCTTTGAAGTCTGTTGAGGTCACCCACTCCCCTGCCTGGAGTGAGGTTCTTATTGTCTCTGGAGTCTCCATTTTGAAAGACTGTGTTTTCAAATAATTGTTCAGTGTGCTCAGGTCCAAGATAGGTCGCCACCGGTTGTCAGGTTTGTAAAAGCCCAGATACTGCGGATTTTGAACTAATTCTACAGCATTTTTGTCTAACAGCTGATGCAATGCCTCCAACAGGTAGCTGTTCCTGTGCGGATTTACATAGCAGCTTGTTATTGTGGGATTTCTTGTCAGATTGGGCCGGAACCGAAAGGGAAGTATGTAACCCTCTCTGAGGACTGCTAGTACTTTGGGGCTGACGCCTAGGGCTGCCCATTTTTCCCAAAACTGGTGTAATCTGGCCCCTATAGGTAGATTTGGTACAACAGGTGGGACATTTGTGACATTTTGTACAGAACTCGAGTGATTTACACAGGAAACACCTTTCACAGATTTTATTGCTCTTTGATGATCAGGATTTACACCTTTCTTTTGTGGCAACCCTCCTGCAAAAGGAACATGACTTGCAACATGACAATATACAGGTGAAAGAGTTCTTGTCTTTAAACTTGGGTTTACACAATAACAGTCCTTCCTGGTTACAGGTACAGAGTTCAAATCCCTTACTGCACTGGTCACAACACAATAATTGTCATTTATATTGCTTCTGTGTCTTGGCAGGTCGCTGGGAGAAAGAAGCAGTTTTGCCCAGTGGGATCTCTGACCACGCCTTCTACCAAGTTGTTTCCAGGCGGGGAGACCGGATTTCCTGTCCTGATCTGGTTGTTGCTGTCTGCCAGACTGGCTATAAGGGTGAAAGCGTTGTTGACCCTTAGAAGATGAACTGGGTGTACGCTTATCCTCATGATGTCTTATTTCCTCTTCTGCCTTGGATATCAGGTGATCTGGGAATAAGGCACTCATATGCAGGGGGGCAGACCTGAGAGCATTCAGGGTGTCCTGTTTTATGCCAGCCTTGATGTAATCCAGATAACTGTCCTTGCGTGTCAGTGTAAAGTTAGCAACATTAATAAATACACCCTCCGACAAGTCTTGCGTGGTCCTAGCCATTGCCTGGGTGATGCTCCGGTTGAAAGTGACCAAGAAGTCCAGTTCTTCAACAGCTTGGTGAACTTTACTGGTAGATTTCCCCTTGCTCTTGTCACCTTGTATAATTTTCAGCTGGGTAGACATAGAGTCCTGCACTTTGGTCAAGCAACGAGAGAAACCAGCAGCCTGATTACACATATAGCTCTGGTCGGGTGCTGCCCTCTCCCACTTCCTGAATGTGTCTTGAGAAACCGGTCTGGAAGCTGGAACAGATGGGAGTGAACGGTTTACAATTCGAGGAAAACTACTGTTCAGACGAGCCGACCTGGAGAAGTCTTTCTTCTCAGCAAACATATCATACCACTTCAGTGTCCTTGGTGGTTTCACAAACTGATCCTTGACTAATCCAGCTGTCTCTGATGCCTGGGAGGGGTAGCCTTCCTGTACAGTAATGTTCAGCTTCTCAAACTTACGGCAGAGCCAGTCATCCACCGGATCTTTAACAGACACTTTTCCCGGTTGCTGAGATTTGGTCTCCCTGTAGGTCTGCTCTGCATTCAACTCCCGGTCCACATCTAACAATTCTTCTTGATCTGGACCTGTGGACTGTATATCAGAGAGTTCGCCTTCTTCGTCCAAGCTGGGAGAAGGGTGATCACTCAGCTGATCTTCATCAGAGACCGATTCATCTTGAGAAGCAGGTACAGCGGTAAGGGGGGTGGACCGGTTAGCAGCAAAGACAGGCTGAGCAGTGGGACCTGGGGGCTGAACCTCGGGTCGACCACTGGCACTGACAGCAGCAGGAGGCCTCACATCTTGGCTGGTAGGTTGAAAATCTCCAGTAGCACCGGGAGCCTCAACAGGCCGGGTGGCAGGAAGTGCATCGGGAGCCTCAACAGGCTGGGTGGCTTTCTTCTTCCCGGAAGCACCGGCAGTAGAGATCTGGCTGGAAAACTGCTGTTCTGGTGGAATAAAGGGCTTGTCTGAAACCACCACACTGGAGCTCTGAACGGGTTCCATCGGGAGCTGGAAAGTCTTTGACAGGAAAAGGGCTTCCAAACGAGCAAATCGTTCTGACTACTTGTCATCAAGATTCTTCAGGTCAGACTGGTATTCTGGAGCTTTGCTGGACTTGGCAGTCTTCTTGGGTGATTTGTGAGAGGTCTTTTTCTTCTAGAAGGTGTACTTTCGCCTCTATCACTGGATTCACCCTTCCCACTCTCAACCTGCCCCAAGACAGTAACTGTAGATGGATCTACAAGGGGTGGGGGTGGGGGAGGGAGAGCTAGTCTTCTTCTGGTGTTCCTTCCTCGCTCTTCCGGTGGGGGTGGCCAGCTGAGATTTCTGTTCAGGGGTGAACTTGTCACAGATCTCGCAAGGTTTCTTCTCAACACATGGGTCTTGTCCTACCCCTTTATCACGGCACCTCGCGCACTTTGAATGAGTGTCAAAAAGTGCCATCGCATGGCCACAAGTCCCTCTTCTTTGTCCTGGGGACGCCATAATGATCTTGAACAACAAATATTAAGATGGAAATGAAAAATATATAAAAGTTCGTGAGTTGTCTTCAAAAATCTTCACTTTACAAAAACATGTCTGTACACTCCACGCGCCAAACGAAAAAGACGCGATGACGTCATTCTGTGTAGACAGGAAGTATGCACGAGGCGACACCTGGCGAATGTACACTCTGTGACCGGTCCTGGCGGTAGTTTATACAGGATGACTTTTTCTGTCATTTGGCGGGACTGGTCGCGCCGACCAGTAAAGCAATTGTCCATTGGATAGGATGTATTAACGCAATAAAACATGTATTTATGATAAATAGGCCTGTTTGGAGATGTGTCAAAAACACCTTACAAAGGCCTAAAACATACAAAAGGAAATACAAGCATTATTTTACAGAAATACAACATACAGAAACAATGTTATATATACTTTATTCACATTCAATTCTGCATGGGTATGGAAATGGTTTACTTTCTTCAGTCTCTGAATGTCTAATGGATTTCAATTAATTTGATTAGTTTGGCTTTAACACCAGTATAAACAGGTTATATATGTCATGTAAGAAGAGCTAGCTGAGGGCAAGGAGAAAATAGATGCATATTAGGTCACGATTATTTACTATCAAACACCAGGAATTAACTAGCATCTAAAACATTTTCCTCTGAGGTTAAGCCTACTTCAAAATCTTGGGGGCAGCTATGCTAATGTGTTACCGCATAATGCCAGATGATGTACATCACAGAAATTTTCAGCTTTTTCCCATTACTTCTTGGTATTTACAAACTGTAAAGGATTTTTACATTTAAATACACCACACAGATTGATCACTCACAAATCATGACTAATGACCTCAGTGAAACAGTTTCACGGATTTTGCTGCTTTACACACTGTGTAGTTAGTGTGCTTCACTTTGCACATTTCTGTGCAGATATGGTGTACTTACATTCATGCATCACTTTTCCCAGGTCTCTCACAATTTCCTTGGCATTTGGTCTCTTGGCAATATCTTTCTGCAGACATTTGGAAATGAGTTCACCCACTCCTTGAAAGCAACCTTCAGGGGGCTCCAGACCTCCTTTGTATAGAACTGTCTTCAGAAGCTGAGGAAAAAACATGTTCCATGTGTAGTATTGTTTTGAGTAAACAAAGAAAAATGACCATGGGAACCTAGAGTCATATCGAACACATTGTGCAAAACTATTGTGAAAATCTAAATGCCTTGTTAGAAACTGTCACAATAATCTAGAGTAAAACTAATTATCTCGTGGAAAATAGTCCTTTGACATGTAAGTAAAATAAAATATCTTGTGAAACACTCTACTGTGAAATGTAAATAAAATCAAACACCTTACATTACACTATCATGAAAATCATACATGGTATAAATGTCTTCTGCAGCGTTGTTATTAGAATAATATACATAATGAAATTATAGAAACATTTATATAGTGAATAATTGATAAAGATACTCTAATGCGCTGGAGTACAAAAAGGGACAGCTCAAAACCAAGCAAAGGTGATACCAAACTAGGTGCCCACCAGTCTTGAGTTTGCACCTGAAACTGGAGAAGGTCTGTTGGGATATGACAATTTGGGGGAGCCTGTTCCATTAACCTGTTAAAGCTGTGGCAAAACCATGCTTACATATCACCTTATAGGGACTGATTCAGAAAACTGATAGCCTATTTCCATGAGTGAGATTAGTAGAATTGATTGAAGATGATAAATAACGAGGTTGGGAGAAATATCAAGCTAAATCTCTTGTGCAATAGTCACAGAAGAAAAATCAGTTAAATATTTTGTGTGACTTTCTCTTAAACTGTCAAAATGTTACTGTTATTTAACTATTTATAAGTTAAATATTGACCTTATCCTCACCATTGCTATATACTGGCAAGAGTAAATATCAACAGCCAACCTAAATATGCCAAAAATTGTAGACCTGCTCATATTCTTACTGCACATGCTGTGTTTTAGGATTAAACTATGATATTTTCATACTCCCAAAATAACATGTGAAGAATATCAGGAAACTAGAAATAGGATGGCCTGCTTAAGAGTAGCTGCAACATATGAAAAGAAACAGGATAGCATAGAAGAACACACATTATCATGTGTAATGTCCACCCCATGAACGTTTTGCAACAATTGTACAGTAGTCTTACAAGACCCTGTTTCGTTTGTAAAATATATCAATGATGTTAAAATATTTATTAGTATACATGTAAATTATTTCAGCTTCATGCCTTTTAGCATTGGTCTAAAATTGGTCAAAATCACTCTGACTCTAAAGGTTTTTCAGATAACCAACATTTTTGTTTTCCAATAAAATTGAAGATGGTGGGTGAAATTTGACATTTTTCAGAGACAATATACCAAAGCTCTCTAATATCCAAATGGTCAAAAATTAGCTTAAAATTGCTCTAACCCTAACAGTTTTCGTGATAAACAACATTTTCAATTTCCGCCAAAATTCAAGATGGCGGACAAAATTCTGGAAATTCAACTTTTTTCACAGGCACTATATCTAAGGTCTCTACTACCCAAAGGGTCCAAACATTGCTCGAAATCATTTTATCTCTAAGGATTTTTGAGATACATGACACTTTCAATTTTTGCCAAAATTCAAGATGGCAGACAAAATCTTGTTCCCAAGATAAATATCTTTTTTGCATTTTATGCAGAAATTCAAGATGGCTGCCAAAAATGGCGGGAAAGTGGTTTTTTGTGAAAAGTCACATGTAGACTCTGCAGATACCCTGCGGGTTAAAAATTTAATCAAAATCGCTCTTTCTTGAACCATTTTCAAGACAAATGCGATTTTGCATTTTACGCACAAATTCAAGATGGCTGCCAAAAATGGCGGGAAAGTGTTTTTTTGTGAAAAGTCGCAAGTAGACTCTGCAAATAACTTGCAGGTCCGAAATTTTATCTCAAACGTTTTCCCAGTAAACGTGTTTTGTATTTTACGCAGAAATTCAAGATGGCCATCAAAAAATGACAGGAAAGCGATTTTTGCAAAATGTTGCCAGTACACTCTGCACATACCCTGTGGGTCCCAAATTTTGTCGAAATCGCTCTATCTCGAACCGTTTCCGAGATAAATGCACTTTTGGGCTTTACGCAGAAATTCAAGATGGCTGCCAAAAGTGATGGGAAAGCGATTTTTTTGCAAGAAGTCGCCAGTTGACTGTTCTGATAACCTGCGGGTCCAAATTTTTATCGAAATCACTCGATTTCACGTCGTTTCCAAGATAAATGCGCTTTTGCATTTTACACAGAAATTCAAGATAGCTGCTAAAAGTGGCAGGAAAGCGATTTTTGTGAAAAGTCACCAGTAGACTCTGCATATACCCTGCAGGTCCAAATTTTCGTCGAAATCGCTCTATCTCGCACCATTTACGAGATAAATGCACTTTTGCATTTTACGCAGAAATTCAAGATGGCTGTCAAAAGTGGCGGGAAAGAGATTTTTGCTTGAAGTCGCCAGTTGACTGTTCTGATAACCTGCTGGTCCAAAATTTAATCACTCTATCTTTCACCGTTTCCAAGATACGTGTTTTTACATTTCACGCAGAAATTCAAGATGGCCTCCAAAAGTGGCGGGAAAGTGATTTTTGTGAAAAGTTGCCGGTACACTCTGGATACCCGGGGGATTTCGACGAAGAGATAGACAAATTTATGTTTTTTTGCTATGTAGCTATTACTCTATTACTCAGGAGGTTCAAGCTATTACCATCAACAACAATACCAATCATTCAGTTATACAGCTATCTTCACAAAAAGCAATCCCATGTAAGCTATTAACCCAATAAACACCCATACCAAATTTGGTAAAGATAGGATAAATACTTTTCCTTGAAATGACCGGAAACCAAGTGTGACAACGGACGGCGGACGCTGGAAAAAGCAAAAATAACTAGAAAATATGCCTCCTAGGAAATATACCTCCTAGAATGAATGCCTCCTGAATATTTTGTGACCAGGAAAAATACCTCCTAAGAAAAAAAGTTCTTTCAACTATTATAACACTACAGGTTCACATTACAACTTCAGAGGCATCTTCATTTTTTCCACTTGAGTCTTATAGTCGCCAATGCCTGTCAAAAATCACAGTCTTTTACCCATTTTGCTTAGCTGTACAAATGTATGTAAGTTTCTCTTGTAAGGTTTTGCTGGTGCTTCTCACTCTTTTGGCTGGCTGCTCATCCCTGGTTTCCATTATGACAGGTGTCGTGTTTTTCTTGTAATTACATTTCTGCCCCTCCTAGTGCATCTAACTGCGATCAACTCCTTACAGAGGGGATAACCTATGTTGTAATTTGATAAGAATGCATATTGTAAGCCATACAGGCCACAACTATTTCCTCAAGAAACCTCACAGCCATAAATCCTGCTTTTAAACTGGTCCAGATTACAGCTGAAGGGATACCCTTTCAAGAAGATATTTGTAATTTGTACTTCATGATATTGTACATTCTGGTTTTTACTGTACATATCTGAAATGAACATGTTTTTGATATTATACGTTATAGGTTTCATATGTAACATGTTTACAAGTTAAAATAATTTTTTTTCTCAGGAGGCATATTTTCCTAGTCACAAAATATCCAGGAAGCATTCTTTCTAGGAGGCATTTTTTGCAGGAGGCATTTTTTTCTGTGAGGTATTTTGTCCAGGAGGCATTTTTTTTCCCGGATTCTGTATGTCCTACATTCTTTGGTAATGTTCTCGGAGAAGAGGTCTCAAGTGAAAGGGTACACTGACCACAGACATTTCTGTTCAAAATGTCATTAGTATCAGACTTCAGTATAAAACACTAATTGAATGCAGTGGACTAAGATGCTTAAGAACTATTGTTTAAAATTACTGATTGTGCTTCAACTAAAACCTTAACAAAACCACTAATAAAATCCAGTGAAGCAAAGTACGTTAAACTTTTTGTTCAAAAGTTACTGATGATTTTGCTTCAGAGTTATTGCTTACAAGAAAAATAAAGTTACAAACAAGTCAAGCTATAGCACTAGAAAAATGTTACTGGATTTATTGGGAAAGAAAATTGAAAAATTTTGTTGTAATTTTAATTTTTATTAGATAAATACTTACCATTTCCTGACCATTGCTATATGTTGGTGCCATCCAACTCACTGGCCAACGTTGAGAAACGTTTTAAGAAACCTTAAGAGGCCAGTGAGTGAGTGTGAACTAGCATGTCCCCCTAGTGGTCATGTGACCACGCTAGTAAACAACCTTCATTATTTTTGTTGCAGAAAATACTCCCCTAGTACTGAATCTGCGGGGAGGTAGGGGGGGACTATCCTGGTCAGGAAATAGTAAGTATTTATCTAATAAAAATTAAAATTACAACAAAATTTTTCAATTTTATTGCGAAAAATACACTTACCATTTCCTGACCATTGCTGAATGCAGCCTTCATGGAAGGAGGGCAGTACTAGAATATAAAGACCCAGTACACCACTCTGCACAGCTATCATACACAGCACAATCCTATAGGCATTCAGATCCAAACTCACCTCCCAGATGAGGCAGTGGAACTGTTGAGCACTACAAAACAACACAGCCTTGTTGTTGTTGTTGTAGGAAGGAAGTAATCATTACAGAGATTCACTACCTAGCCTACAACTAAAACATTATGAGAAGTTTACATTGAAATTTACATGCATACAACAACATATAAACTTCCAACAGTCACCACATACCATACAGATCCCCTAAATCATAGTATGTAGTTGAAGTTCTCACAAATTGACAGTTATTGCCACAGTTGAATGCTGTATCTAGACAAACATCCAACACCCACACAGGTGACACTAATATTGGAAGTGTCATCAGCATATTGTGTAATTCCAAGTCTGAATGAAGTCAACAAATCTGCCTAATATAAAAACAGATAGTATGACAGACATACAGCTGCAAATGCATACTAAAGTATCAATATAAGTATCACGCATATACTCATAACAAACTGTAGGACACAATATCAAAGTCTGACCACAAGCAAACCAAGCAGGTGAGACTGAAAATTGGTAAAAAAAGTTATGGTTTCCAGTAACATGCATCTAAAAATTCATATACAGAAACACTATCCTAAAACCTAAAGATTCTTGCTTTGACTCGCTGCTGTTGAGAGTCAGAATTTGACTTCTCCTCAGTCAAAATGATAGTCTGCCTACAGCAAGATAAGATAGTTGACATGAAAATATCTGCTGTAAAGCCTTCCTAACTAGGCACAGACAAGACATAATAATTCCTCATTGAATCCTTTGTCCCAAGTAAAAGTATTTCAAAATCTCACAAGACAAAGAGATCTATCTTGAGTAAAACTGCTGTCTCAGTGATTGAGAGCTGGCATATCGACCGGCTTACTTGAAGTAGGCCCATCCGAAGCCAACTGATTCTTGTGAGCAATACTCATTTAAAGTAAGGGAAGACAATGCTAACGAGAATACCCTTCTTCCTTTGCCTAATGTCAAAGTCAAAAGAAAGACCGTCTTGAAAGTTAATAACCTCCAAGAAATCTTCCCCAAAGGCTCAAAAGACTGTCTGGTGAGACCAAACAAGACCAGAGACAAAAGGTAAAGAAGGCTTAACCTATTGGCTACTGGATAGTCTCTATAGAAATATGTCAACAATCTATACAGCTGAAGAGTTCTAGAGACTTATTCCCCTTCAAGGAAAGCAATCTACCATTGTTATTCTGTAACCAGCAATAGTAGATGGCTTAAGATTCTTTTCCTTAAAGAAATAATTAAGGAAATTTGCTACATCTAGAAAAGTAGTATCTGAGAAGTTCACCACAAAGAAGCCTCAGATGTGCATAGATCTACCAGGTCCCACAACCAAGAACATCCACCATGACCATCATGATTCAATCATGATGAATCTGCACCTGAAGGTGGGCATCTTCTAAATCACTGAAGAATCCTTGGCTATCCTGGTGCAACCATGATGATTTTGCACCTGTAGGTGATCATCTTGAATCACCTGAGGAATGAGAGCCACTGGAACAAACACAAAGCTGTCCAGATCCTCCCAAAAAATGAGTAATGCACCTGTTCCCCAAGCCCCACAGTCTAAGAAAGGAAACACATACACTGGAAGCTTAAGATTCAGGTTGTTGGATACCAATGGCAGAATGATTGAACTCACCTGCAAGGGAAGCCCTAAAAGGAACCTTTGTGGAACAGATCCACCAGATCCCAAAAATAAGACATCCCTAGCCACTCTGATGCAATCCAGATGATTCTGCACCTAAATCTTGGAGTAGCCCTACTTAATAGCTACAAAAGAATTTTCTTGCCTTTCCTGAGATCTTTGACTTATCAAGATAACCTCTCAAGGCTCTCACTGGACAAAGAAACTTATCTCGCACCAAAGCATACTCTAAAGAAGGTTTCAAAGCAGGAATGACTACAGGTTGAAAATCAAAGAAGCCTTAGAAGCCAAATGATTCACCTGCATCACCTGAAGAATCAAGAATCAAGGTCACAGGACCAAACAAACTGTCCAGTCCATCCCAAGAAAAGTTGAAAAAGACAAGCTTGTGGTTCAAACTAGTTGCAAAACAATTCCATCATTGGTGATTGTAATCAAAGACATATTTGATTGAACACCTGAATCAGAATAGAAGATTCAAAAGTCATCCAAAAACACATTCAATTTGAATCATCTTGACTCTCATGAACAAAGAATTTGTTGGAATATTTGTATACCCTGGGAAGTGATATGCCTGAATCTGAACCCATGGCATTCGTCCAAGGAATGATTCTTCAGATAAGGAAACACATTCCTGAAAGTGGGTACTTCCCTACCTGTTCAGATAGGAAACCACTGAAGAAATATCTGGGGAAATCAACAGATTCAGAATCCGAATCAGACCTCCAAATGATTCTAAAGGTAGCAGCCCTGTTAATGTGGAGTCTTGACCCCTCATGATACAACAGACCACTGGCTGTTTGATGCCAGAATTGGGCATCCCAACCCTTAAAGAAAACATCTAATAACAGAAAGAGATTGTGCTCCTTCTGATGAAGTAAAGGGAGCTCCTGCAAACTGAAAATGATCCCTAAGAACCTGAGAACAGAAAAACTGGTACATTATCTGTGTATAATGTGTGGTATCTGTGGTACATTAGCAGATAAACAAATGACCCAATGGCACTGTTTTGTCCTATGAAGCCATACCGCCACCAAAGAAATGGCTTCCTTAGAAACCATTAGCCGGAGAAAAAGCTTGTTATGAGTAAAGATGTACCCTAAGGTGGAATCTGCAATCCAAACTAAAAATCCTGGTGCTTTAGACAAGATGTTTTTTTTTTGTTTTTTTTTAATGTATATAAGCTGGTGAACACCCAATGCCTTCTACTGCAGCCATCAGGTTCACTATCCGTTGATACAATAGTAAAGTCAAAAATAAACCATTTCCAAGAGCAAAGCAATGAAATGGTCTATATACTGGTAAAGCATGATGCGTTCTTATAGATCCCACAACCTCACCATGGACTAACATAGCAAACAGGCAGTGAACCGGTGTGAACTGTCATCAACAGGGAAGTGAAGATAACAATTCGCGTGAATCTGGCTATGGAAGAATGCAACTGTACTGTAAGGAAACGCGTTAACACACCCATTCACTTACAAGTAACAACTCGCGAAAAACCCAACAATATGAAAATAAGGTACTTAATTAGGCTTATTTACCTCAACTATTAGCGGTAGCCATCTCTTCCCAGCTTATCACAACCGATAAACTGTAAAATTGTAGCGATATCACCATCTTACTGGTGTTATCGCCCTTTTGTCGATCATTTCATACACAGCTTTTATGCAAACTGATGTCTCCCGCATTTATTCATTTATTCTTCAAACACATGTCCACAACTGCTTTAGGAACATGAATAAGTAATCCTTCCTGCTACTGTTGCTTCTGTAAAAGGTAAAGTATGGTTGAAAGAATCCTCTTACTATGTTGAGATGTAAAAGTAGAATATCTGCCACTAGTGGACAAACATTCCTCCTAAAGATTACTCCCAACCCCTCTAAGTCTTACAGAGGAAGAGAGTTTGAAACAGAGTTGGAGGATTAATTATCATAATGGGAACAAAACTGCCCTGGGGCACTAATCCCCTTTCTAGCCATGAGTAGGAGTTTGCTCCTTCCCAGACAGAAGAAACACTATATCCGAGATCACAAAATGAAGTTTTCCTGGACATTTGACCAAAACTTCAGCAGGAGAAAACCTCATTAAGAGTGAAAAATGCACTTTTATTCTACCAAAATCATCTAAGAGATAAGATAGAGAAAAGTAAGACTTGTAACACTCCTGATAAGTAACAAGTTGAAGACTGATCCCAGCACTGCCCAACAAACAATTCCTGACTACTGAGGCTGTAATTGCAAAAAACTCTGCACACAGCCCAAGGCATAAAAGAAACTCTGTGAGATCCTGCAATCCTTAGCTCCTTGAAGACGTCCTGCCAGAGGTCCTGTTAGACCACTTCAAAAAATTATCCAGGCTTTAACATGCTCTCTGCAGCAGAAACCCAGAGAACATGTACTCCTGAACAATAAATTGACAATGGTTACTAGTTCATATGTACCGGTGTCGGTCTGAGAGCAGCTGAAAAACCGGTAAGAAACCACAGAAACAAATGCCCATTACTGGGATGAATCACAGCTCCGGGAATCTGACAAACCGATTTCTGACCTTTTGGGAGGTATGGAAACTCGATTGTCTTCGGATGACGTCATGCAGGTATTTTCCTCCGTGAAAAGTTCCGACTGAACCTCACCGGAGGAAATAAACGGTGTAAAAGATCCACTCTGCATCCGGAACTTGCCCACGATGTAGCTTCCAAGAAAATCAATGATGTCTGCCACCATAGGGGATTCCAACCAGAACCTATTCGGCAGAGCATGATGTGGTGAGATCTTTGCTACCAAACGCCTGGCTATACGAACCCAACGTGTGATAAGCTTCGAGACAATCGAATTGTCTCCATCGTTTCCTTTGTCGCCTAGCAACATGTAAACTGTCCCTGCCGGAGCTAGTATGACTGCCGACAGTTTCAGTGTTAAAAAATGAAGTAAATCTTCTCCCATATGATGTAATACGAGATTTATGAAGAAAAACATGCATTCTGAGCAACAGAAGATCTTCATCCAACGACAAACATTCCTGTCGCCATCTTACAAAATGGTCATCAATCCGTGAAGAAATGTCCACAAAAACACTTTTCCTCTGTGCTTTTCCTCTTAATTTTGTCCTGAGAAGACATAGTCAACACAGATGTCTTATAACAGAACTCAAATCCACCAAAAGTCAAAAAAAAACTTAATAAAAATCCGAAAAGAAAATAAACATCCACACTCTAGGATGGCCAACAAAAATAATGAAGGTTGTTTACTAGCGTGGTCACATGACCACTAGGGGGACATGCTAGTTCACACTCACTCACTGGCCTCTTAAGGTTTCTTAAAACGTTTCTCAACGTTGGCCAGTGAGTTGGATGGCACCAACATATAGCAATGGTTAGGAAATGGTAAGTGTATTTTTCGCAATAAAAGTATGAGTTTATATATTGCAATATTTATGAATGATTTAGCAATTGAAATTAAAAATCTAGGCTTAGGAATAAGAGTAGGAGATCATGATCCATTCCAAACTTCAATAATGCACAAAATTAAGACCAAACAAGTTACTGGACTTGTTGTAGCTGTGGAAAAAGTAGCCTAATAACATATTTTAACAAAATGCTGTGAACGCAATACTTTTCAAGTTATAAGTGATTTAGTGCATCACTTCAGGAATTTGAATGCATTAAAATTTCAAAAATTAACTTCCCACTTGATTTAAAATTAATTAAATGTAGAAGTCTAAGTGAAATGGAAGAAAGTAAAAAAAACAATATACATTCCAAAGAACAGCATAAATATTCCACTTTTTTTGTTCCACTTTTGCTTCACACACACATATATATATCTCTATCTATCATCTCCCTCCATCAATCCCCCCACTTCCCCCACTGAGGCCATTCTTTTTTCCACTTGCTTCTTATGTGCACTAAAGGGGAGTTGGGGGGTTCTTTCTGCATAGAAAGACTTTCCATGAATATGCCTTTTGATAGATATCACACAAAAGCAAATAAAGAGTTGGGGAGGAAGAAGAAAAGGACAAGTCATTCATTTCCACTCAGCTGGAGATACATAAAATGCTGTACAAGAAAAACTGTTTATGAGAAAGTGTTTTTTTTTCAAGCATCTTATATTGTGAAAGAAGTCAGGTATAAACATTTGACCAATTTATATAGTCTATGTGAACAAGTAGCTAGATCATCAACTCCTTCTACAAAACAAAAGTTGAATCAATTGAACCTTTTTTTCCAAAAAGGAAAAGTTATATCCCCACAATTGCAAAAGAATGGAATCAGAAGAATGTGGTTTTTTAATGTGCCTAAAATTGGGAATTTATATTTGTGTCAACACTGATCAGTTGCAATATGTTAATAACCACATCAGTGCATCATAAATAGCTCATTTTTTCATAAACACTAAGAGATTAGGTTTGCCAGACAGCATAAATATTTTTAAGTATACATATGCCGGGTGTGGTTTTAAAAAGTGTTAAAATAAATGAGGAGGGAGCAAGAAGTATATGTATCATGTTAAGATGGCCAAAGCCTCTTAAGTACAGGAATTTTAAGTGAAATGTTATACAAAATCTTACTTTAGTACAATCAATGTCAAGTTAAACTGATGTTACTGAACAGTAAATCAGTTAGGGGCTGAAAATCCTCATTTTCACGTCAAGATGGCCATGACTGTACTTGTATTGGAACTCCAAGGTGGAAAGAAAATAAGAATGTCCCTAATGTCATCTTTAAAAGTGTACAAAATTTAACTGAGCTCTGCTGAACAATACGATAGCTGGAGATTAAAAACTCCATAATTTCACTGTAAAGTGACCACAAGTTCATCCATATTGCGACTTTAAGGTGACCATAAAATGAGAATGTCCCTTTTGTCATCCTTTATAAGTGAACAAAGTTTAGCTGAGGTCAGTTGAACAATAAGATAGCTGGAGGCCGAAAACTTCGTTTTTTCACTGAAAAGTGATCATAACTTCATTCATATTGGGACTTTAAGGTGACCATAAAAGCAGAATGTCCTTTCTGCCAACCTTTATAAATGTCGCAAGTTTTATTTGAAAAATGTAAATATTAACTAAGCTTAGGGCTGAAAAACTCTACATTTTAAGTTTAAGATGGCCTAACATTATTAATATTTGAATCATAAGGTAGTAAGAGTGTTCTTTTGATGTACCTCAATATCAATATATGTTAGATTTTTAAAAAGATGGAAAAATAACAGGCCAGCCAATTTTATTCCAATTTGATGATTTTAGGGGGGCCATAGCCCTAATAATATTAACAGTTTAAGGTCACCATAAAGTCAGGATAATCCTTTGGTGAACCTTAATATACATGCCAAGTTTGGTTGAAAAGTGTGGAAAACTAAGTGAACTGGAGGGTTAAAACCCACGTGTTGGTCATTAAGGTGACCTTAAGTTTGCAGATACAGAGCTAAAACTTCGGCATGTGAAAGATTATCAAAAAGTAGCTGAATAAGTTATTCCAACAAAACCCCGAAATCCTAACCGTTTTTGAGATACAGACCAAGTACCCATTTTTAAAAAATTTACAAAAATAAAACGCCTCCCATTCAGGTATCTATGGTGCGATTGATGAAAAAATCCTTTCCAACCTTGGAAATTTGGTCTAGAATGTACCAGATAAATTTTATAGCACAGGTGTGTGTGGTTTTTTTCCGAAACGCAATGATGGGGTGTTTTGGAGTTATGCTTAAGGTTACCTTAAGTAAAGCTTAAGGTCTGCGCAAAGTATCTCAAAAATTTTCCCCGCCCCTATAGTTTTAAAAAAAGATAAGAAGGAAAGAAAAATTTGAAAGGCTAAGAAGTTATTCAAGGGAGACCATAATCCGGCGGCGGCGATCAGTCGAACTTCGGTGAAAACAAATAAATGTCCCTGACAGGCCGCTTAATAAGTCCACCCCCCAGTGGGGTGGACATAACTAGGAGCACACAGACAGATAGACAGATATTGGCAACATCAATCCGATGGGTGGGTAAAAATTAAAGCTGTATCCACCCCTGTGTGAGATTTCATAATGAATATTGTGACTTCACCAGTAAAAATATGTGGATGCAAGAAATATTACTGAACACCTAATAGTGTTGTGAGTTTGCCATCAAAATTTTGAAAGAACTCAGAAACTTTCACAGTCTGTCACCACTTCTGAAGTAAAAGTCAAGGTTTGTTAACAACATTGTGTTAACTAAAATTTTGTGTAAAAGAGTGAATATAATCTGCCGAACAGTAACTCTTCAATTGAACAAGTAGTTCGGACACAGTGAATTCCAGCACAACAATAACATTTATAACATTAAACAGAAGGGTTCAAATAAATTTTGTTGCCAA
Organism: Sabellastarte sp. h YS-2021; assembly: GCA_964017235.1. Classification (NCBI taxonomy): domain Eukaryota; kingdom Metazoa; phylum Annelida; class Polychaeta; order Sabellida; family Sabellidae; genus Sabellastarte; species Sabellastarte sp. h YS-2021. The sequence continues at coordinate 143,668,731 of OZ024928.1, forward strand.
TGATAGTAATCATGTCCCTACTTTTCTCTGCCTTTATTATTTTTTCCCCATTCAACCTGTGATGTGCCATTTCCTTTGTTAATTAATGACAGCCTCGCTTTACATTTTAATTATTGTCTGGCTATTAACAATGACATTAAAAAAACACTGGTACAGAGACAAGTACTTGGTTATCCTCTTAATTTACCACTCGATAGCATTCAAAAGTTTTACCATACCTCTTTGATATTGAGGGAAGCAAATGGTCGGTCTCCCTGGGAAAAGACCTCCCACAAGAAGACTCCAAAGCTGTAGATGTCTGAATACTGATTGTTTGCAGTCAGATTGACAACACTTGAGTACAGTTCAGGTGCAATCCAAGGTAACCTGCCAGGTGAAATGTCAAAAGTTTGTTTTAATGCCCATTTCAATAGATTAGGTTTTATCACGACAGACTCGCATGTTAATCCTACAAGTTAACATGATCAGGATGGCAGAGGTGAGAGCCACTGGATCAAATACCAAACCACTGGGCATTATTATTATTATTATTATGTATTTATACTCAGCGCAATATCTCCATATACTACAGGACTCAAAGCGCTATTTAACCAATCCGACTGTACAGGTACAGCCCCAACTCACAAGGAACTGACATTCCCCTAACTGGAAGATAGAGGCTCAAGGATGACCATTTATCAACGTCTTTGAGGTTCTTTAACCTGCCACTGGGGATAGGACCCAATGACAGAGGACCACCATTTTAAGTGGTCATCCGAGCCACTATGTATCTGCCTGTACCTGGGATTGAACCCACGTCCTCTGAGTTCCTAGACAAGTGTGTTACCCGCTAGGCCACAGTGGCATTAACACACACAGCCATACAATAAGTGCTGTGATCAATGACTGATACATACAGGAACTGATAGAGGACATGCATCAGGTGACCTTCTGTTGCTGTGCTAAGCTAATAATGTTTCAGGCTAATCTGCTGCTTCCCATACAGGGTAAAATAACAAAAAGATGAAATGGTTCTATAGAATTTACTAAGTTCAAGGTCTGCAAAAAGTCTTTCAAAACTAATGAGTTTTACAGAACAATATCATCAAAGACTTGTGATGAATTTTCTGTGATAACAGTTTTCAAAGTCTAATGTTAAAAAGACTGCTACAAAATTTGCTGTTCATACTGATCTTTACCAATCTTTCCATTCTTCTGTTCGCATATATGAAATCTGCTGAAGCCGAAGTCTTCTAAAAATATACTCTCATATTAGTTCTATGCAAAATCTGAAGCCAGCGTACCTGTCCTCATTGATCACATGGTCTAGTGGAAGTTTGTTGTACAAGGCCACCATACCTGGGTCACTGAGTTTAACTTTAATACTTGTATTCTGGCTGCCTGTTCCCGAGTTGAAGACGAGGACATTCCGACAACGAATGTTGCCATGGTAACCACAGTTTGATCCACTCTCTTCCTGTGTGTTTTCATGCTGTATAGAGACAAAAATCTGTTTATATTCAAAAGACAAAGTCATTAATTTTATATGGCACTGACAAATGATGGTTATACCTTAACAAATCCTAGGTAGTTGTAACCTATACATTGTCTTGGCTTTACAGAAATGTTTTGAACTACATACCATCCATTAGGTAGATAGGTACTGCATATTTCTCTTTCATTTTTTTCAAACTTTAATATTCGCCCTGTTGTATCAACAAAAATCACCAATAAACCTTATACCAGCATTATACAATTTTGACAATTCAAGATCATTTTGGTGTGAGTAAGTGTTAAGCTATAGAACAGAAGACATTAAAATCATTGTTTGATTTAGATTTAACATTTTCAAGAAGTGTAACCCAAGAATTTAAGACTGATTTCCAGAACTTATTCATCTAAAAAGCTCTGAGTTCTTCACACCCTCCAATCCCCATGGTAAAGAATTTACATACACTGCCGATAACCTTTAGAATACTTTAAGCCATGGGGTTCACTTTTTTGTAACAATTTGCTTATCCATGTACATTTTAATGCACTAGTACATTTAGCATTTTTAAACCCCTCCTTTTTATAATATTTGGGTGAAATGGCTCACTTAATCTTTTCAGTTTATGATTCCAAATAAATGAATAAAACAACTTTTCAATGGAGGAGGAGGGGTTGGTAAACGTATAAGAGGTTGTTAAGTTTTGAAAGACAAAATAGCTTAATAACAGATATTTTGACCATTGGCATCGGTTCTCATTTTTCTTAATGTACCAACAGCTTCTATACATCTGCTACAGCCTTTTTATAGTTTAATTTAAGTATTTGCATTAAGTGCCCGTCACATGTTATGCCCAACACAATGAATACCACATCGTCCAAGTGTAATTTAACACAAACTTGGGGAACCTATTTCGACCAAGTCATGATGTTTAGATGGTGTTCATTACAAGGCCAGATATTGTTCCATATATTTTCCACTACATTCAGAGCTGTTTGGAGGGAAAACTATTCTGTAACCATTTATATCCATTCCTTTAGCATTTGCATCGTTTTGTATTAATAATTTTTATATTCCAGCACAAAGCATGAACAAATAAGGAGATAGTGGAAACGCCTTGCCTAAACCCTCTCTTAACATCAGTGGAAATGCCTTCAAGTTGCCTAAACCCTCTCTTAATATCAAAGAACCATCTATTCCTACAGTTTTCACATTTTCACGTTCTTGTCCTAATTCTTTTAATGTTAATTTTCCTTCTAGAGTTTGGATGTGGATGTGACTAAGTTCTTTATTCTCCTCAACATTTGTCAAGTGCTTCAAGTCTTCGTCCTTCCAATTTTTCTGACCAAATAAATATCTAATAGAGTTAGCAACTGTTTTCAATAATGTTTCCCCATTATTTAGCAGGATTCTTCTATTTTGGTTGTTATTTTTTTCTGGTTGATAAAAATATTTTGTTGGTTTTTCACTTTCATTTCAATACTGAACTCTGGATCTTACTATATATGCCCATTATTTTCTGATACTTTCCAATTGGCTTTTTACATCCTGAAGTAAAGACATGTTATTTGAACTTCAAGCTGTGCTTTCTAAGGTTTTATATCTTCTCTTAATTTTTTTTCCTGATCTTACATGTAATCTGCTTCAGTTTTGAATAACATTATATTGTAATCTCAATGTCTTCTCTGGGATATCTTTTACAGCATTGATTTTATACACTGTTAAAGCAGAATTTATTATTTCTCACTCTTTACTAAAGTTAAAAAGTCAGAATCATTCAAGATGGCTAGTATTCAGTTTCCACAGATCTTTTCCTCTTGTAAAATTGCAAGTTGTTACAATTAATTCAATAATTGAATGGTCTGACCTTTTAAAATACTATCACATTTTGATATCATCTGGATTAAGACTAAGGAACCTTGACAAATTTGCAAATTTAATAAGTAAATTAAATTTTTATAAGTTAATACCCTATCCAATGGACAATAGCTTATCCGGTCGGCGCAGACCGGCCCGCCAAACGTCAGAAAAAGACGTCCTGTGTCTCCACTAGCAGGTCGGTCCGTAGCACCAGTGCACTCGCCAGATGGCGTGTCGTACTTCCTTCCTGTCTAGACAGAGTGACGTCATAGCATCTTTTTTGTTGTCTAAACTTATTAGACCCCTAGTAAGCTGATAGCGGGGTCGGTGGGAGGGTCTCGCGTGTCCATTGGATAGGGTATTAACTTATAAAAATTTAATTTACTTATTAAATTTGCAATTTTATTGCGTTAATACATCCTATCCAATGGACAATAGCTGAATAACTACCGCTTGGTCGGCGGGTAGGTTACTAGGGACTTGTGTGAACTCGTGGAAATTCCTTCTTAAAGCCTGGGTAAACCTTGAAGTTTAAAACCCCTAAGGCTATGGTCGAATATCATCATCCGGTTAACCCGGTTGGAACCGTCAGAGTCGACCTTGTTTTTCTCCCCCCCCCGCCCCCCTTTTTAAAAACAGACCTGCTCTGAGGTAGGGGGAAGAGAGGGATGAGTTCAGTCCCATAAAATTAAGTCTCCCGGAGGTAGTACGTGAGATTTTTTTTTTTTTTTTTTTTTTTTTTTTTGTTGCTCCTTAATTATGTGTAGTATAAACAAATATGTACAAGCATTTACATATGTACAGATCTCCTCTAGGTACCAGTCTGTTGGTGGATCTGTTGAGCAGCCACAACCGGTCCGAGATGGTAGAGCTCTGAGTCAGCCCAAGCCACGTCCTTCAGATAGAATTGGGTGAAGGTATGAGATTTCCATTGGCAGGCTGATAAGATCTGCTCCAAGGAGACTCCCGACTGGAAGGCCTTAGAAGCAGCAAAAGCCCTTACATCATGAGCTTTAACTTGATGCAGAGTGTGGGCTTGATGATCAGAGAGCTCATAGCATAGGATCACAGTTTGTTTGATCCATGAGGAGATAGTGGCAGGCGAGATGTCTTTGTCGAAGCCTTTCTTGAAGGAGACAAAAACTAATTGCTTGTCCTGCCTAAGGTCTGAAGTCCTGTCCAAATAGTAGCGTAAGGCTCTGACTGGACAAAGAGACCTATCAGACTTGAGGGATCTATCCAGAGTAGGAGCCAGGGCTGGTATGACCACCGGGGCTACACTCTCCGGACCCTCCTTGGCCAGCTGATTCTTGGAGAGGAAGCTGGGGGATGGAAACAGAGACACCTTAGACCAGTCCGACTGGTGTCTGATGTTTTTATGCTGCCATGCATGGATCTCACTCCTTCTTTTGCCAGAGCCAAGGGCCAAAAGGAAGACAGTTTTGAAGGTCAGATGCTTCAGAGATGCTTCCCTAAGAGGTTCGAAAGGGGGCTTTGTCAGCTGGTGTAGTACCAGGGAAAGATTCCAGGAAGGTATTCCCCTCCGCCCTTTGGGTCTGTCTCTGTGGAAACTTTCCAAGAGACGAGTGAGATTATGATCTTTGCTGATATTTAGGGTTGTATCACCTAGTTTATCAGCAATGGCAGACCTGTATCCATCAATGGTGCTGGGCTGCAACTTCTTTTCCTCAAAGAGGTACATCAGGAAGTCAGCCACCGACTTTACAGGTGGTGACCTGAAGTCCACCTGATTAGTGTAGCACCACTTTGTAAAAAGGGTCCACTTTGCCTCATAGACTGATCTGGTTGATTTTCTTTGAGGAGCCTCAATTCTTGCTGCCACTGCCTCAGAGAAACCTTGTTCTTTGATTTTTGCGGCTCTAGGAGCCAAGCATGGAGATTTAGATTTGTCAGATTTCTGTGAGGAATCTGATTGAAGGGCTGCGTTAGCAGATTGGGCAGGTTGGGCAGACTGAGAGGGGCCCGACTGGACATGGCCACTAGGTCCCAAAACCAGGGCATGTTGGGCCATCCCGGCGCAATCAGAATGAGTCTTTTGCACGGGGAGTCCAGTAGCTTCTCCACCACTTTGCTCAATATGGCGGTCGGTGGGAAGGCGTATGCATCCAGATCGTCCCATGGCAGAGTGAGTGCATCCACTGCTACAGCCAGGGTGTCCGGTACTGGAGAGACAAACTGAGGTAACTTGCGGTTGAACCTCGTGGCATATAGGTCTATCTGAGGCCGGTGCCATTGTGTGCATAGTTGTTGAAAAACTGCTGGTAGGAGGGACCATTCGGTTTGGATGGTCTGACCCAGTCTGGATAGCTTGTCGGCTATCACATTGAGGTGGCCCGGGATATGCCGGGCCTTTAGGGTCACCTGTCTGTGGGAACACCAGGTTAAGATTCTCCACAGGAGGGCACAGAGTGGGCCTGACCTCATGCCTCCTTCTTTGTTTATGTAAGCGACTACCGTAGTATTGTCGGTTGCCACTAGGACTATTTTGCCCACACAGAGACTTTGGAACTCTTTGAGGGCTAGGAGAACCGCTTTGAGTTCTAGGTAGTTTATGTGCAGCTTGCTTTCTGGTACCGACCAGGACCCTCTTGCCATGGACTCGTTTAAGTGAGCGCCCCACCCTTCTTTTGAGGCGTCTGTAAATATTTGCAGAGCGTGCCTCATAGGGTGTAACGGTTGTCCTTGGAGGACATTGCTTTCTTCCAGCCACCAGCATAAATGTGGGTGCAGGGACCTGGGTAGAGGGATGACCTTTTCTAAGGATTCCGGTACCCTCCAGTTGTTTTTGAGATGCCACTGAATGGGTCTCATGTGTAATCGGCCTAAGTGAACTTGCTTCTCTGTGGCTGTTAACAGACCTATCAAGGACATGAACTGCCGGGCCGGACAGGCCGGCAGCAATAAAAGTTGTTGTATTTTTCCCTGGAGGCTTTGCCACCGGTCCGGTGTCGGTCGGACCCGACCGGACTTGAGGTCGAACTGGTAGCCTACGAAGTTGAAGACTTGTTTGGGTTCCAGCTCTGATTTTTCCAAATTCACTAACCAGCCTAGATCCTGGCATATTTTTACCAGTATCTGAGTATGTTGGAGACAGGCCTGGGGGGATTTGGCTCTTACTAACCAGTCGTCTAGGTACTGGTGGATTCTTATACCCTTGTGCATGGCCATTAGCTTCACTTCCTTTGTGATTACAGTGAATTCCATGGGTGCTGTGGATAGACCAAAGGGAAGAGCTTTGAACTGGTAGGTTTGGTCCTGGACCTGAAATCTGAGGTATTTCCGGGACTGTTTCTGTATCGGTATGTGGAAATAAGCATCCTTGAAGTCCACCGACGTTACCCATTCCCCTTGTAAGAGGGAGGTTCTGATGGTTTCCGGTGTTTCCATCTTGAATTTCTCTACTTTGAGGAATTGGTTCAGATGGCTGAGGTCCAATATAGGTCTCCATTTGTTGTTGGGTTTGGGGACTAAAAAGAGTCGGTTGTAAAACCCTAGCGAGGTCTGATGGTGAACCTGTTCTACAGCATTTTTGTCGATAAGCTGATGCAATGACTCTAACAGGTAGCTGTTCCTGAGAGGATTGGCATAGCAGCTTACGACTGTGGGAATTCTTGTGAGGTTTGGTCGGATCCGGAAAGGGAGGGTGTAGCCCTCTCGCAGGATTTGAACTACTTTGGGACCGGCACCCCGGTCCAGCCAAGTCTGCCAAAAATTTTGCAGTCTGGCCCCTACAGGCAGAGTGAGGGCAGCATTTGGTACATTTGGAACAGAATTGGCATAAGACAATGGAGTGACACAAGAAACACTTTTCAAAGATTTTAATTGACACCTTTTTACTTGACATTCTGGCACCCCGGGACTTATCCCTTTCTTTTGTGGAAGCCCGGATGCAGAAGGTACAAATTTGACAACAGGAGGCTTTACATTTAAAGTCACTAAATTGTTCAATGTATGGTCCGTGTGGAAAGTCCCGGTCATCAACTGGCTTGTATCCTTGTGTACATAATAATTGTCATTTATAGTGTTGGTGACCGCGGGAAGGTCGGGAAGAGAAGTTAGAGGCTTTTCCCCTGCCTCGCTTGAAGGGTCGCCTGTTGATATTCTTCCAGGCGGGTCTGTCCTGTTTTCCCTCCGACCGACTCTCCTGTTTCTTATCAGGGCGTTCATATGGGTGAAAACGTTGCCTAGTATGCGAAGTGGTGGCAGTCGGGTGACTCTTACTATCATACAAGGCAATCTCTTCCTCAGCCTTTTTAACAACTGTTTCTGTAAACAAGGTGGCTATATGGAGTGGGCCGGTCCTAAGGGCAGCAAACGTGTCTGGTTTCACTCCGTTCTTTAGATGGCTGAGATATGAATCCCGACGGGCCAAGGCAAGGTTCCCCATGGTAATGAAAACAAAGTCTGTCAAGTGCTCCATTGCCTTGGCTGTGGCCTGTGTGATGCTAGAATTGAATTCCATAAGGAATTGTAATTCTTCAGAGGCGTCGGATAGTTTCTTGGACACTTTACCTTTATTGTCTGAATGTATAACTTTCAACTGTGCTTGCATGTCCCCTTGCACTTTAAACAAACAGCGATTGAAGCTGGCCGTTTGATTACACACTACTGAGGCCTCTCTGGCCGTCCTCTCCCAGCGCCTGAGTGTATCTTGAGAAATTCTACGCGAAGCTGGGGGTGTAGCTGCTAAGGCGGCTTTCCTGGCTATTCTCCCAAAACTGCTATTCAACTTAGCCGGGCCTGTATGCCAACTGGTGACTGTAGCTGGATCTAACTGTTGGTCAGAGTAAAGACCATACCATTTAGTCTGTGGTTTTGGAGGCCGGAGGAAATGGTCCATGGGAAGACTACCGGCTTCAGTGGTTCTGGAGGGGTATCCCTCAGTCATGTTGAGGTTGAGTTTAGCTAATTTCCGGCAGAGCCAGTCCTCTGTAGGCATTTGTACTGAAATTTTGCTGGGTGCCGGAGCCTTGGGGCCCGCGAAGGGGTTGTCGTCTGAAGGGTTTGAGCTGTCCATATCAGGAATATGAGACCACCCCATGAAGGAACGTATGCCTCTCATAGTTTCCCGGTAGGTTTGCTCTTCTGACGTCGGAAGTTCTTGATCAAATTCCTGGTCGTCGGACAAATCTCCCTCCTCTACAAAAAGTTCCACCGGAGGAGTGTCAGAAAGCTGACTCTGGGTATCTGAGTCCAAACTAGAAATACTGTCTTTTCTGCCCGCCTGAGGGGTCGGTGAAAATGAGCCGGTTGAACTCAAAGGTCGGTCGGAGGGAGGGTGGTCGGATGTCTCAACAGGAAGAGTTGAAGGTCGGTGAGAGTCTGAGCTAGGCTTGCCGGTCGACTTATGCTTCTGAGAAGCGGTGTCTGGACCAGTGCGCCCTTGTGTAGCAGTGTTAGTCTTAGATTTTAGCTTACCGGCCGACTTTTGCTGCGAAGCAATAATGTCTGGGCCAGTGCGCTTAACAGTTGAAGAACCTTGTGAAGCATGTTCTGAGGGCAGCTTACCGGCCGACGGCTGCAAGGCAGCACTAGAGTCTGGGCCAGTGCACTGTGAGATGTCCAGAGACTTTTCACTTGGATGAAAAAAGGGTTCAGAGTCACGTGAAACATTTCCTGGTGGAGGGTGATCTGGAGCGACCCTGACATCTGAAGAGAAGGTAGGTTCTATGGATCTGGCTAAGAGTAAGGCTTCTAGCCTATTGAAACGATCCGCCCATTTGTCCTCAAGGTCTGAAAACTTTTCTTCCGTGGCAGAAGAGAGAGTTGAAGATGAAGATTTCTTGGTTTTAGCAGGGGGCTTTTCCTTTTTGAGTTTCTTATCAGGTGGTGCAGGCGATTTATCAGCACTAGGCCCACTAACAACCCCAATGACGGAGACACTGGCAGGGTCTACAAGATCGTCCGTGGGTTGGGTATTATCCAAACGTTTTGCCTCCCTTTTCTCTTTCTTGATTTTATAAGATGGAGTAGAGATCTGGGCACGTTGCTCAGGGGTGAAAGAATTACAGAGAGTACAGTCTGCAGTGTCTTTGTTAGCAATACACGGTTCCTCACCTTTCCCCTTTTCCCTACAACGTGCGCAGAAGGCATGTCCGTCGAAAATAGCCATTGCATGGCCACAACTCCCTCTCTTCTGGCCAGGTGAAGACATAGTTCATAAAATATAGTTGTAACTTCAAAATAATAAGATTCAAGACGATTTCCAAGCAATAAACTTCAAAAAACACAATTTCTGGCAGAGATAAAATTTTCCACTGTGCACTGGTTCGTGCCAAACGAAAAAGATGCTATGACGTCACTCTGTCTAGACAGGAAGGAAGTACGACACGCCATCTGGCGAGTGCACTGGTGCTACGGACCGACCTGCTAGTGGAGACACAGGACGTCTTTTTCTGACGTTTGGCGGGCCGGTCTGCGCCGACCGGATAAGCTATTGTCCATTGGATAAGATGTATTAACGCAATAAAATGGTCATAATGGAAGGCAGCAGACTTGCTTGAATATCCAGTGGATGCTGTCAAGTTCTTGTCCTCCAGCTTTCATTACATATTAAGGGTCTGTCCCAATATGAACAAGCTGTTAAAATGGGTATGAAAACCTAAACTGTACACTTCAATGCACACTTCACCCTGCTGAGCAATGCTTTCGCTCTGTAAGTATTGCACAGATCTGCCGATGCACTAGGTCTGTATTAACCACTTATCATAAACTGATCACACAGAAACTTTTTAGCTCCAATTCAGGTATAATCAGAACCAGTTTTGGGGTTCCTACATCAGAAAATACTATAGTATTTGTTGTCTTCAGAAGAAGTTTGCAATAACTTGAACCAAATTCTGTGGATATTGCAAGGGTTTTGATTATTCACAGTTTGCTGACAACCTTAAAGCTGTGCTACAACAATACTCACAATGTAGAGCAGAGCCTGTGCCACTTGGTCTGCAATGGACACTTCATCTTCATCATGCATGGGGTTATCCTTTATGTACTGCTCCAGGTTCCCATGTTCTGCATGCTCCAGTACCACTTGGTACGGGTGGAGGCAGATGGCCTGAACCATCACTAAGGTGGGACAGCGCCAGAATGTCACTCTATGCATGCCTTCCATCAGCTCCTGTGTAAATATACAGGTGTCAAGTTCATCTAATGCATGGTACGTCTATTTACAATAACTAAAGATAAACTGTGTCTTTTAAAGGAAAGGAGGGAATTGGTTCAAAGCAGACAAATTATAATTCTTGAGATGTCTACATTACAAAAGCTACATTTAATTAATTAAAATTAACAAAAAATAGAATTTTACTTCATCCGTACTTCCTCCTTTCTTGGGAGGCCGCAGGCATCCGGCTAACGTCCAAGAAAAATAGATGTTTAGTATTGACTGGATCCCTTTGCTGAGAGTGTACCATAACAGTGTAATGTCACGTCTAACCCTTCTTCTCTCGTTGTAAATTTAGCCCATACCCCCTCAGCTGGAATATAGTGGGGAGGCAGGGTGGGACTCTCTTCAGTTCCACATGGTAAGCTTGTAGCTTACAAAAGCTACATTTAATTAATTAAAGTTTTCAATTTTATTGTGCTACAATAGCTTACCCTGTGGAACTGAATGCTGAATCCAACCATCCGGTGGAGGGATTACTGCTGAGACTGGAATAATACTGAATTTTTCTTGGATTTGAATTAAAAAATAAAATGAATATTTGAAAAACCAGTCATGCTTACAGAGCCCCAATTCTGAAAACTGGACCTGTAAGAAGCCAAAAACCAGAAGATTACTGAGTGACAGTACTAATACTGTCTGGATGTTTACCAGCAAGGGCATCACTGTGATGAATACCAGCCCTAAGCTTGAATCTCATAAACTTGCCACCCTAAATATGAGATGATGGTACACTAAAAGCCTTAATACATTATACAGTTAAATAATAGATAATATACTAAACCATAACGTCCCGAGGAGGTAACCAATACCTAGACCCTGGGATTAGACTCCTAAAGACTTGGCTGCAGCGGATGTGCCCCTCCCCCCCCCTTTTCTTTTCGAGGATGAGCAGTCTAAGGGGAAGGGTCTAGGACTTGTGCCGCTACTACTGATCCCAGATACATGTTGTCTGACCAAGTAAGGTATTTTAGGTAAAAATTTGTAAATAAGCTTTCCAGTGATACGCTTGCATGATTTGGTCCACCGATACCCCACCGTAAAAGGCCTTAGAGGCCGCAAAGGCCCTAATGCCATGCGCTTTGACTTGGACGAGATCCAAGGCTTGTTGGTCTGCTTGTTTATAACAAAGTAGAATGGTTTGTTTCAACCAAGAAGAGAGAGTAGCGGGTCTGATATCTGAGGTATGTCCTTTCTTAAAGGAGATGAAGAGAAGGGATCAAGACCCTCTTAGGTCTTTGGTTCGATCCAAATAGTACCTCAGGGCCCGTACCGGACACAAGGTCCTGTCTTCCTTGAATTGTCTATCTACAATGGTAGTTAGGGCAGGAATAGTCACCGGAGACACACTTTGAGAACCTTCTCTTGCTAGTTGGTATTTGGCTATGAAATCTGAAGAGGGGAACAAAGCAACCTTTTCCTATTGGCCTAGATTGGATACTTTGTTTGCAACTCAGGCATGAATTTCGCTGCGGCGCTTGCCGGAGGCCAAAGCTAGCAAAAAAGTAGTTCTGAGGGTAAGATGTTTGAGGTCTGTGTCTTTCATAGGCTCAAAGGGTGCTTTTGTGAGCTCATTGAGTACAACAGAAAGGTTCCACTTTGGAAGATTTCTGGAACTTTTGGGATGATCCCTGTGAAAACTGGAGAGTAACCTGTTAAGGTCTGAACTTTGGGAGATATGGAGCCCTGTTGGGCCCAAGGTGTCAACAATGGCCGTCCTATAACCATCAATGGTCGAAGGGCGCCTGTTTAGATCTTGGTACAGGTACACAAAGAAGTCTGAGACTTGCTTTACAGAGGGAGTGGAGAAATCCACCGAATTTTTTCTGCACCATTTCTCAAATAGGGCCCACTTTGACTTGTAGATGGTCCTTTTTGATGACCTCTGAGGGGCAGCAATTCTCTCTGCCACCTCCACAGATAAGTCTTGTTCTTGGAGCTGTTCACTCTTAGACACCAGGCGTGGAGGTTGATATGTTGTGGATTGCTGTGAAACACATAATTGTGGGACTGTTTGAGAGGAGTTCTTGACACTGGTAGTTTAAGTGGGATCTCTGTTGAGAGCTGCACTAGGTCCCAAAACCAGGGCATCCCTGGCCAGCCTGGGGCTATTACAATGATCAGACAACTGGATTGCCTGATTTTTTGGATCACCCTGTGAAGGAGAGCTGTGGGAGGGAAGCATAAGCAGAGAGACCCAACCAGTTTATGTTCAGAGCATCTATGTCCCAAGCATTTTGGTCTGGGACTGGAGGTACGTACAGTGGAACTTTGTGGTTCAGACGAGTGGCAAATAGATGAGGAGTGAACCACTTGTGACAGATCTGTTTGAACACCTGCGGATGCAGTGACCATTCTGTTGACTGGACTTGGTTCGACCTGGACAGAAGGTCAGCCATCACATTCCACAGGAGAGTGCACATCTCCGCCGAGTGAGTTCCTCCTTGTTTGTTTATGTAGGCTACTACTGTTGAGTTGTCCGTAGCAACCAACACTGTTTGGTTTTGACACTGGTCCTTGAACCTTTGAAGGGCCAGAGAAACCGCCTTCAGCTCTAGAACATTTATGTGTAGCCTTTTTTCCCTGTCTGACCACAGACCCTTTGTAGAGGCTTGCTCTAAGTGAGCACCCTTCGTTTGAGGCATCTGTAAAAAGCTGGGTACTGTGGTCTTTGGGATGAAGGCCTGCACCTTTCATCAAGTCAAGAAACAGGCGACTGTAAACCCGAGAGATTTTACATTTTCCACCCTTTCTATTGCGTTCTTTGACAGAGGAGACTGGATACAAGTGGCCAGACCTTGGTCTTTTTGAAGGGCCTTGTAACCTGATCGAATCAGGGCAGCTCTGACTAAATTTGGTTTTGAGATGAATGGAAGAACGTAACCATTCATGATAATGTTTAAAAACGTCTGAACATTTGTTTCTTAGCCAGTCTCTTCTGAAAGAATGGAGGTGACCTCCTACTGGTGGACTGAGGGAGGCTTGTAAGGAGTCATTGGGGGGAGGGGTTTCCACACCCTCGTCCCCTTGAGTGGGGTCGAAAATGATCTCTGAAGCCTCTGTTGTTCGATTTCCCCCACCTGAGGAAAACAATTGATTACTGCTTTGGGAGGAATTGCCCTCATAGAGGCATTTCCTGTAGGAGCCTCTTTTCTTATTGTGGTGGGGATCATGAAAGGGCTTGTTCTGATAGGGTCCGATACCCTGAGAGTCTTTAGGGGTGCCTTTTTTAAGGAGGAAGTCTTCTCCATCCTTGACTAACTGTGACCTGAACAGGGGAGTAGGCCAAAAAGGCGAGTTCCTCAGTTCTTGACGTCTAGAGTCGCCTAGATGTGGTTGAAGGAGGGTCATCTCGGCCTCGCGTCTTAGCAGGCCAGTGTTGCCCATAGTATACAGCTCCCTCTGGAGTATATGGGCTACAGATTTGCTGAGGCAGGCTAAGGCTCTCTGGTGAATAAGGATTCTCTTATTCATATCACAAAATAGTCACAGGCGTGTTCATAGCCATGCCTGGCAGCTCTTTCAGGATCGGCACCCTTCTAGATCAGGCTTTTAACCCTCTTGAAGGTAGCCTTGATACTGTGCTGACACTTCTCCATAACAGTGTTACAAGAAGAGGCAGTCTTAGCGAAAGTAGCTGTGAAATTGATGGTAGAGAGATTCTACCTAGCTTGGTGTTCAAGTTCCTTAAGAACTTGTAGGGGAACCTTGCCCATAGGGTCCCCAGAGGGCTTGGGAGAAATACAGATCTTGACAAAATCTGTATCTGTATTGAGTTTTGTCTTCAAAACAAGGTTGTCCCACTATGTAGTATTTGGCTATTGAAGCCGGGGGTTTGATATATTTACCCTCAGGTAAATTAGAGGCCAAGAAATCCTGTTCAAATTTCTCAAAAGCATCTTTGAGAATGGAATTTAAAGTGAGCATAGCTGAGGGGCCTCTTTGCCTAAGCTCCTGTTAGCCTTTCTCGTCGTCCAGGCCTAGCACAATGGCAGAGGACCTAGGCAAAGTCTCCCTAGGATCAGGGAGCTCAAGAATCTGCCTAAAAGTTTCCACTTCCTCAGTATATTGTGAAGGGAGGTCAGACATACCTACTTCCCTGTAGAAAAATGGGTTTGTGCTATCCTGTTCATGTTCAGGCTCAGAAGGAGCCTTTTGTTGAGGTTTGGTAGACTTTTTGACAGGGACAGAGGACTGATCTTCCTCTGAAGAAGATGACTGTGAATAGTACTTGGCCCGAACCTTGTGTTTTTTCTTGTCCGAGTGCTTCTTTGCTTTTCGACACACCCTTTTAGGTTGTTCTGAGTGGTTCTCGGAATGAGGATCCGAGTGGTTTTCGGATTCAAGATCAGAGGGTTTGGAAGCAGGGTCAGACTGGACACTTTGAGTGAACTTTGGAGGAATTGGAGGACCATATACATCCGTTTCCATTGGTTGAGCATCCGAGTGGTCAGATGCCCAAGTCGGATGTGAAATCCAAGTCGTGGTCAGGTCTGGTTGTTTGCTTGGTCCAGCTTTTGATAAAGAGGCGGAGGTCTTATCTACCTCCGCCTCGGAGGCTTTTTTGATTAACTGCATTTCGTCTCGGAGAGACTTTATAGCCTCCAGAATGGACACTTGGAAAACCCCCATTTGTTGTTGAAGTTGGATGTTAAATTGATTACCCAGGGATTTTTCTAGTCTACTCTCTATTTTATTCTGCGAAGCAGTACCTGGGTTAGTGGGACAGTCTGAGGAGTCTTCAAAGACAAAAATTTGAATGTAGGGGTTGGGGACGTGGAGATGAAGAAAATAAATTATCAGCAGCACGCTCAAGGTCTGCTGGAGAGCCAGAAAACACCTCCACATTGTCCCCTAATAAGTCCTGATCATCATCCTTACTAGTATTACACGGATCTGATGCTTTTTGTTTCCTGTCATACCGACGTCTGTGCTTAATCTTAATTTGCTGTTCTTCAGAGACATTTGCACAGATATTGCATGGAGATTGGTTTGTAACGGAGGGGTCAATTCCCTTGCCAGATTCCCTGCACGTGGGGCAATAATTGTGGGTATCAAACAGAAAACAGAAGCGATGGCATTTAGATGATCTGGGCTTTGCACTAGTTTGGTGGGAAGACATTTTTACTGCAATAAAATCCGAGTCGAAACGGGGAAAACTCACAAACAATAAATATTCAAAGAATACTTATCGTGCACGTTTCAAGCTATGTCAGAATGATCTATGCAATAAAAATAAACATATGGCTAAATAATAACATCCAACAACATGACTGTATATTCTGAGAAACCAGTGAAAATGTAAGCTTATTTTCAAACGCTTGCTAATCATGCGGCCAACGAGAGGGGTTAGACGCAGGATTACACTATTATGGTACACTTTCAGCACGGGTATCCGGTCAATACTAAACGTCTATTTTTCTTGGACGTTGGCTGGATGCCTGCGGCCTCCAAAGAAAGCATTCAGTTCCACATGGTAAGCTATTGTAGTGCAATAATAGTAATAGTTTTCAAGTTACAACTGATTTACTCAACAGTGAGAACCGGAAAGTAGCTATTGCTCAGCTATGCCATGACCTGCAGGTCTGCAATTTCACTATGTTATAGCTGACCCAAAAGTAGGTGCACAATATATTTATAGAAAATACTTTAAATGCTGCAATAGTTTTCAAGTTACGACTGATTTACTCAACAGTGAGAACCTGAGAATAGCTATTACTCAGCTATGCTATGAGCTGCATGTCTGTAATTTTACTATGTTACTGCTAATTCAAAAGTAGTTGAATAAGATATTTAAACAAAATTCTCTAAATGCAATAGTTTTCAAGTTACAACTGATTCACTCAACAGACAAAACCTCAAAGTAGCTATTGCTCAGCTATTGCTTTACTATGTTAATGTCGACTCAAAAGTATGTGAACAACATGTTTAAACAAAATATTCGAAAACCAATAGTTTACAAGTTATAACTGATTTACTCAAAGTGAAATCTCAAAGTAGCTTTTGCTCGGGTATGCAATGAGCTACAGGTCGGCAATTTTACTATGTTATAGCTGACCAAAAAGTAGGTGAATAACTTATTTAAAGAAAATTCTCTAAATGCAATAACTTTCAAGTTACAATTGATTCACTCAACAATGAAAACCTGAAAGTAGCTATTGCTCAGGTATACATTGAGCTACAGGTCTGCAATTTTCACTATGTTATAGCTGACCAAAAGCAGAATAACATATTTTTCTTGGATTTGAATTAATTAGATTAGAATGAATGTATTAGAATGACCAGTCTGAGTTCCGTTTACAGTGCCCCCGGTTTCACAAAACTGGGCCTGCAAGAAGCCAAAAACCAGAAGGTAATTGAAATGGCAATACTGTCACGATGTCTGGATTTTGAAGGAAGGAGTGCAGCCATGCTCACTAAAAATGGCATAAATAGCCCTAAGGGCTACACTACCAATGACAACAAGCCCAAGGCTTGGAAATCTCATTATATTTGCCACCCACGAAAAAATGAAAACTAAAATGGGATTATGGGGTCACCACCAGAACACACATAATACATTACATATATATTAAATACTGTCTTAATACAATCAAAGCCGAAAGACCTTAACAAACACCCTGAGGAGGTAGGCGTTTACCTAAACCCTGGGATTTAGACTCCTGAAGACTTGGTGCAGCGGGTGCGCCCCCCCCCCCCCCCCTTTTTTTTTCTTCCCGAGGACGACTAGACTGAGGGGAAGGGTCTAGGACTTGTTAAGCCGCTGTTAATGTACCCAGATACATATGTTATTATCTGACCAAGGAAGGTCTTTTACGTAAAAAAGTTGTAAATGAGTGTGAGCTTTCCAGTGACAGGTTTGCATGATTTGGTCTACCAAAACCCCACTGTATAAGGCCTTAGAGGCCGCAAAGGCCCTGTCATGCGTTTTAACTTGGAACCAGTCCAACGACTGTTGATCTGCTTGTTGTAAGGTAGGATAGTTGTTTTAGCAAAGAAGAGAGAGAAGCGGGTTTGATGACTCGAGGTATTTCCTTTAAAGAAGGAAATATAAAGTAGGGGTAGAGACCCTCTCAGGTCTTGGTTCGATCGAGATAATACCTCTGGGCCCGTACTGGACACAAAGTCCTTCTTGAATTGTCTATCTACAATGGTAGTCAAAGCAGGAATAGTCACTGGAGACACACTCGAGAACCTTGTCTTGCTATGAAATCTGAAGAAGGGAACAAGGCTACCTTTTCCCATAGGCCTAGAGTAGATACTTTGCATCCCAGGCATGAATGTTGCTGCGGCGCCTGATGGAGGCCAAAGCTAGCAAGAAAGCAGTTTGAGGGTAACATGTTTGATGTCTGTGTCTTTCATAGGCTCAAAGGGTGTGTTAGTGAGCTCATTAAGCAAAACAGAAAGGGTTCCATTTGGAAGATTCCTGAAACTTTTGGGATGATTCCTGTGAAAAACTGGAGAGTAACCTGTAAAGGCCTGAGTTTTGGGAAATATGGAGCCCCGCTGGGCCCAAGGTGTCAACAATGGTCATCCTGTAACCATCAATGGTCAAAGGGCGCCTGTTTAGAACTTGGTACAGGTACATGAAAAAATCTGAGACTTATTTACAGAGGGAGTGGAGAAATCCACCGAATTTTCTCTGCACCATATTTCAAATAGGGCCCAAGCTACCTCCACAGAGAAGCTCCGTCCCTCGAGCCATCCACTCCTAGACACCAGGCGTGGAGGTTGAGATGTTGTTGACACTGGTAACTGAAGTGGGATCTCTGTTGAGAAATGCACTAGGTCCCAAAACCAGTGCATCCCTGGCCAGCCTGGGATCATTACAAAGATCAGGCAATTGTATTGCCCGACATGGATCACCCTGTGAAGGAGAGCCATGGGAGGGTAAGTATAAGCAGTGAGACCCGACCAGTTTATGTTTAGAGCATCCATGTCCCAAGCATGTTGGACTGGGACTGGAGATACGTATAATGGAATTGTGAGGTTCAGATAAGTGGCAAATAGATCTACATGAGGAGTGAACCACATAATAGATCTGTTTGAACATCTGTGGATGCATTGACCATTCTACTGACTGGGGTGGATAGAAGGTCGGACATCATATTCAGGCATATCTGGTAATGATGGAACCAGGTCATGATATTCCACAGGAGAGCGCACATCTCCGCCGAGTGGTTTCCTCCTTGTTAGGTTATGAAGGTCTTCCTACGTCTTACGGTTTCTAAGATATAGACTGGACAAGATTTTAAAGGTCAAGGTTACTACAGCAAAGGTCAAATCAGGTTCATATCATGATGTTCCACACCTACATCCCTAACTAATGTCCCTACTACATGTTAACTTCCTACACTATACGATTTCTGAGATATAGTACAGATGAAATTTTAAAGGTCAAGGTCACCATGGCAAGGTCAAAACTCAAATCAAGTTCACATCATGATGTTGCACAGCTACACCCCTAAACCATGTCCCTACCAATTAACAACTTTCTACATCTTACGGTTACTGACAATAAGGCCAGACAGGATTTTCAAACTCAAGGTCGGTACAGCAAGGTCAAAGGTCAAATCAAGGTGATACCATGATGTTGCATTATATACATCCTTAAGAATATTGAAAGAAATACACACCACCTGCCAAAACAAAATGAAATGGACTGTTACCTGATACTAAGGCTTAGGCCAAATGGTTGGTATATGCGATTGGGGTTGGTCTAGAAAAATTTGAGTTATTTTGGGAACGTGCAATAGTCACTGAATACTGTAAAATATTCCATTGTCACAAACTGTGTCACATTCTAGGTACGGCAAAAACATGACCACATAGCACAAGATTACAATAGACGTCCATGGATATTTTGGGTATGTCATACACAATCTCTTATTTTATCACAAACTAATAAGCTTTTGAAGTTTCAATACAATTCACAATTTTTATGCAAATACACTGTTTTTGAAAGCCACTACTTTGTTAAAACAGTGAGGAAAACGTGCACACCACAGCACACAAAGGACCAGTTGGCAGGCTGAGTTTGAGTAGTGTGGTAACCAGGCTGGATTTTACCACTCACTGCAGCCTTGCCCGAGAAGAGTAATAGCTGAGGAATACTTGCACATGTTACATATGATTATATGATAAATTAAACTGTATCCTAAAGTTACAGTGTTGAAGAACACAGTATGTCTCACCTCTAAGTAGTGAGGCGAGTACTCTTTCTTCAGACGTTTCACAGCCACCTTCTGTAGATGGTTTGGTTCTTTGTCCCACAGAACTTGATGCAGTTCTGTGTACCTGCCCTCTCCTGAAACCATACAGCACAAGTTGTGACATAACCACAATGCATGCTCCTGATAGCCACCATTCAAATACAATAGGAATTTAACCCTTTTTATTTTTTAAGTACATGAAGGGTGTTCAAGGTGTTCACAAACCTAGTATTACTTCTCTCACCTATTATTCTCTGCTTACTGATGCCAGAGATCAGGTTGACCTGTGATTTGACCTCATTACGTTGTCTTTCTTCTGTGTCCTCCTCTGTGATTGTTTTTCTACACAGGAACAGATTCACATCCATGGGAGATGACGGCGGAACATACCTAGTGAAAGAACATTTAGACAAAATAGTAACCGGGTTAAATTTTGTTCAGCTACAGGGGGCCATTGTGGGTCAGTGGTAACACATGTGCCTCCCACCTCTGAGAGCGGGAGTTGGAATCCCAGCCTGACCTTGAGTGGAAAAGCTGATAATTTCCTGCCGTTGGTCGACAGATTACAGTGTAGAACCTTCACCAACTGAATGTACCGGTTTTCTATGCTGTTCTAACTACCCGTCACAACATACTCAATACAAAGGTACCAGGTGTGAAGTAAAAAACTAAATAAATATCTGGCTGCGGATGTACTACATTACATACATACACCTCACCATAGAACACGTTCACAGGAGTTGTTTCAACAAGATAGGAACCGACGTTCTTGTATCTCAATATTCAATTTTATGATCATTTCTCCTCCAGTTTTTCATTTCCCAATAGTTATGTACTAAAAATTTCATGATTATTCAATTCAATCAGAATACAGAGGTTCACCTGTGCTCTTTTTTTATAAGTCAATTAGATTGTAAGTTCAAGTATACATTATGGTCAAATCTGTGTTTAAAAATAAATACTTAACATCAGGACCTTATTTTAAAAAAACTATGATTAGTTAACATATACTTGATACCTTAACATGACTTTGCTGTCACTCTTGCCAATGTAATGTTGCAGTAAGTCTAACACTTTTGGAAAGTTTGGTTCTTCTGCTTCTCTGAAGTGCCACATACCACTGCCATTCCTGCTGACATGGAGGTGTTTCATCTGCAAACAAGCATTCTGACGCATGCATTTATCTCCCGCCATATAAATTAGATGTACTAAAGATAGTGGAATATAAATTTTCTTGTGAGATGGAGGCACATGTAGAAGTGACAACAAGTTTAATGTTTGATTGCAATACTTTTAAAGACAAAAGGCATTTACTCACTTTAGTAGCTATTACTCTGCCATCCAAAGAGCTACAGTTCTGCAACTTTATTATGCAGTAGATCAACCCAAAGTAGGTAAGGACGTATTTAGAAGAAATTGCCTATCTGTAACACTTTTAGAGATAAAAGATATTTACTTATTTTAGTGGCTATTACTCTGCCATCCAAAGAGCTACAGTTCTGAAAGTTCACTATGTGGTAGATCACCCAAAAGTAGGTGAATGACTTATTTAGAAGAAATTGCCTATGTGTAATATTTTTAGAGATAAAAGACATTTACTCATTTTGGTAGCTATTACTCAGCTATCCAAAGAGCTACAGTTGTGCAACTTCACTATGTGGTAGATCACCCAAAAGTAGGCGAATGACTTATTTAGAAGAAATTGCCTACCTATAATACTTTTAGAGATAAAAGACATTTACTCATTTTAGTAGCTCTTGCTCAGCTATCTACTCACTTAGCTATTGACCTACATCTGCAAAAGCAACAAAAATATAAAGGACACAGGAAAGTAAGCTTTTGAAAACTAGATGAATAACAAATGAAAAGATTTGCCTAACTTTGGTACTTGTGAAGGTATTTGACATTTATTTCCATCATAATTTTGCTACAAATAAGAAAATAGCTATTGCTCACTTATGACATGCAATGGAACCCCAAACGATATGCCATCTTATAGTTAAGGAAAAAGTAGCTCAACAAATTATTTTAGGAAAATCCTAAAACTGCAGTAGTTTTTCAGTTACAATGGATTTACTCAACAGTCACAATTTCAAAGTAGCTATTACTCAGCTGTCCAGTGTGCAACAGGTTTGCTGCTTTACTATGTGATAGCTCATCAAAAACTAGATGAATAACATATTTGAAAATATTTCCCTAACTTGAATACTTTTGAAGATATTTGAAATTTACTTATGTTGTTATTTTGCTACAAATAAGAAAATAGAAAATTTAATAGTAAATTAAATTTTTATAAGTTAATATCTTACCTAGTGGACAGATTCAGATGCATTTGTCCGGCGCCCTGCCGGTCTCGCCAAACGTTAGAAAAAAACGTCCTGAGCTGGGCTCTGGCCGGGACCAGTAGTGTCCTGTTCATTCGCCAGGTGGCTGTGTAGCCTACCTGCCGGTACACTGCGCATGCTAGCGCATGCGCTCTTCCTCTTTTTGTTGACTACCTCAATAGAACCCTTGGCTAAATCAGCGGGGAAGGTAGGGTGGGAATTTCCCTGTCCACTAGGTAAGATATTAACTTATAAAAATTTAATTTACTATTAAATTTTCTATTTTATTGCGTTAATATATCTTACCTAGTGGACAGATGCAGAATAACTACCCAGTGGATGGAGGGTAGCCAAAATGGGAAATCCCCGATTCTAGGTAACTAGAAAGGTGGACCAGGTAATGGTTAAATAAACCAACCACAGGAACACCTTGGCTCCCCCCCCCCCCCTTTGTAACCCAAGTATGTGACACTGCTATGAAAGTGCACAGCAAAGGGGAAGGTAAGGAGCAATAATACCTAGCAGAGGAAATGAACAGGATAAAGGAAAACTAAATGATCCCTGGAACCACTTAGGCTCATGGCAATCCGAGGGAATAAGTCTTAGCTACTAATGAAACTATGTACAAACATTGACAACTGGAAGGCCTAATCATTGTGGACCTGCTGTGCAGCCACAATGGGGCCCAGATGGAATCGCTCCGAATCAGCCCATGCTAAATCTTTGAGATAGAACTGAGTGAAAGTATTGTGGGCTTTCCAGTGACAGGCGGAGAGAATCTGGTCCAAAGAGATCCCACCTTGAAAAGCCCTAGAGGCTGCAAATGCTCTAACATCATGAGCTTTGACCTGATGCAGGGTTTGCGCCTCCTCATCCGACAGTTGGTAACACAAAATAACTGTCTGCTTAATCCAAGAGGAGATAGTAGCCGGCACAATATCCTTCTGGAAACTGGGACGAAAAGATACAAACACCAGCTCTTTACCCTCTCGGCTACCCTTGGTCCTATCCAAATAGTACCGCAATGCCCTAACCGGGCACAGGGACCTGTCCTCCTTAAGCGACCTATCCAGTGAAGTGGACAAGGCTGGGATAACCACAGGGGCTATCGAAGCCGGGCCCTCCTTGGCCAGCTGGTTCTTGGAAATGAAACTAGGAGAAGGGTACATAGAGACCTGAGTCCAGTTCTCTTGGTGCCTAACAGCCAGGCATGGATCTCACTGCGCCTCTTGCCTGAACCCAAAGCTAACAGAAAGACCGTCTTAAACGTCAAGTGTTTGAGAGAGGCCTTCCAGAGGGGCTCAAAGGGAGCCTTAGTCAACTGATGAAGGACCAAGGAAAGGTTCCAAGAAGGGATACCTCGCCTGCCCTTTGGTTTGTCCCGATGAAAACTATCCAGAAGACGAGTGAGATTCTCGTCCTTACTGATGTTGAGCTTATCATTACCGACCATATCCGCAATGGCAGTCCTATATCCATTGATGGTGCTAGGTTGCAGATTTCTGTCCTTGAATAGGTACAGGAGGAAGTCTGCTATTTGACTGAGAGAAGGCGACCTGAAGTACACCTGATTCGAGTCGCACCATTTAACAAAAATGGTCCACTTTGACTTGTATACGGCTCTGGTTGAGCGTCTCTGAGGAGCCTCAATTCTTGCTGCCACCTCGTCAGTGAACCCTTGCTCCTGGATGACACAGGATCTAGGAGCCAAGCATGAAGATTCAAGTTGCTGAGGTTCCTGTGTATCAGCCCGTTGAACGGCTGAGTAATCAGATTCTGGTGCAGAGGAAGCTGGAAGGGAACCTGAACGGATAGATTCACCAGGTCCCAAAACCAAGGCATGTTGGGCCATCCTGGAGCTATCAGAATCATTCTGCGACAACCCTGATCCACCACCTTGGAGACCACTAGGTTGAGCAGGGAGACCGGGGGAAAGGCATACACCTCCAGATCCTCCCACGGTTGACTCAGAGCATCCACTGCCCAGGCTTTCCGGTCCGGAACCGGAGACACAAACCTGGGAATCTTGAAATTGAAGCGGGTGGCGAACAAGTCCACCTGAGGTAGACCCCAATTGGAGCACAACAGATTGAATACCCGCTGATCTAGAGACCACTCTGTTTGGATCACTTGATTGTGTCTGGAGAGCTTGTCGGCTATCACATTCAAGCGACCCGGAATATGTCTGGCCCGCAGGACTATTCCCCTGGGATGGCACCAGGACAGAAGTCTCCAAAGGAGGGCACAAAGAGAGCCTGATCTCATACCTCCCTCCTTGTTTATGTAAGAGACTACAGTTGTGTTGTCTGTCGCAATTAGAACAACCTGGTTCTTGCACAGATGCTCGAAGCTCCTTAGGGCCAAGAAAACCGCCTTCAGCTCCAGAAAATTTATGTAGAGTTTTCCTTCTGGTGCTGACCAAACTCCTCTTGCAGTGGCTTCTCCTAAGTGAGCGCCCCAACCTTCGTTTGAAGCGTCTGTAAAGACTTGAAGGGCGTGTTGAAGAGGGTGCAAATGTTGTCTTTCATTGCTGTCTTCCAACCACCAGTCCAAATGAGGATGGAGAGACTTGGGGACCGGAATTACCTTCTCCAGAAGTTCCGGCACATGCCAATGACGCTTCAGGTGCCACTGAATTGGCCTCATATGGAGCCGACCAGCACACACTTGCTTTTCTGTCGCAGTCAGAAGACCTATCAGGGACATGAACTGACGAACAGTACAGGAGTCCCGACCCTTGATGAACCGGAGCTTCTCTCTTAGACTGGCTAGCCGGTCCTGAGTGGGCAAGACCCGAACGGTCAACAGGTCGAACCGGTAACCGACGAAGTTGAAAACCTGTTGGGGCACCAGTTCTGACTTTTGCATGTTTACCAGCCAACCCAGTTCTTGACATAGGTCCAAGAGGATCCGGGTATGCTGTAGGCAGATTTCCTGGGAAGGGGCTCGTAGCAACCAGTCGTCTAGGTACTGGTGGATCCTGATACCCCTTGCTTGAGCCATTAGTTTGACCTCCTTGACCACCTTGGTGAATTCCAACGGGGCAGTTGCTAGACCAAAGGGAAGGGAGGTGAAGTGGTAGCTGACCTTGTTCATGTGGAACCTCAGATACTTTCTGGATCTCTGAGCAATGGGGATGTGGAAGTAGGCATCGCTGAAGTCCAGCGAAGTGACCCATTCCCCTTGCTGAAGTGATAACCGGATTGTCTCCGGAGTTTCCATCTTGAAAGTGCCCGTTGACAGGAACGGGTTGAGTTGGCTTAAGTCCAAGATCGGACGCCATTGTCCGTTGGGTTTTGGGACTAGGAATAGGCGGTTGTAAAAAGCCAGCGAGGACTTGATTACCACCCTTTCCACTACTCGCTTTTGTCTTAGGGACCACAGAGCTTCTATCAGGGCCTTGCTTTTGGAAGGGCTTGCGTATTTGCTCACAATCAAGGGAAAGCGGCTGAGATGTGGCCTTTCCCTGAAAGGAAGAGAGTAACCGTCCCTGAGAAGGGAAACTACCCTGGGATTTGAACCCAACTTTTGCCAAACTTGCCAGAAGCTCTGGAGTCTTCCCCCAACACTGGTTTTTGTGACAACATGTGGGACACTTTGAACAGATGGGGCAAAATGAGAGAGAACGACACAAGAAACACCTTTGACAAGCTTTATTGACTTCATATTTTGAACGGGTCTTAAACCTTTCTTTTGCGGTTGCCCTGGAATAGTTGCAGAAAGAACAGGACTGACAACATTTATACAAGATACACTTTGTTTTGAGTTCAGACATGAAATATTCTGTTCTTGGTGAGACTGTTGCTTCACTGAAAACAACCCCGGACAACTGTGATTTACAAGGGGTGTTGTAACACTGTAATTGTCATTTATATGTTTTGAGGCCTCTAGATTTAGAAAAACGAGGGTTACCTCTACCTCGGCCTCTACCCCTATTAGCAGACCTAGAAAACTGTCGCCATGGCTGCTGCTCTTGCTCATGTTGCTGGGAACCTCTTTGGTGACCACGTTTATCATAAGGCTTGTACCTGAAATTGCCTCTCCAATTGGGCCCTGGAGCAACTCCGGCTGATTCATATTTATTTATATCCTGCTCAGCAGTATTGAGAACAGCGTCCGGGAATAGGCCATATCCGAACATAGGTGCATTACGCAGCATATTCCAAGTGTCCGGCGTGATCCCTGGTCTAACATGCTCAAGGTAGGAGTCACGGCGAAGCAAGATGAGGTTTGAGAGGTTGACAAAGAGGCTATCTGCTAAGTGTTGTAAAGCCGTACCCATGGAGAGAGAAACATTGTGATGGAAAGCTAGCAAGTCCTTGATGTCCCTAAAAGCCTCCGTGACCTCCTTGGGGGATTTTCCCTTGCTGATCCTAGACCCCACAAAACCAACTGAAGCGGAGATACGGTCCTGTAATTCTGACGCACAGCGGTTAAATCCAGCCGCACTATTGACAACATAAGTTCCTTCTTTCGCACAACGCTCCCACCTTCTGAGGTACTCCTGTGAAATGGGCCTAGAAGGTGGTCCAGATGGAGAGTAGGATGAAGCCTTGATAATCCGCGGGAACTGGGAGTTCACCTTGGCCTCGCTACCGGTCCAACTAAACAAATTCTTCCCTGGCCTGTGAGGGCCCTCTTGTCTAACTGTGTACATTTGGTACCAGCGGCTTTGAGATTTGGGGATTTTAACGAACTGGTCTTTTTTCAATCCCGCTGCATCTTGAGCACGTGAAGGATATCCTTCAGCAACGGTTGTATTAAGTTTTTCAAGTTTTTGGCACAGCCAGTCGTCTGGCGGCATTGCCACTGAGATTCGTGCCGGCTTCCTGGGGTGCTTTCCTCTCCACGGATTATTACTCTTGTCTGGTTCGGCCAAATCACTTTCGAAGACCGGAATATAATCCCAGCCCATAAAAGAGCGGATAGAGCGGACAGTTTCACGGAATGTAAGGTCTTCAGTCTGTTCCTGCTTCTCTAGGCCATCAGATGACAACTCTCCCTCTTCTTCACCTCCGGATAACTCTGCTTCCGAATTGTCCTCCTCCGACAATTCTAGTCCAGGTGTATTCCTGTAAGCTTGTTCTGGTATGAAGGAAACTCCACCGGAACCGGTATATGCAACAGAGGAAGCAGTGACAGTTTCAGTCGCAGGCTGACTGGGTGGACCGGTAGCAAGTTTCTCCGGACCGGGTTGAGGAGCCGGTGGAGCAGACTGTTCTACAGTACCGGTGGAAGCACTAGAGCGACCAGTGGAGGCAGCAACAGAGGAAACTGGTCGGAAGACTGGTTCCTGTGACAAAACTCCCGGTTCGGGAAAGTCACTAGCAGGGGCCGGTTCATCCGGCACCGGAATGTCCTTAGACTTGTTACTCTTGGAAGATTTCTTACTCTTCTTTTTGTCTTTGACTCACATCTGACAGGAAGATCCGGCTCTGCCAAGGGACCTACCGGACCGGTAGCCCGGGCAGAGGGATTTAAAAAGGGCTGGTCAGACAACACTGGGTGTGAAGAACCCGGAGCAGAGGACTTTGGAGTAGAGAAAACATTACCTCTTGACAGAAGGGCCTCGAACCTAGCAAAGTGTTCCGCCCATTTGTCATTCATCTCTTCAAATTGGGCAGAGGTGACAAAAGAACCCGGCTGAGATGTAGACGGACCCTGCGCAGGGGGATGCGCAATAGGTTGAACAGACGCTTGATCTTCAGATTCTACAGAGCCAATGATAGTAACGTCCTTTGGGGAGACAAGTGACCCTGCACGTTTCTCTTTACGGATTTTATAAGAAGGTGTAGACAAGGTCTCACGCTGAGCTTCTGAAAATCCCTCACATATACTACAACTCAAGCCTTTAACACACTGATCCTCACCAACCTTCTTTTCGCGGCAACGCGCGCACTTCTCATGCAAGTCAAAGGCAGCCATTGCATGGCCGCATGTACCTCGCCTCTGCCCTTTTAAACTGCCTGGTGATGCCATGATAACTAAATAATCCAATAAGTACAGATTCGTAGCAAACACACTAGTATGGTGCACAATAAAACAAAATTTATAAACTCTGTCAAAAAATTGACGAACTCCTTTCGCGCCAAACAAAAAGAGGAAGAGCGCATGCGCGAGCATGCGCAGTGTACCGGCAGGTAGGCTACACAGCCACCTGGCGAATGAACAGGACACTACCGGTCCCGGCCAGAGCCCAGCTCAGGACGTTTTTTTCTAACGTTTGGCGAGACCGGCAGGGCGCCGGACAAATGCATCTAAATCTGTCCACTAGGTAAGATATATTAACGCAATAAAATAGCTATTACTCACTTATGGCATGCAACAGAACCCCAAGCTATATGCCATCTTATAGTTAAGGACAAAGTAGCTGAATAACTTATTTTAGGAAAATACTCTAACTGCAATAGTTTTGGAGTTACAATGGATTTACTCAACAGTCACAATTTCAAAGTAGCTATTACTCAGCTATCCAATGTGCAACAGGTCTGAAACTTTACTATGTGATAGCTTACCAAAAACTAGATGAACTAGAAAAAGGACGCATCTGTGGCCAGATGCTGGATGTATCCACCGACAAAGGCCAACTAACATAGTTTAGAAGATAAAAAGCATTTTTCGTTAATAAGCAAGCTGAAAGCACTTTTAAGTTTGGCTACCCTTATTTGACCCTGTACCAGGGGCCCAAGGTGAAGTCTGACCACATCAAAAGATTCGCAGCCCATGATTTCCTATAAGTCGTTTTCACATTGCAAACCTCTAGGACCAATAATAAGCAGGAGGGGCCCAAGGTCAAATCTGACCACATGAAAAGATTTGCAGCCCATGACTTCCTATAAGTTGTTTTCATATTAATGAGTTATTTGAGAAATACTGGCTATCTGCAATACTTGTAGAGATAATTCGCATTTACTCATTTTGAGTAGGTGAATAATTAGCTACGGGTCTGAAACTTCACCAAGTGAAAGCTCTCTGAAAAGTAGGCGAATGAGTTATTTGAGAAAAATTGGCTACCTACAATACTTTTAGAGATAATTCGAATTTACTCATTTTCAGTAGGTGAGTAATTACCTACGGGTGTGGAACTTCACCATGTGAAAGCTGTCCCAAAAGTAGATGAATGAGTTATTTGATAGAAATTGGATATCTGCAATACTTTTAGAGATAATTAGTATTTACTCATTTTGAGTAGGTGAATAATTAGCTACTGGTCTGAAACTTCACCAAGTGAAAGGTCTCCCCAAAGTAGGTGAAGGAGTTATTTGACAAAAATTGGCTATCTGGAATACTTTTAGAGATAATTTGCATTTACTCATTTTGAGTAGGTGAATAATTAGCTATGGGTCTGAAACTTCACCATGTGAAAGCTCTCCCAAAAGTAGATGAATGAGTTATTTGATAAAAATTGGATATCTGCAATACTTTTAGAGATAATTAGCATTTACTCATTTTGAGTAGGTGAATAATTAGCTACAGGTCTGAAACTTTAGCAAGTGAAAGCTCTCCCAAAAGTAGGTGAAGGAGTTATTTGACAAAAATTGGCTATCTGGAATACTTTTAGAGATAATTTGCATTTACTCATTTTCAGTAGGTGAGTAATTACCTACGGGTCTGAAACTTCACCAAGTGAAAGCTCTCCCAAAAGTAGGTGAATGAGTTATTTGAGAAAAATTGGCTATCTGCAATACTTTTAGAGATAATTCGCATTTACTCATTTTGAGTAGGTGAGTAATTACCTACAGGTCTGGAACTTCAGCATGTGAAAGCTCTCCCAAAAGTAGGTGAATGAGTTATTTAAGAAAAATTTGCTATCTGCAATACTTTTAGAGAAAATGCAGAATTACTCATTTTTAGTAGGCAAGTAATTTAGCCACAGGCCTAATTTAGACATAAAGCCTACCAATAGAATACTGTGGTGCACCCTCTAATATACCTTGCAAACTTGAGAAGGCTAGCTATAATATTTTTTTCGTTAGAGCGGTAATGGTGAAATCTCTGTACACACTGCGGCTATCCAGTGGATACAATGATTTACTCAACAGTGAGAACCTGAAAGTAGATATTGGTAAGCTATGCCATGACATAGAGGTCTGCAATTTCACTCTGTTATAGCTGACCAAAAATTATGTGAATAACATATTTAAACAAAATACTGTAAATGTAATAGTTTTCACGTTATAACTGATTTACTCAACAGTGATAACCTCAAAGTAGCTATTACTCAGCTATGCAATGAGCTACATGTCTGAATTTTTTCTATGTTATAGCTGACCCAAAATTAGGTGAACAACATATTTAAGCAAAATACTGTAAATGCAATAGTTTTCAAGTTACAACTGATTTACTCAATAGTGAGAACCTGAAAATAGCTATTGCTCAGCTATGCCATGAGCTATAAGTCTGTAATTTCACGACGTTATAGCTGACCCAAAAGTAGGTGAACAACATATTTTAACAAAATACTCCAAATGCAATATTTTTCAAGTTACAAGTCATTTACTCAACAGTCAGTACCTGAAAATAGCTATTGCTCAGTTGTGCAATGAGCTACAGGTCTGTAATTTCACTATGTTATAGCTGACCCAAAAGTAGCTGAATAACATATTTACACAAATTTCTGTAAATGCAATAGTTTTCCAATTACAACTGATTTACTCAACAGTGTGAACTTCAAAGTAGCTATTACTCAGCTATGCAATGAGCCACAGGTCTGGAACTTCACTATGTTATAGCTGACTCCGAAATAGGTGAATAACATATTGAAACAAAATACTCTAAATGTAATACTTTTGAAGTTATAAGCAATTTACTCAACAGTGATAACTTAAAAGTAGCTATTACTCAGCTATGCCATGAGCTACAGGTCTGAAATTTTACTATGTTATAGCTGACCCAAAAATAGCTGAATAACATATTGAAACAAAATACTCTAAATGCAATAGTTTTCAAGTTACAAGTGATTTTACTCACGATGGAAGTTACTGAAAAGCCCAAAAGTAGCTATTACTCACTTAGCTATTGAGACAGACACCCAAGTTACTCACCATGTTGTAGCTATGAAAAAAGTATCTGAATAACATATTTTAACAAAATGCTCTAAATGCAACACTTTTCAAGTTACAAGCGATTTAGTGCATGATTTCATGAATTTTAATGCATTTTAGACATTTTTATGTACCAGAGGCCTAATTTAGACATAAAGCCTACCAAAAAGATAGGGTGGCGAGTCCTCTAGCATACCAAGCCTCCTGCCAAATATGAAAGAAATCTGGAAAGAAATGTGGACTGTAGGTCGCTAACAAGCAATATTCCACATTTTAGACATTTTTGTCTACCACAGGCCTAATTTAGACATAAAGCCTACCAAAAAGATAGGGTGGCGAGTCCTCTACCATATCAAGCCACCTGCCAAATATGAAAGAAATCCGGAAAGAAATGTGGACTGTAGGTCGCTAACAAGAAATCTCTGCGGACGCGCACGAGGGCGGACGACGACGATGATGAATCCATAGTATCCCCGCTTCGCGTCGGGGATACAATTGAAAAGAATTCCCTAATTTTAATACTTTTGAAGATCTTTGAAATTTACTCATGTCGTTATTTTGCTTCAAATAAGGAAATAGCTATTACTCACTTATGGCATGCAATAGAATCCCAAACTGTATGCCATCTTATAGTTAAGGACAAAGTAGCTGAATAACTTATTTTAGGAAAACACTCTAACTGCAATAGTTTTGGAGTTACAATGGATTTACTCAACAGTCACAATTTCAAAGTAGCTATTACTCAGCTATCCAATGTGCAACAGGTCTGAAACTTTACTATGTGATAGCTTACCAAAAACTAGATGAATAACATATTTGAAAAGAATTCCCTAATTTTAATACTTTTGAAGATCTTTGAAATTTACTCATGTCGTTATTTTGCTTCAAATAAGGAAATAGCTATTACTCACTTATGGCATGCAATAGAATCCCAAACTGTATGCCATCTTATAGTTAAGGACAAAGTAGCTGAATAACTTATTTTAGGAAAATACTCTAACTGCAATAGTTTTGGGGTTACAATGGATTTACTCAACAGTCACAATTTCAAAGTAGCTATTACTCAGCTATCCAATGTGCAACAGGTCTGAAACTTTACTATGTGTGTACTATATGTACCAAAGTGAAATGTAATCGCAATCTTCAGTCCACTACGATAACAAAATTAGTCACTGACTGGCATCAGTCACAGAACTTTTGTATAGCTTATTAATAGGGAAAGTATTTCTTCTGATGATATTGTGCCAAATTAATGAAACCAATGAAACCTGTTACAGCCAGAAAATAGTTCGGGAGAGCCTTAATTTTTTCTCTAATTACTTGGTTAATTACTCTGTGCTCAGTTTATCAACAAAGTGGGCCTGGTTTTGGGTAACCAGGAAACAAAAGATTTTCAGAAGAAGTAAAGAAATATACATGAAAAGGGACTAAAGGTACCTCTGACTTTGACGATGTGATGTAATGGATGATGTAAGAATCAAATTCCCCACCATGCTGCCTCAAGAGAAAGTTAAACTCTTGCTGAATACCATGTTTTCTCCTAAGTCTCTCCACAGCCCAAACTTGACTGAAAATATAACAAAGAAAGATTCTGTGAAATAAGAATCAAGTTGGTTGTGTCAATGATATATCAAGCTTCATGGGTACATTTAAATCCTGGAGGTCCTATGTCACTGCAGATTCCCTTGTTCTCTGGAGATCCAGATGAAGTTGTCATGATCATTCCTAAATAACTTGTAATTAAATAATGGGTACATTTCATTGGTGAAGTTACTGATAGTTCTTGTAAGCTAGTTTTTAAAGGGGTTTTTCACTGAAGTTATTCATAAAGAGATCCAAATCCTTTGGCATTTTATATTGAACTAATAGTTAGTATATCTGACACACTACAGCATGTTCAATATTGTTGTTGATGAAGTCATTGAAATACTCACTGTACACCAGGCACCCACTGCATAAAGCAGAAAGTAAAATAAATGCAGACCCTTAATTCAACCTAATTAGTTGCCATGGCATCTATGTATATTTAATACAACAAATTGGGCACGACTGTGTAGTGTGTAGTATTAAAACAGTTGTGTCCACCTTTGAGATTGAGGGTTTGATAAAGTAATTCACCAGTATATGACTTGCATCTACCATATTGACCAGCAGTAAATAAACACTCAACAAATAAACGAGCACTCAGGCCGCCGCTGAGTGGTAACTTCGAAATCTTGCTGCAATCTACTAACTAGAAATAGGACGCATTGGCATGCGTAATGTCCACCCAAAGGGAAGCATGCGTTTTGCTCTAAAACTTGGACAAAATTGGCAAGAGTAGATTGTTGAGATACCCTGTGGGTCGAAAATTTCGACAAAATCGCTGTCTCGCAAGGTTAAGGAGACAGAAGAAAATTTGTGTTTTTGCATTTTTGGCAAAAATTTGAAAATTGAAAATGGCCGCCATTTATGGGGAGGGAAATTTTTTTTGAAAATTGCCAAAAGTACATTTCTTAGATACCCTGAGGGTCGAAAATTTCGACGAAATCGCTCTATCTCGCACGGTTAAGGAGATAGAAGGAAATTTCTCTTTTGCCATTTTTGGGGAGAGGAAAATTTTTTGAAAATTGCCAAGAGTACATTTCTTAGATACCCCGTGGGTCGAAAATTTCGACGAAATCGCTCTATCTCGCACGGTTAAGGAGATAGAAGCAAATTTGTGTTTTTCCATTTTTCGCAAAAATTTGAAAATTCAAAATGGCCACCGTTTTTGGGGAGAGGAAATTTTTTGAAAATTGCCAAGAGTACACTGATTAGATACTCTATGGGTCGAAAATTTAGACGAAATCGCTCTATCTCGCACGGTTAAGGAGATAGAAGCAAATTTGCAAATTTAATAAGTAAATTAAATTTTTATAAGTTAATACCCTATACAATGGACAATTTGCTAAACTGGTCGGCACAGACCGGCCCGCCAAACGTCAGAAAAAGACGTCCTGTGTTTCCACCAGCTGGCCGGTCCGTAGTACTGTGCACTCCCCAGATGGCGCCTCGTACTTCCTTCCTGTCTAGACAACCTGACGTCATAGCATCTTTTTCGTTGTCTAAACCTCTTAAACCCCTAGTAAGCTGATAGCGGGGTCGGTGGGAGGGTCTTGTGTGTCCATTGGATAGGGTATTAACTTATAAAAATTTAATTTACTTATTAAATTTGCAATTTTATTGCGTTAATACATCCTATCCAATGGACAATTTGCTGAATAACTACCGCTTGGTCGGCGGGTAAGTTACTAGGGACTTATGTGAACTCACAAGTAATAGCAAATTTTAACCTACGGTCTAGGCTGACTTCGTCAGGAGACCTATAGGCCCAGGCCTGGGTTGACCTTAAGGTCTGGAAACCCTGTAAGGCCATGGTCGGTTGCCAGCAGCCGGTTACCCGGGGCTATACCGTCGTCGCCCCCCCCTTTTTTTTTCAGACCTGTTCTGAGGTAGGGGAAGAGAGGGATGAGTTCAGTCCCAGAATGCAAATAAACCTACCGAAGGAAGCACGCCACACTTAGTTCTTATGTACATGAAGAGCTGTTTATACATATATACAAATCTCCTCAATCTAAGGGCCACTTGTGGATCTGCTGAGCAGCCACTACCGAGCCCAATAAGTAAAGCTCTGAATCAGCCCAAGCCCCGCCCTTCAGATAGAACTGTGTGAAGGTATTATGTGACTTCAGATTCAGGCTGACAAGACTGTATCTAAGGAAACTCCCGACTGGAAGACCTTAGAAGCATCAAAGGCCCCGACATCATGGGCTTTAACCTGATGTAAAGTGTGGGCCTCCTGGTCAGAGAGCTCATAACATAGGATCACAGTCTGCTTGATCCAAGAGGAGATAGTGGCAGGTGAGATGTCTTTGTTAAAACCTTTCTTAAAGGAGACAAAAACCACCTTATTCTGCCTGAGGTCCTGTCCAAATAGTAGCGCAATGCTCTGACTGGACAGAGGAACCTGTCAGACTTGAGGGATCTATCCAGAGTTGGGGCCAGGGCTGTTATACCCCTGGGGCCACACTGTCTGTACCCTCTTTGTTCAGCTGATTCTTGGAGAGAAAGCTGGGTGACGGGTACAGGGACACCTTGACCAGTCGGACTGGTGTCTAATATTTCTGTTTTGCCAAGCATGTATCTCACTTCTACGCTTGCCCGACCCCAGGGCCAAGAGGAAAACTGTCTTGAAGGTCAAATGCTTCAAGGAGGCCTCTTTAATTGGTTCAAAATGACCCTTATCAGCTGGTGCAACAACCAGGGAGAGGTTCCAGGAGGGGATTCCCTTCCGGCCTTCGGGTCTGTCTCAGTGGAAACTATCCAGGAGACGAGTGAGATTTCATCCTTACTGATATTGATGGGCGAATTTCCCAGTCTATCAGCAATGCCTGACTTGTAACCATCAATGGTGCTGGGCTGGAACTTCCTGTCCTGAAATAGGTACATAAGGAAGTCAGCAACTAACTTTACAGGGGGTGCCCCGAAGTCCACCTGATGAATGATACATCACTTGTAAAAATGGCCCACTTGCCTCATAGACTGATCTGATTGATCCCCTTTGAGGAGCCTCAACTCTTGCTGCCACTGCCTCAGACAAGCCCTGCTCCTCGATTGCTGAGGCTCTAGGAGCCCTGCATAGATATTAAGGTTTGTCAGATTTCTGTGAGGGATCTGATTGAATGGCTGTCAACAGGTTGGGCAGATTGGCAGGCTCAGTGGGATTTGGCCGGATATGGCCACTAGATCCCAAAACCAAGGCATGTTGGGCCACCCCGGAGCAATCAGAATGATTCTCTTGCAACTTCTCCACCACTTTGCCCAATATGGCTGATGGTGGGAAGGTGTATGCTTTCAGATCCTACCATGGCCGACTGAGCGCATCCACTGCTGTGGCCAGGGGATCCGGTACCGGTGACACAAACAGAGGCAACTTGTTGTTGAACCTCGTGGCAAATAAGTCTATTTTGGGCTGGTGCCACCTGCTGCATATGGAGTGGAAGACCTCTGGAAGGAGAAACCACTCTTGGATGGTCTGGCCTAGCCTGGGTAGCTTGTCTGCTACTACGTTCAGCGGGCCTGGAATGTGTCAGGCTTTAGAGTCACTTGTTTCCTGGTACACCAGGTCAAGATCCTCCATAGTAGGGTACAAAGTGGGCCCGACCTAATGCCTCCTTCCTTGTTTATGTATGACACTACTGTGGTGTTGTCGGTTGCTACAAGTACTATCTTGTTTGAGCAAAGGTCTTGGAACTCTTTTAAGGCCAGAAAGACTGCTTTTAGTTCTGGATAGTTTATATGCAGCTTGCTTCCCGGAAGTGAGCAGGCTCCTCTTGCAGTGTGCTGGTCTAAGTGAGCGCCCCACCCTTCCTTTGATGCGTCTGTAAATATTTGCAGAGCATGTTATATTGCATGTTATGGTTGGCCTGTAAGGACATTGTCTTCCTTCAGCCACCATTGTAAATGGGGATGCAGGGACCTGGTGATTGGGATCACCTTTTCTAGTGATTCTGGTACCTTCCAGTGATGCCACTGACTGGGTCTTATATGAAGTCGGCCTAGATGAACTTGCTTTTCTGTAGCTGATAGCAATCCTATCAAGGGCATGAATTCCCAGACCGGGCAAGCCGGTAGGGATAGCAGTTTCAGTATTTTCTGTTGATGGTTCTGCCACTGGTCCGGAGTCAGTCGGACCCGACCAGACCTGAGGTCGAACTGGTAGCCTACAAATCGAAGTCTTGTTTGGGCTCCAGCTCTGATTTCTCTAAGTTCACCAGCCAACCCAATTGCTGACACATTTTTACTAGTTCCTGTGTATGTTGGAGACAAGCCTGGTGGGATCTGGCTCTCACCAACCAGCCTAGGTACTGGTGGATTCTTAAACCCTTGTGTATAACCATCAGTTTCACCTCCTTTGGTATCACAGTGAACTCCATGGGTGCTGTGGGCAAACTGAATGCAAGAGCCTTGTATGTGAAATCTCAGGTATTTCCTGGATTGTTCCTGTATAGGTATATGGAAGTAGACGTCCTTGAAATCTATTGAGGTAACCACTCCACTTGTTGGAGGGAGGTCCTGATGGTCTCCGAAAGGTTGTGTGGTTTTGGAACCAAGAAAGGTTGAAGAAGCCCAGAGATTTTGAACTGGCTCGACTGCACCATTCTTTGTCCATAAGCTGATGTAATGCTTCTAACCAATATAGGTTCCTGTGAAGATGTGCATAGCCGTTGATAATTTGGGTGACCTCCTTCAACATTTGTACTACCTAGGGTCCAGCCCCCCAAGGCTTCCTAAGTTTTCCGAAACGGGGTTAGTCTGGACCCTACAGGCAGATATATGCCACATTTGGGACATTTGCTAGTCTGACAAACATTTCTGTCCCTCCGGCCTCTGGTCCGGTCTGGTGACAATGATCCGAGAAAACAGTCTCTCTGTTCTTGTTGTGGTCCGGTCCGGTGGGGCTGACACAACTTTTCACATTTAAAAGACTCTTGCCCCAGGCCAGCATCCTGCAAGGTGCAGCATTTACACAGTAATTGAGATGGCTGACCCTTGGCCGGACATGATGAAGAACTTGTCTGACTATCGACCACCTTTTTTCTTTTTTTTTTTTGATAAGACCTATTTCTTTTCATGCTGGTTATTCAGGTCTGTGTTTGTAAAGGTGAAATCTATTATCTACCGGTCAAGTCCAGCACTGATAACAGACTGTTGAAAGGTGTGATAAGGGAAGGTTGCCTGGCAGTAGCTGGGGACACTGTCATATCACCAAGGCCACTGATTGGTCTAAGAATTTTCTGTAACCAAATCTACCTTAGGCAACTCTGTCCGGTACCAGGACTCCATAACCGGTAATTTACTGTAAACAGTAAGTCTCTGTAAATGGCACAAAACTGGCAGGCTGGGGTCACCAATGAATTTAGTCAGCTACTGGTCTATATTTAGCCAGCTTTTTTATGTAACCAGTTGGGGTGAAGCACTGTACAGTAAGGACTGTGTAGCTAGCCCCCTGTCAGTAGACTTTGTAACTGGTAGGTTGAAGCAAGTGTACAAGACTGTGTAGCCAGTACTAGTCGGTACACTCTGTAACCAGTTCTTGAAGCAAGTGTACAAGGCTATGTAGCCAGTGCTGGTCGGTACACTCTGTAACCAATTGCTAAAGCAATTTTACAACTATCTTTTGTGTTGAATTCAGCTTGCTGTATGTTTCCTCCATTAATTAAAGTATTTCATTTAATCGCACGTCTTACTTGTATATTTGACAGTTGCTGGGAAAGCCCTTGTGAGCTATATTTAGAAGCACTTGTTATTTGGTGTGTCACGTGACCAGCTTGCTGGTCGGAAAGACACGCGATTGGCTGATTGGAGCTCGTCAGTTGTCGCGTTCTTTTGTGATACTTAAACATGCAAATGCGCAGTATTCTGCTAATCCACAAACCCCACTACCGACAACGAAGGCTGGTCCATGAGAAGAGGGACTGGTATCACAGTAGACGTAACTTGTGAAGAACGCAGTTTCGACCTTCCTGGCCGATGAAAACACGTGACCAGCTTCGTGATTTGGTCGGAAGGACACGCGATTGGCTAACTGGAGATGACGTCAGTATTCGCGTTCTTTGTGTGATGCTTTACTGGCAACTTTACAGTCCACAAAACCCCACTACCGACAACAATGCCGGGTCTGCAAAGCAGGGACTGGAATCACAGTAGACGTGAGTTCTCAAGAACGCACTTCAGACCTTCCTGGTCAGTGAAAACACGTGACCAGCTTCGTGATTTGGTCGGGAGGACACGCCATTGGCTGACTGGATATGACGTCAGAGGTCGCGTTCTTTTGAGCTGGCCGGTCGGCTGAAGCTTTAAAAACACCGAAGCCTGGACCAGTGCGCTCTGAAGATGAAGTTCTGGTCGGTGCCGGTCTGAAGTCGGTTGCTCAGCCGGCTGTGCACTCAAACCAGTGTCCTGGCCATCCACTACCCTTATTACCGACACAAGTGCCGGGTCCACAAGGGTGGGACTGAGAGTGATTCTCTGAAGAAATCTGAAGAATTCATCTCTTGCTTCTGATGAAAAAACACTAAATACTCGAGCTAGGCTGGAATTCCTTCTATTTACAGTGTTCAAAAATACGTAGACTGAAGTTCCCCGTGATTTTAGCTGGAAGGCTATAGAAGGTACATTCACACAAATGACACAGATAATAAAAACATAAAACCTGTAAGTAGTATATCCATTTCTTTCTAAATATTGTCGATCTGCCCCTAACAACACAATTGTTGAATGGGAGAAAACTAAAAAAAATGGCTGCCTTCATATGTCTCGTCGATTACTGCCCTATCATCAACACTAAATTGAGTCAACTAGAGAGCGTTTCCAGCAGATTTTATAATGTATATCCGTGCTTGACATGTAGATAACACTTCTAAAGTAAAATATTGGGAAATAAGGTTGAAAATCCGTCATACTCCACACTTTCCTTAAAATATCTGGCGATTGTTGAAAACACGTTTGCACAGTACACGTGCCAAACGAAAAAGATGCTATGACGTCAGGTTGTCTAGACAGGAAGGAAGTACGAGGCGCCATCTGGGGAGTGCACAGTACTACGGACCGGCCAGCCGGTGGAAACACAGGACGTCTTTTTCTGACGTTTGGCGGGCCGGTCTGTGCCGACCGGTTAGCAAATTGTCCATTGGATAGGATGTATTAACGAAAATCTTTTTTAAATTGCCTATTGTACATTTCTTAGATACCCTGTGGGCCGAAAATTTCGACGAAATCGCTCTAACTCGCACGGTTAAGAAGATAGAAGCAAATTTATGTTTTTCCATTTTTGGCAAAAATTCGAAAATTCAAAATGGCCGCCACTTTTGGGGAGAGGAAAATGTTTTTAAAAATTTCCAAGAGTACATTGGTTAGATACCCTGTGGGTCGAAAATTTCAACGAAATCGCTCTATCTCGCACGGTTTAGGAGATAGACATTTATATTTTTTGCTATGTAGCTATTACTCAGGAGGTTAAAGCTATTACCACCAACAACAATACCAAGCAAGCAATTGACGCTTTAAACCTTCACACCAAATTTTAAAAAGATGAGTTAAATATGTTTCCTTTAAAAGAGTGAAAACAGAAATGCAATTCAGAGTAGGCTCAAAGTAGCAAATCAGCTATTACTCAGATAGTTACAAAGCTATCATCGACCAAAAAGCTATCCTGGCCAAACTATTGACCCAATTATCCTTCACATAAATTTTTGTGAAGATAGAAAACATTGTTTTATTAAAATGACTAGAAAAAGTCAACTCAAAATAGCATAATAGCTATATAGCACAGTAGCTATTACTCAGTTAGCTATAAAGGTATTATCACCAAAAGCAATCCCAAGTAAGCTACTGATCCAATAATCCTCCATCCCAAATTTTGTGAACATAAGTGAAATACTTTTCCTTCAAAATGCTTAAAATAAAAAACTACTCAAAGTAGCTTTTACTCAGTCAGTTATATAGCTATTATCACTAAAAGCAATCCCAAGCAAGCTATTGACCTAACTATTGCTCATACCAAATTTGGTATAGATATGTCAAATATTTTTCCTCAAAATGCCCGGAAACTAAAGAAGTACACAAAAGTAGCTAAGTAGCTATTACTCAGTTAGCTATAGCTACAAAGCTATCATCGACCAAAAGCTATCCTGGCCAAACTATTGACACAATTATCCTTCATATAAATTTTTGTGAAGATAGAAAACATTGTTTCATTAAAATGTCTAGAAAAAAGTCAACTCAAAATAGCATAATAGCTATATAGCACAGTAGCTATTACTCAGTTAGCTATAAAGGTATTATCACCAAAAGCAATCCCAAGCAAGCTACTGATCCAATAATCCTCCATCCCAAATTTTGTGAACATAGGTGAAATATCTTTCCTTTAAAATGCTTAAAATAAAAAAGCTACTAAAAGTAGCTAAGTAGCTATTACTCAGTCAGTTATATACTAGCTATTATCACTAAAAGCAATCCCAAGCAAGCTATTGACCTAACTATTACTCATACCAAATTTGGTAAAGATATGTCAAATATTTTTCCTTAAAATGCCCGGAAACAAAAGAAGTATACAAAAGTAGCTAAGTAGCTATTACTCAGTTAGCTATAGAGCTATCTTCACCAAAAGCAATCCCATGCAAACTATTAACCCAATAAACACCCATACCAAATTTGGTAAAGATAGGATAAATACGTTTCCTGAACATAGGTGAAACACTTTTCCTTTAAAATGCATAAAATAAACAAGCAATCAGTGACCGAATGAATCGGTCACATATCTAGGGTTTGGCAGAGTGGAATGGCTTAATATGTGTTTCATGTGTGAAAGGTTTACAGAGAGTGGTTGTGTATAAAACCAATATCCCTACCAATAGCAACGTCCTACATGCTACGGTTTCCGAGATATAGCCCGGACAAGATTTTATAGGTCAACATCACTACAGCAAGGTCGAAGATCAAATCAAGGTCAGACCATGACGTGGTACACCTACAACCCCGAACCAATGTCCCTACCAAGTATCAACTTCCTACACCTTACAGTTTCTGAGATATAGCCTGGACAAGATTTTATAGGTAAAGGTCACTACAGCAAGGTCAAAGGTCAAATCAAGGTCAGACCATGACGTTGCATACCTACACCCCCGAACCAATGTCCCTACCAAGTATGAACTTCCTACACCTTACAGTTTCTGAGATATAGTCCGGACAAGATTTTATAGGTCAAGGTCACTACAGCAAGGTCAAATTAAGATCACACCATGACGTTGCACACCTACACTCCCTAACCAATGTCCCTACCAAGTATCAACTTTCTACACCTTACGCTTTCCAACATATAGCCCAGACAAGATTTCCAAACTCAAGGTCACTACGGTAAGGTCAAATCAAGGTCAGGCCATGATGTTGCACACCTACACATCCAATGTCCCTACCAAGTATCAACTTCCTACACCTTGCGGTTTCTCAGATACAGCCCAGACAAACTTTTTCCCACCACCCGCCCGCCCATCCGGACACCATGGGTGAAAACAATACCCCAACAGCCCTGAAAGTAGCAATTGCTCAGCTATGCCATGAGCTATAGGTCTGTAACTTCGCTATGTTATAGTTGAACTAAAAGTAGGTGTACTACATATTCAAACAAAATACTATAAACCAATAAATTTCAAGTTACAACTGATTTACTCAACAATGAGAACCTCAAATTAGCTATTGCTCAGCTATGAAATAAGCTACAGATTTGGTATTTTTCTATGTTGTAGCTTACTCAAAAGTAGGTGAATAACTTACTTAAACAAAATATTGTAAATGCAATAGTTTTCAAGTTATAACCGATTTACTCAACAGGAATAACATCAAAGTAGCTATTATTCAGTGATGCAATGAGGCACAGGTCAAAGTAGCTTTTGGTCAACTAAGCAATCAGTTATAGGGCTGCAATTTTAATACGATATAGCTCACACAAAAGTAGATGAATAACATATTTAGAGAAATATAATCAAAGAAATTTGATCAGGTCATATTTCCTCATTAATATTAATGAGGCAGGTCCGTGGACAGGAAGTTCACTGGTATGTAATCATAAACCAGCCTTTTCTTCTATTTATCCAAGAAATTCTGGACCTCATATTTTGTCATTAATATTAATGAGGCAGGTCCGTGGACAGGAAGTGCACTGGTATTTAATCTTAAACCAGCTTTTCTTTAAAATCTATGAAATACTGCTGGATTATGATAAACAAAACTCTTGGCGTGAACTTACAGTACAGTAGTAAACGCCCATCTAAGAAATTTGTTTGGTCATATTTTCTCATTAATATTAATGAGGCAGGTCCGTGCACTGGAAGTTCACTGGTATTTAATCATAAACCAGGCTTTTTTTCTATCTATTCGAGAAATTCTGGACCTCAGACTTCGTCATTAATATTA
Organism: Sabellastarte sp. h YS-2021; assembly: GCA_964017235.1. Taxonomy (NCBI): domain Eukaryota; kingdom Metazoa; phylum Annelida; class Polychaeta; order Sabellida; family Sabellidae; genus Sabellastarte; species Sabellastarte sp. h YS-2021. The sequence goes on from OZ024928.1 coordinate 143,711,816, forward strand.
ATGAGGCAAATTCATGGACAGGAAGTTCACTGGTATTTAATCTTAAACCAGTTTTTCTTTGAAATTTATAATATACTAGTACTGGGTATCTGGAATATACGCAGTCAGGAAGATACGCAGTAGATATTTGGAAGACTCGTGGTAAATATATTATAGATTCGTGGTTAATAATATTTTATAAATTAATATTGCCGTTGTCGGACCGACGTTGGCCCAACGTCAGCACATCCGTCGGTCTGACATTGGCAGCCGACATTGGGCCAACACCCTTTTGACCGTTGGGCCAACGTAGTGTTGTTAACGGTTTACCGGTATCCGGAATATTGTTTTGGTAGAAAAAACGAAATCCGCAAAGAATATTTGGGAACCGGTTTTTAAAGAAGTTATTATTTTAGGCTTTCTAATGGCTGATACTTCATCAAAACGACAAAAAATATACATATTTTGTAAAATATGTCACATTTTTACCTTATATTGAGGAAAAATCATTTTTGCATACATAAAAACATCTCGCGAAAGCCACTTCCATTTACAAGTTATCACTCATGTACGCCCGCGAATAATATTTTCAATGTACACAACAAGTATACGAAATACCGGATTTCGTTTCGTTTCAAAGCCCCAGTAACCGGTTTTGATTTCTGTAAACGATGCCACCACTAGGCCAACGTTGTCTCCACGTCGGCAAGCCACCAGTAAAAACTAGAAATAGGACGCATCTGTGGCCAGATGCTGGATGTATCCACCGACAAAGGCCAACTAACATAGTTTAGAAGATAAAAAGCATTTTTCATTAATAAGCAAGCTGAAAGCACTTTTAAGTTTGGCTACCTTTATTTGACCCTGTAGCAGGGGCCCAAGGTGAAGTCTGACCACTTCAAAAGATTCGCAGTCCATGATTTCCTATAAGTCGTTTTCACATTGCAAACCTCTAGGACCAATAATAAGCAGGAGGGGCCCAAGGTGAAATCTGACCACATGAAAAGATTTGCAGCCCATGACTTCCTCTAAGTTGTTTTCATATTAATGAGTTATTTGTGAAATACTGGCTATCTGCAATACTTGTAGAGATAATTCGCATTTACTCATTTTGAGTAGGTGAATAATTAGCTACGGGTCTGAAACTTCACCAAGTGAAAGCTCTCTCAAAAGTAGGCGAATGAGTTATTTGAGAAAAATTGGCTATCTACAATACTTTTAGAGATAATTAGAATTTACTCATTTTCAGTAGGCGAGTAATTACCTACGGGTCTGGAACTTCACCATGTGAAAGCTCTCCCAAAAGTAGATGAATGAGTTATTTGATAAAAAATTGGATATCTGCAATACTTTTATAGATAATTAGCATTTACTCATTTTGGGTAGGTGAATAATTAGCTACAGGTCTGAAACTTCACCAAGTGAAAGGTCTCCCAAAAGTAGGTGAAGGAGTTATTTGACAAAAATTGGCTATCTGGAATACTTTTAGAGATAATTTGCATTAACTCATTTTCAGTAGGTGAGTAATTACCTACGGGTCTGAAACTTCACCAAGTGAAAGCTCTCCCAAAAGTAGGTGAAGGAGTTATTCGACAAAAATTGGCTATCTGCAATACTTTTAGAGATAATTTCCATTTACTCATTTTGAGTAGGTGAGTAATTACCTACAGGTCTGAAACTTCACCAAGTGAAAGCTCTCCCAAAAGTAGGTGAAGGAGTTATTTGACAAAAATTGGCTATCTGCAATACTTTTAGAGATAATTTGCATTTACTCATTTTGAGTAGGTGAGTAATTACCTACGGGTCTGAAACTTCACCAAGTGAAAGCTCTCCCAAAAGTAGGTGAAGGAGTTATTTGACAAAAATTGGCTATCTGCAATACTTTTAGAGATAATTCGCATTTACTCATTTTGAGTAGGTGAGTAATTACCTACAGGTCTGGAACTTCAGCATGTGAAAGCTCTCCCAAAAGTAGGTGAATGAGTTATTTAAGAAAAATTTGCTATCTGCAATACTTTTAGAGAAAATGCAGAATTACTCATTTTTAGTAGGTAAGTAATTTAGCCACAGGCCTAATTTAGACATAAAGCCTACCAATAGAGTACTGTGGTGCACCCTGTAATATACTTTGCAAACTTGAGAAGGCTAATTTTTTTTTTGTTAGAGCGGTAATGGTGAAATCTCTCTACACACTACGGCTATCCAGTGGATACAATGATTTACTCAACAGTGAGAACCTGAAAGTAGATATTGGTAAGCTATGCCATGACATAGAGGTCTGCAATTTCACTCTGTTATAGCTGACCAAAAATTATGTGAATAACATATTTAAACAAAATACTGTAAATGTAATAGTTTTCACGTTATAACTGATTTACTCAACAGTGATAACGTCAAAGTAGCTATTACTCAGCTATGCAATGAGCTACATGTCTGAATTTTTTCTATGTTATAGCTGACCCAAAATTAGGTGAACAACATATTTAAGCAAAATACTGTAAATGCAATAGTTTTCAAGTTACAACTGATTTACTCAATAGTGACAACCTGAAAATAGCTATTGCTCAGCTATGCCATGAGCTATAAGTCTGTAATTTCACGACGTTATAGCTGACCCAAAAGTAGGCGAACAACATATTTTAACAAAATACTCCAAATGCACTATTTTTCAAGTTACAAGTCATTTACTCAACAGTCAGTACCTGAAAATAGCTATTGCTCAGTTGTGCCATGAGCTACAGGTCTGTAATTTCACTATGTTATAGCTGACCCAAAAGTAGCTGAATAACATATTTACACAAATTTCTGTAAATGCAATACTTTTCCAATTACAACTGATTTACTCAACAGTGTGAACTTCAAAGTAGCTATTACTCAGCTATGCAATGAGCCACAGGTCTGGAACTTCACTATGTTATAGCTGACTCCGAAATAGGTCAATAACATATTGAAACAAAATACTCTAAATGTAATACTTTTGAAGTTATAAGTAATTTACTCAACAGTGATAACCTAAAAGTAGCTATTACTCAGCTATGCCATGAGCTACAGGTCTGAAATTTTACTATGTTATAGCTGACATAAAAGTAGCTGAATAACATATTTATACAAAATTCTGTAAATGCAATAGTTTTCAAGTTACAATTGATTTTACTCATGATGGAAGTTACTGAAAAGCCCAAAAGTAGCTATTACTCACTTAGCTATTGAGACAGACACCCAAGTTACTCACCATGTTGTAGCTATGAAAAAAGTATCTGAATAACATATTTTAACAAAATGCTCTAAATGCAACACTTTTCAAGTTATAAGTGATTTAGTGCATGATTTCATGACTTTTAATGCATTTTAGACATTTTTGTCTACCACAGGCCTAATTTAGACATAAAGCCTACCAAAAAGATAGGGTGGCGAGTCCTCTAGCATACCAAGCCACCTGCCAAATATGAAAGAAATCTGGAAAGAAATGTGGACTGTAGGTCGCTAACAAGCAATATTCCACATTTTAGACATTTTTGTCTACCACAGGCCTAATTTAGACATAAAGCCTACCAAAAAGATAGGGTGGCGAGTCCTCTACCATATCAAGTCACCTGCCAAATATGAAAGAAATCCGGAAAGAAATGTGGACTGTAGGTCGCTAACAAGAAATCTCTGCGGACGCGGACGCGGACGAGGGCGCGGACGCGGACGCGGACGACGACGATGATGAATCCATAGTATCCCCGCTTCGCGTCGGGGATACAATTATGTTCTATGTATAGCATCAGCCAATCAGATAATGTTCGCCAACACCTTTATTAGTATGAATTTATAATGAGAATACTAATTTTATGTGCAAAATTGTTAAATGGTCAGATAAAATTTGTGGGCTCACTGAAATCTGATTTTTATACATACCATAATAAATAATTTTTTTCTAAGACTCCCAAATCCCCTATTATTGCTCGCCACCATTTTGAATAAAAATCCGGGTTTCCTGACAATATTTTATAACCAAAAAGCTGGTTTAAGATGAAAAATACCAGCATATTTCCTGTTCGCGGACTTCCCTCATTAATATTAATGAGCAAATATGCGCAGACATGGCAGTTCTTTGTGGGGGTTTCATGACAATATTTTACAAATAGAAAGGCTGGTTTAAGATGAAAACTACCAGCATATTTCCTGTTCGCGGACTTGCCTCATTAATATTAATGAGCAAATATGCGTAGACACGGCAGTTCTTTGAGAGAGTCTCCTAACAATATTTTACAAATAAAATTGCAAATTTTAATTAGTAAATTAAATTTTTATTAGTTAATACCTTACCTACCAGACGATAGCTATAGCCCGGCGCCAGCCGGTCCCGCCAAACGAAAGAAAAAGACGTCCCGGGTTTCACCCCCGGCAGGACCGGCACACTACAATCCACTCGCCAGGTGGCCTAGTTCCTGCCTCACTCGCCAGAGGGACGTGACGTCATAGCATCTTTTTCGTCCCTAAGATTGAATGATGAAGGCTGGAAGCGGGGAAGGCCGGGTGGGAATTTCCCGTCTGGTAGGTAAGGTATTAACTAATAAAAATTTAATTTACTAATTAAAATTTGCAATTTCATTGCGTTAATACATCTTACCTACCAGACGATAGCTAGAATAACTACCCAGTGGAAGGAGGGCAGCCTTCTGAGGATTGGAGAAACTCTTATATTATACCTAGGTGTGAGGTTCTAGTCCTTTGAGGAGACATGTTAGTCTCAAGGGTAACTAGACCCACCTGCCCCCCCCCCCCCCCCCCCCCCCCCCCCCTTTTGACTGCTCTGAGGGGAGGAAGAGAGTAAGAGTTCAAGTCAATGATTCCCACGGTTAACCTGGAAGAGAGGGAACGTCCTATACCCAGAGGATTACTCTGAAGTAAAAGACTTTGAGAAGCCAAGGCCTAGGCTAAAAGTGAGCCTACACCTAAAACTAACTAGTATGTACACTATATATAATTATATACAAAGAAGCTTAGGGGACTAGTGGTGGATTTGCTGGGCAGCCACCACAGGACCCAAGTGAAAAAGCTCCTTATCTGCCCAGGCAACATCCTTAAGGTAAAACTGTGTAAAGGTGTTGTGGGACTTCCAGTGGCATGCTGCTAGGATCTGGTCCAGAGATATGCCACCTTGAAAGGCTTTGGAGGCCGCAAAGGCCCTAACATCATGGGCCTTAACCTGATGTAAGGTCAAGGAATCTTGGTCAGAGAGATCATAACACAACACTACTGTTTGTTTGATCCAGGACGAGATAGTGGCAGGAGAGATGTCCTTGTTAAACCCTTGTTTGAATGAAACAAAAACTAACTCCTTTCCCGTTCTTAGGTCCTGCGTTTTGTCCAGGTAGTAGCGAAGAGCCCGAACGGGGCAAAGGGATCTGTCTTCCTTTAAAGACTTATCCAGAGTGGGGGCTAAGGCTGGAATGACCACAGGGGCCACGCACTCTGGTTCCTCTTTTGCCAAGTGATTTTTCGCCAAGAAGCTTGGTGAAGGGTAGAGGGAAACTTTGGACCAGTCAGCTTGGTGTCTGATATTTTTGTTTAACCAAGCGTGAATCTCACTCCTGCGTTTTCCTGAAGCCAGGGCTAGGAGAAAAACAGTTTTGAAAGTAAGGTGCTTCAGAGAAGCCTTTCTGAGTGGTTCAAAAGGCGCTTTTGTAAGCTGGTGTAAAACCAGGGAGAGGTTCCAAGCAGGAACCCCCCGGCGCCCTTTGGGTCTATCTCTGTGAAAACTGTCTAACAGTCTAGTCAAATTTTCATCCTTGCCGACATTAACCGAGGTATTTCCCAGTTTGTCTGCAATGGCTGACCTGTAACCATCAATAGTGCTGGGCTGGAGATTCTTCTCCTGGAAAAGGTGCAGGAGGAAATCTGCTATTTGTTTTATAGATGGGTTCCTGAAGTCCACCTGACTTGTTTCACACCATCTGACAAAAACGGCCCACTTCGCTTCGTAGACTGTTCTGGTTGAACGTCTTTGAGGCGCCTCAATTCTTGACGCCACTGGGCTAGAGAACCCCTGCTCCTTGATTGTCTGGGCTCTAGGAGCCAGGCATGGAGATTTAGGTTTGTCAGATCCCTGTGACGTGCCTTGTTGAAAGGTTGGGTCACTAGATCTGGGTGGTGTGGAAGACAAAGAGGAACCCTCGCAGATAGTTCCACTAGGTCCCAAAACCAAGGCATGTTGGGCCATCCCGGGGCAATCAGGATTGCTCTGCGATACCAGTGATCTGACAGCTTGCTGACCACCTTCCCCATCAGAGACACTGGAGGGAAGAGGTACATGTCCAGGTCCTCCCAGGATAATGTCAGAGCATCCACTGACCAGGCCTTTGGGTCTGGAATTGGGGACACAAATTGAACTAGCTTGCAGTTGTACCTTGTTGCAAACATGTCCACTCGGGGATAATGCCAGGTTTGACAAAGGAGGTCGAAGGTCTCTTGATGGAGGGACCACTCCGTCTGAATGACCTGCCTTTGGCGAGACAATTTGTCTGCAATTACATTCAGACGGCCTGGAATGTGTCTGGCCTTCAGTACTATTTGATTGAGGCTGCACCAACATAGGAGCCGCCAAAGAAGGGCACAGAGTGAGCCTGACCTCATACCTCCTTCCTTGTTGATGTATGCCACAACCGTGGTGTTGTCTGTGGCAATCAGGACGACCTTTCCTTGCACTAAATGTTGGAATCTTTTTAGTGCTAACAACACGGCTTTTAGTTCTAAGAAGTTTATGTGCAACTTGCTTTCGGGCACTGACCAAGTACCGCTTGCTGTGAAGTCGCCTAAGTGAGCACCCCAGCCTTCTTTTGAGGCGTCTGTAAAGATTTGAACTGCGTGTCGCAGGGGGTGTAAGGGCTGACCCTTTAGGACATTTTCCTCTTGGGTCCACCACTGCAGGTACTGATGGAGAGACCTCGGAATTGGGATCTCCTTTTCCAGAGATTCTGGGACTCTCCAGTGTTTCTTGAGGTGCCACTGAATAGGTCTCATGTGCAGTCTGCCTAGGGTCACCTGTTTTTCTGTCGCAGTGAGAAGACCTATAAGAGACATGAAAGTTCTCACTGGGCAAGATCTGTTCTGTAAAAGCACTGTTATTTTCTGTTGAAGGGTTTCCCAACGATTTTGAGTAGGTCTGACTACTCCGTTGAGTAGGTCGTACTGGTAGCCTACGAAGTCGAAGACTTGTTGGGGTTCCAGTTCTGATTTTTGCATGTTTACCATCCAGCCCAACTCCTGGCAGAGGGCTAGGAGGGATTGGGTTCCCTGGTGGCAAGATTCTTTGGTAGGGGCTCGAATCAACCAGTCGTCTAGGTACTGGTGGATTCTTATACCCTGTGACTGAGCCATTAACTTGACCTCTTTGACCACACCAGTGAACTCCATGGGAGCTGTTGACAGGCCAAAGGGAAGTGCCCGAAACTGGTACGACTGGTTCTGAAAGTGGAACCTGAGGAATTTTCGGGATGTGTAGTAAATTGGGATGTGGAAGTAGGCGTCGCTGAAGTCTAGCGATGTCACCCACTCCTCTTGTTGTAGAGAGGTCCGGATTGTCTCTGGAGTCTCCATTTTGAATGTTTTTACGCATAAAAACTGATTTAGAGTACTGAGATCCAAGATTGGCCGCCACTTGTGGTTCGGCTTTGGGACAATGAACAGTCTGTTGAAAAAGGCTAGTGAGGTTTGAACCCTGACCCTCTCTACTGCCTTTTTCTCGATCAGAGCTTGTACAGCTGCTTGCAAGTGGGAGTCTCTGATGGGGTTTGCATAGCCACTTACTATCAGGGGATCCCTTACTAAGGGAGGTCTTACTTTGAAGGGAAGAACATAACCCTCTTTTAATATGGACACTACTTTTGGGTTTGCACCCTTGTGAGCCCATATTTCCCAAAAACTCTGAAGACGTCCCCCCACTGGTTGGACACTTGCAACATTGGGGACATTTGGAACATTTGGAGCAGAAACAAAGTGACCGACAAAAGAAGCACTTTTCACACACTTTATTTGACTTTTGATCTTTAATTTTGGTCTTACGTCTTTCTTTTGCGACTGCCACCTTGTTACAGTAGGTACACGACATACAACATGATAAGAAACATTTGTTGGAACAGATACAAAAGAGTTTCTTGTTATGACACTTTGTACAGAACCGACTGGCCGGGCCACCGGCACCGGACTTGACTTGCAGTAATTGTCATTTATACTGTGTCTTCTCATGAGCCATCTTGGTACCACGTCCGGGTTGACCACCCCGGCCTCTGCCCCGGCCTCTATTGCGGGAACCAAACGCTTTCCAAGCTGGTAGTTCCTTTCCGGCCTGAGAAGTTGATTTAGCAGTGTCTTGAGGTTTCCAACCAGTACTGTAGGGTTGGTATCTCTGCTTTCTGCCTCTACCGGCGAACCCCCCGCGGCCCGGGCCGGGCTGGGAGGTACGTCGGGAAGCTTCTAACTGGTTGATTTCATCCTCAGCCTTTCTAATAGCAGCGTCTGGAAATAATCCATATCCATTCAGGGGACAATTTCTCAAGGAATTGAAGGTATCTGGTTTAATCCCCGGTTTCACAGCTTCCAAATATGAGTCCCTACGGAGTAGGGTCAAATTCGCCATCTGCACAAATGTAAAGTCTGCCAAATGTTGTAAGGATTTACCCATGGCGAAACTGACATTCTGGTTAAATGAGGATAAGTATAAAAGTTCATCCAATGCACCTTGAGATTTGACAGAAGACTTGCCTTTCTTAAGTTCACTTTGTAAAATATGCAATTGTTCTTGGAAGGCATCCTGTATTTTGGTGATACAGCGATTAAACCCCGCGGACTGGTTGCAAATATATGAAGACTCTTTTGCTGCTTTCTCCCACTTACGCATAGTGTCTTGTGATAGTGGGCGGGAAGGAGGCTGAGGAGAAGTAGAAGATATGGTTGAAATCCTGGGGAATGAACTGTTGATCTTCGCCGCATCATTTGGCCAAGAATTCACCGATTTACCCGGTCTAGATGGATCTGTAGGCTCCGCCGGGTGTATCCCATACCATCTGTTCTGGGATTTTGGGGGTCTGAGGAACTGGTCCACATGAAGGCCACCGGGATCACTAGATTTTGAAGGATATCCTTCTATCAGTACAAGGTTTAGAGTTTCTAGTTTTCGGCACAACCAATCTTCCGGTGGAAGATCCACAGAAATCTTACCCACAGGCTGAGAACGGTGACCTGCCCAAGGATTATCAGTGCGGGATTGCGGAGAAAACTCCAGGTCAGGAATGTGTGTCCATCCCATGAACGCGCGGACACCTCTCACAGTCTCGCGGTAGTTTTGATCTTCACTGAGGACCCGGTCCGGGTCTGAGGTTTCTACGTCTGGGGATTCCTCTGCGTCAGATAACTCACCCTCTTCAAATGTTTCCTGAGGATTGACATCGCGGAAGGTGACCGGCCCGGAGCCGGAAGAAGGTTGTTGAAATGAAGATTGAGAGGAAGCAGACATAGCAGCTGACGAAACAGTAGCCACCGGAGCAGGGTGTTTAAACATAGGTTCTGCTTCCGGGTAGAGGTTTTGAAGTGGAGATTGTCTGTCAGCAAAGGAAAAATCCTGATCTCTAGCCGCATCCGGGTCAACAGCCGGGCCGGCTGGGCCGCGGAAGAAGCAGAAGTAGTGACAAAAAAAGGGTGTCTGGGAAAGAGCACCTGCTGGAGCAGCATGAGAGACCGGTACTTTGACCGGAGAAAATGACGGATTTTGTTGCACAGAAGGTGAAGGGCGATGTCCTACAGTAATAAGTGCCTCAAGCCTGGCCATACGAGTGGCCCACTTTTCGTCCAGTTCTTGAAGTTCTTTCCTAAACTGAGGCACAGGAAGGGACAAATCCGGAGCAGAAGCAACAGAAACATCAGGTTCTTGTTCTGGCTGGGTATCAAGAACTACCACAGAAGACGGGTCGACTAATACCTCCTTTGCTTTAGCCTTTTCCTTTCTGAGTTTATAGGTAGGAGTACTTAACTTGAGCACTTGCTCCGGGGTAAGGACACTGCAAAAGTCACACTGCAGATTCTGAACACAAGGGTCATCACCATGTCCTTTCTCGCGACAACGCGCACACCTACTATGTTTGTCAAATGAAGCCATAATATGGCCACACGCACCCTTTTTCTGTCCTGGAGATGCCATGATAGAAAAGTCAACTAATGGCAACTATTCCGACACAAATTAAACAGATATAACACAAATATAAAACCAAAAGGTTCACAGATAAAAATCCACAACTTTAAATATCGCGCCAAACGAAAAAGATGCTATGACGTCACGTCCCTCTGGCGAGTGAGGCAGGAACTAGGCCACCTGGCGAGTGGATTGTAGTGTGCCGGTCCTGCCGGGGGTGAAACCCGGGACGTCTTTTTCTTTCGTTTGGCGGGACCGGCTGGCGCCGGGCTATAGCTATCGTCTGGTAGGTAAGATGTATTAACGCAATGAAAAGGCTGGTTTAAGATGAAAACTACCAGCACATTTCCTGTTCGCGGACTTGCCTCATTAATATTAATGAGCAAATATGCGCAGACACGGCAGTTCTTTGAGAGGGTTTCCTGACACTATTTTACAAATAGAAAGGCTGGTTTAAGATGAAAACTACCAGCATATTTCTTGTTCATCGCTTCAGCCGTGGGCGATAATAGAAGATTTTACCCAAATATGCAGATTTCGACATTTTTCGGAAATATTTCTTCTTACACATCAATAAGCGACATATCTTATATTTATTTTATTATTTCTTTCATATTTAACCCTTTTCTTACGTCTTCTGGCAATATTTGAAGTTTTGAAGTGACAGATCGGGAAAATAGAGGAATGCGCATGCGTGGATGGTAGGTTGGCTGGAACAAGCTTTTCAGACTGGTACCCTGAATAATATTTTTCAACGAAAACGACTCCCCGAGAAGTGGGTGTGCAACCTCCATGGACAGGAAGTGCACTGGTATTTAATCTTAAATCAGCTTTCTTTGAAATTTATAAAATACTTCTGGATACCGATAAACAAAAGTCTTGGCGTGAACTTACAGTACAGTAGTAAACCCTCATCCAAGAAATTTGATCAGGTCATATTTCGTCATTACTATTAATGAGGCAGGTCCGTGGACAGGAAGTTCACTGGTATTTAACCTTAAACCAGTTTTTCTTTGAAATTTATATGCTAGTACTGGGTACCTGGAATATACACGGTCAGGAAGATATGCGGTCAATATTGGAAGATTCGCAGTAAATATTTGAAAGACTCATGGTAAATTATTATAGATTTTTCTGATTGTTTTATTGAAGCTAGCAATATAATATTAATAGCAATTTAAAGGCAAATTTCTAGAGGTTGTGTTCTTTTTGATTTGAGGAAAATTGGTCCAATATTAAGATAATTGTTTTAAAAATTACCGGAACCGCTCGTTGTTACGCTCATAGTCGAGTAAACTGATGACGTGTTTTGCAAAAAGTTTTGTCACAGCGTCTTCTGCTCTCTCTAAATAACCTGTTTTCTCAAAAGTTTTGTGCCACCATTTCTTCGGATTTTTAGTACTCTAATATCAAGCAGGAAAGATGCCTAGGCATAGGTCTTATACTGTTAGTTTAAATTAAGTGTCATTAAGCACCATAAAGATAATGGGAATAGCATAAGAAAGACTGCAGGGGAGTATGGTATCGACAGAAAAAGAGTCAGGGAGTGGCTCAATCAGGAGCAGGAACTCATGGCAAATTCCAAAGGATCAGCTGCAAAGAAGAGGAGGATAATGTCACATGGGAGAGAGATTTTTGATAATGAGGTAGAGTTTGGTGTCCTGGATTATTTATTAAGTGAAAGAGAACGTGGAATTCCAGTGAGCAACAGTGATTTGAAGGAAAAAGCCCTTGAAATTGCAAGAGAGGTAAATGACGAGCAGCCTGATCCCAAGTTTGAGCAGTTCAAAGGTAGTGATGGGTGGCTCCAACGATGGAAAAAGAGGAACAGAATTGCATTGCTTAAGGGGACCAATGAATCCCAGAAGATCCCTGAAGATTATGGGGAACTGATTAAAGGATTTGTCACAGACATAAAGAATAAAAGAAGGCAGCATCAGTACACCCTCTACAATATAGGTGAGACAGCATACTTGACACTTAAATTTTTTGTTTTTAGAACATCTTGTTGTTTTTAGAACTCATTGCATATTTTGTGACATTGTATCTTTAAAAAGTGTTATTAAAGCTACATGCATTGCTTGCCGTTGGTCGGCAGTTTACAGTTCAGAACCCTGACAATCTGTATGTACTGGTTTCCTCTGCCCTTCCAACTCTTCGTTGTAGTATGACATCTCACCTTTGGTCATGTCAAGCAAATGGACTTTTACAATGGAAAGACCCCCACTTGATGCACTGTCTCGGTTAGCACACAGCAAATACACAATTACACGTATCATCTCACCTTTGTTTGTGTCAAGCAAATGGACTTTTACAATGGAAATACCCCAACTTGATGCACTGTCTCGGTTAGCACACAGCAAATATACAATTACACGTATCATCTCACCTTTGTTTGTGTCAAGCAAATGGAAATGATGACTGGACCCCTGATGGGCACATGGATCAATCGGGTTTGGGGGCCAAATGTTAATGCTGCAGGGCAAAGATACAGATGTCACTTTTATTCCAGGTGACATATCTCAGATAAGAATGCTGTTCATAAGTTCTGAAAATATTTAAAATTTTACGTCTTTTTTACCTGTTTTTAAAATAGATTTTTACTATTCCATTTTGAAACTTCATCATCTCGCACCTCTGAGATCAGAGTTTGAATCCCAACCTGACTTCAGCTGGTAGTTTCTTACCATTGGTCAGTAGTTTGCAGAACAAAATCTTGACCAACTGTATCTATTGGTTTCCTCCGTCCTTCCAACTACCCATCACAATATAACCGATAAGGTACTAGGCATGCAAAAAACCATAAATAAATAAAATAAACAAAACTTCAAAACAGTGAACATTTTTTTATTTTTTTTCGTTTTGAGGTGGTTGCACTCCTATTTGCCAACCGGCAGATGTTTCATGGAATGCCCCCTTTAAGAGTGAAATGCGAAAAGAGTGGAGAAAGTGGAGGGAGGCTGACATCAGGACCCCACAGGGCAACCTCAAGCAGGCATCCAGGCAGGATGTCATTAACTGGGTCTCTCGCGCCTGGTCCAAAATATCAGAAGAGGTCATAAAGAAGTCGTTCAGATGTTGTGGCATCAGTTTGTATCTGGATGGTTCCCAGGATGCACAGCTATCAGATAACATGGCAGATGCACTGGGTGCTGCAGATAGGGTGGATAATCTCAGAGATGAAGCCATGGCATTGTTGTTTGAGTCAGATGATGATTCTGACCTTGATTTTGATGGATTTGGGGAGTCAGATATTGATTCAGATTAAGACTAGTAATAGATAGATATTTTGGTTAAGTGCCAAGCTTGACTTTTTTCAGACTTTAAAATCATTTTTTTCTCATGTTTTTTTACCTAAATATTCAATATAAAAATAATACAAGAAGTTAAATCCACTGTGTATGTCTCTCTTTTTATTTGAACGACCTTAAATATTTTGTCCTGTTCTATAAAGAGGGTTCAAAACTTTTGGATGAAACCTGTAGTTCTCTTGTGACACCTGCAATTTACCTGCACTTACGATTAAACAAAATCAAAATGTTATTTGGACATAAAAGTGATTTATTGGATAAATACCATGATACATGTCACCACACTATATATTTCTTCTATTTAGGTGAGTTTTATTTGATTTTTTCCTCATTTATCTCCACCTTGTTTTTATTACGGGAAAAACCGTAAATTGAAGTCAATTATTGTTCACTGTAACAGAGGGTAAAATGGCCATAAAAAGCACAGAAAAACACATGCTAAATGAAAGAATCACTGAAATTAAGGTTTTATTGCTTATTTACGATCAATTAAACGCCCACCCCCTACTTTGACAAAAATCTGCTGCTGCATTTATCGCTCATGGGCGAAACAACGAGCGGTTCCGGTACTATGCACAGCAAATAATAATAAACAATATTCTTCTCTGTGACTTATATATATAATAAGTATTATTCTAAGAATAAGAATCTTTGTGAACAGGCAAAGAAAAATTCTTATTCTTAGAATTTTTCTAAAAAAAATTCTAAGAATAAGCATAATTCTAAGAATAAGAATCTTTGTGAATACGGCCCTTGGGCTTGATACTTTTTGTGAATATAGCCTCAGAACCCAGTCATCAGGTTATCATTGTCTCCTGAAAATATTTTCGGTTCACACAACTTAGAATTTCCCGGGGGTCCCAGAAGAAAAATAGACAGGGTACCAGACTAATCAAAAGACGTTTTTTTCCGAGGTTTAGTAGATTTTACTAAAGAAAAGATGTTTTCAAGAGAAACGCGGTCCAGATAGATCTTATCAGCACAGTTCATTTCCTGTTTTTAATTAGGTTGCTGAGGTCAATAATAAAAATCCCTCCACAAATCTTAAAAACAAAAAATCGAAAACTGTGAAAGTTACAGAACGTTTAGTAGTACAAATTATTCAAAACGATCCCAAAACGGCAATTAGATTCCACTCGAAACGCCCGAAATTCATGAAGAAAGACGCGAAAAATCCCATAACAGTATCTAGGGTTGGCCCGAGATGGCCAACCCTAGATAAAAAGCTACTAAAAGTAGCTAAGTAGCTATTACTGAGTGAGTTATATAGCTATTATCACTACAAGCAATCCCAAGCAAGCTATTGACCTAACTATTGCTCATACCAAATTTGGTAAAGATATGTCAAATATTTTTCCTTAAAATGCCCGGAAACAAAAGAAGTACACAATAATAACTAAGTAGCTATTACTCAGTTAGCTATAGAGCTATCTTCAGCAAAAGCAATCCCATGCAAGCTATTAACCCAATAAATACCCATACCAAATTTGGTAAACATAGGATAAATACTTTTCCTTCAAATGACCAGAAACCAAGTGTGACGGATGGCGGACGCCGGAAAAAGCAAAAATGCTGCATTACAAGATTCTAACTACACCTTTCTGCATTGGGTCCAAATTTGGCCAACTCAAAATAGCTATTGCTCAGCTATGGAATGAGCTACAGGTCTGTAATTTTACTATGTTATAGCTGATCTAAAAATAGGTGAATAACATATTTCAACAAAATACTGTAAATGCAACAGTTTTAAAGTTACAAGAGATTTACTCAACAGTGATAACCTCAAAGTAGCTATTACTCAGCTATGGAAAGAGCTACAGGTCTGAAATTTTACTATGTTACACCTGACCTAAAAGTAGATGAATATCGTCTTTCAACAAAATACTCTAAATGCAATAGTTTTAAAGTTACAAGCAATTTACTCAACAGTGAGTACTTCAAACTAGATATTACTCAGCTATGGAATGAGCTACAGGTCTGCAACTTCATTATGTCGTAACTTACCCCAACATAACAAATTATGTATACAAAGAAAGTCACTATGTATGATATTTTCAAAGAAATTTGACACATTGACTCATTTTTAAATTGTGCTACAAATCAAAGAAATAGCTATTACTCGCTCAGCTATAATATAGCTGATCCAAAAGTAGATGAATAACATATTTCAACAAAATACTCTAAATGCAATAGTTTTAAAGTTACAAGTGATTTACTCAACAGTGAGACCCTGAAAGTAGCTATTGCTCAGCTATGGAATGAGCTACAGGTCTGCAACTTCATTATGTCAGCATAGTAAATTATGTATTCAAACAAGAGGAGAGTGCCCGTGAACGGGCACTGTGTCAGCTGACTGAATGTTTTTGATTTGTGATGGTGATAATGAGAGGAAAGCATAATTATCAGGGAAAGGGCTGTACAGAAATACAGTAAATGGTAACTGAACAGCATGTTCGAAAGATATTCCGAAGCTGACAGAAGAAAAGGACAAAAAAGTTGTGCCCTGCAAATGGTATTATGAAATAAAGTAACAAGGTAATTGTTTAAGTGTAAAAAGTAGGTTAAAAATATTTAAAGAAATACTATAAATGCAATATCCTCGTTCGACCATGAAGAAGGGGTCCAAAGGTCAAATCTGACCATACCAAAAGATTCCCAGCCAAAGAATTTAGGATGGTTTACCATCCCAAACCTCTCGGACCAATAATAAGTGAGTCATAGGCACTTTTTAAGTTTGGCTATCCTTGTTTGACCTTGAAGGAGGGGTCCAAGGTCAAATCCGACCACACAAAAAAATTCCCAGCCCATGATTTCCTGTAGCTTGTTTACCATCCCAAACCTGTAGGACCAATAATAAGCGAGTTCTAAGCCATTGTAAGTTTGGCTATCCTCAATTGACCTTGAAGGAGGGGTCCCAGGTCAAATCTGACCACACCAAAAGAATCCCAGCCCATGATTTCCTATATGTTGGTTTACCATCCCAAACCTCCAAGACCAATAATACGCGAGTTATAAGCACTTTAAGTTTGGCTATCTTCGTTTGACCTGGAAGGAGGGGTCTAAGGTGAAATCCGACCACACCAAAAGATTCCCAGCCCATGATTTTCTATATGTTGGTTTTCCATTCCAAACCTCTAGGACCAATAATAAGCGAGTTATAAGCACTTTTAAGTTTGGCTATCCTCATTTGACCTTGAAGGAGGGTTCCAAGGTCAAATCAGACCATATTAACAGATTCCCAGCCCATGATTTCCTACAGGTTGGATACAATGATTTACTCAACAGTGAGAACCTGAAAGAAGCTATTGCTCAGCTATGCCATGACATAGAGGTCTGCAATTTCACTATGTTATAGCTGACCAAAACGTCTGTGAATAACATATTTAACAAAATACTCTAACTGTAATAGTTTTCAAGTTACAACTGATTTACTCAAGAGTGAGAACCTCAAAGTAACTATTACTCATCTATGCAATGAGCTACATGTCTGAAGTTTTGCTCTGTTATAGCTGACCTAAAAGTAGGTGAACAACATATTTAAGCAAAATACTGTAAATGCAATAGTTTTCAAGTTACAACTGATTTACTCAATAGTGAGAACCTGAAAATAGCTATTACTCCGCTATGCCATGAGCTATAGGTCTGTAATTTCACTATGTAATAGCTAACCCAAAAGTAGGTGAACAATATATTTTAACAAAATACTCCAAATGCAATATTTTTCAAGTTATAGCCGATTTACTCAACAGTCAGTGCCTGAGAATAGCTATTGCTCAGTTGTGCCATGAGCTACAGGTCTGTAATTTCACTATGTTATAGCTGACCCAAAAGTAGCTGAATAACATATTTGCACAAATTTCTGTAAAGGCAATAGTTTTCCAATTACAACTGATTTACTCAACAGTGAGAACTTCAAAGTAGCTATTACTCAGCTATGCAATGAGCCACAGGTCTGGAACTTCACTATGTTATAGCTGACCCCAAAATAGGTGAATAACATATTGCAACAAAATACTCTAAATGCAATAGTTTCCAAGTTATAAGTGATTTACTCAACAGTGATAACCTAAAAGTAGCTATTACTCAGCTATGCCATGAGCTACAGGTCTGAAATTTGACTATGTTATAGCTGACCCAAAAGTAGCTGAATAACATATTTATACTAAATTCTCTAAATGCAATAGTTTTCAAATTATAAGTGATTTACTCAACATTGAGAACTCAAAGTAGCTATTACTCAGCTATGCAATGAGTCACAGGTCTGGAACTTCACTATGTTATAGCTGACCCCAAAATAGGTGAATAACATATTGAAACAAAATACTCTAAATGCAATAATTTCCAAGTTATAAGCGATTTACTCAACAGTGATAACCTAAAAGTAGCTATTACTCAGCTATGCCATGAGCTACAGGTCTGAAATTTTACTATGTTATAGCTGACCCAAAAGTAGGTGAACAACATATTTAAGCAAAATACTGTACATGCAATAGTTTTCAAGTTACAACTGATTTACTCAAAAGTGATGACCTAAAAGTAGCTATTACTCAGCTATGCCATGAGCTACAGGTCTGAAATTTTACTATGTTATAGCTGACCCAAAAGTAGCTGAATAACATATTTATATTAAATTCTCTAAATGCAATAGTTTTGCAATTACAACTGATTTACTCAATAGTGAGAACCTCAAAGTAGTTATTACTCAGCTATGCAATGAGCTACTGGTCTGAAATTTTACTATGTTATAGCTGACCCAAAAGTAGGTGAACAACATATTTAAGCAAAATACTGTAAATGCAATAGTTTTGAAGTTACAACTGATTTACTCAATAGTGATGACCTAAAAGTAGCTATTACTCAGCTATGCCATGAGCTACAGGTCTGAAATTTTACTATGTTATAGCTGACCCAAAAGTAGCTGAATAACATATTTATACGAAATTCTGTAAATGCAATAGTTTTCCAATTACAACTGATTTACTCAATAGTGAGAACTTCAAAGTAGCTATTACTCAGCTATGCCATGACCTACAGATCTGAAATTTCACTATGTTATAGCTGGCCCAAAAGTAGCTGAATAACATATTTATACGAAATTCTCTAAATGCAATAGTTTTGCAATTACAACTGATTTACTCAATAGTGAGAACCTCAAAGTAGTTATTACTCAGCTATGCAATGAGCTACAGGTCTGAAATTTTACTATGTTATAGCTGGCCCAAAAGTAGGTGAACAACATATTTAAGCAAAATACTGTAAATGCAATAGTTTTCAAGTTACAACTGATTTACTCAATAGTGATGACCTAAAAGTAGCTATTACTCAGCTATGCCATGAGCTACAGGTCTGAAATTTTACTATGTTATAGCTGACCCAAAAGTAGCTGAATAACATATTTATACGAAATTCTCTAAATGCAACAGTTTTCCAATTACAACTGATTTACTCAATAGTGAGAACTTTAAAGTAGCTATTACTCAGCTATGCCATGACCTACAGATCTGAAATTTCACTATGTTATAGCTGGCCCAAAAGTAGCTGAATAACATATTTATACGAAATTCTCTAAATGCAATAGGTTTTAAGTTACAAGTGATTTACTCAATAGTGAGAACTTCAAAGTAGCTATTACTCAGCTATGCAATGAGCCACAGATCTGAAACTTCACTATGTTATAGCTGATCCCAAAATAGGTGAATAACATATTGAAACAAAATACTGTAAATGCAATAGTTTCCAAGTTATAAGCGATTTACTCAACAGTGATAACCTAAAAGTAGCTATTACTCAGCTATGCCATGAGCTACAGGTCTAAAATTTTACTATGTTATAGCTGACCCAAAAGTAGCTGAATAACATATTTATACGAAATTCTCTAAATGCAATAGTTTTTAAGTTACAAGTGATTTTACTCATGATGGAAGTTACTGAAAAGCCCAAAAGTAGCTATTACTCACTTAGCTATTGAGACAGGCACCCAACTTACTCACCATATTGTAGCTATGAAAAAAGTAGCTGAATAACATATTTTAACAAAATGCTCTAAATGCAACACTTTTCAAGTTATAAATGATTTTGTGCATGATTTCATGAATTTTAATGCATTAAAAATTATTAAAAAAATTTATTTAAAAAAAAGTAAGACAGATCCAGGTCTCATACTCACACAAGAGAATCTACCTCTGGCCTAGTACATATATGCAAGATATGAGAGAAATCCCTGCAATAGTCACTGAGAAAATTTTGATTAAGTGTTGAAATTTTCACACTTTTGGTGGGGGTACCCCCCTTGTAATGTCTCTAGCAAACAGACGAACAGACAGATTTGCATGCCTTGAACAATTTTTCATCCTCGATAGATAAGGTATCTTTTAAAACAAACAGCACGTCTCTAGGCCTTGTAGTTTTGGAGGAGAAGTTGTTCACGCGGACGCGGACGCGTACGCCCACGCCGCAGAGTGACGACATAATGTCAGCTGACTGACAAGTCAGCTGACATAAAAAGTCACTATGTGTCACACTTTCAAAGAAATTTAACACATTCTCATTTTTAAATTTTGCTACAAATCAGAGATATAGCTATTACTCGCTTAGCTAATGCAATAGAGCTCCAAACAATGCACCATCTTATAGCTAAAGATAAATTACCTAAACAACATATTTTACAGAAACACTCTAAATTCAATAGTTTCAGAGTTATAAGTCATTTACTCAGTAGCTAAAATGGTCATAGCTATGTGAAAATGCTACAGATTTTGTCAAAATTCGGTCCTTCTCTATTCTGACACCTGACAATATTATAGGGTAAAAATGAGAAACCTAGCTTCAAAATTGTGGCCTAGAATGTGCTAACAAACATACATACATACAAACCGACTGACCAACATACTTCGAAATTGAAAGATTTCGAAGTAACAAACTAGAGGAATGCTTTTGCTAACAAAAGCGAAGCGTCCCTTAAAGTTTAAAATGCTTTGTGGTTTTAATAAGCATGCTGTAAAGCTAAGAATGCACAAAGCTGCACCGTATGCTTTCCCAATACCTCTTAATACATTCTAAAGCTATAAAAGCAACAATAAAGGAGATATAAGGCAAAAACTCCAAAGCAACTATTTATGACCCCAGTTTGGCCCATAAGGAAGGGTCGGGGGGTAAAACTGACCGGCTATTTAGACTCTCCACATATGCTTTCCTAATACCTCTTAATACATTCTGAAACTATAAAAGCAACAATAAAGGAGATATAAGGCAAAAACTCAAAATCCGCTATTTTATGACCCCAGTTTGACCCATAAGGGGGAGCCGGGGGTAAAACTGACCGGCTATTTAGACTCTCCACATCTGCTTTCCCAATACCTCTTAATATATTCTGAAGCTATAAAAGCAACAATAAAGGAGATATAAGGCAAAAACTCAAAATCGGCTATTTTATGACCCCAGTTTGACCCATAAGGAGGGGTCGGGGGGTAAAACTGACAGGCTATTTAGACTCTCCATATATGCTTTCCCAATACCTCTTAATACATTCTGAAGCTATAAAAGCAACAATAAAGGAGATATAAGGCAAAAACTCAAAATCAGCTATTTTATGACCCCAGTTTGACCCATAAGGGGGGGCCATGGGGTAAAACTGACCGGCTATTTAGACTCTCCACATATGGTTTCCTATTACCTCCCAGTACATTTTATAGCTCTAAATGCAATACTTAAGAAGATAATAGGTGGGTTGGCCTAAATTTAAGGCTTTCAGATTGGAAGGTGTCAGAAAATCACTCATAAATGAGACATTTTTCAAGGGATTGCTCCCAAAATCTAACCAGCTCGCGATTTCGATAGTATGAACAGGTGTGTATAAGGCTCTGTAGCAAGTAGTTTTTCCTGAACTGTGATGACAGGGTGTGTGTGTGTGTGCGTGTGTGCGTGCGTGCGTGCGTGCGTGCGTGCGTGTGTGTGTACTTCAAAAAATAGTTTTTGATCATGTGACCTTTATAAAGGTCAAAGGTCAAATTTAAGCATGCAGAAAAATTTTCCCACGCCTAAGGTATATAACTGCCAAATATGGTTTGAAACCTTCTAATACCAAGGGAGATACCTTTCAGGGACGCTTAATTATTACTAGACCTTGCGCAAGGTACTACCTTAGTGTACCATGATTCTCTCAGAGAAATAGTTTTCAACACCATGAGATATAGAAGTAGTGAAGCAGTACAAAGATCGGGATACTTTCAGACCAGTGTCAGTTATATAAAGGTCCAAATAATGTTTAAGTAGAGAAAATAATGTCTAAGAGAAAGAAAATGTATGTAAAGATAAAGTATTAAAACAAGACAATTCAATAGCAAGGTGACAGCATTAATCAACAAGGGAACAGTGGCTGTCTCTCAGACAACCACAAAGTCGAATCTTTGGATTAAAGTTGAGTTAAACAGAGAATAATTGTGTTTAGATAGCAATATACCACATGGGTAACAAGGAGAGAGCTCATTAGTACCCACTAACTTTCAAGATGTTTAATAGTGTTTTTGAATAGAATAATGTCATTTACCAAGACTGTTAAAATGTGTTTTATGATAGATTTACAAATGAAAATCCTAACAGAGAAGGCAATAGCCTTTTCTGAGGGAGAAATTCTAAATAGATTTGCAGAACCCAAATAAATTTATTAAATTAGTCATGTGGCATCTGAAACTGTCACTGTCCACATGCTTTCATGTGCAGAGCCACCAGATGAATACTTTTTTTGTGATCCAAAGAAACGGTATCTTATCATAAAGACATATAAACCCTATGCATGGCTTTTTCATTGTACATTTTAAACAGTGACCTACAAATGAAGATTAATACTGATCATTACATATACCATATATTTTCTAACTCATGCCCCTTTACTACCAAATTTATAATGAGTGTGTCTGTGATTAATACACAAGACAACACTGTTCCATGCTAACTTCTGATTCACTATGAGCCAAAATTCTTTGAATCATGTGTTTTAATTTCAGTTTCAGTTGCGTCTATTTGCATAGTAATCAACACTAGGTAATTCTAACTCTCATAGTATTTCTCTAGTATTTAATCTCTATCTGAAGACAGTTACTGGGTTGAAGTAGATTGTGAGAAACATCAAACAAGAACAATCAGAGATCAGCAATTATTAAGGATGAGACACTGCAGGTGAAAAGCTGAAGGTTGTGAAGTAAGCTTCAAATTTGTAAAATAAGATTATGGAAGAAATGGTGGGTGAGCTATAAATCATAGTTCTCAATATCAAAAATATAAGTAGATTTCTGATACAAGAGCTAAAGGTAAATTTGTCTTTTATTTCTATATGTTTAACTTGCCTGAATAATATAATTGACTTTAAATTATTCAATAAAACAGAATTTATAAATATTGTATGATCAGTAAGCCAACAATGTGAAGGCCTTGTTCCAAGATTATATCATAAGTCAAATGTTAGTTTTGTCCATTTCATCATGTATTGTCATAAGGTTGGTACTTCATGCCTTGGGATTCATGGGTGTATGTTCTACTTCTCTTTCCACATTCAAAGATTACCTTTACAATGGTGCAAGTGAATATTAGACAAACGCCATTTAAATTAGTACTTAAATTGGACTTAAGTTGTCTTAACATGGCTAATGAAAGACAGATTTTGGGGCTGTCTAATGCTTCAAACCGTAACTTGGAAAATGCCTAGACTTTGCACAAAGCAGAAGACAATTTATATCTTAACATTCACTTGCCACTGCAAAAATTTACATGTTGCAACATAACAAAGATTGATTTATTGCCTTGTCTGTTGTAAAAGTTACATATGTACTAGAGCTAGGGCAAATACTAATGTCATTATTTGGTTCTACTGGTTCAACTCTGACAAATTACATTGTAAAGGTTCTGCTTAATATTACCATGGTTGGCATATATGATGGAAACTTTACTTGATATTAAACAAAATCTAATAAAAGAAAATATGTTGCCTACTGTAGTCACTGTTACGTTAGTATTCACCCAAAGTAAAAACATACTGTTACTGTTTTATGACTATTCTCTAGTGTTTTGCAAGAGGTCCTCGGTGGCCTAGTGGTTAGCAAGTTTGGCATCTAATCGTAGGCTGTCACCTCTGTGGGTTCGAGTCCCACAAGTGGCAATGCTGAGAACCTGTCCCAATATGACCCTGGCTGTTGAACGGGACGTTAAACCCCAACTTTGTCTAGTGTTTTGCAGATAGTAGAGTGTTATCTGCGGCCTCCCCATAATTAAGTGAATTTCCCTGGGTGTCAATTGAATGAATTATGGTATTTCATCAATTACAAGTTTAAAGGACAAGGTGTGATGTATAACAACTAGAAACAATTTAAACTAATTCTGTATATATGTATAACTTTATACATCACACACCCTATGACTTTCAGGTGCAAGCACCAGAGATCCTCAATATTGGTACTCTACATTGTATTTAAAGAGGCTTACATGGTTTATACACATCTCTGATGTGGCTACACAACTGCACACAACAGCTCTGTCCAAATATGACCCAATATTAATTACAGACTTTGGTTTTTCCTTTGGAATATTTTTACCAGGAGACAGATATAGGCTGTCAAGGACAAAAGACATTCCCTAAAATGCAAATTTTAAACACACAACAGGTATGAAAAAGTTCAAGTTATGTACTACATGTGACTGGTAAAACTGATGAAATACCAATTAAGAGTACATGTGTCACACATACCATTCACATTTAAATTATTTTCAATTAAGCTTCTGACTTTGTATTCATGACAAAGGCCACTTTTCTGAACTTTTATTAGTACAAAAACTTGCACCCACATTTTTAATACAGCCACTTCCAAATATGTAAATGGTGTTTCTACCAGTGTTTTGAATAACCACCAACACAAACATAAAAGACTGTTATTTGAATATTGTCTATTGAACCTATTAGTATGTCTGGAAGACATGTCTAGAAGTCATGTATTGAAGAACCAGACATTTAAAGTGGGGAAAATGACTCGAATGAGTACCACATTACAAAGAAATACACAAAGGATTTTCTACATCCTGGTATTTTGCAAGAAGCTAGACAAAGGCTAGACAGTGTATTCATTTCATAAAGTGCACATTAAAGAAAATATTAAACGAAAAACAAAATGACAGAGTATATACAGTACCTCTTATATTTAATATATGTGTAAAGATAATGCATATACCTTTAGCTTTTAGAGGATAAAATGGCGTTTTTTAAATAACAACCAGAACCCAGTACATAACTCGAATCCAAGATTCGACTAATAAACTAAAAATTATGAAGCTGTAAAATTTATTAACTGGGGAATAGAATGGAAATAGCACAGTGGAAATAGAGCAATTATGTAAAAATACATATGATAATCAGTTGAAGCAATCAATATATTTTTGTCGTAAGAGAAACATGTCTCAAATATGGCAGGTGAACACATTTGGCAAAGTCAAAGTTAAAGGACACACCATTATGCACAGCTACACCCCCTAACCAATGTCTCTACCAAGTGTCAACCTTCTACACCTTACAGAATTCAACAGCCCGGAGAAGATTTTAAAACTAATGGCCAGTACGACAAGGTCAAAGGTCAAAGCAAGATCACACCATGATGTTGCACACCTACAGCCCCCAACCAATGTCCCTACCAAGTATCAACTTGCTACACCTTATGGTTTCCGAGATATAGCCCAGACAAGATTTTATAGGTCAAGGTCACTATGGCAAGGTCAAAGATCAAATCAAGGTCACACCATGACGTGACGTTGCACACCTACAACCCCCAACCAATGTTCCTACCAAGTATCAACTTCTGACACCTTACGGTTTCCAAGATATAGCCCGGACATGATTTTCAAACTCAAGGTCGCTGCGACAAGGTCAAAGGTCAAATCAAGGTCACACCATGATGTTGCACACCTACACCCCCTACCAATGTCCCTACCATGTATCAACTTGTACCATGTATGAAGAAATTTGTCTACTATTAGAAGTGATGATTTAGTTATTTCCTCATAGAAATAGATGAAAAAGACACAAAAGAGAGCTCCCGAGAGCATAATTTTGACTCTTGGGCTACCAAAATAATAGGGTGGCCAGATCTCTGCCATAGCAAGCCACATGCCAAGTTTAAAAGAAATCCCAAACGAAATGTGGCTTGTAAGTTGAACACAAGAAAATCTTTGCGGACGCAGACGATGACCGTGCGTGATCTATAGTATCCCCACTTTTCGGGGATACAATAAATATGAGTGTTCTTTCCTTCATGGTGATACGAAAATGCATAAATGTGACAATATAACCATGCTGATATTACTGGTGCTGAACCCCACTTTGTTTACACCGCCATCCTGAAATTCCGAATGCACCCACCAGTAGGAGATTATATGGCGCGGATAAATTTTGTGTTCTGCGGTAGAATTCCGGATTTAAGTGCATATTGCGCCCACTACGAATCGCTACCACTTACTCGCAACCACAAATTGCACCCATTCATTTATTTATTTCATCTTTCTCCTCTTTCTTGTCTTATCTCTTTTGTCTATTGGGGCATTGAATCACTAAAATTAAATAAGTTAAATTGTGTTGAGAAACCCCACAGAATAACGTGACCCTATGAATATTAATGAGTAGATCTTTAAGCAAAATATTGCTGAGAAATCCTATGGAATCATCAAATATTTTCTACGCATACACAAATAGTCATCCAGTATTTAATCTTTAAGCAGAAAATATTGTCAGGAAACCCCCATGGAAATCTGTGACCTGAAGTCACCTCCTGAATATTAATGAGTTGTCACTTCGAAAATCTTATTATAAAAGGTCATATTTTAGAAATTGATGCAACGTTCCTGTCTAATTAATGAAATATTTACACCTGTGAGCTGATTGCTACAAATCTATGTTGAAAATAAAAGAGATAAATAAATTATTTAAATTAACTGCAGGACCTGCAACTTTGAAGCCGGGCCTTGTTGGTGCAGCAGGCCTGCAATAATTTTCAACAAATTTCCTTCATTGCTTCAGAGAGAAAATGTACATAAAGACAAGGCATCAAAACAAGACAATTCAATAGTAAGATGACAGCATTAATTAGTAAACTTAAAGTTTTGTAATTTTATTGACTGAAGTATAGCTGTCAATGTAGAGAGCAGAATTAGGTAAAGGTACATATTAATTAGTTGAAGCAATCTATACCTCTTTATGACAGGAGAAGTATATCTCAAATATGGCAGAAGAAACAGTCTGGCAGAGACAAGTTGACAGGTCAATCAAGGTCAAAACATGACATTGCACAGCTACACCCCCAACCAATGTCCCTTTCAAGTATCAACTTCCAATAACTTACAGTTTCCGAGATGAAACCTGGACAAGATTTTAAAGGTGAAGGGCACCATAGCAAGGACAAAGGTCAAATCAATGTCACACTTTTGACATTGTACACCTACAATCTCTAACCAATGTCCCTACCAAGTATCAATATCCTACACCTTACAGCTTCCAAGATATAGCCCAGGGAAGATTTTAAGGTCCATCCCACAATGGCGAAGTGGAAGGTCAAGTCAGGGTCATACCATGATGATGCACACCTACACCCCTAACCAATTTTCCTATCCACTATCAACACCATAGGCCTGGTGTATGACAGTGACTTTGTCTTAGTACCTAAGAATTTGTTATTACACAAAAAAGGAAATAGCAAATATTAGTTTGTCAAGGTTGTGCAAATTACTGGCCATTAGCAAGCAACTACCAATTTTCCCACTATAGGTCAAGTCCCGATTGAAACTTATGACCTTAGACATGTGAGGCTATTGCTACAAAGTACATACCCCCAACTCACAGTATTGTGTAAAATGTTGCTTATACTTTACAACACCACCAGTTCGAGCAGGTTACCTGACTGGTCCATGGCTCTTGATGCGACTGAGCTGCTCCACTATGGGAGAAGAGATTTCTGGACAGACCTGATAGTGGAAGTCATCAACCAATCTGTGATACCCATCCACCACACTGATAAAAGCATCAGCATCACTTTCACTGGAAAAGTATAAGGTCTGCAACAAAAATAAACACACTGTTAAAAAGCATCCAGAGTATGCAGTAGTAATATAAACAAAGAACCATGCTGTGAAGAGTCTTCACAATCACCTCATAAATACAAGGTGGGGGGAAGGGGGTGGTTGTGTGGTGGTATCACAGATGTCTCCAAAATATCAGATCTACAGCCCAATATAAACACTATAAACAGTTTCCATAATTATCAAACTCATAAATACAAAGTGGGGGAGGTGGGTGGTAATTGTGGTAAATCAACTACATCCACCTCTGACCTTGTGGGTTTGAAAGTAACTCCCCAGTATATGATACACACCTACTGCAGTGATCACAGCTTTTACCTGCTAATGTCAAGGTCTGGAACAACTGAAAACACGGTTAAAAGCAATTCAGTTTGTGAAAAGCCAAAACAAAAAGTAAACTATAACTAGAGGATTGCTTGCAAAAACAAAGCGTCAAGAGAAATAATGGCAGCTTAATTAGGTAAAAAAAATTTGAAAATTCAAAATGGCCGCCAACTTCCTACACCTTACGGTTTCCGAGATATAGCCCAGACGAGATTTTCAAACTCAAGGTCACTACGGCAAGGTCAAATCAAGGTCAGACCATAACGTTGCACACCTACACATCCTAACCAATCTCCCTACCAAGTATCAACTTCCTACACCTTACAGTTTCTGAGATACAGCCCGGACAAACTTTTTCCCACTGACTGCCCGCCCGCCCGCCCGCCCACCCACCCATCCGGACACCATGGGTGAAAACAATACCCCGACAGCCCTTAAGGGCTGTGGGGTAAAAATGTAGATTATTTTCAAAGAAATGCCTGTGGCGGCCATCTTGTTTTTCAGAATGAGCCTTTTTTCAGTCCCAGAGAAGCTTACCCCCCAATGAAGATATCCTGCAAATTTGGTGAACCTAGCTGGTGTAGTTTTCCTCTTAGAACGCCGAAAATCTCTCTACGCGCAGATACAATTAGTGCCCCCAAGTACTGTAGCTGTCTATTTAGGTGTAGAAATCGATTCTGAAAATTCTACCATTTCAATACCAGCTGAAAAGCTTCAGCAGATTTTTAGAATGGTCACTGAATGGTCAAGCAAAAAGTTCTGTAGTAAGCATCAACTTCAGTCCCTCTTAGGCAACCTTTCATATGTTCATAAATGTGTTAAGCCTTCAAGACTATTTCTGAATAGGATGCTTAAGAGCTAATTATGACGCAAAGCACATTAACTTGACTGTTGATTTCAGAAAGACCTTAGGTGGTTCACCAAATTCTTGAACAAGTATAATGGCACATCATATTTTGACCACAGCCCAACTGATTACTTGATAGACCTTGACACATGTCTGGTTGGATCAGGGGGAAGATATCAGTCCTGGGTTTATCATCTTCCGGTTGTACATCATTATCTTAATTTGTCCATTGTACACCTTGAGATGATCAATATACTGGTAGCCCTCAGAATCTTTGCCCCCATATGGCACAGAAAACAGGTGCTGATCAGGTGCGATAATGAGGCTGTGGTTCCAGTCCTGAAGTCGGGGGAAACCAGGGATCCACATGTGACAGAAACATATGGTTTGAATCTGCCTTAGCTAATGTCAGTCTCATATACACACATATTAGAGGTCAAAATAACAAGGTGGCCGATCTGTTATCTAGGTGGCAAGGTACACAACCCCAGTTTAAGATGTTAGGTGTATTTCGGCCTTGGTGTCTAGGCACTAAGGGTGTCAGTCCCTCAGTTCCCTGAGAATTAGGGTACTAGTCTGAATGTTTTCATTTACTAGGTATTCCTGGTCATGGTAACCAGGTGTTTGGTTTAAAGTAATTGGGGCAGACTGGTCAGTTGAGTAAATTTTGGGGTTGCCAATTGAAAGGTCAGGGGTGACCATGCGGTTGCCTGGGCACTTTTGTGACAAGGTCTGCTATTGGTCCTTGTCTGGGGCCTCATGTGCCATGTGCAATACATTCCTTAGTCCTTCTTGGATTGTCAACCCAGCAAGAGCCAAAAAATAAATTTTAGAATTGTGAACTGCCCGCCCTGCCCACCCAATGACTTGGTCATGTTAGCCAGATATTTGTGGGGCTGTCCTAATGTAACTCCCAGCCATGTAGGGCTGTCGCTTCCTCTTTCCACCTTAGTATTATTGCCTTTTATTAATGACATGTCAGTTCTAGGGTAGTGTCTGAGTGTTGGGACATTTTTACAGTTTTATAGTGACATGTCTGGTTTTTAGTGTTAATTTTAACTTATCTAATGGGGGTTGTTAATAATATATTATATTATCTATTCATCCATGAAATGGCTTGTTCACTGATGTTTTTCGAGCCTTTCTGTCTGACTCTAATTTATTTTAAAATTCTAACTTTCTTGGCATGTGTGACCTTGTTTCACTGTAACCGTAGTCATATAACTTTTGACCTTTCCCAAAGTCAGGTGTAACTCTGTGATGTCTATCTCTGGTCACACGCTTTGCTGTCAAAGGCCAAGAAATGTGACCTTTACCCCTTGTGACTTTGGCGAGGTCAAGAATTATGACCTCCAACTTTTATTTTGGCTATCAAGGTCAGACTGACTGGCTCAGTTAACTGAGTGTATGAAGTTTAATTCTGTGGTTTCCTAATTTATGTATTCATGAATTGGATTTATGATAACTGGCTCAGTTAACTTAGTGTATGAAGTTTAATTATGTGGTTTCCTATTTTATGTATTCATGTATTGGATTTATGATAATTTGTATTTATATCATGGGACATGTAAATATTGGTAGACATGATGAATGTATTTACACATGTTAAAGATTCACATGTATTATTAATAAACTGAGTACCCTCTGTGGTCTTGTCACTGTGTTGGGGAACTTTGGGGGGACTGAGTAGAAAATCCAGTGTGGGTTAACACTAGTCCTGCTCTATTGGATCTGAATTATGAAATATGAATGTTATTTCATGAGAATATGTTTTACACTTTGTTTCAGAAGAGAAGGTGCTCAAGGACCTGGTTCAAGGTGCTCAAGGGAGGTTACAGTCCGCTTTCAGACCCAAGACGGCCAAGTGCTACAGCATGTTATTTAGGTTGTTTTGGGGTTTTTGTATTTGTGCTCAATTTGATTTAAATCATGTAACCTTGCAGTGTGTTTTAGCTTATCTTGAATTTTTGGCCAGAAATAATGTTTCACCTAACATGGTAGCTAATCACATTTCTGCTCTGAAATCAAAGTTTATCATGTATGATTTAAATTATAGGTTGTTCGAACACCTGAAGATAAGGTATTTTGTCAGGTCAATGAAAATGAACAGGCCATTGTTCCTGTTACTAGGAATATAATGACCATTGAAGTTCTCACCAGATTGGTTTCTGAATGTGACAAGATTTATGGGGGAAAAGTGTTCAAAGCAATTTTTCTCTTGGGTTTTTGGGGGTTCCTAAGAATTTCAAATTTGGCCCCTCATGCCCCGTCTAGGCATTTAACCATTGGGGTTATCACAATCATTCAAGAAAATATGACAGTGACTATAAAGTGGTCTAAGACTTTGCAGACCCAGGATAAAGTCCACTTACTCACTTTACCAAGATTACCAAAATCCCCACTTTGTCCAGTTAGGGCTTTAAAAAGGGCTGTAAAGGTGTTTAAACCACAGGGTTTAGATCCTCTTTTTCAAATTCATAGCTTAAATGGGTAACAGGTAGTCACTGATAGACGGATTCGCAAAGTGTTGTTGAGGCTTAATGTTAGAATGGGGTTTTGTCCAAATCATTTTACCTTCCACACTTTCCGGCATTCAGGAGCCACTTTGGCATAAAATGCTCAAGTGCCATTCCAAAAGATTAAGCGCCATGGCTCCTGGACGTCGGATTGTGTGTGGAGGTATATTCAACAAGATTCTAATTATAGTCAGGATATTGCTGCCTCTTTTGCTTCCTTGATAAATGCTGGTTAATAATGCTATTGTTTGGTTTTGAGGGATTTTATGTTGTTAAGTAATAACTACAATGTATGCCAATTTACCACTTGGGTCTATTTTTTCTACAGGGTCCATTCTGGAACATTTTAAAGTGTGTATGATCTTTACTTACTTTTTCTGTTTCTTGCGTACTTCCCCTGGAGATAAGGTTACCTTAATTGTATGACATTTGCAACTTTTATCATATGGTGACATTTGTAGAATCGCTGTGTGTAATTATTATTGTGGTAACTTAATTTTCAACTGATTTTAATATGGCTTATTCATGGCTGTATTCACATATAGCCACTTACACTCTGTTACTTTATTTTTGCAAATTACTTAATACTTGTATTTGTTTTGTATTTGCTAGGGACTGAAGCATTTTTGTGTTGTGCAAATTTTGCCAAAAATTCGAAAATTCAAAATGGCCACCATTTTTGGTGAGACAAAAATGTTTGGAAAATTGGGATGGATACCCAGAGATACCCAGTGGATCAAAAATTTTGTCGAAATTGCTCTATCACGCACGGTTTTCGAGATACAGGCATTTTTGTGTTTTCCTTATTTGGAAAATTAGTAATGATTAATTGATCATTAATTACTCGGCCATTTCTTAACCAATCAATACCAAAATCTAATGATATCCAGATTTTAATAGAATGAATGTATTTGCCAAGTTTCAGGTGAATAGATAAAATCCCTTTCAAGTTATAATCCGGACAAGCTTACCCATCGAAAAGACATTTTTGGTCATGTGACCTGTCTGATTGGACGAAATGTCACTGCAGCATATGCAAAAATATTCCCCAAGGCTACTGCATACAACCTGCCAAATTTGAAAAGAATCCGCCCAACGGTCACAGAGTTATAAGGAAAACAAAACATGGAGCCGACAGAGCCTGATTAACTCCCATATACTAACAAGCCCTGCTTGCGGGACACTAAATAATAATAATATAAAAAAAATAACCTCAATATAAATTGAGGCAAATTTTGCCCATTTTAATATATTTCTAGTTGAACGCTATTTGCAAAAAATCGACTATTTAAAGAGATCTTTTCCATTATATATAGGTAAAATAACTCTGCTTCATTATTGTTGATGTTTATTTCTGCTTGCTGTGGCATGAAATGAGATGGAGTACTATTACTTCAAAATATGTCATATCCCCCCATCCTCCCTCTGTAGTACTTGCCTAAGTGAAGGCATTTTCTTCACATAGTTAAAGATTTAATTCATGTCTTGTTTTATAATTTTGCCCAAGTCATTGAGGTGTTACCCCTCATCTTTCGGGCATTATCATCACATGGAATTAATAAGTGCACCATTAAATTATGCACTGTTTTATCTTCTAAAACTTTACTTTTATTTCATAACATGTTTTTGAAGTTATTATGTTTACTGACAAAAAATTACTCCACATATCTTCCTGATACGGTTCAAGTATTCCGTGAAGAAAGGTATTTCTATACATATGAATATCCTGTTGTGAAATATCATCTTGTTCTGGTCAAAGGATCTACATGTGTGAGAAAACTGCTTTGATGCTTCTTTGACACAATAATGGCTATTCATTTTGTCCATACTTTTTGATGAATAAACTTTTTATCTATTTCTGAGTTCAGAATTCTTAAAGAAAGAACATAAATTAAACTTTTCTCAAGCCATTTATAACTTTTAGGTATGGTGTTTCAGTTTGTTAGCTTTGCGAAAATAAACAATGGAGATTAGAACATAATCATTCATAAGTATATAAATAAACATTAAAGACTATACTATTCTTAAATTTTATTAAACCAAGCCAATCCTTCCTTTGTTAAAGTACCACTCCAATGTGTAACCAAAATATGATACTTTTGTTTTATAAACAAGACCACTGCCGCTGTGTGTATCTCCCGCCGACCATTAAAGGGGAAGAAATACCTTTTCCGAGATATTCACAATTTTTCATTTTCTGCTAAAATGCAAGATGGCCGCCAAAAGTGGCGAAAACTGAAATTTTTCCCCTTTGTATAGGATATCTCGTACGGTTTTCGGGATATTCACACTTTTTCATTTTCCGCTAAAATCTAAGATGGCCGCCAAAAGTGGTGCAAATTGAAATCTTTCCCCTTGGCACAGGATACTCTTGTCCTGTGGGTCAAAAATTCACTTGAAATCGCTCTATCTCTTACAGTTTTTGAGATAGTCACACTTTTTCATTTCCCGCCAAAATCCAAGATGGCCGCCAAAGGTGGCGAAAATTGAAATTTTTCCCCCTAACATAGGATACTCTTGTACTACCCTGTGGGTCAAAAATTCGCTCAAAATTGTTCTATCTCGTACGGTTTTCGAGATATTCACACTTTTTCATTTTCCCGCTAAAATCCAAGATGGCCGCCAAAAGTGGTGAAAATTGAAATTTTTCCCCTTGGCACAGAATACTCTTGTACTAACCTGCGGGTCAAAAATTCGCTCGAAATCGCTCTATCTTGTACGGTTTTCGAGATATTCACACTTTTTCATTTTCCGCTAAAGTCCAAGATGGCCGCCAAAAGTGGCAAAAATTGAAATATTTCTCCATAGCATAGGAAACTCTTGTACTACCCTGCGGGTCAAAAATTATGGTTTGCGAGATATTTGTGATTTTTCACATTTTCACTGAAAGTAACAATAAAGTAGCCATTACACACTTGTACATTGAGCAACAGTTGCGAAACTTAAATATGTTACAGTTCACAAAAAAGTAGATGAACAACATATTTGAGAGCAATTATGTAACTGCAATACTTTTGAAGATATAAGGCATTTACTCATTATGGTTAACATTAAAAATTGACAAAGTAGCTATTACTCACTTAGCTATGGAGATACACTTCCAAACTACTGACCATGTTGTAGCTGTGGAGAAAGTAGCTGAACAACAAATTTGGACAAAATACTGTAAATGCAATAGTTTGAGAGTTATAAGTCATATAATTATATTAGGTAAGAGTGCTATTACTCACTCAAAAGTAACCGCCAAAAGTAGCGAAAATTGAAATTTTTCCCCTTAGCATAGGATACTCTTGTACTACCCTGTGGGTCAAAAATTCGTTCGAAATCGCTCTATCTCTTACGGTTTGCGAAATATTTGTGATTTTTCACATTTTCACTAAAAGTAGCAATCAAGTTGCCATTTCTCACTTGTACATTGAGCAACAGTTGTAAAACTTAAATATGTTACAGTTCACAAAAAAGTAGATGAACAACATATTTGAGAGCAATTGTGTAGCTGCAATACTTTTGAAGATATAAGCCATTTACTCATTATGGTTATCATTAAAAATTGACAAAGCAGCTATTACTCACTTAGCTATGGAGATACACTTCCAAACTACTGACCATGTTGTAGCTGTGGAGAAAGTAGCTTAACAAGATACTGGAACAAAATACTCTAAATGCAATAGTTTTAAAGTTATAAGTCATATAATTATATTATGTAAAAGTGCTATTACTCTCTCAAAAGTAGGCCAAAGTTCACCAAACCCAGAAAATATTGAATAGCATAAAATTTCATTAGGACAAGTAATTTACCAAAAATGTGTAACTGTAGTAGTTTCAGAGAAAACTGCGTGACCCACACACATGGTGCAAATTATAATCTCCCACTGGCGAGCCGGGCGGGAGATAATTAAAAAGTGTGGAAACACCTGAAAAAAAAACACACTTTTAATTGAAGTCACTTGACATTTCAGTGGGTCTCAACTCACACAATTTTATATATAATATCAATGAAAAAGACAAGTATGTAGGTTAACCTAACTTAATCAGACTTTTGTACAACAGATTTAAGCATAAAAACATAAGCTTTATGGTGAATTTGTAGCCAAATTGTTCAGACAATTAACTGAAAGGTCTGTAAAGAAAACATTATGCCATAAAGAGATGTACCACAAAGTTGAAATATTCTCATAAGCTGTATAATAGTATAATAACTCCCTATATACACTACATCAAACCAAATCGTAAGGAATTTTAAATGCTACAGCAAAAGTTAAGAGGTATGTAATATGTGTATTTATTTCTGTTAATTTTTTTTCCCTTTAGAAATGTGTACATGTCATACGATATGATCTATTAAATGAAAAAAAAAATAAAAAACAAAATGAGACAGACAAGTCAAATGTTATTTCTTTGTACTAAGTGTAAAGTTTTTTTCTGAAACCCTGATAGGGGGTGTTTAGAAGTCCTCTCACCTTTCTCTCTACTATTATGTAAAAAAAGGTTGAATAAATCTAAGATTCGTCTCTAGTGTTAAAAAATCTAAACCAATAAATGCACAAAGCCAAGTGTTCTATCATTCAAACTATAGATGAAATTTAGTTACCTCTGGTTTGCCTCCATGCTTCCGAGATATGGTGACTTGGTGTTTATCAGGGAGACTGCCTTTGTTAATGAACATCACATCCTGTATGGAGCAGATTCCAACAATCTCATCTTCTTTCTGTCAACAATAAAGTTAAAGTAAATTATTGATACAGCTCAGCATAATGATACAAAATGGACACTTTGATCTCACTGAAATGGCAGTAAGTTTAAACCAGACTTATGGCAACTTGTATGAGCTGGAGAGCTGTATAAAGCATGAGATACCAAAGGTACCTTACTTCAACATTTTATGTTAAATACTGAATGTCACTTTGCTGTACACGGCCATGAAAAAGCAGTCAGTACAAACGGTTTATTACCAGACAGAAATGTTATGCTCATAAAAAATTCCCTGTAGTTTCAAAATGGTAAAAGTTATAAAGACGACCAACATGTCACCATTAACTTTTTCTATATAAATTTACTATGACTTGTGGAATAATGTCTTATATACAATGCGTTGGTCTGTCAAGCGAGAAATCATCATATTTTGCACACTTTTATCTTTACACCTTTTGCACCAATGTTTAAAAGTTTCTTTTTAATAGTTGACTTGGAAATTGTGATAATTTGCCAAAAAGTTAATGTAACAAAGTAGACCCTGAGACAAATGTTCCAAATGGTTAAAACAGAGGACAAAGCAACTGTTATAAAAGTTAACAAAACGATATAATGGCAAAATAGTACTTTATTTCAAAACAAATGCATAAAAAAAAGATTGGTCTAATTTGAACCACATCTCCATTTTTTCTTGCCTTTCTTATTTCAAATTTTAACTAGACCTATGCATCGGAGAACCAATACAAATTTGTATCCACCAGAAAGATAACTCACCAAAGCCAGTGAACCATTGTTTGACCTCTAGGATCAATAATAAGCGAGTTATAAGCTCTTTTAGGTTTGGCTGTCCTTGTATGACCTTGAAGGAGGGGCCCAAGGTTAAATCTGACATCAAAAGATTCCCTACCCATGATTTCCTATAAGTTGATTTCACATTGCAAACCTCTAGGACCAATAATAAGCGACTTATAAGTACTATTAAGTTTGGCTATCCTCGTTTGACCTTGAAGGAGGAGCCCAAGGTAAAATCTGAACACATCAAAAGATTCCCAGCCCATGATTTCCTATAAGTTGGTTTACCATCCCAACCTCTAGGACCGATAATAAGTGAGTTATAAGCACTTTTAAGTTTGGCTATCCTTGTTTGACCTTGAAGGGGCAGCCCAAGGTCAAATCCGACCACACCAGAAGATTCCCAGTCCATGATTTCCCATAGGTTGGTTTACCATTACAAACCCCTAGGATCAATAAAAAGTGAGTTCTAAGCACTTTTAAGTTTGGCAATCCTTATTTGACCTTGAAGATGGGGCCCAAGGTCAAGTCTGACCACATCAAAAGATTCCCAGTCCATGATTTCCTATAGGTTAGTTTACCATCCCAAACCTCTAGGATAAATAATAAGCGAGTTATAAGCACTTTTAAGTTTGGCTTTCCTCATTTGACCTTGAAGGAGGGGTCCAAGGTCAAATCTGTCCACATCAGAAGATTCGCAGCACATGATTTAATATAAGTTGGTTTCACATTGCAAACCTCTAGGACCAATAATAAGAGAGATATAAGCACTTTTAAAGTCCACTATGTGGGTTACTTCGGCACTCCGAATTAAGAGATTCAAGGTCAAATGTCTGCAAGGTTGTAGAGGACATATATATCTGTTATACTTATCACCTATGAAGAGATTCAACCTTCTACCTATGAGAAACTGTCAGTAGAAAAATGTAGATAATTTTCAAAGAAATGCCAGTGGCGGCCATCTTGTTTTTCAGAATGAGGCTAATATCAGTCCCAGAGAAGCTTACCCCCTAATGAAGATATCCTACAAATTTGGTAAACCTAGCTGCTGTAGTTTTCCTCTGAGAGCGTTAATGCAGAAAATCTCGAAAATAAATAGAGGGGTCACCTGTGTAACTGCGCAGTTTGAAAAGTGATTTTGAAGTTAGATGACATATTTAATGTTTCAAGTGTACACATAAAATAAGATTAGCGAACTGGTTTATTTTGTAAATGTAAAACATTTGGAAGATATCAACTTGGGTGTTAAATGGGTATTTTACACAAGTAGATTGTAAGCATTTTTACAAAATATTCAACGACTTCATTTAAAATAAGAAAATATATTGTGCGACACTTGAGGGTTAAATATATGAAGCATTTACAACAACAAATAAATTAACTCATGAATTTCAGTATTGTAAATGCTTCTGATATAATCCTCAAGTGTCGCGCAGTCACTGTTAGTGTAAAATCATCTGCACATTCCCCATATTTTTATTGACCAATATCTCATACATCTTTTACTAAGTAGACATTTGTCACAAATGAGTCGATCATGTCCAAGTAAACTACAAATTTGTAGTATTTTCATTCACAAGCAAAACTTGCAAATTTAATAAGTAAATTAAATTTTTATAAGTTAATACCCTATCCAATGGAAAATTGCTAATCCAGTCAGCGCAGACCGGCCCGCCAAACGTCAGAAAAATAGCATCAGAGATGCCCGTACCCCACAGTCTGGGGAAATAGTTTTCAACACCACGAGATATAGAAGTGAAACAGTACACAGATTGGGATACTTTCAGAGCAGTGTCAGTGTCCAAATAATGTTTAAGTAGAGAAAATAACACCTAAGAGAAAGAAACTGCATGTAAAGATTACGTATAAAAACAGGACAATTCAGTTAACTAAAAATTATGAATCTTTGAGACTTCTCCCATTTTGATATTCATTTGTATAGTCGAATTATGGTTTGCAAGTTTTGAATATTACCCATACATACAGATGCGGAAACACATGCTTTTGTGTGCAGTTCAGGCAAAACCTGTGGCTCACTTAATGCAATACCATCTGTTACAATGGAGAGTTGCAAAAGTAAAACAGTTAATGAATTCTAATAAGACTTTAACAGTGCCTAATCTACATCAAAAGACACCCAAAGGTGCAACAACCAAGATTCAAGTAAAAGATATAACAGAGATATAAGACACATAAAATAGTATTAAATATCCCTGTAGAGAGATAAAATAGCACCAGATATGCAAGATCAAAGGTCAAATCCAGGTCACACCATGATGTTGCACACATATAACACCCGACCAATGTCCCTACCAAATATCAACTTCCAACCACCTTATGGTTTCCGAAATATAGCCCAGACAAGGCATTATAGGTCAAGGTCACTACGGCAAGGTCAAAAGTCAAATCAAGGTCACACCATTACATTTTACATCTACACACCCTAGCCAATGTCCCTACCAAGTATCAACTTCCTACACCTTACGGTTTCCGAGATATAGCCCGGACAAAATTTTATAGGTCAAGGTCACTACGGCAAGGTCAAAGGTCAAATCAAGGTCAGACCATGACGTTGCACACCTACACCTCCTAACCAATGTCCCTACCAAGTATCAACTTCCTACACCTTACGGTTTCCGAGATATAGCCCGGACAAGATTTTATAGGTCAAGGTCACTACAGCAAGGTTAAAGGTCAAATCAAGGTCAGGCTATAACGTTGCACACCTACACCGCCTAACCAATGTCCCTAACAAGTATCAACTTCCTACACCTTATGGTTGCCGAGATATAGCCAGGACAATATTTTGTAGGTCAAGGTCACTACAGCAAGGTCAAAGGTCAAATCAAGGTCAGACCATGACGTTGCACACCTACACCCCCACACTCCCTAACGAAGGTCCCTACCAAGTATCAACTTCCTACACCTTACGGTTTCCGAGATATAGCCCAGACAAGATTTTATAGGTCAAGGTCACTACGGCAAGGTCAAAGGTCAAATCAACGTCAGACCATGACGTTGCACACCTACAACTCCTAACCAATGTCCCTACTAAGTATCAACTTCCTACACCTTATGGTTTCCGAGATATAGCCCGGACAAGATTTTATAGGTCAAGGTCACTACAGCAAGGTTAAAGGTCAAATCAAGGTCAGGCTATAACGTTGCACACCTACACCGCCTAACCAATGTCCCTAACAAGTATCAACTTCCTACACCTTATGGTTGCCGAGATATAGCCAGGACAATATTTTGTAGGTCAAGGTCACTACAGCAAGGTCAAAGGTCAAATCAAGGTCAGACCATGACGTTGCACACCTACACCTCCTAACCAATGTCCCTACCAAGTATCAACTTCCTACATCTTATGGTTTCCGAGATATAGCCCGGACAAGATTTTATAGGTCAAGGTCACTACAGCAAGGTTAAAGGTCAAATCAAGGTCAGGCTATAGCGTTGCACACCTACACCGCCTAACCAATGTCCCTAACAAGTATCAACTTCCTACACCTTATGGTTGCCGAGATATAGCCAGGACAATATTTTGTAGGTCAAGGTCACTACAGCAAGGTCAAAGGTCAAATCAAGGTCAGACCATGATGTTGCACACCTACACCCCCTCACCCCCTAACCAATGTCCCTACTAAGTATCAACTTCCTACACCTTACAGTTTCCGAGATATAGCCCGGACAAGATTTTATAGGTCAAGGTCACTACGGCAAGGTCAAAGGTCAAATCAAGGTCAGACCATGACGTTGCACACCTACACCTCCTAACCAATGTCCCTACCAAGTATCAACTTCCTACACCTTACGGTTTCCGAGATATAGCCCAAACAAGATTTTATAGGCTATAACGTTGCACACCTACACCGCCTAACCAATGTCCCTAACAAGCATCAACTTCCTACACCTTATGGTTGCCGAGATATAGCCCGGACAATTTTTTGCCCAGATTACATACTTTTTTTGCAACCCGATTTCGCTGTGGCGCTTGCCGGAGACCAAAGCTAGCAAGAAAGCAGTTTTGAGAGTGAGATTTTTGAGGTTTGTGTCTTTCATAGGCTCAAAAGGTGCTTTTTGTGAGCTCATTGAGAAAGGTTCCACTTAGAAAGATTCCTGGAATTTTTGGGACGATCCCTGTGAAAACTGGAGAGTAACCTGTTAAGGTCTGAACTTTGAGAGATATGGAGCCCTGTTTGGCCCAAAGTGTCAACAATGGCCGTTCTATAACCATCAATGATCGAAGGGTGCCTGTTTAGATCTTGGTACAGGTACATAAAGAAGTCTGAGACTTGCTTTACTGAGGAAGTGGAGAAATCCACCAAATTTTCTCTGCACCATTTCTCAAATAGGGCCCACTTTGACTTGTAGATGGTCCTTGTTGACGATCTCTGAGGGGTAGCAATTCTCTCTGCCACCTTCACAGAGAAGCCTTGCTCTCGGAGCTGTCCACTCCTAGACACCAGGCATGGAGGTTTAGATGCTGTGGATTGCTGTGGAACACATAATTGTGGGACTGTTAGAGAAGAGTTCTTGACACTGGAAATTGAAGTGGGATCTCTGTTGAGAGCTGTACTAGGTCCCAA
This sequence comes from Sabellastarte sp. h YS-2021, assembly GCA_964017235.1. Classification (NCBI taxonomy): domain Eukaryota; kingdom Metazoa; phylum Annelida; class Polychaeta; order Sabellida; family Sabellidae; genus Sabellastarte; species Sabellastarte sp. h YS-2021. The sequence continues at coordinate 143,753,140 of OZ024928.1, forward strand.
TACCAGGGCATCCCTGGCCAGCCTGGGGCTATAACGATGATCAGGCAATTGGATTGCCTCACCATGTGAAGGAGAGCCGTGGGAGGGTAAGCATAAGCAGTGAGACCCGACCAGCTTATGTTTAGAGCATCTATGTCCCAAGCATTCTGGGACTGGAGATACGTATAGTGGAACTTTGTGGTTCAGGCGAGTGGCAAAAAGAACCACTTGAAACAGATCTGTTTGAACACCTGCGGATGCAGTGACCATTCTGTTGACTGAACTTGGTTCAACCTGGACAGAAGGCCAACCATCACATTCAGACACCCTGGAATGTGTCTGGCTTTTAATGTTATCTTGTAATGATGGCACCAGGTCATGATCTTCCACAGGAGAGCGCACATCTCCGCCGCGTGGGTTCCTCCTTGTTTGTATATGTAGGCTACCACTGTTGAGTTGTTTGTAGTAACCAACACTGTTTGGTTTTGAAACTGGTCCTTGAACCTTTGAAGGGCCAGAGAAACCGCCTTCAGCTCTAGAACATTTATGTGCAGCCTTTTTCCCCAGTCTGACCACAGACCTTTTGCAGAAGTTTGCTCTAGGTGAGCGCCCCAGCCTTCGTTTGAGGCATCTGTAAAGAGCTGGGACACTGCGGTCTTTGGGATGAAGGTCTGCACCTTTCATCACGTTTGTGGGATTCTGCCACCATTCTAGGTGTGCTGAAATGGATATGTCCAAGGAAGGAGGGTGTCCAATGACTGAGAAAATCTCCAGTGCTCCTTGAGGTGAAACTAAAAGGGCCTCACGTGAAGGCGTCCCTCCGGGACCATTTTCTCCATTGAGGCAAGGAACACAATTAGTGATAACAAACATCTTGCAGTCTAAACATGTTTTGACTTGAGTCGTAGGATCAAAATCCTGAAGTTTGAGTCATCTCTCTTGAGTGGGATTTACAAGGGCTGAATCTAGATGGTATTTGTACCCCACGAACGAAAACACTTGAGTAGGTTTTAGTTCAGACTTCTCTTGATTTATTATCCACCCTAAGGACTGAGTCAGGTCCACCACTGTCTGAGTGTTTATTTGTGCTTCTTCCTGAGACTGGGCCCTGATCAGCCAGTCGTCCAGGTACTGATGAAGTCTGATTCCCTTTGACAGGGCAATCAGCTTCACCTCCTTTCCAATCATTGTAAAGACCTGAAGGGCCGTAGCTAGTCCGAAGGGAAAGGAGGTGAACTGAAACACTTGTGAACTGTGGCAAAACCTTAGGTACTTCCTTGAGTTTGGGTGGATCGGGATGTGAAGGTAGCTGTCTGACCGCTCTATCGACGACATCCATTCCCCTGGGATCATAGATTCCCTGATGGACTCTGGTTTTCCATTTTGAACATTTCTACAAGTAGGAAGGTGTTGAGGCTGCTTAGGTCTATTACTGGCCTCCACCGTTGATGAGGCTTGGGTACCAGAAACAGGCGACTGTAAAACCCGAGAGATTTTACATTTTCGACCCTTTCTATTGCATTCTTTGACAGAAGAGACTGGATACAAGGGGTCAGAGCTAATTCATTTTGAAGAGCCGTGTAACCTGATTGAATCAGTGGGATTGTGACTGGTTTTGAGATGAATGGAAGAACGTAACCTTTGGTGATAATGTTTAACACGGTGTCTGAACATTTGTTTTTCAGCCAGTCTCTTCTCAAAGAATGGAGGCGACCTCCTACTGGTGGACTGAGGGAGGCTTGAAAGGAGTCATTGGGAGGAGGGGTTTCCACGCCCTTGTCCCCTTGAGTGGGATCGAAAACGACCCCTGGAGCCTCTGAAATTCGGTTTCTCCCTACCTGAGGAAAACGATTGGTTACTGCTTTGAGAGGAATTGCCCCCATTGGGGCGTTTCCTGTAGGAGCCTCTTTTCTTGTTGTGGTGGGGACCACGAAACGGCTGGTTTTGATCGGGTACAAAACCCTGAGAGCTTTAGGGGTGCCTTTTTTAAGGAGGAAGTCTTCTCCATCCTTCACTAACTGAGACTTGAAAAGAGAAGGCCAGAAAGTCAAGTTCCTCAGCTCTTGACATCTCGAGTCCCCTAGATGTGGTTGAAGAAGGGTCATTTCTGCCTCTCGTCTCAGAAGGCCAGTGTTGCCTATAGTAGGAGCCTCTTTTCTTATTGGGGTGGGCTCATGAAAGGGCTTGTTTTGATAGGGTCCGATACCCTGAGAGTCTTTAGGGGTGCCTTTTTTAAGGAGGAAGTCTTCTCCATCCTTGACTAACTGTGACCTGAACAGGGGAGTAGGCCAAAAAGGCGAGTTCCTCAGTTCTTGACGTCTAGAGTCGCCTAGATGTGGTTGAAGGAGGGTCATCTCGGCCTCGCGTCTTAGCAGGCCAGTGTTGCCCATAGTATACAGCTCACTCTGGAGTATATGGGCCACAGATTTGCTGAGGCAGGCTAAGGCTCTCTGTTGAATAAGAATTCTCTTATTCATGATTTCAAAATAATCACGGGCGTTTACATAACCACGTCTGGCAGCTCTTTCGGGATTGACACCCTTTTGAATTTGGTTCTTGACCCTTTTGAAGGTAGCCTTGATACTGTGCTGGCACTTCTCCATAACAGTGTTACAGGGGGAGGCAGTTTTAGTGAAAGTAGCTGTAAAATTGATGGTAGAAAGATTCTGCCTGGCTTTATGTTCAAGTTCCTTGAAGGGGAACCTTGCCCACAGGGGCCCCAGGGGCTTTGTGCAGATACAGATATTAGCAAAATCTGTATTGGGTTCTTGGAAGATTATCTTCAAACAAGGTTGTCCCACCTTGTATTTACCCTAAGGTAAATTAGAGGCCAATAAGTCAAATTTCTCAAAAGCATCTTTAAGAATTGGATTTAAGGGGAGCATAGCAGAAGGGCCTCTTGGCCTAAGCTCCTGTTGGCCTTTCTCGTCGTCCAGGCCTAGCACAGTTGTAGAGGACCTAGACAAGGTCTCCCTGGGACCAGGGAGATCCAGAATTTGCCTGAAAGTTTCCACTTCCTCAGCATATTGTGAAGGGAGGTCAGACATGTCCACCTCCCTGTAGAAGACTGGATCTGTGCTGTCCTGATGTTCAGGCTCATCAGGAGCCTTGTGTTGAGGTTTTGTAGGCTTTGTAATTGTAGCAGAGGACTCATCTTCCTCTGAAGAAGATGACTGAGAATAATATTTTGCCCGTACCATGCTTCCTTTTGTCAGAATGTTTTTTGGCTTTTTAATGCACCTTTTTTGGTTGTTCCGACTCGGAATGATGATCCGAGTGGTTGGATTCAACATCCGAGTGCCTGGAAACATGTTCGGACTGGACACTTTGAGAAGACTGAGGAGGAAGTGGAGGTCCATAATGTTCATTGGCTGAGCATCCAAATGGTCGGATGCCCGACTGGTGGGAATACAAGTCCGAGTCGGAATAGGGTCGGGCTGTTTACTGGGTCCAGCTTTAGGTAGAGAGTCGAACGTCTGAACTACGTTCAGGCTTTTTCAGGGAGTGCATTTCGTCTCTGAGAGACTTCATTGCCTCCAGCATGGACGCCTGAAACACCCCCATTTATTGTTGAATTTGGATGTTAAAATGCGCACCCTAGGATTTTTCTAGCCTGCTCTCTATCTTGTTCTGCAATGCAGTACCTGGGGTGGGTGGGACAGTTTGTGGAGTCTTTAATGATAAAGATTCAAAAAACAAATTGTCAGCAGCAGCCTCAAGGTCTGCTTGAGAGCCAGAAAACACATCCCCGTCATCACCCAGGTCAAGATCATCTTTGCTAGTATTAGGATCCGATGTCTTCTGTTTCTAATATACCGACGTCTATGTTTGATTTTGATTTGCTGTTCCTCGGAGAAACTAGCAGATATTGCATGGAGACTGATTAGTGACACAGGGGTTGTCTCCCTTGCCAGATTCCCTGTATATGGGGCAATAATTGTGAGAATCAAATGGAAAACAGAAGTGACAGCATTTAGATGATGGGTAGACATTTTTACTGCAATAAAGAAATCCGAGTTGAAACGCAGATAACTCACAAGACACAAATATTTAAGGAAATACTTATCCTATGAAATTCAAACTATGTTATAAATGTCTATATAATAAACAGAAGCAAATAGCTAAAAATGAACATCCAATAATACGTATATTCTGAGAAAACAGTAAAAATCTTGAGAGAAATTTCAACCGCTTCCAATATGGTGGCCAACGAGAGAAAAGGACGAATTACCAAACGACACTGCTATGGTATATACTAAACCGTGGACTCGGCCAAATCCAAACGTCCATTTTTCTAGGTCGTTGGCTGGAGTCCTGCGGCCTCCCGAGTTAGCATTCAGTCCCACATGGTAAGCTATTGTAGCACAATAAAATTCTGGTGCTTATAAAAATTATTGATTAGATATATTTATCATACAAGTTCTGTGTTTCCAGCCATAACAACTGTAATATTTGACAATACCATGTCATTTCTTCACAATATTTTACTTGAAAATCAAAATTCATGGACAACTCATTAATATTCATGAGGTCACATAAATCTGTGGGATTTCCCAACAATAATTTCAAAGATCAAATACTTCAAATTCGAGGATGGACTATCATTGTTCACTCTTGTCAAAACTCAATGCGAGACAGACTGTCTCCCTTCACTTCAAAAGGCGAGACAATTGTGAAAAAATGTGAGACGTGCTTTGCATCAAGACATTTTGGAATATTTAGTTTTAATTTGGGATTGCATAAAATCTTCTTTATTTAAATAATTAAATTATCTTTATTTTGTTTAGTTCAAATAAGTTAATTTATGATGTTTTTATTTGTCATTTTTTTTTAATTTCACTTCAAAAGCACATCTAAGCCTTAATGGCTGGGTGCTACTGTTTTTGTTACTGTTATCTGGATTCAACAAATAAAATAAACCACATTTCTTCTCTTTTCTTTGAAGAAATATATATTTTGTCTCTTCCGATTATAGACATATTTCTTTGGTCAGTAGTTTTTTTTCGACTGTTTCGTCTGTGGTTCTCCATGCAAAAGACGAGTTAAAAATTCGACAAAAAGCACTCGACAAAAAGAATACCCAAATTCTCGCGTGAATTACTGTTAGCTGGATGTATCAAATAAAATGTCTTTCTCACCCATTTCTATAAGGAAATTTGCAAATTTAATAAGTAAATTAAATTTTTATAAGTTAATACCCTATCCAATGGACAATTGCTAATCCGGTCGTTGCAGAACGGCCCGCCAAACATCCAAAAAAAACGTCCTGTGTTTCCACCGGCTGGCCGGTCCCTAGTACTAGTCCACTCGCCAGATGGTGTGTTGTACTTCCTTCTTGTCTAGACAGTGTGACATCATAGCATCTTTTTCGTTGTCTAAACCTATTAGACCCCTAGTAAGCTGGGTCGGTGGGAGGGTCTTGTGTGTCCATTGGATAGGGTATTAACTTATAATAGCTCGTAGCATAGGATCACAGTTTGTTTGATCCATGAGGAGATGGTGGCAGGTGAGATGTCCTTGTCAAAACCTTTCTTGACAGAAACAAAAACCAACTCCTTATTCTGCCTGCGGTCTGAGATCCTGTCCAAATAGTAGGGCAAAGCTCTGACTGGACAGAGGGACCTGTCAGACTTGAGGAACCTATCCAGAGTTGGGGCCAGGGCTGGTATAACCACTGGGGCCACACTGTCTGGACCCTCTTTGGCCAGCTGATTCTTGGATAGAAAGCTGGGTGATGGATACAGGGATACCTTTGACCAATCAGATTGATGTCTAATATTTCTGTTTTGCCAAGCATGAATCTCACTTCTGCGCTTGCCCGACCCAAGGGCTAAGAAGAAAACAGTCTTGAAGGTCAAATGCTTCAAGGAGGCCTCCTTGATTGGTTCAAATTGAGCCTTAGTCAGCTGGTGAAAGACCAGTGAGAGGTTCCAGGAGGGGATACCTCTCCTGCCTTTGGGTCTGTCTCTATGGAAACTGTCCAGGAGATGAGTGAGACTTTCGTCTTTGCTGATGTTGAAGGGTGAGTTTCCCAGTTTATCAGCAATGGCTGACCTGTAATCATCAATGGTTCTGGGCTGTAGCTTCCTGACATGAAATAGGTACATAAGGAAGTCAGCAGCTGACTTCACAGTGCCCTGAAGTCCACCTGATTAGTGACGCACCACTTTGTAAAAATGGTCCATTTTGCCTCATAGACTGATCTGGTTGATCCTCTTTGAGGAGCCTCAATTCTTGCTGCCACTGCCTCAGAAAAGCCCTGCTCCTTGATTGATGTGGCTCTAGGAGCCATGCATGGAGATTTAGGTGTGTCAGATTTCTGTGAGGGATCTGATTGAAGGGCTGTGTTAACAGGTTGGGCAAGGAAGGCAGGCTCAGTGGGATCTGACTGGACATGTTCACCAGGTCCCAAAACCAAGGCATGTTGGGCCATCCCGGAGCAATCAGAATGATTCTCTTGCATGGGGAGTCCTGCAACTTCTCCAACACTTTGCCCAAGATGGCTGGTGGTGGAAAGGCATATGCGTCCAGATCCTACCATGGCAGACTGAGTGCATCCACTGCTGTGGCCAGGGGATCTGGTACCGGTGACACAAACAGAGGCAACTTGTTGAACCTCGTGACAAATAGGTCTATTTGAGGCTGGTGCCACCTGCTGCATGTTGCTTGGAAGGCCTCTGGAAGGAGAAACCACTTTGTTTGGATGGTCTGGCCTAGTCTGGATAGCTTGTCTGCTACCACGTTCAGCCGGCCTGGAATGTGTCGGGCTTTGAGAGTTATTTGCCCTGGTACACCAGGTCATGATTCTCCACAGTAGGGCACAAAGTGGGCCCGACCTTAACCCTCCTTCCTTGTTTATTTAGGACACTACTGTAGTGTTGTCGGTTGCCACAAGTACTATCTTGTCGGTACAGAGGTCTTGGAACTCTTTCAAGGCTAGAAAGACTGCTTTTAGTTCCAGAGAGTTTATATGCAGCTTGCTTTCTGGCAGTGACCAGGACCCTCTTGCAGTGTGTTCGTTTAAGTGAGCGCCCCACCCTTCTTTGGATGCATCTGTAAATATTTGCACAGCATGTCTTATTGGGTGTAATGGTTGGCCTGTGAGAACATTGTCTTCTTTTAGCCATCATTGTAAGTGGGGGTGCAGGGACCTGGGAATTGGAATCACTTTTTCTAGTGACTCTGGTACCCTCCAGTTCTTTTTGAGATGCCACTGTATGGGTCTCGTGTGCAGTCAGCCTAGGTGAACTTGCTTCTCTGTGGCTGTTAGTAAACCTATCAGAGACATATACTGTCGGACCGGACAAGCCGACAGTATTTCGAGTATTTTGTCCTGGAGACTCTGCCAACAGTCTGGTGTTGGTTAGACCCGACCGGCCCTGAGGTGGAACTGGTAGCCTACAAAATCGAATATCTGCTTTGGTTCCAGTTCTGACTTTTCTAAATTCACCAGCCAACCTAGTTCTTGGCATATTTTCATTAGATCTTGAGTGTGCTGGAGACAAACCTGGTGGGATCTGGCTCTCACCAACCAGTCGTCTAGGTACTGGTGGATTCTTATACCCTTATGTATGGCCATCAGTTTTACCTCCTTTGCTGCAACAGTGAACTCCCAGGGTGCTCTGGACAGACCGAAAGGCAGAGCTTTGAATTGGTAGGTCTGACCCTGAAATCTCAGACATTTCCTGGACTGTTCCTGTATTGGTATATGGAAGTAGGCGTCCTTGAAATCTATTGAGGTGACCCACTCGCCTGGTTGGAGGGTTGTCTTGATGGTTTCCGGTGTCTCCATTTTGAATTTCTCCGTCTTGAGGGAAGGATTCAGTTTGCTCAGATCTAATATAGGTCTCCACTAGTTGTTGGGCTTTGGGACTAAAAATAGTCAGTTGAAAAATCCCAGAGATGTTTGGTTTTGTACTAGTTCCACTGCACAAAAAAAATCCCAGAGATGTTTGGTTTTGTACTAGTTCCACTGTTCCACAGGGGTGGTAGCTACCTTTCTTGTAGATGGACCCCAACGACTGGTGAGGGCTGGTGGCGATTCCAGCCTGTCTTGCTATCTGGTCATGTCACTGTTCAGTTTTGTTGAATCCGTACTCCAGGATGTAACAGTCTCAGTACTGTCACTTTTTTTTTTAAAAAAGTACTTCAGGGGAGACTTTAGCCCATATTGTCCAGCCTCTGATGAGAAAGTTCAATAAAATATAGCTTTCGAAACATAATACCTATAGTTTAAAAGATATTGTGTAAGGCACTTCTACAATATCTATTGTGAACATTTACCTGAGTGACATTATAACACTTCAATTTTCTTGCTGTTATTTTACTGTCACTTTTCTGTTGGGAATGGTAACTATACCACTTTGCTTGAGATCTAGGGGGCTTCAAAAACTGATCTCTCTGCAAACCACCAGGATGGATATCCATCAGTAAGAGTCAAGTTCAGTTTAGCAAGTTTCTGCATAGCCATTCATCTGTGGATAACTGAACTGACACCTTGCCTGGGGTTTGCAGCTTGGGTCGAGCAAAGGGGTTGTCTGAGGAACCGGCAGTAGCATCAATATCCGGAATATCTAATCTAATCTAATCTAATCTACTGCTTTGCAAGTGCAATATCTTCCCCCACAAAGGGGAACTCAGTGCGCTAATTGAACAAAATCATTATCATAGGGGAGTCGAGGGGCGATTCAAGGCCAGAGTCCATCCCATATACGATCGGATCCCCCTCATGGTTTCCCTGTAGGATTGCTCCTCAGAGACTGGTCAGGGTCGGTGATAGTGGCATCCAGTTCATCCGACAATTCACCCTCCTCCACAAAAATATCGACAGGGGTCGGTCTGATACAACACTGTCTGAGTCCGACTCACTGGTGATGTCCCTTCTGGTCGGTTGGAAGGCACTAGAGACACAAGTGGAAGGCCTATCAGAGGCTGCTGGTCGGTCCATGGCCTGAGGTCGGTCAGACTGAAGCATAGAAGCCAGTGGGTTGGTAGTTGAAGACACAGAAGGACGGTCAGTAGACACAGGTCAATCAGTGGGCTGAGAAACTGACTGGTCAGTTGGTTTGATGAAAGGCTCCAACCTGATGACATTAGCTGGTGGAGAGTGGGCTGGGACCACCTTGACTGTGCTGAAAGTCGGTTCCTGCTGAGGCTGGTCCAAAGTCTTGGCTATACAAGAGTGCTTCTAGCCGGTTGAACCAGTCCGACCATTTCTGGTCCATTTCTTCAAATCTCGGTAGAAACTGCAGCCGGTCGGCTAGTTGAAGATGACGGATTCTTAGATGGAGTAGTATCAGATTTATCTCACTTCTCCTTCTTTAATTTGTACGAAGGGGTGGAGAGCTTTGCAAGTTGTTCAGGTGTAAGTACTTTACAATGCTGGCATTCAGAGTCTGGCTTTTCAACAAAAGGGTCCTTACCCTTCTTCTTGTCACGACAACGTGCGCAGAAACTGTGTAAGTCAAAGCTAGCCATCCTTTGGCCACACCCTCCATGTCGTTGACTGGGAGAAGACATAATGATCTATAAACTATGCAAAATCCATAAATATACTTTAAGAAGCAAAGAAGCAACTAATCTCATAAAAAAAACTAAAAACTTTAAACTCAGAATAAATCTATGTGCACTGTACATGCGCCAAACGAAAAAGATGCTATGACGTCACGCTGTCTAGACAGGAACGGGTAACTGTCACTGTCGAACACTGTCAATCACCTTTTCTCTTGCTGTTGAAAAGACCTATTTCTTTTCATGCTGGTTTGTCAGGTCTCTGTTCCTTTGTTTGTCTATGATTGTAAGGGTGAAATCTATTAACCCTCCAGTCAAGTCCAGCACCGATAACAGGGTGGTGAGAGGTGTGATAAGGGAAGGCTGACTGGTAGTAGCCTGGAACACTGTCATCTCACCAAGACCAATGACTTGTCTAAGAATTCTCTGTAACCAATTGCCTTTAGGCAACTGTCTGGTACCAGGTCATACCCGATGTAGGTGAAGGGCTCCTCTATAACCAGTACTGTAACCAGTAATCCTCTGTAACTGGTAATTCACTGTAACCAGTAATTCTCTGTAACCGGCCAAACTGGTAGGCTGGAGCCACCAATGAATTTAGACAGTTACTGGTCTATATTTAACCAGCTGACCCCCAGGTAGGTCAGCCGGTCCAGTCCGGTCTTTCTCTGTAACCAGTGCTGGAAAGGGGGTGGAGTAATTACACCTGGTAGCAGATAGGTAGTCTCTGTTACCGGCTGGTGTGAAGCAAAAACTGCTCAATGAAAACTGTATAGCCAGTAACTGGTTGGTACTCTGTAACCGGTTGAAGCAGTTTCTCCTTGTAGGAACATTCTTGTCAGCATCAACACCATTATTAGGCCTGTTATCAGTCTTAGGCCTGTGAACAGGCTGCTGATAAAGAATGGACAGTTGGTTGAATGACCTGTGGGTTGGTAATAAGCCGGTAGGCTCTGTAACCAGGTAGTGTGAAGAAAGCTGTTCAATGCAGGCTGTGTAGCTGGCAATGGGTCGGTAGGCTCTATAACCGACTAGTGAGAAGGCAATAGGTCGGTAGGCTCTGTAACCGACTAGTGTGAAGCAAACTGTTCAGTGCAGGTTGTGAGCCGGCAGCCGGTCGGTAAACTCTGTAACCAGCTTGTATTTGGTGCTGTCAGTAGTACTAGGCCAGTTCTCAGTCTTAGGCTGGTAACAGGCTGCTGATGAACAATGGCCAGCGGAGGTTGGTGCTCTCTGAGTCTTCCTGTCTTTCGCTACCCTAAGGGTGCTACTCGACTCTTCTGAACTTTTATTTACCTTCTTGTCTTTCGCTACCACAAGGTTGCTACTCGATTCTTCTCGAGTTCTATTTCCTTGTTTCCTGTTGATTTCACGTCTTTATTTGTATAAAATTTGACAGTTGCTGGGATAACCCTTGTGAACTATATTTAGAAACTTGTATGCATATTGAAGGGTCACATGACCGGCACTCCACTGAAAGGCTATCTACATTTGCAGGAATGAGAATCGCCTGTTAAAAGCTGTCTTCTTCCGTATAATAAGGTCACCTATTTATTTTTAGTATTTAATTAGACATAAGTAAAAACTGGTCAAAGTCGTTGAATTCTTAGGTGAAGCCAGTCTACTTTGTTCCCCCATTATATGAAGCCAGCACATGTGTCATGTGCCCAGTTGGCTGAAGATGACGTCAGACGATGCATTCTTCTTATTTCTTCTTGTCGACCTACCCTAGGACATACACAGTGTTACTCGACTAGGGAGGGACTTGTAGAGATTTCTTACTGTATATTTGCTTCTGATGAGATGACGTAACGCTGCATAGAAGAAGATGGAAAAAGGGAAGACGGGAATTCTATTTATAGATCTTGCAAGCGACCTGCCACTTGCCTCATTTCTGGAGTTGAACAATTTTAATGAAGACGATGCGTTCTTTGTAGAAGGAAACACTTTAAAACAGCATTTATCCAAGATATTTCATTGTTGTCTATCTTCTACTGCCTGTATCCTCAACACAAGGTTGAATCAACTAGGGAAGAAACTAGCAACACGGCTGTCTGTATATTTTCTCGTTGCTTACTGCCCTATCATAAACATGGGAGTTGAATCGACTAGGGAGCATTTCCAGCAGATTTCTTAATGTATATCCTTGCTGAATATGTAGATAAAACTTCTAAATTAATATATCAGCTGAAAATTCGACATTATCCATGCTTTTTTTCAGAACTTCTGGAGATGTTGAAAACAAGTCTGCACACTACACATGCCAAACGAAAAAGATGCTATGACGTCAGGTTGTCTAGACAGAAAGTATGAGGCGCCATCTGGGGAATGCATACTACTGGGACTGGCCAGCCAGTGGAAAACACAGGATGTCTTTTTCTGACGTTTGGCGGGCCGGTCTGCGCCGACCGGATTAGCAATTGTTCATTGGATAGTATGTATTAACAAAATAAAAATATCTTTTCCAGTTATATTAATTCCAAAAATTATATATTTTCAAGATAAAATATTTCACAACTTCTTCTAACATTTTGAAACAGATTGACAGAAAATATGAAATCACATGATAACTTCTAGGAAATGGAAACCCGAATACACAAGCACCTTCAAGTGGTTGAATGTAGAATTTGAATATTGAATTGAATATTTGAATATGCCACAAATCAATCTGTAATAAAATAACATCCATTCATTTTTCTGTCTATCCATTTTGTAGGCCAATATTAGAAGACTTTACAACTAACAGGTTCTGAAATTGCAAGGGCACTGTTCACGGAATATATTTGCACTTAATAAGGTTATCTTTATGAGAAATGCAAATAAATAGCGATAAACATGTAGAAAGCAAAATAATGAACTCATTAATTTCATTTTAGTAAATGCTTCCAATATAACCCTCAAGTGTTGCGCAGTCACTGTTACTGTAAAATTGTTGTCTGCACATCACCCCATATTTTTTATTGGCCAATGTCTCATCTGATGTCACTTCATTCATTCATTTCTTTGTGGTTTATTTGTTTGACAAATGAGTAAGGTTGCGACTACATGCTTTTAACACAAATATCTGTCAAGCTATGTGACTGGTTTGTAACAAATAATTTGTAAATTAATTGTTATGCTTTGATGAATGAATGAAGTCAAGTGGATGCGCAGACAATGACTTTACATTAATAGTGACTTCGCGATAAACCAGCAGATGGATATTTTAATTGGGGATGTGCAGACGACTATTTTACATTGACATTGACTGCGCACTCATTTTCATGTCTTGAAACCAGTCGAGGCATAAATATGAACTTTAATTGGGGATGCAATCCGATGCATAGATAACTATTTTACATTTACACTCACTATGCACACATTTTCACTTCTAAAAACCAGCAGACAAAACCATTAAAACTAGAGGAATGCTTTTGCTAACAAAAGCGAAGCGTCCCTTAAAGTTTAAAATGCTTTGTGGTTTTAATAAGCATGCTGTAAAGCTAAGAATGCACAAAGCTGCACCGTATGCTTTCCCACTACCTGTTAATACATTCTGAAGCTATGAAAGCAACAATAAAGAAGATATAAGGCAAAAACTCCAAAGCAGCTATTTATGACCCCAGTTTGGCCCATAAGGGAGGGTCGGGGGTAAAACTGACCGGCTATTTAGACTCTCCACATATGCTTTCCCAATACCTCTTAATACATTCTGAAGGTCTAAAAGCAACAATAAAGGAGATATAAGGCAAAACTCCAAAGCAACTATTTTATGACCCCAGTTTGACCCATAAAGGGGGGTCGGGGGATAAAACTGACCAGCTATTTAGATTCTCCACATATGCTTTCCCAATACCTCTTAATACATTCTGAGGCTATAAAAGCAACAATAAAGGAGATATAAGGCAAAAACTCCAAAGCAACTATTTTATGACCCCAGTTTGGCCCATAAGGGGGGGGTCGGGGGGTAAAACTGACCGGCTATTTAGACTCTCCACATATGCTTTCCCAATACCTCTTAATATATTCTGAAGCTACAAAAGCAACAATAAAGGAGATAAAGGCAAAAACTCAAAATCGGCTATTTTATGACCCCAGTTTGACCCATAAGAGGGGTTCGGGGGGTAAAACTGGCCGGCTATTCAGATTCTCCATATATGCTTTCTCAATACCTCTTAATACATTCTGAAGCTATAAAAGCAACAATAAAGGAGATATAAGGCAACCAAAATCAGCTATTTTATGACCCCAGTTTGACCCATAAGGGGGGGGGCGGGGTGGTAAAACTGACCGGCTATTTAGACTCTCCACATATGCTTTCCCAATACCTCTTAATACATTTTCAAGTTATAAAAGCAACAATAAAGGAGATATAAGGCAAAACTCCAAAGCAACTATTTTATGACCCCAGTTTGACCCATAAGGGGGGGTCGGGGGATAAAACTGACCGGCTATTTAGATTCTCCACATATGCTTTCCCAATACCTCTTAATACATTCTGAGGCTATAAAAGCAACAATAAAGGAGATATAAGGCAAAAACTCCAAAGCAGCTATTTATGACCCCAGTTTGGCCCATAAGGGGGGGGTCGGGGGGTAAAACTGACCAGCTATTTAGATTCTCCACATATGCTTTCCCAATACCTCTTAATACATTCTGAAGCTATAAAAGCAACAATAAAGGAGATATAAGGCAACAACTCCAAAGCAGCTATTTATGACCCCAGTTTGGCCCATAAGGGGGGGGTCGGGGGGTAAAACTGACCGGCAATTTAGACTCTCCACATATGCTTTCCCAATACCTCTTAATGTATTTTGAAGCTACAAAAGCAACAATAAAGGAGATATAAGGCAAAAACTCAAAATCAGCTATTTTATGACCCCAGTTTGACCCATAAGGGAGGGTCGGGGGTAAAACTGACCGGCTATTTAGACTCTCCACATATGCTTTCCCAATACCTCTTAATACATTCTGAAGGTCTAAAAGCAACAATAAAGGAGATATAAGGCAAAACTCCAAAGCAACTATTTTATGACCCCAGTTTGACCCATAAAGGGGGGTCGGGGGATAAAACTGACCAGCTATTTAGATTCTCCACATATGCTTTCCCAATACCTCTTAATACATTCTGAGGCTATAAAAGCAACAATAAAGGAGATATAAGGCAAAAACTCCAAAGCAACTATTTTATGACCCCAGTTTGGCCCATAAGGGGGGGGTCGGGGGGTAAAACTGACCGGCTATTTAGACTCTCCACAAATGCTTTCCCAATACCTCTTAATATATTCTGAAGCTACAAAAGCAACAATAAAGGAGATAAAGGCAAAAACTCAAAATCGGCTATTTTATGACCCCAGTTTGACCCATAAGAGGGGGTCGGGGGGTAAAACTGGCCGGCTATTCAGATTCTCCATATATGCTTTCTCAATACCTCTTAATACATTCTGAAGCTACAAAAGCAACAATAAAGGAGATATAAGGCAACCAAAATCAGCTATTTTATGACCCCAGTTTGACCCATAAGGGGGGGGGGGCGGGGTGGTAAAACTGACCGGCTATTTAGACTCTCCACATATGCTTTCCCAATACCTCTTAATACATTTTCAAGGTATAAAAGCAACAATAAAGAGATATAAGGCAAAACTCCAAAGCAACTATTTTATAACCCCAGTTTGACCCATAAGGGGGGGTCGGGGGATAAAACTGACCGGCTATTTAGATTCTCCACATATGCTTTCCCAATACCTCTTAATACATTCTGAGGCTATAAAAGCAACAATAAAGGAGATATAAGGCAAAAACTCCAAAGCAGCTATTTATGACCCCAGTTTGGCCCATAAGGGGGGGTCGGGGGGTAAAACTGACCAGCTATTTAGATTCTCCACATATGCTTTCCCAATACCTCTTAATACATTCTGAAGCTATAAAAGCAACAATAAAGGAGATATAAGGCAACAACTCCAAAGCAGCTATTTATGACCCCAGTTTGGCCCATAAGGGGGGGTCGGGGGGTAAAACTGACCGGCAATTTAGACTCTCCACATATGCTTTCCCAATACCTTTTAATGTATTTTGAAGCTACAATTGCAACAATAAAGGAGATATAAGGCAAAAACTCAAAATCAGCTATTTTATGACCCCAGTTTGACCCATAAGGGGGGGCTAGGGGGTAAAACTGACCAGCTATTTAGACTCTCCACATATGCTTTCCCAATACCTCTTAATATATTCTGAAGCTATAAAAGCAACAATAAAGGAGATATAAGGCAAAACTCCAAAGCAACTATTTTATGACCCCAGTTTGACCCATAAGGGGGGATCGGGGGATAAAACTGACCGGCTATTTAGATTCTCCACATATGC
Source organism: Sabellastarte sp. h YS-2021 (assembly GCA_964017235.1). Taxonomy (NCBI): domain Eukaryota; kingdom Metazoa; phylum Annelida; class Polychaeta; order Sabellida; family Sabellidae; genus Sabellastarte; species Sabellastarte sp. h YS-2021. Next base: position 143,768,971 of record OZ024928.1, read on the forward strand.
TTTCCCCATACCTCTTAATACATTCTGAAGCTATAAAAGCAACAATAAAGGAGATATAAGGCAAAAACTCCAAAGCAGCTATTTATGACCCCAGTTTGGCCCATAAGGGGGGGTCGGGGGGTAAAACTAACCAGCTATTTAGATTCTCCACATATGCTTTCCCAATACCTCTTAATACATTCTGAAGCTATAAAAGCAACAATAAAGGAGATATAAGGCAACAACTCCAAAGCAGCTATTTATGACCCCAGTTTGGCCCATAAGGGGGGGTCAGGGGGTAAAACTGACCGGCAATTTAGACTCTCCACATATGCTTTCCCAATACCTCTTAATGTATTTTGAAGCTACAATTGCAACAATAAAGGAGATATAAGGCAAAAACTCAAAATCAGCTATTTTATGACCCCAGTTTGACCCATAAGGGGGGGCTAGGGGGTAAAACTGACCGGCTATTTAGACTCTCCACATATGCTTTCCCAATACCTCTTAATATATTCTGAAGCTATAAAAGCAACAATAAAGGAGATAAAGGCAAAAACTCAAAATCGGCTATTTTATGACCCCAGTTTGACCCATAAGGGGGGGTCGGGGGGTAAAACTGGCCGGCTATTCAGATTCTCCATATATGCTTTCCCAATACCTCTTAATACATTCTGAGGCTATAAAAGCAACAATAAAGGAGATATAAGGCAAAAACTCCAAAGCAGCTATTTATGACCCCAGTTTGGCCCATAAGGAAGGGTCGGGGGGTAAAACTGACCAGCTATTTAGATTCTCCACATATGCTTTCCCAATACCTCTTAATACATTCTGAAGCTATAAAAGCAACAATAAAGGAGATATAAGGCAACAACTCCAAAGCAGCTATTTATGACCCCAGTTTGGCCCATAAGGGGGGGTCAGGGGGCAAAACTGACCGGCTATTTAGACTCTCCACATATGCTTTCCCAATACCTCTTAATGTATTCTGAAGCTACAAAAGCAACAATAAAGGAGATATAAGGCAAAAACTCAAAATCAGCTATTTTATGACCCCAGTTTGACCCATAAGGGGGGGCTAGGGGGTAAAACTGACCGGCTATTTAGACTCTCCACATATGCTTTCCCAATACCTCTTTATATATTCTGAAGCTATAAAAGCAACAATAAAGGAGATAAAGGCAAAAACTCAAAATCGGCTATTTTATGACCCCAGTTTAACCCATAAGGGAGGGTCGGGGGGTAAAACTGACCGGCTATTTAGACTCTCCACATATGGTTTCCTATTACCTCCCAGTACATTTTATAGCTCTAAATGCAATACTTAAGAAGATAATAGGGGGGTTGGCCTAAATTTAAGGCTTTCAGATTGGAAGGTGTCAGAAAATCACTCATAAATGAGACATTTTTCAAGGGATTGCTCCCAAAATCTAATCAGCTCGCGTTTTCAATAGTATGAACAGGTGTGTCAAATTATAAGGCTCTGTAGCAAGTAGTTTTTCCTGAACTGTGATGACGGGGGGGTGTACTTCAAAAAATTGCTTTTGATCATGTGACCTTCATAAAGGTCAAAGGTCTAATTTAAGCATGCAGAAAAATTTTCCCACGCCTAAGGTATATAACTGCCAAATATGGTTTGAAACTTTCTAACAATAAGGGAGATATTCAAGGGAGACCATAATGCGGCGGCGGCGGTAAGGAAACTGAGGCAAAAACAAACAAGACCACTGCCGTGGTATGATCTCCCGCCGCACTACATCAAAAAGTAGGTGAACAACATATTTGACAAAACTCCTTTAAATTGAATAGTTTTCAAATGAAAGGACATAAGCAACAAGGTCATAAAAAACATTGAAAAGGCCAAGGAGAAACAACCAGTGTGATGTTCAGCCCTTTATAAAAGCGTGACACACACTCAATAACACACGAACACACGCACGGAATGCGTTTTATAATCTCCCGCCGTGAAACTTCACCAAGTGAAAGCTCTCCCAAAAGTAGGTGAATGAGTTATTTGAGAAAAATTGGCTACCTGCAATAGTTTTAGCGATACTTCGCATTTACTCATTTTGAGTAGGTGAGTAATTAGCTATGGGTCTGAAACTTCACCAAGTGAAAGCTCTCCCAAAAGTAGGTGAATGAGTTATTTGAGAAAAATTGGCTATCTGCAATACTTTTAGAGATAATTCGCATTTACTCATTTTGAGTAGGTGAGTAATTAGCTATGGGTCTGAAACTTCACCAAGTGAAAGCTCTCCCAAAAGTAGGTGAATGAGTTATTTGAGAAAAATTGGCTATCTGCAATACTTTTAGCGATAATTCGCATTTACTCATTTTCCGTAGGTGAGTAATTAGGTATGGGTCTGAAACTTCACCAAGTGAAAGCTCTCCCAAAAGTAGGTGAATGAGTTATTTGAGAAAAATTGGCTATCTGCAATACTTTTAGAGATAATTCGCATTTACTCATTTTCAGTAGGTGAGTAATTAGCTACGAGTCTGAAACTTCACCATGTGAAAGCTCTCCCAAAAGTAGATGAATGACTTAAAAAGTAGATGAACAACTTATTTGAGAGAAATTGTGTAGCTGCAATACTTTTGAAGATATAAGGCATTTACTCATTATGGTTATCATTAAAAATTGACAAAGTAGCTATTACGGTTTGCGAGATATTTGTCATTTTTCACATTTTCACCAAAAGTAGCAATAAAGTAGCCATTACTCACTTGTACATTGAGCAACAGTTGTGAAACTTAAATATGTTACAGTTCACAAAAAAGTAGATGAACAACTTATTTGAGAGAAATTGTGTAGCCGCAATACTTTTGAAGATATAAGGCATTTACTCATTATGGTTATCATTAAAAATTGACAAAGTAGCTATTACTCACTTAGCTATGGAGATACACTTCCAAACTAGTGACCATGTTGTAGCTGTGGAGATAGTAGCTGAACAACATATTGGAACAAAATTGTGTAGCTGCAATACTTTTGAAGATATAAGCCATTTACTCATTATGGTTATCATCAAAGTAGCTATTACTCAGTTAGCTATGGAGTTACAGCTGTGAAAATTCACAATACAGTATATCCAAAAGATAGGTGAACAACATATTCGACAAAAATCCTCTATATTCAATAGCTTTTGAGTTATAAGTGACTTGCTCAATGGTCAAATGTTAAACTTAGTATAGCTATTACTCAGTTAGCTATGGTGCTACACCTTGGACATCTCACCATGATATAGTACATGAAGGAGTTGTTGAACAACATATTTCAGGCCAATAGTGTAAGTAACAGTTACAAAGACAAAATCAATTTACTCATTTTGCTCATTGTTAATAACAGAAAATAGCTATTACTCACTTAGCTATGAAGATAGAACCCTAAAAATGGTACCATCTTGTAGGCATGGAGAAAGTAGCTGAACAACGTATTTTACAGAAACACTCTAATGCAGTCGTTTTGGAGTTATGAGCACTTTACTCAAAGTAGCCACCATTGCTATTACTCACTTAGCTATGGTCCTAGGTGTGAAATAACAGCATCAAATGAAAGGACATAAGCAATAAGGTCATAAAAAACATTGAAAAGGCCAAGGAGAAACAACCAGTGTGATGTACAGCCCTTTATAAAAGCATGACACACACTCAATAACACACGAACACACGCACGGAATGCGTTTTATAATCTCCCGCCCGGCCGGCGGGAGATAATAAGCGCCCTTTCAGGGACGCTTAATTACTCATTCGAGCAGGCCAAGACAATGCAAAAGACAATAGTTTCTAGGATATATGGGACCTTACACAAAGGCAGACGTAGTGCTAGACAAGATTTTTACTTGATAAACTATACCTTAATAAAACATTAAAAAAATCAAAATGGCAGAGTGTATACCATTCACCTTAATGTACAGATATGTGTACAAATATTATGCAGAATTTTGATATTTAAGGGCTTAAACAGCCGATTTAAAATCGCGGCCACAACCCAGTACATAACTCAAATCAAAGATTCAACTAAAAACTGAATACCAAGATAACTGGATTTGTTGGGGGTGAATAAATAGTAAATACCTCCTTTTGCAGGTAAATGGCACTGTATTCTTCATGGTGAGGATCTACCACCACAGTTTCATTTGGGGTAGTAGTCCTGAACTTCTCTATACCATATTGCTCACAGTATTTGATAAAACCTGAAAAAATACAACCCATGCTATATAAAGAGTATAGATAAGCTATTACGCCAAGTGAGTTAAGGTTGTAGTGCATCCACAAATTCCAGATGCAAAAATCTTGTGTTGCTATGGTAACAGCCACTGCCAGATACTCTGCCACCACCCAAAAAGTGCAGGGGATGACAATAACCGTAGCCTTTGTGGATTGGAGTTGATAAGTCTGGCACTATAGGTGGCTGAGCCATAATAAAACCGCAGGAAATCCAGGCTATAGTAAGTTGATACATCTCATTAAAGATGCTCTGCTACATTGGTAAATCTGAACTCACATAGCTTATAACCAGGAGGATTGGGGAGGAGAGGCGAATGTTTACTATACAGAAGAGACATCATCATGACACAAAAGTGGCATTTCAAGATTTTTATTTTTTTCATGTTTCTTTAAATAATGACATTATTATCTGTGTGACAGTGCACTGAGTGTAGAGTTCTTTTACCATTTTAGGACACTGAATTATTGATTTTTTGTGTGTATTTAACAGAATTGATCTAGCTGGTGTTGACCTCTCTTGTGCAACACTGGAAATATATTGTGTATTCTTTCTAAAACCTTCTGGGCCCGTATTCACAAAAGGTCTTAGCCAGGGCTTGGTCTTAAAGTTGAGACTTTTGAAGTTTCTGCCCAAAAACTGGTAAGACTTTTGTCTTAGGCTTAGTGGTATTCACAAAAAATTTAAGACCGGTCTTAGGCTTTGGCAAGGGCTCAACTTTAAGACTGGTTGGTAGTCGGCTTAAATTTTGTAAAGACAACTTAAATATGGCCGCCATAAACTTTCCTCCACTTCAAAATTTGAAATGGCTATAAATAAAGTATAACTAGACAAAAGTTTTTGTACACAAAAACAAAGCGTCCCTACAGCTTGTAAGTTTTATATAAAATGCTAAAGGATCAATGTGAAGAGGTAAATGTTATTGGTGAAGAGAAATTCTCCTGAAAGAACCATGTTAGGGTCACAAGAGTGACCTTAAAACGAAAAAAGCAATCAGTGCCTGTGAACGGGTTCTGTATCAGGTGACAGTGTGTTTTCAGCTGCAAAGTAGAAGTAAAAGCATAAAAGGACACAAAAGTTGTGCCCTGGAAATGGTAATCAGAAGTAAATTACAAAGTTAACTGTTACAGTGAAAAAAGTAGGTGAAAAACACATTTAAAGAAGATACTGTAAAATTAATGTAATATTTTTGAGGTACAAGCGATTTACTCAACAGTGGAAACTTGAAGTAGCTATTCCTCAGTTATGCAATGAGCTACAGGTCTGAAAAGTAAACTATCTTATAGCTAACAAAGAAAGTAGGTGAATAACATATTTAAAGAAAATGCTGTAAATGAAATAGTTTTCAAGTTACACGTGATTTACTCATTACGGAAGCTACTGAAAGGTCACAAAGTAGCTATTACTAACTTAGCTATTGGGGAAGGTTTCCAAGTTACTCACAATATTGTAGCTATGGATAAAGTAGTCTGCAAAATTCACAATGTTATAGCTGATCCAAAAGTAGATGAATAACAAATTTACAGAAAAAACTCTAAATGTAATAGTTATCAAAATACAACCGATTTACTCAACAGTGAGAAAACGAAGGTAGCTTTTGCTCAGCTATGCAATGAGCTACAGGTCTGCAATATTACTATGCTGTAGCTCATCCAAAAGTAGGTGAATAACATATTTAAACACAATTCTCTAACAGCAATAGATTTCAAGTTACAAGTGTTTATGCAACAGTGAAAACCTGAAAGTAAATATTGCTCAGCTATGCAACGAGCTACAGGTCTGCAATTTTACTATATCATAGCTCACCCAAAAGTAGTTTAATAACATATTTATAAAAAATTCTCTAAATGCAATAGTTTTCAATTTACAAGTAATTTTACTAACTATGGAAGCTACTGAAAAGTCAGGAAGTAGCTTTTACTCACTTAGCTATTGGGAAAGGTTTCCAAGTTACCTTGTTGTAGCTATGGATAAAGTAGCTGAGTAACATACTTTAACAAAATACTGTAAATGCAATACTTTTTTAGTTATAATTGATTTAGTGCACAATTTTATGAATTTTAATGTCTTAAAAATTATGTTAAAATTCATTAAAAAAAAATAGACCAAGGACGCATTTGATGTATCCAATGGAAAAGGACAACTAACATGGTTTTGAAGATAAACAGCATTTTTCAATAATAAGCAAGTTATAAGCACTTTAAGTTTGCCTTCCCTCCTTTGACCTTGAAGGGGGGGCCTGATTAGGCGTACACAGTTATAAGTAGAGAATTTTTGCTGGACATCTGTTAGCCTTCTCCTGATTGTTGAAGTGTACCACTTCCTCAGATGTCCCTTGGTCAAACTCCTTTATGTTATGTGTTAAGCAGCTACTTCACTAGCTCTCAGAATTTCAACTGCTTCATTCAGATTGACTTTTTTACCTTCTCTCTAAACATCCATGCTCTTGTAGCCTTGTCTTTCGTCCCAAGAATGACACGGTCTCTTAACAAACTGTCAGTCATTGCTTCAAAGTTGCAAGACTTTGAAAGTAGTCTTGGTCTGTTAACCCACTGATCCACATTTTCATTGGGTCCTTCATCACATGAACAGAACATATACAATCCGTAAATCTCATTTTGGGTTGGTTTGAAATAACTTTCCAGTGCTTTTTTACGCTTTGCTGGATCTTTGCAGTTTTCATCTGTTATCTCATGATTTCTTAAGAATCTAAAACAATCTCTACCCATAACAGATCTTAAAGTTGCAACCCTTACATTCTTTTATTTCTCCCTTAGTCCAGTGGCAATTTCGTTATTTTGCCATTCAGCTATAAAAAATGTCCAATTACTAAATAAGTCACCTTTCACCTTCATTGGAGCTGGAAAAGGGATATTAACAAAAGCCATTCAGAATATTTTCAATGTTCTGTGCATTATATGCTGTTATCACTATTTGTATCCTATTATGAGATGTATTCCTCTCTAATAGTCACACACCTGACATGTTTATATATTTTTTTAAGAATTGCAAGAGATAGTTACATAGAAGTTATATCTGTTTCTATTGTATTGTATAATCACAGACACACATATATAAATGTATTTTTGGTCTTGTTCCCAACATTTAACTACTGCTGTTTACCTTTATAAAAGGATCCTACAGTTCAAGAGGAGGTCATTCCCATAAACTGATATACTTGGACTGCATACTCCACTTCATAACTGTCTTAGCCTTTCCCAAAGTCTCTACTTACAACTGTATACCTCTAAACAGGGCCCAAGGCCAAATCTAACCACATCAGAAGATTCCTAACAGATGAACAGACCGATATGCATGCCTTGAACAATTTATCATCCTCAATAGACAAGGTATCTTTTAAATGTAAAAGCATGTCTCTGGGCCTTGTACTTTTGGAGTTGTTCATGAGGATGTGGATGCATACCAGACAATGCAGAGTGATACCATGTCAGCTGACATAGAAACAAAGAAACCATATATTTTTTGTGCATTACTGATCATCAGAGCTGCTCAGATGGACCACTTAATAACCAATAATAAGATTTCATAAACTCAATCATGGGTAAAACCCATGTATGTACACTGCATGACTGAAGTGCTGGAAATTGGAGAATCTGACTTCATCAGTAGACTGCTAGACATTGACAAACAAATGCACTTTCTTTTTTATTTTAAATTATATTTGATTTGATTTTTTTTAACATAATTTCCAGCACATTTTTCAGCAAATATTTGAGAACATTATGAAAAATACTTATAATGCAATCAAACTGTTGTGTGTATATTGTACATATAAATACCTGTGGCAAGGCTAATAAGAGTGCACAAGTTGTTTTTATAAAGTGGGATGAAATGTTACCTGTCCCTGACTTCGTATATTTCAATCTATTCCACTTGTGTACATTGCTGGCTTTAAAAATGAAGCAATTATAATATTGTAGGTCATTGCTTTCATTAACAAAAAATGTGTCCAGTGTATAAATTAACAAATTATGTGAAACCTATATTATCTGTATATAATGTCAGTAACACAGGATATCATTTTTATAATGTACTGTGGCATATTACAGGAAATAAAGTGAATACAATGCAATGTATATTATTATATGGACTTGTGAAATATTATTTGTATTCATCTTGGGCACACCGATCACCAATATACCATCGGACAATGATATAAACTGGTCTGATATTCAAGAGCTGATTAAATTGGGGAAACAATCAGTGCATCTTAACAAGGCTACATGGTGTTTTCATCCTTGAAGTTTACAACAGTGTCTTTCACCCAGTGGCAATTCTCATTTAGTGAGTGTTAAAAAAAGGGTTGAATCTACTACTAAGGTGGCATGAACCTATATATTTTTACAAAACCAGGTTGCAAAGTAAATACACTTGTGAGAGATATGAAGGCCAACTGTGAAACATTTCAAAAACATAAAAAAACAACTTCCATGTGATTGTAAGATGAGTTAGTAGAATAACATGTGTACCTTGTCTTTAGTCATTTACACAGAAGATATGACTTGTTACACCTGAATTTATAACACAACTTATCTGTAGGTAAGTAATATAGGATATTAGCAGTATTAATTTTAGGAAAGCCAAAAGATTTCCTATAGGTTGGTTTCACACCCAAAACCTCTACAACCAATAATAAGTGAGTTATAAGTTATAAGGTCAAATCCCTCCACACCAGAAGATTTCCAGTCCATGATTTCCTACATGTTGGTTTACCATCCCAAACCTCTAGGACCAATAATAAGCGAGTTATAAGCACTTTTAGGTTTGGCTATCCTCGTTTGACCTTGAACGAGGGGCCCAAGGTCAAATCTGACCACACCAGAAGATTCCCAGCACATGATTTCCTATATGTTGGTATACCATCCCAAACCTCTAGGACCAATAATAAGTGAGTTATAAGCACTTTTATGTTTGGCTATGCTTTTTTGACCTTGAAGAAGAGGCCCAAGGTCAAATCCCACCACACCAAAAGATTCCCAGCACATGATTTCCTACATGTTGGTTTACCATCCCAAACCTCTAGGACCAATAATAAGCGAGTTATAAGCACTTCTAAGTTTGGCTATGCTCGTTTGACCTTGAAGGAGAGGCCCAAGGTCAAATCCGACCACACCAAAAGATTCCCAGCCCATGATTTCCTATATGTTGGTATACCATCCCAAAACTCTAGGACCAATAATAAGCGAGTTATAAGCACTTTTAAGTTTGGCTAGCCTCGTTTGACCTTGAACGAGGGGCCCAAGGTCAAATCCGACCACACCAGAAAATTCCCAGCCCATGATTTCCTATATGTTGGTTTACCATCCCAAACCTCTAGGACCAATAATAAGCGAGTTATAGGCACTTTTATGTTTGGCTAGCCTCGTTTGACCTTGAAAGAGGGGCCCAAGGTCAAATCCGACCACACCAGAAGATTCCCAGCCCATGATTTCCTATATGTTGGTTTACCATACCAAACCTGTAGGACCAATAATAAGCCAGTTATAAGCACTTTTATGTTTGGCTATGCTCGTTTGACCTTTAAGAAGAGGCCCAAGGTCAAATTTGACCACACCAAAAGATTCCCAGCCCATGATTTCCTATATGTTGGTTTACTATCCCAAACCTCTAGGACCAATAATAAGCAAGTTATAAGCACTTTTAGGTTTGGCTATGCTCGTTTGACCTTGAACGAGGGGCCCAAGGTCAAATCTGACCACACCAGAAGATTCCCAGCACATGAATTCCTATATGTTGGTATACCATCCCGAACCTGTAAGAGCAATAATAAGCCAGTTCAAGGCTTAATCTTAGCAAATTTTTTATGAACCGATAATCAATCGCCTGTCAATCGGTCAATTATGGCCTGATTGATCCCAATATCGACTGGCGCCTAGATTCTTCTGTCAGGAATGTGCATACCAAATTTGGTTGACCCACACCTGGTACTTTCTGAGGAAATCTAGTGAAAAGGAAGTAAATTTTTTTTTGAATTTTTGATAATGTGACCTTGATAAAGGTCAAAGGTCAAATTTATGCCTGTCAAAAAATTTCCCCACGCCTATAGAAGACAACTGCCACATATCATTTGGATAGGCCTAATAACAAGGGAGATATTCAAGGGAGACGATAATGCGGCGGCGGCGGCAGCGGTGGCTGACTGAAAACCAGGGGTGAAACCATTAAGCGTCCCCTTTTCAAGGGACGCTTAATTATATAGAACACCTCACTAAAGCAGTCTTAGCTAAGTCACCCTTTTGTGAATACGGTTTTAAGACAAAACTTAACTGAGACAAAAGTTTTAACTTTAAGACTGGATTTAAGCCTAAGACCTGGCTAAGTCAAAGATCCTTCGTGAATACCAGCCCTGGTCTTTTTTTCGTATTTGTATTTATACTCAGTGCAATATCTCCATGTACTACAGGACTCAAAGCACTATATGACCCATCCGACTGTACAAGTACAGTCCAACTCTCAAATTACCGACATTCCCCTAACTGAAAGACAGAGGCTCAAGGATGACCATTTATCAACGTCCTCGAGGTTCTTTAGCCTGCCACTGAGGATAGGACCCAATGACAAAGGACCGCCATTTTAAGTGGTCATCCAACCCACTATGTATCTGCCTGCACCTGGGACTGAACTCACGTAATCTGTGTTCCTAGGCGAGTGTGTTACCCACTATGCTACAGTGGTAGATAACACTTTGCTAGCATGTCTTTTAATGATGACACTTAGCTTGTATTCACTGTATTGTATACATTTTCTAGCCACAGCATTTTCTGGCCACAGCAGGTTTTCTTAAGTTGGTGTGCTTTATGAACTGCTATAGAATTACCATGTTATATATATTTTGTGGCAAACTCTTGTTGGAGAGAACTGGATATTGCATGTGGATCAACAAGAGTGGATTTGCTGAATTCTGGATATTGTTTATATCTAGATATATTGTGTGGATCCACCAGAGAGTGGATTTGTGGCACTTTTGATATTGTTTATATTTGGATACAATTTGTGGATCTACCAGAGAGTGTATTTGCTGTATACTGGATGTTGTTTTCATCCTGAAGTGGACACCTTAGTTGGACAGAATCTCTGAATATCTGGCTATAACGTATAGATGCTGAACAGATCACAGGATACAGGCATTGTGTGGTGGTGGATGCCAAACTGATCACAGAACAGATTGCTGGATACAGTGGACAAACTTAACTGTTAAATAGTTATTATGTGGATATAACTTTGGTTGGGTCAGATTGGTTCCATATGGTATTGTTACATTATTGTACAACATGTTAAGAGTATTTCTGTTGACTGTAATAATAATTTTAATTGTTAAATAAATTAATTTAAACTTTTTGTCCCTTCCTGTTGCAACTTAAAGGCTACCAGTAATTGCTACTGTCTTGCCCCTGTGACCATAACAAAGAACAGTACATTTACATGGTAATGTCACAGTGCAATGATCATAGTGAAACGCTGACACAATTTAAGTGTCTCATGAAGTATTTATGACAAGGAAAATGTTTAGTTAGTTCTGCTTCACTGAGAATAATAAACCAAGGAATTTAACACTTTTTGAGCAGATATGTACACCAATTTCAGCAAGATTTGGCAGTTTTTAAGATGAATGTGTCCACAAACTGGATTCAATATTTGCCTAAAATATAGACTATTTTGTGAATCTATGATATCACAGTTTTGAAACTGTAATGATGGTACCATGATTGGTGTCATTTATCAACACTGTCACTACCATGTAGATAAATAACTTGGCCATATTATAATCTTATGTACAGTAATTCTAGGCTCATAATTTTTTTCAAAAATGGCCAAATCAAATTCATTAGAAGGCCAAGGTTCTCTGAGTCCTAATGTGCAAGATATTATACTCTTATTGGGAATAATTCTCCCAGTCACATTTTTGCCAACTCTGTTTTTGTATATGGCTTCAGTTAAGCTTGCTTCATTTAATAAATGTAATTATAACAAGCAATCAGTGCCCTTGAACGGGCTCTGTGTCAGCTGACTGTGTTTTGAGTTTCAAAGTAAAAGTAAAGCAAAAAAAGGACACAAAAAAGGTGTTGTACAGATGGTATTCAGAAGTAAAGTACAAAGTTAACTGTTAAGGTGTCAAAAGTAGGTGAAAAACATATTCAAACAAATTACTGTAAATGCAATATTACCAGTTACAGCTGATTTACTCAAACAGTGAGAATCTCAAAGTAGCTTTTGCTCAGCTATGCCATGAGCTACAGGTCTGCAATTTAATCAAGATATAGCTGACCCATAAGTAGGTGAATAACATATCAAAAAAAACTTCTCCAAATGCAATAGTTTTCAAGTTACAACTGATTTACTCAACAGTGAAAACCTGAAAGTAGCTTTTGCTCATCTATGCAATGTTGCTACGTTACAGCTGATACAAATGTAGATGAATAACATATTCAAAGAAAATACTATAAATACAATAATTTTCCAGTTTCAACTGATTTACTCAACAGTGAGAACCTTAAAGTAACTATTGCTCAGCTATGCCATAAGCTACAGGTCCACAATTTCACTATGTTACAGATGACCCATAAGTAGGTGAATAACACACTTAAACAAAATTCTCAAAATGCAATAATTTCCAAGTTACAACTGATTTACTCAATAGTGAAAACCTAGAAGTAGCTATTGCCTAGCTATGCAATGAGCTACAGGTACGCAATTTTATTATCTCATTGCTGATCTTTTTTACAAAAATAGCAGAAGAGATGCCCGTACCCCACAGCCTGGCGAAATATTTTTCAACACTATGAGATATGGAAGCAGTGAAACAGTACAAAGATCTGGATACTTTCAGAGCAGTATCAGTTATATAAAGCTCCAAGTAATATTTAAATAGAGAAAATAATGTCTAAGAGAAAGAAATTTTGTGTAAAATGAAGTATTAAAATAACACAATTCAGTAGCAAGATGACAGCATTAATCAGTAAACTAAAAATTATGCTGCTGTAAAACTTATTAACTGGAGAATAGATGTCAATGGAAATAGCACAATTTTGTAACAGTATATATAATAATCAGTTGCAGCAATTCATAATCGTTGTAATAAGAGAAACATGTCTTAAATGTGGCAGGTGAACACTCTTTGGCAGAGCCAAAGCTAAAGGTCACACCATGATGCACACCTACACCCCTTAACCAATGACCAGATAAGATTTTATAGCTCAAGGTCACTATGGCAAGGTCAAAGCTCAAATCAATGTCACACCATGACATTGCACACCTACACCCCCAACCAATGTCCCTACCAAGTGTCAACTTTGTACACCTTACGGTTGCCGAGATATTGCCAGGACATTTCAAAGTCAAGGTCACTGTGGCAAGGTCACTGTGGCAAGGTCAAAGGTTAAATCAAGGTCACACCATGACTTTGCACCCCTATACCCCCTAACCTATGTCCCTACCAAGTATTAACTTCCCACACCTTATGGTTTCTGAGATGCAGCTCGAACAAACTTTTTCCCACCGTGTGCCCGCCGGACCACCCGAACACCTGCCTGCCTGTCCAGACACCATGGGTGAAAACAATACCCTGGCAGTTCTTAAGGGCTGTAGGGTAAAAACCCAGTGAGCAGAGGGATAAAAGCACAATTTCTTAAAGCTTAAGATAAAATATGGAGTAACATCGAACATACATTTCTGATTACAAGGCAAATATGTGAAAAACTGTAGTCACCCTGGGTTGGGGATTTATGGGCCTCATACACCAACTTAAAATGGCGGTCCTCTGTCACTGGGTCTTTTCCCAAATGGTAGGTAAAAGAACCTCAAATATATTGATAAATGGTCATCCGCGAACATCTGTATGCCAGTTAGGGGAATGTCAGTAATTTGACAGTTTGGCTGTACTTACACAAAGGATAATTTTATGAGCCACATAGTTTGACAGTTTCGGCCTTGGTGTCTAGGCACTAAGGGGGTCAGTCCCTCGATTCCCTGAAGTTGGGGGTACCAGTCTATATGTTTATATTTAATGGGTATTCCCTGGTCATGGTAACCAGGTGTTTTGCTTTAAAGTAATTGGTGGTGTCTGGTCAGTTGAGTAAATGTGGGGATATCCCAGGTAAAGGTCAGGTGTGTCCTTGTAGTTACCAAAACACTTTTTGTAACAAAGCCTGCCATTGGCTCGTGTGTGGGGGCCTCATAGGCCATGTGGAATTTAGTCATCAGTCCTTCTTGGATTGCCAACCCAGCAGGAGCCAAAAGTATTCTTTTTAAAAAAGATTGGATTGTACTTAGTACTGCTTGTGGAGTACTTTTGTGACGACTGAATGTGCTTTGACAACTTAGTTTTTGCTGTGTACCCATTGGGGCTGTAAAGTACATATCAGTGGTCATTGAATCTATGCTGGTCAAGTGTCATCATGCCGAACAAGAAGTTCTGTAAGAAATGTGGAGACAAGCATCTACCCCCCACTGGTAGGAACTGTGTTCAAGCCTTTTCACAAGAGCGTCAGTCATCAAGTTCACCTGGTAGTATGTCTTCTGAAGGGGCGTCACATCTTAGTGGTGGTAGTGGTGTGGAAGCGTCAGCTACAGATCAGACTACACTTCTACAGCAGGAGATCCTGAAGCAGATTCAACGCGTCAACTACAGGCTCGACTCAGTGGAACAGGACCTAGTTACAGTGAAAGGAGCAGCTCATAAACAGACTTATAAGATAAGTAAATCTGATAAATCTGTTAAATCAAAAGTGTCAGTGAGTGATGTGTCAATGTCTGAATCAGAGTCGTCTTCTGACGAATCTTTAGTCCCAAATCTAAATGTTCTAAAGTCCAAAAAGTCTGTACAAGTCAAAGTTGATGAAAGATTGAAACAGCTGCAAGATGACAGTGCTGTTAAATCAGGTAGTAAAGATAAATTTAAATCTAAAAGAGGTGGCAATGTAGATTGTATGGTAAAAAACAAAATTGCTTGGCCACAAGATACAGTATTAGGAGGTCAGAGTCGTCAGAGGGTCACATATGACCAGCTTAGTTTGACCCAGTGGGTTCAAGGTTTTGCTAGAAATATGATTGAGGAAAATTGTCAGGAAACCAGGGAACAGATGCTTTTGTATTTGGCAGATATTATGAGTGATGCCACAGATTTCAGTTGGCAGAATGCTAAAGCTGCTCATGCAGTATTGCTTTGTGACATGGAAAGGGGGGCTGTAACTTGGAAAGATACTTCCAAAATCGATAGAATTAGGAGAGCTCATGCTCAAAAACAGTCAAAATTCAAAATCCTGGGTCAAAAACTCTGACGTCATGACAGGTAAAAAACCATGGTTTTGTAAACCATTTCAAACTGGTACATGCACCTTCAGTAGGGATCATGAGAGTAATGGCAAATGGCAAAAACACATATGTGCAACTTGTTTGGAAAAAGGTAAGACCTTGCCACATGCTGAAAAGGACTGTAATTGGGTAAAGAAATCAAAAAACGAGTAAAGGGCTGTCCTGAGGTAAAAATTTCTCAGGGCAGCAATGGCCCCTCTCATGGCCCCTCTTGTAGGGCTAACAGTGGTAACCTCGATCCAGTAATGTCTGTTGACTTATTGAAGAAATACTCAACAAGATATGTGTATGCAAAAAAGTGTAATCCCAGTGTAGTTGAGTGGTTGTTAAATAGTGGTAAAACCAAAGCTATAACAATGTCTACAAACAGGACACACACAGTCCCGGTCAAGAAGTATCAGTGTACAGGGTCAACAGCTAAGGGGGGCGTCAGTACAGGCGTCGACCACAGGTCATATGCACAGGTAGTTGCTGAAGAGGCGGTACGTCCAGCTGAGCTGGGAAGTAGCAATGGCATGGATCATGTTAAAGGGATTGATCAGAAACAATGGGGTACATATGGCATGGCAAGGGGGCGTCATAAAGGCGTCAGGTACTTCAGTTCCAACGCCATCCAGGGTGGTCAATGTCCTTCAAGAGCTACAACCAACTCTATTGCTTGTGTAAGCACTGCCGAGGATAGGGGTATTGTTGTCACCTGTGATACAGCGTCACATTCTGACCCGTGTGCTACTAGTAAGGAAACTCATGCTGAGTCTCTCAAAGGTCACAATAATTCAAGGTCATTTATCATGTCGGTGGACAGCTTAGGTCAAACTGCAACAACTACCAATGTAATGGGCAAATTTAACAGGGCAGCTGACTTGTTGTCCAGGTGGTCTAACAGTATTAGTGACAATAATGAATTGCAAAGTTTAATTCCTGGTGCTGCTTGGGTTCAAGTAACTTTGGAAGCAGCTGATATTGATGCTGAAATATAATACTAATTACAGCTACTATACTTTGTTTTTAGGCAACAGAAGGCTGAAGAACTTGGCTACAAAGGCTTCCTCCAGGCTTCAGGGGGCCTTCAGACCTTCCACTGCACGAGCATACACCACAATGTTTAGAACGTTTATGTGTTTCTGTGTGTATCTTAATCTGAATGTAAAGAATCTGGATGTCCATGGCATCCTGGCCTTTATGGAGTGTTTGCATGTGAACCAGGTGTCTGTTAACATGATATCCAATTATCTGTCTGCTATTAGGGCCAAATTGGTGGTCCTGGGTTTGAATCCCTCTGCGCTGGATCATAAGAAAGTTAACTATTATATCAGGGCTTTGAAGTTAAACAGACCAATGAGTGTCACCACCCATAATATAATCACCCTGGATATGCTTTTGAAGATAGTACATCAATGTGACCTTTTATATATGGGGGCAGTTTTTAAAGCAGTATTTTTAGTGGCCTTCTTTGGGTTTTTCAGGCTCTCAAATTTGGCCCCTCACTCTTTCATGGCATTTGACTTTACTAGACATCTGGCTGGGGGGGATATTTTTTTCGAAAAGAATATGGTAAAGATTTTGGTGAAATGGTCTAAGACCATTCAGACCAGAGACCACATCAAGGTTATTACTCTGCCTCGTCTGGTCGGTAATGCTTTGTGTCCTTACATGGCCTTGAAGGCCCTGTTTAAGTTGTATAATCCATCACAGAATGCTCCACTCTTTCAATATAAATATTCTCGGGACTGGAAGGTTTTGATTGATTCTAAAATTAGAAAGGTTCTGTCTTTGATTAATAAAAAATTGCACCTTTCACCTCATTTTTTCACCTTCCATGCCTTCCGGCGTTCAGGTGCCTCCCTTGCTTTTAATGCTAATGTCCCTATACAGGAGATCAAGGTCCAGGGCACCTGGACGTCGGATTGTGTGTGGAGGTACATTTACAATGACTCTACTCGTTTGTCTGAAGTCGCCATTGCTTTTCAAAAAATGCTTCAAAAATCATAATGTTAATAAATGCTAGGTTTGGGTTTGGGGTTGTTCAATAATATTATATTGCCTATCAATTCATGAAATACTTTTTTCACTGTTGTTTTTGGAGCCTTTCAGTCTGACTCTAACTTCCTCCAAATTCCACCTTTAGTTTATGTGTGACCTTGTTTGACCTTAACTTTACTATTTTGACCTTTGACCTTTGCCAAGGTCACCTCTAATTCTATCTAATCTATTTCTGGTCACACTGTTTATTTAGGTCAGTGATGGTGACCTGAACTCACTTGACCTTTGTAGGGTCAAGAATTTTGACCTTCAATTTTCATTTCTTCAAGGTCAGACTGACTGGCTCGGTTAACTGTGTGTTTGAAGTTGAAATCTGTTGTGCCATTTATGTATTCATGATTTGGATTTATGATTGTATTTATCTTCATGGGAAATGTAAATATGATTAGATGTGATAAATGTATTTACATATGTTAAAGAAATCACATATATTATTATTAATAAACTGAGTACCCTCTGTGTGTCTTTACTGTGTTGGGGAACATTGGGGGGACTGTCGGCCTTGGTGTCTAGGCACTAAGGGGGTCAGTCCCTCGATTCCCTGAAGTTGGGGGTACCAGTCTATATGTTTATATTTAATGGGTATT
Source organism: Sabellastarte sp. h YS-2021 (assembly GCA_964017235.1). Taxonomy (NCBI): domain Eukaryota; kingdom Metazoa; phylum Annelida; class Polychaeta; order Sabellida; family Sabellidae; genus Sabellastarte; species Sabellastarte sp. h YS-2021. The sequence goes on from OZ024928.1 coordinate 143,787,136, forward strand.
CCCTGGTCATGGTAACCAGGTGTTTTGCTTTAAAGTAATTGGTGGTGTCTGGTCAGTTGAGTAAATGTGGGGATATCCCAGGTAAAGGTCAGGTGTGTCCTTGTAGTTACCAAAACACTTTTTGTAACAAAGCCTGCCATTGGCTCGTGTGTGGGGGCCTCATAGGCCATGTGGAATTTAGTCATCAGTCCTTCTTGGATTGCCAACCCAGCAGGAGCCAAAAGTATTCTTTTTAAAAAAGATTGGATTGCCCACCCTTGCCCACCCTTAAAGTAGCTCTTGCAAGTCAGATGTAGGTTGGGTTGTCCTAATGTAACTTTCATCCCTTTGGGGCTATCGCTTCCTCTTTCCACCTTAGTACTGGGGGATTTTATTGAAGACATGTCAGTACTGAGGTAGTGACTGAGTGTTGGACATTTTTACTGTTTTAATTGGACATGTCTGGGTTTTAGGGTACATTTTAATTAACCTGACTGAGGGTTGTTCAATAATATTATATTGCCTATCAATTCATGAAATACTTTTTTCACTGTTGTTTTTGGAGCCTTTCAGTCTGACTCTAACTTCCTCCAAATTCCACCTTTAGTTTATGTGTGACCTTGTTTGACCTTAACTTTACTATTTTGACCTTTGACCTTTGCCAAGGTCACCTCTAATTCTATCTAATCTATTTCTGGTCACACTGTTTATTTAGGTCAGTGATGGTGACCTGAACTCACTTGACCTTTGTAGGGTCAAGAATTTTGACCTTCAATTTTCATTTCTTCAAGGTCAGACTGACTGGCTCGGTTAACTGTGTGTTTGAAGTTGAAATCTGTTGTGCCATTTATGTATTCATGATTTGGATTTATGATTGTATCTATCTTCATGGGAAATGTAAATATGATTAGATGTGATAAATGTATTTACATATGTTAAAGAAATCACATATATTATTATTAATAAACTGAGTACCCTCTGTGTGTCTTTACTGTGTTGGGGAACGTTGGGGGGACTGACAGGGCTTAAAAGTGGCAAAAAGTCTATAAATTGGGTCTCTGTAAGCATTTAAGAGTTTAAGGTGAATTTAAGATTAAAACCACAGACCTCAAACTTTCTACAGACAAATATCATATGCAGAAATTATATCTAATACAGTTTGATACTTCTCAGACTTAACATTTCCAAATTACAGGGCAAAATATGTGAAAAATGTACATAGAAAGGTCTCTTAGGTGGCACATTTATGGGCTTCATACACTGGCTAAAAGTCTTTATAAAGCTTTAGTATTGGGCACATGTAAACAGAACATACCAATACACTACCAGATGAGATTTCAGCTCTATGAGCCACACAGTTTGACAGCTACAGGGATTAAAATGGCAATAAAGCCATAAATTGGGTTTGTGTTGGTATTTTTAGAGACCTTAAAGGGACCTTAAAACTAAAACTGTAGACCTGAAACTTTCCCCAAATATGACATATAGAAGTAATCTCTAGTACAATTTTGGACTTACCATTTCCAAATTATAGGGTAACATATGTGAAAAATGTACAAAAAAGGTCACTCGGGTGGGGTGATGAGGGTACTCATACACAGGTTAAATGTCAATTAAAGGCCTAGATTTTTGGCACATGTACGAGGAGCACATTAATATATTCCCAGGTGATATTTCACCTAGATGAGAGACTTAGTTTGAAAGCTACAGGGCTTGAAAGTTGCAAAAAGTCCATAAATTGGGTCCTGTTGGCAATTTTGAGACCTTAAGATGATCTTACAATTATAGCTACAGGCTAAAATTTTTACAAAGACAGATATAACATATAAAAGTTACACCTAGTACAATTTGAGACTCATCAGAATTACCACATCCAAATTACAGGGCAAAATGTGTAAAAAATATGTAACAAAAATCTCTAAGTGGAGTCTTCATTGGCTTCAAACACAATTTTATCCTCAACATAAAGTCTTGATTTTTGGCACATGTAAGAAGAATATATATTAATGGGTTCTCCGGTGAAATTTTAGCTAGATATGCCTCATTGTTTGTGACCCAAATGGCTTTAAATGGCCATAGGTCCATTTCAGCCTTAAACTGGCCATAAATTATTTATTAGTGTTGATTCTAGAAATTTTGAAATATGGCAGTTCCTCCCATGTCCGAAAAATGTGGGGGCTTGGTCAGTTAAGATGGGAACTTGTACCTCTGCCGAAGAGGGATTAAATTCAGAACCATTTATCTGTTTGTTTGTTTGTTACCAGAATTACACAAATGCTACTGTATGGATCTTCATGAAAAAAAGAGAAGATGGAACCTGATCCAACTTCAATGCCATTAAATTTGGCTACTTATCAGGATCACTACTTGGGATACAAAAAATACCTGAGGCCATGTTCTACAACAATACTTAGATAAGGTGACCTTAGTTCTTAGTAAGGGAAGGCTTTTCACTTAAGTTTTCCTTGAACTTGGTATTCATGAAACAAAAGTTAGGAATGTTCAGTTTCATAATTTCCTACTTTAAATCTAAGAAATACTTCTAAGTTAAATCTAAGTTAGAAATTGTCTAAGTATTTTTATAGAATATGGCCCCTGGATTTTCCATTTAATTATTATTTAGCCTTTTTAAAAAAATCAAACATGCATGGGGGAGGTTTGCACTCTCGGGGAGCTCTTGTTCCTAATTGATTACCATTGTACAAGCGGCAGACTATGGAAACCCATTAGTGTAATATGAGTGAGGTAAAACAAAATTTCATAAGTCGTAATTACGACATACACTAACTCATAATTACAACTTACTATCTCATAATTATTTATTATTAATTATTTTTGCATATATGCATGCTGTACATACTGGTTCAAAAATATTGTTGTTAGTACATCTGATGTTTGAATCCTCTACTTTGTAGTATCCTTTTTGTTTTCATATTAAACTAGAAATAGGACGCCCTGTTGATAGTAGCTGCGACATATGAATAGAAACAGGATAGCATAGAAGAACACACATTATCATGTGTAATGTCCACCACATGAACCTTTTGCAAAAATTGTACAGTAGTCTTACAAGACCCTGTTTCATTTGTAAAATATATCAATGATGCTTAAATATTTATTAGTGTACATGTAAATTATTTCAGCTTCATCCCTTTTTGCATTGGTTGGGTCGAAAATTTTGACGAAATCACTCTATCTTGCACGGTTAAGAAGATAGAAGCAAATTTCTGTTTTCTATTTTTGGCAAAAATTTGAAAATTCAAAATGGCCGCCATTTTTTGAAAATTGCCAAGAGTACATTTCTTAGATACCCTATGGGTCGAAAATTTCTCCGAAATAACTCTATTTTGTACGGTTAAGGCAAATTTGTGTTTTTCCATTCTGGGCAAAAATTCGAAAATTCAAAATGGCCGCCATATTTGGGGAGGAGAAAATTTTTCGAAAATTGCCATGAGTACATTTCTTAGATATCCCGTGGGTCGAAAAATTTCGACGAAATCACTCTCTCTCGCACGGTTAAGGAGACAGAAGCAATTTTGTGTTTTGCCATTTTGGGCAAAAATTCGAAAATTCAAAATGGCCGCCATATGTGGGAAGGGGAAATTTTTTGAAAATTGCCAAGAGTACATTGCTCAGATACCCTGTGGGTCGAAAATTTCGACGAAATCGCTCTATCTCGCACGGTTAAGGAGATAGAAGCAAATTTGAAAAATTTTGTTGTAATTTTAATTTTTATTAGATAAATACTTACCATTTCCTGACCATTGCTATATGTTGGTGCCATCCAACTCACTGGCCAACGTTGAGAAACGTTTTAAGAAACCTTAAGAGGCCAGTGAGTGAGTGTGAACTAGCATGTCCCCCTAGTGGTCATGTGACCACGCTAGTAAACAACCTTCATTATTTTTGTTGCAGAAAATACTCCCCTAGTACTGAATCTGCGGGGAGGTAGGGGGGGACTATCCTGGTCAGGAAATGGTAAGTATTTATCTAATAAAAATTAAAATTACAACAAAATTTTTCAATTTTATTGCGAAAAATACACTTACCATTTCCTGACCATTGCTGAATGCAGCCTTCATGGAAGGAGGGCAGTACTAGAATTTAAAGACCCAGTACACCACTCTGCACAGCTATCATACACAGCACAATCCTATAGGCATTCAGATCCAAACTCACCTCCCAGATGAGGCAGTGGAACTGTTGAGCACTACAAAACAACACAGCCTTGTAGTTGTCGTTGTTGTAGGAAGGAAGTAATCATTACAGAGACTCACTACCTAGCCTACGACTAAAATATTATGAGAAGTTTACATTGAAATTTCAATGCATACAACAACATATAAACTTCCAACAGTCACCACATACCATACAGATACCCTAAATCATAGTATGTAGTTGAAGTTCTCACAAATTGACAGTTATTGCCACAGTTGAATGCTGTATCTAGACAAACATCCAACACCCACACAGGTGACACAAATATTGGAAGTGTCATCAGCATATTGTGTAACTCCAAGTCTGAATGAAGTCAACAATTCTGCCTAATATAAATACAGATAGTATGACAGACATACAGCTGCAAATGCATACTAAAGTATCAATATAAGTATCACGCATATACTTATAAGATAACAAACTGTAGGACACAATATCGAAGTCTGACCACAAGCAAACCAAGCAGGTGAGACTGAAAATAGGTAAAAAAGTTATGGTTTCCAGTAACATGCATCTAAAAATTCATATACAGAAACACTATCCTAAAACCTAAAGATTCTTGCTTTGACTCGCTGCTGTTGAGAGTCAGAATTTGACTTCTCCTCAGTCAAAATGATAGTCTGCCTACAGCAAGATAAGATAGTTGACCTGAAAATATCTGCTGTAAAGCCTTCCTAACTAGGCACAAACAAGACATAATAATCCTCATTGAATCCTTTGTCCTAAGTAAAAGTATTTCAAAACCTCACAAGACAGAGAGATCTATCTTGAGTAAAACTGCTGTCCCAGTGATTTAGAGCTGGCATATCGACCAGCTTAACTGAAGTAGACCCATCCGAAGCCACCTGATTCTTGGCTAATAAATGGCCAGAGCCACTTGTGAGCAATACTCATTTAAAGTAAGGGAAGACAATGCTAACGAGAATTACCCTTCTTCCTTTGCCTAATGCCAAAGTCAAAAGAAAGACCGTCTTGAAAGTTAATAACCTCCAAGAAATCTTCCCCAAAGGCTCAAAAGACTGTCTGGTGAGACCAAACAAGACCAGAGACAAAAGGTAAAGAAGGCTGAACCTATTGGCTACTGGATTGTCTCTATAGAAATATGTCAACAATCTATACAGCTGAAGAGATCTAGAGACTTATTCCCCTTCAAGGAAAGCAATCTACCATTGTTATTCTGTAACCAGCAATAGTAGATGGCTTAAGATTCTTTTCCTTAAAGAAATAATTAAGGAAATTTGCTACATCTAGAAAAGTAGTATCTGAGAAGTTCACCACAAAGAAGCCTCAGATGGAGGTTTGTGCATAGATCTACCAGGTCCCACAACCAAGAACATCCACCATGACCATCATGATGAATCTGCACCTGAAGGTGGGCATCTTCTAAATCACCTGAAGAATCCTTGGCTATCCTGGTGCAACCATGATGATTCTGCACCTGTAGGTGATCATCTTGAATCACCTGAGGAGTGAGAGCCATTGGAACAAACACAAAGCTGTCCAGATCCTCCCAAGAAATGAGTAATGAATCTGTTCCCCAAGTCCCACAGTCTAAGAAAGGAAACACATACACTGGAAGCTTAAGATTCAGGTTGTTGGATACCAATGGCAGAATGATTGAACTCACCTGCAAGGGAAGCCCTAAAAGGAACCTTTGTGGAACAGATCCACCAGATCCCAAAAATAAGACATCCCTAGCCACTCTGATGCAATCAAGATGATTCTGCACCTAAATCTTGGAGTAGCCCTTCTTAATAGCTACAAAAAGAATTTTCTTGCCTTTCCTGAGATCTTTGACTTATCAAGATAACCTCTCAAGGCTCTCACTGGACAAAGAAACTTATCTGGCACCAAAGCATAATCTAAAGAAGGTTTCAAAGCAGGAATGACTACAGGTTGAAAATCAAAGGAGCCTTAGAAGCCAAATGATTCACCTGCATCACCTGAAGCATCAAGGTCACAGGACCAAACAAACTGTCCAGTCCATCCCAAGAAAAGTTGAAAAAGACAAGCTTGAGGTTCAAACTAGCTGCAAAACAAATCCATCATTGGTGATAATGTAATCAAAGACAGATTTGATTGAACACCTGAATCAGAATAGAAGATTCAAAAGTCATCCAAAACACATTCAATTTGAATCATCTTGACTCTCATGAACAAAGAATTTGTTGGAATATTGTATACCCTGGGAAGTGATATGCCTGAATCTGAACCCATGGCATTCGTCCAAAGAATGATTCTTCAGATAAGGAAACACATTCCTGAAAGTGGGTACCTCCCTACCTGTTCAGATAGGAAACCACTGAAGAAATATCTGGGGAAATCAACAGATTCAGAATCCGAATCAGACCTCCAAATGATTCTAACGGTAGTAGCCCTGTTAATGTGGAGTCTTGACCCCTCATGATACAACAGACCACTGGCTGTTTGATGCCATAATGGTGCATCCCAACCCTTAAAGAAAGCATCTAATAACAGAAGGAGATTGTGCTCCTTCTGATGAAGAAATGGGAGCTCCTGCAAATTTGAAAAGTCGTTCCACCACTTAAGATGGAACCTGAGAACAGAAAAACTGGTACATTATCTGTGTATTATGTGTGGTATCTGTGGTACATTAGCAGATAGCCTTGGGGTTACCTGATAAACAAATGACCCAATGGCACTGTTTTCTCCTATGAAGCCATACCCCCACCAAAGAAATGGCTTCCTTAGACACCATTAGCCGGAGAAGATGCTTTGCTATGAGTAAAGATGTACCCTAAGGTGGAATCTGCAATCCAAACTAAAAATCCTGGTGCTTCAGCAAAGAAGTTTTTTTTTTTTTTTTATAAGCTGGTGACACCCAATGCCTTCTACTGCAGCCATCAGGTTCACTATCTGTTGATGCCATAGAAAAGTCGAAAATAAACCATTTCCAAGAGCAAAGCAATGAAATGGTCTATACTGGTAAAGCATGATGCGTTCTTATAGATCCCACATTCTCACCATGGACTAACATCGCAAACAGGCAGTGAACCGGTGTGAATTGTCATCAACAGGGAAGTGAAGATAAGAATTGCGTGAATCCGGCTACGAAAGAATGCAACTGTAAGGAAACGAGTTGACACACCCATTCACTTACTAGTAACAATTAATTGCGAAAATCCCAACTATGCGAAATTAAGGTACATGTAAAGGTTATTACCTGACCTCAACTATTAGTGGTAGCCATCTCTTCCCAGCTTATCACAACCATCTCACTGGTGTTATCGCCCTTTTGTCGAACATTCCATACACAGCTTTATGCAAACTGATGTCTCCCGCATTTTATTCATTATTCTTAACCCACATGTCCACAACTGCTTTAGGAACATGAATAAGAAATCCTTCATGGTACTGTTGCCTCTGTGAAAGGTAAAGTATGGTTGAAAATTATCCTCTTACTATGTTGAGATGTAAGGTGTAGAATATCTGCCACTAGTGGACAAACACTACTCCTAAAGATTACTCCTAACCCCTCTAAATCTTACAGAGGAGGAGAGTTTTGTAACAGAGTTGGAGGATAAGTATCATAATGGGAACAAAAACTGCCCTGGGGCACTAATCCTCTTTCTAGCCATGTATAGGAGTTTTGCTCCTTCCCAGACAGAAGAAACACTATACACCCGAGATCACAAAATGAAGTTTTCCTGGACATCTGACCAAAAGTTCAGCAGGAGAAACCTCATTAAGAGTGAAAATGCACTTTCCATTCTACCAAAATCATCTAAGAGATAAGATAGAGAAAATAAGAATTGTAACACTCCTGACGAGTAATAAGTTGAAGAGCTGGTCAACACACTGCCCACAAAACATCCAGGATCACTGAAGACTGTAATTGAAAATACTGTACACAGTCCAAGGTAGTACTGGATATTGTAGGAGATTTCTGTTAATCCTTAAATTCTTGAAGAACCTCCTGACAGAGGTCCTGCTAAATAAATCCAAAAATTGTAGTGTAAGATTTAACATGACTATGCTGCAAGAAAAACACAGAGAACCTGTAATCTTGAACAAAATCTGACAATGGATACAACCAGGTTTTATGTACCGGTGCCGGTTTCCAGCAGAAAGCCTGCATAACACCACAGAAAGAAAAGCTAATTTCTGAGATAAAACACAACTCCGGTCATCTGACAACCCGATTCCAGACCTTTTGGGAGGTATGGAAACTCGATTGTCTTCGGATGACGTCATGCAGGTATTTTCCTCCGTGAAAAGTTCCGACTGAAACCCACCGGAAGAATTAAATGGTTAGAGATCAATTCTGCATTCGAAACTTATCCACGATGCAGCATCCAACAGAAACTATGAAGTCTGCCCCCATAGGGGATTCCAACCAGTGACCTATTCGGCAGAGCATGAAGTGGTGAGATCCTTGCTACCAAACGCCTGGCTATACCAACCCGACGAGTGATAAGCTTTGTAACAATCGAATTGTCTCCATGCTTTCCTTTGTCGCCTAGCAACATGTAAACTGTCCCTGCCGGAGCTAGTAAGACTGCCGACAGTTTCAGTGTAAAAAATGAAGTAAATCTTCAAGCCAGAGGAAAATGCATAAAACATAAAAAAGAACTTGTCCCATCTGAAGAAATACGTGACTTATGAAGAAAAACCTGCATTCTGAGCAGCAGAAGTTCTTCATCCAACGACAAACATCCATGCCGCCATTTTACAAAAGTGGTAATCCGTACAAGTCCACAAAAGCACTTTTCCTCTGTGCTTTTCCTCCTAATTTTGTCCTGAGAAGACATTGTCAACACAGACGTCTTATAACAGAACTCAAAACCACAAAAAGTCCAAAATACTTAATAAAAATCCAAAAAGAAAATAAACATCCACACTCTAGGATGGCCAACAAAAATAATGAAGGTTGTTTACTAGCGTAGTCACATGACCACTAGGGGGACATGCTAGTTCACACTCACTCACTGGCCTCTTAAGGTTTCTTAAAACGTTTCTCAACGTTGGCCAGTGAGTTGGATGGCACCAACATATAGCAATGGTCAGGAAATGGTAAGTGTATTTTTCGCAATAAAATTGTGTTTTGCCATTTTTGGCAAAATTCGAAAATTCAAAATGGCCGCCATTTTTGGGGAGGGAAATTTTTTTGAAAATTGCTGAGAGTGCATTTCTGTGATAACCTGTGGGTCGAAAATTTTGACGAATTCACTCTATCTCGCACGGTTAAGGAGATAGAAGCAATTTTGTGTTTTGCCATTTGCCGTTTTACCAAGTTTCAACTTCCTACACCTTATGGTTTAAGAAATATAGCCTGGACCAGGCATTATAGGTCAAGGTCACTATGGCAAGGTCAAAGGTCAAATCAAGGTCACACTATGACGTTGCACACCTACATCCCTAACTAATGTCCCTACCAAGTATTAACTTCTACACCTTATGTTTTCTGAGATATGGCCCGGACAAGATTTTAAAACTCAAGGTCACTATGGCAAGGTCAAATCAAGGTCACCATGATTTTGCACACCTACAACCCCTAACCAATGTCCCTACCAAGTATCAACTTCCCACACCTTACAGTTTCCGAGATATAGCCTGGACAAGATTTTATCGGTCAAGGTCACTACGGCAAGGTCAAAGGTCAAATCAAGGTTACGCCATTACGTTGCACCCCTACACCCCCTAACCAATGTCCCTACCAAGTATCAACTTCCTACACCTTACGGTTTCTGAGATACAGGCCGGACAAACTTTTTCCCGCCCACCCATCCGGATAGCATGGGTGAAAATACCTCTTAAGGGCTATGAGGTAAAAAAGAAAAAGGGGAGATCCATGACTATACTTCTACACACAAAAGATCAAGATAAAAAAAATTATATACACTCACCATGAATATAGCGTACTTTATATTCTATCACAGTCACACTGGCTGTGAAAAGTTTTTCCAGTTCACTGTTCACATTGGATTTCAATTTGGATTTGTCCCAAGGTGATTTGAATCGTCCTGCAAATACATACTGAGCAAATATACACAACAAATATGATTATATTGACAAAAGCAGGTTCTCAATACTTTTCAATAACCACATGAAATGTAGTATCGAAAGTTTATATAAGCATCAATCTAATTAATACAATCCTTCAGTACAGTCAATCTTTAGATGAAAAAATGCACTTGGTTATTTGCAACTATTTCTGCTGATCACGGCAAATTCACAAACTTTTATTAGACATGCAGGTATTGTCTCATATTACAGCAGATAATCCAAAAGCATAAAGCCTAAGCTAGACAAAAGGTTTTTGTACACAAAAATACAGCATCCCTACAGTTTGTAATTTTATATGAAATACTAAAGGACTTATGTCAATAGGTAAATAAGGAGGGGCCCCAAGTTCAAACCTGATCACATCAAAAGACCATCAGCCCATTATTATATTAGCTTGTTTTTACATTGCGAGCCTCTAGGGCCGATTATCCACCGGCAAAGGGAAAAGTAGCTATTACTTAGCTATTACTCAGCTATGCCACGAGCTAGAGGTCTGAAATTTTACTATGTTATACATGTAGCTGACCCAAAAGTAGGTGAATAACAGATTTGCACAAAATTCTCTAAATGCAATAGTTTTCAAGTTACAAGTGATTTTACTCATGATGGAAGTTAGTGAAAAGTCCAAAAATAGCTATTACTCACTTAGCTATTGAGATAGACACTCAAGTTACTCACCATGTTGTAGCTATGGAAAAAAGTAGCTGAATAACATATTTTAACAAAATGCTCTAACTGCAATACTTTTCAAGTTATAAATGATTTAGTGTTGAGTAAGAACCTCAAAGTAGCTATTACTCAGCTATGCAATGAGCCACAGGTCTGGAATTTTACTATGTTATAGCTGCCTCAAAATAGGTGAATAACATTTTGAAACTAAATAATCTAAATGCAACAGTTTTCAAGTTATAAGTGATTTACTCAACAGTGATAACCTATTACTCAGCTATGCCATGAGCTACAGTTCTGAAATTTTATTATGTAATAGCTGACCCAAAAGTAGATGAATAACATATTTGCATAAAAATTCTGTAAATGAAATAGTTTTCAAGTTATAAGTGATTTTATTCATGATGGAAGTAAGTGAAAAATCCAAAAGTATCTATTACTCACTTAGCTATTGAGATAGACACTCAAGTTACTCACCATGTTGTAGCTATGGAAAAAAGTAGCTGAATAACATATTTTAACAAAGTGCTCTAAATGCAATACTTTTCAAGTTATAATTGATTTAGTGCATGATTTCATTAATTTTAATGCATTAAAAATTATTTAAAAAATTCATAAAAAAACTTTAGCATGTGAAAGCTCTCCAAAATGTAGGTGAATGAGTTATTTGAGAAATACTGGCTATCTGCAATACTTTCAGTGATAATAGGCATTTACTCATTTTGAGCAGGTGAGTAATTAGCTACAGATCTGAAAATTCGCCAATTGAAAGCTCTCCAAAATGTAGGTGAATGAGTTATTTGAAAAATACTGGCTATCTGCAATACTTCTAGAGATAATTCGCATTTACTCATTTTGAGTAGGTGAATAATTAGCTATAGGTCTGAAACTTCACCAAGTGAAAGCTCTCCCAAAAGTAGGTGAATGAGTTATTTGAGAAAAATTGGCCATCTGCAATACTTTTAGACATAATTCACATTTACTCATTTTGAGTAGGTGAGTAATTACCTACGGGTCTGGAACTTCACCATGTGAAAGCTCTCCCAAAAGTAGGTGAAGGAGTTATTTGAGAAAAATTGGCTATCTCCAATACTTTTAGAGATAATTTGCATTTACTCATTTTGAGTAGGTGAGTAATTAGCTATGGGTCTGAAACTTCACCAATTGAAAGCTCTTCCAAAAGTAGATGAATGAGTTATTTGATAAAAATTGGGTATCCGCAATACTTTTAGAGATAACTAGCATTTACTCATTTTGAGTAGGCGAGTAATTAGGTACGGGTCTGAAACTTCACCAAGTGAAAGCTCTCCCAAAAGTAGGTGAATGAGTTATTTGAGAAAAATTGGCTATCTGCAATACTTTTAAAGATAATTGGCATTTACTCATTTTGAGTAGCTGAGTAATTAGCTATAGGTCTGAAACTTCACCATGTGAAAGCTCTCCCACAAGTAGATGAATGAGTTATTTGATAAAAATTGGGTATCCGCAAAACTTTTACAGATAATTAGCATTTACTCATTTTGAGTAGGTGAATAATTAGCTATGGGTCTGAAGCTTCACCAAGTGAAAGCTCTCCCCAAAGTAGGTGAATGAGTTATTTCAGAAAAATTGGCTATCTGCAATACTTTTAAGAGATCATTCGCATTTATTCATTTTGAGTAGGTGAGTAATTAGCTATGGGTCTGAAACTTCACCATGTGAAGGCTCTCCCACAAGTACATGAATGAGTATTTGATAAAAATTGGGTATCCGCAATACTTTTACAGATTAGAATTTACTCATTTTGAGTAGGTGAATAATTAGCTATGGGTCTGAAACTTCACGGAGTGAAAGCTCTCCCAAAAGTAGGTGAATCAGTTATTTGAGAAAATCTGCATATCTGCAATACTTTTAGAGATAATCTGCAGTTATCTGCAATACTTTTAGAGATAATTCGCATTTACTCAATTTGAGTAGGTGAGTAATTAGCTATGGGTCTGAAACTTCACCAAGTGAAAGCTCTCCCAAAAGTAGGTGAATCAGTTATTTGAGAAAAATTGGCTATCTGCAATACTTTTAGAGATAATTCGCATTTACTCATTTTGAGTAGGTGAGTAATTAGCTATGGGTTTGAAACTTCACCATGTGAAAGCTCTCCCACAAGTACATGAATGAGTATTTGATAAAAATTGGGTATCTGCAATACTTTTTCAGATAATTAGAATTTACTCATTTTGAGAAGGTGAATAATTAGCTATGGGTCTGAAACTTCACCAAGTGAAAGCTCTCCCAAAAGTAGGTGAATCAGTTATTTGAGAAAAATTGGCTATCTGCAATACTTTTAGAGATAATTCGCATTTACTCACTTTGAGTAGGTGAGTAATTAGCTATGGGTCTGAAACTTCACCATGTGAAAGCTCTCCCACAAGTAGATGAATGAGTTATTTGATAAAAATTGGGTATCCGCAATACTTTTACAGATAATTAGCATTTACTCATTTTGAGTAGGTGAATAATTAGCTATGGGTCTGAAATTTCACGGAGTGAAAGCTCTCCCAAAAGTAGGTGAATCAGTTATTTGAGAAAAATTGGCTATCTGCAATACTTTTAGAGATAATTCGCATTTACTCACTTTGAGTAGGTGAGTAATTAGCTATGGGTCTGAAACTTCACGGAGTGAAAGCTCTCCCAAAAGTACATGAATGAGTTATTTGATAAAAATTGGGTATCCGCAATAGTTTTTGAGATAATTAGCATTTACTCATTTTGAGTAGGTGAGTAATTAGCTATGGGTCTGAAACTTCACCGAGTGAAAGCTCTCCCAAAAGTAGGTGAATGAGTTATTTGAGAAAAATTGGCTATCTGCAATACTTTTAGAGGTAATTCGGATTTACTCATTTTGAGTAGGTGAGTAATTATCTATGGGTCTGAAACTTCACCATGTGAAAGCTCTTCCAGAAGTAGATGAATGAGTTATTTGAGAAAAATTGGGTATCCGCAATAGTTTTAGAGATAACTAGACTAAGGACGCATCTGTGGCCAGATGCTGGATGTATCCACCGACAAAGGCCAACTAACATAGTTTAGAAGATAAACAGCATTTTTCGTTAATAAGCAAACTGAAAGCACTTTTAAGTTTGGCTACCCTTATTTGACCCTGTAGCAGGGGCCCAAGGTGAAGTCTGACCACATCAAAAGATTCGCAGCCCATGATATCCTATAAGTCGTTTTCACATTGCAAACCTCTAGGACCAATAATAAGCAGGAGGGGCCCAAGGTGAAATCTGACCACATGAAAAGATTTCCAGCCCATGACTTCCTATAAGTTGTTTTCATATTAATGAGTTATTTGAGAAATACTGGCTATCTGCAATAATTCTACAGATAATTCGAATTTACTCATTTTCAGTAGGTGAGTAATTACCTACGGGTCTGGAACTTCACCATGTGAAAGCTCTCCCAAAAGTAGATGAATGAGTTATTTGATAAGAATTGGATATCTGCAATACTTTTAGAGATAATTAGCATTTACTCATTTTGAGTAGGTGAATAACTAGCTACAGGTCTGAAACTTCACCAAGTGAAAGGTCTCCCAAAAGTAGGTGAAGGAGTTATTTGACAAAAATTGGCTATCTGCAATACTTTTAGAGATAATTTGCATTTACTCATTTTCAGTAGGTGAGTAATTACCTACGGGTCTGAAACTTCACCAAGTGAAAGCTCTCCCAAAAGTAGGTGAATGAGTTATTTGACAAAAATTGGCTATCTGCAATACTTTTAGAGGTAATTCGGATTTACTCATTTTGAGTAGGTGAGTAATTATCTATGGGTCTGAAACTTCACCATGTGAAAGCTCTTCCAGAAGTAGATGAATGAGTTATTTGAGAAAAATTGGGTATCCGCAATAGTTTTAGAGATAACTAGACTAAGGACGCATCTGTGGCCAGATGCTGGATGTATCCACCGACAAAGGCCAACTAACATAGTTTAGAAGATAAACAGCATTTTTCGTTAATAAGCAAACTGAAAGCACTTTTAAGTTTGGCTACCCTTATTTGACCCTGTAGCAGGGGCCCAAGGTGAAGTCTGACCACATCAAAAGATTCGCAGCCCATGATATCCTATAAGTCGTTTTCACATTGCAAACCTCTAGGACCAATAATAAGCAGGAGGGGCCCAAGGTGAAATCTGACCACATGAAAAGATTTCCAGCCCATGACTTCCTATAAGTTGTTTTCATATTAATGAGTTATTTGAGAAATACTGGCTATCTGCAATAATTCTACAGATAATTCGAATTTACTCATTTTCAGTAGGTGAGTAATTACCTACGGGTCTGGAACTTCACCATGTGAAAGCTCTCCCAAAAGTAGATGAATGAGTTATTTGATAAGAATTGGATATCTGCAATACTTTAGAGATAATTAGCATTTACTCATTTTGAGTAGGTGAATAATTAGCTACAGGTCTGAAACATCACCAAGTGAAAGGTCTCCCAAAAGTAGGTGAAGGAGTTATTTGACAAAAATTGGCTATCTGCAATACTTTTAGAGATAATTTGCATTTACTCATTTTCAGTAGGTGAGTAATTACCTACGGGTCTGAAACTTCACCAAGTGAAAGCTCTCCCAAAAGTAGGTGAAGGAGTTATTTGACAAAAATTGGCTATCTGCAATACTTTTAGAGGTAATTCGGATTTACTCATTTTGAGTAGGTGAGTAATTATCTATGGGTCTGAAACTTCACCATGTGAAAGCTCTTCCAGAAGTAGATGAATGAGTTATTTGAGAAAAATTGGGTATCCGCAATAGTTTTAGAGATAACTAGACTAAGGACGCATCTGTGGCCAGATGCTGGATGTATCCACCGACAAAGGCCAACTAACATAGTTTAGAAGATAAACAGCATTTTTCGTTAATAAGCAAACTGAAAGCACTTTTAAGTTTGGCTACCCTTATTTGACCCTGTAGCAGGGGCCCAAGGTGAAGTCTGACCACATCAAAAGATTCGCAGCCCATGATATCCTATAAGTCGTTTTCACATTGCAAACCTCTAGGACCAATAATAAGCAGGAGGGGCCCAAGGTGAAATCTGACCACATGAAAAGATTTCCAGCCCATGACTTCCTATAAGTTGTTTTCATATTAATGAGTTATTTGAGAAATACTGGCTATCTGCAATAATTCTACAGATAATTCGAGTTTACTCATTTTCAGTAGGTGAGTAATTACCTACGGGTCTGGAACTTCACCATGTGAAAGCTCTCCCACAAGTAGATGAATGAGTTATTTGATAAAAATTGGGTATCCGCAAAACTTTTAGAGATAATTTGCATTTACTCATTTTGAGTAGGTGAGTAATTACCTACGGGTCTGAAACTTCACCAAGTGAAAGCTCTCCCAAAAGTAGGTGAATGAGTTATTTGAAAGAAATTGGCTATCTGCAATACTTTTAGAGATAATTCGCATTTACTCATTTTGAGTAGGTGAGTAATTACCTACAGGTCTGGAACTTCAGCATGTGAAAGCTCTCCCAAAAGTAGGTGAATGAGTTATTTAAGAAAAATTTGCTATCTGCAATACTTTTAGAGAAAATGCAGAATTACTCATTTTTAGTAGGCAAGTAATTTAGCCACAGGCCTAATTTAGACATAAAGCCTACCAATAGAATACTGTGGTGCACCCTCTAATATACCTTGCAAACTTGAGAAGGCTAGCTATAATATTTTTTTTCGTTAGAGCGGCTATCCAGTGGATACAATGATTTACTCAACAGTGAGAACCTGAAAGTATATATTGGCAAGCTATACCATGACATAGAGGTCTGCAATTTCACTCTGTTATAGCTGACCAAAAATTATGTGAATAACACATTTAAACAAAATACTGTAAATGTAATAGTTTTCACGTTATAACTGATTTACTCAACAGTGATAACCTCAAAGTAGCTATTACTCAGCTATGCAATGAGCTACATGTCTGAATTTTTTCTATGTTATAGCTGACCCAAAATTAGGTGAACAACATATTTAAGCAAAATACTGTAAATGCAATAGTTTTCAAGTTACAACTGATTTACTCAATAGTGAGAACCTGAAAATAGCTATTGCTCAGCTATGCCATGAGCTATAAGTCTGTAATTTCACGATGTTATAGCTGACCCAAAAGTAGGTGAACAACATATTTTAACAAAATACTCCAAATGCAATATTTTTCAAGTTACAAGTCATTTACTCAACAGTCAGTACCTCAAAATAGCTATTGCTCAGTTGTGCCATGAGCTACAGGTCTGTAATTTCACTATGTTATAGCTGACCCAAAAGTAGCTGAATAACATATTTACACAAATTTCTGTAAATGCAATAGTTTTCCAATTACAACTGATTTACTCAACAGTGTGAACTTCAAAGTAGCTATTACTCAGCTATGCAATGAGCCACAGGTCTGCAACTTCACTATGTTATAGCTGACTCTGAAATAGGTGAATAACATATTGAAACAAAATACTCTAAATGTAATACTTCTGAAGTTATAAGTAATTTACTCAACAGTGATAACCTAAAAGTAGCTATTACTCAGCTATGCCATGAGCTACAGGTCTGAAATTTTACTATGTTATAGCTGACCCAAAAGTAGCTGAATAACATATTTATACAAAATTGTGTAAATGCAATAGTTTTCAAGTTACAAGTGATTTTACTCATGTTGGAAGTTACTGTAAAGCCCAAAAGTAGCTATTACTCACTTAGCTATTGAGACAGACACCCAAGTTACTCACCATGTTGTAGCTATGAAAAAAGTAGCTGAATAACATATTTTAACAAAATGCTCTAATTGCAACACTTTTCAAGTTATAAGTGATTTAGTGCATGATTTCATCACTTTTAATGCTTTTTAGACATTTTTGTCTACCACAGGCCTAATTTTGACATAAAGCCTACCAAAAAGATAGGGTGGCGAGTCCTCTAGCATACCAAGCCACCTGCCAAATATGAAAGAAATCTGGAAAGAAATGTGGACTGTAGGTCGCTAACAAGCAATATTCCACATTTTAGACATTTTTGTCTACCACAGGCCTAATTTACACATAAAGCCTACCAAAAAGATAGGGTGGCGAGTCCTCTACCATATCAAGCCACCTGCCAAATATGAAAGAAATCCGGAAAGAAATGTGGACTGTAGGTCGCTAACAAGAAATCTCTGCGGACGCGGACGCGGACGAGGGCGCGGACGACAACGTTGATGAATCCATAGTATCCCCGCTTCGCGTCGGGGATACAATTAGCATTTACTCATTTTGAGTAGGTGAATAATTAGCTACAGGTCTGAAACTTCACCGAGTGAAAGCTCTCCCAAAAGTAGATGAATGAGTTATTTGAGAAAAATTTCGAGATATTAGCATTTTTGTGTTTTGCAATTTTTGCGCAAAAATTCGAAAATTCAAAATGGCCGCCATTTTTGGCAAGATAACATTTTTTTGAAAATTGGCATGGCTACTCTGCAGAGATAAACTGTGGGTCAAAAATTTCGTCGAAATCGCTCTATCTAGCACGGTTTTCGAGATATAAGCATTTTTATGTTTTGCAATTTTGCAAAAAATTCGAACATTCAAAATGGCCGCCATTTTTTGCGAGAAAATTTTTTTTGAAAATTGGCATGGCTACTCTGCAGAGATTCCCTGTGGGTCAAAAATTTCGTCGAAATCGCTCTATCTAGCAGCGTTTTCGAGATATAAGCATTTTTATGTTTTGCAATTTTTGCGAAAAATTCGAAAATTCAAAATGGCCGCCATTTTTAGCAAGACAAAATTTTTTTGGAAATAGGCATGGCTACTCTGCAGAGATAACCTGTGGGTTCAAAAATTTCGTCGAAATTGCTCTATCTAGTACGGTTTTGGAGATATAAGCATTTTTATGTTTTGCAATTTTTGCGAAAAATTCGAAAATTCAAAATGGCTGCCATTTTTGGCGAGACAAAAATTTTTTCAAAATTGGGATAACTACTCTGCAGAGATACCCTGTGGCTCAAAAATTTCGTCGAAATCACTCTATCTAGCACGGTTTTCGAGATATAAGCATTTTTGTGTTTTCCTTATTTGGAAAATTCATAATGATTAATTAATCATTAATTACTCGGCCATTTCTTAACCAATCACTGCCAAAATCTAATGATTTCCAGATTTTAATAGAATGAATGTATTTGCCAAGTTTCAGGTGAATTGATAAAATTCCTTTCAAGTTCTCATCCGGACAAGCTTCCCCATCGAAAAAAAGACATTTTTGGTCATGTGACCTCTCTGATTGGTTGAAATGTCACTGCAGCATATTCAAAAAAATTCCCCAAGGCTACTGCCTAAACCTGCCAAATTTGAAAAGAATCCGCCTAACGGTTACAGAGTTATAAGGAAAACAAAATGCGGAGCCGGCGGAGCCTGAAGGTCTCCCATACACAAATAGCTATTACTCAGCTGTGCAATGAGCTACAGGTCTGCAATTTCACTATGTTGTAGCTGACCCAACATTTATTCTTTCAATAATTTGGTCACACTTACATAGTGCAACAGAGCTCCAAGCTACTTGGCACCTTGTAGGTAACAAGTAAATAGTTGAACAACTTACTCTAAATGCAAAAAAACAAAAAAAAACAAAAAAAACAAATAGCATCAGAGATGCCCGTACCGCACAGCCTAGGGAAATATTTTTAACACCATGAGATATAGAAGTACTGTATCAGTACAAAGTTCAGGATACTTTCCAAGCACTGTCAGTTATATAAAGGTCCACACAATGTTTAAATAGAGAAAATAATGTCTAAGAGAAAGATAATGCATGTAAAGATGAAGTATTAAAACACGATAATTCAATAACAAGATGACAGCATTAATCAGTAAACTAAACATTACAACACCCTTTTTCTACATCTGCATGGTCAAATTACGGTTTAGATGTTTTGAATATTACCATGTATACAGAAGTGGTAATACATTCAATGAATGCTTATGTGTGGTGTTGGGAGTAAAATCTGTGGCTCCCTTAACGATATTCCATCTGTTACAATGGGAAGCTATAAAAGTAAAATTCTTAATAAATTCTAATATGACTTTAACAGTGCTTAATCTGCATCAAAAGGCAGACCCAAAGGTCCAACAAGATTTTAAAGGTCAAGGTCACTACGACAAGGTCAAATCAAGGTCATACCATGATGCTGACACCTACAACTCTAACCAATGTCCCTACCAAGCATCAACTTCCTACACCTTACGGTTTCCGAGATATAGCCCGGAAAAGATTTTATAGGTCAAGGTCACTACGGCAAGGTCAAAGGTCAAATCAAGGTCAGACCATGACGTTGCACACCTACACATCCTAACCAATGTCCCTACCAAGTATCAACTTCCTACACCTTACAGTTTCTGAGATATAGCCCGGACAAGATTTTATAGGTCAAGGTAACTATGGCAAGGTCAAGGGTCAAATCAAGATCAGACCATAACGTTGAACACCTACACAGACTAACCAATGTCCCTACCAAGTATCAACTTCCTACACCTTATGGATTCCGAGATATAGCCGGACAACATTTTATAGGACAAGGTCACTACAGCAAGGTCAAATCAAGGTCACACCATGATGTTGCACACCTACACCCCCTAACCGATGTCCCTACCAAGTATCAACTTCCTATACCTTACGGTTTCCGAGATATAGCCCGGACAAGAATTTATAGGTCAAGGTCACTACGTCAAGGTCAAAGGTCAAATTAAGGTCAGACCATAATGTTGCACACCTACACCTCCTAACCAATGTCCCTACCAAGTATCAAATTACTATACCTTACGGTTTCTGAGATATAGCCCGGACAAGAATTTATAGGTCAAGGTCACTACGACAAGGTCAAATCAAGGTCATACCATGATGCTGACACCTACAACCCTAACCAATGTCCCTACCAAGTATCAACTTCCTACACCTTATGGTTTCCGAGATATAGCTCGGACAAGATTTTATGGGTCAAGGTCACTACGGCAAGGTCAAAGGTCAAATCAAGGTCACACCATGACGTTGCACAGCTACACCCCGAAACCAATGTCCCTACCAAGTATCAACTTCCTACACCTTACAGTTTCTGAGATATAGCCAAGATTTTCAAACTCAAGGTCACTACGGCAAGGTCAAATCAAGGTCAGACCATGACGTTGCACACCTACACCCCCTAACCAATGTCCCTACCAAGTATCAACTTCCTACACCTTACGGTTTCTGAGATACAGCCCGAACAAACTTTTTCCCGGCACCCGCCCGCCCACCCATCCCGGCACCATGGGTAAAAACAATGGCTGTGGGGTAAAAAGCTTTAGGCCAAAGAGTTTACCAAAAATGAGTAGGTGCAGTAGTTTTAGAGAAATCTGCATGACACAATAATAGATGAAAGCAGACAGGGATATGAATACACACACAGGATGCATTTCATAATCTTATTCCCAGACTAAAGCCTGGCAAGAGATAAAAGCTGTACTCGGCTGAATACAGGACTAGTTATCATATACAAACATCACATAAGTGATAAGGCTTCATCAATCTTGATACAATAAAAAGCAAGAATATGATTCTACATTTTGACCTCTAAATGATGTTATGATGAATCACTGATTTTATGTGTTAATGTGAGCTTTAACATAAGCAAGCGGGGAAATATACTGGTAGTGTATGGAAAAACATATATCGATTAGTGGCAACAAAACATTTTCCAAATGATTTTTTATATCTAGTGTTCATTATAAACTGCTAATTAAACACCGATAGATTTCCCATACTTTTGTAATAAATGCCCCAGGGCTATGAGCTTTTATGTGTGTGTGTGTGTGTGTGTGTGTGTGTGTGGGGGGGGGGGGGGGGGGGGGAGTGGGTGGGTGGGTTTACAACAATAAGTTAAAGAACTACTACAAAATGTTTTACTTTGCTTTCTCTATCTCTCGTGTTTTTGGCGTTAATTCCTGTAAGTGTACCCGTTCATAAACGTAGCTAAAAAAAATTAACATTGCAACGTATTTATAAAGTGGATACTCTTAATTCTGTACAGCTACTTCCAGTAAAACAAAATCAATATTACTGTTTTATCAGCACTTTGTTGCAATATCTAAAATCAAAAGTACTATACATTTTCTGAACATGTTTACTGAAAATGTTGGGAGGCAGGGGGACGGAGTTACAATTAGTGAGGCGCCTTTATTTAAAATTTATGTTATGTTTTATCTTCTTGGGTCAACTTCATACACAATATAAAATAGATCTAATCAAAATTTGTAACCTGGTTTAACTGCAGCCTAAACATAATATACTGAGTAATTCCTTTATTTGCTTATTCAAACTATAATTTTTTAAATATCACCAGGTGAATCCTCAGGTTATGCATAATATGGTGTTATTTTTCAATGCATATCTGTGTAACAATTACTTCAACATCTCTACAATTCCAGAAAATTAATATACTCATGTCATGGAATCTTACAAGAACAAGAAACTAGGGTTGTAGACCTCAACAGGTGGGTTGTGCAATCAGTATCAGGGATTGTAACACATACTAGTACTTGGCATGTCTACAGGATGGATGTATGCCAGATGTATGCAACACAATAGCTGTGATACTGGTCCTGGACATACAAAAATAGTGATGGGTTCTGTTTTTCCACTTTGTCAAGTTTGACATCGATTAGCAGAAACATCTTCAAGATACAGCCTGCAAACAGAATTTCAAGATGGCAGCCATCTTGTTTTTCCAAATGCCAACAACTTCAAAAACAACCTAGTGTTGGTGGTGCACTACCATACTGTTAATTTTCAAAGCAATTGGCAGAAACGTCTTTAACTTAAAGTCTGGAAACAAAATTTCAATATGGGGGCCATTTTTCAAATGGCACCAATTTTGAAAGTAACCTAGCCTAGGTGATGACCCACCACCCTGTTAAGTTTCAAATCAAGCGGCAGAAGCATCTTTGAGTTGGAGTCCGGAAACAGAATATCCAGATTGGGGCCATGGCGGCCAAGACTCATCAATCTATTAGGCTGGTTAGTTACATGCAACCCGTCCCAAAACAATCAAAACACTGTGAGATTGTAGAAAATATAATAATATGGATAAACACATGCACAATACTTGTGAAGTGCCAAATACTTTTTCATATATTTAAAGTTTTGAGCTGCTTTATATTTTTAAGGGCCACCAAAGTCTGGCGGAAACCGCCCTAGCTAGCCACTAACATATTCAAATCAATTTGAGTCCCTGACAGCATAATAATTTCACCGTGAGTCAAACCATTGAATTAAATTCATAGATTTTCGTTGGGTTAAGCAGGGACACCAATCTGTTGAAAATAGAAAAAAGTCTCGGCATTCTATCATGTAAATGTCAACCCACTTGATGTGCTGAACTCCTCGCTAGCAATTATAACATCCGTCAAGTTGAGACGGTTCAGGAACTTTTTGAGTCTGTATAATGGGAGTTTCCATGTATAATCTCATCCAAGTGCATCAAATTCTAGAATTAGATGTCCGCTTGGTGGTAGGTGGGACATCTTTGTGTGTCACCTCCTCATTAAAAAAGCAAACATAAATCTCTGCATAGTCTGTATGGCAATGGTCAATTTAAGGTTGACAGTAATACTTTTGGATGTTGTTTGGACAAGAATGACAAAAACTTTTTGCTGCCACCAACTATATTTTGAGAATACGGCAATGTAATTGGTAGATCTGTAATACTTAGTGCTCAACCTAGTTGTACTCTTTTTCCACACTATATTATGCATTTAGCGTATTGTAATGATTGTTACAAAAAATTTTGCATATATTTAATGCCATTTAGGTCTTACTATGGATATCATGTAGGTTTACTTGAAGTCCATGTACTGAATTAAGCAGTGTTTCAACTTTTTCATCTTTACTTCACTTTTACACCTGTAAAATTGGGCTTATGGATATGAGTTTACTTTTACTTTAATCTCAAGCTTACCACAAGCTGAGCCAATCTGAACTGAACTTTGGAATTTTAAGTTTATTTTACTTGGGTAGCCTCACCTAAAAACAGCCTCACTTTAAGCTTCCATTGACCATGGAGATTAATTTGTTTATTATGGAATATGTGTTGGTGTAAATTGTGTATCATATCAGTAAACTGCAAATATTGCAAAAGTCATGACTTAGTAAAAGTTTATTATGTAATAAATAAAACTTGTCTGTATTATTATTCATGCTTTCCTGGGAGGATGGAGGGAGGCAAGTAATTCCTGGTACAAAATTTGTACATAAATTGGTTCTTGGTTACATAACTGGCGTCAAGTGTAAAGCCCTGCAAGCAGGGATATAAAAAAAACAAGGCTGAGAAGTGTTTCAGTCTACATGCGTGAGCTGTAAAGCAATCAGACACAATTAACGCAGTAGAATTTTAAGAAATTTTGGCGACAAAAACAAATTCCAAGTCAGAAACATCCGATATCTGGGCCAGAACTGAAACGGTCATCCATCCAATGTAGTCCATTACTGCTTAATGTCACTGATGAGATTGGTATTCATCATGCTACACCACAATTCACGAAAATCAGATGAAAAAAAACGGGGAGAAAAACAAGAGGAGAGTGCCCGTGAACGGGCACTGTGTCAGCTGACTGAATGTTTTTGATTTGTGATGGTGATAATGAGAGGAAAGCATAATTATCAGGGAAAGGGCTGTACAGAAATACAGTAAATGGTAACTGAACAGCATGTTCGAAAGATATTCCGAAGCTGACAGAAAAAAAGGACAAAAAAGTTGTGCCCTGCAAATGGTATTATGAAATAAAGTAACAAGGTAATTGTTTAAGTGTAAAAAGTAGGTTAAAAATATTTAAAGAAATACTATAAATGCAATATCCTCGTTCGACCATGAAGAAGGGGTCCAAAGGTCAAATCTGACCATACCAAAAGATTCCCAGCCAAAGAATTTAGGATGGTATACCATCCCAAACCTCTCGGACCAATAATAAGTGAGTCATAGGCACTTTTTAAGTTTGGCTATCCTTGTTTGACCTTGACGGAGGGGTCCAAGGTCAAATCCGACCACACAAAAAAATTCCCAGCCCATGATTTCCTGTAGCTTGTTTACCATCCCAAACCTGTAGGACCAATAATAAGCAAGTTCTAAGCAATTGTAAGTTTGGCTATCCTCAATTGACCTTGAAGGAGGGGTCCCAGGTCAAATCTGACCACACCAAAAGAATCCCAGCCCATGATTTCCTATATGTTGGTTTACCATCCCAAACCTCCAAGACCAATAATACGCGAGTTATAAGCACTCTAAGTTTGGCTATCTTCGTTTGACCTGGAAGGAGGGGTCTAAGGTGAAATCTGACCACACCAAAAGATTCCCAGCCCATGATTTTCTATAGGTTGGTTTTCCATTCCAAACCTCTAGGACCAATAATAAGCGAGTTATAAGCACTTTTAAGTTTGGCTATCCTCATTTGACCTTGAAGGAGGGGTCCAAGGTGAAATCCGACCACACCAAAAAATTCCCAGCTCATGATTTTCTATAGGTTGGTTTTCATTCCAAACCTCTAGGACCAATAATAAGCGAGTTATAAGCACTTTTATGTTTGGCTATCCTCATTTGACCTTGAAGGAGGGTTCCAAGGTCAAATCGGACCATATTAACAGATTCCCAGCCCATATTTCCTACAGGTTGGATACAATGATTTACTCAACAGTGAGAACCTGAAAGAAGCTATTGCTCAGCTATGCCATGACATAGAGGTCTGCAATTTCACTATGTTATAGCTGACCAAAACGTCTGTGAATAACATATTTAACAAAATACTCTAAATGTAATAGTTTTCAAGTTACTACTGATTTACTCAAGAGTGAGAACCTCAAAGTAACTATTACTCAGCTATGCAATGAGCTACATGTCTGAATTTTTGCTCTGTTATAGCTGACCTAAAAGCAGGTGAACAACATATTTAAGCAAAATACTGTAAATGCAATAGTTTTCAAGTTACAACTGATTTACTCAATAGTGAGAACCTGAAAATAGCTATTGCTCCGCTATGCCATGAGCTATAGGTCTGTAATTTCACTATGTTATAGCTAACCCAAAAGTAGGTGAACAATATATTTTAACAAAATACTCCAAATGCAATATTTTTCAAGTTATAGCCGATTTACTCAACAGTCAGTGCCTGAGAATAGCTATTGCTCAGTTGTGCCATGAGCTACAGGTCTGTAATTTCACTATGTTATAGCTGACCCAAAAGTAGCTGAATAACATATTTGCACAAATTTCTGTAAAGGCAATAGTTTTCCAATTATAACTGATTTACTCAACAATGAGAACTTCAAAGTAGCTATTACTCAGCTATGCAATGAGCCACAGGTCTGGAACTTCACTATGTTATAGCTGACCCCAAAATAGGTGAATAACATATTGCAACAAAATACTCTAAATGCAATAGTTTCCAAGTTATAAGTGATTTACTCAACAGTGATAACCTAAAAGTAGCGATTACTCAGCTATGCCATGAGCTACAGGTCTGAAATTTTACTATGTTATAGCTGACCCAAAAGTAGCTGAATAACATATTTATACTAAATTCTCTAAATGCAATAGTTTTCAAATTATAAGTGATTTGCTCAACATTGAGAACTTCAAAGTAGCTATTACTCAGCTATGCAATGAGTCACAGGTCTGGAACTTCACTATGTTATAGCTGACCCCAAAATAGGTGAATAACATATTGAAACAAAATACTCTAAATGCAATAATTTCCAAGTTATAAGCGATTTACTCAACAGTGATAACCTCAAAGTAGCTATTACTCAGCTATGCCATGAGCTACAGGTCTGAAATTTTACTATGTTATAGCTGACCCAAAAGTAGATGAACAACATATTTAAGCAAAATACTGTACATGCAATAGTTTTCAAGTTACAACTGATTTACTCAATAGTGATGACCTAAAAGTAGCTATTACTCAGCTATGCCATGAGCTACAGGTCTGAAATTTTACTATGTTATAGCTGACCCAAAAGTAGCTGAATAACATATTTATACTAAATTCTCTAAATGCAATAGTTTTGCAATTACAACTGATTTACTCAATAGTGAGAACCTCAAAGTAGTTATTACTCAGCCATGCAATGAGCTACAGGTCTGAAATTTTACTATGTTATAGCTGACCCAAAAGTAGGTGAACAACATATTTAAGCAAAATACTGTAAATGCAATAGTTTTCAAGTTACAACTGATTTACTCAATAGTGATGACCTAAAAGTAGCTATTACTCAGCTATGCCATGAGCTACAGGTCTGAAATTTTACTATGTTATAGCTGACCCAAAAGTAGCTGAATAACATATTTATACGAAATTCTGTAAATGCAATAGTTTTCCAATTACAACTGATTTACTCAATAGTGAGAACTTCAAAGTAGCTATTACTCAGCTGTGCCATGACCTACAGATCTGAAATTTCACTATGTTATAGCTGGCCCAAAAGTAGCTGAATAACATATTTATACGAAATTCTCTAAATGCAATAGTTTTGCAATTACAACTGATTTACTCAATAGTGAGAACCTCAAAGTAGTTATTACTCAGCTATGCAATGAGCTACAGGTCTGAAATTTTACTATGTTATAGCTGACCCAAAAGTAGGTGAACAACATATTTAAGCAAAATACTGTAAATGCAATAGTTTTCAAGTTACAACTGATTTACTCAATAGTGATGACCTAAAAGTAGCTATTACTCAGCTATGCCATGAGCTACATGTCTGAAATTTTACTGTGTTATAGCTGACCCAAAAGTAGCTGAATAACATATTTATACGAAATACTCTAAATGCAATAGTTTTCCAATTACAACTGATTTACTCAATAGTGAGAACTTTAAAGTAGCTATTACTCAGCTATGCCATGACCTACAGATCTGAAATTTCACTATGTTATAGCTGGCCCAAAAGTAGCTGAATAACATATTTATACGAAATTCTCTAAATGCAATAGGTTTTAAGTTACAAGTGATTTACTCAATAGTGAGAACTTCAAAGTAGCTATTACTCAGCTATGCAATGAGCCACAGATCTGAAACTTCACTATGTTATAGTTGATCCCAAAATAGGTGAATAACATATTGAAACAAAATACTGTAAATGCAATAGTTTCCAAGTTATAAGCGATTTACTCAACAGTGATAACCTAAAAGTAGCTATTACTCAGCTATGCCATGAGCTACAGGTCTGAAATTTTACTATGTTATGGCTGACCCAAAAGTAGCTGAATAACATATTTATACGAAATTCTCTAAATGCAATAGTTTTGAAGTTATAAGCGATTTACTCAACAGTGATAACCTAAAAGTAGCTATTACTCAGCTATGCCATGAGCTACAGGTCTAAAATTTTACTATGTTATAGCTGACCCAAAAGTAGCTGAATAACATATTTATACGAAATTCTCTAAATGCAATAGTTTTTAAGTTACAAGTGATTTTACTCATGATGGAAGTTACTGAAAAGCCCAAAAGTAGCTATTACTCACTTAGCTATTGAGACAGGCACCCAAGTTACTCACCATATTGTAGCTATGAAAAAAGTAGCTGAATAACATATTTTAACAAAATGCTCTAAATGCAACACTTTTCAAGTTATAAATGATTTTGTGCATGATTTCATGAATTTTAATGCATTAAAAATTATTAAAAAAATTTATTAAAAAAAAAGTAAGACAGATCCAGGTCTCATACTCACACAAGAGAATCTACCTGTGGCCTAGTACATATATGCAAGATATGAGAGAAATCCCTGCAATAGTCACTGAGAAAATTGTGATTAAGTGTTGAAATTTTCACACTTTTGGTGGGGGTACCACCCTTGTAATGTCTCTAGCAAACAGACGAACAGACAGATTTGCATGCCTTGAACAATTTTTCATCCTCGATAGATAAGGTATCTTTTAAAAAAAACAGCACATCTCTAGGCCTTGTAGTTTTGGAGAAGAAGTTGTTCACGCGGACGCGGACGCATACGCCCACGCCGCAGAGTGACGACATAATGTCAGCTGACTGACAAGTCAGCTGACATAAAAAGTGATCTCGACTAGCGCGAGCCTCACTAGAGTTCACTCTTAAAACAAGAGGAGAGTGCCCGTGAACGGGCACTGTGTCAGCTGACTGAGTATTTTTGATTTGTGAAGGTGATAATGAGAGGAAAGCATAATTATCAGGGAAAGTGCTGTACAGAAGTACAGTAAATGGTAACTGAACAGCATGTTTGAAAGAAATTCCGAAGCTGACAGAAGGATAAAAAAGTTGTGCCCTGCAAATGGTATTATGAAGGAAAGTAACAAGGTAACTGTTTAAGCGTAAAAAGTAGGTTAAAACATATTTAAAGAAATACTGCAAATGCAATATCCTCGTTCCACCTTGAAGAAGGGGTCCAAGGTCAAATCAAACCACACAAAAACATTCCCAGCCCATGATTTCCTACAGGTTGGTTTACCATCCCAAACCTCTAGGACCAATAATGAGCGAGTTATAAGCACTTTTAAGTTTGGCTGTCCTCATTTGACCTAGAAGGAGGGGTCCAAAGGTCAAATCTGACCACACCAAAAGAATCTCAGCCCATGATTTCCTATATGTTGGTTTACCATCCCAAACTTCTAGGACCATTAATAAGCGAGTTATAAGCACTTTTAAGTTTGGTTCTCCTCAATTGACCTTGAAGGAGGAGTCCAAGGTCAAATCTGACCACACCAAAATAATCCCAGCCCATGATTTCCTAGATGTTGGTTTACCATCCCAAACTTCTAGGACCATTAATAAGCGAGTTATAGGCACTTTTAAGTTTGGGTATCCTCGTTTGACCTTGAAGGAGGGGTCCAAGGTCAAATCGGACGACATCAACAGATTCCCAGCCCATGATTTCCTATATGACTGTTTACCATCCCAAACCTGTAGGACCAATAAGCGAGTTATAAGCACTTTCAAGTTTGGCTATCCTTGTTTGACCTTGAAGGAGGGGTCAAAGGTCAAATCTGACCACACCAAAAGATTCACAGCCCATGATTTTCTACAGGTTGGTTTACCATCCCAAACCTCTAGGACCAATAATAAGAGAGATATAAGCACTTTTCATGACTGACCAAGAAACACCTGTGGTGGCCATCTTGTTTTACAAAATGAGGCCAAAAATATTCCCAGGCAACATTTTATGGTTGTTAATATATCCTGCAAACTTGAGAAGGGTAGCTATAATATTTTTTTTTTCGTTAGAGCAGTAATGGTGAAATCTCTCTACACACTGCGGCTATCCAGTGGATACAATGATTTACTCAACAGTGAGAACCTGAAAGTAGCTATTGCTCAGCTATGCCATGACATACAGGTCTGCAATTTCACTATGTTATAGCTGACCAAAAATTACGTGAATAACATATTTAAACAAAATACTCTAAATGCAATAGTTTTCAAGTTACAACTGATTTACTCAATAGTGATAACCTCAAAGTAGCTATTACTCAGCTATGCAATGAGCTACATGTCTGAATTTTTACTATGTTATAGCTGACCCAAAAGTAGGTGAACAACATATTTAAGCAAAATACTGTAAATGCAATAGTTTTCAAGTTACAACTGATTTACTCAATAGTGAGAACCTGAAAATAGCTACTGCTCAGCTATGCCATGAGTTATGGGTCTGTAATTTCACTATGTTATAGCTGACCCAAAAATAGGTGAACAACATATTTTAACAAAATACTCCAAATGCAATGTTTTTCAAGTTACAACTGATTTACTAAACAGTCAATACCTGAAAATAGCTATTGCTCAGTTGTGTCATGAGCTACAGGTCTGAAATTTCACTATGTTATAGCTGACCCAAAAGTAGGTGAACAACATATTTTAACAAAATACTCCAAATGCAATATTTTTCAAGTTACAACTGATTTACTCAACAGGCAGTACCTCAAAATAGCTATTGCTCAGTTGTGCCATGAGCTACAGGTCTGTAATTTCACTATGTTATAGCTGACCCAAAAGTAGCTGAATAACATATTTACACAAATTTTTGTAAATGCAATAGTTTTCCAATTGCAACTGATTTACTCAACAGTGAGAACTTCAAAGTAGCTATTACTCAGCTATGCAATGATCCACAGGTGTGGAACTTCACTATGTTATAGCTGACCCCAAAATAGGTGAATAACATATTAAAACAAAATACTCTAAATGCAATAGTTTTCAAGTTATAAGTGATTTACTCAACAGTGATAACCTAAAAGTAGCTATTACTCAGCTATGCCATGAGCTACAGGTCTGAAATTTTACTATGTTATAGCTGACCCAAAAGTAGCTGAATAACATATTTATACAAAATTCTCTAAATGCAATAGTTTTCAAGTTACAAGTGATTTTACTCGTGATGGAAATTACTGAAAAGCCCAAAAGTAGCTATTACTCACTTAGCTATTGAGACAGACACCCAAGTTACTCACCATGTTGTAGCTCTAAAAAAAGTAGCTGAATAACATATTTTAACAAAATGCTCTAAATGCAACACTTTTCAAGTTATAAGTGATTTAGTGCATGATTTCATGAATTTTAATGCATTAAAAATTATTAAAAAAATTTATTAAAAAAAAACTAAGACAGATCCAGGTCTCACACTCACACAAGAGAATCTACCTCTGGCCTAGTACATATATGCAAGATATGAGAGAAATCCCTGTAATAGTCACTGAGAAAATTGTGATAAAGTGTTGAAATTTTCACACTTTTGGTGGGGGTACCTCCCTTATAATGTCTCTAGCAAACAGACGAACATACAGATTTGCATGCCTTGAACACTTTTTCATCCTTGATAGATAAGGTATCTTTTAAAAAAAACAGCATGTCTCTAGGCCTTGTAGTTTTGGAGGAGAAGATGTTCACGCGGATGCGTACGCCCACGCCGCAGAGTAACGACATAATGTCAGCTGACATAAAAATACACAAAGATTACGTTTGGAACTGGCAGGAATGAAGTTTCGTGGTTCTTCCTTCTTCAAATACAAGATGTCATAGTGATTCTCCTTGCCCCATCTGAGCATGTCCAACACACCAAGCCCCAGTATACACTCCTGTCCTATCTTCTTTTTAAGACTGAAGCACAAAAACATGTTCAAATGTACTGACATCTGAGCTAAAACTGATATTTGTATATATATAGAATATAAATATGGGAGAAGCAAAGCTTTAAAGTTGATTCTGGATTTTCCAGCACACACTAGGGAAGGTTCTAGTCATTTATCAAAGTAGGGTATGTCAGCCACTTTTATCTATCACGTTTGGGCATACCATAAGTAAGGGAATCAAGTTTCCTCATTATTACATCCAAAAATTAAAAAAAAAATTTAAAAAATATGTAAATATATTGGGATAATGAAAAACTCACCAAGTCTCAAATAAAGGTTCTACTGATAAAAAATCCAATGTTATCAAGAAATTAATGGTATCAATATACATTTGGTAATGAAACCAACAGAAAAAATCAAAGTTACGGTTTACATCCCATTCAATAGCCGGGTCATATTGGGACAGGTCCTCGGAATTGCCACTTGTGGGGCTCGAACCCACAGAGATGACAGACTGATTAGATGCCAAACTTGCTAACCACTAGGCCACTGAGGACCTTGAGACCTACAGAAATCTCAAAGGTCAAGTCCATAAATATAAAAAATATGTTTGATACCCAATTCATAAGCATACCAAACATTGTCTGTATACAATTAATATTAAAGGATACAATATGAAAAGGCTGCTTTTTCTTCCAACATACAGATTAACTACTGGTTTAAGTAACCCTAATACTAAGCATGCATTACCAGCAAGAACATTGAGACTATAGAAAGGATTTAGTAATGTCCACCTTTTTGGGCAATTAGCACTGGTTGGTATACTTAGCAGCAGTAAAGAAAGCTAAACTAATATATATTAAAGCAACAAAAACATGTATTATTTTATATCATTATCAATACTTAAATGTTATAATTGTTGGGAAAACTAACTTCAGCCAATATAAAACAAGACCACTGACTGCAGACTTCTTGCACAATAGCCTGAGGTAATGCCTGATACAATATAACTTTGATGCATGCTAATTCTATTTCAACCTATAACTTGTGATCTCATCAGAGGCAAAGTTAAAATTCATCTCTGGATTTTGTCCCTGAAGTACTTTTCAGAGTTGGTATAGTACTGGTTGTGGAGGTCGGTAAAGAGTCAGTACAAGGTGGTACAGTTGCAAATTTTTTGAAACATTGTATGGCCATATTTAAAAGAATTTTTTTCTCTTGAGTCCAATTTGACCAGTGGCTGGGATTAATTGGAGTACTTAGGGGTAAATAGTACGTAGTTGTTTATTAAGCACTTGAACAATATATTATAGCATTTTTCTGATAACTGTTGACCCTTTAATTAGGTTATTATTAAGTGAGATGAGGTAAGTACTTGTTATAAAAATATACTGTTTTATTTAGCCAGGTGATAATCCCATCAGCCATTTATTGGTGGAAAATGGTGTGGACTGCTAATTTGGGGACTAAAGATATGTGCCAAATAAGAGTACAGAAGTATACTATCAATGTTTGTCACCAGATTTAATTATAGCTCAAAAGAGATGAAATTCAAAGCATACACATTATGCTAGACTGACATAAATTTGATTGACTGGTAGTATTTTTGCAGATCCAAACTTTCTTTGAGGGGGACCGAGCCCTGGTCTGAGCCCACCATGTTGAAAAATATAACCCTGATCTAATGTACAATTTTATTTAACTTTTGCACACCCTTAATTGGTCCTACAGCTTGGAAATATGAAACAACTTGTGAAAAATTATGGCCTGCTAATCTTTTCTAAGTGTCAAATTTGACCTTTGACCCATATGTTCAAGGTTGATTAGAGTTATTATAAGGCCCTTAGATCTCCCTTATTATTGGTTCTGGGGTTTGGAAGGTCATGGTCACACTACCATTTTAGCTTTAAGTTAATACTCCCATTTTAGTTTAACACTCAGAGCAAGATAACCATTGCACCAGTGCTCTTGTTTTTCTTTTTTCTTTTTTTTTTAACATTTTCTTTCTGACTGTTACTTTTGTCCTTTCAAAATAGAAGAATACTAATAGGGTCTCTACAAGGCCCATTTTTAGAGGGAAGTCATGAAGACTATTGGATTTACTTTCAATTAGTTTTATACCTGATAAACAATAACTAATAGAGGATTCTGAAATCACAGGAGATTCAATGCAACATTTTAATAAGAAATACTTACGTTATGTTATCCTTGACAAAATCATGTCGGCATTGTAAAAAAAAGTAATTGAATGCTTCTTTGCACTCTTTGCCTAAAATAGGTAATCCACTAAGTGAAGGAATGAAGCGGATACGAAGCACATACTCCTTTAGTTCATTTTCAGTGCATTCTATCTTTCTATTAGGAGGCAGCCATCTACCACCATCTCTACTTTCACGCAGGCCAAAAATGTAGAAACCAGACGGTCCAATCCGTCTCTTTTTACATGCAAGAATAATGAGTTCCTCTGCTGTGTATAACTTTCCGTAATTATCAGCATGCACATCAGGCTCACCAGCATCCTGGGCATTGCTATTTAGATCCTGATACAGTTTCACCACAATTCCTTTCTTTGTAGACATGCTTTTTATTTTTACAATTACTGGATGCAATGTTTTTAGTCCTATGTCCACTCAATGAAAAAAACAGCTTTTCATAATGCCCATCCACAGTACTTTAGAAAGTTTATATGATAGCTACAGATAAGTATGTGCCAAATAAGAGTTTTGATTTAAGAATCTTGTTCAAACTTAACAACATTGGAATCAGTAAATAGATGAACTTAAAACTATTCAAGTATTTATAATTTTCCAAAGAAATGGGTTATACTTGGCCAATGAGCATCAGAAACTTCTCAAATTGAAGTATGCAACTGTCTCTTTTTCTGTACCACTGTACATACACAACTAACATATATATCCATAGTACATTAGGCATTCCATATCATCTTCTTTTCAACATGGAGTCAAAGGAATATCCTCTGGGCACAAGTGAGTATAACTACACATCACCATCTTGACAGATGCTTTATATTTCTTTCCCAACATGAAAATCTTTCCTATAAAATAAAATAAAACTTGTTTCGCCCATTCAAAACTGTTGTACATACAATCAATTATTTTAAAAATTGCTGATTATGACTTATAACTAGAATAATCTTATCCCATAACTAAATTATGGGATACTTCTGAAAAAATTGTGTGCAAATAATTTTTTTTTTTTTTTTTTTTTTTTTTGGGGGGGGGGGGGGGGGGGGGGAGGAGGCAAAGTAGCCATTTCCGTTTCTATACTAGAAATAATATGAAATGTGATTTTCTGTGCATAAATTGCAAGCATCATACTTCTATTAAATTTTAAATATACAAGTAACATCTTAAAACAAGCAATCAGTGCCCGTGAACGGGCTCTGTGTCAGCTGACTGTGTTTCGAGTTTCAGAGTAGAAGTGAAAGAAGAAAAGGTCACAAAAGTTGTGCCCTGCAAATGGTATTCAGAAGTAAGGTACAAAGTTAGCTGTTTAAGGTGTAAAAAGTAGGTGAACAACATATTTTAACAAAATACTGTAAATACAATAGTTTTCAAGTTACAACTGATTTACTCAACAGGGAGAAGCTGGAAGTAGCTATTGCTCATCTATGTAATGAGCTACAGGTCTGCAATTCCACTAAGTTATAGCTGACTGAAAAGCAGGTGAACGAGATATTTAAACAAAATACTGTATATGCAATAGCTTTCAAGTTACAACTGATTTACTCAACAGTGAACTTCAAAGTAGCTATTGTTTAGCTTTCCAATTAGCTAGATGTCTGCAATTTCACTGTTATATAGCTGATTCAAAAGTAGATAAATAACATATTTAAAAAAAACTAGAGGATCGCTCACAAAAAAAGATAATGTTTTTGTATAGCAAAAACAAAGCGTCCTGAAAAGGATATAAAGGTGAGTGCTAAAGTATTAAGAAAATGTTCCATTTCTAGCCTTATACTGTTGTGGCAACCAAAGTCAGCACAGTCTGCTCTATCTAGCACGGTTTTCAAGATATAAGCATTTTTGTGTTTTGCAAAAAATTCAAAATGGCCACTATATTTGGCGAGACAAAAATATTTTGAAAATTGGCATGGGTACTCTGCAGAGATATCCAGCAGGTCAAAAATTTTGTTGAATTCGCTCCATCTAGCACAGTTTTCGAGATATAAGCATTTTTGTGTTTTGCAAAAACTTTGAAAATTCAAAATCACCACCATTTTTGGTGAGACAAAAATTTTTGAAAACAAGACCACTGCCGCGGTGTGTATCTCCCGCCGAGCATTAAAGGAGAAGAAATAGCTTTTCCGAGATATTCACAATTTTTCATTTTCGTGTGTGAAAGCTCTTCCAAATGTAGGTATATCTGACACATGAAGCGGCTCTTATGGCTGCCAATGCTCTGGTCGGCAGTCGACTTGATTACTGTAACTCTCTGTTCAGAGGTCTCTCAGTTCTAGATCTGCGCAAACTTCAATGTGTTCAGAATAGCCTTGCCAGAATTGTTGCCAACACCACCAAGTACTCACACATCACTCCAGTTAGAAAAGCACTACATTGGTTGCCGATTAAGTACCGTTCTATCTTTAAGACTGCCATGCTGGTATATAAGTTCCTGCACAGTGGTAACCCCAAATACTTTGAACCCTTCCCGATTCCCAGACATAGTGCATATAACACACGTCGAAGTCAATCTGATAGCATATTTCTTGAGGTTCCCCACTTTGCTTCAGTTTTCAAGTCTCAAAAACATTTTGGACTCAGTTTTGCGTATGACGCACCTATGATTTGGAATGACCTTCCTGATGAGGTGCGCTCTGCAAACTCACTTGCCTCTTTCAGGTCAAAGTTGAAGTCATACCTCTTTGGAAAAGCATACCCACCCTAAATTTCCAATCTCCTTCTGCTTTCTCCGTGGTGCTGACCCCTGCAATGTCTCTGGTTTTTGAATATTGAACAATGTTTTTGTGTGATGCGCCTTAGAATCTGTCTTTTGACAGAGATTAAGCGCTATAAAAGTGCTATTAGAATTAGAATTAGTTATTTGAGAAAAATTGGTTATCTGAAATACTTTTAAGAGATAATTCGCATTTACGCCCAAAAGTAGATGAATGAGTTATTTGATAAAAATTGGGTATCTGCAATACTTTTAGAGATAATTAGCATTTACTCATTTTGAGTAGGTGAATAATTACCTACGGGTCTGAAACTTCACCAAGTGAAAGCTCTCCCAAAAGTACATGAATGAGTTATTTGAGAAAAATTGGCTATCTGCAATACTTTTAAGAGATAATTCCCCATCTAGCACAGTTTTCAAGATATTAGCATTTTTGTGGTTTGCAATTTTTGCGTAAAATTCAAAATTTAAAAATGGCCGCCATTTTTGGTGAGTCAAATTTTTTAGAAAATTGGCATGGCTACTCTGCAGAGATACCCTGCGTGTCAAAAATTTCGTCGAAAACGCTCTATCTAGCACGGTTTTCGAGATATAAGCATTTTTATGTTTTGCAATTTTTGCGAAAAATTCGAAAATTCAAAATGGCCAATTTTTTCAAAATTGCGATAGCTACTCTGCAGAGATACCCTGCGGGTCAAAAACTTTGTCGAAATCGCTCTATCTAGCACGGTTTTCGAGTTATAAGCATTTTTGGGTTTTCCTTATTTGGAAAATTCGTAATGATTAATTTATCATTAATTACTCGGCCATTTCTTAACCAATCAATGCCAAAATCTAATGATTTCCAGATTTTAATAGAATGAATGTATTTGCCAAGTTTCAGGTGAATTGATAAAATTCCTTTCAAGTTATCATCCGGACAAGCTTCCCCATCGAAAAAAGACATTTTTGGTCACGTGACCTCTCTGATTGGTTGAAATGTCACTGCAGCATATTCAAAAAAATTCCCCAAGGCTACTGCCTAAACCTGCCAAATTTGAAAAGAATCTGCCTAACGGTTACAGAGTTATAAGGAAAACAAAATGCAGAGCCGGCAGAGCCTGAAGGTCTCCCATACACAAACAAGCGTCCCGCAAGGGACACTTAATTCTCTAAATGCAATTGCTTTCAAGTTACAAGCGATTTACACAACAGTGATAACCTGAAGGTAGTTATTGCTCAGCTATGCTATGAGCTACAGGTCTGCAATTCCACTATATTATAGCTGACTGAAAAGTAGGTGAATAACATATTTAAGCAAAATTCTCTAAATGCAATAGTTTTGGAGTTACAACTGATTTACTCAACAGTGATAACCTAAAAGTTGCCATTTCTCATCTGTGCAATGAGCTACAGGTCTACAATTTCACTATGTTATAGCTGACCCAAAAGTATGTGAATAACATATGAAAACAAAATTATATAAATGCAATAGTTTTCGAGTTAAAACTGATTTACTCAATAGTGACAACCTGAAAGTAGCTATTGTTCAGCTATGTAATGAGTTTCAGGTCTGCAATTTGACCATGTTATAGCTGATCCAAAGGTAGGCGAGTAACAAATTTAAACACAATACTCTAAATGCAATAGTTTTTGAGTCAAAACTAATTTAATAGACAGTGAGAACCTCAAAGTAGCTATTGATCAGCTATGCTATGAGCTACAGGTCTGCAATTTTATTATGTTATAGCTGACCCAAAGGTAGGTGAACAACATATTTGAGGAAAATACTCTAAATGCAATAGTTTTCAAGTTACAACTGATTTACTCAATAGTGAGAACCTCAAAGTAGTTATTGCTCAGCTAGGCAGTGACATACAGGTCTGAAACTTTACTATTTTATAGCTGACCCAAAAGTAGGTGAACGACATATTTGAAGGAAATTCTCCAAATGCAATAGTTTTCAAGTTATAAGTGATTTACTCAACAGGAAAACCTGAAAATAGCTATTGCTCTGCCATGCAATGAGCTACAGGTCTGCAACTTTATTGTGTTATAGCTGACCTAAAAGTAGGTGAATAACATATTTAAAGAAACACTCTGAATGCAATAGTTTTCAAGTTACAACTGATTTACTCAACAGTGATAACCTCAAAGTAGCTATTGCTTATCTATGGAATGAGCTACAGGTCTACAATTTCACGATGTTATAGCTGACCCAAAAGCAGGTGAGTAACATATTTAAGCAAAATTCTCTAAATGCAATAGATTTTGAGTTACAACTGATTTATTCAACAGTGAGAGCCTCAAAGTAGCTACTGCTCAGCTATGCTACGAGCTACAGGTCTGCAACTTTACTATGTTATAGCTAACCCAAAAGTAGGTGAATAACATATTTAAACAAAATTCTCTAAATGCAATAGTTTTTGAGTTAAAACTGATTTACTCAACAGTGACAACCTGAACGTAGCTATTGCTCAGCTATGCAATGAGGTACAGGTGTGCAATTTTACTATGTTATAGCTGACCCAAAAGTAGATGAACAACATATTTGACGAAAGTACTGTAAAATGCAATAGTTTTCAAGTTACAACTGATTTCCTCAATAGTGATACCCTCAAAGTAGCTATTACTCAGCTATGCAATGAGCTACAGGTTTGCAATTTTACTATGTTATAGCTGACCCAAAAGTAGATGAACAACATATGTGAAGAAAATACTGTAAATGCAATAGTTTTCAAGTTACAACTGATTTACTCAATAGTGATAACCTCAAAGTAGCTATTACTCAGCTATGCAATGAGCTACAGGTCTGAAATTTTACTGTTATAGCCGACCTAAAAGTAGCTGAATAACACATTCATACAAAATTGTCTAACCCTAATACTTTTCAAGTTACAAGTGATTTTACTCATTATGGAAGGTACTAAAAAAGTCAGAAACTAGCTATTACTCACTTAGCTAATGGAACACGCTCCCAAGCTACTCACCATATTGTAGCTATGAAAAAAGTAGCTGAATAACATATTTCAACAAAATGCTCTGAATCCAATACTTTTCAAGTTATAAGTGATTTAGTGCATGATTTCATGAATTTTAATGCATTAAAAATTATTTTAAAAATTCATAAAAAAATAATTAAGACAGATCCAGGACTGATACTCACACAAGAGAATCTACTTGTGGCCTAGTACATATATGCAAGATCATGGAGACAATAGTCAATGAGAAAATATGTGATTTAGTGCATGATTTCATGAATTTGAATGCATTAAAAATTATTAAATAAATTCATAAAAAAAAAGTAAGAGAGATCCAGGTCTGATACTCACACAAGGGAATCTACTTGTGGTCTAATACATATATGCAAAAGATGAGAGAAATCCCTGCAATAGTCAATGAGAAAATTGTCATAAAGTGTTGAAATTTTCACACTTTTGGTGGGGGTACCTCACTTGTAATGGCTCTAGCAAACAGACGAACAAACAGATCTGCATGCCTTGAACAAATTTTCATCCTCGATAGATAAGGTATCTTTAAAAAAAACAGCATGTCTCTGGGCCTTGTAATTTTGGAGAAGTTGTTCACGTGGACGCAGACACAGACGCGTACGCCAATGCCGCAGAGTGACGACATAATGTCAACTGACTGACAAGTCAGCTGATCAGCTAATGTTTCCAATTATATACATCTGTTTGATATTTAATCACTGAAACTTGTTACATTTTGAATAGCAATATTTAAGTTTTATATATGTTTGGATGATTCATAATTATCCATGAAATGTTGAGTTAATTTTCCTTGACAAGGGATGTGTTCATGCAAGTGGCCATACACAGGACAATTTGTCATCAATGTATATTGCCAATATTTCCTTGACAAGGGATGTGTTCATGCAAGTGGCCATACACAGGACAATTTGTCATCAATGTATATTGCCAATAATTTAAAAAAAACATTAAGTTATGGCTTAAACATATGTGTTCATAAATGAGAAATCACTCCTCAATTATAATAAGAATTGAGTAGAATTGTAATGTGTCACCAGCTTTGGTTATAGACTGAAACGGATAAAATTTGAAAGTACAAACATGCTGCACAGCCACACAGAGAAACAAACAGATATGCTTAATTATATGAAGCTATCGCATACCTGGGGCAGTATTCTCTAAAGCTCCTATATT
This sequence comes from Sabellastarte sp. h YS-2021, assembly GCA_964017235.1. Lineage (NCBI taxonomy): Eukaryota > Metazoa > Annelida > Polychaeta > Sabellida > Sabellidae > Sabellastarte > Sabellastarte sp. h YS-2021. Next base: position 143,828,222 of record OZ024928.1, read on the forward strand.
TTTAAGGTCCCTTTATTCAAGGAAGGTGAAAAATCTCCTTTGGTAAGGTGACCTTTAAAATGCTATTCACTAAACCTCCTTTATGGTTTCCTTACTAAAGGAGACCTAAAATAAAGGATCCTTTATTAAAGGAGTACATTCAAGTCATCTGATTGGTTAAAAACGTTTATTCATAAAGGCTCCTTTATCTTTCCCTTACTTTTGTATTTTCTTCTTTCCTTGTTTATTATTTTTAATTTATTAGTTATAAGATTAGTCTTATGATGGGTTTTCTATTGCCGTTTAAGATGATATTTCATATTTTAAGAAATAAATATCTAACTTTTAAAGATTTTTGTATTGCATACCACATTTTATTATCCACCATGTGCAAATACTATTTGACCCATATAGAGGGACATACGGAGGGGGATATATTTTATTTATATATCATTAGAAATAGAAAGGTTGTCTTACAGCACTTCTGCTCATGTGTGTTACATTAAAATCTATGCAGAAATGACTGAGATATTGCAGGTTTAAGATTGCAAAGATTATATTCACTGGCGCCCATGCTTTTTGACATGCTTTTTCACATCCTCTCATTAAATATTCATATCATTTCACCCATAAATCATACAAAATGGTGGATAATAAAAGTAAAACATCCCTCATCAGATGTATACAGAAAAAAAATATATTACTCACGAAGATAAACAATATAATATTGTTATCTTCATTTGTGATATATTTTTTCTGTATATGTAATTCAGGAAGTTTTCCTATTGTGGTAAAAGCCACTTTTCACACAGATATTGTGACACACACATCAAATACATTTCCATTGGGTTTGATGACATATCAACTGAATATCCCAAAAATTTCAAAGAAAGACATATGGTGATATAATTGATGTAGTATGGACAAAAAAGGTGCAAATGTCATAACATTTCACCACACACATCAAATACATTTCCATTGTGTTTGATGACATATCAACTGAATATCCCAAAAATTTCAAAGAAAGACATATGGTGGTATAATTGATGTAGTATGGACAAAAAAAGGTGCAAATGTCATAACATTTCACCAATTATCTAAATTTTTACTTAAAAACTCAAACCACCAAAACTCCCCTTTATCATAAAGGTAGTCACACACTTAACTTGAAAATTAAGGAAAAAACCCAAGGATTCCTCAGCAAAGGAAGGTTAGTGAATATCAAAACACCAGATTCCCTTGAAAGTTAAGGATTTCCTAGAGTTTTAAGGTTTCCTTGAAATTCATGGAAAGAAAGTTAGGCTCCTTTGTTTGAGGGAAATTTAATGAATACAAAAACAAAGGAAGGGGCAAGAAATAAAGGAAATCCTTACTTTTTAAGGGTTCCTTGGAATAAAGGAGGTTTAGTGAATACGGGCCCAAGTTCTTGCCACGTGTCAGCCATCAGCAGGTAAATCTGCAATGTATCATTTTGATAACCTACTCTTAAAATGCTTGTCATATGCTAATATAAGTTAATGCATTGTGCACGATGGTTCCTCTCTATCATGTCTGTCTCTTCCATGGAGGAAAGAAAGGTCCACTATAATTGTCCCCCATTGTGTGGGACAGCTAACAAGGGAGATCATTGTCTATTCTTATGGAGTGTAAGGTCACCTGACCCTACAGGTCTACTTTAGGGGCCAGTTACACTTACACGGATCCCCCACAGATATAGGCCACAGTTCCATATATGGTAACTGCCAAGGATCTCTTCCGGATCACGGGGGTTTGGGAAGGGGGAATGTTTAAAAAGTGAGTGATTTACGGACGCGTCACAGATCACTCTACGGATGATAAGGATGCCATAAGGATATTAGGTATGCGTTTCTTTGCTTACGGATGAGATCCGGATACACGTCCATGACCACCCACACTGCGGCAGAAGCACCCCAGGGCACGCCAGGACAACATAGGGATGCATCAGGACATCTTAAGGACACCCCGGATGGGTACACAGACCTTGCGGAGACTCACGGATGGGGTTTACGGATCTTTATTTTTCTTGCAGATGTCAGCTTATCGATAAGGGCTTTTTATGATAACATTAAAGGTGTCCTGGTGGGAGCTAGTGACCACATATACCTGGATCCCAATGGCTATAAAAAGGGTAAGGGTCAGGTCACTAGCCAGATAGAATTTAGATGCCAACATGAACAGACAGGACAGAAATCTGATACAAATTCACCTCTTATTCTTACAAATGGAGAGACAGTTAGTCATAATTTCAGCTGTGATAGACAGGCTGAGAAGGAGATGGGGTCTGCAAGGAAGACAACGAAGACATGGAAGATATTGGGTCAGGCCGTGGATAACCCAGGCAGAGCGTGGGAAAGAGGGTCAGTACACCAGACTGATGCCAAGGCTCAAGTTAGATGACCCTATGGCATAATGAAACTTCATCCAGATGCCACCCGAGCTCTTTCAAGAGCTGGAGCAGAGACTCGGCCCTGATATCCAGAGGGAGAGGACCTGGATGAGAGAGCCCCTGAGTCCAAGACTCAAGTTGGCAGTCACCTCAAGACACTTGGCCAATGGAGACAGCTACTCAACCATGCAGTATGCTTTCAGGGTATCAAGGTCGACCATCAATAAGTTTGTGCCTGCGGTCTGCAACGCTATCATCAGGCCGTATCGAGATGAGGTCATGATGTGCCCCACAAGGCCAGAAGACTGGTTGGAGGTCGAGTCCATTTTCCGTCAGAGGTGGAACATCCCACATACCCTGGGTGCCCTGGATGGAAAGCAGATTCCAATCAGATGTCCACGACAGGGTGGCAGCCTCTACCACAACTACAAGGACTTTCCATACTCTTGGCCCTGGTGGATGGAGGTTACAAGTTCCTGTGGGTGGACTTGGGGGCAGCCGGGTCAAGCTCTGATGCTCAGATTTTCAAGCATTCTGATTTGAGGCACAAAATTGAGGATGGCAGCATCAGCTTCCCAGAGAGTGAATCCCTGGTTGATGATGGGCCAAAGGTGAACTATTTCATCCTCAGGGAAAATGCTTTCCCCCTCAAGTGTTGGCTAATGAAGCCCAACTCAAGACGAGGTATGGACTGGAACCAGAGAGTATTCAACTACAGGCTCAGTCGGGGAAGAAGGGTGGTGGAGAACGCCTTCAGGATCTTAAGATCCCGCTTCCGGATCTTCCAGAGGCCGATGCAGCAGGAGCCCCCCATGGTGCCCAGGGTGGTCATGGCCTGCTTAGTACTCCACAACCTGCTGAGGATGCGATACCCCACAGGGCAACAGGCATAGGACCAGGCCCCAATAGTGCTGGATGGCAATGACATTTCACATGAGGGCTGAAACCCACTGGAGGCAGCAAAGACGCAGAGGAATATTCTGAGGGACTATTTCATGACTGATGGGCAGGTCCCTTGCAAAGGGACAGAATTTAGAAGAAATGTAAAAGAACAAATGTAAACTAGAGGATCGCTAGCGAAGCAAAGCGATTGTTTTTGCATGGCTAAAACAAAGCGTCCCAAAAGAAAGATGGTGTTGGATGCTTATAATAGAAAGAAGATCTTGCCTAGATACCCTTTCAATCTGAAATTATATAAAAAAAAATTGGAAAATTTAAAATGGTTTAGGAGATACAAGCAATTTGAAGTTTTACCATTTTTGTCAAAAATTCAAAATGGCCTTGCTTATATACCCTGTGGGTCAAAAATTTCACCGAAATCACTCTATCTCGCACGGTTTAGGAGATACAAGCAATTTAAAGTTTTACCATTTTTGTCAAAAATTCGAAAATTCAAAATGGGCGCCATTTTTGGAAAGAGGAAAATTTTTTTGAAAATTGAGCAGAGTATCTTCCATATATACCCTGTGGGCCAAAAATTTCGCCGAAATCATTCTATCTCGCACGGTTTAGGAGATACAAGCAATTTTAAGTTTTACCATTTTTGTCAAAAATTCGAAAATTCAAAATGGACGCCACTTTTGGAAAGAGCAAAAATTTTTGAGAATTGAGCAGAGTATCTTGAATATATACCCTGTGGGCCAAAAACTTCGCCGAAATCGCTCTATCTCCCACGGTTTAGGAGATAAAAGCAACTTTAAGATTTACCATTTTTGTCAAAAATTCGAAAATTCAAAATGGCCGCCATTTTTGGAAAGACGAAAATTTTTTGAAAATTGAGCAGCGTATCTTACATATATACCCTGTGGGACAAAAAAATGTCGCCGAAATCGCTCTATCTCTCACGGTTTAGGAGATACAAGCAATTTTAAGTTTTACCATTTTTGTCAAAAATTCAAAATGGCCGCCATTTTTGGAAAGACGAAAAATTTTTGAGAATTGAGCAGAGTATCTTACACATATACCCTGTGGGTCAAAAATTTAGCCGAAATCGCTCTATCTCTCACGGTTTAGGAGATACAAGCAATTTTAAGTTTTACCATTTTTGTCGAAAATTCAAAAAGGCCGCTATATTTGGAAAGAGGAAAAATTTTTGAAAATTGAGCAGAGTATCTTGCATATATACCCTGTGGGCCAAAAATTTAGCCGAAATCGCTCTATCTCGCACGGTTTAGGAGATACAAACAATTTTAAGTTTTGCCATTTTTGTCAAAAATTCGAAAATTCAAAATGGCCGCCACTTTTGGAAAGAGGAAAACTTTTTGAAAATTGAGCAGAGTATCTTGAATATATACCCTGTGGGCCAAAAATTTAGCCGAAATCGCTCTATCTCGCACGGTTTAGGAGATACAAACAATTTTAAGTTTTGCCATTTTTGTCAAAAATTCGAAAATTCAAAATGGACGCCACTTTTGGAAAGAGGAAAATTTTTTGAAAATTGGGCAGCGTACCGTGTGGCTCAAAAATTTCGTTAAAATTGCTCTATCGCGCATGGTTTAGGAGATACAAGCATTTTTGTGTTGTGCAATTTTAAAATGCTTACCTGTAACAAATATACAAGCACATTATGAATTAATTAATTCTGAGTTATATGTGAATTATTTGTGATGAGTGATTTGTGTTCCCATTAATCAGACAATTCTGAATTATTTGTGAATTATTTGTGATGAACACTACATGAGTGCATTGTGTTCCCACAAATCAGAGTGCAGACCTTTAAATTTTTGCCATTTTTGTCAAAAATTACAAAATTCAAAATGGCCGCCATTTTGGAGGGAGGAAATTTTTTTGAAATTGAGCAGAGTACTTAGCAGAGATACCCTGTGGGTCAAAAATTTTGTCGAAATCGCTCTATCTCGCACGGTTTAGAATTTATTAAGGGATTTGTATTTTCCTCGTTAATAAAAATTTTAATGCTTAATTAATTAACCATTTTTAATGGAAGTCTACCAAAATCTAATCATTTCCAGATCTTTATACCGTGCATCCATATATCAAATTTCAGGCGAATATTTTAAACACTTCTTAAGTTATCATCCAGACAAACAAAATCCTGTTTTTGATCATGTGACTTCTCTGATTGATTGAAATGTCATGGCACCAAATTCAGAAATTTTTCCCAGGGCTACTAAATATATGTGCCAAGTTTGAAGAAATTCCATCCACTAGTAAAGACGCTATAGGTAGGCAAACTTGCGGTGCCGGCGGACACTTCCGCGAGAATTCCTCCCATATGCAAACAAGAGTCCCTCGTGGGACGTTTAAATAGCATCAGAGATGTCCGTACCAGCCTAGGGAAATTTTTTTTAACACCATGAGATATAGAAGTACTGTATCAGTACAAAGTTCAGGATACTTTCAAAGCACTGTCAGTTATATAAAGGTGCAAACAATGTTTAAATAGAGAAAATAATGTCTAAGAAGAAGATAATGCATGTAAAGATGAAGTATTAAAACAAGATAATTCAATAACAAGATGACAGCATTAATCAGTAAACTAAACATTACAACACCCTTTTTCTACATCTGCATGGCCAAATTATGGTTTAGATGTTTTGAATATTACCATGTATACAGAAGTGGTAATACATTCAATGAATGCTTATGTGTGGTGTTGGAGCAAAATCTGTGGCTCACTTGATGATATTCCATCTGTTACAATGGGAAGTTATGAAAGTAAAATTCTTAATAAATTCTAATATGACTTTAACAGTGCTTAATCTGCATCAAAAGGCAGACCCAAAGGTGCAAGAAGATTTTAAAGGTCAAGGTCACTACGACAAGGTCAAAGGTCAAATCAAGTTCACACCATGATCCTGCACACCTACAACCCCTAACTAATGTCCCTACCACGCATCAACTTCCTACACCTTACGGTTTCCGAGATATAGCCTGGACAAGATTTTATAAGTAAAGGTAACTACGGCAAGGTCAAAGATCAAATCAAGGTCAGACTATGACGTTGCACACCTGCACCCCCTAAACAATGTCCCTAGTAAGTATCAACTTCCTACACCTCAAGGTTTCCAAGATATAGCCCGGACAAGATTTTATATGTCGAGGTCAATACAACAAGGTCAAAGTTCAAATCAAGGTCAGACCATGACGTTGCACACCTACACATCCTAACCAATGTCCCTACCAAGTATCAACTTCCTACACCTTACGGTTTCTGAGATACAGCCCAGATAAACTTTTTCCCGCCACCCGCCCATCCGGACACCATGGGTGAAAACAATACCCTGACAGCCCTTAAGGGCTATGGGGTAATAAAAGTAATGTATCAGTACAAAGTTCAGGATACTTTCAGAGCACTGTCAGTTATATAAAGGGCCAAACAATGTTTTTAAATAGAGAAAATAATGCCTAAGAGAAAGATAACGCATGTACGCTTTATCTACATCTGGCATGGCCGAATTATGGTTTAGATGTTTTGAATATTACCATGCATACAGACGGAATGCTTATCTGTGGTGTTGGAGCAAAATCTGTGGCTCACTAGATGATATTCCGTCTGTTACAATGGGAAGTTGTAAAAGTAATATTCTTAATGAATTCTAATGTGACCTTACGTTTTCCGAGATATAGCCCAAAAAATATTTTATAGGTCAAGGTCACTACAGCAAGGTCAAAGGTCAAATCAAGGTCACATCATGACGTTGCACAACTATACCCCCTAACCAATGTCCCTACCAAGTATCAACTTCCTACACCTTACGGTTTCTGAGATATAGCCCGGACAAGATTTTCAAACTCAAGGTCACTACGGCAAGGTCAAAGGTCAAATCAAGGTCAGACCATGACGTTGCACACCTACACCCCCTAACCAATGTCCCTACCAAGTATCAACTTCCTACACCTTACAGTTTCTGAGATACAGCCCGCACAAACTTTTTCCCGCCGCCCACCCGCCCGCCCATCCGGACACCATGGGTGAAAACAATACCCTGACAGCCCTTAAGGGCTGTGGGATAAAAAAGGGTCAAGTTTCTTTTTTGCGGGTGCGGACGGAAGTCCACTGTATTACACCAAAACATCCAGGGTATCACGGATGCGGACAATTACGGATGCGGAAATGTAAAAAAGAACAGGTGTATTTTGCAAGTTATACATGGGTGTCATTAATGTTACACATCTTTAATGTTATATGAGTTGTCATTATATTGTCTGATTTTACATAATTTCCTTAAACAATTAAGAAATGCAATGAGTGAACACTGGTTTATATCTATCAATGTATATATATCACACAAAATGAGTTTAGCTACCTGTTTTGTATCACTGCCTAACATTAATGACGTCTAACATTAATGACATGATTACAAGAGGTTTTGCGGTAAAACTCACTGGAGGATTCACAGTAAACTTTAATAATTTCTTTAAAGTTTGGAGTTACCATGCAATCTTTTCAGTTTTTAATCGTGAATCTAATGGTATGCAATAATGTTACATCAGATTGAGATAGATTTTTATATTTTTGAGAGACTATAGAGCATCTAATTAATTCCCCATGTATATACTGATTGCAATTCTCTTGACCAGCTAGGATTAGGCTCTCTCTGTGATGCACTACAAGGGCTTAATCCTAATAATTGACTTCAAACCCAGCAGGCACGTAACTTTGAAATCAGGTTGAATCCAATGGTGTAAAAATATGTGTAGATTTTGCAAACCGTTTTTAGTTGGATCCAACCGGTGAAATCATGTTGAAACCAACCCTCCACCCCTGCTGTGTTATCTAATTACTTTAGTCACAAGTCCAGTGTTCTGTGTAGCAGGGTACAGATAACAAAAACCAGGATCCCCCCAACCTCACTGTTGTGTGATAAAATGTTATAGCTTAGGTTCTCTGTATAGAGAAGTTTTCAGTGTAAACTTGCAAACTGAAAACTAGTTCTTTGCGTATAGGAGAATTTTGAGAAACAAATTCTAATTACTAAGTTTTGATGAATAAGTTTGAATTTATCTTTCTTTTATTTAAGATAAATTTGACTTTAAAATGTTTTTTTTTTAATTATCAGGAATTGTATTAATCAAAATATAATTATAAATTATAAAAATTATATTTGGAAGCATCAGTTAATTAATAAGGAGAATGGATAAAAATGTACAAGTACATGCACATATAATCTTTATCATCTTTATAATCTTTAAAAATTAGTCTTTGCTTTACAAATACCTACAAATTCAAAAACAATTGCAATAATAATTCTTTCAAAAAGTTAGATTTAATCACTATATCACCCTCCAGAAAATTAATTTTCAATCACCCAGTCATTCATTTCCCAATATTCAACCTGTTTTCTGTTCAATAACATGACTAAGATTTCATGTCGAAAAACCTAACTTGATTTAGTGGTGATTTTTTATGAAGTATCACTACTTTTTCCAGTCAGAAATCCAGATTTGAAATAGTGTGAAATTGTGTCTGTGTCAGTTTTTCCACCAAAAATCACATTTCTTTAATAACAATAATGTCCTGATGGTGGGCAAAAAATAATGCAAGAAAACCTCCACTTGGAGCCGGGCGCCACAGTGGCAGAGTGGTAACACTCTCGCCTACCACCTCTGAGGCCAGGGTTCGATCCCCAGCACGGCCTCAAGTGGGAAAGCTGGTAGTTGCTTGCCGTTCGTCGGCAGTTTACAGTACAGAACCCTAACGAACTGTATGTACTACCCGTCGTGATATGACCTGTACAGTGTTGAAAGCAAAACCCCAAATAAATAAAATAAATGGCAGAGGATATTTACACCACCGCTGTGTACGCAATGCCGAAAAGTTGTCTTATGTACACCACCGCTGTGTACATAAGCTACATATGGTTCCTTATGTACACCACCGTTGTGTATATTAGCCAGATAATGTCCCTTATGTACACCACCGTTGTGTATATTAGCCAGATAATGTCTCTTATGTACACCACCGTTGTGTATATTAGCCAGATAATGTCCCTTATGTACACCACCGCTGTTTATGTAAGCTAGATTGAATATCTTGTGTACATATGCAAGATATTTGGGATATTTTGTGTACCACTAAAATGTAGGTAAGCTAATGTACATGGTCTTCTACACCACCTTATTGTGCATGCTATGTCAGTCCCCCTAGAAATGGGATGATTAGTCTTCCCCACTATTGTACTGTGGAAACTAAATTAAATTTCTTATACACACCTTGTTGTGTACCCGGCCAGGTAAAGTTTGTTATATAATTAGCCTTTTGATCCCCACAGGTCGAATAGTTGTGGCTTAACTTGGGTTGGATGACACTTAGATGACAAAAACAGTGAAGATGTGATTTTTTATTGTTTCATTATTTATTCATTATACACATGGAACAAGAATCATACAAGTAACATACATTACAAATGTACCAGCTTCTAATGGCATGAAAGCCTCTACACACGGCCATCTACACACCTTACAAAAAAGTGATATATAGCAAAAATACAAAAAGGAAAACATTCTTTTTAAGATTCTATATTTCTCACTAAATACATATCCATGGAGAGTGAACAGGACAATGTCAACTTGTTTTTGGCCTTTCTGTTTCAACTTTATAAGCATTAATCAAATATATTCTTGTAAAAGAGAGAAATTGCATTTATTTTCAAACTAACACTGATAAAACAGCTTTTGTTTTACTTTATATTATTGTAGTGTATTATTGCATTACTCGACAGCCGTGGTGTACATAAAGAACTGAAATACCCTTATGTACACAGCCGGTGTAAATAACCAGTTCGAAAATAAATCCACTTGGAGCCTCACGTTTTCTCAATAACATTAATCGCATGCAGCGATGGCATTCCTGTCCAACTTGGAAATGGGGAGGGGGTGTGGGCCGGCGATGGCCAGGAGGTATTTTTATACCTATGAAACTTTTTGCATAGTTAATGGACATATTTACCAAAATTTATTTCACTTGCAAAAACTCTGAAGTAACCACAATAACACGAATTGTACGAATCCTGCGAAATTACGAAAAGGTACATACTAACATAATTTTGTGCAATTTACTGCATTCATCTTGTTCTATACAAGAAAAACCCATTCTAACTATTTCGTGCAAAAATACATATATCAAATTACCCAAATATCTATGATGATGACACCAGCGTCACCGCAACCAAAAAATTTTTGAGCTACACAAGTCACATATATTCTGAATCTTGACATGCTTGTGTATCAATCCCACTTAACTTAGGTATTTTCAGATTGCATGCCAAGCAGACACGTGAATTGAGTGTTGAAAATTGATCTTGACATTGATGTGCACAACACTAATATGTCCATAATTTATGATATGAAAAAGTTGTTATATTTTAGAACAGAAAACATGTGGAATGTCAAAAAATGTATGACTGGAGTTGGGGTATGTTAACTGAGAAACTTTACATTCCCTGAAGAATGTCAATTTTAGTGGTGAGCATTTCATATTTTTTCTGATATAGATACACAATTTCGATTCACCCTTTTTACATTATTTTTTTTAAATTTTATTTGTGTGTTTCATCTAAAGGAATACTTTTAACTGGTAACTTAATTACCCTATATCTGCAAAATGTTTGATAATGAAATGATCAGAAGATTTAATATTTATTAAACAATAATATTGTCACTTTTAAAGAATAATTATTCAGTATTTCAATTGCAGTTATACTCTCCATAGATAGCAATCAAACTTGAATATCCATTTTAATTGTAATTCTACATTGCTTTATTTTTTATTTTATTTATTTGGGGTTTTTTGTCGCTTTCAACACTGTCCAGGTCATATCACGATGGGTAGTTGGGAGGGCAGAGGAAACCAGTACATACAGTTGGTCAAGGTTCTGTACTGTAAACTGCCGACCAAGAGCAAGCAACTACCAGCTTTCCCACTTGAGTTTGGGCCAGGAACCAAACCCCGATCTCAGAGGTGGGAGGCGAAAATTTTACCACTCTGCCACCGTGGCCCCTAAATAATTCTGCATTGAAAACTACCCTTAAATATCCCAGCAGGCACATGCCTTGAAATGTCGTTGATTTAGAGTTGAAAACAGGTCCTGACGTTGAAATGTACATTACCAACTACTAAATCTAAGTTAGTTTTCTGACATGAAAAAGTAGTGATATTTTGACCAGAAATCATGGTGATTTTTGGTTGAAAAATTGACACTGACACAATTTCAACACTATTTCAAAGCTGGATTTTTGACTGGAAAAAGTAGTGATACTTCATGAAAAAATCACCACTAAATCAAGTTAGGTTTTTGACATGAAATCTTAGTCATGTTATTGAACAGAAAACAGGTTGAATATTGGAAAATGAATGACTAGTGATCGTTGATTGAAAATTCTTTTTCTAGAGGGTGATATAGTGATTAAGTCTAACTTTTTGAAAGAACTATTATTGCAATAGTTTTTGAATTTGTAGGTATTTTCTAAAGCATAGACTAATTTTTAAAGATTATAAAGATGATAAAGATTATGTGTGCATGTACTTGTACATTTTTATCCATTCTCCTTATTAATTTATAGCAACTCACAACAAAACTGATGCACCAAAATATAATTTTTATAATTTATTATTATATTTTGATTAATGCAAATCCTGATAATTTAAAAAAAACATTTTTAAGTCAAACTTATCTTAAATTAAAAAAGATAAATTCAAACTTATTCATCAAAACCTAGTTACTTGAATTTGTTTCTCAAATTCTCCCATACACAAATAACTAGTTTTCAGTTTGCAAGTTTACACTGAAAACTTCTCTATACAGAGAACCTAAGCTATAGCCTTGCCACAGGCGTTTGTACATATAATATAGACACAACTGTTTGACTGCATTATAAGTATTTTTCATAATGTTCTCATACACTTACTTAGCCTACCTTGCTGAGGCTCCCAGACTAGAAAGGCCTCTAAATACAGAGTGCATTATGGCAAAAATATTTTCATGTTTGCATCATGATTCAGACAGCCTGGAAGGCCAGGCTACCTAAGCTATAACATTTTATCACACAACAGTGAGGTTGGGGTTTTCCTGGTTTTTCTTATCTGTACCCTGCTACACAGAACATTAGACCTGTGACTAAAAGTAATTAGATAACACAGCAGGGGTGGAGGTGGGGGTTTACCCTTGCTCAATTGCATGCATGGTGTTTACTTCTTTAGGTCTGTTTTTTTGTGGTCAGAACTGACAACTAATTAAGGTGGGAGTAATGGGTGGAGTTCTAATAATGTGGCTGTTCTTGTGGTTTTTTTTCAGTTTATATGACAAAGTTGTATGAGACACAAGCATCTGAACTGAGCATTGTGGCTTTGCTACATGATTATAGCTTCTTAATAATTACAATATAATTATAGCCAACTTAATAAAACATTTAAAAGAAACTGGTTGGATAAAATACTGAAGATATAAATAATGTCACCATTGTTCGTTATTTACAAAGGAAAAAAAAATATTTTAAAAATTTCACAAAAAGAATTTCAATTGAAGGCACTGAATAATACCGATCCTATTAATAACATAAAAATGGATATCTAGTTGGAAAATATGGATTTACATATCTTGAGCAATTATATTTGAAAGCTGATGCAAAATTATTTGTTATTACAATGTCATCAGAAATAGAATACTGAGTATACAATAATTCATGAAAACATGTCATCTTGGAAAGAATTACTTTGAAGATGTATCCAAATTGTAAAATATGCATATGGATAGTTATTGTATAATATTATTAAGAAGCTATAATTATGACACACAAGCTACAATGATTCAAATAAAGAAGACAGTGTAAACAACCTGATTTCACCCATTGAATTCAACCCTATTTCATACATTGGATTCAACCAGATTTCACCCACTGAATTCAACCTGATTTCACCGGTTGGATCCAACCAAAAACGGTTTGCAAAATCAGATTTCTACGTTGGATTCAACCAGATTTCAAAGTTGCCTGCCTGCTGGGATGCAAGAGAATCTATCAAAGAATATTTACTTCATTTGCTGTAACATAAATGCATGATTGGTCATTATTATCTCCCACCTGCGGCCGAAGGCCGAGGTTGGGAGATTATAAAACGCCTTCCGTACGTCCGTCCGTCTGTCCGTCCGTCCGTTCGTCACGTTTTTGCATAAACCTTAATATCTCATTAATTTATAAAGATATCTCCACCAAATTTGCAGGGAATGTTTATGGCTATGAAAACCTGTCTCTGCAACATTTTAGCCTCATTTTGAAAAACAAAATGGCCGCCATAGCCAATTGTTTGAAAATCATAAAGGTGCTCTAAATCTTGAAATATTCCAGCTAGCTTCATCAAATTTGCACAAAAACTATAAGGGCTATGAAAACTTGTCTCTGCAAAATTTTAGCCACATTTTGAAAAACAAAATGGCCGCCATAGCCAATTCTTTAAAAATTATAAAGGTGCTCTAAATCTTGAAATATTCCAGCTAGCTTCATCAAATTTGCACAAAAGCTATATGGCTAGAAAAGCTACCCTGATAGTAGTTTTGCCACTAGTTCAAAAAACAAAATGGCTGCCATATCACATGTTTAAAGTTTGTCATGTTTTTGCATAAACCTTAATATTTCATTCATTTATAAAGAAATCTTCACCAGATTTGCAGGGGATCTTTACGGCTATGAAAACCTGTCTCTGCAATATTTTAGCCTTATTTTGAAAAACAAAATGGCCGCCATACCTAATTGTTTGAAAATCATAAAGGTCCTCTAAATCTTGAAATATTCCAGCTAGCTTCTTCAAATTTGCACAAAAGCTATATGGCTAGAAAAGCTAGCCTGAGAGTAATTTTGGCCTAGTTCAAAAAACAAAATGGCCGCCATATCACATGTTTAATGACAGGTTATCCTATTAAAAAGGCCATATATCTGCCCAAATATTGCTCCAAGAGGTTTGGAATATGAAAACAACTTGTAGGAAGACATGGACAGGGAATCTTTTCCAGGTGTTGAATTTGACCTTTGACCCCTGCTTCAAGGTTAAATGAGGTTGTCACACTAAAACATCCTTATTTCTCCCTTATTATTGGTGCTATGGCTTCAGAATATAAAGACAGGCCATCAAAAGCCCTGCCCTTCAAATGTTTTGCCTCAGAAAAATTTTGCCTTATTTTGAAAAATAAAATGGCTGCCATAGCCAATTATTTAAAAATCATTAAGATGCTCTAAAACTTGAAATATTGCAGCTAGCTTCATTGAATATGTGCAAAATACATATGGCTAGGAAAGTTAGCCTGATAGTAATTTATGGCCTGAGACTATTTTGAAATTGCTGACTTTTACCTTTGACCCCTTCTTCAATGTCAAGTGGGGTCATCTTACTTCAGAGGCCTTAAATCTCCTTTGCTTCTCCATTTTTACTGATTCGGGAGATAACTGCTGTGGCAGTGGCCTTGTTTATATATGTAACTCATATACATATTTCTAAAACCTCTCTTTTGTTAAAGAAAAAGAATTGGAAAATTTCTTTGTCTAAACAGCATGAACCTAGGCACTTCAGTTGTAATATTTTATCACTCTGAGAGTACAATATTGCAGTACTGTCATGGGGCTCATGGTTATCTTATCAGTACTCCTTGCAGTATACGGACCTAGTTCCGTGACTAAAACTAAATACTAAAAAAAAAACAGAATGGGAAGTGCTTACTCTTTCTCATGCAGTTATTCTACAGTTAATTGCAATGGCTACTTAGAATATATTATTTCACATGCTTTGCTGGACATAAGCACAGAGAATGTGACTATTGTTCTTTCTTTACAAAGGTCCAAGGTCAAAGTTGGGGTTTTACTTCCTGTTCAACATTTAGGGTCATGTTGGGACAGATCCTCAGCTTTTTCACTTGTGGGACTCGAACCCATACAGACGTGATAGTCTGTGATTAGATATAAAACCTGCTAACCCACTGAGCCACTGAGGACCTCCTCTTTTCTTTATAAGTATTTAATATGTTTAAAATTTTAAGGTTACCAGATTATTGAAATTGGGTTGTCTTATCAAATGAACATAAAGTAATGGATATCTAGTTAGAAAATACAAAAACCCGGAATATATACATATATTGAGTGATAAAGTTTGATTGCTCATGTAAAATTATAAAGAGATAATGCAACAGCTATCCTAAATGAACCTGTTATATGTGCCAGAATTAAATAGAAAATTAGCAATTCACATGTTAACATACATTCATCCAGCTACAGCAGAACCATTTATTACCTCCGCCAAGGAAGTTATGCTTTCACCTGGGTTTGTTTGTGGGTTTGTGACTTTGTGAGTTTGTTTGTGCGTTTGTTTGTGAACAAGATAACTCAAAAACTTATGGATGGATTTTGATGAAATTTTCAGGATATGTCTGAAAAGGTAAAAGGAAGAAATTATTCAATTTGGGGAGTGATCCGGATCATTATCTGGATCTTCTGGATCCATAAAATGTAATTTTTAAAGACAGATAACTCAAAAAGTTATGGAGGGATTTTGATGAAATTTTTAGGATATGTGCTCCTTTGACGGAGGTCTGCACTCTCCGAGTGCTCTTGTTTGTACTACTATGCCATCATTCTATTAAAACACCTGTTTTGGAGATTTCAATGCAGAATCCAACTAAAACCAGTTTGCAAAATTAGAACATATTTCAACATTATTTTACCCATTTGATTCAACTTGATTTCACCCGAAATCCAAATGAAAACAATTTGAAAAAATATACAGATATTTCAACCAGATTTTTCACCCATTGTATTTAACCAAAATTTTAATCGTTGGTCTCAACATGATTTCTCATATTGGATCCAACTAAAAAATTTTTTTTTAAAATCTACATGAAGTTCAACCAGATTTCACCCTTGGATTCAATCTGGTTTCAAAGTTTTGTGCCTGCCTCGTGGATCATTTATAGAACATGCCAGTTCAGGCTGTCTAATTTAGTAGATGGAGTCTATCTATATTAAGTGGAATGCCTTTAAATATGCTTAACTAAAAGCTCGCTAAGGGGTCACACCACCCACCATTACTATGATAGTACTATTATATACTGATGGCATAATAGGTTTGACCATAAAAGTTCTCTTGTATATACATAACAATACATAAAGTACTACAATACACCCACCTTAATAGATACCAATCTGGAAACCATTCAGATGACCAATCTTAGGTCCAGCACACCAAAACCAGCTCTAGAACCATGCATAAATTGGTTAGGCACTGCTTTAGAACCGGCTCTACTGCTAGTTCTGCCCAACCCCCCCCTCCCCCCCCAAAATGCACTTCAGGGACCCAGGGACCTAGATAATTTATAGCCTCTGATAAGACTGGCCAATATGCGATACAGTCAAAATACAATTCACACAAAGTTAATTAAATAAGCAAGTGCACATATTTTATTTGCCTGGTCTTGCTGTAAGCAGGAATTAGACTAATGTAATTCCCTACTATATGGGCTGACCAAGGGGAATGTTGTTAAACTTCAGAGAGTTCAAAATGTGCTCTACCATATTGTTTTCAGAATGGACAGAATCAGTCATGTCACATCCTATCTAGAAAAACCCTATGTTATATCTTATACATTTCAAATACAACCTCCTTGTTTTTAATGCCTAATAATTTTTTCTAGCCCCCCTATTGGTTATCTCTGACCAAGTCTAGTAGTTTGACATGTGGAAATGGACTGTCAATTTCTTCAGTCTTTCCCAGAAAGGCCAAGGAAAGGGGTTGTTTTGTACCAAAGCTGCACCAGTGGAATGAAACAGGCTCCCACTTAGTATCATATCACAACAGACCACTTGAAGCTTTAGAAGCCTTTAGAAGCCTGGAGTATAGTTGTAAGATGCCACATTTCCTGAATGAGAAAAACAAGTTATGTTGTGTTAGCAAATAGACATTAAGACAATCAAGAATCTTTATTTTTATTTCATCTTAAAATGTGTATTTTTATTATGTCTTTTTTAAAAAAAAATGGGTTTGCACACGGACTGTTAAAATTTGATATTTATCTGTCGGTTAAGTAAGAAAAACTGTGGTGATAAATTTTTGTTACAAATTAATGTTATTGTAGATAAATTTAAGCTCTTCAGAATTGATGTGGTTATTGACTTGATCAGTTTAGATCCATTCTTAATGTATGCTTGGGTTACTATTAATTCAAATTGTGCTTGTGCACATTAAAATCTGAAAAAAGGGAGGCATGTAGTATATTGGCCAAAATGTCCTCATGTATATATCATATACATAAAGATAGTCACACATGTTTGCATTATATCACTATACACTGGGATTAAAAATTGAGTATCCTGTTTATTCACAGACAGGATGTGAGTCAGGTTTTCTAAAATAGAGTTTAATCTGAAAGAGTGATATAAGTTTCCTTGCAACAACTTTGTAAATTCTTAATAGCAAAATATCATTACAAAATAAATAAACTTTTATATAATTGTTTGTTTTAGCTAAATGTATAGCTTGATAATAAACATAACAGAAATGGGTCACCAAGCTTTCAAGTTTGTAATTCAGTATGGCCAATGTTGTAATATATGGGACCCAATATGTACCATATAATAAGGCTGGATTTGCAGGGGCAGAGTTTATAGAAAGGCCAAGCTGACTGAAAAATCATTTCAGTTCATAGAAATCGCAAGATATATTTATTAGTGGGTCAATTTGGTATAATATAAATGATTCACACTCAATAAAATATAGGGTAAAGATGGCTGTTTCCATGTTTGTTTTTTGTTTGCTTATTTTTAAGTATGTACAATTGGCAATTTATACATTTATGCTAAACAAAAAGTTAATTAATTTTTATTGAAGTTGACCATTAATATAGGTAAGTTGTAATCATTTGAAACTAGATTAAATTTACTGATATAAGGCAACAACTTTCCGAATTGGTCAAATACACAAGAAGAGTGGGGTAAGAATTAAAATTCGTGCATGTGAATTCGGTAATTAGTCATGCTTCCTGTTTATATAGGCAACTGCTTGTCATACCCGTACATCCCAAATAACAAGAAGTCAAGAATATAGTTTTGAATGGATCTAAATAACGGTAACAATATGACTCAAGTGATCAGCAAAATAAAGTTTTTGGGCGGCTTTGTGTGTAACCAACCCACCTATTAGAGAGATGTGTCCGACGTCCGTCCGTCTGTCGATCTGAACGTGTATCTATGTAGTATCGATACTGCTTCCCTGTATAAGTTGGCCACGGGTCGTAAGTTGGCCACCACTCATTTAAATGTATCAAACAGACAAATGTGTCGTTGCACAGGTTTTAAAAGTGGTGGTTATAGTAAATCTTATTATAATAGACCATTCAAGAATGATACAGGCCTTTAGAATTATAGAAATTTCAAAATATGATGATGGTGGCCAACTTACGACCCGCGGCCAACTTATGCAGGGAAGCAGTACAGTTTTCGATTTACATGCATACTGTATCGCACCCACAAAGAATCGCTACCACTAACTCGCACCCGCAAATCGCACCCGGTTTTTTTTTCAATTTCATCGGCTAGTTTTTACTTCACCGGTACGAGATTTGGGTGATAATATAATGCCACGTTTTTAATCAATTCCATCCTTTTCTTTTTATTGTAATACACAGGAATACTATTTCTGGGGGTTGGGGGCTTGCCCCCATTTATAACTTTTTAAATTCAATTTCATATTTCCTTGACAATTTCCTGCAATTATCAAATATGGCGGATCCCGTACCGGTAAAGTAAAATTGCCCCATTTCATTTTTTTCCCCTTTCCCCAGATTCACAACGATTTAAGTGATCCAAGGTTAATCTTTTCTATTCAATTGGGGCCTCTCGTGTAACTCAAATCATTACACCAAGTGATCCTGCGAGGGAGACTGATCACTTAGATCATGATTCAAGTGAACAAACATTCCAGTCTTAAAGTTAAGACTTTTGTCTCAGCTAAGTTTTGTCTTAAAACCGTATTCACAAAGGGTGACTTAGCTATAAGTCCAAGATTATCAAATAACCACAGTGGTTTTCTGTGTCATGTGACCTTTCTTTTCTATTCAAACTATACTATTGGTGATATATATCCTTCATTTAATGCATTTTTAATGGAAAACCTTGTTACCACATATAAACTTCCCAAAGACTGCTTTAGTGAGGTGTTCTGTACAATTATACTTTATTTACAGCTATTTCAAATTTTGAAGTGGAGAAAAGTTTATGGCGGCCATATTTAAGTCCTCTTTACAAAATTTAAGCCCACTACCAACAGTCTTGAAGTTGAGCCCTTGGCTGAGCCTAAGACCGGTCTTAAATTCTTTGTGAATACCACTAAGCTTAAGACAAAAGTCTTAGCAGTTTTTGGGCAGAAACTTGAGACAAAAGTCCTGGCTATAAGACCTTTCGTGAATACGGGCCCTGGTGCCAAGTTAAAAGGTACAAAGGAAAGATTTTATCTAGTTTTATTTGAAACATCCAGCTAACAGTAATTCATGCGAGAATTTGAGTATTCTCGCGAGATTTCAGTGCTTTTTGTCGAATTTTAACTCGTCTTCTGCATAGAGTGCCACAGGCGAAACAGTCGAAACAACTACTGACCAAAGAAATTCGTCTATAATCGGAAGAGACAAAATATATATTTCTTTAAAGAAAAGAGAAGAAATGCAGTTTATTTTATTTGATGAATCCAGATAACAGTAGCAAAAACAGGCACTTCCTAAAAGTTGGACAAAAGCGGCGATTCCATCGCCGCTCGGACTGATAGCGGCGACGTTAATTTTAATTGAGGAGAAATGAGAAGGGGTAGATGGCCAGCGGCGATAGTCCAAGTAATGCGGCGATGGGGGGTGGGTGGGGGGCAATGGCCATGGATATTTTTATTTATAAAGTACGTACTGTTGGAAAGCCCCCTTCTGGAGCCTCATATTTCTATTCATATTTCTCACACATTGTTTCAACATTTCTCACTATAACTAGTTAACCCAATAACTTAAATAAAATTACAACCAAACAATATCACACCTTGTCCATTTCTCACCATAACTAGTTAACCCAATAACTTAAATAAAATTACAACCAAACAATATCACACCTTGTCCATACTAATCCTGCACCAATCTTTTTAGTGTTCTTAAACTTACTTATCTATGGTTTGCTGTTTAGACAGGTGGGTACACAGGAAAGGTAGGTTCATCTTTTTCTAGTTTTCTTTTTTTTTGGTATTTCTTTTGGACATGCATTGCACTTTCTGGCTCTGTCTTTACTTTTTGCTGGTTGCTCGAGCAACCAATACCACCACTGACAACCCTTCTACAACACCAATTCCTGTTGCCTCAAGTCTGCCTTTTTCTTTCCCCACCTATTCAACCATATTTTTTGCTTCTGGCATTCACCCATGTCTCAATGAGGTCAATTATGCCTTTTTGGCTATACAAGGACATATTCGTAGGGTAACACATTCATATAAACATGTCAGCCCATGGGTGTCCATCTTGTTGATCCTCTCAGGGGATGTCAGTATAAATCCTGGCCCAAATACTAGCCTTCTAACTGGGAGTCTAATAAACATTAGATCCATTAGAAACAAGTCTGTTGCTCTTGCAGAATTTATCAATAGCAATAAGTCTGATATTATTGCGGTCACTGAAACCTGGCTTCGACCAGACGACACAGACAGCTTTATAGCAAGTGTCACTCCTCCGGGCTATAAATGTACTCATGTTCCACGCCAGCAGGGGAGAGGCGGTGGTGTCGGGTTTTTCATCCGTGATGATATTGATTTTAAGGTTCTGCCTCAACCGTGTTTCAATACCTTTGAGTCCATATCTGTTCACCTATCCACAGGCAATGCTCAGGATATTGTTTTCCATACTGTGTATAGGCCTCCCAATGTTTCCAAAGCCAATTTCATTGAGGATTTCAGTTCCTTTGTCAAAGGTGCTGCCTTATCATGTTGTGAAAATGTAATATTAGGTGATTTAAATCTACACCTGGATAAACAGGACGGTTGGTCGCAGAAATTCAATGATTCCCTCTGCCAATATAATTTCACCCAAATTATTGATTCCCCAACACACATTCATGGCCATATATTAGATGTCATATGTGTGAGGGACACCTTTTCAAAGGCACTCTGCGCTAAGGTTATAGCTGGGCTATCTGACCATCTTGCCATCACTTTTTCGGTCAATATACCTATTGAGGTTCCCTGCAAATTTAGACAAGTTAATACCCGGAAAATTCACAAGATAAACATCACGGATTTTAAAGAGGACATCCTGAATTCTGATCTAATCAAGCATCCTCACAGAACAGCCAGTTTGCTCAGTCACCAATATTTCAACACCTTGCGCAGCATTCTAGACAAGCATGCCCCAATAAAGAGGAAAATGGCTCCAGTACACCCCGACAAAGGCTTTGTGAATTCAGACATCCTCTCAGCAAAGCGTCTGAAGCGCAAGTGTGAGCGAGTATGGCGCAGTAACAACTCTGCAATCAACCGGAGAAGATATCGAGCTGCTGTCAATCGCTACAATTTCCTACTGGAACAATCAAGACGCAGGCACTATTCCACTGTCATTGCTGAAAATAATGGTAACCCCAAGGCTCTGTGGAACACTTTCAAGAAAATCTTGCACAAAACCTCAACTATCATCCTACCCGATCATATTAGTCCTACTGATTTAGCTAACACTTTCGGTCATTTTTTCAGTGACAAAATTGTGAAAATCAGAGTTGCTTTAGAGTCATCAGTGCCTGTTTCCTTCACAATACCGAAGAGTAATAGCACTGCCCTGACCTCTTTTGAGCCTGTATCTGAGGATGACATCCTCAAAATCCTAAAGTCATCCAACACCAAATCATCCGACCTGGACCCAATACCTACCGCACTAGTCAAAGAGTGTGCGGACATTTTGGTCACTCCAATCACCAATATTATAAACTATTCACTCAAAGAAGGGAGTTTCCCAAACTGTTTCAAAACAGCATATGTCACCCCTCTTCTCAAGAAACCAAACTTAGACAGAAATCTCCTAAAAAACTATAGACCGGTATCCAACCTTAGTTTCTTATCCAAACTGATCGAAAAAGTAGTTGCCAAACAGTTAAATAATTATATCGATAGCGAGGGGCTCTCCAATGTCAACCAATCCGCTTACAGGAGACTCCATTCCACAGAAACAGCGCTGTTGAAAATCCAGAATGACATTGCTGCTTCGTTGGACTCTGGTAAGGCTGTCGCACTCACACTGCTGGACCTCTCAGCGGCATTCGACACTATCGACCATGACATTCTTTTTAATTCCCTAAGTGATTGGTTTGGGGTTGATGGCACTGTGTTGAGGTGGATCAGATCCTATCTCTCAAACCGGAAACAGAAGGTTAAATTAGGAAATAGCTTTTCAGATGTGTTCTCACTTCCGTATGGTGTGCCTCAGGGCTCTGTCCTGGGCCCCCTCCTTTTTACCCTTTACACAACCCCTCTCAGTAATATCGTTTCCAATTTCAATGTCACCCACCATCTATATGCTGATGACACCCAAATATATCTAGCATTGGACAATAGGAATTTTGATTCCAGTTTTGCTGAGCTTACAGAGTGTCTCACATGTATCCAAAACTGGATGGCTGGCGTGAAATTGAAACTCAATCCCGAGAAAACTGAATTTATTATAATAGGTGATAGAAAAGCCAGAGAGTCCCTCATAAATAAATTCCCTACTCAACTTCTCGGAAATTCTATTTCCCCTACTGATACAGTCAAGAACCTGGGTGTAATTTTTGACTCTGGAAACACCTTTTCCAACCACATAACTAATACGTGTCGAGCCTGCTACTACCACCTTAAGGACCTAAGACGTATCCGTAAATACCTCAGTATGGAAACTGCAGCCTTGCTTGCAAACTCAATGATCAGTAGTCGACTTGACTACTGCAATTCCCTACTTTATGGCATCAGTAAGTACAATGTTGCTAAACTCCAAAAGATACAAAATGCCCTTTGTAGAATTGTTTTTAGACTTGATAGAACTAGCCATGTCACTCCTTTTCTTCAAAAACTACACTGGCTTCCTATCACTTACCGTATATTGTTTAAGTACAATCTAATTACTTTCAAGGCTATAAATTTCTCTCAACCCACATACCTATCATCCTTGATCAAAACCAGTTGTCTAACACGTAGAAATCGTCTTTCTCTTTCCTCAGCCTCTCACAAAAAGGCCATCGGTAGGAGAGGTTTTGCAGTGGCTTCCCCCATAGAATGGAACAGACTCCCACAATCAGTACGATCACAACAAACAATAACAGGTTTCCGTAGCCAGCTAAAGACCTACTTGTTTAGATTAGCATATCCTCCACCATAGTACATCTACCTGGCGGGCGCTAACCTTGGATCATGACCTCGAACGTCCCTCGACTTTCCCTTTTTGATTTCAAGCGCATTAGAGGATGTTGCATCAATTTTGCGCTATATAAATGTTTCTATTCTATTCTATTCTATTCTATATTTCTTCAAAAGCATATGCTGAATCTCTGTTAGTTTATAAAATATTTCTAGAAAATCCCCCATCTGGAGCCTCATATTTTCTTTGGCCAAATATATAATCCAGCAATACTTTACTGTCGCCGCACCTAATACTGCCTTCACGAAATATTTAAAACAAAATATAAAATGCTGGTACAGTACTTGTACACCCACAGAGTGATGAAAACGTGAGGCTACGATGGGGTTTCTAACAATATTTTACAAATATATAATTAAGAGCCACTATAGCCGGCGATGACTTTCCTGTCCAACTTGGAAATGGGGAGGGGGTGTGGGGCGGCGAAATATTTAAAATAAATAAAATATCAAATACTGGTAGTTGTACACCCACAGAGTGCTGAAAACGTGAGGCTACGATGGGGTTTTCTAACAATATTTTACAAATATATAATCCAGCAATATTTTACTTATATCACGAAATATTTAAAACAAATAAAATATAAAATGCTGGTACTTGTACACCCACAGAGTGATGAAAACGTGAGGCTACGATGGGGGTTTCTAACAGTATTTTACAAATATATAATTAAGAGCCACTATAGCCGGCGATGGCTTTCCTGTCCAACTTGGAAATGGGGAGGGGGTGTGGGGCGGCGAAATATTTAAAACAAATAAAATATCAAATGCTGGTAGTTGTACACCCACAGAGTGATGAAAACGTGAGGCTACAATGGGGTTTCTAACAATATTTTACAAATATATAATTAAGAGCCACTATAGCCGGCGATGGCTTTCCTGTCCAACTTGGAAATGGGGAGGGGGTGTGGGGCGGCGAAATATTTAAAACAAATAATAATATCAAATGCTGGTAGTTGTACACCCACAGAGTGCTGAAAACGTGAGGCTACGATGGGGTTTTCTAACAATATTTTACAAATATATAATCCAGCAATATTTTACTGTCGCCGCACCTAATACTGCCCCCTCGCAATATTTAAAACAAATAAAATATCAAATGCTGGTACTTGTACACCCACAGAGTGCTGAAAACGTGAGGCTACAATTAATGGGGTATTCTAACAATATTTTACAAATATATAATCCAGCAATATTTTACTGTCACCGCACCTCACCCTATCTTCTCGCAATATTTAGAACTAATAAAATATCAAATACTGGTAGTTGTACACCCACAGAGTGATGAAAACGTCAGGCTACAATGGGGTTTCTAACAATAGTTTACAAATATGTAATTAAGAGCCACAAGCGGCGATTTATTTCTGTCCAACTTGGAAATGGGGAGGGGGTGTGGGGCGGCGATGGGGATGCTTTATGGCGAGCCCCTATATAACCCTCTTGCATTTGATTGGCTAAATTAATGCATAACACAGCCCCTCCCCACCCTCCCAAACCCGTCGCCGCTGCCCCCCCCCCCCCCTCCCCCCCATCCCATTGCCGCTATCGCCGCTTAGTCCAAGTAGAATTCCAAGTTGGACAGAAGTCCGAGTTTTAGAATGTACCGCAAAAACAGTAGCACCCAGCCATTAAGGCTTAGATGTGCTTTTGAAGTGAAATTTAAAAAAAAAAAGATAAATAAAAACAGCATAAATTAATTTATGTGAACTAAACAAAATAAAGATAATTTAATTATTTAAATAAAGAAGATTTCAGGCAATCCCTAATTGAAACTAAATATTCTAAAATGTCTTGACACAAAGCATGTCTCACATTTTTAGGCGGGTTGCGTGTAACCAAACTGCCTAATAGATTGATGTGTCCGACGTCCATCTGTCTGTCTGTCCGTCCACATTTCGGTTTCCGAACTCTAACTCGAAAATGGTTTGTCAAATCGAATTCAAACTTGACAGGGAGATAGATCATCATCACAGCTAGGTTCCTTTCGAAATTGGTGTAATTCTGTCCATTCGTTTGTCTGTTTTTTTTTCCGTTTGTCCGTCAAAATTTTTGTTTCCGGACTCTAACTCGAAAATGGTTTGTCCAATCGAATTCAAACTTGATAGGGAGATAGATCACCATCATAGCTAGGTTCCTTTCAAAATTGGTGTAATTCCGTCCGTTTGTTTGTCCATCAACATTTCCGTTTCTGGACTGTAACTCGAAAACGCTTTGTCCAATCGAATTCAAACTTGACAGGCAGATAGATCACCATCACAGCTAGGTTCTTGTCAAAATTGGTGTCGTTCTGTGTGTTTGTTTGTCCATTTTTTGTCTGTTTGTCTGTCCATCAAAAATTTTAGTTTCCTGACTCTAACTCGAAAACGGTTTGTCTAATCAAATTCAAACTTGACAGGGAGATAGATCACCATTATAGCTAGGTTCCTTTCGAAATTGGTGTAATTCCGTCCATTCGTTTGTCTATCAACATTTCCATTTTCCGGACTCTAACTCGAAAACGCTTTGTCCAATTGGATTCAGACTTGACAGGGAGATACATAACCATCATAGCTAAGTTGCTTTTGAAATTGGTGTAATTCCGTCCCTTCGTTTGTCCCTTTATAGCATAGATACAATTATGTAACCTAGATTACAAGTTTTATATTTCTTAGCACATCTAACATATTCATCTTAACTGGGTGACCTAACATTTCTTTCCTTGTTTCTAAATGTAATTAAAGCAGTCTCTAACCTTATTGCTGCCTGCGCAACCCGCCTTTTGGGGCATCTTTGACCCTCTTGTTTCACAGTTGTCTCGCCTTTTCAAGTGAAGGGAGACAGTCTGTCTCGCATTGAGTTTTGACAAGAGCGAACAATGATAGTCCATCCTCGAATTTGAAGTATTTGATCTTAAAACAGAAATTATTCTTGGGAAATCCCACGGATTTCTATGACCTCATGAATATTAATGAGTTGTCCATGAATTTTGATGTTCAAGTAAAATATTGTGAAGAAATGACATGGTATTGTCAAATATTACAGTTGTCCTGGCTGGAAACACAGAACTTGTGCGATAAATATATCTAATCAATAATTGTTATAAGCACCGAAAGTTTATGTATTATTAATTTAAAACGTGAACAAAGTACCTTAAGGTTTTTGTCTTTTTAATGCACAATTTGAGGTAAGTTGTGATCGGAAGAGACACAGAAAATGGGGCAAGTTGACCCAAAATTTCTGGGGCGAGTTGGCACTTGGGGCGTGATATCCCTTAAGCGCACTAGAGCCCCCTAGTGAGTAGATTTATCACTATTTTTGTAAACATATGTTGTAGTGTGGATATGTAGTTTATTTAGCATGGGTATTAGCTTTGAGAACTTAGTGGGCTGAAATATATAAATTACATCTGCAATCGGCATATCTTTGGAGTTTTTGGCCGGGCCAGCAACTTTTTGGCTGGGCTTGCAACTTTTTCTTGCCCAAGGCCCTGCGGTTCTACAACATATTTTGCTAAGTGGTGAACACTGCTGGAATTACATCTTACCATTTTATAGGGGTCTTTTCATATGGTTTAATGTTTTACAGCTGTTTCCTTTAGGGTCCTTTATAAGGGCATATAGAACCAATTATGGGGTCAGTAATCTATGAGTTAAATGTATGTATGGTATATGTATGCCAGTAATATTGTTTAATATTTCCATTAAATACTTACAGAAAATCTGGGAAAAATCTGGAAAAATCATGGAATTTCAAAATGAAAATGTTGTGGCTAATGTGAACTATAATGTGATGAAGTTTCAGAGTTGTTGCTCATATATAAGTGTGTAATGGCTACTTTTATTATGTCATAGTTGAGTAAATCAGATATATCTTGAAAAGAAATAGATTTATATCATTGTCATGAAATAGATTGTCCAGATACGTTAAGAGGTTGTCATTTTTGGAATGGCTATTGCAGTAGCAAAGTGTAACAGTCACTTTCTTATTTTTCAGCAATTAGCATAATGAGTAAATCACTGATATCTTCAAAAGTATTGCAGGTACACAGTTTCTCTCAAAGCTGTTGTTCATTTACTTTTTGCTGAACTATAACATAGTAAAGCTTCGAACTGCTCAATGCATGAATAAGTAATAGCTACTTACTCATTTTCAGCAGTTTTAATAATGATAAATGACTATTAATACCTTTATTATTGATCCTAGAGGTTGGGGATTTGAAGACCACCAATGGGAAATCATGTGGCTTGTATAGTTTGGTGGAATCGGATTTGACCTTTGACCCTTTATTAGAGGCCAAATGGGGTTGTTGATATTACAGTGCCCTGTATCTAATCCTCTGTTGGAAATCATACCACTGCAGTGGTCTTGTTTTCATTGAAGTTATTTATTTGGAATTCTGAATGTAGGAGAAGTATCATCTGGTTCTTTGCAAGCCTGTCATGTGTAAGTCAGAACTAAGGCCAAAGAATATTTTAAGATAGTACTGGTATATTGGATACCTTACGCATTATATATGGTTTGATAAAGGGATATGATTTAAAATATCAACTTCTTCATAATTTCATTAATTTGATATTTTCTGGAAGTGTATCACCTCTTTTTCAGTGGGAAAAATAACAAAACAGTTACTGAAGACTCGAAGTGGTGAATTTGATCTGGAAAGTATTCATTCTCTTGTTCTCAGGAAAAATGGTAATTGATCTAGACTATTCAAAGTGTTGTGTATCAGTGACAAAGTAATACCTATTTAATATAATGATAATTTGAAATTCATTTATCTTTCTACCAGGAGGTGCATAAATATAAAAAGAGATATAGTTAATTCAGTAGGTTTGTTACTGTCTTTATTTCAATTTATCTAAATATTGACAAATCAGTCATTGATGAAAGATCCTTCAAAAGGGAATTATTTTGTTGTTTATTGGGGTTTTCTGAATGTTACTGATGGATAATATGTCTTCACAAAATCCTAAATAAATAAGTTACTTTGACAAAAAAATTTTGTCAAGTCATGTCATGCAAAGGTGCATTTGTGTGAACTGTATTTTGTGTTTGATTTTACACACATTAAATGACATTTAACGTAATTATTTTTGTTGTTGTGTGTGTTGTCATTTTTATTGTCCAATGATTCTATGATGTAACAGTTTTGTGTTACAGACATTCATATTTTTTCATATACTTTGATCACGTCAGATATTGATGACCTTGGATGTGTTGGAGAGTGCACAAGTCTCGAGCGCCTGGATCTGTCCTACAATGATATCACAAGATTGTATGCATTAGCTGGTCTAACTAATTTAACTTATCTGAATCTCTCTGCAAACAGAATTTCTTCTTTAGGCAAGTGTCATCATTTGTGGAAAATAATTAGTTTATGCAAAAGATAAAATAAAATATGTGTATTGATTGTAAACTTAAAAGAAATTTTTTATTTTAGTAAACATTCAAGAAAAAATAATGTGTATTAAATATTAAATGTAGAAATTGTTTTCATTTTTACACCACAGTCCTTAAGGGCTGTCGGGGTATTGTTTTTACCCATGGTGTCCAGATGGGCAGGCGGTTGTATCTCAGAAGGCGTAAGGTGTAGGAACTTGATACTTGTTGGGGACATTGGTTGGGGGTGTAGGTGTGTAACGTCATGGTGTGAGCTTCATTTGACCTTTGACCTTGCCGTAGTGACCTTGACCTCTAAAATCTTGTCCGGGCTATATCTCGGAAATTGTAAGGTGTAGGAAGTTGATACTTGTTAGGGACATTGGTTGGGTGTTGTAGGTTTGCAGTGTCATGGTCTTACCTTGATTTGACCTTGCTCTGTTGACCTTGACCTATAAAATCTTGTCTGGGCTATATCTCAGAAACCGTAAGGTATAGGAAGTTGATACTCGGTAATGACATTTGTTGGGAGTTGTAGGTGTGCAACGTCATGGTGTGACCTTGATTTGACCTTTGATCTTGCCGTAGTGACCTTGAGCTCTAAAGTCTTGTCTGGGCTATATCTTGGAAACTGTAAGGTATAGGAAGTTGATACTTGGCAGGGACATTGGTTAGGAGGTGTAGGTTTGCAACATCATGGTGTGACCTTGATTTAACCTTTGACCTTGCCATGATGACCTTGACCTATAAAATCTTGTTCGGGCTATATCTCGGAAACCATAAGGTGTAGGAAGTTGATACTTGGTAGAGACATTGGTTGTAGGTAGTAGGTGTGCAACATCATGGTATGACCTTGATTTGACCTTGCCGTAGTGACCTTGACCTATAAAATCTTGTCCGGGCTATATCTCGGAAATCATAAGGTATAGGAAGTTGATAGTTGGTAATGACATTTGTTGGGAGTTGTAGGTTTGCAACGTCCCGGTGTGATCTACTTTGACCTTGCCCCGGTGACCTTGACCGGTAAATTCTCGTCCGCCTATATCTCAGAAACTGTAAGGTGTAGGAAGTTGATACTTGTTAGGGACATTGGTTGGGTGTTGTAGGTTTGCAGTGTCATGGTGTGATCTTGATTTAACCTTTGACCTTGCTCTGTTGACCTTGACCTATAAAATCTTGTCTGGGCTATATCTCAGAAACCGTAAGGTATAGGAAGTTGATACTTGGTAATGACATTTGTTGGGAGTTGTAGGTTTGCAACGTCCCGGTGTGATCTAATTTGACCTTTGACCTTGCCCCGGTGACCTTGACCGGTAAATTCTCGTCCGCCTATATCTCAGAAACTGTAAGGTGTAGGAAGTTGATACTTGTTAGGGACATTGGTTGGGTGTTGTAGGTTTGCAGTGTCATGGTGTGATCTTGATTTAACCTTTGACCTTGCTCTGTTGACCTTGACCTATAAAATCTTGTCTGGGCTATATCTCAGAAACCGTAAGGTATAGGAAGTTGATACTTGGTAATGACATTTGTTGGGAGTTGTAGGTTTGCAATGTCCTGGTGTGATCTAATTTGACCTTTGACCTTGCCCCGGTGACCTTGACCGGTAAATTCTCGTCCGCCTATATCTCAGAAACTGTAAGGTGTAGGAAGTTGATACTTGTTAGGGACACTGGTTGGGGGTTTTAGGTTTGCAATGTCATGGTGTGATATTGATTTAACCTTTGACCTTGTCGTAGTGACCTTGAGTTATAAAATCTTGTCTGGGGTATATCTTGGTGACTGTAAGTTATAGTAAGTTGATACTTAGTTATGACATTTGTTGGGAGTTGTAGGTATGCAACGTCATGGTGTGACTTTGTTTTGACCTTTGAGTTTGCCGTAGTGACCTTGACCTATAAAATCTTGTCCAGGCTATATCTCGGAACTGTAAGGTGTAGGAAGTTGATACTTGGTAGGGACATTGGTTAGGGGTTGTAGGTGTGCAACGTCATGTTGTGACCTTGATTTGACCTTTGACCTTGCCGTAGTGACCTTGACCGATAAAATCTTATTCTGGCTATATCTCAGAAACCATAAGGTGTAGCAAGTTAATACTTGGTATCGACATTGGTTGGGGGTTATAGGTGTGCAACATCATGGTGTGATCTTGATTTGATCTTTGACCTTGTGATATTGTCCATGAATTTTAAAATCTTGTTGGCCTCTTGAATTCTGTAAGGTGTAGAAGGTTGACACTTAGGGATATTGATTGGGGGTGTTTGTGTGCATCATGGTGTGACCTTTAGCTTTGGCTCTGCTAAAGTGTGTTCACTTACCATACTTTAGACATCTTTCTGTTATGACAAAGATATATACATATTTCTTTATTTGTCGTATTTGTTACAAATGCATGTTAATGGAGAGGAAAAAGAGAGGAAAAGAGAACAGACACAGAACACAGAAACAAAAGAAAAGATCTGCAGCATTAGATTAGATATATGTACAGAGCTGCACAACTCAAAACCACATATGGTATTACTCACACCCTGTACAGAAATAGTTAAGCATAATATGCAGTTCTTCATTAGTAAGCAGACATCCCACTCCACTTTTTATAACACTGTCTCTGTGGTATAATAATGGCTTTATGTTTTCAGCATATACATAATCTAACTGTGTAGGTACTGGTAAAGTAGTACTGACTGACAGTGTCACACATGCATATTACATCATACAGCATGTTCCAATATACATTATATTTTGAAAGTATACTACAAATACTTTGGCTAACACTAGATCTGCTGCCTTCTTTTATCAGATTGCCACACGTAGATAAGATAGGGTTATGACTAGTTAAAATACTGTTCATAAATTTTACTATTCTTCTATGTATCTGGCCTTCAATGTTTAAATCCTCAACAACCAAGTACAACAAATTTGAATGAGTTCTAGCATTTACCTTTATCAAAATAAAGAACACATCTCCTCCATGAAGAACAAAAAGCATTTACTTTTGAGTCAGTGACATCCCATAATACAACACCATATAATGCCATACAGTAGCTTTTCAGTAGTTTATACTTAACATAATTACAATTTCCAAAGTTTGACATTATAAAGTTGACTAGTATTATGAAATCATTCTGTATCATTTTGTGTCTTACCTTAGGTCGAACAAAATTACCAAGATGTTTAGTGTACGGCACAGCTTTTATCTCACTGCTGTTGAATATTACATTAATGTTTTCTGTTTTGTTTTTACCATAAATGAAAAGTTGACTCTTTGAAGGATTTATACTCACATTATATTCTTCCCCAAATTTCTGAACTACAAACTACACTTCAAACTTGACAATCTTGAAGCTAGCAGTGTAACGTCGTCTGTATATCCCAAGGCACCAAAAAAGATATCCCCAATATGACATCCATAGCCACTGACTTTAAGCCTTTGCAGTAGCTTATCAATATATATACAAAATAAAATAGGAGACAGCACTCCACCCTGCTTAACACCATTTGAGACAGGGATTTCAGGTGACAATTCATTTCCCCATTTAATTCTTAATTTTTGACATGTGTACATTTTAATAAGAAATCTAATAATAACTGGACATAAACCCTTTTTCTGTAATAGCTTGAACAACTTGATGTAATGCACATTATCAAAAGCTTTAGATGCATCTAGCAAGATACAATATACTTCACTTTTTGGTTCAAATAGTACTGTATGGTTTTGTTGAGTACAAAAGTGCACTGAGTAGTTGAACATTTGTTTTCAAACCCAAATTGAAGATTTGGTGACCTAAATATATGATTGTTCTTTTCAAGTAGGACATTGTCAAGAATCTTACCAAATATACTACTTAAACAGATCCCTCTATAATTATCTGAGTCATTTATTGACTTGCGTTTATTTTTTGTTACTGGTATAATAGTTCCAGTCAGCATTTCATTTGGAACAACACAGTGTACTTGTAAACTTGTGTACAGCATGGAGAGAATAGTTTTAAATTTTAACGTAGTATGGATAAAAAAAATTTTGACATTTTAGTGATATAGCCATCACCTTTATCTTTCCTAAGTTTTCTGATACCATTAGTTACTTCATGTACAGTAACAGCATGGGATGAATAACAACTTCCATGCACACAACCACAAGATATAGCAGACCTGACTTCATGCTCAAGGTCAATCATTTCATGATAGTTATAAGACACAGAGTTATGCAAAGTTGTGTATTTTTCAGTGAAAATCTCACATATTTTCTGTTCACCAAGTACACCATCAATGAAGCTAGGTAATTTTATTGCACTGCAATAGCTTACCATGTGGGACTCAATGCTGTTCTCGGATGGCCGCAAGGCATCAGGCCAACGTCTAAGAAAAATAGACATTTATAGTTGGCCGTAGCCTCCAGTTGTCGTCACGTGATAACCTTTGACCTCTCGTCCTACTTTCTCGTTGGCTGCATGGATATGTAGCATTTACCAAGATGCAAAAATAAGTATTACTCTTAAACCCCCTGGGGCTCCTATAGGAAAGGTTCCGCTACCAATTCTTAAGGAATTGAAACACCAAGCTAGGCAAAATATCTCCACACTCAACTTTACTGCTGCCTTTGCCAAGACTTCATCTTCTTACAATGCTTCTCTTGAAAAGTGTCAACATAGCATAAAGTCAACCTTCAAGAAGGTTAAGACTCAGATCCAGAAAGGAGCCAATCCGGAGAAAGCAGCAAAGCGTGGATATGAACAAGCCTGTGAGTACTTAGATACTTAAAAGACTGTTCTTATTCAACACAGGGCTCTCACATGCCTCAGCAAATCCATAGCCCATATACTCCAGAGGGAACTATATTCTATGGGTAACACTGTCTTGCTTAGGCGCGAAGCCGAAATGACCCTTTTGCAACCACATTTAGGGGAAACGAGACGCCAAGAACTCAGGAACTCATCCTTTTGGGACCCCTCCTTGTTCAAGTCTCAACTTGTGAAGGAAGGTGAAGACTTCCTCCTCGAAAAAGGCACCTCTAAAGACTCTCAGGGTTTTGAATCCTATAAGCCCTTTTGTGGTCCCCACAACAAGAAAAGAGGCTCCTACAGGAAACACCCCTATGGGGGCAACTCCTCACAAAGCAGTAACCATTCATTTTCCTCAGGTAGGGGGAAAGTTCAGAGAAGTTCAGAGGATCCAGGGGTCGTTTTCGACCCCACAACAGGGGGCGTGGGCGTGGAAACCCCTCTCCCCAATGACTCCTTAAAAGCCTCCCTCAGTCCACCAGTAGGAGGTTGCCTCCGTTCTTTCAGAAGAGACTGGCAAACAAACAAATGTTCATCCAACGTGTTACACATTATCACCAATGGCTACGTACTGCCATTCCTTTCAAAACCAAATTTGGTCAGATTCCCTCTGATTCTGTCAGAGTACAAGGCCCGTCAAAAAGACCAAGCTCTGGCCACTTGTATCCAGTCTCTTCTGTCAAAGAATGCAATCGAAAGGGTGGAAAATGTAAAATCTCTCTTGTTTTACAGTCGCCTGTTCCTAGTACCCAAGCCTCACCAAAGGTGGAGGCCAGTCATAGACCTAAGCAGGCTCAACACTTTTCTACACGTAGAAAAGTTCAAAATGGAAACTCCAGAGACCATCAGGACCTCCCTGATTCCAGGGGAATGGGTATCGTCGATAAACCTATCAGACGCCTACCTTCACATCCCCATCCATCCAAACTTATCCTAAGGTTTTGCTACAGGTCCCAGGTGTTCCAGTTCACCTCTCTCCCATTCAGACTAGCCACAGCCCCCCAGGTCTTTACAATGATTGTAAAGGAAGTGAAGCTAATGGCCCTCTCCAGAGGACTCAGACCAATACCTGAACGACTGGCTGATCAGGTCCCAGTCTCCGGAGGAAGCCCAAGTGAACACTCAGGCAGTGGTAGACCTAACCCTGTCCTTGGGTTGGATAATAAATCAGGAAAAATCAGAACTGAAACCTACTCAGGTGTTTTTGCTTGTGGGCTACGAATACCATCTAGATTCAGCCCTTGTAAAACCCACTCAAGAGAGATGACTCAAACTTCAGGATTTGATCCTAAGACTCAAGTCAAGACATGTCTTGACTGCAAGATGTTTGATGTCGCTAATTGGGTTGCTTGCCTCAACGGAGAAAATGGTCCCGGAGGGACGCCTTCACATGAGGCTCTTTCAGTTTCACCTCAAGGAGCACTGGAGATATCCTCAGTCGCTGGACAGCCTCCTTCCTTGGACAGAAGCCATTGCAGCACACTTAGACTGGTGGCAAAATCCTTCAAACATGATGAGAGGTGCAGACCTTCATCCCAAAGACCAGTATCCAACTCTTTACAGATGCCTCAAACGAAGGTTGGGGCGCTCACTTAGATCAAAGTTCTACAAAGGGTCTGTGGTCAGACCGGGAAAAAAGGCTACACATAAACATTCTAGAATTGAAGGCGGTCTCCCTGGCCCTTCGAAGCTTCAAGGACCAGTGCCAGAACCAAATAATGCTAGTTGCAACAGACAACTCAACAGTGGTAGCCTACATAAACAAACAAGGAGCAACTCACTCAGCAGAGATGTGCACTCTCATGTGGAAGATCATGCCATCACTATCACATAACATTAAAAGGCAGACACATTCCAGGGTGTCTGAATGTGATGGCCGACCTTCTATCCAGGTCCAACCAAGTACAGTCAACAGAATGGTCACTGCATCCGCAGGTGTTCAAACAAATCTGTCAAAAGTGGTTCACTCCTCATGTAGATCTCTTTGCCACTCACCTGAACCACAAACTTCCACTGTACGTATCTCCTGTCCCAGACCAAAAGGCTTGGGACATAGATGCTCTGAACATAAATTGGACGGGTCTCACTGCCTATGCTTACCCTCCGACGGCTCTCCTTCACAGGGTGATCCAAAAAATCAGGCAATGCCATTGCCTGATCATCATAATAGCCCCAGGCTGGCCAGGGATGCCCTGGTTTTGGGACCTAGTGCAGCTCTCAACAGAGATCCCACTACAACTTCCAGTGTCAACAACTCTTCTCAAACAGTCCCACAATTATGTGTTCCACAGCAATCCACAGCATCTCAACCTCCACGCCTGGTGTCTAGGAGTGGACAGCTCCAAGAACAAGGCTTCTCTGTGGAGGTGGCAGAGAGAATTGCTGCCCCTCAGAGGCCATCAACAAGGACCATCTACAAGTCAAAGTGGGCCCTATTTGAGAAGTGGTGCAGAGAAAATTCGATAGATTTCTCCACTCCATCTGTGAAACAAGTCTCAGACTTTTTCATGTACCTGTACCAAGATCTAAACAGGTGCCCCTCGACCATCGATGGTTACAGGACGGCCATTGTTGACACTTTAGGCCCAGCGGGGCACCACATTGCACAAAGTTCAGACCTTCACAGGTTACTCTCCAGTTTCCACAGGGATCGTCCCAAAGGTTCCAGGAATCTTCCTAAGTGGAACCTTTCTGTTGTTCTTAATGAGCTCACAAAAGCACCCTTTGAGCCTGTGAAAGACACAGAGCTCAAACATCTGACTCTCAAAACTGCTTTCTTGCTAGCTTTGGTCTCCTGCAAGCGCCGCAGTGAAATCCATGCCTGGGTTGCAAACAAAGTATCTAATCTAGGCCAATGGGAAAAGGTTGCCTTGTTCCCTTCTTCTCACTTCATAGCCAAAAACCAACTAGCAAGAGAAGGTTCTGAAAGTGTGTCTCTGGTTACTATTCCTGCTTTGACTACCATTGTAGATAGACAATTCAAAGAAGACAGGACCTTGTGTCCCGTGCAGGCCCTGAGGTACTATTTGGATCGAACCAAAGACCTGAGAGGGTCTCGATCCCTCCTTTTCATCTCCTTCAAGAAAGGACATACCTCAGATATCAGACCCGCTACTCTCTCTTCTTGGTTGAAACAAACCATTCTACTTTGTTATAAACAAGCAGACCAACAAGCCTTGAACTTGGTTCAAGTTAAAGCGCATGACATTCGGGCCTTCGCGGCCTCTAAGGCGTTTTATGGTGGGGTATCGGTGGACCAAATCATGCAAGCCTGTCACTGGAAAGCTCACAACACATTTACAAATTTTTACCTAAATGACCTTACTTGCTCGGACAACGACAACAATATGTATCTGGGACCAGTGGTGGCGGCACAAGTCCTAGATCCTTCCCCTCAGACCAGGTATCATCGGAGGGAAAAGAAGGGGGGGGGGGGGGGCATATTCGCTTCAACCAAGTCTTCAGGAGTCTAATCCCAGGGTCTAGGTATAGGTTTACCTCTCAAGATGTTACGGGTAAGGTCATTTTTTATTTTTAGTTTATCAAGAATATATGTATTAAGGACTTATCAAGTTGTCATTAATCTCGTATTCGGTGGCAAAAATTTATGAGAATTCCAACCATTGGGCTAGTTTTTCACTCGTGATTGGGCCCTAAGGGCCCTTACACCTCTAAAGTGAGCACGGCTGCACTTTTCTCCTACAATGAAAACATCTTCACAGTTTTTAGCACTGTCATTCATCCTTTTCAAGTTTTTGGCTCTTCACAGGCCCAGTCTTCAGGATTGGGGCACTGTTTACGGGACTCAGACTGGTATTTCTAACATTCATTCTAATCTATTACTTCAAAATCTAAGAAAAATTGACATATCTTCCAGTCTCAGCTGTAATCCCACCACCGGGCGGTTGGATTCAGCATTGAGTCCCACATGGTAAGCTATTGTAGCGCAATAAAATTGAAAATTTTAATTACAAGCTTACCATGTGGGACTCAAAAGAGTCTAACCCTGCCTCCCCACTGTATTACAGCTGAGGGGTAAGGTTTAAAAAAATTCAACGAGAAAGTAGGACGAGAGGTCAAAGGTTATCACGTGACGACAACTGGAGGCTACGGCCAACTGTAAATGTCTATTTTTCTTAGACGTTGGCCTGATGCCTTGCGGCCATCCGAGAACAGCATTGAGTCCCACATGGTAAGCTTGTAGCTACATTTAAGTAATTAAAATTTTCAACTTTATTTTATTACACTTTTTCTTTCTGAATTCTTTCCAGAAATTGACATTCCTTTCTTGTAAAAGTCCCTTTGCCATTTTATCAGCAATTATATCATCTTTTTGTTTGTTAATTAGTTTAATTGCATGGTGATAGTTAGCCCTAGTTTTTTGCATTATATCTGCTACAGTACCTGTTCTAGGTTTTCCGCAATCACTCCATATCTTATGCCAAAACAAAGATGTACCGTTGTAATCTTCTACATAGTTATTCCAACAAAGTTTAGCTTTAACTCATGTTTTAGACAATGTATTAGGGATACAAGCATTACCTGCCTCTAACATTATCTGTTTAAGATCATTGTACACAGTTTTTAAATGGTTTATATGACCACTGTTTGTACAGCAAAAATTGTGGCAACTGAAAACATCTCTTAATATTGCAACATTGTTTAATTTCTTATCAACTGTGTTCTGATACAAATTCAGCTCATGCTGTGTTACAGAATTCCAAAGGAGGTTTGTAGACTGATCCATAACAATATTAAAGTTTTCAACAGAAATGGCTACAGAAATAGAAATATGGTCAGAGAGATTGTCACAGCTATGTAACACACAGTATTTATTAATGATATTTGAAACATTATTACATCCAACAAAATGGTCAATAATGGACTCAGAACCGTCAATTTTACTCTGAAATGTTTAATCTATTGTATTATTATCACTGGAGAAGACTTGCAAACTTTCTTTTAACATAAAATTTTCAAACAAAGTAACTGCTTTTGATCCTAAACGTCTGAAGTCTGTATTTAAATCTCCACCAACTATAACATAATCAAATTATAATTCTACTAATAGTCCAGAGACTGTATTGAAAGTTTCTGAATATTCAGAGATTGTTGCAACTGATTATTATATGCACTTTTACATAATTGTTCTATTTAGTTAATAAATTTAGTTTGAATCTTTAGTTTACTAATTAATGCCGTCATCATGCTATTGAATTGTCTTGTTTTAATACTTTATCTGTGCATACATTTTCTTTCTCTTGGACATCATTTTTCTCTGTTTAAACATTATTTGGACCTTTATATAAACTAACACTGCTCTGAAAGTATCCTGATCTTTGTACTGTTTCACTACTTCTATATCTCATGGTGTTGAAAACTATTTCCCCAGGCTGTGGGGTACAGGCATCTCTGATGCTGTTTTTCATTCTTAGGCTAATTCTATGCCTTTAAATACATAAAAATTGGGTTCGATTTTAGTTGATACAAGTTATCATTTTAAAGTTGATACTACAGAAAAAAAGGAGGCTTTGATGACCAAGTGGTTGTGTTGCATATGTTAATGTGTCGGTCACGTTTGTTGTAATGAATCATGAGTTGCAGTATTACCTGCTTTTAGTGCTTTCTGTTTTTTAATTTCTAGAGGGACTCCAGTCACTTGATAATCTGAAATTTCTCAATCTCGCAGGAAATCTAATTACAAGGTAAGCATGTATGTCTATTATTCATGAGTTAAACTGTCTAATCAGGTGTTTATTTTTGGGCAGGTTGCATGTAACCAACCAATTGATTTGTTCGACATCTGTCCGTCAACATTTTGGTTTGCGGACTCTAACTTGAAGAGACTTCTGCCGATCCATTTGAAACTTAATAGGGTGGTAGGGAATCACCTAGGCCAGGTTGCTTTCAAAATTGGTGCCATTCAGAAAAACAAGATGGTCGCCCTGGCTGCCATTTAGAAATTCTGTTTCCGAATTCTAACTTGAAGACACTTCAGCTGATCGATTTGATAATAACAGGATGGTGGGGTACCACCCAGAGCAGGTTGCTTTCAAAGTTGTTGCCATTTGGAAAAACAAAATGGCTGCCATCTTAAAATTCCATTTCTGGACTCTAACACGAAAACAGTTCTGCAAATTGAATTGAAACTCAACAGTGTGGTAGGGGATCACCTAGGCTAGGGTGTTTTTGAAATTGGGGTCAGTCCGTTTGCCCGTTTTGGGTGTGCAGTCATCCAAATTATTTTGGTTTCCCGACTCTTACTCAAAGATGCTTTGTCCGATCAACTTGAAACTTAACAGGGTGATAGGACACCAGCAGGGCTTGGTTGCTTTCGAAATTGGGGTCAGTCTATGTGCCCATTTTGGGCTTACACAGATCCACAATATTTTGGTTTTCAGACCCTAACTTGAAGACGCTTTGTCCGTTTAACTTGAAATTTAACAGGGTGACTGGACAACACCATGGCCTGGTTGTTTTCATATTTAAGCGGCCCGTCAGGGGCGCTTATTTGTTTTCACGTAAGTTTGACTGATCACTGCCGCCGCCAGATTATGGTCTCCCTTGAATAACTTCTTGGGCTTTCAAATTTTTCTTTCCTTCTTATCTTTCTTTAAAACTATAGGGGCGGGAAAATTTTTTGGGATACTTTGCAGAGACCTTGAGCTTTACTTAAGGTAACATTAAGCATTTTTCAAAAACACCCCGTCATCGCGTTTCAGAAAAAAACACACACACCAGTGCTATAAAATTCATCAGGTACATTCTGGACTTTATGGTGACCTTAAAGTGTTAATATAATTGGAGCTATGGCCCCCTAAAGTCTTAAATTGGAATTAAGCCGTCTGGCTCCTTTTTGTTTCCATATCTAATGTATATTGATATTGAAGTAGATCAAAAGAAGACTCTTACTACCTTATGATTTAAATATTAATGATGTTATGGCCATCTTAAACTTAAAATGTAGGGGTTTTCAGCCCTAAGCTCAGTTAATGTTTAAATTTTTAAAATAAAACTTGGCACATTTATAAAGGTTGGCAGAAAGGGTCACTCATTTTATGGTCACCTTAAAGTCTCAATATAAATGAAGGTATGGTCACCTTACAGTGAAAAAAGGAAGTTTTAAGCCTCCAGCAATCTTACTGTTCAACTGACCTCAGCTAGACTTTATGCACTTATAAAGAGTAACAAAAGGGACATTCTTATTTTATGGTCACCTTAAAGTCACAATATGAATGAAGTTATGGCCACCTTGCAGTGAAATTATGGAGTAATTACTCTCCAGCTATCGTATTGTTCAGCTGACCTCAGTTAAATTTTGCAAACCTATTAAAGATGAAAATGGGGACATTCTTATTTTCTTTCCACCTTGGAGTTCCAATACAAGTACAGTCATGGCCACCTTGAAGTAAAAATGAGTGTTTTCAGCTCCCAACCGACTTACTCTTCAATGACATCAGTTCAACTTGACACATTGATTAAGTTTAAGGAAGACTTTTAATGACATTTTTCCTTAAAATTCCTGTTTTTATGTCATGTCAGTCAGCTGACATTATGGCATCACTCTGCGGCGTCCGTGTCTGCGTGAACAACTTCTCCTCCAAAACTACAAGACCCAGAGACATGCCATTTTTTTTAAAAGATACCTTATCTATCGAGGATGATAAATCGTAAAATCCATGCAGATATGTCTGTTCGTTTGTTCCACAGAGCCATTAGAAGAGAGGTACCCCTCCAAAGTCTGAAAATTTCAACACTTTATCATAATTTTCTCATTGACTATTGCAGAGACTTCTCTCATATTTTGCATATATGTACTAGGCCACCAGTAGATTCCCTTGTGGGAGTATCAGGCCTGG
The DNA here is from genome assembly GCA_964017235.1 of Sabellastarte sp. h YS-2021. NCBI lineage: Eukaryota > Metazoa > Annelida > Polychaeta > Sabellida > Sabellidae > Sabellastarte > Sabellastarte sp. h YS-2021. The sequence goes on from OZ024928.1 coordinate 143,869,991, forward strand.
ACCTTTCTTAATTATTTTTTTATGAATTTTTGATGCATTAAAATTCATGTATTCATGCACTAAATCACTTATAACTTGAAAAGTATTACATGTAGAGCATTTTGTTAAATGTGTTTTTGATGTAGTTTTGTGTCAGTTATAACATAGTAAAATTTCAGAACTGTAGCCCCTTACATAATTAAGTAATTGCTGTAAAACCTAAACATTCTACTGCAGTAAATAATCTTTTTCTCACCTGCATTTTATTTCAGTGAGGGGAGTGAGGAAGAGGCAGTCTTTTTCTGCACAGATCTGCCCCCTCCCCACTCCCCTCACTAAATAAAAATGCATGTGAGAAAAGAATTGCCTCTGTGTATGGGGGATGGGGGGAAGTGGGATTATGTGTGTGTTTTGTAAAAAAAAGAAAAAGAAAGAAACTGAAAGAAAATGGAAAGGTTCACTGTCACTGAGCTTTATCAAGCCTAGCTGTGCATGCTGTTATTTTGCTTACAGTCTAATACTGCAACTGATACAGTTTTTAGATAATCCACTTTCCCATCAGATACAAAATACAGTAAAGCTTACCTTCTCCTTACAGTCTCATACCACAACTACCACAGCTTTATTAACTCAAGTCTCCATCTGGGCCGCTCATTTTTGTTAGCAAAAACCTTTTTCTAGGTGGGGTTGTTTTGCCCGTTTTGGGCGTGTGCTCATCTAAAATATTTTGGTTTCCAAACTCTAACTTAAAGATGCTTAGTTCGATCGCTTTGAAACTTAACAGTTTGATAGGACACCACTAGGTTGCTTTTGAAATTGGTGTCCGTCTATTTGTCCATTTTAGGCGTGCGTGCATCCATCTATATTATGCTTTCTGAAGTCTATCTCGAAGCCGCTTCCACTGATTGATTTGAAGCCAGGGTTGGTCACTGCCTGGGCTAGGTTGTTTTGAAATTGGTGTCCGTCCATCTGATAACTTGTGCGTCTGTCAACATTTTTACCCCACAGCCCTTATGGGCTTTCGGGGTATTGTTTTCACCTATGGTGTCCGGATGGGCGGGCAGGTGGCGGGAAAAAGTTTGTCCGGGCTGTATCTCAAAAACTTTAAGGTGTAGGAAGTTGATACTTGGTAGGGACATTGGTTAGGGAGTGTACGTGTGCAACGTCATGGTGTGACCTTGATTTGACCTTTGACCTTGCTGTAGCGACCTTGAGTTTGAAAATCTTGTCTGGGCTATATCTCGGAAACCATAAGGTGTAGGAAGTTGATACTTGGTAGGGACATTGGTCAGGGGTGTAGGTATGCAACATCATGGTGTGACCTTGATTTGATCTTTGACCTTGCCGTAGTGACCTTGACCTATAAAATCTTGTCCGGGCTATATCTCAGAGACCGTAAGGTGTAGAAAGTTGATACTTGGTAGAGGCTTTGGTTCGGGGTTGTAAGTGTGCAACGTCATGGTGTGACCTTGATTTGACCTTTGACCTTGCTGTAGTGACCTTGACCTATAAAATCTTGTTCTGGCTATATCTCGGTAACTGTAAGGTGTAGGAAGTTGTTGCTTGGTAGGGTCATTAGTTAGAGGCTGTAAGTGTGGAACGTCATGGTTTGACCTTGATTTTGACTTTTGACCTTGCTGTAGTGACCTTGACCTATAAAATCTTGTCTGTGCTATATCTCGGAAATCATTATGTGTAGGATGTTGATGCTTTGTAAGGATATTGATTGGGGGTTGTAGGTGTACAATATCATGATGTGACCTTGATTTGACCTTTGACTTTGCCGTAGTGACCTTGACATATAAAATCTTGTCTGGGCTATATCTCGGCAAGCATAAGGTGTAGTTAGTTGATACTTGTTAGTTACATTGGTTAGGGGGTGTAGGTGCGCATCCTTGTATGACTTTTAACTTTGGCTCTGCCTCTGTGTTCACCTGCCTGATTTGAGACATGTTTCTCTTATGACAAAGACGTGTGGATTGCTACAACTGATTATTACATGTACTTTTACATAATTGTGCTATTTCAATTGACAGCTATTCTCCAGAAAATAAATTTTACAGCTTCATAATTATTGGTCATCTTGCTATTGAAAATTGTCTTGTTTTAATACTTTATCTTTACATACATTTTCTTCCTCTTAGAAGTTACTTTATCTACTTAAACATTATTTGGACCTTCATATAACTGACACTGCTCTGAATGTTTCCCAATCTTTGTACTGTTTCACTACTTCTATATCTCGTGGTGTTGGAAACTATTTCCCCAGGCTGTGGGGTACAGGCATCTCTGATGCTGTTTTTACTTCTGAACTCTAACTCAAAGACGCTATCACTGATTTCAAACTTCACATTTCAAACTTGACAGAGTTGAAGGACAGCACATCATTATTTTGAAATTTCTAGCACAGCTATCATCTGGCACCCTGTCAGTAAAACCGATTGTGCAACCTGCCTGTTAGGGTCTATGCACCCAGTTTCTTGTTCCATATTGCCCCACTAAGCTCTGGTCAATCACTAACAGCCTTGAAAGGAAACAGAATTCAGTCATACCAGAGGAAGTTTTGTGGTTGGAGATTACAAACTGTTCAAGTTATTAAAACTTGCACCACATTTACTCTTTGCCAACCATGATGGCATTTGAATTTGGTGCTTAAGTATGAAGCATAATGATTATGTTTCCTACTTAAGCACCAAATTCAAATACAGCCATTTTAATTTCAGGGCAGGAGTTAAGCAAAATAACTATACATTGGAACTACATGCTAGCCAACTCAGATAAGATTTGAACTGGTCAATTGCTGTTTGAAGAAATAAAATGAAGTAGAAATAATAAATGAAGTAGAATGAAGGGGGTAATATGTATTTTATATCCTTGTTTCTGTCCTGCAATTTTCTGGTTGATACAATGGCACCTACTGCCACCTAGCTACTTATTTATTGCAGGTTACTTTTATTTCTATCATAGTTACAAATGATTTATAGCCTGTTTACATGTACAAGATGTTGTTTTGTGATAGTATTAGCTTTAATATGCTTTAAGGCTCTACTATTTTGTGGTTTCAGCCCAGATACTCTACGGTGCTTATCGACTCTTGATAAACTAGAAGAGCTGAGATTGCAAGACTCTCTACACGATTTGAATAATCCAATTTGTATGAACAACACCTATAAGCAGGATGTGCTCAGTATTCTGCCAGACCTCAAGACACTAGACGGTATCAGCTGCAAGATGTTTATTTACTTATCATATTACAATGTCTAAATTTTGAGGGACACAAATTCCCAAATGCGTGAAGCATTTGTCTGAATCTAGTATGATGAGATGGGAGATATTCTAGTGCATTTAAAATCTGTCCAATTAATACACACAATGAATGTAAACTTCATTTTTATTCATATTTGATAAGTGAATATACTTATGCCTGACAAGAGCATCATTTTAAAGGTAATTCAAACTCTCAACCGTCAGTCCATTTTTGGGTTATCACTTATGCATAAGGCAATCAGTCTAAAATTACTTCATAGATTTCATGCATATCAGGAGTACAGTTATGCATGGTGAACACAATTTCTGCTTTCAAGTTTTCTTAAACTCACCACAAAAACTTACTAAAGATTAGGCCTTCCCGCAAGAAGGCTTCTTGCGAGAAGGCTTAATATAATCTGTTTTGAATTTTGCCCAATTCCGTTAATAGAATATTGTTTAATCAAATTAAGGTTTAATTCAGGAGTAGTTGGTAGATTCATGACATGATTAATTTTACCAGCTTGTGTCATTATGGATATGTATGTGTTGTTAATTAATTGTCAATTAATGTTGTACACATACCTTTTATATATTTAAAATTTTGAAAACTTCCGTCATCCTTCAAAACATTCATTCAACAATGATTTACTCTTTATCATAAAATATGTTGCTTGCAAACATATGTTAAATATCACACAAACATATGTTATGGTGACCATTTTATAAATACTATGTTATTTACAATTCAATGCAATTTTCAGTTGCAATTTTTTTCAGGAGAAAGGCTGATTGGAAAAGGCAGTGAATTGTTCAAGATGTGTTCAGAACTAGATCGCTTGATAGCAGGTGTGAAGATGAATTGTAATTATCTGTGGAAGAAAATCTGTTAATCCAAGTGCTTTTTATTCTTTCTGCCTTATTCACACTGTGTCAAGTAAAACAATTATGCTATAAATCCGACAGTTGACTTCCATATTCTTATGTTAAAGATATTAATCTCTGTGTGTCAGACCAATACAAGTTATACAACATGGCCAGTCTCCTGTGTCTGTTTAAAAATGACTTCAGATATGTTCCAGTTTATGGTGATTTTTTTTCAAAATACCTTATTAAACGTACCTTGAAAAGGGCGCCTGTTTGTTTTTATGTTCACTTTACCCACTGCATAGATTGTAACCATATTTGGCACTTATATACTTTAGGTGTGGGAAAATGTTTCCTTATTCTTGGCCTTTAACCTTTATCAAGATCATGTGATAAGAAACAAGTTTTTTTGGGTTCACTCACTTGTCATTGCCGCTCAGCTAAATCAACCGGTACTTACTGTAGGAAGGTGTTATTTTACAATATGTCAATACTATCAAAATCTCAAGCCAATTGGACTTTTGGAGTGATTGGACCATAATTGATGAAATTATGAGCGGTTTTATACCAGCTAGTAATCAGAAAGCTTAAATTCATCACAACCACCTTGTTCTCTCCTTATCAGTTACATTTAGAGCCATAAAATGTATTGGGGGTTCATTGGAGACCATCAAACTGGGGTCATAAAATCAAAGATTTAGAGTTTTGCGCTTATATCTCTTTCAATATTGCCTTCAGAGGTTTTGAATGTATTGGGAGCTAATCGGAAACCATATACTGGCAGTCAAGTAAGCTGGTCAGATTTACCCCCTGCACCCCCTCCCCCCGAAGAGATGATCCGGATCTGAATAGCAGTATATCGGCCAAGGGTTTGTGCTTTCTTGATTTTAAAAGCAAACTTCTGATTGACTAATATGAGGTAATAAGGTGTTCCTGTTTTGGGTATACAAAGAACACACTGTAACATTTGTAAGAATCCATAATTTTGCCTTCAGAGGTTTTGAATGTATTGGGAGCTAATCGGAAACCATATACTGGCAGTCAAGTAAGCTGGTCAGATTTACCCCCTGCACCCCCTCCCCCCGAAGAGATGATCCGGATCTGAATAGCAGTATATCGGCCAAGGGTTTGTGCTTTCTTGATTTTAAAAGCAAACTTCTGATTGACTAATATGAGGTAATAAGGTGTTCCTGTTTTGGGTATACAAAGAACACACTGTAACATTTGTAAGAATCCATAATTTTATGATTATGCATGATGACCTGAAGATCAGTATCACCAAAAATACATAATTTTTACCCTTGATGTCTGGATGGGTGGGTGTGCGGGCGGTGGAAAAAGTTAGTGTGGGCTATATCTCAGAAACTGTAAGGTGTAGGAGGTTGATACTTAGTAGGGACATTGGTTAAGAGTGTAGGTGTGCAACGTCATGGTGTGACCTAAATTTGACCTTGCTGTGGTGACCTTAATCTATAAAATCTTGTCCGGTCTATATCTCAGAAAAATCAAGGTGTATGAAGTTGATACTTGGTAGGGACATTGGTTGGGGGTTGTAGGTGTGCAACGTCATGGTGTGATCTTGATTTGACCTTTAACCTTGTCGTAGTGACCATGAGTTTCAAAATCTTGTCTGGGCTATTTCTTGGATTCAGTAAGGTGTAGAAAGTTGACACTTGGTAGGAACATTGGTTAGGGTGTATAGGTGTGCATCATACTGTGACCTTTAACTTTGGCTCTGGCAAAGTATGTTCACTTGCCATATTTGAGACATGTTTCTCTTATGACATAGATGTATGGATTCTCCAATTAATAAATTTTACAACTTCATAATTTTTAGTTTACTAATTAATGCTGTGATCTTGCTATTGAATTGTCTTGTTTTAATACTTTATCTTTACATAAATTTTCTCTATTTAAATGTTATTTGGCCCTTTATATAACTGACAATGCTCTGAAAGTATCCCAATCTTTGTACTGGTTCACTACTTCTATATCACATGGTGATGGAAATTATTTCCAGGCTGTGGGGTACAGGCATCTCTGGTGCTATTTTTTCTTTTTACTTTCACAAACATCTTTCTTCCTTTTATCCTTGGGCTGATTTGTTTTTTCATGCTTAAATCATCATTTCTTACTTTGAAGAGTATTTTCATCACACAATCTGTGGTAACCTTTCACTAGTATTATGCAGTCTTACCTTTACTCCTACCTACTTTTACATGTATTTTCTGTATTCTGAAGCAAAAATACTACCAATCAGCAGACTATGTCAGACCAGCATAGTGTGTGTGGTTTCACATTTTATCCATTTTCAGTGTGTAACTAAAGCTGGTGACACACTACACTTCAACTGATTTATTGTATTTACATTTTATCAAGCAAAATGCTTTTAAAATGGTTGTGCTTTGATTTTATTCCCAATTCAAGATTGGTCACACTTATAATAAGTTTAAGTGATTGGTATTTTCATTTTTTTGGCCCATTCTTCATTATTAATATACACCAGTCATTAAATAACTCAAGTGTCAGATGATAGACTGAAGAGGTTTAGAAAAATATAGCAATGATAAAGGCTTTATTTTGAGTTGATGTTCTTCACTAGCCTTTGATCCTTTGCTCTTGCTCTGATGAAAAAGTAAAATGAAGACTGTGTAGTAATAATCATAATAAAGATTAATCATATATATGAGAACTAATATTCGTATGGTTTTGTTGTTGTGCACACACTTGGTATTTATAATTATTTGTGGCTTTTAGAAAAAGATCAGAGTGATGTAAACAGTAAAACTTTGCCAGAAGCGAGCGATTGGATTCCCAAAGATTTCTGGGAAAATAAAACAGCCAAAAACTTTGAGTTGTCCAGCTTAGGAGATGCAGAGCAGCAGCTAAAGGGTTTGTTTTTTTTCTGTTATATTTTTCAGAGTAGAAATATATATGTCAACATTTAGTATGTTTTTAATGTAGCCTTGGTAATGAAATGCAACATACTACAGTTTGATATTCAGAATTCATTCCCAAGAAAGTTGGCCTGAGGTGATATACCTAATTTTTACAACAACAAAAATCCCAAATATTGAGAAAGTGTAAAAAGTTACTACACTGGTAGTCATATAAATTTGCAAATTTAATAAGTAAATTAAATTTTTATAAGTTAATACCCTATCCAATGAACAATTGCTAATCCGGTCGGCGCAGACCAGCCCGCCAAACGCCAGAAAAAGACGTCCTGTGTTTCCACCGGCTGGCCGGTCTCAGTCCTGTGCACTCCCCAGATGGCACCTCGTACTTCCTTCCTGTCTAGACAACCTGACGTCATAGCATCTTTTTCGTTGTCTAAACCTATTAGACCCCTAGTAAGCTGATAGCGGGGTCGGTGGGAGGGTCTTGTGTGTCCATTGGATAGGGTATTAACTTATAAAAATTTAATTTACTTATTAAATTTGCAATTTGTCTCAGAAATCGTAAGCTGTAGGCAATGGATACATAGTAAGGACATTGGTAGGAAGTGTAGATGTACAATATCGTGGTGTGACCTTGATTTGACCTTGCCGTAATGACCTTTACCTTTATAATCTTATCTGGGCTATATCTCAGAAACGGTAAGGTATAGGAAGTTGATTTTTGGATGAGGTGTGCAGGTATGCAAAATTATAGTAGGACTATTGGCCAAGCCAAAGTGTTTTCACCTGCCATATTTCAGACATATTTCTCTTATCACAAAGATATATGGATTGCTGCAACTGATGTGGTATTTTACTACTTAATGTTGCTATTGTCTTTGTTTAATACTTTATCTTTACATACACTTTCTCTTAAATGTTGTTTCTCTATTTAAACATTGTTTGGACCTTTACATAACTGACTCTGTTCTGAAAGTCTCCTGATCTTTGGAATGTTTCACTTCGTCTATATCTCAAAGTGTCGAAGTCTATTTCCCCAGTCTGTGAGTTATGGGCATCTCTGATGCTATTTTTGTAATGGCTTTAACCATTTTAACCTATTACCAGTCATTCACCCAGTTGTGGTTTGAGACATTTTAGATATTGTACTTTGTTAATTGCTATTGTACAGGTATTAAATAGAAAATTTAATAGTAAATTAAATTTTTATAAGTTAATATCTTACCTAGTGGACAGATGCATTTGTCCGGCGCCATGCCGGTCTCGCCAAACGTAGAAAAAAACGTCCTGAGCTGGGCTCTGGCCGGGACCGGTAGTGTCCTGTTCATTCGCCAGGTGGCTGTGTAGCCTACCTGCCGGTGCACTGCGCATGCTCGCGCATGCGCTCTTCCTCTTTTTGTAGACTACCTCAATAGACCCCTTGGCTAAATTAGCGGGGAAGGTAGGGTGGGAATTTCCCTGTCCACTAGGTAAGATATTAACTTATAAAAATTTAATTTACTATTAAATTTTCTATTTTATTGCGTTAATATATCTTACCTAGTGGACAGATGCAGAATAACTACCCAGTGGATGGAGGGTAGCCAAAATGGGAAATCCCAGATTCTAGGTAACTAGAAAGGTGGACCAGGTAATGGTTAAATAAACCAACCACAGGAACACCTTAGCTTCCACCCCCCCCCCCCCCCCCCTTTTTTGTGACCCAAGGATGTGACACTGCTATGAAAGTGCACAGCAAAGGGGAAGGTAAGGAGCAATTATACCTAGCAGAGGAAAGGAACAGGATAAAGGAAAACTAAATGATCCCTGGAACCACTTAGGATCATGGCAATCCGAGGGAATAAGTCTTAGCTACTAATGAGACTATGTACAAACATTGACAGCTCGAAGGTCTAATCATTGTGGACCTGCTGTGCAGCCACAATGGGACCCAGATGGAATCGTTCCGAATCAGCCCATGCTAAATCTTTGAGATAGAACTGCGTGAAAGTATTATGGGCTTTCCAGTGACAGGCCGAGAGAATCTGGTCCAAAGAGATCCCACCTTGAAAAGCCCTAGAGGCTGCAAATGCTCTAACATCATGAGCTTTGACCTGATGCAGGGTTTGCGCCTCCTCATCCGACAGTTGGTAACACAAAATAACTGTCTGCTTAATCCAGGAGGAGATAGTAGCAGGCACAATATCCTTCTGGAAACTGGGACGAAAGGATACAAACACCAGCTCTTTACCCTCTCGGCTATCCTTGGTCCTATCCAAATAGTACCGCAAGGCTCTAACCGGGCACAGGGACCTGTCCTCCTTAAGCGACCTATCCAGGGAAGTGGACAAGGCTGGGATAACCACAGGGGCTATCGAAGCAGGACCCTCCTTGGCTAGTTGGTTCTTGGAAATGAAGCTAGGAGAGGGGTACATAGAGACCTGAGTCCAGTTCTCTTGGTGCCTAATATTCCTGAACAGCCAGGCATGGATCTCACTGCGTCTCTTGCCTGAACCCAAAGCTAACAGAAAGACCGTCTTAAACGTCAAGTGTTTGAGAGATGCCTTCCGGAGGGGCTCAAAAGGAGCCTTAGTTAACTGGTGAAGGACCAAGGAAAGGTTCCAAGAAGGGATTCCTCGCCTGCCCTTTGGCTTGTCCCGATGAAAACTATCCAGAAGACGAGTGAGATTCTCGTCCTTACTGATGTTGAGCTTATCATTACCGACCATATCCGCAATGGCAGTCCTATATCCATTGATGGTGCTAGGTTGCAGATTTCTGTCCTTGAATAGGTACAGGAGGAAATCTGCTATTTGACTGAGAGAAGGCGACCTGAAGTCCACCTTATTCGAGTCGCACCATTTAACAAAAATGGTCCACTTTGACTTGTACATGGCTCTGGTTGAGCATCTCTGAGGAGCCTCAATTCTTGCTGCCACCTCGTCAGTGAACCCTTGCTCCTGGATGACACAGGATCTAGGAGCCAAGCATGAAGATTCAAGTTGCTGAGGTTCCTTTGTAGCAGTCCGTTGAACGGCTGAGTAATCAGATTCTGGTGCAGAGGAAGCTGGAAGGGAACCTGAACGGATAGATTCACCAGGTCCCAAAACCAAGGCATGTTGGGCCATCCTGGAGCTATCAGAATCATTCTGCGACAACCCTGATCCACCACCTTGGAGACCACTAGGTTGAGCAGGGAGACCGGGGGAAAGGCATACACCTCCAGATCCTCCCAAGGTTGACTCAGAGCGTCCACTGCCCAGGCTTTCCGATCCGGAACCGGAGACACGAACCTGGGGATCTTGAAATTGAAGCGGGTGGCGAACAAGTCCACCTGAGGTAGACCCCAATTTGAGCACAACAGATTGAATACCCGCTGATCTAGAGACCACTCTGTTTGGATCACTTGATTGTGTCTGGAGAGTTTGTCGGCTATCACATTCAAGCGACCCGGAATATGTCTGGCCCGCAGGACTATTCCCCTGGGATGGCACCAGGACAGAAGTCTCCAAAGGAGGGCACAAAGAGAGCCTGATCTCATACCTCCCTCCTTGTTTATGTAAGAGACTACAGTTGTGTTGTCTGTCGCAATTAGAACAATCTGGTTCTTGCACAGATGCTCAAAGCTCCTTAGGGCCAAGAGAACCGCCTTCAGCTCCAGAAAATTTATGTGGAGCTTTCCTTCTGGTGCTGACCAAACTCCTCTTGCAGTGGATTCTCCTAAGTGAGCGCCCCAACCTTCGTTTGAAGCGTCTGTAAAGACTTGAAGAGCGTGTTGAAGAAGGTGCAAAGGTTGACCCCGAAGCACATTGCTGTCGTCCAACCACCAGTCCAAATGAGGATGGAGAGACTTGGGAACCGGAATTACCTTCTCCAGAAGTTCCGGCACATGCCAATGACGCTTCAGGTGCCACTGAATTGGCCTCATATGGAGCCGACCAGCACACACTTGCTTTTCCGTCGCAGTCAGAAGATCTATCAGGGACATGAACTGACGAACAGTACAGGAGTTTCGACCCTTGATGAACCGAAGCTTCTCTCTTAGACTGGCTAGCCGGTCCTGAGTGGGCAAAACCCGACCGGTCAACAGGTCGAACCGGTAACCGACGAAGTTGAAAACCTGTTGGGGCACCAGTTCTGACTTTTGCATGTTTACCAGCCAACCCAGTCCTTGACATAGGTCCAAGAGGGTCCGGGTATGCTGTAGGCAGATTTCCTGGGAAGGGGCTCGTAGCAACCAGTCGTCTAGGTACTGGTGGATCCTGATACCCCTTGCTTGAGCCATTAGTTTGACCTCCTTGACCACCTTGGTGAATTCCAACGGGGCAGTTGCTAGACCAAAGGGAAGGGAAGTAAAGTGGTAGCTGACCCTGTTCATGTGAAACCTTAGATACTTCCTGGATCTCTGAGCAATGGGGATGTGGAAGTAGGCAGCGCTGAAGTCCAGCGAAGTGACCCATTCCCCTTGCTGAAGTGACAACCGGATTGTCTCCGGAGTTTCCATCTTGAAAGTGCCCGTTGACAGATAAGGGTTGAGTTGGCTTAGATCCAAGATCGGACGCCATTGTCCGTTGGGTTTTGGCACTAGGAAGAGTCGGTTGTAAAAAGCCAGCGAGGACTTGACCGCCACCCTTTCCACTACTCGCTTTTGCCTTAGGGACCACAGAGCTTCTACCAGGGCCTTGCTTTTGGAAGGGCTTGCGTATTTGCTCACAATCAAGGGAAAGCGGCTGAGATGTGGCCTTTCCCTGAAAGGAAGAGAGTAACCGTCCCTGAGAAGGGAAACTACCCTGGGATTTGAACCCAACTTTTGCCAAACTTGCCAGAAGCTCTGGAGTCTTCCCCCAACACTGGTTTTTGTGACAACATGTGGGACACTTTGAACAGAGGGGGCAAAATGAGAGAGAACGACACAAGAAACACCTTTGACAAGCTTTATTGACTTCATACTTTGAACGGGTCTTAAACCTTTCTTTTGCGGTTGCCCTGGAATAGTTGCAGAAAGAACAGGACTGACAACATTTATACAAGATACACTTTGTTTTGAGTTCAGACATGAAATATTCTGTTCTTGGTGAGACTTTTGCTTCACTGAAAACAACCCCGGACAACTGTGATTTACAAGGGGTGTTGGAACACTGTAATTGTCATTTATATGTTTTGAGGCCTCTAGATTTAGAAAAACGAGGGTTACCTCTACCTCGGCCTCTACCCCTATTGGCAGACCTAGAAAACTGTCGCCATGGCTGCTGCTCTTGCTCATGTTGCTGGGAACCTCTTTGGTGACCACGTTTATCAGAAGGCTTGTACCTGAAATTGCCTCTCCAGTTGGAGCGCTGCGAGGCGCCCGGACCGGGCCCTGGAGCAACTCCGGCTGATTCATATTTATTTATATCCTGCTCAGCAGTATTGAGGACAGCGTCCGGGAATAGGCCGTATCCGAACATAGGTGCATTACGCAGCATATTCCAAGTGTCCGGCTTGATCCCTGGTCTGACATGCTCAAGGTAGGAGTCACGACGGAGCAAGATGAGATTTGAGAGGTTGACAAAGAGGCTATCCGCTAAGTGTTGTAAAGCAGTACCCATAGAGAGAGAAACATTGTGATGGAAGGCTAACAAGTCCTTGATGGCCCTAAAAGCCTCCGTGACCTCCTTGGGGGATTTTCCCTTGCTGATCCTAGAACCCACAAAACCAACTGAAGCGGAGATACGGTCCTGTAATTCTGACGCACAGCGGTTAAATCCAGCCGCACTATTGACTACATAAGTCCCTTCTTTTGCACAACGCTCCCACCTTCTGAGGTACTCCTGTGAAATGGGCCTAGAAGGTGGTCCAGATGGGGAGTAGGATGAAGCCTTGATAATCCGCGGGAACTGGGAGTTCACCTTGGCCTCGCTGCCGGTCCAACTAAACAAATTCTTTCCTGGTCTGTGAGGGCCTTCTTGTCTAACTGTGTACATTTGGTACCAGCGGCTTTGAGATTTAGGGATTTTAACGAACTGGTCTTTTTTCAACCCCGCTGCATCTTGAGCACGTGAAGGATATCCTTCAGCAATGGTTGTATTGAGCTTTTCAAGTTTTTGGCACAGCCAGTTGTCTGGCGGCATTGCCACTGAGATTCGTGCCGGCTTCCTGGGGTGCTTTCCTCTCCACGGATTATTACTCTTGTCTGGTTCGGCCAAATCACTTTCGAAGACCGGAATATAATCCCAGCCCATAAAAGAGCGGATGGAGCGGACAGTTTCATGGAATGTAAGGTCTTCAGTCTGTTCCTGCTTCTCTAAGCCATCAGAAGACAACTCTCCCTCTTCTTCACCTCCGGATAACTCTGCTTCCGAATTGTCCTCCTCCGACAATTCTTGTCCAGGTGTATTCCTGTAAGCTTGTTCTGGTAGGAAGGAAACGCCACCGGAACCGGTAAATGCAACAGAGGAAGCAGTGGCAGTTTCAGTCGCAGGCTGACTGGGTGGACCGGTAGCAAGTTTCTCCGGACCGGGTTGTGGAACCGGTGGAACAGCCTGTTCTACAGTACCGATGGAAGCACCAGAGCGACCAGTGGAGGTAGCAACAGAGGAAACTGGTCGGAAGACTGGTTCCTGTGACAAAACTCCCGGGTCGGGAATGTCACTAGCAGGGGCCGGCTGATCCGGCACCGGAATGTCCTTAGACTTGTTACTCTTAGAAGATTTCTTACTCTTCTTTTTTGTCTTTGACTCACATCTGACAGTAAGATCCTGCTCTGCCAAGGGACCTACCGGACCGGTAGCCCGGGCAGAGGGATTTAAAAAGGGCTGGTCAGACAGCACTGGGTGTGAAGAACCCGGAGCAGAGGACTTTGGAGTGGAGAAGACATTGCCTCTTGAAAGAAGGGCCTCGAACCTAGCAAAGTGTTCCGCCCATTTGTCATTCATTTCTTCAAATTGGGCAGAGGTGACAAAAGAACCCGGCTGAGATGTAGACGGACCCTGCGCGGGGGGATGCGCAATAGGTTGAACAGATGCTTGTTCTTCTAAGTCTACAGAGCCAATGATTGTAACGTCCTTTGGGGAGACAAGTGACCCTGCACGTTTCTCTTTACGGATTTTATAAGAAGGTGTAGACAAGGTCTCACGCTGAGCTTCCGAAAATCCCTCACATATACTACAACTCAACCCTTTAACACACTGATCCTCACCAATCTTCTTTTCGCGACAACGCGCACACTTCTCATGCAAGTCAAAGGCAGCCATTGCATGGCTGCATGTACCTCGCCTCTGCCCTTTTAAACTGCCTGGTGATGCCATGATAACTAAATAATCCAATAAGTAAAGATTCGTAGCAAAAACACTAGTATGGTGCACAATAAAATTAACTTTATCAACTCTGTCAAAAAATTGACGAACTCCTTTCGCACCAAACAAAAAGAGGAAGAGCGCATGCGCGAGCATGCGCAGTGCACCGGCAGGTAGGCTACACAGCCACCTGGCGAATGAACAGGACACTACCGGTCCCGGCCAGAGCCCAGCTCAGGACGTTTTTTTCTAACGTTTGGCGAGACCGGCATGGCGCCGGACAAATGCATCTGTCCACTAGGTAAGATATATTAACGCAATAAAATTAGCCTTGGTTCCTGAAGGCAAGTGTAAAAGTTTGATTTATGTTGGAGGTAAAGAGAGAAAAGTTTTGCATATAGTTGCTGATAATGATTTTACACAGTAAACCACTGGCAACTTGGCAAGTATCAACTTTCCCCCTTTACATCAGGGCTGTGATTCTTATTGTCAAGTAATAAGCTGGAATGCCAGATACACGTACTGTAGTAATGTTGCATTTATATTGTGTATTACAGATCTGTTATCAGAGTGTCAACGGATATCAAACACTGCAGATGCAAAACTTAAGACTGTGACTCGGACTGATGACACTGAAAACAGCTAGCCTGTTTAACTGTGGCACAAACTTATTTTACTACTGTTCAATTTCAACTGTGATTTGTTTGTATCTAAAAGCTTCTTGTGGATGAAATTTTGTCAGGGGAAACTCTGTATTAATTTTATGCTTTTGATATATCTTTAAATATTTTCGTTAATGAAATGTGACTTAACAAGCTTCCTCACTATAGATATCAAAGGGTAGTTCACTCCAGAGATTGATTTTAGAAAAATGTTGCAGAATATTTTTCTTGTAATTTTAAATTAAAGGCCAGAATGGTTCAGGGCCTTATTAGCTCTTATGTTTACTTTTGTATAGATTCAGAAAATGTCAAAATACTGGGAAAAACATCAATCAAGAAATTTATTTTTTCTTCGGTAGCTGGTGTTAAAATTACCTGTATATGATGGGAAGTCATTGCAGAATTTTTAATGGGTATGGTAGGACTACACAGAGTTGTTACTATCCTGTTTTAAATACAATTATTGAGTTCAGATCTGGTCATACTTCTAAAAAGAAAATTACAATCAAACTAGAGGATCGCTCGTAAAAAAAAAAAGATAATGTTTTTGCATAGCAAAAACAAAGCGTCCCGAAAAGGATATAAAGGTGAGTGCTAAAGTATTAAGAAAATGCTTCGTTTCTAGCCTTATACTGTTGTGGCAACCAAAGTCAGCGCAGTCTGCTCTATCTAGCACGGTTTTCAAGATATAAGCATTTTTGTGTTTTGCAAAAAATAAACAAATTAAAAATGTCCGCTATATTTGGCGAGACAAAAATATTTTGAAAATTGGCATGGCTACTCTGCAGAGATACCCAGCAGGTCCAAAATTTTGTTGAGTTCACTCCATATAGCACGGTTTTCGAGATATAAGCATTTTTGTGTTTTGCAAAAACTTTGAAAATTCAAAATGGCCACCATTTTTGGGGAGACAAAAATTTTTGTCAAGACCACTGCCGTGGTGTGTATCTCCCGCCGAGCATTAAAGCAGAAGAAATAGCTTTTCCGAGATATTCACAATTTTTCATTTTCGTGTGTGAAAGGTCTTCCAAAAGTAGGTGAATGAGTTATTTGAGAAAAATTGGCTATCTGCAATACTATTAAGAGATAATTCACATTTACTCATTTTGAGTAGGTGAATAATTATCTATGGGTCTGAAACTTCACCAAGTGAAAGCTCTCCCAAAAGTAGGTGAATGAGTTATTTGAGAAAAATTGGCTATCTGCAATACTTTTAGAGATAATTCACATTTACTCATTTTGAGTAGGTGAATAATTAGCTATGGGTCTGAAACTTCACCAAGTGAAAGCTCTGCCAAAAGTAGGTGAATGAGTTATTTGAGAAAAATTGGCTATCTGCAATACTTTTAGAGATAATTCGCATTTACTCATTTTGAGTAGGTGAGTAATTTGCTATGGGTCTGAAACTTCACCAAGTGAAAGCTCTCCCAAAAGTAGGTGAATGAGTTATTTGAGAAAAATTGGCTATCTGCAATACTTTTAGAGATAATTCGCATTTACTCATTTTGAGTAGACGAGTTATTAGCTATGGGTCTGAAACTTCACCAAGTGAAAGCTCTCCCAAAAGTAGGTGAATGATTAATTTGAGAAAAAATGGCTATCTGCAATACTTTTAGAGATAATTCGCATTTACTCATTTTGAGTAGGTGAGTAATTAGCTATGGGTCTGAAACTTCACCAAGTGAAAGCTCTCCCAAAAGTAGGTGAATGAGTTATTTGAGAAAAATTGGCTATCTGCAATACTTTTACAGATAATTCGCATTTACTCATTTTGAGTAGGTGAGTAATTAGCTATGGGTCTGAAACTTCACCAAGTGAAAGCTCTCCCAAAAGTAGGTGAATGAGTTATTTGAGAAAAATTGGCTATCTGCAATACTTTTAGAGATAATTCACATTTACTCATTTTCAGTAGGTGAGTAATTAGCTGTGGGTCTGAAACTTCACAGAGTGAAAGCTCTCCCAAAAGTAGGTGAATGAGTTATTTGAGAAAAATTGGCTATCTGCAATACTTTTCGAGATAATTCGCATTTACTCATTTTGAGTAGTTGAGTAATTAGCTATGGGTCTGAAACTTCACCAAGTGAAAGCTCTCCCAAAAGTAGGTGAATGAGTTATTTGAGAAAAATTGGCTATCTGCAATACTTTTAGAGATAATTCGCATTTACTCATTTTGAGTAGGTGAGTAATTAGCTATGGGTCTGAAACTTCACCAAGTGAAAAGCTCTCCCAATAGTAGGTGAATGAGTTATTTGAGAAAAATTGGCTATCTGCAATACTTTTAGAGATATTCGCATTTACTCATTTTGAGTAGACGAGTAATTAGCTATGGGTCTGAAACTTCACCAAGTGAAAGCTCTCCCAAAAGTAGGTGAATGATTAATTTGAGAAAAATTGGCTATCTGTAATACTTTTAGAGATAATTCGCATTTACTCATTTTGAGTAGGTGAGTAATTAGCTATGGGTCTGAAACTTCACCAAGTGAAAGCTCTCCCAAAAGTAGGTGAATAAGTTATTTGAGAAAAATTGGCTATCTGCAATACTTTTAGAGATAATTCGCATTTACTCATTTTGAGTAGGTGAGTAATTAGCTATGGGTCTGAAACTTCACAGAGTGAAAGCTCTCCCAAAAGTAGGTGAATGATTAATTTGAGAAAAATTGGCTATCTGCAATACTTTTAGAGATAATTCGCATTTACTCATTTTGAGTAGGTGAGTAATTAGCTATGGGTCTGAAACTTCACCAAGTGAAAGCTCTCCCAAAAGTAGGTGAATGAGTTATTTGAGAAAAATTGGCTATCTGCAATACTTTTAGAGATAATTCGCATTTACTCATTTTGAGTAGGTGAGTAATTAGCTATGGGTCTGAAACTTCACCATGTGAAAGCTCTCCCACAAGTAGATGAATGAGTTATTTGATAAAAATTGGGTATCCGCAATACTTTTACAGATAATTAGCATTTACTCATTTTGAGTAGGTAAATAATTAGCTATGGGTCTGAAACTTCACCATGTGAAAGCGCTCCCAAAAGTAGGTGAATGAGTTATTTGAGAAAAATTGGCTATCTGCAATACTTTTAGAGATAATTCGCATTTACTCATTTTGAGTAGGTGAGTAATTGGCTATGGGTCTGAAACTTCACCATGTGAAAGCTCTTCCAAAAGTAGGTGAATGAGTTATTTGAGAAAAATTGGCCATCTGCAATACTTTCAGAGGTAATTCGCATTTACTCTTTTTGAGTAGGTGAGCAATTAGCTATGGGTCTGAAACTTCACCAAGTGAAAGCTCTTTGGGATAGCTGCTCTGCAGAGATACCCTGAAGATAAAAAATTTCGTCGAAATCGCTCTATGTAGCACGGTTTTCGAAATATTAGCATTTTTGTGTTTTGCAATTTTTGCGTGAAAATTCAAAATGGCCGCCATTTTTGGCAAGATAAAATGTTTTTGAAAATTGGCATGGCTACTCTGCAGAGATACCCAGTGGGTCAAAAATTTCGTCGAAATCGCTCTATCTAGCACGGTTTTCGAGATATAAGCATTTTTGTGTTTTGCAATTTTGCGAAAAATTCGAAAATTCAAAATGGCCGCCATTTTTGGCGAGAAATTTTTTGTTTGAAAATTGGCATGGCTACTCTGCAGAGATACTCTGCGGGTCAAAAATTTCGTCGAAATCGCTCTATCTAGCAGGGTTTTTGAGATATAAGCATTTTTATGTTTTGCAATTTTTGCGAAAAATTCGAAAATTCAAAATGGCCGCCATTTTTGGCGAGATAATATTTTTTTGAAAATTGACATGGCTACTCTGCAGATATACCCTGTGGGTCAAAAATTTCGTCGAAATCGCTCTATCTAGCAGGGTTTTCGAGATATTAGCATTTTTATGTTTTGCAATATTTGCGAAAAATTCGAAAATTCAAAATGGCCGCCATTTTTGGCGAGACAAAAATTTTTTCAATATTGGGATAACTACTCTGCAGAGATACCCTGGGGGTCAAAAATTTCGTCGAAATCGCTCTATCTAGCACGGTTTTCGAGATATAAGCATTTTTGTGTTTTCCTTATTTGGAAAATTCGTAATGATTAATTAATCATTAATTACTCGGCCATTTCTTGACCAATCAATGCCAAAATCTAATGATTTCCAGATTTTAATAGAATGAATGTATTTGCCAAGTTTCAGGTGAATTGATAAAATTCCTTTCAAGTTATCATCCGGACAAGCTTCCCCATCGAAAAAAGACATTTTTGGTCATGTGACCTCTCTGATTGGTTGAAATGTCACTGCAGCATATTCAAAAAAATTCCCCAAGGCTACTGCCTAAACCTGCCAAATTTGAAAAGAATCCGCCTAACGGTTACAGAGTTATAAGGAAAACAAAATGCGGAGCCGGAAGCTCTCCCATACACAAACAAGCGTCCCGCAATTAGCATGGAATAAGTTTTGAGTTAGGCAGTGGTGAAAAGTTCTAAAGTCTTGCAGTTGTATAAATTTATGCCACAGAGAACTCTGTATAAAACAACACATCAACGTTTCTAAGTCATAATCATCTGTTTTCCCCAAGATATTAACAGGGTTAATTAGACTACTGTACTGTCACTTACAAGTTGGAACTAAACAGTTGAGTTTTGCATATATACAGTACACGATTTCCTAAACACCCCCATAACTTTACTAGATGAAACAGGAAAATAGCATCAGAGATGCCCGTACCCCACAGCCTAGGGAAATATTTTTAACACCATGAGATATAGAAGTACTGTATCAGTACAAAATTCAGGATACTTTCAGAGCACTGTCAACTATATAAAGGTCCAAACAATGTTTAAATAGAGAAAATAATGTCTAAGAGAAAGATAATGCATATAAGTGGCTCAAGGTCAAGGTCACTATGACAAGGTCAAATCAATGTCACACCATTATGCTGCACACCTACAACCCCTAACCAATGTCCCTACCAAGCATCAACTTCCTACACCTTACGGTTTCAGAGATATAGCCCAGACAAGATTTCATAGTCAAGGTCACTACGGCAGGTCAAATCAAGGTCAGACCATGACATTGCACACCTACACCCCCTAACCAATGTCCCTAGTAAGCATCAACTTCCTACACCTCACGGTTTCCGACATTTCGACATTTTAAATTGGTTTCCCATCCGGACACCATGGGTGAAAACAATACCCCGACAACCCTTAAGGGCTGTGGGGTAAAGACACAACTGGAGCCAGTAGATAACATTGGACTATAAGTTACACACATACACAAGATTTTGCTGTAGTTTGAGTTAGGTAATGTGGAAACTGGTAAATTATGAATGCCATTTTGGCTATATTCTTCAATAACCAGTTTGTAGTGTTCACCTTTGGACTTAAGTAGCATAAAAACACCTGTGACCGATCAACAGGGATTTTATTTTTCTGTGGCTGCAGTCTATACAATAATACAACTTGGTAAAAATTAATTCAGTTACTTTGAACCTTAGATACTTTAAAGTGCAAAATAGATGTAGATATCTTCTAAGGTGCTTGTGCGAAGGAATAATCTACTTTGCAGAATAAGTCCATGGTAACATCCGATATGGGGAGAAAACTATGAATGGATAAGTCTTTGATTGTTGTCAAAAGACACTCTCCCTGGTTCAAAAGAATTGGAACATTTGTAAAGCAACGAATTCATGTAACCCTCCCTTAGGGCGCTCATGTTGAAAAATGCAAAGTCCATTGACAGACCAAATTTGTCACCAGAAAAGGGAGCATTGCCCAGGCCATGGTTAAGTTTCAACTCCACATTGCCCATCCATGATTGAATGACACAAAGGCATTCTTGAAGCTCAGCCATATTTGAGTTGAAACTGTCTGTGTTGATAGGTATGGAGCTTATTCCATTCAATAGGAGCAGCTAATGCAAACCTGCACAAAAATGTACACTTTAGTCATATACATATAAGTGATCAGTTATGGATTTTCCATAAATTTTATGCAACAGTTTATAAAGTCACTTATCTTTGTTCTATCCTTACTTGGTAATGAATACATAGTTAGTAATTTGTAGTGGTGTGTTTAACTGTTTCTAATTTTATAGACAAAGGTTAAAGTTAGGATTTATGTGCCTTTCAACAGGCCCTCAGTGCATCCACCATGTTTCCATGAGCTTGACTTAAACCCATACCCATACAGGTGAGAGTAAATGCCAAACCTGCCCACTACTTGGCCTCAAAAACCCTTTTCTAAACAAGGCAAAAGTAGCAAGAAAAGACTTGAATCAGATGTAACATAAGTATATTTACAGCAATATATACACAAGGTTAAATGTTAAACCCAAGTCAAAATATCATTGTACACTTATTTTACCCACTATCCTACTACCACTAAATTTCTGCAAAATTTAAGGTAAGTTTCCATTACTCATCCTTGAAACTTCGAATTCGTTGCACACTGAGGTGGGGAATATAACCAGAAGGATTATAACATGTCTCCACACACTGAAGACCTGTTTCTGGGAGTTGTAGTACTTCTTTGTGAAACCTGAAATCTCCAGCTTGTGTTAAATATAGATAAACAACAAAACGCCAGTCAGAATTTAATCCACAGCTTTTCTGATGTGTACACACAAACATATGCACGGGTCTGGCTGAACTGAACACACTGAACTAAAGGGAAATCTCACAAAATGAAAAAATATATATATAATTTACTCCATAATTTAGTTACTTCACGCACAATATTTCACATTAACCATTGCTTTCTGGTCACAAAAGCTTGTGTGTGCGTCTATATTTATTAAATTTGATGTGTTCCTTGGATCAGGTGGCATTCAGTCAGTAGCTTCAAAGGTACAATTAATCAAATAAATTATTCTTTATTCCCATTTAAATGAAACCTGTTAAAACAAATTTTAAACAAGTACTGGCTGTCAATTACATCAGGGACAATAAATACACCCAATATCAGCATTCAAGGCACAAGGTATAAATGGTAGAGTAAGAAATCTAAAATTCGCCACATATCTGAAATTCGCCACGTGAAAATACTAATAAAATAAATGAATTGTGGTGAGATTTGTTGAATGTATAGTAAATTATGGCTTTTTGAACTGAAAAATACCAATTTTTACACAAAATCATCATTTTCTTCATAAAATTAACTAAGGTTTTAGAGGTGGCGAATTTTAGATTCCTGGCGAATTTTAGATTTCTTACTCTATATGCGTTTATAAAGAACACAAGGCACATAAAATACATCTGAAAGCAATGATACGGTAAGCTCCACTCGGAACTCTGCAAAGGGTTCAAGCTGAATGTGAGGCCTAAGTATTTCACACTAGGAAGAGATGAGAAATGTGCCATGTGAAATTCACTGAAGATTCTTCCTTATTATTCTGTGGGGCATTCATATCAAATTTGTGTTTTGCAATTACAGCTCAAACTCTACTGTCCATCAATACTGCATTGTTTGGATAAAACAATAAGATGGAAATAAAATGGGTATTTTACATCCAGCAACACACAAATTAAAATTTTAGAGAGTTGAAATGAGTTAATAAAATTTTTACAATTTATATAACTGAAGGTCAGATAAAAGAAATTCTACTGGATTTGGAGAAATTTTGATCCCATGCTGAACTTTTTACTTTTTTGCTTCCCCTTTCTTATTTTAGCAAGGTACTAGTATCTTCCTTGGTAAACTTTACAATCTCTGGCAAATGTGACATTTCTTGCTTCTAATTATAATATATTCTTTGTGAAAATCAATCCGATCTACCATCTTTCTCGGTTTAAACCATTACTTTCTCACAAGATTATCTATGTCACTAAAGCTTTTTAAACTTTTACCACACAACTCCTGATGAACCCTACTGCTATAATTTAATTACTTTTCAAAATCTAATGATTCTGAATTGTATATTGCTGTATTGGGCATATTTTGCCAATCCAACTGACCGTTTGTTTTAACTTTCCGAGCTATGGTTTTATTTACCTGCACACAATTTCTACTATAAATAGTGTAACTAAATAGTTTATTTTTTTTCCTCCCATTCATTTTTGTCTCTTTATCATTTTCTTGTAGATGTTAACTATTCCACACAAAGCTTGGCAAAAGACTACAATAGAACAATAGCTCATTAACAACCACAGATACGTAAATTTACTTACAAGATACTTACAAAATTTACAATGCATTCTGACTTGAATATTGCTCACCATTACTGGATAGTTACGGTTTTAACGAGATTGTTCAACATAGAGGGGAGGAAATCATTTTGAAACAAATCCAATTTAAAATTTTACAAGATGTACTTATACAATTTCTCAACAAAAGCTATTTGTTGGAGTCCTCCAATTCACTGGTTTGACACAAAAGTTATATTAGGTTTCATAAAAAAACTAAATCAGGTGATTTAAGTATTCTTGGTCCACCTAATAAGCTACATGACCACTTTTTTGTATATTGATACTACACCACACATATTTTTACTTCATCTTGTTGCAGGACATAAACCACAAGATATTCAAGATCCAAGTGAATACTTAAAATGGCTAAAATTTTTATCAGTGTTTGCCAATAAGTGGGAGGCTCCAACAAATAGTTACAGTAGGATTTTTAAAATTTTAAACGTTGATAGTATTTTTCTACAGATGAAATTCACCTTGCTATAAGTTGAGCTTTTTGAACCTTTCAAAGGAAAATTGTTTGATCTAAAATTACAGATGTTAGAGGAGTACTTCTTCTGTGTTGCTATGAACATCACTTAGGAAAAGTCTGTTGAGTAAAATTTTCCACATAAACAGAAGTAAATTTGTCATCAGAGGGCCTTTTCATTGATATTGATCGAGTTATCTTGAATATTTTGTCACACACTGAAGTATTACGCAGGTCTCTTGAGATTCTGATTGATTCAGCTGTATTCAAAGTTATATAAGATACTAAAACTTGCTTGTATATTTGTTACAGAGTAAACACAAGTACACATAAATACAAATAATAAAACTGGATCAAAATGTAACAGTCAACAAAAATACTTCAACACAATACCTTAACAACTAACAGCTGCCAAAAGAACAATGTTAAAAATGTTTCAAAACTTTCATGTAGCTGCCAATCTGTACATCCATAACAAACACAAGAACAACTGTGCAAAACTTAACTGTGATAATTGTCACTACATTTAGAAAATATGGATGGAACTTTTTATACATGTATACATATAAAAAAAAATTAAAAACTCAAGTATTCACTCAGTGACTTGTATGAAATACTCATGACAGCAATTCTGCAGTGTTTCAAATAAATCCATTATTTTGTATTTTCACACATTTTTGAACATTCTATATAACACCAGCATCCTGAGGCACAACAATGTGGACTTGTATCTCGCATTTCAATGAAGTTTCCTCCGTGTATCTACATGCAATTCTTTGAATAAATATGTTAGACTTAAACCAGTGTGGTAGCTTTAGAATTCACCATGTAACTGACCGACTTTAACATCGCGAAGAAAAGCAAGTAGGATCTGAACTCCTGCTATGAGAGGTAAGATATCATTATCAACACCTGAACTCTAGTTTCAAAACTTCTCAGACAAAAATATAATACCCGTTGATTATAGTGCTGCTTTGTTAACATGAAAGTTTTCCTCAAAAAATGAGCAGAAATGTACACACTACAGGGGCATCAATGAACTTTGAACCAGATCACACCAGGTCAAAACGATGCAGTTAAACATGGATGAATAAATGAGCAAATCCAGATGCAGCTGCACAGGTTAATATATGAGCTTTTTCACTGACGCATTGTATTTCACACAAAAAATAACCACTTGTAACTCACTCAGAGCATATTATACAGTAGGCAAGCACAAAAATGTACATATATAACTCTCTTCCTGATCTTAATGATTGATCAACCATGAAAATTGGGGTCATTCCCAGCACTACTTTGTAATGTAATAACTAATATTTATCTTCTGATCACATGAATTAAAATACTTTAAAATTCATCTATAGGCAATCAGCTAATTTTTTGCATGTCTTTTACTGTCAGATTTTATTTATTTAGTTTGCAAAAACTCACAAAAATTGATTTTTTAGCTACTCATTCAATAAAATTTAAGGTCAATACTTAACCCTGAGTAATTTTTTATTTCTGATTGCGGAGAATTGTAATTCCCCAAATACATAGATTTTAATTAATTTAAATAAGTCAGAATAAGCCAGTTTCCATTAAAAAAAAACATTGTTATAAGCAGTGTCTCAAAATGTCCAATACATAAGCCTCTATATGAAATACTTTACTTTTATCAGATGTAAAATAAATCAACTGTAAAATAAATGTTGACAAAAACGATTCATTTGGACTGCAATCTAGTGAGATATTCTAAACAACTCGGATCCATGATAATTTATGAGGCAATAATTCAGAATTTATTTCACACAGATGCAAATGTAGCTGCTCTCAATATCCATGTGTGATTTCAGGAGAGGTACCCGGATCTTTCTGTTAAACAGGTATATGCTATTCAACTCAGATTGACTTTAACTGTGACTAATGCAGAATCAAAATAACTATTTGTACTACAACAGCAACCATCAAATGAACATGATTACAACAGAACAGCAACCATCAGCAACGTTACAATTTCACAGCAACCATTAACAACATTACTGTATAGCAATCATCAGTATGTAACAAAGTAATGGCACTCATTAATTAATACATTATCATTAAACTTAAGCTGCCACAAGTCCTATGTGTTCCAATAAATACACTTTTGAATGGTATTTTGTATTTTTAACAGCTCAAAAACTGTGAAAGGAGATATACTTTATACAGAACTGCTGAATACCTCAATCTCCTAATGACAAACCTTATGTCTTAAGCGTCTGCATATTTTGGAAATTTCGAATGTGGTCTCTAGCTAGAGGTAAAAAAGTGTTCAATCAAAAAACAGAAAAGGACATAGGTCAACCTTTTTTAAAGTCAATCTGTATGAGTAAAGTTTCCTTTCAAGTAGCTGTATATATCAGGTATAAAGTTATAGTATCTTTTGTCATTTAAATTTCACCATTACCTGAAAATAAGCAGCAGTACTTCAGTCTCTGGCGCTTTAACTTACCAAGAGTTCCCAAGGGTATAAACGCGCACCAAGAAGATCCATTCCAACAAACCAAACACTTGTTCTAACTTTGTATATATAGAGTCATGAATAATAAATCAAAACTGATTCATAATTTGGTTGCAAAATAAAAATATTGGAGAGACATATTGATAAAAAAAAGTACAAATAAATTGAAATATAGTCCAGCCCCAGTGAGTTGGACATAATTGGTAGGCTAATATGAGGGAGTTGTGCAGATGAGGAATTTACTGTTGTAAAGCTAGATATTGAATTTGCTGTCATAAGGATTACATAATAATAGATTGTCAGTAAGCATTAGTTTTCTAATCTCTAACTCTTTACAGTTGATATTTTTATATATTACAATTGAACTCATATTGAAATGGACTTTTAGGTCCACAATATAAAATTAGCTTTGGTCAAGATACAGATATAGCAAGTATGTTAATATTTGTTGTTGCACAAAAGAGATCCTGAATTAGAGTAGAGTGCAGGTGTTAAATCTGAACAAAAGGAGGAAAAACTAGATTTGGCCAACTTGGCGCCAACATATCCCCAGACAGGTCATCACTCACGCCAAAGGTTTTGATCGGGAATTTTTTATTTAATCCATTTGTTGTATGCCATAAATATTGGGAAAAGTTGTATGAACTTCAGCACATCAATCTACTAAGTTTATATCTTCCCAAGGAAGATGGTGTATCCCCAGACGTCGAATACATAACTCAACAGATCATATTTTCAATCTTCCTGCAATGATAACTCTGAACCTATTTTCAAAGTATTTAAATGATTGATGATTGAATGTCCATTCTAAATTAATAATCTCAAAAGAGCATATCTGTTTCTATATTTGTTGACAAATAAAATATTATTTTTAACTCAACTCATCATACTTTTCAATCTTCCTGCAAAGGGTAACTCTGAACCTATTTTCAAAGTATTTAAATGATTGATGATTGAATGTCCATTCTAAATTCATAATTCCAAAAGCGTATCTCTGTTTCTATATTTGTTCACAAATAAAATATTATTTAAAAATCATATATTATTTATATTATTATTTTATTATATTATTTTTAGAATTTGCATTGTTTTTCAGTTATTCATTTCCTCAATTCCTATATATGTGGTCCATATATATGCAACCTAAATATGTGACACAATCTCAGTTCTGACTCCCTTTGTCTTAGATAATTAGATAATGAAGCAAACACCACCTCCCACCCCCACCCCACCTCTCTCCCCTTCTCCACACCTCTCTCACTATTACAGAAGATCTGTATACCTTTGTTTATTTAGTGTCACTCAATAGCTGGAGGTCCCAGAGGTGGGTGGGGGATGGGGGGTGGGACTACAAAGAGATGGAGTGCTGCAGCACAAATGGTAAACAAACACTTATAATATAAAAGGGGTAATCAAATACAAAAAGCTCAGTTAATCTTATCACTAAAATAAAATCAAATATATAAATAAGGAATGTCTATTAAAGGCCTAAATTTTGGAGTACATACAAGAAAAACATATTGATATATTCTCAGATGATATTTCACTTAGATGAGAGACATAGTTTGAAGATGGCAAAAAGTCCATAAATTGGGTCTCTGTGGGCAATTTTGAGATCTTAAGTCGGCCTAACAGGTAAACCTACAGCCTTTAAATTTTTCACAGACAAGGATTACATATAAGAGTTACATCTAGTGCAGTTTGAGACTCATCAGAATTACCACTTCCAAATTATAGGGCAAAATAAGTTAAAAATATAGGAAAAAAGTCCTAAGTGAGGTCTATATGGGCCTCAAAGACAATTTTCTCCTCAACTTAAAGTCTTGATTTTCGGCACATGTACTAAGAATATATTAATGTGTTCTCAGGTAAAATTTGAGGCTGATAAGCCTCATAGTTTGTGACCTAGAGGGCTCTAAGTGGCCAAAAGTGCAATTTCTGACCTTAAGGTGGCCATAAGTTCTTTATTATTGGGAATTTAAGGTCACCTTAAAATAGGGATCTTCCTTTGGGCATCCTTAATATGTGTACCAAGTTTGAAAAAAAAATATTAATCCGTTTTTGAGCTATCGCGTACACAAGGAAATTTCTACGGCGGCGGCGGTGGCGCGACGGACCTGAATCCAATATATCCCCGACTTTCGTCTGGGGATATAATAATACAAGTATAACTCTGATGAGATCCATCAATAGGATACACTGCTGTAATTTTAAAACAGGCAATAACATACAACTTCATACAACCAATACATAGCATAGCTACTCTCCACCATAAGGACATTTTAATCCCAATTGTTTGTAAATTCTGACTTTTTAACAGTTATCAATGCATAATACAAAATACCATATTTCAGGGTATAACATGCATATTAAAACTTTAGAAACTATTTTTACATCTTTACCTTTACAGAGGTACAAATACTCAATAACAACATATATTTAAG
The DNA here is from genome assembly GCA_964017235.1 of Sabellastarte sp. h YS-2021. Classification (NCBI taxonomy): domain Eukaryota; kingdom Metazoa; phylum Annelida; class Polychaeta; order Sabellida; family Sabellidae; genus Sabellastarte; species Sabellastarte sp. h YS-2021. The sequence goes on from OZ024928.1 coordinate 143,898,463, forward strand.
GATATTGCTATTGGAGAAGTTTTACATGTTTCTTTTTACCCTTTTGCATCCTGAATGCCAAATCACTCCCAACCATTGGTCATTTGGTCGTAATTTGGTAAGGATGTGAATACTAGATTAACATATTCAGATCTGTAATGGAGATTCAATGTTAAATAACATAACATTTGAAAATGTTTGAAAAAAGTCTTACATTCTTCACATTTATCACAAACAAAACAAGCAATATTAAAGATTCCCTATGGAAACAGAATACCAAACATGAGAATTGTACACCAAGTTTTATCCATATTATGCCAAGCAACAATTATTGTAGTACACGTATTCGACAGCTTCATCACTTTCAACATTATAGCTAACAATTTCAATTGATTTGTACAATATAAACTAACAATAACTTTCCCACTTGTAAAAGAATTCTGCACAAATAAGAATGATAGACTACGGCAAGCAACTGATACATCTTTTACTTTATAACTAAGGCCAGCTTGCAGTGTAAAATGGAAAAACAAGTTAACTGGGAGCTCACCTTGAACTACTGTTCTGTTTTCTTTCTACCTTGAAAATTAACAACCCAACATTCAATACAAGTTATCTATCCAGACCATTAGAAAGTAATAATACTCACAGTGTGTACTAAAACAATAAGAAACCATGTTTACTATGCTTTCTGTTCCATAAACATAATATACAAAATAAATAAACCACCACAAACTCAAGATTTCCTCCCTATCATTTTATTTCCTATTTTTTTACCAGGAGACAGATTTAGGACCTTTTACAGTGGTGTCAACTAAAATATAACCTCAAAAAGTGTGGCATGCTGAATATTGAGGAGTGCCAAATCCCTTTACCTTTCATCTATCCACCATGCCCCTCCAACCTAAATCTGTCTCTTAATTACCATTTATAATAGTTGACAGATCTAACAAGATACTCAGCCTTTGCAGGCAGGAACCCCAGCCCGTAGGTACAACTAAATGGGCAAAAACATTCAGACTTGGGAAAATCTAACAACAACTTTAAATTTAAAAAGTATGCAGAACCCATGAGATGCTTGCAAATATAAGATCTTTCATGTAGTTAAAAAATAGCATCAGAGATGCCCGTACCCCACAGCCTAGGAAAATATTTTTAACACCATGAGATATAGAAGTACTGTATCAGTACAAGTTCAGGATACTTTCAGAGCACTGTCAGTTATATAAAGGTCCAAACAATGTTTAAATAGAGAAAATAATGTCTAAGAGAAAGATAATGCATGTACTCTTTATCTACATCTGGCATGGCCGAATTATGGTTTAGATGTTTTGAATATTACCATGCATACAGAAGTGGTAATACATTAAATGAATGTCTATGTGTGGTGTTGGAGCCAAATCTGTGGCTCACTTGATGAAATTCCATCTGTTACAATGGGAAGTTGTAAAAGTAAAATTCTTAATGAATTCTAATGTGACTTTAACAGTGCTTAATCTGCATCAAAAGACAGACCCAAAGGTGCAACAAGATTTTAAAGGTCAAGGTCACTACGACAAGGTCAAATTAAGGTCACACCATGATGCTGTACACCTACAACCCCTAACTAATGTCCCTACCAAGCATCAACTTCCTACACCTTACGGTTTCAGAGATATAGCCCGGACAAGATTTTATAGGTCAAGGTCACTACGGCAAGGTCAAAGGTCAAATCAAGGTCAGACCATGACGTTGCACACCTACACCCCCTAACCAATGTCCCTACCAAGTATCAACTTCCTACACCTTACGGTTTCCGAGATATAGCCCGGACAAGATTTTATAGGTCAAGGTCACTACAGCAAGGTCAAAGGTCAAATCAAGGTCAGACCATGACATTGCACACCTACACCCCCTAACCAATGTCCCTACCAAGTATCAACTTTCTACACCTTACAGTTTCCGAGATATAGCCCGGACAAAATTTTATACGTCAAGGTCACTACGGCAAGGTGAAAGGTAAAATCAAGGTCAGACCATGACGTTGCACACCTACAGCCCATAACCAATGTCCCTACCAAGTATCAACTTCCTACACCTTACGGTTTCCGATATAGCCCGGACAAGATTTTATCGTTCAAGGTCACTACAGCAAGGTCAAAGGTCAAATCAAGGTCAGACCATGACATTGCACACCTACACCCCCTAACCAATGTCCCTACCAAGTATCAACTTCCTACACCTTACAGTTTCGAGATATAGCCCGGACACGATTTTATAGGTCAAGGTCACTACGGCAAGGTCAAATCAAGGTCAGACCATGAAGTTGCACACCTACACTCCCTAACCAATGTCCCTACCAAGTATCAACTTCCTACACCTTACGGTTTCAGAGATATAGCCCGCACAAGATTTTATAGGTCAAGGTCACTACGGCAAGGTCAAATCAAGGTCAGACCATGACATTGCACACCTACACATCCTAACCAATGTCCTTACCAAGTATCAACTTCCTACACCTTACGGTTTCTGAGATACAGCCCGGACAAACTTTTTCCCGCCGCCCGCCCCATCCGGACACCATGGGTGAAAACTACCCCGACAGCCCTTAAGGACTGTGGGGTAAAAAGGGGGGAAAACTTACAGACTTAATTCGTTCTGTGGATGAACATTATGTATGGATTTGGTCTGTAGAGCACTGACAAACTTTTAGACTTAAAAAAAGTGTAAGCATTGCCATGGCAATCAGATACCAAAACCTGGTCAGCTCTAGACCCTCTTGGGTTAAGCATATCCTCAAAAGTTGGAGAGAATCCATGAATAGGCTTAGGCTGTAAAACACCAACAATGTTTGAGACCCAAAATCTCAAATGCATTGCCATAGCAACAGCTGTTGCTAGATACTCTCCAAACCTGACCAGCTATAGATCGTCCTGGCTTAAACATATTCGGAAAATATGGTGAAAATCCATATATAGGTTTAGGCTGTGGACCACCCACAAACTTTATGGCTACTGTCTGGACGGCATAAGGGACGGCTACAACCCCAACCTTTATGAGTTGGGGATAAAAATGATCACACGGGAATGTACAAAAATATAGAAACTTTTCCTACATGTACTCACAGATGAAAAACATATACATGCACAGCAAACCCAAGAAAAACTGAAAATGAACACAGCAAACCCCCTTTTCTTTGTTTCCCCTCTCAGTATATATTTACACCCGCGGATCACTGTTAACTTCTTCCATTGATTTTGTCAGGCTTCTCCTTTCCTCGTCTTTTATGGCTACTGTCACATCTCCAGTGGACACCTTTCTGCTGTCAGAATTTGCCGAGCCCACAGACCCGTTCCTAATGTGTGGATGATTTGACATCAGCCTGGTATCTTCTGTGGCTTGAAGTTTCGACTCATCAAACACCTCATCAACCACTTCTTCTACCTCAATGGTGCCACCGGGCTGGAAGAGAGATGCAATCTCCTCAAAGGTTTTATTCTTGGTCTCCGGGGCCTTGAAGAAAACGAAGATGGTGAAGAAGACCATCAAGATCAGGAAGACCACAAAGGTGAACTCGTTGATGACTTTCTGAAGAGCAGAAGAAACACATAAGGGTTTTAAAGTAATGTCGGTGCAAGAAGTGTTCGGAACAGTAAACTGATATTCTGCTTTTCTTTTGATTGTAGAATTAGCCAAAGCCGCAAACAAATATTTAAGTATTCATATTTGAAAATACCAATAAATTTGGCTTTCTTATGGCTGATGTTTCATCAAAATAATACACAACTTTTGAATTCGGTTAACTATACTACTCTTTTCTGTATATAGGCTATACAAAGTATATATGCAGTCTGTTACCTTTGAAAGTGTCACAAATTTTGTTTTGACAAGGAGTTCTCTAAAGTAAAGTGACTCAAGTGATACATTATTACATGATTTCCATGATCAATATCATGGATATGAACATTATACATCAGGGGTGACCTAGTGATGGGCCATCAGTAGGTCTCACATAATGTCATGAGTTGAATTACTGACCTTGACCAGAAAGGTAAGGATTTAGTACGTGTAATCACTTGCAGCAAAATATTAAAAACAAGCATTCTGACGCATGCATTTATCTCCCGCCGTATAAATTAGATGTACTAAAGATAGTGGAATATAAATTTTCTTGTGAGATGGAGGCACATGTAGAAGTGACACCAAGTTTAATGTTTGATTGCAATACTTTTAAAGACAAAAGGCATTTACCAGGTTCTCACTTTAGTAGCTATTACTCTGCCATCCAAAGAGCTACAGTTCTGCAACTTTATTATGCAGTAGATCAACCCAAAGTGGGTAAGGACATATTTAGAAGAAATTGCCTATCTGTAACACTTTTAGAGATAAAAGATATTTACTTATGTTAGTGGCTATTACTCTGCCATCCAAAGAGCTACAGTTCTGCAACTTCACTATGTGGTAGATCACCCAAAAGTAGGTGAATGACTTATTTAGAAGAAATTGCCTACCTGTAATACTTTTAGAGATAAAATACATTTACCCATTTTAGTAGCTATTACTCAGCTATCCAAAGAGCTACAGTTCTGCAACTTCACTATGTGGTAGATCACCCAAAAGTAGGTGAATGATTTATTTAGAAGAAATTGCCTACCTGTAATACTTTCAGAGATAAAAGACATTTACTCATTTTAGTAGCTATTACTCAGCTATCCAAAGAGCTACAGTTCTGCAACTTCACTATGTGGTAGATCACCCAAAAGTATGTGAATGACTTATTTAGAAGAAATTGTCTACCTGTAATACTTTTAGAGATGAAAGATATTTACTCATTTTAGTAGCTATTACTCAGCTATCCAAAGAGCTACAGTTCTGCAACTTCACTATGTGGTAGATCACCCAAAAGTACGTGAATGACTTATTTAGAAGAAATTGCCTACTTGTAATACTGTTAGAGATAAAATACATTTGCTCATTTTAGTAGCTATTACTCAGTTATCCAAAGAGCTACAGTTCTGCAACTTCACTATGTGGTAGATCACCCAAAAGTAGGTGAATGACTTATTTAGAAGAAATTGCCTATGTGTAATACTTTTAGAGATAAAAGATACTTACTCATTTTAGTAGCTATTACTCAGCTATCCAAAGAGCTACAGTTCTGCAGTGTTCATTCTAGAGTTGGAGCTACTTGAGTCAAATGACTCCTTTACTAAATTTTGGTGAGACATTTACTAAATGCGATGAGTCAAATGACCAAAATTAACCTTACAGTTGAGCAACTTGACTTAAATAGGAGAAAAAAAGTACTATTAGTCTATCTTCAAAATGAATTTGCAGTACTAAATCAAATTCAACTCTACTCACTGTGAAAAAAACTTTATTTCAATTCAAGACATATTTTTAGTCAGCATGATGTACAAGATTTCCTATGATGTACATGATTTTCAATAATTCAAGTATTTTTTACTGATTTTTTTTTCCATTTTTTTTTTGTTTCAATAAATATGGTCCAACCCTGCACTATCTAAAACTAGAAAAAAAAATTAACTCACCTTGACATAGGTTCACTCAGGGAGTTTAAAATTGTTGTTACTTGTTAACAATTGTCTTTGAAGTCACTTGTAAGAGTGCATTATGCAAAACAATACTTTAAAAAGTGAAAATATTAAAAACTGGATAATAAAATCTTGTTGTGCAATAGATATTTATTTCTATATATATTTAACAAAACTATGAAAAAAGTGGAAATTTACAGCCACTGGTGAGTTTACATCACTTACTATAAACGTGTTTTCTATTGATAAATACTGAATTTTTGTTAAACGAAGTATGATTGGACAGTGCCGTTTCCGCTCGACCAATCAAATTAAGGCATTTAGAAGCAAGGAAACATGGAGGAATTGGGTTAAAAAGACAATATATGTGTCCTTTTCTTTGATTTTGAAACAAAATTCGTCTAACTTTCCCAATATTTACAGCGAAAACGCGGGCGATAATGCAAGATATATGTGTCACCGCGACTCGGGACCACAACGTGTACGCGTCTTTTCGCCCCAGTATAGCGACAAAAGACACGGAAACGCGTAGTAAAATGAACACTGGTTCTGCAACTTCTCTATGTGGTAGATCACCCAAAAGTAGGTGAATGAGTTATTTAGAGGAAATTGCCTATCTGTAAAACTTTCAGAGATAAAAGACATTTACTCATTTTAGTAGCTCTTGCTCAGCTATCTACTCACTTAGCTATTGACCTACATCTGCAAAAGCAACAAAAATATAAAGGACACAGGAAAGTAAGCTTTTGAAAAACTAGATGAATAACAAATGAAAAGATTTGCCTAACTTTGGTATTTGTGAAGGTATTTGACATTTATTTCCACCATAATTTTGCTACAAATAAGAAAATAGCTATTGCTCACTTATGACATGCAATGGAACCCCAAACGATATGCCATCTTATAGTTAAGGAAAAAGTAGCTGAACAAATTATTTTAGGAAAATCCTGTAGCTGCAGTAGTTTTTGAGTTACAATGGATTTACTCAACAGTCACACTTTCAAAGTAGCTATTACTCAGCTGTCCAGTGTGCAACAGGTTTGCAGCTTTACTGTCTGATAGCTCATCAAAAACAAGATGAATAACATACTTGAAAATATTTCCGTAACTTTAATACTTTTGAAGATATTTGACATTTACTGATGTCATTATTTTGCTACAAATAAGAAAATAGCTATTACTCAGTTATGGCATGCAATAGAACCCCAAACTATATGGCATCTTATAATTAAGGACAAAGTAGCTGAACAACATATTTTAGGAAAATACTCTAACTGCACTAGTTTTGGAGTTACAATGGATTTACTCAACTGTAAAATTTCAAAGTAGCTATTACTCAGCTATCCAATGTGCAACAGATCTGAAACTTTACTACGTGATAGCTTATCAAAAAGTAGATGAATAACATATTTGAAAAGAATTCCCTAACTTTAATACTTTTGAAGATATTTGACATTTACTTATGTCATTATTTTGCTACAAATAAGAAAATAGCTATTACTCACTTATGGCATGCAATAGAACCCCAAACTATGTACCATCTTATAGCTAAGGACAAAGTAGCTGAACAACATATTTGAAGAAAAAGTTGTAACTGCAATAGTTTTTGAGTTATGAGCCCTTTACTCCAAGTAGCTAAGATTGCTATTACTCACTTATCTTTAGGCCTAAGTCCATAAAACCAAAAAAATTTTCGAGGGCGTGAAAATTCATTGGGACAATTAATTTACAAAAAATCTGTAGCTGTAGTAGTTTTGGAGAAATCTGCGTGACTAACTAATGCACGCACACACGCACGCACACACACACAGGCATCATTTCATAATCTCCCTCCCGGGATAAAGCCCGGCGGGAGATAAAAAAGAAACAGAATCAGGGATGACCTTACGACACAGCCTGGGGAAATGGTTCTTGACACCATGAGATACAGAAGGAGTGAAACAGTACAAACATTGGGAGACTATTAGAGCAAACAGTCAATGTTACATAAAAGTCCAAATAATGTTTAAGTAGAGAAAATAACATTTAAGAGTTGGAAAATGTGTGTAAAAATTAATTATTAAAACAAGACAATTCCAAGAGCAATATAACAGCAGTAATCAGTAAATTAAAAACTAGAAAATTGTTTTTTTGCTAACAAAAAACTAAGCATCCCAAAAAGGTTCAATGCAATGTAATATATAGTAGAAAAAGGTTTTTAAAAATAAAAACATGCAGCACTGAGATAAGAAGTGAAAGTTAACCAGACCGTGTGAAAGTTTATGCATTAACACGAAAGAAAAATTTAAGCTTTATTTTGTTTTCTATGGTCATAAATTGCGAAAAGTTAATTGAATAAATGCTCAGGCTCAGAATGCATAAAGCATCAATACTTATAATAGGTTGAAAGTTACACCATAAAACTACTTAATTAAAGAGTAACAGCGCTTTATAAATGTCATATATCTATTTGCATTTTAGAAAAAGGCACAGTAAAATTTGAGCCTTTAGAAAGGCAAGAAGTTTATGACACAATGCTTTGAACACATCTATCCCAATGAGTAAATAAAAGGTCAATGTTCCCACAAGCCTATTTATATCCTATGAATAATGCTCATCTCTATTTATATATAATTGCCAGTCTTTGATGAGTCCCCAGAGAATTAGTCCACTGGGTATATGCTGATGAGGAATAAAATCAAGTTAATGTGTGTCTCCCCAACATCCCCCCCTCCCCCTGTTGTATGAAGAAATGCTCAGAAAGGAGTTAAGATGGTATCTTTATCTATGCTCTGTTGAAAGTGTCAGTGATATGAAGATGTTATGTATAAATAAGAGACATAGTAAAGAGGGAATCCAGTAAAGAATGTGTTTGCATTGCTGAGTTATTAGTTTACTGCAGAAGAATGGAAGTCAGAAGAAGTGATAATGAGCTGAAAATGGGAATTTATAAATGTGTCATTATCAAACTGCTGCACCAAAATAAGTTTTTAAATATTTGGACCCAGTTTTTTACAATAAAACAAGCACAATTTGATGAATATCATAATTTTAGATGATGACAACAAAATAGGAATGTACCGGAACCGCGCGTTGTTATGCCCATAGTCGAGTAAACACCCCTCCCCAACTTTCATCAAATGTACAAAAAAAAGAAAAGAAAGATCCAAAGCCATACATAAATCATGCTATTTATAAATATCACAACAAAATATATTCTTTTAAATGAAAACAGGTGTATTGCTAACATTAATGATACGTTCTTTCTCTTAGATCTCTGCCTAGCAACTGGTAACGATTACACTTCCTGTTCACGTATATAATTACCTGATGACGTTTTTTCAAAAGTTTTGTAACCACATTTTCTGATCTTTACACGTAAATAACTGATTCCATGTTTTATGTGACTCTTAATAGCTAGGGACTTTGAAAGACTATTAGTTAAAATGTTTGAAGCCATAAAATTAGAAAAGAGATGAACATACATTGAGTTTCTGGGTCAGAGTTTCTCTTACTTCATTCAAGATGATTTAAAGTTTCTTATGAGGCCTGTAATTCTTCACTGACACACGGTGCAATTTACCTGCACTGACAGAACATCACAATAAATGTGGCACTCTTAAAAGTTATTTATTGAATAAATAATAAATAGTACCAGACAACATATGTCTTCACTTTACGTGAGTTTAATAGCTTTCCCCTCGCTAATCTCCACCTTGTTTTTACGATGGAAAACCTCAAATGGGAGTCTATTATTGTTCAATGAAATGAAGGCTGAAATGTCAACAAAAACCCAAGAAAACCAACATGTTAAATCCTAAGTACACTGAAATTTAGGTTTTAGTGCTTTATTTAACTTTTATTATAATCAATTAAACGCCCATCCCCAACTTCTGCAAAAATCTGCCTTTATCGCCCATGGGCATAATAACGAGCGTTTTCGGTATTTTGCCTGCTTTAATAGTATGTATAAGTCGTGAGTGCAATTTAAAAAAGTTACACCCTTTGCACGAAGATATGAAAATAACATTAAGATAATTCTAGTTCTAATTGGACTTTTATAGCGCCTAATCTCTGTCATAAAGACAGACTCTAAGGCGCATCACACAAAAAACATTGTTCAATATTCATAAACCAGAGACATTGCAGGGGTCAGCACCGCAGAGAAATGACATCATTAATGTTTAAATATTAAAGTAGAAATTGCATTCTATGACCTCACTGTGACCAGCTCTTAAGACTCTCCATATATGGTTTCCTACTACCTCTTAAAACTTGTAAAGCTGTAAAACCAATAATAAAGAAGATATGAGGCAAAAACACAAAATCGGCTTTTTTACGACCCCAGTGTTTGACTCATAAGAGGGGGTCAGAGAGCTAATTTGACCAGCTACCTAGACTCTCCACGAATTCCAACTACCTCTTAATACATTCTAAAGCTGTAGAAGCAAAAATGCAAAGGACATATGAGGCAAAAACACAAAAGCGGCTATTTTATGACCCCAGTTTGACCCATAAGGTGGGGGTGGGGGTGGGTCAGGGGGTAAATGTGGCCGGCTATCTAGACTCTTCACAGAAGGTTTCCCAATATCTCTTAATACATTATAAAGCTCTAAAAGCAAGATTAAAAAAGATACAAGGCAAAACCACAAAATCGGCTATTTCATGACCCCACTTTGACCCATAAGGGGGTGTTAGGGGGTAAATCTGACCGGCTATATAGACTGTTCACATATGGTTTCCCAATACCTCTTAATATATTCTAAAGCTCTAAAAGCAAGAATAAAGGAGATATAAGGCAAAAACACAAAATCGGCTATTTTATGACCCCAGTTTAACCCATAAGAGGGGGTCAGGGGGTAGATCTGACCGGCTATCTAGACTCTTCACATATGGTTTCCCAATACCTCTTAACACATTCTAAAGCTCTAAAACCAATAATAAAGGAGATATAAGGAAAAATGTCAAAATTGGCTATTTTACGACTCCAGTTTGACCCCTACAGGGGGGTCGAGGGGGAAATTTGACTTGCTTTCTAGACTCTCCACAAATGGTTTCCTACTACCTCCCAATACATTTTATGGCTCTAAATGCAATACTTAAGAAGACAAGACCACTGCAGTGGTATGATCTCCTGCCGGGGATCCAAAATGTGCTGTTTAAGTGAGTTTTACATCCCAAACCTCTGGAAGCAATATTAAGCTAGATATAGGCACTTTTAAGCTTGGCCATCCTCGTTTGACCAATAGTAAGACCAATAATAAGCGAGATATAGGAACTTTTAAGTTTGGGCATCGTTGTTTGACCTTGAATGAGGGACCCAAGGTCAAATCTGACCACAGCAAAAGATTCCCAGCACATGTTTTCCTATAGGTTGTTTTCACATCCCAAACCTCTAGGACCAATAATAATGGAGATATGGGCACTTTTAAGTTGGCCATCCTCGTTTGACCTTGAACAAGGGCCTCAAGGTCAAATCTTACACATCTAAAGATTTGCAGAACATGATTTCCTATAGGTTGGTTTCACATCCCAAACCTCTAGGACCAATAATAAGCGAGATATAGGCACTTTAAAGTTTGGCCAAAATCAGCTAAGTAGGGTACTTTGGCAGTCTGTGGATGACCTTGAACGAATAGTTTCAAGGTCAAATGTCTGCATGCTTGTAGAGGGCATATATATGTGTTAAATATCTGCGTCTTATAATCTCCTGGGCAAAAGTTTTGCTGTTAAAAGTGATTTACTCAAAGTAGCTATTACACAGCTAAGGACTTACAGCCCTGAAACTTTGCCACGATACAGAACATTAAAAAGTAGGTGAACAACATATTTGACAAAAATCCCCCAAATTTAATAGTTTTGCAGTTATAAGTGATTTACTCAAAGGAGAACCATCAAAGTAGCTATTAATCTGTTAGCTATGGACCTACAGCTGTCAAAATTTGCCATTACACAGTACATCAAAGTAGGTGGACAACATATTTGATTAAAATCCTGTAAATTCAACAGTTTTGCTGTTCTAAGTGATTTACTCAATGGCGAACCATCAAAGTAGCTATTACTCAATTACCTATAGACTTACAGCCCTCAAAATTGCCATTACACAGTACATCAAAAAGTAGGTGAACAAGGTATTGACAAAAATCCTTTAAATTCAACAGTTTTGCTGTTATAAGTGATTTACTCAATGGAGAACCATCAAAGTAGCTATTACTCAGTTAGCTATGGACCTACAGCTCTCAAAATTTGCCATTACACAGTACATCAAAAAGTAGGTGAACAACATACTCGACAAGAACCCTCTAAATTCAAAAGTTTTGCCGTTAAAAGTGATTTACTGAAAGGAAAACAATCAAAGTAGCTATTACTCAGTTAGCTATGGACTTACAGCTTTGAAACTTTGCCATGATACAGAATATTAAAAAGTAGGTGAACAATATATTTGACAAAAATCCTCTAAATGTAATAGTTTTGCAGTTATAAATGATTTACTCAATGGAGAACCATCAAAGTAGCTATCACTCAGTTAGCTATGGACCTACAGCTCTCAAAATTTGCCATTACACAGTACATCAAAAAGTAGGTGAACAACATATTTGACAAAAATCCTTTAAATTCAACAGTTTTGCTGTGATAAGTGATTTACTCAATGGAAAACCGTGAAAGTAGCTATTACTCAGCTATGGACCTACAGCTCTGAAACTTTGCCATGACACAGAACATTAAAAAGTATGTGAACAACATATTTGACAAAAATCCTTTAAATTCAACAGTTTTGCTGTGATAAGTGATTTACTCAATGGAAAACCGTGAAAGTAGCTATTACTCAGCTATGGACCTACAGCTCTGAAACTTTGCCATGACACAGAACATTAAAAAGTATGTGAACAACATATTTGACAAAAATCCTCTAAATTTAATAGTTTTGCAGTTATAAGTGATTTACTCAATGGAGAACCATCAAAGCAGCTATTACTCAGTTAGTTATGGACTTACAGCTCTCAAAATTTACCATTACACAGTACATAAAAAAGTAGTTAAACAACATATTTGAGAAAAATCCTTTAAATTCAACAGTTTTGCTGTTATAAGTGATTTACTCAATGGAGAACCATCAAAGTAGCTATTACTCAGTTAGCTATGGACCTACAGCTCTCAAAATTTGCCATTACACAGTACATCAAAAAGTAGGTGAAGAACATACTGTATAAGTGGTTATTTTCGCGGATACTAAAGTACGCGAATTGACACAGAAGCCTTGTTTCGCGAGAACTAATTTTCGCGGTGAAAGATATTCTATTATCGCCAACAATAAAAGCAAAGTTACCCACTCACAACTAGCTGGTGTGTACTTCAAGTACATGTTGTCTTATATAAATACTACAAATTGGATAATACTTTACTTTAAAAAATATAAAAGTGTATATGTTTTGTTTGTGTATTTAATAACGTGAATTGAATGTTCTGTGAGAAAGGTTTATAACGTCATCTTAACTTGGATATGCAAACAGGTCTATCGGCAATTCACATTCACTGAAGGTAACTGTTTTTTCTAGCGGGACTTTATTTTCACGTTTGTCTGGCATTCGCGAATATAGCGAAAATTAATTCAACGCGAAAATAACCACTTATACAGTATTTGACAAAAATCCTCTAAATTCAACAGTTTTGCTGTTAAAAGTGATTTACTCAAAGGAAAACAATCAAAGTAGCTATTACCCAGTTAGCTATGGACTTACAGCTCTGAAACTTTGCCACGACACAGAACATTAAAAAGTAGGTGAACAACATATTTGACAAAAATCCTTTAAATTCAACAGTTTTGCTGTTCTAAGTGATTTACTCAATGGAAAACCCTCAAAGTAGCTATTACTCAGGTAGCTATGGAGATACAGCTGTGAAAATTTCCCATGACACAGTACATCAAAAAGTAAGTGAACAACATATTTCACAATAATTCTCTAAATTCAATAGTTTTGGAGGTATAAGTGATTTACTCAATGTTGAAATTCAAAGTAACTATTACTCAGTTAGCTATGGAGATACAGCTCTGAAACTTAGCCATGACACAGAACATTAAAAAGTAACTGATTAACATATTTGACAATAATTCCCTAAACTCAATAGTTTTGGAGTTATAAGTGATTTACTCAATGTTGAAATTAAGAAAATTCAAAGTAGCTATGACTCAGTTAGCTATGGACTTACAGCTCTGAAAATTCACCACAACACAGTACATCAAAAAGTAGGTGAACAAGATATTTGACAAAAGTCCTCTATATTCAATAGTTTTTCAGTTATAAGTGTCTTGCTCAATGGTCAAATGTTAAAGTTAGTGTAGCTATTACTTGGCTAGCTATGGTGCTACACCTTGGAAACCTCACCATGATATATTACATGAAGTAATACAGCGGGGAGGCAGGGTGGGACTCTGCTCAGTCCCACATGGTAAGCTTGTAGCTTATAAAAGCTATATTTAAGTAATTCAAATTTTCAATTTTATTGCACTACAATAGCTTACCATGTGGGACTGATTGCTGAATCCAACCGCATGGTGGAGGGATTACAGCTGAGACTGGAAGATATGTCAATTTTTCTTAGATTTTGAAGTAATAGATTAGACTGAATGTTTAGAAATACCAGTCTGAGTGCCATTTACAGTGCCCCAATCCCGAAGACTGGGCCTGTAAAGAGCCAAAAACCTGAATAGAATGAATGACAGTACTAAAACTGTCGAGATGTTTGATTGTAGGAGAGCAGTGCAGCCGTGCTCACTTTTAGAGGTGTAAGGGCCCCTAGGGCCCATCCACGAGTGAAAACCAGCCCAATGGTTGGAATTCTCATAAATTTTGCCACCGAATATGAGATTAATGACAACTTGATAAGTCCTTAATACACATATTGTAGCGTAGCGCAATAAATATTTCAGATTTTAGAATGGATATCCTGAAATCCGACCTCATTAGATGCCGGTACAAAACTGCCAGTTTTCTCAGTCATCAATACTTTAATACTTTGAGAAGCCTTCTTGACAAGCACACCCCAATCATGAAGAAAAATATACCGAGACATGCCGAGACTGGTTTCATGAACTGTGACATCCTCAAAGCAAAACGACTCGAGGAAATATGAGCGGGCATGGCATCGGGAAAACTCAGCCAGTAATCGTAGCCGATACCGGGCTGCAATCAACCACTATAATTTCCTGCTTGAGAAGTCCAAATGGAATCATTATTCCAACATTGTGGCTGAAAACCAAGGAAATCCCAAGGCTCTGTGGAACTATTTCAAAAAGATCTTACACAGGTCCTCTGTTGCTGTTCTACCAGACTACACAAATAAAACCGACCTTGCGAACACTTTCTGTAAGTTCTTCTATGACAAAATCCTCAAGATAAGATCCACACTGCAGTCATCAATACCATCTTCAGTTACTAGACCCAACCCCACTAAAAATACTCTGTCCTCTTTCACACCTGTGTCTGAGGAAGAACTACTCAAAATTCTAAAGTCCTAATCCAAATCATGTGACCTTGACCCGATTCCGACGTCACTGGTCAAGGAGTGTGCTGATATTCTCATCACCCCCATCACTAAAATTGTAAATTATTCAATCACAGAAGGTAGTTTCCCCAACTGTTTTAAGATGGCATATGTCACCCCCCTTCAAAAGAAGCCGAGCCTTGATAGAAATATCCTCAAAAACTACAGGCCGGTGTCAAACCTCAGCTTTATATCTAAACTTATTGAGAAGGTGGTGGCAAAGCAGCTAAATGAATTTATTTTGCATGAGCGGCTCTTAAATGTCAACCAGTCTGCTTATAAGAGTTCCCACTCCACTGAAACCGCATTGTTGAAGATTCAAAATGATATAGCTCTCTCAGTGGATTCAGGAAAGGCAGTGGCCCTAACATTATTAGACCTATCGGCGGCGTTTGATACGATTGATCATCCTCTTTTATATGACTGCTTGCATGACTGGTTTGGTCTAGATGGTACTGTTTTGTCATGGATCAAATCGTATCTTTCAAACCGCAAACAAAAAATTAAACTAGAGGATCGCTCACAAAAAAAAAAGATAATGTTTTTGCATAGCAAAAACAAAGCGTCCCGAAAAGGATATAAAGGTGAGTGCTAAAGCATTAGGAAAATGCTTCGTTTCTAGCCTTATACTGTTGTGGCAACCAAAGTCAGCGCAGTCTGCTCTATCTAGCCCGTTTTCAAGATATAAGCATTTTTGTGTTTTGCAAAATTTTAAAAAATTCAAAATGTCCGCTATATTTGCAGAGACCAAAATATTTTGAAAATTGGCATGGCTACTCTGCAGAGATACCCAGCAGGTCAAAAATTTTGTTGAGTTCGCTCCATATAGCACGGTTTTTGAGATATAAGCATTTTTGTGTTTTGCAAAAACTTTGAAAATTCCAAATGGCCACCATTTTTGGGGAGACAAAAATTTTTGTCAAGACCACTGCCGCGGTGTGTATCTCCCGCCGAGCATTAAAGGAGAAGAAATAGCTTTTCTGAGATATTCACAATTTTTCATTTTCGTGTGTGAAAGCTCTTGCAAAAGTAGGTGAATGAGTTATTTGAGAAAAATTGGCTATCTGCAATACTATTAAGAGATAATTCACATTTACTCATTTTGAGTAGGTGAATAATTAGCTATGGGTCTGAAACTTCACCAAGTGAAAGCTCTCCCAAAAGTAGGTGAATGAGTTATTTGAGAAAAATTGGCTATCTGCAATACTTTTCGAGATAATTCGCATTTACTCATTTTGAGTAGGTGATTAATTAGCTATGGGTCTGAAACTTCACCATGTGAAAGCTCTCCCACAAGTAGATGAATGATTATTTGATAAAAATTGGGTATCCGCAATACTTTTACAGATAATTAGCATTTACTCATTTTGAGTAGGTGAATAAAATAGCTATGGGTCTGAAACTTCACAGAGTGAAAGCTCTCCCAAAAGTAGGTGAATGAGTTATTTGAGAAAAATTGGCTATCTGCAATACTTTGAGATAATTCACATTTACTCATTTTGAGTAGGTGAATAATTAGCTATGGGTCTGAAACTTCACCAAGTGAAAGCTCTGCCAAAAGTAGGTGAATGAGTTATTTGAGAAAAATTGGCTATCTGCAATACTTTTAGAGATAATTCGCATTTACTCATTTGAGTAGGTGAGTAATTAGCTATGGGTCTGAAACTTGACCATGTGAAAGCTCTCCCACAAGTAGATGAATGAGTATTAGATAAAAATTGGGTATCCGCAATACTTTTACAGATAATTCGCATTTACTCATTTTGAGTAGGTAAATAATTAGCTATGGGTATGAAACTTCACCATGTGAAAGCTCTCCCAAAAGTAGGTGAATGAGTTATTTGAGAAAAATTGGCTATCTGCAATACTTTTAGAGATAATTCGCATTTACTCATTTTGAGTAGGTGAGTAATTAGCTATGGGTTTGAAACTTCACCATGTGAAAGCTCTTCCAAAAGTAGGTGAATGAGTTATTTGAGAAAAATTGGCTATCTGCAATAATTTTAAGAGATAATTCGCATTTACTCATTTTGAGTAGGTGAGTAATTATCTACGGGTCTGAAACTTCACCATGTGAAAGCTCTCCCAAAAGTACATGAATGAGTTGATAAAAATTGGGTATCCGCAGTAGTTTTTGAGATAATTAGCAATTACTCATTTTGAGTAGGTGAGTAATTAGCTACGGGTCTGAAACTTCACCAAGTGAAAGCTCTTTCAAAAGTAGGTGAATGAGTTATTTGAGAAAAATTGGCTATCTGCAATACTTTTAGAGGTAATTCGCATTTACTAATTTTGAGTAGGTGAGTAATTAGCTATGGGTCTGAAACTTCACCAAGTGAAAGCTCTTTGGGATAGCTGCTCTGCAGAGATACCCTGAAGATCAAAAATTTCGTCGAAATCGCTCTATGTAGCACGGTTTTCGAAATATCAGCATTTTTGTGTTTTGCAATTTTTATGCAAAAATTCGAAAATTCAAAATGGCCGTCATTTTTGGCAAGACAAATTTTTTTTTTGAAAATTGGCATGGCTACTCTGCAGAGATACCCTGTGGGTCAAAAATTTTGTCGAAATCGCTCTATGTAGCACGGTTTTCGAGATATAAGCATTTTTATGTTTTGCAATTTTGCGAAAAATTCGAAAATTCTAAATGGCCGCCATTTTTGGCGAGACAAAATTTTTTTGAAAATTGGCATGGCCACTCTGCAGAGATACCCTGTGGGTCAAAAATTTCGTCGAAATCGCTCTATCTAGCAGGGTTTTCGAGATATAAGCATTTTTATGTTTTGCAATTTTTGCGAAAAATTCGAAAATTCAAAATGGTCGTCATTTATGGCGAGACAAATTTTTTTTGAAAATAGGCATGGTTACTCTGCAGAGATACCCTGTGGGTCAAAAATTTCGTCGAAATCGCTCTATGTAGCACGGTTTTCGAGATATAAGCATTTTTATGTTTTGCAATTTTGCGAAAAATTCGAAAATTCTAAATGGCCGCCATTTTTGGCGAGACAAAATTTTTTTGAAAATTGGCATGGCCACTCTGCAGAGATACCCTGTGGGTCAAAAATTTCGTCGAAATCGCTCTATCTAGCAGGGTTTTCGAGATATAAGCATTTTTATGTTTTGCAATTTTTGCGAAAAATTCGAAAATTCAAAATGGTCGTCATTTATGGCGAGACAAATTTTTTTTGAAAATAGGCATGGTTACTCTGCAGAGATACCCTGTGGGTCAAAAATTTCGTCGAAATCGCTCTATCTAGTACGGTTTTCGAGATATAAGCATTTTTATGTTTTGCAATTTTTGCGAAAAATTCGAAAATTCAAAATGGCCGCCATTTTTGGCAAGACAAATTTTTTTTTTCAAAATTGGGATAACTACTCCGCATAGATACCCTATAGGTCAAAAATTTCGTCGAAATCGCTCTATCTAGCACGGTTTTCGAGATATCAGCATTTTTGTGTCTTGCAATTTTTGCGAAAAATTCGAAAATTCAAAATGGCCGCCATTTTTGGCGAGACAAAATTTTTTTGAAAATTGGGAAAACTACTCCGCAGAGATATCCTGTGGGTCAAAAATTTCGTCGAAATCGCTCTATCTAGCACGGTTTTCGAGATATAAGCATTTTTGTGTTTTCCTTATTTGGAAAATTCGCAATGATTAATTAATCATTAATTACTTGGCCATTTCTTAACCAATCAATGCCAAAATCTAATGATTTCCAGATTTTAATAGAATGAATGTATTTGCCAAGTTTCAGGTGAATTGATAAAATTCCTTTCAAGTTATCATCCGGACAAGCTTCCCCATCGAAAAAAGACATTTTTGGTCATGTGACCTCTCTGATTGGTTGAAATGTCACTGCAGCATATACAAAAAAATTCCCCAAGGCTACTGCCTAAACCTGCCAAATTTGAAAAGAATCGGTTACACGAGTTATAAGGAAAACAAAATGCGGAGCCGGCGGAGCCTGAAGGTCTCCCATACACAAACAAGCGTCCCTTGTGGGACGCTTAAATAGGTGATAGTTTCTCTGAGGCGGTAATTCTCCCTTTCGGAGTCCCCCAAGGCTCTGTACTGGGTCCTCTCCTTTTCAGCCTCTACACTAGTCCCCTCAGTCAAGTTATTTCAAAATTCAATGTTACTCATCACCTGTATGCCGATGACACCCAGATCTACCTAGCAGTTGACTCCAGGAATTTTGACTCTAGCATGGAAGAGCTGACCGAGTGTCTCAAGTCTGTACAGGAGTGGATGGATGGTGTCGAACTAAACCTAAACCCAGAAAAAAACGAATTTATCATTATAGGTCAAAAAACCATCAGAGAGTCGCTTGCACCAAATTTCCCTGTTCCACTCCTCCAAAACAATATCTCTCCGTCGGTGGAAGTAAAAAATCTGGGTGTTATTTTCGACTCAGACAACTCCTTTGACAATCATGTTGCCAAGGTTTGCAGAGCATGTTACTATCATCTTCGTGATTTGTGACGAATTCGCAAATTCCTTGGAGTTGAGACAGCAATACTTTTGGCAAATGCTATGGTCAGTAGTCGTCTAGACTACTGTAACTCTTTACTCTATGGGGTAAGCAAGTCCAACATAGCCCAACTACAGAGGGTTGTTACATATATTGGACACTATATTAGTACATTGTATATTACATATATTAGGCACTATATTAGTGCATTGTTTAATTTAAGCTTTATGTTTATACATTGTCATAAAAGATAATTGTGTTGTTGGTTCTTTTTGTGTGTTGACATTTAAAGTAAGGGAGTTATTGACTTTTGTGTTTTAGTGTTTATTGATCTATTCACAGACTGGGGGAAATCCCCCCCTCAGTGGTTATGTTAGATTTGGGGAAACCCAATTACCAGTAGTTTCTAGAACTTCCTCCTTTGGCCTAGATGGCTCAAGATTTATTTTTTGAGTTGGTTCTGTATAATTCCAGAAGGAATCTGTGAATGTATATAAGGAATGTACATCTGACCACAAGAGAACTTTGTATTCGCTTGCTATAAGGAGAGCTATTGTGTTTTGGAATATAATATATACTTATATCACTGTGAACTTTTACTGGAGTGAACTGGATACATGATCTGGACAGATTTATTGTACTTTGGATATTTTGGATATTGTACGTTCATATAACAGAGAGTGAATTTACTGCATTTTGGACATTGTCCACATCTTGGAGCAGACAGTACAGTTGTGTTAACTCTCTAAATATCTCCAGACAGACATTCTGTTTGACTGGATATATAAAGGATAGCGGGACAAGATCACAGATCACAGGACAGACCACAGGACATTGGACAGACCACAGAATATACTACACGACGGATTACGGAACAGATTGCTGGATACGGCGGATAAATTTAACTCATAATCTCAGTGGTCAGGTCAGCTAGATCTTATTATTGTATTAGTGTGTTTAGTTAAGAGCATACCAGTTGACTGTAATCATTATTGTTGACTATTAAATAAATTTGTTAAGTTTAACTTTTTGCTTTTTCTGTTACAACTTAAAGACAACCGGTAATTGCTACCGTGCTTGCCCGTGACCGTAACAGGGTCCAGAATGCTCTTTGCCGCATCATCTTCAGACTTGACAAAATGAGTCATGTTACACCCTATTTGAAAAAACTCCACTGGCTCCCAATTCAACATCGCATCCTGTTTAAGTATAATCTTTTGGTATTCAAGGCTATTAATCTTTCACAGCCCCCGTATCTTTCAGCTTTAATAAGATCGAGCAGTCTCACTCGAGGCAACAGGCTATCTATCTCCTCAACCCGCCCTAATAAGCACATAGGAAGGCGTGGCTTTGCAGTAGCTGCACCAGCTGAATGGAACAAGCTGCCACAGACTGTCAGATCTCAGCAAACAATAGATGGTTTCAGAAGCCAGCTAAAGACCTACTTGTTTAGGCTGGCATACCCCCTACCTTAGTTATACCCTGGTGGGCGCATTTTAGATGTCGACCCATGCCTGTCCCTGGACTCTCCCTTCTTGGACTCAAGCGCATTAGAGGATTTGTATCAATTTTGCGCTATATAAATCCTACTATTATTATTATTATATACTTGATTAATTAAAAACAAGAGGGTCACAGATGCCCCAAAAGGCGGGTTGCGCAGGCAGCAATAAGGTTAGCAACTGCTGTAATTACATTGAGAAAAGAAGGAAAGAAATGTTAGGTTAACTACTTAGGTGAATGTGCAAGACGTGCTAAGAAACGTAAAACTTGTAATCTAGGTTACATAACTGTATCTATGCTGTAAACGGACAAACGAAAGGACGCAATTACACCAACTTAACAACTTAGCTATGATGGTGATGCATCTCCCTGTCAAGTTTGAATTCGATTGGACAAAGCGTTTTCGAGTTAGAATTGGGAAACAAAAATGTGGACGGACAGATGGATGGACAGATAAATGGACAGAAAAACGGACATACAAACAGACGGAATTACACCAATTTCGAAAGGAACCTAGCTATGATGGTGATATATGTCTCTGTCAAGTATGAATTTGATTGGACAAACCGTTTTCCAGTTAGAGTCCAGAAACGAAAATGTGGACTGATATATGGATGGACAGAAAAACGAACAAAAAACGGACAAACAAATAGACAGAACTAGACTAAGGACGCATCTGTGGCCAGATGCTGGATGTATCCACCGACAAAGGCCAACTAACATAGTTTAGAAGATAAACAGCATTTTTCGTTAAGAAACAAGCTGAAAGCACTTATAAGTTTGGCTACCCTTATTTGACCCTGTAGCAGGGGCCCAAGGTGAAGTCTGACCACATCAAAAGATTCGCAGCCCATGATTTCCTATAAGTCGTTTTCACATTGCAAACCTCTAGGACCAATAATAAGCAGGAGGGGCCCAAGGTCAAATCTGACCACATGAAAAGATTTGCAGTCCATGACTTCCTATAAGTTGTTTTCATATTTATGAGTTATTTGAGAAATACTGGCTATCTGCAATACTTCTAGAGATAATTCGCATTTACTCATTTTGAGTAGGTGAATAATTAGCTACGGGTCTGAAACTTCACCAAGTGAAAGCTCTCTCAAAAGTAGGCGAATGAGTTATTTGAGAAAAATTGGCTATCTACAAAGACTACAATACTTTTAGAGATAACTGGAATTTACTCATTTTCAGTAGGTGAGTAATTACCTATGGGTTTGGAACTTCACCATGTGAAAGCTCTCCCAAAAGTAGATGAATCAGTTATTTGATGAGAATTGGATATCTGCAATACTTTTAGAGATAATTAGCATTTACTCATTTTGAGTAGGTGAGTAATTACCTACGGGTCTGAAACTTCAAGTGAAAGCTCTCCCAAAAGTAGGTGAAGGAGTTATTTGACAAAAATTGGCCATCTGCAACACTTTTAGACATAATTTGCATTTACTCATTTTGAGTAGTTGAGTAATTACCTACGGGTCTGAAACTTCACCAAGTGAAAGCTCTCCCAAAAGTAGGTGAATGAGTTATTTGAGAAAAATTGGCTATCTGCAATACTTTTAGAGATAATTCGCATTTACTCATTTTGAGTAGGTGAGTAATTACCTACAGGTCTGGAACTTCAGCATGTGAAAGCTCTCCCAAAAGTAGGTAAATGAGTTATTTAAGAAAAATTTGCTATTTGCAATACTTTTAGAGAAAATGTGGACGGACAGACGGACGTCGGACACATCAATCTAATAGGCGGGTTGGTTACACGCAACCCGCCTAAAAACGAACAAATGGACAGAAAAACAAGACAAATGAACGGACGGATTTACACCAATTTCGAAAGGAACCTAGCTATGATGGTGATGTATGTCCCTGTGAAGTTTGAATTAGATTGGAGTAACCGTTTTCGAGTTAGAGTCCGGAAACAAAAATGTGGACGGACAGATGGATGGACAGAAAAACGGACAAAAACGAAGAAACGGACGGAAAAACGGACAAACAAACATACGGAATTTCACCAATTTCGAAAGGAACCTAGCTATGATGGTAATCTATCTCCCTGTGAAGTTTGAATTTGATTGGTCAAACCGTTTTAAAGTTAGAGTCCGGAAACGAAAATGTGGACAAACAGATGGATGGACAGACAAACGGACGAAAAATGGACAAACAAACACACAGAATTTCACCAATTTCGAAAGGAACCTAGCTATGATGGTGATCTATCTCCCTGTGAAGTTTGAATTTGATTGGTCAAACCGTTTTAAAGTTAGAGTCCGGAAACGAAAATGTGGACAAACAGATGGATGGACAGACAAACGGACGAAAAACGGACAAACGAACACACGGAATTTCACCAATTTCGAAAGGAACCTAGCTATGATGGTGATCTATCTCCCTGTGAAGTTTGAATTTGATTGGTCAAACCGTTTTAAAGTTAGAGTCCGGAAACGAAAAATGTGGACGGACAGACGGACAGACAGACAGACGGACGTCGGACACATCAATCTAATAGGCGGGTTGGTTACACGCAACCTGCCTAATAAAAAATGACCTTACCCGTAACATCTTGAGAGGTAAACCTATACCTAGATCCTGGGATTAGACTCCTGAAGACTTGGTTGTAGTGGATGTGGCCCCCCCTTCTTTTCTTTCCGAGGATAACTGGTCTGAGGGGAAGGATTCAGGACTTGTTGTGCCGCCACCACTGGTCCCAGATACATATTGTTGTTGTCTGACCAAGTAAGGTCTTTTAGGTAAAAATTTGTAAATGTGTTGCGAGCTTTCCAGTGACAGGCTTGCATGATTTGGTCCACCGATACCCCACCATAAAAGGCCTTAGAGGCTGCGAAGGCTCGAATGTCATGCACTTTAACTTGGACCAAATCCAAGGCTTGTTGGTCTGCTTGTTTATAACAAAGCAGAATGGTTTGTTTCAACCAAGAAGAGAGAGTAGCGGGTCTGATGTTTGAGGTATGTCCTTTCTTGAAGGAGATGAAAAGGAAACGATTGGTTACTGCTTGGAATGGAATGACCGCCATTGGGGTGTTTCCTGTAGGAGCCTCTAGATTGTGGGGAATGTGAAAGGGCTGATTAATAGGGCCTAAACCCTAAGTGTTATTACAGGTGCCTTGATGAGGAACTCCTGTCCCTCTTAAACTAGTTGTGATTTGTGAATGGGGAAGTTCTAAAGATCTGGTATCTCACCTGAATTCCCCTTACCCCTTCTGACTACTTAAATGCACCATGAAATTGAGTTTAACCTGTCTGGTAGTAGCCTTGCTACTGTCTAACAGATATCCAGAACCAGGTAGCATTCTGAAAAACCTAGTGAAGAGCAGCCTGAAGCTCAACTCTTGATGACCAGAAGGGGGAAGGGGGGCTTACCCAAAGAGCCCCTAGGGAGATATAGATTTGAAAACTTGTAATTTGTCTTTAAAACAAGGTTGTCCCAAATGTACCCCTTAACAAAACCAGGGGTTTAATACATTATTTTCAGGGAAATTAGCAGCTTAAAAGTCCTGTTAAAATTTAACAAGGCATCTTTAGTTGAGGACCGAATGGGAACATGGCTGATAAATTCCCTGGGGTCAGGGAGATTCCAAAACTGCCTAAGTTTCAATGTCCTCGGAATATGGTTAGGGTTAAGTCAGGCAACCTACTTCCCTATAAAATACAGAGTCCGGACTGAATGAAGGACCTTGTTAGAAGAAGCCCTCTTGGGCTTGAGGACTTTGGACTTTGATATTTACTACCAGGCTTGTGTACTATTAGTCCAAGTGTTTGTTAGGATTGTTCAGAGTTCTGATCTGGAACCATCATCTGAACATCAGATTTAAGATCCAATCATCCGAGCATCGGAACGTAGTTGTAAACATCCGATCATCCGAGTATAGGATGGTAACTGAGACATCCGATCATCGGATGTTAGATCTGAGCATCGGATCTAGATGCAATGAAAATCCGAGCATCAAATCATACTCGGATGGATAGAACTTGGGAATAATGCATCCGATTCTCGGATGGTTAAAAAGAACTCGGATGAAGTTCGGATCTGGATTCAGATTCAAGCAGGGATCTGATCCACCCAGCTAGAAAGAAGTTGGATACTATAATTTCCATGTAAGCTTTCCTTTAACAGTTCTTCGAAGAGAACTACACAACTGGATTTATTTAAATTAAGAGTGACCCAAGGTCATTTCCCCCACCTGCCTCACTGCAGGTAGGCCTAGTTGTGAGATAAGGAAAATAACTAGAAATAGGACACCCTGTTGATAGTAGCTGCGACATATGAATAGAAACAGGATAGCATAGAAGAACACACATTATCATGTGTAATGTCCACCCCATGAACCTTTTGCCATAATTGTACAGTAGTCTTACAAGACCCTGTTTCATTTGTAAAATATATCAATGATGCTTAAATATTTATTAGTGTACATGTAAATTATTTCAGCTTCATGCCTTTTTGCATTGGTTGGGTCGAAAATTTTGTGTTTTGCCATTTTTGGGGAGGGGAAATTTTTTTGAAAATTGCTAAGAGTGCATTTCTGAGATACCCTGTGGGTCGAAAATTTCGATGAAATCGTTCTATCTCGCACGGTTAAGGAGATAGAAGCAATTTTGTGTTTTGCCATTTTTGGGGAGGAGAAAATTTTTTGAAATTGTCAAGAGTACATTGCTCGGATACCCTGTGTGTCGAAAATTTCGACGAAATCGCTCTATCTCGCACGGTTAAGGAGATAGAAGGAAATTCGTGTTTTGCCATTTTTGGCCAAAAATTTGATAATTCAAAATGGCCGCCATTTTTGGGGAGGGGAAAAATTTTTTTTTAAAATTGCAAAGAGTACATTCCTTAGATACCCTGTGGGTTGAAAATTTCGACGAAATCGCTCTATCTCGCACGGTTAAGGAGATAGAAGCAAATTTGTTTTGCCATTTTTGGGGCGGGGAAAATTTTTTAAACATTGCCAAGAGTACAATGCTCAGATACCCTATGGGTTGAAACTTTCGACGAAATCGCTCTATCTCGCACGGTTAAGGAGATAGAAGAAAATTCGTGTTTTGCCATTTTTGGGAAAAATTCAAAATGGCTGCCATTTTTTGGGGAGGGGAAAATTTTTTGAAAATTGCAAAGAGTACATTCCTTAGATACCCTGTGGGTTGAAAATTTCGACGAAATCGCTCTATCTCACACGGTTAAGGAAATAGAAGCAATTTTTGTTTTGCCATTTTTGGCAAAAATTTGAAAATTCAAAATGGCCGCCATTTTTGTGGAGGGGAAAATTTTTTGAAAATTGCAAAGTTTACATTCCTTAGATACCCTGTGGGTCGGAAATTTCGACGAAATCGCTCTATCTCGCACGGTTAAGGAGATACAGTAGAACCTCAATTATCCGAACCCCATGGGAGACATACAATCTGGCCGGATAATCGAGGGGTTCGGATAGATGAAGGAAACCGAAATTCACGGTCTATGGGTTACCGAGTGGGCGATAATTGAAGATTTGTTGTTTTTATGCAATATACATAGACGTTTGTGTTATATAATATAAGTGACCCTTCAATTATCGTTTATTTGCTCCATATCCACGGATATTATTATTATTTTTATTTAAAATATTACGCGGACTTGAGCTGGTTGTGTTCGGTTGGTACTTGCATTGTTAGCACTTTTAATTTTAGATTAACATCATCCCGCATATTGTCAATTAAAAAACTCCGGGAGATTATTTATAATTGTAAAACCCCAAGCGAACACGCCTTCAGTGATACGCGTTTGATTGGTAATGCATTGTTGACGTCTTTTCTTTTATACATGTTGTAAGTCTGTAAATAGACATACTCCGGGAGATTATAAATTGCGAAACCCAATCGAACACACTTTCATTGATTGGCGCATTATCAAAGAAGTTGTGTAGCCGGGTCGTGTAATTGAATTAATCCCTCCCCTATTGTAACAATGGTGATCAAGATGAAAGAAGTTAGGCGTCTCTGTGAATGGTATGTTTTACAAAGCACTACAATTCATCGTTTACGAGACTGTGTAAAATCTTGTATTATCGCTCACGCTTGACCGTGCATTATATGTAGG
This sequence comes from Sabellastarte sp. h YS-2021, assembly GCA_964017235.1. Lineage (NCBI taxonomy): Eukaryota > Metazoa > Annelida > Polychaeta > Sabellida > Sabellidae > Sabellastarte > Sabellastarte sp. h YS-2021. The sequence goes on from OZ024928.1 coordinate 143,925,555, forward strand.
GAGACATCATTTCGGTTCGGTTAATCCGGAGATTCGGATAATAGAAGGCCGGATAAGCGAGGTTCTACTGTAGAAGCAAATTTGTTTTGCCATTTTTGGGGCGGGGAAAAGTTTTTAAACATTGCCAAGAGTACGATGCTCAGATACCCTATGGGTTGAAAATTTCGACGAAATCGCTCTATTTCACACGGTTAAGCAGATAGAAGCAAATTTGTGTTTTGCCATTTTTGGCAAAAATTCGAAAATTCAAAATGGCCGCCAATTTTGGGGAGGGGAAAATTTTTTGAAAATTGCAAAGTTTACATTCCTTAGATACCCTGTGGGTCGGAAATTTCGACGAAATCGCTCTATCTCGCACGGTTTAGGAGATATGAGCACATTTGCCTTTTTCAGTACTCAGTACAAATCGCTCTATCTCGCATGGTTAAGGAGATAGAAGCAAATTTGTGTTTTGCCATTTTTGGGAAAAATTCGAAAATTCAAAATGGCCGCCATTTTTGGGGAGGGGAAAATTTTTTGAAAATTGCAAAGAGTACCTTCCTTAGATACCCTGTAGATCGAAAATTTCGACGAAATCGCTCTATCTCGCACGGTTAAGGAGATAGAAGCAAATTTGTGTTTTGCCATTTTTGGGGAGGGGAAAATTTTTTAAACATTGCCAAGAGTACGATGTTCAGATACCCTATGGGTTGAAACTTTCGACGAAATCGCTCTATCTCGCACGGTTAAGGAGATACAAGCAAATTTGTGTTTTGCCATTTTTGGCAAAAATTCGAAAATTCAAAATGGCCGCCATTTTTGGGGAGGGGAAAATTTCTTGAAAATTGCAAAGATTACATTCCTTAGATACCCTGTGGGTCGGAAATTTCGACAAAATCGCTCTATCTCGCATGGTTTAGGAGATATGAGCACATTTGCCTTTTTCAGTACTCAAAATAGCCAATTACTCATTTATTTAATTAATTACTCACTGATCTATGAAGCAATTCCCCCCATAAGCAATCCCATACAAGGTATTAACCCAATGAACCTCCATACCAAATTTCAGAAAGATAGGCTTAATAGCATTCCTTAAAATGTCTGGAAACCAAAGAGATACTCAAAAGTAGTAAAGTAGCTATTACTCAGTTAGCTATAGAGCTATCATCACCAAAAGCAATCCCATACAAGCGATTAACCCAATAAACCTGCATGCCAAATTTGGTAAAGATAGGAGAAGAACTGTTGCCTAAAATGTCTGGAAACCAAGTGTGACGCCGGAAAAAGCAAAAATAATATGTCCACCCCCCAGTGGGTGGACATAATAACTAGACCTACGCATCTGAGACCGATGCAAATTTGTATCCACCAAAAAGACAACTCACCAAAGCCAGTGAACCACTGTTTGACCTTGAAGGAGGGGCCCAAGGTCAAATCTAACATCAGAAAATTCCTAGCCCAAGATTTCATATGAGTTGGTTTCGTACTGTAAACTTCTAGGATCAATAATAAGCGAGTTATAAGCACTTTTAACTTTGGCTATCCTTGTTTGACCTTGAAGAAGGGGCCCAAGGTCAAATCCGACCACGCCAGAAGATTGCCAGCCCATGATTTTCTATAGGTTGGTTTACTATCCCAAACCTCTAGGACCAATAATAAGTGAGTTATAAGCACTTTTAACTTTGTCTGTCCTCATTTGACCTTGAAGAAGGGGCCCAATGTCAAATCCGACCACACCAGAAGATTCCCAGCCCATGATTTCCTATATGTTGGGTTACCATCCCAAACCTCTAGGACCAATAATAAGCGAGTTATAAGCACTTTTAACTTTGGCTATCCTCATTTGACCTTGAAGGAGGGGCCCAAGGTAAATTCCATCCACACCAGAAGATTCCCAGAAAATGATTTCCTATATGCTGCTTTACCATCCCAAACCTCTAGTACCAATGATAAGTGAGTTATAAGCACTTTTCAGTTGGGCTATCCTTGTTTGACCTTGAACGAGGGGTCTAAGGTCAAATCCGACCACACCAAAAGATTCCCAGCCCATGATTTCCTATATGTTGGTTTACCTTCCCAAACCTCTAGGAGCAATAATAAGCGTGTTATAAGCAATTTTAACTTTGGCTATCCTCTTTTGACCTTGAACGAGGGGCCCAAAGTCAAATCTGACCACACAAAAAAGATTCCCAGCCCATGAGTTTCTATAGGTTGGTTTACCATCCCAAACCTCTAGGAGCAATAATAAGCGAGTTATAAGCACTTTTAACTTTGGCTATCTTTGTTTGACCTTGAAGGAGGGGCCCAAGGTCAAATCAGATCACACCAGAAGATTCCCAGCCCATGAGTTTCTATAGGTTGGTTTACCATCTCAAACCTCTAAGAGCAATAATAAGCGAGTTATAAGCAGTTTTAACTTTGGCTATCCTCGTGTGACCTTGAAGGAGGGGCCAAAGATCAAATCCGACCACACCAGAAAATTCTCAGCCCATGATTTCCTATATGTTGGTTTACCATCCCACACCTCTAGGACCAATAATAAGCAAGCTATAAGCAGTTTTAAGTTTGGCTATCCTCGTTTGACCTTGAAGGAGGGGCCCCAAGGTCAAATCCGACCACACAGAAAGATTCCCTGCCCATGATTTCCTATCTGTTGGTTTACCATGCCAAACCTCTAGGACCAATAATAAGCGAGTTATAAGCACTTTTAAGTTTGGCTATCCTCGTTTGACCTTGAAGGAGGGGTGTCCAAGGTCAATTCTGACAACATCAGAAGATTCGCAGCACATGATTTCCTATAGGTTGGTTTCACATTGCAAACCTCTAGGACCAATAATAAGGGAGATATAGGCACTTTTAAAGTCCGCTATGTGGGTTACTTCGGCACTCCGTGGATAACCTTGAATTAAGAGCTTCAAGGTCAAATGTGTGCAAGGTTGTAGAGGACATATATCTGTTATACATATCACCTATGAAGAGGTTCAACCTTCTACCTATGATAAACAGCCAGTAGAAAAATGTCGATTATTTTCAAAGAAATGCCCGTGGCGGCCATCTTGTTTTTCAGAATGAGGCTATTTTCCTTCCCAGAGAAGCTTACCCCCCAATGAAGATATCCTGCAAATTTGGTAAACCTAGCTGCTGTCATTTTCCTCTTAGAGCATTAACGCCGAAAATCTCTCTACGCGCGGCGGCGTAGCGAACGCTAAACCAAAGTATCCACCGGATGCTTCCGGTGGATACAATTACACAGAATTTTTATTAATAACATAGAACCTAAAATGCAAATTATATTATATTTTATAATTTATATTATAAAATTGGATGACTTAAAATAATGCCAAACCAAGGTTACCTTAGTTTGCAAGCACGTACTGTCTAGACTATTTGATCAAGGAATCGTTTCTTGTTTTATTTTAAGAATTAACATTTTAAATGGTCAATAATCCTTAGACAAAGAAGTTTTTAAAAACTACAGGCCTGTCTCAAATGTAAACTTTATCTCAAAGATACTTGAAAGGGTAGTAGCCGTCCAGCTACAAACTCATCATGATGAAGCCGGTCTTATGACTGCCTTCCAGTCGGCTTATAGAAAACACCACTCTACTGAAAGCGCCCTCCTTAATATTCAAAATGATATTCTTCTTAACATGGCCCAGGGTTCTGTCACTGCCCTTACCCTTCTGGATCTATCCGCCACTTTCGATACCATTAACCACACCATACTCCTGGACAGACTCAATGTTTATTATGGAATCAGTGAGCTAGCACTTGGCTGGTTCAAATCATACCTGTCGGGAAGGACACACTCGGTCAAGGTAGGCAGTACACTCTCGCATCCTGCTGCGCTCCATTATGGAGTACCCCAGGGCTCTGTCCTTGGACCAATCCTGTTCTCTCTCTACACTAACCCAATCGGCTCAATCATTCATTCCCACAGTAGCATCAACTACCACTTTTACGCTGATGATACCCAGTTATACAGAACACTTTCACCAGAAAATTTCTCTCACTCTATCCAAAAACTAAAGAACTGCCTAAACGACATTCAAAATTGCAAATTTAATAGGTAAATTAAATTTTTATAAGTTAATACCCTATCCAATGGACAAATGCTTATCCGGTCGGCGCGGACCGGCCCGCCAAACGTCAGAAAAAGACGTCCTGTGTCTCCACCTGCCAGGCCGGCCCAGTACTGTGCACTCGCCAGATGGCGTGTCGTACTTCCTTCCTGTCTAGACAGAGTGACGTCATAGCATCTTTTTCGTTGTCTAAACCTATTAGACCCCTAGTAAGGTGATAGCGGGGTCGGTGGGAGGGTCTTGTGTGTCCATTGGATAGGGTATTAACTTATAAAAATTTAATTTACCTATTAAATTTGCAATTTTATTGCGTTAATACATCCTATCCAATGGACAAATGCTGAATAACTACCGCTTGGCTGGCGGGTAAGTTACTAGGGACTAGGTTCGAACTCATACTAAAAATAATGAACAATTTCCTTTAAAGCCTGGGAAGACCTGAGGTCGATAACCCTTAAGGCTATGGTCGAATATCATCATCCGGTTGCCAGGTATTGAACCATCAGTCGACCTTGCCCCCCCTCCCCCTTTTTTAACAGATCTGCTCTGAGGTAGGGGAAGAGAGGGATGAGTTCAGTCCCATAGAGTAATCCTCCCGAAGGCAGCACGTCCAGATTTTTTTTTTTTAACTATATGTGCAATATATACAAATATGTACAATTAACTACAAATGTACAGGTCTCCTCTAGGTACTAGTCCCTTGGTGGATCTCTGAAGTCCTGTCCAAATAGTAGCGCAAGGCTCGAACCGGACAAAGAGTTCTGTCAGACTTGAGGGATCTATCCAGAGTAGGAGCCAGGGCTGGTATGACCACTGGGGCTACACTCTCCGGACCCTCTTTGGCCAGCTGGTTCTTGGAAAGAAAGCTGGGGGATGGAAACAGGGACACCTTAGACCAGTCCGACTGGTGTCTAATGTTCTTATGCTGCCATGCATGTATCTCACTCTTTCTTTTGCCAGAACCCAGGGCCAAAAGGAAGACAGTTTTGAAGGTCAGATGTTTCATTGACGCTTCCTTAAGCGGTTCAAAGGGAGCCTTTGTTAACTGGTGTAGGACCAGAGAAAGGTTCCAGGAGGGTATACCCCTCCGCCCTTTGGGTCTGTCTCTGTGGAAACTATCTAAGAGACGGGTGAGATTATCATCTTTGCTGATATTGACTGTGATGTTACCCAGTTTATCAGCAATGGCAGACCTGTATCCATCAATGGTGCTGGGCTGAAGTTTCTTGACCTCAAAGAGGTATAGAAGGAAGTCAGCCACTGATTTTATAGGTGGTGACCTGAAGTCCACCTGATTAGTGATGCACCACTTTGTAAAAATGATCCACTTTGCCTCATAGACTGATCTGGTTGATTTTCTTTGAGGAGCCTCAATTCTTGCTGCCACTGCCTTAGAGAAACCCTGTTCCTTGATTGCTGTGGCTCTAGGAGCCATGCATGGAGATTCAGGTTTGTCAGATTCCTGTGAGGGATCTGGTTGAACGGCTGTGTCAAGAGATTGGGCAGATTTGGTAGGCTGAGGGGAATTTGACTGGACATGGCCACCAAGTCCCAGAACCAGGGCATGTTGGGCCACCCGGGAGCAATCAGAATAACTCTCTGGTACCGGGAGTCCAGTAGCTTCTCCACTACTTTGCCCAAGATGGAGGTCGGTGGAAAGGCATATGCATCCAGGTCCTCCCATGGCAGAGTGAGCGCATCCACTGCTACAGCCAGGGGGTCCGGGACTGGAGAGACAAACTGAGGAAGTTTGTGGTTGAATCTTGTGGCAAACAGATCTATTTGAGGTTGGTGCCACTTCTTGCATATGCTTAAAAATACCTCCAGAAGGAGGGACCACTCTGTCTGGATGGTCTGACCCAGTCTGGATAGCTTGTCTGCTATCACATTCAGATGGCCCGGGATGTGACGGGCTTTTAGCGTCACTTGTTTCTGGGAACACCAGGTCAAGATCCTCCACAGAAGGGCACATAGAGGGCCCGACCTCATGCCTCCTTCTTTGTTTATATAAGCCACTACCGTAGTGTTGTCGGATGCCACTAGAACTATCTTGCCTGTACATAGTTCTTGGAACTCTTTGAGAGCTAGAAAGACTGCTTTTAACTCTAGATAGTTTATGTGCAGTCTGCTTTCCGGCACCGACCAAGAGCCCCTTGCAGTGTGCTCATTTAAGTGAGCGCCCCACCCTTCTTTTGATGCGTCTGTAAAAATCTGTAGAGCATGTTTTACTGGGTGTAATGGTTGGTCTTGTAGCACATTGCTTTCTTTTAACCACCATTGTAGATGAGGGTGCAGTGATCTGGGTAGAGGGATGATCTTTTCTAAAGATTCTGGGACCCTCCAGTTGTTTTTGAGATGCCGAGGTGAACCTGTTTTTCTGTGGCTGTTAGTAAACCTATCAGTGACATAAACTGACGGACCGGACAGGCCGGCAGCAGCAATAGTGCTTGTATTTTGACCTGAAGGCTTTGCCACCGGTCCATGGTCGGTCTGACCCGGCCGGCTCGGAGGTCGAACTGGTAACCTACGAAATCGAAAATCTGTTTGGGTTCCAGTTCTGATTTCTCCATATTTACCAGCCAGCCAAGTTCCTGGCACATTTTGACTAGAATCTGGGTGTCATGGAGACAAACTTGTTGGGATCCAGCTCTCACCAACCAGTCGTCTAGGTACTGGTGGATCCTTATACCCTTGTGCATGGCCATCAGTTTCACCTCCTTTGCTAACACAGTGAACTCCATAGGCGCTGTGGACAGACCAAAGGGCAGAGCTTTGAATTGGTAAGTCCGGCCCTGAATATGAAATCGGAGGTACTTCCTGGATTGTTCCTGTATTGGTATGTGGAAGTAGGCGTCCTTGAAGTCCACCGAGGTGACCCACTCCCGTTTTTGGAGGGATGTTCTGATGGTTTCCGGTGTCTCCATTTTGAATTTTTCCACCTTGAGGAAAATATTTAGTTTGGTCAGATCCAGTATTGGCCTCCATTTGTTGTTGGGTTTTGGGACTATGAAGAGTCGGTTGAAAAAACCCAGGGATGTTTGATTGCGGACCAGTTCTATTGCATGTTTGTCCATAAGCTGATGTAATGCCTCCAACAGGTAGCTGTTCCTGTGGGGATTGACATAACAGCTTACGACTGTAGGGAACCTTGTAAGATTTGGTCGGGTCCGGAAGGGGAGAGTGTAACCCTCCCTCAAGATTTGAACCACTGTCGGACTGGGCCCTCGACCTAGCCAAGTTTGCCAAAAGTTTTGGAGTCGGGCCCCTACAGGTGGATTTTGCACAGCATTTGGGACATTTGGTACAGACTGAACACAAGACAAGGAAATGACACAAGAAGAAATGTTCACATACTTTAATTTGTGACTCTTTGATTTTTGACAGGCTGCTAACCCGGGGCTTACTTCTTTCCTTTGTGAAGGCCCGGGCGCAGAATGTACAACTTTTACAACACCATAATTTACAGTCTGTTAACAGTTCCTGTGACACAGTCTTGCTCCCGGCCAGCAGTCCTTCCTGTAAGCCCTTTACACAATGATTGTCATTTATAGGACTGCTGGCCCTTGGCTGGTCGCGATGAGTAATAGGAGGCTTTGGCCTTGCCCCTCTTGTGCTGTCCCCTGTTCCCAATATTCTTCCAAGCAGGGCGGTCTTGCTTTCTGAAATCTGAACGCTTGTCCTGACGCTCATAAGGGTGAAAGCGACCTTTCTTCCCAGACTGGGGTTGTCCCTTGCTTTCGAAGTTGGCGATATCCTGTTCTGCCTGCTTAAGTGCTGAATCTGGGAACAGTGTAGGAATATGTAAGGGTCCTGTACGTAGGGCAGCAAAGGTGTCCGGTTTAATTCCCAACTTGAGGTGAGACAGATAAGAGTCTCGTCTGGCCAGGGTGGTGTTAGCAACAGTAACAAAAACAAAGTCCGTGAGATGCTCTAATGTCTTGGCCATGGACTGGATAATGCTAGAATTGAAGTTCATCAGGAACTGTAACTCATCAGCAGCCTGTGAAACTTTTGAGGACGACTTTCCTTTACTAAAGTCTGCTTTAATCACCTTCAGTTGAGATTGCATAGAGTCTTGAACTTTGTAAAGACACCGGTTGAAGGCTGCCGCTTGGTTGCAAATGGTAGAGGCTTCGCGGGCAGACTTCTCCCAGTCATTTTTCATCGGATCACTCCCAAAATCTAATCAGCTCGCATTTTTGATAGTATGAACATGTGTGTATAATTACAAGCCTCTGCGGTCAATAGATTTTGCTGAGTGGCGATGACGGGCGGGTGTACCCAAAAAAACTATTTTTTGATCATGTGACCTTGATAAAGATCAAAGGTCAAATTTAAGCATGTGGAAAAATTTTCCCACGCCTAAGGTATATAACTACCAAATATGGTTAAAAAGCTTCCAATAATAAGGGAGATATTCAAGGGAGACCATAATGCGGCGGCAGCGGTGAGGAAACTGACGCGAAACCAAATAAGCGCCCTTTTCAGGGATGCTTAATTATGAAGCTGTAAATTTTATTAATTGAAGTATAGCTGTCAACAAATATAGCAAAATTATGTAAAAGTATATTAATCAGTTACAGCAATCAACATATCTTTGTCATAAGAGAAATATGTCTCAAATATAACAGGTCAATACACTATGGCAGAGCCAAGGTAAAACCATGATCGAGTATACCTACACTCCCCATCCGAGAATTAACTTCCAACACCTTACAGTTTTTGAGATATGGCCCAGACAGATTTTAAAAGATCACTACAGCAAGGTCAAATCAGGGTCACACCATAATACTGCACACCTTTTAACCAATGTATCTACTAAGTATCAACTTCCTACACACTACTGTTTCCGAGATATGGTGTGAACAAGATTTTTGCAGTCATGGCCACTACGGCAAGGTCAAATCAATTTCACCACCATGACATTGTATACATACACCCCCTAACCAATGTCCCTACCAAGTATCAACTTCCTGCACCTCACGGTTTCTGAGATATAGCCCGGACATGATTTTCAAACTTAAGGTCACTACGGCAAGGTCAAATCAAGGTCACACCATGACGTTGCATACCTACAACCCCTAATCAATGCCCCTACCAAGTATCAACTTCCTGCCCCTTATGGTTTCCAAGATATAGCCCGGACAAGATTTTCAAACTCAAGGTCACTACACCAAGTCAAAGATCAAATTAAGATCACACTATAATATTGCACACCTACGACCCCCCCACCCCCCAACCAATATTCCTAACTAGTATTAACTTTCCACACAATTAAAACAAGGTCAAAGGTCAACCAAGGTCACACTATCCCGTTACACACCTCAGGGTCACTATGGCAAGGACAAATCAAGGTCATACCACGATGTAGCACACTTACATCCCCTACCCAATGTCCCTACCTACTATTAACTTCCCACACCTTATAGTTTCAGATATACAGCCCGGAGAAGCTATTTCCTGCCACCCGCCCAACTGCCCGCCTTCCCATCCAGATGCCATGAGTAAAAACAATACCCGCACAGCCCTGAAAGGCTTTGGGGTAAAAATCTGTTTACCATCAGGCCACAGCAGTCTCTATAACGAATGCATGAAGTATTTTACATATTAAAATTTTCCCAACAGGGCCAACATTTCACAGATCCTGTCATATTAGCATAAACCTACTCACCACCACTGGAGGGAAGCTGATGGCCACAATAGTGGTACACAACCAGTTAGTCACACCGGCCAATGACATGGCCATGGCTCGCGGACCTTGCCGGAACAGCTCAGGTGCCATCATCCATGGGATAGGTCCTACAAAATGAGAAGATAAAACTGTGTACATGTGGAGTGCATACGTAATATAAGATGAATCATATGACACAGATAAACGTCAGGTGTATTACGAAGTAAATGACACAACATTACTAGTAGTCCAAAAGATGGCAATATGTTGTACGTTTTGTATATCTAATGTATTTGTTTAAACAAATATTTGTGAGTATATGAGATATATATGTCATGTACAAGTTGGGATTTTGTACAAGTTATAACTTGTACAGAATCTTGTACAAGTTATAACTTGTACGGCTGAGTTGTACAAGTTATAACTGTACAAAATCTTTTTTCCAGATGTACTTATGTATGTGCGGTGTCAGAACAAACAAAATGCAACATGTTCTCAGATATATAAAGAATTATATTAATTGAACATTCAATGTACATTAGGAATTAACTGAACAGTGTATTTATTCACTATTCATCAACAAGTTCCTCAATATTTTAAAGCAATTTAAAGGTGTTTGCATACATCTTTCCAGTTTTGAGTATTATGCCCACATCATAATTCTGTGCCATTGCATTAATACTACAGATTGTATTTTTAATTGTACATAAACATCCTTTGTTCAAGTATATACAAGTATATTAATTTGCAACATACCATATCTTTACAAAGATTAAAAAAAAAAAAAAAAAAAAAATTCCGAGTTTAATTACTGATTACTTTATACTTATTTCACTGAGGTGCTCAATTATTTGCATAAAATATTTGTGATTCATTCAAGGAGTAAATATACAAATCATCAAAAGAATACCATAGTAATACCATGATAAAAAATAAATATGGAAACTGGGTGCTGAAAACAAAAATTCCAGGAAAAATTGGATTTGTTCTAATGAGTATACATCAGCCTGTAAAATCTATTGGTGTAAATGACACATAATCAGAACTAAGATGCAGTTTATTTGTGACTTAAATGTAACATTTTGGATATTTATTCTCTGTATATTCACAAAATATAATACAAGAACACATTATAAATCATTTCTGCGCAATATTTTTCATTTTTGTAATTTTGCAGTGAAATGTGCTTTACCACTAATACACAGAGAACGTTAAAATAATTTCTGAAACATCACATTGCAATGTTTCCCCTCCACCAATACAGAGACTTAATCTACATTTCTGCAAATGTAAAAGAATAATATATACAAACTTCACATTCTTCCTCTAAACTGCACACCTGTTTCATAATTTATTGTGCTTTTTCCAAGACAGTCTCAGAAAGCCCATGGTATTAATAAAGCAGTGTTACAACAGGATTTTTCTGTGTAATACAATCTGAAAGATTTTCTTCTTTCAAAGCTATCATTTGATAAACCTAGTGTCAAGTTTACCAATCTTGCACACCGGTAGCCCCACCAATGTGTTCCCGACCCTCCCCAATCCCCTAATCTTTTATACAAAGCATAAATTATAACGCTGTCCATAAACATAGCCCAAAGCAGTGACTGCTTATGATCTCTTTTTTGGACACATTTCAAAAAGGGTCAAACTATCAGGGCACATACAGCTCTCAATTCAGCGAGTCATGTTACTGTAGGCAAAGTGACTGATAAATTCTGCACATTTTAACCGCATAGTGGGATGTACTCAAACTTTAGAATTACACAGACTAATATTCAATAATGGCATCATAACACAATTTATAAATACTAAACATGTACCCCTTTTTATGCTACTTTTGCTTTGTCCGATTCAACTGCAGACTTTCTAAGAATGGAGACATTCAGTAAGATTAATGTGAAAGCCACATTAACAATGGGTACATACCTAGACCAACTGCAAAGCATATAACGTAGAAGATGACGCAGACTATACTAATGTAACTGGTCCACTTATACTGATCCTGGAAAAAAAATTGAGGGTATAAAATCACAGGGTAAAATCAATTATATCACATTTGGGTGATATTATATATTTACAAAATTTCCTATGAAAAAGGATTTAGTATTAACCAAATACAGTAGATCCCAAATAGTATTCTATCCAAACTATCATTCAACAAATTTTTAACATTTTCCAACATTTTTTTCATTTTAGTTATCTTGTACGTGTATTTTGCAGTTATATTTCATGCTTTATTTGAAGAAAAAAACAACCTCTTTTTATATTTCAAACATTGAATACCAAAATAAGTTTGTAATCTCTGTAAGTTTGGATAAAGGAGCTTCTACTGCATATCAAGAAAAATAACAAGTACTAAGTGGACATAATTCTATCATGTTTCAGGGTGGTGTCAATTGCATAACTTCAGATGCACTTGTCAATTTAACACATTCGCCCATTTAAACCCACAAACAGGGACAATCAAGATCGAGAAATCACAAAAGCATCATGCTATTTATTAGTTCACAATTTTATACTTATGATACTGATCATATTTTCAATGATTATGCAATACAGTCAAACTTGTACACGACGATCACAATCAGTATATGAGCAGGTTGGGTTTCTTGACCACACCTAGCATACACACACGCACTGGCAGCTACGGACAGCTTCAACTTAGGTAAAACCGAGGATTTGAAAATACCACATTACACATCGGTTTCACTGCCTCACAAAGGCCCATCTATAAAATATTAATGTTGTTTATTATTCAATATTTATAATATTTTCTGAGAATATTTTTAATGAACCATTTGAAAGATCTGTTTGCAGGGAGGGATTTACTGAAAGGAATCCTTCTAATATGGATCTTTAATACACCTAGGTATTCAGCTAAATCCTTTAAGACACACTCTGTAGGGAAAATTCTCTTCAAAGTCTAGGTAAGTATCAAGTCTTTAGCGCCTTTTAAGTGTGGGCTCTTTTTGACGGTCAAGCATCTAGTGATCACTTTTTTACTGTCTCTGGACTTTCATGCATTTAGCACTACTCTAATGCAATACTGATTTGCTTGACAGCTTTAGATCTAAAGAAATACTGACCTTGTTCCATTTGGATTAACTGTCAAGTCCTTCTAATACAGTAGAACAGAAAGCTTGTCCCTCAATATTTTACTAAATTCTGTCAGATGTTTCAAAGGTGTTTTATAAGTCACACTCACCCTTTTCAAGCGGTTATATGTACAAGTTTGACAGTATTTTTATAAATATCCACCATGGCATTGCTGCCAATGCATATGTTCACAAATAATCAGTACTGTGCAATTAAGGGGGAGGGGGGAGATATTATCAAAGCGATTTCAACATATTTTCAATATAAATATATACTTTATCTCCTCAAATACATTAATAATCATAATATACAATTGCAATATAAATATTTTTTCAATCTGACAGTGTAATTTGCACTAATCTCAAGAAAATAGCATCAGAGATGCCCGTACCCCACAGCCTGGGGAAATAGTTTCCAAAACCATCAGATATAGAAGTGGTGAAACAGTACACGGAAAGGGATACTTCCAGAGCAGTGTCAGTGTCCAAATAATGTTTAAGTAGAAAAAACTAGAAATAGGACGCCCTGTTGATAGTAGATGCGAATAGAAACAGGATAGCATAGAAGAACACACATTATCATGTGTAATGTCCACCCCATGAACCTTTTGCCAAAATTGTACAGTAGTCTTACAAGATCCTGTTTCATTTGTAAAATATATCAATGATGCTTAAATATTTATTAGTGTAGATGTAAATTATTTCAGCTTCATGCCTTTTTGCATTGGTTGGGTCGAAAATTTTGACGAAATCACTCTATCTTGCACGGTTAAGAAGATAGAAGCAAATTCCTGTTTTTCTATTTTTGGCAAAAATTCGAAAAATCAAAATGGCCGCCATTTTTGGGGAGGGGAAAATTTTTTTGAAAATTGCAAAGAGTACATTCAATAGATACCCTGTGGGTCGAAAATTTCGATGAAATCGCTCTATCTCGCACGGTTAAGGAGATAGAAGCACATTTGTGTTTTGCCATTTTTGGCAAAAATTCGAAAATTCAAAATGGCCGCCATTTTTGGGGAGGGGAAAATTTTTTGAAACTTGCAAAGAGTACATTACTTAGATACCCTGTGGGTCGAAAATTTCGACAAAATCGCTCTATCTCGCACGGTTAAGGAGATAGAAGCAAATTTGTGTTTTGCCATTTTTGGCAAAAATTCGAAAATTCAAAATGGCCGCCATTTTTGGGGAGGGGAAAATTTTTTGAAAATTGCAAAGATTACATTCCTTAGATACCCTGTGGGCGAAAATTTCGACGAAATCGCTCTATCTCGCACGGTTAAGGAGATAGAAGGAAATTTGTGTTTTGCCATTTTTGGCAAAAATTCGAAATTCAAAATGGCCGCCATTTTTGGGGAGGGGAAATTTTTTTGAAAATTGCAAAGAGTACATTCCTTAGATACCCTGTGGGTCGAAAATTTCGACAAAATCGCTCTATCTTGCACGGTTTAGGAGATATGAGCACATTTGCCTTTTTCAGTATTCAAAATAGCTAATTACTCATTTATTTAATTAATTACTCACTCATCTATGAAGCAATTCCCCCCAAAAGCAATCCCATACAAGCTATTAACCCAATGAACCTTCATACCAAATTTCAGAAAGCTAGGCTTAATAGCATTCCTTAAAATGTCTGGAAACCAAAGAGCTACTCAAAAGTAGCAAAGTAGCTATTACTCAGTTAGCTATAGAGCTATCATCACCAAAAGCAATCCCATACAAGCTTTTAACCCAATAAACCTGCATGCCAAATTTGGTAAAGATAGGATAAGAACTGTTGCCTAAAATGTCTGGAAACCAAGTGGGACGCCGGACGCCGGAAAAAGCAAAAATAATATGTCCACCCCCCAGTGGGGTGGACATAATAACATCTAAGAGAAAGAAACTGTATGTAAAGATTAAGTATTAAAACAAGACATTTCAGTAAACTAAAAATTATGAAGCCGTAAAATTTATTAACTGGAGAATAGCTGTCAATGGAAATATCACGATTACGTAAAAGTACATACAGTCTAACCTCATTATCTCTAATTTTATGGGACCATTCAAATCACATCGACTTATCCAAAAGTCGAAATATCCATTGAAGCCTTTGAGAGACTAAACTTGTCAGAACAACTACCAAGTGTATGGGCGATATAGAAGGATAGTAGCCAAACAGCTGGAAGATATTGTTTGAAGCAATGTCCATGGGGAATATAGTAAATGAACTAGTAAATACCTTTAATTTAATTTATTCCTTCATGAATATTGAACAAAACATGCATCACAACAAGTGTAGTAGTTGAAACCTAATCTCTCGTATAATCTCTGTGTAAATAAGTTTACAGTACCGACAGAAACGAGAAATGGGAAGGAAAAACAAAACAAGTTGGCTTGTCATTGAAAGTGTTGCTAGTAGATGTAATCTTCAGAGATGGTCATTTTATTGTTTGACTTTCAGCTTTACTGGGTAAATTGCCTTTTGTAACACACCCTAGATGTGTTAACACTTTCCACCAGACTAAATATAAATAAAACATGGGGTGTAAAATGGCAAATAGCCTCGATATAAGCGCAAATACTAGCATTTTACATCAAAATAACCTTTATTTTCTTATATAGTTTAGTTTAAATGAATTGGGACTGAGGGTGTAACCTCGAGATAACCAGGAAGTCGATATTTTCGAGATTGGGATAAGTGGATTGGACTGTATGATAATCAGTTGCAGCAATCCAATCCTTACGTTTGCCGAGATATGCCCGGATAATATATTATAGGTCAAGGTCAAATCAAGGCAGGGTTCAAAATTAGCGCTGATCCGCCAGTCTGCAACCGACAGAAATGCTTTCAGGTTGTAAAGATTAAGACCCTGCCTGTCTGTTTGTCCTACAAGCATGCACATTTCACACAGCTAAATTATGATTGGCATGTTTTCGATATTGTTCAACCATACCAAAGTGACCTCATACATTTGTTTGAGTATTTAAGATTTCTCCCATTTTTATTTTCATTTTGCATGGTCGACTTATGGTTTGAATGTTTTGAATATTACCCAAACATACAGATGTGGCAATACATGTTTATGTGTGGTGTTTTGGGTAAAACCTGTGGCTAACTTGATGAAATACCAGATGTTACAATGGGAAGTTGCAAAAGTAAAACCATTAATGAATTCTAATATGTCTAAAGATACCCAAAGGTGCAACAACCAAGATTCTAGTAAAAATATATAAGATAGATATAAGAGAGATAAAATAGTATCAGATATGCAACATGAAATGTCAAATCAAGGTCACACCATGACGTTTTACACCAACACCCCCTAACCAATGTGTCTACCAAGTATCAACTTCCTACACCTTACGGTTTCTGAGATACAGGCCGGACAAACTTTTCCTGCCACCCGCCCGCCCGCCCATCCGGACACCATGGGTGAAAGCAATACCCCGAAAAAAAACCCAATTAAATTCAATTCCAAAACTTGCGTTTTCCAGTGTAAGTTCAAAATTTTATAACATAAATCACACATCACAATTTTCAAGAAAATTTGCTTCCAAATGAATTCTTTCCCTTTTGGAGTTATCTTACTTACAGAAAGCGAGAAAAATACAAAAGTGTACATATGCCAGGTACAACATAACCCACCTTGAGAGGGAAATATAAACTCTAACTTGACTGTACCTGATAGTGCAAGGCTGGGGTAATGATGGCCATGTCAATGACCATAGCAATCATAGGATACAGTAACAATGGTCTCCTTCCAACTTTGTCCATCAGAGGGACCTATTAAACAGATAAAACATACCAATTGCAACAAATTTTACTGTAATTTAACTTTTTATAAGTTAAATATTTACCTTATCCTCACAAGTGCTTGGTATGGTTTTGTGGAGCAAAACGTATCGACTGACAAGAATTTTTAAAAGGAATTTTCTTGTCAGCAGGTGACCCCCTTGTCTGCACATGTCCACGCTTGCATAATATTTGTTGTCGACAGACAATTGTCAAGAGCTCTTCATTATATTTTTAGTTGATGTGGGAGCAACACGTCTTTTCTTGAAAATTTCGATGCGCAGACGAAAATCTATGAAGATTTGAAGCACGTACCTGGCTATAGTTTCTCATTATTTGACTGTTCATTGTATTTTTGGTCCCCAGAAAACAAATTATGCGGGGAGGTAGGGTGGGCTTATCCTTGTGAGGATAAGGTAAGTATTTAACTTATAAAAAGTTAAACTAGAGGATCGCTCGAAAAAAAAAAGATAATGTTTTTGCATAGCAAAAACAAAGCGTCCCGAAAAGGATATAAAGGTGAGTGCTAAAGTATTAAGAAAATGCTTCGTTTCTAGCCTTATACTGTTGTGGCAACCAAAGTCAGCGCAGTCTGCTCAAGGTATAAGCATTTTTGTGTTTTGCAAAAAATTTGAAAATTCAAAATGTCCGCTATATTTGGCGAGACAAAAATATTTTGAAAATTGGCATGGCTACTCTGCAGAGATACCCAGCAGGTCAAAAATTTTGTTGAGTTCGCTCCATCTAGCACGGTTTTTGAGATATAAGCATTTTGTGTTTTGCAAAAACTTTGAAAATATAACAGCAAAATACACGCACAAGATAACTAAAATGAAAAAAAATGTTGGAAAATGTTAAAAATTTGTTGATTGATAGTTTGGATAGAATACTATTTGGGATCTACTGTATTTGGTTAATACTAAATCCTTTTTCATAGGAAATTTTGTAAATATATAATATCACGCAAATGTGATATAATTGATTTTACCCTGTGATTTTATACCCTCAATTTTTTTTCCAGGATCAGTATACGTGGACCAGTTACAAAAAATTTTGACAAGACCACTGCCGCAGTGTGTATCTCCCGCCGAGCATTAAAGGAGAAGAAATAGCTTTTCCGAGATATTCACAATTTTTCATTTTCGTGTGTGAAAGCTCTTCCAAAAGTAGGTGAATGAGTTATTTGAGAAAAATTGGCTATCTGCAATACTATTACGAGATAATTCACATTTACTCCTTTTGAGTAGGTGAGTAATTACCTATGGGTCTGGAACTTCACCAAGTGAAAGTTCTCCCAAAAGTAGATGAATGAGTTATTTGATAAAAATTGGGTATCCGCAATACTATTAGAGATAATTGGCATTTACTCATTTTGAGTAGGTGAATAATTAGCTATGGGTCTGAAACTTCACCAAGTGAAAGCTCTCCCAAAAGTAGGTGAATGAGTTATTTGAGAAAAATTGGCTATCTGCAATACTTTTAGAGATAATTCGCATTTACTCATTTTGAGTAGGTGAGTAATTAGCTATGGGTCTGAAACTTCACCATGTGAAAGCTCTCCCACAAGTAGGTGAACGAGTATTTGAGAAAAATTGGGTATCCCAAATACTTTTACAGATAATTAGCATTTACTCATTTTGAGTAGGTGAATAATTAGTTATGGGTCTGAAACTTCACAGAGTGAAAGCTCTCCCAAAAGTAGGTGAATGAGTTATTTGATAAAAATTGGGTATCCGCAATACTTTTAGAGATAATTCGCATTTACTCATTTTGAGTAGGTGAGTAATTATCTACGGGTCTGAAACTTCACCATGTGAAAGCTCTCCCAAAAGTAGATGAATGAGTTATTTGATAAAAATTGGGTATCTGCAATAGTTTTTGAGATAATTATCATTTACTCATTTTGAGTAGGTGAGTAATTAGCTACGGGTCTGAAACTTCACCGAGTGAAAGCTCTTTCAGATAGCTGCTCTGCAGAGATATCCTGAAGATCAAAAATTTCGTCGAAATCGTTCTATGTAGCACGGTTTTCGAGATATAAGCATTTTTATGTTTTGCAATTTTTGCGCAAAAATTCGAAAATTCAAAATGGCCGCCATTTTTGGCAAGAGAATTTTTTTTTGAAAATTGGTATGGCTACTCTGCAGAGATAACCTGCGGGTCAAAAATTTCGTCGAAATCGCTCTATCTAGCAGGGTTTTCGAGATATAAGCATTTTTATGTTTTGCAATTTTTGGCGAAAAATTCGAAAATTCAAAATGGCCGCCATTTTTGGCGAGACAAAATATTTTTGAAAATTGAGATAACTACTACGCAGAGATACCCAAGCATTTTTATGTTTTGCAATTTTTGCGAAAAATTCGAAAATTCAAAATGGCGGCCATTTTTGGCGAGACAAATTTTTTTTGAAAATTCGCTCTAAAATTGCGAAATCCCTCTATCTAGCACGTTTTTCGAGATATAAGCATTTTTGTGTTTTCCTTATTTGGAAAATTCATAATGATTAATTAATCATTAATTACTCGGCCATTTCTTAACCAATCAATGCCAAAATCTAATGATTTCCAGATTTTAATAGAATGAATGTATTTGCCAAGTTTCAGGTGAATTGATAAAATTCCTTTCAAAAAAGACATTTTTGGTCATGTGACCTCTCTGATTGGTTGAAATGTCACTGCAGCATATTCAAAAAAATTCCCCAAGGCTACTGCCTAAACCTGCCAAATTTGAAAAGAATCCGCCTAACGGTTACAGAGTTATAAGGAAAACCAAATGCGGAGCCGGCGGAGCCTGAAGGTCTCCCATACACAAACAAGCGTCCCTTGCGGGACGCTTAATTACAATAAAATTTGTTACATTTTATTGTGTAAAATAGCCTTACCTTATCCTCACAAGTGCTTGACTATAACCATAACAGGTTGAGGGTATTTGTTTTGGCCACACTGTTAGATGATTGTAAGACAAGGGGTCACCAAATAAAGCACTTGATATAAGCTTCCACACGCCACATCTTAGGTTATAGATTACTTATTTTTCATCACAGATAAGTAATTTGCTAACCTCAACAAGAGATCCATGAAGTGGTCGTAGTTGTTGCTGTTGTAGTCAGAATCACAACAAAACATGTAGTAGTATAGCCATCACCCAGGATTGGTCTGAAATGTATACATGTCCCCCAAGCAAGTTGTCATCATCTGACAATGAAACTATCTCCAAGCAGGCATACTGAAGTGCATAACTGCAGATATGGGCCATCTGTGAGATAAGAAAGACATACGTCAGTGACACAACACTTGTATTAATGGAGAGAACAAAATATGTAAGCCATATCAATAACATGTATACACACTAAAACAATGACTACATGCTGAGGTGAATCCCCAAGACCCATTTTGTACATGGATTGGTCATGGGTTTGCAAATCTACATCTTTCGAGCAGAATGTAGTAAAGAATTGTGGGTCTTCCAGTAACAAGAGTCTGATATCTGCTCAGGTAAGACCCCACTCTTGAAAACTAAAGAGACAGCCATGGATCTAATATGTGCCTCAATGTATAGATTCTGAAAATCAGAATAAAAGGACTGGAAATCTAATAATGCAGTCTGTTTGATCCAGAAAGAGATAGCAGAACTCAAGATATCTCCATCAAGCCTTCCTTAAAAGTTATGAATAGATTATTCCCCCTCCTTAAAGCACTAGTTCTGTCTTGATAGTAACTAGGTGCTCTAACAGGGCAGATAGTCATATCATAAGTCAAATCTGAGCTCAAGAATGGTTTGAGAGCTGGAATGATCACTGGTTTGAGCAATCTAGGCCATCAGAAGCCAACTGATTCTTGCTAGACAGGCATGAGATTTTTCTTTTTCTTCAAACATTAGTCCTGTCCAAGAAGTATCTAAGTTCTCTAAGAGGACAACGAATCATGTGTCTGGGCAATTTGAGTTCAGGAATGGTTTTAGAGCTGGAAATGATCACTGGTCCGAGAAAATGTGGACCAAATGAGGCTAATAGGTCTTTTGCTGAATAGGTAGAAGGAGAAATTGTAACCTCCTTCCAGTGAGGCCAAGTCCAAGAATACACTTCACCTTGTTTTGGCCAGATGCCAATGGCATTGGAAAATCAGTCTTGCAAGTCACATTTTTTAAGACTGGCCTCCCTTAAAGGTAAATAAGGAGCCTTTGTGTAAACCAACAGACCCAAAGGCAAGTCCCATGATGGGCTTATCTCTATAAAAACTTGCAATAGGCCTATTCAGGTCCAAGCTATTGCTCACCTCCTGGCTGAAATTACCTATGATCAGCTATAGCTGTTTTCTGAGCCATCAATAGTGGCAGGTTTCAGATTTTTGATAGTAAGTGGATCAAAAAATCTGCCATATTTGAGACAATAGGCTCTGAGATGGCCACCTTATTCTGTTGGTATCAGAGCTCAAATGGCCCATCTTGACTCATACATTTTCTAGATGAGAGTCTTTGAGATACCCTAAATCTCTCTGCCACCTGCTTAGAGAATGATTCAAGTGATTCTGAGTGGTGTTAAGGTGCCAAACATGAAGGTACCAATGCAACCGATTCTGATGGCATTTCTGACTGAATGGCTGTTTCTGAGACCAGTGAAGTAGCTGTAATGGAGGTTTGGTTGACTGATTCACCAGATCCCAAAACCAATGCATCATGGGCCACCCTGGGGCCATTACAATCATTTTGTACCTGTAGGTGTTCACTTGTTGAATGACTTTTAGAATGAGTGCTACAGGACAAAAGGCATAGCCGTCCATACCGTCCAACAAGATATTCAATGCATCTATGTTCAGAGCATTTGCATCAGGGACTTGGCAAACATAGAGTGGAGGTTTGTGATTCATTCTGGTGGCATACATCTCTACCATTGGTCTTTGCCAAACTATGCAAATCAAATGGAACATTTTAAGATGAAGGGACCACCCTGTCTGAATCACTTTGTCCTTTCTGGACTAAGTTAAATGCTAACTGCTATGACATTTAGGCAACC
The DNA here is from genome assembly GCA_964017235.1 of Sabellastarte sp. h YS-2021. Classification (NCBI taxonomy): domain Eukaryota; kingdom Metazoa; phylum Annelida; class Polychaeta; order Sabellida; family Sabellidae; genus Sabellastarte; species Sabellastarte sp. h YS-2021. The sequence continues at coordinate 143,947,168 of OZ024928.1, forward strand.
CTCAATATATCTGGCTCATATGAGAATGTTTCAAGAATTGCAGTAGGCCGAGATGCGGCAAACATATAAAGCCCATTGTTGATATGTGCCAAACTTGCAAATTGTTTTGAACCTTTAAGGGAGTAAGAACCATTCTGTATGTATTACTTTTGTCCCTTCTGGAGAGGTTGTTGGCTATGACATTTAAGCAACCAAGAATATATCTGTCTCTTATGAGTATATTTCAAGGATTACAGTAGGCCAGGATGTGCCAAACCTTTGTCCCTTCTGGAGAGGATGTTGGCTATGACATTTAAGCAACCCAGAATATGTCTGTCTCTTTTGAGTATATTTCAAGGATTGCAGTAGGCCAAGATGCACCAAATTAGGAGGTACATGCCCCCCCCCCCCTTATTTGTTCAGATAACCGAATACAGTAGCGTTGTCTGATGCTATCAGAATTCTTTTGTTTGGAATTTCTCTCTGAAAGCTTTTAACGGCTAGACACACTGGCTTTAGTTGTAGGACACTGAAATGTAATATATTCTCTTAACTGTCCAAAAGCCACTGACTGGCATGCTTTTTAGATGGGATCACCAACCCTGGTGTACTGCATCTTTGAAAGCAAGGGAATTGTGCTCCTCTGTATGGAAAGGGCAACCTATTTCCCATTTTTTGGAATTTTCCACCACTGAAGATGTTTTTCAATGGGTTTGAACCAGGAATCTTCAGAACTAGTGAGTGGGAGTATTGCTAGTACCAACCCATTGGTATAATCCTTTCCAAAGATGCTAGTACACCATCAGGGACACAGCAATCTTGGGGTTGTTTGTGATGAGACCTCCATATCCTGAATAAATTTCTCTGGTACTTTAAGTTATTTGTGTTAGAAGGAAATTTCCTTGTACCAAAATGAAGTGGTAACTTAGGAAACCGATCTTTGTGAGGACTCAAGCTTGGATCTTTCAAAATTTTTCACAAAGCCGAGTTGTTTGAATAGTTGGATGAGTTCCATGGTTTGAACCAGACACTGGTGTCTTCTATATACTCCTAACAACCAGTCGTCCAAGCACTGGTGAACTCGAATTACATGAGATTAAAGAATGAGCTTTTCCTCTGTAAAGTCTAGCAGCACCGTTGCTAACCCGAATTGCAGTGCTTTAAAGTGAAAGGTTTGACTGTGTATATTAAATTGTAGTAGAGTTTAAAAGATGGGACAAGTAAGTATTATTTAATTGGCATGGTGAACGAACTTTACTTGTGGTTGTTGACTGTTGAATTCGAAGCTGGTAGTAATTCAGGAGATCTATCACAGGGTGTCATTAGCCAGGTTTCGGTACTAGAAATAAACTGCTATAGAAACCTGGAGTTGTGCAATTCTTGAGTGGATAAATTGCTCTCTTTTGAAGCATTTGCCTGAAGTACTTCTAGTTAGCTATGTTTTCCTGTGTGACATAATCACTTTGAATTTTAGGTAGTACAGACATTGGTGAATTCGATTGGGGAGTAATTCGACAATCTCAACTCAAGATTCACAAAACTCTTGGATGGCAATGAAAAAATCTCCCATACCTGCCAGTAACACTGCAAAACATAGCCTCCATGGTGATTTGCATTGCTGTAGCCACATTCTTCTGTATCCAACTCTCCTAGTATTTAAGGTAGAGTGGTACGACGATTTGTGTAGTTTTCATGAAGATCTGTAGAATTACTGCCAGTCCTGGGTCTCGATGTTTTCCTTCTAAATTTCAGAGGGTAGCAGGACAAAAAATTACTGGACATAACATCTGTCCTGTATAAGCCATGCAGAATACACTCGTGAAGGTTGGAGGTGAGTTGAACTTCAACATAGTATATCCTCTACTGCATCTGTAGGTTGATCAACAGGACCTCCAGTCTTTTAGCATTGCATGATCTTAGTTGCGTTTACAGAAGAATTTAACTCTTATAAATCCCACCAGCACTCCTTCCATTGGAGGCATGGCCATAGAAAATGAAGACTTTATTGTCTAATAGTTTTGAATCAAAAGTCTTTGTACTGAAAGGTCGAGCAGTCTATGTACTGCTGTAAATGTCTGTTGGATCTTCATCCAAATTTACAGCAAAGGAAGGTTATCTGTCCCAATTTTCATGAAGACATTGAAAACCTGAAAAACTATGTCTGAGAAGCAGGAAATTCGCTGTACTTGCTGGGAAGCAAAATAAGAACTGCAAGGATCAGCTTCTGCAGTCGATCTTCTAAAAGGAGACCTGTGACTGTACCAGAGTGGTGCTCCATTCCAAGTAAAGAATCTACGCCCTCCTAAGAAAAGCCATCTGTATTCGTTCTTCTTTGTTTTCAGGCACAAGCTAATACTTATGCTGTGCCATGAAATAAGGAACAATAAAGCAGTTTTCCACTGCAAACTTTACACCGACATCTTCTCTTGAGTCACTTTACTCAACAAGGAGGTAGTTCCAGTCAAATAATGAGTGAGTACAGCCGGAAATAACCGTCTTCCACTGAAGACTTACACCAACATCTTCTTGCACAAAACATGTTATTTTGACCCTTTTCAGGACAAGGGAGGCAGAATTAGTGGTAGTCCCAGTCGAATAATGAGAAACTATAGCCAGATGCATGCTTCAAATCTCCATAGATTTTCGTCTGCGCATCGACATTTTCAAGAAAAGACGTGTTGCTCCCACATCAACCAAAAATATAATGAAGAGCTCTCGACAATTCTCTGTCGACAACGAGTACTGCACAAGCGTGGACATGCGGAGACAAGGGGGTCACCTGCCAACAAGAAAATTTCTTTTAAAAATACTTGTCGGTCGATACGTTTTGCTCCACAAAACCATACCAAGCACTTGTGAGGATAAGGTAAGGCTATTTTACGCAATGAAAAAGACATCACATAACTTACTGTGTGTAAATAATAAGACTTCATAGCAGATCTCCCTTGCTCAGAAGACCCTACAATCATGTCCTGTGAACAGGCTCTGTGTCAGCTGACATTGTGTTTTGAGATTCAAAATACCAGTGAAAGTAAAGGGATTAAGAGTAGCACGGACTAATTTGACCTTCAAGGGAGGGTTAAAATTCAAATATGAACCCACAAAAAGATCTGGGGCACTTGATTTCATAGAAGTTGTCTTCACATTCCAAACTTCTACGACCAATAATAAAGCACATACAGGGTATTAAAAGTATCAATGACCCCATTGGATCTTAAAGGAAGGTCCAAATGTTAAATGAGATCCACCAAAAGAAGCAGAGCACATTTTTTTTGTAAGCTGTCTTCACATCCTTTCTTGATCTATATGCTGTACTCTCTAAGGAAATCTACTGAAAACGAAGTAGAAGGAAAAAAAATGATTTATGATCAAATGCTCTTGAGAAATGTTAAATTCATACCTGCCAAATAATTTTCCCATGTGAAAGAAGATAACTGCCAAATTAGTTTGGATAAGCCTCAGCTTACATGGAGATATTCAACTCAGAAAATACTGTGGAGGCAGTAGAGACTGTCTTAAACGGGGTGAAACCAAGAAGTGTCCCCTTTCCAAGGAAGGTAAAACCCCAACTATGACCTTGACAACTCTGTGGGTCTTGTTTAGGAAATAAAGGTACACAGAAGTGTTTGGAGTCATCGCCAATTTCCAGATCAAAGTAATCACCCGTTTAGTCAAACAGATCACTTTATTTTATTTGGTCTTTATCACATCAAAAAAAAAAAAAAAATTTACTGGGAATGATATATCACTCTGTAGAAATAAAGGATGTTTTTGTCCTCTAGTATCTCCCAAAAAAGCCAATCTCCTGCAGATATGGGAGCATATGTTAACAAAATGATCGGTGTGTAATATATTCATTGTAGGGCCATCACGACTAGCCGACTAATTGAAAATGAAACTTTACTATGTGATAGCTTACCAAAAAGTAGATGGACAACATATTTGAAAAGATTTCCCTAACTTTAATACTTTTGAAGATATTTGACATTTACTTCTTTTGTTATTTAGCTACAAATGAGAAAATAGCTATTACTCACTTATGGCATGCAATAGAACCCCAAACTATGTACCATCTTATAGCTAAGGACAAAGTAGCTGAACAACATATTTTAGGAAAACACTCTAACTGCAATAGTTTTGGAGATACAATGGCTTTACTCAACAGTCGGAATTTGAAAGTAGCTATGACTCAGCTATCAAAGGTTCAACAGGTCTGAAACTTTACTGTGTAATAGCTTACCAAAAAGTAGATGGACAACATATTTGAAAAGATTTCCCTAACTTTAATACTTTTGAAGATATTTGACATTTACTTCTTTTGTTATTTAGCTACAAATGAGAAAATAGCTATTACTCACTTATGGCATGCAATAGAACCCCAAACTATGTACCATCTTATAGCTAAGGACAAAGTAGCTGAACAACATATTTTAGGAAAACACTCTAACTGCAATAGTTTTGGAGTTACAATGGCTTTACTCAACCGTCGGAATTTGAAAGTAGCTATTACTCAGCTATCAAAGGTTCAACAGGTCTGAAACTTTACTATGTGATAGCTTACCAAAAAGTAGATGGACAACATATTTGAAAAGATTTCACTAACTTTAATACTTTTGAAGATATTTGACATTTACTTCTTTTGTTATTTAGCTACAAATGAGAAAATAGCTATTACTCACTTATGGCATGCAATAGAACCCCAAACTATGTACCATCTTATAGCTAAGGACAAAGTAGCTGAACAACATATTTTAGGAAAACACTGTAACTGCAATAGTTTTGGAGATACAATGGCTTTACTCAACAGTCGGAATTTGAAAGTAGCTATTACTCAGCTATCCATGGTGCAACAGGTCTGAAACTTAACTATGTGATAGCTTACCCAAAAGTAGATGAATAACATATTTGAAAAGATTTCTGTAACTCTAATACTTTTGAAGATATTTGGCATTTACTTCTTTTGTTATTTAGCTACAAATGAGAAAATAGCTATTACTCACTTATGGCATGCAATAGAACCCCAAACTATGTACCATCTTATAGCTAAGGACAAAGTAGCTGAACAACATATTTTAGGAAAACACTCTAACTGCAATAGTTTTGGAGATACAATGGCTTTACTCAACAGTCGGAATTTGAAAGTAGCTATTACTCAGCTATCCATGGTGCAACAGGTCTGAAACTTTATTATGTGATAGCTTACCCAAAAGTAGATGAATAACATATTTGAAAAGATTTCTGTAACTGTAATACTTTTGAAGATACTTGGCATTTACTTCTTTTGTTATTTAGCTACAAATGAGAAAATAGCTATTACTCACTTATGGCATGCAATAGAAACCCAAACTATGTACCATCTTATAGCTAAGGACAAAGTAGCTGAACAACATATTTTAGGAAAACACTCTAACTGCAGTAGTTTTCGAGTTACAATGGCTTTACTCAACAGTCAGAATTTCAAAGTAGCTATTACTCAGCTATCCAAGGTGCAACAGGTCTGAAACTTTACTATGTGATAGCTTACCAAAAAGTAGATGAACAACATATTTGAAAAGATTTCTGTAACTCTAATACTTTTGAAGATATTTGACATTTACTCCTTTTGTTATTTAGCTACAAATGAGAAAATAGCTATTACTCACTTATGGCATGCAATGGGACCCCAAACTATGTACCATCTTATAGCTAAGGACAAAGTAGCTGAACAACATATTTGAAGAAAAAGTTGTAACTGCAATAGTTTTTGAGTTATGAGCCCTTTACTCCAAGTAGCCAAGATAGCTATTACTCAGTTATCTTTAGGCCTAAGTCCATAAAACCAAAAAAAATTTCGAGGGCGTGAAAATTCATTGGGACAATTAATTTACAAAAAAATCTGTAGCTGTAGTAGTTTTGGAGGAATCTGCATGACTAACTAACGCACGCACACACGCACGCACGCACGCACACACAGGCATCATTTCATAATCTCCCTCCCGGGCTAAAGCCCGGCGGGAGATAATGATTAGAATAGTACTGTATATCTGTTTATATTTAAAGTATGAATAATCGCTCAATGTAGTAAAAGATAGCAGAAGGTCTTAATATGTAAAATATGTCCATATTGTCACAAAACAGAAGTTGAAATCCAAAAACAGCCACATTTTTTGTATTGTTTATGCATTCACATAAAACCGAAAGTACCACATATCTCTTATATCGCCCACTTCCTGACTGAAATAAATGAAGCAGAAGTCGCAGGAAAACAGTAAATCTATTAAATTTTACAGATTATATACATATATTTTCATTTTATTTCACCCATTTATCATTTTCATTGCCTTTTACAATATGAAACTTGGTTGTTTTGTAAATTCCGATGGTTATTCGGTGTCAAAACAAATAGTACTTAGCGATTAGCCGACATGAAATATTTGGAGATGTGACGTCCTAATTCATTGATATCATCAGAAATCCAAACAAGCATTCAGACGCATGCATTTATCTCCCGCCATATAAATTAGATGTACTAAAGATAGCGGAATATAAATTTTCTTGTGAGATGGAGGCACATGTAGAAGTGACAACAAGTTAAATGTTTGATTGCAATACTTTTAAAGATAAAAGACATTTACTCATTTAAGTACCTGTTACTCAGCTATGCAAAGAGCTACAGTTGTGCAACTTCACTATGTGGTAGATCACCCAATAGTAGGTGAACAACTTATTTAGAAGAAATTGCCTATCTGCAATACTTTTAGAGATAAAAGATATTTCCTCATTTTAGTAGCTGTTACTCAGCTATGGAAAGAGCTACAGTTCTGCAACTTCACTATGTGGTAGATCACCCAAAAGTAGGTGAATGCCTTATTTAGAAGAAATTGCCTATCTTTAATACTTTTAGAGATAAAAGACATTTCCTCATTTTAGTAGCTGTTACTCAGCTATGGAAAGAGCTACAGTTCTGCAACTTCACTATGTGGTAGATCACCCAAAAGTAGGTGAATGCCTTATTTAGAAGAAATTGCCTATCTTTAATACTTTTAGAGATAAAAGACATTTCCTCATTTTAGTAGCTGTTACTCAGCTATGGAAAGAGCTACAGTTCTGCAACTTCACTATGTGGTAGATCACCCAAAAGTAGGTGAATGCCTTATTTAGAAGAAATTGCCTATCGGTAATACCTTTAGAGATAAAAGACATTTACTCATTTTAGTAGCTATGACTGAGCTATGCAAAGAGCTATAGATCTGAAACTTCACTATCAGGTAGATCACCCAAAAGTAGGTGAATGACTTATTTAGAAGAAATTGCCTACCTGTAATACTTTTAGAGATAAAAAACATTTCCTTATTTTAGTAGCTGTTACTCAGCTATGGAAAGAGCTTCAGTTCTGCAACTTCACTATGTGGTAGATCACCCAAAAGTAGGTGAATGACTTATTTAGAAGAAATTGCCTACCTGTAATACTTTTAGAGATAAAAAACATTTCCTCATTTTAGTAGCTGTTACTCAGCTATGGAAAGAGCTACAGTTCTGCAACTTCACTATGTGGTAGATCACCCAAAAGTAGGTGAATGCCTTATTTAGAAGAAATTGCCTATCTTTAATACTTTTAGAGATAAAAGACATTTCCTCATTTTAGTAGCTGTTACTCAGCTATGGAAAGAGCTACAGTTCTGCAACTTCACTATGTGGTAGATCACCCAAAAGTAGGTGAATGCCTTATTTAGAAGAAATTGCCTATCGGTAATACCTTTAGAGATAAAAGACATTTACTCATTTTAGTAGCTATGACTGAGCTATGCAAAGAGCTATAGATCTGAAACTTCACTATCAGGTAGATCACCCAAAAGTAGGTGAATGACTTATTTAGAAGAAATTGCCTACCTGTAATACTTTTAGAGATAAAAAACATTTCCTTATTTTAGTAGCTGTTACTCAGCTATGGAAAGAGCTACAGTTCTGCAACTTCACTATGTGGTAGATCACCCAAAAGTAGGTGAATGACTTATTTAGAAGAAATTGCCTACCTGTAATACTTTTACAGATAAAAGACATTACTCATTTTAGTAGCTATTACTCAACTATCCAAAGAGCTACAGTTCTGCAACTTCACTATGTGGTAGATCACCCAAAAGTAGGTGAATGACAACAGATGAGACAGACCGAGTATGAAAATATGATTTTTGACTATACTTACAGTAATAACAGTCATGACCACATTGACAGCATTAGTTCCAATCACTGCATACTGGATACTGGAGACCTGCACTCCAGCCTTCTCATAAATGTCATTGGAATAGAAGAAAATCTGTGGAAGACAAACATCCATGGCCAAACTAATGTGGACTTCTCAATACAGCAAACTGATGATTTGAAGCCACAACTAGAAATAGGCCGCCCTGTTGATAGTAGATGCGAATAGAAACAGGATAGCATAGAAGAACACACATTATCATGTGTAATGTCCACCCATGAACCTTTTGCCCAAATTGTACAGTAGTCTTACAAGACCCTGTTTCATTTGTAAAATATATCAATGATGCTTAAATATTTGTTAGTGTAGATGTAAATTATTTCAGCTTCATGCCTTTTTGCATTGGTTGGGTTGAAAATTTTGACGAAATCACTCTATCTTGCACGGTTAAGAAGATAGAAGCAAATTCCTGTTTTTCTATTTTTGGCAAAAATTTGAAAATTCAAAATGGCCGCCATTTTTGGGAAAAGGAAATTTTTTTGAAAATTGCCAAGAGTACATTTCTTAGATACCCTATGGGTCGAAAATTTCAACAAAATAACTCTATTTTGCACGGTTAAGGCCAGTTTGTGTTTTTCCATTTTAAGCAAAAATTCGAAAATTCAAAATGGCTGCCATTTTTGGGGAGGGGAAATTTTTTTGAAAATTGCAAAGATTACATTCCTTAGATACCCTGTGGGTTGAAAAATTTCGACGAAATCGCTCTATCTCGCATGGTTAAGGAGATAGAAGCAAATTTGTGTTTTGCCATTTTTGGCAAAAATTTGAAAATTCAAAATGGCCGCCATTTTTGGGGAGGGGAAAATTTTTGGAAGATTGCAAAGATTGCATTCCTTAGATACCCTGTAGGTCGAAAATTTCGACGATATCACTCTATCTCGCACGGTTAAGGAGATAGAAGCAAATTTGTGTTTTGCCATTTTTGGCAAAAATTCGAAAATTCAAAATGGCCGCCATTTTTGGGGAGGGGAAAATTTTTGGAAAATTGCAAATATTACATTCCTTAGATACCCTGTGGGTTGAAAATTTCGACGAAATCGCTCTATCTCACACGGTTAAGGAGATAGAAGGAAATTTGTGTTTTGCCATTTTTGGCAAAAATTCGAAAATTCAAAATGGCCGCCATTTTTGGGGAGGGGAAAATTTTTTGAAAATTGCAAGAGTACACTCCTCAGATACCCTGTGGGTCGAAAATTTCAACGAAATCGCTCTATCTCGCACGGTTAAGGAGATAGAAGCAAATTTGTGTTTTGCCATTTTTGGCAAAAATTCGAAAATTCAAAATGGCCGCCATTTTTGGGGAGGGGAAAATTTTTTGAAAATTGCAAAGATTGCATTCCTTAGATACCCTGTGGGTCGAAAATTTCGACAAAATCGCTCTATCTCGCACGCTTAAGGAGATAGAAGCAAATTTGTGTTTTGCCATTTTTGGCAAAAATTCGAAAATTCAAAATGGCCGCCATTTTTGGGGAGGGGAAAATTTTTTAAAAATTACCAAGAGTACAATGCTCAGATACCCTGTGGGTCGAAAATTTCGACGAAATCGCTCTATCTGGCACGGTTAAGGAGATAGAAGCAAATTTGTGTTTTGCCATTTTTGGCAAAAATTCGAAAATTCAAAATGGCCGCCATTTTTGGGGAGGGGAAAATTTTTTGAAGATTGCAAAGATTGCATTCCTTAGATACCCTGTAGGTCGAAAATTTCGACGATATCACTCTATCTCGCACGGTTAAGGAGATAGAAGCAAATTTGTGTTTTGCCATTTTTGGCAAAAATTCGAAAATTCAAAATGGCCGCCATTTTTGGGGAGGGGAAAATTTTTGGAAGATTGCAAATATTACATTGCTTAGATACCCTGTGGGTTGAAAATTTCGACGAAATCGCTCTATCTCGCACGGTTAAGGAGATAGAAGGAAATTTGTGTTTTGCCATTTTTGGCAAAAATTCGAAAATTCAAAATGGCCGCCATTTTTGGGGAGGGGAAAATTTTTGGAAAATTGCAAATATTACATTCCTTAGATACCCTGTGGGTCGAAAATTTTGTCGAAATCGCTCTATCTCGCACGGTTAAGGAGATAGAAGCAAATTAGTGTTTTGCCATTTTTGGCAAAAATTCGAAAATTCAAAATGGCCGCCATTTATGGGGAGGGGAAAATTTTTTTAAAATTGCAAAGAGTACACTCCTCAGATACCCTGTGGGTCGAAAATTTTGACGAAATCGCTCTATCTCGCACGGTTAAGGAGATAGAAGCAAATTTGTGTTTTGCCATTTTTGGCAAAAATTCGAAAATTTAAAATGGCCGCCATTTTTAGGGAGGGGAAAATTTTTTGAAAATTGCAAATATTACATTCCTTAGATACCCTGTGGGTCGAAAATTTCGACGAAATCGCTCTATCTCGCACGGTTAAGGAGATAGAAGCAAATTTGTGTTTTGCCATTTTTGGCAAAAATTCGAAAATTCAAAATGGCCGCCATTTTTAGGGAGGGGAAAATTTTTTGAAAATTGCAAAGAGTACACTCCTTAGATACCCTGTGGGTTGAAAATTTCGACGAAATCGCTCTATCTCGCACGGTTAAGGAGATAGAGGGAAATTTGTGTTTTGCCATTTTTGGCAAAAATTCGAAAATTCAAAATGGCCGCCATTTTTGGGGAGGGGAAAATTTTTTGAAAATTGCAAAGAGTACACTCCTCAGATACCCTGTGGGTCGAAAATTTCGACGAAATCGCTCTATCTCGCACGGTTAAGGAGATAGAGGGAAATTTGTGTTTTGCCATTTTTGGCAAAAATTCGAAAATTCAAAATGGCCGCCATTTTTGGGGAGGGGAAAATTTTTTGAAAATTGCAAAGAGTACACTCCTCAGATACCCTGTGGGTCGAAAATTTTGCCGAAATCGCTCTATCTCGCACGGTTAAGGAGATAGAAGCAAATTAGTGTTTTGCCATTTTTGGCAAAAATTCGAAAATTCAAAATGGCCGCCATTTTTGGGGAGGGGAAAATTTTTTGAAAATTGCAAAGAGTACACTCCTCAGATACCCTGTGGGTCGAAAATTTTGACGAAATCGCTCTATCTCGCACGGTTAAGGAGATAGAAGCAAATTTGTGTTTTGCCATTTTTGGCAAAAATTCGAAAATTCAAAATGGCCGCCATTTTTGGGGAGGGGAAAATTTTTTGAATATTGCAAAGAGTACACTCCTCAGATACCCTGTGGGTCGAAAATTTTGACGAAATCGCTCTATCTCGCACGGTTAAGGAGATAGAAGCAAATTTGTGTTTTGCCATTTTTGGCAAAAATTCGAAAATTTAAAATGGCCGCCATTTTTAGGGAGGGGAAAATTTTTTGAAAATTGCAAATATTACATTCCTTAGATACCCTGTGGGTCGAAAATTTCGACGAAATCGCTCTATCTCGCACGGTTAAGGAGATAGAAGCAAATTTGTGTTTTGCCATTTTTGGCAAAAATTCGAAAATTCAAAATGGCCGCCATTTTTGGGGAGGGGAAAATTTTTTGAAAATTGCAAAGAGTACACTCCTTAGATACCCTGTGGGTTGAAAATTTCGACGAAATCGCTCTATCTCACACGGTTAAAGAGATAGAGGGAAATTTGTGTTTTGCCATTTTTGGCAAAAATTCGAAAATTCAAAATGGCCGCCATTTTTGGGGAGGGGAAAATTTTTTGAAAATTGCAAAGAGTACACTCCTCAGATACCCTGTGGGTCGAAAATTTTGCCGAAATCGCTCTATCTCGCACGGTTAAGGAGATAGAAGCAAATTAGTGTTTTGCCATTTTTGGCAAAAATTCGAAAATTCAAAATGGCCGCCATTTTTGGGGAGGGGAAAATTTTTTGAAAATTGCAAAGAGTATACTCCTCAGATACCCTGTGGGTCGAAAATTTTGCCGAAATCGCTCTATCTTGCACGGTTAAGGAGATACAAGCAAATTACTCAAAAGTAGTACTGAAAATACACAATGAAGTACCTAAATGGCTATTACTCATGTACTGACAAAGCTATCAGTCCCAAATGCAATACCAAGCGAGCTATGGACATAACAATCTTGTATTCAAAATTGTAGTAAAATATCTTTAATTATTTTGGCTTAAATGCACGGAAACCAATGGGTACTGAAAATAGCTGTACTTAAGTATTACTCAGTAAGCAAAAGAGGTACAACAGCCAAAAGCAATCCCAAGCAAGCTACTGACCCAATAAGCCTGCATACCAAATTTGGTGACAATAGCTCTAATACTTTTCCTTTAAATGAGCGGAAACCATGCGTGACGCCGGACATCGGACGCCGGACGCCGGACGCCGGACATCGGACATCGGACATCGGACGGCGAAAAAAGCAAAAATAATATATCCACCCCCCAGGGGGGTGGACATAATGAACATGTTGTTATTGATTTTCATCATCTTATGTCACTTTATACATTAGTTTTCACTGGTGGGAGTTCAGCTTCCCTGGCTGTGAACTACATTTTAAAATAATTGATATAACTTATGGTAATTAATCTATGGCAGTGTGAGTACTTTATGACCTCTATAAAAGGACGGTGCTTCAGGCGGATAATGGACGAGTGTGAGTCCATTATGCCATAAGTTCCGTCCTTTTATCGAGGTCATAAAGTACAAACCTGAGGACTTTATTGCTATTATAAAGACCGTTTTTTTATTAATCCATAAATATTATTGTAAATATGATTTTTTACACACCTATTTGTCGCACTATATTTTGTCTGTATCGTTTGGATCTCTATTATATGTGATCGTCCATTTATTGCTTCAGATAATTGTACACAAATATATACGCACTGCATTGTTTTTTGTAGTCTGCGCACTTCCAGTCTTTATAATTCCAGGTAAACTATTGTGAAATCTGCAGCACAATATATGTGACAAGTAGTGGCAGACTAGGTGTCTGTTTACTGAATAATTCCTCAAAGCTATACTTTCCTACAGTATTACAACCACTTACAGCATTGATGCCAGAAAACTGCTGCGATATCTGCAGCACAATAGTGACGAGTAGCGGCAACCTCAGTGTTGGTTCACTCAGTAACCTCTTCATGCTGTAATTTTCATCCTCGCCATCTGCCTGTGACTCCGAGGCCTCTGTTTCCATCTCCTCTATGTCCACAGTCACATCCAGACGCTGGCGCAGGAAACGCAGAGCTATCAAATAAATCCCATAATGTCAACAAAGCATTTCATGTGAAATGCAAAGCCAGAAAGATCCTCTGAAAGTAAAAGTGTGTCTATATAGTGGGAGTATGTAACCGTATTAGCGCTAGAGTAAGTAGCTGGCACCTTCTTTTGTTATAAATTATTAAATACCGTCTTTGTAACACCTTTACAAAACAATTGGCATGTACCCCAAGAAGTGTCTGCCCACCAATAAGAGCTCAGTTGATGTTATAGTTTTTGAGTTATAAGGGCAACAAGGTGTACAGAAGGGCAGAAAGACGGAACAAAACAGATTACAACAACCCTTTCCTATCGTTGTGCGTTAAATAATTTTAAAACAAGAGGGTCAAAGATGTCCCAAAAGGCGGGTTGCGCAGGCAAGCAATAAGGTTAGCAACTGCTGTAATTACATTTAGAAACAAGGAAAGAAATGTTAGGTCATTCAGTTAAGGTGAATGTGTTAGATGTGCTAAGAAACGTAAAACTTGTCATCTAGGTTTAACTTACATAATTGTATCTATGCTATAAACAGACAAACGAAAGGACGGAATTACACCAATTTCGAAAGCACCTTAGCTATGATGGTGATGTATCTCCCTGTCAAGTTTTGAATTCGATTGGACAAAGCGTTTTTGAGTTAGAGTCCGGAACGGAAATGTTGACAAACAAACGAACAGACGGAATTACACCAATTTCGAAAGGAACCTAGCTATGATGGTGATCCATCTCCCTGTCAAGTTTGAATTTGACTGGACAGAGCATTTTCGAGTTAGAGTCCGGAAACAGAAATTTTGACGGACAGACAAACAGACAAAAGACGGACAAATGAACAGACGGAATTACATCAATTTCGAAAGGAACCTAGCTATGATGGTGATCTATCTCCCTGTCAAGTTTGAATTCGATTGGACAAACCATTTTCGAGTTAGAGTCCGGAAACGCAAATTTTGACGGACAGACAAATGGACAAAAAACGGACAAACAGATGGAATTACACCAATTTCGAAAGGAACCTAGCTGTGATGGTGATCTATGTCCCTGTCAAGTTTGAAATCAATGGACAAACCGTTTTCAAGTTAGAGTCTGGAAACAAAAATGTGGACGAACAGATGGATGGACAGACAAACGGACAACTGAACAGACGGAATTACACTAATTTCGAAAGGAACCTAGCTATGATAGTGATCTATGTCCCTGTCAAGTGTGAATTCGATTGGACAAACCGTTTTCGAGTTAGAGTCCGGAAACAAAAATGTGGACGTACAGACGGACGGTCAGATAAACGGACAAAAAACGGACAAACGAACATACGGAATTACACCAATTTCGAAAGGAACCTAGCTATGATGGTGATCTATGTCCCTGTCAAGTTCGAATTCGATTGGACAAACCATTTTCAAGTTAGCGTCCGGAAACGAAAATGTGGACGGACAGATGGATAGACAGACAAACGGACAAAAAACAGACAAACGAATGGATGGAATTACACCAATTTCGAAAGGAACCTAGCTATGATGGTGATCTATCTCCCTGTCAAGTTTGAATTTGATTGGACAAACTGTTTTCGAGTTAGAGTCTGGAAACAAAAAATGTGGACGGACAGACAAACGGACAAAAAAGGGACAAACGAACGAACGGAATTACACCAATTTTGAAAGGAACCTAGCTATGATGGTGATCTATGTCCCTGTCAAGTTTCAATTCGATTAGACAAACCATATTCGAGTTAAGAGTCCGGAAACGAAAATGTGGATGGACAGATGGATAGACAAACAGACAAAATACAGAAAAACGAATGGACGGACTTACACCATTTTCGAAAGGAACCTAGCTATGACGGTGATCTATGTACCTGTCAAGTTTGAGTTTGAATTCGATTGGACAAACTATTTTCAAGTTAGAGTCCGGAAACAAAAATGTGGACGGACAGATGGATAGACAAACGGACAAAAACCGGACAAATGAACGAACGGAATTACACCAATTTTGAAAGAAAACTAGCTATGATGGTGATCTATGTCCCTGGCAAGTTTGAATTCGATTGGACAAACCATATTCGAGTTAGAGTCCGGAAACGAAAATGTGGATGGACAGATGGATAGACAGACAAACGGACAAAAAACAGAAAAACGAATGGACGGAATTATACCATTTTCGAAAGGAACCTAGCTATGATGGTGATCTATGTACCTGTCAAGTTTGAATTCGATTGGACAAACCATTTTCAAGTTAGAGTCCAGAAACAACAAGAGGGTCACAGATGCCCCAAAAGGCGGGTTGTGTAGGCAGAAATAAGATTAGCAACTGCTGTTACAGTGCTGTAATTACATTTAGAAAAGAAGGAAAGCTATGATGGTGGTCTATGTCCTTGTCAAGTTTGAATTCGATTGGACAAACCATTTTCAAGTTAGAGTCTGGAAATGAAAACGTGGACGGACAGATGGATGGACAGACAAACAGACAAAAAACGGACAAACGAACAGATGGAATTACACCAATTTTGAAAGGAACCTAGCTATGATGGTGTTCTATCTCCCTGTCAAGTTTGGATGTGATTGGACAAACCGTTTTCGAGTTAGAGTCCGGAAACGAAAAATGTGGATGGACAGACGGATGTCGGACACATCAATCCAATAGGCAGGTTGGTTACACGCAACCTGCCTAAAAATCACAACTTTTTCAACCATGCCGCCATTGGCTGATATGAACCCATAACCAAAGAAAAAGGAGCCAAACGTGGTAACCACAAGACCATCAAGATGTCTACAAAGTCAGAGCGTGGATCACAATCCATAACTATTATAACCCAGAGGTCAACCATTTCTCCCAGAAAAATACAGCAATTGCTAACAGCTGACGTATAAAACATACGACAAATGTAAAAATAAATATTGAAAAATAGCATCAGAATTGCCTGTACCCCACAGCCTAGGGAAATATTTTTAATACCATGAGATATAGAAGTACTGTATCAGTACAAAGTTCAGGATACTTTCGGAATACTATCAGTTATATAAAGGTCCAAACAATGTTTAAATAGAGAAAATAATGTCTAAGAGAAAGATAATGCATGTAAAGATGAAGTATTAAAACAAGACAATTCAATAACAAGATGACAGCATTAATCAGTAAACTAAACATTACGACACTCTTTATCTAAATTTGGCATGGTTTGGAAACCGAATTATGGTTTGGATGTTTTGAATATTACCATGTATACAGAAGTGGTAATACATTCAATGAATCATCAATTGAATGCTTATGTGTGGTGTTGGCTGTGGCTCACTTGATGAAATTCCATCTGTTACCATGGGAAGTTGTAAAAGTAAAATTCTTAATGAATTCTAATATGACTTTGCTATGACAGTGATTAATCTGCATCAAAAGACAGACCCAAAGGTGCAACAACATTTTTAAGGTCAAGGTCACTACGACAAGGTCAAAGGTCAAATCAAGGTCACACCATCATGCTGTACACCTACAACCCCTAACCAATGTCCCTACCAAGCATAAACTTCCAACCCCTTATGGTTTCCAAGATATAGCCCGGACAAGATTTTATAGGTCAAGGTCACTACAGCAAGGTCAAATAAGGTCAAACCATGACATTGCACACCTACACCCCCTAACCAATGTCCCTACCAAGTATCAACTTCCTACACCTCACGGTTTCCGAGATATAGCCCGGACAAGATTTTCAAAATCAAGGTCACTATGGCAAGGTCAAAGGTCAAATCAAGGTCACACCATGACATTGCACACCTACACCCCATAACCAATGTCCCTACCAAGTATTAACTTCCTACACCTTATGGTTTCCAAGATATAGCCCAGACAAGATATTATAGGGCAAGGTCACTACAGCAAGGTCAAAAGTCAAATCAAGGTCAGATCATGGCGTTGCACACCTATAACCCCTAACCAATGTCCCTACCAAGTATCAACTTCCCACATCTTACAGTTTCTGAGATATAGCCCGACAAGATTTTATAGGTCAAGGTCACTACAGGAAGGTCAAAGGTCAAATCAAGGTCACACCATGACGTTGCACACCTACACTCCCTAGCCAATGTCCCTACCAAGTATCAACTTCCTACACGTTACAGTTTCCGAGATATAGCCCGGACAAGATTTTATAGGTCAAGGTCACTACAGCAAGGTCAAAGGTCAAATCAAGGTCACACCATGACGTTGCACACCTACACCCCCTAACCAATGTCCCTACCAAGTATCAACTTTCTACACCTTTCGGTTTCAGAAGATATAGTCCAGACAAGATTTTATAGGTCAAGTCACTACAGCAAGGTCAAATCAAGGTCACACCATGACATTGCACACACACACCCACTAACCAATGTCGATACCAAGTATCAACTTCCTACACTTTACGGTTTCCGAGATATAGCCCGGACAAAATTTTCAAACTTAAGGTCACTATGGCAAGGTCAAATCAAGGTCACACCATGACGATGCACACCTACACATCCTAACCAATGTCCCTACCAAGTATCAACTTCCTACACTTTACGGTTTCTGAGATACAGCCCGGACAAACTTTTTCCCGCCATCCGCCTGTCCGGACACCATGGGTGAAAACAATATCCTGGTAAAAACTAAACAAGAAACACAGGATGACAAAGTTTAGAGTTTAATTGTTTTATATTTAACCCTTCTCTTTCAATGAGTAACAGGGCTTGTAGTAAATCAGCAATCAGTTACCTTTTTCTGCACCCATTCTATCTTTAGCCTCTAACATGAGGTACCTGGGTGAATCAGGCAAGAAGAAGAAGGCAACAAGGGAGACCAATGCTGGGAAGGCATTGAAGAGAAGCAAGTAGGGCCAAAGTGTCTCAGTACCTGAAAGTAAAGAGGAAAATGTGACTAAATATACAGAAAAAATTGACCGCAGACTTTGGGACACTTTATTGGAATTTTTAATGCATTACCCTTTTCTAAAACTCCCTACTCTTTTACTGTTTCTGAAATATTTGTACTTCTTAAAAATTTCTGAATTTGCAATAATTGAAAATGGCTTAAACTGATTTAAACCACATAAAGCTGAATGATCTAGATATTTGTAACAATACTTACTGTAATATATAGACTTTCAGCTGAGATTTTATGAAACAAATGGCTGTAGAAATGTACAGTCCAAATCAGTGGTTGAAATCATGGACTTTTATTTTCAAAAGTTGGAATAAAAAGAGCAAGTTTGAGTTAATTAAGTTAGTACTCGGGTGTTATATTAAATTCTGATGATTACCTTCACCAGGAGATTATGTTTTGGGTGTAATCATTTGTCTGTGTTCGTAATTATTTCCATGTAATAAACTGATATTTATGATTTTTTTTTTTATGTACCGGTAGGTGGGGCCTGACTAAAGGAAGAAGTGATTAAACTTTGTGAAAGATTAAGATCATTTTCTGGATACAAAGAAATCTTGAATTTTTTAATTTTCAAAAGTCCCATTTTCAATGTACTTCCAATGACCTTGGCTTTCTAAGTGACATTACTTCAAAAGTAATCAGTGGATCTTCAGGAAATTTTTATGTGGGAACGGCCTGGTCAAAGGAAGTAGACATTACATTTTGCAAAAGATCCAGATGATATGCTTGATACCAAAAAAAAATCAAGAATTTTCAGAACTGTACATGCACCCCTTCCCTTCTACTTTCTATTTGGACAGTGAAAGTGGAAAATTT
The DNA here is from genome assembly GCA_964017235.1 of Sabellastarte sp. h YS-2021. Lineage (NCBI taxonomy): Eukaryota > Metazoa > Annelida > Polychaeta > Sabellida > Sabellidae > Sabellastarte > Sabellastarte sp. h YS-2021. The sequence continues at coordinate 143,966,281 of OZ024928.1, forward strand.
AATGGTTAAATTAAATTTTTATTAGTTAATATCTTACCTAGTGGACCAGTGCATTTGTCCGGCGTGCAGCCGGTCCCGCCAAATGTTAGACAAAAACGTCCTGAGCTGGGCTCTGACCGGGACCGGTAGTGTACTCCTCATTCGCCAGGTGTCGTGACTGCACCCAGCTCCCCTACTGCGCGTGCGCGCGCATGCGTACTTCCTCTTTTTGTGGCCTACCTAAGAATGTCCCCCTTTTAGCTATTGCGGGGCAGGTAGGGTGGGACTCTCTTGGTCCACTAGGTAAGATATTAACTAATAAAAATTTAATTTAACCATTAAATTTTCCATTTTATTGCGTTAATATATCTTACCTAGTGGACCAGTGCAGAATAACTACCCAGTGGTTGGAGGGTAGCTATGGAAAAAGGGGAGACAGAGACTCTAAGATCTACATATATATACTCCGTAACTCCAGAGGGAATCACCCGGGAAGGGTTTCTAACTACCCTGGAAAGGTACAGTCTCTCCCCCCCCCCCCCCCCCCCTAGTTTTGTAGCTGACGAGTCCACGAGGAAGTGAAGAAGGGGAATTGAAGATTAAGATGGTCCCCCATCTCCTTGCAACGCAAGACAGACTGCAGGGACGTTTTTTTTTTTTTTTTTTTTTTTTTTTTTTTTTTTATGTACATGTATGAATACATATATACATCACTATACACTATATACATGGGATCCTCTATTTAGTCCCTAATTTGTTGGGCAGCTACCACAGGACCCAAATGGTACACATCCGAGTCTGCCCAGGCCAAGTCCTTCAGGTAAAATTGGGTGAAAGTATTATGAGACTTCCAGTGACAGGCTGCCAAAATCTGGTCTAAGGGAACACCCCCCTGAAAGGCTTTGGACGCCGCGAACGCGCGAACGTCATGAGCCCGAACCTGATGCAACTGTTGAGCCTGTTGGTCTGACATTTGGTAACAAAGGACTATGGTTTGTTTGATCCAGGAGGAAACGGTAGCAGGGACAATATCCTTCTGGAAACTCTTCCTAAAGGAAACAAAAACCAATTCTTTGCCTGAACGGAGATCTTTGGTTTTGTCCAAGTAATAACGTAGTGCCCGGACCGGGCACAGACTCCTATCCTCCTTGAGGGATTTGTCCAATGAAGGAGCCAAGGCTGGAATGATAACAGGGGCCACGCAAGCGGGACCTTCTTTAGCCAGGTGGTTCTTAGAGATGAAACTAGGAGAAGGCGATAAGGAAACATTCGACCAATCTTCTTGGTGCCTAATGTTCCTGTGGACCCAAGCATGAATTTCACTCCTCCGTTTCCCAGAGCCCAAGGCTAGAAGGAAGACAGTCTTAAAAGTGAGATACTTCAGCGAAGCCTTCCTGAGAGGTTCAAAAGGAGGTTGTGTGAGTTGGTGAAGGACCAAAGACAAATTCCACGTAGGAACCCCACGCCTGCCTTTTGGTTTGTCCCTATGAAAACTGTCCAACAACCTGGACAAGTTTTCATCCTTACTGATGTTAATTCTGGAATTCCCCACTTTGTCGGCTATGGCAGTCCTATAGCCTTCTATGGTACTAGGTTGAAGATGTTTCTCCTGAAAAAGGGACAGGAGAAAATCTGCAATCTGCTCTATAGAGGGAGTTCTGAAGTCCACCTTATTTTTCTCACACCATCTGACAAAAACGCACCACTTTGATTCATAAATGGCTCTGGTAGAGCGTCTTTGAGGAGCCTCAATTCTTGTTGCCACTTCTGCTGAGAACCCGGCTTGTTGGATGGCAGAGGCTCTAGGAGCCAAGCATGAAGGTTCAGATTGGGAAGGTCCCGGTGAGGACACTGATTGAACGGTTGAGTTATCAAATTCGACACCTGAGGGAGCAGGAGGGGAATTTGAGCTGACATGTTGACCAGGTCCCAAAACCAAGGCATGTTGGGCCAACCTGGTGCTATCAGAATGAGACGACGGAATCCGTGGTCCAAGAGTTTCGTTACCACCTGATGAAGAAGGGCCGTCGGTGGAAACGCATAAGCGTCCAAGTCCTCCCAAGGGAGACTTAAGGCATCCACTTCCCACGCTGATCGGTCTGGAACCGGGGATACAAACCGGGGAAGTTTGTGATTGAACCGGGTGGCAAACAGGTCCACAGACGGGCGGTGCCAACGCCGGCATATTTGAGCAAACACCTCCGGGAGGAGAGACCATTCCGTTTGGATCACCTGATTGAGTCGGGACAGTTTGTCGGCAATGACGTTCAGGTGACCCGGAATATGCCTGGCCCTCAGGACAATCTGCCTTTGATTGCACCAAAGCATCAGTCTCCAAAGGAGGGCACAGAGTGAGCCTGATTTCATACCCCCTTCCTTGTTGATGTAAGAGACCACAGTGGTGTTGTCTGTACAAACAAGAACTATCTGGTTGCAACATAACCGCTCGAACCGTTTTAAGGCCAGCAGGACTGCCTTGAGCTCCAACAAATTTATGTGCATGGCGCCTTCTGACTCTAACCAGACTCCTTTTGCCATGTAATCGCCTAAGTGAGCGCCCCAACCTTCGTTTGAGGCGTCTGTAAACAGTTGAAGGGCGTGTTGAAGAGGGTGTAAGGGCTGACCGGAGAGCACCTTGGCCGGGTCCAACCACCACCTTAGATGTACATGGAGAGATGAAGGAATTGGAATGACCTTCTCCAGAGATTCCGGGGCATGCCAATGCTTTTTTAGGTGCCATTGAATGGGTCTCATATGCAGCCTCCCCGATACTACTTGTTTTTCTGTTGCTGTCAGAAGGCCGATCAAAGACATGAACTGCCTGACTGAGCAACATTCCAGTCCCAGGAGAAGGTTGAGCTTTTGAGATAGACTCCTCCACCTGTCCTGAGTTGGTTTGACTAACCCCTGAGATAGGTCGAAATGATAACCTACGAAGTCGAAGGTTTGTTGGGGAACCAGCTCTGACTTGTCCATGTTGACTACCCAACCTAGAGAGCGGCAAAGGTCCAAAAGGATCTGCGTATGACGTAGGCAAATTTCCCGGCATGGGGCTCTCAGTAACCAATCGTCTAGGTATTGGTGGATCCGAATACCCCTCGATTGAGCCATGAGTTTTACCTCTTTGACCACCTTTGTGAACTCCAACGGAGCCGTCGACAGGCCAAAGGGAAGTGCTGTGAACTGAAAGGTTTGACCTTTTAAGTGGAACCTGAGATATTTTCGCGACCTGTGGTTTATGGGGATGTGAAAATAAGCGTCGCTGAAATCCAGCGAAGTGACCCACTCCCCCTGTTGCAGGGAGAGTCTGATGGTCTCCGGAGTTTCCATCTTGAACGTTGTCGGAGCAAGGAACAGGTTCAGTTGACTTAGGTCGAGAATGGGCCTCCATTTTTTGTTGGGTTTTGGAACCAGGAACAACCGGTTGTAGAAGCCCAGAGATGACTGAACTAACACTTTTTCTATAGCCTGTTTTTGACCTAGAGACTGTAAGGCTTCGTTCAGCTTTTTGTTTCTTAAAGGAGCTGATGAACCACTGACTATTACAGGAAATCTTGCTAGAGGTGGTCTCTCCTTGAAGGGTAGTTGATACCCTTCCCTGAGGATGGAGACTACCCTTGGATTTGACCCCAGGGAGAGCCAAACCTGCCAAAACAGTTGCAGACGGCCTCCCACAGGTGGATCTTTGACAACACAAGGTACATTTATGACATTTGGGGCAAAAAGACATTGATTTACAGACAAAGCACTGTTCACATATTTTATTTCTATTTTGGCAAGAGAGGGTCTTACGTTTTTCTTTTGCAACGGCCCTGTTACAGAAACTGCAGGAAGAACAACAGGCAAATTTACAGTCTTTTGAACAGTCACTTTGTTGGTTGCTGACACTCGATTGAAACATTGATTGTCATTTATATGGCTTACTACCACGGGCAGGCTTGGAGTAATAGGTGGAGCTAGAGCCACCTCTACCACGATTCTTGCCTCTGCCTCTGCCCGAAAACTGCCGCCAAGGTTGCTGAGTCTGAGAAGACGAAAAACCAGATTGACGACTATCTTTCTTGTCGTAGGGTTGGTACCTGAACTGATGCTTCTTGGAGTGCTGGTATGTGCCCGAACCGGGACCAGGAGCACTCCTATTAGACTCATGCTTTTGTATGTCTTGCTCAGCCACCGCCAGAACATCATCCGGGAACAACCCGTAAGTAAAAAGGGGGGCATTGCGTAGCTTATTCCAGGTGTCAGGTTTCAGTCCTGGCCTAACATATTCTAGGTAGGAATCTCTCCTCAACAAAATGAAATTTGCTAGTTGGACAAACAAACTGTCTGCGAGGTGCTGAAAAGCAGTACCCAAAGCCACAGAGACGCTAGAATGGAAAGCTGACAAGTCTTTTAAGTCCTTGACTGCGTCTGTGACCTCCTTTGGGGCTTTACCTTTAACAATGGTACTGTTCAGAAAGGAAATATGCTGGTTCATTTTGTCCTGGATCTCGCTCACGCACCTGTTAAACCCTGCGGCATGGTTGGTGATCAAGGAGCCTTCCCTAGCACATTGCTCCCACCTTCTAAGGATTTCTTGAGAGATAGGCCTGGAAGCCGGTCCTGAGGATGGGTAAGAGGAAATCTTGGCAATGCGTGAGAACTGAGAGTTTAATCTAGCTTCGGACCCCGACCAGCCAAAGATAGTCCTTCCGGGTCTTTGGTTGCCATCCTGTTTTATTCGGGACTGGGTATACCATTTAGCCTGGCTTTTAGGTGTCCTGATGAACTGGTCCTGTTTCAGACCTGCTGCTTCCTGAGCACGGGAAGGGTAGCCCTCTGCAGCCCGTGTATTAAGTTTCTCCATTTTATAGCACAGCCAGTCGTCTGCTGGCAATTCCACTGACACTTTTCCCGTACGACGAGGGTGTTTTCCCTTCCAAGGGTTGTCAGAGCGGTTATCCGTGTCACCTACAGCAGCTTCAAAATCTGGTATGTGAGACCAGCCAAGGAAAGACCGGACCGACCGGACCGTTTCCCTGTAGTTCATTTCTTCGTTTCTTTCCACTACCTCAGAATCTGAAAGTTCACCCTCCTCACCGGAGTCTTTATCTGACCGGTCCGGAAGGGGTTCCTCGTCTGACAGAGCCGGATCCGGCTGAGTAAAACTGTCTGGAGCAAATGAAGTAGCACCACTGGAAGGTTGCGGACCGGTGATGACCGGTTGAGAAGAAGATCCAAGAGACGTGACAGAGGAAACAGTTTCCTCCGGTTTTTCAAGAGTTTGCAAACCCGGACCGGGCACAACTGTCTTGAAAGGAGGAATTGGATCCGAAGCAATCTGATCTGAAGAACCGGCACTAGCAGCCGGTTTAACAGCTTTCTTGTGTTTAGATTTACCCTTATGTTTTTTAACAGCAGGTGAAACCACTAACTCCTGACCTGGAGGCCTCACCGGACCGGTGGCTCCGGGGTCAGGAGACGGGTTGATAAAAGGCGTGTCAGATATGGGAGCATGAACTGCTGATACAGGCATCTTGGGAGTTGAGAAGATGTTGGTTCTTGAAAGGAGGGCCTCAAAGCGGGCGAACTTTTCTTCTAACTGATTGTTTAACAGTTCTAAGTCCTGACGGGAGACAAAATCTCCAACACTAGCTTGAGCAGCCGGTGAGGCACCGGTAAAAACCCGTTCCTGCGCATGCGCAGCGTCTGGGGGCATTTGAAAATCAATCTGATCCTCTACGGGACCCACAACAGTAACTTTACTAGGGGAAACCAAGGTCCCCGCTTTCTTATCTTTCCGGATCTGATATTGTGGTGTTGCTAACATACCCTTCTGAGATTCCGAAAGACTGTCACATAAATCACAACGTTGACCTTTGACACAAGGGTCATCTCCCATCTTTTTGTCCCTGCAGCGGGCACATTTTTTGTGTAAGTCGAAGGCTGCCATAACATGGCCACAACTCCCACGCCTCTGTCCTGGTGATGCCATGATAAATATATTTCGCAAATATCCAAAACTTTCCTTGTAACACACTTGTAAACAACTAATATAATTCAAAGTTAATTCTACTGAAATTTATCGCTAACACACTATGGCGCCAAACAAAAAGAGGAAGTACGCATGCGCGCGCACGCGCAGTAGGGGAGCTGGGTGCAGTCACGACACCTGGCGAATGAGGAGTACACTACCGGTCCCGGTCAGAGCCCAGCTCAGGACGTTTTTGTCTAACGTTTGGCGGGACCGGCTGCGCGCCGGACAAATGCACTGGTCCACTAGGTAAGATATATTAACGCAATAAAATGGTTGTTTTTCAGCTTGATTAACGTCTCACCAATGTAATCTTCTCTGATAATTATGCTTTCAAGAGAGCAATACGATATACAGAAAAGCTCAACATTCTTTGAAATACATGAGCAACTGACTCATTTGATTTGTATGTGAATATCTTTATAAAGAAACAGAAAAAAACACTCAATATTTCTCAATTTTGTACACTTAATATACTTTTTGACAAGTATGAGAATTCTCTCTAACAGCCCTATTTTTTTTTGCATTCCCCTACCATGTTTACTATAAATTCCTGTTAGAGCAAGTTTATTGGACTAAGGAAAGGCTAAGGTTTTAGCCACACATTTGTGGGAGTATATCAGTCTGTTACTGTCTCAGATCAGTCAGAGGAAAAAAGGAAAGCCTTCATGATTTGAGCTGAGGATGTATCAGCTGGGCTGGTTATTAAACATTCCCTGACATCTCAAACACAGAGTGTACTCCCGAGTTATCTACATTAGTTGTCTAACAGAAAGTAAAAAAAAAACCAGAAATTCATCACAGAAGAAATTACATCATTTTTTCTTAAAATTATGAAAAAGTAAAATGATATAATTTGTGTTTTCTCTAACTTTTTATAGCTATTTATCTAACCCAGTGCAAAATAACCAAACTTTTTTTTTTTTGCTTGACTTAATGAGGTTAACAGAAGATTTTATGTGAGGACAGTAAAATGGGAAATACGAATAATATGCTATTTTCTCAACAAGAAATAATTTTCTTATCAAAGCTTCCATTTGAGTTAATTTAGTATTATATTGACAATCCATTACCCAGCAATGAAATCATGAAAAAGGTTCCCCCAAGACTTTCCTCAAGTCCTTTTGTCTTAGGTATAAGATGAGGACTGAATGATTTTTTTTCAAAAATTTGGTTTTGACCGTTGTATTTCATGGGACAGTAGAATTCCACCATCCAAATTGATTCATAATGATTCCCTGCATGTCAGATTTGGTGGAATAGGAAATACAAAGACTTGGAGCAAGTCTAGGTTCCTCCAAACAGTTACTGCAAAAAAAAAAAGAAAAAAAAGAGGGAGGTATGGTTTATGGTTAGACTTTACTGTACTTTGATCCTTAATACAAGAATGTACAATTGTTTAGAGTTTGAACCAGTTCAAGGAAAATGTTAGTCGCAAAACCACAACACATGTATTGCTTTAGATTAAGCTGGTAATCAATAGTATGATTCTGATTATGAATACTGCCAATAAAGGAGAACAAAGCTGATGTTCAATAGTTTACTAAAATTTGACTCCAGTATTAATAATGTTAAAAAATCAAATAGACCAGACATTTAAATCTGAACCAAGCATTTGTCTGAAATAATCAAACTAGTGTTATAATTTGTTCTCAAAGAGTTTTGCTCCAGGTGTTGACATTGGTATTAATGTGAAACTTATTAAATGTAATTTTTGAGAAATTTACGGTATATTTCCTAAAATATTACAAAGTTACAGAACACAGCTTTCTACATATGCACCTTATTCATCACTCCTTTAATCTCTTCTTAACATCTGCAGTTTTTTTAACCATAGAGTAAGCCATGAAGTTTTCTCAAAATGTCAACAAATCAGGCATTAATTTACGACAGTTGTTAAACTTAAAAAACTTCAATGCAACATGGACTGCTAAATGACACTGCAACCAGATTTATAGAAATTGATGACACTGAAGAAAACAGCCAAACATTATTGTCTTTTATCAAGTCAAAACTATTCAAAAGGATATAGTATGGATATAGTTTGGTGTCTTGATCTTTCTTTAAGCCTATGGACTAACTACTACCTTTGTTACAAAGGTGAATGACTGAAAAAATACCTTGAATAAAACTTGTCAGCAAAGAGAAATGTGTATATAAGTCACATGATCTATGTTATGCAGACTGTTATAGGGGAAAACTGGGACGTAAGGCTCAATAAACAAGAGGAGAGTGCCCGTGAACGGGCACTGTGTCAGCTGACTGAATGTTTTTGATTTGTGATGGTGATAATGAGAGGAAAGCATAATTATCAGGGAAAGGGCTGTACAGAAATACAGTAAATGGTAACTGAACAGCATGTTCGAAAGATATTCCGAAGCTGACAGAAGAAAAGGACAAAAAAGTTGTGCCCTGCAAATGGTATTATGAAATAAAGTAACAAGGTAATTGTTTAAGTGTAAAAAGTAGGTTAAAAATATTTAAAGAAATACTATCAATGCAATATCCTCGTTCGACCATGAAGAAGGGGTCCAAAGGTCAGATCTGACCATACCAAAAGATTCCCAGCCAAAGAATTTAGGATGGTTTACCATCCCAAACCTCTCGGACCAATAATAAGTGAGTCATAGGCACTTTTTAAGTTTGGCTATCCTTGTTTGACCTTGACGGAGGGGTCCAAGGTCAAATCCGACCACACAAAAAAATTCCCAGCCCATGATTTCCTGTAGCTTGTTTACCATCCCAAACCTGTAGGACCAATAATAAGCGAGTTCTAAGCAATTGTAAGTTTGGCTATCCTCAATTGACCTTGAAGGAGGGGTCCCAGGTCAAATCTGACCACACCAAAAGAATCCCAGCCCATGATTTCCTATAGGTTGGTTTACCATCCCAAACCTCCAAGACCAATAATACGCGAGTTATAAGCACTTTAAGTTTGGCTATCTTCGTTTGACTTGGAAGGAGGGGTCTAAGGTGAAATCTGACCACACCAAAAGATTCCCAGCCCATGATTTTCTATAGGTTGGTTTTCCATTCCAAACCTCTAGGACCAATAATAAGCGAGTTATAAGCACTTTTAAGTTTGGCTATCCTCATTTGACCTTGAAGGAGGGGTCCAAGGTGAAATCCGACCACACCAAAAAATTCCCAGCTCATGATTTTCTATAGGTTGGTTTTCATTCCAAACCTCTAGGACCAATAATGAGCGAGTTATAAGCACTTTTATGTTTGGCTATCCTCATTTGACCTTGAAGGAGGGTTCCAAGGTCAAATCGGACCATATTAACAGATTCCCAGCCCATGATTTCCTACAGGTTGGATACAATGATTTACTCAACAGTGAGAACCTGAAAGAAGCTATTGCTCAGCTATGCCATGACATAGAGGTCTGCAATTTCACTATGTTATAGCTGACCAAAACGTCTGTGAATAACATATTTAACAAAATACTCTAAATGTAATAGTTTTCAAGTTACAACTGATTTACTCAAGAGTGAGAACCTCAAAGTAACTATTACTCAGCTATGCAATGAGCTACAAGTCTGAATTTTTGCTCTGTTATAGCTGACCTAAAAGTAGGTGAACAACATATTTAAGCAAAATACTCTAAATGCAATAGTTTTCAAGTTACAACTGATTTACTCAATAGTGAGAACCTGAAAATAGCTATTGCTCCGCTATGCCATGAGCTATAGGTCTGTAATTTCACTATGTTATAGCTAACCCAAAAGTAGGTGAACAATATATTTTAACAAAATACTCCAAATGCAATATTTTTCAAGTTATAGCCGATTTACTCAACAGTCAGTGCCTGAGAATAGCTATTGCTCAGTTGTGCCATGAGCTACAGGTCTGTAATTTCACTATGTTATAGCTGACCCAAAAGTAGCTGAATAACATATTTGCACAAATTTCTGTAAAGGCAATAGTTTTCCAATTACAACTGATTTACTCAACAGTGAGAACTTCAAAGTAGCTATTACTCAGCTATGCAATGAGCCACAGGTCTGGACCTTCACTATGTTATAGCTGACCCCAAAATAGGTGAATAACATATTGAAACAAAATACTCTAAATGCAATAGTTTCCAAGTTATAAGTGATTTACTCAACAGTGATAACCTAAAAGTAGCTATTACTCAGCTATGCCATGAGCTACAGGTCTGAAATTTTACTATATTATAGCTGACCCAAAAGTAGCTGAATAACATATTTATACTAAATTCTCTAAATGCAATAGTTTTCAAATTATAAGTGATTTACTCAACATTGAGAACTTCAAAGTAGCTATTACTCAGCTATGCAATGAGTCACAGGTCTGGAACTTCACTATGTTATAGCTGACCCCAAAATAGGTGAATAACATATTGAAACAAAATACTCTAAATGCAATAATTTCCAAGTTATAAGTGATTTACTCAACAGTGATAACCTCAAAGTATCTATTACTCAGCTATGCCATGAGCTACAGGTCTGAAATTTTACTATGTTATAGCTGACCCAAAAGTAGGTGAACAACATATTTAAGCAAAATACTGTACATGCAATAGTTTTCAAGTTACAACTGATTTACTCAATAGTGATGACCTAAAAGTAGCTATTACTCAGCTATGCCATGAGCTACAGGTCTGAAATTTTACTATGTTCTAGCTGACCCAAAAGTAGCTGAATAACATATTTATACTAAATTCTCTAAATGCAATAGTTTTGCAATTACAACTGATTTACTCAATAGTGAGAACCTCAAAGTAGTTATTACTCAGCTATGCAATGAGCTACAGGTCTGAAATTTTACTATGTTATAGCTGACCCAAAAGTAGGTGAACAACATATTTAAGCAAAATACTGTAAATGCAATATTTTTCAAGTTATAGCCGATTTACTCAACAGTCAGTGCCTGAGAATAGCTATTGCTCAGTTGTGCCATGAGCTACAGGTCTGTAATTTCACTATGTTATAGCTGACCCAAAAGTAGCTGAATAACATATTTGCACAAATTTCTGTAAAGGCAATAGTTTTCCAATTACAACTGATTTACTCAACAGTGAGAACTTCAAAGTAGCTATTACTCAGCTATGCAATGAGCCACAGGTCTGGACCTTCACTATGTTATAGCTGACCCCAAAATAGGTGAATAACATATTGAAACAAAATACTCTAAATGCAATAGTTTCCAAGTTATAAGTGATTTACTCAACAGTGATAACCTAAAAGTAGCTATTACTCAGCTATGCCATGAGCTACAGGTCTGAAATTTTACTATGTTATAGCTGACCCAAAAGTAGCTGAATAACATATTTATACTAAATTCTCTAAATGCAATAGTTTTCAAATTATAAGTGATTTACTCAACATTGAGAACTTCAAAGTAGCTATTACTCAGCTATGCAATGAGTCACAGGTCTGGAACTTCACTATGTTATAGCTGACCCCAAAATAGGTGAATAACATATTGAAACAAAATACTCTAAATGCAATAATTTCCAAGTTATAAGTGATTTACTCAACAGTGATAACCTCAAAGTATCTATTACTCAGCTATGCCATGAGCTACAGGTCTGAAATTTTACTATGTTATAGCTGACCCAAAAGTAGGTGAACAACATATTTAAGCAAAATACTGTACATGCAATAGTTTTCAAGTTACAACTGATTTACTCAATAGTGATGACCTAAAAGTAGCTATTACTCAGCTATGCCATGAGCTACAGGTCTGAAATTTTACTATGTTCTAGCTGACCCAAAAGTAGCTGAATAACATATTTATACTAAATTCTCTAAATGCAATAGTTTTGCAATTACAACTGATTTACTCAATAGTGAGAACCTCAAAGTAGTTATTACTCAGCTATGCAATGAGCTACAGGTCTGAAATTTTACTATGTTATAGCTGACCCAAAAGTAGGTGAACAACATATTTAAGCAAAATACTGTAAATGCAATAGTTTTGAAGTTACAACTGATTTACTCAATAGTGATGACCTAAAAGTAGCTATTACTCAGCTATGCCATGAGCTACAGGTCTGAAATTTTACTATGTTATAGCTGACCCAAAAGTAGCTGAATAACATATTTATATGAAATTCTCTAAATGCAATAGTTTTCCAATTACAACTGATTTACTCAATAGTGAGAACTTCAAAGTAGCTATTACTCAGCTATGCCATGACCTACAGATCTGAAATTTCACTATGTTATAGCTGGCCCAAAAGTAGGTGAACAACATATTTAAGCAAAATACTGTAAATGCAATAGTTTTCAAGTTACAACTGATTTACTCAATAGTGATGACCTAAAAGTAGCTATTACTCAGCTATGCCATGAGCTACAGGTCTGAAATTTTACTATGTTATAGCTGACCCAAAAGTAGCTGAATAACATATTTATACGAAATTCTCTAAATGCAATAGTTTTCCAATTACAACTGATTTACTCAATAGTGAGAACTTTAAAGTAGCTATTACTCAGCTATGCCATGACCTACAGATCTGAAATTTCACTATGTTATAGCTGGCCCAAAAGTAGCTGAATAACATATTTATACAAAATTCTCTAAATGCAATAGGTTTTAAGTTACAAGTGATTTACTCAATAGTGAGAACTTCAAAGTAGCTATTACTCAGCTATGCAATGAGCCACAGATCTGAAACTTCACTATGTTATAGCTGATCCCAAAATAGGTGAATAACATATTGAAACAAAATACTGTAAATGCAATAGTTTCCAAGTTATAAGCGATTTACTCAACAGTGATAACCTAAAAGTAGCTATTACTCAGCTATGCCATGAGCTACAGGTCTAAAATTTTACTATGTTATAGCTGACCCAAAAGTAGCTGAATAACATATTTATACGAAATTCTCTAAATGCAATAGTTTTTAAGTTACAAGTGATTTTACTAATGATGGAAGTTACTGAAAAGCCCAAAAGTAGCTATTACTCACTTAGCTATTGAGACAGGCACCCAACTTACTCACCATATTGTAGCTATGAAAAAAGTAGCTGAATAACATATTTTAACAAAATGCTCTAACTGCAACACTTTTCAAGTTATAAATGATTTTGTGCATGATTTCATGAATTTTAATGCATTAAAAATTATTAAAAAAATTTATTAAAAAAAAAGTAAGACAGATCCACGTCTCATATTCACACAAGAGAATCTACCTGTGGCCTAGTACATATATGCAAGATATGAGAGAAATCCCTGCAATAGTCACTGAGAAAATTGTGATTAAGTGTTGAAATTTTCACACTTTTGGTGGGGGTACCCCCCTTGTAATGTCTCTAGCAAACAGACGAACAGACAGATTTGCATGCCTTGAACAATTTTTCATCCTCGATAGATAAGGTATCTTTTAAAAAAAACAGCACGTCTCTAGGCCTTGTAGTTTTGGAGGAGAAGTTGTTCACGCGTACGCGTACGCCCACGCCGCAGAGTGACGACATAAGCTGACAAGTCAGCTGACATAAAAATGAAGGACAATGTTTGAACTAGAAATAGGACGCCTTGTTGATAGTAGATGCGAATAGAAACAGGATAGCATAGAAGAACACACATTATCATGTGTAATGTCCACCCCATGAACCTTTTGCCAAAATTGTACAGTAGTCTTACAAGACCCTGTTTCATTTGTAAAATATATCAATGATGCTTAAATATTTATTAGTGTAGATGTAGATTAGTTCAGCTTCATGCCTTTTTGCATTGGTTGGGTCGAAAATTTCGACGAAATCACTCTATCTCGCACGGTTAAGAAGATAGAAGCAAATTCCTGTTTTTCTATTTTTGGCCAAAATTTGAAAATTCAAAATGGCCGCCATTTTTGGGGAGGGGAAATTTTTTTGAAAATTGCAGAGTACATTCCTTAGATACCCTGTGTATAGAAAATTTCGACGAAATCGCTCTATCTCGCACGGTTAAGGAGATAGAAGCAAATTTGTGTTTTGCCATTTTTGGCAAAAATTCGAAAATTCAAAATGGCCGCCATTTTTGGGAAGGGGAAAATTTTTTGCAAATTGCAAAGATTACATTCCTTAGATACCCTATGGATCGAAAATTTCGACGAAAACGCTCTATCTCGCACGGTTAAGGAGATAGAAGCAAATTTGTGTTTTGCCATTTTTGGCAAAAATTCAAAATGGCCGCCATTTTTGGGGAGGGGAAAATTTTTGGAAAATTGCAAAGAGTACATTCCTTAGATACCCTGTGTATAGAAAATTTCGACGAAATCGCTCTATCTCGCACGGTTAAGGAGATAGAAGCAAATTTGTGTTTTGCCATTTTTGGCAAAAATTCGAAAATTCAAAATGGCCGCCATTTTTGGGAAGGGGAAAATTTTTTGCAAATTGCAAAGATTACATTCCTTAGATACCCTATGGATCGAAAATTTCGACGAAAACGCTCTATCTCGCACGGTTAAGGAGATAGAAGCAAATTTGTGTTTTGCCATTTTTGGCAAAAATTCAAAATGGCCGCCATTTTTGGGGAGGGGAAAATTTTTGGAAAATTGCAAAGAGTACATTCCTTAGATACCCTGTGGGTTGAAAATTTCGACGAAATCGCTCTATCTCGCACGGTTTAGGAGATATGAGCACATTTGCCTTTTTCAGTATTTAAAATAGCTAATTACTCATTTATTTAATTAATTACTCACTCATCTATGAAGCAATTCCCCCCAAAAGCAATCCCATACAAGCTATTAACCCAATGAACCTCCATACCAAATTTCAGAAAGCTAGGCTTAATAGCATTCCTTAAAATGTCTGGAAACCAAAGAGCTACTCAAAAGTAGCAAAGTAGCTATTACTCAGTTAGCTATAGAGCTATCATAGAATAGAAACAGAATAGAATAGAAACATTTATATAGCGCAAAATTGATGCAACATCCTCTAATGCGCTTGAAATCAAAAAGGGAAAGTCGAGGGACGTTCGAGGTCATGATCCAAGGTTAGATCCAATCCACATCACCAAAAGCAATCCCATACAACCTATTAACCCAATAAACCTGCATGCCAAATTTGGTAAAGATAGGATAAGAACTGTTGCCTAAAATGTCTGGAAACCAAGTGGGACGGCGGAAAAAGCAAAAATAATATGTCCAACCCCCAGTGGGGTGGACATAATTACATTTTGGTAAAATGATGAGGAAACTGCTGTCAAGTGATTCCTTGAAACTTATGCAGGTGACTTTTTGTTTTGATGGCGTGTGTTGGTCTGTTTGTTTGCAGGGAATCATACCATAAACTGAGGCAAATGTGCTTATTAATTTGTTCCAATATCACCAACAGTCAGTTTGTCTACTTGATATTTATTACTTAAAATGATCAACCATTATTAATGTTTCAGTAAAAGGGGTTGAGCAACAAGCATTGAGGAAAGGCTACTGTACACTTAGCTGTAGCATTTGGCAAGTAAATCAATCTTAAACTTTGTAAATTGCTTATTAATATTGACGTTCTCTGTCAATTGTGGTGAAATGTTGTACACAAGAGCATCTTTTCTCTAAGTTATTTAAGGATAATACCAGCCTTCAGAGACTCTCCTCCACCAATATCCAAAGTGAAATAAGATCATGTGTCTGCATTGTGAATAACAATTTCAAAAGAAATATTGATAGAATATAGGTAATTCTAATTCTAATTGGACTTTTAAGGAGCTTAATGTCCCCTATTCAAAGGGGACTCTAAGGTGCAACAAAACCAAAGCAGTAGATAGAGAAGTACTATTTTCAATTGTGATATTATTTACAACTTAAATATTTCACTACAAGGCTTAAATAATGTTGATCATATTATTTAAATTTGCCACACAATAAAATACAATAAACTGGTGCTTTGGCATGAATTTAATTCTAAAATTATAAATTCTATGATGAGAAACCATTTTTCAACAAGACCCATTTTGTTATGAAAGCCTTGAATAGAAGTTTCAATTTGACATCAAAACATAACTTCAAAGTCAACACTATGAGTCTGATTACATTTGAAAAAGGATTGCCTTACAAGTTATATTAAACAGTATATTAATAGACACCCATAAACAAGATAAAATGTGCTTAAAACTTGGGAGACTTCCTTAAGTTAAAAATTGTTAAGTATCGACTAGCATCATATCGTCACCGGTGTGTAAGGGACAAGGTTAAATTATACCTGATTCCATCTTTATTACTGGGCCCAGATGCCAATGGTTGGGTTTGGTGTATATAGCCTTTATAGTCCATTTTATTTTTGTCAAGTTAGTGTGTATCAGTGAAAGAAATAGTATAAATCCTTAAGATAGTGATTCTATGGCTCTTGTTCTTGTTACTTCACTTTGTCAAAAAACCTATAGACGTAAGCACATTATTTCTTTCATAGATAGATTCTACAAAACCTACACATAGACTGTGAGAGGAGATCAATCAGTTTTCACAATACAACAACAGTCCAGGGGATATACACACAAGAGTACATGAAGTATTTACGTCAAGCTGACAAGAAACTCAATTCAATCTACCATGAGTAAGGAAAGACATAAAAACTTCAAATACAGGCATGTTTACTACACTAAGCCTAATACTTAAAATTCAATTGAAAATTGATTAAATTTGTAAATTTTACACATAGATACATGCAGTGAAGATACTCCTTAGAGACAATTTATTGTAGCTATGTCTACTTGTACTTGTGACAAAACCAAGGTTTGGCCAAGTTCTATTGACTTTATATAAATGCTAGTTCTTATGATTAACTTTTTTTTATCTATTTATCTTGTTACCTTCTGAAATATGACCCAACCTAAAATCAGTGCCATGTTCCAATAAACACCTAGAACCATATTCACAAAAAAATTTGAAGAATTGTTCAAAAACAGTTGTCTCTGTAGACCTTTCTTCTTAGTACAATAAAAAAAATTAATTTTTAAATAAAAAAAGTCAAAAAGAACACTCCATATAACATGAGCTTACAGACTCTTGCTTAAGCTGGGAAAATTTTAATCATGTAGATACATGCATTTATGGATTTCTGCTAAAATAAAGGACAATCAAGACTGTATAATCATAGAACCTTATGCATTTCTGCTGCAGTAAGGTAAACCAGTCTGTATAGTCACATGACCTTATGGATTTCAGGTAAAATCAGGATGATATCCAAGCTGAATAGTCACATGATCTCCAAACTTCTAGATGAAAGGAGTCTCCCATGAACTTACCCAGGATATCTCTTAATCCCAGCACACTTCCAATAAATATACCAATGGTCACAAAGAGTTGGTGTCCTGTTCCCAATGCACCACGTAAGTTGTACGGAGCAATCTCGGACAGGAACATTGGAGCCAATTGTGCAGCAAAGCCTGTGATAAAATATGGAACAAATATAAGTTATAAATCTAAATCTCAACAACACCCCCAACTAATGAATGACACAAATATAAACCTGGTGAATTATCATATGAATACTATGATAGGTTGCCAAGGTTATTTCAAATTTTTATGAATAAAAACAATTAATTTTACTGTAGTTAACGCTTCAATAATTTGTGCTCAATAGCAGTCACCAAATCACTTTGCACTCCATCACATTGTGGACTGGTCAAGAAGAAAAATTTCTTGAATACAATCATTTATGTAGAATAAGCAAGGAATGTTAGAAATGTTGCAGTGCTAAGATTTTTAGTAATTAACGAGTTTCCATAGTTACAGCCTTTTCAAAATCTATCAAAATAAAATAGCTACCTATCCATATGTCTAAAGATTCCTAAACTTTCTCATCACACCCTTTTGACATTAAAAATACATGGAAACCTCTAGACTTTCTCAGAATAAGTAGATAACTAGAAAATGGTTTTTGAAAACAAAAGCATAGTGTCCCAATAAGTTGAGAATATAAAACATGTTAAAGTTTAAAGGAAGGGAGAAACAAGAGTAGAGTGCCCGTGAACGGGCACTGTGTCAGCTGAGTGAGTGTTTTTGATTTGTGAAGGTGATAATGAGAGGAAACCATAATTATCAGGGAAAGTGCTGTACAGAAGTACAGTAAATGGTAATTGAACAGCATGTTCGAAAGAAATTCCGAAGCCGACAGAAGGACAAATAAGTTGTGCCCCGCAAATGGGATTATGAAGGAAAGTAACAAGGTAATTGTTTAAGTGTAAAAAGTAGGCTAAAACATATTTAAAGAAATACTGCAAATGCAATATCCTCGTTTGACCCTGAAGAAGGGGTCCAAGGTCAAATCCAACCTCACAAAAACATTCCCAGCCCATGATTTCCTATAGGTTGGTTTACCATCCCAAACCTCTAGGACCAATAATAAGCGAGTTATAAGCACTTTTAAGTTTGGCTGTCCTCATTTGACCTTGGAGGAGGGGTCCAAAGGTCAAATCTGACCACACCAAAAGATTCCCAGCGCATGATTTCCTATAGGATGGTTTACCATCCCAAACCTCTAGGACCAATAATAAGCAAGTTATAAGCACTTTTAAGTTTGGCTATCTTCGTTTGACCTTGAAGGCAGGGTCCATGGTCAAATTCGACAACACCAAAAGATTCCCAGCCAATGGTTTTCTATAGGTTGGTTTCCATTCCAAACCTCTAGGACCAATAATAAGCGAGTTATAAGCACTTTTAAGTTTGGCTATCCTCATTTGACCTTGAAGGAGGGGTCCAAGGTGAAATCGGACCACATCAACAGATTCCCAGCCCATGATTTCCTATATGTCTGTTTACCATTCCAAACCTCTAGGACCAATAATAAGCAAGTTATAAGCACTTTTAAGTTTGGCTATCCTTGTTTGACCTTGAAGCAGGGGTCAAAGGTCAAATTTGACCACACCAAAAGATTCCCAGCCCATGATTTCCTACAGGTTGGTTTACCATCCCAAACCTCTAGGACCAATAATATGGGAGATATAAGCACTTTTCATGACTGATAAAGAAACACCTGTGGCGGCCATCTTGTTTTTCAAAAGGAGGCCAAAAATACTCCCAGTCAAGATTTTATAATGAGGAACATATCCTGCGAATTTGAGATCTCCATCTATAATACCCTTTGCTCTAGATGGCCAACAAAAGTCCTGGTTTAAAGTCGAATTAACGTCCCTGGCAGCTATCTTGTTTTTCAAAATGAGGCCCAAAATATTCCCAGGCAAGATTTCATGGTTATTACGGTAATATATCCTGCAAACTTAAGAAGGCTAGCTATAATATTTTTTTCGTTAAGAGTGGTAACGGTGAAATCTCTCTACACACTGCGGCTATCCAGTGGATACAATGATTTACTCAACAGTGAGACCTGAAAGTAGCTATTGCTCAGCTATGATATGACATAGAGGTCTGCAATTTCACTATGTTATAGCTGACTAAAAATTATGTGAATAACATATTTAAACGAAATACTCTAAATGTAATAGTTTTCAAGTTACAACTGATTTACTCAACAGTGATAACCTCAAAGTAGCTATTTACTCAGCTATGCAATGAGCTACATGTCTGAATTTTTACTATGTTATAGCTGACCCAAAAGTAGGTGAACAACATATTTAAGCAAATTACTGTAAATGCAATAGTTTTCAAAATACAATTGATTTACTCAATAGTGAGAACCTGAAAATAGCTATTGCTCAGCTATGCCATGAGCTATAGGTCTGTAATTTCACTATGTTATAGCTGACCCAAAAGTATTTGAACAACATATTTAAGCAAATTACTGTAAATGCAATATTTTTCAAGTTACAACTGATTTACTCAGTAGTGAGAACCTGAAAATAGCTATTGCTCAGCTATGCCATGAGCTAAAGGTCTCTAATTTCACTATGTTATAGCTGACCCAAAAGTAGGTAAACAACATATTTTAACAAAATACTCAAAATGCAATATCTTTCAAGTTACAGCTGATTTACTCAGCAGTCAGTACCTGAAAATAGCTATTGCTCCGTTGTGCCATGAGCTATAGGCCTCTAATTTTACTATGTTATAGCTGACGCAAAAGTAGCTGAATAACATATTTACACAAATTTCTGTAAATATAATAGTTTTCCAATTATAACTGATTTACTCAACAGTGATAAGCTAAAAGCAGCTATTACTCAGCTATGCCATGAGCTACAGGTCTGAAATTTTACTATGTTATAGCTGACCCAAAAGTAGCTGAATAACACATTTATATGAAATACTCTAAATGCAATAGTTTTCAAGTTATAAGTGATTTACTCAACAGTGATAACCTAAAAGTAGCTATTACTCAGCTATGCCATGAGCTACAGGTCTGAAATTTTACTATGTTATAGCTGACCCAAAAGTAGCTGAATAACATATTTATATGAAACACTCTAAATGCAATAGTTTTCAAGTTATAAGTGATTTTACTCATGATGGAAGTTACTGAAAAGCCCAAAAGTAGCTATTACTCACTTAGCTATTGAGACAGACACCCAAGTTACTCACCATGTTGTAGCTATGAAAAAAGTAGCTGAATAACATATTTTAACAAAATGCTCTAAATGCAACACTTTTCAAGTTATAAGTGATTTAGTGCATGATTTCATGAATTTTAGTGCATTAAAAACTATTAAAAAAATTTATTAAAAAAAAATGAAGACAGATCCAGGTCTCATACTCACACAAGAGAATCTACCTCTGGCCTAGTACATATATGCAAGATATGAGAGAAATCCCTGCAATAGTCACAGAGAAAATTGTGATAAAGTGTTGAAATTTTCACACTCTTGGTGGGGGTACCCCCTTGTAATGTCTCTAGCAAACAGACGAACAGACAGATTTGCATGCCTTGAACAATTTTTCATCCTCGATAGATAAGGTATCTTTTTAAAAAAACAGCATGTCTCTAGGCCTTGTAGTTTTGGAGGAGAAGATGTTCACGCGTACGCGTACGCCCACGCCGCAGAGTGATGACATAATGTCAGCTGACTGACAAGTCAGCTGACATAAAAAGGGAAATGATGTTGCCAAAATATCCAAGTACACTAATAATCATCACAGACACACTTTTGTAAAGTTATTGTTCAATACTACTGTGTAGAACAGATATTGTAAACAAGACCTAGTGCATCAGAGAACAGATACAAATTTTATCCACCAGAAAGAAAACTCACGAAAGCCAATCAACCCTCGCTTAAACCTTGAAGGAGGAGCCCAAGGTGAAATTTGACCACATCAAAAGATTCTTAGCCCATAATTTCCTACAGGTTGGTGTGACATTGCAAACCTCTAGGAACATGAATAATAAGCGAGTTATAAGCACTTTTAATTTTGGCTATCCTCATTTGACCTTGAAAGAGGGGCCAAAGGTCAAATCTGATCACATCAAAAGATTCCTAGCCCATGATTTCCTATAGGATGGTTTCACATTACAAACCTCTAGAACCATGAAAAAGCGATTTTAAGCACTTTTAGACCACACGAAAAGATTGTCAGCCCATGATTTCCTATCAGTTGGTTTACCATCCCAAACCTCTAGGACCAATAATAAGTGAGTTATAAGCACTTTTAAGTTTGGCTATCCTCGTTTGACCTTGAAGGAGGGGTCCAAGGTCAAATCTGACCACATCAAAAGATTCCCAGCCCATGATTTCCTATAGGTTGGTTTACCATCCCACACCTCTAGGACCAATAATAAGTGAGTTATAAGCACTTTTAAGTTTGGCTATCCTCGTTTGACCTTGAAGGAGGGGTCCAAGGTCAAGTCTGAACACACCAGAAGATTCCCAGCCCATGATTTCCTATAAGTTGGTTTACCATCCCAAACCTGTACGACTAATAATTAGGGAATTATAAGCACTTTTAAGTTTGGCTATCCTCGTTTGACCTTGAAGGAGGGGTCCAAGGTCAAATCTGACCACATCAAAAGATTCTCAGTCCACGATTTCCTATAAGTATGTTCACATTGGAAACTTCTAGGACCAATAATAAACGAGTTATAAGCATGTTTAGGTTTGACTGACAAAGAAATGCCAATGGCGGCCATCTTGTTTTTCAAAGTGAGGCCAAAAATATTTCTAGTCAAGATTTTGTAATGAGGAACATATCCTGCGAATCTGAGATCTCTACCTATAATACCCTTTACTCTAGAGGGCCAACAAAAGTCCTTGCTTAAAGTCAAATAAACGTCCCTGGAGGCCATCTTGTTTTTCAAAATGAGGCCAAAAATATTCCCAGGAAAGATTTTATGGTTATGAATATATCCTGCAAATTTGAGAAGGCTAGCTGTAATATTTTTTTCGTTAGAGTGGTAACGGTGAAATCTCTCTACACACTGTGTCAGCGTAGGCATAACGAAGCGAAATCCATAGTATCCACCGGATGCTATCCCATGATACTACAAGTCTCTGTTACAGTTTCCAAGAGATTTACAGTTGTTTGTTTTTCGCTAAAATAAAAGATGGCTGCTAGAAGTTGCAAAAAATGAAATTTTTCTCTTTTGGACAGGAAACTTTTCTACTACCCTACAGGTCAAAAGTTCGCTCAAAATCGCTCTATCTCTTACAGTTTCCGAGATATTTCCAATTTTTTATTTTTAACTAAAATTTAAGATGGCCGCCAAAAGTGGCAAAAATTAAAATTTTTATTTTTTGCAGAGGATACACTTGTAGTACCTTGCGGGTAACAAATTCGCTCGAAAGCACTCTATGCCTTACAGTTTCCGAGATATTTTCAATGTTTTATTTTCCGCTAAAATTCAAGTTGAGCGCCAATAGTGGTGAATAGTGGTGAAAATTGAAATTTTTCCCTGTTGTACAAGATGCTCCTGTAGTATCCTACTTTTAGACTTAAATCTTTAGACTGTTTATTGTCTCTCCGGACACTGGTCCTGTGTGATAAGATTGTTGTACATTTACCAAGTCTTTCAAGTTTACTGATGTTTCCCAGGCCAGCAAGTACTTATCACTACCTCCCAGGGGTCAGTCTTCGTTTAAATGACAATTATTGTATAAGTGTCCCCATAGGAAGACTGACCCCTGGCAGGTCACGATAAGTACTTGCTGGCCTGGGACTTGTTTTTCTTCTTACTGAACCGACCAATATTCTTCCAGGCTGGATTCCCTGACTTGGATTCATAATGCTTATCTGACCTCTTGTAGGGGTGAAAACGGTTCATCCTTGTGAACTGAGGAACCAGTATGAGTGTGACCCCTGTCTTCAAACTTTGAGATATCCTCCTCTGCCTTCTTGAGTATATTGTCGGGAAATAAGGTAGATATCTCCAGTGGAGCCTGAGGTAAGGCAGCCAGAGTGTCCTGTTTTATTCCAGATTTTGTATGGGCAAAGTATGCATCTCTGCGAGCTAAAGTGATGTTATACATACTAACAAATGCCAAGTCTGACAAGTGTTCCATGGTTTTGGCCATACACTGAGAGATGGAGGAGTTAAAATTCATAAGGTACTGTAGTACTGTAGCTGTACTGACCTTCTTAAATGACTTGCCTTTGGACTGTTCTGATTGGATGATCTTAAGCTGAGCTGTCATCCCCTGCTGTACCTTGTTTATGCATCTAGTCAGTCCAGCAGCCTGATTACAAACATATGTGGCCTCACATGCACTCTTTTCCCAACTCCTAAGGGTGTACTGTGAGATAGCGCGAGACGCTGGAGTCGGGGAAGTTAATCCGGATGACCTAGCAATTCTGCTATATGAACTGTTTAGGTTTGCAACATCACAATGCCAGAAGGCTACAGATCAGGCTGGTTTGTCCTGACTTGGGTGTAACCCATAACATTTAACTTGAGATTTTGCAGGCTTCACAAAATGGTCTCTTTGTAGTCCTCCAGCCTCAGAACTCTTGGATGGGTACTCCTGAACAAGAGTCAAGTTAAGCTTATTCATCTTGCGACATAGCCAGTCGTCAGTGGGTAAATTTACACTTATCTTGCCTGCTGGTTGTTGTTTTGGAGCAGTTAAAGGGTTGTCGCTGAATTGGAAGATGTGGAATCAATATCGGGGATGTGTGACCACCCCATGTAGGATCTTATTCCACGCATTGTCTCTCCATAATTTTGTTCTTTAGACAGGGCTTGATCTGTATCAGTGAGAGATAAATCCTGTTCGAAGTCAGAGAGTTCACCCTCTTCTGCCTGTCCAGCCACATGAATAACAGATCTGGAATCAGAAGCAGAGTCAGTATCCATGTCCGAGTCTGAAGGCTGCTGAGAAGGTTCTGAACCGGAAGTACCGACCTTTTGTTGACATAAAGGGTTGGTAAGTGCTTGGTCGGTAGCTAAAGGTTGGTGACTTGACAGAGGTCGGTCTGAAGTCTGTTGAAGGGGAGATTTTGGTCGGTTGGTCGGTGGAGCAGGCTCAAAAAAGGGTTCTGTTGAGTGAATAACACCGGCCAGTGGAGCCTTGACAGGAGTAATCTTCAACTGTTGAAAAGACGGTTCTGTCTGAGAGAGGGTCTTAGATAGCAACATAGCTTCCAACCGACTGAATCTTTCTGACCATTTAAGGCCCTTGGCTTCAAGTTTCACAGAATAAAATATCACTAAATATAAGATCAAATCCGTAAGTCAAACTAAATGTTGACAGTTCTGACAACCCTCTTCTTCCTGTCCAGCTACATGAATAACAGATCCGGAATCAGAAGCAGAGTCAGTATTCATATCCGAGTCTGAAGGCTGCTGAGAAGGTTCTGAACCGGAAGTACCGACCTTTTGTTGACATAAAGGGTTGGTAAGTGCTTGATCGGTAGCTAAAGGTTGTTGACTTGACAGAGGTCGGTCTGAAGTCTGTTGAAGGGGAAATTTTGGTCGGTTCGTCAGTGGAGCAGGCTCAAAAAAGGGTTCTGTTGAGTGAATACCAGGAGTAATCTTCAACTGTTGAAAAGACGGTTCAATCTGAGAGAGGGTCTTAGAAGCTTCCAACCGACTGAATCTTTCTGACCATTTAAGGTCCTTGGCTTCAAGTTTCGAGTCAGTGGTAGGTCTTGTAGATCTGGCCTGAGGAGACAGTTTCTTCTTGCCCTTATCTTTCACCACTCCATCTCCTGGGGATTGTCGAGATTTCTTGGGTTTCGCAGGGGAGCTACTCGCCTCTTCTGAGCTCACTGCAATCTTCTTGACTTTTGCACCCACGGGGGTGCTACCCGCCTCTTCTGAGCTCCTAGATTCCCCATCTTTCGCCACCCCAAGTACTGACACAAGGGCAGGATCTATAAGGGTGCTACTCGACTGTTCCGCCTGCAATTTGAGATCACGCTTCTCCTTCTTCTTTTGATATGAGGGAGTGGATAATTTCAATTTCTGAGTATGTTACATGAAGGGCAAGGTTGATTTTTAACACAGGGATCTGTCCCTTTCTTCTTATCCTGACAACAGGCACAATGCGCATGTTGATCATAACCAGCTATTGCATGGCCACAAACTCCCCTTCATTGCCTAGGAGACGCCATAATAGTCCACAATACTTACAGAAATAAAATACCACTAAATATAAGATCAAATCCGTAAGTCAAAATAAATGTTGACAGTTCTGACAATTTCGCAAAAATCCTTGCGCACAGCACAAACGCCAAACGAAAAAGATGCTACGACGTCACATTGTCTAGACAGCAAGGAAGTACGAGGTGCCATCTGGCGAGTGCACAGTAGGACCGGCCAGCTTGTGGGTGCATTATGCACAAATATAAGACGACTTTTTCTGTCGTTGGATAGGATGTATTAACGCAATAAAATTTAAGATGGCTGCCAAAAGTGGTGGAAAATTGAAATTTTTCCCTTTTGTACAGAAAACCATTGTACTACCCTAAGGGTAAAAAATTCGCTCAAAATAGGCCTATCTCTTACAGTTTACGAGATATTTACAATTTTTTATTTTCCGCTGAAATTCAAGATGACCACCAAAATTGGCGAAAACTGAAAGTTTTCCCCCTTTGAGCAGGATACTCTTGTACTACCCTGTGTGTCAGCTGACTGTGTGTCTTGAGTTTTAGAGTACAAGTAAAGGAAGAAAAGGCCACAAAAACTGTACCCTGCAAATGGCACTCCAAAGTAAAGTACCATGTTTGAGTAAAATGTAGGTGGAAAACATAGTATTCGGGTTACGACTGATTTATTCAACAGTGAGAATTTGAAAATAGCTATTGCTCAGCTATGCCATGAGCTACACATCTGCAATTTTACTATGTTATAGCTGACCAAAAAGTACGTGAATAACATATTTAAATGAAATACACTAAGTGCAATAGTTTTCAAGTTATAACTGATTTACTTAACAGCTAAACTCTAAAAGTAACTATAGCTCAGCTATGCAATGAGTTACAGGTCTGCAATCTCTCTATGTTATAACTGACAGAAAAGTAGGTGAATAACCTATTTACAGAAAATACTGTAAATGTTATGGTTTTTAAGCTACAACTGATTTACTCAACAGTGAGAACCAGAAAGTAACTATTGCTCAGCTATGCCATGAGCTACAGGTCTGAAATTTTACTATGTAATAGCTGGTTCAAAAAGACATGAATGACTTATTAAAACAAAGTTCTCTAAGTGCAATAGTTTTTTATTTACAAACACTTTACTGAACAGTGATAACCTGAAAGTAGCTAACAGGTCTGCAATTTTACTACATTATGGCTGACCCACAAGTAGCTGAATCACATATTTAAAGAAATACAATAGTTTTCAAGCAATAACTGATTTACTCCACAGTGAGAATCTCAAAGTAGCTTTTGCTCAGCTATGCAATGAGCTCCAGGTCGGTGATTTTACTATGTTATAACTGATCAAAAAGTAGGTGAATAACTTATTTAAAAAAAATCTCTAAATACAATAACTTTCAAGTTACAACTGATTTACTCAACAGTGAAAACCTGAAAGTAGCTATTGCTCAGGTATGCATTAAGCTACAGTTCTGCAATTTCATGTTATAGCTGAGCCAAAAGTAGGTGAATAAAATTCTCTGAATGCAATAGTTTTCAAGTTATAACTGATTTACTCAACTGTGATAACCTCAAAGTAGCAATTCCTCAGCTATGCTATGAGCTACAGGTACAATTTCACTATGTTATAGCTAAAAGAAAACTAGGTGAAAACTAGAGGATCGCTCGCAAAAAAAAAAGATAATGTTTTTGCATAGCAAAAACAAAGCGTCCCGAAAAGGATATAAAGGTGAGTGCTAAAGTATTAAGAAAATGCTTCGTTTCTAGCCTTATACTGTTGTGGCAACCAAAGTCAGCGCAGTCTGCTCTATCTAGCACGGTTTTCACGATATAAGCATTTTTGTGTTTTGCAAAAAATAAAAAAATTAAAAATGTCCGCTATATTTGGCGAGACAAAAATATTTTGAAAATTGGCATGGCTACTCTGCACAGATACCCAGCAGGTCCAAAATTTTGTTGAGTTCGCTCCATATAGCACAGTTTTCGAGATATAAGCATTTTTGTGTTTTGCAAAAACTTTGAAAATTCAAAATGGCCACCATTTTTGGGGAGACAAAAATTTTTGTCAAGACCACTGCCGTGGTGTGTATCTCCCGCCGAGCATTAAAGCAGAAGAAATAGCTTTTCCGAGATATTCACAATTTTTCATTTTCGTGTGTGAAAGGTCTTCCAAAAGTAGGTGAATGAGTTATTTGAGAAAAATTGGCTATCTGCAATACTATTAAGAGATAATTCACATTTACTCATTTTGAGTAGGTGAGTAATTATCTATGGGTCTGAAACTTCACCAAGTGAAAGCTCTCCTAAAAGTAGGTGAATGAGTTATTTGAGAAAAATTGGCTATCTGCAATACTTTTAGAGATAATTCGCATTTACTCATTTTGAGTAGGTGAGTAATTAGATATGGGTCTGAAACTTCACCATGTGAAAGCTCTCCCACAAGTAGATGAATGAGTATTTGATAAAAATTGGGTATCCGCAATACTTTTACAGATAATTAGCATTTACTCATTTTGAGTAGGTGAATAAATAGCTATGGGTCTGAAACTTCACAGAGTGAAAGCTCTGCCAACAGTAGGTGAATGAGTTATTTGAGAAAAATTGGCTATCTGCAATACTTTTAGAGATAATTCGCATTTACTCATTTTGAGTAGGCGAGTAATTAGCTATGGGTCTGAAACTTCACCAAGTGAAAGCTCTCCCAAAAGTAGGTGAATGAGTTATTTGAGAAAAATTGGCTATCTGCAATACTTTTAGAGATAATTCACATTTACTCATTTTGAGTAGACGAGTAATTAGCTATAGGTCTGAAACTTCACCAAGTGAAAGCTCTCCCAAAAGTAGGTGAATGATTAATTTGAGAAAAATTGGCTATCTGCAATACTTTTAGAGATAATTCGCATTTACTCATTTTGAGTAGGTGAGTAATTAGCTATGGGTCTGAAACTTCACGAAGTGAAAGCTCTCCCAAAAGTAGGTGAATGAGTTATTTGAGAAAAATTGGCTATCTGCAATACTTTTACAGATAATTCGCATTTACTCATTTTGAGTAGGTGAGTAATTAGCTATGGGTCTGAAACTTCACCAAGTGAAAGCTCTCCCAAAAGTAGGTGAATGATTAATTTGACAAAAATTGGCTATCTGCAATACTTTATGAGATAATTCGCATTTACTCATTTTGAGTAGGTGAGTAATTAGCTATGGGTCTGAAACTTCACCAAGTGAAAGCTCTCCCAAAAGTAGGTGAATGAGTTATTTGAGAAAAATTGGCTATCTGCAATACTTTTAGAGATAATTCACATTTACTCATTTTGAGTAGGTGAATAATTAGCTATGGGTCTGAAACTTCACCAAGTGAAAGCTCTCCCAAAAGTAGGTGAATGAGTTATTTTAGAAAAATTGGCTATCTGCAATACTTTTAGAGATAATTTGCATTTACTCATTTTGAGTAGGTGAGTAATTAGCTATGGGTCTGAAACTTCACCAAGTGAAAGCTCTCCCAAAAGTAGGTGAATGAGTTATTTGAGAAAAATTGGCTATCTGCAATACTTTTAGAGATAATTCGCATTTACTCATTTTGAGTAGTTGAGTAATTAGCTATGGGTCTGAAACTTCACGAAGTGAAAGCTCTCCCAAAAGTAGGTGAATGAGTTATTTGAGAAAAATTGGCTATCTGCAATACTATTAAGAGATAATTCGCATTTACTCATTTTGAGTAGGTGAGTAATTAGCTATGGGTCTGAAACTTCACAGAGTGAAAGCTCTCCCAAAAGTAGGTGATGGAGTTATTTGAGAAAAATTGGCTATCTGCAATACTTTTAGAGATAATTCGCATTTACTCATTTTGAGTAGGTGAGTAATTAGCTATGGGTCTGAAACTTCACCAAGTGAAAGCTCTCCCAAAAGTAGGTGAATGATTAATTTGACAAAAATTGGCTATCTGCAATACTTTATGAGATAATTCGCATTTACTCATTTTGAGTAGGTGAGTAATTAGCTATGGGTCTGAAACTTCACCAAGTGAAAGCTCTCCCAAAAGTAGGTGAATGAGTTATTTGAGAAAAATTGGCTATCTGCAATACTTTTAGAGATAATTCGCATTTACTCATTTTGAGTAGGTGAGTAATTAGCTATGGGTCTGAAACTTCACCAAGTGAAAGCTCTCCCAAAAGTAGGTGAATGAGTTATTTGAGAAAAATTGGCTATCTGCAATAGTTTTAGAGATAATTCGCATTTACTCATTTTGAGTAGGTGAGTAATTAGCTATGGGTCTGAAACTTCACCATGTGAAAGCTCTCCCACAAGTAGATGAATGAGTTATTTGATAAAAATTGGGTATCCACAATACTTTTACAGATAATTAGCATTTACTCATTTTGAGTAGGTAAATAATTAGCTATGGGTCTGAAACTTCACCATGTGAAAGCTCTCCCAAAAGTAGGTGAATGAGTTATTTGAGAAAAATTGGCTATCTGCAATACTTTTAGAAATAATTCACATTTACTCATTTTGAGTAGGTGAATAATTGGCTATGGGTCTGAAACTTCACCATGTGAAAGCTCTTCCAAAAGTAGGTGAATGAGTTATTTGAGAAAAATTGGCCATCTGCAATACTTTTAGAAGTAATTCGCATTTACTCTTTTTGAGTAGGTGAGCAATTAGCTATGGGTCTGAAACTTCACCAAGTGAAAGCTCTTTGGGATAGCTGCTCTGCAGAGATACCCTGAAGATAAAAAATTTCGTCGAAATCGCTCTATGTAGCACGGTTTTCGAAATATAAGCATTTTTGTGTTTTGCAATTTTTACGCAAAAATTCGAAAATTCAAAATGGCCGCCATTTTTGGCAAGATAAAATTTTTTTGAAAATTGGCATGGCTACTCTGCAGAGATACCCTGTGGGTAAAAAATTTCGTCGAAATCGCTCTATCTAGCACGGTTTTCGAGATATAAGCATTTTTGTGTTTTGCAATTTTGCGAAAAATTTGAAAATTCAAAATGGCCGCCATTTTTGGCGAGACAAAAATTTTTTCAAAATTGGGATAACTACTCTGCAGAGATACCCTGAGGGTCAAAAATTTCGTCGAAATCGCTCTATCTAGCACGGTTTTCGAGATATAACCATTTTTATGTTTTGCAATTTTTGCGAAAAATTCGAAAATTCAAAATGGCCGCCATTTTTGGCGAGATAAAATTTTTTGCAAAATTGGGATAACTACTCTGCAGAGATACCCTGAGGGTCAAAAATTTCGTCGAAATCGCTCTATCTAGCACGGTTTTCGAGATATAAGCATTTTTGTGTTTTGCAATTTTTGCGAAAATTTCGAAAATTCAAAATGGCCGCCATTTTTGGCGAGACAAAAATATTTTGAAAATTGGGAAAAGTACTCCGCAGAGATATCCTGCTGGTCAAAAATTTTGTCGAAATTGCTCTATCTAGCACGGTTTTTGAGATATAAGCATTTTTGTGTTTTGCAATTTTTGCGAAAATTTCGAAAATTCAAAATGGCCGCCATTTTGGGCGAGACAAAAATTTTTTGAAAATTGGGAAAACTACTCCGCAGAGATACCCTGCGGGTCAAAAATTTCGTCGAAATCGCTCTATCTAGCACGGTTTTCGAGATATAAGCATTTTTGTGTTTTCCTTATTTGGAAAATTCGTAATGATTAATTAATCATTAATTACTCGGCCATTTCTTGACCAATCAATGCCAAAATCTAATGATTTCCAGATTTTAATAGAATGAATGTATTTGCCAAGTTTCAGGTGAATTGATAAAATTCCTTTCAAGTTATCATCCGGACAAGCTTCCCCATCGAAAAAAGACATTTTTGGTCATGTGACC
Source organism: Sabellastarte sp. h YS-2021 (assembly GCA_964017235.1). NCBI lineage: Eukaryota > Metazoa > Annelida > Polychaeta > Sabellida > Sabellidae > Sabellastarte > Sabellastarte sp. h YS-2021. The sequence goes on from OZ024928.1 coordinate 143,997,488, forward strand.
TCTCTGATTGGTTGAAATGTCACTGCAGCATATTCAAAAAAATTCCCCAGGGCTACTGCCTAAACCTGCCAAATTTGAAAAGAATCCACCTAACGGTTACAGAGTTATAAGGAAAACAAAATGCGGAGCCGGCGGAGCCGGCGGAGCCAGAAGCTCTCCCATACACAAACAAGCGTCCCTTGCGGGACGCTTAAATAGCATCAGAGATGCCTGTACCCCACAGCCTAGGGAAATATTTTCAACACCATGAGATACAGAAGTACTGTATCAGTATAAACTTTAGGATACTTTCAGAGCACTGTCAGTTATATAAAGGTCCAAATAATGTTTAAAAGAAAGATCATGCATACAAAGATGAAGTATTAAAACAAGATAATTCAATAACAAGATGACAGCATTAATCAGCAAACTAAAATCCAACCCTCTTTATCTACATCTGCATGGCCAAATTATGGTTTAGATGGTTTGAATATTACCATGCATATAGAAGTGGTAATACATTTAATGAATGCTTATGTGTGGTGTTGGAGCAAAATCTGTGGCTCACTTGATGAAATTCTATCTCTTACAATGGGAAGTTATGAAAGTAGAATTCTTAATAAATTCTAATATGACTTTAACAGTGCTTAATCTGCATCAAAAGAGAGACCCACAGGTGCAACAAGATTTTATAGGTCAAGGTCACTACGCCAAGGTCAAAGGTCAAATCAAGGTCAGACCATGACGTTGCACAACTATATCCCCTAACCAATGTCCCTACCAAGTATCAACTTCCTACACCTTACGGTTTGCGAGATATAGCCCAGACAAGATTTTTAAACTCAAGGTCACTTTGGCAAGGTCAAAGGTCAAATCCTGGTCAGACCATGACGCTGCACACGTACACACCCTAACCAATGTCCCTACCAAGTACCAACTTCCTACACCTTACGGTTTCCGAGATATAGCCTGGACAACATTTTATAGGTCAAGGTCACTATGGCAAGGTCAAAGGTCAAATCAAGGTCAGACCATGACATTGCACACCTACACCCCCTAACCAATATCCCTACCAAGTATCAACTTCCTACACCTTACGGTTTCTGAGATATAGCCCGGACAAGATTTTATAGGTCAAGGCCACTACGGCAAGGTCAAAGGTCAAATCAAGGTTAGACCATGATACTGCACACCTACACCCCCTAGCAAATGTCCCTACCAAATATCAACTTCCTACACCTTACAGTTTCCGAGATATAGCCCGAACAAGATTTTATAGGTCAAGGCCACTATGGCAAGGTCAAAGGTCAAATCAAGGTCAGACCATGACGTTGCACACCTACACCCCCTAAACCAATATCCCTACCAAGTATTAACTTCCTACACCTTACGGTTTCTGAGATATAGCCTGGACAAGATTTTATAGGTCAAGGTCACTACGGCAAGGTCAAAGGTCAAATCAAGGTCACACCATGACGTTGCACACCTACACCCCCTAACCAATGTCCCTACCAAATATCAACTTCCTATACCTTACAGTTTCCGAGATATAGCCTGGACAAGAATTTATAGGTCAAGGTCACTACGGCAAGGTCAAAGGTCAAATCAAGGTCAGACCATGACGTTGCACAACTACACCCCCTAACCAATGTCCCTACCAAGTATCAACTTCCTACACCTTACGGTTTCCGAGATACAGCCCGGACAAGATTTTCAAACTCAAGGTCACTACGGCAAGGTCAAAGGTCAAATCAAGGTCAGACCATGACGTTGCACAACTACACCCCCTAACCAATGTCCCTACCAAGTATCAACTTCCTACACCTTACGGTTTCCGAGATACAGCCCGGACAAGATTTTCAAACTCAAGGTCACTACGGCAAGGTCAAAGGTCAAATCAAGGTCAGACCATGACGTTGCACACCTACACCCCCTAACCAATGTCCCTACCAAGTATCAACTTCCTACACCTTATGGTTTCTGAGATACAGCCCGGACAAACTATTTCCCGCCGCCCGCCCGCCCATCTGGACACCCATCCGGACACCATGGGTGAAAACAATACCCCGACAGCCCTTAAGGGCTGTGGGGTAATAATATACTAAAAGAAAATACTGTAATTGCATCAGTTTTCAAGTTACAACTGATTTACTAAACAGTGAGAACGTCAAAGTAGCTATTACTCAGCCCTGGAAAGAGCTACAGGTCTACAATTTTACTATGTTATAGCTGACCCAAAAGTAGCTGAATAACATATTTACACAAATTTCTGTAAATGCAATAGTTTTACAGTTATAACTAATTTACTCAACAGTGATAACCTTAAAATAGCTATTGCTCATCTATAAAATAAGCTACATGTCTGCAATTTACTTTCTTACAGCTGATCCAAAAGTAGGTGAAGAACATATTCAAAGAAAGTATTCTAAATGAAATAGTTTCTAAGTTATAACTGATTTACTCAACAGTGAGAACCTCAAAGTAGTTATTACTCCGTTATGGAAAGAGCTACAGGTCTGCAATTTCACTATGTTATAGCTGACCCAAAAGTAGCTGAATAGTATATTTACAAAAATTTCTATAAATGCAAGGTTTCAAGTAATAACTAATTTACTCAAAAGTGATAACCTCAAAATAGCTATTGCTCATCTATAAAATAAGCTACATGTCTGCAAATTTGCAAAAATGTAACGATATACACGCTCTGACAAAACTATAATATTTGTAGCAATTGACACATTTCTGGACTGAAAATAGTGGAAGGTGGTAATTTTTGCTTAATTAATGCTGTTTTTTTTTCTGAAATAGCCCTACAGAGTCTTGTAAAAATGAACCATTGTTTTTTTAATACACATAAAGCCAATGAGAGTTGTGGAGTATTTTGAGATGGTCCCCATGGTAGACCTAGCTGGCAGAATGTTAATATGATTATGATAGGTCATGTCCAAATGTGTACTGTAAATGGTCACATAAAGCTTGTCAATATGGACTATAAGAGAGTTGCCTCTGTGTCTTGTGAACCTACTAGTGTTTAAACCACCTATAATTTCAAATATAGTACACATTCAGGCCACACAGAAAAGAAATGTCTCTTGAACAATATGTATAAAAAGTGTTGCCTTGTGATTTCAATTTACTGGGTTTGTAACCAGTTGATATTAAATTGGTAATGAAGCCTTTCCCAGTTTTGAATTAAATGACTTGGTAATGATGTCTTCATGTAAGACATATATAATGTACTCTTTTATCGCAGGTACTTTTTTCATAATATCAGACACTTGACTAATGCTCAAGTAAAATATCTGGATAGTTTTGCATAATCATGATTGTGGAATTATTAAATCACAACAAGTTAAAGATTACACTCAGTGGCTATCTCACGAAATTGAATTAACTTGCCTGCATTTAGAGGCATTGATAATGCAACTTTCACATTTAACATTTTGAGAATATGGATGTTGTTGACAGATAAACCATGACAAATTAGATAGCTACACAATTTCAATGTTATTATTGTATAGCTTGGTTAATTAGATAATTTAAAAAAACTACCACTTGCAATGATGTTATAATGCATGTATCAACTATGGCTACTGAATATCATTCACACACAAAAAGTACATATGTTATTATGTAGCATAAATAACCATATGAAGTAATTGTCCCAGTTAAGGTCAGTGATTTCATTTTGCTTATATATATATATATATATTGTTCTTTTCTTTCTGTTTTTTTTTATTTTTGCTGTTTCACTGCATATTATGTTGTATATTGTCTGTTTTCATTCTTGTGTCCACATATATTTATTAATTCTTAAAACTCTAACTGTGGTCATATGGAATTATTGTATTACTACCTTAAAGTCTGATATATTAATAGCCGAAAAAATATCTAACTTAAATAGGGAACTGTACATTATATTTTATCCCTCCCAAAAATTGGTGCCTGTTTTGATCATTTTGATATCAACCTACAAAACAAGTGATGACTTGATACCGTTAAATGATGACAATGGCTGAAAAATTAGATAAGGTGAAAGTGTTATCGGCGAACTGTAGAGGACTTAAGGATAAATCCAAAAGATATGATGTTCTTAATTATTTCAAAAATATGGAAGCAGATATTATCTGCCTCCAAGACACACACTTAACAGAGCAAGATGTGTCAGAAGTCAAAATGATGTGGGATTGTGACTTTCTATTGCATGGCATCCATAGTAATGCCAGAGGGGTTGCTATATTCTTCAGCAACAAATTTGAATACAAAATATTGAATAAATACACTGACGAAGAGGGAAATGTATTGATAATTGATATTGAAATTAGTGATATGAAATTGAAAATCGTTAATATATATGGACCAAATAATGACGACCCCACTTTTTATTCTACTCTTACAGAACAATTTCAGAGTAGTGAATATGACTACTTAATCTGGTGTGGGGACTTTAACATGACACTTAATCCAGCATTAGACAGTTTCAATTATATAACTATTAACAACCCCCAAGCCAGAAGATACGTAAATAACTTTATCTCAGAGAACAACCTCATAGATACATTCAGAAATTATAACCCTGAAACAAAGAGATACACATGGCGCAAAAAAAACCCATTAAAACAAGCCCGTCTTGATTATATCATAACATCTTCATGTTTTACAGACTTAACCACAAGTGTAAATATAAGGCCAGGCTATAGGAGCGACCACTCAATGGTAGAACTAACCTTTTTAATTAGTCACTTTAAAAGGGGAAGAGGAACATGGAAACTCAACACAAGCTTATTAAAGGACAAAGAATATATATCCTTAATCAGAAATTGTATACGAGAAGAATATCTGAAATATACAGCTCCTATATACAGCTATGTTTTTTTGGAAAACTGTTGCGTCCAAGATCTATGTTTAACCATTGAACCGGATACATTTTTAGAGGTCCTGTTGTTAAGAATTCGGGGTGAGACAATTAAATATGCAGCATTGATAAAGAAACTCGAGTTAAAACTTGAGAAAACCCTAATCTCAGAAATAGAAAAATTAGAGGCTGGTGAAAATACTCTTGATCCTGATATATTAGAATTAAAAAAACAAGAACTTGTTGAGTTTAGAAAAAAAGAACTGAAGGGACACATGATAAGGTCTAGAATACAATGGTTAGCTGAAGGTGAGAAACCTTCAAGTTTTTTTTGTGCACTAGAACACAATAATTATGTTGATAAAACTATAAAGTGCCTAAATAAACAAGGTGAAATTTATATTAGGGACCAGAAGAAAATATTGAATGAAATAAAAACTTATTATGCAAAACTTTATGAGTCCACCGAAAGTATAGAATTGTTCGATTGGAATGAACAGCTAAAGAATTGTCAAGTTAAAACCCTGAGTGTAGAACAAGCTAAATTAATTGAAGGTTACCTTACAATACAGGAAATAGGTATAGCACTTAAAAATACTAAAAATAATAAAACCCCGGGCTTGGACGGATTTCCTTCTGAGTTTTTTAAATTTTTTTGGAAAGATTTAAAGTTCTGCATTACTAATGCAATAAATTTCAGTTTTGACAAGGGGTGCCTGCCTTTAACACTGAGACAGTGCATTGTAACATGTATTCCCAAGAAAGGAAAGTCAAGGGACAGAATTAAGAACTGGCGTCCTTTGTCAATGCTGTCAGTCTTGTATAAGTTGGCATCTGCAGCGATTGCAAACAGAATGAAGCCTTGTTTAGATCAAATTATTGATAAAACTCAATGTGGTTTCGTCCCAGGAAGATATATTGGTGAATGCACTCGATTGATATTAGATATAATGAAAATTACAGAAGACCACCATATACCTGGAATGCTAGTATTAATTGATTTTGAAAAGGCATTTGATTGTGTTTCATGGTCGTTCATCTACCAAACGCTGGCTCATTTGGGTTTTTCTGAAAAATTTATAAAATGGATTAAACTTTTTAATCACAATATTATGGCGACCATTATCCAGTGTGGTGTATTATCTGATTTCATAAACATACAAAAGGGATGCAGACAAGGAGACCCCATTGCCCCATATTTATTTATTATTGTTGCACAAATTCTAACAATCCTCATTAAGAATAATAAATCTATAAAAGGAGTCAAAATCGGTAATGCAGAGTTTAAGTTAGTACAGTTCGCCGATGACACAACACTGATTCTTGATGGTACCATGGAATCATTACAGGCAGCACTTAATACTTTAGAAATATTTGGCACTTTTTCGGGATTAAAGGTTAATAAAGATAAAACACAGATAGCCTGGATAGGTAAAAAAAAGGCCAGTAAAGATAAAATTATTATTAAGGACTGTACATTTAGTATTGTACCTAGTTTCAAGTTACTGGGCATTTATATTTCATTAGATTTGGACAGTTGTCTAAAACTTAACTATTCTGAAAAGATAGCAGAAATTAAAGAAATAATCAACAGATGGAATAAAAGGTACCTAACACCTTTGGGAAAAATAGCAATCATTAAAACATTTCTGCTGTCCAAATTAAATCACCTTTTCTTAGTTTTACCAGACCCACATGAAGGATACATAAAGGAAATTAATGATATATTTTTTAAATTTATATGGTCCTCAAAGCCTGACAAAATAAATAGACAAACAATTGTACTTGATAAAAAATTAGGGGGACTAAAAATGTTTAACTTAAAGTACTTTATAACATCTCTGAAAGTATCATGGATTAGAAGACTTTTGCTAACCACAACACAGTCATTGTGGATAACACTTTTTGAACAATCCTTCAATGTAACACTTCATAAATTAACACATAGCGGGCCAGGATATTATCTACTGTTAAAAAACAGGACTAAGAATAAATTCTGGATAGATGTATTCAGTGCTTGGCACCTTTTTACAAATGAATACCAACCGCATACAAACTTAGCTGTAATAACAAGTCCATTATGGTACAATACTAACATGTCTTGTCATGAAATGTTCATTCCAAATTGGTTTGAAAAGGGCATAACTGCAGTATCCGATGTTCTGAACTTAGATGGTTCAATTAAAACCTTAGACGAAGTTAAACAAGAATATTCTATTAACTCTATTAACCCTTTGCACTATTTGAGAGTCCAGCAAAATGTGAAGAAATTTCTTAAAAAATATAAGCCAGTAGTTGATTTTAATGTGCAGAGGCCCTTTATTCCATTTTACATATTACCTCTTTGGAAAAATAATAAGGGAGTAGGAGCCTTTTATAAATTACTGTTGCAAAAAGAAAAGAATAATCATAATATGAAACAAAAATGGCAATTTGAGCTGGATATAAATATTGATGACAAAATGTGGATGTCAATATTTAATGTGTGTTTTAACAGTTTAGATAACAACAGCTTGCAGTGGTTTCAGTTAAAACTCATTTATAGAATACTCCCTACAAAGGCATATTTAAGGAAAATTAATATCGTGGACACTGCAGAATGTAGTTATTGTCAAGAAAGTGAAACTATTTTGCATATGTTTGTTGAATGTAATAGAATTGTAGAGTTTTGGAATGAAATAGAAGAACTGATATGTCAAATCATTGGTTTTCAGATTAAACTTTCAGCTTTCGATAAAATGTTTGGCTATCAGAATAGAGACCGAAACAAAATCCCTTTAAATTTGATATTACTTGTTACAAAAAAATATATCTTAGACACAAACGCTACAAATGGCATTCTCAACTTAAATGTATTGAAATGTAGATATCACCAAACATATGCCGATGAAAAATACCTTGCTGTTCTCTCGGGTAAACAAGATAATTTCAATAGAATCTGGGATAAATGGGGTACAGCCCTGGAAAAAATGGCAAGTAATTGATCTATCAGTTACTTACTAAAGTAGCCACAGACCCCCTTCTGGTCAGGTCTTGATGTTTATTTATGTATTTTTTTTATCTTTTGGTTTCCTAATTTTTGTTATATAACAATTTTTGCTTTTATGTAAAAGAATTTTGAAACATGTAATATGCAGTAAAATAAAATAAAAAAAAAAAAAAAAAAAAAAAAAAAATTTGCTTTGTTACAGCTGATCCTAAAAATAGGTGAATTACATATTTAAAGAGATACTCTAAATGCAAGTTTTCTAGTTCTAACTGATTTACTCAACACTGATAACTTCAAATCAGCTATTTCTCAGCTATGCAATGAGCTACAGGTCTGAAATTTTACTATGTTATAGCTGACCCAAAAGTAGCTGAATAACATATTTATACGAAATTCTCTAAATGCAATAGTTTTCAAGTTACAAGTGATTTTACTCATGATGGAATTTACTGAAAAGTCAGAAAGTAGCTATTACTCACTTAGCTATTGGGATAGACAAACAAGTAACTCACCAATTTGTAGCTATAGAAAAAGTAGCTGAATAACATATTTTAACAAAATGCTCTAAATGCAATACTTTTCAAGTTATATGTGATTTAGTGTATGATTTCATGAATTTTAATGCATTAAAAATTATTTAAAAATTTCATAAAAAAATAATTAAGACAGATCCAGGCCTGATACTCACAAGGGAATCTACTAGTGGCCTAGTACATATATGCAAGATAAGAGAAAAATCCCTTCAATAGTGAATGAGAAAATGTGATCAAGCGTTGAAATTTTCACACTTTGTGTGGGGGTACCTCACTTGTAATGGCTCTGGGGAACAGACGAACAGGCAGATCTGCATGAATTTTATGATTTATCATTCTCGATAGTTAAGGTATCTTTTTAAAAAAACAGCACGTCTCTGGGTCTTGTAGTTTTGGAGAAGAAGTTGTTCACGCGGACATGGACGCAGACAGCTGACTGACAATGTGGATGCTTAATTATCTCCTAAAAGGAGGGATTGTTTTCACGACCATTTACCTGTTTATCAGATTATCTGCTTCTCTGTTTGTAAGAAGGATCATGTCCCGTCCAAGGATACACTGCATTGAATTGATGCAACTTCTAGTTTTACATGCCTTTGTGGAGCTATGTGGTCTCTCAGTGCTTTTGTTATTTCATTTAATCTAATAATAGATTGTCTATTCAGAACTGCGTTGTTTTACTATAAAAATACTACCAAAATCCATAAATCTTTAGAATTACCACAATACATAAATCTGAAAAAAAAATAATAATAGGGAGCAACTGAAATTTCTGTTCCAAGCCTTAAAAAAAAAAACTTTTGTGAAACTAGAGTCTGGAATGCACTGGCATGTACATCTAGCAATAGTTTTTTGACAAACATCCAAGTTCTCACATTTCCTGGTAAAACACCAATGACATAATCATTATGCTGTCTCAAAAACTGGAGTGGTATTTTATGGTTTACTAACTCTTCTTAACACAAGTACTATTTAATGTGGGTGTTCCACCACACGACTAAGCTTCCCGATTAAGGTTTTTTTGTAGTCGGTTTCAAATATTTGCTTAGTCCCAGGCGTTCGGTATGGATCGGTAGTTGTCGGTTGGGGCCGTCAGAAATATCAAACATGTTTGATATTTCTCACGATCCAAACCGATTCTCATTTCCCGCCGTCAACAAAATGTCCAGTCCCAGGCTTCCTCAGGCCTCCTCAGACCCAAATTTACACAGTCCTATGTTGTCCCAGGCCTCCTGTGACCCTTAGTCCCAGACGTCCATAGCTTAGTCCCAGGAAGCCTGTTTGTCAGTCCCCGACTCATAACAGATCTTTGAAGTTTCATGTGTGTGAAAAGGAATCGGTTTCATTAGTCCCGGGAAGCCTCAGACCGTCTCAGGTGTCCTGGGACTAAGAAATCTGGGTCTGGGACTAAGCCCCGACTAAGAGACGCCAATCCAAACCGATCCAAACCGGGACTAAGTACCGATTAAGCATGGACTATTTTCCGCGTGTCTGAAACCAAAATTAGGCAATGAGGGGGTCTGGGACTATATAAGCGACTGCGCACACGCTTTCTGTGTGTTTAGACTTGTTGGCTACTGAGAGACGTGTGTCACTTACTGCTTAGGGGTTTTCAGTTTTTTTACATTTCACATTTTACTTGAGTTTTACCTGCAAATTTAACAGTTAGGAGACACATTTCAGTTTTTTTACTTTTTTTGTGATATTCACTGGAGTTATGAGGAGAGAGAAAGGAGGAAAGAGAGGAAAGAAGATGGAGGAGAGGCAAGAGGAGAGGGAGAAGGAAGGTGGAGAGTTGGATGAGATGACAGAGGAAAGGACAGAGGAAAGGACAGAGGAGGGTACAGAAGAGAGGATAGAGAGGAAGCTTGCGAAGAAGATGAGAGGTGCGAGGAAGATTCAGAGTGCCACTCAGCAGCCAAGAGAGCCAGAGTTTGTGCTACATTCACTGACAGCCAAGAAAATGCCATTGTTGAGTTTGTGAAGAAACACCCAGAGCTGTATGACAAGGAGCATGGACGTTTCCACGACAGACAGAGGAAGAAGGCTCTCTGGGCAGAAATCTCTGCAGAACTGAAGCTCCAGCCCTTTGATGTCAGAAGGTGGTTTGAGTCACAGAGAACTCGCTATGGAAAGCTCTCCAAGCTACAGTCTGGCCAAGCCCCAAGGGAGATGACCAAGAGACAGTCCTGGGTCTACCAGCAGATGGGTTTCCTTAAGACTCACATCAGACGCAAAGGGGCCAACAGAAGTTCTGGGTTCGAGGCCAGTCCCAACACCAGCAGGCATGAAGAATCGCGTGGATCTACTCCTGATACAGAATATCCTGAGGGAGAGTGCAAGTCAACCAATTATTACATTTACACCAGTTTCCTCAGATTCCAAGATACTCGAGCACTTTGACCAGATTTCCTGCAGCAGAAGTCAGACAGGCAGCCCTTTTTTGATTACGTGGCATCAGAGGCTGAAAAGATGACCCAAGTGGAGTTTGAGGACCTCAAGGGCAGGATTTTTAGAGACATTGAGGAAGTAAAGAACACTCATAGACGTCAAGTTCTACCCAAGAGATCAGCCACTATTACCAAAGAGTCACAGAGGGTCGGGATACTGCCAACAACCACTCAACAGGCGTCTAGTTCCACCCAGGCTGCAGCAGGCAGCAGTTCCAGCAGTTATGTCTACTATACACCCAGCCGCATTGGCTTTGGAAACCCTCCATCAGTGCTGACATTACAGGACAAGGGCAGCAGACACAGCTTAAGTGGAATACTAAGCCAGCTACCAGATCTAACAACACAGATCACTGAGCAGCCTCAGCAGCAACAGCAGCAGCTCTACACCATCACCACCACAGCACCGCCTCAACAGCAGCAGCCTCCTCAGTAGGGGTCTCGTACCCCCCATAGGCCCTTTTCAGGGCCGCCCAAATCTTCCAAAAACAATTATTTAGCTGCAAGTTGTTCAAATTCCCCTCCCAAAACATAACAGTTCAGTACAAATGCTTATCACAAAACAAAAAAACAAAAAAAAGACCAACACCCACACCACCCCAAACATGAAACAAATAACCCATGGTAATACACATAACAACAGAAGGCCACATAGAAAAAAATAGATAAATAAACTCCCAATATGGCCAATATCTGCCCATTTGTAGTTTAAAATCCATGGGATAGCTTTAAATCTGTAATGAAAAAGTCCAACACTGACACCATCCCTAGAGATAAAAAAAATATGGTTTGACATGGCCACAAACTAACAAACAGACAAACCCAATAGCAAACATAACCTCCAACCAACAAACTGACAAACAAACTTGCAAACCTAACTCCCCACAACAAACAGACAGATAAACCATACTGTAAACAGAACCACTTGGGTGGTTATTTTTTGTAAATTTCCCTAAGTGGAATAAAAAAATGTAATTTTGAGATTTGCAATAAAGGAAAAACTTTCAGTTTCAGTTATTTCTCCAGAATAAAAACCAAATGTGAAACTAGGGTGTAGATTTCCAAATATATGCAATATTTATTCCATTTACCAAGTTATGTTTTGCATTGGGTTTGTCTGTTTGTTGGTTGGGTGAATTATGTTTTGCATTGGGTTTGTCTGTTTGTTGGTTGGGTGAATTATGTTTTGCATTGGGTTTGTCTGTTTGTTGGTTGGGTGAATTGTGTTTTGAATTGGGTTTGTCTGTTTGTTGGTTGGGTGAATTACGTTTGGTAATGATTGGGTTATTTGGAGCAAGCACAGCTGATTAATTGTTTTTGGAATATTTGGTAGTCCTGAAAAGGACTGCTTATTAGTCCTGAAAAGGACTGGTTACTGCAGTTGCAGTTATATTCTGCCATCTTGCCAGGCCACTGCTCCCTCATTATTGAAGTAGTCCTTGAGGTAATCCCTCAGTCTTTTGGCTTCTCTGGCAGGGTTTCTGTCGTGACCACCATCAGCAGCACCACCAACCAACCGACCATCACCAGGCACATCATCATCACCACCAGGCTGTTGAGCACCATGTTGACCTTGATACTGGCTTGTCAGTGTGTTGTGCAGAACCACACAGGTCATGACCACATCCCTGACTGTTTCTGGGGGTAGTTCAATAGTGGTCATCATGACTCTAAATCTTGAGACTAGGATGCCAAAAGCATTCTCAACAACTCTCCTGCCCCTTGATATTCTGTAGTTGGCAATCCTTTCCTCTCTGGTTAACATCCTTCTGCTATAGGGTTTCATCAGCCAGGTCTTCAGGGCAGATGCATCATCTGCCAGGATGAAGTAGGGGACATCTTGACCACCCTGGGTTATAGGTGCTGGGTCAGGGAAGCCTATGCTACCATCATCAATCTTCCTCTTCAGGTGACAGGTATTAAATATCTGGGCATCTGAGCAAGATCCAGCTGTACCCACATCCACCCATCTGAACTTGTACTGTCCATCAACCAAGGCCAACATTACTATTGAAAAGAATCCCTTATAGTTGTGGTACAGGGCTCCAGAGTTCTTGGGTTTCTTCAGGGCCACATGCTTGCCATCAAGGGCTCCCAGGGCATGTGGAACATTCCACCTGATCCTGAATTCTGTTTCCAGTTCTTTCCACTCATCTGGAGTAGTAGGACATCTGAGGTACTCTCTGGTGAACTCATCCTGGATGGCCCTGCAGACCTCTGGTAGAAACTTGGAAATGGTGGATCTGCCAACCCTGAACTGACAGGATAATCGGGGGCTTAGTCCCAGGAGGCCTGAGGCGTCCTGGGACCCAGTCGGTATGTCTACGACAAGATCGTGCTTCAAACCGACCAGAAAAACGGCTTAACCGGTTCTTAGTCGCAGAACAGTCGGGGACTGTCTGGGGCCGCCTGGGGCCTCCTCAGGCTTCCTGAGGCCGATCTGAACTTAATCCCAGGCTTTGATACCGATTCAGTATTCACGCCCATTTTACCATTTTCGTCACCGACTGTGCACGATTAAGGGTTGCAGACAGGATCGGGGTTTAGTCCTTTGGTGGAACAGGGGCATAACAGGCCATCAAAATATCACAAACAATATATGGCAAGATATAGCTTATAAAGGTTTTAATACAGAATGACACCTTCAGTGAATATTAAACTAGATTGGGCCAACTCGGCGCCAACATATCCCCAGACAGGTCATCACTCACGCCACAGGTTTTGATCGGGAATTTTTTAAAACATAATTACCCATTATTATATGAACTTCAGCACATCAATCTGCTCTGTTTATATCTCCCCAAGGAAGATGGTGTATCCCCAGACGCCGAATACATAACTCAAATTATATTTTCAATCTTCCTGCAATGATAACTCTAAACCTATTTTCAAAGTATTTAAATGATTGATGATTGAATGTCCATTCTAAAATAATAATCCCAAAAGAGCATATCTGTTTCTATATTTGTTGACAAATAAAATATTATTTTTAACTCAACTCATCATATTTTTCAATCTTCCTTCAAAGTATTTAAATGATTGATGATTCAATGTCCATTCTAAAATTCATAATCCCAAAAGCGCATATCTGTTTCTATATTTGTTCACAAATAAAATATTATTTAAAAAAAAATTATTTATATTATTATTTTATTATATTATTTTTAGAATTTGCAAATTGTTTTCAGTTATTCATTTCCTCTATACCTATATATGTGGTCCATATATATGTAACCTAAATATGTGACACAATCTCAGTTCTGACTCCCCTTTGTGTTATATGTAATGAAGCCCACCACCTCCCACCCCCACCCCTCTCCCCTTCTCCACACCTCTCTCACTATTACACAAGATCTGCAACCCCATTGAGTTCTTTGTTTCTCATCTGATATCATTAAATACCTTTGTTTATTTAGTGTCACTCAATATAGCTGGAGGTCCCAGAGGTGGGTGGGGGGAATCCGGGTGGGGGGATGTGGGTTGAGCATAAATGGTAAACAAACAATCTATATAAAAGGGGTACTCAAATACAAAAAGAATTGAGAATTTTAAGTATGTGATTATCAACTGAAATGAGTTCATAACTGTAGGAGCTGTGCCAAAATTAACTGAGGCAAGTTGAATAAAACTGGGCTAGTTGAGGGTTAAAAATCCCCTAGTTTTACTACATAAGGATATAATTTCATTAATATTGGGACTTAAAGCTCACTTAAAGTGTCCATTTTGTCTACTTCAATATGTTTCACCAGTTTCATTTTAAAAAGTGAAAAACTCAGCAAGCAGAGGTATAACACACAAAAATAAGTTCTTAAAAGACTAAGATAGCCATAACATTATTAATATTCAAAATTTAAATAGACAGGCATTTCCTTTTAAAAATTCAAAGATTTCAGCTCTATAACCCACATAGTTTGACAGTTACTGGGCTTTAAAGTGGCATAATATCCATAAATTGGGTTTCTGTGAGCATTTTACAATTGTTAAAGAGACCTTAGCAATTAAACTACAGATCTGAAACTTTTTGGGGGGACATACATAACAAACAAAAATCATATATAATACAGTTTAAGACTTGTCACACTAAGCATTTCCAAATAACAGGGCAAAATACGGAAAAAATGTCAAAAAAGGCACTTGGGCGAGTGTCTATGGCCCTCATACACAGGTTAAATGTCTACTAAAAACCTTGATTTTCGGCATATGTAAAAAGGACATAATAATGCATTCCCAGATGGGATTTCAGCTCCATCAATCACATAGTTTAACAGTTACAGGGCTTAAAGGTGGTAAAAAGTCCAAATATTGGGTCATTGTGGGCCTTTTAGAGATCTCGATGTGGCTTTCAAATTAAAGCTTCAGACTTAAAATTTGTTACATACTAAGATTACACATAGAATATGTATCTAATAAAGTTTGAAACTTCTCAGACTTACCATTTCCAAGTTACAGAGCAAAATATGTGAAAAATGTCTTAAAAGGGTCACTCAGGTGGGTGTTAAAGGTCCTCATACACAGGTTAAATGTCTACTTGAAGCCTTGATTTTTGGCACATGTAAAAAGAACATAATAATGTATTCCCAGATGAGATTTCAGCTCTATCAGTCACATAGTTTAACAGTCACAGGCCTTAAAATTGGCAAAAAGTCCAAATACTGGGTCTTTATGGGGCCTTCTAGAGACCTAAATGTGGCCTTCAAATTAAAGCTTCAGACTTAAAATTTGTCACATACTAAGATTACACATAGAATATGCATCTAATACAGTTTGAAACTTCTTAGACTTACCATTTCCAAGTTACAGGGAAAAATATGTGAAAAATGTCTAAAAATGGTCACTCGGGTGGGGATTTATGGTCCTCATACACAGGTTAAATGTCTTCTTAAAGCCTTAATTTTTGGCACATATAAAAATAACATACTAATATCTTCTCAGATAGGATTTGAGCTCTATCAGTCACATAGTTTGACAGTCACAGGGCTTAAAAGTAGCAAAAAGTCCAAATATTGGGTCTTTGGGAGCCTTTTAGAGACCTCAATTTGACCTTCAAAATTAAAGCTTCAGACTTAAAATCTGTTACATACTAAGATTACACACAGAATATATATCTAATACAGTTTGAAACTTCTCAGACTTACCATTTCCAAGTTACAGGGAAAAAGATGTGAAAAATGTCTTATAAGGGTCACTCGGGTGGGTGTTTATGGTCCTGATACACAGGTTAACTGTCTATTAAAGGCCTAAATGTTGGGGCACATATAAGAAAACACATAGATATATTCCCAGATGATATTTAACTTAGATGAGAGACATAGTTTGAAAGCTACAGTGCTTGAAAGTGGCAAAAAGTGCATAAATTGGGTCTCTGTGGGCACTTTTGAGACCTTAAGTCGACCCCTTTGGGTAAACCTACAGCCCTAAAATTTTCTACAGACAAGGATTACATATCAAAGTTATACCTAGCGCAGTTTGAGACTCATCAGAATTATCACTTCCAAATTATAGGGCAAAATATGTGTAAAGTATAGCAAAAAATCCCTAAGTGGGGGTATTTATGGGCCTCAAACACAATTTTCTCCTCAACTTAAAGTCATGATTTTCGGCACATGTACTAAGAACATATTAATGTGTTGTCAGGTAAAATTTCAGCCAGCTGAGCATCATAGTTTGTGACCTACAGGGCTCTAAGTGGCCAAAAGTGCAATTTCTGACCTTAAGGTGGCCATAAGTTCTTTTTTACTGGGAGTTTAAGGTCACCTTAAAATAGGGATCTTCCTTTGGGCACCCTTAACATGTGTACCAAGTTTGAAAAAAAAATATTAATTTGTTTTTGAGTTATCGCGTCCACAAGGAAATTTCTACGGCGGCGGCGGCGGCGGCGGCGGCGCGACGGACCTGAATCCAATATATCCCCGACTTTCGTCTGGGGATATAAATATTTGTCAGCAACAAGATACAAATAAATGTAACACAAAATAGATTATTTGGTATCTGTGTTGTAATGGTATACCAGTGTTCTGCATTTTATTTGGTTGTGGTAGAAACGAGCAAAAACTGCACTACATTGTGAAGAACTGGCTCTTGAAAATATCTACATTGTACCCCTAAAAAGTCTGATAGTTTGTTAATATAGAAAAAAACATTTGGTTGACTATCTGGTGAAGACATTTTCTATTCCAAATTCTGACTGATTTATAGGCTACACGTGCAGTAGCATAGAGTCTAACAGTTTAAAAGTTTAAACAATACAGTTACACCATATATTTCTTTTTAATCTGATTACTTTTTTTGCTTTCAATTGTTTGCAGATTTATGCTTAAACTGTATCTTGAAAGAGTAAATAGACAATAAAAAAAATTATTTTTTTCTCATTCAGGTCTTGTCTAAAAAATGAATGTTCCTTGATATTTCCTATTCAGAACTATTACGCAGAAGTCTTACAGGCTCACTTTTCACAGGCATTAATCATAAAATACCAGTCTAAACATATTTCTCCAGAGAGTAAAGTGCTTTAAAAGTTTGAAAACTAAGAGGAAGCATGAAACAGATTGATCTCAAAATGAATCCACTAAACTGATTTGCATTGTTTTGTTTAAATGTATATGACAACTATTTATTAGTAATAAATAGTTTTATATCAAAAACAGAACTTGATGTATTAAAATGTCTGGGATATATATGATCAATAACAGTTAAAGATAAAAAAAGTCATAGCATATTACAAAGTCCAGATAGCCTAATGCCATAGCATTTCTATCATTTGCTATTACAGGACATTGAAAAATATACATATATCATGGTAGAAGGACCAATCTGGTAGAATTTCAAATTCTAGCAGTAGAAAGTCCAACTGGAGTTTCTACCAACATACACTTGGTAGAAAGTCCAATTGTAGTTTCTATTGGTACATAGTCCAATGGACCGAGGAGATTTGGGTATTTCCCTGGGGTCCAAAATCTAATAACTTTGGTAGACAGTCAAACTGCTCAAAACTGGATGAGGAGACAGTACTGCAAGCTTTACATGCTGAGACCAACAACTGGGCAGTTGTGACAAAAAATGCTGCTGCAGAAGCATAGGTCTTAATAGGTCAACTAAATGCCACGTAGAAAGTGAGCGCTGTCAAAATTTAATTGACTAAAACTGTACCTCCCTTGAAAAATGGTGATGGAATTTGATACTGATTGTAAAATTTTTTGAAATAGATTTAAAATTTCAGTTTCTGTCATATCTATAATCAAATCTGTGTTACAGTAAAATGTTTTCTTTAATATGCGTTTTCTTCATTTATGAAAGTTGCACCCTGCTTAGATGACAGATTTATAAGGATAGAAGGCCTACTGTTTGTGTTTTAGTTGACTTTCTTTCAAGCTTATATGGAGTTTCTACAATTATACATTCTGATATACAGAGTAATACATAAATCTCTGAGATTAGAATGTTAAATAAGTTTATTAAATTTCGGACTCCCGAACAATACCCAAATCTCCTAGACTGGACTTTCTACCAGTAGAAACTCAAATTGGAGTTTCTACTGGTAGAATTTGGAATTCTGCCAGATTGGACTTTCTACCATGCCATTATATTATCAGAGGTCGGAGGGAGACTACACAACACCTTCTGTACGTGCATCTGTCTGTCCATCCGTTCGTCACGTTTTTACATAAACCTTACTATTACATTCATTTATGTAGGTATCTTCATCAAATTTACAGGGAATGTTTATGGCTATAAAAACATGTCTGTACAAAATTTTGGCCTCATTTTGAAAAACAAGATGGCCACCATAGCCAATCCTAAAATCATAAAGATGCTCTAAATCTTGAAATATTGCAGCTAGCTCATCAAATCTGCATGAAAGATATATGGCCAGGAAAGGTAGTCTGAGAGTAATATTGGCCTAGTTTACAAAACAAAATGGCTGCGATATTACATGTTTATTGTCCAATGGGGTTATCCTATTAAAAGGCCTTATATCTCCCTTACCAATGCTCCCCTAGGGGTTTGGGATGTGCAAACAATTTGTAGGAAGTCAAGGCTTGGGAATCTCTCCCAGGTGTTGAATATTACCTTTGACCCCTGCTTCAAGGTTAAATGGGGTCATCATACTAAATCGTCCTTCTTTCTCCTTTATTATTGGTGCTAGGGCTTCAGAATGTAAAAGCAGCCCACAGGAAGTCCTGGTCTGTAAATGTTTTGACTGTCAACAATTTGGCCTCATTTTGAAAAACAAAATGGCCGCAATAGCCAATTATTTGAAAATCATTAAGATGCTGTAAAACTTGAACTATTACAGCTATGTTCATCAAATTTGCAGAAAATATATATGGCTATGAAAGTTAGCCTGATAGTAATTTATAGTTTCAAAAATAGCATCAGAGATGTCTGTACCCCACAGCCTGGGGAAATATTTTTAACACCATGAGATATAGAAGTACTGTATCAGTAGAAAGTTCAGGATACTTTCAGAGCACTGCCAGTTATATAAAGGTCCAAACAATGTTTAAATAGAGAAAATAATGTCTAAGAGAAAGATAATGCATATAAAGATTAAGTATTAAAACAAGACAATTCAATAACAAGGTGACATCATTAATCAGTAAATTTAACATTACAACACTCTTTATTTACATCTGGCATGGCCGAATTATGGTTTGGATGTTTTGAATATTACCGTGCATTAGGGGCGTCACGACTAACCGAATAATCGACAACGGTTAGAATAGTGAAATTTGCCGGTTCATATTTTAAAGTCGGAATAATCGCTCAATGTAGTGTAAAAGATGGCAGAAGGTCTGAATCTATGAAATATGTCCATATTGTCACATAAAATAAGCTAAAATCCCAAAACAGCTACGTTTTCTGCATTGTTTATGCATTCACGTAAAACCGGAAGTATCATATACCTCTTATATCGCTCACTTCCTGTCTGAAATAAACGAAGTAGAAGTCGCAGGAAAATGGTAAATTTATTCATTTTTACAGGTTATATACATATATTTTCATTGTAGTTCACATACCGGTATTTATTGTTTTCAGTGCTTTTTATAATATAAACCTTAGACGTTTGGATGTTATTTTAATTCGACGGTTATTCAGTGTCGATGCGAATACTACTTACCGATTAGTCGACATGAAATATTTGGAGTCGTGACGTCCCTACCATGCATACAGAAGTGATAATACATTTAATGAATGCTTATGTGTGGTGTTCGAGCAAAATCTATGGCTCATTTGATGAAATTGCATCTATTACAATGGGAAGTTGTAAAAGTAAAATTCTTAATGAATTCTAATATTTAACAGTGCTTAATCTGCAAAAGACAGACTCAAGGGTGCAACAAGATTTTAAAGGTCAAGGTCACTACAACAAGGTCAAAGGTCAAATCAAGGTCACACCATGATGCTGCACACCTACAACCCCTAACCAATGTCCCTACCAAGTATCAACTTCCTGCACCTACGGTTTCCGAGATATAGCCCGGACAAGATTTTATAAGTCAAGGTCACTACGGCAAGGTCAAAGGTCAAATTAAGGCCACACCATGACATTGCACACCTACACCCCCTAACGAATGTCTCTACCAAGTATCAACTTCCTGCACCTTACGGTTTCCGTGATATAGCCCGGACAAGATTTTATAAGTCAAGGTCACTACGGCAAGGTCAAAGGTCAAATTAAGGTCACACCATGACATTGCACACCTACACACCCTAACCAATGTCCCTAGTAAGTATTAACTTCCTACACCTCCCGGTTTCCGAGATATAGCCCGGACAAGATTTTCAAACTCAAGGTCACTATGGCAAGGTCAAAGGTCAAATCAAGGTCAAGATGTTGTACACCTACACATCCTAACCAATGTCCCTACCAAGTATCAACTTCCTACACCTTACGGTTTCTGTGATACAGCCCAGTCAAACTGTTTCCCGCCGCCCAACCGGACACCATGGGTGAAAACAATACCCCGACAGCCCTTCAGGGCTGTGGGGTAAAAACAAAATGGCTACCATCATGTTAAATGTCAAATGGGATTATACTATTAAAAAGGCCTTATATCTCCCTTAAAATTGCTACCAGGGGTTTGGAATGTGAAAAAAACACTTATAGGACGTCATGGCCTAGGAATCTTTTCCAATTGCTGACTTTGACCTTTGACCTCTTCTTCAGTGTCAAGTGGGGTCTTCTTACTACAAAGGCCTCCTTATATCTCCCTTAGTTCTCATAATATTACTGACCCTAAGGCGGCAGATAACCACTATGGCAGTGGCCTTGTTACATTTGTTTTCTCCTAATGAAATAGAACAATTCGTTCATGCATAGAATAGAGTAAGAAAGGTGAAATTTCAAACACTATGCAAAATTTTATGTGGAGGGGAGGGGTTGTCCAAAATGAAACAAACTAAAAGAATATTGAGTCACTTTAGCATCAGTTGTGATGATAGACCTAATGTCTGAGGCTGAAACAATTAAATGTACGAATACGAACAGAGGGTTTAAGGTTAACAGTTACCAAAGCACTAGTCAATAGTCCCGGTGTACCACAAAATCCTCCACCCCAGAAATCATCCCCCCCTTCCCCAGGTGGAGAATGTCCTAGGAAATCCTACCCCCCGGGGTTTGATTTCCTAGTAAATCCTCCCACCCGAGGGGGGTAATTTCCTAGTAAATCCTACCCCCCACCAGGAAATTCTATCTCCCACACTAAGAATAAACAGTTTACATATTATAAATGATTTCTTAACCTTTACAAGTGCAATTATTATAATCTTACACAAACTTTGGTTATAAACTGTCAAGTTTGAATTCGATCTGACGAGTTTTCGAGTTAGAGTCCGGAAACGAAAATGTTGATGGACAGACGTCTGACACATCAATCTAATAGGCAGGTTGGTTACATGCAACCCGCCTAAAAATCACAAATCTATGAGATAGAAGGGGTTTCCTCGCATGTGAATTCCATTCCTGAGTCAAATTTCACATTGCTAACTCCACTACTATCTGCCACTGTGGCCTAGCGAGTAACACACTTGTCTAGGAACTCAGAGGACGTGGGTTCAATCCCAGGTACAGGCAGATACATAGTGGCTTGGATGACCACTTAAAATGGCGGTCCTCTGTCATTGGGTCATATATCCCCAGTGGCAGGTTAAAGAACCTCAAGGACGTTGATAAATGGTCATCCTTGAGCCTCTATCTTCCAGTTAGGGGAATGTGAGTTACTTGTGAGTTGGGGCTGTACCTGTACAGTTGGATTGGTTAATGAGTCCTGTAGTATATGGAGATATTGCGCTGAGTATATATACATAATAATAAATAATAATAACTACAGACTAATAGAGACTGTTGAAAATGTTACCCTGTAACAACTGGATACATTTGACAACTGTACTGATTGAGGTTTACATCACAGATTTTATTACATACACCTATGATGTGAAGTGATACTATACAAGACATGCAAGGGAGTGTGTGACAGAATACATACCACAGTTAATTCCTGTAATAAACCTGCCAATAATCAGCAATTCAGGTGACTTTGCAATTACACACAGGGTCTGAACCACTGCACCGATAAAAGCTGGTATGTGACTCAACATGATGGATTTCCTCCTGTCAAATGCATGTTAAAAATATGTCATAAAAATAAATCTAATGACAACAGCCATTTGCTAATATATAAATTCACACACAAATTTTCTAATACATGACAAAGTAATGGCTGATATTCACAACATGATATGCCAAAATTTATTACCACAAAATAACCACCAAGCTTATTATGGTGAAACACAATTTGTGACATTAATATCAATGTTGTCCTTTCAAGTTTTGTTATACAAAATGACATAGCAGTATATAGTGGTGGGTAAATCATTTGGCTGTGTACATATTGATGTTGATTATTGAATGTAAAAATATTTCAATATCGGATGATATCCGGGACCAAAAATGTTTTAGCATAGGATATACAAGTGTATTTTGGTATTAATATCCCATTTAGCACAGCACGTTTTAGCACAGGATATTCAAGTGTCTATTGGTATTAATATCCCATTTACCACAGCATGTTTTAGCACAAGATATTCAAGTGTCTTTTGGTATTAATATCCCATTTATTTTAAACCTGATAGTATATTCAATGCCAACAAAAAGTATTTACAACACTTCTGGACAAAACCACTGCTACTGTTCACAAATAATATTATAAAGTATTCTCAAAATTCAAAACACTAAATACAAGGGGAGGAATCATGTACCCATATTTCAAATTTCCAATATCGCCTGAAATAACTTGCTGGATTTCAATAGAATACCAAAAGTTTCCATCTCAATATTGTTTCAAATAGTTCATGACGAATTGTTTTGTGTTTTAGTTTATAAATATTTAAATTACTGATCTTTAATATTCATATACTGGAAGATTTAATTTAAGATCTTTAAGCAATTTGATCAGAAGAAACAGCAGTCTTGTGTTAAATTTATGACCTTTCTTAAAGATCTTGTGCACTGTTTGGTAAATTAGGCATTAGTGGCTATGAATGATGAAATGTATTTCGTCATTGATTGAAATGCAATGTCAATTTAAACATTGAAAAATGGCTCAACTCTCCTTACCTCCCGAGTCTTTTTGCCACGAATCCCGAGCAGAAGGCTCCGATCATGCCACCAGGGAAGTAGATGGCTGTAGTAAAGGACCAGAGGAAGGTCAGAGCCCATTCTGAGACAGAGCCATACCTGTTTACATACGTCTCATTGAAAAACTTCTGAATTAACTGCAAAATATAAGAAACAGTTCTGAATTAACTAGGCAATAGGCATCACAACAAACAATTCTGTCAGTTAAGTGCAAATCAAAAGAAATACTTCTGAGTTAACTGAAAACCAGAAGATACACTTGTTCATGAAAATTTTGATCTTACACGGACATGTAATCCCTATAATTTTAGGGTTCATACCTTATATTCAAGTTTAAACTCCACTTCAGAGTTGAATTTCAGTAAATACTTTGGGAAAGATTTCACTTGGGATCATATAAAATTCAGTTTATACATATCTCTAGATGGTACTGAGTTTGAAACCCTGGAGTGAGATTGAACTAGAAAAAGATTTTTATATACCGGGTATATGTTATGGTAGAAAGTCCAATCTACCACGGTAGAAAGTCCAATTGGAGTTTCTACCAAGATAAACTTGGTAGAAACTCCAATTGGACTTTCTACTGGTAGAAACTCCAATCAAGGAGATTTAGGTATTGCTCTGGGGTCCGAAATCTGATAAACTTGGTACAACTGGTAGAAGATTGAAAAGAACAATAAAACCATATACAGATTGGTCATCACAGCAGGAATAATAAACATTCTTTATAGTGGTGAAGACTTGGCTGAAAAAAGTAATGTGCATTTTCCTAACTGTTTCGCCATACATGTTGAAACTCTGGATGAGGGGACAGTACCACAAGTTTTAATAATGAGACCAACTGGGTGGTTGTGACAAACAAATGCTGCTGTAGAAGCATAGGTGTTAAGTGCTCATCTAAATGCCATGTAGGAAGTGACTGCTGTCAAAATTTAATTGGCTAAAACTGTATTTTGTAAGAAATTGGGGGTCTCCAGAGTCTGAAGAAAGACCAAAAATGCACAGAGTCTAGATAAATTGATTTATGCCAATTGGATGGACAGCTCCAATATTCCACATCCACCACTGCTCACGCCTTCTTCTGTGAGCCTGCTTGGGAGTTCTGTATTTGGGAGTGCACCATTCCAGGATAGTGAACTGCATATCCCTAATAGAGTGGCCAGTTCCAGTGAAATGTTTGGATACAGGGGTGACTCTATTATCCTTGGGTTTTTTAACAGAGAGTTTATGCTCGTAGATTCTTGATCTAAAGACTCTGCCTGTTTCACCTACATAATACATAAGACATTTTTTGCATGTTATTAAGTATACTATGTCACTGAGCTCACATGACAATTTTTTAGGTAAGTCAATAGGTTTGTATTTTTTACCTGTGATTTTACAGGTGACCAAATCAATCTTATTGATAATGGGGCAGTAAGTACATCTACCCAGTCGTGTACAGTGAGTGGGTATTGTTCTGGGTGGCTCAATTTCCTTTGGTGGGTATGTAATTGAGGCCTTGGTAAGCATATCTCTAAGGTTTGGTAGTCTTTTGAAGCCAATGATTGGTTTAGTAGCGAATGTATCTGCACACTCAGCACTATTTTCAATTATATTCCAGTTTTTGTGAATATAATGTTTGATGTCAGGATTAGATGGATTGAACATTGTGGTCATGACAGGAACTTTTGTTGGTTCTTTTGACTTAACTTCAAGTAACTCATCTTGAGTTTACTTGCATGCTTTGAGCAGGTGTTTTTTGAGTTGTTTGAATGGATATCCTCTTTTCAGGTAATATCTTATCAAATTGATACCATTTTCAATGAAATCTTCATTTCTGGAGCAAATCCTTCTAATTCTCAGGAATGTTATTTAGAATTGGCCTGAATATGATATATTGATGTCTCACTTCCTTTATAAGCATTAAATATTTTTATAGTGAAAAACCTGGACTCTTGCATCAGAGATCAGAACATAAATTGAAATATCATGACGGCATTTTTTAAATTACAAATTCACAGGAACACAAAATATTCTATATTTTAGGTAAATAATGCAATAAACCTAACTCAAATAGGGGTAAAAATATCTCACAGTTTATTAAAAATTCTTAAATAACCTGGCACTTGAAAAGTACTACAGCTAGAATTCTGAAACTTGCACACAATAATCTTCATGAAAAAGCATCTAAACAAGTTTACATGTTATTTAAAATTGGCCTGAATATGATAAAATGGCTATCATTGACCTTGAAATTCAAGGTTAATACCAAGGCAACAAATAGCCTTCTTGCCCTTGCCCATAATTATATCCACATACCATATTAATTTTGAAGCTTAGATAAGATATTTTTTGACTTCTTGTTCCAGAATGAAAATATCTGCAGTGGCAGAACAACAATGTGCTCAGACTAGAATAAGGGGAATATAAATAATATTATGTCCTATCATCTTAAAATAAACTGGTCACCTTATAATATGAATGTTTAATTAATCCACACACTTGGTTCTAGTTACATGCTAAGTTTTTACTCATACCAACAAAAATATAGCATTTTCTGATGTAGCACTTTCATACTAACGCTTTTCAAATATGTAAGAAACAACAAATCCTAGACTACACACATAAAATAGTGCTTGCAAAAAAAAAAATTAATAACTGACAAACAGACTGCGTCAGTAATGATTATAAAGAATGGAATGTTTCCAATTTCAATGTCAAAAGGCCATAAAAATCACATCCAGGCAAAAGTAAATTTACACTGCCATCTTATTTTGGGATTCTTTTTCCCCTCACCAAAAACGTTTCCCAATATAACTATTTACTTGGAAAATATGTCACTATCACACTGATATTGGCCCAGATACAAGAGCAAAACTCCACAACTTGGCTCTGAACAATCTAATGTAACCTTTCCATGGGAATGCAAGAAATGTCAGGTTTTACTCAGCAAATAAGCCTTTCTGAGGCTCCAGTTACCTTATTTGG
The DNA here is from genome assembly GCA_964017235.1 of Sabellastarte sp. h YS-2021. NCBI lineage: Eukaryota > Metazoa > Annelida > Polychaeta > Sabellida > Sabellidae > Sabellastarte > Sabellastarte sp. h YS-2021. The sequence goes on from OZ024928.1 coordinate 144,023,901, forward strand.
ATTTTGAAATTTGGCTTTCAGCTAGAATGTGCTAGAAAGTCTAATTTATGTCCATATTGCTCATTTCTCTCTAATCAATTGTAGCAGTATAGAGATTGGCATGAAAATTGCTATCAAATTCTAGTTAGACTTTGTATATCAACAGTTCTTGAAATATTGTTTTACTCCATCAAAAAACATCATTTCATGGCTACCAATGCTTTAATCAACATCAAATTTATACTGATGTTAAATTGGTAATCTTAAACACTGACTTGAATATAAATAGTTGAACTGGTTTTAGTGAAACTTCAAGGGACCAGAAAACTGACTCTATTTTACTAGGAATGTCACAAGAAAAGGTCTGATAGGACCATATTTCTACTTTATATATGCATTTAAAAAAGAATTCTCCATAACAATGTTCCCAGTAAAAGGGCTCATAAGACTGTAGCTCTCGATTATAATATGTTCATTATGTTAAATATATTTTTTTATTTATTTATTTATTATTTTTTTTTTTTTGGGGGGGGGGGAAATTTTTATTCTTCACACCAAATATTTACATGTACAATAATAATATATAATAATATACAAGCATTCTGACGAATGCAATTCTCTCCCGCCGTATAAATTAGATGCAGTAAAGATAGTGTAATATAGTTTTTCTTGTGAGATGGAGGCACATGTAGAAGTAACAATAAGCAAGAGGCACTTTACTGTTTGACTGCAATACTTTCATTTACTCATTTTAGTAGATACTAGTCTGCCATCCAAAGAGCTACAGTTCTGCAACTTCACTATGTGGTAGATCACCCAAAAGTAGGTGAAGGGCTTATTTAGGAGAAATTGCCTAGGTGCAATACTTTTAAAGATAAAAGGCATTTCCTCATTTTAGTAACTGTTACTCAGCTATGCAAAGAGCTTCAGTTCTGCAACTTCACTATGTGGTAGATCACCCAAAAGTATGTGAGCAACTTATTTAGAAGAAATTGCATATCAGCAATACTTTTACAGAAAAAAAGACATTTACTCATTTTAGTACCTATGACTCAGCTATGCAAAGAGCTACAGATCTGCAACTTCACCATGTGGTAGATCACCCAAAAGTAGGTGACTGACTTATTTATCGCCAAAATTGTTCTATCTCGCACCGTTACGAAGACAATTAGTTTTTGCATTTTACGCAGAAATTCAATATGGCTGCCAAAAAGTGGCGGGAAAACATTTTTGGCAAAAAAAGGCAGAGGACTCTGTGTACATCCTGTGGGTCAAAAATTTCGTCAAAATCGCTCTATCTCACACCATTTCTGAGATAAACGTGTTTTTGCATTCTACGCAGAAATTCAAGATGGCCGCCAAAAATGGCATGAAAATTATTTTTGGCAAACAGTTGCAGATGACTCTGTTAATACCCTGCGGGTCAAAAATTTCATCAAAATCACTATATCTCACACCATTTCTGAGATAAACATGTTTTTGCATTTTACACAGAAATTCAAAATGGCAGCCAAAAGTGGCGGGAAAATGAATTTTGGGAAAAACAGTTGCAGAGGAGTCTGTTAATACCCTGTGGCTCAAAAATTTTGTCGAAATCACTCTATCACACACCATTTCATAAACATGTTTTTGTATTTTATGCAGAAATTCAATATGGCCGTCAAAAATGGCGGGAAAACAATGTTTGTCAAAAAGTTCCAGATAAATCTACACATACCCTGTGGGTAAAAAATTTCATCAAAATTGCTCTCTCTCTTACAGTTTTCAAGATAAAAGACATTTTTCATTTCTGCCAAAATTCAAGATGGCGGCCGAAAATTGGAAAAGTCTAAATTTTTTCAGAGGTGCAAGAGGAGTAGCCTGTATTACCCTAGGGGTTAGAAATTTACTCGAAATCGCTTTATCTCTTACAGTTTATGAGATAAGTGATATTTTCAATTTCCGCCACAATTCAAGATGGCGGCCAAAATCTGAAAAAGTCTAAACATTTCAGAGGTCCAGGTGGAGTAATCCTCAGTACACCCAAAATTTGCCCGAAATCTCTCTATCTCTTACGGTTTTTGATATCGATGGCATTTTCCACTTGTGCCAAAAATCAAGATGGCGGCTGAATTTCAGACAAGTCTAAGTGTTTGAGAGATCCTAATGGGGTAGTCCTTTGTGCCCTAAGGATAACGTATTTTATAGCAAAACTCTATACTGAATACTTTTGGACTTAAAAAGTGAGTTACTCAGTGGCAAAATGTCAAAGTACTTATTGCTCAGTTGGCATTATAGCTAGAGCTCTGAGAATGCATCATGACACAGAACATTAAAAAGTAAATAAACAACATATTTGATAACAAACCTCTAAATTTAATATTTTTTAAGTTATGAGTGATTTACTCATTAGCAAAATAGCAATGCAGCTATTACTCAGTTAGCTGTGGAGCTATAGCTCTGCAAATTTTGCCATGGCACTGAACATCAAGAAGTAGCTGAACAATATATTTGATAAAAACCTATAACTTGAATACTTTTGAAGTTACAAGTGAGTTACTCATTGGCAAAATGAGTATAAATCTGGTGGATAAAATAACCTAAAATTAGTAAATGATGTGTTATTAAAAACTCAATAAATAACATATTTGAAAAGATTGGCCTAACTGTAAAACTTTTAGAGCTATTAGACATTTACTTCTTCTGTTATTTAGCTACAAATAAGAAAATAGCTATTACTCATTTATTATATGCAATGGAGCTCCAAACTATGTATAATCTTATAGCTAAGGACAAAATAGCTGAACAACATATTTCAGGAAAATATTCTAACTGCAATAATTTTGGAGTTACAAAGGCTTTACTCAATAGCAAGAAGTTTAAACTGGCTATTATTCAGCTATTCAATGTGCAACAGGTCTGAAACTTTACTATGTGATAGCTTATGAAAAACTAGATCAGTAACATATTTGAAAAGATTTGGCTAACTTTAATACTTTTTAAGATACTTGACATTTACTTCTGTCATTATTTTGCTACAAACAAGCATTCTGACGCATGAATTTATCTCCCGCCGTATAAATTAGATATACTAAAGATAGTGGAATATAAATTTTCTTGTGAGATGGAGGCACATGTAGAAGTGACAACAACTAGAGGCACTTAAATGTTTGATTGCAATACTTTTAAAGACAAAAGGCATTTACTCATTTTAGTAGCTATTACTCTGCCATCCAAAAGAGCTACAGTTCTGCAACTTTATTATGCAGTAGATCAACCCAAAGTAGGCGAAGGACATATTTAGAAGAAATTGCCTATCTGTAACACTTTTAGAGATAAAAGACATTTACTCATTTTAGTGGCTATTACTCTGCCATCCAACGAGCTACAGTTCTGCAACTTTACTATGTGGTAGATTGCCCAAAAGTAGGTGAAGGACTTACTTAGAAGAAACTGTCTAAGTCCAATACTTGTAAAGATAAAAGACATTTACTCATTTAAGTACCTGTTACTCAGCTATGCAAAGAGCTACAGTTCTGCAACTTCACTATGTGGTAGATCACCCAAAAGTAGGTGAATGACTTATTTAGTAGAAATTGCCTATCTGCAATACTTTTAGAGATAAAGACATTTACTCATTTTAGCAGGTATATGACTCAGCTATACAAAGAGCTATAGATGTGCAACTTCACTATGTGGTAGATCACCCAAAAGGTGAATCAGTTATTCAGAAAAATTTGCCTTTTCATAACACTTTTAGAGATGAAAGACATCTAGTCATTTTAGTAGCTGTTACTCAGCTATGGAAAGAACTACAGTTCTGCAACTTCACTATGTGGAAGATCACCCAAAAGTAGGTGAATGACTTATTTAGAAGAAATTGCGTATATTCAATACTTTTACAGATACAAGACATTTACTCATTTTAGTAGCTATGACTGAGCTATGCAAAGAGCTATAGAGCTGAAACTTCACTATTAGGTAGATCACCCAAAAGTAGGTGAATGATTTATTTAGACAAAATTGCCTACCTTTAATACTTTTAGAGATAAAAGACATTTGCTCATTTTAGTAGCTATTACTCAGCTATCCAAAGAGCTACAGTTCTGCAACTTCACTATGTGGTAGATCAGCCAAAAGTAGATGAATGACTTATTTAGAAGAAATTGCCTATCTGTAATACTTTTAAAGATAAAGGGTATTGACTCATTTTAGTAGCTATTACTCAGTTATGCAAAGAGCTACAGATGTGCAACTTCACTATGTGGTAGATCACCCAAAGGTAGGTGAATGACTTATTTAGAAGAAATTGCGTGTATGCAATATTTTTACAGATAAAAGACATTTACTCATTTTAGTAGCTATGACCGAGCTATGCAAAGAGCTATAGATCTGAAACTTCACTGTGTGGCAGACCAGCCAAAAGTAGGTGAATGACTTATTTAGAAGAAATTGCCTATCTGTAATACCTTTAGAGATAAAAGACATTTGCTCATTTTAGTAGCTATTACTCAGCTATCCAAAGAACTACGGTTCTGCAACTTCACTATGTGGTAGATCACTCAAAAGTAGGTGAATGACTTATTTAGAAGAAATTGCGTGTATGCAATACTTTTACAGATAAAAGGCATTTACTCATTTCAGTAGCTATGAGTGTGCTATGCAAAAAGCTATAGATCTGCAACTTTACTATGTGGTAGATCAGCCAAAAGTAGGTGAATGACTAATTTAGAAGAAATTGCCTACCTATAATACTTTTAGAGATAAAAGACATTTACTCATTTTGGCAGCTATACTCAGCTATCTACTCACTTAGCTATTGACCTAGATCTGCAAAAGCAACAAAAATATAAAGGACACAGGAAAGTAAGCTTATCAAAAACTAGATGAATAACAAATGAAAAGATTTGCCTAACTTTAATACTTGTGAAGGTATTTGACATTTATTTCCATCATAATTTTGCTACAAATAAGAAAACAGCTATTGCTCACTTATGACATGCAATGGAACCCCAAACGATATGCCATGTTATAATGAAGAAAAAGTAGCTGAACAAATTATTTTAGGAAAATACTGTAACTACAGTAGTTTTTGAGTTGCAGTGGGTTTACTCAACAGTCAGAATTTCAAAGTAGCTATTACTCAACTATCCAATGTGCAACAGGTCTGCAACTTTACTATCTGATAGCTTATCAAAAACTAGATGAATAACATATTTGAAAATATTTCCCTAACTTTAATACTTTTGAAGATATTTGAAATTTACTTATGTTGTTATTTTGCTACAAATAAGAAAATAGCTATTACTCACTTATGGCATGCAATAGAACCTCAAACTATATGCCATCTTATAGTTAAGGAAAAAGTAGCTAAACAACATATTTTAGGAAAATACTCTAACTACAATAGTTTTGGAGTTACAATAGATTTACTCAACAGTCACAATTTCAAAGTAGCTATTACTCAATGTTTCCAATGTGCAACAGGTTTGAAACTTTACTATGTGATAGCTTATCAAAACTAGATGAATAACATATTTGAAAAGAATTCCCTAATTTTAACACTTTTGAAGATATTTGACATTTACTTACGTCGTTATTTTGCTTCAAATAAGGAAATAGCTATTACTCACTTGTGGCATGCAATAGAACCCCAAACTATAAGCCATCTTATAGTTAAGGACAAAGTAGCTGAATAACGTATTTTAGGAAAATACTCTAACTGCAACAGTTTTGGAATTACAATGGATTTACTCAACAGTAAGAATTTAAAGTAGCTATCACTCAGCTATTCAATGTGCAACAGGTCTGAAACTTAACTAGAGGATCGCTCGCAAAAAAAAAAAGATAATGTTTTTGCATAGCAAAAACAAAGCGTCCCGAAAAGGATATAAAGGTGAGTGCTAAAGTATTAAGAAAATGCTTCGTTTCTAGCCTTATACTGTTGTGGCAACCAAAGTTAGCGCAGTCTGCTCTATCTAGCACGGTTTTCAAGATATAAGCATTTTTGTGTTTTGCAAAAAATAAAAAAATTAAAAATGTCCGCTATATTTGGCGAGACAAAAATATTTTGAAAATTGGCATGGCTACTCTGCAGAGATACCCAGCAGGTCCAAAATTTTGTTGAGTTCGCTCCATATAGCACGGTTTTCGAGATATAAGCATTTTTGTGTTTTGCAAAAACTTTGAAAATTCAAAATGGCCACCATTTTTGGGGAGACAAAAATTTTTGTCAAGAACACTGCCGCGGTGTGTATCTCCCGCCGAGCATTAAAGCAGAAGAAATAGCTTTTCCGAGATATTCACAATTTTTCATTTTCGTGTGTGAAAGCTCTTCCAAAAGTAGGTGAATGAGTTATTTGAGAAAAATTGGCTATCTGCAATACTATTCAGAGATAATTCACATTTACTCATTTTGAGTAGGTGAACAATTATCTATGGGTCTGAAACTTCACCAAGTGAAAGCTCTCCCAAAAGTAGGTGAATGAGTTATTTGAGAAAAATTGGCTATCTGCAATACTTTTAGAGATAATTCGCATTTACTCATTTTGAGTAGGTGAGTAACTAGCTATGGGTCTGAAACTTCACCATGTGAAAGCTCTCCCACAAGCAGATGAATGATTATTTGATAAAAATTGGGTATCCGCAATACTTTTACAGATAATTAGCATTTACTCATTTTGAGTAGGTGAAAAAATAGCTATGGGTCTGAAACTTCACAGAGTGAAAGCTCTCCCAAAAGTAGGTGAATGAGTTATTTGAGAAAAATTGGCTATCTGCAATACTTTTAGAGATAATTCACATTTACTCATTTTGAGTAGGTGAATAATTAGCTATGGGTCTGAAACTTCACCAAGTGAAAGCTCTGCCAAAAGTAGGTGAATGAGTTGAGAAAAATTGGCTATCTGCAATACTTTTAGAGATAATTCACATTTACTCATTTTCAGTAGGTGAGTAATTAGCTATGGGTCTGAAACTTCACCAAGTGAAAGCTCTGCCAAAAGTAGGTGAATGAGTTATTTGAGAAAAATTGGCTATCTGCAATACTTTTAGAGATAATTCACATTTACTCATTTTGAGTAGGTGAGTAATTAGCTATGGGTCTGAAACTTCACAGAGTGAAAGCTCTCCCAAAAGTAGGTGAATGAGTTATTTGAGAAAAATTGGCTATCTGCAATACTTTTAGAGATAATTCGCATTTACTCATTTTGAGTAGGTGAGTAATTAGCTATGGGTCTGAAACTTCACCAAGTGAAAGCTCTCCCAAAAGTAGGTGAATGATTAATTTGACAAAAATTGGCTATCTGCAATACTTTTAGAGATAATTCGCATTTACTCATTTTGAGTAGGTGAGTAATTAGCTATGGGTCTGAAACTTCACCAAGTGAAAGCTCTCCCAAAAGTAGGTGAATGAGTTATTTGAAAAAAATTGGCTATCTGCAATACTTTTAGAGATAATTCGCATTTACTCATTTTGAGTAGGTGAGTAATTAGCTATGGGTCTGAAACTTCACCAAGTGAAAGCTCTCCCAAAAGTAGCTGAATGATTAATTTGACAAAAATTGGCTATCTGCAATACTTTTAGAGATAATTCACATTTACTCATTTTGAGTAGGTGAGTAATTAGCTATGGGTCTGAAACTTCACCAAGTGAAAGCTCTCCCAAAAGTAGGTGAATGAGTTATTTGAGAAAAATTGGCTATCTGCAATACTTTTAGAGATAATTCGCATTTACTCATTTTGAGTAGGTGAGTAATTAGCTATGAGTCTGAAACTTCACCAAGTGAAAGCTCTCCCAAAAGTAGGTGAATGATTTATTTGAGAAAAATTGGCTATCTGCAATACTTTTAGAGATAATTCGCATTTACTCATTTTGAGTAGGTGACTAATTAGCTATGGGTCTGAAACTTCACCATGTGAAAGCTCTCCCACAAGTAGATGAATGAGTTATTTGATAAAAATTGGGTATCCGCAATACTTTTACAGATAATTAGCATTTACTCATTTTGAGTAGGTAAATAATTAGCTATGGGTCTGAAACTTCACCATGTGAAAGCTCTCCCAAAAGTAGGTGAATGAGTTATTTGAGAAAAATTGGCTATCTGCAATACTTTTAAAGATAATTCGCATTTACTCATTTTGAGTAGGTGAGTAATTAGCTATGGGTCTGAAACTTCACCATGTGAAAGCTCTTCCAAAAATAGGTGAATGAGTTATTTGAGAAAAATTGGCTATCTGCAATACTTTTAAGAGATAATTCGCATTTACTCATTTTGAGTAGGTGAGTAATCATCTACGGGTCTGAAACTTCACCATGTGAAAGCTCTCCCAAAAGTACATGAATGAGTTATTTGATAAAAATTGGGTATCCGCAATAGTTTTTGAGATAATTAGCATTTACTCATTTTGAGTAGGTGAGTAATTAGCTACAGGTCTGAAACTTCACCAAGTGAAAGCTCTTCCAAAAGTAGGTGAATGAGTTATTTGAGCAAAATTGGCCATCTGCAATACTTTTAGAGATAATTCACATTTACTCATTTTGAGTAGGTGAGTAATTAGCTATGGGTCTGAAACTTCACAGAGTGAAAGCTCTCCCAAAAGTAGGTGAATGAGTTATTTGAGAAAAATTGGCTATCTGCAATACTTTTAGAGATAATTCGCATTTACTCATTTTGAGTAGGTGAGTAATTAGCTATGGGTCTGAAACTTCACCAAGTGAAAGCTCTCCCAAAAGTAGGTGAATGATTAATTTGACAAAAATTGGCTATCTGCAATACTTTTAGAGATAATTTGCATTTACTCATTTTGAGTAGGTGAGTAATTAGCTATGGGTCTGAAACTTCACCAAGTGAAAGCTCTCCCAAAAGTAGGTGAATGAGTTATTTGAGAAAAATTGGCTATCTGCAATACTTTTAGAGGTAATTCGCATTTACTCTTTTTGAGTAGGTGAGCAATTAGCTATGGGTCTGAAACTTCACCAAGTGAAAGCTCTTTGGGATAGCTGCTCTGCAGAGATACCCTGAAGATAAAAAATTTCGTCGAAATCGCTCTATATAGCACGGTTTTCGAAATATTAGCATTTTTGTGTTTTGCAATTTTTGCGCAAAAATTCGAAAATTCAAAATGGCCGCCATTTTTGGCAAGACAAAATCTTTTTGAAAATTGGCATGGCTACTCTGCAGAGTTACCCTGTGGGTCAAAAATTTCGTCGAAATTGCTCTATCTAGCACGGTTTTCGAGATATAAGCATTTTTGTGTTTTGCAATTTTGCGAAAAATTCGAAAATTCAAAATGGCCGCCATTTTTTGCGAGAAATTTTTGTTTGAAAATTGGCATGGCTACTCTGGAGAGATACCCTGCGGGTCAAAAATTTCGACGAAATCGCTCTATCTAGCAGGGTTTTCGAGATATAAGCATTTTTATGTTTTGCAATTTTTGCGAAAAATTCGAAAATTCAAAATGGCCGCCATTTTTGGCGAGACAAAATTTTTTTGAAAATTGGCATGGCTACTCTGCAGATATACCCTGTGGGTCAAAAATTTCGTCGAAATCGCTCTATCTAGCACGGTTTTCGAGATACAAGCATTTTTGTGTTTTGCAATTTTTGCGAAAATTTCAAAAATTCAAAATGGCCGCCATTTTTGGCGAGACAAAAATTTTTTGAAAATTGGGAAAAGTACTCCGCAGAGATATCCTGCGCGTCAAAAATTTTGTCAAAATTCCTCTATCTAGCACGGTTTTTGAGATATAAGCATTTTTGTGTTTTGCAATTTTTGCGAAAATTTCGAAAATTCAAAATGGCCACCATTTTGGGCGAGACAAAAATTTTTTGAAAATTGGGAAAACTACTCCGCAGAGATACGCTGCGGGTCAAAAATTTCGTCGAAATCGCTCTATCTAGCACGGTTTTCGAGATATAAGCATTTTTGTGTTTTCCTTATTTGGAAAATTCGTAATGATTAATTAATCATTAATTACTCGGCCATTTCTTGACCAATCAATGCCAAAATCTAATGATTTCCAGATTTTAATAGAATGAATGTATTTGCCAAGTTTCAGGTGAATTGATAAAATTCCTTTCAAGTTATCATCCGGACAAGCTTCCCCATCGAAAAAAGACATTTTTGGTCATGTGACCTCTCTGATTGGTTGAAATGTCACTGCAGCATATTCAAAAAAATTCCCCAAGGCTACTGCCTAAACCTGCCAAATTTGAAAAGAATCCGCCTAACGGTTACAGAGTTATAAGGAAAACAAAATGCGGAGCCGGCGGAGCCTGAAGCTCTCCCATACACAAACAAGCGTCCCTTGTGGGACGCTTAATTATCTGATAGCTTATCAAAACTAGATGAATAACATATTTGAAAAGATTTGCCTAACTTTAATACTTTTGAAGATATTTGACATTTACTTCTTTCATTATTTTGCTACAAATAAGAAAATAGCTATTACTCACTTATGGCATGCAATGGAACCCAAAACTATTTACCATCTTCTAGCTAAGGACAAAGTAGCTGAACAACATATTTCAAGGAAAAACTGTAACTGCAATACTTTTTGAGTTATGAGTCCTTTACTCAAAGTAGCTAAAACTACTATTACTCACTTATCTTTAGGCCTAAGTCCACAAAACCCCCAAAAATTTTCAAGGGCATGAAAATTCATTAGGACAATTAATTAACCAAAAATCTGTAGCTGTAGTAGTTTTGGAGAAATCTGCGTGACACACTAACGCACACACGCATCCACCCACCCACGCACACAGAGGATGCATTTTATAATCTCCCTCCCAGGCTAAAGCCCGGCAGGAGATAATAATGCCGGTAAATAAGTTGAATGTAGAAAGATGAAAAAAAACAAGACTTCTAATGTTTAAGGAGGACTGAGTGGTGATAATATATTTTACCCCACTGTTTATTGGTTTTTTGGGGGTAACAAACTCAGCCCCCAGCTTTAATTAGGAAAGTTGAATTTGCTGACCACACTGGCCAGTGCATCACTTGCCCTGTTATAATTATTCCTGTGGAATGGCTTTCACCAAATGTTCAAGCATCAATAGGACATTAAACTCAATTAAATAAAGTTTGAGTTCAAAAATATACATAGATAAATGACACAGTTACACACACAAAAAAATGAGAATTTTAAGTGTTTTGTACATTAAAAATATGAGACTGGTTATCCTCCATTTGCATTGTCTGTCTTTTTAATGTGGGTGATTTTTTTCAGGTGATTTTAACAATAATAATCCCCAAATTGTGAAGAAATGTTCAACAAATGTTTGCTAACAAAGAAAATTTCTCTATGATTTAAAAAAAAAAATGTTGACACAATAGGCACAGCTATTCCTAACTAGAAACACTGTTCATACACAAATCCCCAGTGATTCTTCTAACTGTAACCACACTGTATACTTATCAATATAAATGAACCTGAAACCCTGGCCATCCATCTGAAATCCCAAGCCAATTGAGCCCTGCACAGAGTGCAGCTTTAAAGCTAGTATCAAATAATGTGACTCTTTAAAGCTAGTATCAAATAATGTGACTCTTTAAAGCTAGTATCAAATAATGTGACTGTCTCGCAACTGGAAATTTCAAAATATCAATTGCTACAAGTAAACACCACCCACCCTAGTTTAAACTTTTTGTTATCCAGTGCTTTTTCTGTCTTGATGAACTCTGCTTTATAATGTCCCTTGTTAGATGAGTTTAGTGATTTGTGTCTTATGTTTTTGATTATGTACCTTAGAGTCTGTCTTCATGACAGAGATTAAGTGCTGTGAAAGTTCATTTAGAATTAGAATTAAATGCAGATCGTCTATTAGTGACAATGTGTTAATATTTTATTCGCAATGTCATTTTTACTTCATTTCTTTCATGTTTCCAGTAAACTAATTTCAGTTTCAGGAATGTTTTGGCAATTCTTCTCTTCTGAGTATACTAATACGGCTTTAGCTATTTGTAAGTAATGCACAGCTGAACATTTGATGATTACAGAAATTCATAATAATGTATACAATTTACATCCCAGTTTAAATACAAGTACATTTTTAACATGAAATCATTTATGAGTTTTGATTTCACATTTGCAAAATTATTATTATTATTGAAATATTATTTTTTGTAAAAAATATCAGTATCAATGTATTTGTCTTTATCAAAATTTATCTATTTTCAGATGTACATTTAAAATCATCTGAAATGCCTGACAGACAATTTGGATCATTGATCTGCAGGATACATTACAAACTGTCACTACATTTACAACCAATCAATTTTGAACGCATCTTGACTTGGAAATGCCTTGAGAATCAATAAATATTTTATAGTTTCCACACTAAAATATGCAGTTAAACAGATGTTTCACACAAAAAGAACTTCTTTTATTTCTTTATTCAACTGTAAAATAACATTTAGTCTAAAATATCAATATCCTTGCCAAACAGTTCACTGAAGTATTTTTTTCTACTGTTTCTTTGTAAATGAAAATGAGTGAAAAAGTCAGTTAATCAATGTATTTTACACCCACTACAGGGCCAATCATATACCATCTTAATTAATTTATTCACAAGGGAACTACTTTTTCATACAAATGAGAAAATGATTTGCAGTATTAATTTTAATGTTTTGGTCAATATTTGTTGAATATCAATTGCAAATTGGGGAGTTATTTATTTGGGGTTTTACGTCACTTTCAACACTGTACAAGTCATATCACGACGGGTAGTTGGAAGGGCAGAGGAAACCAGTACATAGAGTTCGCCAGGGTTCTGTACTGTAAACTGCCGACCAACGGCAAGCAACTACCAGCTTTCCCACTTGAGGCCGTGCCGGGAACCGAACCCCGGCCTCAGAGGTGGGAGGCGAGAGTGTTACACAAATTGTGAGATTCTCAGTTTTTATTGTTTTTAACTAAATAGTGATAAGTACCTCACTTTAAAGTGTTTTAGCAGTACCATGTTAAGCACTGAAACCTTGACGGAATGAATGTCTCAGCACTGTCATTTTTAGACATAACACTGACAACGAACAGATGTGGTTACCAAGAACAATTTTAAAATTTGCTTGAATATGCTATCAGACAAAATTAGCATCAGAGATGCCTGTACCCCACAGCCCACAGAAATAGTTTTCAACACCATGAGATACAGAAGAAGTGAAACAGTTCAAAGATCAGGAGACTTTCAGAGTAAATGTTTAAGAGAGACAAAATTTATGTAACAAGCATTCTGACGCATGCATTTACCTCCCGCCATATAAATAAGATGTACTAAAGATAGTGAAATATAAATTTTTTTATGTTTAAAATATTGTGCAAAGCATTTTGTTTAAAAGAATGTCATTGTCATTTTACATTGTAAAATATACAGGAAAATAAACAGAGCAAAGGAATCATGAAACAGTTTGATTTTTCAGCCATAGGTGGACGGACATTAATGAATACCCCAAGGCCATTAATAAAAATGACATAGATCCAGAAGATCCAGATAATGGTCCGGATTATCCCAAAATTGAATCATTTCTTCCTTTTACCACTTCTTCCATTTACCATTTGTAACATATCCTAAAAATATCATCAAAATACATCGTAAATCACTTGTTCCTTGTCCCATTTAGGCCATTTCCTGAAAATAGTCATAAAAATACATCCACAACCTTTTCAGGTATCTGTCTTTAAAAATTACATTTCATGGATCCAGAAGATCCAAATAATGATCCAGATCACTCCCAAAAGTCAATCATTTCATCTTTTTACCTTTTCAAACATAACCTGAAAATTTCATCAAAATGAGTCCATAAGTTTTTCAGTTATCTCGTTCAGAAACACATGTGGCAGCCTGGATCCAGATGATCCAGTCAGTGATCCAGATCGCTCCCAAAATGTAATCACTTGTTCTGTGTCCCATTTAGGACATTTCCTGAAAATTCCATCAAACTGCATCCATAATGTTATAGCTAAGGAGAAAGTAGCTGAACAATATATCGTAGGAAAATACCGTAAGTGCAATAGTTTTGGAGTTACAATGGATTTACTCAGCAGGCTAAAATTGTTATTAGTCACTTATCTTTAGGCCTAAGTCCATAAAACCTAAAAAAATTCCAAGGGCGTGAAAATTCATTGGGACAACTTGACTAAAGACGCATCTGTGGCCACGAGCTGCAGGTCTGAAATTTTACTATGTTATAGCTGACCCAAAAGTAGGTGAATAACATATTTGCACAAAATTCTGTAATTGTAATAGTTTTCAAGTTATAAGTGATTTTACTCATGATAGAAGTTACTGAAAAGTCCAAAAGTAGCTATTACTCACTTAGCTATTGAGATGGACACCCAAGTTACTCAGCATGTTGTAGCTGAGTAAAAAGGAAAAAGGAGCTGAATAACCTATTTTAACAAAATGCTCTAAATGCAATACTTTTCAAGTTATAAATGATTTAGTGTTGAGTAAGAACCTCAAAGTAGCTATTACTCAGCTATGCAATGAGCCAGAGGTCTAGAATTTTACTATGTTATAGCTGATTCAAAATAGGTAACATATTGAAACTAAATAATCTAAATGCAAGAGTTTTCAAGTTATAAGTGACTTATTCAACAGTGATAACCTAACGGTAGCTATTACTCAGCTATGCCACGAGCTATAGGTCTGAAATTTTATTATGTTATAGCTGACCCAAAAGTAGATGACCAACATATTTGCCCAAAATTCTCTAAATGCAATAGTTTTCAAGTTACAAGTGATTTTACTCATGATGGAAGTTAGTAAAGAATCCAAAAGTAACTATTACTCACTTAGCTATTGTGATAGACACCAAAGTTACTCACCATGTTGTAGCTATGGAAAAAGTAGCTGAATAACATATTTTAACAAGGTGCTCTAAATGTAATACTTTTCAAGTTATAATTGATTTAGTGCATGATTTCATGAATTTTAATGCATTAAAAATTATTTAAAAAATTCATTAAAAAAATTTAGCATGTGAAAGCTCTCCAAAATGTAGGTGAATGAGTTATTTGAGAAATATTGGCTATCTGCAATACTTTTAGTGATAATATGCAGTTATTCATTTTGAGTAGGTGAGTAATTAGCTACGGATCTGAAAATTCACTAATTGAAAGCTCTCCAAAATGTATGTGAATGAGTTATTTCAGAAATACTGGCTATCTGCAATATTTGTAGAGGTAATTCGCATTTACTCATTTTGAGTAGGTGAATAATTAACTACAGGTGTGAAATTTCACCAAGTGAAAGCTCTCCCAAAAGTAGATGAATGAGTTATTTGAGAAAAATTGGCTATCTGCAATACTTTTACAGATAGTTCACATTTACTCATTTTGATTAGGTGAGTAATTAGCTACGGGTCTGGAACTTCACCATGTGAAAGCTCTCCCAAAACTACATGAACGAGTAATTTGATAAAAATTGGATACCCACAATACTTTTAGAGATAATTAGCATTTACTAATTTTGAGGAGGTGAATAATTAGCTACAGCTCTGAAAATTCACCAAGTGAACGCTCTCCCAAAAGTAGGTGAATGAGTTATTTGATAAAAATTGGCTATCTGCAATACTTTTAGAGATAATTCACATTTACTCATTTTCAGTAGGTGAGTAATTAGCTACGGGTCTGGAACTTCACCATGTGAAAGCTCTCCCAAAAGTAGATGAATGAGTTATTTGATAAAAATTGGATATCCGCAATACTTTTAGAGATAATTCACATTTACTCATTTTCAGTAGGTGAGTAATTAGCTACGGGTCTGGAACTTCACCATGTGAAATCCCTCCCAAAAGTAGATGAATGAGTTATTTGATAAAAATTGGATATCTGCAATACTTTTAGAGATAATTCACATTTACTCATTTTGAGTAGGTGAATAATTAGCTACGGGTCTGAAACTTCACCAAGTAAAAGCTCTCCCAAAAGTAGGTGAATGAGTTATTTGAGAAAAATTGGATATCTGCAATACTTTTACAGATAATTCACATTTACTCATTTTGAGTAGGTGAGTAATTAGCTACGGGTCTGGAACTTCACCATGTGAAAGCTCTCCCAAAAGTAGATGAACGAGTAATTTGATAAAAATTGGATATCCACAATACTTTTAGAGATAATTAGCATTTACTCATTTTGAGTAGGTGAATAATTAGCTACAGGTCTGAAACTTCACCAAGTGAAAGCTCTTCCAAAAGTAGGTGAATGAGTTATTTAAGAAAAATTGGATATCCCCCAATACTTTTAGGGATAATTCACATTTACTCATTTTGATTAGGTGAGTAATTAGCTACGGGTCTGGAACTTCACCATGTGAAAGCTCTCCCAAAAGTAGATGAATGAGTTATTTGATAAAAATTGGATATCCGCAATACTTTTAGAGATAATTATCATTTACTCATTTTGAGTAGGTGAATAATTAGCTATGGGTCTGAAACTTCACCATGTGAAAGCTCTCCCAAAAGTAGATGAAGCAGTTATTTGAGAAAAATTATGTCATTATTTTGCCACAAATAAGAAAATAGCTATTACTCACTTATGGCATGCAATAGAACCCCAAACTATATGCATTTACCCTACAGTCACAATTTCAAAGTAGGTATTACTCGGCTAGCCAATGTGCAACAGGTCTGAAAGTTTACTATGTGATAGGTTATCAAAAACTAGATGAATAACATATTTGAAAATATTTCCCTAACTTTAATACTTTTGAAGATATTTGACATTTACTTATGTTGTTATTTTGCTACAAATAAGAAAATAGCCATTACTCACTTATGGCATGCAATACAACTCCAAAATATATACCATCTTATAGTTAAGGACAAAGTAGCTGAACAACATATTTGAAGAAAAAGCTGTAATTGCAATGGTTTTGGAGTTACAATGGATTTACTCAACAGTCACAACAGGTCTGAAACTTTACTATGTGATAGCTTATGAAAAAGTAGATGAATAACATATTTGAAAAGAATTCCCTAACTTTAATACTTTTGAAGATATTTGACATTTACTTATGTCATGATTTTGCTACAAATAACAAAATAGCTATTACTCACTTATGGCATGCAATAGAACCCCAAACTATGTACCATCTTATAGCTAAGGACAAAGTAGCTGAACAACATCTTTTAGGAAAATACTCCAACTGCAATAGTTTTGGAGTTACAATGGCTTTACTCAACAGTCAGAATTTCAAAGTAGCTATAACTCAGCTATCCAAGGTGCAACAGGTCTGAAACTTTACTATATTATAGCTTACCAAAAAGTAGATGGACAACATATTTGAAAAGATTTCCCTAACTTCAATACTTTTGAAGATATTTGACATTTACTTCTTCTGTTATTTAGCTACAAATGAGAAAATAGCTATTACTCACTTATGGCAAGCAATAGCACCCCAAACTATGTACCATCTTATAGCTAAGAACAAAGTAGCTGAACAACATATTTTAGGAAAATACTCCAACTGCAATAGTTTTGGAGTTACCATGGCTTTACTCAACAGTCAGAATTTCAAAGTAGCTATTGCTCAGCTATCCAAGGTAAAGCAGGTCTGAAACTTTACTATTTCATAGCTTACCAAAAAGTAGATGGACAACATATTTGAAAAGATTTCCCTAACTTTAATACTTTTGAAGATATTTGACATTTACTTCTTCTGTTATTTAGCTACAAATGAGAAAATAGCTATTACTCACTTATGGCATACAACAGAACCCCAAACTATGTACCATCTTATAGCTAAGAACAAAGTAGCTGAACAACACATTTTAGGAAAACACTCTAAGTGCATTAGTTTTGGAGTTACAATGGCTTTACTCAACAGTCAGAATTTCAAAGTAGCTATTACTCAGCTATCCAAGGTGCAACAGGTCTGAAACTTTACTATATCATAGCTTACCAAAAAGTAGATGGACAACATATTTGAAAAGATTTCCCTAACTTCAATACTTTTGAAGATATTTGACATTTACTTCTTCTGTTATTTAGCTACAAATGAGAAAATAGCTATTACTCACTCATGGCATGCAATGGGACCTCAAACTATGTACCATCTTATAGCTAAGGACAAAGTAGCTGAACAACATATTTGAAGAAAAAGTTGTTACTGCAATAGTTTTTGAGTTATGAGCCCTTTACTCAAAGCAGCTAAGATTGCTATTACTCACTTATCTTTAGGCCTAAGTTAATAAAACCAAAAAAATTTTCAAGGGCATGAAAATTCATTGAGACAATTAATTTACAAAAAATCTGTAGCTGTAGTAGTTTTGGAGAAATCTGCGTGACTAACTAACGCACGCACACATGCACGCACGCACACACAGACATCATTTCATAATCCGGGAGATAAAAACTAGAAATAGGACGCCCTGTTGATAGTAGGTGCGAATAGAAACAGGATAGCATAGAAGAATACACATTATCACGTGTAATGGCCACCCCATGAATCTTTTGCCAAAATTTTACAGTAGTCTTACAAGACCCTGTTTCATTTGTAAAATATATCAATGATGCTTAAATATTTATTAGTGTAGATGTAAATTATTTCAGCTTCATGCCTTTTTGCATTGGTTGGGTCAAAAATTTTGATGAAATCACTCTATCTTGCACGGTTAAGAAGATAGAAGCAAATTCCTGTTTTTCTATTTTTGGCAAAAATTTGAAAATTGCCAAGAGTACATTTCTTAGATACCCTATGGGTCGAAAATTTCAACGAACTAACTCTATTTTGCACAGTTAAGGCCAAGTTTTGTTTTTCCATTTTGGGCAAAATTCAAAATGGCCGCCATATTTGGGGAGGGGAATTTTTTTTGAAAATTGCAAAGAGTACATTTCTTAGATACCCGTGGGTCGAAAATTTCGACGAAATCGCTCTATCTCGCACGGTTAAGGAGATAGAAGGAATTTTGTGTTTTGCCATTTTTGGCAAAAATTCGAAAATTCAAAATGGCCGCCATTTTTGGGGAGGGGCAAAATTTTTTGAAAATTGCAAAGAGTACATTCCTTAGATACCCTGTGGGTCGAAAATTTCAACGAAATCGCTCTATCTCGCACGGTTACGGAGATAGAAGCAAATTTGTGTTTTGCCATTTTGGGCAAAAATTCGAAAAATTCAAAATGGCCGCCATTTTTGGGGAGGGGAAAATTTTTTGAAAATTGCAAAGAGTACATCCCTTAGATACCCTATGGGTTGTAAATTTTGACGAAATCGCTCTATCTCGCACGGTTAAGGAGATAGAAGCAAATTCGTGTTTTGACATTTTTGGCAAAATTTCGAAAATTCAAAATGGCCGCCATTTTAGGAGAGGGGAAAATTTTTTAAAAATTGCCAAGAGTACAATGCTCAGATACACTGTGGGTCAAAAATTTTGACGAAATCGCTCTCTCTTGCACGGTTAAGGAGATAGAAGCAAATTTGTGTTTTGCCATTTTTGGCAAAAATTCGAAAATTCAAAATGGCCCCCATTTTTGGGGAGGGGAAATTTTTTTTTAAATTGCCAAGAGTACAATGCTCAGATACCCTGTGGGTCGAAAAATTTCGACAAAATCGCTCTATCTCGCACGGTTAAGGAGATAGAAGCAAATTTGTGTTTTGCCATTTTTGGCAAAAATTCGAAAATTCAAAATGGCCGCCATTTTGGGGGAGGGGAAAATTTTTGGAAAATTGCAAAGAGTACATTCCTTAGATACCCTGTGGGTCGAAAATTTCGACGAAATCGTTCTATCTCGCACGGTTTAGGAGATATGAGCACATTTGCCTTTTTCAGTATTCAAAATAGCCAATTACTCATTTATTTAATTAATTACTCACTCATCTATGAAGCAATTCCCCCCAAAAGCAATCCCATACAAGCTATTAACCCAATGAACCTCCATACCAAATTTCAGAGAGCTAGGCTTAATAGCATTCCTTAAAATGTCTGGAAACCAAAGAGCTACTCAAAAGTAGCAAAGTAGCTATTACTCAGTTAGCTATAGAGCTATCATCACCAAAAGCAATCCCATACAAGCTATTAACCCAATACACCTGCATGCCAAATTTGGTAAAGATAGGATGAGAACTGTTGCCTAAAATGTCTGGAAACCATGTGGGACGCCGGACGGCGGAAAAAGCAAAAATAATATGTCCACCCCCCAGTGACAATTGAATAGTAAGATGATGGCAGTAATCAGTAAACTAAAAATTATAAATCTGTAAAATTTATTAACTGAAGTTTAGGTGTCAATTGAAATAGCACAATTAAGTAAATGGAAAATTTAATGGTTAAATTAAATTTTTATTAGTTAATATCTTACCTAGTGGACCAGTGCATTTGTCCGGCGCGCAGCCGGTCCCGCCAAACGTTAGACAAAAACGTCCTGAGCTGGGCTCTGACCGGGACCGGTAGTGTACTCCTCATTCGCCAGGTGTCGTGACTGCACCCAGCTCCCCTACTGCGCGTGCGCGCGCATGCGTACTTCCTCTTTTTGTGGCCTACCTAAGAATGTCCCCCTTTGAGCTATTGCGGGGCAGGTAGGGTGGGACTCTCTTGGTCCACTAGGTAAGATATTAACTAATAAAAATTTAATTTAACCATTAAATTTTCCATTTTATTGCGTTAATATATCTTACCTAGTGGACCAGTGCAGAATAACTACCCAGTGGTTGGCGGGTAGCTATGGGCAAAGGGGAGACCGAGACTCTAAGATCTACATATATACTCCGTAAATCCAGAGGAAATCACCCGGGAAGGGTTTCTAACTACCCTGGATAGGTACAGTCTCTCTCCCCCCCCCCCCCCTTTTGTTTTGTAGCTGACGAGTTCCCGAGGAAGTGAAGAAGGGGACGTTTTTTTTTTTTTTTTTTTTTTTGTACATGTATGAATACATATATACACCACTACACACTATATACATGGGAGCCTCTGCTTAGTCCCTAATTTGTTGGGCAGCTACCACAGGACCCAAATGGTACACATCCGAGTCTGCCCATGCCAAGTCCTTCAAGTAAAATTGGGTGAAGGTGTTATGAGATTTCCAGTGACAGGCTGCCAAAATCTGGTCTAAGGGAACACCCCCCTGAAAGGCTTTGGACGCCGCGAACGCGCGAACGTCATGAGCCCGAACCTGATGCAACTGTTGAGCCTGTTGGTCTGACATCTGGTAACAAAGGACTATGGTTTGTTTGATCCAGGAGGAAACGGTAGCAGGGACAATATCCTTCTGGAAGCTCTTCCTAAAGGAAACAAAAACCAATTCCTTGCCTGAACGGAGATCTTTGGTTTTGTCCAAGTAATAACGGAGTGCCCGGACCGGGCACAGACTCCTATCCTCCTTGAGGGATTTGTCCAATGAAGGAGCCAAGGCTGGAATGATAACAGGGGCCACGCAAGCGGGACCCTCTTTAGCCAGGTGGTTCTTAGAGATGAAACTAGGAGAAGGCGATAATGAAACATTTGACCAATCCTCTTGGTGCCTAATGTTCCTGTGGACCCAAGCATGAATTTCACTCCTCCGTTTCCCAGAGCCCAAGGCTAGAAGGAAGACAGTCTTAAAGGTGAGGTACTTCAGCGAAGCCTTCCTGAGAGGTTCAAAAGGAGGTTGTGTAAGTTGGTGAAGGACCAAAGACAAATTCCACGTAGGAACCCCACGCCTGCCTTTTGGTTTGTCCCTATGAAAACTGTCCAACAACCTGGACAAGTTTTCATCCTTGCTGATGTTAATTCTGGAATTCCCCACTTTGTCGGCTATGGCAGTCCTATAGCCTTCTATGGTACTAGGTTGAAGATGTTTCTCCTGAAAAAGGGAAAGGAGAAAATCCGCAATTTGCTCTATAGAGGGAGTCCTGAAGTCCACCTGATTCTTTTCACACCATCTGACAAAAACGGACCACTTTGATTCATAAATGGCTCTGGTAGAGCGTCTTTGAGGAGCCTCAATTCTTGTTGCCACTTCTGCCGAGAACCCGGCCTGCTGGATGGCAGAGGCTCTAGGAGCCACGCATGAAGGTTCAGATTGGGCAGGTCCCGGTGAGGACACTGATTGAACGGTTGAGTGATCAATTTCGACACCTGAGGGAGCAGGAGAGGAACTTGAGCTGACATGCTGACCAGGTCCCAAAACCAAGGCATGTTGGGCCAACCTGGTGCTATCAGAATGAGACGACGGAATCCGTGGTCCAAGAGTTTCGTTACCACCTGATGAAGAAGGGCCATTGGTGGAAAGGCATAAGCGTCCAGGTCCTCCCAAGGGAGACTTAAGGCGTCCACTCCCCACGCTGATTGGTCTGGAACCGGGGATACAAACCGGGGAAGTTTGTGATTGAACCGGGTGGCAAACAGGTCCACAGACGGGCGGTGCCAACGCCGGCATATTTGAGCAAACACCTCCGGGAGGAGGGACCATTCTGTTTGGATCACCTGATTGAGTCGGGACAGCTTGTCGGCTATGACGTTCAGGTGACCCGGAATATGCCTGGCCCTCAAGACAATCTGCCTTTGATTGCACCAAAGCATCAGTCTCCAAAGGAGGGCACAGAGTGAGCCTGATTTCATACCCCCTTCCTTGTTGATGTAAGAGACCACAGTGGTGTTGTCTGTACAAACAAGAACTATCTGGTTGCAACATAACTGCTCGAACCGTTTTAAGGCTAGCAGGACCGCCTTGAGCTCCAACAAATTTATGTGCAAGGCGCTTTCTGACTCCAACCAAACTCCTTTTGCCATGTAATCGCCTAAGTGAGCGCCCCAACCTTCGTTTGAGGCGTCTGTAAACAGTTGAAGGGCGTGTCGAAGAGGGTGTAAGGGTTGACCGGAGAGCACCTTGGCCGGGTCCAACCACCACCTTAGATGTACATGGAGAGATGAAGGAATTGGGATGACCTTTTCCAGCGATTCCGGGGCATGCCAATGCTTTTTTAGGTGCCACTGAATGGGCCTCATATGCAGCCGCCCCGACACTACCTGTTTTTCTGTTGCTGTCAGAAGGCCGATTAAAGACATGAACTGCCTGACTGTGCAACATTCCAGTCCCAGGAGAAGGTTGAGTTTCTGAGATAGACTCCTCCACCTGTCCTGAGTTGGTGTGACTAACCCCTGAGATAGGTCGAAATGATAACCTACGAAGTCGAAGGTTTGTTGGGGAACTAGCTCTGACTTGTCCATGTTGACTACCCACCCTAGCGAGCGGCAAAGGTCCAAAAGGATCTGGGTATGACGTAGGCAAATTTCCCGGCATGGGGCTCTCAGTAACCAATCGTCTAGGTATTGGTGGATTCGAATACCCCTCGATTGAGCCATGAGTTTTACCTCCTTGACCACCTTTGTGAACTCCAACGGAGCCGTCGACAGGCCAAAGGGAAGTGCTGTGAACTGAAAAGTCTGACCTTTTAAGTGGAACCGGAGATATTTTCGCGACCTGTGGTTTATGGGAATGTGAAAATAAGCATCGCTGAAATCCAGCGAAGAGACCCACTCCCCCTGTTGCAGGGAGAGTCTGATGGTCTCCGGAGTTTCCATCTTGAACGTTGCTGGGGCAAGGTAAAGGTTCAGTTGGCTTAGATCTAGAATGGGCCTCCATTTCCCGTTGGGTTTTGGTACCAGGAACAACCGGTTGTAGAAACCCAGAGATGACTGAACGGCCACCTTTTCGATAGTCTGTTTTTGACCTAGGGAATGCAATGCCTCGTTCAGACTTTTGTTTCGAGAGGGATTTGATGAACCACTGATAATCACAGGAAATCTTGCCAGAGGTGGTCTCTCCTTGAAGGGTAGTTGATACCCTTCCCTGAGGATGGAGACTACCCTTGGATTTGAACCCAGGGAGAGCCAAACCTGCCAAAACAGTTGCAGACGGCCTCCCACAGGTGGATCTTTTGCAACACATGGGGCATTTGTTACATTTGGGGCAAAAAGACACTGATTTACAGACAAAGCACTGTTCACAGATTTTATTCCTATTTGAGAATGAGAGGGTCTTACGTTTTTCTTTTGTAACAGCCCTTTTACAAAAGGTACAGGAGGAACAACATGCAAATTTACAGTCTCTTGAAAAGTCTCTTTGTTTGCTGATGACACTAGATTGAGATCCCCTAAACTTGAACTTAACACAACTGGGGGACTCAGTAGCTGTTGATTGTCATTTATACGGTTTTGTACCACGGGCAGGCTTGGAGTAGTAAGTAGAACCAGATCCACCTCTACCACGACCTCTACCCCTGCCTCTGCCTGAGAATTGCCTCCAAGGTTGTTGATTTTGGGAAGAGGAGAAGCCGGATTGACGACTCTCTTTCTTTTCATATGGTTGATACCGGAATTGATGCTTCTTTGAGTGCTGATATGTGCCCGGGCCGGGACCAGTAGCACTCTTGTTTGAATCATATTTTTGAATATCCTGCTCCGCTACTGCCAGTACATCATCCGGGAATAACCCGTAAGTGAACAGGGGAGCATTTCGTAGTTTATTCCAGGTATCAGGTTTCAGGCCTGGTTTAACGTACTCGAGATAAGAATCTCTCCTCAACAAAATGAAGTTGGCTAGCTGAACAAATAAACTGTCTGCGAGGTGCTGGAAGGCAGTACCTAAGGCAACAGAAACACTACTGTGGAAAGCTGACAAGTCTTTCAAATCCCTGATGGCGTCGGTGACCTCCTTAGGGGCCTTGCCCTGAACAATGGTAGCGTTTAAAAATGAAATGTGTTGATTCATTTTGTCCTGAATTTCACTAACGCACCTGTTGAATCCTGCTGCGTGATTGGTAATCAAAGAGCCTTCCTTAGCACATTGCTCCCACCTTCGAAGAATCTCCTGAGGGATAGGCCTAGATGCTGGTCCTGAAGATGGATATGAGGAAGTCTTGGCAATACGGGAAAATTGAGAGTTCAGGCGTGCTTCGGAACCCGACCAGCCAAAGATTGTACGTCCAGGTCTTTGATTTATATCCTGTTTGAGTCGTGACTGTGTATACCACTTTGCCTGGCTTTTGGGTGTTCTGACAAACTGGTCTTGTTTCAGACCTGCGGCCTCTTGGGAACGAGAAGGGTAACCTTCTGCAACACGAGTGTTCAGTTTTTCCATCTTATAGCAAAGCCAGTCGTCAGCTGGTAACTCCACTGAAACTTTGCCTGAGCGACGAGGATATTTCCCTTTCCAAGGGTTGTCAGAACGGTTGTCTGCATCACTTGCTGAAGCCTCAAAATCTGGTATGTGAGACCAGCCAAGAAAGGAACGGACCGACCGGACCGTTTCTCTGTAGTTCATTTCCTCATTTTTCTCATTGATTTCAGTATCTGAAAGTTCACCCTCCTCACCAGATTCCTTATCTGACCGGTCCGGAAGGGGTTCCCCGTCTGACAGAGCCGGATCCGGCTGAGTAAAACTATCCGGTGCAAAGGAAGCAGAAGTACTGGTATACTGCGGACCGGTAATGACCGGTTGAGAGGAGGACCCTAAGGAAGAGACACTGGTGATAGCAGGCACAGTTTCCTCCGGTTCACCAAGAACTTGTAAACCCGGACCGGGTACCACTGTCTTGGGAGGAATAGGGTCCCTAGCAACCTGACTTGCAGAACCGGCAGCAGCGGCCGGTTTGATAGACTTCTTATGTTTTGACTTCCCTTTCTGTTTTTTAACAGAAGAAGCAGAATCCTCTACAGCCTGACCCGGAGGCCT
Organism: Sabellastarte sp. h YS-2021; assembly: GCA_964017235.1. Classification (NCBI taxonomy): domain Eukaryota; kingdom Metazoa; phylum Annelida; class Polychaeta; order Sabellida; family Sabellidae; genus Sabellastarte; species Sabellastarte sp. h YS-2021. Next base: position 144,049,509 of record OZ024928.1, read on the forward strand.
CACCGGACCGGTGGCTCTGGGGTCAGGAGAGGGATTGATAAAGGGCGTGTCAGAAACAGGGGCTTGACTCTTTGAAACAGGCATCTTTGGAGTAGAAAAAATGTTGGTCCTTGTAAGGAGAGCCTCAAAACGGGCGAATTTTTCCTCCAACTGATTATTCAATAGTTCAAAATCCTGACGGGAGACAAAGTCTCCAGTACCTGTCTGATCAGAAACCGGGAAAGCACCGGTAACAATCTGTCCCTGCGCATGCGCAGTGTCCGGAGGCATCTCAAGTTCATCCTGTTCCTCCACCGGACCCACAACCGTAACTTTACTGGGAGAAATCAAAATCCCTGCTTTTTTGTCTTTTCGGATTTGATACTGTGGGGTTGCAAGCATACCTTTCTGGGAGTCAGACAACGCATCACACAATTCACAGTCCTGACCTTTGACACAAGGGTCATCTCCCACCTTTTTGTCCCTACAGCGGGCACACTTTTTATGAAGGTCAAACCCCGCCATAACATGGCCACAACTACCACGCCTCTGTCCTGGTGATGCCATGGTAAATATATTTTGCAATATCCAAAGCTTTCCTTCTAATTCGTTTGCAAATAGACAATATAATTTAAAGTTTATTTTACTGAAATTTATCCGCTAAAACACTATGGCGCCAAACAAAAAGAGGAAGTACGCATGCGCGCGCACGCGCAGTAGGGGAGCTGGGTGCAGTCACGACACCTGGCGAATGAGGAGTACACTACCGGTCCCGGTCAGAGCCCAGCTCAGGACGTTTTTGTCTAACGTTTGGCGGGACCGGCTGCGCGCCGGACAAATGCACTGGTCCACTAGGTAAGATATATTAACGCAATAAAAAGTACATTTAATAATCAGCCACAGTTATCCAAATATCTTTTGAAAAGAGAAATATGTCACAAATATGGCAGGTCAATACACTTTGGTAGAGCCAAGGTTAAAAGTCATAACAATGACAATGCACAACATTTTCCAACATATAGCCCAGACAAGATTTTAAGGGTCAAGGTCACTACAAGTCATACCAGGATGTTGCACACCTATACCCCCTGACCAATATCTCCCCCCCCCCCCCCCCCCCCCCCCCCCCCCCCCCCCAATTATCATCTTTCTACACCTTATGGATCCTGAGATACGGCCTGGGGCAAGATTTTATATGTCAAGGTCACTACAGCAAGGTCCAAGGTGAAATCAAGGTCACACCACGACGTTGCGCACTTACACTGCCTTACCAATTTCCCTACTAAGTATCAACTTCCTATGCCTTACGGTTTATGAGATATTGCTTGGACAAGATTTTAAAGAATAAGGTCACTACAGCAAGGTCAAAGGTCAAATCAAGGTCACACCATGACGGTACATCCCTACCCCACCTAACCAATGTCCCTACCAGGTATCAACTTCCTGCCCCTTACGGTTTATGAGATATATGTCACTGACTTTATCAATGGACTAAATTGAAAAGATACACTGACATATACAATTTATACAATTATGTGTTTATTCATGTATTCACAAGCTCAGATATTTTTTTACACTATATATTTAATTATTTTCATATTCCTTCAAATGACAAATACAAAGTCACATTTGTCATCATGTATTTTTTTAGGGTAGTTTACATATGACAACCTAGACAGGTCATGTCTGTAAACATGTCCAAAGTACGCACAGTATTACACAATACACGTATAATTTATGTGACTCTACATGTTGTGTGGTTTAAAGGTCTGACAAAGAAAACAAGCAATCAGTGCCCGTGAACGGGCTCTGTGTCAGCTGACTGTAGGTTTTGAGTTTCAGATTAGAAGTGAAAGAAGGAAAGGACACAAAAGTTATGCTCTGCAAATGGTACACAGAAGTAAGTACCAAGTTAACTATTAAGGAGTAAAAAGTAGGTAGAAAATATATTCAAACAAAATACTGTAAATGCAATAGTTTTAAAGTTACAACTGATTTACTCAACAGTGAGAATCTGAAAGTAGCTATTGCTCAGCTATGCCAGGGGCTACAGGTCTGCAATTTTACTATGTTATAGTTAACCCGAAAGTAGATGAATAACACATTTAAACAAAATACTCTAAAAAATTGCGACAGTTTTCAAGTTAAAACTGATTTACTCAACAGTGATAACTTTAAAGTGGCTATTACTCAGCTATGCAATGACCTACAGGCCTGCATTATTATGTTATAGCTGAACCAAAAGTAGCTGAATAACATACTTAAACAAAGTACTCCAAATGCAATGTTTTAACTTTACAACTGATTTACTCAGCAGTGATAACCTCAAAGTAGCTATTGCTCAGCTGTGCAATGATGTTACAGGTCTGCAATTTCACTATGTTATAGAGGACTAAAGTGTAGGTGAACAACATATTCATATTTAAAGAAATTACTGTTAAATGCAATAGTTTTAAGGTTACAACTGATTTACTCAACAGTGAGAATCTCAAAGTAGCTATTGTTCAGCTATGCCATGAGCTACAGGTCTATCATTTCACTATGGTATAGCTGATCCCTAAGTAGGTGAATATCATATTTATACAAAATACTCTAAATTCAATAGTTTTCAACATACAACTGATTTACTGAACAATAATAACCTCAAAGTAGCTATTACTCAGCTATGCAATGATGTTACAGGTCTGAAATTTCACTATGTTATGGCCGACCTAAAAGTAGCTGGATAACATATTAATACAAAATTCTCTAAATGCAATAGTTTTCAAGTTACAACTGATTTACTCAACAGTGAGAACCTCAAAGTATCTATTGCTCAGCTATGTCAGGAGCTATAATGTCTGCAAGTTTACTATGTTATAGCTAACCAAAAAGTAGATAAATAACATATTTAAACAAAATTCTCTAAATGCAATAGTTTTCAAGTTATAAGCAATTTACTCAACAGTGATAACCTCAAAGTAGCTATTACTCAGCTATGCAATGAACTATAGGTCTGCAATTTCACAATGTTATAGCTGTCCCCAAAACAGGTGAACAACATATTGAAACAAAATACTCTAAACGCAATAGTTTTCAAGTTATAAGTAATTTACTCAACAGTGATAACCTAAAAGTAGCTATTACTCAGCTATACCATGAGCTACAGGTCTGCAACTTTGCTATGTTATGTAGCTGACCCAAAAGTAGCTGAATAACATTTTACACAAAATTCTGTATATGCAATAGTTTTCAAGGTATAAGTGATTTTACTCCTTATGGAAGTTACTGAAAAGTCACAAAGTAGCTATTACTCATTTAGCTATGGGGATAGATGCCCAAGTTACTCACCATGTTATAGCTATGAAAAAAGTAGCTGAATAACATATTTTAGCAAAATGCTCTAAATGCAATACTTTTCAAGTTATAAGTGAATTAGTGAATGATTTTATGAATTTTAAAGCATTAAAAATTATTTTAAAAATTTATAAAAAAATAATTAAGAAGATCCAGGTCTTATACTGACACAAAGGAATCGACCTGTGACCTAGTACATACATGCAAGATGAGAGAGGAATCCCTCCAATAGTCACTGAGAAAATTGTGATAAAGTGTTGAAATTTTCACACTTTGGGTGGGGGTACCTCGCTTCTAACTGCTCTGGGGAACAGACAGATCTGTATGAATTTTACAATTTATCATCCTCGATAGATAAGGTATCTTTTAAAAGTAACAGCATGTCTCTGGGTCTTGTACTTTTGGAGGAGAAGATCTTCACATGGACGCGGACACGTACGCGTATGCAGACGCCACAGAGTGATGCCATAATGTTAGTTGACATAAAAAGCTGAAATATTGTACAAAAAATGATAATTATATCTGTGATGCATTTATGTAAAATGTGTATTAAATCTTACAGTCTTAAGGCCCAAACACACCAAACCGATCAGGGCCTGTATTCACAGAGATTCTTATTCTTAGAATTAGTCTTATTCTTATAATTTTTCCTTAGAATTGTCATTTTTCTTAGAAAAATTTCAAGAATAAGAATATTCCTATTCACAAAGATTCTTATTCTTAGAATCACACTTATTCTTAGAATTTTTCTAAGAATGGTTATTATTCTTAGAATTTTTCTAAGAATAAGAATTTGCTATTCTAAGAAATTGATTTAAATCTAAGACTGGCACATAGCATGCTTAACTTAAGAAAAATAGATGCTTTGGTTATTATAGTTTAGCAACTGATTGTAAATTGACATCCAGAACAGAGTGATGCATATTAAATTGCCAATTGTGTGTACTGTAATGAAATGCAGCTTCTTTATATTATTTCAAAATTTTCTTACTTTCTGTTCACACATGCCAAGACCTGTATTCACCAACACTCTTAGAATTTTTTCATAGAATTGCACTTAGTCTAAGAAAAATTCTAAGAATTGCATACATTTCTTTTTACTTCTATTGTTAGAATTATTCTTAGCTAAGAATTGTTTTGTGACTAAGTGTAATTCTAAGAAAAATTCTAAGAATCTTTGTGAATCCAGGGTGACTGCACTATTGTCAGTGTGTACAGGTATTTACTCTATAGAACAGTGGTAAATCAAGAGGTGCTTGGCAGGGTTACTGGTTTTCACCAATTAACAGTTTTACTTCACCTAGCATTGATCTTATTTAATGTCATAATGAGGTCTACTCACTCATAACAAAATACTGAGTGTCTTATGGAAAGTGGTACACAAATAATTTTCTCTTAACCTAATTCTACTTGTAACAGGACATTTATAAGCATTTAACCTGGGACCATATTAACAAACAAGAGGAGAGTGCCCGTGAACGGGCACTGTGTCAGTTGACTGAGTGTTTTTGATTTGTGAAGGTGATAATGAGAGGAAAGCATAAATATCAGGGAAAGTGCTGTACAGAAGTACAGTAAATGGTAATTGAACAGCATGTTCAAAAGAAATTCCGAAGCTGACAGAAGAAAAGGACAAAAAAGTTGTGCCCTGCAAATGGTATTATGAAGGAAAGTAACAAGGTAACTGTTTAAGTGTAAAAAGTAGGTTAAAATATATTTAAAGAAATACTGCAAATGCAATATCCTCGTTCCATCTTGAAGAAGGGATCCAAGATCAAATCCAACCACACAAAAACATTCCCAGCCCATGATTTCCTGTAGGTTGGTTTACCATCCCAAACCTGTAGGACCAATAATAAGCGAGTTATAAGCACTTTTAAGTTTGGCTATCCTCAATTAACCTTGAAGGAGGAGTCCAAGGTCAAATCCAACCACACCAGAAGAATCCCAGCCCATGATTTCCTATATGTTGGTTTACCATCCCAAACCACTAGGACCAATAATAAGCGAGTTATAAGCACTTTTTAAGTTTGGCTATCCTTGTTTGACCTTGAAGGAGGGGTCAAAGGTCAAATCTGACCACACCAAAAGATTCACAGCCCATGATTTCCTACAGGTGGGTTTACCATCCCAAACCTCTAGGACCAATAATAAGGGAGATATAAGCACTTTTCATGAATGACAAAGAAACACCTGTGGCGGCCATCTTGTTTTTCAAAATGAGGCCAAAAATATTCCCAGTCAAGATTTTATAATGAGGAACATATCCTGCGAATTGGAGATCTCTACCTATAATACCCTTTGCTCTAGAGGGCCAACAAAAGTCCTTGTTTAAAGTCGAATAAACGTCCCTGGCAGCCATCTTGTTTTTCAAAATGAAGCCAAAAATATTCCCAGGCAACATTTTATGATTATTAATATATCCTGCAAACTTGAGAAGGCTAGCGATAATATTTTTTTCGTTAGAGCGGTAATGGTGAAATCTCTTTACACACTGCGGCTATCCAGTGGATACAATGATTTACTCAACAGTGAGAACCTGAAAGCAGCTATTGCTCAGCTATGCCATGACATACAGGTCTGCAATTTCACTATGTTATAGCTGACCGAAAATTACGTGAATAACATATTTAAACAAAACACTCTAAATGCAATAGTTTTCAAGTTTCAACTGATATACTCAATAGTGATAACCTCAAAGTAGCTATTACTCAGCTATGCAATGAGCTACATGTCTGAATTTTTACTACGTTATAGCTGACCCAAAAGTAGGTGAACAACATATTTAAGCAAAATACTGTAAATGCAATAGTTTTCAAGTTACAACTGATTTATTCAATAGTGAGAACCTGAAAATAGCTATTGCTCAGCTATGCCAAGAGTTATAGGTCTGTAATTTCACTATGTTATAGCTGACCCAAAAGTAGGTGAACAACATATTTTAATAAAATACTCCAAATGCAATATTTTTCAAGTTACAACTGATTTACTCAACAGTCAGTACCTGAAAATAGCTATTGCTCAGTTGTGCCATGAGCTACAGGTCTGTAATTTCACTATGTTATAGCTGACCCAAAAGTAGCTGAATAACATGTTTACACAATTACAACTGATTTACTCGACAGTGAGAACTTCAAAGTAGCTATTACTCAGCTATGCAATGAACCACAGGTCTGGAACTTTACTATGTTACAGCTGACCCCAAAATAGGTGAATAACATATTTAAACAAAATACTCTAAATGCAATAGTTTTCAAGTTATAAGTAATTTACTCAACAGTGATAACCTAAAAGTAGCTATTACTCAGCTATGCCATGAGCTACAGGTCTGAAATTTTACCATGTTATAGCTGACCCAAAAGTAGCTGAATAACATATTTATACGAAATTTTCTAAATGCAATAGTTTTCAAGTTACATGTGATTTTACTCATGATGGAAGTTACTGAAAACCCAAGTTACTCACCATGTTGTAGCTCTGAAAAAAGTAGCTGAATAACATATTTTAACAAAATGCTCTAAATGCAACACTTTTCAAGTTATAAGTGATTTAGTGCATGATTTCATAAATTTTAATGCATTAAAAATTATTAAAATAATTTATTAAAAAAAAATAAGGCAGATCCAGGTCTTACACTCACACAAGAGAATCTACCTCTGGCCTAGCACATATATGCAAGATATAAGAGAAATCCCTGCAATAGTCACTGAGAAAATTGTGATAAAGTGTTGAAATTTTCACACTTTTGGTGGGGGTACCTCCCGTATAATGTCTCTAGCAAACAGACGAACAGACAGATTTGCATGCCTTGGAACAATTTTTCATCCTCGATAGATAAGGTATCTTTTAAAAAAAACAGCATGTCTCTAGGCCTTGTAGTTTTGGAGGAGAAGTTGTTCACGCGGACGCATACGCCCACGCCGCAGAGTGATGACATAAATATAGGATAAAGCATACTGTGTTTTTCAGCACATTTTAGCTAATTTTTCACTCATTTTTAGCTAATCCCTTTACGAATACAACCCTGTTACACTAAAACTTAATTTAGATTTAATTCAGACCAGTTCAACCTTGCATATCAACATCAGTCATAGCATGTTGATTTTTATTTTTAATTTCAACAATTGGTGTAAATGGAATGTATTGACAATGACAATAAATGAACAGCCAAATCTGTTGAAAACTGAACACATCTTAACAATACTTCTCAATACAGCATATCTTCACACAGGGCAAATTAAGCACATTACAGAATAGTCCCACAAGAGATACAAACTGTCCTATGTATGTTGTTTTTTATTTGACCCTAAAGGAAAATTCATAGACGAAATATAAAATTGCCAAAATAATTCTCAGTGCATAATTTCCTGTAAGTTCAAATTAGGGCTGTTAAAGAGTACTCGAGTACTCGTTCAAGATTAGGTTACTATATTATTTGGAGTACAAAATGAACAAAAGAGTACTCTTTTACACTCAAATAGTGGCCTTTTATAAACCATTCTTGATAAAAGTGACATAAACTGGGTAAATTTCTGTTAATTTTCAGGGGAAAATGGCACATTTTGTTGTATTTATCACTAAAAAGAGTACTCATTTTAGAGTAGAGTAATGGTGAGAGAGTACTCGAGTACAAAATTTGCTACTCGTGGCAGCCCTAGTTCAAATCCTGTTTGATCCTTAAGGAGTCAAAGGCCAGAAGATCAAATAATGTCAAACTGATCCTGGATGTCAATATTTATGGTTTTCTTAAGCTCCATAACAAAGTTGAATTTCCACAACTATAACCTAAAACATGTCAGAACATAGCTAATTAGGATCTCTATATAGACTTTTGTACTCTCTAGCTGACCCTAAATGAAAAAGTGTCAAGGTCAAATGTTACAGGTTTATAGACGAGCACTATATGAGAATTGGATCAATATGTTACAAATTGGCAAAAATTTTACATTCTAAAAGCTGCCTTCAAAATCTAACTTGTTGGTCTAGGTCACCAAAAAATAGGCATCTTGTCCATATATATTCTATATTCATATGTTAAATTTAACAGGTCTGGGCTCCAACAATTGACAATGCTCCAATTTGACCTTAGCTGAACATGAAATCCCTATCTTTGACTATGACATCTCTATGTCAAAACTTTATGAATTACCACACTTCAAAGCAAATCTTTGCCATGTTGGCAACAGTGAAGATCTTAAAACCAATATATCTTGGACTTTTGTCACCGTATATGATTGTCATGCATCTTTATTATACAATTAACTTAACTGATATTTGTATGAACTTAGATATGGATTCAGTGATTTATTTACTTTTCATGTCATGATTTACAAAAACATATGTTTATTTAATCTTTTTTGGTTACCTTTGTTACAAACATTAAATTTCCATCCTCTATTACAGTATTTATAGGATGTAAATATGATACATTTGAACATGAAGGAAAAATAAAAAAAGTATTCAAAATATCAGCTAGAAACATCAATTGCAATCCATTAATTATGATATCCTTTGGACTTTTTTCTTTTCTCTATGGTTCAGAACAAAAAGTAAAACATTATATTTATTTAATGAAAAGACCCACGATAATACGCTTGACTCTATGACAGGTCTTACGTTCTGCACTACACTCTAGTTCTGAAGCAATACTCCCTTCTCCTGAATCTAAGAAAGGTCTTGCTGACCAGTTTGTCACTTTTTTCAGTGACAAAATAGCAAAAATTAGAAACTCATTTTCCTCTAGTGACTCATTCACCCTTCCTCCTCCACCTGATGTGCCTAATTTCAGCTGCTTTAAACAAGTTTCTCAGGAGGAAATTAGAAAAATTATCATGAAGTCACCGTCTAACTCTTGTTTATTAGATCCATGGCCCACATTTCTTGTTAAAGAATGTATAGATAATCTACTGCCCTCTATTCCAGGCTTGTTAACTGCTCATTGTCAGAAGGTGTTGTACCAGATGAGTTTAAGAAGGCTATTGTAACCCCATTAATTAAAAAGTCATCACTATCACCCAATGACTTAAAAAAACTACAGGCCTGTTTTAGGGCTGGGCTTCATATCGAAACTTGTTGAATGTGTTGTTGTTTCTCAATTGAATGACCATGTCAGTTTGAACGGACTAGAGAATGTCAGGCAGTCTGCCTATAAACTAGGTCACTCAGCTGAATCTGCATTGCTTTCAATTAAGAACGATGTTCATCTGGCTTTTGCTAAAGGTGAGGCTATTGCTGTTGTTCTCGTAGATCAATCAGCACCATCTGATACTATTGACCATGATACGCTTGATTCCCTTAGCTCTTGGTTTGGTGTCAGCGGGGTTGTCCTCGATTGCCTCAAGTTTTATCTCTCAGACCGTGTTCAGTGCATTAAGATTGGGTCAATTTTATCTGATGCCAAAAAGTTATTGTATGGTGTGCCTCAAGGCTCTGTCCTGAGGCCAATATACTACTCCGCTGAGTAAAGTTATACAGAATCATCCTGGTATTAGTTTCCAGTTCTATGCTGATGACACACAATTGTATGTGCACCTCACACATAAAAATGTTGCCTTGGCCCTTGATAAGCTGTCACGCTGCCTACAAGACATTAAGAGATGGCTCTCTACAAATACGCTTAAGCTAAATCCTGATAAGACCGAATTCATTGTGTTTGGCTCTAAGTCTCAGCGTGAAAAACTTAATCACTCCTTCCTAGTCAACATACTCGGTAATCTTATATCACCACTAGATGCAGTTAGGAACCTTGGTGTCTGGTTTGATTCACATTTCTAATTCTCTTGTCATGTATGAAGGTCTGCAGGGCTTGTTTTGCTCATGTCCAGGATCTTAAGCGACTCCGAGGACATCTGACATATGAAGCTGCCCTTATGGCTGCCAATGTTCTGGTCGGAAGTTGTTTTGATTACTGTAACTCTCTGTTCAGAGGTCTCTCAGCTCTGGATCTGCGTAAACTTCAATGTGTTCAGAACAGTCTTGCCAGAACTGTGGCCAACACCACAAAGTATTCACACATCACTCCAGTTTGAAAAGCACTACATTGGTTGCCGATTAAGTACCGTTCTATCATTAAGACTGTCGTGCTTGTTTATAAGTTCCTACACAGTGATAACCCCAAATACTTTGAACCCTTTCTGGTACCCAGACATAGTGCATATAACACTCGTCGAAGTCAATCTGATGGCATGTTTCTTGAGGTTCCCCACTTTGCTTCAGTTTTCAAGTCTCGAAAGCATTTTGGACTCAGTTTTGTGTATGACGCACCTATGATTTGGAATGACCTTCCTGACGAGGTCCGCTCTGCAAACTCACTTGCCTCCTTCAGGTCAAAGCTAAAGTCATACCTCTTTGGAAAAGCAGATCCACCCTAAATTTCCAATGACCTCCTGCTTTCTCCGCGGTGCTGACCCCTGTAATGTCTCTGGTTTATGAATATTGAACAATGTTTTTGTCTGATGCGCCTTAGAGTCTGCCTTTTGACAGAGACTAAGCGCTATAAAAGTGCTATTAGAATTAGAACTTGGTAATATTCATATATTCACAGTAATATAACAATATTTATATCACTCCAATTAGGCATTATTTGTGCTAAAACAATTGAACTATGTCTAATAGAAGCTGAAAAGATGCCCTAAAGGCCTAAACCACATTTTTTTCTGTAAAATTATTTTGAAATATTCCTTGAGCTCACATATTTTCTCTGGGCCCTACTTAGGGATGTAAAATATGTAGTATTGTACAGAAAAAATCCCTAACTTTTATATGAGATAATATCAAACTATCATCAAATCAGACAATCTAATTGCAAATTTATTTAAAAAAATAGTGTCAGAGATGCCCGTACCCCACAGCCTGGGAAAATAGTTTTCAACACCATGACATATAGAAGTAGTGAAACAGAACAAAGACCGGAAGACTTTTAGAGCAGTGTCACTTATATAAAGGTCCAAATAATGTTTAAGTAGAGAAAATAATATCTAATAGAAAGAAACTGTATGTAAAGATAAAGTACTAAAACAAGACAATTCAATAGCAAGATGACAGCATTAATCAATAAACTATAAAATACGAAGCTGTAAAATTTATTAATTGGAGAATAGCTGTCAATGAAAATAGCATAATTATGTAAAAGTGCATATAATTAATAATCAGTTGCAGCAATCCATATATCGTTGTCATAAGAGAAAGATGTCTCAAATATGGCAGCTGAACACCTTAGCAGAGCAAAAAGGTCACACCATGATGCATAAATACATTTACATACACCCCCTAACCAATGTCCCTCCCAAGTGTCAATATTCTGCACCTTATGGAATCCAAGACATAGCCCAAACAAGATTTTATAGGTCAAGGTCACTACGGCAAGGTCAAAGGTCAAATCAAGGTCACACCATGCCATTGCACACCTACACCTCCTAACCAATGTCCATACCAAGTATCAACTTGCTACACCTTACCATTTCTAAGATATAGCCTGGACAAGATTTTAAAGGTCAAGGTCAATAAGGTGAGGTGAAAGGTCAAATCAAGGTCACACATGATGTTGCACACCTATAATCTCCTACCACTGTCCCTGTCAAGTATCGACTTTCTGCACCTTACAGTTTCTGAGATATCGCCAGGACAAGATTTTATAGGTCAAGGCCACTACAGCAAGGTCAAAGGTCAAATCAAGGCACACCATGATGTTGCACACCTACACCCCCCAACCAATGTCCCTACCAAGTATCAAATTCCTACACCTTACTGTTTCCAAGATATAACAAGGACAAGATTTTTTGGGCAAGGTCACTACGGCAAGGTCACAGGTCAAAACCAGGTCAGACCATAACGTTGCACATCTCCACCCCCTAACCAATGTCCCTATCAAGTATCAACTTCCTACACACTATGGTTTCTAAGATATAGCCCGGGCAAGATTTTCAAACTCAAGGTTACTACGGCAAGGCCAAAGGTCAAATCAAGGTCAGACCATGACATTGCACACCTACACCTCCTAACCAATGTCCCTACCAAGTATCAACTTCCTACACCTTACAGTTTCTGAGATACAGCCCTGATAAACTTCTTCCCGCCAACAATACCCGACAGTCCTTAGTGGGGTAATAACAGGTGCAATTTTGTTCCAATGTAAACTCACAGGAATATATTGATAGGAAAGAAAGCACTTATTGAATTAAACATTTTGTGTGACCTTAAACCACACACAATGTTACTAGATATAAATCAATCAAAATAGAAACTCTTAGGCATGAATAGTCAATACTTGAGCAAACTAATGGATTGGAAGTCTGACACTATTTGCAAGTGTTGGCATGAAGCCAGTATGTTCTCAAATCAATGGGTACAAAATATGATTAATGTTCCATTCTATCAAACTATTAGCCCATGTTTATAAATATAACATCAACAAGTGAATCTATCAAACATAATATCATACATGCCAAATTTCCAAAATAGGAAAAAAGAAACACAGGAAGGAATCTTCTAAATATTTCCACATCCAAAGAATAGTATAAAATATAATTCTTATATTGTGCATGTCCGTTATTTTTGATTGTGTAATAGGCTATCTCAATTACCAGAAGTCGGTTAGGGTTTGACCTTAAACAATACTATTACTTTGAGCTTTCATAAGAAAGAAAAAAAAACAGGACCTTTGCTAAATTATCAAGATATCTTTGAAATCTATATCTGTATATAGAAAAATACCCTTCTATAGTTTGTTAATCAGATTGCTCAAGATCAGAAAAATAATGGACACAGTCAAAAGCTAAAAGAAGCACAGGACATTCTTTTTAAACATAAAGGATCTTGAAGACAAGTGTCAAAATACATATACAGTTCTGTAATGCGGCCAACAATTGTACAAAAGTGTATTTCATACCAACAGATTTCATAACTATTATCAATGAAAGTCATTCTTCTGGAATTAAAATCAGAAAAATAGGCAGGTGAATATAACTGGCTACTGTCTGGTTATAAGTAACTGTGTCATCCAAAAACAAAACCACTAATAAAAAAAAACACCTATGTACATATCACTCACCCAGGGTCAGTTCTAAAAAGTCCTAGAATAGTTTACAGAAGGAAAATATCTAAAGGTAAAGTTAAATTAATTACAATCTTAAAAGTAAATCATAAAATCAATAAAATGAATACAAATCATTGAAATCAGATGACTTATGAAATATCAACAACATGTTATTGATTTATTTAAATTTTGTTTTCTTGTACTATTCTCTTTATCATTATCATAAAAGAAATATATTTATGATTTTCTGGTAAAAAACTGTTAAGAAATCTAGGAATATTTTCTCATCTGTCAGAAGCTCAACATCCCTGATCCATACATTAATAAGATTGAAGTTTTATCACATATTTTATTGATATTGTAAGTGTGAGGGTCACTGTAACTGCATAGAACAAAATGAAAATATTTATCACATAAACTTTTGTTACCTAAATAGTGCTGCTGCATAATTAGTAATACATTCCCTGTCACCATGACTTGCTGAATTAACATCTCAGACCATATCTTATTTGGCTTGTACATTGCCAATTTACTTTTTTGTGTGAATATGATGAACATAAAACAAGGAACCATTCCATCAGAAGTATGCCTTCAGACTTGAACCTTTTTTAAGCATCATTTGAGGAGCTGGTATCAATTTGTAAATTAAAAACTGTAATGGAAACAATATTTAACACAGTCGGCCAATGCTGTTCATTTGAACCACCTCTTTATTGGAATGATAAGAATATTCTGACTTTAAATAACAGATGAGGCAATAAGCTTTGACTAATTCAGGTGATTACATGTATTAGGATGTCAGCTGTTTGTGGTTGATTATGAACACACTTAAGTCATTTATGTGCAATAGTAACTTGATTACCATCCCCTACACCCATGCCATATTCCATTATTAGTACTGCAAAGTACTTATTTTTTCAACTATGCTGTGGCAACTAGCCAACTATATGGTTAAAAATAAAAATAGCAGAGATGCCCATACCCCACAGCCCGAGGAAATAGTTTTTGCCATACCAAACAATGTCAGTTATGTAAAAGTCCAAATAATGTTAGTGGAGAAAATAACGTTTACGAGTAAAAATCTCTATAAATTATGAAGCTGTAAAATTTATTAATTGAATTATAATAGAAATAGCACAATTAAGTAAAAGTACATTTTACTTAATACAGTAGTAGCACTGCATAAATCTTGGGTAACCAGTTGTTTCAGCGCTTTAATCTCCATACAACTTCTCCAAGGTGTGCCCACGGGAGTGATCAGGTCCCGTCCGGGGATGATTAGCTTTTAACTTTCCACTCTTTCTCACTTTTCAACCATAACCAGTTTGAGCTTCTTTCAGTGGTTTATCCCAGCCTTCTAATAAGTGTTGGTCTTTCTTTCCCTCCCATCCCCAATTCTTTCATAAACTTTACCATAGATCTTGCAACAAAACCCCGTGCACCAATTTCCACTGGATAACAAACCGCATTCCATCCGTTGGCTATACAATCTTTCACTAGGTCTAGGTATCTGAGCAGTTTCCTCTCATAAGCCTCTTCCACACCTTCCTCCCATGGAACAGTGAGTTCTATAAATATAATTCTGTTGCTACCCCTGGAGAATAAGACAATGTCTGGCCTTTGCTTAGTTTTTACAATATCATCAGGTATGACAAGCCTCACATGAGTATCCACCAATAATTCCCAGTCCCTAGCCAGGTCTAATAGTCCTGATGTGCTTTTCACTCCTTGGTTTGGCTTCTCCCCTTCTTTGACAAACCTAATGAGAGTCCTTTCTTCATTCTTCTTACACCTTAACTTTCTATCAATGGCTGAGGCCAGCTCTTGCAATACTGTGTGTTATGTTGCCAAGTGTATCTCCCTTGAGTCAGGGCCACATTGCAGCTGGAGAGAACATGTTGCAATGTACAAGGTTTGCCACACAGTTTACAATTTGGGTCTTCAGTCTTTCCCCACTTTACCAAATTAGTTGGTGTTGGTAGCACATCATATACAGACCTAAGGCAGAACTTGATTCTAAGTGGTTCCATCTTCCACAGTTCACTCCAAGTTATCTTTTTGGGGAGTACTTCTTCCCACTTCATCCAGGCACCCTGGCTTTGCATGCTGACTGCCTTTGTATGTCTTTACCCTTCTTCAGTGTTTCTTACCTCTTGTATATCTCTTTTGTCTTTTTTCTTTGCTTTACTCCATCATTGTTGGCTCCCATTGTATCCTATGGCCTGTTTTCCAACACACACCATTCCAACTATCTCCTTGTGTTCCAGTCTGCTTTTTGCTTGACTAACTGCCTCAGATACATCCCATTTTCTCCCAGTATTCATGGTTATACCCGCCTGGCTCACCATGTTGTCCTTTGACTCCTTCAGTGTTGTTTCTGCTCTGGCTTTGGTAACATTATATTCTTCGACAAGCGATGACATTGGTAGTACCAATTTTACATCCTTTCCATAGAGTGCTGCATTGGAAAATGATGGGGGAACTCCAAGCCACTGGCGCAGTCTATTGCTAATCTTGCTTTCCATCTTTCTACAGTTGACAGTGGAAAGTCATATAACATTAAGGGCCATAGTATGCGAGGGAGTATGTCATGTTGGAAGATCCAAACCTTAAACTTGCCAGGAAGTTCACTTTCATCAACAGAGAGTAGCCATTTTTCTATCTGGGCTATAGCTGACAGCTTAGTGTTGCCATCCTTCAAAGTGTCATCAAACATCTTACCTAAGCTTTTGACTGGAGCCTCACTGACCGTTGGAATTCTTTCATCACTTATTTTAAACACAAAGTTCTTCAACACCTTCCCTTTCTTGATCACTAAGGTACGAGACTTTTTGGGGTTGAACTTCATTCTAGCCCATTTAATCACACTTCTAATGATTTTAACAACCATCTGGTTTGCACAGTAAACTGTGTGGCCAGAGTTAAATCATCCATAAAAGCTTTCACTGGTGGTTGTCTGATACCTGATCTCATCAGTGGGCCTTTGCATTCCTTTTCAGCAGATTTCATAATGAGATTCACTGCACTTGCAAATATGATAACTGAAATAGTACATCCAGTAATGATGCCCTTCTCCAGCCTTTGCCAATTTGTGTTCTTTCACCTACATTGAATCTGATGTAAAATCTTTCATAGTACTGTGCTAGCATGTTCTGTATTTCATTTGGAACATGGTATCTATTGAGAGTTTCTGCAACAAGCTTATGTGGGATGGAGCCATATGCATTAGTCAAATCTAGCCACACAACTGACAGTTCTCCTTTGTTATCCCTTGCTTCTTTAATTAGTTGGTAAGTACACTAGCATGTTCCAAGCAGCCCGCAAATCTTGGGATTCCACCCTTCTGGACACTAACATCTAGGTAATTATTCTCCAACATGTAAGCAGTCATTCTCTGGGACATTAATGAGAAAAAGATTTTGCCTTCTACACTTAGTAGTGAGATTGTGCGGAACTGTTTGATGTGTCTGGATTTTTCTTCTTTGGGTATTAAGCAACCTTCTGCATACTGCCAACATTCTGGAATCTTCTGTTGTCTCCATACTACCTTGATCAGTTTGTATAGTCTGTCCAATAGCAATGGGCATTTCTTATACACTTTGTATGAGGTTCTGCTGTATCCTGGGGCTGATTTGCTTCTGGCCTTTCTCACAATTTCTGTTAACTGTACTAAAGTAGGCTCTTTCATGTTGAACTGCACCTGGACTGTCTCAGGTATCATCAGATTTTCACAATTTCCTAGCTCTGTCTCTCGGAATATGTCACTGTGTGTTTGTCTCAAATGTTCTTCTACTTCTTCCATTGTGCTCTCTAAGGTGCCACCTTTGGGTTTACCCAATAGCTCAGATGTGAACTTGTATGGATTGTTTATGAATCTTTTGTCTAGCCTTCTCTTTTTCCTGTAATACTCTGCCCTTCTTTTAGACTTTAGTTTCTCCCTTAACTCATCTCTGAGCTGTTTGATGCCTTCTTTTTCCCTTTCCTGGCAGGTCTTCCATCTATTTTGTAGGATTCGTAGCTCTTTTCTAATCTGGTTGACTCTCTCTTCTCTGTGGTTTGGCTTATTCTTTGGTGTGTTCTTTTTCTCCACAATACCAAACCTATCTCGGCCAACGCTGTGGATAATTGTGGGCAATGTCTAGCTTTCTTTCAACGCTTCCAATTAGTGCTGTGTCTAAAATTTTATTGACATCTTCTTCAAACATCTCCCATTCTTTGTTCTTACTCATTGGCGGCCACTTTACAGTTGTTTTCCTGGTTACGGATTTCAGTGTTTTGGGCGTTTCAGCAGATACTTTCAGATTCTCAGCACTGTGGTTTGCTTCCTGGCTGGGCTTCCTCTCCATCTCACCAGTGATTTGAGTCACTGTGCGTTGTTCTACCTGAACTGCCTGACTGCATTTCATTCTTCCCTGATGTATCTTTAAGCCTCCATTGTTCTTACACACATTGCCACAACTACAAACAGCATTTCCCAGCCCCCCCCCCCCCCCCCCGTCTCGGGTGACCATGGGGAAAATAAAGCGTCCCGAAAAGGATATAAAGGTGAGTGCTAAAGTATTAAGAAAATGCTTCGTTTCTACCCTTACACTGTTGTGGCAACCAAAGTCAGCGCAGTCTGCTCTATCTAGCACGGTTTTCAAGATATAAGCATTTTTGTGTTTTGCAAAAAATAAAAAAATTAAAAATGTCCGCTATATTTGGCGAGACAAAAATATTTTGAAAATTGGCATGGCTACTCTGCAGAGATACCCAGCAGGTCCAAAATTTTGTTGAGTTCGCTCCATATAGAACGGTTCTCGAGATATAAGCATTTTTGTGTTTTGCAAAAACTTTGAAAATTCAAAATGGCCACCATTTTTGGGGAGACAAAAATTTTTGTCAAGACCACTGCCGCGGTGTGTATCTCCCGCCGAGCATTAAAGCAAAAGAAATAACTTATCCAAGATATTCACAATTTTTCATTTTCGTGTGTGAAAGCTCTGCCAAAAGTAGGTGAATGAGTTGAGAAAAATTGGCTATCTGCAATACTATTAAGAGATAATTCACATTTACTCATTTTGAGTAGGTGAATAATTAGCTATGGGTCTGAAACTTCACCAAGTGAAAGCTCTCCCAAAAGTAGGTGAATGAGTTATTTGAGAAAAATTGGCTATCTGCAATACTTTTAGAGATAATTCGCATTTACTCATTTTGAGTAGGTGAGTAATTAGCTATGGGTCTGAAACTTCACCAAGTGAAAGCTCTCACAAAAGTAGGTGAATGAGTTATTTGAGAAAAATTGGCTATCTGCAATACTTTTAGAGATAATTCGCATTTACTCATTTTGAGTAGGTGAGTAATTAGCTATGGGTCTGAAACTTCACCAAGTGAAAGCTCTCCCAAAAGTAGGTGAATGAGTTATTTGAGAAAAATTGGCTATCTGCAATACTTTTAGAGATAATTCGCATTGACTCATTTTGAGTAGGTGAGTAATTAGCTATGGGTCTGAAACTTCACCAAGTGAAAGCTCTCCCAAAAGTAGGTGAATGAGTTATTTGAGAAAAATTGGCTATCTGCAATACTTTTATAGAGATAATTCACATTTACTCATTTTGAGTAGGTGAGTAATTAGCTATGGGTCTGAAACTTCACCAAGTGAAAGCTCTCCCAAAAGTAGGTGAATGAGTTATTTGAGAAAAATTGGCTATCTGCAATACTTTTAGAGATAATTCGCATTTACTCATTTTGAGTAGGTGAGTAATTAGCTATGGGTCTGAAACTTCACCAAGTGAAAGCTCTCCCAAAAGTAGGTGAATGATTAATTTGACAAAAATTGGCTATCTGCAATACTTTTAGAGATAATTCGCATTTACTCATTTTGAGTAGGTGAGTAATTAGCTATGGGTCTGAAACTTCACCAAGTGAAAGCTCTCCCAAAAGTAGGTGAATGAGTTATTTGAGAAAAATTGGCTATCTGCAATACTTTTAGAGATAATTCGCATTTACTCATTTTGAGTAGGTGAGTAATTAGCTATGGGTCTGAAACTTCACCAAGTCAAGCTCTCCCAAAAGTAGGTGAATGATTTATTTGAGAAAAATTGGCTATCTGCAATACTTTTACAGATAATTCGCATTTACTCATTTTGAGTAGGTGAGTAATTAGCTATGGGTCTGAAACTTCACAGAGTGAAAGCTCTCCCAAAAGTAGGTGAATGAGTTATTTGAGAAAAATTGGCTATCTGCAATACTTTTAGAGATAATTCGCATTTACTCATTTTGAGTAGGTGAGTAATTAGCTATGGGTCTGAAACTTCACCAAGTGAAAGCTCTCCCAAAGTAGGTGAATGATTAATTTGACAAAAATTGGCTATCTGCAATACTTTTAGAGATAATTCGCATTTACTCATTTTGAGTAGGTGAGTAATTAGCTATGGGTCTGAAACTTCACCAAGTGAAAGCTCTCCCAAAAGTAGGTGAATGAGTTATTTGAGAAAAATTGGCTATCTGCAATACTTTTAGAGATAATTCGCATTTACTCATTTTGAGTAGGTGAGTAATTAGCTATGGGTCTGAAACTTCACCATGTGAAAGCTCTCCCACAAGTAGATGAATGAGTTATTTGATAAAAAATTAGCATTTACTCATTTTGAGTAGGTAAATAATTAGCTATGGGTCTGAAACTTCACCAAGTGAAAGCTCTCCCAAAAGTAGGTGAATGAGTTATTTGAGAAAAATTGGCTATCTGCAATACTTTTAGAGATAATTCGCATTTACTCATTTTGAGTAGGTGAGTAATTAGCTATGGGTCTGAAACTTCACCATGTGAAAGCTCTTCCAAAAGTAGGTGAATGAGTTATTTGAGAAAAATTGGCTATCTGCAATACTTTTAAGAGATAATTCGCATTTACTCATTTTGAGTAGGTGAGTAATCATCTACGGGTCTGAAACTTCACCATGTGAAAGCTCTCCCAAAAGTACATGAATGAGTTATTTGATAAAAATTGGGTATCCGCAATAGTTTTTGAGATAATTAGCATTTACTCATTTTGAGTAGGTGAGTAATTAGCTACGGGTCTGAAACTTTACCAAGTGAAAGCTCTTCCAAAAGTAGGTGAATGAGTTATTTGAGAAAAATTGGCCATCTGCAATACTTTTAGAGGTAATTCGCATTTACTCTTTTTGAGTAGGTGAGCAATTAGCTATGGGTCTGAAACTTCACCAAGTGCAAGCTCTTTGGGATAGCTGCTCTGCAGAGATACCCTGAAGATAAAAAATTTCGTCGAAATCGCTCTATGTAGCACGGTTTTCGAAATATTAGCATTTTTGTGTTTTGCAATTTTTGCGCAAAAATTCAAAATGGCCGCCATTTTTGGCGAGATAAAATTTTTTTGTTTGAAAATTGGCATGGCTACTCCGCAGATATACCCTGTGGGTCAAAAATTTCGTCGAAATCACTCTATCTTGCAGGGTTTTCGAGATATAAGCATTTTTATGTTTTGCAATTTTTGCGAAAAATTCGAAAATTCAAAATGGCCGCCATTTTTGGCGAGACAAAATTTTTTTCAACATTGGGATAACTACTCTGCAGAGATACCCTGCGGCTCAAAAATTTCGTCGAAATCGCTCTATCTAGCACGGTTTTCGAGATATAAGCATTTTTGTGTTTTGCAATTTTTGCGAAAATTTCGAAAATTCAAAATGGCCGCCATTTTGGGCGAGACAAAATTTTTTTGAAAATTGGGAAAACTACTCTGCAGAGATACCCTGCGGGTCAAAAATTTCGTCGAAATCGCTCTATCTAGCACGGTTTTCGAGATATAAGCATTTTTGTGTTTTCCTTATTTGGAAAATTCGTAATGATTAATTAATCATTAATTACTCGTCCATTTCTTGACCAATCAATGCCAAAATCTAATGATTTCCAGATTTTAATAGAATGAATGTATTTGCCAAGTTTCAGGTGAATTGATAAAATTCCTTTCAAGTTATCATCCGGACAAGCTTCCCCATCGAAAAAAGACATTTTTGGTCATGTGACCTCTCTGATTGGTTGAAATGTCACTGCAGCATATTCAAAAAAATTCCCCAAGGCTACTGCCTAAACCTGCCAAATTTGAAAAGAATCCGCCTAACAGTTACAGAGTTATAAGGAAAACAAAATGCGGAGCCGGCGGAGCCGCCGGAGCCGGCGGAGCCTGAAGCTCTCCCATACACAAACAAGCGTCCCTTGCGGGACGCTTAATAATCCATATCAGTTTTGTCATGAGAGAAATATGTTTCAATTTTGGCAGGTGAACACACTTTGGCACGGCCAAAGTTAAAGATCACACCATGACTTAGCATACCTAACAACCACCAAATGACCTATCCACGAATCAACTTTCTACTCCTTTCTACATTACAACTTTCTCCTTTTGCGTTCTGAGATTTGCTTCAGACAAGATTTTAAAGGTCAAGGTCACTACATTAAGGTTAAATCAAGATTGTTGCTCACCTACACCTTCTAACCAATGTCCATAAAATGGGATAAAAACAATATTTTACACTTTTAATTGCTATTTTAGATCGTTTTATTAGGCCATTGTTTTGCTACTTTCTTCATATAAAAATTATACAATTAAATTAACTCAAAATGTCTCACTGGAAACTGATTAAACTGTTTTTGAAGTATATTCTTAGCATTTTTTAGCTGTAGTCAATTTATGGATAATTCATGCAGTAATGTTTTTAATTGTCTTTTTATCTCTCATTTTAATACCTGTGCACCTCCATGAAATCACTAGCTGACAGAAACTACACAGTACATACTTATTGCATGTATAACATACACACTATGCCACATTATTATGTTTTAATTATTTAAGAGGTTCTTAATTGACAATTCCTAATATGGTGATTATATAATGAATTGCTTTCCAATTGCTAGTGTATAGATATTGAAAATGGAAATATATGTAGTTTATGACTGAAAAAGATTGACATTATTAATTATGGATAACAAAAAGATAGCTTTCCAATCTTCTTATAGATCAGTATTTATTATATGGCACAACTTTCTGATGCTGACAAGTAAACTAGAAATAAAGACTGTCAGCAATTTGTGAAGATGTGCCTTTAATTTGTGTAATAACTGGATTTCCTGAAATCTGACTGGTTAAGATGTTGCATTTGTTGCAATGTAACATGCTAGTTACCAACCAACTGCTTTTAGGATACTTTTAGTACCTCAAGAGGGTTAGGAGTGTTTTTGGAAAGTTAGCCTCTGATGAGACCTAATCACTTGGTCGATAGGTACAAATACACAATATTATTACCTCAGGCATTATTTGGAGACAATTCAATAGCAGTTGTTACACAAATTATAGGCACATCTTCACAAATTGTTGAAATTCTTTATTTCTGTATTAAAAGCATATAGTTTCTCTAAAAATAATTACACACATATAATTCCTTTTATTTTGACTAATTTTGCATTTCAAACAATTCACTGCACTATTCATTAATGAAAATTGAGTAATATTTATAGAACTACTTTTTGGGTTAAGAAGTTATCAAGATATCTCTCAATACTTACTTTATCTGGTTGATTCAGCACTCCAATATTATATCCAAATAGAAAGGAAGAACCAAAGTAAATGACGAAACTCAGTAATAACAAATTTCTTGTCAGGCCCTGTAATAGCAATTAGAACACGATAAAGTAAATATAAATACTTCAAGCATCAATTGTTATCACATTTTTATTCAATTTCAAGCAAGGATAACATGTACACAAAATGTACCACAAAAATATAAATAAGTTTAATGATTTCTTGTAGTGATTCTCGGACAGTCGCTGAGGATGCCGAGTTGGTAAAAAGCTCCATGTTTTAACTGGACATAAAAATAGCATGACTTTTAAGTCATAACCTACACTGGAAGCAAGTGTATTTCAAATGATCCAAAGACTTTATTTCAAGGATCTTGTATTCAGCATGAAGTTCTGTAAACTCCTTACATCTGGACCTGATTTTTAATACTGACCAAAGGATAATAATATTGCAAATTTAATAAGTAAATTAAATTTTTATAAGTTAATACCCTATCCAATGGACAATTGCTTTACCGGTCGGCGCGACCGGTCCCGCCAAACGACAGAAAAAGTCATTCTGTATAAAATACCGGCAGGACCGGTCACAGAGTGTACATTCGCCAGGTGTCGCCTCGTGCATACTTCCTGTCTAGACAGAATGACGTCACGGCGTCTTTTTCGTTGTCTAAACCTATTAGACCCCTAGTAAACTGATAGCGGGGTTGGTTGGGAGGGTCTTGTCTGTCCATTGGATAGGGTATTAACTTATAAAAATTTAATTTACTTATTAAATTTGCAATTTTATTGCGTTAATACATCCTATCCAATGGACAATTGCTGAATAACTACCGCTTGGTTGGCGGTAAGTTACTAGGAAAAACTTGAGTGAACTCAAAAACTAACAAAGTTGAGGCCTAGGTAGTCCTGATTCAGGTAACCTACAGGGCCTAAGTCGGTATCCAGACCACCGGTTAACCGGCTGCATCAACCGACACTGCTCCCCCCCCCCTCCTGTTTCAGCATTACTGCTCTGAGTGGAGGGAAGAGAGGGATGAGTTCAAACCCAAGAAATAAACCTCCCAAAGGAAGCATGTCACAGTTTTTTTTTTTTTTTTTTTTTTTTTGATTGATTTATACTTATCTAAGTATGAGTATATACATTATGTACATATTTACAAGTACATCTCCCCATTATTGGCCTTGTTTGTGGATCTGCTGAGCAGCCACAACAGGCCCTAGATGGAACAGCTCTGAGTCAGCCCAGGCCACATCCTTCAAATGGAATTGTGTGAAGGTGTTGTGAGATTTCCAGTGGCAAGCTGACAAGATTTGGTCCAAAGAGATTCCAGATTGGAAGGCTTTGGAAGCAGCAAAAGCCCTTACATCATGGGCCCTAACCTGATGTAGAGTGAGGGCTTGCTGGTCAGAGAGCTCATAACATAGGATCACAGTCTGTTTGATCCATGAGGAGATGGTGGCAGGTGAGATATCTTTGTCAAACCCTTTCTTGAAGGAGACAAAGACTAGTTCTTTGTTTTGCCTGAGATCTGAGGTCTTGTCCAGATAGTAACGTAAGGCTCTCACTGGGCATAGTGATCTGTCACCCTTGAGTGATTTATCCAGAGTGGGGGCCAGAGCTGGAATCACCACCGGGGCCACACTATCTGGGCCCTCCTTAGCCAGCTGATTCTTGGATAGAAAGCTGGGTGAGGGATACAAGGACACCTTAGACCAGTCTGACTGGTGTCTGATGTTCTTGTGGAGCCAGGCATGGATCTCACTCCTGCGTTTACCCGAACCCAGGGCCAACAGAAAAACAGTCTTGAAGGTCAAGTGTTTTAGGGAGGCCTCCTTAAGGGGCTCAAACGGTGCTTTTGTCAGCTGGTGTAAAACCAGGGACAGGTTCCAGGAGGGTATACCCCTCCTACCCTTGGGTCTGTCTCTATGGAAACTATCCAGGAGACGGGTGAGATTTTCATCTTTGCTGACATTTACTGGTACATTACCCAACTTGTCAGCAATGGCTGATCTATAACCATCTATTGTGCCTGGTTGTAATTTCCTTTCCTGAAACAAGTACAGTAGGAAATCAGCTATAGCCTTTAGAGGTGGTGCTCTGAAGTCCACCTGATTACTGATGCACCACTTTGTAAAAATGGACCACTTTGCCTCATAGACAGATCTGGTTGATCCTCTTTGAGGAGCCTCAATTCGTGCTGCCACTGCCTCAGAGAAGCCCTGTTCCTTGATTGCTGAGGCTCTAGGAGCCAGGCGTGTAGGTTCAGATTCGACAGGTTCCTGTGAAGGACCTGGTTGAATGGTTGAGACACTAGGTTGGGTATGCTGGGCAGACACAGTGGGATCTGGCTTGACATTGCTACCAGATCCCAAAACCAGGGCATGTTGGGCCACCCTGGAGCAATCAGAATTATTCTGTTGCAGGGGTAGTCCTGGAGCTTCTCCACCACTTTGCCCAAGATGGCTGCCGGTGGGAAAGCGTAGGGGTCCAGTTCCTCCCAAGACAGACTGAGAGCATCCACTGCCCAAGCCTGGGGGTCTGGGACTGGGGAGACGAAGTGTGGCAGTTTGTGGTTGAACCTGGTGGCAAATAGGTCCACTTGGGGTCTGTGCCACCGGTCGCATATTGCCTTGAATATCTCTGGATTGAGGGACCATTCTGTTTGAATGGTCTGACCCAGTCTGGATAGCTTGTCGGCTATAACATTTAGACGGCCGGGAATATGTCGAGCTTTGAGTATTACTTGATTTCTGGCACACCATGTCAGTATCCTCCATAAGAGGGCACACAGTGGGCCCGACTTCATTCCCCCTTCCTTGTTGATATATGCTACCACCGTGGTGTTGTCGGTAGCTATGAGAACCACTTTGTTTGTACAGAGGGCTTGAAATTCTTTTAAGGCCAGAAGGACTGCCTTTAACTCTAGGTAGTTTATGTGCAGTTTGCTTTCTGGGAGTGACCAACGTCCCCTTGCCATAAGTTCGTTTAAGTGAGCGCCCCACCCTTCTTTTGATGCGTCTGTAAAGATTTGCAGAGCATGTGCTAGAGGGTGTAGGGTTTGACCTTTGAGCACATTGTCTTCCTCCAGCCACCATTTCAGATGTGGGTGAAGTGACTTCGGAATGGGAATGGTCTTCTCCAACGTTTCCGGCATCCTCCAATTGTTCTTGAGGTGCCACTGTATAGGCCTCATGTGTAATCTGCCCATGTGAACCTGTTTTTCTGTGGCAGTGAGTAACCCGATCAGGGACATATAATTCCGGACCGGGCAAACTGGGGAGGCTAATATCTCCCGTATCTTGACCTGTAGACCCTGCCAACGTTCTTGAGTGGGTCTGACCTTGCCCTGTTTCAGGTCGAACTGGTAGCCTACGAAATTGAAAATTTGTTTCGGTTCCAGCTCTGATTTTTCTTGGTTCACTAACCATCCCAGGTCCTTGCAAAGTGTTACTAGGCTCTGTGTCTGTTGAAGACAAACCTGGAGGGACCTGGCCCTGACCAACCAGTCGTCTAGGTACTGGTGGATCCTTATACCCTGTCTCATGGCTAGCCACTTGACCTCTTTGGCTATCACTGTGAACTCCAAAGGTGCTGTGGACAGACCAAATGGAAGTGCTTTGAACTGATAGGTCTTGCCTTGGATGTGAAAACGCATGTACTTCCTGGACTGGCTGTTTATGGGAACATGGAAGTATGCGTCTTTGAAGTCTATGGAGGTCACCCACTCTCCTGCCTGGAGAGAGGTTCGTATTGTCTCTGGGGTCTCCATCTTGAAAGTTTGGGTTTTCAGAAATTTGTTTAAATTGCTCAGATCCAAGATGGGACGCCACCGGTTGGTGGGTTTTGGAACCAGGAACAACCGGTTGTAAAACCCCAGGGATTGTGGATTTTGAACTAATTCTACCGCATTTTTGTTTAACAGCTGATGCAATGCCTCCAACAGGTAGCTGTTCCTGTGAGGATCTACATAACAGCTTGTTATTGTCGGTTCTCTTGTCAGATAAGGTCTGGACCGGAAGGGTAGGACGTAACCCTCTTTGAGGACTGAAACCACTTTGGGGTTGACGTCTAGGGCAGCCCATTTTTCCCAAAACTTGTGCAATCTTGACCCTACAGGAGGATTTGGTACAACAAGTGGGACATTTGTGACATTTTGTACAGAACTCAAGTGATTTACACAAGAAACACCTTTCACAGATTTTATTGATCTTTGATGTTCGGGAATTATGCCTTTCTTTTGCGGCGACCCTCCTGCAAAAGGTACATGAGAAACAACATGATAAGACACAGGTAATTGAGTTCTTGTCTTTGAAAAACAGTCGTTTCCGGTCACTTTTAACTTTTGATCTCTCACTACACTTGACACAGAAGCTCCTGTTTGACCGGTTTGAACAGGCACTAAAATTCCGGTCCCAGGTTGAGCACAGTAACTGTCATTTATATTGCTTCTGTGTCTTGGCAGGTTGTGGAACAAATGAGGAGGCACCCCTGCCCCGGTGGGATCTCTGACCACGCCTTCTGTTTCCCAGTTGTTTCCAAGCTGGTAGACCCTGTTTCCGGTCCGTATCTTGCTGTTGCCTCTGAGGCTGGGAGTACGGGTGGAAACGTTGGGGTTTCCTGTGAGAAGGGCCCGCAGTACGTTTGTCCTCGAAATGTCTGATTTCTTCCTCAGCTTTGGATATAATGTGGTCGGGGAACAAAGCACTGAGGTGAAGTGGAGCAGTTCTGAGAGAAGTTAAGGTATCTGGTTTGATGCCAGTTTTGAGGAAATCCAGATAGCTGTCACGTCTAGCAAGTGTCAAGTTGGTCATATTAACAAACACCCCCTCTGACAAATCTTGCATGGTGCGAGCCATTGCTTGTGTGATGCTGCGATTGAAGGTAACTAAGAAGTCCAATTCGTCAGCAGCTTGGGTGATCTTTGAAGCGGATTTCCCTTTGGAAGTTACACTTTGGATTAACTTTAACTGAGACACCATATTGTCCTGAACTTTGGTGAGACACCGGCTAAAAGCTGCAGCTTGATTACACATATATGATTGGTCACGTGCAGCACGTTCCCACTTCCTTAACATGTCCTGGGATACGGGTCTCGAAGCCGGTGCAGAAGGCAGAGATCTGTTTGCTATCCTGGAAAAAGTACTATTTAATCTGGCCGGTTCATTAGTCCAATGATAAACCTTTGACCGGGAGAAGTCTTTCTTTTCAGAATGCATGTTGTACCATCTCAAAGTCTTGGGTGGTTTAACAAACTGATCTCTAGATAGTCCGGCATTTTCAGAAGTACGTGATGGATATCCTTCTTGAACAGTTATGTTGAGCTTCTCCATTTTCCTGCATAACCATTCATCGACCGGAACTTTTACAGATACTTTTCCGGTGTGAGAAACTTTTGACCCGGTAAAGGGGTTGTCGTCCTGTGAGCCAGATGCGGAATCAAATTCCGGAATGTCATTCCAAGCCATGAACGACCTAACACCTCTCAACGTTTCCCTATAGTTCTGCTCAGCAGTAAGCTCTTGATCCACCTCAGACAAATCCTCATGCTCTTGACCTGTAGAACCCAAGTCGGAAAGTTCACCCTCATCAGCCAAACTGGAGGGCCTGTCACTGAGATGATCCGTAAGTATTTCCGGTTCCTCAGGGGGAACTGTAGTACCGGTTAGAGAGCTGGATTGTTGAGAGAGAGATGTAACCGGTTGAGCAGCAGGACCTGGGGGCTGGACCTCGGGTCTGTGCACTGCTGCAGGGAGATTAGACGTCTGCTCAGTCAAAAGAACGTGTGCAGCACCGGGAGCCTCAACAGGCTGGGTGGCCAGCATAGCACCGGGAACCTCAACAGGTTGGGTGGCTGTCACAACATTCTTCTTGCTGGTTGCACCGGGAGGCTGCTTCTCACCGGAAACACTAGTAGACTGGTCAGAAGGTGGGATGAAAGGCCTATCAGAAACCACTACTTCTGTACTCTTGACCGGTTCAACCGGAACCTGGAAATTCTTCGCAAGGAATAAAGCCTCTAGGCGGGCAAAACGCTCTGACCACTTATCGTCCATACCTTTCAGGTCAGACTGGAAATCAACAGGCGTTTTGCTGGGTTTCTTCTTGGTAGGGGACTTGTGAGAGGACTTTTTGGCCTTTTTGCTGGGAGTTTCGCCTCTATCACTAACGTCACCCTTGCTCTCAACCTTCTGTATGACAGTAACGTCAGCTGGATCTACGGAATGGGAGGGAGAGCTAGATTTCTTCTGAAGTTCTTTTCTCACCCTGTAGGTAGGGGTGGCCAACTGTAGCTTCTGTTGTTCAGATAGATTGTCACAAATCTGGCACTGTTTCTTCTTAACACAAGGGTCGTCACCAATACCCTTATCACGGCAGCGTGCACATTTAAGATGTGAATCAAACAGAGCCATAACATGGCCACACGACCCTCTCTTTTGTCCAGGGGACGCCATAACAACTCCAGAAGCAATAAATATTGTTTATAATATAAAATAAGATGAAAGTTGGTGGTTGTCTTGAAATTCTAACGTTACACACACACTGCAAAAAAACACGTCCGTACACTCTCGCGCCAAACGAAAAAGACGCCGTGACGTCATTCTGTCTAGACAGGAAGTATGCACGAGGCGACACCTGGCGAATGTACACTCTGTGACCGGTCCTGCCGGTATTTTATACAGAATGACTTTTTCTGTCGTTTGGCGGGACCGGTCGCGCCGACCGGTAAAGCAATTGTCCATTGGATAGGATGTATTAACGCAATAAAATACATTATATTCTATGCATCAAAAACAGAAACGTTATGAAAATCTGGTGCTGTAACTTGTACAGTTCACAGTTTATAGGTCACACAACACTTACTGATTGGTGACTAAAGGTTATGAAGGTTATGCCCTGGACAAAATAATACACAGCTACTTTGGGAATATTTCTTTGTTAAAATCATCAATAAGTTACTATTCCTCTTGAAATAATTTTAGAAGGAACAAAAAAGCTTAAAAATAACTTCTCAAAATAATTTAAAAATATTTCACAGAGAAAAAGCAATTAAGTGCATACAGTTACAGTTAAAATCATGTCAATACATTTGATTTTTCATTATACATACATCTCTAAGAGAAGGCTTGAGATCTTCATGATATTCTGCCAAACTGATTGTGCGAGATACAACACTCTTCCCACTGGGAGTACGCTTTCGGCCACTGACAGATCCAGTGCCGTCGCGAAGTGGAATCATTACATCTTCACAGCTTAACTTAGATGATACACTGCTGGCTCTAGAGAACCTTCTTTGTCGCAAGGAAGCATCCTACAAACAAGTTTTAAAAAGATAAATCTGAATAAAAAAGGCAAAACATACACTCTTATACAGGCATTTATATTTGAAATTAAGTAATATATTAGGATCTAAAAAGAACATAAAACTAGGTTATTATTTTAGTTCAACATATCTATAATTGCATTTAGAAAGTCTCTGCTAAAAATAATGCACTAATATAGTAATATTATTAATAGATAGTTGACATAGAAATTGAATATTTGACACAAATTATTACATATTTCTGCTACTTAAAGATGGTTTTTATAACAGTTTTGCTGTCAATCTTACAATTATGGAATCACTGGAATAGATTCCTTTTAAGAAATAAATGTTGCAAAATTTCTCAGTTTAATGGCACTTTGAGTCCTCTAGTACACGGAGATATTGTGCTAAGTATAAATATACAATACAATAAACATTTGTTGTTTACATCAAGCAACTTTCTATTTACAAGGGACGATTTCCAAGACACTCATCTGTAATCTAGAAAAAAATGTTTATTTGGGTTTTTGTCTATGCATGTCGCATTGCCTCGGTTCAACTAACAGATTATGTGCTGCATGTTCCTGAAATATTTACATCCCAACACCTTTTACCTACAGTTCCTTTCAACAAACTTTAGATACATTCTAAGATAGTTTCCTAATGCTTGTTAATATTATATAGTGTTGCATATAACTTCACTTCAAATATAATCTGACATTTGTTAATGTCCGGTTAAGTGGAATGACAAAACTTCATATTGTATTCCCATCACAGTATGCTCTAAATGTTTTCCCCTTTTCATGTTCAAACTTTGCTGCTTCTGGTTGGATAATCAAAATATTTTCACCTCTAAAATGGAAACTAATATCAATAAATATTAGCAAAACAATGTACAATTCCTCACATTAAATATCAAGTTGCACTGCATTGCATTTTGCATAAAAATAGCATCAGAGATGCCCGTACCCCACAGCCTAGGGAAATATTTTCAACACCATGAGATACAGAAGTACTGTATCAGTATAAACTTTAGGATACTTTCAGAGCACTGTCAGTTATATAAAGGTCCAAATAATGTTTAAAAGAAAGATCATGCATATAAAGATGAAGTATTAAAACAAGATAATTCAATAACAAGATGACAGCATTAATCAGTAAACTAAAATTCAACCCTCTTTATCTACATCTGCATGGCCAAATTATGGTTTAGATGGCTTGAATATTACCATGCATATAGAAGTGGTAATACATTTAATGAATGCTTATGTGTGGTGTTGGAGCAAAATCTGTGGCTCACTTGATGAAATTCTATCTCTTACAATGGGAAGTTATGAAAGTAAAATTCTTAATAAATTCTAATATGACTTTAACAGTGCTTAATCTGCATCAAAAGAGAGACCCAAAGGTGCAACAAGATTTTATAGGTCAAGGTCACTAGGACAAGGTCAAAGGTCAAATTAAGGTGACACCATGATAATACACACCTACAGCCCCTAACCAATGTCCCTACCAAGTATCAACTTCCTCAACCCTACGGTTTCCAAGATATAGCCCGGACAAGATTTTATAGGTCAAGGTCACTACGCCAAGGTCAAAGGTCAAATCAAGGTCAGACCATGACGTTGCACAACTATATCCCCTAACCAATGTCCCTACCAAGTATCAACTTCCTACACCTTTCGGTTTCCGAGATATAGCCCAGACAAGATTTTTAAACTCAAGGTCACTATGGCAAGGTCAAAGGTCAAATCCTGGTCAGACCATGACGTTGCACACCTACACACCCTAACCAATGTCCCTACCAAGTACCAACTTCCTACACCTTACGGTTTCCGAGATATAGCCCGGACAACATTTTATAGGTCAAGGTCACTATGGCAAGGTCAAAGGTCAAATCAAGGTCAGACCATGACATTGCACACCTACACCCCCTAACCAATATCCCTACCAAGTATCAACTTCCTACACCTTACGGTTTCTGAGATATAGCCCGAACAAGATTTTATAGGTCAAGGCCACTACGGCAAGGTCAAAGGTCAAATCAAGGTCAGACCATGATACTGCACACCTACACCCCCTAGCAAATGTCCCTACCAAATATCAACTTCCTACACCTTACGGTTTCCGAGATATAGCCCGAACAAGATTTTATAGGTCAAGGCCACTATGGCAAGGTCAAAGGTCAAATCAAGGTCAGACCATGACGTTGCACACCTACACCCCCTAACCAATATCCCTACCAAGTATTAACTTCCTACACCTTACGGTTTCTGAGATATAGCCTGGACAAGATTTTATAGGTCAAGGTCACTACAGCAAGGTCAAAGGTCAAATCAAGGTCACACCATGATGTTGCACACCTACACCCCCTAACCAATGTCCCTACCAAATATCAACTTCCTATACCTTACAGTTTCCGAGATATAGCCTGGACAAGAATTTATAGGTCAAGGTCACTACGGCAAGGTCAAAGGTCAAATCAAGATCAGACCATGACGTTGCACAACTACACCCCCTAACCAATGTCCCTACCAAGTATCAACTTCCTACACCTTACGGTTTCCGAGATATAGCCCGGACAAGATTTTATAGGTCAAGGTCACTACGGCAAGGTCAAAGGTCAAATCAAGGTCAGACCATGACGTTGCACAACTACACCCCCTAACCAATGTCCCTACCAAGTATCAACTTCCTACACCTTACGGTTTCCGAAATACAGCCCGAACAAGATTTTCAAACTCAAGGTCACTACGGCAAGGTCAAATCAAGGTCAGACCATGACGTTGCACAACTACACCACCTAACCAATGTCCCTACCAAGTATCAACTTCCTACACCTTACGGTTTCCGAGATACAGCCCGGACAAGATTTTCAAACTGAAGGTCACTACGGCAAGGTCAAAGGTCAAATCAAGGTCAGACCATGACGTTGCACACCTACACCCCCCAACCAATGTCCATACCAAGTATCAACTTCCTACACCTTACGGTTTCTGAGATACAGCCCGGACAAACTATTTCCCGCCGCCCGCCCACCCGTCCGGACACCATGGGTGAAAACAATACCCCGACAGCCCTTAAGGCCTGTGGGGTAAAAAGGGAAAGTAAGCAGACTATGGGTAACTATCGTAATGTTTCCCTTCTCAGCATCTTGGGAAAAAATATTGGATAAGGTCTGAATATCGGTGCGGCAGTCTGGGTTCTTTACCAGGTGACCAGGTCCCTCTTCGATTACTCAACTCATTAAGCTCTACAACAGAGTTTGGTACTGATCCCATAATAAAGAAATTTGAATTGTCTTTTCAGACATATCAAAAGCTTTTGACATGGTTTGATATGTGGGTTTAATATTTAAACTTTTAAAATGAGGTATTAGTGGCTCTCTGCTTCAGTTGTTTGATGATTACTAAAAAGACAGGTTTCGATGTGTTATCATCAATGGTCAATTTCTCAGCTAGAATAACATAACTGCTGGAGTATCTCAGGGTTCAGTTTTGGGCCCACTTCTTTTTTTTTTTTTTTTTCCTGCAAATCTTTTATTTTACAATTTTCCATATATTGCCATTACATACACTGGGGTTACAAACACCCTGGCAAGGAGGTGACCCACTATTAAATTAACATTTTGGTTTTTTTGTGTTATAATTTTTAATCAAACAGTTTTACAAAATGTTTCCAGTCTTCATTAAACACATCTTCTTTAAAATTATATATAGCAACTAACTTTTGTTCTACATATACATTTTTAACATCCTCCTGTAAGTTTTTGAATATATGTGGAATACCTTTTCTAGAAATTTTAAATAGAAATTTCTTTGTAACCATAATGATTGTGTTGATTGGAAGGAAATACTGGTCCTTATTAAAATATCCTAACATTATATCCCTTGGTTGTATATTCATAGTAAAATTAATCTCATTTTGAATCCATGATTTAAGTTCATTCCAAATTATTTGAGATTTATTGCAGTGGTAAAATAAATGTAGGAGAGTTTCAGGAGAGATATTGCATTGCAGACACAAAGATGACTTAGCTTTGCCTATTTTTTGAAGTATGTATTCTGTACCCAGTATTCTATGTAAAACCCTGTATTGGAACCATATTATATCATTATCTTGAACAGTTTTAAAACATATCTGGAATGTAAGTTCCCAATTTTTTTCCTGTATATTGATTCCTAATTCCTCATTCCATCTATATTTAAACTTAGCATCAATGGTTGTGTCATTTAGAATACTATAAAAGCTTTTTGTTACATTTTTAGAGTGGATTATTATTGAAATATAATGAGGGATACAAGGCCTCTCAAATTTTCCAGCTGTGATTTTCAGTTTGTTGAAAAATTTAGTCAGCAAAATTTTTAATCTGTGGTGCTCAAGGAAACTTGTAATTTTAAATCCATACAGATTCTCAATTTCGGCTTTACTCATTATTCGACTTTCGTTATTTAAAATGTCTCCGACAAAGGTTATACCATTTCTGAACCATGTTGGATAGAATAGGGATGTATCAGATATATCCGGGTTATACCACAGAACACTGGATATAAAATCAATATTACTTTTAACGGGTCTAGATATTTTGATCCATGCTAAAAACACATCTTTCCAGAATTGATTTTGTGATTTACTGACTAGGTGCTTATTTTTTTCACACAAGAAACTGTTTCTTCAAAAAGAATGCACCATGGAGATGTTCCACATTTCAAGAGTCTATTAATCCAAGTTAATTTGAGGGATTGAATGAAACATTCTAGATTAGTCATTTTGAGGCCTCCTATTTTGTAGTCCTGACACAAAAGTACTCTTTTTATTTGGTCTGGTTTATTATCCCAAATAAAGTTGTATGATAGAGTATTTAATTTTGACAAAAAATCTTTTGTAGGGGATGGGATGGAACCAAATAAATGGTTAAACCTGGACAAGATAAAGGTTTTAAATATTGTTATCTTTCCAAATGGTGTCAGATTCCTCCTTTTCCAATTTAAAATCAGCTTTTTAGCATCATCCAGTGCCAAACTGTAATTTATGCTTGGGATTTTCATTAAATCTACTGAAAACCATATTCCAAGTAGTTTAAATTCTGAAACACCCCACTCGAAATTTCAATTTATGTTTAATTTCCACTTGGAATGTTTTTTCCTTCCAATCCACACAAGTTTGGTTTTACTTTTGTTTATCTTTAATCCTGAGTAACTACCAAAAACTTCAATTGTGTTAAGTGCTATTTGAAGAGAGCTCTGTGAACCGTCTAAGATCAATAGAAATAGACCACTTCTATTCTTGGTCTTCAAAAATGATAGAACTCAAAAAAAAAAAAAAAAATGTTGCGACAAACTGTACTCTAAGACTTTTGGAAGATCACACTTATCTTTTTATTGAAGTTGACAACCGAACACAAGCTGGAATAAAGTTATACGAGAACATAAAAGTTATACAGAATGCTCTCTGAACTGACAACCCTTCAAAAACTGAATCAATGGTCATTGACTCACTGGTCTAAAATACAACAAACAGGAACATTCTAGATTATACCTTCATAACACTCCAATAGTTGATGTAACATAAACACATTGGCATCTGGCTTGAAATTTTAAAAATAACTTAAACTGGCATGTGCATATTCAGGATAGTTCCAAACAAGCAATCAGTGCCCGTGAACGGGCTCTGTGTCAGCTGACTGTGTGTTTTGAGTTTCAGAATAGAAGTGACAGAAGAAAAGGACACCAAAGTTGTGCCCTGGAAATGGTGTTCAGAAGGAAAGTAAGAAGTAACTCTTAAGGTGTAAAAAGTAAGTTAAAACACATTTAAAGAAATGCAATAGTTTTAATTCTACTATGTAATAGCTGACCGAAAAATAGGTGAATAACATACTGAAATTAGACCTATCACATCGGAGAACTGATGCAAATTGTATGCACCAGAAAGAATCCTCACCAAAGCCATTAAAACATGCTTAAAATTGGAAAAGCCCAAAGTGAAATCTGACCATATCAAAAGATTCTTAGCCCATGATTCCTATAGGTTGGTGTGACATTGCAAACCTCTAGGAACACAAATAAGCGAGATATAAGCATGGTTAATTTGGGCCAAAGATCAAACCTGATCACATCAAAAAATTCCCAGCCCATGATTTGACATTGCAAACCTCTGGAACCAATAATAAGCCAGTTATGAACAATTTTAAGTTAGGCTATCCTCGTTTGACCTTGGAGGAAGGTTCCAAGGTTAAATTCGACAACACCAAAAAATTCCCAGCCCATGATTTCCTATAGGTTGGTTTACCATTCCAAACCTCTAGGACCAATAATAAACGAGTTATAAGCACTTTTAAGTTTGGCTATCCTCATTTACCTTAAAGGAGGGGTCCAACGTCAAATCCGACCACACCAAAAGATTCCCAGCCCATGATTTCTTAAAGGTTGGTTTACCATCCCAAACCTCTAGGACCCATAATAAGCGAGTTATAAGCACTTTTAAGTTTGGCTATCCTCGTTTAACCTTGAAGGAGGGGTCCAAGGTCAAATCTGACCACACCAAAAGAATCCAAGCCAATGATATCCTATAGGTTGGTTTACCATCCCAAACCTGTAGGACCAATAATAAGTGAGTTATAAGCACTTTTAAGTTTGGCTATCCTATTTGACCTTGAAGAAGGGGTCCCAGGTCAAATCCAACAACACCAAAAGACTCCCAGCCCATGATTTCCTATAGCTTGGTTTACCATCCCAAACCTGTAGGACCAATAATAAGTGAGTTATAAGCACTTTTAAGTTTGGCTATCCTCGTTTGACATTGAAGGAGTTGTCCAAGGTCAAATCTGACCACACCAAAAGATCCCCAGCCCATGATTTCCTATAGGTTGGTTTACCATCCCAAACCTGTAGGACCAGTAATAAGCGACTTATAGGCACTTTTAAGTTTGACTATCCTCGTTTGACCTTGAATGAGGGGTCCAAGGTCAAATTTGACCACACCAAAAGATTCCCAGTCCATGATTTTCTATACATTGGTTTACCATCCCAAACCTCTAGGCCCAATAGTAAGGGAGATATCAGCACTTTTCATGACTGACAAAGAAACACCTGTGGCGGCCATCTTGTTTTGTTCAAAACGAGGCCAAAAATATTTCCAGTCAAGATTTTATAATGAAGAACATATCCTGCTATCCGGTGGATAAAACTAAATAATTTAAATGCAATAGTTTTCAAGTTACAAGTGATTTACTCAACAGCGATAACCTAAAAGTAGCTATTACTCAGCTATACCATGAGCTACAGGTCTGAAATTTTACTATGTTATAGCTGACCCAAAAGTAGCTGAATAACATATTTACACAAACGTCTCTAAATGCAATACTTTTCAAGTTACAAGTGATTTTACTCATGATGTAAGTTACTGAAAAGTCCAAAATAGCTATTACTCACTTAGCTATTGAGATAGATACAGTAGTTACTCACCATGTTGTAGCTATTTAAAATGTAGCTGAATAACATATTTTAACAAAATGCTGTAAATGCAATACTTTTCAAGTTATACATGATTTAGTGTTAAGTAAGAACCTCAAAGTAGCTATTACTCAGCTATGCAATGAGCCACAGCTCTGGAATTTTACTATGTTATAGCTGACCCCAAAATAGGTGAATAACATATGAAACTAAATAATCTAAATGCAATACTTTTCAAGTTATAAGTGATTTACTCAACAGTGATAACCTAACAGTAGCTATTACTCAGCTATGCCATGAGCTACAGGTCTGAAATTTTACCATTTTAAAGCTGACCCAAAAGTAGCTGAATAACATATTTACACAAAATGCTGTAAATGCAATACTTTTCAAGTTATAAATGATTTAGTGTTGAGTAAGAACATCAAAGTAGCTATTATTCAGCTATGCAATGAGCTACAGGTCTGAGATTTTACTATGTTATATCTGACCCAAAAGTAGCTGAATAACATTTTACACAAAAGTCTCTAAATTCAATACTTTTCAAGTTACAAGTGATTTACTCAACAGTGATAACCTAAAAGTAGCTATTACTCAGTTATGCCATGAGCTACAGGTCTGAAATTTTACCATGTTAAAGCTGACCCAAAAGTAGCTGAATAACATATTTACACAAAATACTGTAAATGCAATACTTTTCAAGTTATAAATGATTTAGTGTTGAGTAAGAACATCAAAGTAGCTATTATTCAGCTATGCAATGAGCTACAGGTCTGAGATTTTACTATGTTATATCTGACCCAAAAGTAGCTGAATAACATATTTACACAAAAGTCTCTAAATTCAATACTTTTCAAGTTATAAATGATTTAGTGTTGAGTAAGAATCTCAAAGTAGCTATTACTCAGCTATGGAATAAGCCACAGCTCTGGAATTTTACTATGTTATAGCTGACCCCAAAATAGGTGAATAACATATTGAAACTAAATACTCTAAATGCAATACTTTTCAAGTTATGAGTGATTTACTCAACAGTGATAACCTAAAAGTAGCTATTACTCAGCTATGGCATGAGCTACAGGTCTGAAATTTTACTATGTTATAGCTGACCCAAAAGTAGCTGAATAACATATTTACACATAATTCTTTAAATGCAATACTTTTCAAGTTATAAATGATTTAGTGTTGAGTAAGAACCTCAAAGTAGCTATTACTCAGCTATGCAATGAGCCACAGCTCTGGAATTTTACTATGTTATAGCTGACCCCAAAATAGGTGAATAACATATTGAAACTAAATACTCTAAATGCAATACTTTTCAAGTTATAAGTGATTTACTCAACAGTGATAACATAAAAGTAGCTATTACTCAGCTATGCCATGAGCTACAGGTCTGAAATTTTACTATGTTATAGCTGACCCAAAAGTAGCTGGATAACATATTTACACATAATTCTCTAAATGCAATACTTTTCAAGTTATAAGTGATTTACTCAACAGTGATAACCCAAAAGTAGCTATTTCTCAGCTATGCCATGAGCTACAGGTCTGAAATTTTACTATGTTATAGCTGACCCAAAAGTAGCTGAATAACATATTTACACAAAATTCACTAAATGCAATACTTTTCAAGTTATAAATGATTTAGTGTTGAGTAAGAACCTCAAAGTAGCTATTACTCAGCTATGCAATGAGCCACAGCTCTGGAATTTGACTATGTTATAGCTGACCCCAAAATAGGTGAATAACATATTGAAACTAAATACTCTAAATGCAATACTTTTCAAGTTATGGGTGATTTACTCAACAGTGATAACCTAAAAATAGCTATTACTCGGCTATGCCATGAGCTACAGGTCTGAAATTTTACTATGTTATAGCTGACCCAAAAGTAGCTGAATAACATATTTACACAAAATTCACTAAATGCAATACTTTTCAAGTTATAAATGATTTAGTGTTGAGTAAGAACCTCAAAGTAGCTATTACTCAGCTATGCAATGAGCCACAGCTCTGGAATTTGACTATGTTATAGCTGACCCCAAAATAGGTGAATAACATATTGAAACTAAATACTCTAAATGCAATACTTTTCAAGTTATGAGTGATTTACTCAACAGTGATAACCTAAAAATAGCTATTACTCGGCTATGCCATGAGCTACAGGTCTGAAATTTTACTATGTTATAGCTGACCCAAAAGTAGCTGAATAACATATTTGTACAAAATTCTCTAAATGCAATACTTTTCAAGTTACAAGTGATTTTACTCATGATGGAAGTTACTGAAAAGTCCAAAAGTAGCTATTACTCACTTAGCTATTGAGATAGACACCCAAGTTACTCACCATGTTGTAGCTATGAAAAAAGTAGCTGAATAACATATTTTAACAAAATGTTCTAATTGCAATAATTTTCAAGTTATAATTGATTTAGTGCATGATTTCATGAATTTTAATGTATTAAAAATTATTTTAAAAATTCATAAAAAAATAATTAAGAAAGATCCAGGTCTGACACTCACACAAGGGAATCTACTAGTGGTCTAGTACATATATGCAAGATATGAGAGAAATCCCTGTAATAGTCACTGAGAAAATTGTGATCAAGTGTTGAAATTTTCACACTTTGGTGGGGGTACCTCACTTGTAATGGCTCTGGCAAACAGACGAACAGACAGATCTGCATGAATTTTACGATTTATCATCCTCGATAATTAAGGTATCTTTTAAAAAAAACAGCATGTCTCTGGGTACGCGTACGCGTACACAGACGCGGACGCCGCAGAGTGATGCCATAATGTCAGCTGACTGACAAGTCAGCTGACATAAAAAACTACTGTATCTAAAGTTTTAGTAAGTTAAATAAGTCAAGACTAGAGTTTTCATCATGACAAGTTGACAACCACAATAATTAAATGGGACTAACAAAATGAAAACACTTTGGACATGCTTGAGCAGCCTTCAACCTTGTGTAACAATAGCATGTTTGAGCCATAGTGTAGAGTGTGTGTAAATAAGCGATAGTGTCATAATACAAAATGACCACTGATGGGCAAGGACATATGCCTGTCACCAAGGTCTTCAACTGTTCGCCATGTATAAATATATTGCCTGTCGGACAAAAACCAAAATTACAAAAGCTGAATACCTAATATACTTGTACTAATATTACAGATACTCGTCATCAAGATTAACATATTTTCATAAAAAGCTAGGTATTTGATTTCCTGGACTGATTTTCATGAAAAATTTAAAGCAATAAAAGTCGGTGATAGTGGATGCTCACAAAATCATGATTGGTACTTTTTAACCAATTGTTCAATAGCCAGGGATTGGGACGGGTCCACAGCATTAATATGTCACTTGTTAGGAATCAAACTCACACAGAGGTGACAGCCTTTGACTAGATGCCAAACCTGCTAAACCACTAATTCTCATATTCCCAAGTGCAACTTATTCAAAAATCCTAATTGCTTTTTATTTTAAATATATATTTTTAAAGCCCAGTTTATAGTTTTTAGCTGAGCAACTTGCTTATTTTTACTGTAACATACATAGCTGAGCAAATTTACTTATTTCTAGTGTAACATACATTTCCGCTTTGTCACATTGAAAGGGGCCACGGTGGCAGTGTGGTAACACTCTCACCTCCCACTTCTGAGGCCCGGGTTCGATCCCCAACAGCCTCACAGTGGGAAAGCTGGTAGTTGCTTGCCGTTGGTCGGCAGTTTACAGTACAGAACCCTAACGAACTGTATGTACTGGTTTCCTCTGCCCTTCCAACTACCCGTCGTGATATGACCTGTACAGTGTTGAAAGCGACGAAAACCCCAAATAAATAAATAAATTGTCACATTGAACTGTAAGACTCAAGAAAAATACTTAAACATGAATTCCAGCTAACAGGCTAAATTACCATGGACACGGACTTCCAAGGAATGGATATTTACTATGTCTACTTAAAAGGGACACTTATCAATTACAAAGTATTTTGTTATTTCAAACTTGGGAAAGCATCTACCAAGAAATCCTTACTCAAGTGAATTACACTAGTTCATACTGCAATTCTTAACGGTACAGTACATATAAGGAGAAAGAGACAGAGACATTTTCCTTTGAAATAACTCTCAAGGAACTACGGTACTTAACTAGGAAATGTTTTACTCGGAGAGATGTTCTCAATATCATACTACATGCTGGTAATAATACATTGGTAGAGAGATGAAATCACTATAAAAACACTGTGACTGCATCTTTAAGTTATCAGACTGACTTACATGTTCAGAACTTTAGATTCTGTTTTTTCATAAATAAATATACATCTATGCCCTTAATATATTGGCAGAAAAACTAGACCAAGGA
The DNA here is from genome assembly GCA_964017235.1 of Sabellastarte sp. h YS-2021. Classification (NCBI taxonomy): domain Eukaryota; kingdom Metazoa; phylum Annelida; class Polychaeta; order Sabellida; family Sabellidae; genus Sabellastarte; species Sabellastarte sp. h YS-2021. The sequence continues at coordinate 144,091,546 of OZ024928.1, forward strand.
CATATGTGTGGCCAGATGCAAGATGTTTTCACCAGAAAGGGCAACTAACATGGTTTTGAAAATAAACAGCATTTTTGAAGATGGCGGGCGAAATTAAGAACATTTTAAATTATTCACAGGAATTATAAGCACCTTTAAGTTTGGCTACCCTCATCTGACATTGAAGGAGGGGCCCAAGATCAAATCTGACCACATCAGAAGACTCCAAGACCATGATTTCCTGTAAGTTGGTTTCACATCCCAAACCTCTAGGACCAATAATAAGTGAGTTATAAGCACTTTTAAGTTTGGCTATCCTCGTTTCACCTCGGAGAAAGAGCCCAAGGTCAAATCTGACCATATCAGAAGACTCCTAGCCCATGATTTCCTTTGGGTTGGTTTCACATCCCAAACCTCTAGGACCAATAATAAGCGAGTTATAAGCACTTTTAAGTTTGGCTATCCTCGTTTCACCTCGGAGAAAGAGTCCAAGGTCATATCTGACCATATCAGAAGACTCCTAGCCCATGATTTCCTTCAGGTTGGTTTCACATCCCAAACCTCTAGGACCAATAATAAGTGATTTATAAGCACTTTTTAAGTTTGGATATCCTTGTTTTACCTTGAAGGAAGAGCCCAAGGTCAAGTCTGACCACATCAGAATATTCCCAGCCAATGATTTCCTACAGGTTGGCTTGACAGTTAAAACCTCTATGACCAATAATCAGCGAGTTATAGGCACCTTTAACCCGTTTCGCTACTGAAGGAACATTATTCCATGGGACTGTAGCCATATGACGTCATATCACGTCAGAAACACCAATGAAGTAAAATAATATCTCACTACCTTATACACTTTATTTGCGGTATTTTTCGGCATATTTTAATTAGGAATTGATGAAACTCAAATGGGAAAATTCGTGGGAATTCCCCAAATAAAAATAACCACGAGTAAACAATATGCAACAATATGCAGCTATATGCAGTAAATACGGCAATATATACAGAATTTCTGAAACCAGTTAAAATTGGTGAAATGGTGAATTTTTTTTAAAATATAGCTTAACTTTCATATGAATACTTTAAAAATCGGAAAGAAGGGAAAGAAGAAATATATATTATTGCTGTCGACCCTTGGTCGACAGACATGGTCCCTTGTAATACACAATGATGTCGACTGCTAGCCGACATACATGGTAGCGAAAGGGTTAAGTTTGGCTCATTTGACCTTGAAGATTTGGCCAAAGGTCAAATCTGATGGCATCAGAAGACTCCCAGCCTATGATTACCTACATGTCAGTTTCACATCCTAAAATTCTAGGACCAATATTACGGAAGTTATAAGCAATTTTTCAAGAACAATATTTTTCTGAAACAATCAGGCCAAATCAACAAAGATTATAATAAGCCTTCTCGCAGGACTTTGGCTTGGACTTAGCAGAAGTTTGGCTATCCTTGTTTGTCGTTGAATCAGAAGATTCCTAGCCTATGATTTCCTATAGATTGGTTTGACATCCCAAACCTCTAGGACCAATAATAAGTGAGTTATAAGCACTTTTAAGTTTGGCCATCGTCATTTGACTTTGAAGAAGGGGCCGGGGCCCAAGAACAAATCTGAACACATCAGAAGATTCCCAGTCCATGATTACCTATAGGTTGGCTTGGCATTGTAAACCTCTAGGACCAATAATAAGTGAGTTATAAGCACTTTTAAGTTTTGCTATCCTCGTTTTACCTTGAAGGAGGAGCCAAAGGTCAAATCTGACCACATCAGAGGACTCTCAGCCTATGATTTCTTAAATTCCTGTAGGTTGGTTTCACATTCCAAACTCTAGGACCAATAATAAGTGAGATACAGACACTTTTACAGTCTGGTATGTGAACAAAATGCCCGTATATCGCACATATGTTCATGTGACTATACACACATCACTTGCTTTACTGATGAAGATGACATGTACAAACACAAACTAAGAACAGAGACAAGGGAACAAGGGGGGTGAAATATATTTATTGAGGCGCTGAAAAATAAAATTTCTGCAATGAAACTTCAGAGATTAAACAGTCATATCCGACAAAGAGCAAAAGCTAAAATGTAATTTTATTAACACTTGACGATAGGAGAGGGTTATTGAAATCAGTTTGTTCTGTTTTGTCTGTCTTTCTGCCTGTACACCTTTTTTGCCATTATAATTCAAAAACTATAACATCGATCAAACTCAAATTTGGTGGGCATATATTTAATGGGGTACAGACAGATTCCCCCAAATTTGGTAAAATTTGAGTGAAAATTAAAGTCAAGAGAGAGTTTTTCTCATTTTCAATTGGGCATACACAGAGAAATTGATTCTCTTCATCACCTACGTAAAAAAATCAATATTTTGCTTTCTGATGATGTCATTACCTAATGATGTCACAATGCAATTGTCATTGTGAGGTCACAAACCTAGCTTGTGATACTTGCTGTCTTTTAAGTAAAATATTTCTTCTCATTTTATGTCTTGAAATTGACATAAAGACAATAAAGAGAGAGGTGGTGTATTCACCATTTTTATTAACGCTCGACGATAGGAGAGGGTTATTGTAATCAGTTTGTTTCTGTCTGTCTTTCTGTCCGTGCACCGTTTTGCCCTTATAGCTCAAAAACTATGATATCAATCTCTCTCAAATTTGGTGGGCAGGTATTTCATGGGGTATAGGCGGATTCTTCCAAATTTGGTGTAATTTGTTTAAAAATTAAAATCAGGAGAGAGTTTTTCTTATTTTAATTGGGAATACACAGTGAAACTGCTTCTCTACAACATATTAGGTAAAAAAATCAATATTTTGCTTTCTGATCAGGCCTGGGGTCAAGTACATGGAACCAAGTACAAGTACTTTGCCATATAGCAAGTACAAGTACTGGTGTCAAGAACCAAGTACAAGTACTTTGAGAAATAGCAAGTACAAGTACTTTTGGTAGTGTGCCTAGAAGTTAGAACGTAATGTAAAAGTATGTAAAGTAAAAGGAGATAATCAATTGCACTGAAACTGTTAATCAAAAGTTTATTTATGTAAGGGATTCATTTGTTTGACTTACTTAAGCAAATAATTCCCATACACCTCCTTATATGCCACTTTAAACTAGATTGGGCCAACTCGGCGCCAACATATCCCCAGACAGGTCATCACTCACGCCACAGGTTTTGATCGGGAATTTTTTAAAACATAATTACCCATTATTATATGAACTTCAGCACATCAATCTACTCTGTTTATATCTCCCCAAGGAAGATGGTGTATCCCCAGACGCCGAATACATACCTCAAATTATATTTTCAATCTTCCTGCAATGATAACTCTAAACCTATTTTCAAAGTATTTAAATGATTGATGATTGAATGTCCATTCTAAAATAATAATCCCAAAAGAGCATATCTGTTTCTATATTTGTTGACAAATAAAATATTATTTTTAACTCAACTCATCATATTTTTCAATCTTCCTTCAAAGTATTTAAATGATTGATGATTCAATGTCCATTCTAAAATTCATAATCCCAAAAGCGCATATCTGTTTCTACATTTGTTCAGAAATAAAATATTATTTAAAAAAAAATTATTTATATTATTATTTTATTATATTATTTTTAGAATTTGCAAATTGTTTTCAGTTATTCATTTCCTCTATACCTATATATGTGGTCCATATATATGCAACCTAAATATGTGACACAATCTCAGTTCTGACTCCCCTTTGTGTTATATGTAATGAAGCCCACCACCTCCCACCCCCACCCCTCTCCCCTTCTCCACACCTCTCTCACTATTACACAAGATCTGCAACCCCATTGAGTTCTTTGTTTCTCATCTGATATCACTAAATACCTTTGTTTATTTAGTGTCACTCAATATAGCTGGAGGTCCCAGAGGTGGGTGGGGGGAATCCGGGTGGGGGATGTGGGTTGAGCATAAATGGTAAACAAACAATCTATATAAAAGGGGTACTCAAATACAAAAAGAATTGAGAATTTTAAGTATGTGATTATCAACTGAAATGAGTTCATAACTGTAGGAGCTGTGCCAAAATTAACTGAGGCAAGTTGAATAAAACTGGGCTAGTTGAGGGTTAAAAATCCCCTAGTTTTACTACATAAGGATATAATTTCATTAATATTGGGACTTAAAGCTCACTTAAAGTGTCCATTTTGTCTACTTGAATATGTTTAACCAGTTTCATTTTAAAAAGTGAAAAACTCAGCAAGCAGAGGTATAACACACAAAAATAAGTTCTTAAAAGACTAAGATAGCCATAACATTATTAATATTCAAAATTTAAATAGACAGGCATTTCCTTTTAAAAATTCAAAGATTTCAGCTCTATAACCCACATAGTTTGACAGTTACTGGGCTTTAAAGTGGCATAATATCCATAAATTGGGTTTCTGTGGTCATTTTACAATTGTTAAAGAGACCTTAGCAATTAAACTACAGATCTGAAACTTTTTGGGGGACATACATAACAAACAAAAATTATATATAATACAGTTTAAGACTTGTCACACTAAGCATTTCCAAATAACAGGGCAAAATACGGAAAAAATGTCAAAAAAGGCACTTGGGCGAGTGTCTATGGCCCTCATACACAGGTTAAATGTCTACTAAAAACCTTGATTTTCGGCATATGTAAAAAGGACATAATAATGCATTCCCAGATGGGATTTCAGCTCCATCAATCACATAGTTTAACAGTTACAGGGCTTAAAGGTGGTAAAAAGTCCAAATATTGGGTCATTGTGGGTCTTTTAGAGATCTCGATGTGGCTTTCAAATTAAAGCTTCAGACTTAAAATTTGTTACATACTAAGATTACACATAGAATATGTATCTAATAAAGTTTGAAACTTCTCAGACTTACCATTTCCAAGTTACAGAGCAAAATATGTGAAAAATGTCTTAAAAGGGTCACTCAGGTGGGTGTTTAAGGTCCTCATACACAGGTTAAATGTCTACTTGAAGCCTTGATTTTTGGCACATGTAAAAAAAACATAATAATGTATTCCCAGATGAGATTTCAGCTCTATCAGTCACATAGTTTAACAGTCACAGGCCTTAAAATTGGCAAAAAGTCCAAATACTGGATCTTTATGGGGCCTTCTAGAGACCTAAATGTGGCCTTCAAATTAAAGCTTCAGACTTAAAATTTGTCACATACTAAGATTACACATAGAATATGCATCAAATACAGTTTGAAACTTCTTAGACTTACCATTTCCAAGTTACAGGGAAAATATGTGAAAAATGTCTAAAAATGGTCACTCGGGTGGGGATTTATGGTCCTCATACACAGGTTAAATGTCTTCTTAAAGCCTTAATTTTTGGCACATATAAAAATAACATACTAATATCTTCTCAGATAGGATTTGAGCTCTATCAGTCACATAGTTTGACAGTCACAGGGCTTAAAAGTAGCAAAAAGTCCAAATATTGGGTCTTTGGGAGCCTTTTAGAGACCTCAATTTGACCTTCAAAATTAAAGCTTCAGACTTAAAATCTGTTACATACTAAGATTACACACAGAATATATATCTAATACAGTTTGAAACTTCTCAGACTTACCATTTCCAAGTTACAGGGAAAAAGATGTGAAAAATGTCTTATAAGGGTCACTCGGGTGGGTGTTTATGGTCCTGATACACAGGTTAACTGTCTATTAAAGGCCTAAATGTTGGGGCACATATAAGAAAACACATAGATATATTCCCAGATGATATTTAACTTAGATGAGAGACATAGTTTGAAAGCTACAGTGCTTGAAAGTGGCAAAAAGTGCATAAATTGGGTCTCTGTGGGCACTTTTGAGACCTTAAGTCGACCCCTTTGGGTAAACCTACAGCCCTAAAATTTTCTACAGACAAGGATAACATATCAAAGTTATACCTAGCGCAGTTTGAGACTCATCAGAATTATCACTTCCAAATTATAGGGCAAAATATGTGTAAAGTATAGCAAAAAATCCCTAAGTGGGGGTATTTATGGGCCTCAAACACAATTTTCTCCTCAACTTAAAGTCATGATTTTCGGCACATGTACTAAGAACATATTAATGTGTTGTCAGGTAAAATTTCAGCCAGCTGAGCATCATAGTTTGTGACCTACAGGGCTCTAAGTGGCCAAAAGTCCAATTTCTGACCTTAAGGTGGCCATAAGTTCTTTTTTACTGGGAGTTTAAGGTCACCTTAAAATAGGGATCTTCCTTTGGGCACCCTTAACATGTGTACCAAGTTTGAAAAAAAAATATTAATTTGTTTTTGAGTTATCGCGTCCACAAGGAAATTTCTACGGCGGCGGCGGCGGCGCGACGGACCTGAATCCAATATATCCCCGACTTTCGTCTGGGGATATAATAATACCAGTGTAAAATAGAAGCATATTTACCTTTACATGCTTCAACAAGTTTGAGGTGACTCCCTTTGAGCATGACAACAATGTGTCACACTGTTTACACTTGGCTTTGAAGTTTCCATCTCTGTTCTTTGGTAGCTCAAAGTATTTATACACAGATGCCATTTTAGAATGTTATAGAAAATACACTAGAATTCTCATGAACTGTTTATCAAACAAGAAAATGTTCAGTATATATAGCCATTATCCTGCTAGTAATTGCAATTTGAGAAAAAAAGTCTTTTATTGATGGTTATAATTCTGTAGGTTGTCCAGCTTAATTTAGCCCTGGTTATATAAAAGAAAGAGGGTAGATTGCATGATCTTACTTGATGATTAAAGTAGGACTGTTCTCTGGGTTACTGAGTAGGTCTTTTGTGTGTAAAAATAAAAGAGGATAAATTGTTATGATTAAAGCAAAACTGTGCTCAGGATTACTGAGTAGATCTTTTGTGCATAGAAAATGAAAGAGGATAGATTGTTATGATTAAAACAAAACTGTGCTCTGGGTGACTGAGTAGGTCTTTTGTGTATAAAACATGAAAGAGGATAGATTGTTATGATTAAAGCAAAACTGTGCTCTGGGTTACTGAGTAGGTCTTTTGTGTATGAAAATGAAAGAAGTTAATATGATAAAAGCAAAACTATGTGACTGAGTAGGTCTTTTGTGTATAAAAATAAAAAGGGATGGATGCAATACAGTTATTTATGTGAAAACACACAACTCACTTAATGAAAGTCCAAATGTACTTTGAATGTACTTGAAAGTAATTGGAAAGTACTTGAATAATTTAGCCAAGTACAAGTACTTTTAATTTTCAATTGTCAAGTACAAGTACTGGAAAATGAGTAATTAAGTACAAGTACCAAGTACAAGTACTTGTACTCACCCCAGGCCTGTTTCTGATGTCATTATACTTAATGATGTCACAATGCAATTCTCATTGTGAGGTCACAAACCTAGCTTGTGATACTTGCTGTCTTTAAGTAAAAATATTTCTTCTCATTTTATGTCTTGAAATTGACACAAAGATAATAAAGAGGGGGGTGGTATATTCATCACTTTTATTAATTATTACTTCTGTTTTTATTTTCTCTTTTTTTCTTTCAATTCCTTGACAGTCCATCACAAAAATTTACCACGAGTGACTTTCACCAAGAAGTGACCTTTAAGCTATATTTTACCTCCACCAGCAGTTTATGTTTTTGGGTGCAAATTGTTGACTCAAGAATTAATGAACAGATCTTTATTAAAATATTTTTGTGGGTAGGACCTGGCCAAAGGAAGAAGTTACTAAAAGAAAGATCTGGATCTTATTTTGGATACAAAAATTCAAGAATTTTCAGAGGTCCCATTTCAATGCATTTTTAATGAATTTAGCTTTCTACTTGATATTTGGTTTTATTTTATTGTCTTCCTTACAATACTTTATATCACTTTAGAGACTGGTCACATGAGGTCAAGTGTTTTGCTCTCTCTGAGTGCATCTTGTTTATTTCTGTTTTCATTTTCTGTCAATTCCTTGACGGGACATCACAAAAAGAATTTACCCTGAGTGATTTTCACCAAGGAGTAGCCTTTAACCAGTATTTTTACCTCCACCAGGACTCCAGGAGTTTATGCTTTTGTGTACTAAGTGTTTGTCTATTTGTCTGTCTGTTTTTTGTGTTTAGATTACTCCAGAACTGATGTACAGATCTGTATAAAAAAATTTTGTGGGTAGGACCTGGCAAAAGTAAAAAGTTACTAATTTTTGGCAAAGATCTGGATCATATTTCATAACACTTGCCAGACTGGTCACATCTAGTCGAGCGTTTTGCTCTCTCTGAGTGCATCTTGTTACTTTTTGAATGCAATTTTTGTAGTTTTTGACACATTTTATTTGAAGAGATTCAATAGGTACAATTGCAGAGATTTATGAGTATGTAAAAATTTGAGCTTTGACAAATTTACTTGCAGACTTTGCAGCCAGTTTAACTAAGCCTCCCAGGTCAAAATCACAATTTTCTTTATAAAAGTTATGCTATACAAAAATGCCACATAAAATGGCCTTTAAATCCCACATGCCAAATTTGAAAGGTGTATGTGAAACATTTTTGACATATTGCCTTTAAGTTATTGCAGTGGCCTTTAGAACACTGCAATTGCTTGTACAATTTGCAGCTGAGGCCGCAAAACAAAAAGCTCTAAGGCTTTACCCATAAATACCCAAACATCAAATTTGAAAGGTCTACATAAGTATATTAAAATATTGCATGTAGAAAAAATCTCTACAGGAAAAAAAGGCTGACATATCTATGTTTGAAGGCAAGCTATGACCATGAATAAAGAGGTTGAAGGTCAAATATCTGCATGTTTCTAGGGTATAGGATATTAAATTTTTGCCCCCAAAAAAACCGAGATGGTAACCAAAAATCAAATTTTTCTAAACGTTCACAGGGTGCTCTATCTCTTACAGTTTCAAAAATATTTGCAATTTTTTTCTGTCATACAAAATCTAAGATGATGGCTATTTTCTTTGTTTCAAATAATGCCAAAAACGTTGTGTTCTGATTTACAATCCCCAGGAACAATAATAATGGAGATATACGACCGTTTCAGTATGATGATATCACTCATTTATAAGTACATTTTTTAAACATTAGGACTTAGTACTTTTTGATACTTCAAAATTTGTACTTTAGTTCAAATGTACTGGACCCAACCCTGATCCTTTGCAAATGATCATTTACTTTTATTTCTAGAGTGCAGTAAAAACTATCAATATTGCTTGGCTACCAAAGTTCTTCACTTGCATTTTATGATAATAAACATGTGATACGATGGCCATTTTGTTTTCGAAACTAGGCCAAATTATTATCAGGTTAACTTTCCTAGCCATATATCTTTTGTGTAAATTTGATGAACCTAGATGCAATATTTCAAGTTTTAGAGCATCTTAATGATTTTGAAATAATTGGCTATAGTCACTATTAGTCAGGGTACGAAATTAAGCCAAAATATTTTCAGGACCACAGGACTGACAACTTGACAAAGTTACTGGTCCGTCAGAAAGTTTATCAGTCCGATATGAAAACATTTCTGAGAATGAAAAGTCGATAGAAGGCTATAAAAAACACATTTTACATGGCAGCAATTATCACACACTGTAAGTGATGGCATTTAAATTAGATTTTAATTAACTTAATGTATATGTTGTATTGAATGTAGATAACTGTTGAATGTATAGATTCAATGGCCCAAGTGTTGAATGTATACATTCAATGGCCTAGGTGTTGAATGTACACATTCAACAGCAAATAGCCATTGAATGTGTACATTCCACAGTTTGGCTGTGGAATGTGTACATTCAATAGTTATGATCATTGAATGTGTATAAGTTCTTTAAATATTATGATTTTTATAAGTAGTCCCTAAACAGTTTAATATTTATGTAAAACTTATTTAGTTTAATATTTATATTGTATAAATTAATGATGCAATGTTAATACTATTATAAAACCTATTTAATTTAATATTATATTGTATGAATTAATGATGCATTTTTACTAATATAAAAGTTAAATGTAGTTATGAGTTTATTAGTATAGTGTATTATAGCCTTAAATATTTTTTCAATATTTATAAAACATGGCTTAATTATTGTTTAAATATTTTGTAAAGGATAAAAAAGAACAAGAAATATTAATCTATTTTCCAATTATATAATCACAATGAACCCCAATGCTCTTGTGTGTCTTGGTGTGGTAAGACTAATTGCAATTGCACCTCTGTGATCCTCTTTCATGGATTAACAGTAAACAATCACACACAAATTTGGAGAGCATTAAAGAGGTACTCAGGTGACAACTTTTTCTGTAATCAGTGATCAAAAGATTACTCAGGCTTGAACTGTCTCTCTTTGTTCTTTGCTTTGATTATCACAGCAATTGTTTTAATGTGTGTAGATTAGGGGGTAAATCGTTTGACTTTGTGGGTATCGATATTGAATGTAAAAATATTTCAATATCGGGCGATATCGGGGGGTTCATATTGTCTACCAAATAGTCCGAATTCGGGAAACTGAAAACGTTTTATTTTAGTGTTTCCCGAACTGCTAACAGGAAGCGAAATGAATCAAAACAAAACAATGCAGTTTTCATCAAAAACCCATTGAAAACTTCAAAAATGTGAGATAAAAGTGTACAATGTCTTCAGATTTTTGCTTTACTTCGAGTATTAACAGTGTAAGTTTACAGTTTTACTTAAAATGGCGATATTGAAATACATGTTTAGATCTCGATATCGGGAGTCCAGTTCCAAAACAATAAATATCGGCAATATCGATAAACAATTTACCCACTAGTGTAGATTAAAGGGAACTCTTTATGTTTATAAAGTCTTTAATCCTACAAAATTCTTCTTCTTTGAGCCCCTGCTAACACTTCAATAGAAGACTTTTTCTTTTGATCATCCCTACAACTACTATAAATAGTGATTTGATTTTAGAAAATACTCAGTGTATGTTAAAGTGTACATAAGTCTTCATACTTCCAATCAACTTATCAACTATAAATTATTTCCACATTCCATGCCCTGAGCCATTGAATGTACACATTCAACAGTTTCACCCATTGAATCTATACATTCCACAGCTGAGCCATTGAATGTATACATTCAACAGTTTGCCCATTGAATCTATACATTCAACGGTTTGACCCGTTGAATGTATACATTCAACAGTTATCTACATTCAATACAACATATATATAGTGACAACATTAGAGGACAATTTAGAAAGTTTCATGGATTTTGATGGATTTTTTGTTATACTTTGTGTTCAACAGCCAGGGTCATATTGCGATGGGTAGTTTATGGGTGGAGGAACCAGTACATACTAGTTGGTCAAGATTCTGCACTGTAAACCACAGCGACCTCAGAGGTTGAAGGCGAGCACTCTAACTGCCACACCACTGAGCTGAAACTTTCATGGAAGATTATTTGTACAAGTGCTAGGCTGCAAATCTGATGTTTGCAAAAACAACACATGTCTTTAACCAATGAAATGCCAGAAAGGAAATGAATATTATCCCTAGATGTATGTTACAGTGATTGCGAAGCAACTCTAAAATGGGAGTCCATGGGACTACATGACCTCCATTAAGTCCCAGTAATTGTTTTTTTTTTTTTTTTGAGTCCTATGTTACAGATCGCAAGATTTTGGCATTTGAAGTATTATCCTACCTTCTATTATCTTATCCAGATATTGAATTCTCTGACTCCAACTCAATTTAAACCTGTTATTTTATCCCTTCTATTACCCAACCTTTCTATTATCCAGCCTAATTGTTACTCCCCCAATAGGGTCAGATAATAGAGGTTCTACTGTACTGCACTATTCTATTTAAGCTGTGCTACTGTATCACTGTATTGTTTATTGCATTGTCTGAAAATAAAATTATGATTTTTATGTCTCTCTTAATTCTTTTTACTTGAATCTTGGTTGTTGCACCTTTGGGTGTCTTTTTATGTAGAGTAAGCACTATTAAAGTCAAATTAGAATTCAGTGAAGATTTTACTTTTGCAACTTCCCATTGTAACAGATAGGATTTCATTTAGTGAGCCACTGGTTTTGCCCCAACACCACACATAAGCATTCATTGACTTTATTATCATTTCTGTATGCATTTTAATATTCAGAACATGCAAACCATAATTCGACCATGCACGCCGATTATAAACACAAGACAAGTGAACTGAAAAAGGTGTAACATCACGACACACATGTGTGGTCCTTTTGGTATGTTTGGATAATATTCAAACCATCCAAACCATAATTAGACTGTACACAGTCTGCGTATATGCATGCCTTAAACTTACCATGTCAATGGGACTGAAAGGGTCTAAATCTTTTTGACCCAGAAGCATTTTTGTCAGTCACGGACTGGCAGATTGGGGCCATTTTCGAACCCTGGCTATGGTTGCCATATTGTTTTTTAAAATCTGGCCAAAATTTTTCTGAGGCAAAACATTTGCAGGCCAGGACTTTTCATGGTCTAGCCACAGCACCAATAATAAGGGAGAAATAAGGACATTTTAGTGTGATGACCCGATTTAACCTTGAAGCAGGGGTCAAAGGTCAAATTCAACACCTGGAAAAGATTTCCAGGCCATGACTTCTTACAAGTTGTTTTAACATTCCAAACCTCTAGGAGCAATATTAGCGGAGATATAAGGCCATTTAACGGGATAACCCTGTTTGACATTAAACATGTGATAGGTTGGCACCATACTGGCGGCCATTTTGTTTTTAGGACTAGGCCAAAATTACTATCAGACTAGCTTTTCTAGCCAATAGCAAATTTGATGAAACTAGCTGGAATATTTCAAGATTTACAGCACCTTTATGATTTTCAAACAATTAGCTATGGCGGCCATTTTGGTTTTTTTTTAAATGAGGCCAAAATTCTGCACAGACAGGTTTTCATAGCTATAAACAATCCCTGCAAATCTGATGAAGATATCTGTATAAATAAATGAGATACTAAGGTTTATGTAAAAATGTGACAGACGCATGCACATACGGAAGGTGTTTTATAATCTCCCGACCACGGCCTTTGGCCACAGGCGGGAGATAAAAAGTGAAAATGGATGCTCTTATATAAAAAAAAAAACAAAAAAACCCGGCAATATTGGAATTAACAAGACCCTCGAATCAAGGATAATTGACTGTACTACACAGCTTGTCATAATTCTGTGCATGTCATGACACCGTGTGTTTTTGTTTAGAAATCTATCCAGCAATATACAGGCTATCAGAATTAGTGCTGTAACGAGTTGACCGAAACTCGAGTCGTAACTCGGTGGGCGATATTTGGGATGACATCGATTTACGTAATTTAAACTCGAGTTTTTAAGAAATAAATTATAATATACTAGTCTTGTTATAAAACCAGCACTTTTACAGTTTATCTAACCATAAAGACAAACAATTTAATGAGCAATGGTCGTTTTTTTTTATTTCCTTATTTACGTGGATGTTCCATAATGTGCTCATACATACCTGTCGGCAACAGAATATATTTCCTTGCAATAAAATGGTATTAAATACGTTAATGGCGGATCCCTTGATGACAATATTTGGACATTATTATTTTATTTATATTTGTGTCATTTACTCGAGTTCAACTCGAGTTCAACTCGCATCTAACAAGCGAGCGTCGATCTACAGAAATCACTGATGATTACAGCTCTAATCAGAATGTGATATTTTATTGAATTTTCATTTAATTGATCATTATTTATGATCCAGTTCTTTATTTTCTGTCATATGAATGTATAGGTTTCACAATTTGCTCAATATTGATGCAGGGAATTATGACATGCACGGAATTGTGACAACCTGTGTACATCTAAGTTCCATTTCCATTAATATTAAACACACACTGGAAATATCTTGATATCCAATAAAACATCATAATCAAAACATAATACACTGCATAAATATGGTGATTCATGGTAGTAATTTAGTAAACATTTCGTATACTTGTAAATTGTAATTTCTGACAACTTTGTAGATCAATTTTACTTTAATTTACACTCAAATATGAATTAAAATTACATTAAAAGCATATTATTTATAAAAAATATAACATTCCAGCAGTATCAGTGTTAAATCATAGGTTAAATAATGAAGTAATCACTATACCACGAAAACTCCAATGACACGAAAATACCACAGCTACCTATAATGCAAGGGGAAACTGGTCAACTCTGCCCCTGCAAACTCGGGCCCATCTATGCAAACTCGGCCCCATTATTTTACAAATTCAAGTTAACATAAAATCTTTATTTGTGGATGGATTTTAATAATTTAGGTATCATTTTCACAGTTTCTAATTGTAGATATAATGGTGTGACATGACCTTGAATCAGGCTTACATAGTTGGATTAATATGCACAAGAGTATTTTATATCAAATACATTGGTAATACTTTTAAAAATGTAGCCACCATTTGTAAAAGACTACCTTCTAAAACCATTTCCTTTCAAATTTGTCTCTTAAGATGCATAACATGATGAAGCATACTTAAATAATAGATATGAAACAAGAGGAGAGTGCCCGTGAACGGGCACTGTGTCAGCTGACTGAGTGTTTTTGATTTGTGAAGGTGATTAGAGGACAGAATAATTATCAGGAAAAGGGCTGTACAGAAATACAGTAAATGGTAACTGAACAGCAAGTTCGAAAGAAATTCCGAAGCTGACAGAAGAAAAGGTTAAAAAAGTTGTGCCCTGTAAATGGTATTATGAAGGAAAATAACAAGGTAATTGTTTAAGTGTAAAAAATAGGTTAAAACATATTTAAAGAAATACTACAAATGCAATATCCTCGTTCGACCTTGAAGAAGGGGTCCAAGGTCAAATCTAACCACACAAATACATTCCCAGCCCATGATGTCCTATGGTTTACCATTCCAAACCTCTAGGACCAATTATAAATGAGTTTTAAGCACTTTTAAGCTTGGCTGTCCTCATTTGACCTTGAAGGAGGGGTCCAAAGGTCAAATCTGACCATACCAAAAGATTCCGAGCCAATGATTTCCTATGGGATGGTTTACCATCCCAAATCTCTGTCACCAATAATAAGCGAGTTGTAGGCACTTTCAATTTTCGCTATCCTCATTTGACCTTGAAGGAGGGTTCCAAGGTCAAATCGGACCATATCAACAGATTCACAGCCCATGATTTCCTGTCTGTTTACCATCCCAAACCTCTGGGACCAATAATAAGCGAGTTATAAGCACTTTTAAGTTTGGCTATCCTTGTTTGACCTTGAAGGAGGGGTCATTGAAGGTCAAATCTGACCACACCAAAAGATTCCCACCCCATGATTTCCTACAGGTTGGTTTATCATCCCAAACCTCTAGGATCAATAATAAGGGAGATATAAGCACTTTTCATGACTGACAAAAAACACCTGTGGCGGCCATCTTGTTTCTCAAAATGAGGCCAAAAATATTCCCAGACAACATTTTATGGTTATTAATATATAAACTTAAGAAAGCTAGCTATAATATTTTTTTTCATCAGAGCAGTAATGGTGAAATCTCTCTCTACACACTGCGGCTATCCAGTGGATACAATGATTTACTCAACAGTGAGAACCTGAAAGTAGCTATTGCTCAGCTATGCCATGACATAGAGGTCTGCAATTTCACTATGTTATAGCTGACCAAAAATTCTGTGAATAACATATTTAACAATTACTCTAAATGTAATAGTTTTCAAGTTACAACTGATTTACTCAACAGTAAGAACCTCAAAGGAACTATTACTCAGCTATGCAATGAGCTACATGTCTGAAATTTTACTATGTTATAGCTAACCCAAAAGTAGGTGAACAACATATTTAAGCAAACTACTGTAAATGCAATAGTTTTCAAGCTACAACTGATTTACTCAATAGTGAGAACCTGAAAATAGCTATTGCTCCGCTATGCCATGAGCTATAGGTCTGTAATTTCACTATGTTATAGCTGACCCAAAAGTAGGTGAACAATATATTTTAACAAAATACTCCAAATGCAATATTTTTCAAGTTATAGCTGATTTACTCAACAGTCAGTACCTGAGAATAGCTATTGCTCAGTTGTGCCATGAGCTATAGGTCTATAATTTCACTATGTTATAGCTGACCCAAAAGTAGCTGAATAACATATTTGCACAAATTTCTGTAAATGCAATAGTTTTCCAATTATAACTGATTTACTCAACAGTGAGAACTTCAAAGTAGCTATTACTCAGCTATGAAATGAGCCACATGTCTGAAACTTCACTATGTTATAGCTGACCCCAAAATAGGTGAATAACATATTGAAACAAAATACTCTAAATGCAATAGTTTTCAAGTTATAAGTGATTTACTCAACAGTGATAACCTAAAAGTAGCTATTACTCAGCTATGCCATGAGCTACAGGTCTGAAATTTTACTATGTTATAGCTGGCCCAAAAGTGGCTGAATAACATATTTATACGAAATTCTCTAAATGCAATAGTTTTTAAGTTACAAGTGATTTTACTCATGATGGAAGTTACTGAAAAGCCCAAAAGTAGCTATTACTCACTTAGCTATTGAGACAGACACCCAACTTACTCACCATATTGTAGCTATGAAAAAAGTAGCTGAATAACATATTTTCACAAAATGCTCTAAATGCAACACTTTTCAAGTTATAAGTGATTTACTCAACAGTGATAACCTAAAAGTAGCTATTACTCAGCTATGCCATGAGCTACAGGTCTGAAATTTTACTATGTTATAGCTGACCCAAAAGTAGCTGAATAACATATTTATACGAAATTCTCTAAATGCAATAGTTTTCAAGTTATAAGCGATTTACTCAACAGTGATAACCTAAAAGTAGCTATTACTCAGCTATGCCATGAGCTACAGGTCTGAAATTTCACTATGTTATAGCTGGCCCAAAAGTAGCTGAATAACATATTTATACGAAATTCTCTAAATGCAATAGTTTTTAAGTTACAAGTGATTTTACTCATAATGGAAGTTACTGAAAAGCCCAAAAGTAGCTATTACTCACTTAGCTATTCAGACAGACACCCAACTTACTCACCATATTGTAGCTATGAAAAAAGTAGCTGAACAACATATTTTCACAAAATGCTGTAAATGCAACACTTTTGAAGTTATAAGTGATTTAGTACATGATTTCATGAATTTTAATGCATTAAAAATTATTAAAAAAATTTATTAAAAAAAAAGTAAGACAGATCCAGGTCTCATACTCACACAAGAGAATCTACCTCTGGCCTAGTACATATATGCAAGATATGAGAGAAATCCCTGCAATAGTCACTGAGAAAATTGTGATAAAAAGTTGAAATTTTCACACTTTTGGTGGGGGTACCCCCCTTGTAATGTCTCTAGCAAACAGACGAACAGACAGATTTGCATGCCTTGAACAATTTTTCATCCTCGATAGATAAGGTATCTTTTAAAAAAAACAGCATGTCTCTAGGCCTTGTAGTTTTGGAGAAGAAGTTGTTCACGCGGACGCGTACGCGGACGCCCACGCCGCAGAGTGATGACATAATGTCAGCTGACTGACAAGTCAGCTGACATAAAAAGGGGTCAATTTGGTGGGGATGAGTTTTAGAAAGAGACCGAGTTGGCATCAAAATGGGGCCGAGCTGGCAGGGGCTGAGTTGGCAAAGGTCCGAGTTGTCCATGATTCATGCAGGGCCCACTCTGTGATAAGGGATCTTAGCACTTTTAGCAGGGGTCAAGTTTGCATCACAATGGGTCCGAGTACACCTCATAATCATTTTCTTTCTTTGCAGAGTTACATACAAAGCATTACTGTAGATCGCCAATATATCCAATATACTGTAGCACTACTGCCTGGCGCCATATAATGGCACACGCCTCAAATTGGCACAAAACGGAAGTTAAAATATTTAATAACAATGGTTCTTTATCACCCACACTCACGAATTTCTGCTAACAAATAAGGAAGTGGAAGTGATGACAAAAATAATTTAAATATCTTCGACAATTTCCGTATGCAAATTATGCCAATTTGAGGCGCTGATTTCATGTAGAAATTATATTATCGCCCCTTAAAAACGATTCTAACAGGTTTATTGTTTATATTTGATGTTAATAAAATAGTTTAATAACTTGCCCTTGTGTCACTTCATATTTTAATAAAAATCCACGAAACTACACTTAAAACATGCAAAAATAAGGTTTTTGTGTCCAAGTTGTGCCAAGTTACGGCAGGAGGCAGTACTGCTTCCCTGCATAAGTTGGCCGCAGTCATAATTTGTGCGCGGCTCATCTACAGGCTCCAGAAAGACAAATAGGTTATAGCAGCCTTACGTCTTGATGATTCGCGAGTTTTAACGTTTTAGTTACGAGCTTATTTCATGTCTAAATATTTTATTTTGCAGCAATTTGGATGTGTTTTATAAAACTATAAATACTAAAGCACCATTTTATGTTATGAAAAGTGAAAATAGATGCTCTTATATTCAAGAAAAACGGCCATACTCGAATTAACAAGACCCTCGAATCAAGGATACTTGACTATACTGCTTCTAGGCATAAGTTGGCCGCGGTCATAAGTTGGCCGCCTCTAATTGGGCCAAACAGATAAATAAGTCTTTGTACAGTGATTAAAACGAATAAAAAGCATAAATGTAATAATAATGGACCATTTACGATTGCAATCAGCTTTTAAATTTGTAGCAATTTCAAGATTTGGTGATGGCAGCCAACTTATGACCGCGGCCAACTTATGCCTAGAAGCAGTACACCAATGAAAAATGTTGCATGTAATAAGTTTAACAATAATACATGGTTTCAGGGTGTAGTAGGCCATTCATGTTAAAGACCTGTGAAGCTGTGGTGAGGGCGGCCAACTTATGACTGCGGCCAACTTATGCAGGGAAGCAGTTGAACTGCCAGACCTGAACATTGAGTAGTCTGACACGTTGATGCACCCGACTAAATCTAAAATTAGACTCCTTTTTAAAGGGGCAAAGGGTCATTATAACAATCAAAATTAATAATCAATTTAGTTACCTTTTTCTCCTCTTGTCCGTCTCCTAATCCCATAATGAAGTTATTTTTTAAGTTTAAGAGAAGAGTAAACAGGACGGTGAGCCCTTTTTTGTACGGAGATGAGGAACATTTCACCTGTCAATCAAATATAAAGAAATCTGATTGGCTATAGGTATACTTCTGCAACCGAAAACAACAATATGTTCGAATCAGTTCAGGAAATTACTAAATGTAACACTCCTTGGCCCTATTAGAAACTCAAATTCGGATGGTCCCAAAACCATGTAAAAACATAAAATCGCTCAATTTAAGGACTTTCCAGCTATATATGTGAAGTAAAATGATTGGACTTAACATCTATTCTTGATATACCACATCACCCATATGTTATTCTATCCTGTAAAATCACAAATTGGGGTGTTCCTCCACCCTGTAAAAACATAAAATCGCTCAATTTGAGGATTTTCCAGCTATATATGTGAAGTAAAATGATTGGCACAAACACATTTTCTTGATATACCAATTCACCCATAATTTCTTCCACCCTTAAAATCACAAATTAAGGTGTTCCTCCACCCTGTAAAAACACAAAATTGCTCAATTTGAGGATTTTCTAGCTATATGTGTGAAGTAAAATGACTGGACTTGACATATATTCTTGATATACCACATCACCCACATGTTCCTCCACCCTGTAAAATCACAAATTGGGTTGTTCCTCCCCCCTGTAAAACAAAAAATCGCTCAATTTGATGATTTTCCAGCTATATATGTGAAGTAAAATGATTGGCACAAACATATTTTCTTGATATACCACATCACCCATATGTTCCTCCACCCTGTAAAATCACAAATTAAGGTGTTCCTCCACCCTGGAAAAACATAAAATTGCTCAATTTAAGGACTTTACAGCTATATATGTGAAGTAACATGATTGGACTTAACATCTATTCTTGATATACCACATCACCCACATATTCCCCCACCCTGTAAAATCACCAATTGGGTGTTCCTCCACCCTGTAAAAACATAAAATCGCTCAATTTGAGGATTTTCCAGCTATATATGTGAAGCAAAACGATTGGCACAAACAAATTTTCTTGATATACCACATCACCCACATGTTCCTCCACCCTGTAAAATCATAAATTAAGGTGTTCATCCACCCTGTCAAACATGAAATCGCTCAATTTAAGGATTTTCCAGCTATATATGTGAAGTAAAATGATTGGACTTAACATCTATTCTTTACATACCACATCACCCACATGTTCCTCCACCCTGTAAAATCACAAATTGGGGTGTTCCTCCACCCTGTAAAACATGAAATCGCTCAATTTGAGGATTTTCCAGCTATATATGTGAAGTAAAATGATTGGCACAAACATATTTTCTTGATATACCACATCACCCATATGTTCCTCCACCCTGTAAAATCACAAATTGGGGTGTTCCTCCACCCTGTAAAAACATGAAATCGCCCAATATGAGGATTTTCCAGCTATACATGTGAAGTAAAATGATTGGCACAAACATATTTTCTTGATATACCACATCACCCACATGTTCCTCCACCCTGTAAAATCACAAATTGGGTTGTTCCTCCACCCTGTAAAACAAAAAATCGCTCAATTTGATGATTTTCCAGCTATATATGTGAAGTAAAATGATTGGCACAAACATATTTTCTTGATATACCACATCACCCACATGTTCCCCCACCCTGTAAAATCACAAATTGGGGTGTTCCTCTACCCTGTAAACACATGAAATCGCCCAATATGAGGATTTTCCAGCTATACATATGAAGTAAAATGATTGGCACAAACATATTTTCTTGATATACCACATCACCCACATGTTCCCCCACCCTGTAAAATCACAAATTGGGTGTTCCTCCACCCTGTAAAAACATAAAATCGCTCAATTTGAGGATTTTCCAGCTATATATATGAAGCAAAATGATTGGCACAAACATATTTTCTTGATATACCACATCACCCACATGTTCCTCCACCCTGTAAAATCATAAATTAAGGTGTTCATCCACCCTGTCAAACATGAAATCGCTCAATTTAAGGATTTTCCAGCCATATATGTGAAGCAAAATGATTGGCACAAACATATTTTCTTGATATACCACATCACCCACATGTTCCTCCACCCTGTAAAATCACAAATTAAGGTGTTCATCCACCCTGTAAAACATGAAATCGCTCAATTTAAGGATTTTCCAGCCATATATGTGAAGTAAAATGATTGGCAAAAACATATTTTCTTGATATACCACATCACCCACATGTTCCTCCACCCTGTAAAATCACAAATTGGGGTGTTCCTCTACCCTGTAAAAACATGAAATCGCCCAATATGAGGATTTTCCAGCTATACATATGAAGTAAAATGATTGGCACAAACATATTTTCTTGATATACCACATCACCCACATGTTCCCCCACCCTGTAAAATCACAAATTGGGGTGTTCCTCTACCCTGTAAAAACATGAAATCGCCCAATATGAGGATTTTCCAGCTATACATATGAAGTAAAATGATTGGCACAAACATATTTTCTTGATATACCACATCACCCACATGTTCCCCCACCCTGTAAAATCACAAATTGGGTGTTCCTCCACCCTGTAAAAACATAAAATCGCTCAATTTGAGGATTTTCCAGCTATATATATGAAGCAAAATGATTGGCACAAACATATTTTCTTGATATACCACATCACCCACATGTTCCTCCACCCTGTAAAATCATAAATTAAGGTGTTCATCCACCCTGTCAAACATGAAATCGCTCAATTTAAGGATTTTCCAGCTATATATGTGAAGTAAAATGATTGGACTTAACATCTATTCTTTACATACCACATCACCCACATGTTCCTCCACCCTGTAAAATCACAAATTGGGGTGTTCCTCCACCCTGTAAAACATGAAATCGCTCAATTTGAGGATTTTCCAGCTATATATGTGAAGTAAAATGATTGGCACAAACATATTTTCTTGATATACCACATCACCCATATGTTCCTCCACCCTGTAAAATCACAAATTGGGGTGTTCCTCCACCCTGTAAAAACATGAAATCGCCCAATATGAGGATTTTCCAGCTATACATGTGAAGTAAAATGATTGGCACAAACATATTTTCTTGATATACCACATCACCCATATGTTCCTCCACCCTGTAAAATCACAAATTGGGGTGTTCCTCCACCCTGTAAAAACATGAAATCGCCCAATATGAGGATTTTCCAGCTATACATGTGAAGTAAAATGATTGGCACAAACATATTTTCTTGATATACCACATCACCCATATGTTCCTCCACCCTGTAAAATCACAAATTGGGGTGTTCCTCCACCCTGTAAAAACATGAAATCGCCCAATATGAGGATTTTCCAGCTATACATATGAAGTAAAATGATTGGCACAAACATATTTTCTTGATATACCACATCACCCACATGTTCCTCCACCCTGTAAAATCACAAATTAAGGTGTTCATCCACCCTGTAAAAACACAATATCGCTCAATTTGAGGATTTTCCAGCTATATATGTGAAGTAAAATGATTGGCACAAACATCTATTCTTGATATACCACATCACCCACATGTTCCTCCAACCTGTAAAATCACAAATTGGGGTGTTCCTCCACCCTGTAAAAACATAAAATCGCTCAATTTGAGGATTTTCTAGCTATATATGTAAAGCAAAATGATTGGCACAAAAATATTTTCTTGATATACCACATCACCCACATGTTCCTCCGCCCTGTAAAATCACAAATTAAGGTGTTCATCCACCCTGTAAAACATGAAATCGCTCAATTTAAGGATTTTCCAGCCATATATGTGAAGTAAAATGATTGGCACAAACATATTTTCTTGATATACCACATCACCCACATGTTTCCCCACCCTGTAAAATCACAAATTAAGGTGTTCATCCACCCTGTAAAAACATGAAATCGCTCAATTTGAGGATTTTCCAGCTATATATGTGAAGTAAAATGATTGCCACAAACATATTTTCTTGATACACCACATCACCCACATGTTCCTCCACCCTGTAAAATCGCAAATTCAGGTGTTCATCCATCCTGTAAAATATGAAATCGCCCAATTTAAGGATTTTCCAGCCATATATGTGAAGTAAAATGATTGGACTTAACATCTATTCTTTATATACCACATCACCCACATGTTCCTCCACCCTGTAAAATCACAAATTGGGGTGTTCCTCCACCCTGTAAAAACATGAAATTGCCCAATATGATAATTTTCCAGCTATACATATGAAGTAAAATGATTGGCACAAACATATTTTCTTGATATACCACATCACCCACATGTTTCCCCACCCTGTAAAATCACAAATTGGGTGTTCCTCCACCCTGTAAAAACATAAAATCGCTCAATTTGAGGATTTTCCAGCTATATATGTGAAGCAAAACGATTGACACAAACATATTTCCTTGATATACCACATCACCCACATGTTCCTCCACCCTGTAAAATCATAAATTAAGGTGTTCATCCACCCTGTCAAACATAAAATCGCTCAATTTAAGGATTTTCCAGCCATATATGTGAAGTAAAATGATTGGACTTAACATCTATTCTTTATATACCACATCACCCACATGTTCCTCCACCCTGTAAAATCACAAATTGGGATGTTCCTCCACCCTGTAAAACATGAAATCACTCAATTTGAGGATTTTCCAGCTATATATGTGAAGTAAAATGATTGGCACAAACATATTTTCTTGATATACCACATCACCCATATGTTCCTCCACCCTGTAAAATCAGAAATTGGGGTGTTCCTCCACCCTGTAAAAACATGAAATCGCCCAATATGAGGATTTTCCAGCTATACATATGAAGTAAAATGATTGGCACAAACATATTTTCTTGATATACCACATCACCCACATGTTCCTCCACCCTGTAAAATCATAAATTGGGGTGTTCCTCCACCCTGGAAAAACATGAAATTGCTCAATTTAAGGACTTTACAGGTATATATGTGAAGCAACATGATTGGACGTAACATCTATTCTTGATATACCACATCACCCACATGTTCCTCCACCTTGTAAAATCACAAATTGGGTGTTCCTCCACCCTGTAAAAACATAAAATCGCTCAATTTGAGGATTTTCCAGCTATATATGTGAAGCAAAATGATTGGCACAAACATATTTTCTTGATATACCACATCACCCACATGTTCCTCCACCCTGTAAAATCACAAATTGGGGTGTTCCTCCACCCTGTAAAAACACAAAATCGCTCAATTTGAGGATTTTCCAGCTATATATGTGAAGTAAAATGATTGGCACAAACATCTATTCTTGATATACCACATCACCCACATGTTCCTCCACCCTGTAAAATCACAAATTGGGGTGTTCCTCCACCCTGTAAAAACATAAAATCGCTCAATTTGAGGATTTTCCAGCTATATATGTGAAGCAAAATGATTGGCACAAACATATTTTCTTGATATATCACATCACCCACATGTTCCTCCACCCTGTAAAATCACAAATTAAGGTGTTCATCCACCCTGTAAAACATGAAATCGCTCAATTTAAGGATTTTCCAGCCATATATGTGAAGTAAAATGATTGGCAAAAACATATTTTCTTGATATACCACATCACCCACATGTTCCTCCACCCTGTAAAATCACAAATTGGGGTGTTCCTCTACCCTGTAAAAACATGAAATCGCCCAATATGAGGATTTTCCAGCTATACATATGAAGTAAAATGATTGGCAAAAACATATTTTCTTGATATACCACATCACCCACATGTTCCCCCACCCTGTAAAATCACAAATTGGGGTGTTCCTCCACCCTGTAAAAACATGAAATCGCCCAATATGAGGATTTTCCAGCTATACATATGAAGTAAAATGATTGGCAAAAACATATTTTCTTGATATACCACATCACCCACATGTTCCCCCACCCTGTAAAATCACAAATTGGGTGTTCCTCCACCCTGTAAAAACATAAAATCGCTCAATTTGAGGATTTTCCAGCTATATATGTGAAGCAAAATGATTGCCACAAACATATTTTCTTGATACACCACATCACCCACATGTTCCTCCACCCTGTAAAATCACAAATTCAGGTGTTCATCCATCCTGTAAAATATGAAATCGCCCAATTTAAGGATTTTCCAGCCATATATGTGAAGTAAAATGATTGGACTTAACATCTATTCTTTATATACCACATCACCCACATGTTCCTCCACCCTGTAAAATCACAAATTGGGGTGTTCCTCCACCCTGTAAAAACATGAAATTGCCCAATATGATAATTTTCCAGCTATACATATGAAGTAAAATGATTGGCACAAACATATTTTCTTGATATACCACATCACCCACATGTTCCTCCACCCTGTAAAATCACAAATTGGGGTGTTCCTTCACCCTGGAAGAGCATGAAATCGCTCATTTTGAGGATTTTCCAGTTATATATGTGAAGATAAATGATAGGACACAACATATTTTCTTGATATACCACATCACCCACATGTTCCTCCACCCTGTAAAATCAGAAAGTGACATGTTCCTCCACCCTGTAAAAACATAAAATCGCTCAATTTGAGGATTTTCCAGCTATATATGTGAAGATAAATGATAGGACACAACATATTTTCTTGATATACCACATCACCCAAATGTTCCTGGAATTGCCCAGTTTGTCAGCAATGGCTGATCTGGAGCCATCAATAGTGCCAGGTTGCAACATCTTGTCCTGAAACAAGTGCAGGAGGAAGTCAGCAATGGCTTTTAGAGGTGGTGCCCTGTTGTCCACCTGATTACTGAGGCACCACTTTATAAAAATGGTCGACTTTGCTTCACAGACAGATCTGGTTGTCCTTTTTGAGGAGCCTCAATTTGTGCTGCCACTGCCTCAGTGAAGGCCTGCTCCTTGATTGCTGAGGCTCTAGGAGCCAGGCATGAAGATTCAGATTTGACAGGTTCCTGTGAAGAACCAGGTTGAATGGCTGAGACACCAATTTGGGTATGTTGGGCAGACACAGTGGGATCTAACTGGACATTACCACTAGATCCCAGAATCAGGGCATGTTGGGCCACCATGGGGCAATCAGGATTATCCTGTTGCAAGAGTAGTCCTGCAACTTTTCCACCACTTTGCCCAAGATGGCTGCTGGTGGAAAGGCGTACGGGTCCAGGTCCTCCCAGGAAAGGCTGAGTGCATCCAATGCCCATGCCTGGGGGTCTGGGACCGGTGACACAAACTGTGGGAGTTTGTTGTTGAACCTGGTGGCAAATAAATCCAGTTGAGGCTTATGTCACCGGGAGCATATAGCTTGGAACACTTCTGGATGAAGTGACCACTCTGTTTGAATGGTCTGGCCAAGCCTGGATAGCTTGTCTGCTATCACGTTCAGCCGGCTGGGGATGTGACGTGCCCTGAGGGCTACCTGCTGTCTGGGGATCCAGGACAGGATTCTCCACAGTAGGGTACACAGAGAGCCCAACTTCATCCCCCGCAACCACTGTTGTGTTGTCTGCAGCTATCAGTACTGTCTTGTTGCAGCAGAGGGCTCAAAACTCTTTTAGAGCCAGAAAGACTGCTTTTAGCTCTAAATGGTTTATGTGCAACTTGCTTTCTGGAAGAGACCAGGTTCCCTTTGCAGTGTGCTTGTCTAAGTGAGTGCCCCACCCTTCTTTTGATGCGTCTGTAAATATTTGCAGAGCATGCTTTAGAGGGTGTAATGGTTGACCTGGTAGCACATTGCTTTCCTCCAGCCACCCCCTTAGATAGGGGTGGAGCGACCTGGGGACCGGGATCACCTTGTCTAGTGACTCTGGGACCCTCCAGTTGTTTTTCAAGTGCCACTGTATGGGCCTCATGTGAAGTTGCCCTAGGTGGACTTACTTTTCTGTTGCTGTGAGTAGACCTATGAGGGACATGAACTGCCAGACCAGGCATACTGGACCAGACAGTATTGACTGGATCTTGTCTGTCAAGGCCTGCCAACACTCTGGTGTGGGTCTGACCTTGCCCTCTTTCAGATCTGGTAACTTACGAAGTTGAAAACCTGTTTGGGAACCAGCTCTGACTTTTCCTTGTTCACCAGCCACCCTAGTTCTTGACAAAGAGTTATTAAGGTCTGTATATGCTGGAGACAAGTGTAGTGGGTAGAGGCTCTCATCAGCCAGTCGTCTAGGTACTGGTGGATCCTTATTCCCCTCTGTAGTGCCATGAGTTTGACCTCTTTGGTCACCACTGTGAACTCCATGGGAGCTGTGGAGAGGCCAAAGGGTAGGGATTTGAACTGGTAGGACCGATCCTGGAGGTGAAAACGCATGTACTTCCTGGACTGACTGTGAATTGGTATATGGAAGTATGCGTCTTTTAAATCTATGGATGTGACCCACTCCCCTGGCTGTAGGGAGGTCCTTATTGTCTCTGGGGTCTCCATTTTGAACGACTCTGTATTTAAAGGGGTGTTCAAGGTGCTCAGGTCCAGGATAGGTCTCCACCGGTTGTTGGGCTTGGGTACCAAAAATAGCCGTTTGTAAAAACCCAGTGAATTTTTATTTTCTACCGGTTCTACTGCATTTTGGTTCACCAGCTGATACAGTGCTTCTAAAAGGAAGGACTGCTTGGCTGGATTGTGGTAGCTGCATATCACAGTTGGTGACCTTGTCAGATTGGGTCTGAACCGGAAGGGGAGGCTGTAGCCCTCCCTCAGTGTGGTGACTACTTTTGGACTCAAACCCAGAGCTTCCCACTTCTCCCAACACTTGTGTAACCTTGCCCCTACAGGTGGATCTATAACAGCAGGTGGGGTATTTGTGACAAGATTTACAGAACACAAGTGACCTACAAAGGAAACATCTTTCACATATTATATTTCTGTGTACATTTGACATGCATTGGGATTTTCGCCTTTCTTTTGTGGCAACCCGGTGACAATATGAGCATTTTCAACACAAAAGTCTACATTCAAATTTAAAGTCACTTTGCTGTTCCTGGCTACCACTGGTGTTGGGTTCATGCCCACTTGACCGGTAACACACACAGAGTTCTTCTGACCTGTCACAGAATTTACACAGTGATGGTCATTTACGTGGCTTTGAACCCTTAGCCGGCTTCTGGGAGAACGTTGAGGCTTTGCCACGACCTTTCCTTGCTTGTTGCTTGTCTTTGATCTGCTTCCATGCAGGCAGGGTCGATTTCCGGTAAGAATGGCTAGTTGACTTATCACTTGCAGAATAAGGGTGGAAGTGACCCTGTCGGTGTGATGTACCATCTGAACGCCTCTCCTCACTTCTGCATATTTCCTCTTCAGCCTTGGCAATAAGCTGGTCCGGGAACAGTGAGTTGAGATGCACCGGAGACGTTCTTAATGCGTTCGCAGTGTCCTGTTCACTCCAGCATGTAAGTATTCGAGGTAACTGTCTCTGCGGGCCAGAGTGAAGTTTGCCATGCTAATAAACACACCTTCAGACAAGTCCTGCATAGCTCTGGCCATGGCTTGAGAGATTGACCGGTTGAAAGTGGTGAGATACTCAAGTTCATTCACAGCCTGCTTCGCTTTCTCTGAAGACTTGCCCTTGCTGTCCAGACGTAGGGTTTTAAGCTGAGTGGACATGAAGTCTTGAAACCTGGTCAAAGACCTTGACAAACCAGCAGCCTGATTACACATTATTGTATGTTCACATGCTGCTCTCTCCCAATGCCTAAGCAGGTCCTGGCTGAAGGCCCGGGAGGGTGGGGCAGAAGGAAGACTTCTTTGTGCAATCCTGCTGAAGGAATGGTTGAGTTTGGCAGGTTCCGGTGACCAGTTGCATACTGTTGAACTCTCACTGTCTTTCTCAGTATGCATCCCATACCATCTCCACGACCTGGGAGGCTTGATGAACTGATCTCTGAGGAGGCCAGCATTGTTGGTGTTCCTGGTGGGGTACCCTTCTGTGATGGTAAGGTTGAGTTTAGACATCTTTCTGCACAACCAGTCGTCCACTGGGAGCTTGACTGAAACTTTACCGGTTGGCTGGATACGTGTACCGGCAAAGGGGTTGTCATCAGCAGCAGAGGACACAGTTTCAAAATCTGGGACCTTATGCCAGTTCATGAAGTTTCTCACACCCCTCATAGTCTCCCTATAGTTGGCCTCCTCAGTAGGTTCCTGGTCAACCTCATCCCTGGGGACATCTCTGTCTGGTGACCGGTCCCGGTAGGTGTCATCATCGAGGGACCCAGTAACACTGAGCTAGTCAGCCTCACTGTCTGATGCTGCACTGAGATCTCCCTCACCGGTGGGCTGAACATCAGGGACTGAACTGGGAGCCTGTAAAGGTTGGGTTGCTGCCCCTGCACCGGGAGCCTCAGGTCATAGAGGCTGGGTGGAAGTCTACATCTCATCTACTGCCTCACCGGTAGCCTGATCAAGGCTGGAACCAGTATCCTCTCTAGCCAGACTGCTGGTGGTGGCACCAGGGTCAAAAAATGGCTTCTGGCTGGTAGTCACATCCGGAGCTGGCTTCACAAACGGTTCAATCGGTACTGTGAATGTCTTGGCCAACAGCATAGCTTCCAGCCGGGAAAACCTCTCTGCCCATTTGTCATCTAGCAGTTTCAAGTCATCAGCTGAAGGTCTGCTACTGGAAGATTTCTTCTTGCTGGCAGAGAGCTTGGGTGAATCACTGCGTTTTGTCTTCTTCGCAGTAGGGGTTGACTGAGGCTGTGAAGCCTTTTACCCCTCCACTTTACCAAGCACACTCACGTGTGCAGGGTCCACGAGAGTAGGAGCAGAAGAGGACGCAGTTGCCTTCTTTTCTTTATTCTTTTCGATCTCTGTAGATGGGGGTGGCCAGTTGCAGGATCTGTTCAAGCGTAAAGCCATTACAGATATCACAGTCTTTCTTGAGGACACAAGGGTCGTCACCCACCCCCGTGTCCCGACATCTTGCACACTTGGAGTCTTCACTCTCCACTCTCCAAATAAAAAAGATGCTATGATGTCACGATGTCTAGACAGGAAGGAAGTATGATGCACCACCTTGCGAATGCACTCTCCTGACCGGTCCTGCTGGTATTATATACAGGACATCTTTTTCTGGCGTTTGGCGGGACTGGTCGTGCCGACCGGTAAAGCAATTGTCCATTGGATAGGATGTATTAACAGAATAAAATATAATTAACAAGGCATACGTATAGCATTTTTAATTCATAACCACCGATTGTAAATAAAATGCCACAACAAGAGCCAAGGTCCACCCAGTACATTGTTAAACTAGATTGCGCAGACTCGACGCCAACATATCCCCAGACAGGCCATCTCTCACACCACTAGCATTCACTGGGTATTTTTTGCAGCACCCATTTTGTGTGATTCACAACTGTTATAAACTATTTTTCACTTTTTTGTCAAACCATTTTTTTTCATTTTTGGGGGTCAATTTTAAAAAAAGAGCGCTCTGAGTGGATTATTCTATGGACCTCACATACATGTTAAATGTCTACTTATAAGCCTTGGTTTTTGGCACATGCAAAAAAAGAACATATTATGTTCCAGGATGAGATTTCAGCTGTATCAGGCACATGTTGTAAAATGTCAATAAATTGGGTGTCTGTGGGCATTTTAGAGACCTTAAGGTGACCTTAAAATTAAAGTTACAGACTAAAAAGTTTTGACAGAAAAACATTACCTGCAGAAGTTGTATCTACCACAGTCACAGACTTGTCAGACTTAGCATTTCCAGGTTACATTACCAAATATGTTGAAAATGTCTTAAACGGGTCACTCGGGTGGGTGTTTATGGTCCTTATCCACAGGTTAAACGTCCATTTAAAGCCTTGATTTTTCAAGAACATAATCATGTATTCTCAGATGAGATTTCAGCTGTGTCAGTTCCATCGTTTGACAGCTATAGGGCTTCAAAGTGGCAAAAAGTCTCTGTGGGCATTTAAGAGACTTTAAGATGACCTTAAAATTAAAGTTACAGACTTAAATTTTTTCAGGTTATATCTACTAGAGTTACAGACTTGTCAGACTTACCACTTTTAAGTTATAGGGGAAAATATAGGAAAAACGTCGTAAAAAAATGTCTAAGTATGGTCTTTATGGGCCTCAAAAACAAGTCTTTTTTAAATTTCAATTTTCGCCACTTTCGGCGGCCATCTTGGATTTTTGCGCAAAATGAAAAAGTGTCAATATCTCGAAAACCGTAAGAGATCGAGCGATTTCGAGCGAATTTTTGACCCAGAGGGTGGTACAAGAGTCTCCTGTGAAAAGGGGGGAAATTTCAATTTTCGCCACTTTCGGCGGCCATCTTGGATTTTTGTGGAAAACCGTAAGAGATAGAGCCATTTCGAGCAAATTTTTGACCCGGAGGGTGGTACAAGAGTCTCCTGTGCAAAGGGGGGAAATTTCAATTTTCGCCACTTTCGGCGGCCATCTTGGATTTTTGTGGAAAACCGTAAGAGATAGAGCAATTTCGAGCAAATTTTTGACCAACAGGGTGGATTTTTGCGGAAAATGGAAAAGGGTCAATATCTCGAAAACCGTAAGAGATGGAGCGATTTCGAGCGAATTTTTGACCCAGAGGGTGGTACAAGAGTCTCCTGTGAAAAGGGGGGAAATTTCAATTTTTGCCACTTTCGGCGGCCATCTTGGATTTTTGCGGAAAATGGAAAAGGGTCAATATCTCGAAAACCGTAAGAGATAGAGCGATTTCGAGTGAATTTTTGACCCGCAGGATGGTACATGAGTGTCCTGTGTAAAGGGGAAAAATTTCAATTTCAAATGAAAAAGTGTCAATGTCTCGAAAACCGTAAGAGATAGAGCGATTTCGAGCGAATTTTTGACCCAGAAGGTGGTACAAGAGTCTCCTGTGAAAACAGGGGAAATTTTAATTTTCGCCACTTTCGGCGGCCATCCACAAAAAACACAAAAAGTGTCAATATCTCAAAAACCGTAAGAGATAGAGCGATTTCGAGCGAATATTTGACCTGCAGGGTGGTACAAGAGTCTCCTGAGAAAAGGGGGGAAATTTCAATTTTCGCCACTTTCGGTGGCCATCTTGGATTTTTGCGGAAAATGAAAAAGTGTCAATATCTCGAAAACCGTAAGAGATAGAGCGATTTCGAGCGAATATTTGACCTGCAGGGTGGTACAAGAGTCTCCTGTGAAGAGGGGGGAAATTTCAATTTTCGCCACTTTCGGCGGCCATCTTGGATTTTTGCGGAAAATGAAAAAGTGTCAATATCTCAAAAACCGTAAGAGATAGAGCGATTTCGAGCGAATATTTGACCTGCAGGGTGGTACAAGAGTCTCCTGAGAAAAGGGGGGAAATTTCAATTTTCGCCACTTTCGGTGGCCATCTTGGATTTTTGTGGAAAATGAAAAAGTGTCAATATCTTAAAAACCGTAAGAGATAAAGCGATTTCGAGCCAATTTTTTATCTGCAGGGTGGTACAACAGTGTCCTATGGAAAGGGGAAAAATTTCAATTTAGTATTTCTTCCCCTGCAGTACTCGGCGGGAGATACATACCGCGGCATTGGTCTTGTTTTATATATATAAGGAGGATATAGTTATGTATTCCCAGGTAAAGTTTGAGGCAGATAAGCCACATAGTTTGTCAAAAAGTCAAATTTCTGACTTTAAGGTGGCCATAAGTTCTTTATTATTGGGAGTTTAAGGTCACCTTAAAAGAGGGTTCTTCTACTGACCCAAATACATGTGTGTGTCAAGTTTGAACAAAATCCGTGTAAACGTTTTTGAGTTATCGCGCACACAAGTCAAAACGTACGGTGGCAGCACAACGGACCTGAAACCAATATATCCCTGACTTTCGTCTGGGGATATAATTATAGCAAGCTGTATAATATGAAAAGGTCAAATTGAAGGTGACCCAGCAGGCACAGGTCCAATTCTTGACATCATGTTTTGGTCATGTTAGTATATGACATCAAGTAACTATCACTCGGACATGATTTAAGGTGGTCACGTCATCTGACACAAATCTGACATCCAGTTTATGTGACATGACATGACTTTATGTCAATAACATACCTACAATATCAACTAGATGACAAAATGATAACCAGACCTAATGTGATTGTATTATCCTATTCAATGACATAAAATTGACACCATCCCAACATGACTTTTTGTAGTCATGTCAAATGATGAAAATATGATGTTCGAATAATATGATGTGACCTGATATTCTACTCGGGCATTGTTTCTGACATCTTAATGATATTAATATGATGTCACTTTGTTAAAACATTTCAAGTGGCGTATCATCATATCATTTGAGATCGGATTAACATCAGTATTCTATAAAATTATATCATTTTTAGGAATATTACAAATGTAATATCATCCTGTACACCAGCCAGGGTCATATTAGGACAGGCCCTCAGCTTTTTCACATGAGTAGGGTCAAACCTAGGCAGAGGTGACAACCTTTGATTAGATGCTGAACCTACTAACTTGGCCTCTAGTCTCTGTGATGTTGCTTTGACAAAAATAATTAAGTTTTGGTACAGACAAAACAATTATGTTTAAAACTGTAACTAAAATGCTGTGTGACAGCAAAAATTTACAAGAAATATGTTGTTTTGTAAACAAATGTATACTTTAGTGTTTGCAACCAAGCCAAAGATTGAATAAATAAAGATAAAAGTTCAGAAAAAGGGCTTCTAATATTCAAACTTTTGTACCCATAATTTGTATCTTTACAAATGGTATAAATTTTTGAACTGGTTCCCACTGAACATTTATTATTTTCTCCCATGGAATAATCTTTATAGTACATGGAAATCACTTAAGGCTGTGTCAGGTAAGTGTACACAAATGGTAGTTAAAGCAATGTAATGTGATATTAACTGTGAAAACAAAATGTTATTAACCAATATTTTTATTACTGAAAATTAGTTTCAGCACTTGTGAAATGATGTCAATCAGATTTTTATATCAGTACATCAAATTGATGTCAGTTTCTGATGTCATATAGACATGAAGTCAGTCCAAATTGGGCGATCATATTGATGTCTTATGCTGATATCAAATTTATATCGGCTACTAGATGTCATTTTTATGGCTTTTGGAGATGTCAAATAGACTAGGCTACTAAAGATCTGTTTGACATTTAACATATGATGTCATTTCGAATTTCAAATAAGCATCAGTTTCTGATGTCTTGCCCAGTGTCTTTTTGATTTCTTTTTGATATCCTATTGCCTGCTGGGGAAGGTCAACCAGTGTCAAATATTTTCAAGTTATCATTCAGGGGCCAGTGAAGTACAACTGCAAATAATATAATGTGTAAATTTCCAAACACCTAAAGATTAATGGTCAACTTCAGGGTATGAGTCACTGGCCAAAATAGAAAAAAGATGTGTAGGATAAGTAATTACAATACAAAACCCAAGTAATGTAAGACTTAGTGGGAAACAAGACCAAAAAGGGTTTTGGTCTACTAACATGAGCTGCAATGCCATCTTAGATATTAATAGTGCACTCAAGTGGTCACCCATCCAAGTACTAACATAACCCACTGATCCTTAACTTCAATGAAGATATGAGTACTCATCTACACCAATTCTCTTGAAAGTCTGGAAGCAAAAAAAAACACAAAAAATGTGATCTCTAGATCTCTAGCTGCTAGTTAAAAATTATGAGAGCAAGTATACATAGATTTCGGATGACAAAATCTCCAAATTTTATCTTGCAACATTTGTAATATCAAGTTATGTTGCATCTTAGTCGATTGACAAGTGCAACATGTAACTTGGTGATTTTTAACACATAACACCATATTGCTCCTTGTGCATCTTCTTGAATTCCAATACCAGAATGCGGGAAAACACATTATTCCACATTACACATTAGTGCACGCTCTTATAAGTTATAACCAGGCAAGCAAATATTTTCAATTTCTCTGTCCTTTTCAGATCATTTATATTCTTTGCTTGCATTTGCAAACACCCAGACTGAGTACTCTATCACTGAGCTATGATGTCTTGATTTACACATCACTGGGAATCAAACCCAGGCCTCTCAGTCTGAGATTAAGCCAAATTATTAATGAATTTTAATATGACTTTAACAGTGCTTAATCCGCATCAAAAGACAGACCCAAGGTGCAACAAGATTTAAAGGTCAAGGTCACGACGGCAAGGTCAAAGGTCAAATCAAGGTCAGCACACCTACACCCCCTAACTAATATCCCTACCAAGTATCAACTTATGACTTATGGTTTCCGAGATATAGCCTGGACATGATTTTATAGGTCAAGGTCACTACGGCAAGGTCAAAGGTCAAATCAAGATCACACCATGACGTTGCACACCTACACCCCCTAACCAATATCCCTATTAAGTATCAACTTCTTATACCTTAGGGTTTCCGAGATATAGCCCGGACAAGATTTTATAGGTCAAGGTCACTACAAGGTCAAACGTCAAATCAAGGTCGGACAATGACCTTGCACACCTACACCCCCTAACCAATGTTCCTAACAAGTATCAACTTCCTACACCTTACTGTTTCTGAGATATAGCCGGGACAAGATTTCATAGGTCAAGGTCACTACAGCAAGGTCAAAGGTCAAATCAAGGTCACACCATGACGTTGCACACCTACACCCCTAACCAATGTCCCTACCAAGTATCAACTTTCTACACCTTACGGTTTCTGAGATATGGCCCGGACAAGATTTTCAAACTCAAGGTCATTACGTCAAGATGAAAGGTCAAATCAAGGTCAGACCATGACGTTGCATACCTACACCTCCTAACCAATGTCCCTACAAGTATCAACGTCCTACACCTTACGGTTTCTGAAATACAGCCCGGACAAACTTCTTCCCGCCTTAAGGGCTGTGGGGTAAAAACTAGAAATAGGAAGCCCTGTTAAAAGAAAATGTGGAAAAGTAGAGAAATAGGTGAATTGCATACAGGAAAACACATTATCATGTGTAATGTCAACCCATGATGCTTGGAAAAGCCATTTAAAGAAAAAATGTAAATGTGCATTGATCTTTAATCTTAAACTAGAGTATAATCACTATTAAGTTTGATCAACCTTGTTGACCTTGAAAAAGGGGCCCAAGGTAAAATCTCACCACATGAAAAGAATCGCAGCGCATGATTTCTTATAGGTTGATTTCACATTCCAAACCTCTAGGACCAATAATAAGGGAAATATAGGCACTTGTAAAGTGTGCTATATGAAAAAAAAAGCCCGTTGCAGCATCTTGTTTTTCAAAATGAAGCCCAAAAAATAGTCCCAGGCAAGCTTTAGTAATGGTGAACATACCCTGTAAATTTAAAAACTCTGCCTGAAATACCTACAGGGGGCAACTGCAAAATCTCTGCACACTGCTTTATGACAGACAAAGAAATGGCTGTGGTGGCCATCTTGTTTTTCAAAATGACGCCAAAACAAGATTTTGTAATGATACTGCAAATCTATGATCTCTATAATATATTTTGCTCTGGGGGTCACAAAACTCCTTGCTGAAAGTTAAAAACACCCGTATCGGTCATCTTGTTTTTCAAAATAATTTCGAAAATATTCCCAGGCAAGATATTGTAATGATAAATATTTCAGAAGTCTACCTATAATATTTTTTTCATCAGAGCAGTAATGGTGAAACTTCTCCATACACATTCGTATACTGGATTCTCAGTGCATACAATAGCACCCTCCCAGCAATTTGGTTGAGTGGCGATGACGAGCGGGTGTACCCAAAAAACTTATAAAGGTCAAAGGTCAGAAAATAAGCATGGAGAAAAAAAAATTCCCATGCCCAAGGTATAGAAATGCCAAAAATGGTTTGAATCCGTCAACTAATAAGGGAGATATTCAAGGGAGACTATAATGCGGCGGTGGGGAAACTCGACATGAAAACAAATAAGCACCGTTATCAAAGGATGCTTAATTATGCATAAAGACCTGATTGCAGTGATGTGATTGGTAATATTGGCCAGGGACAAACCTGATTGCACCAGATATTCCATAAATGCATAGTAGACACCTGGGAAGGGGCAGCCCCAAGGCAAGCCAGATTGGAAGGACGGAAGCCATATCATAATCTTTGCCTAGCTGGTCAACTGGGTCAATGAATGAGAAATAACGGCACTTCACAGATATACAGACAACATATTAAAGTTCAAGGTCACACTATGATTTCACACACCAACACCCATGAGCTAATCTTCATACCAAGTATCAACTTTCACTTATCAACTTCTTACACCTTTCAGTTTCCAAGATATAGCCCATATAGCCCTGTTAAAGGTTGAAGCCGCTATGGCAATGTCAAATAAACAAATAAAGGTCACACTCATGTTGCACACCCACAACCTACAACCAATGTCCCTATTAAGGACAAGATTTTCAAACTCAAGGTCACTACGGTAAGGTCAAATCAAGGTCACACCATGACATTGGATGACTTATGGTTTCTGAGATACAGCCTGGACTTCTTCTCGGGGTATGGCAACACTTCCCAGTTTACGGAGAGCTGCCATTTCTGTGTACGGTCACAGCATTTCAGTGTGGATGCATACCTAGAATTCTCTCAAACTGGGTGATTTCATGCTTTTACAGGGTAGAGGAACATCAAAATGTGCGATTTTACAGGGTGGAGGAACATGTGGATAAGGTGGTGTTTGAATAAAATGTAACCTGTCAAAGCATTTTAGTGTGGATGTGAACCTAGAATACGCTCAAACTTGCTGATTTCATGCTTTTACAGGGTGGAGGAACATCAAAGTGTGTGATTTTATAGGGTGGAGGAACATGTGGATTAGGTGGTGTTTGAATAAAATGTGTCATGTCAAATCATTTTATTGTGGATGGGAACCTAGAATACGCTCAAACTTGGTGATTTCATGCTTTTACAGGGTGGAGGAACGTCAAAATGTGCGATTTTACAGGGTGGAGGAACATGTGGATTAGGTGGTGTTTGAATAAAATGTGTCATGTCACAGCACTTCAGTGGGGATGTGTACCTGGAATAGTTTCAAGCTGGGTGATTTCATGCTTTTACAGGGTGGAGGAACGTCAAAATGTGCGATTTTACAGGGTGGAGGAACATGTGGATGAGGTGGTGTTTGAATAAAATGTGTCATGTCACAGCACTTCAGTGGGGATGTGTACCTGGAATACTCTCAAACTGGGTGATTTCATGCTTTTACAGGGTGGAGGAACGACAAAACGTGTGATTTTACAGGGTGGAGGTACACGTGGATTTGCTGGTGTTTGAATAAAATGTGTCATGTCAAATCATTTTAGTGTGGATGTGAACCTAGAATACGCTCAAACTTGGTGATTTCATGCTTTTACAGGGTGGAGGAACGTCAAAATGTGCGATTTTACAGGGTGGAGGAACATGTGGATTAGGTGGTGTTTGAATAAAATGTGTCATGTCACAGCACTTCAGTGGGGATGTGTACCTGGAATAGTTTCAAGCTGGGTGATTTCATGCTTTTACAGGGTGGAGGAACGTCAAAACGTGTGATTTTACAGGGTGGAGGTACACGTGGATTTGCTGGTGTTTGAATAAAATGTGTCATGTCAAATCATTTTAGTGTGGATGTGAACCTAGAATACGCTCAAACTTGGTGATTTCATGCTTTTACAGGGTGGAGGAACATCAAAACATGTGATTTTACAGGGTGGAGGTACACGTGGATTTGCTGGTGTTTGAATAAAATGTGTCATGTCAAATCATTTATTGTGGATATGAACCTAGAATACGCTGAAACTTGGTGATTTCATACTTTTACAGGGTAGAGGAACATCAAAGTGTGTGATTTTACAGGGTGGAGGAACAGGGGGATGAGGTGGTGTTTGAATAAAAGGTGTCATATCAAATCATTTTTGTGTGGATGTGTACCTGGAATACACTCAAACTGGGGAATTTCATGCTTTTTACAGGGTGGAGGAACGTCAAAACATGTGATTTTACAGGGTGGAGGTACATATGGATTAGGTGGTGTTTGAATAAAATGTGTCATGTCAAATCATTTTATTGTGGATGTGAACCTAGAATACGCTCAAACTTGGTGATTTCATGCTTTTATAGGGTGGAGGAACGTCAAAATGTGCGATTTTACAGGGTGGAGGAACATG
The DNA here is from genome assembly GCA_964017235.1 of Sabellastarte sp. h YS-2021. Lineage (NCBI taxonomy): Eukaryota > Metazoa > Annelida > Polychaeta > Sabellida > Sabellidae > Sabellastarte > Sabellastarte sp. h YS-2021. The sequence continues at coordinate 144,130,700 of OZ024928.1, forward strand.
TGGATGAGGTGGTGTTTGAATAAAATGTGTCATGTCAAATCATTTTAGTGTGGATGTGAACCTAGAATACTCTCAAACTGGGTGATTTCATGCTTTTACAGGGTGGAGGAACATCAAAACATGTGATTTTACAGGGTGGAGGAACAGGTGGATGAGGCGATGTTTGAATAAAAGGTGTCCTATCAAATCATTTTTGTGTGGATGTGAACCTAGAATACTCTCAAACTTGGTGATTTCATGCTTTTACAGGGTGGTGGAACATCAAAGTGTGTGATTTTACAGGGTGGAGGAACATGTGGATTAGGTGGTGTTTGAGTAAAATGTGTCATGTCAAATCATTTTATTGTGGATGTGAACCTAGAATACGCTCAAACTTGGTGATTTTATGCTTTTACAGGGTGGAGGAATGTCAAAATGTGCGATTTTACAGGGTGGAGGAACATGTGGATGAGGTGGTGTTTGAATAAAATGTGTCATGTCACAGCACTTCAGTGGGGATGTGTACCTGGAATACTCTCAAACTGGGTGATTTCATGCTTTTACAGGGTTAAGGAACGTCAAAACGTGTGATTTTACAGGGTGGAGGTACACGTGGATTTGCTGGTGTTTGAATAAAATGTGTCATGTCAAATCATTTTATTGTGGATGTGAACCTAGAATACGCTGAAACTTGGTGATTTCATACTTTTACAGGGTGGAGGAACATCAAAGTGTGTGATTTTACAGGGTGGAGGAACAGGGGGATGAGGTGGTGTTTGAATAAAAGGTGTCATATCAAATCATTTTTGTGTGGATGTGTACCTGGAATACACTCAAACTGGGGAATTTCATGCTTTTACAGGGTGGAGGAACGTCAAAACATGTGATTTTACAGGGTGGAGGTACATGTGGATTAGGTGGTGTTTGAATAAAATGTCTCATGTCAAATCATTTTATTGTGGATGTGAACCTAGAATACGCTCAAACTTGGTGATTTCATGCTTTTACAGGGTGGAGGAACGTCAAAATGTGCGATTTTACAGGGTGGAGGAACATGTGGATGAGGTGGTGTTTGAATAAAATGTGTCATGTCAAATCATTTTAGTGTGGATGTGAACCTAGAATACTCTCAAACTGGGTGATTTCATGCTTTTACAGGGTGGAGGAACATCAAAACATGTGATTTTACAGGGTGGAGGAACAGTTGGATGAGACGATGTTTGAATAAAAGGTGTCCTATCAAATCATTTTTGTGTGGATGTGAAGCTAGAATACGCTCAAACTTGGTGATTTCATGCTTTTACAGGGTGGTGGAACATCAAAGTGTGTGATTTTACAGGGTGGAGGAACATGTGGATTAGGTGGTGTTTGAATAAAATGTGTCATGTCAAATCATTTTATTGTGGATGTGAACCTAGAATACGCTCAAACTTGGTGATTTCAGGCTTTTACAGGGTGGAGGAACGTCAAAATGTGCGATTTTACAGGGTGGAGGAACATGTGGATGAGGTGGTGTTTGAATAAAATGTGTCATGTCAAATCATTTTAGTGTGGATGTGAACCTAGAATACGCTCAAACTTGGTGATTTCATGCTTTTACAGGGTGGAGGAACATCAAAGTGTGTGATTTTACAGGGTGGAGGAACATGTGGATTAGGTGGTGTTTGAATAAAATGTGTCATGTAAAATCATTTTATTGTGGATGTGAACCTAGAATACGCTCAAACTTGGTGATTTCATGCTTTTACAGGGTGGAAGAACGTCAAAATGTGCGATTTTACAGGGTGGAGGAACATGTGGATGAGGTGGTGTTTGAATGAAATGTGTCATGTCACAGCACTTCAGTGGAGATGTGTACCTGGAATACTCTCAAACTTGGTGATTTCATGCTTTTACAGGGTGGAGGAATGTCAAAACGTGTGATTTTACAGGGTGGAGGTACACGTGGATTTGCTGGTGTTTGAATAAAATGTGTCATGTCAAATCATTTTAGTGGGGATGTGTACCAGGAATACTCTCAAACTGGGTGATTTCATGCTTTTACAGGGTGGAGGAACGTCAAAACGTGTGATTTTACAGGGTGGAGGTACACGTGGATTTGCTGGTGTTTGAATAAAATGTGTCATGTCAAATCATTTTAGTGTGGATGTGAACCTAGAATACGCTCAAACTTGGTGATTTCATGCTTTTACAGGGTGGAGGAACATCAAAACATGTGATTTTACAGGGTGGAGGAACAGGTGGATGAGGCGATGTTTGAATAAAAGGTGTCCTATCAAACAATTTTTGTGTGGATGTAAACCTAGAATACGCTCAAACTTGGTGATTTCATGCTTTTACAGGGTGGTGGAACATCAAAGTGTGTGATTTTACAGGGTGGAGGAACATGTGGATTAGGTGGTGTTTGAATAAAATGTGTCATGTCACAGCATTTTAGTGACGGATGTGTACATGGAATGCTCTCAACTGGGTGATTTCATGCTTTTACAGGGTGGAGGAACATCGAAACGTGTGATTTTACAGGGTGGAGAAACAGGTGGATGAGGCGATGTTTGAATAAAAGCTGTCCTATCAAATCATTTTTGTGTGGATGTGTACCTGGAATATACTCAAACTGGGTAATTTCATGCTTTTACAGGGTGGAGGAACGTCAAAACATGTAATTTTAAAGGGTGGAGGTACATGTGGATTAGGTGGTGTTTGAATAAAATGTGTCATGTCAAATCATTTTATTATGGATGTGAACCTAGAATACGCTCAAACTTGGTGATTTCATGCTTTTACAGGGTGGAGGAACGTCAAAATGTGCGATTTTACAGGGTGGAGGAACATGTGCATGAGGTGGTGTTTGAATAAAATGTAACCTGTCAAAGCATTCTAGTGTGGATGTGTACCTGGAATATTCTAAAAATGGGTGATTTCATGCTTTTACAGGGTGGAGGAACGTCAAAATGTGCGATTTTACAGGGTGGAGAAACATGTGGATTAGGTGGTGTTTGAGTAAAATGTGTCATGTCAAATCATTTTATTGTGGATCTGAACCTAGAATACGCTCAAACTTGGTGATTTTATGCTTTTACAGGGTGGAGGAACGTCAAAACGTGTGATTTTACAGGGTGGAGGTACACGTGGATTTGCTGGTGTTTGAATAAAATGTGTCATGTCAAATCGTTTTAGTGTGGATGTGAACCTAGAATACGCTCAAACTTGGTGATGTCATGCTTTTACAGGGTGGAGGAACATCAAAACATGTGATTTTACAGGGTGGAGGAACAGGTGGATGAGGCGATGTTTGAATAAAAGGTGTCCTATCAAATCATTTTTGTGTGGATGTGAACCTAGAATACGCTCAAACTTGGTGATTTCATGCTTTTACAGGGTGGTGGAACATCAAAGTGTGTGATTTTACAGGGTGGAGGAACATGTGGATTAGGTGGTGTTTGAATAAAATGTGTCATGTCAAAGCACTTCAGTGGGGATGTGTACCTGGAATACTCTCAAACTGGGGGATTTCATGCTTTTACAGGGTGGAGGAATGTCAAAACATGTGATTTTACAGGGTGGAGGAACATGTGGATGAGGTGGTGTTTGAATAAAATGTGTCATGTCAAAGCACTTCAGTGGGGATGTGTACCTGGAATACTCTCAAACTGGGGGATTTCATGCTTTTACAGGGTGGAGGAATGTCAAAACGTGTGATTTTACAGGGTGGAGGTACACGTGGATTTGCTGGTGTTTGAATAAAATGTGTCATGTCAAATCGTTTTAGTGTGGATGTGAACCTAGAATACGCTCAAACTTGGTGATTTCATGCTTTTACAGGGTGGAGGAACATCAAAACATGTGATTTTACAGGGTGGAGGAACAGGTGGATGAGGCGATGTTTGAATAAAAGGTGTCCTATCAAATCATTTTTGTGTGGATGTGAACCTAGAATACGCTCAAACTTGGTGATTTCATGCTTTTACAGGGTGGTGGAACATCAAAGTGTGTGATTTTACAGGGTGGAGGAACATGTGGATTAGGTGGTGTTTGAATAAAATGTGTCATGTCAAAGCACTTCAGTGGGGATGTGTACCTGGAATACTCTCAAACTGGGTGATTTCATGCTTTTACAGGGTGGAGGAACGTCAAAACGTGTGATTTTACAGGGTGGAGGTACACGTGGATTTGCTGGTGTTTGAATAAAATGTGTCATGTCAAATCATTTTAGTGTGGATGTGAACCTAGAATACGCTCAAACTTGGTGATTTCATGCTTTTACAGGGTGGAGGAACATCAAAACATGTGATTTTACAGGGTGGAGGAACAGGTGGATGAGGCGATGTTTGAATAAAAGGTGTCCTATCAAATAATTTTTGTGTGGATGTAAACCTAGAATACGCTCAAACTTGGTGATTTCATGCTTTTACAGGGTGGTGGAACATCAAAGTGTGTGATTTTACAGGGTGGAGGAACATGTGGATTAGGTGGTGTTTGAATAAAATGTGTCATGTCACAGCATTTTAGTGACGGATGTGTACATGGAATGCTCTCAACTGGGTGATTTCATGCTTTTACAAGGTGGAGGAACATCGAAACGTGTGATTTTACAGGGTGGAGAAACAGGTGGATGAGGCGATGTTTGAATAAAAGCTGTCCTATCAAATCATTTTTGTGTGGATGTGTACCTGGAATATACTCAAACTGGGTAATTTCATGCTTTTACAGGGTGGAGGAACGTCAAAACATGTAATTTTAAAGGGTGGAGGTACATGTGGATTAGGTGGTGTTTGAATAAAATGTGTCATGTCAAATCATTTTATTATGGATGTGAACCTAGAATACGCTCAAACTTGGTGATTTCATGCTTTTACAGGGTGGAGGAACGTCAAAATGTGCGATTTTACAGGGTGGAGGAACATGTGCATGAGGTGGTGTTTGAATAAAATGTAACCTGTCAAAGCACTCTAGTGTGGATGTGTACCTGGAATATTCTAAAAATGGGTGATTTCATGCTTTTACAGGGTGGAGGAACGTCAAAATGTGCGATTTTACAGGGTGGAGAAACATGTGGATTAGGTGGTGTTTGAGTAAAATGTGTCATGTCAAATCATTTTATTGTGGATCTGAACCTAGAATACGCTCAAACTTGGTGATTTTATGCTTTTACAGGGTGGAGGAACGTCAAAACGTGTGATTTTACAGGGTGGAGGTACACGTGGATTTGCTGGTGTTTGAATAAAATGTGTCATGTCAAATCGTTTTAGTGTGGATGTGAACCTAGAATACGCTCAAACTTGGTGATTTCATGCTTTTACAGGGTGGAGGAACATCAAAACATGTGATTTTACAGGGTGGAGGAACAGGTGGATGAGGCGATGTTTGAATAAAAGGTGTCCTATCAAATCATTTTTGTGTGGATGTGAACCTAGAATACGCTCAAACTTGGTGATTTCATGCTTTTACAGGGTGGTGGAACATCAAAGTGTGTGATTTTACAGGGTGGAGGAACATGTGGATTAGGTGGTGTTTGAATAAAATGTGTCATGTCAAAGCACTTCAGTGGGGATGTGTACCTGGAATACTCTCAAACTGGGGGATTTCATGCTTTTACAGGGTGGAGGAATGTCAAAACGTGTGATTTTACAGGGTGGAGGAACATGTGGATGAGGTGGTGTTTGAATAAAATGTGTCATGTCAAAGCACTTCAGTGGGGATGTGTACCTGGAATACTCTCAAACTGGGGGATTTCATGCTTTTACAGGGTGGAGGAATGTCAAAACGTGTGATTTTACAGGGTGGAGGTACACGTGGATTTGCTGGTGTTTGAATAAAATGTGTCATGTCAAATCGTTTTAGTGTGGATGTGAACCTAGAATACACTCAAACTTGGTGATTTCATGCTTTTACAGGGTGGAGGAACATCAAAACATGTGATTTTACAGGGTGGAGGAACAGGTGGATGAGGCGATGTTTGAATAAAAGGTGTCCTATCAAATCATTTTTGTGTGGATGTGAACCTAGAATACGCTCAAACTTGGTGATTTCATGCTTTTACAGGGTGGTGGAACATCAAAGTGTGTGATTTTACAGGGTGGAGGAACATGTGGATTAGGTGGTGTTTGAATAAAATGTGTCATGTCAAAGCACTTCAGTGGGGATGTGTACCTGGAATACTCTCAAACTGGGTGATTTCATGCTTTTACAGGGTGGAGGAACGTCAAAACGTGTGATTTTACAGGGTGGAGGTACACGTGGATTTGCTGGTGTTTGAATAAAATGTGTCATGTCAAATCATTTTAGTGTGGATGTGAACCTAGAATACGCTCAAACTTGGTGATTTCATGCTTTTACAGGGTGGAGGAACATCAAAACATGTGATTTTACAGGGTGGAGGAACAGGTGGATGAGGCGATGTTTGAATAAAAGGTGTCCTATCAAATCATTTTTGTGTGGATGTGAACCTAGAACACGCTCAAACTTGGTGATTTCATGCTTTTACAGGGTGGTGGAACATCAAAGTGTGTGATTTTACAGGGTGGAGGAACATGTGGATTAGGTGGTGTTTGAATAAAATGTGTCATGTCAAATCATGTTATTGTGGATGTGAACCTAGAATACGCTCAAACTTGGTGATTTCAGGCTTTTACAGGGTGGAGGAACATCAAAATGTGCGATTTTACAGGGTGGAGGAACAGGTGGATGAGGTGGTGTTTGAATAAAAGGTGTCATATCAAATCATTTTTGTGTGGATGTGTACCTGCAATACACTCAAACTGGGTAATTTTATGCTTTTACAGGGTGGAGGAACGTCAAAACATGTGATTTTACAGGGTGGAGGTACATGTGGATTAGGTGGTGTTTGAATAAAATGTGTCATGTCAAATCATTTTATTGTGGATGTGAACCTAGGATACACTCAAACTTGGTGATTTCATGCTTTTACAGGGTGGAGGAACGTCAAAACATGTGATTTTACAGGGTGGAGGAACAGGTGGATGAGGCGATGTATGAATAAAAGGTGTCCTATGAAATCATTTTTGTGTGGATGTGAACCTAGAATACGCTCAAACTTGGTGATTTCATGCTTTTACAGGGTGGAGGAACAGCAAAGTGTGTGATTTTACAGGGTGGAGGAACATGTGGATGAGGTGGTGTTTGAATAAAATGTGTCATGTCAAATCATTTTAGTGTGGATGTGAACCTAGAATACTCTCAAACTGGGTGATTTCATGCTTTTACAGGGTGGAGGAACATCAAAGTGTGTGATTTTACAGGGTGAGAGGTACATGTGGCTTTGGTGGTGTTTGAATAAAATGTGTCATGTCAAATCATTTTAGTGTTGATGTGAACCTAGAATTCTCTCAAACTGGGTGATTTCATTCTTTTACAGGGTGGAGGAACATCAAAATGTGCGATTTTACAGGGTGGAGGAACATGTGGATGAGGTAGTGTTGGAATAAAATGTGCTATGTCACAGCATTAAGTGTCGGATGTGTACATGGAATGCTCTCAAACTGGGGAATTTCATGCTTTTACAGGGTGGAGGAACGTCAAAACGTGTGATTTTACAGGGTGGAGGAACATGTGGATGAGGTAGTGTTGGAATAAAATGTGCTATGTCACAGCATTAAGTGTCGGATGTGTACATGGAATGCTCTCAAACTGGGGAATTTCATGCTTTTACAGGGTGGAGGAACGTCAAAACGTGTGATTTTACAGGATGGAGGAACATGTGGATGAGGTAGTATTGGAATAAAATGTGCTATGTCACAGTATTAAGTGTCGGATGTGTACATGGAATGCTCTCAAACTGGGGAATTTCATGCTTTTACAGGGTGGAGGAACGTCAAAACGTGTGATTTTACAGGGTGGAGGTACACGTGGATTTGCTGGTGTTTGCATAAAATGTGTCATGTCACAGCATTTTAATGTGGATGTGTACCTGGAATACTCTCAAACTGGGTGATTTCTAGACCGAGTTTCTGTCCCGTCGCCAATTGCTTTTGATATACTGATGGACACAATGGCGAGGGACAGAGTTCCCATGTACTTGTTTTCAGTGTAAATTTCGAACTGTGGGAAATTATTTCATTTACTTTAAAAAGTAATTATTATGTCCAAGTCACTGTATCCGGTTTACAGTACATATGCTGTTTAACTAAACTGCTTTTACAAGCCAAAAATTTCTTTTATAGATAACTATGTACTATTGACGGTTTGTTTACATTTTAAAACAGGTTGATATACATGCATGCCAGTTTGATTGGCATTTAAATATTAGTGAACGGCACATGAATATAAAAATATAATTCAAATAACACTTTATACTTGTTGTAATATGTCTAGAAATATGCCGTTCAAAATTTATACAGAAAACAGGTACATGTGAGCTCTGGCCCTCGCCATTGTGTCCCTCAACATATCAATAACAATTGGCGACGGGACAGAACTCGGTCTAGGTGATTTCATGCTTTTACAGGGTGGAGGAACATCAAAACGTGTGATTTTACAGGGTCGAGGTACATGTGGATAAGGTGGTGTTGAATAAAATGTAACCTGTCAAAGCATTTTAGTGTGGATGTGTACCTGGAATACTCTAAAAATGGCTGATTTCATGCTTTTACAGGGTCGTTGAACATCTAAATATGATTTTACTGGGTGGAAGAACATGTGGATAACGTGGTATTTCCACAAAATGTGCCATCTGAAAGCATTTATTGAGGATATTCACACAAAAACTTTCCTCGTGATATGTAAAGAATAAGTTATTATTGAAACCTCTGTAAAGATCGTGTCAAATTACCATAATAAGGTCGTTTACAGTTCCGGCGCCATTTTGTTTTGCGACAATGAGATCTACTTCCGTGGGGAACAGAAACCAAAACAAGCTTTTCCTGAGGTAAATTCTTGTCCTGACATATAGAGCAATGTTATTGGAAAATATGTATCAAATAATTATCAATTGATGCATAAATGATATTTTGATACATTTTATGACAATTGCCATGTTTAATTTTTAGTGTATTTCGCTTGCGAAATGGGCGATAATAAGGGTGTTTAAGGTTCAAGCAGTTTGTCAAGAGTGCTTACTTGTTTTCATGTTGGTTCTACTGATTGCTGCCGCCGGATTATGGTCTCCCTTGCATAACACCTGGTCACCCTATTGAGAAAAAATACATTTACACCAGCCAAACTTGTCACATATATTAAGTTTTTCCAGAGGAATATGCTGACTTTATGGTGACCTTAAACTGTAAATAATGGAGCTATATGACGTCCTTAAAGTCATAAAATTTGAATAAACCCTCTGGCTCCTTTAATTTCCATTTTTAAAAGTCCAACTTATCACTGATATTAAAGAAGACCAAACGAAGGTGTATGTAAACTCTATCTTCGGTACACCATGCACTGTGGTGTATGCAAGCACTGAATTCTAACTTTGGTACACCACTGTGGTGTATGCAAGCATTATATTGTGAAATCCGGTGTTTCGGCGCTGATGTTTAGTATCCACTGCTTTCCAACAATTAGGTCAGCTAGGGGTCAAGGACACAGAAGTGAGTTTGTCTGGCCTTTTTAAATATAGCGTCAGTCTAGCTCTAACAGCCAACGTGCATGGTCACAAATATAAAATAAATTGTCAGCCTTTGCTGCTTGTTGGGCAGCACAGGTTTCTACATAATCTGTGTATATTATTGTAAATAGTTGAATTATTAATATTGTCCAGTGTTGCTGTGTGATAACAACCAAGATACAGTGGACACAGTTCTTGGTGAGTTCATACTTTAATATTCTACCTTGTGTAAACCACCATGGTGTATGCAAGCATTATATTCTACCTTGGGTAAACCACCATGGTGTACACAAGCCGTGAACTCTACCTTGGGTACACCACCGTGGTGTATGCAAGCATTATATTCTACCTTGAGTAAACCACCGTGGTGTACGCAAGCAGTGAATTTTATTTGGGTACACCACTGCGGTGTAAATATCTTCTGCCTTATTTGTTTAGAGATTTATTGTATCCACCGGAAGCATCCGGTGGATACTTTGGTTTAGCGTTCGCTATGCCACCGCCGCCGCGCTTAGAGAGATTTTCGGCGTTAACGCTCTAAGAGGAAAACAACAGCAGCTAGGTTCACCAAATTTGCAGGATATCTTCATTGGGGGGTAAGCTTCTCTGGGAAGCAAAATAGCCTCATTCTGAAAAACAAGATGGCCGCCACGGGCATTTCTTTGAAAATAATCTACATTTTTCTACTGGCTGTTCCTCATAGGTAGAAGGTTGAATCTCTTCATAGGTGATATGTATGACACATATACATGTCCTCTACAACCTTGCACACATTTGACCTTGAAGCTCCTAACTCAAGGTCATCCACGGAGTGCCGAAGTAACCCACATAGAGGACTTTAAAAGTGCCTATATCTCCCTTATTATTGGTCCTAGAGGTTTGCAATGTCAAGCCAACCTATAGGAAATCATGTGCTGCGAATGTTCTGATGTGTTTAGATTTGACCTTGGACCCCTCGTTCAAGGTCAAACGAGGATAGCCAAACTTAAAAGTGCTTATAACTCGCTTATTATCGATCCTAGAGGTTTGGGATGGTAAACCAACATATAGGAAACCATGGGCTGGGAATCTTCTGGTGTGGTCAGATTTGACCTTGGGCCCCTCTGCCAACAATGGACCAGTGTTGTAATGTTCTCTAGGTATTTTTGCTACATCTTCGAAATGTGAAATTGGAAAAAATTGGGAAGGTTATTGTGTTCAGAGTTTAACAATGATGATCCTTTTACTATACATTTATACATTTCATAAATGTCAAAACCCGGGCTGGGCAATACTCCAAAAGTGGGCAATACTGGGGAATGCTGGGCAGTACTATTTTTTTAACCCAAATCTGGGGAAAACCAATGATGAAAAGGTTAGCAGATATAAGTTCAACGACTGATTTTTGAGTAATTTTTTTAAAAAGCTTAAATGTCAGATTTTAACATATATAAATTGCTTTAACATAAGATGGAAAATGCATCCACTGCTGTAAATCGATTATGCCTTTGCAGGTATGCATGAAAAAAAATTTTTATATTTTTTGGAGATGCAGAACTATATTTTTGGAAATTGTTTATCTATTCTTATAAAAAATTAAGTGTTATCTCAGACTGAGAGGCCTGGGTTTGATTCCCAGTGATGTGTAAATCAAGACATCATAGCTTAGTGATAGAGTACTCAGTCTGGGTGTATGCAAATGGAAGCAAAATAAATATTAAGTTAAATCTACATTGACTGTAGACCTTGCCATATTAATTATACAGCTGTATTTTCTTACCTTCTTACATCGTGATTATGTACATCACATAAATACAAGACAATACATGAAGCTGTACAATCAATGTATTCAAGTGTAAGTGTCAATAGAAATAGCACATTTAAGTAAAACTACATATATGGCCCAGAAAAGATTTTAAAGGTCAAGGTCACTGCAGCATGGTGAAAGGTCAAATCAAAGTCATACCAAGATGTTGTACAACTGCACTCCCTAACTAATAGGTATCAACTTCTACACAACTTCTTCTTGGATTCTGGTATTGAAGTCCAATAAGATGCACAAGGAGCAACATGGTATTGTGTGTTAAAAAGCACCAAGTTACATGTTGCAGTTATTAGTTGACAAAAATCCATCATAACTTCATATTGCAAAGGCTGTAAGATAAAATTTGGACATACTATTTATTTGGTTCAAACCCATGATCTTCACATATTACATAACCACCCACAAATCTTTGATAATTTTAAAGTAATTTCTTTTTCAAGGAGGGGCTTATTGTTTTAAATGTTATGGTAGATTGCCGTTTGATATGATGTTCCATTCGCTAACGAATGATGCCGTTTTTGTCAATCGACAAGTGCAACATGTAACTTGGTGCTTTTTAACACATAACACCATGTAGCTACTTGTGCATCTTATTGGGCTTCAGTACCAGAATCCAGGAAAACACATGTTTCCTGGGACCTAGTAGTGCCTGCTATTATAACCAGGAAAGCAAATATTTTCAATTTCTCTATCCTTTTCAGATCATTTATATTCTTTGCTTGCATTTGCAAACACCCAGACTGAGTGCTCTATCACTGAGCTATGATGTCTTGATTTACACATCACTGGGAATCAAACCCAGGCCTCTCAGTTTGAGGTTACACTTAATTTGTTTTGAATAAGAATAGATTTGTAATTTGGCGCGACTGCAGAATCCCCCTGACGGAAGTAGGAATATGCTAAATGATATTTAAATTACAAAAGTAAGAAAACAATTATGCACATGATTTGTAGTTTTAAACTTATTTAGGTTGTCAGGTCGACAAGTTGACAAAGTGGACATAAAGAAAAGAATGTAGCCAAGGATATAAAGGATGGGTCGAAAGTAAGACAAAGTTGACAAATTACATATCTGTTAAATATATGGTGTTGTGTTATCGAAGGTACCAGAGTAGGAAGGTTGACAAGTCGATAGGGTTTATAAAATACTACAAATAGTGAGAAAGCAATGGTAGCAATGATTTGTGGTAGCCCTTCACCAAAAATCTATTTCTATATATGTAGTATAGGTTATTGTTTTCCCTGTGATATAAAATTCTGAGCCACAGAACACAAAGTAAAATATTAATAAAGTTAATGAAGATATCTATAAGTGTACTTATGAACATAATTAAAACACCAAAAGAGTCACTCTGCATCCCCCTCCCCTATAAACTGGGCCATTTACATTTTGTGAGCCAGTTTGATAGTGGTGGTGGACCAATTCACGCCCGGGTACCAATTCACGCCCACCCCTGAATTTATCCAAAACAATTAAAAAATATATTACAAATGTATATGATCAATATGATGATTATCTATAATGTGGTGTACATCTTCTCCATGAAAAATTATAAATCTTCAAGAAAATTGGGGGTGGCCCTGAATTGGTACCCGGGCGTGAATTGGTCCACCACCACTATATTGTTTATGGCAATAAATTAAGTAAATCTTTAAAAAAGCATTATCTTTGCTTGGGACAGGTTTTACTCAAATTTTATGACTTTAAGGACGTCATATATGGCTACATTAACATTTAGTGTTTAAGGTCACCATAAAATCGAAGTATCCCCCTAAAATTCTCATCCCTATAGTTTAAAACAAAGCACAATGAAGGAAAAACGATTCCAAAACCAAAGTAGTTATTCAGGCGGGGGGGTGGCGGGGGTGACCATAATCCGGTGATGGCGATCAGTTTAACCAAAGTAAAACATGTAAGCACTCCTGACAGGTAGACCGAGTTTCTGTCCCGTCGCCAATTGTTATTGATATGTTGATGGACACAATGGCGAGGGACAGAGTTCCCATGTACTTGTTTTCTGTGTAAATCTGAAATTATGGGAAATTATTTCATTTACTTTAAAAAGTAATTATTATGTTCATATAGCCATATCCGGTTTACAGTACATATGCTGTTAAACTAAACTGATTTTACAAGCCAGAAATTTCTTTTTTAGAGAACTATGTAATGTTGAAGGTTTGTTTATATTTTAAAACAGGTTAAAATACAGACATACCAGTTTGATTGGCATTAAATATTAGTGAACGGCACATATACATAAGTTAAAGAATTCATATAACACTTTATACTTATTGTAATATGTGTAGAAATATGCCGTTCAAAATTTACACTGAAAACAAGTACATGGGAACTCTGTCCCTCGCCATTGTGTCCATCAACATATCAATAACAATTGGCGACGGGAGAGAAACTCGGTCTATCCTGACAGGTTGCTGGAGGTTCAACAACCCTTATTATCGCCCATTTCCCAAGATAAATACACTGAAAAGGAAACATGGCAGCCGTCATAAAATGCATCAAAATAAGTATTATGCATCAATTGATAATTATTATATATACATTTTCAAATAACTTTGCTATATATAACACGACAAGAACTTATCCCCAGAAAACCTCGATTCCTGTTGTTCCCTACGGAAGTAAATACTGCCAGAAATGGGTTCTCAGATGCTTGGAACGGGAAAGAGGCTTATTAAGCCATTTTATTATCCAAGGAAGCACCCAATTATTAATCCTTCTTCTTCGTGTAGCTGTGTTAGTTTGCAGGCTACAGGGTTCTGGTGTGTGCTAAACCAGAACTCACATTTCGGACAATGGAGAAAATTTCGGAAGATCAGAAAAAAAACTTTTCTGTCTTGTTTTTAAATTTTATCTTCTGGATATTATAAATGTAACCCAAATTGACCACTTATGAGATTCCAAGAGCATAGGACTGACGAGTCAGTCACAATTGAGTCACCATTCTATGGATTAATGAAATGTGCAGGCTGAGACACTGGCCCCGTAATATTTGAAAGACGTTAATTTTTCGCACTCTATGGCTCTGTATCTCCTCAAACTCACCCAAATTGACCACTTATGAGATTCCAAGAGCATAGGACTGACGAGTCAGTCACAATTGAGTCACCATTCTATGGATTAATGAAATGTGCAGGCTGAGACACTGGCCCCGTAATATTTGAAAGACGTTAATTTTTCGCACTCTATGGCTCTGTATCTCCTCAAACTCACCCAAATTGACCACTTATGAGATTCCAAGAGCATAGGACTGACGAGTCAGTCACAATTGAGTCACCATTCTATGGATTAATGAAATGTGCAGGCTGAGACACTGGCCCCGTAATATTTGAAAGACGTTAATTTTTCGCACTCTATGGCTCTGTATCTCCTCAAACTCACCCAAATTGACCACTTATGAGATTCCAAGAGCATAGGACTGACGAGTCAGTCACAATTGAGTCACCATTCTATGGATTAATGAAATGTGCAGGCTGAGACACTGGCCCCGTAATATTTGAAAGACGTTAATTTTTCGCACTCTATGGCTCTGTATCTCCTCAAACTCACCCAAATTGACCACTTATGAGATTCCAAGAGCATAGGACTGACGAGTCAGTCACAATTGAGTCACCATTCTATGGATTAATGAAATGTGCAGGCTGAGACACTGGCCCCGTAATATTTGAAAGACGTTAATTTTTCGCACTCTATGGCTCTGTATCTCCTCAAACTCACCCAAATTGACCACTTATGAGATTCCAAGAGCATAGGACTGACGAGTCAGTCACAATTGAGTCACCATTCTATGGATTAATGAAATGTGCAGGCTGAGACACTGGCCCCGTAATATTTGAAAGACGTTAATTTTTCGCACTCTATGGCTCTGTATCTCCTCAAACTCACCCAAATTGACCACTTATGAGATTCCAAGAGCATAGGACTGACGAGTCAGTCACAATTGAGTCACCATTCTATGGATTAATGAAATGTGCAGGCTGAGACACTGGCCCCGTAATATTTGAAAGACGTTAATTTTTCGCACTCTATGGCTCTGTATCTCCTCAAACTCACCCAAATTGACCACTTATGAGATTCCAAGAGCATAGGACTGACGAGTCAGTCACAATTGAGTCACCATTCTATGGATTAATGAAATGTGCAGGCTGAGACACTGGCCCCGTAATATTTGAAAGACGTTAATTTTTCGCACTCTATGGCTCTGTATCTCCTCAAACTCACCCAAATTGACCACTTATGAGATTCCAAGAGCATAGGACTGACGAGTCAGTCACAATTGAGTCACCATTCTATGGATTAATGAAATGTGCAGGCTGAGACACTGGCCCCGTAATATTTGAAAGACGTTAATTTTTCGCACTCTATGGCTCTGTATCTCCTCAAACTCACCCAAATTGACCACTTATGAGATTCCAAGAGCATAGGACTGACGAGTCAGTCACAATTGAGTCACCATTCTATGGATTAATGAAATGTGCAGGCTGAGACACTGGCCCCGTAATATTTGAAAGACGTTAATTTTTCGCACTCTATGGCTCTGTATCTCCTCAAACTCACCCAAATTGACCACTTATGAGATTCCAAGAGCATAGGACTGACGAGTCAGTCACAATTGAGTCACCATTCTATGGATTAATGAAATGTGCAGGCTGAGACACTGGCCCCGTAATATTTGAAAGACGTTAATTTTTCGCACTCTATGGCTCTGTATCTCCTCAAACTCACCCAAATTGACCACTTATGAGATTCCAAGAGCATAGGACTGACGAGTCAGTCACAATTGAGTCACCATTCTATGGATTAATGAAATGTGCAGGCTGAGACACTGGCCCCGTAATATTTGAAAGACGTTAATTTTTCGCACTCTATGGCTCTGTATCTCCTCAAACTCACCCAAATTGACCACTTATGAGATTCCAAGAGCATAGGACTGACGAGTCAGTCACAATTGAGTCACCATTCTATGGATTAATGAAATGTGCAGGCTGAGACACTGGCCCCGTAATATTTGAAAGACGTTAATTTTTCGCACTCTATGGCTCTGTATCTCCTCAAACTCACCCAAATTGACCACTTATGAGATTCCAAGAGCATAGGACTGACGAGTCAGTCACAATTGAGTCACCATTCTATGGATTAATGAAATGTGCAGGCTGAGACACTGGCCCCGTAATATTTGAAAGACGTTAATTTTTCGCACTCTATGGCTCTGTATCTCCTCAAACTCACCCAAATTGACCACTTATGAGATTCCAAGAGCATAGGACTGACGAGTCAGTCACAATTGAGTCACCATTCTATGGATTAATGAAATGTGCAGGCTGAGACACTGGCCCCGTAATATTTGAAAGACGTTAATTTTTCGCACTCTATGGCTCTGTATCTCCTCAAACTCACCCAAATTGACCACTTATGAGATTCCAAGAGCATAGGACTGACGAGTCAGTCACAATTGAGTCACCATTCTATGGATTAATGAAATGTGCAGGCTGAGACACTGGCCCCGTAATATTTGAAAGACGTTAATTTTTCGCACTCTATGGCTCTGTATCTCCTCAAACTCACCCAAATTGACCACTTATGAGATTCCAAGAGCATAGGACTGACGAGTCAGTCACAATTGAGTCACCATTCTATGGATTAATGAAATGTGCAGGCTGAGACACTGGCCCCGTAATATTTGAAAGACGTTAATTTTTCGCATTATATGGCTCTGTATCTCCTCAAACTCACCCAAATTGACCACTTATGAGATTCCAAGTCCATAGGACCGACGAGTCAGTCACAATTGAGTCACCATTCTATGGATTAATGAAATGCCCGGAGAATCCGCAGATACCCCGTGGGTCAAAATTTTCGTCGAAATTGCTCTATCTTGCTCCGTTTCCGAGATAAATGCATTTTTGCGTTTTCAGCGTTAAGAAAAATTGTGGCTTTTAGTAAATCATTAATAAGTCGGCCATTTTGTATTGGATCACTTTCAAAAATTAATGATTTCTAGACATCTATATAACAAACCTCCGTGCCAAATCTTATGTGAATAGGTGAAGTGCTTATCATCTGGACAAGCACACCCTTTTGAAAAACATGTTTTTGGTCATGTGACTTCTCTGATTGGTTGAAATGTCATGACATCATATTCAGAAACTTTCCCAGGGCTACTGCAAAGACTACTGATACTACTACTACTGATACACCTGCCAAATATGAAGAGAATCCACCTTATGGCTGCAAAGTTATTGCGAAAAGAAAATGTGGATCCGGCGGATCCAGTGGAGTCGCTTCTCCATAGTATTACCCGTTACCTTTCATCCTTCGAAACCCATCTGTTATTGCTTTATGAGAAAATCTGACTGACATAATTTAATGATCTTTCAAAGCATTTTTTGGTTTCAATGATCTTTCAAAGCAACATTTCCTGTAACCCTGTAGCACTTTAGCCCATAATTACTAGAAGCACATTTCACTCTGTCTTCGGGTCCACAGCGGAGTAAACAGCTTTAACTAATTCAAATGGTGATAAAACTTCATCCTTTGGCAATTTATCGAAGAAGCTGCCCAAATGAAGACCTCCTGATGCATAAGATGTAAAGCCTTTGCCATTTTATGTTTTAAATCAAATCTCGAATGGTTAAATCTGATTTATAGTCACAACTTAATCTTTGTCAAATAAAAACAATTAAAACTCCAATCTGCAGTTTCTTCAAACATTCGTAAAATCTAAAAGGTTAGAGACTTGTCATCTGTAAGTATTCCTAATTTTGCACTGAACATATTTAAATTTCAGCTTCCTACATAAGATTACACATTTTAATGTTTTCACATACACTTAGAATAATTCTTTTTGGTTCATAATAACTAAGTATCCAAGTTTCAGACTGTAGTCTTGTCGTAGACAGATAAAAAAATTCCCAAGAAACAGCAACTGAATGTGTAAAATATTTTAACTTAAACACACCCAAGCCACTATTTCCAGGGCTGCGCCATTTGCTTCTCCCTGAAAATACAAAAAAAAAAAGACTTTCAATGGAGAAATAAACAACAAAAATGTTATCAGAGATGCCCATACACCACAGCCTAAGGAAATAGCTTCCAACACCATGAGATATAGAAGAAGTGAAAAAGTACAAAAATTGGGATACTTTCAGAGCAGTGTCAGTACACATTATGGTTTTTGAGATATAAACATGACGAGATTTTTAAGGTGAAGATTACTATGGCAAGGTCAAAGTTAAATCAAGGTCACATCATGACATTGCACACCTACAACCCCCAACCAATGTCCCTACCAAGTACCAACTTCCTACACCTTACGGTTTTCAGAGTTATAGCCCGGACAAGATTTCATGCTCTAACAGGGTGGAGGAACACCCAAATGTGTAACTTTAAACGGTGGAGGAACATGTGGATAAGGGGGTGTTTGAATACAATTTGTCATGTTAAAGTCATTTTCGTGTGGATGTGCACTTGGAATACTATAAAACTAGGCAATTTCATGCTTTTATAGGGTGGAGGAACATCAAAATGTGTGATTTAACAAGGTGCAGGAACATCAAAATGTGTGATCTTACAGGGTGAAAGAACATGTGGATGAGGTGGTGTTTGAATAAAATGTCTACTGTCAAATCATTTTAGTGAGTATGTGTACCTGGAATACTCTCAATTGGCTGATTGTATGCTTTTACAGGGTGGAGGAACATCAAAATGTGTGATCTTACAGCGTGGAGGAACAAGTGGATGAGGTGGTGTTTGAATAAAATGTGTCCTGTCAAGTCATTTTAGTGGGAATGTGAACATGAAAAACTCTCAAAGTGGGTGATTTCATGCTTCTCAGGGTGGAGGAACATCAAAATGTGTGATTTTACGGAGTGGAGGAACATGTAGATGGGGTTGTGTTTGAATAAAATGTGCCATTTTGAATCATTTTAGTGGAACTGTGTTCATGGAAAACTGTCAAACTGGGTGATTTCATGCTTTCACAGGGTGGAGGAACATCAAAATGTGTGATCTTAGAGGGTGGAGGAACATGTGGATGAGATGGTGTTTGAATAAAATGTGTCCTGTCAAATCATTTCAGTGAGGATGTGAACCTGGAATACTACCAAACTGGGCGATTGGTGGAGGATATTTACCCAATGGCTGTGTACGCTAGATCAGTTTCACTGCCTGCGAACCCAACAGTTGTATACGCTAGCAGTGATACTGGTCTAGCGTACCAATGGTTGTGTAAACAAGATCTATATCGCTGCTAGCGTACCCATTGGCTGTATAGGTACACTACTGGTATATCCAACTACCCTGCATTCAAAGCAGTGAACCCAATGTTCCCAAAGATTAGGCGCCCAAAGATCAATAGCATTCTTAGCGTACCCAAAGGTTGTGTGCGCAAGATCTATTTCACTGTCAGCCTACCAAACGGTTGTGTACGCTAACAGTGATATCTGTCTAGCCTGGCCATGTACACAAGACCCATATCACTGTTAGCGTACCCAACGGCCGTGTACATACACTAATGGCATACTCAACTATCCTGCACTCAAAGCAGTAAACATGTTCCCAATGGTTGTGCACCCAAGATCAATAACTTTGTTAGTGTACCCAACAGTTGTGCATGGAACATGTATTCCTCTGCTAGGGTGCCCAATGGTTGAGTAAACTAGCTGTGATATCGGTCTAGTGTACTCAACGGTTGTGTACTCCAGCTTTATATCACTGCTAGCGTACCCAACAGCTGTGGACATACACTATTGGCATACCCAACTACTTTGGGTTCAAAGGAGTGAACCCCCTGTTCCAAATGGTTGTGACCCCAGGATCAATAGCATTCTAAGCATACCCAATGGTTGTGTACGCTAGATCTATTTCACTGCTAGCCTAGCCAATGGTTGTGTATGCTAGCAGTGATATCAGTCTAGCGTACCCAATGGCAGCATACGCAAGACCCATCTCACTGCTAGCATACCCAACAGCTGTGTACATACACTATTGGCATACCCAAATATCCTGCACTCGAAAGCAATTAACTGATGTTCCAAATGGTTGTGCACCCTAGATCAATAGCTTTGTTGGTCTACCAAACGGTTGTTTACACAAGATCTATATCACTGCTAGCATACCCAACGGCTGTGTATGACGTCAGGAAGTTTACACGTCAAGGTGGGAAAGCTTTCCATAGTAACCTTGACCGTTCAAATATTGTCTCCATTGTATTAGAATTTGCAGTTTGGGTGCATTTGTTACATAGCTTGGAAAAAAATAAAAATAGCATCAGAGATGCCCGTACCCCACAGCCTAGGGAAATATTTTCAACACCATGAGATACAGAAGTACTGTACCAGTACAAACTTCAGGATACTTTCAGAGCACTGTCAGTTATATAAAGGTCCAAACAATGTTTAAATGGAGAAATAATGTTTAAAAGAAAGATCATGCATATAAAGATGAAGTATTAAAACAAGATAATTCAATAACAAGATGACAGCATTAATCAGCAAACTAAAATTCAACACTCTTTATCTACATCTGCATGGCCGAATTATGGTTTAGATGGTTTGAATATTACCATGCATACAGAAGTGGTAATACATTTAATGAATCCTTATGTGTGGTGTTGGAGCAAAATCTGTGGCTCACTTGATGAAATTCTATCTCTTACAAGTTATGAAAGTAAAATTCTTAATAAATTCTAATATGACTTTAACAGTGCTTAATCTGCATCAAAAGACAGACCCAAAGGTGCAACAAGATTTTATAGGTCAAGGTCACAACGACAAGGTCAAAGGTCAAATTAAGGTGACACCATGATAATACACACCTATAGCCCCTAACCAATGTCCCTACCAAGTATCAACTTCCTCAACCTTACGGTTTCCGAGATATAGCCCGGACAAGATTTTCAAACTCAAGGTCACTACGGCAAGGTCAAAGGTCAAATCAAGGTCAGACCATGACGTTGCACACCTACACCCCCTAACCAATAGTCCTACCAAGTATCAACTTCCTACACCTTACAGTTTCCGAGATATAGCCCGGACAAGATTTTATAGGTCAAGGTCACTACGGCAAGGTCAAAGGTCAAATCAAGGTCAGACCATGACGTTGCACAACTACACCCCCTAACCAAGGTCCCTACCAAGTATCAACTTCCTACACCTTACGGTTTCCGAGATATAGCCCGGACAAGATTTTCAAACTCAAGGTCACTACGGCAAGGTCAAAGGTCAAATCAAGGTCAGACCATGACGTTGCACACCTACACCTCCTAACCAATGTCCCTACCAAGTATCAACTTCCTACACCTTACGGTTTCTGAGATACAGCCCGGACAAACTATTTCCCGCCGCCCGCCCGCCCATCCGGACACCATGGGTGAAAACAATACCCCGTGACTGTATGTTTTGAGTTTCAGTGTAGAAGTGACAGAAGGACACAAAAGTTGTGCCCTGGAAATGGTGTTTAGAAAGAAAGTAAGAAGGTAACTGTTAAGGTGTAAAAAGTAAGTTAAAACATAATTTATTTAAAGAAAATATTGCAAATGCAATAGTTTTAACTTGAAAATTTTAACTAGAGGAATGCTTTTGCTAACAAAAGCGAAGCGTCCCTTAAAGTTTAAAATGCTTTGTGGTTTTAATAAGCATGCTGTAAAGCTAAGAATGCACAAAGCTGCACCGTATGCTTTCCCAATACCTCTTAATACATTCTGAAGGTATAAAAGCAACAACAAGAATTCAGAAGAATTGTACTGAGTCACCAGCTTTGGTTTAAAGACTGAAGTGGATGAAATTCAAAGGGACAAAAATTATGCTGAACATAAATTAGTTGGCTGACTGGCAGTATTTTTGCATATCCAGACCATCCTTAAGAAGTACCTTGTTGAAAAATATAGCCTTGATTTAATGTACAGGTCAATGTCTGTCCAATGTCCAAGATACTGTCTGGAAACGGAAAAACTTAAAATCAATATAAGCATGTTACTAGTGGGAGTTTAAGGTCAACTTAAAATAAGACATATCTTGAGGATCAGTTACATCCACATGCCAAATTTGAATTTAGTCAAAAATGGAAAAATAAAAAGCTTAAAAGCATAATTCTTTTATATATAGGAGTTTAAGTTACGACACACCTTGAATACCAGTTACAACCACATGCCAAATTTGAATTTAATCCATCATGCCATTTTTGAGATTATGTGTGGAAAGTGTGACAGTCAAAATGTGTTATTACTGGGAGCTTAAGGTCACCTTAATGTATGCCACTTACCTATGGCCAGTTACATATACATGCAAAACTTGAATGAAATTTCTCAAATTATCTTCAGTATACTCTATGTAAAAATAAAAAACCCCTGAAAACTCAACATAATTCTTTTATTCACGGGAGTTTATGGTCACCTTAACATAGGACACACCTTGAATACCAGTTACAACCACATGCCAAATTTGAATTGAATCCATCAACCTACTTTTGAGATACTGTCTGGAAATGGAAAAACTTAAAATCAATATAAGTATGTTACTAGTGGGAGTTTAAGGTCACCTTAAAACAGGGCACACCTTGATTACGAGTTACATCCATATGCCAAATATGAATTTAATCCATCATGCCATTTTTGCAATACTGTCTGGAAAGGAAGTGTGATGACGACACTGACAATGTGTTATTACTGGGAGTTTAAGGTCACCTTAATATGTGGCACTTATCTATGGCGAGTTACAGATACATGTAAAAATTGGAATGAAATTTCTTAAGTTATCTTCAGCAACCTCTGGAAAAATAAAAAGCTTTAACTCAACATAATTCTTTTATACATGGGAGTTTAAGGTCACCTTAAAATAGAACACACCTTGAATACCAGTTACAACCACATGCCAAATTTGAATTGAATGCATCAACCTACTTTGAGATACTGTCTGGAAATGGATAAACTTAAAATCAATATAAGTATGTTACTAGTGGGAGTTTAGGGTCACCTTAAAACAGGGCACACCTTGAGTACGAGTTACATCCATATGCCAAATATGAATTTAATCCATCGTGCCATTTTTGAGATACTGTCTGGAAAGGAAGTGTGATGACAACACTGACAATGTGTTATTACTGGGAGTTTAAGGTCACCTTAATGTATGCACTTATCTATGGCCAGTTACATATACATGCAAATATTTGAATGAAATTTCTTAAGTTATCTTCAGCAACCTCTGGAAAAGAAAAAGCTTAAACTCAGCATAATTCTTTTACACATAGGAGTTTAAGGTCACCTTAAAATAGGACACACCTTGAATGCCAGTTACAATCACATACCAAATTGGAATTGAATCCATCAACCTCTTTTAAGATACTGTCTGGAAACGGAAAACCTTAAAATTAATATAGGTATGTTACTAGTGGGAGTTTAAGGTCACCTTAAAATAGGACACACCTTGAACACCAGTTACAACCACATGCCAAATTTGAATAGAATCCATCAACCAATTTTCAACATACTATCTTCGAAATGGAAAAACTTAAAATCAATATAAGTATGTTACTAGTGGGAGTTTAAGGTCACCTTAATGTATGCACTTATCTATGGCCAGTTACATATACATGCAAATATTTGAATAAAATTTCTTAAGTTATCTTCAGCAACCTCTGGAAAAGAAAAAGCTTAAACTCAACATAATTCTTTTATACATGGGAGTTTAAGGTCACCTTAAAATAGGACACACCTTGAATACCAGTTACAACCACATGCCAAATTTGAATAGAATCCATCAACCTACTTTTGAGATACTGTCTGGAAACGGAAAAACTTAAAAAAGTATGTTACAAGTGGGAGTTTAAGATCACCTTAAAACAGGGCACACCTTGACTACGAGTTACATCCACATGCCAAATATGAATTTAATCCATCATGCCATTTTTGGGATACTGTCTGGAAAGGAAGTGTGACAATGACACTCTCAATGTGTTAGTCCTGGGTGTTTAAGGTCACCTTAATATGTGGTACTTATCTATGGCAAGTTACAGATATATGCAAAAATGTGAATGGAATTTTTTAAGTTACCTTCAGTATACTCTATGGAAAAGTAAAAACTTAAACTCAACATACTTCCTTTATACATGGGAGTTTAAGGTCACCTTAAAATATGACACACCTTGAATACCAGTTGCAACCACAAGCCAAATTTGAATAGAATCCATCAACCCATTTTCAACATACTATCTGGAAACGGAAAAACTTAAAATCCTTCAGTATACTCTATGGAAAAGTTAAAAGCTTAAACTGAACATAATTCTTTCAGACAGAGGAGTTTAAGGCCACCTTAATATAGGACACACCTTGAATACCAGTTACAACCACATGCTAAATTTGAATTTAATCCATGATGCTATTTTTGAGATACTCTGTAGTGTAGGAAGTGTGACAACGACACTGATCATATTTGTCCTACAACATAGCTGCTAGTGACACAAAAGTAATGCAACCTTAAACTCATAAGATTATCAAATATCAGGAATTTACCTTACAAAAGAGATTTTTTTTGTGTAGACAGATGTACATGATGGATATCAAAAGCTTGAAGTCTTAATTAGCACATCAAATATCTTTCAAACACCAAAAATTGTCCCAACCTTAAACTCAAAGTTAGTTTGCTGCTGTAACGAAGTTTAAGGGAATCTTTTCCTGTAGGTTTTGTTCACGGTTTGTTACATCCACAACTTGAAAAATGTTTAGAATTGCACAGTGTTTGAAATACTGTTGAAAAATTGCCAAACTTAAAGTAAATATAATTTTGTTATTACTAGGAGTTTAAGGTCACCTTATTGTAACGCACTTACCTGGGGCCAGTTACATATACATGCAAAACTTGAATGAAATTCCCAAGTTATTTCCAGTATACTCTATGGAAAAATAATGTAAACTCAATATAACTTTTTAATACATGAGAGTTTAAGGTCACCTTAAACTAGGGCACACCTTGAAAACCAGTTACAACCACATGCCAAATTTGAATCAAATCTGTCTACAATTTTTTGAGATACTCTCTGCAAAGTAAGTGTAAAGACGACAATGACCATGTATGTCTTCCATCAAAGCTGCTAGTGACACAAACCAATGCAACCTTAAACTCATTAATTTATAAAATATCAGCAATTTACTATAACCTTACAAAAGAGACCATTTTCTTCTTGTGGAGATATATGTACATGATGAACATCAATGTAAAAAGTCCTAATTTGCATATAAAATATCTTCCAAACACCAAAAAAATTGACCCAACCTTAAACTCAAAGTTTGTTTGCACTGTTGTATATTGTAGCGAGTTTAAGGTAATCTTTTCCTGAAAGTTTTGTTCAAGGTTTGTTACATCCACAACTGAAACACCTAGAATTGCACAATATTTGACTTACTATTCAAAATTTACCAAACTTAAAGTGAATATAATTCTGTTATTAATGGGAGTTTAAGGTTACCTTAATGTGTGGCACTTACCTATGGCCAGTTACATATAACTGCAAAAGTTGAATGAAATTTCTTAAGTTACTTTCAGTATACTCCATGGAGAAAGAAAAAACCGTAAACTGGCCATAAGTTTTTTATACGTGGGAGTTTAAGGTCACCTTAAGATAGGGCACACCTTCAAAACTAGTTACAACCACATGCCAAATTTGAACTGAATCCATCAAGTCATTTTTGAGATATTGTCCGGAAACGAAAAAACTTAAATTGAGTTTAAGTATTTTTCTAGTGGGAGTTTAAGGTCACAAAACTATACAGCACACCCCCAGGACCAGTTACATCCATATCCCAAATTTGAATTAAATCTGACAAGCCATTTTTGAGATACTGTCCGGAATACAAAGTGTGACGATGACAGACGCCGACGCCACAAATTTGGATGACGAAGCGATCCCTATATGCCACGCAGCATAAATGCTGGTGACACAATAAAGGAGATATAAGGCAAAAACTCCAAAGCAGCTATTTATGACCCCAGTTTGGCCCATAAGGGAGGGTCGGGGGGTAAAACTGACGGGCTATTTAGACTCTCCACATATGCTTTCCCAATACCTCTTAATACATTCTGAAGGTCTAAAAGCAACAATAAAGGAGATATAAGGCAAAACTCCAAAGCAACTATTTTATGACCCCAGTTTGACCCATAAAGGGGGGTCGGGGATAAAACTGACCCGCTATTTAGATTCTCCACATATGCTTTCCCAATACCTCTTAATACATTCTGAAGCTATAAAAGGAACGATAAAGGAGATATAAGGCAAAAACTCCAAAGCAGCTATTTATGACCCCAGTTTGGCCCATAAGGGAGGGTCGGGGGGTAAAACTGACGGGCTATTTAGACTCTCCACATATGCTTTCCCAATACCTCTTAATACATTCTGAAGGTCTAAAAGCAACAATAAAGGAGATATAAGGCAAAACTCCAAAGCAACTATTTTATGACCCCAGTTTGACCCATAAAGGGGGGTCAGGGATAAAACTGACCCGCTATTTAGATTCTCCACATATGCTTTCCCAATACCTCTTAATACATTCTGAAGCTATAAAAGGAACGATAAAGGAGATATAAGGCAAAAACTCCAAAGCAGCTATTTATGACCCCAGTTTGGCCCATAAGGGAGGGTCGGGGGGTAAAACTGACGGGCTATTTAGACTCTCCACATATGCTTTCCCAATACCTCTTAATACATTCTGAAGGTCTAAAAGCAACAATAAAGGAGATATAAGGCAAAACTCCAAAGCAACTATTTTATGACCCCAGTTTGACCCATAAAGGGGGGTCGGGGATAAAACTGACCCGCTATTTAGATTCTCCACATATGCTTTCCCAATATCTCTTAATACATTCTAAAGCTATAAAAGGAACGATAAAGGAGATATAAGGCAAAAACTCCAAAGCAGCTATTTATGACCCCAGTTTGGCCCATAAGGGGGGGGGGGGGGAGGGGTCGGGGGGTAAAACTGACCAGCTATTTAGACTCTCCACATATTCTTTCTCAATACCTCTTAATACATTCTGAAGCTATAAAAGCAACAATAAAGGAGATATAAGGCAAAAACTCAAAAGCAGCTATTTTATGACCCCAGTTTGACCCATAAGGGGGGCAAGGGGGTAAAACTGACCGGCTATTTAGACACTCCACATATGCTTTCCCAATACCTCTTAATACATTCTGAAGCTATAAAAGCAACAATAAAGGAGATATAAGGCAAAAACTCCAAAGCAGCTATTTTATGACCCTAGTTTGACCCATAAGGGGGGGTTGGGGGATAAAACTGACCAGCTATTTAGACTCCATTAGGGGTGGGGGGTGTACTTCAAAAAATAGTTTTTGATCATGTGACCTTCATAAAGGTCAAAGGTCAAATTTAAGCATGCAGAAAAATTTTCCCATGCCTAAGGTATATAACTTAAACTGCCAAATATCGCTATTTATTTATTTGGGGTTTTCACGTCGCTTTCAACACTGTACAGGTCATATCACGACGGGTAGTTGGAAGGGCAGAGGAAACCAGTACATAGAGTTCGCTAGGGTTGTGTACTGTAAACTGCCGACCAATGGCAAGCAACTACCAGCTTCCAAATATGGTTTGAAACCTTCTAATAACTAGAGATTGCGTCTCGACGCAGTGTATCCCCGGACGGGACATAGTTAAGGCGTGAATGTGTCGGGCTTGAGCCTGTTTCCTGGGGCACCAGGTCAGGATTCTCCATAGTACCAGATTACTCCTAAAAACTAATCACTTGTTCTTTCACTTGTATCTGTCTTTAAAAATTACATTTCATGGATCCAGAAGATCCATATAGTGATCCGGATCACTTCCAAAATTTAATCATTTCATCCCTTTACCTTTTCAGACATATTCTAAAAATTTCATAAAAGCCGTCCATAAGTTTTTGAGTTATCTTGTACGAAAAACAGATCTGGCAGCCTGGATCCACATAATCCAGACAGTGATCCAGATTACTCCCAAAAGCTAATCACTTGTTCCTTTTCCCATTTAGGACATTTCCTGAAAATTTCATCAAAATCCATGACTTTTGGAGCAATTTGTCTTTAAAAATTACATTTCATGGATCCAGAAGATCCAGATAGTGGTCCAGATCACTGGCAAAATGGAATCATTTCTTCCTTTTACCACTTTGTTTTACCATTTCTAACATATCCTAAAAATATCAAAATCCATCCTAAAATTATGTGTCACCCTGGATCCAGATGATCAGAACAGTGATCCAGATCACTCCAAAAATCTAATCACTTGTTCCTTGTACCATTTAGGCCATCTGCTGAAAATGTCATCACAATCCATCCATAATTTTTTGAGGTATCTGTCTTAAAAATTACATTTCATGGATCCAGAAGATCCATATAGTGATCCAGATCACTTTCAAAATTCAATCATTTCATCCTTTTATCTTTTCAGACATATCCTGAAAATTTCATCAAAATCCGTACATAAGTTTTTGAGTTATCTTGTACACAAACACGTCTGGCAGCCTGGATCCACATGATCCAGATCACTCCCAAAATCTAATCACTTGTTCCTTGTCCCATTTAGGACATTTCCTGAAAAGTTCATCAAAATCCACCCATGACTTTTTGAGCTATTTGTCTTAACAAATTACATTTCATGGATCTAGAAGATCCAGATAGTGGTCCAGATCACTCGCAAAATTGAATCATTTCTTCCTTTTACCACTTATTTGTTTTACCATTTCTAACATATCCTAAAATATCATCAAAATTCATCCTAAAATTATGTGGCAGCCTGGATCCAGAGGACCCAGACAGTGATCCAGATCACTCCAAAAATCGAATAACTTGTTCCTTGTACCATTTAGGTCATTTGCTGAAATTTCAATCCATCCATAACTTTTTGAGGTATCTGTCTTTAAAAATTACATTTCATGGATCCAGAAGATCCATATAGTGATCCGGATCACTTCCAAAATTCAATTATTTCATCCTTTTTACCTTTTCAGACATATCCTGAAAATTTCATCAAAATCCGTCCAAAGTTTTTGAGCTATCTTGCACACAAATATATCTGCAAGCCTGGATCTGATCACTTGTTCCTCGCACCATTTAGGCCATTTGCTGAAAATGTCATCAAAATCCATCCATAACTTTTTGAGGTATCTGTCTTTAAAAATTACATTTCATGGATCCATATAGTGATCCGGATCACTTCCAAAATTCAATCATTTCATTCTTTTACCTTTTTAGACATATCCTGAAAATTTCATCAAAATCCATCCATAAGTTTTTGAACTATCTTGTACACAAACATATCTGGCAGCCTGGATCCAGATGATCCAGACAGTGATCTAGATCACTCCCAAAATCTAATCACTTGTTTCTCATCCCATTTAGGACATTTCCTGAAAATTTCATCAAAATGCACCCATAAGTTATCTGTCTTTAAAAATTAAATTTCATGAATCCAGAAGATCCAGACAGTGATCCGGATGACACCCATGAGTTATCTGTCTTTAAAAATTAAATTTCGTGGATCCAGAAGATCCCGATAGTGATCCGGATCACTCCCAAAATTGAATCATTTCTTCCTTTTACCTTTTCAGACATATCCTGAAAAATTCATCGAAATTAGTCCATAAGTTTATGAGTTATCTGTCTTTAAAATTACATTTCAGGGATCCAGAAGATCCAGATAGTGATCCAGATGAATCCCAAACATAAAATCATTTGTTCCTTTTACCTTTTCAGACATATCCTGAAAATTTCATTGAAATCTGTCTGTAAGTTTTTGAGTTATCTGTCTTTAAAATTACATTTCACGGATCCAGAAGATCCAGAGAGTGATCCGGATCACTCCAAAAATTGAATCATTTCTTCATTTTACCTTTTCAGACATATGAACAACATATTTTAAAAGATTAGCCTAACTTTAATACTTTTTAAGATATTTCACATTTACCTCTGTCATTATTTTGCTACAAATAAGAAAATAACTATGCTATGAGCTACAGGTATGAAATTTTACTATGTTATAGCTGACCCAAAAGTAGCTGAATAACACATTTGCACAAAATTCTCTAACTGCAATAGTTTTCAAGTTACAAGTGATTTTACTCATGATGGAAGTTAGTGAAAACTCCAAAAGTAGCTATTACTCACTTAGCTATTGAGATAGACACCCAAGTTACTCACCATGTTGTAACTATCGCAAAAGTATCTGAATAACATATTTTAACAAAATGCTCTAAATGCAATGCTTTTCAAGTCATAAATGATTTAGTGTTGAGTAAGAATCTCAAAGTGGCTATTACTCAGCTATACAATGAGCCACAGGTCTGGAATTTTACTATGTTATAGCTGCCCCAAAATAGGTGAATAACATATTGAAACTAAATACTCTAAATACAACAGTTTTCAAGTTATAAGTGATTTACTCAACAGCGATAACCTAAAAGTAGCTATTACTCAGCTATGCCATGAGCTACAGGTCTGAAATTTTACTATGTTATAGTTGACCCAAAAGTAGCTCAATAACATGTTTGCACAAAATTCTCTAAATGCAATAGTTTTCAAGTTACAAGTGATTTTACTCATGATGGAAGTTACTGAAAAGTCCAAAAGTAGCTATTACTCACTTAGCTATTGAGATAGACACCTAAGTTACTCACCATGTTATAGCTATGGCAAAAGTAGCTGAATAACTTATTTTAACACTAGACCTATCGCATCGGACAACCGATGCAAATTGTATCCACCAGAAAGAAAACTCACCAAAGCCATTCTAACATCATTTAACCTTGAAGGAGAAGACCAAGGTGAAATCTGACCATATCAAAAGATTCTTAGCCCATGATTACCTATACGTTGGTGTGACACTGCAAACCTCTAGGAATACGAATAAGCAAGATATAAACACGGTTAATTTTGGCAATCCTCATTTGACCTTGAAAGAGGGGCCAAAGGTCAAATCTGACCACACCAAAAGATTCCCAGCCCATGATTTCCTACAGGTTGGTTTACCATCCCAAACCTCTAGGACCAATAATAAGCGAGTTATAAGCACTTTTCGTTTGGCTATCCTCGTTTGACCTTGAAGGAGGGGTCCAAGGTCAAATCCAACCACACCAAAAGATTCCCAGCCCATGATTTCCTATAGGTTGCTTTACCATCCCAAACCTCTAGGACCAATAATAAGCGAGTTATAAGCACTTTTAAGTTTGGCTATCCTCATTTAACCTTGAAGGAGGGTTCCAAGGTCAAATCCGACCACACTTAAAGATTTCCAGCCCATGATTTTCTATAGGTTGGTTTACCATCCCAAACCTCTAGGACCAATAATAGGCGAGTTATAGGCACTTTTACCTTTGACTGTCCTCG
The DNA here is from genome assembly GCA_964017235.1 of Sabellastarte sp. h YS-2021. Lineage (NCBI taxonomy): Eukaryota > Metazoa > Annelida > Polychaeta > Sabellida > Sabellidae > Sabellastarte > Sabellastarte sp. h YS-2021. The sequence continues at coordinate 144,162,422 of OZ024928.1, forward strand.
TTTGACCTTGAAGGAGGGGCCCAAGGTCAAATCTGACCACGCCAAAAGATTCCCAGCCCATGATTTCCTATATACTGGTTTACCATCCCAAACCTCTAGGACCAATAAAAAGAGAGTTATAAGCACTTCTAAGTTTGGCTGTCCTCACTTGACCTTGAAGGAGGGGCCCAAGGTCAAATCCGACCACGCCAGAAGATTCCCAGCCCATGATTTCCTATATGTTGGTTTACCATCCCAAACCACTAGGATCAATAATAAGCAAGTTATAAGCACTTTTAAGTTTGGCTGTCCTCACTTGACCTTGAAGGATGAGCCCAAGGTCAAATCTGACCATGCCAGAAGATTCCCCGCCCATGATTTCCTGTATGTTGGTTTACCATCCCAAACCTCTAGGACCAATAATAAGCGAGTTATAAGCACTTTTAAGTTTGGCTGTCCTCATTTGACCTTGAAGGAGGGACCCAAGGTCAAATCCGACCACACCAGAAGATTCCCAGCCCATGATTTCCTATATGTTGGTTTACCATCCCAAACCTGTAGGACCAATAATAAGTGAGTTATAAGCACTTTTACCTTTAGCTATCCTCATTTGACCTTGAAGGAGGGGCCTAAGGTCAAATCCGACCACACCAGAAGATTCCCAGCCCATGATTTTCTATATGCTGGTTTACCATCCCAAACCTCTAGGACTAATAATAAGCGAGTTATAAGCACTTTTAAGTTTGGCTGTACTCGTTTGACCTTGAAAGAGGGGCCCAAGGTCAAACCCGACCACACCAGAAGATTCCCAGCCCATGATTTTCTATACGTTGGTTTACCATCCCAAACCTCTAGGATCAATAATAAGCGAGTTATAAGCACTTTTACCTTTGGCTATCCTCGTTTCACCTTGAAGGATGGGCCTAAGGTCAAATCCGACCACACCAGAAGATTCCCAGCCCATGATTTTCTATATACTGGTTTACCATCCCAAACCTCTAGGATCAATAATAAGCGAGTTATAAGCACTTTTACCTTTGGCTATCCTCGTTTCACCTTGAAGGATGGGCCTAAGGTCAAATCCGACCACACCAGAAGATTCCCAGCCCATGATTTTCTATATACTGGTTTACCATCCCAAACCTCTAGGACCAATAATAAGCGAGTTACAAGCACTTTTAAGTTTGGCTGTCCTCGTTTGACCTTGAAGGAGGGGCCCAAGGTCAAATCCGACCACGCCAGAAGATTCCCAGCCCATGATTTCCGATATGTTAGTTTACCATCCCAAACCTCTAGGATCAATAATAAGCAAGTTATAAGCACTTTAAGTTTGGCTGTCCTCATTTGACCTTGAAGGAGGGACCCAAGGTCAAATCTGACCACACCAGAAGATTCCCAGCCCATGATTTCCTATATGTTGGTTTACCATCCCAAACCTCTAGGATTGATAATAAGCGAGTTATAAGCACTTTTAAGTTTGGCTATCCTCGTTTGACCTTGAAGGAGGGGTCCAAGGTCAAATCTGACCACATCAGAAGATTCGTAGCACATGATTTCCTATAGGTTGGCTTCACATTGCAAACCTCTAGGACCAATAATAAGGGAGATATAGGCACTTTTAAAGTCCGCTATGTGGGTTACTTCGGCACTCCGTGGATGACCTTGATTTAGGAGCTTCAAGGTCAAATGTGTGCAAGGTTGTAGAGGACATGTATATGTGTCATACATATCACCTATGAAGAGATTATTTTCAAAGAAATGCCCGTGGCGGCCATCTCGTTTTTCAGAATGAGGCTATTTTCCTTCCCAGAGAAGCTTACCCCCCAATGAAGATATCCTGCAAATTTGGTGAACCTAGCTGCTGTTGTTTTCCTCTTAGAGCGTTAACGCCGAAAATCTCTCTACGCGCGGCGGCGTAGCGAACGCTAAACCAAAGTATCCACCGGATGCTTCCGGTGGATACAATAAACTTGACTAAAATTTTTTTATTTACCCCACAAATATAATATTTATTATGGTTGAAAGACAAATTATTGTAGTTTATTTTGCTTTTTATTTGACAACAAGACCACTGCCGCGGTATGTATCTCCTGCCGAGTACCGCAGGGGAAGAAATACTAAATTGAAAATTTTCCCCTTTGGACAAGAGACTCCTGTAGCACCCTACGGGTCAAAAATGGCTGCCGAAAAGTGGCGAAAATTGAAATTTCACCCCCTTTGCACAAGAGACTCCTGTAGCACCCTACGGGTCAAAAATTCGCTCGAAATCGCTCTATCTCTTACGGTTTTCGAGATATTGACACTTTTTCATTTTCCGCGAAAATCCAAGATGGCCGCCAGAAGTGGCGAAAATTGAAATTTTCCCCCTTTGGACAGGAGACTGTTGTACCACCCTGTGGGTAAAAAAATTCGCTCGAAATCATTCTATCTCTTACGGTTTTCGAGATATTGACACTTTTTCACTTTCCGCTAAAATCCAAGATGGCCGCCGAAAGTGGCGAAAATTGAAATTTCACCCCTTTGCATAGGACACTCTTGTACCACCCTGTGGGTAAAAAAATTCGCTCGAAATCATTCTATCTCTTACGGTTTTCGAGATATTGAGACTTTTCCATTTTCCGCTAAAATCCAAGATGGCCGCCGAAAGTGGCGAAAATTGAAATTTCACCCCTTTGCATAGGACACTCTTGTACCACCCTGTGGGTCAAAAATTCGCTCGAAATCATTCTATCTCTTACGGTTTTCGAGATATTGAGACTTTTCCATTTTCCGCTAAAATCCAAGATGGCCGCCGAAAGTGGCGAAAATTGAAATTTCACCCCTTTGCATAGGACACTCTTGTACCACCCTGTGGATCAAAAATTCACTCGAAATCGCTGTATCTCTTATGGTTTTCGAGATATTGACACTTTTTCATTTTCCGCAAAAATCAAAGATGGCCGCCGAAAGTGGCGAAAATTGAAATTTCCGTCCTTTGCACAGGAGACTCTTGTACCACCCTGTGGGTCAAAAATTCGCTCGAAATCGCTCTATCTCTTACAGTTTTCGAGATATTGACACTTTTCCATTTTCCGCGAAAATACAAGATGGCCGAGGAAAGTGGCGAAAATTGAAATTTTTCCCCTTCGCACAGGACACTCTTGTACCACCCTGTGGGTCAAAAATTCGCTCGAAATCGCTCTTACGGTTTTCGAGATATTGACACTTTTCCATTTTCTGCGAAAATCCAAGATGGCCGCCAAAAGTGGCGAAAATTGAAATTTTCCCCCATTTGACAGGAGACTCTTGTACCACCCTGTGGATCAAAAATTTGCTCGAAATCACTGTATCTCTTACGGTTGTCGAGATATTGACACTTTTTCATTTTCCGCGAAAATCCAAGATGCCGCCGAAAGTGGCGAAAATTGAAATTTTCCCCTTTGCACAGGACACTCCTGTACCACCCTGTGGGTCAAAAATTCGCTCGAAATCGCTCTATCTCGTACGGTTTTCGAGATATTAACACTTTTCCATTTTCCGCTAAAATCCAAGATGGTCGCCGAAAGTGGCGAAAATTGAAATTTCACCCCTTTCCACAGGACACTGTTGTACCACCCTGTGGGTCAAAAATTCGCTAGAAATCGCTCTATCTCTTACGGTTTTTGAGATATTGACACTTTTCCATTTTCTGCGAAGATCCAAGATGGCCGCCAAAAGTGGCGAAAATTGAAATTTTCTCCCATCTGACATGAGAGTCTTGTACCACCCTGTGGATCAAAAATTTACTCGAAATCGCTGTATCTCTTACGGTTTTCAAGATATTTGTGATTTTTCACATTTTTACTAAAAGTAGCAACAAAGTAGCCATTACTCACTTGTACATCGAGCAACAGTTGTAAAACTTAAATATGTTATAGTTCACAAAAAAGTACATGAACAAGATATTTAAGAGAAAATATGTAGCTGCAATACTTTTGAAGATATAAGCCATTTACTCATTATGGTTATCATTCCAAATTGACCAAGTAGCTATTACTCACTTAGCTATGCAGATACACTTCCAAACCGCTGACCATGTTGTAGCTGTGGAGAAAATAGCTGAACAACATATTGGAACAAAATACTGTAAATGCAAAAGTTTGACAGATATAAGTCATATAATTATATTACGTAAAAGTGCTATTACTCACTCAAAAGTAGGCCAAAGTTCACCAAACCTTTTCCCACTTAGAATAGGATACTCTTGTACTACCCTGTGGGTAAAAAAATCGCTCGAAATTGCTCTATCTCTTACGGTTTGCGAGACATTTTTGATTTTTGACATTTTCAGTAAAAGTAGCAATAAAGTAGCCATTACTCACTTGTACATTGAGCAACAGGCGTGAAACTTAAATATGTTACAGTTCACAAACTAGAGTAAAGTGGCTGGCTTTCACCCAACCACAGAGTCGAATCTTAGGACAGGACTGGGTGTTGAAATCTGTAAACTCTGTATTATCGCCCACATTTGGAAACCGCTTTCACTGAAGTTTTCAGATCTGTGTCTCGAGATGGGTATTTGTTTACAAATATAAAGGGTCTGTAGATGCGCAGTTTTACAAAGCTGGTTTAAGATGAAAACCACAAGCATATTTCCTGTCAATGGACTTGCCTCATTAATATTAATGAGCAAACATGCGCAGTCACGGCAGTTCTTTGAGGGGGTTTTCCGACAATATATTTTACAAGGCTGGTTTAAGATGAAAACTACCAGCATATTTCCTGTTCACTGACTTGCCTCATTAATATTAATGAGCATATATGCGCAGTCACGGCAGTTCTTTGTGGACATTTCCTGACAATATATTTTACAAGGCTGGTTTAAGATGAAAACTACCAGCATGTTGTAGAAATAAACTACATATGCGCGGACTTTATTGGCGATTCAATCACAAAAATAACCTCAAATAAAGGACGAGGATATTGGATCAAGTGAAGAAAGAGGCGCATTGTCCCTGGATATTTTACAGAAGCAAATTGTAAGTATTCAAATAAAATATTCGTGTGTTGTTTCTACGAAAAGCCACAATGAGCGAAAATAGGGAACCATAGATTATGCTGTATTTTACCGATGTCGAAATGGCGTGATAACTTCTAGGACATGCAAAAGCGCCTTCAAGTGGTTGAATGTAGAACTACGGAGTTTGAATATTTTCTTTGTCGATTCTGATTGGCTGAACGACAAAGGTGTAGTACTACCGTGATGTCACTTCATTCATTAATTTCTTTGCGGTTTATTTGTTTGACAAATTAGTAATAGGCTGTAGATGCGCAGACAACAATTTTACATGAACAGTGACTGCGTGGTAAACCCTGCAGACAAATAAATTAATTGGGGTTTCACCTCTAGAAACCAGCAGACGAAACCGTTAAAAAAGACTCGTTCGAGTAGACCATTACAATGGGGAAAACAATAGTTTCTAGGACATGCGGGTCCTTGGAGAAAGCCAGACGAAGTGCCAGACATGCTTTTTACTTCATAAAATATAACTTAATAAAGGCATTAAAAATCTTCAAAATGGCAGAGTGTATAATATACACCTTAATGTACAGATATGTGAAGAAAATACTATGCAGAATTTGGTATTTAGGGGTTTAAACGGCCAATTTAAAATCGTGGCCGCAACTCAGTACATAACTCGAATCAAAGATTCGACTAAAAAGTAGATGAACTACATATTTGAGAGAAATCGTGTAGCTGCAATACTTTTGAAGATATAAGCCATTTACTCATAATGGTTATCATAAAAATATGACAAAGTAGCTATTACTCACTTAGCTATGGAGATATACTTCCAAACTACTGACCATGTTGTAGCTGTGGAGATAGTAGCTGAACAACATATTGGAACAAAATTGTGTAGCTGCAATACTTTTGAAGATATAAGCCATTTACTCATTATTAGGTAAAAGTGCTATTACTCACTCAAAAGTAGGCCAAAGTTCACCAAACCTTTTTCCACTTAGCATAGGATACTCTTGTACTACCCTGTGGGTCAAAAATTCGCTCGAAATTGCTCTATCTCTTACAGTTTGCGAGATATTTTGGATTTTTTACATTTTCAGTAAAAGTAGCAATAAAGTAGCCATTACTCACTTGTACATCGAGCAACAGGTGTGAAACTTAAATATGTTACAGTTCACAAAAAAGCAGATGAACAACATATTTGAGAGAAATCGTGTAGCTGCAATACTTTTGAAGATATAAGCGATTTACTCATTATGGTTACCATAAAAAATTGACAAAGTAGCTATTACTCACTTAGCTATGGAGATACACTTCCAAACTACTGACCATGTTGTAGCTGTGGAGATAGTAGCTGAACAACATATTGGAACAAAATTGTGTAGCTGCAATACTTTTGAAGATATAAGCCATTTACTCATTATGGTTATCATTAAAAATTGAGAAAGTAGTTGTTACTCACTTAGCTATCGAGATACACTTCCAAACTAAGGACCATGTCGTAGCTGTGGACAAAGTAGCTGAACAACATATTGCAACAAAATACTGTAAATGCAATAGTTTGAGAGTTATAAGCCATATAGTTATATTAGGTAAAAGTGCTATTACTCAGTCAAAAGTAGGCAAAAGTTCACAAAACCCAACAGCATAGGATACCGTTGTACTACCCTGTGGCTCAAAAATTCGCTGTAAATTGCTCTATCTCTTATGGTTTGTGAGATATTTGTGATTTTTCACATTTTCACTAAACGTAGCATATATAATTAGTAGTGGTGGGATCGCCAGCTTAAATGGCAGATCGAGCATCACTTGTTAGAAGCGAGTTGAACTCGAGTTAAACTCGAGTAATTTTCGGGATAAAGTATTTTGTTTGTTAGCCATTAATATGGCGAATATATTTTACATAACCGTAAATGAGACAAAATTTTTACCTGGAAATGGGCTTTCGTGATATAATTTAAGTTAAATCTTCATTGATTTAAGCCAGAATAAAGTAAAAAGGCAATATATTGTTGAAAATTTCAGATATTTCTATTGTTTTGGTGAAGTGTCAGCCTTAGATGTTGACGTTTTCAAAAACTCGAGTTTCACTTGCGCAGATCGATGTGACCCCAAATTATCGCCCATCGAGTTGTAACTCGAGTTTCCGTCAACTCGTCCCAGCACTAATAATTAGCTACGGGTCTGAAACTTCACCAAGTGAAAGCTCTCGCAAAAGTAGGTGAAGGAGTTATTTGAGAAAAATTGGTTATCTGCAACACTTTTAAGAGATAATTCGCATTTACTCATTTTGAGTAGGTGAGTAATTACCTACGGGTCTGAAACTATTGAAATACTGAAATATTAGCTAAAAGTGCTATTACTCACTCACAATTAGGCCAAAGTTCACCAAACCCAAAAAATATTGAAGAGCAAAAAAATTCATTAGGACAACTAATTTACCAAAAATGTGTAACTGTAGTAGTTTCAGAGGAAACTGCGTGACACACTCACGCACGCACGCACGCACATACGCACGCACACACATGGTGCAAATTAAAATCCATTGAGTGGTTCCAAAGTTATAGTGTTTTTGTGAATATTTTTGAATTTCACAGCTAGTATTTTCCGGGGTTAAAAATTCAAGAGTTTCTGAGATTTAGTAGAACGTGTCTCCTAATGCACAAGGTATTTGTCATTGTTCGGAGACGTTGTTTCCAATTGTTTCCTTGCAGAGATCACGTTTTCCTTCGATGTATGACGTTTCGAACAAGATTTGCTAGGGTACATTCTAACACTGGTCGTTTAAGCTGGATTTCATCTGCGTAGCTCTAGCCTTACAAGAAATTTTAAACTATACAGCTTACTTTCAGTGCTGTTTCATTGCATGTATATCTACGCTTTCAGTAAAAAATCTTGCGTCTAACTGAATAACCCGAATGCGCATGCGAGACCTCGTAACCTCGCGAACTCTTCACCTCTCGACCTTTTGATACCACGCATGCGCAGTGACAAGTAAACAGCAGGAAATCAGCCATTTTGGTTTTGAAATTGGAATAAATAAAGAATTGCTTCATATATAGACGAAATATCGATGATTCTTTTTACAAATACTTCTGCGTCAGTCTGACCCCCTGGTAAATAATATGTACGTAAATCGCTTGATTTCGGCGTAAATTTATGCACGTTTGTGCGTAAACGGAAACATTGGCTATGCCATGAGCTACAGGTCTGAAATTTTACTATGTTATAGCTGACCCAAAAGTAGCTGAACAACATATTTACACAAAATTCTCTAAATGCAATAGTTTTTAAGCTACAAGTGATTTTACTCATGATGCAAGTTACTGAAAAGTCCAAAAGTAGCTACCCAGTAAACATAGCAAAGGCTTATAAACGTTTATAAACGTTTAGTAAACCTATAAATGTTTTTTAAACCAAATATAAACCTAAATATTGACAATTATTCAACATTATGGGTTAACATTTCAGCAACATTAGTTTGGTTTATAAACGTTTTTAAACGTTTATGCATAAACGTTTATAAACGTTTACAAAGAGTGAAGAATATCTTAACCTCGCTTTCATTTTGGATAATGACATCAGCACAGCCATTTTGAGAGAAACTTGAGAAATATTTCTGTTAGGATATCTTGCTGTATCACTGTTATTTGAAGCCATCATTATATTCTAAGTAGAGATATAAAAGTATATAATATTATCAAATTACATACTTTTATATATCTACTTAGAATGTAATGATGGATTCAAACAACAGTGATACAGCAAGATATACTTACAGAAATATTTCTCCAGATTTTCAACACGTGTATAAACGTTAATAAACGTTTATGTATAAACGTTTATAAACATTTATAGGCAAACGTTTATAAATGTTTATAGGCAAACATTTAGGGACCCATCATTTTAAACCTAATCTAAACCGTTGCTAGTTAGGTTTATAAACGTTTATAAACGTTTGTAATGTTTACTGGGTATTACTCAATTAGCTATTGAGAAACTTAAGTTACTCACCGTGTTGTAGCTATGGCAAAAGTAGCTGAATAACATATTTTAACAAAATGCTCTAGTGGTTGTGGACCAATTCACACCTGTGTACCTATTCACGCCCACCCTCAATTTTCTTAAAGATTCATAGTTTTTCATAGAAAAGATGTTTACCACATCATAGATAATTATCAAATTGATCATATACGTTCATAATTTATTTTGTAACTGGGATTGTTTTGGAGAAATTTAGGGGTGGGCGGGAATGGGTACACGGGCGTGAACTTGTCCACCACCCCTAAATGCAATACTTTTCAAGATATAATTGATTTAGTGCATGATTACATTAATTTTAATGTATTAAAAATTATTTTAAAAATTCATAAAAAAATAATTAAGAAAGATCCAGGTCTGACACTCACACAAGGAAATCTACTTATGACCTAGTACATATGTGCAAAATATCGGAGAAATCTGTGCAATGGTCACTGAGAAAATTGTGATAAAGTGTTAACATTTTCATACTTGGGGTGGGGGGTAACTCACTTATAATAGCTCTAGCAAACAGACAAACAAACAGATCTGCATGCCTTGAACAATTTTTCATGCTAGGTAGATTGGTCCACTGAACTGGTCCACCACCACTAGCAGATAATTTTTCAACTGTAAACAGAACTAGTGGTGGTGGACCAATTCACACCCGGGTACCAATTCACGCCCACCCCTAAATTTATGCAAAACAATCACAGTTAAACAATAAATCACAAATGTATATGATCAATTTGATGATTATCTAAGATGTGGTAAACACCATGTCTATGAAAAACTATAGTGGTGGTGGACCAATTCATGCCCGTGTACCTATTCACGCCCACCCCTAAATTTATCCAAAACAATCACAGTTAAACAATAAGTTATAAATGTATATGATCAATTTGATGATTATCTATGATATGGTAAACATCTTCTCCATGAAAACTTATAAATCTTCAAGAAAACTGAGGGTGGGCCTGAAATGGTACCCGGGCGTGAATTGGTCCACCACCACTAAATAAAGACAAGAGGGTCAGAGATGCCCCAAAAGGCGGGTTGCACAGGAAGCAATAAGGTTAGCGACTGCTGTAATTAAACTTAGAAACAAGGAAAGAAATGTTAGGTAACCCAGTTAAGGTAAATGTGTTAGATGTGCTAAGAAATGTAAAACTTGTAATCTAGGTTACATTATTCTATCTATGCTATACTAAATATATCTATGACTGAAACTAAGTACGTGTAGAGCATTAATTTACCATTTATTTCAACAAGAAATTGCAATACCCACAGGTGATGTAGTTGTAAGGTTTCTGTTTTGTAAGCGTTTTTGAGTTAGTGTCTGGAAATGGAAACGTTGACAGACAGACAAACAGACAAAAAACGGAAAAAAACGAACTGACGGAATTACACCAATTTCGAAAGCAACTTGGCTATGATGGTGATCTATCTCCCTGTCAAGTTTAAATGCAATTGGATGAAGTATTTTCAAGTTAGAGTCCGGAAATGGAAATGTTGACGGACAGACAAACTGACAAAAAATGGACAAACGAACAGACGAAATTACACCAATTTCAAAAGCAACTTAGCTATGATGGTGATCTATCTCCCTGTCAAGTTTGAATTCGATTGGACAAAGCGTTTTCAAGTTAGAGTCCGGAAATGGAAATGTTGATGGACAGACGAACAAAAAATGGAAAAATGTGGACGGACAGACGGACGTCGGACACATCAATCTAATAGGCGGGTTGGTTACACGCAACCCGCCTAAAAACGAACAAATGGACAGAAAAACAAGACAAATGAACGGACGGATTTACACCAATTTCGAAAGGAACCTAGCTATGATGGTGATGTATGTCCCTGTGAAGTTTGAATTAGATTGGAGTAACCGTTTTCGAGTTAGAGTCCGGAAACAAAAATGTGGACGGACAGATGGATGGACAGAAAAACGGACAAAAACGAAGAAACGGACGGAAAAACGGACAAACAAACAGACGGAATTTCACCAATTTCGAAAGGAACCTAGCTATGATGGTGATCTATCTCCCTGTGAAGTTTGAATTTGATTGGTCAAACCGTTTTAAAGTTAGAGTCCGGAAACGAAAATGTGGACAAACAGATGGATGGACAGACAAACGGACGAAAAACGGACAAACGAACACACAGAATTTCACCAATTTCGAAAGGAACCTAGCTATGATGGTGATCTATCTCCCTGTGAAGTTTGAATTTGATTGGTCAAACCGTTTTAAAGTTAGAGTCCGGAAACGAAAATGTGGACAAACAGATGGATGGACAGACAAACGGACGAAAAACGGACAAACGAACACACGGAATTTCACCAATTTCGAAAGGAACCTAGCTATGATGGTGATCTATCTCCCTGTGAAGTTTGAATTTGATTGGTCAAACCGTTTTAAAGTTAGAGTCCGGAAACGAAAATGTGGACAAACAGATGGATGGACAGACAAACGGACGAAAAACGGACAAACGAACACACGGAATTTCACCAATTTCGAAAGGAACCTAGCTATGATGGTGATCTATCTCCCTGTGAAGTTTGAATTTGATTGGTCAAACCGTTTTAAAGTTAGAGTCCGGAAACGAAAATGTAAACAAACAGATGGATGGACAGACAAACGGACGAAAAACGGACAAACGAACACACGGAATTTCACCAATTTCGAAAGGTACCTAGCTATGATGGTGATCTATCTCCCTGTGAAGTTTGAATTTGATTGGTCAAACCGTTGATGGTGATCTATCTCCCTGTCAAGTTTGAATTCGATTGGACAAAGCGTTTTCAAGTTAGAGTCCGGAAATGGAAATGTTGATGGACAGACGAACAAAAAATGGAAAAATGTGGACGGACAGACGGACGTCGGACACATCAATCTAATAGGCGGGTTGGTTACACGCAACCCGCCTAAAAACGAACAAATGGACAGAAAAACAAGACAAATGAACGGACGGATTTACACCAATTACATCAAGTTAGAGTCCGGAAACGAAAAATGTGGACGGACAGACGGACGTCGGACACATCAATCTAATAGGCGGGTTGGTTACACGCAACCCGCCTAAAAATTGAGGGTAGTCGTGAATTGGGGTATATGAGCGAGTCGCCGACAAAACAACTCGCAAACATCAACTCGCCGACAATTTTATCCGTTTGAATAAAGTTGGAGAGAGTAAAGTTGGAGAGAGTCAAAATATCAGTAAAATATTTTATTGGTATATATATCGTATATATATATATTTCCATCAACCTGGGCATCTCCGCTGTCATCTTCAGGCATTGGCTCATCTACATCCATATCTGTTGTAAGTGACAAACGCACATCTTCCATGGGCAAAGGAAAAGATATCCTGGTACTCTCAGCTGTTGGTGGATCTGGGAGAATGTCAGTAGAACTTTTGGCAAGGCTGCAGTCAGCACACCTCCAATTCAGCTGAATTCTATCTGTAAACAAAAGAAACAGTTATAAGTATCTAAAATATCTACAAATTTTATATAAAAAGGTTTTAAAAAATTTAAAAAAAAAATTTTAAAAAATTGTAAAAAAACTTTTAAACAAAATCTTAAAAAAAAATAAATTTAAATTAATTCTCAATAGAAATAATTCTCAAAAAATTTAAACAAAATGTAAAAATCTAAATTAAATTTTAAAAAAAACTGAAATCAATTTAAATTTAAAGAAATTTAACCAAAATGAGAAATTAAAAAAGATATTCCTAAAAATTTGAAACAAAATGTAAATTCACCTTTTACAGCCAACCTGTATTCAGCAATAGATATCCCTGTATTACAGGTCCTATGCTACCATCTGTTGCAATCTTCACATAACAGACCATGTTGCCTTGGCCTAACTTCCTTCCCACACCTTATGCAACTATTAGTTGTGTCCATACTGGTTGTATCACAAAAGTGAACTGATAACCCTTCAGATTTCTGGGGGTATTTATACTAAATTCCCAAAGAAGTGCAATCATGATGTTAGGTGATATTCTATACAGAACCAATTGTCAGTTAGCACATAAACCCCAAATTATTTCAATTGAAATCTGAACTGCAATTTGTTAATACCACTTAGACCATCAGTGCAACCTAACATTCAATGCCAATTGCACTTAATTGGAATCCATATCAACATAGGCTTAAAATGTGATTGCATGCATTAAAGTATGTAAACATATCTTGGTAAACAAGTTGAGTCACTAAGCAATTATTAAAACCAATATTATATCACAAGGAGTTAGTATTACATTAATCTGAGGCTTGTAATTTGCATTCCAGTGATACCAAACATGCCTGTGTAAATACAATTCCCTTGGTCACTTGTAACCAAAACATTTACAATACACATCAATGAAATAATGACTTATAAGCTTAATCTCTTGCAACCAAAACACTTTCAGTACACTTAAATTCTCATAAATAAAATGATAATTTTTTTCCGTATAGTTTGTACTCTTAATTCTAATAACAGATAATGGCTGATAAAATGGTATATAAAATTGTCGGCGAGTTGATGTTTGCGAGTTGTTTTGTCGGCGACTCGCATGTAATTCGTGAATTGGTACCCGGGTGTGAATTGGTCCACCACCACTAATGTATATAATTTATTCCTCTATTTCCTGTAATAATTCCCACATATAAATGTGTTAATATAGAGTACACGGGCGACATCAATTTGGGACAGTTTTATCCTGTTTTTACATTTTTTGGCCACTTTTCAAAATAAACGTATAGTTTCATGCATATTAATAAACAGAAGAGCACCAATATTTCATTGTGTGCTAATCAATTTTTCTTTTTCTATGTTTGTAAAAGCCGAAATTAAACAAAAACTGAATAATGTACCCAAAACAAAGGGTCATTGATTTGGGACACTTCTGGGAAACCCCCAAATTACAATCCACTAAATTGAGACATTCACTTTCATTGGTCCCCAAATTTTTGTAACTAAAAGACAAACATCAGTTACTTGACTTTCATCGTGTATGAGCCATAGAAATTGTATAAAATAAGCCAAAAAAGACATTTATTATAAAAGTACTTTATGGGAGATGAGAATTTTGGCTGCCATATTGAAATAGTATGGTATAGTCAACTAGAGTAGTAACAGCCTGGTTTACAATAAATATAAAATCACTCAGTTAATTGTATGTGTCCAGATAGAGGATACAATAAAAATGTTTAGTGATTATTGTTTTGGACTGACCTTGTACTTTGGTGATAACACAAGGATATTTTCCATTAGATGGATATGGAGAAGGTGTGGTATTTTCTTTTCTATAAATTGTTGCATATAAATGTTAAATGTACAGTACCAGTGGGATATAATCACATGTATAAATGAGGTAATACTTCTGTATTCATTGTTTATGGTGCCAAGTCAAACAAACAGTTTATTATCTCCAAATGTAAAAAGTGTCCCAAATTGATGACTGTCCCAAATCAATGCCACCCGTGTACTAATGTAAATTAATTTTTTTAGCAACTTCCTGGTTCCTCTGTCACAGGTTAGTTTGTTTACCCTAACAATGCTCCCGTATGTGATTTACCAAACAGAAGATATTACAGGGCTACTGCAGGGGGGGGGGGGGGGGGTTGTGTCAGTGTACCTCACCTATCTGTCCAATTTACACAGGGTAGTGTGGAGGTTATATTCATGAATTTTGTTTTAAAATCTCACGTGCCACTCTACTACTGCACTGTAGAGGAAAAAATAATACAGTAACCAGTGAAATAAGTAGAAGATAACTGAAAATTACTGTAACTTTAGGTGTAGTACTCCCCAAATTACTTCCGGTTCGCAGGTGACTCTTTAGAGTCACCTCACCCTACATGATGCAAATGGACGAACGGGCCACTCCTTCTGATCAAGCACTAAAAACACTGTAATTTCGCCCAAAACAGAAGGATAGCTCCGCCCAAAATGACGTATGTTCCTCATCTCCGTACAGAAAAGTTTCAGTGTAAACGGGACTTAGAGAATTTTATCTCATGTACGTAAGCTTTAAATATATTTTAGACTAGTTTAGGTAGGGAGAAACATTTCTGAAAATAATGCGCACGCAGTTTTAAACACGGTATCAACTTTTTGTCAATTTTTATAATTTATCATTTCCATTACTATTTTAAATTTACTTTATTGCACATATATATATATATATATATTAAATATTATAAAAGTTTGATTTTATCTTTAACTTATTCGCCTTAAATATTGTTAAAATATCATCTCCCGAAGCAGACATAGAACAATCACTCTGTATTTACAAAAAGGTTGGCTGTGAGCTTAACAGATAATTTAATTTAAAGTAATGCTCATTATTCATGAAACTGTAATGTGATAAGTATGAAAAATAACAAATGTACATTAAAGACATCCTTAAGGATGCCTATGTCACTTGATTATTAACGCTTGAAGATAGGAGAGGGTTATTGCAATCAGTTTTGTTTGTCTTTCTGCCTGTGTACCATTTTTTCCTTATAACTCAAAAACTGTAACATCAATCGAGCTCCAATTTGCTGGGCAGATACTTTATGGGGTACAAATGGTATACTCCAAATTCGGTGTAATTTGATTGAAAATTAAAGTCAGGAGAGAATTTTTCTTATTTTCAATTGGGCATATACAGTAAAATCTACTACTGTTCATTACATATGTAAAAATGAATATCATGACAGCATTTTGTCATTCATCAATTGAACTCTCTTGTGACATAAGCAATGTGTAGTACATCCTAATTACGTCACTCCATTCATTACTTTTTGCGAGGATATTCGTCAAAGGGATATGCATAGCATGAGTGCTGTTTCCTTTAATATTTCTGAAAACCATGAAATCTACAAATATAGTAATACTGCTCACCAGAGATTGCAAATGAAAATAGTTTTCACAAGCATTCAGCACCAAAGTACTTTGGTCACTGTCTTCCTACATAGTTAGAATTTAAATAATGGGTGAGAATGCTTTACAATACTCACAAGTCGGGTCACAGCCAGTCAAGCATTCTGCTCTCTCAGAGTGCATCTTGTTAAATATATGTTATTATTTGTTTCATGCATATTTTTTGAACAATAAATTGTCACCTTTTATAAACTAGTGTAACACGAAACTGACACAGCTTTTGGTAGAGGTGAAAATCAGAACATTTTGACTGATTCATGATTCTGCACTAATCATCAATAATATGCACCACATCTCAGAAAATCACCACAACTGACAAAATTATGGCATGTCCTAAGTGACATGTTACACAGATTACCAGTTAAATTGCTACCATCCATAAACCTCTCTCATCTTCTTGCGGATATATTTATTAAAAATCCTTTCAAAAAAAAATCCTTTCAGATTTCCTTGTATCCTACACTCATGAACACATCAGTCCTGATCTCTCTCCTCCTACCTTTTCCACTTTCTATATTTTCACTGAGCACCAGGTTGCTAAAATCATTACAGACTCTCCAAGCAAATTATGTTGACACTTGTTAACACTTAATGATTGCCTGAATGACATTCAAAATTTCATGTTGACAAGTAAATTAAAACTAAATCGAAATAAATCAAATTTATTTTGATTGATTGAAAAAAAAGGAAGGAGTTGTCAATCAGTTTTCTTAGAAATCAGGCCTCACTGGCTCAAAAGGTCAGGATTCTTGATGTGATGTCTGATTTAAAATTGCCTCTCTCAGACAATGTGTCACAAGTCACAGAATCCATTAGATTCCATACAAGAGACCTTTACAGAATTCGTCACTTCTTAGACCTTAAAACATCAGTCATGGCAAATACTTTAGTGAGTAGCAGATTGGACTATTGCAATTTCTAGTTTGCATCACTCACTGACTTTGAGTTCAGAAGATTGCAGTGTATCGAAAAACTCACTCTGCAGGTTTGTCACTCATTCTTCCAAGTATTCTCATATCATCCCCCAATTAATAAACTTCCTTGACATCAAGTTAAATATAGAATAGAATTTAAAATAGCCCTTATCGCATACAAAATTCTAAAAAAACACGGCCAATCAGCACACATCAGTGAAATAATACATCTGTATACATTATCTAAAAATAGTCAGGTATCAGGCATCCATGTGCTTAATCTCTGAACTTGCAGATTCTAAGACACACAATTCAAATCATAATGCATAAATCAGAAATCATAAACCATAACAGGGTCGTCACCAGGGGATCATCAGTGTTAAACATGATAGTGTTGGAGCAGTTCAAATTTCCAGTGGCAAATCATTCCAGAGTTTTGGAGCATCATATGAGAAAGACTTGTTGAAATGAATTTTAGATTTATGAACTGATTTTTTCTGGATTACTATGTCTTGTCTTAACAGCAGATGTATATAAAAACAAATATGGGGCAAAGTATTTTGGCTTTCCAGTGGTAAGGAACTTGTATATGAGTAACAGGGTTTTAAAAATGATTTGTTATTTAACAGGAAGCCAGTGGAGAGACTTTAAAATTGGAGAGACATGAGAAAATCTAGACGCACCAAAGACAAAGTTTCCCAAACAATTTTAGATATTTTGAACCTTGTGATATTCTTGGACAAACTGCGAAACAGAAAATTGCAATAATCCAGATGACTACTAACCAATGCGTATGCTACCACACGTCATATCAGAGAAAGTGTCGGAAACAATGCAAATCTCGATGGTTGGCAAAGCAAGATTTAATGACAGAATTTACATGACTGGTGAAACTGAATTTAGAATCAAACAGTACACTCAGATTTTGAACAACATCATTCAGGGAGAGGCAGTTTCCCAAAATGTTCACAGGAAAGGAATCTTTGAGCCATTTATGCTTATCCATAGAACCAAAGACTATAAACTCAGTTTTTCCAGGATACATTTAAGCTTATTTTCAAACATTCAGATATGGATATCATCCAAGTAGGCCTTTAGCTAGTGAAATGAGTTGACACAATTTCCAGGAGATGGGTGGATGAACAACTGGGAGTCGTCCGCATAAAATGGTATTTGACATCCTTAAATTTTGTAATTACCTAAGGTGGAAGTATATAGGGAGAACAGTAAAGGACAAGAACAGAGCCCTGCTACAACATGTAATAGGAATGGTATTGTCATTAGTGTTTTTTCTTGGAAGTATCGACTCTCACAAATTACCATCTTGTCATATTAATTATAATACTATATATAAATATTGATTTATAAAGCCATATATCTAATGTCAACATTTCAGTAGACATTTAGAGTCATTTGCACTGTGTCCCTACCACTGTATGTTTATACCCTTTCTTTTATGTGCTTTTGTAGGAAAAACTAGCACAGTTTTTGATTCAAAGGATGGGATTATACTTACAGATTCCCTTGGCAAACATTTTCATCATTTGACACGGGCACTAGCTATACCTCTACAGGTGCTACTATTTTTTCAATGACATTTTTTGTCAAGACCAGAGATCTTACCAAATATAAAGTGGCACTTACTCTGGTGGGAACAAATGACTTAACTCCTAAGTCAATATGTCTCTGGTATAAGATGAAACAAAGAAAGGGGCAAAACACAGACTTGACTCTGCCATCACACCCCAAAACTCCTGAAGCATGTAAAGGAACAATATAGAACCCACCTTCTGGCAATTAGAGACAAAAACCCAAGCATCTATTTTCTAGTCTCTGCTATTGTTCCAAGACCATTTGACTATAATCAGAATAAAAAATACTTGTGTGAAGTAAATCTTGCATTGGAAGATCTGTGTAAAGAATTTAATTCATGTATACAAAATCAAAACCTGTTAAAACAATCTTTCTACATTTGGTACTTGCACTCCTTTTCATTTCTAATGTAAAATCATGTTTTTGAATCTTATCAGTCTCATCTATGATATGATCCTGTTGGGATGTTTCTATATGTGCTAATTACTGAAATATTGTGAGACATATATTGCATCCGTACAGTGTTTTGGTACAACATACATGTCATATGTTGCATTTGTTAAAAAAATTATTAAACATATGTATTTTGTTTATTTTTATTCTGTGCTACCATGTACCTTTTCTCATCATTTATATATTACTCTGAATTTTATCATTCTATAAGGAATGTAAATGTATCATTTTTAAACCTCTCATACTGTACTATATCACCATGTGGCTATGTCTTTGTCCATTAGAGTATGCCATCACTGTTTCTGGGGAGAGCATCCACAATGGTGATGTTCTGTATGTGTTATTGACACTAAATTAATACTCCAAATTGGAAATGCTATTTTTGATGTTCTCTGCATTATTTACCAACACTAAAATACTATTGACACTCTTTACCTCCCTTTATAACCGATGTTCTTGTATACCATACGTAAAATATCTTTAATTTGTTATCATACAGTATTTTTATACAGCATATATGTTATAATTTGCATTTGTTATTGCTCAGTCTTTGAATACCTAGACAGCTTATGTAATAAGTGTTGCACCTTATATATGAGATGTCGTGCTGTAAATACTGTTAAACTTTTATATCTTGTTTATTTTCCTCCACTGTACTACCAAGAGCCTATTCTCACTTATTACTATTCTGAATTGTATTACTCAATGAGGAATGTAAATGTAAACATATAACTTTTGAACCTCTCATACTCACCATATCACCATGTGGCTGTCTCTTCGTCCATTAGAGTATGCCATCACTGCTTCTGGGGAGAGCTTCCATAATGGTGATGTTCTGTGTGTGTTATCAACACTAAATTCATACTTTAAACCATTCTGTATAACTAGTGTTTTGCAAAAGATGTTCTATGTGTTAATTATTGACACTAAAACATAATACTCAACCTTTTCAGTAAAACAGTGTTCTTGTACAGCATACATGATATATGTTACATTTGGTATAATACAGTGTTTGTATGCAGCTTATATGTTACATTTGTTGATATGTTACATTTGCTGTGGTACAGTGTTCTGTGTGTGTTAACTATCGAGACAAAAAATAATACTGTGCACTTGCAGCATACATGATATATGTTATATTTGTTGGTGGTATAGTCTTGGAATACCTGTACAGGATATGTGTTCCATTTAATATATGGGATACCATGCTGTGAGGGGTACTAAACATTTGTGCTATGCTTATTTTCCTTCACTGTGCTGAACTGTGCCTATTCACATCATCTGTTACTCTTCTGAATTTGAGGAATGTAAATGTAAACGTATCAACTTTAAACCTCTCATACTCTACCATATCACTATGTGGCTGTCTCTTCGTTCATTAGAGTATGCCATCACTGCTTCTGGGGAGAGTTTCCACAATGGTGGTGTTTTGCAGTGTGTCTTATCGACACTAAATTTTTACTTTAAACCATTCTGTGTAACCAATGTTCAGTAACAGATGTTCTGTGTGTTAATTATCACCACTAAAAATAATACTCAACCTTTTCAATAAAAACAGTGTTCTTGTACAGCGTAAATGAGATATATTCCATCTGTTATAGAACAGTGTCCTTGTGCACCATATGTGATATAGGTTACATTTGGTATGGTAAAATTTAAGATATAGGTTACATTTGGTATAGTAGTGTTCTAAGGCAGCTTATGTGTTACATTTGTTGATATATGTTACACTTGTGGTGCTACAGTGTTCTGTCACTTCTGTACGTGCTAACTATAGACACTAAAAATAATACTGTGCACATGCAATATACATGACATATATGTTACAATTGTTGGTGGTACTCTTGAATACCTGTACAGCATATGTGGTAAGTGTTACATTTAATATATGAGGTACCATGTTGTGAAGGGTATTAAACATTTGTACTTTGATTACTTTCCACCAATGTGCTAAAATGTGCCTATTCACATGATCTATTACTCTTCTGAATTTCATTATTCGATCTACAGTACCAGGAATATAAATGTATAATTTGTAAACCTTTCAAACTCTCCGATATCACCATGTGGCTGTCTCTTTATCCATAAGAGTATTCCATCACTGCTTTTGGGGAGAGTTTTTTGGTGTTCTGTGTCTGTTAATTATCGGCACTAAAATATTACTCAAAGCCACCCTGTATAACCAGTGTTCCTGTACAGCTTATGTGATATTTGTCACACTTGCTATCATACAGTTTTCTTGTTCAACATACGAGATATGTGTTGCAGTCGTTCAGCCCTTTAAATATTGGTACAGCATATGTGATATGTGTTTGCATATAATATAAGAGTTACATTAACAAACATTTATGTTTTTGTTTAATGTTCCTCTACTGTGTTGCCATGTACCTATTCACATTTCAAATTATTGCTTTGTGATGTGTGATATTTTTGATATCTTTTAATACTTTATTACCCCCCTTACATAATTATAATAGATATATAGTCATAACTTTTAAACTTTTTAAAGTCCATATATCACAAATGTCAAACTTCAGCGAAATCAGCTTGTTTATGTAAACTGTGTATATCTTGTATTTATTATGTGTTCGTTTCTTCAAAAAGTTTTCCGTTCATCATTTTTTATCAGCAATTTTCCATGTTATCAATTCATAAATTGCCTGTTTGCAGTCTCTGTATATTTGTCAGTCAAAATCGTTATTACTGGTGCTGTGTGGAGTGCAACATCTAGCTTGAATGACAGATAAAATGGGAACCTCTTAATGTTAGACATAAACATAAATAAGATGATATTTAGACTATTTAATGTATATGCACCAAACACATGCTCCTGACTTTTTTTCATGAACTCTGTACGCTTGTCCAAGAAGGAGCACAGGACTACACTCGCATTTGTGGTGATCTAAATCTGACCTTAAACAGAAATATGGATGCTTGCAATTATGAACACGTAAATAACCCACAGTCATGCCGAGTTCTCATAAACACCATGAACACCGGTGACTGGATAGATTTCTTCAGAGCCATCCACCCAAAGACAAAGCACCATACTTGGTGGAGACAAAATCCTATAGCAAACAAGCCAGGCTGGATCACTTTATAGGCTCACAGACATTGTTAGATCTAATAACAAAGTGCAATATTAGCGCAGGAAACATATCCGATCACTCATCAATTGAGCTAATCCTCAAACTCAATGAATTCAAAAGAGGTAAGGGCATATGGAAGTTTTATTGCTCACTTTTAAAGGATAAAGACTACTTGGACTTAATAAATAAAACAATAACAGATGAAACGGTTAAATATGCAGCAACAATATACTGAAACGGCCCAGCGGAAGTGTTGTATCTCTTATCTCTGTAGCTGTTATCTCTGTACTGGGGTCTCAATTCTGAAGCCACCAGTTAAATTTAATCTGGTTGAGTGTAACAAAGTAGAGTTGTCTCTCAATACAATATCACAGGAACCAGTTTCTCATCAGTGCTGATCACAGTCTAAGTCTTAATATCAAAGTGTAAGGGTATTATGTGGTCAGGGGTATTAGCTAGCACTTATATAACAGTAATTTCTCTTCAGCAGATTCCACAGCTTTGGTCAGTATTTTAAATAAAAGTATGAGCGAGTGTCGATAGTAGTGAAAAGAGCCAAATATATAACTATAAAGTCAGTTTATTAAAAGAAAACAGTAACCTATGCTATGGTGAAATGATATATCTATACAGACAGGATACACAGTATTCAGTAAAATATTATATACAGTGTAATACAGAATCAATGTTACTTTTAGTCAGTGAAAAAGTAAACAGCAACCTATGCTAAGGTGAAACTACATATCTGTACAGATGGGATACACAGTATTCAGTAAAATATTATATACAGTGTAATATATACAACGGTCCATGCAAAATCAACCTAAAGTTTAGACAATGACAAGAAGAAAACAATCTTTGAATTAAATGGTCCAACTGAATTGTACTATTCAGTTATTCATACAGATATTCTGGTACTGTTAATATGCTCAGTCATGGGCCAAATGTATGAGTCACCCAGAAAACTGTAGAGTGACTTACTGAAAGCGGTATTTTAGCTTGTGCCAAGTTTCTCTTAGTGCTTGTTAATTATCAGTGAGCACTATGTCAGGCCTTAATTACTGCTGATAAATATCAGTATATCAAAATTATCCCTCTAAAATAATTAAATATCACCTATTAAGTTACTGGGTAAAATAATAAAGGCACTTACAGTGATTTCCAAGAGTATTCTGATAAGATATCTGTGATACTATAAGTTTATATCAATCTGACAGCTGTCACAACAATGTAGTAAGTTGGAGCCAAATATGGAAAATCTCATCTGCCAGTTATAATATGTAAACGAAGAATAGAGGGGTGATAGCTTTCTAGCAAGTTGTGATTGTGGATTACCTCAGTGGATAAGTGTGGAATTATCAGAGTGGAGTGGACTAATCTGCTGGTAAATTCTCAGGAGAGATGTTTACACACTGGAGTTCTGAGCTAAACTCCACCAATTACCTATTTTACTCTCAATTTATAAGGCCTACTCTGACTTACTCTGGTTTCCAGAGTACATAGATACCCACAATGCCTAGAAGCCATTTGATTGGCTGAGCCTACTCTGACATACTCTGACTCTACTCTGACATTCAGAGTAATTATTTGCACAAAGTTTCTCCCCAAAATATAGTAAAATTACATTACCATAGATTATTAAACATGTCCCAATACATCAAGAATATGTAAGTACAATTTTATATACATGCATAAATAACTTTTGAGACATAATAAAGACATTCAGTTTTATACTAAACTATCCCCAGAATACATTCCTCACTCTACACAAGTGTGTGTACTGAAACAAATCCACTAAAAGATCGAGATTTACTGGAGAAACTAAACACACACACACACATTCAAAGAAAGCATGTTCAGCCTAGAAAATCAATAAAGTGAGTACAGAGTTAAAATATCCCCCCCTCTCAAAGTTCTGTACTACAGAAATGCTTTACTTAGGGGTGACCCTTATTTGGGTCACAAGTGATTGTACAGCTTAGTGGGAAGGTGCACCCCTGCCTGGCTGTAAGATAACATTTTAAAACTGTTTGGTGAAAAATAATCAGAAAAACCTATTCTGTAACTTGGATAACTTTGTAAGTTCCTATAGTCATGAATTCATTACATTCATAAGAAAAAATTAACTGATCTACCCCAGACCCATTACAATACAATATAGAGAAAATTGATCAAATTAGTTTTGATAAGATCCATTTAACCATTGGGGATCGTCTCTTTCTTGAAACTTTACTTCTAGAAATGAGAGTGACTACAATACAATATTCAACACAATTAAAAAAAGAACAGCCCAATGAGGAATAAAAATTAATTCGTGAAATTGAACAACTGGAATCACAGGAAAATTATAACTTGACTGCACTAACAGAAAAAAAGAGAAATTGGAATATCTCCGCAATCAAAGACTTAAAGGAGTACTAGTACGTTCAAGGGCAAATTGGCTTAAAAACAGAGAAAAGCCATAAAAATATTTATGTTATTTAGAACGAAAAAATTGTGTTGAAAAAACAATAAAGCAACTAAAAATTGATAATGATGCAATTACAACCGACCAGAAAGAAATGCTGAAAGAAATTCAAATTTACTATAGTAACATCTTCAAGTCCTGTTATATTGATGAAACTCCCATATTATCTATCACAAATGATAAAAATGTCCAAAAACTAAATTATAACACTTCAAAACAGCTTGAAGGAAAATTGACAGTTGAAGAAATCTCATATGCCCTAAAAAAATATGAAAAACGATAAATCTCCAGGTGTCGATGGTTTCCCAGTGGAATTTTAAAATTTTTTCTGGGGGAGAATAAAATTTGTTGTCCTGCGTGCTTTGAACGAAGGATATGAAAAGGGCAAAATGCCAGAAACCCTCAAATATGCAGTAATAACATGCATACCCAAGGGCACAAAGGCAAGAAATGTATTAAAAAACTGAAATGCCCGTCTTGTTTATGATATTCTTCATGAAACTGAAAAGAAAACAATCCCAGGACTTTTAATGCTTATTGATTTTGAAAAGGCTTTCGATTCGGTATCTTGGAACTTTTTGTATAAAACTTTAAAATTATTCAATTTCAAGAAAGCTTCATGAGATGAATTTGCACTTTCAATACAAATGTTAAAATTTATGTAATCCAGTCGGGTTTTCTCTAAGCGTCTATTAATATAGAACAGGGATGCTGACAAGGAGACCCAATTGCTCCATATCTTTTCATTCTCTGTGCTCAAATCCTATGCTATATGATTATTCAAAATAAAAAAATAAGGAGGCATAAATTTTAATAATACTGAAATAAAGATATTACAATATACCGATGACACCACATTGATCTTGGATGTCAAGCTGTTTCTCTCCACCCAGCACTTAATACCTTGGAAATCTATGGAACTATATCAGGACTAAAAGTAAATACTGACAAAACACAAATAGTCTGGACTAGAAAGAAAAAACATGCCAAAGAAAAAAATTGATACTGAGAAGAATCTGATTTGGGGCAACACTGAGTTAATCTCTTGGGGATTAATTTCTTGGTAGACTTAAAATGCATGGAGGATATGAATTATAAGCACTCAATAGGAGCTCCTTAATAAATGGAAAAAAAAGATTTTTGACTCCTCTTGGAAAGATCACTGTTGTCAAAACGTTAGCCTTACCAAAATTTAATCACCTCTTCACTTCTCTCCCAACACCTATCTCAGATAAAATTAAAAGTATTAATAATCTATTTTACAGCTTTATATGGGATGATAAACCAGGTACGATAAATAGAAGCAGAATGACTATAAAGCTTTCCAAAGGGGGTGCTCTTAACATGAAATTTATCTATGCATTAAAAACTACATGGGTTAAAAGACTTTGGAATAATGATGGTGCAGAATGGCCACAAATAATAAATTCCAGTGTTTTCCTCAAGATAAGTTACTATTACTAGGCCCTTCATGGCATAAAATGTTTATCAACAAAGTAACAAACCCATTCTGGAAAGACATTTTATTATCTAGGAGTAAGATTAATGAAAATATCCCTTTAAAAAACTTCTCAAGATTTCATTACAGTCTCTTTCTGGTACAATCCCAAAATTGGAACTGAATCTTTCTTCCACCCTAATTGGTACAAGGCTGGAATCAGCTTAATGTTAGTAGTTCATAAGAGAATTATGGCCAAATAAAGTTGAAATGGGACAAAGTTTTGAAAAACACTGTTAGTCTGGAGGATTGGAAATGTGTCTATCAAAATTGCTTCAACTCAATAGATGATAATAACATAAAATTGTTCCAATATAGGGTTATAAACATATTATTGGGCACAAGACAATATCATTTTAAAACAAAAATACTTGACAACCAAATGTGTGGATATTGTAACTCGTCTGAGGAAACAATAAAACATCTATTCTGTGAATACGCTCCAATTACTTCTTTTTGGAATGACCTAAGAAATTATGTTCAGCAAAAGTTAAACCTGAGATTGAACTTATAATTAAAACCTGTTAATATATAATTTTGGGCAACTTAAAACTGATTCAAATTATACCATTTACAATATCCTATACCTAATTACAAAGAAATATTTTTCAGCCCTGCTATATTAAATAATAGTAGAAGTCGCATATGAATACCACATTGTTATGTTTAACTTTTTTTATCCATACTACATACGTGGTTGCACCTGTACATGTGCCCAATGGGAGGTTGGCTGCCCTCGTTCCCCGGGTGTGCTTGTACGATGTAAAAAGGGCAAATAAAAATTACTGAACTGGAAAAAAAGATAAACAGACCCCTGAGGCACTCCAAAATTTAATTTGAAACATCTTGAAATCACTGAGCCAATTTTGACAGATTGAAAACAATCCAGGAGATATGTTGTAAACCACATAAAGAAAGTTCCAGTGAAGCCAAACCTTGTTGACAGACAGGTGAGGAGTGTGTCCTGGTCCATTGTGTTGAAGGTGGCCGAAAGGCTGAGGAGGACCAGGGCCGTAGGCATATCCTTGGACAACAACAAGTATATCTAATTCTGAATGCACAACAAGGCAGTTTCCATTGAGTGTCCAGCTTTGTAGGCAGACTGAAATGTGTTACCAAGATCATTTGAGTCAATGTGAGACCTTATTTGAGCAGCAACTACACGCTCCACCAACTACGACAAGAAACTTTGCCCGGAAATTGGCCGATAATTCTTGAGGTCCTCCTTGGGCATTGAGAGCTTCTTTGGACAATGAGGTCTTCTCGATAAGAGGTGTGACTGTGGCATTTTGGACAGGTTCCCGGAAAGGCACCATCCTAAAGAGATAAATTAACCAGTTTAGTTATTGAAGGGAGGAGAATGTCTATACACCTTTTCACCAGGAAAGTGGCCCAAGGGTCTAAAGAGCATGTTTTTCATGGGAATTCCTTAATGAACTTAAGGACTTCAATTTTGGAGACCAACTGAAAAGAACTGAAAAAGGGAGGCTTCTTTTCTGAAAGCACACATTTTGATGTGCAGTTTCTAAAAGTGTTTCTAATGTTTTTAATTTTGTCTATAAAACATTCCCAAAACCGATTTTCCAGTGATTTTTCATCAGTATAGGATGGAAGGGTAGAAACCTGGGACTTGCCCAATACCTTGCTCAATGCTCGAAACAACTAATTACCATCCCCACTATTTTCTTCAACTAATTCCTGATAGTATTGTCCCTTATTCTTATTCAGTAGGTGGTACATCTATTTATTTGCCATCCTAGATGGGCACGGTTCACTGGGGTTTTGTCCGTCCTCCAAGTTCGTTCATATTGCCTTCACAAACACTTTGCAGTTCTGAACTCATCAGTTATCCAGCCAGAGTCAGGTTTGGCGAGGTGCCTCGTTTTCAAGGGTGCACGAATATCTAGAAGATCTGACAAACTAGATACATATTGTTCATAGAGTGTGTCAATGTCGTCTGATGGATTGGCAACAAATGCAGAGGCCACTAGATCTTCCTTAAGTCTATCAACATTAATTTTATGATATTGACGAAATGTTACTACTTTATACTTAATTTTATGATGGTTTGCCACAGACGGAAAATCAACTAAGGAAGAGATAATTTTGTGATCTCTGATGAAACATGAACCATGCACCTCTGATATTGCTGAGAATTCTGTAGGAGCAAGAAGTAAGTCAAGAATATGACCATGAAGATGGGTAGGAAACTTTATATATTTGGTCAAACTGTAGGCATCTATCATGGACTTGAATTCAGACACCACAAACAACAAAAGATGAGGACAAGGACGACAGAAAACCAATATAAGACAAGAAATCTTCTAAAAAGACTTGAACTGAGGAAGCCGGAGGTCTATACAATGCACCAAGAATCAAACTGCGTCCATGGAATGATAGAGAAATGGTATGATGCTCCAAGGATGAAAAATTTGGTGCATGATCAATGTTTTTGGATTCAAATGCTTTTTTAATGAAAAACCCAACACCACCACCACTTTCATTTGCTCTTGAAGTATGAACTAAAATCATCAGGGGTCAACTCAAAATGGTGTCATGTACCTTGATATTGGTCTCAGACCAAAGCCATCGCATCCACCACTTTTGACTTCATCTGCTAATAACGGGCCCTTATTTCTGATGGAACGGCAATTAGGAAAACCAAATCTTAGCAGTTCTGGGTTAACTGCCACATCCTCTGCCAACAAGATCAAACTAAGTTGGCTAAGGGAAACCATATTACGGTAGCAAACCCTGTGGTTGCACACAAAAACATACATAGGGAATCTTGGATAAATGTAATACTCGTCTGGAAATAAATCCCTTCATATTCCCTCTTTTGTCCTTAAAATTGATAAATTATGCAAACATTTAAAGTCAAAACTCTTACAATTATTCAGAAAAGGGATGAAGAAAAAATTTAAAAAAATAAACTTAATATTTTTACAAATTTTCCAGTGTATATTGGGAAATATTTAATTACTTTTAAAAGTAAGGGTGTAAAACATATCTTTTAGACATTTTTGATCCAGTTATTGTTGTTTTGTGGATTCTGTCAAGCAATTTGATACAATGATCCAAGATGGAGATGCTAGTGTGTGTTTAGAAATGCAAAGCAGTGTACAGATGCAGATCTGCACTTAAATTTTTTTGAAACTATACAGGTAAAACATTGATGTACAAGAAAGTCAAAGTGTTCAATAGCCAAGGTCAAACTGCAACAGGGTCACAGCACTAGCAATTGTGGCTCATATATATGATAGCACTGGAACCACCAATATGATATTGCGATAACTTTAAAAGCAATTCATTGTATTTTGTGATCATTTGTATTAAAGAAAATTGGTTGCATATCAGTGAAGAAATGTTTTATACACTGTTTTGAGCAGGCCTAACCCAGCATGCATGCAACTTTGAAATCTGGATAAATCCAAAGTAGAAATCCCTTTTTAGTTGGATCCAACCCATGAAATCATGTTGCAACCAACATTGAAATCAGGTTGAATACAATGGGTGAAATCTGGCTGAAATACGTGTAGATTTTGCAAAATGTTTTTGGTTGGATCCAACCAGTGAAATCATGTTGAAACCAACGTTGAAATCCGGTTGAATACAATGGGTGAAATCTGGTTGAAACACATTTAGATTTTGCAAAACGTTTTTGGTTGGATCCAACCAGTGAAATCATATTGAAACCAAGGTTGAAATCAGGTTGAATTCAATGGTTGAAATCTGGTTGAAATACGTTTTTCAAACTGTTTTGGTTGAATCCAATGCGTGAAATAGGGTTGAATTCAATGGGTGAAATCAGGTTGTTTACACTGTCTTATTTTTTCTGAATCATTGTAGCTTGTGTGTCATAATTATAGCTTCTTAATAATATTATACAATAACTATTCATATGCATATTTTACAATTTGGACACAACTTGAAAATATTTAATTCTTTCCAAGATGACATGTTTTCATGAATCATTATATATTCAATATTCTATTTCTGAGGACATTGTAATGACACATAATTTTGCATCAGTTTTCAAATATAACTGCTCAAGATATGTAAATCCATATTTTCCAACTAGACATCCATTTTTATGTCATTAATAGGACTGGTATTATTCAATGTCTTCAATAGAAATTCTTTTTGTGAAATTTTAAAATAAATTTATATTTTTTCTTTGTAAAAACAAACAATTGTCACATATTTTTATCTTCAGTATTTAATCCAATGACTTTCTTTTAAATGTTCATCAGGGTTCTGTTCTGTAAACTGCTGACCACTGGCAAGCAACTACCACAGCTTTCCCACTTGAGGCTGTGCCGGGAACCAAACCCCACCATACTGTAATTATAAAGAAGCTATAATCATGTAACAAATCCACAATGCTCAGTACAGATGCTTGTGTCTCATACAACTTTGTCATATAAACTGAAAAACTCCCCACGAGAATAGCCATATTTGTAGAACTCCACTCATTACTCTCTACCTTAATTAGTTATCAGTTCTGCCCACAAAAAACAGGCCTTTAGACGTAAACACCATGCATGCAATTGAACAAGGATAAACCCCCACCTCCACCCCTGCTGTGTTATCTAATTACTTTTAGTCACAGGGCTACTGTTCTGTGCAGCAGGGTACAGATAAGAAAAACCAGGAACCCCCATGATCCCACTGCTGTGTGATAAAATGTTATAACCTTATGTTCTCTGTATAGAGATGTTTTCAGTGTAAACTTGCAAACTATTTAAGTTAAGTTTGACTTCAAAACTTTTTTTTTAATTATCAGAAATTGCAGTAATCAAAATATAATTATAAATTATAAAATTATATTTGGGTGCATCAGTTTTGTTGTTGCTACAAATTAATAAGGAGAATGGATAAAAATGTACAAGTACATGCACACATAATCTTTATCATCTTTATAATCTTAAATCTAAAAATCAGTCTTTGCTTTACAAATAATTACAACTTCAAAAACTATGGCAATAATAGTTCTTTCAAAAAGTTAGACTTCATCACTATATATCCCTCTAGAAAAGGAATTTTCAATCAACGATCACTAGTCATTAATTTCCCAACATTCAACCTGTTTTCTGTTCAATAACATGACTAAGATTTCATGTCGGAAAACCTAACTTGACTTAGTGTTGATTTTTGTATGAAGTATCACTACTTGTTCCAGTCAGAAATCCAGCTTTGTAATAGTGGTGAAATTTTGTCCGTGTCAATTTTTCAACCAAAAATTACTATGAGTTCTGGTCAAAATATCACTTCTTTTTCATGTCAGAAAACTAACTTAGCTTTAGTAGTTGATAATGCGGATTTTAACATCAGGACCTGTTTTCAACTCTAAATCAACGACATTTCAAGGCATGTGACTGCTGGGAAGTAGTTGTAAAAATAGACTCATCTTTCAACAATTTCTTTTCCCTGTTTTTATGTAATAAAAATAATCAGAGGCACTGCTTTCCTGTCTTACCTGTCGCAGTAATCATCAGAAATGTTAGCAACCTTAAAAAGGTATTGAATTTGAACTCTGACCGCATCATTATTCAGATATATTAATATGTTTTTGTAACATTTATCATTAAATGTTTAGTAAACGGTATCCATATAATTTTTTTTAAAACATTCTATTAAAAATGGTTTTCGCACCCATCATTTTTTAACTTTTGCAAAACGTTTCCTATAGAATGTTTGCAAAACCTAAAAATGTTTACTGGGTGTGATATATTGTTTGTATCTGTGAATAAAATAGTTTTGAAATGTTTGAGAAAGATGACACATGCTAAAGTTCACCATCTTGCATAAATTAGGTTAAAATTGTTAAATTGTTAAAGATATTCAAAATAAGACCACTGCTGCGGTATTTATCTCCCACCGGGTATTAAGCAGAAATGCAGGTAGTGAAATAAAAGGTCCTTTCAATATGATGACCCAACTTAACCTTGAAGCAGGGGTTAAAGGAGATTAATAGGAGATTATTTCCTACAGGTTGTTTTCACATTTGCAGTTTCAGAAGCAACTAAAATTGTGTCAATTTGATGCGGTGCATTCCTGGATGGAATATGGGATAATGTAGCATATATGTAGACAATTCAGCCATTCTGAAATAAGACATATTTGTTCTCTGTCAAAATTCAAGATGGCAGCCAAAATTCAGAAAATCAAACATTTTTATAGGCATTATATCCAGGGTCAATACTACCAAGGGAGTCAAATATTTGCTCAAAACTGCTCTATGAAAAATTCAAGATAGCAGTTGAAATTTATCAAAATAAAATTTTTCATAGGCATACTTTCCAAGGTCTATAGTATCCAAAGCATCCGAAATCTGTTGAAAATCTCTCTATCTCTAACAGTTTTCCAGATAATCAATATTTTCCATTTCTGACAAAATTCAAGATGGTGGCCGTAATTTGGAAAAGTAAATTTATTTCACAGGCATTATATGCAGGGTCTATAGTGCCCAAAATTGCTCTATCTGCGACGGTTTTTGAGATAGTCAACATTTTCTATTTCCTGCAAAATTCAAGATGTCATCTGGAATTAGGAAAATATAAAAAGTTATAGACATCATATACAGGGTCTACACCCCATTGTACCCAGAGGGTCCAAAATTTGCTTGAAATTGCTCTATCTGTAACAATTTTCGACATTATCAGCATTTTCCATTTCTTGCAAAATTCAGAATGGCGGCCGGAATTAGAAAAATTAAAAACTTTTCATAGGCAAAGTTTCCAGGGTCTATATTACCCAAAGTATCCAATATTTACTTGAAATCTCTCCATCTCTAATGGTTTTCAAGCTACTATTGCAGACCTGTAGCTCATTGCTGAGCAATAGCTATGAAATGTGCTACAGGTTTGCAATTTTATGTTATAGCTGACCCAAAAGTAGATGAATAATATATTTGAACAAACTACTGTAAATGCAATAGTTTTCAAAGTGATTTACTCAACTGTGAATCTCAAAATAGGTATTGCTCAGCTATTCAATGAGCTACATGTCTGCAGTATTACTATGTTATAGCTGACCAAAAAGTAAGAGAATAACATATTTCAACATATTACTCCAAATGCAATAGTTGTCATGGTACAAGTGATTTACTCAACAGTGATAGCCTAAAAGTAGCTAAATGTCTGCAATCTTACTATTTTATAGCTAACTCAAAAGTAGGTGAATAAGATATTTCAACAAAATACTCTAAATGTAATCTCAAAAAAGCTATTGCTCAGCTGTGCAATGAGATGAGCTACAGGTCTCCAATCTTATAATATATTATAGCTGACCCAAAAGTAGGTGAATAACACATTTCAACAAAGTACTGTAAATGCAATAGTTTTCAAGTTACAAGTGATTTACTCAACAGTGAGAACCTAAAAGTAGCTATTTCTAAGCTGTCCAATGAGCTACAGGTCTGCAATTTTACTATGATACAGCTTCACCAAAATTAGGTGAAGAACATATGGAAAGAAATAGGCTAAGTACAGTACTTTTGAAGATATTAGACATTGACTCTTTAGCTTAAATTAACAGAATAGCTATTAGTCACTTGTACAGTACAATAGAGCTCTGCAGTACATACCATCTTGTAGGTAAGGAGAAAGTAGCTAATTAAGATATATTAACAAAATACTCTAAATGCAATAATTTAGAAGCCAACTACTCAAATTAGCTAAAAGTGTTATTATTCCCCTAGCTTTAGGCCAAAATAAAAAAAAAAACAAAAAAAACTTGAAGGGCATAAAAATCCATCTGGACAATTTACCAAAAATGTGTAAATGCAGTAGTTTTAGAGAAATCTGTGCAACACATTAATTGACACACACATGGACACATGCATACATGCACACACAGGATGCATTTCATAATTTTACTCCTGGGCTAAAACCCAGAGGGAGATAATAATATCCACAGCAGACAGGTTATAAAATCTTAAGTTCACTTTAAATATATGTTTACTCTGTGACATATGGATGGATTTTAATGTGATAAAATGAGCACAAGTCTTATTAAAATACCTATGTAAAAATATGCAGTGACATTTATTATATATGTATGGGTAAAATAGTGTTTAAAATATTTGTTGACAGTCTTTAACTGGATCAATAGAATCATTTCTAGAGAAAACAATTCCAAAGCCAAAGAAGTTAGTCAAGTGAAACCATAACACAGCAGAGGTAATCAGTGGTACTAATGTGAAACCAAATGAACACTACTGATGGGCTGTTCAATTACAATTGCCCAAGGATGATTAAAATTGAGAAATTTGAGAAAAGACAACTTTTTCTCATGTGGTCTGTCCCTACAAGATCCTAACTTGGATAACCAGTCAGTGTGGAAAGGACAAAATATACTGGGAGAGATTTTTACCAAAGTATGAGTCTCATTGTAATAACTAGATTGCACCGACTCGATGCCAACATGGCCCCACGCAGTCTCATCTCTCTTATTTTTGTTGCACCCATTTTGTGAGATCCACAATTATTATACACCATTTTTTATTTTCGGGTCAATTTTTCTTCAGCTAGATGACTCAGTCACCAGTATATTAATACTCTGTGCAACATTCTTGACAAGCATGTGCCAAGCAAAAGGAAAGAGGCATTATTGCACCCTGACAAAAGTTTTGTGAATACAGACATCCTTTCAGCAAAGCATCTTAAGCAGAAGTATGACCGAGTATGGTGCCGTGACAATTCTGCAATCAACCAGAGTAGATATCGAACTGCTGTCAATCGCTACAATTTTCTACTGGAACACTCAAGACGCAGGCACTATTCCACAGTCACTGCTGAAATAATGGTAACCCCAAGACTCTATGGAATCACTTTTGGAACACATATTATATTTTACATGCACAAGAAAAAATCTGCACCTCAATATCTACCTTTTACAGAAGATAATAAAAAGTAAATATTTAAAGAATGCTAGTATGATGGTGTGAATATTAAAATCTGATTATTGCTACTAAACATAGTAAAAGAAAATGACATAGTTAGTGACGTGTGATTCAATGTCTGTTCAATATTGCTATGATATAATGTATTGTTATAGTTATTAATTTGTATGCACTTTTTGTTTTCTATCGATGTATGAACAAAAAAAAAACCCTTTTGGAGCACAAAAAAATTCTAAATAAATCCTCAACCATCATCTTATCTGATCAATTTCACTGATTTAGCCAATACCTTTGGACATATTTTTCAGTGACAAAACTAGAAAAGTGTTTTTGCTCACACAAACAAAGCGTCCCCAAAGGTTAGATGCATAAAGTGGAAAAAGGTTTTTGAAAAGAAAAACATGCAGCACTGAGAGAAGAAGTCAAAGTTTAGCAGACAGTGTGGAGGTTTATACATTAACAGGAAAGAAAAACGTAAACTGCATTTTGTTTTCTATGGTCATAAATTGTGAAAGGTTAATTTAATAAATGCTATGGTTTGTATGTAGAGTAGTTTTAAAGGAGAAACTCCGCTATTTTATGATCCCAGTTTGACCCATAAGAGGGGGTCAGGGGCTAAATCGACTGGCTATATAGACTCTCCATATATGGAATCCATTCTAAAGCTGTAAAAGTCATAATAAAGGAGATATAAGGCAAAAAGAAAAAAATCTGCTAATTAATAACCCCAGCTTGACCCATGGGGGGTGGTCAGGATTTAAATCTGACCAGCTATATAGACTCTTGACATGTGGTTTCCTAATACCTCTTAATATATTCTAAAGCTGTAAAAGCATTAATAAATGATATAAGACAGAAACACAAAATCGGCTATTTTATGACCCCAGTTTGACCCATTATGGGAGGGGGTCAGGGGGTAAATCTGACCAGCTATATAAACTCTGCACATATGGTTTCCCAATACCTCGTAATACATTCAAAGCTCTAAGAGCAATAATAAAGGAGATATAAGACAAAAAGACTAAATCTGCTATTTAATGACCCCAGTTTGACCAATAAGCTTAGGTGGGTGGGGAGGGCGGTCAGGAGGTAAATCTGACCAGCTATATAGACTCTCCACATATGGTTTCCCAATACCTCTTAATACATTCTAAACCTGTAAACACTTTAATACGGGAGATATAAGACAAAAACACAAAATCGGCTATTTTATGACCCCAGTCTGACCCATAAGGGGGATCGGGGGTAAATCTAACCGGCTATATAAACTCTGCACATATGGTTTCCCAATACCTCTTAAACATTCTAAAGCTGTAAAAGTATTAATAAAGGAGAAATAAGACAAAAACAAAATCGGCTATTTTATGACCCCAGTTTGAACATAAGAGGGGCCAGGGGATAAATCTGACTGGCTATATAAACTCTTCACATAAGGTTTCCCATTACCTCTCAATGCATTCTAAAGCTGTAAAAGCAATAATAAAGGAGGTATAAGGCAAAAACACAAAATTTCCTATTTTATGACAGCAGAGTGGTAACACTCTCGCCTCCCACCTCTGAGATCGGGGTTTGGTTTCTGGCCCAACTTTAAGTGGGAAAGCTGGTAGTTGTTTGCTGTTGGTTGGCAGTTTACAGTACAGAGTCTTGACCAACAGTATGTACTGGTTTCCTCTGCTCTCCCAAATACCCGTCATGATATGACCTGTACAGTGTTGAAAGCGACGTAAAACCCCAACTAAATAAATAAATATGACTCTAGTTTGACCCATAAGGAGGGATCGAGGGGGTAAATCTGACCAGCTATCTAGACTTTTCACATATGGTTTCCCAATACTTCTTAATCTAAAGGTCTAAAAGCAAAAATAAAGGAGATATAAGGCAAAATATCAAAATTGGTTATTTTATCACCCTAGTTTGACTCCCACAGGGGGGTCGGGGGGAATTTGACTTGCTTTCTAGACTCTCCACATATGATTTCCTACTACCTCCCAATACATTTAATGGCTCTAAATGCAATACTTAAGAAGATAATAGGGGGTTCACATGAATTTTAAGGTCTTTGGTTGGTACCTGTGAGAAAATTGCTCATAAATTTGTCCAATTTTCATCTCATCGCTCCTAAAATCAGCCCACGTTTTGGACAGTATGAACATGTGTATGAAATCATAAGCCTCTGCAGTCAGTAGATTTTGCTGAGTGGCGATGATGGGCGGGTGTACCCCAAAAAACTGTTTTTTTATCATGTGACCTTGATAAAGGTCAAATTTAGGCATGTGGAAAAAAGGTATATAACTGCCAAATATGGTTAGAAAGCTACCAATAATAAGGATATTCAAGGGAGACCATAATGCGGCCATGGTGACGAGGAAACTGAAAGCACCCTTTTAACTGCTTCAAAACCGAATATATGTCACCTCCCTCCTCAAGAAAGCTAGCCTAGACAGAAATCTTTTGAAAAATTACATACCGCTGTCCAATCTTAGTTTCATATCCAAACGGATCGAGAAAGTAGTGGCTGAACAGTTAAATAGTTACTTTAATAGCGAGGAGTTCTCCAGTGTTTACCAATCCCCCAGTAAACATTTTTGGGTTTTGCAAACATTTACAAAGGTTAAAAATGATGGGTACGAAAACCATCTATAATAGAATTTTTTAAACATATTTTTACATGTATACCATTTATTAAACATTTAATTATAAATATTAGAAAAACGTTACAAAGAAGCACAATAATGTCTTAACATTAATGGGGTCAGAGCTCAAACTCAACATCTTTTTAAGGTTGTAAGATAGTGGCTTAGAACTTGTACACCCAGTCAATTCTTACTTTTAGGGATTGCATGTTGGGCAATTTTTGACAAAGTCCTCTAAAATCCCCTACTAAAATCCCCTATTGCTCATCACCATCTTTGAAAG
Source organism: Sabellastarte sp. h YS-2021 (assembly GCA_964017235.1). Classification (NCBI taxonomy): domain Eukaryota; kingdom Metazoa; phylum Annelida; class Polychaeta; order Sabellida; family Sabellidae; genus Sabellastarte; species Sabellastarte sp. h YS-2021. The sequence continues at coordinate 144,200,160 of OZ024928.1, forward strand.
ACATGTTTAAAGTTGTTTAAACCCCCATTCTGAAATAGGGGTTTAAAAACAAAACATTTGAGAGATAACATTTCAAAAACGTTTTAAAATAATGGGTATGAAAACCAGTTGTTTCTAAAACATTTTCAAACATTTCCAAAACATTGTCAACAAATCTTCTTTAAACATTTTGTGTGTACTATTTATCAAATATTTAATGATGAATGTTTGAAAAACATTTCCAGCATAACTTTCATTTCTTCAGCTATTTTATAAATTTTAAAAAACGTTTCCAGTCTGTTACATATATGGGCACTGTGTCCGTGCATTATTTGATCTAGGCTTTATATGTATTAACATTTAAAGTAAGGAAGTTATTGATTATGTGTTATGTAGTACTGATGCTTATTGATCTATTTATAAACTAGGAGAAATCCCTCTAGGCTAAACCGAGTGATGCTATTACTAGATTTGGGGAAACCCTATAAGCTACCTGTAGTTTCTAGAACTTCCTCACTGCCTCTGGTAACAGCTGTTATGTTCTATAAGATTGTAGAATTTCTGTAAATATATATGAGGACTGTACACCTGACCACAAATGAACTTATTAGCTGGCTATAAGGAAGGCCACAAGTGGATATAAATTACTGAACATTCCATAGTGTCTGGATAGATTTGCTGTACTTTAGATATTACTTACTTATTATATACAGTGTATGATTTTACCAGAAGTGGATTTACTGCATTTTGGAGATTGTCCATATCTTGGAGCAGACAGTACAGTTGTGCAAACTCTCTATCTCTATCTCTCTATCTCTATACAGACATTGTGTGTAATTGGATATCAAAAGGATCACAGGACAAAGACATTTTGGGTGGAACATTGAACAGATTATAGGAGACAGATATCTTTGTTAGTGGACATTGGACGGATCACAGGACAGATTACAGGACAGATTGCTGGATACAGTGGATAAACTTAACTGTCAGTTACAGTGGTCAGGTCAGATAGCTTTCATTATTGTATCATTGTATGTACTATTGAGAGTATACCAGCTGACTGTAATCATTATTTTTAATTGTTAAATAAATTTAAGTTAAACCTCTTGTCTTTTCCTGTTGCAACTTTAAAGGAACCGGTAATCGCTACCTTGCTTGCCCCGTAACACAGTCAAACCTAGCTTCTTGAGTTATTTTATAAACGCTTAATAAAGATTTTCAGTTAAAAATGTTTGTATAGAGAATGTTTATAAAACGTGTTTCAAACATTATAGTATAAATGTTTACTTGGAAATCCTATCTTACAAACCACAAACAGAAGGTTAAACTAGGTAATAGTTTTTCAGTAGCCTTCTCACTCCCCTATATAAGTACTCCCGGGTCTCCTCCCTTTTACCTTTTACACAACCCCCTCAGTGATATCATTTGCAGTTTCAATGCCACACACCATATGTATGCTGATGACAGCTAAATATATCTAGCACTTGACCATAGGAACTTTGATTCCAGTTTTGCTGAGTGTCTTAACTGTAGTCAAAAGTGGATTGATGGTGTGAAACTGAAACTCAACCCAGAGAAAACAGAATTCATTATCATTGGTTATAGACAAGCCAGAGAGTCCCCCATGCAAAAATTTCTCACCCAACTTCTTGGAAATTCTATCTCCCATACCAATATGGTCAAGAACCTATGTGTTACTTTCTACTCTGGAAACACATCTACCAGTCACATAACCAAGGTTTGTCATGTCTGTTATTATCAGCTCAAGGACCAAAGATGCAACCCAAATTTCCTTTGTGTGAAGACTCTAGCTCTGCTTGCCAACTCAATGATTAGCAGTTAACTTAACTACTGTAACACCCTACTCTATGGCGTAAGCAAATATAATGTAGCTAAACTCCAAAAGATTCAAAATGCCCTTTGTAGAATTGTTTTTAGACTTGATAGAACAAGCCATGTCACCCCCTTTTTCCAAAACTACACTTGCTACCCATATCACATCTTGCTAAAATATAATCTTATTACTTTTAAGGCCATTAAATTCTCCCAACCTACATACTTATCATCCTTGATCAAAACCAGTAGTCTCACTTGTGAAAATCTGCGATCTCTTTCCTCAGTTTGTCCTAGAAAGGCCATTGGTAGGCGAGGTTCTGCCATGGTTTCCCACACTGAATGGAACAGACTCCCACAATCGGTCCGATCACAGTATACAATAACAGGTTTCTGAAGCCAGCTAAAAACCTATTTGTTTAGACTTGCATATCCTCGTCCATAGTATATCTCCCAAGGTGTGTGCTAATTTGGATCTCGACCTGATACGTCCCTGGACTTTCCCTTTTTGACCTCGAGCGTATTAGAGGATGTTGTATCAATTTTTTGCTTTCTTTTCTAATTTCTATTCTAACTTCTGAACTTAGTGATGCACTAAAACATGAAGCATAACAAAACGCCTGGTATTGATTTCTTTCTCCCAAGTTTATAAATGTTTTTTTGGGGAAATTGAAATTTTTAGTAACTAGATTATTGAGTCACACCTACCATAAGGGAGAACTCCCTATTTCCTTAAGACACTTCATCATAAATTGCTTACCAAAAGGAGATAAATGAAGAATACTGAAGAATTGGCACCCCATCTCTCTTTTAACTGTCCTTTTCAAAGTGTTGTCATCTGCACTGACCAATAGGACAAAAAGAGGTTCTACACAAGTTGACATCCGACTCTCAAACTGGGTTTACCAAAATTTGCAACATAGAAGGATCAATATGATTAGTTTATGACATTAATTAATTACTGTGTTGCTGATAAAATTGTGTTATGATGTTAATAGACTTTGACAAGGCATTTGACTCTATTTCCTGAAATTTATTTTTGATGTATTTGAATTTTTTGAATTTCCTTCAAGTTATATTAACTGGATAAAACTTTTAAACACATCTTCAGTTGCTGCAACTGTCCAAGTTGAGGTGAAGTCTCACTTCAATAGAGCTGCCAACAAGGGGACCCTATTGGCCCATATTTATTTTATGTGATCAAATAATGTGCTGTGATCAAGCCTTATGCTGATATCAAAGGTATAAGTAGAAAAAGGCCACTCACCATATTGCGAGCAGGTGGTGTATCCCCAAACATAGCAAATCTGTAGAAGCAATAATAAAAGAGATCGAGGCACTTTAGGGTTTACTAATGTTGTTTCACTATGAAGGAGGAGTCCATGGTAAAATCTGAGATCCCATAAAAGATCCACAGCTTATTATTTCATATAGTTTGGTTTTACAAATGAAACCTTTAGAAGCAAAAATAACGTGATAGAGGCACCTTAAAATTTGATTGCCATTGTTTGACCTCAAAAAAGTGGTCAAAGGTCAACTTGTATTCCATTGATAGATGCACAGCTGATGATTTCCTGTAGGTTGGTATTACATAGAAAATCTCTTGAAGCGATAGTTTTTCAGTTTCAAGTGATTTACTCAATAGTGAGTAAAAGTAGCTATTAGTCAGATACACAACATCCTACAGGCTTACAAATTTATCATGTGCACAAACGCATGTAAATATTCACTCACTAGAGGCCTCAGTCACATACAAACTTTGGACCCTGTGAGAGATAATAATAAGCACAGCCTATGTTTCCTGTAACTTATATGAGCATCCCAAATCTTTACCAGCAAGAACAAATTGAAATAAAGGCCTTTGAAAGTTCTGTTTCATTGTTTTACCTTGAAGGAGGGCCAGACATTGAAATCTGACCACATCAGAAGATCCATAGGCCAGGGTTTCCTATAATTATATCAACCTTCCAACCTATATGAGCAATAATAAGTGAGATATAGTCCTTTTTAAAGTTTAGTTTTATCATTTGACCTTGAAGGAGGAGTCACAGGTCAAATATTGCCGCATCAGAAGATTCACATCACATGGTTTCCTATTAGTTGCTTGTACATGCCAAACCTCGACAAGCAAATATAAGTGAGATAAAGACTCTTCAAGATAACTTTCCATGATTTGACCTTGAAGAAGGGGTGAAAAATAAAATCTGACCAATGAAAAGATTCACAGCATATCAATTCCTATAGGTTGGTTGAACATAGGACACCTCTAGAAGAAACAGTTTTAAAGTTACAAGCGATTTATTCAACAATTAGTAAGTGAAAGTAGCTATTACTCAGCTATACAATAAGCTACAGGTGCAACTTCACCATGTACCCTAAAGTACCTGAATAAAATACACAGAGAAAATGGGTATGTATAATACTTTTTTAAGATATTTGATAGTTACTGATTGTACTATTTTGCTAAAAATAAAAAGTAGCTAATTATTTGCTATACACTGCACAACAGGTCTAAACTTTTATTGTAATATAGATTATCGAACAGTCGATGAAGCATATTTTTGACAAGATTCATGTGACTTCAATAGTTTTGATGATATTTGACATTTATTTGATCATTATACTATTTTGCTACAATATAAAAAGTAGCTATTTTTCTCTTATCTAATGTAATAGAGATCCAAACTTAATGTAGCCAAGGATAACGTTTGTGAATAACATATCTATGCAAATACTCTACATGCAACAGTTTTTGAGTTATAAACCATTTACTTAGAAAACCTAAAATAGCTATTACTTGATTTGACCCCAAGCCTACAAAAAGATAGGGTGTTGAGACATCATACCCACCAGATGGATGATGTATCCACCGGAAAAGGACAATTAATATGGTTTCAAAGCATTTTTCAATAATAAGTGAGTTGTAAGTTTGGCTACACTAGTTTGACCTTGAAGCAGGGGCCCAAGGTCAAGTCCGACCACATCAGAAGATTCCCAGCTCATGGTTTCCTATAGGTTGGTTTCATGTTGTAAACCTCTAGGACCAATAATAAGCGAGGTAAAAACTTTTAAATTTGCCTATCCTTTAGGCAAAACTTTAGGCCCAAGAATAAGTGAGCTGTAAGCACTTGTAACTTTGGGTATCTTATTTGACCTTGAAGGAGGGGCCCAAGGTCAAATCTGGCCACATCAGAAGATTCCTAGCCCATGATTTTCTATAGGTTCATTTTACATTGCAAACCTCTAGGACCAACTAGATTGGGCCAACTCGGCGCCAACATATCCCCAGACAGGTCATCACTCACGCCACAGGTTTTGATCGGGAATTTTTAAAAACATAATTACCCATTATTATATGAACTTCAGCACATCAATCTACTCTGTTTATATCTTCCAAGGAAGATGGTGTATCCCCAGACGCCGAATCCATAACTCAAATTATATTTTCAATCTTCCTGCAATGATAACTCTAAACCTATTTTCAAAGTATTTAAATGATTGATGATTGAATGTCCATTCTAAAATAATAATCCCAAAAGAGCATATCTGTTTCTATATTTGTTGACAAATAAAATATTATTTTTAACTCAACTCATCATACTTTTCAATCTTCCTTCAAAGTATTTAAATGATTGATGATTCAATGTCCATTCTAAAATTCATAATCCCAAAAGCGCATATCTGTTTCTATATTTGTTCACAAATAAAATATTATTTTAAAAAAAATTATTTATATTATTATTTTATTATATTATTTTTAGAATTTGCAAATTGTTTTCAGTTATTCATTTCCTCTATACCTATATATGTGGTCCATATATATGTAACCTAAATATGTGACACAATCTCAGTTCTGACTCCCCTTTGTGTTATATGTAATGAAGCCCACCACCTCCCACCCCCACCCCTCTCCCCTTCTCCACACCTCTCTCACTATTACACAAGATCTGCAACCCCATTGAGTTCTTTGTTTCTCATCTGATATCATTAAATACCTTTGTTTATTTAGTGTCACTCAATATAGCTGGAGGTCCCAGAGGTGGGTGGGGGGAATCCGGGTGGGGATGTGGGTTGAGCATAAATGGTAAACAAACAATCTATATAAAAGGGGTACTCAAATACAAAAAGAATTGAGAATTTTAAGTATGTGATTATCAACTGAAATGAGTTCATAACTGTAGGAGCTGTGCCAAAATTAACTGAGGCAAGTTGAATAAAACTGGGCTAGTTGAGGGTTAAAAATCCCCTAGTTTTACTACATAAGGATATAATTTCATTAATATTGGGACTTAAAGCTCACTTAAAGTGTCCATTTTGTCTACTTCAATATGTTTCACCAGTTTCATTTTAAAAAGTGAAAAACTCAGCAAGCAGAGGTGGGTGGGGGGAATCCGGTGGGGGATGTGGGTTGGGACTTAGTTTAGTTTATTAGTTTATTATAGTGACATGTATTATGTTGACAAGGATTATACAAAAACTATTGAAGTAATACCCAGCCCTATATGGGCTTATAAGTCACTTTAAATAGAGAGTTAATAACAAACAGAGCAAACATATTTTGAGGTAAGATACAGTAAATAAAGACAGCAATTCAATACATAAAAATTAACAATATAATTTACTTTTTCTTTCTTGCCACAAATCAAAAATAAAATTAATAACCATATTGACATTCATATGAGTTAATACCCTTGATAATTGATCTATTAATAATTCAGATTTATCTATATTTAAAATTTTGAAATATTTCATACGAATCAGCTCTAAAGCTGGACAAACACAAACAAAATGTATCTCATCTTCTACATCTTTTTTACACAGTTTACATGTTCTCTCAAAGAGATGGAGTGCTACAGCAAAAATGGTAAACAAACAATCTATATAAAAGGGGTACTCAAATACAAAAAGAATTGAGAATTTTAAGTATGTGATTATCAACTGAAATGAGTTCATAACTGTAGGAGCTGTGTCAAAATTAACTGAGGCAAGTTGAATAAAACTGGGCTAGTTGAGCGTTAAAAATCCCCTAGTTTTACTACATACGGATATAATTTCATTAATATTGGGACTTAAAGCTCACTTAAAGTGTCCATTTTGTCTACTTGAATATGTTTAACCGGCGTTTAACCAGTTTCATTTTAAAAAGTTAAAAACTCAGCAAGCAGAGGTATAACACACAAAAATAAGTTCTTAAAAGACTAAGATAGCCATAACATTATTAATATTCAAAATTTAAATAGACAGGCATTTCCTTTTAAAAATTCAAAGATTTCAGCTCTATAACCCACATAGTTTGACAGTTACTGGGCTTTAAAGTGGCATAATGTCCATAAATTGGGTTTCTGTGGGCATTTTACAATTGTTAAAGAGACCTTAGCAATTAAACTACAGATCTGAAACTTTTTGGGGGACATACATAACAAACAAAAATTATATATAATACAGTTTAAGACTTGTCACACTAAGCATTTCCAAATAACAGGGCAAAATACGGAAAAAATGTCCAAAAAGGCACTTGGGCGAGTGTCTATGGCCCTCATACACAGGTTAAATGTCTACTAAAAACCTTGATTTTCGCCATATGTAAAAAGGACATAATAATGCATTCCCAGATGGGATTTCAGCTCCATCAATCACATAGTTTAACAGTCACAGGGCTTAAAGGTGGCAAAAAGTCCAAATATTGGGTCTCTGTGGGCCTTTTAGAGATCTCGATGTGGCTTTCAAATTAAAGCTTCAGACTTAAAATTTGTTACATACTAAGATTACACATAGAATATGTATCTAATAAAGTTTGAAACTTCTCAGACTTACCATTTCCAAGTTACAGAGCAAAATATGTGAAAAATGTCTTAAAAGGGTCACTCAGGTGGGTGTTTAAGGTCCTCATACACAGGTTAAATGTCTACTTGAAGCCTTGATTTTTGGCACATGTAAAAAGAACATAATAATGTATTCCCAGATGAGATTTCAGCTCTATCAGTCACATAGTTTAACAGTCAAAGGCCTTAAAATTGGCAAAAAGTCCAAATACTGGGTCTTTATGGGGCCTTCTAGAGACCTAAATGTGGCCTTCAAATTAAAGCTTCAGACTTAAAATTTGTCACATACTAAGATTACACATAGAATATGCATCTAATACAGTTTGAAACTTCTTAGACTTACCATTTCCAAGTTACAGGGCAAAATATGTGAAAAATGTCTAAAAATGGTCACTCGGGTGGGGATTTATGGTCCTCATACACAGGTTAAATGTCTTCTTAAAGCCTTAATTTTTGGCACATATATAAATAACATACTAATATCTTCCCAGATAGGATTTGAGCTCTATCAGTCACATAGTTTGACAGTCACAGGGCTTAAAAGTAGCAAAAAGTCCAAATATTGGGTCTTTGGGAGCCTTTTAGAGACCTCAATTTGACCTTCAAAATTAAAGCTTCAGACTTAAAATCTGTTACATACTAAGATTACACACAGAATATATATCTAATACAGTTTGAAACTTCTCAGACTTACCATTTCCAAGTTACAGGGAAAAAGATGTGAAAATGTCTTATAAGGGTCACTCGGGTGGGTGTTTATGGTCCTGATACACAGGTTAACTGTCTATTAAAGGCCTAAATGTTGGGGCACATATAAGAAAACACATAGATATATTCCCAGATGATATTTAACTTAGATGAGAGACATAGTTTTAAAGCTACAGTGCTTGAAAGTGGCAAAAAGTGCATAAATTGGGTCTCTGTGGGCACTTTTGAGACCTTAAGTCGACCCCTTTGGGTAAACCTACAGCCCTAAAATTTTCTACAGACAAGGATTACATATCAAAGTTATACCTAGCACAGTTTGAGACTCATCAGAATTACCACTTCCAAATTATAGGGCAAAATATGTGAAAAGTATAGCAAAAAATCCCTAAGTGGGGGTATTTATGGGCCTCAAAGACAATTTTCTCCTCAACTTAAAGTCGTGATTTTCGGCACATGTACTAAGAACATATTAATGTGTTGTCAGGTAAAATTTCAGCCAGCTGAGCATCATAGTTTGTGACCTACAGGGCTCTAAGTGGCCAAAAGTCCAATTTCTGACCTTAAGGTGGCCATAAGTTCTTTTTTACTGGGAGTTTAAGGTCACCTTAAAAATAGGGATCTTCCTTTGGGCACCCTTAACATGTGTACCAAGTTTGAAAAAAAAATATTAATTTGTTTTTGAGTTATCGCGTCCACAAGGAAATTTCTACGGCGGCGGCGGCGGCGGCGGCGGCGGCGCGACGGACCTGAATCCAATATATCCCCGACTTTCGTCTGGGGATATAATAATAAGAGAGTTATAAGCACTTTTAAGTATGGCTATCCTCATTTTACCTTGAAGGAGGGGCCCAAGGTAAAATCTGACCACATCAGAAGATTCCCAGCCCATGATTTCCTATCAGTTGTTTTCACATTGCAGACCTCCAGGACCAATAATAAGCAAGTTATAAGCACTTTTAAGGCTGGCTATCCTCGTTTAACCTTGAAGGAGGGGCCCAAGGTCATCAGAAGTACTAAATCAGAAGATTCCTAGCCAATGATTTCCTATAGGTTGGCTTTACAGGCCAAACCTCTGGGACCAATAATAAGGGAGATATAAGCAGAAACGCCTGTGGTGGCCATCTTGACTTTCAAAATGAGGCCAAAAATATTTCCAGTCAAGATTTTAATGATAAACATATCCTGCAGATTTGAGATCTCTACCTATAGTACCCTTTGCTCTAGAGGGCCAACAAAACTCCTTGCTGAAAGTTGAAAAAATGCCCGTGGCAGCCATCTTGTTTTTCAAAATGAGGCCAAAAACATTCAACTATTCAAATAGGCAAGATTTTATAGTTATGAATATATCCTACAACACATCCTTGAACACAAGTAATAGTCAAAATTTTTCACATTTTTGACTCCCCAGAGTATATTTTTAACTCCTGGGCTACCAGAAGAATAGGGGCTTGGGGAAAAAAATTGATAGGATTTTTGGAACCCCAGGCCACGGTTTTCTAATATCTCCCAATAAATCTCAAAGCTCTAAATACAAAAATAAAAGAGATATTTGACATTTTACAAATCTCTTGTGCCTGTGTATTGCATACTAAAGACATCTAATTTGGCTAATTTTAAGGTAACTGTAACATGAAGATGTAAAATTTAAAGCTATAAACTGTACTTTCATGCTCCAAAAACACAATGAATAGGGGTGGGACAGGTGATTGAAAATGGCCTTGCGTAACCATCTTTGTAAACTTGACTCCTATACTCAAGTACCCATTATTTAAAAGAAAAAAAATGAAATTTAAAATAAAACAAGTCACTACTTATTTACTCAACAGTGAGATTTTCAAAGTAGTTTTTCCTCAGCTATGCAATGAGCTACAGCTCTGTAATGTTACTATTTTATAGCTGACCCAAGAGTAGGTGGTTAACAAATTTAAACAAAATACTGCAAATGCAATAGTTACAACAAGTTACAACTGATTTACTCAACAGTGAGCACCTGAAAGTAGCTATTGCTGATCTATACAATCAGGGATAGGTCTGTAATTTTACTATTTTATAGGTAACCCAAAAGTAGGTGACTAACATATTTAAACAAAATTCTCTAAATGCAATAGTTTTCAAGTTACAAGTTATTTACTCAAAAGTGAAAATCTGAAAGTAGCTATTGTTCTGCTATGCAATGAGCTACAGATCTGCAATTTTACAATGTTATAGATAACCCAAAAGTAGGTGAATAACATATTTAAACAAAATAGTGTAAAGAGTTCCAAGGTCAAACCTGACCATATCACAAGATTCCCAGTCCATGATTTCCTATAAGTTGGTTTCACAGTACAGACCTCTAGGACCAATAATAAGTGAGTTATAAGCACTGGATAGGGTATTAACTTATAAAATTAATTTACTTATTAAATTTGCAATTTTATTGCATTAATACATCCAATACTATGGACAATTGCTGAATAACTACAGCTTGTTTGGTGGGTAAGTTACTGGGGACTTCAGTGAATCATAAACAAAAACTAACAGAATTTCCAGGGCCAGGGTGATTTTACGGCCAAGGTCGGTTACCAACAGCCAGTAATCCAGGGATATACTGACACTGCCCCCCCCTATTTTAACAGACCTGCTCTGAGGTAGGGGAAGAAGGATGAGTTCAGTCCCATAAAGGAAAGAAATGAACCTCACAAAGGAAGCACAGCACTTTTCTTTGGTTTTATGATTTTTTAAAAATTTATGTACAACTGTTTACATATGTACAAATCTCCTCAATCAAAAACAGGCTACTGGTGGATCTGCTGAGCAGCCACGACAGGTCCCAGATGTCCCATAAAGGAAAGAAATAAACCTCCTGAAGGAAGCACAGCACTTTTTGCGGGGTTTATGATTTTTTTAAAAAATTTATGTACAACTGTTTATATATGTACAAATCTCCTCAATCAAAAACGGGCTACTGGTGGATCTGCTGAGCAGCCATGACAGGTCCCAGATGATAGAGCTCTGAATCAGCAGAAGCCACATCCTTCAAATAGAATTGTGTGAAGGTATTGTATGATTTCCAGTGACAGGCTGACAAAATCTGCTCAAGGGAGACTCCCAGCTGGAAGGCCTTAGAAGCAGCAAAGGCCCTGGCATCATGGGCTTTAATCTGATGTAAGGTGAGGGCCCCCTGATCAGAGAGCTCATTACATAGGATCACAGTCTGCTTGATCCATGAGGAGATGCTGGCAGGTGAGATGTCCTTGTCAAAACCTTGAATACAAATACCAACTCCTTGTTCTGCCTGAGGTCATACCCAAATTCTATTCTATACTTTTATAGTGCTTAATCTCTGCAAAGGCAGACTCTAAGGCGTGACCCCAAGTCCAATTCAATAATCAAAATTCCAGAGACATAGCCAGGTCGACAACACAGAGACGCTGGGAAATGTAGATACTAAGGTGGAAAAGCTTTATCAAAGAGATAGGATTTTAGTTCTTTCCTCAAAGAGGCAAGAATTGGAGCAAAAAACATCATCAGGCAAATCATTCCAGAGTGTGGGAGCATCAAAAGCAAAACTGTGACCTGATTTGTGTACAGATGGGTAGAACTGAGGAACCTCTAGGAACCTTTTATCTGGGCGGTTGTATCTTGTGCCATACCTTCCACAACGAATAGACAGATGAGGGCTGAAATAGTTTGGGTGACTGCTGTGAAGAAACTTATAAACCAAAGTGGCTGTTTAAAAATACACCGAAATTCAACTGGTAACCAATGGAGTTTTTTGAGAATAGGACTAGCCCGTGAACATCTATTGCAATATGTGACAATCCTCCCGAATGTATTTTGAATACACTGCAGTTTGCGCATGTGGAAACTGGACAGACTTCTGAAAAGAGAGTTGCAGTAGTCGGGACGACTGCTCACCAGGGCATTTGCTGCTAGGAAAGCAGCATCATCCATCAGGTACTGCCTGACCCCCCTCAGATCACGCATTTGAATGAAGCAAGTCTTACAAATATTGAGGACATGATCAGCAAAGGAAAAATTAGAATCAAACCAGACACCCAGATTCTTTACAACAGCTAATTTCTTTAGCAGAGTATGATGAACTCTGTTTTTTCGGGGTTTAATTTAAGCATGCTAGACAACATCCATTCTTGAATATCCTGAAGACAAAAATTTAATTTATCAAAGGCAGAGGTGGCATTTTGAACAAGTGTTACTCAATGGAGTGGTGTATAGAGAGAAAAGCAGAGGGCTGAGGACAGAGACTTGGGGTACTCCAAACAACAGCTCATGCAATTCTGAGACGGTTGACCCAATTTTAATTGCCTGAAATCTGTGGCTGAGATAGGAGAACCACTTTAGGGCCATGCTGCACACACCAAACCATGACTTAAGGCATTTCAGAAGAGTATCATGGTCAATTGTATCGAAGGCGGCTGATAAATCAAGTAGGAACAGTGCTGTAGGCTCACCATGCGACAGCGAGGTATGGATCTCATTTTTAAAATGCAGTAGGGCAGTTTCAGTTGAGTGACCAGTTTTGTATGCTGATTGATGAGGATTGTCTAGATTGTTACTATTGATGTGTTGCATAAGCTGTTTAACAACCACCTGCTCGACCAATTTTGACATAAAACAGTCCTGATACCGGACGATAATTCTTTAAGTCTTCATTAGGAAGTGATGCTTTCAACATTTTCAAAGTCAAATAGGTAGGTGCATCAACAACCTTTGTGGGTAACTCTTTCTTGGTCAAGAAGCCCACACCGCAACCACGACCAGTCGTCCTGGGCCTTTGAGTAAGTCGAAACCTGGGTGGAATTCAGCAGGCTATCAGTGTCAGAGAATTGAATGTGTGTTTCTGCAAGGGCCAGAATGTCAAGATTATTTGAGACAATTGTGTCACCGATCAGGGGCCTTTTATTCCTGATAGAACAACTGTTCACAAAGCCAAGATTAACAGGACCTGGATTCAGAGCAATATCACCGGATAACATCAGCAGGAATGAAATGCATCCGACATTGGCATATGCAGGGAACCCTGTAGTAAAGCCTGTAGGAGTGATCCTTAACTGAGCCAGGAGCCCGGATGGCAAGGGGGTAAGGGATACGTAACTTTGGATCGCCACTTTAAGCCAGAAGATGAAACTGAAAAATAATATGCTAGACAGCTTCATGACTGAGACCGAAAGAAAGTGAAGACACCTAGCACTAATTGGGGTGACTCACCACAAGAGCCCTAATAAGCTATACTGTAGTTTTTCACCCAGTGGGCGACTCACAGGCACCCTATTCAGCCCAATGCAGCCTGAACCTTAAGTACTGCCCTCACAAAAAAACCATAAACAGATGAAATATGAAAACACAGCCAGCAGCAGATAAGAAATTGCGGGAAGAAACACAAATGCCAAGAATGACACTAAAACACATGAAACACACAATGGTTGGACAGTGACTCAGTAATTCTGAATAAAGTGGACTATAAATCACAGTTTGAAGGAAATGATAGGAGGTAATGATAGAGAAAACAGCAATAAACTACATAACAGGGTTATAAAAGCAAAACATGATATAAAATAGGTAGAATTAACACAAGTGGACTGAAAAATGTGTACTAATATGTTGAATTAGTGTTAGAATTCAAGGTTATAATTTGTTTATTCGAAAAAAAAGTCTCCATAGTAGTGCAATGCTCTGACTGGACACAGGGACCTGTCAGACTTGAGGGACTTATCTAGAGTTGGGGCCAGGGCTGGTATAACCACTGGGGTCACACTATCTGGACCCTCTTTGGCCAGCTGATTCTTGGAAAAAAAGCTGGGTGATGGATACACAGACATCTTGGACAAGTCTGACTGGTGTCTGATGTTCTTGTTTTGCCAAGCATGTATCTCACTTCTGCACTTGCCTGACCATAGGGCCAAGAGAAAAACCATCTTGAAGATCAAATGCTTCAAAGAGGCCTCTTTAATTGATTGAAATGGAGCCTTTGCCAGGGAGAGGTTCCAGGACGAGATTCCCCTCCGTCCCTTGGGTCTGTCTCTGTGGAAACTATCCAGGAGATGAGTGAGATTTTCAACTTTGCTGACATTAACTGTTTTCCGGTTTATCAGCAATGGCTGACCTGTATCCATCAATGGTACTGGGCTGTAACTTCCTGTCCTGAAAAAGGTACATAAGGAAGTCAGCTACCGACTTTATAGGGGGTGCCCTGAAGTCCACCTGATTACTGAGGCACCACTTTGTAAAAATGGTCCACTTTGCCTCATAGATTGATCTGGTTGATCCTCTCTGAGGAGCCTCAATTTGTGATGCCACTGCTTCAGAGAAGCCCTGCTCTTTGATTGCTGAGGCTTGAGGAGCCATGCATGGAGATTTAGATTTGTCAGATTTCTGTGAGGGATCTGATTGAAGGGCTGAGTTAGTAGATTGGGCAGATTGGGCAGACTTGGGATTTGGGTGGACATGGCCACTACATCCCAGAACAAAGGCATGTTGGGCCACCCTGGGGCAATCAGAATGATGATGTTGCATGGGTGGTCCTGCAACTTCTCTACCACTCTGCCCAAGATGGCTGTTGGTGGGAAGGCATATGCATCCAGATCCTCCCAGGTATAGCACATCCACTGCCCAGGCCACAGTCTCTTGTCTCCTGGTGCAACAGGTCAAAATTCTCCACAGTAGGGCACAAAGTGGGGCTCACCTCATGCTTCCTTCCTTGTTTATATACGACACCGCTGTGGTGTTGTCAGTTGCTAGAAGAACTATCTTGTCTGAGCAGAGGTCTTGGAACTCTTTCAAGGCTAAAAGGACTGCTTCTAGTCCCAAATAATTTATATGCAGCTTGCCTTCTGGAAGGGACCAAGTTCCTCTTGCTTTGTGCTCATTTAAGTGAGTGCCACACCCTTGTTTTGATGCATCTGTAAGGATCTGCAGAGCATGTTTTAGTGGGTGTAATGGTTGACCTCGAAGCACATTGCCATAGCCACAACTTTTGGTGGGCGTGCAAGGACTTGGGGATGGGAATGACCTTTTCTAGTAATTCCAGTACCCTCCAGTTGTTTTTGAGATGCCACTGTATGTAGTCGACTGAGATGAACTTGCTTTTCTGTGGCTGTTAGCAGACTTATCAATGACATGAACTGCCAGACCGGACAAGCCAGTCAGGATAGAAGTGACAGTTTTTTTGGAAGGTTCTGCCACCAGTCCGGTGTCGGTCGGGCCTGGCCACATCTCAGATTGAACTGGTAACCTAAAAAAATCGAAGACTTGTTTAGGGTCCAGTTCTGATTTCTCAAAGTTCACCATCCAGCCCAGTTTCTGACAAATTTCCACTAGTTCCTGAGTATGTTGGAGACAAATATGGTGGGTTATGGCTCTCACCAACCAGTTGTCTAGGTATTGGTGGATCCTTATACCCTTGTGCATGGCCATCAGTTGCACCTCCTTGGCTATTACAGTGAACTCCATGAGTGCTGTTGACAATCCCAATGGAAGTGCCCTGAACTGGTATGTTCACCCTGGATGTGAAATCTAAGATATTTCCTTGACTGTTCCTGTATTGGTATGTGGAAGTAGGTGTCCTTGAAGTCTATTGAGGTAACCCACTCCCCTTGTTGGAGGGACGTCCTGATGGTTTTAGATGTCTTCATTTTGAATTTTTCTACCTTCAGGAATTGATTTAAATTGCTCAGGTCTAGTATAGGTCTCCACCTATTCGCAAATTTAATAACGCCCCTCCTACCCTTGGGTCTGTCTCTATGGAAGCTATCCAGGAGACGGCTGAGATTCTCGTCTTTGCTGACATTGACTGACGAATTGCCCAGTTTATCAGCAATGGCTGATCTTTAGCCATCAATAGTGCTTGGCTGTAACTTCATGTCTTGAAATAAATACAGGAGGAAGTCCGCAATGGACTTTATAGTGGGTGCCCTGAAGTCTGAGGCATCATTTTGTAAAAATGGTCCACTTTGCCTCATAGACTGATCTGGTTGATCCTCTTTGAGGAGCCGCAGTTCGTCCTGCCACTGCCTCAGAGAAACCCTGCTTCTTGATTGCTGTGGCTCTAGGAGCCAGGCATGCAGGTTTAGATTCACCAGGTTCTTGTGGAAGGTCTGGTTGAATGGCAGTCAGAAAGTCGGATCTCCCGGGCAGGTACAGTGGGATTTTGGGGTGAGGACACACTAGGTGTCCTCAAGTTCAGTGGCAAATGCATAGCCTTCAGTATTGTACATTTCATAAGACTATTCTTGTTGTGGTTGACCTAATTTGTCATTGGTCAACTCTGACCTCTCCATTATATTCTCCCGCCTAATTCCACCATATTCATTCTAAATTTTAACTTTGAACAAGCAACATCAAATTTATTTTATTCAATTTTATATGTTCGATTTCTAATTTTTGTAAACTTGAGAGCTTCAGTTAGATGAAACTTCCAAGTTTCGCTGCTTTGACAGGTCAGAAGTGCAGTGCATGGAAGTTGATGGAGCAAGTGTATGCGCTGCCTTAGTGGACCTGTGTCTTCTCAAAGTATTTTGAGACATGCTTGTATAGCTCTGGATTTGGAGCGCTTATAAAGGGCTGTATATTGCCATTTCTCACCTGCAAGGGTGTTTTTGTCATCAAATTTCATCCATTAGCTGTACAAGCACGTATCAGAATATTACTATTCTGTATTATAGGTGAAAATGCCATAAAAATTCTTCCAGTGTAATAAATGTATGGAGAGACACGAGAGACCAGTCAATGCAAAATGTGTCAAGTGACGAATATGACATTTCAGTGGAAAGTGACAATAAACTAGATACCAGTACCATGAGCCAGGATGTTAGTCTGCAGATCCTGGCCGAATTAAAGCACCTCAGTGGCCGGATCCAACACGTGAAAGAGAAGGTTGGAAAGCAGGAAACCAGCAAAGCATCGCCAGCAAGGGCAAGTCAACCGCCTCATACTGCAGCAATACCGTCAGCAGGTGATGTGATCCGCCGACATACAGCGAAAGGTGGATGCCAGACTTCAGGAGCTCAGGACACTAAATGAACAAGGCAAGTTTAAGTCCCAAAGGGGCGGTTCTGATACAGTGTACTGTAAGAATGAAGTTCCCCGGCCCCATAATTATTTCCTTACTGGGAGTACTAAGTCTAGGGCCAGCTATGATAACCTTTCCATGTCACAGTGGGTAGCTGGTTTTTGCCAAATAATTAGGGAACAAAGTGATCCCACAGTCAAAAACCAGATGTTAGACCATGTCTCAGACCTAATGGAAGATTCTCATGATTTTGGCAAGCTGCAAAACGGTGTCATGCAGTCTTATTGGTAAAAATGGAAGAAGGGAAACTTATATGGGGGGACACTAATAAGATTGACAGAATCAGGAGAGCTCATGCCCAGAAAGTCCAGTCAGGTCAGGTCTCAAACAACAAGAAAAATATCAAATCCAAAACTCCACTCCCATGTCGTTTCTACTAAAAAGGTGTATGTGGCCAATCTCAGGATCATGAAAATGGGGGGGCAGTCCTACTTGCATGTGTGTGCTGTATGTTACAAAAGTGGCAAATCTTACACTCATCCTTCCAAAGATTGCAAAAAATCAAAAAACGAATGAGGCACTGCAGTGTTGCAGTGCTAAAAAATCAAAGCTAGGCTGGTTGTAAACACCACTCTCGATCAAGGTAGTGTAAATTGGAGGAGCGACTGTTATAGGTTTGTTGGTATGTCATATGCACAAGCATTAAGAAAAAGTGTTAACAATCAAACCATATTGCATAACCATAGTGACAGCAAAGCATGTCGTCCCTTTATTGAAAACCATGCTGCCAATACTCATGTTTCTAGATATAGTATACACAAACCTGCAGGCGTCATTGACAAAATTCACAAATATCAGCCAAAACATGACCCGTTGTGAGGGTCAATAATCGGGTCACTAAATTTTATGACCATATTGATCATAGTGATGACCAGTATTATGCACACGAGGATGGCATGGTTTTCAGCAAATATTTCACAGGAAATAAGTATTCCCTGTTGGAAAATGAACAAATTGCCGAAGTTAATGAAGCAAATGTTGTACAGGTTGATGGTGTGTCTCAAGTTGACACTAGTAGGAGTGACACGTGTGAATATCCAGTGAGAAAGGTAAGTGTTCACTCAAAACTTGCCACAAATAGCCCTGTCATGAGTTGTCATCAGCTGTCCAAAGGCGTCATAAAACCGTCATTGATACTACTGAAAACGAAAACTGTGCTGGTGATAGTCCAGTCAACACTAAGTTTGAATTAAGTCTAATTTCTCGACCTCAGAATAGGTCTCGCATAAATAATGCAAGAAATACTGATATTTTCCAGTTATGGGATGCCCAAAATCCTCAAAAATTTGGTTTCATTCCCCTCAGTGACCTAGTTCTGCCAAACAAAGACAAACGTATTCCCTTGCAGAGTAACTTGCTTCAGGCCAGATATGCTATTGCTAAAGAAGGTAAACAAAATTTATGGGGGCTCAGATTGAAATACCTTCACAGCTGAATCCAGATGCATGCCAAGGTTATTTAACTGATTACTGGGATAAACAGCTGCCATTACTTATCCGTTACAGATTTCCCCTTGATTTTGACGTAAGAATTGATCTGAATCACACAGGTGTTAATCATCCTTCAGCCACTAAACATGTAGCTGATGTTAAGACATATTTGGACGAAGAAGCCAGTCACAATGCTGTCCTAGGTCCTTTCACTGAATTACCTTACTCAGATTTGCACATATCCCCATTTATGACCAGGGATAAACCAGGTTCTAAAACCAGGAGAGTTATAATTGACCTTAGTTATCCCCCTAATCATTCTGTAAATGCTGGGGTTGATAAAGTATTTAGGCACAGAGTTCGTACTCACTCTCCCAAGCATTGATAGCATAACAGATTAAATCAAAAAGTTAGGAAAAGGATCTTTGATTTACAAAGTGGACATCTCCAGAGCTTTTCGCCATGTTAAAATCGATCCAGCTGACTATTATTTACTAGGTTTAAAACCTGATAACTACTATTTAGAAATCTGCCTTCCATTCGGGTTCAGACATGGTTCTTCGATTTTTCAGAGGTTAAGCGATGCAATTAGGTTCATGATGACCTCCAGAAGTCACAAAATCACAAATTATATAGACAACCTCATCGGATTTGGTGCACTGAGCCAAGCACATGAGTCATATAAAACTCTCGTCAGCATACTCCATGAACTCGGGTTTCAGATCAGTCTCAAGAAACTAGTCACCCCCACTACACATGCTACTTGTCTGGGTGTTGAAGTGGACACAGTAAATTTCACACTGGCTGTTCCCCAAGATAAACTCGCAGAAATTTGTCGTACATGCGAACTCTGGGCCCACAAGAATACCTGTTCCAAGCGTGACCTCCAATCTCTGCTGGGTCAGCTGTTATAAATCACAAAGTGTGTTAGGACCTCTAGGGCCTTCCTTAATCGAATGTTAGATCTCCTTAAGGCCTCACATAACCCGGACCTCATACATCTTACTGACCTTTTAAAGCAGGATTTAAACTGGTTCAGGGCCTTCCTTCCCAAATTTAATGGTACTACATTCTTTTGTCATAAGAAATTTGCTTTAGAAGTCCACTTAGACGCCTGTCTCACTGGCCTGGGTGCTATTTGTGGTAATGAGGTCTACTCTATTCCACTACCCCCAGGATTTCTCAATTATGATATTGTTCATCTGGAAATGATTAACATTCTGGTTGCAATTAGGGCCTGGCCTAGGCATTGGGCCACACACAAGATACTCATTCACTGTGATAACCAGGCTGTGGTTGCAGTCATGACTTCTAGTAAGAGTAGAGATCTAACTCTTGGGGCCATTCATAGAAACATACTCATGGAATGTGCCAGGTTTGATATTGAACTTCATACAGTTCATATACCTGGTAAGACTAATGTGGTAGCAGATGCCCTTTCCAAATTGTCGTTAGATGCTAGGTACATCCAGGTTGTTAATAATTATGTGTCAAATCCAGTCTGGATCAACCCCCCTTGAGTATAATCCAACTTAATTAGTCCATTTAATTTCAGGTACATCCAATACAGCTTCCATATTGGCTTCCAGAGCACACCAGAGGCTGCATCACTCTCTTGCTTCTTCCACCTCTAAGGCATATAACCAAATGTTTCGCACCTTCCTGTCATTCTGTATTTTTGTTCAAATTAACATTCAGGAAGTTACAGTCCCCAACCTCCTGGCATTCTTAGAATTCATGGCTTATAACAACTCCACTAGCTCTTCAATTACCAATCATATGTCAGCTATCAAGACCAAATTTGCAATGTGGGGCCTGGATATATCCCTTTTAGTGATCCCTGCATAAAGTACTTCACAAAGGCCATCACCCTCACCTCAACACTTAAGGTCTCCCTAAAATCAATAATAGACATTCCCCTGCTTACAAATATAGCAAAACAATATGATCAGACCTACATGGGTCAAGTCTTAAAGGCAGCACATCTTTCCTTCTTCTCTTTTCTCAGAATATCAAACCTAGTTCCTCATACATTACAAGCTTTTGACCCTGTAAAGCACCTTGCAAGAGCTGATGTCTTCTTTGCTCCTCCAGGAGCCCACGTTCTAATTACTTGGACTAAGACTCTCCAATCCAAAAATGCTGCCAGGGTGTTAAAAATCTCCTGTTTGCCCTGTACAAGCCTTAAAAAATCTACTTCTCATTACCCCTCCAGGTCGTAACAACCCACTTTTTCAGGTCAAGCTCAAGTCCACTTTGGTTCCCTTGTCTGACACTCGCTTATGAAAGCACTTTAAGCTCATTCTTAATAAACTCAATCTTTCAGCTTCTTCTCTCACATTTCACTCTTTCCGGCGTTCAGGTGCCACCATGGCCTTTAACTCCCAAGTCCCTATCCAGGATATTCAGAGTCATGGCACCTGGACGTTGGACTGTGTATGGTCCTACATCACTCAAAATCATGATGCCTCTGACAAGGTGGCCCTTACTTTCCAACAACGTCTACTCCAATAGTTTGGGGACCATCCCTACTCTACCTCTAAATTACCACTGGCCAGGCTTGGGGGTCTGGGAACGGTGAGACGAAGAGAGGCAACTTGTTATTGAACCTGGTGGCAGACATGTCCACTTGGGGCTGGTGCCACCTGGAACATATCGCTTTGAGACCTCTGGATGGAGGGACCATTCTGTTTGAATTCTTTGGCCTAGTCTGGATAGTTTGTCTGCTATCACATTCAACCAGCCGGGGATGTGTCAAGCTCTGAGAGTCACCTGTCTCCTGGACATCAGGTCAGGATTCTCCATAGAAGGGCACATAGGGGGCCCGACTTCATCCCGCCCTCCTTGTTTATATAGGCAACCACTGTGGTGTTGTCTGTGGCTATGAGTACTAAGTTGTTCAGGACAGACGTCCTGGAACTGTTTTAAGGCCAGAAAGACTGCTTTTAGTTCCAGATAGTTTATGTGTAACTGGGGTTCTGGACCGGCCCAGGTTCCCCTTGCCGTGTGTTCATTTAAGTGAGCGTCCCGCCTTCTTTTGATGTGTCTGTAAAGATTTGCAGAGCATGTTTTAGCGGGTGTAATGGTTGACCTTGTAGTACATTGTCTCCCTCCAGCCACCAATTTAAATGCGACTGGAATTTGTTTGTCTAAGGACTCTGGTACCCTCCAGCAGGTAGAGGTTGCTGTTGTATTGGTCTCATGTGTAGGTGCACTTGTTTCTCTGTGGCTGTTAGTAAACCTATTAAGGACATCAGTTTCTGGACCGCGCATACCGGACCGGTCAGAAGGTCTCTTATCTTTGTCTGTAAGGTCTGCCAATGTTCTAAGGTGGGTCTGACCTTACCCTCCATCAGGTCGAACTGGTAACTTACAAAATCGAATACTTGCTTGGGTTCCAGTTCCATTTCTCCCTGTTCACTAGCCAATCTAGTTCCCGACAGAGGGATGTTAGTGTCCTTGTATGTTGGAGACAAATTTAGTAGGATCTGGCTCTGACCAACCAGTCGTCCTGGTACTGGTGGATCCTTATACCCCTTTGCAATGCAAGAAACTTGACCTCATTGGCCACTACAGTGAACTCCATGGGATCTGTGGAGAGGCCGAATGGTAGTGCTATGAATTTGTATGTTTTGCCCTGTATATGAAAACGCATATACTTCCTTGACTGGCTCTGGATGGGTATGTGGAAGTATTTGTCTTTGAAATCTATTGAGGTCACCCACTCCCCTGCTTGTAGGGAGGTTCTTATTGTCTCTGGAGTCTCCATTTTGAATGACTCTGTCTTTAGAAATTTGTTTAAGTTGCTCAGATCCAGTATCGGTCTCCACCGGTTGTTGGGTTTGGGAACTACAAACAACCGGTTGTAAAAGCCCAAAGAGGTTTGATTTGCTACCGGTTCTACTGCATTTTGTTCAAAAGCTGATGCAATGCCTCCAGCAGGTAGAGGTTCTTGTAGGGATTTACATAGCAGCTTATGACTTTTGGGGACCTGGTCAAAATTGGTCGGAACTGGAAGGGTAGAGTGTAGCCTTCCTTGAGGACTGTTACTACTTTGGGGCTGACGCCTAGACCTGCCCATTTTTCCCAAAACGGGAGTAATCTGGCCCTTACAGGTCGACCTGGAACAACAGTTGCGACATTCGTGAAAAGATTTACAGAACTCAACTGATCTACACAGAAAACACCTTTCACAGTATTTAGTGCCATATGATGATCGGGATTTAAGCATTTCTGTTGCTCAGATCCAGTATCGGTCTCCACCGGTTGTTGGGTTTGGGAACTACAAACAACCGGTTGTAAAAGCCCAAAGAGGTTTGATTTGCTACCGGTTCTACTGCTTTTTGTTCACAAGCTGATGCAATGCCTCCAACAGGTAGAGGTTCCTGTAGGGATTTACATAGCAGCTTATGACTTTTGGGGACCTTGTCAAAATTAGCCGGAACCGGAAGGGTAGAGTGTAGAATTCCTTGAGGACGGTTACTACTTTGGGGCTGACACCTAGAGCTGCCCATTTTTCCCAAAACTGGAGTAATCTGGCCCCTACAGGTCGATCTGGAACAACAGTTGGCACATTTGTGACAAGATTTACAGAACTCAACTTATCTACACAGAAAACACAGTATTTAGTGCCATATGATGATCGGGATTTAAGCCTTTATTTTGTGGCAACCCTCCTGCAAAAGGAACATGGTTTACAACACCACAATTTACAATTGAATGAGTTCTTGTCTCTGTACTTTTGTTGGTAACAAAACAGTCCTTTCCGGTGCTGTTTTTCTCTAAACACATTTGCCTGTCACACAAGCACACTGATTCATGCCAGCCACACAAACTGCACAGTAATTGTCATTTATAATTTTTCTGGCCCTTGGCCGGTCGCTGTGAGTAGGTGGAGGCTTGGCCTCTGTTAGACCTCTGGCCCCTTCTCTTCAGTTGCTTCCAGCGGGGGGACCAGGTTTCCTGTCTTGGTCTGTTTGCTGTCTGCCAGATAAGTGCATTTTTCATGGTGTCTTATTTCCTCTTCAGCTTTGGTGATCACGTGATCAGGGAATAAAGCACTCATGTGAAGAGGTGCAGTCCGGAGGGCAGTTAATGTGTCTTGTTTTATTCCAGCCTTGATATAATCAAGTAGCTGTCCCTGCGTGCTAAAATGAGGTTGATAACATTTATAAAAACACCCTCCGACAACTCCTGCATGGTTCTGGCCATTGCCTGTGAGATGCTCCGGTTGAAAGTAACTAAATAATCAAGTTCCTCAGCTGCTTGGTGAAACTTACTGGCTGTCTTGGCCTTGCCTTTATCACCTTAAATGACCTTGAGTTGTGCATTTATTTATTTGGGGTTTTATGTCGCTTTCAACACTGTACAGGTCATATCACGACAGGTAGTTGGAAGGGCAGAGGAAACCAGTACATACAGTTCGCTAGGGTTCTGTACTGTAAACTGTCGACCAACGGCAAGCAACTACCAGCTTTCCCACTTGAGACCATGCGGGGATCGAACCCCGGCCTCAGAGGTCCTTGAGTTGTGCAGTCATGGCGTCCTGAACCTTGGTTAAACAACGAGAAAGTCCAGCTGCTTGATTGCACATGTAGCTGTGGTCCTGTGCAGCCCTTTCCCACCTTCTGAGGGTGTCCAGAGAAACCGGTCTGGAGGCAGGTGTAGAAGGTAGGGAACGATTGGCAATCCTAGGGAAGCTGCTGTTGAGACGAGCCGGTTCATTAGTCCAGGAAAATACTTTAGATCTGGAAAAGTCCTTCTTATCACAAACTGGCCTTTACTTAACCCGGCTGTCTCAGAAGCACGTGAAGGGTAACCTTCCTGTAACGTCACATTAAGCTTCTCAAATTTTCTACAAAGCCAATCATCCACAGGAACTTTAACAGACAATCTTCCTGGTTGCTGAGGTCTTGTACCAGCAAAGGGTTTGTTGTCTTATGATGAAGAGGCTGAGTCAAACTCTGGCACTTGATTCCACCCCATAAATGACCTGACACCACAGATGGTTTCCCTATAAGTATGTTCTGCACTGAGCTCTTGGTCCACATCCAATACATCTTCATGATCTGGACCTGTGGACTGTGTGTCAGAGAGCTCACCCTCTTCGTCCAGACTAGGAGAAGCGTGGTCACTCAAATGTTCCTCATCAGAAACCGGTTCATCTGAAGGGGCAGGAACACGGGTAAGAGAAGTGGACCGGAAAGAAGTCGCAGCAGGCTGAACCTCTGGTTGGCCACTGGTACTGGCTCCCGAGACAGCAACAAAGTGGAGCACATCCTGGCTGAACCTCTCCAGTAGCACCGGGTCCTCAACAGGCCGGGTGGCAGTTAGTGCACCGGAAGCCTCAATAGGCTGGGTGGCTTTCATCTGACCGGTAGCACCGGTAGTAGATATCTGACTTGAATACTGCTGCTCTGGTGGAATGAAGGGCTTCTCAGATACCACCACACTGGAGCTCTGAACCGGTTCAACTGGAACTTGGAAAGTCTTTGCCAGGAAAAGAGCTTCAACTCATGCAAAGTGCTCAGACCATTTATCATCAAGGGATTTCAGCTCAGTCTGGAGTTCTGAGGCTTTGCTGGCTTTAGTAGACTTCTTGGGTGATTTGTGAGAGGTCTTTCCCTTCTTAGAAGGTGTAGATTCGCCTCTATCACTGAATTCACCCTTCCCGCTCTCAACCTGCCCCAATACTGTCACAGAAGCTGGATCTAAAAAAAGGGGGGGGGGGAAGAGCTTGCCTTCTTTTGGTGTTCTATAGGTAGGGGTGGCTAGCTGTTTCTTCTGCTCAGGGGTAAAGTTGTCGCATATTTCACAAGGCTTCTTCTCTACACAAGGGTCTTGTCCAACGCCTTTGTCACGACATCTCGCACACTTAGTGCGTAAGTCAAAAAGAGCCATAGCATGGCCACAGGGCCCTCTTCTTTGTCCAGGGGGCACCATAATACTCATGAACACCAAATATTAAGATGAAAATAAAATAAAGTTGAGAGTTATAAAAATCTTCACTCTAGAAAAATGCGTCCAAACACTCCATGCGCCAAATGAAAAAGATGCGATGACGTCATCCCGTCTAGAAAGGAAGTATGCATGAGGCGACACCTAGCGAATGCACACTCTGTGACCGGTCCTGCCGGTATTATTTACAGGATGACTTTTTCTGTCATTTGGCGCCAATTGTCCATTGGATAGGATGTATTAACTTAATAAAATGTGTGATTTCAGGACCAAGAAAAGTTGGTTGTAAAACCCTAGAGATTCTTGATTTCTGACCAGCTCTACTGCATTTTTGTTCATGAGCTGATGTAATGCTCCAACAGGTAATGGTTCCCGTGGGGATTGACATAATAGCTTATAATTGTCGGTGACCTTGTCAAGTTCAGCCGGGTCTGAAAGGGGAGGATGTAGCCTTGTTTTAGAATTTGTTTTGCCCCTTGCCCCTACAGGCAGAGTTGAGACAACAGGTTGGACACTTGTTACAGGTTTGACAAAAGCCAATTGAGCAACACAGAAAACATCTTTCACATATTTTAATTTGCTTTCTTGATAACACTCTGCAATACCGGGACTTATCTTTCTTTTGTGATGCCCCAGGTGCATAAAGCACAGGATTTACAACAGAAAAGTTTGCAACTTGAGTCTGTGCTCTCTGAACGTCTAATGTCTTTACTGATCCTGGTGTTCACTAAAAAAGACTTAAACTTCTTTTGCTTCCAGTCAGCAGCCCCAACGTCAACAGATTTATACAGTAATTGTCATCTACGACTCTGCTGGGTCTTGACAGGTCGGGATGAGTAATAAGACAACTTCCCTTTGCTTCTCTTGTCCTGACCATGTGTGCTGATATTCTTCAAGTGGTGCGTCAGATCTCCTACTGTCTAACTTATTCTCCGAAGGTGGTACCGACCTTTCCTTAGCTAGACCCAGAACGCCCTTTACTGTCATAGCTGAAGATATCCTCTCCTTCCTTCTTAATCACACTGTCCCAGAAGAGAGTGGTAAGTTGCAGCGGAGCAGTTCTCACTGCTCTTGATTCCAGACTTCAAATGTGACAGATAAGCATCCCTTCTGATAACAGTCAGGTTGGCAATAGATCCAAACACAAAGTCACTGTGATGCTCCATGGTCCATGGTGATGGCTTGACGTATACTGAAATCCATAAGGTATTGCACTTCGTCAGTGGCTTTTGCAACTCTGGAAGCAGACTTGCCTTTGCCTTCTGTCCGTATCGCTTTAAGTTGGGTCTGCATGCCTTGCTGAACCTTGAATAGACAATGGTTAAAACTGGCTGCTTGGTTGCAGATAACTGAGGTATCTTTGGCAGACTTTTCCCACTTTTGCAGACTTTCTTGAGAGAGGGGACACGACTGAGGTGGGTTTGAGGCGATGCCGGCCTGCTTAGCAATTCTTAGGCAAGTACTGTTCAGTCTGGATGCATCAGAACTCCATGATGACACAGTAGAGTCTCCTTTGTGGTTAGAATACAGCCCATACCACTTGGCTTGGGACTTCGCTGGTTGCACAAACTGATCCTTCAACAGACCACCGGCTTCTGGATTGCGGGAGGGGTAACCCTCAACCAAAGTGATGTTCAGATTACTGAGTTTCATGAACAGCCAGTCGTCTGTGGACATCTGCACCGAAATTTTCCCTGGAGTCTGTACTTTTGGTCCGGTAAAGGGGTTATTGTCAGCATTGTTGGCACTAGTGTCCATATCTGGATTCCAGCCCATGTAAGACTGAATCCCCCCTTGGCCTAGGTTGGTGAGTGTCACATCCTGGTCATCAGATAACTCTCCTTCTTCGACAAAAATGTCCACTGGAGGCCGGTCAGATAAAGCACTTTCTCAGTCTGGGACTGAGAAACTGTTCTTCCTGGTCGGTTCCATGACCTTACTAGCCGACTGTTTCTTCAGTACAGGAGGGTCGGTACTAGAGTATTCAGAGTGTTTTGGGTGTTCACATTACTATTGTCGGTCAGGCTGATATCTGCTGGAAGACTGTTGCTTTGAGAAGTAGCCACCTTGACGGTCTGGAAGGTCGGTTCTTGAGGTTTGTCTCCGGTTCTGGCCAACAGTAAAGCCTCCAACCGGTTAAACCAGTCCGACCACTTCTGGTCGAGTTCCTCAAATCTGGCATCAGTGGAGGACTTGGTCGGTCGGTTCTCTGATGACTTGGCCAGCTTATCTGAAGACTTGACCGACTTGGAAGTAGAAACCTTGTCCTTTTCCACTTTCTATCTCTTCTCGGCTGGTGCACTCAAACCAGGGGACTGAACAGTACCCTGGCCATCCACGATCCTCACTACCGACACATGTGCCAGGTCACTGTAGTTTCTTTACTGGGAGTGGCAGTTTTCTTGGAATCCTGCTTCTCCCTTTTGATCTTCTAAGAAGGGGTAGAGACTTGAGTTTTCTGGTCAGACGTTAAAATACTGCAAAACTTAGTCTGAATCAGGCTTCTCAACACAAGGGTCCTGTCCTTTCCCTTTGTTGTGACAACGTGCACAGAAGTAATGGGTGTTAAACTCAGCCATTAAGTGGCCACATCCTCCACACTTCTGACCAGGTGAAGCCATAATGATCTATACACTCCCAAATATCAGTTAACACAATATAAAATCACAAAAATTGAGAACTGTCACAAATATCTTCAAAAATCTGAAGCTCACAAAAATCTGTCTGCATAGTACACACGCCAAACGAAAAAGATGCTATGACGTCATGCTGTCTAAACAGAAAGGAGGTACGATGTGCCACTTGGCAAATGCACAGTACTACACTGGCCTGACCGGTGGAAACACAGGACGTCTTTTTCTGAAGTTTGGTGGGCCGGTCTGTATCAACTGGATTAGCAATTGTCCATTGGATAGGATGTATTAACGCAATGAAAAGTTAAATTTTCTCAAAGTCACAAAAGGCACTGCCATTAGATATCACTGAGGTAAACCTCATGTTACACATGTATATGATGAACAAGAATTTGTTGCATTCCAGGACTTGAAGCAGGAGAAATTTTACAAAATATGGATGATCCTCAAGAATATTTTTCTTTTTAAACATGTATTCTATGAAATAGAAAATATCTATTCCTAATAGCCATAAGTTAATAATATTAAGCTAAAATTATACCAAAGCAGTTACTTTTGTTACAATATCAGAATCCATTGCAGCATATGAGTAACAATTTCCGTGTAGAAATGTTTTGTTTTTTTCTTCACATTTTTCTTTTAGAAAAATTCAAACAAATTTAATCTTGTAAAACTTTAAATAAAAGTGTACTGGGTCACCTCTATGACAGGATGCATGTACCCCCAGTGTAATTGTAATGGCATAAACAAGATTGGAGTATAGTAATAAAAAAAATTAAGAAAAATTGTTTGAGAACAATCTAATCTAGTCCAACCCAGTCTAATGTGGACTTTTATATGACATATGACAAGTTGGAAATAATGAAGGTCTGTGCTATGATGACTAAAAGGGATGTGTGTGCAAGTTTGACTTTGGCCCTCCAGAACAGATTTTCAAATTTTATTCCCTTAGTTCTGTTATTCACATACATCTTGATAATCCAAAAACAGCCAAGTCAATCAATGCATACCCAGGTCAAGTAGGCTGACTGTAAGCGTATCCCCATAACTAAGGTATATATACAATTCAACTTTTTGGCATTTTTAAGCTCATGAACAACTAAGGAATATTACAATCCAAGTATCACATTATTTCATTGCTGAAAAAAATATCAAAAAATATATGAGAAACATGTAACAGAGATATCCACCATCTACATGAAATATTTATACTCACTAAGTATTATATACAACTATTACATTGTAATATTTGATAAAGGGAAAACTAAACATTTCAAATCTTCCACTTGGAATGCTACAGTGATCATTATTTCAATTTAAAAAGTCACTTTTTTATCTGATGTGGGCACAAAGAGGCACTTCTAACTTTCAAGAAAACAATTATTGTCTTATTTTTACAAAATGGTAAACCTAAGACAAACTGAACAGTCAAATCACTATACCTGACTTAATATACACATCCTTTAAATATACTTTTTTATATGCATGATGACAGAAAAAGTTAACAAATTTATTCTCTATTTCATTGGAAAATTTTATCACTAAGTTTTCACAAACATTGACCAGTAATAGAAACAAAGTTTAGAATATTGTAACAAACAACAGCCTTAACCAGACATCAACTGGCCTCACCAAACGATAGAAAAAATGCATCCTGATTTGTCAATCCCAATTGGAAACTAAGGTCCTAAACTACTTGCCAGAGGGCAATGTGTGCGAAAGACAGTACCTGCAGAAATAAAGCTTCATCTTATTGTTGTACCACAAATAGATTAGTTCCAAGTAAGCTGAATAGCCACAAGTAAGGGAGAAATTTGTTAGGCAAGAAATTAGCCAACTAAATATTTTTCATTTTTTAAAAATTTTATGACACTAATATGATGGTATGGAATGAGCACAGAGGCTAATTAATTAAAGGTTCAAAATAATCCTGATTGGGACTATATCAGTTGAAGAATAAGGTTTCACAAACCAAACATGGGGAATGTGGGATACTTTAGTGTTCTGTGGATGACCTTGAATGAAGAAACTCAAGGTCAAATAACCACATGCCAATAAAGAATATATATATAAATAAACCAGATATGGTATAAAACAAAAGCCACCTTAAAATACAGACATTGCATCTCGACGCAGTGTATCCCCGGGTGGGACATGTTTGAAGCGTGAATGTGTCGGGCTTGAGCCTTTTTCATGAGTACCAGGTCAGGATTGTCCATAGTAGGGCACAAAGAGGGCCCGACTTACTCCCCCCCTCCTTAAATAGGCAACCACCATGGTGTTGTCCATAGCTATGGTAGCAATAAGGTTCAAGCAGAGGTCTTGGAACTCCTTTAGGGCCAAAAGACCGCCTTGGTTCCAGATACTTTATGTGTAACTTGCTTCTGGAAGGGACCAGGTTCCCCTTGCAGTGTGTTCCCCTAAGTGAGCACTCGCCCTTCTTGATGCATCTGTAAGGATTTGCAGAGCCTATTTAAGTAGGTGTAATGGTTGACCTTGAAGCATATTGTCATCCTACAACCACCATTTTAGATGGGGTGGATTGA
Source organism: Sabellastarte sp. h YS-2021 (assembly GCA_964017235.1). Lineage (NCBI taxonomy): Eukaryota > Metazoa > Annelida > Polychaeta > Sabellida > Sabellidae > Sabellastarte > Sabellastarte sp. h YS-2021. The sequence continues at coordinate 144,231,138 of OZ024928.1, forward strand.
ACTGGGATCACCTTTTCCAGCGAGTCTGGTACCCTTCAGCTGTTCTTCAAGTGCCACTGTATCGGTCTCATGTGGATGCGACCTAGGTGGACTTGCTTCTGTATGGGTGTCAGTAACCCAGACAACCCCACCGTGGAAAATATTAATAGCCATTTATGAGAACTGTGACCCCTGGTCTGATTAACAGATAAATTTACCATTGCTTGAGTTGTGAAAACTGGCAAATGGGGTATAATCTTGAGGGGAAGGCTGAGTTTGGAAACTCAGGCCACTGGTGTCAGCTGACACTGCTCACAGGCTGCGTAAAAGGCAAGCTGGGTGGCCAGTCTAGGAGGTGGATTACTGTATCTCACTGGAACCCGTAAGAAAAACTTGATGAACCTCCACAGTAACTGATACAGCAGTCTTCTTGCTGGCAGTAAGCTGATCAGTCCGGTTGAGTTCGGCATCTCACCGGGACCAGTAACTGGCTGGTGTGGGGTCTGATAAGATAAGGGTGACAGATAGTTGGACAAATCTTGTTGGGAAAGTCCTCACTGTAGGCTGGCTGACTGGTCTGGTAGGTTGAGACAGTCATGTCACAGAGACCAATGACGTATAAGAATTTCTCTGTAACCAATTTTCCTCGGGCAGTAACTGGTTGGTCTAACACTTTCGACCAGCTAGGAGGTCCTGGCAGTAGGCTGGCTGACTAGTGTGGTAAGTTCAGACAAGTCATCTCACCAACACCAATGACTGGTATAAGAATTCTCGGTAACCAATTTCCTCGGGCAGTAACTGGTTGATCTGAGACGGTCACTTAGACCCTTAAAAGGCTACTGCTGGTCTGTTAGCCAGTCCTGTGGACCTGCCCAGTACTAGGGCCAAACCAGCTATAGGTGAAGCAATGCTCTGTAACCAGTTCCTGGTGGCTCCACAGTTCTGCGAAAACTCATATGAGCTGGCAGAACTGGGCAAATTAGACTACATCTCAGCTGGGGTAGGCTTATATGAAACAACTGCCCTCATCCTGCCCATAACTGTGGAAACAGCAGATTTTCTCTGTAACCAACAAATCCTCTGTGATAAGTAAATCTGGATACTGGTACTTCATCATGTACTCAACGTCCAAAGCCATTTTCAATAGTTTCCATGCAATATAGTCAGCAATAAGTGTGAAAATATCTCCAAAGAGGCCAAAATGGCCTCGGTCAGGTACTTTGGATGACCTGTGGATGATCTTCAATGAAGAGCTTCAAGATCAAATTTTTGCATACTTATAGAGGACATATATATGTATTATCTATACCAACCATAGGATGATCTAACTTTCGGTATATGAAAACTGGGCCAAAATGTGAAAAAATGGCCAAAATCTGACTTTTAAGAGACCATCAGTGACCTTGAAATTGAATGTCAAGGTCACAAAACAATAGCGTTCATGGCATTTGCCCATACATACCCACATACCAAATTTGAAAAGTCTAACTAAGATATTTTTTAAGTTATTGCATCCAAAAGGAAATCTCTGCGGCGGCGTGACTGTACTGAATCCTAAGTATCCCCGACTTTCGTCCGGGGATACAATAAAGGACATATCATGTAAAATTCAGGAACCTAGGTGTAAACCTTCTTGAGACAGCCTTATTCAGATGCACACAATCTCTTTGCACATCCAGAACCATCTACCAGTTGCATCCAGTGGATACAATTAAAAGTGAGAAACTCTGACAACAAAACTGATTTCAGGGGTTAGATGGTGAATCTGATCAACTACAGCTATGCATGAATGAAACACCTCCTTATCAGAGTATTACACATCCTCCAAACATCAGTGGGTGAAGGTTATTTTAAAATCCCTGACATGCTAAAATGATCTGATTTAAGGTCACTAGCCCATGGCAGGCCATGACCTAAAACAGGGTCATTAACTTATTGATGTGATGTCAGAAGGAAAATCATCCACATTATCCATTATGGTAGCTGTTGTAAGGTCCCTATCAAAGTATTTCACCAATGGCAAGATTCATTGCTTTACATAAAGTCTGAGGTGCTGTTTGTGGAGTTGCCCATGGGTTTGATTGAACAGAAAGACCTGTCACCAGGAAGCGATCCCTCAAAAGTGTCTTTAATGTCAAAGGGCTTAACAGAAGTATCATTAAGTGGCTCAAAAGGAGGTATGGCTAACAAAGAAAGAACCAACTATATTTTAAGAATGAACTCACCTCGTATCTCTCTCTGTGAAAAAAAAACTATTTGCCATAGTTTAGCTTTTTTTAAGGGGCTTAAATACTTGCTATCACTCTTTCAGAGAATGCTTGCTCACAAATATGGGAAGCTCTAGGGCCAAGCATGAGGTTTAAATATGGGATATCCATATCTATATCATCTGGATCATCTCAAATTTCTCTGGAAATGTTATCTATAGCACATCCAGTTCAATCTGGAGTACCAGTAATTGTTATATCACTAAAGGACCACATAAAGACATTGAATATACATACAGAACATTAGTTAAGTAATGACCTAGGTGCATTTCCTTTGCTCCTCTTTGCTGGCAATTATTCAGGGGACAGTAATTCACAGAGTACATGATAAAACTAGAAATAGGATGCCCTGTTGATAGTAGATGCGAATAGAAACAGGATAGCATAGAAGAACACACATTATCATGTGTAATGTCCACCCCATAAACCTTTTGCCAAAATTGTACAGTAGTCTTACAAGCCCCTGTTGCATTTGTAAAATATATCAATGATGCTTAAATATTTATTGGTGTAGATGTAAATTATTTCAGCTTCATGCCTTTTTGCATTGGTTGGGTCGAAAATTTTGACGAAATCACTCTATCTTGCACGGTTAAGAAGATAGAAGCAAATTCCTGTTTTTCTATTTTTGGCAAGAATTTGAAAATTCAAAATGGCCGCCATTTTTGGGAAAAGGAAATTTTTTGAAAATTGCCTAGAGTACATTTCTTAGATACCCTATGGGTTGAAAATTTCAACGAAATAACTCTATTTTGCATGGTTAAGGCCAATTTGTGTTTTTCCATTTTGGGCAAAAATTCTAAAATTCAAAATGGCCGCCATATGTGGGGAGGAGAAAATTTTTTGAAAATTGCAAAGAGTACATTTCTTAGATACCCTGTGGCTCGAAAATTTCGACGAAATCGCTCTATCTCGCACGGTTAAGGAGATAGAAGCAATTTTGTGTTTTGCCATTTTTGGCAAAAATTCGAAAAATCAAAATGGCCGCCATTTTTGGGGAGGGGAAATTTTTTGAAAATTGCAAAGAGTACATTCCTTAGATACCCTGTGGGTTGAAAATTTCTACGAAATCCTTTAACATTCCTTAGATACCCTGTGGGTCGAACAATTTCGACGAAATCGCTCTATCTCGCACAGTTTAGGAGATATGAGCACATTTGCCTTTTTCAGTATTCAAAATAGCCAATTTTTCATTTATTTAATTAATTACTCACTCATCTATGAAGCAATTCCCCCCAAAAGCAATCCCATACAAGCTATTAACCCAATGAACCTCCATACCAAATTTCAGAAAGTTAGGCTTAATAGCATTCCTTAAAATGTCTGGAAACCAAAGAGCTACTCAAAAGTAGCAAAGTAGCTATTACTCAGTTAGCTATAGAGCTATCATCACCAAAAGCAATCCCATACAAGCTATTAACCCAATAAACCTGCATGCCAAATTTGGTAAAGATAGGATAAGAACTGTTGCCTAAAATGTCTGGAAACCAAGTGGGACGGCGGACGGTAGACGGCGGAAAAAGCAAAAATAATATGTCCACCCCCCAGTGGGGTGGACATAACTAAGACACTGGGGTTGTCACCTGCTTTGCTCTACCCACACATGGGAACACCTAATTATGTCTCTCCTAAATTTGACACACTAATGCAACATCCACAATTCTGTAACACACAAAGAATAGTAAAAGAATCATCTATGTAGCAGGTTAAATCAATCACATATTCAAAACAGACATCCAATTTCCTTCTGTCAAACCAAAAGATAAAGCAGGTGCAGTGAGTCGCCTTTCTTTGAGCAGTAAAACAACTACTGGTCTGGCCAGGAGTGACACTCTGTTGTACCTTTTTTCTGGAATTAGGAGGGACTAGTTGGTGTCAAACTGAGGTGTCTGTTATGTAAATTCATAGTACAGTACATTGTATACATGTATTGTTATAAATTGCTATGTTACAAAGATAATGCATCAAATTTCTGCTAATATTAGTGAATAAATTGTTATTACCATACAGCAAATTAAGATGTTTTATCACACTGTGTCATATAAAAATACTTAAGATAAATGCATTGTCTTAACCAACCTTTTACTGATTAACAAGATTATAAATGGTTACTTTAAAATTTTAACAATGTAAAATTGATTGAGAGTGTTTGTGACTTTAACAGTTTTGAGTTATTTGACTTGAGACAACATAGTTTTTTGGACCTAAAAGGCTGCATCAACCAAATGAACAATACTTTACACATCAGCTAAAAGTCCATCACAGGAAGGACAAAGCATACACACCAGCTGAGGATTCGGCAGCAGAAACTAAATGCCATAGGCAAATAAATTTATATTTTCTCAGTATAATTTGTTTTAGTCTCATGCAAGATCATGTTACACAGCTGACCATTTGTCGAACCACTGGTCATTGGATATTCACACAGACAGGACTATTACAAAGTAAACACTGTAACTCATTATACTGGGGTTTTAGTATTTTCTTTCCTGCCACAGAATCACATAAAAATGTTTCTTTTTGATCTTTAATTGTAACTGACATCCTTTGAATGAGAACAGAAAACAAAATTTTATATCTTACAAACACAGGGATGTTATGACTAACAGAATAAATTTCAAAGCAACAAGACCATGCCATGAGTGATGAACATCATCTTAAAGCAAGTGTGATTGGATTTTAAGAAAATTAAGCAAACAAAATATAACAATATACTAATTGATAAGTGTAAAATTACTAAGACATTAACAGAAATTAATGATTATGTCAAGCACCTTTATATATGCACATATTACTCTAATACATCAAATGTTCTTTATTGTAAATAACTGTTGCAATCAAGTATTGGCTTAGTTCATAGCCAAAAGTGTGGAAAATGTAAAGATATTATCTATTAACATAATGCTACTCTTATTATCTTAACAATTTTCAGCTATTTCAGAATCTGGAAATAATTTTGATACATAAAAAAAAAACAAGCAGGATGTAAACCCAGTAAACTAATTGGCTGAACATCTATTTTGCATGCATAAATTATACCAAATAACTTCTACTTGACCAAAATTACACTTTCCTCTCATCCTATACTGAATTACTTCATCCATTAGTAAATATGATACAGACAAAATCTTCATTCACTAATTGACACATATATTAGAGACACATTGATCTATCTCCTATAAAATGTCATGGATATAAAAATGTTGTACTGACCTCTTCTCAGACTTTGAAATAATCTCTCAATTTTGTATCGTCGTTTAACATACTGTTTTCTTTGGTATTTTTCTGTTTGGACATCAGTCTATCCGTCTGTTGGTATGATAATTCACAATGTACTAAACTGATTGCACTATTTTTTTTTCACACGAAGTAAAAACATTTGCAACAAAGAACAGATTATAATTTGATGGTAATTTGGTTTATGTGTTTGGAAATAGAAGCAGAGAATTTACAGTGCATTACAGAATAGCTATTTCTAGCTGATGGCAAGTGAAAAAAGTCAAAACCAGGTTGTACTGTCTGTACTACTGATGGGAAGGTTTGGAGAGACGTTGACGTGAGGTGGACATCCGTGTTTTACCAACACTCCCCATAGTTCCTTGTGGAGACGACTGATACTGTCTATGTTGTGCTTTCTGAAATGACAAGGGAAAGAAATCAATGTACTTGTTAAGACATTGTGTAGATTATAATTTTCACAATGTGCAATTCCTCTGGGTTACATTTAAGTTGTACCACAAAATAGACAGATATGCCATTACAGAAATGAATGAGATACGCCAGAAGTAAAAAGACATGTCACAAGCAAAAGCTGCATTGTTTTGTAAGTGATTATTTCAAATTATAAAGCATTTATTTACACAAACACTTCCCAGAAATAAGCTTTCTTATTTTAAATGTATAACTGTTTAGGCTAAACTACCACTCTCTATGTTCATATATAATTCTTCTACAAATATTGGCTGCCAATCAAACTCCCAAACTAGAATCTGTGGGAGGACAAAATTGCTGTATTTGTCATCCAAGGCCTTGGTTTGCCATTACCTGCCAATACATTCCATAGGTCTAATTGCACTAATGAAAGAGATATTAAGCAATGACCTGAAATTTATCTAGTGCCTAGATACTGATTTGAGGAACTTGTTGATCTATGTGTCGTACTTTCTCAGAAAATCTGGTGAATAGAAGTACCTGAAAGATACGCTTTTCATGATATGACCTTGATAAGGGTTAAAATGAAGCAAGTCAAAGAAATTTCCCATGTCTATGGATGATAACTACCAAGCATTTTGACAGACTCTCTATTAGGGCAGCACAGGCTGTCTGAAAAGGGGGGGGAGGGGGGCAAAACCGATGTGTCCCCTTTTCAAGGGTTGCTTTAACAGAAGACATTTAATTTATATACATTGTAAAAACATTTGTACAAGTACATTTTATCACCTGATCTGATCTGAAAATTGACTGGAGTGAGGATATTAAAGTAGTTAATGTATACACGAAATTTAATAGAGCCATGTCACAAAGTTTCTGACAAAAAACATTGTTAAAAGTAATAAAATGGATTAGTGTAGTCACTTTTAGAAACTTTAAGGTGATTAAAATTAAAGCTACAGCATTCAACTTCCCCACAGATGAAATCACATTTAAAACTACAGCATTCAACTTCCCCACAGATGAAATTACATTTATAGAAGTCTATTGTCTAGTCCATTTTGAGGCTACTCAGACTAACCATTTCAAAGTTAAATGGTAAAATTTGTGAAAATCAAGAAGCAGGCCCACATGGGATAATCTAGCACAAGAGTCCCTGGGTCGGGTCTTTATGGGCCTAAGGTCAAGGTCTCTACACCAATGTTAAAGGTTAAATCAAGGTAACACCATGACATTGCACACCTACATCCCCCAACCAATGCCCCTACCAAAAATTAACTTCCTACACATTAAGGTTTCTGAGATACAGCCAAGACAAGAATTTAAAGTCAAGGTCACTATGGCAATGTCAAAAGTTAAAACAAAGTCACACCATGATGTTGCACATCTACAACCCAAAACCAATGTCCGCCATCATGCCTGGAAGTTCCTAAACCTCATGGTTTCTGAGATACAGCCCAGACAAGATATTTTTTATCTCTGCCCACTTGTCTGACTAACCGCCCATCTGCCCGTCAACCTGCCCAGCCAGCTACCATGTGTGAAAACAATACTCTAACAGCCTTGTTTTTCGGGTCAAGGGTTTACTATACAGATCCCAATGTGCTCAAAATATTAAAACTACAGACTTCAAATTTTTACAAACAGAGATCATATTGAGATGTTATATCTAGTATAGTTTAAAGCCAGCCAGCCTCACCATTTAAAAATGAGAGGGCAAAATATGTGAATGACATAGGAATAGGTCCCCAGATGTGGTCTTAAAGGATAATTTGCATATTTGTGAAGAATATAATTATTACTGTGTTCTCAGGCAAAAATTTTAGCTGGATGTACCACATAGTTTGTGACATAGAAGGTGGCAATAAGTTTATTATTGGGAGTTTAAGGTCACCTTAAAATATGGTTTCTTACCTGGCCCAAAGACATGTGTGTGCCAGATCTGAAAGAAATCACTGAAATCATTTTTGAGTTACTGTCCAAACAAATCAAAACATATGGCAGCACGACACAGGTGAATCCAGTATATTCCCAACTATTATCTGAGGATACAACTAAAATAATGACACTTGTTGATGACCAATGAAACTAGATTGGGCCAACTCGGCGCCAACATATCCCCAGACAGGTCATCACTCACGCCACAGGTTTTGATCGGAAATTTTTTAAAACATAATTACCCATTATTATATGAACTTCAGCACATCAATCTACTCTGTTTATATCTCCCCAAGGAAGATGGTGTATCCCCAGACGCCGAATACATAACTCAAATTATATTTTCAATCTTCCTGCAATGATAACTCTAAACCTATTTTCAAAGTATTTAAATGATTGATGATTGAATGTCCATTCTAAAATAATAATCCCAAAAAGACAAAAGAGCATATCTGTTTCTATATTTGTTGACAAATAAAATATTATTTTTAACTCAACTCATCATATTTTTCAATCTTCCTTCAAAGTATTTAAATGATTGATGATTCAATGTCCATTCTAAAATTCATAATCCCAAAAGCGCATATCTGTTTCTATATTTGTTCACAAATAAAATATTATTTAAAAAAAAATTGTTTATATTATTATTTTATTATTTTATTTTTAGAATTTGCAAATTGTTTTCAGTTATTCATTTCCTCTATACCTATATATGTGGTCCATATATATGCAACCTAAATATGTGACACAATCTCAGTTCTGACTCCCCTTTGTGTTATATGTAATGAAGCCCACCACCTCCCACCCCCACCCCTCTCCCCTTCTCCACACCTCTCTCACTATTACACAAGATCTGCAACCCCATTGAGTTCTTTGTTTCTCTTCTGATATCATTAAATACCATTGTTTATTTAGTGTCACTCAATATAGCTGGAGGTCCCAGAGGTGGGTGGGGGGAATCCGGGTGGGGGATGTGGGTTGAGCATAAATGGTAAACAAACAATCTATATAAAAGGGGTACTCAAATACAAAAAGAATTGAGAATTTTAAGTATGTGATTATCAACTGAAATGAGTTCATAACTGTAGGAGCTGTGCCAAAATTAACTGAGGCAAGTTGAATAAAACTGGGCTAGTTGAGGGTTAAAAATCCCCTAGTTTTACTACATAAGGATATAATTTCATTAATATTGGGACTTAAAGCTCACTTAAAGTGTCCATTTTGTCTACTTGAATATGTTTAACCAGTTTCATTTTAAAAAGTGAAAAACTCAGCAAGCAGAGGTATAACACACAAAAATAAGTTCTTAAAAGACTAAGATAGCCATAACATTATTAATATTCAAAATTTAAATAGACAGGCATTTCCTTTTAAAAATTCAAAGATTTCAGCTCTATACCCCACATCGTTTGACAGTTACTGGGCTTTAAAGTGGCATAATATCCATAAATTGGGTTTCTGTGGGCATTTTACAATTGTTAAAGAGACCTTAGCAATTAAACTACAGATCTGAAACTTTTTGGGGGACATACATAACAAACAAAAATTATATATAATACAGTTTAAGACTTGTCACACTAAGCATTTCCAAATAACAGGGCAACATACGGAAAAAATGTCAAAAAAGGCACTTGGGCGAGTGTCTATGGCCCTCATACACAGGTTAAATGTCTACTAAAAACCTTGATTTTCGGCATATGTAAAAAGGACATAATAATGCATTCCCAGATGGGATTTCAGCTCCATCAATCACATAGTTTAACAGTTACAGGGCTTAAAGGTGGTAAAAAGTCCAAATATTGGGTCATTGTGGGCCTTTTAGAGATCTCGATGTGGCTTTCAAATTAAAGCTTCAGACTTAAAATTTGTTACATACTAAGATTACACATAGAATATGTATCTAATAAAGTTTGAAACTTCTCAGACTTACCATTTCCAAGTTACAGAGCAAAATATGTGAAAAATGTCTTAAAAGGGTCACTCAGGTGGGTGTTTAAGGTCCTCATACACAGGTTAAATGTCTACTTGAAGCCTTGATTTTTGGCACATGTAAAAAGAACATAATAATGTATTCCCAGATGAGATTTCAGCTCTATCAGTCACATAGTTTAACAGTCACAGGCCTTAAAATTGGCAAAAAGTCCAAATATTGGGTCTTTATGGGGCCTTCTAGAGACCTAAATGTAGCCTTCAAATTAAAGCTTCAGACTTAAAATTTGTCACATACTAAGATTACACATAGAATATGCATCTAATACAGTTTGAAACTTCTTAGACTTACCATTTCCAAGTTACAGGGAAAAATATGTGAAAAATGTCTAAAAATGGTCACTCGGGTGGGGATTTATGGTCCTCATACACAGGTTAAATGTCTTCTTAAAGCCTTAATTTTTGGCACATATAAAAATAACATACTAATATCTTCTCAGATAGGATTTGAGCTCTATCAGTCACATAGTTTGACAGTCACAGGGCTTAAAAGTAGCAAAAAGTCCAAATATTGGGTCTTTGGGAGCCTTTTAGAGACCTCAATTTGACCTTCAAAATTAAAGCTTCAGACTTAAAATCTGTTACATACTAAGATTACACACAGAATATATATCTAATACAGTTTGAAACTTCTCAGACTTACCATTTCCAAGTTACAGGGAAAAAGATGTGAAAAATGTCTTATAAGGGTCACTCGGGTGGGTGTTTATGGTCCTGATACACAGGTTAACTGTCTATTAAAGGCCTAAATGTTGGGGCACATATAAGAAAACACATAGATATATTCCCAGATGATATTTAACTTAGATGAGAGACATAGTTTGAAAGCTACAGTGCTTGAAAGTGGCAAAAAGTGCATAAATTGGGTCTCTGTGGGCACTTTTGAGACCTTAAGTCGACCCCTTTGGGTAAACCTACAGCCCTAAAATTTTCTACAGACAAGGATTACATATCAAAGTTATACCTAGCGCAGTTTGAGACTCACCAGAATTATCACTTCCAAATTATAGGGCAAAATATGTGTAAAGTATAGCAAAAAATCCCTAAGTGGGGGTATTTATGGGCCTCAAACACAATTTTCTCCTCAACTTAAAGTCATGATTTTCGGCACATGTACTAAGAACATATTAATGTGTTGTCAGGTAAAATTTCAGCCAGCTGAGCATCATAGTTTGTGACCTACAGGGCTCTAAGTGGCCAAAAGTGCAATTTCTGACCTTAAGGTGGCCATAAGTTCTTTTTTACTGGGAGTTTAAGGTCACCTTAAAATAGGGATCTTCCTTTGGGCACCCTTAACATGTGTACCAAGTTTGAAAAAAAAATATTAATTTGTTTTTGAGTTATCGCGTCCACAAGGAAATTTCTACGGCGGCGGCGGCGGCGGCGGCGGCGCGACGGACCTGAATCCAATATATCCCCGACTTTCGTCTGGGGATATAATAATTTTTCATTAACACATTATAAAGGACTTCAACCATAAACTGCTTATACTTTTCTCTTTTTTTTTGTAAATACATGTAATTTGTGCATTTTTTTCAGTATAAACTTCAGCTACTTGGGTACAGAAATATGCCAAATCATTTATGAAAGGCCTCTGACAAAATTGCAATCCAACCTGGTTCTCAAGTAGTTTGTGGTAAACCTCCTCTGAAGGTGTGGGCTGTTTGTGTGATTGGTTCAGAGGTTTCTGTAAACTGTACATCCTGTCTGGTAGTGGAGGAGGCTGTCGTGGAAGTGTGCTATCAGCCTGAGATGATAGCTTCATAACAATAAAAAAGCAATTATATCAAATATTGTACATATAAATGTTTTTCATATATTTCTGACAATTAAATGCGCTAATTTTCACAGAGCAAAGTCTGAGCAATTTTGTGAATTAGTTCTAAATTATTATTATAATGGTATTGAGTACATACATAAAATAATGAATTTCATGCAGTAAACAACAATGCTAAGAAAACATGCTAGAATTATTTTTTTGCATAAACTTACTTTCACTGCATTCTCACAAGCAAATTTGTTTGTAAGTTAGTAGGGGTTAGCAAAATACAATTTCTGTATATCTATTTAATGTACCTAGATCTATATCCGAAAAATGTGTCAACTAGAACATTTACTTTTACTCAGCCAGAAGGGAGATATGATGGGCCAAATGTCCCCAATGAAAGAGGGCTCAAAGGCAAAAAAAAAGGTTATTCTTTGTACAAAACCTGAAATGGCCAACAAAACATGAGAAAATCCATTTTATCTGATTCCTAAATATTTGATAATGTTTATTCCCTGTGATTGAAAAATTCACCCAAATTATTCTATCTTGTTTTGTATATAAGATAAATATGATGTTTTATTTTATGCAAAAATCCATGATGTTTGCCAAAATATAAGAAAATCTGACTTTCCTGATGTTTGTTTTATGCAATTGTTAATACCCTATGGGTCCAAAATTCAATTAGAAGTTCTTTTCACACTTCACTTATGAGATAAATATATATTTAAACTTTCTGCAAAAATCAAAGATGTCCAACAAAATATTAGAAAATCAATCAATAATCAGCAAGATAAAGGAACCATGAACAATGGGCCAACCACAAATCTGACCTCATAAAACAATTTCCAGTTAATTTATGCATCCCCCTAGAAGCAATAATAAAACATAAAGAGTTTTTTAAAATCTGTTTTTTGGAAATCATAAGACATAAGATTTTATTTATCAGTTTATCACAGTGACATGTAACATAATGAAAAAACAGTCAACAGCCCGGATGGAGACTTGAGTTAATAAAGCTGTAGTAGTTGTGGTATGAGACTGTAAGGAGAAGGTAAGCTTTACTGTGTTTTGTAACTGATGGGAAAGATTATCTAAAAACTGTATCAGTTGCAGTATTAGACTGTAAGCAGAATAACAGCATGCACAGCTAGGCTTGATAAAGCTCAGTGAGAGTGAACCTTTCCATTTTCTTTCAGTTGCTTTTTTGTAAGACAGAAAAGATAGACACATTGTTCACATATTCTCCTCTTTGTTTGAATGGGGGAAGTGAGACTTACAACACACACACATAATCTTACTTCCCCATCTCACTTCCCCCCATCCCCCATACACAGAGGAAATTCTTTTCTCACATGCATTTTTATTTGAGTGAGGGGAGTGGGGAGGGGGCAGATCTGTGCAGAAAAAGACTGCCTCTTCCTCACTCCCCTCACTGAAATAAAATGCAGGTGACAAAAAGATTACTTACTGTAGTAGAATGTTTAGGTTTTACAGCAATTACTTAATTATGTAAGGGGCTACAGTTCTGAAATTTTACTATGTTATAACTGACACAAAACTACATCAAAAACACATTTAACAAAATGCTCTAAATTTGAAAATTTTAATTACTTAAATGTAGCTTTTATAAGCTACAAACTTACCATGTGGGACTCAATGCTGTTCTCGGATGGCCACAAGGCATCATGGCCAACATCCATGAAAAATAGACATTTATAGTTGGCCGTAGCCTCAAGTTGTCGTCATGTGATAACTTCTGACCAATCGCCCTACTTTCTCGTTGAAATTTTGAAAACCTACCCCTCAGCTGTAAACAGCGGGGAGGCAGGGTGGGACTCTTCTAAGTCCCACATGGTAAGCTTGTAGCTTATAAAAGCTACATTTAAGTAATTACAATTTTCAATTTTATTACGCTACAATAGCTTACCATGTGGGACTCAATGCTGAATCCAAACGCCAGGTGGCAGGATTACAGCTGAGACTGGAAGATATGTCGATTTTTCTTAGATTTGATGTAATATAGATAGAATAGAATGGAAGACAGTGCTAAAAACTGTCTAGATGTTTTGATTGTAAGACGGAAGTGCAGTAGTGCTCACTTAGAGGTCTAAGGGTCCTCAGGGGCCCTTCACGAGTGACAAACCAGCCCAATGGTTGGAATTCTCATAAAATTTTTTGCCACCGAATATGAGATTAATGACAACTTTAATAAGTCCTTAATACATATTATATTTGATCAACTAAAAACAAAATGACCTTACCCGTAACATCTTGAAGGTAAAACTATACCTAGATCCTGGGATTAGACTCCTGAAGACTTGGTTGTAGCGGATGTGCCCCCCCCCCCCCCCCCCCCCCTTTTTTCTTTCCGAGGACAACTGGTGTGAGGGGAAGGATCTAGGACTTGTTGTGCTGCCACCACTGGTCCCACCCAGAGACATATTGTTGTCATTGTCTGACCAAGTAAGGTCTTTGAGGTAAAAATTTGTAAATGTGTTGTGAGCTTTCCAGTGACAGGCTTGCATGATTTGGTCAACCAATACCCCACCATAAAAGGCCTTAGAGGCCCGAATGTCATGCGCTTTAACTTGGACCAAGTCCAAGGCTTGTTGGTCTGCTTGTTTATAACAAAGTAGAATGGTTTGTTTCAACCAGGAAGAGAGAGTAGCGGGTCTGATGTCTGAGGTATGTTCTTTCTTGAAGGAGATGAAAAGGAGGGATCGAGACCCTCTCAGGTCTTTGGTTCGATCAAAATATTACCTCAGGGCCCGCACCAGACTCATGGTACTGTCTTCTTTGAATTGTCTATCTACAATGGTAGTCAAAGCAGGAATAGTCACCGGAGACACACTTTGAGAACCTTCTCGTGCTAGTTGGTTTTTTGGCTATGAAGTCAGAAGAAGGGAACAAGGCAACCTTTTCCCATTGGCCTAGATTAGATACTTTGTTTGCAACCCAGGCATGGATTTCGCTGCGGCACTTGTCGGAGGCCAAAGCTAGCAAGAAAGCAGTTCTGAGAGTAAGATGTTTGAGGTCTGTGTCTTTCATAGGCTCAAAGGGTACTTTTGTGAGCTCATTAAGAACAACAGAAAGGTTCCACTTGGGAAGATTCCTGGAACTTTTGAGACAATCCCTATGAAAGCTGGAGAGTAACCTATGAAGGTCTGAACTTTGTGCAATATGGTGGCCCGTTGGGCCCAAAGTGTCAACAATGGCCGTCCTGTAACCATCGATGGTCGAGGGGCGCCTGTTTAGATCTTGGTACAGGTACATGAAAAAGTCTGAGACTTGTTTCACAGAGGGAGTGAAGTCCCCCAAAATTTATCTGCACCATTTCTCAAATAAGGCCCACTTTAACTTGTAGATGGTTCTTGTTGATGACCTCTGAGGTGCAGCAATTCTCTCTGCCACCTCCACAGAGAAGCCTTGTTCTTGGAGCTGTCCACTCCTAGACACCAGGCGTGGAGGTTGAGATGCTGTGGATTGCTGTGGAACACATAATTATGGGACTGTTTGAGAAGAGTCGTTGACACCTGAAGTTGCAGTGGGATCTCTGTTGAGAGCTGCACTAGGTCCCAAAACCAGGGCATCCCTGGCCAGCCTGGGGCTATTACGATGATCAGGCAATAACATTGCCTGATTTTTTTGGATCACCCTGTGAAGGAGAGCCGTCGGAGGGTAAGCATAGGCAGTGAGACCCGTCCAGTTTATGTTCAGAGCATCTATGTCCCAAGCCTTTGGGTCTGGGACAGGAGATATGTACAGTGGATGTTTGTGGTTCAGATGAGTGGCAAATAAGTTTACATGAGGTGTGAACCACTTTTGGCAGATCTGTTTGAACACCTGTGGATGCAGTGACCATTCTGTTGACTGCACTTGGTTTGACGTGGACAGAAGGTCAGCCATCACATTCAGGCACCCTGGAATGTGTCTGGCTTTTAATGTTACGTGATAGTGATGACACCAGGTCATGATCTTCCACAGGAGAGCACACATCTCTGCTGAGTGAGTTCCTCCTTGTTTGTTTATGTAGGCTACCACTGTTGAGTTGTCCGTTGCAACTAGTACTGTTTGGTTCTGGCACTGGTCCTTGAAGCTTCGAAGGGCCAGGGAGACCACCTTCAATTCTACGATGTTTATGTGTAGCCTTTTTTCCCGGTCTGACCACAGACCCTTTGTAGAACTTTGATGTAAGTGAGCACCAGCGATTGAGGATATCTCCAGTGCTCCTTGAGATGAAACTGAAAGGGCCTCGTGTAAAGGTGTCCCTCCGGGACCATTTTCTCCATTGAAGCAAGCAACCCAATTAGCGACTTCAAATATCTTGCAGTCAAAACACATTTTGAAGTTTGAGCCATCTCTCTTGAGTGGGTTTTACAAGGGCTGAATCTAGATGGTATTCGTAGCCCACGAATGAAAACACCTGAGTAGGTTTCAGTTCTGATTTTTCCCGATTTATTATCCAACCCAAGGACAGTGTTAGATCTACCACCGCCTGAGTGTTCACTTGGGCTTCCTCCTGAGACTGGGACCTGATCAGCCAGTTGTCCAGGTATTGGTGAAGTCTGAGTCCTCTGGAGAGGGCCATTAGCTTCACTTCCGTTACAATCAATGTAACGACCTGGGGGGCTGTGGCTAGTCCGAATGGGAGGGAGGTGACCTAGAACAACTGAGACTTGTAGCAAAACCTTAGGTATTTCCTTGAGTTTGGATGGATGGGGATGTGCAGGTAAGCGTCCAACAGATCTATCGACGATACCCATTCCCCTGGAATCAGGGAGGTCCTGATGGTCCATTTTGAACTTTTTTATGCGTAGAAAAGTGTTGAGCCTGACTGAGCTATGACTGGCCTCCACCTTTGGTGAGGCTTGGGTACTTGGAACAGGCGACTGTAAAACCTGAGAGATTTTACATTTTTCACCCTTTCGATTGCGTTCTATGACAGAAGAGACTGGATACAAGTGGCCAGTGCTTGGTCTTTTTGACGGGTCTTGTACTCTGACAGAATCAGAGGGAATCTGACCAAATTTGGTTTTGAAAGGAATGGCAGTAGGTAGCCATTGGTGATGATGTTTAACACGTTTGAAGAACATTTGTTTGTTTGCCAGTCTCTTCTGAAAGAGCGGAGGTGACCTCCTACAGGTGGACTGAGGGAGGCTTTTAAGGAGTCATTGTAGAGAGGGGTTTCCATGCCCCTGCCCCCTGTGGTGGGGTCAAAAACTACCCCTGAAGCCTCTGAAGTTCGGTTTGTCCCTTCCTGAGGAATACGATTGGTTACTGCTTTGTGAGGAGTTGCCCCCATAGGGGCGTTTCCTGTAGGAGCCTCTTTTCTTGTTGTGGGGACCATGAAAGGGCTTATAGGGTCCGAAACCCTGACAGTCTTTAGAGGTGCCTTTTTTGAGGAGGAAGTCTTCACCTTCCTTCACAAGTTGAGACTGGAACAAGGAGGGGTCCCAAAAAGACGAGTTCCTGAGTTCTTGGCATCTCGTTTCCCCTAATTGTGGTTGCAAGAGGCTTCGCTGCCAAGCAAGCCAGTGTTACCCATAGAATATAGTTCCTTCTGGAGTATATGGGCTAGGGTTTTGCTGAGGCATGTAAGAGCCCTGTGTTGGATAAGAACCGTCTTATTCCAAAAATCTAAGTACTCACAGGCTTGTTCATAACCATGCTTTGCTGCTTTCTCAGGATTGGCACCTTTCTGGATCTGAGTCTTAACTATCTTGATGGTTGATTTAATGCTATGTTGACACTTTTCAAGAGAAGCATTGCAAGAAGATGAAGTTTTGGCAAAGGCCGCAGTGAAGTTGAGCGTGGAGATATTTTGCCTAGCTTGGTGTTCCAATTCTTTAAGAATTGGAAGGGGAACCTTGCCCATAGTAGCCCCAGTGGGTTTAGGAGTAATACAGATTTTGGCAAAATCCATATTCAACTCCTGAAATATTTCCTGATAACAGGGCTGTCCCACCCTGTACTACTTTGTAGTGGAAGGAGGAGGTTTGATCTATTTACCCTCAGGTAAATTAGCGACCTGAAAGTCATGTTCAAATTTATCAAAGGTGTCTTTGATAACTGAGCTAAGTGAAAGTATAGACGAAGGACCTCTAGGTCATCATTTTGGACTCAGTTTTGCGTATGACGCACCTATGATTTGGAATGACCTTCCTGACGAGGTCCGTTCTGCAAACTCACTTGCCTCCTTCAGGTTAAAGCTGAAGTCATACCTCTTTGGAAAAGCATATCCACCCTAAATTTCCAATCTCCTCCTGCTTTCTCCGCAGTGCTGACCCCTGCAATGTCTCTGGTTTATGAATATTGAACAATGTTTTTCGTGTGATGTGCCTTAGAGTCTGTCTTTATGACAGAGATTAAGCGCTATAAAAGTCCAATTAGAACTAGAAATAGGACGCATCTGTGGCCAGATGCTGGATGTATCCACCGACAAAGGCCAACTAACATAGTTTAGAAGATAAAAAGCATTTTTCGTTAATAAGCAAGGTGAAAGCACTTTTAAGTTTGGCTACCCTTATTTGACCCTGTAGCAGGGGCCCAAGGTGAAGTCTGACCACATCAAAAGATTCGCAGTCCATGATTTCGTATAAGTCGTTTTCACATTGCAAACCTCTAGGACCAATAATAAGCAGGAGGGGCCCAAGGTGAAATCTGACCACATGAAAAGATTTGCAGCCCATGACTTCCTCTAAGTTGTTTTCATAATAATGAGTTATTTGTGAAATACTGGCTATCTGCAATACTTGTAGAGATAATTCGCATTTACTCATTTTGAGTAGGTGAATAATTAGCTACGGGTCTGAAACTTCACCAAGTGAAAGCTCTCTCAAAAGTAGGCAAATGAGTTATTTGAGAAAAATTGGCTATCTACAATACTTTTAGAGATAATTCGAATTTACTCATTTTCAGTAGGCGAGTAATTACCTACGGGTCTGGAACTTCACCATGTGAAAGCTCTCCCAAAAGTAGATGAATGAGTTATTTGATAAAAAATTGGATATCTGCAATACTTTTATAGATAATTAGCATTTACTCATTTTGGGTAGGTGAATAATTAGCTACAGGTCTGAAACTTCACCAAGTGAAAGGTCTCCCAAAAGTAGGTGAAGGAGTTATTTGACAAAAATTGGCTATCTGGAATACTTTTAGAGATAATTTGCATTAACTCATTTTCAGTAGGTGAGTAATTACCTACGGGTCTGAAACTTCACCAAGTGAAAGCTCTCCCAAAAGTAGGTGAAGGAGTTATTTGACAAAAATTGGCTATCTGCAATACTTTTAGAGATAATTTGCATTTACTCATTTTGAGTAGGTGAGTAATTACCTACAGGTCTGAAACTTCACCAAGTGAAAGCTCTCCCAAAAGTAGGTGAAGGAGTTATTTGACAAAAATTGGCTATCTGCAATACTTTTAGAGATAATTTGCATTTACTCATTTTGAGTAGGTGAGTAATTACCTACAGGTCTGAAACTTCACCAAGTGAAAGCTCTCCCAAAAGTAGGTGAAGGAGTTATTTGACAAAAATTCGCTATCTGCAATACTTTTAGAGATAATTTGCATTTACTCATTTTGAGTAGGTGAGTAATTACCTACGGGTGTGAAACTTCACCAAGTGAAAGCTCTCCCAAAAGTAGGTGAAGGAGTTATTTGACAAAAATTGGCTATCTGCAATACTTTTAGAGATAATTCGCATTTACTCATTTTGAGTAGGTGAGTAATTACCTACAGGTCTGGAACTTCAGCATGTGAAAGCTCTCCCAAAAGTAGGTGAATGAGTTATTTAAGAAAAATTTGCTATCTGCAATACTTTTAGACAAAATGCAGAATTACTCATTTTTAGTAGGTAAGTAATTTAGCCACAGGCCTAATTTAGATATAAAGCCTACCAATAGAGTACTGTGGTGCACCCTGTAATATACTTTGCAAACTCGAGAAGGCTAGCTATAATATTTTTTTTTGTTAGAGCGGTAATGGTGAAATCTCTCTACACACTACGGCTATCCAGTGGATACAATGATTTACTCAACAGTGAGAACCTGAAAGTAGATATTGGTAAGCTATGCCATGACATAGAGGTCTGCAATTTCACTCTGTTATAGCTGACCAAAAATTATGTGAATAACATATTTAAACAAAATACTGTAAATGTAATAGTTTTCACGTTATAACTGATTTACTCAACAGTGATAACGTCAAAGTAGCTATTACTCAGCTATGCAATGAGCTACATGTCTGAATTTTTTCTATGTTATAGCTGACCCAAAATTAGGTGAACAACATATTTAAGCAAAATACTGTAAATGCAATAGTTTTCAAGTTACAAGTGATTTACTCAATAGTGACAACCTGAAAATAGCTATTGCTCAGCTATGCCATGAGCTATAAGTCTGTAATTTCACGACGTTATAGCTGACCCAAAAGTAGGCGAACAACATATTTTAACAAAATACTCCAAATGCACTATTTTTCAAGTTACAAGTCATTTACTCAACAGTCAGTACCTGAAAATAGCTATTGCTCAGTTGTGCCATGAGCTACAGGTCTGTAATTTCACTATGTTATAGCTGACCCAAAAGTAGCTGAATAACATATTTACACAAATTTCTGTAAATGCAATACTTTTCCAATTACAACTGATTTACTCAACAGTGTGAACTTCAAAGTAGCTATTACTCAGCTATGCAATGAGCCACAGGTCTGGAACTTCACTATGTTATAGCTGACTCCGAAATAGGTGAATAACATATTGAAACAAAATACTCTAAATGTAATACTTTTGAAGTTATAAGTAATTTACTCAACAGTGATAACCTAAAAGTAGCTATTACTCAGCTATGCTATGAGCTACAGGTCTGAAATTTTACTATGTTATAGCTGACATAAAAGTAGCTGAATAACATATTTATACAAAATTCTGTAAATGCAATAGTTTTCAAGTTACAATTGATTTTACTCATGATGGAAGTTACTGAAAAGCCCAAAAGTAGCTATTACTCACTTAGCTATTGAGACAGACACCCAAGTTACTCACCATGTTGTAGCTATGAAAAAAGTATCTGAATAACATATTTTAACAAAATGCTCTAAATGCAACACTTTTTAAGTTATAAGTGATTTAGTGCATGATTTCATGACTTTTAATGCATTTTAGACATTTTTGTCTACCACAGGCCTAATTTAGACATAAAGCCTACCAAAAAGATAGGGTGGCGAGTCCTCTAGCATACCAAGCCACCTGCCAAATATGAAAGAAATCTGGAAAGAAATGTGGACTGTAGGTCGCTAACAAGCAATATTCCACATTTTAGACATTTTTGTCTACCACAGGCCTAATTTAGACATAAAGCCTACCAAAAAGATAGGGTGGCGAGTCCTCTACCATATCAAGTCACCTGCCAAATATGAAAGAAATCCGGAAAGAAATGTGGACTGTAGGTCGCTAACAAGAAATCTCTGCGGACGCGGACGCGGACGAGGGCGCGGACGCGGACGCGGACGACGACGATGATGAATCCATAGTATCCCCGCTTCGCGTCGGGGATACAATTAGAATTAGGTCTGAGCTCTTGACAGCCTTTCTCATCATCCAGACCCATGACTGAAGTTGAGGACCTAGGCATAGACTCCCTGGGGTCAGGGAGGGAAAGAATGTGCCTAAAAGTGTCAACCTTTTCAGCATACTGGGAGAGAATGTCAGACAGAGCTACTTCCCTATAATAAGGGGGGTCTGGATCATGTTGAGGTTGGTCTTGATCAGAGACAGCCCCTGAGGGCTGAGCCCCAGAGGACTTAGAAGACCTGTGTCTGGCTACAGAGGACTGATCCTCCTCTGAGGAAGATGACATATATCTGGACCTGGTTTTATGTTTTTAGGTTTAGCAGATGGGATCCGAGATTCATCGGAAGGTTCCTCCGATGCACTAGCATTCTGATCCGATGCATAATGAGGATCAGATCCGAGACGTGGAGGAATTGCTGGACCATAGTCCACATCCATATCCTTGATCTGAATGGTAGTTCTAGGTCTCGGAGGGGGTAGGTCCAGGTTAACAACAGCACGAGATGATGTACCAGGTTTAGAAGCAGAAACCGAGGTCTGATCCACCTCTGTTTTTTAGAAGTCAGCTCCTCTCGGAGTGACTGAAAAGCTTCCAACATAGATGCCTGGAAAGAACCCATTTGCTGCTGTAAATGGATGTTAAGTGAATTACCCAGGGATTTTTCTAGATTTGTTTCAATTTTCTGCTGTAAGGTAGTAACTGGGGTGGGTGGGACAGTTTTGGCTGGAGTTTTGAGCGACAATGAACTGAAGGGTAGGGGCTGAGGATGTGGGGGTGAGGTAAATAAATTGTCTGCAGCACTCTCAAGGTCTGCATTTGAACCAGTGAAAGAATCCCCGTCGCCCTCACCCAAAAGATCAAGTTCATCATCTTTTGCACTAGAAGCGTCTGCCTTTTGTTTCTTTATATAACGTTTCCTGGGTTGAATTTTATTCATTTGTTCATCTGTGAAAGATGCAAAGATATCACAGGGCGCTTCAAAGGAGACACAGGGGTCATCACCCTTGCCAGATTCCCTACAGGTAGGGCCATAGTTGTGTAAATCAAAAGAGAAACAAAAATGACGGCATTTTCTAGCTCTCGGTTTGTCTTTATTAGTTTTAAACGCAATAAAAGACGTAGATGTAAAAAGCCTGAACCGAGGAAAACTCAAAACACGCGAAAATAAGAAATATACTTATCCTGTCAAAACATAAATTTTACAGAATAATCCATGTTATGTAATAATTTAAAGAAATGACCAAAAATAAACCTCCAACAATACGTAAAAGCTGAGATATAAATGAAAATGTCTGTATAATTTACAGAAAGCTACCAGTTCAACGTGGCCAACGGGAAAGTAGGGCGATTGGTCAGAAGTTATCACGTGATGACAACTTGAGGCTACGGCCAACTATAAATGTCTATTTTTCTTGGACATTGGCCCTGATGCCTTGTGGCCATCCAAGAACAGCATGGAGTCCCACATGGTAAGCTATTGTAGCGTAATAAAAGTAATACTTTTCAAGTTATAAGTGATTTAGTGAATGAATACACAAATTTTAATGCATCAAAAATTCATAAAAAACTAGATTGGGCCAACTCAGCGCCAACATATCCCCAGACAGGTCATCACTCACGCCACAGGTTTTGATCGGGAATTTTTTAAAACATAATTACCCATTATTATATGAACTTCAGCACATCAATCTGCTCTGTTTATATCTCCCCAAGGAAGATGGTGTATCCCCAGACGCCGAATACATAACTCAAATTATATTTTCAATCTTCCTGCAATGATAACTCTAAACCTATTTTCAAAGTATTTAAATGATTGATGATTGAATGTCCATTCTAAAATAATAATCCCAAAAGAGCATATCTGTTTCTATATTTGTTGACAAATAAAATATTATTTTTAACTCAACTCATCATATTTTTCAATCTTCCTTCAAAGTATTTAAATGATTGATGATTCAATGTCCATTCTAAAATTCATAATCCCAAAAGCGCATATCTGTTTCTATATTTGTTCACAAATAAAATATTATTTAAAAAAAAATTATTTATATTATTATTTTATTATATTATTTTTAGAATTTGCAAATTGTTTTCAGTTATTCATTTCCTCTATACCTATATATGTGGTCCATATATATGCAACCTAAATATGTGACACAATCTCAGTTCTGACTCCCCTTTGTGTTATATGTAATGAAGCCCACCACCTCCCACCCCCACCCCTCTCCCCTTCTCCACACCTCTCTCACTATTACACAAGATCTGCAACCCCATTGAGTTCTTTGTTTCTCATCTGATATCATTAAATACCTTTGTTTATTTAGTGTCACTCAATATAGCTGGAGGTCCCAGAGGTGGGTGGGGGGAATCCGGGTGGGGGGATGTGGGTTGAGCATAAATGGTAAACAAACAATCTATATAAAAGGGGTACTCAAATACAAAAAGAATTGAGAATTTTAAGTATGTGATTATCAACTGAAATGAGTTCATAACTGTAGGAGCTGTGCCAAAATTAACTGAGGCAAGTTGAATAAAACTGGGCTAGTTGAGGGTTAAAAATCCCCTAGTTTTACTACATAAGGATATAATTTCATTAATATTGGGACTTAAAGCTCACTTAAAGTGTCCATTTTGTCTACTTCAATATGTTTCACCAGTTTCATTTTAAAAAGTGAAAAACTCAGCAAGCAGAGGTATAACACACAAAAATAAGTTCTTAAAAGACTAAGATAGCCATAACATTATTAATATTCAAAATTTAAATAGACAGGCATTTCCTTTTAAAAATTCAAAGATTTCAGCTCTATAACCCACATAGTTTGACAGTTACTGGGCTTTAAAGTGGCATAATATCCATAAATTGGGTTTCTGTGAGCATTTTACAATTGTTAAAGAGACCTTAGCAATTAAACTACAGATCTGAAACTTTTTGGGGGGACATACATAACAAACAAAAATCATATATAATACAGTTTAAGACTTGTCACACTAAGCATTTCCAAATAACAGGGCAAAATACGGAAAAAATGTCAAAAAAGGCACTTGGGCGAGTGTCTATGGCCCTCATACACAGGTTAAATGTCTACTAAAAACCTTGATTTTCGGCATATGTAAAAAGGACATAATAATGCATTCCCAGATGGGATTTCAGCTCCATCAATCACATAGTTTAACAGTTACAGGGCTTAAAGGTGGTAAAAAGTCCAAATATTGGGTCATTGTGGGCCTTTTAGAGATCTCGATGTGGCTTTCAAATTAAAGCTTCAGACTTAAAATTTGTTACATACTAAGATTACACATAGAATATGTATCTAATAAAGTTTGAAACTTCTCAGACTTACCATTTCCAAGTTACAGAGCAAAATATGTGAAAAATGTCTTAAAAGGGTCACTCAGGTGGGTGTTAAAGGTCCTCATACACAGGTTAAATGTCTACTTGAAGCCTTGATTTTTGGCACATGTAAAAAGAACATAATAATGTATTCCCAGATGAGATTTCAGCTCTATCAGTCACATAGTTTAACAGTCACAGGCCTTAAAATTGGCAAAAAGTCCAAATACTGGGTCTTTATGGGGCCTTCTAGAGACCTAAATGTGGCCTTCAAATTAAAGCTTCAGACTTAAAATTTGTCACATACTAAGATTACACATAGAATATGCATCTAATACAGTTTGAAACTTCTTAGACTTACCATTTCCAAGTTACAGGGAAAAATATGTGAAAAATGTCTAAAAATGGTCACTCGGGTGGGGATTTATGGTCCTCATACACAGGTTAAATGTCTTCTTAAAGCCTTAATTTTTGGCACATATAAAAATAACATACTAATATCTTCTCAGATAGGATTTGAGCTCTATCAGTCACATAGTTTGACAGTCACAGGGCTTAAAAGTAGCAAAAAGTCCAAATATTGGGTCTTTGGGAGCCTTTTAGAGACCTCAATTTGACCTTCAAAATTAAAGCTTCAGACTTAAAATCTGTTACATACTAAGATTACACACAGAATATATATCTAATACAGTTTGAAACTTCTCAGACTTACCATTTCCAAGTTACAGGGAAAAAGATGTGAAAAATGTCTTATAAGGGTCACTCGGGTGGGTGTTTATGGTCCTGATACACAGGTTAACTGTCTATTAAAGGCCTAAATGTTGGGGCACATATAAGAAAACACATAGATATATTCCCAGATGATATTTAACTTAGATGAGAGACATAGTTTGAAAGCTACAGTGCTTGAAAGTGGCAAAAAGTGCATAAATTGGGTCTCTGTGGGCACTTTTGAGACCTTAAGTCGACCCCTTTGGGTAAACCTACAGCCCTAAAATTTTCTACAGACAAGGATTACATATCAAAGTTATACCTAGCGCAGTTTGAGACTCATCAGAATTATCACTTCCAAATTATAGGGCAAAATATGTGTAAAGTATAGCAAAAAATCCCTAAGTGGGGGTATTTATGGGCCTCAAACACAATTTTCTCCTCAACTTAAAGTCATGATTTTCGGCACATGTACTAAGAACATATTAATGTGTTGTCAGGTAAAATTTCAGCCAGCTGAGCATCATAGTTTGTGACCTACAGGGCTCTAAGTGGCCAAAAGTGCAATTTCTGACCTTAAGGTGGCCATAAGTTCTTTTTTACTGGGAGTTTAAGGTCACCTTAAAATAGGGATCTTCCTTTGGGCACCCTTAACATGTGTACCAAGTTTGAAAAAAAAATATTAATTTGTTTTTGAGTTATCGCGTCCACAAGGAAATTTCTACGGCGGCGGCGGCGCGACGGACCTGAATCCAATATATCCCCGACTTTCGTCTGGGGATATAATAATTAAGAAAGATCCAGGCCTGATACTTCCACAAAGGAATCTACTGGTGGCCTAGTACATATATACAAGATATGAGATAAATCCCTGCAATAGTCATTGAGGAAATTGTGATAAAGTGTTGAACTTTTCAGACTTTGGGTGGGGGTATCTCTTTTCTAATGGCTCTGGGGAACAAACGAAGAGACAGATCTGCATGGATTTTACGATTTATCATCCTCGATAGATAAGGTATCTTTTAAAAAAACAGCATGTCTCTGGGTCTTGCAGTTTTGGAGGAGAAGTTTGTTCATGTGGACGTGGACGCCACAGAGTGATGCCATAATGTTAGCTGACTGACAAGTCAGCCGACATAAAAACAGGAATTTTAAGGAAAAAGGTCATTAAAAGTCTTCCTTAAACTTAATCAGTGTGTCAAGTTGAACTGATGTGATTGAACAGTAAGTCGGTTGGGAGCTGAAAACCCTCATTTTTACTTCAAGGTAGCCATGACTATACTTGTATTGGAACTCCTAGGTGGAAAGAGAATAAGAATGTCCCTATTTTCATCTTTACTAACATTTGACTGTATACTTTTTGCATTAACAGCTTTTGTAACGGTTTGCCTGTCATTATTCTGACCTTGCAAAACTTCCTCTAAATTGGTATCAATATGGTGATCCACCATTAACATTTGCAAGCGCTGAAATCTATTTTTTACTAACACTGAAGCCCCACATGGGCGGGCCCCGGTCACAGTGACACCAGCATTTTCCCTACTATCAGTTTTTGCTACATTTGTTTGCAATTTTCTATTGGAGCAAAGATCAGGACGGGCATGTGGAACAGTATTCGTAATAGCCAAACTTGTGTCAATGGCACTAAAAATTTTATCATCCCTCTTACTGACCTTAGCTGCAACTGGAGAAGTTTCCTGTATAACATCCCCACTAAAAATTCCCGCCTTTTTGATCTGCTGATCCCTATTAGCCACTGCGTTTCCCAGTGCCTGAGCATAAGATTTCTTTTTATCAATTTTTTTGAAAAGCTTTGTTATGTGCAAACCACTTGAATGCTGTATTTTTACTAGCATTTATTTCAGACTGAGACATTGAACATTTGTCATTATATACAACTCGCGACCGAATTTTTTGGGTGGAAACAACCTTTTGTCCACCCCAAGTTATTCGTTTTTTGACATTGTCTTTTTGGTATTTTCATTCCTACAATTTTGTTCAGAATGTGGTATGTTTTCCCAGTTTGTTGGAAACAATAGTTGCAAATGTGCCTGTACATGGTACCTTTGGTGTCATGTGATCTTTGGTGGACACATGTGTCCTGATTGAAGTATGAGCAAGTGAGAACCTTACTACTTTTTAACTTCTTTGGAGACTCATTTGGTGAGGTGGTCACATGTCTTTGAGCATTAGCTCTACGAATTCTATCCAACTTCTCAATCTCACTATAACCTTTGACCTCTGCTTGCTCCATCCTACAAAGCAGGACTGCGTGGCTGGCCCTTGCCGCATCCCAAGAGAAGTCATTAGCATCCTCCATTAACACTATCAGATAATCTAGCATATGTTCCCTAACTTGAGGATCTTTTTCCTCTCTTGACCTGATTTGGGACCACAACCTCAATGGGACCCCCCATCAAAGATTTAATTTTTGTACCTGAGTTCTCATTGTTACCAAGATCCCTGAGTCTCTGGTCCACCTGACTTTGAATATACGCATCTTGTCTGATTCTATATAAATCCGGCAATGCGACCTGTTTTGGTGGCACTGTGACCGAGGCAGCCTGCGAACTGGTTTTCTTTTTGGAAGCTCCTTTCATTTTTTTCGGATCCGAGTGTTTCTTAACATTACTCTTTTCCAAAACTTGCAATCTGTCACTAATAGATGAAAGCCGAGACAAAATTTGGACATTAATCGCCTGCTGAATGGCAACATCTGACAGTGAAGTATGTATCAGAAGTGCTGCGAGAAACACTCAAAGTACTTTGTGTGTTTTGTTTATCTACCTGTTCATTGTCAGAATTTTCAATGACAGCACTGCAATTTAAATCCGAATCACAAGATTCACCCGAATCTGAATCCTGATCATTTTGAATCATTTTGTTCAAAAATTCTGAATCATTTGTATCATTACCAGAATGCAGGTTGTAGTGTTTCTTTTCAATCTCTCCCATTTGTACACCAATAAATATATAAACTAAAATGATAAAATACTAAAACCACTTAAAGTTGTCATGTGCAAGTCTTCTTTAAAAATTATTCTTCTAGATGTGATCCCATGTGCCTCCAACTTCAAAATGGCAGAGTGAAGAGGGGTTTGCAATCACTGACCAGAGAGTGATCAATCAGAAAATGCCACATGTACAATCGATGATCAGCACCAAAATATCAATTTGTCAGTAACACAAATTTTTAAGGTAACACCAACTTCCCCAGAACTGACCTGACCCACACCCACATGTGGGCACGAAATTCCAAATTTAATGACTTTAAGGGGGGGGGGGGGGGGGGGGGGCGCATAGCTCCAATTATATTAACAGTTTAAGGTCAGCATAAAGTCAGGATAATCCTTTGGTAAATCTTAATATATATGCCAAGTTTGGTTGAAAAAAGGGAAAAATAGCAGAGATGCCCGTACCCACAGCCTGGGAAAATAGTTTTCAACACCATGAGATATAGAAGTAGTGAAACAGTACACAGAATGTGATACTTTCAGAGCAGTGTCAGTGTCAAAATAATGTTTAAGTAGAGAAAATAGCATCTAAGAGAAAGAAATTGCATGTAAAGATTAAGTATTAAAACAAGACAATTCAGTAAACTAAAAATTATGAAGCTTTAAGACTTCTCCCATTTTGATTTTCATTTGTATGGTCAAACTAGAAGAATGTTTTTGCTGACAAAAACGAAGCGGCCCTGATGAAAAAGAAGTCACCAATAAAAGATGTCAACATGCATCATAAGCAATAAAATCTGTGAACTTTACTGCATTGTGTATGTTACTTGTCCCTATTTTCATCTTTAATGAGTGCGCACAATTTAAGTGAGGTCAGCTGAACAATACAATAGCTGGAGATTAAAAACTCCATAATTTCACCGCAAGATGGCCATAACTTCATTCATATGGGGACTTTAAGGTGACCATAAAATAATAATGTCCCTTTTCTCATCCTTTATAAGTGCATAAAGTTTAGCCCAGGTCAGTTGAACAATAAGAAAGTTGGAGGTTGAAACTTCCTTTTTCACTGTAAGGTGACCATAACTTCATTCATATTGCGACTTTAAGGTGACCATAATATGAGAATGTCCCTTCAATATCAATATATGTTAGATATGGAAAAAGAAAGGAGCCAGATGGCTTTATTCAAATGCTATGACTTTGGGGGGCCCAAAATTATATTAACAGTTTAAGGTCACCTTAAAGTTAGGATAACCTTTTGGTTTGCCATCCTTTATAAGTGTGCAAAGTTTAACTGAGGTCAGTCGAACAATAGGATACTTGGAGGCTGAAAACCCCCTTATTTCACTTTAAGGTGGCTACAACTCCATTCATACTGAGAGTTTAAGGTGACCATAAGTATTATTTTTATCTAGTTTAATACCAGTGATAATTTTGATATAAAAAAATGGAAAAAGAAAGGAGCCAGAGCATTTTATTTCAATTTGATGACTTTAAGCAGGCCATATGTCCATTAACATTTTGAGTTTAAGGTCACCATACAGTCAGGATATTCCTTTGGCAAATCTTAATATATGTGCCAAGTTTGGTTGAAAAAAGTGAAAAACTAAGTGAACTGGAGGACTAAAACCGCGTTTTTTGACATTAAGGTGACCTTAAAATTGCAGATACAGGGCTAAAACTTCGGCATGTGAAAGATTATCAAAAAGTAGCTGAATAAGTTATTCCAACAAAACGCCGAAATCCTGACCGTTTTTGAGATACAGACCAAAAAATTACGAAAATAAAATGCCTCCCATTCACGCATCTATGGTCCGATTGATGAGAAAATCCTTTCTGACCTTGGAAATTTGGTCTAGAATGTACCTGATAAATTTTATACCACAGGTGTGTGTGGTTTTTTCCGAAACGCGATGACGGGGTGTTTTGGAGTTATGCTTAAGGTGACCTTAAATAAAGCTTAAGGTCTGCACAAAGTATCTCAAAAATTTTTCCCGCCCCTATAGTTTTAAAAAAAGATAAGAAGGAAAGAAAAATTTGAAAGGCTAAGAGTTATTCAAGGGAGACCATAATCCGGCGGCGGCGATCAGTCGAACTGACGGGCCGCTTAATTATGGTTTGGATGTTTTGAATATTACCCATACATACAGATGTAGCAATACATGCTTTTATGTGGAATTGGGACAAAACCTGTGGCTCAATACCGTCTGTTACAATGGGAAATTGCAAAAATAAAACAGTTAATGACTTCTAATATGACTTTAACAGTGCTTAATCTACACCAAAAGACACCAAAGGTGCAACAACCAAGATTCAAGTAAAAAGATATGAGAGATATAAGAGAGATAAATAGTATCAGATATCCTCATAGAGACACAAAATAGCATCAGATATGCATGATCAAAGGTCAAATCCAAGTCACAACATGATGTTGCACATCTACTACCCCCAACCAATGTCCCTACCAAATACCAACTTCCTACATATTATGGTTTCCAAAATATAGCCCAGACAAGGCATTATAGGTCAAGGTCACTACGGCAAAGTCAAAGGCCAAATCACGGTCACACCATGACGTTTTTTACATCTACACACCCTAGCCAATGTCCCTACTCAGTATCAACTTCCTTACGGTTTCCGAGATATACCCTGGACAAAATTTTATAGGTCAAGGTCACTACGGCAAGGTCAAAGGTCAAATCAAGGTCAGACCATGACGTTGCACACCTACACCCCCTAACCAATATCCCTACCAAGTATCAACTTCCTACACCTTATGGTTTCCGAGATATAGCCCGGACACTATTTTATAGGTCAAGGAGACCAAGGCAAGGTCAAATCAAGGTCACATCATGACGTTGCACACCTACACCCCTTAACCAATGTCCCTACCAAGTATTAACTTCCTACACCTTACGGTTTCCGAGATATAGCCCGGACAAGATTTTAGAGGTCAAGGTCACTACGACAAGGTCAAAGGTCAAATCAAGGTCAGACCATGACGTTGCACACCTACACCTCCTAACCAATGTCCCTACCAAGTATCAACTTCCTACACCTTACAGTTTCTGAGATACAATCCGGACAAACTTTTTCCCGCTGCCCGCCCGCCCATCCGGACACCATGGGTGAAAACAATACCCCGACAGCCCTTAAGGGCTGTGGGGTAATAAAAGGAAACAAAAATTTGAAAGCCCAAGAAGTTATTTAAGGGAGACCATAATCTGGCGGTGGCGGCGGTGGTGGTGATCAGTCAAACTTACGTGAAAACAAATAAGCACCCCTGATGGGCCTCTTAATTATTATTTGATCAGTTACCCAGCCCACAAAGGGCTTATATGTCACTTTAAAACTATTGAAAAGTAATAAAGTGTGGTGTATCAAAAGAAGATGACATTATTGAAATAATTTATAAATCAATAAAAAAAGTAAGAGTTGGACCAAAATTTTCATGTTACAATCAATAGACCAAATTTTACTGCTACAACTGCAAGTTATTAAAAAATCAGAATTCTGATGATGTAACCTTGCAAAGATCAAGTGCACAGTATAAGAAATTTTAAGATCTTCTCAACACAAATGTCAAATTTGATCGAAATCTGCCCAATATAGAGTTATCCAATAATGAAAGATGGGACCTGGTAGAAGTACAGCACTTAATAATCTGTATATGTATCAATGTACTGTTTAATAATATTCTGATGGTATACGGCCAAAGCATTGAACAGGGGGGAACTTTTACTATCACAAATAAGATTTCAATACAAAGAATATAAAACATGATGTACACAATGGATTTAGTCTCTCTTGGACAAACTGCTGGAAAACCAGTGGAAAAAAGTTGCATGACTGGCAGCATTCAAGTTAAAACACTGAACCAAATTACCAAATATCTAGGATTAACATAAAACACAACATATGAAATTCCCAGCCAGTGAGTTAGTAATACTTTACTAAACTGCACAGGGAGAGCAGACATTTATACTTACTTTAACTAGATCTGGCCTCCACTTTCTGTTAGGGATGGGTGGAGGATTAGAAGCATCTCGAATATTTTTCTCTGTGGCATAGCATGGCTTTAAAGAGCATATTAGCATATATACAATCAGGTACATGCAGTTAACAATAATTTATTAACCTTTTCACCCTGTTAATAGTTAAATAATAATATTTTTAAGCAGTAATATTAGTTCAAATACTGTCTCTTGAAACATTAAAAAGGTTAAAAATACCATAAACTTTATGTGGTACATGAGCTATTGGATTATCATATTAATTACAAACGAAGATTTTATGAAAAATAATTTTCACCTCAATGATAAAACATATATATTTTACAAGCCAGTGGATATGTATGTATTGAAGGTTCTAGTTATACTAGGAGTGTTGAATTTCTCAAATATCCGTAATTTTAAACAATCCAGATATCATTCTGTATTTAAGCCATGGACATACTTTTCTATCTTCTCTTAAACTTAAAATAGATATCAAAATTGTGCTAGATCTTAGGTAAACATAAAATAACTATCAAAAATAGCATCAGAGATGCCCGTACCCCACAGCCTAGGGAAATATTTTTAACACTATGAGATATGGAAGTACTGTATCAGCACAAAGTTCAGGATACTTTCAGAGCACTGTCAGTTATATAAAGGTCCAAACCATGTTTAAATGGAGAAAATAATGTCTAAAAGAAACATAATGCATGTAAAGATGAAGTATTAAAACAAAATAATTCAATAACAAGATGACAACATTAATCAGTAAACTAAAATTACAACACTCTTTAGCTACATCTGCATGGCCGAATTATGGTTTAGATGTTTTGAATATTACCATGCATACAGAAGTGGTAATACATTCAATGAATGCTTATGTTTGGTGTTGGAGCAAAATCTGTGGCTCACTTGATGAAATTCTATCTCTTACAATGGGAAGTTATAAAAGTAAAATTCTTAATGAATTCTAATATGACTTTAACAGTGCTTAATCTGCATCAAAAGACAGACCCAAAGGTGCAACAAGATTTTAAAGGTCAATTTCACTACGACAAGGTCAAAGGTCCAATTAAGGTCACACCATGATAATGCACACCTATAACCCCTAACCAATGTCCCTACCTAAGTATCAACTTCCTACACCTTACAGTTTCCGAGATATAGCCCAGAACAGATTTTATAGGTCAAGGTCACTACGGCAAGGTCAAAAGTCAAATCAAGGTTAGACCATGACGTTGCACACCTACATCCCCAACCAATGTCCCTAGTATGTATCAACTTCCTACACCTCACGGTTTCCGAGATATAGCCCCGACAAGATTTTATAGGTCAAGGTCACTACAGCAAAGTCAAAGGTCAAATCAAGGTCACACCATTACGTTGCACACCTACACCCCCTAACATATGTCCCTACCAAGTATCGACTTCCTACTTTCCGAGATATAGCCAGGACAGGATTTTATACTTCACGGTCACTACGACAAGGTCAAATCAAGGTCAGACCATGACGTTGCACACCAACAGCCCCTAACCAATGTCCCTACCACATATCAACTTCCTACACCTTACAGTTTCCGAGATATAGCCCGGACAAGATTTTCAAACTCAAGGTAACTACAGCAAGGTCAAAGGTCAAATCAAGATCAGACCATGACGTTGCACACCTACATCCCCTAACCAATGTCCCTACCAAGTATCAACTTCCTACACCTTACGGTTTCTGAGATACAGCCCGGACAAACTTTTTGCCGCCGCCCGCCCACCCGCCCATCCGGACACCATGGGTGAAAACAATACCCCGACTGTGGGGTAAAAACTAACAAATTAATTTTATCATCTGAAATATTTAATATTTGAATCCACCACCACTCTCCCAAATTTGTACTTCCATGTTGTTAATCCAAAAGTACCTCTTCTAATTTGTGACGTTTACTGTGACACATGTGACATATACAAGGTTTTGCACGCCATACACTAGAGCCTCTATTATCAGACCTTCTGTTATCCGACCATTCACTTTTATCACCTCATTTCTCCTCTCCTAAATTTAAAATTCATAAATGTTTTATACCAAGATGCCTCTTGTATTTTTTATTCAAGCACAATCTCACTCTTCCAGATGGTTTTCATAATTGAGGTTAACTATTTATATAAGAGTGTTATATGATATAACCTTGCTTTATGAGCAAATGAGATATTCACAACAAAGTGAAATGTACACAGGTGAAAGTTTAGAACTAGCCATTTACAAAAGATATTTAGAGAAGCTACTCAGTGTCTGTGAACTGACAGCAACACAACAGAATCCCTGATTTCAAAGTCATTTTATATTTAAACTTAGTTTTTACTGTCCAAACTTTTAAAGCGTTTTCTTGTAATGAAATACTTTGCTCTTGAATAATCCTTTGTTCATGTATAAGTTCTGTTTTTAAAGCTTTCAGTGAACAGAGTTATCTCAAGGAAAGAGGTTATGTTAGTAACATTATACACAAAAGAAGAAAGACAACATTATTCTGAAATATAACATGCACTAAAAGAGTTAGAAAATTGATGGAAGAGTGTCAAATGATAACATCTTGCTATACACCACACCTTCATAATCAAAATCCCGAGAAGTAATTGAATTAAGTCTGATAATAACAGGCACATTACAAAGAGGTACATTACATGGATACATGAAAGTAGAAATATTAAAGCTTTGATTCTGTTAAACACAGGCATACGGAACTTTTATAATATTATAACTGAGAAATACTTTAAACTGGTTAAATATGTGCAAATATGTTGTGCTATAGGGGTATAAATCTTCCACTTGAGTACTACAATAACAGTATTTCATAAGTTCAAAGTTTTTCAGTTAAATTTAGAAAACAGTTTTACTTTTTTTCTTCATTTTAAATCTTGCAAAACTTCAAAAGAACAAGACCACTGCCGCGGTGTGTATCTCCAGCCGAGCATTAAAGGGAAAGAAATACTTTTTCTGAGATATTCACACTTTTTTCATTTTCCCCAAAAATCCAAGATGGCCATCAAAAGTGGCGAAAATTGAACTTTTTTCCCCTCTGCATAGGATACTCTTGTACTACCCTGTGGGTCATAAATTCACTCGAAATTGCTCTATCTCCCATGGTTTTCCAGATATTCACACTTTTTCATTTTTCGCTAAAATCCAAGATGGCCACCAAATGTGGCGAAAATTGAACTTTTTCCCCTTTGCATAGGATATTCTTGTACTACCCTGTGGGTCAAAAATTCGCTCGAAATCGCTGTATCTCTTACGGTTTTCGAGATATTCACACTTTTTCATTTTCCACTAAAATCCAAGATGGCCGCCAAAAGTGTCGAAAATTGAAATTTTTTCCCCTTTCCATAGGATACTCTTGTATTACCCTGCGGGTCACAAATTCGCTTGAAATCGCTCTATCTCGTACGGTTTTCGAGATATTCACACTTTTTTATTTTCCGCTAAAATCCAAGATGGTCACCAAAAGTGGCAAAAATTGAACTTTTTCACCTTTGGATAGGATAATCTTATACTACCCTGTGGGTCAAAAATTCGCTCAAAATCGCTCTATCTCTTACGGTTTGCGAGATATTTGTGATTTTTCACATTTTCACTAAAAGTAGCAATAAAGTAGCCATTATTCACTTGTACATTGAGCAACAGTTGTGTTGTGAAACTTAAATATGTTACAGTTCACAAAAAATAGATGAACAACATATTTGAGAGAAATTGTGTAGCTGCAATACTTTTGAAGATATAAGCCATTTACTCATAATGGTTATCATTAAAAATTGACTCACTTAGCTATGGAGATACACTTCAAAACTACTGACCATGTTGTAGCTGTGGAGAAAGTAGCTGAACAACATATGGAACAAAATACTCTAAATGCATTAGTTTGAGAGTTATAAGTCATATTTTCACTAAAAGTAGCAATAAAGTAGCCATTACTCACTTATACATTAAGCAACAGTTGTGAAACCTAAATATGTTACAGTTCACAAAAAAGTAGATGAACAACATATTGGAGTGAAATTGTGTAGCTGCAATACTTTTGAAGATATAAGCCATTTACTCATAATGGTTATCATTAAAAATTGACAAAGTAGCTTTTTACTCACTTAGCTATGGAGATACACTTCCAAACTACTGACCATGTTGTAGCTGTGGAGAAAGTAGCTGAACAACATATTGGAACAAAATACTCTAAATGCAATAGTTTCAGAGTAGTTATAAGTCATATAATTATATTAGGTAAAAGTGCTATTACTAATTCAAAAGTAGGCCAAAGTTCACCAAACCCAAAAAATATTGAAGAGCGTAAAAATTCATTAGGACAAGTAATTTACCAAAAATGTGTAACTGCAGTAGTTTCAGAGAAAACTGTGTGACACACTCACGGACGGATGCACACACATGGTGCAAATTATAATCTCCCGCCGGTGAGCCGGGCGGGAGATAAAAAGAGGAACCCTTACATTTTCTTGTACCCCACAATCAACTAAATTAAAAAGTATATCAATAATTAAGTACTCAAGTATATTAGCTGCCACAGTAAAAACAAACTCTAAGCAGGTGAAATTAAAACAGATACAATGGAAACACTGAAGTAAAACATTGAAAAAAGATTCACTATGCTTACGGTATCATATGCTGAACAGTAACCATAGCTTTTTGTGGACTGGGCTGGTCTTAACTGTAACCAAGAATCACCGAACATTTTCTTCATGTACACTTAATTGAAACATGCATTTTCTTCATGTACACTTAATTGAAACATGCAGTTAATTACAAAAGTAAATCTGGAATATGAATTCAAACCAATCAGATCCAGTCAGTATGTTCATTATTTCTCAAGAGATTTGTCATACAGCACAGAAAAATCAACTCAAAACTGATTTTAACTAACAAAATCTGAGCACAAGCATCTGTGAGACTATTTTGTCAAGAGAACAATGCTGATAATAACAATGGGGGTAAATTACTTTGCAACAAAAAAAAGCAAGTGACATTTGTTACGCTGAAGCATTTTCCTTTTTCAAGGATTAGTTTTAATTATCTAACTTCTAATTTATATCAATGGTATCAGGATGTGAAATATTATAGAAAAACTTCCAGAATGATATATACAGAAAAAATATATCACGAATGGAGATAACAATATTATACGAGTACATAGCACAAGTATTATATTTGATAATCTTCACGCATGAATATTTTTTCTGTATACCTATGTCTAATGAAGGACGTTTTACTTTTATTATCCACCATTTTGTATGATTAACGAGTGAAAAATAACCCTATTGAAACGGAGAATTGAAAAAGGCTGTTACATACACAGGGCACTAGTGAACATAAAACACTGAATATTTAACTTGTGATCTCTCCTCCAATCTGCATGCATTTTTATGCCACAAAAGAGAGTAGAAGTTCTGGAAAAAACCCCTTTCTAATGATATATAATACATAAATGTAGGTTACATAGTTTCCAAGATATTGGTGGAAAGACCGGAAGTTATTGACACTAGTTATCCATGGTACGGAGGCGCTGTTGTATACAAAAAATATATCCTGCTCCATATATCCCCCTATATGGGTTAAATACGAATCACGGTGGATAATCAAACTGGAATATATTTACATTATTAAAGTTATGGTGTGACAAATTAGGCAAAGAACTATATACACCATGCACCTAGAGTATAACATACCACATGTTTACCATATCATACACTCAATACTCAATTTTGGATGAAAACATCCACCCTCTTTTCGTA
Organism: Sabellastarte sp. h YS-2021; assembly: GCA_964017235.1. Lineage (NCBI taxonomy): Eukaryota > Metazoa > Annelida > Polychaeta > Sabellida > Sabellidae > Sabellastarte > Sabellastarte sp. h YS-2021. The sequence continues at coordinate 144,269,078 of OZ024928.1, forward strand.
CAAATTAAGGAAATTTCATATCTGTCATATATTTCAACAATAATCAACAATAATTTTCGGTTAAAACAAATTTGATTATATCATTTTAATGCAAAACATGAATATTTTTATAAAAATTTTGTCATGTCTTCTGCATTAATATTTTAAGCCACAGCGGAAATCAATTACGCATTATTCAAGTAAGAAAATGATACTTACAGTATTAGGATCTGGTTCAAAGTAAACTGGTGTATTTTCTTTCAATGAATCTTGATAGTGCATTGATTCCACTAAGTCTGCGTAGTCACACATGCCCATTTCCTGAAATGTATCAGGATGTAATAGCTTCCGCCATGAACTTTATTATATTTGTATAATGATACAAGGCTTAGTTGACAGGTATTTAATAAACATGGTTAAAACCTCTGGCTGTGTAGTTTCAACTGTCATTCCAAAGGTGCCAATAAATTACAGTAATTATTAATTGATTTTGTTATATGACTTATTTATAACTTTTAAAACATTTTGGCTGTCGTATTAAAGTCAGTGAAACATTGTTTGACCTTGAAGGAGAGGCTCAAGGCCAAATCCGACCACATCAGAAGAATCCCAGCCCATTTCCTATAAGTTGGTTTCACATTGCAAACCTCTTGGATCAATAATAAGCACTTTAAATAATAGCACTTTCAAGTTTGGCTATCCTCTTTTGACCTTGAAGGAGGGGCCGCAAGGTCAAATCTGACTACATCAGAAGATTCCCAGCCCATATTCCTACTGGTTGGTTTCACATTGCAAACCTCTAGGACCATTAATAAGCAAGGTATAAGCACTTTTAGGTTTGGCTATCCTTTTTTGACCTTGAAGGAGTGGCCCAAGGTCAAATTTCCTATTGGTTGGTTTCACACTTCAAACCCCTAGGAGCAATAATATGCAAGTTATAGGCACTTTTAAGTTTGAGTACCCTCATTTGAACTTGAAGGAGAGGCCCAAGGTCAAATCTGACCACATCACAAGATTCCCAGCCCATGATTTCCTATAATTTGGTTTCACATTGCAAACCTCTAGGACCAATAATAAGGGAGATATAGGCACTTTTAATCTCCGCTACATGGGGTACTTTGGAGCTGTGTATGACCTTGAATGAAGAGCTTCAAGGTCAATGTCTGCAAGTGTGTAGAGGACATGTATATCTGTTATACATATCACCTATGAAGAGATTCAACATTCTACTTATAAGACCCAGCAAGTAGAAAAAGAAATATAATTTTCAAAGAAATGTCGGTGGTGGAAAACTTGTTTTTCAGAATGAGGCTAATTTCAGTCAAAGGTCAAAGAGAAGCTTTCGCCATTAAAGATATCCTGCAAATTTTGTGAAACTAGTTGGTGTATTTTCCCACTGAGAGTGATAGTGCTGAAAATCTTTCTATGTGCGGTGCAGCGATGTCACTAAACGGAAGTATCCAGTGTATGCATCCGGTCGACACAATCAATATTGTTAATTTACAAAAGGGAATACAAATACCACAAATCTGACAGCACTATATGCCATATATAAGAAGAAAAAGATATTGGTTAACTTGACAAAAATCTTTTATGTATAAGTATGATACATCACAGTTTTCTAGATGTTGACTTAAGTTAAACAATTTATCTAGGCTAGCTACTGTTTTTTGAGTGCCAACCACAGTAGACTCTCGATTATCCGAACCTCTTGGGAGACATCACAGATGTTCGGATAATTGGGAGGTTCGGATAGCCGAGAATGAGCTCTTACATGCATTAGCGGCAACACCTATGGTCGATAATAGAGTGATTTTGTCAATATTGCTTTTATCTACATAAAAATGAAATCAAAGATGCAAATACTTATGTTATTCTGCTTTTTAATAAATAACCCATAATATTAGGCCACTAAAAGATGCCAATGTGTGCTTTTTATCACAGGTTTTTATGAAGACTGTGTAGGAACAAAAAAACCCGTCAATTTTGGGGAAACTCTAAAATTGAAACTAGATGAATGCTTTTGCTAACAAAAGCGAAGTGTCCCTGAGAGTTTAAAATGCCTTGTGGTTTTAATAACCATGCTGTAAAGCTAAGAATGCACAAAGCTGTACCGCACTCTTACATAAACCAACCCTTTTAGTGATATCATGACAGGGAAAATCCTACAAAGGTCTTCTTTAATTAACATAAACAAGCGTTGTAGACATAGACAAGCTGGAGAAAGTGTTGTACATTGGATGTACAACATTGGATGTAACTTTAGTAAATTTTGTGTAAATGCTACAAAGCATTTCAGTCACGAGTATTGATAACTTCATATATAATCATGTGTGCAAGTATGTATTGCTATTTAGATTGTCCACAGGGTTTTGCAATAGGTTTTAATACATTGTGAAAGCATAAAAGCAACAATACAGGCAAAAGCTATTTCATGACCCCAGTTTGACCCATACATGGGGGTCAGGAGGTAAAACTAACCGGCTATTTAGACTGTCCACATATGGTTTCCCAATACCTCTTAATACATTCCGAAGCTATAATAGCAACAATGAAGGAGATATCAGGTAAAAACTCCAAAACAGCTATTTTTTACCCCAGTTTGACCCATAAGGGGGGGGGGGGGTCGGGTGGTAAAACTGACCCGCTACTTAGACTCTCCACATATGCTTTCCCAATACTTGTTAATACATTCTCAATCTATAAAAGCAACATTAAAGGAGATATAAGACAAAAACTCGAAATCAGCTATTTTATGACCCCAGTTTGACCCATAAGGGGGGGGGGGGGGGGGGGGGGGGGGGTAAAACTGACCGGCTATTTAGACTATCCACATATGCTTTCCCAATACCTCTTAATACATTCTGAAGCTATAAAAGCAACAATAAAGGAGATATAAGGCAAAAACTCAAAATCAGCTATTTTATGACCCCAGTTTAGCCTATAAGAGGGGGTTGGGGGGTAAAACTGACTGGCTATTTAGACTCTCCACATATGCTTTCCCAATACCTCTTAATACATTCTGAAGCTATAAAAGCAACAATAAAGAAGATTTAAGGCAAAAACTCAAAATCAGCTATTTTATGACCCCAGTTTGACCCATAAGGGGGGGGGGTCGGGGGGTAAAACTGACCGGCTATTTAGACTCTCCACATATGCTTTCCCAATAGATCTTAATACATTCTGAAGCTATAAAAGCAACAATAAAGGATATATAAGGCAAAAACTCAAAATCAGCTATTTTATGACCCCAGTTTGACCCATGAGGGGGGGTCGGTGGGTAAAACTGACCGGCTATTTAGACTCTCCACATATGCTTTCCCAATACCTCTTAATACATTCTGAAGCTATAAAAGCAACAATAAAGGAGATATAAGGCAAAAACTCAAAATCAGCTATTTTATGACCCCAGTTTGACCCACAAGGAGGAGCCGTGGGGTAAAACTGACCGCCTATTTAGACTCTCCACATATGCTTTCCCAATACCTCTGAATACATTCTGAAGCTATAAAAACAACAATAAAGGAGATACAAGGCAAAAACTCAAAATCAGCTATTTTATGACCCCAGTTTGACCCATAAGGGGGGGGGGGGGCGTGGGGTAAAACTGACTGACTATTTAGACTCTCCACATATGGTTTCCTATTACCTCCCAATACATTTTATGGCTCTAAATGCAATACTTAAGAAGATAATAGGGGGGTTGACCTAAATTTAAGGCTCTCAGATTGGAAGGTGTGAGGAAATCACCCATAAATGAGACATTTTTCAAGGGATTGCTCCCAAAATCTAATCAGCTCGCGTTTTCGATAGTATGAACAGGTGTGTCAAATTATAAGGCTGTGTAGCAAGTAGTTTTTCCTGAACTGCGATGACGGGGGGTTGTACTTAAAAAAATTGTTTTTGATCATGTGACCTTCATAAAGGTCAAATTTAAGCATGCAGAAAAATTTTTGCACGCCTAAGGTATATAAGTGCCAAATATGGTTTGAAACCTTCTAATAATAAGGGAGATATTCAAGGGAGACCATAATGCGGCGGCGGTGGTGGCGGCGAGGAAATTCAGGCGAAAACAAATAAGCGCCCTTTCAGGGACGCTTAATTACAGGAGAATCACAGGGTCATCTAGTTGTTCTGAAAATTTACAAGATTAAAAAGTTTTACTTGTTCTTGTTTTAATATTCTGACACATTATTCATTCACTTAATTACTTTTTTGTGAATGAATGCCTAAAATTCTTTGTCATAACCCCTGTTAAATAAAACAGTGCAACATCTCATTCCGTTTTTTTACATGTACTGACGATATATTTTATCAGCCAAACAGACATTGATTTCAGTAATTCAAGGATTATGAATGATTTAAAGCCTGTGACACTATTGTTATGATCATAGGCCAAGTTACAAGCTTCATTTGTGAAGGCTTTTTCTTTTCTAGCCTATACATCTGAACCTGTTTTTGTGGATTTCATAACATCATGTCCACCAATTAAAGACACTGCCTTTTTCAATAACAACAAAGGCAGTGGATATTGTCATTTTATTGTGTACAGGGGGGTTAATTACCTAATTGAATGCCTCACTTTGTAAACCAAGCTGATCATCCAAACACTGGATCCCCCTTTGTTCTGAATTTAGAAGACACCTTAATTGCACTTAATCAATGAGGCCTAGCTGAGAAAAGGAAGGGTCTAATTTGAAAGGATTACTGTGTACTAAGTGAAACAAATGGTGGCAGATCAAGGAACTAACATAAATAGGTGTATGTAATGGCTTTCATGATTTCTAGTTAAGTAAATATGAAGATTTTAATGAAAACACCTAATATCGACCATCGGACTCGGTAGACAACAAAAACAAAATATGGGAGACATCATAAAAGTTCGGTTAAGCCAGATTTTCGGATAATTGGGGTTCGGATAAGTGAGAGTGTACTGTAGATATAAACTATTACATTGGTTACAAAAATATAATACTCAAGTATGAAAACAATCTAACCAAAGAGCATTCAATCTTACTATTTATGATTAGCTAATGGATTACGAAGTCTTATTTAACTTACCTGACCACAGGGTTGAACCAAGAAATGATCCCAGTTGGACAGTTTGACCTGCAAGTTATATCACAAATTCAAATAAAAATGTAACACAGGTCTTTTTGATTTTAGCAATTTTTGAGAGGTGAAGTTTTGTTTACTTCTTCTTGTCCTCAGGAAAGATAAATTTGAAAAAACACTAGAAATACAACTGTTTTTAGTATTCTAAAACATGCATCTGTAAAGGTTTAATATTGAAAATTTGATACTGTAAACCTTCCTTTTATTTTTTTCACAGAAGTTAGAATAGAAGTATCATGTACCATTTACTTACAGGGACATCAATAGCCAAAGTTAGAAGTAATTGCTGTGGATAGTGCAAGTTTTAGTTCGTCTACTGCAGTATCAAGTATATACATGTGCTCTACATTGAAATAATTGCAGATATTAGAAACTCAAAATACCAATGTTCTGTTTTCATAATTGATCATATAGTCGAATTTTAACCTCAGGGAGATGCTACAACTGTTTCTGTTTAAAATGGCAGGAAAACAGTCAAAACAAGTGATTTGTCTCAAGAGATCAGCCATACAACCTATAACACAGGCCTTATGTCCAGCTCCTGACCACCAAGAGATCTTAATAGGCTTGTGGTTAGCAAGTTTGGCATCTAATCCCACTAGTGACAAATGGAAAGGGCCTATCCCAATATGACCCTGGGAGCTGAACAAGATGTAAAATATCAAACAAAATTGTGCTCCTGATTCATAAGTTCACTGATAACACCAAGTCTTAACCACTCTTAGAAAGTACACTACAGACTTATACAATGAACATTCTCTCCGGAAAAGATCACCCATGGGTCAAGTGGGTGCAATAGGTCACAAGACATTTCTAGAACTGTAAAGACTGATCACAGTACTCGGGGGGAGAAATGGACACTCACAAAGATTTTTAAACACTTAGAATATAACTGTCGAGAGTCTACCATTGCCACCTCCATACAGCAAACAAGTTTTTTCTCCTGAACACATAATCAGGACAGTTGGGAGGCAAATTTGCGACAGCGGAACAGAGGTATTATACTTGCTCTCACCCTCTGGTGGTGTAAGATGAGGTCATGGAGACTCCGGTGTACTTTGGGTTCTCCTATCACAATGAACTTCCCATTGGGCAACTGATCCACCATATAGTGCCGCACTCTGTCTTCTGACCTGATAAAGTCAGAAGTTCTACTTGAATTTATCAATATTCTATTAAAAATACATACAGGCTTAATTTACAATAACAGTACTGTCTATTGATATATTATTTGCTTGCAGTATTGACTGAGTGTTTAAGCTATTAATGCAGGCTATTGTTTTGAAACTATAGCAATAACAACAATCAAAATACTTTAGATCAGCATTGCAAATCAAGGGGAAAGAAATACTCACTGGAAAGAAAGTGTGTAACCAAAACGTGACTCGCTGACTCTTATAAGGAAGCTGCCACAGGCTTTATTACTCAGAAGCCTTTCTGATTCCCTGAAAATATTACCTAATTCATCCAACACATCATACTACAATAATACTCAGGGTATACCTATGGCTGAATTTATAATATACATGAGCTATGCTCGTCACCACAATTACAGCAATAATCTGAACACAATACAGTGGTTCATATGAGAATATGATTTTCTTTTACATAAAGTTACAACACCAATGACTCAAATTTCATGTACATAATTTTATGAATTAACAGTATTTTTATTGTCCTTATAACTTGAACAAGTTGTTTAATACATTCTTATCAACACAAAAGGTATTTCCCAGAAATTAGAAATAGCATTATAAAGTTATAGTTAAAAGTTATATAATATCTTTCTTACATTTACAGAAGTTGATATTTTCTTAGACAAAACAAAGCTTCAATACATAAAAATTTGTCTAGAATTCCCTACCTGCGGGTAATGATCCCATGAAACCAGTCTGCAAAGCGTCCTTTATTGGGGTCAGTTACCACCTGTTTTTGAGTCTCTTTGAACCACCTGACTGAGGCCTGTTTGGTGCCTTGTTTTCCAAACCTCTCAGCTCCTCCACTCTTTACTGGTGTGAATTCATCCTCAGATACGTCCGAGTCCGAGCTTTCCAGATCTGCCTCCTATAATTGAGTTATCAAAGAACAAAAAAATAAATAAAACTTTAAGAGTAGGAACTTTGTCAAGACCACCCATTGAAAATAAGTTAGAAGAAGCAAAGCTCACTGATAATATCTACAACAGATAAGTGGTAACAAATAATCACAAACTTTATTAAACCTTAAATTCTGTATATGTAATGTGAATTTCACTGTCAATTGAATAAATATGTCACAAACTTAAACTTTTATTTATCACTCACTTATATCATACGCAATGAATAAAATACTGTGACAAGTGAACGGTGCTTAATTTAAACTAGAGGAATGCTTTTGCTAACAAAAGCGAAGCATCCCTGAAAGTTTAAAATGCTTTGTGGTTTTAATAAGCTTGCTGTAAAGCTAAGAATGCACAAAGCTGCGCCGTATGCTTTCCCAATACCTCTTAAAACATTCTGAAGCTATAAAAGCAACGATAAAGGAGATATAAGGCAAAAACTCCAAAGCAGCTATATATGACCCCAGTTTGGCCCATAAGGGGGGGTCGGGGGGTAAAACTGACCGGCTATTTAGACGCTCCACATATGCTTTCCCAATACCTATTAATACATTCTGAAGCTATAAAAGCAACAATATAGGAGATATAGGGCAAAACTCCAAAGCAACTATTTTATGACCCCAACTTGACCCATAAGGGGGGGGGGGGGGGCGTGGGGTAAAACTGACCGGCTATTTAGACTCTCCACATATGGTTTCCTATTACCTCCCAGTATATTTTATGGCTCTAAATGCAATACTTCAGGAGATAATAGGGGGGTTGACCTAAATTTAAGGCTTTCAGATTGGAAGGTGTCAGAAAATCACTCATAAATGAGACATTTTTCAAGGGATTGCTCCCAAAATCTAATCAGCTCGCGTTTTCGATAGTATGAACAGGTGTGTCAAATTATAAGGCTGTGTAGCAAGCAAGTAGTTTCTCCTAAACTGCGATGACGGGGGGGGGGGGGGGGGGGGGGGGGGGTGTACTTCAAAAAATAGTTTTTGATCATGTGACCTTCATAAAGGTCAAAGGTCAAATTTAAGCATGCAGAAAAATTTTCCCACGCCTAAGGTATATAACTGCCAAATATGGTTTGAAACCTTCTAACTAGAAATAGGACGCCCTGTTGCTTGTACCTGCGACATATGAATAGAAACAGGATAGCATAGAAGAACACACATTATCATGTGTAATGTCCACCCTATCAACCTTTTGCAAAAATTGTACAGTAATCTTACAAGGCCCTGTTTCATCTGTAAAATATAGCAATGATGCTTAAATATTTATTAGTATACATGTAAATTATTTCAGTTTCATGCCTTTTTGCATTGGTTGGGTAGAAATTCGAAAATTCAAAATGGCCGCCATTTTTGGGGAGGGGAAAATTTTTTGAAAATTGAAAAGAATACATTCCTGAGATACCCTGTGGGTCAAAAATTTCGACGAAATTGCGAGATAAAAGCCAATTTGTGTTTTGCCATTTTTGGCAAAAATCCGAAAATTCAAAATGGCCGCCATTTTTGGGGAGGGGAAATTTTTTTGAAAATTGCAAGGAGTACCTTCCCTAGATACCCTGTGGGTCGAAAATTTCGATGAAATCGCTCTATCTTGCACGGTTAAGGAGATAAACGCAAATTTGTGTTTTGCCATTTTTGGCAAAAATCCGAAAATACAAAATGGCCGCCATTTTTGGGGAGGGGAAATTTTTTTGAAAATTGCAAAGAGTACCTTCCTTAGATATCCTATGGGTCGAAAATTGCAACGAAATCGTTCTATCTCGCACGGTTAAGGAGATAGAAACAATTTTGTGTTTTGCCATTTTTGGCAAAAATCCGAAAATACAAAATGGCCGCCATTTTTGGGGAGGGGAATTTTTTTTGAAAATTGCAAAGAGTACCTTCCTTAGATATCCTATGGGTCGAAAATTGCGACGAAATCGCTCTATCTCGCACGGTTAAGGAGATAGAAACAATTTTGTGTTTTGCCATTTTTGCCAAAAATCCGAAAATACAAAATGGCCGCCATTTTTGGGGAGGGGAAATTTTTTTGAAAATTCCAAAGAGTACCTTCCTTACATACCCTGTGGGTCGAAAATTTCGATGAAATCGCTCTATCTCGCACGGTTAAGGAGATAGAAGCAATTTTGTGTTTTGACATTTTTGCCAAAAATTCGAAAATTCAAAATGGCCGCCATTTTTGGGGAGGGGAAAATTTTTTGAAAATTGAAAAGATTACCTTCCTTAGATACCCTGTGGGTCGAAAATTGTGACGAAATCGCTCTATCTCGCACGGTTAAGGAGATAGAAGCAATTTTGTGTTTTGACATTTTTGCCAAAAATTTAAAAAATTCAAAATGGCCGCCATTTTTGGGGAGGGGAAAATTTTTTGAAAATTGAAAAGAATACATTCGTGAGATACCCTGTGGGTCGAAAATTTCGACAAAATTGCTCTATCTCGCACGGTTAAGGAGATAAAAGCCAATTTGTGTTTTGCCATTTTTTGGCAAAAATCCGAAAATTCAAAATGGCCGCCATTTTTGGGGAGGGGAAATTTTTTTGAAAATTGCAAGGAGTACCTTTCTTACATACCCTGTGGGTCGAAAATTGCCACGAAATCGCTCTATCTCGCACGGTTAAGGAGATAGAAGCAATTTTGTGTTTTGCCATTTTTGGCAAAAATCCGAAAATACAAAATGGCCGCCATTTTTGGGGAGGGGAAATTTTTTTGAAAATTGCAAAGAGTACCTTGGTTAGATACCCTGTGGGTCGAAAATTGCGACGAAATCGCTCTATCTCGCACGGTTAAGGAGATAGAAGCAAATTTATGTTTTGCCATTTTTGGCAAAAATTCGAAAATTCAAAATGGCCGCCATTTTTGGGGAGGGGAAAATGTTTTGAAAATTGAAAAGAGTATATTTCTTAGATTCCCTGTGGGTAGAAAATTTCGACGAAATCGCTCTATCTCGCACGGTTAAGGAGATAGAAGCAATTTTGTGTTTTGCCATTTTTGGCAAAAATCCGAAAATACAAAATGGCCGCTATTTTTGGGGAGGGGAAATTTTTTTGAAAATTGCAAAGAGTACCTTCCTTAGATATCCTATGGGTCGAAAATTGCGACGAAATCGCTCTATCTCGCACGGTTAAGGAGATAGAAATAATTTTGTGTTTTGCCATTTTTGCCAAAAATCCGAAAATACAAAATGGCCGCCATTTTTGGGGAGGGGAAATTTTTTTGAAAATTCCAAAGAGTACCTTCCTTACATACCCTGTGGGTCGAAAATTGCGACGAAATCGCTCTATCTCGCACGGTTAAGGAGATAGAAGCAATTTTGTGTTTTGACATTTTTGCCAAAAATTCGAAAATTCAAAATGGCCGCCATTTTTGGGGAGGGGAAAATTTTTTAAAAATTCCAAAGAGTACCTTCCTTACATACCCTGTGGGTCGAAAATTTCGATGAAATCGCTCTATCTCGCACGGTTAAGGAGATAGAAGCAATTTTGTGTTTTGACATTTTTGCCAAAAATTCGAAAATTCAAAATGGCCGCCATTTTTGGGGAGGGGAAAATTTTTTGAAAATTGAAAAGAGTACATTCCTTAGATACCCTGTGGGTTGAAAATTGCGACGAAATCGCTCTATCTCGCACGGTTAAGGAGATAGAAACAATTTTGTGTTTTGCCATTTTTGCCAAAAATCCGAAAATACAAAATGGCCGCCATTTTTGGGGAGGGGAAAATTTTTTGAAAATTGAAAAGATTACCTTCCTTAGATACCCTGTGGGTCGAAAATTTCGATGAAATCGCTCTATCTCGCACGGTTAAGGAGATAGAAGCAATTTTGTGTTTTGACATTTTTGCCAAAAATTCGAAAATTCAAAATGGCCGCCATTTTTGGGGAGGGGAAAATTTTTTGAAAATTGCAAGGAGTACCTTTCTTACATACCCTGTGGGTCGAAAATTGCCACGAAATCGCTCTATCTCGCACGGTTAAGGAGATAGAAACAATTTTGTGTTTTGCCATTTTTGCCAAAAATCCGAAAATTCAAAATGGCCGCCATTTTTGGGGAGGGGAAATTTTTTTGAAAATTGCAAGGAGTACCTTTCTTACATACCCTGTGGGTCGAAAATTGCCACGAAATCGCTCTATCTTGCACGGTTAAGGAGATAGAAGCAATTTTGTGTTTTGCCATTTTTGGCAAAAATCCGAAAATACAAAATGGCCGCCATTTTTGGGGAGGGGAAATTTTTTTGAAAATTGCAAAGAGTACCTTGGTTAGATACCCTGTGGGTCGAAAATTGCGACGAAATCGCTCTATCTCGCACGGTTAAGGAGATAGAAGCAAATTTATGTTTTGCCATTTTTGGCAAAAATTCGAAAATTCAAAATGGCCGCCATTTTTGGGGAGGGGAAAATTTTTTGAAAATTGAAAAGAGTATATTTCTTAGATTCCCTGTGGGTAGAAAATTTCGACGAAATCGCTCTATCTCGCACGGTTAAGGAGATAGAAGCAATTTTGTGTTTTGCCATTTTTGGCAAAAATCCGAAAATACAAAATGGCCGCTATTTTTGGGGAGGGGAAATTTTTTTGAAAATTGCAAAGAGTACCTTCCTTAGATATCCTATGGGTCGAAAATTGCGACGAAATCGCTCTATCTCGCACGGTTAAGGAGATAGAAATAATTTTGTGTTTTGCCATTTTTGCCAAAAATCCGAAAATACAAAATGGCCGCCATTTTTGGGGAGGGGAAATTTTTTTGAAAATTCCAAAGAGTACCTTCCTTACATACCCTGTGGGTCGAAAATTTCGATGAAATCGCTCTATCTCGCACGGTTAAGGAGATAGAAGCAATTTTGTGTTTTGACATTTTTGCCAAAAATTCGAAAATTCAAAATGGCCGCCATTTTTGGGGAGGGGAAAATTTTTTGAAAATTGAAAAGAGTACATTCCTTAGATACCCTGTGGGTCGAAAATTGCGACGAAATCGCTCTATCTCGCACGGTTAAGGAGATAGAAACAATTTTGTGTTTTGCCATTTTTGCCAAAAATCCGAAAATACAAAATGGCCGCCATTTTTGGGGAGGGGAAATTTTTTTGAAAATTCCAAAGAGTACCTTCCTTACATACCCTGTGGGTCGAAAATTTCGATGAAATCGCTCTATCTCGCACGGTTAAGGAGATAGAAGCAATTTTGTGTTTTGACATTTTTGCCAAAAATTCGAAAATTCAAAATGGCCGCCATTTTTGGGGAGGGGAAAATTTTTTGAAAATTGAAAAGATTACCTTCCTTAGATACCCTATGGGTCGAAAATTGTGACGAAATCGCTCTATCTCGCACGGTTAAGGAGATAGAAGCAATTTTGTGTTTTGACATTTTTGCCAAAAATTTAAAAAATTCAAAATGGCCGCCATTTTTGGGGAGGGGAAAATTTTTTGAAAATTGAAAAGAATACATTCGTGAGATACCCTGTGGGTCGAAAATTTCGACAAAATTGCTCTATCTCGCACGGTTAAGGAGATAAAAGCCAATTTGTGTTTTGCCATTTTTTGGCAAAAATCCGAAAATTCAAAATGGCCGCCATTTTTGGGGAGGGGAAATTTTTTTGAAAATTGCAAGTACCTTTCTTACATACCCTGTGGGTCGAAAATTGCCACGAAATCGCTCTATCTCGCACGGTTAAGGAGATAGAAGCAATTTTGTGTTTTGCCATTTTTGGCAAAAATCCGAAAATACAAAATGGCCGCCATTTTTGGGGAGGGGAAATTTTTTTGAAAATTGCAAAGAGTACCTTGGTTAGATACCCTGTGGGTCGAAAATTGCGACGAAATCGCTCTATCTCGCACGGTTAAGGAGATAGAAGCAAATTTATGTTTTGCCATTTTTGGCAAAAATTCGAAAATTCAAAATGGCCGCCATTTTTGGGGAGGGGAAAATTTTTTGAAAATTGAAAAGAGTATATTTCTTAGATTCCCTGTGGGTAGAAAATTTCGACGAAATCGCTCTATCTCGCACGGTTAAGGAGATAGAAGCAATTTTGTGTTTTGCCATTTTTGGCAAAAATCCGAAAATACAAAATGGCCGCTATTTTTGGGGAGGGGAAATTTTTTTGAAAATTGCAAAGAGTACCTTCCTTAGATATCCTATGGGTCGAAAATTGCGACGAAATCGCTCTATCTCGCACGGTTAAGGAGATAGAAATAATTTTGTGTTTTGCCATTTTTGCCAAAAATCCGAAAATACAAAATGGCCGCCATTTTTGGGGAGGGGAAATTTTTTTGAAAATTCCAAAGAGTACCTTCCTTACATACCCTGTGGGTCGAAAATTTCGATGAAATCGCTCTATCTCGCACGGTTAAGGAGATAGAAGCAATTTTGTGTTTTGACATTTTTGCCAAAAATTCGAAAATTCAAAATGGCCGCCATTTTTGGGGAGGGGAAAATTTTTTGAAAATTGAAAAGAGTACATTCCTTAGATACCCTGTGGGTCGAAAATTGCGACGAAATCGCTCTATCTCGCACGGTTAAGGAGATAGAAACAATTTTGTGTTTTGCCATTTTTGCCAAAAATCCGAAAATACAAAATGGCCGCCATTTTTGGGGAGGGGAAAGTTTTTTGAAAATTACAAAGAGTACCTTCCTTACATACCCTGTGGGTCGAAAATTTCGATGAAATCGCTCTATCTCGCACGGTTAAGGAGATAGAAGCAATTTTGTGTTTTGACATTTTTGCCAAAAATTCGAAAATTCAAAATGGCCGCCATTTTTGGGGAGGGGAAAATTTTTTGAAAATTGAAAAGATTACCTTCCTTAGATACCCTGTGGGTCGAAAATTTCGATGAAATCGCTCTATCTCGCACGGTTAAGGAGATAGAAGCAATTTTGTGTTTTGACATTTTTGCCAAAAATTCGAAAATTCAAAATGGCCGCCATTTTTGGGGAGGGGAAAATTTTTTGAAAATTGCAAGGAGTACCTTTCTTACATACCCTGTGGGTCGAAAATTGCCACGAAATCGCTCTATCTCGCACGGTTAAGGAGATAGAAACAATTTTGTGTTTTGCCATTTTTGCCAAAAATCCGAAAATTCAAAATGGCCGCCATTTTTGGGGAGGGGAAATTTTTTTGAAAATTGCAAGGAGTACCTTTCTTACATACCCTGTGGGTCGAAAATTGCCACGAAATCGCTCTATCTTGCACGGTTAAGGAGATAGAAGCAATTTTGTGTTTTGCCATTTTTGGCAAAAATCCGAAAATACAAAATGGCCGCCATTTTTGGGGAGGGGAAATTTTTTTGAAAATTGCAAAGAGTACCTTGGTTAGATACCCTGTGGGTCGAAAATTGCGACGAAATCGCTCTATCTCGCACGGTTAAGGAGATAGAAGCAAATTTATGTTTTGCCATTTTTGGCAAAAATTCGAAAATTCAAAATGGCCGCCATTTTTGGGGAGGGGAAAATTTTTTGAAAATTGAAAAGAGTATATTTCTTAGATTCCCTGTGGGTAGAAAATTTCGACGAAATCGCTCTATCTCGCACGGTTAAGGAGATAGAAGCAATTTTGTGTTTTGCCATTTTTGGCAAAAATCCGAAAATACAAAATGGCTGCTATTTTTGGGGAGGGGAAATTTTTTTGAAAATTGCAAAGAGTACCTTCCTTAGATATCCTATGGGTCGAAAATTGCGACGAAATCGCTCTATCTCGCACGGTTAAGGAGATAGAAATAATTTTGTGTTTTGCCATTTTTGCCAAAAATCCGAAAATACAAAATGGCCGCCATTTTTGGGGAGGGGAAATTTTTTTGAAAATTACAAAGAGTACCTTCCTTACATACCCTGTGGGTCGAAAATTTCGATGAAATCGCTCTATCTCGCACGGTTAAGGAGATAGAAGCAATTTTGTGTTTTGACATTTTTGCCAAAAATTCGAAAATTCAAAATGGCCGCCATTTTTGGGGAGGGGAAAATTTTTTGAAAATTGAAAAGAGTACATTCCTTAGATACCCTGTGGGTCGAAAATTGCGACGAAATCGCTCTATCTCGCACGGTTAAGGAGATAGAAACAATTTTGTGTTTTGCCATTTTTGCCAAAAATCCGAAAATACAAAATGGCCGCCATTTTTGGGGAGGGGAAATTTTTTTGAAAATTCCAAAGAGTACCTTCCTTACATACCCTGTGGGTCGAAAATTTCGATGAAATCGCTCTATCTCGCACGGTTAAGGAGATAGAAGCAATTTTGTGTTTTGACATTTTTGCCAAAAATTTAAAAAATTCAAAATGGCCGCCATTTTTGGGGAGGGGAAAATTTTTTGAAAATTGAAAAGAATACATTCGTGAGATACCCTGTGGGTCGAAAATTTCGACAAAATTGCTCTATCTCGCACGGTTAAGGAGATAAAAGCCAATTTGTGTTTTGCCATTTTTTGGCAAAAATCCGAAAATTCAAAATGGCCGCCATTTTTGGGGAGGGGAAATTTTTTTGAAAATTGCAAGGAGTACCTTTCTTACATACCCTGTGGGTCGAAAATTGCCACGAAATCGCTCTATCTCGCACGGTTAAGGAGATAGAAGCAATTTTGTGTTTTGCCATTTTTGGCAAAAATCCGAAAATACAAAATGGCCGCCATTTTTGGGGAGGGGAAATTTTTTTGAAAATTGCAAAGAGTACCTTGGTTAGATACCCTGTGGGTCGAAAATTGCGACGAAATCGCTCTATCTCGCACGGTTAAGGAGATAGAAGCAAATTTATGTTTTGCCATTTTTGGCAAAAATTCGAAAATTCAAAATGGCCGCCATTTTTGGGGAGGGGAAAATTTTTTGAAAATTGAAAAGAGTATATTTCTTAGATTCCCTGTGGGTAGAAAATTTCGACGAAATCGCTCTATCTCGCACGGTTAAGGAGATAGAAGCAATTTTGTGTTTTGCCATTTTTGGCAAAAATCCGAAAATACAAAATGGCCGCTATTTTTGGGGAGGGGAAATTTTTTTGAAAATTGCAAAGAGTACCTTCCTTAGATATCCTATGGGTCGAAAATTGCGACGAAATCGCTCTATCTCGCACGGTTAAGGAGATAGAAACAATTTTGTGTTTTGCCATTTTTGCCAAAAATCCGAAAATACAAAATGGCCACCATTTTTGGGGAGGGGAAATTTTTTTGAAAATTCCAAAGAGTACCTTCCTTACATACCCTGTGGGTCGAAAATTTCGATGAAATCGCTCTACCTCGCACGGTTAAGGAGATAGAAGCAATTTTGTGTTTTGACATTTTTGCCAAAAATTCGAAAATTCAAAATGGCCGCCATTTTTGGGGAGGGGAAAATTTTTTGAAAATTGAAAAGAGTACATTCCTTAGATACCCTGTGGGTCGAAAATTTCGACGAAATCACTCTATCTTGCACGGTTAAGGAGATAGAAGCAATTTTGTGTTTTGCCATTTTTGGCAAAAATCCAAAAATACAAAATGGCCGCCATTTTTGGGGAGGGGAAATTTTTTTGAAAATTCCAAAGAGTACCTTCCTTACATACCCTGTGGGTCGAAAATTTCGATGAAATCGCTCTATCTCGCACGGTTAAGGAGATAGAAGCAATTTTGTGTTTTGACATTTTTGCCAAAAATTCGAAAATTCAAAATGGCCGCCATTTTTGGGGAGGGGAAAATTTTTTGAAAATTGAAAAGATTACCTTCCTTAGATACCCTGTGGGTCGAAAATTGTGACGAAATCGCTCTATCTCGCACGGTTAAGGAGATAGAAGCAATTTTGTGTTTTGACATTTTTGCCAAAAATTTAAAAAATTCAAAATGGCCGCCATTTTTGGGGAGGGGAAAATTTTTTGAAAATTGAAAAGAATACATTCGTGAGATACCCTGTGGGTCGAAAATTTCGACAAAATTGCTCTATCTCGCACGGTTAAGGAGATAAAAGCCAATTTGTGTTTTGCCATTTTTTGGCAAAAATCCGAAAATTCAAAATGGCCGCCATTTTTGGGGAGGGGAAATTTTTTTGAAAATTGCAAGGAGTACCTTTCTTACATACCCTGTGGGTCGAAAATTGCCACGAAATCGCTCTATCTCGCACGGTTAAGGAGATAGAAGCAATTTTGTGTTTTGCCATTTTTGGCAAAAATCCGAAAATACAAAATGGCCGCCATTTTTGGGGAGGGGAAATTTTTTTGAAAATTGCAAAGAGTACCTTGGTTAGATACCCTGTGGGTCGAAAATTGCGACGAAATCGCTCTATCTCGCACGGTTAAGGAGATAGAAGCAAATTTATGTTTTGCCATTTTTGGCAAAAATTCGAAAATTCAAAATGGCCGCCATTTTTGGGGAGGGGAAAATTTTTTGAAAATTGAAAAGAGTATATTTCTTAGATTCCCTGTGGGTAGAAAATTTCGACGAAATCGCTCTATCTCGCACGGTTAAGGAGATAGAAGCAATTTTGTGTTTTGCCATTTTTGGCAAAAATCCGAAAATACAAAATGGCCGCTATTTTTGGGGAGGGGAAATTTTTTTGAAAATTGCAAAGAGTACCTTCCTTAGATATCCTATGGGTCGAAAATTGCGACGAAATCGCTCTATCTCGCACGGTTAAGGAGATAGAAATAATTTTGTGTTTTGCCATTTTTGCCAAAAATCCGAAAATACAAAATGGCCGCCATTTTTGGGGAGGGGAAATTTTTTTGAAAATTCCAAAGAGTACCTTCCTTACATACCCTGTGGGTCGAAAATTTCGATGAAATCGCTCTATCTCGCACGGTTAAGGAGATAGAAGCAATTTTGTGTTTTGACATTTTTGCCAAAAATTCGAAAATTCAAAATGGCCGCCATTTTTGGGGAGGGGAAAATTTTTTGAAAATTGAAAAGAGTACATTCCTTAGATACCCTGTGGGTCGAAAATTGCGACGAAATCGCTCTATCTCGCACGGTTAAGGAGATAGAAACAATTTTGTGTTTTGCCATTTTTGCCAAAAATCCGAAAATACAAAATGGCCGCCATTTTTGGGGAGGGGAAATTTTTTTGAAAATTACAAAGAGTACCTTCCTTACATACCCTGTGGGTCGAAAATTTCGATGAAATCGCTCTATCTCGCACGGTTAAGGAGATAGAAGCAATTTTGTGTTTTGACATTTTTGCCAAAAATTCGAAAATTCAAAATGGCCGCCATTTTTGGGGAGGGGAAAATTTTTTGAAAATTGAAAAGATTACCTTCCTTAGATACCCTGTGGGTCGAAAATTTCGATGAAATCGCTCTATCTCGCACGGTTAAGGAGATAGAAGCAATTTTGTGTTTTGACATTTTTGCCAAAAATTCGAAAATTCAAAATGGCCGCCATTTTTGGGGAGGGGAAAATTTTTTGAAAATTGCAAGGAGTACCTTTCTTACATACCCTGTGGGTCGAAAATTGCCACGAAATCGCTCTATCTCGCACGGTTAAGGAGATAGAAACAATTTTGTGTTTTGCCATTTTTGCCAAAAATCCGAAAATTCAAAATGGCCGCCATTTTTGGGGAGGGGAAATTTTTTTGAAAATTGCAAGGAGTACCTTTCTTACATA
The DNA here is from genome assembly GCA_964017235.1 of Sabellastarte sp. h YS-2021. Lineage (NCBI taxonomy): Eukaryota > Metazoa > Annelida > Polychaeta > Sabellida > Sabellidae > Sabellastarte > Sabellastarte sp. h YS-2021. The sequence goes on from OZ024928.1 coordinate 144,287,799, forward strand.
CCCTGTGGGTCGAAAATTGCCACGAAATCGCTCTATCTTGCACGGTTAAGGAGATAGAAGCAATTTTGTGTTTTGCCATTTTTGGCAAAAATCCGAAAATACAAAATGGCCGCCATTTTTGGGGAGGGGAAATTTTTTTGAAAATTGCAAAGAGTACCTTGGTTAGATACCCTGTGGGTCGAAAATTGCGACGAAATCGCTCTATCTCGCACGGTTAAGGAGATAGAAGCAAATTTATGTTTTGCCATTTTTGGCAAAAATTCGAAAATTCAAAATGGCCGCCATTTTTGGGGAGGGGAAAATTTTTTGAAAATTGAAAAGAGTATATTTCTTAGATTCCCTGTGGGTAGAAAATTTCGACGAAATCGCTCTATCTCGCACGGTTAAGGAGATAGAAGCAATTTTGTGTTTTGCCATTTTTGGCAAAAATCCGAAAATACAAAATGGCCGCTATTTTTGGGGAGGGGAAATTTTTTTGAAAATTGCAAAGAGTACCTTCCTTAGATATCCTATGGGTCGAAAATTGCGACGAAATCGCTCTATCTCGCACGGTTAAGGAGATAGAAATAATTTTGTGTTTTGCCATTTTTGCCAAAAATCCGAAAATACAAAATGGCCGCCATTTTTGGGGAGGGGAAATTTTTTTGAAAATTCCAAAGAGTACCTTCCTTACATACCCTGTGGGTCGAAAATTTCGATGAAATCGCTCTATCTCGCACGGTTAAGGAGATAGAAGCAATTTTGTGTTTTGACATTTTTGCCAAAAATTCGAAAATTCAAAATGGCCGCCATTTTTGGGGAGGGGAAAATTTTTTGAAAATTGAAAAGAGTACATTCCTTAGATACCCTGTGGGTCGAAAATTGCGACGAAATCGCTCTATCTCGCACGGTTAAGGAGATAGAAACAATTTTGTGTTTTGCCATTTTTGCCAAAAATCCGAAAATACAAAATGGCCGCCATTTTTGGGGAGGGGAAATTTTTTTGAAAATTCCAAAGAGTACCTTCCTTACATACCCTGTGGGTCGAAAATTTCGATGAAATCGCTCTATCTCGCACGGTTAAGGAGATAGAAGCAATTTTGTGTTTTGACATTTTTGCCAAAAATTCGAAAATTCAAAATGGCCGCCATTTTTGGGGAGGGGAAAATTTTTTGAAAATTGAAAAGATTACCTTCCTTAGATACCCTGTGGGTCGAAAATTGTGACGAAATCGCTCTATCTCGCACGGTTAAGGAGATAGAAGCAATTTTGTGTTTTGACATTTTTGCCAAAAATTTAAAAAATTCAAAATGGCCGCCATTTTTGGGGAGGGGAAAATTTTTTGAAAATTGAAAAGAATACATTCGTGAGATACCCTGTGGGTCGAAAATTTCGACAAAATTGCTCTATCTCGCACGGTTAAGGAGATAAAAGCCAATTTGTGTTTTGCCATTTTTTGGCAAAAATCCGAAAATTCAAAATGGCCGCCATTTTTGGGGAGGGGAAATTTTTTTGAAAATTGCAAGGAGTACCTTTCTTACATACCCTGTGGGTCGAAAATTGCCACGAAATCGCTCTATCTCGCACGGTTAAGGAGATAGAAACAATTTTGTGTTTTGCCATTTTTGCCAAAAATCCGAAAATACAAAATGGCCGCCATTTTTGGGGAGGGGAAATTTTTTTGAAAATTGCAAGGAGTACCTTTCTTACATACCCTGTGGGTCGAAAATTGCCACGAAATCGCTCTATCTTGCACGGTTAAGGAGATAGAAGCAATTTTGTGTTTTGCCATTTTTGGCAAAAATCCGAAAATACAAAATGGCCGCCATTTTTGGGGAGGGGAAATTTTTTTGAAAATTGCAAAGAGTACCTTGGTTAGATACCCTGTGGGTCGAAAATTGCGACGAAATCGCTCTATCTCGCACGGTTAAGGAGATAGAAGCAAATTTATGTTTTGCCATTTTTGGCAAAAATTCGAAAATTCAAAATGGCCGCCATTTTTGGGGAGGGGAAAATTTTTTGAAAATTGAAAAGAGTATATTTCTTAGATTCCCTGTGGGTAGAAAATTTCGACGAAATCGCTCTATCTCGCACGGTTAAGGAGATAGAAGCAATTTTGTGTTTTGCCATTTTTGGCAAAAATCCGAAAATACAAAATGGCCGCTATTTTTGGGGAGGGGAAATTTTTTTGAAAATTGCAAAGAGTACCTTCCTTAGATATCCTATGGGTCGAAAATTGCGACGAAATCGCTCTATCTCGCACGGTTAAGGAGATAGAAATAATTTTGTGTTTTGCCATTTTTGCCAAAAATCCGAAAATACAAAATGGCCGCCATTTTTGGGGAGGGGAAATTTTTTTGAAAATTCCAAAGAGTACCTTCCTTACATACCCTGTGGGTCGAAAATTTCGATGAAATCGCTCTATCTCGCACGGTTAAGGAGATAGAAGCAATTTTGTGTTTTGACATTTTTGCCAAAAATTCGAAAATTCAAAATGGCCGCCATTTTTGGGGAGGGGAAAATTTTTTGAAAATTGAAAAGAGTACATTCCTTAGATACCCTGTGGGTCGAAAATTGCGACGAAATCGCTCTATCTCGCACGGTTAAGGAGATAGAAACAATTTTGTGTTTTGCCATTTTTGCCAAAAATCCGAAAATACAAAATGGCCGCCATTTTTGGGGAGGGGAAATTTTTTTGAAAATTCCAAAGAGTACCTTCCTTACATACCCTGTGGGTCGAAAATTTCGATGAAATCGCTCTATCTCGCACGGTTAAGGAGATAGAAGCAATTTTGTGTTTTGACATTTTTGCCAAAAATTCGAAAATTCAAAATGGCCGCCATTTTTGGGGAGGGGAAAATTTTTTGAAAATTGAAAAGATTACCTTCCTTAGATACCCTGTGGGTCGAAAATTGTGACGAAATCGCTCTATCTCGCACGGTTAAGGAGATAGAAGCAATTTTGTGTTTTGACATTTTTGCCAAAAATTTAAAAAATTCAAAATGGCCGCCATTTTTGGGGAGGGGAAAATTTTTTGAAAATTGAAAAGAATACATTCGTGAGATACCCTGTGGGTCGAAAATTTCGACAAAATTGCTCTATCTCGCACGGTTAAGGAGATAAAAGCCAATTTGTGTTTTGCCATTTTTTGGCAAAAATCCGAAAATTCAAAATGGCCGCCATTTTTGGGGAGGGGAAATTTTTTTGAAAATTGCAAGGAGTACCTTTCTTACATACCCTGTGGGTCGAAAATTGCCACGAAATCGCTCTATCTCGCACGGTTAAGGAGATAGAAGCAATTTTGTGTTTTGCCATTTTTGGCAAAAATCCGAAAATACAAAATGGCCGCCATTTTTGGGGAGGGGAAATTTTTTTGAAAATTGCAAAGAGTACCTTGGTTAGATACCCTGTGGGTCGAAAATTGCGACGAAATCGCTCTATCTCGCACGGTTAAGGAGATAGAAGCAAATTTATGTTTTGCCATTTTTGGCAAAAATTCGAAAATTCAAAATGGCCGCCATTTTTGGGGAGGGGAAAATTTTTTGAAAATTGAAAAGAGTATATTTCTTAGATTCCCTGTGGGTAGAAAATTTCGACGAAATCGCTCTATCTCGCACGGTTAAGGAGATAGAAGCAATTTTGTGTTTTGCCATTTTTGGCAAAAATCCGAAAATACAAAATGGCCGCTATTTTTGGGGAGGGGAAATTTTTTTGAAAATTGCAAAGAGTACCTTCCTTAGATATCCTATGGGTCGAAAATTGCGACGAAATCGCTCTATCTCGCACGGTTAAGGAGATAGAAACAATTTTGTGTTTTGCCATTTTTGCCAAAAATCCGAAAATACAAAATGGCCACCATTTTTGGGGAGGGGAAATTTTTTTGAAAATTCCAAAGAGTACCTTCCTTACATACCCTGTGGGTCGAAAATTTCGATGAAATCGCTCTATCTCGCACGGTTAAGGAGATAGAAGCAATTTTGTGTTTTGACATTTTTGCCAAAAATTCGAAAATTCAAAATGGCCGCCATTTTTGGGGAGGGGAAAATTTTTTGAAAATTGAAAAGAGTACATTCCTTAGATACCCTGTGGGTCGAAAATTTCGACGAAATCACTCTATCTTGCACGGTTAAGGAGATAGAAGCAATTTTGTGTTTTGCCATTTTTGGCAAAAATCCAAAAATACAAAATGGCCGCCATTTTTGGGGAGGGGAAATTTTTTTGAAAATTCCAAAGAATACCTTCCTTACATACCCTGTGGGTCGAAAATTTCGATGAAATCGCTCTATCTCGCACGGTTAAGGAGATAGAAGCAATTTTGTGTTTTGACATTTTTGCCAAAAATTCGAAAATTCAAAATGGCCGCCATTTTTGGGGAGGGGAAAATTTTTTGAAAATTGAAAAGAGTACATTCCTTAGATACCCTGTGGGTCGAAAATTTCGACGAAATCACTCTATCTCGCACGGTTAAGGAGATAGAAGCAATTTTGTGTTTTGCCATTTTTGGGAAAAATCCGAAAATACAAAATGGCCGCCATTTTTGGGGAGGGGAAATTTTTTTGAAAATTGCAAAGATTACCTTCCTTAGATACCCTGTGGGTCGAAAATTGTGACGAAATCGCTCTATCTCGCACGGTTAAGGAGATAGAAGCAATTTTGTGTTTTGACATTTTTGCCAAAAATTCGAAAATTCAAAATGGCCGCCATTTTTGGGGAGGGGAAAATTTTTTGAAAATTGAAAAGAGTACATTCCTTAGATACCCTGTGGGTCGAAAATTTCGACGAAATCACTCTATCTTGCACGGTTAAGGAGATAGAAGCAATTTTGTGTTTTGCCATTTTTGGCAAAAATCCGAAAATACAAAATGGCCGCCATTTTGGGGGAGGGGAAATTTTTTTGAAAATTGCAAAGATGACCTTCCTTAAATACCCTGTGGGTCGAAAATTGTGACAAAATCGCTCTATCTCACACGGTTAAGGAGATAGAAGCAATTTTGTGTTTTGCCATTTTTGGAAAAAATTCGAAAATTCAAAATGGCCGCCATTTTTGGGGAGGGGAAAATTTTTTGAAAATTGAAAAGAATACATTCCTGAGATACCCTGTGGGTCGAAAATTTTGACGAAATTGCTCTATCTCGCACGGTTAAGGAGATAAAAGCCAATTTGTGTTTTGACATTTTTTGGCAAAAATCCGAAAATTCAAAATGGCCGCCATTTTTGGGGAGGGGAAATTTTTTTGAAAATTGCAAAGAGTACCTTGGCTAGATACCCTGTGGGTCGAAAATTGCGACGAAATCGCTCTATCTCGCACGGTTAAGGAGATAGAAGCAATTTTGTGTTTTGCCATTTTTGCCAAAAATTCGAAAATTCAAAATGGCCGCCATTTTTGGGGAGGGGAAAATTTTTTGAAAATTGCAGAGTACCTTCCTTAGATAACCTATGGGTCAAAAATTTCGACGAAATCGCTCTATCTCGCACGGTTAAGGAGATAGAAGCAATTTTGTGTTTTGCCATTTTTGGCAAAAATCCGAAAATACAAAACGGCCGCCATTTTTGGGGAGGGGAAATTTTTTTGAGAATTGCAAAGAGTACCTTCCTTACATACCCTGTGGGTCGAAAATTTCGACGAAATTGCTCTATCTCGTACGGTTAAGGAGATAGAAGCAAATTTATGTTTTGCCATTTTTGGCAAAAATTCGAAAATTCAAAATGGCCGCCATTTTTGGGGAGGGGAAAATTTTTTGAAAATTGAAAAGAGTATATTTCTTAGATACCCTGTGGGTCGAAAATTTCGAAGAAATCGCTCTATCTCGCACGGTTAAGGAGATAGAAGCAATTTTGTGTTTTGCCATTTTTGGCAAAAATCCGAAAATACAAAATGGCCGCTATTTTTGGGGAGGGGAAATTTTTTTGAAAATTGCAAAGATTACCTTCCTTAGATACCCTGTGGGTCGAAAATTTCGACGAAATCGCTCTATCTCTTACGGTTTCTGAGATATTAGCAAATTACTCAAAAGTAGTACTGAAAATACATAATGAAGTACCTAAATGGCTATTACTCATGTACTGAAAAAGCTATCAGTCCCAAATGCAATACCAAGCGAGCTATGGACATAACAATCTTGTATTCAAAATTGTAGTAAAATATCTTTAATTATTTTGGCTTAAATGCACGGAAACCAATGGGTACTGAAAATAGCTGTACTTAAGTATTACTCAGTAAGCAAAAGAGGTACAACAGCCAAAAGCAATCCCAAGCAAGCTACTGACCCAATAAGCCTGCATACCAAATTTGGTGACAATAGCTCAATACTTTTCCTTTAAATGAGCGGAAACCATGCGTGACGCCGGACATCGGACGCCGGACGCCGGACGGCAGAAAAAGCAAAAATAATATATCCACCCCCCAGGGGGGTGGACATAATAATAAGGGAGATATTCAAGGGAGACCATAATGCGGCAGCGAGGAAACGGAGGCGAAAACAAATAAGCGCCCTTTCAGGGACGCTTAATTAGAAAACTTGTTACATGTAAAAGCCACTCATTTACCAAACAAAATGACATTCACACTGAATAATATTTTAGTACAAAATGTAGAATTTGCAGCAGAACACAAGAAATCCACCAACCGGTGGCACCCTTTCAATGATGCAACAAGAAAACATAAGTCATCTCAAGTCTGCTACAGGTCTTGCAGACTAACATATCTGATAAGAATATCCTATAATTTAAAGTAAAATAAGGGTGTTTCCTCTGTATTAAAGTGTTCATATTTTACTAAATCTTGCAAATTTCACTGTATCTACAAGACTCACAGTTGCAGGATTAACTTTTGCAGGAAGTGGTTCCATGTATAAACCTGTGGAAATCTTGGGTTCAAGTTTTGGCTTGGTTTCATTAATCTTTTCCTTTGGTTTGAAGAAACCTACAATATATCAACAATTGTGACATTCAATGTTCAAAAATTCAAAAGTATCAAAACAATACAATTCAATAGCAAAATGACAGCATAAATCAGTAAACTAAAAGTTATGAAGCTGTAAAATTTATGAATTGGAGAATAGCTGTCGATGGAAATAGCAAATTATATAAAAGTACATATAATAATCAGTTGCAGCAATCCATTATCTTTGTCATAAGAGAAACAGGTCTCAAATATGGCAAGTGAACACACTTTGGCACACCAAAGTTAAAGGTCACACCATGATGCAGACCTACACCCCATAACCAATGTCTCTACCAAGTGTCAACCTTCTACACCTTACGGAATCCAAGAAATAGCCAGGATAAGATTTTAAAACTCATGGTCACTATGACAAGGTCAAAGGTCAAATCAATATCACACCATGATGTGTCATACCTACAACTCCTAAGCAATGTCCCTTCCAAGTATCAACTTCCTTCACTTTATGCTTTCAGAGATATTGCCCGGACAAATTTTAAAGGACAAGGTGACTACATCAAGATCAAAGGTGAAATCACGGTCACACCATGACGTTGCACACCTACAACCCCCAACCAATATCTCTACCATGTATCAACCTTCTGTACCTTACGAAATCCAAGGAATAGCCCAGATAAGATTTTAAAACTCATGATCACCACAACAAGGTCAAAGGTCAAATCAAAATCACACCATGATGTTTCACACATACAACTCCTAAGCAATGTCCCTTCCAAGTATCAACTTCCTTCACTTTATGGTTTCAGAGATATTGCCCGGACAAAATTCTAAAGGTCAAGGCCACTAAAGGAAGAACAAAGGTGAAATCCTTGTCATACCATGATGTTTCACACTTACAACCCCTAAGCAATGTCCCTACCACATATCAACTTCCTACACCTTACGGTTTCTGAGATATAGCCTGGACAAGATTTTATAGGTCAAGGTCACTACGTCAAGATCAAAGGTCAAATCAAGGTCACACCATGACATTGCACACCTGCAACTCCCAACCAATGTCCCTACCAAGTGTCAACCTCCTACATGTTACGGTTTCTGAGATATAGCCCAGACAACATATTATAGGTCAAGGTCACTACGGTAAGGTCAAAGGTCAAATCAAAGTCACACTATGATGTTGCACAACTACAACCCCAACCAATATCTCTACCAAGTATCAACTTCCTACACTTTACGGTTTCCGAGATATAGCCCTGGACAAGATTTTATGGGTCAAGGTCACTACGGAAAGGTCAAATCAAGTTCATGATGTTGCACACCTGCAACTCCCAACTAATGTCCCTACTAAGTATATATTCCCTACATGTTACGGTTTGCGAGATGTAGCCCGGGCAAGATTTTTAAACTCAAGGTCAAAGGTCAAATCAAGGTCATCACCATGACGTTGCACACTTCACCCTCTAACCAATGTCCATAGCATGCATCAACTTCCTATACCACACAGTTTCTGAGATACAGCCTGGATAAACTTTTTCCTTTGCCCACCTGCCTGGAGACCCGCCCACCCATCGGGACACCATGGGTGAAAACAATACCCTGACAGCCGTTAAGGGCTGTGACATAAAAACACCCTTTTTGCAGTAACTCTTAAATATTTTTGTCTCTGAACTTTCTTTCTTACTCATAGAAATTTTAAAATGACCAACAATTCAACAATTTCCACATACCAGTGTTTGAAAACATAAAGAACAAAGATATTGTGTCTGTAAAACATTAAATTGGATTACATACTGAAATCATTAATTGAAATAGCGGCCTACCTTTTACTTATCCAGGATCTACTTAACAGTAATACCTTACTTTCTGGGATATTGACAATGTTGGCCAACATATAGCAGTCTATATTCCATTCATAAAATACTGAATAGAAACACTTTACTTTCAGGGTCATTGACATTTTGACATAGTGGCCTACCTTTCACTTATGTAGAATATACTGTACAGAAAGACCTTACTTTTTATATTGCCATTGATAACCATCCACTTACACAGAACATGATTAATACACTGAAGAAAAATGGCAATGTTTCTGATTTTTTTCATACTGGGATTTTGAAACTTCAATTATTGTTTGTTAGTTGCGACTAAGAATCTATTTTCTTGTAGATTATTCACCATAAAAATTGGTTTGAATTAAAATTACACAGAATATACTGAACATAAATGCCTTACTTTCTGGGATTTTGGCATCATTGGCCAGCATAGTTGCCTGCCTATCAGAGAAAGAGATTTGCAAGTCCTGTATATGTTTCATTAAAGCCTCCATCTTCCGTCTCTCTTGTTCAGCCATCTTTCTAGCCCTGCCTGCTTTGCGACGTCCAAGGAAACCTCTTGCCACTGACAAAATACATATAAATGATGTTCCACTGAATTTCAAGTGACTGAGAAAAGACTTCGACTGAACCAGAGTGTGCTAATGTCCGGATAAGAGCTAACAATTGTATAGAAAAGCCCTCAACAGAGTTTTATTTAGTTAGAAGGCTTGGTACATTATAGGGATGCAAGCATTTATAAACAGAAATAATAATCTGGCTTATTCTTGTATTAGAAATCTGATTTACAACATTATAACATGGCCACCTGGTGAAGAGGTACATTCCTCACTGAGGCAATGAAAAGCTACAGGTGGCAAATGTAACATGTCTGGCTCTAACAGCTTGCAAAGAAAAAAATGTACAAATTTCAACTATAGGTTTTCTGTTGATTACTGATGAGTCTCATCTTCTTGTAATGTCCTTAAGGGAACATGCAATAATCAGGATACCCATATACAAGGATCTGTTTTAATGTGAATTGTACTGTGTGATACTTAGTTTTACCCCAAAAAAGGAAATTGTACAAAGCAGATTTCTACTTGAAGGGGTAAACTATATGTTGAAAGGTCCTACCAATAAAACGAAAACTCTACTGGAGTGGATAAAAATCAAGGCACTTACATTTCTGTATGTGTATCACCTGTTTACCAAGACATTCTAATCTTTCTGTCAATCCATCAATATGGTAGTACTTCAAAAACACCTTGGTTTTACTGTAGAAAAATGCACACATATCAAAATGGATTTGTATGCAAGAATAATTAGGATCTGTAGTCTGTTTTCATCAACAAACAAGAGGAGAGTGCCCGTGAACGGGCACTGTGTCAGCTGACTGAGTATTTTTGATTTGTGAAGGTGATAATGAGAGGAAAGCATAATTATCAGGGAAAGTGCTGTACAGAAGTACAGTAAATGGTAACTGAACAGCATGTTTGAAAGAAATTCCGAAGCTGACAGAAGGATAAAAAAGTTGTGCCCTGCAAATGGTATTATGAAGGAAAGTAACAAGGTAACTGTTTAAGTGTAAAAAGTAGGTTAAAACATATTTAAAGAAATACTGCAAATGCAATATCCTCGTTCCACCTTGAAGAAGGGGTCTAAGGTCAAATCAAACCACACAAAAACATTCCCAGCCCATGATATCCTATAGCTTGGTTTACCATCCCAAACCTCTAGGACCAATAATAAGCGAGTTATAAGCACTTTTAAGTTTGGCTGTCCTTATTTGACCTAGAAGGAGGGGTCCAAAGGTCAAATCTGACCACACCAAAAGAATCTCAGCCCATGATTTCCTATATGTTGGTTTACCATCCCAAACTTCTAGGACCATTAATAAGCGAGTTATAAGCACTTTTAAGTTTGGCTATCCTCAATTGACCTTGAAGGAGGAGTCCAAGGTCAAATCTGACCACACCAAAATAATCCCAGCCCATGATTTCCTATATGTTGGTTTACCATCCCAAACTTCTAGGACCATTAATAAGCGAGTTATAGGCACTTTTAAGTTTGGGTATCCTCGTTTGACCTTGAAGGAGGGGTCCAAGGTCAAATCGGACGACATCAACAGATTCCCAGCCCATGATTTCCTATATGACTGTTTACCATCCCAAACCTGTAGGACCAACAATAAGCGAGTTATAAGCACTTTCAAGTTTGGCTATCCTTGTTTGACCTTGAAGGAGGGGTCAAAGGTCAAATCTGACCACACCAAAAGATTCACAGCCCATGATTTCCTACAGGTTGGTTTACCATCCCAAACCTCTAGGTTCAATAATAAGAGAGATATAAGCACTTTTCATGACTGACAAAGAAACACCTGTGGTGGCCATCTTGTTTTTCAAAATGAGGCCAAAAATATTCCCAGGCAACATTTTATGGTTGTTAATATATCCTGCAAACTTGAGAAGTGTAGCTATAATATTTTTTTTTTCGTTAGAGCAGTAATGGTGAAATCTCTCTGCACACTGCGGCTATCCAGTGGATACAATGATTTACTCAACAGTGAGAACCTGAAAGTAGCTATTGCTCAGCTATGCCATGACATACAGGTCTGCAATTTCACTATGTTATAGCTGACCAAAAATTACGTGAATAACATATTTAAACAAAATACTCTAAATGCAATAGTTTTCAAGTTACAACTGATTTACTCAATAGTGATAACCTCAAAGTAGCTATTACTCAGCTATGCAATGAGCTACATGTCTGAATTTTTACTATGTTATAGCTGACCCAAAAGTAGGTGAACAACATATTTAAGCAAAATACTGTAAATGCAATAGTTTTCAAGTTACAACTGATTTACTCAATAGTGAGAACCTGAAAATAGCTATTGCTCAGCTATGCCATGAGTTATGGGTCTGTAATTTCACTATGTTATAGCTGACCCAAAAGTAGGTGAACAACATATTTTAACAAAATACTCCAAATGCAATATTTTTCAAGTTACAACTGATTTACTCAACAGTCAGTACCTGAAAATAGCTATTGCTCAGTTGTGCCATGAGCTACAGGTCTGTAATTTCACTATGTTATAGCTGACCCAAAAGTAGCTGAATAACATATTTACACAAATTTCTGTAAATGCAATAGTTTTCCAATTGCAACTGATTTACTCAACAGTGAGAACTTCAAAGTAGCTATTACTCAGCTATGCAATGATCCACAGGTGTGGAACTTCACTGTGTTATAGCTGACCCCAAAATAGGTGAATAACATATTAAAACAAAATACTCTAAATGCAATTGTTTTCAAGTTATAAGTAATTTACTCAACAGTGATAACCTAAAAGTAGCTATTACTCAGCTATGCCATGAGCTACAGGTCTGAAATTTGACTATGTTATAGCTAACCCAAAAGTAGCTGAATAACATATTTATACAAAATTCTCTAAATACAATAGTTTTCAAGTTACAAGTGATTTTACTCATGATGGAAGTTACTGAAAAGCCCAAAAGTAGCTATTACTCACTTAGCTATTGAGACAGACACCCAAGTTACTGACCATGTTGTAGCTCTAAAAAAAGTAGCTGAATAACATATTTTAACAAAATGCTCTAATTGCAACACTTTTCAAGTTATAAGTGATTTAGTGCATGATTTCATGAATTTTAATGCATTAAAAATTATTAAAAAAATTTATTAAAAAAAGACTAAGACAGATCCAGGTCTCACACTCACACAAGAGAATCTACCTCTAGCCTAGTACATATATGCAAGATATGAGAGAAATCCCTGCAATAGTCACTGAGAAAATTGTGATAAAGTGTTGAAATTTTCACACTTTTGGTGGGGGTACCTCCCTTATAATGTCTCTAGCGAACAGACAGATTTGCATGCCTTGAACATTTTTCATTCTCGATAGATAAGGTATCTTTTAAAAAAAACAGCACGTCTCTAGGCCTTGTAGTTTTGGAGGAGAAGATGTTCACGCGGACGCGTATGCCCACGCCGCAGAGTGACAACATAAAAACTTAAATATTTGATACTCCATGGTAATTTGCTCCAAAATATGAACAATTACATTTTGTGAAGTTTATCTATTGGAGCCAAGATTGATGATTTTGGTTGATTATGTATAATTTATCCTTTACAGAGTTAAAATTGTTGGGTTTTTTTCAACAACAAATTTAATAAATAACAAAATCATACCTAATCTAATAATGAAAAAGTAGAAAAAGTTCTCACATGGTGTCTTTATGTGCCTCAAACTGAGTTTTAACATCACCCTTTAGTCTATATTTTTTGTGAGAAGAACATGTTAATATGTTCTAAAGTTAAATTTTAACTATTTCTATATTATTGGGAGCTTAAGATCACCTTAAAATAGGGTTCCTCTCCTGGCCCAAAAACATGTGTGTGCCAAGTTTTAATAAACTATGTGAAATTTTTTTTATTTATAGTGCACACAAGTCCAAATGTACGGCTGCCTTTTGTCTGGGGATATAAATTATAAAGAACAAGTCACAGTGAAAAGATAGAAACTCACCCCAGTTGCCAGCCATTGATTTTACTGGTCTGCAGGATTTCCTTGCAGTTTTCTGCTGTAGGATCCATCTTTGGTTTGTAGGCCAGAAAACAGTACCTACAATCCAGTCCTTATTGTAACATCTCACTACACTACCACACCTTCACTTTTGGTAGATATTTTAATTACTGTAACGGGCAACTGTTTCATAATCAAAATATTCTAAAAAATTAATTGTCTCACTGAAAGTGTAATTGACTTTACTAAATTTGGTAAAATAACAGAGTTTGTTGGTGATGATATAATACATATATAATATTTTTTCTATTGAGGTGTCAGAGTTAAGCGGTGAAAACAATGTGATATGCAGATGTGTATACAACACGAATGTGGACATACAGCTGATATATGCTTATTGATAAATAAAATAGGATGAGTGGCAATCAACACACAGTTAGGAAACCAGTTAAACCCAAATACATGCATTAGGTACTATAACTCCCCTAAATGGTACCAAAAAACCAAAACAGGAATAACCAAGCACATTTAATAATGTCAAATCTTAATCAGAAATAGTGTTTTTAACTTCAAGATAGGCTTTTGGTAGGGTTCGATATCTTTGACTAGCCAAGGTGACTAATAACATAAAAAATAGGATGATGTTTCAAAGGACAGCTTGGAACATACATAATTTGCTTATTGGAAAAGCAAAAAGCCATGTCATGCTACAGACGACATCCATTATATAATCTTTTGATCATCTGAAGAAAATTTCCTGCTTTATAATGTTTCTGTGAAATATATGTATTAGTGTAAAACATAACAGTGACCATAACACACAACATTAATATTATGCATGTATTTATGGAACTCCATGACATATTTTCTGTAATTATTAAACAGAGTAATAAACATTACATAAAGCCCAAATGAATTGCAATAAATTCATGTTCCAAAAAGTTTAGCAATGTTAAAGTATATTTACTTTTCTGTGAACTCTAGGAAGCTTGGTCTCACTGCAAAGCCTTCTCTTCTGATCTTAGTGGTTTCCAACATGCCAGTGTAGAGGAGCTAAAGCATGCACAACCACTACACACTTGAACTGTCATGTCACCATTGTTAAGAGTGGTCTATATAAACAGTTACCTTCTTAATCAAATGTTTTACTGAGTTCTACTTTTAGGTTTTGTAAGTTTTGACTAACAAGTTTTTTAATGCCTTTGGCCTAATTTTGATTCCAATTTTCTAATATCCTAAGACCCACCAGAAGGTTGATTTATTTTCTGTCGCCATAGTGTAATACCAAACTAATAACAATAGGTCAAATTTGTGACAGTGAATACTTATAGCTCGGTATTTAATTGAATGAACCTTTGACTTGTTATTGTGTCTTTCCAAAGCTCATCGAGAACAAATTAAAAATCAAGTTCATTAAAATTTGGGATAAATATTAAGATCTTAAAGAATGATGAATTAAAGTAGGAACTACACCTATTGCTTTTTCATCACCCGAATCTGCGTTTGTCATTGCCCGTACCTGTGATACCTTAGAACTTTTGGTATAAAATAGTGTAGTTGTTAGTGTCTGTGAACAAGAAGGGTTTTGACCCTTCCTAAGCATGGACACAGACACCACACTATTTTATACAAAAGATCTATGGTATCTGAGTACATGCAATGATGAATGCAGATACTGGTGATGAAAAAACAATACTTTTACTTTAGGCTATACACACAAAAAATAAATAAGTAAACAACTGAAACATACCAAACACTGGGGCTACTAATGAAAACCCAGTTTTTTATGTTCTACTCCATTTTACTCAAAACATAATGCATATGTATAAGATTAATCTATGTCTTCAATTTAACTAAATTAAGATTTTTCAGTACAAAATCCGCATGCATACAATACTACATATTCCATGCTTAACTAATTAAAATTGCAACCTTAAATAAATAAACAGTGACTAAATGAAATTAAAAACATTTAATCAAAAGTCATAAAACAAATAGAACTAGAGGATCGCTCGCAAAAAAAAAAAGATAATGTTTTTGCATAGCAAAAACAAAGCGTCCCGAAAAGGATATAAAGGTGAGTGGTAAGGTATTAAGAAAATGCTTCGTTTCTAGCCTTATATTGTTGTGGGAATCAAAGTCAGCGCAGTCTGCTCTATCTAGCACGGTTTTCAAGATATAAGCATTTTTGTGTTTTGCAAAAAATTAAAAAATTCAAAATGTCCGCTATATTTGGCGAGACAAAAATATTTTGAAAATTGGTATGGCTACTCTGCAGAGATACCCAGCAGGTCAAGAATTTTGTTGAGTTCGCTCCATATAGCACGGTTTTCGAGATATAAGCATTTTTCTGTTTTGCTAAAACTTTGTGTGAAAGCTGTTCCAAAAGTAGGTGAATGAGTTATTTGAGAAAAATTGGCTATCTGTAATACTATTAAGAGATAATTCACATTTACTCATTTTGAGTAGGTGAATAATTAGCTATGGGTCTGAAACTTCACCAAATGAAAGCTCTCCCAAAAGTAGGTGAATGAGTTATTTGAGAAAAATTGGCTATCTGGAATACTTTTAGAGATAATTCGCGTTTACTCATTTTGAGTAGGTGAGTAATTAGCTATGGGTCTGAAACTTCACCATGTGAAAGCTCTCCCACAAGTAGATGAATGAGTATTTGATAAAAATTGGGTATCCGCAATACTTTTGCAGATAATTAGCATTTACTCATTTTGAGTAGGTGAATAAATAGCTATGGGTCTGAAACTTCACAGAGTGAAAGCTCTCCCAAAAGTAGGTGAATGAGTTATTTGAGAAAAATTGGCTATTTGCAATACTTTTAGAGACAATTCGCATTTACTCATTTTGAGTAGGTGAATAATTAGCTATGGGTCTGAAACTTCACCAAGTGAAAGCTCTCCCAAAAGTAGGTGAATGAGTTATTTGAGAAAAAATGGCTATCTGTAATACTTTTAGAGATAATTCGCATTTACTCATTTTGAGTAGGTGAATAAATAGCTATGGGTCTGAAACTTCACAGAGTGAAGGCTCTCCCAAAAGTAGGTGAATGAGTTATTTGAGAAAAATTGGCTATCTGCAATACTTTTAGAGATAATTCACATTTACTCATTTTTGAGTAGGTGAATAATTAGCTATGGGTCTGAAACTTCACCAAGTGAAAGCTCTCCCAAAAGTAGGTGAATGAGTTATTTGAGAAAAAATGGCTATCTGCAATACTTTTAGAGATAATTCGCATTTACTCATTTTGAGTAGATGAGTTATTAGCTATGGGTCTGGAATTTCACCATGTGAAAGCTCTCCCACAAGTAGATGAATGAGTATTTAATAAAAATTGGGTATCCGCAATACTTTTACAGATAATTAGCATTTACTCATTTTGAGTAGGTGAATAAATAGCTATGGGTCTGAAACTTCACAGAGTGAAAGCTCTCCCAAAAGTAGGTGAATGAGTTATTTGAGAAAAATTGGCTATTTGCAATACTTTTAGAGACAATTCGCATTTACTCATTTTGAGTAGGTGAGTAATTAGCTATGGGTCTGAAACTTCACCAAGTGAAAGCTCTCCAAAAGTAGGTGAATGATTTATTTGAGAAAAATTGGCTATCTGCAATACATTTAAGAGATAATTCGCATTTACTCATTTTGAGTAGGTTAGTAATTATCTACGGGTCTGAAACTTCACCATGTGAAAGCTCTCCCAAAAGTACATGAATGAGTTATTTGATAAAAATTGGGTATCCGCAATAGTTTTGAGATAATTAGCATTTACTCATTTTGAGTAGGTGAGTAATTAGCTACGGGTCTGAAACTTCACCAAGTGAAAGCTCTCCCAAAAGTAGGTGAATGAGTTACTTGAGAAAAATTGGCTATCTGCAATACTTTTAGAGGTAATTCGCATTTACTCATTTTGAATAGGTGAGCAATTAGCTATGGGTCTGAAACTTCACCAAGTGAAAGCTCTTTGGGATAGCTGCTCTGCAGAGATACCCTGAAGATCAAAAATTGTCGAAATCGCTCTATGTAGCACGGTTTTCGAAATATTAGCATTTTTGTGTTTTGCAATTTTTGCGCCAAAAATTCGAAAATTCAAAATGGCCGCCATTTTTGGCAAGATAAAAATTTTTTGAAAATTGGCATGGCTACTCTGCAGAGATACCCTGTGGGTCAAAAATTTCGTCGAAATCGCTCTATCTAGCAGGGTTTTCAAGATATAAGCATTTTTGTGTTTTCCTTATTTGGAAAATTCATAATGATTAATTAATCATTAATTACTCGGCCATTTCTTAACCAATCAATGCCAAAATCTAATGATTTCCAGATTTTAATAGAATGAATGTATTTGCCAAGTTTCAGGTGAATTGATAAAATTCCTTTCAAGTTATCATCCGGACAAGTTTCCCCATCGCAAAAAGGACATTTTTGGTCATGTGACCTCTCTGATTGGTTGAAATATCACTGCAGCATATTCAAAAAAATTCCCCAAGGCTACTGCCTAAACCTGCCAAATTTGAAAAGAATCCGCCTAACGGTTACAGAGTTATAAGGAAAACAAAATGCGGAGCTGGCGGAGCCTGAAGGTCTCCCATACACAAACAAGCGTCCCTTGCGGGACGCTTAACTACACTAAGATAATATAGACCTGAAATGGAAAAAAAAACACTTAAGTTTAATCTACATATATAAACACACAAAATTGGGCTGCAAACATGAAGGGAATTACCAATAGAAAGGTATCAAAATCTGTCAGTACTTGATGCTTCCCCAATGACAAAGAGTACCTGCAAATGTTTTATGCATTAAGTCTGGAAAAATGGTCACACTCTACCTTGATGGTCATATTTGAAATATAGAGTTTTGCAATGGCCCATCAGAAGTAGAAAACATTTACCCATTACTTCAGGAGGCAAATTTTTGCTAAATCTATCATTACTTTCTCTATTAAAAAGTAAGTTGACAATCACCTGGGAGAACGAAAACGCAAAGGCCTGGAAGTGTGTACTTTAATGTTTTTGAGATGGTTACACACAATTTCAACATTTAGTATTAACTAGTGCTGGGAGATCACCATGATTGTGAACAAAATTCGAACGTTTCAGATCATGGAGTTGAAAGTGTAAACCAGACAGAAAAATCAAATATTAAATGATAATAAGTAAAATACACACAAATTGCCACAAATATAATGAAAATATAACCTGAAAGTCATTCATAGATGTCTCCGTCACTAACAAATCTAATCTAATCTAACAAACCATGTTTAATGTATCTTAACGAGTGAGTAGCTGATTTTGTGATTACCTTGACAACAGTGGGAAAACCCCAAGGTGTTTCTATCTACATTATTTTTATTGCATTCAACTCTACTTTTGTGATTTTAACTGATGAATATTTCAGATATTATTCCGGTTAGTGTTTTATTGTGACCAAAAGGCTACACAGAAATGAGTTTAGCAAATATCGGTTGTACTTGAATTTTATCGATCATTGATTGGCATTGAGCCAGCGAGTGATAATACCGAAGTTTCCAAACTTCATCCCAGCATTAGTAGTAACTGACTTTATGTGTTCAAACGTTGCTTCACCCCAGTTAAAAATAATTGGCAAAGTGCTACAAAGTGATGATTTAAAAATGGGTACAAATGTCAAAGATTTCAAAGTCATTCTCCTGCATCATCAAAGGTTTTATGTTCCTTATTAGTTTAACTTAATTTACCTCACAAGAAACAGAAGAGGTACAAAACATTCTAGAAAACAACTTTGCCTGTGAAAACAAAGTCCAAAAAGATCCAGTACTCCCCAGAAAAACAACATTCAATGATCAAGAAAAATCCTTGTGTAAGAATGTTACAGAGCCCAGGAAGGGTCATGGAACTGTTTTATTATCTTTCTTTTTTATCTCGTTACCATGAGTTAATAAGTCGTTACCACAAGATGGTTTCCGAGATATAGCCCGGACAAGATTTTATAGGTCAAGGTCACTACAGCAGGGTCAAAGGTCAAATCAAGGTCAGACCATGATGTTGCACACCTACACCCCTAACCAATGTCCCTACCAACTATCAACTTCCTACACCTTACGGTTTCTGAGATATAGCCTGGACAAGATTTTCACACTCAAAGTCACTATGGCAAGGTCAAAGGTCAAATCAAGGTCAGACCATGACGTTGCACACCTACACATCCTAACCAATGTCCATACCAAGTATCAACTTCCTACACCTTACGGTTTCTGAGATACAGCCCGGACAAACTTTTTCCCGCTGCCCGACCGCCCATCCGAACACCATGGGTGAAAACAATACCCCGACAGCCCTTAAGGGCTGTGGGGTAAAAATTGGACATGTAAAGTAATAGGAAACATGCGACCTCTGAAGGTCACTAAAAGCCTACAGGCATGTGTAAACTTGAATGGTATGCTAGCAGATGGGCGACCTCTATATAAGTTAGGTATCATAGACAAAGAAATTGCCTGTACATTGGCATCAAAGCATGACTTAGTAACTCGTGGGAATGACTTCATGTCTTGTGGTAATGACTTGCTATCTTGAGGGAATGATTTGCTATCTTGTGGGATAGACTTGCTATCTTGTGGTAACGACTTGCTAACTTGTGGGAACGACTCGCTATCTTGTGGCAATGACTAGCTAACTTGTGGCAATGACTTGCTAACTTGTGGTAATGACTTGCTAACTTGAGGTAATGACTTGCTGACTTGTGGGAACGAGTTGCTATCTTGTGGCAAAGCCTACTTGTGGGAATGACTTACCTGCGCATCCACAAATTCCTCTTCAAAATAATGTGCTTTCTTTTGGCGGTTTGGTTTAATACATCTGATAAACACTGGTTGAGAGGCAGTCATTCGTTCCATTAGAACATGGAGGGAATTCTAAAAACACACAGGAGTTGGGCATGGGGTAAATTCCATGCATAAAAGACATCACAGTTACACAAAATTTGGTACAACGCCAGTGTTCCATAATGTTAACCTCAAGAGTATCGTAAAAATGATGTATCAACCTTCTTCGGAACAAGTTAAATTTCAGCAAACTAATTATTACTTCAATTAACAATATGTTATAGAACAGTTTTTTGGGGGGAAATAATAGAGTATCAAGGCACTTACAATATTTTGTAGTTTAATTTCCAATGACCATAAATGAGTATGTACACAGAGTTACCATCCAACTAAAAAGACACATCACTCCCTCACCCTGAACTGAGCCCCAACTGTCAACTTCCTCTCTTTGGTTTCTTGTGCTGCTTTCTGGGCCTGGAAAAGAATCATTCAAATATTGTAAAAATACAGAAAATAATGGCTGCAAGGCAAAGTATACAAAAAATACAACAGAACCTCCATTATCCAAACTTGTTTGTAAAACATTCAATTTTTCAAAAGTAATTTCATCTCTTTGAAAATTATTGCGTCCATATCCCATTGTTTTACAGTGGTGAACTGAATTCAACTTTGCATTTTATCAACCTTTTATTTTCTCAAAGAAATCTGTGCCTGCCACTCTCTTCAGATGAGTTTCTACTGTAATAATCTTTCCCAAACAGGTCATATATAGTGCTTTATTTCTTTCAAATTTTGCTTGACTGTTGGGATTATTACTCAAAAAGTATTGACCAGAGCTGGGTTAAATGTACTGATGTATAATATAGTCTCACCAAGAGTATGTTAACATAATAAGTGAGACCCTGCATAAGTTAACTGTACACAAAGTTTAAAAGTGTGTTCAATTTAACTTATGAAAATGAAAATAGAGTGACAAAAATATTTATTTTTTTTTACCTTATATTTCGCTATGTATGTTTCATTGATGGAAGAGCCAACATTGGGGTTGGATTTGTTTTGAATTTTGCGTAAGATTTACTGCTTATTTTTATCAAAATATTAATGTAACTATTTTAGAATAGGAATAAAAGACAAATTCTCGTGCTTTATGATGGTTTTAAACTATGGATCGGCTGTAATAACTTCGGGCTTCGTGGCTTTAATATTCAGCTGATCGATAGTTTAAAACCATCATAAAGCACTCAAATATGTCTTTTATTCCTACATTGAAACACTGAAGTCAGTAAAAGACCTCCTCACTTACCATTCTTTTAGTCTTCCTTTCAGTCAATCTTGGCTTCAAGGCTAAGGTTCCTGTCCTGGATATCTTACCTGAACATTAAGAAGATTTTAGGTACAAAGCAGTACCTAACAACTAACATCCAAAGATACCTAAATTGTATCTGGATAAATTTTAAAATATTGTACTATTATTGATGCCACATCAGAAAGGAACTAGAAATAGGCCGCTCTGTTGATAGTAGATGCGAATAGAAACAGGATAGCATAGAAGAACACACATTATCATGTGTAATGTCCACCCATGAACCTTTTGCCCAAATTGTACAGTAGTCTTACAAGACCCTGTTTCATTTGTAAAATATATCAATGATGCTTAAATATTTGATAGTGTAGATGTAATTTATTTCAGCTTCATGCCTTTTTGCATTGGTTGGGTTGAAAATTTTGACGAAATCACTCTATCTTGCACGGTTAAGAAGATAGAAGCCAATTCCTGTTTTTCTATTTTTGGCAAAAATTTGAAAATTCAAAATGGCCGCCATTATTGGGAAAAGGAAATTTTTTTGAAAATTGCCAAGAGTACATTTCTTAGATACCCTATGGGTCGAAAATTTCAACAAAATAACTCTATTTTGCACGGTTAAGGCCAGTTTGTGTTTTTCCATTTTGGGCAAAAATTCGAAAATTCAAAATGGCTGCCATTTTTGGGGAGGGGAAAATTTTTTGAAAATTGCAAAGATTACATTTCTTAGATACCCTGTGGGTTGAAAATTTCGACGAAATCGCTCTATCTCGCATGGTTAAGGAGATAGAAGCAAATTTGTGTTTTGCCATTTTTGGCAAAAATTTGAAAATTCAAAATGGCCGCCATTTTAGGGGAGGGGAAAATTTTTTAGAAATTACCAAGAGTACAATGCTCAGATACCCTGTGGGTCGAAAATTTTGACGAAATCACTCTATCTGGCACGGTTAAGGAGATAGAAGCAAATTTGTGTTTTGCCATTTTTGGCAAAAATTCGAAAATTCAAAATGGCCGCCATTTTTGGGGAGGGGAAAATTTTTGGAAAATTGCAAAGATTGCATTCCTTAGATACCCTGTGGGTCGAAAATTTCGACGAAATCGCTCTATCTCGCACGGTTAAGGAGATAGAAGCAAATTTGTGTTTTGCCATTTTTGGCAAAAATTCGAAAATTCAAAATGGCCGCCATTTTTGGGGAGGGGAAAATTTTTTGAAAATTGCAAATATTACATTCCTTAGATACCCTGTGGGTCGAAAATTTCGATGAAATCGCTCTATCTCGCACGGTTAAGGAGATAGAAGCAAATTTGTGTTTTGCCATTTTTGGCAAAAATTCGAAAATTCAAAATGGCCGCCATTTTTGGGGAGGAAAAAATTTTTGGAAAATTGCAAAGATTGCATTCCTTAGATACCCTGTGGGTCGAAAATTTCGACGAAATCGCTCTATCTCGCACGGTTAAGGAGATAGAAGCAAATTTGTGTTTTGCAATTTTTGGCAAAAATTCGAAAATTCAAAATGGCCGCCATTTTTGGGGAGGGGAAAATTTTTTGAAAATTGCAAAGATTGCATTCCTTAGATACCCTGTGGGTCGAAAATTTCGACGAAATCGCTCTATCTCGCACGGTTAAGGAGATAGAAGCAAATTTGTGTTTTGCCATTTTTGGCAAAAATTCGAAAATTCAAAATGGGCGCCATTTTTGGGGAGGGAAAAATATTTTGAAAATTGCAAAGATTGCATTGCTTAGATACCCTGTGGGTCGAAAATTTTGCCGAAATCGCTCTATCTCGCACGGTTAAGGAGATAGAAGCAAATTTGTGTTTTGCCATTTTTGGCAAAAATTCGAAAATTCAAAATGGCCGCCATTTTTGGGGAGGGGAAATTTTTTTGAAAATTGCAAATATTACATTCCTTAGATACCCTGTGGGTCGAAAATTTCGACGAAATCGCTCTATCTCGCACGGTTAAGGAGATAGAAGCAAATTTGTGTTTTGCCATTTTTGGCAAAAATTCGAAAATTCAAAATGGCCGCCATTTTTGGGGAGGGGAAAATTTTTGGAAAATTGCAAAGATTGCATTCCTTAGATACCCTGTGGGTCGAAAATTTCGACGAAATCGCTCTATCTCGCACGGTTAAGGAGATAGAAGCAAATTTGTGTTTTGCCATTTTTGGCAAAAATTCGAAAATTCAAAATGGCCGCCATTTTTGGGGAGGGGAAAATTTTTTGAAAATTGCAAATATTACATTCCTTAGATACCCTGTGGGTCGAAAATTTCGACGAAATTGCTCTATCTCGCACGGTTAAGGAGATAGAAGCAAATTTGTGTTTTGCCATTTTTGGCAAAAATTCAAAAATTCAAAATGGCCGCCATTTTTGGGGAGGGGAAAATATTTTGAAAATTGCAAAGATTGCATTGGTTAGATACCCTGTGTGTCGAAAATTTTGCCGAAATCGCTCTATCTCGCACGGTTAAGGAGATAGAAGCAAATTTGTGTTTTGCCATTTTTGGCAAAAATTCGAAAATTCAAAATGGCCGCCATTTTTGGGGAGGGGAAATTTTTTTGAAAATTGCAAATATTACATTCCTTAGATACCCTGTGGGTCGAAAATTTCGATGAAATCGCTCTATCTCGCACGGTTAAGGAGATAGAAGCAAATTTGTGTTTTGCCATTTTTGGCAAAAATTCGAAAATTCAAAATGGCCGCCATTTTTGGGGAGGGGAAAATTTTTGGAAAATTGCAAAGATTGCATTCCTTAGATACCCTGTGGGTCGAAAATTTCGACGAAATCGCTCTATCTCGCACGGTTAAGGAGATAGAAGCAAATTTGTGTTTTGCCATTTTTGGCAAAAATTCGAAAATTCAAAATGGCCGCCATTTTTGGGGAGGGGAAAATTTTTTGAAAATTGCAAAGATTGCATTCCTTAGATACCCTGTGGGTCGAAAATTTCGACGAAATCGCTCTATCTCGCACGGTTAAGGAGATAGAAGCAAATTTGTGTTTTGCCATTTTTGGCAAAAATTCGAAAATTCAAAATGGCCGCCATTTTTGGGGAGGGGAAAATATTTTGAAAATTGCAAAGATTGCATTGCTTAGATACCCTGTGCGTCTAAAATTTTGCCGAAATCGCTCTATCTCGCACGGTTAAGGAGATAGAAGCAAATTAGTGTTTTGCCATTTTTGGCAAAAATTCGAAAATTCAAAATGGCCGCCATTTTTGGGGAGGGGAAAATTTTTGGAAAATTGCAAAGATTGCATTCCTTAGATCCCCTGTGGGTCGAAAATTTTGCCGAAATCACTCTATCTCGCACGGTTAAGGAGATAGAAGCAAATTTGTGTTTTGCCATTTTTGGCAAAAATTCGAAAATTCAAAATGGCCGCCATTTTTGGGGAGGGGAAATTTTTTTGAAAATTGCAAATATTACATTCCTTAGATACCCTGTGGGTCGAAAATTTCGACGAAATCGCTCTATCTCGCACGGTTAAGGAGATAGAAGCAAATTTGTGTTTTGCCATTTTTGGCAAAAATTCGAAAATTCAAAATGGCCGCCATTTTTGGGGAGGGGAAAATTTTTGGAAAATTGCAAAGATTGCATTCCTTAGATACCCTGTGGGTCGAAAATTTCGACGAAATCGCTCTATCTCGCACGGTTAAGGAGATAGAAGCAAATTTGTGTTTTGCCATTTTTGGCAAAAATTCGAAAATTCAAAATGGCCGCCATTTTTGGGGAGGGGAAAATTTTTTGAAAATTGCAAATATTACATTCCTTAGATACCCTGTGGGTCAAAAATTTCGACGAAATCGCTCTATCTCGCACGGTTAAGGAGATAGAAGCAAATTTGTGTTTTGCCATTTTTGGCAAAAATTCAAAATGGCCGCCATTTTTGGGGAGGGGAAAATATTTTGAAAATTGCAAAGATTGCATTGCTTAGATACCCTGTGTGTCGAAAATTTTGCCGAAATCGCTCTATCTCGCACGGTTAAGGAGATAGAAGCAAATTAGTGTTTTGCCATTTTTGGCAAAAATTCGAAAATTCAAAATGGCCGCCATTTTTGGGGAGGGGAAAATTTTTGGAAAATTGCAAAGATTGCATTCCTTAGATCCCCTGTGGGTCGAAAATTTTGCCGAAATCACTCTATCTCGCACGGTTAAGGAGATAGAAGCAAATTTGTGTTTTGCCATTTTTGGCAAAAATTCGAAAATTCAAAATGGCCGCCATTTTTGGGGAGGGGAAATTTTTTTGAAAATTGCAAATATTACATTCCTTAGATACCCTGTGGGTCGAAAATTTCGACGAAATCGCTCTATCTCGCACGGTTAAGGAGATAGAAGCAAATTTGTGTTTTGCCATTTTTGGCAAAAATTCGAAAATTCAAAATGGCCGCCATTTTTGGGGAGGGGAAAATTTTTGGAAAATTGCAAAGATTGCATTCCTTAGATACCCTGTGGGTCGAAAATTTCGACGAAATCGCTCTATCTCGCACGGTTAAGGAGATAGAAGCAAATTTGTGTTTTGCCATTTTTGGCAAAAATTCGAAAATTCAAAATGGCCGCCATTTTTGGGGAGGGGAAAATTTTTTGAAAATTGCAAATATTACATTCCTTAGATACCCTGTGGGTCAAAAATTTCGACGAAATCGCTCTATCTCGCACGGTTAAGGAGATAGAAGCAAATTTGTGTTTTGCCATTTTTGGCAAAAATTCAAAATGGCCGCCATTTTTGGGGAGGGGAAAATATTTTGAAAATTGCAAAGATTGCATTGCTTAGATACCCTGTGTGTCGAAAATTTTGCCGAAATCGCTCTATCTCGCACGGTTAAGGAGATAGAAGCAAATTAGTGTTTTGCCATTTTTGGCAAAAATTCGAAAATTCAAAATGGCCGCCATTTTTGGGGAGGGGAAAATTTTTGGAAAATTGCAAAGATTGCATTCCTTAGATCCCCTGTGGGTCGAAAATTTTGCCGAAAATCGCTCTATCTCGCACGGTTAAGGAGATAGAAGCAAATTTGTGTTTTGCCATTTTTGGCAAAAATTCGAAAATTCAAAATGGCCGCCATTTTTGGGGAGGGGAAATTTTTTTGAAAATTGCAAATATTACATCCCTTAGATACCCTGTGGGTCGAAAATTTCGACGAAATCGCTCTATCTCGCACGGTTAAGGAGATAGAAGCAAATTTGTGTTTTGCCATTTTTGGCAAAAATTCGAAAATTCAAAATGGCCGCCATTTTTGGGGAGGGGAAAATTTTTTGAAAATTGCAAATATTACATTCCTTAGATACCCTGTGGGTCGAAAATTTCGACGAAATCGCTCTATCTCGCACGGTTAAGGAGATAGAAGCAAATTTGTGTTTTGCCATTTTTGGCAAAAATTCGAAAATTCAAAATGGCCGCCATTTTTGGGGAGGGGAAAATTTTTTGAAAATTGCAAATATTACATTCCTTAGATACCCTGTGGGTCGAAAATTTCGACGAAATCGCTCTATCTCGCACGGTTAAGGAGATAGAAGCAAATTTGTGTTTTGCCATTTTTGGCAAAAATTCGAAAATTCAAAATGGCCGCCATTTTTGGGGAGGGGAAAATTTTTTGAAATTTGCAAAGAGTACACTCCTCAGATACCCTGCGGGTCGAAAATTTTGCCGAAATCGCTCTATCTCGCACGGTTAAGGAGATAGAAGCAAATTACTCAAAAGTAGTACTGAAAATACACAATGAAGTACCTAAATGGCTATTACTCATGTACTGACAAAGCTATCAGTCCCAAATGCAATACCAAGCGAGCTATGGACATAACAATCTTGTATTCAAAATTGTAGTAAAATATCTTTAATTATTTTGGCTTAAATGCACGGAAACCAATGGGTACTGAAAATAGCTGTACTTAAGTATTACTCAGTAAGCAAAAGAGGTACAACAGCCAAAAGCAATCCCAAGCAAGCTACTGACCCAATAAGCCTGCATACCAAATTTGGTGACAATAGCTCTAATACTTTTCCTTTAAATGAGCGGAAACCATGCGTGACGCCGGACATCGGACGCCGGACGCCGGACGCCGGACATCGGACATCGGACATCGGACATCGGACGGCGAAAAAAGCAAAAATAATATATCCACCCCCCAGGGGGGTGGACATAATTCTACGGTCTGAAGGTACATGGATACCATTAACACTTTTACAGGAAATCTTGCACAACATGGTTTATAATGAGAGCAAACAGTTTAAACCAATGGCCACTAGTTACAATTGTTGACCATTAAGTACTTGTTCTATTATGCATCCCTAGTTCTATATTCAATCCAGTTTACCACTTTTATTAATGTAGTTTTAGAGAATATCCATGTTAATATTATTACATATTAAGTTGAGCAAGGTTGGCTTATCTTGTTTAGGTAAAGTCTGCAATTTGCATAAAACAAAGCTTGCATAATATTTATACGATTCTCAGTTTAACTTAGTTGTAATCAGTATGGTATGCAGGACACCAATGTACCATGCTCCATATAATAACTACATAAACAGAAATAAACTCCACAGTGAAACACCAACATGGTCAAATTTAACTTACCAGGGTGCCCAGATGATCTACTTACACTTGGGTAATTTTGATCTGCTAACTACAGTTCCACTGAAATGTATTCCGCTGTACATACCTTTGAAGATGAGGCTGAGCAGTTCATTTGTGCTGACCTGTAACATTTGCATCACACCAGGTGGGAGAGTGTCTCTGTTCTTCTCCAGCCAGCCATCAGCATCATATGTCACCTGCATGATAATATATCACCTATCCATGTCATCTGTATAACAATAGGTCAACTGAATATGTCATCTGTATAACAATGACATGTCACTTAATACGTAACAGTAGCTCACCTCTATATGTCACCCGAATAACAATACGTTGTCTGTATATTTTACTATTATTTATTTATTAATTATAGTGACATGCACCTACAATGCCCAGCCCATATGGGATTGTAGGTCACTTTTAGTACAAAGATATAGTTACACATGTGGTTGTTTTTCCAATACAAAAATAATATAATTACACACAGTCATTAAATATGTACATGCTTATAAACATTTAATACTGTTATTACACACAGAATCTCTAAATTGATATTATTTATAAGAATAACACTTTTTTTTAAAATAGTTGTAAAAACAATAACAACTTGACATAAACCATTCACTGAAGGCCAATTTATTTCCTTGTTTTATTGAGCTCTTTATTTACTGGCAATTTTCTAAGGATATACCATGAATAATAAAGATAAACATTTGAAGGTTTTTCAAAATTATTAATTATCAAAGACAATTGTTCCTCATTAGACATGTTTAAGAAATATTTGTAAACATTTGTTATTTTAATAAACAATAATTTTCTTTGTTCTTTATACATGGGACAATGACATAAAAAGTGAACTTCATCTTCTACTGAACTCATATTGCAAACCAGACATATTTGTTCTTCTACATTGAAATTTTTATAAGTTTTTGTACAACAGATGTTCTCCATATAGCAATATGCCATCTGTATATTACAATATATATTATATATTATACTCACCTTGCCTGCATAGTGATGTATGGTGAAGACGGTGGTGTTGGAATGCTTTGGTTTGGAATAATGTCTGTCATGGTCAAACTTCATGTTCATCTTTCCCACATAACCTAGGTCTGAACCCTACACAAAGGAGGGGTAGATAAATCAATGTGCATAACCCAAACAAGGCTTTTAGTTATATTTACTGTTGTCATAGCAACCCAATAACCTGAGTTGTGAATGCAAAAAAATGCAAAACTAGACCTAGTGCATTGAAGGACCAATGCAGATTTGTATCCACCGGAATGACAACTCACAAAAGCTAGTGAACCATCATTTGACCTTGAAGGAGGGGCCCAAGGCCAAATCTGACCACATCAGAAGATTCTCAGCCCATGATTTCCTATAAGTTGGTTTCACATTGCAAACCTCTAGGACCAATAATAACGAATAAGTGAGTTATAAGCACTTTTAAATTTGGCTGTTCTAGTTTGTCCTTGAGGGTGGAGCCCAAGGTCAAATCTGACCACATCAGAAGATTCCCAGCTCATGATTTCCTATAAGATGGTTTTACATTGCAAACCCCAAGGACCAATACTAAGCGAGATATAAGCACTTTTAAGTGTGTTTGTCCTCATTTGACCTTGAAGGAGGGGTCCAAGGTTAAATCTGACCACAATGGAAGATTCCCAGCCCATTATTTCCTACAGGTTGGTTTACCATCCCAGACCTCTAGGACCAATAATAAGCAAGTTATAAACACTTTTAACTTTGGCTATCCTCGTTTGACATTGTTGTACATTGCAAACCTCTTGGATCAATAATATGCGAGATATAAGCATGTTTAAGTATGGCTGTCCTTGTTTGACCTTGAAGGAAGGGTGCAAGGTCAAATCTGACCACATCAAAAGATTATCAGCCCATGATTTCCTACAGGTTGGTTTCACATGCCAAACCTTTACGAGCAATAATAAGGAAGATATAGGCACTTTTAAAGTCTGCTATATGGGGTACTTTGGCATTCCGTGGATGACCTTGACTGAACGTCTGCATGGTTGTAGAGGAGATTTACATATCTGTTAAACATATCATCTGTGAAGATTCAACCTTTTACTTACGAGAACCAGCCAGTAGAAAAAGGTAGATAATTTTCAAATACCCGCAGCAGCCATCTTGTTTTTCAGAATAAGGATAATTTCAGTCCCAGAGAGCTACCTCCCAATGAAGATATCCTGCAAATTTGGTGAACCTAGCTGGTGTAGTTTTCCACTGAGAGTGTTAACATCGAAAATCTCTCTATGCGTGGCTGCGGCATAGCGGACACGAAAGTATCCCCTGGATGATTCCAGTGGATACAATAATTCTTGTATTACCTGGTATATCAAACTGCTGACATGGAAATCAATATAAATACTAAGCTGTGAACCTATGTTAAATAACAACAAAGTAACATTGGAACATGTTACACCAATGTCATGATTGCCCAGTATTTTGGAAAAATACAAAGTAACATTGGAACATGTTACACCAAAGTAACATTGGAACATGTTACACCAATGTCATAATTGCCCAGTATTTTGGAAAAAGGTTAACAATGACAATGTTTGTGTAATATAAGCTTATACCTAGTTCTAATGAAGTTAGTGAAATACTATACTTCTTTAGTTTACCTTGCACTATTTCTTTAACTTCATATTACAGATACAGTATTTACTGCAACTAGCACTGAATGACAAATAGACTAGAGCATCGCTTCCAAAACAGAGTGATTGTTTTTGCATGGCAGATGATGCGTTTAACAGATATGTTTGCATGGCAAAAACAAAGCGTCCCGAAAAGGAGAAATATTGGCAGCTTTATCATGTAAGAAAGTTCTGCTTATAGCTCAACCAAGCCAAAATATAGGAAAAGTGGATTTTGGGCAGGATGGTTATCTTGGATACAAAGTGTTTCAAAAAGTTTGATGAAATTGCTCTATCTTGCACTTTTAAGGAGACAATTAAGGTGTTTTGCACTTTTTGACACAAATTTGAAAATTGACAATGACCCCTATTTTTGGGAAGGGTAATTTTTTTTTTGAAAATTGGGTAGAGTTGTTTGCTTGCGTACCCAAAGAAATTGCTCTATCATGCACGGTTATCAAGCATTTTTGTGTTTTGCATTTTTTGAAAAAAATTCAAAAATTCAAAATGGCCGCCATTTTTGGGGAGTGAGATGTTCCTCGAAACTTGGAAAGGCTAGTCATCACAAATACCCTGATGATTAATAATTTTGTCGAAATCGCTCTATCTAGCATGGTTTTCAAGATACAAGCATTTTTGAAAAAAATTTGGAATTCCAAATGGCCGCCTTTTTTGGTGAGTGAAAAATTCTTTAAAACTTAAAAGGCTGGTCTTCACAAACCCCCTGTGGATAAAAAATTTTGGCGAAATCGCTCTGTACTTCGCACCGTTTCTCGAGATACAAGCATTTTTTGTGTTTTGCAATTTTTCAGAAAAATTCAAAATGGCCACCATTTTTGACAGGACAAAATTTTTTTGAAAATTAGGTGAGCTACTCAGCAGAGTTACCCTACAAGTAAAATTTTTTGTCAAAATTGCTCTATCTAGCACGGTTTTCCAGATACAAGCACTTTTGAAAAAATTAAAAATGGCCGCCATTTTTGGCAAGTAAAATATTCGTTGAAACTTGGGAAGGCTAGTCTTCACATATACCCTGTGGCTCAAATATTTTACCGAAACCGCTCTATCTCACACAGTTTTTGAGATACAAGCATTTTTGTGTTTTGCAATTTTGCGAAAAATTCTTTGATGGGACAAAATTTGTGTTTGCAAATTTGTTTACTGGGTAATCTACTGAGCAGAGTTACCCTGAGGTTCAAAAATTTCGCCGAAATCACTCTATCTAGCACGGTTTTTGAGATACAAGCATTTTGGTTTTGCACTTTTGAAAAAAAAAATTAGAAAATCCAAAATGGCCGCCATGTTTGGCAAGTGAAATGTTTGTTGAAACTTGAAAAGGCTAGTCTTCACAGATACTCTGTGGGTCAAAAATTTTGCTGAAATCACTCTATCTTGCACGGTTTCAAGATACAAGCATTTTCATGTTTTGGAAAAAATTCAAAATGGCCGCCATTTTTGGCGAGTGAAATATTTGTTGAAACTTGGAAAGGCCAGTCTGCACAGATACCCTGTGGGTCAAAAATTTTGCAGAAATCCCACTGGTAAGTTTTTACTTTATGAAGAAAATGATTTCAAAGGGTACTCGTATACCACTTTATCACTTAGTATTGTTCTATATGTGTACCTTATGAGCCCATATTTCCAATTTTGTGTTTCGCATTTTTTGTCAAAAATTCAAAAATAGCATCAGAGATGCCCGTACCCCACAGCCTGGGGAAATATTTTTCAACACCTTGAGATACAGAAGTAGTGTAACAGTACAAAGTTCAAGAAACTTTGAGAGTAGTTATATTAAGGTCCAAATAATGCTTAAGTAGAGAAAATAATATCTAAGGAAAAGAGATGTATGTAAAGATGAAGTATTAAAACAAGAAAATTCAACAACAAAATGACAGCATTTATCAGTAAACCAAAAATGGCCGAATTATGGTTTGGATGTTTTGAATATTACCCATGCATACAGAAGTGGCAATACATTCAATGAATGCTTATGTGTGGTGTTGGAGAAAAGCCTGTGGCTCACTTGATGAAATTTCATCTGTTACAATGGGAACTTGCAAAAGGAAATTCTTAATGAATTCTAATATGACTTTAACAGTGCTTAATCTGCATCAACAGACAGACTTAAAGGTGCAACAAGATTTTAAAGGTCAATACAGCAAGGTCAAAGGTCAAATCAAAGTCACACCATGATGTTGCACACCTACAACTCCTAACCAATGTTCCTACCAAGTATCAACTTCCTACACCTTACGGTTTCCGAGATATAGCCCGCCCGGACAAGATTTTAAAGGTCAAGGTCACTACGGCAAGGTCAAAGGTCAAATCAAGGTCAGACCATGCGTTGCACACTTACTACCCCTAACTAATGTCCCTGCTAAGTATCAACTTCCTACACCTTATGATTGCCGAGATATAGCCTGGACAAGATTTTCAAACTCAAGGTCACTATGGCAAGGTCAAAGGTCAAATCAAGGTCAGACCATGACGTTGCACACCTACTACCCCTAACTAATGTCCCTGCCACGTATCATCTTCCTACACCTTATGGTTGCCGAGATATAGCCCGGACAAGATTTTCAAACTCAAGGTCACTATGGCAAGGTCAAACATCAAATCAATGTCAGACCATGACGTTGCACACCTACACCCCCCAACCAACGTCCCTGCCAAGTATGAACTTCCTACACCTTATGGTTTCTGAGATACAGCCCGGACAAACTATTTCCCGCCGCCCGCCCGCCGGCCCACCCACCGGCCCGCCCACCCACCCATCCGGACACCATGCGTGAAAAAATACCCCAAAGGGCTGTGGAGTAAAAATTGAATGTGACCCCCATTTTTGGGGGAGGAGAAATTTTTTGGAAAATTGGAGAGTAGTTAGCTTACATACCCTGTGGGTCGAAATCGCTCTATATCACATGGTTAAGAAGGAACAAGCAGTTTTGTGTTTTACTCGTTAAGAAAATTGTTAATGCTTAATTAATCATCAATAGCTCAGTCATTTCTTAACCTATCCCTGCCAAAATTTAATGTCGCCCAGATCTTTATATGACGAAGGTATTTGCTAAATTTCCGGATAGATTAAATGCTTCATAAGTTATCATCCAGACAAGGACGCCCTTCCATTTTTGGTCATGTGACCTCTCTGATTGGTGAAAAAGTCATTGCAGCATATTCAGAAAAAATTCCCAGGGCTACTACATACACCTGCCAAATATGAAAAGAATCTGCCTTATGGCTACGAAGCTATTGTGAAAAGAAAATGCGGATCCGGCTGAGTCGATTTTTCCCATATACAAACAAGCACCCCTCACGGGATGCCTAATTACAAGTTTACCATTTAATCAGTTATTTCTCACATTTGGGGTTGTGGGTTCAAATTATGCTCTAGGCAACTGAGGAACTGTCCAGACACGATCTCAGCTATTGAAAAAGGGATATAAAACCAACTTTGACCATTCGAAACTTACCCTTGGCACTGTACATTCTTCATCCAACAGTGAGAGTACACCAATGGGTTTACCCAGAAAGAGATCCAACAGTGGCTGGTTGTCCACAAACTTGATCTCATTCCAGTCTATGCCTTCTTTTTTGTACTCTTCTTGTTCGAGTGTGAACACATGCTGAAATATATACATGTATAATGTCAATACTTACTCTCAAAAGTGCTTATCTAATGGTGAAAGCTAAATGAATATGACCAACAAGAAAACTTTAAAAGTTATTCTTGTTTTGGGAGGTAACTTTATGACTACATACACAAAGAACCCCTAATATGTAAATGAGGCATGACTTATCTTAATATTTATAATGGGAATTATGATTTGTTAAAAGTTCTGTAATGCTGAATCACATGAGCCTTTTATGAGGTAACCATCCACATTGACTTATTACTGTTATTTATGTTCCTGACTAATGGACTAATGGAAAGTTAAATCCAGACATTTCCACAATAATCCTAAAGATTTTTATTGAAAACATTTTATTACCACATACTGACTATGTGTCCATTTGAGTCCATGAGGGGTCAAAATAATCAGGTATATGTAACATGGGAACAAATCATATTCCATAAAATTATACGGTATAAGTCCTGCATCCTTTATGATGTAAACATATTAATCATAATACTAAGCAACATGATAACCGAGACACATAGCTATAGTTAGTGTTGCATATAAAACACAGGCATATAGTAAAACACATTATTATGTGAGCACAAACATCTACTTATCTTATAAAAACCAGCATCAAAAGAAAGCAGCACCAAAATCATTGTGAGACTCACCCAAACAAAACATTTGTGACATCATAACAATATCCAGATATTAAAGCATCTAACTGAATGTCAAAACTAGATTGGGCCAACTCGGCGCCAACATATCCCCAGACAGGTCATCACTCACGCCACAGGTTTTGATCGGGAATTTTTTAAAACATAATTACCCATTATTATATGAACTTCAGCACATCAATCTACTCTGTTTATATCTTCCCAAGGAAGATGGTGTATCCCCAGACGCCGAATACATAACTCAAATTATATTTTCAATCTTCCTGCAATGATAACTCTAAACCTATTTTCAAAGTATTTAAATGATTGATGATTGAATGTCCATTCTAAAATAATAATCCCAAAAGAGCATATCTGTTTCTATATTTGTTGACAAATAAAATATTATTTTTAACTCAACTCATCATACTTTTCAATCTTCCTTCAAAGTATTTAAATGATTGATGATTCAATGTCCATTCTAAAATTCATAATCCCAAAAGCGCATATCTGTTTCTATATTTGTTCACAAATAAAATATTATTTAAAAAAAAATTATTTATATTATTATTTTATTATATTATTTTTAGAATTTGCAAATTGTTTTCAGTTATTCATTTCCTCTATACCTATATATGTGGTCCATATATATGCAACCTAAATATGTGACACAATCTCAGTTCTGACTCCCCTTTGTGTTATATGTAATGAAGCCCACCACCTCCCACCCCCACCCCTCTCCCCTTCTCCACACCTCTCTCACTATTACACAAGATCTGTAACCCCATTGAGTTCTTTGTTTCTCATCTGATATCATTAAATACCTTTGTTTATTTAGTGTCACTCAATATAGCTGGAGGTCGCAGAGGTGGGTGGGGGGAATCCGGGTGGGGGATGTGGGTTGGGACTACAAAGAGATGGAGTGCTACAGCATAAATGGTAAACAAACAATCTATATAAAAGGGGTACTCAAATACAAAAAGAATTGAGAATTTTAAGTATGTGATTATCAACTGAAATGAGTTCATAACTGTGGGAGCTGTGTCAAAATTAACTGAGGCAAGTTGAATAAAACTGGGCTAGTTGAGGGTTAAAAATCCCCTAGTTTTACTACACAAGGATATAATTTCATTAATATTGGGACTTAAAGCTCACTTAAAGTGTCCATTTTGTCTACTTGAATATGTTTAACCAGTTTCATTTTAAAAAGTTAAAAACTCAGCAAGCAGAGGTATAACACACAAAAATAAGTTCTTAAAAGACTAAGATAGCCATAAGATTATTAATATTCAAAATTTAAATACACAGGCATTTCCTTTTAAAAATTCAAAGATTTCAGCTCTATAACCCACATAGTTTGACAGTTACTGGGCTTTAAAGTGGCATAATGTTCATAAATTGGGTTTCTGTGGGCATTTTACAATTGTTAAAGAGACCTTAGCAATTAAACTACAGATGTGAAACTTTTTGGGGTACATACATAACAAACAAAAATTATATATAATACAGTTTAAGACTTGTCACACTAAGCATTTCCAAATAACAGGGCAAAATACGGAAAAAATGTCCAAAAAGGCACTTGGGCGAGTGTCTATGGCCCTCATACACAGGTTAAATGTCTACTAAAAACCTTGATTTTCGGCATATGTAAAAAGGACATAATAATGCATTCCCAGATGGGATTTCAGCTCCATCAATCACATAGTTTAACAGTCACAGGGCTTAAAGGTGGTAAAAAGTCCAAATATTGGGTCTCTGTGGGCCTTTTAGAGATCTCGATGTGGCTTTCAAATTAAAGCTTCAGACTTAAAATTTGTTACAGACTAAGATTACACATAGAATATGTATCTAATAAAGTTTGAAACTTCTCAGACTTACCATTTCCAAGTTACAGAGCAAAATATGTGAAAAATGTCTTAAAAGGGTCACTCAGGTGGGTGTTTAAGGTCCTCATACACAGGTTAAATGTCTACTTGAAGCCTTGATTTTTGGCACATGTAAAAAGAACATAATAATGTATTCCCAGATGAGATTTCAGCTCTATCAGTCACATAGTTTAACAGTCACAGGCCTTAAAATTGGCAAAAAGTCCAAATACTGGGTCTTTATGGGGCCTTCTAGAGACCTAAATGTGGCCTTCAAATTAAAGCTTCAGACTTAAAATTTGTCACATACTAAGATTACACATAGAATATGCATCTAATACAGTTTGAAACTTCTTAGACATACCATTTCCAAGTTACAGGGCAAAATATGTGAAAAATGTCTAAAAATGGTCACTCGGGTGGGGATTTATGGTCCTCATACACAGGTTAAATGTCTTCTTAAAGCCTTAATTTTTGGCACATATATAAATAACATACTAATATCTTCCCAGATAGGATTTGGGCTCTATCAGTCACATAGTTTGACAGTCACAGGGCTTAAAAGTAGCAAAAAGTCCAAATATTGGGTCTTTGGGAGCCTTTTAGAGACCTCAATTTGACCTTCAAAATTAAAGCTTCAGACTTAAAATCTGTTACATACTAAGATTACACACAGAATATATATCTATACAGTTTGAAACTTCTCAGACTTACCATTTCTAAGTTACAGGGAAAAAGATGTGAAAAATGTCTTATAAGGGTCACTCGGGTGGGTGTTTATGGTCCTGATACACAGGTTAACTGTCTATTAAAGGCCTAAATGTTGGGGCACATATAAGAAAACACATAGATATATTCCCAGATGATATTTAACTTAGATGAGAGACATAGTTTGAAAGCTACAGTGCTTGAAAGTGGCAAAAAGTGCATAAATTGGGTCTCTGTGGGCACTTTTGAGACCTTAAGTCGACCCCTTTGGGTAAACCTACAGCCCTAAAATTTTCTACAGACAAGGATTACATATCAAAGTTATACCTAGCACAGTTTGAGACTCATCAGAATTACCACTTCCAAATTATAGGGCAAAATATGTGAAAAGTATAGCAAAAAATCCCTAAGTGGGGGTATTTATGGGCCTCAAACACAATTTTCTCCTCAACTTAAAGTCGTGATTTTCGGCACATGTACTAAGAACATATTAATGTGTTGTCAGGTAAAATTTCAGCCAGCTGAGCATCATAGTTTGTGACCTACAGGGCTCTAAGTGGCCAAAAGTCCAATTTCTGACCTTAAGGTGGCCATAAGTTCTTTTTTACTGGGAGTTTAAGGTCACCTTAAAATAGGGATCTTCCTTTGGGCACCCTTAACATGTGTACCAAGTTTGAAAAAAAATATTAATTTGTTTTTGAGTTATCGCGTCCACAAGGAAATTTCTACGGCGGCGGCGGCGGCGGCGCGACGGACCTGAATCCAATATATCCCCGACTTTCGTCTGGGGATATAATTAATAAGCTGATAAGCTAAAAGACATTCAATACTATAATATTGTGGATTATGCCTTACACAATATTTATTTCTGTATGTATTGTGTTTAGAAAGTTATTTTTACAACTTGAACTTTCTCATCAGAGGCTGGGGTATTTAGGCTAAGATTCTCCCTGAAGTACTTTATAATGTGCAAATGCACCGGTTATTTTGCAACGGTGCACCATAGAGGTGCAGTGCACTTTTTGGTTCCAGAATGGTGTTTGGTCCAGTATTCACAGGTTAAAGGGTATACAGAAGGTTTATGGTGGCATATATATTAATTGACCTGTCAGTAGATGACCAATTGACCTTTGCATGATGACCAGTGGTCAGTGGGTACAAATAATATTCTTTTCTTAGGTATGATATTAATGTCCAAAGGGCCCAAGATTACTGAACCTATTATATCCTCTTGATCATAACTATGGGGAGTCTTTCAATGTTTGAATTACATTTTACGTTGTTAGGAGTTATGATTTAATAGGTATGGAGTTCAATATATGTGTACCATAAATACCAACCTAAAAATCTCCCAAACCAAATTTCATATGAATTAAGTGGCAAAGTGTATTTAATTACATGTAAAAAATGTAACAAATATTATGTATGTGAAACTGGCAGGGCGTTCAGATCAAGAATTTATGAACACAGACTCTCTGTAAATACACCAAAGGATAATAGAGTGACTCCTGTTTCCAAACATTTCACTGGAAAAAAATCACTCCACTAAGGATATGCAGTTTTCTATCCTGTAATGGTGTGCTCCCAAGTACAACACATCATCAACTGCCCACAGGAGAAAGCGTGAGCAGTGGTGGATATGGAATATTGGAGCAATCCACCCAATAGGCATAAATCAATTTATTTGAACTCTATGCATTTCCCAGGTCTTTATTCACACACATGGGGCCTACTTATATTCTTGTTTTTATCTAACTGAATGTAATTGATTAAATCACAGTGGACAGAAAAAACCCCTGCTGAAAATGATGTTGCAAACATTTTTCCAAAGGTACTAAATCCATAACCACATTGAAAGTATCTCACACTGACAAGAACCACAAAAACGCCATAGGAAAAGAACTCACCTTGTTAAAGAAGAACTGTAACTGTTCATTAGCAAGGTTGATGCAGGCCTGTTCAAAGCTATTATGATCAAAATGCTCAAATCCAAATATGTCCAGAATACCTATGCACAAACAAAAAGTTAGGATTGTAGCATAAATCTGTCAGAGATTATGATAAACACTGCAACATCACACATTATGGAAATATTTGAAAAACAGAAATACTTCAGTTGACCAATTAGTATGCAACAAACATATTTCTGTGATACAAAAGTGTAATAATTCTTTCAACACAAAGATTAGAAGATTTTATAAGTGATAGTTTCACAACAAGTAGAACTGCTGCCTGTGTTAATTCATCATAAAGCAACAGCAATGTGGCAAATCTAACATCTACATCAGCAAGCTACACACGTGGATATATATGTTACAGTGAATTTGCGTAATCAGGGAATTCGCGAATTCCCTAAAATCTCCAGGGAATTCATGAAATCCCTAAAACTTTAGTAAATTTTTTCACAAATTCACTGAATCTTTTTTAGGGAATTTGTGAAATTATTTTTATTGTGCATTAGTCAACTATTATGCATTTTAGTTAAGGTTTTGTATAAACTAATTGGATTTTACAACAAACCTATTTAGTTTTAAAATGATTTTGTGTGTCATGCACAGTAATTCTGATTGTTTTCTTTTTAATAACGTCTTCTTAACTGAATAACTTAAGGATACTTGTGAAATGATGTGTTTTGAAAATATATATATATTTTTTAATTAGTTTAAGTATTGTATAGACTAATGTGATTTTCTAACTGGTCTATTATATATCCTGCTTGAAGCTACTGCTACTTCTATTTGTATCCACCGGATAGCATCCAGTGGATACTATGGATTTCGCTTTGTTACACTGCCGCCGCTGTAATGTGTAGAGAGATTTCACTGTTACTGCTCTAACAAAAAAAATATTAAAGCTAGCCTTCTCAAATTTGCAGGATACATTCGTAACCATAAAATCTTGAATGGGAATATTTTTGGCCTCATTTTGAAAAACAAGATGGCCGCCATGGGCGTTTTTTCAACTTTCAGCAAGGACTTTTGTTGGCCCTCTATAGCAAAGGGTGTTATAGGTAGAAATCTCAAATTCGCAGGATATGTTCCTCATTACAAAATCTTGATTGGGAATATTTGCTGCCTCATTTTGATAAACAAGATGGCCGCCACGGGCATTTCTTTGTCAGTCACGAAAAGTTCTTATATCTCCCTTATTATTGGTCCTAGAGGCTTGGTATGTGAAACCAACCTATAGGAAATCATGGCCTGGGAATCTTTTGATATGGTCAGATTTGACCTTGGACCCCTCCTTCAAGGCCAAACTTAAAAGTGCTTATAACTTGCTTATTATTGGTCCTAGACGCTTGCAATGTGAAAGCAACTTATAGGGAATCATGGGCTGGGAATCTTCTGGTGTAGTCAGATTTGACCTTGGGCCCCTCCTTCAAGATAGAGTGTTGACCATCAGCTCGTAATTGACAGCTTCCTAAATTAGTGCCTTGACAAGAAGCCATAACTCTACAGTGCTATCACTACAATACTGAGGCCTCAGTACATATGCGTGTCTGAATAAGATTTTCTCACCTATTTCTTCCATATGCTTTCCTGGATCCTGCCCAGTTGGTGCCAGTAACGTGTTGACTTTATTCACTATCCAGCTGAACAGCCTTCCATATAATGCTTTTGCTACTGCATCTCTTGCCTCTGAAAATATTATTTTAAAAATAGCAATAGAGATACCTGAAGCCCAAAGGCTGGACAAATAGCATTGGACACCATGAGATATAGAGCAGATGAAAAAGTACAAAGATAAGGAGTCTTTCATAACAGGGATTGCAAGTTATGTAATAGTGCAGGAAAAATAACACTTAAGAACTAGAAAGTGTATGTTTAGACAAAATACTAGAACAAGACAATAGCACAATGACAGCATTAATTGTAAACAATATGTTGTGAAGCAGTA
Source organism: Sabellastarte sp. h YS-2021 (assembly GCA_964017235.1). Taxonomy (NCBI): domain Eukaryota; kingdom Metazoa; phylum Annelida; class Polychaeta; order Sabellida; family Sabellidae; genus Sabellastarte; species Sabellastarte sp. h YS-2021. Next base: position 144,329,127 of record OZ024928.1, read on the forward strand.
AAATGTATTAATTTATTTTTTAATTAATTAAAGTATAGCTGTAAATGGAGATAACACAGTCAAGTAAGTACAGATAATAATCAGTTGCAGCATGGCTTTGCAACATGAGAAATATGTCTCAAACGTGGCAATAGAAACATTCTCTCAGAGCCAAGGTACAAGGTCACACCATGACATTGCACACCTATATCCAACCACCATGTCCCTACCAAGTATCAACTTCTTGCATTTTATGTTTTCTGAGATATAGCCCTGACAAGATTTTAATCTAATCTAATCTAATCTACTGCTTTGCAAGCGCAATATCTTACCCACTAAGGGGAACGCGCTAATTAAACAAAATCATTATCATAGGGGAGTGAAGGGGCATTCAAGGTCAGTAATCCAGGATTGTGGGTGTGACCGGGAGGGAAGAAAAACTAAGTTGGGAAGTTAGAGCTGAAGAGGTGAGTTTTGAGGTGCTTCCTAAAAGATGCAACAGAGGGACTATTTCTTACATGGAAAGGGAAAGAGTTCCAAAGGGAAGGGGCATAGTGACTGAAGGAACTAGAGGAATGCTTTTGCTAACAAAAGCGAAGCGTCCCTTAAAGTTTAAAATGCTTTGTGGTTTTAATAAGCATGCTGTAAAGCTAAGAATGCACAAAGCTGCACCGTATGCTTTCCCAATACCTCTTAATACATTCTGAAGCTATAAAAGCAACAATAAAGGAGATATAAGGCAAAAACTCTAAAGCAGCTATTTATGACCCCAGTTTGGCCCATAAAGGGGGGTCGGGGGGTAAAACTGACCGGCTATTTAGACTCTCCACATATGCTTTCCCAATACCTCTTAATACATTCTGAAGGTCTAAAAGCAACAATAAAGGAGATATAAGGCAAAACTCCAAAGCAACTATTTTATGACCCCAGTTTGACCCATAAAGGGGGGTCGGGGGATAAAACTGACCGGCTATTTAGATTCTCCACATATGCTTTCCCAATACCTCTTAATACATTCTGAAGCTATAAAAGCAACAATAAAAAAGATATAAGGCAAAAACTCTAAAGCAGCTATTTATGACCCCAGTTTGGCCCATAAGGGGGGGTCGGGGGGTAAAACTGACCAGCTATTTAGACTCTCCACATATGCTTTCCTAATACCTCTTAATATATTCTGAAACTATAAAAGCAACAATAAAGGAGATAAAGGCAAAAACTCAAAATCAGCTATTTTATGACCCCACTTTGACCCATAAGGGGGCTCGGGGGATAAAACTGACAGGTTATTTAGACTCTCCACATATGCTTTCGCAATACCTCTTAATACATTCTGAAGCTAGAAAAGCAACAATAAAGGAGATATAAGGCAAAAACTCAAAAACAGCTATTTTATGACCCCAGTTTGACCCATAAGGGGGGCCAGGGGCTAAAACTGACCGGCTATTTAGACTCTCCACATATGCTTTCCCAATACCTCTTAACTAGTGTTCTCAATAAACCCTTTTTAGTAGGACCGGGTATGCAGTGGTTTCAGCGGGCCGATGGGCGATAATAGCTGAAACTACAAATATCTCCATATTTACAGACTTAAAACCTACAGAAATAATGGGATCCAACCATTTGCTTTATTTCTTGTTGGCCACGGTTTTGCATTCAAAACAATATTGTACGGAAGAAATTTTAATAAAAAAAGACTTGTGTACATTCAAAACACGGTTGTTTATATAAAAATGGAGTCACATGACCTATCACAAAAGTATTATCTACTGCTCGAATGTAGTTTCGGAATTGAAACTTCATTTTTATATTGGGTTTATAATTGAATTTTATTAACGTAAAATTATTAACTACTGTGTAAAAATATTGTACTCTTTATTTATTTAAGGAGGGCATGTCACTATATAGCCAATATACAGCATTTTATGGACTCGGAATTAAGTAACTGTGTTAATATACTGACGATTTTCAAAGGGTTCCGGTATTTGACAATGTATAAACAACCAAAATAAAAGACAAATAAAATACTATAAATGGTGTACAAGGGTGAGAAAACAATATTATTGTGCATTTTAATTGAATAGTTTCATTTTAAAGTGAATTAATGAAGTCCAGATACATCTGTACTTGGTCAGCCAACGTGGGCGATATTGAAGGAAATAAGCTTAGATTCGGGTACTCGGGTATGAGATTTCAGATTCGGGTAAGCATTCAGGGTTCGGGTACCCGGATATCCGGGTACCCGTTGAGATCACTACTCTTAACATATTCTGAAGCTATAAAAGCAACAATAAAGGAGATAAAGGCAAAAACTCAAAATCGGCTATTTTATGACCCCACTTTGACCCATAAGGGGGGGTCGGGGGGTAAAACTGACCGACTATTTAGACTCTCCATATATGCTTTCCCAATACCTCTTAATACATTCTGAAGCTATAAAAGCAACAATAAAGGAGATATAAGGCAAAAACTCAAAATCGGCTATTTTATGACCCCAGTTTGACCCATAAGGGGGGGTCGGGGGCTAAAACTGACCGGCTATTTAGACTCTCCATATATGCTTTCCCAATACCTCTTAATACATTCTGAAGCTATAAAAGCAACAATAAAGGAGATATAAGGCAAAAACTCAAAATCAGCTATTTTATGACCCCAGTTTGACCCATAAGGGGGGGCCGTGGGGTAAAACTGACCGGCTATTTAGACTCTCCACATATGGTTTCCTATTACCTCCCAGTACATTTTGTAGCTCTAAATACTTAAGAAGATAATAGGGGGGTTGGCCTAAATTTAAGGCTTTCAGATTGGAAGGTGTCAGAAAATCACTCATAAATGAGACATTTTTCAAGGGATTGCTCCCAAAATCTAATCAGCTCGCGTTTTCGATAGTATGAACAGGTGTGTCAAATTATAAGGCTCTGTAGCAAGTAGTTTTTCCTGAACTGTGATGACGGGGGGTGTACTTAAAAAAATAGTTTTTGATCATGTGACCTTCGTCATAAAGGTCAAAGGTCAAATTTAAGCATGTAGAAAAATTTTCCCACGCCTAAGGTATATAACTGCCAAATATGGTTTGAAACCTTCTAATAATAAGGGAGATATTCAAGGGAGACCATAATGCGGCGGCGGCGGCGAGGAAACTGAGGCGAAAACAAATAAGCGCCCTTTCAGGGACGCTTAATTAGAAAGGTGTTTAATTGATTTGTGAACTCTGCGATCAAAAGTGGGGGTTTGAAGGAACTTGAGTTTGGGGGTACTTCACCTTGTATTTCTGGAAGAGGTGTAGGGGTGGATTAATTCTCTTAGGTAAACTGGTTGTCCCTGGTTGAGAATTTAATATATAATAATACCCATTTTTAAAATGTACCGTGTATCTGACTGGTAGCCAATCAAGTTTTTTTAGTTGAGGGGTAATGTGAGAGGATTTAGAGGAACGGGTGATAACCATGCAGAGTGAGTTTTGGACTAGCTGCAATCTCCTTAACTCAAAATCAGTGAGCGATAAGAAGAGTGAATTGCAGTAGTCCAACCTGCTGCTCACCAAAGCATTCGCTAACAGCACTGATGTATTCAGGTCTAGCAGGGGACGAATTCTGTAGAGGTCTCTCACATGTACTCTAGTGGACTTAATGACCTGTGACACGTCGTTTGAGAAATTGAAATTAGAGTCGAACACCACTCCACGGTTCCTGACACTTTGTGCTGGCGAGACATGATTTCCCAGAATATTGATAGCAAAGTGAGGGAAGAGTTGTTTACGATTTTTTTGGGAGCCTATGAGAATGAACTCGGTTTTGTCTGGGTTAAGTTTATTTGCAAACATGAAATTTTGAATGTTGTTTAGGCAGTTCTTCAGTTTTTGCATAGAATAAGAGAAATTTTCTGTTGAAAGTGTTATGTATAACTGGGTGTCATCAGCGTAAAAGTGGTAGTTGATGCTACTGTGGGAATGAATGATTGAGCCGATTGGGTTAGTGTAGAGAGAGAACAGAATTGGTCCAAGGACAGAGCCGTGGGGTACTCCATACTGGAGCGCAGCGGGATGCGAGAGTGTACTACCTACCTTGACCGAGTGTGTCCTTCCCGACAGGTATGATTTGAACCAGCCAAGTGCTAGCTCACTGATTCCATAATAAACATTGAGTCTGTCCAGGAGAATGGTGTGGTCAATGGTATGGAAAGCGGCGGATAGATCCAGAAGGGTAAGGGCAGTGACAGACCCTTTGGCCATGTTAAGAAGAATATCGTTATGAATATTAAGGAGGGTACTTTCAGTAGAGTGGTGTTTTCTTTAAGCCGATTGGAAGGCAGTCATAAGACCGGCTTCATCAAGATGAGTTTGTAGCTGCACGGCTACTACCCTTTCAAGTATCTTTGAGATAAAGTTTAAATTTGAGACAGGCCTGTAGTTTTTGAAAACTTCTTTGTCTAAGGATGATTTTTTGAGGATCGGGGTAACGTGGGCCTGCTTGAAAAAGTTTGGACACTTACCTTGCTCAAGAGAAGCATTGATTATTAAGGTGATGGGGGTAATGAGAATACCCAGATAATCCAGAACAAGGAAAGTGGGCCAAGGGTCTAGGGAACATGATTTACTAGTAGAAGTGGTAATAATTTTAGTAACTTGATAGTCTGTTACAGTAGGGTAAGTGGAGAACATAGGGGGAGGAGAGTCAGGGGTGATGTGTTGCAAATTGACAGAAGCAGAGAATGTTGAGCGTATTTTTTCAATTTTTTCTGTGAAGAACTCCACAAACCTGTCAGCCAAAAGCTGAGGGGGCTTTATCGATGGGAGGATCTTGGCTGGAAGTCTGTATAACACATCGCCCAGGACATGCCATAATTTTTGTGGGTTGTGGTGATTGTCCTGAATTTTCGCTTTAAGGAATTGAGATTTGGTCTGCATGCAGATTCTATTATATTGGTGGACTTTCTGCATGTACTGGGATCTATTGAAGGAGGATTTATTTCTTCGCTAAATGCATTCAAACAAATGTTTGGTCTCTTTTGCCGCAATTACAGTTTCGTTAACCCATCCCGGGATGAACTTTGCCTTGGTGTGTTTGGTGTGTAGTGGAACATGTTCGTCGATAAGGGTAGACAAGGTATTGTTTGTAGAGAGTATCAGATTCTATGGATGGATTATTTATCAGTTCAGAAGCAAGGAGATCTGCTTTCATTTTCTCTTTGTCGATTTGATAGTATTTACAAAAGGAGAGAGTAGCATTATTCTGAGATGTAGGGGTTAAAAAATTTAGAGTAAGGTTTTGTTGCATCATACACATGGATTATACATTTAAAATAGGTGAGATTTTTGTCAGTCTGACATGGCTTCTTCAACCAGTCCTTTGTAAGATACTGATCACTCCTTGGAGATGACATTTCGATGCAAAATACAGGCACTAAGAATTGTGGGGTGTAACGTTTCCCTTTACAGCCAATGCAATCAACAACACACAGTTCAAGGGCTTGTATGCATTGACTTAATATAACCTTTAAATAGCTTTAAAGGGCACCTATAACCTGCTGAAACTACATTGCGCTGAATTGATGTCATTTTATCCCCACACAAGCCATCTCTCACACCAATGGCATTCATTGTGTTTTTTGTAGCACCCACTTTGTGTGATTCACAATTATTATTAGGGCTGTGACGGGTACCAAAAAACGGCATCGAGTACTCGCCCTCTGAAAACCGGCCCGAATTCGAGTAACTGCGAGATTTAGTTCCCACCATTAGAAGTCTTCTGTAAACAAATAGTCGATTCCGGAAACAAAACTTCTGAAGAAAAACATCTCCTATTTAACCAGATATTATAGATTATGGAGTGAATTATAGGTTTTCAAGCGAAAACAACAACTTTAATTGATGTTATGTGACGGAAATGCTGAAATGCAGCATATTTTACACAAACGTTTCATTACGTGGGCGATAATACAATACGTCGCGAGTAACCGAGTACTTAAGATGGACTCGAGTACAAGCCAAGATCGCCTCGTACACCGAGGCTCGAGTACTCGTTCGCAGCCCTAATTATTATAAACTTGTTTTCATTTTTTAGTCAATCTTCCTGCAATGATAAGATTAATCCTTTTTCAAAGTATTTAAATGGTTTTCAGTACTTTTCTAAAACAGTTGCACAAAACTTTTGCTGGGCTTGTGTACCTTTAATATATTAGTGGTAATAGTGGAGAGGTAAAACCATAACACTCCGTGATTAGATCATAGCAGATTCACTACATCTGAAGAATTTTGGATTTCTTTCTTGTAAAAGAAAAATCATACACCCAGGTACACACACATAAACAATCAGACATTCAGATTTACGCAACACTATCTGAAACTGCTACTGCTTATGCAGAAGGTGCACTCATTGTGTGATATAATATATCCCTTATACCTCCAAAAAGTTCACAGGGTGAGGTGGTTATTGGCCTCACACACAGGTTAAATTTCAATTTAAAGTCCTGACTTTTGGTACATGTGAAATGAACATATTACTATACTCTCAGTTGAGATTTACAGCTATAGGGATTAAAAGTTGTAAAAATTCCACAAATTGAGTTTTTAGACACCTTAAAGTGACCTTAAAATTAAAGCCACAAACCCCAATTTTTCCACAGACAAAGATTACATATAAATGTTATATCAAGTACAGCTTTTGAGACTCATCATAATTACCATTTCTTAATTACCATGCAAAATATGTAGAAAACAAGCATTCTGAAGCATGCAATTATCTCCCGCCGTATAAATTAGATGTACTAAAGATAGTGGAATATAAATTTTCTTGTGAGATGGAGGCACATGTAGAAGTGACAACAAGCAAGAGGCGCTTTAATGTTTGATTGCAATACTTTTAAAATAAAAGGTATTTACTTATTTTAGTAGCTATTACTCTGCCATCCAAAGAGCTACAGTTCTGCAACTGTACTATGTAATAGATCAACCCAAAGTAGGTAAAGGACGTATCTAGAAGAAATTGTCTATCTGTAACACTTTTAGAGATAAAAGACATTTACTCATTTTAGTGGTTATTACTCTGCCATCCAAAGAGCTACAGTTCTGCAACTTCTGTATGTGGTAGATCGCCCAAAAGTAGGTGAAGGACTTTGAAGAAATTGTCTATGTCCAATACTTTTAAAGATAAAAGGTATTTACTCATTTTAGTAGCTGTTACTCAGCTATGCAAAGAGCTACAGTTGTGCAACTTCACTATGTGGTAGATCACTCAAAAGTAGGTGAATGACTTATTTAGAAGAAATTGCGTGTGTGCAATACTTTTACAGATAAAAGGCATTTATTCATTTTAGTAGCTATCACTTAGTTATGCAAAGAGCTACAGTTGTGCAACTTCACCATATGGTAGATCACATTTATTCATTTTAGTAGCTATTACTCAGTTATGCAAAGAGCTACAGTTGTGCAACTTCACCATGTGGTAGATCACCCAAAAGTCGGTGAATGACTTATTTAGAAGAAATTGCCTATCTGCAATACTTCTAGAGATAAAAGACATTTACTCATTTTAGTGGCTATGAGTGTGCTATGCAAAAATACTTTTTCGCTACAAATAAGAAAATAGCTAATACTCACATATGACATGCAATGGAACCCCAAATGATATGCCATGTTACAGTTAAGGAAAAAGTAGCTGAACAAATTATTTTAGGAAAATACTGTAACTGCAGTAGTTTTTGAGTTACAATGGATTTACTCAACAGTCACAATTTCAAAGTAGCTATTACTCAGCTATCCAATGTGCAACAGGTCTGAAACTTTACTATGTGATAGCTTATCAAAAACTAGATATATCTAATATATAACATAATTATTTGAAAAGATTTCCCTAACTTTAATATTTTTGAAAATATTTGACATTTAATTATGTCATTATTTTGCTACAAATAAAAAATAGCTATTACTCACTTATGGCATGTATAGAACCCCAAACTATATGCCATGTTATAGTTAAGGACAAATTGGCTGAACAACATATTTTAGGAAAATATTCTAACTGCAATAGTTTTGGAGTTACAATGGATTTACTCAACAGTCACAATTTCAAAGTAGCTATTACTCAGCTATCCAAAGTGCAACAGGTCTGAAACTTTACTATGTGATTGCTTATGAAAAACTACATGAATAACATATTGAAAAGAATTCACTAACTTTAATATTTTTGAAGATATTCGACATTTAATTATGTCATTATTTGGCTACAAATAAGAAAATAGCTTTTACTCACTTATGGCATGCAATAGAACCCCAAACTATATGCCATCTTATAGTTAAGGACAAAGTGGCTGAACAACATATTTTAGCAAAATACTCTAACTGCAATAGTTTTGGAGTTACAATGGATTTACTCAACAGTCACAATTTCAAAGTAGCTATTACTCAGCTATCCAATGTGGAACAGGTCTGAAACTTTACTATGTGATAGCTTACCAAAAACTAGATGAATAACATATTGAAAAGATTTGTTTAACTTTAATACTTTTGAAGATATTCGACATTTACTTATGTCATTATTTCGCTACAAATAAGAAAATAGCTATTACTCACTTATGGCATGCAATGGGACCCCAAACTATGTACCATCTTATAGCTAAGGACAAAGTAGCTGAACAACATATTTGAAGAAAAACCTGTAGCTGCAATAGTTTTTGAGTTATGAGTCCTTTACTCCAAGTAGCTAAGATTGCTATTACTCACTTTTCTTCAGGCCCAAGTCCATAAAACCAAAAAAAAATTTCAAGGGCGTGAAAATTCATTGGGACAATTAATTTACAAAAAATCTGTAGCTGTAGTAGTTTTGGAGAAATCTGCGTGACACACTAACACACGCACACACAGGCATCATTTCATAATCTCCCTCCCAGGCTAAAGCCCGGCGGGAGATAAAAATCCCCAAGTAGGGACTTTATGGGCCTCAAAAACAATTTTAACCACAACATACAGCCTTGCTATTTGGCAGTATAGGAAGAATATATTAATGTGTTCCCAGGTAAAACTGAGCCTGATGAGCCACATAATTGTTGACCTAAAGGGCATTTAGTGGCCGATAGGTAAATTCTCAACCTTAAGGTGGCCATAACTTCTTTATTATTGGGAATTTAAGGTCACCTTAACATAAGGTTCCTCTCCTGACCCAAATAAAAGCTTGAAAGGGTTTTTGAGTTATCGCGCACACAAGTGAAAAAGTACTATGGCGATAGTGGTGGCACGACGGACATGAATCCAGTATATCCCCAATTTTCGTTTGGCGATATAAATATATACAGATCAACTGATACCTAGAGGTGTTTTATATACCAAAAACATTTGCACCCCAGGTTTTTTAATAAATGTTTATTCATATGATCCTAAATTATAGGGGCAAAAATGGAACTTAAGTTGTGAAACCCACATTTTTGAATTATGGGAACCTTTTTTGCAATGACTTCAGTGACAAATCTAGGGCTTTTATTTAATATATTCATCAGACTTTGCTTCTGGTTGCTGGACATGAAGCAGTGGCCCTGTTTACCAATTACTGCATGGTAAAATAAACTCTACACACGAAAATAGACCAAAATATATACATGATCCCATTGTCATGAACAAAACACTTATAATGGAGAACCCCATATTGTAATTTGTTAAGTTTGTTTTTTGTTGTTGTTGGTTTGTAAGAGAGTCTATACACTTCTGAATATTTCAGGTGTTAACATCTGTGGCTGTCTTAATAAAAACAGTGATACTGGTTCAAGAGATAAGGTTTAATGATAATTTTCCATATTTAATTTAGTAAAGCAGAAGTAAAGACATTATTCCATTTATCATTATTGTCTCAAGTCTGAAAGCAGCTGGCTATATACGGAAGTGTAATAAGTTCACACTTAGACACATATTTTTTTTCAATAGTCAACTTGTAACATTGGTAAATCAAGATGATTATATGGATTTATCAACATAATAATCCAACAAAACAAAAAGGCTTTGATTTATCGAGACAGCAAGGCAACAAATATGAACAATTTATGTGTGATTTTTTCACGATTTTTTGAACATTAATTGGCCCATCATGAAACAGTTTCTATTTGTTAATTTAACTGTGTTACTAAAGGAACTAATTTGAATTATTGATAAATTTTCTGGATTATTCAAGATACATAGTGAACTGTGTGAGTAAATACAGTGACACATTTTTCTTTTAGTTTGGCCCTTCTACTCTTCCATATTTAACACTGCACTTGTTTAAAATATGTATTGGAAGTGTGTAATCAGCTATGATTGATTGGAAGGGAGTAATGTTCACTTTTATTTCTTTATACACTGATACACATAATCAAAACCCAATACAGGTAATAATTTTATCCATAAGAAACTCACTTAAAGGGGCTATCTGAAATTGAAACAAAACTTTCTTCATATAATAAGGCCCGAGATAAAAAGTACATTTTGCAAAAGCAAACTTTGAACTAGAGGATCGCTTGCAACAAAGCGTCCCGAAAAGGATATAAAGGTGAGTGCTAAAGTATTAAGAAAATGCTCTGCTTCTAGCCTTAATACTGTTGTGGCAACCAAAGTTAGCGTAGTCGCTCTATCTAGCACGGTTTTCAAGATATAAGCATTTTTGTGTTTTGCAATTTTTGCAAAAAAAAAAACAGTTTTTTTTTTTTGAAAATTAGGATAGCTGCTGTGCAAAGATACCCTGTGGTTCAAAAATTTCATTGAAATCACTCTATCTAGCCCGGTTTTTGAGATATAAGCATTTTTGTGTTTTGCAATCTTTGCGAAAAAGTCAAAAATTTGAAATTGCTGCCATTTTTGGTGAGACAAAATTTTTTTAAAAACTGGCATAGCGACTCTGCAGAGATACCCCATGGGTCAAAAATTTCGTCGAAATCGCTCTATCTAGCACGGTTTTTGAGATATAAGCATTTTTGTGTTTTGCAATTTTTTACGAAAAATTTGATAATTCAAAATGGCCACCATTTTTGGTGAGACAAAATTTTTTTTGAAAATTAGGATAGCTGCTGTGCAGATATCCCCTGTGGTTAAAAAAATTTGTCGAAATCGCTCTATCTTGCACGGTTTTCGAGATATAAACATTTTTGTGTTTTTAATTTTTGCGAAAAATTCGAAAATTCAAAATGGCCGCCATATTTGGTGAGACAAAATTTTTTTGAAAATTGGACATGGCTAATCTGCAGAGATACCCTGTGGGTAAAAAATTTCGTCGAAATCGCTCTATCTAGCATGGTTTTCGAGATATAAGCATTTTTGGTGTTTTGCAATTTTTGCGAAAAATTCGATACTTCAAAATAGCCACCATTTTTGACGAAACAAAAATTTTTTGAAAATTAGGACAGCTACTCTGCAGATATACCCTGTGGGTCAAAACTTTCGTCGAAATTGCTCTACCTAGCATGGTTTTCGACATATAAGCATTTTTGTGTTTTGCGATCTGCAAAAAATTCGAAAATTCAAAATGGCTGTTATTTTTTGCAAGACAAAATTTTTTTGAAAATTAGGATAGCTGCTGTGCAGAGATACCCTGTGGGTCAAACATTTCGTCGAAATCGCTCTATCTTGCACGGTTTTCGAGATATAAGCATTTTTGTGTTTTTAATTTTTGTGAAAAATTCAAAATGGCCGTCACATTTGGCGAGACAAAATTTATTTTGAAAATTGGCATGGCTACTCTGCAGAGATACCCTGTGGGTCAAAAATTTCGTCGAAATCGCTCTATCTAGCACGGTTTTCGAGATATAAGCATTTTTGTGTTTTGCAATTTTTGCGAAAAATTTGATACTTCAAAATAGCCACCATTTTTGACGAAACAAAATTTTTTTGAAAATTAGGACAGCTACTCTGCAGATATACCCTGTGGCTCAAAAATTTCGTCGAAATTGCTCTACCTAGCATGGTTTTCGACATATAAGCATTTTTGTGTTTTGCGATCTGCAAAAAATTCGAAAATTCAAAATGGCCGTTATTTTTTGCAAGACAAATTTTTTTTGAAAATTAGGATAGCTGCTGTGCAGAGATACCCTGTGGGTCAAACATTTCGTCGAAATCGCTCTATCTTGCACGGTTTTCGAGATATAAGCATTTTTGTGTTTTTAATTTTTGTGAAAAATTCAAAAATTCTAAAATTCAAAATGGCCGTCACATTTGGCGAGACAAAATTTTTTTGAAAATTGGCATGGCTACTCTGCAGAGATACCCTGTGGGTAAAAAATTTCGTTGAAATTGCTCTATCTAGCACGGTTTTTGAGATATAAGCATTTTTGTGTTTTGCAATTTTTGTGAAAAATTCGATAATTCAAAATAGCCGCCATTTTTGGTGAGACAAAAACTTTTTGAAAATTAGGACAGCTACACTGCAGATATACCCTGTAGGTCAAAAATTTCGTCAAAATCGCTCTACCTAGCATGGTTTTCAACATATAAGCATTTTTGTGTTTTGCGATCTGCAAAAAATTTGAAAATTCAAAATGGCCGTTATTTTTGGCAAGACAAAATTTTTGGAAAATTAGGATAGCTGCTGTGCTGAGATACCCTGTGGATCAAAGATTTCGTCGAAATCGCTCTATCTTGCACGGTTTTCGAGATATAAGCATTTTTGTGTTTTTAATTTTTGTGAAAAATTCTAAAATTCAAAATGGCCGTCACATTTGGCGAGACAAAATTTTTTTGAAAATTGGTATGGCTACTCTGCAGAGATACCCTGAGGGTCAGAAATTTTGTCGAAATCGCTCTATCTAGCACGGTTTTCGAGATATAAGCATTTTTGTGCTTTGCAATTTTTGTGAAAAATTCGATAATTCAAAATAGCCACCATTTTTGGTGAGACAAAATTTTTTTGAAAATTAGGACAGCTACACTGAAGATATACCCTGTGGGTCAAAAATTTTGTCGAAATCGCTCTGCCTAGCATGGTTTTCGACATGTAAGCATTTTTGTGTTTTGCGATCTGCCAAAAATTCAAAATAGCCGCCATTTTTAGCCAGACAAAAACTTTTTGAAAATTGGGATAGCTACTCTGAAGAGATACCCTGTGGATCAAAAATTTCGTCGAAATCGCTCTATCTCACACAGTTTTCGAGATATAAGCATTTTTGTGTCCTTATTTGGAAAATTCGTAATGATTAATTAATCATTAATTACTCGGCCATTTCTTAACCAATCAATGCCAAAATCAAATGATTTCCAGATTTCAATAGAATGAATGTATTTGCCAAGTTTCAGGTGAATTGATAAAATTCATTTTAAGTTATCATCCGGACAAGCTTACCCATCGAAAAAAACACATTTTCAGTCATGTGACTTCTCTGATTGGTCAAAATGTCACTGCAGCATATTCCAAAAAATTCCCCAGGGCTACTACATACACCTGCCAAATTTGAAAAGAATCCGCCAAAGGGTCACAGAGTTATAAGGAAAACAAAATGCGAAGCTCACGGAGCCGGCGGAGCCTGATTTCCTCCTATACACAAACAAGCGTCCCTTGCGGGATGCTTAATAACTAATAGTTATTAGTGCCTGTGAATGGGCTCTGTGTGTGCTTGAGCTTCAGAGTACAAGTGAAAGTACAGAAGGACACAAAATTGTTTACTGCAAATGGTTTTAAGAAGTAATGTACAAATTTAACTGTTAAGGTGCTTCCTAAGGAGCAACTGAGAACCTGTTTCATAACCAATTAACCTGTCACTGACCTGCAGAAGGTTCTCAGTTTTATAATCTATATTAAACATGAATATTTTAAAGAAAACACTAGACAAAAGTTTTTGTACACAAAAACAAAGCGTCCCTACAGCTTTTAAGTTTTATAAGAAATGCTAAAGGACCAATGTGAAGAGGTAAATGTTATTGGTGAAGAGAAATTCTCCTGAAAGGACCATGTTAGGGTCACAAGAGTGATCTTAAAACGAAAAAAGCAATCAGTGCCTGTGAACAGGTTCTGTATCAGCTGACTGTGTCTTTTAAGCTGCAAAGTAGAAGAAGCATGTTTAGGTTTGGCTATGCTCGTTTGACCTTGAATGAGAGGCCCAAGGTCAAATCTGTCCACACCAGAAGATTCCCAGCACATGATTTCCTACATGTTGGTTTCACATCCCAAACCTCTAGGACTGATAATAAGCGAGTTATCGAACTTTTAAGTTTGGCTATGCTCGTTTGACCTTGAAGGAGAGGCCCAAGGTCAAATCGGACAACACCAAAAGATTCCCAGCCCATGATTTCCTATATGTTGGTATACCATCCAAAACCTCTAGGACCAATAATAAGCGAGTTATAAGCACTTTTCAGTTTGGCTATGCTCATTTGACCTTGAATGAGAGGCCCAAGGTCAAATGCGACCACACCAGAAGATTCCCAGCACATGATTTCCTATATGTTGGTATACCATCCCAAACCTCTAGGACAAATAATAAGCGAGTTATAAGCACTTTTAAGTTTGGCTATCCTCGTTTGACCTTGAAGAAGAGGCCCAAGGTCAAATCTGACCACACCAAAAGATTCCCAGCCCATGATTTCCTATATGTTGGTATACCATCACAAAACTCTAGAACCAATAATAAGCGAGTTATAAGCACTTTTAAGTTTGGCTATACTCGTTTGACCTTGAAGGAGGGGCCCAAGGTCAAATGCGACCACACCAGAAGATTCCCAGCCCTTGATTTCCTACATGTTGGTATACCATCCCAAACCTCTAGGACCAATAATAAGCGAGTTATTAACACTTTTAAGTTTGGCTATGCTTGTTTGACCTTGAAGAAGAGGCCCAAGGTCAAATCTGACCACACCAAAAGATTCCTAGCCCATGATTTCCTATAGGTTGGTTTACCATCCCAAACCTCTAGGACCAATAATAAGCGAGTTATAAGCACTTTTATGTTACGTTATGCTCGTTTGACCTTGAAGGAGGGGCCCAAGGTCAAATCCGACCACACCAGAAGATTCCCAGTCCATGATTTCCTACATGTTGGTATACCATCCCAAACCTCTAGGACCAATAATAAGCGAGTTATAAGCACTTTTAAAGGTCATAGGAAGTATTTTCAAATCATTCATTAGTGATTACATATACATATGTAAGTTCAATTTCTGTGGAAAAAAGATGCGTCTGGACAAGGTTACATGGTATATTCAATCACTTTCTGGCTGTTTTTTCAAGATTTTTACAACTGTCGCCATTATTTTTCACTTGACAACTCCCGTAGAAAATACTAGCCTTGACGTCACAGGTTCATGACAATGTAAACAAACTATTATTTCCGTAAGCCTTTTAATACATACATATATATTTAAAAGATTGCATAATGTGTTTTTATGAAGTTTATTTGTTTATAAGACATCAGTCTGCCATAGTAAATTTTTGAAATAGCCTTCAGAACATCTTTTATATTTGTTCTCAGATAAAAAATATTTAGAGAGGTATTAAGCAAGTTGCATAAAAATCACCAAACAATGCAGTCAACCAGGTTCAACTCTGAGGTGAATTTTGATAGTTATTTTTTTCAATTTTGAAAACACTATTGCCAGGAGATGAAATAAATACAACATAAATGTCTTTAGAACTGGGCCTCAAGCAAGGATAATCATATATGTTCCCCAAATTAGTTTCCCATCAAAACTGTAAACAATACTGCTTTCATAGTATACATAATGCCGTCTAGCCATCTAGTGTTAATTACAGTTCCCCTAAACACATATCCTTTTTTTTGGTCTCAACAAAGGCTTAAATTGAGAATAAAATGTCACCAACTAATTTCCAAAACTTTAAATTATCCAAACTTAAGGCCAAGAAATACTGAACTAATATCTTAAGGAAAACTCATATACTGAATTATTTCATAAACTGATAATGTAAAAGTTAGAACTTCAAACATGATTCTTTCAGAATAAATTCAATAAATTTGACTACAACAGCATGCTTTTATAAATTATTGATGCAAATGAAAACAAATTGTGTATTTTGATTTCACTTTACATCATGCCTTTTCTTGATAGAAATGCCGGTGATTAAAGGCAAAAAAACAGTATCCAGTAAGTTCAAATGACCACTTTTGAATTTATCAAGAGATTCTTAGTTTTGTGTCAATTTATCTAACTTGAAAGGCTACTTTCTCATCACAGTTTAAAAACCTGGAAAAAAACTAGATTGGGCCAACTCGGCGCCAACATATCCCCAGACAGGTCATCACTCACGCCACAGGTTTTGATCGGGAATTTTTTAAAACATAATTACCCATTATTATATGAACTTCAGCACATCAATCTACTCTGTTTATATCTCCCCAAGGAAGATGGTGTATCCCCAGACGCCGAATACATACCTCAAATTATATTTTCAATCTTCCTGCAATGATAACTCTAAACCTATTTTCAAAGTATTTAAATGATTGATGATTGAATGTCCATTCTAAATTAATAATCCCAAAAGAGCATATCTGTTTCTATATTTGTTGACAAATAAAATATTATTTTTAACTCAACTCATCATATTTTTCAATCTTCCTTCAAAGTATTTAAATGATTGATGATTCAATGTCCATTCTAAAATTCATAATCCCAAAAGCGCATATCTGTTTCTATATTTGTTCAGAAATATAATATTATTTAAAAAAAAATTATTTATATTATTATTTTATTATATTATTTTTAGAATTTGCAAATTGTTTTCAGTTATTCATTTCCTCTATACCTATATATGTGGTCCATATATATGCAACCTAAATATGTGACACAATCTCAGTTCTGACTCCCCTTTGTGTTATATGTAATGAAGCCCACCACCTCCCACCCCCACCCCTCTCCCCTTCTCCACACCTCTCTCACTATTACACAAGATCTGCAACCCCATTGAGTTCTTTGTTTCTCATCTGATATCACTAAATACCTTTGTTTATTTAGTGTCACTCAATATAGCTGGAGGTCCCAGAGGTGGGTGGGGGGAATCCGGGTGGGGGGTGTGGGTTGAGCATAAATGGTAAACAAACAATCTATATAAAAGGGGTACTCAAATACAAAAAGAATTGAGAATTTTAAGTATGTGATTATCAACTGAAATTAGTTCATAACTGTAGGAGCTCTTCCAAAATTAACTGAGGCAAGTTGAATAAAACTGGGCTAGTTGAGGGTTAAAAATCCCCTAGTTTTACTACATAAGGATATAATTTCATTAATATTGGGACTTAAAGCTCACTTAAAGTGTCCATTTTGTCTACTTGAATATGTTTAACCAGTTTCATTTTAAAAAGTGAAAAACTCAGCAAGCAGAGGTATAACACACAAAAATAAGTTCTTAAAAGACTAAGATAGCCATAACATTATTAATATTCAAAATTTAAATAGACAGGCATTTCCTTTTAAAAATTCAAAGATTTCAGCTCTATAACCCACATAGTTTGACAGTTACTGGGCTTTAAAGTGGCATAATATCCATAAATTGGGTTTCTGTGGGCATTTTACAATTGTTAAAGAGACCTTAGCAATTAAACTACAGATCTGAAACTTTTTGGGGGACATACATAACAAACAAAAATTATATATAATACAGTTTAAGACTTGTCACACTAAGCATTTCCAAATAACAGGGCAAAATACGGAAAAAATGTCAAAAAAGGCACTTGGGCGAGTGTCTATGGCCCTCATACACAGGTTAAATGTCTACTAAAAACCTTGATTTTCGGCATATGTAAAAAGGACATAATGATGCATTCCCAGATGGGATTTCAGCTCCATCAATCACATAGTTTAACAGTTACAGGGCTTAAAGGTGGTAAAAAGTCCAAATATTGGGTCATTGTGGGCCTTTTAGAGATCTCGATGTGGCTTTCAAATTAAAGCTTCAGACTTAAAATTTGTTACATACTAAGATTACACATAGAATATGTATCTAATAAAGTTTGAAACTTGTCAGACTTACCATTTCCAAGTTACAGAGCAAAATATGTGAAAAATGTCTTAAAAGGGTCACTCAGGTGGGTGTTTAAGGTCCTCATACACAGGTTAAATGTCTACTTGAAGCCTTGATTTTTGGCACATGTAAAAAAAACATAATAATGTATTCCCAGATGAGATTTCAGCTCTATCAGTCACATAGTTTAACAGTCACAGGCCTTAAAATTGGCAAAAAGTCCAAATACTGGGTCTTTATGGGCCTTCTAGAGACCTAAATGTGGCCTTCAAATTAAAGCTTCAGACTTAAAATTTGTCACATACTAAGATTACACATAGAATATGCATCTAATACAGTTTGAAACTTCTTAGACTTACCATTTCCAAGTTACAGGGAAAAATATGTGAAAAATGTCTAAAAATGCTCACTCGGGTGGGGATTTATGGTCCTCATACACAGGTTAAATGTCTTCTTAAAGCCTCAATTTTTGGCACATATAAAGATAACATACTAATATCTTCTCAGATAGGATTTGAGCTCTATCAGTCACATAGTTTGACAGTCACAGGGCTTAAAAGTAGCAAAAAGTCCAAATATTGGGTCTTTGGGAGCCTTTTAGAGACCTCAATTTGACCTTCAAAATTAAAGCTTCAGACTTAAAATCTGTTACATACTAAGATTACACACAGAATATATATCTAATACAGTTTGAAACTTCTCAGACTTACCATTTCCAAGTTACAGGGAAAAAGATGTGAAAAATGTCTTATAAGGGTCACTCGGGTGGGTGTTTATGGTCCTGATACACAGGTTAACTGTCTATTAAAGGCCTAAATGTTGGGGCACATATAAGAAAACACATAGATATATTCCCAGATGATATTTAACTTAGATGAGAGACATAGTTTGAAAGCTACAGTGCTTGAAAGTGGCAAAAAGTGCATAAATTGGGTCTCTGTGGGCACTTTTGAGACCTTAAGTCGACCCCTTTGGGTAAACCTACAGCCCTAAAATTTTCTACAGACAAGGATTACATATCAAAGTTATACCTAGCGCAGTTTGAGACTCATCAGAATTATCACTTCCAAATTATAGGGCAAAATATGTGTAAAGTATAGCAAAAAATCCCTAAGTGGGGGTATTTATGGGCCTCAAACACAATTTTCTCCTCAACTTAAAGTCATGATTTTCGGCACATGTACTAAGAACATATTAATGTGTTGTCAGGTAAAATTTCAGCCAGCTGAGCATCATAGTTTGTGACCTACAGGGCTCTAAGTGGCCAAAAGTGCAATTTCTGACCTTAAGGTGGCCATAAGTTCTTTTTTACTGGGAGTTTAAGGTCACCTTAAAATAGGGATCTTCCTTTGGGCACCCTTAACATGTGTACCAAGTTTGAAAAAAAAATATTAATTTGTTTTTGAGTTATCGCGTCCACAAGGAAATTTCTACGGCGGCGGCGGCGGCGCGACGGACCTGAATCCAATATATCCCCGACTTTCGTCTGGGGATATAATGATGGAAGGAGGCAAAATCTCATACATATGTTTACGCTTTCTGCATTCCAAGACAAGCCTACTTACAGTATATCTGTGTTTGTTAGAACTGTCAGTGGTTAAAAGTTAGGTAAAACTTGAGAAAAAAACAGCATCTAGAAAAAATAGAGGCTAGTGAGCTTTTTTGGCAAAGGAAAATGTTATCTTCCTTCAGTTTGTAAATATATACACTATATCTCCAACTACACAGAACTTCATTATGAACCTGTGACGTCATCAATCATCTACTACGAGAAAAACAATATGTCCACTTTTTACTTCATGTTCGGTTCTCGCCTCCAACCTCTGTGGCCGCCGGTTCGAATCTCGGGCCGGGCGCTTCATGTTGGAAAGTTGGTAGTTACTTGCCGATGCCCGGTGGTTTACAGTGCACTATGCACTGGTTTATTCCACCTGTAAACTACCCGTCGCAATATGACCCTCGCTGTTGAACGCGACGTAAAGCAACAAATAAATAAATTTACTCCACGTTCGTGATATTTATTTTTATAATGCTATTTATGGCTCTTGTACCATATATTTCTTAAAATAAACCACATTTTCATTCTTATAGGTTGTTTGTCTACTGAATGAAGTTAACTTCATAATTTTTGTGAAAAATGTTTCCTATGACCTTTAAGTTTGGCTATGCTCGTTTGAACTTAAACGAGAGGCCCAAGGTCAAATACGACCACACCAGAAGATTCCCAGCACATGACTTCCTATATGCTGGTGTACCATCACAAACCTGTAGGACCAATAATAAGCGAGTTATAACCACTTTTAAGCTTGGCTATGCTCATTTCACCTTCAATGAGAGGCCCAAGGTCAAATGCGACCACACCAGAAGGTTCCCAGCCCATGATTTTGTATATGCTGGTATACCATCCCAAACCTCTAGGACCAATAATAAGCGTGTTCTAATCACTTTTAAGTTTGGCTATGCTCGTTTGACCTTGAACGTGGGGCCCAAGCTCAAATCCGACCACACCAGAAGGTTCCCAGCCAATGATTTCCTACATGCTGGTTTACCATCCCAAAGCTCTAGGACCAATAATAAGCGAGTTATGAGCATTTTTATGTTTGGCTATCCTCATTTGACCTTCAAGGAGGGGCCCAAGGTCATATTCGACCACACCAAAACATTCCCAGCCCATGATTTCCTATATGTTGGTATACCATCCCAAAGCTCTAGGACCAATAATGAGCGAGTTATAAGCACTTTCAAGTTTGGCTATCCTCGTCTGACCTTGAAGGATGGGCCCAAGGTCAAATCCAACCACACCAGAAGATTCCCAGCACATGATTTCCTATATGTTGGTATACCATCCCAAACCTCTAGGACCAATAATAAGCGAGTTATACACACTTTTAAGTTTGGCTATGCTCGTTTGACCTTGAAGGGGGGGCCCAAGGTCAAATGCGACCACACCAGAAGATTCCCAGCACATGATTTCCTACATGTTGGTATACCATCCCAAAGCTCTAGGACTAATAATAAGCGAGTTATAAGCA
Source organism: Sabellastarte sp. h YS-2021 (assembly GCA_964017235.1). Lineage (NCBI taxonomy): Eukaryota > Metazoa > Annelida > Polychaeta > Sabellida > Sabellidae > Sabellastarte > Sabellastarte sp. h YS-2021. The sequence continues at coordinate 144,350,050 of OZ024928.1, forward strand.
CTTTTCAGTTTGGCTATCCTCGTTTGACCTTGAAGGAGAGGCCCAAGGTCAAATCTGACCACACCAAAAGATTCCCAGCCCATGGTTTCCTACATATTGGTATACCATCCCAAACCTCTAGGACCAATAATAAGCGAGTTATAAGCACTTTAAACTTTGCCTATCCTCGGTTGACCTTGAAGGAGGGGCCCAAGGTCAAATCTGACCACACCAGAAGATTCCCTGCACATGATTTCCTATATGTAGGTATACCATCCCAAAGCTCTACGACCAATAATAAGCGAGTTATAAGTACTTTTAAGTTTGGCTATCCTCGTTTGACCTTGAAGGATGGGCCCAAGGTCAAATGCGACCACACCAGAAGATTCCCAGCACATGATTTCCTATATGTCGCTATACCATCCCAAAGCTCTACGACCAATAATAAGCGAGTTATAAGCACTTTTAAGTTTGGCTATCCTCGTTTGACCTTGAAGGATGGGCCCAAGGTCAAATCCTACCACACCAGAAGATTCCCTGCACATGATTTCCTATATGTTGGTATACCATCCCAAACCTCTAGGACCAATAAGAAGCGAGTTATAAGCACTTTAAACTTTGCCTATGCTCGTTTGACCTTGAAGGAGGGGCCCAAGGTCAAATGCAACCACACCAGAAGATTCCCAGCCCATGATTTCCTATGTGTTGGTATACCATCCCAAAGCTCTAGGACCAATAATAAGCGAGTTATAAGCACTTTTAAGTTTGGCTATGCTCGTTTGACCTTGAAGGGGGGGCCCAAGGTCAAATGCGACCACACCAGAAGATTCCCAGCACATGATTTCTTATATGTTGGTATACCATCCCAAACCTCTAGGACTAATAATAAGCGAGTTATAAGCACTTTTCAGTTTGCCTATCCTCGTTTGACCTTGAAGGAGACGTCCAAGGTCAAATCTGACCACACCAAAAGATTCCCAGCCCATGGTTTCCTATATGTTGGTATACCATCCCAAACCTCTAGGACCAATAATAAGCGAGTTATAAGCACTTTAAACTTTGCCTATCCTCGATTGACCTTGAACGAGGGGCCCAAGGTCAAATCTGACCACACCAGAAGATTCCCAGCACATGATTTCCTATATGTTGGTATACCATCCCAAACCTCTACGACCAATAATAAGCGAGTTCAAGGCTTAATCTTAGCAAAATTTTTATGAACTTATAATCAATCGCCTGTCAATCGGTCAATTATGGCCCGATTGATCCCAATATCGACTGGCGCCTAGATTCTTCCCTCAGGAATGTGCATACCAAATTTGGTTGGCCCACACCCAGTACTTTCTGAGGAAATCTAGTGAAAAGGAAGTAAATTTTTTTTTGAATTTTTGATAATGTGACCTTGATAAAGGTCAAAGGTGAAATTTATGCCTGTCAAAAATTTCCCCACGCCTATAGAAGAACACTGCCACATATCATTTGGATAGGCCTAATAACAAGGGAGATATTCAAGGGAGACGATAATGCGGTGGCGGCTGACTGAAATCCGGGGGTGAAACCAATAAGCGTCCCCTTTTCAAGGGACACTTAATTATTCTTAAACCACAGGGGTGAAGCAATATGCAATATTATTTCTCTAAAGCTTGTTTCATTATAAAACAAGGAAGTATGTTCTTATTTTACTCCATAAACATACCCACATCGTACACTTTGTATTTTACTTCCTTGTTTTTGTCATTCTATCTATGCAGACATATTACAAATAATAAAATATGACTTATGTCCTTTTTTGCTTTTGAAGACTAAAGTACACAGAGAGTTTAAATGAAAAAAAATTTTTTCTCTTTGCTGAACTAAAATGAAAACATCACAAAATTTTCTCTTTGCTGAACAAAAATGAAAACATCACACCATATATGACGAAATTTGAACACAAACCGTGCAAATAACTTTACAGAATCAGAATTATTCTACAGAATAGAGAGTTTTTCCTTAAATTGAATTTCATTCCACACTTATACCCCTTTCACATTATAGGTGGTAACACCCACAGTAACCCGCATTTGGGGAAATGTCCCTGTCCTTGGATCACCGTCTGATATCGGTGGACGACCTTGTGAGTCAGTAGTGAACCGACAATTATCTTACCAGTCCTACAGAAGTTTTAAATTGGTTAAATTTTCTGCCTCTGCTTTCGTTACTGTGAGGATGCGCTGATGGTTTCGCGCATGTGTGTATGAACTTCTCACTACAGTAACAGACGGTGTTGTCTATGGTGTACACAAGGTTGTTCCGTCATCTTTCAGTGTAATACCACAACATAAGGTGAGTTAAGTTATTAGTCGTTTTGCCGAAGGTGAGTTAAGGTTAATGGAGGTTGTCTCTCTGTGACCAACGTTTGTAGTATTGTCATCCAACTGTTATTGATGGTGTCCAGTCAGTGGCCGTCTGTCTGTAGTGTGAACAACTCAGACGAAATGGGGCAACCTTGAGGCGATTACACCGCCTGTAGTGTGATAGGGGCATAAAAAAGTTTCATAAAAATAGTATCCAAGATGCCTGTAACCCACAGCCCAGGGGAACTGTTACAGAAGAAGTGAAACAGTACAAAGAGCATTTGTACATTACTATAAAAAGGAGATAACATATGAAAAGCTGATTTTTCTTGTACTATCATATCCTGATTTATATTTTCATTAAGTCCTGAACTTGTTCAAAATAAGTCACACAAAATAGTGCCACAAACAACTTTTATTTTGTGATAAATCTGAATTCTTATTTGTTTGCAAGTTATAACAAAAATAAGAAACACTTCACATGAATGGATAATCAATCACTCATCAATCAGTCATATTGGTTAATCAAAATTTGGTACAGCTTTCTTATTATTTTCTGAGAAATATATGTCACAGTTTCATGGTGAAAGGTCAAGTAGACCCTCATAAAATTTATTTGCCAAAGCTAGAACAGATCGAGCAAAAAGTTTTCCACATAAAAATAAACGCTAACCCAAATGACCTTTACATTGTAAATTATAAATTTTATGACATATCAAAATTATATATCAGAACAAGAATTCATAAATTTGTTATTATAAAGCAATACAATATTAACGTTTCAACATATATTCAGTAATTTAAGTAATGTCTGACCGTACACAGGAATTGTGAGTACATACTTTTGTACATACTCAACAAAACCAATTTACTAGAGTTAGACATAAATTCAGAATGTACTCAAACTATGTAATACTTAAACTGAATATATTTGAGAAAATAAATTCTACCTTTTGCCTGCTCCTGGTTGTAAATCCTCTTTATTTCGTCCCCTTTGGTGACAGTTCTGCTGGATGTGAGGACTGCGTGCAAGTTCTGGTAGTCTACTCCCACTAAATCCTATGTAAATATGTGGAAAATGTAAAAATCAGCTACTAATGTTCATATCTGTTATTTTATTTTTGATTGGGGGGGTGACCAGTACAAACTAGAGATTGCGTCTCGACGCAGTGTATCCCTGGACGGGACATGGTTGAAGCTTGACATACAGAGTATTATGGTTGACACAAATATACCCCTGTGGGGAGGGGGCCTAATTGTTTATGGGAGCAACTTGTACTGACACTAAGTAAACAAAATGTTTACTTAATGAAAGATACAAATTAACTAGACGTAGCGCATTGGAGAACTGATGCAAATTGTATCCACCAGAAAGAAAACTCACCAAAGCCAATCAATCATCACTTAACCTTGAAGGAGGAGCCCAAGGTAAAATCTGACCACATCAAAAGATTCTTAGCCCATGATTTCCAATAGGTTGGTGTGACATTGCAAACCTCTAGGAACACGAATAAGTGAGTTATTAGCACTTTTAATTTTGGCTATCGTCAATTGACCTTGAAAGAGGGGCCAAAGCTCTGATGCAACCAGTTATTAGCCAGTGGCGGCCATCTCGTTTTTCAAAATGAGGCCAAAAATATTCCCAGGGAAGATTTTATGGTTATGAATATTTCTTGTAAATTTGAGAAGGGTAGCTATAATATTTTTTTCATTAAGTGTGAAAATATCTCCAAAAAGGCCAAAAATGGCCTCAGTGAGATACTTAGGCGGTCTGTGGATGACCTTCAATGAAGAGTTTCAAGGTCAAATTTCTGCATGCTTACAGAGGACATATATATGTATTATATATACCAGCCATAGGATGATCTAACTTTCTGTATATGAGAACTGGGCCAAAATGTGAAAAAATAGCCAAAATCTGACCTTTAAGAGGCCACCAGTGACCTTGAAATTGAGGTCAAGGTCACAAAACAAGAGTGTTTGTGACTTTGCCCATATATACCCACTTACCAAATTTGAAAGGTCTAACTAAAATATTTTTAAGTTATCGTGTCCGAAAGGAAATCTCTGTGGTGGCCTGACCGTACTGAATCCTAAGTATCCCCGACTTTCGTCCAGGGATACAATAATTGGGGTCGATTGCTTGTGGATAAAAATTTGACTCAACATCAAGCCCTTGCAAAGTTTAATAAAATCCTTGACAGGAAACAACATCTAATATGGCCGCTCTTGTAAATGAAAGATGAAATCTTTGAATCATTGGAATTAGCTGATGTCACCATATAAAATACTGAATATAATTTGTGCATTATGCAATTTAATGTAATTAGGGGTGTATTTGTCATTTAGAAATTGAAACACAACAAATAAAGGAATACAATGATGTTCTTCAAAATTTATTTCTTTATGGTGTTGATCTTGAATATACATCTTACTTACATTATTTATTTTTTACGTAGCTTTATTTTGGGGTCTATTCATCACAAAGAATAGAAAATACAAAACAATGACACATAAAACTCAATTCTGCCAGGTTTATAAAATCACAAAGAAAACAGGGAATATAGGCAGGTGTCCACTCATCCTTTGTTTTTTTCTAAAACATCAGCATTGTATCAACTTCTGCTGGTGAAATAACTGCACATAATTAAGAAAAACAGTGTTAGCCTTTCTGGACATGCAAAATATCTAAACTTAGATAATATTTAATACATACAACGTCAAGTACATAGAGCATCACACAGCAACATACACAGAATTATATATGATGTGACTGCATTTAACCTGGACAAGAGTCTGTTGTAAAGTTAGCCTTCCACAAGGGGTCTGATTTATGTGTTTTACTATGGCAAAACGTAAATAGTTGGAATATAGTTTATATATCTCAAGCACTGGACTCTTAAATTAAGGGTTGAATTTTGTTGAAATTTGGCTTGGTTATCGAGCTTACTCATTCACAGCCCTAATATTTTTTACATTTGTCCATATTAACTGCCACATCTGCTTCACTGATACTTACACTTGGTTCACACGAAAACTCAACTACCTAGATTTAGAATGGGCTCTTACAACATAGATACCTGGCACACCATTTGGGCTTGAGCTGAACCCATACACAAAGTCTACACAACTGAGTTCCAATAAGATAAGGATTAGATCGTAACAAGGTACCTACCGCCACAGTCCTAACCATGGTTCCTGGCCCACTGGGGATGACAGCCTGACCGTCATCATTCACCTCAATGTCAATGTTGCCCATACTCAGCACTCCAGACAACACTGTGAACATGTCCGCTTGTTCCTGCATCCCACAAAGTTATACTGCTACAATATTTTCAATGATACACATACCGAGTGAATTTGTGAAAAGAGTTTATCACAGGTAAAAGAATGGGACAAAGTCATACACTCATATACTTTCAATATGAAACTCTTGTAGACTGGTGAGTGCATGTAGAAGTGAGGTCAAAAATTAATTTGTAGTCAATTATGTGGGTAAATATAGGATGGAGGCAAACAATGACACGAGACCCTCTAGTATCTAAACTTGTTGAATATTCAATTTCAAATAATTACAATGAAACAAATAACTTATTTATTGTTATTCTGTTATGCTTAAGGTACATTATCCAAAAAATTAGTTACTTGTTGTTTTGTACAGAACTAACACTTCTATTTAATGAAATTCTATTAATCAAACAAGATATCTTCCGCAAAGATTGTCATATTAGGTTCTACTTTGTTCAATTTAGATACAATATTACACCCATACCACACACTCAGTCTACAGGCCAAGCTGCAAAGCCATCAACAAGGCATTAGAGTAGCACATAATTGATGAAAGTCCGGAGAAAAAAAACAGAAGAAAAAAATGATCTCTAGAAGTGGTTTGTGTTTAAAGATCTCTTCTAAGACATGCATTGGTGACTGGCAGTTCTACAACATGAGAAAGGCAGAAAGCAACTGAAAGACCATGTCAAACAAACATCACTTGAATCCGCCACTCAGCCTGTAACATCTTGTGATAAAACACATACTATGATAAAATTAGGTAGGAAGAAATGGACCGGTTAGAAACATCATTATAACCTGGTCTGTGAATCCGACCATGTCCATTGCATTGACCAGTTCCTCATATCTCTCCTTCAGTTTCCCTGCTCCACTTTTCAGACAGCTAGCTCTGTCACAGAAATACCTACAGGAAGCCAAATATTTCAAGCATATTTAGGAAGAGTCAATAAAGACCCGCTATAAGACTGTTTATCATACATTAGCTTTGTGTCATATCCTAAACCTACTAGCTATGAAATAAGAATGTAATTTCGAAAAATCTGTGTCCATCCTGCTGCTACTTGAATTTTAAATGAAATATGTCCATACAGAACTACTTTTTTGAAGTGTTAAATACTACATGTTGCCACTGGTTTTCCATGGAAAACTGATCGTCTCAGCTTTGCCACAGGTTATTGCAGTCTTTACACAAAAATTATAAAAATATTTTTATTAAATCATCATTTTGTGAAGTAGAACTCTAAATTTTATTGCTTAAGAATATTGTACTGTTTAAAATGAGCACGACTGAGCCTGACCTGTATCTGTGGGGGTCTTTGAGCTTGAGTTTGTTCTGTTCATCAGGCGTTAATCCAGCAAACATATAGTAGAAGATATGGAAGTTTTCCTCTCCCTCATTCTGTTGAACAACCCGGCTCTTCTCCAGCAGATACTCAGAAATCTTGGACCCAATCACTAAAATATAATGCCACTAATGATTACAATGTGATATGAATGTGATTAGGTAATGGCTACCTAAAGAGTCATTAAATCCAGTTGTCTGTTTGCTTAACAAATTTTCAATTTTATGTCCAAGTACAGAAAAAAGTTATACTTTGTGAACTTCTGTAGTCTGATCATTAATTTTCATGAATACAGGTCTGCTATGTATCATTTATTTCAAGACTCATGTACTGTTGAATTCTAATGAGTAGAAATTCCCTTTTAAGCAGAAATAAATATCAAATCCCCTGAGGGCTTCTCCGAGTGAAACTAGAGGAATGCTTTTGCTAACAAAAGCGAAGCATCCCTTAAAGTTTAAAATGCTTTGTGGTTTTAATAAGCATGCTGTAAAGCTAAGAATGCACAAAGCTGCACCGTATGCTTTCCCAATACCTCTTAATACATTCTGAAGCTATAAAAGCAACAATAAAGGAGATATAAGGCAAAAACTCAAAATCAGCTATTTTATGACCCCAGTTTGACCCATAAGGAGGGGCCAGGGGGTAAAACTGACCGGCTATTTAGACTCTCCACATATGCTTTCCCAATACCTCTTAATATATTCTGAAGCTATAAAAGCAACAATAAAGGAGATAAAGGCAAAAACTCAAAATCGGCTATTTTATGACCCCAGTTTGACCCATAAGGGGGGGTCGGGGGTAAAACTGACCGGCTATTTAGACTCTCCATATATGCTTTCCCAATACCTCTTAATACATTCTGAAGCTATAAAAGCAACAATAAAGGAGATAAAGGCAAAAACTCAAAATCGGCTATTTTATGACCCCAGTTTGACCCATAAGGGGGGGTCGGGGGTAAAACTGACCGGCTATTTAGACTCTCCATATATGCTTTCCCAATACCTCTTAATACATTCTGAAGCTATAAAAGCAACAATAAAGGAGATATAAGGCAAAAACTCAAAATCTGCTATTTTATGACCCCAGTTTGACCCATAAGGAGGGGCCAGGGGGTAAAACTGACCGGCTATTTAGACTCTCCACATATGCTTTCCCAATACCTCTTAATATATTCTGAAGCTATAAAAGCAACAATAAAGGAGATAAAGGCAAAAACTCAAAATCGGCTATTTTATGACCCCAGTTTGACCCATAAGGGGGGGTCGGGGGGTAAAACTGACCGGCTATTTAGACTCTCCATATATGCTTTCCCAATACCTCTTAATACATTCTGAAGCTATAAAAGCAACAATAAAGGAGATATAAGGCAAAAACTCAAAATCAGCTATTTTATGACCCCAGTTTGACCCATAAGGGGGGGCCGTGGGGTAAAACTGACCAGCTATTTAGACACTCCACATATGGTTTCCTATTACCTCCCAGTACATTTTATAGCTCTAAATACTTAACAAGATAATAGGGGGGTTGGCCTAAATTTAAGGCTTTCAGATTGGAAGGTGTCAGAAAATCACTCATAAATGAGACATTTTTCAAGGGATTGCTCCCAAAATCTAATCAGCTCGCGTTTTCGATAGTATGAACAGGTGTCAAATTATAAGGCTCTGTAGCAAGTAGTTTTTCCTGAACTGTGATGACGGGGGGGGGGGGGGGGTGTACTTCAAAAAATAGTTTTTGATCATGTGACCTTCATAAAGGTCAAAGGTCAAATTTAAGCATGCAGAAAAATTTTCCCACGCCTGAGGTATATAACTGCCAAATATGGTTTGAAACCTTCTAATAATAAGGGAGATATTCAAGGGAGACCATAATGCGGCGGCGGCGAGGAAACTGAGGCGAAAACAAATAAGCCCCCTTTCAGGGACGCTTAATTAACCCTGTTATTTCCATTTCTATGATTGTTAACTTAGGGGTACAGTGATGCTAGCAAATTTGCCTCCCAACTCACAGGTGCTGGGGTTGATTCCGAGCTTGACCTTAATAGCAAAGTTGGCAGATGCTTGCACAGGATGGTCTTCAATGAAGAATCTCTATCAACTAGTATGCACTGGTTTTTCTCTATCCAATCAACTTTTTGTTATCAACACAACATATTGTAAGCAATTCTAAATCCAAAACAATCAATTAAATTCTGTGTTAAGTAGTACATTCTTGGTTCCTTTACATCTGATTTACCGAAGTGCAACTACATGTTCAACTGATTTTGTTACTTTAAAAGCAGTACTGCTAGGTGCACTCTGTTACACTCAACAAGAAGAAATGCCAACTTTTTGAGAAAAAGAGCTACATTAAACACTGTGGATTAAATTCATTAATTTAAAAGCAGTAAATATGGAAAATGAGCATTCAATCTATTTCAATAATTCGTTTCTACAATACTTTAAGTACAGGTATGAGGTTTTTATGACACTGAGTAATCTTTCAAAAATGTTTGTTTAATATTTTACTTCTTACACAAACCTATATGAAGTGATGCTGTTCACCCAAGAAGATAACCAAGATATAATACAGGAGAACCTCAATTATCCGGCCCTCTATGATCTGAATCTCCGGATTAACCGATCCAAAACCTTGTCTCCCTACATTCAGTTTAAAAGCACGGTCCACCATGAGCGATAATACAGCATTTTACACATTCTCGGAAACCATTAATTCTAGTGCTTTAGAAAATGCATTGTCCACAGAAACGCCTAACTTCTTTGATCTTTAATGCCATTGTTTCATTTGGGGAGGGATCATTTCATTTACACAACCCTGCTGCACAACTTCTTTGATAATTAGTACGCCAATCACTGAATGCGTGTTCGATTGGGTTTGCAGTTTATAATCTCCCTGAGTTGGTTCATTCACAGACTAATGTGTATTAAATGATAAAACGTCAACATTGCGTTACCATCCGAATGTACCAATCACTGAAGGCGTGTTTGCTTGGGGTTTTACAATTTATAATCTCCCAGAGTTTTTCAATTGACAAAATGTATAGCGACGTTTACCGACAATTAAATGTCTTTAATGCATGTACCAAACCAAACACACCCAACTCAAGACCACGTAATATATGTTGAATAAAGTTACTTGAAAGCGTAGTTAATGCTTTAAAATGACGGGAGTAATGAAAACACTGGTTAGTTATCAAATTATTCTGTGATATAATGCCTTATCTCCATTTTCCTGCTAAAACTCAAAATTCACCAATTGTCGCCAACAATACCCCAGTTTTCGGCCGATCGTGACTCCATTTCACCTATCGAACCCCCCACTTATCCGACCCAATTGTATGTCTCCCAGTAGGTTCGGATAATTGAGGTTTTACTGTAGTTACATATATGTATTCTATGTCAAATAAATCTTCTATTTCAATAAATACTTCATTTATAGTGACATATGGTATTTCTAAAGTAAAGATTTCTGAACACATTTTCTCCATTTTGAATTGTACTCAATTATCTACTGTAATTAGTTTTACTGTCACAAAGATCACCTGTCAAAAACAATGCAAGTACACTGCTGCAAAAATCCAACTTACCTTGACCATCAGAAAATCGAAGCTGTATGAAGCGACCAAACCTACTCGAGTTGTCATTCATCAGTGTTTGTGCATTTCCAAATGCCTCAAGTAAAGGATTGACCTGAAATTCAAATACAGCAAAAGTGGCCAAATAAATAAACGCATGAATGAATCTAAAGAAGTGAATTTGGATTATTAAATATTATCCTCATGAACACTTAGCATTTTGTAAAAATACCTTTTTATTTGCTCAATAGATGCCTGATACTAAGCAATACATGTACTTGTATCATGCATGGTATGTTTAATCTACCCAATACTGGGTGATATTTTGGTAAATAAGCAATTGTCTTTTTAATCAATATTTAGAATTGATGTCACATTTTTGGTTTATAGTTACCTGTATAATTTGCTGGTCTAGGTGAGTGTTTCCTTTTGAAACGTTAATCAACTGGTTGATGATCAGCTTTGTACTCTCTGTCTTACCTGCACCACTTTCACCACTAGAAACACAATACACTGTATGTGTTGATATTCAGCAAACTTGTTCAATGCAACAAAGTAACAGAGTAAAATCATGTCACTTAAAAGTTTTATATCAACACTCATATGATATAGGTCAAATTTCTGTCTTAAAATTAATGCCTCATGCAAACTAGACCTACGCATCAGAAAACCGATGCAAATCTGTATCCACCGGAAAGACAACTCACCAAAGCCAGTGAACCATCATTTGACCTTGAAGGAGGGGCCAAAGGTCAAATCTGACATCAGAAGATTCTCAGCCCACAATATCCTGCAAGTTTGTTTCACATTGAAAACCTCTAAGATCAATAATAAACAAGCTATAAACCCTTTTAAGTTTGGCTGTCCTTGTTTGACCTTGAAGGAAGGGCTCAAGGTTAAATCTGACCACATCAGAAGATTCCCAGCCCATGATTTCTTATAAGGTCGTTTCACATTGCAAACCTCTAGGACCGATAATAAGCAAGTTATAAGCACTTTTAAGTTTGGCTATCCTCGTATGACCTTGAAGGAGGGGTCCAAGGTCAAATCTGACCACATCAAAAGATTCCCAGCCCATGATTTCCTATAAGTTGCTTTACCATCCCAAACCTCTAGGACCAATAATAAGTGAGTTATAAGCACTTTTAAGTTTGGCTATCCTCGTTTGACCTTGAAGGAGGGGCCCAAGATCAAATCTGACCACACCAGAAGATTCCCAGCTTATGATTACCTATATGTTGGTTTACCATCCCAAACGTCTTGGACCAATAATAAGCGAGTTATAAGCACCTTTAAGTTTGGCTATCCTTGTTTGACCTTGAAGGAGGGGCCCAAGGTCAAATCCAACCACACCAGAAGATTCCCAGCCCATGATTTCCCATAAGTAGGTTTACTATCCCAAACCTCTAGGACCAATAATAAGCGAGTTATAAGCACTTTTAGGTTTGGCTATCCTTGTTTGACCTTGAAGGAGGGGTCCAAGGTCAAATCTGACCACATCAAAAGATTCGCAGCACATGATTTCCTATAGGTTGGTTTCACATTGCAAACCTCTAGGACCAATAATAAGGGAGATATAAGCACTTTTAAAGTCCACTATGTGGGTTACTTTGGCACTCCGTGGATGACCTTGAATTAAGAGTTTCAAGGTCAAATGTCTGCAAGGTTGTAGAGGAGATATACAATGTATATCTGTTATACATATCACCTATGAAGACATTCAACCTTCTACCTATGAGAAACAGCCAGTAGAAAAATGTAGATAATTTTCAAAGAAATGCCCACGGCGACCATCTTGTTTTTCAGAATGAGGCTAATTTCCTTCCCAGAGAAGCTTAACCCCCAAAGAAGATATCCTGCAAATTTGGTGAACCTAACTGATGTTGTTTTCCTCTTAGAGTGTTAATGCCGAAAATCTCTCTACATGCGGCGGCGGCGTAGCGAATGCTAAACCAAAGTAGCCACCTGATGCCTCCGGTGGATACAATAAAGACAGTGGCAGACCCACTGGTGTACTCCCATAAATGAATGAAGATTTCACAGAACCCAGATTTAGTTATAATGCACACTTTGGGACACAGAAGGCTCTTCATTAAAGGATCTTCAATTACTTCTTTTGCATAAATAAAATGTTGCTGCAGATGTTTCACATTTAAGCTGTTCAAGTTTCTGTTAGGTGTATGCTTTGTATTGTTGCTTGAGCATCTACTCTTGTCAAACTGTGTTCATGTATTTTTTTTTCCAAAAAGCTTGTGTTATACATGTACCTGGTATATGATACTAACCTAATCAGTATACACTGGTTCCTTGCAGGTCGGCCTCTCAAACCCATCATATCTTGATAGGCAGTGTCAGCAACAGCAAATATATGAGGAGGGTGCTCACTTCGCTTTGAAAATTTGTACTTCTCACTTGCCTTTAAAAAGTGGAGTGGAAAAAGCCATTAATTGGGTTTAATGTCTTGGTCATTAATTTACCTCATTGCTTATCCAGTTGATGACATAAATAAAATATGAATATTTCCTGTAATGTGTTTTCACATTCCTAATCCCAAGGAACAATAGTAATAGACATAAGGCCCTTCTAGTAAAATGACCCCATTTGACCTTGATGCAGAGGTCAAAGGTCAAATCTGACCCCCACCAAAAGACTTGCAGCCCATGATTTCCTGGTTGTTTTCATATACAAAACCCCTGGATGATTGGTGCTCTATAGTGACCTTAAAGAAAGACAAGCAATCAGTGCCCGTAAACGGGCTCGGTGTCAGCTGACTGTGTGTTTTGAGTTTCAAAGTAGAAGTGAAAGAAGAAAAGGACATAAAAGTTGTGCCCTGCAACTGGTTTTGAGAAGTAAAGTACAAAGTTAACTATTAAGGTGTAAAAAGTAGGTGAATAACATATTTAAACAAAATACTGCAAATGCAATAGTTTTTGAGTTAAAACTGATTACTCAACAGTGAGATTCTCCCAGTAGCTTTTGCTCAGCTATATAATGAGCCACAGTTCTGCAATTTTACTATGGTACAGCCAACCCAAAAGCAGGTGAATAATGTATTTACACAAAATTCTCTAAATGCAATAGTTTTCGAGTTACAACTGATTTACTCAAAAGTGAAAACCTCAAAGTAACTATTGCTCAGGTATGCAATGAGCTACAGGTCTGCAATTTTACTATGTTACAGCTGACCCAAAAGTAGGTGAATAACATATTTAAAGAAAATATTCTAAATGCAATAGCTTCCAAGAAACAACTGATTTGCTCAGTGATAACCGGAAAGTAGCTATTGCACAACTATCCAATAAGGTACAAGTGTGCAATTGCACTATCCTGAAAGTAGATGAAGAACATATTTAAAGAAAATACTGTAAACACAATAGTTTTCAAGTTACAACCGATTTACTCAAAAGTGAAAACCTGAAAATAGCTATTGCTCCTCTATGCAATGAGCTACAGGTCTGCAATTTTACTATGTAACAGCCAACCCAAAAGTAGTTAAATAAAATATTTAAACAAAATACTCTAAATGCAATAGTTTTCAGGTTACAAATGATTTACTCAAAAGTGAGAACCTGGAAGTAGCTATTGCTCAGCTATGCCGTGAGCTACACATCTGCAACATTACTATGTTATAGCTTACCCAAAGGTAGATGAATAACATATTTAAACAAAATTCTCTAAATGCAATAGTTTTCTAGTTATAAGCAATTTACTCAACAGTGAGAACCTCCAAGTAGCTATTACTCAGCTATGCAATAAGCTACATGTCTGCAATTTTACTATGTTACAGCCGACCCAAAAGTAAGTGAATAACATATTTAAACAAAATACTCTAAATGCAATAGTTTTCAAGTAATAACTGATTTACTCAACAGGATTAACCTCAAAGTAACTATTACTCAGCTATGCAATGAGCTACAGGTCTGAAATTTTACTATGTTATAACTGACCCAAAAGTAGCTGAATAACATATTTATACAAAATCTCTAAATGCAATAGTTTTAAAATTACAAGTGATTTTACTCATTATGGAAGGTACTGAAAACTCAGAAAGTAGCTATTACTCACTTAGCTATGGGGATAGATGCCCAAGTTACTCACCACATTGTAGCCATGGGAAAATTCTAATTCTAATTGGGGTCAAGCACCACGGGGAACACCAGGGGATGACCCAGGCTAAGGTGGATATGCTTTGGTGTACAGGTTTTAAGCTGCTTTCTGAAAGGGGCTAAGGATGGAGAGACACGAATCTCATCTGGAAGAGCATTCCAAACAGTGGGAGCATCAAAAGCAAAACTATTACCAAACTGCTTGACAGATTTACAAACAGAAGGGTAGAACTTTGGATTGACAAGGAAATTGCCACCACTTTGGCTGAGCCTGGTACTGTAAGAGCTGCTGTAGGAAGAAAGATATGGAGCAAAATTCCTAGGAAAACCTGTGTGATGAAACTTGTAAACAAGTGTGGCTGTCTTATACACCATGCGCTGTTCAACAGCAAGCCAATGCAGTTTCTTAAGCACAGGAGTTATACTGGTGTATCGACTGGTGTTACATACAATTCTGGCTGCATTATTTTGGATGCTCTGTAATTTGCGTAGATTGAACTTGGAGAGTTTCCTGAAAAGTGAGTTGCAATAATCCAACTTCAAAACACACTTGCTAGGATTGTCACAAACTGTAACAAATACACACGGGCATCTCCTATTCTCAAACGACTCTATTGGCTCCCAGTTAAATTTCACTGTATATTCAAAACTGCCACTCTAGTTTACAAGTTTCTTCACAATGGTCATCCCAGTTACTTTGGTCCTCTTTTGTCTACTCGTTGTGGACGATATAGTACAAGATATAACCATCCAGATAAAAGGTTCTTGGAAGTTCCTCAACTCTGTCCATCTGTTCATAAATCAAAAAATCACTTTGGCCACAGCTTTGCTTTTGATGCTCCCACAGTTTGGAATCATTTGCCTGATGAGGTCCGTTCTGCCCCAACTCTCACCTGTTTCAGGAAAAAGGTTAAAATCGTATCTCTTCAACAAGAGGAGAGTGCCCGTCAACGGGCACTGTGTCAGCTGACTGAATATTTTTGATTTGTGATGGTGATAATGAGAGGAAAGCATAATTATCAGGGAAAGGGCTGTACAGAAATACAGTAAATGGTAACTGAACAGCATGTTCGAAAGATATTCCGAAGCTGACAGAAGGACAAAAAAAGTTGTGCCCTGCAAATGGTATTATGAAATAAAGTAACAAGGTAATTGTTTAAGTGTAAAAAGTAGGTTAAAAATATTTAAAGAAATACTATAAATGCAATATCCTTGTTCGACCATGAAGAAGGGGTCCAAAGGTCAAATCTGACCATACCAAAAGATTCCCAGCCAAAGAATTTAGGATGGTTTACCATCCCAAACCTCTCGGACCAATAATAAGTGAGTCATAGGCACTTTTTAAGTTTGGCTATCCTTGTTTGACCTTGAAGGAGGGGGTCCAAGGTCAAATCCGACCACACAAAAAAATTCCCAGCCCATGATTTCCTGTAGCTTGTTTACCATCCCAAACTTGTAGGACCAATAATAAGCGAGTTCTAAGCAATTGTAAGTTTGGCTATCCTCAATTGACCTTGAAGGAGGGGTCCCACGTCAAATCTGACCACACCAAAAGAATCCCAGCCCATGATTTCCTATATGTTGGTTTACCATCCCAAACCTCCAAGACCAATAATACACGAGTTATAAGCACTTTAAGTTTGGCTATCTTCGTTTGACCTGGAAGGAGGGGTCTAAGGTCAAATCCGACCACACCAAAAGATTCCCAGCCCATGATTTTCTATAGGTTGGTTTTCCATTCGAAACCTCTAGGACCAATAATAAGTGAGTCATAAGCACTTTTTAAGTTTGGCTATCCTCATTTGACCTTGAAGGAGGGGTCCAAGGTCAAATCCGACCACACCAAAAAATTCCAAGCTCAAAATTTTCTATAGGTTGGTTTTCATTCCAACCTCTAGGACCAATAATAAGCGAGTTATAAGCACTTTTATGTTTGGCTATCCTCATTTGACCTTGAAGGAGGGTTCCAAGGTCAAATCGGACCATATTAATAGATTCCCAGCCCATGATTTCCTACAGGTTGGATACAATGATTTACTCAACAGTGAGAACCTGAAAGAAGCTATTGCTCAGCTATGCCATGACATAGAGGTCTGCAATTTCACTATGTTATAGCTGACCAAAAAATTATGTGAATAACATATTTAAACAAAATACTCTAAATGTAATAATTTTCAAGTTACAACTGATTTACTCAAGAGTGAGAACCTCAAAGTAACTATTACTCAGCTATGCAATGAGCTACATGTCTGAATTTTTGCACTGTTATAGCTGACCTAAAAGTAGGTGAACAACATACTTAAGCAAAATACTGTAAATGCAATAGTTTTCAAGTTACAACTGATTTACTCAATAGTGAGAACCTGAAAATAGCTATTGCTCCACTATGCCATGAGGTATAGGTCTGTAATTTCACTATGTTATAGCTAACCCCAAAGTAGGTGAACAATGTATTTTAACAAAATAATCCAAATGCAATATTTTTCAAGTTATAGCTGATTTACTCAACAGTCAGTGCCTGAGAATAGCTATTGCTCAGTTGTGCCATGAGCTACAGGTCTGTAATTTCACTATGCTATAGCTGACCCAAAAGTAGCTGAATAACATATTTGCACAAATTTCTGTAAAGGCAATAGTTTTCCAATTACAACTGATTTACTCAACAGTGAGAACTTCAAAGTAGCTATTACTCAGCTATGCAATGAGCCACAGGTCTGGAACTTCACTATGTTATAGCTGACCCCAAAATAGGTGAATAACATATTGCAACAAAATACTCTAAATGCAATAGTTTTCAAGTTATAAGTGATTTACTCAACAGTGATAACCTAAAAGTAGCTATTACTCAGCTATGCCATGAGCTACAGGTCTGAAATTTTACTATGTTATAGCTGACCCAAAAGTAGCTGAATAACATATTTATACTAAATTCTCTAAATGCAATAGTTTTCAAATTACAAGTGATTTACTCAATAGTGAGAACCTAAAAGTAGTTATTACTCAGCTATGCAATGAGCTACAGGTCTGAAATTTTACTATGTTATAGCTGACCCAAAAGTAGGTGAACAACATATTTAAGCAAAATACTGTAAATGCAATAGTTTTCAAGTTACAACTGATTTACTCAATAGTGATGACCTAAAAGTAGCTATTACTCAGCTATGCCATGAGCTACAGGTCTGAAATTTTACTATGTTATAGCTGACCCAAAAGTAGCTGAATAACATATTTATACAAAATTCTCTAAATGCAATAGTTTTCCAATTACAACCGATTTACTCAATAGTGAGAACTTCAAAGTAGCTATTACTCAGCTATGCAATGAGCCACAGATCTGAAACTTCACTATGTTATAGCTGATCCCAAAATAGGTGAATAACTTATTGAAACAAAATACTCTAAATGCAATAATTTCCAAGTTATAAGCAATTTACTCAACAGTGATAACCTAAAAGTAGCTATTACTCAGCTATGCCATGAGCTACAGGTCTGAAATTTTACTATGTTATAGCTGACCCAAAAGTAGGTGAACAACATATTTAAGCAAAATACTGTAAATGCAATAGTTTTCAAGTTACAACTGATTTACTCAATAGTGATGACCTAAAAGTAGCTATTACTCAGCTATGCCATGAGCTACAGGTCTGAAATTTTACTATGTTATAGCTGACCCAAAAGTAGCTGAATAACATATTTATACTAAATTCTCTAAATGCAATAGTTTTGCAATTACAACTGATTTACTCAATAGTGAGAACCTCAAAGTAGTTATTACTCAGCTATGCAATGAGCTACAGGTCTGAAATTTTACTATGTTATAGCTGACCCAAAAGTAGGTGAACAACATATTTAAGCAAAATACTGTAAATGCAATAGTTTTCAAGTTACAACTGATTTACTCAATAGTGATGACCTAAAAGTAGCTATTACTCAGCTATGCCATGAGCTACAGGTCTGAAATTTTACTATGTTATAGCTGACCCAAAAGTAGCTGAATAACATATTTATACTAAATTCTCTAAATGCAATAGTTTTCCAATTACAACCGATTTACTCAATAGTGAGAACTTCAAAGTAGCTATTACTCAGCTATGCAATGAGCCACAGATCTGAAACTTCACTATGTTATAGCTGATCCCAAAATAGGTGAATAACTTATTGAAACAAAATACTCTAAATGCAATAATTTCCAAGTTATAAGCAATTTACTCAACAGTGATAACCTAAAAGTAGCTATTACTCAGCTATGCCATGAGCTACAGGTCTGATCTTTTACTATGTTATAGCTGACCCAAAAGTAGGTGAACAACATATTTAAGCAAAATACTGTAAATGCAATAGTTTTCAAGTTACAACTGATTTACTCAATAGTGATGACCTAAAAGTAGCTATTACTCAGCTATGCCATGAGCTACAGGTCTGAAATTTTACTATGTTATAGCTGACCCAAAAGTAGCTGAATAACATATTTATACTAAATTCTCTAAATGCAATAGTTTTGCAATTACAACTGATTTACTCAATAGTGAGAACCTCAAAGTAGTTATTACTCAGCTATGCAATGAGCTACAGGTCTGAAATTTTACTATGTTATAGCTGACCCAAAAGTAGGTGAACAACATATTTAAGCAAAATACTGTAAATGCAATAGTTTTCAAGTTACAACTGATTTACTCAATAGTGATGACCTAAAAGTAGCTATTACTCAGCTATGCCATGAACTACAGGTCTGAAATTTTACTATGTTATAGCTGACCCAAAAGTAGCTGAATAACATATTTATACGAAATTCTCTAAATGCAATAGTTTTCCAATTACAACCGATTTACTCAATAGTGAGAGCTTCAAAGTAGCTATTACTCAGCTATGCAATGAGCCACAGATCTGAAACTTCACTATGTTATAGCTGATCCCAAAATTGGTGAATAACATATTGAAACAAAATACTCTAAATGCAATAGTTTCCAAGTTATAAGCGATTTACTCAACAGTGATAACCTAAAAGTAGCTATTACTCAGCTATGCAATGAGCTACAGGTCTGAAATTTTACTATGTTATAGCTGACCCAAAAGTAGCTGAATAACATATTTATACGAAATTCTCTAAATGCAATAGTTTTGAAGTTATAAGCGATTTACTCAACAGTGATAACCTAAAAGTAGCTATTACTCAGCTATGCCATGAGCTACAGGTCTGAAATTTTACTATGTTATAGCTGACCCAAAAGTAGCTGAATAACATATTTATACGAAATTCTCTAAATGCAATAGTTTTTAAGTTACAAGTGATTCTACTCATGATGGAAGTTACTGAAAAGCCCAAAAGTAGCTATTACTCACTTAGGTATTGAGACAGGCACCCAACTTACTCACCATATTGTAGCTATGAAAAAAGTAGCTGAATAACATATTTTAACAAAATGCTCTAGATGCAATAGTTTTCAAGTTATAAATGATTTTGTGCATGATTTCATGAATTTTAATGCATTAAAAATTATTAAAAAAATTTATTAAAAAAAAAGTAAGACAGATCCAGGTCTCATACTCACACAAGAGAATCTACCTCTGGCCTAGTACATATATGCAAGATATGAGAGAAATCCCTGCAATAGTCACTGAGAAAATTGTGATTAAGTGTTGAAATTTTCACACTTTTGGTGGGGGTACCCCCCTTGTAATGTCTCTAGCAAACAGACGAACAGACAGATTTGCATGCCTTGAACAATTTTTCATCCTCGATAGATAAGGTATCTTTTAAAAAAAAACAGCACGTCTCTAGGCCTTGTAGTTTTGGAGGAGAAGTTGTTCACGCGGACGCGTATGCGTACGCCCACGCCGCAGAGTGACGACATAATGTCAGCTGACTGACAAGTCAGCTGACATAAAAAGGCATTTCCAACTTAGCATACACTCTATCCGGCGTCTCCGTGGTACTGGACCTGGCAACAGCTATGGACAGATGATTTTTTGAATTTGATTTTGGTGTTGCGCCTTAGAGTCTGCCTAGCAGAGATTAAAAGTACAGAATAGAATAGAATAGAACCTACTACTAACAAGAGCATTAGCCACAAGTACAGAAACATCAAGAGTAAGAAACCGCCTGACATGTCTGAAATGATGGGAGTTTCACAAACCAACTTTTGCAGACATTCTGAACGTGCTTGGACAAGGAAAAATCTGAATCAAACCACACACCCAAATTCCTAACTGAGTCAACAGGGCAAAGGAGACTATCCATGATATTAATTGGAAAACAAGCTTTCAACTTGTCCCTCTATCTCTTTGAATCAAAGATGATAAACACAGTCTTGTCAGGATTCAGTTTGAGTTTCCTAGTAGACATCCATGCTTTAACATCATTTAGGCACTTGTTCAGTTGTTCGAAGGCAACAGATGCATTCTTCTGGGATAAATGCACATAAACTTGGCTGTCATCTGCATAAAAAAGAAACTTTATTCCTTTATGTTTACTGATAATCAAGCTGAGGGGGTGGGGGGGTGGGGGGTGGTGGTATACAATGAGAACAATAAAGGGCCCAGGACAGAACCTTGGGGTATGCCAAATATTAGTTTACAAACATCTGACAAAGTAGAACCAATTTTTATTGACTGATAACGGTCTGTTAGGTACAAAGTGAACCATTTCAGAACAGAGCCACCGACGCCAAACCAAATACGGAGACAACTGAGAAGAGTGGAATGATCTATGGTATTGAAGGCGGCAGACAAGTGTAGCAATACTAAGGGTGTGGGTTCACCTCTTGACAAAGATAACTGAACTTCAGTTTTTATGGACAGAAGAGCTGTCTCTGTTGAGTGACCTGCTTTATATGCCGACTGGTACGGGTTGTCTAAGTTATTGACATGGATATGTTCTACCAGCTGCCTAGCAACCACACGTTCTACCATTTTAGATATGAAACTGAGACCAGATACAGGGCGATAATTCTTGAGGTCGTCTGCAGGAAGATTTGCCTTTTTAATAAGAGGAGTGACTACAGCAGTTTGAAAGCATCAGAGACGCATCCCTCCATGAGCGAGCAATTGAGCAGCTTAGTAAGATATGGTAGCAATATATCAATGCACTCCTTGATAAGAAATGCTGGCCAAGTATCTAACAGGCAGGATTTTGTTGGTGAGGTTTTAATCATTTTACCAGCAGCATCTTCAGAAACTTACCTAAAGACAGTAATTTGTGGAGGACCTGATGGAGGGTGAACCTTATTTTCAGTGCCAGAGGAAGCGAAAGTATCTGATTTTATTGTTTTTGTTTGATCAAAAAGGAGGCAAACTGGTCAGCCAATGACTTTTCAGACTCATGCGATGGAAATGTAACATCAGAGACCCTGTTCAAGGTTTTATGCAGCTCACGCCATAGTTTTCTAGAGTCATGACTATTGTCTGAAATTAGTTTGCTGTAATAGTCTGACTTATCATTGTTTACAAGTGCATTACACCGAGCAATGTAACGATGAAGCCAACTTCTGTTCAGTGGATTTTTGGCCCTACGACAAGTTCTCTCAAATTGGCTCCTAAGGGACTTTGTACGTTGATAAGCATCAGATATCCAATCCGCAGAATCTTTCCTTTTCAGTTTAGATATGAGAGGTGCATGGCTGTCAAGAACATTGCCTAAATCGTGTACATATTGTTCATAAAGATCAACTACAGCATTAGCAGGCGACTTGATGAAGGAAGTATTTTTGAGATCTGAGTGGAAATTAGCCATGTTGATACGGTAGTACCTTCTATATTGAACTTTACTTGGAATGTGAGCCACTTGACGAGGGAAGACAATTGAGCATTTGACTAATGCATGATCAGATACAATATCGCAAATTTTGACATCAACAATAGTATCCCGATCACTGGGAGATAGAATGAGGTCCAATATGTGACCGTGCAGCTGAGTAGGTTGATTGACTAACTGTTTCAGATCACATGAATCAAGAAAGGTCATAAATTTATATCCATCACCAACTGGAACATCAACATGAAGGTTAAAATCACCACAGATATAGTATGAAGAGTTAATAGATGACAGGAAACCAACAAATGACATGAATTCTTCCAGAAAGTTACAGGTACATGATCCTGGAGGGTGGTAGATGCAGGCAAGCAACAATGAATGGCCATGAAGCCCGATTGACACCACCATATTCTCAAATGACTGGTAGAGGGGAGATTCAATTTTATTGGATCTGTAGGGGGATCTAATGAAAAAACCAACACCACGACCAATATCTGAGCGACGAGGCCTGTGAGGAAAAATAAAATCCGTAAAAAGCTGTCTGAATCAAAGCGACGAATATGGGTCTCTGTAAGGCAGAGAAAGTCAAGGTCATTTGAAGCAACCATATCAGCCAGGAGTGGACCCTTATTCCTTACGGATCTGGTATTCGGTATACCAAGTGAGTGGACCCTTATTCCTTACAAATCTGGTATTCAGTACACCGAGTGTGAGAGGACCAGGGTTGCGGGACACATCTCCTCCCAGTAGCAGTAACAACAAAAGCCCTCTTCTATTAACCATGGCTGGAAATTTTCAACAAGAACAAATATATGAAATTTTTTTGCAATTCTGATCAAAGGAGGACATGATGTACTGGATACTCTAGTGTTGAACCACTCATACCTGTGAGCCAGTGCAAATGTAAACAGTGCCATAAAGAGGAGTACCCGAAGACAAAACATGACTGGTGGGATTGTTCATGACTAAGAAGCCCTAAATCTAAGCTCAACAGTGGGGGGCCTCAAGAAATATATCCCTACACCTCAACACAGTCGCGATTTTTCGTCCTGTGGGTGACTCACAGGCACCCCAACACCCCACACTACAGGCTCACCTTAAGCTAAGTGACAACACCATCAGACACCAACAACAGGAGTAATGGATATAAACTTCTTGGAATTGAACACAGAAAAACTTACAAGACACAAATTAGATTGTTGATAATACACAATACTTGATATGGGGGTAATAATTACCAAATATTTAAAGAAAACAATAACAATAATACCCGGCCAGATCCAGATGGGCGATAATATCCGCTTTTTGAGTAAGTAAATAGAACAGTGAACTGGGGGTGAGTATACATGTAAAAACATGATCTAACTAGGAAACAACATTAAAAGCAACATATATCATAATAATTTCAATACAAGAATTCAGAAGAATTGTACTGTGTCACCAGCTTTGGTTAAAGACTGAAGTGGATGAAATTCAAAAGGACAAAAATTGTGCTGGACATAAATAGTTGGCTGACTGGCACTATTTTTGCAGATCCACTTAATCATTGACAAGTACCGAGCCATGGTGAGGCTCCAACTTGTTGAAAAATATAACCTAGATCCAATGTAAGGATATAACAAATGGACACAGGCAGACAGAGAGGCAAACACATGAAGTTATCACTTACCAAGTTTTTACTAGATGTCAGCACTAAGCAGGAAATTCAGGAAAAAGATAAAGTGTTGCCATGGGGTTTGGAATGCAAAGAACCCACAAAAAGATTTTTAAACCCAAGAAACATGAGAAAATGTTGACAAGTACCCACAAAATCACAATTTGAAAAACAATACAGAAAAAGTATTGCCATGGCAGCAGCTGTTACCAAAAACTTGCAAAAAAGCATCATCACTACTCTTGTAGTTCCCCCTGCATGAAATATATCCTGAAAATACTAGTTAAAATCTTTGCATGGGTTTTATTTATAATGATCCCACCAATTTAAAAGTGAAAAACAACAGGAAAAGTGTTGGCAAATGTTGCCTAAAACCAAATCACAAGTTCCTCTTGTAATGAACATATTTTGAAAGTTTTGAATAATGTTAAATGCCCACAAAATAAAAGACCAAGAAACAGACAAAGAGTTGCCATGAAAACACTTGTTGCAGAAATTGCCAAGAAAGCAATCACATACAAGTTCTCATGCCATTAAACCTGCACAGTTATATATACATGCAAAATTTTAATGAAATTTCTCAAGTTATCTTCAGTATACTCTATACTATACTATATACTAAATAAAAAACTGAAACTCAACATAATTCTTTTATACATTGGAGTTTAAGGTCATCTTAAAACAGGACACACCTTGAATACCAGTTACAAACACATGCCAAATTTGAATTGAATCCGTCAACCCATTTTTGAGATACTGTCTGGAAATGGAAAAACTTAAAATCAATCAAGTTTGTTACTAGTGGGAGTTTAAGTTCATCATAAAATAGGGCATACCTTAAGGACCAGTTACATCCACATAACAAATCTGAATTTAATCCATCATGCCATTTTTGAGATACTGTGTGGAACGAAAGTGTGACGACACTGAAAATGTGTTATTACTGGGAGTTTAAAGTTACCTTTATATATGGCACTTACCTATGGCCAGTTACATATACATGCAAAATTTCAATGAAATTTCTCAAGTTATCTTCAGTATACTCTATGTAAAAATTAAAAACCTAAACTGAACATAAAAATTTTATAAATGGGAGTTTAAGGTCACCTTAAAATAGGACACGCCTTGAATACCAGTAACAACAACATGCCAAATTTGAATAAATCTGTCAACCCATTTCCGAGATACTGTGTGGAAACAGAAAAACTTAAAATCAATATAAGTATGTTACTAGAGGGAGTTTAAGGTCACCTTAAAACAGAGCACACCAGTTACATCCACATGCCAAATTTGAATTGAATCCATCATACCATTTTTGAGATACTGTCTGGAAAGGAAGTGTGACGACATTGACAATGTGTTATTACTGGGAGTTTAAGGTCACCTTAATGTATGCACTTGTCTATGGCCAGTTACATATACATGTAAAAATTTGAATGAATTTTCTTAAGTTATTTTCAGTATACTCTATGGAAAAATAAAAAGCTTAAACTCAACATAATTCTTTTATACATAGGAGTTTAAGGTCACCTTAATATAGGACACACCTTAAATACCAGTTACAACCACATGCCAAATTTGAATTGAATCCGTCAACCTCTTTTCGAGATACTGTCTGAAAACGAAAAAACTTAAAATCAATATAAGGATGTTACTAGTGGGAGTTTAAGGTCACCTTTTAAGGTCACCTTAAAACAGGGCACACCTTGAGTACGAGTTACATCCACATGCCAAATATGAATTTCATCCATCATGCCATTTTTGAAATACTGTCTGGGAAGGAAGTGTGACAACGACACTGACCATACTTGTCCTCCAACATAGCTGCTATTGACATAAAAGCAATGCAACCTTAAACTCATAAGTTTATGAAATATCAGGAATTTACTATAACCTTACAAAAGAAACTTTTTTGGTGTAGACAGATGTACATGATGAATATCAAAGAATAAAGTCTGAATTAGCACATCAAATATCTTGTAAATACCAAAAAATTGTTCCAACCTTAAACTCAAAGTTAGTTTGCAGCTGTGAGGGAGTTTAAGGGAATCTTTTCCTGTAGGCTTTGTTCACGGTTTGTTACATTCACAACTTGAAAGATGCTTAGAATTGCATAGTGTGTGAAATACCTTTGAAAAATTGCCCAACTTAAAGTGAATATAATTCTGTTATTACCTGGAGTTTAAGGTCACCTAAATGTGAGGCACTTATCTATGGCCAGTTACATATACATGCAAAATTTGAATGAAGTTTCTGAAGTTATCTTTAGTATACTTTACAGAAAAGTAAAAAACTTAAACTCAACATAACTTTTTAATACATAAGAGTTTAAGGTCACCTTAAAATAGGGCACACCTTGAAAACCAGTTACAACAACCTGCCAAATTGGAATTGAATCCGTCAACCCATTTTTGAGATATTGTCTGGTAACGAAAAACCTTCAACACAATATAAGTATCTTACTACTGTGAGTTTAAGGTCACCTTAAATAGGGCACACATTGAGGAACAGTTACAACAACATGCCAAATTGGAATTTAATTCATCAAGCTATTTTTGAGATACTGTCTGGAAAGTAAGTGTGACAATGACACTGACCATGTATGTTTTCCATCATAGCTGCTAGTGACACAAACTAATGCAACCTTAAACTCATAAGTTTATAAATATCAGCAATTTACTATAACCTTACAAAAGAGACCATGTTTTGTGGAGATACATGTTCATGATGAATATCAATGTGAAAAGTCCTAATTAGCATATAAAATATCTTCCAAACACCAAAAATATTGTCCCAACCTTAAACTCAAAGTTTGTTTGCACTGCTGTATATTGTAGTGAGTTTAAGGTAATCTTTTTCTGAAGGTTCTGTTCAAGGTTTGTTACATCCACAACTAAAATATGCCCAGAATTGCACAATATTTGAAATAATGTTCAAAAATTACCAAACTTAAAGTGAATATAATTCTGTTATTACTGGGAGTTTAAGGTCACCTTATTGTATGGCACTAACCTATGGCCAGTTACACATGCATGCAAAAGTTGAATAAAATTTCTGAAGTTATTTTCAGTATACTCCATGGAGAAAGAAACAAGAGGAGAGTGCCCGTGAACGGGCACTGTGTCAGCTGACTGAGTGTTTTTGATTTGTGAAGGTGATTAGAAGACAGAATAATTATCAGGAAAAGGGCTGTACAGAAATACAGCAAATGGTAACTGAACAGCAAGTTCGAAAGAAATTCCGAAGCTGACAGAAGAAAAGGATAAAAAAGTTGTGCCCTGTAAATGGTATTATGAAGGAAAATAACAAGGTAATTGTTTAAGTGTAAGAAATAGGTTAAAACATATTTAAAGAAATACTACAAATGCAATATCCTCGTTCGACCTTGAAGAAGGGGTCCAAGGTCAAATCTAACCACACAAATACATTCCCAGCCCATGATTTCCTATGTTTTACCATTCCAAACCTCTAGGACCAATTATAAATGAGTTATAAGCACTTTTAAGCTTGGCTGTCCTCATTTGACCTTGAAGGAGGGGTCCAAAGGTCAAATCTGACCATACCAAAAGATTCCGAGCCAATGATTTCCGATGGGATGGTTTACCATCCCAAATCTCTGTCACCAATAATAAGCGAGTTGTAGGCACTTTCAATTTTCGCTATCCTCATTTCACCTTGAAGGAGGGTTCCAAGGTCAAATCGGACCATATCAACAGATTCACAGCCCATGATTTCCTGTCTGTTTACCATCCCAAACCTCTGGGACCAATAATAAGCGAGTTATAAGCACTTTTAAGTTTGGCTATCCTTGTTTGACCTTGAAGGAGGGGTCATTGAAGGTCAAATCTGACCACACCAAAAGATTCCCACCCCATGATTTCCTACAGGTTGGTTTATCATCCCAAACCTCTAGGATCAATAATAAGGGAGATATAAGCACTTTTCATGACGGACAAAAAACACCTGTGGCGGCCATCTTGTTTCTCAAAATGAGGCCAAAAATATTCCCAGACAACATTTTATGGTTATTAATATATACTGCAAACTTAAGAAAGCTAGCTATAATATTTTTTTTCATCAGAGCAGTAATGGTGAAATCTCTCTCTACACACTGCCGCTATCCAGTGGATACAATGATTTACTCAACAGTGAGAACCTGAAAGTAGCTATTGCTCAGCTATGCCATGACATAGAGGTCTGCAATTTCACTATGTTATAGCTGACCAAAAATTCTGTGAATAACATATTTAACAAATTTCTCTAAATGTAATAGTTTTCAAGTTACAACTGATTTACTCAACAGTGAGAACCTCAAAGGAACTATTACTCAGCTATGCAATGAGCTACATGTCTGAAATTTTACTATGTTATAGCTAACCCAAAAGTAGGTGAACAACATATTTAAGCAAACTACTGTAAATGCAATAGTTTTCAAGCTACAACTGATTTACTCAATAGTGAGAACCTGAAAATAGCTATTGCTCCACTATGCCATGAGCTATAGGTCTGTAATTTCACTATGTTATAGCTGACCCAAAAGTAGGTGAACAATATATTTTAACAAAATACTCCAAATGCAATATTTTTCAAGTTATAGCTGATTTACTCAACAGTCAGTACCTGAGAATAGCTATTGCTCAGTTGTGCCATGAGCTATAGGTCTATAATTTCACTATGTTATAGCTGACCCCAAAGTAGCTGAATAATATATTTGCACAAATTTCTGTAAATGCAATAGTTTTCCAATTACAACTGATTTACTCAACAGTGAGAACTTCAAAGTAGCTATTACTCAGCTATGAAATGAGCCACATGTCTGAAACTTCACTATGTTATAGCTGACCCCAAAATAGGTGAATAACATATTGAAACAAAATACTCTAAATGCAATAGTTTTCAAGTTATAAGTGATTTTCTCAACAGTGATAACCTAAAAGTAGCTATTACTCAGCTATGCCATGAGCTACAGGTCTGAAATTTTACTATGTTATAGCTGGCCCAAAAGTAGCTGAATAACATATTTATACGAAATTCTCTAAATGCAATAGTTTTTAAGTTACAAGTGATTTTACTCATGATGGAAGTTACTGAAAAGCCCAAAAGTAGCTATTACTCACTTAGCTATTGAGACAGACACCCAACTTACTCCCCATATTGTAGCTATGAAAAAAGTAGCTGAATAACATACTTTAACAAAATGTTCTAAATGCAACACTTTTCAAGTTATAAGTGATTTACTCAACAGTGATAACCTAAAAGTAGCTATTACTCAGCTATGCCATGAGCTACAGGTCTGAAATTTTACTATGTTATAGCTGACCCAAAAGTAGCTGAATAACATATTTATAGGAAATTCTCTAAATGCAATAGTTTTCAAGTTATAAGCGATTTACTCAACAGTGATAACCTAAAAGTAGCTATTACTCAGCTATGCCATGAGCTACAGGTCTGAAATTTCACTATGTTATAGCTGGCCCAAAAGTAGCTGAATAACATATTTATACGAAATTCTCTAAATGCAATAGTTTTTAAGTTACAAGTGATTTTACTCATAATGGAAGTTACTGAAAAGCCCAAAAGTAGCTATTACTCACTTAGCTATTGAGACAGACCCCCAACTTACTCACCATATTGTAGCTATGAAAAAAGTAGCTGAACAACATATTTTCACAAAATGCTGTAAATGCAACACTTTTGAAGTTATAAGTGATTTAGTGCATGATTTCATGAATTTTAATGCATTAAAAATTATTAAAAAATTTATTTAAAAAAAAGTAAGACAGATCCAGGTCTCATACTCACACAAGAGAATCTACCTCTGGCCTAGTACATATATGCAAGATATGAGAGAAATCCCTGCAATAGTCACTGAGAAAATTGTGATAAAAAGTTGAAATTTTCACACTTTTGGTGGGGGTACCCCCCTTGTAATGTGTCTAGCAAACAGACGAACAGACAGATTTGCATGCCTTGAACAATTTTTCATCCTCGATAGACAAGGTATCTTTTAAAAAAACAGCATGTCTCTAGGCCTTGTAGTTTTGGAGCAGAAGTTGTTCACGCGGACGCATACGCGTACGCCCACGCCGCAGAGTGATGACATAATGTCAGCTGACTGACATAAAAACGTAAACTGGACATAAGTTTTTTATACGTGGGAGTGAAAGGTCACCTTAAAATATGGCACACCTTCAAAACTAGTTACAACCACATGCCAAATTTGAATTGAATCCATCAAGCCATTTTTGAGATACTGTCCTGAAACGAAAAAATTTAAAATGAGTTTAAGTATCTTACTAGTAGGAGTTTAAGGTCACAAACCTATACAGCACACCCTCAGGACCAGTTACATCCACATGCCAAATTTGAATTAAATCTGACAAGGCATTTTTGAGATACTGTCCGGAATACAGAGTTTGACGACGACAGACGCCGCCGCTGCCAGACGACGCCCCAAAATTGGATGACGAAGCAATCCTTATATGCCACGCAGCATAAATGCTGGCGACACAAAAAGTGTGCTGAATGTATATAAAACGACTGTTGTTGTAGTGAGAATTACAAAAAAGCGTCTCCATGGTGCGTACTAAAACGGACGTTTCGGTTTTAGCGTTCGCCAGGGGAGACGTGGTTTTTATATTTTCATTTAAAATATTTTACTTTCTCTATAGAACTGGTCGGTATTTGATATATTTTACTGTAACTATATGTATTTTATCAAATAATTGTAAACAAATAGATAATTGATTATCACCACACCCAGATATCAGTTAAAAGTGCTGTTTGTCATTAAACGGGTATTATCGCCCACTTGATAATTCCCGCGGTAACACTTTCATTGTTCCACACACAAAGCAGATAAATGTGTATTACATGTAAAATAGATATATATCATAAAATATCGTTTACCAATTAATTTATCCCTGTCCACTGTTTGTTATATTTTAATCCCACACATCTATCTAACATATGCACTAATCTACTCCCTCCTAACCTACCATCTTTTGATTTTGGTACTGTGATGCTGTAATTAGAAAGGTTTGTACGTAGGAAAGGTAGGTGCACCTATTTCTAAATTTTAATTTTGGCTTTCATTGGTCATGCATTGCACTTTTTGGTTCTGTTTTTCCATCCTTTTGACTGTTCGGTCAACAACCCCCACCAAGGAAAATAGTTTGCCATCACCAAAAATTATTCACCCAAGTTTACTCTCCTCTTTGGACAGTTGCAACATTGCTTTTGTCGCCCTGCAGGCCCACTGTCGTCAAGTGACGCACTGTTTCAGAAATGTCAACCCTTGGTGGTCCATCATCCTGATTCTTTCTGGCGACATTAGTTTGAACCCAGGTCCATCAGCCAGAAATATCAAAGCCTGTCAACTGAATGTCCGTTCATTGCGTAACAAAACATCAGCATTTAGTGATTTTGTTCTGTCAAATGATCTCGACATCGTTGGTGTCACTGAGACATGGCTAAGACCGTTGGACACACAAGGCCTAATGGATGAGATAACCCCTGCAGGTTTCCAGCTTCACCAGGTCCCACGCGAGAACAAGAAAGGAGGTGGAGTTGCTGTCCTTGTCAGGAATGACATTGATAGCGTGCGTTGTCAAATTGATCGGCGGGAAACGTTTGAACACATTACCGTCAAACTGTCAGATCGACAGTCAAGCCAGCTCCTGGTACATGTAATTTACCGACCTCCAAGTACCAGCAAAAGCAGATTTATCGAGGAATTCAACAGTTTCATGGAAGCAGCTGCTTTGTCACCACATGAAAATATTATCCTGGGAGATGTCAATATCCAGCTTGACAGTCAAAATTGCTGGACAGAAAATTTCAACACAGTTCTATTGGATTTTGATTTTATTCAACATGTGTCAACACCTACACACATACAAGGACATATCCTTGATGTACTCTGCACTAGTAAATCCTAACTTCCTCAGTTCACCATCATGTAAAGGACGGCATATCAGACCACCTAGCTGTCTTTTTCACTACAACATTCCCTGTCAAAAATTCCTGCAGAATAAAACGGGTGAAAATCAGGAAACTTCGCAAGATAAATAAAACTGAATTTATGTCTGACATTGTAAATTCTGAGCTTATCCAGGCTCCTTACAAAACAGCTAGCTTACTTTCACACCAGTACTTTCATACCCTTAGGAACATACTTGACAAGCATGCACCTGTACATGAATGAAAAACCCCACAACATGTCAACAAAGGGTTCATCAACAGTGAGATTTTGGCAGCAAAGAGACGTAAGCGCAAACTCGAAAGGGAGTGGCGAAAGGACAACTCTGCCATAAACCGCAGTAGGTACAGAGCCGCTGTGAACCACTTCAACCGTCTCGTGGAATGTGCAAAAACCAAACACTACAGTGATATGGTTAGGGAAAATGAGGATAACCCCAAGGCCTTGTGGAATTCCATAAAGAAAGTCCTCCATAGATCACCAAAAATGGTACTTCCAGATTATACCACCATGAACAGTCTAGTCAACACTTTTGGCAGGTATTTTGCAGACAAAATTACTAAATTAAGATCTGGATTACTGTCTACTGATGCCGATCCCCCTGTCTCAGGTTCCTACAAAAACAAGTTTGTCTCTTTCCGGACCATGTCAGAGGAAGAAGTCCTTAAAATCATAAAGTCCACACCAAATAAATCATGTGACTTGGATCCCATCCCAACATCATTGGTCCTTGAGTGTATCAGTGTGCTCCTGACTCCTATCACAAATATCGTGAACTACTCTCTACAGGACGGCAGTTTCCCTTCCTGCTTTAAGACTGCACATGTTACACCCTTGTTGAAAAAAGCTGGTCTTGACAAGAATATTCTCAAGAATTATCGACCAGTGTCCAACCTCAGCTACATCTCCAAACTCATAGAGAAAGCTGTGGCTAAGCAGATAAATGAGCATATTGCTCACGAGGGTATATCTAACGAAAACCAGTCTGCATATAGAGCTTTTCACTCAACTGAAACGGCGTTGCTCAAAATACAAAATGACATTGCCACATCAATGGACAAGGGTGCAGCTGTTGGATTAGTCCTTTTGGACTTATCTGCAGCTTTCGATACAATAGACCACTCAATCCTATACAACTGCCTTCAGCACTGGTATGGCATTGATGGGGTAGTGCTTAAGTGGGTCCAGTCATACCTCCACTCACGCAAGCAGCGCATCAAAATAGATGGACATCTTTCAGATGCTTTTCAACTCTCTTACGGGGTTCCCCAGGGCTCAGTTCTTGGGCCACTCCTTTTTACCCTATACACAACCCCTCTCAGTTCAGTCATATCTAAATTCAATGTCACCCACCACTTATATGCAGATGACACACAAATTTACTTGGAACTCGACTCTAGGAACTTTGATTCCAGTATCACTGAATTAACAAATTGCCTTGAGGCGGTCCAGGCTTGGATGGGAAATAATAAGCTTAAATTAAATCCTGACAAGACAGAATTCATAGTGATTGGTGATGATCAAATTAGAAGTTCCCTTAAGTCATCTTTCCCAGTGAGTTTGCTTGGCAACACTATGGAACCAGCTGAATCAGTAAAAAACCTTGGTGTCATCCTGGATGCTGAAAATTCAATGCAAAGACACGTGGCTAATCTATGTCGTATAAGTTACTACCATCTCCGGGAACTACGAAGGGTCCGCAGGTACTTAAATCATGAAACAGCTGTAAAGGTGGCAAATGCCTTGGTAAGCAGTCGTCTGGATTACTGTAACTCACTGCTTTACAACACAAAAAAGGCATATACTAGCAGACTACAGAGAGTTCAAAATGCCTTATGTCGGACGGTGTGCAAGCTAAATAAATACTGTCATGTTACACCCTTCCTGCACAAACTACACTGGCTCCCCATTCATTACCGTATACTGTTCAAATATAATCTCCTCATTTATAAAGCAATACATCTGAGCCAACCTCCATATCTCTCCGCTCTAATTAGGTGGAGTGATCTCACACGGGGCAATCGC
Organism: Sabellastarte sp. h YS-2021; assembly: GCA_964017235.1. NCBI lineage: Eukaryota > Metazoa > Annelida > Polychaeta > Sabellida > Sabellidae > Sabellastarte > Sabellastarte sp. h YS-2021. The sequence goes on from OZ024928.1 coordinate 144,384,086, forward strand.
CTATCAATTTCCTCATCTAAACCAAATAAACGCTCAGGGCTATGCAGTTTCATAGCAGGGGCTCCCACAGAGTGGAACAAGCTTCCTCAAGCCATCAGAACCATAGAAAACATTTCTGGTTTCAGGAAACAGTTGAAAACATACCTTTTCAGATTGGCTTATCCTCCACCATAGCCTATCTCCCCGACCGGACGCTAATACGGAAACTGACATCTTTCTGGAACTGGACTATCCCTTTTTGCACATCAGCGCCTTAGAGGATGTTTACATCAAATTCGGCGCTATATAAGTGTTTCTTACTTACTTACTACTTACTTACTTACGTAGCTGAATAACATATTTTAGTAAAATGCTCTAAATGCAATACTTTTTAAGTTATAAGTGAATTAGTGCATGATTTCATGAATTTTAATGCAGGTAAAATTAAAAATTCATAAAAAATAATTAAGAAAGGTCAAAGTCTTATACTCACAAAAGGGAATCTACCTGTAGCCTAGTTCATATATGAAAAATAAAAGAGAAATCCCTTCAATAGTCAATGAGAAAATTGTGATAAAGTGTTGAAATTTTCACACTTTGGGTGGGGTACCTCGTTTCTAACAGCTCTGGGGAACAGATGAACATACAGATCTGCATGCATTTTGTGATTTATCATCCTCGATAGATAAGGTATTTTTTAAAATTAACAGCATGTTTGTAGTTTCAGAGGAGAAGGTGTTTCATGTGGATGCAGATGCGGACATGTACGTGGTTGCGTACACAGACGCCGCAGAGTGACGACATAACAAAAATAGTCAAATTCCCGGACAGGTGTTAATAATAAAGTCTTCCTTCATCTTCAGATATTATACGAACAACTTCCTTTGAGAAACAACAGATCTATTACACTCAATCTATTAGAGTCAATCTCAAATTCTCCACACATTCTATGTTCTTATTTTTTGGTGATTGACTTTAGTTGGAAAATCCCCATTTAGTGGTCTGTAGATGACCTTGAAGTGTCAAATATCTGCATGCTTATTCAGGACATATAAGTTGAACATATAATCCATAAAGAGATTCAACACCCACAGATGAGAACCAGCTAAAGTTTGCATAAAAATCCTTGATTACCGTCAAAGAAATGCCTGTAGTAACCAGTTTGTTTTTCAAAAATCAGACCAAAACTATAAAAAGCAGGCAAGCTTCTGTAATACTGAACATACCCTGAAAATTTCAGAAGTAGAGGCAAAAAAACTTTTTCGCAAAAGAGAGGTAATGAGAAAATCTCTACAAACAATTACGGCAGTGGTGTAAGAGCATAAATCAACATATATATACACCAGATGGATATAATTACAGTCAACAATCTTCAAAAGAAAAATTTCAATTGGATGTCAAGAAATAAAATAGCATCAGAGATGCCCGTACCCGGGCAGCCTGGGGAAATATTTTCTGACACCATGAGATACAGAAGTAGTGAAACAGTACAAAGATCAGGATACTTTTAGAGCAGTGTCAGTTATATAAAGGTCCAAATTGTGTTTAAGTACAGAAAACAATGTCTAAAAGAAAGAGAATGTATGTAAAGATGTATTAAAACAAGAAAATTTAATAGCCAGATAACACCATTAATCAGGTAACTAAAAATTATGACCCTGTAAAAATTATTAACTGGAGAATAGTTGTCAATGGAAATAGCACAATTATGTAAAAGTACATTTTACTAGAGGAATGCTTTTGCTAACAAAAGCGAAGCATCCCTGAAAGTTTAAAATGCCTTGTGGTTTTAATAAGCATACTGTAAAGCTAAGAATGCACAAAGCTGCGCCGTATGCTTTCCCAATACCTCTTAATACATTCTGAAGCTGTAAAAGCAACGATAAAGGAGATATAAGGCAAAAACTCCAAAGCAGCCATTTATGACCCCAGTTTGGCCCATAGGGGGGGGGGGGGGGGGGGGGGGGGGCGGGGGGTAAAACTGACTGGCTATTTAAACTCTCCACATATGCTTTCCCAATACCTCTTAATACATTCTGAAGGTATAAAAGCAACAATAAAGGAGATATAAGGCAAAACTCCAAAGCAGCTATTTATGACCCCAGTTTGGCCCATAAGGGGGGGTCGGGGGATAAAACTGACCAGCTATTTAGACTCTCCACATATGCTTTCCCAATACCTCTTAATACATTCTGAAGCTATAAAAGCAACAATAAAGGAGATATAAGGCAAAAACTCAAAATCAGCTATTTTATGACCCCAGTTTGACCCATAAGGGGGGGCCATGGGGTAAAACTGACCGGCTATTTAGACTCTCCACATATGGTTTCCTATTACCTCCCAGTACATTTTATGGCTTTAAATGCAATACTTAAGAAGATAATAGGGGGGTTGACCTAAATTTAAGGCTTTCAGATTGGAAGGTGTCAGAAAATCACTCATAAATGAGATATTTTTCAAGGGATTGCTCCCAAAATCTAATCAGCTCGCGTTTTCGATAGTATGAACAGGTGTGTCAAATTATAAGGCTCTGTAGCAAGTAGTTTTTCCTGAACTGTGATGACGGGGGGGGGGGGGGGGGTGTACTTCAAAAAATAGTTTTTGATCATGTGACCTTCATAAAGGTCAAAGGTCAATTTAAGCATGCAGAAAAATTTTCCCACGCCTAAGGTATATAACTGCCAAATATGGTTTGAAACCTTCTAATAATAAGGGAGATATTCAAGGGAGACCATAATGCAGCGGCGGTGGCAAGGAAACTGAGGCAAAAACAAATAAGTGCCCTTTCAGGGACGCTTAATAATCAGTTGCAGCAATCCATATATCTTTGTCAAAGGAGAAACATGTCTCCAGTATGGAAGGTGAACGCACTTTAGCAGAACCAAAGCTAAAGGTCACACCATGATGCACACCTACACCCCCTAACCAATGTCCCTACCAAGTGTTAACCTACAACTTACAGAATTCAAGAGCCCGGAGAAGATTTTAAAACTCATGGTCAATGTAACAAGCATTCTTACGCATGCAATTATCTCCCGCCGTATAAATTAGATGTACTAAAGATAGTGGAATATAGATTTTCTTGTGAGATGGAGGCACATGTAGAAGTGACAACAAGCAAGAGGCACTTTAATGTTTGATTGAAATACTTTTAAAGACAAAAGGCATTTACTCATTTTAGTAGCTATTACTCTGTCATCCAAACAGCTACAGTTCTGCAACTTTACTATGTAGATCAACCCAAAGTAGGTGAAGGACATATTTAGAAGAAGTTGCCTATCTGTAACACTTTTAGAGATAAAACACATTTACTCATTTTAGTGGCTATTACTCTACCATCTCCAAAAATTGAATCATTTTTTTCCTTTTACCTTTTCAAACATATCCTGAAAATTTCATCGAAATCCGTCCATAAGTTTTGAGTTATCTGTCTTTAAAAATTACATTTCATGGATCCAGAAGATCCAGATAGTGATCTGGATCACTCGCAAAATTGAATCATTTCTTCCTTTTACCTTTTCAGACATATCTTGAAAATTTCATTGAGATCTGCCATAAGTTTTGAGTTATGTGTCTTTAAAATTACATTTAATGGATCAAGAAGATCCAGATAGTGATTCTTCCTTTTACCTTTTCAGACATATCCTGAAAATTTCATCGAAATCTGTTCACAAGTTTTTGATTTATATCTTTAAAAATTACATTTCATGGATCCAGATAGTGATCCAGATCACTCCCAAAATTGAATCATTACTTTCTTTTACCTTGTCAGACATATCCTGAAAATTTCATCGAAATCCGTCCATAAGTTTTTGAGTTATCTGTCTTTAAACATTACATTTCATGGATCCAGAAGATCCAGATAGTGATCCGGATCACTCCCAAAATTGAATCATTTCTTCCTTTTACCTTTTCAGACATATCCTCAAATTTTCATCGAAATCCGCCCTTAAGTTTTTGAGTTATCTGTCTGTAAACATTACATTTTATGGATCCAGAAGACATATCCTGAAAATTTCATCGAAATTTGTCCATAAGTTTTTGAGTTATCTGTCTTTAACAATTACATTTCATGGATCCAGAAGATCCAGATCGTGATCTGGATCACTCCCAAAATCGAAGTTATCTGTCTTTAAAAATTACATTTCATGGATCCAGAGAGTGATCCGGATCATCTTTAAAAAAATTGAATCATTTCTTCCTTTTACCTTTTCAGACATATCCTGAAAATTTCATTGAAATCCGTCCATAAGTTTTTGAGTTATCTGTCTTTAAATATTACATTTCATTGATCCAGAAGATCCAGATAGTGATCTGGATCACTCCCAAAATTGAATCATTTCTTCCTTTTACTTTTTCAGACATATGAACAACATATTTGAAAAGATTAGCCTAACTTTAATACTTTTTAAGATATTTCATATTTACCTCTGTCATTATTTTGCTACAATTAACAAAATAGCTATTACTCACTTATGGCACACCATGGAACTCCAAACTATATGTCATCTTATAGTTAAGAACAAAGTAGCTGAACAACATATTTTAGGAAAATACTCTAACTGCATAGTTTTGGAGTTACAATGGCTTTACTCAATGGTTAAAAATTTCAAAGTAGCTATTACTCAGCTATTCAAGGTGCAACAGGTCTGAAACTTTACTATGTGATAGCTTACCAAAAAGTAGATGGATAACATATTTGAAAATATTTCCCTAACTTTAATACTTTTGAAGATATTTGACATTTACTTCTTTCATTATTTTTCTACAAATAAGAAAACAGCTATTACTCACTTATGGCATGCAATAGAACCCCAAACTATGTACCATCTTATAGCTAAGGACAAAGTAGCTGAACAACATATTTTAGGAAAATACTCTAACTGCATGCGTTTGGGAGTTACAAAGGCTTTACTCAATGTTAAGAATTTCAAAGTAGCTATTACTCAGCTATACAATGTGGGACAGCTCTGAAACTTTACCATGTGATAGCTTACCAAAAACTAGATGAACAACATATTTGAAAAGATTAGCCTAACTTTAATACTTTTTAAGATATTTCACATTTAAGTCTGTCATTATTTTGCTACAAATAACAAAATAACTATTACTCACTTACGGCATGCTATGGAACTCCAAACTATATGTCATCTTATAGTTAAGGACAAAGTAGCCTTCCTACACCTTACGGTTTTCGAGATTTACCCCGGAGAAGATTTTATAGGTCAAGGTCACTACAGAAAGGTCAAAGGAAGGTCACACCATGACGTTGCATACCTACAACTCCCAACAAAAATCCTTACCAAGTATCAACTTCCTACACCTTACGGTCTCTGAAATAGAGCCTGGACAAGATATTATAGGTGAAGGTCACTACGGCAAGGTCAAAAGGTCAAATCAAGGTCACACCAAGATGTTTCACACCTACAACCCCCAACCAATGTCCCAACCACATATCAACTTCCTACACCTTACAGTTTCAGAGATATAGCCTGGACAAGATTTTATAGGTCAATGTCGCTACAACAAGGTCAAATGAAGGTCACACCATGGTGTCGCACACCTACAACCCTAACCAATATTCCTACCAAGTATCAACTTCCTACACCTTACAGTTTCTGAGATACAGCCAGGACAAACTTTTTTCGGCCGCCAGCCCATCCAGACACAATGGTTGAAAACAATACCCCCCAACAGCCCCTAAGGGCTGTGTGGTAAAAACAACTACTGAAACTTTGTCACATTTCTCTAAATGTGTTATTCCCTATGTGCACAGTTACTTACATTGTGGCCATAGATTCCAAGGTCTCTGTAAGGATTTACTGATACAAGGATGTCCCCAACATAGGTCTGGAAAATATATTTCACATTAATATAATAATGAATAGTTAAGTTTATTCCTCACTATACACACAACATATATACCCTTTGTAGTTCTTCTAATATTTTAAGAAAACCATAATTTCTTTATATTTATTCAAACAAGTGGTGTTAGACAATATCAACACACTGGCAAGAAGCCCATTCTCCAGGATTTACTATTCCCATAATCCTTCTTTATTAATCTTGACAAAGACATATGCCCGACAGTGAATGCTCAGTTCCACACATTGTTGTATTTTTGCATTCAAACAATACTTCAATCATGGATTAAAGTTGAGGACATGTCTGTTTCTTGCTTAATGATATGAAGTTGAGTGTTGTAAAGGGAGAATTGGTGAATAACTAAAGTGGTGATTAACTAAACTGCATTCAAATCATCACTGCTGATTCAAATAAGTCTACATAAATATGCACCCCTGCAATTTGATGAAAAAATAAGACGTTCTTATAGCATAACAGCAGTTTTTACATTATATTATAACCACATATTAAACCAGATTGCCCCAACATATCCCCAGACAGGCCATCTCTCAAAATTAGATGTTCGTACAGTATAACAGTGATTTTTACATTATATTATAACTACAAATTAAACTAGATTGTGCCAACACATCCCCACACAGGCCATCTCTTTCCATTTCCATGCTACAAAGCAGAATTTGTAAAAAAAAACATGGCCAAAAGGTGTTTTGGTCCCCTAGTGTGAGCGCAAAGCCATGATAGACATGAGTAGTGCACTAGAATTTACGAAAAAGGCAAAAGGACACGTGTCCTTTTAACTATTGCAGAGCAAGAGAGGAAAATTCAGAATGCACGGGTGTTGTCAATGTCTTCAAAGTCCGGAGACAAAAGGACATATGTATGGGTAAAAGCCAAAAGGACATGAGTCCTTTAAGCTATTGGAGTGTTGTCAATGTCATCAAAGTCCGGAGACAAAAGGACATATGTATGGGTAAAAGCCAAAAGGACATGAAATTCAGAATGCAAAGGTAAATTTCATCAAAGTCCGGAGACCAAAAAAAAAGTGATCTGCAGAAGCATGAGCTCTTTCTAGGCTCGCGCTTAAAAATAAAAACAGATAAAAGTCTTTTGGTAGGAATATTTATTAGCTTCATATACAGGTTAAATGTGAAATTAAAGCCTTGATTTTTGGCATATAGAAACAGAACACCTTATCGTACTATATTATCAAATAATTAAGATGTTAGTTGGATATGGGACACAGTGTGAAAGCTATAGGGCCAAGACCATTTTAATAAAACTTAAGGCAACCTTAAAAATATAACTACAATCTTACCTAATTTGGTTGGCCTACCCACCACCACAGTCCTTCTCCCCTATCGGGATGTCTTCATCAATTTGGCACTTTATATATGCTTCACACTACTACTGCTACTATTTTAAGTGTTGTCACATTGATTTCTATTGATTAAAATATCTATATTGAGTCATTGACACATGCAATAAATGTACTTCATTACTAACAAAAAATTAAAACAGTTAACCTTTTACAGTGCTTTTCAAAAAGCAAAAAGAAACCTTTTACATGTATGGCATTTAAACAAAACAACACAACAGAAATTGTGAAAATAGAATGGTTAAATGTTACTTAAGGTCACATACACCTTTTAAACCAGTTCATGCGCATTTTTAACATCCCATACTGCCTTCAGTACAAATGGTATGGCGGATTACAAGAGGTCTCGCGGTATGGAGGTTTCGCGTAAAACTCATTGGAGGATTTGCGGTGAACTTTCATTATTTCTTTTAAGTTAAGAGTGACACAAAATCTTTATTAATGAACTGATTTTGTTCATTGAGGTACCATTGTTCTCAGATTTTAATCGTGGATCTAATGGCATGTGATAATGTTAAATTATACGGCAAGTTTATGTCCCGGGACGTCCCGATATGTAACATATTGGCTATATGTCGGGAAGTGCTAAATTGTGAGAACTGGGAAGTGCTTCATATCATGGGATACCTTGTTTCATTATTGTAACAATATTTTACAAAATGAAAGCCTCAAAAAAGATCAAATATTTTAAACTCAAAACTCACGGCAGTACGTTGCACCAACTCATTAATATTCATGACAATATATGAGGTCATGGATTTCCCTGGATTTTCTTGCAATATTTTATAAAATGGAAGCTTCAATGATGATTAAATACCTTACATAAACTCGAGAACTCACGGCAGTAGTACCAACTCATTAATATTCATGGGAAGATGGAAGGTCACAGATTTCCCGACAAAATCAACCAATGAGATCATTTCCCGACATTTAGCCAGTAATTTACATATCGGGATGTCCCGTGATTTAACCACTGGGTAAATTATATTGAGATACGATATTATATTTTGTAGCAACTATGTCTAATTAATTTCACATGGATTTACTGATTGCAATTCTTTTGACTGGCTAGGATTAGGCTCTCTTGTGTATAAAAGCAATTACTTGATGACTATGAAGGATTAATCCACATAATTGACTCCAAAGAAGTTAGCACTAGGGTTTTTATGTTTACCAATTAGTTGTGGATATTATATTGATAGGGATAAATAAATGAAATAAAACATCTTAGGACCTGAGAAATTCATGCGAAATGTCTCCGTTTTTAGCACGAATCATCCAAATTAACAGCGAAACGACCAAGACAGCGAAACCGTGAAACCTCTCGACACCGTATGGCGGGGGTCAAGTAATTAACCAATAATTGGTTGTGCTTATTTAAACAATTAAATGTTTTAAGTCTCAAAATTACAACATATGATTGGTAAAGATCATACTTTTTAAATTTAGCCTTCACTTTATTTGCCATAAAATATCACAAACAGAAAAATATTGAACTACATGCAGTAACTTTTAATAGAGTTCAGTACTGTACTAACGTAGATTTTGTCTTGGCTGTATCGAACTTTTAACTCTTCAAGCAACACTTTTTCATCTAGCTTTGCTAGTGTAGCCAAGTCTTCAGTTTCTCCTACACGTAAAGTCTCCATACTTTAATTCTAATAATGATGACAAGTTCTGACAACGCCTTTTAACTTAGAATTAAACTTTGCCGAAACTTTTGCTACAGATCAATGAATCACGAATCATGTCCTATGAGGAAGTGAAGAGGCTCACGAATCAAAACAAACAGAATGGAATATCGAAGAAATAGTATAGCTAATCTGAAACTCATTAAGTTCGGGGTTTCAAATTAACAACAAGCATTTAATCTCAAAATAGTTTTGTTTAAAGTAATTTATGAAATAACACTTTCATATAGATCTATACATTTATTAATCGCCTTTTTTTATAAAATGAAATTTGCATATGATTATAGATACCCAAGTTAATAACTTTCAAAGCATTTATCTATTTCATTATTCCTTCAAATATTTAAGTTTCACATAAATGTTCTGTGTTGAGAATATTTTTATGTGAAATGTAAAGTAGGTATTGTTTGCTTTCTGGTGAAACATCTTGGTGTTCACGATTCTTGTTGTTTAAAAGATGTTATATATTAATGCAATTCTGCAAAACAAGAAGAAAAAAAAGAAAAAAAGATAAATGTAGATATTTTTCACTTTTATTTTTCAATAAAAGTGAAAAATATCAACTGATTTAGATAGTACATGTATGCATTATGATTCTATTTGTTTCAAAATTTATATTTGACACAGCCTTTGAACATATATTAATACGGTGCATAATTTTGACATAGTGTCAATTGTAAGGTCCCCATGTGATAATAATGGGCTGATTTGCAAAGTAATTGTCATAGATTTAAGTGAGGAAGGCAGTACACTTACTTGCTGACAGCTTACAGTGCAGAATTATCTTGACCAACTATTATGCAATGATTTTCTTATTCTTTACAGCTATTTTTTGTTTATTTAATTTTTTGAAAGAGCCATCAAACCCAAATAAAAGTAATAAATTAATACCAAAATTTTAAGCATAATTTACCCCAAATAAAAGAATTAAAGAAAGCAGTGTCATATGTGAGTGTAGAGTTCTTTTATCATATAAGGACATTAAATTATTGATTTTTTCTGTATTCCACCGATCTGGTCCAGTTAGTACTGAGCTTTCTTGTATTTTGTACTTGTGGAAATAGAGATGGTTGGGGAAGTTGTTCTAGAACCTTCTATGTATTTGTTTTTCCTGGAACTGTACTGTGTAATTCTTTCTAGAACATTTTATAAGCCAGATCTATATATATAGCACACATCTTGGAGTGGACAGAGTTGTGCAGACACTCTGAACATCTGGGGCCGTATTCATGAAAGGTCTTAGCCAAGTCTTAGGCTTAAGTTGGCTGTATTTTTATACAAAAGTTAAGCCAAAGACTTGGCTAAGACCTTTCGTGAATACGGCCCCAGGATATAGACATTTTGTATTAGTGAACACTGAACGGATAATAGTATATGGACATTGTGTGTCAGGGAACACCAAACAGGTCACAGGACAGATTGCTGGATATAGATGAAAAGCTTGTTTAACGGTCTATTAGATGTACAGCTGGATAGGACTGTGGTTATTTTAAATTGGTTTCATTATTGTTTTATTGTATAAACTATTAAAAGCATCTCAGTTGCCTGTAAATATTTTGTTCAATAAAATTAAGGAAAATTAAAGTTATTGTACTGTGGACATATTTGCATTCAAATATAATTACATCCATTGAAGTGGGTGACCATAAGAGGCATGGGAGACCAAAAGGGTTATCAGTGAGTTTATATTTGTATATTTTCTAGTTGTTCTCTGTTTTTTATTCATAAACATAACAGTTAATAACAATTCCATGATTCAACTACAAAAGGCATGTGACAAGAAAAAAAGTCTCTCACCATTTGTGCAAATCTTGCAAATTAAATCGCTGTAAACATATGTTAGATGGTTTTGGTTTGAAAAACTTCACCCCAAGCAAAAATCTCATCAATTTACTTAATATATGCTCATGGTAAAATAAAACAAATAACAATAACTTTATGTTTTAAGTTTAATAACATAGATATGTACAAAAGACTAGTAAAATACATTATATATATATGCACTCTTCTGTGAAACAACCAGCTCTTGAATAAATGCTTGCAATTGGTATGATGGCACCATAGTGAAAAGATAAAAATGGTCACACATATTTCTTGCCATACCTTCTTTTGACGTTAAATGTTTATAATAACAACAACAAATACAGAATAGTTTTGAGCGAATATATTTACTCATTAATCCATGTTTTACCTGCAGGAAAGTTTTGATTTTTGGAAAATTCAGCTTTTACAGAATCTAACTATTAGACACAACTTGTAGAAGGTACATACACTATTAGGTGTTTCATATTTTAAACCTGTTATTAATAAAAATCACAGATGTCTTGCATGTTATAAGCTATATTTTAATATATATTAACCAACTATGTCATACCTGTTACAGCTTGTATAAAAATGTATCAGTCACAACCTAAATATAACATCTGAAATCATACAATGTCACATCTAACTTAAAAATAAGTGGGAATATAGTATAGTGATATTACTGAACAAATGATAGTCCATGCAGGGATTGCAGTCAGAAATGTGATTAAAAAAATAACTAGACAAAATAAAGCTAGCAACCAAAGAAGGATGCAATTTTGAGCTATTAAACCCTCTTTATTTTAGGGAGCTTCAGTGCTAGCATGGTTATAATTTTGCATTCAACATTTGAGTTTCACGTCTGGTTTTTAGGTTTGGAGTCATTTCATAGTGACATGTGGCATTGGATGAAATTCTGTCCTTATGTGACCCCAAATATTATAACACCCTTACTCAGTCTTTTCATTCTCCTTCTTTAAGAGACTAAATTTTGTAAAATATAAACTATATGCGCAAAACAGTATGATTATTTCATATATGAGAGCTTATACAATCACAGGCAACTATCTTATATGAATATTACATTACAACTTGTCAATATTTTCACAATTATTTTCATGCCATAAAGGAATAAATATAAATTTAGGTTAACATAAATTTTATCCCTTCTTGAACTCCAACTTCTGCATGTAAACATTTATGTAAGGATGCAATCATTTTGTTATTGCACATATATGGCCGGATTCTCAAAAGATGTCTGATATTTTAGTTTTCAATTACAACATCTTGCAAGATTTATAAAAAAAACTATTATGTCAACCACTTATGTCACCCATGTATTTGTCTAAAATTAAACACAAAACTGAAATTAAAACCTGCTATGTATGTCAACTTAAGACCTCAATTTTATAAATCAGACAGTTCTATTTGTTCAATCAAGTAAATATCATGGCAGGTTATTACTAAATCCTACATGTTGCTGTGACCTAAATTCAAAACCATGGCGAAAGAGTAAATCCAAATAAATGCCATACACATGTAACACCCAATCACTTATTCGTATGTTTTGGTTATAGTTTTGATTGTAGAAATAAAAAAAATACCAGCTTGTATTGTACAACAGTGACTTAGATAGACAATAGATTGATTCATAATTCACCAAAAAATTATTTTGTAAAATGTCAAACTCTTCAAATGATAGGTTAGTCAAATAGTTTTTCATCAAGCACAAGGCAAAGGTCTCTTTTGAAACAGCCTTTTCATGGCAAATATACACTGAGTTACATAATAGTCTTTAGTCCTCCAAGCCCTTTCACTCATTAGTGGTGGTTCTGAAGATATAGTGTATGTTAATACCAGTTACATTTTATAATTTATTACTGTTGTGCACAGCCATCTCTAACTGCCGCTTTCATAGAGGATTGCTTTGGCTTCTGTTCAGACCTTGGTTGGAAACTGGGGGTTTGTTTTGGAAATTCTTGTTTTGGTCGCTTTGGCTTCAACATCCCCATTGCTTGTGCTGAAAACATTAGAAAGCAGGTCAAGTTAAACCATCAATAAGAAAGTCATTTTGAAAAGATATTAATTTTCTCATTGGTATGTATTAGGTCATCTTCAGTAATTATCAGATGAAGGATTACATTTTACTTAAAAGTTAGTAAAATCATGGAATGCAGATTCTAAGCTTGATTACAATGACAGCACTAAAATTCTGTCAGAATTTAGTTTTATGAATTTTGCAAAAATTACTGAATCTTTCTTGAATGATATTTTAATCTCTTAATGTAAAATGCTTACGTAAATTGTTAAAAAAGGCTAAAATATTATTTAAATAAAATCAACTGATATTAATAACAACGGGACACTGCTTCAGAAGCAGGTCTAAGCCAAAGTTAGGTCAATTTTGAAATACAGCTAGCATCATGTTATGACAAACCATCTGTATTTCTCCTATATTACCATATACGCTGAATTTAAAACCACGACCACCAAGGTGTGGAGGCAGATTTAGGATGTTTTAATAAAGTTTTTGTATCAAGGGTTGGAAGTCATAGCCAAGTGGGTATATGGGTACATACGTTTTTTTTTTACAAAAGTAAATCCATATCTGTAACCTACATGCCACACTGAGTGAAACCTCAGCTATTCCTGGTCCATGCTCAGATGAGCAATCATCACAATCTCGGCATCGTATACAAATACAACGACAGTTGTGATTGAAGCAATGTTCTCCCGAGCAACACATCTTGGGCCCTAATGCACAAATATATAAAATGTGAAAACAAAAGCTTTATTTAGATTTGAACCAGTAGCGAGGCCATATAAATGTTTAGTTTTGTAAGTCACATGATTTTACCATATGACCAGTCAATCAGGGACGTCATAGTAGTGTATATAGAAAAAAAAACAGAGCAGCATTTTCACATACCCTAAAGATAACAGGCAATAATTACAACCATCTTAGCAAAAAAAAAAACACATCGCAGCAGCCATGGATTTATGCATCTTATTTGTGGGGTTTCTATTGGAACGGATTTTGAGGGACAGGGGTTATAGAGACAGTCACCAACGTTTGTTCACAGAATATCAAACATGTTATTGTGACCTACTAGAGACCACCACTTCTAAGGTTTGGTCATAGCACAAAAAGTCCTGTCACCTTCCAGTGTGGCCTGTTGTATACCCTTTTACGGCCAGTCTGGTGGTTCCCAGCAATGTTTAAGGATATTTGGTGTAACAACCTTTCATTCAAAAAATTGTACTCAACATTCTAATTGTGTAAGAAGCAGTGTCTGAGAAAGCACAAATCTTTGCCCTTGGCTAGAGCTGAAAACGCACAAAAATCTGGATTTTCATTGAGGAGGATATTACTAAGGGTAGATACCACATGGTATGAAAATGTAAGCCCAATCTGATCTGTAAAAACAAGCAACAACAAACAAACCTGATTACAATACCATCGCCTTCCCGTTGGTGAGGCGTATACAGTTTCAGTTCAGGAACAATACACTTGTGCCTGAAGGTTCAACATTTCATACATATGGGAATGATCAACCAGAAAGAGAAAGTCATTAAAATACATGGGAAATGGGACCTTTGAATATTAGGGATTTTTTATCCAGAATGTGATCTGGTTCTTTCCTAAAATTTAATCACTTCTTCCTTTGCCCAGGCCCTAGCACATCAAACATTTCAGGGTTAACAAATACAGACAAACAATTACCAAACAGATAAACATACAAAAGCAATAACATAACCTAATGGTAGAGGTAATAAAAATATCAAACCTTAAAAGTCTCCAGTTGAAATGTGTTATTCCTCACACATAAGATGCTGTATATTTTGCCTGATTTCTTTGAGAAAAATCTACAGTTTGGCAATTTAATAATAAACACTCAGATCAGATTTGAACACATCAAAACGAAAAGTCCTTTTCTCATATCTCAAATACGATTTCTCATTAATATACAAACTGTAACACAGAAAGGGATCGTTTGATAACAAAAATAGATAGGAACAAAGTGCCAAAATATGAGATCAGCATTATGAGAATTGGAGGAAGTCTATTGGTAAATGTTTACCTATAGCTTATTAGCATTTTTTCCTCCTAAACATAATCCATGGATGGAATAAACCATTCAAATAACATGGGATATTTCTTAATATATATAAATAATTAAGCGTTTTTTATAAAGCAGATTGACTATAGGAAAAAAGATAATAATAACAATAGAGGTAATAAATCTAACAAATACTGGATCAATTCCCCAGGTTCAATGTTGACATCAACTTTGTCGGGTCTCTATGCTTATGTATACAGAATGCGTATACAGTGGGTTCCGCTTCATTAGTATTATAGATTACTTAAGTCAAGAAAACACAGTTTTATGTGGTTAATTTATTAGTTTTAAATATAGAACGCACAGTATTTGACACAAAACTTGCCTCTGATTTCTGTGGTATAACTACAGCACTAAACTTAGCCAAAGGTAACAATTTAAGTAGTGTTTATCTGGTTTTGGTTGAAATCATGCAAAAAATTTATAAATGGGTTACATTTCTTTTCAAGTTAGGTAATAAAGGTTACACAGAATCCTGACAAATCTGTTATCTATTTTGGGTATGGTACACTGAGTGGAACAGAGAAGCGACCGAATTGTAATTGAAGATCTATATTGTTTTAATGAGACAGGACATTTCACTATGAAGTTAAATAGAGACGCAATAGTGCTAAGGCCAATGACTGCCAATAAAGCAATGACATGTGGCCCTTTTTGGGCTTAAATCTGCTTCAGGTTTGTGTCCAACTGGTTTACCAAAGGGCACCAGAATGGAACAGAAGTTACATTAAAAAGTAATTGTGATTGCAATATATACCATGTTTATATTTGTACTTCTAACAATAACAAATTACTTTTTTCTTATTTAAGATGTCTCAGTGGGTGAAAAGTTTGGTATTAAAGTACTTGCCTCTCACCCATATAGTTAGGGGTTCGATCCAACTCATGCAACATGTTTTACTAACTGAGGTCCTATTATTAATGTTAACCACATCTGGTAAAATAAGACGCAAAACTCCAATGTTTCTCCACTGTTATCTTTGTTACTTGAACCTCTGACATGTAAATTGTATCATTCCAATTTCTATTCAAGAAAGATTCCTTATGGGAAAGTTTTACGCAGTTACAGTCTTAATACCTTTATCAAAGTATAACAACAAACTCAATGGTTTCTGGTCTCAGTAGGCTAAATACAGATTTAACAGTATAAACTTATATTGGTAGATTGATTCAACAGGATTTCAGTAATCTCGCTCCAGGCTGATTTTAGACATTATCCAAAGACTAACAGGAAGTATGTGTTACCTCGCCAAAACTGTTATTTGATGTTCATAGTCAAACAAAAATGAGTAAAATATTTACCGGATTATGTTAATCTGTCTTGGAATAAACAAGAATTTCAAGAAATTATATTGTATAAAATTGTCTTGACATCAACATAATTAATGTATATAACATGTCATATGTCATTTACTTCAATACTTCAACTAAGTTCAGAATCGACGACGACAACAACATCATGCTGTGTTACTCTAATTCCAATAAAAATCTTTTCTAATTTGGTCCTATGGTCTTTATTACCGAAGTACGAATTTAATATCAAAAGAGCTGAATTTATACTGTTTAAACTGCCCTGAATCTGGTTATCAATGAAGTTTAAAGGCCTGTATACACCAATGACACTACAAGATAACGTGGTACAACAACAGCACTTGGAGAGTGCAGACCTCCGCCAAAAGCCAAAATCTTCAAACTTACTCATGAGTACTATATTTAAAAAATCCGTTAAAAATTCCTGGTATTTGAAACTGACCCAGAATACCACCAAAATTTAATCCTTGCGCCATTGTCAAGATTACCTGAACATTTTATCAAAATCCGCCCCAGCTTTTCTAGCTATTTTGCAAACAAACATTCAAATATACTGTCAATTACATAAGGCTCTTATAGTAAATTTAGAACTCATGTGATATACCTTGTCTATTTGTCCTGGTGACACACACCACACTATGAGTTGATACGAAACAATTTGAATTTTGAAGATTTTGAAGTTTTATGTGGTCAGTAGTTCATGTCACCAGGACCCAGTTAATAGAATATCCTTATTTTTGGACTGATTAACATTTTCTCATTGTATTCAGCGTATAGATTTGTCTGGGTGTATTGGATTGGTTCATATTAGTTTGGTGCATGTGACCTTGAATTGTTGAATTGTATTTTGTATATTTATAAATCAACTGAACTTGTGCCAATGTTTATTCTATTAAAAACCCACGGTGATTTACATGAAGCGCAAAAGCAAATCAAGCCCAAACTGATTTATCGACAGATAGTTTTATGGAATTAGTTATAAATAAAATTAGTTTTGATATAAAACTGGTTCTAAATTTAAATTTTGAGTTCAAGATGTGATGAATACAAAGTAGTATCTAATTAAATATACAAAACATGTCTCCATGTCATAGTTGTACCCAGTAAACATTAGGAACGTTTTTAAATTGTTTAAACGTTTACAAAATGTTTCTAAAACCTAATTAAACCATTTCTTATGGTTTTCTAAACGTTTCCAAGTAAACGTTTATGCTGTAATGTTTAAAAAACATTTTGTAAACATTCTCTATACAAAGGTTTTTACTAAAAACATTTATTAAACGTTTATAAAATAACTCAAGAAGCTAGGTTTGACTGGAAACATTTTTAAAACATTTATAAAATAGCTGAAGAAATGAAGGTTTTGCTGGAAATGTTTTTCAAACATTCACCATGAAATGTTTGATAAACAGTACACATAAAATGTTTAAACAACATTGCTTGTAAAATGTTTTTTAAAAACATTTTATCAAAAACGTTTTTTAAACCTATATTTTTAAACCTTTACCTTCAAACATGTCCAAACAACGATGGCGGTGAGCAATAATAGGGGATTTTAGAGGACTTTGTCAAAAATTGCCGCATATACAATCCCTAAAAGTAGGAATTGAATGGGGGCACAATTTCTAAGCCACTATCTTACAATTTTAGACATAAAAATAATATTTTCAATAGTGAGCAATCATACAAAGATATCTAATTTGACCTCTGACCCCATTATTATTCAGACATTATTATGTTCATTTATAACGTTTTTCTAACATTTAGCGTTAAACATTTAATAAACAGTATATATAAAACATTTTAAAAACATTCTATTACAAATGGTTTTCGTACCCATCATTTTTTAACCTTTGCCAAACGTTTCCTTTCAAACGTTTGCAAAACCCAAAAATGTTTACTGGGTATCAATAAGAAGCAGTATCTAAGAACAGACAGATCCTCACCCATGGGTAGTACTGAAAACTGTAAAATCAATCTGTGAGCTACTGTGAGCATTATCTTGTTTTCTCAAATATCCCCGTTTAATCAGTATGCACTTATGTTGACCCCCACTACACACCTTCCTTGTTGCCCTCGCCCTCGGAGGGGCTGAGGTATGGCAATCCAAGCTGAGAAGCCAAGACTGAGACACAGAGTTGGAAAAAATTATTTTATTTATTAAAACATACACATCTAACACAGATAACATCTAGATACCTAAATATGAGTTACAACTAAAACCACACCACAAGATTAAGATACTAAGACAGGTTAACTAAAACATCCACTAACTAAATAATTTTTTCTACTGATAACACAGTGTTACTTGTTAGAAGCTGTTTACAATCTAATCACCAATACATGTTAATCCCACAAAACAATTTGCATAAAGTACTCATACAGATGCCAAAGTAAATAAAGTACACATGTCTATGATACCTTTCTTTGCATGACAACTGCATTAACTTAGTAAAACACGAGTTCATGACATTAGTATTTACAATTGTTAACATGTATAAGAAATTTTACTTGTTAATAACCACCCAAGAGCCAAGTATTTACGCAATCGAGTGTATTTGTCTGTGTATAATCTGAAAACTGGATCTGGACTATATTTTCATACAAGGTGGGGGGGGGGGGGGGGGGGGGGTCTATCCATGTAGAATAATATTACAGATCATATTTTTAAAGATTAAAGATTTCTGTTAAAGAGTATTATTAAAACTAATCTTATCAACAATAGTAATACCTTATAAACAAGCAAAAAGCTTGAGCTAAACCGAAACAACTAGATAATTAAGTATTTTGCTGGTTGGTCTCGGTAAAGGCTTGTGATGACTATCTAAGAAATGGAGATTTCGTTTATTATGCATGAAAATTCTAAAATAATGTGTCTTACCATTTCTTCAATGCCTGATGACTGATCGCAGATGGTCAACGTTAATTTTATCATTTTTTCACTGGTCTTATTAGAAGTTTTCCCCCAAATCCAAGCACATTCCCCGCCGAAGCGCCCCCCCCCTGATACCCCCCCCCCCCATGTATTGAGGTCAGTTGTAATTAAATCCCCTAATTCACCTTTTGAAATAAGAAAAACACGATATAAAAATACATGTAATAAAATAAGGCCTTTTTATATAAATATACAAGCGCAGCCTTTGCAATCTGGACCTGTATTCACAAAGATTCTTAGAATTTTTCTTAGAATTACACTTAAGTCTAAGAAAAATTCTTTGCTATGAATTTTATTATTCTTAGAATAAAAACCTATTCACAAAACAATTCTTAGCTAAGAATAATTCTAAGAATAGAAGCGTAATTCAAAGAAAAATTCTAAGAATCTTTGTGAATACATGCCCAGAAGTAACTTTCTGTATTTGGATACAATTCTTGTGTCAAGAATAAGCCAGAGTTTTTGCATATAGCAATTTTTTATTCTTAGAAAAATTCTAAGAATGAAAGCCAGGTATGATTCTAAGAATAAGAATCTTTGTGAATAGGAAAATTTTCTAAGAAAAACGACAATTCTAAGAAAAATTCTAAGAATAAGACTAATTCTAAGAATAAGAATCTTTGTGAATACGGGCCCTGGTTTGTTGAAACGTTAGCATTGTCCACCAGGGACAGTGGACAGTGGTATTAGGGAAACTCTACCTTATATTACACTCTCTTGTTTTAGATTTTTTTTGGCCAATGTATTCAGATATTAGCATTTACTGTATGACAAAAAACTGAATAAATGCCTCTCTATAGAAACTCAGAAGTTTAAGTGACTTCATGGTTATCTATTTTTTTTACAAATAATCAAGCAATCACTTGACTCTACCATCAGTGGTTATGGTTTCAGACCCAGGTCATGACATACATGTGGAGAATATTGGTGCCCTGTGCCAGTAGGACCTGTTGTGTTGAATGAAACCTGGAACTCTGGCACAAAAAACAAACAACAAATGTTAAAAATTGGACAAAATTAAGCATAAAATTGACAAATACTACATTATCTTGGTAAAATTACAACATCAAACAATTTTATGAACTGATTATTTGAAAAATAGCCCTGTGTGATTTTCACATGAGACTAGGTTATCCTTTTAATGACCAGAAACATGACTGACCCATCATGTTGCTCTCTACTTTCTTTTCTTCCATTATAATAAATTTGTCTGTATATTTAATATCTTAAAAAGAGTTTTACATTGTTTAAATATATGTACCATATGCATCATATATAATCCAGTAATTAATAATTATAGTTTCTTGTTTATTGTGACATATCTACGTCCATATCTAGATTTGGCTATGTGAGGAAATGAGCAAATTACTTGATATATTGCCACTCTGCTGAATTACCTAAATGAGATTCACAACTCACAAAATGAGCAATTTCTAGTCTGCAGAGAGCAATTTGGCAAACTCTTAAAATATGCCTTCATTTACAGGGGTGTTCCACTGGGGCTGACTTGTCGGTAACTAAGGATTTTTGGAGGGTCGGGAGCAATGTTAACATAGTAGGTTTATGGTCGGTTGTGATTTCCTGGCTTGCCGTGGAGGGTCGGCAAAATATCAAGCATGAACTCTTGTTCCTGACCTTGGCCCCGTCCACTTGAAACCGGCTTGTCTTAGTCACTTCCCGTCTTGCCTTTTCACTTCCCATGTTGTCCCATTCACTTCCAGTCTTGTCCTGTTCACTTCCAGTCTTGTCCTACCATCAAACCGGCTTGTCTTTTGTCACTTTAGTAGTGCTCATATGCAGTCCATTTCCAGTATGATGTGAGATAAAAATGACCAAGAAGTATGTCTAGAATGACAAAAACAGTGTAAGTAATCATAACTTTGAAATTAACAGGTAGAAAAGGTCCACATGTATGCTGTAAATAATTAAGAAACCTGAAAAAGTGTATTATTTGGTCACATAATAATGTAATTCTCGGCCTATTTCAACAGAGAAATTTCTCCGAAGAAAGAGGATCAAGTATTGACCAATCTAGGTCAATAGTAAATATTTGGATCCCATCACATGACCAGAACTACTGCATGCTTACCCTTATGCTTACCCTTACGCCCAGAGGCTCGAAATTATATGGTATAAATATGCAGAGAAATTGCTCACACGAAATATTGAAGGTGTCATCCCCAGAGGTCCGAAATTGGAATATAAAAGCCAGCAACGAGCAAGAGAGCCTTCATTGTCACGTGAGATATTGTCAGAAGCACACCACTCTCTGCTTGTTTGAACAGAAAGTAACATTTTTAATGAAAATTTTTTGGGGCACAATCTGAAGCACAAATACGTACATTGATTTATTTCTGTTATAATATCAAAGCAAAAAACCTGAAAACTGTAATTAAAATAACAAAAATGTCAATTTTGAAGTTCTGGTCACGTGATGGGATCCAAATAATCAGCCTTGACCTAGTTTTAAACTTGTTTATTGGTCGACACTTGATCCTCATTTTTCACAGAAATTCATCAAAAACTGTAATGGCAATACCAACTGCAAGTCTGGTCATGATTCTATATATTTCTCCAGTCCTGTCTGTTTGCCAGTATGGCTTGTTGTGACTTGATACAGCTTGTCTGTTAGGGGGTTGGGGCTTGTCCTGGTAGTTAAAATCTAGTCCTGTACAAATTATCCTGACACCAAGTCAGGTTGGCCTCTAGATCCAGACAAGTCTTGATGTATTGAGTCCTGTCGGGGAGGTGAAATAGACCCAGATTTTTCTTGCCTTTTTTGTGAATTTTTGTCCCCGACCCCCGATTTTTACAACTGATCATATAGTTGTAGAGTCAGTAGTAGGGTCGGCTCAAGGTGGAACACCCCCATTACCATCAATATCAATGTTAGTCGCCATATTCTTCCTCAGAATGGTAATGTACAGAATAACCTTGAGGATGTTTTGTTTGGAGCCAACACATCTACTGAAATATTCATCAGTTTTTATTCTTCACCACAGACTGTTTTTGACCTTAATTAGGGGGACATACTGAGCGGTATATATCTTTTTCTGTATTACCCTGCAACACTGACTGTGCATAATCAGCATTACAAATTAGTAAACAAGAGCTGATTTATCGTTAATATTTCATTAGTTATGCTCAGGTTCAACCTTAGAGATTTTAGGTCACGACTAAAGACGACTTTGAAATCCTCAATACCGTACCATACTCTGCACAAATCTTCATCAGTCTTTCTTTCCATTGTTCAGTGTGTGTGTCTCCATATGATGGAATTTTTTTAACCATCTGAAAATTCACCGCCAGTCATCACTTTGATATCGGCTTTCATTAGTCCTTCTATTGTGTCCCCCTCCCGTAGTAAACCTATAAAAGCTGTAGTGTACACATGGTGATGTTGCCATCTTTATCGTCATAATCTACAGGGCAAACTCTGTCAAGCCAAGAAGTAAGCCAGGTTGGGATAAAAATTATTTATTAGTAATAATCTACACTGTGGGCTTGTCCTGACCAGTGTGACCCAGGTATAATGGTAGCCTGGGTATGAGGTTGCTGCAACCCATACTGTGGGGCCTGGGATGGCTGTGCTCTGCCAACAACTGTTTCTCGGTTAGGGATGTTTGCAGTTGCTTGGAAACTCGTTGTAACTGCTGCACCCAGCATGGATCCTGCTCCTTGGGCTACTGTTGATAACACTGGCCCTCTCTGTGAGGTTGCAAAGGTAACTGCATTAGGTATTGTCTGTACCTGGTGCATATGATTTGAGGTATGACACCTTGTGAAGACAGTTTGTGTATTTAAAACATTATTTCCAGCCCCTTGCTGTGCATTCATTTGATAGGCCTGGGCAAACAAGCTGGAGGTGGTGGTACTAGTGGTGCTGTTAGAGTGAGCATGTACTGGGATACGGACTCTGGAGCTCTGGATTGGACTGCACTTTCATCTATAGATGTATATGCTCCTGTTCTGTTCACCGTACCAGATATTAAACTGTCACTTGCCTGCCTATTGGGAACTACCCTCTTCCGTTTCCTGGGGGTGGAGGTAAAGGTGTCAGTGTGTAATTCCTGTTCAACTTGTGTCATTCTAGCCGATAGTTTCTGTAATTCTGCCAGTATTAATTCATCTGTCCTGAGATTAGTGTACTGATGTTGTGAAGTACTTGTAGTAGTCAAGGTGTTGAATGTGTTACTACTAACCGAACTACTTGAGGGCCCAGCCCGTATTGGACTGGGTAATCTGCCTGCAGACTGCTGGGAGAGAAGGGCACTGGCCGCAGCTGTTGCTTGTTCAGATGTGATGTTAGTTGCCATACCTGTCCTATCTATAACAGCGTCTTTCAACAGGTCTAATATGTGAGCTATCACACTTGCTACAAAAGTGTTCCATAAACTAGTAGTGAAAGACTATAGTTACATAAAACTGTTTGGCTAAAATTGATAGTAAAACGCAGGTAAAATCCCTTGATATAGATGAACACAAGAATTTTCAAATATTCCACGTCTGATCACTTCCAAGTTCCACAGTAAACAAAATAAGGCGCCAAACTGTGGTCATGTGACTAGCTTTCTAACCTAGCAATCACTTAAGGTAGGTCTACAAGTACTGCCGTAACTTCTGGCTTGAGAGGCTAAGCCCCTAATAGGCAAAGCCAACAAGATCTGACCAGTATCACTGCAGGTGGCGATGAATACACAAGGATCCAAAGTCGCAGTGATGTATCGTCACCTGCTAAAGTACTATCTTCAGAAGAGGTAGACTGTATCGATCTTCATTGGTCATCTTTAAAGGATGACTTCAGCGTTTTTGACATACATATTTTTTAAGTGTAAATTCAAGCTTTATATATTATCAATATACTGACAAAGTTTTATGTGTCAAAGTTGCCTATATCTGCTGTAATTTGCATTTAAAAGTACAGAAGCACTGCCTTATTTGGGTAGTCACACGTTCCCTCCCGAAAATTGCCGAGTGCACATGAAGTAAATAAACATGTGTGGGTGACGTCATTTGTGTTCACTTGCCTTGGTTTTAGCTTAGAACTGTTCTGATATATACTGCTTTTTACGTTATATTATCTCTTATAAAATGGAGCATTTCAAGGACATAGTAAATGTAACAATGTTCTAACTGTAGTTTGAGCCAATAAAACTTACAAAATGTGTGAGTTTATATAAATATAAATATAGCATGATCCACTGTGGGGGTGAACTGCGGACACTAATACTGAGAACAAGCACTGTTTATATTCTTTGCTGTGAACAGTGTATATTTATAACACTCTCTTCTTTTATCAACTATAAGATGTGAAATGAGATGAGTTTCTGGTAAATGTTTCATGGTGAAAGAAAATGCTGCAGTATCAAGTATTTAATCTGGGCCATCTAGCTATTTTCTGTGTGGAAAGGTATATCAATTCAGAAAAGCTTCAGTTAACATTTGTTTCACTCTATAAAGTGCACACTTATTAACTTTGGAAATCTAAAATTTAGTTCATTTACGTGAATATTTAATTTTAGCATATTATTTAACTATTGAAATAACATATAAAGAAATAGTCCAGAAGGCAAATAAATATATTAGTTCCTGGTATTTACAAATATATAATCTCAAGCCTTCAACAGGGGTGTATTTTGTAACTGCTGAATTATACACTACTTCTTCTGTTTTAATGTTGCTTTGAACACTGTATAATAGGTCATATCATGACAGGTAGTTTACAGGCAGAGGAAACCAGTACATACATGGTGCTGTCCTTTAAACTGCCATCCATCAGTAAGAAACTACCATCTTTCCCATGTAGGGTTCTGGGTTTGAACCGCCTACATCAGAGATGTAACTATATTATAATTAAGGTAATTCAACTCCAGACTATTACTATGTTCTGTTCCCCCCACCCTTCCAATTTTCCATCTATCAGATCAGAGAAATATTAATTCACAGTATGAGATTATTTTTGTGCATTTTAATGAGGTTTTTTGCAACACAAGTGCTGTTCACCAGTTCTGTCCAAAACAAGTGTGTCTAGAGGTTTCAATAAATGATCGAACATATAAACTATGTGACGAGAACAAAGAAAATGATCAGTCACAATAGTATGTAAATAGATGGTTATAATTTAGTTTTTACTTAAAGTGTAGAAGTTTTTACTTGAGGATTCAAAAGCACTTCTAAAATCACATGAAAATATTAACTTAACTCTTATTGGATATATTAACTTTTTTAAAAAAAAAATTGCTTAACTCTGGTTTCATTATTTTCTATAAACCTCCAGGCTTTCATCTCTGTGGTGGTGGATTAAAATATATGATATAATGGAATAAATGATGATCCCGTGTTGCAATGTGACCTTATAATTATGATAAAAGTGATACAAACACTCAGCTTAGAGCCAACTTTTAAATTTACATCTCTCTCCTTTTAGCAATTTTGCCTTGACCAAGGTTGTAAAATTGAATAACTGACTATTTTTGAACAGCCACATTATCTACATTTACTGGCCTCAGTATCTAGATATCAAAATTCAGCTGAGATCATGCACAGATGACCTCTTTGTCTGAGATAAACATGGATAAATTGAAAAGAAGAGAATAGTAAGAGAGAAAAATATAGGTTATGTTTTGATCATTTTGAAAAATCAGAAAAAAAATCTTTTCTAGTTTCCTTTTACTAATTATATAATTCGTAATTTTATCCTTCAATAACTATGTACAATTTACCATTTTAAACTGACAATTGCAAAAATAAATTGAGGAGACAAAAACAGATATACTGTATAAATAGCACTGTTTTTATCCCTGCATACACAGCCCATGAACACATATGATGCAAACACACCACGTGACTGGTGAAAAGAGCCGAAGCAGGCAGTTGTAAATTTGAAATTTATCTCCTGTTATAAAAGCTTGTTTATGAAGTAAACAGACTACTTCGGGTACTAATAGTACCAGATACATGTTTTAAATAGGCAAGAGTATCATATCCTGCATTTAACTCAGAAGTGAAAAAAAACACTGAAGTCATCCTTTAATCCATCAAATGTCTTTTATCAGTCTTCATCAGTTGCCAACGGTCTTACAACAATAGTATATATCAGTACAAATACCTTTCTTAATCAACTTATTTCCATGTTGAATAAATGCACAACCTCCAGCTTAAAATGACAGTATCAACTTGACAGAACCACCATGAGTTTTGAAAGATCTTTATGCCAGACCAAGTAAACCCCCTTTCACGTAAAATTGGGCAACTGTCAAAGACTTGCTAATCGTGTACAGTCTAAGTTAATTGTCTGTGTGAAGCAAGGTCTTGGATGTGGGTCCGGGCATTATATAAAATACACCTATGTTATATATATATATATCTATAGACTTATTTTACTTATTATTTATACAAAATCGTGGAAAGTAAAAGTAAAGTAAAACATTCCTTATTAGACATGCACCACAATATATCACCCATGAAGATTAACAATATTATACTGGTGCTATGCAATGTTAATATATTGCCATCTTCATTTCTTAATGTACTTTTTATGTATACGTCATTGGAGAAGTTTTCTGATTGAACTTCAACACAAAGTTTAGTTTGGGTATTATTGTTTCTGGGGTTGTTCCATTGGTCTAACTACTCAGTCAACAAGATTTAAGACAGTTAATATCCCATGGAAATTTTTCCAAAAATTGCTCCCCGATGTTTTTTCCCATATTTGTAATGTGAAATGCTGTACCTCCTGTGAAACACAGCAAGGGGGGTTTAATACCACCTATGATAGGTAGAAATTTTAGACATTTCCAAATTTCCATGTCGGTTGCCTTGGAACCAGGGAATCCTATAGTTACTGACAGAAGTGTGGCAGTACATGGAGGAATTAGGGGTTATATTAATGTCAATAAACATAGCAAATAGTACCTGTACTCAGGCATAAAGATTTCTCTCTGACTCTATGTCACATCGTTATCTTCACCAAGGCAGTTATGTCATTGGGTGTGTTCATGTGTCTCTCTTTACAGTTACTCCACAACTCTGGTCAATGGATCATTCTGAAAATATCTATGTCAGTAGAGCCTGAACAAATACAGAAGTGATTAAATTTAGTGAAGATCCAGATAATATGCTGGATAGAAAAACAAATCCATTTTCACTGAATTTTCAATGCATTTGCCTTTGTGTTGCATATTACTTTATATTTACATTGTCAGGGTATCCGATCATGAGGGTTCAATTAAAAGGCAGTATTTGGATGAAACCACGGTATGGGGGCTAATCAACTGTATTAGTGGAGGCATGCACTCTCGGAGTGCTTCATCAGAAAGTAGAGAAACAGTTTACTTTAGGATCCAGTGCAAACGTGCTCCAGAATGTTTTAAACTATTAAAAACTATCAGAGTTTTTAGGCCAGCAAAGGTCATTGTTTGCAGTTTACAGATACTCTAGAGGTCCATCATTTGTTCAATGTCAACGTTTGACCTACAAAGCAATTTATTTTATCATGTTTACACTACACTCATCTCAATTTCAACAGTGACGCAACAACTAAAATATGAAAACATTCGACCAGTTTCTTTTCCTGTCGTTCTGGAGATATGTGGAGAGAGCACAAAAGATGTGTCCTCAAGTGTTACACGGACTCACTAGAGTGACAAAAATTCTAAAATATAGTGTTGTGCAACTTGGAATTATGTAGCTAAAAGCTAGAGTCTAACTCTTGTCATTCCTCCAATAACTGCGCATTTTCATTTGCCGATAAATATCTATTAAATAGCATGATGCCATGTCATTTTTCCACATTTGAATTAACATAGCTGTGATGCTAAAGCCATCATATACTGGAGGAATAACCTTTGATAATGGGACACAAAGAAATAACTGCAGCTCATCATTCACTATTCTATCTTGCTAGTTTTGGTGCCTGTATTTTATGATTCTGGCCTGGAGGTTTTGGAAACCCAAATCATGAAACAAATACCTCCTGTAGAAACCAGAACAGCGTATGGGATAAGAGATTGAGTTTTCCACAGTAATGAGATTGGTAACACACAGAAATTGTGATGAAATTTCAGTCAAGTGTTAAATACAGGAGGTTATTTAGGTTTATGGTCACTTCATTCATAGGTTAATTTAGTTTCAGTGATACTGGAAAAGTGTGCTGGATTTTCATAAGGGAAAAAACTTTTTGCCAGTGGGGCAAGGCAGTTTTGTAGAAAGTTGGTTTGTTTTTAGACTGTACTCAGCAAAACCTGCATAATTTCATGTTATATCTTGCTGCTGGATAACTATGAAGCTTTGTGGTGTATGCATATTTGTCTTAATGACAACTCTTGTAATCTCAGGAGGTAAGAATATTATGTAATAAACGTTCAGGTAAACGTTTATTTTCACAACTACTCACAGATTTTCACTTTTTATATCTATATTATGATTTTGAGAAACATTCTACAGATTTTCATGCTTTTGGTACATATGCTATGATTGTGACACAGACTAATGTTGTAATTATGAGAGAGTGCTGTAGATAGCATTAACTTATAATAACAAGAAAACGCTCTGTCACAGTTATGGCAATGACTTACCTTGCACTTATACCCCAGTTTCACTGTCAAGTGTTTACTTCTCAAAAGCCCCTGTCCGGAGCCTGTGTGGGTGAGCGCAAGTGCTCCAAATGATCACAACTTAGAGGGCTGTTCCATTTCTGCAATATGTCTTTAACCTTACTCCCGATCCTTAGTCTACTGGGCTTGGGAGGTAAATATTTTCAATAAGAGTGATCTTAAAGTCATCGTTCACACAAACTATCCCAAACCGTTCCCGATCCTTATCAGTTTTATAACATCGTCAACCAATCCTATTGTCATCTTTTAAATCTTACAATGATCTTAAACGTATCTTTCAGTCGTATAGTAGTCTTTCCACCTTACAATGATTATAAACCTATCTGTTTCATCTTAAGAGACTAGCAAACCAATCGGATGGAAAGGGAAACTATCACATATGTATCAGAGGATTTTCGGAGGCAATGGCAATCAGGAAGCTATCGGGAAAATACCTTGTGCATCGGATACACATCCTAAACCCATCTTAAAATCTATTATAAACTATACCCTGAATCATGCATTTTCACAATCAGGAGGAATCAAGTTTATGATATATCGTAGAAATATAACAGCCCCATTATCTTTTTGGCCATGAGTTGAACACAGCTTATACTTAGGCCGCAACAGCTTATCTTTAGAGTGCTACACAGCTTATCTTTAGGCTGTTTTGACTAATGTTGTTTACCTCTATGGAGCCAAGTGGTATTTTCTAGAGAGACAATCTGTCATACGATTCTCCCATGTTCTGCACAAGTATTTTGAGGCTTCTTACTAAAAGTTATGTTAAGTTGGTAGTTGTAAGTAACAGCTTGTAAGGAATAGCTTTTCAATTGTAGGGCAAATTTTTAGTCACAAAAGACTAATGGGACAAATCCTATGTTTTGCCTGTTTTCCCTCCACTGATATGATGTAATTACTACATTGATGTTTAATAGAAGGATTTTAAATGTGGTCTTTATTTAACTATGGCTAAAGATTGATTGTCACAAATTGTAATGGACGTCAAGCATAAATAATCATTTGGAAAATGGCAGCCATCAAACATCTATTTATTATGTCAAAAATCCTATTTGTTTTTCTCTATCGTTACTTGCAGCGTCCGTTATATTGATGAATAATAAATACATAGATAATTTATGATGAGTCATAAAATGTTTTGAATTATTAATATAGTCTTCCCTACACACAAACTGGTGAGAGATATGCTTCTCAAATTTGTAACTGCTGCTTCTACCATTTTTCAAATTGTACAACAATGGAGAGTCTAGTAGACAGAACAATCAAAACGGACACCATAAGCTTTATCATCTCTCCATTGTACTCTCTGGTCCACAAAACTCTACATTTTTCATATATGTTGTATTGAATGTAGATAACCATTGAATGCACAGATTCAGTGGGTTAGTCATTGAATGTGTACATTCAATGGCTTGGTCATTGAATCTACACATTCAATGACTAACAGCCATTAAATGTGTACATTCAATAGTTTAACTGTGGAATGTGTACATTCCACAACCATAGTCATTGAATGTGTATAATTATTTATTATGAACTTAACAAATGCAAATAAGTTACTGATACTATGTGAAATGGAACTTATTTTTGTCATTTTCTCAATAAATCACATCTGTTGATATTAACATGAAATAAACTTTTGATTATCTGTAGTCAGAGTTGATTATCTGGAGTCAGATACATAGTTATGCATTATAAAAACTGTTTGGTTTTCTAAACAAAAGTTTATCTTATTCTGTTTTCTAATTATAGTGTCCCTAAGAACCTCTCTAACTATACAGGGGTGCCACTATGGGGCTAATTACAATTAAATACCCAAATTGAACACTTAATTAGATGAATTAATTGCTATCTCATTCTTTCATTGAGAGGCCAAATATTTTAATATTTGGGGATTAAAGTAGAGCTTATAATAATACAGCTTTTGTAATCATTTTAAGAATTTATCAGAAATAATAAATAATGCAATGAAATATATGACATTTATGTCATTACATCTTTGGTTATAAATTTTAATGTTACAGACTGATCCTTCTTTATGTTCATTCCTGAAATGTAACACTTTTATTTCACTTAATTTAATTGTTTATAATTATGCTAAATATCCAATTTAGGCTATAAACTAAGTCTTTGCAATCAATATCTGTACTTCATATTTCATTATTTACACATTCCATGCCTAGGGTTATTGAATGTACACATTCAATGATTTTAGCCATTGAATGTACACATTGCACAGCTAACCTGTTGAATGTATACATTCAATGATTTGCCCATTGAATGTACAGGCTAATCATTGAATGTACATATTACCCCCAGGGGGAGGAAATAACAATCAGAAATGGAGTTAAAATTCTATTTATTCATTTTATTTTACATTTTGATTAAATTATTGTTCTAAAATAGTTATAAAGTAGTTATAAGTTAAGGCTGAAGAACAGATATGCCAAATCACAAAATCCACCAGGGCGGAGTTGGTCATACGAAACATGACAGAATACTCATAGAATTTAGAAATTTTGAAACCAATATGGTGTCCAAAAAGAAAATAAATTATCAGTTAAGTAATGTTACAACAGGGAAAGAAACCGCCCTGGGGAAAAGCCAGTAATCCGCAAGTAAAGGGATGAATTTTAAAATTTGGAAGGGGTCTGACCCCTGGAGGTCACAAAAGGTCAAAGGTAGGTTAAAGAGCGACTTATGACGCATGGAGATGGTAAACAAGTGACTGTTTGTATAGATGATGAAGTATAAGTGAGAGCCACCATCAGCAAGATAATTGTAAACTGATATATAAAAAAATGTGAACAGCTACATAAAAATAAAGTACAACACATAGGTCAAGCATAAGATTATGACTAGTGAAATATCCTTAGTACTTGTCATGTATGTAAATCTTGACAAGTTTAAAACTTAGTCAGGTTTTATATAAAACTTTATGGAGGTCTGCCACGTGAAGTTCATATGTGAGGCAACCCCATATGAAATGCATTGGTTTCCAGCCATTCAAGGTAAAACCGTTATTGTTGCTGAAAGCAGATATTAATCCAACTAGTCTGAGGTCAGACTGATGTTTCAGTTGAGGTCAAATTAGTGAATACAGGACAATAAAGTAGATAATAAAACCCAACAGTGACAAACATGACAATCTGTTCCTCACCCCCAGAACTATATACCTGTAACCTGTCTAGCTCACCATCAACAACTCCTTACAGAACTGTGCAATACAGCCCACCTTAGGTTCAAATTTATTAAAAAACATAACCTAATAAATAGGTTACTTGCACTTCAGTAATAGCCCTAAATGTCATTGTTATTGGTGATATCACAAGTTATAATTTAATCTACATGGAAGGAAAGTGTCCATGGCAAGCCATTCACAACAAAGGGTCAGGAGACCAGCAAGGGAAGCACTCCACCACTATAATAGAACTCCAAACACACTCCGAACCAAGGATATCACATGGTATTAGGTAGACTGCAGAAGAGGAAACAGGCCACACTCCTCATAATAAATAACACACAGGGACGCGATCTCAATTTAAACAGCATCCACGGATGCTGGTCATTCTGCATGAAGCATATGAAAAATTCCCACACACCAATCACCTCAAACAGTTGACAACCTGGCAGTAGAAAACTATAATGTACATTGTAACAGACACATGCTGTCCAAAGTGTAAAAATTTATTTACAAAATATTATAACTGTTATAACAATAATATAACATGACGAGTATTCATGATATAATAAAGGTATGTATATAGAACAGCCAGTACAATATCAGTCATTATAAGAAAGGGCCTCTGCACCCTATCACATTTGTAAATTTTGAATGGGTGGGTAGGGAGGGATATTTTTGATGTCCCTCCGACCACAGAAATTGGAATGGAACAGCGCATGTGCAAGCACAGTGACCAAAAAGAGGCCAACCAATCAAAAATTGCCAAGTGGTCAGTTATTGGTCAACCCTAAAATACACTGACCACTGGCTAAGGTACCCCCCTGAAGGAATGAGCCTGGTGGCACTCTAATGCCACCCAGCACATTACCCCCAGGGGGAGGAAATAACAATCAGAAATGGAGTTAAAATTCTATTTATTCATTTTATTTTATATTTTTATTAAATTATTGTTTTAAAATAGTTATAAACTAGTTATAAGTTAAGGCTGAAGAACAGATATGCCAAATCACAAAATCCACCAGGGCGGAGTCGGTCATATGAAATATTACAGAATACTCATAGAATTTAGAAAGTTTGAAACCAATATGGTGCCCAAAAGGAAAAGAAATTATCAGTTAAGTAAATGTTACAACAAGGAAAGGGATGAATTTTAAAATTTGGAAGGGATCTGACCCCTGGAGGTCACAAAAGATCAAAGGTAGGTTAAAGAGCGACTAATGACGCATGGAGATGGTAAACAAGTGACTGTATAGATGATGAAGTATAAGTGAGAGCCACCAAGCAGCAAAATTAGGAAAGTAGATGTGACTGAAAGGCTGCAGACACTGCAGAGGAGGAAGTAGGTGTGGAGTTAATGTATTTCCAAACAGCTCGTCTGGACCAGGTACCATGCAACATTATATCTTGCAAGGAAACCCTATGATTAAAGGCCCAGCTGGTACCTGCCTTTCTAAATATATGAAATGTTAACAAAGGAAAGATGTTGAGATCCACTTAAATCCTCTTAAGGTGTTTCCTAGCCATGGAATCAGTAAGGACAGTTGATGAACAGGAATTGGAAATGCGATATAAGGGGTCATTATTAAGACCAGGAATCGTTGCCTGCATTAAAGCAACTGGACATATGGGAGATGAACCCAAACTCGGGATGACAATGGTTCGAACCTGTCTCCTATCCTGAAGGGTTTTTGATCGTTTTATAAGAATGGTAGCGCCCTGTGAAGTAAAGAAAACGTCCCCCTTACATAACTGTCTGGTGGAATCAAACAAAGCAACTCAAAATGAGAAAAAAAAGCCAGGGAGTATAAGGACTTGTACACCAATGAATGCTAGTACTGGTCACACTGCAAAAGAATTCGTTAAAGGATTTGATCATCTAAGAAAGCAGTAGTTATGAGATGCAAATGTCTATTAATTTTTAAAGCATGAATGAACATGTGCACTCTTTGATCAGAAAAGTGGGTAACAGGCAGGCCATGTTTAGCTGTTACAGTTTTTA
The DNA here is from genome assembly GCA_964017235.1 of Sabellastarte sp. h YS-2021. Classification (NCBI taxonomy): domain Eukaryota; kingdom Metazoa; phylum Annelida; class Polychaeta; order Sabellida; family Sabellidae; genus Sabellastarte; species Sabellastarte sp. h YS-2021. The sequence continues at coordinate 144,417,963 of OZ024928.1, forward strand.
TTACTGACAAATAATTTTCAATATTAGATGGAGAGATGGAATTTTCATGTAAATATTCCAAAAACATAAGAATATGTGAAGAATTTACCTGTAATGGCGACAGCCCAACTGCCACCAAGAAAGTAATAAAGTCTCTATGCATATGAGTGTAATTTCTCTGTGTAGCAGGTCTATAAGCTGTCTGCAGATGAGCAAAGGCCCTGGTGGCCAGCTGGGCTGTGGCAGGAGTGTGATCTGAAATAAATTAAATAAAATGATTGAACATCATCAAGTCAATATGTGCAGGGACCCATGTATGATAGGTCAATAACTTTTCTTGCAATTTTTCTTGGTTGTGTGGAGTAATAAACCATCTAGATAACAAATCCGCAATGTGGTTGGATCTGCCTTGAATATGTTGGACAGTTAAATGAATATTATAGACAGCCGTGAGTAACCATACATTTCTGGCGCATGCGGCCAGTATAGAATCTCTGGCCTTTCCTGTTGTCAAGATCTCCACGACAGGGAGGTTGTCACACCGAATACTAATATTTTTATTTTCCCAAGTGCAACCATAACATTAAGAATTTCCACATAATTAATATTATAGTGCTTATAACCACGTGGAAAAGGAATACTATAGACCATTTGATTAAAGCAACCACCTAAGCCTGTCAGTGATGCATCCAAGAAAATAGTGTCATGTATTTTCCTAGTGTCATAATAGGTAACGCCATTATAGGTTTTTAGGAAAACCACAAACCAGTTAAGGTCTTGAGCAAACTCTTGGGTTAATTTAATATGATTTTTATCATGGTTTTGCCCCAACACTGTCAACATCCTATTTAGGAAATACCTTGCAGGGTGTACGCATTTGCATATATATAGAAGCGACCCAAGTAAAGATTGAAGCTGATTTTTTGTACTGGACTGTTTAGAAGTCTAAGAATGACATAGCTTTATGATTTCAGACAATTTTTCTGAAGGTATTCAGATTGTACGAGTTGTAGTATCGATTAGTATACCTAAACAGGTAGCTGCAGTGGCAGGAGGTACCAATTTCTCCTGACTAATGTCCAAACCCAACTGGGCTAATAATAAGTTAAGAAGAAAATTGTAAGCATGTTATATTTCTGAGGGCAAACCAGTATATATAAGATCATCAATGTAATTCCACAAGTGTGGAAAAGCATGTTGATGCATTATGTGACGTATTGTGTTGGAACAACGCTGAAAAAACGTCGAGCCGTGATGAAAGCCAAATGCCAACAAGGCTTTGGGATCAATCCTGATGTGTCTGAATGCTCTACTGATGTCTATTTTGAAAAGCATGGCTCCTGGACCCAATTCCTTCAGTGTTTAGTGATATTGTCAACAGAGGGGTATGTAAGCTTAAAATGTGTATTGAAATATACATCAGGAATGACCCCACCATTTACTGAAGCACCCTTGGGCCAGCTTAGATCCAAAATGGTCCTACATTTGTTAGAATCCTGTTTTGGATGTGTCATTAAAGGAGAAACATGAATTTTGAAAGGAGGATCCTTAAAAGGGCCTAATATGGCTCCATGATGTACTTCTGTGTCCAAGTATTCTTGTACTTAATCTGGGAATTGTTGAGCCGACTTATGATTTTCCAATGTTGTTTGAAGAGAAACTGACCTATCAAAATCAAGGGGGAAACCAAAAGTAAGTAGATCGATAAGCTGTTTATCCCAATAATTACAAAGATATTTCTTCCAATTTTTAATATTTAACTGACCCTGAACTGCAATTCGAGCTGCCATAATATTTGGAAAATCTGTTTTCGTGACAATCTTATGTGCTTCTATTATGTCCGGAATTCTAGCCCAATCTACAGTAGGACCATTATATGTTTGTAGAGGAGTCAAGGGGACAAACCCAGAGAGTGTGCAAGTTTGTGATAAACAATTGTTATAGTCATCACACTGTGTTCTATTATTCCAGATATGATCCGGTATACGTTTCTTATCTAAGATAAGAGTATCTTGACATTGGAAATGCAAATCCCCCAATTCCTGGCAAGTATTGTGGTTACTCAAATTTTTATCAACTGAAAGGGACAGTACCATGACCTTAGCTGGCGACTGAAGAGAAATATTCGTAGTAGTAGAGAAACTCAAAGCAGCAACCTTATCTGTTTGTGTGCAAGTATCTAATGTACCTTGTGCAGGTAATTCAGGTAACATAGCAAAACTTTCAATTGGAACATTGCTTTGGAATTCTCGTGCAATCACATTCAATTGTGATGTCTGAGATCTGATTTTATTTTCATGTACACCACCTCTGATAGGAGATCAGTTTTCATGATTTGAACCCATGACTTCCGGTTTCCGATTCATACTAATGGCCTGGTATGATTCTGCTGACAACAACTGTGGTGTTTGTGTGACAGTGCAACAAGAATCAGCAACAAGAGGTAGTTGGGTAACTTTTGCCACACTGTCATTATGTGCATCAGTTTTGCCTTCTTGCTCAGCCAATATTTGGAATCTTTTACATAATTGCAACTTAAAACCACTATCTGGTGACCTCACCTTGTCTTGAGGCCTTAAGGTTACTTTTTCCTGTCTCTGAAGTTCTGTAACTGCCTTACAGGTCACAGCATGGGAATCTGGCTTATTGTTACAATTTTGGTTCCTAGTCTTGTTTCTATATGCTGGATGATGTTGTAATGCATCACTTTGATAAGTGTTTGACTGTACAGATCTCTCAGAGAGGGACTGTGTTCGAACCCTTTTACCGTGTGTCATAACTCGGGCAAAGGATCTGCCATTAAATTTATTTGAAAACCCTCTAGAGGTGTAAAACCAAGTTTTCCATTGACAATTAGTGACATTAAATTCTTTGCATTTAGTACTATCTTTGCACCAGAACATATTTTCCTGAGGAGTGTGGTAGTTATGAGCTACCCCTCACCTATTCATTTTATTGAATGTATACATTCACTAATTTGCCCATTGAATGTACACATTTAATAGTTTGGCCCACTGAATGCATATATTCAATGGTTATCCACATTCACTACAACATATATATGTCATGGTAGAAAGTTCAATCTGGTCGAATTTAAAATTCTACCGGTAGAAAGTCCAGTTGGAGTTTCTACTGGTAGAAAGTCCAATCAAGGAGGTTTGGGTATTTCCCTAGGGTCCGAAATCTAATAAACTTGGTAGACATTCCAACTGCTCACAATCTGGATGAGGAGAGAGTACTGCAAGCTTTACATGTTAAGACCAGCAACTGAGCAGTTGTGACAAAAAATGCTGGGTCTTAATAGGTCTGAATAGGTCAACTCAATGCCATGTAGAAAGTGACTGCTGTCAAAATTCAATTGGCTAAAACTGTACTTCCCTTGACAAATAGTGATGGAATTTGATGCTGATTGTAAAATTCTTGAAATAGAAAACTGAAATATTCAGTCATGTCTATATCAAATCTCTATTATAGTAAGATATTTTTTTTCTTCATTTTATGAAAGTTGCGCTTTGCTTATATGACAGATTTTCAATAGTGGTGTTCAGACATCACGCTTGTCAGTCCTCCCCACCCCAAGATTCTCACTGCCTGTATCTGTGCTTTAGTAACTTGGGTTGGCATTCTCAACCACAGGGACTTTTGTTACAAACATTCTCATTGGCTGACCTCTGGTCTGACCCCTAAAGATTGGGGTCCTCTGTTTAGAATCTGAGAGCAAAGGGACTAGACTGAAATAATTTTGCTCTCAACTATGATATTTAAATTGATCTTATGCGCTTATGTCTATTTTTAACGTTGATTTTAAAAGTACTATTCATCTGCAAGTTGTGTACTAGCTATTTATGAACTGACAATAACTGGAACGTTGTGCTATAGGCCTGAATTGATAGCAAGTAATAATAAAGTAATAAATGAAGTCAACTGCTGATGAAACAATGGTGAAACCCAAGAAGAAAGGCAGTAAGATTGATGGTCGAGACTCTCAGCTGAGCAAAAGTAAGCTAGTTAGTTCCATGTCTCCACATGGACAGCCATCAGTCGCTCCTAAGCAGGACTTTCAAGTTAAGAGGGCTTCGACCTTGAGGACCAAAGCGACAGCGAAGATGGCTCTGACTCTGCTGATGGAGGCAGTGTGTCACTACAACTGAAGATCTTGGGCAAACTAGGGAAAGTCTCCAGCATATTAGACATTGTGGAATAACAAGTAGCAGATAGTAGCAGCAACGATGTCAGGGGGGAAGGAAGGACTTACACAAGTTAAGTAAATGGTGTAACAGTAAATATTGTGACAGCAAACATAGTGACAGTAAAAGTAGCTTAGTTAAGCGTAAAAAGTATGACAGTTCAAGTGAATCTGATGATGATTGTGATATCCCAATTCTAAACACCTTGAGATCCTCAAAAGCCATCCAAAAACACGTCAGTAGGGCAGTAGCGGATCTGGAAAAATCTCAGGCAACGAAAAGTCAAGACCAAGTCATAAAATCGAAAAGTGTGTGTGTGTGTGTGTGGGGGGGGGGGGGGGGGGGGCTTGATGTTGTAATGGCTAACAAGGTTACATTGTCTCATGAATACATACTGGAGGGTCTGAATAGACAAGTCACATTTGATCAGTTAAATCTCACCCAGTTTGTTAATGGTTTGTCAAAGGGGTCTTAGATGAAAGGGATCAAAGTGTCAGGGAAAAAATGCTTAATTACCTATGTGACTTGATGGAAGACACTAACAACTTCTCATGGGCAAGTGCTAAGGCCTCGCATGTGGTTTTACTATGTGAGCTGGAAAGAGGCACAGTGGATTGGTCTAACACTCCACGCATCGACAGAATCCAAAGGGCTCATGCCCATTGTCACACTAGTGGTAACAAACAAAACTTGGTTTGAAACCAAGACTTCCAGCATAAACCATGGTTCTGTAAGGCCTATCAAACTGGCTTGTGTCAGTATGTGGCAGATCATGACCTAAATGGTAAGACCCATAAACACATTTGTGAAAAAAAACCCACAAAAGTTAAAAAAACGAGCAGTAAGCTGCTCAGTAAATGGTAAACTGGGCAGCAAAACAACAAAGGTGAGTAGGGCTTCTGCCTACATTGCTCAACCCACAAAAGCTATTAACTCTAGGGACCTCCATAACAGGGAAGTGTACAATGGGTTTTTTTATAACTCCAACTATGTAAGACAAAATGTGATTCATGTACTCCCAAAAAACAACAAAAGGGCGGATTCTCACAGGTGTGTGCATAATAAGGTAAGTGATACAATAGGCAACACAGGAAAGTGTAGACCCACCAGTAAGATACAGTGTTAAAAAGTTGAAGACGGGGCAGGCACAGCCAACAAATGCATGACATACATCAGGCTGACAACTCTGCCAACGTGGAGGAGGTATGTACACATACTGACATGCACAAATACAAAGGTGGATCCAAAAATTGAAGGTTCAAATAATTCGGTCATACCCAATGCACACACCAATGCCTTAAATACAAAGGTGTCAAATACTTTGTGTAAATCTAACAACCAAATTACATTGTATGGCAACTATTATGAATCCGGCGTGGGGTGTGGAGACACAATTGTTCCCAGTGCTGTGTATCAAGCCCTAAATGATGAGGTATTGTTCAAAAAACATTGCTCTGATAAATCAAAGTGTGAAGTAATCTCTGATCAAGACAAAAGCGAAAACAAGTCTGTCCTGTTGTTTGATATTAATCACAGTGGTGACATGGGTAAATGGTTGAATGTAGCCATTCCCAAACATATTCAGGCTTTGTTAGATGGTGACAAAGCATTTGATTGTGTATTGTTTTCTCAGTGGAGGGAACGAAGTGAATTTGATTTTGGTTTAATTCCACTTTCTGACTTTAGAGTTCCTCCTAACAAAAATACAATCCTGGTTTACCCCCCCCCCCCCCCCCCCTTTGAAGCCCATAAACAAAATAAACATAGTGGTTTGCCTAACTTCATGCATTGCAAAATATCTCTCAAATCCCAACTTTGTATTAATGAATGGCAGACCGTTCTCAAAGGCTATTGGGACACCCAGTTAATCGATCTGTTGAGGTTTGGGCTCCCCCTTGATTTCGATAGGAACAGCACTCTAACATGTGACAACAAAAATCATACTTCAGCAACCCACGTTCCCCTTGATGCTGAAGCATATCTAAAACAGGAAGGAAATTTTGGAGCCATTCTAGGTCCTTTTCTGAATGACCCAATCCCTGAATGCCACAAAAGCCCATTCATGACTAGGGAAAAACCCAATTCATTACACAGACACGTCATTGTGGACTTGTCATTGCCTAAGGGTGAATCAGTAAATACTGGTGTTAAGGACTCTGACTGGGGTACAGATTTTGTCTTATCATTACCTACTGTTGCCCATATCACATCATGTGTCAAGGCATTGGGCCTGGTGCCCATCTATACAAAATTGACATAAACAGGGTGTTTTGCCACATCAAATTGATCCAGGTGACCTAGATCTTTTAGGTCTGTCATGGATTTGTTTGTTTATTTGGGGTTTTACATCACTTTCAACACTGTACAGGTCATACTTCACGACGGGTAGTTTGAAGGGCAGAGGAAACCAGTACATATAGTTCGCTAGGGTTCTGTACTGTAAACTGCCGACCAACGGCAAGCAACTACCAGCTTTCCCACTTACGGCCATGACGGGGATCGAACCCCGGCCGCAGAGGTGGGAGGCGAGAGTGTTACCACTCTGCCACCGTGGCCCCGTAGGTCTGTCATGGAATGACACAACGTAATGTTGATATGTGCCTCCCATTCGGGAGTCAACATGGGTTGCTGATTTTCCAACACCTCAGCGATGCGGTGTTTCACATCATGCATCAACATAGTTATGCAGTCATGAATTACATGGATGACTTCATAGGGGTTGTTATGCCTAGCGTCGCACGATATTCTTGCGCCTTCTTGCAGGATCTCCTTGTGTGCCTAGGCTTTGACGTAAGTCAGAAGAAACTAGTTGCCCCCTGTATTAAGGTTACATGTTTAGGTATTGAATTTGACATGTGTTGATGCATAGTCTCTATCCCAGATGAAAAAATGGTGACGCATATCAGAAATTGTTGACACATGGGTGTCAAACGTGTTTGTACAAAACGTGAACTCCAATCCTTGCTGGGCAATTTGCTGTACATCCACAACTGTGTATGTCCAGCAAGGATTTGCTTAAACAGAATGTGAGAACTGTTAAGAAGTAATTATGATGTCAATTTGATAAGTATAGACCTCTTGTCTAGATGGGAAAATACCCAAGCCCAAAATATCAAGTTGCAAACTTTGGTAGCCAATCCAGTGTGGTTAACAGCCCACATGGGATTGCTGGAATTGAATAATGACATGTGAGTTTATAGCATTTAGAATAACATTGAATGTGTGTGATATTATGTTGATATTAACAGATGTTTCACTTTGTTTCAGGTCCTTCGTGACTGGCAAGGTTGAATAGAGAGGCTACAGCAACTCTTATCACTGCATTAAAAACCACATACTCTTTAAGAACTTTCTGGCTTTTTGCACTATCAAATATCAGTCTGACTCATATTATGGCATATCTGAAGTATCTGGTAGAGAATAGTGTCTTTGTTAATATGATTTCTCTGTGTCAGCTCTTAGAGCTAGCTTTATTATTTACCAACTAGATCAAGCAGTGTTTGAAAATCCCCAAATTGCATATTTTATTAAGGCTCTACAAATAAATAGGCCACTGAAAGTGGTCCAGAGAAACATCATGGCCTTGGAACATTTGAGGTCATTAGCGAACCTGTGTGACACCATACATTGTGGTCAGGTTTTTAAAGCAGCTTTTTATTGGTGTTTTTGGCCTTTTTGCATATATCCAACATTGCTACAGACGCCTCAGCAGCTTTTGATGCATCTTGGAACTTAACTGCTGACATTAAAGTTTCTAAAAGGTTCATGAATGTCTCCATTAAATGATCTAAACCTTGCAAACCAGAGACAAAATACATGTGGTTACAGTCCCCAAAGTGGCATCTCACATCACCTTGAACTCAGCTGACACTGTTTTGATCTTTGACCTCGACCTGACCCAAATGGTGATGTTCACTTCACCGTGACCTCGCTTGCCATGATTTGACCTTTAACCTTGAGTTGACCCCAATGACCTCTAACTTGTATCTTAATTGTCATCTTAGTATATTATTTAATTTATGTATTTATGTTATGGTAACCTTAATTCCTATCTGCTATAATCATTCAAAGTGCTTTACATATCTATACATTAACTTTTATATTCTGTGTATTTATCTTAGTAATTAATTGTAACCTGTGCATCAACAAAGGACTGTACATAAAATATAGTTTGAAAATCACTGTAATAAACTTAATTCTCTGCACGCCTGTTGTTTTCTTGGGGTGGGGGGACTGTCAATAGTGTTGTTCAGACATCACAACTGTCAGTCCTCCCCACCGCAAGAATTCTGTGGGACTACCTTAAGACTCTCACTGCCTGTATCTGTACTTAAGTACCTAGCGTTGGCATTCTCAACCACAGGGAGTTTTGTTACAAACATTCTCATTGGCTGACCTCTGGGGTCATAACCCCTAAAGCTCAGGTTCCTCAGTTTTGAATCTGAGAGCAAAGGGACTGGACTGAAATAAATTTTGCTCACCACCCACCTCCCCCAGCAGGCTGCGGCTCCTCTGGTCCATGTAATTTAAATATTACCCAGAGTCTCATATATTACCATGCATCAAGGTTAAACTGAAATTGTATTATATATAATATATGTCATGTAAATCTGGCTCACCTTCAGGTGTCAACTTAACAGTTTTAGAGTGGCTCTCTTCACCTTGAACTCAGCTGACACTGTTTTGACCTTTGACCTCGACCTAACCCAGGTGGTGATGTTTACTTCACCATGACCTCGCTTGCCATGATTTGACCTTTAGCCTTGAGTTCACTCCAATGACCTCTAACTTGTATTTTAATTGCCATCTTAGTATATTATTTAATTTATGTATTTTTGTTATGGTAACCTTAATTCATATATGCTATAATCATTCAAAGTGCTTTACATATCTATACATTAACTTTTATATTCTGTGTATTTATCTTATTATCTCAGTATTTTAATTGTAACCTGTGTATCAACAATGGACTGTACATAAAAGTACATAAAATATAGTTAGAGAATCGCTGTAATGAACTTAATTCTCCACATGCCTGTTGTTTTCTTGGGGTGGGAGGTGGCTGATATGGATAGAAAGTCCACTGTTTGTGTTTTAGTTGGACTTTCTTTCAAGCTTATATGGAGTTTCTACAAAGATTACATTCTGGTACACAGAGCAATACCTAAATCTGAGATTAGAATATTAAACAAGTTTATTAAATTTCTGACTCCCGAGCAATATTCAAATCTCCTAGATTGGACTTTCTACCGGTAGAAACTCCAATTGGACTTTCTACCAGTAGAATTTGAAATTCTACCAGGTTGGACTTTCTACCATGACATATACATCAACAAAATGTTTAGATTTTCTGCTGGTTTCCCATCATTAGACTTGCTACCTGCAGTTAAACATAGTTTCGAGGTATACCTTGTAATTATAAGAAACCAATCAGCTATGGTGTCTCAAGGGGAAAAATCCATGCCATACAAAAAAGGCAACTGTTAGATATCCTTCACTGTTTCCTGGGTAATTTGTTGTAAGTGATGTCCTGCTAATAAACTCATCTTCCACCTCCAATGTAATATCATATGTTCAAACGATAAATCACAATCTTACATGAGTGATTTATTTTAAAATGTTTTTTCCATGCCATGCACTTTATCCGAAGGTTCTTCCATTTTAACTAATAACGTAGCATTATAGTTACATTGCTGGTTCATGGTAGTAACACACTCGCCTCACACAACTCAGACCAGAATTCAAATCCCAGCCTTACCTCAAGTGGGAAAGCTGGTAGTTGCTTGCTGTTGGTCACAAGTTTACAGTACAGAACCTTGGTCAACTGTATGTAATTGCCTGTAAAACTGCCCACCGTCATATGACCTATACATCATTGAACGCGTTGGTAAACACAAATAAATAAACAATAACCTATCTAGACACTATAGTTCCTGGTCGGAATGATATTGATCATAGACATATACCATAATGTTAAGAATCTTTGTAAATGACCTTTTTTATCATAAGCAATCCATGTCAAAACTGCACATTTGGTTGTACGACCTATCACTAGTTTTATAATAATGATCAGTTTAATACAATGAATGTGAAAGATTTGTTGAACAATTCTGCTGTTCATGTTATCTGCTTTCATTGTGTGGTCAGATTTCATGCTGTGACTGAGCTTTGTGAATTGTGGTGTTTTGAAACAGGTCAGAGGCTTGCTTTGATGTTAATACAATCAGTCTCTTCACTCATGACAATCCACATGTTTTCTTGCCTTTTTTAGCAGGATCATTTGTAGCAAGCATTCCCTTTTGTTCCCATCTTTGTATAAGGATGCACAGCATTTAGACCTCATATTGGACTAAGTGAAGTTAATCTCTTTGTCATTGTGAATGATTCAAATAGTAAAAGACACCCATCGCAAAAAACATCTGCATCCCACCAGTGTACTAAAACGTAGTGAAATAATACTGGAATAATATAAACAATGTATCTATCGGTTCATGTATTTCTAATCAAACATGGACAAAAAAGTAGACAGAGACATTTGTCCATTGTGGTCTTATGTGATGCTCTTAATTTATGGAATGTACTATCACTGCTCTACTACCCAAATTATTCGTTTCAGACAAAAGTTAAGTCCTATCTGTTCAAGCGTAAGTCTTTTCATTTTCATTTGTGAGGTCCATTTAACACTGACAGTGTAAAATAAGTAATTTCTAAGGCTGTAGAATACAGCACTTAGAGCACTTAGTCCACGTAAATGTAACTGATGTCATTTATATGCTATTTTCTATTTATGCTTTAATACACATTGTTAAATTCAACCCCCCAGTCTTTACTAAAGAAATGAGATCATATAAATGGTCATACATCATGGCAACTGAATACCTTTCCTGATCTTACCTTAGCTGTTCAAAAGGGCCGTGAATATCCTAACATTAATTTTGCGGTCTCTTTTGTGTATAGTAACTGGGGTAAGCCAGCCTAAGACAACAGAGGCGAGATTATTCCGAGATCTATTTGAGAATTATGACCCACGTGTGAGGCCAGTGCTTCAGTACCAGACTGTGTTAGAGGTCAACATACAGCTTTTCTTGTGTATGTTAATAGACATTGTAAGTATTATTTGGTTTTAAATACATTAAGGATCATTTTTATATATTTGGGGTTTTATGTCGCTTTCAACACTGTACAGGTCATATCACAATATATAGTTGGAAGGGCAGAGGAAACCAGTACATACAGTTAGTCAAGGTTCTGTAAACTGCTGACCAACAGCAAGAAACTACCAGCTTTCCCACTTGAGGTCATGCCGGGAACTGAACTAGGATCTCAGAGGTGGGAGACGAGAGTGTTACCACTCTGCCACCGTGGCCCCAGATCATTCTAAAAAGCTTGGAACATGATAACCAGGAATATAAAGTAATATTTCACTGGGAAAAATCTTTTACCAAATTTTTATTCCTGTTTTTTTCTCATTTTTGGAAAATAAGATTATTTATAACATCAAGATTGATAGTGAATACAGGGCTTAAAGTTAAAAATGGGTCTCAGAAAATAGGAATTTCGGGAGTCGAAAAATAGGAATAAAATAGGAATATTACTGAAAAAAAATTGTGAAAATAGGAATCTTTTTGTAACAAGATAGCCTTCAGACACCCCCTATAGCCATTATGATGCACCACATTTCCCTTTGTTTTGTACTTATCTTAGAACAATGGAAAAAATATAGTCAAAATGATACGTGTGTAACTCAAGTAAGCATCATATTTAATTGATCATAAAAAATCTTATAAAACTAGATTGTGCCGACTGGATGCCGACATATCCCAAGACTGACCATTTCTCATTGGGTATTTTTGTAGCACTCATTTTGTGAGTTTCACAATTATAACTAGACCTACGCATTGGGGAACCAATGCAAATTTGCATCAACCTGAACAACTCACCAAAGCCAGTGAACCATCATTTGACCTTAAAGAGGGAACCAAGGTCAAATCTGTCCACATCAGAAGATTCCCAGCCCATGATTCCCTATAGGTTGCTTTCACATTGCAAACCTTTAGGACCAATAATAAGCAAGACATTAGTTATAAGCACTCTTACGTTTAATTATCCTCGTTTGACTTTGAAGGAGGGTCCCAAGGTCAAATCTGACCACATAAGAAGATTCCCAGCCCATGATTTCCTATAAGTTGGCTTCACATCCCAAACCTCTAGGACCAATAATAAGAATATTATAAGCACTTTTATCTTTGGCGCTCCTCGTTTGACCTTGAAAAGGGGTCCAAGGTCAAATCTGACATCAGAAGATTCCCAGACCATGATTTTCTATTAGTTTGGGTTCACAATGCAAGCCTGTAGGACCAATAATAAGGAAGTTGTAAGCCCTTTTATGTAGTGTTGTGGATGAATGCGAATATTAAAACTGGTTTCCAAAGGCGGAAATTCGGCAAAAATTTTGATTTATAAAATGCGAAATAAGTTTTCAAATGCGTACAGAAGTTTTAAAACGAATATAAATAAGAACCACAAGGGACGTTTTGAAGACTTTTGAGGACAAAATGTGTGATATATAAATAGAATATTATAAAATACTGTGAAATATTTGTTGTAGTTCAATATTATGGTAAACATAAGTTAAAATAATTAAATATGTGATGAAACTGGTTTTGGTTAGAAGAAAACAAAACATAACCAGATCACTGTCTTTCAGTCGGCAAACAGATTTCTGGTTTACCGTCTTCAACACTTTTAAGTTTCACTGTACTTGTTTGACCTTTACGGAGGGGTCCAAGGCCAAATTTGACCACATCAGAAGATTCCCAAAGCATGACTTTCTATGAGTCGGTTTCACATTGCAAACCTCTACGACCAATAATAAGCAAGTTATAAGCACTTTTAAGTTTGGCTCTCCTCGTTTGACCTTGAAGGCCAAATCTGCCCACATCAGAAGATTCCCAGCCCATGATTTCCTGTAGGTTGGTTTCACCTTGCAAACCTCTAGGACCAACAATAAGGGAGATATAGGCACTTTTAAAGTCTGCTACATTGGGTACTTTGGCACTCCATTGATGACCTTGATTTAAGAGCGTTGAGGTCAAATGTCCACAAGGTTGTAGAGGACAGGTATATCTGTTATACATATACTACCTATGAAGAGATTCAATCTTCTGCCTATGAGAACCAGCCAGTACAAAAAGGTAGATAATTTTCTAAGAAATACCCGCTTCAGCCATCTTTTTTTCAAAATGAGGCAAATTTGAGCCCCAGAGAAACTACCTCCCAATGAAGATATCCTGCAATTTGGTGAATCTAGCTGGTGTAGTTTTCCTCTGAGAGCGTTAACGTCAAAACGCTAAACCAAAGTGTCCACCGGATGCATACAATAAAACCATCTTTCAATGATACTGTAAAAATTTATCTATATCAAGATGTGAGAAAATTAGTCATTTTTGTTATCAACAAAAATTAATGTGTTAAAATACCTTATCATCACCAAAAATAGGAAAAAAATTGGAATTATCCTGGAAAATAGGAATGTATAGGAATTTGTCAAAAAATAGGAAAAAGTAGGAAAAAATAGGAACTTGACGCCCTGTGAATATGGGCCCTGGTCACTTGAAGTATCATGAAAATAGGATTTATATATTTGTTCGCAATGTTCAGTATTTACCAACAACTTAAATGCCATATCTTAAATTTAACATAATTCTTCAGGATGAGCGCAATCAAGCAATGATTACGAACTTATGGCTCCGAATGGTAAGACAATTTTATCTCATACATTTTTTGTCAATATTTTTTTGCATAAACAAAAATGTAGTGTGGATTAATGTCAGTGTCTTGTGTCAAAGTGTTTTTTATGCTGATGCCTACACTTTATTGTGTAATACTTGAAGTAAACTTTTCATGCATGTCTTGACATTTATATTGCAGGTCTTGATAAAAGTAATTTCAAGACCAATGTTTAGTTTTTGTCATGTCATAAATCTCAAACACACAAGCTTTTAATACAGATTTTTATATTCTTACACAGATTTGGAAAGATCAACTATTAACATGGGAGCCAGAAAAATATGAAAACATTACCAAACTTTACCCTCCAATAAACTCTCTGTGGATTCCTGATATTGTATTCAGAAATAGGTATGGGAAGTCATTTACATGAACAAAATTTTTTATATCTATAAACGTTTGTGTATGTACACATGGATTTGAAATCTGATCATATGATCAAAGGAAAAAAACAAATATTGACAATAGGGGAGGATATAACAAGTCTGAAGGTAGTGTGACATTATGTGGCCCTCCAGTCTTAATTAATATCGATCATTACTTTCTCACTTGAAATATTAAATATGTCAAGTATTTTCAAGAAATGTATGATATGGTCAGCACCTCCAAGGTTTCAATAAATTTGTAATATCTCATGAACCCAAAGAAGTCTATCCAAAAATCATTGCAGTTAGTGATTATTAGTAAGTGGCTATTTTTACACGTTCAAAATAAATTTTTAATTCAAACAGCAATATAGATCTGTTCCACTATGCCGATTCACATCCCCCAAAGGTTTCCAATTCTGTAAATTGAATGGATCTGATGAAACCTGTCTTCTATCTTCTCCCCGAGGTCACAGTGATTGATTATCTGACTATCAGAACTGAACCATTGGCACTAATGTATTGACATCCACCAAAGTCAACAAAACATTAGTGGAAGCCCTTGTAATTGGTTTTCTCCACCTCTGGGACACCTCATGTCGGTGTGGTGTCCGATCTTCCCTTCTTGTCAGCTACTGCAGTACTCAATATTGTGGGGCCCTCCTTTTACATGTTGTAGCTAATCCGTGTCTATGTTGCATTCCTGGTC
Source organism: Sabellastarte sp. h YS-2021 (assembly GCA_964017235.1). Lineage (NCBI taxonomy): Eukaryota > Metazoa > Annelida > Polychaeta > Sabellida > Sabellidae > Sabellastarte > Sabellastarte sp. h YS-2021. Next base: position 144,432,992 of record OZ024928.1, read on the forward strand.
CTCTATCTCCATCAATTGTCTATATAATTGTAGAAATAGTGTATGTATCTGTAGTATATGATGATGGTTGTGAACCTATAGTTTTAAACCCCAGAACGATCAATGCATTTGATCTTTGGAACAACCCTCTATATGTGGTCAATTCTAATTCTAATTCTAATAGTATTTTTATAGCACCTAATCTCTATCCAAAGACAGACTCTAGGCACACCACACAGAAGCAAAAACTGTAATCATAAACCTGAGACATAGCAAGGGTCAGCGCCACGGAGAGAAATGAGGGAAAGCAAAAGTCAGGGCGGATATGCTTGTGCGAAGAGATAGGCTTTGAGCTTCCTTCTGAATGAGTGGAGAGAAGTGGCCGAACGTACATCATCAGGCAAATCATTCCAAATCTTTGGAGCATCATAAGCAAAGCTGAGGCCGAAATGCGTAGAAGACTTATATAGTGAGGTGGCGAAGTGCGGGATCTCCAGGAACACACCATCAGCTTGGCTTTTGCGTGTGTTGTAGACACTTTGTCTGGGTTTAAGAAAAGGTGCAAAATATCTTGGTTGACCACAATTTAGGAACTTGTACACCAGTAAGGCAGTCTTAAATATGGAGCGTTGTTCAATAGGCAACCAATGTAGAATCTTCCTAACAGGAGTGATGTGTGAGTACTTGTTGGTGACAATTCTAGCCAGACTATTTTGAACACATTGCAGCTTACGAAGATCAAGAGCTGAGAGACTTCTAAACAAGGAATTACAATAGTCAAGTCGACTTCCAACCAGGGCATTCGCAGCCATAAGGGCAGCATGATGTGTGAGGTAACCTCTGAGACACCTAAGATCCCTGATTTGAGCAAAACAAGACTTGCAGATATTTTGGACATGCCCCAAGAAGGAAAAATCACTATCAAACCATACACCGATGTTCTTGACCTCACCGACAGGAGAGAGGAAATTGCCAAGAATGTTAACTGGAAAGGATTTGTTGAGTTTTTCACGGTGAATTTTTGAACCAAAAACAATGAATTCGGTTTTATTAGGGTTGAGCTTCAACTTATTTGCAGATAACCACTTTTTGACATCCTCCAGGCACCTTTCCAACTTGTCAAAAGGCATGAGACACATTCTTATGTGTGAGATGAACATATAACTGTGTATCATCTGCATAAAAGTGAAAACCTATGCCGGGATGATTTCGAATGACTTTGCTGAGGGGAGTAGTATATAAGAAAAAGAGTATAGGACCTAGGACAGAGCCCTGCGGTACTCCACACAGGAGCTTCTTTGCACCAGACAGAATAGAGCCAATCTTAACGCATTGCAAACGATCAGAGAGGTAGGACTTAAACCATTACAAAACTACGCCACCAACACCAAACCAAGAACTCAAACATCCTAGGAGTGTACCATGGTCAATTGTGTCAAAAGCTGCTGATTGGTCAAGCAGCACAACAGCTGTGGCCTCACCTCGAGCCAGAGTAAGGTGGACATCATTTTTGATTGACAGCAGTGCAGTTTCAGTTTGTGACCTAACTTATAAGCTGACTGCTTGACATTCTCAAGACCATTTGAACAGACATAGTCATTTAATTGGGAGGCAACCACATGCTCAACAAGTTTGGAGATGAAGCACAGGCCTGACACAGGTCGGTAATTCTTGAGATCATCAGGTGGAAGTGAGGCTTTTTTGATCAGTGGAGTGACAACAGCTTTTTTAAAATCAGCAGGAACAACACCTTCAGACAAGTTTGGTGATTGAAGGTACAAGAATGTCAAGACATTCCTTGACCAAAAAGGTGGGCCATGGGTCCAACAAACAGGATTTAGTTGGTGATTTCATAATTGCCTTTTGGATTTCTTCATCAGAAACTTCATTAAACGAGTCAAAGCTGGGTAGGTCTGAGGGTGCAGGTAGGCTGAAAGAGTCAGTGCTGGAAAATGAGTCCCTAATCTTGGTAATTTTTTCTGAGAAATAAGTCACAAAACGGTTTGCAAGACACTCTTTTGACTGATGAGAAGGGAGTACGCTTTTGCGATCGGAATGTAATACAGTACGTATCACCTGCCACAATTCCTTGGAATCCTGAGCATTTTCATTGACAAGACTTCTGTAGTAATTGGATTTACCTTTATTTACTAGTGAATTACAACGGGCAATCTGCTTTCACAATCTGGCTCGATTTTGTGGTGATTTATTCTTCCACCATATGCGTTCAAACTGGCGCCTGACAGCCTTAGCCAGCAGATAAGAATCTGAGAGCCATTTAGCAGGACCCTTGATGAAAGTGCGAGACACCTCAGGAGCGTGTTTGTCTAGCAACTCTTTAAGGTCCTTTGTATACTGCTCATAAAGAACACTAGCAGTATTACCAGGGCATTTGACAAACAAACAGTTTTCCAGATCACTCCGGAGACAATCCATATTTATCCTGTGAAACATCCGAAAGGTAACAGTTTTTGATGTAGGCAATCAAGTTGACCCAGCACTAGGGCATGATCTGAAATAAAATCACTGACCCGAACATTTGAAACAGCACTGGAATTGTTGGGAGTGAGGATGAGATCGAGAGTATGACCATGTAGGTGAGTTGGTTTATGAACTGATTGATATTGCATGATTCAAGGCAATTGAGAAACTTTTCACTGTCTTTGGAGATTGCATCCACATGTATGTTAAAATCGCCACATATCAAGAAATTTTGACTCAGTGAAGATAGGTACTCAAATAAACTGAAAAATTCATCACAAAATGCATCAGAACATGAACCAGGTGGCCGATAAACACAGGCTATCACAAAAGCTGGAGAACCAATGGTAATTGCTATATTTTCAAATGATTCATAGAAAGGACTATCAACTATTTTAAAATGGATTTCAAGCCTGATTTTAAAAGATTGGGTCAAACAACAGGGACAATTGCAAGCCTATCATAAACCTATCTTTTCACTCTTATTATTTGGGACCCTGTCTTTGGTCACCTACACTTGTTCATTGCCATCGTTTAGGCATTGTAGCACAAGTTGTTTTGATAGTACAAATCTTGATCCAATCACAAACTCAGTTTGAAGGTGATCTTATCAGTCGTAAACCCTCATTTTCGCTTGAGGAGAACTCAGGGGGAATCGGATAGTGATTGCTGTTTTTTGATTGACCATAAACCACCCTTTACCCTTTACTTCACAGCCTCTTTTAATGGGGAGGTAGGTTGATAATTGGATCTAGATAATGGACCATCACTCCTAGGGCCATAAATCTTGATATGATACCTCAAACACGTTCTATTTTGTATAGATAGCACATTATTACATTCTTTGTTTACACTTCAGTGTTAAATTTGTTCATTTAATTCCTTTGCCTTGTCTGAAATCATATGACAACCACTGTGGTTGTCCACCAAATCAAGTTCTGTCACTAGAATTCTTACTGGACCATTAACATCAAGTCTCACTTTAAATTTTAATTAAGTATTTTGACAGACAGGCCTCAGGCTGTATATTTAGGGACTATTCCATCATAATTTGAAGCATCATCATAGTGTTGTTTGAACCTTCAGTGGTTGAAAAAATATTATTCATAATATTGATCTTAAATATGTGCACACATAATTGTTTTAGGCTACTCTGTAGTCTTTATGCTTTCGCCATTTTTTGCATTTGTGAACAGTGCCAGAGATCCCAAACCCGAAGAATTTCTTTATCCAATGTTAAACCTTCAGCTATACAGCAATGGAACAGTAGATTTCTTTAGTGTCGGGGACTTGGAAACTGTTTGTAACATAGATGTCACCTACTTTCCCTTTGACTATCAACACTGTATGATTAAAATAGAAAGCTGGAGTCATGAAGGCAAAATCGTGAGTATCTAAGTTACTGTGTTTTGGTCGATGTTTGTTACATTATTATGTCAAGTTAAGGAGAAGATATGTACAGTTTGTTATTGTTAAAGTAAATTATAAGTAGGTATATTTTATCTAATCTAATCTAATCTAATGTGGACTTTTATAGCATTTAATCTCCATCACTGATGGACTCTAAGGCGCATCTAAACATAAAGCAAGGCAGTTAGCGTTAATCAAGGGACATAGCCAGGTCGTACCAAGGAGACACAGATGTGACGGGGGAGGCTATGGTGGGTAGGCTTTTGCAAACAGGTATGTTTTAAGCTTCTTTCTGAAGGAGGCAACTGATGTTGCACCACGAACATCTTGAGGGAGGTCATTTCAGATCTTAGGAGCATCAAAGGCAAAACTATGGCCGAAATGTTTGGCTGACTTGAAGACTGATGAATGGAAAGGAGGAACTGTAAGGTATTGATGATCTGGGTGACTATGCCTAGTACTATAGGGACAATTACTAAAAGACAAGAACGGTTCGAAATAAGAAGGAGAACCACCATGCAAAAATTTATACACAAGTGTTGCAGTTTTGAAAATGCAGCGGTACCTAACAGGCAACCAGTGGAGTTTCTGTAGAATGGGTGTAACATGAGCATACTTTTTATGATTTGTAACAATACGAGCCAGGGTGTTCTGAATACTTTGCAATTTGTACTGATTGAAACCGGACAAACCTCTGAACAGAGAGTTACAATAGTCCAGACGACTACTAACCAAGGCATTTGCAGCAAGGACTGCCACTTCAGGAGTGAGATACTTTCTAATTCTACGGAGGTCACGCATCTGAAGGAAGCACGCTTTGCAAGTCCTCTTGATATGCTTAGAGAATGAAAAATCTGCATCAAACCACACACCTAGATTTCTAACAGAATCAACCGGATGAAGAAGGCTACCAAGAATGCTAACAGGAAAGTGAGAGGAAATCTCTTGACGTTAAGCCTTGGAACCAAAGACAATAAACTCAGTTTTTTCAGGGTTGAGCTTCAATTTACTGAGAGACATCCACTGTTGGACATCATGAAGGCAGGCATTTAGCTTGGCGAGAGCTGAAGAAGCATTCTTGTGGGAGAGATTGATGTATAACTGAGTATCATCCGCATAAAAATGGAATTTAATATGCGGGTCGAGGTGAATAATTTTACTAAGTGGTGTTATATAGAGTGAAAACAGTAACGGACACAGAACAGAACCTTGCAGAACTCCATAGATGAGATTGCTTAATTCAGATAGTGTGGAGCCTATCTTAATGGCCTGGCAATGATTTCTTAAGTAGGAAGCAAACCACCTTAGAACTGTTCCACCAAGACCAAACCAGGATTTAAGGTAACCAAGGAGAATATTATGGTCTATAGTTTCAAAGGCGGCTGATAAGTCAAGAAGTACTAGAGCTGTGGGTTCACCGCGTGCCAGAGAGAGATGAACCTCGTTTTTTATAGACAATAAAGCAGTTTCCATGGAATGTCCTTGCTTATATGCTGACTGATGAGGATTGTCCAGTTTGTTGTTATTAATGTGTGACGTTAGCTGCCTAGCAACGACTTGCTCAACCAACTTTGACAGGAAACAAAGACCAGACACTGGGCGATAATTCTTAAGGTCGTCTCTGGAAAGGGAAGCCTTTTTTATGAGGGGGTGACAACCGCCTTTTTGAAAGAATTTGGGAAAGATCCTTCAATGAGAAAATGATTTACCAACTTGGTAATAGAAGAGAGGAGGATATCAAGACAATCCTTAAGGAGGAATGTTGGTATAGGGTCTAGTGAGCAAGATTTAGTGGGGGATTCACTAATACACTTATAGACTTCATCTCCAGTGACAGGCATAAAGGCATTGAAAGAAGGAGGCAACGAATCCGGTGCATCTTTGAAAGAGCCAGAAGTAGAGAAGGTGTCCCTGATTTATTTTATGAATGTGAGGTGTGGTGTTTGTGCTATAAGATTGCTGAAGTATATACACCATAATAATGAGTGATGAATGATGAATGTTGTGCATATAAACATATCCTAAAGTTTAACTCTTCAATTAAAATACTATTTGTCAAATTCCATTAGTTGATGACTTTAGTTTTCTACAATACATGAAGGTCATGATATTGTGGGACCTCACTAACCTCCACTCTCAGGTCTCGGGCTTGAATCTTTAGCTTCAACCTCAACTGGAATGCTAATGTCCAATGATTTGTAGTACACAATATTCACTCATTGGTATGTACTGCATTATGGCACTGCATTGGCAATCAACTGCCGGAAAGAAACTGTACATAAAGCACCTTATCAATGCGACAGTTTCCATGATATATCAATCCAATGATTTTTAGAGTCGAATTGTTCAGTTTAAATGACATAGCTAAAATTATCCAGGTGAAGTTATTGTGTGCACTCGCCAAGTAATCTCTTATTAAATAAAATTTGGAATTTTAATAATGCTATTTATGATATCTATAAAATGTTAGATGAAACTCACGGGTCAGGATCATATCAGACTGGACCTTTACAAGGACAATGGACAATGGGAGATTGTTGGTAGGTTGACATGTTATTTATTGCACTGGATTTGTATTTGTAACCGTTTCAAAAGTTTGTGATACACAATGTTAGGAAAAACAAACAAACAAGCCAAATTAGCAATGAAATTATGATTCATCAAACTTTTATATAGCACTTAGTTTGAATAAAAGAGTGAATTCTATGTAAATCTTCTGCTGTGTGTTAAAATATAAGAAAGTACGTAGGGGTTGGGCATTTAAAATTGATGAGATTGTGTATAAAACAACATATCTCACAATATTACTCAATGCCATCAATTAAACAATTAATTTGTGCTGGTGTAGAAATTTTTGCCTGTGATAAAAAGACACCATAACTACTCTTCTGTGAGGACAACCAATCTGTCACAACGTACATCTTCTCCTTTCTGTGAACATCTTAAATTATGTCCCTTGCCAAATTATGTCCCTTGCCAAACCTAAATCTAATGGATCAAGACATAATTTATGATTTGTTCTACTCTGCAAAGGTACACTCAACACTCCTGTCAAGTTCACCATTCGAATCATTCTCAAATGAAAATAAAAAATATTGTCTCTACTTATTGTGTCCTCTAAAAATGATAAAGGCCTTTCAGCAGCATGAAGTACATCTTTTATCACTGCGAGCAGGTTGCCCTAAGAATGCCCCGGCTTCCATCTATCGCATGACTAATTTCACAGGTTTTGAATGATCAAATGCTGACATCTCGTGTACTTTTGACAATATGCTAGTTCATGGCGGCAACGGGGAGCACTAAGAAATACATGAATGTCTGGCCAATTTTATAAACAGTATCATTATACGGAAGCTCTGGGCTGACAAAATTTATTTTATATTAAGCCGAATAGACAACATAATAACAAATACTAATAATAAGTCATATATACAAGTTATGTTGTATATTCGACTTAATATAAAATACATATTTTGTAGCTCAGAGCTTCCATAATATATGTTGAAGTGGGTTAATTTATACTCATTTTCAGTTTGAAAGTTCTTTCCGCCTCATCCCCGCCATAGCCCTGTAGGATTTTCTATGCTTCTGTGTCACTTGAATTACTGACCTAGATCATCCCTTGACTGTCCTCTTTGTCAATTCTTTGGTTATTTAGTTCACCATTGTGGGAAAAATATTGAACTGGAAAAGCGTTTGATTTGATTATGTGGGTGTTCCACTAGGGCCATCTTGTCATTAACTATGGATTTTTTGAGGGTTGGGAGCAATGTTTGGTTGTAGTTTTGCGGCCTGTCGTGGTGGACTAGCAAAATATCAAACATGTTTGATATTTTGTGGACCCACCCTGACTCATTATCTGGACCTTGGCTCCGCCCACCTGGAAACCATCCTGCTGTGAATATCTAAGCCTTGTCGGACGCACTCCCCATCCTGTCCTGTACTGTCACCATCTTATCTGGAAGAAATTACTTGCCTGTCATGGTTAAGTACCTGAACACCACCTCCTGACAAGCTGTACACACAAACCAAAAAAGAAACTGGCCTGTCGTAAACATTACCACCCTGATTTGGTCACTTCCTGTCAAGACAGGAAGCCTCCAAGTCTTCAACCGTGAAGACAGTAACATCTCAGTAGGACAAGCCGTGAACACATCATGTCAACCCATAAACAAAATTTCATGGTTACAGCAACAGACAAGTTGGGAAATGCGACCAGTGAACACTTTAAGGACAAGACCAGGAATTTATGCCTTTGGGAGAGGTTGTGCAAGGTTTGGTTAGAATCCCAAAGGACTCACTACGACAAACTCACGTGGTCCAAGTCTGGTCAGGCATCAAAAGAAATGACAGAAAAGTAGAACTGGATTCAGGATAAATTAAACTTCTTGAAGACACACATCAGACGTAAGGAACATCAGACAACATCTCCGGAGGTTCAACCAACAAGAATAGTATAGAGATCAGCATGTGATCAGCCACATCAATATAGCCTTCAGTTACAAACCCCAGCACAGTTTCCATGCATTCTTCGATTGACCAGCAGGTCATTGAGCAGTTTGCACAGATGAAAACTTTTGCTGTCATCATTTCTCGGGCAAAGGCAGGAGACCATTACGAACAGTCTTCTGCAACTACCTGGCATCTGAGGTGGCGGCCTTTGAAGATAGAGACTTTCAAGTATTCAAAAACGAGGCTGTGAAACTTTTAAGCAGCATCTAGGGCAAGGCAGAGGAAAGGAGCCGTCAGCTCCAGCAACCACAGCAACCTACACTTTCTAGGAGAAATAGGGAAATATATCTTAACCATCCCAGAGACTCAGATACCAGCAAGCCAGGTCATCCAACCAGCTCTGCAGAACCAAGTGGCATCTTAAATCCAGCATAAACCCAGAAGGCAGCTGACTTCCTTCGTAGTTGTTGATAACCAATAACTCGGGCCTTCAAGACCGCTTACATTCACACTGACCCTGACAAAGCACTTCAACCCACCGTCAGTTGCCTCTGCCAAAGCCGAAGAAAGTCAACACAACATATCAGGACTCTCTAGCTTCTTTGGGAATCTACAGTCAGTGATGGCCTACCAAAAGACTGACACATTGCAGCCATTTTCACCATCTGACCCACACCAATATGCCACCTGTCCTCCAACCACCACCGCACAGCAAGAACATCGAAAGCAGCCAGCCGACACCAAACAGCAGCAGCAGTAGAATCACTGCACTTGCCTACAATTGGTGCTTGTAAGGACCACTGCTGTAAAACATTTAAAGGTGCTTTTCAGGATCATACGAATTAATTATTTAGCTGCATGTTTAAAAAAATCCCAAAATAAAAAGTATTACACCACCCCATACCAAACATTTTACCCCCAAACACACACACACACACACACACAAACCACAATGAGTGAATGAGTTAGTGTGAGTAAATGGAAATTTGAAGTTAAAAACTGTGTAGGTCCACGAATCTGCTGACTAATATTCCAAATACATTCTCTACACCCTCCTGCCTCTGGAAATACTATAGTTTGCTGTGAGTTGTCTTCTGCTTTAGGGTTTGACCATCCAGGGCATCAATGCAAAGGCGTTGTCACCCAGCAAGAAAAAGTGCGAAATTGGCCCTCCGTCCCCCAGTGGTTCAGGTGGTATAAGCCCCAAGGTGTCATCCTTGATCTTCTCCCTCACATCACTTTGGTTAAAAAGCTGTGCATCTGGTGAATATCCACTTGATCATACATTGACCCAGAGGAATCTGTGTTCTGCATCGACCAGGGCTAGCATCACCAGGGAAAAGAAGCCCTTGTGGTTGTAATAGTCACTGTAATGGTCAAGAATTTAAGTAAAAACGCTAAATTCTTTAAATAACTAGCAAACAGTCACAGAAAACTAGCTTTTACTGGCTTCAGCACAGATACAAATCAATACTCATAGCGGGCTGCTCCTAATTAAAGCCTTAGCCAATCCCCGCTCTTTTGATGACTCAGTCTTTGTATAGCAACTGATATAACAACCCCCAGAATGGCTAAGTTTTAGTTCTAAGAATATGGTATGGATTGTTCTAGTGAATTGTTATAAGATGTGTGAATAAACTATGAAGGAGTAATTGCGTGTTTCACTTCTGTTGTAGGGGCCACGGTGGCAGAGTGGTAACACTCTCGCCTCCCACCTCTGAGGCCGGGGTTCGATCCCCATCAAGGCCTTATGTGGGAAAGCTGGTAGTTGCTTGCCATTGGTCGGCAGTTTACAGTACACAACCCTAGCGAACTCTATGTACTGGTTTCCTCTGCCCTTCCAACTACCCGTCGTGATATGACCTGTACAGTGTTGAAAGCAACGTAAAACCCCAAATAAATAAATAAATTCACTTCTGTTGTTGTGGCGACCTGGACCTCTCATAAAAAGCAACCAAGTGAGTCAAGACAGAAGTGGACATAGTGGAGATCTGGTAATCCACAGCTGCCTCAAGGCACTGCTGGAGTCCAAGTAACTTTTGGACAGTCACTCCCAGATTTCTTTGGCTTCTTCATGCCTCTATAGCATGGGGAACATTCCATCTGATTTTGAACTTCTCCTCCACCTGTTTCCAGCCTTCAGGCTTAGTAGGGCAGCACAAATACTGGTCCTCGAATTCAGCAAGGATGGCTCTGCAAACCTATAAGAAGAATTTACAGATGGTGGTTGGGCCAACCAGTCAGTGATACTGCAAGGCCATGTAGGTTTCTCCTGTTGCCAGGTGTCTTAGTGTTATTGCCAGTTTGAATCCAACCTTTAAAGGCTTCCTAAAATTGGTGGCTGACTTCGTGATGCGGTGGTGTATGCGTTCCTTGGTGAGGTAAAAAGGCAAGTGGCATCCTGACAAAATTCTGGTAACCTGGGATATCAGTCTGTATTAAGTCGGCCAGGAGGTTGCTGTGGCATCCTGTTTCTTGTCTTTGAAGTACCAGGGTATGATCCAAGTGTTTGATGGCTTTCTTCTTCTCTTGGGTGGTGGCTGCTGCTATGGCTGTGGAGCTGACTGTAGGACAGGTGCTGGTCCTGGGTTCAGATGTGTCGCTTTCTGTCTGCAAATCATGATAAAAATCAAAATTTAAAATTCAATAAAAAAACCCAAAAGTACCCTAAGTTTCTGTAGAAAGATAGTCTCTCTGATATGTAGCTAGCATCTTTGCAGTGATAAATGATCAGTGCCCCTACCCTTGTGACCATGACAATATGTAAACCATGACTATGTATGCAAGAACACAACTGCATGGGATATAATCTTTTAATAATCTGTTCATCTAATGTTTATGTACAATACTACAAGGCATCTTTTTAAGTTTAGGGTCACCTCAATAATTTGGACAAAACTCAGTTTAATGCCACCATAAATTAAGGATGATGAAGTTACAGTCCTTCTACAACACTTTACATAAGAAAAATTACTGAATGCAATATGCGATAAGATAAGGTGGCCTTAAAGATTTTACTTCACAGATAAACCTACTTAGAACCAAACGAAGGTGACCCTAAATTAAGAATTAAGTTTATGCAGTAAAAGAAACAATATATATATATATATATATGCATGAGGTAGATGCCAACCTCCACCAATGCCCAACTAGGAAGTAGTCGTAGGGGTAGTGAGCAGAGACTGGAAGGCGTTTGCTACCTCCTGTGATGCATCATGATCTTGGACAATGTACCTCCACACACAATCAGACGTCCAGGTGCCATGACTCTGAATGTTTTGAAGGGCTACATTGGAGTTAAAGGCCAATGTTGCACCTGAACGCCTGAAGGTGTGGAGGGACATGGATGAATCACTGAGATCAAGCCTCTGAAGAACTTGGGAAAAATTTCGTCTAGTCTTAGTGTCAGTTAACGGGACCCACTGAGCTTTATTATCTTTTATCTGAAATAAGGGTGTGTCCTGACCGCCAGGTGTAATCATTAACAAATTTTTAACCGCTTGGACAGGGCACAAGGGTGATGATTGCAATGCAGGTAATTTAATAATTTTTACCGTATCTCTTGTTTGCATGGTTTTGGTCCACTTAATAAGGATATAAAGGCCAGGGGGTGAGAAAAATATATTCCCTCTACTTAACTGTTCTAATGGTGAAAAAGCAGAAATTTTGTGTGGGACCAAATTGGATATGCGTAAAAAGGAAAAGAAAGCCACTAGATATAATGCTTTAAAAATTTGTCCCATCCACATAGTATCACAAACAAAAACAATTTCAGTGAGGGTCTTGATATCTATAATTTTCTTGATTTTGACGGTAAATTTTTTATTGAGGATCAAAGATTTTTGGAAGTACTTTATTCTGGGGTCCAAGAATGAGAACACTGAAACACCATGCATTGCAAGACTTGTCTTGATAGCTGAAGGTGATTTGCAACGCCAGAATTTGAAATGCCATTATGAATTAAAAATTCCATGAACGACAAGAGAACTAAGGGTGTTACTTGGTGTACCTGAACCTGTATGAAGCAACAATAAGCCAAAAATAGACGAAATTTTCGGCCATAGAAAGCCATGGTGGCTGGTCTGAGTGCCTGTTGTACTCTGTCTACAGCTCTGGAAGCCAAGTGCGCAGCTGTTTTGTGTAAACCTGTTATATAGACCAATCTATGAAAGCAATATCTGTACTAAGATGCATCCACATGGGGCTAGCAACATAATTATTCAAAATGCTACCTGGATTGTCAGTAATAAACCATCTGGACAGTAAATCAGCTACTTTATTTTCAACTCCCAGAATATTAATAACCTGCAAGTCAATATCCTGATCTGAAATTTCCATCATAATGTTTCTGGCTATTGCTGCCAGTGTTAAATCCTGAGTTTTTCCTGAGTTTAAGACCGAGACAACTGCCTGATTGTCACATTTGATTAATACACGTTGATGTTTCCAATCATTCCCCCAAACTCCGATGGCAACTAAAATATTCAACATTTCCAAGTTAACTATGGATAAAGAATCACAATATTGCGGTATGGGAATAGCATACACTTGATTTCTATATATAGCCCCAAGACCTTGTAAACATGCGTCGAGCTCAATGGTAGCCTTTACAGGGCGGTGATAAAAAAATGCTGTGCCATTAAATTTTTTGAGAAATTTTTTGAACCAGTTTAAATCTCTGTGGAACTCAATATCCAGGACAATATTATCAGTGCCAAAATGTCTCCTTAAAGTGTCCAGCATTCTATTGAGAAAAGTTCTGGAAGATCTAACACACTTTGATATGTATAGTAGGGAACCTAGAAGAGATTGTAATTCGTTTTTTGTGGCATGTGTTTTTTGTGACCATTGATGACATTTTTTCAGGATTTCTGATACTTTTTCACTGGGAATTGCTACTGTGAGAGTTTTTGTGTCTACTTCAACCCCTAGACAGGTGACTTTAGTTGACGGTTGAACTAATTTTTTAATACTGATATCAAGTCCCAATTTTTGAAGTAATTTGGTCAGTGCTTCAAAGGATGGTTTGGCAGTGGAAATAGTGCCAAAACCAATGACGTCATCAATATAATTGATGACGTCATAACCTTGTGACTTCATTATAAAGCATATGGCGTCGCTGAGGCGTTGAAAAATTCCGGATCCGTTCCTGTATCCGAACGGCAAACAGGTGTCCAGATAATAGTCCTGATGCTTTAAACCTAACAAAAAATAGTCCCTGGGGTCAATTTTTACATGCCTAAAGGCCCGACTAATATCAATCTTATATAATAGTGAACCTTTCCAAATCGTTTAACCTTGTTTGTAATTGTGTCAATGGATGGTAAAGTCAATACAAATTCTGTACCCAGATACTGATTTTTACTGATATTGGAATTGACTGCCTGACCATGAGGAAAGCTCAAGTCAATAATGACCCGCCTATGTGGAGCTCCAGGCTTTGGCCTGGTCATAAAAGGAGAAGTGTGAAAGTCGTCAAAGGGTGGATGCTTATATGGGCCAAAAATGGCACCATAACTAATTTCTTCTTTTAAGTAGGCATCTATATCCTGAGGAAAGGCTAATGCCGAAGTGTGATTTTTATCATTTTGCCCCAATTTAGAATTTCTGTCAAAATCAAGTGGAAAGCCGTACCTAATAAGATATGGCAATTGTTGATCCCAATAATTTTCTAATAATTTTTCCCACGCATCTGCATTCAGCTGAGAATGTATCTGAATTTGTGTGGACAAAAAATTAAATGTAGTTTCCTTTCTTGTTAGATCATACAATTTTATGGGATCCGAACCTAGGTATCTTCTTTTGTCTGACGTCGGTATTAGAAAGGGACCTAAGGGTATGAATCCAAACTTGTCATCCGTTTGTTCACTCCACTTTTTATAAGTCGGATCCGACCTTGCTTGATCTAATCTGTCTTTGTTGTGTGATTTAACCTGAAGGCCTAGATCATATTTGTCTTCAGGCATTTCCGAGCACAATTTTGACGGTTTTTGACAATTTTGTCCCCCTTTTTGACCACTCTGGTTTACATTGCAAGCAATATGTATTAACTGGTTTTTTCCAATATTTTTGGAATGTTTACAGACCTTGACCTGGTTGATAGCTTTCAGTTCATTTGTGTCGGGGTTTTTATTAATTCCAACACTAGAATCACAGTCATTGTTCTGTTCTGCTGCATTGAGGGCTAGTAATGCAAACCTGTTTGCAGTGGGACAAATAAAACCCTCATTGGATGATGGATTTTGGACATTTTTAGTTATCTTTGTATTCATATTTCCAGACATAGATTTTTCATTCTTTGCATGCACTGGAAGACTGAGAGAGGCAACTGTATCAGAGTTGACAAATTTGAAATGTCTTTCCCTTGACCTAGGAATATCCACTTTGTATTTAGCTGGAACCCTAGACCTGCGACAATTGTCAATATTAGATTTTAATACCTGTGCATATGTTTTGCCTCGAAACCGAGCCCAATCAGCCTTCCAGTTGATGCTAAGACCATTGTTAACTACAGTGGCATACACAATTTTTGATTTGTAACTTTTTACACATTTATTTACATTTACTACATGTCTCTGCACTGCCAATGGGCAGTGCCCTAATCGTTTTTTGCAGGTTTAGAGGATACTCTGCAATCTTTTGCCATATGTCTATATTCTTTACCCATGGCAAAGCAGGTGGCACACACATGTTTGTAAAAAATTTGCCCAGTTTCGTGATCTTTGTCTTTTTGACAGGTTCCTCTTTGATAAAATCGACAAACCATGGTTTTTAACTCTGATTTTGGTTTATTGGTACTTGCCAGATTTTGAGGAGGGGCTCTCTGTGCATGTGCACGCCTAATCCTATCTATTTTACTGGTCTCAGACCAATCAACTTTCCCCTCCTCCATCCTACATAATAAAACCGCATGCGATGCCTTAGCAGATTGCCAACTGAAATCGTTTGCATCTTCCATTATCTCACTGAGATAATCCAACATGGCATTTTTCGTTTGAATATTAGTTTCTTCTCTGGCAATCATGGCAAAACCGGATACCCATTGGCACCAACTTAGGTTGTCATAAGACATTTTGGACTTATTATTTCCACCTAACACGAAATTCTGAGGCCACGGTACCTGCTTTTTTACCCAGACCGTATCACTACCGCCCCTTTGTGACTTCAATTTACCTGCTTCATTTAATTCAGCAAGATGCTTTAGCCTTCTGTCCACTTCTGCTTGTATATGAGGGGTTCCTTGGAGGGCTGCTACTGATGGTACCACTACCTCGTCTAGATGTGCAGAATTGGGAGAAACTACCACAGCACCTGTTGCATGGCTGGCCTGTGACCTCTGGTTGACCTCTGCTGGGCTGGTGTCAGACATTTTTTTCTCCATGGCAGTCATCCTGCCACCCAAACTCTTGAGTTCAGCCAAGATTTGTAAGTTTAAGTCACTTTCCACTGCCTGACTAGTCAGGCCACTATGTGATGGTGAAAGTTCAACTTGACTTTCTGAGTCACTGTCCATCGTACTGACAAATGTGCACTTGCTGTTGATTGGTCTTTTGTGAACGTCTCCACATTTGTTACACAGGAATTGTTTCTGAGGCATTTTTTCACTTTATATATAAGTATTTTGAGATAATTGTCAATGTTTATGATCTGAAACTTTTGATACAATAACCCGTGCTTTGTAAAATGGGAAAACCAAGAATTTTTGAATGAGTTTCACAGGATGAGCGCAAGTTGTTTATCAGTCAGTTGCATAACCCCTGCCCTGACCATAGGTCAGATAAATGATACAATATAATCAGAAATATATAGCGCCTTTGCAGGGGCATAACAATTTACAAGTCTACAGTTAACATGTAGAATAAACTAAAAATTGTAAAACGAGTGATTTAAAATAGTTTGTAAAATTATGTATAAAATTGTAAAATAACTAAATAAAACTCATTCCTTATCTGTGGCTCCAGCAACCCAGAGCACGTTTCACATTATACAAAGCACTAAATCCAGATTCTGTGCTGATCAAAGTCCTTCACGTCTGCAGATGAGGTAAATGATAAAATGAATGTTCCTCGATGTTACATAACACATAAAAAATTTCCAGCCAGAGCACACATATCCAACACTTAGGGCATACAAACTTAAAGTTCTGGCTAAAAATTCAAATTATATAAACACGTCTTGCCCCTTTGACATTGAAGTGTTGAATGAAGAAAGGAATATTTTTGGTGGCAAGGGGTTAGCAATACATCAATACCCAATCGAAGGTATTGAAAACAAGAAAATTCACTGGGGTTGCACTGAATAAGGTGGCGCCCAATGCTCCACCCCCTAGATTTACAGCAGCCAGAAGGTGTTGGTTTGATCCCTATTCTCGATCCCAACTCCAAAAATTAATCACTCTAGTTGGGGTGGGTTGGGAAAATGCTCCAGTCCTGTCAGTTCATCAGTACGGCTTGCCGGGGCTTGATATGGATTATCTGTTAGGGATTTATGGCTTGCCATGGTTGTTTCCCGTCTAGTCATGAAGAAAGACATCCCAATCCCAAATCAGGTCAGGAGATAGATCTAGACAAGCCGGGATGCACTATGTTTTGTCAGGGAAATAAAACCGACTCCAAATTTTCATGCCCTTTTTTCTGGATTTTTAGAGTTGTAGAGTCTGTTATAGGGTCGGCTCCAGTGGAATAGCCCCATTACATTGTTCCTTCATCTAAGCCAGCTATCACCGGCTTTAAGTTGGCCACTTTCGGGCTATTTATGCAATACACCTAGTATAAATCCTATCAATTTTATCTATACTTGATTTAAATGAATTAATCGCGAATTGAAGCACAACACCTCAGTATCCCTGTGTATCACTTTACCACCCTGGAACAGGTACCTTTTCTTGCTACCAGCCGGCAGGGGATGGGTAAAAATGATAAATACTTTTTATTAATTCAGATATTATTCAATGAATTATTAATCTGTACAAAAGTACTTAATAATTGCTGTGCCTTCATTTTCAACATCTAGATTCCCGAATGATCACCAAGGAAACATATGATCTGGCCAGTGAGCCACTGATGTACTATCATATAGAGTCTTGGATTGTGCTGAAGAGAAAACCTCTGTATTTTACGGTATGTTAAAATGAAGTGAAACACTAATCATTTTATGGGCTTAAGTTAAATCAATTTTTCACTATGAACCCCAGTGACGCATCAAGTATTTGGCATATTTTAAATATTAATAGCTCAAATGATAGCTTTGTTCTCTCTTCTTCATTGTATGAGGTATTATTTCTGATTCATTGTATATTTTATGTCCATAAAAATATTACAACTATTACTTATTCTGGGTCTCAATGGTCGAAACCCTGACATGAAAAAATGAAAACAGGGACTGAACACCTCAAGAATATGAAATTTATGATAAATGTATTATATTAACTGGAACCATTGATCAAATTCTGAGCATTTGCACCTAATAACATGGTGAACAAACAGAGAGTTCTTTGTATCAATTTGGGTCATACAATTCTCAGAAATCATTGAACATATGTAATAGAATGCCTAATGTTTGCACCTCACTATTGAGGCTTTTACATTTCTCCAGATGAGTGTATTTGTTATAAAAATAGTGAATCAGACACACCAAATGGGATAGGCAAGTGACCAATACTATGATTGAATGTGATAGGATGTGTCACAATGTAGTTGAAATTGGGCAACCATAGCAAACTTGTATCACTGTGTATAGTATCAGATCAGTCTTAGTGTCATAAATAGATATTGGTATTTAATGGTACTACATGATGCAGTTGGGTCACAGTATTTGTAAAATTTTCATGTGTATGTGTTGTTAAGGTGAGTGTATACTTTTCTATTTTCAGGCCAATGTTGTCATTCCATGTATCATCATGTCTTTTATGGTGTGTCTTGTATTCTGTGTACCGGTAGAAAATGGTATTGTATGCTTATTCTAGACTTTTTTGCTGATTGATAACCAGTATGTTTGTTAATTTGTAATCTTGAATAGGCCAATCAATGGTTTGAGCCTAGTTAGGCCACGGCTTAAGTTATTCTCCCATACACAGCCATGGAAAGAAAATCCATGATGGAATAAAACACTTTGTGAAAAAGTGAAGGCTGATAGAAAAATCAACACAATTACTGCTTTATTAGTATTAGTCTTCGTTTATCCCACAGCCACATTTTTTTTAGAAAAAAGTTTTGCAATGCCCCTGTTCCAGTTCTTTATGTTTACCTTTCTACCTCTTTACCTGTGTAAAGCACCAAGTAATATTCTTATTGGTTGTAAGACTTCTGTTTTCACTCACTAAGTTTAGGATTAACTGGTGGTAGAAATTACTTAACATGTTTTGAAACCTTCAACAATTCTGTCTGGAGTAATCACAACCAATATTTTCGGCAAAAAGGGCGGGGGGTATTTTATGACCAGTAAACACTGCAATAGCTATGCAACTGCTCCCCCGTCAAAATAAAGGTTCATGAAAAATAAGATAGCTTTCTGAATGATGACTTTGAGATTGGATCCAGGATATAATTGCTATTAGTCCTGCGGGGATATGAGAAAGCATGTTTTGCTGCTATTATGAAGTTTTTTTTTGTTGATTCAGCATCTCTGAGCTGTCCTGATGAAAAATCAGCCAGGTGCCAGCTTGGCACCAATTGAGGATTTTTTTAAAAGCCAAAATACACAATGGCCACCATAAATAATGGAAAATTCTATTTTTACACACATCTTTGCTTATATTGTACTTAGAGACACATTCTTTGTGTCTAAGTTTAGGTTTCTGGGGTCAAAGAATCTATTTATGATGTGATATAATGTTTAAATAGAATATAAATATCAATTTGTACAATCACACACCAAATTAAAAGAATGCTTTTGACAATATTTTTACATTAATATCAAATGTAATACTGTCATGTATTCCATTCTATTGTCAAAATCGGTTATTTATCCAATTGCCAGATCCATTCTACTTTACCACACATCTACCACAAGTCACAGTCATGTTCACATTTACTACCCAATGCAGATATGACACCCATCTGTTTCAGGGGCCGTATTCAAAAAGTTCATATAGTTATAGCATCAGATTTGTACTTAAATATTAAATTGTTTCTTATCTTAGAATTTTCACATTCTTTGATAAGAATTATTCTTGGCATAAAATATTCTTTCCTAAAATGACTCTTAAACCTAAAAATATAAATATCTTAAACCAATGTTAAATTTGAAACCAGGAAAAAATAAGGCTTCTGAAAACCTTTGTTTTTCCTAAATTTTATAATTATGTTAAAGTGAACCACACCAGCTCATGATTTACAAATAAACAAACCTATATTTAGTTTTTATTTAAAATCTGATTCAATAGAATGCTGGGCAATTTTTTTTTAAATGGCACAAGTCTGATGTGACATGAACATGAGTCTGTAAACAAATCTGACTGCACAAAAATGATATGCGCTGTCACTTTAGACAAAGTGCACTGATTGATTTGATCTGACAGATGTGAGATCAAACTTGTGATCACAGGAAAATATCTTACACCAGTACAGATGTGTAACAATTCCACTCTCCAGAGAAAGGATTAGGAAAGTCATCACAAGGAAGATGATATCATAATTCATCACATAGCACCAGTTGTCTCAGCTGCAGATGGCTCACTTATCAAAGTAATCTGTGATTATACAGATTCCATTATTTTACTACCTTACTTCTGTATGGAAGAATAAATGAATGTAAAAAACAAAACAGCACAGGGAGCATAAGTTCTTTGAGGGCATTTGTAGACATTCACTCAGCAGCAATGGACCACAAAAGGATTGCCAGATATCTGCCTGCTGGACTTGCCTTTGTATTTATTTATTTATTTGGGGTTTTACGTCGCTTTCAACACTCTACAGGTCATATCACGATGGGTAGTTGGGAGGGCAGAAGAAACCAGTATATACAGTTGGTCAAGTTTCTGTACTGTAAACTGCCGACCAATGACAAGCAACTACCAGCTTTCCCAATTGAGCACGGGCTGGGAACCGAACCCCGATCTCAGAGGTGGGAGGCGAGAGTGTTACCACTCTGCCACCATGGCCCCCGACTTGCCATTGTAGGATGAAACCATTTCCCATTTATTTGGAATTGGGAGGGCAGAAAATACTCCACTCTACTTTGCTTGAAGCAGTTGAAATAGATCTGATCACTGAGCCAAGCAAATACCTAAGTAAATTTCAAGATTCAACAAACAAATTATTTTGTAATTAGTGTTTTTTCCAGTTACCACTTTTAATAAAATTTATGATCCATACTAGCTGTACGGCATCATTTAAGAATGACACATTTGTCAACTTTCATTTTTTCTATCATTAACTGTACATTATTATTAAATATAAGCACTAGGAGCTTAAAATGTTTTACCTAATTTAAATATAAATCTGGATATAACATTGTATTACATTTTAAGGGAACATTTGTCAAGGATTTGTTTCAATATGGCAATATTTGATTCTGTGTTCAAGGTTTGTAAGTGTTAAACAAATTTTGGCAATTAAGCTAAGATTATCCTACAAATCTGACATTTCTGTTCTAGTTAAACCTGGTATTATATCATAAATAGAATCCTTGACCCCAAAAACCTAGACTTACATACCAAGATTGTGTCTCTATGTACATTAGAAGTAAAGATATGTATAAGAGTAGAAATTTCCTTTATTTACAGCGGCCATTTTGTTTTTTGCTTTCAAAAAATTCTTCAAGGGTGCCAAGCTGGCACCAGGCTGATTTTTCATCAGAACAGCTCAGAGATGCTGAATCAACAAAAAAAACTTCATAATAACAACAAAACACACTTTGACCTAATATGGCTATTTGGCATCTGGACTATATACAGTTTAAAAACTTTTCTATGATTTCTCAAACCAAGTATGCTACTGAATAAATGGGATTCCTGGCTTAAACGTTTGAAAAGAGATATTTAAGAAAGGTTTGTCCCTACTATGTGACCTGATCTGTTTATGATCCAAGAAGGATGGTATGAAATGGGTAAAAAAGTTCAAATTCATTGACCAATAAAAAGGTTAATCGCTATAGATCTCTGCCATTTTCATGTGCTACAGCACTATTACTACAGCTATATAGACAGAGGAGACGGTGGACTTGTAAAGTGCGATGTAGATATTAAAGATTAGGTCCAACATATAAGGACTAATAAAAAGCAAAGACCAGAGATATTATCATATCCTCATAAAGGAACTTTGTAATCATGCCTCCAGTGTTATTCACTGGGCTGGAACAGATCCTGACTCCAGCTCAGCAGAGAGACTGGACCTAGTTCACGGAAACCCTGGACTCAAGTTGGCCATCATCAAGGACACATAGCAAAAGGGAAAAGCTACTCTTCCCTCCAGATCAACTTCAGAGTGGGCCAATCAACTATCACAATGATTAGGGAGTATTATGATGACATGATGCTCTGTCCCACTGTCCCAGATACCTGGAAGGCAACTGAGGTTGGCTTTATGGACAGGTGTAACGTCACCCATGTCTAATGTGCTGTTAATGTCAAGCACTTTGCCAAAAGGTGTCCCAAGAGATTTCACTCTACAGTTTTGTTGTCCTCGGTAGATGTGTATTATAAATTCATGTGAATGGATATTGGTGTATCTATATTCAGTTCTAGTGGCCGGTTTTTCAATTAGTATCTACTACTGGCCTCCAGAGAAATGAAAAAAGGGGTCTATTGGTTTTCATCCATCAGAGTCCCTGATTGATGATAGCCTCAAAGTACACTATAACATTCTTTCCGACGATGCCCTCCCATATGTGACATTGCTTATGAATCCCTTTTCATGTGCATCAGTAAGAGGGGTTCAACTATAAATTGAGGTGTTGTTGAAAAATGGTCACAAATGTCTTGGGTACTATTGCCAGCAGTCCACAATTCATCAAGAGCCCCCAGTGGTTGATGGTATGTGCCATTCTCTATAATATGATGAATGTCAAAGCCAAAGTGGATTGAATCCATACCAGGTGGATAAAGGAAGTCAGGTTACAGCTTTACTGCAAGGAACCGATATTCCATAATCCACATGCAGGTAGAAATCCCATCAATTTTGCCTAGGCTTAGTGGGACGTGAGGGCGGATTATTTCAGGAATGAGACTGCTGTACCCTCAAAAACGGACAAAAGACATTATTAGGCATTTCTTTGAACTTTAAGTATTAAATATTTCAAGTATTGTACTTTTCAGGTGATTCTGTCACATTTCGGTGCAAAGTATTTTTAGTTTTTATTTTACTACCAGTCAAGATCAAGATGTATATAATATGTGTATATAAATGTGTATGAACACTTGAATGTATGTCTCTGTGCTAATATGTAACCAAAGTAACATTTTTGTGTATGTATATTTCCATTTATAAAATATACTGCCATTTCAAAAACCATTTTTTACTGTTGTGGTTCTATGTAACGTGACAAAAAAGATTTTAAAAGCATGCAATATAACCAAAACCCAAGAAAAGAAAAGCATCGATGAAAAAATGTCCATGAGTGTAGCTACACCCTTCTCTAAACCCTTCCAAAAAGAAGTAAAAAGGTAAAGAACAGCTCTCAAAAAACATAAGTACAGTAGGGTTTCAACCCTGCACAGCACAAGCATATGCATATGTGTACGAACCCGGCTATTTTCCATTCAAATACATGGTTTTGCACGGCATCCAACACAATAAAATGAACTCCAAGAAAGCAAGTGTCCCTTAAATTGTAGTACTTTACTTAAATCAGTCAGGCTTGGGACAACTCCAAAGTCTGAAAACACTTGCATATGCTTTGGAGGTATAGCATTGATACACTTCTTTACTTTATGATAGTAAAACTCTCATCTGGTGACATGTATTGCAGAAAGGAGGACAGCTGTCCACAGAGGTTACTGAGGCAGGGTTGGCAAGCGTTAGAGACATGAAGTTGTGTGAGGTGCTAGCCACTTGTAGATGTGACGATGCAACATGTGCCTGGCCAGCCTGTTGTTGTCGCTGAATCATGGGATGCAGCATATAGAGTATCAGTGGTACTGCCCTTTGTTGTTCTACAGGCTATTGTGCAGGCTTCTGTACAGGCTGTTGTGTTGGCTGGTGTACAGGTTGGTGAATTGGCTGTTATACTCGTTGATAAAGTGGCTTCGGATGTATCACAGAATGAGTAAATGTGTTGTGGGCTCAAAGTGATGACAATGGCATAGTGGGGGATCTGATTCAGTTCAGTCACCAGCCAGTCACCATAGACAGGCCTTGAAAGCTGTTTTGCCCTACCCTAGTTCATCATTTTTTGCTTCTCTTGTACTTTCAACTGGGAGTCAGCCTCACTGATGCTGGAGTGTCACATTGCTGCTAGAGAGGACTTGTGGAAGGTACTTTGAAAAAGGGTGGTGGAGTCTGACAGTTTGAACAACTTTGGGAGCCCCTGGTAGAGGATATTGGTGTTTGAGTCGGGAGCTGGTCAAATCGGTCCTTTGCGAAACCGGCCCTCGGAAAATCGGCCCCCTAAAAAATTGGCCCCCTAGAAATTCAGTCTTGGTCAAATCGGCCCCCAGTTGAAAACTTTTGTAATTAGAAATTATTTAAAGACCTGCAAAAAGCATTTGACTGGGTTCATAAAGAATTTCTTCAGGATTATTAAAACAGAAGAATAAAGGAACTTTTTCAACAGACACTGCATGCCTTAATTGAAATGGTGTTGAATTATAATCTGGTCCATGTTAATGTTGACTAAAGAGAGGATAATTTGGTATAATTTTGTTTTATGGTGAGAACTTTGGCTAAGTGTGATTAACACACACTTTGGCTAAGTAATTAACAACAAAGATAATTGGATGCTGTAATCAATCTCTTTCAAACTATATCCTTTACATACTTGTTTATGTAAGAATTGTTAAAAGTGCAATTATACTGAATGCATTGTCTCTGCAGATGGGATCATAACTTTTGTGATCTTTTAAGAACAATCGGCTTTCAATATATGCTACTGTTTGATTAATATCTTCTTAATAATCCCTCTGTTTAGATGTTAAACTTTTTTGTAACTTTTTTGCTCTTTACAGAGCACTTAGCCTTTAATGTATGCTACTGCTTCATTAGTAGCTATGTCAATAATCCCTCTGCTTAAACATTAAACTGTTATGCAACTGTTGTGATAATTTGAGGACAATTGGCTTTAATTCATTAACATTTGTGTAATATTTAGTTAAGTTTGTTTGATAAACATCTGTGTAAGATTTGTATAACTTTTAAAACTGTTATTCCTGAATATGTGCACAGACATGTAATATTTATAGGTATTTAACACCTAGGGGCCGATTTGACCAGGTTAATATTTCCAGGGGCCAATTTGACCAGGGTGTTATTTCCAAGGGGGCCGATTTGACTAGGATACTTTTTCCTGGGGGCCGATTTGGTAAAGGGCCGAATTGTCTATTATTCCTTGAGACATCTCCACTGTCTCTGTCTCTGTTATTGGAAGCTGCTGAACCTCGGGCATGGATTTGAAAGCACTCTTGGCTAATACGTGGCTCACTATATGTCCCTATAGTAACATGAAGTTGTTGTTAACCTACATCTGGCGACTGGTCAAATGTAGTATCTCCTCTCCAGACTTCAAGTATGTTGACTCATTTTTTGTCCCCTGGAACTGAAACCAATTCTTTCAAGTCAACTTCTCCATCTCAATACTCTGACAAATCTCATCCCAGGGGCCTTCATCTTCAGTTCATTGTCTCTACAAGAGACACCTCTTTATCTTGAATCAGCCCCACTCCTGGGCTATGTCTTTTCTGCCTGTGCCTCCTCTGCCTCAGTAGCCTCCTGTGTCTCAATGTAAAAGTGACTTTATAGGCTGTAACAATGACCTGTGATTCTTCCCTAATAGTAGCCTTCCTCTTCTTTCTTTCTTGGTATCATATTGTGAACCTATAAAAATGTCACGTTTTCATGTCACTTTCCCACACTTTGTAGATATATTACGCCACATAAATGCCTAATCTTAATTCATAAATTGATGTTGCCTGGTTGAAATCTAGGGACAAAATAGTGGCGCATTAATGATCGGGGGGGGGGGGGGGGGGGGGGGGGGGGGTATTTTAACACTCGTACCACTTTGATGCATTCTTTTTTAATCACGGACATGTGTCTGCATTTGGATGTCCAATCCTATTGGATGATGCCAGTACAATTAAGTAGTTTGCGATTGGCATGTTAGCACAGTTAGCATGCAATAAAAATGAAACAGCATTTGAAAGTCCATCATGTGAATTTCCTCCAATGTCATTTTTGCAACTATTAAAGTAGCGGGTATCACATAGATAGTCACTGACATTTATACTGTACCTGTGACAAGTTTGGTACTCCCTATATACAATACTTTTTGTGCTGGGAGCATTGCCACTGATTATTTTTGATAAAAGAAAAGAATAAAACTTACAAGAACGAGATGTTGACAGTAGCAATGATTTAAATAGAACTAGTTCTTGAACACCCACAGATTGCCTTAAAAGCTTCATGTCCAAGGCTTTCAGCAGTGGAGTAGAAATATGTTAAAAGAAATGGTGAGGATAATTTTCCTTGTCTGGTCCCAACTGATACAGAGATTGTGGTACTGCTTTGTTCACCCCATTTTACAATCACTTTTAGATGCCGGTACCAATGTACCAGAATTTGCCATAAATGCATAGGGATAATGTTAATGGCTTTCATAAACATAACTGAATGTGGAATGCCATCAAATGCTGCCTCAGCATCGAGAGCACATAAAAATACTGGGGACCCATTGCTTTTGCAATAGTCCAACACATCATGAGTGAGGGCAGCTGCCATAGATGTTCCTATGTTACCGATGAAACCAAATTGGAGATCATGGAATTCATGTTCATTGGATTCCTGCAGGATATGCACTTCTAACAGTTAAGAAAATGTTGTAGAAATGATGATTGGTCGGTAATTTTTTGGGTTAGCGGGATCAATCTGTGGTTTTTTCAGAATTGGAATGAGAAGTCCTGGAGTGAAGCTGTCGGGTACTTTTCCAAATTTTTGATACATAATGAGAGGATCACACAGATGTGTGATAGAACTTTGGTTTCTTGGGCAAACTTTATATGTTCAGCAGTGATACCATCCACACCAGCGGCACATCCATAGCAAACTTTCGACAGATATAATTTCAGATCATCTTCACGTAGCAGACAACTTTAAGTTAAAGTTAAGGTCAATTGTGAAGTTTTCTCCAATTTGTTAAAAAGAACACTAACATAGGCTTAAAACCGCACACAGAGTGGACCAGAGGTCTAAAGTTGCTCTTTTCGGTTTTATGGCTTACATTTTCACTTAACACAAATCAAATGGTTTTTATCGACACTTTTTACTCAGGATTAATTGTTGTAGCTTGCCAAGTTTGAAATCAGGTCGATTTTACAATTAGTCACAAAAAGTGGAACAGCGAAATAACACAGCAGACCATGTAAATAATCATTAAATGCAAAATCTTATATTTATTCAGCTAAAGTATTTTATTACTATGCCCAGGTGAGAAGATATCGCTGTCTATTACGATATTGCTGTCATTCACCGTGTTTCTCCTGCTTGTGGCTGGACATATGCCAAAAACATCAGAATCTCTACCAATATTAAGTAGGTCAAGCATAATTTACTTATCGTTAGTATCGAATACTGTATATATAACTCCATTTGGGTGAATAAAAATAGCATTTCCTCATAACCTATAATTTGCATGAATTACATATGTATGTTTATTCATTATGTTACACATATATATTATACATGTATATACATAATATTATAACTACATATTAAATGAGACTTAAGAGTTTTTTAAATAGAAAGTAGAAAAAATGTATAAAAAAATTCTAATAAATAAATGAGAAAAAAATTAAATCAAGATGTACACAATAATTATTTCAGATACATTTAATCTGTCTTTTGATGTCAATAACATGTCTTTTCATATGCATATGAAATCTTTGATGATACCAGCGTATTGTACTTTCTTTCTTTACTTTGAAGCACTTGCTAGACATGTTTAGGTTGTACTTATTTAGATTATAAAGATAACAAATATGGTTGATGCTACAAGACACAACTGACTTACTGCCATTAATGGCCAACTGGCAACAGAGTCTAACAATACTATTTGTGCTTTTAAGGCAGTTCTTAATGAATTTTAGTTGTCTACAGTGTAACTGTACGTCAACATCATCATCTGCCCACAACAAGTGGACAAGATCTGAATGAGTTTTGTATGGAATATCTAATAGACGCCGACAGCACTTACGCCATGCGACATAAGACTTATCAACACAGACAGACTTGAAATTCCATAGCTGACACCCATATAAGGCCATGCAATATGCTTTGAACAGAAAGTACTTCAGGTCAGATGTAACTGAGTAAAATTTATGCATCACAGAGTTAAATCTAAAGTACAGCAAGTGAATAGCTTGACTGATGTATCTGTCACTGTCATTGGCATCTAAGTGATTACCTAAGTGTTTAACATAAGGAGACTTTGACAGGTAAATTGATGTTTATTTATGAACTAATGTCTCTTAGGTACCCTCATTACTTCATAGCACTTACCACCCTGTTTGTGCCCTTGCTTGATTGCTGTAAACAGAAACATTTAAATGTACTATGTCTATATTTTAGGTATATATCTAACTTTTATTATGGTGATGTCAGCAACATCAATAGTGATGACTTTATTTGTCCTTAATATCAACTTCAATAGTGGCGATGTTCCCATTCCACCATTAGTGAAAAAGATATTATATGTCTTGGAAAAAGTCACTTGGATGAGACATAAAAAACTGCCTGTAAGAAAGTTATGTGAAGTGAATATGGACATAACAAACCACCTGATCCATTCTTCAGATATTCAAGCTCAAGGGACCACTCTAGAACAAGACGAAGCTGGGGACCAAACAGAAATGGTAAATACAGTAAAGGAGATATTGAAAGAAATAAAGGCCATGTCTGATATAAGAAAAGAGGTCACAGAATCAGATGGAGGAGGTTGCTATAGAAATCAGTGGATAAGGGCAGCACAGATACTGGATAGGTTTCTGCTGTTGGTGTATGTGGGAACTACTGTAGTAGTGACAGCTATCTTGCTTGGTGTTTTCCCTAGACTACAGAACAGAGATATGGATATTAAAAATTAACATAGTTTACAAAGAGTTGTTGATACAATGAGAATAATCTCTTTTATAGTAAAAGGGCAAAAGATGGGGAAAGTGATAAATGATCTATGGCGTTATTTTAGTTTGATCACCTCATTTGTCATTGTTCTCAACAAGTTGTCCTTGAATGTAACACTGTAACTCTAAAACAGTCTGGCTAACTATTATTACTCTTGTAAAAAAAATTCATTTTTTTAGAATTTTAACTGTATGTTAGATGGATTATTATATTATTGTAAGAGTACTCTTTTAATGGGAATTTTGTCTGTTTTAGTTATATTGTTGCACTCTTTGTTCTCTTACGCCGATTACACTGTAACATGCTGTGTAAAATTGTTTAATAAAATGGGATTTGCAGTTTGTATGTTAAAACATATTCAATAGAATCTCTTTAAATGGGCACAGAATACCGGTATTATGTGTTTTTTAAAAATAATATTACATACATATGTAAAACCCAGTAGCATTAAATAAAATCTACAAAGTTTTATGCTAACACGAGGCCTAAGGGGGCTTTCATGCATATCTGAATTAACAAAGCAGGAGGCTGGGTGAATAATATCCACATGCTTTGACAATTTTAAGCTGACATTGAAATGAAATTCAACAGTCAGGGTTATATTGGGACAAGACCTCAGCATTGCCACTTGTGGGAGCTGAACCGACACAGAGGCGATAGTCTGTGATTAGTTACCAAACGGTCCAACAAAAACCAGGCCATAGCCTATCTTTACAATGGAAAGCGAGCTCAAAGTATACTAAAGCATACTAATGTAAGGTAAGGGTTCACAAGTCACTTAGCCCTGAACTAACACCAAAACAATGAAACGTGTCGATTTCTGGACCAAAAATCAGCCCATCGAGGGTTTGTGCCATCTTGGCTTCACATATTTTCGATAAATTTCCAAATGTGGGAGGAGGTCTACTTTTACATCCCACACAGGGCAGTGAGACAGGGGCAATGCTCTAATACGGTAATGCATCATTGTTTTTATGGTTCATGTACAAAAACAATACTCTATAAATGCTTGAATATGGTGTTTTAATGGTCTATAGTGTGGTTGATTTGTTTCTGCAAGTACAATAGAGTCAGTTAATAAACCCCATATAATCTGCCAACATGTACATCCAATTTCTATTAATATTCTTGTGTTTTATTGTCAATACCACAAAAAGTTGGGGTAAAGCCTACGTATCATAGAGATTTAGAAGTTCTTTTACCAATATCCATCAGCAGAGGTAAAAAAGAGTAATAACAAGATAATAAAACCAGACTGTTATGTATATAGAGATTGTAGAAAAATAGTCCACAAGTTTTTCAAAGGTTATTAGGAGACATGTTAATCGTTCACAACTTAGTTCCAATAATGTCATGTATGTTTCCTATGTAGCCTTTGCAACAGGGCGTCAGTTCCTCAAGGACAGACCAAGTGACACAACCAAGTGACCTCTAGGGTCAGAATCAATGATGCATTGCGGGTTAATATATATATTTATTATCATTAAACAACAATGAAGCCATACTACAGATTATTTACAATTCATGAAACAATTAAGTCTGGCACAGGGTCACCTTAAATTTAAGTCGAATTTAAGGGGACCTTAAATTGATTTTGATATAAGGTCAAGTTAGTTAAAGGAGGTAAAAGAACCTCATACAGATTTGAAGAAAATAAGATTACATACTGAAGGTGGGCCTGTGCCAGAAATAAAAGATATATTTAAAATGTTAAAGTGGTGACATGGTAAAGTTTTAAAATTTTTACTGAATTGGATTTAACCAGCCACACCAGGGTATACTAGCAAATGACCTGACTAATTATAATTGATTCACTGTGTGGTATGTTTACATGCTATGAACAACCTATAATATACAAGTTTGACACCAAGGTTAGATCCTTGGGTTCAAAGGTCACAGAAACAGGGTCCACTAATGCTTGACAATGAATGACCCTTCAATGTAGAACCTCTAGCATTTGATTATCTTATAATGTGATTTAAAAATTTTGAATATAGTATATACATAACATCATGGCCAGTGGTACATTGCCAGTACATGGCATCTGGCCCCAACTTCATTGACTATCATGTGTTAAAAAAAAACAAGAAAAATACCGTTGTGTAAATGAACTAAAATATTATGTATAAAACGATAACTCATACAGTGTACACCATTATCACAGAAGTTAAAGAGATACAGCATGAGTACATAACAGTACATTATGGACTCTTATAAGATGATTACAGTTATTTACAAAATAAATCATAGAAGCAATTACAGTTGTTATGTACTCTTCCATTAATGTTGCTAACTTCATGTTGCCATTACAGTTGTACAATACACAGAATAATGTATACACAACAACTAAGGTATAGTCAACCCTACATGATAACATATGACACTTGTAAAATGAATTTCAATTTAAAACACCACTTTGTAAGAACATAAGACAGACTTTTGGTTAGTTGTTTATAGATTAATCATACAAGTAGTTACAGTTATTACATAGTTTGTTACATTAGTTTACTATATTCATATTTCATTACGTGATAACTGATACATCCAAAGCACTGAGCAATGTATCTACAAATATAATCACTATGTACATTGCAACCATTAATAGAACCATGTCACACTTGTAAACAATAAAAATTCCAATAAAAGAACATTTTGTTAAGAACATAAGCCACACTGTTAACATATTCATTAGTTACATGTCATTGGCAATGCCATTACATAATTCACAACTACAGTGAGTGCAATTGCACTACCCACATTGTAGGACACTAGTCACCTGACCTTTTGTAGTTAAATTATTCTTGTATATTTTGCCAAAGGAAATACTTCACACTATAATGCAACGTTTACTATCAGTAATGGTGAGCAAGCCAACTTTGTCACAATCACTTTTGAATATTAGCATTAGATTAATACTAGTATTGCAATTGCAATATGATTACTCTTAGAAAACAAGAACAAGAAAAGGGGCTAAATTGCCCAAATCCCCATGCTACCTCTAATATCAACCACTTAAAGATCCACAGGTCACCTTAAAGGAGCTGAGCAATACAGCCCCCAGTCTCTCTCTGACCTTACTGACCTGGAATTAGTAACGATGGTAAGTTACTCTAATAGTAACTGATATTACTGAGCCAACAACTGTCTTACATTTAGTAATTGCAGCGAAAACTAAGCACTCTGCTGTTAACCTTTCCACCAGCAGCTTCGCTCACGTAGCAGGGGAAGTGGCCTTGCTACACCACTACTTGTTTTCTTTCAACTTGAGTACCTGAAACACAGGAAAAAGTAGCTGAGTATCTGTTAAACTTGATTTTAGGGTGAGGATTAAGGGTGGGATCAAAAACATGTAACTTCTTCAACTTTCAAACGAGTGTGGCGCCAATATTAAACAAAGGCTGGCTTTTATAGTGAAATTATTTAAGCATGACCACCCACAATGCAATATTCTGGTCTGGTCCCAGAACTGAGACCTCTGCCCCGTATCTGGTCACCGGCCCACAGTTCATCAAGGACAGACCAAGTGACACAACCAAGTGACCTCTAGGGTCAAAATCAAAGATGCATTGTGGGTTAATATATATATTTATTATCATTAAACAACAATGAAGCCACACTACAGATTATTTACAATTCATGAAACAATTAAGTCTGGCACAGGGTCACCTTAAATTTAAGTCGAATTTAAGGGGACCTTAAATTGATTTTGATATAAGGTCAAGTTAGTTAAAGGAGGTAAAAGAACCTCATACAGATTTGAAGAAAATAAGATTACATACTGAAGGTGGGCCTGTGCCAGAAATAAAAGATATATTTAAAATGTTAAAGTGGTGACATGGTAAAGTTTTAAAATTTTTACTGAATTGGATTTAACCAGCCAAACCCCAGCAGTAGGAGTAGAATTAGAGACCAGACAACTTATTTTTAAACATCTCAGCCACTTGATCCCCAGCATTGGCATCATCTGTGATATATCTCCACACACAGTCCGAAGTCCAGGTGCCATGTCTCTGTATGTTTTGCAAGTTGACATTATTGTTGAAAGCAAAAGTAGCACCCGAACGCCGGAATGTGTGTAGAGTAAAGCCAGTGCCCTGCAAACCCAACCTTGATAAAATTAAAGAAAAATGCCTCCTGACCTTAGAATCAGTAAGTGGGGTCCAAATTGAATTCTGCTTATATTGGAACAATGGAAGATTTGAACCCTTAGGAGTCAGTGTTAAGAGGTTGGAGATGGCACGAACTGGACACAGTGGAGAGCCAGCAATTCTAGGTACAGAAATAAGTTTCACTTGATTGTTGTTTTGCATGGTCTTGGACCATTTGACCAGGATGATAATTTTTCCTGGTTTGAAGATTATGCCCCCCCTTGCTAAATGTCTAAGTGGGGAAAAACCAGTACATGAATGTGGAACAAGATTTGA
Organism: Sabellastarte sp. h YS-2021; assembly: GCA_964017235.1. Taxonomy (NCBI): domain Eukaryota; kingdom Metazoa; phylum Annelida; class Polychaeta; order Sabellida; family Sabellidae; genus Sabellastarte; species Sabellastarte sp. h YS-2021. Next base: position 144,466,005 of record OZ024928.1, read on the forward strand.
TAACCGTAGAAAAGAGAAAAAACTGAGTAAATAAAGACCTTTAAAAATCTGCCCCATATATGTGAGGTCACATTGTGATACAATTTCCTTGAGAAGTTTGACATCGATTATTTTGTTGAGTTTAACCTGGAGAGGGGCATGTAGCTGAACTGCTTTTTGATAGTACTTGAGCCTGTGGTCACAAAAGCAGGCCACATCCAGACCAAATATAATAAATTTACTTTTGATGGCTGATAAGTAGTTAGCCATTTGAGGGTGCTTTACCCCATTATAGTATAGACACTCCAAAAACATAGGAGATGGAATACATTCACCTGAGGTACTGCCCAGCCCATGAATACAGTAAAGGCCAGGAAGGTGGAAAATAAGGTAGCATAAGCCCTCTTGGTGGAATCTGCAAATGCATTTGACAGTCTGGAGGTGGCAAGCTTGATGAGACAGGCCTCTGCAGGAGAACAGGCTGCAAAATCATGAATAATAAACTATATAGATTCATCAGTATACAACAAATCTTCATTTACAGCAACCCATGTAACAGGGTGAATCAATTCCTGTAATTTTTGAAAATTGTTACATGTAATAAACCATCTAGACAGCAGGTCAGCGACTGTGTTACATCTTCCTGCTACATGTACTACCTGTAGATCAATGTTACATGCACTGAGCCACAAAAATATGTTCCTGGCAATCTTACAAAGAAATTCATCCCTTGCTTTACCAGTGTTGAGTACTGAAACTACAGCTTGGTTGTCACAATGAATTAGTACCCTGTGGCCTGCCCATTGGGAGTGCCACACTTTTAAGGCTACCAGAATATTAATCATTTCTAATGAGGCAATATCAATATTTTGCCAAGCCTCTGGCAATGGCAAGGCATAGACTGGTGCCTCATAAATAGTCCCCAGGCCAGTTGTACACGCATCTAGGTAGACATTTCTATTAGGAGTATACTGAAAATACGTTACACCATTATACACTGGGAGGAAAGTATTGAACCACTGTAAATCTCGTTTAAAGCTTTCAGTAAGTGTGATTTTTGTATTATCATAATTTTCTCTGAGTAATTTTAACATCCTGTTTAGGAAAAAACGAGAGTACTTAATGCACTTAGTAACATAGAGTAATGAACCCAATAATGACTGCAGGTCCTTTTTAGTACAGTAGTTTTTTGCAGCCCATTAAGAGCACATCTGCTTGATAACTTGTAATTTTTCAGTAGGAATGGAGATGGTAAGTGTTTCTGTATCAACTAATATACCTAAGCACACTACTTGTGAGCTGGGAGGTACCAATTTCTTACTACTAACAGTGAGACCAAGTTCTTGTAACAGTGCCTGTAATCGAGTGTAGGAATCATTTATTTTTGATGGTAAAGACACACATAGAAAATCATCTATATAATTCCATATTTTGTGACCTTCTGAGGTCATAATAAACCGGACTGCGTCAGATATACGTTGAAAAATTGCGGATCCGTGCTTATATCCGAACGGCAGCGACCGATCGATAAAGTAATTCTCCCAGTGAAGGCCTAACAGATCCAGGTCTCCTGGGTCTATGGGAACATGGCGAAAGGCTCTACTGATGTCTACTTTGAAAATTTTACATCCTTTGCCAAGCTTGAGTACTTTCTCAGTTATATTATCAATCGAGGGATAGGTTAGGACAAAGTTCACATCCAAATATCGATCAGAATGAACACTTGAATTTACAGACTGCCCCTTGGGCCAGCTAAGATCGATAATCACTCTCCTCTTGTCAGAACTCGATTTGTCTCGTGTCATGAATGGGCTAGTATGCAATTGTTCAATTGGGGGGTCCTTAAACGGGCCCAACATGGCCCCATGATTCATTTCATCTGTAAGGTAAACATCAACATGAGAGGGATACTGTAATGCACTTTTGTGATTAATTTTTTCACTTTGGATGTTATGACACCTATTATAATCCAGAGGGAAGCCATATTTGATTAATAGTGGAAGTTGCCAATCCCAATAGTCTTCACAAAATTCAATTGTAAGTGAACAGGCATTTGTAAACCCTCATAGTTGTGTCTGCCATCATGACGTAATAATTTATGCAAAGCTAGAATATCTGTGCATACAGAGTTAGAATTTTCATCCTGGATGCGGTTGTGTAACCCATAGATGGGAATGAAGCCAAAGAACTGTTTATTTTGTTCCAAAATTTTTTTTATTTTCTGTGGCCCCTCTAGCCAATCGCAAGCGATCACTTTTGCATGTAGTATTGATTTCTAAAGAGTATTTGTCCCCGGAAAGCATACCAGAAATGAAATTATCGCCTGCAGTGCCCTCCACGGGACACTTGCTCAAACCTGTACAAGGAAGCATTTGGTCTACGGTAGTAGGTGTTTTGTGGCGATTTAGGTGGTCAGTATTTGTGTTATTCGATTCGCATTCATGAAGCAGTTCCAGCATGGCTCCTCCAGTGAATAAATGCACAACATTCTTACCTTTATTCACCGTTCGCTTCTGTTTTTTGACATTCACAGTCTTACTTGTGTGACGTTGTCTGTCACCCTTTACATCTACAACAGCACTAGAATCACATTTGTCAACAATACAATCTTCTACAGGCAAAGCTTCAAACCGATTGTGACTACAAATACTAACAATACTACTACAATACTGTTTGCTACGTGAATTATTCACCCTTGACTGATTTCCAGAAGGACAAAGTTGTGGTTCTGTGTACACACTACTGTTACCACTCTTCAAACCTGTTTTCAGCATTTGATTACCATACCATTTGACACTTGTGCCCTGAGATATTTTGCCTTTTGGTTTACTGGCCATGTGGTCACAGGTTCGAGTATGAGACTGTGAAGTCTTTTTGACAACATCAGAAAATAATACATTTGGTTTAGTAAATCTATACATTGAAATTAGTCTTTGTACATTTTCTACATCTAACAATTGCGTATCATGAAAGTTAGTATTATACACCCATCTATCTTTGTATCTGTCGTTATGTACACTTTTCATAGTATTTTTATTAACCACTGCACCACTGCAGTGGTTACCTAGTTTTTTGCTGGTATCTTTTGTGTGCAACTTTTTGTGGTGTGGGTTCCATTACAATTCTCACACACATGCCTATAAAATTGGCCTGCTGTTTTATGATGAGTAGGGAATCTACAAGTACCTTCCTGGAAGTACTTGCAGATCATGAAACTCTTGTTGTATGTAGTGTTTGGTTTTTTAGAAACCGAGCGCGTGGCAGAGGTTTGAACCCCAGTAACGTGTCTTTGGGCATGAGCCCTACGAAATCGGTCCACCTTATCCGTTTCAATCCATGAGACCCTATCTGCTTCCATATTTGTAAGTAATATAGCATGGCAGGCTTTAGCTGAGCCCCAGGAAAAATCTGATGCATCTTCCATCAGATTAGCTAAGTAATCAAGCATAGCCGAGCGAGATTGTTCGGATTTTTCTTCCTGTATACACCTCACAAAGCCTGATACCCATTGGGTGATACTCAGATCGTCATAGGTGGGTCGAGTCTTTTGATTGCCTGTGAGAATAAAATTTTGGGGCCAATCTACAGATTTTTTGACAAAAATGTCACCAGGTCCCCCACGTTGAGACTTCACTCTACCTTTGGTAGCAGATTCATTAAGTGTACGCAACTCTGCCAAGCGCTTTTCCACCTCACATTGGACAGATTCGTTACTCCTCAAAAATTCAATTGAGGGACCACACTTTGATCAATATTCGCTTCCGTAACATTACTGTCAGGAACCGTGATACTGTGATTGGAAACCGTGGCAATGCCATGTTGGCCTCGAGAGGTAGAAGGAAGTGGACTTACGTGTGAGCTACCCTGTTCCAGTGCAGCCTCGGTACGCCACACCCTCCTGTCCATCAACTCCATTTGTTCCCCTATGTGCTGCAATTTATTCAAAATCTGATCCGAAACTGCAGGACTATCGGATGTAGAGGAGGATGCGGCTACCTCACTAGTACTGGAAAAGGACTCACCTGCCAACTTCATTTGACATTTCTTTCCAACTGGCCGCTCGTGTTCCTTCTGGCATTTAGAGCAATGAAAACTTTTCGACATTTTTATTTTGATCTGAGCTAGGTAAAACAAGTAAAATATAAACTAAAATGAATTGTAAAATAAAATATAAGATCGATGCTCAGATCAAAAACATGTAACTTCTTCAACTTTCAAACGAGTGTGGCGCCAATATTAAACAAAGGCTGGCTTTTATAGTGAAATTATTTAAGCATGACCACCCACAATGCAATATTCTGGTCTGGTCCCAGAACTGAGACCTCTGCCCCGTATCTGGTCACCGGCCCAATTCCATACAAAGAACAACTCAGAGGTAGAAAGTTTCCCCTGCGTGGTATGAAGTCTAGCCACTGTTTCTAATAGTGATCTATTAAATGACAGCATAAGAATATTTTTAATATATATTTACAGTGCTGAATGTAAGGGTACTCTGTAATTTATTGCATTTTATTTTTACAATGCATTAGTATAAAATGTTTAATGATATACTTTCAAGATAATTGTTGAAAGCTGACTGATACATTTTTCTCTAAGAATGGACTAAAATGATTTAATACTTTACGAACATGTCCTTTGTTATTTTTCTATTGAGCGACAACAAAACCAAGTTATAAAAAAATCTTTTATATTACAGTTATAAGACTTCCTTCTCTCAACAATTGCCTTTTGAGTCAAATAGACAGCCATTTGAATAATAAAAATTCTGCTGCTAGTTATTTGCAAAGCTGATGCTCTTGGGTGAGGAAATTTAAGTCTTCAGTTCATATTTAAATCTTCCAAAGGTCGTAAGATCATACTCAACAGAAACTGCATACAAACAAGTGATATACGATTAAATTCTATTTCATCTTGATTCCTGCAATCGCTATTCACTGTGATTTTAATGGGTTTACATGATGCAGATGCAGGAAAAATTTAATTTTTGAAAATATTTAAAATTTTGTAATATCTCTTAAAAATAGATTCCCAGATGCCCATATCCCACAGCCCTGGGAAACATTTTCAACACCATGGGATATAAAATAAGTGAAACAGTGCAAATACAAGATGCACTCAGAGAGAGCAAAACGCTCGGCTCAATGTGACCAGTCTCACAAGTGTATAAAAAAGTATAACACACATCCACCATGGTGGCATTTCCAGAAATTTTGGAGGCTTATTGGTATCCAGAATATTAACTGGATCTTTCCTAAACTGTAATCACGCCTTCCCATGGCTAGCCCCTTCCTAATTAAAATTTCACATCAAAATATATTCATTACTTTTGAAGAAATATCAAGTAAAAAGCTAAAAATCATTAAAATACATTGAAATGGGACCTATGAAAATTCATGATTTTTTTTGTATCCAAAATATGATCTAGGTCTTTCCCAAAAATTAGTAACTTCTTCCTTTGACCAGGTCCTACCCACAAAATTTTTATAAAGATCTGTTCATTAGTCCTGGAGTAATCTAAACACCAAAACGGACAGACAGATAGACAAAAAAGAACACAAAAACATAAACTCCTGGTAGAGGTAAAAATATTGGTTAAAAGCCACTTCTTGGTGAAAATCACTCACGGTAAATTTTTTGTGATGATCTGTCAAGAAATTGAAACAAAAAAGAAAACAGAAATAAATAAACATGATGAATACACCACCTCCCTCTTTATTATCTTTATGTCAATTTCAAGATATAAATTTAATGAGAAGAAATATTATTACTTAAAGACAGCAAGTATCACAAGCTAGGGTTTGTGACATCACAATGACAATTGCATTGTGACATCATTAAGTAATGACATCATCAGACAGTGAAATATTGATTTTTTACATATGTGATAAAGAAAATCAGATTTCTCTGTATATGCCCAATTGAAAATCATTATCTGTCAAGTTGGACACCTCATCTGGGTTAAAGGTTTTTTGAACAGCAAAAGTTTAAATGCTGTGTTTTAACTTTTTCTTTTCTCTTTAAATACCTTTAAAAAAATTGCTAAAAAAAGCCAAAAAACAGAAATAAAAAAAAAACTAGAAATGACTGGTATTGAACCCCAAGCATGAGATTACAAGTTCTACACATTACACTCTAAGCCACAGAGGAAACTTGATTGGGCACAAATTCATGAGGAAGAAATCCTGTCATGATATTGATTTTTGAAGACAAGCAGGTTTCACTATATATGCCCAATTAAAAATTTAAAAACCTGTCTCCTGACTTTAATTTTCAAACAAATCACACCAAATTTGGAAGAATCCATCTGTACCCCATGAAATATCTGCCCACCAAATTTGAGCTCAATTGATGTTATAGTTTTTGAGTTATAAGGGCTAAACGGTGCACAGACAGACAGACAGAAACAAACTGATCATAATAACCCTCTCCTATCATCGAGCGTTAATCAGGAGACTTTCACAGCAAACAATGTAAGTTATGTAAAGGTTCAAATAATGTTAGAAGAAAAAATAACGTTTAAGAGAGAAAAACTATCTTTGGCAGAGCTAAGGTGAAAGATTCTCCCCAAACAATGACCCATCCAAGAACCAACTTTTTTTCACCACACAGTTTCCGAGATATTAACCAAATAAGACTTTAAATGTCAAGGTCACTAAGACTAGGTAAAATCAGGGTCACACTATGTTGTTGCTCACCCACACTCTCTAATCAACATCCCAAATAAATTTATAAATTTCAACATCCTACATGCTACGGTTTCTGAGATATAGCCCGGACAAGATTTTTAAGCCCAAGGTCACTACTACAAGGACAAAGGTCAAATTAAGGTAACACCATGACATTGCATATGTAAATGCAAAACTAATATCCTTACCAATATCAACCTTCTACACCTTACAGATTCCGATTTATAGCAGGGACCAACTTTTAATGGTCAAGGTCACTACAGCAAGGTCAAAGGTCAAATCGAGATTACACCATGACGTTGCAAACCTACACTACCTAACCAATGTCCCTACAAAGCATCAACTTTCTACACCTTACAGTTTCCGAGATATAGCCCTGACAAGATTTTGAAGATCGAGGTGACTACAGCAAGGTCAAAGGTCAAATCAAGGTCACACCGTAACATTGCATAGCTAGCCCCCCAAACTAATGTCCATACCAAATATCAACCTTCTACACCTTACAGATTCTGAGATTTAGCCAGGACAAGATTTTAAATCAAGGTCCCACCATGACAGTGCATACCTAAACCCCTAACTAATGTCCATACAAACTATCAAACTTCTACACCTTGCAGATTCCGTGATATAGCAGGGACACAATTCTTATTGTCAGGGTCACTACAGCAAGGTCAAAGGTCAAATCAAAGTCACACCATGATGTTGAAGCCTTCACCCCTAACCAGTGACCCTACAAAGTATCAACTTTCTACACATACAGTTTTCGAGATATAGCAGGACAAATCAAGGTCAAGGTCACTACATCAAGGTCACACCATGATGTTGCACATCTATACCGACCAACAAATGTCCCTACCAAGTATCAACTTCCTACACCTTTTGGTTTCTGAGATATATTCCAGTTAAGATTTTCAAACTCATGGCCACTAAAACAAGGTCAAAGGTCAAATTATTGTCACACCATGACGTTGCACACCTACACCCCACAGTGAATGTCCCTACCAAGATTCAAGTTCCTACACCTTATGGATTCTGAGATATAGGCCTGTAAACCATTTTCTGTCACCTGCCCGCCTGTCTGTCCAGTAGGATGCAATCCCCATTGCTTATTTGTAGAAGTCATTTGATTTCAAAATATTTGATGGCCCTTTCAGAACCATGTTATGATTTAATTTTTGAACAAAATTGAAAACATTTTGACTTCAATAAATGAAGTCCAATCATACATTATGGTTTCTAGTTAAGTTTAAACTTTTTATGATCAGCTAGGTAATGATATATTCATGAGGTACACTTTATTAGGTACACTTAAATTTACATATCCAAGACCAAAGAAGAGAATTATATACAGCTAAAATAACAAATGAAATTCATCATATATTATTGTTTGAATGATAGATATCCTTTTAAATTTAAATCTATTGTTAATCTCCAGATACACATAACAATTTCAGCTTAATGCAAATTATTAAGACTCAGAAAATCCTCAGAGGTTCAAAGTTTAAATACTCCTAGTTTTAAATCCAAAACTCTCCTCATGGAACGTAATTCATCCCAATCTATAAAACTTCCTTCAAGATGGCGAACACCAGCTTCACTTGGGGTGTATGCTAATCGACCATGGAGAACTCTATGGTTGTTGAAGCATGAAATATCTCCTGGTAAAGTACAAAAATTAATGAAATTCACCTACAATGTGACTTGTTAGACAGTTATAAAAGGTTTATTTTGGTTAGTTCAAGTTCTTCACATGCCAGGCCTACTTAGAGAGTCCTGACCATGAGGATGAAACACCAAGGGATCTTTAAGTCCAGGCCATGGTTTCAGAAATATTTTTACACATATGGTATGCACTGATTTTACCACTAAACAATCTATCCACTGTTGAATTATTGTTAGAAAACATTTTTTCAATGTTTACAGTATTTATGTTTAAGTCTCATCCACTGTTATGGTACATGATCAGCAAAAGTGCTTACCATTTTTCATTTTGTACTTGATGCAGTTGCTACTGTCATTAAACATGTCTTCTAGTTTCCGGTAAGCTTTGTAAAATGGCTGCACCATTTCTAAAGGTACATTGAAGACACTATCTCGAGCTGCTCCACTGTAATGTATTTCTTGTAATTCACCTTCTGCATCCAAACTACAGAATGATAAGACACTTAGTTTTGTGACTGAATAGTATGAATATGTTAAATGTCATAATATTAATCATGGCTGTAATAAAATTATTTGTTTTCCACAAAAAGATATCTGTTTGGTTTTACACATTTCTCAATTACTTCTGTTTATTCGTATATATTTCATTTTCCAAGGTGTGTCCATTTTGTTGTCCATTTTGGGTATGAAACCCATTTATAATAGAAGGTTATCAAAACGTTTTATCTATCCCATTTATTAAAATATTTAGTGACAAATGTTAGAAAAATGATGGAAATGAACAGGACAATGTCTCAGAAATAATTTTTTGGCATTGCTTACCAATATTAATTTAAATTGGTATCAGGGGTCAAATTCAACCTACTTTTAAGGTTGCTCAGCAATAAGAATATTATTTTTAATATGGCCCCATTCAATTCTTACTTTTAGGCATTCCATGTGGAGCAATTTTGGCAAAGTTTTCTAAAATCCCCTATTATTGCTCACCGCCATCTTTGTTTGGAAAGGTTTGAGGGTAAACATTTAATAAGCATTTTGATAATATGGAAATAAAAACCAGTCAATATGGAATGTTAGTAAAACATTTTCAGAACAAGCATTTACAAAACGTTGTCAACAAATGTTCAAATGTTTTATGTACGCTGTTTGTCATACATTTAATGCTGGATGTTTGAAAAACATGTTTATCAAATGTTTTTAACATTACAATGTAAACAAAACCCCAGAAATGTTTAGTAACCCAAAAATAGAGTTTAAAACATTTTGTAAATGTTTAAATCTTATAAAAACGTTTCAAATGGTTACTGGGAGAGATAAAACCACATGATTATTGTTTTATTTAGATCTAATTAATCAAACATTTCATTGATCAAAGGCTTTTTACATATGCTTTCATTATTCCCTCAATAATAATAATAATAACAATAATAATAAAATACTTTTTAACTTAATAATATAGATTTAGTAGCATCTTATTTAATTCTGAAAAATTTGTCATTGCTTCACCTATTTGACTGACTTCAAAAGAGAAATAAATATAACCAATTACAAGTATTTGCTTGTTTAATAAAGTATTTCAAAACGGTATGAAATCCATACCTGATTGGAACACATCTACTCAGCTGATAAAATTCATGCTTTTCTTTACCGACATCACAGATGTCCACTGGTAGAGTTGTAAGGATTTTGTAATATTCTGGATATTCATCCTTCAACTTTCTGACCACATCAAAGCCATCAGTAAAGATGTTATCTCCTCCATCTGTTTTCACTTGGGAGATACAGTGCAGCATTTGCACCTGTAGCAAAGACAATTCCGTCAAAGAAAAACATCATTCAAATATATTGTGACATGATTATGTAGAAGAAAATACCCTTGTTAAAAAGAAAGGATGTAGTGTATATTAACAGTCACTTATTCATAATACAGCACTGTTAGATAAAAATATTACATCTGAAAATCAGTTACAGGAATCCATCCTTTATGATAGGAGAAAGATGTCTTTAATGTTCCGGTAAGTAACCTTCTGACAGAGCCAAGATACAAAATCACACCATGATGTTGCACAACTAAATCTCCCAAGGAACATCCCTGCCAAGCTTGAATTTCTTCCACCTTATGGTTGTGGATATCTGACCTGAACAAAAATTTGAATTCAAAACCCTGAAAGTTTTAAAGTTTAAGTACCTAGATCACAAAGATCAGTCCAAAGGCACATCATGACAAAGCACAACTACAACCCTCAAGGGAACATCCCTGCCAAGTTGAATATGTGATGTAATGGTTGTGGAAATTCAGCGCAGAGATTTTAAAGTCCTAAAGCCAGAAAATATTCTATTCCAAGGTCCCACTATGATGTTGCACAACAACATAGCTCAATAAACATCACTGCCAAGTTTGATCTTATTTTACCTTATGGTTATAGATATTTGGCCAAGACAGGTTGGCATCCATAACCTACCCACCTGCCCAGCTGGATGATATGGGTGAAAACAATACCTGTACAGCCTTTGAACATTGTGGCCTTTTTGGCGAATGTCATGTAAATATGTATTTGACATAGTTTAGCAAAATCCTATACCTTTCTAACTCTTGTCAATGTAAGAAAGAAGCAGTAACTCTTCAAATAGTAATATGGCAGAACTCGACATAAAACTGTAGCTTCACTAGCTTCAAGTTACTCTTTTTGGAATGATTTGGGAATTAACATATATACGTCAATGAAAAATTGCTATTAGTGAATCTTAGTCATTTATGGAACAATAATAAAAGTTTGATATTAATGGGGCAATTAATCATTTATGCTTGTGTTGGTTTTGACTATGTGCCAGATAACACCATCATGTAATACAGGTAACATATATTTACCCCTGGGGCTGAATCATAGAATGCATTGTCAGTATGAAAGCCAAGGTGTCCTGGTGTGAATGCTAAACTGATTGGAAGCACTTTAGAATACACCTGAAATGTTTCACTGCAAAAACATAAGAAATATAGAATCAGACTCAAAACATCTAATAATTTGACTTTCCTGCAAATATTGAAGAAACCCCAGATCTTACCGAAACATGTTCTAACTACTTTTTTATTTTACTGATTTAATATGTACACACCATATGCTATTATAATATAATGTAAATATCCACTGCTCATTATGAATGCTCATGTGCTTAATGCTTGGTGTTGTAACTTGACACACACCTCAAATTGGCACAAAACAGAAGTAAATATTATTAATAAAATGAAACAATTGTAAGCTCAATAACTGATTCTTTCAATACTTGAAAGGAGGCCATAGAATGTCTGACTTTTACAATTCTAAAAAAGTTGCACATGCAAAACACTGTATAAATCAAATACACATTGAAGGTCCTTTCAAATAGACTGCAGTTATAACGTAAATATTATACCAACAATGGTAGGAAGCTATCCTATTAATTCAAGACTGCAATAAATTTGGAACAAGGTATTCAAATACTGGATACATTTTTGTCAGAAACAACAGTCAACCGGAAATTTGCATAGTTAGATATTCCTGCCTTTTGTTCAATTTTCAATTAGCCAGCTATCCCGTCTGTCTGTCTACCTAGCAAAGCATTGGAATTGATGTATTGGAGATATCGTAAACTGAGATGGAACTAACATCAGTCATACAGTAATGTGTAAGATGTACAACTTAGCAATTAGTGCATTTAATTATCATGGAGTAAAACTTTTGGATAAAAGCTTTATCAACACATGTAAAGCAAACCAAATTTTGATAATTTTAAAGCCTTTCTTGCCACTTCATATAAGTACTATATTAAAAATCACCAAATTGCAGTAAAGAATGTTATAAAATATTCATGCAGTAGGAAGCTTAAGTACGGAAGCTCTGGACCGCCAACGTTTTTTATTTTACTAACTTGAATATACCAGTTAGTTAAATTGAATATACCAGTTAGTAACTGGAATATATGAGTTAATAACTGGAATATACAAGTTCTAACTTGAACATACAAGTTAACTAACTTGAATATAACAGTTAGCTAACTTGAATATACCAGTTAGTTAACTTGAATATACCAGTTAGTAACTGGAATATACGAGTTAATAACTGCAATATACAAGTTACTAACTTGAACATACAAGTTAACTAACTTGAATGTACTAGTTAGCTAACTTGAATATACCAGTTAGTTAACTTGAATATACCAGTTAGTAACTTGAATATACGAGTTAATAACTGGAATATACAAGTTACTAACTTGAATATTCAAGTTACTAACTGGAATATATGACTTACTAACTTGAATATTCCAGTTAACTAACTTGAATATACGAGTTAGCTAACTTGAATATATGACTTACTAACTGCAATATACGAGTTAGCTAACTGGAATATACACGTTAACAACTGGAATATATGAGTTAGTAACTTGAATATTCAAATTAGTTAACTGGAATATACCAGTTAGCTGACTTGAATATACGAATTAGCTAACTTTGAATATACCAGTTAGTTAACTGGAATATACCAGTTAGCTAACTGGAATATACGAGTTAATAACTGGAATATATGAGGTAGTAACTTGAATATACCAGTTAGCTAACTTGAATATACAAGTTAGCTAACTTTAATATACCAGTTAGTTAACTGGAATATACCAGTTAATAAATGCAATATACGAGTTAGCTAACTGGAATATACACGTTAACAACTGGAATATATGAGTTAGTAACTTGAATATTCAAATTAGTTAGCTGGAATATACCAGTTAGCTGACTTGAATATACGAATTAGCTAACTTTGAATATACCAGTTAGTTAACTGGAATATACCAGTTAGCTAACTGGAATATACGAGTTAATAACTGGAATATATGAGTTAGTAACTTGAATATTCAAGTTAGTTAACTGGAATATACCAGTTAGCTAACTTGAATATACAAGTTAGCTAACTTGAATATACCAGTTAGTTAACTGGAATATACCAGTTAATAACTGGGATATGCGAGTCAGCTAACTGGAATATACAAGTTAATAACTGGAATATATGAGTTCGTAACTGGAATATTCCAGTTAGTTAACTCGAATATACCAGTTAGCTAACTGGAATATACAAGTTACCCAACTTAAATATACAAGTTAGCTAACTTGAATATATGAGTTAGTAACTTGAATATATTCAGTTAACTTAAGTGAATATACGAGTTAGCTGGAATATACAAGTTAATAACTGAAATATATGAGTTATTAACTGGAATATACCAGTTAGGTAACTGGAATATACCAGGTAGCTAACTTGAAAATACGAGTTAGTAACTGGTATATATGAGTTAGCTAACTCATATATTCAAGTTAGCTAACTCGTATATTCCAGTTAACTAAAGGTATATTCCAGTTTCTAACTCATATATTCCAATTACTAACTCATATATTTCAGTTATTAACTTGTATATTCCAGTTAACTAACTGGTATATTCAAGTTAGCTAACTCGTATATTCAAGTTAGCTAACTCATATATTCAAGTTAGTTAACTGGTATATTCAAGTTAGTTAATTGTATACTCCAGTTACTAAGTCATATATTCCAGTTAGTAACTTGTATGTTCCAGTTAGCTAACTCGTATATTCAAGTTAGCTAACTCGTATATACAAGTTAGTTAACTGGTATATTCAAGTTAGGTAACTAGTATTTTCAAGTTAGTAACTTGCACATTCAAGTTACTAACTCGAATATTCCAGTTATTAACTCGAATATTCAAGTTAACCAACTGGTATAGTCAAGTTAGTAAAGTAAAAAAACTTTGGCAGTCCAGAGCTTCCAGTGCATATACATAAAGAAATATGACCAAAAAAGGGATTTTGATATAAACGGTAAAATTTTGCAAAAAATGTTTCAAAGCTTGTATGAAAACATGGACAATGATCTAGGTTCAATACAAAATCCTGTTCAATAGTTTATATACCGATGACTATCCAGAAAATTAAAATTACTATGTAGATTATGTGGAGAATATCCAGAAATAATCTTACATTTATTTGTATAGTGTTAAAAGGTACAACACTTGCAGAACAAGTTAAACAGTTTGATCAGAAATAAATTGTTAATCCATATCAATTTGATTGATTCTAGAAAAATACTTGCCTATAAATACCGTGATACAAATTTCTGGCCCCTAGATTTTAAACTTTCTATTGTTAGAAATTATATTTTTGGTGCGCCAAGTGTAAAATAAACTTAAAATATACCCCAAAAAATTGGAAAAGAAATTTAAAGAACAAAAATTATAGCTGTTATAAAGTGTAGCAGCAGTTCACATTTCCAGTGGCAAATCGTTCCAGTGTTTTGGGGCATCATATGAGAAGAACGTACTCTTTGAAATGAACTTCAGTAGTGTCGGGAATCGGCAGCATAACAGCCCATTGATGAAAATTCCGAGCGATCATCGACTTAAAATCGATTTTTTTGGGACAAGGTTGCTTGGAAAATTTTGTCAATGCAAGGTATGAAACACCTGTAATTACATTAGATACCGGTAAAACACATATGTAAAAACAGACACTGTTGTTGCATATGTGTAAAAACACACTTGATCACAGTCATTTGGGGAGAAAATGATGTTATAACCACAAAATAAGTATACTTACCTGGATAAAGTGTTAATAAAGTGTTTTGCTTTTTCAATAAAACCCCAATAGCCAGGGCACTCCTATAAAAATATGACACCAAGCTCCTGCCTTTACCGATAAGCCTATCTATAGTATATATGTGAATTCCTGCTTTAACAATAAGGTTCAAATCATGACACACTACATGCTTGGCCAACCTAATATATTTGCAGCCTTTATTTTGTTTGCAGCATTATCTGTCACCAGTATTGATGATGGTTGCAAATTCTCATTATCATGAACTTTTTTTATACTTTCAGCAATATTTTCAGCAGTGTGGGGTCCATCAAAAATACAAGTTTCAAGGACGTTGCAGTTTAGTGCCCATGTCCCATCAATATTATATGTGATTGTGTTGCAAGAGATGCTCATATGTTGTGTGTCAAACTTATGTAGTCTAACTGCCTAATTTCATTTGCTATTTTCTTTAAATAAGATCTTTCATTGTTGGTCAGTCTGACTCACTTAATGTTTTTCTGGAAAGACACTGGTATCTTGAAAGCTTTTGATTCTGTAGTGCTTAGAGGCCTCAGGTCATCCAGTATGTAGTTGGCAATCACTTCAGTTACTCTGTCAGCTTGAGGACCAGATTTCCACTTAGTGTTACTTCTAAATATCTCACTGATCTTTCTTTCTGATGGGTTAGTAGTAAGGGTAAGTTTGTGGCTACTTTCAATATGTTAGGCCAAGTTAGTTGTGTTTCCTTCAAAATAAATGAGGAAAATCTTTATTAGAAATTTAGAATAGAAGTTGTATGGCTCATTTTTTTCTCTTCTCGTTATATGTTTGTAAAAAGTTGGGGATTCACATCCCATTCAACAGCAAAGATCATATTAGGACTGTCCCACAGTATTTGTCACTGGTGGAATTCGAAACCAAACACAGGAGAGAACCTTTACTTAGATTGTAAATTTGATACCCACTAGGCCAAACTAGAAATACTTAATAAAACTACTAATACTAATGAAATAATGCGGCTGTATTATTAGTAAGTGTGATATTATTCCATGTTAGTAAGTTACCTCACTAAGAATGAAACCAAGATGAAATCGAAAAATATGAAAAATGAAAAAAAATTAGGCTGCTAGACTATTACATATTTCATTTTCTACTACACAGACAGATACCTACAGTTTGATACCTACCTTTATATGCATACTTTTCCTTGGATATTTTGCAAACAGCCTTACTGTTTTCTATTCCATCTTCTGTTTAGTAGAAGCCAAATGTTTTCCAAACCTATGATTTGACTTTTCCAGGAAAATTAACCATTTTTTTTCATGTTATTTGTATTACTGGATGTCATTTTTACAAAAAAAAAAAAACATGGGTAAAATAATCGATAGTCAGTGACCTAATTTTCAGATGACCTTTCACCTTTGCCAAAAATTTGTAAACAAACTATGTAGGTTTCTGAAAGTGCAAAAATTAATTTTATTTTTTTTATTTTATTTCATTTATTATAGTGACATGTATACATACAATTGGTAACAATGTTAGATATGACAAATGTAGTACACCCAGCCCTCTTGGGCTTATATGGCACTTTGATTACAAAAAAGAAAACAAAAACTATGTGTGTTCATGACAGGTAAATAAACAGTAATAATACTTCATACGTTAGTTTCATCATTTAACAATAATTTACGTTTGTTCCAAATACTTTCAACATATTTAGCTAGCAATTTTGAATCAAACCTCATCAGTAAAACAAACTGGTCATCTGGACTCAAGTTTTTAAAGTTTGGGATATAATTACAAATTTTGTCACGCTCGGTTTTATAGCTTGGGCATGAACATAAAAAATGATATTCATCTTCAATCTCCCTTTCTGTACAGAGTAGACAGAGTCTTTCATTGAGTGGTTTTCTCAAATAACACCCAGTTTCAACATTTAATGGCAAGATGCCCATTCGAATTTGAGCCAAATATGACCTTTGTGATCTACTGATATTATTTCGAACATAATCCTCGGTATGAATATCTTGCTTATATTTTGTATAATTACGTAATTTTGGTTTATGCCCAACAGTATTTGACCATTCAGTGTGCATAATATCTGAGAAATAAAGTTTGATATCCTCAAGATCAATTTCTCTTCCTTCAATAATGTAATTTGTTTTATTCATTTGATCCAAAATATTATACAGTTTACCAAACCAATTTGAATCATTGATATTAATTAATGAATGAACTGCAACCTTTTTGGTGATTCGACCATCAGGCATTTTAATGAGTCAATTCCATAATCTTATCATGCAAAGATAATACTGATATTTTACACTCAGCCAACCCATGTCAGCTTGTATTGCATGAATTGGTGCAGTTTTATGGACACCAAGGAAATATCTCATAGCCCTATTTTGAACAGCCTGCCCAGTTTTCTCATTACCGTACCCCCAAATGCTGGCACCATATGAAATTATACTATTTACCCCAGTGTCATACAGTTTTGTGAAAGTGTTATATCCCACATTTTTAAACTGCTTAAATTTGGATATGACAGATCCTAATGCTCTACCACCAGAGTCACTTAATGCTTTTGCACATTTTTCAAATGTAAGATGTTCATCAAAAATAATACCTAGGTACTGATACTGGTTTACTATTTCTATTTCTGACCCATTGATTTTAAAATTAAAGCAAGTTTTGTTCTTCCTTTTATTTCTAAAATGCACAACTTTTGTTTTATCTACATTTACTCTCATCTGCCATTTTTTACACCAAGAATCAACATGGTCAAGCATTTTTTGCAAATTTGATTCATTTTCACTAATTAAAACTATATCATCAGCATATAAAAGGATAGAGATATTTATGTCATCCAATGATACTCCTAGGCCCATGTCTTTTATCTCCCTTGCAAGATCATTCAGAAAGATATTAAACAGGGTTGGAGAAAGGTTGTCTCCCTGCCTGACTCCCTGTAATGTTCCAAACCATTCTGTTGTCATATTATTCACTTGGACACAAGATTCAGTTTCCTTATACAACGCTAATACAGCATGATAGAATTGTCCATTTATTTTGTTAGTTAAAAGTTTATAACTTAGCAAAGTACGATTAATACAGTCAAAAGCTTTGGATAAATCAATGAAGGCAGCATAAGTACTATGTCCTGATGATTTTCTGTAATCTATGATTGATGATAAAACAAAAGCATGATCCTCACATGACCTTGATTTTCGGAAACCATTTTGCTCATCAACCAAGATATTATTTTCATCTAAGTAAACTGAGAGTCTAGAGTTAAGAATACTTGAGTACACCTTTCCGATGCAAGATATGAGGCTGATGCCTCGATAACTTAGTGGTAAGAAAGGATTTTTATCTGCACCTTTTGGAATTGGTTTAATCAGGGATCTTAGCCATAATTTTGGGACAATGCCATTTTGAAAACAATAACAAAATATCCGATGCAGTAATTTTTCTATGTTTGGGTGCTTTATAACCTCATTGGGTATATGGTCAACACCAGGAGCTTTGTTATTTTTACATAATCTGATTGCCTTTTGTACCTCAAAAACTGAGATTGGGACATTTAAGTGTGACACTTCGTTGTTATTTATTTCTTTTTCAAGCCTAGTCTTTTCATGTTCGATCCGGGCGGTAAACGACTGGTCAAAGTTTTCTATATCTGGGTTGTACAGTTGTTGAAAATCATTTTTCCAGGAGTTTAAAACAACTTCTGGGTCTGAAGTTAAAACACCATTGGTCTCAACTTTGAATGGGATATTACTCCTCTTGGGACCTAATTGCTTGATTTTTTTCCAGAATTCTCTTGGATTATCTTTATTCATAACTTCTAAATTAAATTATATTATATCACTCTATTATTATAATCCCTTTCAGATTTTCTCAGGAGCTTATCAAAAATGCTTTGAAGCCTTACAAACTTTGACTTTAACATATTTTTAGTATTTCTATGACCACTAAATTTCCTATATGCTTTTTCTGCATCTACCATCTCTTTCCATGAGTTTTGTAACTGATTATTCCAGAAAGGTTTAGAGTGCTTATGTTTTTTCTTACTTAATCTTGATATATCTTTATGACTTAAATATTTATCCATTTCATTTAAAATGGTTTTTATGAGTTCATTATACAATTTGTCAAATTCATCATTCACCAAAATTTTA
Organism: Sabellastarte sp. h YS-2021; assembly: GCA_964017235.1. Taxonomy (NCBI): domain Eukaryota; kingdom Metazoa; phylum Annelida; class Polychaeta; order Sabellida; family Sabellidae; genus Sabellastarte; species Sabellastarte sp. h YS-2021. The sequence goes on from OZ024928.1 coordinate 144,485,126, forward strand.
TGTTCAAGTGCATTGATGGTGTCTAAAACTGTTTTCCACCATGTCTCATTATTCAAAAAAATAATATTTGAGTTATTGAAGGAATATTTCCTAAAACTACTAGGCTTTGGTGGTGTTGAAGTATTTGTCACAGTACCCTGACTCTGTACAAGAAATTGAGAAAGCACAATAGAATGATCAGGTATTTTGCATTGACTTCCAAGAAAAAGTTTTAATTCCTCATGAGATTCAAGCAAGTTATTCACCCTAAACACCATACATTTCAGACATCTACTGATATTTTTATGAGTAGTAAGAATGTAATCCACCACAGATTTCCCTCGTGAATTCAAGCATGTATAATCATCACATTCAGGAGTAACCCTTCCATTGAGGGTACACAACTTTGCATCTTTTAGAAATTCTAAAAACACGTCACAGTTTGCATTGCACAATGTATCAATACTTATACGTTTTGTAATTGAATCTACTTGTTCAATATAGTCTTGTTTTGAGCCAATTCGAGCATTAAAGTCACCTGATGCTACAAACATATCAACATGACTATTCATGTATAGCTTATTAATCAAATGACCAAAAAACTTTGTTGTGTTTGAATAAGGGGAGTCTACTGGTGGTAGGTAACAAGCATATACATGTATTGTATAACCAGAGGTCTTATTCTTTAATTCCACTCCAAGAATACCATCACACTTTTTGTCAATCAAGTTAACATCATAATGACACAACAAATAGTCTCTGATAAGAACTGCAACACCACCTGAACCCTTACGTGCTCGTACATTTTGATTCTCCCTGTTATTAGTAAAGCATGTAAAACCTTCAATAGCTAATGTAGATTTGTCTTTCAAATGAGTTTCAATAATACAAGCAACATCAACTTTTAGAATGTCAATAATTTTTACTCTAAACTCACAATTTAAATCAGTCCATCCATTAATGTTCCAAGTTATTATACATAATGGCTTGTATTTTCACTGTTATTTATGAAATTGTTTATAGTAATGATGAATCGATGGCTGATACTTCAAGATCGATGATCGCTACTTATGTGTATTTTTACTGACCGCACAATGTTTGCAGACAGTCATTCTACCACTAAACTTTAGATTTATAAATTGAAGAGCTATAGAAAGGAACTTCGAGAAACATATTTTCTTGATTATTATGATTTCTTTTAATAGCAGATGCATATAAAGACATATATGGGGCAAAGTATTTTGACTTGCCAGTAGTAAGGTACTTATGTATGAGTACCAAGGTTTTGAAGCTGATTCATTGTTTAACAGGAAGCCAGTGAAGAGATTTTAAGTTTGGATTGACATGAGAAAATCTAAAAGCACCAGAGATAAAGCATGCCAAACAATTTTGGATATTTTGAAGCCTTGAGATATTCATGCAGGACAAACTTTGAAACAGAGAATTGCAATAATTCAGATGACTACTGACCAATGATTGTGCCACCATAACTGAGACGTCATATGAAAGCTTTGGATTTGATGCAAATCACGAAGGTTAGCAAAACAGGATTTAATGACAGAATTAACGTGATTGGTGAAACTAAATTTTGAGTGAAACAGTAGAGCCAGATTAGGAACAACATCCGTTGGGGAGAGGCATTTTCCCAAAATGTTCACAGGGAAGAAATCTTTCAGTTATTTATACTTATCCGTCGAACCAAAGACTATAAGCTCTGTCTTTTTCAGGATTTAATTTAAGCTTATTTTCAAACATCAAGGTATGGTGTCATTCAAACAGGTCTTGAGCTGATGAAATGAGTTTGCATCAATTTCCAGGAGACAGCAGGATGAACAGCTGTGAGTCATCCACCAAAAATGCTATTGGACATCTATATATTTTGCAATTACCTGACTAACGGGGGAGGGTTATATAGGGAGAATAACAGAGGTACCCCAAAATTTAGTTCGAAACATTCAGAATTCACTGAGCAAATTTTGACAGATCGAAAATCATCCAGGAGAAATGTTGTAGTTCAACTTAGGATAGGTAAAGCCAAACCTTGTTGATAGACAGGTGAGGAGTACATTATAGTGTCAAAAGTCGCCGACCGATCAAGAAGGACCAGGGCCGTGGACATGCCCTTGGACAATAAGAAGTGTATCTCATCCTGAATACACAACAGGACAGTTTCTGTAAAGTGTCCAGCTTTGTAGGCTGACTGAAAAGTGTTGCTAAGATAATTTAAGTCAATGTGAGACCTTATTTGAGCAGCAACTATACAATCAACTAACTTTGACTGGCACTTTTGAAAGGTTTTGGAAAAAAAAAACATTTTGAAGAGATAAATTGACCAGTTTAGTTAATCATGGAAGGAGAATGTCTATACATTTTTAACCAGAAATGTGGGACATTGTCTAAGGAGCATATTTTTGCTGGGGATTCCTTAAAACTTTAGGACTTCACTTTCTGGAACCAACTGAAAAGAACTGCAAGAGGGTGGCTTCTTTTCTAAAGGAACACACTTTGATATGCAATTTCTGAAAGTGTTTCTGATTTTGTTGATTTTGTCTGTAAAAATGCACCAAACTGGTTAGCTGGTGATTTTTCATCAGTACAGGATGGAAGGGTAGAGACCTGGGACATTCTCAACACCTTACTCTATACTTGCCACAACTTCTTGCCATCCCCACTATTTTCTTTTACTAAGTCCTGGTAGTATTATCAATTATTCTTGTTCAGTAGATGGTTACATCTATTTATTTACCATCCAGGATGGACATGGGTTATTGTTCCTCCAAGTTTACTGTTCCTCCAAGTTTGTTCATATTGCCTTCGCAAACACTATGCAATTCTGAACTCATTTGTTATCCAGGCAGGTGAAGGTTTGGTGAGGTGCCACATTTTCATGGGTGCATGAATATCTAAGAGATCAGACAAACTAGATACATATTGTTCATAGACTGTGTCAATGTCATCTGATGGATAGGCAACAAATGCAGAGGCCGCTAGATCGTCTATCAATATTAATTTTGTGACACTAAGCAAGAGACATTTTAAGATTGGAAGTGTGGCAAAATCAATTTGAATAGCCATATCGTATCAGAAAAATATGCCTTTTTGTTTTCACTCTGACCCCTGGAACAGTAAAAACCTGTAAATTTGGAAACAATATCATGAAAAACAAATTCTGTTTTACTGAAATGTAAATAAAGTGTCATAGAGAATTGTAGGTATTATACGTATTATACAAAAAGATATGCACTGAATGTTGTGCAAGTTTGTGTGTATCTAATTATATGTATATATTTTAAAAGAAATATATAATTTTTAATATATAACAAATATATATTTTTGTGTTATGTCACTTATTAACTGAAACTCTCACTCATCCATTGTGTTGTAAAATGGAGATACATATTCTATTCCAATAGTTATGATACTTCAAAATTAATTTGCTGGATCGTTTTTGTGTTTTTTATATTGCGTAATAAAGGTACGTTTCGAGGACAGTAATTTTCAATTATATCTGTAATTTCGAAGAACTTATTATGTATGCCACTTTCTGGAAATGCATGTGTGCATGTACGCACCCTTAAATTCTCAGGCTCAAAGTTAAGATTTTGTCTCAAAATTTAGAATATTTCAGTTGAGGCAATGGGCCCAAAGTTATGGAATTCAGTATAAAGGTCTTGGACTCAGCTGTGGCTGAGCCATTGCTTCAAATGCTAGGACAAGTAGGTAGTGGGCTTAAATATGGCTGCCATAAACTTGTCTCCACTTCAAAATTCTCAATGGATGAAAGATAATCTACGAATATACAAAAAAAAACTCACCACAAAACATATCTTTTGACATTTTTATGTGCTTAAAAGGTCTTCCATTGCAAAATATTCTGTTACCACAGAAAAATATGCAAAGCAAAGTGAAATATTTTGACTAGAAATAAAGGGTCATATGACACAGAAAACTACTGTGTTTATTTGATATGGTCTCAATTGAGAAACCTTCTGTGAAAATATTTGAGAGAAAGTCTTTACTGAGTCAAAAGGCTTAGATTTGACATTGTGACCTTTTGAAACCGGTCCCAGGTTGAGTCCAACAGTTACATCTGGCAGAAATTTATATAGATTTTTCAAACCTTTGTAGTTTGATCCAACCAGTAAAATCATGACAGGTGAAATCAGGTTGTATACAACTGGTGAAGTCTGGTTGAAATGTGTGTATATTTGGCTAACTGTTTTCAGGTGGATCCAATCGATAAATTCAAGTTGAATCCAATGAATTAAATTATGTTGAAAAATGTTTAGTTTTTTTAAATCTAAAATTTATTAAATATACAAATAGCTAGTGTAATGCTCAAATAACTAAAATTATACCAAAAAACTTTCAAAAAAATAAGCACCATGCTTAATTGTCTATCCTTCCAAACAAACTACTTTTTAAGGTAGTTATAAGTAAAACACAAAAAAAAAACAAGCTAAATTTGTATGAGATCACAATATTACTGTCTCAATTTAATTAGTTTTCAGCTTATGAGATTATATCTGTGTACTGGAGCAAAAACACTTTGAAATAGGCTCTGCATATGTAATGTCTTGCTACAGATACTACAATTATGATATATGTCATAAACATTACATCATTTCATCATAATGTATGATAATCTTTGATGATAATGTATGATAAAGTTTTTCAGGCATTCGTAAAGATACTGGATCAGATTCAAAACTTGTGTAACAAGATGCACTCAGAGAGAGCAAAACGCCCGACTCCATGTGACCAGTCTCTCACGTGATATAAAGTATTGTAAGGAAGACAATAAAATAAAACCAAACATGTAAATTAATTTTCGAAGAAATATCAAGTAGAAAGCCAAATTCATTAAAAATACATTGAAATGTGACCTCTAAAAATTCTTGATTTTTGTATCCAAAATAAGATCCAGATCTTTCTTTTAGTAACTTCTTCCTTTGGCCAGGTCCTACCCACAAAAATTTTTTAATAAAGATCTGGTCATTAATTCTTGAGTAATTTAAACACCAAAAACAGACAGACAAATAGACAAACAATTTGCACCCCAAAACATAAACTGCTGGTGGAGGAAAAATATAGCTTAAAAGTCACTTCTTGGTGAAAATCACTCATGGTAAATTTTTGTGATGGACTGTCAAGGAATTGCAAGAAAAAAAGAGAAAATAAAAACAGAAATAATAATTAATAAAAATGATAAATATACCACCCCCACCCCCCTTTATTATCTGTGTGTCAATTTCAAGACATAAAATGAGAAGAAATATTTTTACTTAAAGACAGCAAGTATCACAAGCTAGGTTTGTGACCTCACAATGAGAATTGCATTGTGACATCCTTAAGTATAATGACATCAGAAAGCAAAATATTGATTTCTTATGTATGTGATGAAGAGAAGCAGTTTCACTGTGTATTCCCAATTAAAAATAAGAAAACACTCTCCTGACTTTAATTTTAAACAAATTACACCAAATTTGGAAGAATCTGTCTGTACCCCATGAAATACCTGCCCACCAAATTTGAGAGAGATTAGCGTTATAGTTTTTGAGCTGTAAGGGCAAAACGGTGCACAGACAGACAGACAGAAAGACAGACAGAAACAAACTGATCACAATAACCCTCTCCTATCGTCGAGCGTTAATTATTTGTCAATGTCGAACTATGTATAGGTTAATGGCCAAGTAAGTGTCCAATATATTTAAATTACACCTTTTCTTTAATTTATAATTTTTAAGATATTGTTTAACATCATTACTTTTCATTTCAATATTCCTGTTGTGTACTTTTTTGGTTTTTATGATCATTTTAGTTGAAATACATGTGAAAGGGTTTCTTTGGAAATGTGCTAAAAAGACTTCTATATATGGTCAAAATCAGAAAGTGGCCAATAGTGAAAGATATTGGACACTTTTGACAAAAGAAAAACTCTCAGGTGTAATTTAACTATGAGTAAATGTAATTATAAAGAAAAGGACAGAAAAAGGAAGACAGGAATGATACACATTGACCTTTGAACTAGTCGAGTTTAGTTTACAGTTTCCATGTTTAGTTTGCATGAATCAATATATTACATTGTATGTTATTATTATTATTATTTTAACTTCAAACAATCTGAAATCATGTAACGCCATTATTTATTAAATCTGGATTTGTTTAATGTTATTTAAATTTATCAAAAATAGATAACATTTAAGAAATTGGTTTGGATATAGTTGCTAAGAGTTGAGGTGTTAATTTGAGAATGAAAAGAATATGAAAATGGTATCAATTTAATTGTGTGAAAAGACATATTATTTATGTGCATAGAGTTATTAATAAAGCGAATATATATAGTAAAAATCTAAACAAATGACATTGTGAAATAACACATATTTAGTGCAAGGGTTAAATAACATACTATTTTTACCGATTGGTAAAAGAGTATGTGAATGTATGTCATGCTGGTATAATACTATATGTACCGGTACTAGTTTTGTACCAGGAAGTGATGCCACAACTATCAAGCAGATTTAAAAATGCTACCCCAAACTAGTACAAATGACAAATTACATGAACTAATCCACTACAAGGGGTCAGATTAAAGTAAGTTGAATGCTGAATTTAACTAACATGAGTTTGTACAGACAGCCCCATAAGTGAACAGTGTAAATTGTATCTGAATAGATACAGGCATAAATTGAATTCTAAACTATTGCCCAAATAGATAAAATTTGTACAACAATGTTATATCAGACTATAAGCAAACAGTTTACAGTTACATCATGCACCACATATAATATGTAACGCTGGGTTGTTGAGTTTGACCCTCAGATTAACAATCTCCATGGAAAAAGGCGAAAGTAGAGTCAAGAAAGCCCGTGTGACACTATTCCCAAGAGACTGGACCAGTCCTGTGACTATCCATAACAATGTTATAATTTGTCTACAATAACTTAGTGGTATCAATGACGAATAATGTCCAAGTTTATAAAAGTACTTCAACCCCAAAATGATTAGACAAAACAGAAACATACTTTAGTCTTCTGATCAAAACAGTGGACAGACAAAGTGTACTCACAGCTAAAACTATTTATCAATCATAATTGGATCGAACCAATCCTTAGAGTGTGGCTGACACATAACGCTAAATATAACTACTTCAACCAAAACTTAATTCCACCTTGATCTGTATAATCTTGAGAGTGTAACTGGTACTTAAATCATATCCGAACTCCAATAATTCTGAGAGTGTGACTCACAAATATGACACTTATATCACATCAGGATATCAATATTCCTGGGAGTGTAGCTGAAGCATTACATAATGTGAAAACTGGTATTCAGAAATATGAGAATACCCAATATTTGCCAATCTCCCACTGAATCTTTCACTAATTTTTGAATCAATCCCAAAATTTAGAATGCCAAATTAGAACTTAACAGCAGACAACCGTGTTAAGCACCCAGAGTTAACACTGTATTGGCATACAATTTGTCACACCCATTTCAAACCGTATATTGTAAGCCTAATGAAAGACTACCAACGTCTCATTAGCAAACACCTCTTTTTCTTCACCTCTCTCTTATAGGCTAACACCCACAACTACAGCGCATATCATTGAGCCAATCAAAGATACACACGCTACCCCAAGTTGTGCATATATAAGCTGATGCACACAGTGTAAAACCACCATCTGTCACCATCTGTCACCATCAGCCACCATCAGCCACATTGGTCACTATTTCGACACTATTAGATTCCAACAGTCACAAGCTGACACAAAATTCTAAATTCTAAATCTTCAAACATGGAAACTAAATTGATTACAACAAGTTATCTGAAACTGGAAACATTTAAAATGAATCGATAACAAGTAACAAAAGGAAGTGTAAGGAAACTAAATATGTGAAAGACAATTTACGTGTGAAATAAAGAAACAAAGGATAATGAAAGTAATATAAACATTGTGAAAATTGTGAAAACTGAAATGAAGGAAAGAGACAATAAAAAGATGTCCAGAGTATTTGAGGAGTTCTCATTGTTTTTCTAAGGTGTGAACTTTCCAGGTCCCAAGTCTGTCCAATACCTGCATCATGTTAGGCAAGGCAGAATGCTACGACTTTGAAACCTCTAGCTAAGCCAAGCGATTCACCATTGACCCCCAATCATAGTTGAATCAGAATCAGGCAGATTCGATTACGTTCAAATACAAATTTGACATTAGGTTAGAGGAAACTATATTTCAAACAAATTTTGATAAGTAGCAACGCGGTGTCCCGAAGCGAACACAGCAACACATAACACAATTACCTAAAGAATGACAGAATCAAAAAGATTCCAAAACACATGCTAAAATACTATTAATCTATGCCCTACAGGTGCTCAGAGTAATAGTTCATTGGTGAATGAAATCTTTAAAGATCAAAGAGATGAATACAGTTAATTTACAGAATTGGGAAGCCCATTAGGCTTGGAATATACAATTATAAATTTAAACTTCAAAGAAAAACACTAGCAATTGAAAGGGTACAGCCAGTGGATATTTTTTTCAAAATTCTTTTTCACGCAAATGATGGTGACCAAAGTTAAAAGTGCTTATAACCCATTTATCATTCATCTCATAGGTTTCGGTATGTGAAACCAACATATGAGAAATTATGGACTACTAGAAATCTTTATGTAGTGAGATTTTCAATCGTGGTGTTCAGACATCACGCCTGTCAGTCCCTCACCCTGGGGCCTCAAAGTTTGCAGCTACCTTAAGTAACACACTGGCTGCTTAACACTGGAGCCTGCACTTTAGTAACACCCCACTTCTTAGTAACACGTCAACAAATTCGAATTGATTGGCTGACCTAGTTGTTCACCTTTATTTTGCGGCTTTGTCCCTCACTTCTGAATCTGCCAGTAACGAGAATGGACTATGAAAATGTTTTGAAAATATTTTGTTTTATGTGGACTGAACACTTTGATTTATTTTAGTTTGTTTTTACGAAGAGACGATTTTTAGTGTTATACAATATTATACAGCAGTGTTTTACATGTTCTGATTACTTCATCTTATATTTGTGCGTACTGACATTGTTTACATGTACTGTGTGACCTTTCTGCACTGGAACAGCTGGAACTGAACTGTCAATGTTTATGAAACCACCACAGGGCGCAGTTCTTATTAGACAACCTCAGACTTTGTTTGGTTTTGGTCAACCCTAATACTTATCTTGTGTCAGTATAAAGCCAAATTAAGACTGATATTGTCCTTAGGACTGCATCCTCAGGGCATTGTTCCTGTACTTTCAGTATATATAGATTAACTGTAAACTCATCATCATGGGGAAAAATAAAAATTGGTGTACTGTATGCCTGTTGAAGCATTATCCACCAACAGGAAAAAAGTGCCAAAATAAGAAGAGGAGTGACTCAGAACATTCTGATGTTGTGAATAGTGATGTATCAAGTGATGAACAGGTGAACCAGGACTTGTTGTCAAATAAGAAATCAAAGGCTTCTAAAGGTGCAGTCAAATGTACTAGTACAGCAGCCACTAGCAAGAAGGACTTGCATGTCAAGAAGGCTTTGGCCTCAGGTCAGTTGGACCTCAGTGGCTCTGGAGATGACCTGGCAGCCGCCCCAGATGCACATCAGACTTCAGATTTGCAGCTGCTGATACTCAAGCAACTGCAGAAGGTCAATGACAGACTGGATCATGTGGAGGAACAAGTGACGGCGTCAAGGGATCACCAGCTGACAAGGAAAGACAAACACAAGTTAAGTACTTCTGCTAGAGTTGTTAAGAAAGATAAGACATTTCTTACAAATAAGATTATTTCAGAAAGTAGTGAGTCATCTGAGGATGACATGCAACTACCATCTTTGTCAACATTGAGATTCTCTAAGCGTATACAGCGTCAGGTATATCACACTATGGCAGATCTTGAGTCAAAACAGTGTTCAGAAGGCAATAGTAATGTCAATAAAATAAAATCTAAAAGGGGGGACCTGTCGATGTCATTGTCCAAAAGAAAGTAGCTTGGCCCCATGAGCCCATTTTGGGTGGCCCTAGCAGGCAGCGGATCACTTATGATCAACTTAGTCTGACCCAATTTGTACAGGGTTTGTGAAGAACATATTTGAAGAAAGTGATCAAAATTGTAGGGATAGGATACTAGCATACCTTGGGGACATTATGGAGGATGCTACTGATTTTGGATGGGCGAATGCCAAAGCATCACACGCTGTGATGCTTTGCGAGATGCAGAGAGGGTCCCTGTCATGGTTTGATTCTGACCGTATTGATAGACTTAGGCGTGCCCATGCACAGAGGCACAGTGCACCAAATAAACAAAATTGGGGGAAAATTGGTCTGACAGTAACAGGAGGCCCTGGTACTGCAGGCAGTTTCAACTGGGTTTGTGCACTAATCAGAAGGATCATGAGGTTGGAGGAGGGTTCACAAGCACTTATGTTCTTACTGCTTATCTCAGGTTTCTTAGTCATCCAGAAAAGGACTGCCATTTAGAGTATTTTACAATTCTAAGTGTCAGAAAGAAAATGTCAAAGCATTGTTTTCTAGAGGGAATAAGAGACGTCTACTGACCCAGGGCAGACAGGTTAAAACCCATGTCCCTCATATTCATAGAACTAGTTGTGTTCCCAATAACAGTGACAGAAGTTATGGTGTGACAGTATCACACCAACCCCCACATGTTAGTGATGACAATGATACTCCTAATAAAATTGTCCACCAGGTCATGTCAAATAAACCCACAGGTGTCGTTACTTGCTCCCAGGTACGGGTCTTCCAGGTTGAACTTGACTCAAAATTGGTTGGGCATCTGACTGGGGGGCATATGAAAGAGGTTTCACTGGCGACAGACGGTGTGATATTGACTCTATACATGAACCAAGTTCAAGCAAAAATAGTATGGTTGGTGGCAACACTATCACACATGAAAACCAGAAATGTGACAATACAGAAAGGGATGGTGGTGGTCAAAACTCTGCCCCTTTTGTTTGACATTAATGAATGTATAGGTGACAAATACTTGAACACCATTGTTAACAAAAAACTTAGCAAAGCCCTTAGCGACAATCAACACATGGCTTGTGATATTTTCAAACTATGGCGTGCCCAAGGTGAGTTTGATTTTGGTTTCATACCGTTGCCAGATTTCATCTTGCCTAGTGATGAATCTGTCAGTGAATATGTTTCATGTCCAATTGAATGTCACAGAAAGGTCAAGGCTAGTGGCAACATGAATTTCCTCAAATGTTATATTCCTGTAAAGTCCCAATTAAATATTGAAGAGTGGGAAGCCCAACTTCAGGGTTACTGGGATGTCCAGTTGTTGCAATTGCTTAAATTTGGATTTCCCCTTGATTTCAATAGGGGTTCTGTTCTCAAACATGACAATAGAAATCACACTTGACTTTCCTGCAGATGTGGATACATATTTGGCTGAAGAACTTAGGTATGGTGCCATATTAGGCCCATATGTTCAGTGTCCCATTCCTGATTGTCACTTCTCCCCATTCATGACTCGTGAGAAGAGCACTTCCACTAATAGGCGTGTCATAATCGACTTATCCTGGCCCAAAGATTACTCAGTCAATGCTGGTGTAGATAAGAATTCTTATCTGGGTACATATTTTGTCCTTTCATTTCCCACCATTGATGACATCACTGTCGCAGTCAAGAAAGTTGGTAAGGGTGCCCACTTATATAAAATTGACGTCAGCAGGGCATTCCGTCAAGTCAGGCTGGATCCCCCCATTATGACTTGCTGGGTTTGAACTGGAAGGGCGTCACTTACGTCGACGCAACACTCCCGTTCAGGAGTCGTCATGGGATGCAAATTTTTTAGCATCTCAGTGATGCTATACGTCACATGATTCGTCGCCAAGAGTTTACAGTGCTCAACTACGTCAATGATTTTATAGGGATCGCAACGCCGAATGTCGCCCGTCGTTCTTATGACGCCTTACTAGAATTGCTTCAAAAATTAGGTCTTGAGGTTAGCGTAAAAAAATTGGTCAGTCCTGCAACAAAAGTGACGTGTTTGGGCGTCGACATGGACAGTGTTGAACGTATGGTGTCCATACCTGACGCAAAATTGCATCAGATTGTCTTTAGCGTGAAAGAGTGGTTACAAAAGCATTTCTGTTCCAAAAGGCAGTTGCAGTCCCTTTTAGGCAATATTCTTTATGTCCACAAGTGTGTAAAACCTGGCAGATTTTTTCTAAACGAGATGTTGGAACTCCGTTGGTTGGTTTTTAGCCAAGTACAATGGCAAGTCCTTCTTTGATCATAAACCAATTTTTGTTGTCCTGGAGTTGGATGCTTGCCTTACTGGTCTAGGTGGCAGATACAATAACAAAGTGTACCACTTGCCAGTGGTCAAGCATTTTCAAAACTTAGGTATTGTACATCTTGAGATGGTCAACATACTAGTGGCGGTTCGTATCTTTGCTCTTGACTGGCAGCATAAGTCCATCCTGGTCAGATGTGACAATGCTGCTGTGGTAAAGGTAAGACCAGAGACCCTTTTCTAGCAACATGTGCTAGGAACATTTGGTATTGTATGGCCCAGAATGACATTAACCTTAGTTATACACATGTGTTGGGGAAATTTGGTTGCATACCAGTCCCTCTCTGTTGGAATTAGATTATGAAATATAGTATAGATATGATATAAATAGTTGCTCATGTATACATACATATAAATGCTCTCAGTACATATTCTGCACTTTGTTTCAGATGAGAAGCAGCTATCCAGGTTGATGGCTGGGGCTTGTGCCAGGGTTAAGACCTCTCTAAGACCAAAGTCCAGGCACGGCTATGAACTCTTGTTCAGAAATTTTGTGGCTTTTTGCATTTGCATGAAAAGATCTTTGCATAATGTTAATGTAGGTGTGGTTTTGGCATATCTTGAATATTTGGTAGAAAATAATGTTTTGGTCCACATGGTGTCTAATAACATCTCAGCCATTAGGGCCAGTCTTATTATGTATGGCTTGGACTACCTTCATTTGTAAGGTATTTTGTGAAAGCATTGAAAATAAATCGCCCTCTAGCAGTGGTAAAAAGGAATGTCATGTCCTTGGACACTCTCAAGCATTTGACACTGTTATGTGATGAGATACAGTTTGGTTTTGTGTTCAAGCCTGTATTCCTTATAGCATTCTTTGGATTCTTACGCATCTCAAATCTGGCTCCCCATTCTGTTGGTGCATTTGACCTCTCTAGAAATATGACCATTGCAGATGTCACTTTTCATTCACAATCAATGCAAATTGCTATAGAATGGTCCAAAACTCTTCAATACAGAGACAAGGTTCATACTATAACTCTCCCTAAATTAAAACATTCTCCTTTGTGTCCTGTCAAAGCTTTGAAAACAGCCATTAAAGCATACAACCCTACACCCAATGAATCTTTGTTCCAAGTTCCTGCTGCTGGAGTCTGGCAGCCATTGATGGATAGTAGGATAAGGAAAGTCCTTAGCAAACTTAATGTGAAGCTGGGTGTGGCCCCCAATCATTACACATTTCACTCCTTCCAGTGCTCAGGAGCTACCCTTGCATATAATGTCCACATGCCCATCCAAAGTATTAAGCATCATGGCTCCTGGGCGTCGGACTGTGTCTGGACATATATACAACAAGACAACTCTCATAGTGCCCATGTTTTATTGTTTTATTTTGTTACACATATTGTTATGTCACTTATTCGTATTAGAGGGTTTTCCATATGTATTTTAACTTAAACCCACTAAATCACCAAGTAATTAGGTATCCTTATACTTACCCAGGCATGACCTATGTAACTGTTATTTGACCTTTAACGTTACCTCAGGGTCATTGGGGTTGAATCTTGAACCTGCCCCGGCTGTGGGTTTGGTTATCTCCTTTACTGTTACCTATTTTGTACTCAGTCCTTATACTATGGCAGTCTTAATGATTTGTCATGTTTTTGAAGTACGTGGTAACCTTAATGTGAGCTTGCACCCCTATGTAGCTTTAACCAACCTCGTCTATTTTAGAATGTGTCATGTGTAATTGATATACATTACTGTAATTCCATTTATATCATACATTGGTCTGTATATAAGTATAGTAACTAGTAATTAGTAATTTTGTAAATTAGTATTGGTGATAATTATGTGTAATAAAACTATGCTCCGCCATGTGTGTTTGTGTCCCAGGGTGGGGGGGGACTGGAACCTGGGGCCCCCATTTGGTGTATCAAAATACTTATGAATGTAAAATAAATAAGTAAATATATAAAAGAGATATACAAGTATGATATTCTTATGAGATTCGTTATGATTATGAGCCTTGGTATTCAATGGTGGTGTTATAGGCATCATGCCTGTCAGTCCTCCCATCCCAAGGTAGTTTGGAGCTACCTTAAAAGTCTGAATAAATTGAATCTACTGGTAAGGGTGACCAGGTCAATTGGTCAGGGGGTTTAGCAAATAAAAATGCTGGCACAGGATTGGTTAGGGTTTTAAACCAAAGTACAGACACCATTTTGCATGGTCAGAATAATTTTGGAGGGCTTGTGAATGACATGGACAGAAAATTTGGCTCTCAGGTTTTATGTGTTTTAAACTATTATTTTAACAGGACGGTTTTTAATAAGCTATTGTCACAGAAGATGCATTTGTGTTAGAAATACATAAACTGGTGTACCAATGAACTAATGAAGTGGCAAATTGAACTGAATGAATGTGTCACCTTTTGATTCAACGCTGATTAGACAACCTCAGGCTTGCATTGGTTAACTCTAAGGGATGGTCAACCCTATGTTTATAAGTCCTTGTTAGCAGAGATTTAGCCAATTCAAGATTGAAGTATTGTCGGATCAGCGTTCTGGGGTCGGTGCCTTTGTCTTTTTCAGTAAATATTGACATTATAATAATGACAATATGGGAAAAAATAAAAACAAGTGCACATAGTGCAAAGAAAAACATTACCCACCAATGGGAAAGAATTGTAGCAGAGTAAAAAGTGACAGTGAAAGTGGTGTAGATACAGATAGTGGTGTTATGCAGAAGGAAATCAAGAACTGTAAGATGAGTAAGTCTGGTAATGTGACAGAGTCTCCACTCAGTCGCCCTCTTCGCACTCACAAGAAGGACTTGTTACCCATTAAGAGAGTTCGTACTCCAGGTCAAGGTTACCAGAGCATAGTAGAAGAGGGGAATTACTCATCTGAAGAAAAAGATGGTCGAGACAAGATACAGACACAGATCCTGGCTGAACTAAGAAGAATGAATGAAAGACTCGAGGATGTGGAAACACAAGTGGCAGGTTGCAGTAAAGACAAGAACATTCCAAAAAAGGACAAAAGTTAAGTAGTCAAAAACATTCAAATCAGTGGGTTAAAGAAAAAGTTTGTAAAAGTAAGGTGGACGATTCTGATTCTTCGGAATCAGAATCGGACATACCATTATTGTCAACTATTTGAACC
The DNA here is from genome assembly GCA_964017235.1 of Sabellastarte sp. h YS-2021. Lineage (NCBI taxonomy): Eukaryota > Metazoa > Annelida > Polychaeta > Sabellida > Sabellidae > Sabellastarte > Sabellastarte sp. h YS-2021. The sequence continues at coordinate 144,500,572 of OZ024928.1, forward strand.
TCAAAGTCCATACAGAGGCAAATTGACCGGGCCATGGCAGATCTAGAGAAACAACAAATGGAAAGAGTTGACCAAGGTAAATTGAAATCGAAACGTGGGGGGTCTGTAGATGTTTACATTTCTCATAAAATAGTTTGGCCCATTTTGGGGGGAAGTTCAAAACAAAGAATTTCATACGACAAAATCAACATGTGTCAATTTGTACAAGTGTTAGATGAAAAGAATGCAGAGTGCAAAGAGCAAATGCTGACATATTTGTGCGACCTCATGGAGGACGCAAACGAGTTCTCCTGGTCCAGTGCCAAGGCGTCGCACACAGTTCTGTTGTGTGAAATGGAGAGGGGCGCCTTGGACTGGCAGGACACGAATCGCATTGATCGCATATGTCGCGTGCATGTGCAGAGACACATGGTTAGTACTAAACAGGGCTGGCAGAAACAGGGGGGAGCCATGTCGTCCTTGGTTTTGTAAACCTTATCAAAATGGCTCATGCACGTCAACAAAAGACCATGAAGTGCAGGGTAAGTTGCAAAAACATATTTGTGCTCACTGATTGTCAAATGGAAGGTATATGAGTCACCCAGAAAAGGATTGTTATTTTGTAAAGAAAAACAGCCAGACAAAAAACGAGTAGGTACCTCTCCAGACTAAGCCCTCCTGGAGAGAACAGGTATCAGTGGTTTTTGGGCTGTGAAGCAGAATGCAGGTAAAGTAGTCAAATATTATGAAAAGAAAACAGTAAATACCCAGAGTGACGTAAGTTGCCTTGAGAACAGGACTGATATGGTAAAAAGGTTTCATACAAGGTATTGTTACAAAACTGGAGTAAATGCCAAAGAAATTGAAGCATTAATAGCCAGAGGTAACAAAAGTAGAGCCCTAAGTGGGAAGAAGCAAAACAAAATGCGTGGTAAGAGAAACTATGTTCTGGAAACCACAAAAACAGGTAATGTGGTCAATGATGATGACCAAAAACCCCGTATGAAAACTAATGCTGTATTGAACATCCCAGGTGAGAATAGTTCAAATACCGTGACAGAAAATCAAAAAGGTGTGAAAAATTGCCCTGTGAAGATGCAGTGTGCATCTGGGGGCATACAAGGGAGTAGAGTCACAAAAAACAATACTGAGGTTGTAATTACTAGTGCAGTCACAAAGTGTGACAATATGGTCTCGGTGAGTAACAATGTAACTGATGAAGAAACAAAAACCCCAAACTGTCAAAGAATGCATTCAGGCCAGTCAGAGAATAATGAAAATATGGTTCCGTTCTATGACTGTAATGATGCATGGGAGACTGATAAATTTGTCAATGTTACGGGGCCCCAAAAGATACATGACCTCCTTAATGGGAAACAAAGCATTCAGTGTCACAATTGCCGTTTGGCTTACGACATGGGATGCAAATGTTTCAACGTCTCAGTGACGCAGTGCGTCATGTCATGCGTCGTAATGAGTACACTGTCTTGAATTATGTGGATGATTTTATTGGGGTTGCCACGCCGAGCATCACCCATAAGTCATATGATTTTCTACTGAAATTGCTCTGCCAGTTAGGTCTGCACGGAAGTGTGAGGAAACTAGTCCAACCACGTACCAAAGTGGTTTGTTTAGGGGTGGAAATTGATACTGAGATTCGTACGGTCGCTATACCACCTGAAAAGTTGGATGCAATTTGCGTCATGGTCAAGCAATGGCTCAGTAAATGTGCTTGCAATAAAAGAGAACTCCAATCTCTACTAGGAAACCTACTGTATGTGGCCAAATGTGTCAAAAATGTGCGTACTTTTCTGAACAGAATGCTTCAGTTGCTCAGAGAGAACTATGAGAACTAGAACGTATCACTCTCACTAATGAGTTTCAAAGGGACATTTGTTGGTTTGATAATTTTCTGAGACAGTATAATGGCGTGTCGTACTATGACCATGTTGAGTTGCATTTCACTGTTGAACTAGATGCATGTCTTACAGGCCTAGGTGGTAGGTGCCAGAATCTAGTGTATCATCTGAAATTCCTAAACATTTTCAAAATCTCGGCATAGATCAGTTAGAAATGGTCAATATTCTGGTCGCCATTAAATTATTTTAACAGGTATGGAAACGCAAACGCGTTCACATTAAGTGTGATAACATGGCAGTTGTTCAAGTACTCTAGTCTGGGAAAACGTGTGACCCGTTCTTGGCAGCATGCGCAAGGAATATTTGGCTTCAGACAGCAAGGGCTGATATTGACGTTAGTACATTCATGGAATAGAAAATAAAGTTGCGGATTTATTATCAAGATGGGAAGATACACAGGAACAAAAAATGCAATTACAGTGGTTGATAGGACCTTGCAAATGGTTGAATACTGACATGAGTTTATTAGACATAAATAATGACATTTAATAAGTATTAATAATCCATTGTGCTGATATTAACAGGTATTTCATTTTGATTTCAGCACATCCCCAGTTGAAGTGGTTAATAGAAGGCTCAAAATCTCGAGTGAAAGCTGCCTTCTGACCCAAGACAAGAAAGTGTTACATGATGTTATTCTGCAATTTCTTGGGGTATTGCATCTCTGCAAAAATCTCCATCTTTAGTGTGTCATTGGACATTATAATGCCTTATTTAGAATTCTTAGTTGAGAACCAAGTCACTGTGAACATGGTGGCTAACGATGTGTAAGCACTCAAAGCAAATTTCATAATGTATTCTCTAGACCATCGTATGTTGGAACATCCAAGAGTGTGTTATTTTACAAAAGCAATGAAAATTAATCGGCCTTTGTCACTCACAAAACGTAATGTCATCACAATTGAAGATCTAGAAAACATCTCTTTGCTATGTGAACAATTCCCTTATGGTGTTATATTTAGAGCTGTGTTCTTGATGACATTTTTTGCATTTCTCAGGATTTCAAATCTAGCTGCTCATTCAATATCCCAGTTTAATTCCACTGTTCATTTAACCCCAAAGGATGTTGTTATTAGTAAAAAAAATATATATGACCATGACATTGAAATGGACTAAAACCATTTAAACCAGGGATAAAGTTCATGTTGTTAGTACCAAGGTTAAGATCTCAGCTTTTGTGTCCAGTCAAGGCCCTTAGAAGAGCTTTGGCTTATTATAACCACTCAGATTCTTCTCCCTTATTTCAGTATTTTTCAAATGCTGAATGGCAACCATTAATTGATTCCAGAATCAGGAAAGTTCTTGCAAAAATTAATACAAAAATGGGTCTGGAATCAAACCACTTCACATTCCATGCTTTCCGGCGTTAGGGGCCACATTAGCTTATAATGCTCATGTTCCCATACAGAGTATAAAGAGGCATTGCTCTTTGACGTCGGACTGTGTTTGGACATATATTCAACAAAACAATTCTTGTAGTCGAGATATTGCTGCGTCCTTTGCACAACTCATAGATAATACTTGACATGCTAACCTCTAGCTGGGCTTTGAGGGTTCTTTCATTTGTATACATATACATACATACATCTCATGGCTTTTATCAGTAATTTCATTTATTTCCCATTTAACCTCAGCAGGGAGGGTTTGCAAGTGATTAACAGGATGGTAGTTGGTCTGGCCCCTAACTTGTAACCTGTCCCGACTTGGAATTTAAGGAAACCTTAAACTCACATCCGCCATGAGCAAAAAAGTTTGTAATGTTTTGTGTTAAGTAACATGTTTGTATTTATACAGTAGCAAATCTAACCATGTATATTTTTAAATGATTGATCTAGCGATCCCACTATGTATGTAACAATATTTAGAAAACAGTTAACTATACATTGCAATTACTCTGTATTTAAGCATATAAAAGGACTGTAATATACTTATAATTTAGTATATGTTATGTAATTTTTAACTTTTACCATGTTATGTGTATTAATAAAAATCATATGCTCCACAACATGTGTTGTTACTGCTTTGGGATGGGTGGGGACTGGTAGGTGTAATCACTTATACTTTAACAGTATCATGATAAGGTCATGAGACCATGTAGTAACTGAACCTGTTTCATTAGAGCTAATTTAAACAGAATTTACCTTCTTCATTGTTAAATATGCCATTTCATTACAAAAGCTAAATTAATAATATCTAGTTTTGTCAAAAATGACTCACCCATAATTGCTCTTTCTCAGATAAGCTATTCGCTCCCCAATTTTGTTAATGACCCCAGTTTCGCAAGGTGCATCAGAAATAATACACAGACCATCTTCTTCAAGCAGAATCAACCATCTGTGTAACTCTTTGTCTGATGCCATCAGCTAAAATATAAGGATGAATATTATTGTAATGTAAGACTTTATGTCTCAATATATGAAGCAGAAGTCACTGTCACCAGCGGTAGGTGTTGTGGGGCTGATTTTACTTTAGGCCTTTTTATTGTCAATGATATTATTCACACAGCAAGTTTATGCAAATGTTAGTTTTGCCATATGCCTACATATGTACAGCTGTACATCAAAATTAAGATGTTTTCAATGAATTTGTATATCTGTAAATAAATGAAGATTATTTAATCAATACATTATCTTGTATACACAGGTATACAATTATATAGCGTATGCAATGACAAATTCTTCTTTATATTAATAGATCCTGGGAAAAAAGATGATACTCCTTGTCCTCTAGTAGAAAGATGCAATTTACAATTATTTCAAAAAATGAAATCTCATTACATCAATGTACTTCACTCGGGCAATGTTATTCTCCATTTCCCGGCCCCATAATTTGGGTTTTCTCTTGTAGAAGAGTTTTCGAGCATCAGAAAGATCATTTGAAAACCTTCTGTACATTAGCCAATCTTCTCCAAAAATACGTTCATGGCCATCAGGCCACATAACCTTCACAGCCTCATCTTGAATCTACATGGAATAAAATCATATGTTTCATGTGTTGGTGCAAATATTATTAAAATGAACTTATTTATTAAATTAATTCCTTTATTCCTTTGGTTCTTTTACTTTTGCAAATAAGGCAGCTAGATAAATATATTTCATATGATTAATCTGTTTAGTGTGGTTTGTGTTAATATATTATCCAATATTATGTAATTCGCAATTATTTACCCATTAAATTTCTGACTTGTAAAACCTCAACAATCCTCTTTTGATAAAATAATAACCCATTGGAGACTAATTCCCTGTCATTCTACATTATCTGTCATTCTACATTCATAAATAGCATTGTAGATCACAAATTATTATCTCAACGTATGTCTAAATTAATTTTTTGGTGATAATAATTTGTGCACCACACTGGCCTTTTGTTGTCATCTTTAATAATACTGCTAAACTTTTCCATATTATGAATCCCTGTACATGTGTAGGTATATGATCTCTGGTAGAACATGGATGTATTTTCACAGTTTGTGGACATCTGTTGTCCACATAAAAAATTTTGGAGTCTCTCATTTAGTGCTAAATGACATGATGAAGCCTTGTCATTGCTGGTATTGTTATATACCCATGGAAGAAAGAAATTGTACTTTGCCTTATTTCAGCAGCAACATGAACTAATAGAGGTAAATGAAGATAATATTGTACAAGTGCCACACTGAAATGGATAACTTATAGCTTAACATAGGTGAGCAGGATGTTTTATACATGGAAATGTCTAGATATCTCTCTGAATAAAGTTTGATATCATATAAATAGTTTTATTTATTTATTTGGGGTTTTACGTCACTTTCAACACTGTACAGGTCATATCATGACGGGCAGTTGGAAGGGCAGAGGAAACCAGTTGGTCAAGATTCTGTACTGTAAACTGCCGAACAACGGCAAGCATCTACCAGCTTTCCCACTTGAGGCCGTGCCGGGAACCGAACCCCGGCCTCAGAGGTGGGAGGCGAGAGTGTTACCACTCTGCCACTGTGGCCCCTGATATCATATAAATAGAAAATACCAAGTAATACATACAAATACTCCATAAAGGCATGGTAAGTACTGTGAATAATTTACTTTTATCAAGACATTTTTCAGAGAACATACTGCATCGATTCAACATATGAAAAGACAGACAACACTGATTAAACACACAACTTCATATTCAGGCCTCAGATAACATTATTGCAAACTAACATTTCTTCAGAATAAATAAGAATTCTGAAAAAATTCCTAAAACTAAAAATAAGAAATTGAATTATACATTTTAATGTTACTCACGGATGCAGATATTGGGTGAATATTAGGATCAAGATCTTGGAAGAGGATCTTTCTGGTTTTGCTGCTTGGGTGAAAACAGCTTTCACATTGACAGTTGTCTTTTAACCATACATAAGGAAACCTGTACAGTTCATAAAACATTACTATATCTCATCATTTTTATCATTTCAAGCAAAGGAAATACATGCTTGTGCTTGCATTTAGAGAGATTGGGTCAAAGAAAACTTCTAAGAAGTCTTAATTGTTGTAGGACAGATACATGAAAAAAGTTACATATATTACCCATCAATGTTTTCCCTGAGGACTAGTATAAATACATTATCGTATCATTTGGCCCAGGAGAGTTGGGATTTTGACAGCATCTCTCCAAGTTACAACAAAGACACAGATATTAGGGGACATGGAAAGGTCAAAGTTGGCATTTTATCACCCTTTCAGCAGGTAAGGTCATATCAAGACAGCCTCTTATTACTTTCCATATGCTGTCATGAATAAAATTCAAACCCATAGCCTTAAAGATGAGAACCACAAGGGCACTGAAATTGTTTGGAGGTATGCAAATCACTGATGTCCTGTCATGAAACTTTTGTGTTATGAGGCATATGCAACTGATTATTGTGCTGGTACATCCGGAATATTACAGCAATCATAAATGCAGGCTTAAATATTATTCAGAATTTTCAATTGTAAAAAATTTAGAAAGTTCCAGAATAAAAACAGCCAGTTGATGCCACTTAAAAATCTTTCCAGTTTGGTCAATCTTTAAAACTAAAAAAAAATGCCTCAGTAAAAATCAATCAAGAATGAACAATAACTAGAAATAGGACATGAAAAATACATTATTAAGTGTAATGTGTGCCATATGAATGGTATGCATCAGAATAATATATAAATTCAAGCCTCCATGAAAAATATGGCTGATAATGACAAAATTCTCTCCTTTTCAAGGTCTAGAGCATAAACAAAATGGAAACAATTTAGTCATGGCAAGTACAACACTGAATAAATAACAGGATAATATAGAATACAGAACATTATTATGTGTAATGTCCACACTTTGAAATAGTAGGACTGGCAAAACTAAAGCTTCATGCAAAATAATGGAGAAATTTAAAATAGTCTTCCTTAAAATGGCTGCAAGAAGTGCCAGATGGCAGATAGAAGAAAAGGAAAAATATTATGTACCCTACCCCATTGATCAAAAATTCATTCAAAATCACTCAATTTCACATCATTTAAAATATATACAGGGTTTTATTTTTTCCAGAAAAATTCAAGATTGGTGCCCAAATTTGAGAAATCAATATTTCTAACAGTCTCTACTCTATGAGTCAAATATCTCGCATAATCACTGTAACCCTCACTGCGGATGAGAAAAGTGTGATTTAATGTTTTGCACAAAAGTGCCACAAATGTTGGCCAGCATGGCCTGCAAAGCTTTAGAAAGTCAGTTTTTACTAAATTTTGGATACATAATTGTTATTACCTTGTGGATCAAAAATTTACTCAAAATCACTCTATTTCAGACGATTTAAAAGGTGAATAGGATTTTATTTTTCCAGAAAAATTTAACATTGGGGCTCAAATTTGAGAAAATCGATATTTGTAACATTCTCTATTCTATTCTGTGAGTCAATAAGTCTCTCATAATCACTGTAAATCTCACTGTATATGAGATAAATGTGATTTTATGTTTTCAACAAAAATTCTACGAAGGATGGCCTGCAAATATTTAGAAAATCAGTTTTTATTAAATTTTGCACACTCAATTGTTATTACCTTATGCAGGTGTTCCACTGGAGCCGACCCTGGAGCTGACCCTACGATTCTGGGGTAGGTTGTAAAAGTTGTATGGTCGTAGAAAAAAGGCGCGAAAATGGTGAGTCGGTTAAGAAATCCCCGACAGGACGGTACACTTACAGACAGGACGTGGTGACTACCCAGACAAGACGTAGGGTCTGGGACGTTTATTGCATGGCCAGTCGTAGAAGTACTACGACAAGCCTTAAACCCCTAACAAGCCATAGCAGGTCCGATAAGCCATACTGACAGGCAGACAGGACTGGAGAAATATACAGAATCATCACGACTGGACGTGCAGTCGGTATTGCAAGTATAGTTTTTGATGAATTTCTGGGAAAAAGAGGATCAAGCGTCGACCAATAAACAATTCTTAAACTAGGTCAAGGCTGAATATTTGGATCCCATCACGTAACCAAACCGTCCAAATTTATATTTTTGTTATTTTAATTATAGTTTTTACAATTTTTTGCTTTAATATTATATAAGAAATAAATCAATGTATATCTGTTTCAGATTATGAACGAAAAAGCCACTTAAAATATGAAATTTTCATTAAAAATGTAATATCCTGTGCAAACAGAGAGAGATGTGCTTCTGACAATCTCTCATGAGACAATAAAAACCTTCTGCTTGTTGCTGCCTTTTATACTCCAATTTTGAGCTTCTGGGAAGGACCCCTTTAAAACTTTGTTCCCCTGAGCACTTTTTCTACACATTCATACCAAATAATTTCGAAGCTCTGAGAAAGCACATTTTTCAGGACGTGAAGGTAAACACCCTGTAGTTCTGGGTATGTCATGGGATCCAAATTTTTATTATTGACTTAGTTTCAGATTTGTTGATTGGTCAACACTTGATCCCTCTATTTCCCAGAAACTGCTTATGGGTTTTTTACAGTGAGAATAAATATCTTGTGATGGGATCCAAATCGTTTTTCAACTGTCCTTGGCCTAATTTTCTTGATTTGTTGATTGGTCGACACTTGATAGGAATATCTTGTGATTGGATCCAAATAGTTTAACTTTTTCTGAAATTGCTCTGGTGAAAAAGGCTGAGAATTTGATTATTATGTCACCAAATAAAACACTTGTTCAGGTTTCTCAGTTATTTACAGCATACATGTGGATCTTTTCAATCTCTTAACTTTGAAAATATGACCACTTACACTGCTTTTTGTCATTCATAACATAATTTTTGATCATATTTTTACCTCACATCATGGATATGGACTGCAAATGAGTCGTAAAAGATAAGCAAGCTTCCTGGTATGACAAGCCGGGAAGTGATAAGGACAAGCCTGGAAGTGATGCAGACAAGCCTGGAAGTGTAACTGACAGGCCGTTAAGTTTACCAACAGGCCTGTTGCTATTTGGGCGAAATTAGGCTCTGTTACAAGGGTCGGCAACGGTCATAGAAATTTCAAACATGTTTGAAATTTTACCGACTCCCTGACAGACCTGGAAACTACAACCAACCCTAGCCAACCTTGTAAACATTGTTCCCGACTCTCAAAAAATACATAGTTACTGACAAGCTGGCCCCAGTGGAACATCCCAGAAAACAAGACTCTGTAAGGCTACCACTGGCCCACTAGCAGCATAGCAGTAGGTCTAATATTGGCTGTAGCTGGTGGCTAGCCATTGGCATGACCAGCTGGTAGACAGTGGTCCACCATTGGGAGCCAACATTAAGGTTTACTGGTGGTCCATCAGTGGCCCACTGTAGGCAGCCAATGACAAGCTTTTCTATTGGTCCATCGGTGGATCACCTTCATGAGCCAACAACCCAGATAGCATGCATGATAGACGTTGGCCCAACACTGACATATCCGTCGGTCCAACGTTGGCAGCCACCGTTGGCCCAATGGCTTTTTGGCCGGCAGATGCTACGTTGGTCTGACGTTGGCAAGCCACTGGTAAAATTTTACAACCACTATTGCATCAGCCAGATTGCAGCATGGAGTTATGTGGCCATTGTTTAACAGAAAGCAAATAACTGTCAGACTGTGGGTGGATTTTAGTTAAGGGAATTCCTGATAAGTCACATGACCAAATATAAACAATGGTGGAACATTATCTAAGGATGATATACTCCATAATCAAATAATAGAATTATAATGTTCAGAAACAACTTTTCTTGTTAATTTATAAGGAGAATGTTATTTTTATGTCTAAAATTGCTAATTAGTCAGTTAAAATTGTGGGCTCACTGAAATATGATTTTTAGACATACCATAATAAATCAATTTTTACTAAGTGTCAAAAAATCCCCTATTATTGCTTGCCGCCATCTTGAATAAAAATCCACCATTGGCCCAATCTCAGCAGCCTGAATTTTGATTGGCAAGCCTTCATTGGGCCAACGTTGGCCCAACAGTAGCAAAATCTACTGATCATGCAACCAATAGCCATGTTGGCTCAACGTTGGCAAAATCTGCCGACCATCCGACCACCAGCCAACATCGGTCCGATGGCGGAATGATATTTGGTAACCAGCTTGACTGGTGGTGCACCATTGGTAGCCATCTGTCAGCAGATGTTATGGTTTGGATGTTATGAACATTACCCATACATACAGAAGTGGCAATTCATTCAATGAATGTTGTGTGGTGTTGGGGGAAAAACTTTGGCATACTTGATGAAATTCCATCAGTTACAATGAGAAATTACACAACGGTGCCTAATTTACATCAAAAGACAGATCCAAAAGTTCAACCACCAAGATTCAAGTACAAAATGTTAAGAGAGATATAAAATCATAATTTTATTTTCAGACAATGCAATAAACAATATAGTGATACAATAATACAGCATAAAGAGAAAAATACAGTACTTAAAATGCCAAAATTGTGTGATCTGTTATGTAGCTTGGACTCCGAAAAAAATTACTGGGATTCCCATTTTTGAAGGTCATAAGTGTTGGTGTTAGAGTTATTAAATGTGGGGTACCCTGTACCCCATGGGTCCTCAAAATCGGGGTACCACAGTGTGAAAATGGGACACAAGTAACATTCTGCACATATTCCTCAATAAATAATGTTTAGATACCTCCAGTTACTAAACTATGATTTTTTAATTTTATTTTATGGACTCTAACAGTAAAAGAAGTCTTTTGGTTCTTGTAAAATTCATTTTCGAGTTTTTATATTTCAGTACTTCCTATCTAAGTATTTTACCGAATTATTTGTATTTTAAATAGTTTTTCAAATAATTGAAAAAAATGAGTACCTCCATTTTATTTGAATATCTGGGATTCTAATTTTGGAATAATTTTAGGCTTCATCAAAATACAAAATTATATCAAATGGAAAAAATGAAGATATCTTTCTTTAACCTTCACTAAAAATAAAATATTTGCCACCAGTGGCCCACTGCGTGCCCATCATGGGTCCTGTACTATTTATGCAGTTGGTGGACCATTGATGGACCAATGTGGCAAATATATAAGCAAGCAATATATAAAATAATAAAGTGGAGGAAAGACTGACTGGGCAAAAATAAGGAGTACAGAATAAGTTTGTTTATAGAAATGACATTAACTTATGTTTAGTGAAAGAAATGCACATTTTATCTAATTTTTCTCAGAATTTTACACCAGTGGGCGTAGGCTGGTCCCTGAGCTACAGCCACTGACTTTGGTAGTTGGTGGGCCAACAGTGGGCCACGTAATAGTTTTAATTTTTGAAATAATATGTTTTTAACTTTGAATGTTGTTAAATAATAAGTCAGAAAACAATATTTCAGGTTGCTATGAAGTAGTTTATAGTGCTGTAAAAAAATTTTTTAATGCAGTCAGTGGACCAGCAGTGGGTCAACGGTGGCCCACTAGGTATAGTTTGCCATCCATAGCCAATGGTGGCTACACAAGTACATAAAGTATCCAATACTTTGTCATCGGTGGGCCAGCATTGGACCAACAGTATGTGTACCATTCATGCAGTAAGTGGACCACTGATGGACCACCAGTGGCAAATCTTACAATTTTTTAAATAAAATTAAAAACAACAACTTTTGGAAAGTAGTTCACTTAAACCAAATGAATTTAAGCCAAGAAAGTCTCTTTTCAAAATATATCAAAACAAATGCTGTCCAGCAGAGCTTGTGGTGAAGCCACCAGAGGACCACCATTGGTCCACCAACTACGTATAGCTCTTACAGATCATAGTTGCATATGCCAGATAAAAAAATTTTGGGATAGTTTGAGGTTTCATCAAAACACAAAATTATTTCACATGGAAAAAAATGAAGATACTTTTCTTTAACCTTCACTAAAAATAAAATATTTGCCACCAGTGGCCCACTGGTTGCCCATCATGGGTCCTGTACTATTTATGTAGTGGGTGGGTCATTGATGGACCACCATTGGCAAATATATAAGCAAGCAATATATAAAATAATAAAGTGGAGGAAAGACTGACTGAGTAAAGTGAAGGAGTACAGAATAAGTTTGTTTATAGAAATGACATTAACTTATGTTTAGTGAAAGAAAATGCACATTTTATCTCATTTTTTCGAAATTTTACACCAGTGGGCATAGGCTGGTCCCTGAGCTACAGCCACTGACTTTGGTAGTTGGTGGGCCAACAGTGGGCCACACAATATATTTATATTTTGAAACAATATGTTTTTAACATTGAATATTGTTAAATAATAAGTCAAAAAACAATTGTTGAGGTTGCTATTGAAGTTGTTTATAATGCTTTAAATTGTTTTTTTAAAAATACAGTCAGTGGACCAGCAGTGGCTCAGTGGTGGCCCACTAGCTATATTTTGCCACCCATAGCCAATGGTGGCCCACTAGGGTCTTGCTATCTGGGATCTGCATTAGGGATCTAAAATTCACTCGAAAGTTCTTTAATATTTTCTGTGAAAAATTAGATGGCCACCAAAGCTTCAAAGACTCAAATGCACGAGCTAACATAATACCTTCTATTTGTCCATTCGTACAACACCAAAACTACACACTGGATTTCAGCATTTTTAGAAGAAGGTTTAAACCTACACTGGATTAAAGTCAGATTTTACCGTCCACTTTAAACTAACTGTAGAGCTTTTCCAAGTTTGGCCTCTTTTTTCTTTTGGTGTTTTGAAATGATCTTCGGCAGTTTGATGAATAAATGAAATGAAGCCGTTCTCAAATATCAAATTCCAGTTAACTGTTGATCGAACTAGTCCTAACTACTTTCTAATATTTGTGTCAAGCGTATTTAACAAAACAAATCAATGTAATGCTTTTGTTCGCATTAGTTTGACTAGTTTTCTCATTTTATAGACACCAAAAATATTTGTCTAAACTTGTAATACTTATTGAAAATATTATCTACCACTGTTAAAATGTTATCCAAGTCTTCATCAAGTATTTCTCATTCATGCTCTTCAAAGTTCTTTACCTCAAAATTCTTTCCTTCCTTTTCATGATGGGCATTATTATCTTGGGAAACATATTGTATGTTGCAATTTTTGGCAATGCAGTTTTAACTCCAACATTGGTAGGTTTACTTTTAATTGTTTTTATCCAATATTGGCTTGATATATTTTTATATTCCAGGTTTTTCAACTCTTTCTACAATAACAATACACTTCTGGTGACATTAATTTAGTACTTACTGTTCTGCCAGCTTTCCTGTTCATCATGATAAATATACATGATAGTTTCAACAATTGTTTTTAAAAAGTATCAGAGATGCCAGCTCCAAATACCACCAGAAATACCACCAAGACCCCATGTGATATAGAAGAGGTGAAAAATGCAAAAGTAGGGAGTGTTTGAGAACAGTATAAGTTATGTGAGAAATAACTCGAGGAAAGATAAAATGTATATCAAGACAAAGTATCAAAACAATATGATTTAATAGATAGATTAAGGCATTAATGTGTAAACTAAAAGTTATGAATCTGCAAAATTTATAAATTGATCAATTATTAATTGAAATGCAACAGTCAATGGGAATGGTGCAATTAGATGCAATTACATATAGTAGTCATTTGACCAATTCATATGTCTTTGTGATAGGAGAAATATTTGTCAAAAATGGCAGTAGAAAACATGCTGGTGGAGCCAAGGTCATACCAAAATCACACTGTGACATAATAGTCTGGATACAAATAACTTATATCACAGTGAAATGGAATACCAGTGTCCTTTTCACAACTGAAATTTATCTGATATTAGCCATTGACTGGATACCTTTCCATAACTTAAACACTATTGATAAGTAATTTCAATACTGAAGGGCAGCTACCACTAAATAGTTTATGAATGTACTGTGCATGGAATATATTAAGTTTCATGTATAGACTTCCTGGTAATTAAATGTCCAGAAACTTGTCTTGAAAAACATAAAGGCACTTTGACATAACATCATAAGGCAATCTAGTAATAGTAACTTTTAACTTTAGTAACTTTATATCAACTCTAATAAATTGATGTATTTTCTTGTGATCAAGCAATATATATTATGTTGCTTTCCAACATGGTTTGGTTGTAAACAAAACATCGTCAGAAATTATAAATTTTGCATGAAAGGTTAGCCACAAATAGGGAGTCTTTGTCAATCACAAAGCTAGGCAGGAAAATGAGGCAAGTGATCTCGGATAACAACTATTCACAACCCACTGTGGCTATCAGTGGTAGTGTTAGTACTGTAAGAGCACTGTGCATGATGAGGTGGATATTTTTGTACTAAACCATGATGATTCATGGTGGTGCTTCTACAAATATCTGCCACAGTCTTTCCACATTTGGTGATGACACACAGGTGTGGTAAGGATAACAATGAACAGTGGCGTTTAATGAGGTACAAGGGGCCACGGTGACAGAGTGGTAACACTCTCGCCTCCCACCTCTGAGGCCGGGGTTCGATTCCCGGCACAGCCTCAAGTGGGAAAGCTGGTAGTTGCTTGCCGTTGGCCCGCAGTTTACAGTACAGAACCCTAACGAACTGTATGTACTGGTTTCCTCTGCCCTTCCAACTACCCGTCGTGATATGACCTGTACAGTGTTGAAGCAATGTAAAACCTCAAATAAATAAATTAATTAATGAGGTACAAGCACTTTTCTATTCTATGTCGTCAAAGAGAGCACTTAGTAGCTCATGAACATAGTTGAATCTGGATTCCTATATATGTTCAAATGGGTTCAACACAACCATAAATATGGAGATTGATCCAGTGACCACATGTGGTACAAACAAAGCAGCTACAAGGCACATAGAATATGCAAGAAAAATTCATAGGAGGACCATATCCGGGAGGAGAAGGTTATGAATCACATCATGGTTTACCCAAAGGCTGGACCTATGGCTAGTTTTTTTCTTGCTAGTCGAAACTTGTCCAGAGGAAAAGTTGTCTGCACAATGAATTATATAAGAGTGAGTCATTGTTTGGAATGGCTATCGCAATAGCTAAGTAAGTAACAACCACTAAGACTTTTTCATCAGTTAGCATATTGAGAAAATATTTGATGTCTTCAAAAGTATTGCAGCTAGCAGGGTTGGGGCCAGATTACTTTGTATTTGCGTACACGTGCTCGTCTTGACTATCAGATTTTCAAACAGAAGAGAGAAACTTATGTATTTATTAGTGGTCAGACCGGTCCTAAAAGTCAAAACCGCTTTCTGGGGTTCTGAAAACGAACAAAATCCGGGATTTGGAATGCCTGCATTGATGTGATAAAAATAAAATGTCAGTGTACATGATGCATAACTGAAACAGGATATATGTATTTGTGAGATATTTTGAAGTTGATAAACTTCATTTACAGTGAATATCAAGTAAAACTGTAAAATATTTTCTCAAATCTATATGTTTCTTATTGTATTGATGAAATATTAACCACTAGAAAGCCTAAAATAATGAGGTTTTCAATAACTGGTACTTAAATATCCTTTGCCGATTTCGTCATTTCTACCTAAACTTAAACAAAATGTGGTATACTGGTTTACCGTTCGCACCACTTGTATTTATCCATATAAAAGTTTTAACTTTGAAGATACATTTGAATAGGTATTCTTTAAACAAAAATTATAAAATGTACTTGTACTCGAGTACATTGACTTGAACTCGGTCCCAACCCTGACGGAAAAGGTCATCAACAGTGAAGTCTGACTTTCAGTCACATAAAAATGTCCATAAAAATGAAGTTCACTTATCGTTGTGAAGGAGGTGAGCCCACAGCCTTGGTATTGCTTGACCTCTCTGCTACCTTTGATACTGTTGGTAATTCCACTCTGCTCTGTAAACTCTTTATGGTATGTCTCAAGGTTACGTTTTGTGCCCTTTTTGAACTTTTGGGCTTTTTTCACTGTACACTTCTCATAGCTTGGTAATTGGTAAAGAAAAAAGTGTTTGGTTTCATTTATATACTGATGATATCCAACTTTATGTCCATTTCTTCCAAAAAAAAAAGAAAGCCTTTAAAAATTAAAAAAGTTGCCTCAATGATGTAAAAGAATGGATGTCAACCAGTAAACTCAAGTTGTATTCTGAAAATACTGAGTTTATACTTTCTCTGGTAGGAACTGGGAACTGAACTCTGTTAATTGACTAACTCTGTCTCAGTATGTTCATGTATAGTTGTGCCTCAGATGTCTGTAACATCAGGGAAATTAAGCGCTATAAAAGTCCTTATTAGATTACATTCGCTTACTTTTTGGTTCCAATAGACAGAGGGATAGGTTGAAAGCATGTTTCCTAATTGATATGTCAGATAGTCTTCATCATCAGGCTGAGTTAATTAATAACCTGGTGTGTTGTTCGTAGTGTTTGTAAAAGTTGTTTTATGCATCTCAGGGACTTGTATAATTAGGTATGAATATCGCTATGGACACACTAGGGCTTGGTGGGTTCAGTACATAAGACAAAGATAAAAGTAGCATTAGGTCACATCCTGAATATCGACAACAAACAATGAAATTTTAAAATGGCTGCAGACAATGGATATGAAAATATGACTTATGAAGACTTAAGTGGACTATAATAGTCGGGATGAAGACATCAAAGTCTTTGGCACTTAGGACTAAAATTCGCCAAGGTAGGACCTGGGAATAATCTCTGAAAAGAAGACAGACACTAAGTCATACATTCAACAGCATAAAGTAATAATAAAATATCCAGGGACATAGGCGGAGGTAATGTCCATGCAGGAAAAAAATCTGAAACAAACACAGCCTGAGAATGTACATACCCTAGCCCATGTGTAATGCTGAAAAAATTGAAAAAAGCACAAGACAAACACAAAATTAGAATGTAGAATCTGTAAGCTATACACACAACAAAGAGTGTATACATGTGTCCATGTTTACATGATACAGTAATTGAATACATATGTCACTAGTTATATGGTAAATAGTATGCAAAAAACACACAAATTGAATCTGGTCACAGATGCACGTTGTTTGAGTTGTCTGATGGTTGCAATTTAAAAGAAGTTGGTTTCTTTGTCCTTAATCTCATCTGTTTATTTCAATTAATTATGACCCACTACACACCTTCCTTGCTTTGTATATATAGTCTATATAGTCAAATAAGGAAAATAATTTCAGACTCTATCTTGATCTGGTTTTGAGGACGGCTGAGTCTCGGGTAGACCCCACCTTGGGTGACAATACATCCCAAATCTGATGCAGACTTGTAATCTATTACAGCCAATCTATAACTTTTACTATTACTATAACATTTGAAAATATTCAATCTATTACTATTACTATTACATTTGAAAATTTTAAATCTATTACTATTACTATTACTTTTGCATCTATTACTTCTATTACTTTCTATTACATTCTATTACAATTTGGCGCAAACTTGAGAGGTAATTTTAACACAGAAATAAAACCGACAGGATACTTTATACATCTAATTTTATTGAAAATGCTTCAGATTATGACATACAAGGATAAAATATCACAAATATAGCACTTGGTATATTTACAATTAAATAAATAGATCCTGTATTTATTTTATTTAAGAATGACCTGACTACTTGGAGAATTTATGAGAATTCTATACGAAGCCACTTAAGTGCTGTAAATGTTGTAATGAGAGGTATATCTGTCAAAGTCTGTGAAAAGCCTTTTAAATGCTGAAAAACATGTTATTATCAGTAAATATTATCTGGGGAATATACATTGTTATCAAACAATTCTCATATTTATTCACTTTATGGTGAATTGTTAGAATTGAAAAACTCTAATTATTATGAGAAATACTTGATGAGCAGTGTTTGCAAAAGAAAACACTGCATTCAAAGAACCCCTTTCTTTCAAATTCGTTGCTTGCAGAGCCCACCTCAAAATGATTCAAAAATGCCATTTATGTTTGAAAATAATAACTCTGGTAATTTATTGTAATTCAGTGAAACAGCTAACACATGCCAAAATGCTGCCCTTATTATACACAATAGTGACCTATGTGATTATACACAATAGTGACCTGTGTGATTGTCTTTCATGTGTCACAGTTTCTCCTTACTCGGGCACATTTAGTTAATCCTTCCAAAGGTTGAATTAGCCTCTTTAAGCCTTTAATAATACCACCTCAAAGACAGTTGTTTTAGAACACTCAATCAAAGAGGAACAATTAAAGGTCCCTTGATGTTTCAGAGTTATTTATTTCAACATTTGTGTGTTTTATTTAGTATTCTTTGATGAATATCAATACATTACATATTGATTATTTGAAAAGTTTATGTATGAAAGTTTAAAATTAATTTGACTTATGAGTTCTACAATTTTAAGTCATTATTGTTTTGAAGTTTATTTAAAGTGATGATATTATGACAATTAATTCATTATTGTATCAAAGTCCATTTAAAGTATTCATTTATATGAAAACTAATTCATTACAGAATTAAAGTCCATGTTAAGTAATCATTTTTCTGCAACTTCCTTCTGAAAAATAACAAAGGGTAACTTGTAATAGAAAAATAATAGAAAGTAATAGATGTAATAGATAGAATTTCAATCTATTACTATTACTATTACATTTGAAAAATTTCAATCTATTACTATTACATCGAAGTTGACTCCAATCTATTACTTTTCTATTACTTCTATTACTTTGTTTACAAGTCTGATCTGATGTACAGTTTTCGTGTTTTGCGGGTGGAAACACAGACAGAAAAGCAGACACACCTTATTAAAATAACCTCTCCCCCTGTTGGGGGAGCAAGAGTAACTAGGGTAGGCCTGCTTTTGCAAAGATATAAGATTTCAACTTCTTACACTTGATAAATATAATAATTTCCTTCAAAAATAACATTTCCAACCATATCACAAGAAACAAAACCATTTGTGAAGCCAAAATTACTCCTAATGAAATAAAAGAAGCCATTAACGACTTGCCCATCAATAAAATCCCTGGTAGAGATGGACTTCCTGATGAATTTTACAAGTTTTTTGGCAATGACATTTTTGAGCAAAAGTTTTGAGAATAGTTTTGATCTTGGTCAGTAGATAGTCCAACACAAGGTGTCTTTTGTTTAATCCCTAAAAAAGGAAAATATTTAACAAAGATAGAATCTTGGTGATCACTATCAATTTTGAACACTGACTACAAATCTTTAACCAAGGTTCTAGCCAAAAGTTTTAAAAAAACACTTCCAGAGGTCATTAATCCTGACCAGATTGGATAAATGCAGAATCGATTTTATTGATAGACTTTGAAAAGGCCTTTGGTACCATATGTTGGTACTTTTTAAAGTGTTGCTTAGATTACTACGGCTTTGGTACAAATTTCAAGAAGTGGATTGCCACCCTCTATAGAAACATTGAAAGTTGTGTTTCAAATAATGGATATCAATCTGAGTACTTCCATTTATCAAGAGATATTAGGCAAGGCTGCCTATTTTTGTTGGCTACTAAGTTGCTATAATAATGTGTAATCTAGATTGTATACATGTAATTAATATAAATGACACATGTATAAATTATGTCAACTAGCTGATGACATGACTCTATTTGTTGAAGATATTGATTCAATATGTCATGCATTTTCAGTGTTTGAGGAATTTTACAGGTATGCAGGTTTAAAACTTAATAAGGCAAAGATTGAAGCAATTATCATCTATAATGATGGGTCACTTCTACAAAAAACAAGAAATAAGTTGGTCTAAACCACCTTTCAAAACCCTGGGCACTTATTTTTCTACAGACCATGAAGAAGCTAAGCAACTTAACATTAAAGACAAATTGAAAAAAAATAAAAGTATAGCAACTACATGGAAGGGGAGGGCCATAACACTAAAGGGTAAAATAACAATTGTAAAATCATTAATTGTCCCTCATATACTAACACTGATCTCATGTTTCCCACCCAGTGAAAAGCTAATTGCAGATATTGAGAGTCTTGTTACCAAATTGTTATGGAACCACCAAAAGGCATTAATTCCCGGAAATACATTAATACAACCTATAAGCCGTGGTGGCCTAAAAATGCCTTGTATTAAGAAAATTGTTCAGACATCTCAAATTATGTGGGTTAAGAGACTTACAAATCCCATTAATGCAAAATGGAAACAGCTGTCCTGGTTTCTTTTAAATACAGAGCATCACTATCTCTTTAAAAACTGATTATATTGTGCGATAAAAAAAACAGCCACTGAATACCATCAAGACCAGCTTTGTAATTGGTATGACCTTATAAGTTTTGAGCCTGCAAGACTGTGTGAATTACTACGAGAATACCTATTTCAAAATGGTTTGTTTTAAATTGGAGGAAAAATGATATTGAAGGAATATAAAAAGTTAGACAACAAAGGGATTAATCTGGTTAAATATTTTGTTAAAGACAATGGAGTACTTTATCTAAGATGTGAATTTCAAGATAAGTATAACATTAGTATAGATGCCATGAAATATAATAAGATTACCAGTGATATACAAACTAAATTGAATGGTCTGCCCAAGATAGAGCAATGTTCCTATGATGTACCCAAGCAATGTTTAAAAAATCTAAATAAAATAAAGAATCGACATGTCTACAATTATTATATTAGTAGAAGCAACTTGAATCCCAGTAGCCAAAATAAACTTTAATTTTACCATACTAGAGATATTGTTGGGCATTATAAATATTGATAAAAAACTTTTTCATACTATAAATTACATCATCCTCCATGGAAAATATTTTATAAATGAATGTAAGAAAAATGAAAAGGAGATAAGTCTATATAGATATATGTATCATTTAAAAGATAGGTTAAATATTGATATAGTCTTACATAAAAACCAAGAAAATTTCATTGCTTTTAAGAAAAAGTTTGGTTGTCTTATAGAGATAGCACAATCATAATGAACAAGCATTATGCATATATTAAATAGTATCATATTTCTCCTTTTAGTTATTTTTATTATAAAATTATACTCATCTGATCTATAATATCCACACATGTTGTTTCTCTTCAACAGCTATTTCATATCAGTTTTTGTTTAAAAATTACTCTATTTGTTGAAGAGTATTGTTTAATGTAACAGATGTGAATGTCTTTTTCTGTCATTGTTGCATTGTAACACACCAAAAAGAAAAAAAAATTGTGTTCTTACTAATGGAGAAAGGGCAAGTGGCAGAGCAAATACAAGCATATCATTGACAAGTAAAGTTGATAAAAGAGCCTTATCCGATGACAATGAGAATATGTGATCTTCACATGACCGATTGTACTAAACTCATTCGGTCATCCACACTTACTTTGTAGTATTCTAAATATTCATTGAGCCTAGTAATTTTTCAGTATATTGGGCTACAGTTTGTCTATGCATGAAAAGTATTCACCTATAATTAAGTGAGACCTTTATCTTTACCTTTTTAGACATTGGTGTCATTAATACTTTTGATCATATATTTTGAATGATTTGATTTGTGAAAGACACATTACACTTATTGTACAGTATTTTTTTAAAATATTATTTTTATCACCCTTTCAGAAACCTGGACAGCTACTGCCTTCTTAAGCTTACATTTGCCTGTGGTCAACTAACTTATAACCACTGAAATTGCAGTATTTAGGACTTCACTTAAATCACTATTTTTCATATTACATTTTTATAGACTTTTTACTTCTGCTTTAAAATTTCTTGCAATGCTAGATTATAAAGCTATTTAAAATTATCCTTAAATTCTATGTAACACATTTTTTAAATCTGAGATGAGACAGCATTTCTGTAAACTCTATTTGTCCAATATTTTCTTGGCTTTCAGAAATCCATCATAAGGTATCATTTTGTGTCTGTGTTCTCCAGTGTTTCTAGTCCATTTTCTTTTATTGTAATTTATTATTAAGTCTTATATACTTAGGGGATTATTTTAGCTTTGATATTTATTATTAAATGTTATATACTTATGTGATCTTCTAATTGTAATCTGGTTCTTATTCATGTTGAAATAGATGGGGAGGGCTTATTCTAATTGATAATGTTTTGACAAGGTGATAAGTTTCTAAGTGATATTTAGCTTAGTGTGTTGGACACATATCATACCTGTTTAAGAGCTGTAATTACCTATGTTAGACACTTGTTTTAAAATAATTATTTAATGGGGTTGTTCCACTGGAGCTATCAACCGACCTTACGACTCTAGGGTTGGTTGCGAAAGGCGTTATGGAAAAAGGGGCATGAAAATGCTGAGTCGGTTATGAAATCCCCGACAGGACGGTACAGTTACAGACAGGATGTGATAAGCATCCTGACAAGACGTAGGGTCGGGGATGTTTTTTGCATGGCCAGTGCCTGACAGACAAGCTGGATCACAAACAAACAAGCTGTTAAGACAAACAGACAAGCCGGGAGTATGTTCCCGATCAATGCTAACAGGACTAATTGTTTTTGTTGGTTGGTATCTATAGTTGGGATCCAGAATTGGGATCCATGTCACACTACATAAACCCCTCTGTGATGTGCAACTCATTTCACACTTCAAAGATGACAGAAACATACCGAGAGCAACTGCTTGATCACTTGAGGGTCCTTTTGTCTTTATCGAGTTGAATATGTTGTTATACATCATGATTTCAAGACACAGAAGACAGGAGAACCCAGCACCTGCCCAGCCAGCACCTGCCCCCCCACCACCCAGAAGGAGAAGGAAGACACAGAATCCATGGGTTATGTCCTGGATACTGCAGAGAGAGGATGCTACAGATCACTCTTGGGCGAGCTAATCACTACTGACATACCAGGCTACAGAACCTTTACCAGGATGGAACCAGCATTTTTTATTTGATTGAAGAAAGAACTAGAGGAATGCTTTTGCTAACAAAAGCAAAGTGTCCCTTAAAGTTTAAAATGCTTTGTGGTTTTAATAAGCATGCTGTAAAGCTAAGAATGCACAAAGCTGCACCATATGCTTTCCCAATACCTCTTAATACATTCTGAAGCTATAAAAGCAACAATAAAGGAGATATAAGGCAAAAACTCCAAAGCAGCTATTTATGACCCCAGTTTGGCCCATAAGGGAGGGTCGGGGGGTAAAACTGACCGGCTATTTAGACTCTCCACATATGCTTTCCCAATACCTCTTAATACATTCTGAAGGTCTAAAAGCAACAATAAAGGAGATATAAGGCAAAACTCCAAAGCAACTATTTCATAACCCCAGTTTGACCCATAAAGGAGGGGTCGGGGGATAAAACTGACCCGGCTATTTAGATTCTCCACATATGCTTTCCCAATACCTCTTAATACATTCTGAAGCTAAAAAAGCAACAATAAAGGAGATATAAGGCAAAAACTCCAAAGCAACTATTTATGACCCCGGTTTGGCCCATAAGGGGGGGGGGGGTCGGGGGGAAAAACTGACCGGCTATTTAGACTCTCCACATATTCTTTCCCAATACGTCTTAATACATTCTGAAGCTATAAAAGCAACAATAAAGGAGATATAAGGCAAAAACTCAAAATCAGCTATTTTATGACCCCAGTTTGACCCATAAGGGAGGGCCGTGGGGTAAAACTGACCGGCAATTTAGCCTCTCCACATATGCTTTCCCAATACCTCTTAATACATTCTGAAGGTATAAAAGCAACAAT
Organism: Sabellastarte sp. h YS-2021; assembly: GCA_964017235.1. Lineage (NCBI taxonomy): Eukaryota > Metazoa > Annelida > Polychaeta > Sabellida > Sabellidae > Sabellastarte > Sabellastarte sp. h YS-2021. The sequence goes on from OZ024928.1 coordinate 144,524,559, forward strand.
AAGGAAGATATAAGGCAAAACTCCAAAGCAACTATTTTATGACCCCAGTTTGACCCATAAGAGGGGGTTGGGGGATAAAACTGACCGGCTATTTAGATTCTCCACATATGCTTTCCCAATACCTCTTAATACATTCTGAAGCTATAAAAGGAACAATAAAGGCGATATAAGGCAAAAACTCCAAAGCAGCTATTTATGACACCATGTTTGGCCCATAAGGGGGGTCGGGGGATAAAACTGACCGGCTATTTAGACTCTCCACATATGCTTTCCCAATACCTCTTAACATATTCTGAAGCTACAAAAGCAACAATAAAGGAGATATAAGGCAAAAACTCAAAATCGGCTATTTTATGACCCCAGTTTGACCCATGGGGAGGGGGGGGGTCGGGTGGTAAAACTGACCGGCTATTTAGACTCTCTATATATGCTTTCCCAATACCTCTTAATACATTCTGAAGCTATAAAAGCAACAATAAAGGAGATGTAAGGCAAAACCTCAAAATCAGCTATCTTATGACCCATAAGGGAGGGCCGTGGGGTAAAACTGACCGGCTATTTAGCCTCTCCACATATGGTTTCCTATTACCTCCCAGTACATTTTATAGCTCTAAATGCAATACTTAAGAAGATAATAGGGGGGTTGGCCTAAATTTAAGGCTTTCAGATTGGAAGGTGTCAGAAAATCACTCATAAATGAAACATTTTTCAAGGTATTGCTCCCAAAATCTAATCAGCTTGCATTTTCGATAGTATAAACAGGTGTGTCAAATTATAAGGCTGTGTAGCAAGTAGTTTTTCCTGAACTGCGATGACGGGGGGGGGGGTGTACTTCAAAAAATTGTTTTTGATCATGTGACCTTCATAAAGGTCAAAGGTCAAATTTAAGCATGCAGAAAAATTTTCCCACGCCTAAGGTATATAACTGCCAAATATGGTTTGAAACTTTCTAATAATAAGGGAGATATTCAAGGAAGACCATAATGCGGCGGCGGCGGCGAGGAAACTGAGGCGAAAACAAATAAGCGCCCTTTCAGGGACGTTTAATTACCCCCCCATTTTAGGAAGTCAGCCACCAACTTCAGGAAGCCACTGGAAGTCGGGTTGAAACTGACACTTACACTGAGACACTTATCCACAGGAGAAAGCTACACTTCACTGCAGTTCCACTAGAGGGTTGGAAGAACGACCATCTGCAAATTTGTCCCCCTGGTCTGCAAAGCCATTTTGAAAGAATTTCAACAGGAATATTTGATGTGCCCCACAGATCCTGAAGACTGGAAGAAAATTGAAGAAAAATTTAGAAACAGATGGAATGTCTCCCATGCAGTCAGAGCACTACATGGAAAACACATTGCTATAAAGAAGCCAAGAAGTCAGGCAGTGAATATTTCAACTACAAGATCTACTTCTCCCTGGTACTTTTGGCTTTAGTCGATGCAGATTACAAGTTCCTGTGGGTCAACGTGGGGGCCAGTGGGTCATCATCTGATGCTCAGATATTAAACCGTAGCAAACTGAAAAGAAGAATTGAGAATGGAAGGTTGGGACTACCACCACCTGAACCACTTGGACCAGGGGGGCCAAATCTACACTACTTCCTGCTGGGGGACAACACCTTTGCCCTTATGCCTTGGGTGGTCAAGCCATACAGTAGACGACAACTGACCAGGGAGGAGAGAATAGGCAACTACAGGATATCCACTGGGAGGAGGGTGGTCGAGAACTCATTTGGTATACTTGTTAACAGATTCAGGGTGCTGTTGACCACCATGGAGCAGAGGCCAAAAGTTGTGAGAGACATTGTGTTAACATGTGTGGTACTACATAACAAGCTGAGAAGCCATCGAGGGGAGCAGACAGACCACCCACTCCAGCAGACGACATACAACCACCACAGGCAGAACAGGGGGAACAGTTACCTAATGAGGTCTTTAGATACCCATCAAGGGAGGCCACACATCAACAAGACCTGCTGAAAGACTACTTCAATCACATGGGGGCACTGGCTGGGCAGGAGGACAGAGTTTAAAAAGACTGAGGGGAGAACATGCTGTCATCTATCAGTCCTATTCAGGACTACCCAAATAATCCGAGAACTTTTATTTAGCAAAGTGTTAACCATAAAATAACCCCAATTTCAATTTCACCAAAAATCATCCCCCCATCACAAACAAAAATCACTCCCAAATTCGTTTCACAAAATCAAATATCAAATCATACATCTTTAAACCCAGGCCCTCATTTTACAAAGTTCACATCTCACACCAACATGACCTGGGGGTTTATTGTTAAAAAAATAACCTGCCAAATCATAAAACAAAAATTACCCAATTTTTTCAAATGCACTCTGGCCCCAAACAACACAAAGAAAAAGCAATTTTGATGAAAAATTTTGTTCCCTAAATTTAAAAAAAACAAACAATTTCAAATAAAATTTCCAAAGTCACCCAAATATCAGTCAAATCTTTAAATGTTTTGTTATGTATCACCATCTGTTCGTCTGTCAGTCCCTCCACACATTTAAAACAAGTTTCTTGTGTAGATGTTGGGTTTCATTGCAATTAGTTTATGTTCAACAGTCACTCATTCATTCACACAATTTTTTTCGTGTATTGGGGGGAAGTGTAAGTGTTGGATGGTGAGCTTTTTTGTTTTGGGGAAAAACAGCTGAGTGATTGTTTTTGGAAGATTCGGGTAGCCCGTAGAAGGGCCGGTTGGTATGACTTGTGCAGGCTGATCTGCTCATTTGGGCTGACTTTGCTGGCTGGACTGGCTGGGAGGTCTTCACTGTTCTTGATGAGTGGAAGATGGCACTGGTGACGATGCTGGTTGAAGTTGAGAGGGTAAAAATGGCTGTGGTGTGTGGATCTGCTGGTACTGGAGTACACTGGGAATCCCTCCAAAGAGTGTTGTGTTGACTTTCCTCCTGTTCTACAGCTGCAATTGAAGGTGGGTTGACTGTCTTTGTTGGACTCAAACTGAACATCAGCTGTCTGGAAGTCCCAGGCTGTTGGTCATCCACAACTGGTTTGGTTGTGCTGACGCTGATGAAGGTCTTGATGGTTGCTGTACTTTGGCAATCACTGTAGCTGTGTTGTGGCTATGTGAGTAGGCTGCACAACTGGAATGGAGACTGCTTGAGTATCCGGTATGGTGAGTATGTCTTCACTTCCTGCTACGGCCTGTTTTGCTTCTGGGAGTTGAAATGTGGTGACCTGTTGAGTTGTTGTGACCTGTCTCTTGTGTTCTTCGGCCTTGTACTGTATTTCACTGAGACGTTTTACAGTGTCATTCCTGAAGGACAAAAAGTCTCGCTCCTCCAGGTGTTCAATCTCAGAGTGTAGATAGTTGCAGAACCACTGTCTTCGACTTGGAATGGGGTCCTGACGTGCACCCAGAAATGTGGAAACCATCGACCTCATCTGCTGGAACTGATCTAAAACTGGATCTGCAGCAGTGGTGGTGGCGACTGTAGGTTGTCGTCGTTGGTGCTCGAAGGCTGATGAGTAACATCTGATGTCATGCTGATTTCCATCTCAGATTCAGTCTCTCTTGAAGTATCCGGCACTGGCTGCGGCTGCAGAAGATCTCACTGGTGACTTGAATGCAGAAGACTTAGAAACTCCCTTCCTTCTGATGTGACCTCGTAGAAAACTGAAACTGTCCTTCAGCCAGGTCTGTCGTTCTGTGCTCTTCTCAGGTGACTTAGTCCTGAGTGAGCTTGCCATATATTAAACCTCATAGAACAGATTTCACTTCCAGCCAGTTCAGACTAGCTCAAACTTAAGTTAATTTGAAAAAACTGAAAAACTGAAAATAAAAGCTGTACATCAGTTGTCTCTCGACAAGTCAAAGCCCAAATAGACGAAGATTGTCGGCCGACTGGCCTTTTTATACCCACAGATTTGGAAACTGACAGGCTGTAAGAGGAAAAAATATTGCCAGCCTGTCAGTTACAGTTTCCAGCTTGTCTGTTAGTATTACAGGCCTGTCGGTTGAAGTTTACGGCCTTTCTGTTTCACTTTAGGGCTTGTCAATTATAAAATTTCCCGACTCTAGGACACAGTTGGTAAAAGTTACCGACTGGCCTGGAAACTTTACAGGACTGTCGGGAACAGTTACAGACAAGCCGGCTAAAGTTACCGACTGTACTGTAACATTTCCCACACAGTCTGTTTGTCATCACGTACAGTCTGGAACTCCATATTTGAGACAAGCTGGATACTTGGTACAGACAGGCCTGTTTGATTAACTGACGAGCCAGGAAGTATAACCGACAGGCCGTTAAGTTAACCGACATGCCTGTTGCTAGGTGGATGAAATTAGGGTCTGTTACAAGGGTTGGCAATGGTCGTAGAAATATCAAGCATGTTTCATATTTCACCGACTCTCCTCGACAGTCCTGGAAACTACAACTGACCCTAACCGACCTTGTAAACATTGGTCCCGACTCTCAAAAAATACATAGTTACCGACCGGTCAGCTCCAGTGGAACAACCCCATAAAGTGCCATATACCCAGCATGGATGTCCTTGTGGCATCCCTTACATCTTTGTCGCTTCCGCAGCAAAAAATATCTGTAAAAACATTGAGGATCTAACCGGATCTACTACAGACTGACAAGGAAAGGGTTTGCGGATTAAAAAACAGCCATAAGACCAATCCTTGGTGCGACCTTTTCATCCGCAAACCTGTCCGTAGCGTTCCGTAGCAGTCGGTAGGAGAACCGTGGAAGATCCATGGCAGTTCTGTAAATCTTTCACATGACCACCCCCATCCCTTGTGCATCCCTCTCAGTGAATCATAGACAAATCGGCCCTTTGCCAAATCGGCCCCCGTCAAATCGGCCCCCAAAATAAAATTACCTGGTCAAATCGGCCCCCTATAAAATATTTTATGGTCAAATCGGCCCCTTTTAAGTTAATATATGGTCAAATCGGCTCCATATGATTTATGGGTTTTTTCACAACAACACATATACATTGGGGTTACCTGTGATCTAAATTATAAAATTAATAATAATAATAGCAATAATATTAATTATTTGTATTAAATTGTAGAGATATGAAGTAAATGCCTATTGTTCTCTTTGATACCCATAAGGGGGGATGATATAATCCTCTGCAGGGAAATCAAAGGGAACCATCAATTTGTAATATCTAATACTGTTTGTTTAACACTTTAGATTGTAATCCCTATACTAAACAAATACCAAAGATCACTAAAGTTATAATCCCACCCACAGAGGCTGTGCAGACAATGTAATTGCATTTTATAACTCTAACATAAACAAGTTTTATTGCATATAGGTTACAAGGGATTGATTACAGTATCTTGACATGGGATGACATCTTTCATATTTGTTAATTAAAACAATACATAAACAATCAACACTATTGTCATAACATTGTCATGCATATTTAACCAACCCATTATTTTAATAAGAGCATTAAAATTAAGTGATGCTTTTCCTCTATAAAAGGACCTCTTATTTCTAAAATTATCATTCAACTTTGGAATTCCAAAATAGCATGATATCATTTTTTTAACAAAATAATTTTATTTACCCTTTTTCACAAAAACTTCTTCATCTGGGTGGGCTAGGGTAGTAGACTGCTAACACACATATCATACACAGTATCATGTGACATTGAAATAATGATACATTACAAGTAGTACAAATACAGATACCATTCACTAAAATCATTTTTTAATACTTGTGACCTAACAAACTATACATATAAAATAAAAACATGTTTTAGTGGTTGGGCAACACACTCTGCACACTTTGTTTCCAGCTTGTTATCAACTTGGGGGCCGATTTGCCGAGGGCCGACTTTTTAGGGGACCGATTTGCCGAGGGCCGATTTTTTTTAGGGGGCCGATTTGCCGAGGGCCGCGTGGGCAAAGGGCCGTTTCGTCCAGCTCCCCTCTCAGTTACCATATTTGGAACCATGGGATATATCCGTGGCGCCTCCGGCTATGTGTAACTGGCCCCTATGTGTAAAACAAAAGCTGACTGGTGTCTCTGAGATTTCAGTCGTGAATGTCATAATGTCGTGGCAGGAGTTAAAATATATGACAAAAGTGTGTAGTTCTGCTTTGATTTTGGTGATTGCATATTTATGTTATCACTGAACCGTAACATATTTAGGGTTGCTGGTGATCCTGCAAACATTGTCCCCAATGCTATTTCCCAGGCCACGAGCTACTGGAATCTCTAATATTATGTTAAACTGAAAGTGGAATGTCTATGATAAACTGGAAATGATTTTCCAAACAGGTATTGTATAAAAATTAAGCAATCTTAAACAAAAAAGAGAAAATGTGTACACACTCCTGAGTCAGTTATACTTTTTATAGTTTTAGGAAAGTTTTAGGAAAGTTACTGTTTAACACATACTTCTCTATTGAATTATCTGTTTTCACAACCAAGTATCCGTTTGCATCCAACTCCACAGACTTCAACATTGCAACCAGTCAAAGAAGTGTCTTCAAGTACAACAAAGCCCAATAGGATTTTGTACACTACCCTGTGAGGTTAGTTAATGAAGACAAATATGACTATTTAATGCAAGACAGCTGTCATGTACTTTTTCAACTATCATGGAGTACGTGAACTTCAACACAGCTGTTATTTCTTGTATTGTTTTTATTAAATAACTCAAACAATTAATTTGTGCTGTGACTTTTAAATTTGTGAATTTTTAAATTTTATAAATTTGTGAATTGTGAAGCTGTGTTTTTAATCAATTTCCCTTTGTGTTAATGGGTTCCACTGGCTATAGTATTACGGGTATTGTAATATTACCTGTACAAAAATGTTGCATCCATAATGAAAGGCTTTAGCCAAATATTTAGAACAGGACAAGAAAATAGCAATACTTTAAACTAAAATATTCCAACATCAGTTTAATAATCAGTGTTAATTTTCAGTAATATACAGTTTTCATAACATCTACATATTAGCAAAGACTTCACTGGTGACAATCCTCAATTTTGAAACAAGCAATCAGTGACTAAATGAATTGGGCACATCTCTCCAGTTGTGTACAGATCTTAATGAATGACGAGACAAGTCACACAACCACAGGTTTCTGACTACAGTGGCAAAATGGCATTCACTGATTATGATTTAAAGGTGATGCAGATTTCTAATATTTTTACACTTTCTATCACAATATCTGACAATCAAGTTTTCTGAATCAGGATACTTTAAATTGAAAACGATTAACAAGAACTTTATATAATGAGCTTTATCTATCAAATGTTTATTGTTGTATTTTATTTCTAACCATTCCTTATAGACAGTGAAGCTCAAAAAACTTTTGTTGTGGAAACATAGTTGTTGAAGAATGTGCCATAAATATATTTCTTTCAAAGCATTCATTTATACCGACTGAAATATAACCATGTTTAGTCGAAAGATTTCCATACAGAACATGGTTTGGTTACTTTCAGAAAATGATCCATTCTAACAATTCATATTTTAACATATTTAAAATGGATAACACCAGATGTTATCCAATCTTACTTAAATACTGTTATTCGGGAATTTCCCCGAATTACTGCATCTAACATAGCCTCATCATTTTAAACTCTTTATTTATGTTACACCTATGAAAGACCAAAATTGTTTCTTCAAAAAATGCTAGCAGGGTTTTTTAATCTATGGGAATAATGGTGTCTCAGTGAAAATCACATGGGGAACCTAGCAATTGTCACCAAAGAAATAGCAGTAAACTTCAGGGAGGATGTCCACTGAGCCTCAAATGATTCAAATGATTTAATGAACCTAATAATCCATGATCTTATCATTGCTTGAAATTTCGATTTAATATCAATCATTTCAGCACCACCATAATGCTTTCCTATAATACAGTTGATTTTGAGTTTTACCCGAAATAAATGTATATAATATTTTTTAAGACTTCTATAAATTTTGTAGTATAACATGATGGTTTGCACTATATGTAAATTCTGATACTTTTCCGTTTTATTCACGTGTATTTTACCATTGTTCAACCTCTTTTTGACCAAGATTCAATCAACCTGTTGATTTGAGAGAGTCTGTTGAATCAGTTTCGGTTATTACAGTCTATTTTATTATGGCCAACATGTATCTCTAAAATTCTGGTTAGTTGGCCACTGAAATAAACAATAGACAATTTCTTAGTGTTTTGTTAGAATTTATGTTTATTACTAAACTTCCATTGCAATTACAAAAAGTAAAGAATATATTGGGCATCCTTGTCTAGTTCCTCTGAATATTTTGATGGATTTGGAGCATCAGCTATTGTTTTTAGTAGTGGCTGTTGTAGTGTTTAAATGCTTTATATAAATGTCCTGTCCTATCTAAGGCTATTATCACCTGTGTATTTTGCAACAGCTGGTGTCTGTTCAGAAACAATGTCTTTCAGTGTCATATATATGAATGCATTGAACTTCATTGTTATATTTAAGAAAATTATTAACTCTAAAAGCGACCTTGCTTACCAAATGCAAAATGCTGTATTGCAAACTGTTTAAATGTCAAGCTGTAAATATATGTCTCATTGTGCTTGTCTTAAGATGCTATTATATCGTTTCAGTCATGTACATCACCTAAGTACCTCTATATAAGAGCCAACAGGGGATACAGACCGAAGGAAAAGGAAACAAGTTGGTTCCACAGTTTTGTGAATGTGAAATTGGTTATGGAAATAATGATTATGATCTGAGAAGCTTTCTTCATAATATATTAAGTGTCAGCCTGGTACCTCTACACCTGGTGCTCGCCCAAAGAACTAAATATTTGCACATGGTGATGTCATGTGGTTTAACCAAGTTCAAGATCACAAATCTAGCTCTAGGTGTGTGCACTACTATGATGTTAAATCAAAAGTAACAAATGCAATTAAACTAATATATCTTCTTTAAAGCAGAAAAAGGAGAGCAATCGAATTACATAAAGAAATATTTAAGAGATACGTTAACAATAAGAACATGTTTACAGAAAATATAAAAACTATAGAAAAGGGATAAAAAACAAGCTCTTCATGGAACAGCTCATAAAAGGAATAGTTTGTAAGAATAGATAAAGACTATTTAACCTTTTTAAAACTATAATTAAGACACAACATTTTTATGGGAACTGAATGTGGGTAAAAATAAAGCCAAAATAGTTTCCTCTGATTATTTTGTGAAATATCTTTAACAAATCACTGCTTTGATAATAATATAATTTCTAGTCTGTCTCACTCAAATAAAGATTTTCTCGTGTCACAATAGACAGCTTAAAGCTTTAAAATGGTATTGTAAACCTCAACACCCTCTCTCTAAACAAATTCAGTTGACCAATTTAACATAGGAAATTTCCATTAGTGGCATCCAGATAGCACACCTGTCAGTCCTCCTCACCCCAAGAAAGTTGGGGGTACCTTAAACTCTAAATTATTGTGATCGCACTTAATAATGTGGGGTAGCATTCTCATTCCCAAGGAGCACTTGTAACAAGCTATCCTATTGGCTGGTCACTAGGGTCACGATCCCTGCACCCTTGGGTGTTCACTTTTGAAACTGAGAGCAAAGGGACTGGATTGAAGAACTTTTTTCCTCTCAATCGCTATATTTTGAAATAATTTTATGTGCTTTATGTTAAACAGATTTTATATTGAAATTTTACCTCACTCTGTTTATATTTACTGGAACGTGGACATGTTATGGAAGTGACTGAGCAATGGACTAATGTGATATATGTGATAGCCACGTTTATGAACAGTTCACACTGCTTTTAGACAACCTAAGGCGATATTTGGCTGAGCACTGGAGGACAGTCTACCCTATTATTTGTGTTCCTTGTAGCAGTGGATTTAGCCAAGTCTTGTCTTATTTGTCTAGGCAGCATACTCAGGACGTTTCTTGTTTATTTTCCAATTTGACCAAATTTGACAATTATAGTAGAATGGGGAAACATAAGGGTTGATGCAGCAAATGTAATAAAAGATATTTTCACCTGACAGGAAAATAGTGCCAGGAATTGACTAATAAACAGTCATCTGCCGATAAAATGGTAGTGAAAGCCAAGAAGAAAAGTGGTTTCATTGATTATTGGGTGCTCGGACTCAGCTGATGGAGGCAGTGCATCACTACAGCTCAGAATATTGGGTGAACTTAATAAAGTCTCCAGCAGATTGGACGTAGTGGAAGAACAAGTGTTACATATATTGGACACTATATTAGTACATTGTATATTACATATATTAGGCACTATATTAGTGCATTGTTTAATTTAAGCTTTATGTTTATACATTGTCATAAAAGATAATTGTGTTGTTGGTTCTTTTTGTGTGTTGACATTTAAAGTAAGGGAGTTATTGACTTTTGTGTTTTAGTGTTTATTGATCTGTTCACAGACTGGGGGAAATCCCCCCCTCAGTGGTTATGTTAGATTTGGGGAAACCCAATTACCAGTAGTTTCTAGAACTTCCTCCTTTGGCCTAGATGGCTCCAGCTTCTTTTGAGTTGGTTCTGTACAATTCCAGAGGAATCTGTGAATGTATATAAGGAATGTACATCTGACCACAAGTGAACTTTGTATTCGCTGGCTATAAGGAGAGCTATTGTGTTTTGGAATATAATATAACTTGTGTTGCTGTGAACTTTTACTGGAGTGAACTAGATACATTGTCTGGACAGATTTATTGCACTTTGGATATTTTTGGATATTGTACAGTTATATAACAGAGAGTGGATTTACTGCATTTTGGACATTGTCCATATCTTGGAGCAGACAGTACAATTATGTTAACTCTCTAAAAATCTCCAGACAGACATTCTGTGTGACTGGATATATAAAGGATAGCAGGACAAGAACCTTTTGTGTTGTTGAGTGTGAGACAGGTCACAAGATATAGATATCCGTGTGTGAGTGAACATTGGACAGATCACAGGACAGACCACAGGACATTGGATAGACCACAGAATATACTACAGGACGGATTACGGAACAGATTGCTGGATACGGCGGATAAACTTAACTCATAATCTCTGTGGTCAGGTCAGCTAGATCTTATTATTATTGTATTAGTGTGTTTGGTTAAGAGCATACCAGTTGACTGTAATCATTATTGTTGACTATTAAATAAATTTGTTAAGTTTAACTTTTTGCTTTTTCTGTTACAACTTAAAGACAACCGGTAATTGCTACCGTGCTTGCCCGTGACCGTAACAGGAAAATTGGGGGCTCGTCCGGGATCCATCCATTTGATTACAACTATTTGATCAACCGTTCAATTAACATTTTGAAAATCCATTTGATTTAGTAATTGGTTACAGTCAACAGTGCTCAAAATGGCTAGTGCTAAAGAGTTTGTACAATCACCATCTATGGAAGTTCTAGAAACTTTTAAAAAAGATATGTTAATGCAGATAGCGCAAGAGTTACAGTTAGAGGTAAAAAGGTCAACACGTAAACATGAACTTAAAAGGCTTATTGTTGAACAGTTGGTTGATGAAGATGTTTTACCTGATAGTTGTTTAGAAGTGTATAAGCCTCTACCGATGGAACCTTCTGGGCAATATGAGATCAGGCGATTAGAAATTGAAAGAGAGTTAAGACTTAAAGAGCTTGAAGCTCAACAGCGAAAAGAAGAGCTTGAAGCTCAACAACGAAAAGAAGAGCTTGAAGCTCAACAACGAAAAGAAGAGCTTGAAGCTCAACAGCGAAAAGAAGAGCTTGAAGCTTGACAAAGAAAAGAAGAGCTTGAGGCTCGAAAAGAAGAGCTTGAAGCTCAAAAATATGAAAAAGAACTTGAGCTTAAACATGAAAGAGAAATGAAAGCTTTAGAATTAAATGCTCGTCGAATTGCCCATGAAGAGTCCATTGCTACCAAATTTGATTTGGGTAAAAATGTGCGACTGGTACCACCTTTTAATGAGTCCGAGGTTGATAAGTACTTTCAACACTTTGAAAGAGTAGCTCAAAATTTGAAATGGCCTATAGACCAGTGGCCTTTATTGCTGCAAAGTGTTTTGAGGGGAAAGGCCCAGGAGGCATACACGGCTTTGCCAATTTCTGAATATGGGGACTATAACTCTGTCAAAAATGCTATTTTGAAAGCATATGAGTTGGTACCAGAAGCATATCGTCAAAAATTCAGAAATTATCGTAAACAAGAAAGTCAAACTCATGTTGAATTTGCCCATGAGAAAGAAGTGTACTTTGACAGATGGTGTAATTCTAGGGAAGTAAGTACAGACTTTGAAAAACTTAGGCAAGTTATTTTGATTGAAGAGTTCAAAAGGTGTGTTCGTGATGACATTAAAACCTATCTAGATGAACAGAAAGTTGAAAATTTGGCAAAAGCAGCAGCTTATGCTGATGATTATGCGCTAACTCACAAGTCCACTTTCAACAAGAATAAGTCCTTTGGTCCTGCTAAAAAGTCGTATCCAGAAATAGGAAAGAAATCTGAAAATGTAGCTCCAGAAAAGAGTTCAGATAAGGGTCAAACCTCAAATCAGACTATGAGTAAGGATAGGAAGCCTAGATCCTTTGCTCCTGTGTGCCATTATTGTAAGAAACCTGGGCATGTTATGTCTGACTGTTGGCTCTTAAAGAAGAGAAGAGAAAAGGAGGCAACGCCTAACGCCTTTGTGTCTAGCAAGTCTAACTGGCGTTCAAATCCCAATAGAGCAGAGTCTAGTATTGGTTTAGACAAGTCTGAGATTATTAGGGAAGAGTTCAAACCTTTTGTGTCTGAGGGTTTTGTATCCTTGGAAAGTAGTTCCAGTCAGGTCCCCATTAAGATATTAAGAGACACTGGAGCTACTCAGTCCTTACTTTTAGAAGGTGTATTGCCATTGAGTGTAAGCACATCTACTGGTGAGAGTGTCATTGCTCAAGGTATTGAAGGAGGCTGTGTGAACGTTCCCTTGCATAAGGTCAAGTTAGTATCAGACTTAGTTACTGGTTCTGTTGTTGTGGGTACCAGGCCCACTTTACCCATTAAAGGGGTATCTTTGTTGTTGGGAAATGATCTTGCAGGTGGAAAGGTAGTTGCTGATCCTAAGGTTACTTCTAAGCCGATCACTTTGGTTAGCACTGAGAAATTAGAAGAGGTTATTCCTGGTATTTTTCCCTCCTGTGCTGTGACTCAAGCTATGGCCAAAAGGGCCCAAGAAGAACCAAAAGATTGTAAACAATCTACAGATGTCTTAGTTGATTTGTCAGATACATTCTTAAACAACTATGACCATGATGTGCAGAATTCTAGTGGTACAAATCCCAAGGCCAGGGTAGATTCTGAAAAACAAGACTCAATTGACTGTCAAGATGTATCGCTTTCAAAATCAAAATTGATTTCAGAGCAGGAAAATGACCCTGAATTAGCTCCTTTATTCAAGTTGGTCTTGCCACCAGTAGAGCTAGATAAGGTCCCTGTAGGCTATTATGTCAGAAATGGTGTGCTTATGCGAAAGTGGAGGCCACCAAATGTCCCTGCATCTGAAGAATGGTCAGTAGTACACCAGATTGTTGTACCAAAAATGTACCAAAGTGAGATACTGAAATTGGCCCATGAGTCTCCAATGGGTGGCCATTTAGGCATCAACAAAACTTACAACAAGATAACCAAACATTTCTATTGGCCTCAAATTCGGCACTGTGTGGCAGAATTTTGCAAGACTTGTCACATTTGTCAAATGGTAGGAAAGCCAAACCAAAAAATTCCTCCTCTCAAACCCATTCCAGCATTTGAGGAACCATTTAGCAAGGTGATAATTGACTGTGTAGGTCCCTTACCAAAAACTAAATCCAGAAACCAATATCTTTTGACCATTATGTGCGCCTCAACCAGATTTCCCGAAGCCATACCATTGACCAACATAACAGCTCCCAAAATCTCAAAAGCTCTGGTTAATTTCTTTACTCTAGTTGGCTTACCAAAAGAGATCCAGTCAGATCAAGGGTCAAATTTTATGTCAGGACTATTTCAACAGGGTGTATTTCAGTTAGGTGCCAAACAGATCAAATCTAGTGCTTATCACCCAGAATCCCAAGGTGCACTTGAAAGGTTCCATTCCACTTTGAAGAATATGATTAGGACATATTGTTTAGACAATGAAAAAGATTGGGATGAAGGCATCAGCTTATTATTGTTTGCAGTTAGAGAGTCTGTTCAAGAGTCTTTAGGCTTTAGTCCCTTCGAGTTGGTCTTTGGCCATTCAGTCCGTGGTCCTCTCAAGCTGTTGAAGGAAAATTGGTTATCTGAGAACACCGAGAGCCTAAATCTGCTAGATTATGTTTCAAAGTTCAGAGATAAGTTGAGGAAGGCTTGTGAGCTGGCGCAACAAAACTTGAAAACTTCTCAGTCAAAAATGAAGATGCTTTATGATAGGAAGTCACAAAACCGTACTTTCAAACCAGGTGACAAGGTTTTAGTGTTACTACCTGTCCAGGGAAATACGTTACAGGCCAGATATCATGGGCCATACAAAGTGTTAAAGAGAGTAGGTGACCTGGACTATATCATTGAAACCCCGGACAGAAGAAAGTCAACCCAACTATGTCATGTGAATATGGTAAAACCATACTTTGAAAGGGGTGTGAAAAAGCCTGTTATGGTTACTGACTGTAATATAGAAAGTAACAGTAATCAGGAGCACGAAATATGGGACGACACTCCTGATCTTGATGTTGAATGTAAAATTAGGTTGAGTAATTCTGAGATCCTTGATGATTTGGAAACCAAACTGAGTCATGTACCACCAGATAAGAGGGTTCCACTCATTGAATTGCTCTTAAAGTACAAGTCAGTGTTCCCAAATGCCCCTAATAGGACAAATATACTCATGCATGATGTCGATTTCGGCGATGCCCGTCTGATCAAACAGCATCCGTATCGGGTAAATCCTATCAAACTCGAAAAATTAAGGCAGGAAGTGCAATATATGCTAGAAAAAGATATAATTGAACCAAGTCAAAGTAGTTGGGCATCTCCTTGTGTTTTGGTCCCGAAACCAGACGGTTCAATCAGATATTGCACTGACTACAGAAAAGTCAATGTTTTGAGTAAAACGGATTCCTTCCCTATCCCAAGGATGGAAGACTGTATTGATCGGATTGGCAATGCCAAATACATCACAAAGTGTGATTTACTGAAAGGATATTGGTGCGTACCTCTTACTGAGCGGGCCAAAGAAATATCAGCCTTCGTGACCCCTGATGGTTTATATCAGTACAAGGTGATGCCATTTGGCATGAAGAACTCCCAGGCCA
This sequence comes from Sabellastarte sp. h YS-2021, assembly GCA_964017235.1. NCBI lineage: Eukaryota > Metazoa > Annelida > Polychaeta > Sabellida > Sabellidae > Sabellastarte > Sabellastarte sp. h YS-2021. The sequence continues at coordinate 144,539,821 of OZ024928.1, forward strand.
CATTTCAAAGACTAATGAATATATGTTTAAAAGACTTAGAAGGTGTTGAAGTGTATGTGGATGATATTGTCATCTTTAGTGATACTTGGGAAGAACATTTAAAAAGGCTTGAACAAGTCTTGTTTCGGCTCAAAGAGGCAAACCTCACTGTAAATTTGTCAAAGAGTGACTTTGTAAAAGCAAAGGTTGTGTACTTAGGGCATGTAGTAGGTCATGGAGTTGTGACACCAATCAAAGCTAAAGTGAAAAGCATCATTGACTATCCCATTCCTGAAAATAAGAAAAGCTTAATGAGGTTCCTTGGAATGGCGGGATATTATAGAAAATTTTGCAAAAACTTTTCAGAGGTCACTGCTCCACTGACTGAACTACTGAAAAAGAATGTAAAATATCACTGGTCAGAGACTTGTCAAAAAATCATTTGACAAAGTAAAGAACCTTCTCTGTTTAGAGCCCGTATTAACTGCTCCGGACTTCAGTAAACCTTTCCGGCTGGCTGTAGACGCCAGTGATGTGGGTGCAGGTGCAGTTTTACTGCAATGTGATAATGAAGATATTGAACATCCCATCTGCTATTTTTCAAAAAAATTTAATATTCATCAAAAGAACTACTCTACAATAGAAAAAGAATGTTTAGCACTCATTTTGGCCATCCAGCATTTTGACATATACATATCTTCATCATCAAAACCCACCGTTGTATACACAGATCACAATCCTTTAGTCTTCTTGCACAAAATGAAAAACAAAAATAGAAGATTATTGAACTGGAGTTTAATGTTGCAAGAACACAATCTTCAAATAGAACATGTTAAAGGAAAGGATAATATCTGTGCGGACGCCCTGTCCAGAAGCTGTATTTAAATTGTAATTTATATACCTGTAATTAGTAAGTTTATAAAGGTTATACATGGTACTAATTTTACTTTTGTATTTAGACAAAAATGTTTTGTAAAATGTTATTACCTGTGTTTGTATACATCATGAAAATCTCTTGTAAAATTTTGTAATCCCTTGGTTTCCAAAATTTTCTTTAAGGGGGGAGGTGTTACATATATTGGACACTATATTAGTACATTGTATATTACATATATTAGGCACTATATTAGTGCATTGTTTAATTTAAGCTTTATGTTTATACATTGTCATAAAAGATAATTGTGTTGTTGGTTCTTTTTGTGTGTTGACATTTAAAGTAAGGGAGTTATTGACTTTTGTGTTTTAGTGTTTATTGATCTGTTCACAGACTGGGGGAAATCCCCCCCTCAGTGGTTATGTTAGATTTGGGGAAACCCAATTACCAGTAGTTTCTAGAACTTCCTCCTTTGGCCTAGATGGCTCCAGCTTCTTTTGAGTTGGTTCTGTACAATTCCAGAGGAATCTGTGAATGTATATAAGGAATGTACATCTGACCACAAGTGAACTTTGTATTCGCTGGCTATAAGGAGAGCTATTGTGTTTTGGAATATAATATAACTTGTGTTGCTGTGAACTTTTACTGGAGTGAACTAGATACATTGTCTGGACAGATTTATTGCACTTTGGATATTTTTGGATATTGTACAGTTATATAACAGAGAGTGGATTTACTGCATTTTGGACATTGTCCATATCTTGGAGCAGACAGTACAATTATGTTAACTCTCTAAAAATCTCCAGACAGACATTCTGTGTGACTGGATATATAAAGGATAGCAGGACAAGAACCTTTTGTGTTGTTGAGTGTGAGACAGGTCACAAGATATAGATATCCGTGTGTGAGTGAACATTGGACAGATCACAGGACAGACCACAGGACATTGGATAGACCACAGAATATACTACAGGACGGATTACGGAACAGATTGCTGGATACGGCGGATAAACTTAACTCATAATCTCTGTGGTCAGGTCAGCTAGATCTTATTATTATTGTATTAGTGTGTTTGGTTAAGAGCATACCAGTTGACTGTAATCATTATTGTTGACTATTAAATAAATTTGTTAAGTTTAACTTTTTGCTTTTTCTGTTACAACTTAAAGACAACCGGTAATTGCTACCGTGCTTGCCCGTGACCGTAACAACAAGTAGCTGATGGTGGGCAATGACTACGTCAAAAGGGAAAACAAGGACTCATATAAGTTAAGTAGACATAGTGACAGTAAGATTGATGTTTATAGACATAAAATATGACAGTTCTAGTGATTCCAGTGAATCTGATATTGATTTTGGTATCTCTATCTTAAGTACTTTGTGATCCTCAAAAGCCATTCCAAAACATGTCAAGTCAAGTAATAAAATAAAAAAGGGAGGGCCCTGTTGATATGGTAGTAGCAAACAAGGTAACATGGCCTCATGAATGCATCCTGGGTTGGGGTGGGGTGATGGTGAATCAAGAACACGTCTGATTTTATAACTAAAACCTCACTCAGTTTGCTATGGATTTGTTAAAGGGGTTTTAGATGAGAGGAATGTCACAGTGAGAGGGAAAATGTTAAATTAGTAATGTGACCTTATGGAAGATGCTAAGAATTTTTCATGGGCAAGCGCCAAAGCCTTGCATGCTGTCTTGCTTTGCTAAGAAACAAAGAAGTTAAAAAAAACGAGCAGCATGCTCCACTGATGACCTTGAGTTCAACAAAAAATCCTGCAGTGTATGATACACTGTGTATGAAATGTACAAAATTGATAAAAGGTAGGTATAAAATGGATAGACCGACAGTGTTGCCCTTCACCAGAACCTAGTTAAGAGCCTTTGGAAAATTTAAATGACCAGTATCAGGAATACATAGGTATTCACAAGATCCCCGAGGTAGGAAGATAGCACAACAATATTGGCCTAGCTGTACCATAAACATGCAAAACTTTTATCTGATGGACCTCATTGTACTGTTTTCAAATGCAGTATCCAAACCATGACTAATGTGCATGAGTTTTTATGGGAAGTACACACTTGCTGATGTTATATATATTTCAGATGTTAATGGTTAGTGTTGATGTTATTGTAATATATCATTGAAATATTTATTAACCTCTTGTGAAATAACCATATTGCAAAATTATTCTGAAACATAAAACCTGTCCCAAAACACTTTCTTTGTTTATACCATGGACACTGAGTGGCTCCAGTCATGTCCAGGATAGACTCTCATGCATGTTAGGCCTTGTTCATTATGTATTATAATGCTGCCCTGTGCATGCTCATACCACGAACTTTGAACAAGTGCAATCACTCGTCGGCAGTCCGTTACCCATTCAGTGAATTTGGCAGCCTTACTTTGATAAGGGGTCGTTTCACAATCAAGGTACATACCGTTCACTGCTTTACCCATTTATATACATAAAAACACAAAACGGTAAATGGCCCACTTCCGTTTTACTGTTTTACTGTTTTGAAACAGGTAAAGGGTTAGATACTTAATTCTATTTTCTGGAAAGTCAATGAGAAATGTGTAAAGCACACTTTAACAGTTTATATGCTGTAATAAAGCATCAATGAATATCAAGCCTTTTATTGTTTTATATTATACCTTTTAACTCTTTCACTGTTTTTGCCAGATTTTGTCCGTTTTGGGGGAGGGGGAGGGGGGGCAGCCATGTGCTTGTGGGAAGTGAATCTTGTGGTTATACTTCAAAGGCCTATGACGTCACTCATGCTAGTGATGTCACAACACAGTGTGCTTTATATGTTCCATGAGGTTTTTGAAACAATTCATTTAAGCAATAAATTATATATGAATTTTCAGTGTAATTTAATCTAGCCATAACTGATATAAATGATTTACTTTAAATATACCTAATTTTATACAAATGATGGCTGTTCTTCAATTCTGTATTGTAACTATGACATACATGCTTGTAATAAAGGAGATACAGGACGTTATAAGTACTCAAAAACAGGGAGCTAGACAGATCAGGCCTCAGCAACTCGCTCCAAGTTAAATCAAACAATAATATGTTATGCAATAACAATTTTTGGTGCTTAATCTCCATTTAAAAATCTTTTCTGGGTTATGTTTCAAAAACTGTAAAGTGTAGGAAGTAGATTTTTGTTAAGAACATTGGTTAGAGAGTATAGGAGTATACGGAAGTCCATTAGGCTCATATGAGTGAAATAAAAACATTTCATAAGTCGTAATTATGACATACACCATTTCATATTTACGACACTCTTCATCATAATTATAACTTACTATTTTGTAATTACGACATAGCGTATCTCGGGGAGGTTAGCTTCTGTGTGACAGAAATTAGCCTATTTCTAGAAAATATACAAAATGACCAGTGCACGTCTTTCTTTGAAAACTGGTGTACCTTTGTTTCTCTGGAAGGATTTATCTACCTCTTTCTACTGGCTAACTGTTCTGTATATCATAAACCTATCTGTTTGATCTTAAGTCCAACGTAAACCAATCTGATGGTTTGAGAAACTATCAACAATCTTTGAGCAGATTTTCTAAAGCAATAACTCAAATCAGAAAGCTATTGGGGAAATATCTTGCACAATGGGAACACATCCTAAACCCATCTATTTTTATTACCCGGAATTATAAACAAGACTTGTAGAATTTATTTATTTATTTGGGTTTTAATATCATTTCCAACACTGTATAGCTCATATCACATTGGTGCTCTGAGATTAGAGTTCAAATCCCAACCTTAACTTGTTTGTACTATGTGCTTCCAACTTCCCCTCACAATATAACTGATAATGTACTATGTGTGACATAAAACAATAAATAGATAAATACACAGTGCACTGTTCTTGAAAAATTACCAAAATAAAATATTCTATAAAAGTATTTATTTCAAAGATTTAATTTTGTACAAACCCTACTCAAAATTGTATTTATGAATCTTAAATTAATGAATGACTACAAAAATTTATTGTTGGTGTCTGTCCCCAGATAAATGCACAGGAAATATGAAAATAAACTGACTCTATCAAGTCACTCTTGTTTGACTTTTGAATGGGTAACCTTATGTGGGTGTTCCACCACACGACTAAGGCTCCCGATTAAGGGTTTTTGAGGGTCGGTTTGAAATATTTGCTTAGTCCCAGACCTTCTGTAAGGGTCAGTTGTGGTCGGTTGAGGCCATGTGAAAAATCAAACATGTTTGATATTTCTCACGACTACAACTGATTCATATTTCCCGCCCTCAACAAAATATCCAGTCCCAGGCGTCCTCAGGCCTCCTCAGACCTAAATTTACACAGTTGTGTGTTGTCCCAGGCTGCCTGCGACCCTTAGTCCCAGACCTCCGTAGCTTAGTCCCAGGAGGCCAGTTGTTAATCCCAGACTCAAATATGATGCGTATGAATTTCATGCGTCTGAAAGTTAGTCGGTTGCATTAGTCCCCGGAAGCCTCAGACCATGTGCGGTGTCCTGGGACCCAAAAATCAAGGTCTGGGACTAAGCCCCGACTAAGGGTAACCGACCCTAACCGATCCAAACCGGCCTCCCCAGGACGCCTGGGACAGCACAATTTTAGTCTGCGATGGTCTGAGGACGCCCCAGGCGGCCTAGGACTAACAACCGATTAAGAACCGACTGTTTTCCACGTGTCGGAATAAAAACGAGGCAATGAGGAGGTCTGGGACTATATAAGCGACCGCGCACACATTCTCGTTGTTACTGACTGTTTGGCTACTGAGAGATGTGTGTCACTGATTTGTAGGGGTTTTCAGTTTTTATTTTATATATATTATACTTGAGCTTAAGGCAAATTTCACAGTTAGGAGACACATTTTACTATTTTTTATTATTTTTTCGACTGGATTATGAGGAAAGAGAAAGGAGGGAAGAGAGGAAGGAAAAAGATGGATGAGAGAGAGAAGGAAAGTGAAGAACAGGAAAGGACTGAAGTTACAGAGGAAGGGATTGAGAGGAGAGAGGAGGAGATTGAGGAATGTCCAGCTATTGAGGAAGCTGTGGAAGAAGAAAAGAGGTGTCAAGATGATCCAGAGTGCCATTCTTTAGCCAAGAGAGCCAGGGTGTGTGCAACTTTTACAGACAGTCAGGAAATTTCCATTGTGGAATTTGTAAAGCAGCACCCAGAACTGTATGATAAGGAACATCCACGTTTCCACGACAGGACCAGAAGAGAGGCTCTCTGGGCAGAAATATCTGCAGAACTCAAGCTCCAGCCCTTTGATGTGAGACGCTGGTTCGAGTCCCAGCGAACGTGTTATGGAAAGCTGTCTAAGCTCCAATCTGGCCAAGCCCCGAGGGAGTTGACCAAGAGACAGTCCTGGGTCTACCAACAGATGAGTTTTCATAAAACCCACATCTGAAAAAAGGGGGCCAACAGAAGTTCAGGTTTTGAGGCCAGTCCAAATACCAGCAGGCAGGACGAATCACGTGGGTCGACTACTGACACAGAACACCTTGAGTCCAGTGTCTTGAGGGAGAGGAGTCAGTCCGCCATTTCATCTACACCGGTTTCAACAACAGACTCCAAGATTCTCGAACACTTTGAGCAGATGAGGACACTAATCTCAGGTTTTCTGCAGCAGAAGTCCAACAGGAAGCCCTTCTTCGACTACATGGCATCAGAGGCCGAAAAGATGACTCAAGAAGAATTTGAAGAAATAAAGGGCAAGATATTCAGAGACATCGAAAGTATTAAGAGCAACCGTAAACGTCAGCAATTGCCCAGAAGATCAGCCACTATTACCATGGAGTCGCAGAGGGTCGGGATACTACCACCAACCACTCAACAGGCATCTAGATCCACTCAAGCAGCAGCTGGCAGCAGTTTTGTGTACTATACACCAAGCCCCATTGGCTTCAGCAACCCTACATCTGTCCTAACTGTACAGGACAAAGGGAGCAGACACAATCTGAGTGGAATCTTAAGCCAGCTACCTGATCTGACATCAACACAGATCGTAGAGCAGCCTCAGCAGCAGCAACCGCAGCAGCAGCTCTTCACTATCAGCACTTCAGCACCGCCTCAACAGCAGCAACAGCCTCCTCAGTAGCCATCCAGTCAGGGCGGGTCTTTGACCTGCCAGGCCCTTTTCAGGGCCACCAAATCTTCCAAAAACAATTATTCAGCTGCAAGTTATTCCAATTCCCCTCCCAAAACAAAAAAAAAAACAAAACAGTACAAATACTTATCACAAGAAAAAAAAAACCAACACTTACACCACCCCAAACATGAAATAAATAACCCATGGTACCACACATAACAAAAAAGGCCACATAAAAAAATTAAAAATAACTCCCTATATGGCCATTAATCAGCCCATTTTTAGATTAAAATCCATGGGATAGTTTAAAATCTGTAATTGCAAAGTCCAACACTTACACCTTTCCTAGAGTTAAAAGGCATTATCACATACTTACCAACCCACAAACAGACAAACCCAACACCAAACATAACCCACAACTACCAAAAAAAACCCCAATACCAATAACCACCAACCAAGAAACAGACAAACCCAAAAGTAAACAGAACCCATGCCAAAGAACTGACAAACTATTTTGCAAACACAATCCCCATTATTGAAAAGAAAAGTAGCTCCATGGTTATATTTACTATATATTTGTGAACAGAAGTGAAGATTTTAGATTTAAGATTTCCATGAAAACATTTCCTTTAGCAATAATTTTTAAAACATTAGGATGTGAATTTCAAAATATATACAAAAAAAATCATTTCATTTAGGATATTATGTGTGGCTTTGTGTGTGGCTTTTGTTTGGCACTGGGTTTGTCTGTTTGTTGGGCATGTATCTTGTGTTTGTCTGTTTGTCCGTCTGTACAAGTTATGTTTGGCATGGGATTTGTCTGTTTGTCCGTCTGTAAACGTTATGTTTAGCATGGGGTTTGTCTGTTTGTCTGTCTGTACAAGTTATGTTTGGCACGGGGTTTGTCTGTTTGTCCGTCTGAACAAGTTATGTTTGGCATGGGGTTTGTCTGTTTGTCCATCTGAACAAGTTATGTTTGGCACGGGGTTTGTCTGTTTGTCCGTCTGTACAAGTTATGTTTGGCACGGGGTTTGTCTGTTTGTCCATCTGTACAACTTATGTTTGGCATGGGGTTTGTCTGTAGCAAGCATAGCTCATTAATTGTTTTTGGAATATTTGGTAGTCCTGAAAAGGACTGTTTGTTAGTCCTGAAAAGGACTGGTTACTGCAGCAGGAGTTATATTCTGCCATCTTACCAGGCCACTGCTCCCTCATTATTGAAGTAGTCCTTGAGGTAATCCCTCTGTCTTTTGGCTTCTCTAGCAGGGTTTCTGTCTTGGCCACCACCAGCAGCACCACCAATCAATCCACAATCACCAGGCACATCATCATCATCGTCCTCCCCAGGCTGCTGACCACCAGGTTGACCTTGATACTGGCTTCTCAGTATGTTGTGCAGAACCACACAGGTGAAGACCACTTCTCTGACTGTTGCTGGGGGTAGTTCAATAGTGGTCCTCATCACCCTGACTCTTGACACTAGGATGCCAAAAGCGTTCTCAACAACTCTCCTGCCCCTTGATATTCTATAGTTGGCAATCCTTTCCTCTCTTGTTAACATCCTTCTGGCATAGGGTTTCATGAGCCAGGTCTTCAGGGCAAAAGCATCATCTGCCAGAATGAGGTAGGAGACATCTCTACCACCCTGGGTTATAGGAGCTGGGTCAAGGAAGCCTATCCTGCCATCCTCAATCCTCCTCTTCAGCTGAGAGGCATTAAATATCTGGGCAAGATCCAGCTGTACCAGCATCTACCCATCTAAACTTATACTGTCCATCTACAAGGGCCAACATGACAATGGAAAAAAACATTATAGTTGTGGTAGAGGGCTCCAGTGTTCTTGGGTTTCTTCAGGGCCACATCTTCCCATCCAGGGCTCCCAGGGCATGTGGAACATTCCACCTGATCCTGAATTCCCTCTCCAGTTCTTTCCACTCATCTGGGGTAGTAGGACATTTGAGGTACTCTCTGGTGAACTCATCCTGGATGGCCCTGCAGACCTCTGGTAAAAACCTGGAAATGGTAGATCTTCCAACCCTGAACTGACAGGATAATGATGTGTATGACTCCCCAGTGGCCAGATATCTGATGGTGAGGGCTAACTCCTCCCCATCACTGATTGGTGCTCTGTAGTTGGTGGCCTGCCTGGCTCGATGTGGTTCCAGTCTGGTCTTTATCATTTCAAAGAATTTTGGGGTCATCCTCATGTAATTGGTGAATCCTGGAATGTCTGTGGCATACAGATCAACCATAATGTTATGGTAGGCCCCTCTCTCCTCTCTCTGCAGTAGCCATGGCCTGACCCACATGTTGTGCCTTCTTCTGGGTCTCTGTATGGGTGCTGGTGATGGTGGTTGCTGTGGTCGACGTAAAAATTGGAAATACATGATTATTTGTAACTGAATAAAAACAAAAAAAGCCCTAAGTTGTTGTTGAAGCTGTCTTCCATTAAAAGGTGGCATCCTGCTGTGTTCCTAGAAAAGCAATGGTGATTAGATCGCGGATTTTATATATATATACCCAGACAATCCAGCAACTTTGCAAAACAAGAATCGGCGATCCTGGTCTGGGGAAGACTGAGGAGGCCTGAGGACGCCGGGAGTTTATTGGGTGTTAGTCGGGGCTTAGTCCCAGGGGGCCTGAGGCGTCCTGTGACCCAGTCGGTATGTGTACGACAGGATCGTGGTTGAAACTGACCAGATATGCGACTTAGTCGGTTCTTAGTCCCAGACCAGTCGGGGACTGTCTGCGACTGCCTGAGGCATCCTGAGGCTTCCTGAGGCCAATTGGTACTTAATCCCAGACTTCAAGACCGACTCAGTATTCCCGCCCATTTTTCCCTTCATTCCACGATTAAGGGTCGCCGACAGGATCGGGGCTTAATCCTTTGGTGGAACAGGGGCATTAAAGTCATTTGTAAGTCATTATTGGTTAGATTTTAAGGACACCTTACATTAAAGAGTTTTCAAGGCCAAAACAACACCTATGTATCAATTATAAGTAAAATTCAACAAGTATTTTTTATAATTGGCCCTGTAAGTGGTAACCTTAAAGTTGCTATATCAGACTTATTGCACAGAGTTTAAGGTCACTATAAAGTGGAAGTACGCTCCAGACTTTGTGCCATCCTCATACCAAATATTAATGAAATTTATCAAGCAGTTTTGGAGTATTTTAATTTATTTTGACAATATAAACTCTGTAAACACATTCACATCACAATTTTGCACTGTGACGTCACAATCCAGCCTACTAAGGTTGCCAGGGACATGACCTGCACTTTATAATTCTTTGCAGGCCAAAATATACCAGAAACACTCAAACAAAAAAGGGCCCTTTTCTGTTTCAAATCCTGTCCCTTATACAGTTTTCCTATTTATAATTAATCATTAGGTAAAGGGTAAGAATATGGTATTTTAAAACCATAAAACAGTAAAACAGTAAAACGGAAGTAGGTGATTTACCGTTTTTTGTTTCTGTGTATATAAATGGGTAAAGTAGTGAACGGTATGTACCTTGATTGTTTCACGTGTTTTGTGTATTAAGGATAAGGCAGAACATTTCTGAGTCTCAATATTTCGCCTATTTGTGTATGACTGACTAAAGGCATTTATCAAAATATTGCTGATTTCTTGCCAGGCTATAGTATAAAAATGTCATTGATACCATCTAAAAGGGGCCACGGTGGCAGAGTGGCAACACTCTTGCCTCCCACCACTGAGGCCGGAGTTCGTTTCCAGGAACAGCATCAAGTGGGAAAGCTGGTAGTTGCTTGCCATTGATCAGCAGTTTACAGTACAGAACCTTGACAAATACTATGTACTGGTTTCCTCTGCCCTTCCAACCACCCGTCATGATATGACCTGTACAATGTTGAAAGTGACGTAAAGACCCCAAATAAATAAATAAGATATCATCTAAACATAGTGACATATCATTTGACATGCAAGATACTGCAGTATAGCATTCACAGATTACAATGTCACATTTTGAAAACCTTTTGATACCACTTGTTTATGTGTATTCTTAAATATCATTTATGTTGGGGCTGCAGGAAGTATTAAGGTTTTAGAAATATTATGAAGCGCCTATCGAAATTTTACCGTTGCTTCTCAAGACACACAGTGAAAATTGCCTTTCTCTCCTCCTTTGTCTTCGTATAATTTGTCTACCTGTGATTTGATATGTATTCTTCTATTTCACAAAGATTTAGGTCTGATGCACTTCATGTATCTGTACCAGTAGATGAATAAATGACATTTAAGTTCTAATTCTAAGCGTTACTTTTCTTTCTTTGCTTTTGTTTGCACATAGTAAATTCTTTGACTCGTATCTTAAAGAAATCAAGCAGTTTTCTTACATAAATATATGACCTGCATAAACATCAACTGTTTCCTTTTCAAGGCATTTAATTTTGTTTGGTATACTTTTCTTAATCTGCTGATGCACATAGTTTTACATAGCCAAGGCCACGTTGTCTTTTAGAGGTGGTTAGCTTTACAAAGACTGCAATGTGATCAGGAGCTGGGGCAACAATGTCTAACACAGCTTTAATGTGACATATTTGATTGGAAATGTCATTTATAATAATACTGCTTTTTGGGATAGTATAGTCATAGGTATTTTTGATATTGTAGAATCTGAAAGAATCAATGAACAAATGTATCAACAAATATCATTTATCCTACGCCTCCTTTTTGGGGATGTCTTATTGATATAGGTATAGTCATTTTTTGATAGTGTAGTATCTAAAAGAACCAATCAGCAAATGTATTATGCTCGACTCAGTTAAACAAGGACGGACTCTAGAGTCATCAGTACTATTCAAGTCACCAGCTACCATTATATTTTCCTTATAGTGTTTTTCAATTGTCTTCATAGTGTCATTTAAAAAGTGTATCCAATCATTAGGGGCACATACGCTAGGCATAGTAACATTTTGACTGTTGTTTGTGATTCTAAGAACTACGAAAACCTTCTATTGTGTGTGTAGCAAATATTATATAATTTTAGCCATATTAAATTGAACTTTGGTAGGTTTGAGCTTTAAGTGTCATCAATGCCCTGATGTTGTTAGTTTCTGCCCCTTCAGACCCCCCACCACCACCTTCGGTCTACATTTCATCATCAAATCATCAATATCAATTCCACCAGCTCTACCACCCTTTTACCTTTTCATCTTACTCCTCCTTGCTGGTGATATCAACCTAAGTCCAGGGCCATCTAACTGTCCAAAAATTACCTATGCCATTGTTAGATCAATACACAACAAATACCCTGCCATTGCAAAATTTATTTCGGACAACGACACCTACCTATTTGCAATGTCAGAAACTTGGATTAGACCTGATACCAACACTACCAATCTGTCCAAAATCACCCACCAGGTTACAATCTGTATCAACAGCCACGAGAGGTCTGCCATGGTGGAGGATTGGGGTTTTTCATTAAAGATGGACTGGATCCTTTTGTTGTTCCTACAAAAACCTCCTCATCAAGATATCCCTAAACAAAGGGTCTTTTTATTTTCCAACCATATACAGACCACCTTCCTCCAGTACTCCAACCTTTTTCGAACAGTTCCAGTCACTTTTGGAGGATATTCATCACACCACTGAAAATCTGATTATCATCAGCGACTTAAATTTTCACCTTGAAACAACATGTTCAAATTCAAAAACTTTTCACTCACTCATCGATTCATTTGATTTAACTCGAAAGTTAATTTCCCTACCCATATTCATGGACCTAAATCCAACAGTGACAAAATTTCCAATGTCCATAGCACTGATGTTTTTTCTGACTATTTTTCAGTTAGTTTCACCCTAAATTTCTCAGCCCCTAAATCTCAGACTAATGCTGCTGTCAACCTTTTGAAAATACCATAAAGTTGATAAAGAGAAAATGAAAACAGATCTCCTTGCTTCTGAACTGATTAATAATCTGTCTAAGGAAGCCGATACTCTCTATGAACAATGTCACACTACCTTGTCCACCCTTATTGATGCACATGCACCACAACACACCAAACACACTAGTGCTGTAAGTCGTCAAGAAATACTAGAGTCAATACGTCAGAACTAATAGATGACGGTGAACCGACGAAAGTTGCACTAGTGTTGGTCAAGGACTTCAGAAGAAATGTTTTTATTAACTAGCTGGTTTTAAATAAAAAAAGAATTTTTGTAGTTTGATCTTTTACCCTATCCGATAAAGTACAGAATTCTGTGAGAATTTACATATGCGGTTAAAAAATTGAGGGAAGCAGCCATTATTGCTTCCACTTGAAAGCTGTTACAACTTAAAAATGCTATTGTTTTTTTTGAAAACACTAATTATCATAAGATTTTATTAGGTAAGTAATATTTTGGTGTATTATAAAAATCGATATTTATCATTTATGAACCGACGAGTCATAATTTCAACACTCATAAACGACTATGACCAAGTTGAGCCGCATCATTACTGCACTAAAACACACCAAGGTGAAGTACATCCCAGGATGGGTTAATGAAGCTGTAATTGCGGCAAAAGAGAGCAAGTGTTTGTTCGAAAGGATTTGGCGCAGAAATAAATCTCCCTTCAATAGATCTCAATACATGCAGAAAGTCCACCAATACAATAGAATCTGCATGCAGGCCAAATCTGAATTCCTTAAAGCAAAAATTCAGGATAATCACCATGACCCCCAAAAATTATGGCGAGTCCTTGGCGATGTGTTACACAGACTGCCAGCCAGGATGCTACCATCGACAAATCCCCCTTGGCTCTTGGCTGATAGATTTGTGGAGTTCTTCACAGAAAAAATTTAAAAATACACTCAACTTTTCCTACTTCTCTGAGGTTGCAACACATCACCCCAGACTCTCCTCCCCCCATACTTTCTACTTTCTCTACTGTAACCGAGGATCAAATAACCAAAATCATTATGAACTCTCCAAGCAAATCATGTTCCCTTGACCCTTGGCCCACATTTCTTGTTCTTGACTCTCTGGATATTCTGATCACCCCCATCACTTCAATAATTTACTAATTTCTTCAAGCAGGCCCATGTTACCCCCTTCCTCAAAAACCATCCTTAGACAAAGAAATCTTCAAAAACTATAGGCCTGTCTCCAATCTAAACTTCATTTCAAAGATACTTGAAAGGGTGGTAGCAGTCCAGCTAAAAACTCATCTTGATGAAGTTAGCCTTATGACTACCTTCCAGTCGGCTTATAGAAAACATCATTCTGCCAAAAGTGACCTCCTTAATATTCAGAATGATATTCTTCTCAATATGGCCAAAGGGTCTGTCACAGCTCTTACCCTTTTGGATCTATCCGCCATGCTCGATACCATTGACCACACCATTCTCCTGGACAGACTTAATGTTTACTATGGAATTAGAGAACTAGCACTTGACTGGTTCAAATCATACCTCTCGGGAAGGATACACTCAGTCAAGGTAGGTAGCACCCTCTCACATCCTACTGCACTCCAGTATGGGATCCCCCAGGGCTCCGTCCTTGATCCAATTCTTTTTTCTCTTTGCACTAACCCAATTAGCTCAATCAGAAAAGATATATATTACAGAAGTGTGTAATTAGTTACAGTGTAAAGTCACTTTTGATTAACTTTAAATGTGTTATTTGCCTGTACTGTATGTGATATCTAGTCACTACTGTATTTCGACAGTGTAGGTAATCTGTTTCATCAGAGGCTGGAGAGTGTATGTAACCATACCCCCTAAGGTACTTTTTGAGAGGTGCAATTGCATCACTGGTTTGCATCGGTGCAGAGTACACTTTTTGCACCTTTCTATGGTGCAATGTGTGTAAGTGCAGAGGAGTGCTATTAAGTTTTATTTAATAATTTTTGTGGGGGTCCTTTAGAAAAATTTATATTTTTATTAAATTATATGGGTGAGGTACTTATATTGAATTGTATTCTGCCCATTTCTAAAGAATGTTTTTACTTCCGGTTACTAAGTGTGTTAATCCTAGTGTTATTTACACTTTTTGCAGATTGATGTGTGGGAAAGACAAGGGCAGAAAGGGAAGAAGAGTCCCAGGAAAGAACCACCTGGCACTTCCAGTGAACCAGTGCCAGAAAGGAGTGACTACCCTGCTGAGTCTAAGCCCATATACTTGAGACTCAAGAATAGCCACAGGAAGAAGATTGCTCTAGCCAGTCAAATTAGTAAAATGCACAGTGAGCTTCTGAAAAACATCTACCCACCAAGTGTAGAGTTTAAATTTAATGTCAACCAGAGCCGGCCTGGGGTCAATTACATTCAAATGTAATGCATTACCATTACATTACATTTGAGTTTGCATGCATTACATTACATTACCATTACTTTATATTTTGAAAAGTAATGCATTATATTACATTGCTTTTAAATGTAATGCATTACATTACACATTACTTTTCAATATTTTCAACCAAACAAAATTAGTCCATATTGATACATTTATTACATCAAATAAGAAAGCAGATATTATCCTATAAGGAAAATAGTGTACGTTCCCTATTTTTAATGTCATGTTTTAGAATAGTTGTAAGTACGCAACAGTCCTATGTGTACAAGAAGCCCAATGTTTTTTTTAACATTATTTAAAACATAAAGAAAGGATTCAAGAATCTTGAACCAAGATATTAAGATATTTTACCAAATATTCTCTATATGTTCACAATACCTGCTTTTTTACATCCATAAATTTTACAATCTTCAGAGAATCACTAGAAATGTAAATACAATGGTATGTCTTACCTTTAAGTTTGTAAAAAAAGTTTGAATTTATTTTCTTTGAACCAAAAAGAAAATGGATAGCAGAGCTTGCACTGAGCCTTAAATTTACCATCAGTTTCTGCTTGCAAGTGAAAATGATCAAATATACTTTGTTTAGTTTTAACATGTACCATTTCTAAAGACTGACAAGTGAAACTTAAAATTACCATACTCAGAACTGAGTGTATTAAAATTACAAGTGACATCTGAATGCAGACTATATACCAGAATGATAGCCCTCCATTTGTACTCCCTGTTCCTGAGTAAGATGATATGACAGGGCAGCCTGAGTAGATATGTCTACTCAGGGAGATTATTAACTTGTTAGTATTTTGCATCAAAAGGAGTAGCTGTATTGTTCTTTTATTCTATTGATCATAGTTTCTTGAACATTAACCAAAATCTTAAATACAGTTGACCCTTGCAACTCAATGGCCCACCAATACAGGTTGTGTTCCTTTAGAAGGATTTAGTATTAATTGAATTGATTAATTATGCATTAATGACAACAAATGGTCATATTTAAATATTACTGAATAATCTAAAAGTATTTCCTTCTAAGTTTTTTCCCATGTAGCAAACAAATAGAAACTGTAAATGACAACTCTGGCTTCATACAAAAAGAATATACTGAACAAGTAAAAGTACTCATGATAGAAGTAATGACAATGTAATGTAAATGTAATGGGAATTTAAATTACTTTTCAAAAGTAATGCATTACATTACACATTACTTTGACCTTTTAAATGTACATTACACATTACATTATATTACTTTGGAAAATGTAATGCATTACAGGGCATTACGCATTACACATTACCATTACCCCAGGCCTGAACAAGAATAGAAGTGATGGTGTTCAAAGTGCATGGTCTAACATCATTACTGAGTGCAAACAAAAACTCACTAAGGTTTTGCTTAATGATATGTTCTCTAAATACTTGCAAGTTAAGGATAACATATCTAAAGATTTTCAGTTATTGGAAGAAACACTAACCCCTCCACAACTTAAGGAAATCAAAGACTCACTCAAAACTAGATGCACCAATATGGCACCTACCTACACTCTGAAGGCTAAACGGCAATATGAGTCCAAGAAGCCTAATCAGGAACAACAGGCCAAAAGAAGGAAGGTTGTCCCACAGAAAAGGAAGAAGGATAAGGAACCTGAGCTTCAAAGTTTATAACTCAGCTCAAAAAGATGCTAAAATAACTCACTAACACTTTAAATAATGTTACATTTTATTTATGTTATGTACACTGTACTTATACACATACCTCCTACTCTACACCACTACATTAAAGCGGTGCAATTTCACTTCCAATAAAGTACCTTATGAACACTTTTAGTCTTACTTTTGATATATTAACTCTATCATGGCAACAAAGCAAGATATTGAACTGGCTTCTGTAAATGCTACACCAGGCATTTTACCCACACACACTAAATTTGAAAGCTACATAGGCGAAAATGTGATCAATCTCTCTAATGTTCAGTTAAGTGAACATCAAGTCAGGGCCCTAGAAAAAGGCCTCACATTTTGTCCTACACCAGGGCACCCTGCCAAATCTAGAATTTGGGATGACTTTAAAGAATTTTATAGGAACAAGAACTTATGCAATTCTTTTCAAACACAAAACATAATTCCGAAATGATATGCCACAAAGCATAAAATGACAAATTATCTGATCAAGCAGATCTCCCCAGTGATCCCTACAAAGAGATCCACTCTAAATTCAAAAATAAATCATCATGGACACCAAACTCTCCAAACAAAACTTTGGAGGTGTTCAAAAGGGCGTTCAAAATGAACCTCTTAAAAGCTAAGAGACCCCCTAATAATAAGGGAAACCTTACCAAACAAGAAAGACTAGGTCTTACTGAACTGGCTAATGACCCAAATATTGTCATTAAAAAGGCTGACAAAGGGTCAGCAGTGGTCGTCATCCAAACTATTGACTACCTACATGAAGGGTATAGGCAATTAAGCGACAAAGAGTTCTACACCAAACTCAAGGAGGACCCTACCATGGATATCTCAAAAAGGATATGCAATGTTCTCACTGAAATGAAAAACCTCAAGATAATGAATGAAAAAACTTTGACATTAATCAACCCAAAGCTGGTAGATTTTACCTACTGCCCAAGATACATAAAAAGAACATCCCAGGCAGACCTATATGCAGTTCAATTGGACACCCCACATGTAATATTGGTAAATTTGTGGATGCACACATAAAGGATTATGTCCCTAAAACAAAATCATATGTGAGGGACACCCAACGCTTCATAAGCAGACTCATAGAATTGGGAAAAATTCCCAAAGGAGCGCTACTAGTGACCCTAGATATGTCAGCCTTATACACCAATATACCGAATCATGAGGGAATATTGGCTGTAGCAGCTCAATTAAGAAGAAATAGAACTAAGGACCCAATAACTCCTTATATTCTACAAGTGCTTAAACTAGTCTTACATACTATGAACTTCACATTTAATGAGGAACATTACCTACAAGTGGGAGGTACAGCAATGGGTACTGCATTAGCACCCAATTATGCAAATCTATTCATGGATAGATTTTAAGCCAATGCCCTAAATATTGGGATAAACAAGCCCTCCTATGGTTAAGATCCATAGATGACATATTCATGATATGAAACCATGGTGAAGAAGAATTGAATAAATTCTTGAAATACCTAAATAACATGCATGACAGGATTAAATTCACTCATAAATTTAGCAAAGAAGCAATCAATTTTCTAGACACCACTGTGAAAATTGACACCACTAGAGAACTATACACAACATTGTATGAAAAACCTACAGACACCCATGTGTATTTGCATTACACATCTGCACACTAAAAACCCTTTTGGGCAACACCTAAGGATCCAGAGGATTTGCACCAAAATAAAGATTTCATTCACCAAACTGATTGAATATTATCTTTAAAGAGGGTAGCCATTCAAGTCCCTCAAAAAACAAATGCTTAAAGCTAGCTCGTTCACACAAGATGAATTATTAATAGTCAAAAACAAAGAAACCATTGACACACCAGTCATGGTTACCACATACAACCCAATCAACCCAGACATAAAAGGGTTCATTCACAATAACTGGAATATCATTGAACACAGTAGTGATTGTTCAAAAACATTCAAGGATAAGCCACTGGTTGGTTATAAAAGGCTACCAAACCTAAGAAATATCCTAACCAAGGCAGAAACCGTAAAGTTCATAAATCAAACACTTTTCCAATTCTTTCAGTCACTATGCCCAGTTCTTTGAAACTCCTTCCCCTTCCAAATAAGAAATAACTCCTCTGTTGCATCTTTCAGGAAACACCTCAAAACCCACCTCTTTAATTCCAGTTTACAAACTTAGTCTCCTTCCCTCTTGGTCACATCCACAACTCCGGATTACTGACTTTGAACGTCCCTCAACTCTCTTTATGATAAATTATTTTTGTTAAGTTAGCACACTGAGTTCCCCTTTTGGGGAAGATATTGCACCTGCAAAGCAGTAGATTAGATTTTAGATTAGAATTGGGCTTGAAATCGCAATATACCTGTTTTTGAGATATTTGTGATGTGTTCAGTCACAGGAATGCAAAAAAGTTGCAAAAAATAATCCTGTGACTGTGATTTAAAGGGCAGAAATATGAACTGTGCTCCACTGCACCTTAGTGCTGTGGGGCTCAGTCCACTGAACCTCTGCTAGGCTAAAATTTTGTTATGTAGAAGCCTTGGACCTGGCTAGGTAGCATTTTGAGAGTGTAGATTGGTTGCTAGGGCCACTTTAAAGCTATTTGCTAACACATAATTCACTGCCCTTTTACATGGGTAGCCGTTCAGTTTGAATCTCAGTTCTGAAAAAGACAGACATGTTTTTGCTTTATGAATTTTATGATTTTACAAAGGATTTTACAGTGTTTTATTATATGAACTTTGAAATGTTTTAGCCACTGCTGCTTCTACCTTGCGATCTTGATAGACAACCTTATGCTTGTTGCTTATAACTATGAGGGATGGTCTAACCTATGTTTTCTTATGTCTATAGCCTTTATACTGTCGAGATTTATAAGCGATAAGTATATCCTTGTCTTGCAAGGTCTAAGCACAGGGTGCTTCTTGCTATTTTCAGATATTAGACATTGACTTTTAATAAAAAACTTCCCAGTGGTAAAAGTTATAAAATCTCAAGAAATGGGAAGACAAAAATATTTTCATTGTACAAAGTGCAACAACAAACATCAACGACCGGTTGGGAAGAACTGTACCGTTTAAACCATGCCAGAGGAACAATTCAGTGACTTGGACAGTAGTGTTTCCAGTTCAACCAGTATTGAGGATAATACTGGGGGTGCCAGTGGCAGAAGTCAAGATACAAACAGTCTATTGTTACAGGAGATGAAAAGTTTAAGTTCAAAAATGAATCTTATGGAGAAGCGTTTGGCAACGACAGAGAAACAACTGCAAGTTCCACTTCAACCTATCAACAACATGGCAAGAGTACAAAAGTCAAGAGGAAAGTACCTGCAGTACCTCAACCCCAGACTACGGAAGAGGATTCATCAGATGCTGAGCTGGTCATGCCCTCCAGAAAATTCATCAAGGAAGATCCTAACATCTAACAGCAAGTCAAGGCAAGAATGGAAGAGCTGAAACACATCAATGATAGAGATTGTCAAGGTAAATTTAAATCTCAAAGATCTGTAAATGATGATGTAACAGTAAAATTTAAAATTCCATGGCCCCAGAATCAGGTACTGTCAGGATCTAATAGATCTAGGCCCTCTTATAACCAACGCAATGTTTTTCAGTGAGTTTCTGGGTTTGCACATATTGCCCAAGATGAATCAGACATTGATGTAAAAAATAAGATGTTAGAGTATCTAGCAGACCTGATGGAGGATGCCCAGGATTTTTCCTGGGCATCAGCCAAGGCTGCTCATGCAGTAGCTCTGAGTAGGATGGAAGATTGAAAATTGTCATGGAAAGACACTCAAGGGTTGGACAGAGTAAGAAGAACGCATGCCCAAAAGAATATTGGGGTTTCAAACTCTAACAATGGAGGAAGTGGCAATAAATTTGGCAAAAACAAAGAATTGGGATTCATTTGCAATTTTTTTCAAATTGGGACTTGCACCCACTCCAAAGATCATGTTAGTGGGGGTCGGAAATACACGCATGTTTGCTCACACTGTCAAGGTTTCCATCTAGCAAAAGAGTGTAAATCTAATGATAAAAAATAAAAAAACGAATAAGGCCTAGTGCAGTGCCAAAAAATTGGGATGCCAATAAAGAAAAAGTGTTTTATACCAGAGTAGTGTACAACAGTAAATTCAAATCTGTCAGTAAAAATGAAGCGAATAAAAATATTCGCAAAAATGTACAACATATTGGTAAAAATCATGGTGTAAACAGTGATGCACTTGGCAAGGTAGCCAAAGTGCAAGAAGCACCTATACAAAAGTGTAATATTGTTCAAGGTGTGTATTACAATGTGCCTGTCATTAATAGATTTGACAGTCTTGACATTGAGGACAGTTTATCCGTTAACACATGTGACAATGTGCTTGACAATGTGCGTATCAATGTGCCAAAACAAGCACAAAAATACATAGTAATGATACAAATGGTGTCAGGAATAGACGAAACAGTAAAAAACAACTACAAACCAAAAATAAAGGTGAGTTTGGCAAGCATTTTGATACTGTTGATAATTCTGACGTTTGAAACCAGCTGGTTATAAAAAATTCAGACAAATGTCTTGAAACTAAACAAATAACCAAAAATTCACCGGTTCCAGTTGTAGAATTACAGTTTGTCGATGGGTTGAGTGACAATTCTGAAAGTGGTTGCACTGAACAGAATCTCAGTCGAGAGATTCCGTGTCAAGTCGTACAACAAGAATTTACTGATTTTTCACACATGGTCCCTGTATGGGATTGTAAGCTCACAAAACAAATGAAATTGCAAGAGGCTGCTACTGTTCCCGATTTTAAAGGATGGAAACTTCAAAATAAATTTGCTTTTGGTTTCATACCCCTCAGTCCTTTGCTTGGGCAAAAAAATTGGGAAGATAAGGGCAAAATTTACTCTCCTATTGAAGCTCATCACATAGTAAAAAGCTCAGGAATGTATAACTACCAACAAGCAAGGATTTTATTAGAAAGTCAGTCAAATTCTGCAGTATGGGAAGAACATTTACAAGATTATTGGGACTGGCAACTGATCCAGTCCATTGGATATGAGCTCTCAGGTAGATTTAAGTTGTGATTTTTCTAACCATAAATTTGCAACTTTGTTTCCGTCACGTGTTGATACTTACTTACAGGAGGAAAAAGGTTTTAAACCCATACATGGCCCTTTTAACGAAAAACCTTTTGACAATTTGCATTGAAGCCCATTTATTACTAGAGAAAAGCCTGACTCTGAAAATAGGCGTGTGATAGTCGACCTAAGCTGGCCTAAAGGCAACTCTGTGAATGATTTTGTGAACTCTGATGAATACATGGGCACAAAGTTCATGTTAACCTTCCCTTCAATTGATGACATTACTGCCCAAATTATCAGACTGGGTAAGGGATGTCTATACAAGGTTGATGTTAGCCGTGCCTTTAGGCACATAAAATGGATCCTTCAGATTATGATAAATTGGGCCTAAATTGGGATGGTTTTTACTTTAATTCTTGCCTGCCTTTCGGATTTAAACATGGAAGCAAAATCTTTCAGAGAACCAGCGATGCAATAAGATACATCATGAGAAATCATAATTATGATATCATAAATCATATAGACGATCTCACTGGTTTTGGTCTGCCCAGTACTGTCCATAATAGCTATAAATACTAGTGTGAATTGCTGGTAAAATTAGGTCTCACCATTAGCAACAAAAAATGGTTCCACCAAGCCAGTAGTTACATGCCTTGGGGTTCAGATTGACACGGTTCAAGGTACAATTTCTGTTCCTCCTGAAAAAGTAACAGAAATCATGCACATGTGCTTCACCTGGGAAAGTAAGAAGACGGTTCGAAAGCGAGACCTTCAGTCACTACTAGGCTCCCTTATGCATATTACAAAATGCGTAAAAAGTTCTAGACCTTTTCTCAATAGAATGCAACAGAATCTCAGGGAAGCAAAAAATGAAGTCCAATTGAATCCAGAGTTTTACAAAGATTTGCTGTGGTTTCAAAAATTTCTGCCCCATTTTAATGGGGTATGCCTGTATAACCACCAGCTAGTGCAAGGTACTGTACAAGTAGAAGCTTCCCTTCAAGGATTGGGAGGTAGATGGGGCGACTGTGTCTATAGATTGTCAATACCTTTAGGCATGGATGGCCTTGGCATTGTTCAACTTGAAATGTTAAATTTATATCTGGCTTTGAGAGTTTGGGCTCCAAATTGGGCTGGAAAAAGTGTTAGATTGGAATGTGATAACCAAGCAGTAGTAGCTGTTATGAAAGCAGGTAAAACAAGAGATCCTGTACTAGCTGCTTATGCAAGAAATATACACATGTTGGCTTCTGTTTTTGACATAGAAATTACAGTAATTCATCTCCCAGGTGTTGAAAATACAGTGGCAGATCTGCTGTCCAGGTGGGATACGATCAGTGATGGTATGATACAGTTGCAAAAACACATAGCTAACCCTAAATGGGTGCCGGTGCACCTTGACATGTTGCGCATTGATTGGACCATATAATTAGCTTTTCTTTGTAGGTCTTCATCCTGTTGCAGCAACATTCAGTTCCAGGACCTCCAGCAGAGCAAAATCTGGCTTCAGACCCAACACCCAAAGAAACTATGACACCATGTTTTCCTTATGTGTAGGATTTTGTGTGTTTTTGAATATTGATTTTCAGCAACTGACCTCTGGGGTCATTATGGCCTTCATGGAGTTCCTAATAGGAAATGGAGCATCATATTCAGCTGTCTTAAATCACATTTCTGCTGTCAAAGCCATGTTGGGCCTTTATGGTCTTCCCCTTGCTATGTTTGATTCACCAAAGATAAAATTATTCATGAGGTCGGTCCAAATGAACAGACCTATCACTGTGTTAATTCCATCCATCATTGACATCGCCATGTTACATAGAATTATTTCAACATGTGATACAATGTATATGGGACAGGTGTTTAAGGCCCTCTACCTGCTGGCCTTTTATAGTTTTCTGCGTTTATCAAATATTGTCCCTCATGCCATACACCAGTTTGACCCCTCTCGCCACCTCGTCAGAGGTGATATTTTTTTAGGTAAATCCTCAGGTAAAGTAATTATTAAATGGTCCAAGACCATCCAAAATCGTGACAGGATTAAAACCATTGATTTACCTTTCCTGACTCACTCTCACCTTTGCCCTATCATGGCCCTAAAGGTCCTGTTAGCCCTTGTTCCCCCAGGAAATAATTCACCATTATTCCAAATCAAAAATCAGGGGAAATGGTACCCCCTAACAGATTCTAAAGTGAGGTATCATTTAAAGCTGGTGCTTAAAAAATTAGGTATTGAACCTAATTGCCTGACTTTCACAGCTTTCGTAGGTCAGGAGCATCTTATGTATTTAATAATCATGTCAGGTTACAAGATATAAAATTGCATGGTACCTGGACCTCTGATAGTGTCTGGAGGTACCCTCCAAGACCCTTCCACCACGTCATCGGTGGCTTTAGCCTTCCAGTCAAATCTCTCTGGGCCTACTTCTACTTAGTGGGGTTTGGGGTTCTTACTTTTAATGCTCTACATTTACTATAATTGTGTTCTACTCTGTATATAGCTAGTATTATGTATTATACATTTACATACTAAACTTTATTGCATCAATTTACGTTTGTATTTAGTAACATATGTACAGTTACTTCATTATTTACTTGCTCTATTCTCTCTGGCCTTGGAATTCAAAAATTTAGTAATCCTGATTACTTCAGTCATTTAGTCATCTCTTATCTAGTAATTCCTATTACTTGTAATCACTTTGTAATATGATTTCAATCTTAGTAATCCTTATTAATTTCAGCAATTTAGTAATGTAATTTCTGCAGTAATTTTTATTACTTCTAGTCACTTAGTAATGTGAATATGTCTGGCTAACATGATTTAACTTTGATTTATTACTAATTATGGTTATTACGTGTTCTACATCTTAATTCATTGTTGGTTGCTGTATGTTATGTACAAGTAAACTCTTATCATTGATGTCAGTAATTTCTTATGTAATCAGGGATGACCTTGTGCTATTATCATGGACTGTAAATTTAATTTTTGGGTCCTCCCTGTCAATCTATTATGTGGTGTGTAATTGTATATTATTGAAAAGTCAATGGTAGTATATAATATTAGTAATAAAATAATATAACCTCAATTGTGGTTCTTGGGGACTGAATCATCAGTAGTGTACAGGCACCACACCTGTCAGTCCTCCACCTAGGGGGCTTAGGTGCGGAGCAGTGTGAAATATGCCTATGTCGTGCACTGCTAAGGACTGTACATAGCATCTGACCAGTGTTTGGTTTATGCCTAGTGAAGAATAACACATGTGAGGCCACTGCTTCAGTTTAAAATGTGAAATTAGTGGGAAAGGACATGTTTGTCATAATTGCTCTCCCGCCCTCCCAGAACCCAGTTATGTTTTGAATGCTTTTACTTTTAATGTGAACTCATATGTCATTTTGTCCAGTTTTGCTTGGATTTTATGTTTTAGGGAAGTGTATTTGCTTTGTCTATTGTAAAAAGAATGCCTCAGGTTCTCAGCTGTATTTAGGGCCACCTTAGTTTACAAGTTGCATTCCAAATTCTAATTTTCTCCTCTGACCCTTCTTGTAATGTTCGTGGACTCAGTTTCAGTTTGACAACCCTGTCCTTGTTATTATCTAATAGAATTCTACCATTGCAAGTTTCAATTCCAATTCCAATTCAACTTTTATAGCGCTTAATCTCTGTCGAAGTGACAGACTCTAAGGCGCAACATCATAAGCATAGTTTCAAAAATCATTGTCCTTGTCCATAGCTATGGTCGACATCACGGAGAACGCCATATGAGGTGGAAAATACTAAGGAGGATAAGCTTGGCAGAATAGGTATGCCTTAAGTTTTTTTCTGAAGGAAGCAATGGAAGTGGCAGATCTTACATTATCAGGGAGTTCATTCCATATTTTGGGAGCATCATATGCAAAGCTTAGACCAAACTGCTTTGTGGATTTGTAAATAGATGGTTGGTATTGAGGAACATGTAGAATTATACCATCAGATTGACTCAACCGAGTATTATAGGCACATTGTCTAACTTTGAGAAATGGGCTGAAATATTTTGGACAGTTAGTATGTAGGTATTTATACACCAACAAGACAGTCTTGAAGATGCAATGGTGGCTTATGGGTAGCCAATGAAGGGCTTTTCTTAGTGGAGTGGTGTGAGAAAGGCATGTGGTTCTGCAAACAATTCTGGCCAGACTGTTTTGAATGCATTGTAGCTTGCGTAGGTTAGCAACAGATAGACCCCTAAACAAGGAGTTACAGTAGTCAAGCCTACTGCCCACAAGTGCGTTTGCAGCCGTAAGAGCAGCATCACGAGTCAAGTACTGTCGAATTTGTCTAAGATCCCTCATCTGAATGAAACATACTTTACATACATTTTTAACATGTTTGGTGAAGGAAAAGTCCGAGTCAAACCAGACACCCAAATTCTTAACGGCATCTGAAGGTATCAGTGATTCACCCAATATATTTACTGGAAAGAATGGGTTTAACTTTTCTTGTTGAGACTTGGTGCCAAATATAATAAAGTCAGTCTTATCAGCATTCAGCTTTAGTTTATTTGCACACAGCCATAGTTTGACATCTTCGAGGCACTTTCCTAGCCGATCGAAGGCAATTTTTGCATTTTTGTGTTTGAGGTGAATAAACAGCTGTGTGTCATCTGCATAAAAGTGAAATTTGACATCTGGATGTTTAGAGATTACTTTGCCCAAATGTGTGGTATACAACGAAAAAAGAATAGGACCAAGAACTGAACCTTGTGGTACCCCAAACTTAAGCTTTCTAGCCTCAGACAGAACAGAACTAATCTTGATGCATTGGGTACGATCAAAAAGGTATGATTTGAACCAGTCAAGGCATCTACCCCCGACACCAAACCATTTTCTTAAGCAATCAAGGAGTTTGTCGTGATCAATGGTGTCAAACGCTGCAGATTGATCAAGCAGCACCACAGCTGTGGCCTCTCCTCTGGCTAGAGATAGGTGAATCTGGTTCTTTATAGACAAAAGAGCTGTTTCAGTTGAATGGCCACGTCTATAAGTTTCTTTAACATACATGTAATTATTAAACCTAACTTCAGGTGACCTTATTTATGAGCATGGACTGGACTCTATTTGTTATGGTCACCTCAATTTTACGATTTTTGTACCTTATTATTACAATAATGTTAATGTAACTTACATGTATACTGATGACATAACACTTTACAATAGTCATGTTTTACATGTTATCCATCTTGTATTTAATCAATAAACTATATTACTTGGCACTTGTTTGTATGGATCGAGTAGCCTTATCTCTTACTGTTTCTAATATATTTGTGCTTTTACAGCATTTTGAAAAAAATACATTAAAGAAATCTATTCATTTTAGATTATTTGTAAAATGATGTGCAGACTAGAAGCGTGAATCAGTTTATGGGTCTAATTTTGGTAAATTTTAGACTTTGAACCTGAATAACACAAAAAGTATCTCATATATTTTCAATGTTAATACCTCAAATAATAGGTGTGTTATCCCTTTATTACTGTGCTAAATATTAATTCCCTAATATCTATACAAATATTAAAAATATTGCTTTTTCTGTCTCTAATTGATCAAAACCCTTGAATCAGTTTTTGGGTCTATTTTGGAAAAAAGGTAAACACTGAATAAATACTTCAACTATATGAAGTGTACCATATATGGCATTATTATGTGGGGTCAGTAATCAAATAATGAGCCTGTTTTACCAATTTTAAATGTGAAGTTGTCTGCATGTTTATATTTCTAGAATATGAAGTGTATTTTGTGGAAGTAATGATCAGTTCGTGGGTCTAATTTTGTTATCGTTTTTAGTTCAAACCTTAATAACATATCCAGTATTTCATTTGTTTTCATGGGGATAGCTCAGATGTTATCCCTTTATCACTGTACCAGATATTATTTTCTAAATATTTGTAGAAATATTAAACACATTGTCTCTTTTGTCTCTTATTGCTGAAAACCCTGTGATCAGTTTATGGGTCTATTTTGGAAAAAAAATGTTACAATTGATTTATCACTTCAGAGATTTACAATATCTGTACTGTTACCTGTGGTCACTTAAGACTGACCAAATCATGATTTCAATTTGTCCAAATGCTGGTATTGCTTTCACCCATGGCATCTAGCTGTGCTGACAAGAGATGGGTGGGCAGGTGGTCAGGGGTAAATATCTTGTCTGGCCTGTATCTCAGAATCTGTTAGATGTTACCAAGGATATTGATACTTGGTAGGGGTATAGGTTAGGGGTTAAAGATGTGCAATGTCATACTGTGACCTTAGTCTGGCTTTTGACCTTGACTCTGTCAAAATGTTTTCTACAGTAATACTTCAAATATATTTCTCTCATGACAATGATATATAGATTGCTGCAACTGATTATTTCCTCCGCGAAGAAGGTATCATTTTATAACGGGGGCC
The DNA here is from genome assembly GCA_964017235.1 of Sabellastarte sp. h YS-2021. Lineage (NCBI taxonomy): Eukaryota > Metazoa > Annelida > Polychaeta > Sabellida > Sabellidae > Sabellastarte > Sabellastarte sp. h YS-2021. Next base: position 144,568,257 of record OZ024928.1, read on the forward strand.
ACGGTGGTGCAGTGGTAATACACTCGCCTCCCACCTCGGAGATCACAGTTTGAATCCCGGCCTGACCTCAAGTAGGAAAGTGGCTTGCCCTTGGCCAGCAGTTTATAGTACAGAACTTTGACCAACTTTATGTACTGCTTTCCTCTTCCCTTCCAACTACCCGTCGTGATATGACCTGTGCAGTGTTGAAAGCGACATTAAAACCCAAATAAATAAATATTTTTATAACTGTCTGCTTGTCTCTTTATCTGCTTGTGCGTTAGCAGGATATTGCAAATAATACAAGTTGGATCTTTCTGAAAAGAAATCAGAAGATGTGTCCACCTTACATCCCGTTAAGTTTTTAGAGTGATCTGGATTATCATCTGGATACAAAAAATTAACTTGGATTTATCTATTTACTTATTATTGCATGCATTGGTAGAGGTATGCACTCTTCAAGTGCTCTGGTTATAGGTAATATTCTACCTAATTCTATTTTTTTCATTGACACAAATACTTTAATTAATAAATTTTAAAGCTTCACAACTTTTAGTTTACCAATTAATGATTTTATATTGCCTTGTTTTGATACTTTGCATACATTTTATCCCTCTTAGTTGTTATTTGTCTTGTACCTTAGTATAGCTTATAATGTAAGTTCTGGGGGCCACGGTGGCAGAATGGTAACACTCTTGCCTCCCACCTCTGAGGCCGGGGTTCGATTCCCGGCATGGCCTCAAGTGGGAAAGCTGGTAGTTTTTTGCCGTTGGTCAGCAGTTTACAGTACAGAACCCTAGCGAACTGTATGTACTGGTTTCCTCTGCCCTTCCAACTACTCGTCGTGATATGACCTGTACAGTGTTGAAAGCGACGTAAAACCCCAAATAAATAAATAAATATAATGTAAGTTCTTTATGTAATGTTGTCCAATGCTATTTCCCCAGACTGTTAAATTTGATTAAGAGTGATGAACAGAAAAATGAAAATGTAATAAATCACCCCAAACATATATATGTGTTTACATTTGTAATTATACATCAAACAAAAAAAGTTTTTATAATTGAAGTACTTGAAGACACACCACTACACAAAATACTTAGCCAAAATAGACTCACAGTTTGAACTTGAAACAGCTGGGGGTTCAGTCAAGTGTGACTTTTTTTTCAAAATAGACCCAAAAACTGATTCAAGGGTTTTGGTCAATTAGAGACAGCAAAAGCAACATTTTTAATATTTGTATAAATATCAGGGAATTAATAGTTGGAACAGTAATAAAGGGATAACACACCTATTATTTGAGGTATTAACATTGGAAATATATGAAATACTCTTTGTGTTATTCAGGTTCAAAGTAAAAAATTCGCCAAAATTAGACCCATAAACTGATTCACGCTTCTACGTGTTTCCTGGGACCTCTATCCTGGTTCAAATATTTGGCTTTGTCCCTTAAAGAGTGAAAATACTGGTCATAGGAACTCCACAATCGGATTCCCTACAGCTCAGGTGCGGTTGTCGCAAGCAAATTATTGCAGTTCCTGCCACATTTACGTGAAGACCCATGCCCAGAAGTTCAAATTCCGTTTCCCAAACGAGCACAAAATAATACCTTGCAAATTCTTTCGGAAAAACAAGTGATCCTACAAAACAGACAATAAGACCAATGATCACACTAATTAGCATGTTTGATGATTTGCATGTTTTTTTTCAATAATGGCAGAAAACTTCCCTACCTCATAGAACCCGGTCGGAAGAAAAACAAAGGAGTATGACACTGCTGTCACAAAATCCTAGTCAAACTGTGTGTAAGCTCAATGTAAATTATCCATATATAGACTTAGAAAGTATGGGGAGTTATTGCTGCTGTATTGGACTCGTGCTGTTTGTTGTTGGCGAGCACCGAATCATGATTTAGTGCTCTGATTAATGCAAGACTTGCTCTGGGGTGCTGGAACCACGTTGAAGGAATGAGTTTTATTTAATTTATTTTAACTTTACATTAACATATATTTTTAGTATTTTATCAGTATTTTTAGTTCTTCACATTTTAATTTACATTCCATGTGAATTTGTGTCCCATGGGGCTATGCATTTGGTCTTATTAGTGTATTTTTCTCCTCCATTGAAACTCATTCACTTTTGTAATCTCTCATTAATCAAAGCATGTTGCTGTCTGTATTAAGTTTCAGAGACGGAAACATATTAAATTATAAAAATGTCAGTGAAAATACCATCAAAAAATTACGTGTAAAAAGTGCGGAGACATGCACAAGAGTCCTATAAATAGTAAATGCCCATTTGTTGACTTACATGTGGACACAGACAGTCAGAATGATAAGTCACCCACAGTAGTGGTGTGACTCAGCAGTCAAGTGATAATAACTTGAATCTGCAAATTTTAGGAGAATTGAAAAGCTTAGGAAGACAGATGACTGTCATGGAACAGTGAATATCAGAGACAGATCCTGCTGAGGTCAGGCAGAGGTCACAGTCAAGTAAGGCGTCAGTTACTACACCCACTACACCCTGTCCAGTCCAGTTTGATCAAGTGGTTGTTCTGTCAGTGGCAGCGTTACAAGGGGCATCTCACATTCAGGCAGAGGTTGATCGACACATCAGGTATCTCACAGATCTGAATGAAGCAGGCAAGTTAAAGTCACAAAAAGGTGGATTTATTTAGATTTATTTTACGTCGTGTTCAACAGCCAGGGTCATATTGCGATCGGTAGTATACAGGTGGAGGAAATACATTACTGCACTGTAAACCACCGGGCTTCGGCAAGTAACTACCAACTTACCAACATGAAGGGCCCGGCCCGAGATTCGAACCGGCGGCCTCAGAGGTTGGAGGCAAAAACTCTAACCGCTACACCACCGAGCCCCCTGACAAAAAGGTGGAAATGATATGGTTTGGGTCAAAAAGCAAGTGCCATAGGCTCAAAATTTTGTATTGGTGGTAATAACAATAGTAAGATGTCGCATGATAACTTGAGCTGGTGTCAATGGATGTCAGACTTTGCTATGATAGCTAGGGAGTAATGTAGATACAAAAAAATGCTATTTTGAATTACTTAAGTGAGATTATTGAAGACGCCAACAATTTCAGTTGGCAGTCTGCAAAAGCATCACACACGGTCTTATTGTGTAGGATGACTGAAGGAAAAGTTTAATTGTCTGAGACCACCAAAATTGACAGGATCAGGTGTGCTCATATGCAAAGACTCCTTTCTTAAAGATATAATACCAGCAAGAAATCAAAATCTAAGTCAAATTCAGCTGTATGCCGTTTTTATCAAAGGGGTACGTGTCAAAGCCAAAAAGACCATGAAACTGGGGAAACTTTTATAGATAAATGGGCAGGAAACATAGTCATATGGCCAAAGATTGTCATTTCTCAGAAAAACCAACAAGAAACGAGTAGAGCACTGCCAAAAGGCAGTGCATAAATACATAATTAGTTGTGACAATAGTCAAAAATTTTTGCAATGCAAGAGTTGTGTATGCTAGTGTGTCAAAAGGGTTCTAGTTTAAACGGGATAGCAGATTGGGCGAGATTTATATGACCTAAAAGGACACAGATGACATGAAAGGTCACAGAGACATTCAACCCATACAAGCTAAGGTCCGACAGGAGTTCAAACAAAAGGTTCATGTCAATAGAAGTAACATTCCCCCAGTCCACTCCCTTGTTAACAAAAAATTATAAAATTGAAAAATAATGTCTCAAAGAAAAATTGTGCACTCCAAGTTTTCTTGCCCAACTAAAAATAGGTTTGCACTGCTTGCCCCTTCTGTTGAAGGTCAATAAAGTACTGATCCCTCTACTTTCAACTGATCACTCTACTTTTAGTCACTCCCAAAGTTCTTTTAATGTGACCAAAGCAATGCAGAATCGGCCTCATAAGGTGGAAAATGCATCTAAGAAACCTATCAAGTGTCAGGTTGCACAATCAGTTGAACAGAATCGTCAAAAACATACTACACATACTGGTGAGAATTGTCAAAATCCTGCGGATCCTGCTTTCCAAAAATGGGATGATCAAAAATGAAGACAAATTTGGCTTCTTACCACTAGGTCCACTTATCCTTCCTGTGTCTGATAAAAGGGTCAACATGGGGTCGGATCCGATAAAATTATATGACATCACAAGTAATCAAAGTAACTTCCATTTATTGTCTAGTCAAATATAGGTACATTCACAACTAAACCCAGATGTTTGGCAAGAATTGTGAAAAGATTACTGGGACCAGCAATTACCTTTTTTCAATCCGATATGGCTTTCCGTTGGACTTTCTAAAATCAAAATCAAAATTTTAAATTGGGAAAAAATGACAAAAATTTCATATCTAACAGAAGAAATTCAACATGGGGCAATTTATGGGCCTTTCAAAAATCCCCTCTTTGACAACTTTCACACTTCCCCATTCATGCCAAGAGATAAACCTAGGATACCCACAGACGGCTAATTATAGACTAATTATTATTTTCCTCATGGTGAGGCAGTTAATTCAGAAATTAAATCAATATCAGATCAAAGATCAATATTTAGGTACTGATTTTAACTTTACTTTCTATTGACTTAATCACTGATAAAATACCTAAATTAGGCAATGAATCACTTTCATACAAAATTGATACCAGGAGAGCATTCCGGCATGTCAAAATTGACCCAAGGGATTACTTTCTTCTGGGTTTAAGGCATCAGGATTACTATCCGGACACCTGTCTGCCATTCAGATTACTATCTGCACACCTGTATGTCAAAATTTTTAGTGCCTAAGTGAGGATATATGGTTTATTATGAAGTCAAGAGATTGTAAGTCATCAACTATATTGAACATCGACCATATACAGATGGTGAGTAAAATTAAAGATATAAAGGATATGGTAGTTTCAGATTACCCCATTGCTATATCAGCTGGATTTTATTGGTATGTAGGAAAAAGAGGATGAAACAAAAAAAAAGTGAATTTAATTTTCACCCTCCCATCAGCAAGTGGTGGGCCTATGATTTATGGCCTATTACAGAGTCCCTACAAAACTCTTCATATTTTTTTTTCTTTTGAAAGTGGACATGAATTGCCATTTGAAATTTTATTAGAGAATTTCCAGCTTTTTTCCAGATTGTCTTTAAAAACTACCTGAAAAAAAATCCTGAAGAGGTTTCCATTTGTAATTTAGCAGATTACTTTCTTTATTATATTGTAATAAAATATTTTGTTCTGTATGAAAAACTTCTCTCACTTTGGCCAGTATTCTGGAGTTGTTAATTGTAAGTGCAGTGTGGATAATCTCCAACAATGCACATGTTCTCTTGTCAAACATTTGCAATGTTTCTTTCAAAATTCTATATGGGACACATATATATGTTACCTATAAGTTGAGATTTTGTACAAGTTGCAACTCGTACAAAGACCTGTACAAGCTGCAATTTGTACAAGATTGGCTGTACAAGTTGTAACTTGTACAGAATTTCACCATAAAATAATCCCAATTTGTACAATAGTGTTGCACAAGTTGGATTTAAAGAAAATTTTGGTTAAATTAACAATTTTGTTGAAGATATTTCTTAATTTATGTGTATAAATATCCAAATTAATGTGAGAGTTTCACATACAGTATAATTTTTCCAGAAAAATTAACACTTAATTTACAGAAAAACCTTGAACACATTTTGCCAGTAATGCTTAAAATACCAAAAGATGTTATTAATATATGTGTATTAATATATTTAATTGATATTTAAGTTGATCACTCAAGGGTAGTTATTTACATTGTGTATCATGCAGAAAAAGTTAAGCATTTGTGTTAAATACTATGTTATTGATGCTTTTAAGACTCCAGCTTTGTTATCATTTGAGTTGTAGAACTGGGGACTGGTGTCGTTTTACTTTTTAAAATACTTAGAAAAGTTTCAGTAATAATAATCAGACTTCAAAGATAACAGTTAATAAAGTAAGAAGTAGAAATAGAAATCTTTTACATGCAATCAACTGTCTTGGTGTGGCTTCCTGTAGCATCAGGGCTATTTTGGGAGTTACCTCTAGCCTAAGGCAATCAACTAGGATCAAAAGTGGGTAAGGGAAAGCATCAAAGGGTAGGTGATAGTATATGCATAATTCGAATTGGCACAGGCTTTTCATTTAAATAACATCCTTGTATAGTCTTAAAATTCAGATGTGGTTTTATCACCATAAAGTAATTAATTTTATTTATCCCTTTGCTTTAGAACAAATAAATTTAGGAGAAATGTTGACAGAAAACATGATTATAAATTATAAGGTTACAAACGAACTCAAAAATCAGATACAACCTTCAGTTGGGTCAGTGTGACTCAAACTTTTAAAATGTTATAAAGATATGCATTAAAAGTGTCATAATTGTCAACAAAATTATAAAATATACAGGTCAACAGTTTGCTTTCTCATCAAAGAATTATACTTTACAGTGAATTTATAATTTATGAAGATCAGACGTGTTGATTTTATTAATTTTAAAGTATAAATTCATTAAAATACATTGTTCAACTGATAAATATGGAAATATAAAGCTGTTTGTACAAGTTGCAACTTGTATAAAATCACAACTTGTACATAACCTATACATTGACATTGTGCTTCTTTAGTGGCATTTACATTTGCCAGTTCATCGTATTTGTGTACTACAAATAACCCTCCAGGAACTTAATTTTTGGGAAAAAAGACTTTTGGTGTGTCTTATAAATCCCATTCTTGTTAATGTGACATGAGTCTTACCCGATAACTTTCCTCCTAGTAGTTGATCAAGTAGAGCTAATGGAATGTATAGCACTTGCAACAATGGTACAACAGCTCCTGTATCACAATGAACACATCCTCATATTACAAATTCAACCTCTTCATTATGGTCAAAGCACACTAAATCGGCTGTTTTGTGTTTTGCCAAGCAGAAGCATACACAGCCTTTCTACATGGTTCAAAGATTTACTCAGATCTAAAACATGTTTTCGGAGATAGTACTGGATATATCCCAGACATAAGTTCTCTCTGTGGACCTAACTTTTGCCCTGCCCTCTGGAAAACCAAAACCACTTGTGTCTTACTTACGATATCAAGCAGTGAGATTGCTTATAAAGACAAAGCTGAGATTACTGACACATTAATACAAGTACTAATCAGTTACAGCCTACCTATGAAACCAGCAAACACCACCAGTAGAATCGCAAGAAGAAGCAGAATGAGGATCAATACTATCACCCCCACAGTCACAGGGGAAGCCACAAGAACAGCAACAAATATCACTATTCCAACAATCAATGCAATTCCATCTTTACCTTTGACGTCATTGGTCCCTATTTTAAATACATATTTTATAACTGAATTACCTCTATTACTGCAAAACCTGTGTAAATAGTCATTTATAATCACATTACCACCAGAACACCCTATGAACTTTGTTTTATACTACATTGGTAACTTTGCATTAATTTGTGTGTAACGAACTAAGGTTTACATAACAAATATTTAGACGATATGGCTGAGTTATTATTAGATAATTTTTTTACAGCCCCTTAGTTTACTATCGGTTAAATTTTTATTGTAAAAACCGTCAGTAAACTAAGGTGTTTGCAAACTAACATTTCACTAGGAGATAACAATTTCTTTAACAGGTCGAAGGCTCTGCTTTAAAGGCCCCAGGGCAGAATATATGCAGATACAGTTAGTTACATAACCGTCACTGTCAGCTAATTGCTACTCACTTTGTCAGTGGGTCATGCTCAGGAATACAGAATGGGGATGTATTGGACAACAAAAGTGCTGTTCCTATTAGGTTAGGACTGCGATGCATTGTGAGGCCTCATTATGTTTTGGATCCAGGACGGTATCTGTGTGATTTTTATTTACCCATAGGACAAAATCAAAATTGTTGTCTGACAACCAGCATAATACCCATATAGTGTTATGAAAAAGGACTTTGTTTTTTAGAAAAAGGGACATTAAAAATGTAATATTTGTAAATCTTTGTAATAAACAATTGTATTAATAGACAGGGTAAAAAAATAAAACCTCCAGGTGTATCTGACTGTCACTAACTCAAGATTATTTATTTATGGCAAGAATTTGGATATCATTTAAGGTGCCATCTGGAAATAGGTATACATTATATCAGAGCAAATCTTGAAGCCCATTTCCAAGGCAATCTACTGCAGTCAGTGATCAATGAAGCAAAACCTACATGCTACAGTAATCCCTGCTAATGCCAGTGTTGCCGATGCGAAGGGTGCTTTTAGGATGAACACCACGATTCCCACCAGTGTTACAGCTATAATCAATGATCCCAAATGCTTGTCCTCCATGGTTTGTCACACTGAATGACGAACCTGCAAACAGAGAAAAGAAAAAAAACAACAACACAAAAACACACAAAAATAACAACAAAACAAAAAAACAACAACAAAACGTTGGCATCTTTACAGTTTTATGACCCCTTTCAAAAAGCCCTATATTTACAGTCCCCTAGAGCACATTCAAAAGATGTGATTGAAAAAAATTAAGGTCGCATGGTTAAGGGACACTTTAACTTTTTTCATCTAATGATTTACTAAAATACATGTTATAAGTGGTATATGTACTTATAAAATAGCTCGGGCGACCAGAATTTTAGTATACATTCTTTATACTTCATTACACAAGGGGTCAATGAGCCAAGTAATAAAAGTAAGGTCGTCCAAACAGATGCACAAACATACTTCGTTATCAGTAAATGACATGTGTTAAATTACCAGCAATATTTCAAGTGATATCCAGAAAACAGCTAAATATTGTGATTAAATATGTTTTGATTCATTATGTTTCATATCTGTCCAGTTGATCCACATATCTCTTATTTGGGCTAGTTTTTTTTCCGGAGGGACTGAAATGGTATCCTTTTCTGTGTCGATCTGAACCCCTCATGAGACCCAGACCTTGCGACTCTGGCTCTTCTCGAGTTATTAATTTGCTGTATTGCACCTTCTAAAACTTGAGGTACTTAAATTGACCACCAATTGGCAAATTCAGTAGTCTATAGCGGTTTTTTCCCATGCCTGCACTTTTAATTGTGTGAGAAGGAAATTGTTTTCATCTTGAAAAGTATACTTCTGAGAATGAGTGACTTTTTCCTGAGCTTCAATAAACATGTGCTTATATTACTCTCTGTCCAATCTTTGATTCCCATTTTAAAAGCTCAGAGTCATGAAACCAAAGGATGCATGGTTCCAAAACACATGACATGTAGAGCTTCTTGCGTTTTCTGTCTTTTTATTTTTTTCACACCAAACAACAACAGTGTCATCTGACACTAAGTCCAAATCATAATCACTGTAAAAGTCATTTAACCCATCTTCATGCTGAACAGTGTGAAAAAACTGCATTAGCGTTATGTACTGGAATACTGAAATGTTGACAATGAAATGATTCACTTCTTACCAGGTAAGTGTGAACATCTGCATAAGTTCTTTTAACTAAATGCAAATCAGAATATTTGTGAAAGTGATTCAAATAATCTTTACGTACAAAAGTCTGAAAGTAGTTTATATTGAGTTGAATGACATTCCTGTCAGTGACTGGCTACTTGCAAATCAACAAGAAATGACACCTATAAGACCACAACAGTTCAAGTTCTTGGCTATACGATAAGATTATACTTAATCCATTATTAATTGAGGACCTTATCATGAATCGGCCAATGCTATAATAACATCATTAAGAATTTTTTTTTCATCTCAATATTATTATTTTCATCTATCTATAAATACTCAAAAAAGAAACGCAAGCTATATTTTAATTTATTCTTTATAAAACCTGTGTTTCGTTTTGGGGCAAGTATGTGTTATTTTAAATGAAACCTTGTACGTTCATAATAGGTTAAATACTCAACGATTTTAAATTAAGACAGCCAATGGACCTGTTGGAATTGTGGGTTTCCTTAACCTCATATCTGACTAGACCTCAAGAACTCTCACCTGAGATGCTCTGAGGCATGAACCCTATTTTCATGAATTATATGCTCAAATTTCGAACTTCAAAGAAAGACCCTCTGGAAATTCTGGACATCACAAAAACATCAAAATTCCAATTTGTGATTAACTTCCTATTTGCAAATTAACATGAAATTACACCCATAGAAACATTATGGTTAAGATACTTAGCTGCATGTTTAGATAATGCTTAATCCCTTCTTAACTAAGGACTCATAAATCAACCATGCCACCAATGCTATAATAACATCATAACTCTTTGATTCAAATCAACATATGCTGTTATTCACAAAAATACACTGAAACTTCATCACAAGTATAAGCCAACTACAGCATCTCCTGACAGGAGGGTGGTTGAAAACGCCTTTGGAATCTTAATGAGCTGGTCTAGGGTACTACTGGACACCACGGAGCAAAGGCCAAGGGTTGTCAGAGACATTGTGTTTACATGTGTGGTGTTGTACAAGATACTGAGGACACACTAGGGTGGAGCAGACAGGACACCAACCCCAGCAAATGATGTAGCGGCCCTACAAATTGAACAGGCATTGTATGTGCCTAATGAGAACTACAGGAATCCTTCGAGGGAGGCCAAACAGCAACAACAACTACTGAAGGACTACTTCTTTCACATGCGGGCTTTGTCTGGGCAGGAGGAGAAGATCTGAGATGTATCAACCAACAACCCTGGGGGCAGAAGCTGGCATCTATCAGTTTTTTTCAGGGCTACTATTAGTTCTTTTCAGGACTACCCAATTATTCAAAGAACTTTTATTTCAACTGTTCGCAAATAAATTAAAACTTAACCCAGACAAAACCGAGTTCATTCTCATAGGGTCCCAAAAAAATCGTAACCAACTCCTCCCTCACTTCCCTATCAATATTCTGGGAAATCAGGTCTCGCAAGCACAAAGTGTCAGGAACCTTGGAGTGGTGTACGACTCTAATTTCACTTTCTCGAACCACGTGTCACAGGTCATTAAGTCTACTAGAGTACAAGTGAGAGACCTCTACAGGATTCATCCCCTTCTAGACCAGAATACATCAGTGCTGTTAGCGAATGCTTTGGTGAGTAGCAGGCTGGACTACTGCAATTCAGTCTTCTTATCGCTCACTGAGTTAAGGAGATTGCAGCTAGTCCAAAACTGACTCTGCAGGGTTGTCACCCGTTCCTCTAAATTCTCTCACATTACCCCTCGACTAAAAAAACTCCACTGGCTACCAATTAGATACAGGGTACAATTTAAAATTGGTCTTATTACATACAAAATTCTCACCCAGGGTCAACCAGGATTAATCCACCCCTACACCTCTTTTAGAAACACAAGGCGAAGTACTCCCAAACTCAAGTTCCTTCAAACCCCCACTTTTGATCGTAGAGTTCACAAATAAATTAAACACTTTTCTAATTCCTTCAGTCACTATGGCCCTACCCTCTGGAACTCTTTCCCTCTCCATGTAAGAAATAGTCCCTCTGTTGCATCTTTTAGGAAGCACCGACAATCATGGATTACTGACTTTGAATGCCCCTCGGCTTCCTCGACTCGACTGACAATGATTTTGTTTAATTAGTTCCTCATTGTGGGGAAGATATTGCGCTTGCAAAGCAGTAGATTAGATTAGACCTGGGTGCCAGTCCTCCACCCGGGTCAGTCATCCTGTATGGTGGGTACTGTCAGAGTATTGGTTACCAGGCTAGTCTTTTGAGTCAGTAGGTATGGTGCCCAGCCTTTAACACTTGTATAACTGTTAAATCATAATGACATCACTTGTAGGGGGTTCTTGCCTCTCTGTCTGGTCCCTACAGCAACCAAACTAACAAGCATTCGAATTGGTTTGGCCACTGTCCTTTGCTATACTTCTAGGCCCTGAGTCACATTGAATTTGACTTTCAAAGAGTGAACATGGAAAACTTTGGAAACATTAACTTTAATTTTACTTTGCTTTTATTTTTTGATTTATAGTTTTTATTGATATATTTTAAGTTTTAGACTGTATCCTAGTGTAAATTCAATCGACGGTCATTTAGTCAGTAAATTTTATTGTGGTTGCTTTAATGGACCTTCATTATGAACTGATACATGAAATGACACCGTCACTTGGATGTTGAGATTGTGTAGTCTACTTGACAGCTACAGTCTTGTTTAATGGACCAGAAAGGGACGGTCTAACCTATATTTTCCTTGGCGTATGCCATATTACTGGTCGTTTTGAAGCCTGTATTTGCAAGTACAGTACAGAATCTCAAGCCCATTGTGGGCCCCTTTTGATATGTTTTCAGATAGGAACTTAGACTATATATATGCAAATAACAAAGATCAGTAAAAATGCCTGACAACAAGCAAGCTTGCAAAACGTGTAAACAGAGACATCTTCCATCTACTGAGAGAAAGTGTCAATTCAAGAAGAACTTTTAAGAGATGCAGCCATGGCTGGTGGCTCCAGTGGTAGTGGGGAGCCTATGGACGGACAGCAGTTGCAGATGAAAATCCTGGAACAGCTGCAGAAGGTAACAGCACGGCTAAACCAAGTAAAAGATAGAATGGCAACAACGAAATATCACTCTACTCTAGAGTCAAAGTTAATCAAAGACAGTCTTTTAGAAAGTATTAAGGGTAGTAAAGTATGTAAAAAGCCCAATGGAATAGAAACTAGTTCGTCATCTGATGATAGTGCTACTCCCAGTATGGCATTGCTAAAATCACGTAAATTACAGAAGAAAGTTGACAAGCATGTCAGAGAACTTGAACAGAGTTCACATGTGTCAGATGAAGAAACACATAAGTTAAAATCGCAAAGAGGGGGTGGAGTTGAGGTCCTTAAAACAAAAGGTACATTGGCCACATGAAACCATCCTCTGTGAAATGGAGCGTGGGGTGGTCACTTAGGATAGATGATAGAATAGGTTGTATTAGAAGGGTGCATGCTCAGAACCATGCTCCCACAAGTAAACAAAAATGGGGTAGAAATGATACACGCAAGCCATGGTTTTGCAAAAGTTTTCAAACAAAATCATGTTCACACCCAAAAGATCATGAAACCAATGGCAAGTGGCACCATCACATATTTGCGTTCTGTTTGACACTGGGTAATACTAATACTACTGAGAGTAGAGAAGGTTCTCACACAGCCCCACTGGGGGGCATACCCGGGTTGTATCTCTGACATTGACAGAAAAGTGAGCACAAAATTTTACTATAACTCCAAAGTAAAACCTGTTGCAATTGATGCAAGCTTGGCCAGGAGACCCAGAAAGTACAAAGCCATAACACCTAAAGATTCAGTGGTGAGGTCCAAGATTTTTGGGCGGGTTCTAGAGATGGAAGAAGTAGTAAAGTCAGAGATGCGGCTGAGGATGTCCCCACAGTTGACAAAAACAAAGTGTGTGTTGAAAATACAACTCTTAATGATTCCAGTAGTGAGGCACATCAAAACATGTCTGACCAGGTGCTTTTTGATGCAGATGCTTTGTCATATCGTGGCACACATGATGTGAGGGGAAGTGTGAACCACAACATAAACCAAAATGTACGAAGTAGCACAGCAAAAAAGTTATGTATTCAGTCAAATGCCCATGAAAGTGATACTATTGCACCAGATCAATATGAACACGGACAAGAACACAGTCAGTGTTGACGCTTGTAATGATTTAGTTATTTCAATTTATGACATTAATTACTCAACCTTGGATGACAAATTTGTCACGGCAATCCTGCATGCGGGCCACAAGAACGCACTTGGTGATGGGGAAAATATTTCTGCCCCCATGCTTCACAAATGGCGCAGTCAAGTGGATTTTGTGTTTGGTTTTGCTCCCCTACAAGATCAATCAAAATCACACCCTGCCCCAAACATTCTTGGTTGCAAGTCCACAATATAGTCAAATCTACAGGTAAACCAAATTTCCTTGAAGCCAGGATTCCAGTAAATTCTTAGTTGAAGGTGAGTGAATGGGAACGTCATTTGGTCAATTATTGGGACAGGCAATTACTGGAACTAATCAAGTTTGGTTTTCCACTCGATTTCAACAGGTCTTGTGAACTGGGGGAATATACTGGTAATCATGCATCCAACCTGAACATCCTGCTGACATGGAGGCATATATCAATGAAAAATTGTCTTATGGGGCCCTGGTTGGTCTATTTGCTGTTCATCCCATACCAAAAGGTCACTGCTCTCCATTCATGACGCGTAACAAACCAACTCAGACAGGTGTCGAGTAACTGTGGATTTAAGCTGGACACATGGGGCATCAGTCAATGCAGGCATTGATAAGATGTCTTATCTTGATAGAGAGTTCGCCTTGCAATTTCCGACAGTAGATGATATAACTTCACAGTTGAAACATCTAGGTTGTGGTGCGCATTTGTACAAAGTGGACGTTGCGTCACGTCAGAGTTGACCCTGGTGATTACGACCTCCTAGGTCTTCGGTGGAATGGTCATTACGTGGTCATTATGCATCACAGAGGCCAAATCTTCCAACAACTCTGTGACGCAGTGCGTTTCATCATGCGCAATAAGGGTTTCACTATAATTGACTACATCGATGATTACATCAGCATCGGCATTCCAAGTGTCGCGCAAGAATCATACACAATGCTCATATGCCTAATGGAGTTTCATCATGCGCAATAAGGGTTTCACTATAATTGACTACATCAACGATTACATCGGCGTCTGCGTTCCAAGTGTCGCGCAAGAATTGTATGCAACGCTCATATGCCTCGTGCAGGAACTGGGACTCAGCATTAGCCAAAAGAAGCTTCTTGCCTCTTCTACACAAGCCGTGTGTCTATGAGTATTGATTAATTCTGTTAAGGGAATGGTTTCATTTCCTAAAGAAAAACTTGAACAAGTCAACGTCACTGTGCGTCAATGGCTCTCAAAGCGAGTTGTCACCAAACGTCACTTACAATTCTAATTCTAATTTGACTTTTATAGCACTTAATCTCCCCAAACAAGAGGACTCTAAGGAGTAGTACTATTTGAGTCAATCGAATGACATAAGTCGTAAAAATTGATCTAAAGTGATTGGAAAATGATCTAGATCACTATTGATAGGTTATTGCCTGTTGATGGTGCAATACTGGGGACTTTTTGCTACTATTGATTCTAGGTTATTGCTGATGATGTGGTCTGGTGATGTTGGTGCAATACTAGGAATAAGAACTACTGCTAGGTTATTGGGTGCTGGTAAAAAACTGCATATATAGATGATCTTGTAGATGTGGAGAAATGCATATTGTAATTTTACAGGTGATGGTGCAATACTAACATAATCTAGATCACTGAAGAGGTGGCAATACTATGAACTATTTTTTTATAAGGTAATGCTGATGTACTGCATATACAGATGATCTTATAGATGTGGAGAAATGTATATTGTAATTTTACAGGTGATGGTGCAATACTAACATAATCTAGATCACTGAAGAGGTGGCAATACTATGAACTATTTTTTATAAGGTAATGCTGATGATGCAATACCTCCAACATGGTAATAACTTAACAAGAATAGATGGAAAATATAAATTTGGACATCTTGTTAAGTTAAACTCATTCCTTGTTCTAACTATAACATGGCTGGTACTATTACACTCTGGCATTTGTATCTTCAAGTGAAGAATTTCCAATTGAAGAAACCAGCTGATTTTATGATGTTAGTTTTAAAAGACTTTCCAATAACCTGTCCTGGAAGATTTGGAATTTCTGCCTATTATATGGCACTATTTTATTGGCATTATCCCTTTCATTTTTTCTCTCTGCTATCAGCCTCTTTCCAGATATGTACACATAAAATATCTGGCACCTATCGACAGTGGAAGAATAAGATGAATACTTTTTCACCTATGGCCAAGTTCTACACTGAACAAGCCCAGGACATGATAAGAAGAATAGAAGGGGGAGGCGATGAAGTTGGAGATGCATGAGACATTTACTTTATACTACCTAATGTATATACAAATATGTAATAAAATATGTAAATTGTATTGTGAACTCTTTTTTTTCCAGGTCATATAAACAGATTCCTTGTAGCAGTCATAGATATACAATATGTCATAATCTTAGAAAATTTTTGCATAATCATCAATAACATGATATTAACTGTCCCATATGGTGCCGCATCATCAGTAATATGTAAACCAAAATTTTTGCATAATCATCAATAACATGATATTAACTGTCCCATATGGTGCCGCATCATCAGTAATATGTAAACCAAAATTACATAGGTATGCAAACATGAATTGCTTCATCATCACTAAATATTCTTATAAATAAACCTCCACATCATCTTAAGAATTTAACAATATTCTGTGACTTTCAAAATGGAATTCAAATGTCCATTCTGTCAGTGTGATATGCTTAATGCATGTTTGTTGAAAATTCACTTGAAGATGTGCCATAAGTTCATATCTCAGAGGAAAACTTCTAAACAGAAATTTCAATGTGAATATTGTCAATGTGGTATGCTTAACCAATATTTGTTGAACTGTCATATGAAGATATGTGCTAAGAACAAGGATAATTTACAGAAATGTAACATATGTGACAAGGAATTCCACTCATCTCAGCAGTTATTTCAACATTACAGAAACTGTGGGAAGTTTATGTGCTTTCAATGTGACTATCCATTTATTAGTACCAAAGCTCTGAATTCTCATATTCAACGCCGTCATAGGAACCAAGGGAATGCAGTTAACAATCTTTACAAATGTTCCATTTGTAAACACATATGCCAAAACAGGAAGGAGCTGTACACTCATCGTCTGTCTCAACACGGTGGAAATGATGTGTATGAAATTCCACCATATGTGGAAGATCTGAATAATCCAGAACTTTAGGCTGAGTATGCTATCAACAGACGTCATATTCTAGCAGGAGATGAAGATTCTGATCTGAAGAAGGTCTACAACTTCCCATCCAATAATCTGCACCGAGGCTTCAACGAGATTAGAGGACATTTGACACAAATATATAACGACCAAGAAAATGCTTTTAGAATAAATTTTTCATTTGGTATGATACTACAGAATACAGAAACTGGTGAATATAGGTATTATATTCCATATTTTAATAATAAGATCCTTCACTTTCCATTTACTATATCTAATAGGAACAGTATTAGATTTCTTATGTTTAAGCTTGCAAAATTAGATATTATAGAACAGGCTAGAGCTGTCAGACCCTCAACTGTTTGGACATTGGCTTTTATTACAAATATTCAATATGTAGTTTTAAGACAGAATTTCCATTGGGACAGGCAGATAATTTTCCTTTATATCTTAAAAAGAATCCTTATATCATTTCCTTATACATTAATAGAGTTACTCGCAAGCCCTATCAAGATAATTTGTTCTTTTTTAGATGCTTACATTATCATTTTAAAGATAAACAAGCTGATACAGTATTACAATACCTCAATCAACGGAGAAGGTATAACAATTGCCCAGAAATTTTAAGTAATTCCATTGCAAATTTTAAAGGTGTCACCATAGAAGACATGAATAAGCTGGAATAATGTTTTAATGTAAAGATAATTATTGTATCTCTGAATTCATCTAATTCTGTAAACTTGCTATACGATTCTTTATATGAAAGTGAAAAAATAATATATTTAAACAATTATGAAAATCATCTGAGTTACATAACAAATTATTCCAAGGTAGCCAACAAATTTCAATGTGAAAAATGTAACAAAATGTTTAATAGATATTGGAATCTTAAAAGACATTACACACATTGCTATGAAAGAATTAAATACGTATTTCCTGGAGGCTTTCATAAACATCAAGAGACAATTTTCGATAAACTAGACTCCCTAACTATATATGTACCTGAAAGTGACAGATATTACCCCAATTTTATTGTTTGGGATATGGAGGCTGTATTAATGAAAACAACTACTTCATGCACTGATCAAATGAATTTTTTGTCCAAGCACATTCCAGTAAGGGTTTTGTGAACCTAGGTGTTTTGTAGATACATCTTCAAATAATCTTATTTCTAGTATGATGACCTATCTCATTGAAATAAGCTCCTCTAATTTAAGTAGATTAAAACTGAAATATGACTATGTATTTCAAGATCTGGATGACCTTCTTTCAAAATATACAGTAGATCCAGAAAGTGATTCAGATTTTTCAGACACCTCCTCCACAGATTCCACTAATGAAGAATCACTAAGTTCTAACATGAAAACTCATTTTCTCGATCTTCAGAAGAAATTCGAGATATATCTTTCTCAAATTCCAGTTGTAGGGTTTAATTCTGGTAAATATGACATAAACTTAATTAAGGAAGAGATTATGTTATACATAGCCAGAAATTTCCCAGAAAAAGATATTCATATAATAAAAAAGAAAACTCTTACCTGACAATTGATATCCCTCAGTTGAAATTTTTGGACATTTCTAATTATATTGCTGCTGGGAGTTCTTATAGTCAATTTTTGAAGGCTTATGGTTGTGATATACCCAAAAGTATTTTTCCTTATGAGTGGTTTGATTCTTTTGACAAACTAGATCACACCTCACTACCTGATATGCAGGATTTTTATTCTACCCTGTCTAATACCAATCCCCTGAAGTCTGAGGCTGAATATCTTGAATTGAAAGAAATATGGAGTACTCAAGGAATGCAAACTTTTAAGGACTACCTGGTTTACTACAATAACCTAGATACAGGTCCTTTTGTTATTGCACTCTCTTCTTTTGTAAGCATTTACACAGAGCAAAAAATTGATATTTTTAAAGATTATGTAACCTTACCAGGAGTAGCAAGGAAGCTTCTATATGCATCCACAGAATCTAATTTTTCTTAGATTAACCAACAAAATGCTGATTTATATTATACTTATAGAAAAAATATTGTGGGTGGACCTAGCATAATATTTTCTCGTTATCATGGAAAAGGGGTTTCTGACATTAAGAAAATAGAAGGTAATAAATGCCAATCTTTAGTTGGGTATGATTGCAATGGTTTATACTTGTATGCTATTAAACAGAATATGCCTACAGGTGTATACATAAGAAGACATCCGGACAATAACTTCAGACCAGAAATTTCTGAAAAATATATGGATTCATACGTATGGATGGATTATATTATGGTCAAAGAAAATATCAAAATTTTGCATAAATTAAATAATTCCAAAGAAATTAGAATTGGAAATTTTCTAGTTGATGGTTATGCCCCAACTACAAAGACCGTTTATGAATTTCAGGGTTGTTATTATCATTACTGTCGGGATGATTGTCCTATTGTTAAGAAGATTAAGTCTTCCCATTGGCTTAAAAAAATTAAGAAAACTCAAATCAAAGATATCAGAAAAAAGGATTTCATTATCTTTATGGGTTATAAATATGTATCTATTCAACAATGTGACTTCAACAAAGGAGTAAAATCACTCTGCACTGAGTATTATGACCATTATTTGCCTATGTATTACACTAAGGATAAAGGTTCATTAACTGAAAATAAAATTAAATCAGACATTGCTAATGGACAATTGTTCGGCGTAGTTGAGGTTGATATATCTGTGAAAGAGGAATTTAAAGATTTTTTTTCAGAATTTCCTCCCTTTTTTGAACCTGTCAAGTGTCAATGTCAGACATAGGTGAGCACATGACTGAATATTGTAGTCAGAATGACATTATATTTGACTACAAGAAACTTCTCATTAGTGGAACCTCAGGGTCAAAGATGTTACTTTCAACTCCACTGTTGCAGTGGTACCTGAAGAATAATTGTGAAATTACCAAAATTTATCAGATACTAGAATATCAACCAAAAATGGCTTTCAGATCCTTTATCGAAACAGTGACCAAATATCGACTGGAGGGTGATCGAGATCCTGACAAAGCAATCATTGGGGAAACCTATAAGTTGGTTAGTAATAGCTCCTACGGATCTCTGCTCATTGATAAGTCTAAGCATTCCAATGTCAAATATTTAATGGATAAATCTAAGGTCTGTAAATTCATTAATTCAGCTGTCTTTAAAATATGAATAAATTAGGTCAGGATTTATATGAAGTAGAGACATTCAAAACTCGTATATCTGTAGACACTCCCATTCAAATTGGATTTTTTATTTTACAATATGCAAAGTTAAGAATGTTGGAATTTTATTATGATTGCTTAAACCATTATCTTATAAAAAATTCATTCGAACTAACACAAACAGACACGGATAGTATCTACATGGCTATAAATCAACCAGATCTCGATCAATATATATCCGAAAAATATAAGAACTCCTGTTCGGATGAATTTTCTCCTCCTTGGTTTCCTAGGAGATGTTGTGCCCATCATATTGCATTAGACCACCGTAGGGTTGGGATTTTTAAGAAAGAGTTCTATAAATCAACCAGATCTCGATCAATGTATATCCGAAAAATATAAGAACTCCTGTTCGGATGAATTTTCTCCTCCTTGGTTTCCTAGGAGATGTTGTGCCCATCATATTGCATTAGACCGCCGTAGGGTTGGGATTTTTAAGAAAGAGTTTGAAGGATGCCAGATGATTTCCTTATGTTCTAAGTCTTACATTATTCAAGATTCTGAAGGGAAACAAAAGATATCTAGCAAAGGAATTTCTAAGAAACAATTGGTTGACCCTATGAATAAATCTCAACAAACGTTAAATGAGAAGGTAATTAATTCATCGACTAATGTAGGATTTTGATTAAGAGGAAGTAAAATATACACATATTCTCAAGAAAAAAATGGTTTTAACTACTTCTATTGAAAAAGAGTTGTTGAGAATGATGGTCTAAGTACAAGACCCCTAGATATGATTCTATGTCCATGGGAGGAATATGTGGTCTTGGTTGAAAAATTTCAATCTTCTCTGTCAAATATTTTTTTCGTTAAATTAAGATTACTGTTTTTATTCTCTTGAGCAACTTTATTTCTTTTTACTAGCCAAACACTATCAAAACAATTAATTATGCAAACAGTTACTTGTGGAAAATGATTGTTTTAATAAAGTTGAAGTAATGAAACCTTATAAAGATGTATACATGGACTCAGCGCTAAGAGAGCGCATTATGCGATTTGCAGTACTTCAAAAATTTATTCAGTGTCCCATATTTAGAGAGGATTTAATGATCAATAAAAATAAACATCTTGTGTATAAGCAACCAACTTTTAACAGCGAAGAAACTGCTTTTTGGGGAGTTTCTACACCCTCCAGACTGGTTTCTGTTTTGAAACCATCTTCTTTAGCTGGTAACAATATAATGGGACAAATATTAATGGAATATGTTACAAAAGTTAATAATTTTTGATTATTTTAAAAATAAAATCGGTAAAAATAAAAAAGGGCTTCCCAAACTAATCTGCTTATACGACATAAAGAAGGAAAAACAATCCGATCTCAATGAGTAATCTATCAGAATTTGAATTTGTAACGGTAAGACTTGCTAGTATGAAAGGAAATGAGTGCATTAGTTTACTTCCTCTTCAAAATTGAAATCGGAAATCAGTGAATGGTATTTTAAGTTATTGAAGTATGCTTTGCTAAATAAAATTTAAAAAAAATTCTGAACTAATTTTAATTTCTTGAATACATAAATATACAAGTGTTATGTACAATTCTTCAATACATATATATATATATATATATATATATACAGATTAATACAGTTAATAAATAAAAAAGAAATAAGAATACTAATTGACGATTTCAATGTATAGTCTTTTTACAATATCTTCATTACATTGCAAGTTTCTGCTAAAGTTTGTTAATATCACATTGTAGTTTATCTTTCTGCAACTGTAGTAGCTGTAGTAGAAGCAAAACAATCCACAGGACTCTGTATATGGTGATTGTAACCTCTTCTTATTGTACTTGTATGTAAATCCTTTACTTGACAATAAATTATGTATCTCTTTGTTTGGTTGTTTTCCTAATGAATCAAAATACTCCACATGTTTTCTTTGATAATGTAGAACTATCCAGTGACTTTCTTTCTTCTCAGAACTGTCCAGATTCACTACGATAATCGACGGTATAGGGAGATCTTGGGGTATTAAATCTATGGGATAAACTCCCATGAATAATTTACTGATTTCTTTGTCGCTTTTCATCAGATCAAAAATTTCCTCTGTGTTCATTATGAACCCAAACTTACATTTCTACTGTGATCTATACTTAAAGTCTCAGGAAATTTTCCATAAATTATAATATTTATAGTTTCTGACAAGGCCTTTGCGAATCTCATTGTTAATCTTATATGACCTTTAATTGGTTTACTCATAATATGTCCTGAGAGGAAACTTTGAATATCAAATAAGAAGAGTGTGTAGCCTTTGTTGTATTCTAATAATTTTATAATAATTCCATTTTTCCTGTCATAATTGTTATCTAATAAAGATAAGTAGGAAGAAACAAAATCTCCTTTTTCAAAATTAGGGGTTAATGCTCTATTAGGAACAGGTTGACCGTCTACAGTCACCTCGAGATAATTTAGGTTCATATGTTTGAAATCAAATGAGTTTTTATCATAATCTCCTGAATATCCTGCATTAGAAATCATTCCTATTACTAATTTACTAGGAACTTTACCATGATATATATTATCTGTCATGAAATTAAGGGCTCCTTTAGCCACACTGAAACTCTTAAGGTCACTCCTCCAGAAAGGATATATTGCAGGACTAATTTCTAAGGCCTCATCATGTGCAAGTATCATATTTGGGTCTAAGGAAATATAACATATTTTCCAGACAGCACTAATGATTTTTAACTTGTAATTTTTCGTACCTAATCTCATTAACCTAAAGTCATTTAAGGACTGAAACAACTTAAGGTTTACAGAAACTCCATTCAGAATCACTCTATTTTCACCTTGACAGATATCTAGATATAAACATCCTTCCATATTGCCAGCATCACCATCTTTGGTAGGTCTCTGTATATCCACTGTTACTCCCTATATACTCCAATTCATCAAAATGTCCTGCCTGATCATTAAAAAACATAGCTGCCTGAGCCTGAGATAATATCATATCATTACTGGATCCTAAGAGTAGGCCAATAAGTGCTTTGTAAGGATAATTAACTCCTGCATCTGATGAGATAAGTTTCTGATTTAGAGAGAGATCAATCTGTCTAAAAATAGAGTGCAAAGTAAAAGTAACAGGAGCTACTTGATCATTGTTAGCAGTGGGAACCCCATGAATATCTCTTTCATCTGTTATCTTATCTCCCTCTTCATCTGTGATGATATATTTTATGTGTAATTTACTCTTTCCTAAGCTTATGTAATCTACAGAGGTTCCTGGTACACTAAATTCGATAACACCTCCCTCAGATATTGCTGCAATGGGACTGTAATCTACCCAGTATTCTTTAACTATCGACTTATCAGTAGGAGGTGGAGCAAATAATGACAATGAGGTTTGAACTACATCCATATGGATCTATACTTGACTATTTTATTGCTTCTTTTTTTATCCAATTTTTTAAAAGTCTTTCCTTTTGTTTTCTTCTTTCCACCTTTCCTTGTAACTGTCTTTTTTATTAATTTTTTTTTTTTGAATGAGGATCTCACCTCGCTTTTGGCCTGTTCAACTGCTGCCTGAGTAGGACTAACTATGGAGACGTCTATGTTTATATTTTTTTTATTTTTTTCATTCTCCTCATCACTGTCTAAAACATAATAATTTTTAGACATTTCCATTTTTCCTTCCATACATTTTTTACAAAAAATTAAATATTTATCCATAATTTTTATCTTTATAATCTTTCTGAGCTGCAGTCTTATATTAATCACTTCACTTCTAACTATTTGGAAGAAAATGAAGACTCTTCTTCTTTATATATGTTCGAATTAACCCCAAAATTTCAGACACAATTTATTTTATTTTAAATTTTTTTCTTTCTCAGATGTAAAGTCAATTCAACCATTCCTGTTAAACTGCTTGCAAACTAGAGGTTCTTGTTCTTTATGTATATTTGAATTCGACTGAAAGTTAGGTTTTTAACAGGTAAATAGTAAATTTTATTAAATAATTGATATTTATTCGAATTTGTTTGAGGCAACAGTCTTAATATACCTTGAATTGAGTTCCTGACATAAGAGTAATCTACAATATCTGAAAATAAATACAGGGTTTCATTAGTTACAGTACTCACATAGAAATCGCATATGCCTACTTCCCACTCTCCACTTAAACTAGTCCTCTCAGGAACCTCGACTGTAAAATTGTAAGCTTTGTTATTTGGATGAAAGTTTAAGGAATCAACTGAAGACAAGAAAAAGTAAACACTCTCCTCATTCTTTTTCATCTGAAGTCAAAAAATCTTAAATTATGAAATGCTTTATGTATATTTTTACCTTCTATATATTTTCCACCTCTTTTTCTGGAATCCATGAATTGAACTTTGCAGGCCATCCCTTCCATTTCACCAATATCTCTACTTCTCCACCTTTTTTCTTTTTTTTTTAAGAATTTCCTCAACTTTATACAAAATATCACTACCAATGTATGCTAATTGCAATTCAGGTTCATAAAAGAAACCCTGGATTACCTCATTATTGTAATCTTTTAACTCATACATTGGAATATTTTGATTTAATTTACGATTAATTATAGTAAAAATTTCACCAGACCATTTCTCAGTATATTCTTTGTCGAACATCCTTTTAAGATGACTTATCTTAACCCTGTCATATATTGAACTTAATTTTTTGTTACTTAAGGTTCGTAAGAGTTTCGGATTTTTATTTTGTTTTTTAAGACTGATGAAACTTTTGGGGTAGTTCAGATTATCATATTGAGATTTCCAAAGTAAATACTGATTCCTCGATTTTGCATCTTCTGGACTCAGTTTAATTGATCTATGGATAAAATTATTGTAACCATAGGTTAAGTCAAACAGAATGTCAATCCATCTTAAGGTTTCTTTGTCACTTAAATATTTCATTATTTTGTTTTTAATAGTTTTAATAACTCTTTCAGCATAATTAGCTTTGGTTTCATAGTATGTGTACAAATGTTTTATTTTATTTTCATTTAACAAATTATTAAAAGGTCGGTTTTTATATTCACTTCCTTGATCAGTTCTTAGTATTTCAGGTGTCTCATCTGTTTCTCTAATTATTCCTTGAAATACGGCTACCATTTCCTCACCTCTTAAAGTTTTCAATGGTGCTGTGTACAAGTATCGAGTAAATATATCTATGAATACTGCAAAGTAAGCGTATTCATTATTGTCTGACTTATATTTCACCATGTTA
Organism: Sabellastarte sp. h YS-2021; assembly: GCA_964017235.1. Taxonomy (NCBI): domain Eukaryota; kingdom Metazoa; phylum Annelida; class Polychaeta; order Sabellida; family Sabellidae; genus Sabellastarte; species Sabellastarte sp. h YS-2021. The sequence goes on from OZ024928.1 coordinate 144,593,486, forward strand.
GCCATATCACTGTCCCATTGATAATTTTTTGTAAAAGCTAAGACTTTAGGTCTTTGAAAAGTCCTTCGAGCTGGGCGAAAAGTTGTATACGTTTCTTGTTTACTTAACCACTTCTTCAAGTACTTAGGGCTTACATGGTATTTTCCCTCCCTTTTAATATGTGGATATAACTTACTGTAACTACCGTAAACTACCGGACTACTAATGTCATAATAAAGATAGGAATCAACTTCTTCAGGAGGATTAAAATTTTTTGGTCCATTTTTGAATCCATTCATTGGCTCCACTCCCTATTTGGATTTTCCTTTCATTTTTTCTGATTTTTGAGAGGTAATTGTCTTTACTGTAATTTACTGCTGTAGGAAGTCCTGGTGGAGGGAGGGGATGTCTTACTTCTGCTTTGTTCTGTGTCTTCACACTGAACTCTGTACTTACAGATTCTTTTCGGTTATTGTCCAACAAGTTGTCTGATTTCTTGTCTAAATTATTATTATTTATTATCCTGCTATGTACGCTTTCAAATTTTTCCCTTTTAGATTTTTCAGAGTTATTCTCATCTATTTTTGGATGGATATCCCTATGATTGTCAGATTTATTCTCATCCACTGTTTCCCGGCGACTTTCTGCAATTTTCTGCTCCTTTTTATCAGCTAAAAAGCTTTTGAAACTCTTGTATTGTTCATGTGGTATTAATATGTATTTATTCATTCTAAAATTTTTTCTATGCAATACTTAATTGATACAAGGAGATTGGTTATTCTTTCAAAATGTTTTCTTGCTATACTTCTCCTCCCTCTTTCCTCAGACTTTATATATTTTTTCAATATTTTTAGGTAACTTAAGAATTTTTCTTTTTTTTCTTATTTAAAGGAAGTTTGAATACATTATAAAAAATTTCCGCCACTGCTTTCAAATGAGATGGTGTCGCATGAATGAGTATATGTTTATTTAGGTCTAAGTTATTCTCTAATAACAGCAGAATGAAATGTTTAGAGTTTTTGATGTTCCTAGACATTTTGAAATATATGTAGATGGTTAGATTTTTATATACAGAAGAAATTGAAAAAAAACTTTCCTACTTATATCTAATCATATGTTCAGCAGGAAATATGTGAGTTCTTAGCATGTAACTATCTTTATTCCCAGGTGATAAATCGATCAATAGGTAACCAAAAGGATCCGCAGTTGCATCTAAGTAAACATCTAATAATTTGTTTTGCATACCTAATTGTCTTCCCAGTAATTTAATTTGTTGAATATCTCTAGGATTTTAAAATAAAATGAAATAATCAGTATTTAAAGATATATCTCGACAATATTTTCCCTGATGAAATAAATTTTGTAAAATTAAAATTACACTAATGTTCCTATGATGTGATTCTCGACTAAAAAGATTTGCAATGAAAATGTTGTTTAGAGCTGAAACCTGCATGTCATCCATCACTACCATGCACTGCTCATCATTAGGGTAAGACTTAAAATCCTGTTCTGTAGGCAGACCTTGTCTGTATTCTATATCATTAGTAATCTTTTCCTCAAACTTTTTCTGTCAGTTGTTATAAAAATAATAAATTTTCTTAATATTTTGTGAAAACATCGCACTGATATTATTCAACAGCTTCAAAACAAAGGTAGATTTTCCGGATCCGGTTGGGCCAAATATTATAGAAGTGAATGGATTCTTCAATAAAAATGGATCCATAAACCTCTGTAGTTTGGCACTGTACAAGGTGTTAAGCGTTAGCAGTCCAGAGATTGCCAGCAAATCTCTGTTTTCAATCAGCTGCAATAAGTCAAATGAGAAGAAATATTTCACACAGTGTTTGAAAGCTAGCCAGTATATGCAAGCTTATTGCATCCTCTCACCTCTTTTATATCTCTTTGTCCAGTGAGGTGTTGGAGTTTTTCTCAGTTATTGTGTCTTATTGAATTAACATTGAGATAGATATCGAGATTATAAGAATTTGCTTCCTTTTTTTGTTTTTATTTTTTTCATTTTGAAATCAGAAAAAGTTTTAGGATACCGTTGCGATTATGGAGGATGTTCTTGTGTCGATGACATGGTAACATGTGTTGATGTTACAGGTCCATATTTTAAATTTAGAGCTACTGTTTCAATGTTGTACATGGACAATGTACAAATAATAAATCTGGTTGATATATTAAAAAAATTACCAAATTTAAGATATCTTACTTTGATGAATATGTCATATTTTGATTGCGAATGGATCAAAGACTTACCAAAGCAGATATATCTCAAGACTAATATGTGTTCAAAGAGTTCAACAACAAAAAGATTTCAAAATCATGAATTTTTAACAGCATCTGAGAGTCTGGCTGAAGGAAATGATAAAACATCTACTGAGGTGTACGAAAAATCAAGCACAGTTCTTCCACTACAGACTTCAACATTCAGTCCAGTTTCTTCTAAGGAAATTTCTTATTTTTCACAAGAAGTGCATTCAAATACTCCATCTAAGGTCGAATTTTCAACCTCAGGAAGAAATCCTGCTAGAAATGAAGTAAAATCTCCATTCAAAAAAAACAAATGGAGAAAATTTTTATGGATAATCAGTGTCGCTGTATGCCTTGCAGTAATTCTGTTTACAATTATAGCAATCATTATCTGTAAAAGGAAACAAAGAGGAAGAAGACAGATAACAGACTCTGATAACACCATGCTGGCTTTATCTGAAAATCTAGGGATGGAGGAATCTTCTCTCGATTGTTCAAAGTAAGTTATTTTTTCTTGTAAAATATTCTTTTAATCACATTCCAAAATCGATTGTTATTATTATTATTTTTTCAATTAATTTCATTACATTTTAAAATGTCATTATCTTGGATTGTAGCTTATCTATCGGCTATCAATTCTCTGTGCATAGGATGGACGATTCAGATTCTCATATCCTCTCGAATATAGGTTTATACGACAAAATTCAATCCTAATGTACCCAAAAATGTTTATATATATATATATATATATATATATACAATATATAAATTGCGAATATCTTGGATTGCAGCCTATCTGTCATCCCAAATTCTTTCTGGGATACGATGGAAGAAATTGAATGCCAATTCCAGTCAGATATAGGTAATAATTTTTCTGGTCACTATTCCTTCTTGTAATGTGATGTCACATTTCATGGATTGTGACGCCATTGATGACGTTTCAGTATCATTCTACGTTTCAGATTACCGTAAAGAGGTTCTCATACTGTTTTTTCTGAATGTAGATTGTAAACAGTGACCGATATATTTTCTGAAATTTTTTTATATTTTTCTTTTGGTAAAGATGCAGTCTGTTATATTTTTGGTGTTATTCCTAGTATGTTGTACTTTGACCATAGACAGTAGTTTGATAGGATGTCGAAATGAAGAGAATGAGATACTGATTTCCAACTTCAACGGACACGGTGAACAGAACAACAATATTTTCTTTTGCAAAGGAAAATCAGTTATTAGAACCTACAACAAGTGTCATGTGTATTACATAAAACTACCAATTGGAGATATAGTACAGGACAATGTCGGGTGAACCTAGCTAGGGTCAAGATTGCTGTAAAAGGATGTCTCTTAGGTGAATTATTTTTTTCAGAAAATATTGTATTCTGTCTTGTACTGTGTACTATTATTTATTTATTTTTTTTCTCCCTCCAGTCCTTAATTTCAAGCTGGTTAAGGAGGTTCCAGACTACACAAGAAGAAGAAATTTCACGTTATAAATTTAGTGGGTAAAGCTGACCATTATAGTTTAAATGAATGTAGTAGACCTGAGATGGTTCATTTATTTTGTATTTTTTAATTTTATTTTTCAGTGAATTCAGAGAAAGTCAAGTCTGAATCAAATGAAGAGGAAGGAAATCTTCAAGATGTCCAAGGAAGAAACGAGGATTTCAATCTTAGGCCTATGTATGCACTATTTGTTCTTCCTTTAGTCGTAGTTTTCACTGCCATTGGAATTGCATATCTTAAAAAATGTCTTCAGGCTCGCATCCTTAATCTCATCAGATTAGTAGATGACTACATCACACCCTCTGATGAATATGATCCTGATCAAACCCCTCCAAAAGTCTTACAAATGTTAGATGCTATGGATACAGACGATGGTGAACTGACCAGTAACCTCCTTTGGGATGATTCTATTGAGAGAAATGCACAGTTATTAGTGGATGATATCAGCAATGCTCCTAAAAGGAATAGTGGAAATCAAGATGAAGGTCAATTGAATGAGTCATCCATCATTAATGTAAATTTTGATGATTTTTTAAACCTTTTCCAGAATCAGGAGCATTCAGATGATCAAATTTCTTTCTGTGAGGCTAATGAGCAGCCACCAACTGGATCTTCCACACCTCTTAACCTTGATGTGAAATCGAAATCTGAGAGTTCCAGATCAATCCACTCTGGGGTGGATTCCAGAAGTGTGGATTCCTTAGCAAAATACATCAGCACTCCAGAACACTTTCCTTCATTCACAGCTGAAGTGAATATTGACAACAGTGATTTTTCGGAAGATGAATCCAAACCACATTACAGCCAAACAAGGTCTGAGAAGATATATAAAAATTTGTGAAATGACAAATGTTTTTCTCTTGCATAAATATTTATTCATTAAACATTACTCTTTACTTTAAAACATGTCATTTAAATATTTCACGCAGGAAAACAATGAGCATGTGAAGTACTTATATCTGTTGTCTAATCAATGATAACTTTATTTCAAAGCTGTTGAAAATCGTGTACAATATTAACTTGTTCTATGTATATGTTACAGTGAATATGTGTAATCAGGGAATACGCGTATTCCCTGAAAATTTCAGTGAATACGCATATTCCCTGAAGTGGTCAGGGAATACGCATATTCCCTGAAAATTTTAGGGAATACGTGTATTCCCTGTTTTTGATTACCAGGGAATACGCGTATCCCTAACTAGAAATTGTTGAGAATGCAGCTTTGTATTCTTATAATAAATAAAAAATAACTTTTGCTATGGACACTTGTGTGTTTATGTACAATAACCATTAAAATCCCCCAACATGATTTTACATAGCTTTTATTGTACCATAACAAAAACACAAAAATATCACTTTGCCAAAAGGAAGTATTCATGTCTGTTAACATTGAGCTCTGTTAACATTAAGTTCTGGGACCAGTAGTGGCGGCACAACAAGTCCTAGATCCTTCCCCTCAGGCCAGATATCCTCGGAAAGAAAAGAAGGGGGGCACATCCGCTACAACCAAGTCTTCAGGAGTCTAATCCCAGGGTATAGGTATAAGTCTACCTCATCATGATGTTTGGGTAAGGTCTTTTTGTTTTTAGTGTATGGTATCAAGTACTAAGGACTTTTTAAGGTTGTCGTTAATCTTTTTAGGGTGGCATTAATTATGAGAATTCAAGCCTAGGGCTCGTCCTCTCACGTGATCCAGCCCTTACGGGTTGCACCCCATATGAGTGAGCATTGGCTGCACTTCTATCCTTTCATCCAAACAGTTTTAGCACTGTCATCCATTCATTCAGGTTTTTGGCTTTTCTACAGATCCGGCCCTCAGGACTGGGACACTGTAAACAGGACTCAGACTGGTATTTTCGATCATTCATTCTAACCTATTCAAAATCTAAGAAAAATCTAAATATATTCCAGTCTCAGCTGTAATCCCGTCACCGAGATTCAGCTATCAGTCCCACATGGTAAGCTATTGTAGCGCAATAAAATTGAAAATTTTGATTACTTAAATGTAGCTTTTATAAGCTACAAGCTTACCACGTGGAACTGAAGAAAGTCCCACCCTACCTCCCTGCTGTATTACAGCTGAGGGGGGATGGTTAAAAATTTAAACGAGAAAGGATGTTACAAAAAGGGTAAGTCACGTGATGACAACCTCGACTACGGTCAACACTAAATGTCTTTTTTTCTTGTAGGTTATAAAAGCGACATTTAAGTAATCAAAATTTTCAAATTTATTAGACACCAACTTATCATAGCAGTTTTCTCTAAAGGTTTAAAGTATTAATTAAAGAATCTCACTTAATCCAATTGGCTTCCCAGTCCTGTGATTTGTCCTTATTTTGCTCTTTGATCTTTAATATTTTTAATTACAAAGAAGTCATCCATTCTACAATTGTGAAACAGGTGGTTAAGTTTAAAGAAATAATCCCTTTGTTATAAAAAAGGGAAGCCGTTCAGTCTGCAACTAAATATGTGTTTTGTGTCAAAATATTTGTCAGGGATCCATGACTAAAAATGCTATTAATTCAAAACAACCATCTATTTTAAATATTCTACAATAGACAACTGTGTCAAACTAAAAGTTAAAGTAAAGACTTTTTGATCAGGATATATAAACATGAAATTTAAATCACAACATTCATATAATCTCTACCCAAAGGTTAATTATTTAAAAAAGCAACTTGCATATAATCTCTACACAAAAGTTCAATATTTAAAAGCACTAAAACAGATGACCCATTACACATATTCACTAATTTCAGTTCAGTGAATATGTGAAGCTATTACTTGACAAAACCAGGGAATACGCGTATTCCCATTATATGAAAGACATAAGAATTAAACTGATCGTACTAACTTTGGAAATGATACCTATTTTTATGTTTTTCAAAGTACATTACCTAATAATTTTGATAAATGGGAATTTAGACTATGTCCGTTTACCTGAATACATATATATATAACTTGAAAATGTTAATAGTTAAATCTAAATGATGACATTATATACTTGGATCTTGGAATTATTTGTAATTTTAACCTATATGTGCGCTTTGTGAAAACAATTTGCAAAGTGGTTATATGACATAAATAAATGTGTTTGTGTAACTTATTTATATTTCAATTTACTGACATACATTGACTACATATTTATTTCAATGCATTGCGAGGTAACAGAGTAACTCAGATTGGAAAGATGTAAAGCAGACAATATTTCACGCATTTGATCTGTTTCCTTTCCTGACAATGTCCTAAGCAAAGCACATAATTTGCGAGAGTTTTCAATGTAAGCTCTCTCCACTAGTTAGATTTTATGCATCTGAATGGACTGAACTCATCCAATTCTGTGCAAAAGAGACACACAGTTCAATGTGAGTTTTTCATTGTAAACTAATATACTGCATACTGAAATATTTAAAAAAAATGGTCTCATGAATTTTTATAGGTAGATAAACACACAATTAGAAGAAAGAAAGAAAGAAAAATAAAAAAATTCACACTGAGTGTATGGCAGTAATTGAAGCAGGTGATCTACTGCAATATTTATGAGGCGAAGAAAGAAAGAAAAATAAAAAAATTCACACTGGCCTCATAAATATTGCAGGTAGATCACCTGCTTCAATTACTGCCATACACTCTGAACATTCCAATGCCTCTGACCTTTCTTTCTGATTCAGGCACGCTGCACAAATAGTACAGTAAAAATGCCCACAGGAAGTGATAAATAAATCACTGAGTTCGAAATTAACCTTGCAAGAGGAACATAAGAGGTTTCTTGCCTTTTCATAATAGTATGTCTCCCATTCATTACAAAGAGATGAATCAATGTCATTTGGAAGGTGATCAAGCATAAAGGCGGCTGAGAAGGCTTTGAATAGGTTACCCTCTGTCAGGCTATTAATTAAATCCTGTTCAAAATTTTTTCTGATGTATGTTCCTGTGGGCACCCATACAAAAACAGAGGTCTCAGCAGATTTAGACATATTACAGGTGAAAGATTTGGTGAATAAATTTCCTTTTAGATGAACTCTACACATTCGGCATTTTTTGTCCTTCCATCATTTCTCCATATTCTCCCAAATTCCGAAGCACACTCAGGACAGGTGAAATGGGAGCAAGGGTTTGTTATAATGATCCTGTCCTTCTCCAGATATTCGGAGCAAACACAACACCTCATGGTCTCCATTTCATCCGATACGTAATGTACGAAATCTGGGTATTTCTGACTGTATTCAAAAAAAAAAAATTTACACTTCAGGATAAAAGTATCAGATGAGTGGTAATCAGTTATGTACATTTCGAACAAAATACTTATTTATTATTTCTTATACTGAGTAAGAATGAGGAGGTAAAAATGCTAAAGAGTTTGTAATGTCATTATATTATATCTGGAATACCTTTTAAAAAAAAGTAAAAATATTTAGTAGTACTCACGCTATGAAGTTTGGTATTGCATCATTGAGCAAAAGCAGTATTATAAACGCCTCCCTGTAGTTGTTCTTGTCTACCAGTGAAACTAACTCCATCAGAGTGACTGTAGTACTCAGAATCAAATGAGGGTAATATATGTCCCTCTTCTTTCCAAGGAATATATTAATAGCACTTTCCATCCTTTCAGATTGTTAACTACTTGTAAAGTGTAATCTGTGAAAAGATCGGATCCTATCTTTGAAAGCTGTGATAGATGAGTGTAGATTGACTTATTTCCATCCTTATTTATAAATGAAAGGTGTGTCATCCTCATGTCCATTCAATGGCACATGTGCCCATATGTTTTCCCATCACCTTCAAAATGTTACCAAAAATCTAGAATATATCAAAAGACTATATTTCTGAAAATTCTGTACACATCAGTTGATCCACTTTCATGACTTTAAACATTTCTAGATTATATATCGTCTGTACAAGAAAAAAGTCTTTCCAATAACTTTGAATTAACAGGAGATCCAATTATAATGGAATGTTCTCTGAAACCTCACTCCTGCAGGAGGTTTCTGTATCAGCCTTGCACTCCTCACATGTATTAACATCATGCCCTGATCTATCTTGATACAGAATGCAGGGTTCACAGGTATATATTTCTGAATATTCTGAATACATTTTTTGTGCCCCTTTTATGAATTCATTCCACTCATTAAACCTTAAGGAGATCCCTTGAGGAGTAGCATATTTCCTTCCATTTGCCATTTTCCATAACCTTACAGATACGTTTCTATAAGGATATGCACAGGTGATATATATGCCAGATCCCAAGTAATAACTGGAGTCCACATCTTTTTTACCATCTGAAATCTTCTCAACAGCAGACTTAATGAACTCAACGTAATGTAAAATTACAACTAATTTAGGTACGGTGAGTTTAATGCCTTGATTTTTGACCTCACCATCTTCCCATTCTTTCAAATATATATTTTCAATAAGTCCATGAGAGCCTTGATATATTACATACTTGGATCCTCCAAGATGAAATGTCCTTTTGATGACAGTTGGAGTACCTTCACTGAGTCCTGTTCCAGTAGGTTTCGCATCAGTACATTCACTTGTGGGTACATTACTCATCAGAAGACTCAAAAGTGAGTCCTCAAAAGTTTCTGAAATCTTGCTAGTAGAGGTACTTGCTAAAGACCTCTTATTCTTGCTTCCACCCAAACCATCACTCTTCCTTTTCTTGGATGCATTATTAGATTTAACTACTGCTGCCTCAGCCATTATGCAGATTTGAAGTTCAGCGAGGATACAACTATGAGGTCACAACTACCAGATAAATGTGAAAAATCTTCAGTGTAGATTCGATGACAATCAGCATTATTCAGGAGTTTATATAGATTTAGAGGCAGATGCAGTTGCACAGCTTGGACCAATGGGATTGTAACATTCAACAAAAAAGGCTGATGAGGCAGTTAATAATTGCAATACAAGCAAAAAAATTAGCCTGTAATGCATGTAGAGTCTTGTTCCAGGTTCATCAAGGATAGATGTCGAAATATGACCTAAAAATTAACAATTTCATTCAAATGATGCAATCATGTGAAATATTTCACAAGTGAGCTGTTTACCAGTTAATACGTTGAAATAATGTTGCATATGGACCTTGTTGTGCTACATATTATTATGCTGAGTTGTTTTGTTGGCTGTTGTGCTACATATTATTATACTGAGTTGTAGCATATGGATTGTAGGTGTACACGTGTTTGTTTACATATTGAGTAAATTCTAGATCAATAGCCCACCAAATTATTTCTCAATCATCCAGGCATTTGAATATAAGACAATTAAGAAATTTAAACATATTGGATTGTCTAGTTATATGCATTGTACTGTCTATTTTACTGTCTAGTTAGATGCACTTAGTGACCAGATAGATCTTTGAGTGATACATTGGAATTGAAAGACATCATATAGGCTTCAAGATATTTTATTACATTTTTTTTACAACAAATGATAATTGAGAAATGGATTTAACATTAAAACAAAGGCACAATGCTCCTCCATTGGGATGTCGTAGGTCTCCCACTCTGTAAGGTTAAGATTACACCAGGGACAGATAACCTTATCCCCTTCACCAGAATAATAAAAACCAACTTTCACATATCTTTTAGGATGGATTGGGTGAGACTTTGGCCATGTTGCAAAGGTTGATATTCTGTCATCATATCTGAAAAATCCATCTGCATGGTGAACTTTACATTTCGGATCCGATCTAACACCTCTAGCATCCGATGATCTGCCATTTCTTGCATCTGTTCTGTCTCCTCTTTCTGATATGAGAGGGAACCCAACTATATGCCCGGATTTTTCTAGTTTAGTTCTAGTACTTAGAGCAAAACCTCCAACAAACCCTCCAGAGGTTGATCTCATTCCTTTACACTCAGTTGCATCACTGCCTTCATTGGGATTAGCAGTATTTATTCTGAAGTAGTTAGTAGGCTTGGAACCAGCCTTACAGATATCTGAAGTTTATTCAGATTGATTGGACATTTTTAGAGGTTGATGATTGCAGAAAATTTACATTCAAACTGATATTTGACAATTTTTGGAGCGATATATATATATAATTTCCCGAGTAACATTTTGCTGAGATTGCCTTTTATTTATAGCACTTATTAGAGTTCCATTATTTCAAAAAACAGAAAATATATACCGAAAATTTTGACGAAATCGAAACCCTGAATTTAATGCAGTTATCCTACTAGTTGATTATATCCAATCCGAAAAGTGACAGAATATTGAGAAAAGTGTTGGATGTAACAGTATTTGGATGTGTTAGATCGAGGTCTTTCCAAATTTGAAAACCGAAATATGTAGTAATCCTACATCTCCTCACATTAACAGGCAGTGAAATAGTATACAGAAAATGAACTTAAAAATGGTTTATACAGGTTCATTGCCAAATAAATGGGTTGGGGGTTCAAATGAATAAATGGAGAGGGGTTCAAATTAGTAGCATCTCATACATCATATCTATTCAGGTTCAAATAAGTGTTATCAGTTATTGCACCATGTATCAGTTATTGCACCATCACCAGCAATATTTGAGGTGATCTCACCCTGTAGCTCTTTCACAAGAGCAGTAACTGTACCAGCAAGTCCTCAGTATTGCACCATCAACAGGCAATAACCTATCAATAGTGATCTAGATCATTTTCCGATCACTTAAGATCAATTTTTACGACTTATGTCGTTCGATTGACTCTAAGGCGCAACAAAACAAAAAGCAGACATCAAAATTTCTGTATCCAGGGGCATAGCAGGGGTCAAGCACCACGGAGAACGCCAGGGGAATGCTCCCAGCTAAGGTGGGTATGCTTTGGTGTACAGGTAGGTTTTGAGCTGCTTTCTGAAGGAGGCCAGCGAGTGAGAGGCACGAATTAGGAAGTGCATTCCACACAGTGGGAGCATCAAATGCAAAACTATTACCAAACTGTTTGACAGATTTGTGAACGGAGGGGCAAAACTTTGGAATGACAAGGAAATTACCACCACTTTGACTGCGCCTGGTGCTATAAGAACTGCTGTAGGAGGAAAGATATGGACCAAAATACATGGGAAAGCCTGTGTGAAGATATTTATAAACAAGTGTGGCCATCTTGAACACTGTGCGCTGTTCAACAGGAAGCCAATGCAGTTTCTTTAGCACAGAAGTTATACTGGTGTATCGACTGGTGTCTGATACAATTCTGGCTGCACTATTTTGGACTAATTTGCATAGATTGAACTTGGAGAGGCTCCTGAAAAGTGAGTTGCAATAATCCAGCCGACTACTAACCAGAGCATTAGCCACAAGCACAGAAACATCATGAGTGAGAAACCGCCTGACATGTCTGAAATCACTGAGTTTAAGAAAACAACTTTTGCAGACATTTTGAACATGCTTGGACAAAGAAAAGTCTGAATCAAACCACACACCCAGATTTTTTACTGAATCAGCAGGGCAGAGTGAGTTGCCCAAGATATTAATTTGAAAACATGCTTTCAACTTGTCCCTCTGTCCCAAAGATGATAAACTCAGTCTTGTCTGGATTCAATTTGAGCTTACTAGTGGACATCCACTCTTTAACATCGTCTAGGCACCTATTTAGCTTTTCAAAGGCAGCAGATACATTCTTCTGGGATAAATGTATATAAACTTGGCTATCATCTGCATAGAAATGAAACTTTATTCCCTTATGTCTACTGATAATCAAACTGAGGGGGGTGGTGTACAATGAGAACAGCAAAGGGCCCAGGATAGAACCTTGGGGAACGCCAAATAGGAGTTTACAAACATCTGACAAAGTAGATCCAATTTTTATTGATTGGTAACGGTCTGTTAGGTAGGATGTGAACCATTTCAGAACACAACCACCAACACCAAACCAGTTTCGGAGGCAACTAAGAAGAGTGGAATGATCTATGGTGTCGAAGGCGGCAGACAGGTCAAGCAATACCAAGGCAGTAGTTTCACCTCTTGACAATGATAAGTGAACTTCATTTTTTATGTAGAGAAGAGCTGTCTTAGTTGAATGGCCGGCCTTATATGCCGACTGGTACGGATTGTCTAAGTTATGGACATGCATATGTTCTAATAGCTGCTTAGCAACCACACATTCTACCAGTTTTGAGATAAAACTGAGGCCAGATACAGGACAATAATTTTTCAGGTCATTTGAGGGAAGATTTGGCTTTTTAATAAGAGGAGTGACCATAGCAGATTTGAAAGCGTCAGGGACGCATCCCTCCATGAGTGGGCAGTTAACCAGCTTTGTAAGGGATGGTAACAGTATATCAATGCATTCCTTGATAAGAAATGTCGGCAAAGGATCCAACAGGCATGATTTTGTTGGTGATGTTTTAATTATTTTATCAACAGCCTCCTCAGAAACTTGCCTAAAGACGTTAATTTTTGGAGGATCTGAAGGAGGGTGAATATCATTTTCAGTGCCAATGGAACCAAAGTTATCTCTAACAATCCCTTCTAGCTCTACTTCTTTATGTACATAAGTGCGTCAAGCCGGCGTGTTTCTTTTTAAACAGAATGCTAGAACTTTTGTGCGCGTGTCACGCAACCCACAGGGTTCCCCTCACTGAATACTTTAGAAGAGACCTCCGATGGTTTGCCACTTTTCTTCCCTTGTATAATGGGTGTCCTTATGATCATAGGCTCTGTGACGCGACACTAGAGCTTGATGCATGCCTGACGGGCCTGGGGGGGGGGGGGGGGGGGGGGGCGTTCTAGTAATTATGTGTATCACCTTCCCATTGAAAAAGGTTATCTACAGTGGACAATAGTCCATTTAGAAATGATAAACATTACTGAGAATGCGTTTATTTCACTCCCAGTGGTCGGGAAAGAGTCATGATACGTGGCGACAATGAAGCAGTAGTCACAGTGCTGCATTGGGGAGGTAGCATTTTGGGTGCTACCTTATTCAGTGGCTAGCATTGTTTGTGTTTCACCTTAAGTCTGTGGTTTGACCTCTGACCTTTGTGACACATGATTTTCCCGCTGTTTTGTTAGAATTTCCCTCCTGCCTCACTTTAAAGCCAGTTTTCAGTGAGGCAAGCCGCCATTTTATTTTTAAGAACTTTTGTATAACTGGCAGTTAGTGTTATTTTGTGATATACATCATGTTTTATAGTTTTAGTGCAGTTTTAATCAGAGACTTGATTGTACATAAGTACCTGTGGGACACTTTGCCTCAGGGCGAATGCTGAAGAAGTGGATTTATGACTCTGCTTTGAGTCATGCTTGAATTTGCTCTGTTGTGTGGAGCGCTTCTTGAGGGCTGTATTCACTTATTTGATTCACATTAGGGCCATATTAGCCCATCTTTTGTCATCTAAATTTAGACCAAAGTCAAGCACGATCCAAAGCAGTATTCTGTTTATATTCTAGAATGGTGAAAACTTTTGACTGTATCAAATGTGGGGGTCACCACGTACAACCCATAAATAGAAACTGTAAAGTGGGAAAGGTCAAAGACATGCTTGTGGACGCTAATTCACAAATATTGCAAGAATTAAAGAAACTCAGTGGTAGAATGACATAGATGGAGGACAAAATGGAAGCACTAGGTTCCACGGTTTCATCTCCTGCTAGAAGTAAAACTTCCACTCTGTCACCTCAAAGGTCACCTGCAACCAGCCAGAGGTCACAAGCAATGCATTCTCCAGAACAAGACCTGCTACTCCCTACCTTGTCTACCCTGCGCCAGTCAAGAACCGTACAAGAGCAAGTGGACACAAGGATCCGCGAACTACAAGGACTTGATAAAGGCAAGTTTAAATCACAAAGGGGTGGATCTGAAACAATTTGGGTAAAGAAGGAAGTGGCCTGGCCACAGAATCATGTACTGGGGGGTAGCTCCAAAAATAGGATCAATTATGACAATTTAACTATAAGTCAGTGGGTGTCCGGATTCGCTACTATTATTAGAGATGAAAGTGACTTAAGTATCAAGAATCAAATGCTCGAATACCTCGCAGAAATCATGGAAAATTCCCATGACTTTGGGTGGGCGGCTGCAAAAGGCTCGCATGCAGTGTTATTGTGTATGATGGAGGAGGGTAGGATTACATGGGATGAAACCCAAAAGATTGACCGCGTTCGCAGAGCTTACGCTCATAGGTCGGCCTCCCTACCTCAAGGTACACATAGTAACAAAAAGTCGGGCACCAAAGATCCATCAATGCCATGTAGGTATTACCAGAAAAATTCTTGCTCTCATAAGGGCGATCATGACACTGGTGGCAGATTGTACACTCACGTATGTAGCTACTGCCATTCACAGGGCAAAAATTTTACACATTTGCTTAAAGACTGCAAGAAAACAAAATACGAGTAAGGCACTGCAGCAATGCAGTGCCAGTCAGAAAAAGTAGTGACAATAATCGTACTTTTGTAACCAGGGTTATAGTGAATACTTCCAAAAATCAATCAGGAAGCAAAAATTGGAAGTTAGATTGGGCAAAAGCCAACAATCAGTCATATGCGTGGGTACTTAAGCAGAACCATGTTCCAACAGTCATTGATAAAAGTAAACATGTCAATAAGGTTGGAAATGTCAAAAAGTTCTCAAAAATTGTTAAAACCAAATGCATAACCAATGAAGGTCGTACTAATGAAACCCGCACTTAAACTCGTCCCACAAAATAACCCAAGTGAAAAAATGTGTTCCAAAGGTTTCAACAGACGATAGAATACCAACACACAATAGATTTGCAATATTGAATAATATTGACAATGCTGAATGTGTATTAGGTAATGTAGAAAAGGTCGTGGATAACAGGTTGTCAGATCAGTTTGTGGATTGTAAACATGACATTAGTGATGGAATAACTGCAAGTTCGTTATGTAATGACAGCAAAAAATTACAGCAACTTGATGGTACGGATAATCCATCTTATGAAAGTAGTAATACTGTCATAGTCCATGAAAATGTTATAACATCAAGTAAAAGTACTGTTACTGATGCAGGTGAGTTAAAAATTTCAAGAAAAATTTCAAACCATCATAGTCACCCTAGCGTCAATTTGGAAACTGACAAATACGAACTGGGTTTGTGATTCCGTCCTCGGCACAGAAATCACATTGCTGTTGCTTCTGATAATAGTACGTTTCGTAGTTGGAACAATCAAACACAGGACAAATTCGGGTTCATCCGTTTAGGGGATCTTACTTTGCCCCCATCAACCTTCAAAACCAAAGCAAAGAATATATTTTTGATGTCCACAGACGCATTAAAGTGTCGGGTACTCATAATTTTATGCAATCACAAATTCAAGTTCAATCTCAACTAAAACCTGAAGTTTGGCAAAAATATTTGAATAACTATTGGGACTCACAACTGGTTTTACTCCTCAGATATGGCTTCCCCCTTGATTTTGACTATACCTCACCATTACAAAGTGTTCATGAAAACCATAGCTCAGCTACTGAGTATACCAAAGATGTGCAGGCTTACCTCAGTGAGGAAAAACAGTTTGGGGCTATTTTGGGGCCTTTTCAGGAAGCCCCAATTGAAAACCTTCATGTTTCACCATTTTTAACCAGAGATAAACCTGGGGGTTCTCATAGACGTGTAATAGTAGATTTGAGTTTCCCTCATGGGTACTCTGTAAATGCAGGTGTCCAGTCTGATACTTACTTAGGCACCCCATTTCTGCTTACACTACCTACAATTGATAACATCACCAATAAAGTCAAACAGTTAGGCAAAGGTTGTCATTTGTACAAGATTGACCTCAGTAGGGCTTTCAGGCATGTTAAACTGGATCCCAAAGATTATAATCTCTTAGGCTTAAGGCTTAATGGCCTATATATTGACAGTTGCTTGCCCTTCGGGTTTCGGCATGGTTCGGCCCTGTTTCAATGCCTAAGCGATGCAGTACGCTTTATTATGGCCCAGAACGGCTTCTCAGTCACAAATTATATAGATGATATCATTGGTCACTCTGTTGTTAGCCAATCAAGCAATTCTTTTCAATATCTTAGAGCTCTCTTACTAGAACTAGGTTTTGACATTAGAAGAAAGTTGTCACCCCTGCCACTAAAGTTACATGTCTGGGTGTGGATATAGATACTGAACAGTTCACTGTATCTATACCTCCTGAAAAAACTGTAGAAATTTTGACAGAATGTAAAGCTTGGGTTGATAAAGCACAATGCACTAAAAGGCAATTGCAATCTTTGCTAGGCAAGCTGCTCTATATAACTAAATGTGTTCGCCTTTCAAGACCATTTCTCAACCGAATGCTTGATCTGTTAAGAAGTTCAGATAAACTGACAAAAATCACACTTACTACTGAATTCAGAAGAGACCGGAACTGGTTCCTGGAATTTATTCCCAAATTTAATGGCAAAGCTTTCATATCTCATAATCCGGTCATGGAAGAAATTGAGTTGGATGCCTCCCTTCAGGGATTGGGTGCCAGATGGGGTAGTCAAGTGTATAGTATCCCAATTGCCCTGGGGTATGAAAATATGTCGATTGCGCATTTAGAAATGCTAAATATCCTGGTGGCCATTCGAGTGTGGGGCCCTCAGTGGTACGGCAAGGCAATTCGTGTTGCATGTGATAACCAGGCTGTAGTCATGGTTTTAAATTCTGGCAAAACTCGAGATCTCACCTTGGCTGCCATTGCTCGGAATATCTTCATGGAAGCTGCTGGCTTTGACATATTTTTGAAAACCATTCATATAATGGGTGTCACGAATGAAATTGCAGATAGTTTGTCCAGATGGACAATAGCAGAATATTTCAGGAAAAAATTTTATAGCCTGTTACCTAATCATGTATGGGTGCATACCCCTAACAATGCTCTTACAATTAACTGGTGTATTTAATCTCTTCAGATAATCCATCCATGATCTCACCCTTAACATACAGAGCCACCAGCAGACTCAAACTCGCCTTTGCGGATTCTACCTCCAGAAGTTACCAATCCAAATTCAAGATTTTTGTAGCATTCTGCTCTTTTGCTGTCATTGATATACTCCAACTCTCACCTTTGGATGTGCTCACTTTTCTAGAATTTTTAAACTTTAATAAAATCACCCAATCGAGTATAGTAAATTACTTGTCAGCTATCAAAACCTCCCTAGCTATGTACGGGTCCAAACATCCAGTTTTTCTGATCCCAGAATGAAGTTATACAATAAAGCACTCCTGAGGCACAGACCCCTCAATCCATCCATAAAACCCAATCATTGATACTGATACACTTCAAGAAATGGTCATTCAGTGTGACAGGATGCACATGGGGCACATATATCAGTCAGCAATATTACTAGCCTTCTTCAGTTTTCTCAGGATCTCAAATTTAGTCCCTCAAACCATTTCCGGTTATGAACCCATGAAACAGTTATCTAGAGGTGACATTATATTTGGTCCCCCTGGTATCAATCTCTTACTGAAATGGTCAAAAACTCTTCAAAACAGAGATAAAGTCAAAGTCATTAAGATTCCCTCTCTGGGCAAGTCCCCCTTGTGCCCAGTGTCAGCTATCAAACACTTACTTGCAACCACTCCAGGCTCCAACAACTCACCCCTGTTTCAAATCCAATGTTTTCACAAATGGGTTCCTTTTACTGATACTAGGCTCCGAAAATTTCTGGCCAAACTTCTTAAAGTTCTTAATCTGGCTTCCTGTGGTTACACTTTTCACTCCCTCCGCCGTTCAGGTGCCACCCTGGCGTTCAATCTCAATGTGCCTATGCAGGATATCCAGAGTCATGGCACCTGGACGTCGGAAGCAGTCTGGGTTTACATCACCCAAGACCACAATGCTGCAGAGACTGTAGCCCACTCCTTTTACTCCCTTCTACATGTCTAACCTACCAACTACTGGGGTTTGGGGCATTTTATACTCTTTATATAAATTTTTAAATGTCAATACTCTATAATTTATAATTTTTACATATAAATATCTACTAATAAACACCTTATCTTGAATCAGTAAACCAAATATCAGTTAATTACACCAGACTTTCATTCATAAGTCTAAGTTTGAACTTAATTTTACTTTAAGGTGACTTAATCACCTCTTGTTTACTATTCTTACATTTAAGGCCACCTTTGATTGATCTTAACTTGAATGTTTGATGACCTTAGGGTCAACTCTAAGTGTCTATATGTAATGGTTGTTTAAGGTGGCCTTAGAACATGTTATGTATTACGTAATGTAATGTTTCCAGACTTTCATTCATAAGTCTAAGTTTGAACTTAATTTTACTTTAAGGTGACTTAATCAACTCTTGTTTACTATTCTTACATTTATGGCCACCTTTGATTGATCTTAACTTGAATGTTTGATGACCTTAGGGTCAACTTTAAGTGTCTATATGTAATGGTTGTTTAAGGTGGCCTTAGAACATGCTATTGTATTACGTAATGTAATGTTTCCAGTATGTAAATATATTATAGAATTAATCATATTAGAATAAAATAAATTCCCCACTTGTCTTGTATATTTGCCAATCACAAGGCCAGGACACTGTTGGGGAAAACGCGCAACTCTTTCCTGGCCGCAAGTGCCAGATACATATGAAATACTTCAGCAATTCACAACATTGATGTGTAGTTTAGTCATATAAGAGGGGTCAATAATACTGTAGCAGACCTTTTGTCAAGATGGCAGGGCAGTGCCCAGCAGTTTCAAATGTTACACACTATATTGGTAGACCAATATGGCTTAAAGTTTCAAGTGATATGTTGGTTTTATTTATTTGTTTATTTATTTGGGGTTTTACGTCGCTTTAAACACTGTACAGGTCATATCACGACGGGTAGTTGGAAGGGCAGAGGAAACATAGAGTTCGCTAGGGTTGTGTACTGTAAACTGCCGACCAACGGCAAGCAACTACCAGCTTTCCCACTTAAGGCCATCACGGGGATCGAACCCCGGCCTCAGAGGTGGGAGGCGAGAGTGTTACCACTCTCCCACCGTGGCCCCCAAGTGATATGTTGGACATTAATCCTCATTTGTAGTATCAGATTGTATAATGTGTGTATAGGCTATGATTGTGTGGGATTTGCCCCCTGTGGAGGACTAGAATGTTATGCATAACAGTAAAGTTACTACACTTTGTACATTCAGATCATGATTCACTGGCATCACTCTCTGCAAAAGCATCAGCCAGATCACAGGAAGCTTTACGTCCCAAGACACGTCAAGCTTATCTCAACATGTTTCGTGTATTTGTAGCATTTTGTATTTTCAATAAAGTATTGTTGTGTAAAGTGAATTAAAAAGTCGTGATGGCATTGTTGGAATGCTTAGTGTTGAATCGCTGTTCTACTTGTGTTGTCACAAATTATGTATCAGCTGTCAAGGCTTATTTTGTCCTTTAAGATTTGAATTTTCTGATTTTCGACCATCAAAAAAAAAATTAAGTATTACCTCAAATCACTCAAAATCAACAGACCCCTTTCAACAAAATCACACAATTTGATAGATATCTCGTGGCTTATCTCAATTTCAACTGAATGTGCAAAATTCAAATCTCCAGCTGTGTACAGAGCTATTTTTCTTACAGGTTTTTTGGGTTTTCTGCGGCTGTCCAACTTAGCCCCGCATTCTCTGTCCTCTTTCGATCACACCAGACTCTTAACAGGGGAGGATGTATTTTTTTCCAAAAAGCATGTAAAGATTCTCATAAAGTGG
The DNA here is from genome assembly GCA_964017235.1 of Sabellastarte sp. h YS-2021. NCBI lineage: Eukaryota > Metazoa > Annelida > Polychaeta > Sabellida > Sabellidae > Sabellastarte > Sabellastarte sp. h YS-2021. Next base: position 144,613,862 of record OZ024928.1, read on the forward strand.
TCAAAAACAATGCAAACTAGAGACAAAGTGCAATTTATAACCCTACCAAGGTTATTGGGTGTCTATATCTCTCCTTAGAAGGCGCTGAAATCATTGTTTCACCTTTATCCCATGACCTCTCAGACCTCTTTATTTCAAATACCTGCTCCTGGGGGTTTGAGTCCTGTAACAGATTCCAGGGTAAGGAAAATATTGAAACACTTAAATATAAACCTTGGTCTTTCCCCTGCATTCTTTACCTTTCACATCCCTATCAAAGACATAAAGAGGCATGGTACGTGGTCTGGTGAATGCGTCTGGAGATATATTCAATCGGATCACACGTCTGGGGAAGCATTAGCTAATGCTCTAGCTTTGTCTATCAATAATGGTTAATATTGCTTCTACCCCTACATGTTGGGCTCGAGGGATTGGTGATGTCAAGGTCATGTTTTGGGGTAACTGAAGGTTATTTTAAAACATTACCTGTAACTCGTCTTCTATTTTACCCTCTAGGGTCTCTGGCTCGCAGCTTACGGGAACTGGGGGCTCGTTAGTTGAATCACGAAATTTCTTTTGATAATTTGTTTCATGACCCCTGCTTTGACCTTTCCCCCTTGACCTCCTGCTGCTGTGACCCAGGGTCACTTTTGGGAAACCTATTTCAAGTATTCACTGGTAATCATAGTAAATTTTAAGTGTTAATTTCTAATCAAAGTAACTTGATGCCTTTAATTCTTCTGCAATGCTTGTTTATAGAGATGGACAATGAACTCTGATTAGCTATGTTATGGCATTGCAGTTATGTAATATTTTACTCATTTATGCATTTACCATTGTTGATTTGTACATAATTTTAGAAGTCTTATTTACATATATACGCATAAATAATAAAGATTATATTATATATAATAAACAGTACCCGCATGTTGTAGTTTTTCTGACTTGGGGGTAGGGACTGTGTGACTATGTCCCCCAGCTCAAATCCAGGAACACTGTTAGTGGGAACTTCTATCTTCCTCACTCTGCTGCACTTTTTATGACCAATTTTTCATTGCTAAATAAGCAACGTTTTGTAAAAAAACAAAATCCTAAAATCTATAGTCAGCCAACTTCTAAAACTCAACACTGTCCTATACAATTTGAAAAAAATAACTCCCTTATGTGGACAGGGATTTCAAAACAGACGAGCAGTGCATTGGAAATATGAAGCTGGCTTGTACTACACACTTCCCGGATTGTCTGTTGCTGTAACTGCCTTGTCAGTTTCTGTTCATGGCTTGTCTGTATGTGTTCCCGGCTTGTCCTGCTGAGATGTTACTGACTATGGTTGAAGACTTGAAGACTTTCCATCTTGATGGGAAGCGTCAAAGTCAGGTTGGTAATGTTTACAACAGGCTGGTTTGCTTTCAAGTACGGTCAGTTTGTGTTGACGGCCTGTCTAGAGGTGGAATTCCCACCCTCCAAAAATCCATAGTTACCTACAGGTTGCCTCCAGTGGAACACCCCCATGACAAAAAAAGTGAAAACATGTGTGAGCATTAAACAAATCCAAAATGAATGCATCGAAAGAACACTTGGCAAAGCTTGATGTAAGGTTGTATGGTATCAAAATTCCCGTCTAATTGAACAGAAATAGGAACAGTGAAAGAATTGGTAAAATAGGTAAAATATATTGAGAAAGACATAACTTGAAATAAAATGAGATGGAAGACATCAGCTTTTGATGAATAACCGAAAACTGGAAACATTTGAAAAAAAATACCAACCTTACAGTAAATATATAAAATCTCTTGGAACAGTCTATTCATCAAAGTACCCACTATATGTTTGTATACATCCTAATGTTATAACAGACCTATATGGAAACTATATTATCAAATAACTACTTAAAAGTTGTACTGAAACCTATCTTGGACTTTGCTCAACGCACCTGAAAGATAATGGAACCACACAGTGGACCCACACATATGTATATGTGCTGTCGACTGAACTTAAAATTGGGAGTCCTGTTCACAGAAATGAAAATCTTGATTCTCACTTTGTTTTCAACTCCTGCTGACAAAATAAAAAAATATATATAAAAACAGGCTTTATTTTTGTGCAGAGATAGTTCCATTACAAACAGATGCTGTTATAAAAAGAAAGGCATTTACACCAAGTGACATCAATAGCGTGGCATGTCAAAACAGAATATAGACTTGTAAATAATGGTATAAAGAGGTAAATCAGACACTCATGAAAGGAGAAACTCAGGAAAAATTGAAAATAGTAGGTACTATAGGTGAATTGTTTTTATTTGGGTTTTAACGTTGCTTTCAACATAGGTTAATGATTGGGCAAAAAGACAGTGACTGCCAACAGAAAGATCTTTCTCAAAACTTATTGGTGGACCCTAGCAGCTCGAATTTTAAAAATTTTTTGTGAATGTCCTTTTTAAGCTTAAAACTCACTAGACCTGCGTATGCGTACGCATATGCATTTGCGTATATGCAATAAAAGCTTTCAGTGTAAATTATAGTATATAAACTCACTATCTGCGTTGCGTATATTGCCTTGCGTTGCGTGAATTCTCAACGCATTGCGTTGCGTATCAAAGCTACAGGGGGGGGGGCTTTTTTACGCATACGCAATGCGTAGAAGTGACTTTCAGACCTGATATACTACAGTATATATATATATATATGATATACTGATACAGCCACCCAAAGTTTTATGGTTTGAATCAGCTATGGAGAAACTATTTTACGATAGACACGAAATAGTATTTACGTCTTTATGTGCCTTGCTGGAGAGGGATATAAAAACATAAACCAATATACTGGTTGGGTGGCTGTGTATGGTTCCTTCAGTGTTTTTGTTTAGGGGGCTGGAGGTGGTGTTAAATGCATAAGTGAATGATGTATTTTTCCCTCTGAATAAACAAAGTCTATACTGGAAATCAATATCAAAACTTAAATTACGCATAATAAATCTACGCAGATTCAAAACAGGGGAGTTTTTACTGCACGCATACACAAGGCTATGCATGCATACGCATACACGTACGCATACGCAAGTCTAGTGAGTTTTAAGCCTAACAGACAATAGGTACATGCGTTGCAACAAACCTGTAACTTACACTGTTTTTAACACACCATGAGCATAGTTTACAAAAACCATGAGCATAGTTTACAAAAAGACATTGGGTTTTGTCATTACAGAACCTACACAAGGACAACACAGGCACAGTACTTTCATTTTCAGGCACAGTTATTTATATGAAGCCGTGGCCCTGGCCTGTTTGGTGGATCCATTTGATTTACCTCTACCCCTCTGCCCTTTCATCCAGAGGGGACCCATTGAAATTTTTCTGATTGTTGTCCAGACTGGTGTTGATCCTGTAGTAGTATAGAGTGGGCACTAGACCCCCCCTCCCCCCATACCGCAGTGATTGTGGTGCACTTCCGGTTCCGCTTGCACATGTGCACTGGGGCATTTCTGTTTGCACATGCGCAGTGGAGCATGAGAGACCATTTGTTTTTTTTTTGCTGGCAAATCCCTCCACAGTCTTTGATGTCTCATATTTCAAATGCTGCATAGATTGCCCAAGGCAAAATGCCTATAACTTTGGGGAAGGTAAAAAGAGGTCTGTGCGAAGTCCACCAGAATCACCCGAGCCATTAGGGTATCCAGTAAAAATTCATGGCCCAGTTATCAGGGGGTACTTTAATAGAATCCTTTCTTACCAATTTCCTGGTGAATGGGTTGTGGTCCTTATCAGGAGCTTGATATTCAAGTCCAAGTTATATTCAGCAAGATCTTTTTTACTGTTTGTAGAACTACCAGAAGACTAGGAGAGCGGATACATGTGAGTCAAAATAATTGTAACTTGTCCTATAACTGTAACCTGAGAAGGATCTACCAGTTTTTTTCCTTCCCAAGCTTGTATAGTTAGGTAAAGAATTGCAAAATAATGATCTTTGGACAAAAGATGACAGTACTCACACTCACACAGTGAACACAGGGATCATTACACTAAACTTGTGACAAGGAATATCTACTGTGAGGACTGACACATTTCTGTCCAGGTGATGCCTTGAAGCCAAAAAAACAGGACAGATAAGAATTCACGTGTGCAAAGAACAAACACAAAATAACAGAATTTTTATAAAACAGTGTTCATTTGTTCATCTCAAATGAAAAAGATGAAGTGACATCACGTCCCACCAGCGAGTGAAGGTATTATAATCATCCAGTGAGGGACCAGTCTCGAAAGAGTAGAAATCCAGGCAATCTTTTGCTGATGTTGAGCAGGTCTGCCTTGCACTGGATAATAGGGTTATGTCTGCTAGGTAGGATATGTAAAAGGAATAAAATTAGTAAATAGTATTAGTAGTGGAAAGAATGGGACTCGATACGTGTGTAGTGAAGGTATAGAATTAATTAAATAATACACAAGTTGGAAGTAATAGATCAGATTGAATTTAAAATGTTGCTAAAGGGAGTGACAGTAAATAATTATTTTATTTGGGTTCTGACATTATAGTTTACAGTTTGGATAATTTCAGCCATTTTTCGGTCTCATTTTAGAATGACTCATGAATATTTTCACAAGTAAACAACCAAAGTTCAAATTAAACCCGTTTAATATTCATTATCATTAGATAACTATGGGAGATCTATAATTTTGACTTGTAAGAATTTTTTATTTTAGTTTTTTTCTGCAAAACTTCTTGACCTGTACCAATGTTCATTAAAAGCAAATTCCATTAAAGGGCATCTATCAACAAAATTTAGACTACAATGATGGGAAAATAAATTTTTATTATTCTTTTAACATGTTCTAACTTACTACTGACATGTGAAAATCAGTTCTGAATATTTCTACAAACATATATTCATACATTATGATATCAATATGTTGACACAATGTCCCCACATAGAATACATTGAATAAATATTACGTTTGAGATACTGCAAATTTCTGCAAGTGCTTACTGTAACAACCAAGTTATCATAACTAATAACTCAACCCAAGGAAAGGCCCCCTCACTGAAGTCATCACATAGGGAGACAATGGAATAACTGACTTGAGAATGTAAAGCATAAGATTATTCTTAGGCTATTACTTTAATTGTATAATCACAACTCAGGGAAACATGGATGGATCACCATAAATAACAAATGTTCCATTATAAATGGTGTAGAAGACGGTAAATTTTCTACAGGTGGCTTCCCCTAGCCAATCACAATAGAGGTCAAATTAAATGGGACACTTATGAACAGAAGTGGGAAATAAACTTTTTATTTCACATCTACACTTCTACGTTTTTTTCTTCCAAGTATTAGCTTATCTTTGGAAAACAGTCATTTTTATTTTTTACCACGACACTCTTGATTTGTAATTGACATTTTTTTTATCTATTAATGTCATCATAATGATTGTAAACATGTTACACACAATATACACATAAAGGGGATTTTGAAAACATCTATTTCTGTTGTAAAATGTACAAATTCAAAATGCACACAAATACACTCATTGTTATTTATTTATATTTTATGTTAATACAGTGACATAGATCATACAGCAAACATAGTATAAGCTACAAAACTAAAAGTATTTTAGGTATTTATAAGGTACACTATAATTAATTTTTCTACCACCAAAGACGATAATAAAAAGTAATGGAATGGCAAAAGATGACAGCTGACATTTTTGAAGTGTTGGAGCTATTACATGAAAGAAGATCTACAGAATCAAATCTGTTTTCTCAACTAATGTATTTGCATTGTTTACACATATTAACCAATGAAAACGTGCATGTTCAAATGACCAGTTATTGCACAAAAGTAAGTTTTTTGCAGCATTAAACAGATTACAGGCTTGTCCATTATGAACATTTTTAAAATTTCAAATTTAGTTACTCCAGCTGATTAGTAAATGAGATTTATTTGCTTCATCATTATACATAGATCTATGTTGTACAGCTACTGGATTTTCTATAACAGATCAATTTTGTTAGAATACAAGTGAGAATTAATGATATCTTCTACATGTTCACAACTTTTATTTGGTGATTGTCCACTTTTTCCTTCAAGTGCAAACTTTGTGACACAGTAACAATATATTCATAATTAAGGTAGGTAATAATGGACCTTAGGCCCCTTAAATCCTTTTCATACTTTAGCAAGCATGATGTAGTAAGATTGATGTAGTTCCTCTTTCCAATTAATTTTTGTGCATGTTCACTTATTCAAGTTGTGATAACTAACTGATAATTATCTTGCTTAACTTAATTAGCTTTTCAGTGAAAAAAAAAGATTATTTCTTTGGAGAGAAATCAATAGACTTTTATAATCTCTGTGTCTACTGTAACTGTGTCTTCTGTAACTTGATGGCTTTTATTTACTTTTTACACTAAGATGGAAATAACAGTATAGTTTTCCTTGACATGTTTACAGAGCTCCTGTATTTTACCACGGCTATGATTAATATTATCTTCAGCGTCAGTGAATTTGTGCCTGCCTATGTTAAGTAAAAGTGGACAAGTTCAGACATGTCCTCACTTTACTCAAAGACAATCTAAAGACAAAGTATATTTGCTCAAGACAATCAGATTTCAATATATCCAATCTTGCAGATCTGACTGAATCCTAAAAGTTGATTTTCTCAAAATGGTGAAAATGTATCTCATCCACTTCTGCAAATGGAGCTTTAAATTATACACAGCTAAAGTAATTATTCAAATTCATATTTAGTTTTCGTATTATTTCTTGTTAGATTTAATAAAAAAAAATACATGAATAATAGTTATCTATTTTTCACAATAAATCAAAATTTTAAAATCTAAATCTTAATAAACCTCTAGGTATACTTAACAATCTTGGCTTAATGCAAATTATAAAAGACTCAGAAAATAAACAGATGTTCAAAGTTTAATTATTTCAAGCTTTAAATCCAAAACTCTCCTCATGGAACGTAACTCATCCCAATCCATATAACTTCCTTCAAGATGGCGGATGCCAGTTTCACTTGGGGTGTATGCCAATCGACCATGGAGAACTCTACGGTTGTTGAAGCATGAAATATCTCCTGGTATAGTACAAAAAATAACTAGGTTTTTGTTTCTACAATCAAATTCTGTTAGTTAGATAGTTATAAAAATAGTATTGGAAATGTCCGTACCCCAAAGCCCGGGGAAACAATTTTTGACACCATGAGATGTAGAGGAAGAAGTGAAGCAGAAAAATATCAGGAGACTTTCAAAGCAAACGTGTCAGTTATCTAAAGATCCAAATAATGTTTAAGTAGAGAAAATAACGTCTAAGAGAGGGAAAAGGTATGTAAAGATAAAGTATTAAAACAACACAATTACAACATTAATTGGTAAACTAAACATTATGAAGCTGTAAGATTTATTAATTGAAATATAGCTGTAAATAGAAATAGCATAATTAAATAAAAGCATATATAATAATAAGTAACAGCAATCCATATATCTTTTTGATCAGATAAATATATCTAAAATATGGCAGGCGAACACACTTTGGTAAGACCCAGGGTTAAAGGTAAGACTATGATTAAACAAACCTACATTCCTCAAGTAATGACTCATCCAAAAATCAACTTCCTACACATTGTAGTTTTGAGATATGGCCCAGACAAAATTTTAATGATCAAGGTCACTACGGCAAGGCCAAAGGCCAAATCAAGGTCTCACAATGATATACAGACCCTAATCAATGTTCATACCAAATATCAACCTTCTACAACTTACACACCATAACGCTGTACACCTTCATCCCCAACCAATGTCCCTACCAAGTATCAAATTCCTACACCTTACGGTTTCTGAGATATAGGCTGAACAATATTTTAAAATTCAAGGTCACTATGGAAAGGTCCAACGTCAAATCAAGGTCACATCATAATGCTGTACACCTTCATCCCCAACCAATGTCCCTACTAAGTGTCAAATTCCTACACCTTACAGTTTCTGAGATACAGCCCGGGACGAACTATTTGCCATGGACCAGCTGGCCGTACCAGCAACACCAGCACTGCCCTTCAAGGCTATGGGGTGAAACTGTTAATTTTGGGTATGTTAAGGTTCTTTGCATGTGGGATGTAGTTAGAGTCAAAATCAAAGTTGGGGTATCACTTCCCATTCAACAGCCCAGGGTCATACTGGGACAGGCCCTCAGCATTCTCACTTGTGGGAGTCGATCCCTCACAGAGGTGAGTGCCTGTGGGTAGATGCCATATGTGCCAACCACTAGGCCACCGTGGACTTCTGGGTGTAGGTCGAGAGTCCTGACCATTAGGACAAAACAGCAAGGGATCACAAAGTCCAAGCCACATTTTACATATGTTTTTTACATGTGATATATACTCATTTTACAATGCAAAAAGCATAAAGAAACATTTATTAAAGCTAATCTATCCTCTGTGGAATTCCTGTGAGAAGGTGTTTTTTCAATTATTATAGTATGCATGTACTTTGTTAAGTCTCATCCACTGTTATGGTACATGATCAGCAAAAGTGCTTACCATTTTTCATTTTGTACTTGATGCAGTTGCTACTGTCATTAAACATGTCTTCTAGTTTCCGATAAGCTTTGTAAAATGGCTGCACCATTTCTAAAGGTACATTGAAGACACTATCTCGAGCTGCTCCACTGTAATGTATATCTTCTAATTCACCTTCTGCATCCAAACTACAATTTGTACACTTGTTTGTTTTTATGAATAATTTAAAGCAATTAGATAAAATTAATTGATGTGGCAACAAACGTGCGATACTTCCCACAAAAAGGTCATCTACTTGGTTTTACACATTTTTCATTTACTCCTGTGTATATTATATGTTAAAGATGTGTCTATTTTTGTCCGTACATTTGTTGCTCTATCTCATTCCTTGGTTATGTAAATAGATAATTTCAAGTTTCACAAGCAAATTTTAATGCAGAACTTTTAACCTTTTGAACTAATATGTAAAAGCTAATTTTTTTATTAAATTTACTTAATTTTAACAATTAAGCATCAGTTAGGTTCAAGAAGTCTATCTCTCGTAAAAAGCATTTCTAGGAATTAGCAAAATAAATATACATTCTAAAATAATTCAAAAGGCATCATCTAAACATAAAGTTTGGATAAAACTGGGTAAAAATTTTTTGTACTGATATCCTTTTCCAGATACTGTTCAACTGGACACATTGTGATATACAATCAGCAATAAATGTATAACAGGAGATTTTATTGATCAAATAATTAGCTTTACAAACTCTTTTTTTCATATATTATATTTATCCCCCCAAAAATAAATAAATAAAACAAAATATGTAATTTTTAAAGCTAATAACTTTATGTTCTGAATTCTATTAACATTCAGTTTCAACAGTTATGTCAATGCTTCACCTTTTTTACTTACTTCAAAGGAGAAATGTCACAAATAACAAATGACTTGATTGTTTAAATAATAAGGTATTTTTGAAGGGGATGAAAGACATACCTGATTGGAACAGATCTACTAAGCTGATAAAATTCATGCTTTTCTTTACCAACATCACAGATGTCCACTGGTAGAGTTGTAAGGATTTTGTAATATTCTGGATATTCATCCTTCAACTTTCTGACCACATCAAATCCATCAGTAAAGATGTTATCTCCTCCATCTGTTTTCACTTGGGAGATACAGTGCAGCATTTGCACCTGTAGCAAAGAAAAATAACAACATGTTTAAAAATCATTAAAATATACTGTAATATATCTACAAGGAACTACCCCTATAACACAGAAAACATGTAACAATCAATAATCTTTTATTCATGACAATTACCCTCCTAGATCAGTTCTATAGGATTATTTTATGTTTTCTCAGCACTACCCTTAGGCGAGGGTGACTGCATTCTTAGCCATTGCCTGTTGTTCTGGTTTTATAAACAAAGGTAAATATTTCAACCGATATATATCACATCTTACTTGTAAAATGTAAAAATATAACTCACAGTAAGTAAAGGTCTGTATGTACCAAACTAATCGGATACACTTAGATATAAGGCTTCTTTAAGTTAAAGAAAATTGTGCAAAATGGTCCAAAAATAAAAGAGTTCTGGTCATTTTAAGTCAAGGAGTATGCTACATGCTGACGATACCTTCCAAATCAGATGGAAAACTCTTCAAAACAGAAATTTTTTCGCATTGGGCTTCCACCATTTTTGGTGCACACAGATAAGGTATTTTTAGCATTTATTGGATCAGACCATTTTGTATTGTCGTTGGTGTGTATGGGCCATAAATTATAAAGCACTATAAACACATCAATTTGAAAATTTTGATTACTTAAATGTAGCTTTTATAAGCTAAAAGCTTACCATGTGGAACTGAATGCTGATCTTGGGAGGCTGCAGGCCCCGGCCAATGTCCAAGAAAAATAGAAGTTTAGTGTTGGCCATAGCCTGAGGTTGTACTCTCGTGGAACTCTTCTCAATTCATCCTCCTTTTCTCATTGCAATTTTGAACCATACCCCTCAGCTGTAATACAGCGGGCAGGTAGGTTGGAACTCTCTTCAGTTTACCATGTGGAACTGAATGCTGAATCCAACCGCTAGGTGGAGGGATTACAGCTGAGACTGGAAGAAGTAGTCAACTTTTCTTGGATTTTGAAGTAGTAGGTTAGAATGAATGTTTAGAAATACTAGTCTGAGTCCCCTTTACAGTGTGAATGACAGTGTTAAAAAAATGTTTGGATGTTTTGATTGGAGGAGAGAAGTGCAGCCTATGCTCACTTATGAAGAGTAAAGCCCCTAGGACTAAGCCACGATAAAAACCAGCCCTAGGCTTGGGAATCTCATAATTTTTGCCACCCTAAAATGAGATTAAATGACAACCTTAATAAGTCCTTAATACATAATACAATATATACTGAAAAAAGAAAAAGACCTTACCCAACATCCTGATGAGGTAAACATATACCTAGACCCTGGGATTTAGACTCCTGAAGACTTGGTTGTAACGGATATGCCCCCCTTCTTTTCTTTCCGAGGATAACTGGTCTGAGAGGAAGGGTCTAGGACTTGTTGTGCCGCCACTACTGGACCCAGATACATATTGTTGTCGTTGTCTGACCAAGTAAGGTCTTTTAGGTAAAAATTAGTAAATGTGTTGTGAGCTTTCCAGTGACAGGCTTGCATGATTTGGTCGACCGATACCCCACCATAAAAGGTCTTAGAGGCTGCGAAGGCCCTAATGTCATGCGTTTTAACTTGGACAAAGTCTAAGGCTTGTTGCTCTGTTTGTTTATAACAAAGTAGGATGGTTTGTTTTAACCAAGAATAGAAAGTAGTAGGTCTGATGTCTGAGGTGTGTCCTTTCTTGAAGGAAATGAAAAGTAGGGATCGAGACCCTCTCAGGTCTTTGGTTCGATCCATGTAATACCTCAGGGCCTGTACCGGACACAAGGTCCTGTCTTCTTTGAATTGTCTATCTACAATGGTAGTCAAAGCAGGAATAGTCACCGGAGACACACTTTGAGAACCTTCTCTTGCCAGTTGGTTTTTGGCTATGAAATCAGAAGAAGGGAACAAGGCAACCTTTTCCCATTGGCCTAGATTAGATACTTTGTTTGCAACCCAGGCATGAATTACGCTGTGGCACTTGCCGGAGGCCAAAGCTAGCAAGAAAGTAGTTTTGAGAGTAAGATGTTTGAGGTCTGTGTCTTTCATAGGCTCAAAGGGTGATTTTGGTGAGCTCATTAAGAACACCAGAAAGGCTCCATTTTGGGAGATTCCTGGAACTTTTGGGATGATCCCTGTGAAAACTGGAGAGCAGCCCGTTAAGGTCTGACCTTTGGGAAATATGGTGCCCAGTTGGGCCCAAGGTGTCAACAATGGCCGACCTGTAACCATCAATGGTCAAGGGGCGACTGTTTAGATCTTGGTACAAGTACATGAAAAAGTCTGAAACTTGTTTCACAGAGTGAATGGAGAAATCCACCGAATTTTCTCTGCACCATTTCTCAAATAGGGCCCACTTTGGCTTGTAGATGGTTCTTGTTGATAACCTTTTAGGGGTAGCAGTTCTCTCTGCCACCTCCACAGAGAATCCTTGTTCTTGGAGCTGTCTACTCCTAGACACCAGGCGTGGAGGTTGAGATGTTGTGGATTGCTGTGAAACACATAATTGTTGGACTGTTTGAGAAGAGTTGTTGACACTGGTAGCTGAAGTGGGATCTCTATTGAGAGCTGCACTAGGTCCGAAAACCAGGTCATCCCTGGCCAACCTGGGGCTATTACAATAATCAGGCAATTGCATTGCCTGATTTTTTGGATCACCCTGTGATGGAGAGCCGTCGGAGGGTAAACATAGGCAGTGAGGCCCAACCAGTTTATGTTTAGAGCATCTATGTCCCAGGCATTTTGGTCTGGGACTGGAGACATGTACAGTGGAAGTTGGTGGTTCAGATGAGTGGCAAATAGATCTACATGAGGGGTGATCCACTTTTGACAGATCTGTTTGAACACCTGTGGATGCAGTGACCATTCTGTCGACTGCACTTGGTTCGACCTGGACAGAAGGTCGGCCATCACATTCAGACACCCTGGAATGTCTGGCTTCCACAGGAGAGTGCACATCTCTGCTGAGTGAGCTGATCCTTGTTTGTTTATGTAGGCCACCACTGTTGAGTTGTCCGTTGTAACCAACACTGTTGCATCGAAAACACCTGAGTTGGTTTTAGTTTGGATTTCTCCTGATTTATTATCCACCCCAAGGACTGGGTTAGGTCTACCACGGCCTGAGTGTTCACTCGGGCTTCTTCCTGAGACTGGGACCTGATCAGCCAGCCGTCCAGGTATTGGTGAAGTCTAAGTCCCCTCATGAGGGCCATCAGCTTCACTTCTTTTACAATCATTGTAAAACCTGAGGGGCTGTGGCCAGGCTGAATGGAAGAGAGATGAACTGGAATACCTGTGACCTGTGGCAAAACCTTAGGTATTTCCTTGAGTTTGGGTGGATGGGGATGTGAAGGTAAGAGTCTGATGGGTCTATCGACAATACCCATTACCCTGGAATCAAGGAGGTCCTGATGGACTCTGGTGTTTCCATTTTGAACCTTTCTACAAGTAGAAAGGTGTTGACCCTACTTAGGTCTTTTACTGGCCTCCACCTTTGGTGAGGCTTGGGGACTAGAAAAAGGCGACTGTAAAACCTGAGAGATTTTACATTTTCCACCCTTTCTATTATTGTATTCTTTGACAGAAGAGACGGAATACAAGTGGCCAGAGCTCGGACTTTTTGAAGGGCCTTGTATCCTGACTGAATTAGAGAAACTCTGGCAAGATTTGGTTTTGAAATGAATGGAAGAATGTAACCATTGGTGATAATGTTTAACACATTGTTTGAACATTTGTTTATTTGCCAGTCTCTTCTGAAAGAACGGAGGCAACCTCCTACTGGTGGACTGAGGGAGGCTTTTAAGAAGTCATTGAGGGGGAGGGGTTTCCACGCCCTCATCCCCTAGAGTGGGGTCGAAAACCACCCCTGGAGCCTTTGGAAAACAATTGGTTAGTGTTTTGTGAGGAGTTGCCCCCATAGGGGCGTTTCCTGTAGGAGCCTCTTTTCTTATTGTGGGGACCACGAAAGGGCTTATTTTGATAGGGTCTAAAACCCTGAGAATCTTTATGGGTGCCTTGTTTGAGGAGGAAGTCTTCTCCCTCCTTGACTAATTGAGACTTGAACAATGAGGAAGGCCAAAAGGGCGAATTCCTGAGTTCTTGGTGTCTAGTTACCCATGGTGTATAGCTCCCTCTGGAGTATATGGGCTAGAGATTTGCTTAGGCAGCCAAGTGCTCTTTGTTGGATAAGAATGGTCTTATTCCAAATCTGCAAATATTCACAGGCCTGTTCGTAACCATGCCTGGCTGCTTTTTCAGGATTGGCACTTTCTGGATCTGAGTTTTAACCTTTTTGAAGGAAGACCTCAGACTGTGTTGACACTTCTCTAAAATGGAGTTACAGGAAGACGTCTTAGCAAATGCAGCCATGAAGTTGATAGTGGAGAGGTTCTGCCTAGCTTGATGTTCCAGTTCCTTAAGAACTGGTAGGGGAACCTTGCCCAAAGGGGCCCCAGAGGGTTTAGGAGAGATACAGATCTTCAAAAAGTTTGGATTTTGTCCTCATGACAAGGCTGTCCCACCTTGTACCACTTTGCAGTAGAGGAAGGGGGTTTAATATATTTACCCTCAGGTAAATTAGATGCCAGAAAATCATGCTCAAACTTATCAAAGACATCTTTGATATGAGAGCTAAGGGGGAGCATAGAAGAAGGACCTCTTGGCCTAAGCTCCTGTTGGCTCTTTTTGTCGTCCAGGCCCAGAGCAGAAGTGGAAGACCTGGGCATGGTTTTGCTGGGGTCAGGGAGATCAAGAATACACCAAAAGGTCTCCACTTCCTCAGCATATTGAGAGGGTAAGTCAGCCATAGCTACTGCCCTATAAAAATGTGGGTCTTGATCAGAAGGGGCCCTAGATGGCTTGGAAGACCTTTGCATGTGTACAGATGACTGATCTTCCACTGAAGATGATGACTGAGACAAGCATCTGGACCTAACCTTGTGCTTTCTTTTATCTGCATGTTTTTGGGTCTAGCCTGAATATTGATCCGAGACATGTCTTGGGTCAGAGTCACGCATGGACTGATCATCTCCAAGATGATGCAGACCGGGTGGACCATACAAGTCCACCTCCATAGCCTCATCCATATGACTGTGGGGATAGCTGAGGTCTCGGAGGAGAGGTTGGGTTCAGATTCTCAGTTTCTTTACTGTTACCAGGCTTAGAGGCTGAAGTGGAGGTCTGATCCACCTCCCCTTCTTTAGATGTCTTTTTCAAAGACTGAAATTTGTCTCAGAGAGACTTCATGGCCTCAAGCATAGAAGCCTGGAAAACCCCCATTTGCCATTGCAGTTGGATGTTAAACTGAGAACCCAGGGATTTCTCGAGTCATGAACATGTTGAATAATTGTAGGTCAACTGACATAGCTAGGTCATGCCAAAGAAAACACAGGTGAAAGGAAAGATGAGAAAAGAAGTGAAAATGCATAACTGTATACGGTGTCTTCCAAAAGAAATAATGTAAGTTATGTAAAGGTACAGGAGAAATAACTTTCAAGAAAGAGAAAACATATATAAAGACGTAGTGTCAAAACAAGATAATGTAACAGCAAAATGAGACCATTAATTTGCAAACTAAAATTTATGGTGCCATAAAGTATAACAATATACCAACTAGAAATAGGACGCCCTGTTGATAGTAGCTGCAACATATGAATAGAAACAGGATAGCATAGAACA
This sequence comes from Sabellastarte sp. h YS-2021, assembly GCA_964017235.1. Lineage (NCBI taxonomy): Eukaryota > Metazoa > Annelida > Polychaeta > Sabellida > Sabellidae > Sabellastarte > Sabellastarte sp. h YS-2021. The sequence continues at coordinate 144,629,177 of OZ024928.1, forward strand.
ACACACATTATCATGTGTAATGTCCACCCCATGAACCTTTTGCAAAAATTGTACAGTAGTCTTACAAGACCCTGTTTCATTTGTAAAATATATCAATGATGCTTAAATATTTATTAGTATATGTGAATTATTTCAGCTTCATGCCTTTTTGCATTGGTTGGGTAAAAAATTTCGACAAAATCGTTCTATCTTGCACGGTTAAGGGGATAGAAGCGAAAATTCAAAATGGCCGCCATTTTTGGGAAGAGGAAAATTTTTTTAAATTGCCAAGAGTACATTGCTTAGATACCCTGTGGGTCGAAAATTTTGTCGAAATCATTCTATCTCGCACGGTTAAGGAGATAGTAGAAAATTTGTTTTTTTCCCATTTTTGACAAAAATTTGAAAATTCAAAATGGCTGCCATATGTGAGAAGAGGAAAATTTATTGAAAATTGCCAAGAGTACATTTCTCAGATACCCTGTGGATCGAAAATTTCGACCAAATTTCTCTATCTCGCACGGTTAAGGAGATAGTAGCAAATTTGTGTTTTGCCATTTTTTGTAAAAATTCGAAAATTCAAAATGGCTGCCGTTTTTGGGGAGGGGAACATTTTTTGAAAATTACCAAGAGTACATTTCTCAGATACATGTGGGTTGAAAATTTCCACTAAATCGCTCTATCTCGCATGGTTAAGGCGATAGAAGCAAATTTGTGTTTTGCCATTTTTGGCAAAAATTCGAAAAAGTAATTGAAAAGTACTTGGATATTTTAGCCAAGCATAAGTACTTGAAAATGAGTAATTAAGTACAAGTACCAAGTAAAAGTACTTGTACTCACCCCAGGCCTGGCTCACGCTATAGTTTTCTAGAGTCACGACTATTGTCTGAAATTAGTTTGCTGTAATAGTCTGACTTATCCTTGTTTACAAGTACATTTAAATGAACAATCTGATGATGAAGCCGACTTCTGTTCAGTGGATTTTGGGCCCTATGCCAAGGTCTTTCAAATTGGCGCCTAAGGGACTTTGCACACCGATAATCATCAGACATCCAATCTGCATCAGACATCTTTCTTTGTCAGTCTAGATATGAGAGGTGCATGCCTGTCAAGAACATTGTCTAAATCATGTACATGTTGTTCACAAAGATCAACTAGGGGACTTGACGAAAATATTTCTGAAATCTGAGCTGAAGTCAGACATGTTGATACAGTGGGACCTTTTATATTGAACTTTATTTGGAATATGAGCCACTTGACGAGGGAAGGCAATTGAGCATTTGACAAATGCATGATCAGATACAAAATCGCAAATTTTGATAATTAATAAGGTTAATACCTTACCTAGTGGACAGATGCATTTGTTCGGTGCCCTGCCGGTCTCACCAAACCTTAGAAAAAAACGTCCTGAGCTGGGCACTGGGCGGGACTGGTAGTGTCCTGTTCATACGCCAGGTGGCTGTGTAGCCTCCCTGCTGGTGTACTGCACATGCATGTGCATGCACACTTCCTCTTTTTTTGTCTACCTTAGAAGGTCCCCTTTTTATCTTAGAATAGCAGGGAAGGTAGGGTGGAAGTCCCCCTGTCCACTAGGACTTATAAAAATTTAATTTACTATTAAATTTTCCATTTTATTGCGTTAATACATCTTACCTAGTGGGCAGATGCAGAATAACTACCTAGTGGGTGGTAGCTGAATAAGGGGAATTTCCCAGAATCTGACTAGTAATAAGGGTGACTAAGGCAATGGTTAAGTCGACCAGCTCTAAGCAAAACACTCTCCCCCCCCTTTTCCTTCGTACAAACTCTACCCAAGTGTACAGGAAGAACCGAGAGGGAGATAGAGGAAGAAGAACAGGAACTGAAGTTACTATCACTATACTCCCGGGTCCACTTGGGATCATGGCAGCCCAGAAGCAAGGATAGTAGAAGCTTTTTTCTTTTTTTTAATAAAACATATGTACACTATATACATTCCTGTGCTTTGCTACAATACTTTATTATTCGTGGCCCATTTATCTATGTGGACTTTTAAAACTCTGTTGTTTTGAACCACAAAAATCTTATGATACATTTGAATGATGAAACATGTTCAGGAAGTTCATTTATGGTAAATTGGTGCAAGACAAAGAAATATGAATTAAAGTTAGCAAAATTCTTACTACAGTGTTGTAAACTTAATTTTATTTGTACATATAGAACCATTTAGGTACAAGGTTAACAATTTTATTAGTAACTGGTCTAATCATTTCTAGTTCAATAATAGTACCGAGTATGTAAAATATAACTTTGTGTGGCTGTGCATCCAGTAACTAGTTCCCATGCAGTAGATGAATAGGGGTAATAACAAGAGGAGAGTGCCCGTTCACGGGCACTGTGTCAGCTGAATGAGTGTTTTTGATTTGTAAAGGTGGTAATGAGAGGAAAGCATAATTATCAGGGAAAGTGCTGCACAGAAGTACAGTAAATGGTAATTGAACAGCATGTTCGAAAGAAATTCCGAAGCTGACAGAAGAAAAGGACAAAAAAGTTGTGCCCTGCAAAAGGGTATTATGAAGGAAAGTAACAAGGCAACTGTTTAAGTGTAAAAAGTAGGTTAAAACATATTTAAAGAAATACTGCAAATGCAATATCCTCGTTCCACCTTGAAGAAGGGGTCCAAGGTCAAATCCAACCACACAAAAACATTCCCAGCCCATGATTTCCTATAGGTTAGTTTACCATCCCAAACCTCTAGGACCAATAATAAGCGAGTTATAAGCACTTTTAAGTTTGGCTGTCCTCATTTGACCTAGAAGGAGGGGTCCAAAGGTCAAATCTGACCACATCAAAAGAATCCCAGCCCATGATTTCCTATATGTTGGTTTACCATCCCAAACTTCTAGGACCATTATTAAGCGAGTTATAAGCACTTTAAAGTTTGGCTATCCTCGTTTGACCTTGAAGGCAGGGTCCAAGGTCAAATCCGACCACACCAAAAGATTCCCAGCCCATGATTTTCTATAGGATGGTTTACCATCCCAAACCTCTAGGACCAATAATAAGCGAGTTATAGGCACTTTTAAGTTTCGCTATCCTTGTCTGACCTTGAACGAGGGGGCCAAGGTCAAATCCGACCACACCAAAAGATTCCCAGCCCATGATTTTCTATAGGTTGGTTTTCCATTCCAAACCTCTAGGACCAATAATAAGTGAGTTATAAGCACTTTTAAGTTTGGGTATCCTCGTTTGACCTTGAAGGAGGGGTCAAAGATCAAATCTGACCACACCAAAAGATTCCCAGCCCATGATTTCCTATAGGTTGGTTTACCATCCCAAACCTCTAGGACCAATAATAAGGGAGATATAAGCACTTTTCATGACTGACAAAGAAGCACCTGTGGCGGCCATCTTGTTTTTCAAAATGAGTCCAAACATATTCCCAGTCAAGATTTTATAAAGAGTAACATATCCTGCAAATTTGAGATCTCTATCCTATACCTAGAAATAGGATGCCCTGTTGATAGTAGCTGCGACATATGAATAGAAACAGGATAGCATAGAAGAACACACATTATCATGTGTAATGTCCACCCCATGAACCTTTTGCAAAAATTGTACAGTAGTCTTACAAGACCCTGTTTCATTTGTAAAATATATCAATGATGCTTGAATATCTATTAGTATATGTAAATTATTTCAGCTTCATGCCTTTTTGTATTGGTTGGGTGAAAAATTTCGACAAAATCGCTCTATCTTGCACGGTTAAGGAGATAGAAGCAAATTTCTGTTTTTCAATTTTTGGCAAAAATTCAAAATGGCCGCCATTTTTCGGAAGAGGAAATTTTTTTTTGAAAATTACCAAGAGTACATTGCTCAGATACCCTGTGGGTCGAAAATTTCGACGAAATCGCTCTACCTCACACGGTTAAGGAGATAGAAGTAAAATATTTTTCCCACATTTTGACAAAAATACGAAAATTCAAAATGGCCGCCATATGTGGAAAGAGGAAATTGTTTTTGAAAATTGCCAAGAGTACATTTCTCAGATACCCTGTGGGTCGAAAATTTCGACAAAATCTCGCACGGTTAAGGAGATAGTAGCAAATTTGTGTTTTTCCATTTTTTGGCAAAAATTCGAAAATACAAAATGGCCGTCATTTTTTGGGGAGGGGAATTTTTTTTGAAAATTCTCAAGAGTACATTGCTCACATAGCCTGTGGATTGAAAATTTCGACGAAATCGCTCTATCTCGCACGGTTAAGGAGATTAAGCAAATTTGTGTTTTGCCATTTTTGACCAAAATTCAAAATGGCCGCCATTTTTGGGGAGGGGAAAATTTTTTGAAAATTTCCAAGAGTACATTTCTCAGATACCCTGTGGGTCGAAAATTTCGACTAAATCACTCTATCTTGCACGGTTAAGGAGATAGTAGCAAATTTCTGTTTTTCCATTTTTGGCAAAAATTTCGAAAATTCAAAATGGACGCCATTTTTGGGGAGGGGAAATTTTTTTTGAAAATTGGAAAGAGTACATTTCTCAGATACCCTGTGGGTCGAAAATGTTGATGAAATCGCTCTATCTCACACGGTTAAGGAGATAGAAGCAAATTTGTGTTGTGCCATTTTTGGAAAAAATTCGAAAATTCAAAATGGCCGTCATTTTTTGGGGAGGGGAAAATTTTTGAAAATTGCCAAGAGTACATTGCTCAGATACCCTGTGCTTCAAAAATTTCGATGAAATCGCTCTATCTCGCACGGTTAAGGAGATAGAAGCAAATTTGTGTTTTCCATTCTTGGCAAAGTAGCTATTACTCAGTCAGTTATATAGCTATTATCACTAAAACTAATCCCATGCAAGCTATCGACCTAAGTAATGCTCATACTAAATTAGGTAAAGATATGTCAAATATTTTTCCTTAAAATGCCCGGAAACAACAGAAGTACACAAAAGAAGCTAAGCAGCTATTACTCAGTCAGCTATAGACCTATCTTCACCAAAAGCAATCCTCTGCAAGCTATTAACCCAATAAACAGCCATGCCAAATTTGGTAAAGATAGGATAAATACTTGTCCTTCAAATGAGCGGAAACCAAGCGTCCGGACGCCGGAAAAAGCAAAAATAATATGTCCACCCCCACTGGGGTGGACATAATACCCTTTGCTCTAGAGGGCCAACAAAAGTCCTTGTTTAAAGTCAAATAAATGTCCCTGGTGGCCATCTTGTTTTTCAAAATGAGGCCAAAAATATTCCCAGGCAATATTTTATGGTTATTAATATATCCTGCAAACTTGAGAAGGCTAGCTATAATATTTTTTTCGTTAGAGCGGTAATGGTGAAATCTTTCTACACACTGTGGCTATCCAGTGGATACAATGATTTACTCCAGAGTGAGAACCTGAAAGTAGCTATTGCTCAGGTATGCCATGACATACAGGTCTGCAATTTCACTATGTTATAGCTGACCAAAACTTACGTGAATAACATATTTAAACAAATACTCTAAATGCAAGAGTTTTCAAGTTACAACTGATTTACTCAATAGTGATAACCTCAAAGTAGCTATTACTCAGCTATGCAATGAGCTACATGTCTGAATTTTTACTATGTTATAGCTGACCCAAAAGTAGGTGAACAACATATTTAAGCAAAATACTGTAAATGCAATAGTTTTCAAGTTATAACTGATTTACTCAATAGTGAGAACCTGAAAATAGCTATTGCTCAGCTATGCCATGAGTTATAGGTCTGCAATTTCACTATGTTATAGCTGACCCAAAAGTAGGTAAACAACATATTTTAACAAAATACTCCAAATGCAATATTTTTCAAGTTACAAGTGATTTACTCAACAGTCAGTACCTGAAAATAGCTATGGCTCAGTTGTGCCATGAGCTACAGGTCTGTAATTTCACTATGTTATAGCTGACCCAAAAGTAGCTGAATAACATATTTACACAAATTTCTGTAAATGAAATAGTTTTCCAATTACAACCGATTTACTCAACAGTGAGAATTTCAAAGTAGCTATTACTCAGCTATGCAATGAGCCACAGGTCTGGAACTTCACTATGTTATAGCTGACCCCAAAATAGGTGAATAATATATTGAAACAAAATTCTCTAAATGCAATAGTTTTCAAGTTACAAGTGATTTTACTCATGATGAAAGTTACTGAAAAGCCCAAAAGTAGCTATTACTCACTTAGCTATTGAGACAGACACCCAAGTTACTCACCATGTTGTAGCTCTGAAAAAAGTAGCTGAATAACATATTTTAACAAAATGCTCTAAATGCAACACTTTTCAAGTTATAAGTGATTTAGTGCATGATTTCATGAATTTTAATGCATTAAAAATTATTTAAAAAATTTATTTAAAAAAAGACAGATCCAGGTCTCACACTCACACAAGCGAATCTACCTCTGGCCAAGTACATATATACAAGATATGAGAGAAATCCCTGCAATAGTCACTGACAAAATTGTGATAAAGTGTTGACATTTTCACACTTTTGGTGGGGGTACCTCCCTTATAATGTCTCTAGCAAACAGACGAACAGACAGATTTGCATGCCTTGAACAATTTTTCATCCTCGATAGATAAGGTATCTTTTAAAAAAACAGCATGTCTCTAGGCCTTGTAGTTTTTGAGAAGTTGTTCACGCGGACGCCCACGCCACAGAGTGACGACATAAAAAGGGATGATAAAGGACAATAATTAAGAATCTTAGCAATCACATTTTTAATTCAATTTGATTTCATTCATTTAAATATACTTTAAATAACAATAACTTTTTATCATCTCTTCACCACTGTGTTAATTTTAATGAGCTGAACTCAACCATAATTTGGATGCTTTATGATCTTGCAACATAGATATAAACTATTACTCAAAAACAAACTCTCACCTGTATAAATTTTTTGAAATTGAGGTAGCAGAATTTTCATCCAATTTTAATGCCAAATGTGACATTTTTGATGTCACAACATTGCACAAAAATACAGTTTCAGAATAATGAATACTTGGAAAATTTATATTTCAAGGCAACTGCTTCCATAAAAAATACCTTTATTTATTGCTACCAGTAATTTAAAATGTGAATCCACCATTGATTGTAGCCCAGCCACTTGCTTAATAATTACCATTTAGATATTCCAATAAGATTTTTGGTTCATGCTGGAATGAAAGTAATCATCTTGGTGCAAATAAAACAAAGTACTATCACAAGTTTAAGCTGAAGATGTCTGGCCTGAGTGTGATAATTTACACATATTTTTATCTAATAATTTGCTACTTATTAATGGCTGCAGTCCTTTAAGAGACTTATACCTTACTAGTTCTGGAATTTTATTGAAAGCGTCATAATTAAAATAGTCATAAGAAAGTGAATTGGCTGTAATTTCAATGTCCCTTTTCCGGTACTTTTATATTGCACTTACTATCCATTTATTTCTCAACAGTATATATCTTACTTGATGAAGCTTAATTATTTTATGCATAGTTTTTAAACTATTTTTATAGATAGAATGTAGAAAAGTTTAAAATCTGATTAAAACATTACAGGTTCTCAAATGAGATATGTAACCTGTTAATGTGAAAGAAATAAAACTAAGAAAATGTTGCCTTAGAATCTAAGTAACAGTGTATCCATTCACAGCTAGTGTGTAAGGCTCTGACAAAAGTGACGTCATTTCCCCCTTCTTGCCAGTTGTGTGTGGAAAGTGGGATTGTTTGTCAGAGTGGAGATAAAAGGCTGTGTATTAGAGTAAGAAATCTAAAATTCGCCACATATCTGAAATTCGCCACATGTAAAAATACTAATAAAATAAATGAATTATGGTGAGATTTGTTGACTGTATAGTAAATTAAGGCTTTTTGAACTGAAAAATACCAATTTTTGGACAAAAACATCATTTTCTTCATAAAATTAACTAAGCTTTTAGAGGTGGTGAATTTTAGATTCCTGGCGAATTTTAGATTTCTTACTCTACACATAATAGAGCCTGCTGGGAGATGTTTTTATGTGCATTCATCACAACTCCCTGTGTATTTTCAAATATATTTTAAGTTAAAATCTTTGTCGATGTCCTTTAAATTTAGCATTTAGAACAATGTAGAAAAATTCTCACTTGTTTCAATATCCCTATAATGCATCTGTTCAGCGTATTTAACCATTTATGCTGATTTGGGATATGTCCCAAATAACACCATCATGCATAACATGTAACATATATTTACCCCTGGGGCAAAATCATAGTATGAAGAGTCTGTGTGAAAGCCAAGGTGTCCTGATGTGTATGCTAGACTCACTGGAACCACTTTAGAATACACCTGAAATGTTTCCCTGCAAAAACATAAGGAACAGAGAAAATCATACTCAAAGCATCTTCTATTTTCCTGCAAATATTGAAGACACACTGAATTTTACTGAAAAATACTATAATTATTTTCTTGTTTCACTGATTGCATTTACTCTCCATCTGTTATTATAAAATGTTAATATCTTATGCTCAATATGAATGGTTACATGCAAAGTGATTGGCATTGAAACTTAAATAATACCACACTTTGGCACAAAATGCAAGTAAACATTATGAATATAATCAACAGTCTGCTGTGAACTCAACAATTGGTTGTAATCGGCCACCTTTGTATAATTCAACGGATGTATCAATACTAGACAAGGTAACCCAGATGAGGATGAACATATATCAATTGTTCAAAATTCTGTTCATAACTTGTTTTTGTGTAGATGCATATTTAAATCAAAGAAATCCACACAATAACACATGAAAAACATTAACAAGGCTTTTATAGTCAAGTGTATATAAGTTTTGGCAGGTAGCAGTTTACATCCAAGAAAGAATACGCAAATTATGTAAACGAGAACAAAAAATGAAATATATTTTATCTTTATTTATTTTGAGTATCATGGATGCAGAAGCATCTTATAGGTTGTTACCTATATGACAGCAATGTAATAACTTATGAAATGAACTTTATGAAAAAACTTGCTTTCATTGCACAGAAAAAGTACAACACATTATTCTTAGTAACTACCCTTTCACAATATTTTAAAGATGAAAATATTGTATTACATAGTAATGCAGTATTTTTTTCTGTTAAAAATTTAAAATTTTTTTTTGAATGTACACATTTATGTGTTTAAAGAAATGATATCACATAATGGCTGGAGTTGCCTTGCAAGATCAGGTATTGATTGATTGCAGTAAATACTATTTTCCTATTTGTAACGGTTTTGTATAAAATTTTATTGTATTGTGAAGTACTAAGAATATCATGGTGGCGTTATAATAAAATATTCCCTCTCTCTCCTTGTGGGTATGAATGTTACAGTGAATATGTGTCAGCAGAGAATACCCATATTTCCTTAAATGGTCAGGCCTTAACTTTTCAGGGAATATGCATAATCACTGGCAACTGCTTCATATATTCACTAAACTAAAACTAGACATTGCGTCTCGACGCAGTGTATCCCCGGACGGGACATAGTTAAGGCGTGAATGTGTCGGTTAAGGCGTGAATGTGTTGGGCTTGAGCCTGTTTCCTGGAGCACCAGGTGAGGATTCTCCATAGCACTAGATTACACCCAAAAGCTAATCACTAGTTCTTTCACTTATATCTGTCTTTAAAAATTACATGTCATGGATCCAGAAGATGCATATAGTGATCCGGATCACTTCCAAAATTCAATCATTTCATCCTTTTACCTTTTCAGACATATTCTAAAAATTTCATCAAAATCCGTCCATAAGTTTTTGAGTTATCTTGTACACAAACACATCTGGCAGCCTGGATCCACATGATCCAGACAGTGATCCAGATTACTCCCAAAAACTAATCACTTGTTCTTTGTCCCATTTAAGACATTTCCTGAAAATTTCATAAAAATCCATCCATGACTTTTTGAGCTATTTGTCCTTAAAAATTACATTTCATGGATCCAGAAGATCCAGATAGTGGTCCAGATCACTCGCAAAATTGAATCATGTCTTCCTTTTACCACTTCTTCCTTTTACAATTTCTAACATATCCTAAAAATATCAAAATCCATCCCAAGATTATGTGGCAGCCTGGATCCAGATGATCCAGACAGTGATCCAGATCACTCCCAAAAGCTAATCAATTGTTCCTCGTCCCATTAAGGACATTTCCTGAAAATTTCATCAAAATGCATACATAAGTTTTTGAGTTATCTGTCTTTAAAAATTAAATTTCATGGATCCAGAAGATCCAGACAGTGATCCGGATCACTCCCCAAATTTAATCATATCTTCCTTTTACCATTTTGGACATATCCTGAAAATTTTATCAAAATCCATCTGTCAGTTCTTGAGTTATCTTGTTCACAAACAAACAAATAGAGGGCCAAAAATGACCCTCAGTCAGGTACTTTGGCGGTCAGTGGATGACCTTCAATGAAGATCTGTAACCGGTAAGCCTGGATGCTGGTACTCCATCATGTACTCAACCTCCAAAGCCATTTTCAATAGTTTCCATGCAATATAGTCAGCGTTAAGTGTGAAAATATCTCCAAAAAGGCCAAAAATGACCCTCGGTCAGGTACTTTTGCGGTCAGTGGATGACCTTCAATGAAGAGCTTCAAGGTCAAATTTCTGCATGCTTACAGAGGACATATATATGTATTATATATACAGCCATAGGATGATCTAACTTTCTGTATATAAGAACTGGGCCAAAATGTGAAAAAATGGCCAAAATCTGACTTTAAAAGAGGCCACCAGTGACCTTGAGATTGAAGGTCAAGGTCACAAAACAATAGCGTTCGTGGCATTGCCCATATATACCCACATACCAAATTTGAAAGTTCTCAGTAAAATATTTTTTAAGTTATCGCGTCCAAAAGGAAATCTCTGCGGCAGTGGCGGCGGCATGACCATACTGAATCCTAAGTATCCCCGACTTTCGTCCGGGGAGACAATCAGTGAATATGTCTAATTGGATCCCATTAATGTACTTTACTATGCATATGCTAAAAAGTTCCCATATAAATCTGACAAATTAATTTTCACTCAAATGATAGGAAAACGTAAAGGTGTTTATAAAGGTGTTTAACTCACTAATTATTGGTCCCAGAGGTTTGAAATGTGAAACCAACTTAAATCAAATCATGGGCTATAAATCTTTTCATGTGTTCAGATTTGACCTAGGGCCAAGGCTTCAATGTAACAGGATCCTAGTGTACCAGATCACCTAAAAGATTTCTATCTGTTGAGAGCCCTCACTTCCAAGTGTATTTCAGAAGTAGCATATCAACTTGTGGATGAGACAAATTAATGACAGTTTTTACGTTTAAGCCAAATATATGTTTATAAGCTGTGTAACTGTGACACTGAATGTTTTAACATTTATTTTATCCTGAATTATGATGAAAATAGTGCAAACTAGACCAAGGACGCATCTGTGGCCAGATGCAAGATGTATCCACCGGCAAAGGCAAAAGTAGCTTTTACTCAGCTATGCCACGAGCTGGAGGTCTGAAATTTGACTATGTTATAGCTGACCCAAAAGTAGGTGAATAACAAGATTTCCACAAAATTCTGTAAATGCAATAGTTTTCAAGTTACAAGTGATTTTACTCACGATGGAAGTTAGTGAAAAGTAAAAAAATAGCTATTACTCACTTAGCTATTGAGATAGACACTCAAGTTACTCACCATGTTGTAGCTATGGAAAAAGTAGCTGAATAACATATTTTAACAAAGTGCTCTAAATGCAATACTTGTCAAGTTATAATTGATTTAGTGCATGATTTCATTAATTTTAATGCATTAAAAATTATTTTAAAAATTCATAAAAAAACTTTAGCAGGTGAAAGCTCTCCAAAATGTAGGTGAATGAGTTATTTGAGAAATACCGGCTATCTGCAATACTTCTAGAGGTAATTCACATTTACTCATTTTAAGTAGGTGAATAATTAGCTACGGTTCTGAAACTTCACCAAGTGAAAGCTCTCCCAAAAGTAGGTGAATGAGTTATTTGAGAAAAATTGGCTATCTGCAATACTTTTAGAGATAATTCACATTTGCTCATTTTGAGTAGGTGAGTAATTAGCTACGGGTCTGAAACTTCACCAAGTGAAAGCTCTCCCAAAAGTAGGTGAAGGAGTTATTTGAGAAGAATTGGCTATCTGCAATAGTTTTAGAGATAATTCGCATTTACTCATTTTGAGTAGGTGAGTAATTAGCTATGGGTCTGAAACTTCACCATGTGAAAGCTCTTCAAAAAGTAGATGAATGAGTTATTTGATAAAAAATGGGTATCAACAATACTTTTAGAGATAATTAGCATTTACTCATTTTGAGTAGGCGAGTAATTAGGTACGGGTCTGAAACTTCACCAAGTAAAAGCTCTCCCAAAAGTAGGTGAATGAGTTATTCAAAAGTAGCTATTACTCACTTAGCTATTGAGATAGACACCCAAGTTACTCACCATGTTGTAGCTATGGAAAAAGTAGCTGAATAACATATTTTAACAAAGTGCTCTAAATGCAATACTTTTCAAGTTATAATTGATTTAGTGCATGATTTCATTAATTTTAATGCATTAAAAATTATATAAAAAATTCATAAAAAACTTTAGCATGTGAAAGCTCTCAAAATGTAGGTGAATGAGTAATTAGCTATGGGTCTGAAACTTCACCATGTGAAAGCTCTCCCAAAAGTAGGTGAATGAGTTATTTGAGAAAAATTGGGTATCCACAATACTTTTAGAGATAATTAGCATTTACTCATTTTGATTAGGCGAGTAATGAGGTACGGGTCTGAAACTTCACCATGTGAATGCTCTTCCAAAAGTAGGTGAATGAGTTATTTGAGAAAAATTGGCTATCTGCAATACTTTTAAGAGATAATTCGCATTTACTCATTTTGAGTAGGTGAGTAATTATCTACGGGTGTGAAACTTCACCATGTGAAAGCTCTCCCAAAAGTAGATGAGTTATTTGAGAAAAATTGGCTATCTGCAATACTTTTAAGCGATAAGCCACCTCCCAAATATGAAAGAAATGTGGACTGTAGGTCGCTAACAAGCAATATTCCACATTTTAGACATTTTTGTCTACCACAGGCCTAATTTAAACATAAACCCTACCAAAAAGATAGGGTGGCGAGTCCTCTAGCATACCAAGCCACCTGCCAAATATGAAAGAAATCTGGAAAGAAATGTGGACTGTAGGTCGCTAACAAGCAATATTCCACATTTTAGACATTTTTGTCTACCACAGGCCTAATTTAGACATAAACCCTACCAAAAAGATAGGGTGGCGAGTCCTCTAGCATACCAAGCCACCTGAAATATGAAAGAAATCTGGAAAGAAATGTGGACTGTAGGTCGCTAAGAAGCAATATTCCACATTTTAGACATTTCTGTCTACCACAGGCCTAATTTAGACATAAAGCCTACCAAAAAGATAGGGTGGCGAGTCATCCACCATATCAAGCCACCTGCCAAATATGAAAGAAATCTGGAAAGAAATGTGGACTGTAGGTCGCTAACAAGAAATCTCTGCGGACGACGATGATGATGAATCCATAGTATCCCCGCTTCGCGCCGGGGATACAATAAGTGGTCGATGATATCTTTGGGCTCTTCCTTCCACAAATTTTCAGTTAAGGGAATCCACATATTATCTGGTCATTAAAATCAGGGAACTCATATTTCCTAAAAATTTTGGGAAATACATGTGTTCACTGACCATTTTAAGGAAGGTTTGAATTCCATAAAATTTCCTGACTTGACAAATTCACTGTAACATGTATATAGTGAACAAACAGGTAAGTCAAAGCGGGATCAGTATGTCCAAAAAATATGAAGGAAATGTAGTTATGTTATGTGTGTGAGCCTTTCTATGTGGGAGTAAGGCCAATTAGACCATGCAATAACTGTATCTGTTTCATCAAATCAGATTTAAACAGAAATAAACTTCAGAGTTGTTCAATAATATCTAATTTTGATAAAAAATGACTCACCCATAATTGCACTTTCTCAGATAAGCTATTCGCTCACCAATTTTGTTAATGACTCCAGTTTCACAAGGTGCATCATAAACAATACACAGACCATCTTCTTCTAGCAGAACCAACCATCTGTGTAATTCTTTGTCTGATGTCATCAGCTAGAATATAAGGATATGTATTATCTCAAGATATGAAATACAAGTTATTGTCATCAGAATTTTGTTTTGTAGATGTTTTTACTTAAGGCCTTTGTCAATGATACTGTTCACAAAGTAAATTTTGTGCAAATGGCTAAGCTTGTGATCAGGCTACATATGTACAGATGTATGCCTCAATGAAATTGTTTTTTCAAAGACAATCTATGTTTATTTAAAGATTATTTCAACAACACCTTTCTTGAATATATAGGTATATAATAATATTTAGTACACAATCAGTGATTAATTTTTATTTCTTTTAAGGTTAAATCCTTGCCAATGAGTCAAAAATGAAATTTAAAAAAAATGGCAAAAAGTAAAACTTATTACATCATTGTACTTCACTCTGGCAATGTTATTCTCCATTTCCCGGCCCCATAGTTTTGGTTTCCTCTTGTGGAACAGCTTTCGAGCATCAGAATGATCATTTGAAAACCTTCTGTACATGAGCCAATCTTCTGCAAAAACACTCTCATGACCGCCAGGCCATGTAACCTTCACAGCCTTGTCTTGAATCTACATGAAACAGAATCACATGTTAAGTGTGTGGTGCAAATTGTATGGGTTACTGAGTTTCAGGGTGCATTAAAACTAAATTATTGATTAAGCTGATGTTTAAAAATTTTCCTTGGAGTCTTTTTACTCTATAAAAGATGATGATAGGTGACAAGATTAACTTGTTAAGTGCAGTTACTGTAACAAATTATCCAAAAATAAGTAATTACACTTAATTATCCATTCAAGTTCTGACTTGTAAAACGTCAACAATGGCCTTTTGACAAAATATCAACCCAGAAGACAATTTAGAGACTGATCCCCTGTCATTCTACATTTGTAATGGCATGCAAGATCACAAATTATCTGTCTCAATTGAAATTCATCAGTGATGGTAATTTATTTACTGCACTGGCCTTGTAATGAGGCTATTTTCTAATTGTCTACAACAATTTTACTCAACTTTTCTTGTTACAAATCACTTCAAGTATTGTAGTATATGCAAGTTAACGAGTGAACTTGTACTTTAGCCCATTTCAGCAACAATTGGTAGAAGGAAACTGAAGACAATGTTGTACAGGTAACCAGACTGAAATTGTTAACTATTGCTTAGCATAGCTGTATAAGCTGCATGTAACATATAAAAATTCGAGATATCTCTCTCAATAAAGTTTTTATATTATGTATAAAATACTGAGTAATACATATGTATATGTCCTTCATAAAGGGCATGTAAATATGATAAATATTTACAAACTTTTGTCAGGAAGTTTCCAGACATCATACTCTATTCATTCAATGTGGTAAAAGATGGACAACACCAAAGAATTTTGGATTTATTTATTGTTTTACGTCGCGTTCAACAGCCAGGGACATATTGCGATGAGTAGTTTACAGGTGGAGGAAACCAGTGCATACTGCACTGTAAACCACCAGGCATCGGCAAGTAACTACCAACTTTCCAACATGAAGCGCCCGGCCCGAAATTTGAACCAGCGGCCTCAGAGGTTGGAGGTGAGAACTCTAACCGCTACACCACCGAGCTCCCTTCAACACCAAAGAAACATACAAACTCAAATTTATGTTTAAGATAATATTATTGCAGTATAATATTTCATTACAATATTTCTGTTAAGAATTCTGAAAGAATTTCCTTAAGCTGAGAATAAAAATTGAATCTATACATTTTAATATTACTCACTAATGCAGAAATTGGTTGAATATCAGGATCAAGATCTTGGAAGAGGATCTTTCTGGTTTTGCTGACTGGGTGAAAACAGCTTTCACATTGACAGTTGTCTTTTAACCATACATAAGGAAACCTAAATGGTTCATGAAACATCACTATATGTCATCATTTCAAGCAAATGAAAAACATGCTTGTGCTTGCATTTGGAGATATTGGGTCAAAGAAAACTTCAAGAAAGTCCAAACTGTTACAGGACAGATATTACATCTATTACCCATCAAAGTTTGCCCTGATGACTTGTATGAATGCATTATCATATTATTTGCCCAAGGAGAGGTGGGATTTTGACAGCACCCTTCCAAGTTACAAAAAGACACAGATACTAAGGCAGGGCATGCAAAGGTCAAAGTTGGCATTTTCAGTAGCTAAGGTCTTATCATATTAGGCTCTCATTATTTAACACCTGCTATCATGAGTTGGATTCAAACTCAAAACCACAGAGATGATAACCAAGTAATCAAATACAAATCATACTGGTGTGCTAACAGCAAGTCCAACTTGTTATTGTGCTGATATATTGGAACATGAAAGCAGTTTTCAAAATATACTTTGTTACTCAGAATTTTCTATGGTAGAAAAAAAAGGAAAAGTTCCAAAAAGAATAAGAAATAAACATAAAAATATGACAACCTCTATCAAGAGTTTTAAATTAATATAATTACTCATTAAAAGTTTAGTGCGTATGAATAAAAAACTGGCAATGACATGGTTGTGTCCACGATTGTGATTAGCCATTTAAGGAAATACTTCATTGGTAAAATCGGCATAACCTCACTGGTTTGAATTTTTGCTCATTCTAACATAACATGATTGTGTTTGGAAATCTGATTAGCTAATAGAGAAAATAAGGCTGTCCTGTCAATAAGCTCCTTCAAAGCAAAATCTTTAAAATAGCCTATATTTTGTCATTAAAGTGTGAATAAAAATACTATTTATCATGTTTAAACAATTATCATGTTAGAACAGAAATAACCAATTCTGCTCATCATTGGTTATTTCTATATTATCATGTGTAATGTCCACCATGTGAATGCTGTGAAACAGTATAACTGATGGATTCAAGACTCCGTGGAAAATATGGCTGTAAATATGGCAAAATACTCTTCTTTAAAGGCCTTGAACAGAAGCTGAATTATTACCCAGCAGGCACGCAAATTTGAAGTCTGGTTGAATTCAACGTAGAAATCTGGTTGAAATATGTGTAGATTTTGCAAACTGTTTTTTGGCTGGATCCAACCGGTGAAATCAGGATGAATTCAATCAGTGAAATCAGGTTGAATTCAGTGGGTGAAATCTGGTTGAAATATGTGTAGATTTTGCAAACCGTTTTTGGTTGGATCCAACCAGTGAAATCATGTTAAATTCAATCAGTGAAATCAGGTTGACTTCAGTGGGTGAAATCTGGTTGAAATACGTGTAGATTTTGCAAACCGTTTTTGATTGGATCCAACCAGTGAAATTAGGTTGAATTCAATGCGTGAAATCTGGTTGAAACACATGTAGATTTTGCAAACTGTTTTTGGTTGAATCCAATATATGAAATAACTATCCATATGCATATTTTACAATTTGGATACATTTTCAAAGTAATTACCATAATTCTTTCCAATATGACATGTTTTCATGAATCATTATATATTCAATTTCTGATGACATTGTAATAACACATATTTTGCATCAGCTTTCAAGTATAATTGCTCAAGATATGTAAATCCATATTTTCCAACTAGATATCCATTTTTATGTTATTAATAGGACCAGTATTATTCAGTGCCTTCAATTGAAATTCTTTTTGTGAAATTTTAAAATATTTTTTTTCTAAATAACAACCAATTGTGACATTTTTATATCATCAGTATTTTATCCAATCAGTTTCTTTTAAATGCTTTATTAAGTTGACTATAATAATATTGTAATTATAAAGAAGCTACAATCACGTAGCAAAGCCACAATGCTCAGTTCAGATGCTTGTGTCTCATACAACTTTGTCATAGAAACTGAAAAAAAAACACAATAGCCACATTATTAGAACTCCACACATTACTCCCCCACGCCTTAATTAGTTGTCAGTTCCGACCAAAAAAAACCCAGACCTAAAGAAGTAAACACCATGCATGCAATTGAGCACGTCCACCCCTGCTGTGTTATCTAATTACTTTTAGTCCCAGGCCTAATGTTCTGTGTAGCAGGGTACAGACAAAAAAACCCAGGAACCCCCAACCTCACTGTTGGGTGATAAAATGTTATAGCTTAGGTTCTCTGTATAGAAAAGTTTTCAGTGTAAACTTGCAAACTGAAAACTAGTTATTTGTGTATGGGAGAATTTGAGAAACAAATGACATGGTTGTGTCCACGATTGTGATTAGCCATTTAAGGAAATACTTCATTGGTAAAATCGGCATAACCTCACTGGTTTGAATTTTTGCTCATTCTAACATAACATGATTGTGTTTGGAAATCTGATTAGATAATAGAGAAAATAAGACTGTCCTGTCAATAAGCTCCTTCAAAGCAAAATCTTTAAAATAGCCTATATTTTGTCATTAAAGTGTGAATAAAAATACTATTTATCATGTTTAAACAATTATCATGTTAGAACAGAAATAACCAATTCTGCTCATCATTGGTTATTTCTATATTATCATGTGTAATGTCCACCATGTGAATGCTGTGAAACAGTATAACTGATAGATTCAAGACTCCGTGGAAAATATGGCTGTAAATATGGCAAAATACTCTTCTTTAAAGGCCTTGAACAGAAGCTGAATTATTACCCAGCAGGCACGCAAATTTGAAGTCTGGTTGAATTCAACGTAGAAATCTGGTTGAAATATGTGTAGATTTTGCAAACTGTTTTTTGGCTGGATCCAACCGGTGAAATCAGGATGAATTCAATCAGTGAAATCAGGTTGAATTCAGTGGGTGAAATCTGGTTGAAATATGTGTAGATTTTGCAAACCGTTTTTGGTTGGATCCAACCAGTGAAATCATGTTAAATTCAATCAGTGAAATCAGGTTGACTTCAGTGGGTGAAATCTGGTTGAAATACGTGTAGATTTTGCAAACCGTTTTTGATTGGATCCAACCAGTGAAATTTGCAAATTTAATAAGTAAATTAAATTTTTATAAGTTAATACCCTATCCAATGGACAATTGCTAATCCGGTCGGCGCAGACCGGCCCGCCAAACGCCAGAAAAAGACGTCCTGTGTTGCCACCGGCTGGCCGGTCCGTAGTACTGTGCACTCCCCAGATGGCGCCTCGTACTTCCTTCCTGTCTAGACAACCTGACGTCATAGCATCTTTTTCGTTGTCTAAACCTCTTAGACCCCTAGAAAGCTGATAGCGGGGTCGGTGGGAGGGTCTTGTGTGTCCATTGGATAGGGTATTAACTTATAAAAATTTAATTTACTTATTAAATTTGCAATTTTATTGCGTTAATACATCCTATCCAATGGACAATTGCTGAATAACTACCGCTTGGTCGGCGGGTAAGTTACTAGGGACTTATATGAACTCACAAGTAATAGCAAATTTTAACCTACGGTCTAGGCTGACTTTGTCAGGAGACCTATAGGTCCAGGCCTGGGTTGACTTTAAGGTCAGGAAGCCCTGCAAGGCCATGGTCGGTTGCCAGCAGCCGGTTACCCGGGGCTATACCGCCGTCGCCCCCCCCTTTTTTGCAGACCTGCTCTGAGGTAGGGGAAGAGAGGGATGAGTTCAGTCCCAGAATGCAAATAAACCTCCCGAAGGAAGCACGCCACACTTAATTCTTATGTACATGAAGAACTGTTATGCACATATACAAATCTCCTCAATCTATTAGGGCCACTTGTGGATCTGCTGAGCAGCCACTACCTAGCCCAATGGTAAAGCTCTGAATCAGCCCAAGCCCCGCCCTTCATATAGAACTGTGTGAAGGTATTGTGACTTCAGTGGCGGGCTGACAAGATTGGATCTAAGGAGACTCCCGACTGGAAGACCTTAGAAGCAGCAAAGGCCCTGACATCATGGGCTTTAACCTGATGTTAAAAGTGGGCCTCCTGGTCAGAGAGCTCATAACATAGGATCACAGTCTGCTTGATCCAAGAGGAGAGGTAGGTGAGCTGTCTTTGTTGAAACCTTTCTTAAAGGAGACAAAAACCACCTCCTTATTCTGCCTGATGTCTGAGGTCCTGTCCAAATAGTAGCACAATGCTCTGACCGGACAGAGGGACCTGTCAGACTTGAGGGATCTATCCAGAGTCGGGGCCAGGGCTGTTATAACCCCAGGGGCCACACTGGATACTCTATGGCCAGCTGATTCTAGGATAGAAAGCTGGGTGATGGATACAGGGACACCTTTGACCAATCGGATTGGTGTCCAATATATCAGTTTTGCTAGGCATGAATCTCACTTTTGCACTTGCCCGACCCAAGGGCCAAGAGGAATACCGTCTTGAAGGTCAAATGCTTCAAGGGGGCCTCCTTAATTGGATCAAAGGGAGTCTTAGCTGGTGCACGGCCAGTAAGAAGTTCCAGGAGGGTATGCCACTCCTGCCTTTGGGTCTGTCTCTGAGGAATCTATCCAGGAGACGAGCGAGATTTCCGTCCTTACTGATGTTGAAGGGTGAATTTCCCAGTTTATCAACAATGGGTGACCTATAACCATCAATGGTGCTGGGCTGTTTGCCAAGCATGTATCTCACTTCTCCGCTTGCCCGACCCCAGGGCCAAGAGGAAAACTGCCTTGAAGGTCAAATGCTTCAAGAAGGCCTATAATTGGTTCAAAATGAACCTTGTCAGCTGGTGCAAAAACCAGGGAGAGGTTCCAGGAGGGGGTTCCCCTCCGGCCTTTGGGTCTGTCTCAGTGGAAGCTATCCAGGAGACGAGTGAGATTTTCATCCTTACTAACATTGATGGGCAAATTTTCCAGACTATCAGCAATGGCTGACCTGTAACCATCAATGGTACTGGGCTGCAACTTCCTGTCCTGAAGCAGGTACCTAAGGAAGTCAGCAACTGACTTAACAGGTGGTGCCCGAAGTCCACCTGATGAATGATACATCACTTGGTAAAAATGACCCATTTGCCTCATAGACTGATCTGATTGACCCCCCTTTGAGGGGCCTCAATTCTTGCTGCCACTGCCTCAGACAAGTCCTGCTCCTCGATTGCTGAGGCTCTAGGAGCCCTGCATGGAGATTAAGATTTGTCAGATTTCTGTGAGGGATCTGATCGAATGGCTATGAACAGGCTGGGCAGATTGGGCAGGCTCAGCGGGATGTGGCTGGACATGGCCACTAGATCCCCAAAACCAAGGCATGTTGGGCCACCCCGGAGCAATCAGAATGATTCTCTTACATGGGGAGTCTTGCAACTTCTCCACCACTTTGCCCAATATGGCTGATGGTGAGAAGGTGTATCCTTTTAGATCCTACCATGGCCGACTGAGCACATCCACTGCTGTGGCCAGGGGATCCGGTACCGGTGACACAAAACAGGTGACTTGTTGTTGAACCTCGTGGCAAATAAGTCTATTTTGGGCCGGTGCCACCTACTGCATAGAGTGGAAGACCTCTGGAAGGAGAAACCACAGTTTGGATGGTCTGGCCTAGCCTGGACAGCCTGTCTGCTACCACATTAGGCCGGCCTGGAATGTGTCGTGCTTTAGAGTCACTTGTTTCCTGGTACACCAGGTCAAGATTCTCCATAGTAGGGCACAAAGTGGGCCCAACCATATTCCTCCTTCCTTTATGTATGACACTACTGTGGTGTTGTCAGTTGCTACAAGTACTATCTTGTTTGAGCAAAGGTCTTAGAACTCTTAAAGTCAGAAAAAACTGCTTAAAGTTCTAGATAGTTTATATATATAACTTGCTTCCCGGAGGGGACCAGGTTGCTCTTGCAAAGTGCTCATCTAAGTGAGCGCCCCACCCTTCTATTGATGCGTCTGTAAATATTTGCAGAGCATGTTTATTGGGTGTAATGGTTGGCCTGTAAGTGCATCGTCTTCCTTCAGCCACCATTGTAAATGGGGGTGCAGGGACCTGGGGACTTGGATCACCTTTTCCAGTGATTCTGGTACCCTCCAGTTGTTTTTGAGATGCCACTGTATGGGTCTCATATGAAGTCTGCCTAGATTAACATGCTTTTCTGTAGATGTTAGTAATCTATCAAGGACATGAATTCCCGGACCGGGCAAGCCGGTAGGGATAGCAGTTTTAACAGTCTCTTGAAGGCTCTGTCACCAGTCCAGAGTCGGTCGGAACCGATCAGACCCGAAGACAAACTGGTAGCCTACAAAATCGAAGTCTTGTTGGGGCTCCAGCTCTGATTTCTCTAAGTTCATCAGCCAACCCAGTTGCTGACACATTATTTACTAGTTCCTGTGTATGTTGGAGACAAGCCTGGTGGGATCTGGCTCTCACCAACCAGTCGTCTAGGTACTGGTGGCTTCTTAAATCCTTGTGTACGGCCATCAATTTCACCTACTTAGGTATCACGGTGAACTGGGCCTGCTGTGGACAAACCGAATGGCAGGGCCTTGAACTGGTATGCCCGACCTTGGATGTGAAATCTCAGTCATTTCCTGGATTGTTCTTGTATAGGTATATGGACATAGGTATCCCTCCTTCAACAGTTGTACTACCTAGGGTCCAGCCCCCAAGGCTTCCTACGTTCCCAAAAGGGCTTAGTCTGGATCCTATAGGCAGATAGTGTGCCACATTTTGGGACATTTGGTATTCTGACAAACATTTTCTGTCCCTCCGGACACTGGTCCGGTCTGGTGACAATGATCCAGGTTAACAGTCTCCCTGCTCTTATTGCGGTCCGGTGGGGCTGACACAACTTTTCACATTAATAGACTCTTCGCCCCGGGCCAGCAGTCTGCAAGGTGTAGCATTTACAGAGCAATTGTCATTTGTGAGATGTCTGACCCCTGGCCGGACATGATGACAAAATTTATTATCTCTCCAGTCAAGTCCAGCACCGATAACAGGTTGTTGAGAGGTGTGATAAGGGAAGGTTGCCTGGCAGTAGCTTGGGACACTGTCATATCCCTGTCATATCGCCAAGACCACTGACCGGTCTAAGAATTCTCTGTAACCAAATTTACATTAGGCAACTCTGTCCGGTACCAAGACTCCATAACCGGTAACTCGCTGTAAGCAGTAAGTCTCTGTAACCAGCACAAGAAACTGTCAGGCTGGAGTCACCAATGAATTTAGACGGCTACTGGGCTACATTTAGCCAGCTTTTTTTTTTTTTTTTTTTTTTTTTTTTTTTGTGTTGGGGTGAAGCACTGTACAGTAAGGACTGTGTAGCCAGCACCCTGTTAGTAGACTTTGTAACCGGTAGGTTGAAGCAAGTGTACAAGACTGTGTAGCCAGTACCAGTCGGTACACTCTGTAACCAGTTGTTGAAGCAAGTATACAAGGCTGCGTTGCCAGTACCAGCCGGTACACTCTGTAACCAGTTGTTGAAGCAAGTGTACCAGGCTGTGTAACCAGTACCAGCCGGTACACTCTGTAACCAGTTGTTGAAGCAAGTGTACAAGGCTGTGTAGCCAGTACCAGCCCGGCACACTCTGTAACCAGTTGTTGAAGCATTGTTACAACTATCTTGTGTGTCGAATTCAGCTTGCTGTAGGTTTCCTCCATTAATTAAAGTATTTCTTAAATCGCACGTCTTGTTTGTAGATTTGACAGTTGCTGGGAAAGCCCTTGTAATCTATTTTTAGAAACACTTGGTGTTCGGTGTGTCACGTGACCAGCCTGCTGGTCGGAAAGACACGCGATTGGCTGATTGGAGTTCGTCAGTTGCCGCGTTCTTTTGTGATAATTAAACATGCAAATGCGCAGTATACTGCTCATCCACAAACCCCACTACCGACAACGAAGGTCGGTTCATGAGAGAAGGACTGGTATCGCAGTAGATGTAAGTTGTGAAGAACGCAGTTCCGACCTTCCTGGTCGGTGAAAACACGTGACCTGCTTCGTGATTGTCCGGAAGGACACGCGATTGGCTGACTGGAGATGACGTCAGTATTCGCGTTCTTTGTGTGATGCTTTACCGGCAACTTTACAGTCCACAAAACCCCACTACCGACAACCAGGCCGGGTCTGCAAAGCAGGGACTGTAGTCACACTAGACGTGAGTTCTGAAGAACGCACTTCCGACCTTCCTGGTCGGTGAAAACACGTGACCTGCTTCGTGATTGGTCGGAAGGACACGCGATTGGCTGACTGGATATGACGTCAGAGGTCGCGTTCTTTTGAGCTGGCCGGTCGGCTGATGCTTTAAAAGCAGAGAAGCCTGGACCAGTGCGCTCTGTAGATGAAATTCCTGGCCGGTCTGAAGTCGGTTCTTCTTCTCAGCCGGCTGTACACTCAACCAGTTTCCTGGCCATCCACTGCCCTTATTACCGACACAAATGCCGGGTCCACAAGGGTGGGACTGAGAGTGAAAATTCCTTCTATGTAGAGGTCGGTTGAAGAAATCTGAAGAATTCACCTCCTGCTTCTGATGAAAATACTCGAGCTAGGCTGGTGTGACTGATGCTTTATAGCAGAGAAGTCTGTACCAGTGCGCTCTGATGAAGAATGCACCTTCCATAGGGGAATCCCCTCTATATACAGTGTTCAAAACTACGTAGACTGAAGATTCCCGGGATTTGCATATGTAGTACTAGAAGACGTTTCTATGGTAACTGTAGCTGGAAGGTTACAGAAGGTTCATTCAAACAAAAGCCACGGATAAAAATACCTGTAAGAAGTATATCCATAATTCCTCCATATTGTCGATCTGCCCCTAAACAACACAATGGTTGAATGGGAGGAAACTAGCAAAATGGCTGCCGTCATATTTCTCGTCGATTACTGCCCTATCATCAAAATTAAATTGAGTCAACTAGGGAACGTTTCCAGCAGATTTCTAAACGTATATCCGTGCTTGATCAGTAGATAACCCTTCTACACTGAAAATATCCACATATGAGGTTGAAAATCCGCCATAATGCACACTTTTCTTTAAAAAATCTGGAGATTGTAGAAACTACATCTGCACAGTACACGCGCCAAACGAAAAAGATGCTATGACGTCAGGTTGTCTAGACAGGAAGGAAGTACGAGGCGCCATCTGGGGAGTGCACAGTACTACGGACCGGCCAGCCGGTGGCAACACAGGACGTCTTTTTCTGGCGTTTGGCGGGCCGGTCTGCGCCGACCGGATTAGCAATTGTCCATTGGATAGGATGTATTAACGCAATAAAATAGGTTGAATTCAATGCGTGAAATCTGGTTGAAACACATGTAGATTTTGCAAACTGTTTTTGGTTGAATCCAATATATGAAATAACTATCCATATGCATATTTTACAATTTGGATACATTTTCAAAGTAATTACCATAATTCTTTCCAATATGACATGTTTTCATGAATCATTATATATTCAATTTCTGATGACATTGTAATAACACATATTTTGCATCAGCTTTCAAGTATAATTGCTCAAGATATGTAAATCCATATTTTCCAACTAGATATCCATTTTTATGTTATTAATAGGACCAGTATTATTCAGTGCCTTCAATTGAAATTCTTTTTGTGAAATTTTAAAATATTTTTTTTCTAAATAACAACCAATTGTGACATTTTTATATCATCAGTATTTTATCCAATCAGTTTCTTTTAAATGCTTTATTAAGTTGACTATAATAATATTGTAATTATAAAGAAGCTACAATCACGTAGCAAAGCCACAATGCTCAGTTCAGATGCTTGTGTCTCATACAACTTTGTCATAGAAACTGAAAAAAAACACAAGAATAGCCACATTATTAGAACTCCACACATTACTCCCCCTGCCTTAATTAGTTGTCAGTTCTGACCAAAAAAAACCAGACCTAAAGAAGTAAACACCATGCATGCAATTGAGCACGTCCACCCCTGCTGTGTTATCTAATTACTTTTAGTCCCAGGCCTAATGTTCTGTGTAGCAGGGTACAGACAAGAAAAACCAGGAACCCCCAACCTCACTGTTGGGTGATAAAATGTTATAGCTTAGGTTCTCTGTATAGAAAGTTTTCAGTGTAAACTTGCAAACTGAAAACTAGTTATTTGTGTATGGGAGAATTTGAGAAACAAATTCAAATTACTAACTTTTGATGAATAAGTTTCAATTTATCTTTTTTTATTTAAGATAAGTTTGACTTCAAAATGTTTTTTCTTAATTATCAGGAATTGCATTGATGAAAATATAATTATAAATTATAAAAATTATATTTGGGTGCATCAGTTTTGTTGTAAGTTGCTATAAATTAATAAGGAGAATGGATAAAAATGTACAAGTACATGCACACATAATCTTTATCATCTTTATAATCTTTAAATATTAGTCTTTGCTTTACAAAAAACTACAAATTCAAAAACTATTGCAATAATAGTTCTTTCAAAAAGTTAGACTGAATTACTATATCACCCTCTAGAAAAAGAATTTTCAATCAACGATCACTAGTCATTCATTTCCCAATATTCAACCTGTTTTCTGTTCAATAACATGACTAAGATTTCATGTCAAAAAACCTAACTTGATTTAGTGGGGAAAAAAAGAGATGCATAATCTATATAGATATTAAAATCACCACAAACAACAAAAGATGAGGATAAGGACTACAAAAACCAATATAAGACAAGAAATCTTCTAAAAAGACTAGAACTGAAGAAGCCAGAGGTCTATACAGTGAGCCAAGAATCAAACTGCAGCCATAAAAAGATAGAGAAATGGTATGATGTTGGAACACGATCAATGTTTTTGGATTCAAATGCTTTTAGTATAAAGGTGAAATGGTCAGGGGTCAACTCTTGCAGAAAAAAATGGTGTGTCATGTGCCTTGATATGGGTCTCAGTCAGGCCAAAGTCATCACTTTTGACTTCATCTGCTTGCAACGGGCCCTTTTTTCTGATGGAACATCAATTGGCAAAACCAAGTCTTAGCGGTCCTGGGTTAACTGCCATATCCCCAGCCAACAAGATCAAACCAAGATGGCTAAGGAAAACTATACAGTAGGAAACCCTCTGGTTGCACACAAACACATACATAGGGAATCTTGGATGAATGTGGGGGCACAAGTGGGGCATCACATGTCTATACACATCATAATGGACCTGTGCAAGATTTGGTGTTCTGTAACAATACCCCATTTTAGGTAATTGACTAAAGGACAGCTATATTATAGTGAAAATTAAGGGTAAAACAACAAATGTTGTATACTTATTGACTGGAAATTTAAACTGCATTGAAAAATAATGATATTTTAAAAATGATGAGGTACTGGATTTTCAAATTTTTGTGTCAGTTAGGGACTACCGAACACCAAATTTGGGATAGTTACAATAGTTTAAGCAACTACTAACCAATGAGACTTATCACACATCCAATAACATAGCCAGGTCATACCACGAAGACACAGGGGTGACAGGAGGCTATGCCAGATAGGCTTTTCAAAGCAGGTAAGCTTTGATCATTTTCCCGAAGGAGGCAATAGATGTTGAATTTTGTACATCAAGAGCAAGATCATTCCAAGCCTTGGGAGCATCAAAAACAAAACTATGGCCAAAGTGTTTGACTTGTAGAATGAGCAGTGGAAAGGAGGAACTGTTAGATATTGACTACACCAGGAACTGTATGGATAACAGCTCAGAGATAAGGAAGGACCAAAATAGCTAGGAGGACCACTGTGTATATAAACCAAGCTGCAGTTTTGAAAATATAGTGGTAATTGACAGTCAGACAGTGGAGTCGCTTAAGAATAGGTGCAACATGAGCATACTTTCTATGATTTGTGACAATATGTTCAATAGTATTCTAAATACTCTGCAGAAGCTTGCGCTGACTGAAACATGACAAACCTCTAAACAGACAGTTACAATAGTTTAAGCAACTACTAACTAAGGCATTTGCAGCAAGGACAGCCACTTCTTGAGCGAGATACCATCCAATTCTGTGAAGGTTTTTGACAGTGTCGGCAAGATGGAGAGAACTTCCAAGAATAGGGAAAGGAAAATGAGAGTAGAGTTTCTGATGTTGAGCCTTGAAACCAAAAACAACAAGACCACTGCCGCGGTATTTATCTCCCGCCGAGCATTACAGGGGAACAAATATCTTTTCTGAGATATTCACACTTTTTCATTTTCCGCAAAAATCCAAGATGGCCGCCAAAATCGAAATTTATCCCCTTTGTGTAGGACAGTCTTCTACGACTCTGTGGGTAAAAAATTTTTTCGAAATCACTCTATCTCTCACGGTTTTGGAGATATTCACACTTTTTCATTTTCCGCAAAAATCCAAGATGGCCGTCAAAAGTGGTGAACATTGAAATTTTACTGATTTGCACAGGATACTATTGTACTACCCTGTGGGTCAAAAATTCGCTCAAAATTGCTCTATCTCTTACGGTTTGCGAGATATTCATGATTTTTCACATTTTCACTATAAGTAGCAATGAATTAGCCATTACTCACTTGTCATTGAGCAACAGTTGTGAAACTGGTTTACAAAAAAGTACATGAACAATATGTTTGACAGAAATTGTGTAGCTGCAATACTTTTGAAGATATAAGCCATTTACCCATTATGGTTATCATTAAAAATTGAAAAAGTAGCTATCACTCACTTAGCTATGGAGATACACTTGCAAAAAACTGACATTGTTGTAGCTGTGGAGAAAGCTGAATAACATTTTGGAACAAAATTGTGTAGCTGCAATACTTTTGAAGATATAAGCCATTTACTCATTATGGTTATCATTAAAAATTGACAAAGTAGCTATTACTCACTTAGCTATGGAGATACACTTCCAAACTGCTGACCATGTTGTAGCTGTGGAGAAAGTAGCTGAACAACATATTGCAACAAAATACTCTAAATGCAATAGTTTGAGAGTTATAAGCCCTATAATTACTCACTCAAAAGTAGGCCAAAGTTCACCAAACCCAAAAAATTTTGAAGTCTGTAAAAATTCATTAGGACAAGTAATTTACCCAAAATGTGTAACTGTAGTAGTTTCAGAGAAAACTGCGTGACCCAGGAATTCAGCTTGGTAAGAGCAGCTGCAGCATTCTTGTCAGGTAGACAGACATATAGTTTGGTGCTGTCTGCACAGAAGTGAAACTTTTTAATATCTGGATGGAGGCCAATGATTTTGCTTAGTGGAGTTGCATAGAATGAAACAGCAATGGACCCAGCACCCTTGGTTGACTTCACAGATGAATTTGCTTAGTTCATATAGTGTGTAGAACCTATCTAGGCCTGACAACAATTAATCAGGTATGAGACAAACCACTTTAGGACAGTTCCACTAGGACCAAACCTGGATTTGGGATATCCAAGGATTGTGATCAATAGTGTCAAAAGCTCCCAACATACAAGTCAAACAACACCAGTGTGGTGGGTTTACCTATTTTTTAATTAATAGTAGAGCAGTTTCTGTAGAATAACCCGGTTTGTAAGCAGATTGATGACCATTGTCCAGCTTGTTACTATTGATTTTCATATTGTTAAATGTATACCCTTTAACCCTTGGTGACCTAATTCACTCTGTCATGCACAGTAATACAGAACTAGTTCATTCTTTTTGTGAATAAACATAAATGCTGGAAAAAGGTCTTTTAAAAAGAGGGCAGGTAGGAGGGTTTCTTCATAAAAATGTATTTTACATTAAAAAATATGAAATTTTATTTCATAAAAATGTAATATACCCTACCATATGAAAACACTTGGGTTGAATGCCCACATGGAAGGATGTTGGAAAAAAGACAGACTGAGGAAACCACCCTAAGGTAAAATTGCATAAAGAGGACACTTCCTGGAGCAATTGAACCCAAAACCTCTGAAGAAATAACTCTACTGAGTTAAATGAGTAGACTCACTGTAACCACTGCAAGAACTTTAGCACTGCTGTCTACACCCTATTAGGTCAGCTCAAAGGAGAGGGCATAAATAGGTTACGGTGCTCAGAATTGGAACATGTCAAGAGGCACTAAGAAGCACAGTTCTGAAGATGGAGATGAAGAACAGATTCCCTAAAAGGGAAATACCACCCCCATTTTCTATGACTAAAAAGTCTCAGAATGACTTAAATTGAGGAATTTAAGTAGAAAAGAGAGAGATTTGGCTGAGTGGAAGAAAAAGTCCACTACACTTAAGAAATCATAAAGATTCTAAAGTACAACATCTCTAAAGGAAAATAAGTGAAGTACAAGAATTCCGAGAGGAATCTATCATGATGTGAAAAAGTGGAAAACCACCTGAAAGACCAGGATGAAGCCTGGCCAAAAACATCATGGGCCTTCACATGTGGAACACAGTTAGAGGGAATAAAGGATAAAATGTTATCCAAAAAGATATTGTCTGAGCAGCAATATCACCCTCTTTGGACTTCAGAAGAAAGACATGAAGAAATACTCCTAAGAAAGTCAGAATAGATAGATAGATAGATAGTATCTAAGGAATCTGACATTAAGGAAGGAAAAGTCCTCTAAGTCATCCTGACCATGATAAAAGTCAAAGCAGGAAGAGCCTTCTGAAGGTAACTGGCTAAAGCCAGGGAAGTAAGATCTGACTTAAGGATGACTTAGGCAATCCCTAGAGAGTTGAAAAGAGACCTTTAAATAAAGGAATCAAAATCACCCCTTCTCCTTCCCAAAGGGAGTAAGAAAGACTGTCTAATATGTGAAAAACTTGGCTCAGCAAGTGAACAGGGTTCAAGAGGAGAATTGGTAAGAGTCTGCAGAACCAAGGTTTAAGTACTAAACAGGTAGGTGATGACTACCCTTATTCTGGACTTAAGGAAGCTTTAAAAGAGAATTCCAAGCTCCCTATTAGAACCCCACTCCAAGTAGTACATGGAGAGAGCTGACCTGTATCCCTATTGTCTGAAAAATAGTCCTTAAAAGGAACAAACAGCAATGAATGGGACAGTTGAAGCATGGCAGAGTGGCCATGTTTCTCACAAGTTTTTGAAGAAGTTCCAACTTTCTTTATAGATAGTAATGGACTTCAGCCAGAAAGCATGAAGAAAGGAACTCCATAAAAATTAATAACAAAACTCTGGATGAGGTTGTTATAGAAGAAAAAGAGGAAGCGCCAAAGGCTTTCTTAAAGGAGATCTTGAGGTCAAAACTTGGCAATTGTCAAGGAAGACTACAAGAAGCATGGTACAGCTCTGAAAGTTGATTAACTTCCTGGCCATAGAGGACAAAGAGCTCAAGGAGGGAAGGAGTAAAACAAGTACTATGGACCAAAACACTCCAGGGCATCTGTTGCCAGAGCCTAGGGATCTAGCACAGGAGGCACATGCAAGAGCAGCTTGTGATTGAATCACATGACAAAAAGATCTAAATCAGATGAGAAGTCTGAGACTACCATCTAAATATCCAAGAATTCAGAGACCACTTTATATGAAAGGTGAGATTCGACCTCCAAAGATGGTCTGCCAAGGATTCATGCCCCTGGAACACGAGTAGGTGGAAGAACAGACTTGTTCTTGTAAAAATAATGGCAAAAAGGTGCCAAAATAGATACACATGTCTCAAGAGTGGAAGCTCTTGGGATATAAAAAGAAAGCACAGACAACAGTGTTGCCTGAGGCTATCTGAAGTGTCCCTTGAAAAAAGGACAAGTGAAGAACAAATGTCTTGAAAACAAGACATCTCTGTTGTCTGAAGCTGAGAGGATGATCCTCTGATGAAAGGATAATACAGGAACAAATGCCTGAGCAACAAGGACAGCTATGAGCTCTAGAAGTGATGAACAGATTGGACTGCTACATCAAAGATTGACCTTAAGCGGTCAAAAGAGCACAAAGAGCTCCCAAACCCTGAAGTGAAACATCCATGTAAGTAGATGTAAAAACTAGGAAACTAAAGGGAGGTATGCAAAGACAGAAAAAGTACCATCTTAAATGAACCTTCATAGAGGGATCAAATAATGGGCAGTCCAGAGCTCCTTTGACAAGGAAAATCAAAGTGTCCTGAGATGACACAGAAGAAGTGTCATGTGCAGGTGACCTTGAAGAAGTGGCTTCCAAGTGGAAGCCAAGAGAAATAAACATGCCCAGTTGGAGAGGTAATTTAAAGGTGTTCTAAGGCAGAGAAAGGATGAGCTGCTGAATAGACAGAACCTTGTCCCTGTCAGAAACACCTTAAGACAGGTTAAGAACCTGACCCAGGAAGGAGACCTGTTGTAGGAACAGATCTAAATACTTCCTGCTAAGAATCACTCCAAGTTAAATGTCAACTCTAATAGAGTTGCCAAATGAGCCTCTGACAACTATTGGCTCTAATGAGCCAATTTGTAGTCACATGTGCACTGAGATGCCCAACCTCAAAGCCAACTTTCCTTACTTCCTTGATTAAGGAAGTAAATCATGAAAGGCTAGTGGCTAGGCCCTAAGACATTGCCACAAAGTGGTACACCCTGCCCAAAAGCAAAACTCTGAGCAAGAGTGAACCAAAGGAGCCAAAGGAGAGAAAGGAGGCATACTGAGGGTGGGAAGAGAAGCGGTCCACTGGCCAATTGAGAAAATAATCAACTGATAAGCTGCATCCTGATAGTCTGGAAAACCAGGAAAAGATATAAATCTGGTGGTTTCCAGTATATCGTTGTCAAGGATAATGCCCTGAAAAAAAATCAGGAAAACAGGAGCTCAAGATGCTTGAACTGCTCATGTGAACAGCCAGTGTGAGACTGAATGACAAAGAACAGCATTCTTCTGTGGAGAAGAACTGAAGAAGAAATCAGGAAAGTGGAATCTGAGAGACCACTGGAAGGTGCACCAAGTTCCAGATTGCTGGAAAAAGAAAGGCTACACCCAAACATTTCAAAAAGAAATGGAAGAAATCAGTTGACCTCCCACTGGCAAGTGGAGGGTTCTGGGAGCAAGAGTGAAAAGTTGTATAATACAAATCCACTCTTATCTCCTGAAGGACATCAACAAAGAGGTAGAAGCTGAGCCTCTGTCTCTGGAAGGCATTCCACCATCAGAATGTTGGAACCTGGAAAGGAACCATATATCCCTTTAGCACTAAGTTAGACAGAAGACTCCCTAGTTGGGAGGAGAGAGACCTATATTGGTTTGCCCCAAGAGGCTGAAGCAGAGAGCTTAAAAGAAGAACCTTTAATAAGGGCAGAATGAAAAGCTCCTGCTTATACTGTTAAATGTGAAAAAAGGAATCTCTCAAGAGAGACACCACAGAAATAGTATCAGACCAAAAAGGCCCAAATTACTCTCCAAAATGACTTGACATAAGTGAAGGAAAATGGATAAAGAAATCTCTCAAAACAAAGTGCAAAGAGAACTGATGGCTAGATCCCAGGTCCGGAAACCTGAGCAAGTGAACCCAAAAACCCCTGAGGAGGGTTTTACCTTGTAAAAGTAAGTTTTAGAAGGTAAACTTGGGTAATTACCCAACCTATAAAACTTAGAATGAGAAGATCCCAAAAGAATGAGTGACAGAAAGAAAGAATCTGGCCTCACTAAGGAACTCCTAAGCCTGGGAAAAGTGGTTGACTTAGATAAAAATAAGACTGATCAAAAGGAAAGAGCAGTCAAATTTATTCCCTAATTCTGTTGGACAGGAAGCCTTGAAAATCTTCTGTGGAGAAGATTGAAGGATGAAGTCCTAAGCATCCATATAGTCCCACAGACTGGCACCAAAAATGATAGAATAGGGTCCCTGAAGTTAAAGGTTAACTATAGACAGAGGGACCCCAACATACCCAAAAGGGAGATGTGCCCATTGGTAGTCAGATATGAAAAATGGTGAAAATGCAGGTAACTGTTGAGTAACAGTAGATTTTCACCAAGCCCCAATCAAATTTTTCTAAAATTAGAAAATGAATGGGGCTGAGTTTTTAAAAAGCAACATCAGTTGGAATCAACTGATAAGAACTTCAAAATAAGAAGGGGCCCTGAACAAAAATGGACTTGAGAAGGTAATCCCAGAACAAAAAAAGCAACCTGATTAGGCTGAGCCTTAGGCACAAAAGAGACCAAAGGACTAATAATGGACTGAGAAACCAAATGACCAAACTGACATGAAATTGGAATGTAGGAAACCAGTAACAGTGAAATGGATCTCCAAAGGGGAAGAACAAGTCAACCCCATGAACCGTTTACCACCATCCTCCTGACTTGAAGGTGAGGAAAGGCTGAAAGTGGAGACCCTAGGTTCAGAATTGAACCCAAAACACTGAAACCAGGATCCGTATCCCAGAAATGTCAAATGAAAGGGCCTGTACAAGAAATGAATCGTGAATGGTAGGTAGTACCATAATGTAACGCTATAAACTTTGCGTTAAAAATGAAAATTATTACACAGTATGCTCTGAAACAATAATGCTCAATGAAATATGAAAAAGGAATGTAAGAAACAGACCTGAAAATGCTGTAATCACTGAGAAAATGATTATTTTCTTTCAACCGATCGGTTGACCTCCATTTTGGTCATGTGACCTGGTGAATGATCCGTAAAAAAGCCCAAAAGTATAGTCAAAATACGTGGTGAAATGAAGAATTTCGTGTTAAGAATGATGGAAGACAGTTGAAATGAATAAATGAATTAATTCACAGTGGAAATGACTATTTCCAAAGGAAATCCCACATTCTGAAACCACGTGACCAGATGAGCGATAATACGAAACAATGCAAAATATGTAAAATATTGCACAAAAAGACAATAAATTCACCAGAAATCGAAGTAAGTGATAAATAAGATGGAGGAAAAGTGAATAAAACAGCACAAACTACTCACAGAGCATCAAAGACGTGTAAATGCAGGTCTTCTAAGAGGTAGCAAAGACGCCTGTTGAGACTTCAACCGCCACAAAAAGAATGAACTATTCCAGTATTACTGCGCATAGCAGAGTGAATTAGGTCACCAGGGGTCAAAGGGTAGCAAGTACATAGGTTTAAAAGAGGATTTCCCCTTATAGTTTAAATTCTATGTACGGTGTACGTGGCGATCACCGGACACTAAGCCAAGTGTTTTCATATGGTAGGGTATATTACATTTTTATGAAACAAAAATGGGACGTTAATTGCTTAGCTATAACCCGCTCAATCAACTTGGACAGGAAGCAGAAATCATACACTAGACAGATATTCTTAAATTCATTACCGGGAAGCAAAGTCTTCTTTATAAGAGGGGGGACAGCAGCCTTTTTGAAGGCATCCTCACCTTCACTGAAGGAATAATTTACAAACTTGGTTATAAATGGCAAAAGGATATTGAGACAATCCTTAAGGAGGGAAAATTGGGGTACAGGGTCCAATAAACATGATTTAGTGGGAGGGTCAGAGATAATTGATCTGTTCAACTGCGTCTGCACATCCGTTTGAATTGCCGCCTTAAAGGTTGCTTCATGAGGTATGAATCAGACAAATTGTATCTGGTCATGACAAGCCATAGTGATAAACCGACAAGACTTGAGCAGTGTCCTGATCCACCCCAACC
The DNA here is from genome assembly GCA_964017235.1 of Sabellastarte sp. h YS-2021. NCBI lineage: Eukaryota > Metazoa > Annelida > Polychaeta > Sabellida > Sabellidae > Sabellastarte > Sabellastarte sp. h YS-2021. Next base: position 144,664,575 of record OZ024928.1, read on the forward strand.
GAACTGATTAATTTTTGGAGTCAGGATCGCAAGTCAGAATCCAAGAAACGCTATATAAATCCCTTGTTGTTACAGTTGCTCATCATATATTACTGCAAAGATGCCAACTACACATCAGAGAAACTTTCTACAGAAGCTTAAGGCCCTGTTGTTCTTTATTGAGTTAAGTATTTTGATTTTCATTCTGATTTGCAGACAAAAAAGACACATCTGAACCCAGGACCAACAACCTGCCATACAGGCAGCACCTTCCCCACAGTCCCCATTGCCACCCAGGCGAAGAATAAAGCCAAAAAACTTTTGTTTCATCCCACGGATCCTTTAAAGAGAAGACAAAATGCTATAACAACTTACTTCAGTACTAATACAACTACATCTTTACAGCAAGACAGATATATTCATTTTTTGTACAGATTTGTTACAAAGAGTTTGAATTCATTGTGACAAAATTGAAAAATTTAATAGTAATTTAAATTTTTATTAGAAATACTTACCATTTCCTAACAGTAGCTATTTGTTGGAGCCATCCAACCCAATGGCCAACGCAGAGATGCGATTTTAAGGTTTACTAACAACCTTAACCAAGCCATTAGGCGTATTCCACAGCCGTGATCTGTAGAATCCAGATTCGACAGATCAATGGATCAGGTCAAAAGAATCTGATCTGACTGATCCGGATCATGAGTGATCTCATGAAAAGGTGGATTCGAGAGATCAGATCTGCGAGATATCCCATAATTCTTTGTAAAGATGGCGAAAAACACGAGGTTTGAAATTTTCATTTATAATTTTAATTGTTGATATTTCTGAAACTGGGCCGGATTTGGTTATTCTATTATAAATTGATATGTATATAAACCAGTGGCAGTGGCCATCTTGGATCATCATTTCTGCAATTTTGGCATTTCACAGATTCTACTGATCTGAAGGATCTCGATCTGGATCTGGATCACAAAGATCACACAGATCTCAAGTTGTGGAATACGCCTAATGGGTTACAGTAGTCCGTCCTCCGGCCAAAGAGGTCACATGACTACATTGTTTACCTCATTATTTTTGTTGCAAGTAAAAGAATGACTTGCGGGGAGGCGGGAGGGAAATTTGTGTGTTGAAATGGTAAGTATTTCTAATAAAAATTTAAATTACTATTAAATTTTTCAATTTTATAGCGAAATACCCTTACCATTTGCTAACAGTAGCTGAATTCAGCCTTGCAGGACGGTGGGAATTACTTTTAGCAACTACCATCACCAGCCCTACTTCCACAACAAGAAAAAACACTGTGAGAAAACTGTAACATAACACCAATGTGAGTCTTACATGTAAACAACAACACATAAACTCCAACATTTAACAGTGCGTTTAACATGTTTAACATATAAACGTTAAAACTGCCAGTACCCACATTCAACATACCTTCAAATAAAAGGTAGAATGTAGTAGATCTCACAATGTTCTAATCCATGTAATGCAATTGTAGACAGTTGTATCAACACAAACTTGAAACTCAACTTAAACTTCAACACAACTACGGGTCAAACCCCACTTGGCACCACTATCAGCTGACGCATCATACGCTCCAAGCGAGGCTCAAGCCAACAAAACTGTACAATATATACAGGTGCTACAGCCATCTATCCTGTAAACACATAAAAATATGATGTATCGCCACTCAATACAAAAACAGACATCAATACAACATGAAAACACATAGATATATAACAGACAACTTCATTACCTAGTTATAAATCTATCACATGCTGAGCAGATACTATAGGGCCCAATTTTAAAATCTGACCATTATGCCAACAGAGGTCCTTCAGATAGAAATTGGTGAATGTATTGTGAGACTTCCAAAAACAAGCCTCAAGGATCTCATTCAAAGAAATCCCTCCTTTAAATGCCAAAGATGCAGCCATTGAACGGACATCATGAGCTTTCACCTGATGTAGCTGTTGAGACTCGGAATCTGAACTCTCATAAGCCAAAAGGATAGTCTGTTTCAACCAAGATGAGATAGTTGCCCTGGAAATATCTCTAGTAAAGCCCTCCTTAATAGCTACAAACAAAAGATTCTTATTCTTTCTCAAATCTTTTGTCCTGTCCAAGTAGTATTTCAAAGCTCTCACAGGACAAAGAGATCTATCTTGAGTCAAACTTCTGTCTAACTGAGGTTTCAATGCTGGAATGACCACTGGCTTAATTGCAGCAGGCCCATCTGAAGCCAACTGGTTCTTTGCCAAAAAGGCAGTTGATGGGGCCAAAGTAACTTGTGACCAATTCTCCTTATAACTGAGAGATGAATGAGTCCAAGCATGTACTTCACTTCTCCTTTTGCCCGATGCCAAAGTCAAAAGAAAAACTGTCTTAAAGGTTAGTAACTTCAAAGAAGCTTTCCCCAAGGGTTCAAAAGGTTGTTTTGTCAGTGCATGGAGTACCAAAGCCAGATCCCAAGAAGGTATAGACCTATTCACCACTGGCTTGTCTCTATAAAAGCTTGCTAACAGTCTATTTAGCTCAAGACTTTTAGAGATCTGCTCACCCTTCACACCCAAACCATCTGCAATAGCTGTTCTATAGCCAGCAATGGTAGATGGCTTGAGATTTCTTTCCTTAAACAAACAGTTAAGAAAATCTGCTACATCTGGAATAGTGGGATTGGAGACGTCCACCTGGCTCTCCTCACACCACTTCCCAAAAATGGACCACCTTGATTCATAGATTCTCCTTGAGGAGTGTCTCTGAGGCTCCTTAATTCACTTCGCCACCTCCTCTGAGAATCTTTCTGAATATTCATGACTGACTCCAGATGCCAAGCATGAAGATTCAGGTAAGTCAGATTGTTGTGAAGTCTGTTGCTGAAAGGTTGAGTCAACAGATTCACCCACAAGGGAAGTCTTAGAGGGAGCCTTGTGGACAGATCCACCAGATCCCAAAACCAAGACATCCCTGGCCACCCTGGTGCAATCATGATGATTCTGCACCTGTAAGTGATTATCTTTTGAATCACCTGAGGAATGAGAGCCACTGGACAAAACACATAGGCGTCCAGACCCTCCCAAGAGATGTTCAATGCATCTGTTTCCCAAGCCCGACTGTCGGGGACAGGAGACACATACATTGGTAGCTTGTGATTCAACTTTGTTGCAAACAAATCTACCATTGGTTGATGCTAGCAATGGCAAATCTGATTGAACACTCGATGATTCAACTCCCATTCGGTCTGAACCACCCTGTCCTTCCTTGACAAGGAATCTGCCAAAACATTAAGATTCCCTGGAATGTGTTTTGCCCGAATCTGGATTCCCCTGGCATTCGTCCAAGCCATGATTCTCCATATCAGGGCACACATTTCCTGAGAGTGGGTACCTCCCTGCTTGTTCAGATAGGCAACCACTGAGGAGTTGTCTGTGGAAATCAGCAGATTTTGATTTAGAAGCTGATCTTCGAATGATTTTAAAGCTAGAAAAACTGCCTTTAGCTCTAGAATGTTTATGTGAAGTCTTGACTCCACCTGATTCCACAGACCACTGGCTGTGTGATCCTTTAAGTGAGCACCCCAGCCTTTTAGGGAAGCATCCGTGAACAGAAGGAGATTGTTTTCCTTCTGATGAAGTGGGGAACCCCTCTTCAGGTTCGAGATATTGGTCCACCACTGACGATGCTGTTTGAGAACCTGGGACACTGGTACTGGGATATCTAGAGATTGAGGATACCTCCAGTGTGTCTTGAGGTACCATTGTAGAGGCCTCATATGCAGACGACCCAATGGTATAGTCTTCTCCATTGAAGCCATGCTCCCAATCAGTGACATGAACTCCCTTGGAGATGTTTGAGTAGCTTTCAACATGGAAACTATCTTTTCGACAAGGCGATCGATTTTCTTTTGAGTTGGAAACACTAGACCCACCCTGAGGTCGAATTTGTAGCCCAAAAACTTGATTTCCTGGGTTGGAATTAAATCTGATTTTTCGAAATTTATTATCCAACCCAAGCTTTGAACAAGACGAATCAACCTGTGGATATTCTCTTGGCATTGTACCTTTGTTTTTACTCTCATTAACCAATCGTCTATGTACTGATGAATCCTGATGCCTTCTACAAAAGCCATCAGTTTCACCTCTTTTGCTACCATGGTGAACTCGAGTGGAGCCGTAGCGATTCCGAAGGGTAAGGCTGTGAACTGGTAGGATCTGTCGCCTACATTGAAGCGAAGATACTTCTGAAACCGTGGGTGTATTGGTATATGAAAGTAAGCATCTGTAAGGTCAAGTGAGGTCACCCACTCGCCTTCTTGAAGCGAATCTCGAATATTTTCGGCAGTTTCCATCTTGAAAGTGGGTACATGTAAATAACTGTTTACCACACTTAAATTTATCACTGGACGCCATTTTTTTCCTGGTTTGGGTACAAGAAACAAACGTCTGTAAAATCCCAGGGAAGTGACCTTTTGAACTGGAGTTATCGCTCTTTTCTCGATCATTTGATAAACAGCCTTTATCAAAAACTCTTGCTTCTCCCGGTTCAAATATTTGCTCCTTATTACAGGATAATTTGTCAACGGAGGTTGATTTATGAAATTCAGACAATAACCCTCCTTCAAAATGGTCACCACCCTTGGATGAGCTTTCCTGGCTTCCCATACCTGCCAAAAACTGGACAGACAGCTTCCTGGGCACAGACAGTCACTTCCTTCTGCCACCCCTGCCTCTAAAAGGCCTAGAGGAATAGGAACCCCTTCCTCTGTTTCCAGTTGCAGAAGAGCTATTGCTTTTTGCTGATGCTGTTGAAGAATTGTCATGGTAGGTTCGAAAAGATCTATTCTGAGACCTGCTATCTCTTTTCTCCTCATGTCTAGCCGTATGCTCCTTCCTAGAATCTCTACTTCTGGATTCCCTATTCACATGGGACCACTGAATGAAATTCTTCTGAACTTCAGAGAGAGTATCTACAGGAAAAACCTCATTTGAAGTGAAAGGAGCATTCCTAAGCTTACTAATGTCATCCTCAGTGACATCCTTGGAACAGTTTTTCAAGTAATTATCCCTCCTACTCAACAACATGTTTGATGCCATGGTTATGGAGCTGCCAAGCAAAGAATCTAAAGATTTCCCCAAAGACTGATTCACTGATGACTGTAACTGAAGACACTCCTGGACATATTCCAGAGCATTATTAAAGTCAGTTTCATTCTCAGCTGATTTTAAGATAGTAAATTGTTTCTCCATCTCCTCTGTGGCTTTGCAATTTGCAGAATTGAACCAAAAAATGTGGTTTAGAACATTGATGTTTTCTCTATTAACAGTTTCCCAGAGAGTAAACTGCTTCCAAGGAGTTGAAATGGCAGATGGCATCTGAAACTGTGAAGAAGTAATGTTTCTGAATGCATCTTGTAACTTGGGAGCTACTACTGCATGAGGCTGAAGTGAGATGTTATACCACTTCATAGGTGGTCTTTCAAAATTCAAAAATTGACCTCTAGGCAAAGGGTTTCTCCTTGAAGACTTGGTTTTCAAAGAATCATGTTCCTTTGAAACACCCGAAGCCTCATATTCCTTGAAATCCCACAAACTACACATATTTTCAGCAGGAGGAAGAGCTAAGGAGACCGCTGCAGACTTCTTCAGCTTAGAAGCTTGTGAAAACACAGAAGGGGCAATAATAGTGTCAGTCTCAGTTATTGCAATATCCAACCACTTTTTTATAGCGAAAAGTGTGTCTGAATATGAAGGAACTGGCTGTTTGTCTTCATGAGAGGAATCATATTCCCCGTCATCTGACAACTCTACTCTCGCTCTTTTTGTAGGTATGGAAAAGCGATTGTCTGTCACAGACGTAAAGGGATTTTCCTCCGCATGGCGTTTTGAATGAATCTCTTCGGAAGACTGTGTACTAGACATAGATCTCTTCTTGCATTGGGAACTCGCCCTTCCCACAGCTTCATTAGCAACCAAGATGTCCGCCTCTACAGGGGAATCCTTGTTTTCAATAGCAGCAATTCTGTTCGTTAGGGTTGTTAGTTGTGAGAGGATCGCTGCCAACGCCTGGCTATTTGAACCTGACGTCTGGCCAGCGACCCCAGGATGAGAAGACCTTCCTACCGAACTTTCTTCTTCATCCAATATGGAGTCATCTATCTTGTCCTTTTCTTTTTGCAAGGTAGATTCTTTCAAAGATTTCTTACCTTTTGACAGTTTTTCAGTGAGTTTTCGCTTTTGATCTTCCGAAAAAGCAATACAAAGAAGGCAATCCTTCTTAAGAGTACAAAGGTCATCACCCTTGCTAGCTTCACAACATTTGTAGCAATATCTGTGGTTATCAAAACCTAACATAAGATGTCCACAGAAACTGGATTTCTTAGATTTAGAATCTGATGAATCTTTATTATTCGCCATGATTCAAAAATTTCAATAAAAAAAATAAAATAATCCCTGAAAACTTTCCAAAGATTTCCAAAACATGTCTCAAAATCATGAGGTAAACAATGTAGTCATGTGACCTCTTTGGCGGGAGGACGGACTACTGTAACCCAATGGCTTGGTTAAGGTTGTTAGTAAACCTTAAAATCGCATCTCTGCATTGGCCATTGGGTTGGATGGCTCCAACAAATAGCTACTGTTAGGAAATGGTAAGGGTATTTCGCTATAAAATGAGATAGCAACAGATTATTTTAGTACAAATACAACTACATCTTCTACAGCAAGAGATTTAAAAAATAGTTTTAATCTGACTCACTGCATTGACTAAACATTTACCACCCCGACATAATAATTTATCAAGAACAAGTAATTAAATTTAAAATTTTTCTACTAGAATACCAAATGTATCATTAAAAACCTTGTCCTGACTTTGACTGTTATAAGAAAACTTTTTAACAGATAAAAAATTTTCAACATTTTTTGAAAATAATCCCAGGAAAGACTTTTATTATTTAGTTTACATTTATTTTAAATATTTTCCATACAGTAATATCAGATTTATTGCACAGAAATACATTTTGTCTAGGTTTTGGCAGCCTAAAAGAATATCTAAAGTTGCAAAATTAACTGCAATTGGAAACATTTTGTTCACCCAGATTTCAATTTTGTCCCAGACTTTTTTTAACTGTATCACGGTAATAGAAATAATGTTCCACATTATCTGTCATATTACGCTCTATACATGCTGAAGAATTTTTAACACCCCACAAGAATAATTTATAATTGCAGTTGAAAATCCTATGCAATATTTTGTTTTGTAAACTTATCAAATTTATAGTCTTGACAATTTTGGTTGGAAGCAAATAAATATTTTTCCAGTTAAGCTGTTCCAAAAAAGGATAATACTCAATCCATTTATTCTGGCTGGTAGGAATTTGATATAATTTTTTAATGAGCTGGCAATACACCTGTTGACTTGTTACTTTTTGTACATCCCTTAAACATAAATTTTGAATTTTATTGTCTTTTTCTATTGACCTCGATATAATTTTTGTTAAGACTGATTTTATGGAACTAATAATTTGGTAGTATTTTAAATATGGAATTCTCATCCTGAATTTATTTTTGATTTCAGTTCTGGAAAAAATATTCCATCACGGTTCATAATATCATTAATTCTATACCTGCTTGTTTCCAATCAAGGTATTCATTTAGTATATGTGACTCTCCAATTTGAAAAGTGTCATTATTAAAAAATGGTTTCTGAAGTAGTTCCTTGAGGCTCAACAGTTAGACTGAGATAAAATCAAAACGAACCTGCAATAAACCTTTGTAAAAATTACTTTTGGGGTAAGATTCTACAGTAGAAAAATACAATTTTTTAAATAACAGCTCCTTTTTTATACCCATCAAGTAGTATGATAAGGTTTTCCATTTTACATTTATACTGTTTGTCAGCCTTTTTATCCGTATAATCTTTGTCATTTTAAAAACGTCAAGTACTGACACCATTTTCAAACCACCCAGATCCATTGATTGAATCAAAGTATCTTCAGCTATTAACGGATGTCCTTTATTCCAAAGAAAATCAAGCATCAGTTTATAAATATTGTCAACTACATTTTTATCAATATGCAACTTTGAAGCTAATATATTAATATGTGGTCCACCAAGATGTTCATCTTTATATAGGTTACCATCATTTTGTATTAAAGAAACCTATAGTTTTTGATTTTTTAAGCTTTAGTACAGCATATCTATTAATCCAGCTTAATACATATATGGTTCACTACAATTCCTTTAATGTTGACTAAGCTACACAAATTAATACCAAGAATTTCAGCTGGTAACAGGAATAGGAGTGCACCAAGGAGACAGCCAAGTCTGATCCCTCTGGATATTTTAAAATTTAAAGTATTCTTATTGATGACCATTATTGGTGACATAGCTCTCAATATCACGAAAAAGGGTAGATATCCATTTTTGAAGTAAGTAAGTAAGTTAAAATTAAAGTGCAAAAACACTTACGTGTCATGCTGCACTATTAAAACTAATAAATATGTTAACTAATATTTACAATAATAAACAAAAGTATATATACAAACAACAACAAACAATCAAAAACAAATGGCTAAAAGACCAAGAAAAACAACCTTACAAGAAATGACTAGAATAAAGACTAGAGTAAAAAAAGCAACAAACAACAAAGAAAACAAAATGTAAATATAAAACAGACAAAGTATGAAATTGACAAAGTATAATTCTAACCAAGACTAGATTAGACAAATAAATTAACACAAAGGACAAAACACAAAATAAATTAATTAAAACTTTTTGAACAGGCCACATTCTTTTAAATAATTTATAATATTACAAACATTTTCATTGAATAACTTCTTCATTGTATCTATGTTCCTATAATATTTTAGTCTAGTGTCACGCAGGTCGATACAGTCTAATAAGATATGTTTGACTGTATCAGGACAATGGCATGGAATGCACCAGGGCATATCTTCACCTTTTAACAGATAACTGTGTGTGAAATAGGTGTGTCCTATACGGGCTCGAGTAATTACTATTTCCTCCCTACGAGATAAACCCGTCCAAACATAAAAATCTCCTACTGTAGGGTTTATTTGAAATAGCTTGTTATCAGGACACGCATTCCATTGAGCTTGCCACTTTTGTTTAAAAGCACTATTTACATTCACTTTCAAGTCTGTATAGGGGACTTTCAAGTCTAAAACATTAAAATTCAAGGCCTGTTTGGCAAGCTCATCTGCTTTTTCATTGCCTTTTATACCTATGTGACTTGGAACCCAAGCTAAAACAACTTTCTTATTCACTGCCACACAGTCATTAAAAAGTTTTAAAATATCTTGAATAAAAGAATTATCACAGTTGTTGCTATCAAGAGCTTGAAGACTAGATAAAGAGTCAGTGAATATGATAAAACGATCCCAATCACAATTTTTTACAATATTAAAAGCCATTTTAAGAGCCTGTAATTCAGCTGTGAATATACTAGCATTGCCAGGAAGTCTGACCTGGGCACTGAGGTTATTAGATGTAGCAGCTGCAGCAACCCTATTTTCTGCCTTCGATCCATCAGTATGTATAGCCCTATGGTCAGGATAACAACTTTTCAACTGAGCAAATAGACTTTGAAAAAGACAATCATCACCAAGTTGTTTCTTCTGATGGGTGAGATATAAGTCTATGTGAGGCTTTTGTATAGTCCAGGGTGGGTCATCTGGCAATGACACAGTCTGAATTAGATCCAGCTGAGGACAGACAGCAGATAAATCTTCCTCTACACGATGCCCAAAAGATCTTATTGCAGATGGTTTCTTATAATAAAGATCATAAAACTGGGGGTTAAAAACAACATCATAAGCTGGATTGTCAGGATTACTTCTCAATTTCAAAGCATACTGAATACATAATTTATCAAACCTTAAATACAAGGGTGGTTCATTTGCCTCTACATACAAGCTTTGCATTGGAGAAGTCCTGAAGGCTCCCAGGCAGATTCTTAAGCCCTGGTTTTGAATGGGTTCCAATTTCTTAAGATAAGACTTACGAGCAGAACTAAAAACAGCACAACCATAGTCCAATCTAGAAAATATTATTTTTTCGAGGAACCAAACTAATCTAGTATTAATCATTCTTTCCATGGTTTTGCATAAACAGCTCGTCAGAGATATGGGGCGGTAATTAGATGGGTTTTTTTGGGTCTTTGCCTGGTTTAGAAATAGGTATTACAGTGGCCTCTTTCCAGCATTCAGGAATTTTACCTGAAACCCATATATCATTAAATACATCAAGTAACACCATAAGTGAGTCTCTTGGTAGATGTTTTAGCAGCTGATAAAGGATCTCATCTGGACCAGTGGCTGTGTCATGAGACTTTTTCAGAGCATCACATAGTTCTCTAATGGTAAATGGTACATTGTAGTTTTCAAAGTTGTCTGTGTCAAAATCCAAGTGTTCTTTTTCAGTTTTCTCTTTATATTTTTTAAACTCTGTACGGTAATTGTTGCTGCTAGAATTCTTGTGGATTTCTTCAGCCAACCTATTTGCTATATCTACTCTTTTTGTTATTTTTGTCCCATCATTATTTTCCAGATGGTGTATTGTGGTGTTACTTTGTTTGCCACTTATTTTCCTTATCATTTCCCATACCTTCTTTGCTGCTGTCTTTACATTTAGTTTTGATACATATTCATGCCATGATTTCCTTTTATTTTCTTTAATTATTTTACGAGCATTAGCTCAACAGTTTTTATATTCATTTATGTTATCTGATGTAGGATTTATACGGCATTTATCCATTGCATTTTGACGAGCTTTAACAGCTTTTTTGCATTCACTGTTGAACCATGGTTTGTAGCTACCAGTGGACTGTCCAGTTGACTTTGGCACACAATTTGTTGCTATGTCATTTAACTTATCTAAAAATGCAGGAAACTTTTCTGTTATGTCAGTAAAATTATGCCTATTAATATCCAGAGAACACTGAAGTTTGAATTTTGGCCAATCAGCCTTTTTAAGATTCCAACGAGGAACATTGTCCTTAGGCATACTCTTAACTATATCAATTAAAATAGGAAAATGGTCACTACCACACTGATCAGAATGGACCTGCCATGTAAAATCAAGAGAAACAGATGCAGAACATAAAGACAAATCTATTGAGGTGAATGAACCTGATGCAGGATGAAAGTAGGTAGGTGACTTATCATTAAGTAAACAAATATCAGAGGATTCAAGAAGATGTTCCACCTTATAGCCTAAACTATTAGAAGAGGAACAACCCGATAAATCACTATGTGCATTAAAATCTCCAATAAATAGAAAAGGTGCAGGTAACTGGTTGACTAGATTATCAAGATCACTTTGTGCAACATTAAAACGTGGTGGAATATATACATTACATACAGTTATAGTTTTATGCAGAGATACTTTTACAGCAACTGCCTGCAGTTCTGTATCTAACTCAAGTACCTCATGGGGTATACCTTTCTTAACAAAAATAGAGCAGCCACCAGTGGCTCTCCCATCTACTTCAGACATACAAGTTTTAAAATAATGATCAAATCCTCTAATATTTACATTATCTGAATCTTTAAAATGAGTTTCCTGCAATGCTAAAATGTAGGGTCTAAAATTGGAAATTAAATTTTTAATTTCTTCAAAATTTGGCCTAAAGCCACGACAGTTCCACTGTATTATACTTTTATTTTTGTTTGGTTCCATTATTTACACTTTTATTACCACTCCGTCCTTGTGAACTTGTGATTGGGGATTCTTCGACACTCATGTCACTGTCACTATCACTTAAAACATCATATTTATTGTGTTGTTTAATAGGGTCATTAGATCCCTTATGTTGTTTGGTCAAATATACTTTGCTCTGACTTATTTTCAGCTTAATGGGGTCATTTTGAGATGCACTTGTCTGACTCGATGCACTGGTTTTATTCACTTTATTTATCTGTTTCTCAACTGTGCACTTTTTTGGTTGTTTTGTGCCTTCTGGCCAAGTCATTTCTGTTTGTGTTTCTACCTTCACTGTTTTCACCACAGGTTTAGTTGCTGCAGCTGCTTGGGCATAGGTTGATTTCACAGAATTAAATATATCCATTTGTTTCTTGGCTTCTGTATATGAAATCCCTCTTTCTGCCTTAATCCTTTGAATTTCCTTTTCTTCTTTCCATTTTGGACATTCTTTATCATTAGATGCATGCTTTCCTTGGCAATTTACAAATTTTGCTTCATTCTTACATTCTTGAGAGTCTGTATGATCTTCATTCCCACATTTAGTGCAAACTTCATTCTTTCTACAGTTGAATTTAGTGTGACCAAACTTTTGACACTTGTAGCATCTCACAGGATTCGGGATAAATTGTGACACAGCCACTCTGTAGTAACCCACCCCAATGTATTTTTGTAAGGTCTGGCTCTGAAAGGTCAATATAAATGTCCCCGTTGGTTTCCTTCGTCCATCTCTGAATACCGATATCCTGTCCAGTTTTATGACCCCTTCATCTTTAAGTCCTTCTAATATTTCCTCATCAGAACATTCTTTTATGTCTGGGCATCTAATGACCCCTTTCTTTGTGTTCAGGCTGTAGTGTGGTGATACAGTGATGGGGATAACATTGTCCATAGTCAAGTGCAGTTTGGTCGTTTTCAGTAGTTTGCTGCTTTGAGCTTCCTTGTCAACTTCAACTAAAATGTCTCCATTTCTTAATTTTCTTATATTGAAAGGATCAGATCCTAAAACAGCAACAATAGCCTTGTTTACAGCAAATGGCGACAGCTTAGACAAGGGTCTCTCATTGTCTGTGCCTTTTATCAACAAAAAATGTGGCCATGAACAAATTGGTGCAGAATCCAAGCTCGTAGTCAAGATATCCGTTCTAGTTTGTTTCCTATCGGTTATTTGAGAGTGTTGAGTAGCCATAGTAAAATAATAAGTATTCATTGCCAATGCTCTCCACCCACCCTTCGAGCCCAACAAGGGGATATCATAATAGTGTGGAGCTGAGCCCTGCACACTGATATCAGAGATACATTAACAATATACTCAAAGACCACAAAAGTGAACCTTGATTGACCTGTTAAGCAGCCGCCTTCTAGATACTCCAAACAAAAGCACAAAGCAAACACCAGCAGAATACAACAATCAAGTACAACAGTATAAACCATTAGAAACAACAAGCCATCACTAATTTGGAGCACTAGGGCTTGGCACTACCAGCCGATTGATTAAGCCAGGCCATCTTAACCTTCCGACTAAGTGAAATTGAGGCCAAAGCTGTGTATTGCCTCCTCAATGCCGCAACAAATAATTGGCTCAACAGCCAGGACCATCTCTTCCACTGACACGGATCGCAACCCACGACACACAGGCTGCCCCCAATTAGTCGCCTCTTACGACACGCAGGAGGATATCCATTTTTGAAAAATTTCACCATACCCAAATCTTTTTAAACAGGCATATAGAAAATTCCAGTTTATTTTATCAAAGGCCTTTTCAAAGTCAGCCAGTAATATAATACATGGATTTTTACTTAACTTACAGAAGTCAATCATATCGGCAATAAGTCTAATATTTTCACCATAAAAGTGACTTTCCATGGATCCAATTTGGTCTGGATTTATATTCTCTCTCAATGCTAACTTAAGCCTTTTGGCCAAAACTTTTGCTAAGATCTTGTACTCTGTATTCAAGACTGAAAAGGGTCACCAAGATTCTAATTTAGTCAGGTCTTTTCCTTTTTTCGGTATTAGACACAACACACCTTGTTTCTGAGATTTTGTTAAAAAGCCATTATCAAATGTATCATGAAAGCTGATCAAAAGAAGATCAGAAATGTCATTCCAAAATTTTTTATAGAATTCTCCTGGTAAACCACCAGGGCCCGGTGCTTTGTTATTTTGTAATTCTTGGGCAGCTTTTCCTAGCTCAGTCATTGTGATTACTCCATCACAGACTTCCTTTGTGCTATTTGACAATTTTGGAATATTTACATGGTCCAAGTAATTGTTGCATTCATCCTCTGTCATGTTAAAATCCATTTCAGAATATGAAAAAAGTTTACCATAAAAACTTTCTGGGCTTTTAAAATTTGGGGCGGGCTACTGATGCGTTGACCATGTTTAGACCACTAATCTGCAACTTGTTTTGGCTTACTTTTTCCAAATTCAGGAAGTATTTAGAAGGTTTTTTTATACTCTTTAATAAACTTACATCTTGAGCGAATTAAGGTACCTTTTGCGTTTTACTCATAATATTGTTCTATTTCAGATTTTACGTTATCATACTCCTCAAGTTAAAGTAGGGAAGGGGAAGTAGTTATTCTTTCTTCAAGATGTACCAACCTCTCTGACAATGTGTTCCTATAATCACATTGTTTTTTATTCTTTTTCATAGAAAAAGATATAGCTTCTGTCCTTATTCGGCATTTAATGTAATCCCAGGCCATATGTTTAGCACTAAGATTTGGTATATCTTATGCCCCTGTTCCACCAAAGGACTAAGCCCCGATCCTGTCGGCGACCCTTAATCGTGGACAGTCAGTGAAAAAAAAGGTAAAATGGGCGGGAATACTGAATCGGTATTGAAGTCTGGGATTAAGGTCAGATCGGCCTCAGGAAGCCTGAGGAGGCCCCAGGCAGTCCCCGATTGGTCTGGGACTAAGAACTGATTAAGCCAGTTTTCTGGTCGGTTTCAACCACGATCTTGTCGTACACATACCGACTGGGTCCCAGGACACCTCAGGCCTCCTGGGGCTAAGCCCCGACTAACCCCGATTAAGTCTCGGCATCCTCAGGCCTCCTCAGGCCTCCTCAGTTTTCCCCAGACCATGATCGCCGATTCTTGTTTTGCAAAATAGCTGGATTTTCTGGGTATATATATATAAATTCCGCGATCTAATCATCATTATCTTTCTAAGAACACATAAGATGCCACCTTTTAATGGTAGACAGCTTCAACAACAACTTAGGGCTTTTTTTGTTTTTATTCAGTTACACATAATGATGTATTTGCTATTTCTACATCGACCACAGCAACCACCACCAGCACCTCCACCACCAGCAGCCAGACAGAGACATAGACGAAGGCACAACATGTCGGTCAGGCCATGGCTACTACAGAGAGAGGAGAGGGGGGCCTACCACAACATTATGGCTGAACTGTATGCCACAGACATTCCAGGATTCACCAACTACATGAGGATGACCCCAGAATTCTTTGAAATGATAAAGACCAGACTGGAACCACATCTAGCAAGGCAGGCCACCAACTACAGAGCTCCAATCAGTGTTGGGGAGAAGTTAGCCCTCACCATCAGATATCTGGCCACTGGAGAGTCCTACACACCATTATCCTGTCAGTTCAGGGTTGGCAGATCCACCATTTTCAAGTTTCTACCAGTGGTCTGCAGGGCCATCCAGGATGAGTTCACCAGAGAGTACCTCAGATGTCCTAGTACTCCAGATGAGTGGAAAGAACTGGAGAGGGAATTCAGGATCAGGTGGAATGTTCCACATGCCCTGGGAGCCCTTGATAGAAAGCATGTGGCCGTGAAGAAACCAAAGAACACTGGAGTCCTGTACCACAACTACAAGGGGTTCTTTTCCATTGTAATGTTGGCTCTGGTAGATGGACAGTATAGTTCAGATGGGTGGATGCTGGTACAGCTGGATCTTGCTCAGATGCCCAGATATTTAACGCCTGTCAGCTGAAGAGGAGGATTGAGTATGGCAGGATAGACTTCCCTGACCCAGCTCCTATAACCTAGGGTGGTAGAGATGTCCCCTACTTCATTCTGGCCGATGATGCCTTTGCCTTGAAGACCTGGCTCATGAAACCCTATGGCAGAAGGATGTTAACCAGAGAGGCAAGGATTGCCAACTACAGAATATCAAGGGGCAGGAGAGTTGTTGAAAATGCTTTTGGCATCCTGGTCTCAAGATTCAGAGTGATGTTGACCACTATTGAACTCCCCCAGCAACAGTCAGGGAAGTGGTCTTTACCTGTGTGGTTCTGTACAACATACTGAGAAGCCAGTATCAAGGTCAATATGGTGGTCAAGAACCTGGATATGATGAAGATGATGATGTGCCTGGTGATTGTCGACTGACTGGTGGTGCTGCTGGTGGTGGTCCACAGAGAAACCCTGCTAGAGAAGCCAAAAGACAGAGGGATTACCTCAAGGATTACTTCAATAATGAGGGAGCAGTGGCCTGGCAAGATGGCAGAATATAACTCCTGCTGTAGTAACCAGTCCTTTTCAGGACTAATAACCAGTCCTTTTCAGGACTACCAAATATTCCAAAAACAATTAATCAGCTGTGCTTGTTCCAAATGTCACAACCATTTCACAACATAATTCACACACCCAACAAACCGACAAAACCAATGCCCAACATAATTCACCCACTCAACAAACAGACAAACCCAATGCCCAACATAAGTCACCCACCCAACAAACAGACAAACCCAATGCCTTACAGAAGTCACCCAACTAACAAACAGACAAACCCAGTGCTAAACATAATTCTCAAAAACAACACACAAACCCAAACATAACTTCCTAAATGGAATAAATATTGCATATATTTTGAAAGCTACATCCTAATTATACTTACATTTGGGTTTTTTGGGGAAAAATATTTGAAACAGAAATGTGTTCCTGGAAATCTTAAAATTAAAATCTTTTACTCCACTTCACAAATATTTAAGAAATATAACCACCAAACTGGTTTTCTTTACAATGATGGGGGTTATGTTTGCAAAATAGTTTGTCAGTTCTTTCATTTGGGTTCTGTTTGCTATTGGGTTTGTCTGTTTCTTGGTTGGTGGTTATGTTTAGTATTTGGTTTGTGTGTTTGTGGGTTGGTGGTTAGGTTTGGTATTTGGTTTGTGTGTTGTTTAGTTGGGGGTTAGGTTTGGTATTGGGTTTGTGTGTTTGTGGGTTGGTAAGTATGTGATAATTCCTTTTAACTCTAGGGATGGTGTAAGTGTTGGGACTTTTTTTATTAAAGATTTTAACCAATCCCATGGATTTTAAGGTAAAAATGGGCTGATTATTGGCCATATTGGGAGTTTATTTATTTTAATTTTTTTTCTATGTGGCCTTTTTTGGTTATGTGTGGTACCATAGGTTATTTGTTTCATGTTTGGGGTGGTGTAGGTGTTGGACTTTTTTTTTTGCGATAAGTATTTGTACTGAACTGTTATGTTTTGGGAGGGGAATTGAAATAACTTGCAGCTTGAATAATTGTTTTTGGAATATTTGGGTGGCCCTGAAAAGGGCCTGGTAGGTCAAAGACCCGCCCTGACTGGATGGCTACTGAGGAGGCTGCTGCTGTTGAGGCGGTGCTGTAGTGGTGATAGTGAAGAGTTGCGGCTGCTGCTGCTGCTGAGGCTGCTCAGTGATCTGTGTAGATGTCAGATCTGGTAGCTGGCTTAGTATTCCACTTAAGTTGTGTCTACTGCCCTCGTCCTGTACTGTTAGAACTGATGTAGGGTTGCCAAAGCCAAGGGGGCTTGGTGTGTAGTAGACGTAACTGCTGCTAGCTGCTGCTTGGGTGGAAGTAGACGCCTGTTGAGTGGTTGTTGGCAGTATGCCGATCCTCTGGGACTCCGTGGTAATAGTGGCTGATCTTCTGGCTAGTGGTTGACGTCTACGGTGGCTCTTGATGCTTTCAATATCTCTAAAAATGCTGCCCTTAAGGTCCTCAAATTCCTCTTGGGTCATTTTTTCAGCCTCTGATGCCACGTAGTCAAAGAAGGGCTGCCTGTCTGACTTCTCCTGCAGGAACCCTGAGATCAATGTCCTCATCTGGTCAAAGTGCTCGAGTATCTTGGAGTCTGTTGAAACTGGTGTAGATGTGAACATAGGTTGACTCCTACTCTCCCTGAGGACACTGGACTCGAGGTGTTCTGTATCAGTAGTAGACCCACGAGATTCGTCCTGCTTGCTGGTATTTGGACTGGCCTCGAACCCTGAACTTCTGCTGGCCCCCTTTCGTCTGATATGGGTCTTAAGGAAACCCATCTTCTGGTAGACCCAGGACTGTCTCTTGGTCATCTCCCTTGGGGCTTGGCCAGATTGTAGTTTTGACAGCTTGCCATAACGCGTTCGCTGAGATTTGAACCATCTCCTGACATCAAAGGGTTGGAGCTTCAGTTCTGCAGAGATTTCTGCCCAGAGAGCCTCCTTCTTCTGTTTGTCGTGGAAACGTGCATGCTCCTTGTCATAGAGCTCTGGATGCTCCTTCACAAACTCCACAATTGCAGTTTCTTGGCTGTCAGTGAAAGTTGAACAGACCCTAGCTCTCTTGGCTGCTGAATGACTCTCTAAATCCTCCTCACACCTCTCTTCTTCCTCGCAAGCTTCCTCAGTAAGTTCCAATCGCTCCTCAGTCTCTTGTGTACCCTCCTCTGTACCCTCCTCCATCCTTTCCTCAATCCTTTCCTCCACCTCTCCACTTTCCTTCTCCCTCTCCTCTTGCCTCTCATCCAGCTTCTTCTTTCCTCCCTCCCCTCCTTTCTCTTTGCTTATAACTCCAGTCAATAGCAAAAAAAATAAAGTAAAAAAGTAAAATGTGTCTCCTAACTGTAAAATTTGCCTTAAGCTCAAGTATTATATGATATTTAAAAAAATGAAAACCCCTACAAAACAGAGACACAGTCTCTCAGTAGCCAACCAGTCAGTAACAACGAGAATGTGTGCGCGGTCGCTTATATAGTCCCAGACCCCCTCATTGCCTCGTTTTAATTTCTGACACGCGGAAAACAGTTGGCTCTTAATCGGTTCTTAGTCCCAGGCCTCCTGGGGTGTCCTCAGACCGTCGCAGACTAAATTGTGTTGTCCCAGGTGGCCTGAGGACACCAGCTTGGATAGGTTAGGGTCGGCTTCTCTTAGTCGGGGCTTAGTCCCAGACCTGGATTTTTGGGTCGCAGGACACCTGGGATGGTCTGAGGCTTCCTGGGACTAATGAAACCGATTCCCTTTAACATGCATGAAACTTCAAAGATCTGTTATGAGTCGGGGACTGGCAAACAGGCCTCCTGGGACTAAGCAACAGAGGCCTGGGACTAAGGGTCGCAGGCGGCCTGGGACAACATAGGACTGTGTAAATTTGGGTCTGAGGAGGCCTGAAGAAGCCTGGGACTGGACATTTTGTTGACGGCGGGAAATATGAATCGGTTTGGTTCAATGCTCTCCTCAGCTAAGTCATTCAAAATCATCCCAGCATAAGTTTCCACTTCTATGCACACGATACACAGTTATATGTTCATCTTACACACAAGAATGTGGCTCACAGTTCACAGATTGAAAACTTTATTGGACAATGTCAAAAAGTGGTTGTCTGCAAATAAGTTGAACCTAAACCAAGACATAACTGAATTCATTATCTTGGTTCAAAACCTAAGCAAATATTTCTGAGTTAATATTCTTTTTAATTCCCTCTCTCCTGCAGAGGTGATCAGGGACCTTGGTGTATCGGTCCATTGTGATTTTTTTTCTTTTTGAGGCATGTCCAGAATAACTGCAAGTCCTGTTTTACTCAAATCCGGGATCTTAAACATCTCAGAGGCTATCTGACATGTCATGCTGCTCTTATGGCTGTGAATGCTTTGGTTGGGAGTCGACTTGACTTTAATTCCTTGTTTACGATTCTCACAGCGCTTGATCTTCACAAACTGCAATGTGTTTAAATTATTCCGGCTAGAACACCACTCACACATCACTCTCCATTGGTTGCCTATTGAACAGTGTTGTTATATTCAAGACTGTCTTCTTGGTGTACATAGTGGTTATCCAAAATACTTTGTAACTTCCCTTAAACCTCGATGTAGTATTCAGAACAACATAAAAACCAATCTGATGGTGTGTTCCTTGAGGTCCCACATTTTAACACTTCAGTATACAAGTCTACTAAGCATTTCGGCCTCAGCTTTGCTTATGATGCGCTAAAGATTTGGGATGATTTGCCTGATAATGTACGTTTAGCCATTTCTATCCACTCATTCAGAAAGAAGCTTAAAACCTATCTCTTTGCCGAAGCATATCCTATCTTATTTCTGCTTTTCCTGGTATCTCTCCATGGGGATGACCCCTGCTATGTCTCAGGATAACAATTATAGTTCTCTGCTTTTTCTGTTTGGTGTGCCTTGAGTCTGCAGTTAGATGGAGATTAAGTGCTATAAAATACTATTAAAATTAAAATTAGAGAATAAGGTGGTTGCAGAAGGCTGTTCTGGTGCTCTTCTGTCTGGGCCCAAAGAAAGTTGTGAGCATAGTCTGGGCAAATTATTCAATGACCTGCTCGTCAACTGATGAAGGCTGGGAGACTACACTAGCACTGGCAGTGCTAGCCAAGAATGGCTGGGTAGTTGTTTCAGAACTGATGCTGATCTCCTTACTGTCAGTATCCATGGATCCTTGTGACGTATTGTGGGTTGAGGCTGCACTAACGCTGGCTCCTCTGTGTGGTGACATAAATTCGGAAGACTTGCTGAGGCCCTCTGTTCCCTCCCCTCCCTCCTCCTCTGGATGTCAGGAGTCAGCAGCTGTATTACCCAACTCAAACTCTGTAGGTGTGTCTGTGGGCACATCTATCTTGCTCACATTCTTTATTAACTTTTTAAGACCCACCTTATAGATCAAATCAAGGCAACGTCTTGAAAAACTGAAGCCAGCAAAAGTTGCATCTGTGCATTAAATCCTTACTTTATCAAAAAAGCTTATCTTAATGTTACTACTTGTAATCCATCAGGGTTGAAAATTCAAATGATGCATTCCATATACCCACTCGTCTTTTATAGCCACAGATCTCATAACCAACAAACCGCGAGTCAGTGAAATGAAACAAACCTGTCCTATACACTTCCTGGCATGTCTGTTGATGTAACAACCTTGTCGGTTCATATGTCTTGTCCTGCTGTTTTCCCAGCTCTGATGAAACCAACTCTACAGCCTTGGACTTGGAGACTTCCTGTCTTGATGAGACAAAACCCAGTCAGGTCTTGGTTGCTTACCACAGACCGGTTTCATTTTAAGTACAGTTGGTATTGTTCTACAGCTTGTTGTGGAGAGAGGCCAGGGTATTTGAATACAACAGGCTGGCAAATGTTTCCTGACAACATGGGGACACTTCAGGACAGGTCTGGACACATCAAGAATTGTTGAGGGTCGGTGAAATATCAAACATATCTGATATTTTGCAGACCCAACAATTCAAGCCGGGAAACAACAACTGACCCAAACTGAGTCTGTAAACAATGCAACTGACCCTCAAAAAGCTTTGGCAACCGACAAGATGTCTCCACTGCAGAGTAAAACGGTTGAAAATCAGGAAACTTCGCAAGATAAATAAAACTGAATTTATGTCTGACATTGTAAATTCTGAGCTTATCCAGGCTCCTTACAAAACAGCTAGCTTACTTTCACACCAGTACTTTCATACCCTTAGGAACATACTTGACAAGCATGCACCTGTACATGAATGTAAAACCCCACAACATGTCAACAAAGGGTTCATCAACAGTGAGATTTTGGCAGCAAAGAGACGTAAGCGCAAACTCGAAAGGGAGTGGCGAAAGGACAACTCTGCCATAAACTGCAGTAGGTATAGAGCCGCTGTGAACCATTACAACCGTCTCGTGGAATGTGCAAAAACCAAACACTACAGTGATATGGTTAGGGAAAATGAGGATAACCCCAAGGCCTTGTGGAATTCCATAAAGAAAGTCCTCCATAGATCACCAATAATGGTACTTCCAGATTATACCACCATGAACAGTCTAGTCAACACTTTTGGCAGGTATTTTGCAGACAAAATTGCTAAATTAAGATCTGGATTACTGTCTACTGATGCCGATCCCCCTGTCTCAGGTTCCTACAAAAACAAGTTTGTTTCTTTCCGGACCATGTCAGAGGAAGAAGTCCTTAAAATCATAAAGTCCACACCAAATAAATCATGTGACTTGGATCCCATCCCAACATCATTGGTCCTTGAATGTATCAGTGTGCTCCTGACTCCTATTACAAATATTGTGAACTACTCTCTACAGGAGGGCAGTTTCCCTTCCTGCTTTAAGACTGCACATGTTACACCCTTGTTGAAAAAAGCTGGTCTTGACAAGAATATTCTCAAGAATTATCGACCAGTGTCCAACCTCAGCTACATTTCCAAACTCATAGAGAAAGCTGTGGCTAAGCAGATAAATGAGCATATTGCTCACGAGGGTATATCTAACGAAAACCAGTCCGCATATAGAGCTTTTCACTCAACTGAAACGGCATTGCTCAAAATACAAAATGACATTGCCACATCAATGGACAAGGGTGCAGCTGTTAGATTAGTCCTTTTGGACTTATCTGCAGCTTTCGATACAATAGACCACTCAATCCTATTCAACTGCCTTCAGCACTGGTATGGCATTGATGGGGTAGTGCTTAAGTGGGTCCAGTCATACCTCAACTCACGCAAGCAGCACATCAAAATAGATGGACATCTTTCAGATGCTTTTCAACTCCCTTACGGGGTTCCCCAGGGCTCAGTTCTAGGGCCACTCCTTTTTACCCTTTACACAACCCCTCTCAGTTCAGTCATATCTAAATTCAATGTCACCCACCACTTATATGCAGATGACACACAATTTACTTGGAACTCGACTCTAGGAACTTCGATTCCAGTATCACTGAATTAACAAATTGCCTTGAGGCGGTCCAGGCTTGGATGGGAAATAATAAGCTTAAATTAAATCCTGACAAAACAGAATTCATAGTGATTGGTGATGATCAAATTAGAAGTTCCCTGAAGTCATCTTTCCCAGTGAGTTTGCTTGGCAACACCATGGAACCAGCTGAATCGGTAAAAAACCTTGGTGTCATCCTGGATGCTGAAAATTCAATGCAAAGACACGTGGCTAATCTATGTCGCATAAGTTACTACCATCTCCGGGAACTACGAAGGGTCCGCAGGTACTTAAATCATGAAACAGCTGTAAAGGTGGCAAATGCCTTGGTAAGCAGTCGTCTGGATTACTGTAACTCACTGCTTTACAACACAAAAAAGGCATATACTAGCAGACTACAGAGAGTTCAAAATGCCTTATGTCGGACGGTGTGCAAGCTAAATAAATACTGTCATGTTACACCCTTCCTGCACAAACTACACTGGCTCCCCATTCATTACCGTATACTGTTCAAATATAATCTCCTCATTTATAAAGCAATACATTTGAGCCAACCTCCATATCTCTCCGCTCTAATTAGGCGGAGTGATCTCACACGGGGCAATCGCCTATCAATTTCCTCATCTAAACCAAATAAATGCTTAGGGCTACGCAGTTTCATAGCAGGGGCTCCCACAGAGTGGAACAAGCTTCCTCAAGCCATCAGAACCATAGAAAGCATTTCTGGTTTCTGGAAACAGTTGAAAACATACCTTTTTAGATTGGCTTATCCTCCACCATAGCCTATCTCCCCTACCGGACACTAATATGGAAAGGGACATTTTTCTGGAACTGGACTATCCCTTTTTGCACATCAGCGCCTTAGAGGATGTTTACATCAAATTCGGCGCTATATAAGTGTTTCTTACTTACTTACTTACTTACCCCAATAAAATTCCATAATTTTTTGCTAAAAGTGCAATACCATCTACAGTGAGCCAAGTATTCATTTAGTGTGGTAATACTTATTTGCCATGTCCAAAGGAATTAGGCTCATCACTAAATCATTCAAAAACAAGACAAATAGTATGGATGGTTTGCTTGATAAACATGCTCCTAGGGTGTTCTGCACTTTCATCAAAGGCAATGCTAAATAGATTTCAGATGCCTATATGCAAAGGCTGCCAGGCATCGGTTTGAATGCATGTGGTGCAAGGATAAGTTACCACTCAATCAAGCTAGACTGTGCAAATCGATTGCTTGTTGCAACTCATTTATCAATAGGGACAAATCCAACTATTGCACCAATCTTGTTAGTGAAAATGCACATCATTCACAGAAAGTGTGGCAGGTCTTATGTTCTGCATTGCACTCTTTTCCTTAAACTCTACTTCCTTCTCAAGACTCTCAGAAATGTCTTGCTGACCGCTTTCTGACTTTTTTTCCAAAATCATGGAATCCGTTTACAATACTGACCCATTTACACTTCTTGTTCCTTCAACCCTATCTAAATTTGACTCCTTTAAAACTCTTCCTGATGATGTAATTGCAAAGGCAACTTTTTTAGTTTAGGAGTTCTTTAACAATCTTCTTCCCTCAATTACTACACTTGTTAACTATTCTCTGTTTGAAGGTATTGCTCCAGCTGGTTTTAAAACAGCTGTTGTCGCCCCACTGATCAAAAAGGCCTCATTACCACCTACTGGATCAAGAAATACCTACCTGTGTCTAACTTGGGTTTCATCTCAAAATGAAAATTTGAACAAATGATTGGTGCTCAGTGAAATGACCATGTCATTTCTAATTGATTTGCGAATGTCAGTCACCTTTGAACTTTACATCACTGAAACTATAACTGATTTTCGTGACTGACTTGGTACATACCATAAGCAAAACACTTGCATGTAATTGATTTGTAATTTCAACCCAAGGGCTGCTAACAGTAAATCACTTTGAATACCACTGATTCCTGGAGATTTCTATATCTCAATCCTATTTCGACTGTCTTAACCTCATTAACAATTTTTTTCGGGTAGCTATTTGGATCAACTTTTTATTAATCAAATGATTTCTATAATCAGGATAATAAGGAATTATTTTATAATAGAAAAGTTCACAGCTTATTTTCAATGAAATTTTCATTAATATTTGCAGAACTTCTTTTCCAATTGAATTCAATATTATAGCATATTATAGCAAGAAACTGAGGTGCCAGACCTTAACATTAGGGTTGCACAATCAGTATCAGGGATGGTAACACATACTAGTATACTGGTCCTGGACATATTAAAATTGTGCTGGGTTCTGTCCTTCCACTTTGTCAAGAATGAACTCGATGAGCAGAAGCATCTTCAAGTTTAAGTCTACAAACAGAATTTTAAGATTATGGCCATCTTGGTTCTCAAAATTCCACCAACTTTGAAAGCAACCTAGCCTAGGTGGTATCGTACCACTGTTGGACCACAAAACGTAAAGTGCTGCAAAAAGTAAAGTAGAGCTGCAAAACGTAAAGTTGCAAAATGTAAAGTGCTGCAAAATGTAAAGTAAAGTTGCAAAATGTAAAGTAAAGTTGCAAAACGTAAAGTGCTGCAAAATGTAAAGTATGATGCAGGTTGTCACAATTCGAATTGAAGACCCTAAAAGTAAAAATTTCATCAAGCTCTAAAATTGAGATACTATGTTTCAAGTGATATATGGAAGCATTAATATATGTCCTTTCAGTTATTTTTTTTTTTTCAAATTCAGCTCATGGTTTTAAAGACATATTGGCTTGAATCTTATTAGCTCATTACATATGTTTGGTAGATGTAAGAGAGTACATAGGAATTAGTTTGTTATCAATCACAATTTGGCACAGATGATCTATTTTAAAATTGTTTATGTACTTCCATTCTTTGTGAATAACACTAAATATTCAATTATAAGATATTTGAGTCAACTTGTATCTGATGACAGGTTTAAGTTGTCTCTATTCATGATTTCATTATTTTGATCTAGTATGTGTAGAAGCTTGACATGGAAACTGAACCAAAGTGATAGATATTCCAGCTATTAAATTTATACCACCTTTTTGGTACCTGTTTTATGAAATGGTGAAAAATATATTTATAAGAACTTTATATTGCGATGGATCTCCTAATAATGATGATAACCCTTAGTGCGGTGGTCAAGTTGATAACACACTTGCCTGACAAATTGATAATCTGGGTTCAAGCCTAGGTAAGAGATATACAAAGCGATTCAGATTATGACCAACTGTGGCAAAAGTAGCCGTTCACTCTTGTTCAAATCTTTAAATATCCCTTCTCCCAACCTGTTCTTTAGTTTCTATTATATAGGTATGTTCTTGTTATTTTCCACCGCTAATCTTTCCAATTTTTTCCTGGCTGTTTAAATGGTTTATCCTTGTTATTGCAATTCCTACCATTTTTCCAGTCTTATCAAACTTAATTAATTCCTTATTTACAACTATACCTCCCTCCATCATATCCATATTGTAAAATAAACTTTTCTAGTCACAAATTCAAGTAACCTAGCCTGTCAATGGGCTGTGGTCAAAATTTATAAAATGTTGTTGTTTTAATTATCAACAGTCTGTATAACCACTCTTCATCTTGCCTATACTTTTACTTATCTTCAATGGCAACAGGCTGTTTTCAAAATTAATTAAATGTTTGTTGATCCCTTTTTTTCAAAGATTTGTACAACCATGTTTCAGTTCCTATGGCCCCAATGATAATTACCTTCATTAATTTATTGTTTTAGACTTTTTGCGTCTCCAATTTCAAATTTGACAAAACATTATGTTTACCCCCCTTCAAAAGGTGTACATTGTGTTCTCCTCATTCTGGATTTCCTCTGACTTGAATTTAATTCAATATCCAAATTGCCTAGCCTTTCTTTGGACTTCACTCTAAAACATTTATATACTTAGAGAATTAGGACTATAATAGGCATAGGCGTTAAGTAAAAAATCCATCTGGGTTAATCCTGTGTGGATTTATGCTGCCTTTATATGTTTTGTTATTGATTTCCATTTGTTCTCACCATTATTAAAACCGCCATATGAGGAAGGTAAAGAGGAAATTTTATTCTTTTAGTGTCTTCAATTCGAATTGTGACAACCTGCATCATACTTTACATTTTGCAGCACTTTACGTTTTGCAACTTTACTTTACATTTTGCAGCTTTACTTTACATTTTGCAGCACTTTACATTTTGCAACTTTACGTTTTGCAGCTCTACTTTACATTTTGTAGCACTTTACGTTTTGTGGTCCAACAATACCCTGTTAAGTTTCAAATTGAAATGCCGAAGTGTGTTCAAGATAGAGTCTGAAAACGGAATTTCAAGATGGCGACCATGGCGGTCATCTTGTTTTTCCAAATGGCACCAACTTCGAAAGCAACCTAGCTTAGGTGATGCCCTACCACTCTGTTAAGTTTCAAATGGATCTGCACAAGCATCTTTGAATTACAATCCAGAAACTGAATTTCAAGTTGGCGCCATGGTGGACATCCTGTTTTTTCCACATACCACCAGTTTTGAAAGCAACCTAGCTTTTGGGTACCTTACCACCCTATTAAGTTTCAAATCGATTGGCAGAATTGTATTTGAATTAGAGTCTGGAAACCAAAATGTTGACTGACGTGGAAACACCAATCTAATGGGCAGGTTAGTTACATGCAACCTGCACAAAAATCAATATCAATGACCAATGGTAAAATTCTAATCCATTTCAGGAATTCAATCGAGTTCTCCTGGAATAAATATTAAAGCCAATCAATTTCAGGGTGAAGACCTGGTGTTGATGGACAAATACACACCCAGGGAGTCGCAAAGGGCTCAGATTTGTATCTGTTGACCATACTTATCATTGTTATAACCCTTCATAGCAGTCTTGTAATCACAAATAGAACAAAGACATATCTTGTGAAGAACTTGGTAACTAAATTAACTGAATAATAATGATTGAAATCTAAAATAATTGATGCCCCCTGTGGAGTCATTTAAACTCTGAGAAGAATTTCTAAATGTCAGTTATGATCATTAAATCAGATTAGATACTTTTAACATGAAACTTTTAAATTTCATGCTCGCCTAGCACTAATGTAAACATTTGCCTGGTGACATTGGCTGCCAGTAGGCTCATTTCTCTTGCAGGTTCCTTAGCATTGTGCTTTAGTATGTTTTCAAACCCAGGCTGTTAAAGACCGTCTGATTGGTAAAGGGTCTTTTGAACAACATCATTTGGCTTTAGACAATCTAGCCTTTGGGTAGACATTTTACACATTTTTTCAGAAATGTAGTGACGCTATACGTCATATTATGCACCGTCACAGCTTTCTAGGCCTCTGGAGTTATATAGATGATGTAATACATACTGCTCTTCCAATCATATCAATTTTTGATAGATTTGCTTTAGGATATAGGTTTGGACATTAGTAGAGAGAAACTAGCTACCACCTCAGCTATTTGCTTGGGCATACCGGTAGATACAAAAACTAGAACCATTTCCATTCCAGGTGACTGTTACGACCTATTTTTTTCCCTTTTTCCCTTGCATTTCTTAGAAGGAAGTTCAGTCATAACTTGAGGTTTCAGGATCTTTATATTTGTCTAATAGTGTCAATAACATAATAAGAAGGCAATATTGACTATCATTAATTTATTTTAAAAAATAGGCTTTAGTACGCACCACAGAGAACGCGTCTTTTCAAAAACTGTTGTATAAAATAACATCTTATGGGGAATATATAGTACTTTTTTATTTTATTATCCAGTATTTTAGGTTTATTTTATTATCTACCTGACGTTAATTTGATTTTTTATCCCCTATAACTATTTTTGTGATTTTACAATATTTCGGGTATTATCGCCCACCTAGCCGGGAATTACCAGTAACTGTTTTCAATCTTATCATGCCCATTGTATATTCTTGCTAATTGTGAGTAATTTTAAATTGGTTCATTACTCTCATAGATGGTTTGTTATTGCATTGCAGCTTCTTTTGTCAGTTTCTTGTATTTCAGTATAAAAATACTCTGGGTTGTGGTTGGTTTTGATTTCATAAGGTTGGCTTTAGTGTGGGTTGCTAGGGTGCCCGTGAGTCACCCACAGGATGAAGTTTCAAAGGTTAGTCCTTAAGGCCATAAAGGTTAGGCCACCCACAGGTGATTTTGATCCTAGGGCATTGTTATTCAACCAACCCAACGAAGATGACTGCCATGCGCATTTTTCTTTTCTGCACCATGTTGATGGCTGCCACTCATCTCAATAGTGTCTCCCAAAATTTCACTGGAAGTGGTTTCCTCATTCCATCCATGTTGAGGATTGCTAAAAATTATTCTTATAGCTGCTCCTGCCATGTTTTTCCTCCCTACTGTAAAACAGAGTGGGCTTATGCTATTGCTTCTTATGTGTGATGATGTTGCCATGAATCCTGGACCGGTTATGCTTGGCTCAGTGAATGTGAGTTCAATCCAAAATAAGGGCCTCTCCTCTCTGATACAATTGCATCTCATGCCTTTGATTTCCTCTGTCTCACAGAAACACACATTCGTACCACTGATTCTGATAGTTTCCTTCGTTCCCTCACCCCTGATGGGTTCTCATTGATACATAGGCCACGTTCAACAGGTATTTGTGGTGGTGTTGGTGAATCATACAAATATCATTTGTGGTTGTGTTGGTGAATCATACAAATATCACAAGGTGGATACCCCAAATTATAGTTCCTTTGAATATATTGTCATATCAATTTTAGTTTCGGGCCAAACTTTGCTCCTAGCTTCTATCTATCATCCTCCTGGGCTGTGTTCTTCCATTTTTAGATGAATTTATGTCCTTTGTTTTCTGTCTTCTGTTGACTGCAATTACTTCATCTGCGGTGATTTCAATATACATGTTGATGTACCTTGTACTGATAGTTACAAATTGGAATCCCTGTTAGAATCATGTAATCTAACACAGTCAGTTAACAATACCACTCATTTGCACGGTCATATCCTTGATCTCATTCTTTCCTCCAGTGATCAAGATATGAGCGTACATGTTGACATCTGTGAATTCATATCCGACCATGCGGTCATTACATGTGCTTTTGACTTTCCTTCATCTCTTGCTAACTTCCTATAGGAGGTACCATTGTATAAATATGTCCAACTTTAGGTCTGACCTTAAAGGTATGCCTTTTGTGAAATGTCCAGCAAATTCTGTCTCACTGCTCTATGATCAGTACATACATGACTTGAGTCGTATCCTTGATAGGCATGCTCCTCTTGTGTCCAGTTTGAAGATGAAACAGTGTGCTGACTGGCTGTCAGAGGGCCATCACCTTGCAAAGTCACTCAGACGTCAATTTGAACGTGCTTGGTGAAAAGATAAAAGTCAATACAACAGGAATCGTCTTTGGCTTCAAATCGCCTGGTGTAATCATCTTGCCAACAGGGACAAGACTGTCTATTACAGGAAACTATCTCCGACAACAGCTATGATTCCAAGAAACTATGGGAGGAGTTACGCAAAGTCCTACATAGATCCCACAGCACTACTTTGTCCACTTGTGAATCCTCAAAGTCATTGGCTGAACGTTTTGCTACATTTTTCTCAAATAAAATCATGAAAATCCATTTTGATGAGTTTCTCCTCATCTGAGTCCTGTAACATGGTACATTCCCCCTTTGACCCTCCAAAATTAACAGTCTTTAATCAAGTCACTCAAGATGACTTTGGTAAAATAATCAGTAAATCAACTACCAAATCACACATGTTGGACCCATTGCCCACATTCCTTATTAAGGAATGTATTGACATCCTTCTACCATCTATAACCAAATTGGTTAATTGTTTGCTCTGGGAGGGACTGGTTCCAGATGGGTTCAAAAAAGCTGTAGTCATTCCACTTATAAAGAAGGCCTCACTTCCTGTTGGGGATTTGAAAAACTACCGCCCAGTATCTGGACTTAGCTTCATTTCCAAACTGGTGGAACGTGTAGTTGCTAAACAGCTCAATGGAAATGGCTCTGCTTTCCATCAAAAATTATATTCATTAGTCACTATCTCGGTGTGAAGCTACTGCCTTAGTACTTCTGGATCTCTCAGCCACCTTTGATACTATTGATCTATTGATCCGCTCTCAAATGGTTCTCTTCCTATTTGATGGAACGCTTTCAGTCTGTTAAGATTGGTTTTACTTTGTATGATTTACAAAAATTGCTGTTCGGTGTACCTCAGGGTTCTGTTCTGTGTCTTCTGCTATTCTCTCTTTACACATCTCCCCTTAGTACTCTGATTGGTAAACACAAAGGCATTAAATTTCATTTCTATGCCACCGATTCACAACTTGATGTCCATCTGTCACACATGAATGCCTCAGTTGCTTTTGATAAGTTGAACAGATGCCTTCAAGATGTTATGGAATGGATGTTGGCTAGCAAACTTAAACTTAATCCAGACAAAACTGAGTTTATACTTTTTGGCTTCAAGAAACAGAGAGAAAGGTTAAATGTATGTTTCCCAATTGACATCTTGGGTAACCCTCTTCACCCCACCAAGTCAGTCAGGAACCTGGGTGTGTGGTTTGACTCTGATTTTTCTTTCTCTAAACACGTCCAGAATGTTTGTAAAAGCTGCTTTATTCAACTGAAGGATCTTAGAAATATTAGGCAGTATTTGACTCATGACGCAGCTGTGTCGGTTGCCAATGCTTTTGTTAGTAGTCGGTTGGACTACTGTAACTCACTTTTCAGGAGTCACTCCAAATTCAATCTTCACAGATTACAGTCTATCCAAAATAATGCTGCTAGAATTGTGACAAATTCGTGTAAATACACTCGGATAACTTGGGTCCTCCAGAAACTCCATTGGCTCCCTGTTCAGTTTCGCTCAGAGTTCAAACTGGCTACCCTGGTGTACAAGTTTATTCATACTGGCTTCCCTAAATATTTTGTTCCATATCTATCCACATACCACAATACTTACAATACTAGACGTAGTAAGAGTGTTGCCAATTTCCTTAATGTATCAAAATTTCAACCTAAAATTCACAAGTCCACTAAGCAGTTTGGTTTCAGTTTTGCCTTTGATGCTCCCGCTGTTTGGAATTCACTTCCTGAAGACATTCGTGCATCACCCTTGCCTCTTTTAGAAAGAAGCTCAAAACCTATCTCTATGCAAAGGCTTATCCTCCTTAGCTCATTTTCTCTTATGGCTTCTCCGTGATGCCGACCTATTTCTGTCCCTGGACTTTGAATTTGCATATTGCTATTGTCTTGTTGCACCTTAGAGTCCACTACTCAGTGGAGATTAAGCACTATAAAGTCAAATTAGAATTAGAATTCATTGAAGCATTGAAAAAACAAGTTCACAATTACAAACATTTTAGAAGTACTTTTTCCTTATTTCATCTTTACCTTTAGTAAGTACTTTTCATCTCCTGCTTTTAACTCCCAACACTAAAACCACAATCAAGACAAAGTCACCGACTATTTGACTTTGCTTCCAGTCTTCATATACTGAATGTCTGTTTACCAATGTGAATTATGTGCCAAGCATATTATTATGGACATTGACTCAAATTTCAAGTTAAACAATTTAACCTTTCAGCAACCTTGGAATATAGCCAAAATACACAAAATTAATTATTTAACCTTAATAGTCATATAGCTTTCACTAAGCTACTTGTCCAAAAGTAGCTATTACTCACTTAGCTATTGAAATAGACACCCAAGTTACTCACTATGTTGTAGCTATGGAAAAAGTAGCTGAATAACATATTTTAACAAAGTGCTCTAAATGCAATACTTTTCAAGTTATAATTGATTTAGTGCATGATTTCATTAATTTTAATGCATTAAAAATTACATAAAAAATTCATAAAAAAACTTTAGCATGTGAAAGCTCTCCAAAATATAGATGAATGAGTTATTTGAGAAATACTGGCCTTCTGCAATACTTTTAGAGATAATAATTCTAATTCTAATAACACTTTTATAGCGCTTAATCTCTGTCAAAAGACAGATTCTAAGGCGCATCACACAAAAACATTGTTCAATATTCAAAAACCAGAGACATAGCAGGGGTCAGCACCGCGGAGAAAGCAGAAGGAGATTGGAAATTTAGGGTGGGTATGTTTTTCCAAAGAGGTATGACTTCAACTTTGACCTGAAAGAGGCAAGTGAGTTTGCAGAGCGGAACTCATCAGGAAGGTCATTCCAAATTATAGGTGCGTCATACGCAAAACTGAGTCCAAAATGTTTTCGAGACTTGAAAACTGAAGCAAAGTGGGGAACCTCAAGAAATATGCCATCAGATTGACTTCGACGTGTGGGAATCAGGAAGGGTTCAAAGTATTTGGGGTTACCACTGTGTATGAACTTATATACCAGCATGGCAGTCTTAAAGATAGAACGGTACTTAATCGGCAACCAATGTAGTGCTTTTCTAACTGGAGTGATGTGTGAGTACTTGGTGGTGTTGGCAACAATTCTGGCAAGGCTATTCTGAACACATTGAAGTTTGCGCAGATCTAGAACTGAGAGACCTCTGAACAGAGAGTTACAGTAATCAAATCTATTGACAGCCACTACAGTGAAAAACAACAATGGACTAAAATATCAATAAAATAGAAATAACACAATAAATCTGGGCCGATAATTCCCGCTAAATGGGCGATAATACCCGTAATATCAATAACATGCAAATACAAGCTACAACATTGGTAATAGAAAAACAGATTACACATGTTGTGGATATTATTTAGTTTCCTTGCAATATGTATTGAAAACTCCTTATATTCGCCTAGACTTATGTACCAAACAGGGTTTATACTATCATTTACAAAAAAAGACGTCTCCGCGGTGCGTACTAAAATCTAAATAATGTATAATAGGCATTTACTCATTTTGAGTAGGTGAGTAAGTAGCTACGGATCTGAAAATTCACTAATTGAAAGCTCTCCAAAATGAATATGAATGAGTTATTTGAGAAAAATTGGCAATACTGCAATACTTTTAGAGATAATTTGCATTTACTCATTTTGAGTAGGTGAGTAATTACCTACGGGTCTGGAACTTCACCATGTGAAAGCTCTCCCAAAAGTAGATGAATGAGTTATTTGATAAAAATTGGGTATGCGCAATACTTTTAGAGATAATTCACATTTACACATTTTGAGTAGGTCAATAATTAGCTAGGGGTCTGAAACTTCACCAAGTAAAAGCTCTCCCAAAAGTAGGTGAATGAGTTATTTGAGAAAAATTGGCTATCTGCAATACTTTTAGAGATAATTCGCATTTACTCATTTTGAGTAGGTGAGTAATTAGCTATGGGTCTGAATCTTCACCATGTGAAAGCTCTCCCAAAAGTAGGTGAATGAGTTATGTGAGAAAAATTAGCTATCTGCAATACTTTTAAGAGATAATTCGCATTTACTCATTTTGAGTAGGTGAGTAATTAGCTATGGGTCTGAAACTTCACCATGTGAAAGCTCTTCCAAAAGTAGGTGAATGAGTTATTTGAGAAAAATTGGCTATCTGCAATACTTTTAAGTGATAAGCCAAATATGAAAGAAATCTGGAAAGAAATGTGGACTGTAGGTCGCTTACAAGCAATATTCCACATTTTAGACATTTTCGTCTACTACAGGCCTAATTTAGACATAACGCCTACCAAAAAGATAGAGTGGCGAGTCCTCCACCATATCAAGCCACCTGCCAAATATGAAAGAAATCTGGAAAGAAATGTGGACTGTAGGTCGCTAACAAGAAATCTCTGCGGACGCGGGCACGGACGACGACGATGATGAATCCATAGTATCCCCGCTTCACGCCGGGGATACAATAAAATTATACAGTTAAATGTATAAAAAAACAAATAATATAACTGTACCACAAAGGTATATAATAAAATTACTAAACTTGGACTAGGGCCAAGAATACTGGCAGTCTACAGGATTGGGATGGGAGCCAAGTCTGTCAGCAATCTGCTTTGTGGCAATTAATAAAAATAAACTT
The DNA here is from genome assembly GCA_964017235.1 of Sabellastarte sp. h YS-2021. Lineage (NCBI taxonomy): Eukaryota > Metazoa > Annelida > Polychaeta > Sabellida > Sabellidae > Sabellastarte > Sabellastarte sp. h YS-2021. The sequence goes on from OZ024928.1 coordinate 144,699,215, forward strand.
GAGTAAAAAGTACCTTGATTAGCTTCCTTGGGCTTATCTTGTAACCTGCTGTTATCTATAATTTTGCAACATTAAGTGACAAAGAACCTTGGACAGTTTCCTTGAGTTCAACAGTAAATAACAAATAATTAACTACATGCTTGTGGCAGCATTCCAAACTTTCTCTCTAAAATACTCCAAAATATCTGTCACTACATGACAAACTATTGGAAATACAAAACAAATGTAAATCGTATATGTATAAGGAACATTGTACAAAAACAAACTCAATTTCAATCACTTTAAGGTTCACTTTTGCACATAACATAATGTGTGAAGCCTGCAAGGATTTTCCTGAACAGGATGCTTTTGTTTGCTTAAGGATAATATGCGTGTTTCAAAAATTAATCCTACTCAGCACTTTTTTTCAAAAATTACATTGGTTTAATGTGTTTATGGATAAGTATGATGGTATCATCCACTATGATAACAGAACAGCTGATGAATTCATTCACCTTGTAAAGTCTCACAGGGCTTGAAAGTGTATTTTAACACATGGTCTATACTTTGTAATTTCCAATGCATTATAAAAACTTTAATATACATCATTTGGAAATGATCAATATCGTGGTCGCCATCAAACTATTGGGTAATTTTTGGAGAGATAAGAAAATTAAAATTTACTGTGATAATCTACCAGTGGTAGAAGTCCTTACCACAAATAGGGCTCGAGACCAAATGTTTTTTATACTGCCTCATTCCGTAACCAAATTTGACGTAACTAGACCACTGTCTAAAGGAGATATCTTCTTTTCAGCTATTGGACAAAATGGTCCAAAACTATTCAAAATAGGCAGGAAGTAAGGACTACTGTAATTCCTAACTTGTGTAGTTCCCCTATTTGTCCATGGTCATTATTGAGACATATGTTAAGACTAGTGCAAGGACATTCCAACGATCCCTTATTTCAGATCCTCACAAATGGCAAACTGATCACACTTGCTGATTCAAAGGCAAGATAGCATTTGAAAGCAATTGTATCTTGATTGCAAATTCATTGACTTTTTGCATGTTTTGCACATCGTGGGCTTTTAACCATGGGGTGAATTGACAGGACATTATGTTGCATCACACATGGTCTTCTCAAGCTGTTTGGAAATGTATTAAATCCATACTACCCTCTGTTTTTCCCCTGTTCCCCTTTTCCCTCTGCTTCTTATGTAATTAGGTAAGTTCCCTTCCTATTCTTTGATTCATATATTTGACCTCTGGGCTTGTCCCTTCAAAATTTCAAAATTTTACAAATACTGACCAACTTATCAGATTCCACTTTTTCATCACCCTGTTTTATTGGGCTTCACATAAAATTTGGGGGTTTACTCATCTTTGGGGTTAAAAATATCAATAGTAATAATGGCCTTATTTAACCTTAATGGTTTTATACTAAACTGGCACAAAAGGAATTATAAAAATAAGATTGTCATTTATAACTTGTTATTTCATATTATTTTATACTATATCCAGGGTGAGGTTTTGGTGGCCTTAAACTCATTTCTGCTGTTTGTATAAAATTCCATGAATCCTAAAAAAACTATCCAAATATAAATGTTGAATACAAGAAACTTTAGTTGTTTATAGTATTATCATGTTATTTTTAACAAGTTATATTTACCCTAATTTGAATTTCCTTGTCCTCATCTACTCGATGGAAATAAGTTTGTTTTTCTTTATGCCCCTGTTCCACCAAAGGACTAAGTCCCGATCCTGTCCGCGACCCTTAATCGTGGACAAAGGGTTAAAAAAACGGTAAAATGGGCGGGAATACTGAATCGTATTAAAGCCTGGGATTAAGTTCAGATCGGCCTCAGGAAGCCTGAGGACGCCCCACACAGTCTCCGACTGGTCTGCAACTAAGAACCGATTAAGTCATTTTTCTGGTCGGTTTGAACCATAATCTTGTCGTAGATTATGTCCCAGGACGCCTCAGGCCTCATTCGTCTTGAGGCCTCCTCAGTGTTCCCCAGACCAAGATGGCTGATTCTTGTTTTGCAAAAAAAACTGGATTTTCTGGGTATATATATAAATTCCGGGATGTAATTATCATTACTTTTCTAGGAACACAGCAGGATGCCACCTTTCAATAGCAGACAGCTTCAGCAACAATTTATGGCTTTTTAGTTTTTATTCAGTTACATATAATGATGTATTTGCTATTTCTACATCGACCACAGGAACCACCACCAGCCACACAGAGACCTAGAAGAAGGCACAACATGTGGGTCAGGCCATGGCTACTACAGAGAGAGGAGGGGGGGTCTACCACAACATTATGGCTGAACTGTATGCCACAGACATTCCAGGATTCGCCAATTATATGAGGATGACCCCATAATTCTTTGAAATGATAAAGACCAGACGGGAACCATGTCCAGGCAGGCCAACAACTACAGACCTCCAATCAGTGTTGGGGAAAAGTTAGCTCTCACCATCAGATATCTGGCTACTGGAGAGTCATACACATCATTATCCTGTCAGTTCAGGGTTGGCAGATCCACCATTTCCAAATTTCTACCAGAGGTCTGCAGGGCCATCCAGGATGAGTTCACCAGAGAGTACCTCAGATATCCTACGACTCCAGACGAGTGGAAGGAACTGGAAATGGAATTCAGGATCAGGTGGAACGTTCCACATGCCCTGGGAGCCCTTGATGGAAAGCATGTGGCCCTGAAGAAACACAAGAACTCTGGAGCCTTGTATGACAACTATAAGGGATTCTTTTCAATAGTAACTTTGGCCTTGGTTGATGGACAGTACAAGTTCAGATGGGTGGATGTAGGTACAGCTGGATCTTGCTCAGATGCCCAGATATTTAATACCTATCATCTGAAGAGGAAAAATGATTCCCTGTGTTTTCCCTGTGTTTTCCCTGTGATGTTTATATTTTTCCCTGAACAAACTGGTGAAGGATGAAAATGTCAAAATCGGTAAAAAATAAGAATGCTATGATTACTTAAAGATTCTTATTAAATATTCTAATTTAGCGCCAAAACATCAAACGTGACCTATGAGTCGCGACCCGCAGTGCATGAATGCAAATGGCTGTTACTCTTCAAAATCATTCTGAAGTTTTCAAATTCCCTGTGTTTTCCCTGTGTTTTTCCAAAATTTTCAAATTCCCTGTGTTTTCCCTGTCTGGAATTACTTTTCACAATTTTCCCTGTTTTCCCTGTGTAGTGGGAACCATGTTGGTGGTGCTACTGATGGTGGTCGAGTCAGAAACCCTGCCAGAAAAGCCAAAAGACTGAGGGATTACCTCAAGGACTACTTCAATAATGAGGGAGTAGTGGCCTGGCAAGATGGCATAATATAACTGATACTGCAGTAACCAGTCCTTTTCAGAACTAATAACCAGTCCTTTTCAGGACTACCAAATATTTCAAAAACAATTAATCGGCTGTGCTTATTCCAAATAACCCAATCATTTCCAAACATAAGTCACCCAACCAACAAACAGACAAACCCAATGCCAAACATAAGTCCCACAAATAACAGACAAACGCAATGCCAAACATAAGTCTCCAACCAAGAAACAGACAAACCCAATGCCCAACATAACTTGCTAAATGGAATAAATATTGCAGACATTTTGAAAGCTACACCCTATTGCCGTTGCTCCTGAGGCTGCTCAATGATCTGTGTTGTTCTTAGATCTGGTAACTGGCTTAGCATTCCACTTACGTTGTGTCTACTGCCTTCGTCCTGTACTGTGACCACTGATGGAGGGTTTCCAGTGCCAATGGGGCTGGGGTGTAGTAGACGTAACTGCTGGAACTGCTGCCTGCTGCTGCCTGGGTGGAACTAGACACCTGTTGAGCGGTTGTTGGCAGTATCCCGACCCTCTGTGACTCTTTGGTAATAGTGGCTGATCTCCTGGGTAGTACTTGACATCTAGGGGTGTTTTTACTGCTTCAATGTCTCTAAAAATCCTGCCCTTGAGGTCCTCAAACTCCTCTTGGGTCATCTTTTCAGCCTCTGATGCCACGTAGTCAAAGAAGGGCTGCCTGTCTGACTTCTGCTGCAGGAAACCTGAGATCAGTGTCCTCATCTGGTCAAAGTGCTAGAGTATCTTGGAATCTGTAGAAACTGGTGTAGATGTAAGTATTGGTTGACTCCTACTCTCCCTCAGACACTGGTCTCTAGATGTTCTGTATCAGTAGTAGATCCACGAGATTCTTCATGCCTGCTGGTGTTGGGACTGGCTTCGAACCCAGAGCTTCTGTTGGCCCCCTTGCGTCTGACGTGGGTCTTAAGAAAACCCATCTGCTGGTAGACCCAGGACTGTCTTTTGGTCATCTCCCTTGAGGCTTGGCCAGACTGTTGCTTGGAGAGGTTGCCATAATGAGTTCTCTGGGACTCAAACCACCTTCTCACATCAAAGGGCTGGAGCTTCAGTTCTGCAGAGATTTCTGCCCAGAGAGCCTCCTTCCTCTGTCTGTTGTGGAAACGTCCATGCTCCTTGTCATACAACTCTGGGTGCTGCTTCACAAACTCTACAATGGCATGTTCTTGGCTGTCAGTGAATGTAGCACAGACCCTAGCTCTCTTGGCTGCTGAGTGGCACTCTGATTCTTCCTCACACCTCTCATCTTCTTCGCAAGCTTCCTCAGTAACTTCTAAACCTTTCTCTGTATCCTCTCTTCTGTCTCTTCTGTCCCCTCCTCTGTCCTCTCCTCTGTCCTTTCCTCTGTTCTCTCCTCCAAATCTCCACCTTCCTTCTTCCTCTCCTCTTGCCTCTCCTCTATCTTCTTCTTTCCTCTCTTTCCTCCTTTCTCTTTCCTCATAACTCCAGTGAATATAAAAAAAAGTTTAAAAAAATATAAAATGTGTCGCCTAACTGTGAAATTTTCCCTAAGCTCAAGTAAAATATTAAAAAAAAACTAAAAACCCCTAGCAGAAAGTGACAAACATCTCTCAGTAGCCAACTAGCCAATAACACAGAAAATGTGTGCGTGGTCGCTTATATAATCACAGACCCCCCCCCCCTCTTGCCTCTTTTTGGTTTAAAGCATGTGGAAAAGAGTCGGTACTTAATCGGTACTTAGTCCCAGGCCACCTGGGACGTCCTCAGACCATTGCAGACTAAATTTGTGTGGTCCCAGGTGGCCTGAGGAGGCCGGCTTGGATTGGTTTGCATCGCTTTTCTCAGTTGGGGCTTAATCCCAGACCCAAATTTCTTTTCGGAGGACACCTGAGACGGTCTGAGGCTTCCTGGGACTAATGAAACCGATTCTTTTTCACACGCATGAAACTTCAAAGATCTGTTATGAGTCGGGGACTGACAACAGGCTTCCTGGGACTAAGCTAGGGACGCCTGGGACTAAGGGTCGCAGGAGGCCTGAGACAACATAGGACTGAGGAAATTTGGATCTGAGGAGGCCTGAGGAAGCCTGAGACTGGACATTTTGTTGACAGCGGGAAATAAGAATCGGTTTGGGTCGTGACAAATATCAAACATGTTTGATTTTTCTCACTGCCCCAACCGACAACTACCGACCCTTACAGAAAGGCCTGGGACTAAGCAAATTTTTGAAACTGACTACAAAAAAACCTTAATCGGGAAGCTTAGTCGTGTGGTGGAACACCCACATTACTTTTGAAAAATGAGCTACCTTTGTGTCATTTACAATTTACTTTTTTTTGATACTTAGAGCACCATTTATAAACAACTGTGAGTATTTTCAGTTTCCCCAACACTATGTCTTCAGCAAAAAATAGAATTGATATTTTTCACTTCCCAAAAGCAACTCTTAAATTTTGTGAAGTGAGTTCAACTGCTTAAATCATTCAAATGTAAAGCAAACAGGGTTGTAGATAGTCGGCTTGATGAACCCTGATTCTATCATAAATAAATCTGCAAGAACACCGTTTATAACAATCTGGCAGTCTGCCAGACTAAACTACCATAACAATATGTACCCTGATATCATTGTGTTATAATTTATAACATGAAACCACAATTAATGGTGTCAAGTGCATTATGCATATAAATGATTCACGCTAAAGTGTTTAACAAATAAAGTTTACAAAAAAACCTTATCAGTGATAACAATGAGAATATGTGACTTTCACAGCTTGCCTGTGCAAGAAAGTAAGCGATACCCCTATGATTAAAGATGCACAAATGGATTTTTGTCACTACTTTTTGAAATAGGTTTTATTACCACGTTTAATCACATACTGTATGCAATATGATTGGTCAAAACAAATGACACAGTTTTTGGTATATTATTTCAAAGTTATCATTTTCATCACCTCATTAGTTCCTTATTAATTCCTTCTTATTCTTACATTTTGTCAATAGTATTAACTGATTTAAACGACTGATTTCGCAGTATTTAGCACTTTCCTGTCATCACTTATATCACTATTTTCACACGTTTATTGACTTTCTATTTCTGGGCTAGAGTTTCTCTGTGCACTATTGTTTTCTAATACAGTCAAGTATCCTTGATTCGAGGGTCTTGTGAATTCAAGTATTGCCATTTTATAAAACAATTTCAAATTGCTGCTAAGTAGAATATTTAGAAGTGAAATGAGATTGTAAACAAACATTCATAACTTGCAAATCGTGAAGACACAAGGCTACTATTTCATAAAAATGTTTTAGTCATTCTTCAACTTCTGCATGACATACTTCTGACCATATATACGCACACCATCCTTATAAACTTTGTGCAAAGTTTTCTATTTCTTTCAGTGATTTATATTATGAGACCAGTAAGCTTTTGAGTGTCACAACAATCTTTTGTGACTGTTTTAGCCTCATTGAATGCACTAGTAATTTCATCCTGCAGGTACCTATGTGTCTCAATTTCATTATACAGCATTGCATGTTCTAACAAGACCACTGCCACGGTATTTATCTACCGCCGAGCATTACAGGGAAAGAAATATCTTTTCCGAGATATTCACACCTTTTCATTTTCCGCAAAAATCCAAGATGGCCGCCAAAAGTGGCGAAAATTCAAATTTTACCCCTTTGGACAGGACACTCTTGTACTACCCTGTGGGTCAAAAAATCGCTCGAAATTGCTCTATCTCGTACGGTTTTCAAGATATTCACACTTTTTATTTTCCACAAATATCCAAGATGGCCGCCAAAAGTGGCGAAAATCGAAATTTTTCGCCTTTGCACAGGACACTCTTGTACTAACTTGCGGGTCAAAACTTTGCTCGAAATCGCACTATCTCTTACGGCTTTCGAGATATTCACACTTTTTCATTTACCGCAAAAATCCAAGATGGCCGCCAAAAGTGGCGAAAATTGAAATTTTCCCCCTTTCCACAGGACACTCTTGTACTACCCTGTGGGTCAAAAATTTGCTTCAAATTGCTCTATCTCTTACAGTTTTCGAGATATTCACACTTCCAATACACTTCCAGAACATACTTACAGAAATACACTTCCAAACTACTGACCATGTTGGAGCTGTGGAGAAAGTAGCTGAACAACATATTGGAACAACATACTCTAAATGCAATAGTTTCAGAGTTATAAAGTGATATTACTCACTTAAAAGTACGCCAAAGTTCACTAAACATTTTCCCCCTTAGCATAGGATACTCTTGTACTACCCTGTGGGTCAAAAGTTCGCTCGAAATTGCTCTATCTCTTACGGTTTGAGAGATATTTCTGATTTTTCACATTTTCACTAAAAGTAGCAATAAGTAGCCATTACTCACTTGTACATTGAGCAACAGTTGTGAAACTTAAATATGTTACAGTTCACAAAAAGTACATGAACAACATATTTGACAGAAATTGTGTAGCTGCAATACTTTTGAAGATATAAGCCATTTACTCGTTATGGTTATCATTAAAAATTGAGAAAGTAGCTATTACTCACTTAGCTATGGAGATACACTTGCAAACTACTGACCATGTTGTAGCTGTGGAGAAAGTAGCTGAACAACAAAATTGTGTAGCTGCAATACTTTTGAAGATTTTAGCCATTTGGTATGCGCAATACTTTTAGAGATAATTCGCATTTACTCATTTTGAGTAGGTGAGTAATTAGCTACGGGTCTGAAACTTCACCAAGTGAAAGCTCTCCCAAAAGTAGGTGAATGAGTTATTTGAGAAAAATTGGCTATCTGCAATACTTTTAGAGATAATTCGCATTTACTCATTTTGAGTAGGTGAGTAATTACCTATGGGTCTGAAACTTCACCATGTGAAAGCTCTTCCAAAAGTAGATGAATGAGTTATTTGATAGAAATTGGGTATCCGCAATACTTTTAGAGATAATTAGCATTTTCTCATTTTGAGTAGGTGAGTAATTAGCTACGGGTCTGAAACTTCATCAAGTGAAAGCTCTCCGAAAAGTAGGTGAATGAGTTATTTGAGAAAAATTGGCTATCTGCAATACTTTTAGATAATTCGCATTTGCTCATTTTGAGTAGGTGAGTAATTAGCTATGGGTCTGAAACTTCACCATGTGAAAGCTCTTCCAAAAGTAGGTGAATGAGTTATTTGAGAAAAAGTGGCTATCTGCAATACTTTTAGCGATAATTCGCATTTACTCATTTTGAGTCGGTGAGTAATTACCTATGGGTCTGAAACTTCACCATATGAAAGCTCTTCCAAAAGTAGATGAATGAGTTATTTGATAAAAATTGGGTATCCGCAATATTTTAGAGATAATTCGCATTTACTCATTTTGAGTAGGTGAGTAATTAGCTATGGGTCTGAAACTTCACCATGTGAAAGCTCTTCCAAAAGTAGATGAATGAGTTATTTGATAAAAATTGGGTATCTGCAATACTTTTAGAGATAATTAGCATTTACTCATTTTGAGTAGGTGAGTAATTAGCTACGGGTCTGAAACTTCACCAAGTGAAAGCTCTTCCAAAAGTAGGTGAATGAGTTATTTGAGAAAAACTGGCTATCTGAAATACTTTTAGAGATAATTCGCATTTACTCATTTTGAGTAGGTGAGTAATTACCTATGGGTCTGAAACTTCACCATGTGAAAGCTCTTCCAAAAGTAGATGAATGAGTTATTTGATAAAAATTGGGTATCCGCAATATTTTAGAGATAATTCGCATTAATTCATTTTGAGTAGGTGAGTAATTAGCTATGGGTCTGAAATTTCACCATGTGAAAGCTCTTCCAAAAGTAGATGAATGAGTTATTTGATAAAAATTGGGTATCTGCAATACTTTTAGAGATAATTAGCATTTACACATTTTGAGTAGGTGCGTAATTAGCTATGGGTCTGAAACTTCAAGTGAAAGCTCTCCCAAAAGTAGGTGAATGAGTTATTTGAGAAAAATTGGCTATCTGCAATAGTTTTAGAGATAATTAGCATTTACTCATTTTGAGTAGGTGAGTAATTAGCTATGGGTCTGAAACTTCACCATGTGAAAGCTCTTCCAAAAGTAGGTGAATGAGTTATTTGAGAAAAATTGGCTATCTGCAATACTTTTAAGAGATAATTCGCATTTACTCATTTTGAGTAGGTGAGTAATTATCTACGGGTCTGAAACTTCACCAAGTGAAAGCTCTCCCAAAAGTAGGTGAATGAGTTATTTGAGAAAAATTGGCTATCTGCAATACTTTTAGAGATAACACGCATTTACTCATTTTGAGTAGGTGAGTAATTACCTATGGGTCTGAAACTTCACCATGTGAAAGCTCTTCCAAAAGTAGATGAATGGGTTATTTGATAGAAATTGGGTATCCGCAATACTTTTAGAGATAATTCGCATTTTCTCATTTTGAGTAGGTGAGTAATTAGCTACGGGTCTGAAACTTCATCAAGTGAAAGCTCTCCGAAAAGTAGGTGAATGAGTTATTTGAGAAAAATTGGCTATCTGCAATACTTTTAGATAATTCGCATTTGCTCATTTTGAGTAGGTGAGTAATTACCTATGGGTCTGAAACTTCACCATGTGAAAGCTCTTCCAAAAGTAGGTGAATGAGTTATTTGAGAAAAAGTGGCTATCTGCAATACTTTTAGAGATAATTCGCATTTACTCATTTTGAGTCGGTGAGTAATTACCTATGGGTCTGAAACTTCACCATATGAAAGCTCTTCCAAAAGTAGATGAATGAGTTATTTGATAAAAATTGGGTATCCGCAATATTTTAGAGATAATTCGCATTTACTCATTTTGAGTAGGTGAGTAATTAGCTATGGGTCTGAAACTTCACCATGTGAAAGCTCTTCCAAAAGTAGATGAATGAGTTATTTGATAAAAATTGGGTATCTGCAATACTTTTAGAGATAATTAGCATTTACTCATTTTGAGTAGGTGAGTAATTAGCTACGGGTCTGAAACTTCACCAAGTGAAAGCTCTTCCAAAAGTAGGTGAATGAGTTATTTGAGAAAAACTGGCTATCTGAAATACTTTTAGAGATAATTCGCATTTACTCATTTTGAGTAGGTGAGTAATTACCTATGGGTCTGAAACTTCACCATGTGAAAGCTCTTCCAAAAGTAGATGAATGAGTTATTTGATAAAAATTGGGTATCCGCAATATTTTAGAGATAATTCGCATTAATTCATTTTGAGTAGGTGAGTAATTAGCTATGGGTCTGAAATTTCACCATGTGAAAGCTCTTCCAAAAGTAGATGAATGAGTTATTTGATAAAAATTGGGTATCTGCAATACTTTTAGAGATAATTAGCATTTACACATTTTGAGTAGGTGCGTAATTAGCTATGGGTCTGAAACTTCAAGTGAAAGCTCTCCCAAAAGTAGGTGAATGAGTTATTTGAGAAAAATTGGCTATCTGCAATAGTTTTAGAGATAATTAGCATTTACTCATTTTGAGTAGGTGAGTAATTAGCTATGGGTCTGAAACTTCACCATGTGAAAGCTCTTCCAAAAGTAGGTGAATGAGTTATTTGAGAAAAATTGGCTATCTGCAATACTTTTAAGAGATAATTCGCATTTACTCATTTTGAGTAGGTGAGTAATTATCTACGGGTCTGAAACTTCACCAAGTGAAAGCTCTCCCAAAAGTAGGTGAATGAGTTATTTGAGAAAAATTGGCTATCTGCAATACTTTTAGAGATAACACGCATTTACTCATTTTGAGTAGGTGAGTAATTACCTATGGGTCTGAAACTTCACCATGTGAAAGCTCTTCCAAAAGTAGATGAATGGGTTATTTGATAGAAATTGGGTATCCGCAATACTTTTAGAGATAATTCGCATTTTCTCATTTTGAGTAGGTGAGTAATTAGCTACGGGTCTGAAACTTCATCAAGTGAAAGCTCTCCGAAAAGTAGGTGAATGAGTTATTTGAGAAAAATTGGCTATCTGCAATACTTTTAGATAATTCGCATTTGCTCATTTTGAGTAGGTGAGTAATTACCTATGGGTCTGAAACTTCACCATATGAAAGCTCTTCCAAAAGTAGATGAATGAGTTATTTGATAAAAATTGGGTATCCGCAATATTTTAGAGATAATTCACATTTACTCATTTTGAGTAGGTGAGTAATTAGCTATGGGTCTGAAACTTCACCATGTGAAAGCTCTTCCAAAAGTAGATGAATGAGTTATTTGATAAAAATTGGGTATCTGCAATACTTTTAGAGATAATTAGCATTTACTCATTTTGAGTAGGTGAGTAATGAGCTACGGGTCTGAAACTTCACCAAGTGAAAGCTCTTCCAAAAGTAGGTGAATGAGTTATTTGAGAAAAACTGGCTATCTGAAATACTTTTAGAGATAATTCGCATTTACTCATTTTGAGTAGGTGAGTAATTACCTATGGGTCTGAAACTTCACCATGTGAAAGCTCTTCCAAAAGTAGATGAATGAGTTATTTGATAAAAATTGGGTATCCGCAATATTTTAGAGATAATTCGCATTTACTCATTTTGAGTAGGTGAGTAATTAGCTATGGGTCTGAAATTTCACCATGTGAAAGCTCTTCCAAAAGTAGATGAATGAGTTATTTGATAAAAATTGGGTATCTGCAATACTTTTAGAGATAATTAGCATTTACACATTTTGAGTAGGTGCGTAATTAGCTATGGGTCTGAAACTTCACCAAGTGAAAGCTCTCCCAAAAGTAGGTGAATGAGTTATTTGAGAAAAATTGGCTATCTGCAATAGTTTTAGAGATAATTCGCATTTACTCATTTTGAGTAGGTGAGTAATTAGCTATGGGTCTGAAACTTCACCATGTGAAAGCTCTTCCAAAGTAGGTGAATGAGTTATTTGAGAAAAATTGGCTATCTGCAATACTTTTAAGAGATAATTCGCATTTACTCATTTTGAGTAGGTGAGTAATTATCTACGGGTCTGAAACTTCACCAAGTGAAAGCTCTCCCAAAAGTAGGTGAATGAGTTATTTGAGAAAAATTGGCTATCTGCAATACTTTTAGAGATAATTCACATTTACTCATTTTGAGTGCGAGTAATTAGCTATGGGTCTGAAACTTCACCATGTGAAAGCTCTTCCAAAAGTATGTGAATGAGTTATTTGAGAAAAATTGGCTATCTGCTATACTTTTAAGAGATAATTCGCATTTACTCATTTTGAGTAGGTGAGTAATTATCTACGGGTCTGAAACTTCACATGTGAAAGTTCCAGACCTGTAGGTAATTACTCACCTACACTTCCAAACTATTGACCATGTTGTAGCTGTGGAGAAAGTAGCTGAATAACATATTGGAACAAAATTGTGTAGCTGCAACACTTTTGATGATATAAGCCATTTACTCATTGACAGTTATAAGTCATATAATTATATTAGGTAAAAGTGTTATTACTCACTCAAAAGTAGGCCAAAGTTCACTAAACCTTTTTCCCCTTAGCATAGGATACTCTTGTACTACCCTGTGGGTCAAAAATTCGATCAAAATTGCTCTATCTCTTACAGTTTGCGAGATATTTGTGATTTTTTACATTTTCACTAAAAGTAGCAATAAAGTAGCCATTGCTCACTTGTACATTGAGCAACAGTTGTGAAACTTAAGTATGTTACAGTTCACCAAAAAGTACATGAACAACATATTTGACAGAAATTGTGTAGCTGCAATACTTTTGAAGATATAAGCCATTTACTCATTATGGTTATCATTAAAAATTGAAAAAGTAGCTATTACTCACTTAGCTATGGAGATACACTTGCAAACTACTGACCATGTTGTAGCTGTGCAGAAAGTAGCTGAACAACATATTGGAACAAACTTATGTAGCTGCAATACTTTTGAAAATATAAGCCATTTACTCATTCACAGTTATAAGACATTTAATTATATTAGGTAAAAGTGCTATTAGTCACTCAAAAGTAGGCCAAAGTTACCCAAACCTTTTTCCCCTTAGCATAGGATACTCTTGTACTACCCTGTGGGTCAAAAATTCGCTCGAAATTGCTCTATCTCTTACAGTTTGCGAGATATTTGTGATTTTTCACATTTTCACTAAAAGTAGCAATAAAGTAGCCATTATTCACTTGTACATTGAGCAACAGTCGTGAAACTTAAATATGTTCCAGTTCACAAAAAAGTGCATGAACAACATATTTGACAGAAATTGTGTAGCTGCAATACTTTTGAAGATATAAGCCATTTACTCATTATGGTTATCATTAAAAATTGAAAAAGTAGCTATTACTCACTTAGCTATGAAGATACACTTCCAAACTACTGACCATGTTGTAGCTGTGAAAAAAGTAGCTGAACAACATATCGGAACAAAATACTGTAAATGCAATAGTTTCAGAGTTATTAGCCATATATTTATATTAGCTAAAAGTGCTAGTACTCACTCAAAAGTAGGCCAAAGATCACCAAACCCAAAAAAATATTGAAGAGCGTAAAAATTCATTAGGACTTGTAATTTACCAAAAATGTGTAACTGTAGTAGTTTCAGAGAAAACTGCATGACCCACGCACGCACGCATGCATGCACGCACACACATGGCGCAAATTATGATCTCCCCCCGGCAAGCCGGGCGGGAGGATGACCACCTGCTGTTCTTAGCAGCCTGGGGTCAGTGCCGGTGTAACGCCATATTTTACACCCTTTGATCTTTTAGGGGGGGAGGGGTGATTTTGGGGGTGTAAAATGCAACTGCCAAATTTTACACCTCTACTGGTGAAATTGGAGTTTAAGAGCAAACCTTTTATTGGTTAGATTGCAATTGACTTTGTAAATTGTCTATTGTCTAACCACTGCGTAGAACTTGATTTTTTTTTAACTTCTGGGTTGTGACAGCAACTGGATTAGATTATGACATGTCTATTTTTTTTTCAAGACTCTTTAAGTTGATTTGTCTGGCTATGTATGTGACTTGCTAAATGGATTAGTCTTTGATTTGCCTTGTGTTCTACCATTCTTTTGAACTTGATTTGTTTCACTTGTGGTCAAATGATTAGCTAAGCTAAGAGGATTAATTAGTATTGTTGAAAAACTCTTTTAAAAGTATTTTTGGGAGATACATCTCCTTCCTGATAATGTTACATAAATTCCTTTCATTTAGATATGCTTGTTTGGTTTATTTTATATTCACAGTAAAATTCATTCTTGAACAAAGAACATTATTATTATGGCATAGAAAAATTGTAAAATACCATTGTTGATGAAATACTGTGACATGTAATAACATCCCACGTGCTCTGATATGATAAAATATATTTCAGCATTCATTGATAGCAATTATATATTACAATTAATTGAATTTATGTACATATATCATTGTTGTTAGTTCATGTCCCATCTGATAATCGATTTTCTCTGTCTTTTTTGGTAGCAGAAAAAAGGCCCATATGGCCTGACTCCAAACATGACAGTAAATGTAAATTTGCTAAAATTTCTCTCTAGATGAGAAGACACAGCTAAGTTGGTCAATGGACCCATTTTGTTCATCATGTGATGTAAATCCAAGTAAAAGAAAACAATGCATAGATTATCTAATTAACTAATCACTCACCTATCATAGAAAAATAACCTATGTATTACCTATTACTGTAAGTCTCCTTGAAGACAATATATGAAAACACTAACAGTTTATAAAAAAGAACCCAAGGGAATTATTGTCTCTTGCCGGCCGATAGGCCCGGTACCGGAGATTATAAAATGCCCTGTGTCCTTGCGTCCGTCCGTGCATGCGTTCGTCATGTTTTTACAAAAGCCTTTCTATCTCTTAAAATATTATAGCTAGAGCTTTCAAATTTGCAGGATACATTCATCATTGGAAAAACTTGCCTGGGAATCTTTTTCGGCTGATTCGGAAAAAAAAGATGGCCGCCACGGGTGTTAACAAGATGGCTGCCATGTTTTTTTTTTCAGGTGTTCTGCCATGGGTTTTTTCTCGTTGATTTAGATGGCTGCCATAAGTGTGTAGTTGCACTTTTATACAGCCTAAAAATAGCCTGCTTGGTATTTTACAGACCTAGGTCCATAGCTAAGTGAGTAATAGCAATGGTGGCTACTTTCAGTAAAGTGCTCATAACTCCAAAAGGACTGCATTTAGAGCATTTCTGTAAAATATGTTGTTCAGCTACTTTCTCCATGCCTACAAGATGGTACCATTTTTTAGGGGTCTATCTTGATAGCTAAGTGAGTAATAGCTATATTCTGTTTTTAACAATGACCAAAATGAGTAAGTTCCTTTTATCTTTGTAACTGTTACTTACAATATTGGTCTCAAATATGTTGTTGAACAACTCCTTCATGTACTAACTCAAAAACTATTGAATATAGAGGATTTTTGTCAAATATGTTATCTACTTTTTGATGTACTGTGTCGTGGTGAATTTTCAGAGCTGTAAGTCCATAGCTAACTGAGTAATAGCTACTTTTAAATTTCTTAATTTTAACATTGAATAAATCACTTATACCTCCAAAACTATTGAATTTAGGGAATTATTGTCAAATATGTTAATCAGTTACTTTTTTATGTTCTGTGTTGTGGAAAAGTTTCACAGCTGTATTTCCATAGCTAACTGAGTAATGGCTACTTTGAATTTCAACAATGAGTAAATCACTTATAACTCCAAAACTATTAAATTTAGAGAATTTTTGTCAAATATGTTGTTCACTTACTATTTGATGTACTGTGTCATGGGAAATTTTCACAGCTGTATCTCCATAGCTACCTCAGTAATAGCTACTTTGAGGGTTTCCATTGAGTAAATCACCTTTAACAGCAAAACTGTTGAATTTAGAGGATTTTTGTCAAATATGTTCTTCACCTACTTTTTGATGTACTGTGAAATGGCAAATATTGAGAGCTGTAGGTCCATAGCTAACCGAGTAATAGATACTTTAATGATTCTCCATTGAGTAAATCACTTATAACAGCAAAACTGTTGAATTTAAAGGATTTTTGTCAAATATGTTGTTCATGTACTTTTTAATGTTCTGTGTCATGGCAAAGTTTCAGAGCTGTGGTCCATAGCTAACTGAGTAATAGCTACTTTGATGGTTCTCCATTGAGTAAATCGCTTATCACAGCAAAACTGTTGAATTTAAAGGATTTCTGTCAAATATGTTGTTCACCTACTTTTTGATGTATTGTGTAATGGCAAATTTTGAGACCTGTAGGTCCATAGCTAACCGAGTAATAGCTACTTTGATTTTTGCGGAAAATGAAAAAGTCTTAATATCTCGAAAACTGTAAGAGATAGAGCGATTTTGAGTGAATTTTTGACCCATAGGGTAGTACATGAGTATACTATACAAAAGGGAAAAAATTCAATTTTCGCCATCTTTGGTGGCTATCTTGGATTTTTTGCAGAAAATAAACATTGAAAATATCTTCCAAATGGTAACAGACAGAGTGATTTCGAGCGAATTATTGACCCACAGGGTAGTACAACAGTATTCTGTGCCTAGGGGAAAAATGTCATCTTGGGTTTTAGCGGAAAATGAAAAATTGTGAATATCTTGGAAAAGGTATTTCCTCCCCTTTAATGCTCGGCAGGAGATACACACCGCGGCAGTGGTATTGTTGTCTTTGAGTTTTATTGCTTAATTTGTGGATGTTTATTGCTGTTGAACTTCACTTATTTCATAAATATAGCAGCTCTAAAGAAATCCACCAAGGGGTGTAAAATATGGCAAAGGGGTGTAGAATATGGCAAGGGTGTAAAATATGGCAAGTGAACTTTTGCCATATATTGCATCCCCATGCATTTTATGTGGGGTGTAAAATCTGGCTCTGCACAGGTGATCCGAGATTGATCTCAGGTTATCTTTGTTCACCACAAGTCATACCTAACAATATTTTCACTGTATCTCTGATTTCTGAGAGGTCTATGCTGTGTTCTCTTGTAAAAAATGTCAACCATCTGGTTTCAGCCTAAAAGCTGCCCTTTTACATGGGCCTGTGTCATTAGATGGCCTCCCTGAAGTCTGGTGTCCACAATGAACCGACAGAAGCTATTCTTATAAAATGTGTCATTCCCTGTTCTCGCAGCTCATCCCTGGGTCAAAGGAGGTATTTATCTGAACTCAGTGGGGGCTTCTATGGATGCCAGACCTGTTAATGTTTTGTGACCCTTTAATAAACATGTTCACCATTAGGTTTTCTTTTCTTCCCTCAAGATATTAGTCTTATTCTATTCTGGAGTAACTTTTTTTCTCAAGTAACTTTTATATTTCTTAAATTCACGTGGATGGGAATTATGGTAAATCACACCCTTTAACTTAAATATTTTCCACTTTTGAGTACATTCTTATTTCAAAACTAGTAAGGGGGCATTGGTGAGTGGGTAACACACACGCCTCTCATCCCTCTGGATTAGACTCTTAGCCTGACCTGAAGATGGGAAGTGTCTTGCCTGTGCCT
The DNA here is from genome assembly GCA_964017235.1 of Sabellastarte sp. h YS-2021. Classification (NCBI taxonomy): domain Eukaryota; kingdom Metazoa; phylum Annelida; class Polychaeta; order Sabellida; family Sabellidae; genus Sabellastarte; species Sabellastarte sp. h YS-2021. Next base: position 144,717,018 of record OZ024928.1, read on the forward strand.
GAGTATTTTTACTGTAGAATCTTGATCAATTTGTGTCTACTGTTTTCTTCACTCTCCTTAACTACCGGTGGTGATTTAACCTATATGTGTTGCAAGTATTGTTATACCCAAATAAATCCATCAATTGGTCTGACAATAGTAGCAGCTAGATTGTACTCATCTGGCTGAAATCCAGATCTTTAATTTCACCTCATAATGCTAAGTTCATTAACTTGTGGGTCTATTTTATCTTTATGCGTCTTGTTAATTTGTTTTTACTTCTGACTTGTTTAATTGTAGTATGTAAGGTGTCCTGTGATTTTTTTTAAATGTCTATCATGCCCCCAAATGATTTACAGATCCTGAACAACACATTTTAAAGTTATTGTGTTAAATAAGTTTCTGATTCTCAACTCTATTCAGTCATGTTGGTAGTTGTTTGACTTTAGTGAGCTTCTTTCCTTAATTTAGTCTTGTTTTTTCAGCTTTATATAGTCAACATCCTGAAATTACATCCACTTTTGAAAATTTTGTATCTTAAACTGGAACCAGTTTTTACAAACAGGTTTCCTATAAACATTTAAGGTTTTCTTCAAACGAAAGAGAAAATCTGTGTCCACAGTCCTGTGTAATTTAAAACTTTAATATAGACTAGAATATAGATGGAAAGGAATTGTTTTAACACATACCTCTCTGTTGAGCTATCTGTTTTCACAACCAAGTATCCATTTGCATCCAGCTCCACAGACCTCAACATTATTGCCAGTCAAAGAAGTGTCTTCAACTACAACAAGAGGAATCGGACATTAACATGATTCTCTAAACTAATCTGTCATTGACGTCAATGAACAAATCTATGATCAAATCTATGTGGTATAGCTGCTGTTGTTTATTTTTCATACATTTTCTTGAACTACATAAATTACAATCCAGTTTTTCCAAAGTTAAATACCTCCAGCAATGAATCTGTACTACGGCAACGCTTTTATTTCTTTGAATTTGTCTTTGGTTTTTGTAAAACAATCTCTTTGTATTAATAAGCTTCCACCGGCTGCAGTACTACTGATCTTGTTAATTAGTGTGAAAATGAAATTGCCAAAAGACAAAGGCTTTCACTACCTATTAAGTACAAAGAGAAGAACAAAGTAGAAATAGGTTAAAGTGGAATATTTAAAAATAAGATTAACTAGGTAATTGATATAAAATATCCAACAATTAGTGCTACTATGAAGCTGTGACAATTCTTCTGTAATACACAGTCTCATAACATTTATATATTTGCAAAGATTTTACTGGAACACAGCCAAAGTAAGGAGCACCAGTAAAGATAGAAACCTCTGTTTTTAACCTATTCTTTCTATGCCGTTTCTGCATGAATTTTAATGGAACAAAAGCCCTGTAAAATACTTTTGTGTTGACAATTCACAGTTTTAGAGATATAAATCGAAAATAAGCACTTGTTGATCCAAAATTGGTAAAACTTACCACAGCAAGTGGCGGAATAAAAAATATATTACCCAGTCTTTACCCGGTCTTTCTGGTACATTGGTCAAATATGACCTGTGGTTAATAATACATTGTGATATGACCATTCAATAACGAAAACTAGATTACACCAAATCGACTCCACTAAATCTTCAGACAGGCCATAGCACCACTAAGGCGTTGATTTAGTATATTTTGTGAGACCCATTTTCTGTACCACAATTATTATTAATCCTTTTTTTTCATTATTTTAATATCAGTCTTTGATCTTTTTTCAAAGTATTAAATAGATGTCTCTACGTTCAAATAGTTAGCCCCAAACAGTTTCTAAGTAAGAATCTATTTTGTATGCCTTTAATTTATTAGTGAATAGATATGATATCATAAAATGCTGTGATTACAGAAAGTAACAGAGATCTAGATGGCCCATTATTTTTTAGGTTCTATATATGTACAATTTAAGGCTAATCAGTGCATAAGACGCCCATACAGTGATATAATAATTCGTTTTAGCATTATTTTAGTTCAAATTATTCATATTTAATAATGACATATTGAAGTTATATATGGTACAGTTTAAGGCATTACATGAGAAATAAAATGTACAAAAAAGTCCCAGGTGAGGTCTTAATAGAGTTCAACCACAGTTAAAAGATACCCCAGGCTTTGATGTTCAACCTATATAAAAATAACCTATATTTAACCAGCCCACATGGTGTCTTTACAAGTGTCATGCACTGTTTAAATGTAAACTTAAAGTTTAAAATACTTTGATATTCACATAAAATATATAAAATATGTTCTCATCTGAAATCTAAGCTTCGTAACATAGACTTAAAGTGGTAAAAAGTTCACAAAATGGTTACCTGTCAGCATGTTTGAAGACCTCAAGGTGACCTTAAAATAAAACCTACAGACCTCAAATGCACTCCCAAATTTTTCACAAAGAAGTTATGGCCAGTACATTTCGAGACTGGTCAGACTTAGAATTTCCAAATCACAGGGCAAAATATTTGCAAACTGTAGCTAAAAGTCCTTAAGTATGGTTTTTAATGTGTTCTTAGGTGACATTCTAGCTGGAAATGAGCCAGTATGTGACCTAAAGGATTTAAATGGCAAAGTGTCAATTTCTGACCTTACGATGGCCATAACTTCTCTATTATTTGGAGTTTCGGGCTACCTTAGAATAGGATTCCTCTCCTGATCCAATTATACAATAAAGCATATACAATTAGAAAATATCAAAGTCAGTCAAAGGTGAAAGTTAAAGTCACAATGACATGGGACAGTAGTGCATCCCATGTTACCGTGAACTAGATTGAAAAGTTCCTTTTGTACAAATCATTAGTTTAAACATAATATCCTGTTTATTTTGAGTAAACAAACATAATCCATTCCTTGTTTGTACTCACCAGACTTAACTTTATTCAAATAAATTATCTCTGAACTAAACTGTCTCTTACTGAGCATACATACAACAAAGCCTGTTTGCAGAGATAATGTCATATTATACCCCTGTTCCATAACCCTGAGTGTGTGTCCCAAAAAATATAAATGTTATTTTGTTGGTTTTTTTCTGTTCTGAGAGATTCCTTTCTTGGTCCAGAGTCATTCCTGAATGTCAAGGAGCATTCTGGAAGATTCAAGATGTTTTGGAGGTGAATCCCGGGTGCAATTTTTGATTGAAGTAATTCATATGAGATTTTTATTTCGTTTAAGACATTGGTAAGTAATTCCTAAGTGGATTTAAACTACTCTTTGATGATTGGCAGCTGTTCCTTGTTATTCATTTAAATTTTGTTTGAAAGTAAATCCCAATGTAATCCTAACAGGGCTCACACGATAGTTTCTTGAATGTTCAGGAGTTACTTGGAACGCAACTAGAACAAACAAGAAAACATGTCCAAATACACGTGGAATGTTTTGCTGATTCTTTGACATCAAGTTGATGAACTGCTTTATTGCCAATTGTTGCTGAATCACCATTAAACGTCTCTCCATCATGTTACGAATACTGAACATCATTGGAACTACACCCAAACGTACAAATTAACTCCCAATCCATACCCACACTGCTTCTGACTGCAGCACATTAATACTTAGCCAGCGAGATAACTTAACTCTGTGTAATGAAGTCCCCAAATACGAAAAAGGTAGATTTATCAAGAATCTGTCTTTAGTGTTATAAAGTATCAGAAATCGGGGTAACTATGGGTTTAAAGATTTTAATTTGAACTGGGTATTGTTGCACTTACATCTACAAATGAGTGAGATGCATTTTAACCCATATGGACCTAACCTTTGGCTTAAGCCCAGAAAGGGTGGGATGGTTCTATGCTTTAAATATAAGGAACATAAATGGGGTTGTTTCTGACCTCAATTTCCATATAGGATCATGTGTTGTTCGACACTTCTTCTGGTGGCGCACTTCTGGAATTGCTAAAATTACATGGTCATTCATAGACTTGTACTTGAATGGACAATGAACAAGTAACAATCAGGAGTATTCCTGAATGATTCTTGATAGTGAAAAAGCCGTCTTAAAGCCCAAAGTCGAGGGGTCAAAGAGCATTTAAGAAACGTCATTCCTCTGTCAATTGTGATGCTAAAATAAACAAACTAATGTTGCATGGCAAGTGCATTGTAATGTACACTTATCTCAGATAATTAACAACTGCCGAGTACAGAAGGAATTATGTTGGAATCTGCTGTTGAAAATTTAAATAAAGTTTGTGTACTTTAAAACAGTAAAAAAACTGCATCAAGTAACAAAATTCCTTATGCCCTTTTAGTCTGGAAGGAAGAGTGTATCAGTGCTGTCAAAAGGTGATATGTTATATCCCAGTAAGCTGTAGTGTTTGTTGATATTTGTATATAAAGACTTCAATTGTATGATCTTTGTAATTTGAGGAGATTTTCGTCCCTGGTCGAAAACTTTCCCCTTTAAAGATGCTGCAATCATCATCAAATTCATATCTCTTGTATCTCATTGTCCAAAACTAGGACATGTCCTCAAGAGTTTTTATGCGGTAAGTGTTTAGTTGTAAACCAAACATAGTAAAGCAAAAAAGAGAGGTGTTTTTGGAGAGCTTTGGAGTGTTTAATTACACTGGACTGTGTCTGTCTATTACTATTCATCAGACAATCAGCTATCTCTAGTTGTTTTTGTATTTCATGAATATTTATTATTCAGGGAACATTGAACTGACTTGGGGAACCTTCGGTTAAGTAGCCATTTATCATTAACTTGTATTATAAATAGATAAATTTATTTGGAGATGTGTGGCAGCCCGAATGACTTATAAATGCTTTACCTGATCTAAATCCAACAAATAGATCTGAAACTTTGGAAACTATAAAGTGTCACCAACATAAATATCAATATTTCAAACTTCCCTAGTTACATTGTTATTAGAGTTTTTACATTGTAACCGTTCCTACCCAAGGTAGTACACTGACCTATTTGTCTATTACCAATGAAATCATTTAACAGGCATGTGGGTGGAGCTTGAAGTAACCATCAAGGGTAGTATGGGTGGTTAGTGGTGTACAAGGGGTATTTAAGCTCATTAACAAAGAAAATTTTAATATGAATCCATTATGTTTGAGGGATGAAGGACTTGGTACACATTTCCCAAACAACAGGGTCAAATATGACTGTTCACCACTATGCAAATGATTAATACAAAGGAACATGTATGTACAATATTGTACACCTTTTGATTTTGGGTAGTCTTCTTGTGGGCTCTGAGATATTTTTTATGTTTAATATTTTTTATATTTTTCTGTATTTTTATATTTTTTCATCAACAAGTATCCACGTTATTGAAACAGCAAGTTGAATACTGGAACTAAGTGTAACTGAAAGAAAACAATCTGACCTGTACAAAACATACTTAATTTTTTAAAGGAATCAGCATTACATTTACATTACATTCTACTTAGTTCTAACCAGAGCCTATTAGCTAAGGTCCAGGATAAAATACCAAGTTTTTATGTTTCAAGTAAAAGTCAGCATACTATTTGTACAGACTTACATTATTTCGTGTATTTAGCCAGGGGCTCGGTACAGCCCATGGACAAGGCTAGATGTATTGGTTTACTGAATTGATAATATGATACACAGAGTGTGGGGTCAGTGTTTTAAAATATCACTTGAGTAATTGTGAAGTTTGACAAAACATTATTTATAACATGTCTACCAGAATTCCTTTCACAGAGCCTAAAATAAATGACATATTTCACTGGTGTGTAAAATTTATCAAGTTACACAAATAACAATTTCTTGGTACTTCTTTTTTCTAAAATATCCTGCACCAATTTTTCTTCATGTAAAGTATAGAAAAGCCCTACAGAGAAAACCCACACAGAACAAAGTCATACAATTTGTGGACCCCATGAGAACACCCTACACCTTTTTTGAGACTGTGGATAAAAGTCCTTTTCAGATAGTACAATGTGCAAACATAAACTGTTTCAAGTTACGTATCAATTTCAGTATTTTCCTATATCGCATACACATTTATTGTTCTGCAAACTAAAATATAAAGAAATACTTCTAACATACACAATACAAATAACAAAAAAAAGAAAAAAAATTATTGTATTCCCTAATGAAATAAACAGATCCCAATCTTTAGAAACAAATTCTAAGTTCAACTGACTAAAAATTCTGGAACAAAACTCCATTTCTACTTGAAGCTTCACTGCAATGTTCTTTTTGATCAGTTATCATCAAAAGATTGAGTAACTGTCATCACGAGTGGTTAACAAAGTCAAACTTTCATTTGTAAACTAAACACAATGTATAGAGCTTTCTCCAAGATCTAGAAAATGGTGTATTGCTTTTCTACATGGATATTGAAAGCTGTAGGGCTTTTCTCCTGTAGGGTTTTTCTTTGTAGGGCTATTTTCCAATTTCCAATCAATAACTAAGGGGATGGCATATTACACAAATAAAATGTGATTGCTTCACTTTCAATACTCCAATAGTTAATTTACCTAACTGTTACAATGAAATTATGAACTGTCAAATTAGAGTTATATTTTCAATCATCAACAAAATAATTAAGTGTTACTTCTGTGGCTCACAAATATGATCACAGTTTAGCAAGAACACACACACTAATTTGTCAAAAATAGGCATTACACACTTTTTATAACCAGACACTTGAGATTTCATGATAGATTCCACTGGCCAGTCCTTAAAAGATTCCAACAGACAATACATCATATTGTCCAGTTTTTGATGCGTACACAAATATTGCTCTAACATAGGTAAAGTTGCCACCCCTCAAATTTTATTTAAATCAGGCACTACCATATTAGGCATGTCACTACCCGGCTTACTTCCCACTGGTGTACAATGTAAAAACTCTATTAGAATTTTTACATTGTACACCAGTGGAAGTAAGCCGGGTAGTGACATGCCTAATATGGCAGTGCCTGATTTAAATAAAATTTGAGGGGTGGCAACTTTATGTATGTGTAGAGCAATATTTGTATTCACATAAAATACTGGACAATATGATGTATTGTCTGTTGGAACCTTTTAAGGACTGGCCAGTAGAATCTATTATGAAGTCTCAAGTGGCTAGTTTTAAAGTGTTATTGATTGGAAATGGGAAAAAAGCCCTACAAAGAAAAGCCCTACAGGAAAAAAGCCCAACAGTTTTTAATATCCATGTAGAAATGCAAGATACCATTTTTAGATCTTGGAGAAAGCCCTATAAATTATGGTTAGTTTACAAAGGAAAGGGTTGATCATTACTTAAAGGGTATTTCAATTGCTATTAAAACTACCATGTGCTGTAATTTTCAATCCCCATGCTCCTTTGTAGTTTTAGAAACAATAAAATAGTCCCTTTGTTAGCAAAGTAAAACCACACTTGATTACAGTTACTCAATCTCTCGATGATAACTGATCAAAAAGAACATTGCAGTGAAAGTTCAAGTAGAAATGAAGTTATGTTCCAGAATTTTTACAGTCAGTTGAACTTAGAATTTGTTTTTGACAATTGGGATTTGTTTATTTTCCTTTCAATAGTAATACAATAATTTTTTATATGTTATTTGTATTGTGAATGTTAAAAGTATTTCTTTATATTTTAGTTTGGGGGACCATAAATGTGTATTTAGCAAATACTAAAAACTACAGAGCCCAGAAAGGGACATAGAACTGTTTTTCTCTCATTTTTTGATCTTGTTACCACAAGATAGTTAGTCATTACCACAAGTTAGAAAATCATTCCCACAAGTTAGCAAGTCATTACCACAAGATAGTAAATCATTCCCACAAGTTAGAAAGTCGTTACCACAAGATACTAACTCATTCCCACAACTTAGCAAAGTCATTACCACAAGATACGAACTCGTTCCCACAAGTTAGCAAAGTCATTACCACAAGATATAAACTCATTCCCACAACTTAGCAAAGTTGTTACCACAAGATAGCAAAGTCATTACCACAAGATATAAACTCATTTACACAACTTAGCAATGTCATTACCACAAGATACTAAGTTGTTCCCACAAGTTAACAAGTCGTTCCCACAAGATAGCAAGTCATTCCCACAAGATAGCGAGTCATTCCCACAAGATAGCAAGCCATTACCACAAGTTAGCAAGTCGTTCCCACAAGTTAGCAAACACGAGTTTTGCTGCATCCAGGTACATAGCTTGTATGAGAATCCAGTGCAATGGAGATACTGCAAGGTATGCTGTGCCTAATAGCACCCAGTCCAATGTAACATACTGAAATATCTTAGAAGGACCAAGGAAAGTGCCACAAAACAGGCATTTTGCTATTTTGCTATCTTGTGGGAACGACTTGCTAACTTGTGGGAACGACTTGCTATGTTGTGGGAACGACTTGCTATCTTGTGGGAATGACTTTCTAACTTGTGGGAACGACTTTCTAACTTCTGGGCACGACTTGCTATCTTGTGGGAATGACTTGCTATGTTGTGGGAATGACTTTATAACTTGTGGGAACGACTTGCTATCTTGTGGGAACAACTTGCTAACTTGTAGGAACAACTTGTAACTTGTGGTAATGAGTTGCTAACTCATGGCCATAACTTCCTATCTCATGGGAACGAGATAAAAAAATGCTAAGAAAACAGTTCTATGTACCTTCCTGGGCTCCGTAAAAAACAATAATAATTTTGAAAAAATAAAAGTGATATGTAACTTGGAAACAGTTTATGTTTGCACATTGTACTATCTGAAAAGGACTATCCAGTCTCAAAAATGGTGTAGGGTGTTTTCAATGAGGTCCACAAATTGTATGACTTTTTTCTGTATGGGTTTTCTCTGTAGGGCTTTTCTATACTTTACATGACGATAAACTGGTGCAGGATATTTTGGAAAAAGGAAGTACCAAGAAATTGTTATTTGTGTAACTTGATAAATTTTACACATCATTGAAATACGTCATATATATGGAAGAGTGTTAGTGCCACAGAAAAAAAAGCTTTTTTTTAATTGTCAACTTATTATCTCAACATGTTGAGTTAGTATCTCAACATGTTGACTTAGTATCTCAACATGTTGAGTTAATATCTCAACATGTTGACTTAGTATCTCAACATGTTGAGATGGTAAGTCAACATGTTGAGATACTAACTCAACAAGTTGAGATATTAACTCAACAAGTTTCAATATTAAGTCAACATGTTAAGATACTAAGTCAACATGTTGAGATACTAACTCAACAAGTTGAGATATTAACTCAACAAGTTGCGATATTAAGTCAACATGTTAAGATACTAAGTCAACATGTTGAGGTACTAACTCAACATGTTGAGATAATAAGTTGACAATTAAAAAAAGCTTTTTTTTGAGATATTAAGTAATTGTTCTTCACTATGCAAATGTTAAGATAGTAACTCAACATGTTGAGATATTATGTCGACATGTGGAGATACTGAGTCGACAATTCAAAAAGATTTTTTTCTGTGGCACTAATACTCTTCCATACATATACTTCAAGTGATATTTTCAATACACCAACCCCACACCCTGGTGTATCATATTATCAATTCAGTGTACCAATACATCTAGCCTTGCCCATGGTCTGTACCAGAGCCCCTGACTGAATACATAAAATATTGTAAGTCTGTACGAATACTACGCTGGCTTTTACATGAAACATAAAAACTTGGTATTAGATCCTGGACCTTAGCTAATAGGCTCTGGTTAGAATTAAGTAGAATGTACCATAAAATGTAATGCTGATTCCCTTTGAAAATTAATTATGTTTTCTGTAGGTCAGATTGTTTCTTTCAGTTACACTTAGTACTTGCTATTGGAAAAATATAAAAAATATAGAAAAATATATAAAATATGAAACTTTAAAAAATATCTAAGAGCCGAGAATAAGACTAGCAAAAGCCAAAAGGTGTACAATACTGTACATACATGTTCCTTTGCACTGACCATTTGCATAAAGAAGAACAGTCATATTTGGCCCTGCTAATGGTGAAATGTGAACTATGCCCTTCATCCCTCCAATAAAATGGGTTAATATTAAAATTTTCTTTGTTAATGAGCTAAAACACCCTTTGTACACCACTGACCACCCATACTACCCCTGATGGTTACTTTAAGCTCCACCCACATGCCTTTTAAATGATTTCATTGGTAATTCACAAATAGGTCAGTGTACTACCCTGGGTAGGAATGGTTTCAATGTAAAAACTCTATTAAGTCTTAATGTCATCGAGTAAATACCTATTAGTTAATATAATCTGCTTGGCAATGTAACTTGGCTCCAAACAATAAGATTAAGTCAATTGTTCTTGGCTTGTATTCATGTATTTACTGTAATAAACAACAAGGTTGGAGGCGATTGTGGGTTAAGTGATGGAAATAAATTAAATATATTCAGGCATTTCGATTTGCAGATTCCTAGTTTTGTACTGATTAGTGGCCTTCAATTCAAGTAAAACTAGACCAAGGAAGCATCTGTGGCCAGATGCAAGATGTATCCACCGGAAAAGGCTAACTAACATGGTTTCGAAGATAAACAGCATTTTTCAATAATAAGCAAGTTGTAAACACTTTCAAGTTTGGCTACCCTCATTTGACCTTGAAGGAGGGGCCCAATGTCAAATCTGACCACATCAAAAGATTCCCAGCCCATGAATTCCTATAGGTTGTTTTCACATTGATAACATGTAGGACCAATAATAAACGAGTTATAAGCAGTTTTAAGTCTGCCTATCCTCGTTTGACCTTGAAGGAGGTGCCTAAGGTCAAATCTGACCATATCAAAATATTCCCAGCGCATGATTTCCTATATCTTGGTTTCACATTGCAAACCTCTAGGACCAATAATAAGTGAGTTATTAGCACTTTTAAGTTTGGCTATCCTCATTTGACCTTGAAGGAGGGGCCCAAGGTCAAATCCGATGACATCAAAAGATTCGCAGCCCATGATTTCCTATAGGTTGGTTTCACATTGCAAACCTCTAGGACCAATAATAAGTGAGTTATTATGATTCTCTGAAAACTGGGGCCGGTTTCACGAAGCCTCCTTTGTTTTTTTCCTTCCTTAAAGTAAAGGAAGGGGGATTTCTAACCTTTGGCAAGGCTTCCCTTAAATCCTGTTTCACAAAGCCTCCTTTATTCCACCTTACCAAAGATCTTCCTTAAAACAAAGGAAGGGCGATTCCCTGTATAACCACACTTCTTGGAATTTCCCCTCCATTACATATATACATTTTAATTTTCAGATAAATTATGTGCATTTTTATTTCTTTTGGGAGTTGTTTCCAAAACTTATAACAACACCAATGTTTTTCTTTCACTGTAAGTACAGGGGGGCCACGGGGGCAGAGTGGTAACACTCTCGCCTCCCACCTCTGAGGCCGGGGTTCGATCCCCGTCACGGCCTGAAGTGGGAAAGTTGGTAGTTGCTTGCCGTTGGTCGGCAGTTTACAGTACAGAACCCTAGCGAACTCTATGTACTGGTTTCCTCTGCCCTTCCAACTACCCGTCGTGATATGACCTGTACAGTGTTGAAAGCGACGTAAAACGCCAAATAAACAAATCACTGTAAGTACATGTGTACTTGTGCACTTATTTTGTACCTAAATTACCTTATGGAGGCAATGTCCTTATTGTAACACTGTTAAAGATCAGTAAAGTCAGTAAATCTATATTTTACTATATTTTAATAAATTTTGTAAAATGCAGATTGGTTGTGATTATATTTTGCAAATTACTACAGTAGGTCACATGACAATTTTTTACCCAAAGTAAGAGAGGGACCCTTTATGTTCAAGGAAACTCCATGAATATATTTCTCACTTCAAAAGTTTGAACATCAACTTTTCAAAAATTAAACAAGCAAATTGTATGAAATAAACAGCAAAACATTGTTTGTGGATGTAGGTTTGACAGTAATGTTTCAAGTTCTATATATTTAGGTGGACTCACCTTAAAATGTTCATTAAAGTTAATAAACATTCCTTGAAGGACACTTCCTTAAATCTAAGGTAGGTCTTTAGCTTCCTTGAAATTCAAGGGAGTTTTCAAGGTCTCCTTTAAGGAAGGACACTTTGTGAAACTGAGAGTTTTTAAAGGAGGGAAAAAATCAAGGAAATCCTAGAATTTAAGGTGGCCTTTATCTTAAGGAGGCTTCGTGAAACCGGCCCCAGTTCTCTCTTTACTTTCAGTGAGTGTAAAATTCAGACTGTTCTAAAATGCACTCATTCACTATCTCAAGACTATACCCACAGTAAAAACTTGGATCTACACACTGCAGCTATGGTGGCTGTGTAACACACTGAAAACCAGAGTATCCGTCGGGGACCTCCAGGTGGTTAAAGAAATGTTTTGAATCAGTTGTCATTGAAACTGTGTGAGAAATTTCTCTGAATGTGAAATCCTAATACTGCCACCAAACCTTTATGACCCAAGGTGAAATTTCCTGAAAACAGATAAAAGGATGCTGCAAGAGTAGTCATACAGCAGACTTGTAATCTATTACAGCCAATCTATTACTATTACTATTACATTTGAAAATATTCAATCTATTACTATTACTATTACATTTTAAAATTTTAAATCTATTACTATTACTATTACATTGGCATCTATTACTTCTATTACTTTCTATTACATTCTATTACAATTTGCCGCAAACTTGAGAGGTAATTTTAACACAGAAATAAAACTGACAGGATACTTTATGCATCTAATTTTATTGAAAATGCTTCAGATTATGCCATACAAGGATAAAATATCACAAATATATCACTTGGTATATTTACAATTAAATAAATAGATCCCGTATTTATTCTTTTTAAGAATGACTTGACTACTTGGAGAATTTATGAGAATTCTATACAGAGCCACTTAAGTGCTGTAAATTTTGTAATGAGAGGTATATTTCTGGCAAATTCCATGCAAAGCTTTTTAAATGCTGAAAAATATGTTATTATCAGTAAATATTATCTGGGGGAAAATACACTGTTGTAAAACAATTCTCATATTTATTCACTTTATGATGAGTTGTTAGATTTGAAAAACTCTTATTATTATGAGAAATACTTGATGAGCAGTGTTTACAAAAGAAAACACTGCGTTCAAAGAACCCCTTTCTTTCACATTCTTTGCATGCACAGCCCACCTCAAAATGATTCAAGAGTGACATTTATGTTTGAAAATAATAACTCCGGTAATTTTATGTAAATCAGTGAAACAGCCAACACATGCCACAATGCTGCCCTTATTATACACAATTATTATAGTGACCTGTGTGATTGCCTTTCATGTGTCACAGTTTCTCCTTACTCAGGAACATTTAGTTAATCCTTCCAAAGGTTAAATTGGCCTCTTCAAGCCTTTAATAATACCACCTCAAAGACAGTTGTTTTAGAACATTCAATCAAAGAGGGACAATTAAAGGTCCCTTGATATTTCAAAGTTATTTATTTTAACATTTGTGTGTTATATTTAGTATTCTTTGATGACAAGTTGATTATTTGAAAAGTTTATGTATGAAAGTTTAAAATGAATTTGACTTATGAGTGCTACAAAATCAATTCATTATTGTTTTGAAGTTTATTTAAAGTGATGATTTTATGACAATTAATTCATTATTGTATCAAAGTCCATTTAAAGTATTAATTTATATGAAAACTAATTCATTACAGAATTAAAGTCCATGTTAAGTGATCATTTTTCTACAACCTCCTTCTGAAAAATAGCAAAGGGTAAATTGTAATAGAAAAATAATAGAAAGTAATAGATGTAATAGATAGAATTTCAATCTATTACTATTACTATTACATTTGAAAAATTTCAATCTATTACTATTACTACTACATCGAAGTTGACTCCAATCTATTACTTTTCTATTACTTCTATTACTTTGTTTACAAGTCTGTCATACAGACATGTAAATGCTGACTTTTAGTAAAGCTGCTTACAGCATTCCTACCTGGTTTAAGTTGCCCCCAGGAAAATGGAATATTTTCTGCTTAATAAATGTAAAATACCTAACTATCGTGCATGCATTGGAATGTCTATTGTGGTAGTAACCTTCTGTAACTTTTTATCAGCTAGCCCATCAATTAGCCACCAGCCCATGTAGTATGCTTTAGTAGGAGCAGATTTCACAGTAGAAACACACATATGCAAAACCAGGCAAAATTGTCATTGATCAAAGCATTCTGCCTGGAGATTGAGTGTCCACACTACAGAGTTTAATCTGGATTGAAGAGTCTCAAAAACTGAGTACCTTAAAACCTCCAAATTTAGCTTAATGTAATGCATGTAAATTGTTTAAATTACAATAATTTTTCCAAATACTAAAACTATAAAATATCTCAATTTTTTATTAGGTATCATTCAGATAAATACCTTTTCAAGTTTTTATAATTAATCAAAAAGAATGCTATAGTTTTAAGATTTTGCCACCTTTGCAGTAACAGACTAATTGCAATCCTTTGGAATAGTTCTACTTATTAGATCATCCTGCATAAATTACAAATATTCATTTTAGACCAAATTGCAATCATACAGAAAAATCATACAGCAATCTTTCCTGGTGGTCTATGCATTAATTAGGTTTCTGCTTACAAAGGATTAAGCTATGTATACAAATATTAAGTCAACTGTTTCAAGGCAGTAGATCAAATAATTACAGTACCAACACAATCAACCCTTGTCAACCCGGATTGACAGGGTTCACACTACAAAGGGGGTTGAGCCAATCTGCTTCAATCCACCTCTTAGGTGGGGTTGAGATTTACCCTTGTCAACCCGGTTTGTGAGTGTTCAGACTAGTCTCTAATCTGGTTCAATCTGTGTCAACCAGAGTTCATTTCATAGTATGAACGCCCAGATAGAAGCAGTGAAACAGTACAAAGATCTGGATACTTTCAGAGCAGTGTCAGTTATATAATGCTCCAAATAATGTTTAAGTAGAGAAAATAACATCTAAGAGAAAGAAAATGTATGTAAAGATAAAGCATTGAAACAAGACAATTCAATAGCAAGATGACAGCATTAATCAGTACACTAAAATTATGAAGCTGTAAAACTTATTAATTGGAGAATAGCTGTCAATGGAAAAAGCACAATTAAAAGTGCATATAATAATCAGTTGCAGTAATCCATATATCTTTGTCCTTTGAGAAAGATGTCTCAAATATGGCAGATGAACACACTTTGGCAGAGCTAAAGTTAAATCTAACACCATGATACACACCTACACCCCCAAACCAGTGTCCCTACAAAGTGTCAACCTTCTATACCTTATGGAATCAAAGAAATAACCCAGACAAGATTTTAAAACTCATGGTCACTATGACAAGGTCAAAGGTCAAATCAAGGTTACACCATGACATTGCATACCTACAACCCCAATCAATGTACCTACCAAGTATTGACTTCCTACACCTTACGGTATATAGACCGGACAAGATTTTATAGGTCAAGGTCACTACGGCAAAGTCAAAGGTCAAATCAAGGTCACACCATGACATTGCAAACCTACGCCCCATAAGCAATGTCCCTACCAAGTATCAACTTCCTACACCTTATGGTTTCTGAGATACAGCCTGGACAAACCTTTTTTCAACCGCCAGCCTGCCCACCCCGCTATCCGGACACCATGGTTGAAAACAATACCCTGACAGCCCTTAAGGGCTGTGGGTAAAAATCAATAATACAATGCCCTTATATGGTAAAAGAACAGACGAACTCTGCAGCAGCCACAGACATCATTGTCCTCTTTAAAGGGGATTCCTTTAAAGACATGCTTGCAGAGTGCCCTTAAATGTGACATATACCTTATCTAATAGCCCTTGTAATCTCATGTAGTTTAGAAACTGTTATCATAACATTACATGCCACAACTAATCATCCCTTTCTAGGGCATATTTATTATTCTACAAATAAAACATTGCTAGCTTAATCAAATGTTTTTACCTGTTTTGCCAAACATGGTCAAATTTAATAAAACATATATTCACATAAATCAGAATTACTGTGAAAAAAATGAATATATATTTTTAAATGTACAGACATCATGTGTGATATGGAATGAACCTGGAGCCAATTCCACGAAAGGCTTTAGACTTGGTCCAGTCTTGGGCTGACCCAATGGCTCAAATCTGAGTCTTTTGAACTTTAGAAAGAATTATGACGACCATATGTGAGCCTTTGTTTCCAAAACTTAAGCAAAGCTAAGACAGAGACCATTAGTGAAATTCACATAGTCTGAGGTAATAGGTTCAACTAAAATGTTCCAAAAATTCTAAACACTCTGCCTGA
The DNA here is from genome assembly GCA_964017235.1 of Sabellastarte sp. h YS-2021. NCBI lineage: Eukaryota > Metazoa > Annelida > Polychaeta > Sabellida > Sabellidae > Sabellastarte > Sabellastarte sp. h YS-2021. The sequence continues at coordinate 144,733,272 of OZ024928.1, forward strand.
GAACGGGTGGGGACCTTTCCTAAAATACACCAATGGCAAACACCTTACGTGAAATTGGCCCCAAGGTTTCGAGATTGCCTTTGAAAAATGTACTGTAGAAAACTGGGCACAGTGGCACCCCTGGTGAATGGATATGTAACTAACATAGTAAATCTAGTGTCCTACATGAGTACATAGTTTACTCTGACGTTGATATCAACACTTCAAAAACACGTAACGCAGTACCTACCGTCATGTCGCACTTTCCGACGTCCTACTTAGTACAGTTATCGAAAACACAATGACCCGTGACTTGACGTAACCACAATCAGTGTGCATTCATTGATCTAGAGCAAGTGATGTAAATTCGCCAGTGGATGTAAATTCGCCACTTTTTGGTTTTTGTCAATTTTACAGCACAAATATGGAAAACATGTCATAATTATGTTGCATATATATAGAAAAAATACTTATCTATTGCCCTACAAGATTTCATAGTCCAACATTTTATAGTTTCTCAGTATTAAGTATATTTTTGAATAATGCTTTTTTACAAATGACTTTGGAGAGTGTAAATTATGCAATTTTTAACAAATACCAACCAACATTTTAAACTTCTCTGGGACAAACTTTTGAAAACTTACATCTATGTTAATAATAATTTTTGGCTAGAAAAGATGTAAAATAATTATTTAGCTTAAATTTTTCAGTTTGGTAGGTATTATGCTTGAAAAACAGTCTTTTCAAGCAACGGCGAATTTAGATCCATTTTCATAAATAATTGATATTTTTGTATGGTTTAATAACAGCTCTCTAAGTGAACCTATGTCCAAGTGAGATAATTTTTTTCCAGGTGTGGATAATGCAGGGATGGGCCATATATATTAAAACAAAAAAAAATGAAAACTAGAAATAGGACGTCGTGTTGATAGTAGATGCGAATAGAAACAGGATAGCATAGAAGAACACACATTATCATGTGTAATGTCCACCCCATGAACCTTTTGCCAAAATTGTACAGTAGTCTTACAAGACCCTGTTTCATTTGTAAAATATATCAATGATGCTTAAATATTTATTAGTGTAGATGTAAATTATTTCAGCTTCATGCCTTTTTGCATTGGTTGGGTCGAAAATTTTGACGAAATCACTCTATCTCGCACGGTTAAGAAGATAGAAGCAAATTCCTGTTTTTCTACTTTTGGCAAAAATTCGAAAATTCAAAATGGCCGCCATTTTTGGGGAGGAGAAAATTTCTTGAAAATTGTAAAGAGTACATTCCTTAGATACCCTGTGGGTCGAAAATTTCGACGAAATCGCTGTATCTCGCACAGTTAAGGAGATAGAAACAAATTTGTGTTTTGCCATTTTGGGCAAAAATTCGAAAATTCAAAATGGCCGCCATTTTTGGGGAGGGGAAATTTTTTTGAAAATTGCAAAGATTACATTCCTTAGATACCCTGTGGGTCGAAAATTTCGACGAAATCTCTCTATCTCGCACGGTTAAGGAGATAGAAGCAAATTTGTGTTTTGCCATTTTGGCAAAAATTCGAAAATTCAAAATGGCCGCCATTTTGGGGGAGGGGAAAATTTTTTGAAAATTGCAAAGATTACATTCCTTAGATACCCTGTGGGTCGAAAATTTCGACGAAATCGCTCTATCTCGCACGGTTAAGGAGATAGAAGCAAATTTGTGTTTTGCCATTTTTGGCAAAAATTCGAAAATTCAAAATGGCCGCCATTTTTGGGGAGGGGAAAATTTCTTGAAAATTGCAAAGAGTACATTCCTTAGATACCCTGTGGGTCGAAAATTTCGACGAAATCGCTGTATCTCGCACAGTTAAGGAGATAGAAGCAAATTTGTGTTTTGCCATTTTGGGCAAAAATTCGAAAATTCAAAATGGCCGCCATTTTTGGGGAGGGGAAATTTTTTTGAAAATTGCAAAGATTACATTCCTCAGATACCCTGTGGGTCGAAAATTTCGACGAAATCGCTCTATCTCGCACGGTTAAGGTGGCAAAAATTCGAAAATTCAAAATGGCCGCCATTTTTGGGGAGGGGAAAATTTTTTGAAAATTGTAAAGATTACATTCTTTAGATACCCTGTGGGTCGAAAATTTCGACGAAATCGCTCTATCTCGCACGGTTAAGGAGATAGAAGCAAATTTGTGTTTTGCCATTTTTGGCAAAAATTCGAAAATTCAAAATGGCCGCTATTTTTGGGGAGGGGAAAATTTTTTGAAAATTGCAAAGATTACATTCTTTAGATACCCTGTGGGTCGAAAATTTTGACGAAATCACTCTATCTTGCACGGTTAAGGAGATAGAAGGAAATTTGTGTTTTGCCATTTTTGGCAAAAATTCGAAAAATCAAAATGGCCGCCATTTTTGGGGAGGGGAAAATTTTTTGAAAATTGCAAAGATTACATTCCTTAGATACCCTGTGGGTTGAAAATTTCGACGAAATCGCTCTATCTCGCACGGTTAAGGAGATAGAAGCAAATTTGTGTTTTGCCATTTTTGGCAAAAATTCGAAAATTCAAAATGGCCGCCATTTTTGGGGAGGGGAAAATTTTTTGAAAATTGCAAAGACTACATTCCTTAGATACCCTGTGGGTCGAAAATTTCAACGAAATCGCTCTATCTCGCACAGTTAAGGAGATGGAAGCAAATTTGTGTTTTGCCATTTTTGGCAAAAATTTGAAAATTCAAAATGGCCGCCATTTTGGGGGAGGGGAAAATTTTTTGAAAATTGCCAAGAATACAATGCTCAGATACCCTGTGGGTCGAAAATTTCGACGAAAACGCTCTATCTCGCACGGTTAAGGAGATGGAAGCAAATTTGTGTTTTGCCATTTTGGGCAAAAATTCGAAAAATCAAAATGGCCGCCATTTTTGGGGAGGGGAAAATTTTTTGAAAATTGCCAAGATTACATTCCTTAGATACCCTGTGGGTCGAAAATTTCGACGAAATCGCTCTATCTCGCACGGTTAAGGAGATAGAAGCAAATTTGTGTTTTGCCATTTTTGGCAAAAATTCGAAAATTCAAAATGGCCGCCATTTTTGGGGAGGGGAAAATTTTTTGAAAATTGCAAAGATTACATTCTTTAGATACCCTGTGGGTCGAAAATTTTGACGAAATCACTCTATCTTGCACGGTTAAGGAGATAGAAGGAAATTTGTGTTTTGCCATTTTTGGCAAAAATTCGAAAAATCAAAATGGCCGCCATTTTTGGGGAGGGGAAAATTTTTTGAAAATTGCAAAGATTACATTCCTTATGCCCTTGTTCCACCAAAGGATTAAGCCCCGATCCTGTCGGCGACCCTTAATCGTGGGTAGTCTTGGAAAAAATGGAAAAAAAATTGACCAATGGGGTGGAAGACAGAATCGGTATGAAGGTCTGGGATTAACTACAGATCAGCCTCAGGACGCCCCAGGAAGCCCCAGACAGTCCCTAACTGGTCTGGGACTAAGAACCGACTAAGCCATTTTTGTGGTCGGTTTGAACCACGATCCTGTCGTAGACAAACCGACTGGGTCCCAGGACGCCTCAGGCCTCCTGGGACTAAGAGCCGACTAACCCAGGATTAAGTCCCGACCCCACAAGGTGTCCTGAGGCGTCCCCAGGCGTCCCCAGACCGAGATAGCCGATTTTTGCTTTGCAATGGGACTAAGGGTCGCAGGAGGCCTGGGACTAAGAATAGAGGGTCTGGGACTAAGGGTCGGCGACTAAGGGTCGCAGGCGGCCTGGGACCACATAGGACTGTGTAATTTTGGTCTGAGGAGGCCTGAGGACGCCTGGGACTGGACATTTTGTTTATGGCGGGAAAAAATAATCAGTTGGGGTCGTGTGAAATATCAAACATGTTTGATTTCTCACACGGCCCCAACCGACCACAACCGACCCTTACAGAAGGTCTGGGACTAAGCAAATATTTCAAACCGACCCTCAAAAACCCTTAATCGGGAGCCTTAGTCGTGTGGTGGAACACCCACATAAGATACCCGGTGGGTTGAAAATTTCGACGAAATCGCTCTATCTCGCACGGTTAAGGAGATAGAAGCAAATTTGTGTTTTGCCATTTTTGGCAAAAATTCGAAAATTCAAAATGGCCGCCATTTTTGGGGAGGGGAAAATTTTTTGAAAATTGCAAAGACTACATTCCTTAGATACCCTGTGGGTCGAAAATTTCAACGAAATCGCTCTATCTCGCACAGTTAAGGAGATGGAAGCAAATTTGTGTTTTGCCATTTTTGGCAAAAATTCGAAAATTCAAAATGGCCGCCATTTTTCGGGAGGGGAAAATTTTTTGAAAATTGCCAAGAATACAATGCTCAGATACCCTGTGGGTCGAAAATTTCGACGAAAACGCTCTATCTCGCACGGTTAAGGAGATGGAAGCAAATTTGTGTTTTGCCATTTTGGGCAAAAATTCGAAAATTCAAAATGGCCGCCATTTTTGGGGAGGGGAAAATTTTTTGAAAATTGCCAAGATTACATTCCTTAGATACCCTGTGGGTCGAAAATTTCGACGAAATCGCTCTATCTCGCACGGTTAAGGAGATAGAAGCAAATTTGTGTTTTGTCATTTTTGGCAAAAATTCGAAAATTCAAAATGGCCGCCATTTTTGGGGAGGGGAAAAGTTTTTGAAAATTGGAAAGAGTACATTCCTTAGATACCCTGTGGGTCGAAAATTTCGACGAAATCGCTGTATCTCGCACGGTTAAGGAGATAGAAGCAAATTTGTGTTTTGCCATTTTTGGCAAAAATTCGAAAATTCAAAATGGCCGCCATTTTTGGGGAGGGGAAAATTTTTTGAAAATTGCAAAGAGTACATTCCTTAGTTACCCTGTGGGTCGAAAATTTCGACGAAATCGCTCTAACTCGCACGGTTTAGGAGATATGAGCACATTAATTTGCCTTTTTCAGTATTCAAAATAGCTAATTACTCATTTATTTAATTAATTACTCACTCATCTATGAAGCAATTCCCCCCAAAAGCAATCCCATACAAGCTATTAACCCAATGAACCTCCATACCAAATTTCAGAAAGCTAGGCTTAATAGCATTCCTTAAAATGTCTGGAAACCAAAGAGCTACTCAAAAGTAGCAAAGTAGCTATTACTCAGTTAGCTATAGAGCTATCATCACCAAAAGCAATCCCATACAAGCTATTAACCCAATAAACCTGCATGCCAAATTTGGTAAAGATAGGATAAGAACTGTTGCCTAAAATGTCTGGAAACCAAGTGGGACGCCGGACGCCGGGAAAAGCAAAAATAATATGTCCACCCCCCAGTGGGGTGGACATAAAAATTGTGATTTTATGTAGCAGAACCAAAAGACCAAAAAAACTGGCGAATTTACATCACTCACTCTACTTCACAATAACGTCAAAAATGGGCAAGAACAGAGGTAAATCTGTCCTGTTTTCAGTTAACTATCTTAACATATGTAAATGCTCACATACTGCAATACTTGTACACTTAAATTCCCGCTAGAAATAGTGTAATATCCATAATTATTCGTATTTTGAGCAAGTCACTCCTGCAAAATGTCCTTTACAGTACACGGGTGTCATTAATGTTACTGCTTTTAGACAGTGAATTTCGTCACCCCAGTGAAGTTCGTCACTCTTATTTTATGACAGTATTAAAACTTCTTTACTAGACCTATGATCTTCCTGCAATCAATTATACCTTGCCCTCCAAGGCAAGTATTCCACTTTTTAAAATATGGATATTGTTAGTGCTTGAACGCTTTTATAGCAGGTGACGAACTTCACTGGGGTGACGAAATTCACTGGCTGAGGAGTAGACGGTAGATTTAATTGCGGTAAAAGTACCGTAAAAGTACTCACTTATGTTAGGTTTAAATATCCAAAAAGCAACTTTGTTTAAAAGAAGATCCTTCCTTCTTTCTTATAACAATCATAAATGAAATATTTGTTTGGAACAGTGGAGATAGTTGATGTTGCAAGTATATAAACTTTCACTAATGTCAGTGACTAGACGGTAGATGACCTTGGCCTGATATGTTAAGAGACATGTGTGGTATGTATTGATTTTTTTACCGTAAGATACTGTTATTTAGCACTTGATTAATATTTCTACATGGAATAAAGTATGTGCTGCGTGGGTTCATTATGCACTCATACATGTTTGCCGTGAATTTTTTTTTAATATTAGCGCATTCAGAATTTTATAGGGAGAGGCTTTGTGTCAGGTCCCAGACATTTGAAATTCTCTGTGTCAGGCTACAGAAATACCTAAAAGTCAGGTCAGATGTTTATTCCCATTTATCACAAAAGATGACCATTGTTATTGTGACAAATGAATTTAAAGCAGCACATTACTACTGATAGGACATTATTTGGAAACAAAGTACAACTGAATGACCTTATATTTTCTGTACATGCACAAATATCTATGAGTATGTTTTAGTTGTGAAAAATGGAATTTAGTGTTGGAATATGAATTTGATTTAATAACTTGATGCAATTTTCAACTAATGGGTAGGATTTAATTTATGTTAAAGAGCAAGGGCTTGTCCCTTGTCAACTCCAACTACTTGTGGTTAGAGGTTACACTTAGAGGTTAAGTATAGAGATTAAGTCTTGGTCAAATTTTCTTATCTGTGTATGAAGAAAAGTTGCCACAGAAAATGGAAGTAAAAACAAGTACAAATTGGATGAATACATAAATTTATTAGTTAGTGTAAACATATTTTCTTCACAATTATGCAACAATTGATTTAACAATTATATTATTATAAATTGTGTAGTACATTTATTATTAGTAGAATTGATAGATCAAACTAATGAACCAGATACAGTATTAACACAACATTTTAATATATTTTGTACATTTTGTATTCTCAGCTGTGAAAAATTGACTAGATTTACACATAGTTTATATGCAGACTTTTACATAGAAAAAAGTTTGCTACAGAGAAGTGAAGTAAAAACAACGAGGGCAGTTTACAGTGTTTGTCACAGGTTCTTGTTGCTCTGCAAGAGTAGGGGCGGGAACATGTGTCACATTGTCTTTGCCTTGCTGATCACCATTGTTCATAGCTTTATAGTTAATTGAAGCTGTCCTTCTACTGGATTTGCATTTCAAAGATGAGCCTGTTAAACATACATAATCTACATGTTTAAAGTACTTTATGGCTGACCTGTATATAAGTAGCATATATTGGCGATAACAATGATAATTTTTAATCTATCATACAGAGTATCCATCTGGTGAATTAAAAAAAATGAAATATGTGTCATACATGAAATACTGAAGTCAAATGAAAGTACAAACCTACAGTATTCTCCCCAACTGTAGATTGTTTTGGTTCTTCTTCATGTGGTGTGTCTGAAGATAGAAGTAATTGTGTTGTAGCAGAATTGCTGAAAAGTCACTACGTCAGTAAATTATTATGAAGGGTAACACAAAAAGGTTACAGCAAATGCTTTACAAGTTTAAATTTCACAAAACGTAGATTTTATCACAATTATTTTTATCACATGTAGTTTTGCTCTACATCATTAACCTGTAAACTTGAATTGCAAACATAGTGTGTATAAAAGGTAACAGGAATTAATGAAAGTCTATCCAAAATATAAAAGCATTTTACTTTAAAGTACAAGTTAAATAAATGTATTACAAATAAATGTCAAGGTACATGTTAAAAAGATGAAGATTAAGAACATACCAGCTGATTTCTTTGTATGTTTCAGAGGTACACGGAAAATGGTACGCTTCTGTTTTCTTTTCTTTGGGGGTTGAATGTCAGGTAAATCTGAAAAATAGATGTGGACATAATTGGTAATCACTGTTCTTTATTTTTCAGAGAAGACTAAATAATGATCTGCCAATGTGGTATTGAGGCCAGCACAATACCCTGCCATATTGAGGTCCTGGGCTGCTTTACAGGTACAGGCAACATTGTAGTGGTTTTTAAATTATTCCATAATGTCCTCAATTTGTAACAAATCTATACCGGTACATTTTTAGACCTGTTTGTATTTACTGAATAATAACATGTACTTTTTAACATAATGTTGAATATTAATGTAATGACATCAGAGACTCTGAGCAAAAGAAATATCAGTCTCTGTATTGCAACCATATATTAGCACATTATGTATTACATAGAAAAGTGGGGTCATTATTGTAGTGAAAAAAATGCTTTAATTACATGAAATAAAAGCTAAATGTAGTCTGGGGTGTAAGTGAAACCTTTAATATATTGGAGTTGATGGTACATTTTAAAAATTAATGATTATCAGTGGAAGTACCTCCTGAAAAATTTGTGAAGGAATAATTGAACCTGGCACTATAAGGTTATCTATGAGATACCTTTACCAGTCACCCGCCACAACTAAAGAAATGTCTATCTGTCATAGTTAGCATTACCATTATTACCTGATATGTGTTTTGCTTTTGCAAGGTTACTGTGGCAAAGATTCTTCTGCTGGCTTGCATCAAGAAGATTTGACAATGTTTCTGGGACAACACCAGATCTGTAAAGTGGGTTATGCTGCATCTAACATGCAGTTATTTCTGATATCACAATTTTAAATCTCAAATCAAGGAAAGTTGGCAGTTATCTTTTGATGATAAGGGCTAATCAGTTCATAATTTCTTGAACAATTACAGTAAATGCGGTGTTTTTCATAACATATGGACATACATTTTGGCATTAAAATGGCTAAATGTTGAAATTTTTACTTTGTATCTCTTAATGCATTGAAGGCATGGGTCATCCACTGCTCTTCCACATTCACAGGTGAGGGGCTGTGCATTTTCTTGGCATTCTGTAGAATTTGACTCATCCCAACAACAAGTTCATGTCCAACCTCTGGATCTGAAGGAGCCTGCAAAACTTCACCCGAACACTGAACCTTCAAAGTGGCCCTGCACTTGACCGTTAAATGGCAGCAGTTGCTTATTTCCTCAAGGCTTGGAGGAAATACACCTGTAAATAATGTAACTCTTGATGTAATTCAAGCTGTGTAACACATCATTACCGTACATTGGATGTACAATAATATTTTAAAAGTATAATATGGAAGTACCACCATGACATTACTTGCTATGTCAGTTTCTTTGCCATTGAAGTAATAACTGAGTCACAAATACTGTGGTACTGTCATGAAATTACTATTATTGTTGCATTACTGTATTGAACACATGCTATGGTTTTTTGAAAGCTGCAATTCTAATTTGTCAGCAATTACCAGTCTTTTTGAACGATTGTACAACCAGTGATTTAGTCCAAGCTTTCCTCATTGCCTGGTGAAGAACCGGGGCGAAATTGCTTGGTCGAACAAGGAAATCAGCTTTTGTAAAAGACATGTTGAATGCCAGATCTGCAAAAGCTGATTCCAAGTTCGACAGTATCTGGTCAACCGGCTGCAAGAAAGCAGTGGTCTTTCCAGGCAGTGTTAGAATGGAAATATTCTCCTTCAGTGCCAGCTGTACCACCTCCAGAGAAATGTGGCAAGATGCCGCATCATATATTAGCAATTGGGGTCTCTCCCTGCCAATATTCGGTATGAAGGAGTTCCTGTGGTTGAAAAAAAAGAAAAATAAATAAATAAAAAACATCAATGATAAAGAAATAAGTGTCCCATATTGTGGTCACTGAAGAAATTTTTTTTTATTCATTAATCTATAACCTTCAAAACATGTTGTTTACTGGTTAATTTGAGAATTTCTGTAAGATCAGTCACTTTAAAAAAGGTATTAATGTACAAAGCGAACAAGGTATTATAATAAACAGCAGACCACAACACTCACTAGCAAATAAATCCGACACATGTAATTGAACAAGTCTTTTATATTTTGTACAATTACTCCTTTTAAGGTAACCTTAGCAATGTGTGCAACCAAATTTTACAAGTAATTACAAGCAATTAATGACTGATAGCTTTTTTTACCATAAAAACTTATTAATCAGTGAGTACTATTTAATGTACATCAAAAAAATCTATACAGTTAAAGCAATTATTTAAACTGCTTACTTGAACCACAGATGAAACAGCTCTTTGTTCAAGAAGCCACTTTCGGAGCAGCCAAAATGCCAGGAGTCTGGTAAGGTTGTCACATTGATGGTACTTGGAATGTTCTTGCTGAACATGATGTATGGGGCCTGAACAATTCCGGAGGCACTGACACAATGAACTGTTGTGATGTGTTCATTAATAAAGATTTGTTTGGTTTTTGCCTTTAAAAAAACAGAAACAAGTACACATGTCAACATTTGTACAATCAAATTAAACGGTTAAGTCTTGCAATACCACATTTACAACTCTTAAAAAAAACTGTTCTTATTTCACATTCAGTAAATGACAACATTACTGCATCGATATAATGACGCAGTGAACAAACCCTTCTGAGTTTTTCTTCTGTACAACTTACAATGTCATACTTTACATACATAACGGTTTCTTTATGAACTGATTTTGACCTTGAAATTTAATTTCTCTATTGTTTCCCAGTAAACCACTTCTTCTGTTTCGTGAAACTGCTATTACACATAAAAATCATTCTCCATAAGGATTTTAAGATAATTAGGGGTGTATTGTAATTTACAAACTTTACAAATCATGCATGATATTAACCTGCTGATGACCTGTTGTACAAAGGACTGGCCGTTGGAGAGCTTGTTCCTTCGACCAGCCCTTTTCATCAACATTCCATATGTGTTGTGGTTTGTCACTCAGATCTTTGCCTTCTATCTGCCCTTGCAGTAGAGAAAAATAATGCAGTATATTTCTGCATTATCATAGGCACATTCTCTGTCTCTCGGTATGTGCCTTGGCTTTCTTGGCTTGAAGTTGTGTCTGGTGACAAAACTTCTGCACCAGTTGTGGCAAACCTGTTACATAAAATTACATTTTAAAATGACAAAAACCACTTTATTTCACTTTATTTATTTATTCATTTGGGAATTAACGTCATTTTCAACACTTTAAGGGTTACATCATGATGGGTAGTTTTGCGGGCAGGTGTGGTCAAAGAACTGTACTGTAAGCTGCTGACCATCGTTCCAACATAAGGTTCGGGGTTTGAACCGACCTTGAAGGTGGGAGGTGAGTGTATTATCACTGCAACACCATGGTGCCATTTTATTTACGACAAAAGAGTAATTAAACTATTTCCCTCCACTAAGGATGCATTGAAATCATTAAGAAATGTCTATTTGCTTGTTTCATTGTTCGTAGGATTACTGAAATACTTCTGGTTATATATTCATAAAAATATTTGAAAAGATTTTGTACAAACTTTTTTTTTTATATTTTATTCTTGGTCCAACTATTCTGCATATTACTAGGTCGATTTTAGCAAAAACAAACAGCTTCTCTGTGCATTTTGTTAGCCTATCATTTTACAAATTACATTACATTATCATTTCTACACCTGCAGATATACACACTCTGTGAACACCTGCAGATGTACGTACTCTGTGAGTGCTCTTCTTCACATTACTATCACTTAATTATCTTTTGTAGTTAAGTAGTACATTATGAAAGAAGTTTATTATTCTACCTGAACTAGTACATTTTTTTCCATAAAAATAATTTTTGACCTAAATGATACATTGTGTACCTTTCTTTGCATTCCCCTGAGCTTCAAAATCTCATTGGCAAATAACTCAACAAGTTCATAAGTGAAAGGAATGCTTGATTCTTCACACCATCTGTTAATAACAGCAAATACAACTCCTTTGTAAAATTTTAAAATTATTTAAAACCATTAAGGTTTTTCATTAAGTGTGTAATGTAGTGGGGAAGTGCAATTAACTATGTTTGTACATTAAAGCTAAATAAGATATCTATTATTTATTACACATTTTATATTGAACGCATTTAGAATTAAATGGCATACTGATAAGTAATCTCATTCAATTACATATATTTAAATGAAGGAGTAAAATTATATCATAACAACCATTTTTTCATCCCCTCTTTCAAAGTAAACAAAATTCTTAATATTTTAATATTTTTTTCAAACCTCATGTATTGTGCAAGACTTTCTTCTTCTACATCAATCAGAAGGAACTTAGCACCAAGTTTCTTCAGATGAGTTCCTTCCTCCGCGTCTTCACTGTGCTTTCTTGAATGGAGCCAAACTGTACTTTTTGGAACACCATATACTTTCGCTGCCTTGCCACTGGTTAAATGGCCATTCCTACCATTGAAAACAAGGCAAGTATGATTCAATTATATGTTAGTTTCATTTTTAAACATTTATACACGCAAGAAATAATACAAAAGTTATAAGAATAATATACAGAAATTTAAGTGGGCATTGCTTTAAAAAAATTCTAAATACTGAGCTGCTTAAAATAGAATTATTTCTTTTTCCACAAATTTTTATACAATAATACTTATTGCATCATTGCTCAAATAAAAATTAGTTATTTCATTTAATGTATGAGAAGTTATAAGAATAATATACAGAAATTTAAGTGGGCATTACTTAAAAAAACATTATAAATACTGAGCTGCTTAAAATAGATTTATTTCTTTTTCCACAAATTTTTATAAAATAATATTTATTGCATCATTCCTCAAATAAAAATTAATTATTTCATTTAATGTATGAGGACTAATAGTAAAAAAAAAAATCAATCAACAAAAAAATTATTAACTTCAAAAAACAAATAATTACATTGGCCTCACCTCACTGCTATTATGGCATTTTTAAAGGGCTTCCTCATCATATACCCTTTCCTTCACTCCAGCCCTCCTTCTCTTCATTTCTATTTCTCCATTCAAACTATGATAAACATACAAATGCTGCAATGAACCTTATTATTTTCGGTATGTTGGCACATTTTCAGAACATTACGCAAACGTTCTATTGATTTTTCTATTTTCAAGGACAGTAAACAAAGGAAGATAAACATTGCAAATAATAAACTTAATCAGCCTCCCCTTTAAAAAATATTCAACATAGTCTATATGTCAAATGTTAAATTATCAACTACATGAAATAAATAAAAAGGGTTCTTACCAATATAAAATTTCAAAAACTGTCAGAAAATAAAAATCCACTCAACCAGTTATGAATGATATGATGTCTTAACTTCTTATTCCAAATGTTATTTGTATTTATAAAAAGTATCAAGGCTCATTATTCAACTTCTAAATACACAAATATTAAGCATTTCATTAAGTTTCATTTATTACTTTTTTTTCCTTTTTGTAAAGAAGATGTAACTTGATGTTATTTCTGAATATTTATTTGTATGAAACTGAAGCTCAAATGTCAAATAATATAAACAGAAATGGCTACCTATTTTGGAGGGAAATTGTGTGAGTGATTTGATAATTGTTCAATTCTGCAGCAATAATATAGTGTGAAATCAATTGAAATAGGTTAGTTTCTACCCTAAATATTGTTTAATACCAATGATCTAGCCCATGTTGTTTACAAAGTGTACATTTGTGGGTGCATGCTGTAAAATCGTCTAACATTAATGATGTCTAACATTAATGACACCCGTGTACCATAACAAACAAACGACTGAAACTGGAAATTGATTTAAGGTAACATGATAAAAAGTACTGTGGAGAACCCAAGATATTAAATTTAGTATTTCGCTCAAATTACCACTCCAGAACACCAAAAAAAAATTAAATTTTGTCATTTCATTTTCCACAAAGGCATTAAGAGAAGATATGAGGAGCAACAACTTACTGATGCCATTGCTGAAGTCAGAAGTGGCCAGATTACAATAGCTGCAGCATCCAGGAAATACTGCGTTCCAAGAACAACTTTAAGTGATCATATTCACAACAAAGTAAAAGGACCACAGGGTGGACCACCAATGCTAAATCCAGATGAGGAGTTGGCCCTGGTTGATTATATTGTGTACATGTCACAACACAATTTTACACTAACCAGAGATGACATCAGATCAACCATAATTGTAAGAGCATTTAGTATTCTCACATAAATGACATCAATGTATACATAACATAGTATCCTTGAAAAGCATAACAATTACATACCCTAAAAAATACGCATTACACTTATAAGTTCCGTGCCTTTTTTATCAGGATTTGGTGAAAAGATCTGGAGAAGCGACAATTGCTCAATGTAAATTCAACTTGCATAAAGGGCATGGAAATGAGTGGTTCACTAAATATCACAAGAGGCATCCTGATTTGAAATGGACCAAGCCGCAAACAATGGACCATTGCAGAATTAATCAGTGCAATGAGTTTGTGATTGACGACTTTTTCAACAAATATTGTGGGTTTCCTTCTGGATGAATTACATCATTCGTACTTCCAAATTTATTCCCAATGAAACTACATACATAACAGTATCATTCTGGATGTTAATGAAATTACTGGATGATAAGTTTAATTTAATGATTGAAAGAACATTGTCATTTGCTTTTGTAGAAGCACTTTTGAAGAAGCTGAAGCTGGATGATAAGCCAACTTGCATATTTAATGCAGATGAAACAGGCATATCCAGTCAATCATCAAACAATTCTAAAGCCTATGGACAAAAGGGGCAGCCCTTATACCAGCAGAAGGTATATGCAAGGGTGATCACAATCTAAAGCTAAATATAGAAAGAAATAGTATGGATGATGTATAAGATTAACACTATAAAGTAAAGTTCATGCAACGACCTGCCAGAGCAGGCAGATGATGTATCCCACAAGGGTTATGCCAATTCTATCACTGTCACAAACTTTACAATTCGGCTAACAGAGAAGGAAAAACAGAATAATTAAAAACTCCATATGCAGGGTGAAGTTCAAACTGGCTAAGCATATACCTCCAGACGAAACATCCCATAAGGGCACTGCATGTCTTGAAAACCTTGTTCACCAAGGTCGCCAAGACCTGCAGCACCATTAGTGATATAAGATGTTACAATTTGCTAGACCAACTTCCAGAGTGCCACAAAATGGCACAAGGTCAGCTAACAAGATGACATATATCATTCAAAGAGGGTAATGACTTAAATTGAATTAAATTAAACATACTCAAACAATCATAACATTTATAATGTTTGTTTTTCAATAGGTGACAAATATTGATCACATCACCTTCCTCATGGGTGTATCTGCTGATGGCAAAGTGATGCCCTCATTTTTGATATACTCAAAAAGTATGCCCATGATGCAGGAAGATTTAACCTTACCAAGATCATGGTTGTATGCAAGCTCTCCAAATGGTAATTTCTTGTTTGTATAATTGGATAGTGCACCACACAGTTTAATAAAATTGTTACAACATTCATACAATGTAATTTACAATACCATTTTCTTCTAGGGTATGTTGACAGAGAGTTGTTCAAACTATGGTTTGAAAAGGTTTTTGTCAAGAATTGTGGAACCAAAAGGCCAGTGATTTTGATCCTTGATAACCACGACAGCCATTACAGTTTGAAGGTCATCGAAATGGCTCGTGAGAACAAGGTATTGCAGATACTACAAGCACATACCATTTCTACCATATTTAGGCAAGTAAAACTAATATAACATTAAGTTTACTGGTAATAAATAATCTCTTGCAGATATAAATTTGGGGGTTACCACCACATACTACCCACCTGTTGCAACCACTTGATGTGGGAGTATTTAACCATGTCAAGAAAGCCTATAGTCAAATCTGTCTTTCCTCTGGAATGAGAAGTTCCAAAACCACCATCAGCAAATCCTTCTTCCCTATGACTTGGAAGAATGCAATTGAACAAGGTGCAACACCATCTGTGATCAAAAGCGCCTTCTGACGTTCGGGTCTATTTCCATTCAACCCATGTGCAGTAGATTCTAGTCACATCAAAAAAAGAAAGTATGTATTGATAGTCTGATATTCCCATTGCTTCACACAGTTGAACTGATACATATAAGAAGTATATGTAATTAAAAATTTTCTCCAAAAATAACATTGAAATATACTTGATATTTGCCTAAATTGCCAATTCAAGCAAAATACTTCAGAAGGGTATCTGTATGAATGCATATGCTACCAAAGGCATATTTTGTGAGAAGCGCTTTTTCAATTTGTTCGAAAATCCTTATTAAATTTGTTGGAAAATGCCTTCAATTTACAAACCAATTAGAATTCTTTCAGAGTAATTGAACCTGGATGTTCAACAAATGTTCCTGTTTCTGTGACTCCACTGACAAACATTAATCATGACATTGAAAGCACTGCACCACCAAAAGATGGCCAATGTGATAAATGTGGACTTTTTCCACATCCTGTCCAGTCTATTCGAAAATTATCTGCTGAAATTCAGTCAGCGTTCCTCGTACCCAGTGCCAAGAACCATTCTTACATTGGACAAAGCAAAAAAAGGAAAGTTCCAGATCACAGCACGCCATATATCTGGTGAGGGTATATACAACCAGATAAAGGAGAAGACTGAGGCAAAGAATAAAGAAACATCCAAAAAAGTAAGCTTGCCCACAAGAAAGTCTAATGAAAGAGATTGCCAATTACTGGGTCATGTGAAGGCACAAAGAAATTCAACAAGATTGGCTTCAAAAATCAAAGCCAAAGCACTAGGTAATTTGCTATGAATTTCTCAGTAGCATTTAACCCTTGACATGCTTCATGCCATAACATTATACCCTTACATCAATGTGATTATGTATTAGCTTTAAAGAATTTTTAAAATTGAAAAGTACAAATTGTACTTGAAATTTTGACAGATGATGAATCACAGGAAGCTGCAACTGAAACTGCATCTGTAACCAGTGACACTGTGGCATCTGTCACCAATGCTGGTAACAGCATACTCTTAAATCTTCTTTACCACATAAAATTTATTGAAATGTCTGCTTTGGTCCTTTTTATTTACATTTGTGTATTGCATAAATTTTAAATAAATTTATACAATCAATAATATCATCTTATAAAGGTGTGATCAACTCAAAATATTCATATTTATTTAAATTGCAGATAATGCTGCTGTACCTCAACCAAAGGGCCTTCTCCAAGAGAGTGTTTGTTTCATTTGTAACAAGGAATTCCCACCTCATAAAGGAAAGGGAAAAGGGAAGTCAAAAACAAGGAAAGTCTTAAGTCTGCGCCCACAGTTGTACCTAAGGCCTGGCTAAGTCTAAGCCGGCCATATTTCTAGTCAAAATATTTTACTAGTGACATATATCCTTTGTTTGACTCATTTTATGTTTGCTAAAATGTTGCTTTTCAGTGTAAAGCCTTGTAACCACATACAAATGTCCAAACACTAATTTAGGGATACTTCCTATATGTTTTTCTGTCTTTGTTTGCATTTCAAAATGTGAAGTGAGAAATATTTATGGGGACTATATTTAAGTCTTTGTGTACAAAAGTTAAGCCCACCCCAGAGAGGCTTAGTAAAAACTGAGACTTAGCAGCTTTATGAACCCCTTTAAGTCTAAGACCATACACTTAGACTTAGTTTAAGACAAAAGTCTTAAATTTAAAGTCTTGGGCTGGTTTTACCGAAGGTACATTTTTTTATTTAGGGTTTGACGTCGCTGTCAACACTGTACAGGTTATATCACAACGGGTAGTTGGAAGCGGCAGAAAAAAACAGTACATACAGAAGTTACCGACCAACAGCAAGCAACTACCAACTTTCCCACTTGAGGCCATGCCGGGAACCGAACCCCAGCCTCAGAGGTACGAGGCGAGAGTGTTACCACTCTGCCACCGTGGCCCCCTTACAGAAGGTATAACACTTAGTCAGGTTTTTGGCTAAGCCTGGAACTTAAATCTAAAACTTTGGTCTTAGCTTGGTCTGGGACTTAAATGGATTTTGCAAAGGGTGACTTATCAAAGACCAAGCTTAGCAAACAACCATAGTGATTTCATGTGTCATGTGACCTTTTATTTTTATTGAAAATATACTATTTGTGACATAAATTATTCGTTTGACGCATTCTATCTCACGTAAAACAACCTTGTAATGGCATAAAAACTTCCCAAGGACTACTTTTGCTAGGTGTTTCATACATTTATACTTTATTTACAGCCATTGGAAAAATTGGAAAAAAACATGGCAGTGATATTTAAGTCTTTGTTTGCAAAATTTAAGCCCACTCACAGGTGGACTGAACTTTGAGCCCAAGTCTTAGCCAAAGCCTAGAGTTTCGTGTTTTGTCAAAGCCACTAAGTCTAAGACCACAGACTCAGCTTGAATAAAAACAAAAGTCTTAGCTTTAAGTCTAAGTCCAGACTAAGTCCATTTTTGACACTGGCCCCTGGCTGAAGTCCCTTTTTGAAACAGGTGCTTATCACATAGAATATGTTATACTGAGTATATTCATAATGAATGCTTAATGTACACATATATAGCTGAATTAGATTGGAACTTAGAGCTTTAGATCTGTTCTGAAAAAAAGAAATGCACCTAAAAATGGAGAGAAACTAAAAATCAGACCAGAAATACACTTCCCAATCTAAGCCTCCCTATGACTAATTAATTTGTAAAATGACTTGCACTGTCTATTCAATAGTAAAGCCTTGAACACCTTGAATGGAAGTTGAATGGAACTCTTCCAAATATTTAATTTTTTTGTGTTTCTCCCAGTGTTTTGAATAAACACCAAGACCAGGCTAACACACTGCTTATTGAATAATGTCTAATAGGTGATGAACTTCACTGGGCTGACGAAATTCACTGGCTGACCAGTAGAGGTGAAACGTTAGACACTATTTTTCCAATTTCCATATTAAGTAAATAAATTTGGGATATTATTTTGGCCAAAAACAATTTATAGACACTACTTTTCCAATTTCCATGTTTAATAAATGAATTTGGGATATTATTTGTCCAAAAGAGTGTTGCATTTTTACCCATGGAGTAGCTGCATGAGGTAAATAATAGCAGCATATCATCTACTTTAAACCTGATGCTATGAACATCAACTTGTTAATCAATAACTTTAAAATAATAAATTATTACATTATCTGTAACAAGATACCTATGGAAGCCCAATAGTAAGATTGCAGAAAAAAAAATCACATCCGTGATAGCGACCTACAAATTTTGTTTTTGAAAGGTTAAAAAATATATAAGTTGATATAATGACATAACTTTTTGGTTCTTGAAGGGTTAAAACATTCAGAGTTGAGATAATGAGATAACTTTATTGTTTTTGAAGGGTTAAGAAAATTTAAGTTGAGATAATGAGCTAACATTTACTCCGTGATTACGACTTAGAAACTTGGTTTTTGAAAGGTTAAAAAATATACAAGTTGAGATAACGAAGTAATCTTTTTGTTTTTGGTGTGTTAAAATCTCTAATCCGTGATAACGACTTAGAAACTGGTTTTTGAAATGGTTAAAAAATATACAAGGTGAGATAATCAGATAAGATTTTTGTTTTTGGTGGGTTAAAATTGCCAGTTTGCGATAACAACTTTCTTTTTTGCTTTTGAAAGGATAAAATAATATAAGTTGTGATAACGAAATGTGTTTTTTATTTTTGGAGGGTTAAAAAATACAAGCTGAGATAATGAGATACCCTTTTTGTTTTTGAAAGCTCAAAAATTTCTATGTCATTATAATGACTTACAGATTTTGTTTTTGAAAGGCTAAAATTATGTAAGCTGTGATAATAAAATAAGTTTTTTTTGTTTTTGGTAGGTTAAAATTATATTTTTTCCCCTCCAAAAACAAATTAACTATTTTGTAATAACGAAACAAATATTTTTAACCTTCCAAAAACAAATATGAAAGTTATTATCACAAACTAGAAATTTTAACCCACCAAAAACAAAACAAAAAAATTACCTCGTTATCTCAACTTGTATATTGTTTGAACTTTCAAAAACCAAGTTTCTGAGTCGTTATCATGGATTACAAATTTTAACCCACCAAGAACAAAAATCTTATTCCATTATTACAACCTAATATTTCTTTAACCCTTCAAAAACAAAAGAAAATATCTCATTATCTCAACTTATATTTTTTTTACCCTTTCAAAGACAAAGTTTGTAAGTCGTTATCATGGATTACAGATTTTTTTCTGCAGTGTTACTATTGGGCTTCCATAGATACCAACCAGACCATGTATGATACAAGCTTAATACATTTATAACACCACATATGACCAAACAAATTAGGAATATTCATATAGATCACTTTGTCTTTTTGTAAACAGGCTTTTGAACCAAAAAATCGTGTTTTTCCATAGACGTTTTCACAATATTTCGTTAAAGCCTATTTTTAATTTCTGACCATTCAAATTAAGAATATAGTTAACAAGTCCTTCTTTGGCTGGGTATCCTATATGGCTTGACCGCCATCTTATGAGCAGTTACTAAATCAAACTCTTGTCCTGTAACTTCATCAAGAAGTCAGGGGGCCACGGTGGCAGAGTGGTAGATTTCTCGCTTCCCACTTCTGAAATCGGAGTTCGAATCCCGACCTCAAGTGGTAAAGCTGGTAGTAACTTCCCGTTGGTCGGCAGTTTAGAGTACAGAACCTTGACTCACTGTATGTACTGGTTTTGTCTGCCCATAAAACTACCTGTCCTGATCTGACCTATATAATGTGTTTAAAGCAACGTGAAAAACCCAGATAAATAAATAACTCATCAGGAAGTCTTCATACAGGGGTAGTTACTTCAATTTCAATTTGAATGGGATACACATGACTAAACATGACTAAGGCATTATGAGACAAATCTTTCTGAAAGTCACTCATGGTCTGTTGGAGAGAACATCACCACATAGAGATAGACATCACCCTTGATCAATATTCAAACATTCTCTCCAACTGGATGCTGGTTTGCGTTAGAAATTGTTTTTAAAATTATTCAAGTTTAATTTGGCTTATTTTTCTGTAAAATTATTCAAAGGTTTAATCTCGCTTATCTGCCAAATTCAAACTGTAAAGAGCTCAAAATACCTTTTGTACAACCAATTTTGAGCTAGGTTGCGCTTGTTCCACCTGTTTTGGGGGAAAGTCGCCAGTAGACTCTGCAGATAACCTGTGGGTCAAAAATTTCATCAATGTTGCTCTATCTCGCACTGTTTCCGAGATATTAAAGCTTTTTTATTTTTAGTGTTAAGAAACATCCTGGTTGACCCACTCTCTCTCCCCTCTTCCCTAAATACAAACAAGAATCCCTTGCCGGACGCTTAATTCAGAAATCATCACTCATGCATTTATATCATGACCTAAAACAAGAGATAAAACAAGAGGCACTCAGAGAGAGCAAAATGCTCGACTCGATGTAACACAATTTTTGTGATAACTGCAGTTTTACAGAAACAAAACTTACTTGCTTAATGAAAATTATAATAATAATAATATTTATAATTATAATAATAAAACCTCTTGGGAATTCCTTGGGTTTAAAACTGGTTTGCAGATGGCCTGTGCTTGTCCCTGCACTCACGATGGAGATCTTGTCTTGGTTTAATGTGGGTGTTCCACCACACGACTAAGGCTCCCGATTAAGGGTTTTGGGGGGTCGGTTTGAAATATTTGCCAGACCTTCTGTAAGGGTCGGTTGTGGTCGGTTGGGGCCGTGTGAAAAATCAAACATGTTTGATATTTCACACGACTACAACCGATTCATATTTCCCGCCCTCAACAAAATGTCCAGTCCCAGGCGTCCTCAGGCCTCCTCAGACCCAAATTTACACAGTCGTGTGTTGTCCCAGGCCGCCTGCGACCCTTAGTCCCAGACCTCCCTAGCTTAGTCCCAGGAGGCCGGTTGTTAATCCCAGACTCAAATATGATGCGTATGAATTTCATGCGTCTGAAAGTGGGTCGGTTGCATTAGTCCCCGGAAGTCTCAGACCGTCTGCGGTGTCCTGGGACCCAAAAATCAAGGTCTGGGACTAAGAACCGACTAAGGGTAACCGACCCTAACCGATCCAAACCGGCCTCCCCAGGACGCCTGGGACCACACATTTTCAGTCTGCGGCGGCCTGAGGACGCCCCAGGCGGCCTGCGACTAACAACCGATTAAGAACCGACTGTTTTCCACGCGTCGGAAATTAAAACGAGGCAATGAGGGGGTCTGGGACTATATAAGCGACCGCGCACACTTTGTCATTGTTACTGACTGTTTGGCTACTGAGAGACGTGTGTCACTGATTTGTAGGGGTTTTCAGTTTTTATTTTACATTTTATATACTTGAGCTTAGGGCAAATTTCACAGTTAGGAGACACATTTTACTATTTTTTTATTATTTTGTCGACTGGATTATGAGGAAAGAGAAAGGAGGGAAGAGAGGAAGGAAAAAGATGGATGAGAGGGAGAAGGAAAGTCAAGTAGAGGAGAGGAGTGAGGTTATTACAGAAGAAGGAAGTGAGAGGAGAGAGGAGGAGGAGATTCAGGAAGATCCAGCTATTGGGGAAGCTGTGGCAGAAGAAGAAGAGAGGTGTGAGGAAGATCCGGAGTGCCATTCTTTTGCCAAGAGAGCCAGGGTGTGTGCCACTTTTACAGACAGCCAGGAAGTTTCCATTGTGGAATTTGTAAAGCTGCACCCTGAACTGTATGACAAGGAACATTCACGTTTCCACGACAGGACCAGAAGAGAGGCTCTCTGGGCAGAAATATCTGCAGAACTCAAGCTCCAGCCCTTTGATGTGAGACGTTGGTTCAAGTCCCAGCGAACCCGTTATGGGAAGCTGTCTAAGCTCCAATCTGGCCAAGCCCCAAGGGAGATGACCAAGAGACAGTCCTGGGTGTACCAACAGATGGGTTTTCTTAAAACCCACATCAGAAGAAAGGGGGCCAATAGAAGTTCAGGTTTTGAGGCCAGTCCAAATACCAGCAGGCAGGACGAATCACATGGCTCAACTACTGATACAGAACACCTCGAGTCCAGTGTCCTGAGGGAGAGGAGTCAGTCCATCATTACATCAACGCCCGTTTCAACTACAGACTCCAAGATTCTCGAACACTTTGAGCAGATGAGGACACTTATCTCTGGTTTTCTGCATCAGAAGTCAGACAGGCAGTCCTTCTTTGACTACGTGGCATCAGAGGCCGAAAAGATGACTCGAGAAGAATTCGAAGAATTAAAGGGCAAGATTTTTAGAGACATCGAAACTATTAAGAGTAACCGCAGACGTCAGCCATTGCCCAGAAGATCAGCCACTGTTACCACGGAGTCCCAGAGGGTCGGCCTACTGCCAACAACCACTCCACAGGCGTCTAGTTCCACTCAAGCAGCAGCTAGCAGCAGTTTTGTGTACTATACACCAAGCCCCATTGGCTTCAGCAACCCGACATCTGTCCTAACTGTACAGGACGAAGGGAGCAGACACAATCTGAGTGGAATCTTAAGCCAGCTACCAGATCTGACATCAACACAGATCGTCGAGCAGCCTCAGCAGCAGCAGCAACAACCGCAGCAGCAGCTCTTTACTATCACCACTTCAGCACCGCCTCAACAGCAGCAGCAGCCTCTTCAGTAGCCATCCAGTCAGGGCGGGTCTTTGACCTGCCAGGCCCTTTTCAGGGCCACCAAATCTTCCAAAAACAATTATTCAGCTACATGTTATTCCAATTCCCCCCAAAAAACAAAAAAGTTCAGTACAAATACTTATCACAAGAAAAAAAAAGTTCAAGTCCAACACCTACACCACCCCAAACATGAAACAAATAACCCATGGTACCACACATAACAAAAAAAGGCCACATAAAAAAAATAAAAATAACTCCCAATATGGCCATTAATCTGCCCATTTTTAGAGTAAAATCCATGGGATAGTTTAAAATCTGTAACTGAAAAGTCCAACACTTACACCTTCCCTAGAGTTAAAAGTGATTATTACATACTTGCCTACCCACAAACAGACAAACTCAATACCAAACATAACCCCCAAATAACAAACCCAGTAAGAAACCCAACATCCAACTACCAATAATAAACCCAACCCCAGTAACCACCAACCAAGAAACACAAAAACCCAAAATTAAATAGAACCCATGCCAACAAACTGACAAACTATTTTGCAAACACAATCCCCCATTATTGAAAGCAAAACTAGTTCCATGGTTATATTTTCAACATTTTTGTGATTAGAAGTGAAGATTTAAAATTGAAGATTTCCATGAAAACCTTTCTGCTACAAATAAATTTCAAAGCCATGAACAAAAAAAATTGGTGAAATTATGATGTGGATTTGAAAATATATAAAAAAAAATTCAATTTCGGATATTATGTGTGACTTTGTGTTTGGCTTTTGTTTAACAGTGGGTTTGTCTGTTTGTTGGGTGAGAAAGTTGTGTTTGTCTGTTTGTCCGTCTGAACAAGTTATGTTTGGCATGGGGGTTGTCTGTTTGTCCGTCTGAACAAGTTATGTTTGGCATGGGGTTTGTCTGTTTGTCCGTCTGTACAAGTTATGTTTGGCATGGGGTTTGTCTGTTTGTCCGTCTCAACAAGTTATGTTTGGCATGGGGTTTGTCTGTTTGTCCGTCTGAACAAGTTATGTTTGGCATGGGGTTTGTCTGTTTGTCCGTCTCAACAAGTTATGTTTGGCATGGGGTTTGTCTGTTTGTCCGTCTCAACAAGTTATGTTTGGCATGGGGTTTGTCTGTTTGTCCGTCTCAACAAGTTATGTTTGGCATGGGGTTCGTCCGTCTGTAGCAAACATAGCTGATTAATTGTTTTTGGAATAATTGGTAGTCCTGAAAAGGACTGTTATAGTTAGTCCTGAAAAGGACTGGTTACTGCAGCAGGACTTATATTCTGCCATCTTGCCAGGCCACTGCTCCCTCATTGTTGAAGTAGTCCTTCAGGTAATCCCTCTGTCTTTTGGCTTCTCTAGCAGGGTTTCTGTCTTGGCCACCACCAGCAGCACCCCCAATCAATCCACAATCATCAGGTACATCATCATCATCGTCCTCCCCAGGCTGCTGACCACCAGGTTGACCTTGATACTGGCTTCTCAGTATGTTGTGTAGAACAACACAGGTCAAGACCACTTCCCTGACTGTTGCTGGGGGTAGTTCAATGGTTGTCCTCATCACCCTGAATCTTGACACAAGGATGCCAAAAGCGTTCTCCACCACTCTTCTGCCCCTTGAAATTCTATAATTGGCAATCCTTTCCTCTCTGGTTAACATCCTTCTGCCATAGGGTTTCATGAGCCAGGTCTTCAGGGCAAAAGCATCATCTGCCAGGATGAAGTAGGGGACATCTCTCCCACCCTGGGTTATAGGAGCTGGGTCAGGGAAGCCTATCCTGCCATCCTCAATCCTCCTCTTCAGCTGAGAGGCATTAAATATCTGGCCATCCGAGCAGGATCCTTCAGTACCCACATCCACCCATCTAAACTTGTACTGTCCATCTACCAGGGCCAACATCACAATGGAAAAGAATCCCTTGTAGTTGTGGTAGAGGGCTCCAGTGTTCTTGGGCTTCTTCAGGGCCACATGCTTCCCATCCAGAGCTCCCAGGGCATGTGGAACATTCCATCTGATCCTGAATTCCCTCTCCAGTTCTTTCCACTCATCTGGGGTTGTAGGACACTTCAGGTACTCCCTGGTGAACTCATCCTGGATGGCCCTGCAGACCTCTGGTATAAACTTGGAGATGGTGGATCTTCCAACCCTGAACTGACAGGACAATGATGTGTAGGACTCTCCAGTGGCCAGATATCTGATGGTGAGGGCTAACTTCTCACCAACACTGATTGGTGCTCTGTAGTTGGTGGCCTGCCTGGCTAGGTGTGGTTCCAGTCTGGTCTTAATCATTTCAAAAAATTCTGGGGTCATCCTCATGTAGTTGGTGAATCCTGGAATATCTGTGGCATAAAGATCAGCCATAATGTTGTGGTAGGCCCCCCTCTCCTCTCTCTGCAGTAGCCATGGCCTGACCCACATGTTGTGCCTTCTTCTAGGTCTCTGTATGGGTGCTGGTGGTGCTGGTGGTGGTTGCTGTGGTCGACGTAAGAAATGGAAATACATGATTATTTGTAACTGAATAAAAACCAAAAAAGCCCTAAGTTGTTGTTGAATCTGTCTTCCATTAAAAGGTGGCATCCTGCTGTGTTCCTAGAAAAGCAATGATGATTAGATCGCGAATTTTATATATATATACCCAGAAAATCCAGCAACTTTGGAAAACAATAATCGGGGATCCTGGTCTGGGGAAGACTGAGGAGGCCTGAGGACGCCTGAGGACGCCGGTAGTTAATCGTGGGTTAGTCGGGGTTTAGTCCCAGGAGGCCTGAGGCGTCCTGGGACCCAGTCGGTATGTGTACGACAGGATCGTGGTTGAAACCGACCAGAAAACTGGCTTAGTCGGTTCTTAGTCCCAGACCAGTCGGGGACTGTCTGCGGCCGCCTGAGGCGTCCTGAGGCGTCCTGGGGACGATCTGTTCTTAATCCCAGACTTCAGTACCGACCCAGTATTCCCGCCCATTTTTGTTATTTTCCCACCGACTGTCCACGATTAAGGGTCGCCGACAGGATCGGGGCTTAATCTTTTGGTGGAACAGGGGCATAAGTTTTCAGACAAAATATAAATTCAAAATGCTGTGATATATATTCTCCCCTTTTCCTCAGATGGAAAACTTTTAAAAATAAAATAATGAAAGTATAAAAAAATATATCTGTGTATATGGGATTCAAACCCAGTACCTGTTTATCACAAACACTCTACAGACAGAGATACGGTGATCATTGTATGTGTATGATGTTTGAATGGTAGACGTTGAATGTAAATGTAAAAACTTTATTGCTTAACTTGAGTTTTCTCCGCCATTTCTACATGGATTTCTACACAACAAAAACTAACCTAGGTGCTGTAACAATACCTTTATAATGTTAAAAATTACATATTTGTACATTTCATGTTTTCCAAAATATTCACAACAAAAAATCATAAAGGAGAAATCCTGGTATGATATTGATTTATGTATGTGGCAAGATTTCTCTGGTAGATTTCTCTGTTATATATCAAATTGAAAATAAGAAAAACTCTCTCCTGGCTTGAATTTTCACTCAAATTTCACCAAATTTGGTGCACTCCAACAAATATCTCCACACCAAATTTGAACTCGATTGATGGTAAAGTCTTGATCTTTATTTCAGTCTTGAAGACTCATGACTATGACATATGGTGATCTTATTGTCTGATATTGGCTGCCCCGATAATATCTTGGTCTTTCAAGCCACCCTTTGTACATAAAGAATTGTAAGACTTTAATTTTGCGGTTTGCACGCACTCATGAATATAGCAAAAATAAATTCCCAACAAAAATAACAACTTATGCAGTATTACTCAGGAGAGTCTACCTTGATAAGAAAACATTTATATCATAAATTCTAAACAAGAATCTTTTAAGAAAATGTAGAAATTAGGTTCTCTAATCCAAGGGGTTCAGTTCAATACGTGTCTTCACCATCTCAACATTTGGTTCCTCATACCACTTATTATCTTATTCAACAAGGAATGACTTTGGAGGCAAATACAAAGCCAGACTCATACATGACAAATTGCTTCTAAACAGCAAGATATTTATCCAGGATGATCTTGATAACTCACCAGAGGAGCTGGATCCAAGAAATTTAACTACCAAAACATAAGGTGACATAGTGGCTTTCTTCTCCAAAATATTTAAAGTTCTCCAACCATTATCAATGCAGTTTTACAGTGGAATCCATAGAGATCATATCACTGGAGCAATATTTCATGTTTAGCAATGCAAAATATTCAAAAGACAATATAAAGATCAAATTTAGAAAACAGCTGATTTAGTGCAGGCAAAGAGGATGGGGAAGAGTTATACATAACTTTCAACCAGAAATCCGGAAGCATGTCTAAAAGACTTTTATGAAAACAGAACTTGGAACTAGATTTACTCACTCAAAATCAAGCTTTTACAAATCCACTGAAAGCTATAAACTAAAAATTCTAATTGAGGCGAAGCAATCTGAAAAATTGTGGTTTTGGGTTATCCATAAATAATGAAGAGATGTGACAGCAACATAATTCGAGAAGTAAGAATTCGCTTGGAAAACTTCTGGTGGATCAGAGACAATAATTTCAACTTTTGTGTTTGATAAACCTTAACATTACAAAAATCTCTGCTGATAAAGCTCAACACAAAGTGTTAAAAAACAAGACAGTAAAATAGAAATTAAAAAGTGACAATCATTTTTTAAATTCATAAACAATGTAAATATTATTATTTTCCTTTTTCAAATTTGAGTGAATTTAATGAATAACAAATTGCCATATATCTTTGTATTAGACTGTCCATTCTGATTTGTGTTGAATGAAATATGATTTTTTTTTGTTTTGCAATTTCATTTATCCCTTTTCACAATCGTTTTAAATCATTCTAACATTTAGAGTAAAGCAATTTTAATGGATTTCACTAATTATGTGATTTGTTTTGTTTATTATGGTTTGCTATTAATTAATGGTAAATTTAAATTAAGTTTCATAATTCCTTGATCTTCCTCAGATTCAATCCACGACTTGAACTGCTTCTAAATTTTAATGTTTTTAATTTAAAACAGAAGATACTTTATCTGCTGTGAAAATCTTGCACTGCTACTAACCAGTTCTACTATTGTATTCTAAAAGTAACCCTATAATGTGTTTATACATCTTATATTGTTACTGTAGAAATAAAGTCCCCAGTTTTGTGATTTATAACCCCAGATAATTCACAAATTTCCGGCGAATAACGGAAGAAATTTGTGAATTATCGGGGGTTATAAATCACAAAACTGAGGACTTTATTTCTATTATAAAGACCGGTTTCACTGATTAATCCATAAATATTATTGTAAACTAGTTGTCGCACTATATTTTGTCTGTATCGTTTGACTCTATTGAGGCGATCGTCCAGTTATTACCTCAGATAATTGTACGCAAAAATATGCGCACTGCATTGTTTTGTGTAGTCTGCGCACTTCCGGTCTTTATAATAAGCAATCTTGGTATGTATTGGTCCATGTGAAGTGTAATAAACCTGAATTGAACTGGGTACCGTTAAAATATGAATTATACATTTTGTACAGAAAAAAAACCAAAGATGGGGTTAACACAGTGTAGGAAATTCATTGAAAATTACTGCAGGCCTGCAGGACCTGCTGCACCAAAAAGTTGCAAGCCCAGCTTAAAAGTTAGAGGTCCTGCAGTAAATATCTGGTCATGTAGTCATATTTATACATTTTAGCATCACCAGAAATTTTAGAACACCTATATTTATTTTTATTATAATTATTACACTATAATTATTGCATAAACTGAAATAGAGTGTTTCCCCTACTTCCATTGGTTTACTTTAATCCAAGATGTTCAAAGGTGTTTGCCTTGTCACCTCGGAATACACAATCTGCACATTTGAAGGTTTATCCTCGTCGTACTTGACATACCTAGCCAAACTTGCTTTTTGTAACCAGTCTTCTGCTTGCACAGAATTTCTGCAATGTTGGATGTCAGCGAAAATATAAGGTTTAGGCATGCACCCAAAATGAGTTCTATTTACAAACAATGGATACTTTGTGAGGTTTTCGTCTAAATCATCTTCATTTTTACTCAAATTTGTAATAAAAACACGCAAGTTAAATATTGGGGTTTGTCGACTACCAAAAAGATGCAAGGCTCTGTATTAACAAGTCGTAAATTGTTGCTTGCCAATAGGGCCAATAACTTGGTAAATGGCCCAACTGAAAAGTTACTGACCAAATTTTAAAACTTAACCCCTGCGCCACCAAGGGAGCAGTATTCTACTATACTGAAGGAAAAATCCGGGATGAAGAGCTTACAGACAGTTTAAGTTGCTAAAACACACACCACAAGTGATTTTACGTCGTCCATAACGTCCTCGTACATAACATTTTAACGTATTTCATTATACCAAGACGTTTAATTCTACAGTGCTGAAGGAAAGCTGGCATATCATATGAGGGTGTCGACTGCTAGCCGACAGACATGGTACTATAGAATACACATTGCTGTCGACAGCAGTGGACAGATAAGGTCTTTAAGGGGTTAAAAATGAAGAAATTTACAAATAAAAATCTTTTTTTTTTATTATTTAACAAACTTTACAGCTTACAATATACCATTACTTGTAGGGAAAAACATGTAAAATTATTGAAAAATCACTGTCTAATGTAATGAATTAGAAGAGCCATAATCAGACTCATAGAAATGACTCATAAGAGTAACAAGGGTCATTGCTTACTGCCGAATTTTTAACATATTTATCAATGAAAAAAATGAGAAAAAGAAAAAAAAAAGAAAAAAAAGGGAACAAAAACATCTTCATCATTGGCCAGGTCATTGGTTAATCACATTTTCCTTTTATTTTTATACATTAACCAATCATATTCCTATGTTGCTTCAACCAATAACCCAGGAACTTCATCAAAAACGTATCAGACAGGATGTTAAATTGTACTGATGGCATAGAAAATAGAGTCAAACATCATAAAACAAACCAAAATGGATCAAAACGACATAACAAAAAGATAGGAACGAAACCTCACACAGAATATTCTTTCAATTTGGATGGCTAAAATAATAGCAGCGGAAACGTTTAGGATGGTTGTCGCGATGAGCAATAATAAAATGATAAAAGCTACCAATGTGATATGAAATATGGACAGAGATTGCAATTTTTTTTGTTATTTTCTTTAAAATTAAATAATTCTACATGTAAAAAGATTCAGGACTCCCGGTCCAAGTGGAGATGAATTTTCCCGACCCTACCATATATTTGCCAGCCTCTGTCCACTGTGAATTTCCCACACTGGTTTAACCTCCTGTTCAATAGCCCAGGTCATATTGGGACAAGTTCCCACCATTGCCACTTGTGGGACTCGAACCACAAAGAGGTGACAGCCTGCGATTAGATGCCAAACTTGCTAACTACTAGGCCAATGTGCACCTGTGATATGTTTTATGTAACATTAAAATCTTATATATATGTGTTAATACTTACATAATGAATGAAAAAATATGAAATTGTCTGAAATTTTCTTTAATGTATCAAATCAACAGTACCGCTAGTTGCAATTGTATTGAGCAAAACTATAATCTGTCTTGTATATCTTTATGTATGTGTGTATACCCCCAGACAAGATCCCACAAACCATGGAGGGTCCCACAAGGTGGACCAAAGACGCAAAAATCCCTGCATCTCAGGGAACGTGAAACTATGCGCATATAAACATATATATGCATCTAAATTCTATCTTGATCCTCCTTTTTTGGCATGCCATTTTCCTTTCATGTAGCACTGTAGCCTTTATAAGATTTTTTTCAAGCCTGCACACAAGACGTGGTGAGTAAACTGAATTCTAAATACAGTGGTAGTAATCTTTATTTTCTGGTCACTAAAAGAGGATCATGTCAATCAAGGATTATTTTCTTTTTGTGAATATTTCTTTTGTTTATCTCATAAAATAAAATTACCAACATTTGTATCATGTTATTCTAAGTACTTTCAATATGTTTTTTTTTATGTTGGAGAAGCCTTAATCAATCATATACATTTCTGGAAAAACAATATATATATATATATATATATATATATGGTTAAGGGCTTTGTGGTAAGTAAAAATGGACCAACATTGTTAAATTTCTTAAAGAAACAAAAGCTTCCACAGTATGTTTGAAAGCATTTGATAAGTATATGGATATAGAAACCAAAGAAGAAAAGGAGGGTAGATTACCGAGTGCTTAGTAATCCAGATAATAACACTGAAGATTCACACAAATTGGTTTATGCCAATTGGGGGGGGGGGGGGGGGGGGACAGGGAGTGCAATTTGATTATCCAACAAAACTCAGTGTGCCTTCATTTGGAAGTGTTGGATGCATCAAATTTTGATGTGCACCACTCCAGCACAGTGAACTGCATGTGTTTGTGGTTATGTTTATCATTCTTGAAGTGGCATGATACTGGTGTGGCTTGTCCATCTTTTTGAACAGTGGCCTTGTGTTCGTATATCCTTTTCCTAAGTGCCCTTGATGTTTCCCCAACGTAGTATTTATGGCATTTAATGCAGGTTATCAGATATTTGACACTGTTTAGTTCACATGTGACATGTTTAGGTAAGTCTGTGGTTTTTTGTATGACTTATGTGTGAAGTCACATGTAATACTTATCAATTTCTTAATTAATGAACAGTATGTACATTTGCCAAGTCTGTTGCAAATTGGCCTGTAGGTTCTTGTGTGGTGACTAGTTTTGGTGGGTATACTGTGCTTGCATTAGTTAGTAAGTCCCTTTAGTTTGGGAGCCTTCTAAACCCAACAATCGGTTTTTCTGTAAAAATTGGTCCACAGTCTGGGCTATTTGTAATAATCTGTAATTTGTAATTAACCCAGTTTCTGTGGATTAATTGTTTGATGTTTGGGTTTGATGGGTTGTAATTACTGACCATTAGTGGGGTTTTGGTGGGTTTCTTTTCTGTGACTTCTAGTAGTTGATCCTGACTGTATTTAGATGCCCTTTTATAGTGTTTTCTAAGGGCTTTTTCAGGATATCCTCTCTTGAGGTAGTATGCCATAAGTTTATCTGCAATTTCCTGAAAATCTGAGCCATATGTGCAAATCCTTCTGAGTCGTAAGAATTGTCCATATGGACCCTTAGGTTTGCAGGGTGCATGGTGAGAAGAGGCACAGTGTAGGTATAAGTATGTATCATTAGGTTTTTCATATAAGGTGGTATATGATTCCCTTCGGTCATTGACCTTGACTGTTGTGTCTAAGAAGTTGATTTGTGTTAGGCTGGTTTCATGTGTGAACTTTATGGTAGGGTGAATCCTATTGAGGTATGTGATAAACTCTGTTAAGTTATCCTCCCCATGGGTCCAGGTCATGAAAATATCATCTATAAACCTTAACCATATAAGGGGTTTCAAAGGCCAGTTTGCCAATGCTTTAGTTTCAAATCTGTCCATTAACAGGTTGGCATAGTTAGGGGCCACTGCTGTTCCCATGGCGGTACCTCCAACTTGCAGGTATTGGTCATCATTGAAACTGAAAATCATTTAGTGTAAAACTAGTTTTAGTAATTGTAATAGATGTGATCCTATTTCTTGCTTCTTTCAGGATCAGATCTGAGGTGATCGGCTACTTCTAGCATACCTTCCTGATTGGGGATGTTAGTGTACAGGGAGCTCACATCAAGTGTGAGCAAATGAGCGCCTTCAGGGATTTTGCCTAATTGTTTGATCCTGCTAATAAAATCAAAATTTTTTTCAGTGATTAGATTCAGTGACCTCATTTTGACTAATTGATCTGCAATTTTGTCTGTCATTGAAACCATGTACCCAAATTGAATGTATGTCCATTACTTGTCATAAAAATATCACAACACAAACTGATAATACTACATGTACCAGCTGCTCTCATGAAGAACATCTGATTCTACAGAGACAAAGCTACGTCAGACAGGATGTTATTGAACATCTCCAACAAGAAACAAGAATATGAGGAGCCAACAACCTCACGTGAAGAAAGACACAGAATGCCACTACCAAGTACAGCTTCATATCAGAAATGGGCTCTCAAGCCTAAAGATCAACTGAAGCCAAAAAGTCCACATGATTTCCAAAGAACTAGAAACTCATCACAATGTACAAGACCAGAAATTGTGGTGACCAGCAAACACCCACACAACAGAAAAGTGGTGTCAGAAAACCAAGGGCCCTCACCATAGATAATTCAACATATAAGGCCATTTGCTCTAGGAAAAGGACAAGATCTTGCCTGGTGACATCACCAAGGAAAATCATCCTCCCCCACCACCAAGGGATGGGCCCTGGTCCTACACCACAAGATTTTAAGTACCTACTTCAATTGATAAACTGGTAATCAATATTATCCTGTTTAATGTATAGCTACATATACTATTTTTATAACTAAAAATATACTTCACAAAAAAATTTTATTATGATAAAATTATTAAAACCATCTTAGTTGTATGCATTTTGTAATGATCTATAGCACATAAACAAAGCCTATTAATACATTATTGAAGCATTTATATAAAATCATAATAAACATTAACTACATCCATGGGAAATCAGATGGACAACCTTTAAAGAAGCTCAATAAGGGCAAGGTAATGAGTGACCTATACTCACCATCAATTGATATGCTTATACAGCTAATCTCAAACCTGCATTCTTAACCAAACCACACTAGGACTTAAGATATGCACCAGTATGTCTCTGCGGTCTGCACCTAAACAGGTACACAGGTTCAGAGCTGGTGGTGAACCGGTTCTAAACCACTTCAAACCAGGGGTTCCCCCAAAAAGTATTTCAGTGACCAGGGACTTGGATGTCTCATAGCCTCTGATGAGACTGTAACCTATATTAATCAGTCGAAATATAATTTACATATAGTAGATTATATCAGGCAGATAAATACTTTATTTAATGCCCATTTGCTTTAAAAGCAGGGAGAAGATTTGTTTTGGGATATAAAATCCAGTCAAAGAAACGATTTTGAATATAAAATCCAGGAAATAAACTAGGACAATGAACGTAACTACATACAGCTATTCTTGGCATGTGGCTCATTTAAAATCAACCTAATAAATTTATATGCTCTAAACACTGACAGTCCCAAATTTTTCCAAGAAATAAAAAAAATATTGTGAATGAAAATGCAGATCATGTGTAATATGTGGTTATTTTAATTTTGTATTTTGTCCTTGTGAAGACTCTCAGGGCTATATTAACATCAACAATCCAAAGGCCAGATCAAAACTGACAAACGTAGTTGAAAGAGAATTGGTAGATATATTCATAGTAAATCACCAATACTCACTGTGATATACATGGAGAAAGAAAAATCTGGTCAAGCAAGCATGGCTTGACTTTTTTTAATATCTTGTGCAATGGCAGATATTATAAATAGTTCCTCAATAAGGTCAAGCTACCATTCAGATCATTCAATTATTGAAATTGATATAAATCTCAGTGATTTTATGCATGGTAAGTGTTTTTGGAAATTTAATAATAGTTTATAAATTGTAGAGTACCTAAATTTGGATAAAATGATTGAAGAGGAAAAGTGAAATGTGCTTACCCGCTTATAATATGGCCCATTACTACAGTGATACCATGATATTAACTTAACAATCTCTAATGACCTTTGTTCAAAAACCCTACTGATGAGCATTGCAGTGAAACAATTAAAATTGCAAGTCATCTAAAAAGAAAATAAGAAAAACAAGAAAATAATAGAATATAAACTAGATTTGGGGCAAAGAGCATGGATAGGACTAATACAATCCTACTGGATGAAAAAGGACACACTTGAAAACATTCTCAAGGAAACTTTTTCAGATTTGAAAATAAAAACTACATTGAAAAACAATATGGAAATTGGTTTCAAAGGGCAGCCTTAAACTTAATGATCCAAAAGTAAAATGACATGAAATAAAAACAATATGAAGATCTTTTCAAAATAAGAGACGACTGCATATTTTATTTATACTTAAGCAAATAAGTTTCAATAAATAAGTGTGTTGCCACTGTGGCCCCTAGTTAAAATATATGCTATTTGCTATTTATACTTTTCCCAACGTCTCTTCCTTTTATAAAGCCATATATTAACATGGACATATTAAAGTGTCTAGTACCTGCTTTTGCCTTTCAGATATGGCCATACTTGGCCATACAGATACTTGAAAGGGGAGCTATCCTGTTCTCTAAAGAAAAGCACAGTTAAGTGCTTGTCAAAAGAAAACAAAGACCGAAGATTAAATAAAAAATTTGTGTCCAATTTCACTTTTATTTGTAATTCATAAGCTTACATCAGCTGCCATATCTGAAAGGCAAAAGCAGGTGCTAGACACTTTGACATGTCCATGTTAATATGGCTTTATAAAAGGAAGAGACATTGGGAAATGTACAAGGTTAACATATGATTTCATATATTTTACAGAAACATTAGGGGTGTAGTACTAAAAGTTCTACACAGCTCATTGCAGTGATTTTCAGGTCAGATTTTCCCGCCGCAACAGTAAGTTCCATTCACTCTTGAGAGGGAAGTTAAAAGGACAGAATGCCATTTTTAAAAAGTTGTAAAAAGTTTTATATTTTCTTCTTTTAGTTGGAACTATTGATGTTGTTAACAACAGTTCTTAGCCTGAATGTGTTGTAACTTATTATACATTAATTTAGTTATTTGGCTTTCCTATTTCATATGTAACAATTGCATTTGTTTTGTGGTGTCTAACGTTAGTTGGGTACAGAGTTAACTGGTGAGTTGGCGGGTTTCATTATTATTGTAACTCTTATAATATGTAAAGTAATTTGATATTAATACTTTTAGTCTCTACACCCGTCAAATTCCCCGTTTATTTATATATTGACCTCATCGTGTAGTAATTGGTTTGATTATACTGTCGTTAATTGATTCATTCTGTACAAGATGCCTAAAGTTTTCCATTGTTCCAATTGTGGGGGACAACATAAAAGGTCAGTAGGGGTCAAATGTCAATTCCAAAATAGTGGGGGTACTGAAAGTACTCCTTCAGGCACTCACAGTAATCAAAACATCAATGATTACACAAGTTCTGAGATCCTTAACGCGCTATAGAGCAGAGGATAGACAAAACTGAGGAATAGTCTGAGGAAGAGGATTCCTGAAGAAGTCAAAACATATCCAAAATGCGGTTAAGCAGAGACTTCAGGAATTGTTTAGGATCAATGAATAAGGTATGTTCAAATTCCAGAGAGGTGGCAATGGATAAATTCAAGTTAAATGTCAAGTTCCCTGGCCAGATAATTATGTCCTAGCTGGTACTGCAAAGTCCAGAGTAACTTACAATAGTCTTTCCACATTTCAATGGATGACTGGGTTTTGTTCCATTATCAGAGAAGAAGATAATATTAACGTCAAAAAACGCAATGTTAGAGTATCTCACTGGGATAATGGAAGATGCCCAAGATATTGGGTGGGCATCAGCAAAAGGGGCTGACGCAGTGATCCTCTGTAAAATGGAGGAAGGCAAAGTTAAATGGCTTATGTCTGATAAGTTAGATAGACTGAGACCAGCCCATGCACAAAAAATCAATGTCAAAGTCAATGGCAACACTTCCAATGGTCAAACTAATAAACTCAAAGATGAGTCACAAGGGGTCCTTACAAATACTTTCAGACAGGTAAATGCTCACATAAAGTGGACCATACAAGCAATGGGCAGCTGTACCGTCATATCTGCTCTCACTGTCACAGTGCAAGTAAGCATTTTCCACATCCCCTGAAAGAATGTCAAAAGAACCGCCAGCAGGACTTAAAAATGAGTGAGGCACTGCAAAAATGCAGTGCCCAAAAGTAAAAGTTCTGTACACAGTGCTGGCAGCAATAAGGTCAACAATGCAAGACAAAATATCAAATATAGTACTAGAACTATACATAATTCTACAGTGCACAATGGTGAAAGCACCAATTGGAGATAAGATGTTTATAAATCTAATAACCTCTCTTTCGCTCAAGTTTTGAAGTTGGCCATAAAAATGATAGAATGGTCAAACAAAAGCTGGTTAGTCACCCTAAAACTGATAAAACTGCTTTACAAGCCAAAGATAACACACCACATCACAATACAAATACCAAAACTACAGTTTCTTATAGTAGTGGTCCAAGTAACTCACGCAAGAAACTAGCAGGCAATTGCAAGGTAAGTGAACAAAAAGTTGGTATAAAATGCCAGAACAGATTTCAAGTCTTGGCAATTTGATGGCGTCGTCGATTGGAGTTTTGATACAAATACTGGCGTCGTTGCTGATACAGTGGCCATTTCCACAGTAAAGCATGCTAGAAACCAAGCCAAACATGACCATGCATCAACTAATGATGCTTCTGATGACTTACTTGCTGTGAACAGTAGTTCAACTGTAGACACTAAGCCTCTCACCAAATATGACATACCACTTAGGGCTAAAAGTAAATCACAGAATTACAAGTCTGTCCTTCCAAATTTCCTTACCCTTAAGATTTGGGACTTCCAAAATAAATATAAATTTGGATTCATTCCCTTGGGTGGTTTGCACCTTCCTGATCAGGTGCTTCCAAAGGATATAATCTCAACAATATTGAGTTACATGACATAATAAAAGCTTCAGGTCAATAAAATTTCATGGGTGAGCAAATCAATACCAGCTCTCAACTTAACCCAGATGTTTGGGATGCCTACCTCCATGATTATTGGGATAAGCAGCTTCCCCTCCTCATAAGGTTTGGCTTTCCCCTAGATTTTGACAGGAAAAATGTCCTTTTAAGTAAGGAAGACAACCATTCTTCAGCTCAATTATTTCCAAAAGATATTGAGGCTTATTTGGATGAGGAAATCAAATATGGGGCTATTTTAGGCATTTGCATCTCCCCCTCTAGAAATCTTCATATATCTGCAATGATGACAAGGGAGAAACCTAATGCCCCCACCGTAGAGTTATCATTGACTTAAGCTTTCCTCAAGGTCTTTCTGTGAATGCAGGTGTAGTCAAGGATACTTACATGGGTACTCCCTTTACCCTTAAATTACCAACAATAGATATAATCACAGATCAAGTCAAAGCTTTAGGTAGGGGTTGTGAGCTATATAAGTTGAGTATTTCGACATATTAAGCTTGACACCCCAAAGAATATGACCTTTTAGGCTTATATCATGACGCCTATTACGTAGACACCCCCCTGCCATTCGGTTATAGTAATGTCAGTGCTTTGTTCCAGCATATAAGCAATGCTGTGCATCATATTATGCATCAACGTCCATATGACGTCATAAAT
The DNA here is from genome assembly GCA_964017235.1 of Sabellastarte sp. h YS-2021. Classification (NCBI taxonomy): domain Eukaryota; kingdom Metazoa; phylum Annelida; class Polychaeta; order Sabellida; family Sabellidae; genus Sabellastarte; species Sabellastarte sp. h YS-2021. The sequence continues at coordinate 144,771,981 of OZ024928.1, forward strand.
TATATAGATGATATGGGATTGATCTTCCAAGCAAAATCGACGCTTCTTTTGATGCCTTGCATTATTTGCCCGAAGAATTGGGTTTTCAACTTTCTCAGAAAAAATTGCAGGCCCCCTACTACTTGCCTCAACTGCTTAGGTATCTTAGTAAAGACTGAAAATTTCACAGTCTCTATACCATCAGATAAGCTAAAGAAACTGAAAAAATGTGCTTACTTTGCCGACATAGATCACACTGTAACAACAAAAAACAACTCCAATCTCTCTTAGGTAGCCTTCTGTATGTCAGTAAGTGCGTGCGCACTTCTAGATTTTTGTTTCATGGGCTTCTCGAAGTTTTGTGTTCAATGAAAGATAAAATTCAGGTTCCACTAATAATAGAAGCTGAAAGAGATATAAACTGGTTTGTAAAGGTTTTGCCTAAATTTAATGGAGTTACCATTTTTGATCAATCAGTAAACTGTTCAATTGAACTAGATGCCAATCATAAAGGTTTAGGAGCTAGATGGGGTGCTCAGATCTATGCTATGGGCTTACCACTAGGCTACTTAGATCTCCAGATTGTTCACATCGAATTGCTAAACATTTTAGTAGCTCTTAGAATCTGGCACTGACATTGGAAAAATAGAATTGCCTGTGATAACCTGGCTGTAGTTCAGATACTTTCTTCGGGCAGAACCAGAGACTGTACCCTGGCAGAAATATTCAATTTCAAGCTGCAGTCAGTAATATTAACCTTAAAGTCAACCATATTCCTGGAAAAATTAACGTTATTGCAAATCTCCTATCAAGGTGGCAAACTACTGTAAATCCTCAAACCATGTTACATTGTCTTCTCCCAAATCACACTTGGTTGCATATTAATGAGGAACACATTGCAATAGATTGGTCTATATAGTATATGCATTTGTATTCTAGGGTTCCACCCATGTATGAGCACCTTTAAGGCATTTAGAAAACACATCTGGCATTCAGACCAGCAACAGCACGAAATTATGAAAGTATGTTTAGATTGTTTATAGCATTCACCATTTTCATGAACGTGAATTTACTTAAACTCTCACCTTTGGCCTTAATTGCATACTTACAGTTCCTGGAAACCAATCACATTTGAGCCACAGCTATGGCAAATCATCTCTCAGCAATTAAAGCCAAGCTTGCCTTGTTCGGCTTGCCTATCACCATTTTCCAGGACCACAGAATAAAATATTTTCAAAAAGCAATGATACCCCACTTGGGGTTAACTTAAATTAAATTTCCAGTCAGGGTGACCTCAAACTTTCAGAGTATCCTCATAAATGTCTTATCTATCAACATATGAATGTACATAAATAGTAGATGTCTTTAGTGTAAATAAATTCTGTATTTTACCCCACTTTTGCCTTTGCTTTAACTTGTTGGAATCTGAGGCAATGAATATAAATGTCGACTTTCTGACTAAGATCAAAGTGTGGTATCTGTTCTTATCAGCTTGATATCTGAGCCATGGCCTGTTAATTCAATATTAAACTAATTTTAATTTTTAGTACTAGCGAGGAATGCAGGAGCTTGCTCTGTCCCCTCTCCACGGGTTGGTCTGGTATTGCAGCACCTCCAGGGTCAGCCAACTAAAAAAAAAGCACTACACTTATGCTGCTAGCTTTATTTCGAGCCAGCGGTGTATCCCCGAACATAGCAAACCTGTAGAAGCAATAATAAAAGAGATCAAGGCTGAAGATTCCTAGCACATGATTTCCTATAGGTTGTTTTGACATTGCAAACCTGTAAGACTAAGCCCATTATTTTTCTATTTTGGTTTTACATTGCAAACCTCTATTTTTCTAGGTTGGTTTTACATTGCAAACCTCTAGCACCAATAATAAACGAGTTGTAAGCACTTTTAACTTTGACTATCCATGTTTGACCTTAAAGGAGGGGCCAAAAGTCAAATATGACCACATCAGAACATTCCTAGCCCATGATTTCCTATAGGATGTTTTCACATTGCAAATCTCAATGACCAATAATAAGTGAGTGAAAGCATTTTTAACTTTGGCCATCCCCGTATCACCTTGAAGGAAGGGCCCAAGGTCAAATTTTTTACCACATCGGAAGATTCCTAACCCATGGTTTCCTATAGGTTGGTTTTACATTGCAAACCTCTAGAACCAATAATAAGTGAGTTATAAGCACTTTTAATTTTGGCTATCCTCGTTTGACCTTGAAGCACTTCCCAAGGTCAATCTGACCACATCAGAAGATTCCTAGGCCATGGTTTCCCATAGGTTGGTTTCACATTGCAAACCTCTAGGACCAATAATAAGCGAGGTATAAGCACTTTTATCTTTGGCTATCCTCGTTTGACCTTAAAGGAGGGGCCCAAGGTCAAATCTCGCCGCATCTGAAGATTCCTAGCCCATGATTTCCTATAGGCTGGTTTACATTGTAAACCTCTAGGACCAATAATAAGCGACTTATAAGAACTTTTAACTTTGGCTATCCCAGTATGACCTTGAAGGGGAGCGCAAGGCCAAATCTGGCCATATCAGAAGATTCCTAGCCCATGATTTCCTATAGGTTGGTTTCACATTGCAAACGTCTAGGAGCAATAAGAAGTAAAATCTAAGCACTTTCAATAATTTTCAACTGTTCACCGAGTTCAAGTGATGTAATCAACAGTGAGAACCTCAAAGTAGCTATTCCTTATCTATGCAATGAGCTGCAGGTCTGCAATTTTGCTATGCTATAGCTGACCCAAAAGTAGCTAAATAATATATTTAAACAAAATTCTCTTAATGCAATGTTTTTCAAGTTACAAGTCAAAATGTTTGATGTTTTTGACTCCCCAGAGCATAATTTTGACTCCTTGGCTACCAAAAAATAGGGTGGCCAGATCTCTGCGATAACAAGCCCCTTGCAAAGTTTAAAAGAAACCCCAAAAGAAATGTGGCTTGTAGGCTGAACACAAAGAAATCTCTGCAGACACTGACGTGTACATGGATGCAGATGATGACCATGCATGATCCGTAGTATCCCGCTTTTCGGGGATACAAATATCATACAGTAAAATCAAATTCCTGGGTTGTTAATATAAATTGAAAAAGCATTTGATTCTGTTTCCTGGAATTTCCTGTAAAAAGTGCTCGAAAAATGGATTTGAAAAATTTTAAAATGAATAACCTGGATAAAATTATATAATAAAAATAATTGGATAAAAACTCAACAAAATCATTGTTTAAAATATATCAATGCACATATAATACAATTAGAATTCTATCTGAAGCAATTCCATGAAAAGGAGCTGCACACAGGAGGATCCCATTGTCCAATATCTGTTTTTACTCACAGCTGAAATTCTAAATTTATTGAGAAAATCCCAAATATTAAGGACAATAAAGCAAGTTATTTGCAGATGACAATTTTGTTATATGGTAGTTATTCTTCTCTGCAGATAACTATGGATGAACTGGAGATATTTGGTTCATTTTCAGGACTGAATGTAAATTCTTAAAACACAAAGCTTATCTGGAGACACCACAAATCTGCAATGGATAAACTCTCAGTTTTCAATTTTAGGCTTAACTCTCTCTACCAGATTAACTGACATAATGAACTTAAGTTTTAATATATCTTTAGACAACGCCAACGGTTCATGGGTGCAGGCATTGAGCTTTACTCTCATATGAAATATCACTGTCTGAGTAGCATATAAGCTGAATAAACTATAATTCTATACCGGTTTAGATACCAAAATTGTTATTATTTCAGATGGAAATTTTGATTTTTCATTCACAATTTTATCTTTAGGAGTAACATCTTCATGAATGCTGGATATAAAACTTATCTTTAAAATGAGGAAATAGTGTGTTTCAACTTGATATGTTTGCTGTGTTTGTACCTCAAATAGAAAACAGTTTAAACGTTTCTTTTTATGAGTACACCCATACAGAATGACTCTATGAGACCAATATTTTGCACACTACAAGAATATATTAAACAAAATACTCTTAGATAGCCTAACAATTAGATATGTACAAATAACTAGATAATGAAGGTATAGGTAAATTAAATTTTTATTGGTTAATATCTTACCCAACCGACTACTGCCATTGCAAGACACAAGCCAGCCCACCAAACATCAGAAAAATATGTCCTGAGTTTCCTCTGGCCATAGCAGCAATGCCCTCATCACTTGCTAAGGGGCTGATGCTTCCTGTACTCACTAGATGGCTATGACATCACATCTTCATTTTTTGTTTGGAATGAAAACGATTGCAGTTCTTCTCAAGCTCAACAAACCTTGACCAACTGTATGTATTTGTTTCCTCTGCCCTTCCAGCTACCTGTCACAGTAAGGTACTAGGCATGGCTAAATAAATCAACAAATTTTATAATTTTGACTGCCTTGCATGTCTGCTTCTTACACTTGATCAACACCAGCAATTGTTTGAAAGATAGACATGTGTTAGAGTTTTCATTTTGTTCTCAGGATTTTAAATGTGCTTCATGCCTTAAATGTTCTGATAGAAAATTTCATGTTATGATTCCTGCAACTTTTGTGTTATGACAAGGCAGTCACAAAAGAAAGGTGTCTGTCCCAATGCAGAGAAAGTCCAAATAAATCCTGTGAAAGATGCTTCTTTTGTAGATCTGTCTCCTTCTGCCCATCCTATGACAAATGTCCTCAATGTTGTAGAAGGTATTCCTGCAGGGGTCCGATTGCAAAAAGTTTGGCAAGTCTTGGCTGCAAAGGGTTTGAGTCCAAGGGTTTTGATATTGAAGGAGAGATACAGCCTAAAGATCAAGATCTCTCACAGGGGAACCTCTAATAAGGAGTGTACATGCCAATCCCCTCAGAAACAGCTACCTGAAGGAGGCATTGCATTCCCTCCTCCAAAAACAAACTGTGGAAAATGTCAAAATCCAGTCCTCCCTGGAGTTCTACAGCCGACTTGTTCTTGTTCCCAAGCCCAAGCAAAAGTGGTGATCCATCTTGGACCTCAGTACCTTAAATCAGCTCTTAAAGATCAAAACTTTCAAAAATGGAACACCAGAATCAATCAGGCTGTCCCTTCAAAAGGAGAGTGGGTTACTTCACCGATGCCTACTTTCACATCCCAGATGAAATTATATCCGATTCCATTACTAGAACCAAAGTTTCTACTTTCGGACTCTTTCCTTTGGCTTATCCATAGCTCCAATGTAATTTACCATAGTGGGCAAGGAGGTCAAGCTCATGCCCCAGGCAAGGAATATATGGATCCACCAGTACCTAGATTACTGGTTGGTCAGGGCACAAGACATAGTTACTTGGACACCCAAATCCTCCTGACCTTGTTTCAGGACTTAGGACAAGTTTTCAACTTTGTAGTATACCAGTAAAGCTGGGCTCAGGGAGTGGTCAGACCCACCACAGAGAGGTGACAGGCCCTGCATTCCAAAATCAATTCCCTTTTGGTAACACTCAGTTGCTCAGTCAGACATTTCATGTCCCTGATAGGTCTGCTGACTGCAATGGATAACCAGCTGCCATTAGGTCACCTTTACATGAGACCCATACAATGGCACCTAAAGAACACTTGGCATATTCCAGAGTCCCTGAAAAAACATAGTCCCATTCCAATATTTCTCCATTCACATCTTCATTAGTGGTTGTAGGAAGAAAATATCTTCTGGGGACATTCAGTTCTTTACAGATGCATCAAACAAATGTTGGGGTGCACATTTAGGGGACTGCACAGTAAAAGGAGTTAGGTCTATTCCAGAGAGCAAGCTGCATATAAAATTACCTGGTACTGAAAGTGGTCCTTTTGGCTCTAAAGGTATTTGAGCCTTAATGCACATGACAAGTTATCCTTGTGGCCACCAATAACACTACAGTGGTGGCTTACATAGACAAAAAAGGGGTATGAGATCAGTGTCTCTCTGTGCCCTGCTTTGGAGACTCTTGCCCTCTCTCATCACTAGCAGGTCATTCAGACAAAATGGTCCATGCTTCAGCAGACTTTCTCATGTATCTTTTCCAGGAGAAGAATTCACGGCCCAGCAGAATAGATGATCCCAGCCTTAAACCTCACTCTTTAAAGATCTCTTGAGGATCTGGTATTTTGTCTCCTTCAAAAAGAATTTTAACAGGGATGTCTCCCTTGCCAGTATTTCTTCTTGGATCGAGCAAAAAAATGATTCTGTGTTACCAGCTGTCTCAGCAAGAATCAATTGATCTACGCCCATGATGTTAAAGCCTTTGTCACTTCAAAGGCTGTTCAAGGAGAAGTTTCCTTGGATCAGATTCTTTCAGCCTGTGTCTGGAAGTTGCATAATACCTTCACTAAGTTTTATTTAAGGATGTGGCTTGGACCGATTCTGAGCTCTATCATCTAGGACCAATAGTTGCAGCTCAGCAGATTCACCATCAAGTCCCATTTACCTGCAATCTGGGAATTTTTGCCTGCTATTGCTGATAAGGTAGGAAACTCTTCCCTTAATATCAGCAAAGATGAGAATCTCACCGGGCAGAGGTTGACTGGTTGAAGTTCTCTTGTATCCTTTCACAAACTTTCTATAACCAGCTGGGGAGACATGGCCCAGAGCATGTGGCCCCAGTGGTAATTAGCCTTAGTCCCCACTCTTTAGAGATCACTTGAGGGTCTGTTATTTTGCCTTCCTGGCTCCTTCCTCTTGGCATCCTCCAGGACACAACTCTTTCTCCCACTGTCCCATATCAGGGGAGAAAAAGAAGGGGTGGGGTACCTGGTCTAGTAACTGCAAAAAACAGGAAGACCTTGGGACCCTATAATGGGATTAGCTTCATCTTACAGTTCTTTTCAGTCACCAAGTCAGCTACCCTCCTTCCACTGGGTAGTTATTCTGGCAGTAGTCTGCGATAAATAGAAAATTTAAGAGTTAAATTAAATTTTTAATAGTTAATATCTTACCTAAGAGATGGGTGACCCACCCTAATATCCTCACTTTCTTGTCTTACTGGGGACTTTAGGGTAGGGTTTTTAAAAATGAAAAAGAGGATGTGAGAGGATGTGAGAGCATAGCCATCTAGTGAGTACAGGAAGCAAAATTAAAATTTCTATCTGAAATATTAATGATTTTGGGGTCAAAAACAGTATAGAAATATAGTTTATTCAGCTTATATGCAACTCAGACAGTTATATTCCATATGAAAGTCAAGCTCAATGCCTGCACTTTATGGTGGTATGTATAGTATTTCTATGTTTTATATTTAAGATTGGTACCCAAGCACACTTTTGGTCCCAGTAATTGACTCTTTTTGCTATGGGGGTACCTCACTTTAAAGTAAAATTTCATATCTTAGATTCACAAAGATTCTTATTCTCAGAATATTTGATAATTGATTTAAATAATTGATTTAAATCTAAGACTGGCACATAGCATGCTTAACTTAAGAAAAATAGTTGTTTTGGTGATTATAGTGCAGCAACTGATTGCAAATCGACATCCAGAACAGAGTGTTACATATTAAGTTGTGTATTGTGTGTACTGTAATGAAATGCAGCCTCTTTATATTATTTTAAAATTTCTAACTTTCTGTTCACATATGCCAAGATCTGTATTCTTAGAATTTTTCTTAGAATTAGACTTAGTCCAAGAAAAATCTAAGAATTGCATACATTTCCTTTTACTTCTATTCTTAGAACTATTCTTAGCTAAGAATTGTTTTGTGAATAGGATTTTATTCTAAGAATAAGAAAATTCTTAGCATAGAATTTTTCTTAGACTTTAGTGTAATTCTAAGAAAAACTCTAAGAATCTTTGCGAATATAGACCCAGAACACGACCATTAAACTCTGCAAAGCACGAGGCAATACATAAATTTGACAGTCTTCTGTCCCATTTACAACCCTGACACATGACGAGCAAATTTGCCAGAACAAATATCGAATTAAGAAGCTTTCAAATTTTCAGAAATAAACCCTGACTGTATCTAGCCAAAACCAGACTAGATACATGGAAATCCAATTACCAAGTACAGCTTTCTCATGGGTAAACGTGTAAAGTACTTGAAGATGTACATGACACTTGTATCAAGGTGGTCTCATCTGTTATAAAAGGACTGTAATAAAGACATGTTGATTCAGCCTAGATATATCATATATCGGGCGGTGTACAAAAGTGAACGGGTAACTGGTGCGTGCACGAAAATAAAAATAATAAAAATTCATTTTGGTAATGTCACAAATTCTAGAAAATTTAACAACAAGGCTACATTTAGCGGAATGAGTATTGTTATATATGTGCTCCATAAAGTTTACGATGGATTGTACATATATTCAAATAATTTAATTGTTTATATACACGTATAATTTTAATGAATCCCACATAAATTAAATGGCGTATAACTGTGTGTCTCAGGTAAAACATTGATTTCACTTGAATAGAACAAAGTTTAATAGAAAAAGTCACTTTGATACTCTGAAATCTGGGGACTGTAAATCAAAGCGTTCGTTCTGATAACGAATTGGTTAGCTCTTAGGCCAAGTAAGGTAGCAAACTTTTGTCTAAATCAAAACCTTATACAGTATAGTTTTACTCTTGGTTAATTTTTCGTAAAAAAAACCCTCAAATTTAATGAAAACTCAGACCCTGTTCTTAATTGTTACTTGCATTAACCTTTTGTTCTTTACTTACAAATAATTATGAAGTTACCATTGTTGTAAAAAAAACAAAGTTACTGAATATTGTGCATAAAGGTAATGTGAATATAAATGGTAATTTACATTGGGTTTGGAGTGATACATTTCAGTGAACATTTATGACTTCCTCCAAGAATCTCTGCTGATGTGTCCTTGAGATCTCAAATCGATTTTAGATAAATATAACATTTTGTTAAGATATTTGGTCAACCTTTCACAGACAGTGTCTCACATGTTTGAGATACTCCGACTTTTTAAATGATTATCCTGTTCTTTTTGTATGTTTTGACTTTCTTGTTGTAACTACAATTCTTACAATTTTTCTCATCTTTTATGTCTACACCTTTTACCATTTGATAAACATTTATATATACAGGTATCCCACCCCTGAGGCCGGGGTTCGATTCCCGGCACGGCCTCAAGTGGGAAAGTTGGTAGTTGATTGCCGTTGTTCGGCAGTTTACAGTACAGAACCCTGACGAACTGTATGTACTGGTTTCCTCTGCCCTTCTAACTACCCGTCGTGATATGACCTGTACAGTGTTGAAAGCGACGTAAAACCCCAAATAAATAAATAAAATACATATATATACATGTACTCATTACTTTTAATGTGCCCCTTTTGTAAACAACATGACAATGGGCGAAGATCTTTATCCACAGTATATACTCTTTAGCCCATTCTACTCAATAAGAAAATCTAAATTATTATTACCATAAGTAAATCCTTAAAGTTATACATAAACCTTAGGTTAGACCAAAATCTATGTTGTTAAAATTCCTTCAAAATTAACTTCACTTTAAGTTTCAACCTTAATGTCATCATCTCCACTAGTTACAAAACCTTAACAACAAATGGGGCCAAGCTATGGTATGACCAACCTAATCTATGTTGCTATATTAGCTTATTGCAAATATATCTGTCTGCTCAGAGTTTTTAAAATGTTTAACTATATACTTTTATTAAGGTGGCCTAAATCTTTTATTATATCAGTATGTAAATAGCATTTTAGATATATATTAGTGTTGTAGAATAAAATATGTAAAATCCACTCTTGTGTATCTACCTAACAGAGTTTTTACATTGTAACCATTCCTACCCAGGGTAGTACACTGACCTATTTGTGAATTACCAATGAAATCATTTAACAGACATGTGGGTGGAGCTTGAAGTAACCATCAAGGGTAGTTTGGGTGGTTAGTGGTGTACAAGGGGTGTTTAAGCTCATTAAAAAAGAAAATTTTAATATGAATCCATTATGTTGGAGGGATGAAGGACTTGGTACACATTTCCCAAACAACAGGGCCAAATATGACTTTTCATCACTATGCAAATGATTAACACCAAGGAACATGTATGTACAATATTATGCACCTTTTGATTTTGGGTAGTCTTCTTCTAGACTCTGAGATATTTTTTATGTTTAATATTTTTTATATACTTCTGTATTTTTATATTTTTTCAACAGCAAGTATCCACGATATTTAAACAGCAAATTGAATACTGGAACTAAGTGTAACTGAAAAAAAACAATCTGACCTGTACAAAACATAATTAATTTTCAAAAGGAATGAGCACAACATTTACATTATATTCTACTTAGTTCAAACCAAAGTCGATTAGCTAAGGTCCAAGATCAAATACCAAGTTTTTATGTTTCATTTAAAAGCCAACATAATATTTGTACAGACTTACATTATTTTATGCATTGAGCCGGGGGGGGGGGGGGGGGGAGCACAGTGGCAGAGTGGTAACACTCTCGCCTCCCCCCTCAGAGGCCGGGGTTCGGTTTCAGGCATGTTCTCAAGTGGGAAAACTGGTAGTTGCTTGCCGTTGGTCGGTAGTTTACAGTACAGAACCCTGACAATCTAAAAGTACTAGTTTCCTCTGCCCTTCCAACTACCCGTCGTGATATGACCTGTACAGTGTTGACGTAAAACTCCAAATAAATAAAAATAAACCATTGAGCCAGGGGCTCTGGTAAAGCCCATAGGCAAGGCTAGATGTATTGGTACACTGAATTGATAATATGATAAACTAGGGTGTGGGGTCAGTGTTTTAAAATATCACTTGAACTATTGTTAAGCTTGAGGAAACAATATTTATAACATGTCTACCAGAATTCATTTCACAGAGCCTAAAATAAAGACTCCAGAATTTTAAGGATAATACATATTTCACTGGTGTGTAAAATTTATTAAGTTACAGAAATAACAATTTCTTAGCACTTCCTTTTTCCAAAATATTCTGCACTAATTTTTCATTATGTAAAGCATAGAAAAGCCCTACAGAGAAAATCCATGCAGAGAAAAGTCACACAATTTGTTGACTCCCCCATCAAGAAATGCCCTACACCATTTTTGAGACTGTGGATAAAAGTCCTTTTTAGATAGAACAATGCCAAACATAAACTGTTTCACAGTTATGTATCACTTTTATTATTTCAAAATTATTATTGTTTTGAGTATTTGCTATGTGACATACACATTTATTGATACATAAAATACTTTAACATTCACGATGCAAATAACATATTAAAAATATTGTATTACTAATCAAAGGAAAGTAAATAAATCCCAATCTTCAAGAACAAATTCTAAGTTCAACTGACTGTAAAAATTCTGGAACAAACTCAATTTCCACTTGAAGATTTCACTGCAACATTTTTTTTAATCAGTTATCATCTAGAGATTGAGTAATTGTAATCCAGAGGGGTTTTACCTTGCTAACAAATTAATTTATTTTATTGTTTCTGAAACTACAAAGGGGCATTAGGATTGAAAATTACAGCACTGGTTAGTTTGAATAGAATTGAAATACCCTTTAAGTAATGATCAACCCTTTCATTTGTAAACTGAACATGATGTATGGGGCTTTCTTCAAGATATAGAGAATAGTGTATGCTTTTCTACATGGATATAAAAGAACTGTAGCGCTTTTCTCCTGTAGGGCTTTTCCTTGTAGGGCTTTTTCCCAGTCTTCAATCAATAACTGAGGGGCTGGAATATTACACTTATGAAATGTGATCGCTTCACTTTCAAAACTCCAATAGTTAATTTACCCACTAATGTGGCTCACTAATGTGATCACAGTTTAGCAAGAACACACATGCACCAATTTGTCAAAAAAAGGCACCACACACTTTCTATAACCAGCCACTTGACATGTCATAATACTGGCCAGTCTTTAAAAGGTTCCAACAGACAATACATCATATTGTCCAGTTTTGGATGTGTACACAAATATTGCTCTACACATATATAAAGTTGCCACCCCTCAAAATTTATTTAAATTAGGCATTGCCATATTAGGCATGTAACTACCCAGCTTACTTCCCACTGGTGTACAATGTAAAAACTCTAATAAGGTACCATGGCATAGGGCAATGTTACAACATGTAAGTAACCAAACACAACCACACAGACACTCTATAATTACCAAATAAAAGCATAATGTAACCACAACACAGAGTGCTATTTACACCCTGAATTCTTTAATTAATACATCATTATATTGTCATTAAGTATTTGTTAGTTTGCTATTGCAAATGATTCCATTTACAAGCCCCTACTACGATATAATCACATACTAGCATCAATCTGAACAAAATCATAAAAATATTTGAAAAAAAGACCAAAAATAAGTCTGGCCATTTGATTTTTGTTTATTTGGGGTTTTACGTCGCTTTCAACACTGTACAGGTCATATCACGACGGGTAGTTGGAAGGGCAGAGGAAACCAGTACATATAGTTCGCTAGGGTTCTGTACTGTAAACTGCCGACCAACGGCAAGCAACTACCAGCTTTCCCACTTACGGCCATGACGGGGATCGAACCCCGGCCGCAGAGGTGGGAGGCGAGAGTGTTACCACTCTGCCACCGTGGCCCCGTCTGGCCATTTGAGTTTTGTTGTATATAGAATTACTAATCCAACAGTACAGAATTCTTCGAAATCATTTTGTTTGATTACATTGTGTATTTTCTGGTGTGTAAAGACAATTTTAACCATCTCTCCTCTATTATTTGTGGTTTTATGTCGCTTTCAACACTCTATAGGTCATATCATGATGGGTAGTTTTGAGGACAGAGTAAACAGTACATACAGTTGGTCAAGGTTCTGTGCTGTAAACTGTCGACCATTGGTAAGCAACGATCAACTTTCCCTCATAAGGTTTGAACTGTCGACCTCAGAGGTGGGAGGCGAGTGGCCCCCATCTCTCCTCTGGTGGGTGATGATGATCTGGCTGCTGGACTATCCCTTCTTCAGTTCAATGCTTCAGAGGATGTTCACATCTTAAAAATGATTAACATCTAATGTTATATTAGTGCCAACTTTATTAAGAGATCTGATTGGTTTGTATTGGCAGCAGTGCATGCAGGCTTTTAGTCTCTTTAATTCTCAGATGAACAAATACTACTTTTATTCATATTTCCAACATGAGGAACATTTCCATTTATCTGACTATGATTTGCATTTGGCGATGGCAGAGTAAGGAATACCACAGTTTTCCGTCCAGGATCAGAAAAGTTGCTTGCTTGGTAAAACAAAAATAACACATTTAATAAAACTTCAGAAAATGTAAATGTTGATCCATCTCACAGTGCATCAGTAAATATGGATTTGGTGCAATGTGAATCAGCGATAAGGCATCTTACAGTTTTGTAGGGTGTGGTTTCGTTTGCATTATATGTATAGTTTGATGGAAAAAAGTCAGTCTTCTTTCGAATAATTACTTCTTAATATTTACTTAGCAATATATTTGCAAATACTGAAATGATTTTTCTTTAATTCTGTACGCCTCTAGGTAATGGAGCTATTGTCTGAACATAACCATCCAATGATGGAATTTGTTACCATTAAGTACATGAAACAGCTAAAGGGGCTAAATTTTTGTCCACTTAAAACATATCCATTCTTCAACATTTCAAAGAGAGCCACAGTGGCAGAGTGGTAACACTCTCGCCTCCCACCTCTGAGGCCAGGGTTCGGCTCAAGTGGGAAAGCTGGTAGCTGTTTGCCATTGGTCGGCAGTTTACAGTACAGAACCTTGACCAACTGTATGTACTGGTTTCCTCTGCCCTTCTAACTACCTGTCGTGATATGACCTGTATAGTGTTGAAAGCAGTGTAAAACCCCAAATAAATAAATCAACATTTCAAAACATCTATGATGCAAGATGGCTGGAAAATTCATAGCCAACGAATATGCACTGCATTCCTGAAGCCTTTTATGTACTCACTACAAAAATATCTACATAACTGTGCTTAAAACAATGTTCAACCAAATTAAATAAAACAGATTACATTCAATCAGCTCCGAAAGGCTAACATTTTGCATACAATCATGTAGAACTCTACATCATTACTTTAAAGAGAGCCACGCGGTGACAATGCCATACGGAAACAATTTCCCGCTATTGAACCATCACACTTGGGGGTGAACATATTGCATTTCTTTCCCGCTCGTCAACACACCGATGAGTACTTGTTCTTATCTTTCAGGGGAGAAGTGTGGATGGTGATGGGACATTTCAGAGTTTGCTACGAATTGTAGCCTTTCTTTCATGATATTAATATTCTGCATCAAAATGCTATTTGTTTGAATACGGGTAACCATTCTGTCAAACTGACTGTACCATTATAGAATACTAACTGTAACAAACAATAAGTAATGGTGCATAAAAAACATTGCCATTTTAAAACATATTTTGTGATCACAGACATTTGTTAGAATTAGCAGAAGAGGCATGTAATTTTAAATAATTTCTGTAAGAGATATGTTACGTTTGAAGTGGATGCATTTGCTGTATCAGGGTTTAGTTATGCTTCCATATGCATTAATTGAGACCAAATTATTTTATTTGATGCGATACAAAACAAGTATGCTTTCCAAACAGATCTGTGGTATTTAGAAGGGAACATATAGTGAACTGAAGCTTGACCAAAATCTGCTGTACATATTTATCAGCATGTATGACTATCACATATGTATTTGTATCTTTCAGTTTTTAAATAAAATAGATAGGGGTGAGTGAACGTAAGAAAGCTAGCCTGTGCATATATAGCATACCACAATGGGCCTCTGAAATGTTAAAAGAATGTGATACACATCTACTGCTGACATACATATGTTTGTGTCTAAGAGTTTGATTGCTAAATATAGTACTAAACCTCTCTATTGTAAAACCATCTTGCTACATTTAACGGGTAATTTGTTTTCACCAATGAAGAGCTGTTAATAGCGGGTGGAAAACCAATGCTCAATGATCCTCAGCATCAGTTTGGGTCAATCTTTTCTACCATATTTCACAGTTTTCAGCATATTCCATCCAATTTTATTCACTCTTTTGTAACCCATCCGTGAAATAAAAAGACAAATGAATTAATATCCCTAAAATCATATTTCCTCATTTGAGAGCAAAGTTTTCAAGCAGTTTTCTTGTCTTCAATTTACCTAATAAAAAGGTTACTATTAAATTGAGTCCTAGAAAGACTACAAAGAGATTATAAAAACGTTAACTTCTACACCGTTCTCCCCACGAAAATGTCCCTCACTTTTGTCTGAAGGTCTACATGCTGTTATTGATCTCTTGTTCTCGCGGGTTGCATATTGACCAGAAGTGTGTAGTAGTCCACCATTTTGTTCAAATTGAAACACGCTACTCGGAATAAATGGAGCCTTTTCCACAAGGTAATAACTATCATTTATATTTTTGCTGTTATTCCTATATATGTGTAGACAAATGGATGTATTTCTTTGCCAAAATATCAATGGGAATCATCATTATAGCTGCCGTATGTGGACTTGCCACGTCTGATGTAATTCAGTACTAGTAGTATTATTGTGAAACTGCATCGTCAGCCTTGCGTGTATTGGAACTGGCATTTAGCCTGGCCTTCCAGGCTTCTGATAAATAATGCAAACTGAAATATTTTTGCCACAATGCACACTGTATCAGAGGCCTTTCTAGTCTACTGACATTATACTTTGTGATGCTGATTTACAGGGTAATGTTTGACAAAACAGAAAAGCTGAGGAAGAAGTGATTTTCATGATGAATTTGCCGACATTTAGTCATGACCTTGACAGGTCCCAAGTGGCCTAGTTGTTAGCAAGTTTGGGTACCAGGAGCCATATTCAACAAGGTTTTAGACAAGGGCTCCATTTTTGTATCCAAATTTAGTCAACTTATGCCTAAGATTTGGCCAAGACTTTCTGTGAATACAGTCTCTAATCTTAGTCTATGTGCACATGTATGTGATTTTCAATGCCCAATTTGCAACTGATTTTTTCCTACCTTTTGTCAACATGTATCATATTTGCACTGATTTTACTTGTCATCCGATATTCCTCACAGGCACATGTAAACAAACTCCAAAGAGGCGACAATGTTGGTTGCCTATTGAGTGCATGTTCCAATATTACCATGGCTTTTAAACAGGATGCAAGATCCTAATTTTGACTTTTTGTCATGGCCTTGAGGTGTCGGAGTCCATGTCCACCATAATGACTGATGATCTTAATGTTTTGATTGCTTTTCTACTGCTGTGATATTTTATATTTAAAAAAAATGATTGCCTAACTTTTAAGCATATCTGTGAAACATAAACTGTTGTGGCAACAGTTTCTACATAGATATTGGCACAAGCACATCAGATAAGTTTTCATTAGAATTGATAGCATGGATTTCACTAAAAAATATGGAGATTTACTGCTTGGCACCATATCATGGCACAAACCTCATCTTGGCACAAATAATTGAAATAACTTAGCAAATTTTCATATGAAAATTGTGCCAAGATGGGCGCAGATTTCTAACAGAAATTATATTATTGCCCACTATTCTAAAAGTTTATTGTTTTAATTTATGTTTCTAAAATACATGCAAAACTTGCACTTCTGTCAATGCATACTTTAATAAAACAAAATCCACAAAACTACACATAAAACAAGCAAAAATAAGGTTTCTGTGTCAAAGTTGTGCCAAGTTACAGCGAGAAGCAGTAAATATGTAAAATTATAATATAGAAAAAAAGGTGTAAGGATATTGTCAACGTTTTGCAAAAACAATAACATTTCAATGTAACTCAAATTTAGTTACCACAACTCTTGGAAACGATCGCTGAAACGATTAATCATATTAACCAAACATAACATTGTCGAAGTACTAGTTGACACCAATATTGTTGGACTGGTTAACTGTTTTCTTGTGTATATCACCTCGTAGGATTTTAATGTGATCCTTCAGATTAATATTGCTTAAGACCTAAAAAGGCATCAAATTAAAATATTTTATCTGTATTTTATGTTAAAATTATAAATATGAGATTTGCTAATTGCCCAATAACGTGAATGAATTGTCTACTTTTCTACCATCTTGGGATTTATTATTTTGTTTACATCGGTGTGTCACATTTTCGGTAGTACCTCAAAGATGCTAAACATCACAGATATGCAAGCGGTAGATGACCATATTATGCAAATTGTTTCAGCCTTAATAAAGACAGTCTCATACTAACCTATAAAGTAATGCCTAAGTCACACCTTTATTTTACTGGTTTCACGGCTCTACCTCAAGTGGGAAAGCTGGTAGTTGCTTGCCGTTGGTCGGCAGTTTACAGTACAGAACCTTGATCAACTGTATGTACTGGTTTCCTCTGCCCTTCCAACTACCTGTCGTGATATGACCTGTACAGTTTTGAAAGTCACGTAAAACCCCAAATAAATAAATTCAACAAATAATCAAAATCACTCGGTGACACATTTTCCCCCTGAAGAATGGAATTAAAGTGCATGTTATATATGCCACAGTTATTGACTTAGTAATAAAAAGGACCTCAACACAAAATCTTTGTTTGCATTTAAATGTAAATCAGCGTGGATTTATTTTTGCCAAAATGTTGAGACTAAACATGCAGCTTCTAAAACTTTATTTTGCAAGAGTCATTGTAATTGTTTTGTATTTATTATATGCTTTCCCTGCTGATCTATGGTGTGTTAAATTGCAAAGCAAAATTGTAAATCACAAATGTGAGGCTATTTTTATTTTGCAAGGTAAGACTTATTCAGGCCCAGGTATTCCCTTTTGGGAGATTTTTAATACATGTATCCATTGTTTTTTTTTGTAAAAAACATTTATGATTTGTTTTCTATTTAGGTTTTATGAACATAAGACCACTGATAATTCAGCCTATTGACAATCAAGAACCTTCCAATGTTAATACTCCTAGTGCTTCACAAAATTTAGATTTTCCATTGCCAAATTCCTATAACACACATGCTCAAGGGAAAGTTTCACCATCTGGTTATGCATCAGTTCCACATAATTCATCTACTCCAAATTCAGACAGTGTAGATCAATATGTTTCACCTGCAGTACCACAAAGAGGACAAAATAACGTACCATTCCCAACACCACATCCCTCAAGTTGCACAGGATTTGTGAATACTGGAAAGGCTCTAGAGTACTCGTGGGAATCATTTGATGGGCAAATTGTACCAGCTATAACTTCAGAAAAGTTTATTGCTGTAAAAATTGTTGAACAGAAAATACTTTCTTTTTTCCCAAATACATTTCCTCTACTTACAAGGAAAAGGCCTCCTTTAAGAAGTATTCCCATGAAACATGATGAAATAAATTTGCTAAACTCTTTGAACAAGAGGTACAATCTGGGTCTTCCTCAATTTAAAGAAAAAGATGTCATGGTGAGGATGAGTGACTTTAAAATATTTTATGATACAATCAGATTGTACTATCCACAGTGTGTTAAAGATCTGAAGTCTGCATTGGCAAATGGCACAACTAGTTCTAGACTAGGAGATACATTTGGATCTGGCTGGGTACAAATTAACAATACAGTGCTACCTTATGTGAAACATGGTGGAAATGCCTTTCTACCAGTTGATGTTATTGTTAATGCAGCTAAACTTCCAGTTGAGCAAAACATGACTGCGGTGCTACCACCACGTCTGTATGAAACATTGAATGAAATGTGTACTATTTTAAAAAAGAATATTATGTTTGATGAAAAAACAGAAATGTTGCCTTTGCACATTTTGGAACAAACTGCAAAAGATTTAATAAAATTTATTCAATATCTCCCACTGAGTGATCCAAAAAAATATGCCAAGTATATACCTGAAATTGGTGACAACTCTTCTCAGAAGCAACACACTACCTCTACAGTAGAAGATGTGAAAGAAGACATAAAGACAAAACCTCTGCTTGAGACCATGAATACCACAGCAGCAAATCAACCATTGACTTCAAACACCTGTGGTAAAACTACTGTAGAAACTTCACAGAAAAGTAAAGTGGAATCATCAGATCCTGAAGTTCTGAAAGAAAATGTAAAGCCCAATGTGGATACAAATAAGAAGGTATATCTTAAATTACATTATTTTATGAAAAAAATGTATGATGACATTTTTTTGTTTCATTGGTTTTACCATAACTTTTAGTTTTGCATTTTTATAAAAATGTGAACGTAATATTTAAAGAGAAGTTTACACATACTTGAAGGACTGAAAATGAATTTTGCCATGTATGCCAGTATTTAAAGGTGTATATGCATGTTTTAAAAGTGCTCTTACTGCTCTGTCCCTTTATTAACTGCTCTATATAGTACCCACATAAATATTTGAAAAAAAAGACAAAAATGTTCATGCTGCTGGTGGTGTTTTTTGGTCAAAACACAAAAAGTACAGTAATTACTTCATTCGGATTGAAACGGTTTAGTTCATTGGTGAGCTTTGCGTGTCCTCGCCTTTCTTGGTAGAAAATGGGAGGTCACAAATTTGATAAGAGGATATTTGAACAAAAAATTACTTGTGTGGTCTTATTGGGTATAAGATTTTTGAGAAGTACAAATATTGAAAATATGTTGTTTACTCACAGTACTGTCATTCTGAGTGAAATTAGACATTTGTCCAGAAATTTTGAATATATACGTCACTACATAAGCTTCTTTTATAAAGTAAGGCTTTGCGTAATATAAATGTTTGAAATAATTTGTGATAAAATTCTGTAGACTAAGAAACAATTTTTGCACTATTGTTTAGAGAATGGTGACAATTTATCAACTTTTCATGCAAAAAGGGTGATGCAAGAACCATTTTTATTAGAGGCATAATGAAAGAAAAAACCCAAGGATGGAAGATTCTGAAAAATAGCATTAGTTATATGGCCATTGAAATTATGAAACTGGAAAATAGTTTCTTTTATTCAACTGATGCCCTCAGTGGCCTGGTGGTTAGAAAGTTTTACATCTAATCACAGCCTGTCACCTCCATTTTTGTCAATTCCCACAGGCGGCAGTGCTGAGGACCTGTGCCAATATGACCCTGGCTGTTGCAGGAGATGTTAAATCCCATCTTTGTACTTTATGCAACTCCTTAGCTTGTATTTGTCTCAATGAGTGAATTGCTAATAGTGAAGGTGAAGTGAAATTGTTAATATGGAAGGTGGGGCCACGGTGGCGGAGTGGTAACACTCTCCCCTCCCACCTCTGAGGCTGGGGTTTGGTTCCCGGCAGGGCCTCAAGCGGGAAAGCTGGTAGTTGCTTGCCGTTGGTCGGCAGTAAACAGTACAGAACCCTGACAAACTATATGTACTGGTTTCCTCTGCCCTTCCAACTACCCGTCATGATATGACCTGTACAGTGTTGAAAGCGATGTAAAACCCCAAATAAATAAATAATATGGAAGGTGAAGTGAAATTTTAAGGCAGATAAATTTTATTTAAAACAAATATAATTTAAATATAAATATTATTTCTTATAATTATTGAAGTAATAACAGTGTATTGAGTAGTATTGAAGCATTTCTTGTAAAATATGCATCTAATTTCATAGTCAAAGGGGGCCACGGCACACAGTGGTAATGAGCTCAAACCCCGAACCCTATTTGCCGGTGGCCGGCATTTTATAGTACAGAACAATTCTATCTGCAGACAATCAAAATGGCAGTAACAAGTGTCATCATGATATGAAAATGGTCTCCATACAAAGATACCAGTGCTTCTGACTTATCCCTGCTAAATAGCTATAGTATTATTCATGTGGGGTACACTTATATGACTTCACATCACTGTAGCAATATGACTAGCTGTTTAAAAGAGTGTAGAGTAGTGGTGTCATTGTCAGGATATAGAAGGTCTTGAAATAGTGGACAAAGTTGTGAGTGATATCACATTGCCATCGTTTCACAAATGAAACCTAAAACTGCTCTTAAGTAGATATGTATCGATCATTTTTAATAAAATATTTTGTTTGTTTTGTAAAGACAGTTGCTTAGAAGGTTAATATGTTCACGAGTGAACAAATACTTACATTTTTACTTCCTGTAAATTGGAAGTTTTCACCATGGTTACATCCAAAATCGAAATAAAATCAAAATGAAAGTAAAAATTCATGTTCAATTGTTCACCCATGATGACACCACTAGTGTAGACAACCTTAGTGGCAGAGGTCCTCAGTGGCCTAGTGGTTAGCAAGTTTGGCATCTAATCACAGGCTGTCACCTCTGTGTGGTTCGAGTCCCACAAGTGGCAATGATGAAAACCTGTCTCCTGGAAGTTGAACGGGATGTAAAACCCCAACTTTTAACTGAAGTCCTTAGTGGCTGAGTAGTTAGCCAGTGTGGCATCACATCACAGGCTATCTCTGTGGGTTTGACTCACACAGATGCTTGTGAGCCTTACCCAATATGTCCCTGGCTGTGGACAAGAAGTAAGCCCTAATCATGATAATTGAAAGATATGAAAAGGGATGTAACTTACCTTTTGTTGTATCCTTTTATATTGACATACCTGGCAATACAATTAATAAAAGATTCTCAGTAGAAATACCAAATTTTGACATTTTGGAGGTGGCAGGACATTGAGATTTAATTTTGGGTTTACATGATTTCCTGGCAAAATGGCCAAAAACTATTTGTGCTTTATTGTTGTACAAATTATATTTTAGGCACTACTATTCTCTACACGCAATGTTTCTATGAAAAAAAAATAAAACAGTTTCATGGTTCTTTAGTTTTCATGTACATTTAACTTACAGTGATATTATGTGTTCTAGGATAACAGACAACTATCAACACCGAGTGATGAAGATGGTATCAAAATTGATACTATAATGTGTGAAGGAAAGGATTTGCAATGCCTACGCAGGAAAGCTGGTTCTTTTGTACTCATGGAAGCTTTATTAAGAGTCTTTTTTCCAGAACTTACAATTGAATATTTTATTGGCGCAGTTGAAGTTGTTTTAGGACCAGACATTCCTGAATGTACATCAGAAGAGGAAAGTGCATTTATTCAGGTGTACCGGATCCCAAGTCCATCACTGATGTGTAAAAAACTCGTCACCACACATAATCTTGAGCAGAACTTGTCAATATTGAGAAGAATGTTTCAAATGGCATTTCAAACTGACAAAACAGAAAAGAAAGTGGTGAAACATAATCAGGGGGAAAGTGAGAGTGATGCTATTTGTCTTGATTAATAAAACAATAATATTTAATATTGATTTTGTAAAATATTCATGTAAATACATGGGAATAATAAAGACAAACTCATTTGTACAAATCTCAAAATATAGTTTATAACTAAAGGGAATTTGAGAATTGTGCAACAGTTTGCATAGGAAAAACCTTTTAAGCTTGTCTTAAATTTTGTTCTTTTAATAATGAAAACATTTCTCCACAGATAATATTGAGTATTGTAAAAACTAATTTGGGCACTGATCTCAATGCATTTTTTACTGTTATCCTAAAATCTGTGAAGACTTAAATCGGTGCACATTGGTACACTTGATTATCTCACATTTATTTTCCCCTTCCCAATTGGTTATGTTTTATACATGATATGGATGCTTCTGGAGTTTAGTTTAAATAAAGATTGGACAAACAACCAGAAATTTTGTCTCAAAACATTTTCTAAATACTTTTTATTTAGCTTTAACATAAACTTTAATTGGTGCTGTCATGACACTTGCTACTACCGATACAAAGGTTCACTAGGTCAACAGTGATAATCGGATGTATTTTTCAAATCTCATTGCAAAGATAGTTGCATATTTATATAATAATGATAGAAGATCTTTTATAACTGAAGAACTATCAATATACCCAGTCCATACAAATGGAGTCACATGACCTATCAGAAAGCATTAAACATGCATGAATGTAGTTTCGGAATTGCATCTGTATTTTTTTAGGTGTGTAAGTCTATCTAATTGATGCAAAATATATAGTGTGTGAAAACATTGAAGTCAACATGTTATAGCCAATAGACAGCATTTTATGGAGTAGGAATTGCACAATTATTTTCATATACTGATGATTTTCAGTGTTCCTGCATTTGACAACGAATAAACAACCCAAATGAAAAAAGTGTCATTATAAATTGTGTAAGCAGTTCAGAAAAAATATTGTTCAATTGTATTGAATAGTTTCATTTTGAGGTGAGTTTATGAACTTGACCTATGTTAGTATTCTGTTCTAAAAATTCTATGTAAATATGTATTTGCGAGTGACCACACTAATTAAAAATTTTTGACTTCAGAAACTCTATACACATTTGTAAAATAAAAACAAAACAAAAACATATCACAGTACTGTGGGCTTAACAGATTGTAAACATCTTATTCTTTGCTTTAATAGTAATTGAAACATGGAGTATTCATTTTTATCGTATTACCTTAAATTTGTAGAAATCAAAATAAAATCAGAGTTTTTGTAAATCGGCAAATATTCTCCATATAAAAACTTTTGAACATTACTACAGTAGCTCATCTTCAATACATTACAGGTTGATTAGATATGAATGTTCATTCAATTTGAGTGTTTGTTCGACTCCCCCAAGTAACAGAGGTCCTCGGTGGCCTAGTGGTTAGCAAGTTTGGCATCTAATCATAGGTTGTCACCTCTGTGGGTTCGAGTCCCACAAGTGGCAATTCTGAGGACCTGTCCCAATATGACCCTGGCTGTTGAACGGGACGTAAAACCCCAACTTTGACCTTTGACCCCCAAGTAACAATGCTTAGGACCTGTTCCAATATGACCCTGACTGTTGAGTGGGGTATAAAACCCAAGTTTGATCTTTGTCAATTTGTTTTAGAATATCTATTTATTGAGGTTTATTAGGGATAAAATGGGAACCTTTTAACAGTATGCAACAGTGAACATTGACAGGATTTGATGATGTTGTAGTTCGAATGTACAGCATGATTTCTTTGGTGTTACTTTTGCATTTTATTATTTAGAATTATCACAAAAAACTATCTAATTCTAGTCTCATAGCACATCTATATATGTTACAGTGAATTTGTGCAATCCCTGAAATTTTAGCTAGGGATTTCATGAAATCCCTGAATATATTTTACTCTGCTAACATTTATTAAACAGAAAAAGTTAATGCACATAATTTGTTATTATGCTTCTGTAGGACCATATTTATATTATAACACCATAAAATGATACAGATAAAAAACTTATTATAAATGAAAGGCAATTATTTTGTTGGATAGAAGATTACTTAAGAATGTTAACATTTATTGAATGACTATTACTCATTGTCTCTTCGAAGGCCTGAACAAAACCTTTAATCTATGTAAACCTTAAACTATTTTAGGATGCCCATTGTTGCCTTTGATCTCCAATACCAGCTATATTAGTATAGAACTTAAGTGAAATACAAATATTGGTAGCTTCAAGCAAGATATATTACTATTAAAAATACTTTTAATAACAGTTAAATTTTAAAATCGAATACACTCAAATTTAGACTTGAATAAAAGCAATAATTACTATAAGAAATTTTTTTGTATACCACACAAAATATTGGAAAAGACTAAAATGATCTCTTAGAAAATCATATTATTCTATACATGTTGTAAAATCCCATTAGTTTATAAAAACCCTTAACTGAAATACACAATTATGGACTAATGCACGATAAATGTAATTTCACAGATTCACTGATTGAATTTGTGAAATTACATTTATTGTGCATTAGTGAGTGAATTTGTGAAATTACATTTATTGTGCATTAGTCCATAATTGTGTATTTCAGTTAAGGTTTTTTTACTAAATAATTACTAAAGTTTTAGGAATTTCATGAATTGGTCCATTTATGGATTTCGTGAATTCCCTAAAAATGTTTGGGGAATCCAGAATTTTCCTCTGCAATCAGTTAAGGTTTTTTCACTAAATAATTACTAAAGTTTTAGGAATTTCATGAATTGGTCCATTTATGGATTTCGTGAATTCCCTAAAAATGTTTGGGGAATCCAGAATTTTCCTCTGCAATCATTGGGGTTGTTAAAATTCCACACTGTTTTAGTTATTAAAGTTATTTATGTTCTCATAGCTTGAATTATGATTTGACAGTTAAGTTTCGGATTGAGCCTGGGATACTTTATTACTTGTAAAATTAATAGCAAAGAAACTTCAACTACGGTATTGCTAAAAATGTTTATTAATATACATTAAAGATGGGTCAGTATGAAAAATATGTACATCGGGAGGTCACCAATGCAAAACCGTACTAATTCGGAACTCTGCGTTTTAGTGCACCCCAAACAAACATGGACATTTCCTCATAAGGATGTCGGAATAAAAGCTCCTAAATGCACAAAATATGCCATAAGAATGTATAATATCTTCATATTTCTGGTTTCTGTCCAATATTTTAAGTTTTTCCTTCATTTATATGAGTTGACTAGCAAAATTGAGGTTATAAAGTATCGTAACCAAAACATGGCAGTTCTGCTCAAGGTATCCCTAAACTCTACAAATGGACGAAAATATGGGATAAAAGATTTGGGGTATGTTTATAATATTTTAACCCTTCCAGTATATGTGTTGGCAAGCGAAGGGACGGTTTTAAAATCTTGTTATGGTATTTCACTTAAATGCTCTCGATATCGAGATAACGGGCCTACCGACCCATCCCTAATATACATTAGTTTGCTGTCGTATATCTAATTAGTTTACAACAATTTCACATTTATCAGATCTTTATGTACAAAGCATTTTGGAAATCTGGAGCACATCTACTTTTCACATTCAAAGTAGGCTGGTACCCTAAAAATGTTAACTTCTGATAACCCCAATTGCATACAAAGTCATTGATACATATAGGAAAGTAATAGTAGATACATGTAAGAAATAGTAGATACATAGAGGTAGGAAATAGATACATACCAGTAAATAATAGTACAAACAGGTAAGAATATTACAGCAATAGTAAATAAGGAGTAAATGCAGGTAAGAAACATACAGTAAGTAATAGTACACACAGGTAAGATACGTATAATAAGTAATAGTAAATACAGGTAGATACAGGTAAGAAATTATTGACAATCTTTACAAAGTTGGGGGTTTTACGTCCCGTTCAACAGCCAGGGTCATATTGGGACAGGTCCTCAGAATTGCCACTTGTGGGACTCGAACCCACAGAGGTGACAGCCTATGATTAGATGCCAAACTTGCTAACCACTAGGCCACTGAGGACCTTGACAATCTTTACAAAACCAGAACTTCTTCTAGTGCTTCTTCATTAGTCCAGTACATTTTCAGTGACTCCAGTTCAGGCAACTGTCACTTTCAATTGATGGACAGGAATCAACTTGCACATCTTTACACATACTGCAGCACCATGGAAGTTATGTTCTGGCTTCATAAGCTCTAGTTACAGCTAGCCATCCATTTTGAGCTCATCCAGTAAGGCTGAAGGCAGACTCTCTGGCATACACTCCACAGATTTTTCTCCCAGTAATTCTTGTTTTGTACAGTGTGGTATCCACAAATAACCCTTAAATATACAACTCCTTTGTGATCATGCTTTTTCTATGATATGGTACGCTACTGTCTACCTACCTCTTTTCTTAGGACCCTAACCCCAACTAATTCTGATGTTGATTCAGGTTCATGTCTGTTGGTCTGTTTGTGATCCAATCAAATTCAGAAGGTCATCTGGAGTACTGGTGTTACCTTCAGTTTCTTCTGGCTGTTGGTCTGGGATCCCATCAGATTCGGAAGGTCATCTGGAGTACTGGTCAAATTGGGGGGTTACAGATAAAGATTTAACATGTGGAATCTCTCATGGAGTATTCATGGTCTACATTTTGAACTGTTCTGCTATCTTCCTCACTGATATCACTGGTACTTCCTTCCCCATTCAGTTCACACTCCTTCCATTTCTG
The DNA here is from genome assembly GCA_964017235.1 of Sabellastarte sp. h YS-2021. Lineage (NCBI taxonomy): Eukaryota > Metazoa > Annelida > Polychaeta > Sabellida > Sabellidae > Sabellastarte > Sabellastarte sp. h YS-2021. The sequence goes on from OZ024928.1 coordinate 144,798,828, forward strand.
ATTTTCACTTGGCTTTCTGGGGGTATGCTGGACTGCAATACTAAGTCTCATTCTTCTGTCACGAATATGTGGCTTTTGTAGTAGTCTATGGTCCATCTATCCACCACAGTTTCTGGCATGAAAAGGCTTTCTCATTTGAAGGTCTTGCAAACATGTTGACATGGCAGTCTCATTGGTGTGGAAGGAACATGTGCACCCATTGTCATCTACATTTTGAGGTCCTGTTAAGTCTCCACTGTATTTTCATTGACTACAGTCACCAAGCTATATTTCAGCTGTTCCTGTATCTGGAGGAATGCATATGGAGTAACATGTCTTTGGTAATCTTCCTCAGTTTTACTCACTGGCTTAGTGGGGACAGTGGACAGGTGTTTCAGCAATCTGTAGCTCCTTTTATTGCACAAGATGGATAGGACATGTATCCTATTAGCTCTTCGATAGATACCCTGGAGGTGATGTAGCTCTTTAGGTGTTTGAAAAAACTCTATCCTGTTATTTATGTGAGTGCACAAGTTCACAGTTTGCTTCATACCAATCACCCACTCCTGTTGAATGGGGTGCCAGTTTCAGTCATAATAGTTTCTGACAATATCTAGCATTACTTCATACAGTCTGTCACATTGGGATTGGTATGACTGCGCATTCCTGCTATATGCAATAGCCTGTATTTTTTCCAAGATGGTTGCCTTCTCTCCAAGTGTAACACCCATTTTTTCCAAGGTGATTTCATGGCCAAAAGCGAGTAGTGCGAGGAACAAATTTCCATGATAACCTGGGGCCATTTCAGACTTAAGCACCCCTCTTTCAACCATATGTCTGTCAGGATGACTTTCACGTCTTCCCATCTTGAATTTTGCTTCTTGAATACCTTTGCCATACTCCGGATACATGCCTCGCTTTTAGTCTGCACCAGGAAGACGGCCACCACCTGACCTTCACCATTACCAATGTTATTGATGGTATACAAAGGCACTCCCTGATCATTGGTTTTATGGGTTTCATCAATCAGCAAACCTCTGGGAATCACTGAAAGGCTGAGAGCATTTCACTGTCTTGCATAAAGAATCCCATCAGAACTCCGTCCTCATCAGCTAGGCTCTTCACTCTGGCTGGATCTTTTTTGGATATAGTGCCATTGTCTTCCCTCTTCTGTTGTTTAGCCTTTGTTGCAATATTGTGAATATCTTTCATTAATAATGCCTTGCCGTTTTTCTCTGAATATAACTGTTCTTTTTCTTCATATTGGTATTCAGGGAGAACATCTCTGCAATTTCTTTCTGAACTTCTTTCCCAATAATCCTCTGCTTTGTTCCGAATTTGAATTCTACCTCTGTAACCTCATGATTGTGGTCAGAAATCATGTTGAATAAAAACAAATCCAGGCCACCCAAAGTAGCCTTGAATTTAAGGGTAAAAGGGCAGTCCGTCTTCTCAGTCCATGTATTCTGCCTCTCCTTTATTTGGCCTTGCTTTGTAAGTATATCCATGCTTGCAAACAAAATTTATTTCAGCAAAGACAATGTCTGGGTTAAAATATTCATATAATACTTATATAAGCCATATGGCTGTATGTTTATTGTATAAATAAGAACACTAATTTTATTTACAACCTTTGGCATGGCATTGCCGATCACTAGTATCAAACATCGAGATCTATGTCAACTCAAGAAATGTGACCAATTCAGTCACAAGTATTTTGGACATTATGTCTACTCACTGTCTCAGTCCAAGACTGAGACAAACATTTGTCCAACTGACACTGATAGTTTGCTACACTCCATAACTCCTTCTAGACTCTGTGATAGCATGTGTTTAAAGACCCCCTGGCTCATGTTCTGATGCATTGTTTGACCAATTTTTCAATCTTTTTGTTTACCTGTCTTCAATTCCTTATTTTTTGTGTTGTGATTTCAATATTCATGTTGATACCACTTCCAACGATAGTGTTAAGTTTCAGGATTGTCTAGAGTTGTGCAATATCCTTCAGCATATTCACACACCAACTGACCTTCATGGTGTATTATCATACTATTTATCAAATAATGAAATCAGATACAATGGCGAGAAAATAATAATCAAGCCTATCAAAATGCCAATGAACATTAAACTGTGATTTTACGGTATTAGCCAGTTACTTAAATAACACCTTCGTGAAATCACTCGAGAACCACGCACAATATCTGCAGACATCATGTGAATTATTCAACACTCCAACAGTGGCAAGCCCAGCAACTAAGCTTTATTTCTATTCTCTTACACTTCATTCAGGGAGAAGATTGATATACAGACTAAAAACCTCTAATTTTTTTTTTTTTTTAAATTTCTGTATTTAAAACCGATATTTGGAAACACTCAAAATTCTAACCATATTATTACCCAGCAGGCACGCAACTTTGAAATCAGGTTGAATCAAACGGTGAAATCTGGTTGAAATACGTGTAGATTTTGCAAACCATTTTTAGTTGGATCCAACCGGTGAAATCATGTTGAAACCAACTGTTGAAATCTGGTTGAATTCAATGGGTGAAATCAGGTTGAAATACGTGTAGATTTTGCAAACTGTTTTGGTTGGATCCAACCGGTGAAATCATGTTGAAACCAACTGTTGAACTCAATGGGTGAAATCAGGTTGAAATACGTGTAGATTTTGCAAACCGTTTTTGGTTGGATCCAACCAGTAAAATCATGTTGAAACCAACTGTTGAAATCTGGTTGTATTTATTTCTGAAATCTGGTTGAAATACATGTAGATTTTGCAAACAGGTTTTGGTTGGATCCAATGTATGAAATAGGGTTGAATTCAGTGGGTAAAATCAGGTTATTTACATTGTCTTCTTTATTTGAATCATTGTAGCTTGTGTGTCATAATTATAGCTTCTTAATAATATTATACAATAACTATCCATATGCATATTTTACACTTTGGATACAACTTCAAAGTAATTATTTTTTTCCAAGATGACATGTATTCATGAATCATTGTATATTCAATATTCTATTTCTGATGACATTGTAATGATACATAATTTTGCATCAAATATAATTATAATTGCTCAAGATATGTAAATCCATATTATCCAACTAGATATCCATTTTTATGTTTTTAATAGGATCAGTATTATTCAATGTTTTTAATTGAAATTCTTTTTGTGAAATTTAAAAAAAAAAAATTTCTTTGTAAAAAACAAACAATTGTGACATTATTTATAATCAGTTTCTTTTAAATGTTTTATTAAGTTGGCTATAATTATATTGTAATTATAAAGCAGCTATAATCATGTAGCAAAGCCACAATGCTCAGTTCAGATGCTTGTGTCTCGGACAACTTTGTCATATAAACTGAAAAAAAACACAAGAAAAGCCACATTTGTAGAACTCCACCCATTAGTCCCACCTTAATTAGTTGTCAGTTCTGACCACAAAAAACCAGACCTAAAGAAGTAAACACCATGCATGCAATTGAACAAGGGTAAACCCCCACCTCCACCCCTGCTGTGTTATCTAATTACTTTAGTCACTGGTCCAATGTTCTGTGTAGCAGGGTACAGATAAGAAAAACCAGGAACCCCCCCAAACCTCACTATTGTGTGATAAAATGTTTTAGCTTAGGTTCTCTGTATAGAGAAGTTTTCAGTGTAAAATTGCAAACTGAAAACTAGTTCTTTGTGTATGGGAGAATTTTGAGAAACAAATTCTAATTACTAAGTTTTGATGAATAAGTTTTAATTTATCTTTTTTTTATTTAAGATAAGTTTGACTTCAAAATGTTTTCTTTAATTATCGGGAATTGCATTAATCAAAATATAATTATAAATTATAAAAATTATATTTGGATGCATCAGTTAATTAATAAGGAGAATGGATAAAAATGTACAAGTACATGCACACATAATCTATATCATCTTTATAATCTTTAAAAATTAGTCTTTGCTTTACAAATACCTACAAATTCAAAAACAATTGCATAATAGTTCTTTCAAAAAGTTAGACTTAATCACTATATCACCCTCTAGAAAAAGAATTTTCAATCAACGATCACCAGTCATTCATTTCCCAACATTCAACCTGTTTTGTGTTCAATAACATGACTAAGATTTCATGTCGAAAAACCTAACTTGATTTAGTGGTGATTTCTTTATGAAGTATCACTACTTTTTCCAGTCAGAAATCCAGCTTTGAAATAGTGTTGAAATTGTGTCAGTGCCAGTTTTTCAACCAAAAATCACCATGATTTCTGGTCAAAATATCACTACTTTTTCGTGTCAGAAAACTAACTGAGATTTAGTAGTTGGTAATGCACATTTCAACGTCAGGACCTGTTTTCGGCTCTAAAGCAACGACATTTCAAGGTGTGTGCCTGCTGGGTAGGCTTCTATTTTATTAAATGACAAAACTCATTCGACTATCAATTTGATTTTTTATCACAAGAAAAAGAAACTCGGCCAAGCGATTAACTTAAACTCTACCGAGTCGAAGACATTAGAAACTGTGAAAGAGAACAAATTTGGCAAGGATAAAATTGGGGTATCATACATGGTGTCAGACGTTGGGTAATAATGGTTTGTGTCCAGGGTTGTGAAGACATTGGACACACACATAGAATACAAAAGTTAGAAAACGAGAGATTAGAAATACTGAACAATTCCCGCAACAACAATGAAAGAAAAGGACAGGGACATCAACAGAAAACCCCAGCAGAAGTTGACCCTAGTGATGATGAATCATCAGTAGAAGACTCCATGTCAAATTCCAGTAACATGTCTGACAGCAGTGAGGACCCACCAGTATCCACAACTGCTACATTATCATTACCTCTACATTAATGATGAGTACAACCACATCGTTACTGACACCCAAGAAACATCAACCTCAACCACCAGCTCTCACCCAGGAACAGTGACTACACTGTCACATATGACCAACCCTATTTCACATTCTCCCCTTCCACTGGGAATTGCAACCTTCAAACCTCCCAACATTTGCAGTGACCCAGAAGGAAGATGCTACAAAATTCCTGCAAGATTTCTGTAAGCTGGCAACTTTGTACCACTTAGATAATGCTCAAACTAAACACTTGTTGATGATGTCATTGAATGACAGAGCTAAACGATGGTTTACAGCTAAATGCCCAGACATAGGATCCGTAGGGTGTACAGAGATGTTTGATGCATTTTTACCCCAAAGGCATCAATTGGGAGAAAGAAATAAGGTATGACTCATTAAAACAACAATACGAGGAATCGGCCCAGTTATATCCTTAGGGTTGAACAGTTTGTGACCAAATTAAAGAAAACAGATAAGAGTGATGATGCAGACCATCATCAGAGGGCTCCTACCAACCTACAAAAGATAAGTGCTCAGCAGAGGCCCGACAATTTTCAAGGAAGCATTAGGCATTGCAGCCCTACTGCAGAGTGCCGACATGATAACACATGATTTTTCATTCTCTGGTTGTTTTTACCTGATAAAATGAAGGTGCCAGTTTTCCATATTATTCACCCTGGAATTAACATTTTCTGTGATGTATAGCCACAGTATAGTCATTTATCACTGAATTTAATAACAGATGCAAACAAAACGAAACTAATCAGAAAAAGAGGAATCAGATTTAGATAATTCATAGTTCTTATAAGTTTGCATTTATCAAAAAGAACGCCTTTTGTAATATTTACACATCAGCTTTATTAATGACCAGTAAATTGTGGAATGCAATGATTTGTCATTCCAGGTAACTTAATTTCATGGAAAATATGATAAATTTTTAATTAAATATATTCCAAAAATCAATTCTGTTATGGTAGGCCTGTACATACAAAGTACATGATCAAAGCAAGCTAGACACAGCCCGACAATCAGTTTTGGTTTGTACATACAATGTACATAATCAAAGCAAGCAAGACATACAGTTAGTATGTGTTAATAATTGCCTGGCTAAATAAACTTCAAAGGGGTATATCGAAAATCTACACCCAGAATAGTTAGCACTTAAAGTATTTAGATTATTAGCATTGCATTTGGATTTAACTCCTTACTGTCTTGTCAAAAGGACAATTTATACTGTATTTGATTGAACATTTAACAAAATGGGCAGTACCATATATGAAAAATAAAGTTTCAGGGAGTTGTGATGAATACACACACAAACACCTCCCAGCATCCTCTGTTATGTGTAATACACAGCTTTTTACCTCCCCTCTGATAAACAATCCGTCACTCCACACACAACTGGCAACAAGGTGGAAATGACATCACTTTTGTGAGTCTCATACACTAGCTGTGAATGGATACACTGTTTCTTAGATTCTAAGGCAATAGTTTAAAGTTTTATGTCTTTCACATTAAAAGGTTACAGTTCTCATTTGAGAACCTGTAATGTTTATCAGATTTTTATCTTTGTCATGAAAGATGTACTGTTTTGAGAAATAATTGGATAGGAAGTGCAATTTAAGAAAAAAGGGACATTGAAAATACAGTATTTTTACTTTCTTAAATTATCTTAGCTCTGCTTTCAATAAAATTCAAGAACTAGTAAGTTATAGGTCTCTCAAGGGACTGCACCCATTAATAAGCAACAAATTATTATGGAAGATATTGGGCAAATTATCACACTCCGGTCAGACACCTTTAGTTTAGAATCGTGATAATATTTTGTTTTTATTTGCACCAAGTTTATTACTTTTATTCCAACATGAAAAAAATTCTTATTGGAATGTCCAAATTGTAATTATTTAAAAAGTGGCTGTGCATTCACAAATATATATTTTGATTACTGGTAGCAATGAATAAAGGTATTTTTGTTGAAGCAGTTGACTTGAAATATAAATTTTCCAAAGATTTGTTAATCTGCAATTGTATTTTGGTGCCATGTAATGACATCAAAAAGTCCAGTTGGCATTAAAAGTGGATGAAAATTCTGTCACTTCAATTTCAAAACATTTACGTAGGTGAGAGTTTGTTTTTGAATAATAGTTTGTAATATGTTGCAAGATCATAAAACAACCACATTAAGTTCAGCTCATTAAAATGAACAAAGTGATGAACAGATGATAAAAAAATCTACCAGGAATAGGAATTGGCGGTTATTTTAAGTAAGTTTATTTAAATAGAAACAAAGTAAAAATTGTAACTGCTTAAAATCTAAATCAATATCAGGCCAGGATTTCTTCTTCACGATTTTCTGTTGTCAATATTTCAGAAAGTATGTAACATACAGGTATGTTATTTATGTGGTTAGAAAGGTATTATTTGAGAGCTTCTGATAGCTTTTATTGTGGAAAAATCCAAGCTAAAGTGGTGGAGAAATCGCAAGTTGAACAACCAAACTTGTGACAAAGAGAAGCAGATATCCCTGTATTTGCGAAACTGAAAATAAAAAAAAACTCTCCTGACTTTAATTTTTCACTCAAATTTCATCAAACTTGGAGGAATCTGTCTGTATCCCCTGATGTATGTGCAAACAAAATTTAAAGTCAATTGAGAGTACAGTTTTGGAGTTCTAAGAGCAAAACAGTGTACAGACAGATGAACAGAATGATGGAAAAATTTGAAAAGAAAAACTAGGTTTTTAGAAGCATCATCCACTCAAAATTTTGAAATACATGGCTATGTTAAAATGTCAATATGCATTTTCATCATCATATAGAGTGATGAAAGCAGTTTCAAATTTGCTTTCTTTTGATTAAAGAAAAAAAAAGTTTAATATTTTTTTGAATAAATGTACAATTCGTTAAATGTATTATCATGTTAAATGGATAATTTCTAAATTTATTTCTGAAGCCTTCTTGTGTATGCCCATATGTATGCTTTTTGAGTTTATCTTAGCCATTTCTATTCTCTCTACCCAACCTATGATAAACCTCTAGTGCATTACCTGAAAGAAGTGCACTGAGACTCAGCCCAGTTTTGGGGTTTCATACCTTGTGCCACACATTGCTTCTCAAAACAGAACAAAAATCAATCAATGTTGTCCTTACTTTCATGAAATGCTGATAGTTTGGGGTATTTTGCTGAAACTGACCCATGACATGGTAAAGTCATAGATGATAAGAAAAAAACTAGCTATTTTTAACTCAGGTTCTTTAAGCAATTATTCATGTTCCCTCCTAGCTATCTTCTCATTCCTTTATTTATCTTGCTGTTCAGATAGAGTTTTAGAGACTCACTCACCAATTCCATTTGCTTTCTAGTATCAACTAGCATTTCAATTCTAAACAGATAGAACTATTATTGGAAGTGGAATTATTGCTGGATTAGGACTTCAGTGACCTGAGATATAATTGATACCAGCAAAGGGGCTTATATTTTATTATTATCATCATTAGCATTGATAATACTGTATAATGACAATATCTAGTAATATATGCATACTCGATCTCATTGTAAAACTTCACCCTTGTATACCTGGGTGCTATCAATAGTTACATACATAAAATAAACATGTTATTGCTAAAAAGACAGTTAAATTGAAACTGCAGGGCTGAAAATTGCTATACCACGCTAAAGAATGCAGTTAAAATTATACATGGCTTTTAGAGTATTGTAAATTGACTATGCATGAAACCACGCAGCTAAAAACTACTAGGCTGCACCAGAGAATGCAATTAAATCTGTACATTACTATTTACGGCTGCTTTAAATGTAAGTAAGATGAATTACTATGCCATGCAAAAGAATGCAATTAGAATTATACATTACTTTTAAAGTGTTTTAAATTGACTATACATGAGACCACGCAGCTGAAAACTTCTAAGCTGCACCAGCAAGGATAATTACAATCAACTTGACCATTAGCAGAGTATCAAATTAGGGTGAGGACTGGATAGTGAACTATTTTGAATTAAATTATGCAATCCAACCTAGCTGCGCTGGGTTGGATCGGTAGCACTACCAGTGTACATTAGTGTGAATTTAGACTGAGCTGAGCAGGGGTTAAATTTACCGCGGCGGGTTGGAGCAATGCAATTAAGCTAGTACATTCTAAACCAGGTGGGTAGGTAAAGGAAATAAAACACCCACTCTGGTTGGGATGTTATAGCCAAAAAGGCTAGAGGTGAGAGGTTTGTGACTAAGGCTGCACGTGAGCTGGAAAATATGCCTCAATTCCTCGTTTTGGAATAACCGACTCGGACTCGGTTACTCACTTGATTATCACCCACAAAATAAATTTCATCATATTTTGAAAATTTTACACCTTACAAAATGAGTAAGATGCACACAACAGGAAAGAATGTTGATATTTCATTGAATTATGGAATAAAGAAGCAGGAAACTTTAACCATTTTTATATTGCGAGATTTGAGGCTTCTTCGAAATATATTATATTAAAAATCATTGTTACACACACATTTAATGTTTGCAAATGCTTAAAAATAAAAGAAAAATAAATGGAAACACCTTATATTAGCAAAACATAAATATATTCATATATTTTAAAGAAAAATTAAATTTTGTAGTAGTTTATACATGTATTTCTATTTTTAGTTGTTTTCGAAGACCCGGTTCACTTTTCTTGCATCCAGCATTAAAGTGATTCGTTTCGTTTCTGAGTAACTGAAAAATCATTCCAGCCCTATTTGTGACTGTATGACGACAGAATTTACTGTGTAGCAGGTTTTAAGCGAGAAGGACAAATTGGCCAAATTAATGTGGCTTCAGTAAGTGGTATTAACATGCGAGTGACAAGTTCCAACGCAGGTTAATAACTTGAGAAACAGCAAATTTAATGAAAATAGGGGTGCCCCAAACTCCAGTAAGGGTAGGCTATTTGTGTAGGAGGTTTTTGAAAGCTAGTGCTACTGCGTCAGATGCTTGGTGGTCCTGGGTGATATAAGACCAGATACAATCCGAAGTCCAGGTGCCATGGCTTTGAATATTTTGCAAAGGAACATTAGAGTTAAAAGCCAGAGTGGCGCTTTAATGCCAGAGAGAATTGAATGTAATGGACTGGTTGTGTAAATTTAGTTTATGTAATATCAAGGAAAAGTCTTTATGGAGCCTGGTATCAGAGAGAGGGACCCAACTTCCTTTATACATGACCAGAAAGAGGGCCCAGCAGGCACACGCCTTGAAATGTTGTTGATTTAGAGTTGAAAACAGGTCCTGACGTTGAAATGCACATTATCAACTACTAAATCTCAGTTAGTTTTCTGACATGAAAAAGTATTGATATTTTGACCAGAAATCATGGTGATTTTTGGTTGAAAAATTGACACGGACACAATTTCAACACTATTTCAAAGCTGGATTTCTGACTGGAAAAAGTGGTGATACTTCATAAAAAATCACCACTAAATCAAGTTAGGTTTTTCAACATGAAATCTTAGTCATGTTATTGAACAGAAAACAGGTTGAATATTGGGAAATTAATGACTAGTAATCGTTGATTGAAAATTCTTTTTCTAGAGGGAGATATAGTGATTAAGTCTAACTTTTTGAAAGAACTATTATTGCAATAGTTTTTGAATTTGTAGGTATTTGTAAAGCAAAGACTAATTTTTAAAGATTATAAAGATGATAAAGATTATGTGTGCATGTACTTGTAGCTTTTATCCATTCTCCTTATTAATTTATAGCAACAACAAAACTGATGCACCCAAATATAATTTTTATAATTTATAATTGTATTTTGATTAATGCAATTCCTGATAATTAAAAAAAAACATTTTGAAGTCAAACTTATCTTAAATAAAAAAAAGATAAATTCAAACTTATTCATCAAAACTTAGTAATTTGAATTTGTTTCTCACATTCTCCCATACACAAATAACTAGTTTTCAGTTTGCAAGTTTACACTGAAAACTTCTCTATACAGAACCTAAGCTATAACATTTTATCACACAACAGTGAGGTTGGGGGGGTTCCTGGATTCTCTTATCTGTACCCTACTACACAGAACATTAGGCCTGTGACTAAAAGTAATTACATAACACAGCAGGGGTGGAGGTGGGGGTTTACCCTTGCTCACTTCTTTAGGCCTGTTTTTTGTGGTGAGAACTGACAACTAATTAAGGTAGGGAGTAATGGGTGGAGTTCTACAAATGTGGCTTTTCTTGTGTTTTTTTTCAGTTTATATGACAAAGTTGTATGAGACAGAAGCATCTGAACTCGGCATTGTGGCTTTGCTACATGATTATAGCTTCTTTATAATTACAATATAATTATAGCCAACTTAATAAAACATTTAAAAGAAACTGATTGGATAAAATACTGAAGATATAAATAATGTCACAATTGTTTGTTATTTACAAAGAAAAAAAAGTTATTTTAAAATTTCACAAAAAGAATTTCAATTGAAGGCACTGAATAATACCGGTCCTATTAATAACATAAAAATGGGTAGCTAGTTGGAAAATATGGATTTACATATCTTGAGCAATTATATTTGAAAGCTGATGCAAAATTATGTATCATTACAATGTCATCAGAAATAGAATATTGAATATACAATGATTCATGAAAACGTCATCTTGGAAAGAATTAATTACTTTGAAGATGTATTAAAATTGTAAAATATGTATGTGGATAGTTATTGTATAATATTATTAAGAAGCTATAATTATGACACACAAGCTACAATGATTCAAATAAAGAAGACAGTGTAAACAACCTGATTTCACCCATTGAATTCAACCCTATTTCATACATTGGATTCAGGGGCCACGGTGGCAGAGTGGTAACACTCTCGCCTCCCACCTCTGCGGCCGGGGTTCGATCCCCGTCATGGCCGTAAGTGGGAAAGCTGGTAGTTGCTTGCTGTTGGTCGGCAGTTTACAGTACAGAACCCTAGCGAACTATATGTACTGGTTTCCTCTGCCCTTCCAACTACCCGTCGTGATATGACCTGTACAGTGTTGAAAGCGACGTAAAACCCCAAATAAACAAACAAACATACATTGGATTCAACCAAAAACAGTTTGCAAAATCTACACGTATTTCAACCAGATTTCACCCATTGAATTTAACCTGATTTCACCAGTTGAATTCAACCTGATTTCACTGGTTGGATTCAACCAAAAACGGTTTGCAAAATCTACACGTATTTCAACCAGATTTCACCCATTGAACTCAACCTGATTTCAACGTTGGTTTCAACATGATTTCACCAGTTGGAACTAAAAACGGTTTGCAAAATCTACATGTATTTCAACCAGATTTCTACATTGGATTCAACCAGATTTCAAAGTTGCGTGCCTGCTGGGGTGGTTTGTTGGGACCCTCAGGAGTTTCTTCAAGCAAAGTTGCGTGCCTGCTGGGGTGGTTTGTTGGGACCCTCAGGAGTTTCTTCAAGCAGTTTACCCTAGACCGCCAAGAATTTAAAACTAGACCAAGGATGCATCTGTGGCCAGATACAAGATGAAAGCAGTCCATTCTACCTATCCAAGATCCTGTACGCAAAACTTTTTCGAACCTCTATTGTTATGGGGGTGTTCTTGTGAAGGGAGCTTGTAAGTAGCTAGGTATTTTTCCAGTGTCGGGAGCAATGTTTACAGAGTTGGTTAGGATTGGTTGTAGTTTCCCAGCTTGTCATAGTGGATCGGCAAAATATCAAACATGTTTGATATTTCACTGACTCCATGACTCTGTATCCAGACCTTGACTCCCCCTATCTTAAAACTGTCCTGAATCTCTACGGTTTGTTGGTCACACTTCACACTTCTTGTCCTATACTCTAACCTTCTTGTCTGGAAGAAATTCCTGGCCTATCGTGGTTAAGTATCAGGACAACACCTCCTGACAGGCCGTACACAAAAACTGACTGTACTTGAAAAAAACAAAGGGTTTATATAGTGTGACTAGGAATTAATCAGTCCAGTCAGGGTAGGTCGGGAAAATGTTCCAGTGTTGTCTGTTTATCAGTATGACTTGTTAGGGCTTGTTACAGCTTGTCTGTTAGGTATTTACAGTTTATTGCGGTAGTTTCCCTGTCTTTCGGGGAGAAAATCATCACAATCCCAAGTCAAGTCGGGATCTTGATCCAGACAAGCCGGTATGTAATACATCCTGTGAGGGAGAAACTTGCCCAACATTTTTGTTTGCTTTTTTCTGACTTTTGCAACCAACCCTAGAGTCATAGAGTCGGTTATAGAGTCAGCTCAAGTGGAACATCCCCATTAGACTGAAAGCCAAGTGCAATTTTGTTTATCAAGATTGTATATCTGCTTATGATTTATACAAATTTACATTTGTTTTGCCTACATAAAATGTCACTCTCCTGTGTCAATCTATCATTTATGGGCTTTAGAGTCAACAACCTTGTGAGGATAACTGATGTGTCAAAGAGAGTGTGTGCACCAGCAATTTCTTTTTATAAAACTGTGAATTTACCTCTATTACATGGATAAACACTTAATGAAATGGAAACTGTGGTTGTTTTTAAGAAATATGTGGTAGAAGAGTCACAAATGACAATCTAAAAAGTAAAAATCGCGAGTGCTGTGAAAAACCAACATGTTGTTTTTCTCGTAGATGATGATTGATGACGTCACAGGTTCATAGCGAAGTTTATTTAGGTTTGAGATAAACATATAAATACACACTGAGGGAAATAAGTTGGTGTAAGTTTTAGTTTACATAGAAGCAAAAACAGCCCATCAATCTTATTTATTCACATGTTGCTGCTTTTTATCAGCTGTGACCTCATTAAGCGGCCCGTCAGGGACGCTTATTTGTTTTCACCGAAGTTCGACTGATCACCGCCGCCGCCGGATTATGGTCTCCCTTGAATAACTTCTTAGCCTTTCAAATTTTTCTTCCCTTCTTATCTTTCCTTAAAACTATAGGGGCGGGAAAAATTTTTGAGATACTTTGCGCAGACCTTAAGCTTTACTTAAGGTAACCTTAAGCATACCTCCAAAACACCTCGTCATCGCGTTTCGGAAAAAAAAACACACACCTGTGCTATAAAATTTATCAGGTACATTCTAGACCAAATTTCCAAGGTTGGAAAGATTTTCTCATCAATCGGACCATAGATGCCTGAATGGGAGGCGTTTTATTTTCGTAAATTTTTTAAAAATGGGTACTTGGTCTGTATCTCAAAAACGGTCAGGATTTCGGCGTTTTGTTGGAATAACTTATTCAGCTACTTTTTGATAATCTTTCACATGCCGAAGTTTTAGCCCTGTATCTGCAATTTTAAGGTCACCTTAATGTCAAAAAACGGGGTTTTAGCCCTCCAGTTCACTTAGTTTTTCACTTTTTTCAACCAAACTTGGCACATATATTAAGATTTGCCAAAGGAATATCCTGACTTTATGGTGACCTTAAACTCAAAATATTAATGGACATTTGGCCTGCTTAAAGTCATCAAATTGGAATAAAATGCTCTGGCTCCTTTCTTTTTCCATTTTTTTATATCGAAATTATCACTGGTATTAAACTAGATAAAAATAATACTTATGGTCACCTTAAACCAAAGGGTTATCCTGAGGTGACCTTAAACTGTTAATATAATTTTGGCCCCCTTAAAGTCATAACATTTGAATAAAGCCATCAGCTAAACTTTGTACACTTATAAAGGATGACAAAAGGGACATTCTCATTTTATGGTCACCTTAAAGTCGCAATATGGATGAAGTTATGGTCACCTTGCAGTGAAATTATGAAGTTTTTAATCTCCAGCTATCGTATTGTTCAGCAGAGCTCGGTTAAATTTGTACACTTTTAAAGATGACATTAGGGACATTCTTATTTTCTTTCCACCTTGGAGTTCCAATACAAGTACAGTCATGGCCATCTTGACGTGAAAATGAGGATTTTCAGCCCCTAACTGATTTACTGTTCAGTAACATCAGTTTAACTTGACATTGATTATACTAAAGTAAGATTTTGTATAACATTTCACTTAAAATTCCTGTACTTAAGAGGCTTCGGCCATCTTAACATGATAAATATATACTTCTTGCTCCCTCCTCATTTATTTTAACACTTTTTAAAACCACACCTGGCATATGTATGCTTAAAAATATTTATGCTGTCTGGCAAACCTAATCTCTTAGTGTTTATGAAGTTATGACATCTTCAAAGAAAAAAATGAGCTATTTATGATGCACTGATGTGGTTATTAACATATTGCAACTGATCAGTGTTCACATAATATAAATTCCCAATTTTAGGCAGATTAAAAAAACCACATTCTTCTGATTCCATTCATTTGGAAATGTGGGGATATAACTTTTCCTTTTTGGAAAAAAAGCTTCAATTGATTCAACTTTTGTTTTGTAGAAGGAGTTGATGATCTAGCTACTTGTTCACATAGGCTATATAAATTGGTCAAATGTATACACCTGACTTCTTTCACAATATAAGATGCTTGAAAAAAAACACTTTCTCATAAACAGTTTTTCTTGTACAGCATTTTATGTATCTCCAGCTGAGTGGAAATGAATGACTTGTCCTTTTCTTCTTCCTCCCCAACTCTGTTGTGTGATATCTATCAAAAGGCACATTCATGGAAAGTCTTTCTATGCAGAAAGAACCCCCCCAACTCCCCTTTAGTGCACACAAAAAGCAAGTGGAAAAAAGAATGGCCTCAGTGGGGGAAGTGGGGGGGTTCATGGAGGGAGATGATAGATAGAGATATATATATGTGTGTGAATCAAAAGTGGAACAAAAAAAAGTGGAATATTTATGCTGTTCTTTCAAATGTATATTGTTTTCTTTTCTTTTACTTTCTTCCATTTCACTTAGACTTCTACATTTAATTAATTTTAGCTCAAGTGGGAAATGAATTTTTGAAACTTTAATGCATTCAAATTCCTGAAGTGATGCACTAAATCACTTATAACTTGAAAAGTATTGCGTTCACAGCATTTTGTTAAAATATGTTATTAGGCTACTTTTTCCACAGCTACAAGAAGTCCAGTAACTTGTTTGGTCTTAATTTTGTGCATTATTGAAGTGTGGAATGGATCATGATCTCCTACTCTTATTCCTAAGCCTAGATTTTTAATTTCAATTGCTAAATCATTCATAAATATTGCAATATATAAACTCATACTTTTCTTTCCCAATAAAGCCAGTAACATTTTTCTAGCACTATAGCTTGACTTGTTTGTAACTTGATTTTTCTTGTAAGCAATAACTCTGAAGCAAAATCAGTAACTTTTGAACAAAAAGTCTAACACACTTTGGTTCACTGGATTTTATTAGTGGTTTTGTTAAGTTTTTAGTTGAAGCACAACCAGTAATTTTAAATAATAGTTCTTAAGCATCTTAGTCCACTGCATTCAATTAGTGTTTTATACTTAAGTCTGATACTAATGACATTTTCAACAGAAATGTCTCTGGTCAGTGTACCCTTTCACTTGAGACCTCTTCTCTGAAAACATTACCAAAGAATGTAGGACATACAGAATCCGGGAAAAAAAATGCCTCCTGGACAAAATGCCTCACAGAAAAAAATGCCTCCTGGAAAAAATGCCTCCTAGAAAGAATGCCTCCTGGATATTTTGTGACTAGGAAAAAATGGCTCCTGAGAAAAAAAAGTTATTTCAACTTGTAAACATGTTACATATGAAACCTATAACGTATAATATCAAAAACATGTTAATTTCAGATATGTACAATCAAAACCAGAACGTACAATATCGTGAAGTACAAATTACAAATATCTTCTTGAAAGGGTATCCCTTCAGCTGTACTCTGGAGCAGTTTAAAAGCAGGATTTATGGCTGTGAGGTTTCTTGATGAAATAGTTGTGGCCTTTATGGCTTACAATATGCATTCTTATCGAATTACAACATAGGTTATCCCCTCTGTAAGGAGTTGATCACAGTTAGATGCACTAGGAGGGGCAGAAATGTAATTATAAGAAAAACACGACACCTGTCATAATGGAAACCAGGGATGAGCAGCCAGCCAAAAGAGTGAGAAGTACCAGCAAAACCTTACAAGAGAAACTTACATACCTTTGTACAGCTAAGCAAAATGGGTAAAAGACTGTGAATTTTGCACAGGCATTGGCGACTGTAAGACTCAAGTGGAAAAAATGCACAATGCACAATGCAATAAACTTTACATTTTCTATTCCTTGTGATGCATATCTTCACATCTTTTACGGCTTACTTCACATTTTTTCATCAGGGCCGCTTCGTTTTTGTCAGCAAAAACATTTTTCTACTTTTTCTCTGGATTTACAACCATCTCAGTTAATATAAACACTTAGATGAAAGTCAGCCAGCGTAATAAGAAATATGTGTGCACTTGTCTAACTTGGAATATATACTTCCATATCTCACTTTCTTCTCCTCTGATAAATAACTTTCACAGTCTTGATAAAGACTCAAATTATAAGAACAAAATGTTGCAAATGTACATGTATTAATTCAAAAGCTTACATTTGACTTTGTCAGAAAGTACTAAACCAGTAAAATTCTGTCATATAAGGGAACACTTTATTGAATATTCTATGAGCTGAAGCAATATTAAAGTCAAAACTGAACTTTTTGACAGATCTGAAGAATTTTGACAGATCTGGCCAATACTGCACTCAGCATTGTTGTAAATTGAACTGAATTGTATTTATTTGGATTTAATGCAACATATTTAGACATATATTGGTGTCAGAGGAAGAAATCAGTGACAGTACTCATTAATTACACCTTTCAAGTGTATATAAGTAAATTTTGGTTATGTAGATAGCTTGTGTAAAGACTAACCTCTTACATGGTTTAAACATTGCCTCAAAAAATACCCAAGGTTAGAACAATATCTACACAGTCAGATATATTTATAGGTTTTGTGGTTGAAAATCTTGCAATGGGTCTGGTTACAGTTTGAACATTACATATCCTTGCATGGGCCCAATCTCTCGTATATTAATTCAGTGTTTATTTAATGATTATTTTGTGGTAAGATAAGTTTTTAAAACAAGGAAAAATCTATTCAAATTTATCATAAAAATGGTGCAGCATATATGTACTATACATGTACATGTGTTATTTAATTATTATGAAACTTGTTTCTACTTCCCTAAACATATAATTTTTAATATGAGAGTAATATAAAGGTCTCCAAAGGCTATTTGTGTAGTTTATTGTTGCACACTGATATATTATAGCATAACAAATAAATTGCATTCAAAAACACTGAAAAATGCATACTTTTGAAAATGTTGATAGATACATGAAAAGACAGTTTGACTATATTTCCTCTGGAAAAATACCAACAATCTTATCAAGGCTAATTTTGTAATTTACTTTGCCTGACTGGTGTATTTTATCAACACAAAAAAACATTCCAACACACAGACAATAAATATGTTTGTACATGAAATAGCTTACTACGGCAGTTTGTTTACAAACTAGTGAACCTGTGACATCAAGACTAGTATTTTCTACGAAAGTTATCGAGTGAAAAGTAATGGCGACAGTTGTAAGAAGCTTGAAAAAACTGACAGAAAATGGTTGAATATAGCATGTCACCTTGTCCAGACACATCTTATTTTTACAAAAATTGAAGTTTCACATCTTTGTGTGTCTATTGACAACAGTTCTCAAATGCTTCCTATGACCTTTAATGTCATAAAAGACAAATGCTGTATTTCAAATAATAATCCATATACAGTAAGAAAATATAGTTCTTTTTAAATGAAAAAAGCACAGAACAGTTTAGGGTGATGGGGATGGCTTTTGATTTATTTGGTTTTATGTACATAAGCTTTTAACAGGTAAAGTTTAACGGCATAATTTGGATTAACTCAAATTTTGCATACCCATCTGTATAAACAGAAAAATTCAATTAATTTAACTTTCACATGTTCTGGTAAATTAGCATAAATTGTCTCTGGTGTTTCACAAAATTACCAGGAAAGCTGAAAATGTCTAATCATGTACACCTAAATGGAGAAAGAAATAATGAGTACAATAAATCACTTGAGAATGACTGTAGTAAAATTTACAATGCACGCTGTGCATTGGAATCATCTGGCTGTCTCTATGAATAAACAACACTCCAAGCCAGGTCACCTCAGATGTAAACACAAGTATGCTAATGTGTAGGAGGAATCCTCTGTGATGTATGCATTAATTTAAATGTGGTAAAACTCATTACAAGGAAAACCCCCTGGCTGAGACAAGTCTTTGTATTTCATCCCTCAGTAATTTCCCCACTGATCATGATGGGTCCATAATGATTCCATGTATGTCAGATTTAGTGGAATAAGAAATACAAAGACTTGGAGCAAGTATATGTACACCTAAATGGAGAAAGAAATAAGGAGTACAATAAATCACTTGAGCATGACTGTAGTAAATTTTACAATGCACGCTGTGCAGTGGAATCATCTGGCTGTCTCTATGAACAAACAACACTCCAAGCCAGGTCATCTCAGATGTAAACACAAGTATGCTAATATGTAGGGGGAATCCTCTGGGATGTATGCTTCAATTTAAATGTGGTAAAACTCATTACAAGGAAAAACCCCTGGCCGAGACAAGTCTGATTCCATGTATGTCAGATTTGGTGGAATAAGAAATACAAAGACTTGGAGCAAGACTAGTCTGGCCAAAGACTTATTGAAATATTTCAAGCGATGGTCCTCAAAGGGTTGTAGTGGAAGGCCAAGCATAATGAAATTTGATTTAACCACGGACAAGTGGTTAGAAATGGCTTAATGAGTAAGGCTGTTGAAAACCAAGAATTCTAAAAACATGAGGGTGATGGGAACAAAGGGCTGGGAGGTGAAATTTCGCATAAATGGCAAAAGAAATGAAATTCCTAAACATATTGGAATATGACCTCTTTGTGGAATCCACCAGGGCATGTGGATCTTATCATTGGCTCTCTTGGAGAGTGTCTGTAATTGCCGAGTATGACCTGAAATTATATAGACCAGTCTAGTTCCATTACACCCTCTGGAATAGCAACCCAAAAAAGGGTTGGAGTAAGTGATTGTAATGCAATGAGGTGCTGAGTACCCAAAGAAAGCCTAGACAGATGGTCTGCGACAGTATGGTCTTTACTTGGGATGTGGACAATGATCAAGTCTATGTCCTTTTTGGCTGTAAGCATTGCAACATTTCTGGTGATGGCCACCAAAGTTAGATGCTGAGTGTGACCCGAGTTCAGAACATAGACAACAGCTTGGTTGTCACAATGCATAGTGATAGACCGCCCATGCCACTTTTCCCCAAGATACGCAACGCAACTAGAATATTAATCATTTCTAGATATACTCTTTGGTAATTTTGAAAGCCTAGGGGAAAAGTGATAGCATATACCTCACCATCACACACAGCACTGAGACCTTGCAAAGAGGTGTCTGTGTGTGTGAATAATTGCTTATGCGAGAAGGTAGTGCCATTAAACTAAGGAACAAACTTTCAGAACCAGGCCAGGTCCCTCTTGAAATCAATGTCTAATGTAATTTTTGATTGTTTATCAGTCAACCTGAGGGTATTAAGCATACAATTGAGAAAAGGCCTGAAGGAATGGATGCACCTGATGATATATAATAGTCAGCCCAACAAAGATTGAAGGTCCCACCTAGTACAAACTGCTTTAAGCACCCATCTGTGTCATTCCTCCTGAATTTACCCAATTTCTCCTCAGGGACCGATATCGTGAATTGTGTGGTATCTTTAATGACTCCTAAGCAGGAGGCCCTAGTGGTGAGATGTATTAGCTTTTTGACAGTAACATATAGGCCTAACTCACCCAATAAACTATACAGGGCTTCAGAAGACTTATCAGCCTGGGAGGGGTTAGCTTGAACAATAATATCGTCAATATAGTTTGTGACCTGAAACCCCTTTTTGCTCATCATGTATCTAATGGCATCACTCAGCCTTTGAAAAATCGCAGATCTGTGAATGAACCCAAATGGGAGACCGATGTCAATATAGTAAGAATTGAAGTGTAAACCAAGGAGATTATAATCAGCAAGGTCAATTTTTATGTGCCTAAAGGCTCTAGAGATGTCTATCTTGTAAATGAGGGACCCTTTTCCTAATTCCCAGACATTTTTTGTGATATAATCAATAGAGGGAAGAGTAAGCATAAACTTGGATTGTAAGTATGTGTTGCTTGCTACTCCTGCATTTACTGATTCACCCTGGGGGTAACTTAAGTCAATTATAACCTATCACTGCCAACCTATCACTGCTAACTATCACTGCCAGGCTTCTTTAATGGGAGGTTTTCCAAAAGGACCCAATACTGCCCCAAAAGTTTTCTCCTCTAGAAGATATTTGGTAATATCATTTGGAAACTGGGTGGCAGAGCTATGAGTCTTAAGGGTGGAGGATAGCCTGGTATTTGTGTCAGAGTCTTATACCAGTAATCAATTAAATGTTTTTGCCAAGCCTCTGCATTCCGCTGGGAAGGAACCCTGACTTGAGCTTTCATAAAGTTCTGAGTGCCTCTTGCCTTGACAAGTTTATGAATGTTTAATAGGTTATCAGTGGCTTGTATCACCTTTTGGCATTGGGGAAGTACTTGATCCTCTAGGGGAATGAAGCCAAATTTGCCAGAATTCTGAGCACCCCAGAGCTTAAAGGTACTGCAAGAGTAGGCCTTTTCCTGTTTGTTTTGGTGCCTCTTGTGAAACCTCCGAGCCAGTTCATATTTCTCCTGGGCCACTTCATTTTTGTAATCAGTTTCACAACAGACGACATGTGGTGAAGACAGCATTTTATCCATACTCACACCTACCTTGTCAGCAAAAAACATGTTGTTGCCAGCTTGTAAAGACTTATTGGTACATGTATTACTACTACCACTGACCTGGATGGTGTCCTTTCAACACTGTGTATCAGCCAGTGGAGAGAATCTGTTATGTACAGCAATGCTGGTTACTGGAGAGCAGTGGGCGTGAGAAACAGATCTAATAGCAGAATTGCTTCTATTTATTCTTGTAGAACGTTCTTTTTGAGTTCTCACAGTATGGAAGATGCACTCTACTGACTGCTTACTGGCAGTATTGTCATTAATACTAAAATCAGCAAAATGTAGACTAGGTATTTTAGTTTGATCACACTCACTACTCCCAGATCTGAGATTCTCGGTGCTAATTGGTTGCATTTCATTGCCTGAATTAATATTTCCTGGGAATAATCGTCAACCAACACTTCAGAAGTTTTCTTTACATTTCTAAGTAGAACTTCAGCAAATGAACATTTATAATATTATAACCAGTCATGCTTCCAATTGGTACTTTGACCATTATGTTTAGTATTTGAATACACAGTTCAAGTAGGATCAAGTTTTGGGATCACACATTTTTCTACTATTTGTGCACTGCAAAATTGCAGTGCCTTAGTCGTGTTTTAAATGCCGACAATCTTTCTGGGGGTATGTTAGATTTACCTTGTGCAAAACATGCTGCACAGACATGTAAATATTTCTGACCATTATTTTCGTGATCAGCACTCTGGCCACAAGTACCCTTCTGATAGTAACAGCAGGGAGTTGGTTTGTTTTTGAAGTGTGTGTTGCGAGTTTGCTTGTCTGAGGTTACTTTTTTAGCATGAATGTACACATTCAATAGCACATTCAATAGCAATAGTTTTTTTGAATGTGTATATGAACTTAAGAAATGGAAATAAGTAATTGATACTGCATAACATATAACTTACTTTTATCATTTTCTTAATATCACATCTGTTGATAACTTTAAAATGAACTTCTGCAATAAGTTTATTATCTGTATGCACTCACACAGTTATGTTTTAAAACAAACACTGTCGGGATTAATCTCTAATATGAATATTTTGAAATGTTGTATATTTCATACCATTAAACAGTTTTTAAGTCAGAGAAAGCACTTGGAACAGTAGATTCATAGTACAAATGTATTCTGACCTTAGGCCCTCGTACATTCATATCTACAAATCCACTGTTCCTTGTGCTTTCTCCATGATAAAATTACTGCTCAGGCTTGAACTGTTTCTCTTTTATTCTTTGATTGAGAGGCAAAATGTTTTAATATTTGTGAATTGAAGTAGGGCTTATTATATAGCTTTCATAGTGGCTTGATCTGAAAGGACTGATGTCCAAAAATTAGTAAATGTTCTATGCAATAGCAGAATGATGCCACAAAAGCGTTTTGTGTAATACTAAGTGATTTACAAAATATAAAGACAGTGAAGAGAATAGTGTGATGATATATATGAAATTTATGTCATGATATATGTTTATTAATTTTAATGTTGTAGACTGATCCTTCTTTATGTTAATTTGTGAAATGGACTGACTTTATTCCAGTTATTTGCTAATTATTATGCTAGAAAATATCTAATCTAGGTTATAAATTAAGTCTTTTCAATCTATATCAGCTTTTCATACTTAATTATTTATGCATCCCATGCCTTGGGTCATTGAATGTACATATTCAATGATTTCAGCCATTGAATCTACACATTCCATAGCTCAGCCATTGAATGTATACATTCAATGATTTGCCTATTGAATGTACACATTCAATAGCTTGACCCATTCAAAAATGGTGCCTTGGCATAATGGCTGTCAGTCACCCACCACAGGGAGGATGTTCGGGTTAGTGTTCTGGCAGCATAAGTTATAGTCATATTTGTGTCACAACGTTCCCTGGCTTGTTGACCTCTGTGTCCTTGGCAACCAGCTGGACATCCATGGCCTGCCATTGTGTGCCCTCAGAGAGAAAGGGGCAAGTGTCACTTTTGAAATTGAAGTTGATCTGAACACATAAGTGATTTAAAATGATGGAAACTGTGTTTGATTATCTGATAAATAATTTTGTATTTTGTATTGATTTTATGTTTTTAGTTATTTTAATCTGACAGACGGTCATTTAGTTATATGTAGATATTATCATTTTCAACAACTACTTCCGGAACTGTCAGTGTGTAATTGTGATAGTACATGGAGTTGAACTGACATCGTTGCTGATGCCTGTGTTGAATTCTCAGACAACCTTATGCTTGTTTTGGCTATATAGCAAGATAGAAAGGGATGGTCTAACCTATTATTTCCTGTTTTACTTTGCCATCCATTTATGCTTACTATTACAAGCAAAGATTGTCTGAGAATAGGGTGGATACCCAGCTTTAGAGTTTATATTCTAGTGCAACATGACTAAACTAAAAAATAAAAACAAAAATTAATGTTCAAATTGCCATAAAAAACATTACCCAGTCACAGGTAAGAAGTGTCAATTGAATGCAAGTAAAAATATGAACAAGCCCAGTACCAATGTTCAGCCAATGACATCGTCATCTAACAGTGATAGTGATGTTCGGGACTCAGGGGTGGGTGCTAAGCAGAAGGACTGCTCAGATAAGAGGGTTTCGACCCCAGGTCATTCCAGACCCAGTGATGACTCCCAGTCCTCTGAGGATGAGCACCCAATTGAAGGTTTACAAGCACTCATCATGAAGGAGCTCCAGAGGGTGAATGCCAGGCTGGATGACGTGGAAGCCAGGATCACAGGCATCACAACAATCATGTCAAGGACTGTTCAAAGTTATGTACTTCAGACTATCCCTTGAAAAAATGTTTGTAAAAGTAAGAAAAGTATCAAAAGTAAGCGTGTCTCTGAGTCCTCATCAGATGAGGAACTCCTCCCACCAATTTCAGTACTCAGAACCTATCGTGAAATTCAAAAGTAAGTTGATGCTAGATCACAAATTGAAGCATATTCAAGGGTTAAAGGTAAGAGTAGTGAAAAGTGAAGTCTAAATGGAAGGGGGGGGGGGGGGGGTAGACGTTGTGGTATCTAAAAAGGTGGCATAGCCACAAGATAGTGTTTTAGGTGGCGTCACAAGACAAAGGGTCACCTATGACCAGCTGTCTTTGACCCAGTTCATGCAAGGGTTCACTAGAAATATTTTGGACGAATCTGATAACAAAACTAGAGTGTAAATGCTGGACTTTTCATGGGGGAGTGCTGAGGCCACTCATGCTGTGCTGTGCACAATGGAGAGGGGCACAGTGTGTTGGTTTGATACCAGTCAGATTGATCGGATCAGGCGGGCACATGCCTACATACATAGTCACTTTAGAAAGCAAAATTGGGGCAGGAAAGAACAAGATGCTAAAAAGCCATGGGATTGCAAATCATAATAAGTAGGACAATGCCAATTCTCCAAAATTCATGAATATTGGGGTAAGATCCACAAACATATATGCTCATTTTTTTGTTTGAATCAAGGTCGCATCTCGGGTATCTTGAGAAAGAATGTCATAATTCCAAGCGTCATATTTAAAAAAAAAATCTTGGGCTGCTCAGAATCATGGTGGTGGGAGGGGGGGGGGGGGGGCTGAGCAGGACAAATCAAGCTAGTCATGAGGTAGTTGTTGACAGAAATATTGCACGTTCTGTTATGTTTTCTGACGCTATGCGTCAAGATGTTTTTGATGTCAGTAAATATTTGTCAAATGATTGTATTAGTGTTGTGAGTAAACGTGATGAAGCCATGTATTGTGATGTGAGTTCTGCATGTGAGTACTGATATTTTTATAACAATGCTGTGTACAGAAAATGTGTTTAGGGTCTGTTGGCCCATGGAAAAAAGGCCACCATGGTGGTTAAGCAGTTTTATACACCTCAAAGTGAATACTGAGGGTTTTGTAGCCAGACCTGAACCCAGGTCAGTTAAAACCAGAGAAATCTCAGAATATGTACCCCAATAATGTCACCAGCAAACTTCCGGTCAGTGGGACTGGGATTTTAGGTTGTCCTGATTTTCAACACAATGACAAATTTGTACCCATTGTTCCTGGTCAAGATAAAAGTGGCACCTCCTATGACAACAATCGGGGCTAATTAGCCAGTCAACCACAGACAATAGCAACAATGGTTATATGCACAATGGTCAGTGTGGTTCAGACAGTGTAATCGATGTTTCAATGGGAGTCAAAAGCAATTGTAAAGATGTGTCAAATGTTGATGTAAATACTCAAGAACACAATAGTAAACATGTCAATGGTTATCAAGTGAATAATGTCATGGTGTGAGCTTGGTTCATTGAAAGCAAATGTGTTCAGTGTGTGTCAAGGTATTGTTATACCTGACAATATGATTGACAATGTTTTACTTTATGATGTCAATGTTAGGCTGTCTGGTTTTAGTCTTGAATTGTCAAATCCAGTGGTATTGAAAGATGGCTGGAAAAACATGTAGCTTATTTAGACAAACACTGCAGTGATTTTAGTCTCCAGAAGAGGCAAACAGACTACACCTTTGGTTTTGTATCACTTAACAACTTGGCCATACCTGACAACCCAGGTCATATTGGTGACGAGGTCAAGGATCCAATTAAACAACATCTTTGGATCAGACTCACTGGTATCTCAAACTTTCTGGGTGAAAGAATCCCTGTTGAGTCCCAACTAAATGTTGAAGAGTGGAAAAAATTGTTTAAAAATTATTGGGATCATTTAATACATTTCATTGCATTTGGTTTTCCTTTGGACTTCTGTACTGTGTCATGATGGTAAAATCTTTCATCAGCTGTCGATTTCCCTGCTGATGTTCAAGCTTATTTAGATGAAGAAATTCAGCATTAATGGCCCCTTTGATGTAAACCCTATTCCAAATGTTCACATTTCACCATTTATGACCAGAGAAAAGCCAAATGCTCCAAATAGACGCATCATTATTTATTGACTTATCTTGGCCATAAAATGCTTCAGTCAATACAGGAGTTGACAAAAATTCTTATTTAGGATCAGAATTTTCACTCACTTTTCACAACATTGATGACATCCCAAGAGAATTGGTTAAAATTGGACCTTGCATCATTCATTCGACGTGGGGGCCACGGTGGCAGAGTGGTAACACTCTCGCCTCCCACCTCTGAGGCCGGGGTTCGATCCCCGCACGGGCTCAAGTGGGAAAGCTGGTAGTTGCTTGCCGTTGGTCGGCAGTTTACAGTACACAACCCTAGCGAACTCTATGTACTGGTTTCCTCTGCCCTTCCAACTACCCGTCGTGATATGACCTGTACAGTGTTGAAAGTGACGTAAAACCCCAAATAAACAAATAAACATTCATTCGACGCTTTACGTCAAATTTTGGAACGCCTAGGTCTGACTATTAGTGAGAAAAAGCTGGAGCCCACCACCAAGGCAATATGTCTTGCTGTGTCCTTATTGATACCATTAAGGGCACTGTCGCCATTCCTGATGATAAAATGTGTCAGGTAAAGCGAGCTGTCACTGAGTGGCAAAGTAAGCAGCATTGCACCAAGCATCGACTCCAATCACTCTTGGGTCAGCTCTTATATGTACACAAGTGTGTGCGTCCAGCTAGGGTTTTTCTTAACAGGATGTTGGATCTGTTGCATCAAAATTATGATGTCTTCACTATAAGATTGACTCAGGGCTTTAGGCATGATTTGAGGTGGTTAAGCTGGTTCGTTGAGCAGTATAATAAAGTTTCAATGTATACCCACAGGAAACTTGACGTCGTTGAACTTGATGCATGTCTCGACGGTTTGGGTGGCGTTGGAAAAATTATGTGTATCATTTTCCAATTCCAAGGCATTACCTTGGTCTCACAGTAGTTCACCTTGAGATGGTGAACATTCCCGTGGCAATCAAAACCTTGACAACCTCTTTTGGGCTAAAGGAAAAGTTTTGGTCAAATGTGATAACCAAGCAGTGGTTGCAGTGCTCACACATAGTAAGACAAAAGTTGCCTTCTTGACTATGTGTGCCAGAAATGTTTAACTTCTGGCTGCTCTGTGTGACCTAGACATCAGTTATGTGCACATAAGATGCAAAAATAACGTTATTGCAGATTTGTTGTCTAGGTGG
This sequence comes from Sabellastarte sp. h YS-2021, assembly GCA_964017235.1. NCBI lineage: Eukaryota > Metazoa > Annelida > Polychaeta > Sabellida > Sabellidae > Sabellastarte > Sabellastarte sp. h YS-2021. The sequence continues at coordinate 144,826,563 of OZ024928.1, forward strand.
GTCCCTACAGCAGAAAATGTCCTTAAGCTTCAGTCACATGTTCCCGACCCTTTGTGGCTTCAGGTATGAAGTCATTTCCTAGAATTAGATAATAACATTTAATTTAGGTACTCAGATGCTGCACTTTGTTTTGTAGAGCCAGTGTTGAAGAGTTTGGCTATGGGAGTCAAGAGTGTCTGTTATCTGCTCTAAGACTAAGAACAGACCGATGCTATACTATGCTGTTTAGGTCCTTTGTGGCCTTTTGTGTGTGTGCAAAGTTGAATATATTTAATTTAAATGAAATGCATGTTTTGTCGTACCTGGAGTACCTAGCCACCAAGGGGGTCTCTGCGCATATGTTAGCAAATCACATTTCTGCCTGCAAAGCCAAATATACAATGTTTGGTTTACAGTTTGCCAGTGTGACAGTATGTATCTAGGTAAGATTTTCAAAGCAGTGGCTGTTGTGGCTGCTGCTGAGGGAGGGTCAGCTTTTGGAACACTTGTGGCTGCTGCTGTTGCAACTGCTGGGGTTGCTGCTGCCTCTGTCTCTGTGTTGAAGTGCCACAATGCTCTGCCTGATAAAGGCACAAAATACAAATAATAATTAGAAAAGTAATTTACTTAAACATAATACTAGTGCATATAGAGAATATTCCACTACATTATTATTCTTCTTATTATTTACAAACTATCAAAGTGTTTGATTTGGATGTGTATCCAATTCTAACTAAGGCAAACAAAAACATGTAATTTTACATATCTATATATTTAGTTATATTTGGGGTTTGATTCGCATGCAGCACCCAGGATAATATTGCAATGTGGTTTGGTTCAGGAACTGGTGCAAATTAGATCTTGCACTGTAAACCCGCAAGCATCAGCAAGTAACTTTCTAACATTAAATGCCCCAGCAAAGATTTGAACCAGTGACCTCAGAGGTTGAAGGCAAGTGCTCAAAAATCCCGTGCTCAAGTGCCCCCCCCCCCCCCCCCCCCCCCCCCCCGCCCCCCATAGCACATCTCATTTACAAAGAAATAGTCAGTTGACTGGACACGAAGTATGTACACACACGCGTACCAACATTTCCTACATGTAGGTTTAAAATGTTTTAGGAATACACTTGCAGAGTTCCTGGGACTTTTGGTTAACATCAGAGGTGTATTCAAACCAAAGTGAGCTGTGAATGCCTTTGCCATTGCAATGACAGCCATTGTCCTGTGGAAAGCTTGGATGGGGTTTTTGAGATCCCCTCCCATGGGCTGCATGAGTGCCAACATTATTTCCTGTAGTCGTGTTTTGGCCTCTGACTGCTGGATCATGAGCTGCCCAATCTGAAGGATGAAGACCTGGCTGTCCTTTGAATGGGCCCTCCTCTTTCTTTTGGCAGCCCGGGGATTCTGCCTGACAGCATCAGGGGTGGTTGCAGACAGGCTAAAGATGTTTGATATTTGCAAAAAAGATATTGTGTAAGACATGGTGCACTGATTTATGATGACAGATAATCTTTGTGTTTTACTGATGTTGTATTGTACAAAACATATCTCAATATACATAAGAGTTTTGTACTTTCCTTTTCACAATAACATAATATAGTAACACCCAGCCATTAAGGCCTACAGGTCCGATTAAAATCTTATAACAAATTTATGTATGTGTATCACAGTAAAATTAATCCCAAATTAGAAATTATAAAAAAAAAATTTTACTTATAAGTTTAGACAAGTTCTCATAGTTATAATAATTTTCTCCACAGAGTAAAACTTTTTCATATTTCAGTAGGTGATGGGCCTGTGGAGGGTAGCTCTGGATGTTGCCATGTGCCCTTGGGCTTCTGACCTGGGCAAGTCTTCCCGAGGTTGATTGCAGCTGAACATAAAATGGAGTTACATTTACTACATATGAAGTTTAGTTTTGTGGACAGTGAGCCCACAGATCCATGAAATACATGGATTGTTTTTACAAATCCATGCAGCACCTATCAACTTTCCCCTGTACTTTTCTCAGTCCTATATATACTTCATTACTCCCGTTTCCATTTAACTTATTTTTAAAGAGACTACTAAAGATATTAGTCATTCCTTTCACTTCTTCATGTATGACAGAAAAAGCTTACAAATCACTAGAAATATATTCTTGTGATTCTCAATAAATATCAATGAAATTTAGAGAAGAGTTCTCTTCTGTGTGTAACTAAGAAACCAATGCTGCCCACAAAATGAAGCACACAAGAAACAAGTATTAACTTGCTACTCGTATGTATCACTTAGATGTACAACCAACTGAAACAGTATATTAGCAAATCCTCTAGATTCAAACACTCATAAGTGTTTATTTAACGAATATATACAATATTTTCCCCAAAAGAATTACAGGTACAATTCACATCTTACAACCATCTATGGTAGGCGTATTTCACAACCATAATCCATCGAATCTAGATTCTTCAGATCAACAGATTCGTTTATGATGTGACTTGAATCCTATTCTGGATTAAGAAGCCGTTGATCTACCTTCAGAGGTAGATCAACGGATTCAGATTCATTGGATTACCTAAAATACTGGCGGCAAATTGTGCCAGCAATTTTGTTAAAATTAGTGATTTTTTATTATATTTATAGTGGCCCCCGTGTTTACTACTTTTTCCAACAGTTTGAGTCCAGCACAATTCCCACGTTCGGGTGGTCGTTTCAGTACTTGCTATACTTACCCAAAGTTACCAGAACATACTTTTTTGTATTTGTGTGGTAGCTTCCTGGAGGCTCTTCCTAAAAGTTAGACAAAAGCGGCGATTCCATCGCCGCTCGGACTAATAGCGGCGACGTTAATTCTAATTGAGAAGAAATGAGGAGGGGTAGATGGCCAGCGGCGATAGCGGCGACAGTCCAACTTAAGCGGCGACGATGGGGGAGTGGGCCAACAGTTTAGATCCATTGTTCAAGGCAAGCGGCGATGGCTGTGATGTCTATTTATTTGTAAAATATTGCAGGAAACCCCCACCTGGAGCCTCATCTTTCTTCATTAACATATGATGTACAACTCCACGATGTGATCTCTGTCAGTTTATTACGTAAATAATTCTAGAAATAATGCATTAACATAGATCTATGATGTAGATCTACAAATCCACGTATGATCTCAGTCAGTTTATTAAATATTTCTAGAAAACCCTCACTCTCTTCTAAAAAACAAGCATTCATCACAGCAACAGGCACCCCCATCGCCGCTATCACCGCTTTGTCCAAGTAGAAGTCCAAGTTGACAGAAGTCCGATTTTTAGAATGTACCCTTCCTGGAAAACAATTAAGTGCTGAAGTGATCAACATATCGCCTCTGATTTCATAGTAAGTAAGTCACGTGATGAAACAAAGAAAATCACATAGTTTGTTGTAAAATTGTTATTGAAAACCACAATAATTATTTATTTTCTATTATTAAAATATCATTGGAAAACTATGAATGGCACCTTTCTCGTGATTATTTAGATTAAATAACTTGTTCCTTTTGATAAAAAACAGACATAACAGCCTTCAAAATCAATTTAATAAAATTTATCACATAAAATATATTATGTGCAAACACCTAATATTGAATGGTTTATGCAACAATTATGCGATTTTTGTAACAATTTGGGAGTTTATATGTCAAGTTATTGATTAAAAGGCTGGCCCAAAAAAGACAAAATTTATAACATATTTCAAATACCTCCAAATACCTGTAGCGTGCTGAGTTGTTATATCCTTGAAAATGTGTCTGGTAACCAGAAAAACACAATGAGGGATATTTCTGAGATCTATATAAATTTATTAAGCAACAAAGTGCTAGTGTGAAATATCATACAGTGACCAGTTTGGGCTGAACTGAAAAATACAATACTGCTGACAATAAAATCAAATATTGACATTAATCTAGCTTTTGTAACAACTTCAGACCTTTAGCTTGAATATAATGCTGCAGCTTTGGATCCTAACTGGAAAAAACAGAGTTCATCCTTACTCAGTCATCAATCTTAGTTGAAACAAATCACACATTAACATAACTTTCAGGTTTCACCCTGTAAATGATCTCATGTTTCACCCTGTTAATAACATGAATCCACTGTGAAAACCTCACAGAAGGATTCATTCTTTCCAATGACATTAATTCACTACAAAAACATCACAGAGTCTCAGTTTCACCCTGTAAATCAAAATGTATATATACTTTGTACAACCCAGGTTTCACCCTGAAATTCATAGGTATTGCATCTACCAGTCCAGCATTGAACTGGTGAAATGTTGGCCCTTATATAGTGAAATTACAGACAGAAAAGAACTGTTCAAATCAGTGAAGTAACAAGGCCTCTCATTGGACTAAACTTTAGTCATCCCCAATACTTTGTAAAGACAACTTCCTTTTAATACTTTGTACAAAGTCACATTGAATCAACAATTACCGTTAAAACAATGAAACATACCACAAAATAGCATAAAGACAACAGATATTGAAGTACACAGTTTACAGGAATATGTGCACACAAACGGTTAGTGTTTTATGTATATTAGTTGAATATCGTTCATTTGTGAGAATTTAAAATATGACGACGAAACTACTTTCGTCACATTACCCTCTCACCTGAAGAAAAGAGCTTGTCCTCGAGCTAAGTATTTACAAACTACAGGTTAAACACATAGACAATATTAGACCAAACAACAAAACTTTGTGACTCACATCAGAAATGATCTCGTCATATGTAAGTCAAATACAACACAATCCTGAAATATCAATTTATATATAAATTATTCTACCAACTTTTTAATAACAACAAACTTTTCAAAGGGTATTTTATTATACAAAATTGTTACCTTTGACTTTTCTTTGAAACAAAATTAACATCTACATCAAAGAAACTTTGTTTAAATTACTTTATTTTTAAAACACGCATTTAAACTTTAAATACTAAATGTCTCTGATCCTTTAGCGATTATGATATGGTAAATAGAAACATGTATCAATGGTAGAGTACACAAGTTACCCCTTCAGTTAAGCCTCCAAAGCTGCTGAAATAGGGGAAAACTATATCTACCCTACATTGCTTAACAACACTGTCTATCACTGTAATCTTGGATCTCTCTAAGATTGTTCCAAGGTTACACCCTTTAATAGCATGGCTACGGGAGGGGCACTTCTATGGGGTATAGATGCCATTCCATCTTTTATCCTGTATTAACCCCAGCTTGAATGACGGTGTCTGACTCTGCTGCCTCTGACCTTAGTTCTGTATATCATCCTCAAACAATTCTACAAATCCTTCCACCGGTTCCTTCTGCCAATTTGACATGCACTCTTCATTATCCTCCTCTCCCATATCCAAATTAAGAGGATTTGTGGAAAACAGATCCTCTGGCAATTCCATGGGGGCATCTTGAGAAAATGCATCCCTCTTCTTGTTTTCCTCTACAACAGGTATTGCGTCTTCAATATCCTTGCCAGAATGACATGCCCTCCAGTGTTGACAATAGACAGCAATGTGAATCCGGAAAAAAAAATTGGGGCAATGGGAACATCTGTTCTTGTTTCCGTGCATGTCTTTAAAATGCTGTCTCTCCTCTTTATGGGTGGTGGTAACAAAGCCACATTTGCTGCATGCAAAAAGTGATTTCCTGAAATTAAAATGAATAAGGTTTTACCCTCTTTAAAGGAAGGTTTTTCCCTTACACTTAAAAAATTTTGCAGGTAAGGTTTTACCCTTCAAATATCATCAGAAAAGCATATTTTCAGTTGGAAATCTTCACGATATTTGGGCGTTTTTGTTTTTCATCCAAATTGTGTGGTTTGGCCAACCAATTCATTTGGGCTTGAAGTTTCAGTTTTACCTGAAAAAGAACCAATATCTTGATTTGGAGTTTCAGTTTTAACTGAACCATTTTCTCGTTCATCTAGACCATCACCAGAAATATCATCTACAGCATTAGGCAAGTCTGTCTCATCCTTGAATAGACCACTGTGATCTATATCAGTCTATCAGTTTTACCTGATATAGAAATTTCATCACTTTAGGCTAAACCATCTTCAATGACATCCTCGCAGGGCGCTATATTTTCACATAAATCATGCACCTTAAGCCAGCTGTCTAATTGAATAAAGGATGGCTTAAGTCTATCATGATGCATACACTTCTTCACTGCCTCAGGGTGCTTTTGAATTTTATAAATCAGGTCTGAAACTTTGTCAACCACTAAAAATGGACCAATCCAAGGACTATGCAACTTGCTACTTGTAATTTTCCTAGGAGCAGGATTAAACAAGAAGACTGAATCCCCAATACCATAGCTTTTGAAATTTTTCCTAAGGACTTTTTATGCCTATCACTTGTGTCAATCATCTCTCTGGCTAGGTCATGGATGCTAGAGAGGACATCTCTTAATTCAGCTACATAAGAAGAACTGGAGATTGAAGCTGATACTTCTTTTTGTGGTTCACCCAAAAGTAAATCTATAGGCAACTGAATTTCATACCCAAAAAACATACTAGCTGGGGACTGCTCTGTGCTCTCATGAACTGAAAATCTGTAGGCCATCATAATATATGGTAAAATTCATCCCTGTTTCTATGACTGATGTTTACTAACTTGCTTAACATGCCTCCTAATGTTCGATTAAATCTTTCAACAAAACCATCACTCTGGGGGTGGTAAGGTGTAGTTCTAGGCTTTTCAATATCAAATACTCTACATAGCTCCTGAATCAACCTGGACTCGAATTGTGCTGCCTGGTCACTATGTATTTGACTTTACAATGTCTTGCTGACCAATAGTCAAATTGACCAAACTTTCTTCAAAAACTGGTTGTAGATATTCAGGTAGTCCTACTGTTTCAGACTCAAAGGAGACAGAGCCAAGTTTCACCTCTGCTGTGTCAGACAATACGCTGTCCACTAGGCTACAGTTCCCCAAAGTAGTACCTTTGAAAAGCTCACAGGAATCTTCTGAAGGATTTATAACCCTGATAGGGATGACACTTTGGTTAGGGTTTACTAAAGCTTTTGCTATGAAAAGACCTTTATTTACACATTCATTTCCAAGGATCAAGGGTTCCTTAGTTTCAACAACAACAAAATCTTGGTAAAATGTACCTATCTTAGTGTGAAGTGACAGTTTTACCCATCCTTATGGATTAATCTTTTCACCATTTGCTAACATAATGGTTTTGTTTAGTGGTTCCATCATGGGTCGCTTCTCTGATTGAATGGAATAATACTGTCAAGCAATTCACATCAGTTCCCATAATTTTAGCACTGAGATACAAGCCATCCTCTTGTGCATGCATTTGTGACCCTATGCTAAAATGTGCTGAAGTATGGGTCTCTACATCAGCTTGTTCTAGTTTAAAGGCTCTTTTGGACCAACTAATAGGGATGCCTTGTACTTGTCAAATCTATCATAAATTCCCTGTCAAGCCACAATGAATACAGGACCCAGGGGTTTACTCTGTCTTGTTGCCTGAAATACCTCAAACTTAATAGCTACATTCACTGCTTGCTGTAGGGACTTTGGACGACTCTGGAATGCATCCATTTCTAATTCTCTGTTGTTGAGACTCTATTAAACAGTTCTTAGCTATTCCTTCCCTAAGTTCAGATGGGAGCTCAATGTAAGCACTTTGCACTAAGCCTTTGACATCTTGAGCTAATTCTGGAATTGACTCTCCATCTTTCCTAATCCTACTCCTTAACTGTGCCTTGTACAGTTGAGTTTGATTCTCTCGGTCAAAACGATTACTAAGAGCCTGTACTAGTGTACATGGTCATGTTGCTAACTCTAATGCCATTGTCTGCATGTCCCATTCTGCTAATCAACTCAAACTGAATGAGAAAATCTTTAAAGCTAGTCTCACCATTGAAAAATGGAGCTTTCAAATTTTTAAGATTCTGATTTGATCCCTCAACCTTATGTCTATTTTGATAACCAGGACTAAAAGTAACAGGGTTTTCAAATCCTTTAGGATTCCGAGCATAGAAATATCTTGAAACATACTCTGGTTCCCTCTCTCTGTTTCTAGGGGTATTTTCATAGTCTCTATAGCTATACTCAAATCTTTGCCTGTTGCACATTTCAAGGGAATAGTCATGTGAGACTCTTACACTAGGTCCTCTATATTCACCTAAACTTCTAGAATCAACCTCCCTATAATCTCTACTTTCAGGTAAATAACCCTGCCTTTCAAGATAATTTGTATATTGCTCATACAAGGAATCTTGGTCACCTACATATGGCTTATGTACAGTGGTATCGTTTTCTAGTACCTTCTTGCTCAATGTCTGCTTTGCTAAGGATTTTGGGTTTCCTTTTCATCTATATAATACATGGTTACAGGAGGATCCTTATGATGAGCCATAATACTACAAATATCTTGACAAGTTTCACCTTGTCACTACCAAGTTTTACCTTGGATATCCTCAAAACTAATGAACACAACTAAGTCAACAAACAAACAAAGAAAAAAAAAACAAAAAAAAAAAAACAGAAATATCCCACCACTGCAACCAAATTGTAGCATACTGAGCTGTTATATTCCTGAAAATGTGTCTGATAACCTGAAAAACACAAAGAGGGATATTTCTGAGAACTATACAAATTTATTAAATAACAAAGTGGTAGTGTGAAATATCATACAGTGATTAACTAAGTTGCGGCTGGACTGAAAAATACAATACTGCTGACAATAAAATCAAATGTTGACATTAATCTAGCTTTTGTAACAACTTCAAACTTTTAGCTTGAATGTAATGCTGCAGCTTTGGATCCTAACTGGAAAAACAGAGTTCATCCTTACTCAGGCATCATAGACAGTTGCCTTCATCTTAGTTGAAACAAATCATACATTAACATAACCTTAAGGTTTCACCCTATAAATGACCTCTGGTTTTACCCTGTTAATAACATGCATCCACTGTGCAAACCTCACAGAACCTCAGGATTCATTCTGTTAATCACATGAATCCACTGTGCAAAACTCACAGAACCTAAGGATTCATTCTATCAATGACATTAATTCACTACAAAAACATCACAGAGCCCCAGTTTCATCCTGTAAATCAAAACATACATATACTTTGTACAATCCAGGTTTCACTTTGAAATTCAGACACAAAATTAATACTGGAATAATTCACATATCCTAAGCAAAAGAGTAAACCTGTAAATAAAACTTAAGTCACAGGTTTTAACCCTGTAAAATAAATGATCAAACATAAACTATCATTTCTGATACGTTTCACCCTGCAATAGAAACAAACTATTTCATATTAATCCTTAAATAAATCAGCAGGTTTTACCCCTTAACTACAGGTTTTACCCTTGACGAGTTCATGGTGTGATAGCCAAGTTGTTCCCTCAAAATGTCCAGCACAGATATTGCATCTACCAGTTCAGCATTGAACTGATGAAATGCTGGCCCTTATGCAGTGAAATTGCAGACAGAACAGAATTGCTCAAATCAGTGAAGTAACAAGACCTCTCATTGGACTAAACTTTAGTCATCCTCAAGCTTACTTTGGAAAGACAACTTCCTTTTAATACTTTGTACAGAGTGATATTGAATCAACAATTACCGTTAACACAATGAAACATACCACAAAATAACATTAAAACAACAGGAATATCTGCACACAAACTGTTATTGTTTTACGTATATTAGTTGAATATCGCTCATATGCGAGAATTTAAAATACAACAACCAAACTACGCTCGTCACATACCCACGTGGAATTAACCTCATTTATAAAGATAACTGCCAATGAAATTTAAAGAAATGACATCATGGCAAATTACTTACTTTTTTCATTTTTGTGGTATTGTAGAGCGTTCCATAGGCCACGCCCACTTGCTATATTTCGATGCTTTAGTTGTCACCGTCTGACAAACAAATGGAAAAACTGGCAGCAAAGAAAATATAAAAATTGAGAAAAAAGACATTATGAACAGTTAATAATTGTTATAAATGTTGGCATATGTTGCAGAAATTATATAATATGATAGAAACGTACACGCATAACTGTGACAAATATTATTAACATTTTTTAAATGATTTTCTTTATTGAGAAACACTTCCTGGTTTGGGAAAATACAGGAAATCTTGACCAATTTTTAGAGATTTACATTGATGCCCAATATTTTAAAAGAGTGGGGAATGGCAATTGAATTTTTATACCCAATAATGTTGTTTCTACTCATTATTGTCTGGTATGAGTACTGTTATGGCCGTTTTTCCTTGGTCACAACACTCTTAGGGGTTGGGATCTTATTCTCATATAAGGACCAGTAATCTCATAATCCAAATATTTGTAAATGCCAAATTATATCCAAACAGAAATAATTAAATAGAAATTAGAAATAATCAGTACTCGCCTCTCAGGTTTTTATACAGAAAATTAACTACGCAGTTAAAAATAACAATATTAAAGAGTATTGCTCAATATTAAAGATTTTTCTGCAATAATGGGGAGGAGAAAGTTTGCAATACTGGGGGGATTATACAATATGGAGGGGGTCTGTAGGGATCAATTACTCAATCTATAAAAATGCCCCCCAGGAGGTCTGGAGACAAATCACAAACGATATTGACTGGAGGAAATCCTCATCCTAGCAAATAAGACAGGTCTAATTAGCTGTGTGACAAAAACAAGATGACCAAACACTTAGCAGATTTTTGCTTGCATTTGGACTTGTACAATTTTGGATATCTTCTCACAAAGGATATGATACTCAGAATGTATTTTGAGAATATAACATAGGTGATTTGGTTTTATCTGAATCAATTTAAATTAAATATTTTATCCACAGGATATAATAAATCTAAACTTTTGAATATCTTTAAAAAAACAACAATTTCAAAATCAACCGACACCATGGATACATATATGTGGATACCTTGTCACTTGGATAAAATAACCAAGTAGCTTGTCAAATGGATACATAAATTTTAATTTGTATATGTTATCACACAGGATATAATTATATCATTAATTATTTGGATATATTACCCAGCAGGCATGCAACTTTGAAATCAGGTTGAATCCAACAGTGAAATCAGGTTGAAATACGTGTAGATTTTGCAAACCGTTTTTAGTTGGATCCAACCGGTGAAATCATGTTGAAACCAACTGTTGAAATCTGGTTGAATTCAATGGGTGAAATCAGGTTGAAATACGTGTAGATTTTGCAAACCGTTTTTAGTTGGATCCAACCGGTGAAATCATGTTGAAACCAACTGTTGAAATCTGGTTGAATTCAATGGGTGAAATCAGGTTGAAATACGTGTAGATCTTGCAAACCGTTTTTAGTTGGATCCAACCGGTGAAATCATGTTGAAACCAACTGTTGAAATCTGGTTGAATTCAATGGGTGAAATCAGGTTGAAATACGTGTAGATCTTGCAAACCGTTTTTGGTTGGATCCAACCGGTGAAATCATGTTGAAACCAACTGTTGAAATCTGGTTGAATTCAATGGGTGAAATCAGGTTGAAATACGTGTAGATTTTGCAAACCGTGTTTGGTTGGATCCAACCGGTGAAATCATGTTGAAACCAACTGTTGAAATCTGGTTGAATTCAATGGGTGAAATCAGGTTGAAATACGTGTAGATTTTGCAAACCGTTTTTGGTTGGATCCAACTAGTGAAATCATGTTGAAACCAACTGTTGAAATCTGGTTGTATTTATGTGTGAAATCTGGTTGAAATACATGTAGATTTTGCAAACAGGTTTTGGTTGGATCCAATGTATGAAATAGGGTTGAATTCAATGGGTAAAATCAGGTTATTTACATTGTCTTCTTTATTTGAATCATTGTAGCTTGTGTGTCATAATTATAGCTTCTTAATAATATTATATAATAACTATCCATATGCATATTTTACACTTTGGATACAACTCAAAGTAATTCATTCTTTCCAAGATGACATTTATTCATGAATCATTGTATATTCAATATTCTATTTCTGATGACATTGTAATGATACATAATTTTGCATCAAATATATAATTATAATTGCTCAAGATATGTAAATCCATATTATCCAACTAGATATCCATTTTTATGTTTTTAATAGGACCAGTATTATTCAATGTCTTCAATTGAAATTCTTTTTGTGAAATTTTAAATATTTTTTTTTCTTTGTAAAAAACAAACAATTGTGACATTATTTATATCTTCAGCATTTTATCCAATCAGTTTCTGTTAAATGTTTTATTAAGTTGGCTATAATTATATTGTAATTATAAAGAAGCTATAATCATGTAGCAAAGCCACAATGCTCAGTTCAGATGCTTGTGTCTCATACAACTTTGGCATATAAACTGAGAAAAAAACACAAGAAAAGCCACATTATTAGAACTCCACCCATTACTCCCCACCTTAATTAGTTGTCAGTGCTGACCACAAAAAACAGACTTAAAGAAGTAAACACCATGCATGCAATTGAGCAAGGGTAAACCCCCACCTCCACCCCTGCTGTGTTATCTAATTACTTTAGTCACAGGTCCAGTGTTCTGTGTAGCAGGGTACAGATAAGAAAAAGGAGGAACCCCCCAACCTCACTGCTGTGTGATAAAATGTTATAGCTTAGGTTCTCTGTATAGAGAAGTTTTCAGTGTAAACTTGCAAACTGAAAACTAGTTCTTTGTGTATGGGAGAATTTTGAGAAACAAATTCTAATTGCTAAGTTTTGATGAATAAGTTTGAATTTATCTTTTTTTTATTTAAGATAAGTTTGACTTCAAAATGTTTTTTTTTAATTATCGGGAATTGTATTATTCAAAATATAATTATAAATTATAAAAATTATATTTGGATGCATCAGTTAATTAATAAGGAGAATGGATAAAAATGTACAAGTACATGCACACATAATCTTTATCATCTTTATAATCTTTAAAAATTAGTCTTTGCTTTACAAATACCTACAAATTCAAAAACAATTGCAATAATAGTTCTTTCAAAAAGTTAGACTTAATCACTTATCACCCTCTAGAAAATGAATTTTCAATCAACCAGTCATTCATTTCCCAATATTCAACCTGTTTTCTGTTCAATAACATGACTAAGATTTCATGTCGAAAAACCTAACTTGATTTAGTGGTGATTTTTTATGAAGTATCACTACTTTTTCCAGTCAGAAATCCAGCTTTGAAATAGTGTTGAAATTGTGTCAGTGTCAGTTTTTCAACCAAAAATCACCATGATTTCTGGTCAAAATATCACTACTTTTTCATGTCAGAAAACTAACTTAGATTTAGTAGTTGGTAATGTGCATTTCAACGTCAGGACCTGTTTTCAACTCTAAATCAATGACATTTCAGGGCGTGTGCCTGCTGGGTATGAAATCAATGGGGTATCTGAAACAAATTTTAAATATTGGATATATTGTGAAACAATTGGAATATTTCTGAACCAATTATTTAATGAACCAAAAGGTAAGAGAAATTTGGAGAAATTTCTATCATAACAGTACAATAATATTCACAAATATTTAACGAAAAATTGTCACTTTTTTCTGTTTCAAAATGGCACCTGTCCTTGACCTAAGGAATACTGTAATTTGACTGGTTGTTGTCATTGTAGTAAACAACTCGAAAACAGGATATTTGCCTATTTATGGCATTTTGATTGACACTGTGGAACGGTCTGTTTCCAATAAATACTATAGGAATATAGCGTGAAAAAAACGTCTAAACGCAGAATTTTAGACTGGTTGGCGTGGTCAGAGCATGAAGGCACAGTTTTTGAGTGCTATATTCCTATTCTAACATGACTGTTTAAAATAAAAAACCTAAAACACTTGTAAGATTAACAAAAATTATCCAAGTGACTACAATAGGTTGCCAGTATGTTGGCTGTTCCGTCAATTGAACGGGGAAGATTTTTTTTTCTCCTAACTTATACAGTAAAATTTTCTGTTTATTTTATTTAACATTTGAAAGAATTGTTTCTTTTAATAGAAATTATCCTTTTTACAAACATTTTGCACCGTAACTAATGTAAATAACAAAACCAGAAACATTTTCTTCTGTTTATTTGAAATGCATGGGGAAGTTGCAAAAAGCTTCATGTTGATTCAGAATTTTAGACGGTTTAGAAATGGCTCTCGGCCAATCAGAATGACGGACACATCCGTATCATGTTAGAATGTAGAAATAACACACGACTAGCGTGGGATTATGCAGGGTTTTACAACGAATAGCGATATTAGTAACACGAAGGCGAAGCCGGAGTGTTTCTAATGCGCTATGAGTTGTAAAACCCTGCATAACCCCACGCTAGGAGTGTGTTATTGCTATTCTAACATGACATTTCATTTTTCACATTTATTTCTTGTCTTCTTACTGTTTTAATAAAGATTTGTAGTGCATATTCTTTGTAATTTGACTTTTAAAAAGTGAAGCGGGATTATCGCCCACACATGTAAAACTGGCCGTGAGGTTATGCTCGGTTTTACCACTGAGATTGACCAATCAGAATCGCGGGCACAAGCGTGTCATGTTAGAATGGTTGATACTACGCATGTGGGCGGAGTTTAACTTCACTTACCGCATTTTTTCCACGCGAATGACCACTTTATGTTTCGATTGGAGTGCATTTTCTCGCGAGACTTTTTCCTCTCGAAAAAAGATGAAAAGCAATCCCGCGTGAGGATGGATTGGAGTGGTCCGATTGCGCCGCTTTGAAGTGGTGGTCTGTGGTTCGTTTACATTTTACCAGTAAATCGCTTGGGTAAAAATTGACATGGTGCATTGAGGTGATATTTGAGACAAACAGAACATCCCAATTAAATTGTGCATGTTTCAATTTTCGTAGCTTTGTGTTTCTTGCATGTGCATTGCGTTTCTTCAAGTTAATATATGGTTTATCGCCCATTACATTCCATCTCGTGACCATGACATTTCGTTACACCGTCAACTGGATCCCCTTTTCGTACCCAAATAGAATTAAATAGGCTCCAGCAGGTTAAATGGATCTGTCATGATTATTAGCAATACAAGTACGTAGTATATGTTTGTTTTTATCCATTCTAATGTTAGCCACGTTGAAGTTGTTTTAACGGAATTTAAATTATATTGACAGCTTTGTATTTTATTCTTCTACTGCAACATTGTCAACAGATATTATTCTGTCCAGTAATGTGCCATAAGTGACCTTACATTGGTAAGGTAAAACAAAACTAATTTGTTCCCAAATTTATTCCTCTATTTACAGAAATAATTCTTACAATTTTTATGCCTTAATATACAGTACACACATAAATTAATTTTTGTAATTTCGTGGTTTCTATGTCACAAACAAAGTTTGTTTTCACTTCCAAAGGAAAGGTCCCGGATTTGCTGCACAGAAGAATACACCCACAATTAATAACGGAGGTACACATTTTCTCACATTTTTTTTCAAAGCTTTAATTATATATGCTGACATTTTATCTCCATTATTGGCCATTTTTACTTCAAACCAGAAGTGCGTACCACTGAATGCCCATTTTGTAGATGTATAGAAGTTTTTATTGCACTACAATAGCTTACCAAGTTACCATGTGGGACTAAGTGCTGTCTCACTAATTGAGGAATGGCCAACTTGAGGAAAATAAGCACATAATGAATGGCAGTGTGACCAGCCTCAATTATGACATAGCACACAACTCCCTCCCAGTGTTGGCCGCCATATTGTTCATGCATTTTATTGCAAGGAAAAAATTTAAGTATTTTATGTGGATATATATTGTTGAATACTGAAACTACATCAGGTTGTTCTAGTGCAGATGCCAAATAGCGATATTATGTCCAAGTGTGTTTTGTGGCTATTATGAAGTTTTTATGTCGGCTGACTTATCGGTCAGCTTACATTATGGCATTACTCTGCGGTATCCGCGTAAACAACTTCTCCTCTAAAAAGATACCTTGACTATTGAGGATGAGAAATTGTTCAAGGCATGCAAATCTGTCCATCTGTTTGCCAGAGCCATTACAAGTGAGGTACCCCCACCAAAAGTGTGAAAATTTCAGCACTTTATCACAATTTTCTCATTGACTATTGCAGCGATTTCTCTCATATCTTACATATATGTACTAGGCCACAAGTAGATTCCCTCGTGTGATTATCAGGCCTGGATCTTTCTTAATTTTTTTAATGAATTTTAAAAATAATTTTTAATGCATTAAAATTCATGAAATCCGGCACTAAATCACTTATTTTCTCATTGATTATTGCAGGGATTTCTCTCTTATCTTGCATATATGTACTAGGCCACAACTGGATTCCCTTGTGTGAATTTTTAAAATAATTTTAATGCATTAAAATTAATGAAATCATACACTAAATCACTTATAACTTGAAAAGTATTGCATTTAGAACATTTTTGCTAAAATATGTTATTCAGTTACTTTTTCTATAGCTACAACATGGTGAGTAAATTGGGAGTCTATCTCTATAGCAAAGTGAGTAATAGCTAGTTTCTGACTTTTCAGTACCTTCCATAATGAGTAAAATCACTTGTAACTTGAAAATATTGCAGTTACAGATGAGAATTTTGTATAAATATGTTATTCAGCTACTTTTGGGTCAGCTATAACATAGTAAATTGCAAACCTGCTCATAGCTGAGCAATAGCTATTTTCAGGTTTTCCTGTTGAGTAAATTACTTATAACTTGAAAACTATTGCATTTAGAGAATTTCTTTGGGTCAGCTAAAACATAGTAAAGTTGCAGACCTGTAGCTCATAGCATAGCTGAGCAATAGCTACTTTGAGGTTCTCATTGTTGAGTAAATCAGTTGTAGCTTGAAAACTCATGCATTTAGAGTATTTTCTTGAAATATGTTGTTCATCCACTTTTGGGTCAGCTATAACATAGTAAAATTGCAGACCTGTAGCTCATTGCATAGCTGAGGAATAGCTACTTTGAAGTTATCACTGTTGAGTAAATCAGTTGTAACTTGAAAACTACTACATTAACAGCTTTTTGTTAAAACATATTATTCACCTACTTTTGGGTCAGCTATAACAGCAAAACTGTAGACCTGTAACTCATTGCATAGCTGAGAAATAGCTACTTTCAGGTTCTCACAGTTGAGTAAATCAGTTTTAACTTGAAAACTTGCATTTAGAGAATTTTGTTTAAATATGTTATTCACTTACTTTTGGGTCTGCTATAACATAGTGAACTTGTAGACCTGTAGCTCGCAGCATAGCGTAGCAATAGCTACTTTGAGGTTATCATTGTTGAGTAAATCAGTTATAACTTGAAAAATATTGCATTCAGAGTATTTTGTTTAAATATATTATTCACCTACTTTTGGGTCAGCTATAACATAGTAAACTTGCAGACCTGTAGCTCATTGCATGGCTGAGCAGTAGCTATTTTCAGGTTTTCGCTGTTAAGTAAATCAGTTATAACTTGAAAACTATTGCATTTAGAGTATTTTGTTTAAATATGTTATTCACATACTTTTCAGTCAGCTATAACGTAGTGGAATTGCAGACCTGTAGCCCATTGCATAGCTGAGCAATAGCTACTTCCCGGTTATCACTGTTGTTGAAATGGCTTGTTCCTTGAAATCTATTGCATTTAGAGAATTCACTTTAAATATGTTATTCATTTACATTTGGGTCAGCTATAACATAGTAAAATTGCAGATATGTAGCTCATTGCATAGCTGAGCAGTAGCTATTTTCAGGTTTTCACTGTTAAGTAAATCAGTTGTAACTTGAAAGCTATTACATTTAGAGAATTTTGTTTAAATATGTTATTCACCTACTTATGGGTCAGTTATAATATAGGGAAATTGTTGACCTGTAGCAATATGTACTTTTAAGTTCTCATTGTTGAGTAAATCAGTTGTAACTTGAAAACTATTGCATTTACAGTATTTTGTTTAAATGTGTTATTCATCTACTTTTCAGTCAGTTATAACATAATGCAATTGTATACCTGTACCTCATAGCATAGCTGAACAACAGCTACTTTCAGGTTATCACAGTTTAGTAAATGAGTTGTAACTTGAAACCATTACATTTACAGTAATTTTTTTAATGTGTTGTTCACCTATGTTTTTTGGTCAGCTATAACATAGTAAAGTTATAGACCTGCAGTTCATTGCATACATGAGCAGTAGCTACGTTCAGGTTTTCAATGTTGAGTAAATCAATTGTAACTTGAAAACTGTTGCACTTATAGAATTTCTTTAAATATGTTATTCACCTACTTTTTGATCAGCTATAACATAGTTAAGTTTCATACCTGTAACTCATTGCATTGATGAGCAATAGCTACTTCCAGGTTCTCACTGTTGAGTAACAGTGCATTTACAGTACTTTGTTTAAATATGTGGTTCACCTACTTTTGGGTCAGCTATAACATAGTATAATTGGAGACCTATAGCTCAGTACAAAGCCGAGCAAAAGCTAATTGGGGATTATCACTGTTGATAAAATCACTTGTAACTTGAAAACTATTGCATGTACAGTATTTTGTTGAAATATGTTTTCCACCTACTTTTAACACCTTAACTTTGTACTGTAGGCGCTTTGCTTTTGTGCAAAACTTTAATATTAAAATAAATTGAGTGTATTTTAAGTTTTTAACCCACTTATCCACTCTATCCCATGGTCATTGTGAATGAAAATTATCAAATTAAGAAAAAAATTTGATGACTGAAACATTTCACAGAAGTACTTTATACTGTCATTTGCAGATTATATATTAAAGATAGAGCACCAGTTTAAAAGCTAATAATATATGTCTTCAAAGTTCTTGTTTATCTTCACAGTCCAGTTTATGAAAAACAAGACCACTGCCGCAGTGTGTATCTCCCGCTGAGCATTAAAGGGGAGGAAATACCTTTTCTGAGATATTCACAATTTTTCATTTTCCGCTAAAATCCAAGATGACATTTTTCCCCTAGGCACAGAATACTGTTGTACTACCCCGTGGGTCAAAAATTCGCTCGAAATCGCTCTGTCTGTTACCATTTTGAAGATATTTTCAATGTTTATTTTCTGCTAAAAATCCAAGTATATTCATGTACTACCCTGCGGGTCAAAAATTCACTCAAAATCGCTCTATCTCTTACAGTTTTCGAGATATTAAGACTTTTTCATTTTCCGCAAAAATCAAAGTAGCTATTACTCAGTTAGCTATGGACCTACAGGTCTCAAAATTTGCCATTACACAATACATCAAAAAGTAGGTGAACAACATATTTGACAAAAATCCTTTAAATTCAACAGTTTTGCTGTGATAAGCGATTTACTCAATGGAAAACCATGAAAGTAGCTATTACTCAGTTAGCTATGGACCTACAGCTCTGAAACTTTGCCATGACACAGAACATTAAAAAGTACATGAACAACATATTTGACAAAAATCCTGTAAATTTAATAGTTTTGCTGTTATAAGTGATTTACTCAATGGAGAACCATCAAAGTAGCTATTACTCAGTTAGTTATGGACTTACAGGTCTCAAAATTTGCCATTACACAGTACATAAAAAAGTAGCTAAACAACATATCTGAGAAAAATCCTTTAAATTCAACAGTTTTGCTGTTATAAGTTATTTACTCAATGGAGAACCATTAAAGCAGCTATTACTCGGTTAGCTATGGACCTACAGCTCTACATATTTGAAAAAAATCCTCTAAATTCAACAGTTTTGCTGTTAAAGGTGATTTACTCAATGGAAACCCTCAAAGTAGCTATTACTCAGGTACTTATGGAGATACAGCTGTGAAAATTTCCCATGACACAGTACATCAAATAGTAAAAAACAACATATTTGACAATAATTCTCTAAATTTAATAGTTTTGGAGTTATAAGTGATTTACTCATTGCTGAAATTCAAAGTAGCCATTACTCAGTTAGCTATGGAAATACAGCTCTGAAACTTTTCCATGACACAGAACATTAAAAAGTAACCGATTAACATATTTGACAATAATTCCCTAAATTCAATAGTTTTGGAGGTATAAGTGATTTATTCAATGTTGAAATTAAGAAATTTAAAAGTAGCCATTACTCAGTTAGCTATGGACTTACAGCTCTGAAAATTCACCATGACACAGTACATCAAACAGTAGATAAACAACATATTTGATAAAAATCCTCTATAATCAATAGTTTTTGAGTTATAAGTGACTTGCTGAATGGTCACATGTTAAACTTAGTGTAGCTATTACTCAGCTAGCTATGGTGCTACACCTTGGAAACCTCACCATGATATAGTACATGAAGGAGTTGTTCAACAACATATTTGAGACCAATATTGTAAGTAACAGTTACAAAGATAAAAGTAACTTACTCATTTTGGTCATTGTTAAAAACAGAAAATAGCTATTACTCACTTAGCTATCAAGATAGACCCCTAAAAATGGTACCATCTTGTAGGCATGGAGAAAGTAGCTGAACAACATATTTTACAGAAATGCTCTAAATGCAGTCGTTTTGGAGTTATGAGCACTTTACTGAAAGTAGCCACCATTGCTATTACTCACTTAGCTATGGACCTAGGTCTGAAAAATACCAAGCAGGCTATTTTTAGGCTGTATAAAAGTGCAACTACACACTTATGGCAGCCATCTAAATCAACGAAAAAAAACACCTGAAAAAAAAAACCATGGCAGCCATCTTGTTAACACCCGTGGCGGCCATCTTGTTTTTCCGAATCAGCCGAAAAAGATTCTCAGGCAAGTTTTTCCAATGATGAATTTATCCTGCAAATTTGGAAGCTCTAGCTATAATATTTTAAGAGATAGAAAGGCTTTTGTAAAAACGTGACGAACGGACGCACGGACACAGGGCATTTTATAATCTCCTGTACCGGGCCTATCGGCCGGCGGGAGATAATAATAAGGTGGATGAGAAATGCCAATAAAGGTAGTCCAGAGTATATGTTCCTTGTCATTGAAGTAATCTAAGGACAACAATGATCCCTGCCTACCAATACCTGTGTTCTTATGCACACAACGTTGTCACAAACTTTAACCTCTTGCAACTTTGATGGTTGATGCCAAGTAAAACTCCATATCTGTCAAGTCAAGATCAGAATCCTAAAACTGAATGCATAAATTCAAACTTGATAAAGGTTACAAATGAATATATTGGACCTTAATTAGAATCTATAATCTTAAAATATTATATTGCCAGCCTAATTAGTACAGATGACTCTAGAATGAGGCATTTCTGTTTTTAAATACTCCAGAGAAATTTAATGGTCAGTAAAGTTTTGAAGATCTGCAAGATCCAGTATTTATAAGTGCAGCTTTTGTAGTACAGTATCTGAAACTATAGAGCACATTTTTGGGGGATTATAACTATAAATATATCCAAGGTTTTGAGACGTAGACATGTCCAGTAGGCAGATATCTGGCAATCCTTTTGTGGTCCGTTGCTGTTTAGTGAATGTCTACAAATGCTCTCAAAGAACTTAAGCTCTCAATGCTGTTTTGTTTTTCACAGTCATTTATTCTTCCATACAGAAGTAAAATGTTAAGATGAAGACATCTGTATAATCAAGATTACTTTGAAATGCGAGTCCTCTGCAGCTGAGGCAATTGGTGCTATGTGATGAATTATGATGACATCATCTTCCTTGTGATGACTTTCCTGATCCTTTCTCTGGAGAGTTGAATTGTTACACATCTGTACTGGTGTAAGGTATTTTCCAGTGATCACAAGTTTGTTATATTTGCTGAAACTCTGTTAAATCACATCTGTCAGATCAAATCAATCAGTGCACTTTGTTGAAAGAGACAGTGCGTATCATTTTTTGTGCAGTCAGATTTGTGTACAGGGTCATCTTCATGTCACATCAGACTTGTGCCATTTTAACAAAATTTTTCAACATTCTATTGAATTAGATTTTAAATAAAAACCAAATTTGTTTACTTGTCAATCAAGAGCTGATGTGGTTCACTTTAACATAAGTTTTAAATTCTAAAAAAGAGGGTTTTCAGAAGCAGAGATGCTGAATAAACAAAAACATTTCATAATAGCCACAAAACATGCTTTCTCACATTTCTGCTGGACTATTCATAAAACAACATAGAATCTTAATTTTGTGACAAAGTGTGAATTTTTGTGAAGGGTAATCCTGAGAAAACCCCTCAGTGATGTCATTGTCTTCTGGAAAGCACACGATTGTTAAATAATGGCAAATACATTGATGTTGCCAAATAATAAAAGTCGTCCTTTTTGTGTAATTTTGAAATATTAAAACGAATATTTGATGTACATATCAGTATATCAATATATTTAGAATGTTTGTACACTTGATCATCTCTTTTAAAGTAAATGAATATTTAATGCACACTTGCAAATGCAAGGTGGTTGGCAAATGTAGGATATGGTCCAACACTTTGCCTTCACTTCCATCCATTTAGAACACTAGGTCCTGGAATAAATTACACTGGCATCAAAAGTGCCAGAAGCAATGGCTGTACATTCAAAACAACAAAATACTATACACCTTAGAAACTGAGATTCACCAGCCGAGAAAGGTACAAATCCCCTCCAGGCGAACCTGGCTTATACTTGGGTAGCACTAGTTGAGCCTCAGCTTTGCCCATGAGTCCTCTCAACCTCTGCCAACCTAGCAAGGATATGGAGGTTGAATTTGTTGGCCCGTCTCTTCCACCTCACTATTCTACAGAACAAGCCGCAGGTGTTGCCTCGACCTCAAACTCAGGGTCTGAACATCATCAGTCGAGAAGGGTCTCGAAACCTGAGAAGCACTCTGATAAACACAAACACAAGTCTCATAGACATGTCAGTTCCTCATAAGAGGAATCTCTTCTCAGGGTTCCCACATCCTTGAAAATCCTTGAAAAAAATTACTTTATTTTCAAGTCTTGAAAATCCTTGAATTTGGCCAAAATTGAATAAAATCCTTGAAAAGTCCTTGAATTTGTTATTGCCCAATTTCTTCATCTGCATCATCTAGTTTTATGGCTATGGCAGACTCAGACTGTGGGAGTTTGTGAGGAACGGATGGCTAAAAGTGGGGGTAAAGGTGACCATGCCTTAAAATAAATCCTTGAGAATTGTTGTTTTTGACCTTCAAAATCCTTGAAAAGACCTTGGATCCAGTTATCAAAAGTCTGTGGGAACCCTGCTGCCATCTCATCCCAAGAAGCCTCCTGGAGAAGAATTTGGGAGAGAGGAAGGAGAAATAAGTGAACCTCGATTACCAATTGCCTTGAAAGGAAATTTATCAAACCTCCTCCAGCCACAGGAAAGTGGTAAAAGATGGTTGATCTCTGCTTTGAAGAGAAGATGCAGGACTTAAATAGAGATTTTACTAACATTTGCATCTCTCCTAGGCCCTTGGCAGTTCCATAGGAAAAAGTTCCCCTACAGATAGTCAAAAAATTTGAACACCAAGCTACACAATATCTGTACCCTCAACCAGGTTATCTCAGAGTGTAACCTTATGATGGAAAACTGCAGTGAAAGTTCCTGCGGTTCACTAACAAATCCCAAATTTATCGGTTCACCTCTCTGCCCTTCGGGCTAGCGGCAGCACCACAACCATTCACAGTGATAGTTGAATAATTGATAATGAAGCTTATGGCCCTCCCCAGGGGAATAAGATTACATCAGTACCTGGATGACTGGCTTATCAGGGCACAATCTCACAGAGAGACTATTCTGTATATAAATACCATTGTGAACCTAACAGAGTCCTTGGGGTGGATCATTACTCAAAGTGTCAAAGTTGAGACCGACTCAGGCGTTCTCGTTTGTGGGCTACAAATACAGTGTTCACTCTGGCAAAAAATTTAAGTGGGACAAACTGTGCCCCTTCACTTGAAAAGGCAAGACAAATGTGAAAAAAAAAATGCAAGACATGCTTTGCGTCAAGATATTTTGGATTGCAGTTTGAAAGAGTAATTCAATCACCAAGCTGGACAAGTTATTTACAAAGTCAAGTTTTTGTACCTCCATCAACAGCTAGGATAATACTGGGACAGGACTGTGGTTTTCCCTAGTTGGAAATTGGAACCAATGACTCCACAATTGACAGCCAAGTTGATGTGGTTACCTCGATTCTACATTACTTGCATGTATAATTATATATATATATCAGATAGCAAATATTGTGTTAGATAACACAAGTAAACCCTACTGACACACATATACTCATCTGGTAGTTGTAGAAGATAAGAAATGATGACATCACTGTTCTGTGTTTGCTATCTTTGGATAAAAATTTAACAAAAACACTGAAATCTGGCAAAAATACCCTAATATTCGCAAGAGTTACTGTTGCTGGGTTCATAAATTAAAATAAACTTTCATTTCTTTCTCATCTCTTACTATGAGAAAATGTATTTTTCATCATTTCCAATAATAGATGAATTATAAACACAATAGTCAGAGAGGTCACTTACTTTCCATAAAGCCTAAACTTCAGAGTACATCAAATGAATCTTTCTTAGTAAAAGTTGATTACATTCTCAGGGTTGCCAGCGGTCAGGGAGATTCAGTGTCAGGGGAAAGTCAGGGAATTTTGTTCTGGGTCAGGGAATTTTTGAATTTTGAATCCTTAGGAAGTCAGGGAAAATTGACTTTTCTTGAGTCGCTTGTGTAAGGTTAAGCAAAACCATGATGCCACAACTTGGTGAAATGCAATGTTGATCTAGAAGACCCTACATTAATAGGCCTATGCAATTTGAACAATGCATGATGCGCACATTATTATGTAAGTTTAACGCCCTTCAATTAAGCATTGACTATGGCAAACTTTTGTTACCACAAACGGCATCAATGCTGTATTGTAGAAGTTTTTGTTGCATAGGCAGGCCTTAAAGTATTAATAATTTATATTACAGACAGGGCATTATTTAACTGAAAATTCTGAAGTAACATATTTTACTATATGTCACAGGATTTGTGGAATCAAAATATTTTCAAATTACAAAGTACTTTTATTCATTCGACCCAGCAATCTGAGTGGGCTCAGTAAATAAATAGTATTAATTGTATTACATTAAGCAATGCTCATTTGTGCAATATAATTGTTGTTTTCATGATTATATCATGGGGATATTATTACTGTGTTGATCAGAAAAGGTTGTAAAACATTGATGCAACAGTTATCTTCATCATTTCGCTGCGATGGTCAGGGAAAACAAAGTTGTCAGTCAGGGAAAAGTCAGGGATTTTTTAAAGCAATCCTGACTGGCCACCCTGATTCTGCCTGAACAATTTTTTTTTGTTAAATTGTAATTATTTTCTAGAATTTACAGTTTAAATCCAGAAGATCAGTATGTAAAATTGATCACAGAATAATGACAAAAGATTTAATAGCTGGGATCTGGTTTGCTTAGCCACAAGTGGTCTATTGAGATAGCACTTATTTCCACATGGTAATCTTGTTGGCTTATAAAGGCTACATTTAACTACCGGTAATTAAAATTTTGAAATTTGTCCTTGACCTCTAACCAAGAAATATAAGGCGGCATTAATTGGTAGGCGGACATGTACTGGTAGAAAGCCACTAGATGTAAATAGACGTGGTCTATAGTGTATAGTGTGACAGGTACGCAAGTTTTGAAGTATACTGGTTTTTCATCTTCAAGCAGGCTTTCTTATGTAAAATGTTCTTAAAAACCCACAGAATTCTGTGCCCTCATATTTCCTCATTAATATTAATGTGTGGGGGTACAAGTATTTGAAGTGTCGCTGCTGCCACAGTATTTTCATCATGCATGTGACATATACTTTGATTGTGAAAAAGAGAAAATCTCAGTGAAACCAAATTTTTGGGTGTCCTGATCGATAAATTAAGTTGGAAAAATCATGCAGATTAACTTTGTTAAAAATAAGAAAACAGTCAATGCATTTTCAGAGAAAGTAAAATATCTTTTAAATAGGGATGGATCGGTATCAACAATGTGTAGATCAAGAGGCAGCCAAAACCATTTTAATTCCGTTATTCCACATTTTAGTAAACCTGGGGATGTTTATCCTTGTCCGTTCTCATTATAAATTTCAGATAGCAAATTTGTGTTTGATTGTATGTGCCCAGATGCGCCCAGAGGTATCAATACAAATATAAATATGAGGTATTAAATAGACAATTCAAATACAAATGCACATTTTAACTATATTTAAATAAAATACGAATTTGCCCCAACCATGTTGTTATAATAATGAACTGGAAAAAGAAACATATGATACTTTTAACACATACATGTGCCATTTAAAGATTTATACAACTGTCAACTGCTACTCTGTATGTAGAAAGACTGAAAAGATGATGACTGCTGTGTAGCTGGCAAGGGACAACACCTCATTTGTGCATCGTTCTCTCAACAGCAGAGAGAAAAATTATAAAATATAAACCGTAACAAATAAAGGAAAGCAGAGCCCAATCCAACATATCTCGGGATTATTCCAGGTCTCTTTTGGTCCCACAACATGGGGAGGAAATATTCATTGAATCCAGTCAGGAACTGGAAAATACTACTCAGGATTTCGATCAATCCCCTCCCAGACTTCCTCAGGTCACCCCAGCCTTGGCAGCTTGGTCTAGAAGCCTTGTAACTGAGAACACCTTAATATAACCCTGAGGCCCCAGGCATCACACTACAGAAAAGGATTGAAAAATCCCTGGGTTCTAGTTCCAGCAGCAAATGGGATCTTTCCAGCAGTATGTTATGGATGCTTTCCATAAACTTTCCCTGTCATCAAAACTGACTTCAGGCCCTGCTTTGATTTCCTATTGCTTCCATTACCAAACCTTCTCGGGATCTAACAAGATATCAGGGTACAATCTTGGATCCAAGATGGCTGGACCAGAGCTGCCATCAGGACTACCAAGCAAGGACTCCTTACTCTGATGTTTCCTCACTCACCACCCACAAAAAAACAAATACGAGAAATCCAGGAAACATGCTGATGAATGAAAGTACAAATCTTAATTGCACTACAGCTCTTATCTGAAGAATTTTAAGCTCCCTATTTTCTGACAAAAACAAAGAAATTGTCTCCAGAACATGATAATAGGAACGAGGAAGTTGAAATTCAGGCAAGCCCATCCCACCACTGTATTTTTAGACAACTTGAAAAAAGGGGCCAAATTGATGAGAAAACAGCTCAGCTCCGACCCTATCGTTTCTAGGGAGGTGGATCTTTGTGACCTTCACTCACAATGGACAGAGGACATGGAATCCTTCCCACATGTCCTGAACATAACAGGGGCCGTATTCTACTACAATACTTAGATAAGGTGACATTAGATCTAAGTAATGGAAGGTTTTTAACTTAAGTTTTTCTTAGACTTTATATTCATGAAAAAAAGTTAGGAATGTTCAGTTTTATCAGTTCTTACTTGATATCTAAGAAGTACCTAAAATCTAAGTTAAAAATGGTCTAAGTATTGATGTAGAATACAGCCCCAGATCTGATAGAGAACATGCCAGTCTCATCAAACTCTGTTATGAGCCTCAATCCACTAGCCCAAAGACAACAAGCAAGGCCCAAAGTACCTCTCCGAATGAAACTTTAAATGAATGGGAGCAGGGCTTCAAAACTCCAACCTCCAGGAAGGAAACTTTACAAAACATCTCATTTCCATGGGCAAGTGGTATAAGATGTTGGACCCCTGTTTTGAAGAGAAGATGCCAGAATTTAACAGGAATTGTCCTGCATCTGCATCTCTCTTAGGCTGCAAGCACCACATTAAGAAGATCAGTTCTTCATATTGTAAAGGAGATTGAACACCAAGCCATGCAAAACATTTGCACTTTCATTTTATTACGCTACAATAGCTTACCATGTGGGACTTAATGCTGTTCTCGGGTTGCCACACCCGGGGCCAACGTCTTAGAAAAAAAGATCGTTCTTGTTAGCCACCGGATATACTGGTAGTTGTCGTCACGTGATATCTTCTGACCAATCGCCCTACTTTCTCGTTGGCCACGAAGACTGGTAGCAGTTTGTAAATATACAGACATTTTCATTTATTTCTCAGTATTCACGTATTGTTGGAGGCTAATATTTGGACATTTCCTTAAATATATTTCATAGATTATACTGTAAAATTTTTAATTTCACAACTTAAGTATTTTCCTTTAAATCCGCGTGTTTTGAGTTTTCTCGGTCCAGGCAATCTTAATTGTACGTCTTTTTATTGCGTTAAAATGTCTCTTCATCAAGCAAACAAAGACAAACCGAGAGCTCAGAAATGCCGCCATTTTTGCTTCAGTTTTGATACTCATAACTTCTGCCCTACCTGTAGGGAGGCTGGCAAGGGAGATGACCCCTGTGTCACTTTTGAAACACCCTGCCATATTTGCACGTCTCTCTCTGATGAACAATTGCAAAAAATTCAAAACAGGAAGCGGTACTTAAAAAAGCAAAAAGCGGAAACTAGTTCCAAAGATGAACTAGATCTCTTGGGTGAAGGCGATGGGGACTCTTTTACTGGTTCTAATGCAGACCTTGAGAGTGCTGCCGATAACCTCTTTACCTCACCCCCCCCGTCCTCAACCTCTCGCCTTCAGTTCTTTATCACTTAAGACCCCAGCAAAAGCTGTCCCACCAACCCCAGGTACTGTTTTGCAAAACAAAATTCAAAGAAATCTAGAGAAATCCCTGGGTGATTCCTTAAATATACATATACAGCAGCAAATGGGTTCCTTCCAGGCATCCATGTTAGAAGCATTTCAATCACTCCGAGAGGAGTTGGCAGTTAAAAAGCCTGCCGAGGTTGATCCCTCGCCTCATGCTTCAAAAGCTGGTCCATCCAGCAAGTCTGCTACTAATCTGGACCTACCCCCTCCGAGGTCAAGTACTAATGCACAGTCCGAGGCAATGGATGTGGACGTTGGTCCAGCACTCCCTCCTCGACTAGTACTTAACCAAACTTCCTCGGATCAGTACGTTGCCCCTTCTGAAGCTATACCGAAGGATTCCTCGTACTCACACAAAAAACAAAGCCACAGGCAAACAGTAGCACCGAGCTCTGCCTCGGATCAACTGGATGAGGATTCCGACGAATCTCGGATCCATCCTAGACCTAAGAAACACTCTGACAAGAGCAAGCATAAATCTAGGTCCAGATATGTGTCATCTTCAGAGGAAGATCACTCCCCTGTTGCCAGACACAGGTCTTCTAAGCCCTCTAGGGCTCAGCCCTCAGGCGCAGCTTCTGATCAAGACCTCCCTCAACATGATCCAGACCCCCCTTATTATAGGGAAGTAGCCCTGTCTGACATTCCCTCCCAATACTCTGAAGAGGTAGACACCTTCAGACGCATTCTTTCTCTCCCTGACCCCAGGGACTCTATGCCGAGGTCGTCAACTTCAGTGTTGGGTCTGGACGACGAAAAAGGCCGTCAAGAGCTCAGACCTAGAGGTCCTTCCTCTATCTTACCACTTAGCTCAGTTATCAAGGACGCCTTCGATAAATTTCAACATGATTTCAAAGCTGCCAATTTATCTGAGGGAAAATATGTCAAGCCTCCTCCATCCACTTCTAAGTGGTATAAGGTTGGACAGCCCACTTTTCAAGACAAAATCCAGGAGTTGAATACGGACTTTGCTAAGATCTGTATTACTCCTAGACCTCCTGGGGCACCAGTAGCCAAAGTCCCTATGCCAGTCCTTAAGGAGCTGGAACATCAGGCTAGACAGAATATTTCAACCCTCAATTTCACCGCTGCCTTTGCCAAAACCTCTTCTTCTTGCAATGCTTCTTTGGAAAAGTGTCAACATAGCATCAAGTCAACTGTCAAGAAGATAAAGTCTCAGATCCAGAAAGGTGCCAATCCTGAGAAAGCAGCAAAGCGCGGATATGAGGAAGTTGCTGAGTACTTGGATTTTTGGAACAAGACGGTTCTTGTCCAACATAGAGCTCTTACCTGTCTCAGCAAATCGCTAGCCCATATTCTCCAGAGGGAATTATATTCTATGGCTAATACCGGCTTGCTTAGGCGCGAAGCCGAAATGACTCTATTGCATCCCCAGCTAGGGGAAACGAGACGCCAAGAACTTAGGAACTCGTCCTTCTGGGACTCCTCCTTGTTCGAGTCTCAACTTGTTAAGGAAGGTGAGGACTTCCTTCTCAAAAAAGGCACCTCAAAAGATTCTCAGGGTTTTGCACCCTACCAGAATAAGCCCTTTCGTGGCCCCCACAAGAAAAGAGGCTCCTACAGGAAACGCCCCTATGGGGGCAATACCTCTCAAAGCAGTAACCAATCCTTTCCCTCGGGAAGAGGAAAATCCAACTTCAGAGGCTCCAGGGGTCGTTTTCGACCCCACAATAGGGGAAGGGGGCGTGGAAACCCCCCTTCACAATGACTCCTCCAAAGCCTCATTCAGTCCACCAGTAGGAAGTCGCCTCCGTTCTTTCAAGAGAGACTGGCTCACAAACAAATGTTCTCAAAACGTGTTAAACATTATCACCAATGGCTACGTTCTGCCATTCCGTTCAAAGCCAAACTTGATCAGATTTCCTCTGATTCTATCAGAGTACAAGGCCCAACAAAAAGACCAAGCCTTGGCCACTTGTATCCAGTCTCTCTTGTCAAAGAACGCCATCGAAAGGGTGGAAAATGTAAAATCTCTCGGGTTTTACAGTCGCCTGTTCCTAGTACCCAAGCCTCACCAAAGGTGGAAGCGAGTCATAGACTTAAGCAGGCTCAACACTTTTCTACATGTAGAAAAGTTCAAAATGGAAACCCCGGAGTCCATCAGGACTTCCCTGGTCCCAGGGGAGTGGGTATCGTCGATAGACCTGTCGGACACATACCTTCACATCCCCATCCATCCAAACTCAAGGAAGTACCTAAGGTTTTGCTACAAGGCCCAGGTGTTCCAGTTCACCTCCCTACCTTTCGGACTGGCCACAGCCCCCCAGGTCTTTACGATGATCGTAAAGGAAGTGAAACTAATGGCCCTCTCAAGAGGACTCAGAATTCACCAATACCTGGACGACTGGCTGATCAGGTCCCAGTCCCAGGAGGAATCTCAAAGGGACACACAGGCAGTGGTAGACCTAACCCAATCCTTGGGTTGGATAATCAACCAGGAAAAATCAGAACTGAAACCTACTCAGGTGTTTTCGTTCGTGGGCTACGAATACCACCTAGATTCAGCCCTTGTAAGACCCACTCACGAGAGATGGCTCAAACTTCAGGATTTGATCCTACGACTCAAGTCAAAACGTGTTTTGACTGCAAGATGTTTGATGTCTCTAATTGGGTTGCTAGCCTCAACGGAGAAAATGGTCCCGGAGGGACGCCTTCACATGAGGCCTTTTCAGTTTCATCTCAAGGAGCACTGGAGATATCCTCAGTCGCTGGACAACCTCCTTCCTTGGACAGAAGCCATTGTAGCCCACCTAGATTGGTGGCAAAACCCCTCAAATATGATGAAAGGCGCAGACCTTCATCCCAAGGACCACAGTATCCAACTCTTTACCGACGCCTCAAACGAAGGTTGGGGCGCTCACTTAGATCAAAATTCTACAAAAGGGCTGTGGTCAGAGCGGGAAAAAAGGCTACACATAAATGTCCTAGAATTGAAGGCGGTCTCCCTGGCCCTTCGAGACTTCAAGGACCAGTGCCAGAATCAAACAGTGTTAGTTGCGACGGACAACTCAACAGTGGTAGCCTACATCAACAAGCAAGAGGGAACTCACTCAGCAGAGATGTGCGCTCTCCTGTGGAAAATCATGACCTGGTGCCATCACTACCATATAACATTGAAAGCCAGGCACATTCCAGGGTGTCTGAATGTGATGGCCGACCTCCTATCCAGGTCCAACCAAGTGCAGTCAACAGAATGGTCCCTGCACCCTCAGGTCTTCAAGCAAATCTGCCGAAAGTGGTTCACCCCTCATGTAGACTTATTCGCCACTCACCTGAATCACAAACTCCCTCTATATGTGTCTCCTATCCCAGACCCAAGGGCCTGGAACATAGATGCTCTGAACATAAACTGGACCAACCTCACGGCCTACGCCTACCCTCCTACGGCTCTCCTTCACAAGGTGATCCAAAAGATCAAGCAATGCCATTGCCTGATCATCGTGATAGCCCCAGGCTGGCCAGGGATGCCCTGGTTTTGGGACCTAGTGCAGCTCTCAACAGAGATCCCACTACAACTCCCAGTGTCAACGACCCTACTCAAACAGTCCCACAACTACGTGTTCCACAACAATCCACAACAGCTGAACCTCCACGCCTGGTGTCTAGGAGCGGACAACTCCAAGAACAAGGCTTCTCTGTGGAGGTGGCAGAGAGAATTGCTGCCCCTCAGCGGTCATCAACAAGGACCATCTACAGGTCAAAGTGGGCCCTATTTGAAAAATGGTGCAGAGAAAATTCGGTGGATTTCTCCACTCCATCTGTGAAACAAATCTCAGATTTTTTCATGTACCTGTACCAAGACTTAAACAGGCGCCCCTCGACCATTGATGGTTACAGGACTGCTATCGTTGACACTTTGGGCCCAACGGCCCAACACATTGCGCACAATGCAGACCTTCATAGGTTACTCTCCAGTTTTCACAGGGATCGTCCTAAAAGTTCCAGAAATTTACCCAAGTGGAACCTTTCTGTTGTCCTTAACGATCTCACCAAAGCACCATTTGAGCCCATGAAAGACTCAGACCTCAAACATCTTACTCTTAAAACTGCTTCTTGCTAGCCTTGGCCTCCGGCAAGCGCCGCAGCGAAATCCATGCCTGGGTCGCTAACAAAGTAGCTAATTTAGGCCAATGGGAAAAGGTTGCCTTGTTCCCTTCTTCTGATTTCATAGCCAAAAACCAACTAGCAAGAGAAGGTTCTCAAAGTGTGTCACCAGTGACTATCCCTGCTTTGACTACCATTGTAGATAGACAGTTTAAGGAAGACAGGACCCTGTGTCCCATGCGGGCCCTGAGGTTCTATTTGGACCGAACTAAAGACCTGAGAGGGTCTCGTTCTCTCCTTTTCATATCCTTTAAGAAAGGACATACCTCAGACATCAGACCCGCTACACTCTCTTCATGGTTAAAACAAACCATTCTACTTTGTTACAAGCAAGCAGATCAACAAGCCTTGGACTTGGTCCAAGTCAAAGCGCATGACATCCGGGCCTTTGCGGCCTCTAAGGCCTTTTACGGTGGAGTATCGGTGGACCAAATCATGCAAGCCTGTCACTGGAAAGCTCACAACACATTCACAAATTTTTACCTAAAAGACCTTACTTGGTCGGACACCGACAACAATATGTATCTGGGACCTGTAGTGGCGGCACAACAAGTCCTGGATCCTTCCCCTCAGACCAGTTGTCCTCAGAAAGAAAAAAGGGGGGGGGGGGGGGCACATCCGCTACAACCAAGTCTTCAGGAGTCTCTCCCAGGATCTAGGTATTCCTTTACCTTCAAGATGTTACGGGTAAGGTCATTTTATTTTTTAATTATCAGGTAATTTCTATTAAGGACTTAGTCAGTTGTCGTTAATCTCATATTTCAGGTTAAAAATTTCATGAGATGCCCAACCACTGGGTTGGTCAGTCACACGTGAAGGTCTAATAGGGACCCTTAGACCTCGAAGTGAGCTCCGCTGCACTTCCGTCCTACTACCAAACATCTGGACAGTTTTAGCACTGTCCCTTTTTTTACTCAGGTTTTTGGCTCGTTACAGGCCCGATCTTCGGGATCGGGGCTCTGTAAAAGGGACTCAGACTGGCATTTCTGGCACTATTCTGTATATATATTAATTCAAATCTTAGAAAAAAATTACATATCTTCCAGTCTCAGCTGTAATCCCGCCACCGGGCGGTTGAATTCAGCATTAAGTCCCACATGGTAAGCTATTGTAGCATAATAAAATTGAAAATTTTAATTACTTAAATGTAGCTTTTATAAGCTACAAGCTTACCATGTGGGACTTAGAAGAGTCCCACCCTGCCTCCCCGCTGTTTACAGCTGAGGGGTAGGTTTAATAAAAAATTTCAACGAGAAAGTAGGGCGATTGGTCAGAAGATATCACGTGACGACAACTACCAGTATATCCGGTGGCTAACAAGAACGATCTTTTTTTCTAAGACGTTGGCCCCGGGTGTGGCAACCCGAGAACAGCATTAAGTCCCACATGGTAAGCTTGTAGCTTATAAAAGCTACATTTAAGTAATTAAAATTTTCAAATTTCTCAGCTTCCTGTAATCAAGTCATCTATGACTGTAACCTTGTCATGGACTGCTGCAGGGACAGCATCCAATCTGTCATCATACAGTGCAACCAGCAAAAAAAAAAAGAAAGGAGCTGACCTAGAAACAGCTCTGACGAACACATATGACAAGGCCAGAGACTATTTGGATATGCTTAACAAGAGTATTCACATCCAACAAAAGACCTTCTAGTCTCATTAGGAGAGATACCGAAATTTAACCAACCTTCACCCTGAACTAGGTAAAACCA
Organism: Sabellastarte sp. h YS-2021; assembly: GCA_964017235.1. NCBI lineage: Eukaryota > Metazoa > Annelida > Polychaeta > Sabellida > Sabellidae > Sabellastarte > Sabellastarte sp. h YS-2021. The sequence continues at coordinate 144,860,980 of OZ024928.1, forward strand.
GACTTCAAAAACTCCCCCTTCACTAGCTCCCTATTATTCCATTCGCAGCCAGTTAAGGAGGGTGAGGAATTGGTGCTAAAGAAAGGTACCTCCAAGTGTCAGATTCTGGTCTTCAAACCCTATTAAAACCTGCCTTTTTGTGGCGACCACAGAGGTAGAGGAAACTACAGAAAATACGCCTATGGTAGACATGCTTACCCCATGCAGTAATTACTCCTTTCCCTTATGCAGAGGAAGCTCAAACAACAGAAGCAGCAGGGGTCAATTCAGGCCACACCGCAGAGACAAAGGGCTTGGCATCCTTCTGGTGAGTTGTCCACCCCAAGAAGTAATTGCTCCTTCACCAGACAAAGGAAGCTCAAACAACAGAAGTAGCAGGGGTCAGTTTAGACCACCACAGGGACAAGGAGTATGGCAACCCTCCAAAACAATCAAACTATCAAGCATTAGTGTGTCAGCAAGTAGGATGTCACCTCAATGCTTTCTGGAGGGGAGAGTTGGAAGAAAAATGCCCCAACAACATGAACATTATTCTTTTATTGTATCATTTCATTGGGGCCATGGTGGTGCAGTGGTAATACATTCACCTCCCACCTTTGAGGTCTGCTGTTCAAATCCTGGACCCTATGTAGGAATGTTGGTAGTTGTTTATCAATGGTCGGCAGTTTACAGTACAGAACCATGACCAACTGTATGTACTGGTCTCCTCTGCCCATAAAACTACCGTTGTGATATGACCTATGTAATGTTGAAGGTGACGTTAAAACCCCCCAAAATTTACCATTTCATCACAAAAAAAGTTAACAAAACAGCTTGGAATCACCTCAGGATACAAAGACCAGCTAAAAGATCTAGCCCTTGCCTCTTGTATCCATTCTCTTCTCACAAAAAGTAGGAAAAAAAAAGTTCTCTTGCAATCGAAACCTTTTTCTGAGGATAAAAAATTCAAAGTTTAAACACCAGAATCAGGAAGAACATCATTGAATCAAGGGGAATAAGTCTCATCAATAGACCTACATATATACACATCCCCATCCATCCCAGATCAAGGAAATGTCTGCGGTTGGCACACAGATCTCAAATTTACCGGTTCGTCTCTCCACCCTTCAGTCTGGCATCAGCCCCACAAGTGTGTTTATTTTATTTTTTAACAAGTTAACAAATGTTCATGGTAGTCACGGGTGTGAAACTTATGACCCTCTCAAGAAGAATCAAGCTTCAGCAGGACTTGGGATAATTGGCTCGTAAGGGCACAGTGTCAAAGAAAGGCTCTGCACAACACAAAAATAATAGTGACAATAACACCATTGGGGATAGATAATAATCCAGGAAAAATAAGGTGTTTTCAATTGTTGGGATACAAGTATCATCTAAACTCAGAGCCCTTGAAAATCCCACACAGGAGAGAGGGCAAAAATTGCAAACCTTAATCCTAAGGATGAAGGAAGGTTTGCTTTGACTGCAACATGTTGGATGCCCCAGAGAGGTCCTTTCAGTGGCACCTCAAGGAGAATTGGAAATTTTTTTCCGTTTCCTCAGTAATGCTCTCCTCATACATTATGACCTGCTAAAGTTCCATAAACATATTTGCTGTGTTTGAAGACAATCTTTTGTCCACAAAAGTACTTTTGGTCATCAGTGTCTTCTCGCTTATTTATGGGACTCCTAAAATGTTAAACCATACTTTTTATCAAAAGGCTTATAAGAAACCTACAGTTGGCAATCACTCAATTGATTTGTAATGTTTTGGGCATGAGTTTAATTCCAATCATGTGCCTAATGTCTGGTAAATGCAGGTCTGTCAAAACACAGTAAAATTTCAGTTATCTCAACTTTTATGAATGCAGTTATTTCCCCAAAGTATATTTTCCTGCTGGTTTGTTTGACCCTAACCTTCTTCACCCTGAAATGAGCTTGTCCTCTCATTAAAGCAGGTTTTTATGCGACTGCCTAATGTGAGTACGAGTGGAGGAGGGGACCAGATTAGCCAACCATTATCTAACCAGCCATGAACCAACAACAGCAGCCGGGATCGACAGCTTTGGTCAATATGACCAGTTCTCCAAATACTGTAGGTATGACAGACAACTCCGATACAATGGCACCAGGAGCAAGCCAGATAATGTCACAGCAACAACAGTCACCAAGAGCCATGAAAGTGCAGCAAGGTGATCAGCAACAGCAGGGAATTGAAGAGCAAAGTGTGTTGAAGCGGCAGGCCAATGTGGTGAGTGAGGGCTGCCTATCTTAACCTTACACATTGCCCATTTGGGTCACTTTATTTTGGTTATTAATTTATTATATTTGTTATTTTTATACCTATTTCAAAAATTGAAGTTTAAAACATTCTACACTGATATTCAGACTATAATTCTGCATTTGTTCCAATCAGTGATGGATTATTACTATGTTAATACCATGAATTTGTTCATGTATACTAGTATTTCACTTTGTGAAATATAAATATTAGGTCACATAATGAAAAGTCATATTCATCAATGTTTCTCTTCGAGAAATTAAAAACAGTAGGATTTCTATCAAGTTAACTTGAAAGAATTTATAACACCGCAGTGTAAGAAAACTTTGCTACCATGGATCTGATCAATGATTATATACAGTTGTTGGAATAGCAGATTTTTTTACAGCTCGACCAAATATATTTAACACAAGGTTTTAGAATAGGGCTTTGACTTCAAAATTAAATGATATTTGAACACTTGTGACTGGTAATAGGAATATTTCTTTTTGGACATCAACACCTTAGAGGATGTCTACAACATTTCAGAGCTTTGTAAATTCTTATTTATATATTGTTCATGGTTTAATTTATGCAACAGTAACGTGATCTATTTGGGAGTTGGAACTTCTTTTGGTGCTACTGTCACTAATAATTCCATTTACCTGTAGTATGTACTTGCTTCAGGTTATCATGGAACACAGGGCATCAGCTGAGGGGAAAATAATCCATGGTAGAAGGATTCTACATCTGAGGTGAGACAGCCTATATTAACCTACTGTTTGTTGTTATTATGTTCACTGGAAAGTGCATAGGAAAATAGCTATGAATACCTCAAGCAGCATGACTGTATATATTACTCAAACCTATTGATTAATTACTTCTTTTTATGACTGCTTATCTGTCTGGGCTGAATTGCAGAATTCCCCTCCCGGAAATAGGTGAAAGTAGTTCTGCCGGCTAAATTGCTGAATTCTCCTCCCGGAAATAGATGAAAGTAGTTCCGTTAAGAGGGATAATTATATATAAATAAATATATAATTTTAAAATAAAACAAAATAAAAAAAGTAATGGCTAGACAGGTCGGCAGATAAAATGGCGGGCAGATCAGCACTTGACTGACATGCCGACCTATCTACCTCTCTACTTGAACTTCTATGAGAAACTACATTACTGCTGACCCGCCGACCTGTATACCAGCTGACCTGATACCTCTCTATTTTCCCTTTAACCAGGAACTATATTATTGTAAAAAATAAATTCAAATATATTCATACACCTATCTACTTCAGGGAGGGGAGTTCTGCAATCCCTCTGTTCCTTCAATGTATAATATACATACATTATATATACAGAAAAAAATATTATTACATGTGCCTACAGGTCAGCAGGTCGGCACTTGACTGATCTGCCGACCCGTCTACCTCTCTACTTGCCCTTTAATCAGGAACTGATGACCTGCTGACATGTCTACCTGTAAAATTTTCCATTTAATCAGAAATTTTATTATGTTACTATAAAAACTGATTGCCTAACTGATTATGTAAATACTACCGGTTGTAGAAGATGGTTCTTGGGTCTCTCATAGTGCTCTTGTTGATTTTGGTTCAGTGTCGTTTTCAACTAATCATATAGGCCATATCACGACACATATCATAGATGATGAAAGCAAGAGTGCATACTATTTGTTCATGGTTTCACACTAGAACTATGGGGTTTCCCACTTGAGGCAACGACTTGAACCCAGGATGTGAGAGGTGGGAGGTTAGTGTACTACCCACTACAGCACTATTCCCCCTATTAATTGTATCCCCGGACGAAAGTCGGGGATACTTAGGATTCAGTACGGTCACGCCGCCGCCGCCGCAGAGATTTCCTTTTGGACGCGATAACTTAAAAAATATTTTAGTTAGAACTTTCAAATTTGGTATGTGGGTATATATGGGCAATGCCACGAACGCTATTGTTTTGTGACCTTGACCTTCAATCTCAAGGTCACTGGTGGCCTCTTAAAGGTCAGATTTTGGCCATTTTTTCACTTTTTGGCCCAGTTCTCCTATACAGTGATCTGGATCATCTGGATCCAGGCTGCCAGATGTGTTTATGTACAAGATAAATCAAAGACTTATGGACGGATTTTGATGAAATTTTCAGGATATGTCTGAAAAGGTAAAAGGATGAAATTATTGAATTTTGGAAGTGATCCGGATCACTATATGGATCTTCTGGATCCATGAAATGTAATTTTTAAAGACAGATACCGCAAAAAGTTATGGATAGATTGTTTCAGCAAATGGCCTAAATGGTACAAGGAACAAGTGATTAAATTTTTGGAGTGATCTGGATCATCTGGATCCAGGCTGCCACATAATCTTGGGATGGACTTTGATATTTTTAGGATATGTTACAAATGGTAAAAGGAAGAAGTGGTAAAAGGAAGAAATGATTCAATTTTCCGAGTGATCTGGACCACTATCTGGATCTTCTGGATCCAAGAAATGTAATTTTTAAAGACAAATAGCTCAAAAAGTCATGGATGGATTTTTATGAAATTTTCAGGAAATGTCTTAAATGGGACAAAGAACAAGTGATTAGTTTTTGGGAGTAATCTGGATCACTGTCTGGATCATGTGGATCCAGGCTGCCAGATGTGTTTGTGTACAAGATAACTAAAAAACTTATGGACGGATTTTGATGAAATTTTTAGAATATGTCTGAAAAGGTAAAAGGATTAAATGATTGAATTTTGGAAGTGATCCGGATCACTATATGGATCTTCTGGTTCCATGAAATGTAATTTTTAAAGACAGATATAAGTGAAAGAACTAGTGATTAGCTTTTGGGAGTAATCTGGTACTATGGAGAATCCTGACCTGGTGCTCCAGGAAACAGGCTCAAGACCGACATATTCACACCTTAACTATGTCCCGTCCGGGGATACACTGCGTCGAGACGCAATCTCTAGTTTGATATGATATCCCAATTCACTTTATGTTTTTTTATTGTAGCCTGAGAGATGGTGAATTTGTTTTCTTGTCACAAGTCAAGAAAAGACTTTTGTATCATGTTGATAAGAAAGAGGTACTTAATGCCCAGAGATGTTTACAGCTTGGTAAGTTAAGTGGTACAAACTTGGTTTCTAAATATGTTACTGTGTACTTATTTTTTTAAAGATTTCCATGTCAAATTATTGTTTCAAGTATTATTAGTGGCATGATGTCAGTGTTTCATGTATTTTTGAACTTTAAGCTTTTATATTCAGTCAAAGATGATTTTATGAAACGAATATTACCGTGAGTATAAGCTCTAAATAATGCCTGAACAACAAAGTGAAAATACAAGAGCGAGAGTGCGTACTATTAGTTTAAATAATCTTTCCCTATTTTTATGACTTTTGATGGATTTTGTCCTTGTGACACAAAATTAAAGGCAATTATATTCCACTGAAAGGTATGAACAGGTGATTCAGTTGTATTTCTCTGTCAGTGTATCTTCAATCATTTTCTGACATTTAAATCAACCAGAGTCCTCATATGATTTAGTGTTAAAATATTATTTATTCATTGCTTTTTACTTTGTGGGCAGAAAAAAGTTTTTCAACAGCCAACATAATGTCTTTTGTCACACTGATATGCTAAATAACACAACTGCTGTGGTTGGAATAGGTACTAGCAACATAATGGGCATGTCTTTGAACTATTACAGTGTTTTGCTAATCTGTCTTCCATAGCAGCCAACATACGCAGACTAACGGATGAGGAGATTAATGCTATAAATAAACACATTGAGGAATCTGGAAGTGAGGCGGTGGTGAATAGTTCCTGCCAGCTACTGGGGGTACAAGATGCTGAAAAGTTCTACCATTATGTGGTAGATCACCATGGCCAGCCCCCTCATTTGGTAGGTCTATTGTTAATGCAGTTAACAGAGTACCAGTGTTACATCATAATATACAGTGGATTTGGTATTATTCGAACAAATTTCAAATCCCCAACAATGATATATTTAAACACAAAGAATTCCTCGAACTTTCGAATAATATTTACAGCCATTATTCGAACATAATTTCAGAGTTTAAGTGTCAATTTTACAAGGAAAACAGAAGGATGACTCGAACAATGGTCCCCATTATTGTTACTGACTTCATTCAAAAGATCGCTAATACTGCTAATTAAAGTATATCAAATAAACACCTTACCAGTTCAAATATTTGTCAGAGGGACATGTTATCTAACATTTGCATCAAAGTTAAACAATTATAAGCCCCATAATCCCCACTTTCCTTTGAAACTAAGATCGAAGATGAAGTTGCCATTGTTATGTCCTGTTTATGGTTGGTGGGTCTTGCTAAACCTCGAAATGCAATTAAGGTGGATTGCAATTTCTGTCTCTCTCCTAAGATTTCAATTGAGATAAACACATTTCTACTGGGTATCAATAGGGGCACAAATCAGGATTATTTATTAATTTATGTGATACAGTGCACTATGGCAACCAAAAGGAAAATTATTTGCAAACCTCTTCATGAAAAATATCGGCGCTGATTGAAGTAGAACGTGGGGGGAAAAGTCAGATATTGCTGCAAAGTATGGTGTACCACTTGATACTCTCAGCACATGGATAAAAAATTCAGAAAAAATTCAGAACTCTTTTAAGTCTGGGGATCAGAATCTTTTGAGAAAAAGAATCAAAACTGGGAAATATGAAGAGGTTGACTCTGCTTTATTTAAGTGGTTTAGTGCAAAATCAGAGCAAGGTGCTTCAATTAATGGGCCTATCTTACTGGAAAAGGCTAATAAGTTTGCTGCTGACCAGGGTTTCACAGACTTCAGATGCAATATGAGCTGGATTACTACTTTTAAAGAAAGACATTGGATCAGGTTCAAGGCCATTGTGGGCGAAGAGTCAGCAGTGGATATGTCTCAAGTGTCAGAGTGGCATCAGGCAATATGGCAGAACATACTGCAGAGATATGAGTCCAAAAACATTTATAATTGTGATGAAACTGGTCTCTTCTGTAAGATGCTGCCGAATAAGACACTGGCTTTCAAGGGGAAGAATTGCACAGGTGGAAAGTTATCCAAGGACAGAATAACACTATTATTCTGCACAAATATGGATCATTCTGATAAATATCCACTGCTGGCAAGTGTGAAGTCACAGAAGCCAAGATCTTTTAAGAAGCAGATCACCCTTCCCACAGAGTACACTGCCAGCAGTAAGGCCTGGATGACAGCAGATATTTTTAGGGACTGGCTCAAGAAGTTTGACAGAAAGATGACCATTCACCTGCGAAAGGTGGCCTTGGTACTGGATAAATGTGCTGCCCACCCCAAGAATGTGGTTGGTTTAAAGTCAACAGAACTTTTGTTCTCACCACCAAATACCACAAGTGTCCTCCAGCCCCTTGACCAGGGCATAATTCCAAATTTTAAAAATTTGTATCCCCGGACGAAAGTTTGGGATACTTAGGATTCAGTACGGTCACACCGCTGCCGCAGAGATTTCCTTTCGGACACGATAACTTAAAAAATATTTTAGTTAGACCTTTTTAATTTGATATGTGGGTATATATGGGCAATGCCATGAACGCTATTGTTTTGTGACGTTGACCTTCAATTTCAAGGTCACTGGTGGGCTCTTAAAGGTCAGATTTTGGCCATTTTTTCACATTTTGGCCCAGTTCTAATCTACAGAAAGTTAGATCATCGTATGATTGGTGTATATAATACATATATATGTCCTCTGTAAGCATGCAGATATTTGACCTTAAAGCTCTTCGTTGAAGGTCATTCACAGACCATCAAAGTACCTCACCGGTTCCATTTTTGGCCTTTTTGGAGATATTTTCACACTTAATGCTGACTATATTGCATGGAAACTATTGAAAATGGCTTTGGAGGTTGAGTACATGATGGAGTACCAGCATCCAGTTTGTTGACCTTTGCTATTGTTTTCAAGGTCACCTTAGGCCTGCTAAAAGGACTCAAAATGGTACCATTTTATTACGCTACAATAGCTTACCATGTGGGACTTAATGCTGTTCTCGGGTTGCCACACCCGGGGCCAACGTCTTAGAAAAAAAGATCGTTCTTGTTAGCCACCGGATATACTGGTAGTTGTCGTCACGTGATATCTTCTGACCAATCGCCCTACTTTCTCGTTGGCCACGATGACTGGTAGCAGTTTGTAAATATACAGACATTTTCATTTATTTCTCAGTATTCACGTATTGTTGGAGGCTAATATTTGGATATTTCCTTAAATATATTTCATAGATTATACTGTAAAATTTTTAATTTCACAACTTAAGTATTTTCCCTTCAATCCGCGTGTTTTGAGTTTTCTCGGTTCAGGCAATTTCAATTGTACGTCTTTTTATTGCGTTAGAATGTCTCTCCATCAAGCAAACAAAGACAAACCGAGAGCTCAGAAATGCCGCCATTTTTGCTTCAGTTTTGATACTCATAATTTCTGCCCTACCTGTAGGGAGGCTTGCAAGGGAGATGACCCCTGTGTCACTTTTGAAACACCCTGCCATATTTGCACGTCTCTCACTGATGAACAATTGCAAAAAATTCAAAACAGGAAGCGGTACTTAAAAAAGCAAAAAGCGGAAACTAGTTCCAAAGATGAACTAGATCTCTTGGGTGAAGGCGATGGGGACTCTTTTACTGGTTCTAATGCAGACCTTGAGAGTGCTGCCGATAACCTCTTTACCTCACCCCCCCGTCCTCAACCTCTCGCCTTCAGTTCTTTATCACTAAAGACCCCAGCAAAAGCTGTTCCACCCACCCCAGGTACTGTTTTACAAAACAAAATTCAAAGAAATCTAGAGAAATCCCTGGGTGATTCCTTAAATATACATATCCAGCAGCAAATGGGTTCCTTCCAGGCATCCATGTTAGAAGCATTTCAATCACTCCGAGAGGAGTTGGCAGTTAAAAAGCCTGCCGAGGTTGATCCCTCGCCTCATGCTTCAAAAGCTGGTCCATCCAGCAAGTCTGCTGCTAATCTGGACCTACCCCCTCCGAGGTCAAGTACTAATGCACAGTCCGAGGCAATGGATGTGGACGTTGGTCCAGCACTCCCTCCTCGACTAATACTTAACCAAACTTCCTCGGATCAGTACGTTGCCCCTTCTGAAGCTATACCGAAGGATTCCTCGTACTCACACAAAAAACAAAGCCACAGGCAAACAGTAGCACCGAGCTCTGCCTCGGATCAACTGGATGAGGATTCCGACGAACCTCGGATCCATCCTAGACCTAAGAAACACTCTGACAAGAGCAAGCATAAATCTAGGTCCAGATATGTGTCATCTTCAGAGGAAGATCACTCCCCTGTGGCTAGACACAGGTCTTCTAAGCCCTCTAGGGCTCAGCCCTCAGGCGCAGCTTCTGATCAAGACCTCCCTCAACATGATCCAGACCCCCCTTATTATAGGGAAGTAGCCCTGTCTGACATTCCCTCCCAATACTCTGAAGAGGTAGACACCTTCAGGCGCATTCTTTCTCTCCCTGACCCCAGGGACTCTATGCCTAGGTCGTCAACTTCAGTGTTGGGTCTGGATGACGAAAAAGGCCGTCAAGAGCTCAGACCTAGAGGTCCTTCCTCTATCTTACCACTTAGCTCAGTTATCAAGGACGCCTTTGATAAATTTCAACATGATTTCAAAGCTGCCAATTTATCTGAGGGAAAATATGTCAAGCCTCCTCCATCCACTTCTAAGTGGTATAAGGTTGGACAGCCCACTTTTCAAGACAAAATCCAGGAGTTGAATACGGACTTTGCTAAGATCTGTATTACTCCTAGACCTCCTGGGGCACCAGTAGCCAAAGTCCCTATGCCAGTCCTTAAGGAGCTGGAACATCAGGCTAGACAGAATATTTCAACCCTCAATTTCACCGCTGCCTTTGCCAAAACCTCTTCTTCTTGCAATGCTTCCTTGGAAAAGTGCCAACATAGCATCAAGTCAACTGTCAAGAAGATAAAGTCTCAGATCCAGAAAGGTGCCAATCCTGAGAAAGCAGCAAAGCGCGGATATGAGGAAGTTGCTGAGTACTTGGATTTTTGGAACAAGACGGTTCTTGTTCAACATAGAGCTCTTACCTGTCTCAGCAAATCGCTAGCCCATATTCTCCAGAGGGAATTATATTCTATGGCTAATACCGGCTTGCTTAGGCGCGAAGCCGAAATGACTCTATTGCATCCCCAGCTAGGGGAAACGAGATGCCAAGAACTTAGGAACTCGTCCTTCTGGGACTCCTCCTTGTTCGAGTCTCAACTTGTTAAGGAAGGTGAGGACTTCCTTCTCAAAAAAGGCACCTCAAAAGATTCTCAGGGTTTTGCACCCTACCAGAATAAGCCCTTTCGTGGCCCCCACAAGAAAAGAGGCTCCTACAGGAAACGCCCCTATGGGGGCAATACCTCTCAAAGCAGTAACCAATCCTTTCCCTCGGGAAGAGGAAAATCCAACTTCAGAGGCTCCAGGGGTCGTTTTCGACCCCACAATAGGGGAAGGGGGCGTGGAAACCCCCCTTCACAATGACTCCTCCAAAGCCTCATTCAGTCCACCAGTAGGAAGTCGCCTCCGTTCTTTCAAGAGAGACTGGCTAACAAACAAATGTTCTCAAAACGTGTTAAACATTATCACCAATGGCTACGTTCTGCCATTCCGTTCAAAGCCAAACTTGATCAGATTTCCTCTGATTCTATCAGAGTACAAGGCCCAACAAAAAGACCAAGCCTTGGCCACTTGTATCCAGTCTCTCTTGTCAAAGAACGCCATCGAAAGGGTGGAAAACGTAAAATCTCTCGGGTTTTACAGTCGCCTGTTCCTAGTACCCAAGCCTCACCAAAGGTGGAGGCCAGTCATAGACTTAAGCAGGCTCAACACTTTTCTACATGTAGAAAAGTTCAAAATGGAAACCCCGGAGTCCATCAGGACTTCCCTGGTCCCAGGGGAGTGGGTATCGTCGATAGACCTGTCGGACGCATACCTTCACATCCCCATCCATCCAAACTCAAGGAAGTACCTAAGGTTTTGCTACAAGGCCCAGGTGTTCCAGTTCACCTCCCTACCTTTCGGACTGGCCACAGTCCCCCAGGTCTTTACGATGATCGTAAAGGAAGTGAAACTAATGGCCCTCTCAAGAGGACTCAGAATTCACCAATACCTGGACGACTGGCTGATCAGGTCCCAGTCCCAGGAGGAATCTCAAAGGGACACACAGGCAGTGGTAGACCTAACCCAATCCTTGGGTTGGATAATCAACCAGGAAAAATCAGAACTGAAACCTACTTAGGTGTTTTCGTTCGTGGGCTACGAATACCACCTAGATTCAGCCCTTGTAAGACCCACTCACGAGAGATGGCTCAAACTTCAGGATTTGATCCTACGACTCAAGTCAAAACGTGTTTTGACTGCAAGATGTTTGATGTCTCTAATTGGGTTGCTAGCCTCAACGGAGAAAATGGTCCCGGAGGGACGCCTTCACATGAGGCCCTTTCAGTTTCATCTCAAGGAGCACTGGAGATATCCTCAGTCGCTGGACAACCTCCTTCCTTGGACAGAAGCCATTGTAGCCCACCTAGATTGGTGGCAAAACCCCTCAAATGTGATGAAAGGCGCAGACCTTCATCCCAAGGACCACAGTATCCAACTCTTTACCGACGCCTCAAACGAAGGTTGGGGCGCTCACTTAGATCAAAATTCTACAAAAGGGCTGTGGTCAGAGCGGGAAAAAAGGCTACACATAAATGTCCTAGAATTGAAGGCGGTCTTGAAACAAACCATTCTACTTTGTTACAAACAAGCAGATCAACAAGCCTTGGACTTGGTCCAAGTCAAAGCGCATGACATCCGGGCCTTCGCGGCCTCTAAGGCCTTTTACGGTGGAGTATCGGTGGACCAAATCATGGAAGCCTGTCACTGGAAAGCTCACAACACATTCACAAATTTTTACCTAAAAGACCTTACTTGGTCGGACACCGACAACAATATGTATCTGGGACCCGTGGTGGCGGCACAACAAGTCCTAGATCCTTCACCTCAGACCAGTTGTCCTCGGAAAGAAAAAAGGGGGGGGGGGGCACATCCGCTACAACCAAGTCTTCAGGAGTCTCTCCCAGGATCTAGGTATTCCTTTACCTTCAAGATGTTACGGGTAAGGTCATTTTATTTTTTAATTATCAGGTAATTTCTATTAAGGACTTAGTCAGTTGTCGTTAATCTCATATTTCAGGTTAAAAATTTCATGAGATGCCCAACCACTGGGTTGGTCAGTCACACGTGAAGGTCCACTAGGGACCCTTAGACCTCGAAGTGAGCACTGCTGCACTTCCGTCCTACTACCAAACATCTGGACAGTTTTAGCACTGTCCCTTTTTTACTCAGGTTTTTGGCTCGTTACAGGCCCGATCTTCGGGATCGGGGCTCTGTAAAGGGGACTCAGACTGGCATTTCTGGCACTATTCTGTATATATATTAATTCAAATCTTAGAAAAAAATTACATATCTTCCAGTCTCAGCTGTAATCCCGCCACCGGGCGGTTGAATTCAGCATTAAGTCCCACATGGTAAGCTATTGCAGCGTAATAAAATTGAAAATTTTAATTACTTAAATGTAGCTTTTATAAGCTACAAGCTTACCATGTGGGTCTTAGAAGAGTCCCACCCTGCCTCCCCGCTGTTTACAGCTGAGGGGTAGGTTTAATAAAAAATATCAACGAGAAAGTAGGGCGATTGGTCAGAAGATATCACGTGACGACAACTACCAGTATATCCGGTGGCTAACAAGAACGATCTTTTTTTCTAAGACGTTGGCCCCGGGTGTGGCAACCCGAGAACAGCATTAAGTCCCACATGGTAAGCTTGTAGCTTATAAAAGCTACATTTAAGTAATCAAAATTTTCAATTTACTGCATATGTATGCCTATATAAGACTGTGAGACATAAAGCTTGTGGGTGTTCCACAGCCTAAACCCCTGCACAGATTTTCAGCAAATTTTCAGGGGATGTTAACCCCAAGAGGATCTAGAGCGGATAAGGTTTTGGGGGGTATCCCTAACAATTGTTGCATGGCAACACTTTTAAGATTTTCAAGTCTTAAAGATTGTGGGAGTTCCACAGACAAAACCCCTGCACAGATTTTCACCAAATTTTCAGGGTATGTTTACCTTAAGAGGTTCTACAGCTGATAAGGTTTTGGTGGGTATCTGGCTACCAGTGTTGCCATGGCAACACTTTTAAGAATTTCGAGTCTTAAAGTTTGTGGGTGTTCCACAGCCTAAACCCCTACATGGATTTTTACCAAATTTTCAGGACATGTTTACGCCTAGAGGATCTGCAGCTGATTTGGTTTTGGTGGGTATCTGGCTATCACTGTTGCCAGGGCAACACTTTGAAGAATTTCGGGTCTTAAAGTTTGTGGGTGTTCCACAGTCTAAACCCCTACATGGATTTTCACCAAATTTTCAGGGTATGTTTACCCCTAGAGGATCTACAGCTGATTTGGTTTTGGTGGGTATCTGGGTACCACTGTTGCCAGGGCAACACTTTTAAGATTTTCGGGTCTTAAAATTTGTGGGTGTTCCACAACCTAAACCCCTACATGGATTTTCACCAAATTTTCAGGGTATGTTTACCCCTAGAGGATCTACAGCTGATTTGGTTTTGGTGGGTATCTGGCTACCACTGTTGTCAGGGCAAGACCTTTAAAATTTTCGGGTCTTAAAATTTGTGGGTGTTCCACAGACTAAACCCCTACACAGATTTTCACCAAATTTTCAGGTTATGTTTACCCCAAGAGCATCTAGAGCTGATTAGGTTTTGGTGGGTATCTGGCTACCACTGTTGCCATTAGGGCTGCAAGCGAGCCCGAAAATGCGCCTCGATTACTCGTTTTAGAAGAACCGACTCGGACTCGGTTATTCGCTTGATTATCGCCCATGAAATAAACTGCATCATATTTTGATATACCACGCCTTATAAAATGGTTAAAAGGCACACAATAGGAAAGAATTTTGATAATTTATTGAATTTTTGGGAAAAGACGCATTTATAATGCAAAATATAAGAAAATTTTATCCATTTTTATATTGCGAGATTTCAGGCGTCTTCGAAATATGTTATATAAAATTGCCGTCTATTAAAAACATTGTTGCACATACAATTAAGTTTGCAAATGCTTAAAATATAAAAAACTGAAACGGAAACACCTTATATTAGTAAAATATATAAATATATTCACATATTTAAAGAAAAAAAATAAGTTTGCAGTAGATTTTACGTCTATTTTTAGTTGTTTTCGAATAGCCGGTTCACTTTTCTTGACTCGAGTATTGAACTGAATCGTTTCGTTTCCGAGTAACCGAAGAATCGTTGCTGCCTTAGTTGCCATGGTAACATTTTTAAGATTTCTGGGTTTTAAGTTTGTGGGTGTTCCACAGCCTAAACCCCTGTATGGATTTTCACCAAATTTTCAGGATATGTTTACCCCAAGTGGATCTAGAGGTGGTTAGGTTTTGAGGGGTATCCAGCTACCACTGTAGCCATGGGAACACTTTTAAGATTTTCAGGTCTTAAAGTTTGTGGGTGGGGGGGGGGGGCAACGTTGGTATATCCCCGGATAACTGGATGCTGCTAACCGACCATGGCCTCATAGAGTTTCCTGACTTCAAGTCAGCCCAGGCCTGTAAAAAATTTTTATGAGTTCATTGGAGTCCCTAGTAACTTACCCGCCGACCAAGCAGTAGTTTAATATTCAGCAATTGTCCATTGGATAGGATGTATTAACACAATAATTTTATTACGCTACAATAGCTTACCATGTGGGACTTAATGCTGTTCTCGGGTTGCCACACCCGGGGCCAACGTCTTAGAAAAAAAGATCGTTCTTGTTAGCCACCGGATATACTGGTAGTTGTCGTCACGTGATAACTTCTGACTAATCGCCCTACTTTCTCGTTGGCCACGATGACTGGTAGCAGTTTGTAAATATACAGACATTTTCTTTTATTTCTCAGTATTCACGTATTGTTGGAGGCTAATATTTGGATATTTCTTTAAATATATGTCATAGATTATCCTGTAAAATTTTTATTTTCACAACTTAAGTATTTTCCTTACAATCCGTGTGTTTTGAGTTTTCTCGGTTCAGGCAATCTTAATTGTACGTCTTTTTATTGCGTTAAAATGTCCCTTCATCAAGCAAACAAAGACAAACCGAGAGCTCAGAAATATTCCTTAAATATACCTTAAATATACATATCCAGCAGCAAATGGGTTCCTTCCAGGCATCCATGTTAGAAGCATTTCAATCACTCCGAGAGGAGTTAGCAGTTAAAAAATCTGCCGAGGTTGATCCCTCGCCTCATGCTTCAAAAGCTGGTCCATCCAGCAACTCTGCTGCTCATCTGGACCTACCCCCTCCGAGGTCAAGTACTAATACACAGTCCGAGGCAATGGAGGTGGACGTTGGTCCAGCCCTCCCTCCTCGTCTAGTACTAAATCAAACTTCCTCGGATCAGTACGTTGCCCCTTCTGAAGCAATACCGAAGGATTCCTCGTACTCACATAAAAAACAAAGCCACAGACAAACAGTAACACCGAGCTCTGCCTCGGATCATCTGGATGAGGATTCCGACGAATCTCGGATCCATCCTAGACCTAAGAAACACTCTGACAAGAGCAAGCATAAATCTAGGTCCAGATATGTGTCATCTTCAGAGGAAGATCACTCCCCTGTGGCTAGACACAGGTCTTCTAAGCCCTCTAGGGCTCAGCCCTCAGGCGCAGCTTCTGATCAAGACCTCCCTCAACATGATCCAGACCCCCCTTATTATAGGGAAGTAGCCCTGTCTGACATTCCCTCCCAATACTCTGAAGAGGTAAACACCTTCAGGCGCATTCTTTCTCTCCCTGACCCCAGGGACTCTATGCCTAGGTCGTCAACTTCAGTGTTGGGTCTGGATGACGAAAAAGGCCGTCAAGAGCTCAGACCTAGAGGTCCTTCCTCTATCCTACCACTTAGCTCAGTTATCAAGGACGCCTTTGATAAATTTCAACATGATTTCAAAGCTGCCAATTTATCTGAGGGAAAATATGTCAAGCCTCCTCCTTCCACTTCCAAGTGGTACAAGGTTGGACAGCCCACTTTTCAAGACAAAATCCAGGAGTTGAATACAGAATTTGCCAAGATCTGTATTACTCCTAGACCTCCTGGGGCACCAGTAGCCAAAGTCCCTATGCCAGTCCTTAAGGAGCTGGAACATCAGGCTAGACAAAATATCTCAACCCTCAATTTCACCGCTGCCTTTGCCAAAACCTCTTCTTCTTGCAATGCTTCCTTGGAGAAGTGCCAACATAGCATCAAGTCAACTGTCAAGAAGATTAAGTCTCAGATCCAGAAAGGTGCCAATCCTGAGAAAGCAGCAAAGCGCGGATATGAGGAAGTTGCTGAGTACTTGGATTTTTGGAACAAGACGGTTCTTGTTCAACATAGAGCTCTTACCTGTCTCAGCAAATCGCTAGCCCATATTCTCCAGAGGGAATTATATTCCATGGCTAATACCGGCTTGCTTAGGCGCGAAGCCGAAATGACTTTATTACATCCCCAGCTAGGGGAAACGAGACGCCAAGAACTTAGGAACTCGTCCTTCTGGGACTCCTCCTTGTTCGAGTCTCAACTTGTAAAGGAAGGTGAGGACTTCCTTCTCAAAAAAGGCACCTCAAAAGATTCTCAGGGTTTTGCACCCTACCAGAATAAGCCCTTTCGTGGCCCCCACAAGAAAAGAGGCTCCTACAGGAAACGCCCCTATGGGGGCAATACCTCTCAAAGCAGTAACCAATCCTTTCCCTCGGGAAGAGGAAAATCCAACTTCAGAGGCTCCAGGGGTCGTTTTCGACCCCACAATAGAGGAAGAGGGCGTGGAAACCCCCCTTCACAATGACTCCTCCAAAGCCTCATTCAGTCCACCAGTAGGAAGTCGCCTCCGTTCTTTCAAGAGAGACTGGCTAACAAACAAATGTTCTCAAAACGTGTTAAACATTATCACCAATGGCTACGTTCTGCCATTCCGTTCAAAGCCAAACTTGATCAGATTTCCTCTGATTCTATCAGAGTACAAGGCCCAACAAAAAGACCAAGCCTTGGCCACTTGTATCCAGTCTCTCTTGTCAAAGAACGCCATCGAAAGGGTGGAAAACGTAAAATCTCTCGGGTTTTACAGTCGCCTGTTCCTAGTACCCAAGCCTCACCAAAGGTGGAGGCCAGTCATAGACTTAAGCAGGCTCAACACTTTTCTACATGTAGAAAAGTTCAAAATGGAAACCCCGGAGTCCATCAGGACTTCCCTGGTCCCAGGGGAGTGGGTATCGTCGATAGACCTGTCGGACGCATACCTTCACATCCCCATCCATCCAAACTCAAGGAAGTACCTAAGGTTTTGCTACAAGGCCCAGGTGTTCCAGTTCACCTCCCTACCTTTCGGACTGGCCACAGCCCCCCAGGTCTTTACGATGATCGTAAAGGAAGTGAAACTAATGGCCCTCTCAAGAGGACTCAGAATTCACCAATACCTGGACGACTGGCTGATCAGGTCCCAGTCCCAGGAGGAATCTCAAAGGGACACACAGGCAGTGGTAGACCTAACCCAATCCTTGGGTTGGATAATCAACCAGGAAAAATCAGAACTGAAACCTACTTAGGTGTTTTCGTTCGTGGGCTACGAATACCACCTAGATTCAGCCCTTGTAAGACCCACTCACGAGAGATGGCTCAAACTTCAGGATTTGATCCTACGACTCAAGTCAAAACGTGTTTTGACTGCAAGATGTTTGATGTCTCTAATTGGGTTGCTAGCCTCAACGGAGAAAATGGTCCCGGAGGGACGCCTTCACATGAGGCCCTTTCAGTTTCATCTCAAGGAGCACTGGAGATATCCTCAGTCGCTGGACAACCTCCTTCCTTGGACAGAAGCCATTGTAGCCCACCTAGATTGGTGGCAAAACCCCTCAAATGTGATGAAAGGCGCAGACCTTCATCCCAAGGACCACAGTATCCAACTCTTTACCGACGCCTCAAACGAAGGTTGGGGCGCTCACTTAGATCAAAATTCTACAAAAGGGCTGTGGTCAGAGCGGGAAAAAAGGCTACACATAAATGTCCTAGAATTGAAGGCGGTCTTGAAACAAACCATTCTACTTTGTTACAAACAAGCAGATCAACAAGCCTTGGACTTGGTCCAAGTCAAAGCGCATGACATCCGGGCCTTCGCGGCCTCTAAGGCCTTTTACGGTGGAGTATCGGTGGACCAAATCATGGAAGCCTGTCACTGGAAAGCTCACAACACATTCACAAATTTTTACCTAAAAGACCTTACTTGGTCGGACACCGACAACAATATGTATCTGGGACCCGTGGTGGCGGCACAACAAGTCCTAGATCCTTCACCTCAGACCAGTTGTCCTCGGAAAGAAAAAAGGGGGGGGGGGGCACATCCGCTACAACCAAGTCTTCAGGAGTCTCTCCCAGGATCTAGGTATTCCTTTACCTTCAAGATGTTACGGGTAAGGTCATTTTATTTTTTAATTATCAGGTAATTTCTATTAAGGACTTAGTCAGTTGTCGTTAATCTCATATTTCAGGTTAAAAATTTCATGAGATGCCCAACCACTGGGTTGGTCAGTCACACGTGAAGGTCCACTAGGGACCCTTAGACCTCGAAGTGAGCACTGCTGCACTTCCGTCCTACTACCAAACATCTGGACAGTTTTAGCACTGTCCCTTTTTTACTCAGGTTTTTGGCTCGTTACAGGCCCGATCTTCGGGATCGGGGCTCTGTAAAGGGGACTCAGACTGGCATTTCTGGCACTATTCTGTATATATATTAATTCAAATCTTAGAAAAAAATTACATATCTTCCAGTCTCAGCTGTAATCCCGCCACCGGGCGGTTGAATTCAGCATTAAGTCCCACATGGTAAGCTATTGCAGCGTAATAAAATTGAAAATTTTAATTACTTAAATGTAGCTTTTATAAGCTACAAGCTTACCATGTGGGTCTTAGAAGAGTCCCACCCTGCCTCCCCGCTGTTTACAGCTGAGGGGTAGGTTTAATAAAAAATATCAACGAGAAAGTAGGGCGATTGGTCAGAAGATATCACGTGACGACAACTACCAGTATATCCGGTGGCTAACAAGAACGATCTTTTTTTCTAAGACGTTGGCCCCGGGTGTGGCAACCCGAGAACAGCATTAAGTCCCACATGGTAAGCTTGTAGCTTATAAAAGCTACATTTAAGTAATCAAAATTTTCAATTTACTGCATATGTATGCCTATATAAGACTGTGAGACATAAAGCTTGTGGGTGTTCCACAGCCTAAACCCCTGCACAGATTTTCAGCAAATTTTCAGGGGATGTTAACCCCAAGAGGATCTAGAGCGGATAAGGTTTTGGGGGGTATCCCTAACAATTGTTGCATGGCAACACTTTTAAGATTTTCAAGTCTTAAAGATTGTGGGAGTTCCACAGACAAAACCCCTGCACAGATTTTCACCAAATTTTCAGGGTATGTTTACCTTAAGAGGTTCTACAGCTGATAAGGTTTTGGTGGGTATCTGGCTACCAGTGTTGCCATGGCAACACTTTTAAGAATTTCGAGTCTTAAAGTTTGTGGGTGTTCCACAGCCTAAACCCCTACATGGATTTTTACCAAATTTTCAGGACATGTTTACGCCTAGAGGATCTGCAGCTGATTTGGTTTTGGTGGGTATCTGGCTATCACTGTTGCCAGGGCAACACTTTGAAGAATTTCGGGTCTTAAAGTTTGTGGGTGTTCCACAGTCTAAACCCCTACATGGATTTTCACCAAATTTTCAGGGTATGTTTACCCCTAGAGGATCTACAGCTGATTTGGTTTTGGTGGGTATCTGGGTACCACTGTTGCCAGGGCAACACTTTTAAGATTTTCGGGTCTTAAAATTTGTGGGTGTTCCACAACCTAAACCCCTACATGGATTTTCACCAAATTTTCAGGGTATGTTTACCCCTAGAGGATCTACAGCTGATTTGGTTTTGGTGGGTATCTGGCTACCACTGTTGTCAGGGCAAGACCTTTAAAATTTTCGGGTCTTAAAATTTGTGGGTGTTCCACAGACTAAACCCCTACACAGATTTTCACCAAATTTTCAGGTTATGTTTACCCCAAGAGCATCTAGAGCTGATTAGGTTTTGGTGGGTATCTGGCTACCACTGTTGCCATTAGGGCTGCAAGCGAGCCCGAAAATGCGCCTCGATTACTCGTTTTAGAAGAACCGACTCGGACTCGGTTATTCGCTTGATTATCGCCCATGAAATAAACTGCATCATATTTTGATATACCACGCCTTATAAAATGGTTAAAAGGCACACAATAGGAAAGAATTTTGATAATTTATTGAATTTTTGGGAAAAGACGCATTTATAATGCAAAATATAAGAAAATTTTATCCATTTTTATATTGCGAGATTTCAGGCGTCTTCGAAATATGTTATATAAAATTGCCGTCTATTAAAAACATTGTTGCACATACAATTAAGTTTGCAAATGCTTAAAATATAAAAAACTGAAACGGAAACACCTTATATTAGTAAAATATATAAATATATTCACATATTTAAAGAAAAAAAATAAGTTTGCAGTAGATTTTACGTCTATTTTTAGTTGTTTTCGAATAGCCGGTTCACTTTTCTTGACTCGAGTATTGAACTGAATCGTTTCGTTTCCGAGTAACCGAAGAATCGTTGCTGCCTTAGTTGCCATGGTAACATTTTTAAGATTTCTGGGTTTTAAGTTTGTGGGTGTTCCACAGCCTAAACCCCTGTATGGATTTTCACCAAATTTTCAGGATATGTTTACCCCAAGTGGATCTAGAGGTGGTTAGGTTTTGAGGGGTATCCAGCTACCACTGTAGCCATGGGAACACTTTTAAGATTTTCAGGTCTTAAAGTTTGTGGGTGGGGGGGGGGGGCAACGTTGGTATATCCCCGGATAACTGGATGCTGCTAACCGACCATGGCCTCATAGAGTTTCCTGACTTCAAGTCAGCCCAGGCCTGTAAAAAATTTTTATGAGTTCATTGGAGTCCCTAGTAACTTACCCGCCGACCAAGCAGTAGTTTAATATTCAGCAATTGTCCATTGGATAGGATGTATTAACACAATAATTTTATTACGCTACAATAGCTTACCATGTGGGACTTAATGCTGTTCTCGGGTTGCCACACCCGGGGCCAACGTCTTAGAAAAAAAGATCGTTCTTGTTAGCCACCGGATATACTGGTAGTTGTCGTCACGTGATAACTTCTGACTAATCGCCCTACTTTCTCGTTGGCCACGATGACTGGTAGCAGTTTGTAAATATACAGACATTTTCTTTTATTTCTCAGTATTCACGTATTGTTGGAGGCTAATATTTGGATATTTCTTTAAATATATGTCATAGATTATCCTGTAAAATTTTTATTTTCACAACTTAAGTATTTTCCTTACAATCCGTGTGTTTTGAGTTTTCTCGGTTCAGGCAATCTTAATTGTACGTCTTTTTATTGCGTTAAAATGTCCCTTCATCAAGCAAACAAAGACAAACCGAGAGCTCAGAAATATTCCTTAAATATACCTTAAATATACATATCCAGCAGCAAATGGGTTCCTTCCAGGCATCCATGTTAGAAGCATTTCAATCACTCCGAGAGGAGTTAGCAGTTAAAAAATCTGCCGAGGTTGATCCCTCGCCTCATGCTTCAAAAGCTGGTCCATCCAGCAACTCTGCTGCTCATCTGGACCTACCCCCTCCGAGGTCAAGTACTAATACACAGTCCGAGGCAATGGAGGTGGACGTTGGTCCAGCCCTCCCTCCTCGTCTAGTACTAAATCAAACTTCCTCGGATCAGTACGTTGCCCCTTCTGAAGCAATACCGAAGGATTCCTCGTACTCACATAAAAAACAAAGCCACAGACAAACAGTAACACCGAGCTCTGCCTCGGATCATCTGGATGAGGATTCCGACGAATCTCGGATCCATCCTAGACCTAAGAAACACTCTGACAAGAGCAAGCATAAATCTAGGTCCAGATATGTGTCATCTTCAGAGGAAGATCACTCCCCTGTGGCTAGACACAGGTCTTCTAAGCCCTCTAGGGCTCAGCCCTCAGGCGCAGCTTCTGATCAAGACCTCCCTCAACATGATCCAGACCCCCCTTATTATAGGGAAGTAGCCCTGTCTGACATTCCCTCCCAATACTCTGAAGAGGTAAACACCTTCAGGCGCATTCTTTCTCTCCCTGACCCCAGGGACTCTATGCCTAGGTCGTCAACTTCAGTGTTGGGTCTGGATGACGAAAAAGGCCGTCAAGAGCTCAGACCTAGAGGTCCTTCCTCTATCCTACCACTTAGCTCAGTTATCAAGGACGCCTTTGATAAATTTCAACATGATTTCAAAGCTGCCAATTTATCTGAGGGAAAATATGTCAAGCCTCCTCCTTCCACTTCCAAGTGGTACAAGGTTGGACAGCCCACTTTTCAAGACAAAATCCAGGAGTTGAATACAGAATTTGCCAAGATCTGTATTACTCCTAGACCTCCTGGGGCACCAGTAGCCAAAGTCCCTATGCCAGTCCTTAAGGAGCTGGAACATCAGGCTAGACAAAATATCTCAACCCTCAATTTCACCGCTGCCTTTGCCAAAACCTCTTCTTCTTGCAATGCTTCCTTGGAGAAGTGTCAACATAGCATCAAGTCAACTGTCAAGAAGATTAAGTCTCAGATCCAGAAAGGTGCCAATCCTGAGAAAGCAGCAAAGCGCGGATATGAGGAAGTTGCTGAGTACTTGGATTTTTGGAACAAGACGGTTCTTGTTCAACATAGAGCTCTTACCTGTCTCAGCAAATCGCTAGCCCATATTCTCCAGAGGGAATTATATTCCATGGCTAATACCGGCTTGCTTAGGCGCGAAGCCGAAATGACTTTATTACATCCCCAGCTAGGGGAAACGAGACGCCAAGAACTTAGGAACTCGTCCTTCTGGGACTCCTCCTTGTTCGAGTCTCAACTTGTAAAGGAAGGTGAGGACTTCCTTCTCAAAAAAGGCACCTCAAAAGATTCTCAGGGTTTTGCACCCTACCAGAATAAGCCCTTTCGTGGCCCCCACAAGAAAAGAGGCTCCTACAGGAAACGCCCCTATGGGGGCAATACCTCTCAAAGCAGTAACCAATCCTTTCCCTCGGGAAGAGGAAAATCCAACTTCAGAGGCTCCAGGGGTCGTTTTCGACCCCACAATAGAGGAAGAGGGCGTGGAAACCCCCCTTCACAATGACTCCTCCAAAGCCTCATTCAGTCCACCAGTAGGAAGTCGCCTCCGTTCTTTCAAGAGAGACTGGCTAACAAACAAATGTTCTCAAAACGTGTTAAACATTATCACCAATGGCTACGTTCTGCCATTCCGTTCAAAGCCAAACTTGATCAGATTTCCTCTGATTCTATCAGAGTACAAGGCCCAACAAAAAGACCAAGCCTTGGCCACTTGTATCCAGTCTCTCTTGTCAAAGAACGCCATCGAAAGGGTGGAAAACGTAAAATCTCTCGGGTTTTACAGTCGCCTGTTCCTAGTACCCAAGCCTCACCAAAGGTGGAGGCCAGTCATAGACTTAAGCAGGCTCAACACTTTTCTACATGTAGAAAAGTTCAAAATGGAAACCCCGGAGTCCATCAGGACTTCCCTGGTCCCAGGGGAGTGGGTATCGTCGATAGACCTGTCGGACGCATACCTTCACATCCCCATCCATCCAAACTCAAGGAAGTACCTAAGGTTTTGCTACAAGGCCCAGGTGTTCCAGTTCACCTCCCTACCTTTCGGACTGGCCACAGCCCCCCAGGTCTTTACGATGATCGTAAAGGAAGTGAAACTAATGGCCCTCTCAAGAGGACTCAGAATTCACCAATACCTGGACGACTGGCTGATCAGGTCCCAGTCCCAGGAGGAATCTCAAAGGGACACACAGGCAGTGGTAGACCTAACCCAATCCTTGGGTTGGATAATCAACCAGGAAAAATCAGAACTGAAACCTACTTAGGTGTTTTCGTTCGTGGGCTACGAATACCACCTAGATTCAGCCCTTGTAAGACCCACTCACGAGAGATGGCTCAAACTTCAGGATTTGATCCTACGACTCAAGTCAAAACGTGTTTTGACTGCAAGATGTTTGATGTCTCTAATTGGGTTGCTAGCCTCAACGGAGAAAATGGTCCCGGAGGGACGCCTTCACATGAGGCCCTTTCAGTTTCATCTCAAGGAGCACTGGAGATATCCTCAGTCGCTGGACAACCTCCTTCCTTGGACAGAAGCCATTGTAGCCCACCTAGATTGGTGGCAAAACCCCTCAAATGTGATGAAAGGCGCAGACCTTCATCCCAAGGACCACAGTATCCAACTCTTTACCGACGCCTCAAACGAAGGTTGGGGCGCTCACTTAGATCAAAATTCTACAAAAGGGCTGTGGTCAGAGCGGGAAAAAAGGCTACACATAAATGTCCTAGAATTGAAGGCGGTCTTGAAACAAACCATTCTACTTTGTTACAAACAAGCAGATCAACAAGCCTTGGACTTGGTCCAAGTCAAAGCGCATGACATCCGGGCCTTCGCGGCCTCTAAGGCCTTTTACGGTGGAGTATCGGTGGACCAAATCATGGAAGCCTGTCACTGGAAAGCTCACAACACATTCACAAATTTTTACCTAAAAGACCTTACTTGGTCGGACACCGACAACAATATGTATCTGGGACCCGTGGTGGCGGCACAACAAGTCCTAGATCCTTCACCTCAGACCAGTTGTCCTCGGAAAGAAAAAAGGGGGGGGGGGGGGCACATCCGCTACAACCAAGTCTTCAGGAGTCTCTCCCAGGATCTAGGTATTCCTTTACCTTCAAGATGTTACGGGTAAGGTCATTTTATTTTTTAATTATCAGGTAATTTCTATTAAGGACTTAGTCAGTTGTCGTTAATCTCATATTTCAGGTTAAAAATTTCATGAGATGCCCAACCACTGGGTTGGTCAGTCACACGTGAAGGTCCACTAGGGACCCTTAGACCTCGAAGTGAGCACTGCTGCACTTCCGTCCTACTACCAAACATCTGGACAGTTTTAGCACTGTCCCTTTTTTACTCAGGTTTTTGGCTCGTTACAGGCCCGATCTTCGGGATCGGGGCTCTGTAAAGGGGACTCAGACTGGCATTTCTGGCACTATTCTGTATATATATTAATTCAAATCTTAGAAAAAAATTACATATCTTCCAGTCTCAGCTGTAATCCCGCCACCGGGCGGTTGAATTCAGCATTAAGTCCCACATGGTAAGCTATTGCAGCGTAATAAAATTGAAAATTTTAATTACTTAAATGTAGCTTTTATAAGCTACAAGCTTACCATGTGGGTCTTAGAAGAGTCCCACCCTGCCTCCCCGCTGTTTACAGCTGAGGGGTAGGTTTAATAAAAAATATCAACGAGAAAGTAGGGCGATTGGTCAGAAGATATCACGTGACGACAACTACCAGTATATCCGGTGGCTAACAAGAACGATCTTTTTTTCTAAGACGTTGGCCCCGGGTGTGGCAACCCGAGAACAGCATTAAGTCCCACATGGTAAGCTTGTAGCTTATAAAAGCTACATTTAAGTAATCAAAATTTTCAATTTACTGCATATGTATGCCTATATAAGACTGTGAGACATAAAGCTTGTGGGTGTTCCACAGCCTAAACCCCTGCACAGATTTTCAGCAAATTTTCAGGGGATGTTAACCCCAAGAGGATCTAGAGCGGATAAGGTTTTGGGGGGTATCCCTAACAATTGTTGCATGGCAACACTTTTAAGATTTTCAAGTCTTAAAGATTGTGGGAGTTCCACAGACAAAACCCCTGCACAGATTTTCACCAAATTTTCAGGGTATGTTTACCTTAAGAGGTTCTACAGCTGATAAGGTTTTGGTGGGTATCTGGCTACCAGTGTTGCCATGGCAACACTTTTAAGAATTTCGAGTCTTAAAGTTTGTGGGTGTTCCACAGCCTAAACCCCTACATGGATTTTTACCAAATTTTCAGGACATGTTTACGCCTAGAGGATCTGCAGCTGATTTGGTTTTGGTGGGTATCTGGCTATCACTGTTGCCAGGGCAACACTTTGAAGAATTTCGGGTCTTAAAGTTTGTGGGTGTTCCACAGTCTAAACCCCTACATGGATTTTCACCAAATTTTCAGGGTATGTTTACCCCTAGAGGATCTACAGCTGATTTGGTTTTGGTGGGTATCTGGGTACCACTGTTGCCAGGGCAACACTTTTAAGATTTTCGGGTCTTAAAATTTGTGGGTGTTCCACAACCTAAACCCCTACATGGATTTTCACCAAATTTTCAGGGTATGTTTACCCCTAGAGGATCTACAGCTGATTTGGTTTTGGTGGGTATCTGGCTACCACTGTTGTCAGGGCAAGACCTTTAAAATTTTCGGGTCTTAAAATTTGTGGGTGTTCCACAGACTAAACCCCTACACAGATTTTCACCAAATTTTCAGGTTATGTTTACCCCAAGAGCATCTAGAGCTGATTAGGTTTTGGTGGGTATCTGGCTACCACTGTTGCCATTAGGGCTGCAAGCGAGCCCGAAAATGCGCCTCGATTACTCGTTTTAGAAGAACCGACTCGGACTCGGTTATTCGCTTGATTATCGCCCATGAAATAAACTGCATCATATTTTGATATACCACGCCTTATAAAATGGTTAAAAGGCACACAATAGGAAAGAATTTTGATAATTTATTGAATTTTTGGGAAAAGACGCATTTATAATGCAAAATATAAGAAAATTTTATCCATTTTTATATTGCGAGATTTCAGGCGTCTTCGAAATATGTTATATAAAATTGCCGTCTATTAAAAACATTGTTGCACATACAATTAAGTTTGCAAATGCTTAAAATATAAAAAACTGAAACGGAAACACCTTATATTAGTAAAATATATAAATATATTCACATATTTAAAGAAAAAAAATAAGTTTGCAGTAGATTTTACGTCTATTTTTAGTTGTTTTCGAATAGCCGGTTCACTTTTCTTGACTCGAGTATTGAACTGAATCGTTTCGTTTCCGAGTAACCGAAGAATCGTTGCTGCCTTAGTTGCCATGGTAACATTTTTAAGATTTCTGGGTTTTAAGTTTGTGGGTGTTCCACAGCCTAAACCCCTGTATGGATTTTCACCAAATTTTCAGGATATGTTTACCCCAAGTGGATCTAGAGGTGGTTAGGTTTTGAGGGGTATCCAGCTACCACTGTAGCCATGGGAACACTTTTAAGATTTTCAGGTCTTAAAGTTTGTGGGTGGGGGGGGGGGGGCAACGTTGGTATATCCCCGGATAACTGGATGCTGCTAACCGACCATGGCCTCATAGAGTTTCCTGACTTCAAGTCAGCCCAGGCCTGTAAAAAATTTTTATGAGTTCATTGGAGTCCCTAGTAACTTACCCGCCGACCAAGCAGTAGTTTAATATTCAGCAATTGTCCATTGGATAGGATGTATTAACACAATAATTTTATTACGCTACAATAGCTTACCATGTGGGACTTAATGCTGTTCTCGGGTTGCCACACCCGGGGCCAACGTCTTAGAAAAAAAGATCGGTCTTGTTAGCCACCGGATATACTGGTAGTTGTCGTCACGTGATAACTTCTGACTAATCGCCCTACTTTCTCGTTGGCCACGATGACTGGTAGCAGTTTGTAAATATACAGACATTTTCTTTTATTTCTCAGTATTCACGTATTGTTGGAGGCTAATATTTGGATATTTCTTTAAATATATGTCATAGATTATCCTGTAAAATTTTTATTTTCACAACTTAAGTATTTTCCTTACAATCCGTGTGTTTTGAGTTTTCTCGGTTCAGGCAATCTTAATTGTACGTCTTTTTATTGCGTTAAAATGTCCCTTCATCAAGCAAACAAAGACAAACCGAGAGCTCAGAAATATTCCTTAAATATACCTTAAATATACATATCCAGCAGCAAATGGGTTCCTTCCAGGCATCCATGTTAGAAGCATTTCAATCACTCCGAGAGGAGTTAGCAGTTAAAAAATCTGCCGAGGTTGATCCCTCGCCTCATGCTTCAAAAGCTGGTCCATCCAGCAACTCTGCTGCTCATCTGGACCTACCCCCTCCGAGGTCAAGTACTAATACACAGTCCGAGGCAATGGAGGTGGACGTTGGTCCAGCCCTCCCTCCTCATCTAGTACTAAATCAAACTTCCTCGGATCAGTACGTTGCCCCTTCTGAAGCAATACCGAAGGATTCCTCGTACTCACATAAAAAACAAAGCCACAGACAAACAGTAACACCGAGCTCTGCCTCGGATCATCTGGATGAGGATTCCGACGAATCTCGGATCCATCCTAGACCTAAGAAACACTCTGACAAGAGCAAGCATAAATCTAGGTCCAGATATGTGTCATCTTCAGAGGAAGATCACTCCCCTGTGGCTAGACACAGGTCTTCTAAGCCCTCTAGGGCTCAGCCCTCAGGCGCAGCTTCTGATCAAGACCTCCCTCAACATGATCCAGACCCCCCTTATTATAGGGAAGTAGCCCTGTCTGACATTCCCTCCCAATACTCTGAAGAGGTAAACACCTTCAGGCGCATTCTTTCTCTCCCTGACCCCAGGGACTCTATGCCTAGGTCGTCAACTTCAGTGTTGGGTCTGGATGACGAAAAAGGCCGTCAAGAGCTCAGACCTAGAGGTCCTTCCTCTATCCTACCACTTAGCTCAGTTATCAAGGACGCCTTTGATAAATTTCAACATGATTTCAAAGCTGCCAATTTATCTGAGGGAAAATATGTCAAGCCTCCTCCTTCCACTTCCAAGTGGTACAAGGTTGGACAGCCCACTTTTCAAGACAAAATCCAGGAGTTGAATACAGAATTTGCCAAGATCTGTATTACTCCTAGACCTCCTGGGGCACCAGTAGCCAAAGTCCCTATGCCAGTCCTTAAGGAGCTGGAACATCAGGCTAGACAAAATATCTCAACCCTCAATTTCACCGCTGCCTTTGCCAAAACCTCTTCTTCTTGCAATGCTTCCTTGGAGAAGTGTCAACATAGCATCAAGTCAACTGTCAAGAAGATTAAGTCTCAGATCCAGAAAGGTGCCAATCCTGAGAAAGCAGCAAAGCGCGGATATGAGGAAGTTGCTGAGTACTTGGATTTTTGGAACAAGACGGTTCTTGTTCAACATAGAGCTCTTACCTGTCTCAGCAAATCGCTAGCCCATATTCTCCAGAGGGAATTATATTCCATGGCTAATACCGGCTTGCTTAGGCGCGAAGCCGAAATGACTTTATTACATCCCCAGCTAGGGGAAACGAGACGCCAAGAACTTAGGAACTCGTCCTTCTGGGACTCCTCCTTGTTCGAGTCTCAACTTGTAAAGGAAGGTGAGGACTTCCTTCTCAAAAAAGGCACCTCAAAAGATTCTCAGGGTTTTGCACCCTACCAGAATAAGCCCTTTCGTGGCCCCCACAAGAAAAGAGGCTCCTACAGGAAACGCCCCTATGGGGGCAATACCTCTCAAAGCAGTAACCAATCCTTTCCCTCGGGAAGAGGAAAATCCAACTTCAGAGGCTCCAGGGGTCGTTTTCGACCCCACAATAGAGGAAGAGGGCGTGGAAACCCCCCTTCACAATGACTCCTCCAAAGCCTCATTCAGTCCACCAGTAGGAAGTCGCCTCCGTTCTTTCAAGAGAGACTGGCAAACAAACAAATGTTCTCAAAACGTGTTAAACATTATCACCAATGGCTACGTTCTGCCATTCCGTTCAAAGCCAAACTTGATCAGATTCCCTCTGATTCTATCAGAGTACAAGGCCCAACAAAAAGACCAAGCCTTGGCCACTTGCATCCAGTCTCTCTTGTCAAAGAACGCCATCGAAAGGGTGGAAAACGTAAAATCTCTTTGGTTTTACAGTCGCCTGTTCCTAGTACCCAAGCCTCACCAAAGGTGGAGGCCAGTCATAGACTTAAGCAGGCTCAACACTTTTCTACATGTAGAAAAGTTCAAAATGGAAACCCCGGAGTCCATCCGGACTTCCCTGGTCCCAGGGGAGTGGGTATCGTCGATAGACCTGTCGGACGCATACCTTCACATCCCCATCCATCCCAACTCAAGGAAGTACCTAAGGTTTTGCTACAAGGCCCAGGTGTTCCAGTTCACCTCCCTACCTTTCGGACTGGCCACAGCCCCCCAGGTCTTTACGATGATCGTAAAGGAAGTGAAACTAATGGCCCTCTCAAGAGGACTCAGAATTCACCAATACCTGGACGACTGGCTGATCAGGTCCCAGTCCCAGGAGGAATCTCAAAGGGACACACAGGCAGTAGTAGACCTAACCCAATCCTTGGGTTGGATAATCAACCAGGAAAAATCAGAACTGAAACCTACTCAGGTGTTTTCGTTCGTGGGCTACGAATACCACCTAGATTCAGCCCTTGTAAGACCCACTCACGAGAGATGGCTCAAACTTCAGGATTTGATCCTACGACTCAAGTCAAAACGTGTTTTGACTGCAAGATGTTTGATGTCTCTAATTGGGTTGCTAGCCTCAACGGAGAAAATGGTCCCGGAGGGACGCCTTCACATGAGGCCCTTTCAGTTTCATCTCAAGGAGCACTGGAGATATCCTCAGTCGCTGGACAACCTCCTTCTTTGGACAGAAGCCATTGTAGCCCACCTAGATTGGTGGCAAAATCCCTCAAATGTGATGAAAGGCGCAGACCTTCATCCCAAGGACCACAGTATCCAACTCTTTACCGACGCCTCAAACGAAGGTTGGGGCGCTCACTTAGATCAAAATTCTACAAAAGGGCTGTGGTCAGAGCGGGAAAAAGGGCTACACATAAATGTCCTGGAATTGAAGGCGGTCTCCCTGGCCCTTCGAGACTTCAAGGACCAGTGCCAGAATCAAACAGTGTTAGTTGCGACGGACAACTCAACAGTGGTAGCCTACATCAACAAGCAAGGGGGAACTCACTCAGCAGAGATGTGCGCTCTCCTGTGGAAAATCATGACCTGGTGCCGTCACTACCATATAACATTGAAAGCCAGGCACATTCCAGGGTGTCTGAATGTGATGGCCGACCTCCTATCCAGGTCCAACCAAGTGCAGTCAACAGAATGGTCCCTGCACCCTCAGGTCTTCAAGCAAATCTGCCGAAAGTGGTTCACCCCTCATGTAGACTTATTCGCTACTCACCTGAATCACAAACTCCCTCTATATGTGTCTCCTATCCCAGACCCAAGGGCCTGGGACATAGATGCTCTGAACATAGACTGGACCAACCTCACGGCTTACGCCTACCCTCCTACGGCTCTCCTTCACAAGGTGATCCAAAAGATCAAGCAATGCCATTGCCTGATCATCGTGATAGCCCCAGGCTGGCCAGGGATGCCCTGGTTTTGGGACCTAGTGCAGCTCTCAACAGAGATCCCACTACAACTCCCAGTGTCAACGACCCTACTCAAACAGTCCCACAACTATGTGTTCCACAACAATCCACAACAGCTGAACCTCCACGCCTGGTGTCTAGGAGCGGACAACTCCAAGAACAAGGCTTCTCTGTGGAGGTGGCAGAGAGAATTGCTGCCCCTCAGCGGTCATCAACAAGGACCATCTACCGGCCAAAGTGGGCCCTATGTGAAAAATGGTGCAGAGAAAATTCGGTGGATTTCTCCACTCCATCTGTGAAACAAATCTCAGATTTTTTCATGTACCTGTACCAAGACCTAAACAGGCGCCCCTCGACCATTGATGGTTACAGGACTGCTATCGTTGACACTTTGGGCCCAACGGCCCAACACATTGCGCACAATGCAGACCTTCATAGGTTACTCTCCAGTTTTCACAGGGATCGTCCTAAAACTTCCAGAAATTTACCCAAGTGGAACCTTTCTGTTGTCCTTAACGAGCTCACCAAAGCACCATTTGAGCCCATGAAAGACTCAGACCTCAAACATCTTACTCTCAAAACTGCTTTCTTGCTAGCCTTGGCCTCCAGCAAGCGCCGCAGCGAAATCCATGCCTGGGTCGCTAACAAAGTAGCTAATTTAGGCCAATGGGAAAAGGTAACCTTGTTCCCTTCTTCTGATTTCATAGCCAAAAACCAACTAGCAAGAGAAGGTTCTCAAAGTGTGTCACCAGTGACTATTCCTGCTTTGACTACCATTGTAGATAGACAGTTTAAGGAAGACAGGACCCTGTGTCCCGTGCGGGCCCTGAGGTTCTATTTGGACCGAATTAAAGACCTGAGAGGGTCTCGTTCTCTCCTTTTTATCTCCTTTAAGAAAGGACATACCTCAGACATCAGACCCGCTACACTCTCCTCATGGTTGAAACAAACCATTCTACTTTGTTATAAACAAGCAGATCAACAAGCCTTGGACTTGGTCCAAGTCAAAGCGCATGACATCCGGGCCTTTGCGGCCTCTAAGGCCTTTTACGGTGGCGTATCGGTGGACCAAATCATGCAAGCCTGTCACTGGAAAGCTCACAACACATTCACAAATTTTTACCTAAAAGACCTTACTTGGTCGGACACCGACAACAATATGTTTTTATTGCGTTAATACATCCTATCCAATGGACAATTGCTTATCCGGTCGGCGCAGACCGGCCCGCCAAACGCCAGAAAAAGACGTCCTGTGTCTCCACCGGCTGGCCGGTCCGTAGTACTGTGCACTCCCCAGATGGCGCCTCGTACTTCCTTCCTGTCTAGACAACCTGACGTCATGGCATCTTTTTCGTTTGGCGCGTGTACTGTGCGAACGTGTTTTCAACAATCTCCAGATATTTTAAGGAAAGTGTGCATTATGACGGATTTTCAACCTTATATATGGATATGTTCAGTGTAGAAGTGTTACCTACTGATCAAGCACGGATATACATTTAGAATCTGCTGGAAACGCTCCCTAGCTGACTCAATTTAGTGTTGATGATAGGGCAGTTACGACGCGAAATATATGAAGGCAGCCATTTTACTAGTTTCCTCCCACTCAACCATTGGGTTGTTAGGGGCAGATCGACAATATTGAGGAATTATGTAGATACTACTTACAGGTATTTTTATCCGTGTCTTTTGTTTGAATGTTCCTTCTGTTACCTTCCAGCTACAGTCACCATAGAAACGTCTTTTCTAGTACTACTGATAGAATCACGAGAAATGTCAGTCTACGTAGTTTTAATACTGTAATAGAAGGAATCCCCATATAAGAGGTGCATTCTTCAGAGCGCACTGGTACAGATTTCTCTGCTGTAGGGCATCAGTCAAACCAGCCAGCTCGTACAAACAAAAATCACGGAGAACTTCAGTCTACGTAGTTTTGAACACTGTAAATGGAAGGAATTCCCCAGGCAAGAGATGCATTCTTCAGATTTCTTCAGAGCGCACTGGTACCGACTTCTCTGCTGTATAGCATCAGTCACACCAGCCTAGCTCGAGTATTCAGTGTTTTTTCATCAGAAGCAATAGGTGAATTCTTCAGATTTCTTCAGAGCGCACTGGTCCAGACATCTTTGCTTTAAAGCATTAGTCGACCGGTAAGCTTATATATATATATACATCAGCAGCAAGAGATGAATTCTTCAGATTTCTTCAGAGCGCACTGGTCCAGACATCTTGCTTTAATGCATTAGTCGACCGGCAAGCTCGTATTCAGCCGACCTCACCTAGTATTTACATAGAAGGAACTTCATCTTAATCACTCTCAGTCCCACCCTTGTGGACCCGGCACTTGTGTCGGTAGTAAGGGCAGTGGATGGCCAGGACACTGGTTTGAGTGCACAGCCGGCTGAGCAAGCGACTTCAGACCGGCATCGACCAGGACTTTCATCTTCAGAGGGCACTGGTCCAGGTTTCAGCCGACCGGCCAGCTCAAGAACGCGACCTCTGACGTCATATCCAGTCAGCCAATCGCGTGTCCTTCCGACTAATCACGAAGCAGGTCACGTGTTTTCACCGACCAGGAAGATCGGAAGCGCGTTCTTTCAGAACTCACGTCTGTGTGATTCCAGTCCCTGCTTTGCAGACCCGACCTTATTGTCGGTAGTGGGGTTTTGTGGACTGTAAAGTTGCCGGTAAGGCATCACACAAAGAACGCGAATACTGACGTCATCTCCAGTTAGCCAATCGCGTGTCCTTCCGAATAATAACGAAGCAGGTCACGTGTTTTCACCGACCAGGAAGGTCGGAAGTGCGTTCTTTAGAACTCACGTCTACTGTGATTCCAGTCCCTGTCTTGCAGACCCGGCTTCGTTGTCGGTAGTGGGGTTTGTGGATGAGCAGAATACTACGCATTTGCATGTTTAAGTATCACAAAAGAACGCCACAACTGCGAGTTCCAATCAGCCAATCGCGTGTCTTTCCGACCAGCAAGCTGGTCACGTGACACACCGAACACCAAGTGTTTCTAAAAATAGTTCACAAGGGCTTTCCCAGCAACTGTCAAATCTACAATAAGACGTGCGATTAAAGAAATACTTTAATAATGGAGGAAACCTACAGCAAGCTGAATTCAACACACAAGATAATTGTAAATTGATTTAGCAACTGTTTTTTATTACTGGCTACAACTGGTTACAGAGTGTACCGGCTGGTAGTGGCTACACAGCCTTGTACACTTGCCTCAACAACTGGTTACAGAGTGTACCGGCTGGTACTGGCTACACAGCCTTGTACACTTGCCTCAACAACTGGTTACAGGTTACAAAGTGTACCGGCTGGTACTGGCTACACAGCCTTGTACACTTGCCTCAACAACTGGTTGCAGGTTACAGAGTGTGCCGGCTGGTACTGGCTACACAGCCTTGTACACTTGCTTCAACAACTGGTTACAAAGTGTACCGGCTGGTACTGGCTACACAGCCTAGTACACTTGCTTCAACCTACGGGTTACAAGTCTACTAACAGGGTGCTGGCTACACAGTCCTTACGGAATAGTGCTTCGACCCAACTGGTTACATATATTTAAAAAAAAAAAAAAAAAAAGCTGGCTAAATATAGACCAGTAGCTGTCAAATTCATTGGTGACCCCAGCCTGCCAGTTTTTTGCCGGTTACAGAGAATTGCTGGTTACAGTTAAGTACCGGGTATGGAGTCCTGGTACCGGACAGAGTTGCCTAAGGTTAATTTGGTTACAGAGAATTCTTAGACCGGTCAGTGGTCTTGGTGATGTGACATGACAGTGTCCCAAGCTACTGCCAGGCAACCTTCCCTTATCACATCTCTCAACAA
Organism: Sabellastarte sp. h YS-2021; assembly: GCA_964017235.1. Taxonomy (NCBI): domain Eukaryota; kingdom Metazoa; phylum Annelida; class Polychaeta; order Sabellida; family Sabellidae; genus Sabellastarte; species Sabellastarte sp. h YS-2021. The sequence goes on from OZ024928.1 coordinate 144,896,579, forward strand.
CCTGTTATCAGTGCTGGACTTGGCTGGAGAGATAATAAATTTTGTCATCATGTCCGGCCAGGGGTCAGACATCTCACGAATGACAATTGCTCTGTAAATGCTGCACCTTGCAGGCTGCTGGCCCGGGGTGAAGAGTCTATTAATATGAAAAGTTGTGTCAGCCCCACCAGACCACAATAAGAACAGAGAGACTGTTAACCTGGATCATTGTCACCAGACCGGACCAGTGTCCGGAGGGACAGAAAATGTTTATCAAAATACCAAATGTCCCAAATGTGGCACACAATCTGCCTGTAGGGTCCAGACTAAGCCCTTTTTCGGGAACTTAGGAAGCCTTGGGGGCTGGGCCCTAGGTATTACAAATGTTCAAGGAGGGATACCTACTCCCATATACCTATACAAGAACAATCCAGGTAATGCCTGCTATTCGGTTTGTCCACAGCACCTTTGGAGTTCACTGTGATACCAAAGGAGGTGAAATTGGTGACCATACACAAGGACTTAAGAAGCCACCAGTACCTAGACGACTGGTTGGTGAGAGCCAGATCCCAGGCTTGTCTCCAACATAGTAAATAATGTGTCAGCAACGGGGTTGGCTGATGAACTTACAGAAATCAGAGCGGGAGCCCAAACAAGACTTTGATTTTGTAGGCTACCAGTTCGACTTCAGGTCTGATCGGTTCCGACCGACTCTGGACCGGTGACAGAACCTTCAAGAGGCTATGTTAAAACTGCTATCCCTACCGGCTTGCCCGGTCTGGGAATTCATGTCCTTGATAGGTTACTGACGGCTACAGAAAAGCAAGTTAATCTAGGTTGACTTCATATGAGACCCATACAGTGGCATCTCAAAACAACTGGAGGGTACCAGAATCACTGGAAAAGGTGATCCAAGTCCCCAGGTCCCTGCACCCCCCATTTACAATGGTGGCTGAAGGAAGACAATGTTCTTACAGACCAACCATTACACCCAATTAAGCATGCTCTGCAAATATTTACAGACGCCTCAATAGAAGGGGGGGTGCTCACGTAAACGAGCACACTGCAGAAGGGACCGGGTCCCTTCCGGGAAGCAAGCTGCATTTAAACTATCTAGAACTTAAGCAGTCTTTCGGGCTTTAAGAGTTCCAAGACCTTTCCTCAAACAAGATAGTACTTGTAGCAACCGACAGCAACACAGTAGTGTCATACATAAACAAGGAAGGAGGCATGAGGTCGGGCCCACTTGTGCCCTGCTATGGAGAATCTTGACCTGGTGTACCAGGAAACAAGTGACTCTAAGCCCGACACATTCCAGGCCGGCTGAACGTGATAGCGGACAAGCTATCCAGGCTAGGCCAGACCATCCAAACAGAGTGGTTTCTCCTTCCAGAGGTTTTCCACTCAATATGCAACAGGTGGCACCGGCCCAAAATAGACTTAATTGCCATGAGGTTCAACAACAAGTTGCCTCTGTTTGTATCACCGGTACCGGATCCCCCGGCCACAGCAGTGGATGCGCTCAGTCGGCCATGGTAGGATCTGGAAGCATACACCTTCCCACCATCAGCCATATTGGGCAAAGTGGTGGAGGAGTTGCAGGACTCCCCATGCAAGAGAATCACTCTGATTGCTCCGGGGTGGCCCAACATGCCTTGGTTTTGGGATCCAGTGGCCATGTCCAGCCAAATCCCACTGAGCCTGCCCATCTGCCCAACCTGTTGTCAGCCATTCAATCAGATCCCTCACAGAAATCTGACAAATATTAATCTTTGTGCATGGCTCCTAGAGCCTCAGCAATCGAGGAGCAGGGCTTGTCTGAGGCAGTGGCAGCAAGAATTGAGGCTCCTCAATTTGACCTCAAAGGAGATCAGTCAGATCAGTCTATGAGGCAAGTGGTCCCTTTTACAAGTGATGTATCACTCCTCAGGTGGACTTCGGGGCCCCCCCCCGTAAAGTCAGTTGCTGACTTCCTTATGGACCTGTTTCAGGACAGGAAGTTGCAGCCCAGCACCATTGATGGTTACAGGTCAGCCATTGCTGATAAACTGGGAAATTCGCCCATCAATATCAGTAAGAATGAAAATCTCACTCGTCTCCTGGATAGTTTCCACTGAGACAGACCCAAAGGCCAGAAGGGAATCCCCTCCTAGAACATCTCCCTGGGTTTTGCACCAGCTGGCAAGGTTCATTTTGAACCAATTAAAGAGGCCTCCTTGAAGCATTTGACCTTCAAGACAGTTTTCCTCTTGGCCCTGGGGTCGGGCAAGCGTAGAAGTGAGATACATGCTTGACAAACAGAAATATTAGACACCAATCCGACTGGTCAAGGTGTCCCTGTACCCTTCTCCCAGCTTTCTCCCAAGAATCAGCTGGCCAAAGAGGGTCCAGACAGTGTGGCCCCAGGGGTATAACAGCCCTGGCCCCCCCAAGCTGGATAGATCCCTCAAGTCTGACAGGTCCCTCTGTCCAGTCAGAGCATTGCGCTACTATTTGAACAGGACCTCAAGCAGAATAAGGAGGTGGTTTTTGTCTCCTTTAAGAAAGGTTTTGACAAAGACATCTTACCTGCCACTATCTCCTCTTGGATCAAGCAGACTGTGATCCTATGTTATGAGCTCTCTGACCAGGAGGCCCACACTTTGCATCAGGTTAAAGCCCATGATGTCAGGGCCTTTGATGCTTCTAAGGTCTTCCAGTCGGAAGTTTCCTTAGATACAGTCTTGTCAGCCTGCCACTGAAGTCACATAATACCTTCACATGGTTCTATCTGAAGGGCGGGGCTTGGGCTGACTCAGAGCTTTACCAATTGGGCTCGGTAGTGGCTGCTCAGCAGATCCACAAGTGGCCCTTAGATGGAGGAGATTTGTATATATATATAAACAATTCTACAAGCACATAGTATAAAATGTGGCGTGCTTCCTTCGGGAGGTTTATTGGCTTTCTGGGACTGAACTCATCCCTCTCTTCCCTTACCTCAGAGCAGGTCTGTTAAAAAAAGGGGGGGGGGGGGCGACGTCGGTATAGCCCCCGGGTAACCGGCTGTTGGCAACCGACCAAGGTCTTACAGGGTTTCCTGATCTTAAGATCAACCCAGACCTGGGCCTATAGGTCTCCTGACGAAGTCAGCCTAGACCGTAGGTTAAAATTTGCTATTACTTGTGAGTTCACATAAGTCCCTAGTAACTTACCCGCCGACCAAGCGGTAGTTATTCAGCAATTGTCCATTGGATAGGATGTATTAACGCAATAAAATTGCAAATTTAATAAGTAAATTAAATTTTTATAAGTTAATACCCTATCCAATGGACACACAAGACCCTCCCACCAACCCCGCTATCAGCTTACTAGGGGTCTAAGAGGTTTAGACAACGAAAAAGATGCCATGACGTCAGGTTGTCTAGACAGGAAGGAAGTACGAGGCGCCATCTGGGGAGTGCACAGTACTACGGACCGGCCAGCCGGTGGAGACACAGGACGTCTTTTTCTGGCGTTTGGCGGGCCGGTCTGCGCCGACCGGATAAGCAATTGTCCATTGGATAGGGTATTAACTTATAAAAATTTAATTTACTTATTAAATTTGCAAATCTGGGACCCGTAGTGGCGGCACAACAAGTCCTAGATCCTTCCCCTCAGACCAGTTGTCCTCGGAAAGAAAAAAGGGGGGGGGGGGGGGGGGGCACATCCGCTACAACCAAGTCTTCAGGAGTCTTTCCCAGGATCTAGGTATTCCTTTACCTTCAAGATGTTACGGGTAAGGTCATTTTATTTTTTCAATTATCAGGTAATTTCTATTAAGGACTTATTCAGTTGTCGTTAATCTCATATTTCAGGTTAAAAATTTCATGAGATGCCGGACCACGGGGTTGGTCAGTCACACGTGAAGGTCTAATAGGGACCCTTAGACCTCGAAGTGAGCACTGCTGCACTTCCGTCCTACTACCAAACATCTGGACAGTTTTAGCACTGTCCCTTTTTTACTCAGGTTTTTGGCTCGTTACAGGCCCGATCTTCGGGATCGGGGCTCTGTAAAAGGGACTCAGACTGGCATTTCTGGCACTATTCTGTATATATTAATTCAAATCTTAGAAAAAAAAAAAAAATTACATATCTTCCAGTCTCAGCTGTAATCCCGCCACCGGGCGGTTGAATTCAGCATTAAGTCCCACATGGTAAGCTATTGTAGCGTAATAAAATTGTAAATTTTAATTACTTAAATGTAGCTTTTATAAGCTACAAGCTTACCATGTGGGACTTAGAAGAGTCCCACCCTGCCTCCCCGCTGTTTACAGCTGAGGGGTAGGTTTAATAAAATTTCAACGAGAAAGTAGGGCGATTGGTCAGAAGTTATCACGTGACGACAACTACCAGTATATCCGGTGGCTAACAAGAACGATCTTTTTTTCTAAGACGTTGGCCCCGGGTGTGGCAACCCGAGAACAGCATTAAGTCCCACATGGTAAGCTTGTAGCTTATAAAAGCTACATTTAAGTAATTAAAATTTACAAATTTGCAAATTTAATAAGTAAATTAAATTTTTATAAGTTAATACCCTATCCAATGGACACACAAGACCCTCCCAACCGACCCCGCTATCAGCTTATTAGGGGTCTAAGAGGTTTATACAACGAAAAAGATGGTATGACATCAACGTGTCTAGACAGGAAGGAAGTAAGAGGTGCCATCTGGAGAATACGCGCTACTGGGACCAGCTGGCCGTTGGCTAAACAGGACGTGTTTTACTGACGTTTGGTGGGCCAGTCTGCGCCGACCAAATTAGAAATTGTCCATTGGATAGGGTACTTTTACTTCTTAAATTTGCAGTATTCTGATGTATTCCGAAAATATTCTATATTTCAGGTAAATATGAAATTCATAGAATATGAAGAAAATTAAAACATTGCCACAATGTACCATATTTAATTAATCTGTACGTTCCTTTAGTTTCTTTTGTGGTGTTTTAAGACAAAATCTACTAAATCGAGATTTTATTGTTCCTAAATGCTTTCAGACTTCCCAAGTCACATGTAGTAAGCCTGTAAGTCAAAATATACAACTGACAGGCAAAAGTGAGATTGCTATTCAGTTAAGTCATAAAGAGTTTTACTGTAACTCCGACATGTTAGTTTATTTTCCAAAATTTAAGTGAGATTGGGATGGTTGGGAATAACAAATCTTTGAGGGAATACAAACTATGGTAAACCCATTTTTCCAAGATTTTATCCCTTGATAGTCTTAAGTGATTCAGAGTCTAGCACACCTGTAGTGTGCTGCGTTGTATTTAGTTGTTGAATACAAAAAGTGATTGGTTGAAAGTATTTATACAGCCACTAAAATATTAACCATCTGGGGGCTTATCAGCTTTTATGGCCTTTCTTCTGATACCATTGTGTTGTGTCAGTTATGACTGAAAGTGTCGGTCTAATAAAACCAGATAAGATTATTTTAATGTTTTCAAACTTGTTGAAGAAATTGAAAATGTGCCAAGGAGATATGTTTTAATGCAAACTGTAAAGTTCTTATTGTTAAAAGATGGAAGTTGTGAAGTAAAAGCTTTGAAATGATTTTCTCCATTGGATAGCTTCTTGTATATGTACGTGTTTGTTATACATTTTACAACAGACACAAGAAAGCAGATCAGAAAAAGTGTCTCAAAACAGTTTCTCAGATGGTCTGCAGAAATCGACCAATGACAAGAATAAAAAATTTTATTGCGTTAATACATCCTATCCAATGGACAATTGCTTTACCGGTCGGCGCGACCGGTCCCGCCAAACGACAGAAAAAGTCATTCTGTATAAAATACCGGCAGGCCCGGTCAGAGTGTACATTCGCCAGGTGTCGCCTCGTGCATACTTCCTGTCTAGTCAGAATGACGTCATCGCGTCTTTTTTCGTTTGGCGCACGAGTGTACGGACGTGTTTTTCTACTGTGATTGGAACGTTTGAAGTTTTAAAGACAACCTTTTTTATTGAACTTTATTTGAAGTTATATATACTTAATCTTCTTCTGGAGTGTTATGGCGTCCCCTGGACAGAGAAGAGGGACTTGTGGCCACGCTATGGCTTTATTCGACACACACACGAAGTGTGCACGTTGTCGTGACAAGGGTGTGGGCCAAGATGATTGTGTATTAAAGAAGGACTGCTCTATTTGCAATAACCTTACAGCTGAACAGAAGCTACAGTTGGCCACCCCCACTTATAAAGCAAGAAAAGAGAAAGAACTTCAGAAGAAAGCTACCTCTCTCTCCCTAGTTGACCCGTCTACTGTTACTGTGGTAGGGAAGGTTGAGAGTGACAAGGGTGATTCAGGTGATCGAGGCGAAACCCCTAAGAAGAAAAAGACCTCTCACAAATCCCCAAAGAAGACTTCCAAGCCTCCAAAAGCCCCAGATTTCCAGTCTGACCTGAAGAATTTGGATGAAAAATGGTCAGAACGCTTTACGCGTCTGGAGGCTCTCTTCTTATCCAAGACCTTTCAGCTCCCGGTGGAACCGGTTCAGAGCTCCAACGTGGTGGTATCTGAGAAGCCGTTTATCCCACCAGTTGAACATTCTACTCATCAGAGTCCTGCTACCGGTGTGTCCGGTAAGAAGAAGAAGTCAGCCACCCAGCCTGTTGAGGCCCCCGGTGCGAAGAAATTAGCCACCCAGCCTGTTGAGGCTCCCGGTGCTGGGGTAGATCTTCAACTCACCGACCAGGCTGCTTTTTCATCCGTTGGTGCTTCTACTAGTGGTCGACCCGAGGTTCAGCCCCCAGGTCCCACTACCCAGCCTCCCACTACTGATCAACCGGAAGAAGTTACTTCAGAGGAAGATCAGTTCAGTGATCAGCCAGAACTTAGTTTCGATGTGGGTGAACTGTCTGAGGTTCTGTCAGTAGGTCAGGATCGCGAAGAGCTTACAGAGACTGACCAGGAACTAAGCACTGAACAGACTTACAGGGAAACCCTTCGCGGAGTGAGATCTTTTATGGGGTGGGAGCAAGTGCCGGAATTCGATTCCTCTTCCTCTGCTCAAGATGACAACCCCTTTGCCGGTACCAAACCTCATCTTCCGGGTAAAGTGTCCATGAAGGTTCCGGTAGACGATTGGTTGTGCCGGAAGTTCGAGAAATTGAACATTACTATACAGGAAGGATACCCCTCCAGAGCTTCTGAGACTTCCGGTTTGGTCAAGGACCAGTTTGTCAAACCACCAAGAACTCTTAAATGGTACGACATGCATACTGAGAAGAAGGAATTCTCCAGATCTAAAGTCACTTCCTGGACCAACCAACCGGCACGTCTCAACAGCAGTTTCCCACGTATTGCTAACCGGTCACTCCCTTCAGCACCAGCTTCCAGGCCTGTTACACAAGACACTTTAAGAAAGTGGGAGAGAGCAGCCAGAGATCAAACGTACATGTGTAATCAGGCTGCTGCCTTTTCCCGGTGCCTCACCAAAGTACAGGACTCTATGGCTTCTCAACTTAAAATTTTACAGAATGACAAGGGCAAGGGAAAGGCTACCGGAAAATCCCATCAGGCTATCGAAGAACTAGACTTTCTGGTAACTTTTAACAAAAGCATCTCCCAAGCAATGGCCAGGACGATGCAAGACCTATCTGAAGGTGTCTTCATCAATGTAGCCAATCTCACCCTCACAAGAAGGGACAGTTATCTGGACTATCTTAAAGCAGGCATCAAACAGGACACCTTGAACGCTCTGAGATCTGCCCCTCTGCACATGAGTGCCTTATTCCCGGATCACCTCATCAGCAAAGCTGAAGAAGAAATAAGGCACCATGAAGAAAAACGTACAACCGGCTCCTCACATAAGGGTCCACATCGTTTCCACCCTTACCAAGCCACTAAACAGCAACAGCCGGAACAAGAACGCAAGCCTGGTCTACCTGCATGGAAACAACTGGGCAGAAGGCGGGGACAAAGATCTCACCGGGGTCGTACTGCTTCTTTTGTCCAGCGACCGGCCAAGACACAGAAGCAGTATAAATGACAATTACTGTGCTCATTATGTGACAGGAAATTTGATTCCTGTAAATGTAACCGGTCAGAAGATCCCTCATGTTGCAAGTGTGGTGAAAAGTTTGAACGGTGTACCAGTGACCGGAGTAGACTGTTATGTGGACAAAAATGTAAAGACAGGAACTCATTTGACTGTATTATCTCATGTTGTTTCTCATGTACCTTTTGCAGGAGGGTTGCCGCAAAAGAAAGGCGTAATGCCCGAACATCAAGAGTCAATAAAATCTGTGAAAGGTGTTTCTTGTGTCGGTCAATTGAGTTCTGTTCAAGTTGTCACAAATGCCCCACTTGCTGTAACAAATCCTCCTGTAGGGTCAAGATTGCACGAGTTTTGGAAAAAATGGGCAGCACTAGGCGTCAGCCCCAAGGTTATATCAGTCCTGAGGGAAGGATATATCCTACCCTTCCGGTCCAGACCTCACCTGACCAGAAAACCCACAGTAACAAGCTGCTATGTAGATCCTCACAGGAACAGCTACCTGTTGGAGGCATTGCATCAGCTGTTAGACAAAAAGGCTGTAGAAGTGGTTCAAAATCCTCAGTCCCTGGGTTTTTACAACCGGTTATTCCTGGTCCCCAAACCCAACAACCGGTGGCGACCCGTCTTGGATCTGAGCAGACTAAACAACTATTTGAAAACACAGTCATTCAAAATGGAGACACCGGAGACAATACGAACCTCCCTCCAGACAGGGGAGTGGGTGACTTCCATAGATTTCAAAGACGCATACTTCCACATCCCTATAAACAGCCAGTCCAGGAAGTATATGCGTTTTCACATTCAAGACAAAACATACCAATTCAAGGCTCTACCCTTTGGCCTGTCGACAGCCCCCATGGAATTCACTGTGGTAGCCAAAGAGGTGAAATGGCTTGCAATGAAAGAAGGTATAAGGATCCACCAGTACCTAGACGACTGGTTGGTCAGAGCCACCTCCCACCGGGTTTGTCTTCAACAGACCAAAAATCTGGTCTTACTCTGCAGGGAATTGGGGTGGCTGGTAAACGAGGACAAATCAGAGCTGGAACCCAAACAAATTTTCAATTTCGTAGGTTACCAGTTCGACTTGAGGGAAGGCAGGGTCAGACCCACCACAGAACGTTGGCAGACCCTGCAAAGCAAAGTATTAGAGATCTTAACAAAACCAGTCTGTCCGGTCCGGAAACTAATGTCCCTGATCGGTCTGTTAACTGCCACAGAGAAACAAGTACATTTAGGCAGACTGCGCATGAGACCCATACAGTGGCATCTCAAGAACAATTGGAGGGTACCAGAATCCCTGGAGAAGATAATCCCCATTCCAAAGTCACTCCACCCACACCTGAAATGGTGGCTGGAGGAAGACAATGTGGTTACAGGGCAACCCTTACATCCACTAGAACATGCTCTGCAAATTTTTACAGACGCATCAAAAGAAGGGTGGGGCGCACACTTAAACGAGCATATGGCAAGGGGAAGCTGGTCACTCCCGGAAAGCAAGTTGCACATAAACTATCTAGAGTTAAAGGCAGTTCTTCTGGCACTACAAGAGTTCCAAGCTCTCTGTGTGAACAAAGTAGTTCTCATAGCTACCGACAATACCACTGTGGTAGCTTACATAAACAAAGAAGGGGGAATGAAGTCAGGCCCCCTGTGTGCCTTACTTTGGAGGATCCTCACTTGGTGCACAAGAAATCAGGTGACCCTCAAAGCTCGACATATTCCAGGCCGTCTCAATGTGATAGCCGACAAGTTATCCAGACTGGGTCAGACCATCCAAACAGAATGGTCCCTCAATCCGGAGATTTTTCAAGCAATATGCTCAAGGTGGCACACCCCTCAAGTGGACCTGTTTGCCACAAGGTTCAACAACAAGCTCCCTCAGTTTGCCTCACCGGTTCCAGACCCCCAGGCCTGGGCAGTGGATGCTCTCAGCCTGTCTTGGGAGGGACTGGACCCGTACGCCTTCCCACCAGCGGCCATCTTGGGCAAAGTGGTGGAGAAGTTACAGGACTACCCCTGCAACAGAATAATTCTGATTGCTCCGGGGTGGCCCAACATGCCCTGGTTTTGGGACCTGGTGGCAATGTCAAGCCAGATCCCACTGTGTCTGCCCAGCATACCAGACCTAGTGTCTCAACCATTCAACCAGGTCCTTCACAGGAACCTGTCGAACCTGAATCTGCATGCCTGGCTCCTAGAGCCTCAGCAATCAAGCAGCAAGGCTTCTCTGAGGCAGTGGCAGCACGAATTGAGGCTCCTCAAAGAAGATCAACCAGATCTGTCTATGAGGCAAAGTGGTCCATTTTTACAAAGTGGTGCCTCAGTAATCAGGTGGACTTCAGGGCACCACCTCTGAAAGCCGTTGCTGACTTCCTCCTTCATTTATTTCAGGACAGGCAGTTACAGCCAGGTACTATTGATGGCTACAGATCAGCCATTGCTGACAAACTGGGCAACGCCACCATTAATGTCAGCAAAGATGAGAACCTTACTCGTCTCCTGGATAGTTTCCATAGAGACAGACCCAAGGGCCGGAGGGGCATCCCCTCTTGGAACCTTTCACTGGTACTAAACCAGCTGACTAAGGCGCCCTTCGAACCCCTTAAGGAGGCCTCCTTGAAACACCTAACCCTCAAGACAGTCTTCTTGATGGCCTTAGGTTCTGGCAAACGCAGGAGTGAGATCCACGCTTGGCTTCATAAGAACATCAGACACCAATCAGACTGGTCTAAGGTGTCTTTTTATCCCTCACCCAGCTTTCTCTCCAAGAACCAGCTGGCCAAAGAGGGTCCAGACAGTGTGGCCCCGGTGGTTATTCCAGCCCTGGCCCACACACTAGATAAATCACTCAAGGGTGACAGGTCACTGTGTCCAGTTAGAGCACTACGTTATTATCTGGACAGGACCTCTGACCTCAGGCGAAATAAGGAGTTGGTCTTTGTCTCCTTCAAAAAAGGCTTTGACAAGGATATCTCCTCTGCCACAGTCTCCTCATGGATCAAACAAACAGTCATCCTATGTTATGAGCTCTCCGACCAGCAGGCCCTTACTTTGCATCAAGTCAAAGCCCATGATGTAAGGGCCTTTGCTGCCTCTGTCGGTTAAACTATCCGGTTAACCGGTTCCTGGTTACCGACTTAGGCCATTGATGAGTAGCCTGCTTCAGGTCTACCTGGGCCAGAAAATTGTTAGTTTTGAGTTCACTCAAGTCCCTAGTAACTTACCCGCCAACCAAGCGGTAGTTATTCAGCAATTGTCCATTGGATAGGATGTATTAACGCAATAAAATTGCAAATTTAATAAGTAAATTAAATTTTTATAAGTTAATACCCTATCCAATGGACGGACGAGACCCTCCCAACCGACCCCGCTATCAGCTTACTAGGGGTCTAATAGGTTTAGACAGCGAAAAAAGACGCGATGACGTCATTCTGACTAGACAGGAAGTATGCACGAGGCGACACCTGGCGAATGTACACTCTGACCGGGCCTGCCGGTATTTTATACAGAATGACTTTTTCTGTCGTTTGGCGGGACCGGTCGCGCCGACCGGTAAAGCAATTGTCCATTGGATAGGGTATTAACTTATAAAAATTTAATTTACTTATTAAATTTGCAAGTTAGTGCCAATGTAAGTGTTTTGGTTGTTTATGAAATTTAATAGTTTGTAATCAAAATTATATTGATTATTATATACAACCTTTTATGGCGATTATTTTCATGATAGTCTCTCCAAATTCAATTTTCACAGATTACAGTCTATCCAAAATAGTGCAGCTAGAATTGTTACAAATTCGAGTAAGTTTACTAGGATAACTCCCGTCCTTAGGAAACTCCATTGGCTCCCTGTTCAGTTTCGCTCCGAGTTCAAACTGGCTACACTGGTGTACAAGTTTATTCACACTGGCTTCCCTAAATACTTTGCTCCATATCTTTCCACATACCACAATACTTACAATACTAGACGCAGTCAGAGTGTTGCAAATTTCCTTAATGTTCCAAAGTTTCAACCTAAAATTCACTAGTCCACTAAACAGTTTGGTTTCAGTTTTGCTTTTGATGCTCCCACTGTTTGGAATTCACTTCCTGAAGACATTCGTGCATCACCCACTATTGCCTCTTTTAGAAAGAAACTCAAAACCTATCTCTACGCAAAGGCTTAGCCTCCTTAGCTCATTTTCTCTTATGGCTTCTCAGTGGTGCCGACCTATTTCTGTCCCTGGATTTTGAATTTTGCATATTGCTATTGTCTTGTTGCGCCTTAGAGTCCACAACTCAGTGGAGATTAAGCGCTATAAAAGTCAAATTAGAATTAGATAGGTGTAAATAACATGATCATATATCATTTGTCTGTGGACATCTGTGAGTCACCAGTATGTAGCCTTCCATTTCAGGACAAAGTTGAATGATGGAGATACACCAAACCTTCTGTGTACTCTCTTATACTGGACTACATCTTCCATTTTACGAACTTTCAGTTGTCCTACATGAGTTTTCCATCTCCCGTGGGGGCCAAATGCTGTAGGTTTTGGTGTGTATTGTCTATTTAATTTAGCATATTCTGGACCTTCAAGTGGCCAGTGTTTAAGCTTTTTTAAAGTTAAATGTTTCAGGAATACTTTGCGTAAAAGGGGAATGCTTACAATATCTCCCCCTTCAATCTCAATTTTTACCCAACAGCCCTTAAGGGGTAATGTTTTCACCCATGGTCTCCATGTAACTATGTAAACAATACGGTAGATCTCGAGGTGCTAGGAAAGAAAATTCATTCAAATTGTTGCATAATTTGCAAATAAGCTGCATATATATGTTATACTTAATGTTATAAATAGATAAAATACTTTTAATTGCTTACCGTTTTTAATTGTGACTCCAAATATTAAGAAATCTAACGATCGCGTAAAATCTCTTATAAAATAGTTAACGGTTCAACAATATTGGTGTTGACTAATGCTATGGTAACCTAATAATCAGTTAGTACGGTTAACCATTTCAGCTGTAGTTGTAGATGTACAATGTCATGGTGTGACCTTGATTTTACCTTTGATCTTGCAGTAGTGACCTTGACCTTTAAAGATTTGTCTGGGCAATATCTCAGAAACCTTTAAGTGTAGGAAGTTGATAGTTGGTAGGGACATTGCTCCTGGGTTGTAGCTTGATTTGACCTTTGAGCTTGTTGTAGTAACCATGATTTTTAAAATCTTGTCCGGGCTATTCATTGGATTCATAAGGTGTAGAAGGTTGACACTTGGTTGGGACATTGGTTAGGGGGTGTAGGTGTGAATCATGCTGTGACCTTTAACTTTGGCTCTGCCAAAGTGGGTTCACCTGCCATATTTCAGATATGTTTCTCTTATAGCAAATTATATGTGGATTGCTGCAACTTATTATTATATGTACTTTTACATAATTGTGCTATTTTCATTGACAGCTATTCTCCAATAAATCAATTTTTTAGCTTCATAATTTTTAGTGTACTGATTAAGGCTGTCATCTTGCTATTGAATTGTCTTGTTTTAACACTTTATCTTTGCATACATTTTCTTTCTGAAAGTAGAAAACCTATTGGGAACAAGTTGAGACTTTTTGAGAAGTTCAAAGGACAAGAAAAGTACTAATACCACACAGAGAATTCCATATTAATAAAAATCACCTCAAAGACCTGGTTGTTCCCCCTACTTTAAAGGTCGGTCTGCTAAACATGGTTCTACATATCTGGGTTTCACTGCATTTTTATCCCACAGCCCTTAAGGGCTGTCGGGGTATTGTTTTCACCCATGGTGTCCGGATGGGCGGGCGGGCGACAGGAAATAGTTTGTCCGGGCTGTATCTCAGAAACCGTAACGTGTAGGAAGTTCATACTTGGCAGGGACATTGGTTGGGGGGTGTAGGTGTGCAACGTCATGGTCTGACCTTGATTTGACCTTGCCGTAGTGACCTTGAGTTTGAAAATCTTGTCCGGGCTATATCTCGGCATCCATAAGGTGTAGGAAGTTGATACTTGGCAGGGACATTAGTTAGGGGTTGTAGGTGTGCAACGTCATGGTCTGACCTTGATTTGACCTTTGACCTTGCCGTAGTGACCTTGACCTTTAAAATCTTGTCCAGGCTATATCTCAGAAACCGAAAGGTGTAGGAAGTTGATACTTAGTAGGGACATTGGTTAGGGGGTGTAGGTGTGCAACGTCATGGTGTGACCTTGATTTGACCTTTGACCTTGCTGTAGTGGCCTTGACCTGTAAAATCTTGTCCGGGCTATATCTCGGAAACCGTAAGGTGTAGGAAGTTGATACTTGGTAGGAACATTGGTTAGGAGTTGTAGGTGTGCAACATCATGGTCTGACCTTGATTTGACCTTGCCGTAGTGAACTTGACCTATAAAACCGGGTTCGGGCTATATCTTGGAAACCATAAGGTGTAGGAAGTTGATACTTGGTAGGGACATTGGTTAGGGGGTGTAGGTGTGCTACGTCATAGTGTGACCTTGATTTGACCTTTGACCTTGCCGTAGTGACCTTGACTATAAAACCTTGTCCGGGCTATATCTCAGCAACTGTAAGGTGTAGGAAGTTTATACTTGGTAGGGACATTGGTTGGGGGTAGTAGGTGTGCAACATCATGGTGTGACCTTGATTTGACCTTTGACCTTGCCGTAGTGAACTTGACCAATAACACCTGGTCCGGGCTATATCTTGGAAACCGTAAGGTGTAGGAAGTTGATACTTGGTAGGGACATTGGTTAGGGGGTGTAGGTGTGCTACGTCATAGTGTGACCTTGATTTGACCTTGCTGTAGTGACCTTGACCTATAAAATCTTGTCCAGGCTATATCTCAGAGACTGTAAGGTGTAGGAAGTTTATACTTGGTAGGGACATTGGGTGAGGGTTTTAGGTGTGCCACGTCATGGTGTGACACTGATTGACCTTTGACCTTGCTGTATTGACCTTTAAAATCTTGTTGCACCTTTGGGTCTGTCTGTTGATGCAGGTTAAGCACTGTTAAAGTCATATTAGAATTCATTAAGAATTTCCTTTTGCAAGTTCCCATTGTAACAGATGGAATTTCATCAAGTGAGCCACAGGCTTTTCTCCAACACCACACATAAGCATTCATTGAATGTATTGCCACTTCTGTATGCATGGGTAATATTCAAAACATCCAAACCATAATTCGGCCATTTTTGGTTTACTGATAAGTGCTGTCATTTTATTATTGAATTGTTTTGTTTTAATACTTCATCTTTACATACATTTCTTTTCCTTAGATATTACTTTCTCTACTTAAGCATTATTTGGACCTTAATATAACTGACACTACTCTGAAAGTATCTTGAACTTTGTACTGTTATACTACTTCTATATCTCATGGTGTTAAAAATATTTCCCCAGGCTGTGGGGTACAGGCATCTCTGATGCTATTTTTGTCTTTAAGGAGCCGTGTGTTAGTGCCACCAGTAAGTCAGAGATTGAGAACAGTGACACATTAGCTGACAAGTTGCAGAGTATAAGCACAGGTACTGGACATGTGTCTATAGATACTGGGAATGAAAGAAAAGTGAATGACAAATCAGCAGAAGAGAAAGTAGTCAAACTGGGGGAAACAGGTGAGCCTTTTGATAAAATTGCATCAAATTGCTAAAATAATGTTTGAGATGACAAATCTGAAATTTATAACCCCAATTTTGGAAGTGTACAACCGGATTTCCCCCCCAAAAAATATTTTGCATCATTTCCAGTATAGTCAAATACTAATTTGAAAACCTTTGAAACAGAAGCTTTATCAAACACTTTTTAAGAGCTAAGTATCCAAACAACAGTTATAGAGCTAGTTGTCAGTGACTTTCATATGGATAGAAGCCTACATCAAAACTACAAAGTGTAAAATGTAGGGCATTTGTTCTCTTGTTTTTTTGTGTGTGTGTGTGTTGGAAGAATATTAAATAAAATTCTTTGAATAATGCAAATATTATTGAGTGAATCACTGATTTAAATGTGTTGCTTAAGGGGGGGGGGAGTATATTAAACAGTCGAACCTGCAAAGGGAAACCACTCAAGGGAAATTCCAAAAGTGGTAGCTCTTCATGGGTGGTTGCCCTTTGCAAGTGGTTGCTCTTCATAAGTTCATTTTTGAACATCATGGGACAAAGTATTTATAGATTTATTAGGGCGGACTATGAAACTATAAACAAATTCACAATATTTACTTTAATATTTTCTTGAAAGTCATTTACATTTTATTGCAATATATAGACAAGTGATGATGCACACTCTCCCCCAACCAAGTTTCGTTTATTTGTTCATAGGTCAAATCAAGGTCACACCACCATGATGTATGTTAAGGAATATTTAGCAGATATGCTTATGTTAGCAAAACAATTCTCAATCAGACATTTTTTTTTAATTTACAGAACTCTTAAACAAGATGTTTATATTAAGAGGATATATACTAACTGAAACAGTTAATACTGAGTCAGATGCTAAGAAATTCAAAATGTATATAGAATGATAAGGATGTTTACATACACATATATCCGCCCTAATAAATTTATAATTTTATTGCGTTAATACATCCTATCCAATGGACAAATGCTTATCCGGTCGGCGCGGACTGGCCCGCCAAACGTCAGAAAAAGACGTCCTGTGTCTCCACCGGCTAAGCCGGTCCAGTACTGTGCACTCGCCAGGTGGCGTGTAGTACTTCCTTCCTGTCTAGACAGAGTGACGTCATAGCATCTTTTTCGTTTGGCGCATGTGCTGTGTACACGAATTTTCTTCAGTGAACTTATTTCTATTTGGTTCATCAATATTATTCAGAGTGTGTTTTTATAACTTTGTCTTTTTGTGCAAGAGGTATTATAGATCATTTTGGTGTAATTTTCAATTCGGATCGTCATGTCTTCGCCCAGTCAGAAGCATGGAAGTTGTGGACACATAATGGCTAGCTTTGATAGCCATAATTTCTGCGCACGTTGCAGGGAGAAGGGTAAGGGCACAGATCCGTGTATTAATAAAAATGACTGTAACTCTTGCAATTTGCTCACGGAAGAACAACGTTTACAGTTGTCTACGCCTTCTTATAGGCTCAAAAAGGAAAAGAGGGATCTTAAGAAATCTGATACACCCAAGCAGGACTCATCCAGTTCCTCTCTCATAGACCCGTACTCTGTTACGGTAGTGGGAGCTGTGGACGCCCAAGGGATTCTACAGTCCCCTGGTTCGAGTTCAGGAAAAGCACAGAAAACTGATTCCTCATCAAAACCAAAGGATTTAAAACCTAAAGCAGAAAAGCCTTCTAAATCGACTTCTAAGTCTCACAAGTCTTCAGTTGATTCCAAGATCGACGACCTGGACCAAAAGTGGGCTGACAGATTTAATAGATTAGAAGCTCTGCTTTTAGCCAAGACTCTGGATAAACCAGAACCAGCTTTTACCTCTGTCAAGGTCGCTCCTACACACTCGCCTCCGGCTAGCTCAGCCATATCAGATAAACCCTTCATTAGACCTTCCGGTTCTGCTTCAGGGACAGATGCTTCAGGTACCGACCTCGCTCCTCAGAGTCAGGTTACCGACCAGTCTGTCAGACCGGACACACTTCAACACACTTCAGATTTGACTGGTTCCTTACAGACTGTTTCCAAGTCGACCAGCAAGTCGCAAAAGAGTAGACCTTCTACCGACCGACTAGCAGATCAGGCTGGTACTGCATCTCCAACTCCTCAGCAAGTACCTAGCAGGTCGTCATCGGTTCCGGCTAGAAGACTCAGCACTTCCTCTATGGATACTGACACCGACACCGACCTTTCTGATCGCCCCCCTGTGGACATTTTTGTCGAAGAGGGAGAACTATCAGATCAGGAACTTGAAGCAGCTTCTGCCGACCCCGACCAAACCCTCTCCGAAGAGCAAACATACAGGGAGACCATGAGTGGTATTAGGTCTTTCATGGGGTGGACCCACATTCCTGAAGTGGATACGGCAGCGTCAACCGCGGATGACAACCCCTTTGCGGGTCCCAAATCACAGCCTTCAGGGAAGGTCTCAGTTTCAATGCCAACCGACGAGTGGCTCTGTAGTAAGATGGGTAAACTTAATCTGACTCTTACGGAGGGTTACCCGTCGCGAAGTTCAGAGGCTGGGGGTCTTCTCAAGGACCAATTTGTGCGTCCGCCCAGATCACAAGCTAAGTGGTATAGCTTTACACCAAATCAAGAGAAGCCCGGACAGGATACTGGCAAGACTGTTTCCACTTGGTCTACTGACGCTTCCAAGATAAACAGTACCTACAGCCGCATAGCCAAGGCAGCTGGCATTGCATCTACTCCACCAGCCTCACGTCAAATCTCTCAAGATAACCTACGCAGGTGGGAGAAGTCTGCCCGCGAAGCCTCTACCATTTGCAACCAAGCGGCAGCCTTCAACCGGTGTCTTTACAAAGTTCAAGACTCTATGCAATCTCAACTGAAAGTGATTAAAACAGACTTTAGTAAAGGAAAGTCGTCCTCAAAAGTTTCACAGGCTGCTGATGAGTTACAGTTCCTGATGAACTTCAACTCTAGCATTACCCAGTCTATGGCCAAGACGTTAGAGCATCTCACGGACTTTGTTTTTGTTACTGTTGCTAACACCACCCTGGCCAGACGAGATTCTTATCTGTCTCACCTCAAGTTGGGAATCAAACCGGACACCTTTGCTGCCCTGCGTACAGGACCACTTCATATTCCTACACTGTTCCCAGATTCAGCACTTAAGCAGGCAGAACAGGATATCGCCAACTTCGAAAGCAAGGGACAACCCCAGTCTGGGAAGAAAGGTCGCTTTCACCCTTATGAGCGTCAGGACAAGCGTTCAGATTTCAGAAAGCCAGACCGCCCTGCTTGGAAGAATATTGGGAACAGGGGACAACACAAGAGGGGTAAGGCCAAAGCCTCCTACTACTCATCGCGACCAGCCAAGGGCCAGCAGTCCTATAAATGACAATCATTGTGTAAAGGGCTTACAGGAAGGACTGCTGGCCGGGAGCAAGACTGTGTCACAGGAACGGTTAACAGACTCTGTAAATTATGGTGTTGTAAAAGTTGTACATTCTGCGCCCGGGCCTTCACAAAAGAAAGAAGTAAGCCCCGGGTTGGCAGCCTGTCGAAAATCAAAGAGTCACAAATTAAAGTATGTGAACAGTGCTTCTTGTGTCATTTCATTCTCTTGTGTTCAGTCTGTACCAAATGTCCCAAATGCTGTACAAAATCCACCTGTAGGGGCCCGACTCCAAAACTTTTGGCAAACTTGGCTAGGTCTAGGGGCACTGCACATATTACTTTTTAATCTTTAGGTCTAGGGGCCAGTCCGGCAGTGGTTCAAATCTTGAGGGAGGGTTACACCCTCCCCTTCCGGACCCGACCAAATCTCACAAGGTTCCCTACAGTCGTAAGCTGTTATGTCAATCCCCACAGGAACAGCTACCTGTTGGAGGCATTACATCAGCTTATGGACAAACATGCAATAGAACTGGTCAAAATCCCTGGGGTTTTTCAACCGACTCTTCCTAGTCCCAAAACCCAACAACAAATGGAGGCCAATACTGGATCTGAGCAACCTAAATATTTTCCTCAAGGTGGAAAAATTCAAAATGGAGACACCAGAAACCATCAGAACATCCCTCCTAAAACGGGAGTGGGTCACCTCGGTGGACTTCAAGGACACCTACTTCCACATACCAATACAGGAACAATCCAGGAAGTACCTTCGTTTTCATATTCAGGGCCGGACTTACCAATTCAAAGCTCTGCCTTTTGGTCTGTCCACAGCGCCTATGGAGTTCACTGTGTTAGCAAAGGAGGTGAAACTGATGGCTATCCACAAGGGTATAAGGATCCACCAGTACCTAGACGACTGGTTGGTGAGAGCCGGATCCCAACAAGTTTGTCTCCACCACACCCAGACTCTAGTCAAAATGTGCCAAGAACTCGGCTGGCTGGTAAATATGGAGAAATCAGAACTGGAACCCAAACAGATTTTCGATTTCGTAGGTTACCAGTTCGACCTCCGAACCGGCCGGGTCAGACCGACCATGGACCGGTGGCAAAGCCTTCAGGTCAAAATACAAGCACTATTGCTGCTGCCTGCCTGTCCGGTCCGTCAGTTTATGTCACTGATAGGTTTACTAACGGCCACAGAAAAACAGGTTCACCTCGGCCGACTACACATGAGACCCATACAGTGGCATCTCAAAAACAACTGGAGGGTCCCAGAATCTTTAGAAAAGATCATCCCTCTACCCAGGTCCCTGCACCCTCATCTGCAATGGTGGTTAGAAGAAAGCAATGTGCTACAAGGCCAACCATTACACCCAGTAGAACATGCTCTACAGATCTTTACAGACGCATCAAAAGAAGGGTGGGGCGCTCACTTAAACGAGCTCACTGCAAGGGGCTCTTGGTCGGTGCCGGAAAGCAAAACTGCACATAAACTATCTAGAGTTAAAAGCAGTCTTTCTAGCTCTCAAAGAGTTCCAGGAACTGTGTACAGGCAAGATAGTTCTAGTGGCATCCGACAACACTACGGTAGTGGCTTATATAAACAAAGAAGGAGGCATGAGGTCGGGCCCTCTATGTGCCCTACTGTGGAGGATCCTGACCTGGTGTTCCCAAAAACAAGTGACGTTAAAAGCCCGTCACATCCCGGGCCATCTGAATGTGATAGCAGACAAGCTATCCAGACTAGGTCAGACCATACAGACAGAGTGGTCCCTCCTCCTGGAGGTATTTTTAAGCATATGCAAGAAGTGGCACCAGCCTCAAGTAGATCTGTTTGCCACAAGATTCAACCACAAACTTCCTCAGTTTGTCTCTCCAGTCCCGGACCCCCTGGCTGTAGCAGTGGATGCTCTCACTCTGCCATGGGAGGACCTGGATGCATATGCCTTTCCACCGACCTCCATCTTGGGCAAAGTAGTGGAGAAGCTACTGGACTCCCGGTACCAGAGAGTTATTCTGATTGCTCCCGGGTGGCCCAACATGCCCTGGTTTTGGGACTTGGTGGCCATGTCCAGTCAAATTCCCCTCAGCCTACCAAACCTGCCCAATCTCTTGACACAGCCGTTCAACCAGATCCCTCACAAGAATCTGACAAACCTGAATCTCCATGCATGGCTCCTAGAGCCACAGCAATCAAGGAACAGGGTTTCTCTAAGGCAGTGGCAGCAAGAATTGAGGCTCCTCAAAGGAAATCAACCAGATCAGTCTATGAGGCAAAGTGGACCTTTTTTACAAAGTGGTGCATCACTAATCAGGTGGACTTCGGGTCACCACCTATAAAGTCAGTGGCTGACTTCCTTCTCTACCTCTTTGAGGTCAAGAAGCTTCAGCCCAGCACCATTGATGGATACAGGTCTGCCATTGCTGATAAACTGGGTAACACCACAGTCAATATCAGCAAAGATGATAATCTCACCCGTCTCTTAGATAGTTTTCACAGAGACAGACCCAAAGGGCGGAGGGGTATACCCTCCTGGAACCTTTCTCTGGTCCTACACCAGTTAACAAAGGCTCCCTTTGAACCTCTTAAGGAAGCTTCAATGAAACATCTGACCTTCAAAACTGTCTTCCTTTTGGCCCTGGGTTCTGGCAAGAGAAGAAGTGAGATACATGCATGGCAGCATAAGAACATTAGACACCAGTCGGACTGGTCTAAGGTGTCCCTGTTTCCGTCCCCCAGCTTTCTTTCCAAGAACCAGCTTGCCAAAGAGGGCCCGGAGAGTGTAGCCCCAGTGGTCATACCAGCCCTGGCTCCTACTCTGGATAGATCCCTCAAGTCTGACAGAACTCTTTGTCCGGTTCGAGCCTTGCGCTACTATTTGGACAGGACTTCAGACTTTAGGCAGGGCAAGGAGTTAGTTTTTGTCTCCTTCAAAAAAGGTTTCGACAAGGACATCTCACCTGCCACTATCTCCTCATGGATCAAACAGACGGTGATCCTATGCTATGAGCTCTCCGACCAACAGGCCCACACCCTACATCAAGTCAAGGCTCATGATGTAAGGGCCTTTGCTGCCTCTAAGGCCTTCCAGTCGGGAGTTTCCTTGGAGCAGATCCTAGCAGCCTGCCACTGGAAATCTCATAATACCTTCACTCAATTCTATCTGAAGGATGTGGCCTGGGCTGATTCAGAGCTCTACCATCTCGGTCCGGTTGTGGCTGCTCAGCAGATCCACCAAGGGACTAGTACCTAGAGGAGACCTGTACATTTGTAATTAGTTGTACATTTTTGTATATATTGCACATATAGTTAAAAAAAAAAAAAAAAAAAAAAATCTGGATGTACTTCCTTCGGGAGAATTTCTCTATGGGACTGAACTCATCCCTCTCTTCCCCTACCTCAGAGCAGGTCTGTTAAAAAGGGGGAGGGGGGGGCAAGGTCGACTGACGGTTCAATACCTGGTAACCGGATGATGATATTCGACCTTAGCCTTAAGGGTTATCGACCTCAGGTCTTCCCAGGCTTTAAAGGAGACTGATCATTATTTTTGCTATGAGTTCGAACCTAGTCCCTAGTAACTTACCCGCCGGCCAAGCGGTAGTTATTCAGCATTTGTCCATTGGATAGGATGTATTAACGCAATAAAATTGCAAATTTAATAAGTAAATTAAATTTTTATAAGTTAATACCCTATCCAATGGACAATTGCTAATCCGGTCGGCGCAGACCGGCCCGCCAAACGCCAGAAAAATACGTCCTGTGTTTCCACCGGCTGGCCGGTCCCAGTACTGTGCATTCGCTAGGTGGCGCATGGTATTTAATTCCTGTCTAGACAACATGACGTCATAGCATCTTTTTCGTTTGGCGCGTGTACTGTGCAGACGTGTTTTCAACAATCTCCAGATATTTTAAGGAAAAGTGTGCATTATGACGGATTTTCTATCTTATTTACCTACATATCAAGCACGGATATACATCAAGAAATCTGCTGGAAACGCTCCCTAGCTGACTCAATTTAGTGTTGATGATAGGGCAGTAAGCGACGAGAAATATGAATTATGGCAACCATTTTGCTAGTTTCCTCCCTTTAACCATTGTGTTGTTAGGGGCAGATCGACAATATTAAAGAAAATAATGGATATACTACTTACAACTTACAAGGTATTTTTATCCGTGTCTTTTGTTTTGAATGTACCTTCTGTAACCTTCCAGTTACAATCACCATAGAAACGTCTTTTCTAGTACTACAAATAGAATCACGGAAACTTCAGTCTACGTAGTTTTGAGTACTGTAAATAGAAGGAATCCCCTTATAAGAGGTGCTTTTATTACGCTACAATAGCTTACCATGTGGGACTTAATGCTGTTCTCGGGTTGCCACACCCGGGGCCAACGTCTTAGAAAAAAATATCGTTCTTGTTAGCCACTGGATATACTGGTAGTTGTCGTCACGTGATAACTTCTGACCAATCGCCCCACTTTCTCGTTGGCCACGATTGACTGGTAGCAGTTTGTAAATATACAGACATTTTCATTTATTTCTCAGCTTTTACTTATTGTTGGAGGCTCATATTTGCATATTTCTTTATATATATGCCATAGATCATTCTGTAAAATTTTAATTTTCACAGCATAAGTATTTCTTTGATTTTCGCGTGTTTTGAGTTTTCCTCGGTTCAGGCAATTATATTGTACGTCTTTTTATTGCGTATAAAATGTCGATTCAACAAGCAAATAAAGACAAACCGAGAGCTCAGAAATGCCGCCACTTTTGCTTCAGTTTTGATATACATAACTACTGCCGTACCTGTAGGGAGGCTGGCAAGGGAGACGACCCCTGTGTCACCTTTGAAACTCCCTGTCCAATCTGCACGTCTTTCACAGATGAGCAGTTACAGAAAATTCAAAACAGGAAGCGTTATTTAAAAAAGCAAAAAGCGGCAACTAGTTCCAAAGATGATGAACTAGATCTTTTGGGTGAAGGCGACGGGGATTCCTTCACTGGATCCAATGCAGACCTCGAGTGTGCTGCTGATAACCTTTTCACCTCACCCCCCACCCCACCCCCCACCCCCGACGAACCTCGGATCCCTTCTTCTAGATCCAAAAAACACTCTGACAAGAGCAAACATAAATCAAGATCTAGATACGTGTCATTCTCCTCAGAGGAAGATCAATCCCCTGTAGCCAGACACAGGTCTTCTAAGCCCTCTAGGGCTCAGCCCTCAGGAGTAGCTTCTGATCAAGACCTCCCACAACATGATCCAGACCCCCCTTATTATAGGGAAGTAGCTTTGTCTGACATGCCCTCACAATACTCTGAAGAAGTAGACACCTTCAGGCGTATTCTCTCTCTCCCTGACCCCAGGGAATCTATGGCCAGGTCGTCCACTTCGGTATTAGGTCTGGATGATGAAAAAGGCCGTCAAGAGCTCAGACCTAGAGGTCCTTCCTCTATCCTTCCACTTAGCTCAGTTATCAAGGACGCCTTTGATAAATTCCAACATGACTTTAAGGCTGCCAATTTATCTGAGGGAAAATATGTCAAGCCTCCTCCTTCCACTTCAAATTGGTACAAGGTGGGACAGCCCACTTTTCAGGACAAAATTCAGGAGTTGAATACGGACTTTGCTAAGATCTGTATTACTCCTAGACCTTCTGGGGCCCCAGTAGCCAGAGTTCCCCTGCCAGTTCTCAAGGAGCTGGAACTTCAGGCTAGACAAAATATCTCGACCCTCAACTTCACCGCTGCATTTGCCAAAACCTCCTCTTCCTGCAATGCTTCATTGGAAAAATGCCAACATAGCATTAAGTCTACGGTCAGGAAGATCAAATCTCAGATTCAGAAAGGTGCCATTCCTGAGAAAGTGGCAAAGCGCGGATATGAGGAAGTAGCTGACTACTTAGAATTTTGGAACAAGACAGTACTTGTCCAACACAGGGCCCTCACTTGTCTCAGCAAATCTCTAGCCCATATTTTGCAGAGGGAATTATACTCTATGGCTAATACCGGCTTGCTCAGGCGCGAAGCCGAGATGACTCTATTACATCCACAATTAGGAGAAATGAGACGTCAAGAACTCAGGAATTCGTCCTTTTGGGGCCCTTCCTTGTTCGAGTCTCAATTAGTGAAGGAAGGTGAGGACTTCCTTCTCAAAAAAGGCACCTCAAAAGATTCTCAGGGTTTTGCACCCTACCAGAATAAGCCCTTTCGTGGTCCCCACAAGAAAAGAGGCTCCTACAGAAAACGCCCCTATGGGGGCAATACCTCTCAAAGCAGTAACCAGTCCTTTCCCTCGGGAAGAGGAAAACCCAACTTCAGAGGCTCCAGGGGTCGTTTTCGACCCCACAATAGGGGAAGGGGGCGTGGAAACCCACCTTCCCAATGACTCCTCCAAAGCCTCACTCAGTCCACCAGTAGGAGGTCGCCTCCGTTCTTTCAGGAGAGACTGGCTAACAAACAAATGTTCTCAAAACGTGTTAAACATTATCACCAATGGCTACGTTCTGCCATTCCGTTCAAAGCCAAACTTGATCAGATTTCCTCTGATTCTGTCAGAGTACAAGGCCCAACAAAAAGACCAAGCCTTGGCCACTTGTATCCAGTCTCTCCTGTCAAAGAACGCCATCGAAAGGGTAGAAAATGTAAAGTCGCCTGTTCCTAGTACCCAAGCCTCACCAAAGGTGGAGGCCAGTCATAGACTTAAGCAGGCTCAACACTTTTCTACACGTAGAAAAGTTCAAAATGGAAACTCCAGAGTCCATCAGGACCTCCCTGATCCCAGGGGAGTGGGTATCGTCGATAGATCTGTCGGACGCTTACCTGCACATCCCCATCCACCCAAGCTCAAGGAAATACCTAAGGTTTTGCTACAAGGCTCAGGTGTTCCAGTTCACCTCCCTCCCGTTCGGGCTGGCCACAGCCCCCCAGGTCTTTACAATGATCGTAAAGGAAGTGAAACTAATGGCCCTCTCAAGAGGACTCAGAATTCACCAATACCTGGACGACTGGCTGATCAGGTCCCAGTCTCAGGAGGAAGCCCAAGTGAACACTCAGGCAGTGGTAGACCTAACTCAGTCCTTGGGGTGGATAATAAATCAGGAAAAATCAGAACTGAAACCTACTCAGGTGTTTTCGTTCGTGGGCTACGAATACCACCTAGATTCAGCCCTTGTAAAACCCACTCAAGAGAGATGGCTCAAACTTCAGGATTTGATCCTACGACTCAAGTCAACGTGTTTTGACTGCAACATGTTTGATGTCTCTAATTGGGTTGCTAGCCTCAACGGAGAAAATGGTCCCGGAGGAACGCCTTCACATGAGGCCCTTTCAGTTTCACCTCAAGGAGCACTGGAGATATCCTCAGTCGCTGGACAACCTCCTTCCCTGGACAGAAGCCATTGCAGCCCACCTAGATTGGTGGCAAAATCCCTCCAATGTGATGACAGGTGCAGACCTTCATCCCAAAGACCACAGTATCCAACTCTTTACCGACGCCTTAAACGAAGGTTGGGGCGCTCACTTAGACCAAAATTCTACAAAGGGTATGTGGTCAGATCGGGAAAAAAGGCTACACATAAATGTCCTAGAATTGAAGGCGGTCTCCCTGGCCCTTCGAGACTTCAAGGACCAGTGCCAGAATCAAACAGTGTTGGTTGCGATGGAAAACTCAACAGTGGTAGCCTACATCAACAAACAAGGAGGAACACACTCGGCAGAGATGTGTGCTCTCCTGTGGAAGGTCATGACCTGGTGCCATCACTACCACATAACATTGAAAGCCAGGCACATTCCAGGGTGCCTGAATGTGATGGCCGACCTACTATCCAGGTCCAACCAAGTGCAGTCAACAGAATGGTCTCTGCACCCACAGGTATTCAAACAGATCTGCCAGAAGTGGTTCACACCTCATGTAGACTTATTTGCCACTCACCTGAACCACAAACTCCCTCTATAACGTGTCTCCTATCCCAGACCCAAGGGCCTGGGACATAGATGCTCTGAACATAAACTGGACCAACCTCACGGCCTATGCGTACCCTCCTATGGCCCTATCCCACTGCAACTCCCAGTGTCAACGACCCTACTCAAACAGTCCCGCAAGTTGGTGTTCCACAACAACCCTCAGCACCTGAACCTCCACGCCTGGTGTCTAGGAGCGGACAACTCCAAGAACAAGGCTTCTCTGTGGAGGTGGCAGAGAGAATTGCTGCCCCGCAGCGGTCATCAACAAGGACCATCAACAAGTCAAAGTGGGCCCTATTTGAAAAATGGTGCAGATTTTTCCACTCCATCTGTGAAACAAATCTCAGATTTTTTCATGTACCTGTACCAAGACTTAAACAGGCGCCCCTCGACCATTGATGGTTACAGGACTGCAATCGTTGACACTTTGGGCCCAACGGCCCAACATATTGCACACAATGCAGACCTTCATAGGTTACTCTCCAGTTTTCACAGGGATCGTCCTAAAAGTTCCAGAAATTTACCCAAGTGGAACCTTTCTGTTGTCCTTAACGAGCTCACCAAAGCACCATTTGAGCCCATGAAAGACACAGACCTCAAACATCTTACTCTCAAAACTGCTTTCTTGCTAGCCTTGGCCTCCGGCAAGCGCCGCAGCGAAATCCATGCCTGGGTCGCAAACAAAGTATCTAATCTAGGCCAATGGGAAAAGGTTGCCTTGTTCCCTTCTTCTGATTTCATAGCCAAAAACCAACTAGCAAGAGAAGGTTCTCAAAGTGTGTCACCAGTGACTATCCCTGCTTTGACTACCATTGTAGATAGACAGTTTAAAGAAGACAGGACCCTGTGTCCCGTGCGGGCCCTGAGGTTTTATTTGGACCGAACTAAAGACCTGAGAGGGTCTCGTTCTCTCCTTTTCATCTCCTTTAAGAAAGGACATACCTCAGACATCAGACCCGCTACACTCTCTTCATGGTTGAAACAAACCATTCTACTTTGTTACAAACAAGCAGATCAACAAGCCTTGGACTTGGTCCAAGTCAAAGCGCATGACATCCGGGCCTTCGCGGCCTCTAAGGCCTTTTACGGTGGGGTATCGGTGGACCAAATCATGCAAGCCTGTCACTGGAAAGCTCACAACACATTTACAAATTTTTACCTAAAAGACCTTACTTGGTCGGACACCGACAACAATATGTATCTGGGACCCGTGGTGGCGGCACAACAAGTCCTAGATCCTTCACCTCAGACCAGTTGTCCTCGGAAAGAAAAAAAAGGGGGGGGGGGGGGGGGGGGGGGGGGGGGGGGGGGGCACATCCGCTACAACCAAGTCTTCAGGAGTCTTTCCCAGGATCTAGGTATTCCTTTACCTTCAAGATGTTACGGGTAAGGTCATTTTATTCTCTTATTATCAAAGTAATTTCTATTAAGGACTTATTTAGTTGTCATTAATCTCATATTCAGGTTTTAAAAATTTCATGAGATGCCCAACCACTGGGTTGGTCAGTTACACGTGAAGGGCCCTTTGGGACCCTTAGACCTCGAAGTGAGCACTGCTGCACTTCCGTCCTACAATCAAACATCTAGACAGTTTTAGCACTGTCTCTCATTTACTTAGGTTTTTGGCTCGTTACAGGCCCGGCTTTCGGGATCGGGGCACTGTAAATGGGACTCAGACTGGTATTTCTGGCACTATTCTATACTTTTAATTCAAAATCTTAGAGAAAAAAAAATTACATATCTTCCAGTCTCAGCTGTAATCCCGCCACCGGGCGGTTGAATTCAGCATTAAGTCCCACATGGTAAGCTATTGTATACTATTCTATACATATTAATTCAAAATCTTAGAAAAAATGACATATCTTCCAGTCTCAGCTGTAATCCCGCCACCGGGCGGTTGAATTCAGCATTAAGTCCCACATGGTAAGCTATTGTAGCGTAATAAAATTGTAAATTTTAATTACTTAAATGTAGCTTTTATAAGCTACAAGCTTACCATGTGGGACTTAGAAGAGTCCCACCCTGCCTCCCCGCTGTTTACAGCTGAGGGGTAGGTTTAAAAAATTTCAACGAGAAAGTAGGGCGATTGGTCAGAAGTTATCACGTGACGACAACTACCAGTATATCCGGTGGCTAACAAGAACGATCTTTTTTTCTAAGACGTTGGCCCCGGGTGTGGCAACCCGAGAACAGCATTAAGTCCCACATGGTAAGCTTGTAGCTTATAAAAGCTACATTTAAGTAATTAAAATTTTCAAATTCTTCAGAGCGCACTGGTACAGGTTTCTCTGCTGTAAAGCATCAGCCACACCAGCGTAGCTCGAGTATTTAGTGTTTTTCATCAGAAGCAAGAGATGCATTCTTCAGAAATCTTCAGAGCACACTTCTTTGCTGTAAAGCATTGGTCGACCGGCAAGCTCCAGTTTAACCGACTTCGCAATAGAAGGTGATATCAGTCCCTCCCTTGCAGACCCGGCTTTGTTGTCGGTAGTGGGGGTTTGTGGATGGCCAGTTCACTGGTTTTATCACGAAAGAAAGAAGGAATTTCATCTACAGAGCGCACTGGTCCAGGCTTCTCTGCTTTTAAAGCATCAGCCGACCGGCCAGCTCAAAAGAACGCGACCATCATATCCAGCCGACCGGCCAGCTCAAAAGAACGCGACCATCATATCCAGTCAGCCAATCGCGTGTCCTTCCGACCAATCACGAAGCAGGTCACATGTTTTCACCGACCAGGAAGGTCGAAGTGCGTTCTTCAGAACTCACGTCTACTGTGATTCCAGTCCCTGCTTTACAGACCCGGCCTTGTTGTCGGTAGTGGGGTTTGTGGATGGTAAAGTTGCCGGTAAAGCATCACACAAAGAACGCGAATACTGACGTCATCTCCAGTTAGCCAATCGCGTGTCCTTCCAACCAAATCACAAAGCTGGTCACATGTTTTCATCGACCAGGAAGGTCGGAACTGCGTTC
Organism: Sabellastarte sp. h YS-2021; assembly: GCA_964017235.1. Classification (NCBI taxonomy): domain Eukaryota; kingdom Metazoa; phylum Annelida; class Polychaeta; order Sabellida; family Sabellidae; genus Sabellastarte; species Sabellastarte sp. h YS-2021. Next base: position 144,926,475 of record OZ024928.1, read on the forward strand.
TTCACAACTTACGTCTACTGTGATACCAGTCCCTCTCTCATGGACCGGCCTTCGTTGTCGGTAGTGGGGTTTGTGGATGAGCAGAATACTGCGCATTTGCATGTTTAAGTATCACAAAAGAACGCGACAACTGACGAGCTCCAATCAGCCAATCGCGTGTCTTTCCGACCAGCAAGCTGGTCACGTGACACACCGAAAAACAAGTGATGCTAAAAATAGTTCACAAGGGCTTTCCCAGCAACTGTCAAATCTACAAATAAGACGTGCGATTAAAGAAATACTTTAATTAATGGAGGAAACCCACAGCAAGCTGAATTCAACACAGAAGATAGTTGTAAAATTGTTTCAACAACTGGTTACAAAGTATACCGACCGGCTACACAGCCTTGTACCGACCGGCTGCCGGTTTCAAGTCTCCCTACCTAGTTCCAGTTTCAGCCTGCAGTAAGCTGAGTTTTCAACACAATATAGTTGTAAAATTGCTTCAGCAACTGGTTACAGAGTGTACCAACCAGGTACCGGCTACACAGCCTTGGTACAGCTTACCCGACCCCAGCTGGTTACAGAGTCATCCGACCTAGTCCATTCAACTCTGTGTTGATTCTGGGGCAGGTAGACAGCAAGTATCTACAAATATGGCTTCAACTGACTGGTTACAGAGTCTTCAAATCACCAGACCAGTTTACCGGCTATACAGCCTTATTTTCACCAAAACCGGTTGCAGAGTGATCACCTCAACCGCTGGTTACAGAGCCTGCCGACAAGGTACCGGCTATACAACCTTGCTTCACCAAAACCGGTTACAGCAAGAATTACTTCAACCGACTAGCTAAATATAGACCAGTAGCTGTCTAAATTCATGGGTGACTGCAGGCTACCAGTTTTGCCGGTTACAGAGAATTACTGGTTACAGGAAATTACCAGTTATAGAGACCTGGTACCTGACAGAGTTGCCCAAGGTCATTTTGGTTACAGAAAATTCTTAGACCAATCAGTGGTCTTGATATGGCAATTTCGAAAGCTACTACCAGACAACCTTGCCTTATCACACCTCTTACCAGCCTGTAATCGGTTCTGGACTTGACTGAAAGATAGGTCCTTTCAGCAGCAAGAGGAAAGGTAGTCTACAGTCAAACAAGTTTTCATCACGTCTGGCCAGGGGTCAGCCTTTTTCAAATAACAATTGCTGTGTAAATGCTGCACTTTGCAGGCAGCTGGTCTGGGGCAAAGAGTGTAAAATGTGAAAAGTTGACCGGACCACAACAAGTACAGAGAGACTGTTAACTTGGATCATTGTCACCAGACCGGACTAGTGTCCGGAGGGACCGGAAATGTTTGTCAGACTTCCAAAATGTCCCAAATGTGGAACACAATCTGCCTGTAGGATCTAGACTAAATCCCTTTTGGGAACCTTGGAAGCCTTGGTGGCTGTACCCAAGACCAACTTGACAAGGTCACCAAAAATCCATCAGCTTATGGACAAGATACAGTCGAGCCAGTTCAAATCTCTGGGCTTCTTCAGCTGACCTTTCTTGGTTCCAAAACTACACAGCCGTTGGAGACCTATTCTAGGTCTGGACAAACCAAGCCTTTTGGAGACCATCAGGACCTCCCTCCAACAAGGGGAGTGGGTTACCTCACTAGATTTCAAGGACGCCTACTTCCATATACCTATACAGGAACAATCCAGGAAATACCTGAGATTTCACAGCCAAGGTCGGGCATACCAGTTCGATTTTGTAGGCTACCAGTTCGACTTCAGGTCTGATTGGTTCCGACCGACTCTGGACCGGTGGCAGAACCTTCAAGAGACTATGTTAAAACTGCTATCCCTACCGGCTTGCCCGATCCGGGAATTCATGTCCTTGATAGGTTACTAACAGCTGCAGAAAAGCAAGTTCATCTAGGCCGACTTCATATGAGACCCATACAGTGGCATAGTGGAGGGTACCAGAATCACTAGAAAAGGTGATCCAAGTCCCCAGGTCCCTGCACCCCCATTTACAATGGTGGCTGAAGGAAGACCATGTACTTACAGGCCAACCATTACACCCAATAAAAGATGCTCTGCAAATATTTACAGACGCATCAACAGAAGGGTGGGGCGCTCACTTAAACGAGCACACTGCAGGAGGAACCGGGTCCCTTCCGGGAAGCAAGCTGCACATAAACTATCTAGAACTTAAAGCAGTCTTTCTGGCTTTAAAAGAGTTCGAAGACCTTTGCTCAAACAAGATAGTACTTGTAGCAACTGACAACATCACAGTAGTGTCATACATAAACAAGGAAGGAGGCCTGAGGTCGGGCCCACTTGTGCCCTACTATGGAGAATCTTGACCTGGTGTACCAGGAAACAAGTGACTCTAAGCCCGACACATTCCAGGCCGGCTGAACGTGGTAGCGGACAAGCTATCCAGGCTAGGCCAGACCATCCAAACAGAGTGGTTTCTCCTTCCAGAGGTCTTCCACTCAATATGCAGCAGGTGGCACCGGCCCAAAATAGACTTATTTGCCATGAGGTTCAACAACAAGCTGCCTCTGTTTGTGTCACCGGTACCGGATCCCCTGGCCACAGCAGTGGATGCGCTCAGTCGGCCATGGTAGGATCTGGAAGCATACACCTTCCCACCATCAACCATATTGGGCAAAGTGGTGGAGGTGTTGCAGGACTCCCCATGCAAGAGAATCATTCTGATTGCTCCGGGGTGGCCCAACATGCCTTGGTTTTGGGATCTATTGGCCATGTCCAGCCAAATCCCACTGAGCCTGCCCAATCTGCCCAACCTGTTGACAGCCATTCAATCAGATCCCTCACAGAAATCTGACATCTTGATCAGGGCTTGTCTGAGGCAGTGGCAGCAAGAATTGAGGCTCCTCAAAGGGGATCAATCAGATCAGTCTATGAGGCAAGTGGGCCTTTTTACAAAGTGATGTATCACTCCTCAGGTGGCCTTCGGGGGGCCCCCCCTGTAAAGTCAGTTGCTGACTTCCTTATGTACCTGTTTCAGGACAGGAAGTTGCAGCCCAGCACCATTGATTGTTACAGGTCAGCCATTGCTGATAGACTGGGAAATTCGCCCATCAATATCAGTAAGGATGAAAATGTCACTCGTCTCCTGGATAGTTTCCACTGAGACAGACCCAAAGGCCGGAAGGGAATCCCCTCCTGGAACCTCTCCCTGGTTTTTTGCACCAGCTGGCAAGGGTCATTTTGAACCAATTAAAGAGGCCTCCTTGAAGCATTTGACCTTCAAGACAGTTTTCCTCTTGGCCCTCGGGTCGGGCAAGCGTAGAAGTGAGATACATGCTTGGCAAAACAGAAATATTAGACACCAATCCGACTGGTCAAGGTGTCCCTGTACCCGTCACCCAGCTTTCTCTCCAAGAATCAGCTGGCCAAAGAGGGTCCAGACAGTGTGGCCCCAGGAGTATAACAGCCCTGGCCCCAATTCTGGATAGATCCCTCAAGTCTGACAGGTCCCTCTGTCCAGTCAGAGCATTTGCGCTACTATTTTGACAGGACCTCGGGCAGAATAAGGAGGTGGTTTTTGTCTCCTTTAAGAAAGGTTTTGACAAAGACATCTCACCTGCCACTATCTCCTCTTGGATCAAGCGGACCGTGATCCTATGTTATGAGCTCTCTGACCAGGAGGCCTACACTTTACATCAGGTTAAAAGCCCATGATGTCAGGGCCTTTGATGCTTCTAAGGTCTTCCAGTCGGGAGTTTCCTTAGATACAGTCTTGTCAGCCTGCTCCTGAAGTCACATAATACCTTCACACAGTTCTATCTGAAGGGCGGGGCTTGGGCTGATTCAGAGCTTTACCAATTGGGCTCGGTAGTGGCTGCTCAGCAGATCCACAAGTGGCCCTTAGATTGAGGAGATTTGTATATATGTATAAACAGTTCTTTAGGTACATAAGAATTAAGTGTGGCGTGCTTCCTTTGGGAGGTTTATTTGCATTCTGGGACTGAACTCATCCCTCTCTTCCCCTACCTCAGAGCAGGTCTGCAAAAAGGGGGGGGGGGCGACGGCGGTATAGCCCCGGGTAACCGGCTGCTGGCAACCGACCATGGCCTTACAGGGTTTCCTGACCTTAAGGTCAACCCAGGCCTGGGCCTATAGGTCTCCTGACAAAGTCAGCCTAGACTGTAGGTTAAAATTTGCTATTACTTGTGAGTTCACATAAGTCCCTAGTAACTTACCCGCCGACCAAGCGGTAGTTATTCAGCAATTGTCCATTGGATAGGAAGTATTAATGCAATAAAATTGCAAATTTAATAAGTAAATTAAATTTTTATAAGTTAATACCCTATCCAGTGGACACACAAGACCCTCCCACCGACCCCGCTATCAGCTTACTAGGGGTCTAATAGGTTTGGACAACAAAAAAGATGCTATGACGTCATGTTGTCTAGACAGAAATTAAATACCATGCGCCACCTAGCGAATGCACAGCACTGGGACCGGCCAGCCGGTGGAAACACAGGACGTCTTTTTCTGGCGTTTGGCGGGCCGGTCTGCGCCGACCGGATTAGCAGTTGTCCATTGGATAGGGTATTAACTTATAAAAATTTAATTTACTTATTAAATTTGCAAATTTATAGATTTATTAGGGCGGACATATATGTATGTAAACATTCTTATAATTCTATATACATTTTGAATTTCTTAGCATCTGACGCAGTATTAACTGTTTCAGTTAGTATATATCCTCTTAATATAAACATCTTGTTTAAGAGTTCTGTAAATTAAAAAAAAATGTCTGATTGAGAATTGTTTTGCTAACATAAGCATATCTGCTAAATATTCCTTAACATACATCATGGTGGTGTGACCTTGATTTGACCTATGACCTTGGGTTTAAAAATTTTGTTTAAACTATATCTCAGAAAATGTAAATTGTATAAAGTTCGTACATGGTAAGAACATTGGTTGGGGGAGAGTGTGCATCATCACTTGTCTATATATTGCAATAAAATGTAAATGACTTGCAAGAAAATATTAAAGTAAATATTGTGAATTTGTTTATAGTTCATGGCTTAAATTTGTGATTTGTGTATGAGTTAAGCTACAATATTTTGAAAAGTTTGGCTTATAGGCTAGGCTTACAGAAATTAACAAATCGACTGTCCCTTCACCTGAACAAGTCTATTTTCACTCCAGTAGACATATTACAGATGGTTGAGAGAGGCTGCCATCAGCTTACACTGGGGTTATTTCACCACAATGTGTTCACAACTATGTTGCAGTAATATATCTTGCATAACAGACAATAACCTATGTCCCTTACAGGTCGGTCCCACTAAATACCAGTAAAGGGTATCCTGAGCTAAACTATGGCCAGACCATTTGTATCCCAACTAGACATTCAGATAGGCATGACATCATAGAGTGGATGTGATAAGTAAAGTGGTTTTCTCATTGGAGAATTTCATATTTCTCACTGTAGCAGGTCATATCTATCCACAGACTTTAATTGAATAGGATGTTGAACAAAAATCTTTACCCGTGATGACTGCAAAATTTGCCACAGAGAAGCATGTAAAAGTGAAAAGAAGGTATCACAGTGACATTGATTCCAGATAATTAGTTTATAATTCGGAGTATATATATTTTAGTTGAAATTTCTGCCAAGAGAGAAAGTATTTCCTGGAGATTATTTTCTTAAGAAAATTATCTACCGAGGGAGATTTGTGTACTTGCACAATTCTTGAGTGCTGAGCATATAACCGTGGCAATATTCCCTGACAATTTGTACTTTTTATTGCGTTAATACATCCTATCCAATGGACAATAGCTTATCCGGTCGGCGCAGACCGGCCCGCCAAACGTCAGAAAAAGATGTCCTGTGTTTCCACCGACCAGGCTGGTCCAGTGCTGTGCAGTTGCCAGATGGCGTGTCGTACTTCCTTCCTGTCTAGACAGCATGACGTCATAGCATCTTTTTCGTTTGGCGCACATGCTGTGTACACAGAGTTTTTTATCAGGAATCTTATTTTAAGTCCTTGGGCTTTATTTCTTCAGAGTGTGTGAATTTAGTATTTTCATTGTGTTACGGGGTGTTTATAGACCTTTCTGGACAAACTTTAGTTTATTATCAGTTACTATGTCTTCTCCAAGCTAGAAACACGGGAGCTGTGGACATATCATGGCTAGCTTCGACAGCCGTTGTTTCTGTGCCAGGTGCAGGGATAAAGGTAAGGGCTCTGACCCTTGTATCTCCCATCTTGACTGTAACGCATGTAACTCACTTACTGAAGAACAACGTATTCAGTTGTCTACGCCTTCTTATAGGATCAAAAAAGAGAAGCATGACTCCAAAAAGGTTTCCGACACTCCAAAACAGGACTCGAGTTCCTCTCATAGACCCGTCTGTAGTTACGGTAGTGGGAGCAGTGGACGACCAGGGGATTGTAAAGTCTCCTGGTTCTAGTTCTGACAAGAAGAAAAAGCAGAATACGGATAAACCAAAAGCTCAGATGTCTAAGGATTCTAAAGCTGACAAGCCATCCAAGTTGCTCAAACCCACCAAATCTTCTCAGGATTCCAGATTTGATCAGTTGGACCAGAAATGGTCCGAACGCTTTAACAGACTTGAGGCTCTGCTGTTGGCAAAATCCTTGGAACAACCAGGACCGGCTTTTACAACTGTGAAGGTTACACCTACACACTCTCTACATAAAACAGTTGTCTCCTCAAAGCCTTTCATTAGACCTCAACCGACACCGACCACCGACCGACCTCCGGTATTGTCTACAGATTTGCCTGGTAGTGTTCAGACTGCTTTCAAGTCGACCAGCAAATCGACCATGGGAAAAGTGTCCACCGACCAACCCTCAGATCTGGCTGGTGCTGATTCACCGTTATCTCACCAAGTACCAAGCAGATCGTCATCAGCCCCTCCTAGGAGGCAGAGCACATCTTCCATGGACACGGACTCCGACACAGATATCTCTGACCGTCCCCCAGTAGACCTCTTTGTCGAGGAAGGGGAGTTGTCCGACCAAGACCTTGAGGCTTCTGCTGCTGATCCGGATCTGACCCTATCCGAAGAACAGAACTATAGGGAAACGATGAGCGGCATCAGGTCGTTTATGGGGTGGAGTCACATCCCAGAGATGGATACAGCAGCATCCAGGTCAGAGGATAACCCCTTCGCGGGCCCTAAGACACAACCCACAGGGAAAATTTCAGTTTCCATGCCGACAGACGAATGGCTGTGTAGCAAGATGGGTAAACTCAATATCACTCTTACAGAGGGGTACCCGTCGCGTAGCTCAGAGGCCGGTGGCCTGTTTAAAGACCAATTTGTCCGCCCCCCCAAGATCTCAGGCAAAGTGGTACAGCTTTGTTCCGAACCGACCTTCTGGTGAGCAGGATCCTAAGACTGTACACTCTTGGAATACGGACTCGTCAAAGGTCAATAGTACTTATAGCCGTATAGCCAAGGCTGCCGGTATTGCATCAACAGCTCCACCTTCAAGGCAGATCTCTCAAGACAACTTGAGACGCTGGGAAAAGTTGGCACGCGAGGCCTCTATCACTTGCAATCAAGCTGCCGCCTTTAATAGGTGTATTTATAAAGTTCAGGACAATATGCAGACCCAGCTTAAAGTGGTGAAGTCGGAGTTAAGCAAAGGAAAGTCCTCTGAGAGAGTTTCACAGGCCGCTAGTGAATTACAGTTTTTGCTCAACTTCAACTCCAGTATCACCCAGGCCATGGCCAAGACACTTGAACATTTGACAGATTTCGTATTTGTCACAGTGGCCAACACTACCCTGATAAGGCGTGACTCTTACCTTTCCCATCTTAAGATGGGCATCAAGCCGGATACTTTGACTGCACTACGCACTGGCCCCCTGCATATTGCCACCTTATTTTCAGACACTGTGTTGAAACAAGCGGAACAGGACATTGCCAACTTCGAGAGTAAGGGACAGATCCATTCAGGAAAGAAGGGTCGTTTCCACCCTTACGAGAGACAGGATAAACGATCTGACTACAAGAAGTCCGACTGTCCCGCTTGGAAAAACATTGGCAACAGAGGACAGAGTAAGAAAGGCAGGGGCAGGGCCTCTTACTACTCCTCGCGACCAGCCAAGGGCCAGCAGTCCTTTAAATGACAATTACTTTGTAAACAGTTTACAGGAAGGGCTGCTGGCTGGGAGCCAGACATTGACACAGAAAGAGACATTAAACTTTGCAAGTTTTCATGTTGTAAAAAGTGTAACTTCTGCGCCCGGGCACTCCCAAAAGAGAGAGTTAAGTCCCGGGGCAGCAGACTGTCAGATATCAAGAAATTACAAATTAAAATATGTGAACAGTGTTTCTTGTGTCACTCAGTTGTATCCTGTCCAATCTGTAGTAAATGCCCCCAATGTTGTACAAGATCTACCTGTAGGGGCCAGACTTCAAAGCTTTTGGAAAACTTGGCTAAATCTAGGGGCCGGTCCGAAAGTAGTTCAAATCCTGCGAGAGGGTTACACCCTCCCTTTCCGGATCCGGCCCCAACTCACAAGGTCTCTTTCAGTCATAAGCCGTTATGTCAATCCCCACAGGAACAGCTACCTGTTGGAGGCATTACATCAGCTTATAGACAAAAACGCAGTGGAAAGGGTTCAAAACCCCAAATCACTAGGGTTTTTCAACCGACTATTCCTAGTCCCAAAGCCCAACGACAAATAGAGGCCAATACTGGACCTAAGCAAACTAAACCTTTTCCTCAAGATCGAAAAGTTCAAAATGGAGACACCGGAAACCATCAGAACATCCCTCCAGCAGGGGGAGTGGGTCACCTCAGTAGATTTCAAAGATGCCTACTTCCACATACCAATACAGGAACAATCCAGAAAATACCTAAGATTTCATATCCAGGGCTGGACTTATCAGTTCAAGGCACTGCCCTTTGGTCTGTCCACAGCGCCCATGGAGTTCACTGTACTAGCAAAGGAGGTGAAACTGATGGCCATACACCGGGGTATAAGAATCCACCAGTACCTAGACGACTGGTTGGTGAGAGCCAGTTCCTATCAAGCTTGTCTCCAGCACACCCAAAGCTTAGTCAAAATATGCCAGGACCTTGGTTGGCTGGTGAATTTAGAGAAATCAGAACTGGAGCCCAAACAGGTCTTCGACTTTGTCGGCTACCAGTTCGACCTCAGGTCCGACCGACCCCGGACCGGTGGCAAAGCCTTCAGGACAAGATACAAACACTTTTGTCACTACCGGCCTGTCCGGTCAGACAATTCATGTCCCTGATAGGTCTTCTAACGGCCACAGAAAAGCAAGTTCACCTCGGCCGACTACACATGAGACCCATACAGTGGCATCTCAAAAACAATTGGAGGGTTCCAGAATCTCTAGAAAAGATTGTCCCTCTACCAAGGACCCTGCACCCTCACTTGCAGTGGTGGCTAAACGAAGACAATGTGCTTCAAGGTCAACCGTTACACCCGGTAAAGCATGCGCTGCAAATTTTTACAGACGCATCAAAAGAAGGGTGGGGCGCTCACTTAAACGAGTTCACTGCAAGAGGATCCTGGTCTGTGCCGGAAAGCAAGCTGCACATAAACTATCTGGAACTCAAAGCAGTTCTTCTAGCCTTAAAAGAGTTCCAAGATCTCTGTGTGGACAAAATAGTTCTGGTAGCAACCGACAATACTACAGTGGTAGCTTACATAAACAAGGAAGGAGGCATGAGGTCGGGCCCCCTCTGCGCCCTTCTGTGGAGAATCTTGACCTGGTGTTCCCAGCGACAAGTAACTCTGAAAGCCCGACACATCCCAGGCCGGTTAAATGTGATAGCCGACAAACTATCCAGGCTGGGTCAGACTATCCAAACAAAGTGGTCCCACCTTCCGGAGGTTTTTCAACAAATCTGCAACCAATGGCACCGACCTCAAATAGATCTGTTTGCTATGAGGTTCAACCACAAGTTACCTCAGTTTGTCTCCCCAGTACCGGACTCCCTGGCTGTAGCAGTGGATGCACTCACTCTGCCATGGGAGGATCTGGATGCATACGCCTTCCCACCAACCGCCATATTGGGCAAAGTGGTGGAGAAACTACTGGACTCCCCGTGCAAGAGACTCATTCTGATTGCCCCGGGGTGGCCCAACATGCCTTGGTTTTGGGACTTGGTGACCATGTCCAGTCAGGTCCCTCTCAGCCTGCCCAACCTGCCCAATCTGCTGACACAGCCCTTCAATCAGATCCCTCACAGAAATCTGACAAATCTAAATCTCCATGCCTGGCTCCTAGAACCACGAAAATCAAAGAACAGGGCTTCTCTGAGGCAGTGGCAGCAAGAATTGAGGCTCCTCAAAGGACATCTACCAGATCAGTCTATGAGGCAAAGTGGGCCATTTTTACAAAGTGGTGCGTCACTAATCAGGTGGACTTCAGGTCACCACCTGTAAAGTCGGTGGCTGACTTCCTAATGTTCCTCTTCGAGGACAAGAAGTTACAACCCAGCACCATTGATGGATACAGGTCTGCCATTGCTGATAAACTAGGTAATACGACAGTCAATATCAGCAAAGATGATAATCTCACTCGTCTCTTGGAAAGTTTCCACAGAGATAGACCCAAAGGGCGGAGGGGAATACCCTCCTGGAACCTCTCCCTGGTACTCCACCAGCTGACAAAGGCTCCTTTCGAACCACTTAGGGAGGCATCCCTGAAGCACCTGACCTTCAAAACTGTCTTCCTTTTGGCCCTGGGCTCTGGCAAAAGGAGTGAGATCCATGCATGGCAACACAGGAACATTAGACACCAAGCCGATTGGTCTAAGGTGTCCCTGGTTCCATCTCCCAGCTTTCTTTCCAAGAATCAGCTGGCCAAAGAGGGTCCAGAGAGTGTAGCCCCAGTGGTCATACCAGCCTGGCCCCTACTCTGGATAGGTCCCTCAAGTCTGACCGATCCCTTTGTCCAGTCAGAGCCTTGCGCTACTATTTGGACAGGACTTCAGACCTCAGGCAGCACAAGGAGCTAGTCTTTGTCTCCTTCAAGAAGGGCTTCGACAAAGATATCTCCCCTGCCACTATCTCCTCTTGGATCAAACAGACTGTGATCCTATGCTATGAGCTCTCTGACCATCAAGCCCATACCCTGCATCAAGTTAAAGCTCATGATGTCAGGGCCTTCGCTGCTTCTAAGGCCTTCCAGTCGGGAGTTTCCTTAGAACAGATCTTATCAGCTTGCCACTGGAAATCACATAACACCTTCACTCAGTTTTATCTGAAGGACGTGGCCTGGGCTGATTCAGAGCTCTTCCATTTAGGTCCGGTAGTGGCTGCTCAGCAGATCCACCAACCAGATAGGACCTAGAGGAGATTTGTAAATATGTAAATAGTGTATATACAGTTAAGCAAAACAAAAAAAAAACAAAAAATAACTCAAACATGCTTCCTTCGGGAGGTTTATTCCTTCTCAAAGGACTGAACTCAGCCCTCTCCTCCCCTACCTCAGAGCAGGTCTGTTAAGGGGGGGGGGGGGGGGGGGGGGGGGTAAGTTGTTTGGACCGGTTAACCGATATCCACTTACCGACTATAGCCTTAAGGGTTTCCTGACCTCAGGGTCGACCCAGGCCTGAATTTGTTATTTTATTCTTGAGTTCACTTAAGTCCCTAGTAACTCACCCACCGACCAAGCGGTAGTTATTCAGCTATTGTCCATTGGATAGGATGTATTAACGCAATAAAATTGCAAATTTAATAGTAAATTAAATTTTTATAAGTTAATACCCTATCCAATGGACACACAAGACCCTCCCACCGACCCCGCTATCAGTTTACTAGGGGTCTAATGGTTTAGACAATGAAAAAGATGCTATGACGTCATGCTGTCTAGACAGGAAGGAAGTACGACACGCCATCTGGCGAGTGCACAGCACTGGACCGGCCTGGCCGGTGGAAACACAGGACGTCTTTTTCTGACGTTTGGCGGGCCGGTCTATGCCGACCGGATAAGCTATTGTCCATTGGATAGGGTATTAACTTATAAAAATTTAATTTACTATTAAATTTGTAAATTTGTTTGAAATCTATTTGTTTTTCTTTTATATGACAAAAATGAAGGCTGAATGTTGCAATTCACTTTTGTGAGTTGATAAGTTTTGTTGTTGTAGATCAGACTCTTTTTCTTTACTTTGTCTATGGGTATATACTTATAACAGAGAGTGTACAGTCATCAGATTTGAACAATAACAGAGCAGAAGAGAATGAGTATCAAGCAGAAAGCACTTGGTTGTCTGAGTACAATGTAGTGTCACCTTCAGGTGGAATTGGATGTACCAAGAAAAGGAAATTAGAGACTGAACAAGAACCACAGGTAAAAGTGTGATTGCTGTGTGCCATGATAAATGTAAAGAAGCATCTGGAGCAGGAGACTTAGCCCTGACTTGGACATAAATTTAAGACTTATTGTGTTACACTAAGGCTAAGCTTATGCTCAAAAGGACACAAAGTTTCACAAAGCAGTTAAATCCAACTTTTGGTTACGTCTTAGGCTGTGTCCACCTCAGAATGGGCTTAACTTTTGTAAACAAAGACTTATATATGACCGCCCTAACAGTGTTGCTTCTAGAGCACTTGATACACAATATCTTGTGGGTTTAGTAAATAACCTGCAATTAGGTTGATTCAGTTCGGTAGAAGATGCAGTGCCACTTGTTTACAAAGTGGATGTTCAATTGTTTTACAAAAACCTTTCACATTTTATAAAAAAAGGCTACATTTAGCTGTTTTTTTAAAAAAAAAATGACATTTTATGTCAAAACATTATGGATTAGTGGATAATTTTGAAGAAATTAACCGCAGTAATACCATTGCATGAGTCTGGTGGTGTTGTTATCTGTGGTATTGTATCAGTGGCGTTTTCATGAATCCTGTTTTCTTGGGTTTGCTTATAACTTAGTGTAATATTCTGAATTTTTGCTTGCAACAGTCGTTCTTTATCCTGGAAATTGATGTTTAGTTAAAAATGTCACTGTAAAATTAATTTGCATGTGGTAAATGTATCTGCAAATAAAGAAAGGTATATTTTCGTTTGATTCAACCAAATAATTAATAATAATCAGCTGCAGAATTTTCTACTTATCCTTCTTTGACGCGGAACAAGACAGGTACAAACCTAAATGGACTGAGCCCCTACATTTTCCAGACATGGGGGAACTGCCCTATATTCCAAAATTTCTAGAATCAATACCAAAAAAATATTGTTCTCCACGTCAGACTCTGAAATAGCTGCAAATAAAGTATGAACATATAGAACACCTTCCTAAAGTCTGTAACTTTGTATGTGGTTACAAGGTTATCTAATGCAAAACATCATTTTGTCATACATAAATGTATCACACACTTAACTAAGACAAAAGGGCTCAGCTGTAAGTTCCAGACATAGCCTTAGTCAGGGCTAAGTCTGAGACCCAACAATTTAATATATTATAGTAGGTAATGATAATTGAGTGGACCAGAAAGCGCTTAAGATCATTCCAAATCCACCCCAATTGGCAATACCATTAACCCGGTCAGCTAAAGCGCCGATGTCATTGAAGTCGCACATTTCACAAGAATTTAATAATTCAAAATAATGTAGTTCCCCTCAAATGTATTTTTTATTTCCATTAAGTAAGTTTTACAAGATTTTTTTTATTTATATACACCATTTGGTGGAGTCATAAGAAAGTGTGCTCTATGTTTGCTGCGGCGTAAGCTGTTATTTTGTTTTTTATAGCACAATCTGCCAGAAAAATCTCCAAAGTTCGATCAAACAAAAGATGTGTCCGCATTTGATTTCTGTCCAGATGACCCAGACTCCAAAAACCTGTACCCAAATGGCACACCTGCCCGAATTGTGAAAAGACGACATGCAGTTTTCTCCTCTCAAGGTACACACACAGATCAGTCAGATATGTTGCATCTGATAACCCCAAAAAGTAAAGCTCTAGATGTCAGCACAATAAAAACAAAATCTGCACAGAATGAACTTAAACTGAGTCACAAAAAGACAAAGTTGCGAGTATTTGGCAGTAAGCTTGCTCGTCCTAACCAAGGGGCATTCAGACATCGTCCGTCTGCCTCAAAAGTTCTTCCTTCTGTCACAATAAAGACCACATTTGAAGATGTAAAACAGGTAGAAATCCCTTCCACTGGTGTTTTGTATGAAATTGGCAAGTTGCTTGTCAATGGTGCTGGCATCCGGTTTGTCACCATTGATTCAGTTCGCTATGTGACCAAACGAGCAATCTATCGCCAGCTTCTACCTCCATCCACAGGGCTGTATGGAGAGAACAATTTCCAAAGTCTGTGTAAAATGTGCGATATAGCAGTAAAAGTCGTGGCCAAGAAGGATCTACCTAGTGAGATATTTGAGACCCAGAGTCCATGTACCAACAGAATCTCTATTACATTAGTGAGAGAAGATGATTTGCTGAAATTGTACACAAGGTATTTAGTGTATGAAGAGAAGAAAAAGAAGAAATTTTGTCCAAGAGTTGCCTGGCCTTTTGCAGCAGAAACAGCAAATACCACTACAGATGTCATCAGCCTTTTACAGAAACAAGGCTACAATCGAGAACAGTCAGTGGATGCTGGGAAAATAGAACCAAATGAGGATGATCCAAAACCTAATGGTAAGAGAACTTGATAAAAGTTATATTGGGTCAGTGTGGTGGTTCCCAATTAACATTAACAAGTAGGAATTGAAGAACAGAGTGAAAAGTTAAAAAGATGTAACAAGGTGGAGTTACATTAAATTTACATGTACCATGAGGTAAATCATCTTTGGTATCCACTTGCAGAGACAGATTTTATTTTGCATCTTTGTTGTCACTGCACAGTCATGTTTCTTCTTGAGAGTGGTCAATCAAATGCATCAATTGGAATTAATATTTTATTAAAATTTGAACTGTTAATATTCTTAATTCTGGTAGTTCTTGCATCACTAGACAGTGTTTGCAATATACAGTTTGGTCATTTTATCTAAAGTCTAAACTAGGCATAGACAGACTACTGCTTTTCCAAGGTTTCCAGATAGCAGTAAACCTCAACAGAACAGACATAACTAAGAGTTATATGTATACATCTACTTGAAGTTGAAGTTTCTTATAATGTGAAGGATTTTTAGTGTATGTTACTCTTCTGGTATGTCACTTAAAATTTTCTTTTAAGAAATAATCACTTATGTATAATTCTGAGTCTTGAAGTATAACAGTTCTTTTATTGATGCAAACTGTTTTTGTACTACTTTGAAATTAAATGTAAAATTATGTTCTCTTTATGTATTAAACACAGCAACATTTTTTTGTCTGAAAACTGCATACAGAACAATATAATGATTTGTGTACTTTATCTTTAGGCAAGAGTGAATGTTCAGAGAAGCCAAACCTGGAAGATAATACTTTATGTAAGGGCAACTCTACTTCCAATGACACCAGAAATGTCGCTGTTGAGTTGACTGAAGAATTCAGTCACAGTAACTTATCTTTATCACTGCCTGCGAACCCGAGTCTCATTTCATCCAGTATGTATGGTCAGAGATCCATCAGTAATGCATGTGGTACTCTAGAAAATACCTCTAGTGTCTCTTTGAACACTCTTCCCTCCTCGGATTATACAGCCTCTGCATTTATCAAGTCAAACTATGAAGTTCTGGCTCAGGATCCTTATGCCGGGCCATTAGTTTCAGTGGACATGATGAATTCCACTGTAGAGGAGCTAGGTATTAGGAAAGCAGTGAATTCATCTCAGTGGAATAACAGTAAATGTCATGACCAAGGTATGGGTGAACCAGGATGTGAGGGTTCTAGGTAAGTCATGGAAAAATTCTTGTATAATAAAGCTTAGCCAGTGGTTGTGTTATTGCTTTTTTAGTTTGTTGAGATATATAAACTTTTTTGGTCCTTTACAATAACCTTTGGGTACTAATGCTCCACCGCAGGTATTCTCATACTTAGTTGCCTTTCTCAGATTCTCCCACATATTCACTTACAGTTTATCATCTGGTTACAAATTAAGTGAGAAATATTAATCAGTGAATTTTTGAGTAGTACAATTACTCTGGTTCACTACATGACTTTATTGTCTACACGTGGTGAATTTTTCAGTTACTTTCTTTCTAGTCATTACACACATTGTCAGGGAAATGCGTTTACTTTATTTTGTTTATTATTCCTTCCTGGTTGGTATTCGTGTCTTGGGCCTCTCTGAATCTTCCTTGTCTTTGGCTCATTTCTGTAGCCCCCTTGTCATAGGCCCAATCATTTTATTTTTACCCCGGGGGTCGGGGTATTATTTTCACCCATTGTGTCCGCATGGGTGGGTGGGTGGGCGCCGTGAAAAAGTTTGTCCGGCCTGTATCTCAGAAACCGTAGAGTGTAGGAAGTTGATACTTGGTAGGGACATTAGTTAGGGGGTGTAGGTGTGCAACATCATGGTGTGACCTTGATTTGACCTTTGACCTTGCTGTAGTGACCTTGACCTATAAAATCTTGTCTGGGCTATATCTCGGAACCGTAAGGTATGGGAAGTTGATACTTGGTAGGGATATTGGTTAGGGGTTGTACATGCTCATGTCATGGTGTGACCTTGATTTGACCTTTGAACTTGCCGTAGTGACCTTGACCTATAAAATCTTGTCCGGGCTATATCTCGGAAACTGTAAGGTGTAGGACGTTGATACTTGGTGGGGACATTGGCTAGGGTGTGTAGATGTAAAATGTCACACTGTGACATTGATTTGACCTGTGACCTTGCCGTAGTGACCTTGACCTATAATGCCTTGTCCGGGCTATATTTCAGAAACCATAAGGTGTAGGAAGTTGATATTTGGTAGGGACATTGGTCGGGGGTAAAAAATGTGCAATGCCATGGTGTGACCTGGATTTGACCTTTGATCTTGCATATCTGATGCTATTTTATCTCTCTACAGGGATATGTGATACTGTTTTATCTCTCTTATATCTCTCATATCTTTTTACTTGATTCTTGGTTGTTGCACCTTTGGGTGTCTTTTGATGTAGATTAAGCACTGTTAAAGTCATATTAGAATTCATTAAGGGTTGTACTTTTGCAACTTCCCATTGTAACAGATGGTATTGCATCAAGTGAGTCACAGGTTTTGCCACAACTCCACATGTAAGTATGTGTTGCCACATCTGTATGTATGGGTAATATTCAAAACATTCAAACCGTAATTCGACCATACATAATTGTGATATTTTTCATTGACCACTGTTTATGATATTTTTCATTGACCGCTGTTTTCCAGAAATTTTACAGCTTCATAACTTTTAGTGTACTGAATTGTCTTGTTTTAATACTTAGTTATTACATGCAGTGCTCTGAAAGTATCCCAATCTGTGTACTGTTTCACTACTTCTGTATCTCATGGTGTTGAAAAATATTTCCCCAGACTGTATGGTATGGGTATCTCTGCTATTTTTGAATCTGGCATTCACCTGTGTGTTAACAGGATTGATCATGTATTTTTAGCATTTCAGGCCCAAATGAATAGGGCCTCTCACTCTTTCAGGAATGTCAGTCCATAGGTGTCTTCTGGCTTGTACTTTCTGGTGATGTCGGCCTCAACCCCGGCCCGGTTTCGAGAAACTTTACAGGATGTCTCCTTAATATTAGATCAGTTAGGAACAAGTCTGGAGCTTTTGCTGATTTTGTGAACACAAAAAAGGTTGACTTGATTGCACTTACTGAAACATGGCTCAGGACAAATGACATCGATAATTTTGTTGCCACTGTTACTCCCCCAGGTTATAAATGTACCCATGTGATCGTACTACAAGGAGAGGTGGTGAAGTCGGTTTACTGTCACAAATTTGTTTTTTTGACGGATTGCATGTAACCAATGCACCTATTAGATTGATGTGTCCAACATCCGTCCGTCCACATTTTCGTTTCCGGACTTTAACTCGAAAAGGCTTTGTCCAATCGAAATCAAACTTTGACAGGGAAATAGATCACTATCATAGCTGGGTTTCTTTCGAAATTGGTGCAATTCCGTCCGTTGGTTTGTCCATTTTTTGTCCGTTTGTCTGTCCATCAACATTTTCGTTTCCGGATTCTAACTAGAAAAAGCTTTGTCCAATCGAATTCCAACTTGACAGGGAGTTAGTTAGATCACCATTATAGCTAGGTTCTTTTCGAAATTGGTGTAATTCCATCTGTTCGTCTGTCTGCCCATCAATATTTCCTTTCCGGACTCTAACTCAAAAACACTTTGTCCAATCAAATTCAAACTTGACAGGGAGATACATCACCATCATAGCTACGATCCTTTCGAAATTGGTGTAATTCTGTCTGTTCATTTGTCAGTTTGTCTGTCCGTCAACTTCTCCGTTTCCGGACTCTAACTCCAAAATGCTTTGTCCAATCAAATTCAAACTTGACAGGAAGATAGATCACCATCAGAGCTTTCGAAGTTGGTGTAATTCCGCCTGTTTGTTTGTCCGTTTATAGCATAGATACAATTACTTAACCTAGATTACAAGTTTTACATTTCTTAGCACGTCCAACACATTTCCCTTAACTGGGTGACCTAACATTTCTTTCCTTGTTTCTAAATTTAATTACAGCAGTCGCTAACCTTATTGCTGCCTGCGCAACCCACTTTTTGGGGCATTTTTGACCCTCTTATTATTCATTTGAAAGCATTTCTGTTCAGTTATTAACTAGCAGCACTTAGAAGTTGTTTTCCATATCCTTTACAGACCTCCAAGTGTTCTGAAGGCCCAGTTTCTAGACCACTTTGGGTTACTTCTTGAAGGTGCAGCACTATCAAGTAGTGAGGATATATTGTTGGGTGATTTAAATTTTCATGTTGACATACAAGACTCTGGTCCAAATAATTTAATGATGTGCTTAAACAATATATTTTTACTCAAATCATAAATTCACCCACCCATATCCATGGCCATATTATCTCCCGCCCGGCTTATAATTTGCACTGCGTGTGTGCGTGCGTGCGTGAGTGTGTCACGCAGTTTTCTCTGAAACTACTACAGTTACTCAGTTTTGGTAAATTACTTGTCCTAATGAATTTTTACGGTCTTCAATATTTTGCGGGTTTGGTGAACTTTGGCCTACTTTTGAGTGAGTAATAGCACTTTTACCTAATATAATTATATGACTTATAACTCTCAAACTATTGCATTTAGAGTATTTTGTTCCGATATGTTGTTCAGCTACTTTCTCCACAGCTACAAAATGGTTAGTAGTTTGGAAGTGTATCTCCATAGCTAAGTGAGTAATAGCTACTTTGTCAATTTTTAATGATAACCATAATGAGTAAATGGCTTATATCTTCAAATCAGCTACACAATTTCTCTCAAATATGTTGTTCATCTACGTTTTTGTGAACTGTAACATATTTAAGTTTTACAACTGTTGCTCTAGGTACAAGTGAGTAATGGCTACTTTATTGCTACATTTAGTGAAAATGTGAAAAATCACAAATATCTCGCAAACCGTAAGAGATAGAGCAATTTCGAACGAATTTTTGACCCACAGGGTAGTACAAGAGTATCCTATGCTAAGGGGAAAAATTTCAATTTTCGCCACTTTTGGCGGCCATCTTGGATTTTTGTGGAAAATGAAAAAGTGTGAATATATCTCGAAAACTATATGAGATAGAGAGATTTCAAACGAATTCTTGACCCGCAGGGTAGTACAAGAGTATCCTATGCAAAGGGGAAAAAATTTCAATTTTCGCCACTTTTGGCAGCCATCTTGGATTTTAGCGGAAAATAAAACATTGAAAATATCTTAGACATGGTAAGAGAGAGTGATTTTGAGAAAATTTTTGACCCACATGGTAGTACAACAGTATTCTGGGCCTAGGGGGGAAAATTTCAGTTTTTGCCACTTTTGGCGGCCATCTTGGATCTTGGTGGAAAATGAAAAATTGTGAATATCTCGAAAAAGATATTTCTTCCCCTGTAATGCTCGGCGGGAGATACATACCACAGCAGTGGTCTTGTTCTGGATGTTTTGTGCATTAGGGAATCTTTTGTCCCAGAAGTCTGGTCACACGTTAAAGATGCTCTGTCACAATAAATTTTTCTGTGAAAGTACCTGTTAAGGAGCCTTGTAAATCTAGATGTGTCAAAATTCATAAAATTAATGTCTAAAAGTTTATGCAAGATATTTTACATTCGAATCTTATCAAATGCCCTCACAAAACATGCAGACTTCTCTGTCATCATCATTTCACCACTTTCACCATTCTTGATAAGCGTGCTCCAGTCAAGAAGAAGGACATACCAAGGCACCCCCACACTGGTTTCATAAGTGTGACATTCTTGCTGCCAAACGTTTTAAGAGGAAGTGTCACAGAGCAATGGCGGCTTGAGAACTCAGCTGGAAATCACATTAGCTATTGTGCTGCTGTTAATTGTTACAATTTCCTCCTTGAACAGGCCAAGAGTAGTCATTTTTCAAGAATCGTGGCTGAAAATGAAGGGAAACTAAAATCATTCTGGAACATTCTGCATAAGTCTCAGATGTAATATTGCCAGATCATGCAAATCTTGTTGACTTGGCAAATATGTTTGGATGTTTCTTCTGCGAGAAAATTTTCAAACTCAGGTCTTTCTTCCAATAATCATCACCAATCCCAGTCATCAAACCCAGTCCTGTTAAGAATACCTTGTCTTCCTTTATGCTGCTATCTGGGACAATGTACTAAAAATATTTTTGTCCTAA
Organism: Sabellastarte sp. h YS-2021; assembly: GCA_964017235.1. Classification (NCBI taxonomy): domain Eukaryota; kingdom Metazoa; phylum Annelida; class Polychaeta; order Sabellida; family Sabellidae; genus Sabellastarte; species Sabellastarte sp. h YS-2021. The sequence goes on from OZ024928.1 coordinate 144,947,197, forward strand.
AACATGTGACCTTGATCTTATTCCAACCTCATTGGATAAGGAATGTGCTGATGTACTTAAAACTCCTGTTATTAACATCATAAAATACTCAAAGAGAGTAGCTTTCCATATTGCTTTAACACTGCTTAAATTATTCCCCTTCTCAATAAACCAAGTATGGACAAAAACGTTCTGAAAAATTATAATTTTATTGCGTTAATACATCCTATCCAATGGACAATAGCTTATCCGGTCGGCGCAGACCGGCCCGCCAAACGTCAGAAAAAGACGTCCTGTGTCTCCACCGGCTAGGCCGGCCCAGTACTGTGCACTCGCCAGATGGCGTGTCGTACTTCCTTCCTGTCTAGACAGAGTGACGTCATAGCATCTTTTTCGTTTGGCGCATGTGTGTTGTGCACGAATTTTATGAGTAAAGAAACTTTTAAGAAATCTCACAGTATTCTTCAGAGTGTGACTTTATTTTATATCTATTTGTTCAAGAGTGTGTATAGATCATTTTGGACTATCTTTTGTTACGGATCGTCATGTCTTCCCCTGCTCAGAAGCATGGAAGTTGTGGCCATATCATGGCCAGCTTTGACAGCCACAGTTTCTGCGCACGTTGCAGAGAAAAGGGTAAGGGATCAGATCCGTGTGTATTAAAGAATGACTGCAACTCTTGTAACATTTTGTCTGAGGACCAACACTTACAGTTGTCCACTCCATCTTACAGACTAAAAAAGGAAAAGCGAGATCTCAAGAAATCCGCGGATACTCCTAATAAGGACTCCTCCAGTTCCTTTCTCATAGATCCGTCTTCAGTGATGGTGGTGGGAGTTGTGGACGATCAGGGGATTGTAAAGTCCCCTGGTTCGAGTTCTGATAAAAAGAAGAAGAACAACCAACCTGATAAACCTCATTCTTCTAAAGATTCAAAAACTTCTGCTGATAAGCCCTCCAAGTCGCTTACTAAGACTCACAGATCCTCACCGGACACTAGGATTGAGGAGTTAGACCAGAAATGGTCGGAAAGGTTTAACAGACTGGAGGCTCTCCTATTATCAAAGTCGTTGGATAAGGAACCTACCTTTTCCTCAGTGAAAGTGACTCCAGCCCACTCGCCTCCTCAGAGTTCGGCTATCTCTTCCAGACCGTTCATTGAGCCCGGTCAAAATTCAAGTCAGTTGGCTACCGACCTCGCCTCTCAGAGACCGGTCACCGACCAAACAAAGGATTCCCCTTCTGCTCAACGACCCTCAGATTTGCCTGGTGTTATTCAGACTGTCTCCAAGTCGACCGGCAAATTGTCAAAAGGAAAGGTGTCTGCCGACCAACATTCAGATGTAGCTGGTACCGACTCTCCCTCATCTCAACAGGTACCCAGCAGATCATCAACAGCACCGGCAAGGCGGCACAGTGTTTCATCAATGGACACCGATTCAGAAACTGACCTTTCGGACCGTCCCCCAGTAGACCTCTTTGTTGAGGAAGGGGAGATCTCTGATCAAGAACTGGAAACCTCTATAAATGATCCTGACCTTACCCTCTCTGAAGAGCAGAGCTACCGAGAAACCATGAGTGGTATCAGGTCGTTTATGGGGTGGACCCACATCCCAGAAGTAGACAGCACAGCTTCCAGATCGGAGGATAATCCTTTTGCCGGTCCAAAATCTCAACCGACAGGAAAGGTCTCAGTCACCATGCCCACAGATGAGTGGCTTTGCAACAAATTTGGAAAATTAAATATGACTCTCACAGAAGGGTATCCATCACGCAGCTCAGAGGCTGGAGGGCTTCTCAAGGACCAGTTCATCCGCCCCCCAAAATCGCAAGCAAAATGGTATAACTTTGCACCTAACCCACAGAAAAGTGATCAAGAGGCTTCACAGACTGTAACTGCTTGGAACACGGACGTTTCTAAAGTTAACAGTTCCTACAGTCGCATAGCAAAGGCGGCCGGCATTGCTTCAACCCCTCCTGCTTCCCGTCAAATATCACAGGATAATTTACGCAGATGGGAAAAGGCGGCTCGTGAAGCGTCCACTACTTGCAACCAAGCGGCTGCATTCAATAGGTGCTTATACAAGGTCCAGGGAAACATGCAAGCGGAACTTAAAACCATTAGATCAGAGTTGAGTAAGGGGAAATCGGCAGGAAAGATGTCCCGTGCAACAGAGGAAATGCAGTTCCTCATGAACTTCAACTCGAGCATTATGCAGTCTATGGCTAAAACCCTTGAACATTTAACAGACTTTGTTTTTGTGATGGTCGCAAATACCACCCATATCAGAAGAGATTCGTATCTCTCCCACTTGAAGATGGCTATCAAGCCAGACACCCTGTCCGCTTTGAGGACTGGACCGCTTCACACTGCAACCCTGTTTCCAGATGCCGCCTTAAAGCAAGCGGAGCAGGACATTGCCAATTTTGAAGACAAGTCTCAACCCCAGTCGGGCAAGAAAGGTCGCTTCCATCCATACGAACAAACCGACAAGCGTTCAGATTACAGGAAATCAGACCGACCAGCTTGGAAAAATATTGGCAATAAGGGACAGGGCAAGAAGAACAAGGGAAAGGCCACATTCTATTCCTCGCGACCAGCCAAGGGCCAGCAGTCCTATAAATGACAGTTATTGTGTAATCAGTTTACAAAAGGGACTGCTGGCCCGGAGCAAGACATTAGTACAAGAAAAGACACTAAATACTGTAAACTTTCATGTTGTAACAGATGTACCTTCTGCGCCCGGGCACTCCCAAAAGAGAGAGTTAAGTCCCGGGGCAGCAGACTGTCAAGTATCAGAGTATCACAAATTAAAATATGTGAAACTTGCTTCTTGTGTCACTCAGTTGTCTTGTATCCAACCTGTAAACAATGTCCCAAATGTTGTACAAAATCTGCCTGTAGGGGCCAGACTCCAAAACTTTTGGGAAACTTGGTCAAAGCTAGGAGCCGGTCCAAAGACCGTTCAAATACTGAAGGAGGGTTATACCCTCCCTTTTCGGACCCGACCAAATCTTACAAGGTCTCCAACAGTCATAAGCTGCTATGCCAATCCCCACAGGAACAGCTACCTGATGGAGGCATTGCATCAGCTTACGGACAAAAACGCAGTCGAGTTGGTCCGCAATCAAACATCTTTGGGTTTCTTCAACCGACTTTTTCTAGTACCCAAACCCAACAACAAATAGAGGCCAATACTAGACCTGAGCAAACTAAACCTTTTCCTCAAGGTGGAAAAATTCAAAATGGAGACACCGGAAACCATCAGAACATCTCTCCAACAAGGGGAGTGGGTCACCTGAGTAGACTTCAAGGATGCCTACTTCCACATACCAATACAGGAACAATCCAAGAAATATCTCAGATTTCATATCCAGGGCCGGACATACCAGTTCAAAGCTCTCCCCTTTGGCCTGTCCACAGCCCCCATGGAGTTCACTGTAATAGCCAAAGAGGTGAAACTGATGGCCGCACACCAGGGTATAAGGATCCACCAGTACCTAGACGATTGGTTGGTGAGAGCCAGATCCAAACAAAGTTGTCTCCAGCATACTCAGATTCTAGTCAGAATGTGCCAGGACCTCGGTTGGCTGGTGAATTTAGAAAAATCAGAGCTGGAACCCAAACAAGTCTTCGACTTTGTAGGTTACCAATTCGACCTCAGGTCCGGCCGGGTCAGACTGACTCCGGACCGGTGACAAAGCCTTCAGGGCAAGATACAAGCATTGCTCTTACTACCGACCTGTCCGGTCCGGCAATTCATGTCACTAATAGGACTCCTAACGGCCACAGAAAAGCAGGTTCACCTCGGTCGTTTGCACATGAGACCCATACAGTGGCATCTCAAAAATCATTGGAGAGTACCAGAGTCACTCGAGAAGATTATTCCTCTACCCAGATCTTTGCACCCTCACTTACAGTGGTGACTGGAGGAAAACAATGTGCTCCAAGGCCAGCCTCTACACCCAATAAAGCATGCTCTGCAAATTTTTACAGACGCATCAAAAGAAGGGTGGGGCGCTCACTTAAACGAGCTCACTGCAAGAGGCTCCTGGTCAGTTCCAGAAAGCAAGCTACACATAAATTACCTAGAACTCAAGGCAGTCTTTCTAGCCTTAAAAGAGTTCCAAGATCGTTGTGTAAACCAAATAGTCCTAGTGGCTACGGACAACACAACAGTCGTAGCATACATAAACAAGGAAGGCGGCATGAGGTCGGGCCCTCTGTGTGCCCTCCTGTGGAGAATCTTGACCTGGTGTTCCCAGAGACAGGTGACTCTAAAAGCCCGTCATATTCCAGGCAGGCTAAATGTGATAGCCGACAAGCTATCCAGACTTGGCCAGACCATCCAGACGGAGTGGTCCCTCCTCCCGGAAGTATTTCAAAACCTGTGCAAGAAGTGGCACCAGCCTCAAATAGATCTCTTCGCCACCAGGTTCAACTACAAACTACCTCAGTTTGTGTCTCCAGTTGCGGACTCCCTGGCGGTGGCAGTGGATGCTCTCACCCTGCCATGGGAGGATCTGGACGCTTATGCCTTTCCACCGACCGCCATCTTGGGCAAAGTGGTGGAAAAGCTACTGGACACCCCATGCAGAAGATTAATTCTGATTGCTCCGGGATGGCCCAACATGCCCTGGTTTTGGGACTTAGTGGCCATGTCCAGCCAAGTTCCCCTGAGCCTACCACACCTGCCCAACCTGTTGACACAGCCCTTCAATCAGATCCCTCACAGAAATCTGACCAACCTAAATCTCCATGCTTGGCTCCTAGAGCCACAGCAATCAAAGAGCAGGGCTTCTCTGAAGCAGTGGCAGCAAGGATTGAGGCTCCTCAGAGAAGATCAACCAGATCAGTCTATGAGGCAAAGTGGACCATTTTTACAAAGTGGTGCATCACTAATCAGGTGGACTTCAGGTCACCACCTGTGAATTCAGTGGCTGACTTTCTACTTTACCTCTTTGAGGTCAAAAATCTTCAGCCCAACACCATTGATGGATACAGGTCTGCCATTGCGGATAAACTGGGTAATACCATAGTCAATATCAGCAAAGATGAGAATCTCACTCGTCTCCTGGACAGTTTCCACAGAGACAGGCCCAAGGGTCGGAGGGGCATACCCTCCTGGAACCTTTCGCTGGTATTACACCAGCTCACAAAGGCCCCCTTTGAACCTCTTCGGCAGGCGTCATTGAAGCATTTGACCTCCAAGACTGTCTTCCTTTTAGCTCTGGGTTCGGGCAAAAGAAGGAGTGAGATCCATGCATGGCAGCACAAGAACATCAGACACCAGTCAGACTGGTCCAAGGTGTCCCTGATTCCATCTCCCAGCTTTCTTTCCAAGAACCAGCTGGCCAAAGAGGGCCCAGAGAGTGTAGCCCCAGTGGTCATACCAGCCCTGGCTCCTTCTCTGGACAGATCCCTCAGGTCTGACAGATCCCTTTGTCCAGTCAGAGCTCTGCGCTATTACTTGGACAGGACTTCAGACCTCAGGCAGAATAAGGATTTGGTTTTTGTCTCCTTCAAGAAAGGTTTTGACAAAGACATCTCTCCTGCCACTATCTCCTCATGGATCAAACAGACTGTGATCCTATGCTATGAGCTCTCTGATCACCATGCCCACACCCTACATCAAGTCAAAGCTCATGATGTCAGGGCCTTTGCTGCTTCTAAGGCCTTCCAGTCGGGAGTCTCCTTGGAGCAGATCTTATCAGCCTGCCACTGGAAATCTCATAACACCTTCACTCAATTCTATCTGAAGGATGTGGCTTGGGCTGATTCAGAGCTCTACCATCTTGGCCCTGTTGTGGCTGCTCAGCAGATCCACCAACAGACGGGGACTTAGAGGAGATCTGTACATATGTAAATAAGTGTACATATTTGTATATATTGCACATATAGTTAAGGGACAAAAAAAAAAAAAAAAAATCTCTCACGTACTTCCTCCGGGAGAGGTAATTTTATGGGACTGAACTCATTCCTCTCTTCCCCTACCTCAGAGCAGGTCTGTAAAAAGGGGGGGGGGGGGCGCAAGGTCGAGTCTGACGGTTCCTTTCCGGATAACCGGATGATGATATTCGACCATAGCCTTAAGGGTATTTGACTTCAAGGTCTACCCAGGCTGTAAAAAAGGAATGGTCATTATTTCTAACATGAGTTCAAGTTCTTTAGTCCCTAGTAACTTACCCGCCAACCAAGCGGTAGTTATTCAGCTATTGTCCATTGGATAGGATGTATTAACGCAATAAAATTGCAAATTTAATAAGTAAATTAAATTTTTATAAGTTAATACCCTATCCAATGGACACACAAGACCCTCCCTCCGACCCTGCTTTCAGTCTACTAGGGGTCTAATAGGTTTAGACAACGAAAAAGATGCTATGACGTCACTCTGTCTAAACAGGAAGGAAGTATGACACGCCATCTGGCGAGTGCACAGTACTGGGCCGGCCTAGCCGGTGGAGACACAGGACGTCTTTTTCTGACGTTTGGCGGGCTGGTCTGCGCCAACCGGATAAGCTATTGTCCATTGGATAGGGTATTAACTTATAAAAATTTAATTTACTTATTAAATTTGCAAATCTGCGTCCAATCTCGGCTTTGTATCAGAATTAATTGAGAAAGTTGTGGCTAAACAGTTAAACGACTTAATTAGCCAGGAGGAGATCTCCAATGTCCATCAGTCATCATACAGGAGTTTTCACTCAACTGAGACAGCACTGCTTAAGATCCAAAGGAAGGCAGGTGCTCTTACATTGTTAGATCTGTCCACATCTTTCAACATGATAAGATTGATCACTCCATCTTGCAGGATTGTCTAAAAGACTGGTTTGGTGGTTTTGTTACTATGTTGACATGGACAGGTTCTTACCTTAAAATCACAAACAGAAAATTAAATTAGGGGACAAGTTTTCACAGGCTTTTCATCTCCCTTTTAGTGTCCCCCAAAGTTCAGTTCTAGGTCCCCTTCTTTTTACTTTCTATACCACTCCCATTATTCTAGTCATTTCAAGTTTTAAGGTCACGCTCCATCTGTGCACTAACGACTCTCAGATATTTGTTTGGAAATAGACTCTAGGAATTTTGACTGCAGTGTCACAGAGCTGACTGAGTTTCCCTTCTGCTCAGGAGTGGAGAGTCACTTATACCAAATACCAAAATTTCCTGTTACATTCCTTCAAAGCACTATAATGTCACCAGAGGAAGTAAAAAACCTAGGTGTCATTTTTGACTCAGAAACACCTTTGACAGTCATATAGGTAAGGTCTGCCATTATTACCTTAGAGATATGCGATGCATTTGTAAATTCCTAACTGTTGATATTGCACTTCTTCTGGTAAACACTATGGTCAGTAGTCGATTAGACTATTGTAGTTCCCCGCTGTGTGGGGTCAGCGATGGCAGTGTTTGCTAAACTTCAGAAAGTTCAAAATGCACTCTGCTGTATTGTTTTCAGATTGGAGAAAATGAGTCATGTCAATCCCAACCCGGAAAAACTCTACTGGCTTCCCATTGCATATGGTATCCTTTTCAAACACAACCTCCTTGTTTTGAAAGTTCCTCAGTCCGTCCCAGAAAGGTCATAGGGAGACGGTTTTGCCACTGCTGCGCTGATGGAATGGAACAGGCTCCCATTTAATGTTTATAACAACAGATGATTTCAAGCTTTAGAAGTCAACTTAGGGCTTACTTGTTTAGACAAGCTTAACCACCACCATAGTCACCCTCCCCTGGAGGGCGCTTATTGGGTTACAACTTAGCTGCATTTAATGACTGTCCCATCCTAGATTCTATTATTAAACTTGTACATAATATAAACTAGTAAAAAGTACCATTATGGAATAACTGGTATTCAAATAAATCACCAAGGTAACGGCCAAAATTGTTAAAAAAAGCCATGGTATTAGTGGGCATCCAGCATAGGTGAGTGAGCTAGCCAAATAGATCACATATGAAAGAAGAACTGTAATTACAAACTTTCATCCTATGATTGCGTGATAAAGTGAATCATTTCCTGATATATGTAGAATTTTGTAATGTGCGAAAACATTTCGGGGCATAATTGAAATGCTTAGTTTATCCAAAACATAATTTATATAGGTCTTCAGATCAGTGCAACATGTTTGAAGTGTCAGACTCTTTTGTGTTTTAGACTTATCGAAGAAAAGAATGTCTTTATAAATCCTCCAGCTGCAGTGAATAAACAAACAGGTATTCTCTGACAAATTCTTCATAATGTTTGGAACAGTTGTTACCACTGATCTTTACAATCTGGTCCATGTTATATCTTGGAAAAAGTAAGGTGTATGATGTTAATACTTGGTGGGGTCATTGGTTCAGTGTGTAGGTGTGCAATGTCAGGTATGACTGTAATTTGACCTTGTCATAGTGACCTTGACCTTTGAAATCTATACTTCTTTATATCTTGGAAACTGTAAAGTGTAGGAAGTTGATACTTGGCAAGCAGGGTTATTGGTTGGAAGTGTAGGTGTTGAACATCATGGTGTGAACTTGGTTTGATCTTTATAATTATTATAATTGAAAGAAAATTTGGAAACCGAGTCCCAAAAACAAAATCGATGCAAACCAGATTTGTTTGAATTAGTATACACCAAACTGCAAAATCTTCTACACATGTACATGAATCCTAACCACAACTAAAGTGTGGTTTATTTGTGATTTAAATGTAATGTGTTGGATATTAATCCAGTGTATATGGATAAAATAGAATAAATTATTAAATGTTTCTCTGTAATTTTTAGTCGAATCTTGGATTCAAGTTATGTACTGGGTTCTGATTGTTATTTAAAAAACGCCATTTTATCCTCTAAAAGCTAAAGATATATGCAATATCTATACACATATATTAAATATAAGAGGTACTGTATATACTCTGCCATTTTGTTTAATATTTTCTTTAATGTGCAGTTTATGAAATGAATACACTGTCTAGCCTTTGTCTAGCTTCTTGCAAAGTACCAGGATGTAGAAAATCTTTTGTCTTTTTCTTTGTCATCTGGTTCTCAGTGGAGTAATTTTCCCCAATATAAATGTCTGGTTCTTCAACACATGACTTCCAGACATGTCTTCCAGACATACTAATAGGTTCCATAGACAATATTCAATAAACAGTCTTTTATGCTTCTGTTGGTGGTTATTCGAAACACTGGTAGAAACACCATTGACATATTTGGAAGTGGCAGTTTTAATTATGTGGGTGCAAGTTTTTGCACAAATAAAAGTTCAGAAAAGTGGCCTTTGTCATGAATACAAAGTCAGACACTTAATTGAAAATGGTTTACATGTGAATGGTATCAATGTGTATGTGTGACACATGTACTCTTAATTGGTATTTCGTCAGTTTTACAAGTCACATATAGTACAGAACATGAACTTTTTCATACTTGTTGTGTGTTTAAAATTTGCATTTTAGGGAATGTCATTTGTCCTTGACAGCCTGTATCTGTCTCCTGGTAAAAATATTCCAAAGGGAAAACCAAAGTCTGTACTTAATGTGTGCAATATTCAGGGTCATATTTGGACAGATCTACTGTGTGTGCAGTTGTGTAGCCACGTCAGAGATGTGTATAAACCATGTAAGCCTCTTTAAATATAATGTAGAGTACCAATATTGAGGATCTCTGGTGCTTGCACCTGAAAGTCATGGGGTGTGTTATGTATAAAGTTATACATATATACAGAATTAGTTTAAATTGTTTCTTGTTGTTATAGATCACACCTTGTCCTTTAAACTTGTAATTGATGAAATACCATAATTCATTCAGTTGACACCCAGGGAAATTCACTTAATTATGGGGAGGCCCCAGATAACATTCTACCATCTGCAAAACACTAGAGAATAGTCATAAAACATTAACATGATGTTTTTACTTTGGGTGAATACTATAACGTAACAGTGACTACAGTATAGTGGGTGGACGATTAGACGTGTGCTTGATTAATCGTTGGTGACAGTGTAGAATCACGGTCGGTCACTGGCGTTTTCTAATGATCGATTATTAAGCTTATATCTTACCTTACCTGATTATGTCCACCCCCCTGGGGGGTGGATATATTATTTTTGCTTTTTTCGCCGTCCGATGTCCGATGTCCGATGTCCGGCGTCCGGCGTCCGGCGTCCGATGTCCGGCGTCACGCATGGTTTCCGCTCATTTAAAGGAAAAGTATTAGAGCTATTGTCACCAAATTTGGTATGCAGGCTTATTGGGTCAGTAGCTTGCTTGGGATTGCTTTTGGCTGTTGTACCTCTTTTGCTTACTGAGTAATACTTAAGTACAGCTATTTTCAGTACCCATTGGTTTCCGTGCATTTAAGCCAAAATAATTAAAGATATTTTACTACAATTTTGAATACAAGATTGTTATGTCCATAGCTCGCTTGGTATTGCATTTGGGACTGATAGCTTTGTCAGTACATGAGTAATAGCCATTTAGGTACTTCATTGTGTATTTTCAGTACTACTTTTGAGTAATTTGCTTGTATCTCCTTAACCGTGCAAGATAGAGCGATTTCGGCAAAATTTTCGACCCGCAGGGTATCTGAGGAGTGTACTCTTTGCAATTTTCAAAAAATTTTCCCCTCCCCAAAAATGGCGGCCATTTTGAATTTTCGAATTTTTGCCAAAAATGGCAAAACACTAATTTGCTTCTATCTCCTTAACCGTGCGAGATAGAGCGATTTCGGCAAAATTTTCGACCCACAGGGTATCTGAGGAGTGTACTCTTTGCAATTTTCAAAAAATTTTCCCCTCCCCAAAAATGGCGGCCATTTTGAATTTTCGAATTTTTGCCAAAAATGGCAAAACACAAATTTCCCTCTATCTCTTTAACCGTGTGAGATAGAGCGATTTCGTCGAAATTTTCAACCCACAGGGTATCTAAGGAGTGTACTCTTTGCAATTTTCAAAAAATTTTCCCCTCCCCAAAAATGGCGGCCATTTTGAATTTTCGAATTTTTGCCAAAAATGGCAAAACACAAATTTGCTTCTATCTCCTTAACCGTGCGAGATAGAGCGATTTCGTCGAAATTTTCGACCCACAGGGTATCTAAGGAATGTAATATTTGCAATTTTCAAAAAATTTTCCCCTCCCTAAAAATGGCGGCCATTTTAAATTTTCGAATTTTTGCCAAAAATGGCAAAACACAAATTTGCTTCTATCTCCTTAACCGTGCGAGATAGAGCGATTTCGTCAAAATTTTCGACCCACAGGGTATCTGAGGAGTGTACTCTTTGCAATATTCAAAAAATTTTCCCCTCCCCAAAAATGGCGGCCATTTTGAATTTTCGAATTTTTGCCAAAAATGGCAAAACACAAATTTGCTTCTATCTCCTTAACCGTGCGAGATAGAGCGATTTCGTCAAAATTTTCGACCCACAGGGTATCTGAGGAGTGTACTCTTTGCAATTTTCAAAAAATTTTCCCCTCCCCAAAAATGGCGGCCATTTTGAATTTTCGAATTTTTGCCAAAAATGGCAAAACACTAATTTGCTTCTATCTCCTTAACCGTGCGAGATAGAGCGATTTCGGCAAAATTTTCGACCCACAGGGTATCTGAGGAGTGTACTCTTTGCAATTTTCAAAAAATTTTCCCCTCCCCAAAAATGGCGGCCATTTTGAATTTTCGAATTTTTGCCAAAAATGGCAAAACACAAATTTCCCTCTATCTCCTTAACCGTGCGAGATAGAGCGATTTCGTCGAAATTTTCGACCCACAGGGTATCTGAGGAGTGTACTCTTTGCAATTTTCAAAAAATTTTCCCCTCCCCAAAAATGGCGGCCATTTTGAATTTTCGAATTTTTGCCAAAAATGGCAAAACACAAATTTCCCTCTATCTCCTTAACCGTGCGAGATAGAGCGATTTCGTCGAAATTTTCAACCCACAGGGTATCTAAGGAGTGTACTCTTTGCAATTTTCAAAAAATTTTCCCCTCCCTAAAAATGGCGGCCATTTTGAATTTTCGAATTTTTGCCAAAAATGGCAAAACACAAATTTGCTTCTATCTCCTTAACCGTGCGAGATAGAGCGATTTCGTCGAAATTTTCGACCCACAGGGTATCTAAGGAATGTAATATTTGCAATTTTCAAAAAATTTTCCCCTCCCTAAAAATGGCGGCCATTTTAAATTTTCGAATTTTTGCCAAAAATGGCAAAACACAAATTTGCTTCTATCTCCTTAACCGTGCGAGATAGAGCGATTTCGTCAAAATTTTCGACCCACAGGGTATCTGAGGAGTGTACTCTTTGCAATTTTAAAAAAATTTTCCCCTCCCCATAAATGGCGGCCATTTTGAATTTTCGAATTTTTGCCAAAAATGGCAAAACACTAATTTGCTTCTATCTCCTTAACCGTGCGAGATAGAGCGATTTCGGCAAAATTTTCGACCCACAGGGTATCTAAGGAATGTAATATTTGCAATTTTCCAAAAATTTTCCCCTCCCCAAAAATGGCGGCCATTTTGAATTTTCGAATTTTTGCCAAAAATGGCAAAACACAAATTTCCTTCTATCTCCTTAACCGTGCGAGATAGAGCGATTTCGTCGAAATTTTCAACCCACAGGGTATCTAAGCAATGTAATATTTGCAATCTTCCAAAAATTTTCCCCTCCCCAAAAATGGCGGCCATTTTGAATTTTCGAATTTTTGCCAAAAATGGCAAAACACAAATTTGCTTCTATCTCCTTAACCGTGCGAGATAGAGTGATATCGTCGAAATTTTCGACCTACAGGGTATCTAAGGAATGCAATCTTTGCAATCTTCAAAAAATTTTCCCCTCCCCAAAAATGGCGGCCATTTTGAATTTTCGAATTTTTGCCAAAAATGGCAAAACACAAATTTGCTTCTATCTCCTTAACCGTGCCAGATAGAGCGATTTCGTCGAAATTTTCGACCCACAGGGTATCTGAGCATTGTACTCTTGGTAATTTTTAAAAAATTTTCCCCTCCCCAAAAATGGCGGCCATTTTGAATTTTCGAATTTTTGCCAAAAATGGCAAAACACAAATTTGCTTCTATCTCCTTAAGCGTGCGAGATAGAGCGATTTTGTCGAAATTTTCGACCCACAGGGTATCTAAGGAATGCAATCTTTGCAATTTTCAAAAAATTTTCCCCTCCCCAAAAATGGCGGCCATTTTGAATTTTCGAATTTTTGCCAAAAATGGCAAAACACAAATTTGCTTCTATCTCCTTAACCGTGCGAGATAGAGCGATTTCGTTGAAATTTTCGACCCACAGGGTATCTAAGGAATGTAATATTTGCAATTTTCAAAAAATTTTCCCCTCCCTAAAAATGGCGGCCATTTTAAATTTTCGAATTTTTGCCAAAAATGGCAAAACACAAATTTGCTTCTATCTCCTTAACCGTGCGAGATAGAGCGATTTCGTCAAAATTTTCGACCCACAGGGTATCTGAGGAGTGTACTCTTTGCAATTTTCAAAAAATTTTCCCCTCCCCAAAAATGGCGGCCATTTTGAATTTTCGAATTTTTGCCAAAAATGGCAAAACACTAATTTGCTTCTATCTCCTTAACCGTGCGAGATAGAGCGATTTCGGCAAAATTTTCGACCCACAGGGTATCTGAGGAGTGTACTCTTGCAATTTTCAAAAAATTTTCCCCTCCCCAAAAATGGCGGCCATTTTGAATTTTCGAATTTTTGCCAAAAATGGCAAAACACAAATTTCCTTCTATCTCCTTAACCGTGTGAGATAGAGCGATTTCGTCGAAATTTTCAACCCACAGGGTATCTAAGGAATGTAATATTTGCAATTTTCCAAAAATTTTCCCCTCCCCAAAAATGGCGGCCATTTTGAATTTTCGAATTTTTGCCAAAAATGGCAAAACACAAATTTGCTTCTATCTCCTTAACCGTGCGAGATAGAGTGATATCGTCGAAATTTTCGACCTACAGGGTATCTAAGGAATGCAATCTTTGCAATCTTCCAAAAATTTTCCCCTCCCCAAAAATGGCGGCCATTTTGAATTTTCAAATTTTTGCCAAAAATGGCAAAACACAAATTTGCTTCTATCTCCTTAACCATGCGAGATAGAGCGATTTCGTCGAAATTTTTCAACCCACAGGGTATCTAAGGAATGTAATCTTTGCAATTTTCAAAAAAATTTCCCCTCCCCAAAAATGGCAGCCATTTTGAATTTTCGAATTTTTGCTTAAAATGGAAAAACACAAACTGGCCTTAACCGTGCAAAATAGAGTTATTTTGTTGAAATTTTCGACCCATAGGGTATCTAAGAAATGTACTCTTGGCAATTTTCAAAAAAATTTCCTTTTCCCAAAAATGGCGGCCATTTTGAATTTTCAAATTTTTGCCAAAAATAGAAAAACAGGAATTTGCTTCTATCTTCTTAACCGTGCAAGATAGAGTGATTTCGTCAAAATTTTCAACCCAACCAATGCAAAAAGGCATGAAGCTGAAATAATTTACATCTACACTAACAAATATTTAAGCATCATTGATATATTTTACAAATGAAACAGGGTCTTGTAAGACTACTGTACAATTTGGGCAAAAGGTTCATGGGTGGACATTACACATGATAATGTGTGTTCTTCTATGCTATCCTGTTTCTATTCGCATCTACTATCAACAGGGCGGCCTATTTCTAGTTTATATCAATATCCACCTATTTTAAAAATATTTTAGGTATTTTTATTAAATAAACTGACAGTTTTGTCTTCAATTTCGTTTGTTTATGTCTACCGCCATATTTACAGGAAGTGGTTGCTTTTGGTATATTCTAAAAGTCGGAACACCGTTATTCTTAACGGATTGACCTATACTTTATCGTTTCTTAAATAATAAACAATAATGGAGTAAAATAATTGATTATGGGTCAATCATCGCTCGGAAAAATGGACGAATAATCGACCATGAAAATTGGAGGTGATTCCCAACACTACTACAGTAGGCAACATATTTTCTTTGATTAGATTTTGTTTAATATCAGGTAAAGTTTCCATCGTACATGTAGCAGAACCTTTACAATGTCATTTCCGGAGTTGAACCAGTAGAACAAAAAATAGTGACACTAGTATTGGCCCTAGCTCTAGTACAAATGTAACTTTCACAACAGACAAGGCAATAAATCAATCTTTGTTATGTCGCAACATGTAAATTTTTGCAGTGGCAAGTGAATGTGAAGATATAAATTGTCTTCTGTTTCGTGCAATGTTAAGGCATTTTCCAAGTTACAGTTTGAAGCATTAGACAGCCCCAAAATCTGTCTTTCATCAGCCATGTTAAGACAACTTAAGTACAATTTAACTACTAATTTAAATGGTGTTAGTCTAAAATTCACTTGCACCATTGTATTGTATCTTTGAATGTGGAAAGGGAAGTAGAACATATGCCCATGAATGCCAAGGCAAGCAAGTACCAACCTTATGACAATACATGATGAAATGGGGAAAGCTAACATTTGACTTATGATGTAATCCTGGAACAAGGCCTTCACATTATTGGCTTACTGATCATACAATATTTATAAATTCTGTTTTATTGAATAATTTAAAGTCAATTATATTATTCATGCAAGTTAACCATAGAGAAATGAAAGACAAATTTACCTTTAACTCTTGTATCAGAAATCTACTTATAATTTTGATATTGAGAACTATGATTTATAGCTCACTCACCATGTCTCCTATAATCTTATTTTACAAATTTGAAGCTTACTTCATAACCTTCAGCTTTTCACCTGCAATGTCTCATCCTTAATAATTGCTGATCTCTGATTTTTCCTGTTTGATGTTCCTCAGAATCTGTTTAATGTGTCTTGGAATCTGGGGTCCAGTCCATCCAAACTTCAACCCAGTAACTGTCTTTAGATAGAGATTAAATACTAGAGAAATACTATTAGAGTTAGAATTACCTAGTGTTGATTACTCTGCAAATAGACACAACAGAAACTGAGCCAACTATATGTCTTGAAAGTGTCACATATACATACAAATCTTAACTGACTGTATGTAACACGTGTCAACGAAATCCCATGCATTCAGCATCAATTTCTACCATAAATGAGGCAGAAATTAAAACACATGATTCAAATAATTTTGGCTCATAGTGAACCAGAAGTTAGCATGGAACAGTGTTGTCTGGTGTATTAATCACAGGCACTCTCATTATAAATTTGGTATTAAAGTAAAGGGGCATGAATTAGAAACTATATGATATATGTAATTATTATTATGTATTTATACTCAGCGCAATATCTCCATATACTACAGGACTCAAAGCGCTATTTAACCAATCCGACTGTACAGGTACAGCCCAAACTCACAAGTAACTGACATTCCCCTAACTGGAAGATAATGATCAGTATTTATCTTCATTTATAGGTCACTGTTTAAAATGTATAATGAAAAAGCCATTCATGGGGATTATATGTCTCTATGATGAGATACAGTTTATTTTGGATCACAAAAAAGTATTCATCTGGTGGCTCTACACATGAAAGCATGTGGACAGTAACAGTTTCATAGATGGCAGACACCACATGACTAATTTAATAAATTTGTTTGGGTTCTGCAAATCTATTTAGAATTTCTGCCTCAGAAAATGTTATTGCCTTCTCTGTTAGGATTTTCATTTGTAATAAAAACACATTTTAACAGTCTTGGTAAATGACATTATTCTATTCAAAAACACTATTAAACATCTTGAAAGTTATTGGGTACTAATGAGCTCTCTCCTTGTTACCCTTGTGGTATATGTATATTGTTATCTAAACACAGTAAATTGATATCTATTATTCTGGGTTTAACTCAACTTTAATCTAAAGATTCGACTTTGTGGTTGTCTGAAAGACAGCCACTGTTCCCTTGTTTATAATTTTGTTGTGAAATATGTGGGTTTAGGGTGCCGGTTCTTGGATGTCTGATGATAATGATGATAATCAGATTGCAGTTAAGTTTATATAATTGAATAAAAGCCAGCTTTCTGCTTTGCTGTCTTTACCACCATGTTGTCATGACCTTGACCTTTAAAATCGTATCTGGGCAAAATCTCAGAAACTGTAAGGTGTAAGAAATTACATTGTAGGGATATTGGTTGGAGGGTGTAGGTAATGTCATGATATGACCTTGGGGTGATGACCTTGGCTCTGTTTTCTACTACCACATGTTGTGGACAGGCGTTAGGTATTTGTAGCATGTTGTAATGAGTGTAGTCTAAACCCCATGACAACAGAAATGAGAGCAGTTTGTTACTGAATTTGATAACCAATGACCACAATGGTCTGTATTAATGTATTAAAAATAAAATTTACACACTTTGTACATTTACTGTCTTATTTTGGAATAGGTCAGGAACATTCGTGTACTAAGCCTCAAACAACATCATGCAGGCCTGATCATAAAGGAACAAAAGGTAGAACTGTTCACTTTTAGTTAACCTGTATTGATTTGGGTGCCCCCTTTAAAATTAATCGCTGATTTTCCAAATTACTTATTAGTTTTAAAACGTCCATCTAACTTGCATATATATCCCTTTATTGTTTGAACTTGGTAACAGCTACATACAGATATGGAATATTTCAGTTATTAGTGTGAGGTCATGTTTGACAGTTTGTACTTGAAGTACCAATGTTATGTAACAGTTATCAATCCAATCTTTCAAGTGATGGTTTAGAACTTTACCGCCAATATAAACTTGGTAGATCTATTTTACTTGAAAATGTTTGCTTGTTGACCCATTATAATAATAGTAAAAGTGTTGGATATCACTTAGGGTCGTTGAGTAATGTGTGATTTGAGTAAGTCGCATCTAATTACATCATCAGTTGCAGTATTATGGCCCCCACTTAAAGGGCACTTTCAATCATGCCGATGTGATTGCAATATCAAAATTATGATATGGATACAGGAAGTATTCCACATTTTAGGCAAATTTTCTATCCAGTTAGTACATAGATGCTTAAAATTTATTGAAATTGTCGGACATATTTTCCACAAAAGCTTTTGAATTTCTATATATTACTGGCTTATTGTATTGTCAGTTTGACTGTGAATGACATAATGAAAGTATTATGAAAGTTTGGTGACATCTGGTCAAATTTTGTTTGTGTAATGATAACAGCTGCATTCACATAACAGGATCTTACCAGTCGCCCTTCACAGGGGATGGCAATAGTAGTTGTTTTGTATCCTGCAGGGCAGCTGTGTTGTTTTTCATGTTTGTAGATTTCTCATCACAGACATCACCAAGCCAACCCCTCTCAGAGTATGTTGACGACAGCCTGACCAAGTATCGTGAAGAAATCAGTTGCCTGAGAAAAGAACTGGAACAAGCTAGACAAGGTGGCAAGCATTCCTGTGGTCAGTGTGGCACAGCTGATGCCGTATTGGGTGAATTCTGTTCATCACAAATCCTGTTACAGCAGCAAATAAAGAAGTTTGTGGGTCTCAATGGGAAAATAGCAAGTATGTCATTTCCGGACCATATTCAACTAGATTATTTATATTAAATATCAGGAATCCCACTCACAGTCATATTGGCCAATTCTGGAGCCTGTTTCATTATTTTTGTGAAAGGAATGTATGGTTAGGGTTGTAGATGCTCAATATTGATTTCATTTCTGGTGTGATAATATTGAAATTTAATATCTTCTCTGGTTTAGTTCAAATTATATTGCAGATTAATATTAGATACATATATTTTGTACCCTACACCAAAACTACAAAGCTTGCACTGACTTTTAATCTTGTAAATTTGTTCTTGGTTTCCTTGCATAATAATAAGTTTGATAGATATGGGTTTGTAGGTCAAACCTTTCACATCTAAATATTTGATGTATTTGAACCTTGCCCTTAGGGCTCTGAATATAGACCTTGTATCTTAGTAGAATACTATCCACCCTGTCTTTCTCGTATTTAGCATGTAAATTTAAGTGTAGCATGTACAAGGTCATTGGAGGCTGTTCAGACATTTAAAAAGTGGTCTGAAACATAAATTGCATTTCAAGCTGTGTCGAACACATCCTACCTTAATATGTATCGCACTGAATTATACAGAATCATCCTCCTAAGACAATGATCCACAACAGAAAGTACACAAGCTCATTTATTTGTATCTCGTGACCCAAAACACAGAAAGGTGCAACCTAGGTGCAAGTGATGTACATATATTGCACTGTTTTAATCATTCCAGCTACCTTGGTCTCCCTGGTGAGAGAATTGCAACAGGAAAAAGAAGCCACGAAAGAATTTACAAAGAAAATCCAGGCTTTAAACCAACAATGAAGTATTGCAGGATTAGATACAGGCTTGTAATATTCAGTGGATTAAACCTGTTTGCAAAGTACAAACACCAGATCATGAACCTGTGGAAATACAAAACTAAATAAGTAATACTATTGTAGAAGGTACAAACTCCAAAATAATTAATTGGAGAAAAAAAACAACTATATCGGGAATATTTGTATGCAGAGCACAGGCTCTTAACAATGAACTCATAGTAATACACAACTGAATGCTCCTTATGTAGGAAAGGGAATAAATACAGACCTTAAGTGTCAAATACAAAGATCTTGTGTACAGGTTCAACTGAATAACTTTTACCAACGTTTAACTGAATAAGTAATGCAGTGCAATTAAAGAGAAGTATACCTGTATTGGAAACTTGAAGTTCGTGTATCAGTGGTCATTTCCCCACAGCCCTTAAGGGCTGTCGGGGTATTGTTTTCACCCATGGTGTCCAGATGGGCGGGCGGGCAGTCGGGTGGGTGGCGGGAAAAAGTTTGTATGGGCGGTATCTCAGAAACCGTAAGGTGTAGGAAGTTGATACTTGGTAGGGACATTGGTTAGGGGGTGTAGGTGTGCAACATCATGGTCTGACCTTGATTTGACCTTTGACCTTGCTGTAGTGACCTTGAGTTTGAAAATCTTGTCCGGGCTATATCTCGGAAACCGTAAGGTGTAGGAAGTTGATACTTGGTAGGGATATTGGTTAGGGAGTGTAGGTATGCAACATCATGGTGTGATCTTGATTTGACCTTTGACCTTGCTGTAGTGACCTTGAACTATAAAATCTTGTCCGGGCTATATCTCGGAAACTGTAAGGTGTAGGAAGTTGATACTTGGTAGGGACATTGGTTAGGGGGTGTAGGTGTGCAGCGTCATGGTGTGACCTTGATTTGACCTTGTCGTAGTGACTTTGACCTTTAAAATCTTGTTGCACCTTTGGGTCTGTCTTTTGATGCAGATTAAGCACTGTCAAAGTCATATTAGAATTCATTAATAATTTTACTTTTACAACTTCCCATTGTAACAGATGGAATTTCATCAAGTGAGCCACAGATTTTACTCCAACACCACACATGAGCATTCATTGAATGTATTACCACTTCTATATGCATGGTAATATTCAAAACATCTAAACCATAATTCGGCCATGCCAGATGTAGATAAAGAGTACATGCATTATCTTTCTGTTAGACAGTATTTTCTCTATTTAAACATTGTTTGGACCTTTATATTACTGACAGTGCTCTGAAAGTATCCTGAACTTTGTACTGATACAGTACTTCTATACTTCATGGTGTCAAAAATATTTCCCTAGGCTGTGGGGTACGGGCATCTCTGATGCTATTTTTTTGAGATTACATAGGTGTTGCATTTAGAGTTAAGGTATAAGCCTCAACTACCATATTTCAGTAAAGAACTTGGTATATATGTTTAGGTAAAAGTTGGAATGGCAGAAGAGGTATAACTGAGAGCAACAAATGAGGCCAGGTATCTGTATTGTTTTAAGCAAAAATAATCAAAAATAGGTTAAAACAAATATTAGATAGGCAAATTTGTTTGAGTATTATTAGCCCATGTTATTTGAAGAAATAAACACCATTCTTACCCCACAGCCTTTAAAGGCTGTGTGGTGTTTTCACCCATAGTGTCCAGCTGTGTACATGGTTGGTGAATCAAATGCTTTATCAAACAATGCTTTATTTTACAAGGAATATTATTTCATTTTTACAAGGATATACTTGTCGTTGGATCTGGAAACTACACCAGTTTCCTTATTTTATTGCATAGAATCACAATTCGATGTCTTTTCATAGTTCAGATAAGTATATTTACCTTATTTTACAACTGAAGTCCGCTTCCGGGTTCTCGTTGTAAATCACAGCGACTCGTTTATGTGGTTTCTATACAGGATATATATATATGCCTGTCAGTAAAATAAAATAAAATATTTAACCCCTATCTGCTTCATTATTGGACCTTTTTAGGGTTTATATATATATAAATGTAACACAAACGAGTCCTGGTCGAGTGAAATCATCGGAAACAACTTCCGTTTTTTTGTCGAGACAGCAATTCTTGCAATATGCACGTCTCGTCTAAGTAGTTTATATACAGGAATATATGCCTGTTGAAATCAAATCAAATAAATTTTGCAAGGGTTTATCCCCGTTCTGCGATTCTATTGGTCCATTTTAAGGGTTAAAATATGATATAAAGCACGATTCTAACTGGGGGAATCCTCGGGGAAACCCCTGTGATGACGTCACGTCTAGACCGCATGTGCTGAGAGACGCGGGTTTCTTACAGTACGTTTATAAATATAAATAAAATAAAATTAAATAATAGGGTATAATATTAATATTTTATCCCTTCTTTCCTGTATTATTGACCATTTATAAGGTTAATACTTAAATAAACAGGAATAGAATTCTTCATTAATTGTCTAGACATTCGTGTCTCTTTAGACTATAAGGTAACCTTGGTTACCCATTATTTTAATTATATTTTAATTCATCCAGTTTTAAATTATAATTACTTGTTTTTTAGATTCTATGTTATTTAATAAAATTCTGTGTAATTTCTGCTTTCATTATCTCACAACTAGCCCTACCTGCAGTGAGGCAGGTGGGACAGGTGACCTTGTGTCACAGTTGATTTACTTACGTAAATCTAGTTGTGTAGTTCCTTCAAAGAAGGAAAGGCAAAGCTCCCTTGGAAGCTTACCTTAAGGAAAGCTTACATAGAAATTATAATATCCAACTTCTTTCTCCAGGGTGGATCAGATCCCTGCTTTAATTCAGATAAGATCTTAGTTCATCCGAGATTTTAATGCATCCGAGAATCGGATGCAGTAATCGCAACTTCTATTCACCCAAGTATGATTTGATACTCGGTTTTCATTGCATCTCTCGGATCATCTGAAATCTGATGCTTGGTGGATTGTATGTAGATCTGATCCTCGGATGATCGGATCATCTACTCTGATGTTCGGATGTTGATTCCAGATCAGAACACTAACAATCCTTACACAAAAAAAAAAAAAAATAAAATAAAACTTGGACTAATAGTTCACCAGCCTGGCAGTAAATATCACCTATTGGAGGCTTGGGTCCAAGTTCAAGTCCAAGTCCTCAAGCCCAAGAGGCCTGCTAAACAAGGTCCTTCATTCAGTCCTGGCTCGGTATTTTAGGGAAGTAGGTTGCCTGACTTCACCCTAACCAATTTTTGAGGACATTGAAACTTAGGCAGTTTTTTGAACCTCCCTGCCCCCAGGGAATTTATGCCTAGATCCTCCTCAGTCTGGACTCTGAATGATTTACTAGGCCAACAGGTACTTGGGCCGTTTAATTTCCCTTAAAATGGAACAAGTTTTCAAATTTGTATCTCCTTAGGGGCCTCCTTGGATAAGCCCCTCCTCCCCTTCTGGTCAGCAAGAGTTGAGCTTCAGGCTGCTCTTCACTAGGTTTTTTCTGAATACAACCTGGTTATATATATATATGTTAAGACAGTAGCAAGGCTACTACCAGACAGGTCAAACTCAATTCCATGGTGCATATAAGTAGTCAGAAGGGGTATGGTGAATTCAGGTGAGATACTGGATCTTTAGATCTTAAAGTTCCCCATTCACAACTACTTTAGGAGGGACAGGAGTCCCTCATCAAGGCACCTGTAATAACATTAGGGTTTAGGCCCTATTAATCAACCCTTTCCAATTCCCCACATCTAGAGGCTCCTGCAGGAACCACCCCAATGGGGGTCATTCCATCCCTAGCAGTATCCATCGTTTTCCCCAGGTAGGGGGAAATCGAGTAGCCGAGGCTCCAAGGTCATTCGACCCACTCCAGGGGACGAGGGCATAAAAACCCTTCCCCCCCCCAATGACTCCTCCAGCCTCACTCCGTCCACCAGTAGGAGTTCTCCGTTCTTTCAGATAAGACTGGCAAACAAATCCTGTCCTTCTTTTCAATCCAAGTCCAGTCAGACTCCTGACCCGGTCAGAATACAAGGCCCTTCAAAGACCAAGTCCTGGCCTCTGTATCCAGTCTCTTCTGTCAAAGAACGCAATAGAAAGGGTGGAAAATGTAAAATCTCTCGGGTTTTACAGTCGCCTGTTCCTAGTACCAAGCCTCACCTAAGGTGGAGGCCAGTCATAGACCTAAACAGGCTCAACCCTTTTCTACACGTAGAAAAGTTCAAAATGGAAACTCCAGGGTCCATCAGGACCTCCCTGATTCCAGGGGAGTGGGTATCGTCGATAGATCTGTCGGACACTTACCTACACATCCCCATCCATCCAAACTCAAGGAAATACCTAAGGTTTTGCTACAAGTCACAGGTGTTCCAATTTACCTCCCTCCCATTCGGACTAGCCACAGCCCCCCAGGTCTTTATAATGATCGTAAAGGAAGTGAAACTAATGGCCCTCTCAAGAGGACTCAGAATTCACCAATACCGGGACGACGGGCTGATCAGGTCCCAGTCTCAGGAGGAAGCCCAAGTGAACACACAGGCAGTGGTAGACCTAACTCAGTCCTTGGGGTGGATAATTAATCAAGAAAAATCAGAACTGAAACCTACTCAGGTGTTTTTCGTTCTGGGCTACGAATACCACCTAGATTCAGCCCTTGTAAAACCCACTCAAGAGAGATGGCTCAACTTCAGGATTTGATCCTACGACTCAAGTCAAAACGTGTTTTGACTGCAAGATGTTTGATGTCGCCTATTGGGTTGCTAGCCTCAACGGAGAAAATGGTCCCGGAGGGACGCCTTCACATGAGGCCCTTTCAGTTTCATCTCAAGGAGCACTGGAGATATCCTCAGTCGCTGGACAACCTCCTTCCTTGGACAGAAGCCATTGCAGCCCACCTAGATTGGTGGCAAAATCCCTCAAACGTGATGAAAGGTGCAGACCTTCATCCCAAAGACCACAGTATCCAACTCTTTACCGACGCCTCAAACGAAGGTTGGGGCGCTCACTTAGACCAAAATTCCACAAAGGGTCTGTGGTCAGATCGGGAAAAAAGGCTACACATATATGTCCTAGAATTGAAGGCGGTCTCCCTGGCCCTTCGAGACTTCAAGGACCAGTGCCAGAATCAAACAGTGTTAGTTGCGATGGACAACTCAACAGTGGTAGCCTACATCAACAACAAGGAGGAACACACTCAGCAGAGATGTGCGCTCTCCTGTGGAAGATCATGACCTGGGGCCATCACTTCCTCATAACATTGAAAGCCAGGCACGTTCTAGGGTGCCTGAATGTGATGGCCGACCTACTGTCCAGGTCCAACCAAGTGCAGTCAACAGAATGGTCTCTGCACCCACAGGTGTTCAAACAGATCTGCCAGAAGTGGTTCACACCTCATGTAGACTTATTTGCCACTCACCTGAACCATAAGCTCCCACTGTACGTGTCTCCTATCCCAGACCCAAGGGCCTGGGACATAGATGCTCTAAACATAAACTGGACCAACCTCACGGCCTATGCGTACCCTCCTACGGCTCCTTCACAAGGTGATCCAAAAGATCAGGCAATAACATTGTCATCGTAATAGCCCCAGGCTGGCCAGGGATGCCCTGGTTTTGGGACCTAGTGCAGCTCTCAACAGAGATCCCACTACAACTCCCAGTGTCAACGACCCTAATCAAACAGTCCCACAGGTATGTGTTCCACAACAACCCCCAGCACCTGAACCTCCACACCTGGTGTCTAGGAGCGGACAGCTCCAAGAACAAGGCTTCTCTGTGGAAGTGGCAGAGAGAATTGCTGCCCCTCAGCGGTCTTCAACAAGGACCATCTACAAGTCAAAGTGGGCCCTATTTGAAAAATGGTGCAGAGAAAATTCGGTGGATTTCTCCACTCCATCTGTGAAACAAATCTCAGATTTTTTCATGTACCTGTACCAAGACCTAAACAGGCGCCCCTCGACCTTTGATGGTTACAGGACTGCAATCGTTGACACTTTGGGCCCAACGGCCTAACATGTTGCACACAATGCAGACCTTCATAGGTTACTCTCCAGTTTTCACAGGGATCGTCCCAAAAGTTCCAGAAATTTACCCAAGTGGAACCTTTCTGTTGTCCTCACCGAGCTCACAAAAGCACCATTTGAGCCCATGAAAGACACAGACCTCAAACATCTTACTCTAAAACTGCTTTCTTGCTAGCTTTGGCCTCCGGCAACCGCCGCAGCGAAATCCATGCCTGGGTCGCAAACAAGTATCTAATCTAGGCCAATGGGAAAAGGTTGCCTTGTTCCCTTCTTCTGATTTCATAGCCAAAAACCACCTAGCAAGAGAAGGTTCTCAAAGTGTATCTCCGGTGACTATTCCTGCTTTGACTACCATTGTAGATAGACAATCTAAAGAAGACAGGACCCTGTGTCCCGCGCAGGCCCTGAGGTTTTACTTGGACCGAACAAAAGACCTGAGAGGGTCTCGTTCTCTCCTTTTCATCTCCTTTAAGAAAGGACATACCTCAGACATCAGACCCGCTACTCTCTCTTCATGGTTGAAACAAACCATCCTACTTTGTTACAAACAAGCAGATCAACAACCCTTGGACTTGGTCCAAGTCAAGCGCATGACATCCGGGCCTTCGCGGCCTCTAAGGCCTTTTATGGTGGGGTATCGGTGGACCAAATCATGCAAGCCTGTCACTGGAAAGCTCACAACACATTTACAAATTTTTACCTAAAAGACCTTACTTGGTTGGACACCGACAACGATATGTATCTGGGACCCGTAGTGGCGGCACAACAAGTCCTAGATCCTTCCCCTCAGATCAGTTGTCCTCGGAAAGAAAAAAAGGGGGGGGGGGGGGGGCACATCCGCTACAACCAAGTCTTCAGGAGTCTCTCCCAGGATCTAGGTATTCCTTTACCTTCAAGATGTTACGGGTAAGGTCATTTTTGTTTTTCAGTTATCAAGTAACTTCTATTAAGGACTTATTTAGTTGTCATTAATCTCATATTCAGGTTGTAAAAATTTATGAGATGTCCAACCATGGGTTGGTCAGTCACTAGTGATGGGCCCTCAGGGACCCTTAGACCTCGAAGTGAGCACTGCTGCACTTCCGTCCTACAATCAAACATCTAGACAGTTTCAGCACTGTCTCTCATTTTATTTAGGTTTTTGGCTCGTTACAGGCCCGGTCTTCGGGATTGGGGCACTGTAAATGGGACTCAGACTGGTATTTCTGGCACTATTCTATACATATTAATTCAAAATCTTAGAAAAAATGACATATCTTCCAGTCTCAGCTGTAATCCCGCCACCGGGCGGTTGAATTCAGCATTAAGTCCCACATGGTAAGCTATTGTAGCGTAATAAAATTGTAAATTTTAATTACTTAAATGTAGCTTTTATAAGCTACAAGCTTACCATGTGGGACTTAGAAGAGTCCCACCCTGCCTCCCCGCTGTTTACAGCTGAGGGGTAGGTTTTAGAAAATTTCAACGAGAAAGTAGGGCGAGAGGTCAGAGGTTATCACGTGACGACAACTAGCAGTGTATCCGGTGGCTAACAAGAACTGTCTTTTTTTCTAAGACGTTGGCCCCGGGTGTGGCAACCCGAGAACAGCATTAAGTCCCACATGGTAAGCTTGTAGCTTATAAAAGCTACATTTAAGTAATTAAAATTTACAAGTTTCATGGTTTGACCATGTTTTAACCATTGACTCTGCTCTAATGCCCCCGACCTTTAAAATCTTGTCCCATTCTATATCTTTGGAAACCATATGGTGTAGGAAGTAGATACATGGTAGGAATATTGATTTTGAAGTGTAGTTGTGCAGGGTTATGGTGTGACCTTGGTTTGACCATGTTGTAGTGACCTTGACCCTTAAAATCTTGTCTGGGCTATGTCTCGGTAATGTGTATTAAGTTGATACTTGCTAGGTAGATTGGTTGGCAGTGCAGGGACACAGCATCATGGTGTGACCTTTATTTCACCTTTGGCCCTGCTGTAGTGACCCCAGCTTTGGGCTATGTCTTGAAAACCATAAGGTGTAGGACGTTGATTCTTGTTAGGGATATTGGTTGGGGATGTAGTTCAAACCTTTTGGCGTAATGTTGGTTTAACCTTTATCTGATGTAGTAACCTTGAACTTAAAAATCTTGTCCTGGCTATTTCTCAGAAACTATAAGGTGTAGGAAGTTGATACTTTCCAGGGATATTTGTTTAGGGATGGTAGCGGTACAGTGTCATGCTGTGACCTTGATTTGACGTTGTAGTTACATTAACCTTTTGAATCTTATGTTGGCTATATCTCAGAAACCATAAGGTGTAGGCAGTTGTTCCTTGGTATACTGATTGCAAAGTGTAGATGTGCAATGTCATGTAAACTTTGTGTGACTTGGATCTTGGCTGGGATCTTGGGGTGTGTGCGTCTTACATAAGATATGAGCCTTTCAGAAAATGGTGACCGATATATTATAAATTCAAGTAATTATAATTTTACTATTCATGGACAAATGTTACTTTCAACCCTAGATATAATTGCTTGTTGTGAAGGTACTGTAAACATAGTTTTCTCAGTCAACAAAGTTTATGGTATGGTTGTACTTTGTCGTTTTGTAATTAAACTTAGTGCTGGTAATTTTGATAGCATTTTAAGGTAATTTTGTCTTTCTTAAATTTTAATGCAGTAAACCATAATCAGTATTGTAACCAGATGTGTTCCACTTTTCTTTAGTTTATAGCAGTAAACTAGAAGAGTATTGTAGCCAGATGTGTTTAGAGTTTCAGTGCTTTGATCATCTTTATATTCAATGGTGGTCTGTGGAAGTTACTTTTTAGTATTTACTGAAATACAGCAGAGGGCAACACGCATGATGCACTGAGGGGATTGTTTGGGGATGTCCTTTACTCCTGAAAAGGATGTAAAGCCCAAGGTTTAAATATATATTTTGGTGGCCCTTGGTGAGACATTGTTACCTTATTGAACTTTAGGACAGGATTTCCAGTAGTGCTATTATATTGCAAATTTAATAAGTAAATGAAATTTGTTTTAAGTTAATACCCTATCCAATGGACAATTGTTTTACCAGTCGGTGTGACCGGTCCCGCCAAACGCCAGAAAAAGACGTCCTATATAATACCAGCAGAACCAGTCAAGTAGTGTGCATTCGCTAGGTGGCGCATCATACTTGCTTCCTGTCTAGACAGCGTGATGTCAGTTCATCTTTTTCGTTATCTAAACACATTTAGACCCCTAGTAAGCTGATAGCGGGGTCCGTTGGTAGGGCCTTGTCTTTCCATTGGATAGGGTATTAACTTATAAAATTTTTGTTACGTTAATACATCCTATCCAATGGACAATGGCTGAATAACTACCGCTTGGTCAGTGGGTAAGTTACTAGGGACATAAGTGAACTCATAAATGATAACAAAATTCCCTCTGGCCTAGGTTGACTTAGAGTCAGGAAACCTGTAGGCCTATGGTCGGATACCTATACACCGACGTTGCACCACCCCTTTTTATGTCAGCTGACTTGTCAGTCAGCTGGCATTATGTCGTCACTCTGCGGCGTGGGCGTACGCGTCCGCGTCCGCGTGAACAACTTCTCCTCCAAAACTACAAGGCCTAGAGACGTGCTGTTTTTTTTAAAAGATACCTTATCTATCGAGGATGAAAAATTGTTCAAGGCATGCAAATCTGTCTGTTTGCTAGAGACATTACAAGGGGGGTACCCCCACCAAAAGTGTGAAAATTTCAACTTTTTATCACAATTTTCTCAGTGACTATTGCAGGGATTTCTCTCATATCTTGCATATATGTACTAGGCCAGAGGTAGATTCTCTTGTGTGAGTATGAGACCTGGATCTCTCTTACTTTTTTTTTAATAAATTTTTTTAATAATTTTTAATGCATTAACATTCATGAAATCATGCACAAAATCATTTATAACTTGAAAACTGTTGCATCTAGAGCATTTTGTTAAAATATGTTATTCAGCTACTTTTTTCATAGCTACAATATGGTGAGTAAGTTGGGTGTCTGTCTCAATAGCTAAGTGAGTAATAGCTACTTTTGGGCTTTTCAGTAACTTCCATCATGAGTAGAATCACTTGTAACTTAAAAACTATTGCATTTAGAGAATTTCGTATAAATATGTTATTCAGCTACTTTTGGGTCAGCTATAACATAGTAAAATTTTAGACCTGTAGCTCATGGCATAGCTGAGTAATAGCTACTTTTAGGTTATCACTGTTGAGTAAATTGCTTATAACTTCAAAACTATTGCATTTAGAAAATTTTGTATAAATATGTTATTCAGCTACTTTTGGGTCTGCTATAACATAGTAAAATTTCAGACCTGTAGCTCATGGCATAGCTGAGTAATAGCTACTTTTAGGTTATCACTGTTGAGTAAATCGCTTATAACTTGGAAACTATTGCATTTAGAGTATTTTGTTTCAATATGTTATTCACCTATTTTGGGATCAGCTATAACATAGTGAAGTTTCAGATCTGTGGCTCATTGCATAGCTGAGTAATAGCTACTTTGAAGTTCTCACTATTGAGTAAATCAGTTGTAATTGGAAAACTATTGCATTTAGAGAATTTCGTATAAATATGTTATTCAGCTACTTTTGGGTCAGCTATAACATAGTAAAATTTCAGACCTGTAGCTCATGGCATAGCTGAGTAATAGCTACTTTTAGGTCATCACTATTGAGTAAATCAGTTGTAACTTGAAAACTATTGCATTTACAGTATTTTGCTTAAATATGTTGTTCACCTACTTTTGGGTCAGCTATAACATAGTAAAATTTCAGACCTGTAGCTCATGGCATAGCTGAGTAATAGCTACTTTTAGGTCATCACTATTGAGTAAATCAGTTGTAACTTGAAAACTATTGCATTTACAGTATTTTGCTTTAATATGTTGTTCACCTACTTTTGGGTCAGCTATAACATAGTGAAATTTCAGACCTGTAGCTCATTGCATAGCTGAGTAATAACTACTTTGAGGTTCTCACTATTGAGTAAATCAGTTGTAATTGGAAAATTATTGCATTTAGAGAATTTAGTATAAATATGTTATTCAGCTACTTTTGGGTCAACTATAACATAGTAAAATTTCAGACCTGTAGCTCATGGCATAGCTGAGTAATAGCTACTTTTAGGTCATCACTATTGAGTAAATCAGTTGTAACTTGAAAACTATTGCATTTACAGTATTTTGCTTTAATATGTTGTTCACCTACTTTTGGGTCAGCTATAACATAGTAAAATTTCAGACCTGTAGCTCATGGCATAGCTGAGTAATAGCTACTTTTAGGTCATCACTATTGAGTAAATCAGTTGTAACTTGAAAACTATTGCATTTACAGTATTTTGCTTAAATATGTTGTTCACCTACTTTTGGGTCAGCTATAACATAGTAAAATTTCAGACGTGTAGCTCATGGCATAGCTGAGTAATAGCTACTTTTAGGTTATCACTGTTGAGTAAATCAGT
The DNA here is from genome assembly GCA_964017235.1 of Sabellastarte sp. h YS-2021. Classification (NCBI taxonomy): domain Eukaryota; kingdom Metazoa; phylum Annelida; class Polychaeta; order Sabellida; family Sabellidae; genus Sabellastarte; species Sabellastarte sp. h YS-2021. The sequence continues at coordinate 144,977,929 of OZ024928.1, forward strand.
TGTAGTTGGAAAACTATTGCATTTAGAGTATTTAGTATAAATATGTTATTTAGCTACTTTTGGGTCAACTATAACATAGTAAAATTTCAGACCTGTAGCTCATGGCATAGCTGAGTAATAGCTACTTTTAGATCATCACTATTGAGTAAATCAGTTGTAACTTGAAAACTATTGCATTTACAGTATTTTGCTTAAATATGTTGTTCACCTACTTTTGGGTCAGCTATAACATAGTAAAATTTCAGACCTGTAGCTCATGGTATAGCTGAGTAATAGCTACTTTTAGGTCATCACTATTGAGTAAATCAGTTGTAACTTGAAAACTATTGCATTTACAGTATTTTGCTTAAATATGTTGTTCACCTACTTTTGGGTCAGCTATAACATAGTAACATTTCAGACGTGTAGCTCATGGCATAGCTGAGTAATAGCTACTTTTAGGTTATCACTGTTGAGTAAATCGCTTATAACTTGGAAATTATTGCATTTAGAGTATTTTGTTTCAATATGTTATTCACCTATTTTGGGGTCAGCTATAACATAGTGAAGTTCCAGACCCGTGACTCATTGCATAGCTGAGTAATAGCTACTTTTAGGTTATCACTGTTGAGTAAATCGCTTATAACTTGGAAACTATTGCATTTAGAGTATTTTGTTTCAATATGTTATTCACCTATTTTGGGATCAGCTATAACATAGTGAAGTTTCAGATCTGTGGCTCCTTGCATAGCTGAGTAATAGCTACTTTGAAGTTCTCACTATTGAGTAAATCAGTTGTAATTGGAAAACTATTGCATTTAGAGAATTTCGTATAAATATGTTATTCAGCTACTTTTGGGTCAGCTATAACATAGTGAAATTACAGACCTGTAGCTCATGGCATAGCTGAGTAATAGCTACTTTTAGGTCATCACTATTGAGTAAATCAGTTGTAACTTGAAAACTATTGCATTTACAGTATTTTGCTTAAATATGTTGTTCACCTACTTTTGGGTCAGCTATAACATAGTAAAATTTCAGACCTGTAGCTCATGGCATAGCTGAGTAATAGCTACTTTTAGGTCATCACTATTGAGTAAATCAGTTGTAACTTGAAAACTATTGCATTTACAGTATTTTGCTTTAATATGTTGTTCACCTACTTTTGGGTCAGCTATAACATAGTGAAATTTCAGACCTGTAGCTCATTGCATAGCTGAGTAATAACTACTTTGAGGTTCTCACTATTGAGTAAATCAGTTGTAATTGGAAAACTATTGCATTTAGAGAATTTAGTATAAATATGTTATTCAGCTACTTTTGGGTCAACTATAACATAGTAAAATTTCAGACCTGTAGCTCATGGCATAGCTGAGTAATAGCTACTTTTAGGTCATCACTATTGAGTAAATCAGTTGTAACTTGAAAACTATTGCATTTACAGTATTTTGCTTAAATATGTTGTTCACCTACTTTTGGGTCAGCTATAACATAGTAAAATTTCAGACCTGTAGCTCATGGCATAGCTGAGTAATAGCTACTTTTAGGTTATCACTGTTGAGTAAATCGCTTATAACTTGGAAATTATTGCATTTAGAGTATTTTGTTTCAATATGTTATTCACCTATTTTGGGGTCAGCTATAACATAGTGAAGTTCCAGACCCGTGACTCATTGCATAGCTGAGTAATAGCTACTTTGAAGTTCTCAATGTTGAGTAAATCACTTGTAATTTGAAAACTATTGCATTTAGAGAATTTAGTATAAATATGTTATTCAGCTACTTTTGGGTCAGCTATAACATAGTAAAATTTCAGACCTGTAGCTCATGGCATAGCTGAGTAATAGCTACTTTTAGGCTATCACTGTTGAGTAAATCACTTATAACTTGAAAACTATTGCATTCAGAGTATTTTGTTTCAATATGTTATTCACCTATTTTGGGGTCAGCTATAACATAGTGAAGTTCCAGACCTGTGGCTCATTGCACAGCTGAGTAATAGCTACTTTAAAGTTCTCACTGTTGAGTAAATCAGTTGTAATTGGAAAACTATTGCCTTTACAGAAATTTGTGCAAATATGTTATTCAGCTACTTTTGGGTCAGCTATAACATAGTGAAATTACAGACCTGTAGCTCATGGCACAACTGAGCAATAGCTGTTCTCGGGCACTGACTGTTGAGTAAATCAGCTATAACTTGAAAAATATTGCATTTGGAGTATTTTGTTAAAATATATTGTTCACCTACTTTTGGGTTAGCTATATCATAGTGAAATTACAGACCTATAGCTCATGGCATAGCGGAGCAATAGCTATTTTCTGGTTCTCACTATTGAGTAAATCAGTTGTAACTTGAAAACTATTGCATTTACAGTATTTTGCTTAAATATGTTGTTCAGCTACTTTTAGGTCAGCTATAACAGAGCAAAAATTCAGACATGTAGCTCATTGCATAGCTGAGTAATAGTTACTTTGAGGTTCTCACTCTTGAGTAAATCAGTTGTAACTTGAAAATTATTACATTTAGAGTATTTTGTTAAATATGTTATTCACAGACGTTTTGGTCAGCTATAACATAGTGAAATTGCAGACCTCTATGTCATGGGATAGCTGAGCAATAGCTTCTTTCAGGTTCTCACTGTTGAGTAAATCATTGTATCCAACCTGTAGGAAATCATGGGCTGGGAATCTGTTAATATGGTCCGATTTGACCTTGGAACCCTCCTTCAAGGTCAAATGAGGATAGCCAAACATAAAAGTGCTTATAACTCGCTTATTATTGGTCCCAGAGGTTGGAATGAAAACCAACCTATAGAAAATCATGAGCTGGGAATTTTTTGGTGTGGTCGGATTTCACCTTGGACCCCTCCTTCAAGGTCAAATGAGGATAGCCAAACTTAAAAGTGCTTATAACTCACTTATTATTGGTCCTAGAGGTTTCGAATGGAAAACCAACCTATAGAAAATCATGGGCTGGGAATCTTTTGGTGTGGTCGGATTTGACCTGGGACCCCTCCTTCAAGGGCAGTTGAGGATAGCCAAACTTACAATTGCTTAGAACTCGCTTATTATTGGTCCTACAAGTTTGGGATGATAAACAAGCTACAGGAAATCATGGGCTGGGAATTTTTTTGTGTGGTCGGATTTGACCTTGGACCCCCTCCTTCCAGGTCAAACGAAGATAGCCAAACTTAAAGTGCTTATAACTCGCGTATTATTGGTCTTGGAGGTTTGGGATGGTAAACCAACATATAGGAAATCATGGGCTGGGATTCTTTTGGTGTGGTCAGATTTGACCTGGGACCCCTCCTTCAAGGGCAGTTGAGGATAGCCAAACTTACAATTGCTTAGAACTCGCTTATTATTGGTCCTACAAGTTTGGGATGGTAAACAAGCTACAGGAAATCATGGGCTGGGAATTTTTTTGTGTGGTCGGATTTGACCTTGGACCCCCTCCTTCAAGGTCAAACAAGGAGAGCCAAACTTAAAAAGTGCCTATAACTCACTTATTATTGGTCCGAGAGGTTTGGGATGGTAAACCATCCTAAATTCTTTGGCTGGGAATCTTTTGGTATGGTCAGATTTGACCTTTGGACCCCTTCTTCATGGTGGAACGAGGATATTGCATTTATAGTATTTCTTTAAATATTTTTAACCTACTTTTTACCCTTGAACAATTACCTTGTTACTTTATTTCATAATACCATTTGCAGGGCACAACTTTTTTGTCGTTTTCTTCTGTCAGCTTCGGAATATCTTTCGAACATGTGTTCAGTTACCATTTACTGTATTTCTGTACAGCCCTTTCCCTGATAATTATGCTTTCCTCTCATTATCACCATCACAAATCAAAAACATTCAGTCAGCTGACACAGTGCCCGTTCACGGGCACTCTCCTCTTGTTAACAGACCTGCTCTGAGGTAGGGGGAGAGAGGGATGAGTTCAGTCCCAGAAGGCAATACCTCCCGAAGGAGAGCATGTCAATTAGTTCCATGAAGTATTAACACCATGCACCTATATACAAATCTCCCCAATATAAGGGCTAATTGTGGATCTGCTGAGCAGCCACTACTGGGCCCAATTGAAAAAGCTCTGAATCAAGCCACATCCTTCAAATAGAACTGTCTGAAGGTGTTATGTTACTTCCAGTGGAAGGCTGAAAGATTTGTTGTAAGGAGACTCCCGACTGGAAGGCCTTAGAAGCAGCAAGGGGCCCTGACAAAATGGGCTTTAACCCGATGTAGGGTGAGGGCCTCCTGACCAGAGAGCTCATAAAATAGGATCACAGTCAGCTTGATCCATGAGGAGATAGTGGCAGGTGAGGTGTCTTGTCAAAACCTTTCTAAAAGGAGACAGAGACTAACTCCTTGTTCTGTCTGAGGTCCTGTCCCAATAAGTAGCGCAGTGCTCTGACTGGACACAGGGGCCTATCAGACTTGAGGGACTTATCCAGAGTTGGGGCCAGGGTTGGCATAACCACTGGGGCCACACCGTCTGGACTCTCCTTGGCCAGTTAGTTCTTGGTACACCTTTGACCAGTCTGACTGGTGTCTGATGTTTTTGTTTTGCCAAGCAAGGATCACACTCCTGCGTTTGCCTGAACCCAGGGCCAAGAGGAAAACAGTCTTGCATGTCAATGCTTCAAAGAGACATCTTTAAGGGGTTTGAATGGAGCCTTGCCAAATGGTGCAACATCAGGGTTAGGTTCCAGGAGGGGATGCCCCTCTGACCCTTAGGTCTGTCTCTATGTGGACTGTCCAAGAGACGAGTGAGATTCTCATCTTGCTGACATTTATTGGTGAATTACCCAGTTGTCAGCAATGACTGATCTGGTTGATCCTCTTGAGGAGCCTCAATTCGTGCTGCCACAACCTCAGAGAAGCCCTGCTGCTTGACTGCTGAGGGTCTAGGAGCCATGCATGCACATCTAAGTTTGAAAGATTCCTGTGAGGAGTCTGATTGAATGGTTGAGTGAGCAGGTTGGGCAGGTACAAAGGGATCTGACTAGACATGGTCACAAGATCCCAGAACCAGGCATGTTGGGCCACCTTAGACCAATCAGAATGAATTCTCCTCCATGGGTAGTCCTGCAACTTCTCCACCACTTGCCCAAGATGGCTACTGGTGGGAAGGCATATGGGTCCAGATCCTCCCATGGCAGACTGATTGTATCACTGTCCATATTGGGGGTGTGGCACCAGTGATACAAGTTGAGGCGGTTTGTTGTTGAGCCAGGTGGCAAAAAAAGGATCACTTGGGGCTAGTGCCATCAAAAGCATATTGCTTGGGAAAACTCGGACAGGAGGGACCATTCTGTCTGGTTTGGCCGAGCCTGGATAGCTTGTCTGCTGTAACATTCAGCCACCTGTAATGTGTCGGGCTAGAGTCACCTGTTTCCTGGAGGACCAGATCAGGATTCTCCATAATAGGGCACAAAGAGGGCCCGACTTCATCCCCCCCCTCTTTCTTAATACAGGCAACCACCATGGTGTTGTCTGTAGCTATAACAGCAAAAGTGTTCAACCAGAGGTCTTGGAACTCTTTTTAGGGCCAAAGGACTGCCCAAGTTCCAGAGAGTTTATGTGTAAATTGCTTCTGGAAGGGACCAGGTCCCCTTGCAGTGTGTTCCCCCTAAGTGAGCACCCACCCTTCTTGATGCATCTGTAAGGATTGAAGAGCATATTTAGTGGGTGTAATGGTTGACCTTGAAGCCCATTGTCTTCCTGCAGCCACCATTTAGGATGGAGCGGAGGGAACTGGGAACGGAGGTCACCTTTTCTAGTGATTCTGGTATCCTCCAGCTGTTCTAGTGCCACTGTATCGACCTCATGTGGGGGTGACCTATGTGGGCTTACTTCTCTATGGCTGTCACTAACCCTATCAGGGGTATCAGCTGCCAGACCGGGCATGTGGGTCAGGGGAGAAGTTTCTGGATTTACATTCAAGGTCTATCAATGCTGTAGGGCAGGTCTGACCTTAACCTCTTTCAAACTGAACTGGAAACCTACTAAGTCGAAGACTTTCTTGAGGTCCAGTTCTAATTTTTACCCCACAGCCCTTAAGGGCTGTCGGGGTATTGTTTTCACCCATGGTGTTGGGATGGGCGGGCGTCCGGGCGGGCGGGTGGGTGGGCGGCGGGAAATAGTTTGTCCGGGCTGTATCTCAGAAACCGTAAGGTGTAGGAAGTTGATACTTGGTAGGGACATTGGTTAGGGGGTGTAGGTGTGCAACGTCATGGACTGACCTTGATTTGACCTTTGACCTTGCCGTAGTGACCTTGAGTTTGAAAATCTTGTCCGGGCTATATCTCGGAAACTGTAAGGTGTAGGAAGTTGATACTTGGTAGGGACATTGGTTAGGGGGTGTAGTTGTGCAACGTCATAGTCTGACCTTGATTTGACCTTGCCGTAGTGACCTTGACCTATAAAATCTTGTCCGGGCTATATCTCGGAAACCGTAAGGTGTAGGAAGTTGATACTTGGTGGGGATATTGGTTAGGGGGTGTAGGTGTACAACGTCATGGTCTGACCTTGATTTGACCTTGCTGTAGTGACCTTGACCTATAAAATGTTGTCCGGGCTATATCTCGGAAACTGTAAGGTGTGGGAAGTTGATATTTGGTAGGGACATTGGTTAGGGGGTGTAGGTGTGCAACGTCATGGTGTGACCTTGATTTGAGCTTTGACCTTGCCGTAGTGACCTTGACCTATAAAATCTTGTCCGGGCTATATCTCAGAAACCGTAAGGTGTAGGAAGTTGATATGTGGTAGGGACATTGGTTAGGGGGTGTAGGTGTGCAACGTCATGGTGTGACCTTGATTTGACCTTGCCGTAGTGACCTTGACCTATAAAATCTTGTCCGGACTATATCTCAGAAACCGTAAGGTGTAGGAAGTTGATACTTGGTAGGGATATTGGTTAGGGGGTGTAGGTGTGCAATGTCATGGTGTGACCTTGATTTGACCTTGCCGTAGTGACCTTGACCTATAAAATCTTGTCCGGGCTATATCTCGGAAACCGTAAGGTGTAGGAAGTTGATATTTGGTAGGGACATTGGTTAGGCTGTGTAGGTGTGCAGCATCATGGTGTGACCTTGATTTGACCTTTGACCTTGCCATAGTGACCTTGACCTATAAAATCTTGTCCGGGCTATATCTCGGAAACCGTAAGGTGTAGGAAGTTGATACTTGGTAGGGACATTGGTTAGGGGCTATAGGTGTGTATTATCATGGTGTGACCTTAATTTGACCTTTTGCCTTGTCCTAGTGACCTTGACCTTTAAAATCTTCATGGACCTTTGGGTCTGTCTTTTGATGCAGATTAAGCAAAAGTCATATTAGAATTTATTAAGAATTTTACTTTCATAACTTCCCATTGTAAGAGATAGAATTTCATCAAGTGAGCCACAGATTTTGCTCCAACACCACAATAAGCATTCATTAAATGTATTACCACTTCTGTATGCATGGTAATATTCAAACCATCTAAACCATAATTCGGCCATGCAGATGTAGATAAAGAGTGTTGAATTTTAGTTTACTGATTAATGCTGTCATCTTGTTATTGAATTATCTTGTTTTAATACTTCATCTTTATACGCATTATCTTTCTTTTAAACATTATTTGTCCATTTAAACATTGTTTGGACCTTTATATAACTGACAGTGCTCTGAAAGTATCCTGAAGTTTGTACTGGTACAGTACTTCTATATCTCATGGTGTTGAAAATATTTCCCTAGGCTGTGGGGTACGGGTATCTCTGATGCTATTTTTCATCTTTACCATTCAAAATTACTCCTGACACAGAGCTACTAAAGACTGTGTATGCTGGAGACAGGTTTAGTGGGAACTGGCTTGGACCAATCAGTCGTACTGGTGGATTGTAGTACTTTGTAATGCCATAGTTAGACCTCCTTCCCCACCACCGATAGAAGACTCCCATTTTACTGTAAACAGACCAAAAGGGAGTGATTGAACTGGCAGGGAAGACCCTGGACGTGAAAAACTCTGGTACTTTCCTTGATGGTTGAAAGGGGTGAGGGAGTAGGCAACCTTGAAGTTATCTACTCCCCTTGCTGAAGAGAAGTTAAAACGGTTCCCGATGTTTCCATCTGAATTATTCAGGGTAATGAGCCACTTCTGCCAGGAGACCTGGTTAAGCTGGTCGTTTCTGGAAGGTGATGCAACTCAGGCCCCTTGTGTCAGCTGACACTGGTCACAGGCAGGGTAAAAGGCAACCTGGGTGGCCAGTCTAATTGGTGTGAGGTCTGACATGGGAAGATTGACTGGTAGTTGTCAGACAAATCTTTGCTTTGACAGTCTTCCTCTTATCTATAGTCACTGTCTGACCAGCTAGGAGGTCCTGAAAAGTAGGCTGGCTGACTGGTCCAGTAGATTGAGATACTGTCATCTCACTAGGACCAGTGACTGGTTTAAGAATTCCTGGTTGGCCTAAACAGCTCTTTGGACCCTTAAAAAGGTTCTGCTGGTCTGTTAGCCAGTCCTGGAGACCTGCCCAGTACCAGGTCCTAACCAGTTACAGGTGAAGCAATGCTCTGTAACCGGTTCCTGGTGGCTCCACAGTTCTGCGAAACTGACTGGTGTTGGCAGAACTGGGTGAATTGGACTACTTCTTAGTAGGGATAAGCTCATATGAAGCTGCCTTCTTTCTATCCGCAGTGGTGGATTCAGCAGCTTTGCTCTGTAACCAACAAGCTCTGTAACCGGTAGGCTGGTGCTTCTCTGCAACCAAAGTTTTTAAGGAGAAAACTCTGTAACCAATGAATTTAGACAGCACAGGTCTGTACCATTAGTTAATCCCTTGGTAGATTTGCCGATCCAGTAGCCTGGTGTTCAGGTTCAGTCTAGTTACTTCACCAGTATCCCTCAGTTTGGTGTGTAGCAACTGTCAATAAGGTTGTGAAAACCGTCACCCAGTCGGTAGGCTCTGTAACCTGTTGGTTGAAGCAATTTTCTGTAGAAAACTTCCTGTTCACCTAACTTGTCACCAGCAATTCTAACCAGCAATTGTAACCAGTGAACCTGCTGTCAGCACTGGATTTGAAGCTGGTGTCTTTCCAGTAAGGGTGGGAACAGCAGATTTCTCTGTAGCCGGCAATGGTCTCTAACTGGTAACCCTGCTGTTATCACTGGACCTGTTGACTGATGCTGCCCTCTTCTTGCCAGTAATGGTGGGAACAGCAGATTTCTCTGTAACCGGCAATCCTGTTTAACCAGTAGCCCTTGCTAGATTTCTGTGTGACCACAACCAGCAGTCTGAGCAGAGCTGGTGCCGGTAACCCTCATCACTGCCTGGCTAGAGACCTTACCGGTAGCCTGAACAGGACTGGTACCGGTCCAAAATTCTGCACTGGGGAGATAAGGGTCTCAATGGTCACAGCACTTCTGATAGGTCAACCCTCTGTAACCGGTCCCCGGTAGCCCCAGTTGTCTTCTTACTCTGGAGCTGCCCCAGCACCCGTACCAAGGTAGGGTCTAATAGGGGTGAAGAGGGCTTGCAGAGGACCCACCAGTAGTCTGAACAGAACTGGTACCGGTAAAACAACCAATTCTTGCTAGCTACCAGGGGACCATACTGGTAGTCTGAACAGACTTGTACCGGCAAAGCTCATCAAGAGGGGTCCCCATCAGTAGTCCGAAGAGAATTGGTACCGGTAAAACTCATCACTTCTTGCTAGCTGAACCAGGCACACTTGGGGATCTGCTTGCTGGTAGTTGTATGAGATCTGTGAAGTCACATGACCAGCACTTCAAAAACTTGTAGATTTCTGTGGCCACTTGTCATCTAAATTCTTCAGGCCAACAGACGAGTTAGCTGGATATCTTGCCAGTTAAAGTCTGTGTTCAGTAATAAATGGTCGTCTTCTTCTTGTGGAAACTTCTGTTAAAAACACGATTCGTCCATTGTTAAATGCGTATCACGTGACCAGGTCCGTGTCACGTGACCAGCATAAGCTGGAAGTGATGACGTCGGACGATGCATTCTTCTAATTCTTCTAATTTCTTCATGTTACTCGACTAGGGAGGAGTAAATGGAGGGTGAATCGTGACAAATATACACTTTTGTTCAGAAGAAGGAATACTGCAGGGACGACACACGAGCTCTCACAACTTCGTCTCGACGTTGTAGTACAAGAAATTTATCAAAAACTGGCCATAAACTGCTATAAAATGCCTCATTTTAATCTTGAAGAGGTCATGATATGCAAGTAACACAATATATATATAATTTCAGATGAAAATAAGCTTAAGAATCGTAGACATTTCCAACTTTCCTTCAAACTTCGAGATCACTTCAAAACACGTCTGCACACTACACGCGCCAAACGAAAAAGATGAACTGATATCACGCTGTCTAGACAGGAAGCAAGTATGATGTGCCACCTAGTGAATGCACACTACTTGACCGGTCCTGCCAGTATTATATACTGGACATCTTTTTCTGGCGTTTGGCAGGACCAGTCGCGCCAACCAGTAAAGCCATTGTTCATTGGATAGGATGTATTAACGCAATAAAATTGATGGTTTTTACCCTACAACCCTTAAGGGTTGTCGGGGTATTGTTTTCACCCATGGTGTTGGGATGGGCATTTGGGCGGGCATTGGGAAAAAGTTGGGCTGTATCTCAGAAACTGTAAGGTGTAGGAAGTTGATACTTAGTAGGGATATTGGTTAGGGGGTGTAGGTGTGCAACGTCATGGTGTGACCTTGATTTGACCTTGCCGCATTGACCTTGAGTTTGAAAATCTTGTCTGGGCTATATCTCGGAAACCGTAAGGTGTAGGAAGTTGATACTTGGTATGGACATTGGTTAGGTGGTGTAGATGTGCAACGTCATGGTGTGACCTTGATTTGACCTTTGACCTTGCCATTATGACCTTGGCCTATAAAATCTTGTCCAGGCTATATCTCAGAAATCGCAAGGTGTAGGAAGTTGATACTTGGTAGGGACACTGGTTAGGGGGTGTAGGTTTGCAACGTCATGGTGTGACCTTGACTTGACCTTTCACCTTGCCATAGTGACCTTCACCTATAAAATCTTGTCCGACCTCTACCTCGGAAACCATAAGGTGTACGAAGTTGATACTTGGTAGGGATATTGGTTAGGGAGTGTAGGTGTGCAACATCATGGTGTGACATTGATTTGACCTTGCCGTAGTGACCTTGACCTATAAAATCTTGTCTGAGCCATATCTCAGAAACTGTAAGGTATAGGAAGTTGATACTTGGTAGGTTCACCTGCCATATTTGAGAGATCTTTCTCATATGACAAAGATATATGGATTGCTGCAACTGTTTATTATATGCACTTTACATAATTGTGCCTTTTCCATTGACATCTATTCTCCAATTGATAAATTTTACAGCTTCATAATTTTTAGTGTACTGGTTAATGCCGTCATCTTGCGATTGCATTGTCTTGTTTTAATACTGTATCTTTACATACATTTTCTTTCTCTTAGATGTTATTTTCTCTACTTAAACATTATTTCTTTTAGATTATGTTTTCTCTATTTAAACATTATTTGGAGCTTTATATAACTGACACTGCTCTGAAAGTATCCAGATCTTTGTACTTTTTCACTACTTCTAGATCTCATGGTGTTGAAAACTATTTCCCCAGGCTGTGGGGTACGGGCATCTCTGATGCTATTTTCTGACTATTTTAGATCTTCCAAGACTGTATGTTGATTGAGAGGCCTCAGTGCCAAGGAATTAAATTTTGACACCCGTGTAAATGGGATTTCAATTCAGCTCTTGATTACACGAGTGTGGTGCATCAAGAGTCAAAGTGATATAACCTTAACTGTTAAAAGGGGCATAATATCCCAACATCCATGTTTGTATGTTCATTGATCATACTTTGTCCAGAATCTTCATTTTATTGCGTTAATACTTCCTATCCAATGGACAATTGCTAATCCGGTCGGCGCAGACCGGCCCGCCAAACGCCAGAAAAAGACGTTCTGTGTTTCCACCGGCTGGCCGGTCCGTAGTACTGTGCACTCCCCAGATGGCGCCTCGTACTTCCTTCCTGTCTAGACAACCTGACGTCATAGCATCTTTTTCGTTTGGCGCGTGTACTGTGCAGACGTGTTTTCAACAATCTCCAGATATTTTAAGGAAAAGTGTGCATTATGACGGATTTTATACCTTATTTGCAAATAATTTATTGTAAAAGTGTTACCTACATATCAAGCACGGATATACATCGAGAAATCTGCTGGAAACGCTCCCTAGTTGACTCAATTTAGTGTTGATGATAGGGCAGTAATCTACGAGAAATATGAAGGCAGCCATTTTCTAGTTTCCTCCCATTCAACATTTGTGTTGTTAAGGGCAGATCGACAATATTTAGAAATATAATGGATATACTACTTACAAGGTATTTTTATCTGTGTTTTTTGTTTGAATGTACCTGCTGTAACCTTCCAGCTACAATCACCATAGAAACGTCTTTTCTAGTACTACAAATAGAAATCACGAGAAACTTCAGTCTACGTAGTTTTGAACACTGTAAAGAAGGAATTCCCCAAGCAAGATGCATTCTTCATCTTCAGAGCGCACTGGTACCGACTTCTCTGCTGTATAGCATCAGTCACACCAGCCTAGCTCGAGTATTTAGTGTTTTTTCAACAGATGCAAGAGGTGCATTCTTCAGATTTCTTCAGAGCGCACTGGTACCGACTTCTCTGCTGTAAAGCATCAGTCACACCAGCCTAGCTCGAGTATATAGTGTTTTTTCATCAGAAGCAAGAGGTGAATTCTTCAGATTTCTTCAGAGCGCACTGGTCCAGACATCTTTGCTGTAAAGCATTTGTCGACTGGCAAGCTCGTATTCAGCCGACCTCGCCTAGTATTTACATAGAAGGAATTTCATCTTAATCACTCTCAGTCCCACCCTTGTGGACCCGGCACTTGTGTCGGTAGTAAGGGCAGTGGATGGCCAGGACACTGGTTTGAGTGCACAGCCGGCTGAGCATCCAACTTCAGACCGGCATCGACCAGGACTTTCATCTTCGTAGCACACTGGTCCAGGCTTCTCTGTTTTTAATCTTCAGCCGACCGGCCAGCTCAAAAGAATACGACCTCTGACGTCATATCCAGTCAGCCAATCGCGTGTCCTTCCGACCAATCACGAAGCAGGTCACGTGTTTTCACCGACCAGGAAGGTCGGAAGTGCGTTCTTTCAGAACTCACGTCTACTGTGATTCAAGTCCCTGCTTTGCAGACCCGACCTTGTTGTCGGTAGTGGGGTTTTGTGTAGGGGTGCGACCGAGCAGTCGACACTCGCCGAGCGAGGCGAATTTCACGAAAATTCGACCCCAATTCTTAGGGTCGATTACTCGTGTATATATAACAACCAATAGAACCGGTTACGTTTTTTAGTTAATAAAACATAAATAACATACCTTACTTTCATTAAATCGCATAATCCACCATTTGTAACATAAAATTAATGATATTATGTGCTGACAATAGCTAATTCAAGCGATTCAAAGCTTTTATCTTTATATTTTTTTTGTTTACGGGAGCCGCCACATTGGATGTCATTTCCTGTTATGGTGGATACTAAATGTCGCGAGGGCTCGATGTCGAGTCGAGTTTTTATCTGCGAGTAATCGACCCGAATTATTTGTACTCGTCCCACCCCTAGTTTTGTGGACTGTAAAGTTGCCGGTAAGGCATCACACAAAGAACGCGAATACTGACGTCATCTCCAGTTAGCCAATCGCGTGCCTTTCCGACCAAATCCCGAAGCTGGTCACGTGTTTTCACCGACCAGCAAGGTCGGAACTGCGTTCTACACAACTTACGTCTACTGTGATACCAGTCCCTCTCTCATGGACCGGCCTTCGTTGTCGGTAGTGGGGTTTGTGGATTAACAGAATACTGCGCATTTGCATGTTTAAGTATCACAAAAGAACGCGACTACTGACGAGCTCCAATCAGCCAATCGCGTGTCTTTCCGACCAGCAGGCTGGTCACGTGACACCGAACACCAAGTGTTTCTAAAAATAGTTCACAAGGGCTTTCCCAGCAACTGTCAAATCTACAATTAGAAGTGCGATTAAAGAAATACTTTAATTAATGGAGGAAACCTACAGCAAGCTGAATTCAACACACAAGATAGTTGTAAAATTGTTTTAGCAACTGTTTAGTACTGGCTACAACTGGTTACAGAGTGTACCGACTGGTGCTGGCTACACAGCCTTGTACACTTGCTTCAACAACTGAGTACAGTGTACCGGCTGGTTCTGGCTACACAGCCTTGTACACTGGCTTCAACAACTGGTTACAGAGTGTCCGGCTGGTACTGGCTACACAGCCTTGTACACTTGCTTCAACCTACCGGTTACAAAGTCTACTAACAGGGTGCTGGCTACACAGTCCTTACTGTACAGTGCTTCACCCCAACTAATAATAATAAAAAAAAAAAAAAAAAATCGACCAGCAGCTGTGAAAATTCATTGGTGACCCCAGCCTGCCAGTTTTTGGCCGGTTACAGAAAATTACTGGTTACAGTAAAGTACCGGGTATGGAGTCCTGGTACTGGACAGAGTTGCCTAAGGTAAATTTGGTTACACAGAATTCTTAGACCATTCAGTGGTCTTGGGGATATGACAGTGATATGACAGTGTCCCAAGCTGCCAGGCAACCTTCCCTTATCACACCTCTCAACAACCTGTTACCGGTGCTGAACTTGACTGGAGAGATAATAAATTTTGTCATCATGTCCGGCCAGGGGGCAGACATCTCACAAATGACAATTGCTCTGTAAATGCTGCACCTTGCAGGCTGCTGCCCCGGGACTAAGAGTCTATTAATGTGAAAAGTTGTGTCAGCCCCACCGGACCACAATATGAACAGAGAGACTGTTAACTTGGATCATTGTCACCAGACCGGACCAGTGTCCGGAGGGACAGAAAATGTTTGTCAGAATACCAAATGTCCCAAATGTGGCGCACAATCTGCCTGTAGGGTCCAGACTAAGCCCTTTTTGGGAACTTAGGAAGCCTTGGGGGCTGGACCCTAGGTAGTACAATAATTATATCCCCAGACGAAAGTCGGGGATATATTGGATTCAGGTCCGTCGCGCCGCCGCCGCCGTAGAAATTTCCTTGTGGACGCGATAACTCAAAAACAAATTAATATTTTTTTTTCAAACTTGGTACACATGTTAAGGGTGCCCAAAGGAAGATCCCTATTTTAAGGTGACCTTAAACTCCCAGTAAAAAAGAACTTATGGCCACCTTAAGGTCAGAAATTGGACTTTTGGCCACTTAGAGCCCTGTAGGTCACAAACTATGATGCTCAGCTGGCTGAAATTTTACCTGACAACATATTAATATGTTCTTAGTACATGTGCCGAAAATCACGACTTTAAGTTGAGGAGAAAATTGTGTTTGAGGCCCATAAATACCCCCACTTGGGGATTTTTTGCTATACTTTTCACATATTTTGCCCTATAATTTGGAAGTGGTAATTCTGATGAGTCTCAAACTGCGCTAGGTATAACTTTGATATGTAATCCTTGTCTGTAGAAAATTTTAGGGCTGTAGGTTTACCCAAAGGGGTCGACTTAAGGTCTCAAAAGTGCCCACAGAGACCCAATTTATGCACTTTTTGCCACTTTCAAGCACTGTAGCTTTAAAACTATGTCTCTCATCTAAGTTAAATATCATCTGGGAATATATCTATGTGTTTTCTTATATGTGCCCCAACATTTAGGCCTTTAATAGACAGTTAACCTGTGTATCAGGACCATAAACACCCACCCGAGTGACCCTTATAAGACATTTTTCACATCTTTTTCCCTGTAACTTGCAGCTATATTGAGTGACACTAAATAAACAAAGGTATTTAATGATATCAGATGAGAAACAAAGAACTCAATGGGGTTGCAGATCTTGTGTAATAGTGAGAGAGGTGTGGAGAAGGGGAGAGGGGTGGGGGTGGGAGGTGGTGGGCTTCATTACATATAACACAAAGGGGAGTCAGAACTGAGATTGTGTCACATATTTAGGTTGCATATATATGGACCACATATATAGGTATAGAGGAAATGAATAACTGAAAACAATTTGCAAATTCTGAAAATAATATAATAAAATTGCAAATTTAATAAGTAAATTAAATTTTTATAAGTTAATACCCTATCCAATGGACAATTGCTTTACCGGTCGGCGCGACCGGTCCCGCCAAACGCCAGAAAAAGACGTCCTGTATATAATACCGGCAGGACCGGTCAGTAGTGTGCATTCGCTAGGTGGCGCATCATACTTGCTTCCTGTCCAGACAGAGTGACGTCAGTTCATCTTTTTCGTTGTCTAAACAGATTTAGACCCCTAGTAAGCTGGTAGCGGGGTCGGTTGGGAGGGCCTTGCCTGTCCATTGGATAGGGTATTAACTTATAAAAATTTAATTTACTTATTAAATTTGCAATTTTATTGCGTTAATACATCCTATCCAATGGACAATTGCTGAATAACTACCGCTTGGTTGGCGGGTAAGCAGCTAGGGACTTCTGTGAACTCATAACAAAACAAAATAGTACAGGCCCATTTGACCTAGGGTCAGAGAACCCCGACAGGTCAAGGTCGGCCACCAACTCACCGGTTAACCGGGAGTCTACCGACGTTGCCCCCCCCTTTTTTCTTTCCTTCCAGAGTCGGTTTGAGAAGGGAAAGATAGAGAGAGAGGGGCTGAGTTCAGTCCCAGAAGAAATAAAACTGCCCAAGCGAAGCAAGTCACAGTTTTTTTTTTTTTTTTTTTTTTTTTTTACAATATGTACATATTTACATATATACAACATCCCCTCACTTCTGGGCCTGGTGGTGCACCTGCTGGGCAGCCACTACAGGTCCCAGGTGGAAAAGCTCTGAGTCAGCCCAGGCAACATCCTTCAAATAGAATTGGGTGAAGGTGTTGTGAGATTTCCAGTGGCAGGCTGACAAGATCTGATCTAAGGAAATCCCTGATTGGAAAGCCTTAGAGGCAGCAAAGGCCCTAACATCATGGGCTTTAACCTGATGTAAGGTGAGGGTCTCCTGGTCAGAGAGCTCATAGCACAGAACCACAGTCTGTTTGATCCATGAGGAGATGGTGGCAGGTGAGATGTCTTTATCAAAACCCGTCTTGAAGGAGACAAAGACTAACTCCTTATTCTGCCTGAGGTCTGCAGTCCTGTCCAAGTAGTAGCGCAGGGCTCTAACTGGACATAGGGACCTGTCACCCTTGAGTGACCTATCCAGAGATGGTGCCAGGGCTGGGATGACCACTGGTGCCACACTATCTGGACCTTCCTTAGCCAGCTGGTTCTTGGATAGGAAGCTGGGTGAGGGGTACAAAGACACCTGAGACCAGTCCGACTGGTGTCTGATGTTCTTATGTAACCAAGCATGGATCTCACTCCTGCGTTTACCTGAACCCAAAGCCAGCAAGAAAACAGTCTTGAAAGTTAGATGTTTCAAGGAGGCCTCTTTCAGGGAATCAAAGGGAGCCTTTGTGAGCTGATGTAAAACCAGTGAAAGGTTCCAGGAGGGGATGCCCCTCCTGCCCTTAGGTCTGTCTCTATGGAAACTATCCAGGAGACGAGTGAGATTCTCATCTTTGCTGACATTAATGGTGGAATTGTCCAGTTTGTCAGCAATGGCGGATCTGTAGCCATCAATAGTGCTTGGTTGTAACTTCTTCTCCTAAAACAAGTGCAGGAGGAAGTCAGCAATGGCTTTCAGAGGTGGTGCCCTGAAGTCCACCTGATTACTGAGGCACCACTGGTAAAAAAGGTCCACTTGCCTCATAGACAGATCTGGTTGATCTTCTTTGAGGAGCCTCAATTCGTGCTGCCACTGCCTCAGAGAAGCCTTGCTCCTTGATTGCTGAGGCTCTAGGAGCCAGGCATGTAGGTTCAGATTCGACAGGTTCCTGTGAAGGACCTCGTTGAATGACTGAGACACTAGGTTGGGTATGCTGGGCAGACACAGTGGGATCTGGCTTGACATTGCTACCAGGTCCCAAAACCAGGGCATGTTGGGCCACCCTGGAGCAATCAGAATTATTCTGTTGCAGGGGTAGTCCTGGAGCTTCTCCACCACTTTGCCCAAGATGGCTGCCGGTGGGAAGGCGTATGGGTCCAGGTCCTCCCAGGAGAGGCTGAGTGCATCCACTGCCCAAGCCTGGGGGTCTGGTACCGGTGATACAAACTGTGGTAGTTTGTTGTTGAACCTGGTGGCAAACAGGTCCACTTGTGGCTGATGCCACCTTGAACATACAGCTTGGAACACTTCTGGATGAAGTGACCACTCTGTTTGAATGGTCTGGCCAAGCCTGGATAGCTTGTCTGGTATCACGTTCAGCCGGCCGGGGATGTGACGTGCCCTGAGGGTTACTTGCTGCCTGGTACACCAGGACAGAATTCTCCACAGTAGGGCACACAGAGAGTCCGATTTCATCCCCCCTTCTTTGTTGATTTAGGCAACCACTGTTGTGTTGTCTGTAGCTACCAACACTGTCTTGTTGAAGACTAGGGTTTGAAACTCTTTTAGAGCTAGAAATACTGCTTTCAGCTCCAAGTGGTTATATGTGTAACTTGCTCTCTGGTAGGGACCACTGTCCCCTTGCAGTATGTTCGTCTAAGTGATCGCCCCACCCTTCTTTTGATGCGTCTGTAAAGATTTGCAGAGCATGTTTTAGAGGGTGTAATGGTTGACCCAGAAGCACATTGCTTTCCTCCAGCCACCACCTTAGATGGGGGTGGAGGGATTTGGGGACCGGGATCACCTTTTCCAGTGACTCTGGGACCCTCCAGTTGTTTTTCAAGTGCCACTGTATGGGTCTCATGTGTAGTCGCCCTAAGTGGACTTGCTTTTCTGTTGCTGTGAGCAGACCTATGAGGGACATGAATTGTCGGACCGGGCAAAGCGGATCCGACAATATTGATCTGATCTTGTGTGTCAAGGCCTGCCAACGTTCTTCTGTTGGTCTGACCTTGCCCTCTTTCAGGTCGAACTGGTAACCTACGAAGTTGAAGACCTGTTTGGGAACCAGCTCTGACTTTTCCTTGCTCACCAGCCACCCTAATTCCTGACAAAGTGTGACTAGGGTTTGAGTATGCTGGAGACAGGTGTGGTGGGTAGAAGCTCTCACCAGCCAGTCGTCTAGGTACTGGTGGATCCTTATACCCTTCTGAAAAGCCAGTTTGACCTCTTTGGCCACCACTGTGAACTCCATGGGAGCTGTGGACAGGCCAAAGGGAAGGGCTTTGAACTGGTAGGACCGACCCTAGAGGTGAAAGCGCATGTACTTCCTGGACTGACTGTGAATTGGTATGTGGAAGTATGCTTCTTGAAATCTATGGATGTGACCCACTCCACTGCTTGGAGGGAGGTTCTTATTGTCTCTGGGGTTTCCATCTTGAACGTCCCTGTGTTTAAAAAGGTGTTCAAGGTGCTCAGGTCTAGGATCGGTCTCCACCGGTTGTTGGGTTTGGGTACCAAAAAGCCGGTTGTAAAACCCCAGTGAGTTTGATTTTCCACCGGTTCGACTGCATTCTTGTTTATCAGCTGATACAGTGCCTCTAAAAGGAAGGACTGTTTGGTTGGATTGTGGTAGTTGCTTATTACAGTCGGTGACCTCGTCAAGTGGGGTCTGAACCGGAAGGGGAGAGTGTAACCCTCCCGCAATCTCTAGCCACTGTCTGACCAGCTGGGACCCGAAAGGGTAGGCTGGCTGACTGGTCAGGTAGCTTGACAGGCATTTCACCGGGGCCAGTGACTGGTCAAAGAATTCCTCTGTAACCAGTTCCTTAGGCTGCCACTGGTTGGCCTAAACAGCTGTTTTTGCCTTTAAGGAACTTCTGCCGGTCTGTCAGTCAGTCCTGGAGACCTGCCCAGTACCAGGCCTTAAACGGTTATACGTGAGGCAATGCTCTGTAACCGGTTCCTGGTGGCTCCACAGTTCTGCATAAACTCACCGGAGTTGGCAGAACTGGGTGAACTGAACTACTTCTTAGCAGGGATAGGCTCATATTAAGCTGCCTTCTTCCTGTCCAGAGTGGTGGTTCAGCAGCTTTTCTCTGCAACCAACAAGCTCTGTAACCGGTCAAATCGATAGGCTGGTGTCTCTCTGTAACCAAAAATTTTGGGACCGCACAGATCCAGCACAGTACCTGAGTACTTCACCAGTATCTCTAGATCTCGTGAAGCAACTGTCCCTGAAGGTTGTGTAAACCAGCACTCGGATGGTAGGCTCTGTAACCGGTTGGTTAAAGGAATTTACTGAAGAAACTTCCTGTCCAACTAACTTGTCACCCTCAATTCTCTGTAACCGGGAAACCTTGTAACCGGTGAACCTGTTGTCAGCACTGGATTTGCAGCTGGTGCCTTGCCAGTAATGATGGGAACAGCAGATTTCTCTGTAACCAGCAGCCTGTAACCGGCATCACTCCGGTTCCGGAACCGGCATCATTCCGGTTCCGGAACCGGCAATTCTCCGTAACCAGTAGCCCTGCTGTATTTCACCACCAGCAACTCTGAAACCGGTAGTCCTGTGAAACCGGTAGCCCTTGCTGGATTTTTGTGACCACAAACGGCAGTCTCAGCAGAACTGGTGCCGGTATCCCTCAGCACAGGCTGGCTAGTGACCCTACCGGTAGCCTGAACAGGACTGGTACCGGTCCAAAAATCTGCACTGGGGAGATAAGGGTCTCAATGGTCACCGCGACTTCTGGTAGGTGAACCCTCTGAGCAGCCGCACCGGTGGTCTGAACAAGACTGGAACCGGTACCCCCAACAGTCACACCAGTGGAAAGGCCTCTGGTGGAGGTTCCAGTATCAACACAGGGCTGATCAATGGAAACCACTGAAGGGGGGTTCCTTGACAACTTCACAGGAACATGACTGGAACCGGTACCCCAACAGTCCCACCAGTGGAAAGGCCTCTGGTGGAGGTTCCAGAATCAAAAAGGGGTGATCACTGTCAACCACTGAAGGGGTTTCTTCACAGGAACAGCACCCACCGGTAGTCTGTACAGACCGGAACCGGTACCCCCAACAGTCCCACCAGTGGAAAGGCCTCTGGTGGAGGTTCCAGTATCAAAACAGGGCTGATCACCGGAACCACTGAAGGGGGGGTTTCTTGACAGCTTCACAGGAACATGACTGGAACAGGTACCCCAACAGTTCCACCAGTGGAAAGGCCTCTGGTGGAGGTTCCAGGATCAACAGGACTGATCACTGGTAACCACTGAAGGGGTTTCTTCACAGGAACATGAACCACCGGTAGTCTGTACAGACTGGAACCGGTAAAACCCATCACTAGTGCTCCCCACCGGTAGTCTGACCAGAACTGGTACCAGAAAAACTCATCACTTCTTGTCAGCTGAACCAGTCACGCTTGGGGATTTGCTTGCCGGTAGTTGTGTTGAGATCTGTGAAGTCACATGACCGGCACCGGCAAAATTTGCAGAATTCAAAGACTATTTGACATCTAACTTCTTCAGGTCAACAGACGAGTTGCTGGAATTCTTCTTGCCAGTTAAAAAGTGTTTGTAGAGTGATAAATACTCGTCTTTTCTTCTAAAACTTCTGTTGAAAACACGATTCCTCCATTGTTAAATGCGTATCACGTGACCTCCATTGTTGAATGCGTATCACGTGACCAGGTCCGTGTCACGTGACAAGCATAAGCTGGAAGTGATGACGTCAGACGATGCATTCTTCTTTCCTTCAAATATCGTCTCGTCGACATACACTCAGTGTTACTCGACCAGGTAGAAATAAAAGGAGGGTGAATCGTGGAAACTACACGCTTCTAAACAGCAGAAGGAATGCTGCAGGGACGACACACGACCTCTCACCCACGACTTCGTCTCGACGACAAGTACACAGAAATTCTTCAAAACTGGTTATAAAGTGCTGGATAATGCCTCGTTTTAGTCCTGGAGAGGCAGTGATATGTATGAACACAATAAATATATATAAATTCGTAGAATAAGCCGCGTTTCCTTCAAAACTTGGAGATAATTTCATAACGCGTCTGCACACTACGCGCCAAACGAAAAAGATGAACTGACGTCACTCTGTCTGGACAGGAAGCAAGTATGATGCGCCACCTAGCGAATGCACACTACTGACCGGTCCTGCCGGTATTATATACAGGACGTCTTTTTCTGGCGTTTGGCGGGACCGGTCGCGCCGACCGGTAAAGCAATTGTCCATTGGATAGGATGTATTAACGCAATAAAATAATAATATAAATAATTTTTTTTTAAATAATATTTTATTTGTGAACAAATATAGAAACAGATATGCGCTTTTGGGATTATGAATTTTAGAATGGACATTGAATCATCAATCATTTAAATACTTTGAAGGAAGATTGAAAAGTATGATGAGTTGAGTTAAAAATAATATTTTATTTGTCAACAAATATAGAAACAGATATGCTCTTTTGGGATTATTATTTTAGAATGGACATTCAATCATCAATCATTTAAATACTTTGAAAATAGGTTTAGAGTTATCATTGCAGGAAGATTGAAAATATAATTTGAGTTATGTATTCGGCGTCTGGGGATACACCATCTTCCTTGGGAAGATATAAACAGAGTAGATTGATGTGCTGAAGTTCATATAATAATGGGTAATTGTGTTTTAAAAAATTCCCGATCAAAACCTGTGGCGTGAGTGATGACCTGTCTGGGGATATGTTGGCGCTGAGTTGGCCCAATCTAGTTTATTGTTGCAGGAGGGATACCTACGTCCATATACCTATACAAGGACAATCCAGGAAATGCCTGAGATTTCACATCCAAGGTCGGGCATACCAGTTCAAGACCCTGCCATTCGGTTTGTCCACAGCGCCTTGGAGTTCACCGTGATACCAAAGGAGGTGAAATTGATGGCCATACACAAGGATTTAAGAAACCACCAGTACCTAGACGACTGGTTGGTGAGAGCCAGATCCCACCAGGCTTGTCTCCAACATACACAGGAACTAGTAAGTAATGTGTCAGCAACTAGGTTGGCTGGTGAACTTAGAGAAATCACAGCTGGAGCCCAAACAAGACTTCGATTTTGTAGGCTACCAGTTCGACCTCAGGTCTGATCCGGTCCAACTGACCCCAGACCGGTGGCAGAACCTTCAAGAGAAAATACTGAAATTGCTATCTCTACCGGCTTGCCCGGTCCGGGAATTCAGGTCCGTGATAGGCTTACTAACAGCTACAGAAAAGCAAGTTCATGTAGGCCAACTTCATATGAGACTCATTCAGTGGCATCACAAACACAACTGGAGGGTCCCAGAATCACTGGGGAAGGTGATCCCAACCCCCAGTTCCTTGCACCCCCATTTACAATGATGGCTGAAGGAAGACAATGTACTTACAGTCCAACCATTACACCCAATAAAACATGCTCTGCAAATAATTACAGACTCATCAATAGAAGGGTGGGGCGCTCGCTTAGACGAGCACTTTGCAAGAGCAACCTGGTCCCCTCCGGGAAGCAAGCTGCATATAAACTATCTAGAACTTAAAGCAGTCTTTCTGGCTTTAAAAGAGTTCTAAGACCTTTGTTCAACAAGATAGTACTTGTAGCAACTGACAACACCACAGTAGTGTCATACATAAACAAAGAAGGAGGCATGAGGTCGTGCCCACTTTGGCCCTACTATGGAGAATCTTGACCTGGGTACCAGGAAACAAGTGACTCTAAAGCACGACACATTCCAGGCCAGCCGAATGTGGTAGCAGACAAGCTATCCAGGCTAGGCCAGACCATCCAAAGGTGGCACCGGCCCAAAATAGACTTATTTGCCACGAGGTTCAACAACAGGTTGCCTCTGTTTGTGTCACCGGTACCGGATCCCCTGGCCACAGCAGTGGATGCGCTCAGTCGGCCATGGTAGGATCTGAAAGCATACACCTTCCCACCATCAACGATATTGGGCAAGTGGTGGAGAAGTTGCAAGACTCCCCATGCAAGAGAATCATTCTGATTGCTCCGGGGTGGCCCAACATGCCTTGGTTTTGGGATCTAGTGGCCACGTCCAGCCAAATCCCACTGAGCCTGCCCAGTATGCCCAACCTGTTGACAGCCATTCAATCAGACTCCTCACAGAAATCTGACGAACCTTAATATCCATGCAGGGCTCCTAGAGCCTCAGCAATCGAGGAGCAGGGCTTGTCTTGAGGCAGTGGCAGCAAGAGTTGAGGCTCCTCAAAGGGGATCAATCAGATCAGGCTATGAGGCAAGTGGGCCATTGTTACAAGTGATGTATCATTCATCAGGTGGACTTCGGGGCCCCCCTGTAAAGTTAGTTGCTGACTTCCTTATGTACCTATTTCAGGACAGGAAGTTGCAGCCCAGCACCATTGATGGTTACAGGTCAGACATTGCTGATAGACTGGGAAATTCGCCCATCAATATCAGTAAGGATGAAAATCTCACTCGTCTCCTGGATATTTTCCACTGAGACAGACCCAAAGGCCGGAAGGGAATCCCTTGCTGGAACCTCTCCCTGGTTTTTGCACCAGCTGACAAGTGTCATTTTGAACCAATTAAAGAGGCCTCCTTGAAGCATTTGACCTTCAAGACATTTTTCCTCTTGGCCCTGGGGTCGGGCAAGAGTAGAAGTGAGATACATGCTTGGCAAAACAGAAATATTAGACACCAGTCCGACTGGTCAAGGTGTCCCTGTACCCATCACCCAGCTTGCTTTCCAAGAATCAGCTGGCCAAAGAGGGTCCAGACAGTGTGGCCCCAGGGGTATAACAGCCCTGGCCCCCAACTCTGGATAGATCCCTCAAGTCTGACAGGTCCCTCTGTCCAGAGCACTGCGCTACTATTTGGACAGGACCTCGGGCAAAATAAGGAGGTGGTTTTTGTCTCCTGTAAGAAAGTTTTTGACAAAGACATCTCACCTACCACTATCTCCTCTTGGATCAAGCAGACTGTGATCCTATGTTATGAGCTCTCTGACCAGGAGGCCCACACTTTACATCAGGTTAAAGCCCATGATGTCAGGGCCTTTGATGCTTCTAAGGTCTTCCAGTCGGAAGTTTCCTTGGATACAGTCTTGTCAGCCTGCCTCTGAAGTCACATAATACCTTCACATAGTTCTATTTGAAGGGCGGGGCTTTGGGCTGATTCAGAGCTTTAACAATTGGGCTCAGTAGTGGCTGCTCAGCAGATCCACAAGTGGCCCTTAGATTGAGGAGATTTGTATATATGTGTAAACGGTTTCTTCATGTACATAATTAAATGTGGCGTGCTTCCTTCGGGAGGTTTATTTGCATTCTGGGACTGAACTCATCCCTCTCTTCCCCTACCTCAGAGCAGGTCTGAAAAGGGGGGGGGGGGGGGGGGGGGGGGGGGAGGCAACGGCGGTATAGCCCGGACCGTAGGACGTAGGTTACAATTTGCTATTACTTGTGAGTTCACATAAGTCCCTAGTAACTTACCCGCCGGCCGAGCGGTAGTTATTCAGCAATTGTCCATTGGATAGGAAGTATTAACGCAATAAAATTGCAAATTTAATAAGTAAATTAAATTTTTATAAGTTAATACCCTATCTAATGGACACACAAGACCCTCCCACCGACCCCGCTATCAGCTTACTAGGGGTCTAATAGGTTTAGACAACGAAAAAGATGCCATGACGTCAGGTTGTCTAGACAGGAAGGAAGTACGAGGCGCCATCTGGGGAGTGCACAGTACTACGGACTGGCCAGCCGGTGGAAACACAGGACGTCTTTTTCTGGCGTTTGGCGGGCCGGTCTGCGCCGACCGGATTAGCAATTGTCCATTGGATAGGGTATTAACTTATAAAAATTTAATTTACTTATTAAATTTGCAAATTTATAGGAAAACATTTGGTTTGATCATGCATAATGCAATACTTCTTGCTGCCAATTTATTTTTTTATAATGTGTATGTAAACATTCAAAATAAATGTTGTACTTGAAATTCTGACTTTTTCCTTATTAAGTCTTACAAAACGATATTTGAAAATTGCAATGTAATTTTCTACAGCTTTGTAAAGGAACATTACAATGAAAAGCACTGGCAAACTACCATAAAAATGTTTAGTCTGTAATCTGATCCATTTTTAAAATGAGCCTGTCAAGTATACATTGTAGCAATGCATTCAAATGAAGATGTTCTTAAGTGGTCTGTAAACATTATTTTTCTGCACTCAGTACAAAGTTGTCTCATTTTGTACCAAGAACCTGATGTCGAATAAAAGTGAAGTCAGCATTGCATTACAGGTTGTATCCATATTTGTACTTTTGAAGATTCAACAAAGGGTTCACGTCACTTGCCTCTAAACTTGTGATATGTTAGAGATTTTGATTCTTGTGTGTAGCCTTAAAGTCGACAAGTTATTAGCAGTTATTTTATGCCAAATGGTTTCAGTAGACACTTGTCTTTCAATACTACGGTATCATGCCATACAACATATACAGGAATGGGCAGAAAGTGCTATAAAGTAATGGGGTAAACCAACAAAGATTCAACAATACACACCAAAAATAGATGCGCGTGATCTGTTGAAGAAAATTGGTACACAAAACAAATTCAAGGTAAGTTGCATCCAAGAGGAATGAGAGCACAATCAATCTGACGTACACAAAAGTTTATTTTCCACATCTTGTCAGTCAACAGGACAACAAATTATACTTTAATAAAAGTAAGAAATGATAAAATGCTTAGAACAATATTTACATTCTAACAAATGCTTCACAATTATTATAAACAGATGTAACACAGACCACACAATTCTATATATTCACTAAAAGACCAACATAATTTCCAAAAATACTAACACTGAAGAACAGGCTTTTGTGGAAATGGAAACTGTAAATTATTATCTGGATTGCTACAACTGTTACAGTACAGTATAATCTAAATATAACATTTAATTGATGCAAGAAAATGACCCTTTTTAAATATATTTAGTCTATTTACTAAACTGACCACCCCATCACAAGTTTAAATTCAATAGAAGAGTAAAACATAAAAAGGGCCCATGTTAACTAAGCTGTGAGTGAACTACAAGCCTTTCATTGTGATATGTGAATTGAATTGATAAATTCTCTTGTAAGATTAACTTCTCACCTGCAACTCTGGTTATTTTATATGTTTAGTTTTATAGAAGATAACCACATTATATGAAATTTATTTCTAAATTTCGGTGATATTTGTACATATTTATTATGGTGGTGCAATGTTATTTCGATGTATTAAGATTTCGTGAATGGATCATGTTTTGCCACAAAATTGACAAAAATCTAAACATTTTATTTGTGATAAAGTTACACAACTGACCACTCCTTCTGGGGTATGACAACTGCATGTATGAAGGACAGAAAAGATGTTGTAATGATGTTGCTAATGACAATTTACGATAAATTTATATATGCATCACAATAACATAAAACAACCATATATTTATACAAATGGTTTCATAAACGTACCCTGGCTCAAAGCCTGTACATTGTGAAATTCTTTTTCAGTTGACAAATAAGTTTGCTGATCAGATAACTTTCTTAAAATGCCTATACTGTAATAAATGCTTCTATTAAGGGCATTAAACAGATAATCAGCCTAATTTTACAAATTGTATGAAAAAATACAAGTACGTTGTGTACATTTTCAAAAATTAAATTCTACCAAGAACTTGAAACCACCATTCCACGAATGTCTTGTGTTACCAGCTGCTGTCATACTGTCAGTCTCTTGTGGAAAATTTCCTCAACACTGAAAGGAGTATTTACTTTGTATGTCCAGAACTGTGTGCTAAATCATTTTTACAATATAATAAAAACTTCAACTGAGTCATGCTCTACAGTTTAGAACTCCAGATACTTGTTATTAGAAAGCCCAGCCCACCCAATTCAGACTAACTTGAACAATCTTGGGTCAAAAGTTTAAGCAATACACACTACTTTAAGACTGAAAACTACCAAGGTACCAGCAAATAGAATTGGCAGAACTTATCTTGCTCACAGATTCAAAATGAACCATTTAAAGTGCCAAATTGATGTGTACATCATCCACCTCGCCAATATCCACAAAGGTTAAATCAAACTGCAAACAATTTATCGGCCAAGAAAGCATTCACCACTCCAGAGATATGTTTTAATGTGGCTACTGAAGCAAGTAACCAAACCCAATATGACAGGGCTGGGACATTTGTTCTATTTGACCATAGTCAAGCTGTGAAGCATTGCCTGCCAATTCCCTTAAGCTAAATTAACAAAATAGGTGGGAAAATATGAAGTGCATGTTCCCTGAATTATATATAGTTATTTCAAAAGTAGATTTTATAAAGTTCACCTACATAAACGCCCTTTGTGCCTCCTACATATATATTTATATGTACTTTGTAGTAGAAAGTCTGAAATATGCTGCTATTGGCACTCCAACTTAAGCTAGAAGAACCACAATGCATGAAAATAAAAATTCCAAAAATGTCACAATAATCATTAAATAATCTTCCATTAAAAAATTCCTTTACAATCCTTGTCAGGCAACCCAATACTTTGGCCATACTCTAAACCTAAGAATTCCCCACAAGCAGGATGACATTCAAAGTGTCCCAACACTTCCTCTAAATTTATAAGAAGTTCAAGCATTACCCAACACCTGTGTAGACTATAAAAGCAACCATAACAAGCAGTATATAAAACATAATCTATATTGGTCCCTGTTTTAAACTTTTACTTAAAACCATTGCACTTAACAGTTAATTGCAGCTTAACAATTGATATACAATCTACAGTTGCAAAGCTATATATTAATATATACACCTATTTATTTACATACTTTTTATTTGCTATATATAAACTGTTCTAGTCCAGACATTTATCACTATCATCCAACTGTCTAGCCCACACCATAACAAAAAAGACGCTATTTTATTTACGACTTGACACAAAACTATGCCACTTTGATAATGTTTCACATTCACACCAATGATATAAAAGCAGATCTCTCACACAAAATACCATAAAATATCATCAGCTTGGGAACCTTGCCCCAATTCCCTTACAACCAGAAATATAAAATTCTGATGAAAAATAAAATGTATATTATTTGGTAAAAAAATGCACATGTACACAACTCCTATCACATGTATTTATGTTCTTTTTCTTCTGTTTTTTTTTTTTTTTGCTGACTAAGTAGTAATGACTAGCTTCAAAACAACTTTAATTTCTGTATCATTACATACAACAGCCAATTTTAACACATGAATCACTATTTTAGCAGTTTGGAGGTTAATCTACATGTCTGAAATGTCTGAATAAATACTTCACATACTTTCTTCAAACTACTTTAAGCTACACAAAATTTGCCTCATAAATACACATGAACATTACATTACATACAACAGTGTAAAATGGTCACAATATAGTAATACACTATTTTTGCAAAAAGGAGACTTACAAAAGCAGATAATGGATATTTTTATTAATCGTTTACCAATATTTTTCATCTGGCCAGATGTACAATGGGGGAAAAGAACTTTTCACGCTACGTGTTAACTACACAAGTTATAAGTGAACTAGAGGATCGCTCGCAAAAAAAAAAGATAATGTTTTTGCTACGTCCCGAAAAGGATATAAAGGTGAGTGCTAAAGTATTAAGAAAATGCTTCGTTTCTAGCCTTATACTGTTGTGGCAACCAAAGTCAGCGCAGTCTGCTCTATCTAGCACGGTTTTCAAGATATAAGCATTTTTGTGTTTTGCAAAAAATAAAAAAATTAAAAATGTCCGCTATATTTGGCGAGACAAAAATATTTTGAAAATTGGCATGGCTACTCTGCAGAGATACCCAGCAGGTCCAAAATTTTGTTGAGTTCGCTCCATATAGCACGGTTTTCGAGATATAAGCATTTTGTGTTTTGCAAAAACTTTGAAAATTCAAAATGGCCACCATTTTTGGGGAGACAAAAATTTTTGTCAAGACCACTGCCGTGGTGTGTATCTCCCACCGAGCATTAAAGCAGAAGAAATAGCTTTTCCGAGATATTCACAATTTTTCATTTTCGTGTGTGAAAGGTCTTCCAAAGGTAGGTGAATCAGTTATTTGAGAAAAATTGGCTATCTGCAATACTATTAAGAGATAATTCACATTTACTCATTTTGAGTAGGTGAATAATTATCTATGGGTCTGAAACTTCAAGTGAAAGCTCTCCCACAAGTAGGTGAATGAGTTATTTGAGAAAAATTGGCTATCTGCAATACTTTTAGAGATAATTCGCATTTACTCATTTTGAGTAGGTGAGTAATTAGCTATGGGTCTGAAACTTCACCATGTGAAAGCTCTCCCACAAGTAGATGAATGAGTATTTGATAAAAATTGGGTATCCGCAATACTTTTAGAGATAATTCGCATTTACTCATTTTGAGTAGGTGAATAAATAGCTATGGGTCTGAAACTTCACAGAGTGAAAGCTCTCCCAAAAGTAGGTGAATGAGTTATTTGAGAAAAATTGGCTATCTGCAATACTTTCAGAGATAATTCACATTTACTCACTTTGAGTAGGTGAATAATTAGCTATGGGTCTGAAACTTCACCAAGTGAAAGCTCTGCCAAAAGTAGGTGAATGATTTATTTGAGAAAAATTGGCTATCTGCAATACTTTTAGAGATAATTCGCATTTACTCATTTTGAGTAGGTGAGTAATTAGCTATGGGTCTGAAACTTCACCAAGTGAAAGCTCTCCCAAAAGTAGGTGAACGAGTTATTTGAGAAAAATTGGCTATCTGCAATACTTTTAGAGATAATTCGCATTTACTCATTTTGAGTAGACGAGTAATTAGCTATGGGTCTGAAACTTCACCAAGTGAAAGCTCTCCCAAAAGTAGGTGAATGATTAATTTGAGAAAAATTGGCTATCTGCAATACTTTTAGAGATAATTCGCATTTACTCATTTTGAGTAGGTGAGTAATTAGCTATGGGTCTGAAACTTCACAGAGTGAAAGCTCTCCCAAAAGTAGGTGAATGAGTTATTTGAGAAAAATTGGCTATCTGCAATACTTTTACAGATAATTCGCATTTACTCATTTTGAGTAGGTGAGTAATTAGCTATGGGTCTGAAACTTCACCAAGTGAAAGCTCTCCCAAAAGTAGGTGAATGATTAATTTGAGAAAAATTGGCTATCTGCAATACTTTTAGAGATAATTCGCATTTACTCATTTTGAGTAGGTGAGTAATTAGCTATGGGTCTGAAACTTCACAGAGTGAAGGCTCTCCCAAAAGTAGGTGAATGAGTTATTTGAGAAAAATTGGCTATCTGCAATACTTTTAGAGATAATTCGCATTTACTCATTTTGAGTAGGTGAGTAATTAGCTATGGGTCTGAAACTTCACCAAGTGAAAGCTCTGCCAAAAGTAGGTGAATGAGTTATTTGAGAAAAATTGGCTATCTGCAATACTTTTAGAGATAATTCACATTTACTCATTTTCAGTAGGTGAGTAATTAGCTACGGGTCTGAAACTTCACAGAGTGAAAGCTCTGCCAAAAGTAGGTGAATGAGTTATTTGAGAAAAATTGGCTATCCGCAATACTTTTAGAGATAATTCGCATTTACTCATTTTGAGTAGGTGAGTAATTAGCTATGGGTCTGAAACTTAACAGAGTGAAAGCTCTCCCAAAAGTAGGTGAATGAGTTATTTGAGAAAAATTGGCTATCTGCAATACTTTTAGAGATAATTCGCATTTACTCATTTTGAGTAGGTGAGTAATTAGCTATGGGTCAAACTTCACCAAGTGAAAGCTCTCCCAAAAGTAGGTGAATGATTAATTTGACAAAAATTGGCTATCTGCAATACTTTTAGAGATAATTCGCATTTACTCATTTTGAGTAGGTGAGTAATTAGCTATGGGTCTGAAACTTCACCAAGTGAAAGCTCTCCCAAAAGTAGGTGAATGAGTTATTTGAGAAAAATTGGCTATCTGCAATACTTTTAGAGATAATTCACATTTACTCATTTTGAGTAGGTGAGTAATTAGCTATGGGTCTGAAACTTCACCAAGTGAAAGCTCTCCCAAAAGTAGGTGAATGAGTTATTTGAGAAAAATTGGCTATCTGCAATACTTTTAGAGATAATTCGCATTTACTCATTTTGAGTAGGTGAGTAATTAGCTATGGGTCTGAAACTTCACCATGTGAAAGCTCTCCCACAAGTAGATGAATGAGTTATTTGATAAAAATTGGGTATCCGCAATACTTTTACAGATAATTAGCATTTACTCATTTTGAGTAGGTAAATAATTAGCTATGGTTCTGAAACTTCACCATGTGAAAGCTCTCCCAAAAGTAGGTGAATGAGTTATTTGAGAAAAATTGGCTATCTGCAATACTTTTAGAGATAATTCGCATTTACTCATTTTGAGTAGGTGAGTAATTGGCTATGGGTCTGAAACTTCACCATGTGAAAGCTCTTCCAAAAGTAGGTGAATGAGTTATTTGAGAAAAATTGGCCATCTGCAATACTTTTAGAGGTAATTCGCATTTACTCTTTTTGAGTAGGTGAGCAATTAGCTATGGGTCTGAAACTTCACCAAGTGAAAGCTCTTTGGGATAGCTGCTCTGCAGAGATACCCTGAAGATCAAAAATTTCGTTGAAATCGCTCTATGTAGCACGGTTTTCGAAATATTAGCATTTTTGTGTTTTGCAATTTTTGCGCAAAAATTCGAAAATTCAAAATGGCCGCCATTTTTGGCAAGACAAAATTTTTTTTGAAAATTGGCATGGCTACTCTGCATAGATACCCTGCGGGTCAAAAATTTCGTCGAAATCGCTCTATCTAGCACGGTTTTCGAGATATAAGCATTTTTGTGTTTTGCAATTTTGCGAAAAATTCGAAAATTCAAAATGGCCGCCATTTTTTGCGAGAAATTTTTTGTTTGAAAATTGGCAGCTACTCTGCAGAGATACCCTGCGGGTCAAAAATTTCGTTGAAATCGCTCTATCTAGCAGGGTTTTCGAGATATAAGCATTTTTATGTTTTGCAATTTTTGCGAAAAATTCGAAAATTCAAAATGGCCGCCATTTTTGGCGAGACAAAAATTTTTTCAAAATTGGGATAACTACTCTGCAGAGATACCCTGTGGGTCAAAAATTTCGTCGAAATCGCTCTATCTAGCACGGTTTTCGAGATATAAGCATTTTTGTGTTTTGCAATTTTTGCGAAAATTTCGAAAATTCAAAATGGCCGCCATTTTTGGCGAGACAAAAATTTTTTGAAAATTGGGAAAAGTACTCCGCAGAGATATCCTGCGGGTCAAAAATTTTGTCGAAATTGCTCTATCTAGCACGGTTTTTGAGGTATAAGCATTTTTGTGTTTTGCAATTTTTGCGAAAAATTCGAAAATTCAAAATGGCCGCCATTTTGGGCGAGACAAAATTTTTTTCAAAATTGGGATAACTACTCTGCCGAGATACCCTGTGGGTCAAAAATTTCGTCGAAATCGCTCTATCTAGCACGGTTTTCGAGATATAAGCATTTTTGTGTTTTGCAATTTTTGCGAAAATTTCGAAAATTCAAAATGGCCGCCATTTTTGGCGAGACAAAAATTTTTTGAAAATTGGTTAATGTACTCTGCAGAGATATCCTGCGGGTCAAAAATTTTGTCGAAATTGCTCTATCTAGCACGGTTTTTGAGATATAAGCATTTTTGTGTTTTGCAATTTTTGCGAAAATTTCGAAAATTCAAAATGGCCGCCATTTTGGGCGAGACAAACATTTTTTGAAAATTGGGAAAACTACTCCGCAGAGATACCCAGCGGGTCAAAAATTTCGTCGAAAACGCTCTATCTAGCACGGTTTTCGAGATATAAGCATTTTTGTGTTTTCCTTATTTGGAAAATTCGTAATGATTAATTAATCATTAATTACTCGGCCATTTCTTGACCAATCAATGCCAAAATCTAATGATTTCCAGATTTTAATAGAATGAATGTATTTGCCAAGTTTCAGGTGAATTGATAAAATTCCTTTCAAGTTATCATCCGGACAAGCTTCCCCATCGAAAAAAGACATTTTTGGTCATGTGACCTCTCTGATTGGTTGAAATGTCACTTCAGCATATTCAAAAAAATTCCCCAAGGCTACTGCCTAAACCTGCCAAATTTGAAAAGAATCCGCCTAACGGTTACAGAGTTATAAGGAAAACAAAATGCGGAGCCGCCGGAGCCGGCGGAGCCAGAAGCTCTCCCATACACAAACAAGCGTCCCTTGCGGGACGCTTAATAATGCCATCTTGTTTCCAAATACTCCATCCAGCTTGCTTAAGGGTCAACTTACAGCACCTTCGTCCCAATGGTGTACTGTACAAAGAAATGAACGAGAGCCTCCTTGAGTTAGTCTGACAAAATTTACCTCTATCTGTAACAGGTGTACCATTTGCTGATCTGGAGACATCACATCTTGCCCTACTTCAACAAACTGCTGAAGTTAGTCAAAGTTACCACATTTTTCTAAAGTTCAAGATTTTTCTAAGATAAGACAAGCAGGTTAATCAAATTCAAACACGAGTTGATCACAAGTGTTTTTTAAATGAATAAATAATGATAAAAATCACAATCAAATGAGTCAATTTCACTTGGGTGTTAACTTCAAACCAGGTAATAGTATTGCATTCAATTGAGTTCAAGTCAAAATCTCAACAAGTCCATCAACGTAACTGAGATGAATCAAGTTTGAGAACCTAT
The DNA here is from genome assembly GCA_964017235.1 of Sabellastarte sp. h YS-2021. Classification (NCBI taxonomy): domain Eukaryota; kingdom Metazoa; phylum Annelida; class Polychaeta; order Sabellida; family Sabellidae; genus Sabellastarte; species Sabellastarte sp. h YS-2021. Next base: position 145,012,663 of record OZ024928.1, read on the forward strand.
GGAGAATATGGTTAATCACAAACCTTTATTCTTGACCTCTGAGCTTTTTACCTGTTATCTTGAATACTTCAATGACACCACAAAGATTTTATTTTGACCTCTGAGCTCTTGGTCTGTCACTGTTAATCCTACAACAATGACATAGTTTTGACCTTGCCCTCAAAACTCTAGGCCTGCCATCTTTAATTGTACAATGGCATCAGACAATCTAGACCCCAGGGCTCTAGGGCTGCCAACATTACTAACAATGATTACATTACACAGCTTAAACCTTTACCTCAAGGCTTACTCTCTCCATATTTATGATATACTCATTTCTCCCTCACTCTAGAGTTTTAAATTTGACATCACTGGTCTGTCCATGACCTAACAGTTCTGGGCTTGCAATCATCCCTTTATGTCATTATTCAAATTTCGCATATTTAACATCTGTGTTATATTACACAGCTTCATTGTGGACCTCAGACCTCCAGGTTTGCTGATTTTCATACTACAATAATGGCAACACAGACTTCACTGCAGAGTCTGCGCCTCTCCATCTTTAACAACATTGTGATGACACCATATAGCTTTACCCATGACCTCAGAGTTCTAGCTCACTGAAGAGACGTCTACACCAGACAGTGGTGTTTTTGGGGGGCCCATCAACTCGACGCAAGCGAGCTAGTTCTCTCTGGTTCAAGCATGAGTAGGCAAGTCTATACTCCCGGTCAAAAGCATCTGGAACAGAAATATTCCATGTGTGTTAAATCATTAGGTTCTTCCTGTACTCGCAATCAAACACATCACAAAGAGAAAGGTTCAATGGATGTTTAACATTAAAAATTATTGTATATAATTACCCGTAAATGTTTAAAAGCTAATTAATATCATTTAGTATACACACATGACTTCTTACCATTGTTACATTCATTTTCATTTCATTGCCATTTTAAAATGTCAGAGACCCATTGCACCAGACGATAAATGCTCATCAAGTCACAGTTGTCAATATACCCAGACACCGATGCACACATCCGGTGACACTCCCAAACTCCTATAATATTATCTTAATTCGTGATATATTTTTTCTGTGTATGTCATTCATGAGTTTTCCTATTGTATATGACAAAATTTAACAGTTTTTTGAGCAGTTTTTGCCTGGTAATAGCCTCTAAAAATGAGATAAAAACTGATAAATCATATGGATGTTTTATACATTTTCCTTGGAATCATCAGATATGTGCATAAGTTTCTGGGCCTTTGATAACTGTGCAAGTACTTTCTTGCCCAGGAAATGGGTAAAATTTAGTAATTTATTGTATTGTAATTATGATAGCTTGTGAGAGTATTTGCGTATAATTTACAAGTATTTGCAAAGATGTTTAAAGTAAACATCTACTATTTTATGTTAAATTACATTTTATTTTTCACTTACTATGGTCAATGTTCTCCCTGCCTAAAGCCACAAAGGAGAGGAAGAGGAGGTCTCTGTACATGCTCCTGAAGCGGCCGCGTGTGGTTAGCTGCTTGTTCTTACGCCGGTCATTCATCACCATGTGGATAGGTTTGAGCACGTCATTACACATCACACTTGATACAATGTGCTGCAATGTGCTGCAAGCAAAAATACAGTGTTTTGAGATGGTGTCATGTATCAAATCCAGTAAGTAACAGTACAGCTTTTCTAGGTTATTGTTGCAACAAGAGAACCTCTATTTTCCAACATTCTATTACCCGAATATTTTATGACCCTATTTCTTCTTTTCCAAATTTTTATTTCCATATTTTTTTATAAATATTGCAGTAAATTGATGAAATCAGGAAAGTAATCCTTAAGTTGGTCAGTAAATATGCTCAATCCCTGAAGAAAATCTGTAAATTTGCAAATTTAATAAGTAAATTAAATTTTTATAAGTTAATACCCTATCCAATGGACAATTGCTTTACCGGTCGGCGCGACCGGTCCCGCCAAACGCCAGAAAAAGACGTCCTGTATATACTACCGGCAGGACCGGTCACAGAGTGTGCATTCGCCAGGTGGCGCATCGTACTTCATTTCCTGTTTACCTCTTGACGTCATAGCATCTTTTTCGTGTCTAATCCTAGTAAGACCCCTAGTAAGCTGATAGCGGGGCCGGTTGGGTGGGCCTTGCCTGTCCATTGGATAGGGTATTAACTTATAAAAATTTAATTTACTTATTAAATTTGCAATTTTATTGCGTTAATACATCCTATCCAATGGACAATTGCTGAATAACTACCGCTTGGTAGGCGGGTAAGCAGCTAGGGACTTATGTGAACTCATAACAACAATTTTTAACAGGCCCATTTGACCTAGGGTCAGAGAACCTTGAAAGGTCAGGGTCGGTCACTAACTCACCGGTTAACCGGGAGCCTACCGACGTTGCCCCCCCCCCCCCCCCCCCCTTTTTTCTTTCCTTTCAGAGTTGGTCTGAGTTGGAAAGATAGAGAGAGAGAGAGAGGGGCTGAGTTCAGTCCCAGAAGAAATAAACTTCCCAAAGGAAGCAAGTCACAGTTTTTTTTTTTTTTGAACATATATGTACATTCAACATATTTACATTATGTACATATCTAACATATTTACAATATGTACATATTTACATATATACAACATCTCCTCACTTCTGGGCCTGGTGGTGCACCTGCTGGGCAGCCACTACAGGTCCCAGATGGAAAAGCTCTGAATCAGCCCAGGCAACATCCTTCAAATAGAATTGGGTGAAGGTGTTGTGAGATTTCCAGTGGCAGGCTGATAAGATCTGATCTAAGGAGATCCCTGATTGGAAAGCCTTAGAAGCAGCAAAGGCCCTAACATCATGGGCTTTAACCTGATGTAAGGTGAGGGCCTCCTGGTCAGAGAGCTCATAGCACAGAACCACAGTCTGTTTGATCCATGAGGAGATGGTGGCAGGCGAGATATCTTTATCAAAACCCTTCTTGAAGGAGACAAAGACTAACTCCTTATTCTGCCTGAGGTCTGCAGTCCTGTCCAAGTAGTAACGCAGGGCTCTAACTGGACATAGGGACCTGTCACCCTTGAGTGACTTATCCAGAGATGGTGCCAGGGCTGGGATGACCACTGGTGCCACACTATCTGGACCTTCCTTAGCCAGCTGATTCTTGGATAGGAAGCTGGGTGAGGGGTACAAAGACACCTTAGACCAGTCTGACTGGTGTCTGATGTTCTTATGTAACCAAGCATGGATCTCACTCCTGCGTTTACCTGAACCCAAAGCCAGCAGGAAAACAGTCTTGAAAGTTAAATGTTTCAAGGAGGACTCTTTCAGGGGTTCAAAAGGAGCCTTTGTGAGCTGATGTAAAACCAGTGAAAGGTTCCAGGAGGGGATGCCCCTCCTGCCCTTAGGTCTGTCTCTATGGAAACTATCCAGGAGACGAGTGAGATTCTCATCTTTGCTGACATTAATGGTGGAATTGCCCAGTTTGTCAGCAATGGCGGATCTGTAGCCATCAATAGTGCCTGGTTGTAACTTCTTGTCCTGGAACAAGTGCAGGAGGAAGTCAGCAATGGCCTTCAGAGGTGGTGCCCTGAAGTCCACCTGATTACTGAGGCACCACTTTGTAAAAATGGTCCACTTTGCCTCATAGACAGATCTGGTTGATCTTCTTTGAGGAGCCTCAATTCGTGCTGCCACTGCCTCAGAGAAGCCTTGCTCCTTGATTGCTGAGGCTCTAGGAGCCAGGCATGTAGGTTCAGATTCGACAGGTTCCTGTGAAGGACCTGGTTGAATGGCTGAGACACAAGGTTTGGTATGCTGGGCAGACAGAGTGGGATCTGGCTTGACATTGCTACCAGGTCCCAAAACCAGGGCATGTTGGGCCACCCTGGGGCAATCAGGATTATTCTGTTGCAGGGGTAGTCCTGGAGCTTCTCCACCACTTTGCCCAAGATGGCTGCCGGTGGGAAGGCGTATGGGTCCAGGTACTCCCAGGAGAGACTGAGTGCATCCACTGCCCAAGCCTGGGGGTCTGGCACCGGTGACACAAACTGAGGTAGTTTGTTGTTGAACCTGGTGGCAAACAGGTCCACTTTTGGCTGGTGCCACCTTGCGCATACAGCTTGGAATACTGCTGGATGAAGTGACCACTCTGTTTGAATGGTCTGGCCAAGTCTGGATAGCTTGTCTGCTATCACGTTCAGCCGGCCGGGGATGTGACGTGCTCTGAGGGTTACCTGTTGTCTGGTGCACCAGGACAGGATTCTCCACAGTAGGGCACACAGTGACCCCGACTTCATCCCCCCTTCTTTGTTGATATAGGCAACCACTGTTGTGTTGTCTGTAGCTATCAACACAGTCTTGTTGCAGACCAGGGTTCGAAACTCCTTTAGAGCTAGAAAAACTGCTTTTAGCTCTAAGTGGTTTATGTGCAACTTGCTTTCTGGAAGGGACCAGGTTCCCCTTGCAGTATGGTCGTCCAAGTGAGCGCCCCACCCTTCGCTTGATGCGTCTGTAAAGATCTGCAGAGCATGTTTTAGAGGGTGTAATGGTTGACCTAGTAGCACATTGCCTTCCTCCAGCCACCACCTTAGATGAGGGTGGAGGGACTTGGGGACCGGTATCACCTTTTCCAGTGACTCTGGGACCCTCCAATTGTTTTTCAAGTGCCACTGTATGGGTCTCATGTGGAGTCGCCCTAAGTGGACTTGTTTTTCTGTTGCTGTGAGGAGACCTATGAGAGACATGAATTTCCGGACCGGGCAAACCGGATCCGACATCATTAATCTGATTTTGTCTGTCAAGGCCTGCCAACGGTCTTCTGTTGGTCTGACCTTGCCCTCTTTCAGGTCGAACTGGTAACCTACGAAATTGAAGACCTGTTTGGGTGCCAGTTCTGACTTTTCCTTGTTCACCAGCCACCCTAGTTCCTGACAAAGAGTGACCAGGGTTTGGGTATGCTGGAGACAGGTGTGGAGGGTAGAGGCCCTCACCAGCCAGTCGTCTAGGTACTGGTGGATTCTTATACCCTGTCGTAAGGCCATGAGCTTGACCTCTTTGGCCACCACTGTGAACTCCATGGGTGCTGTGGAAAGACCAAAGGGCAGGGCCTTGAACTGGTAGGAGTGGCCCTGAATGTGAAAACGCAGGTACTTCCTTGACTGACTGTGAATTGGAATGTGGAAGTAAGCGTCTTTGAAGTCTATGGATGTGACCCACTCCCCTGCCTGTAGGGAGGTTCTTATTGTCTCTGGGGTCTCCATCTTGAACGACTCTGTGTTTAAAAAGGTGTTCAAAGTGCTCAGATCCAAGATAGGTCTCCACCGGTTGTTGGTTTTGGGAACCAAAAATAGCCGGTTGTAAAACCCTAGGGAGGTCTGATTTGTTACCGGTTCTACTGCATTCTTGTTTGTTAGCTGAGTCAGTGCCTCCAAAAGGAAGGCCTGTCTTTGGGGGTTTACATATTTGCTGATGATCATTGGTGACCTGGTTAGGTTGGGTCTGAACCGGAAGGGAAGGGTGTAGCCCTCTCTCAGTATTCTGATAACTTTTGGACTCGCACCCAGAGTTTCCCACTTTTTCCAAAACTGCTGAAGTCTTGCCCCTACAGGAAGATTTGTGACAACAGTTTGGACATTTGTGACAATATTTACAAAACTCAAGTGATCTACACAGGAAACATCTTTCACATGGTTTATTTCTCTGATAGATTGACAATAAGCGGGGTTTGCACCTTTCTTTTGAGGTGACCCACTGACAAAAGGAACACTTGCAACAAAAGAGTTTACATGTGGAAACACAGTCTCGCTCTTGTTTGTCACTGGTGGTGGTGGGTTCAAGCCCTCCATCTTGTCGGATACATTTACAGAGTTCACCAATCCGACCACATTTGCAAAACAGTGATTGTCATTTATGCTTTTTAAAACCTCTGGCCGGCTTCTGGCTGAAGTTTGAGGCTTTACCAAACCCTTTCTGAGCAGTTTGCCGGTCTCTAATCTGCTTCCATGCCGGAGTAGTGGGCTTCCGGTCCGGCTGGTGAGGGGTTCGATTGGAGGAGACGTATGGATGAAAACGTCCAGGTTTCCTTGGTGTGGTACCAGCAGAACGCCTCTCTTCACTACGTAAGATTTCCTCTTCAGCTTTGACCAGTAAGCTGTCCGGGAAGAGTGATAGTTGGTGAACTGGAGACGTACGTAAGGCAGACAAGGTGTCCGGTTTAATGCCACCCCTTATGAACTCTAAATAACTGTCCCGACGGGCCAGGGTGAGATTAGCCATGCTGATAAAGACTCCCTCTGATAAATCCTGCATGGTACGCTGCATAGCCTGTGAGATTGACCGGTTAAACGTAACCAGGTATTCCAGTTCTTCAACAGCTTGTTGTTGTTTCTCAGCACTTTTGCCCTTTGAGGAATCGAACCTCAGGGACTTTAACTGGGTGACCATGGAGTCCTGTACTTTGGTGAGGCATCTAGAGAGGCCAGCAGCGTGATTACACATCACTGATTGTTCTCTGAATGACCTCTCCCACCTCCTAAGGGTGTCCTGGCTGAAGGTCCTGGAAGCTGGGGCAGAAGGTAAACTGCGCCTTGCAACTCTAGAAAACATACTGTTAAGCTTTGCCGGTTCCGGAGACCAGTCACCAACAGCCTGGTTAGACGCATCCGTCTTAACAGCTTGCATGTCGTACCACTTGGAAGTACGGGGTGTCTTGACAAATTGGTCACGCAGCAGACCACTGGTTTCTGTATTCCTGGAAGGATAACCTTCAGCAATAGTTATATTTAGTTTCTCCAGCTTTTTACAAAGCCATTCATCCACCGGCAATTTTACTGACACTTTACCGGTAGTCTTCACTCTAGAACCGGCAAAGGGATTGTCATCCATAGATGCAGCTGAGGTGTCATAATCCGGGATTTGATGCCAGCCCATGAAACTCCTCACCCCTCTCAATGTTTCCCGGTAATTAGAATCCTCAGAAAGATCCTGGTCAGTGTTTGATTCCGGTACATCACCCTGGTAGTGAACACTAGCCGGTGAAGCCGGTTCCGCATCCACCTCAGCCTCACTGTCAGATTCCCTAGCAACCTCAGAATTCTGGCCAATGGGAGGCGACTGGTTAGACAGCGTAGTTTCATAACCGGAAGGCAGAACCTCAGGACCCGCACCGGGAGCCTGTGGAGGCTGGGTGGCAGTCCCTGCACCGGGAACCAGTAAAGGTTGGGTGGCAACAGTCTCAGAGGTACCGGGGCCCTGAACAGGGTGGGTAGCACTCTTAGGAACTTCCTTCACAGCTTGTGTACCGGGAACCCCCAGCGGAGGTTGGGTAGCCGTCAACTGCGTAGCAACGTCACTAGTGCCCTCAGAAAACATAACACTTGTAGAAGCACCCGGATCAAAGAAGGGGTGTTCTCTGGGCACCACAGAAGCAGAATTCACCGGTCTCACAGGGACAGCAAATGACTGGTAAACCAGCATTGCTTCCAGACGGGAAAATCTCTCACTCCACTTGTCATCAAGGGACTTGAGGTCATCTGAAGTGGGCTTACTGCTGTGCTTCCGTTTACTAGACCTTGGGGAGCCATCAGAACGCTTCTTCTTCTGCTTGGGTGTAGAATCAACAGGAGACTGCGTCCCTGAGTTGACCGGACCCAGCAGTGAAACCTCAGACGGATCAACAAGCTTGGGAGACGTACTTGTCAAATCTTCAGATTTCCTCTGGCTAGAGCGTTCTTTCCTTTCCTTATAGGTGGGGGTTGCTAACTGGTGGATCTGAGCAGGCGTAAACGCCTTACAGATACTACAAGGCAACTTCTTCACACACGGGTCGTCTCCCACCCCCTTGTCACGACAACGCGCGCATTTCTTATGGTTGTCGAAAAGGGCCATAACGTGCCCGCAAGAACCTCGTTTCTGTCCAAGAGACGACATAATGATCAGGAACGTTGTAGAATTACTCCGTACTAATAAAAAAAAAGAAACTTGGAAGAGTTCGTTGTAAAAATTCAAAAACGTATGTCTGAAGAAAATCTTCTGCACACTCTTTCGCGCCAAACGAAAAAGATGCTATGACGTCAAGAGGTAAACAGGAAATGAAGTACGATGCGCCACCTGGCGAATGCACACTCTGTGACCGGTCCTGCCGGTAGTATATACAGGACGTCTTTTTCTGGCGTTTGGCGGGACCGGTCGCGCCGACCGGTAAAGCAATTGTCCATTGGATAGGATGTATTAACGCAATAAAAACACATATTTGCTAAAATTTACTATATCACTAAAGATGTGCTTAGATGCTACAGACAAGTTTTTAAGAAATTTCTTGCTCATCAAACATGATAATTTAATAAATTAACAAGAGGGTCAAAGATGCCCCAAAAGGCGGGTTGCGCAGGCAGCAATAAGGTTAGCGACTGCTGTAATTTCATTTAGAAACAAGGAAAGAAATGTAAGGTCACCCAGTTAAGGTGAATGTGTTAGACGTGCTAAGAAATGTAAAACTTGTAGTCTAGGTCACATAATTGTATCTATACTATAAACGGACAAACGAAAGGACGGAACACCAATTTCGAAAGCTACTTAGCTATGATGGTGATGTATCTCCCTGTCAAGTTTGAATTCGATTGGAAAAAGCCTTTTCGAGTTAGAGTCCGGAAACAGAAATGTTGATGAACAAACGGACAAACGAACAGATGGAATTACACCAATTTCGTAAGGAGCATAAACTTGTCCATCTTATACTTTCCTGGCTAATTTAATCAAATGCCTCAACATAGAAAGGGTAAACACACCTTTTACTTTATGTCTAAGAGGAGCATTGCCATGCTGTGATGGTGATCTATCTCCCTGTCAAGTTTAAATTCGATTAGACAAAGTGTTCTTGAGTTAGAGTCCGTAAACGAAAATGTGGACGGACAGACAGACGGACGTCGGACACATCAATCTAATAGGTGGGTTGGTTACATGCAACCCGCCTAAAAACTTCTCCTGTAACAGCAGACACATGGATGCTAATATTGAGTTAAAATATAAAATATGAAGATACACTGCATGTAACTCACCTTCTGCTGAAGATCTGGGCCTCTGTCACCAGTGCATTTACAGTGGATGATTGCTGGGGAACTGAAACACATCAATCCATATTAACCCTTTAGATAGATGAAAGCAGGTATATCAACATACTACATAATACCACTAGTCCACTCTGGTGAGTCACCTGACAACCCTGCTAATATAGACACAAGTATAATCTTATTGGTCATACCACATATCTTTATAGTCATAAAGGTTTGATGCATAACTGTGGACATTGCAAACACCTGTCCCATTTTTAAAGCATGTTTAAACCTTTGTGAATGAACATTTCTGTCCTACATTGTCATAATAGATCCCTTCAGTCATAAGTCACTACAACTAATCTTTAGGACGCTACAGTTTATTGGTAGGGTGTTGCAACTTATCTTTATGCTGTTAGGACTAATCCTGCACACTCTTCTGTGATAATAGACTTGTGTCACCTTGTCTGACAAGAAGGTTGGTGAATGCTTTTATTTTCCTGTGATCTTTATGAATTGTACCACCTGGGAGCAGGTTGTTGGATTTTATCTTTCTGGTCATAATACTTGCATTTTCATGTAAGATGAATCACATTTTTGCCAATTTTCCCACCTTTTTCAACAGGACTAGTCACAGGAGCCTCCTAAGTCAGACTTGGGGACGTCTTACAAAAAAAGTGTTGGAAATGGAACTGGGCTAAATTCAAATATTTCTCTCTACTGTTATCTGTCTACTATTTATTAACAATAGAAATCTTATATAGACTAAAGGCCCATTACTGGAAGTCCCATTTAGTAGAAATAATGTTTGTTGCAATTCAAGTTCCTTTATACTTAATTTTTAGGGAATTTTTATCCCCTAAGGTAATAACTAGCATTCACTAACATTAAATCTTCCAAAAACATCTCTCAATAAACAACCAATAATTAGGGGATGTCCCTTTTTCCTTTAAAATATTAAAAGGTTATTTATCTCAGTGAAGAGATCATATGACACTGTGAACAGAGAATAAGACGTTTCCTTTCATTCTTTGTACTACTGATACTAACTAGAAATAGGACGCCCTGTTGATAGTAGATGCGAATAGAAACAGGATAGCATAGAAGAACACACATTATCATGTGTAATGTCCACCCCATGAACCTTGCCCAAATTGTACAGTAGTCTTACAAGACCCTGTTTCATTTGTAAAATATATCAATGATGCTTAAATATTTATTAGTGTAGATGTAAATGATTTCAGCTTCATGCCTTTTTGCATTGGTTGGGTTGAAAATTTTGACGAAATCACTCCATCTTGCACGGTTAAGAAGATAGAAGCAAATTCCTGTTTTTCTATTTTTGGCAAAAATTTGAAAATTCAAAATGGCCGCCATTTTTGGGAAAAGGAAATTTTTTTGAAAATTGCCAAGAGTACATTTCTTAGATGCCCTATGGGTCGAAAATTTCAACAAAATAACTCTATTTTGCACGGTTAAGGCCAGTTTGTGTTTTTCCATTTTGGGCAAAAATTCGAAAATTCAAAATGGCCGCCATATGTGGGGAGGGGAAAATTTTTTGAAAATTGCAAAGAGTACATTTCTTAGATACCCTGTGGGTCGAAAATTTCGACGAAATCGCTCATCTCGCACGGTTAAGGAGATAGAAGCAAATTTGTGTTTTGCCATTGTTGGTAAAAATTCGAAAATTCAAAATGGCTGCCATTTTTGGGGAGGGGAAAATTTTTTGAAAATTGCAAAGATTGCATTCCTTAGATACCCTGTGGGTCGAAAATTTCGACGAAATCGCTCTATCTCGCACGGTTAAGGAGATAGAAGCAAATTTGTGTTTTGCCATTTTTGGCAAAAATTCGAAAATTTAAAATGGCCGCCATTTGTGGGGAGGGGAAAATTTTTTGAAAATTGCAAATATTACATTCCTTAGATACCCTGTGGGTCGAAAATTTCGACGAAATCGCTCTATCTTGCATGGTTAAGGAGATAGAAGCAAATTTGTGTTTTGCCATTTTTGGCAAAAATTCGAAATGGCCACCATTTTTGGGGAGGGGAAAATTTTTGGAAAATTGCAAAGAGTACACTCTTTAGATACCCTGTGGGTTGAAAATTTCGACGAAATCGCTCTATCTCACACAGTTAAGGAGATAGAAGCAAATTTGTGTTTTGCCATTTTTTGGCAAAAATTCTAAAATTCAAAATGGCCGCCATTTTTGGGGAGGGGAAAAGTTTTTAAAAATTGGCAAGAGTAGAATTGTCAGATACCCTGCGGGTCGAAAATTTTGCCAAAATCGCTCTATCTCACACGGTTAAGGAGACAGAAGCAAATTAGTGTTTTGCCATTTTTGGCAAAAAATTCGAAAATTCAAAATGGCCGCCATTTTTGGAGAGGGGAAAATTTTTTAAAAATTACCAAGAGTACAATGCTCAGATACCCTGTGGGTCGAAAATTTCGACGAAATCGCTCTATCTTGCACGGTTAAGGAGATAGAAGCAAATTTGTGTTTTGCCATTTTTGGCAAAAATTCTAAAATTCAAAATGGCCGCCATTTTTGGGGAGGGGAAAATTTTTTGAAAATTGCAAAGATTGCATTCCTCAGATACCCTTTGGGTCGAAAATTTCGACGAAATCGCTCTATCTCGCACGGTTAAGGAGATAGAAGCAAATTTGTGTTTTGCCATTTTCGGCAAAAATTCGAAAATTCAAAATGGCCGCCAATTTTGGGGAGGGGAAAATTTTTGGAAAATTGCAAAGAGTACACTCCTTAGATACCCTGTGGGTTGAAAATTTCGACGAAATCGCTCTATCTCGCACAGTTAAGGAGATAGAAGCAAATTTGTGTTTTGCCATTTTTGGCAAAAATTCTAAAATTCAAAATGGCCGCCATTTTTGGGGAGGGGAAATTTTTTCAAAATTGGCAAGAGTAGAATTGTCACATACCCTGCGGGCCGAAAATTTTGCCGAAATCGCTCTATCTCGCACGGTTAAGGAGATAGAAGCAAATTTGTGTTTTGCCATTTTTGGCAAAAATTCGAAAATTCAAAATGGCCGCCATTTTTGGGGAGGGGAAAATTTTTTGGAAAATTGCAGAGATTGCATTCCTTAGATACCCTGTGGGTCGAAAATTTCGACGAAATCACTCTATCTCTTACAGTTTCTGAGATATTAGCAAATTACTCAAAAGTAGTACTGAAAATACACAATGAAGTACCTAAATGGCTATTACTCATGTACTGACAAAGCTATCAGTCCCAAATGCAATACCAAGTGAGCTATGGACATAACAATCTTGTATTCAAAATTGTAGTAAAATATCTTTAATTATTTTGGCTTAAATGCACGGAAACCAATGGGTACTGAAAATAGCTGTACTTAAGTATTACTCAGTAAGCAAAAGAGGTACAACAGCCAAAAGCAATCCCAAGCAAGCTACTGACCCAATAAGCCTGCATACCAAATTTGGTGACAATAGCTCTAATACTTTTCCTTTAAATGAGCGGAAACCATGCGTGACGCCGGACATCGGACGCCGGACATCGGACGGCGGAAAAAGCAAAAATAATATATCCACCCCCCAGGGGGGTGGACATAATTAGTTTAGGAGTATTAAACACAAATGGGCCACATCAGTGAAACATGAAGCTGGTTTCATGTATTCTGAGTGCAGAGTTGTTTCTACATCTCCAGAGTAAAGAGTTTTAAGGAGGTATTTGTGTTTACACTGCAACTTCAAAGTTGTACATCTCAAAGCTGTTCAATTTTACTTTTAGTAGAAAATATGAATGGGTTTGCCTGTCTCAATATTCAAAGAAATTTGGAGCTGCTTGATATGCGAGTGTCTACTTACTTTGTGAGTACAGCACATACATGGGCTTCCCTATCTCCTTAGTGTGCACCTTCAGGTTGTCCCACACTGCTCTGACCTGAACATGGCGGCTGTCTGCCTTGGCCCATGACTTGGACGGCTAGAGAAACACAAAATACAGAAAAGACTCTGTGAAATATTTTGGTATTTAAATTCTGGAGTATTAAGATAAATACTATGCACATTGTAGAATTTACATCACAATAGGGACTTTACCAGTAGAGAAAACCAGTACTGAGCAGCAGCTCAATTTTACTGTAAACACTCTGATCCTGTAAGCATTTCTGCCAGCTTCACATATTTAGGTAGTATCCAAATTTACACAGACTTGAGATTTATTGATTTAACACTAAACCCAGTGAGCCTGTAAGCTTTCTGCCAACTTCAAAAATTCAATATAGTCAAATTTAAATAGGTTTTAGATTTAACAAAGTACATAATACAGCACCTCTTAAAAGGAGATCCACAAATTATAATTAGCTCAACTTTTACAGAGCAAAGACCACAATGTTTAAAGACAAACAATGCCTAAGGATAAAACAAAAATGAACGGACCCTTTTTTGATTTTCAAGAATATTGTTGGACAGTTCTAAGTAAAACTTAATAGACATTAAACATTATACCAGAGTCATAATAAGATACAATACTGTAGTAGCAATCGCAGTGAGATTACTTACTGGTTGTTCCTTGTTAGTGGTCTTTGCTGTGAGCATGAAGCCTGACAGATGTGATAGCACCTCAATTCTTTTAAAGTACCACAGCTAAATTAAGAACACAAAATATCAGAATATGTAAAAACAATGTTTTAATCAACAAAACAGCTTATACACACCACAAAGAATCCCTTTTCTACAGTATCTAAGTTTATCACTCTGTGCCTAATGATTATCAGATATACTTAAAGATGGAAACAGGTCATGTTCTAAACCATGTGAAGGAGAACAGGATACAGCCATCATCTGGGGCTGATATTCATTAACATTTATTTCTTAAAAAAATAATTTTCTTAGAATATGCGGATTTTTCAGAAAAACATTCTAAGAATAAGAAAATGTATTTGCCAGAAAAGTTTTTTTTTCTCTCTACAAGTAATTAGTTTATTAAGCAACTGCTAAAATATTAAAGCTACTTGTTGTCTTCTCAGCTATTGCATTCAATTATTCTTTAATACCTTAAAAAGCCAAACAATTCATATAAACTCAAAATTGTTATTCTTGGAGTTTTTTTACTTATTCTAAGCACCTGACATATACACATTAGTTAACAGACTCCAGTATATAACAGGATGTTCATTCATGAATACAGTATTATATTAATTTGTTGCAAAGTAATTCTGTATTATAAAGATAAATTTATTACACATCAGTTACTCACCAGACTCCAGTATATAATGGGATGTTCATTTATGAATACAGTACTATATAAACCTGTTGTAAGTAATTCTGTATTATAGAAACAAATACAAATTTGTTAGGCATCATTTACTCACCAGATTCCAGTATATGATGGGATGTTCATCCACAAAGTTATCCTTGGCCAGACACTGGTCTCCCTCCTGGCCAATCACATTTTCCAGTTCTTTGCGTAGTACTAATGGACTTAAATATGGCACCGAAATGGGTTCCAACAGCACACTCTTCACTCTGTAGAAATAAATCTTCATTTACCTTTTCTCCTTGATGTTTTTAAAAAGCATCTAACAACCATTAATACTGATCACAGCACTTTTATGCCCAAATAGATTCCTCTCAAAGCAGTTGTCAATTATATCTCAGTCAAGACAGGCATACCAAACACATTCCAAATATACCTCAGTTGAGCCTGATATACTAAACACATACCTAGTATATCTTGGTCTAGGCAGACATAGCAAACATGTTCCTAGTATATCTCGGTTAAGCCAGACATATCGAACATGTTTCTAATATATTTCAGTCAAGGCTGAGATACCAAACATGTTTTAAGCGTATCCCATTCAAGGCAGACGTAGCAAACATGTTTTAAGCAATCTCAGACAAACCAAACATGTTCCAGGCATTCAAAAACAGGTTCCCGGATACTGAAAACAAAACAATATCCGTTATTTTATTTGGTTTAGAATTTGCCCCAGTAAAAGATTTTGATCTTTACATGAGACATAACTATAAATGCAAAAGAGAATGTGAAATATTTTAAAGCTAAAAGACATCATATTCAACAATTATGTTCATGTTCTCACCCATGCTCAAGCAACCCCCATCCCTACTTTTATAAAATAAAATCGGTATCGTTTTGCTCAAATGGTCTTAAAATATTAAAAGATCCCAACCTTTCATGAACTCATCATATTGATGTTTAGATGTTGGTTATATCATGGTACATAAGTATTCTAACAGAAACGCTCTCTATACAAATACACAGAAACTATAATTTCAATCTAACACAAGCCACCATGAATTAGTGGTAAATCATCAAGCTCATCTCTGTAATGTCTGTTTGAATGCATCACAATAACATTGTATGGCTTGTCTCAATATGACACTAGCTTTTTACACACACATCCAACAGACCCTGAGATATTACAAAAACCATGTCAGGTACTTATACTTACTTTGATTCCTTCAGTTCCCTGTTATATGGCAATTCTCCATCCAACACATCACCAATGGAATCTGTTTCAGCAGTATCAGCATCTGCAGCTCCCTCTACAGAAATTGGTGAGCTTAAAGCTACAGTCGGAATTTTATCCTTACCATTGTCATTCAAACTCTTATCCTCAAACTGAACAATTTCAGCATGACTGGAATCATCCCCATCAATTTCAGTCTTCATATTTTCTGCTCCACCTGACAAATGTTTGCTCCTATTTCCTGAAGTATCAGCACTATTCTCACTTGCCGATTCTTGTCCTTCAACCACCACATGTCCATTTGGGGTTACCTGTGAAGCCTTCTTTGCCACGAGTTTCGGTGATGCATTTTTATCATCACTATCAGTAACACTAGCTTTAAACTCATCAGTTTTTAACCTGACAGCTGATGTCCTATTGAAGCTGTTTGAAAGCCTTGGAACAGAGGCCATATCGGGTATGTCCACTGCATTCTCCAGCATATCTTCAGTGAGCTTTAAGGGAGCTTTAGCTGGGCTACGGCTGGCGTGGGTGGGTGTTGATGTGGGTTTTGCAGATGTATAATTAGTGGGGCCTGATCCTGCAGTTGTGTTTACGTTATTGGCAGTTTCTGTGCTGGGAATTGAACTGAAACTCTGATTAGGTTTTGTACTGAGAAGGTTTCCACTGCTAGAGGCATGGACTGGACCTGTGAATAGAGACATACAGCAGAAATATAAAATCACACTGTGCATCAAAAGTCAAACTGAAGCAAATCAAGTGTTCTTGTAAATTGCAAATTTGAAATTATAATCCCTCACCAACTGAAATTACAACTTAATTTCTTTGGATGTCACAGTAAAACTAGAAAAATGTTTTTGCTGACAAAAACGAAGCGGCCCTGATGAAAAAGTGTGAAGTAAGCCGTAAAAGATGTGAAGATATGCATCACAAGGAATAGAAAATGTAAAGTTTATTGCATTGTGTATGTTACCATATTTAACAAATGAAAGAACAACCACAGCTTGGCAGAAGAGAAATTGTAGGTGTGAAATTTACTTCTCAAAAGAATGTATGTCCGATGCGCGGAAAAAGTGCCTCCTGGAAAAAATGCCTCCTAGAAAATATGCCTCCTAGGAAATATACCTCCTAGAATGAATGCCTCCTGAATATTTTGTGACCAGGAAAAATACCTCCTAAGAAAAACTAGATTGGGCCAACTCGGCGCCAACATATCCCCAGACAGGTCATCACTCATGACACAGGTTTTGATCTGGAATTTTTTATGTAAGCCATTTGTTGTATGCCAAAAATCTTGGGAAAAGTTATATGAACTTCAGCACATCAATCTACTAAGTTTATATCTTGCCAAGGAAGATGGTGTATCCCCAGACGCCGAATACATAACTCAACAGAGCATATTTTCAATCTTCCTGCAATGATAACTCTGAACCTATTTTCAAAGTATTTAAATGATTGATGATTGAATGTCCATTCTAAATTAATAATCCCAAAAGAGCATATCTGTTTCTATATCTGTTGACAAATAAAATATTATTTCTAACTCAACTCATCATTCTTTTCAATCTTCCTGCAAAGGGTGACTCTGAACCTATTTTCAAAGTATTTAAATGATTCATAATCCCAAAAGCGCATATCTGTTTCTATATTTGTTCACAAATAAAATATTATTTAAAAATTATATATTATTTATATTATTATTTTATTATATTATTTTTAGAATTTGCATTGTTTTTCAGTTATTCATTTCCTCAATTCCTATATATGTGGTCCATATATATGCAACCTAAATATGTGACACAATCTCAGTTCTGACTCCCCTTTGTCTTATTAGATAATGAAGCAAACCCCATCTCCCAACCCCACCCCACCCCTCTCCCCTTCTCCACACCTCTCTCACTGTTACAGAAGATCTGCCACCCCACTGAAAAGTCTGGTTCTTTGTTTCTCATTTGATATCATTCAATACCTTTGTTTATTTAGTGTCACTCAATAGCTGGAGGTCCCAGAGGTGGATGGGGGGTGGGACTACAAAGAGATAGAGTGCTACAGCACAAATGGTAAACAAACAAAAGGGGTAATCAAATACAAAAAGCTCAGTTAATCTTATCACTAAAATAAAATCAAATATATAAATAAGGAATGTCCAACAGGAAAATTATATACCTCCAGAATTAAATATAAATTATCAAACCACAAGAACAGATTTATAATAATAATTCAGAATTGAGAATTTTAAGAATGTGATTATCAACTGAAACTAGAGGATCGCTCGCAAAAAAAAAAGATAATGTTTTTGCATAGCAAAAACAAAGCGTCCCGAAAAGGATATAAAGGTGAGTGCTAAAGTATTAAGAAAATGCTTCGTTTCTAGCCTTATACTGTTGTGGCAACCAAAGTCAGCGCAGTCTGCTCTATCTAGCACGGTTTTCAAGATATAAGCATTTTTGTGTTTTGCAAAAAATAAAAAAATTAAAAATGTCCGCTATATTTGGCAAGACAAAAATATTTTGAAAATTGGCATGGCTACTCTGCAGAGATACCCAGCAGGTCCAAAATTTTGTTGAGTTCACTCCATATAGCACGGTTTTCGAGATATAAGCATTTTTGTGTTTTGCAAAAACTTTGAAAATTCAAAATGGCCACCATTTTTGGGGAGACAAAAATTTTTGTCAAGACCACTGCCGTGGTGTGTATCTCCCGCCGAGCATTAAAGCAGAAGAAATAGCTTTTCCGAGATATTCACAATTTTTCATTTTCGTGTGTGAAAGGTCTTCCAAAAGTAGGTGAATGAGTTATTTGAGAAAAATTGGCTATCTGCAATACTATTAAGAGATAATTCACATTTACTCATTTTGAGTAGGTGAATAATTATCTATGGGTCTGAAACTTCACCAAGTGAAAGCTCTCCCAAAAGTAGGTGAATGAGTTATTTGAGAAAAATTGGCTATCCGCAATACTTTTACAGATAATTCGCATTTACTCATTTTGAGTAGGTGAGTAATTAGCTATGGGTCTGAAACTTCACCATGTGAAAGCTCTCCCACAAGTAGATAAATGACTATTTGATACAAATTGGGTATCCGCAATACTTTTACAGATAATTAGCATTTACTCATTTTGAGTAGGTGAATAAATAGCTATGGGTCTGAAACTTCACAGAGTGAAAGCTCTCCCAAAAGTAGGTGAATGAGTTATTTGAGAAAAATTGGCTATCTGCAATACTTTTAGAGATAATTCACATTTACTCATT
The DNA here is from genome assembly GCA_964017235.1 of Sabellastarte sp. h YS-2021. NCBI lineage: Eukaryota > Metazoa > Annelida > Polychaeta > Sabellida > Sabellidae > Sabellastarte > Sabellastarte sp. h YS-2021. Next base: position 145,031,395 of record OZ024928.1, read on the forward strand.
TTGAGTAGGTGAATAATTAGCTATGGGTCTGAAACTTCACCAAGTGAAAGCTCTGCCAAAAGTAGGTGAATGAGTTATTTGAGAAAAATTGGCTATCTGCAATACTTTTAGAGATAATTCGCATTTACTCATTTTGAGTAGGTGAGTAATTTGCTATGGGTCTGAAACTTCACCAAGTGAAAGCTCTCCCAAAAGTAGGTGAATGAGTTATTTGAGAAAAATTGGCTATCTGCAATACTTTTAGAGATAATTCGCATTTACTCATTTTGAGTAGACGAGTAATTAGCTATGGGTCTGAAACTTCACCAAGTGAAAGCTCTCCCAAAAGTAGGTGAATGATTAATTTGAGAAAAATTGGCTATCTGCAATACTTTTAGAGATAATTCACATTTACTCATTTTGAGTAGGTGAGTAATTAGCTATGGGTCTGAAACTTCACCAAATGAAAGCTCTCCCAAAAGTAGGTGAATGAGTTATTTGAGAAAAACTGGCTATCTGCAATACTTTTAGAGATAATTCGCATTTACTCATTTTGAGTAGGTGAGTAATTAGCTATGGGTCTGAAACTTCACCAAGTGAAAGCTCTCCCAAAAGTAGGTGAATGATTAATTTGAGAAAAACTGGCTATCTGCAATACTTTTAGAGATAATTCGCATTTACTCATTTTGAGTAGGTGAGTAATTAGCTATGGGTCTGAAACTTCACCAAGTGAAAGCTCTCCCAAAAGTAGGTGAATGAGTTATTTGAGAAAAATTGGCTATCTGCAATACTTTTAGAGATAATTCGCATTTACTCATTTTCAGTAGGTGAGTAATTAGCTATGGGTCTGAAACTTCAAGTGAAAGCTCTGCCAAAAGTAGGTGAATGAGTTATTTGAGAAAAATTGGCTATCTGCAATACTTTTAGAGATAATTCGCATTTACTCATTTTGAGTAGGTAATTAGCTATGGGTCTGAAACTTCACAGAGTGAAAGCTCTCCCAAAAGTAGGTGAATGAGTTATTTGAGAAAAATTGGCTATCTGCAATACTTTTAGAGATAATTCGCATTTACTCATTTTGAGTAGACGAGTAATTAGCTATGGGTCTGAAACTTCACCAAGTGAAAGCTCTCCCAAAAGTAGGTGAATGATTAATTTGAGAAAAATTGGCTATCTGCAATACTTTTAGAGATAATTCGCATTTACTCATTTTGAGTAGGTGAGTAATTAGCTATGGGTCTGAAACTTCACCAAGTGAAAGCTCTCCCAAAAGTAGGTGAATGAGTTATTTGAGAAAAATTGGCTATCTGCAATACTTTTAGAGATAATTCGCATTTACTCATTTTGAGTAGGTGAGTAATTAGCTATGGGTCTGAAACTTCACCAAGTGAAAGCTCTCCCAAAAGTAGGTGAATGATTAATTTGACAAAAATTGGCTATCTGCAATACTTTTAGAGATAATTCGCATTTACTCATTTTGAGTAGGTGAGTAATTAGCTATGGGTCTGAAACTTCACCAAGTGAAAGCTCTCCCAAAAGTAGGTGAATGAGTTATTTGAGAAAAATTGGCTATCTGCAATACTTTTAGAGATAATTCGCATTTACTCATTTTGAGTAGGTGAGTAATTAGCTATGGGTCTGAAACTTCACCATGTGAAAGCTCTCCCACAAGTAGATGAATGAGTTATTTGATAAAAATTGGGTATCCGCAATACTTTTACAGATAATTCGCATTTACTCATTTTGAGTAGGTGAGTAATTAGCTATGGGTCTGAAACTTCACCAAGTGAAAGCTCTTTGGGATAGCTGCTCTGCAGAGATACCCTGAAGATAAAAAATTTCGTCAAAATCGCTCTATGTAGCACGGTTTTCGAAATATTAGCATTTTCGTGTTTTGCAATTTTTGCGCAAAAATTCGAAATTCAAAATGGCCGCCATTTTTGGCAAGACAAAATTTTTTTGAAAATTGGCATGGCTACTCTGCAGAGATACCCAGTGGGTCAAAAATTTCGTCGAAATCGCTCTATCTAGCAGGGTTTTCGAGATATAAGCATTTTTATGTTTTGCAATTTTTGCGAAAAATTCGAAAATTCAAAATGGCCGCCATTTTTGGCGAGACAAAAATTTTTTCAAAATTGGGATAGCTACTCTGCAGAGATACCCTGCGGGTCAAAAATTTCGTCGAAATCGCTCTATCTAGCACGGTTTTCGAAATATAAGCATTTTTGTGTTTTGCAATTTTTGCGAAAATTTCGAAAATTCAAAATGGCCGCCATTTTTGGCGAGACAAAAATTTTTTAAAATTTGGGAAAAGTACTCCGCAGAGATATCCTGCGGGTCAAAAATTTTGTCGAAATTGCTCTATCTAGCACGGTTTTTGAGATATAAGCATTTTTGTGTTTTGCAATTTTTCCGAAAATTTCGAAAATTCAAAATGGCCGCCATTTTGGGCGAGACAAAAATTTTTTGAAAATTGGGAAAACTACTCCGCAGAGATACCCTGCGGGTCAAAAATTTCGTCGAAATCGCTCTATCTAGCACGGTTTTCGAGATATAAGCATTTTTGTGTTTTCCTTATTTGGAAAATTCGTAATGATTAATTAATCATTAATTACTCGGCCATTTCTTGACCAATCAATGCCAAAATCTAATGATTTTCAGATTTTAATAGAATGAATGTATTTGCCAAGTTTCAGGTGAATTGATAAAATTCCTTTCAAGTTATCATCCGGACAAGCTTCCCCATCGAAAAAAGACATTTTTGGTCATGTGACCTCTCTGATTGGTTGAAATGTCACTTCAGCATATTCAAAAAAATTCCCCAAGGCTACTGCCTAAACCTGCCAAATTTGAAAAGAATCCGCCTAACGGTTACAGAGTTATAAGGAAAACAAAATGCGGAGCCGGCGGAGCCAGAAGCTCTCCCATACACAAACAAGCGTCCCTTGCGGGACGCTTAATGAGTTAGTAACTGTAGGAACTGTGTCAAAATTAACTGAGGCAAACTGAATAAAACTGGGCTAGTTGAGGGTTAAAAATCCCCTATTTTTACTACATAAGGATATAATTTCATTAATATTGGGACTTAAAGCTCACTTAAAGTGTCCATTTTGTCTACTTGAATATGTTTAACCAGTTTCATTTTAAAAAGTTAAAAACTCAGCAAGCAGAGAGATAACACACACAAATAAGTACTTAAAAGCCTAAGATAGCCATAACATTATTAATAAAAATTTAAATAGACAGGCACTTCCTTTGAAAAATTCAAAGATTTCAGCTCTATGACCCACATCGTTCGACAGTTACAGGGCTTTAAAGTGGTATAATATCCATAAACTGGGTCTCTGTGGGCATGTTAGCAATTAAACTAAAGAGCTGAAACTTTTTGGGGGACAAACATAACAAACAAAAATTACATATAATACAGTTTAAGACTTGTCACACTAAGCATTTCCAAATAACAGGGCAAAATACGGAAAAAAATGTCAAAAAAGGTCACTTGGGTGAGTGTTTATGGCCCTCATACACAGGTTAAATGTCTACTAAAAGCCTTGATTTTCGGCACATGTAGAAAGGACATAATAATGCATTCCCAGATGGGATTTCAGCTGAATCAATCACATAGTTTAACAGTCACAGGGCTTAAAGGTGGCAAAAAGTCCAAATATTGGGTCTCTGTGGGCCTTTTAGAGATCTCGCTGTGGCCTTCAAATTAAAGCTTCAGATTTATAATCTGTCACATACTAAGATTATACATAGAATATATATCTAATAAAGTTTGAAACTTCTCAGACTTACCATTTCCAAGTTACAGAGCAAAATATGTGAAAAATGTCTTAAAAGGATCACTCGGGTGGGTGTTTATGGTCCTCATACACAGTTTAAATGTCTACTTGAAGCCATGATTTTTGGCACATGTAAAAAGAACATAATTCCCAGATGAGATTTCAGCCCTATCAGTCACATAGTTTAACAGTCACAGGGCTTAAAGGTGGCAAAAAGTCCAAATACTGGGTCTTTGGGAGCCCGTCAGAGACCTCAATGTGGCCTTCAAATTAAAGCTTCAGACTTAAAATTTGTCACATACTAAGATTACACATAGAATATGTATCTAATACAGTTTGAAACTTCTCAGACTTACCATTTCCAAGTTACAGGGCAAAATATGTGAAAAATGTCTAAAAAGGGTCACTCGGGTGGGGATTTATGGTCCTCATACATGGGTTAAATGTCTATTAAAGGCCTAAATTTTGGAGTACATACAAGAAAAACATATTGATATATTCTCAGATGATATTTCACTTAGATGAGAGACATTGTTTGAAAGCTACAGTGCTTGAAGGTGGCAAAAAGTCCATAAATTGGGTCTCTGTGGGCAATTTTGAGACCTCAAGTCGGCCTAACAGGTAAACCTACAGCCTTTAAATTTTTGAGACCTCAAGTCGGCCTAACAGGTAAACCTACAGCCTTTAAATTTTTCACAGACAAGGATTACATATAAGAGTTACACCTAGAGCAGTTTGAGACTCATCAGAATTACCACTTCCAAATTATAGGGCAAAATATGTTAAAAATCTAGGAAAAAAGTCCTAAGTGGGGTCTTTATGGGACCCCAAACACAATTTTCTCCTCAACTTAAAGTCTTGATTTTCGGCACATCTACTAAGAATATATTAATGTGTTCTCAGGTAAAATTTAAGCCAGATACGCCTCATAGTTTGTGACCTAGAGGGCTCTAAGTGCTCAAAAGTGCAATTTCTGACCTTAAGGTGGCCATAAGTTCTTTATTATTGGGAGTTTAAGGTCACCTTAAAAGAGGGATCTTCCTTTGGGCATCCTTAACATGTGTACCAAGTTTGAAAAAAAAATATTATTCTGTTTTTGAGTTATCGCGTCCACAAGGAAATTTCTACGGCGGCGGCGCGACGGACCTGAATCCAATATATCCCCGACTTTCGTCTGGGGATATAAAAAGTTCTTTCAAGTATTATAACACTACAGGTTCACATTACAACTTCAGAGGCATCTTCATTTTTTCCACTTGAGTCTTATAGTCGCCAATGCCTGTCCAAAATTCACAGTCTTTTACCCATTTTGCTTAGCTGTACAAAGGTATGTAAGTTTCTCTTGTAAGGTTTTGCTGGTGCTTCTCACTCTTTTGGCTGGCTGCTCATCCCTGGTTTCCATTATGACAGGTGTCGTGTTTTTCTTGTAATTACATTTCTGCCCCTCCCTAGTGCATCTAACTGCGATCAACTCCTTACAGAGGGGATAACCTATTTTGTAATTTGATAAGAATGCATATTGTAAGCCATAAAGGCCACAACTATTTCATCAAGAAACCTCACAGCCATAAATCCTGCTTTTAAACTGCTCCAGAGTACAGCTGAAGGGATACCCTTTCAAGAAGATATTTGTAATTTGTACTTCATGATATTGTACGTTCTGGTTTTGACTGTACATATCTGAAATTAACATGTTTTTGATATTATACGTTATAGGTTTCATATGTAACATGTTTACAAGTTGAAATAACTTTTTTTTCTCAGGAGCCATTTTCTCCTAGTCACAAAATATCCAGGAGGCATTCTTTCTAGGAGGCATTTTTTCTAGGAGGCATTTTTTCCAGGAGGCATTTTTTTCTGGAGGCATTTTTTTTCCCGGATTCTGTATGTCCTACATTCTTTGGTAATGTTTTCAGAGAAGAGGTCTCAAGTGAAAGGGTACACTGACCAGAGACATTTCTGTTCAAAATGTCATTAGTATCAGACTTAAGTATAAAATAATAATTGAATGCAGTGGACTAAGATGCTTAAGAACTATTATTTAAAATTACTGGTTGTGCTTCAACTAAAAACTTAACAAAACCACTAATAAAATCCAGTGAACCAAAGTGTGTCAGACTTTTTGTTCAAAAGTTACTGATTTTGCTTCAGAGTTATTGCTTACAAGAAAAATCAAGTTACAAACAAGTCAAGCTATAGTGCTAGAAAAATGTTACTGGATTTATTGGGAAAGAAAAGTATGAGTTTATATATTGCAATATTTATGAATGATTTAGCAATTGAAATTAAAAATCTAGGCTTAGGAATAAGAGTAGGAGATCATGATCCATTCTACACTTCAATAATGCACAAAATTAAGACCAAACAAGTTACTGGACTTCTTGTAGCTGTGGAAAAAGTAGCCTAATAACATATTTTAACAAAATGCTGTGAACGCAATACTTTTCAAGTTATAAGTGATTTAGTGCATCACTTCAGGAATTTGAATGCACTAAAGTTTCAAAAATTCATTTCCCACTTGAGCTAAAATTAATTAAATGTAGAAGTCTAAGTGAAATGGAAGAAAGTAAAAGAAAAGAAAACAATATACATTTGAAAGAACAGCATAAATATTCCACTCTTTTTTGTTCCACTTTTGCTTCACACACACATATATATATCTCTATCTATCATCTCCCTCCATGAACCCCCCCACTTCCCCCACTGAGGCCATTCTTTTTTCCACTTGCTTTTTGTGTGCACTAAAGGGGAGTTGGGGGGGTTCTTTCTGCATAGAAAGACTTTCCATGAATGTGCCTTTTGATAGATATCACACAACAGAGTTGGGAGGAAGAAGAAAAGGACAAGTCATTCATTTCCACTCAGCTGGAGATACATAAAATGCTGTACAAGAAAAACTGTTTATGAGAAAGTGTTTTTTTTCAAGCATCTTATATTGTGAAAGAAGTCAGGTGTATACATTTGACCAATTTATATAGTCTATGTGAACAAGTAGCTAGATCATCAACTCCTTCTACAAAACAAAAGTTGAATCAATTGAAGCTTTTTTTCCAAAAAGGAAAAGTTATATCCCCACATTTCCAAATGAATGGAATCAGAAGAATGTGGTTTTTTAATCTGCCTAAAATTGGGAATTTATATTATGTGAACACTGATCAGTTGCAATATGTTAATAATCACATCAGTGCATCATAAATAGCTCATTTTTTTCTTTGAAGATGTCATAACATCATAAACACTAAGAGATTAGGTTTGCCAGACAGCATAAATATTTTTAAGCATACATATGCCAGGTGTGGTTTTAAAAAGTGTTAAAACTAGAGGATCGCTCGCAAAAAAAAAAGATAATGTTTTTGCATAGCAAAAACAAAGCGTCCCGAAAAGGATATAAAGGTAAGTGCTAAAGTATTAAGAAAATGCTTCGTTTCTAGCCTTATACTGTTGTGGCAACCAAAGTCAGCGCAGTCTGCTCTATCTAGCACGGTTTTCAAGATATAAGCATTTTTGTGTTTTGCATAAAATAAAAAAATTAAAAATGTCCGCTATATTTGGCGAGACAAAAATATTTTGAAAATTGGCATGGCTACTCTGCAGAGATACCCAGCAGGTCCAAAATTTTGTTGAGTTCACTCCATATAGCACGGTTTTCGAGATATAAGCATTTTTGTGTTTTGCAAAAACTTTGAAAATTCAAAATGGCCACCATTTTTGGGGAGACAAAAATTTTTGTCAAGACCACTGCCGTGGTGTGTATCTCCCGCCGAGCATTAAAGCAGAAGAAATAGCTTTTCCGAGATATTCACAATTTTTCATTTTCATGTGTGAAAGGTCTTCCAAAAGTAGGTGAATGAGTTATTTGAGAAAAATTGGCTATCTGCAATACTATTAAGAGATAATTCACATTTACTCATTTTGAGTAGGTGAATAATTAGCTATGGGTCTGAAACTTCACCAAGTGAAAGCTCTGCCAAAAGTAGGTGAATGAGTTATTTGAGAAAAATTGGCTATCTGCAATACTTTTGCAGATAATTCGCATTTACTCATTTTGAGTAGGTGAGTAATTAGCTATGGGTCTGAAACTTCACCAAGTGAAAGCTCTCCCAAAAGTAGGTGAATGAGTTATTTGAGAAAAATTGGCTATCTGCAATACTTTTAGAGATAATTCGCATTTACTCATTTTGAGTAGGTGAGTAATTAGCTATGGGTCTGAAACTTCACCAACTGAAAGCTCTCCCAAAAGTAGGTGAATGATTAATTTGAGAAAAACTGGCTATCCGCAATACTTTTAGAGATAATTCGCATTTACTCATTTTGAGTAGGTGAGTAATTAGCTATGGGTCTGAAACTTCACCAAGTGAAAGCTCTCCCAAAAGTAGGTGAATGAGTTATTTGAGAAAAATTGGCTATCCGCAATACTTTTAGAGATAATTCGCATTTACTCATTTTGAGTAGGTGAGTAATTAGCTATGGGTCTGAAACTTCACCAAATGAAAGCTCTGCCAAAAGTAGGTGAATGAGTTATTTGAGAAAAATTGGCTATCCGCAATACTTTTAGAGATAATTCGCATTTACTCATTTTGAGTAGGTGAGTAATTAGCTATGGGTCTGAAACTTCACCAAGTGAAAGCTCTCCCAAAAGTAGGTGAATGAGTTATTTGAGAAAAATTGGCTATCTGCAATACTTTTAGAGATAATTCGCATTTACTCATTTTGAGTAGGTGAGTAATTAGCTATGGGTCTGAAACTTCACCAAGTGAAAGCTCTGCCAAAAGTAGGTGAATGAGTTATTTGAGAAAAATTGGCTATCTGCAATACTTTTAGAGATAATTCGCATTTACTCATTTTGAGTAGGTGAGTAATTAGCTATGGGTCTGAAATTTCACAGAGTGAAAGCTCTGCCAAAAGTAGGTGAATGAGTTATTTGAGAAAAATTGGCTATCTGCAATACTTTTAGAGATAATTCGTATTTACTCATTTTGAGTAGGTGAGTAATTAGCTATGGGTCTGAAACTTCACCAAGTGAAAGCTCTCCCAAAAGTAGGTGAATGATTAATTTGAGAAAAATTGGCTATCTGCAATACTTTTAGAGATAATTTGCATTTACTCATTTTGAGTAGGTGAGTAATTAGCTATGGGTCTGAAACTTCACCAAGTGAAAGCTCTCCCAAAAGTAGGTGAATGAGTTATTTGAGAAAAATTGGCTATCTGCAATACTTTTAGAGATAATTCGCATTTACTCATTTTGAGTAGGTGAGTAATTAGCTATGGGTCTGAAACTTCACCAAGTGAAAGCTCTCCCAAAAGTAGGTGAATGAGTTATTTGAGAAAAATTGGCTATCTGCAATACTTTTAGAGATAATTCGCATTTACTCATTTTGAGTAGGTGAGTAATTAGCTATGGGTCTGAAACTTCACCATGTGAAAGCTCTCCCAAAAGTAGGTGAATGAGTTATTTGAGAAAAATTGGCTATCTGCAATACTTTTAGAGATAATTCGCATTTACTCATTTTGAGTAGGTGAGTAATTAGCTATGGGTCTGAAACTTCACCAAGTGAAAGCTCTCCCAAAAGTAGGTGAATGAGTTATTTGAGAAAAATTGGCTATCTGCAATACTTTTAGAGATAATTCGCATTTACTCATTTTGAGTAGGTGAGTAATTAGCTATGGGTCTGAAACTTCACCATGTGAAAGCTCTCCCACAAGTAGATGAATGAGTTATTTGATAACAAGAGGAGAGTGCCCGTGAACGGGCACTGTGTCAGCTGACTGAATGTTTTTGATTTGTGATGGTGATAATGAGAGGAAAGCATAATTATCAGGGAAAGGGCTGTACAGAAATACAGTAAATGGTAACTGAACAGCATGTTCGAAAGATATTCCGAAGCTGACAGAAAAAAAGGACAAAAAAGTTGTGCCCTGCAAATGGTATTATGAAATAAAGTAACAAGGTAATTGTTTAAGTGTAAAAAGTAGGTTAAAAATATTTAAAGAAATACTATAAATGCAATATCCTCGTTCGACCATGAAGAAGGGGTCCAAAGGTCAAATCTGACCATACCAAAAGATTCCCAGCCAAAGAATTTAGGATGGTTTACCATCCCAAACCTCTCGGACCAATAATAAGTGAGTCATAGGCACTTTTTAAGTTTGGCTATCCTTGTTTGACCTTGATGGAGGGGTCCAAGGTCAAATCCGACCACACAAAAAAATTCCCAGCCCATGATTTCCTGTAGCTTGTTTACCATCCCAAACCTGTAGGACCAATAATAAGCGAGTTCTAAGCAATTGTAAGTTTGGCTATCCTCAATTGACCTTGAAGGAGGGGTCCCAGGTCAAATCTGACCACACCAAAAGAATCCCAGCCCATGATTTCCTATATGTTGGTTTACCATCCCAAACCTCCAAGACCAATAATACGTGAGTTATAAGCACTTTAAGTTTGGCTATCTTCGTTTGACCTGGAAGGAGGGGTCTAAGGTGAAATCTGACCACACCAAAAGATTCCCAGCCCATGATTTTCTATAGGTTGGTTTTCCATTCCAAACCTCTAGGACCAATAATAAGCGAGTTATAAGCACTTTTAAGTTTGGCTATCCTCATTTGACCTTGAAGGAGGGTCCAAGGTCAAATCCGACCACACCAAAAAATTCCCAGCTCATGATTTTCTATAGGTTGGTTTTCATTCCAAACCTCTAGGACCAATAATAAGCGAGTTATAAGCACTTTTATGTTTGGCTATCCTCATTTGACCTTGAAGGAGGGTTCCAAGGTCAAATCGGACCATATTAACAGATTCCCAGCCCATGATTTCCTACAGGTTGGATACAATGATTTACTCAACAGTGAGAACCTGAAAGAAGCTATTGATCAGCTATGCCATGACATAGAGGTCTGCAATTTCACTATGTTATAGCTGACCAAAACGTCTGTGAATAACATATTTAACAAAATACTCTAAATGTAATAGTTTTCAAGTTACTACTGATTTACTCAAGAGTGAGAACCTCAAAGTAACTATTACTCAGCTATGCAATGAGCTACATGTCTGAATTTTTGCTCTGTTATAGCTGACCTAAAAGTAGGTGAACAACATATTTAAGCAAAATACTGTAAATGCAATAGTTTTCAAGTTACAACTGATTTACTCAATAGTGAGAACCTGAAAATAGCTATTGCTCTGCTATGCCATGAGCTATAGGTCTGTAATTTCACTATGTTATAGCTAACCCAAAAGTAGGTGAACAATATATTTTAACAAAATACTCCAAATGCAATATTTTTCAAGTTATAGCCAATTTACTCAACAGTCAGTGCCTGAGAATAGCTATTGCTCAGTTGTGCCATGAGCTACAGGTCTGTAATTATAGCTGACCCAAAAGTAGCTGAATAACATATTTGCACAAATTTCTGTAAAGGCAATAGTTTTCCAATTACAACTGATTTACTCAACAGTGAGAACTTCAAAGTAGCTATTACTCAGCTATGCAATGAGCCACAGGTCTGGAACTTCACCATGTTATAGCTGACCCCAAAATAGGTGAATAACATATTGCAACAAAATACTGTAAATGCAATAGTTTCCAAGTTATAAGTGATTTACTCAACAGTGATAACCTAAAAGTAGCTATTACTCAGCTATGCCATGAGCTACAGGTCTGAAATTTTACTATGTTATAGCTGACCCAAAAGTAGCTGAATAACATATTTATACTAAATTCTCTAAATGCAATAGTTTTCAAATTATAAGTGATTTGCTCAACATTGAGAACTTTAAAGTAGCTATTACTGAGCTATGCAATGTGTCACAGGTCTGGAACTTCACTATGTTATAGCTAACCCCAAAATAGGTGAATAACATATTGAAACAAAATACTCTAAATGCAATAATTTCCAAGTTATAAGCGATTTACTCAACAGTGATAACCTCAAAGTAGCTATTACTCAGCTATGCCATGAGCTACAGGTCTGAAATTTTACTATGTTATAGCTGACCCAAAAGTAGGTGAACAACATATTTAAGCAAAATACTGTACATGCAATAGTTTTCAAGTTACAACTGATTTACTCAATAGTGATGACCTAAAAGTAGCTATTACTCAGCTATGCCATGAGCTACAGGTCTGAAATTTTACTATGTTATAGCTGACCCAAAAGTAGCTGAATAACATATTTATACTAAATTCTCTAAATGCAATAGTTTTCAAATTATAAGTGATTTGCTCAACATTGAGAACTTTAAAGTAGCTATTACTGAGCTATGCAATGTGTCACAGGTCTGGAACTTCACTATGTTATAGCTAACCCCAAAATAGGTGAATAACATATTGAAACAAAATACTCTAAATGCAATAATTTCCAAGTTATAAGCGATTTACTCAACAGTGATAACCTCAAAGTAGCTATTACTCAGCTATGCCATGAGCTACAGGTCTGAAATTTTACTATGTTATAGCTGACCCAAAAGTAGGTGAACAACATATTTAAGCAAAATACTGTACATGCAATAGTTTTCAAGTTACAACTGATTTACTCAATAGTGATGACCTAAAAGTAGCTATTACTCAGCTATGCCATGAGCTACAGGTCTGAAATTTTACTATTTTATAGCTGACCCAAAAGTAGCTGAATAACATATTTATACTAAATTCTCTAAATGCAATAGTTTTGCAATTACAACTGATTTAATCAATAGTGAGAACCTCAAAGTAGTCATTACTCGCTATGCAATGAGCTACAGGTCTGAAATTTTACTATGTTATAGCTGACCCAAAAGTAGCTGAATAACATATTTATACGAAATTCTCTAAATGCAATAGTTTTCCAATTACAACTGATTTACTCAATAGTGAGAACTTCAAAGTAGCTATTACTCAGCTGTGCCATGACCTACAGATCTGAAATTTCACTATGTTATAGCTGGCCCAAAAGTAGCTGAATAACATATTTATACGAAATTCTCTAAATGCAATAGTTTTGCAATTACAACTGATTTACTCAATAGTGAGAACCTCAAAGTAGTTATTACTCAGCTATGCAATGAGCTACAGGTCTGAAATTTTACTATGTTATAGCTGACCCAAAAGTAGGTGAACAACATATTTAAGCAAAATACTGTAAATGCAATAGTTTTCAAGTTAAAACTGATTTACTCAATAGTGATGACCTAAAAGTAGCTATTACTCAGCTATGCCATGAGCTACAGGTCTGAAATTTTACTATGTTATAGCTGACCCAAAAGTAGCTGAATAACATATTTATACGAAATACTCTAAATGCAATAGTTTTCCAATTACAACTGATTTACTCAATAGTGAGAACTTTAAAGTAGCTATTACTCAGCTATGCCATGACCTACAGATCTGAAATTTCACTATGTTATAGCTGGCCCAAAAGTAGCTGAATAACATGTTTATACGAAATTCTCTAAATGCAATAGGTTTTAAGTTACAAGTGATTTACTCAATAGTGAGAACTTCAAAGTAGCTATTACTCAGCTATGCAATGAGCCACAGATCTGAAACTTCACTATGTTATAGCTGATCCCAAAATAGGTGAATAACATATTGAAACAAAATACTGTAAATGCAATAGTTTCCAAGTTATAAGCGATTTACTCAACAGTGATAACCTAAAAGTAGCTATTACTTAGCTATGCTATGAGCTACAGGTCTGAAATTTTACTATGTTATAGCTGACCCAAAAGTAGCTGAATAACATATTTATACGAAATTCTGTAAATGCAATAGTTTTCCAATTACAACTGATTTACTCAATAGTGAGAACTTCAAAGTAGCTATTACTCAGCTGTGCCATGACCTACAGATCTGAAATTTCACTATGTTATAGCTGGCCCAAAAGTAGCTGAATAACATATTTATACGAAATTCTCTAAATGCAATAGTTTTGCAATTACAACTGATTTACTCAATAGTGAGAACCTCAAAGTAGTTATTACTCAGCTATGCAATGAGCTACAGGTCTGAAATTTTACTATGTTATAGCTGACCCAAAAGTAGGTGAACAACATATTTAAGCAAAATACTGTAAATGCAATAGTTTTCAAGTTAAAACTGATTTACTCAATAGTGATGACCTAAAAGTAGCTATTACTCAGCTATGCCATGAGCTACAGGTCTGAAATTTTACTATGTTATAGCTGACCCAAAAGTAGCTGAATAACATATTTATACGAAATACTCTAAATGCAATAGTTTTCCAATTACAACTGATTTACTCAATAGTGAGAACTTTAAAGTAGCTATTACTCAGCTATGCCATGACCTACAGATCTGAAATTTCACTATGTTATAGCTGGCCCAAAAGTAGCTGAATAACATGTTTATACGAAATTCTCTAAATGCAATAGGTTTTAAGTTACAAGTGATTTACTCAATAGTGAGAACTTCAAAGTAGCTATTACTCAGCTATGCAATGAGCCACAGATCTGAAACTTCACTATGTTATAGCTGATCCCAAAATAGGTGAATAACATATTGAAACAAAATACTGTAAATGCAATAGTTTCCAAGTTATAAGCGATTTACTCAACAGTGATAACCTAAAAGTAGCTATTACTTAGCTATGCTATGAGCTACAGGTCTGAAATTTTACTATGTTATAGCTGACCCAAAAGTAGCTGAATAACATATTTATACGAAATTCTGTAAATGCAATAGTTTTCCAATTACAACTGATTTACTCAATAGTGAGAACTTCAAAGTAGCTATTACTCAGCTGTGCCATGACCTACAGATCTGAAATTTCACTATGTTATAGCTGGCCCAAAAGTAGCTGAATAACATATTTATACGAAATTCTCTAAATGCAATAGTTTTGCAATTACAACTGATTTACTCAATAGTGAGAACCTCAAAGTAGTTATTACTCAGCTATGCAATGAGCTACAGGTCTGAAATTTTACTATGTTATAGCTGACCCAAAAGTAGGTGAACAACATATTTAAGCAAAATACTGTAAATGCAATAGTTTTCAAGTTAAAACTGATTTACTCAATAGTGATGACCTAAAAGTAGCTATTACTCAGCTATGCCATGAGCTACAGGTCTGAAATTTTACTATGTTATAGCTGACCCAAAAGTAGCTGAATAACATATTTATACGAAATACTCTAAATGCAATAGTTTTCCAATTACAACTGATTTACTCAATAGTGAGAACTTTAAAGTAGCTATTACTCAGCTATGCCATGACCTACAGATCTGAAATTTCACTATGTTATAGCTGGCCCAAAAGTAGCTGAATAACATGTTTATACGAAATTCTCTAAATGCAATAGGTTTTAAGTTACAAGTGATTTACTCAATAGTGAGAACTTCAAAGTAGCTATTACTCAGCTATGCAATGAGCCACAGATCTGAAACTTCACTATGTTATAGCTGATCCCAAAATAGGTGAATAACATATTGAAACAAAATACTGTAAATGCAATAGTTTCCAAGTTATAAGCGATTTACTCAACAGTGATAACCTAAAAGTAGCTATTACTTAGCTATGCTATGAGCTACAGGTCTGAAATTTTACTATGTTATAGCTGACCCAAAAGTAGCTGAATAACATATTTATACGAAATTCTGTAAATGCAATAGTTTTCCAATTACAACTGATTTACTCAATAGTGAGAACTTCAAAGTAGCTATTACTCAGCTGTGCCATGACCTACAGATCTGAAATTTCACTATGTTATAGCTGGCCCAAAAGTAGCTGAATAACATATTTATACGAAATTCTCTAAATGCAATAGTTTTGCAATTACAACTGATTTACTCAATAGTGAGAACCTCAAAGTAGTTATTACTCAGCTATGCAATGAGCTACAGGTCTGAAATTTTACTATGTTATAGCTGACCCAAAAGTAGGTGAACAACATATTTAAGCAAAATACTGTAAATGCAATAGTTTTCAAGTTAAAACTGATTTACTCAATAGTGATGACCTAAAAGTAGCTATTACTCAGCTATGCCATGAGCTACAGGTCTGAAATTTTACTATGTTATAGCTGACCCAAAAGTAGCTGAATAACATATTTATACGAAATACTCTAAATGCAATAGTTTTCCAATTACAACTGATTTACTCAATAGTGAGAACTTTAAAGTAGCTATTACTCAGCTATGCCATGACCTACAGATCTGAAATTTCACTATGTTATAGCTGGCCCAAAAGTAGCTGAATAACATGTTTATACGAAATTCTCTAAATGCAATAGGTTTTAAGTTACAAGTGATTTACTCAATAGTGAGAACTTCAAAGTAGCTATTACTCAGCTATGCAATGAGCCACAGATCTGAAACTTCACTATGTTATAGCTGATCCCAAAATAGGTGAATAACATATTGAAACAAAATACTGTAAATGCAATAGTTTCCAAGTTATAAGCGATTTACTCAACAGTGATAACCTAAAAGTAGCTATTACTTAGCTATGCTATGAGCTACAGGTCTGAAATTTTACTATGTTATAGCTGACCCAAAAGTAGCTGAATAACATATTTATATGAAATTCTGTAAATGCAATAGTTTTCCAATTACAACTGATTTACTCAATAGTGAGAACTTCAAAGTAGCTATTACTCAGCTGTGCCATGACCTACAGATCTGAAATTTCACTATGTTATAGCTGGCCCAAAAGTAGCTGAATAACATATTTATACGAAATTCTCTAAATGCAATAGTTTTGCAATTACAACTGATTTACTCAATAGTGAGAACCTCAAAGTAGTTATTACTCAGCTATGCAATGAGCTACAGGTCTGAAATTTTACTATGTTATAGCTGACCCAAAAGTAGGTGAACAACATATTTAAGCAAAATACTGTAAATGCAATAGTTTTCAAGTTACAACTGATTTACTCAATAGTGATGACCTAAAAGTAGCTATTACTCAGCTATGCCATGAGCTACAGGTCTGAAATTTTACTATGTTATAGCTGACCCAAAAGTAGCTGAATAACATATTTATACGAAATACTCTAAATGCAATAGTTTTCCAATTACAACTGATTTACTCAATAGTGAGAACTTTAAAGTAGCTATTACTCAGCTATGCCATGACCTACAGATCTGAAATTTCACTATGTTATAGCTGGCCCAAAAGTAGCTGAATAACATGTTTATACGAAATTCTCTAAATGCAATAGGTTTTAAGTTACAAGTGATTTACTCAATAGTGAGAACTTCAAAGTAGCTATTACTCAGCTATGCAATGAGCCACAGATCTGAAACTTCACTATGTTATAGCTGATCCCAAAATAGGTGAATAACATATTGAAACAAAATACTGTAAATGCAATAGTTTCCAAGTTATAAGCGATTTACTCAACAGTGATAACCTAAAAGTAGCTATTACTCAGCTATGCCATGAGCTACAGGTCTGAAATTTTACTATGTTATAGCTGACCCAAAAGTAGCTGAATAACATATTTATACGAAATTCTCTAAATGCAATAGTTTTGAAGTTATAAGCGATTTACTCAACAGTGATAACCTAAAAGTAGCTATTACTCAGCTATGCCATGAGCTACAGGTCTGAAATTTTACTATGTTATAGCTGACCCAAAAGTAGCTGAATAACATATTTATACGAAATTCTCTAAATGCAATAGTTTTTAAGTTACAAGTGATTTTACTCATGATGGAAGTTACTGAAAAGCCCAAAAGTAGCTATTACTCACTTAGCTATTGAGACAGGCACCCAACTTACTCACCATATTGTAGCTATGAAAAAAGTAGCTGAATAACATATTTTAACAAAATGCTCTAAATGCAACACTTTTCAAGTTATAAATGATTTTGTGCATGATTTCATGAATTTTAATGCATTAAAAATTATTAAAAAAATTTATTAAAAAAAAAGTAAGACAGATCCAGGTCTCATACTCACACAAGAGAATCTACCTCTGGCCTAGTACATATATGCAAGATATGAGAGAAATCCCTGCAATAGTCACTGAGAAAATTGTGATTAAGTGTTGAAATTTTCACACTTTTGGTGGGGGTACCCCCCTTGTAATGTCTCTAGCAAACAGACGAACAGACAGATTTGCATGCCTTGAACATTTTTTCATCCTCGATAGATAAGGTATCTTTTAAAAAAAACAGCACGTCTCTAGGCCTTGTAGTTTTGGAGGAGAAGTTGTTCACGCGGACGCGTACGCGGACGCGTACGCGGACGCGTACGCGGACGCCCACGCCGCAGAGTGACGACATAATGTCAGCTGACTGACAAGTCAGCTGACATAAAAATTGGGTATCCGCAATACTTTTGCAGATAATTAGCATTTACTCATTTTAAGTAGGTAAATAATTAGCTATGGGTCTGAAACTTCACCATGTGAAAGTTCTCCCAAAAGTAGGTGAATGAGTTATTTGAGAAAAATTGGCTATCTGCAATACTTTTAGAGATAATTCGCATTTACTCATTTTGAGTAGGTGAGTAATTGGCTATGGGTCTGAAACTTCACCATGTGAAAGCTCTTCCAAAAGTAGGTGAATGAGTTATTTGAGAAAAATTGGCCATCTGCAATACTTTTAGAGGTAATTCGCATTTACTCTTTTTGAGTAGGTGAGCAATTAGCTATGGGTCTGAAACTTCACCAAGTGAAAGCTCTTTGGGATAGCTGCTCTGCAGAGATACCCTGAAGATAAAAAATTTCGTCGAAATCGCTCTATGTAGCACGGTTTTCGAAATATTAGCATTTTTGTGTTTTGCAATTTTTGCGCAAAAATTCGAAAATTCAAAATGGCCGCCATTTTTGGCAAGACAAAATTTTTTTGAAAATTGGCATGGCTACTCTGCAGAGATACCCAGCGGGTCAAAAATTTCGTCGAAATCGCTCTATCTAGCACGGTTTTCGAGATATAAGCATTTTTGTGTTTTGCAATTTTTGCGAAAAATTCGAAAATTCAAAATGGCCGCCATTTTTTGCGAGAAATTTTTTGTTTGAAAATTGGCATGGCTACTCTGCAGAGATACCCTGCGGGTCAAAAATTTCGTCGAAATCGCTCTATCTAGCAGGGTTTTTGAGATATAAGCATTTTTATGTTTTGCAATTTTTGCGAAAATTTCGAAAATTCAAAATGGCCGCCATTTTTGGCGAGACAAAATTTTTTTGAAAATTGGGAAAAGTACTCTGCAGAGATATCCTGCGGGTCAAAAATTTTGTCGAAATTGCTCTATCTAGCACGGTTTTTGAGATATAAGCATTTTTGTGTTTTGCAATTTTTGCGAAAATTTCGAAAATTCAAAATGGCCGCCATTTTGGGCGAGACAAAAATTTTTTGAAAATTGGGAAAACTACTCCGCAGAGATACCCTGTGGGTCAAAAATTTCGTCGAAATCGCTCTATCTAGCACGGTTTTCGAGATATAAGCATTTTTGTGTTTTCCTTATTTGGAAAATTCGTAATGATTAATTAATCATTAATTACTCGGCCATTTCTTGACCAATCAATGCCAAAATCTAATGATTTCCAGATTTTAATAGAATGAATGTATTTGCCAAGTTTCAGGTGAATTGATAAAATTCCTTTCAAGTTATCATCCGGACAAGCTTCCCCATCGAAAAAAGACATTTTTGGTCATGTGACCTCTCTGATTGGTTGAAATGTCACTGCAGCATATTCAAAAAAATTCCCCAAGGCTACTGCCTAAACCTGCCAAATTTGAAAAGAATCCGCCTAACGGTTACAGAGTTATAAGGAAAACAAAATGCGGAGCCGCCGGAGCCGCCGGAGCCAGAAGCTCTCCCATACACAAACAAGCGTCCCTTGCGGGACGCTTAATAAATGAGGAGGGAGCAAGAAGTATATATTTATCATGTTAAGATGGCCAAAGCCTCTTACGTACAGGAATTTTAAGTGAAATGTTATACAAAATCTTACTTTAGTATAATCAATGTCAAGTTACACTGATGTTACTGAACAGTAAATCAGTTAGGGGCTGAAAATCCTCATTTTCACGTCAAGATGGCCATGACTGTACTTGTATTGGAACTCCAAGGTGGAAAGAAAATAAGAATGTCCCTAATGTCATCTTTAAAATTGTACAAATTTAACCGAGCTCTGCTGAACAATACGATAGCTGGAGAATAAAAACTCCATAATTTCACTGCAAGGCGACCATAAGTTCATCCATATTGCGACTTTAAGGTGACCATAAAATGAGAATGTCCCTTTTGTCATCCTTTATAAGTGTACAAAGTTTAGCTGATGGCTTTATTCAAATGTTATGACTTTAGGGGGGCCAAAATTATATTAACAGTTTAAGGTCACCTTAAAGTCAGGATAACCCTTTGGTTTGCCATCCTTTATAAGTGTGCAAAGTTTAACTGAGGTCAGTCGAACAATAAGATACTTGGAGGCTGAAAACCCCCTTATTTCACTTTAAGGTGGCTACAACTCCATTCATACTGAGAGTTTAAGGTGACCATAAGTATTATTTTTATCTAGTTTAATACCAGTGATAATTTCGATATAAAAAAATGGAAAAAGAAAGGAGCCAGAGCATTTTATTCCAATTTGATGACTTTAAGCAGGCCAAATGTCCATTAATATTTTGAGTTTAAGGTCACCATAAAGTCAGGATATTCCTTTGGCAAATCTTAATATATGTGCCAAGTTTGGTTGAAAAAAGTGAAAAACTAAGTGAACTGGAGGGCTAAAACCCCGTTTTTTGACATTAAGGTGACCTTAAAATTGCAGATACAGGGCTAAAACTTCGGCATGTGAAAGATTATCAAAAAGTAGCTGAATAAGTTATTCCAACAAAACGCCGAAATCCTGACCGTTTTTGAGATACAGACCAAGTACCCATTTTTAAAAAATTTACGAAAATAAAACGCCTCCCATTCAGGCATCTATGGTCCGATTGATGAGAAAATCCTTTCCGACCTTGGAAATTTGGTCTAGAATGTACCTGATAAATTTTATAGCACAGGTGTGTGTGGTTTTTTCCGAAACGCGATGACGAGGTGTTTTGGAGGTATGCTTAAGGTTACCTAAGTAAAGCTTAAGGTCTGCGCAAAGTATCTCAAAAATTTTTCCCGCCCCTATAGTTTTAAGGAAAGATAAGAAGGGAAGAAAAATTTGAAAGGCTAAGAAGTTATTCAAGGGAGACCATAATCCGGCGGCGGTGATCAGTTGAACTTCGGTGAAAACAAATAAGCGTCCCTGACGGGCCGCTTAATTACTATTACCCAAATAACAGCAACCTACAATTTAACTGAAAAATGCATAAAATTAAATTCAAATCTTATGTTTGTTTTGAGTTCAAGTAAATAGTCTTTCACTTTTTAACCACACTACACGTGTATTTTGAGACTGAACTTTCTTTGATCAATATACTTGACAAAAAGAAAGAACCTTTCAATTGATGTTTTTTCATCATTTTAAGTTTTATACCGTATAACCAATAACCATCTTACCTAAAGAACAATTGTTCATTAGATTTTCTCTTTTTTCTCTATTTCCTTTGAATTAAAACTAGAGGATCGCTCGCAAAAAAAAAAGATAATGTTTTTGCATAGCAAAAACAAAGCGTCCCGAAAAGGATATAAAGGTAAGTGCTAAAGTATTAAGAAAATGCTTCGTTTCTAGCCTTATACTGTTGTGGCAACCAAAGTCAGCGCAGTCTGCTCTATCTAGCACGGTTTTCAAGATATAAGCATTTTTGTGTTTTGCAAAAAATAAAAAAATTAAAAATGTCCGCTATATTTGGCGAGACAAAAATATTTTGAAAATTGGCATGGCTACTCTGCAGAGATACCCAGCAGGTCCAAAATTTTGTTGAGTTCACTCCATATAGCACGGTTTTCGAGATATAAGCATTTTTGTGTTTTGCAAAAACTTTGAAAATTCAAAATGGCCACCATTTTTGGGGAGACAAAAATTTTTGTCAAGACCACTGCTGTGGTGTGTATCTCCCGCCGAGCATTAAAGCAGAAGAAATAGCTTTTCCGAGATATTCACAGTTTTTCATTTTCGTGTGTGAAAGGTCTTCCAAAAGTAGGTGAATGAGTTATTTGAGAAAAATTGGCTATCTGCAATACTATTAAGAGATAATTCACATTTACTCATTTTGAGTAGGTGAATAATTATCTATGGGTCTGAAACTTCACCAAGTGAAAGCTCTCCCAAAAGTAGGTGAATGAGTTATTTGAGAAAAATTGGCTATCTGCAATACTTTTAGAGATAATTCGCATTTACTCATTTTGAGTAGGTGAGTAATTAGCTATGGGTCTGAAACTTCACCATGTGAAAGCTCTCCCACAAGTAGATGAATGAGTATTTGATAAAAATTGGGTATCCGCAATACTTTTACAGATAATTAGCATTTACTCATTTTGAGTAGGTGAATAAATAGCTATGGGTCTGAAACTTCACAGAGTGAAAGCTCTCCCAAAAGTAGGTGAATGAGTTATTTGAGAAAAATTGGCTATCTGCAATACTTTTAGAGATAATTCACATTTACTCATTTTGAGTAGGTGAATAATTAGCTATGGGTCTGAAACTTCACCAAGTGAAAGCTCTGCCAAAAGTAGGTGAATGAGTTATTTGAGAAAAATTGGCTATCTGCAATACTTTTAGAGATAATTCGCATTTACTCATTTTGAGTAGGTGAGTAATTAGCTATGGGTCTGAAACTTCACCAAGTGAAAGCTCTCCCAAAAGTAGGTGAATGAGTTATTTGAGAAAAATTGGCTATCTGCAATACTTTTACAGATAATTCGCATTTACTCATTTTGAGTAGGTGAGTAATTAGCTATGGGTCTGAAACTTCACCAAGTGAAAGCTCTCCCAAAAGTAGGTGAATGATTAATTTGACAAAAATTGGCTATCTGCAATACTTTTAGAGATAATTCGCATTTACTCATTTTGAGTAGGTGAGTAATTAGCTATGGGTCTGAAACTTCACCAAGTGAAAGCTCTCCCAAAAGTAGGTGAACGAGTTATTTGAGAAAAATTGGCTATCTGGAATACTTTTAGAGATAATTCTCATTTACTTATTTTGAGTAGGTGAGTAATTAGCTATGGGTCTGAAACTTCACCAAGTGAAAGCTCTCCCAAAAGTAGGTGAATGAGTTATTTGAGAAAAAATGGCTATCTGCAATACTTTTAGAGATAATTCGCATTTACTCATTTTGAGTAGACGAGTAATTAGCTATGGGTCTGAAATTTCACCAAGTGAAAGCTCTCCCAAAAGTAGGTGAATGATTAATTTGAGAAAAATTGGCTATCTGCAATACTTTTAGAGATAATTCGCATTTACTCATTTTGAGTAGGTGAGTAATTAGCTATGGGTCTGAAACTTCACCATGTGAAAGCTCTCCCACAAGTAGATGAATGAGTTATTTGATAAAAATTGGGTATCCGCAATACTTTTACAGATAATTAGCATTTACTCATTTTGAGTAGGTAAATAATTAGCTATGGGTCTGAAACTTCACCATGTGAAAGCTCTCCCAAAAGTAGGTGAATGAGTTATTTGAGAAAAATTGGCTATCTGCAATACTTTTAGAGATAATTCGCATTTACTCATTTTGAGTAGGTGAGTAATTGGCTATGGGTCTGAAACTTCACCATGTGAAAGCTCTTCCAAAAGTAGGTGAATGAGTTATTTGAGAAAAATTGGCCATCTGCAATACTTTTAGAGGTAATTCGCATTTACTCTTTTTGAGTAGGTGAGCAATTAGCTATGGGTCTGAAACTTCACCAAGTGAAAGCTCTTTGGGATAGCTGCTCTGCAGAGATACCCTGAAGATAAAAAATTTCGTCGAAATCGCTCTATGTAGCACGGTTTTCGAAATATTAGCATGTTTGTGTTTTGCAATTTTTGCGCAAAAATTCGAAAATTCAAAATGGCCGCCATTTTTGGCAAGACAAAATTTTTTTGAAAATTGGCATGGCTACTCTGCAGAGATACCCAGTGGGTCAAAAATTTCGTCGAAATCGCTCTATCTAGCACGGTTTTCGAGATATAAGCATTTTTGTGTTTTGCAATTTTGCGAAAAATTCGATAATTCAAAATGGCCGCCATTTTTTGCGAGAAATTTTTTGTTTGAAAATTGGCATGGCTAGTCTGCAGAGATACCCTGCGGGTCAAAAATTTCATCGAAATCGCTCTATCTAGCAGGGTTTTTGAGATATAAGCATTTTTATGTTTTGCAATTTTTGCGAAAAATTTGAAAATTCAAAATGGCCGCCATTTTTGGCGAGACAAATTTTTTTTGAAAATTGGCATGGCTACTCTGCAGATATACCCTGTGGGTCAAAAATTTCGTCGAAATATACTCTGTGGGTCAAAAATTTCGTCGAAATCGCTCTATCTAGCAGGGTTTTCGAGATATAAGCATTTTTATGTTTTGCAATTTTTGCGAAAAATTCGAAAATTCAAAATGGCCGCCATTTTTGGCGAGAAATTTTTTTTTTCAAAATTGGGAAAACTACTCTGCAGAGATACCCTGTGCGTCAAAAATTTCGTCGAAATCGCTCTATCTAGCACGGTTTTCGAGATATAAGCATTTTTGTGTTTTGCAATTTTTGCGAAAAATTCGAAAATACAAAATGGCCGCCATTTTTGGCGAGAAATTTTTTTTTTCAAAATTGGGATAACTACTCTGCAGAGATACCCTGCGGGTCAAAAATGTCGTCGAAATCGCTCTATCTAGCACGGTTTTCGAGATATAAGCATTTTTGTGTTTTGCAATTTTTGCGAAAATTTCGAAAATTCAAAATGGCCGCCATTTTGGGCGAGACAAAATTTTTTTTGAAAATTGGGAAAACTACTCCGCAGAGATACCCCGCGGGTCAAAAATTTCGTCGAAATCGCTCTATCTAGCACGGTTTTCGAGATATAAGCATTTTTGTGTTTTCCTTATTTGGAAAATTCGTAATGATTAATTAATCATTAATTACTCGGCCATTTCTTCACCAATCAATGCCAAAATCTAGTGATTTCCAGATTTTAATAGAATGAATGTATTTGCCAAGTTTCAGGTGAATTGATAAAATTCCTTTCAAGTTATCATCCGGACAAGCTTCCCCATCGAAAAAAGACATTTTTGGTCATGTGACCTCTCTGATTGGTTGAAATGTCACTGCAGCATATTCAAAAAAATTCCCCAAGGTATACTGCCTAAACCTGCCAAATTTGAAAAGAATCCGCCTAACGGTTACACAGTTATAAGGAAAACAAAATGCGGAGCCGGCGGAGCCGGAAGCTCTCCCATACACAAACAAGCGTCCCTTGTGGGACGCTTAAAAAATAAGATTTGGTAGAGTAAATACAGTGAATCCTATTGGCAACAACACTGTCACATCTTTAAAGAGACACATCTGACTTTTTTTTCACTTTAGATATTTACTTTTGCTTATTTTACTTTCCTTATTTGACTCAGATTTTACATTAATCAGACAAGCTTTGATAGCTCAGATTTGGTGACCCATACAAACCATTGTACTACAACCCCTGCTGTTTGGTTACATACAATGTTCAGCAGCTCAGATTTTGTACATACTATTACCTGTTGTACTGCCAACGCGTTGTGTGGGCACATTGGGCATGGAGTGAATGCTGTGCATGCTGTCCATTGACTGACTCGCCTTCATCACCTGTGGCTCAGTGAACTGCCGAAAATCCTACACGAAGAAAAACTACAACTTTATCCATGTAAAATAAGTATAATAACAAGGAGATGTGGAACCTACTGGATCAAACACCAATAATTTACGATAAACTGCTGCTAATCCTACAGAATTAGCTTCTAAGTGTTCAACATTATGTTTGATGTCCTGCCAAATTAAACAGCAAGTGCTAACACACTGCTCTAAATTCTGACCATAACTTAACTCCTACTACTGTAATAAGTATACAATAGTAAAATGGTCACTACTTTACAAAACACAAGTTTCAAAATATTACAGATACAATGTTGATTGTCAGCATATGAAATGGTGGGACAACTTTAAAGATTACAAAAAATATATACTTAAGAAGACTAAAATCTGAAGAACTTATACCTTCCGTTTTTTCTTCTTTTTTTGCTTATGGGGAAGGGGGGGGGGGGGGGGGGGGACAACAAGACTAGTGATTGTTTATGGACTGCCATAAGTCTTGCACAATATAAAACCAAAAATAGCATCAGAGATGCCCGTACCCCACAGCCGACGGAAATATTTTTAACACCATGAGATATAGAAGTGCTGTATCAGTACAAAGTGCAGGATACTTTCAGAGCACTGTCAGTTATATAAAGGTCCAAACAATGTTTAAATAGAGAAAATAATGTCTAAGATAATGGATGTACTTTATCTACATCTGGCATGGCCGAATTATGGTTTAGATGTTTTGAATATTACCATGCATACAGAAGTGGTAATACATTCAATGAATGCTTAAGTGTGGTGTTGGAACAAAATCTGTGGCTCACTTAATGAAATACCATCTGTTACAATGGGAAGTTGTGAAAGTAAAATTCTTAATGAATTCTGATATGACTTTAACAGTGCTTAATCTGCATCAAAAGACAGACCCAAAGGTGCAACAAGATTTTAAAGGTCAAGGTCACTACGACAAGGTCAAATCAAGGTCACACCATGATGCTCCGCAGCTACAGCCCCTAACCAATGTCCCTACCAAGCATCAACTTCCTATACCTTACGGTTTCCGAGATATAGCCCGGACAAGATTTTATAGGTCAAGGTCACTACAGCAAGGTCAAGGTCAAATCAAAGTCAGACCATGACGTTGCACACCTACACCACCTAACCAATGTCCATAGTAAGTATCAACTTCCTACACCTCACGGTTTCCGAGATATAGCCCGAACAAGATTTTATAGGTCAAGGTCACTATGGCAAGGTCAAAGGTCAAATCCTAGTCAGGCCATGACGCTGCACACCTACACCTCCTAACCAAAGTCCCTACCAAGTATCAACTTCCTACACCTTACGGTTTCCGAGATATAGCCCGGACAAGATTTTCAAACTCAAGGTCACTACGGCAAGGTCAAAGGTCAAATCAAGGTCAGACCATGACGTTGCACACCTACACATCCTAACCAATGTCCCTACCAAGTATCAACTTCCTACCCCTTATGGTTTCTGAGATACAACATGCCAAACTTTTTCCCGCCGCCCGCCCGCCTGCCCATCCACCCACCATGGGTGAAAACAATACCCCGACAGCCCTTAAGGGCTGTGGGGTAAAAACTAACATTGAGTGCTAAGTCAACAGCAGGGATATGGAGACCGCTGTATCACACAACTCCAATTATCTAGTTTAAATAGTGAATAAACTACAACTTCTTTTAATGTTTTAAAAAAAATTCAATATTCAGGAATGCAAATTCAAGTTTTGGATTTCACTTTGAAATATGCATACTTGAATTTTTTTCAAATGGAATTCAGTTGTGGTAATGTTACATGTGCTTGTCAATATTTTAATATCTAAATTTTGATATTAAACAGTACTCTTACCTTCACATAAATCTGAAGTAATGGCACCAGCTTGGAATTGCAAAACTGGCAGCTACAACAGAAACAAAATGTCTTGCATTATCATACATGTGTTTTGTAGGAGACCGATAAGCCATTCCATAATCACAAGTAGGCTTGCATTCATCACAAATAAATTATAACAGCCTTCATATAATTATATATCTACATATTTTTCATAATAATATACAAAGAAAACTCTTGTATACTAGAACCTCCAATATCTACAGAATATGGTTCTGGTTGTAACTAAATTTCAGTTCTACCACTTCTACTGATGTTTGCAAATCAATAAAACTTTTAATACTTTAAATGGACTAGGGAAAAAAAGTTATTGAATACAATTGTGTTTTTTCATCGCAGTCATCGTTATGGATGATATTGTGCATGCCAGGTTTAGTAGTGGAGGAAGGCTGTGTCTAAAGAGTTGAAAACCGACAGCCAGCACAAAGTACCCGGTAATTATTCTCACTCAAAATACCAAGTGGAGGGAGTTTTAATCTTAGGTCATGACATACCATGTGTTTAAGTTGGAGTCATCTGCAAACCAACCAGCCATGATTTCTTCATCATACAGCAGTCCACTACAGGAGTTACAGCGACAAAGGGTGCACATCTCCACCTGTCAGAACAAACATGTTGCCAGTAAAGCCGGGATATGCATAAACAATTCATCAGCATGTCTACTACATTTAAATAAACAGATATAGAAATCAACAAAAAATTTTTTAAAAATAACAGCAAAAAAGATTTCAAGAAGCTCATCATAGGTTGCAGCATGGTAGGCATGGTTTGTTTGTTTTTTTTTTTTGACAAGCTAACACTTTTTTAGGTAAAATCAAAGTCATTGTGCTAAAAGCAGACATCAGGGGCATGCCTGCACTGACTGAATGGCTGCTACAATGAGTCTGTGTCTGAATGAAATAAACATTTGCAGGACAACAGCGTAACATCTTGGATTTGGTCACACACTTGAAGCAACAGCATAAAATCCTGGGCCACTTCACAGACCCATATAGCTGCTATACTGAGCTTTCTCAGTGAATACCTTAAAGGTTTGCAGCACAACAGCTGGATATCTTGCATACAAATGCACCCACTATACAAACCCTGAGCCTGAGGTAATATGAAAGACCTAAGGAGCTGCTATACTGACCCTTTGTTTGAATGAAATTATGGTACCATTGTTTTGGTCATACAACTTCATCAAAGGGTTAAATGGCATATCAATAACCTGAATGATTCTGCTGTTGCACTGACCTCCATTACACAGTGAAAGAACATCTGAGTAGAATGTCCACAGGTTGTAAGCACTGGTAGAGGACATAGTTCAACACCCTGCTTACGGTCATACACTCCTCCCTATGGCACAGTTGAAGAGAATCTGTTGCTGACTGTATTTATCAAAATGGCTGCTGTACTGATACTCTTTCCTAATGAATTTCAGTTAATACTACCTTTACTTGAACATATTGGCTATGACAATGTACTCATCTCCATTGCATAAACAGGGTCGACAGTGATAAGACTTACCTCCATGGCACAGTTGAAAAACATCTGTGGCAGACTCTGTATTGACCCAAATGGCTGCTGCACAGAGCTTTTGTCTGAAGAATCGTCCTGTATACTGGAGGGGATGTAGTTGTCCAACAAGGAGTGAGGGGGTGCGCTACCTGTACACACACAAAGGCTGGATTAAATTCAGGGAAAAAAATATTATACGCAACATCGATTAAAGGTGAAAGACTACACTGTGATACCTCAACAATTAATATTTGTATAAAATAGTTCACGTGGTAACTAAACAAGCAGAAGGTAAAATTAAACACATTGAATCAGTTCAAAATAAAACTAGTGATCTCAACGGGTATACGGATATCCGGGTACCCGAACCCTGAATATTTCCCCGAATACCAAATTCAAATACCCGAGTTCCCGAATCTAAGCTTTGTTGCTGTTAATATCGCCCATGTTTGTTGACCAAGTACAGACATATCATGACTTCATAAATTCACCTAAAAATGAAACTATTCAATTAAAATGCATATGAATATTGTTTTCTCACTCTTGTACACCATTTATAGTATTTTATTTGTCTTTTACTTTGGTTATTTATGCATTGTCAATTGCCGGTACCCTTTGAAAATCGTCAGTATATTAACACGGTTATCTAATTCCGAGTACACAAAACGTTTTGTATTGGCTATATAGTGACATGCACACCTTAAATAAATAAAAGTTCAATGTTTTCACACGGTATTTGATAATTCTGCATCAATAAATTTCACTTCCCTACCTGAAAAAAAATAAAGTTTAAATTCTGAAACTACATTCGAGCAATAGTGTAAAGCTTTCCTGTTAGGTAATGTGACTCCATTTTTATGGATACTGCAATAAACAACCGTATTTTGAAAAACAACAGAAGTCGTTTTATTTGATATTTATTCCGTGCCCTACTGTTTTGAATGCAAAAAGATTGCTGACAAGAAATAAAACAAATGGTTGGATCCCATATTTTGTGTAAGTTTTAAGTTTGCATATGTGGAGATTTTTGGAGAATCAGCTATTATCGCCCATCGGCACGAGTACCCGCCCGTTAAAATTACTACCTACCCGGTCCCACTAAAAAGGGTATTTGAGAACACTAAATAAAACTCTTTGTGATTACACCAGTGAATCATGTTCACAGACACATACAGACAACAATACAAAGATGAATAGAAATAAAAATAATAGATGACATTTAACAAACTGGACCCATCGCAAAATAAAAGAAAATAACAGAGAAGAATAGACAAGAGTAGAAAAGCTACATGTATGTCAACTAGATATTAAATCAATTCAGTCTGCTATATCACAGAAAAGACAATGCCAAAATAAGGCGAACAAAAAGTAAAGAACCATATTTGTTGTGAATTTATTGTATTTTAATGTCGCTTTCAACAGCCTGTATAGGTCATATCACAAGGGGTAGTTAACAGGATGGAGAAAAGAGACTCAGATTATTTGGTCAAGATTCTGCACTGAAAATCATCAGGTACTTATAAGCAATTAGGTTTCATATAGGTTGGTTTTACAAATGAAACCTGTAGAAGTAAAATTAAGTGAGATAGAAGCGCCTCAAAGTATGATTACCATTGTTTGACCTTGAAGAAGGGATCAAAGGTCAACTGTGATTCCATTGATAGGTGTGCAGCTAATGATTTCCTATAGGTTTGTATTACATAGGAAACCTTGTGAAGCAATAGTTTTTCAGTTTCAATAGTGAGTCAAAGTAGCTACTAGTCAGATACGCAACAACCTACAGGCTTACAAATTTATCATGTGCACATGTAAATATTCGCTGATTAGAGGCCATAAGGGAGATCATAATAAGCGCAGCCTAGGTTTCCTGGAAGCTATATGAACATCCCAAATGTCTACCAGCAAGAACAAATTGAAATAAAGGCCTCTGAAATTTCAGTTTCATTTGAAGACGGGCCAGAAGCTGAAATCTGACCACATCAGAAGATATGCAGGCCAGGGTTTGCTATAAGTTACATCAACATTCCAAATCTAAACGAGCAATAATAAGCGAGATATAGTCCTTTTTAAAGTATAGTTTCATCACTTGACCTTGGATTAGTGGTCACAGGTCAAATCTTACGGTATCAGAAGATTCGCATCACATGGTTTCCTGTAAGTTGTTTGTATATGTCAAACCTCTACAAACAATAAGTATAATATAAGCAATAAGTGAGATAAAGACCCTTCAAGATAACTTTCCATGATCTGACCTTGAACTTGGGGTCAAAGGTCAAATCTGCCCACATAAAAAGATTCACAGCATATGATTTCCTATAGGTTGGTTGAACATGAAAAACTTCTAGAAGCAACAGTTTTAAAGTAACAAGTGATTTACTCAATAATGAGTAAGTGAAAGTATCCAAACTTAATGCTATCTTGAAGCAAAGGATAAAGTTTGCCAATAACATAACCTATGCAAATACTCTACATGCAACAGTTTTTGAGTCATAAGCCATTGACTTAGAAAACCTAAAATAGCTATTACTTGCTTGATTTTGACCCCAGGCCTACAAAAAAGATAGAGTGGTGAGACATCATATCCACCAATTCATGTAGCAAGTATAAAATAAATCTGGAAGAAACTGTGCCGTATAGCTTGAACACAAGCAATACTAAAAAATTTTTACTCGCCAGAGCATATCCTACCAAATGAATAGGGTGGCCAGATATCTGCCATAGCAAGCCATTTGCGAAGTTTAAAAAGTCCAAAAAGAAATGTGGCGTGTGGCAACTTTTCCACATCAAGTCACGTCAAGAACTGAAACCCCAGACGAGTAAGGTGGAAGATGGGCATGTTGCCCAGAATGCCACTGTAATTGTACTAAAACCCCATATTTATATTGAAAATGTGCCCAATTTTAAGATCATGATCTAGCGAATAAGTTAAAGATAATGATTTTATGTCAACAGTTTTAAAGAGCCAATAATAAACACAAAGACATACACACCTTTGTGCACTTACTTTCCAATTTAAATTCCATGGGGGTACATTGACAATTGTGAGTAAAAGGATTCACATGATTTTCTGAGAATTCTCTGATATCCAGTGTAAGGTTATTTTGTTGCCAATGTTTCTGTTTTTCAGCTGCTATGTACCTGCTATGTACTATCAAACTGACATCTGGCAATGCAGTACACAATATCTGATAATGGGGTTTTGCAGAATCTGGAAGAACTGACTCTTTATGTTTTACATATTTCAACAACTGACCTTGGGACTAAAAGGTGATTCCAAAATATTTTATAATAGTCCATGTCAAACTACCTCAACCCTTTTCTATATACTCTCCTTCAATTACAATCTAAAGTGACCCTAGGTGTTTCACCTTTCTTGTTTTGAGATGCCAGAGCACCGTGATCACTGTCCTCTCTACTTGCCACCCCGCCATCCCTCACATCACTGGATGTGTGACTTTCTTCCTCCTCTTCCTCATCAAAGTCTCTGGATTCTGAGAAGTCTATCAAGGATTCTTTCACTGTATCCTTCATGGTCACTAGACTCTTTTGAACTGACTTCACAGCAGGACTGGATAGAATGTCTCCCCACAACTCACGCACTACAAACACCAATCAGCAACCATGCCCCAAGGATAAAATATGTAAGCTGTATCAGTGTTTGCATTAGACTTATGACAGTTTACACCTGGTGAATCATGAACTTGTAATTTTGGGGTACCACTGGACAGAAACTGGGTAAATGAAAATGGTTTAAGTAGTATTCAACACTCAATAATATGGGTGAGAGTGGGTACATTTGTACCTGATATCTTTGAAATAGGGAGTACCAAAATAGATTGCAAATGCAAACACTGCTGTATGTAAACCATATGTGTACCAAAGATTTCCAAAGTAAGGCCCAGGTTCATAAAAGTTAGTAATTTTTCAAACTATATTTTTGTTATCACCGCAAAAAAATGGAGTAAAAACATGTGATACAGCCAAATAACAATTGAAATGGTGTGGGCTGAACCAGTGTAATCAGTACTTCGAGTCACTGCCAATATAAATATTACAATACCTAATATGTATTTCAACTTAAAAGTGAATTTTATCTATATGGTATTGTTCTGGTTATAATCAGTAGTTTTCTATAATTAGAACCAAGTACCATGAACATTGCACTCGGACAACTATGTAACCAGTATTGTGTTTAGCAGTGGAGAGCCTAAATGAGGCCTTTTTTACATGGAAGGAGAATGCGGGTTTCTGGTAATCTATTATATACCTATATCCAAATTACCGGTGCGGCGCTCTGTATCGCTCATGCTTTTGTAAGCACCCATCCACAATCTTACGTTATTGCCCATAATTGCTAATATAACGTTTCAATGTAAACTTTCTCCATAAAAACCCAATAATCAGTCAAATTTGATTAATTTATATCCATTTTCAACAAAATTTCCTTATTTTAGCAATTACGTCACCTTTT
Organism: Sabellastarte sp. h YS-2021; assembly: GCA_964017235.1. NCBI lineage: Eukaryota > Metazoa > Annelida > Polychaeta > Sabellida > Sabellidae > Sabellastarte > Sabellastarte sp. h YS-2021. Next base: position 145,064,663 of record OZ024928.1, read on the forward strand.
ATTGTGCCGAGATTCGTTCACAAACCACATATTTTACTTTGTCAGTATATGTCAAATTCGGGTAATTTTCCTTGAAACGCCCGGCTTGTTTTCGTTGTTGTAAACGCCCATCCCCAACTTTTGCAAATATTTGGTCACATTGCCCATGGGCGCTACAGAGAGCGGCTACGGTAAAACCTCATACATAATAAAATAAATAATGATTTTTTACGTCATTGAGAAACCAAGTTTGAAGTGGCAAAGTGGGTAACCAAAAAACAATAAAAATGTTATTTAAATAAATGAAATACTTAGGTAAACCTTAGTATGTTGTCAGATTTGTCTTCCTGATATCAGTGTTTCAAGCAATTTTCATTAATTTTACATCATGCGGACTTTCAGTTGGTTACAACCAAAACTCGGTTACCTGAATTCAGATTATTTCTTTTTGCAAACGGATACCCGGTGTCATTTTTCTAACAAGGTCTCAGCCTTGATTGCTTTATTGATAATAATTAACAACCAGGCCAACTTTTGGAAAACTGTGGCACACATCATCACAGTGAGACATAAAACAAGGATACAATGTACAGGGAATTTCATGCATTTCAAAAGGTAAGCACAAGCCATTGTATACATGCAGAATAGAAACATTTATCATGTGTTGTGTTCACATCTGAGAATTTTTTTTTTTATATATATATGTTATGTACAAGTTGAGATTCTGTACAAGTTGCAACTTATACAAGCAGTTTGTACAAGTTGTAACTCGTACAAGATTGGCTGTACAAGTAGTAACTTGCACAGAATTTCACTATCAAAACTTGTACAAAATCTCAATTTTCAGTGATTAAAACATACTCATCTCTTACATCATTTTGCAAATGTTTCTTTAATATGGTCAAGAAAAACGTTTCTTAGATTTGGAAACAGACATCAATATAAATATACTAAATATATGGACACTGTTTCTGTGTTTGACAAAACTTTCAACCAAAAGAAGGTAAATTTGGTAATACAATCAGCAGTTTTTTGGTACATTTTAACTGAATAATTTTGCTCTGAGAGAAGTAAATGAAGTCATTAAATGTCAATACTTTGTCTGCCCACACAGGCAATATTCTACTTTGCCATGGGGATTGATGAACTATTTCAGTACTTGTCAGACAAATGCTTTTTATACAAGTTGATTTGCAACAAAATTGTGGGTGGATTAGTGTAATTTTGGCTACCTGGCATTGTTTAATTACACATTTAGTTCGGTTTTATCATTTTTTGTTGATGTATTGTTTTGTAGCTTCACACAAATTGAAAACTAAAATAAACAAAAATTGAACAACAAAATATCATGCTGTGCAAATAAATAACATTACCATGAAAGAATGTGCAATCATACTTCAGATAAAGCAACAAAATCACAAGTAAATAATGGAAGTAACAAAGCTAAATAATTAATACTTATGCTGACCATCTCTTTTACAACTTTCGAAAAGATAAATTTTAAAATAATTATAAACTAAACAACATAATCAATGAGCAATCTACTCATTTGCACTGTGTCATCTTATTAAAAGATTATTACTTCTAGTCAAAATGAATGGTGAAATAACTTGAATACTGTAAATTAGACTAGGCAATGTTCACTTACCAAAGGTGTGTTTTCTATGTTAGATTTCAGCCTTTTTTCTGTTGGGATTTAAAGCCACACGCATATGTCTACTATGACCAATATAATAGAATATATTTATTTGCAAAATGATATGTATCCATTGCCAATTTATTTTCCTTCCATTGATTCAATGGATATTACATATTTCATCCTAAGAAAGCCATGATATCCTATAGGAAAGAATATATTTACTTACCAAATGGCATGAACCCTTTGTTCAGTTTCAGCCTTTCTTGAATTTGCTTCAGAAGCTGAAGCACAGAGATGATTGATTATATATTTCCTACCCACAAAGCCACACTATCCTGTAGAATAGCATACATTTACTCACCAAATGGTGTGTACCCTTTGTTTGGTTTCAGCCTTCCTCTGGGTGGAACGTCCATTTCCTCTGACTCCCCGGTTGCTTTCTCCTCCTCCTCTGTTGTGGCCAGCATGTCCAGACTGCTGGACTTCTTCTTGTAGGAGGGCATGGAATGATGATGTCCAGGGCTGCTCTCAGGCGAATCAGTGGGAAGACTGGCACTGCTGCCTGAAAGTGATAAGAGAATAAAACAAAAATAGCAACATAAAGTGCAAACACTATTGCTGACCAGTCAGTGGATCTCGTATTAAAACATCAAACTACAAAGAACAATATTACTAATGGAAATAATTTAATCCTAACAGTGAACCATTTGTATTGCTAGCACCAATGAATTGGCAAGTACAATGAGATTAATTAATAACAAGAAACAAATAAGACAAATTGTTGACAAAATCAGATTCTGTATGACAGTGGAAATGTTAGTACTAATGCCTGGAATTAAGAAGTAGCACAGAGAATTAATAACAGTGAAAGAATTGTATGGAAATGGATCTGCTTGAGTCAAATAACAATATTAGTACTAATTAATGCACCATAGTTTTGCGACCCATAATAAATTACTGAATAGGGTTCACTATAAACTCTTAAATGGCTATCCATGCTGCATGGAATTGCTAAAAATTCAATCTATTTCTTTGCGATGGACAACATTTTCCATTTTCACTGGGGCATTTTGGTTTTACTTAACAATAAAGTTATAAATTGATTTTATACCATCTGTAACAGATTTTACTGTAACAATAAAATGAGTGCTTGAACATACAACAATGCTATTGAGCTCAAAACATCAAAGCTGTAAAAGTGCAACATCAATGAAATCACTATATACAATTTGATAATGCACACACATAAACAGCTCTGTATACAAAGTTTTCAATAATATATTTTGCATTTATATTTGCTTATTAGATTGTTTATTTACAAGGCAAAAATACAAAAAAAATATATATAAATCCCATAATTAATTATCTCCCCTGTATGACTATTATCTCAGTATTATCAATAGCAACAATAATATTCCTGACCTATTATTTGTTGCCTTGTGCAGCTTTAACTACTCCATTATCAGTTAATTTTTTATTGAACATTATTAAAGAGTCATGTGGTGGTTTAAATTATAGCTAAATATGTATTGATCTATACATCTATACTAAAAAAGGTGTAACTGGGATTTCATTCATCAACGAACAAAACCAAGATCCAACAGAATTCTGGGATAAACAAAAATCTGTATATATATATATATATACATATCATAAGTTCATAGTTGTATATGCACTTTACTTGCATTCTATATAGTAAAGCAGACACTGCATGCATATATCACTGCATCTAGCATAGTTTGTATAATTCTTCAGCAATATCACAACATTTACCCTTTTAAGATGGGTTAAACAAGCTTCAGTGTCCTGTAAAACTGCATCAAGAGTGCAAACATAATTCTAATATCATTCTGGGATTCAATATTCAACTACAGCTGTTGGTTATTCAAAATGTGTTTACATAAGCAGATTGCACATAAATGATAATCACAAAAAAATCAAATAAAGTGTAATTTGAATTCATTTCAATCTGCCAAATGCCACTTTTTTCTTGCTCAATTACACACAATCATATTTTGCTTAATCAAAGGCAAGTTAACAAAATAGAAAATTTAATAGTAAATTAAATTTTTATAAGTTAATACCTTACCTAGTGGACAGATGCATTTGTCCGGCGCCCTGCCGGTCACGCCAAACGTTAGAAAAAAACGTCCTGAGCTGGGCTCTGGCCGGGACCGGTAGTGTCCTGTTCACTCGCCAGGTGGCTGTACAGCCTACCTGTCGGTATACTGCGCATGCGTGCGCATGCGCTCTTCCTCTTTTTGTTGTCTACCTTATGACCCCTTGTTGGTTATGATAGCGGGGAAGGTAGGGTGGGACTCCCCCTGTCCACTAGGTAAGGTATTAACTTATAAAAATTTAATTTACTATTAAATTTTCTATTTTATTGCGTTAATACAACTTACCTAGTGGACAGATGCAGAATGACTACCCAGTGGATGGAGGGTAGCCAAACAAGGGAAACCCATAAAGATAATAGCATAGCGGGTGTGTCCGGTACTGGTTAAATAAACCAACCTTTAAAGGACCAAAACACCCTGCCCCCCCCCCCCCCCCCCCCCCCCCCCCCCCCTGATTTTTCCACAGGGAAACAGCCTGTGCACCAATTCGACCCGAATGTGCAGGGAGACTAATGAGGGCATGAACTAGCAATTCATGAATGAGGAAGAAGAACAGGAGCAAGGAAACACCATCCTTGAGAAGCTCCTGGATCCACTTTGGATCATGGCTATCCAGTAGCCAAGGATAGTTTTTTTTTTTTTTTTTTTTTTATATATATACACTAAACCCAAAAACATGTGTACACTATATACAGTCAGCCATAAGACTACTACTGATGTTCGTGGATCTGCTGAGCCGCTACCACAGGACCTAGGTGGTACAACTCGGAATCTGCCCAGGCTAGATCCTTCAGGTAGAATTGTGTAAAAGTGTTGTGTGCCTTCCAATGGCAAGCTGATAGGATCTGGTCCAAGGAAACCCCGCCCTGGAAAGCTTTGGAAGCGGCAAAAGCCCGTACATCATGAGCTCGGACTTGATGTATATTTTGAGCCTCATGATCAGAAAGTTGATAACACAACAACACAGTTTGCTTGATCCAGGAAGAGACAGTAGCCGGCACAATATCCTTCTGAAAACTCTTCCGGAAAGATACAAACACCAGATCTTTGCCCGAACGCAAGTCCTTGGTTCTGTCTAAATAGTAACGCAAGGCCCTGACCGGGCAAAGAGACTTGTCCTCCTTGAGTGACCTGTCCAATGATGGAGCCAAAGCGGGAATGACAACCGGGGCCACAGCAGAAGGTCCGTCCCGTGCTAGCTGATTCTTCGACAGAAAACTGGGAGAGGGATATAATGAGACCTGACTCCAGTTCTCCTGATGCCTGATATTGCGGTATAACCATGCATGGATTTCGCTCCTCCTTTTGCCGGAACCCAAAGCCAAGAGGAAAACCGTCTTAAAGGTCAAATGTTTAAGCGAGGCCTTCCGCATGGGTTCGAAGGGAGCTTTGGTCAACTGGTGGAGCACTAATGAAAGATTCCACGCAGGGACTCCCCGCCTGCCTTTCGGTTTGTCTCTATGGAAACTGTCCAACAAGCGAGTTAGGCTTTCATCCTTGCCAAAATGAACAGGGTCGTTACCCAACATATCGGCAATAGCTGTTCTGTAGCCTTCTATAGTACTGGGTTGTAACTGTCTCTCCTTAAAGAGATACAACAAGAAATCGGCCACTTGTTTTAGAGAGGGCGCCCTGAAGTCCACCTGGCTGGATTCGCACCACTTAACAAAAATGGCCCACTTTGACTTATAGACCGCTCTGGTTGAACTTCTCTGAGGCGCCTCAATTCTTGCTGCCACCTCCTCAGAGAACCCTTGTCGCCTGATGGACGAGGCTCTAGGAGCCAAGCATGCAGATTCAGATGATTCAAGTTCCTGTGGAGAAGGCCGTTGAACGGTTGAGTCAACAGATCCCTCTCTAAGGGAAGACTGAAGGGAATTTGACTTGATAGACTGATCAGATCCCAAAACCAAGGCATGTTGGGCCAACCCGGAGCGATTAAGATCATCCTGTGAAAATCTTGATTCACCAGTTTGGATGTGACCTGAGTGAGCAGGGAGACTGGGGGAAAGGCGTACACGTTCAGGTTGCCCCATGTAAGGCTGAGAGCATCCACCGCCCAAGCTGTCGAATCCGGAACTGGAGAGACAAACTTGGGAAGCTTGTGATTGAATCTGGTGGCAAAAAGATCTATCTGCGGCTGGCCCCAGTTGGAACACAAGCGATTGAACACCTGTTGGGACAGGCACCACTCGGTCTGGATCACCTGATTGTGTCGGGACAGCTTGTCTGCTATGACATTCAGTCGACCCGGAATGTGCCTGGCTCTCAGAACTATTCCTCTGGGATGGCACCAGGAAAGGAGTCTCCAGAGAAGGGCACAAAGAGAGCCTGATTTCATACCCCCTTGTTTGTTGATATAGGCGACCACAGTTGTATTGTCGGTCGCCACCAAGACAATCTGGTTCAGGCAGAGAGGTTCGAAACTCTTGAAGGCCAGAAAAACTGCCTTGAGTTCCAAGAAGTTGATATGAAGTCGGCTTTCTACTTCTGACCAAACGCCTCTTGCCGTAGAGTCCCCTAAGTGAGCGCCCCAACCTTCGTTTGATGCGTCGGTAAACAGTTGAAGGGCGTGACTTAATGGATGCAAGGGTTGGCCCCTTAATACATTTTCCTCGTCTAACCACCAATCTAGGTGAGGTTGCAGAGAGGAAGGTAGCGGAATGACTTTCTCTAGGACCTCGGGCACCCGCCAGTGTCTTTTTAGGTGCCACTGAATGGGACGCATGTGGAGACGACCTGACCTGACCTGTTTCTCGGTGGCTGTCAAGAGTCCTATCAAGGACAGTAGTTTCTGACGCAAGCTTGCCCATCTTTCTTGAGTTGGTAAAACCCGACCCGTCAACAGGTCGAACCGGTAACCGACGAAGGTAAAGACCTGTTGAGGATTCAGTTCCGACTTTTTGAGGTTGACTAGCCAGCCCAGTTCGTGGCAAAGCGACAAAAGAACCTGGGTGTGAAGGAGACCAATCTCCCTCGAAGGGGCTCTCAGTAACCAGTCGTCTAGGTACTGGTGGATTCTTATACCCCTGTTCTGAGCCATAAGTTTGACCTCCTTGACTATCTTGGTGAACTCTAGAGGAGCCGTGGCCAACCCGAAGGGAAGGGCAGTGAATTGGTACGCTCTTTTGTTGAGAAAGAATCTCATGTACTTCCTCGACCGGGGGTGAATAGGAATGTGAAAGTATGCGTCGCTGAAATCCAGCGAGGTCACCCACTCCCCTTTCTGTAGCGAGGTCCGGATGGTTTCCGGAGTTTCCATCTTGAATGTGCCGGTTTTGAGGAACTTGTTCAACCGACTCAGATCTAAAATAGGCCTCCACTTGTTTTCCGGTTTGGGTACTAAAAACAGCCGGTTGTAGAAAGCGAGAGAAGACCGGACCAGGACTGGCTCCACTACCAACTTTCCTTGGAGAGAGATCAGTGCCTCTTTGAGGAAACGGCTTTTTACCGGATTGGCATAACTGCTCTGAATGATTGGAACCCTGGTGAGAGGAGGTCTTAATCTGAATGGCAGGCTGTAACCCTCCTTTAGAATGGAAACTGCTCGAGGGTTTGCGCCTAACCTTTGCCAAACTTGCCAAAACTTTTGAAGACGGCCTCCTACAGGACCATCGTGCACAACAGTGGGGACACCTTGAACATTTTGGACAAAAAGACATGGATCGACACAAGAAACACTGTTCACATGCTTTATTTTTCTCAACCCTGGTACGGGACTTAGACCTTTCTTTTGCGGAAGCCCGGTGGTAGATACAGAAGGAGCATGAGTTGCAACATGAAAGAACACATCCTGATTTACATGATCTACTTGCCTCATGGGAAAGTCTGGATTCTGAGATGTGTGGGGTCTTGAACCTGTCTGAACTGAAGCCAGTAATTGACCCGAACTTTTTGTTAACATGTCTTTCACTGTCTCTTGAACACTGGAACCGGCCATTTCCGGTGGAACTTGACTTAACTTTGAACGAAGAACTGGTTTGTGACAAACTACCTTGACTAAGTTTAGAGTCTGTTTTCTGCCCAACCGATTTAATGTCTTGACTACAGAGGTTGGGTTGTAATGGTAACTGTCATTTTTGTTGTTTAAATCCACGGGAGCGAGAGAAACGGGGGTTACTACTACGACCCCTTCCTCTTGATCTGCCCCTGCCCCGAGCAAACTGTCGCCACGGCTGATTCGGTTCAGCTGAAGCTGTATTCCTAGAATCCCGGCGATCATAGGGTTGGAACCTATTTTGGTTTCGCCAACCAGTGCGCTGCATAGCACCCGGACCGGGTCTTGGAGCAGCACTGGTGGTTTCAGACTTGGTAATATCCTGTTCTGCAATACATATCAGGTCATCAGGGAATAGACCATAGTTGAACAATGGGGCATTCCTAAGTCGATTCCAGGTGTCAGACTTCACTCCAGGCTTTACATGGTCTAAATAAGAGTCACGTCTAAGAAGCACAAGATTTGCCATGTTGACGAAAAGGCTGTCAGCTAGGTGCTGCAATGAAGTTCCCATGGCAATGGAGACATTTTGATGGAAGGCTAGGTAGTCTTTCAGGTCGTGAAGAGCCTCTGAAACTTCTTTGGGGGCCTTCCCTTTATTGAAATTCGACTGAAGGCACACTAAGCTCTGACTCATCCGATCCTGCAGCTCACTAGCACATCTGTTAAATCCTGCTGCCTGGTTGACAATGTAGCTGCCTTCCTTGGCATTCCGTTCCCATCGACGTAGATACTCTTGGGAAATAGGTCGTGAGACAGGACCAGAAGGCGGGTAGGAAGAGGCCTTGGTAATACGTGGAAATTGTGAATTAACTTTTGCCTCGGTATTCCTCCAACTAAAAACAGACTTGCCAGGACGAGGAGTAGTGTCAGGTTTGAGGGTGTGCATCTGATACCAACGCGCTTGCGATTTTGGCATTTTAATGAACTGATCCTTCTTCAACCCACTGGAATCTTGACTTCTAGAGGGATAACCCTCAGCAACTGTAGTATTTAAGCGTTCAAGTTTTTGACATAACCAGTCGTCTGGTGGCATAGCCACAGACACACGAGCTGGTCTTCTGGGAACCTTCCCCTTCCAAGGGTTGTTGCTCTTGTCGGGCTCACTGAAATCAGCCTCAAAAACCGGGATATGAGTCCATCCCATAAAGGATCTGACAGACCGGACTGTCTCACGGTAATTCATATCCTCTGTAACTTCTTGTTTCTCACCAGTCTCCGACAGTTCCCCTTCATCAGGTTCAGAAGCTGAGTAACGCTCACTTTCTTCCGGTTCATATGGCAGATCAGAGAACACACTAGCCTGTGAATAATCTTCCGGACCGGTTCTGTAACTAGCACTGGCCTGAGAGTAACAGGGAGCCGGACCGGTAACTGAACCTTCCTTTGTCGGTGGACCGGTTGACTGGCCGGCCGGATGAGAGACAGGTGCTTTGGGTGGAAGAACTTGAGAACCGGTGTCGGTCATGTCTTCAGCAGGTGCCTGTGTTGAACTTGTGGGTAGTTGTTTTGCACCGACCGGATGAAATTCAGCTGTAAGCTTCTGCTTGTCGGTGGGTTTTTCAGAATGTTTACCGGAGTGTCGGTGAGACTTCTTGTGTTTGTGAGATTTTTTCTTGTCCGGTTTAATATCAGACCCGTTATCATCTACAGATTCTGCCGGAAGCCACACCGGACCGGTGGGTCGGGCAGAAGAAGGGTCAATAAAAGGAGTATCTGACAGGACCTTTTGAGCAGAAACTGGCTTAACTGGCATAGAGGGAGCAGTAAAAATATTACCTCTTGAGAGAAGAGCCTCAAATCTGGCAAACTGCTCAGACATCTTGTCAGATAATGCAACTAACTGACCCGAAGTGACATAAGAGTCGTCTGAAGTCGAAGCAGAAGACGCGGCAGGTGCCTGCGTGGAAAGCTGCGCAGAGGGTTGAAAATCCGGTGCTGGCTGCGCAGAAGGCTGCGCAGAAGAGTTATCTGTCGGTGCGTTAGCAGACGACAAGTCTTCCACCGGAGAAATAACTGTCACCTCCTTGGGGGACACTAGCAATCCTGCTTTCCTTTCCTTTCTTATTCTATAAGATGGAGTAGACAAAGTTTCCTTTTGAGTCTCTGAAAACTGTTCACATAAAGAGCAAGGTTTGTCCTTAACACACGGGTCCTCCCCTAACTTCTTGTCTCTACATCTTGCACAGCGTTCGTGAAGATCGAACGCAGCCATTATATGACCGCAAGCCCCCCTGCGCTGTCCTTTAAAATCTCCAGGAGATGCCATAAGTATTCCGTAATCACTTGATATAAAATGAATGTAACTTTAAAATGTATATCCAACACTAAAACTGAAAAACGTCTCTATAAATATCCTTGGCAACTTTTTAAAATGGCGCCAAACAAAAAGAGGAAGAGCGCATGCGCACGCATGCGCAGTATACCGACAGGTAGGCTGTACAGCCACCTGGCGAGTGAACAGGACACTACCGGTCCCGGCCAGAGCCCAGCTCAGGACGTTTTTTTCTAACGTTTGGCGTGACCGGCAGGGCGCCGGACAAATGCATCTGTCCACTAGGTAAGTTGTATTAACGCAATAAAAACATATTATACAGTACACGGAAACTGCAACTGTTATATCTACCTTAAATATGCAGAACAATTCTGTTTACTTTTATATATGTGCAAGTTAAGACTTTCATATCTTGAACGGCATACTGTAAGAGTTGTTGTGCATGACAAAGACCCATTATTGTTTTTAATTCACAAGTTGTACCGGCAATAACCAACACAGTCCCACACTATTGCAAACTACATTTCCATTCACATGGCAAGACATCCTGCACTCCCACCCCTCAACCCCCCACCCCAATGCAGTTATTTTTACCTGAGTTTTCCTTCATGCTCACTGTTGCAGTGACCACACTATCTTTCAGTGTCTTATACTTTGACAGCCATCCTGAGGCAGCTGATTTCATAGACTTCATAAAGGAGTCACTCCTTCCTACCAATTTACTCTTCCTCCCATCTTTTCCATCTTCAGTACTTCCCGGGCTTTTCATATTCGCTGGCAGTGTCGCTGATTTTCTGTTATTACTACTACTCACACTGCCTGGTCTGTCTCTCTTATAAAGAGACTCATCTGTATTGCTACTACTAGTCTGTGACAGCGGCTTCCATTCTTGTATTGGACTGGCTGGGCTTGATGCTTCACTAGAATTGAAGCTGCTAATTGATGCTCTTGTATGGTCACCGTCTCCATCGCAAGAGGGTCGATTGCCAGGAATCTGTTTTACTGGAGTGGAAGTGCCACTGAAAGGCTCTCCCAAGTTCAAAGACATATTAGATCGGTTGCTTGCTATTGAACGACTAGCATTGTTATCCCCACCACAGGAAATGGAGGCTGCAGAATGTTTGGCCTCATGATTGAATAAACCCAAGGGATCATTTTCCAGGACAGGAGTTCTAATACTATGAGATGGACTAGTTAAAGACTTCAGAGAGGTTCTAGAGCCGTGAACAGAACTATTTCGGTGGCTTAGGCTCTCCATTTCAGCAGCTGATTGTTTGGTTGGGGTTTTATCCAAGTCTATCAGTAACTGTACTCCACTACTATTCAAACCATCTGGTTCGTTGGACAACCTAGAATTACAATACACACAAGCATCGCTAAGGTCTTGCACATTATTTCCTTCTTTTTTAGCTCCTGCACAACTTTCACAAACATGACCCTCCTCCTGCTGTTGGATTGTATTTACTGTACAACCCTCATTCACATCATCTGCATTTGCATTATCATAATCATCCTCAGCTCTCTTCCCATCTACTTGTCCCATAACTTTCTCCTGTCCTTCTTCCACTGGACTCTCACTTCCTCTGTGAACACATTCATGTGAAGACTTGGGTGTGATGTCAGCACTACCTCCCACATCAGTTCTCTGTCTATCCCTATTGACTACACCATCTACATCCAGACTGTCGTCTGATGCAGCTACCACCTCACAATTCTGTATCACTATACCATCACTCTTTGGCCTTTGACTGGGCCCTCCACTCTTTCCCTTCCTGCTACTGGTGCTGCCACTGGGTGTAGAGTTCCTGTGTTTTGTATTCAAACTCTGGGATATACTGAACTCCGCAAAAACACTCTCATCAACAGAAGCCTGGCTGGTCATCAAGAGTCCGGCACTGCTGCCTGTTGAATGCAAACACATGCTTTTAAATGGGCATTGATGAACAAGTAAATGCATAAGGTCCAGGTTATAACTTGTGTTTACCTTTCATGGGTTTGTAAATGGATAAACAGATAAAGCTGGCTACAATTTCAAATAATTGACTTAAAGCTGAACAAGGGAGTGAGAAAGTGCCAATACATTACATACAGGACAACCAAAGGTGCCAAACATATCAATGAATTGGAGGGAGAAGAAACCATAAGAGAGTTTTTTGTTAAGGTAAGAAACTGATTAGTAAAAGTCCCATGCAATAAAACTTTTAAAAACCAATTAATCACTTGTGACTGTCCTTTCAGGTTATAAACCATACAAAACAACACATTGTGAAAGACTGCTTGCATATATATCTCCTATACTCACTACTAGTCTATCTCTATAAAGCCATTCAAAGAATCAAAGCAACTCTAAAAGGTGACTGATCAACTTACTTGCTCAATAGTTTTCCTTGAATTACTAACCTCTTAAAACTAACTAACTTGCAAAAGAATATTCAACACAAGTTCTCAGCTAAGTTATAAGCATAATCATAAAACAACAAGGAATGATATGGTTGTGCACATGATACATACAAGAGCTGCCTCTGAGAGTACTGGTACTGCCAATGCTGCCATTGGATTTTCTCACAATACTTCCAATTTTCTCTTGGAATGCAGCATCTGTCTTTGCATCAATACCATCTTCACGAGATACCAACCGTTCTGCATAAAAACAAGTAAAACAACATGAACTTCTGCCAAAAACTTATCATCTCAACTTCTTCCAGAAACTCCTGAATACATAAAATTTTCATAACAAAAGCAAGTATCTTCAGACTTCAGGTGCTTAATACCTGTATTAGCATATAAACTTTGGTAGAATCAAATTCACACCAAACAAATCGTGATCTTGTATCAGAGACAGATTGTCGTTTTTCCTCCATGTAGATAATCACCATGCCTCAGCCCTATGTATAACCGGAGATTGTTCTGATGTACACACACAGAAATAAATTCAAGCCAAGCCCTTTAACTGGCTTAGAAACGGGTTATCTCCAGAGGTTCAAGATGTTTGAAAGCAGATAAACACAAGAACATCACAACCATCACATCCAACTCACCTGCTGGTTTCCTGTGTATATTATGCTTCCTGTTCCTCATCTCCACATTTCTCTCGTGTGCCATCCCGCCAGTGGAGGCTGCACTTTTTCCTTTTTCCAATGAATCAATGGAGTCCTCAGAGCTTATGATGAGAGAGGTACGCTTGGAGTCATCCAGTGTCATGGAACTATAGCCCTTGTCACTCATACCACCTTGAGAGGAGGGAATGTAGGGAGGGATGAAAACAACGAAAGATATGTGGAGAAAATATAAGACAGGCCCAGAGAGTGCAATGAAACTAGATTGGGCCAACTCGGCGCCAACATATCCCCAGACAGGTCATCACTCACGCCACAGGTTTTGATCGGGAATTTTTTAAAACATAATTACCCATTATTATATGAACTTCAGCACATCAATCTACTCTGTTTATATCTTCCCAAGGAAGATGGTGTATCCCCAGACGCCGAATACATAACTCAAATTATATTTTCAATCTTCCTGCAATGATAACTCTAAACCTATTTTCAAAGTATTTAAATGATTGATGATTGAATGTCCATTCTAAAATAATAATCCCAAAAGAGCACATCTGTTTCTATATTTGTTGACAAATAAAATATTATTTTTAACTCAACTCATCATACTTTTCAATCTTCCTTCAAAGTATTTAAATGATTGATGATTCAATGTCCATTCTAAAATTCATAATCCCAAAAGCGCATATCTGTTTCTATATTTGTTCACAACTAAAATATTATTTAAAAAAAAATTATTTATATTATTATTTTATTATATTATTTTTAGAATTTGCAAATTGTTTTCAGTTATTCATTTCCTCTATACCTATATATGTGGTCCATATATATGCAACCTAAATATGTGACACAATCTCAGTTCTGACTCCCCTTTGTGTTATATGTAATGAAGCCCACCACCTCCCACCCCCACCCCTCTCCCCTTCTCCACACCTCTCTCACTATTACACAAGATCTGCAACCCCATTGAGTTCTTTGTTTCTCATCTGATATCATTAAATACCTTTGTTTATTTAGTGTCACTCAATATAGCTGGAGGTCCCAGAGGTGGGTGGGGGGAATCCGGGTGGGGGATGTGGGTTGGGACTACAAAGAGATGGAGTGCTACAGCATAAATGGTAAACAAACAATCTATATAAAAGGGGTACTCAAATACAAAAAGAATTGAGAATTTTAAGTATGTGATTATCAACTGAAATGAGTTCATAACTGTAGGAGCTGTGTCAAAATTAACTGAGGCAAGTTGAATAAAACTGGGCTAGTTGAGGGTTAAAAATCCCCTAGTTTTACTACATACGGATATAATTTCATTAATATTGGGACTTAAAGCTCACTTAAAGTGTCCATTTTGTCTACTTGAATATGTTTAACCGGCGTTTAACCAGTTTCATTTTAAAAAGTTAAAAACTCAGCAAGCAGAGGTATAACACACAAAAATAAGTTCTTAAAAGACTAAGATAGCCATAACATTATTAATATTCAAAATTTAAATAGACAGGCATTTCCTTTTAAAAATTCAAAGATTTCAACTCTATAACCCACATAGTTTGACAGTTACTGGGCTTTAAAGTGGCATAATGTCCATAAATTGGGTCTCTGTGGGCATTTTACAATTGTTAAAGAGACCTTAGCAATTAAACTACAGATCTGAAACTTTTTGGGGGACATACATAACAAAAATTATATATAATACAGTTTAAGACTTGTCACACTAAGCATTTCCAAATAACAGGGCAAAATACAGAAAAAATGTCCAAAAAGGCACTTGGGCGAGTGTCTATGGCCCTCATACACAGGTTAAATGTCTACTAAAAACCTTGATTTTCGGCATATGTAAAAAGGACATAATAATGCATTCCCAGATGGGATTTCAGCTCCATCAATCACATAGTTTAACAGTCACAAGGCTTAAAGGTGGCAAAAAGTCCAAATATTGGGTCTCTGTGGGCCTTTTAGAGATCTCGATGTGGCTTTCAAATTAAAGCTTCAGACTTAAAATTTGTTACATACTAAGATTACACATAGAATATGTATCTACTAAAGTTTGAAACTTCTCAGACTTACCATTTCCAAGTTACAGAGCAAAATATGTGAAAAATGTCTTAAAAGGGTCACTCAGGTGGGTGTTTAAGGTCCTCATACACAGGTTAAATGTCTACTTGAAGCCTTGATTTTTGGCACATGTAAAAAGAACATAATAATGTATTCCCAGATGAGATTTCAGCTCTATCAGTCACATAGTTCAACAGTCACAGGCCTTAAAATTGGCAAAAAGTCCAAATACTGGGTCTTTATGGGGCCTTCTAGAGACCTAAATGTGGCCTTCAAATTAAAGCTTCAGACTTAAAATTTTTCACATACTAAGATTACACATAGAATATGCATCTAATACAGTTTGAAACTTCTTAGACTTACCATTTCCAAGTTACAGGGAAAAATATGTGAAAAATGTCTAAAAAAGGTCACTCGGGTGGGGATTTATGGTCCTCATACACAGGTTAAATGTCTTCTTAAAGCCTTAATTTTTGGCACATATATAAATAACATACTAATATCTTCCCAGATAGGATTTGAGCTCTATCAGTCACATAGTTTGACAGTCACAGGGCTTAAAAGTAGCAAAAAGTCCAAATATTGGGTCTTTGGGAGCCTTTTAGAGACCTCAATTTGACCTTCAAAATTAAAGCTTCAGACTTAAAATCTGTTACATACTAAGATTACACACAGAATATATATCTAATACAGTTTGAAACTTCTCAGACTTACCATTTCCAAGTTACAGGGAAAAAGATGTGAAAAATGTCTTATAAGGGTCACTCGGGTGGGTGCTTATGGTCCTGATACACAGGTTAACTGTCTATTAAAGGCCTAAATGTTGGGGCACATATAAGAAAACACATAGATATATTCCCAGATGATATTTAACTTAGATGAGAGACATAGTTTGAAAGCTACAGTGCTTGAAAGTGGCAAAAAGTGCATAAATTGGGTCTCTGTGGGCACTTTTGAGACCTTAAGTCGACCCCTTTGGGTAAACCTACAGCCCTAAAATTTTCTACAGACAAGGATTACATATCAAAGTTATACCTAGCACAGTTTGAGACTCATCAGAATTACCACTTCCAAATTATAGGGCAAAATATGTGAAAAGTATAGCAAAAAATCCCTAAGTGGGGGTATTTATGGGCCTCAAACACAATTTTCTCCTCAACTTAAAGTCGTGATTTTCGGCACATGTACTAAGAACATATTAATGTGTTGTCAGGTAAAATTTCAGCCAGCTGAGCATCATAGTTTGTGACCTACAGGGCTCTAAGTGGCCAAAAGTCCAATTTCTGACCTTAAGGTGGCCATAAGTTCTTTTTTACTGGGAGTTTAAGGTCACCTTAAATTAGGGATCTTCCTTTGGGCACCCTTAACATGTGTACCAAGTTTGAAAAAAAAATATTAATTTGTTTTTCAGTTATCGCGTCCACAAGGAAATTTCTACGGCGGCGGCGGCGCGACGGACCTGAATCCAATATATCCCCGACTTTCGTCTGGGGATATAATAATGCACAAGTAACACATACATAAAAGTTTGAATATACAGCTGATGTCTGTGTGTAAAACGTAAATTTTTTTTCCAACTAACTACAAGATCCGGGGCTGTATTCTACATCAATACTTAAATAAGGTGACCTTAGATCGAAATACGGGAAGGTTTTTCACTTCAGTTTTTCTTAGACTTTATATTCACGAAACAAGAGTTAGGAATATTCAGTTGCACCATTTCTTACTCAAAATCTAAGAAATACTCAAAATCTAAGTCAGAAATGGTGTAAGTGTTGTTGTAGAATATGGCCCCCCTGGTTCTGTTTTGGGGATGACTTCTACCTATATGTTACAAAAGGCGACAATTTAAAGATATTGGAGCCTTCCTACAAATTTCTACTTACTTTCTATTTTCTACTTTACTTTATAGTGGAAAATTCAAACACATAATCCAATGCCGAACTTACAAAGTAAAAGGAAAATATAATAGAACTGATGAATGTTTCAATGACATAATATATATTTGACAACCAAGGTACGATTTATTAAATAGATATGTACAAGATCTCAAACTAGAATTGGTCTTTCTGATGGTGACCTCAGTTAATCTCTATAGTGCTTCACCCAGACTAGTTCTAGATCCGTGCTATAATGTTTAATTTTGTGCAATATTGTGTAAAAATAACTTGGCAATGAAATATATAAACAAAGAACTATGTTAGGGTTCCTTGAATTTTATCTCAAACCAGTATTATACAAACACACCTAAATATATACAAACTGTTTATGAACAATCAACTTTGAAAATTACAAAGGAAGCATATCAGGCCAGCCAATTTAACAAACAGGGGTAGGTATTATACACAATACAAGATGTACTTTACGGGTTTTTTGAAAGCGGGTTTGAAGCCTTCTTTTCATAATTTGCAGCAGTATATCTCTCATTCCAAATATGGTACTCCAGACACGATATTTTGAGTAACGTAACAGTTTTAAGTACCACTGTTTTTGTTGGTTTTCAATTTGAATACACCAAACAGGATGAGAAATAATAAAATGTTTCAAACACAAATACTCCACATGCCTGAATTTCATTATCCTTTCATGGACTGTATCTTTGCACCGATCTTTTTTTTTTGTT
Source organism: Sabellastarte sp. h YS-2021 (assembly GCA_964017235.1). Classification (NCBI taxonomy): domain Eukaryota; kingdom Metazoa; phylum Annelida; class Polychaeta; order Sabellida; family Sabellidae; genus Sabellastarte; species Sabellastarte sp. h YS-2021. Next base: position 145,082,404 of record OZ024928.1, read on the forward strand.
GTTTTTCCAAAATACATCAACCCACTTCAAAATGCTGAACCCACTTTTGTGCTACCCAGTTTGTACACATTCCTACCTACACACACCTGTACTAACTCGTTCCTCACAGTTTGGGGATTCTGTTGCAACCATGTGTTCCTTATTCATCACCATATCAGCTCTATCAGCCAGTGGGATGAAGTCGTCCAGGAAGCTGTCTGTGCTGGCGCGACTGATACGGTCAAACTCACTCTCACTGTTGGAGTACATGGAGCTGCGTCGGTGTTTGAGGCCCTGCTTGAACTGAGCGATGGCTTGCACCACATGCTTCACCTTGGTCCACAGCTGGAAGGCGTTGGTATCAGACGTTGGCCACTTGCTCTCTAGTACAGCCTGATGTAGTATTAAACAGCCCAGTAAGTACAGTAAAACCTACAATACTCAAACTTTTAATCAACATATTGGACTCATTGGCAATTGCCCGATTTGCATTCATATACAGTTCCAGTAGAACCTCTATTAGATAATAGAAAGCCTAAAATAACAGGTTTAAATGGAGTTGGGGAAAGTGGATTGGAGGGTGGATAACTGAAAATTTGGATAATTGAGGTTCGAATAATAGAGGATCTACTGTATTTTCATTCAATTTTTGTATTGTTTAATTATATGAGCAAAATCCTATTTTTCCAACATGTATGGACAAAAGAGGTTACACTATTCTGTACATTTTTTTACATAGTCTAGTTATTGCAAGACATGCCCCACAAATCACTTTACATGCAAAGATTGAGTAGATTACAGCATACCACTCATGAATGCAATGCATATGGCTTGTAATTAAGATCAAGCTGTTCTTATCTAGCCATTTATTTGACAAGGCCTCAAGTTGAACCAGAGTAAAATTTTGATATATAATTTGTACAAAATACACCATTTGTTCTCCTTAATAACTCTTCCGAGAATAATAGAATACTCACCACCTACAACCTTTTTCAACATCATTTGTGACATTTTTATAGATCTTATGCACAGCTTATAAACATCTCTATAAAATAGCTAAACACCCAGCACATGTATACATATTTGTATTCCAGTATGAAACGTGTATGGTGAACATACTTTTCAGATAATCTCAGACAAGTTTTACATTTCATCTAAACAAACTAACCTACCATATACCAACTTTTCTTTTCCACTGTAATCTCAATGCAAAGTAATACTAGCCCAAAGAAATGTAAAAACATTTACTTACTTTATTGTAAAAACCATAAGTTATAGCATTTGGTTGTATCCCATGCTGCCGCATTTCGAACAAGACTTTGACAGCCAAAACAGGCTGCTTATAGAGACCACACAGCTGTAGTAACACACGGTAGCACACCTAGAATGTAGTGGTACACTAAACATTAACTGTGTGCACACAATTGTGAAGAAAGGAATAATCAAAGTTCTCATAAATTAAGTTTTACACCACCTAAATTAAATTTTAACTTTATAAAATCACATGTAAACTTGGTGGGTTCCAATGATAACAGTAAAATAGAAACAACTATTTCCACAACACTGTCTACCCTTTAATATTCTTTATTATATTTATAATATAATTTATAATATATTTATATTGCCAGATCTCCTGGGGCTTGTTCCTTCATTTTACCACAAGACATGATTGTAACGTACCCTTATATACAGTATATATTCTGAATAGCAAAACTGCATAACATTTGAACTATATGAAACCATGGATCATCAATATTTATTTTCACACACCAGTGTTCACGTTGGCCTGGGCATTTATTTGGGGGTGGGGTGGGGGTGGGGTGTGGGTGCGGAAATAGTTACAAACATCCAGGAATTAATTTGAACCAGTTTGTATGTTGAAACTGTAGGCCATGTTAAAGTATGAAACTGGGGAATAACACTGGAAACTAATGCTAATGTGAAGACAACTCACCTCATCTGGATGCTGCAGTTTAGCTGCCTGCATCTTGACTAGAACATTGTAGGCAGTACGCAATGCCTTGTTTTTGGAATGTACACATTTCACATAGGAAGGTAAATGAATGAACCACAAGCTGTAGCAGTTCCCCAACAAAAACCTGAAAATCATAATAATAAGAGAGTATTTAGGAAGTATTTGTGAAGCACCAGATTGATAGACATCGTCTAAGGTGTCAAATTCTAAAAAGGGATAGTCTGATTACCAGAAAGAAGCAGTTTCCATGTTAGCGTCCGATATAGGAGAAGATATGATGGACAAACATTTAAATTGGTCTTTGTTTAAAGCTTTGCAAACAGTTTCATTTATACTGGTTTGGGCACTGTTTACAGTTGGAAAATTGTAAAAGTTTTTTCAAGCTTAAATTTAGAAGTTCCCCAGTTAACCATCTACGATGACGACAGATTATAACTTACAATGGCCTTTGTAAGTACTGCAAACAATCTTACAAGTGAATTTTTGGTAAACTTATTTGGAACTGTACACCAATTATTACAGACTTTTATTAAAATTATATGTTTCGAAAGAATTAAGACCATTTATTTGTTGGCCAATTCTGATAATCACAGAGTTTATCCACTTTTCATGGAAACATGAAATATATTTCATTCAAATTTTACACACCACAGGACAACTGTCTTGTTTTCGTTTATATGACTTCTGGTAGTTTTAATGTTTTAATGTAATTCCTTTTTGACAATACAAATTAAGGGTTACATTAAAATTTTCCCTTTGTACAATATGCCGAGGATCACAGACATTTTGCACTTTGAACTACTCACTTTGCCCAAGTTTGTGGAGACTTCTGCTGCTGTACAGCTATCCTCTGGGCTGACTTCACTTCTTGCTTGGTTCTTCTTGTCATTGGAGAATTGGGACATGGCGTAGCTTTTAATGATGCAACTAGAGGGTTGACTAATCGCGTCTCTGGCAAAAGGGCAAGGTTGAGGATGGGAAAGTGGGTGTAGCTGTATGTCTTGCCTTCAGGTAGACCTGTGGGTTCAGGTGGCATGATAAACACAGTGCGTTCTGACCGGGAGGAATCATCCAACTCTATGAGTTTGGGCTCCTCTGAGATATCACTCACCTAAAGAAAAGAAATGTAGAGACATGAACATATGGTCAAACAACATCAATGAACTGGATGAATTAGCCAACTCCACAGGCTTAGATTCCTCCAAGATATTGAGGATTCTAGCTGATCACAGTACCTCATTTTAAGTTCAATTTAACAATTGAAATACTGTTTCATGAAAGTTTTACAGGTACTTTATATTTGTGGTAAATAAAATGAAAAAATAAATGCAAAAAAATAACCACTCATCTAGCTTTTGTATAAAAGTACAATTTCTTTCACTGGCACAAAGATATGAAGCCATTTTTTACAATCAAAACATAAAACACTTAACCCAAGACATCTATGTGCTGCTTCTAGAAACAATATTTCTGTAAAGATTCAAAATAATTAATTGCTTAAAGTTTGACATAAACAGCCATTTAAATTCTAAGATGGTTTAAATTGCTTTATCAACTCAAAATGACTCTCTTGGTCATCACTGAAATGAAGAATACTTTCTTTGAATAAGTTCTAAAGTTAATATTATTAACGCACAAAAAGCAGGATTACTTTTTTGTAATATACTTTTTCAAATGACAAAAAAAAAATTCAGCAACAAAGTAATATTAGACACCAGTTATTCCTGTGATGCTCATTCAATTAATTTTTTTTCTATAAAACTTAAAGCAATGTGTAATAAGATGCCCTCTCTTCCCCACCTTTTCTGTGCATTCGTCAAAGAAAGCTAAGCTGGCATCTTTGTCAGACACAAAGGAGCGCTCCTCAATAAACCGAGTGAACAGCTGGGTTTTCATTAGTGGACTGAAGAATTTCTGGAAAGCCTTGTCACGAGTCTTGAGGAAACCTTAACACATTAAAACAGGTAACAAAATGTTATAACATGATACCACCGGCAATCATCTCGGGAATTTTTAAAAGAAACATTGCTACCTTTTCCTTACCTCAGCTTGAAGGGCAAGATATGTGATGATCACAATCTTGAATAAAACAATGGCAACTTTCAGCTATCACTTGTCCAATAAAATAAAGAGAGAAAAAAGCTGGTCATTTTGGTCTTGATGGAAATGCAACCAAAATATAATGAAGGAAAAGATGACTTTTGGGCATCTATATATATATTATTCCAGTAAGGTTGATCACATTTACCAAGGAATATTGAGGGTCAGGGAAGAATATATAGTGTAATAAAATAAGCAGTCTGCCATTCCCTAGTGGACAAGATTTCATGTACCAATATTTAATATTGATACAGAATATCAATTTTCTTGCTGCTACCAATAACTTAAAATTTCAAGATATTTTTTGTAGTTCAGAACTACTTCACATTTTTATAATAATACCCCAGTCACACTAGAGGCGGAACGACCCGTGTTAGTAGGCGATTGGCGAAACATCCCTGTGCTTTGATAATTGCCTGTGGTCTGTTTGCAAACTTGCGAGTCAGTGGTGAAACGTCCAATATATTGCGCATTCTACAGAAGTTTTAAAATGTTTAAAATTTCCACCTCTGACTGCCTCAGAGTGAGCATACGCAGATAAATGCCAGCATGTGCAGAAAAATATTTTGCTACGGTAACTGAAGATGTGGTGCAGATTTTATAGAAGGTTGTGACTCTGTTGTCTTTCTGTGTAATATGGCAACATAAGCCAAGTAGAGGTACATGGATGTTTTGCCACTGTGTTACAAGCTTGAATACGAACCTCACATGGTAGTTGAAGGACAGGGACATTTCGCCTGACGCCTATAACCGCAAATTATACTACCAGTAGTGTGATGGAAACTCCAAAGAGGTGTCTTCGTAGGTGGCTCCACTGCCAAATACAATCTCTACCTGCAGGACGTACCGCCTGTAGTGTGACTGGGCCATATTGTAATTATATTTTGTTAATTATAGATATTTCACAAAACACAATCTTTTTGAAGCAATTTGTCTTACATTAATTTAGATATATGATAAAATGACAAAACATTTGTTATACAAAGCATTAGAAACAATATTTCAGTATGGATTGATATACAAAACCAAATTATAGTTTGATAGCAATACTGAAACTATGTTACAATCCAAACACTAGTCAATGGAAAGTTATTTAATTCATTCTCATGGTTTTAACACAAAAATACACTGGTTGCGACATAACTTAAAATAGATAATAACTTAAAATAGAAGATGTGGAAATCACACAACAAAAGCAAGAATGTAATAATTTGCTTCCAAGAATTTTGGTCTGCGCGTAAAAAAAAAAAAAAAAAAAATGCCCACTCAAACAGAGTGATGGCAATTTAAATTTGTTAAAACTATTTCATAGAATGTTGGCTGAAAAATATATTCTTAAACTTTGGCTCCCAATGCTGTTGCACTGACATGCCTCTATGAATTGAGTTACAGCCAATGGTGTTCATATTATGTATGTGAATCATTATTTATGTATCACACAAAACTCTCTCTTGTTTCTAGAATTTGTTCAGACTATAACAGCTTCATGTCACTTAAGAAGTAAGTTGCTTTAGATATCATGAAAATATAATTTCAGGAGTGAAAAATAGTCCATAAAGTTGAAAATTTTAATTACTTAAATGTAGCTTTTATAAGCTACAAGCTTACCGTGTGGAACTGAATGCTTTCTTGGGAGGCCACAGGCATCCGGCCAACATCCAAGAAAAATAGACATTTAGTATTGACCGGATCCCTGTGCTCAGAGTGTACCACAACAGTGTAATCTCGTGTATAACCCTTCTTCTCTCATTGTAAATTTAGCCTATACCCCTTCAGCTGGAATACAGCGAGGAGGCAGGGTGGGACTCTCTTCAGTTCCACATGGTAAGCTTGTAGCTTATAAAAGCTACATTTAAGTAATTAAAATTTTCAATTTCATTGCACTACAATAGCTTACCATGTGGAACTAAATGCTGAATCCAACCGTCCGGTGGAAGGATTAAGCTGAGAGTGGAATAATACTGAATTTTTCTTGGATTTGAATTAATAAATAAATATAACGAATATTTGAAAAACCAGTCTGAGTCCCACTTACAGAGCCCCAATTCTGAAAATCGGACCTGTAAGAAGCCAAAAAACCAGAAGATTAATAGTACAATAATGTGATTTTGTAGGGCATTATAGGTTTTTACAGGCACGCCATGAATCATTACAGCCCGAGGGCCGTAATGCCTGTAAAAACCTATAATGCCCATGCAAAATCACATTATTACTATTATTATTAGATCTGCATTTGTCATTATTATTCACCTAAATTCTCATAAATGGTATTATTTCTAACATTTTCTTGCAAAACTGTAGTACTTCAAAGGAAACCATATATTTTGATTCAATTGTTTATCTGTAACTGTAAACATGCTCAAAATAGTTTTTAACTTAAACTTTAATATTTCAACTCTTCAGTAGATAGCGTATTTTTAATGTTAACCCCTTTTTAAAAGATTGCTTAAAAAAGCTGAATGCAAAAAAAAAAAAAAAAAAAAAAATTAAACTGTCCTGCTGGGATTCGAACCACAACCTCACGATTAAAATATTGAGCACTTTACACTCACAGCCACAGAGTTTCACGAGTTATGAATCTGAAAAATGTTATTTATTCCTTCATCAGTAATGCACTCATTCAAAACATTCACTTTTTTAACGATTTTTTCATTTCTTAACTTTAACTCATACCATTTGTACTCATACCATTGTAAAAATGCTTTTGAGGTGTTTATTCTCCTTTTTATTTGATCAAAATCCATCAAATAATAAGGGAGACATGGCATTTTGAAAATTGCAAGTGGGAGCAAACCATTTGTAAACAAACTTACGAGAAACGTTAAAACATGCATTAATGTTATTATTCACAAAATAGCGGGCAGATAATGAAAGAACCTGTGCAAATATGGTGTTTTATGGACCTTTAAAAAAACATTAATGACCTAGGGAATGCCTGCCTATCTAATAATAATAAATAACAGTACCGATACTGTCAGATGTTTTGATTGAAGGGTTAAGTGCAGCCACGCTCACTTATGCGAGTATAGCCCCCAAGGGCATCACTGTAATGAATACCAGCCCTAAGCTTGAATCTCATAAACTTGCCACCCTAAATATGAGATGATGGTACACTGAAAGACTTAATACATTACATAGTTAAATACAGAAATAATAGATAAGAGACCTTACCATAATATCCTAAGGAAGTAACCAATACCTAGACCCTGGGATTAGACTCCTGAAGACTTGGCTGCAGCAGATGTGCCCCCCTCCCCCCCTTCTTTTCTTTCCGAGGATGAGCAGTCTGAGAGGAAGGGTCTATGACTTGTTGTGCCGCTACTTCTTGTCCCAGATACATATTGTTGTCATCGTCTGACCAAGTAAGGTCTTTTAGGTAAAAATTTGTAAATGTGTTGTGAGCTTTCCATTGACATGCTTGCATGATTTGGTCCACCGATACCCCATTATAAAAGGCCTTAGAGGCTGCAAAGGCCTCAATGTCATGCACTTTGACTTGGACCAGGTCCAAGGCTTGTTCATCTGCTTGTTTGTAACAAAGTAGGATAGTTTGTTTTAGCCAAGAAGAGAGTGTAGCGGGTCTGAGGTATGTCCTTTCTTAAAGGAGATAAAAAACAGGGATTGAGACCCTCTTAGGTCTTTGGTTCAATCCAAATAGTACCTCAGGGCCCGTACCGGACACAAGGTCCTGTCTTCTTTGAATTGTCTATCTACAATGGTAGTTGGAGCAAGAATAGTCAACGGAGGCATACTTTGAGAACCTTCTCTTGCTAGTTGGTTTTTGGCTATGAAATCTGAAGAGGGGAACAAAGCAACCTTTTCCCATTGGCCCAGATTCGATACTTTGTTTGCAACCCAGGCATGAATTTCGCTGCAGCACTTGCCGGAGGCCAATGCTAGCAAGAAAGCAGTTTTGAGGGTAAGATGTTTGAGGTCTGTGTCTTTCATAGGCTCAAAGGGTGCTTTTGTGAGCTCATTGAGTACAACAGAAAGGTTCCACTTCGAAAGATTCCTGGAAATTTTGGGATGATCCCTGTGAAAACTGGAGAGTAACCTGTTAAGGTCTGAACTTTGGGAGATGTGGAGCCCCGTTGGGCCCAAGGTGTCAACAATGGTTGTCCTATAACCATCAATGATCAAAGGGCGCCTGTTTAGATCTTGGTACAGGTACATAAAGAAGTCTGAGACTTGCTTTACAGAAGGAGTGGAGAAATCCACCGAATTTGCTCTGCACCATTTCTCAAATAGGGCCCACTTTGACTTGTAGATAGTCCTTGTTGATGACCTCTGAGGGGCAGCAATTCTCTCTGCCACCTCCACAGATAAGCATTGTTCTTGGAGCTGTCCACTCCTAGACACCAGGCATGGGGGTTGAGATGTTGTGGATTGCTGTGAAACACAATAGTTGTGGGACTGTTTGAGAAGAGTTCTTGACACTGGTAGTTGAAGTGGGATCTCTGTTGAGAGCTTCTGTTGACTGGACTTGGTTTGACCTGGACAGAAGGTCGGCCATCACATTCAGACACCCTGGAATGTGTCTGGCTTTTAAGGTTATCTGGTAGTGATGGCACCAGGTCATGATCTTCCACAGGAGAGCGCATATCTCCGCCGAGTGGGTTCCTCCTTGTTTGTTTATGTAGGCTGCTACTGTTGAGTTGTCAGTAGCAACCAACACTGTTTGGTTTTGACACTGGTCCGTGAACCTTTGAAGGGCCAGAGAAACCGCCTTCAGCTCTAGAACATTTATGTGTAGCCCTTTTTCCCTGTCTGACCACAGACCCTTTGTAGAGGTTTGCTCTAAGTGAGCGCCCCAGCCTTCGTTTGAGGCGTCTGTAAAGAGTTGGATACTGTGGTCTTTAGGATGAAGGTCTGCACCTTTCATCACATGTGTGGGATTCTGCCACCACTCTAGGTGTGCTGAAATGGTTTCTGTCCAAGGAAGGAGGGTGTCCAATGACTGAGGAAATCTCCAATGCTCCTTGAGATGAAACTGAAAGGGCCTCATTTGAAGGCATCCCTCCGGGACCATTTTCTCTGTTGAGGCAAGCAACCCAATTAGCGACATCAAACATCTTGCAGTCAAAACATGTTTTTGACTTGAGTCGTAGGATCAATGCTGAAGTTTGAGCCATCTGTCTTGACCGGGTTTTACAAGGGCTGAATCTAGATGGTATTCGTAGCCCACAAACGAAAACACCTGAGTAGGTTTTAGTTCGGATTTCTCCTGATTTATTATCCACCCTAAGGACTGGGTCAGATCTACCACTGTCTGAGTGTTCACTTGTGCTTCTTCCTGACTGGGCCTGATAAGCCAGTCGTCCAGGTACTGGTGAAGTCTGATTCCCCTTGTCAGGGCCATCAGCTTCACTTCTTTTACAATCATTGTAAAGACCTGAGGGGCCATGGCTAGGCCGATGGTAAGGGAGGTGAACTGGAACACCTGTGACTTGTGGCAAAACATGGTGGATGGGGATGTGAAGGTAGGCGTCTCATAGGTCTATCAACAACACCCATTCCCCTGGAATCAGAGAGGTCCTGATGGACTCTGGTGTTTCCATTTTGAACCTTTCTAAAAGTAGGAACGTATTGAGCCTGCTTAGGTCTATTACTGGCCTCCACCTTTGGTGAGGCTTGGGTACTAGAAACAGGTGACTGTAAAACCCACGAGCTTTTACATTTTTCACCATTTCTATTGCGTTCTTTGACAGAAGAGACTGGATACAAGAGGCCAGAGCTTGACGTTGTAACCTGATCGAATCAGTGAAGCTCTGACTAAATTTGGTTTTGAGATAAATGGAAGAACGTAACCATTGGTGATAATGTTTAACACGTTGTCTGAACATTTGTTTGCTAGCCAGTCTCTTCTGAAAGAACGGAGGCGACCTCCTACTGGTGGACTGAGGGAGGCTTGTAAGGAGTCATTGGGGGGAGGGGTTTCCATGCCCTCGTCCCCTTGAATGGGGTCAAAAACGACCTCTGAAGCATCTGTTGTTCGATTTCCCCCTACCTGAGGAAAACAATTGATTACTGCTTTGGGAGGAATTGTCCCAATAGGGGCGTTTCCTGTAGGAGCCTCTTTTCTTATTGTGGTGGGGACCACAAAAGGGCTTGTTTTGATAGGGTCCAAAACCCTGTGAATCTTTAAGGGTGCCTTTTTAAGGAGGAAGTCTTCTCCATCCTTGACTGTGACCTGAACAGAGGAGTAGGCCCAAAAGGCACGTTCCTCAGTCCTTGACGTTTAGAGTCCCCTAGATGTGGTTGAAGGAGGGTCAGCTCGGCCTCGCGTCTTAGCAGGCCAGTGTTGCCCATGGTATACAGCTCCCTCTGGAGAATATGGGCTACAGATTTCTGAGGCAGTCTAAGGCTCTCTGGTGAATAAGAATTCTCTTATTCATAATCTCAAAATAGTCACAGGCATGTTCATAGCCATGCCTGGCAGCTCTTTCAGGATCGGCACCCTTCTAGATCAGGCTTTTAACCCTCTTGAAGGTAGCCTTGATACTGTGCTGACACTTCTCCATAACTGCGTTACAAGAAGAGGCAGTCTTTGCGAAAGTAGCTGTGAAATTGATGGTAGAGAGATTCTGCCTAGCTTGGTGTTCAAGTTCCTTGAGAACTTGTAGGGGAACCTTGCCCATATGGGCCCCAGAGGGCTTACGAGAAATACAGATCTTGGCAAAATCTGTACTGAGCTCCTGAAGTTTGTCTTCAAAACAAGGTTGTCCCACCTTGTAGTGTTTGGCTGTCGAAGCTGGGGATTTGATATATTTACCCTCAGGTAAATTAGAGGCCAAGAAATCCTGTTCAAACTTCTTAAAACAGTGTTGAATCTAGAAATTTTGAAATCTGGGGGCAGTTCTCACCCATGTCCGAAAAATGTGGGGGCTTGGTCGATAAAAATGGGAACTTGTACCTCCACCAAAGAGTGATAAATTTCAGAAGCATTTGTCTGTCAGTATGTTTGTTAGCAGGATTACACAAATGCTACTGTATGGATCTTCGTGAAAAAAATAGAAGATGGAACCTGATCCAACTTAGATCCCATTAAATTTGTTACTTATCTGGATCACTGCTTGGATAAAAAAAAAATCAAAGACCTGGGGCCATATTCTATAACAATACTTTTCTAGCAATATTTTTTAAAATAGAAGTGCCTCGATTAAAGATCAAATGCTTTAAACTCGGAAACTCATGGCCATAGCACCCAAGACATTAATATTCATGAGAAGATATGAGGTCATAGATTTCCATTGGGGTTTTCTAGCAATATTTTATAAAATGGAAGCCTCAACAAAGATCTACGCTTTAAACTTGAGATCATTAATATTCATAAGAAGATATGAGGTAACAGATATGCTGTATGAACTGGTTCAACAGTACTATATTGTTGTTAGTATCTGATGTTTGCATCATCCACTTTCAAACTGTAGTATCCATTTCGTTTTCATGTAAAATAACATTTTTTGCTGAAAAAACGACCAAATATAGTCTTCATGATGATAAAATTAAAGGATTCTCGTGAAACGATCGGTGCCCCTCCATTTTGTAAACATGCGGGATCGCGTCTTCTACCGAACACGCCGAATATACCGAATTGCGGGTCAGTACTAAAACTCGTGAGATATCGCGTATCCCGCACTCTAGAAGCATCACTGTCAAAAGCGTCTTTGAGAATGGGATTTAAAGGAAACATAGCTGAAGGGCCTCTTGGCCTTAGCTCCTGTTGGCCTTTCTTGTCGTCCAGGCCTAGGGCAATGGTAGAAGACCTAGGCAAATTTTCCCTGGGGTCAGGGAGATCAAGAATCTCCCTAAAAGTTTCCACTTCCTCTGCATATTGTGAAGGGAGGTCAGACAAATCTACCTCCCTGTAGAAAACTGGGTCTGTGCTATCCTGTTGATGTTCAGGCTCAAAAGGAGCCTGTTGAGGTTTAGTAGACTTTTTGATAGGGACAGGGGATTGATCTTTCTCTGAAGAAGACGACTGAGAATAGTACTTTGCCCGAACCTTGTGTTTTTTCTTGTCAGAGTGCTTCTCAGCTTTGGAACACACCCTTTTAGGTTGCTCCAAGTGGTCGGATTGAAGATCCAAGTGCTTGGAAGCATGGTTGGACTGGACACTTTGAGTGAACTTTGGTGAACTGGAGAACCATATACGTCCGTGTCCATGGATTGAGCATCCAAGTGGTCAGATGCCCAAGTAGTCAGATCTGAAGCCCGAGTGGTCGGGTCTGGTTGTTTACTTGGTCCAGCTTTTGATAGAGAGGCGGAGGTCTTATCTACCTCCTCCTCGGAGGCTTTTTTCATTAACTGCATTTCGTCTCGGACAGACTTCACAGCCTCCAGCATGGACGCTTGAAAGAACCCCATTTGTTGCTGGAGTTGGATGTCAAATTGATTACCCAGGGATTTTTCTAGTCTACTCTCTATTTTATTCTGCAAGGCAGTACCTGGGGTTGGTGGGACAGTTTGGGGCGTCTTTAAAGACAAAGACTCGAAACGTAAGGGTTGGGGACATGGAGGAGAAGAAAACAAACTAGAGGAATGCTTTTGCTAACAAAAGCGAAGCGTACCTTAAAGTTTAAAATGCTTTGTGGTTTTAATAAGCATGCTGTAAAGCTAAGAATGCACAAAGTTGCACCGTATGCTTTCCCAATACCTCTTAATACATTCTGAAGCTTTTAAAGCAACAATAAAGGAGATATAAGGCAAAAACTCCAAAGCAGCTATTTATGACCCCAGTTTGGCCCATATGGGGGGGTCGGGGGGGTAAAACTGACCGGCTATTTAGACTCTCCACATATGCTTTCCCAGTACCTCTCAATACATTTTGAAGGTATAAAAGCAACAATAAAGGAGATATAAGGCAAAACTCCAAAGCAACTATTTTATGACCCCAGTTTGACCCATAAAGGGGGGTCGGGGGATAAAACTGACCGGCTATTTAGATTCTCCACATACGCTTTCCCAATACCTCTTAATACATTCTGAAGGTCTAAAAGCAACAATAAAGGAGATATAAGGCAAAAACTCCAAAGCAGCTATTTATGACCCCAGTTTGGCCCATAAGGGAGGGTCGGGGGGTAAAACTGACCGGCTATTTAGACTCTCCACATATGCTTTCCCAATACCTCTTAATATATTCTGAAGCTATAAAAGCAACAATAAAGGAGATAAAGGCAAAAACTCAAAATCGGCTATTTTATGACCCCAGTTTGACCCATAAGGGGGGGTCGGGGGATAAAACCGACTGGCTATTTAGACTCTCCATATAAGCTTTCCCAATACCTCTTAATACATTCTGAAGCTATAAAAGCAACAATAAAGGAGATATAAGGCAAAAACTCAAAATCAGCTATTTTATGACCCCAGTTTGACCCATAAGGGGGGGCCAGGGGGTAAAACTGACCGGCTATTTAGACTCTCCACATATGCTTTCCCAATACCTCTTAATATATTCTGAAGCTATAAAAGCAACAATAAAGGAGATAAAGGCAAAAACTCAAAATTGAAAATTTTAATTACTTAAATGTAGCTTTTATAAGCTACAAGCTTACCATGTGGGACTGAATGCTTTACTGGTTGCCGCGAGGCACAGACGACCAACGCTCGAGAAAAACAAGCATGTAGTTGGTTCGGCCTCATAGGTTGTCGTGACGTCATCACTTCCTGTGTATCAGCCTCCTTTTCGTTGAGATTAAACCCATGTCCCCTCAGCTGTAATACAGCGGGGAGGTAGGGTGGGACTCTTCTCAGTCCCACATGGTAAGCTTGTAGCTTATAAAAGCTACATTTAAGTAATTAAAATTTTCAATTTTATTGCGCTACAATAGCTTACCATGTGGGACTGAATGCTGAATTCAACCGCCCGGTGGCGGGATTACAGCTGAGACTGGAAGGTCTGAATGTTGTTTTTCTCGAATTGAGAGTAATAAAAAATAGTTCCGAAAAATTTCCAGTCTGAGTCCCATTTACAGAGTCCCAATCCTGAAGGTCGGACTTGTAAAGAGCCAAAAACCTGATGAGAATATACAGTGTTGTACACTGTAGGGTGTTTGGAAGGAGGATTGTGTACCCGGAGTACACAGATAGGAAGAACCCCTAAGGGCTATGACGTCAGAAATGAGGTCAAGGTTCGAGAATTGTTATTGCAACCTTATTTATAAGACAACCTTATGGTCCCAAGAATTTAAAGTTAACGTAAATTTAATATGAGAGACCTTACCTGTAACACCCTGATGAGGTAGCTTATACCTAGACCTGGGGAGACTCCTGAAGGCTTAGCTGTAGCGGACGTGCCCCCCCCCCCCCCTTTTCTTCCCGAAGGAGACATCACTGAGGAGAAGGGTCTAGGACCTGTTGAGCCGCTACTACTGGTCCCAGATACAAGTTGTTGTCGTTGTCCGACCAAGTAAGGTCTTTTAGATAAAAATTGGTAAACGTGTTGTGAGCTTTCCAGTGACACGCTTGCATGATCTGGTCCACCGATACCCCACCGTAAAAAGCCTTAGAGGCTGCGAAGGCCCTAATGTCATGCGCTTTAACTTGGACTAAGTCCAAGGCTTGCTGGTCTGCTTGCTTATAACAAAGTAGAATGGTTTGTTTCAACCATGAAGAGAGAGTAGCGGGTCTGATATCTGAGGTATGTCCTTTCTTGAAGGAGATGAAAAGAAGAGACCGGGACCCTCTCAGGTCCTTGGTTCGGTCCAGATAGTACCTCAGAGCCCGTACAGGACACAAGGTCCTGTCTTCTTTGAATTGTCTATCTACAATGGTAGTCAAGGCAGGAATAGTCACCGGAGACACACTTTGAGAACCTTCTCTTGCTAGCTGGTTTTTGGCTATAAAATCTGATGAAGGGAACAAGGCTACCTTTTCCCATTGGCCTAGATTAGATACTTTGTTTGCGACCCAGGCGTGGATTTCGCTGCGGCGCTTGCCGGAGGCCAGAGCTAGCAAGAAAGCAGTCTTGAGAGTGAGATGTTTGAGGTCTGTGTCTTTCATAGGCTCAAAGGGCGCTTTTGTGAGCTCATTGAGGACAACAGATAGGTTCCACTGAGGAAGGTTTCTGGAACTCTTGGGGCGATCCCTGTGAAAACTGGAGAGCAACCTGTGAAGGTCCTCATTATGGGCAATATGCTGGGCCGTAGGGCCCAGAGTGTCAACAATAGCTGTCCTGTAACCATCAATGGTAGAGGGGCGCCTGTTTAGGTCTTGGTACAGATACATAAAGAAATCTGAGATTTGCTTCACAGATGGTGAGGAGAAATCCACCGAATTATCTCTGCACCATTTTTCAAATAGGGCCCACTTTGATTTGTAGATGTTCCTTGTTGAAGACCGCTGAGGTGCAGCAATTCTCTCTGCCACTTCCACAGAGAAGCCTTGTTCTTGGAGTTGTCCACTCCTAGAGACCAGGCGTGGAGGTTGAGGTGCTGCGGGGAGCTGTGGAACACGAAGTTGTGGGACTGCTTGAGGAGTGTTGTCGACACCGGGAGTTGCAGAGGGATCTCTGTTGAGAGCTGCACTAGGTCCCAAAACCAGGGCATCCCTGGCCAGCCTGGGGCTATTAGAATGATCAGGCAGGTGCACTGCCTGATTTTTTGGATCACCCTGTGAAGGAGAGCCGTTGGAGGGTAAGCATAAGCAGTGAGACCCGTCCAGTCTATGTTTAGAGCATCTATGTCCCAGGCCTGGGGGTCTGGGATAGGAGACACGTACAGAGGGAGCTTGTGGTTCAGATGAGTGGCAAAGAGGTCCACGTGGGGAGTGAACCACTTTAGGCAGATCTGTTTGAACACCTGTGGATGAAGTGACCATTCGGTCGACTGGACCTGGTTCGACCTGGAAAGTAGGTCGGCCATCACATTCAGGCACCCTGGAATGTGCCTGGCTTTCAAGGTTATGTGATAGTGGTGGCACCAGGTCATGAGTTTCCACAGGAGTGCGCACATCTCCGCCGAGTGTGTTCCCCCTTGTTTGTTTATGTAGGCTACCACAGTTGAGTTGTCCGTGGCAACGAGCACTGTTTGGTCCTGACACTGGTCTTTGAAGTGTCTGAGAGCCAGAGAGACAGCTTTTAATTCTAGGACGTTTATGTGAAGTCCTTTTTCCTGGAGAGACCACAGACCTTTGGTGGAACTTTGATCTAAGTGAGCGCCCCAACCTACGTTTGAGGCGTCGGTAAAGAGTTGGATACTGTGGTCTTTGGGATGAAGGTCTGCGCCTCTCATCACATTTGTAGGATTCTGCCACCAGTCCAGATGAGCAGAAATGACTTCTGTCCAGGGAAGGAGGCTGTCCAGCGACTGAGGAAATTTCCAGTGCTCTTTCAGGTGAAACTGAAACGGTCTCATGTGAAGGCGTCCCTCCGGGACCATCTTCTCCGTTGAGGCTAGCAACCCAATTAGAGACATCAAACATCTTGCAGTCAAAACATGTTTCGACTTGAGTCGTAGGATCAAATCCTGAAGTTTGAGCCATCTCTCTTGAGTGGGTTTTACAAGGGCTGAATCTAGGTGGTATTCGTAGCCCACGAACGAGAACACCTGAGTTGGTTTCAGTTCTGATTTCTCTTGGTTTATGATCCATCCCAAGGACTGGGTGAGATCTACCACTGCCCGAGTGTTCACTAATGCTTCCTCCTGGGACTGAGACCTGATCAACCAGTCGTCCAGGTATTGGTGAAGTCTGAGTCCTCTGCTGAGGGCCATGAGTTTCACTTCTTTTACGACCATGGTGAATACCTGGGGGGCTGTGGCTAGTCCGAATGGGAGCGAGGTGAACTGGAACACCTGTGACCTGTGGCAAAATCTTAGGTACTTCCTTGAGTTTGGATGGATGGGGATGTGGAGGTAAGCGTCCGACAGATCTATTGACGCTACCCATTCCCCTGGAATCAGAGAAGTCCTGATGGACTCTGGCGTTTCCATTTTGAACTTTTCTACATGTAGAAAAGTGTTGAGCCTGCTTAGGTCTATTACTGGCCTCCACCTTTGGTGAGGCTTGGGTACAAGAAACAGGCGACTGTAAAACCCGAGAGATTTTACATTTTCCACCCTTTCGATAGCGTTCTTTAACAGGAGAGACTGGACGCAATCGGCCAAGGCTTGGTCTTTTTGAGGGGCCTTGTACTCTGACACAATCAGAGGAAATCTTATCAAGTTTGGCCTTGAGAGGAATGGCAGAACGTAGCCATTGGTGATGATATTTAACACGTTGGCTGAGCAATTGTTTGCGTGCCAGTCTCTCCTGAAAGAACGGAGGCGACCTCCTACTGGTGGATTGATTGAGGCTTGATAGGAGTCATTGGGAAGAGGGGTTTCCACGCCCTTTTCCTCTGTTGTGGGGTCGAAAACGACCCCTGGAGCCTCTGAAGTTTGGTTTTCCTCTAGAAGAGGGAAACGAATAGTTGCTGCTTTGGGAGGAATTGCCCCCAAAGGGGCGTTTCCTGTAGGAGCCTCTTCTCTTATTGTGGTGGGAACCACGAAAGGGCTTATTTTGGTAGGGTCCGAAACCCTGAGTATCTTTTGAGGTGCCTTTTTTGAGAAGGAAGTCCTCGCCTTCCTTCACTGACTGGGAGTTGAACAGGGAACGAGTCCAGAGAGAGGAATTCCTGAGCTCTTGACGTCTGGTTTCCCCTAATTGTGGCTGCAGATGGGACATTTCGGCTTCGCGTCTAAGCAAGCCGGAAGTTGCCATTGTGTAAAGTTCCCTTTGTAAAATATGGGCAAGGGATTTGCTCAGGCAGGTTATGGCCTTATGTTGAATAGTGAGGGTCTTCTCCCAGAGATCAAAGTAGTCATAGGCCTCATCATAACCACGTTTTACTGCTTTTTCAGGGTCGGCACCTTTCCTGACCTGGGACTTGACCTTCTTGAAGGTCTCTTTTAGTCCATAACGACACCTCCTCATGGTGGAGTTGCAGGAGGAGGATGTCTTGGCAAAAGTGGTCGTGAAATTCAACGTGGTTAAATTGTACCTTGCCTGTTGTTCTAAGTCCTTGAGGACAGAGAGTGGGACCTTGCCTAAAGGGGCCCCCGAAGGTTTAGGAGAAATACAGATCTTAGCAAAGTCTGCATTTAATTCTTGGAGTTTCTCCGAAAAGCAAGGTTGTCCAACCTTGTACCACTTAGAAGTGGAAGGGGGGGGCTTTGGGTATTTGCCCTCTGCCAGGTTTGCAGCCATAAGGTCATTGTTGAATTTGTCAAAGGCATCTCTTATACCAGAGTTGAGGGGCAACATAGCTGATGGACCCGTAGGTCTCAGCTCCTGGACGGCCACCTCGTCATCGATACCTATGATAGCAGTAGCAGGTCTGGGGACTGAGTCCCTCGGATCAGGTAATTTGAGGATACGTCGAAAAGTATCTACCTCCTCCGCATATTGATTTGGGATGTCAGCCAAAGCTACATCCCTATAGTAGGGCGGATCAAGGTCAATTTGAGGATGTTCCTGATCATCAGAGGCCATTCTCTGGGGCTTGGGAGACCTGTGTCTACGTCTAGGGGACTGATCCTCCCCTGACGATGAGGGCAAATATGTGGACCTTGACTTATGTTTAGACTTGTCAGAGTGCTTTTTTGGTCTAGGATATGAGGGGCGATCATGATCGGAATCAGATCCCGAACCTGAGATTGGAGCATGGCTAACCTTGTGAGAGGACGTCTTGGGACGAACAGACTGTGTATGTTCGGAAGAGCTAGGACGAACGTCCGAACCTTGCTCGGCCTGAAGGCGAGGAGGAAGAGAAGGGCCATATTCAATATCCATGGGTTCTGAAGCACTGACAGAGGTCTGAGGTTCGGTGCGAACAGCCGAAGAGGCGAGCTTATCAGCCAGCCCTTGTTGAGATTTTAGGAAATCGTCACGCATAGATTTAAGGGCATCATAGATGTTGGCTTGAAAAGCACCCAATTTCTGATCAAATTTGTGGTCCAGAGCCTTCTCTACAGAAGAATGGACTTTATGATGTAAGGCTGTACTGGGCGTGGGAGGAACAGTACGCCCTGGTGTAGTAAGAGGCAAAGGATCGAAAGATAAGGGTCTGGGACGTGGAGGTGAAGTAAACAAATGATCGGCCGCAGCCTCAAGCTCGGCTTGCGATCCAGAAAACGATTCAAAAGAATCGCCAAGAACCTCGTCCCGATCTTTGTCCGAAGCCTGTGAAGTGGGATGTTTTTTCTTGTATCGTCTTCTGTTAGCAATTTTAGTGGACTGTTCGTCTGTGAAAGACGCACAGATTTGACAAGTACCAGCTTTTGTAACACACAGATCATCGCCCTTCCCAGCATCTCTGCAGGAGGGACAATAGCCATGACTGTCGAACGGCTGACAGAAATGATTGCATTTGCTGGATCTGGGTTTATCTTTAGAAGACTGGTGGGCGGTGGCCATGTTTTAATGCAATAAAATATGAAATACTCCGAACCGTAGATTCGAGCAGTACTAGTGTAGTGGCGAGCACACAACACGTGAAATAAGAAGACGTTAAAACTGACAAAATAAAGCACCGGAAGTGCTGAAAATTGGGTATAAGATTCTATACTGCTAAATAAGGGAAAAGCCGAATTATGGACGAATGACAAACAATATATCCAGAGATATAATAGAAAACAGCTTTGAAGACTTAGCAGAGCATCCAATATGGCGGCGACCAACGAAAAGGAGGCTGATACACAGGAAGTGATGACGTCACGACAACCTATGAGGCCGAACCAACTACATGCTTGTTTTTCTCGAGCGTTGGTCGTCTGTGCCTCGCGGCAACCAGTAAAGCATTCAGTCCCACATGGTAAGCTATTGTAGCGCAATAAAATCGGCTATTTTATGACCCCAGTTTAACCCATAAGGGGGGGTCGGGGGTAAAACTGACCGGCTATTTAGACTCTGCATATATGCTTTCCCAATACCTCTTAATACAATCTGAAGCTATAAAAGCAACAATAAAGGAGATATAAGGCAAAAACTCAAAATCAGCTATTTTATGACCCCAGTTTGACCCATAAGGGGGGCCGTGGGGTAAAACTGACCGGCTATTTAGACTCTCCACATGTGATTTCCTATTACCTCCCAATACATTTTATAGCTCTAAATGCAATACTTAAGAAGATAATAGGGGGGTTGGCCTAAATTTAAGGCTTTCAGATTGGAAGGTGTCAGAAAATCACTCATAAATGAGACATTTTTCAAGGGATTGCTCCCAAAATCTAATCAGCTCGCGTTTTCGATAGTATGAACAGGTGTGTCAAATTATAAGGCTCTGTAGCAAGTAGTTTTTCCTGAACTGTGATGACGGGGGGGTGTACTTCAAAAAGTAGTTTTTGATCATGTGACCTTCATAAAGGTCAAAGGTCAAATTTAAGCATGCAGAAAAATTTTCCCACGCCTAAGGTATATAACTGCCAAATATGGTTTGAAACCTTTTAATAATAAGGGAGATATTCAAGGGAGACCATAATGCGGCGGCGGCGAGGAAACTGAGGCGAAAACAAATAAGCGCCCTTTCAGGGACGCTTAATTATCAGCAGCAACCTCAAGGTCTGCTTGAGAGCCAGAAAATGCCTCCACATCATCCTCCAGTAAGTCCAGATCATCATCTTTACTAGTATTACAGGGATCCAATGCCTTTGGTTTCCTTACATACCTACGTCGGTGCTTGATTTTAATTTGTTGTTCTTCAGTAAAATTTGCACAGATATTGCATGGAGAATTTATGCCAGTCACGCGGCCAACGAGAGAAGACGGGTTAGACGCAAGATTACACTGTTATGGTACACTCTGAGCGCGGGGATCCGGTCAATACTAAACTTATATAAAAAATTCATAAAAAAACTTTAGCAAGTGAAAGCTCTCCCAAATGTAGGTGAATGAGTTATTTGAGAAATACTGGCTATCTGCAATACTTTTAGAGATAATAGGCATTTACTCATTTTGAGTAGGTGAGTAAGTAGCTACGGATGTGAAAATTCACTAATTGAAAGCTCTCCAAATTGTATATGAATGAGTTATTTGAGAAAAATTGGCTATCTGCAATACTTTTAGAGATAATTAGCATTTACTCATTTTGAGTAGGTGAGTAATTACCTACGGGTCTGAAACTTCACCATGTGAAAGCTCTCCCAAAAGTAGATGAATGAGTTATTTGAGAAAAATTGGCTATCCGCAATACTTTTAGAGATAATAGGCATTTACTCATTTTGAGTAGGTGAATAATTAGCTAGGGGTCTGAAACTTCACCAAGTAAAAGATCTCCCAAAAGTAGGTGAATGAGTTATTTGAGAAAAATTGGCTATCTGCAATACTTTTAGAGATAATTCGCATTTACTCATTTTGAGTAGGTGAGTAATTAGCTATGGGTCTGAAACTTCACAGAGTGAAAGCTCTCCCAAAAGTAGGTGAATAAGTTATTTGAGAAGAATTGGCTATCTACAATCCTTTTAGAGATAATTCGCATTTACTCATTTTGAGTAGGTGAGTAATTAGCTATGGGTCTGAAACTTCACCATGTGAAAGCTCTTGCAAAAGTAGGTGAATGAGTTATTTGAGAAAAATTGGCTATCTGCAATACTTTTAAGAAATAATTCACATTTACTCATTTTGAGTAGGTGAGTAATTATCTACGGGTCTGAAACTTCACCATGTGAAAGCTCTCCCAAAAGTAGATGAACGAGTTATTTGAGAAAAATTGGCTATCTGCAATACTTTTAAGCGATAAGCCACCTGCCAAATATGAAAGAAATCTGGAAAGAAATGTGGACTGTAGGTCGCTAACAAGCAATATTCAAAATTTTAGACATTTTTGTCTACCACAGGCCTAATTTAGACATAAAGCCTACCAAAAAGATAGGGTGGCGAGTCCTCTAGCATACCAAGCCACCTGCCAAATATGAAAGAAATCTGGAAAGAAATGTGGACTGTAGGTCGCTAACAAGCAATATTCCACATTTTAGACATTTTTGTCTACCACAGGACTAGTTTAGACATAAAGCCTACCAAAAAGATAGGGTGGCGAGTAGGGCTGCAAGCGAGCGCGAAAATGCGCCTCGATTCCTCGTTTTAGAAGAATCGACTAGGACTCGGTTAATCGCTTGATTATCGCCCACGAAATAAACTGCTTCATATTTTGACATATCACGCCTTATAAAATGGTTACAAACCACACAACAGGAAAGAATTTTGATAATTAATTGAATTTTGGGAAAAAGACGCATTTATAATGCAAAATATAAGAAACTTTAAACATCTTTATATTGCAAGATTTGAGGCTTCTTCGAAATACATTATAATAAAATGCCGTCTCATAAAACGTTGTTACACAAAGAATTAAAGTTTGCAAATACTTAAAATATAAAACACTGAAAGGGAAACGCCTTATATTGGTAAAATATATAAAAATATTTATATTTAAATATTTAAAGAAAAAAATAGAATTTTGTAGTAGATTTTATGTCTATGTTTAGTTGTTTTCGAAGACCCGGTTCACTTTTCTTGCCTCGAGTATTTAACTGAATCGTTTCGTTTCCGAGTAACCGAAGAATCGTTGCAGCACTCCTCCACCATATGAAGCCACCTGCCAAATATGAAAGAAATCTGGAAAGAAATGTGGACTGTAGGTCGCTAACAAGAAATCTCTGCGGACGACGACGATGATGAATCCATAGTATCCCCGCTTCGCGCCGGGGATACAATAAATGTACATGAGTAAATACATTTGGAAACCTCAATGTCAAAATTCACAGAGTTGTTTTACATCACTTTCATCAGCTTCAGTTACAGTAACATTAAAAAGGTGGAGAAAAGCAGATTTAACTACACTATAATTCACTGGTCTGTCAATATAAGTAACAACCACATTTGAATGAAATTTTAATGACAAACCTTATAGTGGATGTTAGTTTATAAACTATTACTGCTACTTAGTAGCTTTTTGCCAAAATACAGTTTACGCGTGAACTAATTTAAAAACTCAGAACATTAGGTATTTATTTGATTATTACATTGTATAGTGAATACACTTGATATTCTTTTTCTGCGACATGCATTATAAATGCAATATAAACTTTTCATCAGTTCTTTTATGATCAGTATTATTATCATACATACCATGTTAAATATAAACTTCAGTGTTGATTCTAGGAATTTTAAAAAGTGGGGGCGATCCCCACCACTTTGAAAAATGTGGGGGACGGAGTAAAGATTGTGGGGGCAAGTTCAAGATCCAGTTTAAATCAAAGAAAAATATTTTTAAGGTTATTTAGTCATTTTTAACAGTGGATTTCTGTATACATGATCAAAGCCACTTGGCTAACCATTTTAGCTAAAGGCATGTCTTGCCTTTAAGGGTTCTTCATCAGGAGTAATTTTTTTTTTGGCAGTTTCACCTGAATCCTGATAAAAGCACTCCAGTTTAGGTTTACCCATAGGAACAATATTGGCTTACAGTGAACGCCTGACTACCAGTGAATATTTCTTTGTTGGAGGTCATGGACAAATGCTTATTACCTGGTATTTTAAAAAACACCTGCCCACCAGTGAACACCTGCATTATAATTTTTTTTCTTTCCGTTGATGGCTGTAGGGTCAGCACTGGCTTTAATTGGCCCATTGTTGTTAAAATCTAGACAACTGTCAATGTCCGTTTATTTGTCTCCATTTAAAAACAAGAGGGTCAAAGATGCCCCAAAAAGCGGGTTGCGCAGGCAGCAATAAGCTTCGTGACTGCTATAATTACATGTAGAAATAACAAGGTGAATGTATTCGACGTGCTAAGAAATGTAAAACTTGTAATCTAGGTTACATAATTGTATCTATGCAATAAACGGACAAACAAAAGGATGGAATTACACCAATTTTGAAAGCAACTTAGCTATGATGGTGATGTATCTCCCCGTCAAGTTTGAATTTGATTGGACAAAGCGTTTTCGAGTTAGAGTCCGGAAACGAAAATGTTGACGGACAAACGAATGGACAGATTTACACCAATTTCGAAAGGAACCTAGCTGTGATGGTGATCTATCTCCCTGTCAAGTTTGAATTCGATTGGACACACCGTTTTCGAGTTAGAGTCCGGAAACGGAAATTTTGACGGACAAATGGACAAGAAACAGACAAAAGCACCGACGGAATTACACCAATTTCGAAAGGAACCTAGCTATGATGGTGATCTATGTCCCTGTCAAGTCTGAATTCGATTGGACAAACCGTTTTCGAGTTAGAGTCCGGAAACGGAAATTTTGATGGACAGAAAAACGGACAAAAAATGGACAAACGAACACACGGAATTACACCAATTTCGAAAGGAACCTAGCTGTGATGGTGATCTATCTCCCTGTCAAGTTTGAATTCAATTGGACAAACCGTTTTCGAGTTAGAGTCCGGAAACAGAAATTTTGATGGACAGACAAATGGACAAAAACGGACAAACGAACAGACGGAATTACACCAATTTCAAAAGGAACCTAGCTGTGATGGTGATCTATCTCCCAGTCAAGTTTGAATTCGATTGGACAAACCGTTTTCGAGTTAGAGTCCGGAAACGATAATGTGGACGGACAGACGGACATCGGACACAACAATGTAATAGGCGGGTTGGTTACACGCAACTCGCCTAAAAATTATCTAGTTTATGCTTCATTTTATATTTCTAGGTGTAATATGGCTAAATACTACCTATATCACACAACCACATTGTCAACAACAATTGTCAAATTATTCGAAATGCGTTTCGATGGAAAAATCAAAACCTCGACAAACTCTCGATCCGTGCAGTGTTTCATTTTTTCAGATCTCTCCTGTCTTTGCTTCATATATTTTATGCATTGCCTTATAAATCACACGTTCTCGTATAATTTCACCACCACAGACTCCAAGAAAATCCTTGTTTGTTGGCGAATAAATGCGCGATCCCGCAAGAAACATGTCCTAGAAGCAACACTGTAAGCATATAAACCTGACAAACATTTGTTACAGTACAGTCAATAATCCTTGATTCGAGGGTCTTGTTGATTCGAGTGTCAACGTATTTCTTGGATATAAGAGCATCTATTTTCACTTCTTATAAAATTGTGCCTTGGTATTTATAGTTTTATAAAAAAACATCCAAATTGCTGCAAAATATAATATTTAGACGTGAAATAAACTTGTAACTAAAACATTAAAACTCGTGAATCATGAAGTCATAAGTCTAAATTAGAACCTCTTATATCTAAAACAGATGAAGCATTCAATTTGTTTCAGATAACAGAAGGTTCATAAAACAGAACAACACAGGAAACAACATTCAATATTGTAGAAAATCATGTTAAAATTGCATGTTATGTGATTTATTTTAAGAATAGTGTATTAGCATTTTTTATAAAATAGCATCGGAGATGCCCGTACCCCACAGCCAGGGAAATAGTTTTCAACACCATGAGATATGGAGAAGTGAAACAATACAAAGATCAGGAGGCTTTCTGAGCAAACAGTGTCAGCTTTGTAAAGGTCCAAATAATGTTGAGAAAATAACATTTAGGAGAGAGAAAATGTACAATGACAATGTACACCTACACCCCCCAAATTCTGTCTGTTCCTACAACTTACGGTTTCTGAGATATGTTCAGTGCAACACTTTAAAGTCAAGGTCACTACAGCAAGGTAAAAGGTCAAATCAAGGTCACATCATGATGTTGCACACCTACACACCCTAACCAATGTCCATACCAAGTATCAACTTCCTACACCTTATGGTTACCGAGATATAGCCCAGACTAGATTTTAAGGTGAAGGTCACTAGAGTAAGGTCAAAGGTCAAATTAAGGTCACACCATGATGGTGGACACCTACACCCCCAACCAATATCCCTACCAAGTATCAACTTCCTACACCTGACAGTTTATGAGATATAGCCCGGATAAGATTTTCAAATTCAAGGTCACCACGGCAAGGTCAAAGGTCAAATCAAGGTCACACCATGATGTTGCACACCTACACCCCCTTACCAATGTCCAAGTATGAACTTCATACACCTTCTGGTTTCTGAGATAAAGCCCGGACAAACTTTTTCACGATGCCATGGGTGAAAACAATACCCTGACAGCCCTGAAGGGCTGTGGGGTAAAAAGTACTGCATTCTTCCCTATTATAAATAATGCAAATGCATTGACACAACTGCATACTGGACTATCCAAACCTCTTGATTCTTCAAACCTGAACTATGCTACCCAAGAAATTTGGATAATTGAGAGTACACTGTATCTAAGATACCTGGAAGCCTTGACTGCTATACATGTCAAAGTTTTCATATATTTACAGCTACTTACCTGGTATATCAAAAAGAGAGCTGAGGTCAGTGGCATGGCATGAAGGGGCCTGAGTGATGGGCAGCAAGAAATGGTTGTAACCCTTCAACACACATGCCATGAACCGCAGAAATGCCTCCTGTATACCCGTCTCCATCCTCAGCTATAACATAAAGGCATATTACTGTAATTATAAACCCATAAAGTAAAGGCATACATCTAACTAGATTGGGCCAACTCGGCGCCAACATATCCCCAGACAGGTCATCACTCACGCCACAGGTTTTGATCGGGAATTTTTTAAAACATAATTACCCATTATTATATGAACTTCAGCACATCAATCTACTCTGTTTATATCTCCCCAAGGAAGATGGTGTATCCCCAGACGCCGAATACATAACTCAAATTATATTTTCAATCTTCCTGCAATGATAACTCTAAACCTATTTTCAAAGTATTTAAATGATTGATGATTGAATGTCCATTCTAAAATAATAATCCCAAAAGAGCATATCTGTTTCTATATTTGTTGACAAATAAAATATTATTTTTAACTCAACTCATCATATTTTTCAATCTTCCTTCAAAGTATTTAAATGATTGATGATTCAATGTCCATTCTAAAATTCATAATCCCAAAAGCGCATATCTGTTTCTATATTTGTTCACAAATAAAATATTATTTAAAAAAAAATTATTTATATTATTATTTTATTATATTATTTTTAGAATTTGCAAATTGTTTTCAGTTATTCATTTCCTCTATACCTATATATGTGGTCCATATATATGCAACCTAAATATGTGACACAATCTCAGTTCTGACTCCCCTTTGTGTTATATGTAATGAAGCCCACCACCTCCCACCCCCACCCCTCTCCCCTTCTCCACACCTCTCTCACTATTACACAAGATCTGCAACCCCATTGAGTTCTTTGTTTCTCATCTGATATCATTAAATACCTTTGTTTATTTAGTGTCACTCAATATAGCTGGAGGTCCCAGAGGTGGGTGGGGGGAATCCGGGTGGGGGATGTGGGTTGAGCATAAATGGTAAACAAACAATCTGATATATATCAAAGGGGTAATCAAATACAAAAAGAATTGAGAATTTTAAGTATGTGATTATCAACTGAAATGAGTTCATAACTGTAGGAGCTGTGCCAAAATTAACTGAGGCAAGTTGAATAAAACTGGGCTAGTTGAGGGTTAAAAATCCCCTAGTTTTACTACATAAGGATATAATTTCATTAATATTGGGACTTCAAGCTCACTTAAAGTGTCCAGTTTGTCTACTTCAATATGTTTCACCAGTTTCATTTTAAAAAGTGAAAAACTCAGCAAGCAGAGGTATAACACACAAAAATAAGTTCTTAAAAGACTAAGATAGCCATAACATTATTAATATTCAAAATTTAAATAGACAGGCATTTCCTTTTAAAAATTCAAAGATTTCAACTCTATAACCCACATAGTTTGACAGTTACTGGGCTTTAAAGTGGCATAATGTCCATAAATTGGGTCTCTGTGGGCATTTTACAATTGTTAAAGAGACCTTAGCAATTAAACTACAGATCTGAAACTTTTTGGGGGGACATACATAACAAACAAAAATCATATATAATACAGTTTAAGACTTGTCACACTAAGCATTTCCAAATAACAGGGCAAAATACGGAAAAAATGTCAAAAAAGGCACTTGGGCGAGTGTCTATGGCCCTCATACACAGGTTAAATGTCTACTAAAAACCTTGATTTTCGGCATATGTAAAAAGGACATAATAATGCATTCCCAGATGGGATTTCAGCTCCATCAATCACATAGTTTAACAGTTACAGGGCTTAAAGGTGGTAAAAAGTCCAAATATTGGGTCATTGTGGGCCTTTTAGAGATCTCGATGTGGCTTTCAAATTAAAGCTTCAGACTTAAAATTTGTTACATACTAAGATTACACATAGAATATGTATCTAATAAAGTTTGAAACTTCTCAGACTTACCATTTCCAAGTTACAGAGCAAAATATGTGAAAAATGTCTTAAAAGGGTCACTCAGGTGGGTGTTAAAGGTCCTCATACACAGGTTAAATGTCTACTTGAAGCCTTGATTTTTGGCACATGTAAAAAGAACATAATAATGTATTCCCAGATGAGATTTCAGCTCTATCAGTCACATAGTTTAACAGTCACAGGCCTTAAAATTGGCAAAAAGTCCAAATACTGGGTCTTTATGGGGCCTTCTAGAGACCTAAATGTGGCCTTCAAATTAAAGCTTCAGACTTAAAATTTGTCACATACTAAGATTACACATAGAATATGCATCTAATACAGTTTGAAACTTCTTAGACTTACCATTTCCAAGTTACAGGGAAAAATATGTGAAAAATGTCTAAAAATGGTCACTTGGGTGGGGATTTATGGTCCTCATACACAGGTTAAATGTCTTCTTAAAGCCTTAATTTTTGGCACATATAAAAATAACATACTAATATCTTCTCAGATAGGATTTGAGCTCTATCAGTCACATAGTTTGACAGTCACAGGGCTTAAAAGTAGCAAAAAGTCCAAATATTGGGTCTTTGGGAGCCTTTTAGAGACCTCAATTTGACCTTCAAAATTAAAGCTTCAGACTTAAAATCTGTTACATACTAAGATTACACACAGAATATATATCTAATACAGTTTGAAACTTCTCAGACTTACCATTTCCAAGTTACAGGGAAAAAGATGTGAAAAATGTCTTATAAGGGTCACTCGGGTGGGTGTTTATGGTCCTGATACACAGGTTAACTGTCTATTAAAGGCCTAAATGTTGGGGCACATATAAGAAAACACATAGATATATTCCCAGATGATATTTAACTTAGATGAGAGACATAGTTTGAAAGCTACAGTGCTTGAAAGTGGCAAAAAGTGCATAAATTGGGTCTCTGTGGGCACTTTTGAGACCTTAAGTCGACCCCTTTGGGTAAACCTACAGCCCTAAAATTTTCTACAGACAAGGATTACATATCAAAGTTATACCTAGCGCAGTTTGAGACTCATCAGAATTATCACTTCCAAATTATAGGGCAAAATATGTGTAAAGTATAGCAAAAAATCCCTAAGTGGGGGTATTTATGGGCCTCAAACACAATTTTCTCCCCAACTTAAAGTCATGATTTTCGGCACATGTACTAAGAACATATTAATGTGTTGTCAGGTAAAATTTCAGCCAGCTGAGCATCATAGTTTGTGACCTACAGGGCTCTAAGTGGCCAAAAGTGCAATTTCTGACCTTAAGGTGGCCATAAGTTCTTTTTTACTGGGAGTTTAAGGTCACCTTAAAATAGGGATCTTCCTTTGGGCACCATTAACATGTGTACCAAGTTTGAAAAAAAAATATTAATTTCTTTTTGAGTTATCGCGTCCACAAGGAAATTTCTACGGCGGCGGCGGCGGCGCGACGGACCTGAATCCAATATATCCCCGACTTTCGTCTGGGGATATAATTAAGATGAAAGATCAGGGTTTAGTTATGATTTATATGTGAGCAAGTGTTACAGCACAATATCAACATCAGTGCACTACCAGTGTATTATACCCAAGATTTTAGAAAAATTAATTGCTCTGGGACGGACTAAAATCACAAAAAGATGAGGAAACTAAAATAATAAAGCATGTTTCCCCACTCAAAACTGCTGCTGCAAGTAGACAAACAGATCTGGATTGTGAAATAATTTTTCATTTATGTTAATATCCGATAAAGAATCAGTATCTCTGTTGATGTTACAGTTACACAGAAGAAGTCAACATGGCAAGATCATGACAATATGCCTGCCACTACAACCTTAAAAATATTGCACCTTAACATCAACACCCCTACATCATTATACACAACATCACAAGCAACTAAATTGTTATAGTTTTTGTTTTATTAAAGCTGTGACTTTGACAGCATTTTAGTATTTAGTTGTAACCAACTGGAAGTGTTAATGAAGTAAACATGGCGGACGATATAAACAAATGTAACAAACAATAAATGTTTAATATCTCTCTATAAAAATCATGTGAAAGACGAATATCTGACAAATTATTAAGGTAGTTTCTTTATTTAAACTACAGATTATTACCTTTTTGGTTGCCTGCTTCCTGACTTTTTTTACTCGGTTTCTCAATGAATTCAGAACACCAGAATAAAAGGAATTAAGGTTTGTGTGTTTTAAAAACTCCAAAGAGACCATAAGAAAATCTGCAGTTTTGTTACTTTCTTCAAAACAAAACTGTGTCAAATTATAACATTTTTGTCAGTGCGGCTAAGAAATTAGTAAAAATACAAACTGCATTAGCACAATGGTGGAAAAAATCAAAAATGCCAATTGGAACAGGATTATAATTCAGCATTTTTTACATATTTTATTTATTTACTTGCAAATTCAAGATACCACTTCTGCAGTAATATTAAATAAAACACAAGTCAGAGAAACTCTTAAGCTACAATACAGACTCTGGCATAACCCTGGGTAATGAGACCAATTGACATAACCAGGTTATTGGGTCCCCAAGTGTACAAGTGATTCGATCTCAAAGACAGGACTGAATTTCACACTAGTGTGGGAGGCACAACTAATGAGGGTCACACAAGACTGTGGCTTTAAATTAGCTCCATTGGTTTCACATAGCAACAGTTTCATGTGAGTCAATTTACAATGTTATTGGGAATTCTGCTCAGTACACTCGTTCCTATATATATTTACCAACAATATATCACCTCATAAGATAAAATGAGAAACAAAAGCAACATTCAATCAAGACAAATAGTGGAGATTAATTATAAGTGCAGGTAAAAAAACACACACTTAATTTAATACCTTCATTATTAAATTAACATCCTGGCCAAAATGCCAAACCAATTTCCTACCCATCATCTTGTAAAGTTTCTGTATACAATATGGTAATTAAGAAAATCTATATTATTTGGAGAAAGTCATTTGTCTACTGTCATCATTACTTTAATGAGGATGTTTTTGTAGTTAATACATTTTTTGGGGCTGAGTGTTTTATTTTCTCTTAGGAGACATGTATATACTTCTCGTACAACACACTGTACGTATAACACAAAATGTATCCGTCTATCACTGAAAAAAAAGTAATATCAAAGACAAAATGTTTGGGTTTTGGCTAATTGCCCATTAGGTAAGATGTACTAACCCAATAAAAACTTCCATGTCACTTTCCATTTCAAGTACTTTTTTATGAATTATGGGGAAAAACAACACCCAAACCACATCATACTTAAACTTTCATTCACATTGCCTCTATTTCAAATTTATCGAGCAGTTCACATTAATTGCCAAGCATTATCCAAGTTATAATAAATGCAGAATAAAACACATCTTCTTGGCAATATTGTGGTTTATGAAGCCACAGGGAAAGTGATATTGCCCGAGGGTTGATAGGCCCAATCGTAATATGAAAATTATGGGGGTAGTTTCCCCCTTACCATGTCTGAAATATGCTGGGTCTCAAGTCAAATTAAGGAGGAACCTGTCCTGAATAGTCATTTTTAGCTATTAACACACATAAATATCTGAAACAAATCACCCCTAGCAATGTAAATATATGGCATGCTGCACAATTTTTTATGTCAATTTTTTTTTTGTTACCTATCAAAGGAGCTGTCATTTTTTTACTGTATTAAAACTACAATACCTGGAATTTTGTCCATCTTTCCTGTAAAACGTTATCATTTGCTTATTCTCTTAACATGTCATATTAACTTTGAGCCACCATATCTGGCCAGTGAAGGACAAGTAGAAGGCTTTGTAGCTGACCCATACTATTGGTGTTTATGTCCGGCTTCAGAAGTAGCCACATTGTAATAGCCATTGAAAGATTTTCTGCAAAATGATTGATGCATGTCCAATTGGTAAAGAAACAGGGCATTGTCTTCAGCCAAATGCACTGGCTACTGAATTATAGGTTAGCATAAAAACTTGCAAGATATCTGATATCTGGTGTCAATACAATCATACACATGATTAATTATCGATTTTAAGCTGCTGTCTATGCACTTATTCACATCATATCTCACCTGTTTCAAATTAGCATCTAGGCAGTCAGTCACAGCGAATATTATCTTCTGTAAGTCGGTGTTAAAACATTCCTTCACAGCATATCTAACATGCGCAATCTTTTACAGCATATCTCACCTATTTCAAGTAAATGTTATAACAATCCTCTACAGCATATCTTATTTTAAGTCAGTGTCAATACAATTAATTACAGCTTAACGCACCTGTTTCCTCTTTCTGCTGAAATCGGTGTCTATGGCATCCATGCTGTGACCTCCTGATACTATGGGAGTGATTGGACGCGAGGATTCCTCCCCAAGCTTGTCAAAGAGACGCTCCAGTGTGTTTCTCAGCAGCTTAGCGGCTTTCTGGTGTCAAATACACAATCAATGCTTAAGCGACACAAAACAGTCTCAAATTTATTTATTTACACCTAGTACCTTTCTATACGCTATATTGTGATGGGTTGCTGAAAGGTGAGAAAGAAATAGTACATACAATTGGTCAAGCTTCTGTTCCGTAAACTGACCAATGGCAAGCAACTACTAGCATTCCCACTTGAGGTAGGGCCAAGATTCGAACTCTGAGCTCACAGGCAGGAGGCGAGTATGTTATCACTGCACCACAGTGGCCCCCTTAGACACTCTCAAAGCAAAATAATTTAACAAATCCAAACTTTACAGAATTTCAATAAAGGATTGTGGAAACTTAAAGCTGATAGCTACATCAACAGATAACAATATAGAGTGTTAAAATAGCATCAGAGATGCCCATACCCCACAGCCTTGGGAAATCGTTTTCAACACCATGGGATATAGAAGTAATCAAACAGTACAAAGATTGGGATACTTTCAGAGCAGTGTCAGTTATATAAAGCTCCAAATAATGTTTAAATAGAGAAAATATAATCTAAGAGAACGAAAATGTATATAAAGATAACGTATTATTACAAGGCCATTCTACAGCAAGTTGACAGCATTAATCAGTAAACTAAAAATTATGAAGCTGTAAAATTTATTAATTAAAGATTTGCTGTCAATGGAAGTAGCACAATTATGTAAAAGTGCCATTAATAATGAGTTGCAGCAATCCATATATCTTTGTCATAAGAGAATGACGTCTTAAATATGGCAGGTGAACACACTTTGGCAGAGCCAAAGCTAAAGGTAAAACCATGATGCAAACCTACACCCTGTAACCAATGTCCCTACCAAGTGTCAACCTTCTATACCTTACAGAATACAAGAAATAGCCCCAACAAGATTTTAACTCATGGTCACTACGACAAGGTCAAAGGCAAAAATCAAGGTCACACCATGAAGTTTAACACCTACAACCCCTAACCAATGTCCCTTCCTGGTATCAACTTCTTACACCTGATGGTTTCATAGATAAAGCCTGGAAAATATTTTATAGGTCAAGGTCACTACAGCAAGGTCAAAGGTCAAATCAAGATCACACCATGATGTTGCACACCTACAACCCCCTAACCAATGTCCCTACCAAGTATCAACTTCCCACACCTTATGATTTCTGAGACATAGCTCGGTCAAAATTTTATAGGTCAAGGTCACTACGGCAAGGTCAAAGGTGACATCAAGGTCACACCATGACATTGCACACCTACAACCCCTAACCAATGTCAATATCAAGTATCAACTTCCTACACCTTACGGTTGCTGAGATATAGCCCGGATAAGATTTTAAAGGTCACCAAGGTCTCTACGGCAAGGTCAAAAGGTACATCAAGGTGACACCATGACGTTGTACACCTACCATCCCTAACCAATGTCCCTACCAAGTATCACCTTCCTACACCTTACGGTTTCTGAGATATAGTCCGGGCAAACTTTTTCCCGCCCATCCGGACACCATGGGCGCAAACAATATCCCAACAGCCGTTAAGGGCTATTGGGTAAAAACAGACTTGTATCCATGTATTTCATGATAATCCACATTAACGTTCAGATTATTTGATAGAATTTCAGTAATACCAGAAGAGACTGATTTACTGTCATAGTTAACATAGTCTGAAAGAATGACAGCAATAAAGCTTCAAGTTTGATGTCAGGAGCATGCATAAGTTTTCAAGTCTCAAAACCAGCTAAAATTTTCTTAGGAAAATGAATGCAAAGGCAACATTTTTTGCCCAAAATTAAGCAAAATGTTTAGGCAAGATATTTTATTGAGAACACAACCCTGTAAAAATTTCATTAGATGATGTGAAGTATTTTGTTTTGTGGTGGAGTTAAACAATGAAAAAGAACAGATAATATAAAAACATTCAACATAAAATGGTTACCATGGCAATAATGTTTGCCACAAATTCATTAAAAATGCAATTGACCTATCATGGTGAACATATTCTGAAAGTTTGATAACAGTGAAGCATCACTCTCCAGTCCTAAAACAGCCAAAATTTTTAAAGAAAAACAGTTGCCATGGCAACATTTTTTGTCAAATTTTGGGCAAAATGTTCGGGTAAGATGTTTGTAGAGATTCAAACATTATAAAAATATTAGAAGAATATGTGAAGCAGTTTGGTTTGTCGTGAAGTGAAAAATTGAAAATGAACAGAAAATATGAAAATTTTCCAAATAAAACAGTAACATGGCTGTTACTTTTGCCAGAAATTTATTGAAAATGTAAGACATTGACCTACAATCATTGAGAACATATTCTGAAAGTTGATAGCAATGAAGCTTTAGGTTTGATGTCAATTTCCAAGGTAAAACAACTGCCATGGCAACACATTTTGCCAAATCTTGGCCAAATTGTTTATGGCAAAATTTTTCAACGGGATACAAATCCTTGAAAATTTGGTGACGCTCAGTCCAGTATTGTGGTTGTGAGAGGACAGTGATGTTCAATTGACAGGGAAGGACAGACCAATACTGACTATTTCTACATCCTTTTCAACTTGATAGGGGATGAAAATACATCTGCATTTGATTTTGGAGGATAATAGAGGGTAAATACTGTGTCTTAGTCATCCTAAGATGTGGCATATTTAACCACCAGAGACAACATATGAATAACTTTAAGTGTTCTTCCATATGGTTGCAACTGTCTGTGCTATTTTGAAGCCACTTCATAATGTTTTCTTCACAATGGTGTGGCTTATTAAACATTTTACACTGAAGATCTATGAAGTTCAAATGCAATAATATGTCTTGCAACTTTACATCCAAAAATGAGTAAACAGCATTAAAAATCATACAGAGATCACTTTTCACAAAATAATTTTTCTGTACTGTATTTTATTTGTCAGTATATAGATCCCATGGATTCTGCAGCAAATACAAACCTTAGGAAGCATCTTGTGAGTAACATGTTTCTTCTCATCAGGCCTGTTAAAATAGAAATATTTCTTGTTTA
The DNA here is from genome assembly GCA_964017235.1 of Sabellastarte sp. h YS-2021. Classification (NCBI taxonomy): domain Eukaryota; kingdom Metazoa; phylum Annelida; class Polychaeta; order Sabellida; family Sabellidae; genus Sabellastarte; species Sabellastarte sp. h YS-2021. The sequence goes on from OZ024928.1 coordinate 145,118,166, forward strand.
CTTATCTAATTTAGTAATTACCACTTTAATGCAAACTGTGACATAAATGTTCTCCTGTTTGAGAACACTTTTAAATATGTAACACCCACACTTGCATTGGTACAGTGTTAAGTAACTATGGGGATTTATTAAATGAGAGGAAGTCGGAATTTTATCTTTGTGGGAGCATATTTAACTAGATTGGGCCAACTCGGCGCCAACATATCCCCAGACAGGTCATCACTCACGCCACAGGTTTTGATCGGGAATTTTTAAAAACATAATTACCCATTATTATATGAACTTCAGCACATCAATCTACTCTGTTTATATCTTCCAAGGAAGATGGTGTATCCCCAGACGCCGAATACATAACTCAAATTATATTTTCAATCTTCCTGCAATGATAACTCTAAACCTATTTTCAAAGTATTTAAATGATTGATGATTGAATGTCCATTCTAAAATAATAATCCCAAAAGAGCATATCTGTTTCTATATTTGTTGACAAATAAAATATTATTTTTAACTCAACTCATCATACTTTTCAATCTTCCTTCAAAGTATTTAAATGATTGATGATTCAATGTCCATTCTAAAATTCATAATCCCAAAAGCGCATATCTGTTTCTATATTTGTTCACAAATAAAATATTATTTAAAAAAAAATTATTTATATTATTATTTTATTATATTATTTTTAGAATTTGCAAATTGTTTTCAGTTATTCATTTCCTCTATACCTATATATGTGGTCCATATATATGCAACCTAAATATGTGACACAATCTCAGTTCTGACTCCCCTTTGTGTTATATGTAATGAAGCCCACCACCTCCCACCCCCACCCCTCTCCCCTTCTCCACACCTCTCTCACTATTACACAAGATCTGCAACCCCATTGAGTTCTTTGTTTCTCATCTGATATCATTAAATACCTTTGTTTATTTAGTGTCACTCAATATAGCTGGAGGTCCCAGAGGTGGGTGGGGGGAATCCGGGTGGGGGATGTGGGTTGAGCATAAATGGTAAACAAACAATCTATATAAAAGGGGTACTCAAATACAAAAAGAATTGAGAATTTTAAGTATGTGATTATCAACTGAAATGAGTTCATAACTGTAGGAGCTGTGCCAAAATTAACTGAGGCAAGTTGAATAAAACTGGGCTAGTTGAGGGTTAAAAATCCCCTAGTTTTACTACATAAGGATATAATTTCATTAATATTGGGACTTAAAGCTCACTTAAAGTGTCCATTTTGTCTACTTCAATATGTTTCACCAGTTTCATTTTAAAAAGTGAAAAACTCAGCAAGCAGAGGTGGGTGGGGGGAATCCGGGTGGGGGATGTGGGTTGGGACTTAGTTTAGTTTATTAGTTTATTATAGTGACATGTATTATGTTGACAAGGATTATGCAAAAACTATTGAAGTAATACCCAGCCCTATATGGGCTTATAAGTCACTTTAAATAGAGAGTTAATAACAAACAGAGCAAACATATTTTGAGGTAAGATACAGTAAATAAAGACAGCAATTCAATACATAAAAATTAACAATATAATTTACTTTTTCTTTCTTGCCACAAATCAAAAATAAAATTAATAACCATATTGACATTCATATGAGTTAATACCCTTGATAATTGATCTATTAATAATTCAGATTTATCTATATTTAAAATTTTGAAATATTTCATACGAATCAGCTCTAAAGCTGGACAAACACAAACAAAATGTATCTCATCTTCTACATCTTTTTTACACAGTTTACATGTTCTCTCAAAGAGATGGAGTGCTACAGCAAAAATGGTAAACAAACAATCTATATAAAAGGGGTACTCAAATACAAAAAGAATTGAGAATTTTAAGTATGTGATTATCAACTGAAATGAGTTCATAACTGTAGGAGCTGTGTCAAAATTAACTGAGGCAAGTTGAATAAAACTGGGCTAGTTGAGGGTTAAAAATCCCCTAGTTTTACTACATACGGATATAATTTCATTAATATTGGGACTTAAAGCTCACTTAAAGTGTCCATTTTGTCTACTTGAATATGTTTAACCGGCGTTTAACCAGTTTCATTTTAAAAAGTTAAAAACTCAGCAAGCAGAGGTATAACACACAAAAATAAGTTCTTAAAAGACTAAGATAGCCATAACATTATTAATATTCAAAATTTAAATAGACAGGCATTTCCTTTTAAAAATTCAAAGATTTCAGCTCTATAACCCACATAGTTTGACAGTTACTGGGCTTTAAAGTGGCATAATGTCCATAAATTGGGTTTCTGTGGGCATTTTACAATTGTTAAAGAGACCTTAGCAATTAAACTACAGATCTGAAACTTTTTGGGGGACATACATAACAAACAAAAATTATATATAATACAGTTTAAGACTTGTCACACTAAGCATTTCCAAATAACAGGGCAAAATACGGAAAAAATGTCCAAAAAGGCACTTGGGCGAGTGTCTATGGCCCTCATACACAGGTTAAATGTCTACAGGTTAAAATCTTGATTTTCGCCATATGTAAAAAGGACATAATAATGCATTCCCAGATGGGATTTCAGCTCCATCAATCACATAGTTTAACAGTCACAGGGCTTAAAGGTGGCAAAAAGTCCAAATATTGGGTCTCTGTGGGCCTTTTAGAGATCTCGATGTGGCTTTCAAATTAAAGCTTCAGACTTAAAATTTGTTACATACTAAGATTACACATAGAATATGTATCTAATAAAGTTTGAAACTTCTCAGACTTACCATTTCCAAGTTACAGAGCAAAATATGTGAAAAATGTCTTAAAAGGGTCACTCAGGTGGGTGTTTAAGGTCCTCATACACAGGTTAAATGTCTACTTGAAGCCTTGATTTTTGGCACATGTAAAAAGAACATAATAATGTATTCCCAGGTGAGATTTCAGCTCTATCAGTCACATAGTTTAACAGTCAAAGGCCTTAAAATTGGCAAAAAGTCCAAATACTGGGTCTTTATGGGGCCTTCTAGAGACCTAAATGTGGCCTTCAAATTAAAGCTTCAGACTTAAAATTTGTCACATACTAAGATTACACATAGAATATGCATCTAATACAGTTTGATACTTCTTAGACTTACCATTTCCAAGTTACAGGGCAAAATATGTGAAAAATGTCTAAAAATGGTCACTCGGGTGGGGATTTATGGTCCTCATACACAGGTTAAATGTCTTCTTAAAGCCTTAATTTTTGGCACATATATAAATAACATACTAATATCTTCCCAGATAGGATTTGAGCTCTATAAGTCACATAGTTTGACAGTCACAGGGCTTAAAAGTAGCAAAAAGTCCAAATATTGGGTCTTTGGGAGCCTTTTAGAGACCTCAATTTGACCTTCAAAATTAAAGCTTCAGACTTAAAATCTGTTACATACTAAGATTACACACAGAATATATATCTAATACAGTTTGAAACTTCTCAGACTTACCATTTCCAAGTTACAGGGAAAAAGATGTGAAAAATGTCTTATAAGGGTCACTCGGGTGGGTGTTTATGGTCCTGATACACAGGTTAACTGTCTATTAAAGGCCTAAATGTTGGGGCACATATAAGAAAACACATAGATATATTCCCAGATGATATTTAACTTAGATGAGAGACATAGTTTTAAAGCTACAGTGCTTGAAAGTGGCAAAAAGTGCATAAATTGGGTCTCTGTGGGCACTTTTGAGACCTTAAGTCGACCCCTTTGGGTAAACCTACAGCCCTAAAATTTTCTACAGACAAGGATTACATATCAAAGTTATACCTAGCACAGTTTGAGACTCATCAGAATTACCACTTCCAAATTATAGGGCAAAATATGTGAAAAGTATAGCAAAAAATCCCTAAGTGGGGGTATTTATGGGCCTCAAAGACAATTTTCTCCTCAACTTAAAGTCGTGATTTTCGGCACATGTACTAAGAACATATTAATGTGTTGTCAGGTAAAATTTCAGCCAGCTGAGCATCATAGTTTGTGACCTACAGGGCTCTAAGTGGCCAAAAGTCCAATTTCTGACCTTAAGGTGGCCATAAGTTCTTTTTTACTGGGAGTTTAAGGTCACCTTAAAATAGGGATCTTCCTTTGGGCACCCTTAACATGTGTACCAATTTTGAAAAAAAAATATTAATTTGTTTTTGAGTTATCGCGTCCACAAGGAAATTTCTACGGCGGCGGCGGCGGCGGCGGCGGCGGCGCGACGGACCTGAATCCAATATATCCCCGACTTTCGTCTGGGGATATAAATATACAACACTGACACTTGGTGGGAATTTATTTTCAAAATTTCAAATATTTTAAATGAAAAGAAGTCAGAAATTTATCTCGTGTCGAACTCTTTCACATAAAAACTTTTTAAGTATATCAGTCTGATCGTTAACAAACACCAGTTTTCAGTTGACTTTGTGTCTTGACTGAAGGTGGCGGATTCATTAGTAATCATCTTGTAATTGTAATCCCTTTTACATTTTTTTTTTTTAATTTAGGGATTTGTACAATAAGACTTTAACTCTTTTTACAATTTGCAAGTGGTTGAATATATCAATATATTAAATTCTAGAGATTTTAATTAAAGGCTTACTTTATTATTTTGTACCAGTAAAATGTTAATAAACTGTTACACCAAATAACTTTAAAAGTTAATCTTCAAATTTAACAATGAATAAAAAGAGGAAAAACATTCTTGGTATCGAGAACATTTTACTGAAAAACCATGACAACGCTATACAACTGGCATCTCAATTTTCAACACATATACCGTAAATTTCCAAAATAACGCCCAGGTTCAAATAAACGCCTGGTTCAAATTAACGCCTGGGTACCAAGCACACTGTTTACAATTTATGACACTGTTTTTATACTTCAAAAGAACGCCTGGTTCAATTTAACGCCTGATCTGATAACCATTTGAAAATAATTAATGCCCGGGCCATATTTTGGAAAAATACGGTACTAGAAGGAAAACGTTAAAATTGTACAAAAAATCCTAAATCCAGAATCATTCATGCCATCCAACATGACTATCTTCTTCAATTTTCATGAGCCCATATTCAATTTACAAGAGCAATTATTCAAGTTAATGAACAAGAGAAAAAATTTTCAAACATCAACTGCTGCAGATTCCAAAACATAGAATGCTGTACTCACACTTTGATGGAGTTTGTGTCAAGGTCAACACACACCACATCTGATGGAGGGTCAAATAAGTCGAAATACCTTGAATCCACACCTGAAATAAAATAGGTGTGATGAAAATTACACAGGTAACTGTGAACATATACAAATGTGTTTTTAATTTTAATACTAGGATATATGCTATACATGTGTATTACAGAAAAAGCAATGTGGATAGCAATGCTGCAAGATCGCTAAGACAAATCACCTACATAAGTGCACCTTGTATATTGCAGACCATAGATCACCGACCGTATACACAGAAACACAGTCTTACTCTTTGATATACCTACCCACAATGAAGGGTGTGGGAGCTGAGAGCACACCGGACAGACCCAGTGGACACAAGGGGATGTACGGACACTGCCACTGTAGTGGAAACACAATCTACACAAAAAGAAAAATCATATTTTGTCTTTTAAGATCACAACATGAAGTTAGCAGTTATTCCAAGACATCTAAATGAATCCTACCACCTCAGTGGAAAAAATAGCATTGGAGATGCCTGTATCCCAAAGCCCAAGGAAATAGTTTCCACACCATGAGATGTAGAAGTTACACAGTACAAAAATCAACTTTCAGAGCAGTGTGACCTGATGTTGCACACCTACACCCTATAACCAATATCCCTAGCAAGTATCATTCTTCTACACGTTACGGTTTCCAACATATAGGCCAGACAGAATATTAAAGGTAAAGGTCACTACGGCAAGGTCAAAAGTCAAATCAATGTCACACTTTGATATTGCACACCTACATGCCAAAACCGATGTCTTTCCAAGTATCAACTTCCTATATATTATGGTTTCCAAGATATAGCCTGGACAATATTTTAAATGTCAAGTTCACTACAACAAGGTCACGGGGCAAATCAAGGTCATACAATAATGTTGCATACCTACATCCCCTAACCATTGTCCCTACCATGTTTCAAACTTCTACAACTTACAGTTTCTGTGATACAGCCAGGGCAAGATTTTAAAGGGCAAGGCAAGTTCAAATGAAGGTCATACCATGATGTTGCATGGCTTCACCTCCTACAACCAATAATCCTATCAAGTAACAACATCCTAAACCTCATAGTTTCTGAGATACAGCCCCGACAAGCTTTTTCTGCAGCCCCCCCCCCCCCCCCCTCCCCAACTGCTTGCCCATCAGGACTCCATGAGTGAATGTGGGATAAAAAAATTTGTACAAAAAGTAAACAAATACCATCTTTAGGACAAAAATAAGGACAAGGACATAATAAAAAAAAATTCCCAACTTAATTGAGTAATTAGTAGTTTACCTGTGGGAGGTTTACCTTGAAAGATTTTCAGTGGTGGGCATTATCTTGGCAGATATTTTTTCAGAGATTCTAAAACACCAGAAGTGTAAAACAGAAAAGTTAGAAATCTGACTAAATATACGACTGTATACATACACTGGTGATTGCCTCTGCAGCACTTGTGAGTTCTGCATGTCGCAAGGAATGGATCAAGACTTTATGTTCCAGTAACACAAGAGTGATCAGAGTCAGGCAATTCTCAGGACCCAAATTCTTCAACAGTGTGATGAATGAAGCACCACTGCAACACACATGGAGGACCCTGCATACTTTTTCACAGTTTTAAACATACTGAGGGGCTTACTAAATACAAAACTGAAATTTATCATAGGAATAAAAACATATTCGAGTGCTTTATGATGCTTTTAAACTATCGATCAGCTGAATATTAAAGCCAAGAAGCCCGAAGGGCTGAGTGCTTTAATACAGCCGATCAATAGTTTAAAACCATCATAAAACACGAGAATTTGTCTTTTATTCCTATTCTAAAATGGTTACATTGATCTTTTGTTCAAAATAAGAGGTAAATCTTGCGCAAAATTCAAAACAAATCCAACGCCATGTTGGCCGTTCCATCAATGAAACATACATAGCGATATCTAAAGTAAAAAAAAATAAGTATTTTTGCCACTCTATTTTCATAGAATTTATTATGAAATATTAAGAGACTGTCACTGTAGATGCTTTCAATTTGTTGTAAGCTTTAAAACGATATGCTATTTATTAAAATCAAGCAAGAAATGGCAGTTTTATGAATATTTTAACCGCGAGTCATTTGTTTACATTTGTACGTGATGCATGCAGAATTAAACAGCATTGTTTTATTTACCGTTCTATATTCACAATTCCAGCATTGGGCAAAAGACGTGTCTAAGGTCACTTCGCAGCGTACCATTTTAGAATATGTAGCAGAACCTCTCACTACTAGTTGGCATTTCTACCTCTCATTGAAAACAAGCTGTAAGGTCCCATATCATTAAGATACTTTATTTTGGTTTGTGTAAGTAACAGTGAGGCATTATGAATTCTATTTATTACTGGATTTTATAAGACTAGTTCTTGTTATACATATTCTAATTTACTCAGGAATTTATAATGTGCAAGATTCATGTTCATGATATAGGAACATCTCAGTTATTCCATTTTACCTACATAATTACTTGAATTTATCAACATATTTTCCCTTTTTAAAGTACCAACAGATCTTGTTCTTATGTAAAAAATATGTCTACTTTACTATTGTGGCCTATTTTTTTGCTATATTGCTCCTTTCCTCAGATATAATGTGACATTTTCTAATGTTGGGATTTAAAATTTGCTTTTCTTTTATACCTAAATTCTATTTCCACTGATTCACCTTTTACTGAGTTCATTGTATTTAAAATCACAACTGAATCCTTGCACCGCAGGGAAAATTCTACATGCATAAAAATGAAATTCAAAGTTCTTCATTTGTACACCCCTTTGCATGAAATTATTTCACAAAGGAAACAATGAGTTGACCCTAAATGACCAGTCATTTCTGTCTACTTGGCCTTGTATCATGTGTAGATAATGAACATATGTGTACAACTCATTACAAAAAAAAAATCTATAATAATTACTTGAATTAACATATGGCAAATATGGAATAATACTGAAAATGTGAATCTACATTTAAGCCTAATGGCATAATATATTTCAAACTGCCACGGACATAAAAAAAATGTCTTCCATTGTAAATGAAACTCTTGTGTCTTTGTTCACTACCCCTAAGTCCCTAAGAACTGACACACACTTACACACACTAAATGGCACAGCATGACTGCAAGCTTGATAACATATTTATGAGAAAGTATGGTAAGAAATAAACAAATTACTCCCTAAAATTGCAAGTTTAAATGCTTTGTATCATAAATGGTATATTCAAACACATTAAAACTAGCCTTAAAATTTTGTTAAGAGTTTTTTTAGTCATAATTCCCTAATTATAGTTTTACTGTTTTCCTTCTCATGCATGTGGATATTACCAATAAAATATTGCAACATAAATACCTAAGAGCAGGGATGGGTCAGTATCAAAATGTGTAGATATCATCCAATCCCAGGACTCCGCATTTAAGTACACCCCCATTTTAACAGAGGAAGTGAAACTTGTGAAACCAAAACATGGACGTTTCCTCTGACAAAATTCCAACAAAAGTCCCCAAATGCAGAAAAAATATATGATAAAAGTGTGTAATTTCTTCAGATTTCTGGTTTGTATTCAATACTTTTCTTCCATTATATGTGTTGACCAGTGAGATAGAGATTTTAAAGTGCTGTCACTTGTTTACCATGAAATCACAATAAAATTCCCCAAATGTACAAAATAAATGGGATTAAAGTGTGTAATTTCTTCAGATTTCTGGTTTTATTCCAATATTTTAAGTTTAAGTGTTACAGTATATCAGTAAAATATGCTTAATACCAAGATCCCAGGCCTACCAACCTATCCCTACCCAAGAGCAATCATCTTTGGAACAGTAACACTTAAAATTAACATTAACAATCTGCAAATCAATAACATTAATCAATGACATCAAATACAATTGGCAATTATGAGCCAATAATTACATGACCTGAGGTAATGCTGATTAACATGTCTCTGTGCCTCCATCATATTTCAACAAATCCATCAGAACAAACTTTCACCAATGGCCAAATTCTACTCAAAAGATCGACACAAATATAAACTTTTACCAGGAATTATATCCAAGCCACAGTATAAAGACTAGTTATGTCACTACATACAGTTGAGTCAATCCAAAAAAGATTTTACTTTTGAGAAGAAGTAAAATATAAAAGCCACAGAGGACTTTTCAAATCTTGAAATCTACCCCGTTGTTTTGAATTCCTGATCAAGAAACAGAATGTTTAGTCGCTAAGGATTTCAATTTACATGGGTTCAATTGAACATCACACAAAAACACTTACTTTTGGGTGAGGGGAGTCTCCTCTGGCTGGGACAGGGAGATGGCCTCACCGCTAAACTGCACCAGAATTCGTGGACGTTGTGGAGATGGATAGGGAACTTCATGCATGAAATGGGAGATTAGTCTACAACACAAATATTAAGATACATTTAAAACCTGAGCAAGCCACTTCACTCTTACAGGTATCACAGGCTTTCAGGTTGACGTAGATCCCACTACAGACAATATTTCTCCATCAATTTTCTCTTGACACCTTTAATTTCAGGATGTATACAATATTAGTTGCAACAATTCAAACATGTCATTGACAAGCATATCACAGTGAATAAGCTTTTCATGAAAGTTGAAATATGGGTTTATTTTCATAATAAGTATACTTAATCTATATAATTTATAACATGCACAACCTTTGATCACATCATCAACCTTTGTCACTTTTATTGGGATAACAACATTACAATAGAATATTCAAACTTATTCAGTATTCCAGAATCAGAACATTTTTGCATTGGGAGGATTTTGTTGAAAAAAATATTCTGCCATCCTATCTTATGTAAATACATTAAAACTAGAACCCAAAATTGACCGTAAATGTATCTTGCTACTTTTTCTTCCCTAAGAGGAATAGGCTGCAGTACTATTATCCATCTGGTACCCCATGTATATAAAGCGAATTACCCAATTTGTCACAACTTTCAAGTGTACTTATTAGTGGGTGGACGATTAGACCAACGTTCGATCAATCGTCGGTGTCATGGCACAATTGCGTTCGGTCACTGACAACTTCTAGAAATCGATTAAATCTCGCCCTTCTTTGTGTGTCACAATATCCACATATTTTTTTTATATTTTGGGTAGTTTCCAGAACTTTCCTTCAATAAATTAACAGATTTCTCTTGAATTTTGAGTTTGTTTACAACTGCCACCATATTTACCGGAAGTGGGTGCTTTTGGTTTTTTTGGTAGTTTGGTAGTGTTTCATAACAGTGGAGTAAAAAAGTCGATTATAAGTCGATCATCGGTCGAAAAAATGGATGAATAATCGAGCAATAAAAGTTGAGGCGATTCCACTCACTAGTAAATATCCATGTATGCGGTTGCAATATGCAGCTTCGGCCTGGGCTTGCATGGAAACTTATTTTAGTGTATAGGCAAATACATAAACATATATATAATACATTTTCTTTAATTTCAAAATGAGCAGTGCTTGTATTAATGCAAGTCGCACCCACAAGCTGCACACAAAGCAAACAGTCCTTCTATAACTAAACTGTTTCTGCCACACAGTGTACCAACTTTACCGGAATCTTTTCAGGTCCAATGAACCTATAACTCAAAACTTGTTACAGGTCTGTAGCAACAGTTGCAAGTCCCTACTTCAATGCAGGATAAATCATTACTGAGGTTCAAAGTTGATGCAGTGGCAAATGCCAGAGAAGAAAGGGTTCACTGTTATTTTTTTACACTGGCAAGAATATCTGTCATGGTGGCCTTAGCCCCGAAAGAAGAAATATAGGAATAGCTGTCTTAAGTTACAGGACACCCGGAACTCTAACAGTAATAAGATACTTCTTTATGACAATAGTTAACAGTTTCCAACATGGGAATAGTTGTTAAATTTGGATACTGTGGCCCAAAGCCGTATCCACAAGCCGAATTACCACATCTGCGTACACGAATATCCAAACTGACACATTACCTCTCTATGGGTACCTCATGAGGACCACATCTGGACACTCGGTAGAGATGCGCGAGGAAATGTCTAAAAGTCTCAAAAAATGGCCACTTGGACAAGAGACAAATGCTTTTTGTGGCATGTACAGTCTTTTCAATGTCAGATGACTTTTCATCATCACTACTACAGGTGAGGCCCAACTGTTCTTTCTGCTCTGCATTCAGAGTACCTTGGTCCACTTCTTCATAAAATGACACTGATGCTCCATAAACCTAAAGTATAAAGTATATGGTTAATTTATTATAGTCCATTGCTAAAATATCAAAAAATTGTATTGATTGAGATGCTGCCATTAGTAGGTACAATTAAACTTGAAGTTACAACCACCACTGAGAAACTACTACAATGGTAGCATGTAGAGGTTGGCTGCCCTGTACAAAGTACCAATTTCATCAACCAATCATCCTTATACTTAGTGTAGGTATTGAAATTAAAAGTTGTTCACATTTGCAACAAGTTTTTTTTTTTTCAATAATAATTTCTCACAGATTTTCACAAGTAAATAATATGATTTTCCTGTATAGAGTACACTTCAAATTGAGGTATCAAGATTGCAATTTAAATTTTGTGAATCATGAATATACAAAATATTCTATTGACAAATATTTTACCTGATGAGCAATTGAGCATATAAACAATTACAACTGATCAAAATGTGTCAAATCATACTGAAATCTGTAGATTTGTCAAAAAAATTAAAAGCTCTTTATTACTGGTTTATTCTTTTCATAAAAATGTTTGTAAATGAATAGTTTGTAGCAATGAACAATTTATGGTACCCAGGTATTGAAAAAAGACCATGTATGTTGCCAAACAGAGAGTAAAACAGAATATCAGGTAAGCCAAAACTTTATTATCAGTCAAATGTGTCTTCCAAATACTTGTTTTGGACATAGTTTTCCTTCTTTTTACAGATATTTTGCATTTTATTTCCTTGAATCCACTTACAACAGGTACCATATATGCTTTACTGGTATTTTCAGTTGGTTACAACAAAAAGCATTGATACTCGAGTTTGGGTCAGTTATTACACATTAGATACTAGGCCCCACTTTTCATTCCAAGTCACACCTCCTATTTGTATTCTTTAACAATGAAAATGTGTTCATTTTACATTGTCACTGTTGTATCACAATAACTTTTGCACAAACAACAATTTTGACGATAAAATCTTATGCAGGTGTGAAATGCTTGGAGCTTAAAAAAGACGTTTCATTATTGTTTGGTAAAAACCTTAATGTATTATCACTAGTAATAATATGTGGTATGAGGGAAGAGACAAAAGTGGTCACTGAAAACATTTAATGTTCAGTTTTTTCCAGTTATTTGTTCCAGTATTGTGCATGTCACAGTGTAGACTCCCATTCAGGAAAATTGGTGTATTCCTCTAGTAGAAACTATGACCCATTATTTAAAAAGTGTAACCACAGTTTCCACTAGGGAAAACTCTGATCAGAGTCTCCACTAGTGGAATTGCTGATTCCCCTGGCCCTAGGTTTTGTAATGTGAATATAATAGGAAAACGTCCCCAATGACATATAGAGAAAATATATATAAAAAATGAAGATATCAATATTATACAAGTGTGTAGCACAAGTATTGTATTGTTTTGTGTATTGAGGAATGTTTTACTTTTATTATCCACCATTTCTATGATTTATGGGTCAATTAAAATGAATATTTAACTAGAAATAGGACGCATTGGCATGCGTAATGTCCACCCAAAGGGAAGCAGGAGTTTTGCCTTAAAACTTGGACAAAATTGGCAAGAGTAGATTGCTTAGATACCCTGTGGATGGAAAATTTCCACGAAATTCTTCTATCTCGCATGGTTAAGGAGAGGAGCAAATTTGTGTTTTTGTATTTTTGGCAAAAATCTGAAAATTCAAAATGGCCGCCATTTTTGGAGGAGAGGAAATTTTTCTAAAAGTTGCAAAGAGTAGTTTGTTGAGATACCTTGTGGGTCGAAAGTTTCCACGAAATCGCTCTATCTCGAACGGTTAAGGAGATAGAAGCAAATTTGTGTTTTTTGCTATGTAGCCATTACTCAAGAGGTTAAAGCTATTACCATCAACAACAATACCAAGCAAGCAATTGACGCTATAAACCTTCGCACCAAATTTTAAAAAGATGAGTTAAATATGTTTCCTTTAAAAGAGTGAAAACAGAAATGTAATTCAGAGTAGGCTCAAAGTAGCAAAGCAGCTATTACTCAGATACCTACAAAGCTATCATCGACCAAAAGCTATCCTGGCCAAACTATTGACACAATTATCCTTCATATAAATTTTTGTGTAGATAGAAAATATTATTTCATTAAAATGTCTAGAACAAGAGGAGAGTGCCCGTGAACGGGCACTGTGTCAGCTGACTGAATGTTTTTGATTTGTGATGGTGATAATGAGAGGAAAGCATAATTATCAGGGAAAGGGCTGTACAGAAATACAGTAAATGGTAACTGAACAGCATGTTCGAAAGATATTCCGAAGCTGACAGAAGAAAAGGACAAAAAAGTTGTGCCCTGCAAATGGTATTATGAAATAAAGTAACAAGGTAATTGTTTAAGTGTAAAAAGTAGGTTAAAAATATTTAAAGAAATACTATAAATGCAATATCCTCGTTCGACCATGAAGAAGGTGTTCAAAGGTCAAATCTGACCATACCAAAAGATTCCCAGCCAAAGAATTTAGGATGGTTTGTTTACCATCCCAAACCTCTCGGACCAATAATAAGTGAGTCATAGGCACTTTTTAAGTTTGGCTATCCTTGTTTGACCTTGACGGAGGGGTCCAAGGTCAAATCCGACCACACAAAAAAATTCCCAGCCCATGATTTCCTGTAGCTTGTTTACCATCCCAAACCTGTAGGACCAATAATAAGCGAGTTCTAAGCAATTGTAAGTTTGGCTACCCTCAATTGACCTTGAAGGAGGGGTCCCAGGTCAAATCTGACCACACCAAAAGAATCCCAGCCCACGATTTCCTATATGTTGGTTTACCATCCCAAACCTCCAAGACCAATAATACGCGAGTTATAAGCACTTTAAGTTTGTCTGTCTTCGTTTGACCTGGAAGGAGGGGTCTAAGGTGAAATCTGACCACACCAAAAGATTCCCAGCCCATGATTTTCTATAGGTTGGTTTTCCATTCCAAACCTCTAGGACCAATAATAAGCGAGTTATAAGCACTTTTAAGTTTGGCTATCCTCATTTGACCTTGAAGGAGGGGTCCAAGGTGAAATCCGACCACACCAAAAAATTCCCAGCTCATGATTTTCTATAGGTTGGTTTTCATTCCAAACCTCTAGGACCAATAATAAGCGAGTTATAAGCACTTTTATGTTTGGCTATCCTCATTTGACCTTGAAGGAGGGTCCCAAGGTCAAATCGGACCATATTAACAGATTCCCAGCCCATGATTTCCTACAGGTTGGATACAATGATTTACTCAACAGTGAGAACCTGAAAGAAGCTATTGCTCAGCTATGCCATGACATAGAGGTCTGCAATTTCACTATGTTATAGCTGACCAAATCGTCTGTGAATAACATATTTAACAAAATACTCTAAATGTAATAGTTTTCAAGTTACTACTGATTTACTCAAGAGTGAGAACCTCAAAGTAACTATTACTCAGCTATGCAATGAGCTGAATTTTTGCTCTGTTATAGCTGACCTAAAAGTAGGTGAACAACATATTTAAGCAAAATACTGTAAATGCAATAGTTTTCAAGTTACAACTGATTTACTCAATAGTGAGAACCTGAAAATAGCTATTGCTCCGCTATGCCATGAGCTATAGGTCTGTAATTTCACTATGTTATAGCTAACCCAAAAGTAGGTGAACAATATATTTTAACAAAATACTCCAAATGCAATATTTTTCAAGTTATAGCCGATTTACTCAACAGTCAGTGCCTGAGAATAGCTATTGCTCAGTTGTGCCATGAGCTACAGGTCTGTAATTTCACTATATTATAGCTGACCCAAAAGTAGCTGAATAACATATTTGCACAAATTTCTGTAAAGGCAATAGTTTTCCAATTACAACTGATTTACTCAACAGTGAGAACTTCAAAGTAGCTATTACTCAGCTATGCAATGAGCCACAGGTCTGGAACTTCACTATGTTATAGCTGACCCCAAAATAGGTGAATAAGATATTGCAACAAAATACTCTAAATGCAATAGTTTCCAAGTTATAAGTGATTTACTCAACAGTGATAACCTAAAAGTAGCTATTACTCAGCTATGCCATGAGCTACAGGTCTGAAATTTTACTATGTTATAACTGACCCAAAAGTAGCTGAATAACATATTTATACTAAATTCTCTAAATGCAATAGTTTTCAAATTATAAGTGATTTGCTCAACATTGAGAACTTCAAAGTAGCTATTACTCAGCTATGCAATGAGCTACAGGTCTGAAATTTTACTATGTTATAGCTGACCCAAAAGTAGGTGAACAACATATTTAAGCAAAATACTGTACATGCAATAGTTTTCAAGTTACAACTGATTTACTCAATAGTGATGACCTAAAAGTAGCTATTACTCAGCTATGCCATGAGCTACAGGTCTGAAATTTTACTATGTTATAGCTGACCCAAAAGTAGCTGAATAACATATTTATACGAAATTCTGTAAATGCAATAGTTTTCCAATTACAACTGATTTACTCAATAGTGAGAACTTCAAAGTAGCTATTACTCAGCTGTGCCATGACCTACAGATCTGAAATTTCACTATGTTATAGCTGGCCCAAAAGTAGCTGAATAACATATTTATACGAAATTCTCTAAATGCAATAGTTTTGCAATTAAAACTGATTTACTCAATAGTGAGAACCTCAAAGTAGTTATTACTCAGCTATGCAATGAGCTACAGGTCTGAAATTTTACTATGTTATAGCTGACCCAAAAGTAGGTGAACAACATATTCAAGCAAAATACTGTAAATGCAATAGTTTTCAAGTTACAACTGATTTACTCAATAGTGATGACCTAAAAGTAGCTATTACTCAGCTATGCCATGAGCTACAGGTCTGAAATTTTACTATGTTATAGCTGACCCAAAAGTAGCTGAATAACATATTTATACGAAATACTCTAAATGCAATAGTTTTCCAATTACAACTGATTTACTCAATAGTGAGAACTTTAAAGTAGCTATTACTCAGCTATGCCATGACCTACAGATCTGAAATTTCACTATGTTATAGCTGGCCCAAAAGTAGCTGAATAACATATTTATACGAAATTCTCTAAATGCAATAGGTTTTAAGTTACAAGTGATTTACTCAATAGTGAGAACTTCAAAGTAGCTATTACTCAGCTATGCAATGAGCCACAGATCTGAAACTTCACTATGTTATAGCTGATCCCAAAATAGGTAAATAACATATTGAAACAAAATACTGTAAATGCAATAGTTTCCAAGTTATAAGCGATTTACTCAACAGTGATAACCTAAAAGTAGCTATTACTCAGCTATGCCATGAGCTACAGGTCTGAAATTTTACTATGTTATAGCTGACCCAAAAGTAGCTGAATAACATATTTATACGAAATTCTCTAAATGCAATAGTTTTGAAGTTATAAGCAATTTACTCAACAGTGATAACCTAAAAGTAACTATTACTCAGCTATGCCATGAGCTACAGGTCTAAAATTTTACTATGTTATAGCTGACCCAAAAGTAGCTGAATAACATATTTATACGAAATTCTCTAAATGCAATAGTTTTTAAGTTACAAGTGATTTTACTCATGATGGAAGTTACTGAAAAGCCCAAAAGTAGCTATTACTCACTTAGCTATTGAGACAGGCACCTAACTTACTCACCATATTGTAGCTATGAAAAAAGTAGCTGAATAACATATTTTAACAAAATGCTCTAAATGCAACACTTTTCAAGTTATAAATGATTTTGTGCATGATTTCATGAATTTTAATGCATTAAAAATTATTAAAAAAATTTATTTAAAAAAAAGTAAGACAGATCCAGGTCTCATACTCACACAAGAGAATCTACCTGTGGCCTAGTACATATATGCAAGATATGAGAGAAATCCCAGCAATAGTCACTGAGAAAATTGTGATTAAGTGTTGAAATTTTCACACTTTTGGTGGGGGTCCCCCCGTTGTAATGTCTCTAGCAAACAGACGAACAGACAGATTTGCATGCCTTGAACAATTTTTCATCCTCGATAGATAAGGTATCTTTTAAAAAAAACAGCACGTCTCTACGCCCACGCCGCAGAGTGACGACATAATGTCAGCTGACTGACAAGTCAGCTGACATAAAAAAAAAGTCAACTCAAAATAGCATAATAGCTACACAGCACAGTAGCTATTACTCAGTTAGCTATAAAGGTATTATCACCAAAAGCAATCCCAAGCAAGTTACTGATCCAATAATCCTCCATCCCAAATTTCGTGAACATAGGTGAAATACTTTTCCTTTAAAATGCTTAAAATAAAAAAGCTATTAAAAGTAGCTAAGTAGCTATTATTCAGTCAGTTATACAGCTATTATCACTAAAAGCAATCTCACGCAAGCTACTGACCTAAGTATTGCTCTTACCAAATATGGTACAGATATGTCAAATATTTTTCCTTAAAATGCCTGGAAACAAAAGAAGTATACAAAAGTAGCTACGTAGCTATTACTCAGTTAGCTATAGAGCTATCTTCACCAAAAGCAATTCCATGGAACCTATTAACCCAATAAACACCCATACCAAATTTGGTAAAGATAGAATAAATGCCTTTCCTTGAAATGACCAGAAACCAAGTGTGACGACGGACGCCGGACAGCAGAAAAAGCAAAAATAATATTTCCACCCCCCTGTGGGGTGAACTTAATGAGAGAAGCACTGTAAATTTAATTTACTTATTAAATTTGCAATTTTATTGCGTTAATACATCCTATCCAATGGACAATTGCTGAATAACTACCGCTTGGTCGGCGGGTAAGTTACTAGGGACTAAAAATTGTGAACTCATGTTAGAAATAATGACAATTCCTTCTTAAAGCCTGGGCAGTGCTTGAAGTCAATAACCCTTAAGCCCATAGTCGAATATAATCATCCGGTTATCCAGAATGGAACCGTCAGAGTCTACCTTGCCCCCCCCCCCTTTTTTTTTTACAGACCTGCTCTGAGGTAGGGGAAGAGAGGGATGAGTTCAGTCCCTTAGAAATAAATCTCCCAGAGGAAGCACATCCAGATTTTATATTATTTTTTTTTTGTTTTGTTTTGTTTTGTTTTTTTGTTTTTTTTTTGTTGCTCCTTAACTATATGTGCAATGTATATACAACATATGTACAGATCTCCTCTAGGTATTGGTCTGTTGGTGGATCTGCTGAGCAGCCACAACAGGACCAAGATGGTAGAGCTCTGAGTCAGCCCAAGCCACATCCTTCAGATAGAATTGAGTGAAGGTATTATGAGATATCCAGTGGCAGGCTGATAAGATCTGCTCTAAAGAGACCCCCGACTGGAAGGCCTTAGAAGCAGCAAAGGCCCTCACATCATGAGCTTTGACTTGATGTAGGGTGTGGGCCTGATGGTCAGAGAGCTCATAGCATAGGATCACAGTCTGCTTGATCCATGAGGAGATAGTGGCAGGTGAGATATCTTTGTCGAAGCCTTTTTTGAAGGAGACAAGAACTAATTCTTTGTCCTGCCTAATGTCTGAAGTCCTGTCCAAATAGTAGCGTAAAGCTCTGACTGGACAAAGAGATCTATCAGACTTGAGGGATCTATCCAGAGTAGGAGCCAGGGCTGGTATTACCACTGGGGCTACACTCTCCGGACCCTCTCTGGCCAGCTGGTTCTTGGAGAGGAAGCTGGGAGATGGAAACAGGGACACCTTAGACCAGTCCGATTGGTGCCTGATGTTCTTATGCTGCCATGCATGGATCTCACTCCTTCTTTTGCCTGAGCCCAGGGCCAAAAGGAAGACAGTTTTGAAGGTCAGATGCTTCAGAGATGCCTCCCTAAGGGGTTCAAACGGAGCCTTTGTCAGCTGGTGTAGTACCAGGGAAAGGCTCCAGGAGGGTATTCCCCTCCACCCCTTGGGTCTGTCTCTGGAAACTTTCCAAGAGACGAGTGAGATTATCATCTTTGCTGATATTGACTGTTGTATCACCTAGCTTATCAGCAATGGCAGACCTGTAGCCATCAATGGTGCTGGGCTGTAACTTCTTGTCTTCAAAGAGGTACATTAGGAAGTCAGCCACCGACTTTACAGGTGGTGACCTGAAGTCCACCTGATTAGTGACGCACCACTTTGTAAAAATGGTCCACATTGCCTCATAAACTGATCTGGTTGATCTTCTTTGAGGAGCCTCAATTCTTGCTGCCACTGCCTCAGAGAAACCCTATTCTTTGATCTTTGTGGCTCTAGAAGCCAGGCATGGAGATTTAGATTTGTCAGATTTCTGTGAGGGATCTGACTGAAGGGCTGTGTTAGCAGACTGGGCAGGTTGGGCAGGCTGAGGGGGGACCTGGCTGGACATGTCCACCAAGTCCCAAAACCAAGGCATGTTGGGCCACCCCGGGGCAATCAGAATGAGTCTTTTGCACGGGGAGTCCAGAAGCTTCTCCACCACTTTGCCCAATATGGCGGTCAGTGGGAAGGCATATGCATCCAGGTCCTCCCATGGCAGAGTAAGTGCATCCACTGCTACAGCCAGGGAGTCCAGAACTGGGGAGACAAACTGAGGTAATTTGTGGTTGAACCTCGTGGCAAACAGATCTATTTGAGGGAGGTGCCATGTGTTGCATATTTGTTGAAAAACTTCCGGAAGGAGGGACCATTCTGTTTGGATGGTCTGACCCAGCTTGGATAGCTTGGCTGCTATCACATTTAAATGGCCTGGGATGTGTCGGGCTTTTAGAGTCACTTGTCGCTGGGAACACCAGGTCAAGATTCTCCACAGTAGGGCACAGAGTGGGCCCAACCTCATGCCTCCTTCCTTGTTTATGTAAGCGACCACTGTGGTATTGTCAGTTGCCACTAGAACTATTTTGTCTACACAGAGGTCTTGGAACTCTTTGAGGGCTAGAAACACTGCTTTGAGTTCCAGATAGTTTATGTGCAGCTTGCTTTCCGGCACCGACCAGGACCCTCTTGCAGTGAAATCGTTTAAGTGAGCGCCCCACCCTTCTTTTGATGCGTCTGTAAATATTTGCAGAGCATGTCTTACTGGATGTAATGGCTGACCTTGAAGCACATTGTCTTCCTCTAGCCACCATTGTAAGTGAGGGTGCAGGGACCTTGGTAGGGGAATAATCTTCTCTAGAGATTCTGGTACCCTCCAATTGTTTTTGAGATGCCACTGTATGGGTCTCATGTGCAGTCGGCCGAGGTGAACCTGCTTTTCTGTGGCTGTTAGCAAGCCTATCAGGGACATGAACTGTCGGACCGGACAGGCCGGTAGTAACAGAAGTGCTTGTATCTTGTCCTGAAGGCTCTGCTACCGGGCCGGGGTCGGTCTGACCCGGCCGGACCTGAGATCGAACTGGTAACCTACAAAGTTGAAGACCTGTTTGGGTTCCAGCTCTGATTTCTCTAAATTCACCAGCCAACCTAGGTCCTGGCAAATTTTGACTAGAGTCTGGGTGTGTTTGAGACAAGTTTCTTGGGATCTGGCTCTCACCAACCAGTCGTCTAGGTACTGGTGGATTCTTATACCCTTGCGTATAGCCATCAGTTTTACCTCCTTTGCTAACACAGTGAACTCCATTGGCGCTGTGGACAGACCAAAGGGCAATGCCTTGAACTGGTAAGTCCGGCCCTGGATATGAAATCTTAGGTATTTCCTGCATTGTTCCTGGATTGGTATGTGGAAGTAGGCATCCTTGAAGTCTACCGAGGTGACCCACTCCCCTTGTTGGAGGGACGTTCTGATGGTTTCCGGTGTCTCCATTTTGAATTTCTCCACCTTGAGGAAAAGGTTTAGTTTGCTTAGATCCAGTATTGGCCTCCACTTGTTGTTGGGTTTTGGGACTAGAAAAAGTAGATTGAGAACCCCAGTGATGTTTGATTGCGGACCAATTCTACTGCATTTTTGTCCATAAGCTGATGTAATGCCTCCAACAGGTAGCTGTTCCTGTGGGGATTGACATAACGGCTTACGACAGTGGGAGACCTTGCAAGATTTGGCCAGGTCCGAAAGGGAAGGGTGTAACCCTCTCTCAGGATTTAAATTATTTTCGGACCGGCCCCTAGATCCAACCAAGTTTGCCAAAAGTTTTGAAGTCTGGCCCCTACAGGCAGATTTGGTACAGCACTGATAACATTTGAGGCAGGATTTACACAAGACAATTGAGTGAAACAAGAAACACTTTTCACAGATTTTAATTTGCAATTTTTCAAGTGACAATCTGCTACCCCAGGACTTATATCTTTCCTTTATGAAAGCCCGGGGGCAGTATAAACATCTGTAACAACATGACAATTTACATTTAGGTTTAACTGAGTGTTCATTGTCTGTCTTGGTAATGGGGGTAGGTCCCCGGCCAGCAGTAGTGGCTGTACTCTGTGTACACATTGATTGCCATTTATACGACTGCTGGCCCTTGGCTGGTCGTGAAGAAAAGTGCTGTTTCCCTTTGCCTTTCTTGTGATGACCACGTGAAAGATTCTTCCATGCCGGTCGTTCCTGCCTTCTGTTATCCGACCTAGTGTCCTCTCTTTCGTACGGGTGATATCTACGTTTCTTGTAGATAGAAGTAGACCGACCTTTGTCAAAAGAAGAGATCTCTTCTTCAGCACATTTGTGTTTCTAACTGTAGAGGGGCAGTTCTGAGCGCATTCAAGGTATCAGCTTTAACTCCTGCCTTCAAGTACTGGAGATAAGAATCTCTTCTGAGAAGGGTAGTATTAGCCAAGTTTATAAAAACAAAATCAGTCAAGTGTTCCATTGACTTGGCCATAGCTTGACACACACTGGAGTTGAAGTCGAGGAGATACTGTAATTCATCGACTGCTGCTGAAGCCTTGACTGCTGATTTGCCTTTGTAGTCCCCACGTATATCCTTGAGTTGGGATTGCATGTTTTGTTGAATCTTCAGCAGACAGCGATTGAACCCTGCTGCCTGGTTCCAGATCACTGAAGATTCACGGGCCGACTTCTCCCACTTTCGCAAGCTTTCCTGAGAGATAGGGCGAGACAGTGGTGGGTTGGTAGCGATTCCGGCTTGCCTAGCAATCCTAAGGTAGGTGCTGTTTAAGCGTGAAGAATTTGTACTCCAAGAGGAAACAGTGTCACTAGAGTCCTTCTTGGGGTCGCTGTGTAAGCCATACCACTTCCCAGTCGACCTAGCCGGTCGCACAAATTGATCCCTGAGGAGACCCCCTGCTTCGGAAGTACAGGTCGGGTAACCTTGTACCAGAGTCAAGTTTAACTTTGACATTTTCTTACAGAGCCATTCATCAATGGGAAGGTTGACCGACACCTTGCCGGGAGTTTGAAGCTTTGGGCCAGCAAAAGGGTTATCATCAGCTGTAGTCCGGTACATGATGCCAACCCATGTAGGACCGGATCCCTCTCATGGTTTCCCGGTATGACTGTTCTTCAGAGAGGGATTGGTCATGTTCAGAAGCATTGAATTCTTGTTCATCCACCAATTCACCCTCTTCTGGGAAAAGTTCCAATGGTGGTCGGTCAGACGAGAGGGAATCTGATTCCGAATCACTTGCAGGGGAAGAGTCCCTTCTATCATGAACACTAGCCGGCTTTCTCTGAGAGGTCGGTTTGCTGGTCGGTTCAGAAGACTGTGAACTGGTGGCTTTACTAGTCAGCCTATGCTTAGAGACAGTGTCGGTGGTCGGTGGATCAACAGTGGTAGGTCGGTCGGCTAACTGAGAGCTCTGGCTAGTAGGCTTCAAAAAGGGCTCCGGTCTGATAGCATGAGCCGGTGGAGCATGGGTCGGTGTAACCTTGACTGTAGTGAAGGCCTGATCCGACGGTGTTTCCAGAGTTCTAGCCATTAGTAAAGCTTCCAACCGGTTGAACCGGTCCGACCATTTCTGATCTAGTTCAGTGAATCTGGCGTCGGTTGAAGAAGATGAGGGTCGGTCAGAGGCAGACTTTTCTGTAGAAGTAGAAGCCGGTGGTCGGCTAGAAGATGTTTTCACTGCCTTGTCAGATTTAACCGACTTAGATGTTGAAGATTTCTTGCTGTCCGACGTTCTCTTCTTCTCTGGTGGTGCACTCAAACCAGGCGACCTAGAGGTGCTCTGGCCATCCACTACCCCTACTACCGACACGAGGGTCGGGTCCACAAGGGTAGGACTGAGAGTGTCTTCTGTAGAAGGTTCTTTAGAAGGTGTAGATCTTGCTTCTCGCTTCTCTTTTTTAAGCTTATAAGAGGGGGTGGAGAGCTGGGCTAACTGTTCAGGTGATAAGGAGTTGCAGTGCGTCGATGCAGAGTCTGGCATT
The DNA here is from genome assembly GCA_964017235.1 of Sabellastarte sp. h YS-2021. NCBI lineage: Eukaryota > Metazoa > Annelida > Polychaeta > Sabellida > Sabellidae > Sabellastarte > Sabellastarte sp. h YS-2021. Next base: position 145,141,804 of record OZ024928.1, read on the forward strand.
TCAACGCAAGGGTCTTGGCCCTTCTTCTTGTCACGGCACCGTGCACGGTAAGAGTGAGGACCAAATCCTGCTATCATATGCCCACAACCCCCACGGCGTTGGCTCGGAGAAGACATAATGGTCTATACACTTTATAGAAGCAAATAATAAAGTTTCTAAGACAGAACCTTCGAATTCTCGCCAAACTTTTCAAAAGTCCAATCTCCATAAAATTCCTTGTGCTCAGCACACGCGCCTAACGAAAAAGATGCTATGACGTCACGCTGTCTAGACAGGAAGGAAGTACGACACGCCATCTGGCGAGTGCACAGTACTGGACCGGCCTGGCCGGTGGAAACACAGGACGTTTTTTTCTGACGTTTGGCGGGCCGGTCTGCGCCGACCAGATAAGCAATTGTCCATTGGATAGGATGTATTAACGCAATAAAAATGCCCTTACTAATGACGTATAATACATCTTTGTAGGTGACATAGATTCAGAGATATTAGTGAAAACCGGAAGTTATTGTGACTTATTATCCATGGTACAGAGGCGCTGTTGAAAAAAAAGGACTATATCCCGCTCTGTATATCCCTCTACACAGGTCAAATATGGCGCACAGTGGATAATAAAATTTGTGGTAATGAGGTTTTTATGTAAACATAAAATGCTAATTCGGAAGGTTTGCAAAGGCTCTCACTGATAATTAACTGTTGCTATATGCTATAACACACGAGTAATATAATATGTATAATTTAATATCCTATATTATTAAATTGTTTTAATTGACTTCTCTGTGCCAGAAAGATAGGCTTACACTGGAAAAAAATAACTGAACACATCATTGTGTCTACTTGTAATTGTTGTAACACGAATAACATAAATACAAAATTTTATAACATGAATTAAGTATTTCCCTAAATTCTGACTTTGCTTTTCTTTAGGTTATATACTATTGTTTATAGTTATAACTTTTAAAATTTCAACTATTTTTATTTTCCTTTATATTATTAACTTTTACAGTAATTACTGTAATTATAAATATAATATTGATTCCTGGTATGGCATTAAGTGAAGTAATAGAGAGGGTCAAAGAAATGCAATAAACTTTTGAACTACTAGGCCTGTCTTAAAAATTTTTGAACATAGAATAAAGTTGTTTCATGCTACTTAAAAGAAATAAATTGCAAAAAGTATACAATGTTGTGTTTACTTGTCTCTGAACAGAAATGTGACTTAATCATTTTGAAAGATTTTCTTAGGGCCAGAGGATTTGGCAACTCCACTAGTGGAGACTCGATCAGAGTTTTTGTAATTACAACCCTTCAACTAGATTGGGCCAACTCGGCGCCAACATATCCCCAGACAGGTCATCACTCACGCCACAGGTTTTGATCGGGAATTTTTTAAAACATAATTACCCATTATTATATGAACTTCAGCACATCAATCTACTCTGTTTATATCTTCCCAAGGAAGATGGTGTATCCCCAGACGCCGAATACATAACTCAAATTATATTTTCAATCTTCCTGCAATGATAACTCTAAACCTATTTTCAAAGTATTTAAATGATTGATGTTTCAATGTCCATTCTAAAATTCATAATCCCAAAAGCCCATATCTGTTTCTATATATGTTCACAAATAAAATATTATTTAAAAAAAATTATTTATATTATTATTTTATTATATTATTTTTAGAATTTGCAAATTGTTTTCAGTTATTCATTTCCTCTATACCTATATATGTGGTCCATATATATGCAACCTAAATATGTGACACAATCTCAGTTCTGACTCCCCTTTGTGTTATATGTAATGAAGCCCACCACCTCCCACCCCCACCCCTCTCCCCTTCTCCACACCTCTCCCACTATTACACAAGATCTGCAACCCCATTGAGTTCTTTGTTTCTCATCTGATATCATTAAATACCTTTGTTTATTTAGTGTCACTCAATATAGCTGGAGGTCCCAGAGGTGGGTGGGGGGAATCCGGGTGGGGGATGCATAAATGGTAAACAAACAATCTATATAAAAGGGGTACTCAAATACAAAAAGAATTGAGAATTTTAAGTATGTGATTATCAACTGAAATGAGTTCATAACTGTAGGAGCTGTGTCAAAATTAACTGAGGCAAGTTGAATAAAACTGGGCTAGTTGAGGGTTAAAAATCCCCTAGTTTTACTACATAAGGATATAATTTCATTAATATTGGGACTTAAAGCTCACTTAAAGTGTCCATTTTGTCTACTTGAATATGTTTAACCAGTTTCATTTTAAAAAGTTAAAAACTCAGCAAGCAGAGGTATAACACACAAAAATAAGTTCTTAAAAGACTAAGATAGCCATAACATTATTAATATTCAAAATTTAAATAGACAGGCATTTCCTTTTAAAAATTCAAAGATTTCAGCTCTATAACCCACATAGTTTGACAGTTACTGGGCTTTAAAGTGGCATAATGTCCATAAATTGGGTTTCTGTGGGCATTTTACAATTGTTAAAGAGACCTTAGCAATTAAACTACAGATCTGAAACTTTTTGGGGGACATACATAACAAACAAAAATTATATATAATACAGTTTAAGACTTGTCACACTAAGCATTTCCAAATAACAGGGCAAAATACGGAAAAAATGTCCAAAAAGGCACTTGGGCGAGTGTCTATGGCCCTCATACACAGGTTAAATGTCTACTAAAAACCTTGATTTTCGGCATATGTAAAAAGGACATAATAATGTATTCCCAGATGGGATTTCAGCTCCATCAATTACATAGTTTAACAGTCACAGGGCTTAAAGGTGGTAAAAAGTCCAAATATTGGGTCTCTGTGGGCCTTTTAGAGATCTCGATGTGGCTTTCAAATTAAAGCTTCAGACTTAAAATTTGTTACATACTAAGATTACACATAGAATATGTATCTAATAAAGTTTGAAACTTCTCAGACTTACCATTTCCAAGTTACAGAGCAAAATATGTGAAAAATGTCTTAAAAGGGTCACTCAGATGGGTGTTTAAGGTCCTCATACACAGGTTAAATGTCTACTTGAAGCCTTGATTTTTGGCACATGTAAAAAGAACATAATAATGTATTCCCAGATGAGATTTCAGCTCTATCAGTCACATAGTTTAACAGTCACAGGCCTTAAAATTGGCAAAAAGTCCAAATACTGGGTCTTTATGGGGCCTTCTAGAGACCTAAATGTGGCCTTCAAATTAAAGCTTCAGACTTAAAATTTGTCACATACTAAGATTACACATAGAATATGCATCTAATACAGTTTGAAACTTCTTAGACTTACCATTTCCAAGTTACAGGGAAAAATATGTGAAAAATGTCTAAAAATGGTCACTCGGGTGGGGATTTATGGTCCTCATACACAGGTTAAATGTCTTCTTAAAGCCTTAATTTTTGGCACATATATAAATAACATACTAATATCTTCCCAGATAGGATTTGAGCTCTATCAGTCACATAGTTTGACAGTCACAGGGCTTAAAAGTAGCAAAAAGTCCAAATATTGGGTCTTTGGGAGCCTTTTAGAGACCTCAATTTGACCTTCAAAATTAAAGCTTCAGACTTAAAATCTGTTACATACTAAGATTACACACAGAATATATATCTAATACAGTTTGAAACTTCTCAGACTTACCATTTCCAAGTTACAGGGAAAAAGATGTGAAAAATGTCTTATAAGGGTCACTCGGGTGGGTGTTTATGGTCCTGATACACAGGTTAACTGTCTATTAAAGGCCTAAATGTTGGGGCACATATAAGAAAACACATAGATATATTCCCAGATGATATTTAACTTAGATGAAAGACATAGTTTGAAAGCTACAGTGCTTGAAAGTGGCAAAAAGTGCACAAATTGGGTCTCTGTGGGCACTTTTGAGACCTTAAGTCGACCCCTTTGGGTAAACCTACAGCCCTAAAATTTTCTACAGACAAGGATTACATATCAAAGTTATACCTAGCACAGTTTGAGACTCATCAGAATTACCACTTCCAAATTATAGGGCAAAATATGTGAAAAGTATAGCAAAAAATCCCTAAGTGGTGGTATTTATGGGCCTCAAACACAATTTTCTCCCCAACTTAAAGTCGTGATTTTCGGCACATGTACTAAGAACATATTAATATGTTGTCAGGTAAAATTTCAGCCAGCTGAGCATCATAGTTTGTGACCTACAGGGCTCTAAGTGGCCAAAAGTCCAATTTCTGACCTTAAGGTGGCCATAAGTTCTTTTTTACTGGGAGTTTAAGGTCACCTTAAAATAGGGATCTTCCTTTGGGCACCCTTAACATGTGTACCAAGTTTGAAAAAAAAAAATTAATTTGTTTTTGAGTTATCGCGTCCACAAGGAAATTTCTACGGCGGCGGCGGCGGCGCGACGGACCTGAATCCAATATATCCCCGACTTTCGTCTGGGGATATAATAATGGATAATAGTCTCCACCAGTGGAAACTCCAATCATGATCTCCAATGGCGGAATTGCCAAGTTCCTCGAATCTCCAGTCCTCGGAGTCTCCACTGTGAATTACACATTAGCGTTTTTGGTTTGAGTCAATGGTTGAAACTCGTATCAAGTAGGAATGGGTCAGTATCAAAAATTTGTAGCTCATAAGGTTGCAAATGTAAACCGTTCCAATTCTGGGATTCCTTGTTTTAGTACACCCATGGACATTTCCTCTCAATGAAAGCTCAATACAAGTCCCAAAATGCACAAAAATATGGGATAAAGACTAAAGTATGTAAATCTATCAGATTTCTTGCTAGTGTCCAATATTTTATTATTTCCTTCCAATGTGTTGGCAAGCTAGATTGAGGCTGTCATCACATATTTATCATGAAATAGCAATAAAAGTCCCCAAATGTACAAAAATAATAATGTGTTTGGGTTTCCAATATTTCAAGTTTTCCTTCCATTATATGAGTTGACAAGTCAAGTGGCAGGTGTAAAATTTCATCATGGTTTCATTAAAATACTCTCAATACCAAGACAATGGGCCTACCGACCAATCCCTAATATCAAGTAAATCCTTTATTTCCTTGCAAAATTATGTTCAAGCTAAAGTGTATGCACTTAGATATTCATCATTTACAAGTGGTCACATGTACAAACTTTCACTTTTGTTATCACTGTTTGAAACCTTATCATTATCTCTCATAAAACTGTGTCCAAAAAAAGTTTGTTTTATAACACAGAAAGACACCTGGGGTTACAAATTAGTACCTTTTCAACCACAGATATCTTTTAAATTAAAAAACTAATTGGTGGATATTGTTCTGATAGCTACTTAAATATAAGTATTGATAAGGTTTGACTGTGTTAACTGTTAAGGTATATGTGCTTGTACCTATACTGAGAAAACAAACTACTCAAGTGATACACATTTTAAAACTGTATCAAAATATATATAAAACAAGCAATCAGTGCCCGTGAACAGGCTCTGTGTCAGCTGACTGTGTGTTTTGAGTTTCAGAGTAGAAGTGACAAAAGAAAAGGACACAAAAGTTGTGCCCTGGAAATGGTGTTCAGAAGGAAAGTAAGAAGGTAACTGTTAAGGTGTAAAAAGTAAGTTAAAAACATATTTAAAGAAAATATTGCAAATGCAACAGTTTTAATTTTACTATGTTATAGCTCACCCCAAAATAGGTGAATAACATACTGAAACTAAATAATCTAAATGCAATAGTTTTCAAGTTATAAGTGATTTACTCAACAGTGATAACCTAAAAGTAGCTATTACTCAGCTATGCCATGAGTTACAGGTCTGAAATTTTACTATGTTATAGACGACCCAAAAGTAGCGGAATAACATATTTACACAAACTTCTCTAAATGCAATACTTTTCAAGTTACAAGTGATTTTACTCATGATGGAAGTTACTGAAAAGTCCAAAAGTAGCTATTACTCACTTAGCTATTGAGATAGACACCCAAGTTACTCACCATTTTGTAGCTATGGAAAAAGTAGCCGACTAACATATTTTAAGAAAATGCTCTAAATGCAATACTTTTCAAGTTATAAATGATTTAGTGTTGCTTAAGAACCTCAAAGTAGCTATTACTCAGCTATGCAATGAGCCACAGGTCTGGAATTTTACTATGTTATAGCTCACCCCAAAATAGGTAAATAACATATTGAAGCTAAATACTCTAAATGTAATACTTTTCAAGTTATAAGTGATTTACTCAACAGTGATAACATAAAAGTAGCTATTACTCAGCTATGTCACGAGCTACAGGTCTGAAATTTTACTATATTATAGCTGACCCAAAAGTAGCTGAATAACGTATTTACACAAAATGCACTAAATGCAATATTTACTTTTCAAGTTACAAGTGATTTCACTCATGATGGAAGTTACTGAAAAGTCAAAAGTAGCTATTACTCACTTAGGTATTGAAATAGACACTCAAGTTACTCACCATGTTGTAGCTATGGAAAAAGTAGCTGAATAACAAATTTTAACAAAATGCTCTAAATGCAATACTTTTCAAGTTATAAATGATTTAGTGTTGAGTAAGAACCTCAAAGTAGCTATTACTTAGCCATGCAATGAGCCACAGGTCTGGAATTTTACTATGTTATAGCTGACCCCAAAATAGGTGAATAACATTTGAAACTAAATACTCTAAATGCAATGCTTTTCAAGTTATACATGATTTAGCGTTGAGTAAGAACCTCAAAGTAGCTATTACTCAGCTATGCAATGAGCCACAGGTCTGGAATTTTACTATGTTATAGCTGACCCCAAAATAGGTGAATAACATATTGAAACTAACTACTCTAAATGCAATACTTTTCAAGCTATAAGTGATTTACTCAACAGTGATAACCTAAAAGTAGCTATTACTCAGCTATGCCATGAGCTACAGGGCTACAATTTTACTATGTTATAACTGACCCAAAAGTAGCTGAATAACATATTTACACAAAATTCTCTAAATGTAATAGTTTTCAAGTTACAAGTGATTTCACTCATGATGGAAGTTACTGAAAAGTCCAAAAGTAGCTATTACTCACTTAGGTATTGAAATAGACACCCAAGTTACTCACCATGTTGTAGCTATGGAAAAAGTAGCTGAATAACATATTTGAACAAAATGCTCTAAATGCAATACTTTTCAAGTTATAATTGATTTAGTGCATGATTTCATTAATTTTAATGCATTAAAACTTATTTTAAAAATTCATAAAAAAATAATTAAGAAAGATCTAGGTCTGACACTCACAAGGGAATCTACTTGTGACCTAGTACATATGTGCAAGATATTAGAGAAATCCCTGCAATAGTCACTGAGAAAATTGTGATAAAGTGTTAAAATTTTCATACTTAGGGTACCTCACTTATAAAGGCTCTAGCAAACAGACGAACAAACAGATCTGCATGCCTTGAACAATTTTCATGCTAGGTAGATAAGCTATCTTTTAAAACAAACAGCATGTCTCTGGGCCTTGTAGTTTTGGAGGAGAAGTCGCTCACATGTACGCGTACGTACACGCCGCAGCGTGATGCCATAATGTCAGCTGACTGATATTAGTCAGCTGACATAAAAATAGCATCAGAGATGCCCATACCCCACAGCCTGGGGAAATAGTTTTCAACACCATGAGATGTAGAAGTAGTGAAACAGTACAAAGACTGGGATACTTTTAGTGCAGTGTCGCTTCTATAAATTTATTTATTTTATTTATTTATTTGGGGTTTTACGTCGCTTTCAATACTATACAGGTCATATCACGACGGGTAGTTGGAAGGGCAGAGGAAACCAGTACATACAGTTCGCTAGGGTTGTGTACTGTAAACTGCCGACCAACGGCAAGCAACTACCAGCTTTCCCACGCTTCTATAAAGGTCCAAATAATGATTAAATAGAGAAAATAACTAGTGCTGTCGCAACACTCGCTACTTCCGATACTATCGTTTGCTAGGTCTATTATGAGCGATAATCGGATGCGTTTTTTCAAATCCGATTGCAAAGATATTAGCATATTTATATAATAAAGATAGAATATCTTTTAAAAGTGAAGGGTTATTCAGCATTTTAGAATATATTTTCGGTCTTTTGACAACATAGTACGTACAAATCTAGTCACATGACCTATCAGGAAAGCATTAAACCATTGCTCGAATGTAGTTTCGGAATTGCATCTTTATTTTTTTTCACGCTTATTAAGTCAATTTAATTGCTGTAAAGCTTTCAAATAATCTTTAAAAACACTGTAGTTGTATTTATTTTAGGCGTACATGATATTATAATGTTATTATGCAGCACTTTATAAAGTCGGAATTATATAATTATTTTAATATACTGACGGTTTTCAAAGTGTTCCTACATTTGACAATGCATAAACAACCGAAATAAAAGGACAAATATGACCCTAAAATGATGTATTCGGGTGAGAAACAATATATTATTTTACATTTTAATTAAATAGTTTCGTTTTGAGGTGAGTTTATAAAGTCGAAATATGTCGGTACTCGGTCGGCCAACGTGGGCGATATTCGATGTTCATTTGCACCAGCGAGTGACAGCACTAAAAATAACATCTAAGAGAAAGAAAATGTATAAGATGAAGTATCAAAACAAGACAATTCAATATTGTGGCAAGATGACAACATTAATCAGTCAACTAAAAATATCAAGCTGTAAAATTTATTAATTGGAGAATAGATGTCAACAGAAATGGCATAATTTTGTAAAAGTGCATATAATAATCAGTTGCAGCAATGCATACATCTTTTTCATAAGAGAAAGATGTCTCAAATATGGCAGATGAACACACTTTGGCAGAGCAAAAAGGTCACACCATGATGCACACATACATTTACATACATCCCCTAACCAATGTCCCTACCAAGTGTAAACCTTCTACACCTCATGGAATCCAAGAAATAGCCCAGACAAGATTTTAAAACTCATGGTCACTATGACAAGGTCAACGGTCAAATCAAAGTCACAGAATGACGTTGCACACCTACACCCCCTAACCAATGTCCCTACCAAATATCAACTTCCTACACCTTACAGTTTCCGAGATATAGCCCAGACAAGATTTTATAGGTCAAGGTCACTACAGCAAGATCAAAGGTCAAATCAAGGTCAGACCATGACGTTGCACAACTACACCCCCTAACCAATGTCCCTACCAAGTATCAACTTCCTACACCTTACGGTTTCTGAGATACAGCCCGGACAAACTTTTTCCCGCCGCGCCCGCCCGCCCATCCGGCCACCATGGGTGAAAACAATACCCCGACAGCCCTTAAGGGCTTTGGGGTAAAAAGCATTTTTCAATAAGAAGCAAGTTGTAGACACTTTTAAGTTTGGCTGTCCTCGTTTGACCTTAAAGCAGGGGCCCACGGTCAAATCAGACCACATCAGAAGATTCACAGCCCATGATTTCCTACAGGTTGGTTTCACATAGTAAACCTCTAGGACCAAAAATAAGCGAGTTATAGGCACTTTTAAGTTTGGCTATCCTCATTTGACCTTGAAGGAGGGGCCCAAGGTCAAATCTGACCACATCAGAAGATTTAGCCAGTGGATTTTGTATCCATCGGATGCTATCTGGTGGATACAAAAATAGGGGTGACAATGAGAGGCTGGGTGGAGTAATATTCGAAAATTTTACAGCATTGTGTTCTATTCAAGAAAATATTTACAGATCCAATTTTAATATCAACTTTAACTTGCAACATCATTTAGGCAACATAGAATATATGCTAGTTAAACCAACAAATCTACACTTAATGCCCCTGTTCCACCAAAGGACTAAGCCCCGACCCTGTCCCCGACCCTTAATCATGGACAGTCTGTGACAAAAAAGGTAAAATGGGCGGGACTACTGAAAGTCTGGGATTAAGTACAGATCGGCCTGAGGAGGCCCCAGGCGGCCCCAGACAGTAACAGACTGGTCTGGGACTAAGAACCGATTAAACCATTTTTCTAGTCGTAGACAAACCGACTGGGTCCCAGGATGCCTCAGGCCTCCTGGGACTAAGCCCCGACTAACCCACGATTAAGTCCCGACCCTCCAAGGTCTCCTGAGGCGTCCCCAGGCTTCCCCAGACTGAGATGGCCGATTCTTGTTTTGCAATGGGACTATGGGTCGCAGGAGGCCTGGGACTAAGGCACTAAGGGTCTGGGACTAAGGGTCGCAGGCGGCCTGGGACAACATAGGACTGTGTAAATTTGGTCTGAGGAGGCCTGAGGAAGCCTGGGACTGGACATTTTGTTTATGGTGGGAAAAAATAATCGGTTGGGGTCGGGAGAAATATCATGTTTAACATGTTTGATATTTCACACGGCCTCAACCGACCACAACCGACCCTTACAGGACGCCTGAGACTAAGCATATTTTTGCAACCGACCCCCCAAAACCCTTAATCGGGAGCCTTAGTCGTGTGGTGGAACACCCACATTAGATTACTCTTTCGGTTAAACTGACCTCATACTCATAGTACATACTTTGCCCAGAGTTTAATCATCAAAACAAAAATAGCTTTTTTGTTACATATTTAGACCATATCTTTTAATTGATTAAAATTTAGTATTGTAAAATAATGTATGAAAATTCTACCAAATAACTTATCTCATATGCACAACTGTATTTTCATCTAATCAGCCCAAATTACAAACTCTCAATCAAACATTACATTCAATTTGATATTACTTGCCTTAATAATGTTTAACAAAACACTTAACTAACTAAAATACTGAAACAGGAAGTAGTAACTTTGATCCCATAACTTGACATTTCAATTGAACAGTTCTTATTTTTTCCAGAATAACTAATGTAATGTGTAGATTTCAAAATATTGCTCCACTTCAAAATAACCCCTGCTTTAAAAAATGTGTACTATATAATTTTTACCACAAATTTTTATTGTTTCAACAATAGGCAACTGGTTCATGTTACCTAATTTGTCTAACAATCTTTTAAACTGATTAATGGGCGAGTGTTTTTGAAAAATACTGAACCAGGATATCTGATAAACTAGAACTTTACAGTTCAAGCAAGTGAAGAGTTGAATCATTCTTACATGTAAACACTTAAATAACCACTCTGTCAACAAGTAAATACTGTAATGGACTAATAATACCATATTTTAGATTTTTAGTGCTTTTTTTTTTGCTATAGCTACAACTGTCCTAAATGTAAACTTACTGCTGTTAAGTTGCAGACAAAACTTCTCACACTCTTTTTCTCATAAATTTTGTTAACTTTTTATGATGATTTTATCAGAATAGCCAATTAGTGAATGCACATATTAATACTGACAGTGTCTTGAGTTCTACAAAGGTACAACCCATAAATATCATTCAACATCATCCAAATACACTGAGGTAAACATCTAAGGTCAAGTCTGAAGGGGCCAGAAAAACACTTCTACTCAATCACAGCCTCCTGATCCTGGGGCAAATTTCTATAGAAAAGGCTCTCTAAAAAACGAGCACGCTCTACTATAATGGCTTCCACTGTTTAAATAGTTATAAATGGATGGAAAGAATTGGATTAACTTTAATTTTAATAAAACATGAATAATGTAATCCAGATAAACATGGTTAATGGATTCTGGAGACCAGAAAATGGATTCTTAAACTATTTTAATCCACTTGAACACATATAAAAAACCTAAACTACTAAAAATATTATTCCATTAAAATACTACAGACAACCAAATAAAAGAAGAAGAGTTAGTCCATGAATGCCGAAAAACTATAAAATTGCAAATTTAATAAGTAAATTAAATTTTTATAAGTTAATACCCTATCCAATGGACAATTGCTAATCCGGTCGGCGCAGAACGGCCCGCCAAACGCCAGAAAAAGACGTCCTGTGTTGCCACCGGCTGGCCGGTCCGTAGTACTGTGCACTCCCCAGATGGCGCCTCGTACTTCCTTCCTGTCTAGACAACCTGACGTCATAGCATCTTTTTCGTTGTCTAAACCTCTTAGACCCCTAGTAAGCTGATAGCGGGGTCGGTGGGAGGGTCTTGTGTGTCCATTGGATAGGGTATTAACTTATAAAAATTTAATTTACTTATTAAATTTGCAATTTTATTGCGTTAATACATCCTATCCAATGGACAATTGCTGAATAACTACCGCTTGGTCGGCGGGTAAGTTACTAGGGACTTATGTGAACTCACAAGAAGTAGCAAATTTTAACCTATGGTCTATGCTGACTTCGTCAGGAGACCTATAGGTCCAGGCCTGGGTTGACTTTAAGGTCAGGAAACCCTGCAAGGCCATGGTCGGTTGCCAGCAGCCGGTTACCCGGGGCTATACCGCCGTCGCCCCCCCCCCTTTTTTGCAGACCTGCTCTGAGGTAGGGGAAGAGAGGGATGAGTTCAGTCCCAGAATGCAAATAAACCTCCCAAAGGAAGCACGCCACACTTAATTCTTATGTACATGAAGAAACTGTTTATACATATATAGAAATCTCCTCAATCTACGGGCCACTTGTGGATCTGCTGAGCAGCCACTACCGAGCCCAATTGGTAAAGCTCTGAATCAGCCCAAGCCCCGCCCTTCATATAGAACTGTGTGAAGGTATTGACTTCAGTGGCAGGCTGACAAGATTGGATCTAAGGGGACTCCCGACTGGAAGGCCTTAGAAGCAGCAAAGGCCCTGACATCATGGGCTTTAACCTGATGTTAAATGTGGGCCTCCTGGTCAGAGAGCTCATAACATAGGATCACAGTCTGCTTGATCCAAGAGGAGATAGTGGCAGGCGAGATGTCTTTGTTGAAACCTTTCTTAAAGGAAACAAAAACCACCTCCTTATTCTGCCCGATGTCTGAGGCCCTGTCCAAATAGTAGCATAATGCTCTGACCGGACAGAGGGACCTGTCAGACTTGAGGGATCTATCCAGAGTCGAGGCCAGGGCTGTTATAACCCCAGGGGCCACACTGGACACTCTATGGCCAGCTGATTCTAGGATAGAAAGCTGGGTGATGGATACAGGGACACCTTTGACCAATCGGATTGGTGTCCAATATATCAGTTTTGCCAGGCATGAATCTCACTTTTGCACTTGCCCGACCCAAGGGCCAAGAGGAATACCGTCTTGAAGGTCAAATGCTTCAAGGGGGCCTCCTTGATTGAATCAAAAGGACTCTTAGCTGGTGCACGGCCAGTGAGAAGTTCCAGGAAGGTATGCCACTCCTGCCTCTGGGTCTGTCTCTGAAGAAACTATCCAGGAGACGAGTGAGATTTTCGTCCTTACTGATCTTGAAGGGTGAATTTCCAGTTTATCAACAATGGGTGCTATAACCATCAATGGTGCTGGGCTGTTTGCCAAGCATATATCTCACTTCTACTCTTCCCCGACCCCAGGGCCAAGAGGAAACTGTCTTGAAGGTCAAATGCTTCAAGGAGGCCTCTTTAATTGGTTCAAAATGACCCTTGTCAGCTGGTGCAAAAAACCAGGGAGAGGTTCCAGGAGGGGATTCCCTTCCGGCCTTTGGGTCTGTCTCAGTGGAAACTATCCAGGAGACGAGTGAGATTTTCATCCTTACTGATATTGACGGGCGAATTTCCCAGTCTATCAGCAATGTCTGACCTGTAACCATCAATGGTGCTGGGCTGCAACTTCCTGTCCTGAACTAGGTACATAAGGAAGTCAGCAACTAACTTACAGGAGGGGCCCCGAAGTCCACCTGATGAATGATACATCACTTGTAAAAATGGCCCACTTGCCTCATAGACTGATCTGATTGACCCCCCTTTGAGGAGCCTCAATTCTTGCTGCCACTGCCTCAGACAAGTCCTGCTCCTCGATTGCTGAGGCTCTAGGAGCCCTGCATGGAGATTAAGATTTGTCAGATTTCTGTGAGGGATCTGATCGAATGGCTGTGAACAGGCTGGACAGATTGGGCAGGCTCAGCGGGCTGGACGTAGCCGCTAGATCCCAAAACCAAGGCATGTTGGGCCACCCCGGAGCAATCAGAATGATTCTCTTACATGGGGAGTCTTGCAACTTCACCACTTTGCCCAATATGGCTGATGGTGAGGTGTATGCTTTTAGATCCTACCATGGCCGACTGAGTACATCCACTGCTGTGGCCAGGGGATCCGGTACCGGTGACACAAAACAGAGGCGACTTGTTGTTGAACCTCGTGGCAAATAAGTTTATTTGGGCCGGTGCCACCTACTGCATAGAGTGGAAGACCTCTGGAAGGAGAAACCACTGTTTGGATGGTCTGGCCTAGCCTGGACAGCCTGTCTGCTACCACATTAGGCCGGCTTGGAATGTGTCGTGCTTAGAGTCACTTGTTTCCTGGTACCCAGGTCAAGATTCTCCATAGTAGGGCACAAAGTGGGCCCGACCTCATTCCTCCTTCCTTTATGTATGACACTACTGTGGTGTTGTCAGTTGCTACAAGTACTATCTTGTTTAAGCAAAGGTCTTAGAACTCTTTAAAGTCAGAAAAACTGCTTAAAGTTCTAGATAGTTTATATATATACAACTTGCTTCCCGGAGGGGACCAAGTTGCTCCTGCCAAGTGCTCATCTAAGTGAGCGCCCCACCCTTCTATTGATGCGTCTGTAAATATTTGCAGAGCATGTTTTATTGGGTGTAATGGTTGGCCTGTAAGTGCATTGTCTTCCTTCAGCCACCATTGTAAATGGGGGTGCAGGGACCTGGGGACTTGGATCACCTTTTCCAGTGATTCTGGTACCCTCCAGCTGTTTTTGAGATGCCCTGTATGGGTCTCATATGAAGTCTGCCTAGATTAACATGCTTTTCTGTAGATGTTAGTAACCTATCAAGGACATGAATTCCCGGCCCGGGCAAGCCGGTAGGGATAGCAGTTTTAACAGTCTCTTGAAGGTTCTGTACCCAGTCCAGGGTCGGTCGGAACCGATCAGACCTGAAGTCGAAACTGGTAGCCTACAAAATCAAAGTCTTGATTGGGCTCCAGCTCTGATTTCTCTAAGTTTCTTCGCCAACCCAGTTGCTGACACATTATTTACTAGTTCCTGTGTATTTTGGAGACAAGCCTGGTGGGATCTAGCTCTCACCAACCAGCCGTCTAGGTACTGGTGGCCTCTTAAATCCTTGTGTATGGCCATCAATTTCACCTGCTTGGTATCACGGTGAACTCAAAAGGTGCTGTGGACAACCCGAATGGCCGGGCCTTGAGTTGGTATGCCCGACCTTGGATATGAAATCTCAGGCATTTCCTGGATTGTTCTTGTATAGGTATATGGACGTAGGTATCCCTCCTTCAACCGTTGTACTACCTAAAGTCCAGTCCCCAAGGCTTCCTAAGTTCCCAAAAAGAGGGCTTAGTCTGGACCTTATAGGCAGATTGTGTGCCACATTTGGGACATTTGGTATTCTGACAATATTTCTTGTCCCTCCGGACACTGGTCCGGTCTGGTGACCATGATCCAGGTTAACAATCTCTCTGTTTTTATTGTGGTCTTATTTTCACATTAATAAACTCTTTGCACCGGGCCAGCAGCCTGCAAGGTGCAGCATTTACAGAGCAATTGTAATATGTGAGATGTCAGTCCCCTGGCCGGACCTGATGACAAAATTGATTATTATCTCTGCAGTCAAGTCCAGCACCGATAACAGGTTGTTGAGAGGTGTGACAAGGGAAGGTTGCCTGGCAGTAGCTTGGGAAACTGTCCTATCATCAAGATCACTGACCAGTTTAAGAATTCTCTGTAACCCAATTAACCTTGGGCAACTCTGTCCGGTACCCGGACTCCATACCCGGTACTTTACTGTAACCAGTAATTCTTGTAACCGGCAAAAACTGGCAGGTTGGGGTCACCAACGAATTTCGACAGCTACTGGTCTATATTTAGCCAGCTTTTTTTTTTTTTTTTTTTTTTTTTTTAAACCAGTTGGGTTGAAGCACTACAGTAAGGACTGTGTAGCCAACACCCTGTTAGTAGACTTGTAACCCATAGAATGAAGTAAGTGTACAAGGCTGTGTAGCCAGTACCAGTCGGTACACTCTGTAGCTAGTTGCTGAAGTGTACAAGGCTGTGTAGCCAGTACCAGCCGGTACACTCTGTAAGCAGTTGTTGAAGCCAGTGTACAAGGCTGTGTAGCCGGTACACTGTAACCAGTTGAGGCTACTGTATAAGGCTGTGAAGCCGGTAGCCGGTCGGTACATACTGTAACCAGTTATTGAAGTAACTGTACAAGGCTGTTTAGCCGGTAGTCAGTCAGTACACTCTGTAACCAGTTGTTGAAGTAAGTGTACAAGGCTGTGTAGCCAGTAGGTACACCCTGTAACCAGTTGCTGAATGAAGTTTACAACTATCTTGTGTTGAATTCAGTTTCCTCCATTAATTCCTCTGTAACCGGTTGTTGAAGCAAGTGTACAAGGCTGTATAGCCGGTACACTCTGTAACCAGTTGTTGAAAACAAGTGTACAAGGCTGTATAGCCGGTACTGGTCGATACACTCTGTAACCAGTTGTTGAAACAAAATTTTTCAACTATCTTTGAACGCACGTCTTATTTGTAGATTTTGACAGTTGCTGGGGAAGCCCTTGTGAGCTATATTTAGAAACAAATGTTGGTCGGTGTGTCACGTGACCAGCTTGCTGGTCGGAGGGACAACGTGATTGGCTGATTGGAGATGACGATCTGCTTCGTGAACTGGTCGGTGTATCACGTGACCAAGTTCGGGGATATGCCCTCACTAGACGCGTTCTTTCCTTATATTACAGTAAACGTAAGCTTACTGGTCGACTGATGTCTGTAGCAGAGAAGTCTGTACTAGTACGCTGGAGGGATTACAGGAACTAAAAAACTGGAATCACAGTAGACGTGAGCGCAAAGAATGTACTTCCGACCTTCTTGTTTGGTGAATCACGTGATAAACTTCGTGACTGGTCGGTGAAAACACGTGACCAACTTCGTGAAGACACGCGATTGGCTGACTGGATATGACGTCAGAGGTCGCGTTCTTTCTTTTTTTTTTTTTTTTTTCTTTGCTGGCCGGTCGGCTGATGCTTTACAAGCACAGAAGTCTCGACCAGTGCACTCTGTAGATGAAATTCCTGGCCGGTCTGAAGTCGGTTCTTCTTCTCAGCCGGCTGTAAACTCAAACCAGTTTCCTGGTCATCCACTGCCCTTACTACCGACACAATGAGGGTCCATAAGGGTGGGACTGAGAGTGACAAAGATTCCTTCTGTGTAGTTAATACTGGAGAGGTCGGTTGAAGAGATCTGAAGAATTCACCTATTGCTTCTGATGAAAATATACTCGAGCTAGGCTGGTGTGACTGATGCTTTACAGCAGAGAAGTCGGTACCAGTGCGCTCTGAAGAAATCTGAAGAATTCATTGCTTCTGATTAAAAAACATCAAAAACTCGAGCTGGGCTGGTGTGACTGATGCTTTACAGCAGAGAAGTCTGTACCAGTGTGCTCTGATGAAGAATGCACCTTCCATGGGGAATCCTCTTTATTTACAGTGCTCAAAAAATACGTAGACTGAGGTTTTCCGTGATTTCTAAGATGGTACATTCAAAACAAAAGACACGGATAAAAATACCTGTAAGTAGTATATCCATAATTCCTCAATAAAGTCGATCTGCCCCTAACAACACAATGGTTGAATGGGAGGAAACTAGCAAAATGGCTGCCTTCATATTTCCCGCCGATTACTGCCCTATCATCAACAAAAAATTGAGTCAACTAGGGAGCGTTTCCAGCAGATTTCTAAAAGTATATCCGTGCTTGATCAGAAGGTAACACTTCTACACTGAAAATATCCACATATAAGGTTGAAAATCCGTCATAATGCACACTTTTGCTTAAAATATCTGGAGATGTTGAAAACACGTCTGCACAGTACACGCGCCAAACGAAAAAGATGCTATGACGTCAGGTTGTCTAGACAGGAAGGAAGTACGAGGCGCCATCTGGGGAGTGCACAGTACTACGGACCGGCCAGCCGGTGGCAACACAGGACGTCTTTTTCTGGCGTTTGGCGGGCCGTTCTGCGCCGACCGGATTAGCAATTGTCCATTGGATAGGATGTATTAACGCAATAAAATACCAGTTTATTATTCAAAGTGCCTGATGTCTATTGTTTGGTTCAGGCAGTGTCTCATTTATATTGAATATGGCCTGGGGTTTTGTGGTTAAATAAGTACATATCACAACAATAATTAAATTTCAGAAATATCTTTCCAAGTTTTCATTCTTTTTGATATGTGATGAGTACCAACACAAGATCCTTTGCCTGTTTGAATAACTGTGCAAGAGAGTAGCATGAAGGGGCCTTATGAAACCATCACACTGTATTCCTATTACACGGTTTCACAGTTTTCCTATGAAAAGTGGCAGGTGTCTTTGTCGAAACCTTTCTTGAAAGAGACGAAGACCAACTCCTTATTCTATTTGAGGTCCTGTCCAAATAGTAGCGCAATGCTCTGAGCGGACAGAGAGACCTGTCAGACTTGAGGGACGTATCCAGAGTTGGGGCCAGGGGTGGTATAACCACTGGGGCCACACTGTCTGGACCTTCTTTGGCCAGCTGATTCATGGAGAGAAAGCTGGGTGATGGGTACAGGGACACCTTTGACCAGTCAGATTGGTGTCAAATGTTTCTGTTTTGCCAAGCATGTATCTCACTTCTACGCTTGCCCCACCCAAGGGCCAGGAGAAAAACTGTCTTGAAGGTCAAATGCTTCAAGGAGGCCTCTTTAATTGGTTCAAAGGGAGCCTTTGTCAGCTGGTGCAAGACTAGGGAGAGGTTCCAAGAGCAGATTCCCCTCCAGCCTTTGAGTCTGTCTCTGTGGAAACTATCCAGGAGACGAGCGAGGTTTTCATCCTTGCTGATATTAATGGGCGAATTTCCCAGTTTGTCAGCAATGGCTGACCTGTAACCATCAATGGTACTGGGCTGTAACTTCCTGTCCCGGAACAGACACATAAGGAAGCCAGCTACTGACTTTACAGTGGGTGCCGTGAAGTCCACCTGATTTGTGAGGCACCACTTTGTAAAAATGGTCCACTTTGCCTCATAGACTGATCTGGTTGATCTCCTTTGAGGAGCTTCAATTGTTGCTGCCACTGCTTCAGGGAAGCCCTGCTCCTTGGTTGCTGAGGCTCTAGGAGCCATGCATGAAGATTTAGATTTGTCAGATTTCTGTGAGGGATCTGATTGAAGGGTTGTGTCAATAGATTGGGCAGACTGGGCAGACTCAATGGGATTTGGCTGGACATGGTCACTAGATCCCAAAACCAGGGCATGTTGGACCAACCCGGAGCAATCAGAATTATTCTCATGAATGGAGAGTCCTGCAACTTCTCCACCACTTTGCCCATTATGGCTGCTGTTGGAAAGGCGAATGCGTCCAGATCCTGCCATGGCAGACTGAGTGCATCCACTGCTGTGGCCAGGGGATCCGGCACCGGTGACACAAACAGAGGCAACTTGTTGTTGAACCTCATGGTGAATAGGTCTATTTGAGGGCGGTGCCACCTGCTGCATATTGTTTGAAAAACCTCTGGAAGGAGAGACCACTCTGGATGGTCTGGCCTAGTCTAGATAGCTAATTGTCTGCCTCCACATTCAGTCAGCCTGGAATGTGTCGGGCTTTCAGAGTCACCTGTTTCCTGGTGCACCAGGTCAGGATTCTCCATATTAGGGCACAAAGTGGACCCGACCTCATGCCTCCTTCCTTGTTTATGTATGACACCACTGTGGTGTTGTCGGTTGCTACAAGAACTATCTTGTCTGAACGGAGGTCCTGGAATTCTTTTAAAGCTAGAAAAACTGCTTTGAGCTCTAGGTAATTTATATGCAGCTTGCTTTCTGGAAATGACCAGGTTCCTCTTGCAGTGTGCTCATTTAAGTGAGCCCCCACCCTTCTTTTGATGCAATTGTTTACAGCCGACTTTCAGAGTCACCTGTTTCCTGGTGCACCAGGTCAGGATTCTCCATATTAGGGCACAAAGTGGACCCGACCTCATGCCTCCTTCCTTGTTTATGTATGACACCACTGTGGTGTTGTCGGTTGCTACAAGAACTATCTTGTCTGAACGGAGGTCCTGGAATTCTTTTAAAGCTAGAAAAACTGCTTTGAGCTCTAGGTAATTTATATGCAGCTTGCTTTCTGGAAATGACCAGGTTCCTCTTGCAGTGTGCTCATTTAAGTGAGCCCCCACCCTTCTTTTGATGCATCTGTAAACATTTGCAGAGCATGATTTATTGGGTGTAATGGTTGGCCTGTGAGTACATTGTCTACATCTATCCATCATTGTAAGTGGAGATGCAGGGAACTGGGAATTGGGATTACCTTTTCTAGTGATTCCGGAACCCTCCAGTTGTTCTTGAGATGCCACTGTATGAGTCTCAATTGTCTCATATGTAGTTGGCCTAGGTGAACTTGCTTTTCTGTGGCTGTTAGTAAACCTATCAAGGACATGAATTGCCGGACCGGACTGGTAACCTACAAAGTTGAAAACCTGCTTGGGTTCCAGTTCTGATTTGTCTAGATTCACTAGCCAACCCAGTTGTTGACACATTTTTACTAGATCCTGCGTATGCTGGAGACAAACCTGGTGGGATCTGGCTCTCACCAACCAGTCGTCTAGGTATTGGTGGATTCTTATACCCTTGTGTATGGCCATCAGTTTCACCTCCTTTACTATCACAGTGAACTCCAAGGGTGCTGTGGACAGACCAAAAGGCAGTGCTTTGAACTGGTATGTCTGACCCTGGATATGAAACCTCAGATATTTCCTGGACTGTTCCTATATTGGTATATGCAAGTGGGCATCCTTGAAGTCTATTGAGGTAACCCACTCCCCTTGTTGGAGGGATGTCCTGATGGTTTCCAGTTTCTCCATTTTGAATTTTTCCACCTTGAGGAAAAGATTTAGTTTGCTCAGATCTAGTATAGGCCTCCACTTGTTGGTTGGTTTTGGGACTAAAATGGTCAGTTGAAAAATCCCAGAGATCTCTGATTGTCTACAAACTCTACTGCGTTTTTGTCTATAAGCTGATGTAATGCCTCCAGCACGTAGAGGTTCCTGTGGGGATTGACATAACTGCTTATGACTGTTGGAGATTTTGCAAAGTTTGGTCAGATCCGAAAGGGGAGGGTGTAGCCCTCTCTCAGGATCTGAACCACTTTCGGACCAGCACCCAGATCCAGCTAAGTTTGCCAATAGTTCCGAAGTCTTGCCCCTACAGGCAGATTTGAGGCAGCATTTTTGACATTGTTTACTGGTTTAACACAAGACAATTGAGTGACAAAAGAAACACCTTTCACATATTTTAATTTGTACTTTTTGTGATAATAACAATCTGCTGACCCGGGACCTATTTCTTTCTTTTGTGAAAGCTCGGGTGCAGTATGTACAACTTCTACAATATTTGAGTTTACAAAAGTGTTCATTGTCTGTCTGTGAGTTGAAACTGGGCTCCTGGCCAGCAGTCGTTCCTGTAACTTGTTTACACAATAATTGTCATTTATACGACTGCTGGCCCTTGGCCGGTCGGGATGAATACTGGTGTTTGCCCTTGCCACGCCTGTGTTGGTTACGGGAGATATTCTTCCATGCAGATCTATCCTGTTTCTTGCTGTCTGACCTCTTTTCTTCCCATTCATATGGGTGGTACCGACCCTTCTTGTACACAGAGCCGGTGCGACTTTTATCATAGGCAGCTATGTCTTCCTCTGCTTGTTTTGTAACACTGTCCAGAAATAAAGTATCCAACTGCAAGGGGGGCAGTCCTGAGGGCAGCCAATGTATCAGGCTTTATTCCGACTTTGAGGTACGACAGGTAGGAGTCTCTTCTCAATAATGTCAAATTAGCCATGTTCACAAACACAAAATCCATTAAATGCTCCATGGACTTGGCCAAGGCTTGACAGATGCTTGAGTTGAAGTCTACCAATTACTGTAACTCTTCCGTGGCTGCTGACGCCTTGGCTGCTGACTTTGCCTTGGATTCTGTCTTAAATTAACTCTTAATAGCTTTAATCTGAGACTGAATATTCTGCTGAACCTTCAGAAGGCAACGATTAAAGCCGGCTGCCCGATTACAAATCAATGACGATTCCCATGCTGACTTTTCCCATTTTCTTAAACTTTCTTGTGAAATGGGCCCAGATAGTGGAGGATTTAAAAGCAATGCCAGCTTGTCTGGCAATTCGGAGGTACGTGCTGTTGAGACGTGAAGAGCTGGTGAGAAGAGACGTGATGAAAGGCTGTCGGTAGGGTCCTGTTTCTTGTCAGTGTGAAGCCCATACCATTTGCTTTGGGACCTAACTGGCTTTATAAATTGGTCCCTGAGTAGACCTCCTGCCTCTGACGTACGAGAGGGGTAACCTTGTACCAAGGTCAGATTCAGTTTGTTCATCTTTCTACATAGCCATCCATCAGTGGGTAGGTTAACTGACACCTTGCCTGGTGTCTGGAGTTTCGGTCCAGCAAAGGGGTTGTCATCTGAAGTTGCAGCCCCGGAATCAATGTCTGGGATTAGGGTCCAACCCATATAGGACCTAATTCCCCTCATTGTATCCCTATGGGTTTGCTCTTCTGATAGGGATTGGTCGGTGTCAGTAATATTAAGTTCTTGATCATCAGACAGTTCTCTCTCCTCAACAAATAAATCCACTGGAGGCCGGTCGGATGTAAAGCTATCAGAGTCTGGGTCACTTGAAAAACTGTCCTTGCTGGGCTCTACAGCACTAGAAGTTGGCCTGATTACTGGCTGTCCAGTCGCTTAAACAGTTGCTGGTTGGTGTGAAGCTTGAGAGTGGTCAGAAACCAACTTTTCAGTAGCCTTGTGCTTTGAAGATGGAGGGTCGGTAGCAGCAGAAGCAGAGGAGTCGGTGTGCTGAGAAGGCTGGTCGGCTGGTTTCAAAAAGGGTTCAGTCCTGACCACATTGGCCGGTGGGCCATGAGATGGTGTGACCTTGACAGTAGTGAAGGTATGCTCTTATGGTCGGTCAAGAGATCTTGCCAATAAAAGGGCCTCCAGCCAGTTGAAACGGTCTGACCACTTCTGATCCAGTTCTTCAATTCTGGAGTCGGTAGAAGATGGTTGGTGAGATGAAGACCAATTTGACCGGCTTAGAAGTCGTAGTTTTCTTATCTTCTGTCTTCTTCTTCTTCTCAGCTGGCTGTCCACTCAAACCAGGTGACCTAATGGTCCCTCTGGCCATCCACGACCCCCACTACCGACACATGTGCCGGGTCCACAAGGGTGGGACTGAGAGTGACTGAAGATGAAGGATCCTTGGATGGAGTTGAAGACTTAGTATCTTGCTTCTCCTTCTTTAATTTATAAGACGGTGTGGAGAGCTGGGCTAACTGCTCAGGGGTCAGAACTTTATAAAGCTGGCAATCAGAGTCAGGGGCGGATTTCACGAAAGGTCTTAGCCCGGTCTCAGACTCAAACTTGAGACTTTTGTTGGAATATTTTACTTGAGCCCATGGGCTCAGCCTTAATGGATTTCACAAAAGGTCTCAGTCTCAGCTTTGGCTGAGCCACTGGCTCAAATGTTGAGCCTGGTAGAAAGTGGGCTTAAGTTTTGTAAACAAAGGCTCAAATATGGCCGCCATAATTCTTTCTTCACTTCAAAATTTGAAATGGCTGAAAATAGGGTACAAGTATATAAAACAACCCCCAGAAGTAGTCTTTGGGTGATTTTACATGTTTACAAGATTTCCTATTGCAAAATGGTATTTAACCAGAGATATTATGTGTCAAACAAGGAACATATATGCCATCACTAGAATATTTTGACTACAAAAAATGGTCACATGACACAGAAAACCACTGTGGTTATTTGATAAACTTGGTCTCAACTGAGACCCTTCTGTGAAAACCATTTGAAACAAAGACTTAGCTGAGCCAGAAGGCTCAGATTTGAGCCAGTGGCTCAGCCTGATACTGGGCTAAGTCTGAGACCTTTCATGAAATCCGCCCCAGGTTTCTCAACACAGGGGTCCTTACCCTTCTTTTTGTCATGACAGTGTGCACAGACGCTATGCAAATTAAAACCAGCCACCATGTGGCCGCAGCCCCCATGTCGTTGACTAGAAGACGTAATAGTCTATACAATGCCAAGAATCTGAAAATATATATTTTAAAACAAACTAGTAGCTATTCTCATAAGACAAAATGAAAATTCTAATCTCAAATATTTTCCATGTGCACTGAAAAACAAAAAAAGATGCTATGACGTCACACTGTCTAGACAGAAAGGAAGAACGATGTGCCACCTGGCAAGTGCACAGGACTGGGACCGGCCGGCCAGTGGAAACACAAGACATCTTTTCCTGACATTTGGCGGGCCAGTCTACGCGGACTGGATTAGCAATTGTCCATTGGACAGGATGTACTAACGCAATAAAAAGTTTTTTTTGGCACTTTTTCTTTTCTGGAAGTGTAACTGTGTTAAAAACAAAATTGTTCTGAGTTTCTTTTACCTTAGAAGAGTGAAGTATTAAGATTTCAATTTACACTTTTTGCCACCAAATTACACGTACTCAGTGATATAAGGGAATCCTTAATATAACTTTTCACCTTTTCTCACAACTGAATGACAAAGAAAATATGTACAGAATACATGATGTGTCAGCTGTATATGAATCTATCAGAAGCTAAAAAACCCGATACTGCCCTATGAAACAGCCAAGCCTAAAGCTGGTTATAAAAGCAGCACATTACCTAAATCTGATACAATTAGCAATTTCTTACAATTTGGTGTTTGTTTCCAATATTTTAAGTTTTCTTTCAATCATTACATGTTGGAAAGTGAAGTAGCGGACCGTTGTAAAATTTTTTAACGGTATTTCAATGAAATGCTCTTGATACTGAGACAACAGACCTACTAAACCATCCCAACAAAAGATTTAAAACTTCACCATGATTCTTGTGTTGACATAATTTTGTAAAATACATTGTAAACAGCAAATAATTTGATATATTGATATGCCTAGTTTCGTAACATGATCTTCTAAGTACTATACAGTACAAACAGCAAATTGGGTGATATACTAATATGTAATTTTGACAATATCAATTAACCATTGTGAAAAAAAAATTGGTTCGTATATTTGATCGTTTGTGTTCATTCTTTTAACCTTCTGGATTTTACTCTCTGTTTCAAACATGAAGTTTTGAGTAATACAAACCGAAATTTGCTCAAAAAAAATGTCATACAAAGAAAAAAAATAGAGGAATGCTTTTGCTAACAAAAGCGAAGCATCCCTTAAAGTTTAAAATGCTTTGTGCTTTTAATAAGCATGCTGTAAAACTAAGAATGCACAAAGCTGCACCGTATGCTTTCCCAATACCTCTTAATACATTCTGAAGCTATAAAAGCAACAATAAAGGAGATATAAGGCAAAAACTCCAAA
Source organism: Sabellastarte sp. h YS-2021 (assembly GCA_964017235.1). Taxonomy (NCBI): domain Eukaryota; kingdom Metazoa; phylum Annelida; class Polychaeta; order Sabellida; family Sabellidae; genus Sabellastarte; species Sabellastarte sp. h YS-2021. The sequence continues at coordinate 145,167,181 of OZ024928.1, forward strand.
GCAGCCATTTATGACCCCAGTTTGGCCCATAAGGGAGGGTCGGGGGGTAAAACTAACCGGCTATTTAGATTCTCCACATACGCTTTCCCAATACCTCTTAATACATTCTGAAGGTCTAAAAGCAACAATAGAGGAGATATAAGGCAAAACTCCAAAGCAACTATTTTATGACCCCAGTTTGACCCATAAAGGGGGGTCGGGGGATAAAACTGACCGGCTATTCAGATTGTCCACATATGCTTTCCCAATACCTCTTAATACATTCTGAAGCTATAAAAGCAACAATAAAGGAGATATAAGGCAAAAACTCCAAAGCAGCTATTTATGACCCCAGTCTGGCCCATAAGGAGGGGATCGGGGGGTAAAACTGACCGGCTATTTAAGACTCTCCACATATTCTTTCTCAATACCTCTTAATACATTCTGAAGCTATAAAAGCAACAATAAAGGAGATATAAGGCAAAAACTCAAAATCAGCTATTTTATTACCCCAGTTTGACCCATAAGGGAAGGGGGTCGGGGGGTAAAACTGACCGGCTATTTAGGCTCTCCACATATGCTTTCCCAATACCTCTTGATATATTCTGAAGCTATAAAAGCAACAATAAAGGAGATAAAGACAAAAACTCAAAATCGGCTATTTTATGACCCCAGTTTGACCCATAAGGGGATGTTGGGGGATAAAACTGACCGGCTATTTAGATTCTCCACATATGCTTTCCCAATACCACTTAATACATTCTGAAGCTATAAAAGCAACAATAAAGGAGATATAAACAAAAACTCCAAAGCAGCTATTTATGACCCCAGTTTGGCCCATAAGGGGGGGTCGGGGGGTAAAACTGACCGGCTATATAGACTCCCCACATATGCTTTCCCAATACCTCTTGATATATTCTGAAGCTATAAAAGCAACAATAAAGGAGATAAAGGCAAAAACTCAAAATCGGCTATTTTATGACCCCAGTTTGACCCATAAGGGGGGGTCGGGGGGTAAAACTGACCGGCTATTTAGACTCTCCATATGTGCTTTCCCAATACCTCTTAATACATTCCAAAGCTATAAAAGCAACAATAAAGGAAATATAAGGCAAAAACTCAAAATCGGCTATTTTATGACCCCAGTTTGACCCATAAGGGGGGGCTGTGGGGTAAAACTGACCGGCTATTTAGACTCTCCACATATGGTTTCCTATTACCTCCCAGTACATTTTATAGCTCTAAATGCAATACTTAAGAAGATAATAGGGTGGTTGGCCTAAATTTAAGGCTTTCAGATTGGAAGGTGTCAGAAAATCACTCATAAATGAGACATTTTTCAAGGGATTGCTCCCAAAATCGAATCAGCTCGCGTTTTCGATAGTATGAACAGGTGTGTCAAATTATAAGGCTCTGTAGCAAGTAGTTTTTCCTGAACTGTGATGAGTTTTTGATCATGTGACCTTCATAAAGGTCAAAGGTCAAATTTAAGCATGCAGAAAAATTTTCCCACGCCTAAGGTATATAACTGCCAAATATGGTTTGAAACCATCTAATAACAAGCATTCTGATGCATGCATTTATCTCCCGCCATATAAATTAGATGTACTAAAGATAATATATTTTAACAAGGTGCTGTAAATGTAATACTTTTCAAGTTATAATCGATTTAGTGCATGATTTCATGAATTTGAATGCATTAAAAATTATTTTAAAAATTCATTAAAAAAATTTAGCATGTGAAAGCTCTCCAAAATTTAGGTGAACTAGATTGGGCCAACTCGGCGCCAACATATCCCCAGACAGGTCATCACTCACGCCACAGGTTTTGATCGGGAATTTTTTAAAACATAATTACCCATTATTATATGAACTTCAGCACATCAATCTACTCTGTTTATATCTCCCCAAGGAAGATGGTGTATCCCCAGACGCCGAATACATACCTCAAATTATATTTTCAATCTTCCTGCAATGATAACTCTAAACCTATTTTCAAAGTATTTAAATGATTGATGATTGAATGTCCATTCTAAATTAATAATCCCAAAAGAGCATATCTGTTTCTATATTTGTTGACAAATAAAATATTATTTTTAACTCAACTCATCATATTTTTCAATCTTCCTTCAAAGTATTTAAATGATTGATGATTCAATGTCCATTCTAAAATTCATAATCCCAAAAGCGCATATCTGTTTCTATATTTGTTCAGAAATAAAATATTATTTAAAAAAAAATTATTTATATTATTATTTTATTATATTATTTTTAGAATTTGCAAATTGTTTTTCAGTTATTCATTTCCTCTATACCTATATATGTGGTCCATATATATGCAACCTAAATATGTGACACAATCTCAGTTCTGACTCCCCTTTGTGTTATATGTAATGAAGCCCACCACCTCCCACCCCCACCCCTCTCCCCTTCTCCACACCTCTCTCACTATTACACAAGATCTGCAACCCCATTGAGTTCTTTGTTTCTCATCTGATATCACTAAATACCTTTGTTTATTTAGTGTCACTCAATATAGCTGGAGGTCCCAGAGGTGGGTGGGGGGAATCCGGGTGGGGGGTGTGGGTTGAGCATAAATGGTAAACAAACAATCTATATAAAAGGGGTACTCAAATACAAAAAGAATTGAGAATTTTAAGTATGTGATTATCAACTGAAATGAGTTCATAACTGTAGGAGCTGTGCCAAAATTAACTGAGGCAAGTTGAATAAAACTGGGCTAGTTGAGGGTTAAAAATCCCCTAGTTTTACTACATAAGGATATAATTTCATTAATATTGGGACTTAAAGCTCACTTAAAGTGTCCATTTTGTCTACTTGAATATGTTTAACCAGTTTCATTTTAAAAAGTGAAAAACTCAGCAAGCAGAGGTATAACACACAAAAATAAGTTCTTAAAAGACTAAGATAGCCATAACATTATTAATATTCAAAATTTAAATAGACAGGCATTTCCTTTTAAAAATTCAAAGATTTCAGCTCTATAACCCACATAGTTTGACAGTTACTGGGCTTTAAAGTGGCATAATATCCATAAATTGGGTTTCTGTGGGCATTTTACAATTGTTAAAGAGACCTTAGCAATTAAACTACAGATCTGAAACTTTTTGGGGGACATACATAACAAACAAAAATTATATATAATACAGTTTAAGACTTGTCACACTAAGCATTTCCAAATAACAGGGCAAAATACGGAAAAAATGTCAAAAAAGGCACTTGGGCGAGTGTCTATGGCCCTCATACACAGGTTAAATGTCTACTAAAAACCTTGATTTTCGGCATATGTAAAAAGGACATAATAATGCATTCCCAGATGGGATTTCAGCTCCATCAATCACATAGTTTAACAGTTACAGGGCTTAAAGGTGGTAAAAAGTCCAAATATTGGGTCATTGTGGGCCTTTTAGAGATCTCGATGTGGCTTTCAAATTAAAGCTTCAGACTTAAAATTTGTTACATACTAAGATTACACATAGAATATGTATCTAATAAAGTTTGAAACTTGTCAGACTTACCATTTCCAAGTTACAGAGCAAAATATGTGAAAAATGTCTTAAAAGGGTCACTCAGGTGGGTGTTTAAGGTCCTCATACACAGGTTAAATGTCTACTTGAAGCCTTGATTTTTGGCACATGTAAAAAAAACATAATAATGTATTCCCAGATGAGATTTCAGCTCTATCAGTCACATAGTTTAACAGTCACAGGCCTTAAAATTGGCAAAAAGTCCAAATACTGGGTCTTTATGGGGCCTTCTAGAGACCTAAATGTGGCCTTCAAATTAAAGCTTCAGACTTAAAATTTGTCACATACTAAGATTACACATAGAATATGCATCTAATACAGTTTGAAACTTCTTAGACTTACCATTTCCAAGTTACAGGGGAAAATATGTGAAAAATGTCTAAAAATGCTCACTCGGGTGGGGATTTATGGTCCTCATACACAGGTTAAATGTCTTCTTAAAGCCTCAATTTTTGGCACATATAAAGATAACATACTAATATCTTCTCAGATAGGATTTGAGCTCTATCAGTCACATAGTTTGACAGTCACAGGGCTTAAAAGTAGCAAAAAGTCCAAATATTGGGTCTTTGGGAGCCTTTTAGAGACCTCAATTTGACCTTCAAAATTAAAGCTTCAGACTTAAAATCTGTTACATACTAAGATTACACACAGAATATATATCTAATACAGTTTGAAACTTCTCAGACTTACCATTTCCAAGTTACAGGGAAAAAGATGTGAAAAATGTCTTATAAGGGTCACTCGGGTGGGTGTTTATGGTCCTGATACACAGGTTAACTGTCTATTAAAGGCCTAAATGTTGGGGCACATATAAGAAAACACATAGATATATTCCCAGATGATATTTAACTTAGATGAGAGACATAGTTTGAAAGCTACAGTGCTTGAAAGTGGCAAAAAGTGCATAAATTGGGTCTCTGTGGGCACTTTTGAGACCTTAAGTCGACCCCTTTGGGTAAACCTACAGCCCTAAAATTTTCTACAGACAAGGATTACATATCAAATTTATACCTAGCGCAGTTTGAGACTCATCAGAATTATCACTTCCAAATTATAGGGCAAAATATGTGTAAAGTATAGCAAAAAATCCCTAAGTGGGGGTATTTATGGGCCTCAAACACAATTTTCTCCTCAACTTAAAGTCATGATTTTCGGCACATGTACTAAGAACATATTAATGTGTTGTCAGGTAAAATTTCAGCCAGCTGAGCATCATAGTTTGTGACCTACAGGGCTCTAAGTGGCCAAAAGTGCAATTTCTGACCTTAAGGTGGCCATAAGTTCTTTTTTACTGGGAGTTTAAGGTCACCTTAAAATAGGGATCTTCCTTTGGGCACCCTTAACATGTGTACCAAGTTTGAAAAAAAAATATTAATTTGTTTTTGAGTTATCGTGTCCACAAGGAAATTTCTACGGGGGCGGCGGCGGCGGCGGCGGCGGCGGCGCGACGGACCTGAATCCAATATATCCCCGACTTTCGTCTGGGGATATAATGAGTTATTTGAGATATTATTGGCTATCTGCAATACTTTTAGTGATAATAGGCAGTTATTCATTTTGAGTAGGTGAGTAATTAGCTACGGATCTGAAAATTCACTAATTGAAAGCTCTCCAAAATGTATGTGAATGAGTTATTTCAGAAATACTGGCTATCTGCAATACTTGTAGAGATAATTCGCATTTACTCATTTTCAGTAGGTGAATAATTAACTACGGGTGTGAAACTTCACCAAGTGAAAGCTCTCCCAAAAGTAGGTGAATGAGTTATTTGAGAAAAATTGGCTATCTGCAATACTTTTACAGATAATTCACATTTACTCATTTTGATTGGGTGAGTAATTAGCTACGGGTCTGGAACTTCACCATGTGAAAGCTCTCCCAAAAGTAGATGAACGAGTAATTTGATAAAAATTGGATACCCGCAATACTTTTAGAGATAATTAGCATTTACTCATTTTGAGGAGGTGAATAACTAGCTACGGCTCTGAAAATTCACCAAGTGAAAGCTCTCCCAAAAGTAGGTGAATGAGTTATTTGATAAAAATTGGCTATCTGCAATACTTTTAGAGATAATTCACATTTACTCATTTTGAGTAGGTGAGTAATTAGCTACGGGTCTGGAACTTCACCATGTGAAAGCCCTCCCAAAAGTAGATGAATGAGTTATTTGATAAAAATTGGATATCCGCAATACTTTTAGAGATAATTCACATTTACTCATTTTGAGTAGGTGAATAATTAGCTACGGGTCTGAAACCTCACCAAGTAAAAGCTCTCCCACAAGTAGGTGAATGAGTTATTTGAGAAAAATTGGATATCTGCAATACTTTTACAGATAATTCACATTTACTCATTTTGAGTAGGTGAGTAATTAGCTACGGGTCTGGAACTTCACCATGTGAAAGCTCTCCCAAAAGTAGATGAACGAGTAATTTGATAAAAATTGGATATCCACTATACTTTTAGAGATAATTAGCATTTACTCATTTTGAGTAGGTGATTAATTAGCTACGGGTCTGAAACTTCACCACGTGAAAGCTCTTCCAAAAGTAGGTGAATGAGTTATTTAAGAAAAATTGGATATCCCCAATACTTTTAGGGATAATTCACATTTACTCATTTTGAGTAGGTGAGTAATTAGCTACGGGTCTGGAACTTCACCATGTGAAAGCTCTCCCAAAAGTAGATGAATGAGTTATTTGATAAAAATTGGATATCCGCAATACTTTTAGAGATAATTATCATTTACTCATTTTGAGTAGGTGAATAATTAGCTACGGGTCTGAAAGTTCACCATGTGAAAGCTCTCCCAAAAGTAGATGAAGCAGTTATTTGAGAAAAATTATGTCATTATTTTGCCACAAATAAGAAAATAGCTATTACTCACTTATGGCATGCAATAGAACCCCAAACTATATGCATTTACCCTACAGTCACAATTTCAAAGTAGGTATTACTCGGCTATCCAATGTGCAACAGGTCTGAAACTTTACTATGTGATAGGTTATCAAAAACTAGATGAATAACATATTTGAAAATATTTCCCTAACTTTAATACTTTTGAAGATATTTGACATTTACTTATGTCGTTATTTTGCTACAAATAAGAAAATAGCTATTACTCACTTATGGCATGCAATAGAACCCCAAACTATGTACCATCTTATAGTTAAGGACAAATTAGCTGAACAACATATTTGAAGAAAAAGCTGTAACTGCAATAGTTTTGGAGTTACAATGGATTTACTCAACAGTCACAATTTCAAAGTAGCTATTACTTAGCTATGCAATGTGCAACAGGTCTGAAACTTTACTATGTGATAGCTTACAAAAAAGTAGATGAATGACATATTTGAAAAGAATTCCGTAACTTTAATACTTCTGAAGATATTTGACATTTACTTATGTCATTATTTTGCTACTAATAAGAAAATAGCTATTACTCACTTATGGCATGCAATAGAACCCCAAACTACATGCCAGCTTATAGCTAAGGACAAAGTAGGTGAACAACATATTTTACGAAAATATTGTAACTGCGATAGTTTTGGAGTTACAATGGATTTACTCAACTGTAGAATTTCAAAGTAGCTATTACTCAGCTATCCAATGTGCAACAGGTCTGAAACTTTACTATGTTATAGCTTACCAAAAAGTAGATGGACAACATATTTGAAAAGATTTCCCTAACTTCAATACTTTTGAAGATATTTGTCATTTACTTCTTCTGTTATTTAGCTACAAATGAGAAAATAGCTATTACTCGCTTATGGCAAGCAATAGAACCCCAAACTATGTACCATCTTATAGCTAAGAACAAAATAGCTGAACAACATATTTTAGAAAAATACTCCAACTGCAATAGTTTTGGAGTTACAATGGCTTTACTCAACAGTCAGAATTTCAAAGTAGCTATTACTCAGCTATCCAAGGTGCAACAGGTCTGAAACTTTACTATGTCATAGCTTACCAAAAAGTAGATGGGCAATATATTTGAAAAGATTTCCCTAACTTTAATACTTTTGAAGATATTTGACATTTACTTCTTCTGTTATTTAGCTACAAATGAGGAAATAGCTATTACTCACTTATGGCAAGCAATAGAACCCCAAACTATGTACCATCTTATAGCTAAGAACAAAGTAGCTGAACAACATATTTTAGGAAAACACTCTAACTGCAATACTTTTTTAGTTACAATAGCTTTACTCAACAGTCAGAATTTCAAAGTAGCTATTACTCAGCTATCCAAGGTGCAACACACCTGAAACTTTACTATGTCATAGCTTACCAAAAAGTAGATGGACAACATATTTGAAAAGATTTCCCTAACTTCAATACTTTTGAAGATATTTGACATTTACTTCTTCTGTTATTTAGCTACAAATGAGAAAATAGCTATTACTCACTTATGGCATGCAATGGGACCCCAAACTATGTACCATCTTATAGCTAAGGACAAAGTAGCTGAACAACATATTTGAAGAAAAAGTTGTTACTGCAATAGTTTTTGAGTTATGAGCCCTTTACTCAAAGTAGCTAAGATTGCTATTACTCACTTATCTTTAGGCCTAAGTCAATAAAACCAAAAATTTTTTCAAGGGCATGAAAATTCATTGGGACAATTAATTTACAAAAAATCTGTAGCTGTAGTAGTTTTGGAGAAATCTGCGTGACTAACTAACGCACGCACACACGCACGCACGCACGCACGCACACACAGACATCATTTCATAATCTCCCTCCCGGGCTAAAGCCCGGCGGGAGATAATAAGGGAGATATTCAAGGGAGACCATAATGCGGCGGCGGTGGCGAGGAAACTGAGGCGAAAACAAATAAGCGTCCCTTTTTTCAGCAAAATTTACAAATAGCTTTATTTTGTTATATTCTCATTATATATCAGTAGCTACAATATACATTGAGAATTATGCCTTTGTTTTAACAAATTTTATATAATATTTACAGAAACTCTTCTATTTGCATTGGCAATTTCACTTGTATGCATGGTATCTGTGGTGAATAAGTCTGCAAACATAATGTTTAATACAAAAATATCCGGACACAATTACCAGAAATCTAGTTTTTCCCTGAGATAAAAGCAGAGCATCCCACTCCAGAAAGCTAAAGTGTATAAATAATATAGATATTTCATAAACTGGAATAACAAATGTGTGAATAATTTCAGCTGTAACATTACTAATTTGTACTTTGTATCATAACATGTAGGTAAATGTTACACACACCTTGAATGTTTAAGTGAGGACTGAAATGGAGCAATGGAGGGTTCCTATATGTCAGACTGCCCTCTGAACTGTTTTTTTTTTTTTAACCAGTTAATAATACAATTTACAGACGGTCGTATGCTCAATTTTTATCCTATCCAATTCTCTTATTTAGAACTGCGGTATTACAATTTCATTTATAGCCATAGCCACCCCTGTCACCTAGTGGTGGGATCGCCAGCTAAAATGACAGATCGAGCATCACCTGTTAGAAGTGAGTTGAGCTCAAGTTAAACTCAAGTAATTTTCGGGATAAAGTATTTTGTTTGGTAGCCATTAATAGGGAAAATTTTTACATAACTGTACATTAGCCAAAACTTTGACCTGGAAATTAAAAAGTAAAAATGCAATATATTTTTGAATATTTTGGATATATCTGTTGTGTTGGCGAAGTGTCAGCCTTAGATGGTGAAAATATTGACATTTTCAAAAACTTGGGAGTTTCACTTGCACAGATCAATGTTACCCCTAATTATCGCTCAACGAGTTACAACTCGAGTTTCAGTCAACTCGTCCCAGCACTACTGTCACCGGGCCTGTGTCTCTTTGGTATGACCTGGCTATGTCATTGGATTATTGGCTATGTTATTGCCTTGTTTTATCTTGAGATGCGCCTTAGAATGTGTCATTGATGAAGATTAAGCGCTATAAAAGTCTATAGATTTATACTATTCACCACCACGAAGAGCTGTACATGATTTCTACTCACTTTCTCTCCAAGTTCCATGGTGAGGACGAATGTGGAGAACTGAGGGGACGGATGCTGAGCTTTTGCAGACCAACTCTCCAGGGAGGCACCCAATGGCAGGCAAAACATGGGTACTCGCTCCGGGAGAGGGAGACCAGGGTAGTCTTCAGATGGATACCGACTCAAAATAGCCGCTTTATAGGTAATAAAGTCGCTCTTTCCCATGGATTTCTTATAGCAAAGATACACATCCGAGCCCATCTGCAAACATAGCAGTTATTAAATAGACATGAGTGTGTAATTTCAGTTTCCCGGGATAAAGACAGTTTTTATGAAATATTGAAATGAAATATACAAAAACTTGCCTTTTGTATGTTCATCAACATCACTTCCAGTTGGTAGTTTAATGTTTTGGGTGAAATACCTTTTATCAATTTTCTAGAATTGGAATAGTTTTGCATTAGCCAGATTCTGTCTATGAAACCCGAGACATTTTTCCACCCTTGTGATAAATGATTAGATAACCAGACCAGTGTGATGAATAAATGTCTCATAAATACAGCACAGAAACTAAAGTGGGGACTATTTAGTCTTTTTTGTAAGTACTGAACATGAAAAAATGTGAACGAGTGTGAATCAAAGCTGGGTGTTCAAGTACTTTTTAACAGCTAGGGTCAAGTGTTCAGTATTTCAGTATATCCCAAATGATATTATAAGCTGAATTGGAACCAAGACCATAGAGGTTCTCCTATTCAAAAGCCACTGCTTTGCATAAAATTCTTTAACATAATGCCAAAGTAATGCAAATGTAGTTGAAAAATGCACTACTTTTCAGATGCAATGCATTACATTCCCCTTTACATTAATTTTAAAACAATGCATTACACATTACATCGCACATTACCATTACCCCATGTCTACTGCCTAAAATACTTTTTGAATAGATAAAATTATTATTATCTGGCCTGAACTTCAAGGATGAGTATTAACGTCCCTTCGATACAGTATCTAAGGGCATACCGAGAAAGGTTTCCATCGCTTTCACATAGTAACATGAAACAAACTTGAACCCATGAACAGAGAGATAAAAAGGCCTTTTTGGATAATAACTTAGAACTTGCATGTAGAATCAAGTTTTGATTCCTTTAAAGTGGTAGTTTGATATTTATAGCTTTGGCCCCAACTTTTGCCGATTTTGAAATCAGGATCAAAATTTTGACAATCATATATATCAGGAAGCAAAATCGAAAAATCAAAAAACAAATCACGTTTGAAAATACTTTTTGATGACTTTGCTTCAGGAGTCCCAAAGTAGACATGTTCATCCCAACATGTAGTAATGACATTATGGAAAATAGCATCAGAGATGCCCGTACCCCACAGCCTAGGGAAATATTTTTAATACAATGAGATATAGAAGTAGTATATCAGTATAAAGTTCAGGACACTTTCAGAGCACTGTCAGTTATATAAAGGTCTAAATAATGTTTAAATAGAGAAAATAATGTCTAACATAAAGATAATGCATGGAAAGATGAAGTATTTAAACAAGACAATTCAATAACAAGATGACAGCATCAATCAGCACTAAACATAACAACACTCTTTATCTACACCTGGCATAGCCGAATTATGGTTTGGATGTTTTGAATATTACCATGTATACAGAAGAGGAAATACATTCAATGAATGCTTATGTGTCGTGTTGGAGCAAAGTCTGTGGCTCACTTGATGAAATTCCATCTGTTACAATGGGAAGTTGTAAAAGTAAAATTCTTAATGAATTCTAATATGACTTTAAAAGTGCTTAATCTGCATCAAAAGACAGACCCAAAGGTGCAACAAGATTTTATAGGTCAAGGCCACTACGGCAAGATCAAAGGTCAAATCAAGGTCACACCATGACGTTGCACACCTACACCCCCCAAACCAATGTCCCTACTAAGTATCAACATCCTACACCTTACGGTTTCCGAGATATAGCCCGGACAAGATTTTATAGGTCAAGGTCACTACTGCAAGGTCAAAGGTCAAATCAAGGTCAGGCCATGACGTTGCATACCTACACCCCCTAACCAATGTCCCTACCAAGTACCAACTTCCTACACCTTACGGTTTCCGAGATATAGCCCGCACCAAATTTTCAAACTCAAGGTCACTAATTGGGATATCTTAACCAAAACATCTTGAAAATTGAACTATCTCTTCAGCAGTATACAAAATTTATCGGAAAACTTTTCAGGTCCAATAGACCTGCAACTCAAAAATGTTACAGGTCCAAAGTAAAAGTTGTTGTCCATATTTCAATATGGGAATAAAAGACATATTTGAGTGCTTTATGATGGTTTTAAACTATCGATCGGCAGTATAATTAAGCCACAAAGCCCGAAGGGCTGAATGCTTCAATACAGCAGATAGTTTAAAACCATCATAAAGCACGAGAATTTGTCTTTTATTCCTATTCTAAAATGGTTCCATTGATATTTTGTCCAAAATAAGGCATAAATCTTACGCAAAAATCAAAACAAATCGAATGCCATGTTGGCTGTTGTTCCATTAACTAAACATGCATAGTGATGGATGTAAACAGTCTCTTGGTTAAAATATTGTTAGGAAATCCCCAACAGAATTCCGTGATCACATAAATATTAATGAGTAGTCGATCTTTAAATGAAATATTGAAAAAAATCCCCACTGAATTATTTGACTTCACATTTGCTGCATATAATTTACATTTTATTTTACCGCTAGTTGTTTACATTTGTACTCAAAGGGATGATGCAATTCAACAATTCAACAGCATTGTTTTATTTTCTGTTCTATATTTGCGATTCCAGCATTGTGCAAAAGACGTGTCTAAGGTCACTGCGCAGAGTACCATTTAGAATGTAGGTTAAATAAATATTGAGTTTCAAAACAGACCAAGTGGCAAGTGCTAAAGAATAAATTGTTTATTATTATTCCCTGTAATGAGAAGAATGTATGTTGTGGTGGCCCTAGTTTTAAATAATTTTGGCACTTTTGCAGAAAATACACAAGAACAGTTTTCTTAAGTTAAAGGACACTCAGACCTGTAACTCTAGAAAAATGCAGGCCCATTGGAATAGCAATCATTTGTCCCCAAAAGTTGAAATAGCGAAAAAATTTGCCACCAGTAATAGAATAAGAATCAGGGGGCAAATACTCCAGGTTAACCAAATGTATGGGAAAATCTAAGCAAAGTAAATCACAGCCTAAATGTCATTTTATTTTGCCAGATATATGCCATTGTTAAATGAAATAAAGAAATGAACTTCCATTAATTGTGACTTTCCACATAGTCGGGTATAATTAATTCTCTACCTCATTCATATCATTGAAATTTGCCTGTTTTATATTTTGAAAGTCAACAAGATGATGTACTTTGGCTGAGAGAAAATGCTTTTCTTCAATTTGTGGCTCTATTTCAAGTTAGTTCTCAGCAAGAGCCAGCAGGAAGAAAATAATCAATTTCAGCTAATATTCCAAACCTCGTTAGAAAATCTAAGCTACAGGATATCAAACCCTGAGGGGGTCAAAGAAATAAGTATTACTGATGGCCTTGTTTGTGTTGATAAATGTTCACAAGAAAGGCTGGGAAATCACTAGCCTGTTGTTATTGTCATGCTTTTATGATTGAAACCAAACAAATGTTATCAGCAGCAGTAGTATAAGCCACAGACAAAACAAAAGGTGTCTTATTGCCTAATTGCTACTATATAATTTTAAAGAGTAGTCAATACATTTGTATCAAACTTCCATTCAAGTTTATCTGTTTGCTATATTGTCACTTAAGAATGCAAATATTTGTGTTATACTTCAAACAAGAGCACTCAGGGAGCGCAGACCTCCGCCAAAGGGGCACATATCCTGAAAATTTCATCAAAATCTTTCCATAACTTTTTGAGTTATCTGTCTTTAAAAATTACATTTCATGGATCCGGAAGATCCAGATAGTGATCCGGATCACTCCCAAAATGGAATCATTTCTTCCTTTTACCTTTTCAGACATATCCTGAAAATTTCATCAAAATCCGTGCATAAGTTTTTGAGTTACCTTGTTCACAAAAAAACCTCACAAACAAACAAACCCAGGCAAAAACATAACCTCCTTGGCGGAGATAATAATTAAACAAATTTAGAGATGTGAGTTTCAAAATCTACGAACATCTGTTGACAAAGGTGTCAAATCAAAGATCCTGTAAAATGACCTTCACAGAAATGTTTTACTTAAAGAGGCTTTGAAGAGTGAGATGTAACTGAATTGACAAGTTAACTCACAGCAGTCCAGTGTTTACATTTGGGTCAGAAAAACTAGGCTACCTTGACACCTTCCATTTATCAAAACATAGCATCAGAGATGCTCCTAGCCAACAGCCTGAGGAAATAGATTTCAACACCATGAGATATAGAGGTAGTGAAACAGTACAAAGATTGGGATACTTTCAGAGCAGTGTCAGTTATATAAAGCTCCAAATAATGTTTAAATAGAGAAAATAACATCTAAGAGAAAGAAAATGTATGTAAAGATAAAGTATTAAAACATGACAATTCAATAACAACATGATAGCATTAATCAGTAAACTAAAAATTATGAAACTGTAAAATATATTTATTGGAGGATAGCTGTCGATGGAATTAGCATAATTGTGTAAAAGTGCATACTGTAAATAACCTATTTAGCGCACAGTGCGCTTAAGAAAGACTATTTTTAGTCAATATTTTGGTGGGAAAATTCCACTTTTAGCGCACCCTATCATGAAATCCTATCCTGGATGAAGTATAGGTCACTCCAATAAGAATAACAGTGTTCCGGTATTTAGAATCTACTAAAAATACCCACTTCCTGTAAACATGGCGGTAGATATAAACAAACTCGAAATTCATGGCAAAAAATGTCAATTTATTAAGTAAAAATACGTAAATTGTATAAAAAATATGTGGATATTGAGAAAATTTAAGAAAGGTAAGATTTAAGCTGAATAATCGATCATTAGAAACCTTTTGGAACCAGCCGTGATTGTGCACTGTCACTATCTAATCGTCCACCCAATAGAAGTTGTCAAGTATATTGCCTTGAAAAGAGATAGGGTGTGGTCACAAGGGCGGGTGCTCTAAATAGGTGATTTACGGTATAATAATCAGTTGCAGTAATCCATATAATCTTTGTCAAAAGAGAAAGAGGTCTCAAACATGGCAGGTGAACATACTTTGGCAGAGCAAAAAGGTTACACCATGATCCACACCTACACCCCCTAGCCAATGTCCCACCAAGTGTCAACCCAGACATAGCCCAGACAAAATATTCAAACTCATGGTCACTATGACAAGGTCAGAGGTCAAACCAAGGTAACACCATGCAGTCGCACACCCACAACCCCAAGCCAATATCCCTACCAAGTATCAACTTCCTACAACTTGCGGTTTCCGCAGTAAAGCACGGACAAAATTTTATAGGTCAAAAGGTCACTACGGTCAAATCAAGGTCAAATCAAGGTCACACTATGACATTGCACACCTACAACCCCCAACCAATATCCCTAATAAGTAACAGCTTCCTACACCTTACGGTTTCCAAGATATAGCCCACACAAGATGTTATAGGTCAAGGTCACTATGGTAAAGTCAAAGGTTGAATCAAGGTCACACCATGATGCTGCACACCTACACCTTCTAACTAATGTCCCTACCAAGTATCAACTTCTGACAGCTTACGGTTTCCAAGATATAGCCCAGACAAGATTTTCAAAGTCAAGGTCTCTACGGCAAAGTCAAAGGTCAAATCAAGGTCACAGACTGACGTTGCACACCTGCACCCTCTAAACCCATGTCCCTACCAAGTATTAACTTTTAACACCTTACGGTTTCTAAGATATACTTGGACAAGATTTTAAAGGTCAAGGTCACTACAGCAAGGTCAAAGGTCAAATCAAGGTCACACCATGACACTGCACACCTACACCCCTTAACCAATGTCTCTACCAAGTAACAACTTCCTACACCTTACAGTTTCCGACATATAGCAGGGACAAGATTTTATAGGTCAAGGTCCCTACGGCAAGGTCAAAGGTCAAATCAAGGTCACACCATGACGTTGCACACCTACACCCCCTAACCAATGTCCCTACCACGTATCAACTTCCTACGCCTTATGGTTTTCGAGATATAGCCAGGACAAGATTTTCAAACTCAAGGTCACTGCGGCAAGGTCAAAGGTCAAATCAAGGTCACACCATGACGTTGCAAACTTACAACCGCTAACCACTAATAATGTCCCTACCAAGTATCAACATCATACACCTTATGGTTTCTGAGCTACAGCCCGGACAAACTTTTTCCTGCCGCCCGAACGCCTACCCACCCATCCGGACACCATAGGTAAAAACAATGCCCCGACAACCCTTTAAGGGCTATGGAGTAAAAAGGATGAACCTCTAAATATATGGATTCAATAAGTGGATACATAATTAGTACCCCACTCCTTTGCAAAACTGAGTAAAAAATAATGTTGATTTTTGGGGTAAACATGGGACAAACACAAACAGTGATAATGGTTTTTGGTATTGACTTCACTTGGACTATTGTAGAAGAATTCTAAAACTATTACCATATAGTTTATTTATTGGTTTGTTATATAACTTGCTACATTCACATACAAATCTTTTCTTACTTATTGGCAGTGTTAAGAATGGAAAAGTGTGACACATTGTTATGACCTAAAAATAAAAATGAACTTAAAAAGCCTCACCATTCCTTTATTCAAATTCTTCTCTATCTGGTGATAAGCATGTGGGGCCACTTCTCCCTGAAAATATTAATCAAGATTCACTATGATTTACTTGTATTTAGCATGACTTGCAGCACACTTCACCATAGGGTCATATTTGCTAAGTGGCTGCACATAAACCCCTATACATCTTGCAGCAGCTTTTCTTGTAACTTTCAGTCAGAGCCAAAAGTCAACCTTTGTGGTGTGTACACCACTGGGCATACTATCAAAGGTTTTAACTGTCATTTATTTTAATTTTTAGACGCACAAAGATAAATTTTCACCTACAGGGACATGGTCCCCATTCACTTAACCACAAATAATTTGGACTTTATTTTCAGTAGCTGTTGTGAACGCTCAGAAACAACTTTAATACTGACTTTCAGGAGCATTTTTATCAGATGCAAATGTAAAATGCTGACAATTATTCATAATTTTAGGGAAGCAAGCATGATATCACTTTGATATATTACTTCACTGAATTTCTTTCATAAAGTTAAATTAAATATCAAACTACAAAAAGATTAACTATTTAGAACTTAATTATTTATATTTCACCTTAAGCATTATCTAGTTAGAAGATATAAAGCTGTAAAAGGTAATAGGTTTTCAATATGGTGCAATTAATGATTCAGCCAAAGACTATTGATCAATATGGATACCGTTGTTGCAACAGAAAACAGATCAAATATGAATGATCTGCCATGATTTCACAAATGGGATTAGTAATTCCCAACATGCCCCCAAATGGGACTCACTGTCCAACACTGTAGTCATCTGTTGATTCCTCTGAATTAATTCTGTCTGAGGAAGTCCTCCCCTTGAGATGTTCTTACTTAAAGTACACTTACTAACTACTTACGTCTACCATATGTTGGTATATCATAAACTTATTTAATCCTAAACCCACATACTGCATAATATATATAGTCAACAACAAGGATATTTGTGAAACTGTAAAGCTTATGCTTATTGGATATCTTCTTGCTTTAAGAAATGAAAGGGGATGGAGAATAAAATAACAGTGACTAGAGTGTCTCCAATGGTCAACACAAATCCACAGTAAAAAGGGGGTAATGAAAGAGTGTCCTTTGTGTAAAGAGAAACCCCTGCCGTGAACTCAGTAATACCTTCACAATTAATGTAAATAGTATTTACTAAATACACAATCTTATGATAGGTCCCACTTTGTCAAATAATTTGTCCCAATTCTGTCCTGTCAACAATACCAAACTAATGCTGTAACCCAAGTTTAGACTCATTTCTTTCTCTCTTCTAGACTTTTAAGAAAATAAACGAGGCCAACCCAACACCAACATATCCTCAGACAGGTCATCCCTCACAACACAGACTTTAATTGGATGTTTTCCATGGGACCCATCTTCTGTATGTCATAATTATTATATGAAAAAATAACTTGATCACCTACTAATATAAAAACTTTTGCATATTCAATCTACTATGCATCTACTAATTATTTCTTTATTTTATTAATTTGGTGTGTTATGTCACAACTAGTACCGGTACCTTAGTATTAGTTATATTGTGATGGTTTTAGGAAAGGACAGAGGAAACCAGACTACACCTTTAGTTATGGTTCTGTAGCATAAACTGCCAAACAACAGCAAGCAACTACCACCTTTCCCATTTGAGTTCAGGCCAGGATTCAAACTCCGAACTCAGGGATGGGAGGCAAGTGTACCACCGCAGCCCCTATTACACTTTTTATCTTCATGCAATGATAAGTTTGATCATTATTCCAAAGTACTTCAATGACTGACTGTTCTTGCTAAATTAGGGATAGGTCACTAGCATATTTTTCACTTCAATATCCCGCAAATTAAAAACCTGATGATTCTGGAAAAAAGATGGATCTTTTTATGGTATCAATTGAATTGGCCACTGACAGGAAGTGAAACTAGATTGTGCCAACTCAACGCAAACATATCCCCAAACAGGGAATCTTTCATACATACTGTAGCACCAACTTTGTGTGTTTTCACAATTCTTATAAATCATTTCTTCATTTCATTTTTTTTTTTTTGGTCAATCTTCCCATACAGGTAAGATTGATCCTTTTTCTCAATATTTAAATTCCTTACTACACTGCAGTGAACTCGTTTACGTCGTCCCCGAGTTGTTAAGGACGCGTGATTGTAGATGCGGACGAAAGAAAACAAGGGCGACTACGTCCCGGGGACGAAACGACGAATATTCCTGTACTTTTATATAATTAAAATAAGAAAACTTGCGGATTTCGTGCAATTTCCTTTAATATCGCCCACTGCTAATCGCGAGTAAAAGGCTCGCGAGAACCAACCGCGAGATCTCGTTCAATCGCGAGACCTCATTCCTCTCTGTTTTACCGCGATTTTATGCTAGTTTGACACAGTATATACGTGAATCATACATTTGTCTGCGTGAACCATACATTTTACCTCGTTAATCATACATTTTCCAGTGTAAAACATACATTTTTTGTAATTATGTCAGAATCACCAGCTCTCAAGAAAAAAAAATTAGACATTATAACCCATCTTGGTTGAATGATTCAACTTTTAAATCCTGGTTATTTGTTGGAAATCAATCACAGGGTGGAGCTGAGGCCAGTGCTTCTGCTTGTAGTTCAGATCCAAAAATGTTTTGTTCTGTATGTCAAAAAGCAGGGAAAAGCAACATTTTTACCCAGGGTTGCCAAGATTATCAAAGGCGTGCACTGCTTCGTCATATAGCCTCCTCAAGCAACCAAGATGGCCTTAAAATTCTTAAAGGAAGGGAGGAATTTCAAAAGGCCAAAGCTAGTGAGGTGCTTAAAACCTCAGATGCACTAGAAAGCCAGCTGAAAACTGCTTATTTCATTGCACAAAATCATTTGCCCCTGACAATTTTTCATTTTAAACCCAAAAGCACTTACAAACAACAATGCTGAAGTTGCTTTGTTTGGACAAAATGAACTTGATTATCTGTTACAGAGGTATGGGCAGGAGAACTAAAATATTGTGAACGCAGCAAGATGCAGACAAGATTTCTTGGCATATAAGCATTTTGTTGGTCTTCATAGAAACAAATCTTTCCCTGAATTTTGTGAGATACTTATCAAAGATCAAAGTGATGTTTTCCCAGATTTTGTTGTTTTTGCAGAGCTAGCTTTGGTAGTGCCTCTGAACTCTGCATCTTGTGAGCGGGGGTTCTCTGCCCAAAACAAAATCAAGTCCAAAAGCAGAAATAGGTTGAGAGATGAACAAGTGGACAGGCTAATGAAAATAACAATAAATGGCCCACACTATGCAGAGTACGATTACACTGCAGCCAAGAACAATTTTCGGGCAATGAAAGACAGGATTCAGTGAACTTACCTTGTTTTAGCCAGTTTTAGCTAGTTACAAAGTGTTGAAACTGACATTTAACATTGAAATTGGTTTAAGTAATTTACGTGAAATTGGTTTAAGTAATTTACGTTCAAGGAATTGAATAAAATATTGGGACTCCAAAAATGAAACATAGGACTCATTTTTTTCAAGTCTATTGAGTCCCAGGGACTTAACTTTACCACTTCCAAGAGAGCACGCTGCTACACATTCTCAAATAGTAGCACAAAAGTTCTGTGGAGATTGTATGCCTTTACTACATATGCTAGTGGCAGAATGAAATATTATAAAATACTGTGATTAGATTTCAGGAGACCACAGCAGACATTATCTAGTAAAGTCTGATGCTGATTAGACTTATAATTTAAATTTATACTACAAAATATGTGAAAAAAGTCCAGTCCCTTGGTGGGGTTTTTATGTACTTCATACAAAGTTTAAATGTCCATTTACACCCTTGATTTTTGGCACATGTAAAAATAACTAGAGATTGTGTCTCGACGCAGTGTATCCCCGGACGGGACATGGTTGAAACGTGACATACAGAGTATTATTATTGACACAAATATACCCCTGTGGGGATGGGGCCTAAGTGTTCATGGGAGCAACTTGTACTGACACTAAGTACACAAAATGTTTGCTTAATGAATGATACAAATGTAACTAGATGTAGCGCATCGGGGAACCGATGCAAATTGCATCCACTAGAAGGAAAACTCGCCAATCAACCATCACTTAACCTTGAAGGAGGAGCCCAAGGTAAAATCTGACCATATCAAAAGATTCTTAGCCTATGATTTCCAATACGTTGGTGTGACATTGCAAACCTCTTGGAACACGAATAAGTGAGTTATAAGCACTTTTAATTTTGGCTATCCTCATTTGACCTTGAAAGAGGGGCCAAAGCTAAAATCTGATCACATCAAAAGATTCCTAGTCCATGATTTCCTATAGGTTGGTTTACCATCCCAAACCTGTACAACCAATAATAAGTGAGTTATGAGCACTTTTAAGTTTGGCTATCTTTGTTTGACCTTGAAGGAGGGGTCCAAGGTCAAATCTGACCACACCAAAAGATTCTCAGCCCATGATTTCCAATAGGTTGGTTTACCATCCCAAACCGCTAGGACCAATAATAAGCGAGTTATAAGCATTTTAAGTTTGGATATCCTTGTTTGACCTTGAAGGAGGGGTCCAAGGTCAAATCTGACCACACCAGAAGATTCCCAGCCCATGATTTCCAATAAGTTTGTTTACCATCCCAAACCTGTACGACCAATAATAAGTGAGTTATAAGCACTTTCTTTTAATTTTGGCTATCCTCGTTTGACCTTGAAGGAGGGGTCCAATGTCAAATGTGACCACATTAAAAGATTCTTAGCCCATGATTTCCCATAAGTTGGTTTACCATCCCAAACCTCTGGGACCAATAATAAGTGAGTTCTAAGCACTTTTAAGTTTGGCTATCCTCATTTGACCTTGAAGGAGGGTCCAAGGTCAAATCTGACAATATCAAAAGATTCACGGCCCATGATCTCCTATAAGTTGGTTTCACATTGCAAACCTCTAGGACCAATAATAAGCGAGTTATGAGCACTTTTAGGTTTAGCTATCCTTGTTTGACCTTGAAGGAGGAGCCCAAGGCCAAATTTCTAATTCCCAGCCCATGATTTCCTTTTAGCTGGTTTTCCATCCCAAACCTCTAGGATCAATAATAAGGGAGATATAAGAACTTTTCATGACTGACAAATATGCCCATGGCAGCCATCTTGTTTTTCAAAATGAGGCCGAAAATATTTCCAGTCAAGATTTTATAAAGCGGAACATATTCTGCAAATTTGAGATCTCTACCTATTAGTCCTGCGCCGATTAGTGGTCCATTCGATGCATTGATCGATGATGGCATCACTTTCAATGCATCGATCAAAAAAGCCAAAATTCGGGATGCCAAAAAAGGTTTGAGTTCTAGTATGTTTCCAGTCAAATCAAACAACAGAGGAAGTGATTTTCCGTAAAATAAACATGGAGCAGTTTTTGTCCCAAAGAAATCGCCTTAGAATTGTTGAAATGTACAAAAATATTACATGAAAGTTTGGATTAGTTATTTACTCTGTAAATTTTGTATGATTTTAATGTCTGCCGATGCATCGAATGATGCATCGATCACATGTGGGTGATAATCGAGTGGTTTCTGCGGACCGAGTCGCAGCACTACTACCTATAATACCTTTGCTCTAGAGGGCCAACAAAAGTCCTTCCTTTAAGTCGAATAAACGTCCCTGGGGACCATCTTGTTTTTCAAAATGAGGCCAAAAATATTCCCAGGCAAGATTTTATAGTTATGAATATATCCTACAAATTTGAGAAGGCTAGGTAAAATATTTGTTTTTTGTTAGAGCAGTAACAGCCAATAATATGGTATATGGCCTCACAGTCTAAGGAACCATTTTGAGTCATTTTAGCAAGCCTAAGGTGACCTTGAAAACAATAGCCAAGGTCAACAAACTGCATGCTGGTACTCCATCATGTACTCAACCTCCAAAGCCATTTTCAATAGTTTCTATGCAATACAGTCAGCATTAACAGTGATTCTGCTACATGAAAAGTCTGGCCGGACATTCTGTCCTAAGACTAGGAAAACGTTTAGGACATTTTCAGAGAATTTAGGACAGAATTCTTGTCAATCAAATTTTCATTCTACAGGTTGCTAAAATTAAGTCATTAAAGTCAATGACCCTATATGAATGGGATATAAAGTAAAATTTACTGAATCATAATAAAAATCTCATTTTAGTTAAAATGTCAAAAAGTCTTTATGATGTTCAATGATCATGTATTACTAAAACGAGAACTCACGGCCACAGAACCTAAGTATGGTGAATCGGTGATCCATGAGATTTTAATGCTATTAAAATGTCCACTGGCAGTAAACATTACAGCTAGCAAAATAAACTTTCAATCTGATTTTTTTTTCAGTGCAATTATTAATAAAAAGAAATATTAATCAAAGCAAAAATTCAGAATATTACAGTAAAATTTATGTGGAACCCTACAGAAAACAAAATCTACAATTACACGAAAATACCAGACGACCATAATTAATATTCATATGAGAAGATATGAGGACACAGATTTCCCCTGGGATTTCCTTGCAATATTTTATGAAAATCAAATACTTTAAACTCGAGAACTCATGACCATAGCACCCAAGTCATTAATATTCATGAGAAGATATGAGGACACGGATTTCCCCTGGGATTTCCTTGCAGATCACGTGGCTTGTCACGAGATTTCATAAAAGACGTCTAGACCTTGCTACAATAATTTAAAATCACGTAGATCTCGCGAGATTTTAGGGTTGTAACGTGACTTCATATTTTGTAAATAAAAAGACATCTAGATCTTCTATTATCGCCCACGGATACAACTCGGACAATATGTCCTAATATTCTATTTAAAATTCGGGGTTTTGTTGCAAAATTCGGTCAATGACCGATGGCCGACGCGAATCTGAAACCCTGATTAAGTGTGACAATATCTCCAAAAAGGCCAAAAATGGTCTCGGTGAGATACTTTGGTGGTCTGTAGATGACCTTCAATGAAGAGCTTCAAGGTCAAATTTCTGCATACTTACAGAGGACATATATATGTATTATATATACCACCCATAGGATGATGTAACTTTCTGTATATGAGAACTGGGCAAAAATGTGAAAAATGGCCAAAATCTGACCTTTAAGAGGCCACTAGTGACCTTGAAATTGAAGGTCAAGGTCACAAAACAATAGTGTTCGTGGCATTGCCCATATATACCCACATACCAAATTTGAAAGGGCTAACTAAAATATTTTTTTAAGTTATCACATCCGAAAGGAAATTTCTGCGGCGGCGGCGGCGGTGTGACCGTACTGAATCTAAGTATCCCTGACTTTCATCCGGGGATACAATAAAACAACATATTAATGTACTCTCAGGTAAGATATTAGTTGGGTGAACCAATATAGTTTGCAAGGTCCAGGGCTTCAAGTGACAAAATGTGCATACACTTGGTCTTTGTGGACACTCTTAGACCTCAAGGTGAGCTAGATGCTCTTTGGGTATACATATCCTGAAAACATGGTGAAAATCCATGTATGGGTTTAGGCTGTAGAACACCCATAAAGTTTAAGAACCAAAAATCCTAAAAGCATTACCATGGCAGATCCTCTTGGGCTAAACATATCTTGAAACATTGGTGAAAATTCATTCATGGCTTAGGGTTTTGGATGGCGCAGGGAAGGACTATACCCCAACCTTAATGGGCTAGGGTTAAAAATGTGTTATACCATGTACTAGCGTTACGACTGAAAGGAAATTTGTAAACCGGCTAACAAAACAAAACTTCACTGAAAACCAGATTCATTCGAATTAGTATACACTTAACTGTAAAATCTTCTACTAGTGTACATAAAACTGATCAACAACTAAAATGTGGTTTATTTTGTAATAAATATAGAAGTTTCGGATACATTAATACACTATATATTTCTGTGCAATATTTTATACATTTATTGTACAATATGTGGTTTAGGAGGAACCAGTTGTTAACATCTGTAACTTGCTTTCATTCACTACTAACTGAATCAAATAAAAACCAATTATCCGGTTTGTCATTTTAACTCTACTATGTACTTAAAAGTATATATAAGAAGAACATATTAATTGTGTCAGTGTCTGTGCCAGATGATTCTTTTAGCATTCACTCATGTACCTTGAAATGTCAAGAAAGGGGGCGGAGTTGGCTTTTTCATCAGGGAGGACCTGAGTTTTGAGCAAGTTTCAAAAAACAGTTATCAGGCTTTTGAAATTATCTCCATTCAGATTAGCACTGAGGGTGCTAAAGATGTTATATTTCATGTAGTCTATAGGCCCCCAAATCTCTCAAAGTCCCAGTTCCTAGACGAATTTGGCATGTTCCTCGAAGGTGCTGCTTTATCAGGCTATGAAAATATTCTCCTTGGTGATCTTAATTTTCATTTGGATAAACATGACACCTGGACATTGAAATTTTATGATATCCTTGAGCAATTCAGTTTTACACAACTTGTCAATACACCCACACATATTCAGGGTCATATTTTGGATGCTCTTTGTGTGAGGGATTCCTTCTCCTGGGCCATTAGTCCCAAAGTTATTGGGGGACTATCAGACCACCAGGCAATCATATTCAGTTTTATCTTCCCTGTCAGGGAATCCTGTAAGTTTCAATGTGTTCCCATCCGTAAAATTCACAAGATAAATATTACAGATTTTAGAATGGATATCCTGAAATCCGACCTCATTAGATGCCCGTACAAAACTGCCAGTCTTCTTAGTCATCAATACTTTAATACTTTGAGAAGCCTTCTTGACAAGCACGCCCCAATCATGAAGAAAAATATACCGAGACATGCCGAGACTGGCTTCATGAACTGTGACATCCTCAAAGCAAAACGACTCAAGAGGAAATATGAGCGGGCATGGCGTCGTGAAAACTCAGCCAGTAATCGTAGCCGATACCGGGCTGCAATCAACCACTATAATTTCCTGCTAGAGAAGTCCAAATGCAATCATTATTCCAACATTGTGGCTGAAAACCAAGGAAATCCCAAGGCTCTGTGGAACTGTTTCAAAAAGATCTTACACAGATCCTCTGCTGTTGTTCTACCAGACTACACAAATAAAACTGACCTTGCAAATACTTTCTGCAAGTTCTTCTATGACAAAATCCTCAAGATAAGATCCACACTGCAGTCATCAATACCATCTTCAGTTACTAGACCCAACCCCACCAAAAATACTCTGTCCTCTTTCACACCTGTGTCCGAGGAAGAACTACTCAAAATTCTAAAGTCCTCACCGTCCAAATCATGTGACCTTGACCCGATTCCGACGTCACTGGTCAAGGAGTGTGCTGATATTCTCATCACCCCCATCACTAAAATTGTAAACTATTCAATCACAGAAGGTAGTTTCCCCTACTGTTTTAAGATGGCACATGTCACCCCCCTTCAAAAAAAGCCGAGCCTTGATAGAAATATCCTCAAAAACTACAGGCCGGTGTCAAACCTCAGCTTTATATCTAAACTTATTGAGAAGGTGGTGGCAAAGCAGCTAAATGAATTTATTTCACACGAGGGGCTCTTAAATGTCAACCAGTCTGCTTATAACAGTTCTCACTCCACTGAAACCGCATTGTTGAAGATTCAAAATGATATAGCTCTCTCAGTGGACTCAGGAAAGGCAGTGGCCCTGACGTTATTAGACCTATCAGCAGCGTTTGATACGATTGATCACTCTCTTTTATATGACTGCTTGCATGACTGGTTTGGTCTAGATGGTACTGTTTTGTCATGGATCAAATCGTATCTTTCAAACCGTAAACAAAGAATTAAAATAGGTGATAGTTTCTCTGAGGCGGTAATTCTCCCTTTCGGAGTCCCCCAAGGCTCTGTACTGGGTCCTCTCCTTTTCACCCTTTACACTAGTCCCCTCAGTCAAGTTATTTCAAAATTCAATGTTACTCATCACCTATATGCCGATGACACCCAGATCTACCTAGCAGTTGACTCCAGGAATTTTGACTCTAGCATGGAAGACCTGACCGAGTGTCTCAAGTCTGTACAGGAATGGATGGACGGTGTCAAACTAAAACTAAACCCAGAAAAAACCGAATTTATCATTATAGGTCAAAAAGCCATCAGAGAGTCACTTGCACCAAATTTTCCTGTTCCACTCCTCTAAAACAATATCTCTCCCTCAGTGGAAGTAAAAAACCTGGGTGTTATTTTCGACTCAGACAACTCCTTTGACAATCATGTTGCCAAGGTTTGCAGAGCATGTTACTATCATCTTCGTGATTTGCGACGAATTCGCAAATTCCTTGGAGTTGAGACAGCAATACTTCTGGCAAACGCTATGGTCAGTAGTCGTCTAGACTACTGTAACTCTTTACTCTATGGGGTAAGCAAGTCCAACATAGCCAAACTACAGAGAGTCCAGAATGCTCTTTGTCGCATCATCTTCAGACTTGACAAACTGAGTCATGTTACACCCTTTTTGAAAAAACTCCACTGGCTCCCAATTCAACATCGCATCCTGTTTAAGTACAACCTCTTGGTATTCAAGGCTATTAATCTTTTACAGCCCCCGTATCTTTCAGCTTTAATAAGATCGAGCAGTCTCACTCGTGGCAACAGGCTATCTATCTCCTCAACCCGCCCTTAATAAGCACATAGGAAGGCGTGGCTTTGCAGTAGCTGCACCAGCCGAATGGAACAAGCTGTCACAGACTGTCAGATCTCAACAAACAATAGATGGTTTCAGAAGCCATCTAAAGACCTACTTGTTTAGGCTGGCATACCCCCCACCTTAGTTATACCCTGGCGGGCGCTTTTTAGATGTCGACCCATGCCTGTCCCTGGACTCTCCCTTCTTGGACTCAAGCGCATTAGAGGATTTGCATCAATTTTGCGCTATATAAATCCTACTATTATTATTATTATTATTACCCTGGGGGATCAAACATTTTGTTGAAATCGCTCTTTCTCACACCATTTCTTAAATAATTGCGTCTTTGCATTTAACGTAGAAATTCAAGTTGGCCAACCAAAATAGCAGGAAAACAGTTGTTGGCAAAAACTGCCACGTGACTCTGCATGTACCCTGCGGGCCAAATTTCGTCAAAATCGCTCTATCTTGCTCCGTTTCAGAGGTTATTAAAGATTATTCCTTTTCACCGAAAAGAAAAATTGTAGTGTTTAATCGTTAATAAGTCAGCCACTTTGTATTGGATCACTTCCAAAATGTTATGATTTCCAGATATCTGTATAACAAACCTACTTGCCAAATTTCACCACCTATGTGAATAGGTGTAGTGCTCTTTAAGTTGTCATCTGGACAAGCACACCCCTTTTAAAAAACATGTTTTTGGTCCTGTGACTTCTCTGATTGGTCAAAATGTCATGAGACTATATTTAGAAATTTTCCCCAGGGCTACTGCATACGAGTGCCAAATTTGAAAACATTCCACCCAGTTGTTGCCGAACTATACAAAATGTGGGACCAGGTGGCCCCATTGGCATGAATTTATCCTTTATACAAACAAGCCTCTCACAACGACCATAAAATCATAACTGTGAAAAAAAATCACTGATAAGTTAACCAACAGTTATCAAAAAAAGAACAGTTTTGTTAGAAATCTTTTTGAGAATGCAAGATGATTCTAGGCCTTAAAAATGATTTTTGTTACTTTTTACTTGGTAATACTTAATATTACTGAATAGTTCATGGGTTGACATTAACTTAAATATTGATATCAAACTTTAATTTAGCCTTCATATCAATCAACATTAAAAAAAATCATTTTGCACAGTAAAAATATACATTTTAATTTTATGTCAATTTAATCCAGGGATTAGTAACTACAAAGGCAATCAAAATCTCATAAATAACACAGAATAAATACTGACCGCTTCAATATATAGTACTGATAAACTGCAAAAATATTTGCAAACAGTGGCCAGTTGGTTGATTGAAACAGTATTTAGATGTTAGACTGGGTCTGGGAGATTATGATTGAGACCAAATTTATGCCAGCAGATCTCACAGTGTCAATAACTTATTCCCTGTATTTACACATACAACATTATGTTCACAAGCACAGACTACTGTAACTTGAGGGCACATTAAGCATCCTGCCCCAAACCAATTATTATAGCTTGTGTACAAATCTCTGCCCTTGCTGACTCATACTAACCATCTGAACCCAAACATATTGATCCTGTCATTCAAGTGCTCTGTGTGTACATGTGTAATGCCAAAAACAATACATTGCATTAAACATAAAGAAAAACAGAAAATAACTTCATATATTTGATACACGGAAGTTACGTCTACTTGGAAAACTCAGAGGGTATAGTTGTTCACAAAAACAGAAATCTTCAATTAGTTTACCTCAGAAATGAAATAAATGTAGAGATTAAACTATAATTGTTTACAATAGTCATATGAGTATGACTCATAAGATACTGTGACCCTGATAAGGGATACTTTGAGTTTTCAAAAAAAAATCACTGAAACCGCTGCCTGTTTATCTCCATCAACACAAAAAAAGTATATATTAAATCTTTTTCGCCAATAATTTCATCTTTCATCATTTTATTCAACTGAGAATGAACCTTCATTCAAATCATACATATACATATGTAATCACATTTTTATATTTTTCTCTGAAAGTCATCAGTAAACTGTTGACACATCCTGGGTGACAGTTGAGAATTTAAGCTTAAACATCGTAAACACTGAATAGAAAATAGCATCAGAGATGCCTGTACCCCATAGCCTGGGGAAATAGTTTTCAACACCATGAGATATAGAAGTAGTGAAACAGTAAAAAGATTGGGATACTTTCAGAGCAGTGTCAGTTATAGAACGGTCCAAATCATGTTTAAGTACAGAAAATAACATCTAAGAGAAAGAAAAAACAATGCAATAGCAAGATGACAGCATTAATCAATAAACTAAAAATTATGACGCTGTAAAACTGATTAATATTAGAATAGATATCAATGGAAATAGCATAATTATGAAAAAGTACACATAATAATCAATTGCAGCAATCCATATATCTATGTCATAAGAGAAGCATGTCTGAAATATGGCAAAGTGAACACACTTTGGCAGAGCCAAGGCTAAAGGTCACACAAGGATGCACACCTACACCCCCTAACCAATGTCCCTACCAAGTGTCACCGTCTGAACCTTATGGGTTAAAGGTCAAATCGAGACCACACCTACAACCCCTAAGCAATGTCCCTACCAAATATCAACTTCCTATTGCCCAGACAAAATTTTAAAAGTCAAGATCACTACAGCTAGATCAAATATCAACTTCCCATTGCCCAGACAAAATTTTAAAAGTCAAGATCACTACAGCAAGATCAAAGGTCAAATGAAGGTCACACCATGACGTTGCACACCCACAAGCTACAACCAATGTCCTGAACAAGTAACAACATCCTACACATTAAGGTTTTCAAGATATAGCCCAGACAAGATATTATAGGTCGTCACTACGGCAAGGTTAAAGGTCAAATAAAGTTCACACCATGACACTGCACACCTCCAACCCCCAACCAATGTCCCTACCAAGTAGCAACCAATGTCCCTACCAAGTATCAACTTCCTACACCTTACAGTTTCTGAGATATAGCCCTGACAAGATTTTATAGGTCAAGGTCACCATGGCAAGGTCAAAGGTCAAATCAAGATCACACCATGACGTTACACACCTACAACCCCTAACCAATGTCCCTACAAAGTATCAACTTCTTACACCTTAAGGTACTGAGACATAGCCTGGACAAGAATTTATTGGTCAAGGTCACTACAACAAGGTCAATGTCCCTACCAAATATCAACTTCCTATACCTTACAGTGCCCAAGATATAGACCGGATAAGATTTTATAGGTCAAGGTCAATATGGCAAAGTCAAAGGTCAAATCAGGGTCACACCATGACGTTGCACATCTACACCCCGACTAATGCTCCTACCAAATATCCACTTCCTACACCTTACAGTTTCTGAGATATAGCCGGGACAAGATTTTCAAACTCAAGGTCACTACCGCAAGGTCAAATCAAGGCCACACCATGACATTGCACACCTACACCCAACAAGCAATGTCCCTGCCAAGTATCAACTTTGTACACCTTCCAGTTTCTGTGATACAGCCCAACTTTTCCCACCACCAGCCCGCCCATCAGGACACCATGGGTGAAAACAATACCCCAACAGGCCTACACCCGACAAGCAATGTCCCTACCAAGTATCAACTTTGTACACCTTCCAGTTTCTGTGATACAGCCCAACTTTTCCCACCACCAGCCTGCCCATCAGGACACCATGGGTGAAAACAATACCCCAACAGGCCTTTAGGGCTGTGGGGTAAAATGTTAATTTAATAAATGCTAGTTTGAAAAGAAGAGTTTCCAGATGAGATTTCAGCTGCATCAGTCTCATGACAGTACAGGGTTTAAAAGTGGTAAAAATAGCCAGCCTTGGCAGGCTAGAACCCCAGCCCGCAAGTACAACTAAATGGGCAACAACATTGAGATTTGGGAAAATCTAAAGAACAACTTCAGTTGTAAGAAGTATATAGAATCCACCAAAAATTGTCAGATGTAAGATTCACAGGCCATGATTTTTTACAAGTTGTTTTCATATTTTGAAGTCCCAGAACCAATTATAAGGGGAATATAAGACTTATACATACATATATTTTAATACAAAGTTGTTGTTTTTTTCATCAAGAGAGCACAAATTAACATAAAACCTAAGTTAACATAAGGTACAATCACTGTTAGAACTTATGAGTTTTATATGTCTTTCTGATATTTTTTTATTTATATATAAGTTTTACAAAAATGCTCTACTTTGTTACTCATGTTAATCCCAACAACACATATCCGATATACGACACTTGTATTGATTGAATTCTAACTGAACTTTCCCTTCTTGTAATTGTAGTTGTAATTGAATGAAAGTAGTTGTAATTGTAATTGATTTTTTTCAGTCTATTGTAATTGTAATTGTATTTGTAATTGACCACTGGTAATTGAAGAAGTAATTGTAATTGATCAAAGTAATTGACCCCCAATCCTGATATAAGTCCCTTTTAGCATGATGTCCCTACATGACCTTGAAGCAGGGGTCAAAGGTCAAATTTGTCACTTGCAGAAGATTTGCAGAACACGATTTCCAAGGAATTGTTTTCTCATTCTTAACTCCTAGGACAAACTAGATTGGGCCAACTCGGCGCCAACATATCCCCAGACAGGTCATCACTCACGCCACAGGTTTTGATCGTGAATTTTTTATGTAAACCATTTGTTGTATGCCATAAATATTGGGAAAACATAATTACCCATTATTATATGAACTTCAGCACATCAATCTACTATGTTTATATTTTCCTAAGGAAAATGGTGCATCCCCAGACGTCGAATACATAACTCAACATATCATATTTTCAATCTTCCTGCAATGATAACTCTGAACCTATTTTCAAAGTATTTAAATGATTGATGATTGAATGTCCATTCAAAGAGATGGAGTGCTACAGCATAAATGGTAAACAAACACTCTGATATATTTAAAAGGGGTAATCAAATACAAAAAGCTCAGTTAATCTTATCACTATAATAAAATCAAATATATAAATAAGGAATGTCCAACAGGAAAATTATATCCCTCCAGATTTAAATATAAATTATCAAACCACAAGAACAGATTTATAATAATAATTCAGAATCGAGAATTTTAAGTATGTGATTATCAACTGAAATGAGTTCATAACTGTAGGAGCTGTGTCAAAATTAACTGAGGCAAGTTGAATAAAACTGGGCTAGTTGAGGGTTAAAAATCCCCTATTTTTACTACATAAGGCTATAATTTCATTAATATTGGGACTTAAAGGTCACCAGAAAATAACGGTGTCAATTTTGCCTACTTGAATATGTTTAACCAGTTTCACTTTAAAAAGTTAAAAACTCAGCAAGCAGAGGGATAACACACAAAAATAAGTTCTTAAAAGCCTAAGATAGCCATAAAATCATTAATATTCAAAATTTAAATAGACAGGCACTTCCTTTGAAAAATTCAAAGATTTGAAAAAAGTCCTAAGTGGGGTCTTTATGGGCCCCAAATTGCAAATTTAATAAGTAAATTAAATTTTTATAAGTTAATACCCTATCCAATGGACAATAGCTTATCCGGTCGGCGCGGACCGGCCCGCCAAACGTCAGAAAAAGACGGCCTGTGTCTCCACCGGCTAGGCTGGTCCAGTACTGTGCACTCGCCAGATGGCGTGTCGTACTTCCTTCCTGTCTAGACAGAGTGACGTCATAGCATCTTTTTCGTTGTCTAAACCAATTAGACCCCTAGTAGACTGATAGCGGGGTCGGAGGGAGGGTCTTGTGTGTCCATTGGATAGGGTATTAACTTATAAAAATTTAATTTACTTATTAAATTTGCAATTTTATTGCGTTAATACATCCTATCCAATGGACAATAGCTGAATAACTACCGCTTGGTCGGCGGGTAAGTTACTAGGGACTTGTGTGAACTCATGATAGAGATAATGAAAACTCCGTCTTTAAGCCTGGGTAGACCTTGAAGTCAAACACCCCTAAGGCTCTGGACGAATATCATCATCCGGTTAACCGGACTGGAACCGTCAGAGTCGACCTTGCCCCCCCCCGCCCCCTTTTTTTACAGACCTGCTCAGAGGTAGGGGAAGAGAGGGATGAGTTCAGTCCCATAAAATTAAGTCTCCCGGAGGAAGTACGTGAGATTTTTTTTTTTTTTTTTTGCTCCTTAACTATATGTGCAATATATACAAATATGTACGACTATTTACATAGGTACAGATCTCCTCTAGGTACCAGTCTGTTGGTGGATCTGCTGAGCAGCCACAGCAGGACCAAGATGGTAGAGCTCTGAGTCAGCCCAAGCCACATCCTTCAGATAGAATTGAGTGAAGGTATTATGAGATTTCCAGTGGCAGGCTGATAGGATCTGCTCCAAGGAGACTCCCGACTGGAAGGCCTTAGAGGCAGCGAAGGCCCTGACATCATGAGCTTTAACTTGATGCAGGGTGTGGTCTTGCTGATCCGAGAGCTCATAGCATAGGATCACAGTTTGTTTGATCCATGAGGAGATAGTGGCAGGCTAGATGTCTTTGTCGAAGCCTTTCTTGAAGGAGACAAAGACTAGTTCCTTGTGCTGCCTGAGGTCTGAAGTCCTGTCCAAATAGTTGCGCAAGGCTCTGACTGGACAAAGGGATCTGTCAGACTTGAGGGATTTATCTAGAGTATGAGCCAGGGCTGGTATGACCACTGGGGCTACACTCTCCGGACCCTCTTTGGCCAGCTGGTTCTTGGAAAGAAAGCTGGGAGATGGAAACAAGGACACCTTAGACCATTCGGATTGATGTCTGATGTTCTTGTGCTGCCATGCATGGATCTCACTCCTTCTTTTGCCAGAGCCTAAAAGGCTAAAAGGAAGACAGTTTTGAAGGTCAGGTGCTTCAGAGATGCCTCCCTAAGAGGTTCAAAAGGAGCCTTTGTCAGCTGGTGTAGGACCAGGGAAAGGTTCCAGGAGGGAATCCCCCTCCGCCCTTTGGGTCTATCTCTGTGGAAACTTTCCAAGAGACGAGTGAGATTATCATCTTTGCTGATATTGACTGTTGTATTGCCCAGTTTATCAGCAATGGCAGACCTGTATCCATCAATGGTGCTGGGTTGTAACTTCTTGTCCTCAAAGAGGTACATTAGGAAGTCAGCCACCGACTTTACAGGTGGTGACCTGAAGTCCACCTGATTAGTGACGCACCACTTGGTAAAAATGGCCCACTTTGCCTCATAGACTGATCTGGTAGATCTTCTTTGAGGAGCCTCAATTCTTGCTGCCACTGTCTTAGAGAAGCCCTGTTCTCTGATTTTTGTGGCTCTAGGAGCCAGGCATGGAGATTTAGATTTGTCAGATTTCTGTGAGGGATTTGATTGAAGGGCTGTGTCAGCAGATTGGGCCGGTTGGGCAGGCTGAGAGGGACCTGACTGGACATGGTCACCAAGTCCCAAAACCAAGGCATGTTGGGCCACCCCGGGGCAATCAGGATGAGTCTCTTGCACGGGGAGTCCAGTAGCTTCTCCACCACTTTGCCCAATATGGCGGTCAGTGGGAAGGCGTATGCGTCCAGATCCTCCCATGGCAGAGTGAGTGCATCCACTGCTACAGCCAGGGTATCCGGTACTGGAGAGACAAACAGAGGTAACTTGTGGTTGAACCTCGTGGCAAATAGGTCTATCTGAGGCCGGTGCCATTTGCTGCATAAGCTTTGAAAAACGTCCGGAAGGAGGGACCATTCTGTTTGGATGGTCTGATTGAGCCGGGATAGCTTGTCTGCTATCACATTTAGTCAGCCAGGGATATGTCGGGCTTTTAGAGTCACTTGTCGCTGGGAACACCAGGTCAAGATTCTCCACAGTAGGGCACACAGTGGGCCCGACTTCATACCTCCTTCTTTGTTTATGTAAGCCACCACTGTGGTATTGTCTGTGGCCACTAGGACTATTTTGTCGGTGCAGAGGTCTTGGAACTCTTTCAAAGCCAAAAGGACTGCTTTCAGTTCCAGGTAATTTATGTGCAGCTTGCTTTCCCGCACTGACCAGGACCCCCTTGCAGTGAGCTCGTTTAAATGAGCGCCCCAACCTTCTTTTGATGCGTCTGTAAACATTTGCAGAGCATGCTTTATGGGGTGTAATGGTTGACCTTGAAGCACATTGCTTTCATTTAGCCACCATTGTAAGTGTGGGTGCAGGGATCTGGGGAGAGGGATGACCTTCTCTAGAGATTCCGGTACCCTCCAATTGTTTTTGAGATGCTACTGTATGGGTCTCATGTGTAGTCGGCCTAGATGAACTTGTTTCTCTGTGGCCGTTAGTAGGCCTATTAAGGACATGAACTGCCGGACCGGACAGGCCGGTAGAAGCAGTAGTGATTTTATTTTGTCCTGCAGGCTTTGCCACCGGTCTGGGGTCGGTCTGACCCGGCCGGATCTGAGGTCGAACTGGTAACCTACAAAGTTGAAGACTTGTTTTGGCTCCAGTTCCGACTTTTCTGAATTCACTAGCCAACCTAGCTTCTGACATATTCTGACTAGGGTTTGTGTGTTTTGCAAGCAAATTGAGTGGGATTTGGCCCTTACCAACCAGTCGTCTAGGTACTGGTGGATTCTTATACCCTTGTGACCGGCCATCAACTTCACCTCCTTGGCTATTACTGTGAACTCCATGGGAGCTGTGGAAAGACCAAAGGGAAGAGCCTTGAATTGGTATGTCTGACCTTGAACATGGAATCTGAGATATTTCCTGGACTGTTCCTGTATAGGTATGTGGAAGTAGGCATCCTTGAAATCTACTGAGGTTACCCACTCCCCTTGCCGGAGGGATGTTCTGATGGTTTCCGGTGTTTCCATCCTGAATTTCTCGGTCTTGAGAAAGAGATTCAGTTTGCTTAGGTCTAAGATGGGCCTCCATTTGTTGTTGGGTTTGGGAACTAAAAATAGTTGGTTGAAAAATGCTAGAGATGTTTGGTTGTGGACCCGTTCCACAGCATTTTTGTCTATAAGCTGTTGCAATGCTTCTAACAGGTAGCTGTTCCTGTGAAGATTGGAATAGCGGCTTATGACTGTGGGAAACCTTGAGAGCTTGGGTCGGTTCTGGAAGGGGAGGGTGTAGCCCTGTTTTAGGATTTGAAGTACCTTGGGCCCGGCACCCATTTGTGACCAAACTGTCCAAAAGTTTTGAAGCCTTGCCCCTACAGGAAGATTTAAGGCAGCATTTTGTACATTTATGGCAATTGAGTGACACAAGAAACACTTTTCACAGATTTTAATGAGCAACTCTTTGGATAACATTCTGCCTGCCCGGGACTTAGCTCTTTCTTTTGTGAGTGCCCGGGCGCAGAAGAAACATGAAAAACAACAGGATGCTTTGCATTTAAAGTTTCTAGTGTCTGTGAGCTCCCGGCCAGCAGTCTTACATTGGCTTGTGTTACAGAGTGATTGTCATTTATAAGACTGCTGGCCCTTGGCTGGTCGGGATGAGTAGGTGGAAGCACGACCTCTGCCTCTCTTGAAGTTTCTCTTGCCGATCGTCTTCCATGCTGGTTTATCCGACCTTGAATCCTTATAGCTTGATTTCCTGTCCTGCCGTTCATACGGGTGGTACCGACCCTTGTTATGAGAAGAGGTTGAGTGTCCCTTGGACTCAAACTGGGCTATGTCTTCTTCGGCTCTCTTAACCACGGATTCAGGAAATAGGGTGGCAATATGGAGAGGTGCCGACCTTAAGGCTGTCAAGATGTCCGGTTTGATTCCGGTCCTAAGATGGCTGAGGTAGGCATCCCTGCGTACAAGAGTGAGATTTCCCATGGACACGAAGACGAAGTCTGACAAGTGTTCCATGGCTTTTGCTGCTGCCTGGGATATACTGGAATTGAAATCCATTAGGTAATTCAGTTCATCAGCTGCTGCAGTCAAATTGGTGGAGCCATTGCCTTTATTTTCTGACTTTACAATTTTAAGTTGGCCTTTCATCTGTTGTTGTACCTTGAACAGGCACCTGTTAAAGCTCGCCGTTTGGTTGCATATAACGGATGCCTCCCTAGCTGATCTCTCCCACCGACATAAGGTCTCTTGTGAAATCCTACGGGAAGCTGGTGGGGTAGAAGACAGTCCCGTATACTTTGCTATGCGGCCATAACTGCTGTTTAACTTTGAGGAGTCGGTAGACCAGTGTGAGACTTGAGACGGGTTAGCTGTAGTGTCCGTGTGGAGCCCGTACCATTTAGCTTGAGATCTGGCCGGTCTGAGGAAAACATCTTTGGGTAGACCACCTGGTTCAGATCCGCGGGTAGGGTAGCCCTCCACTAGGGTAAGGTTTAACTTGGCTAGTTTGCGGCACAACCAATCTTCAGTCGGCATTTTTACCGACACCTTGCTTGGGTGAGCAGTCTTGGGCCCTGCAAAAGGGTTATCGTCGGAGGTATTGGTGGTATTATCCAGTTCCGGGATGTTGGACCAGCCCATAAAAGAACGTATGCCTTGCATAGTGTCTCTGTAGTTTTGTTCCTCCGACACTGGTTGATCCTGGTCGGCAACCAGTTGATCCGGGTCTTCAGAAAGTTCACCTTCTTCCTCTGCGTATAAGTCCAGAGGGGGTTGGTCCGACAAACTATCAGCCCCTGATGACAGGCTAGATATGCTATCCCTTCTGGTTTGATGTAATGCCGGTGAACCGGTGTCAGTAGGATCAGAGAACAGTGACCGGTCGGTAGCAAGTGGTCGGTGAGTGTCCTGAGGGTCGGTACCACAATCCATAGTGCTAGGTCGGTGAGATTTAGTTTTACTGGCAGGCTGATGCGGGGGAGCAGAGGAGCCCTGTCCAGGAAACTTAACCGCTGAAGTCGGTCGGCTGCTCTTAGTTTGACTGGCCGGCTGATGCTTATTAGCAGAGGAGCCCGAACCAGTAAACTGAATTGAAGATTGAGAGCTGGTAATTGCTTTACTGGCCGGCTGATGCTTTTCAGCAGAGGAGCCAGAACCAGGAAGCGAGGAAGTTGAAGGTCTGATGAATGGTTCAGATACATTCTGAGTCTGTGGAGGTGAGTGGGTCGGAGCCACTTTAACATCTGCAGTGAAGGTAGGTTCGAAACTCTTGGCCAAAATGAGGGCTTCTAAGCGACTAAAACGTTCCGACCATTTGTTGTCTAGTTCATTGAAACGTTCATCAGGGGTCGGTTGGCTGGAAGAAGCAGTGGCAGAGGGAGATTTTACCTTCTTAGGGTCTTTCTTGCATTCCTTCTTAAGCTTTTTCTCTGGTGGTGGGGCGGAAGCAGCAGTCTTAACAGTGCCTTGACTATCAATAGCCCCAATAACTTTAATTTTTAGGTCACCTTAAAGTCTCTAAAATGCCCACAGACACAGGGTGCCATAGCTGATTGCTGGAAAATCATTGATATGTTCTAAAAATTTATAAATATTACAGCTAGCTGTGTCACATTTGCACAAAATGTAAATGGCTAGGAAAGCTTGCCTGAGGGTAATTTTGGCCTTTTTTGAAAAAAAAGTGAGTGAAACTTATTCTCTGAGGTTTCACTTTTAAGTTTAAGTTTTTGTTTTTGTTTTTTGAAGAAGCTGTACATTACTTTTTTTCAAATTAGCTTAAGTTTTGAGATGGGCTGGACTGGCTGGGAGTGAAACTTATTCTCTGAGGTTTCACTTTTAAGTTTAAGTTTTTGTTTTTTGAAGAAGCTGTACATATAATTTAACAGCATGCCAAGAGGCAGAAGGTGAAAGATTGAAGCACCTACAG
This sequence comes from Sabellastarte sp. h YS-2021, assembly GCA_964017235.1. NCBI lineage: Eukaryota > Metazoa > Annelida > Polychaeta > Sabellida > Sabellidae > Sabellastarte > Sabellastarte sp. h YS-2021. The sequence continues at coordinate 145,205,795 of OZ024928.1, forward strand.
ATTCTCAACCACAGTTGGAGTTAGGAGATACTGCTGAGGATATAGAGAGAAGAAGAGAGGGGGGGGGGAGAGAGAGAGAGAGAGAGAGAGGTTGGAACGAGAGTGGATAGAGGGACTGAGCAGATGGAAGAGACTGAGGAAAGAACAGAAAAGCGACCTTGAACGAACACAGATACTGATCCAGAATCTACTCAATCCAGGCAGAAGGGGCAAATGAAGTCTATTTTCCCGAGTGATTCTGATGAGGAAGCCATTGTGGAGTCTGTTAAACAGCACAAGGAACTGTATGACAAGACTCATGCGAGGTCCAAAGACAAGCAGAGGAAGTAGGGACTCTGGGAAATAGTAGCAGCTTCCAGGAATTTATCTGTCAACACTGTCAAGAAGTGGTTCGAGACTCAATATACCAGATATGGCAAGCTCACTCACACGAAGTCAGGACAAGCTGCAGTGAAGAGCACCAAAAGACGACCTGGTTGAGAGACAGTTTTAGTTTTCTAAGAGGTCACATCAAAAGGAGGGGAGTGTTCAAGTCTTCCGCATTCAAGTCACCACTGTGACCTTCCAGGGCTACAGCCACAGCTTCAGTACCAGATACTTCACGGGAGACTGAATCTGAGATGGAAATCAACATAGCATCAAATGTTACATCAACCCTCGACCAAAAGCCCTTCACACCGACCAGCTGCTGTCGCTACCACCACTACTGAAGACCCAGTTTTAGATCAGTTCCAGCAGATGAGATTGATGCTTTCCAGTTTCTTGGGTGCACGTCAGGATTCTACTCCAAATCCATGACAGTCAACTATCTCTACTCTGAGATTAAACACCTGGAGGAGCGAGACTTTTTGACCTTCAGGAATGAGACCGTGGAACCTCTTAGTGGAATACAGTATATGGCCGAAGAACGTAAGAGACAGGTCACAACAACTCAACAGGTCACAAGATTTCAACTTCCAGAAGCAACACAGGCCACAGCAGGACGTGAATACATACTTACGATACCGGATACACAGCAAGTCTCCACACCAGCTGTACAGCCTACATAGATGGCAGCACCGCAACAGCCAATAGTGATTGCCAAGGTTCAACAACCACAGAGGTCAGCTTCAGCGTCATCACAGCCTGCATCTTTCATTGTTGTGGCTGACCAACAGCCTGGGACTTCCAGACAACTGATGCTTTGAGCACAACAAAGACATTTAACCGCCATCCATTGCCTCTGGGCAACAGGAAGACAGTCAACACAACACTTCTGGATTATCCAGTCTCTTTGGAAGTATTCCAAGCATACTACAGTACCAGCAGATCGACACACCACAACCATTTTCACCCTCCCAACTTCAACCAGCACCATCACCAGTGCCAACTACCACTCAGCAAGAACAAGCAAGACCTCCCAGCCAGTCCAGCCAGCAGTCAGCCCAAATCAGCAGATTAGCCTACATTAAGTCGCACCAAAAATGCCCTTATAAGGGCCACCCCAATCTTTCCAAAACAATTATTCAACTGCTTGTTCTTCCCAAAATCAAAATAAAGCACACCGTCCAACACTTACACTACCCCCAAATACATAACAATAATTGTGTGAATGAGTGAATGAATGTTTAACACAAATTAAATAAATTTAAACACACACACACACACACACACACACCCCCCCAAAAAAATTTTAAATGAATGTGTGGATGGACTGATGGACAAACAGACAGTATGACAAAGTAACACATTACAACTCACTGACCTAATGTTTCCCAACTTGCACAACACTTCATTTGTGAGTGTTTGTTTTTTAAGCAGATATAACTTTTAAGATGTGGAGGTTTTACTTGCAAACACTGATAGATGACAGCTTGTTCTCCCCTCAGTCTTCTTAAATCCTGTCCTCCTGCCCAGCCATAGCCCCTAGGTTATTGAAGTAGTCTTTCAGTAGGTCTCGTTTATGTTTGGCCTCCCTCGATGGGTTTCTAAAGTTATCATTCTGTCCATGCTCTGCCTGGTCTGCCTGTGGTGGTTGTATATTGTCTGCTGGGGAGGGTGGCCTGTCTCCTCCACCCTGATGACTTCTCAGCATATTATATAGTACCACACATGTTAACACAATGTCCCTCACAACTTTTGGCCTCTGCTCCATGGTGGTCAGTAGCACCCTGAACCTTCCCACTAATATTCCAAAAGCATTCTCGACCACCAGCCTGTGCCTGGATATCCTGTAGTTGGCTATTCTCTCTTCCCTGTTCAGTTGTCTTCTGCTGTAGGGCTTGACCAGCCAAGGCAAAAGGGCAAAGGCATCGTCAACCAACAGGAAGTAGTGTAGATTTGGTCCTCCAGGTCCTAGTGGTTCTGGTGGTGGTAGCCCCAAGGAGTCACTCTCCATTCTCAGTTTGCTACTGTTGAAAATCTGTGCATCTGATGAAATTCTGCTACGGTGGCTCTGTACACTTTGGGGACAAATTTACAAATGGTAGTTCTGCCAACCCTCCAATGGTACTGCAGTGAAGTGTAGCTTTCTCCTGTGAGTAAGTGTCTCAATGTAACTGCAAGTTTTAAATCAACTTCTAGTGGCTTCCTGAAGTTTGTGGTTGACTTCCTGAAGCCTGGGATAATTCTTTTTCAATTAAGTAAGAAAAGGCAGGTGGCATTATGATGAAATTCCTGTAACCTGGTATGTCAGTTGTGATTTACTCGTCGAAGAGTGTTCTATAGCATCCGCTCTCCTCCCTTTGCAGTATCAAGGACATAACCCATGGATTCTGTGGCTTCCTCCTTCTACGTGGTGGGGGCTGTCGCTGGGGTGGTGGTGCTGGCTGGGCAGGTGCTGGGTTCTGTTGCCTTCGGTGTCCTGAAATCATGATGAAATGTAACATATTCAACACAATAAAAAACCAAAGGACCCTCACCTTGTCGAACAGTTCCTCTTGATGTGTAGCTGTCATCTCTGCAATTGGAAACTAGAGGATCGCTCGCAAAGAAAAAAGATAATGTTTTTGCATAGCAAAAACAAAGCGTCCCGAAAAGGATATAAAGGTGAGTGCTAAAGTATTAAGAAAATGCTTCGTTTCTAGCCTTATACTGTTGTGGCAACCAAAGTCAGCGCAGTCTGCTCTATCTAGCACGGTTTTCACGATATAAGCATTTTTGTGTTTTGCAAAAAATAAAAAAATTAAAAATGTCCGCTATATTTGGCGAGACAAAAATATTTTGAAAATTGGCATGGCTACTCTGCAGAGATACCCAGCAGGTCCAAAATTTTGTTGAGTTCGCTCCATATAGCACAGTTTTCGAGATATAAGCATTTTTGTGTTTTGCAAAAACTTTGAAAATTCAAAATGGCCACCATTTTTGGGGAGACAAAAATTTTTGTCAAGACCACTGCCGTGGTGTGTATCTCCTGCCGAGCATTAAAGCAGAAGAAATAGCTTTTCCGAGATATTCACAATTTTTCATTTTCGTGTGTGAAAGGTCTTCCAAAAGTAGGTGAATGAGTTATTTGAGAAAAATTGGCTATCTGCAATACTATTAAGAGATAATTCACATTTACTCATTTTGAGTAGGTGAATAATTACCTATGGGTCTGAAACTTCACCAAGTGAAAGCTCTCCCAAAAGTAGGTGAATGAGTTATTTGAGAAAAATTGGCTATCTGCAATACTTTTAGAGATAATTCGCATTTACTCATTTTGAGTAGGTGAGTAATTAGCTATGGGTCTGAAACTTCACCATGTGAAAGCTCTCCCACAAGTAGATGAATGAGTATTTGATAAAAATTGGGTATCCGCAATACTTTTACAGATAATTAGCATTTACTCATTTTGAGTAGGTGAATAAATAGCTATGGGGCTGAAACTTCACAGAGTGAAAGCTCTCCCAAAAGTAGGTGAATGAGTTATTTGAGAAAAATTGGCTATCTGCAATACTTTTAGAGATAATTCACATTTACTCATTTTGAGTAGGTGAATAATTAGCTATGGGTCTGAAACTTCACCAAGTGAAAGCTCTCCCAAAAGTAGGTGAATGAGTTATTTGAGAAAAATTGGCTATCTGCAATACTTTTAGAGATAATTCGCATTTACTCATTTTGAGTAGGTGAGTAATTAGCTATGGGTCTGAAACTTCACCAAGTGAAAGCTCTCCCAAAAGTAGGTGAATGAGTTATTTGAGAAAAATTGGCTATCTGCAATACTTTTAGAGATAATTCGCATTTACTCATTTTGAGTAGGTGAGTAATTAGCTATGGGTCTGAAACTTCACCAAGTGAAAGCTCTCCCAAAAGTAGGTGAATGAGTTATTTGAGAAAAATTGGCTATCTGCAATACTTTTACAGATAATTCGCATTTACTCATTTTGAGTAGGTGAGTAATTAGCTATGGGTCTGAAACTTCACAGAGTGAAAGCTCTCCCAAAAGTAGGTGAATGAGTTATTTGAGAAAAATTGGCTATCTGCAATACTTTTAGAGATAATTCGCATTTACTCATTTTGAGTAGGTGAGTAATTAGCTATGGGTCTGAAACTTCACCAAGTGAAACCTCTCCCAAAAGTAGGTGAATGATTAATTTGACAAAAATTGGCTATCTGCAATACTTTATGAGATAATTCGCATTTACTCATTTTGAGTAGGTGAGTAATTAGCTATGGGTCTGAAACTTCACCAAGTGAAAGCTCTCCCAAAAGTAGGTGAACGAGTTATTTGAGAAAAATTGGCTATCTGCAATACTTTTAGAGATAATTCGCATTTACTCATTTTGAGTAGGTGAGTAATTAGCTATGGGTCTAAAACTTCACAGAGTGAAAGCTCTCCCAAAAGTAGGTGAATGAGTTATTTGAGAAAAATTGGCTATCTGCAATACTTTTAGAGATAATTCGCATTTACTCATTTTGAGTAGGTGAGTAATTAGCTATGGGTCTGAAACTTCACCATGTGAAAGCTCTCCCACAAGTAGATGAATGAGTTATTTGATAAAAATTGGGTATCCGCAATACTTTTACAGATAATTAGCATTTACTCATTTTGAGTAGGTAAATAATTAGCTATGGGTCTGAAACTTCACCATGTGAAAGCTCTCCCAAAAGTAGGTGAATGAGTTATTTGAGAAAAATTGGCTATCTGCAATACTTTTAGAAATAATTCACATTTACTCATTTTGAGTAGGTGAATAATTGGCTATGGGTCTGAAACTTCACCATGTGAAGGCTCTTCCAAAAGTAGGTGAATGAGTTAGTTTACTCTTTTTGAGTAGGTGAGCAATTAGCTATGGGTCTGAAACTTCACCAAGTGAAAGCTCTTTGGGATAGCTGCTCTGCAGAGATACCCTGAAGATAAAAAATTTCGTCGAAATCGCTCTATGTAGCACGGTTTTCGAAATACAAGCATTTTTGTGTTTTGCAATTTTGCGAAAAATTTGAAAATTCAAAATGGCCGCCATTTTTTGCGAGAAATTTTTGTTTGAAAATTGGCATGGCTACTCTGTAGAGATACCCTGCGGGTCAAAAATTTCGTCGAAATCGCTCTATCTAGCAGGGTTTTTGAGATATAAGCATTTTTATGTTTTGCAATTTTTGCGAAAAATTCGAAAATTCAAAATGGCTGCCATTTTTGGCGAGACAAAATTTTTTTGAAAATTGGCATAGCTACTCTGCAGATATACCCTGTGGGTCAAAAATTTTGTCGAAATCGCTCTATCTAGCACGGTTTTCGAGATATAAGCATTTTTGTGTTTTGCAATTTTTGCGAAAATTTCGAAAATTCAAAATGGCCGCCATTTTTGGCGAGACAAAATTTTTTTGAAAATTGGGAAAAGTACTCCGCAGAGATATCCTGCGGGTCAAAAATTTTGTCGAAATTGCTCTATCTAGCACGGTTTTTGAGATATAAGCATTTTTGTGTTTTGCAATTTTTGCGAAAATTTCGAAAATTCAAAATGGCCGCCATTTTGGGCGAGACAAAAATTTTTTGAAAATTGGGAAAACTACTCCGCAGAGATACCCTGCGGGTCAAAAATTTCGTCGAAATCGCTCTATCTAGCACGGTTTTCGAGATATAAGCATTTTTCTGTTTTCCTTATTTGGAAAATTCGTAATGATTAATTAATCATTAATTACTCGGCCATTTCTTGACCAATCAATGCCAAAATCTAATGATTTCCAGATTTTGATAGAATGAATGTATTTGCCAAGTTTCAGGTGAATTGATAAAATTCCTTTCAAGTTATCATCCGGACAAGCTTCCCCATCGAAAAAAGACATTTTTGGTCATGTGACCTCTCTGATTGGTTGAAATGTCCCTGCAGCATATTCAAAAAAATTCCCCAGGGCTACTGCCTAAACCTGCCAAATTTGAAAAGAATCCGCCTAACGGTTACAGAGTTATAAGGAAAACAAAATGCGGAGCCGGCGGAGCCGCAGGAGCCGGCGGAGCCGCAAGCTCTCCCATACACAAACAAGCGTCCCTTGCGGGACGCTTAATGAGTGGCTTCTGACAGATGACGAGGGGTCCATATAGTGTGATATGGATCAAGATTCTGGATCCCGACTATGGATACCGACCCCCAAAATCAATCAGTCCTGTCGTGATGGGTCGGGAAAGTGGTCCCAGCTTGTCTGTCTTTACGGCTTGTCTGTTAGGGGTTTAGGGCTTGTTGTACTAAAAACGTCCCCGACTCTATGCCTGGTCTGTGTAGCCATTACATTCTGTCGGGAAGTGTAGCATCTTGTCAGGGGTTTCTTAACTGACTCTGCATTTTCCAACTTTTTTTCTACGTTCCTATGAACATCACAACCAACCCTACAGTCTTAGGGTCAGTTGTAGGGTCGGCTCCAGTGGAACACCCACATTAATATAAAGTCTGGATTTTTGGCATATGTAAGGAGAATATAGTGATGTGTTCCCAGTTAAAATTTGAGCCAGACAAGCCGTATAGTTTGTGACCTAGAGGGCATTAAGTGGCCAAAAGTCAAATTTCTGACTTTAAGGTGGCCATATCTTCTTTATTATTGGGAGTTTAAGGTCAAATTAAATTAGGGTTCCTCTTCTGATGCAAATACATGCGTGTGCCAAGTTTGAATGAAATCCGTGAAAACAAAACAGTTTGAGTAATCACACACACAAGTCAAAATACACGGCAGAGGCACGACAGACATGAAACCAATACTTTCATCTGGGGATATAACAATGTAAAAAGACAAAATCTGCTATTTTATGACCCCAGTTTGACCCATAAAGGGGGTCAGAGGGTAAATCTGACTGGCTATATAGACCCTCCACATATGGTTTCCCAATACCTCTTAATACATTCTAAAGCTCTAAAAGCTAGAAAAAAGGAGATATTAGGCAAAAACACAAAATCGGCTATTTTATGACCCCAGTTTGACCCATGAAGGGGGTCAGGGAGTAAATCTGACTGGCTATATAGACTCTCCACATATGGTTTCCCAATACCTCTTAATACATTCTAAAGCTCTAAAAGCAAGAATAAAGGAGATATTAGGCAAAAACACAAAATCGGCTATTTTATGACCCCAGTTTGACCCATAAGGGGGGTCAGGGAGTAAATCTGACTGGCTATATAGACTCTCCACACATGGTTTCCCAATACCTCTTAATACATTCTAAAGCTCTAAAAGCAAGAATAAAGGAGATATGGACCCTAGTTTGACCCATAAGGAGGGGTCAGGGGGTAAATCTGACCAGCTATCTCCACTCTTCACATATGATTTCCCAATACCTCTTAATACATTCTAAAGCTGTAAAAGCAAGAATAAAGGAGATATAAGGAAAAAACACAAAATCGGCTATTTTATGACCCCAGTTTGACCCATAAGGAGAGTTAGGGGGTAAATCTGACTGGCTATTTAGACTCTTTATATATGGTTTCCCAATACCTCTTAACACATTCTAAAGCTCTAAAACCAATAATATAGGAGATATAAGATATGTCAAAATTGGCCATTTTATGACCCCAGTTTGACCCCTCCAGGTGGGTCGAGGGCAAATTTGACTTGCTTTCTAGACTCTCCACATATGGTTTCCTACTACCTCCCAATATATTTATGGCTCTAAATGCAATACTTAAGAAGATAATAGGGGGTTCACATGAATTTTAAGCTTTCTGGTTGGTACCTGTGAGAAAACCGCTCATTTTTCATCGGATCGCTCCCAAAATCTAATCAGCTCGCGTTTTTGATAGTATAAACATGTGTGTAAAGTTACAACCCTCTGCAGTCAGTAGATTTTGCTGAGCTTTGATGACGGGTGGGTGTACCCAAAAAAAACTAATTTTTGATCATGTGACCTTGATAACGATCAAAGGTCAAATTTAAGCATGTGGAAAAATTTTCCCGTGCCTAAGGTATATAACTGCCACATATGGTTAAAAAGCTTCCAATAATAAGGGAGATATGCAAGGGAGACCATAATGCGGCAGCGGCGAGGAAACTGACGCGAAAACAAATAAGCACCCTTTTCAGGGATGCTTAATTACTTAAATGCTTACCATGTGGAACTGAATGCTATTTCAGGCGGCCGCAGGCATCCGGCCAACGTCCAAGAAAAATAGACGTTTGGTGTTGACCAAATCCGTCTGTCTTGAGAATGCACCATAACAGTGTAATCCCGCGCATTGTCCTTCTTCTCTCGTTGTAAATTTAGCCCATACCCCCTCAGCTGTAATACAGCGGGGAGGCAGGGTGGGACTCTCTTCAGTTCCACATGGTAAGCTTGTAGCTTCTAAAAGCTACATTTAAGTAATTAAAATTTTTAATTTTATTGCGCTACAATAGCTTACCACGTGGAACTGAATGCTGAATCCAACCGCTAGGCAGGGGGATTACAGCTGAGACTGGAAGTATAGTCAATTTTTCTTGGATTTGAATTAAATAATACATTAGAATGGATATTTGAAAGACCAGGCTGAATCCCGCTTACAGAGTCCCAATTCCGAAAATCGGACCTGTAAGAAGCCAAAAACAGAAGATTAACTAGACTTATGCCGCTCGCTTAATTGCAAGCCGGTGGTATATCCCCGAGCATAGCAAACCTGTAGAAGCAATAATAACAGACATAGAGGCTGAAGATTCCTGATGTTATAAGCATTTTTAAGTTTGGCTGTCCTTGTTTGACCGTGAAGGATGGGCCCAAGGTCAAATCTGACCAAATAAGAAGATTTCTAGCCCATGATTTCCTATATGTTGTTTTTACATTTCAAACCTCTAGGACCCATAAAAAGCAAGTTATAAGCACTTTTACGTTTGGCTATCCTCGTTGGACCTTGAATGAGGGGGCCCAAGGTCAAATTTGACCACATCAGAAGATTCCTAGCCCATGATTTCCTATAGGTTGTTTTTACATTTCAAACCTCTAGGACCCATAAAAAGCAAGTTATAAGCACTTTTACGTTTGGCTATCCTCGTTGGACCTTGAATGAGGGGGCCCAAGGTCAAATTTGACCACATCAGAAGATTCCTAGCCCATGATTTCCTATAGGTTGTTTTTACATTGTTTCCAAACTACAAACCCCCAGGACTAATAATAAGCGAGTTGTAAGCACTTTTAAATTTGGCTATCCTCGTTTGACCTTGAAGGAGGGTTCCAAGGTCAAATCCGTCCACACCAGAAGATTCCCAGCCCATGATTTCCTATAATTATGTTGGTTTACCATCCGAAACCTCTAGGACCAATAATAATCGGGTTATAAGCAATTTTAAGTTTGGCTATCCTCGTTTGACCTTGAAGGAGGGGCCCATGGTCAAATCTGACATCAGAAGATTGGCAGCACATGATTTCCTATAGGTTGGTTTCACATTGCAATAATAATAATAATAATAAGGGAGATATAGGCACTTTTATAGTCCGCTATGTGGATTACTTAAGCATTCTGTGGATGACCTTGAATTAAGAGTTTCAAGATCAAACTAGATTGGGCCAACTCGGCGCCAACATATCCCCAGACAGGTCATCACTCATGCCACAGGTTTTGATCGGGAATTTTTTATGTAAGCCATTTGTTGTATGCCATAAATCTTGGGAAAAGTTATATGAACTTCAGCACATCAATCTACTAAGTTTATATCTTCCCAAGGAAGATGGTGTATCCCCAGACGCCGAATACATAACTCAACAGAGCATATTTTCAATCTTCCTGCAATGATAACTCTGAACCTATTTTCAAAGTATTTAAATGATTGATGATTGAATGTCCATTCCAAATTAATAATCCCAAAAGAGCATATCTGTTTCTATATTTGTTGATAAATAAAATATTATTTCTAACTCAACTCATCATACTTTTCAATCTTCCTGCAAAGGGTGACTCTGAACCTATTTTCAAAGTATTTAAATGATTCATAATCCCAAAAGCGCATATCTGTTTCTATATTTGTTCACAAATAAAATATTATTTAAAAATTATATATTATTTATATTATTATTTTATTATATTATTTTTAGAATTTGCCTTGTTTTTCAGTTATTCATTTCCTCAATTCCTATATATGTGGTCCATATATATGCAACCTAAATATGTGACACAATCTCAGTTCTGACTCCCCTTTGTCTTATTAGATAATGAAGCAAACCCCATCTCCCAACCCCACCCCACCCCTCTCCCCTTCTCCACACCTCTCTCACTGTTACAGAAGATCAGCCACCCCACTGAAAAGTCTGGTTCTTTGTTTCTCATTTGATATCATTCAATACCTTTGTTTATTTAGTGTCACTCAATAGCTGGAGGTCCCAGAGGTGGATGGGGGGTGGGACTACAACGAGATAGAGTACTACAGCACAAATGGTAAACAAACAAAAGGGGTAATCAAATACAAAAAGCTCAGTTAATCTTATCACTAAAATAAAATCAAATATATAAATAAGGAATGTCCAACAGGAAAATTATATACCTCCAGATTTAAATATAAATTATCAAACCACAGGAACAGATTTATAATAATAATTCAGAATTGAGAATTTTAAGAATGTGATTATCAACTGAAATGAGTTAGTAACTGTAGGAACTGTGTCAAAATTAACTGAGGCAAACTGAATAAAACTGGGCTAGTTGAGGGTTAAAAATCCCCTATTTTTACTATAATTTCATTAATATTGGACTTATAGCTCACCAGAAAATAACAGTGTCCATTTTGCCTACTTGAATATGTTTAACCAGTTTCATTTTAAAAAGTTAAAAACTCAGCAAGCGGAGAGATAACGCACAAAAATAAGTACTTAAAAGCCTAAGATAGCCATAACATTATTAATAAAAATTTAAATAGACAGGCACTTCCTTTGAAAAATTCAAAGATTTCAGCTCTATAACCCACATAGTTCGACAGTTACAGGACTTTAAAGTGGTATAATATCCATAAACTGGGTCTCTGTGGGCATTTTACAATTGTTAAAGAGACCTTAGCAATTAAACTACAGAGCTGAAACTTTTTGGGGGACAAACATAAACAAAAATTATATATAATACAGTTTAAGACTTGTCACACTAAGCATTTCCAAATAACAGGGCAAAATACGGAAAAAAATGTCAAAAAAGGTCACTTGGGTGAGTGTTTATGGCCCTCATACACAGGTTAAATGTCTACTAAAAGCCTTGATTTTCGGCACATGTAGAAAGGACATAATAATGCATTCCCAGATGGGATTTCAGCTCCATCAATCACATAGTTTAACAGTCACAGGGCTTAAAGGTGGTCTCTGTGGGCAATTTTGAGACCTCAAGTCGGCCTAACAGGTAAACCTACAGCCTTTAAATTTTTCACAGACAAGGATTACATATAAGAGTTACACCTAGAGCAGTTTGAGACTCATCAGAATTACCACTTCCAAATTATAGGGCAAAATATGTTAAAAATCTAGGAAAAAAGTCCTAAGTGGGGTCTTTATGGGCCCCAAACACAATTTTCTCCTCAACTTAAAGTCTTGATTTTCGGCACATGTACTAAGAATATATTAATGTGTTCTCAGGTAAAATTTAAGCCAGATACGCCTCATAGTTTGTGACCTAGAGGGCTCTAAGTGGTCAAAAGTGCAATTTCTGACCTTAAGGTGGCCATAAGTTCTTTATTATTGGGAGTTTAAGGTCACCTTAAAATAGGGATCTTCCTTTGGGCATCCTTAACATGTGTACCAAGTTTGAAAAAAAAATATTAATCCATTTTTGAGTTATCGCGTCCACAAGGAAATTTCTACGGCGGCGGCGGCGCGACGGACCTGAATCCAATATATCCCCGACTTTCGTCTGGGGATATAATGAGTGCAAGGTTGTAGAGGACAGGTATATCTGTTATACATATCACCTATCAAGAGATTCAAACTTCTACCTATGAGAAACAGCCAGTCGAAAAATGTAGATTATTTTCAAAGAAATTCCCGCGGTGGCCATCTTGTTTTTCAGAATGAGGCTATTTTCAGTCCCAGAGAAGCTTACCCCTCAATGAAGATATCCCGCAAATTTGAACCTAGCTGGTGTAGTTTTCCTCTTAGAGCGTTAACGCCAAAAATCTCTCTACGCGCGGCGGCGTAGCGAACGCTAAACCAAAGTAACCACCAGATGCCTCCGGTGGATACAATAAGCTTATTTTAAACGCTTGCTAGTCACGTGGCCAACGAGAGAAGAAGGGCAATGCTTGGGATTACACTGCTATGGTACACTCTCAGGGCAGAGGGATTCGGTCAACACTAAACGTCTATTTTTCTTGGACATTGGCCGGATGCCTGCGGCCTCCCGAGATAGCACTCAGTTCCACATGGTAAGCTATTGTAGTGCAGTAAAATTTTGATACTAAACCATCTCTACTCGTGTATGATCATGGTGAAGTTTCTCCATATCAGTTAAAAGTATACAAAATACCAGATTTCATTCAGTTTCAAAGCCTCGGAAACCAATTTTGATTTTTGTAACTGGTCTAACCACTACTAATTGTGGCATTCCTTTTTCCAGAAATACAAATTGTACATTAGTAGCATACCTTGTTCCCTATAATGATGCAGATATCCATGACAGCCAGGGTGTCAGCAGCAGCAGTCTCCTGGGCCCTCCGGAAGGTGATGTAGATGCGCATGCTACTGCTGTTATTCACATTGGCTGAGCGTTGGTGTGGAGTAGTATACACCACTTCACAACCATCCATTACACGCTCCTTCCCTTCATATAAAACCCTGGAAAATCATAACTCTATTTACACAAAATTTGAACTTTCTTACTAACATTTGTACATATTTTACTTTGATCTTGTCTGGCAACATTAATTTTCGACTGATTTTAAACTTTTACACATAAAACTGTCATCTTACTACTGGATAAATTTATCGATCAAAACCCCTTGTCATTACAGCAAGTACAGGTCTAGTTTTTCCAAACACCAGTCTAGAAACTCTCACAGTCTTTTTTTCTTTTTAATTTACACACAAAGAACATCTCTCACTGATTACATGGTTAATTTGAAATTATTTTGGTTTAATATTGTTTTCAACGAATTATATGGGTCACATGATGATGGAAAACTTTGATGCTCACTATTCGCACAACATTCTACAGAACACAAGAGTGCATCAACAAACAACTACCAACCTTCTCATACAAAAACCAGACTGATATTCCCACCTATGAGGCTATGACCTCAGAGGTCTCAGGCTAAGTGCTTGACTACTAGTGGGTGGATGATTAGACCAATGTTCGAATCATCGTTGGTGTCATGGTACAATCGCGTTCGGTCACTGACACCTAGAAATCGATTAAATCTTACCCTTCTTTATGTGTCTCAACATCCACATAATACTATTTATATTTTAGGCAGTTTCCTAAACTTTCCTTTGATGAGTAAATAGATTTGTCATGTGTTTGTTTATAACTACCGCCATATTTACCGGAAGTAGGTAGGGGTGTGACCAAGTAGTCGACACTCGCCAAGCGAGGTGAACTTCATGAAAATTCAACCCCAATTTTTAGGTCGAGTGCTTATGTATATATAACAACCTATAGAACCATTACATTTTTCAGTTAATAAAACATAAATAACACACCTTACTTGCATGAAATCGCATAATCCACCATTTGTAACATCATTTTGTTGATATTATGTGCTGACAATAGCTAATTCAAGCATTTCAAAGCTTTTATCTTGATATTTTTTTTTTCATTTACTGGAGTTGCCATATTGGATGTTGTTTCCTGTTATGGTGGATACTAAATGTCACGAGGGCTCGATGTCGAGTCGAGTTTTTATCTGCGAGCAATCAACCTGAATTATTTGTACTCATCACACCCCTAGAAGTAGGTGTTTTTGGCAGATGCCAAATGTCGGAAACACCGTTATTCTTTCCAGATTGAAATATACTCCATCTCGGAAAGTGTTAAATGATTTGTTGACCAACAGTGGAGTAAAAAAAAGTTGATTATGGGTCGATCATTGGTCGGAAATATGGAGGAATCGTCGACCATGAAAATTGAGACAATTCCACTCACTAGTGACTACTACGGCTGCAACGATTCTTCGGTTATTTGGAAACGAAACAATTCAGTTTAATACTCGAGTCAAGAAAACTGAACTGGGTCTTCAAAAACAACTAAAAATAGACATAAAACCTGCTACAAAATTTGATTTTTTCTTTAAATATATGAATATCTTCTTATATTATTTTAATACAAGATGTTTCCATTTTCAATTTTATTATTTTTAAGCATTTGCAAACTTTAAACATGTGTGTAACGATGTTTTTATAAGACAGCATTTTAATATAACATATTTTGAAGATGCCTCAAACCTCGCAATATAAAAATGGCTAAAGTTTCTTGTATTTTGCATTACAAATGTGTCTTTACTCCAAAATTCAATGAATTATCAACATTCTTTCCTGCTGTACACATTTTAAGCGTTTTATAAGGTGTCATATGTCAAAATATGATACAGTTAATTTCGTGGGCGATAATCAAGCAATTAACCGAGTCTGAGTTGGTTCTTCCAAAACAAGGAATCAAGGCGCATTTTGGGGCTTGCTTACAGCCTTAGTGACTACCACACCATTTAGACACCAAGCATATAATTAAATTAAATTAAAATGCCAAATATCTTTAAAAGTCGGAAAAATTATATGAAAAACAAAAGTGGGTGGACAAATTTGACACTATACTAACCCTATGTCTGTTAATGGAGGCTTATCTCTGCCACGTCTGTAGCAAATATTGAGCTCTTGGGCTCTAATACTCCCATGATTCAGATCAGCGGGAAATCCACTTGGTGTAAATTCTACACAGTGAAAATCTGGAGGAGGCAATTCTCCAAGTGTTCTATTGATCACAGCAATCTCTACAATTGGGTCTTGTTTGTGAGATGGTTTTACGCATGCTTCTTCAGAGTATTCATCCAGAGGTTCTGGATCATCAGGTAATCCAACAGAGACAAAATAATCCACTGGTCTTTTCTCATCCATCATTTTTAACTTCTCTACTGTCAGATTAGACATTTGTGGACCTCAAAATAAAGCTAAGTTGCTTCCATTTTGAAAAACTACCACCTTGCATGTATCTGAAAAAAAATAAAATATTAATAGATGTCTTTGTCGATGAACAACACAAACTTTTAAAAGGTAAAATTCTAAAAATACTGATACCGTCAAAAAAAAAAATGGAATGCACGCTTTTCTTTTGTTTGGTAATAAACATATAATTTTTGCAATGATTTTGCAGTCTTTTGAAGAAATTTATCTAAATAACATTTAGCTATTTGTTTCTGTAAGGTATTGCACTTAAAAAAATGGAAAAGCTTTTCCAACAAGATATAAAATCTTGATAAAGCAAATGTACATAAAGTTTTCCACAACTGTAAAACACTTCAAGAATAAAAAAAATGACCAAGCATCTCAGCACGTAACCACACCTTTCAATTTCTATTGTCTATATTATTGTCCATACTCAATACCCATGACACTTCAGATATATTGGTATAAAACAGGTGTTGTTAGTGCCGCAGAAGTGGTTACCTCAGCTGTATTTCATCTGGAAATTGGAAATGTATTCACCCAAGTATTTGGACAACTATTTTGTTAGCTTCCCCTGCAACATGCAAACATAGCTGAATGGAAATAAATGGTATTTACCCATTTTCAACATTTTTTAAAAGATTTTTCCAAAACACTGAAAATGTTCTTTCACTGTAAAAGTTGTCCGAAATGGCATATACATATATATGATAATCTCGGTATCCTTACATCTAAACTGCTTAAAGTAAAACTTAGCCATTTATCTACTTTACTCAACAGGAAAGTCCATTGTGCAATTCTTGTATATGTAGGGCCGTGCCACGGCTCTACATACAACTGGAGGCAAGGTAACCATGTCTATCAGTGTCCAGGATGAGGAAGTGTCAAAGTATTCAAAATCATTCTTTACAATTGTTCTTTACAAGATATAGACAATCACTCTGTTTTCATACCAGGTCAGAACATCAAGTATAACAATGGTGGACAGGAATACTGATGATGGAAAAAGGAAAGGAGCAGTCCCGACATGGAGTATGGTACCACTGTCTCGTCTGGAAACATTTCATTGCCATAGACTTAGACGTGGTTACCTTGGCTCTACTTTACTTGTGTATAGAGCCGTGGCACGACCCCACATAGAACTGGAGATTTGCATAAAAAACATACTGCCTCCCGCCATAACTTGGACACAAAAACCTTATTTTTGCTTGTTTTAAGTGTAGTTTCGTGGATTTCTTTTTATTAAAATATGAATTGACACAACCGCAAGTTATTAAATTATTTTACTAACATCAAATCAAAACAATAAACCTTTCAGAATCGTTTTAAGGGGCGATAATATAATTTCTACATGAAATCAGCGCCTCAAATTGGCATAATTTGCATACGGAAATTGTCAAAGATATTTAAATTATTTCTGTCGTCACTTCCTTATTTGTTAAGCGGAAATGCGCGAGTGTGGGCGATAAAGACCATTGTTATGAAATATTTTGACTTCCGTTTTGTGCCAATTTGAGGTGTGTGCCATTATATGGCACCAAGCATGTATGCTATACAAATGTGTACACACAACTGTTCCCACAACTATTTTGTTATATTTCCTTCAACAGTCACTCAACATGCTGACACAGTTGACTAAAACTAAATGACATTTCCTCATTTTCATTGTTTTTTGGACCAATTCTGTAAAAATCTGAAAAATGTTTTTATTATAATAAAAGCTGTGTAAAGTGGCATATATATTTATACACATGCTGTATTTACTCTGGCTTAATACCAATTGTTTTAACTGAATTAAACCATTTCCAGTCATTTTATCAAGTTAACAGGAAAGGATTTTATGCAAATATCCAGTTGTATGTAGGGGTCATGCCATGGCTCTACACGCAAGCGAAGTAGAGCCAGGGTAACCATGTCTACCATGCGTCAATTGACTTTCAAAAGGAACATTAAAGTTAAATACTTCGGCGAGGCTTATGTCACGGATCCGTGAACGAAAATTAATAGGCTTGTGTCACGGAAATACAGTCAGAACGCCACCAAACCATAACGCCACCCCAAAACGCCACTCCATAACGCCATCACATGTTCTGACATATATTTGAGCTAACCTTGCTCTGCAATGGTGGAGTTTAAAGTGGGTAAGCAGGGGATAAATAATATAGAAACTAGGTGTAAACAGAAAAGATTTTCACATCTTATATGAAAAGTTCACAAGTTCACAACTAGAGCTCATGAAATGCTATACATACATGCATAAAGAAAATGTGTTAAACCAAAAATCATATATTGCATTGTGCTTTTAACTGTGCCAATGGGAATTTTATTTATACAAAATTGTTTCTTTGACACGTTAATTGTAACTCTGTTTAGGAAAATAAATATTATAAATACAAATTATGCACCTGCATATGCTGTACATCAATGTTGATTAGTGGTGGCATTATGGTGGTGGCGTTGTGGAGGTGGCGCTATGGTTTGGTGGCGTTCTGACTGGTTTCCGTGTCATGGACCCATATTTTATTGTCACGGATTTTATTATCATATCTTCATTGAAGCTTCCATTTTACAAAATATTGTTAGAAAACCCCAGGAAATCTGTGACCTCATATCTTCTCATGAATATTAATGAGTTGATGCTACTGCCGTGAATTCTCAAGTGTAAGGTATTTGATCTTCATTGAAGCTTCCATTTTACAAAATATTGTTACTGGTAGAAAACCCCGGGAAATCTGTGACCTCATATCTTCTCATGAATATTAATAAGTTGATGCTACTACTGTGATATCCAAACCCACCAATAAAAACACTCGCATCCTTGAATGTTTAAGGAATAACACACGACTACTGCTTCTAGGCATAAGTTGGCCGCGGTCATAAGTTGGCCGCCATCACCAAATCTTGAAATTGCTACAAATTTAAAAGCTGATTGCAATCGTAAATGGTCCATTATTATTACATTTATGCTTTTTATTCGTTTTAAACACCGTACAAAGACTTGTCTCTTTGGCCCAATTAAATTAGTGGCGGCCAACTTATGGTGCGGCCAACTTATGCCTAGAAGCAGTAGCGTGGGGTTATGCAGGGTTTTACAACAAATAGCGATATAAGTAACACGAAGGCGAAGCTAGGAGTGTTATTCCGATTCTAACATGACATTTTCTATTTCATTCTGTTTTTATTAAGATTGATAGTGCATATTCTTTTAGTGGAATCAATACAATATAGCGCTTCCAAATTGACCGAATTTTTCCAGTACTTCAAATTTAAATCGGCTTTTAGCATGAACCACATCTAAATGTATCCTTGTACATGTTTTAAATAATGTTTGACCATGATTACAGTTATACACACACCTCTAATAACGTATTAAATATTGTAAAATTGGCCACGTAGCATTTTCACCTTTTAATGAACGTGCCTTTTTAAATGAATATTTATTTGGCAGACTCCATGTTTACACATCCATGATTTATGTAGTTCCGGTTACTTTTTGTCAACAGAATCAACAAAAACAATTTTAAGACAGACTACGGGAGGAAAAAACAGCGAAAGATTAAAACATTGTTTTTCTACATATAAATAATTATATGACAATGGCTGATTTGGAAATATATTTTAAATTACATTGCACTATAAAAATATATTTTAAAATGTGAGGTGATTTAACCACATCCGTTAAGCCATACTAGTTACTAAACTTATATGTTAAACGAAAGTTTAACGTAAAACTGAAACTATATAGTTAGTTCATGCTTTTTTTTCCGATTCCCAAGAAGATGTTCCCTGTCAGAAACTGTGAGGTGTAAGTCCAACTATACCTGAATGCACTCATATTTTGCAATAAATGTTATAAATACTTACGCAACCTAACTTGAATTAAGGTTGGCAGTGATTCTTGTATGTATCTTTTGGAACAATTATTTTTCTCGGAAACCTTTAAAGTGTGACATACTGTATGAAAGTTTCAACTAAAGAAGCTTTAATCTATTTATGGGTGATACTTTAAACACATATATGCACATATTTTAATCTGTTTATGAATGATACTTTAAACACATATATGCGCATATTTTATTTTGAAGCTGTTAATTCAAAGTACCCAAGTTGTACTCAACTTAAAAGTTTCTTTTTCTTACATATTATTGGTTAAAGTGCATTGGGATCTTAAAATTAATGTTCAGAAACTTATTGGCTAGGAATTATCCAATATTGTTATATTTGAGCTATATCTTTCCTCCTCCAAGGTCAAACAAGGACAGCAAAACATAAAAGTCCTCATAAGTCACTTATTATTGGTCCTAGAGGTTTGGAATGTCAAGTACACCTACAGGAAATCAAGTTCTAGAAATATTTTGATGTGATCACATTTGACCCTTCAAATCCTCCTTCAAGGTAAAATGAGTGTAAACTATACTCAGAAGTTCTTATAAGTCTTTTATTAATGGTCCTAATGGTTTGGGATATGAAAACCATCTACAGGAAATCACGGTCCTGTATTATTTTGATGGAGTTAGATTTACTAAAGGTTAAATGAGCGTTACCAAAATTAAAGGTGATTATCACTCATGCAGTATTGGTACTGCAGGTCTGGGGTGTGAAACCATTCTATAGGTCATTATGTAGAAGAAGAATACTTCATGTATCACAACTATAATAAAATAGAACCAGCTGAACATGTACATCTGTAATAACCCTTGGCACACAATTAATCACAACATCAGAATACCCTTATTGAGTAAATGTTACAACTGGGAGGTTAACTGCTTTTTCCAACACAAAATTTAGGGCTATGTAGACTGAATTAATCTCCTTGAGAATCAAGCATAACAAAGCAAATTAAAATCCTACATTGTATTTTCAAACAGAAAATCAGGGACTGTTCTAAACTAGCAATTAAATAACTTGCAATATTCCACATCCATCATTTCTCTTGCATATAAAATTATATTTCTGAGAACTCCTTTTTTTATGCTGACAAGTATTAGACACCTTGGGTTTTGGTTGATGTGGCGATTTGATTTCTACATATATTAAGAAGGATTATCGAGGCAGATAGGCTCAGATTTGTGATCTCAGATATATATATTATTGTATTGTATATTTATATTCACTACTAGTGTAATATCTCCTTTACTACAGGACTCAAAGTGCAATTTGACCCACCCTGACTGCATAAGCACACCCCATGCTCCCTAGTGATTGACACCCCCTTACTGAAAGACAGAATCTGAGAGATAATTGTTTATCAATGTTCCTGGGTTCGTTACCATGCCATTAGGGATAAGACTTAATAACAGAGAACTGCCATTTTAATTGGTCATCTAAGCCAATATATATCTGCTTTTTATTTGGATCGAACCTGGGCAGGTCTTTTGTGTTCCTAGGGTAGTTGCTTTGACTAATGTAACACATGCGCTGTTCAGAAGTCTGTCCAAATTCTTAAAACCTGGTCTATCCAAAATAGCCTAATTAAAACAATAGAAAATAGTAATAATACAGAGTGTCGTCAAGGAGACCCAATTTCATCATATCTTTTCCTACTAGGTGCAGAAATTTTGACAAGATTAATTCTTTTGAATCTTGATATCATTGGGTTAAAAATTGAAGAAAAAAGAGTTTAAACTAACACACTTTGCAGATGACACAACTTTAATGCTAAATGGAACCCAGCACTCTCTACAATCTGCACTCAATACACTAGAAAATGTTGGTAACTTGAGTGGTTTAATAATGAACAAAGAAAAGACTGAGGTGATCTGGATAGGTAGTAGAAAGCACTGTAAAGAAAAATTGAATGCCACAGTCAATTTGGAATGGGATAACACAGAATTTATAGCATTAGGTCTGAAATTTTCAACAAATTTACATATCCCTTTTCTAAATTATAATAATGCACTACAGAATATTAGGTCTGAAATAAACGAATGGAAAAACAAAAATCTTACGTCTTTAGGGAAAATAGCATTGATTAAAACAAATTTCATATCCAAATGTGTTCATCTACTAACTTCTTTGGAAAGATCTGAAAACTTCTTGAGAGACTTAAATACTGAACTATATAGGTTTCTGTGGAACAATAAACTGGACAAAATCAAGAGGTCTACCATATGTAATGACTATTTGAAAGGAGGACTGAAAATGGTTAATATTTTTGCATTTGAAAAAGCATTTAAGCTCACTTGGATTCAAAGATGTTTGAAGAATCCAGACTCACAATGGTACAATATGTTTCAGTTAATTTGTGGCAATACAGATAAACTCTTTAAATTTGGTAATGAATGGTTTTTACTGTTGTCTGAAACTCTGACCAACTAATTTTGGAAAAATATTTTGCAAGATTGGCATAGCCTCAGTAAAAACAACTACCAAAAACAAATTCTGAAATACCTAAAAGTTCAAAATATGTAACCAACAAACTTACTTTCCTGAATGGTATAATAAAGGGATATATTTAATTGGGGACATGATTAACCTGAGTGGTACAATGATAAACTTTGAGACCTTAAAAAATACCTTCGGTTGTAACTTTAATATTCTTAACTATTACACCGTCAAAGCAAAAGTTATATCTTTTATTAAGAAATACCAAGTTGAAAATACATTTTATTTTGAAAGGCCAGCTACTCCATATCATCTTTCTTTATCAAGTGTGTAAGAGGTACTACAAGATCCTCAAAACTGACACAAATGACTAACTGCAATGTGAAAAAATTTGAGACCCTATTTTAAAAACTAACTTTGAAAACCTTGTTATACAAAGAAAACAAACCACCCCATGAGAGAAAGATGACAATCCTAAAAAAAAACAGATACAAGTGTGTACAATAAGACATCCTCTCCCTGGTCAAATCTTGCAGTCTCAATTTAGTCCAAAGTACAGGTATTACCACCAGGCTACATGCACCTAGGTTAAAGATCAAGAATGTCATGCCACTGGAAGCCAGTCCTGGACAGAGGAGGAGGTCCATCTTTGTTTGCAGGACTATCAGGCTCAAGAGCCACCAGTGGGAAAACTTTGAGTCAGTTGTGTAAGTAGTTCTGTGTCATGGAGAAAAAAAAACATACAGGATTTGAATAGCATTACTGAGGCCATGTAACAATTTCTAAATATGTTCCTTGTCAGAATAAAACCCTGATAAATGTACCAGTAGTGGTGAAACTCTGAGTCTGTGGTGTGAAACATATAAACTAAAGGATTTTATTTGGTTTACAGTATTGAAACATTAGTTTATTTATTTAAAGGGTTATTCTAATTAAAACCCACTAATGTTAAAACTTTGATTTGGCTGTGTGAATGGTATAAGGTGCAATGGAAAGTATGGTATAGGATTTTAGCTGTACTGAAAACTTGATAATAAGAATAATAATAATTAGTGCATGGGTGCAGGTAATTCTAACTAAACAACACTCATGCACAGATTTTGAGTCATTTGCATAAACATTTTGATCCTGATGATGAAATTGTTTGGGTCCATGGTAATTTATGTTCATCTTTTACAAAATAAGTATGTTGTGTAATAAATACAAACACACAGAAGATAAAGCTTGCTTAAAGTTGATATACCAGCTTCATATGGGCCAGGAAAGGTCTTGACATGCTTAACATTGGCAAAACATTGAATCTTCAGTTGGATAATTTCCACAATATTACACCATCAAACATACAGGAGTGTGTAGAAAGCATAACATGGCATACAATACTTAATACCTTTCTATAAAAATTGCATGTATTATGTATCCAAATTGAAACCCTACTTGAATTTAATGTTTTGTTCTTGTTAAGTTTAGGATAGCTAAAATCAGTCTACACAATCTATGGTTACCAGTGTTAATAGATACACAACACTATTGGGATTGATGGTTACAGTATATGGGAAAAACTATATTAAATTGCATTTGCTTTTGTAAACAGCTCAAAAGATTGGTTATGTTTTCATTTGCATTTGCCTGTATGTCTCTTATACTGCTCCTACAAAAAGGACAAATCCTGTAATGAAAATTTCTGGATATAATGTATGTGGTTTATCCCAGTAAACATTACAAACGTTTATAAACGTTTAGTAAACCTATAAATGTTTTTTAAACCAAATATAAACCTAAATATTAACAATTATTCAATATCATAGGTTTATAAACGTTTCAGCAACATTAGTTTGGTTTATAAACGTTTATACGTTTATACATAAACGTTTATAAATGTTTTTAAACGTTTACGAAGAGTGAAGAATATCTTAACCTCGCTTTCATTTGAGATGATGACATCAGCACAGCCATTTTGAGAGAAACTGGAGAAATATTTCTGTTACTATATCTTGCTGCATCACTGTTCTTTGAAGCCATCATTATATTCTAAGTAAAGATATAAAAGTATATAATATCATCAAATTATATACTTCTATGTATTTACTTAGAATGTAATGATGGCTTCAAACAACAGTGATGCAGCAAGATATACTTACAGAAATATTTCTCCAGATTTTAAACACATGTACAAATGTCTATAAATGTTTATGTATAAACGTTTATAAATGTTTATACGTAAATGTTTATAAACGTTTGTACATAAACGTTTATAAACGTTTATAGGCAAACGTTTATGGACCCATCATTTTAAACCTAATCTAAACCGTTTCTAGTTAGGTTTATAAACGTTTATAAACGTTTGTAATGTTTACTGGGATGTGATGTAGCAAAAAAAAATTTCTTCCAAACAAATGGATGTTTGTGAAAAATATCAATTGAAAATGTTGAAAGCAAAATGTATGTTATAAAGTTTCTCCTTGTCTACATTTCTGGTTTGGTAAGCTTCTAGACACAAGTTTTCGGTTACACCAAGACCATAACTGAGTCTTATTGATATACTAATTAGTACTGAAGCTGCTATGCATGCACATTACATGGATAAACTGTATATTTTTGTAAAAGTTCATATAGATTGTCCTTTGTGAATACATTGAAATGGTTCAACATTGCATTTAATTCATTCTAAGTATTATTTAAAGAGAGAACATGTTAATATGTACTTATATGTATGTGTTAATATTGTAAGAAGACTGATTGTTGTAAAGAATATATGCTCACTATCCTTGGCTATCTCAACATTTTTTGGAAGCTCTTTTATGGAAAATAAAAGTTGAATTGCTTAAAAAAAAACCTTTGAAAACCTTAACATTGAGGCCACGTGGCCAGAAATTTATAAAAATTGTTTCAAGTGTATAAAGGAAAATCAGGTTGTGTGGTTTCAATATAAAATATTGTTCAAAATTCTGGGAACAAAAGATTACTTGAAAAAAGTTAAACTGTTTACTGATAGTGTTTGTGGTTTGTGTTCACAAATTAATGAAACCACAGAGCATTTGTTTTGTAGGTGCACAAAGTCTCTTGAACTATGGGAAAATGTCAAGCAATGGATCTCGAGAAAATTAAGCATCACCTTTGACTTTAATGAATGTACGATGATTCTTGGTTACTTAAGTATACAGATAACAAATTTTGGCCACCTAATTTCGTATTGACTATGCAAAGACAATACATATATAAATGTTCCAAAAAGGGTCATATTTTAAATTTCTATGAACTTCAAGCATAAATACAAAGAACAGAAATCACTTTTCGCCCTTGGTTTGCATGAGGAAAGATTTAACAGGAACTGGTCCTTCTGGAGTAACTTGTTCAATGGAATAGATGATACAATTAGAAGTTACGATCACCAAATTTCAAATTTTATCACAGCTAGCTGACTTCTAATTCTGGGCTCCCAATCCACAAAGCAATTCTATTAACAGTAAATGTTTGATCAAAAATATACTTGCAATTTCGATCTTGGACAAATATGTGAGTATACCAGTGGTACTATGTCATAGTATTGTGTGTTGTTTCATATATCAGTTTAACTCACATAGTTGTATTAACTTCAGCAGCATTTAAAATCTATTGATAACATGTATCAAAATGTAGTCAAAAATTCCATTTGCACTATTACAAGTTTTTTTCTGTCTCTAAACATATATAAATATATGAAAAAGAAAATAAAAATATAAAAAAAGACCTACATTGGTCGCTTGTTGAAAAACGCTGCATATTTAAGACTCTAAATCTGGTGCTCAAGCATGATACTACACCAGATGCAGAATACCTGATAAAAGAAGTATATGCAACTTCTACAGTTCCTGTTCTCATCATACAATTTAAAAAAGCACTTCAGCGACAGCTTTACTAATAATTATCCAACTATCCAACTGTAGAATTCACTTTCTCATGATATCTGAATTCAGACTTCACTGTCATCTTTTAGGTTCAAATTGAAAATGTACCTCTTCAGTAAAACTTACTTTCCATAGTGCTCTCTGGTGTAAGCCTGCTATATCTCATGGGCCAGTTTCACAAAGGATCTTAGACTTAGCCCAGAACTAGACTAATTATATAAGTCACAGTCTTGTCAGACCCTTTGGTTTTTGTATCAACTGCTTTTTTATAAAAGGAATATCAGTTTAAACCAAGCTTGTTAAATAACCACAGTAGATTTTGTTATGTGACTTTTTCTCATCAAAATAGTTCATGGATGACAAATATCCTATGCTTTACACATATTATCTTTGGTAAATTAATATTTTGAAATTGACAACCTTGTAGCAACATAAATATATAAAATTTATTTATTCATTTGGGGTTTTCAACACTGTACAGGTCATATCACGGCGGGTAGCTGGAACGGCAGAGGAAACCAGTACATACAGTTCGTCAGGGTTCTGTACTGTAAACTGTTGACCAACAGCAAGCAACTACTAGCTTTCCCACTTGAGGCCGTGCCGGGAACCGAACCCTGGCCTCAGAGGTTGGAGGAGAGAGTGTTACCACTCTGCCACTGTGCCCCTGATATAGAAGCACTGCTTAAGTGAGGAGTTTTATATATTTGTACCTTATTTTCATCCATTTCTAAGTGGAGAAAAAGGTATGGTTTCCATATTACTACCTTTTAAAATTAAGCTCACTACCTAGTACATACCTGTCACATCATTTCAGTTAGTGGCTCGGATAAATCTGAGACTCAGACCATTGGTAAAATCCATAAAGCCCATTGGCTCAACTAAAATGATTAAAAATATGAGACAAAAGTCTTAACTTCTAGGCCTGATACCTGGGGGTCAGATTCAACAATACTTAGACCATTCCTAACTCTATTTTATGTATTACTTAGACTTCAAGTAAGAAATTACGAAACTGTATTCACAAACATTCCTAACTCTAAGCTGACCTTAAAACCTGTACTTAGATTTTAAGTTAGGTTGGTACCTAACTTACCTTGGTAGGACAGGATGTTGATATCCCATGATTTAGTTTATATAAATTGGGCAATAATGGTCCTGTTGTGGGATGGGGAGGTTTATTTATCCAAGTGGTTACAGTATAAGTCAAAATGTAAGTAAGAAGAAATTTTCACTAATTCTTCAGAAATATTTTTCACTAATGAGTAGATTCTACTTGAGATAATAATATTGATTTAAATTTTCAGTAGGAATTAATTTTCACTCTCCAAGCTCATCAGCTAAAATAGATGCCTAGTGAAAATTTCAACTTATACAGTAATTTTGTGCATGTCCTGAAAGGATGCAATTGCCAACTGATTTTTGTTTGAGTTTATAAAGGAAAAGAGGTGAATTTTGTGTGTATATATATATATTTTTGATAATTTTTTATTTTTCAACAAGATTATTTAACATGAATTACTGTTAAAATATCACAGTAATGTAAAAGCTGTGAGTAATATTCTTTGCAGAGGTTTATTATAATAAACTTCAGCCAAATGTATATACCAAAATTTTCAATAGCTCAAGGCCTATCAGATTTACTGACAGAACATTACCTAAATAGTTAAGTGATTTTTTCCTTACTTAAAATCTAAGGTGACTTTATCTAAGTATTGTTCTTGAATCTGGCCCCAGACTATGAAGTTCTTTGAAATTGGCCCCTGGATTCCGAATTATTCCTTCTCTATTGTGGCTCCAGCACGTTAGAGTTCATAATATGATGGAGAATAAGCAATATTATGGTATAATAATATACTTAATAGGAATATCTTACAGTTTGTACATAAAGATAAATACCTTGGTGTTATCGTAAGTAGTGACTGTCCTGATAATTCTGACATATCACGACAGCTCTCAGGAATGTATTGTAGGAGTAATATGCTTATCCAAAATGTCATGGTTTGTTTTGCAGATATCAAAATCACACTTTTCCAGTCATTTTGCTGTAACGTATACTGTATACAGTTATGGTACAACTCAAATAAGGCGGCATTTGCTAAATTAAGCACTGCTTGTAATAAAGGGCCTTTGCAGACTTCTACTGTATAAATTAGATAGTTTTCAGTATAGTGCTAGTGAAATGTTTGTAGCAAACAATGTGTGGAATCCCTTGATATCCTAATAAGAAAATTTCTTCATGGTGTTTATACATGTTTGTAAAATGTGATATCTGTGTAATTAAATGTCTGTCAGATTCCTTTCTATTCTATGCAATTCCTTGTATTAAAACATACATAGACTCTGTATATAGCTTTTCAGAAATCAAATATCTTTACTACTAGTTGATTTATTACATAGCTGTATTACTACATATTACAAGTATTATTTCAGTTCAGTTTTCTTCTTGTACATCAATTGTTTTGTATTTTGCTATAAGTACTTTTTGCTATATGGTATGTTCAATCGAAAATGATTTTTATGCATTTTTAGATGCTTATTTATTTGGGTGCTCACTTAGACAAAACATCTAGAAAGGGTCTGTGGTCAGACAGGGAGAAAAGGCTACACATAAATGTTCTAGAGTTGAAGGCGGTTTCCCTGGCCCTTCGAAGCTTCAAGGACCAGTGTCAAAACCAAACTGTGTTGGTTGCAACAGACAACTCGACAGTGGTAGCCTACATAAACAAACAAGGAGGAACTCACTCAGCAGAGATATGCACTCTCCTGATTATGACCTGATACCATCATACACCTTAAAGGCCAGACACATTCCAGGGTGTCTGAATATGATGGCCAACCTTCTGTCCAGGTCGAACACAGTGCAGTCGATAGATGGTCACTGCATCCACAGACATTCAAACAGATCTGTCAAAAGTGGTTCACCCCTCACGTAGATCTATTTGCCAATTGTCTGAACCACAAACTTCCACTGTTCATGTCTCCAGTCCCAGCCCCAAATGCTTGAGACATAATCTCAGGCTGGCCAGGGATGCCCTGGTTTTGGGACCTAGTGCAGCTCTTAACAGAGATCCCACTTCAGCTACCAGTGTCAGCATATCTTCTCAAACAGTCCCACAATTACAGTCCACAACATCTCAACCTCTACGCCTGCTGTCTTCTATCTCCTTAACTATGCGAGATAGAGCGATTTCATCGAAATTTTCCATCCACAGGGTATCTCAGCAATCTACTCTTGCCAATTTTGTCCAAGTTTTAGAGCAAAACTCATGCTTCCCTTTGGGTGGACATTACGCATGCCAATGCGTCCTATTTCTAGTTTTTAACCCCAGCCCATAAAGGCTGGGGTTATAGTCGTCCCCTGCACCATCCAGGCGGCGTAGGCAGCGGCGGCAGCGGGCATAAAGCTATGGGTGTTCCACAGCCTAAACCCCTGCACAAATTTTCACCAAATTTTCAGGGGATGTTTACCTCAAGAGGATCTAGTGCTGATTAGGTTTTGGGAGGTATCCGGTAACAACTGTTGCTATGGCAACACTTTTAAGATTTTTGGGTCTTAAACTTTGTGGGTGTTCCACAGACTAAACCCCTGCACGGATTTTTACCAAATTTTCAGGGGATGTTTATCCCAAGAGGATCTACAGCTGATTAGGTTTTGGGGGGTATCCAGCTTTTCATAGTGACCTTAACCTTTCCTAAATTGTCTCCCTTGTACTAGAATTTGCAGTGTGTGCATTTGTTACAT
Organism: Sabellastarte sp. h YS-2021; assembly: GCA_964017235.1. NCBI lineage: Eukaryota > Metazoa > Annelida > Polychaeta > Sabellida > Sabellidae > Sabellastarte > Sabellastarte sp. h YS-2021. Next base: position 145,235,220 of record OZ024928.1, read on the forward strand.
AGCTTGGAAAATTTAAGAACAGTTTCTGAGATATAAAAGTGATATTGGAAATTTTTATCTTTTCATATTCAAAATAAATTAAGTGTAATCTCAGACTGAGAGGCCTGGGTTTGATTCCCAGTGATGTGTAAATCAAGACATCATAGCTCAGTGATAGAGCACTCAGTCTGGGTTTGCAAATGCAAGATCTGATGAGGAGAGAGAAATTGAAAGTAATTGTTTTCCTGGTTAAAAGAAAAGTGTTAAGACACTCGCCTCCCACCTCTGAGGTCTGTGGATCAAACCACAGACCTAATGTTGAGAACTTAGTAGTTGGTTACCAATGGTAACAGTGTACAGTACAGAACCTTGACCAAGTGTATGTGTTGTTTGCTTTTGCCCATAAAACCACCCATTGTGGTATGACCTATCCAGTTTTGAAAGCAATGTTAAACAAGCAATCAGTGCCCGTAAACAGACTCGTGTCAGCTGACTTTGTGTTTGAGCTATAGAGTGCAAGTGTAAGAAGACAACAACAATGTTTAAATAGGTATTGCTCAGCTATGCAATGAGGTCCTGGCCTGCAATTTTATTATGTTATAGCTGACCCAAAAGTAGGTGAATAACATATTTGAACAAAATACTCTCAATGCAATACTTTTCAAGTTATAAGTGATTTGCTGCAAGAATTTATGTATTTTAGTGCATTAAAATTATTTTCAAAATTCATAAAAAGATAAAAAAATATCCAGGCCTGATATTTACACAAGGGAATCTACTTGTACATATATGCAAGATATGAGAGAAATCCCTTCAACAGTGAATGAGAAAATTGTGATAAAGTGTTGAAATTTTCACATTTTGGGTGGGGGTACCTCTCTTCTAACGCCTCTGGAGAACAGACAAACAGACAGGTCTGTATGCCTTGAACAATTTACCATCCCAGATAAATACTGAATCTTATAAAAGTAACAGCATGTCTCTGGGCCTTTTACCTTTGGATGAGAACACCCTAGAGTGCCATAATGCCTTAATAATAAAAACCAAAATAAGTAACTTGGGATTGCAAAATTGTTTTGACTGGGGTCTATCCTCCACTACGCTTGTGGGGTTTCCTGCAGATTTATGTGGTTATGCTCCATGTAGGGGTTGAAAAGTCTTTTCTTTGATTCATATTTTGTTTATTTATACTCACATTCCATTTGTGTTGTTTATTTCACAAGTTCTTTACATTGACATTGTTAACACCAACTAAATTATACTGGTGTTCTTGTAATTTGTTGAACTTCAGCACATAAAATGTTATTTAATCCAATACATAACTAATGGTTGTGAAAATTATAAATATACATATTAAGACAACTCTTGTCAAGATATTTAAAAAAGCATTGGAGATGCCTGTACCCCACAGCCTGGGGAAATAGGTTTCAACGCCATGAGATAGAGACATGAGAAATATGGCCCAGGCAAACTCATGGTCACTGTGACAAGGTCAAATCAAAATCAAACCACGATATTGCATACCTACACATCCTAACCAATGACCCTACCATGTATGAACCTACTCCACCTTACAGTTTCAAGATATATCCCATACAAGATTTTCAAAATCAAGGTCACTCTGACAAGGTCAAAGGAAAATTTGACCATGACGTTGCACACCTACATCCCTTAACCAATGTCCCTAGCAAATATCAACATTCTGCACCTTATGGTTTCTGAGATACAAACCCAACAAACTTTTCCCCCTGCTAGAACACCCGCCCGTCTGGACACCATGAGTGAAAACAGTATCCCGACAGCCCTGAAGGGAAAAAAATTGAAATAATTTCTAAAGCCAATTAAAAATACAACTACTTGCAGATATTTTGTAAATATAAAAACTGTCAATTTTTAAGCAACTAATAACAGAGTTTGAGAATCTGTTGATAGAACTTTGATTTAATGTTTTATTGTGTTAATACAACTTACCCAACAGATTCCTGCTATATGCCGGTGCAAGCTGGTCCGCCAAACGCCAGAAAAAGACGTCCTGGGAATACCCCCGGTTGGACCGGTACCGCCCTCTCCACTCACTAGAGGGCTAATGCTTCCTGAACTCGCCAGGTGGCCATGACGTCACGGCCTCTACTTCAAAGTGTTTCTCAGTTTTACAGAATAAATTCTTTTTATATACTGTTATTTGTGTGAGGTTGTGCTATTTTTACTGTGAAGTTGCTTTATGGATATCATGGCATCGTCTGGCCAGAGAAAAGGAGGCTGTGGCCACATTATGGCGAGTTTTGATGCTCGCACATTTAGAGAAAAGGGTTCTGGATCAGACCCTTGTGTGCAAGGGAAGGACGACTGCGCAGTATGTTTGCTTTTAACTCCAGAGCAGCAGAAACAGTTGGCCACGCCTACTTACAAGCTCCGCAAGGAAAAGAAACCTGCGGTAAAACAAATGTTTTGATTGACCCTTCACAGGTTAGTGTGGTAGGTCCGTTGGACTTAAACCAGTCTGTAGCCTCAGTTGCTTTTACACCAAGTAATACGTCTGTGGATGATTCTTTTGTTTAAAAAAATCAGAATTAAAAGATGAGTGGGTCCACTCGCTTTGCACCTGTTGAGGCTTTGCTCACTGTGGGTTCTAACCCTCTATCTTCTCAACCTATTTCTGCAACAGGAAACATTGTACTGGTGTTCTCCCCGGTTAAAGTGAAGGTTTCTCATCCCCCACCAACAGGGGTCTTGTCCTCCTCACCTTTCTTGCCTCACAGTTTCCTCTCCCCCCCCCCCTCCAGCCGGTTTGGCTCTGGCCCCGGGACATGAACAAGTGTCGGATTTGGAGGCACCAGTGGACAAACATCAACCGGAAACTTCCTGTTACCAGCCGGAATCCTCTGTTTCTCAGGCCAATCCCCAGGCTTTTACATCACCACTGGAAAACCTTTACTGGAACTGGTCGCTTATGATGACCAGTAGGAAGATCAAACTTCCGGGTCTGAGGCTGATCCTCAGGAAAAGGACAGGATTTATTCAGAGGATTAGAGTTACCAGGAGACTGTTAGAGGTGTCAGGGTGTATATGGAATGGTCATTTATCCGGGACTGGGAATTTACTCCCCAGTCAAGACATGACAACCCATGGACTGGCACCAGGAATCAACCGGTTGGGAAAATTTTTGTAACCTTTCCCCCAGAGGATTGGTTTTGTGGGAAGTTCGAACAGATGAACTCTCTGGGGAGAGGGGTTGGTTGAGAACTGATCAATTCCCAAGTTCCCAAGACTCAGAACAGATGGTATAGTCTGCATTCGACTCCCAATTCAAGAGACACCCATCCAGGAAAAGTGGTTAAATTTTGGTCAAATGATGCTCCACACCTGAACAGTTCTTTTAGCCGTATTGCCAAGCCCTCAGGACTGACGGTTACTCCTCCTCCTTCTCGCCCTATAGCCCAGGATACTCTCTGTAAGTGGGACAAGGCTTTACGTGAAGGTACATACGTTTGCAATCAGGCTGCTGGTTTTAACCGGTGCATCTCTAAGCTGCAGATGGACATTCAAGATAATGTTAGGTCCCTTGAGACTGAACTTTCTAAAGGGAAATCGTCACAGAAAGCTGAAAAGTCTCTGACAGAAATAAGAGATCTAACCACCTTTAACCAAAACGTGAGCTTTTGCATGGGAAAAGCTATGCAGCATTTGGCGGATGTCATCTTTTTGCAAATGGGGAACATCACCTTGCTAAGGAGTTACGCCTACTTCGATCACCTTAAAGAAGGAGTAAAACCAGATACTTGGTGTGCTCTTCGTAATAGCCCTCTCAACTCCTCAGGTCTTTTCCTGGATGATATGGTCCATAGGTCTGAAGAGGAGATTGTAAAAGCTGACACAAAACGCCATGCCACTCCGCCCGGATCGGGCCATGGCGAGTATGGTTCAAGAAAGCAAAATAGATACCAACCTTATCAGGGTGGTTGGAACCGCAATCAGGACAATAACAGACCTGCACCTTCCACTCTAGATCATGAAGTCCCAGCTTGGCGCTCCTTTGGTAGGAGCCACAGCAACAGGGGAAAGGGGAGAGGTGCCCCCTCAGGTGGTCGCAACCCCAAGGCTTTCAAAGGAAATAATAAAAAATGACAATTATTGTGCCAGTTCGGTTCAGGACCTTTGAAACATTGTTCAGTTTGTTTAAAAGACAGTAAATGTCCTGTATGTTTGAAATGTTCTTGTGAGGAGTCAAAATGTAAGTTACATAAATGCTGCAACTCCTGCACTTTATGAACAGGCCACCACAAAAGAAAGGTGCAAGTCCCAATGTAGATTCAGAAAATGGCCTAATAAAGCCTGTGAAAGATGCCTTTTCTGTAAATCTGTCTTCTTCTGCCCCTCCTGTGACAAATGTCCTCAGTGTTGTGGAAGATCTGCCTGTGGGGCCCGACTACAGAATTTTTGGCAAGTCTGGGCCCAAAAGGGTTCAAGTCCAAGGGTAGTATCGATCCTGAAGGAAGGGTACAAACCTCCTCTCATCAGATAAGGAGTGGATATGCCAACCCCCTCAGGAGCAGCTACCTGCAGGAGGCATTGCATTCCCTCCTTCAGAAGCAAGCTGTGGAAAAAGTAAGAATTCAATCCTCTCTGGGGTTTTACAACAGGCTTTTCATTGCCCCAAACCAAATCAAAAATGGCGGCCAATCTTGGATCTCAGTGCCCTCAACCGGTTTCTCAAGGTCAAAACCTTCAAAATGGAAACCCCAGAGTCTATTCGCCTATCCCTGCAACAAGGAGAGTGGGTGACATTCCTCGACTTCAGCGACACCTACTTTCACATCCCTATCAGTCCAAACTCAAGGAAGTTCCTCCGGTTCCATTATCAGGGCCAAATCTTCCAGTTTCGGCCTCTCCCGTTTGGCCTCTCTACCGCTCCTGTGGAGTTCACAATTGTGGTCAAGGAGGTGAAACTCGTGGCCCAAGCAAGAAATATCCTAATGCACCAGGCACCTGATCCAGGCAAAAGACAAAGATACATGTTTCCAAGATACCCAAACCCTTCTTGCCTTGTGTCAGGAATTGGTTTGGGTAGTGAATTTCAAGAAATCAGAACTGAAGCCCAAACAGATTTTCAATTTTGTAGGCTACCAGTACGACTTAATCCAAGGAGTAGTCAGACCCACCCCAGAAAGGTGGGAAGCTCTGAACTCCAAAATCAATTCCCTCCTGCAGAGGTCCAGTTGTTCCGTGAGACGGCTCATGTCCTTGATAGGCCTGCTCACGGCAACAGAAAAACAGGTTCCGTCTGGGCGTCTCCACATGAGACCTATACAATGGCACCTGAAGAACCATTGGCACATCCCGGAATTGTTGGAGAAGGTCATCCCGATTAACAGGTCCCTTCATCCCCACCTGCGTTGGTGGTTAAAGGAGGACAACATTCTTCCGGGCCAACACTTGCACCCCCTTCGTCACGCAGTTCAGATCTTTACAGATGCATCAAGCGAAGGTTGGGGCGCACATTTAGGAGACCATACCGCAAGAGGCGGTTGGTCCCTTCTGGAAAGCAGACTGCATATCAATTTTCTAGAATTGAAAGCAATTTTATTGGCCCTAAAGGAATTTGAGCCTATCTGCCGGGGTCGGGGGGTTCTGGTCGCCACCGACAATACTACTGTGGTGGCTTACATAAACAAAGAAGGAGGCATGCGCTCAGGATCACTCTGTACTCTCCTGTGGAGACTCCTGTCTTGGTGCAATCTCAAAGAAATTTGCCTGAGAGCGCGTCACATTCCGGGCCGGCTCAATGTGATAGCCGACAAATTGTCCAGACACCGTCAAGTCATTCAGACGGAATGGTGTCTTCACCCGGATGTCTTTGCTGAGATCTGCCACAGATGGCACCATCCCAAGGTGGACCTGTTTGTGGCCAGATACAATTGCAAACTGCCACAGTTTGTGTCCCCAGTCCCCAATCCAAAAGCATTGGTAGTGGATGCGTTGAGCCTGTCTTGGGAGAATCTGGACCTGTATGCGTTTCCCCCAGTTCCCCTCCTGACAAATGTTCTGACAAAGGCTCTCAGTCATCAGTGCAAAAGGATGATAATAATAGCCCCGGGCTGGCCGAGCATGCCCTGGTTCTGGGATCTGGTGGAGATGTCATCCCAAATCCCAGTTTGTCTTCCCGACCATCCGGATCTCCTGACCCAGCCGTTCAACGGCAACCTTCACAGGGATCTACAAAACCTGAACCTTCATGCTTGGCTCCTAGAGCCAAAACTATTCAGGAACAGGGGTTCTCTGACCAAGTGGCAATGAGAATTGAAGCTCCTCAAAGAAGGTCTACCAGATTTGTCTACAAAGCAAAGTGGTCCGTTTTTGTTCGATGGTGCAAGGCAAATCAGGTGGACTTCCATTCACCATCTGTAGATCAAATCGCCGATTTTCTCCTCCACCTGTTTCAGGACAGGAAGTTACAACTCAGTACTATAGATGGGTACAGGTCAGCTATTGCTGACAAAGTAGGAAACTTTACTGTTAGTGTCAGCAAAAATGACAACCTCAACAGATTACTAGATAGCTTCCACAGGGACAGACCCAAAGGGCATTGAGGCGTTCCTTCCTGGAACCTTTCCTTGGTCCTTCACCAGTTGACGAAGGCCCCCTTTGAACCCCTCAGAAAGCGTCCGTAAAAAACTTAACCGTTAAGACGGTTTTCCTTTTGGCGCTGGGTTCAGGAAAGCGCAGGAGCGAAATTCATGCCTGGGTAAACAGGAACATCCGTCATCAGTCGGATTGGTCCAAGGTTTCTCTTTGCCCCTCTCCATGCTTTCTATCCAAAAACCAACTTGCTTGAGAGGGTCCGGACAGCGTCGCTCCAGTGGTCATTCCTGCCCTGGCACTGACATTGGACAGATCGCTTAAGGAGGACAGTTCTCTTTGTCCGGTTAGAGCTCTATGCTATTACCTGGACAAAACCCAAGATCTTAGAGACAAGAAAGAACTGGTTTTTGTCTCCTTTAAGAAAGTTTCAACAAGGTTATTTCTGCTTCCACCATTTCCATTATTTCCACCAAAACCGTAATCCTATGTTACCAGTTGTCGGATCAGGAGTCGCTGGCTTTACATCAGGTCAAAGCTCATGATTTAAGGGCTTTTGCAGCTTCCAAGGCTTTTCAAGGAGGAGTCTCCTTGGAACAAATTTTGTCAGCATGTCATTGAAAGTCACATAATACCTTCACTCAGTTTTACCTGAAGGATGTGGCTTGGGCTGACTCAGAATTGTACCATCTGGGACCAGTAGTGGCGGCCCAACAGGTCCATTCCTAGATCTGGCTGCCTAGTGCTTGGGTTTCTTAAGGGAAATGTACATATTGTGTATAGTTGGTACATTTAGGTAGCTAGGTTGTTAGTGTTTTGGTCTCTCATCCAGGTCCCACAGGGGTTTGGTTGATGGGCTTGTGGTTTTCCTGACTCCTTCATTGGACTCCTCAGGACTAGACTCTTTCTTTTCCCCTCTCTCATCTCAGGTGAGAAAAGAAAAAAGGGGGGGACCAGACCGGTTCACCGGGACACCCGGGGGTATTCTTACACCGGTTATTGGGGTCATTCTCCCTTTAGAGTTCTTTGCCTAGTCCCTCAGTCAGCTACCCACCGATCACTGGGTAGTTATTCTAGCAGGAGTCTGTTAGGTAAGTTGTATTAACGCAATAAAATAGAAAATTTAATAGGTAAATTAAATTCTTATAAGTTAATACTTTACCTAACAGATGGTGGAGTCCTACCCAACTATCCCCGCTTTTCTACCTGCCTGGAGACCATTGAAAAAAAGAGGCTGTGACGTCATGGCGCGAGCTGGTCTGCCAAACGACAGCAAAAGACGTCCTGGGAATACCCCCGGTCGGACCGGTACTGCCCTCTCCACTCACTAGAGGGCTAATGCTTCCTGAATTCGCCAGGTGTCCTCCGTGTGACGTCATCTTTTTGTTTGGCGCACATATTTATTGTCAGACGAATATTCTCAGTGTACAACTTAGCGTTTTTTTCAAGGATATTTACCCAATTGGATTATATATTTTGTACTAAAGTGTGGATTAATAGTTATGAAACAACATGGCGTCTGCTTCAGGTCAAAAAAGAGGAGTTTGTGGCCATGCAATGGCATCCTTTGATCTGCACGAATGGTGTACAAGATGTAGGGAGAAGGTAATTGGGTCGGACCCTTGTGTACATGGTGAGGAGCCTTGTAAATACTGTGTTGTCCTTACACCAGAACAAATACTTAAACTTTCTATTCCCAAATATAAAATTAGAAAGGAAAAGAAGGGCGGAAGCTTGCAAAGATACGGATATCATAGACCCACAGGACATATCTGTCATCAAAGTAGTTTCACTGCTAACTTGTATGGTGAACCCAGTTTGGAACCGGAACCTTTATTTTCGTCCACTTCCGGTGCCCCTGCCAGGTCGGCAGCCAGACCGGAACTCCAGAAGTAGATAACAGGGAAGATATTAGTGAGGGAGAGTTGGTTACTGGTTCAGATACAGAACTGCCACCAGATCAGGGCAATATTCAAACTGAAGAGCAGTCTTATAGAGAGACAGTAAGAGGTGTTAGATCTTACAAGGGGTGGGACTTTATCCCAGACTTGAGTCTTCTGCTACTAGTTCCTCTGATAACCCCTGGGCTGGAGGTCACCCTCAACCAGTGGTCAAGGTTTCTGTTGCTTTCCCTGCTGAAGAATGGCTTTGCAAACAATTTGAAGATTTGAACTGTACCACCCTATCTGGATATCATTCAAAGTCACCTGAAGCCAGGTGTCAAACAGGGTAACTGGTGTGCCTTGAGGAATGCTCCACTCCACTCATGGCCTTTTCCCAGATGACGCCTTACGTAAGGCCGAGGAGGATATCACAAAATTTGAATCATCTAGGAAAACCTCTCAACCCGGTTCGGGTTTGGGAGGTTTTCTACAGAAGAAGGCTAATCGTTTCTACCCTTACCCCTCAGTGGCTTCAGGCGCATGGAAACAGGAGGGTGCCAAGTCCCGTGCTCCTAGTGGCAACCAACCGGCTTGGAGATCTTTTGGCCGTAGTACGGAGCCCACTCGACCTTCCAGAGGCAGAGGGAGGGGCAGTTTCCGTGGCTCGAGGCCCCCCTGTGGTGTTAATAAGTTTAAATGACAATTACTGTTTAAATGTTCATACTGCTCCAAATTCAGTGAAGGAGCCGAATGTGGGCTTTGTTCCCAGCCAGGACTTTGTACTTTCTGTTCAAAATGTAAATTTTGTTTCAAGCAACCCGAGGCCTCCGCAAAAGAAAGGAGTAAGTCCTCCTGTAAACCTGACAAATGTTTCAATAAAAGGTGTAAACTTTGTTTACAGTCTCAGTTACTCAGTGCCTATTCCTCCTGCTCCTGTAAGGACGAGTGCTGTCTCAACAGCAAAAATTCCAACAATGTGGCCCCCAAGTTATCACAAACAAGGTTCAAATCTATCAAAAGGTCATATTCTGTACTTGGGTTATCTGAGGCGAAAATCCAGACAGGTACACAAAGTCAGTCATCTAGAGAGGCCTGTATTCTCAAGTCTTGTTGTGACTCCTGTACCTTTTGCTCCTACAGCAGACATGTTTTTCAAGGAAGCCTCACTTCTAGGAAACGCCTCTTTCCTGCTGAAGCATATAGGTGTTTCTTCTGTAAGTCAGTCCACTTCTGTGACCAATGTAAGAGATGCTCCGGCTGTTCTAACCTCTCCTCCTGTAGGGGGCAGGCTACAGTTGTTCTGGCAGACCTGGGCCTCTATGGGAGCCAGTCCATGGGTGGTGTCCATTTTAAAGAATGGTTACACCGTCCCTTTTCAGACGAAGCCTCCTCTCGCTCGGGAACCTTTGATTCTGAGTGGCTATGCGACTTCTGTCAGGCAGAACCTTTTGCAGGAGTCGTTTCGGTCGCTCCTAGCAAAACAAGCCATCGAACAAGTACACAACCCGTTTTCCCTATGGTTTACAACTGCCTCTTTTTGGTTCCAAAACCAAACAACAAATGGTGGCCCATTTTGGATCTCAGTGCACTGAACCGGTTTCTGCATGTAAAAACTTTCAAGATAGAAACTCCAGAGTCCATAAGGTTGTCTCTTCAGCAAGGAAAAAGGCGATCTTGCTCAGTAAGGCAGTTCATGTCCCTCATAGGTCTCCAGACGGCAAGAGAAAAACAGGTGCCATTACAGATTACACATGAGACCCATTCAGTGGCATCTCAAACAAAATTGGCACATCCCAGAATCTCTCGAGAAAAACATTCCGATTCCCACCTCCCTTCACCCTCACCTGAAGTGATGGCTACAGGAGGACAATGTCCTCCGAGGGCAGCCTCTACACCCTTTACAACACGCCCTTCAACTGTTTACCAACGCCTCAAGAGAAGGCTGGGGCGCTCACTTAGGAGATCATACCAGAAAAGGTTTATGGTCTCTGCCTGAAAGCAAACTATACATAAACATATTAGAGCTCAAGGCTTTGTTGTTGGCCATAAAAGAGTTCCAGGACCAGTGTCTGTGACAGGTTGTCCTGATAGCCATGGACAACACCACTGTGGTCTCCTTTATAAACAAGGAGGGCGGTATGAGGTCAGGATCCCTCTGTGCTCTGTTATGGAGGCTCCTGTCATTGTGCAACCACAGGAACATCACACTTCAGGCGCGACAAATTCTGGGTCTCCTAAACATGAGTGCCAACAAGCTGTCTCGTCACAATCAGGTGATCCAGACAGAGTGGTCCCTTCACCAGGAGGTCTTCAACCTCCAATGGTGGCACACTCCCGAGGTGGACCTGTTTGCAACCAGATACAACAACAAGCTCCCCAAGTTTGTATCTCCAGTCCCGGACCCTCAAGCTTGGGCCGTGGATGCTCTAAGTTTCTCCTGGGAGGATCTGGACCTGTATGCCTTTCCACCAATTCCCCTCCTGGGCAATGTGGTGAATAAACTCCTGTCCCACGACTGCAAAAGGTTAATTCTCATCGCCCTGGGTTGGCCCAACATATCTTGGTTTTGGGATCTAGTGGAGCTGTCAGTTCAGATTCCTCTTTGCCTGCCTCAACACCCCGATCTGCTGGTTCAACCGTTCAATGGCAGCCGTCACAGGGATATGGTCGGTCTGAACCTTCATGTCTGGGTCCTTGGGTCGAGGCGATCAAACAACAGGGATTCTCTGACCAAGTGGCAGCAAGAATTGAGGCTCCTCAAAGACCGTCAACCAGGGCTATCTACAAAGCGAAGTGGGCCCTTTTTGTTCATTGGTGCCAGTCAAACCAGGTGGACTTCCAGTCACCTTCTATCAAACATGTAGCGGATTTCGTCCTGTACCTGTTTCAGGAAAAGCGACTGCAACCCAGTACCATTGAAGGATATCAGTCTGCAGTAGCCGACAAACTAGGCAACTCATCTTTAAACATCAGCAAGGATGAAAACCTTAATCGCCTGCTAGACAGTTTCCATAGGGACAGACCCAAATGTTGGAGGGGTATTCCAGCCTGGAGCCTCTCTCTCGTCCTTCATCAAGTCACTCAGGCCCCTTTTGAACCTTTAAAGAAGGCCTCTCTGAAACACCTTACTTTTAAGACGGTTTTCCTGTTAGCCTTGGGCTCGGGCAAGCGCAGGAGTGAAATGCACACCTGGCTCAACAGAAATATCAGGCATCAAGCAGATTGGTCCAAGGTGTCTCTTTACCCGTCTTCCTCTTTCTTGTCCAAGAACCAGCTGGCTCGGGATGGCCCAGATAGTGTAGCTCCTGTGGTCATTCCTACTCTAAGCCCTTCCTTGGACAAATCTCTTAAGGAGGATAGGTCCCTCTGTCCAGTTAGAGCATTACGCTATTACCTGGACAAAACTCAGGAACTCAGACAGAATAAGGAGTTGGTTTTTGTCGCCTTTAAGAAGGGTTTCAGCAAGGATATTTCTCCTGCTACCCTATCATCCTGGATCAAGCAAACTGTCATTCTCTGTTATCAGCTTTCAGACCAAGAATCTCTGGTCTTGAATCAGGTCTTGGCCCATGATATAAGGGCTTCTGCTGCTTCCAGGGCTTTTCATGAAGGGGTTTCCTTAGACCAAATCATATCAGCTTGTCATTGGAAGTTGCATAACACTTTCATCCAGTTCTATCTCAAAGACTTGGCCTGGGCTGATTCGGAATTATACCATTTAGGTCCTGTGGTGGCGGCTCAGCAGATTCACCAGTAGACCTCAGTTTGAGCCTTAATGTATTATATTGTACATGCTTCATTTTTATTCCTTGTTCTGTTGTTTATTTTCTTGCCATTTGGGTCTCATTGCTTTTTCATAAAGAAGGAATCCATGGGGTTTGTGGTTTCCCCTCACGTTGTGTGGATACAGCCTAAAGGTTTTTCTTATCTTATTCCCCTGTTCCACCTCTCCCAGTGAGGAGTGGAAAAAAGGTGGGGGCAACCAGTCACTCATGACTAAGAGGTGACTCAGATCGACTCAGGAATAAATACCCAATCAGTCTGGGTCACTTTCATGATGATTACATGCTCACAAGACCAGAAAAAAAGACATGTTTCAGCGATTCCATGGGGTGGCCTTAGCTTACATCCCAGACATTATGTTCCTCAGTGACTCACTGATGACTGAGAGGTGACTCAGATCGCCTCAGAAACATAAACCCAATCAGTCTGGGTCACTTTCATGATGATTACATGCTCACAAGACCAGAAAAAAAGACATGTTTCAGCGATTCCATGGGGTGGCCTTAGCTTACATCCCAGACATTATGTTCCTCAGTGACTCACTGATGACTGAGAGGTGACTCAGATCGCCTCAAAAACATAAACCCAATCAGTCTGGGTCTCATTCATGATGATAACATGCTTAAAAGTCCAGAAAAAAAGACATGTATGACCCATTCCATGGGGGTGATTAGTGGTTAGCAAGTTTGACATCTAATCAAAGGCAGTCACTTCTATATGGGTTCAACCACCACAAGTGACACTGCTGAGGACCTGTCCCAATATGACCCTGGCTGTTGACTGGAACGTATGTTTAATCTTTGACCTAGGCATTACATTCCCCAGTGGCTCACTCATGACGAAGAGGTGACTCAGATCGACTCAGGAACACATACCCAATCAGTCTGGGTCACATTAATGATGACTACATGCTCATGAGCCAAGAAAGGTCATGCCTAACCATTTTCATGGGGTGGCCTCAGCTTACATTCTAGGAATTTCATTCCACAGTGAGTCAATGATGACTGAGAGGTGACTCAGATCGACTTAGGAACACATACCCAATAAATCTGGGTCACATTTATGATGATTACATGCTCACAATACATGTAGGAGCCATTCTATGGTGGTGGCCTCAGCTTACATCCCAGGCATTCTGTTCCCAGTGACTCACTGATGCACAGATCGACTCAGGAACTTGAACATTCATGATGTTTACATGTTCAAGAGCTGTTTGAATGGGCATTTCCCGGGGAAACTAACTATCGAATAAGCTACTCCTTAGTTTGAAGTTTAGTACCAAATATCATTTGCGCAAGCGCAATGAAAGAAAATAGAAGAAAAATACTTCCGCCCGATTGTACCCCACTCGCCCCCCTCACCCCCCAAACAAACAAAATACAAACTTATTGAAACATGTCTATGAATCAAAAACACGCGGAGGTATCTGTACAAATATTTATTTATTATTTTTTTGCAGTTGTTTCTTCACCGTGAATGTCATTATCGTTGTATACTACTTGTAGTGCATTATCGCCCAATAAGCGGAGTCCTGTCAAAAAATTTCTGAATAGATGAAAGTAGTTTCGTCAATATATATATACGTATAAATATATATTTATAAAGATAAAATAATAAATATGTATAGTGGCATTCTACCAGTAAACGTCTACGCTGAAGTTAATATATTGAATTTGAATTATATTACAGCTTTATATTTATTCTTCTACCACTGTATTGTCAAATAATATGCACTACAATTAATATCTGAAGTGCATGTTGTAATATTTGTTTCAAAGCTTTATATTTTCATGATGTGAAAAACCTAAAATTACATTTGTGTACAACTACATGGACTGATAAAACTCAATAATTTTATCATTTTTCATTTTACATTTCATTGGATTATGTTGTAATGTCAAAAGGACAGAAAAGAAGAAAAAATAAGCGAAAGCGGATTCTAACCCCCAGTCCTGCTGAGAAAAAACAACTTTTCACAAGGCAAGTCGCTGAAGATCCATTCAATATGTACAGTGATAATGAAGAAACCCTATCAGATGTTGAAACTGGGAACATCCATCATGATGAAACCAGGTCTACTGAAGACACATTAAAACTCATATGTGACAGGTTGAACTTTATGGTGAGTAAAGTAAAAGATATTGACAGAAAACAAGATCAAATTTTGATAAGGGTAAAAGCTGTTGAGAATAAGATTGCAATTCATGATCAGGAAATTAGTAAAATAAAGCAGAAACAAGGAGAATTGGCCACAGAAATGGATCAGGTTAAGGTGAAAATAGATCCTGCATTTAATCCTGAAAGAACTATTGTAGTGACCAATCCCCCCACCGGAGGAGATATTCAGCTTTTTGCACAGAGGTTAGTGACAGCATTGGGATGTAATACTAATATCATTACAGGTGTCCTGCAAACCTCCCAACGAAACAACAGGAGAGGCGTGCTTAAAATTGAGGTAAAAGACGTGAACCAAAAAATCCAGTGCTTACGCAACAAAAGTCGATTGAGTGAATCTACAGAATTTAGAAGGACATACATAAGATCATCAAAATCCCATGCTAAGAGGATCAGTGAGCTGAATACTAAGGCCTTGTTATCAATGATTCCAGGAGGTAAACAATACAGAATCTCAGGGAGTGGAAAACTTCTGCCTCTCTCTTCAAATACCCAACCTGGGGAACAGGGAACAGATGTAAAGGCTGTAGGTACTTCGTTACAGACTGGCATTTCATCTCACACATCAACCGTTGCCACCACATTGACCCAGTCTGACTCTTACTCACAGGTACTTCAAGCGGGTGCTGTAAGTAACATATCTACAAACAAACTCCCGAGTTCAGTTACACTGAAGCAAACTCCCTTGTCACAAATGAGTACACCAGTGATGCCCCATTTCAAATCAGCGCCGTCACATTATCAACAACAGATGACGCCAGTGTCTCAGTTCTTGTCACAAGGAGGAATAAATACTGTATCTCAGTCTCAGACACCTAACATTCAGGATTTGTCACAGAACTCTCAACTTTTACTAGGGAATCAGCAGCTTATGAACTCCCAGTATATACATCCTTCCCAGCCACAATACTAGGAATCAACCCAGCCCTATCTACGAATAGCAAGTTGGAACATTAATGGTTGGACTGAAAAAAACTGTATTCTACGTAAATCTGTTATATATAATCTTGATATAGATATTCTGTGCGTGTCAGAAACTCATCTAAAAAGCAATGAAACAATTAACATAAATGGGTATATTTGGTTTGGAAACAATAGAAAAATAGCACCAGCTGGATTCAGAAAAGGGTCAGGTGGTGTGGGGGTTTTCGTCAATGTTAAAATACTTAGCATATATGAAGTGTCTCTTATTGACAAATCTGTAGAAGGGATTATAATTGTTCAGTTGAAAAACAAGCACACAAATTTTACTCTCATTTTGATATCTTGCTATTTGCCTCCAGATGGTTCATTTTATGCAAACACTGATACTTTTTTCAGTCATCTTATTTCAGAAATATATATAAATTTACATGCAGACTGTATTTTGATATGTGGAGATGTTAACTGTCGCATTGGAAAGGAAAATGATTTCATAGAAAATTTAGATGAAATTAAACCAAGAAAAAGTATTGATATGGTAAAAAATACATATGGTGAGAGCTTTATTGATTTTTTAAAAGATATGAAATTTTGCATTGTAAATGGAAGAGTGACATCTGAGTATGATAATTTCACATGTTTAAATACCAAAGGAAACTCTGTTGTAGACTATTTCTTGATTCACCAAAATAACATTGATATGTGTAAAGTTTTTAAAGTGGTAACAATATCTGAAATAATGGAGAAATATAAACTTTTTAATCTTATTTCAGACAAGTGTAAACCACCTGATCACTCTGTGTTATTGTTAGATTTTTCTCCATTCAATGCTGAAAAGTATAATTTGTGTATAAATCACCTAGAAACTGATATTGAATGTGAAACAGCTGATATTGATAGCTCTGGGGAACAAATCCATTTAGAACCCAAAATGTGTGACCCCAAATCATTGTTAAAGAAACACAAATTCAATTGTTTACCTGTTGACTTTAGAAATAATAGAGCTTGGCATTTGGCAATTGCTGAATTAATTGATTTCTACCAAAACAAGGTCAGTAATCAAGCCGAACTTGATAACCTTTACATCAAAACTTGTACAACATTATTAAATGAAATGGATAACTATCTGGAAATCAAAAAAGTAGGAACCAAGTCAAAGAAAAAGTTCAAAAACAATAAACCTTTTTGGGATGAAGAATTAACCAAGAGTTTTCTTTGTATGTCATCAAAAGAAAAGTTGTTTTTAAAATGTAAAGGGGCCAGTCAGGTCAAGTCAAAATATAAACATGACTTCATTCAGGCAAGAAATGTTTTTGATAAATTACTTCGAAGAAAAGAAAGACAATACAATAAACACTTTGTGGAGAATTTAGAAAAAATAAGTAAAACTGACCCTAAAAATTTTTGGCAAACTATCAACTCTCTTGGTTGTAAGAAAAGTGACATTCCAATGGCAGTATATAAAAATGGTATTTTATCATCTGACCCCAAAGATGTACTGCATAAATGGGAAACTGACTTCACCAAACTTTACAATACGTCAATAAATGATTTCGATGAATATTTTTTACACACGATTAAAAAGTTAAACAGGGAAACTGAATTAAACATGAAAGCCATGAATAACCAGAATATTTTGCTCAATTGTGATATATCCTATGATGAAGTAGAAGCACAAATAAACAAATCCAAACTTAATAAATCAGTTGGCTTTGATAACATACCCAATGAAGTTTTGAAGCACCCTGACTGTATTATGTTACTATATCGATTGTTTAAACTGTGTTTTGATAAGTCATTAGTTCCCTCAGCATGGTTAAAAGCAGTGATAAGTCCAATACCCAAAGGTGCTGACAAAGACCCGTTTTGCCCTTTGTCCTATCGGGCAGTAAGCTTATTGTCATGTGTAAGTAAAATATACACTGTTATCTTAAACTCTAGAATAGTTCAATATCTAAATATAATGGAATTCCTAGGAGATGAACAAATGGGTTTCAGAAAAGGTAAATCTTGTGAGGACCAAGTGTATAACTTGACTTCAATTATTCAACATAGGCTCAGCAAAAATAAAGACACATACACAGCATTTATAGACATGGCAAAAGCCTTTGATTGTGTAAATCGAGAATTGCTATTGAATAAATTATTACAATTTAATATTGATGGTAAAATCTACTTTGCTATAAAAGCCCTTTATAGTGATACCATGAACTGTGTAAGACTTAATGGACACTTTACTGGAAAAGGCAGTTACCCAATCTGAATTCAAAATTGGTACAAAACCATTGAAGGTGGTCTCTAAATATAAATACTTGGGAATAATATTAGACGAACACCTTAAATTTGAACAGTGTGCTGAAATGTTAGCCTCATCGGCTGGTCGAGCTTTAGCAAAAATGATATCTAAATTTAAAACGTACAAAAGCTTAACTTTCAATACTTTCACAAAATTATATGACTCCTGTATCTGGCCGATATTAGATTACTGCTCAACTATTTGGAGCCATAGAAATTTTAAATTCGCAGATAAAGTTCAAAACAGGGCTATACGGTATTTTCTTGGCTTGCATCGTAATGCTCCTACATTGGGACTTCAAGCAGAAATGGGATGGATGATCCCAAAATACAGGTATTACATTTCAAATCTACGCTTTTGGAACAGACTATGCTGCACTAATAACACCCTTACCAGGCACATATTTGAATGGAATATTCAAAATTATTCAAACAACTGTTGGGAATCTCATATAAATGAAATTTTTAATGACTTAGATATAGGAGACTACTTTGAAAATGGTTTGGAGGTAAATTTAGTTCAACTTACGGAGAAAGTGCTGACCTTAATGCATGAAGAATGGCAATCGAAAATACCTTATAAGCCTAAATTACGTACATTTTCACTATTTAAACAAGACATGGAAACCGAAGCATATATCAAAACTTACTCCAAATCTAAACGCTCAATCCTTTGTCAACTTAGAATAGGAATTTTGCCTTTAGAAATAGAATTGGGTCGTTATGTTAGATTAAAAATTAATGAGAGAACATGTAAACTGTGTAAAAAAGATGTAGAAGATGAGATACATTTTGTTTGTGTTTGTCCAGCTTTAGAGCTGATTCGTATGAAATGTTTCAAAATTTTAAATATAGATAAATCTGAATTATTAATAGATCAATTATCAAGGGTATTAACTCATATGAATGTCAATATGGTTATTAATTTTATTTTTGATTTGTGGCAAGAAAGAAAAAGTAAATTATATTGTTAATTTTTATGTATTGAATTGCTGTCTTTATTTACTGTATCTTACCTCAAAATATGTTTGCTCTGTTTGTTATTAACTCTCTATTTAAAGTGACTTATAAGCCCATATAGGGCTGGGTATTACTTTAATAGTTTTTGTATAATCCTTGTCAACATAATACATGTCACTATAATAAACTAATAAACTAAACTAATCTGTATTATCGGCCGTTTTTACTGCAAACCGGAAATACCAGTGAACGCCCATTTCGTAAACTTATAGAAGCATTTGTCCTTGACCTCTAACAAAGATATATAAGGCGGGCGTTCACTGGGAGGCAGGCGTTTACTGGTAGAGAGCCACTATAGTATATAAATATTTTAGCAAGTGGACATGTAGACAGGTCGGCAGGTAGACAGGTCGGCAGATCAACAAATATTACAGTACAGTTCTGGTTTTGTTAAGTGAAATAATTCCAAAAATATGGTTATCAGTGACAACCATATTTTATTTTGCTTTTAAAATTCGGCATCTATGTAAAACTTGGGCGTATGGTTATGCTCCATTTTACCCTAGCTCTCCACCAATTAGAATTGCGGATACAAGTGTGTCATGTTGAATGACCTGCCTACCAGCCAACCTGCCTACTAGCAAGCCTGTCTACTAGCCAACCTGCCTACATGTCTACTGCTCAACTACCCAAGTTCGTCGCCTACCCAAGTTCGTCACTTGCATTTTTTGACAACATTACCACAATACTCTTTCCTAGTAGAGTTGCACTTGATGATGATTAGTATTTGTTCCATTTGTTTCAGTGTCAGTATTGCCTGTTAATTCTTGACAGTTTTTGAGGCAGGTGACAAACTTGGGTAGGCGACGAACATGGGTAGCTGAGCAGTACCTGTCCACGTCTCTTATTTTCCATTTAATCAGGAACTAAATTATTGCAGAAAATAAAATTCAATGATATTCCTACACCTTTCTACTTCCAGGAGGGGAATTCTGCAATCCTTCCCACTACTGTACTATCCGCAATTGTTTTTATCCCAAACAATGTACTTATCCATATCCGTACAGCTCAGCTACCCAAGTTCGTGGCCAATGTATGGTCATCTGTGGTGTTTTGGTGTCAATAGAGTTTTCGTGGATTACCAGACGTTTCGACCCTCCGGATGTTTCAACCTACTTGAAGGTTAAAAAAATGTGGGTTTCCACATAAATTATACTCTAATATTCTAATGTTTTGCTTTGACTTATATTTCTTTTTATTTATAATTGATGTCTTGGTGAATATATTGCTCAAAATCGAGTTTACAGGTGATTGGTGCTTGGCACATTAATTGATTTTCGTCTTATAAATGTATGCGTAAACTTAACAAAGAAAATTATGTTTTCATTTTTATCCCATGACACCGTTGCTTTGTGAGATATATTAATGTATTTAAAGTTATATTTTGGCATGATTAGAAGTATTTTTTAAAATTTTAATCCAGAGCACCTGCAAATGGCTTCATTAGTATATGATATGAAATCTCCACAGTAACTGTTTTTGTTTGGCCTTTGTTTATCTTTGGGCTTCAAAATATGAATTAAAATTGAAGAAAAAATCTTGTGTTTGATACAATTGTATAAAAATTTCCATTCACTAAAAAACAGTTCAGATTGAAAGTTTATTTGTTGTAATGTTTACTGCCAGTGGACATTTAATAGCATGGAAACCCCATGGGTGACCATACTGTTTGTCACTTGTATTTTCTGACAAGGTTATGTCCCGGGACATCCTGATAGGTATCTGTTTGTTTAAATGTCGGGAAGCCGATGTCAGGAAGTGATTTATTATCCCGCGAAGCCCTGCTTTATGTCTATGCTGACACAACTTACAGAAAATGTGAAAATTAGAAAACGTAAGGCCTCGAAATTCCAAGGTATTTCCTATCAATGTTTTAAAATAAAATATGCGAATTAGATAACCTGAGGCCACTGATTTCCTAGAAGTTTCCTCGCAATGTTGTAAAGTAAAATATGCAAATTAGAAAATGTGAAGTCACAGAATTCCATTGGGTTTCCTAGCAATATGTAAAAATAAAATATGAAAATTAGATAGCGTGAGGTCACAGAATTCCATGGGGTTTCCTGCAATATTTTTAAGTAAAATATGCATTTTGGATAACATGAGGAGATGACTGAAAAACTGTATATTCATGGACCCTTTATTGCATATTAAAGTGGTCAAGGTCAACCAGACTAAGAGAGTTGTGTCAGCGAGTTTCTGTTCCCGACTTCCCGTGGCAGCAAGTAGCATGTAAATCTTTGTGTCAGGAATTGCTTCAGATGTAGTAAAGGACTTTATCATCATCTGGAAACATCTGGTGTCATCTGGAAACATCTGACGTACAAAACACTAAACAGAATAGAATTAGTATGCTCGCGGATGGTGATTTCGCTACGTTAAGACATTAACGATCGTTAACACTGTTGATAGAATAAATGTTAAGGAAGCATACAGACTGAACGTTTTTAAAATGTATATTGTACTCACCTTATGTGTAGTTTTATCACCAATTATTCATATCCAAAAGAATAAAGGTATTTTCTGTTTGATGTCTTTCCTTCTGCTGTGAAAACATGGCTGGTGGATTCGATACTTGGAAAGGTGAAGGACAGCTGGGGATGACTGAAACTCACAGTTACAGTAAAGGCAAAATATTTTGCCACTGGATGTCAGACTTGAGGTGTCTGAATGAAGAGATTCGTTTTAATTGCAAAATGTTGTGCAAGATCAAAAATGGAAAACATATATGCCCCCAAAGTTAGACTTGATATGATTCTTATCATATTTAAATATTTAACATATTAAGGCATAGATCTCAGATGTTGACATGAAAAAAGACATACTGTTTGATTAAACACTTTAATTGTCAGAAGTCACACATTGAGGCAGCTACTTGTGTCACAGTCCATTTTTACAAAAGACATTATGTACAATGATACAATGGTGTATAGTATACTTATAATCACAGTACATTCCATTATAAATCATATGATGATTGAATTTGCCAAACAAATAAAGCAGCAATTTTCAATATTTATTAAACTTCTTAAGCAAAGAAAATCTTATTTCTGATTGAATGTTTTTATTTTCTATTCACCCAAGCAATTGTGAATAATGATTACTCCTCTTGATTGCAACATGGACAAAGAAATGTGGAACATCTTCGAACAACATTTTGTTTGCAACAAAACCTCAAGTGTGTCCAGTGTGAGCACTTGTCACATTGAGCCCACTTTACAAGTACAGCTTTGGAATACAACTCCTCATGTAAGCCTGGTGGGCTGTGTTGCTTACAAACACAACATGAATCACTACTATCCTCAGAATTCTGAGTATCAATACTGTATTCTTCATCACTGACATAGTATCTTGAGGGACCTGCTTCATTTACATCAACCAAAGAAGTACTTGTGATATTTTTACTGACAAGCTTTTCAGGTCTAGACCCGGTAGTAGTTCGACTTTTTGAATGTTTGTATGACTTTGACAAGCCTTGAAATTTGCAACCTTTTTGACTAATTGATTTACCCTTGCTTGATGTGACATGATTTTGAAATTTTCTCAAAAACTTGATCACTGGTGATATACTGGCCACCTACAATTTTGCTCAAAGTATTTCTTGGTTTCTTTGGAGCTGGGGGTGCAAAATCATGTTCAATATCCTTCTGTGAAAGAAAATCATCAGTGTTGCCCTCAGAATGATCAATTACTTTCTTTGCAAATATCTTTGATGGGTTTGTCATTTCAGAAGGTACTGGAACAACAGAGTATGGATAAATCCCTGTCTTTTTGAATGAGGAAGCCAAGTTTGGTACTGACAAGGGCTTCAAATAAATTTTACAAACAAGACTGGCAACCTCGTATCGTGTTATAACCTTGCCTCTATTTTCAAGCATGAACCTTTGTGATTCCTGATTGTACGACTTCTCCAAAGGACCAAAACACCCAACATCAAGGGGTTGTAAAATATGTGATGTGTGGGGTGGTAAGACAAACAAAGTAATATGGTGCTCTTTTGCCCAGTGAATGATATCAGGATGAATGTGACTTTTATGGCCTTCATACAGGACAAGTTTTTGTACATCATCTGACTCCTGGACATATTTCAAAAAGTGATTGGCCAAATATGTCTTGAACACCTCTGTATTTGACCATCCACTTTTCGAAACAGTTCCAGAGGTACCAGATGATACATTGGTCAAAAGTGATGGTATCATTCTTTGCCCTTTAAACACAAAAAAGGGGGAATACATGTGCCTATGGCATTTCCAGCAGCATTCAAAGTTACAGTCTCTCTTTGCGATGTCACAGCTTGTGGTTTCTGATCAGTTTTGCATAAAACTTTAACAGGTTTGTGCTCACAATTGACCCCCTTCTCATCAATGTTGTAAATCAATTCAGGCTTATCAGACAACCCCAGATCATCAATAAGTTTCTTAAGTTCAGTGTAGTAGTTCTCAATGGCTTCAGGAGTACATGACTGGGCTCAATAATGGGATAAGCTACTTGATTTGACAATTTTGAAGTTGGGCCATCTGCTTAAAAATCCATATAGCCAGTGTTTTGTAAGAGGTTAATCATCAGGACGATGCCCAACAGAGACTGCATATTCTGTGGCCAGAGCTATAGTTTGTTTCCTGCTAAGGCCATACCCAAATGAAGCCATTTTTTGAAGATGATTGCCAAGGTGTTCTTCTTCATACTTCGAAAAAACAGGGGAGCCACCATTTCTGAAATTGATTTAAGCTAGAATTAAGTAAAAATGCAATATATTTTTGAAAATATTGGATATTTCCACTGTGTTGGTGAAGTGTCAGCTTTAAATATTGACATTTTCAAAAACTCGAGTTTCACTTGGCCAGATCAATGTTACCCCTAATTATCGCCCATTGAGTTACGACTCGAGTTTCAGTCAACTCGACCCAGCACTAGCGGCCATCTTGGATTTTAGCGGAAAATGAAAAAGTGTGAATAATCTCGAAAAACGTAAGAGAGCGATTTCGAGCAAATTTTTGACCTGCAGGGTAGTACAAGAGTGTCGTATGCAAAGGGGAAAAATTTCAATTTTTCACCACTTTTGGCGGCCATCTTGGATTTTAGCCAAAAATGAAAAAGTGTGAATAGCTCGAAAACCGTAAGAGATAAGGCGATTTCGAGCAAATTTTTGACCCACAGGGCAGTACAGGAGTGACCTATGGAAAAGGGGAAATTTTCTATTTTCGCCACTTTTGGCGGCCATCTTGGATTTTTGCGGAAAATGAAAAAGTGTGAATATCTCGAAAACCGTAAGAGATAGGGCGATTTCGAACGAATTTTTGACCCGCAGGGTAGTACTGGAGTGTCCTATGGAAAAGGGAAAAATTTCAATTTTCGCCACTTTTGGCGGCCATCTTGGATTTTAGCGAAAAATGAAAAAGTGTGAATATCTCGAAAACTGTAAGAGATAGAGCGATTTCGAGCGAATTTTTGACCCACAGGGTAGTGCAAGAGTGTCCTATGGAAAAGGGAAAATTTTCGCCATTTTTGGCGTCCATCTTGGATTTTTGCGGAAATGAAAAAGTGTGAATATCTCGAAAACCGTAAGAGATAGAGCGATTTCGAGGGAATTTTTGACCCACAGGGTACAGGAGTGTCCTATGGAAAGGGGAAAAATTTCAATTTTCGCCACTTTTGGTGGCCATCTTGGATTTTAGCGAAAAATGAAAAAGTATGAGTATCTCGAAAAACCGTAAGAGATAGAGCGATTTCGAGGGAATTTTTTACCCATAGGGTAGTACAAAAGTATCCTATGGAAAAGGGAAAATTTTCGCCATTTTTGGCGGCCATCTTGGATTTTGGAAAATTTCAATTTTCGCCACTTTTGGCGGCCATCTTGGATTTTGGTGGAAAATGAAAAAGTGTGAATATCTCGAAAACCGTAAGATATAGAGCGATTTCGAGCAAATTTTTGACCAGCAGGGTAGTACAAGAGTATCCTATGCAAAGGGAAAAAATTTCAATTTTCGCCACTTTTGGCGGCCATCTTGGATTTTTGTGGAAAATGAAAAAGTGTGAATATCTCAAAAACCGTAAGAGATAGAGCGATTTTGGGCAAATTTTTGATCCACAGGGTGGTACAAGAGTATCCTATGCAAAGGTGAATAAGTGGGAATATCTTAAAAACCATAAGAGATAGAGCAATTTCGCGTGAATTTTTGACAGTGTCGTATGCAAAGGCGAAAAATTTCAAGAGTATCCTTTGCAAAGGGGAAAAATTTCAATTTCCGCCACTTTTGGCAGCCATCTTGGATTTTAGTGGAAAATAAACATTGAAAATATCTTCGAAATGGTAAGAGATAGAGCGATTTTGAGCGAATTTTTGACCCACAGGGTAGTACAACAGTATTCTGTGCCTAGGGGAAAAATTTCAGTTTTCACCACTTTTGGCGGCCATCTTGGATTTTAGCGGAAAATGAAAAATTGTGAATATCTCGGAAAAGGTATTTCTTCCCCGGTAATGCTCGGCAGTGGTCTTGTTCCTTTTTGCCTTCTATCTTCTGTATTATTGCTTTTACAGATTTAGAATGGATTCTATGGATGGGGAGTCTATATGCTAGTCGGGTTTACCCCCTGACCCCCTCTTATGGGTAAAACTGGGATAATAAAACCGCATATTTTCTGTTTTTGCCTTATATCTCCTTTAAAACTACTCTTCTTACAGGATATAGCATTTATTAAATAAACGTTTCAGAATTTATGACCATAGAAAACAAAATAAAGCTTACACTTTTCTTTCATGTTAATGCATAGACCTCCACACTGTCTGCTTAACTTTCACTTCTTCTCTCTGTGCTGCATGTTTTTCCTTTCAAAAATCTTTCTCTACTTTTTACTATATTGCACCTACACTTTGGGGACGCTTTGGTTTTGTTAACAAAAACATTTTTCTAGTTAATTGCAGCAAATACATCTTGTAAATAGCCTGTAAATCCAATCAAGAGCAAACTTCTGAAGAAGTATAATTTTTTAACCTTCTTTGAACAAGTAATCATTTAAATATAGCAATTCTTAGTGTGAAAATGAAAACTGTGAACAGTAACATCTGAGAACATGACGTAAGTATTCCTTTTACAATGGAATGATAAAAGGATCTCAAAGGAGTGTTATCTTTAGCATGTCTATCGTTAGTTATAAAAATATAAAATAGCAATGACCATTCACAGGCATAAAAAGCCTCAAAGATATGCAATGTATGGGTATATTTAAGCATCCCACAAGGGACGTTTGTTTGTATTCGGGGCAGAGGGGAGGTGGTCTGCTGCATTTAACTAAATGCCACAATTTTTTTTAACAATGAAAATGAAAAATCTTAAATATCTCAGGAATGGAGCGAGATATAGCAATTTCGACAAAATTTTTGATCCCGACGTATTCACACAATAATTTGCCAATATTTCCCAATTGTTTTCCCGCCATTTTGGGCGGCCATCTTGAATTTCTGTGTAAAATGCATAAACGTATTTATCTTGGAAACTGTGTAAGATAGAGTGAATTCATTGAAATTTTTTACCCCTCAGGGTATCTGCACAGTTAACTGGCGATTTTCCCCAAAATTTTGGATCCCTGAGGGATCCACAGAATCATTTGCCAATATTTCTAATTGTTTTTCCAGCCATATTTGGTGGCCATCTTGAATTTTTTGTGTAAAATGCAAAAACGTATTTATTTTGGAAATGGTGCAAGATTTTGACAAAATTTTTGACACATCAGGGTATCTGCAGTCATCTGGCAATTTTCCCCAAAAATCGTTTTCCTGCCATTTTTGGCGGCCATCTTGAATTTCTGCATAAAATGCAAAAATGCATTTTTCTCAGAAACAGTATGAGATAGAGCAAAAAAAAAAAAAAAAAAATTTCGATGAATTTTTTACCCCCAGGGTATCAGCAGTCATATGGAGATTTTCCCCCCCCAATTTTTTTCCTAGAAATGATTTTCCCGCCATTTTTGGCTGCCATCTTAAATTTATGCGAAAAAGGCAAAAATGTATTTGTCTCAGAAACCTTTTTTTTTGTATTTTACAGAGGAACATAGTCATCAATCGATCAATCAGGTGCTTAATCTCCGTATCTACGGATTCTAAGGCACAACATCCAATTCGTTAGGCATAAGTCGTCAACATGTTAGACGAATTCCAAGTCGCACCCATGGAGGCAATCCGGTGTTTGGTAGTTATAAACTAAGGTGGAAATGATTTCTGAAATAAGTAGGTTTTTAGTCAACTTTTGAAACACGATAAATTTGGAGCACTGCGTATATCATGTGGAAGATTATTCCATAACTTTGGGGCATCATATGAGAAGCTGTTGAAGTGGACCTTTGATTTATGGATAAAAAAACAATAATGAGGAACTTGAAGGAACAAATTTTTGGATTTCAGCGTCTTCTGTTCACAGCAGATTTATACAAGGAGAGATATGGTGCAAAATATTTAGGCTGGCCAGTAGTGAGGTGCTTGTACACAAGAACTAGGGTTTTAAAGATAGTTTGTTGTCGGATAGGTAGCCAATGAAATTACTTCAAGCTGGATGTGATGTGAGTGAACTTAGAAGCACCAGTGACAAACCGTGTAAGAGAGTTTTGGACATATTGGAGCCTGGTAGTATCACTGGATGACAAACTACGAAATAGAGAATTGCAATAATCCAAATGACTGTTCACCAGAGCATTTGCAATCACCACTGATGTATCAACAGAAAGAAACCTCCTGATATGATGAAGGCCCCTCAGGCTAATAAAACAAGATTTGATGACAGAATTTATGTGATTGGTAAAACAAAACTTTGCATCAAACACAACACCCAGATTGTGAGCAACATCCGTGGGGGGAGACAATTACACAGGATGTTGACAGGAAATGAATCACTGAGCCATTTGTATCTGTCTTTGGAACCAAACTTCGACACAATCATTTCGACACAATCATTAAATACTTATTGGGATGCATTGGTTTTGCTGTGCAAAAACAATTTCTTCTTCTCTTGTGAAGCAATACCCTAATTATAATTTTACTTTCAGTTTAGGATTAATATCTCCTGAAAAAGTATCTTTCTTGGAAAATTTTGTACCAGGAAAAAAGGCCTCTCCAAACAGTGCCCTTGAATATTCTTTTTCTAGTGTTGTTTTAGCTTTGTTAATTTTTAACATCAATTTTTTATCTGTACAGTTAAATACACAGTGCCTTTTGACTTTTTATCCTGGGCACATTTGTATCTTATTTCTGCTAACTTGAAGTATGTTGCACATGAAGTTCCCAGTTATGAAACTTGGAATGTATATATTGCACTGGATAGCTTATAAAAGGGTTGAATTATTTTTGGAGTAAGTGGAAGCTTGTCATGTATATTCATAATTAAGCGTCCCTGAAAGGGCGCTTATTTGGTTTCGCGTCAGTTTCCTTGCTGCAGCCGCCGGCGCATTATGGTCTCCCTTGAATATCTCCCTTATTATTGCAAGCTTTTTAACCATATTTGGCAGTTATATACCTTAGGCGTGGCAAAATTTTTCCACATGCTTAAATTTGACCTTTGATCTTTATCAAGGTCACATGATCAAAAATAGTTTTTTTCGGGTACACCCGCCCGTCATCGCAGTTCAAAAAAATCTACTGACCGCAGAGGCTTATAACTTCATACACATGTTTATACTATCAAAAACGTGAGCTGATTAGATTTTGGGAGCAATCCGATGAAAATTGACCGATTTATGAGCGGTTTTCTCACAGGTACCAACCAGAAAGCTTAAAATTCATGTGAACCCCCCTATTATCTTCTTAAGTATTGCATTTTTGTTTTTGCCATTTATCTCCTTTATTCTTGCTGTTAGAGCTTTAGAATGTATTAAGAGGTATTGGGAAACCATATGTGAAGAGTCTAGATAGCTGGCCAGATTTACCCCCGGACCCCCCCCCCCCTTATGGGTCAAACTGGGGTCATAAAATAGCCAATTTTGTGTTTTTGCCTTATATCTCCTTTATTCTTGCTTTTACAGTTTTAGAATTTGTTAAGAGGTATTGGGAAACCTTATGTGATGAGTCTAGATAGCCGGTCAGATTTACCCCCGCATCCCCCCTTGTGGGTCAAACTGGGGTCATAAAATAGTCGATTGTGTGTTTTGGCCTTTTATCTCCTTTATTCTTGCTTTTACAGCTTTAGAATGTATTAAGAGGTATTGGGAAACCATATGTGAAGAGTCTAGATAGCTGGTCAGATTTACCCCCGGACCCCCCCTTATGGGTCAAACTGGGGGTCATAAAATAGCCGATTTTGTGTTTTTGCCTTATATCTCCTTTATTCTTGCTTTTAGAGTTTAGAAGTATTAAGAGGTATTGGGAAACCTTGTGTGAAGAGTCTAGGTAGCTGGTCAAATTTACCCCGGATCCCCCCTTATGGGTCAAACTGGGGTTATAAAATAGCCGATTATGTGTGTTTGCCTTTTATCTCTTTATTCTTGCTTTTAGAGCTTTAGAATGTATTAAGAGGTATTGGGAAACCATATGTGAAGAGTGTAGATAGCTGGTCAGATTTACCCCTGGACCCCCCCTTATGGGTCAAACTGGGGTCATAAAATAGCCGATTTTGTGTTTTTGCCTCTTATCTCCTTTATTCTTGCTTTTAGAGTTTAGAATGTATTAAGAGGTATTGGGAAACGTTATGTGAAGAGTCTAGATAGCTGGTCAGATTTACCAGATAGATGTGTTCAAAGCATTGTCATAAACTTCTTGCCTTTCTAAAGGCTCACATTTTACTATGCCTTTTTACCCCACAGCCCTTAAGGGCTGTTGGGGTATTGTTTTCACCCATGGTGTCCGGATGGGCGGGTGGGCATCCGGGCGGGCGGCGGGAAATAGTTTGTCCGGGCTGTATCTCAGAAACCGTAAGGTGTAGGAAGTTGATACTTGGTAGGGACATTGGTTAGGGGGTGTAGGTGTGCAACGTCATGGTCTGACCTTGATTTGACCTTTGACCTCTCCGTAGTGACCTTGAGTTTGAAAATCTTGTCCGGGCTATATCTCGGAAAGTGTAAGGTGTAGGAAGTTGATACTTGGTAGGGACATTGGTTAGGGGGTGTAGTTGTGCAACGTCATAGTCTGACCTTGATTTGACCTTTGACCTTGCCGTAGTGACCTTGACCTATAAAATCTTGTCCGGGCTATATCTCGGAAACCGTAAGGTGTAGGAAGTTGATACTTCGTGGGGATATTGGTTAGGGGGTGTAGGTGTGCAACGTCATGGTCTGACCTTGATTTGACCTTGCTGTAGTGACCTTGACCTATAAAATGTTGTCCGGGCTATATCTCGGAAACTGTAAGGTGTGGGAAGTTGATATTTGGTAGGGACATTGGATAGGGGGTGTAGGTGTGCAACGTCATGGTGTGACCTTGATTTGACCTTTGACCTTGCCGTAGTGACCTTGACCTATAAAATCTTGTCCGGGCTATATCTCGGAAACTGTAAGGTGTAGGAAGTTGATATTTGGTAGGGACATTGGTTAGGGGGTGTAGGTGTGCAACGTCATGGTGTGACCTTGATTTAACCTTTGACCTTGCCGTAGTGACCTTGACCTATAAAATCTTGTCCGGGCTATATCTCGGAAACTGTAAGGTGTAGGAAGTTGATATTTGGTAGGGAGAGTGGTTAGGTTGTGTAGGTGTGCAACGTCGTGGTCTGACCAAGATTTGACCTTTGACCTTGCCGTAGTGACCTTGACCTATAAAATCTTGTCTGGGCTATATCTCGGAAACCGTAACGTGTAGGAAGTTGATACTTGGTAGGGACATTGGTTAGGTTGTGTAGGTGTGCAACGTCGTGGTCTGACCAAGATTTGACCTTGCCGTAGTGACCTTGACCTATAAAATCTTGTCTGGGCTATATCTCGGAAACCGTAACGTGTAGGAAGTTGATACTTGGTAGGGACATTGGTTAGGGGGTGTAGTTGTGCAACGTCATGATCTGACCTTGATTTGACCTTTGACCTTGCCGTAATGACCTTGACCTATAAAATCTAGTCCGGGCTATATCTCGGAAACTGTAAGGTGTAGGAAGTTGATATTTGGTAGAGACATTGGTTAGGGGGTGTAGGTGTGCAGCATCATGTTGTCACCTTGATTTGACCTTTGACCTTGCCATAGTGACCTTGACCTATAAAATCTTGTCAGGGCTACATCTCGGAAACCGTAAGGTGTAGGAAGTTGATACTTGGTAGGGACATTGGTTAGGGGCTATAGGTGTGTATTATCATGGTTTGACCTTAATTTGACCTTTTACCTTGTCGTAGTGACCTTGACCTTTAAAATCTTCATGGACCTTTGGGTCTGTCTTTTGATGCAGATTAAGCAAAATTCATATTAGAATTTATTAAGAATTTTACTTTCATAACTTCCCATTGTAAGAGATAGAATTTCATCAAGTGAGCCACAGATTTTGCTCCAACACCACAATAAGCATTCATTGAATGTATTACCACTTCTGTATGCGTGGTAATATTCAAACCATCTAAACCATAATTCGGCCATGCAGATGTAGATAAAGAGTGTTGAATTTTAGTTTACTGATTAATGCTGTCATCTTGTTATTCAATTATCTTGTTTTAATACTTCATCTTTATACGCATTATCTTTCTTTTAAACATTATTTCTGCATTTAAACATTGTTTGGACCTTTATATAACCGACAGTGCTCTGAAAGTATCCTGAAGTTTGTACTGGTACAGTACTTCTATATCTCATGGTGTTGAAAATATTTCCCAAGGCTGTGGGGTACGGGTATCTCTGATGCTATTTTTCTAAAATGTAAATAGATATATGGCATTTATAAAGCACTGTTACTCTTTAATTAAGCAGTTTTATGGTGCAACTTTCGACCTATTATAAGTATTGATGCTTTATGCATTCTTTGCCAGAGCATTTATTCAATTAACTTTTCGCAATTTATGACCATAGAAAATAAAATAGAGCTTAAATTTTTCTTTCATGTTAATGCATGAACTTCCACACTGTCTGCTTAACTTTCACTTCTTCTCTCAGCACTGCATGATTTTATTTTCAAAAACCTTTTTCAACTGTATATTATATTTCAGTGAACCTTTTTGGGATGCTTAGTTTTTGTTAGCAAAAATATTTTTCTAGTTTGTAACTTAATACAGTACTATACATCTATCCATATAGGTCACAGCATGGTTAGAGGGTATATTTGCTGGAGATCAACTTCCCCACTATGAAATTAATACATTCACAGTTGATAGACTGTATAATTTAATGAAAAAAAATCAAGAAGAAGAGAGATGTGCTGCAATATTGCTTGATGATTTGCACAATAAAACTGAAGAATACAAAGTGGAGTGTAAGTACATAATTATTTTTCCATAAAACACCGGTATATATTGTTTGCCATATGTATGTGTTCTCATACTTTCACAGATCATATTTTTGTGAGAGCAAAAGAAAAAAAAATTGGAATTATCTCGGTGGCAGGCTGAGTTTGTGGGTGCTCTACAGATCTACATTTCTAAACCTGAATGGATATTTGCCAAATTTTGGGGATTTCTTTATCTCAAAAGGAACTGGTGCTGATTAGGTTTCTGAGACTTAGGCTTGCAGAGACTATTATTTTTACTTTTAAGATTTCTGATAATTGATAACTATGGAAGCTGTAAGCACATAATATTATGCTTTATCGTATTTTTATGTATTGATATGTTCATCTCTTGTATGTGATATTAAAGACATTAAGCACTTGAAGACATTATCTGTTGACCAGCAATTGACGGCAAAGTATATTCATCACTGCCATGTCCGTCAAGAAGCAGTCAACATGCATGTATAGTGATTTTACTTTCTGTCAATACTGGGTATGATTATGGATGAGGAGAAATACATGTGGTATGTATTTTTGCAATTTAAATTGCCTGCAGACTCTTCTAACCTGGAATTTCCTATGGTTCGGTTGAGTACTGCTCCAGTGAAGTAATTGATCAGAACATTATTTTGCAGTTTATTTCATCAAAACTCACTGACCATAAGTAGAGTAGATATGTCGAAGTGTGTTTTGTCTGTATTTCAGCTGAGCGATTGGCATCAATCCTAGACAAGATGGGTCTTTTACCTGGTTGCTTAAGTCAGTCAGGTGTTGCCAGTTTGAGAACATTAACTAATACAGCCCTCATTTTGGATGCTGCTGATGCCTCTTCTACAAAGTATGCTATTGCGATTTAGAATTAAAGGCAAAAGATAAATATCACCAAATAATATAGATATGGTAAAAGGAGCCATGAAATGCTAAGAAGCTTTTATAAAAGTGTTAAATTATTTGACAACTTAATGAAGCTGTAATTGGTGCTTAACTATGCGATTATGTTGTCTAGTTTGTTAACTGTACATGTATTGCATGTTATTTTTACTGCCAGAGTTGATCCTAATCCTTTGTTACATAAATTATCAGTTATAATTGAAGTATAAGCAGTGATTACAGTATCATGGTAAACTTAAACGGTTTGCAGACCTGTAAGTTTGGCAAGTTGCAAGTCAACATAAGCAATCCAGTTCAATTAGGAGAGAAAGCTTCAAAATCCAGAAAGTTTTATCATTTTATCCACTGGATGCATCAGATGTATACATTACAATGTGCTTGGGTACACCACTGCCACTGCTAGGGATGTCACAGCTCCACATATTTCATGTTGGCTAATTGCCAAATTGCCAAGTACTGTTTGTGCCAGTACCGAATAACTATGTAACTAAAAAAAAAAACATGGCTATCATCTTGAAATTCCATTTCCAGACTCTGATTGATTTAAACTTAACAGGCTGGTAGGGCACCACCTAGGCTAGATTGCTTTCGAAATTGGTGTCATGTGGAAAAATAAGATGGCCAACGTCTTGAATTCTGTTTTCGCCATCTTGAAATCCGGTTTTTGAACTCTAAGTCAGACGCTCCTGTCAATCAATATGAAACTTAACTGGGTGGTAGGGAATCACCTAGGCTAGGTTGCTTTTGAAATTGGTGCCATTTGGAAAAACAAGATGGCTGCCATGGTCGCTATCTTGAAATTCCATTTCCGGACTCTAACTTGAAGACACTTGTGCTGATTGATTTGAAACTTAACAGTGTTGTTAGGCACCACCTAGGCTAGGCTGCCACTTCGAAAAATAAGATGGCTGCCATCTTGAAATTCCATTTCTGGAACTCTATATCAAAGACACTTCAGCTGATCAATTTGAAACTTAACAGGGTGTTAGGACACCGCCTGGGCTAGGTTACTTTTGAAGTTGGTGCCATTTTGAAAAACAAGATGTCCGACATAGCCGACATCTTGAAATTCTGTTTCCACTCTTTAACTCAAAGATGTTTCTGCCTATCGATTTAAAACTTCACAGTGTGGTTGTGTGGTTCACTTCTTTAGCAAGTATCAAATTTTACCTCTGACCATTCAAGGTCAAGTGCAAGGTCAACATGCTAAAGGCCAAATTTTGGATATATCTTAACATTTCAGCCTAGTATAAGATACAGAAGGACATATCATCCTATGGTGGATATATATAATATATATATATATGTGTCCCCTGTATCCATACACTTCTTTTGTTGTCTTGGCCTATCACTAAAAGACCGATGGTAACCTAAATGTCAAATTTGAGGAATTTCTGGTGACATGAATCGAAAATGTTGATTATCCCCAAAAATGTTATAGTGATTTTAGTGATTTCAGGCAAACAGTACCTCTTGGTACTATAGATCCTGGAAATTATACCTTTGAAAAATTTTTAATTTTCCAAATTCTGGCCATCGTCTTGAATTTTTCCAGAAATGGAAAATTTCAATTATCTCGAAAAACTTTTCCTCAATTTTGAGGAAATTTCGGTCCCTGTGGGCACTCTAGACCCTGGATATCATGCCTCTGAAAAATTTTTTATTTTCCGAATTCCGGCCGGCATCTTATTTATCTTGAAAACTGTTAAAGATAGAGCGGTTTCAAGAAAAGTCATTACCCTTTGGGTACTGTTGACTTGGATTAATGCAAGCCCTGTGAAAAACTTTTTATTTTCCGAATTTCAGCTGAGATGTTGAATTTTGCTGGAAATGGCAAATGTGGATTATCTCTAAAACCATTAGAGATACAGTGATTTCAAGCAAATTTTGGACCCCTTCGGAACTATAGACCTTGTATATAATGTCAGAATAGCATGTGAGATTTAGCAAGGGCCTCTCCTGATATGAACCTATGTTAAAACACCCAACATTAATCTTTGGCTCTTAACCCTGTGGGTCATGCTTTTGGGTCGGTTATACTTGTACCCACAGTTTACTGCAGTTTCACCTTTTTATGTTTGCACAGTTTGATAGATGTGTGCTGGATGTGTCACCTTAATTTTAAGAAAAGAGTACTCGGAGAGCACAGACCTCTGCCAAGGCATTTAATAATAAATTAAAGGGAAAGTCAAGAGTATTTTTTTTGTATTCAGATGGTGGTCCAGATCACTCTCAAAATTTAATGGGATCTAAGTTGAACTAAGACCTCTCTTCTCACTTTTTTTAAATGAAGTTCCATTTTATTTATGCAATCTTGCTAACAAACAGACAAATAAACTGTCATAAAAATATTTCCTCCTTGGCAGAGTAAATTAACAAAGTTGTGTTTACTGTAACATAAATGTTATGTTAACTTTTACACTTAAAAAATGGAACTATAGAGTAACCGATAACCAGATTTTATGTTACAATTAACTTGTGCTAATAGTTTCAGTGACTTCTGGTTCAAAACATTTCAAACTGTTCATACAATGATTTCTCAGTAACAATCAATTTTGTATGTCAATTTATGTTCATTCTCGGTTTTTCTAAAAAATATTTTTTCAGCCTTTTGTTAAATATGAATGACTGTACCCAACAAAGTATGAAGGTGTCTGAGGCCAGAAGGATGGAACAAAGGTCAATAGCTCAGCTGTTTAGTAAGACCAAGGCTGCACGCCAACACGCTAATAACTTGGAAAGGTGTGTTCTACTGTTGGAATCTCAAGTTGGGAATTGAAATCTATCAATACGTGAGAGCATAAAAGCACCAGTCCCTCAGTGTATCTAGTGTGTTGCCATGAACTAAATTCAAACATGATTAAATAGTAAAGTACAACAAAACCGTGGTTGTTGACAAAAACAAAGTGTCCAAAAAGCATAAAAGTAGAGCAGAAAATAGATGGAATTGTGTATATTTTGGAGAGACACTTTAGACATAACAATGTAAAGTATTCAAGTGGTTACACTATTGAATAGTTAGCCAAAAACCTATTTATCTTCTATTCAATAATATATTAGTAACGGAGGTGAAATATTATAAAACAGTGTGATTAGATCAAAAACTGAGGTATATTTTTTTATAATTTTTTTATTTTTTATTTCTAAATATATGTAGACACATGTAACCTTTAAATTTGGAAGGGAAAAAATGAAAACTTCAGCACTTTTTTTTGCCTACAAATGCAAATGTCCATTGAAATACAGCTACAAGAAACATTTTTAGGTGGAATTTTATTACTAAATACTGAAAATGGTGAAATTCCTTCAAGAAGTGCCCAGTACTTAGTAAGTAAGCGAGTATAGTGTCTAAAATGTTTGAACACCCACTAATAAGGAAAGTATTGAAAGGAAATCATAATGTGATTGTTGTGAGGAAACTCGGCCCAAAAGTCCAAAAAAGCGTCCACAGGGAGATTTACTGAGTGACTAGATGTATGTGACTAGTTTGCATGCCTGGGGAAAAAAAAATATCTGGCTGTCATATCATTTTTTTTAGTCGAATCTTTGATTCGAGTTATGTACTGAGTTGCGGCCGCGATTTTAAATTGCCATTTAAGCCCTTAAATATCAAATTCTGCATAATATTTGTTCACATATCGGTACATTAAGGTGTATATTATACACTCTGCCATTTTTAAGATTTTTAATGCTTTTATTCAGTTATATTTTATAAAGCAAAAAGCTTGTCTAGCACTTCGTCTGGCTTTCCCTAAGAACCCGTATGTCCTAGAAACTATTGTTTTTGCTATTGTGATGGTCTACTCGAACGAGTCTTTTTTAACCGTTTCGTCTGCTGGTTTCTAGACGTGAAACCCCAATTAATTTAACTGTCTGCTGGTGTATCACGCACTCACTGTTAATGTAAAATAGTTGTCTGCACATCTCCCAATTTGTCAAACAAATAAACCGCAAAGAAATTAATGAATGAAGTGACGTCACGGTAGTACTACACCTTTGCCGTTCAGCCAATCAGAATCAACAATGAAAATTTTCAAACTTCGTAGTTCTACATTCAACCACTTGAAGGCGCTTTTGCATGTCCTAGAAGTTATCACGTCATTTCTTCATCGGTAAAATACAGCATAATCTGTGGTTCCCTATTTTCGCTCATTGTGGCTATTCGTAGAAACAACACACGAATATTTTATTTAAATACTTACAATTTGCTTCTGTAAAATATCCATATACAGTACTATATATCCACGCTTCAAAGTTGAAATATGTCTTCTCATTTCAAAATCAAATTTCAAACTGCGAGTCCGTGAACAGGAAATATGCTGGTAGTTTTCATCTTAAACCAGCCTCGGGAAACCCCCACAAAGAACTGCCGTGACTGCGCATATTTGCTCATTAATATTAATGAGGCAAGTCCGTGAACAGGAAATATGCTGGTAGTTTTCATCTTAAACCAGCCTTGTAAAATATTGTCGCCAAACTCCCTCAAAGAAGTGCCATGACTGCGCATGTTTGCTCATTAATATTAATGAGGCAAGTTCGTGGACAGGAAATATGCTGGTGGTTTTCATCTTAAACCAGCCTTGTAAAACTGCGCATCTACAGACCCTTTATATTTGTAAACAAATACCCATCTCGCAACACAAATCTGAAAACTTCCGTGAAAGTGGTTTCCAAATGCGGGCGATAATACAGAGTTTACAGATTTCAACACCCAGTCCTGTCCTAAGATTCGACTGTGTGGTTGGGTGAAAGCTAACCACTGGACTCTTGTTTACATTGTGGATCCAAGAAAAGAATAATAAATTACAAAATCAATACTCACTATAACTAGAACCTCCAGTATATTCAATATATACACACAATGTGTTTTGAGCTATGGGAAATTTGCTTATAATTATGAAAAAAATTGCATAGTCTGAAGTTGGAATTTTAAAATTGGTTGAACTTGTACCTGGATACCCATTTCATTTGTCCCATGTGTAATGGTCACTGTATTGGTCACATGATTTATTTTCTGCAGGGCTGTTAGCAGCTTGGAGGAACAAATAAAGAAACATGGTCCAGATTTGCAGAACAAAGCAAAGAATGCTGGGTTTCTGAACAGCAAAGCAAGAGATTACAAACGCCACATTCAGGAACTTCAGGTGATTTGGCTTTGTTGTGCTTTAAATACTTCACCCTTAGGGCATTTATAAGTTTAAATATAATCCAGCATCAATATCTGAAGTATAAAAAAATATGATAAAAATTGAAATCAAGTATTCTGCATCATGTATTAATTTGGACCCTAGTGGTATATTTCGGATATTTGTGGTAGTTTGTAGTTTTTATTCTCTATTTCAGAAACAGTTGATGAAAAGTAAAGTGGAGCCATCAATAAATCACAGTGCCTTGGTGAAAAAGT
The DNA here is from genome assembly GCA_964017235.1 of Sabellastarte sp. h YS-2021. Lineage (NCBI taxonomy): Eukaryota > Metazoa > Annelida > Polychaeta > Sabellida > Sabellidae > Sabellastarte > Sabellastarte sp. h YS-2021. The sequence goes on from OZ024928.1 coordinate 145,273,520, forward strand.
ATGAGGTGAGTACCAAGCATAAAACAGCAGTTAGAACATCCTAGTATTGTAGATTATGGGAATCCTATGTCCACACTTGCAGTAAAATACACATAAGGCTGGCCTTTTAACAGACTGAGCTTAAGGGGAATTCACAAAAGTCAAAGCTGTTTGAACCTGGCGAGTATGTGGGCAGTCAGGCAGGCAGATGAAAAAATCTTGTCTGCGCTGTATCACAGAAACCATAAGGTATAGCAAGTTCATACTTAGTGGGGACATTGTTTTTTTTTTTCTTCTTCTTCTTTCTTTTTTTTTTTTTTTTTTGATGGGGGGGTTTAGGTATGCAATATAACAGTGTGACCTACATGTCACTTTTGAGCTTTGATTTAGTGACCAGGAACTTAATAATCTTGTCTGGGCTAGATCTCAGAATCAGTAATGCAGGAAGTTGATTCTTGGCAGGGTTATTGGTGGGGGTTGTAGGTGTGCAATGTTATAGTGAACTTGATCTGACCGTGACATTATGACCACGATCTTAAAAATCTTGTACAAGCTGTATCTCAGAAACCATAAGGTGCAGAAGTTGATACTTGGTAGGCCATTGGTTGAGGGGTGTAGGTGTACGTAATGGTGCGCCTTTGATTTGACCTTTAGTTTAAAATCTAGTCTGGACTATATCTTCAAAACTGTAAGCCTTAAAGGTGCAAGAAGTTGATATTTGGCAGGGTTATTAACTTATTATTATGTCCACCCCACTGGGGGGTGGACATATTATTTTTGCTTTTTCCGCCGTCCGGCGTCCCACTTGGTTTCCAGACATTTTAGGCAACAGTTCTTATCCTATCTTTACCAAATTTGGCATGCAAGTTTATTGGGTTAATAGCTTGTATGGGATTGCTTTTGGTGATGATAGCTCGATAGCTAACTGAGTAATAGCTACTTTGCTACTTTTGAGTATCTCTTTGGTTTCCAGACATTTTAAGGAATGCTATTAAGCCTAGCTTTCTGAAATTTGGTATGGAGGTTCATTGGGTTAATAGCTTGTATGGGATTGCTTTTGGGGGGAATTGCTTCATAGATGAGTGAGTAATTAATTAAATAAATGAGTAATTGGCTATTTTGAATACTGAAAAAGGCAAATGTGCTCATATCTCCTAAACCGTGCGAGATAGAGCGATTTCGTCGAAATTTTCGACCCACAGGGTATCTAAGGAATGTACTCTTTGCAATTTTCCAAAAATTTTCCCCTCCCCAAAAATGGCGGCCATTTTGAATTTTCGAATTTTTGCCCAAAATGGCAAAACACAAATTTGCTTCTATCTCCTTAACCGTGCGAGCTAGAGCGAATTCGTCGAAATTTTTGATCCACAGGGTATCTAAGGAATGTACTCTTTGAAAATGGTGGCCATTTTGAATTTTCGAATTTTTGCCAAAAATGGCAAAACACAAATTTGCTTCTATCTCCTTAACCGTGCGAGATAGAGCGATTTCGTCAAAATTTTCGACCCACAGGGTATCTAAGGAATGTACTCTTTGCAATTTTCCAAAAATTTTCCCCTCCCCAAAAATGGCGGCCATTTTGAATTTTTGCCAAAAATGGCAAAACACAAATTTGCTTCTATCTCCTTAACCGTGCGAGATAGAGTGATTTCGTCGAAATTTTCGACCCACAGGGTATCTAAGGAATGTAATCTTTACAATTTTCAAAAAAATTTCCCCTCCCCAAAAATGGCGGCCATTTTGATTTTTCGAATTTTTGCCAAAAATGGCAAAACACAAATTTCCTTCTATCTCCTTAACCGTGCGAGATAGAGCGATTTCGTCGAAATTTTCAACCCACAGGGTATCCAAGGAATGTACTCTTTGCAATTTTCAAAAAATTTTCCCCTTCGCAAAATTGGCGGCCATTTTGAATTTTCGCCAAAAATGGCAAAACACAAATTTGCTTCTATCTCCTTAACCGTGCGAGATAAAGCGATTTCGTCAAAATTTTCGACCCACAGGGTACTTGAGCATTGTACTTTTGGCAATTTTTAAAAAAATTTCCCCTCCCCAAAAATGGCGGCCATTTTGAATTTTCGCCAAAAATGGCAAAACATGAATTTGCTTCTATCTCCTTAACCGTGCGAGATAGAGCAATTTCGTCGAAATTATCGAGCAACAGGGTATCTGACCAATGTATTGTTGGCAATTTTCAAAAAATTTTCCCCTCCCCAAAAACGGCAGCCATTTTGAATTTTCGAATTTTTCCCAAAAATGGCAAAACACAAAATTGCTTCTATCCCCTTAACCGTGCGAGATAGAGCAATTTTGTCGAAATTTTCGACCCACAGGGTATCTAAGAAATGTACTCTTTGCAATTTTCAAAAAAATTTCCCCTCCCCACATATGGCGGCCATTTTGAATTTTAGAATTTTTGCCCAAAATGGAAAAACACATATTTGCCTTAACCGTGCAAAATAGAACTATTTCGTTGAAATTTTCGACCCATAGGGTATCTAAGAAATGTACTCTTGGCAATTTTCAAAAAATTTTCCTTTCCCCAAAAATGGCGGCCATTTTGAATTTTCAAATTTTTGCCAAAAATAGAAAAACAGAAATTTGCTTCTATCTTCTTAACCGTGCAAGATAGAGTGATTTCGTCAAAATTTTCGACCCAACCAATGCAAAAAGGCATGAAGCTGAAATAATTTACATCTACACTAATAAATATTTAAGCATCATTGATATATTTTACAAATGAAACAGGGTCTTGTAAGACTACTGTACAATTTTGGCAAAAGGTTCATGGGGTGGACATTACACATGATAATGTGTGTTCTTCTATGCTATCCTGTTTCTATTCATATGTCGCAGCTACTATCAACAGGGCGTCCTATTTCTAGTTGGTTGTTGAAAATAGCTAAACAATGTGACCTAATGTTATCTAATCTGTTATCTATTTACTTAATAATAAACCATTTTAATGCTATAAACAGATGGCTTGGTTTTGTTGAAGTGTGTTGGAATATTTTCAGGAAAAGGGTACTTTGATTGATACCAAAATGTCAAAAACAACCAAAGTTCTTACCAGAATGATGTATTCTCCCCAGTGTTTTATAATACACAAGTACCCTCGAGATAAAGTGAAAAAAAAATCCATTTTAGTTTGTAAAAAGTTGTCAAAATGAGCAATTAAATTGATCTGAAGAATTGGGGGAAAAGTCCTAACTAATTATCAGGCATATTTCTCCATGTACATACTTTGTGTCAGGTGATCCAAAAAATCTAGATATATATCTGATAAAACTAGACCTAGCGCATCTGAGAACCAATGCAAATTTGTATCCACCGGAAAGACAACTCACTAAAGCCAGAGAACCATCGTTTGACCTTGAAGAACGAGCCCAAGGCCAAATCTGATCACATCGGAAGATTCCCAGCCCATGATTTCCTATAAGTTGGTTTCACATTGCAAACCTCTACGACTAATAATAAGCAAGTTATAAGCACTTTAAAGTATGGCTATCCTTATTTGACATTGAAGGAGGGGCCCAAGGTCAAATCTGACCACGTCAGAAGATTCCCAGCCCACGATTTTCTATAAGTTGGTTTCACATTGCAAACTTCAAGGACCAATAATAAGCAACTTAGAAGCACGTTTAACTTTGGCTATCCTCGTTTAACCTTGAAGGACAGCCCAAGGTCAGATCTGACCGCATCAGAAGATTCCCAGCCCATTCCTACAATTTTTAAGTTTGGCTCTCCTCGTTCGACCTTGAAGGAGGGGCTCAAGGTGAAATATGACATCAAAAGATTCCCAGCCCGTGATTTCCTATAGGTTGGTTTCACAGTGCAAACCTTTAGGACCAATAATAAGCGAGTTATAAGCACTTTTAAGTTTGGCTGTCCTCGTTTGACCTTGAAGGAGGGGCTCAAGGTAAAATATGACCACATCAGAAGATTCCCAGCCCGTGATTTCCTATAGGTTGGTTTCACACTGCAAACCTCTTGGACCAATAATAAGCGAGTTATAAGCACTTTTAAGTTTGGCTGTCCTTGTTTGACCTTGAAGCAGGGGCCCAAGGTCATATCTAACCATATCAGAAGTTTTCCAGCCCATGATTTCCTACAAGTTGGTTTCACATTGCAAACCTCAAAGACCAATAGTTAGGAAGTTATAAGCATTTTAAAGTTTGGCTATCGTCATTTGACCTTGAAGGAGGGGCCCAAGGTCAAATATGAACACATAGAAGATTCCCAGCCCATGATTTCCTATTGGTCAGTTTCACATTCCAAACCTCTAGGAGCAATAATAAGCAAGTTATAAGCACTTTTAAGTTAGGCTACCCTCATTTGACCTTGAAGGAGAGGCCCAAAGTGAAATCTGAATACATCACAAGATTCCCAGCCCATGATTTCCAGTAGGTTGGTTTCACATGCCAAACCTCTAGGACCAATAATAAGGGGGATATAGGCACTTTTAAAGTCCGCTATATGGGGTATTGCTATGTGGATGACCTTGAATGAAGAGCTTGACTGTAAGCTTGTAGAAGATGTATATATCTGTTACACATATCACCTATGAAGAGATCCAACCTTCTACTTATGAGAAACAGCCAGTAGAAAAGGTACATAATTTTTAAAGAAATGCCCGTGGCGGCCATCTTGTTTTTCAGAATGAGACTAATTTCAGTTCCAGAGAAGCTTACCTCCCTATGACGATATCCTGCAAATTTGGTGAACCTAGCTGGTGTAGTTTCCCACTGAGAGTGTTAACGTCAAAATCTCCTAAATTATGGCCTGTGAATCCTACACCTGAAAACATCTCGTGGATTCTGTATACTTCTTATAACTGAAGTTGTTCCTAAGATTTCCCCAAATCTCAATGTTGTTGCCCATTTAGTTGTACCTGTGGACTGGGGTTCTTGCCTGCTCAGGCAGGCTATTTTTAGAATCTGCATATGGTTTTACATTTTAAGGCTCCAAGTGCAACAGATCAGGAGATCATGGGGGTTCCTGATGAATTTTAGCTTTCTGATTACTACCCGGTATAAAAACACTCTTTAATCGCTAAATTTTTGTCCAATCGCTCCCAAAATCTAATCAATTTGAGATTTTGATAGTGTTGACATACATGTAAAATTACTACCTCCTGCAGTAAATAGTTTTGGCTGAGCGGCAATGACAAGCAGGTGTACTCAACTTATTTTTGATCAGGCCACCTTGATAAAGGTCAAACATAAGCAGGTGGAAAATATTCTCACACTTAAGGTACACAAGTGACAAAAAATCGTTAGAATCGGCCCACTGATAAGGAAGATAATCAAGAGAGATGATAATGCAGTGAAAGCAGCAATGGTGGAGTTTGACATAAAAACAAATAAGCACCCTTTTCAGTGGATGCTTAATTATCAGTGGACTTGGAAAAATTGGGTCCAAGTTGGCCTTAATGGAAATATTTATGTGCACATAGCAACTTTTTAGTGCTTCATGATTTATTAACTGTAAAACACATTTAAACAGGGAAAAAAGTGTAGGTTTGATATTTGTTTGCTGGTTCTCTATAGCCTGTAAAATTTTATCTGAAAATATGTATGGCTGTATGGTATATATTATGCAAAAAAAATCAAAACAGTAATCATCAAAGAAAAAATTACATTCTCTACAATAATATTAAATGCTGTAGTTTTAATTGATCTCTGTGTAAAGATACTGCCTCAGTTGTGTACCTCTGTTATCTTTTTTATTCTTTATATAAATATTCTAAAATGGTACGCTGCGCAGTGACCTTGGACACGTCTTTTGCGCAGTGCTGGAATCGCGAATCTAGAACAGTAAATAAAACAACGCTGTTGAATTGTGCGTATATCGTCCCTTCGCATACACATGTAAACAAACAACTCGAGGTAAAATAATATGCAGCAAATAGGAAGTCAAATAATTCAGTTGAGATTTTTATCAATATTTCATTTAAAGATCGACTACTCATTAATATTTGAGATAATGGAATTCTGTGGGGGATTTCCTAACAATATTTTAAGCAAAAGGCCGTTTGCACAGCCATCACTATGCACATTTAGTTAATGGAACAGCTAACATGGCATTGGATTTGTTTTGATTTTTGCGTAAGATTTACCCCTTATTTTGAACAAAATATCAATGAAACCATTTTAGAATAGGAATAAAAGACAAATTCTCGTGCTTTATGATGGTTTTAAACTATCGATCTGCTGTATTAAAGCACTCAGCCCTTCGGGCTTTGTGGCTTTAATATTCAGCTGATCGATAGTTTAAAACCATAAAGCACTTGAATATGTCTTTTATTCCTATATTCTAAAATGGTAGGCTGCGCAGTGAACGTGGCCACGTCTTTTGCGCAATGCTGGAATCGCGAATATAAAACGGTAAATAAAACAATGCTGTTGAATTCTGCATGCATCGTCCCTTGGCGTACAAATGTAAACAAGCAACTCGCGGTAGAATAAAATGTAAATTATATGCAGGAAATATAAAATCACATAATTCATTGGGGATTTTTGTCAATATTTCATTTAAAGATCGACTATTCATTAATATTTATGAGATCACGGTGGGGGATTTCCTAAAAATATTTTAACCAAAAGGTTGTTTGCACATCCATCACTATGCATGTTTAGTGAATGGAACAGCCAACATGGCGCTGGATTTGTTTTGAATTTTGCGTAAGATTTACTACTTATTTTGACCAAAATATTAGTGTAACCATTTTAGAATAGGAATAAAAGACAAACTAGAGGATCGCTCGCAAAAAAAAAAAGATAATGTTTTTGCATAGCAAAAACAAAGCGTCCCGAAAAGGATATAAAGGTGAGTGCTAAAGTATTAAGAAAATGCTTCGTTTCTAGCCTTATACTGTTGTGGCAACCAAAGTCAGCGCAGTCTGCTCTATCTAGCACGGTTTTCAAGATATAAGCATTTTTGTGTTTTGCAAAAAATAAAAAAAATTCAAAATGTCCGCTATATTTGGCGAGACAAAAATATTTTGAAAATTGGCATGGCTACTCTGCAGAGATACCCAGCAGGTCCAAAATTTTGTTGAGTTCGCTCCATATAGCACGGTTTTCGAGATATAAGCATTTTTGTGTTTTGCAAAAACTTTGAAAATTCAAAATGGCCACCATTTTTGGGGAGACAAAAATTTTTGTCAAGACCACTGCCGCGGTGTGTATCTCCCGCCGAGCATTAAAGGAGAAGAAATAGCTTTTCCGAGATATTCACAATTTTTCATTTTCGTGTGTGAAAGCTCTTCCAAAAGTAGGTGAATGAGTTATTTGAGAAAAATTGGCAATACTATTAAGAGATAATTCACATTTACTCATTTTGAGTAGGTGAATAATTATCTATGGGTCTGAAACTTCAAGTGAAAGCTCTCCCAAAAGTAGGTGAATGAGTTATTTGAGAAAAATTGGCTATCTGCAATACTTTTAGAGATAATTCGCATTTACTCATTTTGAGTAGGTGAGTAATTAGCTATGGGTCTGAAACTTCACCATGTGAAAGCTCTCCCACAAGTAGATGAATGAGTATTTGATAAAAATTGGGTATCCGCAATACTTTTACAGATAATTAGCATTTACTCATTTTGAGTAGGTGAATAAATAGCTATGGGTCTGAAACTTCACAGAGTGAAAGCTCTCCCAAAAGTAGGTGAATGAGTTATTTGAGAAAAATTGGCTATCTGCAATACTTTTAGAGATAATTCACATTTACTCATTTTGAGTAGGTGAATAATTAGCTATGGGTCTGAAACTTCACCAAGTGAAAGCTCTGCCAAAAGTAGGTGAATGAGTTATTTGAGAAAAATTGGCTATCTGCAATACTTTTAGAGATAATTCGCATTTACTCATTTTGAGTAGATGAGTAATTAGCTATGGGTCTGAAACTTCACCAAGTGAAAGCTCTCCCAAAAGTAGGTGAATGAGTTATTTGAGAAAAATTGGCTATCTGCAATACTTTTAGAGATAATTCGCATTTACTCATTTTGAGTAGGTGAGTAATTAGCTATGGGTCTGAAACTTCACCAAGTGAAAGCTCTCCCAAAAGTAGGTGAATGATTAATTTGAGAAAAATTGGCTATCTGCAATACTTTTAGAGATAATTCGCATTTACTCATTTTGAGTAGGTGAGTAATTAGCTATGGGTCTGAAACTTCACCAAGTGAAAGCTCTCCCAAAAGTAGGTGAATGAGTTATTTGAGAAAAATTGGCTATCTGCAATACTTTTAGAGATAATTCGCATTTACTCATTTTGAGTAGGCGAGTAATTAGCTATGGGTCTGAAACTTCACCAAGTGAAAGCTCTCCCAAAAGTAGGTGAATGATTAATTTGAGAAAAATTGGCTATCTGCAATACTTTTAGAGATAATTCGCATTTACTCATTTTGAGTAGGCGAGTAATTAGCTATGGGTCTGAAACTTCACCAAGTGAAAGCTCTCCCAAAAGTAGGTGAATGAGTTATTTGAGAAAAATTGGCTATCTGCAATACTTTTAGAGATAATTCGCATTTACTCATTTTGAGTAGGTGAGTAATTAGCTATGGGTCTGAAACTTCACCAAGTGAAAGCTCTCCCAAAAGTAGGTGAATGATTAATTTGAGAAAAATTGGCTATCTGCAATACTTTTAGAGATAATTCGCATTTACTCATTTTGAGTAGGTGAGTAATTAGCTATGGGTCTGAAACTTCACAGAGTGAAAGCTCTCCCAAAAGTAGGTGAATGAGTTATTTGAGAAAAATTGGCTATCTGCAATACTTTTAGAGATAATTCACATTTACTCATTTTCAGTAGGTGAGTAATTAGCTATGGGTCTGAAACTTCACCAAGTGAAAGCTCTGCCAAAAGTAGGTGAATGAGTTATTTGAGAAAAATTGGCTATCTGCAATACTTTTAGAGATAATTCGCATTTACTCATTTTGAGTAGGTGAGTAATTAGCTATGGGTCTGAAACTTCACAGAGTGAAAGCTCTCCCAAAAGTAGGTGAATGAGTTATTTGAGAAAAATTGGCTATCTGCAATACTTTTACAGATAATTCGCATTTACTCATTTTGAGTAGGTGAGTAATTAGCTATGGGTCTGAAACTTCACCAAGTGAAAGCTCTCCCAAAAGTAGGTGAATGATTAATTTGACAAAAATTGGCTATCTGCAATACTTTTAGAGATAATTCGCATTTACTCATTTTGAGTAGGTGAGTAATTAGCTATGGGTCTGAAACTTCACCAAGTGAAAGCTCTCCCAAAAGTAGGTGAATGAGTTATTTGAGAAAAATTGGCTATCTGCAATACTTTTAGAGATAATTCGTATTTACTCATTTTGAGTACGTGAGTAATTAGCTATGGGTCTGAAACTTCACCAAGTGAAAGCTCTCCCAAAAGTAGGTGAATGATTTATTTGAGAAAAATTGGCTATCTGCAATACTTTTAGAGATAATTCGCATTTACTCATTTTGAGTAGGTGAGTAATTAGCTATGGGTCTGAAACTTCACAGAGTGAAAGCTCTCGCAAAAGTAGGTGAATGAGTTATTTGAGAAAAATTGGCTATCTGCAATACTTTTAGAGATAATTCGCATTTACTCATTTTGAGTAGGTGAGTAATTAGCTATGGGTCTGAAACTTCACCAAGTGAAAGCTCTCCCAAAAGTAGGTGAATGAGTTATTTGAGAAAAATTGGCTATCTGCAATACTTTTAGAGATAATTCACATTTACTCATTTTGAGTAGGTGAGTAACTAGATTGGGCCAACTCGGCGCCAACATATCCCCAGACAGGTCATCACTCACGCCACAGGTTTTGATCGGGAATTTTTTAAAACATAATTACCCATTATTATATGAACTTCAGCACATCAATCTACTCTGTTTATATCTCCCCAAGGAAGATGGTGTATCCCCAGACGCCGAATACATAACTCAAATTATATTTTCAATCTTCCTGCAATGATAACTCTAAACCTATTTTCAAAGTATTTAAATGATTGATGATTGAATGTCCATTCTAAAATAATAATCCCAAAAGAGCATATCTGTTTCTATATTTGTTGACAAATAAAATATTATTTTTAACTCAACTCATCATATTTTTCAATCTTCCTTCAAAGTATTTAAATGATTGATGATTCAATGTCCATTCTAAAATTCATAATCCCAAAAGCGCATATCTGTTTCTATATTTGTTCACAAATAAAATATTATTTAAAAAAAAATTATTTATATTATTATTTTATTATATTATTTTTAGAATTTGCAAATTGTTTTCAGTTATTCATTTCCTCTATACCTATATATGTGGTCCATATATATGCAACCTAAATATGTGACACAATCTCAGTTCTGACTCCCCTTTGTGTTATATGTAATGAAGCCCACCACCTCCCACCCCCACCCCTCTCCCCTTCTCCACACCTCTCTCACTATTACACAAGATCTGCAACCCCATTGAGTTCTTTGTTTCTCATCTGATATCATTAAATACCTTTGTTTATTTAGTGTCACTCAATATAGCTGGAGGTCCCAGAGGTGGGTGGGGGGAATCCGGGTGGGGGGATGTGGGTTGAGCATAAATGGTAAACAAACAATCTATATAAAAGGGGTACTCAAATACAAAAAGAATTGAGAATTTTAAGTATGTGATTATCAACTGAAATGAGTGCATAACTGTAGGAGCTGTGCCAAAATTAACTGAGGCAAGTTGAATAAAACTGGGCTAGTTGAGGGTTAAAAATCCCCTAGTTTTACTACATAAGGATATAATTTCATTAATATTGGGACTTAAAGCTCACTTAAAGTGTCCATTTTGTCTACTTGAATATGTTTCACCAGTTTCATTTTAAAAAGTGAAAAACTCAGCAAGCAGAGGTATAACACACAAAAATAAGTTCTTAAAAGACTAAGATAGCCATAACATTATTAATATTCAAAATTTAAATAGACAGGCATTTCCTTTTAAAAATTCAAAGATTTCAGCTCTATAACCCACATAGTTTGACAGTTACTGGGCTTTAAAGTGGCATAATATCCATAAATTGGGTTTCTGTGAGCATTTTACAATTGTTAAAGAGACCTTAGCAATTAAACTACAGATCTGAAACTTTTTGGGGGGACATACATAACAAACAAAAATAATATATAACTAGAAATAGGCCGCCCTGTTGATAGTAGATGCGAATAGAAACAGGATAGCATAGAAGAACACACATTATCATGTGTAATGTCCACCCATGAACCTTTTGCCCAAATTGTACAGTAGTCTTACAAGACCCTGTTTCATTTGTAAAATATATCAATGATGCTTAAATATTTGTTAGTGTAGATGTAAATTATTTCAGCTTCATGCCTTTTTGCATTGGTTGGGTTGAAAATTTTGACGAAATCACTCTATCTTGCACGGTTAAGAAGATAGAAGGAAATTCCTGTTTTTCTATTTTTGGCAAAAATTTGAAAATTGAAAATGGCCGCCATTATTGGGAAAAGGAAATTTTTTTGAAAATTGCCAAGAGTACATTTCTTAGATACCCTATTGGTCGAAAATTTCAACAAAATAACTCTATTTTGCACGGTTAAGGCCAGTTTGTGTTTTTCCATTTTGGGCAAAAATTCGAAAATTCAAAATGGCTGCCATTTTTGGGGAGGGGAAAATTTTTTGAAAATTGCAAAGATTACATTCCTTAGATACCCTGTGGGTTGAAAATTTCGACGAAATCGCTCTATCTCGCATGGTTAAGGAGATAGAAGCAAATTTGTGTTTTGCCATTTTTGGCAAAAATTTGAAAATTCAAAATGGCCGCCATTTAGGGGAGGGGAATTTTTTTTTTAAATTGCCAAGAATACAATGCTCAAATACCTGTGGGTCGAAAATTTTGACGAAATCGCTCTATCTCGCATGGTTAAGGAGATAGAAGGAAATTTGTGTTTTGCCATTTTTGGCAAAACTTCGAAAATTCAAAATGGCCGCCATTTTTGGGGAGGGAAAAATTTTTTGAAAATTGCAAAGATTGCATTCCTTAAATACCCTGTGGGTTGAAAATTTCGACGAAATCGCTCTATCTCGCACGGTTAAGGAGATAGAAGCAAATTTGTGTTTTGCCATTTTTGGGAAAAATTCGAAAATTCAAAATGGCCGCCATTTTTGGGGAGGGGAAAATTTTTAAAAAATTACCAAGAGTACAATGCTCAGATACCCTGTGGGTCGAAAATTTCGACGAAATCGCTCTATCTCGCACGGTTAAGGAGATAGAAGCAAATTTGTGTTTTGCCATTTTTGGCAAAAATTCAAAAATTCAAAATGGCCGCCATTTTTGGGGAGGGGAAAATTTTTTGCAAATTGAAATATTACATTCGTTAGATACCCTGTGGGTCGAAAATTTCGACGAAATCGCTCTATCTCGCACGGTTAAGGAGATAGAAGCAAATTTGTGTTTTGCCATTTTTGGCAAAAATTCGAAAATTCAAAATGGCCGCCATTTTTGGGGAGGGGAAAATATTTTGAAAATTGCAAAGATTGCATTGCTTAGATACCCTGTGCGTCGAAAATTTTGCCGAAATCGCTCTATCTCGCACGGTTAAGGAGATAGAAGCAAATTAGTGTTTTGCCATTTTTGGCGAAAATTCAAAATGGCCGCCATTTTTGGGGAGGGGAAAATTTTTTGAAAATTGCAAAGATTGCATTCCTTAGATTCCCCTGTGGGTCGAAAATTTCGACGAAATCGCTCTATCTCGCACGGTTAAGGAGACAGAAGCAAATTTGTGTTTTGCCATATTTGGCAAAAATTCCAAAATTCAAAATGGCCGCCATTTTTGGGGAGGGGAAATTTTTTTAAAATTACCAAGAGTACAATGCTCAGATACCCTGTGGGTCGAAAATTTTGCCGAAATCGCTCTATCTCGCACGGTTAAGGAGATAGAAGCAAATTTGTGTTTTGCCATTTTTGGCAAAAATTCGAAAATTCAAAATGGCCGTCATTTTTGGGGAGGGGAAAATTTTTTGAAAATTGCAAAGATTGCGTTGCTTAGATACCCTGTGCGTCGAAAATTTTGCCGAAATCGCTCTATCTCGCACGGTTAAGGAGATAGAAGCAAATTTGTGTTTTGCCATTTTTGGCAAAAATTCGAAAATTCAAAATGGCCGCCATTTTTGGGGAGGGGAAAATTTTTTATAAATTACCAAGAGTACAATGCTCAGATACCCTGTGGGTCGAAAATTTCGACGAAATCGCTCTATCTCGCACGGTTAAGGAGATAGAAGCAAATTTGTGTTTTGCCATTTTTGGCAAAAATTCGAAAATTCAAAATGGCCGCCATTTTTGGGGAGGGGAAAATTTTTGGAAAATTGCAAAGATTGCATTCCTTAGATACCCTGTGGGTCGAAAATTTCGACGAAATCACTCTATCTCGCACGGTTAAGGAGATAGAAGCAAATTAGTGTTTTGCCATTTTTGGCAAAAATTCGAAAATTCAAAATGGCCGCCATTTTTGGGGAGGGGAAAATTTTTTGAAAATTGCAAATATTACATTCCTTAGATACCCTGTGGGTCGAAAATTTCGACGAAATCGCTCTATCTCGCACGGTTAAGGAGATAGAAGCAAATTAGTGTTTTGCCATTTTTGGCAAAAATTCGAAAATTCAAAATGGCCGCCATTTTTGGGGAGGGGAAAATATTTTGAAAATTGCAAAGATTGCATTGCTTAGATACCCTGTGCGTCGAACATTTTGCCGAAATCGCTCTATCTCGCACGGTTAAGGAGATAGAAGCAAATTAGTGTTTTGCCATTTTTGGCAAAAATTCGAAAATTCAAAATGGCCGCCATTTTTGGGGAGGGAAAATTTTTTGAAAATTGCAAAGATTGCATTCCTTAGATACCCTGTGGGTCGAAAATTTCGACGAAATCGCTCTATCTCGCACGGTTAAGGAGATAGAAGCAAATTTGTGTTTTGCCATTTTTGGCAAAAATTCGAAAATTCAAAATGGCCGCCATTTTTGGGGAGGGGAATTTTTTTTGAAAATTGAAAATATTAGATTCCTTAGATACCCTGTGGGTCGAAAATTTCGACGAAATCGCTCTATCTCGCACGGTTAAGGAGATAGAAGCAAATTTGTGTTTTGCCATTTTTGGGAAAAATTCGAAAATTCAAAATGGCCGCCATTTTTGGGGAGGGGAAAATTTTTGGAAAATTGCAAAGATTGCATTCCTTAGATACCCTGTGGGTCGAAAATTTCGACGAAATCGCTCTATCTCGCACGGTTAAGGAGATAGAAGCAAATTTGTGTTTTGCCATTTTTGGCAAAAATTCGAAAATTCAAAATGGCTGCCATTTTTGGGGAGGGGAAAATTTTTTGAAAATTGCAAAGAGTACACTCTTTAGATACCCTGCGGGTTGAAAATTTCGACGAAATCGCTCTATCTCGCACGGTTAAGGAGATAGAAGCAAATTACTCAAAAGTAGTACTGAAAATACACAATGAAGTACCTAAATGGCTATTACTCATGTACTGACAAAGCTATCAGTCCCAAATGCAATACCAAGCGAGCTATGGACATAACAATATTGTATTCAAAATTGTAGTAAAATATCTTTAATTATTTTGGCTTAAATGCACGGAAACCAATGGGTACTGAAAATAGCTGTACTTAAGTATTACTCAGTAAGCAAAAGAGGTACAACAGCCAAAAGCAATCCCAAGCAAGCTACTGACCCAATAAGCCTGCATACCAAATTTGGTGACAATAGCTCTAATACTTTTCCTTTAAATGAGCGGAAACCATGCGTGACGCCGGACATCGGACGCCGGACACCGGACGCCGGACATCGGACATCGGACGGCAAAAAAAGCAAAAATAATATATCCACCCCCCAGGGGGGTGGACATAATACAGTTTAAGACTTGTCACACTAAGCATTTCCAAATAACAGGGCAAAATACGGAAAAAAGGTCAAAAAAGGCACTTGGGCGAGTGTCTATGGCCCTCATACACAGGTTAAATGTCTACTAAAAACCTTGCTTTTCGGCATATGTAAAAAGGACATAATAATGCATTCCCAGATGGGATTTCAGCTCCATCAATCACATAGTTTAACAGTTACAGGGCTTAAAGGTGGTAAAAAGTCCAAATATTGGGTCATTGTGGGCCTTTTAGAGATCTCGATGTGGCTTTCAAATTAAAGCTTCAGACTTAAAATTTGTTACATACTAAGATTACACATAGAATATGTATCTAATAAAGTTTGAAACTTCTCAGACTTACCATTTCCAAGTTACAGAGCAAAATATGTGAAAAATGTCTTAAAAGGGTCACTCAGGTGGGTGTTAAAGGTCCTCATACACAGGTTAAATGTCTACTTGAAGCCTTGATTTTTGGCACATGTAAAAAGAACATAATAATGTATTCCCAGATGAGATTTCAGCTCTATCAGTCACATAGTTTAACAGTCACAGGCCTTAAAATTGGCAAAAAGTCCAAATACTGGGTCTTTATGGGGCCTTCTAGAGACCTAAATGTGGCCTTCAAATTAAAGCTTCAGACTTAAAATTTGTCACATACTAAGATTACACATAGAATATGCATCTAATACAGTTTGAAACTTCTTAGACTTACCATTTCCAAGTTACAGGGAAAAATATGTGAAAAATGTCTAAAAATGGTCACTCGGGTGGGGATTTATGGTCCTCATACACAGGTTAAATGTCTTCTTAAAGCCTTAATTTTTGGCACATATAAAAATAACATACTAATATCTTCTCAGATAGGATTTGAGCTCTATCAGTCACATAGTTTGACAGTCACAGGGCTTAAAAGTAGCAAAAAGTCCAAATATTGGGTCTTTGGGAGCCTTTTAGAGACCTCAATTTGACCTTCAAAATTAAAGCTTCAGACTTAAAATCTATTACATACTAAGATTACACACAGAATATATATCTAATACAGTTTGAAACTTCTCAGACTTACCATTTCCAAGTTACAGGGAAAAAGATGTGAAAAATGTCT
Source organism: Sabellastarte sp. h YS-2021 (assembly GCA_964017235.1). Classification (NCBI taxonomy): domain Eukaryota; kingdom Metazoa; phylum Annelida; class Polychaeta; order Sabellida; family Sabellidae; genus Sabellastarte; species Sabellastarte sp. h YS-2021. The sequence goes on from OZ024928.1 coordinate 145,289,499, forward strand.
TATAAGGGTCACTCGGGTGGGTGTTCATGGTCCTGATACACAGGTTAACTGTCTATTAAAGGCCTAAATGTTGGGGCACATATAAGAAAACACATAGATATATTCCCAGATGATATTTAACTTAGATGAGAGACATAGTTTGAAAGCTACAGTGCTTGAAAGTGGCAAAAAGTGCATAAATTGGGTCTCTGTGGGCACTTTTGAGACCTTAAGTCGACCCCTTTGGGTAAACCTACAGCCCTAAAATTTTCTACAGACAAGGATTACATATCAAAGTTATACCTAGCGCAGTTTGAGACTCATCAGAATTATCACTTCCAAATTATAGGGCAAAATATGTGTAAAGTATAGCAAAAAATCCCTAAGTGGGGGTATTTATGGGCCTCAAACACAATTTTCTCCTCAACTTAAAGTCATGATTTTCGGCACATGTACTAAGAACATATTAATGTGTTGTCAGGTAAAATTTCAGCCAGCTGAGCATCATAGTTTGTGACCTACAGGGCTCTAAGTGGCCAAAAGTGCAATTTCTGACCTTAAGGTGGCCATAAGTTCTTTTTTACTGGGAGTTTAAGGTCACCTTAAAATAGGGATCTTCCTTTGGGCACCCTTAACATGTGTACCAAGTTTGAAAAAAAAAATATTAATTTGTTTTTGAGTTATCGCGTCCACAAGGAAATTTCTACGGCGGCGGCGGCGGCGCGATGGACCTGAATCCAATATATCCCCGACTTTCGTCGGGGGATATAATTAGCTATGGGTCTGAAACTTCACCAAGTGAAAGCTCTGCCAAAAGTAGGTAAATGAGTTATTTGAGAAAAATTGGCTATCTGCAATACTTTTAGAGATAATTCGCATTTACTCATTTTGAGTAGGTGAGTAATTAGCTATGGGTCTGAAACTTCACAGAGTGAAAGCTCTCCCAAAAGTAGGTGAATGAGTTATTTGAGAAAAATTGGCTATCTGCAATACTTTTAGAGATAATTCGCATTTACTCATTTTGAGTAGGTGAGTAATTAGCTATGGGTCTGAAACTTCACAGAGTGAAAGCTCTCGCAAAAGTAGGTGAATGAGTTATTTGAGAAAAATTGGCTATCTGCAATACTTTTAGAGATAATTCGCATTTACTCATTTTGAGTAGGTGAGTAATTAGCTATGGGTCTGAAACTTCACCAAGTGAAAGCTCTCCCAAAAGTAGGTGAATGAGTTATTTGAGAAAAATTGGCTATCTGCAATACTTTTAGAGATAATTCACATTTACTCATTTTCAGTAGGTGAGTAACTAGATTGGGCCAACTCGGCGCCAACATATCCCCAGACAGGTCATCACTCACGCCACAGGTTTTGATCCATTATTATATGAACTTCAGCACATCAATCTACTCTGTTTATATCTCCCCAAGGAAGATGGTGTATCCCCAGACGCCGAATACATAACTCAAATTATATTTTCAATCTTCCTGCAATGATAACTCTAAACCTATTTTCAAAGTATTTAAATGATTGATGATTGAATGTCCATTCTAAAATAATAATCCCAAAAGAGCATATCTGTTTCTATATTTGTTGACAAATAAAATATTATTTTTAACTCAACTCATCATATTTTTCAATCTTCCTTCAAAGTATTTAAATGATTGATGATTCAATGTCCATTCTAAAATTCATAATCCCAAAAGCGCATATCTGTTTCTATATTTGTTCACAAATAAAATATTATTTAAAAAAAAATTATTTATATTATTATTTTATTATATTATTTTTAGAATTTGCAAATTGTTTTCAGTTATTCATTTCCTCTATACCTATATATGTGGTCCATATATATGCAACCTAAATATGTGACACAATCTCAGTTCTGACTCCCCTTTGTGTTATATGTAATGAAGCCCACCACCTCCCACCCCCACCCCTCTCCCCTTCTCCACACCTCTCTCACTATTACACAAGATCTGCAACCCCATTGAGTTCTTTGTTTCTCATCTGATATCATTAAATACCTTTGTTTATTTAGTGTCACTCAATATAGCTGGAGGTCCCAGAGGTGGGTGGGGGGAATCCGGGTGGGGGGATGTGGGTTGAGCATAAATGGTAAACAAACAATCTATATAAAAGGGGTACTCAAATACAAAAAGAATTGAGAATTTTAAGTATGTGATTATCAACTGAAATGAGTGCATAACTGTAGGAGCTGTGCCAAAATTAACTGAGGCAAGTTGAATAAAACTGGGCTAGTTGAGGGTTAAAAATCCCCTAGTTTTACTACATAAGGATATAATTTCATTAATATTGGGACTTAAAGCTCACTTAAAGTGTCCATTTTGTCTACTTCAATATGTTTCACCAGTTTCATTTTAAAAAGTGAAAAACTCAGCAAGCAGAGGTATAACACACAAAAATAAGTTCTTAAAAGACTAAGATAGCCATAACATTATTAATATTCAAAATTTAAATAGACAGGCATTTCCTTTTAAAAATTCAAAGATTTCAGCTCTATAACCCACATAGTTTGACAGTTACTGGGCTTTAAAGTGGCATAATATCCATAAATTGGGTTTCTGTGAGCATTTTACAATTGTTAAAGAGACCTTAGCAATTAAACTACAGATCTGAAACTTTTTGGGGGGACATACATAACAAACAAAAATAATATATAATACAGTTTAAGACTTGTCACACTAAGCATTTCCAAATAACAGGGCAAAATACGGAAAAAATGTTAAAAAAGGCACTTGGGCGAGTGTCTATGGCCCTCATACACAGGTTAAATGTCTACTAAAAACCTTGATTTTCGGCATATGTAAAAAGGACATAATAATGCATTCCCAGATGGGATTTCAGCTCCATCAATCACATAGTTTAACAGTTACAGGGCTTAAAGGTGGTAAAAGTCCAAATATTGGGTCATTGTGGGCCTTTTAGAGATCTCGATGTGGCTTTCAAATTAAAGCTTCAGACTTAAAATTTGTTACATACTAAGATTACACATAGAATATGTATCTAATAAAGTTTGAAACTTCTCAGACTTACCATTTCCAAGTTACAGAGCAAAATATGTGAAAAATGTCTTAAAAGGGTCACTCAGGTGGGTGTTAAAGGTCCTCATACACAGGTTAAATGTCTACTTGAAGCCTTGATTTTTGGCACATGTAAAAAGAACATAATAATGTATTCCCAGATGAGATTTCAGCTCTATCAGTCACATAGTTTAACAGTCACAGGCCTTAAAATTGGCAAAAAGTCCAAATACTGGGTCTTTATGGGGCCTTCTAGAGACCTAAATGTGGCCTTCAAATTAAAGCTTCAGACTTAAAATTTGTCACATACTAAGATTACACATAGAATATGCATCTAATACAGTTTGAAACTTCTTAGACTTACCATTTCCAAGTTACAGGGAAAAATATGTGAAAAATGTCTAAAAATGGTCACTCGGGTGGGGATTTATGGTCCTCATACACAGGTTAAATGTCTTCTTAAAGCCTTAATTTTTGGCACATATAAAAATAACATACTAATATCTTCTCAGATAGGATTTGAGCTCTATCAGTCACATAGTTTGACAGTCACAGGGCTTAAAAGTAGCAAAAAGTCCAAATATTGGGTCTTTGGGAGCCTTTTAGAGACCTCAATTTGACCTTCAAAATTAAAGCTTCAGACTTAAAATCTATTACATACTAAGATTACACACAGAATATATATCTAATACAGTTTGAAACTTCTCAGACTTACCATTTCCAAGTTACAGGGAAAAAGATGTGAAAAATGTCTTATAAGGGTCACTCGGGTGGGTGTTTATGGTCCTGATACACAGGTTAACTGTCTATTAAAGGCCTAAATGTTGGGGCACATATAAGAAAACACATAGATATATTCCCAGATGATATTTAACTTAGATGAGAGACATAGTTTGAAAGCTACAGTGCTTGAAAGTGGCAAAAAGTGCATAAATTGGGTCTCTGTGGGCACTTTTGAGACCTTAAGTCGACCCCTTTGGGTAAACCTACAGCCCTAAAATTTTCTACAGACAAGGATTACATATCAAAGTTATACCTAGCGCAGTTTGAGACTCATCAGAATTATCACTTCCAAATTATAGGGCAAAATATGTGTAAAGTATAGCAAAAAATCCCTAAGTGGGGGTATTTATGGGCCTCAAACACAATTTTCTCCTCAACTTAAAGTCATGATTTTCGGCACATGTACTAAGAACATATTAATGTGTTGTCAGGTAAAATTTCAGCCAGCTGAGCATCATAGTTTGTGACCTACAGGGCTCTAAGTGGCCAAAAGTGCAATTTCTGACCTTAAGGTGGCCATAAGTTCTTTTTTACTGGGAGTTTAAGGTCACCTTAAAATAGGGATCTTCCTTTGGGCACCCTTAACATGTGTACCAAGTTTGAAAAAAAAAATATTAATTTGTTTTTGAGTTATCGCGTCCACAAGGAAATTTCTACGGCGGCGGCGGCGGCGCGACGTACCTGAATCCAATATATCCCCGACTTTCGTCTGGGGATATAATTAGCTATGGGTCTGAAACTTCACCAAGTGAAAGCTCTGCCAAAAGTAGGTGAATGAGTTATTTGAGAAAAATTGGCTATCTGCAATACTTTTAGAGATAATTCGCATTTACTCATTTTGAGTAGGTGAGTAATTAGCTATGGGTCTGAAACTTCACAGAGTGAAAGCTCTCCCAAAAGTAGGTGAATGAGTTATTTGAGAAAAATTGGCTATCTGCAATACTTTTACAGATAATTCGCATTTACTCATTTTGAGTAGGTGAGTGATTAGCTATGGGTCTGAAACTTCACCAAGTGAAAGCTCTCCCAAAAGTAGGTGAATGAGTTATTTGAGAAAAATTGGCTATCTGCAATACTTTTAGAGATAATTCGCATTTACTCATTTTGAGTACGTGAGTAATTAGCTATGGGTCTGAAACTTCACCAAGTGAAAGCTCTCCCAAAAGTAGGTGAATGATTTATTTGAGAAAAATTGGCTATCTGCAATACTTTTAGAGATAATTCGCATTTACTCATTTTGAGTAGGTGAGTAATTAGCTATGGGTCTGAAACTTCACCATGTGAAAGCTCTCCCACAAGTAGATGAATGAGTTATTTGATAAAAATTGGGTATCCGCAATACTTTTACAGATAATTAGCATTTACTCATTTTGAGTAGGCGAGTAATTAGCTATGGGTCTGAAACTTCACCATGTGAAAGCTCTCCCAAAAGTAGGGGAATGAGTTATTTGAGAAAAGTTGGCTATCTGCAATACTTTTAGAGATAATTCGCATTTACTCATTTTGAGTAGGTAAATAATTAGCTATGGGTCTGAAACTTCACCAAGTGAAAGCTCTGCCAAAAGTAGGTGAATGATTTATTTGAGAAAAATTGGCTATCTGCAATACTTTTAGAGATAATTCGCATTTACTCATTTTGAGTAGGTGAGTAATTAGCTATGGGTCTGAAACTTCACCAAGTGAAAGCTCTCCCAAAAGTAGGTGAATGAGTTATTTGAGAAAAATTGGCTATCTGCAATACTTTTAGAGATAATTCGCATTTACTCATTTTGAGTACGTGAGTAATTAGCTATGGGTCTGAAACTTCACCAAGTGAAAGCTCTCCCAAAAGTAGGTGAATGATTTATTTGAGACAAATTGGCTATCTGCAATACTTTTAGAGATAATTCGCATTTACTCATTTTGAGTAGGTGAGTAATTAGCTATGGGTCTGAAACTTCACCATGTGAAAGCTCTCCCACAAGTAGATGAATGAGTTATTTGATAAAAATTGGGTATCCGCAATACTTTTACAAATAATTAGCATTTACTCATTTTGAGTAGGTAAATAATTAGCTATGGGTCTCAAACTTCACCATGTGAAAGCTCTCCCAAAAGTAGATGAATGAGTTATTTGAGAAAAGTTGGCTATCTGCAATACTTTTAGAGATAATTCGCATTTACTCATTTTGAGTAGGTGAGTAATTAGCTATGGGTCTGAAACTTCACCATGTGAAAGCTCTCCCACAAGTAGATGAATGAGTATTTGATAAAAATTGGGTATCCGCAATACTTTTACAGATAATTAGCATTTACTCATTTTGAGTAGGTGAATAAATAGCTATGGGTCTGAAACTTCACAGAGTGAAAGCTCTCCGAAAAGTAGGTGAATGAGTTATTTGAGAAAAATTGGCTATCTGCAATACTTTTAGAGATAATTCACATTTACTCATTTTGAGTAGGTGAATAATTAGCTATGGGTCTGAAACTTCACCAAGTGAAAGCTCTGCCAAAAGTAGGTGAATGATTTATTTGAGAAAAATTGGCTATCTGCAATACTTTTAGAGATAATTCGCATTTACTCATTTTGAGTAGGTGAGTAATTAGCTATGGGTCTGAAACTTCACCAAGTGAAAGCTCTCCCAAAAGTAGGTGAATGAGTTATTTGAGAAAAATTGGCTATCGGCAATACTTTGAGAGATAATTCGCATTTACTCATTTTGAGTAGGTGAGTAATTAGCTATGGGTCTGAAACTTCACCAAGTGAAAGCTCTCCCAAAAGTAGGTGAATGATTAATTTGAGAAAAATTGGCTATCTGCAATACTTTTAGAGATAATTCGCATTTACTCATTTTGAGTAGGTGAGTAATTAGCTATGGGTCTGAAACTTCACAGAGTGAAAGCTCTCCCAAAAGTAGGTGAATGAGTTATTTGAGAAAAATTGGCTATCTGCAATACTTTTAGAGATAATTCGCATTTACTCATTTTGAGTAGGTGAGTAATTAGCTATGGGTCTGAAACTTCACCAAGTGAAAGCTCTCCCAAAAGTAGGTGAATGAGTTATTTGAGAAAAATTGGCTATCGGCAATACTTTGAGAGATAATTCGCATTTACTCATTTTGAGTAGGTGAGTAATTAGCTATGGGTCTGAAACTTCACCAAGTGAAAGCTCTCCCAAAAGTAGGTGAATGATTAATTTGAGAAAAATTGGCTATCTGCAATACTTTTAGAGATAATTCGCATTTACTCATTTTGAGTAGGTGAGTAATTAGCTATGGGTCTGAAACTTCACAGAGTGAAAGCTCTCCCAAAAGTAGGTGAATGAGTTATTTGAGAAAAATTGGCTATCTGCAATACTTTTAGAGATAATTCGCATTTACTCATTTTGAGTAGGTGAGTAATTAGCTATGGGTCTGAAACTTCACCAAGTGAAAGCTCTCCCAAAAGTAGGTGAATGAGTTATTTGAGAAAAATTGGCTATCTGCAATACTTTTAGAGATAATTCACATTTACTCATTTTCAGTAGGTGAGTAATTAGCTATGGGTCTGAAACTTCACCAAGTGAAAGCTCTGCCAAAAGTAGGTGAATGAGTTATTTGAGAAAAATTGGCTATCTGCAATACTTTTAGAGATAATTCGCATTTACTCATTTTGAGTAGGTGAGTAATTAGCTATAGGTCTGAAACTTCACAGAGTGAAAGCTCTCCCAAAAGTAGGTGAATGAGTTATTTGAGAAAAATTGGCTATCTGCAATACTTTTACAGATAATTCGCATTTACTCATTTTGAGTAGGTGAGTAATTAGCTATGGGTCTGAAACTTCACCAAGTGAAAGCTCTCCCAAAAGTAGGTGAATGATTAATTTGACAAAAATTGGCTATCTGCAATACTTTTAGAGATAATTCGCATTTACTCATTTTGAGTAGGTGAGTAATTAGCTATGGGTCTGAAACTTCACCAAGTGAAAGCTCTCCCAAAAGTAGGTGAATGAGTTATTTGAGAAAAATTGGCTATCTGCAATACTTTTAGAGATAATTCGCATTTACTCATTTTGAGTACGTGACTAATTAGCTATGGGTCTGAAACTTCACCAAGTGAAAGCTCTCCCAAAAGTAGGTGAATGATTTATTTGAGAAAAATTGGCTATCTGCAATACTTTTAGAGATAATTCGCATTTACTCATTTTGAGTAGGTGAGTAATTAGCTATGGGTCTGAAACTTCACAGAGTGAAAGCTCTCCCAAAAGTAGGTGAATGAGTTATTTGAGAAAAATTGGCTATCTGCAATACTTTTAGAGATAATTCGCATTTACTCATTTTGAGTAGGTGAGTAATTAGCTATGGGTCTGAAACTTCACCAAGTGAAAGCTCTCCCAAAAGTAGGTGAATGAGTTATTTGAGAAAAATTGGCTATCTGCAATACTTTTAGAGATAATTCGCATTTACTCATTTTCAGTAGGTGAGTAATTAGCTATGGGTCTGAAACTTCACCAAGTGAAAGCTCTCCCAAAAGTAGGTGAATGATTTATTTGAGAAAAATTGGCTATCTGCAATACTTTTAGAGATAATTCGCATTTACTCATTTTGAGTAGGTGAGTAATTAGCTATGGGTCTGAAACTTCAGCATGTGAAAGCTCTCCCACAAGTAGATGAATGAGTTATTTGAGAAAAATTGGGTATCCGCAATACTTTTACAGATAATTAGCATTTACTCATTTTGAGTAGGTAAATAATTAGCTATGGGTCTCAAACTTCACCATGTGAAAGCTCTCCCAAAAGTAGGGGAATGAGTTATTTGAGAAAAGTTGGCTATCTGCAATACTTTTAGAGATAATTCGCATTTACTCATTTTGAGTAGGTGAGTAATTAGCTATGGGTCTGAAACTTCACCATGTGAAAGCTCTCCCACAAGTAGATGAATATTTGATAAAAATTGGGTATCCGCAATACTTTTACAGATAATTAGCATTTACTCATTTTGAGTAGGTGAATAAATAGCTATGGGTCTGAAACTTCACAGAGTGAAAGCTCTCCCAAAAGTAGGTGAATGAGTTATTTGAGAAAAATTGGCTATCTGCAATACTTTTAGAGATAATTCACATTTACTCATTTTGAGTAGGTGAATAATTAGCTATGGGTCTGAAACTTCACCAAGTGAAAGCTCTGCCAAAAGTAGGTGAATGATTTATTTGAGAAAAATTGGCTATCTGCAATACTTTTAGAGATAATTCGCATTTACTCATTTTGAGTAGGTGAGTAATTAGCTATGGGTCTGAAACTTCACCAAGTGAAAGCTCTCCCAAAAGTAGGTGAATGAGTTATTTGAGAAAAATTGGGTATCCGCAATACTTTTACAGATAATTAGCATTTACTCATTTTGAGTAGGTAAATAATTAGCTATGGGTCTCAAACTTCACCATGTGAAAGCTCTCCCAAAAGTAGGGGAATGAGTTATTTGAGAAAAGTTGGCTATCTGCAATACTTTTAGAGATAATTCGCATTTACTCATTTTGAGTAGGTGAGTAATTAGCTATGGGTCTGAAACTTCACCATGTGAAAGCTCTCCCACAAGTAGATGAATGAGTATTTGATAAAAATTGGGTATCCGCAATACTTTTAGAGATAATTCGCATTTACTCATTTTGAGTAGGTGAATAAATAGCTATGGGTCTGAAACTTCACAGAGTGAAAGCTCTCCCAAAAGTAGGTGAATGAGTTATTTGAGAAAAATTGGCTATCTGCAATACTTTTAGAGATAATTCGCATTTACTCATTTTGAGTAGGTGAGTAATTAGCTATGGGTCTGAAACTTCACCAAGTGAAAGCTCTCCCAAAAGTAGGTGAATGAGTTATTTGAGAAAAATTGGCTATCTGCAATACTTTTAGAGATAATTCGCATTTACTCATTTTGAGTACGTGAGTAATTAGCTATGGGTCTGAAACTTCACCAAGTGAAAGCTCTCCCAAAAGTAGGTGAATGAGTTATTTGAGAAAAATTGGCTATCTGCAATACTTTTAGAGATAATTCGCATTTACTCATTTTGAGTAGGTGAGTAATTAGCTATGGGTCTGAAACTTCACAGAGTGAAAGCTCTCCCAAAAGTAGGTGAATGAGTTATTTGAGAAAAATTGGCTATCTGCAATACTTTTAGAGATAATTCGCATTTACTCATTTTGAGTAGGTGAGTAATTAGCTATGGGTCTGAAACTTCACCAAGTGAAAGCTCTCCCAAAAGTAGGTGAATGAGTTATTTGAGAAAAATTGGCTATCTGCAAAACTTTTAGAGATAATTCACATTTACTCATTTTCAGTAGGTGAGTAATTAGCTATGGGTCTGAAACTTCACCAAGTGAAAGCTCTCCCAAAAGTAGGTGAATGATTTATTTGAGAAAAATTGGCTATCTGCAATACTTTTAGAGATAATTCGCATTTACTCATTTTGAGTAGGTGAGTAATTAGCTATGGGTCTGAAACTTCACCATGTGAAAGCTCTCCCACAAGTAGATGAATGAGTTATTTGAGAAAAATTGGGTATCCGCAATACTTTTACAGATAATTAGCATTTACTCATTTTGAGTAGGTAAATAATTAGCTATGGGTCTCAAACTTCACCAAGTGAAAGCTCTCCCAAAAGTAGGGGAATGAGTTATTTGAGAAAAGTTGGCTATCTGCAATACTTTTAGAGATAATTCGCATTTACTCATTTTGAGTAGGTGAGTAATTAGCTATGGGTCTGAAACTTCACCATGTGAAAGCTCTCCCACAAGTAGATGAATGAGTATTTGATAAAAATTGGGTATCCGCAATACTTTTACAGATAATTAGCATTTACTCATTTTGAGTAGGTGAATAAATAGCTATGGGTCTGAAACTTCACAGAGTGAAAGCTCTCCCAAAAGTAGGTGAATGAGTTATTTGAGAAAAATTGGCTATCTGCAATACTTTTAGAGATAATTCACATTTACTCATTTTGAGTAGGTGAATAATTAGCTATGGGTCTGAAACTTCACCAAGTGAAAGCTCTGCCAAAAGTAGGTGAATGATTTATTTGAGAAAAATTGGCTATCTGCAATACTTTTAGAGATAATTCGCATTTACTCATTTTGAGTAGGTGAGTAATTAGCTATGGGTCTGAAACTTCACCAAGTGAAAGCTCTCCCAAAAGTAGGTGAATGAGTTATTTGAGAAAAATTGGGTATCCGCAATACTTTTACAGATAATTAGCATTTACTCATTTTGAGTAGGTAAATAATTAGCTATGGGTCTCAAACTTCACCATGTGAAAGCTCTCCCAAAAGTAGGGGAATGAGTTATTTGAGAAAAGTTGGCTATCTGCAATACTTTTAGAGATAATTCGCATTTACTCATTTTGAGTAGGTGAGTAATTAGCTATGGGTCTGAAACTTCACCATGTGAAAGCTCTCCCACAAGTAGATGAATGAGTATTTGATAAAAATTGGGTATCCGCAATACTTTTAGAGATAATTCGCATTTACTCATTTTGAGTAGGTGAATAAATAGCTATGGGTCTGAAACTTCACAGAGTGAAAGCTCTCCCAAAAGTAGGTGAATGAGTTATTTGAGAAAAATTGGCTATCTGCAATACTTTTAGAGATAATTCGCATTTACTCATTTTGAGTAGGTGAGTAATTAGCTATGGGTCTGAAACTTCACCAAGTGAAAGCTCTCCCAAAAGTAGGTGAATGAGTTATTTGAGAAAAATTGGCTATCTGCAATACTTTTAGAGATAATTCGCATTTACTCATTTTGAGTACGTGAGTAATTAGCTATGGGTCTGAAACTTCACCAAGTGAAAGCTCTCCCAAAAGTAGGTGAATGATTTATTTGAGAAAAATTGGCTATCTGCAATACTTTTAGAGATAATTCGCATTTACTCATTTTGAGTAGGTGAGTAATTAGCTATGGGTCTGAAACTTCACAGAGTGAAAGCTCTCCCAAAAGTAGGTGAATGAGTTATTTGAGAAAAATTGGCTATCTGCAATACTTTTAGAGATAATTCGCATTTACTCATTTTGAGTAGGTGAGTAATTAGCTATGGGTCTGAAACTTCACCAAGTGAAAGCTCTCCCAAAAGTAGGTGAATGAGTTATTTGAGAAAAATTGGCTATCTGCAATACTTTTAGAGATAATTCACATTTACTCATTTTCAGTAGGTGAGTAATTAGCTATGGGTCTGAAACTTCACCAAGTGAAAGCTCTCCCAAAAGTAGGTGAATGATTTATTTGAGAAAAATTGGCTATCTGCAATACTTTTAGAGATAATTCGCATTTACTCATTTTGAGTAGGTGAGTAATTAGCTATGGGTCTGAAACTTCAGCATGTGAAAGCTCTCCCACAAGTAGATGAATGAGTTATTTGAGAAAAATTGGGTATCCGCAATACTTTTACAGATAATTAGCATTTACTCATTTTGAGTAGGTAAATAATTAGCTATGGGTCTCAAACTTCACCATGTGAAAGCTCTCCCAAAAGTAGGGGAATGAGTTATTTGAGAAAAGTTGGCTATCTGCAATACTTTTAGAGATAATTCGCATTTACTCATTTTGAGTAGGTGAGTAATTAGCTATGGGTCTGAAACTTCACCATGTGAAAGCTCTCCCACAAGTAGATGAATATTTGATAAAAATTGGGTATCCGCAATACTTTTACAGATAATTAGCATTTACTCATTTTGAGTAGGTGAATAAATAGCTATGGGTCTGAAACTTCACAGAGTGAAAGCTCTCCCAAAAGTAGGTGAATGAGTTATTTGAGAAAAATTGGCTATCTGCAATACTTTTAGAGATAATTCACATTTACTCATTTTGAGTAGGTGAATAATTAGCTATGGGTCTGAAACTTCACCAAGTGAAAGCTCTGCCAAAAGTAGGTGAATGATTTATTTGAGAAAAATTGGCTATCTGCAATACTTTTAGAGATAATTCGCATTTACTCATTTTGAGTAGGTGAGTAATTAGCTATGGGTCTGAAACTTCACCAAGTGAAAGCTCTCCCAAAAGTAGGTGAATGAGTTATTTGAGAAAAATTGGGTATCCGCAATACTTTTACAGATAATTAGCATTTACTCATTTTGAGTAGGTAAATAATTAGCTATGGGTCTCAAACTTCACCATGTGAAAGCTCTCCCAAAAGTAGGGGAATGAGTTATTTGAGAAAAGTTGGCTATCTGCAATACTTTTAGAGATAATTCGCATTTACTCATTTTGAGTAGGTGAGTAATTAGCTATGGGTCTGAAACTTCACCATGTGAAAGCTCTCCCACAAGTAGATGAATGAGTATTTGATAAAAATTGGGTATCCGCAATACTTTTAGAGATAATTCGCATTTACTCATTTTGAGTAGGTGAATAAATAGCTATGGGTCTGAAACTTCACAGAGTGAAAGCTCTCCCAAAAGTAGGTGAATGAGTTATTTGAGAAAAATTGGCTATCTGCAATACTTTTAGAGATAATTCGCATTTACTCATTTTGAGTAGGTGAGTAATTAGCTATGGGTCTGAAACTTCACCAAGTGAAAGCTCTCCCAAAAGTAGGTGAATGAGTTATTTGAGAAAAATTGGCTATCTGCAATACTTTTAGAGATAATTCGCATTTACTCATTTTGAGTACGTGAGTAATTAGCTATGGGTCTGAAACTTCACCAAGTGAAAGCTCTCCCAAAAGTAGGTGAATGAGTTATTTGAGAAAAATTGGCTATCTGCAATACTTTTAGAGATAATTCGCATTTACTCATTTTGAGTAGGTGAGTAATTAGCTATGGGTCTGAAACTTCACAGAGTGAAAGCTCTCCCAAAAGTAGGTGAATGAGTTATTTGAGAAAAATTGGCTATCTGCAATACTTTTAGAGATAATTCGCATTTACTCATTTTGAGTAGGTGAGTAATTAGCTATGGGTCTGAAACTTCACCAAGTGAAAGCTCTCCCAAAAGTAGGTGAATGAGTTATTTGAGAAAAATTGGCTATCTGCAATACTTTTAGAGATAATTCACATTTACTCATTTTCAGTAGGTGAGTAATTAGCTATGGGTCTGAAACTTCACCAAGTGAAAGCTCTCCCAAAAGTAGGTGAATGATTTATTTGAGAAAAATTGGCTATCTGCAATACTTTTAGAGATAATTCGCATTTACTCATTTTGAGTAGGTGAGTAATTAGCTATGGGTCTGAAACTTCACCATGTGAAAGCTCTCCCACAAGTAGATGAATGAGTTATTTGAGAAAAATTGGGTATCCGCAATACTTTTACAGATAATTAGCATTTACTCATTTTGAGTAGGTAAATAATTAGCTATGGGTCTCAAACTTCACCAAGTGAAAGCTCTCCCAAAAGTAGGGGAATGAGTTATTTGAGAAAAGTTGGCTATCTGCAATACTTTTAGAGATAATTCGCATTTACTCATTTTGAGTAGGTGAGTAATTAGCTATGGGTCTGAAACTTCACCATGTGAAAGCTCTCCCACAAGTAGATGAATGAGTATTTGATAAAAATTGGGTATCCGCAATACTTTTACAGATAATTAGCATTTACTCATTTTGAGTAGGTGAATAAATAGCTATGGGTCTGAAACTTCACAGAGTGAAAGCTCTCCCAAAAGTAGGTGAATGAGTTATTTGAGAAAAATTGGCTATCTGCAATACTTTTAGAGATAATTCACATTTACTCATTTTGAGTAGGTGAATAATTAGCTATGGGTCTGAAACTTCACCAAGTGAAAGCTCTGCCAAAAGTAGGTGAATGATTTATTTGAGAAAAATTGGCTATCTGCAATACTTTTAGAGATAATTCGCATTTACTCATTTTGAGTAGGTGAGTAATTAGCTATGGGTCTGAAACTTCACCAAGTGAAAGCTCTCCCAAAAGTAGGTGAATGAGTTATTTGAGAAAAATTGGGTATCCGCAATACTTTTACAGATAATTAGCATTTACTCATTTTGAGTAGGTAAATAATTAGCTATGGGTCTCAAACTTCACCATGTGAAAGCTCTCCCAAAAGTAGGGGAATGAGTTATTTGAGAAAAGTTGGCTATCTGCAATACTTTTAGAGATAATTCGCATTTACTCATTTTGAGTAGGTGAGTAATTAGCTATGGGTCTGAAACTTCACCATGTGAAAGCTCTCCCACAAGTAGATGAATGAGTATTTGATAAAAATTGGGTATCCGCAATACTTTTAGAGATAATTCGCATTTACTCATTTTGAGTAGGTGAATAAATAGCTATGGGTCTGAAACTTCACAGAGTGAAAGCTCTCCCAAAAGTAGGTGAATGAGTTATTTGAGAAAAATTGGCTATCTGCAATACTTTTAGAGATAATTCGCATTTACTCATTTTGAGTAGGTGAGTAATTAGCTATGGGTCTGAAACTTCACCAAGTGAAAGCTCTCCCAAAAGTAGGTGAATGAGTTATTTGAGAAAAATTGGCTATCTGCAATACTTTTAGAGATAATTCGCATTTACTCATTTTGAGTACGTGAGTAATTAGCTATGGGTCTGAAACTTCACCAAGTGAAAGCTCTCCCAAAAGTAGGTGAATGATTTATTTGAGAAAAATTGGCTATCTGCAATACTTTTAGAGATAATTCGCATTTACTCATTTTGAGTAGGTGAGTAATTAGCTATGGGTCTGAAACTTCACAGAGTGAAAGCTCTCCCAAAAGTAGGTGAATGAGTTATTTGAGAAAAATTGGCTATCTGCAATACTTTTAGAGATAATTCGCATTTACTCATTTTGAGTAGGTGAGTAATTAGCTATGGGTCTGAAACTTCACCAAGTGAAAGCTCTCCCAAAAGTAGGTGAATGAGTTATTTGAGAAAAATTGGCTATCTGCAATACTTTTAGAGATAATTCACATTTACTCATTTTCAGTAGGTGAGTAATTAGCTATGGGTCTGAAACTTCACCAAGTGAAAGCTCTCCCAAAAGTAGGTGAATGATTTATTTGAGAAAAATTGGCTATCTGCAATACTTTTAGAGATAATTCGCATTTACTCATTTTGAGTAGGTGAGTAATTAGCTATGGGTCTGAAACTTCACCATGTGAAAGCTCTCCCACAAGTAGATGAATGAGTTATTTGAGAAAAATTGGGTATCCGCAATACTTTTACAGATAATTAGCATTTACTCATTTTGAGTAGGTAAATAATTAGCTATGGGTCTCAAACTTCACCATGTGAAAGCTCTCCCAAAAGTAGGGGAATGAGTTATTTGAGAAAAGTTGGCTATCTGCAATACTTTTAGAGATAATTCGCATTTACTCATTTTGAGTAGGTGAGTAATTAGCTATGGGTCTGAAACTTCACCATGTGAAAGCTCTCCCACAAGTAGATGAATGAGTATTTGATAAAAATTGGGTATCCGCAATACTTTTACAGATAATTAGCATTTACTCATTTTGAGTAGGTGAATAAATAGCTATGGGTCTGAAACTTCACAGAGTGAAAGCTCTCCCAAAAGTAGGTGAATGAGTTATTTGAGAAAAATTGGCTATCTGCAATACTTTTAGAGATAATTCACATTTACTCATTTTGAGTAGGTGAATAATTAGCTATGGGTCTGAAACTTCACCAAGTGAAAGCTCTGCCAAAAGTAGGTGAATGATTTATTTGAGAAAAATTGGCTATCTGCAATACTTTTAGAGATAATTCGCATTTACTCATTTTGAGTAGGTGAGTAATTAGCTATGGGTCTGAAACTTCACCAAGTGAAAGCTCTCCCAAAAGTAGGTGAATGAGTTATTTGAGAAAAATTGGGTATCCGCAATACTTTTACAGATAATTAGCATTTACTCATTTTGAGTAGGTAAATAATTAGCTATGGGTCTCAAACTTCACCATGTGAAAGCTCTCCCAAAAGTAGGGGAATGAGTTATTTGAGAAAAGTTGGCTATCTGCAATACTTTTAGAGATAATTCGCATTTACTCATTTTGAGTAGGTGAGTAATTAGCTATGGGTCTGAAACTTCACCATGTGAAAGCTCTCCCACAAGTAGATGAATGAGTATTTGATAAAAATTGGGTATCCGCAATACTTTTAGAGATAATTCGCATTTACTCATTTTGAGTAGGTGAATAAATAGCTATGGGTCTGAAACTTCACAGAGTGAAAGCTCTCCCAAAAGTAGGTGAATGAGTTATTTGAGAAAAATTGGCTATCTGCAATACTTTTAGAGATAATTCGCATTTACTCATTTTGAGTAGGTGAGTAATTAGCTATGGGTCTGAAACTTCACCAAGTGAAAGCTCTCCCAAAAGTAGGTGAATGAGTTATTTGAGAAAAATTGGCTATCTGCAATACTTTTAGAGATAATTCGCATTTACTCATTTTGAGTACGTGAGTAATTAGCTATGGGTCTGAAACTTCACCAAGTGAAAGCTCTCCCAAAAGTAGGTGAATGATTTATTTGAGAAAAATTGGCTATCTGCAATACTTTTAGAGATAATTCGCATTTACTCATTTTGAGTAGGTGAGTAATTAGCTATGGGTCTGAAACTTCACAGAGTGAAAGCTCTCCCAAAAGTAGGTGAATGAGTTATTTGAGAAAAATTGGCTATCTGCAATACTTTTAGAGATAATTCGCATTTACTCATTTTGAGTAGGTGAGTAATTAGCTATGGGTCTGAAACTTCACCAAGTGAAAGCTCTCCCAAAAGTAGGTGAATGAGTTATTTGAGAAAAATTGGCTATCTGCAATACTTTTAGAGATAATTCACATTTACTCATTTTCAGTAGGTGAGTAATTAGCTATGGGTCTGAAACTTCACCAAGTGAAAGCTCTCCCAAAAGTAGGTGAATGATTTATTTGAGAAAAATTGGCTATCTGCAATACTTTTAGAGATAATTCGCATTTACTCATTTTGAGTAGGTGAGTAATTAGCTATGGGTCTGAAACTTCACCATGTGAAAGCTCTCCCACAAGTAGATGAATGAGTTATTTGAGAAAAATTGGGTATCCGCAATACTTTTACAGATAATTAGCATTTACTCATTTTGAGTAGGTAAATAATTAGCTATGGGTCTCAAACTTCACCATGTGAAAGCTCTCCCAAAAGTAGGGGAATGAGTTATTTGAGAAAAGTTGGCTATCTGCAATACTTTTAGAGATAATTCGCATTTACTCATTTTGAGTAGGTGAGTAATTAGCTATGGGTCTGAAACTTCACCATGTGAAAGCTCTCCCACAAGTAGATGAATGAGTATTTGATAAAAATTGGGTATCCGCAATACTTTTACAGATAATTAGCATTTACTCATTTTGAGTAGGTGAATAAATAGCTATGGGTCTGAAACTTCACAGAGTGAAAGCTCTCCCAAAAGTAGGTGAATGAGTTATTTGAGAAAAATTGGCTATCTGCAATACTTTTAGAGATAATTCACATTTACTCATTTTGAGTAGGTGAATAATTAGCTATGGGTCTGAAACTTCACCAAGTGAAAGCTCTGCCAAAAGTAGGTGAATGATTTATTTGAGAAAAATTGGCTATCTGCAATACTTTTAGAGATAATTCGCATTTACTCATTTTGAGTAGGTGAGTAATTAGCTATGGGTCTGAAACTTCACCAAGTGAAAGCTCTCCCAAAAGTAGGTGAATGAGTTATTTGAGAAAAATTGGGTATCCGCAATACTTTTACAGATAATTAGCATTTACTCATTTTGAGTAGGTAAATAATTAGCTATGGGTCTCAAACTTCACCATGTGAAAGCTCTCCCAAAAGTAGGGGAATGAGTTATTTGAGAAAAGTTGGCTATCTGCAATACTTTTAGAGATAATTCGCATTTACTCATTTTGAGTAGGTGAGTAATTAGCTATGGGTCTGAAACTTCACCATGTGAAAGCTCTCCCACAAGTAGATGAATGAGTATTTGATAAAAATTGGGTATCCGCAATACTTTTAGAGATAATTCGCATTTACTCATTTTGAGTAGGTGAATAAATAGCTATGGGTCTGAAACTTCACAGAGTGAAAGCTCTCCCAAAAGTAGGTGAATGAGTTATTTGAGAAAAATTGGCTATCTGCAATACTTTTAGAGATAATTCGCATTTACTCATTTTGAGTAGGTGAGTAATTAGCTATGGGTCTGAAACTTCACCAAGTGAAAGCTCTCCCAAAAGTAGGTGAATGAGTTATTTGAGAAAAATTGGCTATCTGCAATACTTTTAGAGATAATTCGCATTTACTCATTTTGAGTACGTGAGTAATTAGCTATGGGTCTGAAACTTCACCAAGTGAAAGCTCTCCCAAAAGTAGGTGAATGATTTATTTGAGAAAAATTGGCTATCTGCAATACTTTTAGAGATAATTCGCATTTACTCATTTTGAGTAGGTGAGTAATTAGCTATGGGTCTGAAACTTCACAGAGTGAAAGCTCTCCCAAAAGTAGGTGAATGAGTTATTTGAGAAAAATTGGCTATCTGCAATACTTTTAGAGATAATTCGCATTTACTCATTTTGAGTAGGTGAGTAATTAGCTATGGGTCTGAAACTTCACCAAGTGAAAGCTCTCCCAAAAGTAGGTGAATGAGTTATTTGAGAAAAATTGGCTATCTGCAATACTTTTAGAGATAATTCACATTTACTCATTTTCAGTAGGTGAGTAATTAGCTATGGGTCTGAAACTTCACCAAGTGAAAGCTCTCCCAAAAGTAGGTGAATGATTTATTTGAGAAAAATTGGCTATCTGCAATACTTTTAGAGATAATTCGCATTTACTCATTTTGAGTAGGTGAGTAATTAGCTATGGGTCTGAAACTTCACCATGTGAAAGCTCTCCCACAAGTAGATGAATGAGTTATTTGAGAAAAATTGGGTATCCGCAATACTTTTACAGATAATTAGCATTTACTCATTTTGAGTAGGTAAATAATTAGCTATGGGTCTCAAACTTCACCATGTGAAAGCTCTCCCAAAAGTAGGGGAATGAGTTATTTGAGAAAAGTTGGCTATCTGCAATACTTTTAGAGATAATTCGCATTTACTCATTTTGAGTAGGTGAGTAATTAGCTATGGGTCTGAAACTTCACCATGTGAAAGCTCTCCCACAAGTAGATGAATGAGTATTTGATAAAAATTGGGTATCCGCAATACTTTTACAGATAATTAGCATTTACTCATTTTGAGTAGGTGAATAAATAGCTATGGGTCTGAAACTTCACAGAGTGAAAGCTCTCCCAAAAGTAGGTGAATGAGTTATTTGAGAAAAATTGGCTATCTGCAATACTTTTAGAGATAATTCACATTTACTCATTTTGAGTAGGTGAATAATTAGCTATGGGTCTGAAACTTCACCAAGTGAAAGCTCTGCCAAAAGTAGGTGAATGATTTATTTGAGAAAAATTGGCTATCTGCAATACTTTTAGAGATAATTCGCATTTACTCATTTTGAGTAGGTGAGTAATTAGCTATGGGTCTGAAACTTCACCAAGTGAAAGCTCTCCCAAAAGTAGGTGAATGAGTTATTTGAGAAAAATTGGGTATCCGCAATACTTTTACAGATAATTAGCATTTACTCATTTTGAGTAGGTAAATAATTAGCTATGGGTCTCAAACTTCACCATGTGAAAGCTCTCCCAAAAGTAGGGGAATGAGTTATTTGAGAAAAGTTGGCTATCTGCAATACTTTTAGAGATAATTCGCATTTACTCATTTTGAGTAGGTGAGTAATTAGCTATGGGTCTGAAACTTCACCATGTGAAAGCTCTCCCACAAGTAGATGAATGAGTATTTGATAAAAATTGGGTATCCGCAATACTTTTAGAGATAATTCGCATTTACTCATTTTGAGTAGGTGAATAAATAGCTATGGGTCTGAAACTTCACAGAGTGAAAGCTCTCCCAAAAGTAGGTGAATGAGTTATTTGAGAAAAATTGGCTATCTGCAATACTTTTAGAGATAATTCGCATTTACTCATTTTGAGTAGGTGAGTAATTAGCTATGGGTCTGAAACTTCACCAAGTGAAAGCTCTCCCAAAAGTAGGTGAATGAGTTATTTGAGAAAAATTGGCTATCTGCAATACTTTTAGAGATAATTCGCATTTACTCATTTTGAGTACGTGAGTAATTAGCTATGGGTCTGAAACTTCACCAAGTGAAAGCTCTCCCAAAAGTAGGTGAATGATTTATTTGAGAAAAATTGGCTATCTGCAATACTTTTAGAGATAATTCGCATTTACTCATTTTGAGTAGGTGAGTAATTAGCTATGGGTCTGAAACTTCACAGAGTGAAAGCTCTCCCAAAAGTAGGTGAATGAGTTATTTGAGAAAAATTGGCTATCTGCAATACTTTTAGAGATAATTCGCATTTACTCATTTTGAGTAGGTGAGTAATTAGCTATGGGTCTGAAACTTCACCAAGTGAAAGCTCTCCCAAAAGTAGGTGAATGAGTTATTTGAGAAAAATTGGCTATCTGCAATACTTTTAGAGATAATTCACATTTACTCATTTTCAGTAGGTGAGTAATTAGCTATGGGTCTGAAACTTCACCAAGTGAAAGCTCTCCCAAAAGTAGGTGAATGATTTATTTGAGAAAAATTGGCTATCTGCAATACTTTTAGAGATAATTCGCATTTACTCATTTTGAGTAGGTGAGTAATTAGCTATGGGTCTGAAACTTCACCATGTGAAAGCTCTCCCACAAGTAGATGAATGAGTTATTTGAGAAAAATTGGGTATCCGCAATACTTTTACAGATAATTAGCATTTACTCATTTTGAGTAGGTAAATAATTAGCTATGGGTCTCAAACTTCACCATGTGAAAGCTCTCCCAAAAGTAGGGGAATGAGTTATTTGAGAAAAGTTGGCTATCTGCAATACTTTTAGAGATAATTCGCATTTACTCATTTTGAGTAGGTGAGTAATTAGCTATGGGTCTGAAACTTCACCATGTGAAAGCTCTCCCACAAGTAGATGAATATTTGATAAAAATTGGGTATCCGCAATACTTTTACAGATAATTAGCATTTACTCATTTTGAGTAGGTGAATAAATAGCTATGGGTCTGAAACTTCACAGAGTGAAAGCTCTCCCAAAAGTAGGTGAATGAGTTATTTGAGAAAAATTGGCTATCTGCAATACTTTTAGAGATAATTCACATTTACTCATTTTGAGTAGGTGAATAATTAGCTATGGGTCTGAAACTTCACCAAGTGAAAGCTCTGCCAAAAGTAGGTGAATGATTTATTTGAGAAAAATTGGCTATCTGCAATACTTTTAGAGATAATTCGCATTTACTCATTTTGAGTAGGTGAGTAATTAGCTATGGGTCTGAAACTTCACCAAGTGAAAGCTCTCCCAAAAGTAGGTGAATGAGTTATTTGAGAAAAATTGGGTATCCGCAATACTTTTACAGATAATTAGCATTTACTCATTTTGAGTAGGTAAATAATTAGCTATGGGTCTCAAACTTCACCATGTGAAAGCTCTCCCAAAAGTAGGGGAATGAGTTATTTGAGAAAAGTTGGCTATCTGCAATACTTTTAGAGATAATTCGCATTTACTCATTTTGAGTAGGTGAGTAATTAGCTATGGGTCTGAAACTTCACCATGTGAAAGCTCTCCCACAAGTAGATGAATGAGTATTTGATAAAAATTGGGTATCCGCAATACTTTTAGAGATAATTCGCATTTACTCATTTTGAGTAGGTGAATAAATAGCTATGGGTCTGAAACTTCACAGAGTGAAAGCTCTCCCAAAAGTAGGTGAATGAGTTATTTGAGAAAAATTGGCTATCTGCAATACTTTTAGAGATAATTCGCATTTACTCATTTTGAGTAGGTGAGTAATTAGCTATGGGTCTGAAACTTCACCAAGTGAAAGCTCTCCCAAAAGTAGGTGAATGAGTTATTTGAGAAAAATTGGCTATCTGCAATACTTTTAGAGATAATTCGCATTTACTCATTTTGAGTACGTGAGTAATTAGCTATGGGTCTGAAACTTCACCAAGTGAAAGCTCTCCCAAAAGTAGGTGAATGATTTATTTGAGAAAAATTGGCTATCTGCAATACTTTTAGAGATAATTCGCATTTACTCATTTTGAGTAGGTGAGTAATTAGCTATGGGTCTGAAACTTCACAGAGTGAAAGCTCTCCCAAAAGTAGGTGAATGAGTTATTTGAGAAAAATTGGCTATCTGCAATACTTTTAGAGATAATTCGCATTTACTCATTTTGAGTAGGTGAGTAATTAGCTATGGGTCTGAAACTTCACCAAGTGAAAGCTCTCCCAAAAGTAGGTGAATGAGTTATTTGAGAAAAATTGGCTATCTGCAATACTTTTAGAGATAATTCACATTTACTCATTTTCAGTAGGTGAGTAATTAGCTATGGGTCTGAAACTTCACCAAGTGAAAGCTCTCCCAAAAGTAGGTGAATGATTTATTTGAGAAAAATTGGCTATCTGCAATACTTTTAGAGATAATTCGCATTTACTCATTTTGAGTAGGTGAGTAATTAGCTATGGGTCTGAAACTTCACCATGTGAAAGCTCTCCCACAAGTAGATGAATGAGTTATTTGAGAAAAATTGGGTATCCGCAATACTTTTACAGATAATTAGCATTTACTCATTTTGAGTAGGTAAATAATTAGCTATGGGTCTCAAACTTCACCATGTGAAAGCTCTCCCAAAAGTAGGGGAATGAGTTATTTGAGAAAAGTTGGCTATCTGCAATACTTTTAGAGATAATTCGCATTTACTCATTTTGAGTAGGTGAGTAATTAGCTATGGGTCTGAAACTTCACCATGTGAAAGCTCTCCCACAAGTAGATGAATGAGTATTTGATAAAAATTGGGTATCCGCAATACTTTTACAGATAATTAGCATTTACTCATTTTGAGTAGGTGAATAAATAGCTATGGGTCTGAAACTTCACAGAGTGAAAGCTCTCCCAAAAGTAGGTGAATGAGTTATTTGAGAAAAATTGGCTATCTGCAATACTTTTAGAGATAATTCGCATTTACTCATTTTGAGTAGGTGAGTAATTAGCTATGGGTCTGAAACTTCACCAAGTGAAAGCTCTCCCAAAAGTAGGTGAATGAGTTATTTGAGAAAAATTGGGTATCCGCAATACTTTTACAGATAATTAGCATTTACTCATTTTGAGTAGGTAAATAATTAGCTATGGGTCTCAAACTTCACCATGTGAAAGCTCTCCCAAAAGTAGGGGAATGAGTTATTTGAGAAAAGTTGGCTATCTGCAATACTTTTAGAGATAATTCGCATTTACTCATTTTGAGTAGGTGAGTAATTAGCTATGGGTCTGAAACTTCACAGAGTGAAAGCTCTCCCAAAAGTAGGTGAATGAGTTATTTGAGAAAAATTGGCTATCTGCAATACTTTTAGAGATAATTCGCATTTACTCATTTTGAGTAGGTGAGTAATTAGCTATGGGTCTGAAACTTCACCAAGTGAAAGCTCTCCCAAAAGTAGGTGAATGAGTTATTTGAGAAAAATTGGCTATCTGCAATACTTTTAGAGATAATTCACATTTACTCATTTTCAGTAGGTGAGTAATTAGCTATGGGTCTGAAACTTCACCAAGTGAAAGCTCTCCCAAAAGTAGGTGAATGATTTATTTGAGAAAAATTGGCTATCTGCAATACTTTTAGAGATAATTCGCATTTACTCATTTTGAGTAGGTGAGTAATTAGCTATGGGTCTGAAACTTCACCATGTGAAAGCTCTCCCACAAGTAGATGAATGAGTTATTTGAGAAAAATTGGGTATCCGCAATACTTTTACAGATAATTAGCATTTACTCATTTTGAGTAGGTAAATAATTAGCTATGGGTCTCAAACTTCACCATGTGAAAGCTCTCCCAAAAGTAGGGGAATGAGTTATTTGAGAAAAGTTGGCTATCTGCAATACTTTTAGAGATAATTCGCATTTACTCATTTTGAGTAGGTGAGTAATTAGCTATGGGTCTGAAACTTCACCATGTGAAAGCTCTCCCACAAGTAGATGAATGAGTATTTGATAAAAATTGGTATCCGCAATACTTTTACAGATAATTAGCATTTACTCATTTTGAGTAGGTGAATAAATAGCTATGGGTCTGAAACTTCACAGAGTGAAAGCTCTCCCAAAAGTAGGTGAATGAGTTATTTGAGAAAAATTGGCTATCTGCAATACTTTTAGAGATAATTCACATTTACTCATTTTGAGTAGGTGAATAATTAGCTATGGGTCTGAAACTTCACCAAGTGAAAGCTCTGCCAAAAGTAGGTGAATGATTTATTTGAGAAAAATTGGCTATCTGCAATACTTTTAGAGATAATTCGCATTTACTCATTTTGAGTAGGTGAGTAATTAGCTATGGGTCTGAAACTTCACCAAGTGAAAGCTCTCCCAAAAGTAGGTGAATGAGTTATTTGAGAAAAATTGGGTATCCGCAATACTTTTACAGATAATTAGCATTTACTCATTTTGAGTAGGTAAATAATTAGCTATGGGTCTCAAACTTCACCATGTGAAAGCTCTCCCAAAAGTAGGGGAATGAGTTATTTGAGAAAAGTTGGCTATCTGCAATACTTTTAGAGATAATTCGCATTTACTCATTTTGAGTAGGTGAGTAATTAGCTATGGGTCTGAAACTTCACCATGTGAAAGCTCTCCCACAAGTAGATGAATGAGTTATTTGAGAAAAATTGGGTATCCGCAATAGTTTTTGAGATAATTAGCATTTACTCATTTTGAGTAGGTGAGTAATTAGCTACGGGTCTGAAACTTCACCAAGTGAAAGCTCTTCCAAAAGTAGGTGAATGAGTTATTTGAGAAAAATTGGCCATCTGCAATACTTTTAGAGGTAATTCGCATTTACTCATTTTGAGTAGGTGAGCAATTAGCTATGGGTCTGAAACTTCAGCAAGTGAAAGCTCTTTGGCATAACTGCTCTGCAGAGATACCCTGAAGATAAAAAATTTCGTCGAAATCGCTCTATGTAGCACGGTTTTCGAAATATTAGCATTTTTGTGTTTTGCAATTTTTGCGCAAAAATTTGAAAATTCAAAATGGCCGTCATTTTTGGCAAGACAAAATTTTTTTGAAAATTGGCATGGCTACTCTGCAGAGATACCCTGTGGGTCAAAAATTTTGTCGAAATCGCTCTATCTAGCACGGTTTTCGAGATATAAGCATTTTTGTGTTTTGCAATTTTGCCGCCAATTTTTTTGCGAGAAATTTTTTGTTTGAAAATTGGCATGGCTACTCTGCAGAGATACCCTGTGGGTCAAAAATTTCGTCAAAATCGCTCTATCTTGCAGGGTTTTCGAGATATAAGTATTTTTATGTTTTGCAATTTTTGCGAAAAATTCGAAAATTCAAAATGGCCGCCATTTTTGGCGAGACAAATTTTTGCGAAAAATTGGGATAACTACTCTGCAGAGATACCCTGTGGGTCAAAAATTTCGTCGAAATCGCTCTATCTTGCAGGGTTTTCGAGATATAAGTATTTTTATGTTTTGCAATTTTTGCGAAAAATTCGAAAATTCAAAATGGCCGCCATTTTTGGCGAGACAAATTTTTGCGAAAAATTGGGATAACTACTCTGCAGAGATACCCTGTGGGTCAAAAATTTCGTCGAAATCGCTCTATCTAGCACGGTTTTCGAGATATAAGCATTTTTGTGTTTTGCAATTTTTGCGAAAATTTCGAAAATTCAAAATGGCCGCCATTTTTGGCGAGACAAAAATTTTTTGAAAATTGGGAAAAGTACTCCGCAGAGATATCCTGCGGGTTAAAAATTGTCGAAATTGCTCTATCTAGCACGGTTTTTGAGATATAAGCATTTTTGTGTTTTGCAATTTTTGCGAAAATTTCGAAAATTCATAATGGCCGCCATTTTGGGCAAGACAAAAATACTTTGAAAATTGGGAAAACTACTCCGCAGAGATATCCTGCGGGTCAAAAATTTCGTCGAAATCGCTCTATCTAGCACGGTTTTCGAGATATAAGCATTTTTGTGTTTTCCTTATTTGGAAAATTCGTAATGATTAATTAATCATTAATTACTCGGCCATTTCTTGACCAATCAATGCCAAAATCTAATGATTTCCAGATTTTAATAGAATGAATGTATTTGCCAAGTTTCAGGTGAATTGATAAAATTCCTTTCAAGTTATCATCCGGACAAGCTTAAGCTTCCCCATCGAAAAAAGACATTTTTGGTCATGTGACCTCTCTGATTGGTTGAAATGTCACTGCAGCATATTCAAAAAAATTCCCCATGGCTACTGCCTAAACCTGCCAAATTTGAAAAGAATCCGCCTAACGGTTACAGAGCTATAAGGAAAACAAAATGCGTAGCCGGCAGAGCCGCCGGAGCCTGAAGCTCTCCCATACACAAACAAGCGTCCCTTGCGGGACGCTTAATTCTCATGCTTTATGGTAGTTTTAAACTATCGATCTGCTGTATTAAAGCACTCAGCCCTTCGGGCTTCGTGTCTTTAATATAGCTGATCGATAGTTTAAAACCATCATAAAGCACTTGAATATGTCTTTTATTCCTATATTATATTCCTCCTTTTTGCATGTATCTCTTCAGGAATATAAGAAACTCAAGGATGATTTGCAACCAATGAAAGCCAGATTAGATTCTTACCACCAATTACCTCCAGTAAGTTAAATCTGAATATTCACATTTGCACAATTTTGTACAGGTGGATTTAACCATGATGGCCAGGTGTATGAGTAATGTAATAGTGTGGAAATGTAAATGACTGACATAGGAAGCAGTCTCGGTGACACATATGGTCTCACCTACCTGAACTTGATGAACATTTTCTTTCTTAAAGTATTCACATACTCCGTGTTGATTTTTTTTTAAAAAAAGGAAAATACATTAAAATGTAAATATCATTCTATTGAATAAGTAGGGGTTAAACTGAATTCTGAAAAGGTTATTAAGGCCACACAAATGCTTGGCACTTTATGAAACAAATATTTCAATAGATTTGTACAACATGACTACATAGCCCTTAAGTTTGATCACCTGTGTTTCATCATACAATAATTGCTTCCATGTTGCAGAAATTACGTACAATTCTTTATTCAATTACTATATAGAGTTCTGACTAGAACCAAGCATTTGGACCGGTATTTCAAGCATTAGTTTCATTGTTATTTTATCCCACACACTTACTGGGAAAAAAGGGCAAATGTTTTTGTAAAATCAGTGTTATTCCATCTATGTGGTACACTCTTCAAGAAAATGAACACCCTTTTCAGTTTTCAAAAACTTTACATTTGTATTTTGTTAACAAAAAGAACAAATATTTTTTTGTTAAGGATTTATCACTGGCCAGAGTCAAGGTTGAAGAAACAAAACAAGAACTGGTAAGTAATGTTTTTTCCAAAACACTGTGCTAAAAATATCAGAATGAAGATATATTATGCTTCAACCTTCAAACAACTGATCATAACCTCTCCTAGTAATAACTCGGGAGGTTACTATAACATTAATTTGTTCAGAATGAAAAGATGAGACTCAAGACCACAAATATCATCCTTACAAAGTCTGGGTGTTATGACTCATGAATATAACTCATAGCAATAAGACCCGGTGACTCAGGGGTCTTGTAGAATAACTTCAGTATCATTCAACTCCACTTTTTCAGATGAGTAGACAAGATTAGTCTGAATGACAAAGATAAGTTGCAGTAGCCCAAAGACAAGTTGTAGGCAAAATACAACTGAAAAGATAGGTCTTTGCCACTTGGGACACTCATGCTAACTTTAAAAGGTTTTTAACCTGCTTAAAAATGAAAAGATTGCACCCTGAGTATGCTCCACATGGTGTGTCGTGACCTTCACATGTGAAAAGTCATACAACTTCCACGAGTTTACTCCCAAGTGCAAATTTATAGTGAAACTGGTGCAATAAAGGGAAGAATTTATGGGGGGGCGGGCGGGGTGTCACATTGGCGAACAGGACATCCATAGTGACTAGCAATCTACCATAACATTAAAGCAATGGAGAGCAGAGGCACAGGGTTTGCCAGTGGTTGTATGATCATTATTTCATAAAGTAAAATAACTGGAGCATTAGAACCCTGTGCCCCTGTTGCCCATTGTTTTAATGTTATGGTAGATTGTTGGATGTTCTGTTCACCAAGGTGAACCACCTGTGATAAGTTGTTCTGTGCCTTAAATTGCATATGTATTAAGTACTGTGTTTTTGACTCATCTGAAAAATGTTAAATATACCTCGTGGTGATAAAATTAAGCAGTGTACACTGGATTCTGCCCTCAATGGTTGAGGGTTCTGAACTACCTCAGAGTTATATGTACAGTGACTGATGGAAGCTGGTCCCTTTGCAATATTTAATATAGAGCCAATTTGGTAGGAATATTTGCTGTGTATGTTATTAACATGTTTGATGAAGCTGCAGTTGATTTGTGTTATGGCATTAATTGTCTCTCATCATCTTATGCATGGATGTCCAGGATATACATTAGAAATTTATGTTAAAATACACTGTGATATGTTCTAGACAATGAATTTGTATATCACCTCAAAGCATCAGCTATCAAGATTTTATGTATTGTAACACTGAAAGAAAACACTTTTTTTTGTTTTTTAGGCTCAAATAGAAGAAGAATTATCCAGAAGAATCAATCTAATGCATTTATGATCACATCAGACATTTATAAATGCACCACATTTGTGTTCTTGTGATAACGTGTAGTCTCAAAACATCAAATTTTCTTTTGTAAATATTTTATGTATTTTGTAGATAAAATATTTATGTTACGTATCTTTTTTTATCACAGTAAATTCATGCATGCAACAAATTATAAATGCTTCACAAGTACTGGCAGAAGTTGCCCTACGTACATGCTATATTCAAAACAAGAAATTTTATAAATTGTATTGTGCCGCCTGTACCAACATGTCGAAACCTTTAAGTTTCCAGTATTATTATCTAATCTGTCTAAAGTGAACTTTATAGCACTTAATCTCCATCAATTGACAGACTCTAAGGTGCAACTAAACAAAACCAATGTGAATAATCGTAAGTCCAATGATTTAGCAGGGCCGTACCAGAGACACAGGGGTGACAAAGAGGCTATTGTGAGTTTAAGGTCACAATAAAATAGGAATGGGTCGGTAGGTCCAGCCTCTCAGTAGAGATGATTTTAATGAAATACCGTGATGAGATTTTATTATCACCACTTCTCATGTCAACACATATAATGGAAGGAAAACTTAAAATATTAGAAATCTACCCAAAATCTGAGGAAATTATAAGCTTTTATCCCATATTTTGTGCATTTGCAGAGTTTTATAGCCATTAGGTTGACTGCCATTTTTTGGTTATGACATTTATAACCTCAATCTCGCTTGTGAACACATATAATGGAAGGAAAACTTAAAATATTGGGAACAAACCTCAAATCTGAAGAAATTCCACATGTTTATCTCATACTTTTGTGCATTTTGGGACTTGTATTCAAAGTCATTGACAGGAAACATCCATATTTGACTGGGGTCTACTAAAGTGTGGAGTTTCTGAATCGGTACGGTTTTGCATTGGCGACCTCTTGATGTACACATTTTTGATACCGATCCATTTCTACCATAAAATAGGGATTATCTCAAGATCCAGGTTCATTAATTTCTTTAACAAAAATTAAATCCATTCAGTATTTTTGAAGTTACATGCAACATGTGATAACAACTGATGAAGTAATTGATGTGGACAGGCGACACAAAAAGTATTTCAATAATTCTTTATTTTGAAATACTTGAAGTAGAAAGAATAAAGTATAGAGGCATACATCAGTGTAGTTATTTGTTACAAGATGGGACTAGGAATGAGTTGACTTCACAGACAAACATTTCATTATGATAAACATCACAAGGTTCTGTATCTATGGTGGAAGTTACAAACCATCATGGAGTAACAGATATTTTGCACCATCAAAATGCTTTACTGCACACTGACTGGTTTGAAAAATCACAAACTACGGTTTCCTCAGTGCAGATTAATCAACATTTTGTCTATCAGTCATTAAAGTTTCAAAATCTTACAAAATAATCAGTTTTAAACTTTTAAATTTGTATGTTTCAATCGGGATAGTCAATCTCATTCTCTTCTGAATCACTAGATGCTTCTGAATCAGAAAGATGTGGGTTACGGTATCTGAAAATACAATTTGTTTTATATTACAGTAAACGATCTAACACATTAATGTAAATCCAAGTTTAACCACAAGTCCACTAATGCCTTGGTCATATTCAAAAACATTTAGCTCAGCCTGATCAGATATTAATCTGTACACAACAGATTTTGAATGGATATATAAAATTTAAATAGAAAGTGCATTTGGGAGGCCTCTGTTGTATCAACTTTAGCCAATTGTTACTTGGCTACAATGTCAAGGACAATCCTGTCTGAGGGTGCCTTCCCTGTTGATCACAGAGTTGAATCTGTAAACCCAATATCCATGTATTGAGAGGACGTTACTGAAAATATCTCGATATCGGCAAATATTTTCTTTTCTCAATTCATTTAAAACATGGCACTGCACAAACACATGCTAAGCAGTCAGTACAATAGGTTTTGGTGTCAACCCATAAGTCCAAGGTGACATTAATATCTACCAGGTGTTTTAACTTTTTTTAAAAGAAATTTTTATGCTATTACAAATAGATGTACCTCATTTGAACTTCCTTAGGCTCATAGTCAACCATCTTCACACCCATTCTCTCTGCTAGCCTCTGTGCTGCATGACTGGCTTGAAGTTTCTGTGAAAAAAAATGTCAACTTTGTATTGATGTATCAATTAGTCTATGTAGTGTTGTAGATATTTGACCACAAATTCTGCACTCATTTCCTCCATCAGAACCCCCAAACTGATATAGTCGGTGGTATTGAGCTATAAACTTCCAATTGTAATGGAAAGTTTTACATGTAGCAAAAAAATCTGTACAATTTCAAATGTTTTATTCCAGAGGTGTACTTTATCCAAGAACGGACAGTTGATAAATATTAGAAACTGGGAGGACATACAAAATACGATCAAGCTTTGCATTTGACTTGGTTGTCATTTATAGTACAGCACAACAACACCCTATTTTCATAGTTTTAGTCTGCAATTTGTTACAGTTTAGGGAGAGATAAAACAAAATTGAAAATCATCAAATCATTTTTCAAAATAATAGTACAAATAGTAACACTTTTTTAGTGGGATATAACATTAGTATATAGTATCTCAGCCAATAACCTGCCCATTCAAATATCAACTTCACAACACTAGACTATGTAAGATCATAATGCCCCTTACATTTTACCAATATGCTATACTTCACAAAGTATAGAAATCTGCATCCACTTTCATGTATAAGATTTGAAGATTTGAAAAGAGCTGATTACCTCTTGTTGTTCTCTCTGTGCTTGAATCAAGTTCACGGACTCTTCAACACTGATTAACTTTGCCTTCTCAAACTTTGTTGGTCTAAAATTTGATGCTTCCAGACTTTCATCATACTTGTGTTTCAAAGAATCTTTTCCACCTGTTTCTGTGGGACCATTCTGAACATTTCTGAGAAAACTGTCTTTTGATTCTGCAGTTATATCCCCAGTTTCACTTTTCACTAATGGGGAATCCCCCATTTGCATTGTTTCATTTTCAGATGATGCATGTATTTGTCTGGTGGATAATGGTGGAGATTCCAGTGGGGGTGGTTCGTCCAAGCTAACTACATCTTTGGACACCTCCATCTCTAAGCTTGGTGTTTTTGTGTTGGACTTGAGTGATCTGACAAGAAAAATATAATATTTGCACAAATTCCAAAGTAAAGAGCTTCAACACTCACAATAAAGAGAATCCAACTCCAGAGCCAGTTTCAACATGTTAAGAACCAAATCTTGGATATCTGACACTGATAGTTGACTTTTAAATAATCCAATGAGAAGCAGAATTCATCGAGACTTTACCACAGAACAGAGAAAGGGAATAAAATGGTTACACTAATTATGAATATAATATAAAAGCCCCATACAGTGAATGTAAAATCAGGGGAATGTGTGTGCAGAATTTCATATTAAATATTCTCAAGTCTACAGCACACACTGTGGCGCTGTTGTGAAACTAATTAGTTCCATAAAAGCACCCCTCTTGATAAATATTTAGGGAATATATCACAAGTAAAACACATTTGTGGAAATTGTGCAACCATCAATATACATGCACCAATATGTTTATACTTACGTGGACACACAAACATACAAAGATAGCCAGCCTTAACAGGCAGGAACCTCAGCCCACAGGTATAACTAAATGGGCCACAACATTGAGGTGTGGGAAAATCTAAAGAACAACGTCAAATGTAACAAGTATACAGAATCCCTAAGATGCTGTTAAATATAAGAAATGGTGTTGAACAAGGAGGAAAAACTGAAAAATTTTCCTTTTTCATTCTCAGAATGAACAATTGTGTATAGATTTCATCTGTAGAGTGCTGACAAACTTTACAACCCAAAGAATGTATTGCATTGCCATAGCAACCAGATACCCCCAAAACCTAATCAGCTTTACATCCTCTTGGGTTAAACATATCCTGAAAATTTCGTGAAAATCCATCCATGGGTTTTGGCTGTGGAACAAACAAAAACTTTATGCCTGCCACCTGGACAATGTAGAGGATGACTATTACCGCAGCCTTATGGGGTTTAACAGTCTGCAGGAAACTCGAATTTATAGGTATTTAAAGTCTGTTAACTCTCGAAACATTTTAAATATGACTAGTTTTTACAACAAATCGGTTCAGGAAAAGCACCCCTTTATTAACAAATACCCAGCATATTAAACATTATTTTCCACCTAAAATCTTACTAATTCAATTTGTCAAAGTGGTTTTTCCCATTTTAGCAGGACCAAATGCAGTGTAGAACTACTTAGTCTATTAAATGTGAATCTTAACTCTTGTAACTACATATTATATGTCCTGAGTATATAAACATATAAAGATTACTTGTGAGGATAAAATTTCTTTGATGGTTGCTTTCTTTCTGCCTTTTTGATGACATTTTCATAGCTGTTAATAAATTGACCAGGCTCACTGACATTTTCCTCTTTCTTGACCACAATCTACAAAAACAAGAGGAGAGTGCCCGTGAACGGGCACTGTGTCAGCTGACTGAGTGTTTTTGATTTGTGAAGGTGATTAGAGGACAGAATAATTATCAGGAAAAGGGCTGTACAGAAATACAGTAAATGGTAACTGAACAGCAAGTTCGAAAGAAATTCCGAAGCTGACAGAAGAAATGGATAAAAAAGTTGTGCCCTGTAAATGGTATTATGAAGGAAAATAACAAGGTAATTGTTTAAGTGTAAAAAATAGGTTAAAACATATTTAAAGAAATACTACAAATGCAATATCCTCATTCGACCTTGAAGAAGGGGTCCAAGGTCAAATCTAACCACACAAATACATTCCCAGCCCATGATTTCCTATGGTTTACCATTCCAAACCTCTAGGACCAATTATAAATGAGTTATAAGCACTTTTAAACTTGGCTGTCCTCATTTGACTTTGAAGGAGGGGTCCAAAGGTCAAATCTGACCATGCCAAAAGATTCCGAGCCAATGATTTCCTATGGGATGGTTTACCATCCCAAATCTCTGTCACCAATAATAAGCGAGTTGTAGGCACTTTCAATTTTCGCTATCCTCATTTGACCTTGAAGGAGGGTTCCAAGGTCAAATCGGACCATATCAACAGATTCACAGCCCATGATTTCCTGTCTGTTTACCATCCCAAACCTCTGGGACCAATAATAAGCGAGTTATAAGCACTTTTAAGTTTGGCTATCCTTGTTTGACCTTGAAGGAGGGGTCACTGAAGGTCAAATCTGACCACACCAAAAGATTCCCACCCCATGATTTCCTACAGGTTGGTTTATCATCCCAAACCTCTAGGATCAATAATAAGGGAGATATAAGCACTTTTCATGACTGACAAAAAACACCTGTGGCGGCCATCTTGTTTCTCAAAATGAGGCCAAAAATATTCCCAGACAACATTTTATGGTTATTAATATATACTGCAAACTTAAGAAAGCTAGCTATAATATTTTTTTTCATCAGAGCAGTAATGGTGAAATCTCTCTCTACACACTGCGGCTATCCAGTAGATACAATGATTTACTCAACAGTGAGAACCTGAAAGTAGATATTGCTCAGTTATGCCATGACATAGAGGTCTGCAATTTCACTATGTTATAGCTGACCAAAAATTCTGTGAATAACATATTTAACAAATTACTCTAAATGTAATAGTTTTCAAGTTACAATTGATTTACTCAACAGTGAGAACCTCAAAGGAACTATTACTCAGCTATGCAATGAGCTACATGTCTGAAATTTTACTATGTTATAGCTAACCCAAAAGTAGGTGAACATCATATTTAAGCAAACTACTGTAAATGCAATAGTTTTCAAGCTACAACTGATTTACTCAACAGGTCTGCAATTTCACTATGTTATAGCTGACCAAAAATTCTGTGAATAACATATTTAACAAATTATTCTAAATGTAATAGTTTTCAAGTTACAACTGATTTACTCAACAGTGAGAACCTCAAAGAAACTATTACTCCGCTATGCCATGAGCTATAGGTCTGTAATTTCACTATGTTATAGCTGACCCAAAAGTAGGTGAACAATATATTTTAACAAAATGCTCCAAATGCAATATTTTTCAAGTTATAGCTGATTTACTCAACAGTCAGTACCTGAGAATAGCTATTGCTCAGTTGTGCCATGAGCTATAGGTCTATAATTTCACTATGTTATAGCTGACCCAAAAGTAGCTGAATAACATATTTGCACAAATTTCTGTAAATGCAATAGTTTTTCAATTATAACTGATTTACTCAACAGTGAGAACTTCAAAGTAGCTATTACTCAGCTATGAAATGAGCCACAGGTCTGAAACTTCACTATGTTATAGCTGACCCCAAAATAGGTGAATAACATATTGAAACAAAATACTCTAAATGCAATAGCTTTCAAGTTATAAGTGATTTACTCAACAGTGATAACCTAAAAGTAGCTATTACTCAGCTATGCCATGAGCTACAGGTCTGAAATTTTACCATGTTATAGCTGGCCCAAAAGTAGCTGAATAACATATTTATACGAAATTCTCTAAATGCAATAGTTTTTAAGTTACAAGTGATTTTACTCATGATGGAAGTTACTGAAAAGCCCAAAAGTAGCTATTACTCACTTAGCTATTGAGACAGACACCCAACTTACTCCCCATATTGTAGCTATGAAAAAAGTAGCTGAATAACATATTTTAACAAAATGCTCTAAATGCAACACTTTTCAAGTTATAAGTGATTTACTCAACAGTGATAACCTAAAAGTAGCTATTACTCAGCTATGCCATGAGCTACAGGTCTGAAATTTCACTATGTAATAGCTGGCCCAAAAGTAGCTGAATAACATATTTAACAAATTATTCTAAATGTAATAGTTTTCAAGTTACAACTGATTTACTCAACAGTGAGAACCTCAAAGAAACTATTACTCCGCTATGCCATGAGCTATAGGTCTGTAATTTCACTATGTTATAGCTGACCCAAAAGTAGGTGAACAATATATTTTAACAAAATGCTCCAAATGCAATATTTTTCAAGTTATAGCTGATTTACTCAACAGTCAGTACCTGAGAATAGCTATTGCTCAGTTGTGCCATGAGCTATAGGTCTATAATTTCACTATGTTATAGCTGACCCAAAAGTAGCTGAATAACATATTGGCACAAATTTCTGTAAATGCAATAGTTTTTCAATTATAACTGATTTACTCAACAGTGAGAACTTCAAAGTAGCTATTACTCAGCTATGAAATGAGCCACAGGTCTGAAACTTCACTATGTTATAGCTGACCCCAAAATAGGTGAATAACATATTGAAACAAAATACTCTAAATGCAATAGCTTTCAAGTTATAAGTGATTTACTCAACAGTGATAACCTAAAAGTAGCTATTACTCAGCTATGCCATGAGCTACAGGTCTGAAATTTTACCATGTTATAGCTGGCCCAAAAGTAGCTGAATAACATATTTATACGAAATTCTCTAAATGCAATAGTTTTTAAGTTACAAGTGATTTTACTCATGATGGAAGTTACTGAAAAGCCCAAAAGTAGCTATTACTCACTTAGCTATTGAGACAGACACCCAACTTACTCCCCATATTGTAGCTATGAAAAAAGTAGCTGAATAACATATTTTAACAAAATGCTCTAAATGCAACACTTTTCAAGTTATAAGTGATTTACTCAACAGTGATAACCTAAAAGTAGCTATTACTCAGCTATGCCATGAGCTACAGGTCTGAAATTTCACTATGTAATAGCTGGCCCAAAAGTAGCTGAATAACATATTTATACGAAATTCTCTAAATGCAATAGTTTTCAAGTTATAAGCGATTTACTCAACAGTGATAACCTAAAAGTAGCTATTACTCAGCTATGCCATGAGCTACAGGTTTGAAATTTCACTATGTTATAGCTGGCCCAAAAGTAGCTGAATAACATATTTATACGAAATTCTCTAAATGCAATAGTTTTTAAGTTACAAGTGATTTTACTCATAATGGAAGTTACTGAAAAGCCCAAAAGTAGCTATTACTCACTTAGCTATTGAGACAGACACCCAACTTACTCACCATATTGTAGCTATGAAAAAAGTAGCTGAACAACATATTTTCACAAAATGCTGTAAATGCAACACTTTTGAAGTTATAAGTGATTTAGTGCATGATTTCATGAATTTTAATGCATTAAAAAAAATTATTAAAAAAATTTATTTAAAAAAAAGTAAGACAGATCCAGGTCTCATACTCACACAAGAGAATCTACCTCTGGCCTAGTACATATATGCAAGATATGAGAGAAATCCCTGCAATAGTCACTGAGAAAATTGTGATAAAAAGTTGAAATTTTCACACTTTTGGTGGGGGTACCCCCCTTGTAATGTCTCTAGCAAACAGACGAACAGACAGATTTGCATGCCTTGAACAATTTTTCATCCTCGATAGATAAGGTATCTTTTAAAAAAAACAGCATGTCTCTAGGCCTTGTAGTTTTGGAGAAGAAGTTGTTCACGCGGATGCGTACGCCCACGCAGAGTGATGACATAATGTCAGCTGACTGACAAGTCAGCTGACATAACAATTACACCAGCCTGTAATTTTGTGTTTACTAGGTTTTGGGTTTTACTTCCTTTTATCTGGTAAGATTATAGCATGACTAGTTCTCTATGCATCTCACACGTTGCCACAACCTGGAAAGGAATCCATGGCCACTGAGGGGAGAGATAAACTAGAAAAAGGTTTTTGCTGACAAAAACGAAGCGGCCCTGATGAAAAAGTGCGAAGTAAGCCGTAAAAGATATCAAGATATGCATCACAAGGAATAGAAAATGTAAAGTTTAGTGCATTGTGTATGTTACCATATTTAACAAATGAAAGAACGACCACAGCTTGGCGGAAGAGAAATTGTAGGTGTGAAATTTACTTCTCAAAAGAACGTATGTCCGATGCGTAGGAAAATTGCCTCCTAGGAAATGTACCTCCTAGAAAGAATGCCTCCTGAATATTTTGTGACCAGGAAAAATACCTCCCAAGAAAAAAGTTCTTTCAAGTATTATAACACTACAGGTTCACATTACAACTTCAGAGGCATCTTCATTTTTCCACTTGAGTCTTATAGTTGCCAATGCCTGTCAAAAACTCACAGTCTTTTACCCATTTTGCTTAGCTGTACAAAGGTACGTAAGTTTCTCTTGTAAGGTTTTGCTGGTGCTTCTCACTGTTTTGGCTGGCTGCTCATCCCTGGCTTCCATTAACATGTTTTTGATATTATACGTTCTAGGTTTCATATGTAACATGTTTACAGGTTGAAATAACTTTTTTTTCCTCAGGAGGCATTTTTTCCTAGTCACAAAATATCCAGGAGGCATTCTTTCTAGGAGGCATTTTTTCCAGGAGGCATTTTTTCTGTGAGGCATTTTGTCCAGGAGGCATTTTTTTCCCAGATTCTGTATGTCCTACATTCTTTGGTAATGTTCTCGGAGAAGAGGTCTTGAGTGAAAGGGTACATTGACCACAGACATTTCTGTTCAAAATGTCATTAGTATCAGACCTAAGTATAAAACACTAATTGAATGCAGGGAACTTGTGCTTCAACTAAAAACTTAACAAAACCATTAATAAAATCCAGTGAACCAAAGTGCCTTAGACTTTTTGTTCAAAAGTTAATGATTTTGCTTCAGAGTTATTGTTTACAAGAGAAATCAAGTTACAAACAAGTCAAGCTATAGCTCTAGAAAAATGTTACTGGATTTATTGGGAAAGAAAAGTATGAGTTTATATATTGCAATATTTATGAATGATTTAGCAAGTGAAATAAAAAATCTAGGCTTAAGAATAAGAGTAGGAGATCATGATCCATTCCACACTTCAATAATGCACAAAATTAAGACCAAACAAGTTACTGGACTTGTTGTAGCTGTGGAAAAAGTAGCCTAATAACATGTTTTAACAAAATACTGTGAACGCAATACTTTTGAAGTTATAAGTGATTTAGTGCATGACTGCAGGAATTTGAATGCATTAAAGTTTCAAAAATTCATTTCCCACTTGAGCTAAAATTAATTAAATGTAGAAGTCTAAGTGAAATGGAAGAAAGAAAACAACATACATTCAAAAGAACGAATGTAGGACGTTTCGGCCACGGACGTTTCGGACTAGGACGTTTCGGCCACGGACGTTTCGGCTCGGCCATTTTTGAGGGTGGACGTTTCGGCCAAATATATTTTTGGATCAGGTTTTCAATGATTAAACATGCAAATAATACAACTGTGATAACAACATTTATTGTACAACCTTTCCCACATTTTATAACAACAATATAATAACATTTTACACAATTAAGCTATATACATAAACTTCAGATCACACAATTCAGTCATTTTAAATGTTTGGCTGACCACCTCTCAGGTTATGGCTTACACCCCGAAGGAAGTCTGGTATGGACTTGCGGCCTAGAGATCTGTCCTCACAGAGATTGTGCAGTCTACCTTGAAGTTCGGTGTATACTTTCTTGATCCTCTTCTTTGGTCTCACACCACGCTCATCCTGTAGAAGTACAGCAGATACACGGGCACACTCTGCTTGCAAACACTCAATCAGTTTCCACACTGTAGGGTGGCTTTGGCCAACAAGGTTCCTGAATTTGTTGTTCCAGCCCTCTGATACGTTGTTGGTCCTTGGTTGGTTTGCAAGGGTCACCTCATGCATATTCCATTGGGCGGGAGCAAATATGGGTGGCACACGCCGGAACCTTAGCCATGGGTTTCAAAGGGTTTTAAAATGAAAAGCAACTGAATTTAAAATTTACTG
Organism: Sabellastarte sp. h YS-2021; assembly: GCA_964017235.1. Lineage (NCBI taxonomy): Eukaryota > Metazoa > Annelida > Polychaeta > Sabellida > Sabellidae > Sabellastarte > Sabellastarte sp. h YS-2021. The sequence goes on from OZ024928.1 coordinate 145,329,717, forward strand.
CACAAAAAGACCAGGAAAGGGTTTAAAGATGAAATAGCAACTTGACAAAGGTTAAGTTTGCTGATATAAGTGGAGAATGATAATATTCCATTAAATGTGTAAAAATGAGATGTTTGATGATTGATAATCACAAAAAGGGAAACAGTCTGCCTGTTTCCTCAACTTGATCAAAGAAAATTGTGCAGACACTGCTTTCCTTAAACCATAAAAGGTTTGCTTTCACAGCTCTCCTTTCAAGTCACTTAGTGATATAGATTTTCCCTTTTTGGACACAAGGACATTAAAAGATGTTCTTATTATATAAATCTCCTAAAAATATAGATTTGGCCGAAACGTCCACCCTTAAAAATGGCCTGGCCGAAACGTCCGTGGCCGAAACGTCCTAGTCCGAAACGTCCTAGGCCGAAACATCCGTGGCCGAAACGTCCGTCCACCAAAAGAACAGCATAAATATTCCACTTTTTTTGTTCCACTTTTGCTTCACACACACATATATATCTCTATCTATCATCTCCCTCCATCAACCCCCCCACTTCAGGCCATTCTTTTTTCCACTTGCTTTTTATGTGCACTAAAGGGGAGTTGGGGGGGGGGGTGTCTTTCTGCATAGAAATACTTTCCATGATATCACAGAAAAGAATTGGGGAGAAGAAAGGGACAAGTCATTCATTTCCACTCAGCTGGAGATACATAAAATGCTGTACAAGAAAAACTGTTTATGAGAAAGTGTTTTTTTTTTGTTTCAGGCATCTTATATTGTGAAAGAAGTCAGGTGTATACATTTGACCAATTTACATAGTCTATGTGAGGAAGTAGCTAGATCATCAACTCCTTCTACAAAACAAAAGTTGAATCAATTGAAGCTTTTTTTTCCAAAAAGGAAAAGTTATATCCCCACAATTCCAAAAGAATGGAATCAGAAGAATGTGTTTTTTTAATCTTCCTAAACTTGGGATTTTATATTATGTGAACACTGATCAGTTGCAATATGTTAATAACCACATCAGTGCATCATAAATAGCTCATTTTTTCTTCGAAAATGTCATAACTTCATAAACACTAAGAGATTAGGTTTGCCAGACAGCACAAATATTTTTAAGTATACATATGCCAGGTGTGGTTTTAAAAAGTGTTAAAATAAATGAGGAGGGAGCAAGAAGTATATACTTATCATGTTAACATGGCCAAAGCCTCTTAAGTACAGGAATTTTAAGTGAAATATTATACAAAATCTTACTTTACTATAATCAATGTCAAGTTAAACTGATGTTACTGAACAGTAAATCAGTTAGGGGCTGAAAATCCTCATTTACACGTCAAGATGGCCATGACTGTACTTGTATTGGAACTTCAAGGTGGAAAGAAAATAAGAATGTACCTAATGTCATCTTTAAAGTGTACAAAATTTAACTGAGCTCTGCTGAACAATACGATAGCTGGAGATTAAAAACTCCATAATTTCACTGCAAGGTGACCATAACTTCATGCATATTGCGACTTTAAAGTGACCATAAAATGAGAATGTCCCTTTTGTCATCCTTTATAAGTGCATAAAGTTTAGCTCAGGTCAGTTGAACAATAAGATAGCTGGAGGCTGAAACTTCATTTTTCACTGTAAGGTGACCATAACTTCATTCATATTGTGACTTTAAGGTGACCATAATATGATAATGTCCCTTCAATATCAATATATGTTAGATATGGAAAAAGAAAAGAGCCAGACGGCTTTATTCAAATGTTATGACTTTAGGGAGGCCAAAATTATATTAACAGTTTAAGGTCACCATAAAGTCAGGATAACCCTTTGGTTTGCTATCCTTTATAGATGTGCAATGGTTAACTGAGGTCAGCCGAACAATAAGATACTTGGAGGCTGAAAACCCCCTTATTTTACTTTAAGGTGGCTACAACTCCATTCATACTGAGAGTTTAAGGCGACCATAAGTATTATTTTTATCTACTTTAATACCAGTGATAATTTCAATATAAAAAATGGAAAAAGAAAGGAGCCAGAGGATTTTATTCCAATTTGATGACTTTAAGCAGGCCATGTGTCCATTAACATTTTCAGTTTAAGGTCACCATAAAGCCAGAATATTCCTTTGGCGAATCTTGATATATGTGCCAAGTTTGGTTGAAAAAAGTGAAAAACTAAGTGAACTGGAGGGCTAAAACCCCTTTTTTGGACATTAAGGTGACCTTAAGATCGCAGATACAGGGCTAAAACTTCGGCATGTGAAAGATTATCAAAAAGTAGCTGAATAAGTTATTCCAACAAAACGCCGAAATCCTAACCGTTTTTGAGATACAGACGAAGTACCCATTTTTAAAAAATTTACGAAAATAAAACGCCTGCCATTCAGGCATCTATGGTCCGATTGATAAGAAAATCCTTTCCGACCTTGGAAATTTGGTCTAGAATGTACCTGATGAATTTTACAGCACAGGTATGTGTGGTATTTTCCGAAACGCGATGACGGGGTGTTTTGGACTTATGCTTAAGGTTACCTTAAGTAAAGCTTAAGGTCTGCGCAAAGTATCCCAAAAATTTTTCCCGCCCCTATAGTTTTAAAGAAAGATAAGAAGGAAAGAAAAATTTGAAAGGCTAAGAAGTTATTCAAGGGAGACCATAATCCTGCGGCGGTGGCGGCGGCGATCAGTCGAACTTCAGTGAAAACAAATAAGCGTCCCTGACGGGCCGCTTAATTATGAAAAGTTACACTAAACAGTTTTAACCACCCAGCCACTGAAACCTCGAGTATTTACTGCAAAACTTTATGTGAAATTCCTTTTATTTGTACACAGAGTAGGATAAGCCAAACAGCTGGATGCACAAATATTTGACTTTATTTGTAACTGACTAAAAGAAACCAAGAAATATTAACATATTCACAAAAATATTTTTTTTAAATTTTAAAATCCATTAGAAACATTAAATATTCGGACAAGAAAAATGGAGTAAAATTATTAGACTAGTCAATCATCAGCAATGTAATGTAAATGCCCCCATAAATACACTTTAAGTATTATAAGGTGGGGTTTCTGTGCACTGAATGTCACATTAAAATTTTGTTAGTCTATATCACACCTAGTGGCACTGTTTCAAAACAAATTGGTTCCATAAACGCAATCTATTTTTCACCCATTAAATTAAAACAACAAAGCAATTAAAATGTTCAAGTTTTCTCAGTGTAATATTGCACATGACCCAGAGAAGATTTAAGTTTCCAAAGCTAATGGTTTCCTTCCTATCAGTGTAGAACTTTCGTGTCAAAACATCCTGGACCATCGATCCAGGAACTCAAAAAAGTTGTCTGCCCTTCACAAAAGTTGTCTACCCAAATATTTTTACCTTTTTTTTTGCAACTTTTAGAATTGTTCTCATGAAAATGTATTATTATGATACTCTCTTCCAATAATTGGCACTTCATAATGACTTGATATGGGGGGAGTTGTCTATTTCTAAAATGGGGGAGTTGGACATTGGGGTGAATCGCCGATACCGTTTTGCCTGCGAAACTATATGCAGAAGATGAGTTAAAAATTCGACAAAAAAGCACTGAGATCTCGAGAGAATACCCTTTACTTGCGGGCACTACTGTTACTGCTCAGCCAGTGAATTTCATCACTCAGTGAATTTCGTCACCTGCAATTCATGACAATATTAAATCATTTTTACACTTAATTTACATCACTGAATTACATATTAATATTAATAAGTTCTGGTTGCATGTATTCAAACACATTCACTGGCTGAGCAGTAGCTGTATGCATCAAATAATATAAGCTCACTTTCGTTTTTTTTTTCATCTATTTCTATGAGGAAATATGTATGTCACCTCTTCTGATAGTAGACAAATTTCTTTGGTGGGTAGTTGTTTTGACTGTTTTGCCTGTGAAACTATATTGCTCAGCCTGTGAACTTTGTTACCCCAGTGAAGTTCGTTACCTGCATTTTATGACAAAATAAAAGAGTATTTACTGTGAACTTTTGGCAAACGTGTATACCTTACTGCTGAAAGCAGCTGTTCCATTGATTTAAATAGTATTACGAATGTTGCCTGTCTTTGAGCATTTTTATGGCAGGTGACGAACTTCACTGGGGTGACAAAATTTACTGGCTGACCAGTATACATTAGATAGATAAATGTGGAGACACATATTTATTTCAACAGAATATTTACATTTTTACATGCAGAAAACGAGTTAAAAATTCAACAAAAAGGCAATGATCTCCCGAGAATACCCTTTTGTTGCAAGAGTTACTGTTAGCTGGATGCTTCAAATAAAATAAACTCACTTTCGTGTCTTTTTTATCAATTTATATATGAGGCAATATGTATGTTGTCGCTTCCGACGGTAGACAAATTTCTTTGGTGATTAGTTATTTTGACTGTTTCACCTGTAAAACTACATGTAGAAGACGAGTTAAAAATTCAACAAAAAAGCAGAGATCTCGCGAGAATACCCTATTTTCATGAGATTTACTGTTAACTGGCTGCATCAAATAAAATAAACTCACCTTCGTGTCTTTTTCATCTATTTATATGAGGGAATATGCATGTCGTTGCTTCCGATAGTGGACAAATTTCTTCGGTTAGTAGTTGTTTTGACTGTTTCGCCTGCGAAACTATATGCAGTTAAAGACAAGTTAAAAATTCGACAAAAAAGCACTGAGATCTCGCGAGAATACCCTATTCTCATGAGAGTTACTGTTAGCTGGTTGCATCATATAAAATTAACGATTTTGTGTCTTTTTCATCTATTTCTATGAGGAAATATATGTACTTCATCGCTTCCGATAGTAGACGAATTTCTTCAGTCAGTGGTTGTTTTGACTGTTTCGACTGGTTTAGTCTGGCTACCAAAAAAATACGCAGGACTCCCGGTCCTAGTGGAGACAAATTTTCCTGACCCGACCATATATTTGTTGGCCTTGGGCCGCCGCAAAGGTCACACACTGTTTCCTACTAGATACACCCTTGTAAATCAAGTCTTTCACCCTCTGTATATGTGCGTTTTCTTCATACCTTGCCCAGAAAAAAAGACATTTGTATTCTAGAATATGAAAAGTGCACCTGCGTCACATAAAGTTTCTACAACTGCTTCATGTTTATCAACATTCAATATTCAACCACAAGGAAACACAAATTTATAAAATTATCCTCCTGTACCAACCTTCTTCTCTGAAGGTCTATTTATAATATATTCCAATATATTTTGTTCTTCACAAGACTTTTCATCATTCACTGCGTTTTCTTCACCTGGCTGTAGTGACATTTTGTTTATAAGGTCAGCTGTGGAATCCACTTCCATTCTTGATTGAAGTTCTGCTTCTAATTGTTTTGCCAACTTTTGTATTTTCTGTCCTTTATCAGGTAATTTATCAATAAACTTTCTGAAAAGAGTAACATATGCAAATGCCATATTTTGATTCATACTGCCTATTAAAGCTATGCAGTGAGTTCACAAACACAGATTCAATAAATAATTCCATTCAATGTTAGCTAATTTAAGCTGAATAATTTTTATGTGTGAATAAGTACTGCACAGAGCACACTGACACAAATGACACAACATACAGTCTTCAAGAAGTTGAAGGATATTAGGCATGTAAGCACAATTATACTTGGGCAAAAAAGAATTAAACATTGTGTTTGCTAATACGATATTTGATACTTCATCCAAAGGCCCAATGATTTACATTTTTGTGTCAATAACAATCCACTTGCATTTAATAGTGTATGGAACTTAACTGACTAAATATATTAAGATATACTTTTTTTCTACTTACATATTTTTAAGTATGTTGTTTTCCCTGTCAAGGAGCTCCTGCAACTGTGGAATTGTTTTTGTAGAGAGGTCACCAAGGTGCCCCTGTTTTTCTTTGACATCCATTCTTCTAGAAATAACATGTTTCATAAATTTATATATGATTGTCCAAATTTTAGTTCATACTGCTTTCTGACTTTAAATATCAACACTGCAAAAAAAATCAAATTTCAATATCAACATTGCAAAAATCAATTTTCTAAATCAGGTTAATCCCAATACACACAACCTTTTAGAGTATAAAGACATAGTTCTTTTATAACGCTGCACATCCCTATTTAATGAGTACATTTCCTTATGCTATCTTGAACGTTTTATTCAAACTGTTTACCAAACGTTAGACAAGTAAAACCATAAAGTCACATTAGTCATGGCTACCATAGCTTTTAAGTAGTAGTGGTATTGATTAGAAATTGTCATATCTAGATCACATTTCGATTTTGCTTTCCATATCGCTCAATGTTGAAATGTTGTTCTTACCATAAAATTCATCATATTTTTCAAATACTGTAAACTCATAATTGAGTCACTTCATATCAAGTGTAACATTGCAATAAAACTTTAAAACATTAGTTATATCTTAAAAGTGAATAACACAAGTTATAAATTAACATCATTGTTCAGTAGATCAAATTACTTTGTTGAGATATTTTACTTCTAAAAAATATTGAAACTGACGCTTTTAATGATATCCCACATGACAGTCATGGATATACCGGGGTCATATTCACCAAGGGTCTTAGCCAAATCTCAGACTTAGCTATAATTATGTCCACCCCACTGGGGGGTGGACATATTATTTTTGCTTTTCCGCCGTCTGCCGTCCGGCGTCCCACTTGGTTTCCATACATTTTAGGCAACAGTTCTTATCCTATCTTTACCAAATTTGGCATGCAGGTTTATTGGGTTAATAGCTTGTATGGGATTGCTTTTGGTGATGATAGCTCTATAGCTAACTGAGTAATAGCTACTTTGCTACTTTTGAGTAGCTCTTTGGTTTCCAGACATTTTAAGGAATGCTATTAAGCCTAGCTTTCTGAAATTTGGTATGGAGGTTCATTGGGTTAATAGCTTGTATGGGATTGCTTTTGGGGGGAATTACTTCATAGATGAGTGAGTAATTAATTAAATAAATGAGTAATTGGCTATTTTGAATACTGAAAAATGCAAATGTGCTCATATCTCCTAAACCGTGCGAGATAGAGCGATTTCGTCGAAATTTTCGACCCACAGGGTATCTAAGGAATGTAATCTTTCCAATTTTCAAAAAAATTTCCCCTCCCCAAAAATGGCGGCCATTTTAAATTTTCAAATTTTTGTCAAAAATGGCAAAACACAAATTTCCTTCTATCTCCTTAACCGTGCGAGATAGAGCGATTTTGTCAAAATTTTCGACCCACAGGGTATCTGAGCATTGTACTCTTGGCAATTTTTAAAAAAATTTTCCCCTCCCCTAAAATGGCGGCCATTTTGAATTTTCGAATTTTTGGCAAAAATGGCAAAACACAAATTTGCTTCTATCTCCCTAACCGTGCGAGATAGAGCGTTTTCGTCGAAATTTTCGACCCACAGGGTATCTAAGGAATGTAATCTTTGCAATTTTCAAAAAATTTTCCCCTCCCCAAAATTGGCGGCCATTTTGAATTTTCGAATTTTTGCCAAAAATGGCAAAACACAAATTTGCTTCTATCTCCCTAACCGTGCGAGATAGAGCGATTTCGTCGAAATTTTCGACCCACAGGGTATCTAAGGAATGTAATCTTTACAATTTTCAAAAAATTTTCCCCTCCCCAAAAATGGTGGCCATTTTGAATTTTCGAATTTTTGCCAAAAATGGCAAAACACAAATTTCTTTCTATCTCCTTAACCGTGCGAGATAGAGCGACTTCGTCGAAATTTTCCACCCACAGGGTATCTGAGCATTGTACTCTTGGCAATTTTAAAAAAATTTTCCCCTCCCCAAAAATGGCGGCCATTTTGAATTTTCGCCAAAAATGGCAAAACATGAATTTGCTTCTATCTCCTTAACCGTGCCAGATAGAGCGATTTCGTCGAAATTTTCAACCCACAGGGTATCTAAGGAATGTAATCTTTGCAATTTTCAAAAAATTTTCCCCTCCCCAAAAATGGCGGCCATTTTGAATTTTCGCCAAAAATGGCAAAACACAAATTTGCTTCTATCTCCTTAACCATGCGAGATAGAGCGATTTCGTCGAAATTTTCAACCCACAGGGTATCTAAGGAATGTACTCTTTGCAATTTTCAAAAAATGTTCCGCTCCTCAAAAATGGCGGCCATTTTGAATTTTCGAATTTTTGCCAAAAATGGCAAAACACAAATTTGCTTCTATCTCCTTAACCGTGCGAGAAAGAGCGATTTTGTCAAAATTTTCGACCCACAGGGTATCTGAGAATCCTACTCTTGGTAATTTTTAAAAAATTTTCCCCTCCCCAAAAATTGCGGCCATTTTGAATTTTCGAATTTTTGCCAAAAATGGCAAAGCACAAATTTGCTTCTATCTCCTTAACCGTGCGAGATAGAGTGATTTCGTCAAAATTTTCGACCCAACCAATGCAAAAAGGCATGAGGCTGAAATAATTTACATCTACACTAATAAATATTTAAGCATCATTGATATATTTTACAAATGAAACAGGGTCTTGTAAGACTACTGTACAATTTTGGCAAAATGTTCATGGGGTGGACATTACACATGATAATGTGTGTTCTTCTATGCTATCCTGTTTCTATTCGCATCTACTATCAACAGGGCGTCCTGTTTCTAGTTTTGAATATGGTCTCAGGTTTCAGGCATGTACCACCATACTTTTTCACTTGTGTTGGCGATAACTCTAAAAAGGTTTTCACATCATTTCATTCAAATTTGGCACACATATTTGGGTATGTACCTCTGAAACCTATTCAGTTAAAGTTTTACCTGTGAACCCATTAATATGTTGTCACATATGCCAAAAGGTGAGACTTAAGTTGACATTTAAACTGTGTGTGGGGCCCATAAAGAGCCCACCTGAGAACTTTTTCCTACATTTTGAGGTATTTTGCCTTGTAAAATGAAATGGTAAGTCTGACTAGACTCAAACTACACTAGATCTACCTTCTATGTGTCATATTTGTTAAAGATTTGAGCTGTGTAACTTGTATTTTAAAATTTTTAATGTCAACGTAAGGTGTTTCAATGCCTGTAACAGTAGGGCATCATTTTATTACGCTACAATAGCTTACCATGTGGGACTTAATGCTGTTCTCGGGTTGCCACACCCGGGGCCAACGTCTTAGAAAAAAAGACAGTTCTTGTTAGCCCCCGGATACACTGCTAGCTGTCGTCACGTGATAACCTCTGACCTCTCGCCCTACTTTCTCGTTGGCCACACGAATTAGCAATGCTTTATTTTACAAGGAATATTATTTCATTTTTACAAGGATATACTTGTCGTTGGATCTGGAAACTACATCAGTTTCTTTATTTTATTACATAGAATCATAATTCGATGTCTTTTCATAGTTCAGATAAGTATTTTTAGCATATTTTACAACTGAAGTCCACTTCCGGGTTCACGTTGTAAAGAACAGCGACTCGTTTATGTGGTTTTTAATCCAGGATATATATATATGCCTGTCAGTAAAATAAAATAAAATAAAATATTTAACCGGTATATGCTTCATTATTTGACCATTTTTAGGGTTTAAAAGTGTATAAATGTAACACAAACGAGTCCTTGTCGAGTGAAATAATCAAACCTGTTTTTTTATCGAGACAGCATTTCTTGCAATTTGCACGTCTTGTGTAGGTAGTTTATATACAGGAATATATGCCTGTTGAAATCAAATAAAATAAATTTTGCAAGGGTTTATCCCCATTCTTCTACTCTATTGGTCCATTTTAAGGGTTAAAATATGATATAAAGAACGATTCTAACTGGGGGAATCCTCGGGGAAACCCCTGTGATGACGTCACGTCTAGACCGCATGTGCTGAGAGACGCGGGTTTTCTTACAGTATGCTACGTTTATAAATATAAATAAAATATAAAATTAAATAATATATTTTATCCCTTCTTTCCTGTATTATTGACCATTTATAAGGTTATTACTTAAATAAACAGGATTAGAATTCTTCATTAATCGTCTAAACATTACGTGTCTCTTTAGGCTATAAGGTAACCTTGGTTACCCATTATTTTAATTATATTTTAATTCATCCAGTTTTAAATTATAATTACTTGCTTTTTAGATTCTATGTTATTTAATCAAATTCTGTGTAATTTTTGCTTTCCTTATCTCACAACTAGCCCTACCTGCAGTGAGGCGGGTGGGGCAGGTGACCTTGTGTCACAGTTGATTTACTTACGTAAATCTAGTTGTGTAGTTCCTTCAAAGAAGGAAAGGCAAAGCTTACATGGAAGCTTACCTTAAGGAAAGCTTACATAGAAATTATAATATCCATCTTCTTTCTCCAGGGTGGATCAGATCCCTGCTTAAATTCAGATAAGATCTTAGTGCATCCGAGATTTTTAATGCATCCGAGAATCGGATGCAGTTTTCTCAACTTCTATTCAACCAAGTATGATTTGATACTCGGTTTTCATTGCATCTCTCGGATCATCTGAAATTTAATGCTTGGTGGATTGTATGTAGATCTGATCCTCGGATGATCGGATCATCTACTCTGATGTTCGGATGTTGATTCCAGATCAGAACACTAACAATCCTCACAAAAAAAAAAAAAAAATAAATAAATAAATAAATAAAACTTGGACTAATAGTTCACCAGCCTGGCAGTAAATATCACCTATTGGAGGCTTGGGTCCAAGTTCAAGTCCAAGTCCTCAAGCCCAAGAGGCCTTCTAAACAAGGTCCTTCATTCAGTCCTGGCTCTGTATTTTAGGGAAGTAGGTTGCCTGACTTCACCCTAACCAATTTTTGAGGACATTGAAACTTGGGCAGTTTTTTGAACCTCCCTGCCCCCAGGGAATTTATGCCTAGATCCTACACAGTCTGGACTCTGAATGATTTACTAGGCCAACAGGAACTTGGGCCATTTAATTTCCCTTAAAATGGAAGAAGTTCTCAAATTTGTATCTCCTTAGGGGCCTCCTTGGGTAAGCCCCTCCTCCCCTTCTGGTCATCAAGAGTTGAGCTTCAGGCTGCTCTTCACTAGGTTTTTTCTGAATACAACCTGGTTATATATATATGTTAAGACAGTAGCAAGGCTACTACCAGACAGGTCAAACTCAATTCCATGGTGCATATAAGTAGTCAGAAGGGGTATGGTGAATTCAGGTGAGATACTGGATCTTTAGATCTTAAAGTTCCCCATTCACAACTACTTTAGGAGGGACAGGAGTCCCTCATCAAGGCACCTGTAATAACACTTAGGGTTTAGGCCCTATTAATCAACCCTTTCCAATTCCCCACATCTAGAGGCTCCTACAGGAACCACCCCAATGGGGTCATTCCATCCCTAGCAGTATCCATCGTTTTCCCCAGGTAGGGGGAAATCGAGTAGTCGAGGCTCCAAGGTCTTTTGACCCACTCCAGGGGATGAGGGCATAAAAACCCTTCCCCCCAAGACTCCTCCAGCCTCACTCAGTCCACCAGTAGGAGTTCCCCTCCGTTCTTTCAGATAAGACTGGCAAACAAATCCTGTCATTCTTTTCAATCCAAGTCCAGTCAGACTCCTGACCCGGTCAGAATACAAGGCCCTTCAAAGACCAAGTCCTGGCCTCTGTATCCAGTCTCTTCTGTCAAAGAACGCAATAGAAAGGGTGGAAAATGTAAAATCTCTCGGGTTTCACAGTCGCCTGTTCCTAGTACCAAGCCTCACCTAAGGTGGAGGCCAGTCATAGACCTAAACAGGCTCAACACTTTTCTACACGTAGAAAAGTTCAAAATGGAAACTCCAGAGTCCATCAGGACCTCCCTGATTCCAGGGGAGTGGGTATCGTCGATAGATCTGTCGGACCTACACATCCCCATCCATCCAAACTCAAGGAAATACCTAAGGTTTTGCTACAAGTCACAGGTGTTCCAATTCACCTCCCTCCCATTTGGACTAGCCACAGCCTCCCAGGTCTTTACAATGATCGTAAAGGAAGTGAAACTAATGGCCCTCTCAAGAGGACTCAGAATTCACCAATACCTGGACGACTGGCTGATCAGGTCCCAGTCTCGGGAGGAAGCCCAAGTGAACACACAGGCAGTGGTAGACCTAACTCAGTCCTTGGGGTGGATAATAAATCAGGAAAAATCAGAACTGAAACCTACTCAGGTGTTTTTTCGTTCATGGGCTACGAATTCCACCTAGATTCAGCCCTTGTAAAACCCACTCAAGAGAGATGGCTCAAACTTCAGGATTTGATCCTACTATTAAAGTCAAAACGTGTTTTGACTGCAAGATGTTTGATGTATCTAATTGGGTTGCTAGCCTCAACGGAGAAAATGGTCCCGGAGGGACGCCTTCACATGAGGCCCTTTCAGTTTCATCTCAAGGAGCACTGGAGATATCCTCAGTCGCTGGACAACCTCCTTCCTTGGACAGAAGCCATTGCAGCCCACCTAGATTGGTGGCAAAATCCCTCAAACGTGATGAAAGGTGCAGACCTTCATCCCAAAGACCACAGTATCCAACTCTTTACTGACACCTCAAACGAAGGTTGGGGTGCTCACTTAGACCAAAATTCCACAAAGGGTCTGTGGTCAGATCGGGAAAAAGGGCTACACATATATGTCCTAGAATTGAAGGCGGTCTCCCTGGCCCTTCGAGACTTCAAGGACCAGTGCCAGAATCAAACAACAAGGAGGAACACACTCAGCAGAGATGTGCGCTCTCCCGTGGAAGATCACGACCTGGGGCCATCACTACCTCATAACATTGAAAGCCAGGCACGTTCTAGGGTGCCTGAATGTGATGGCCGACCTACTGTCCAGGCCCAACCAAGTGCAGTCAACAGAATGGTCTCTGCACCCACAGGTGTTCAAACAGATCTGCCAGAAGTGGTTCACACCTCATGTAGACTTATTTGCCACTCACCTGAACCACAAGCTCCCACTGTACGTGTCTCCTATCCCAGACCCAAGGGCCTGGGACATAGATGCTCTAAACATAAACTGGACCAACCTCACGGCCTATGCGTACCCTCCTACGGCTCCTTCACAAGGTGATCCAAAAGATCAGGCAATGTTATTGCCTGATCATCGTAATAGCCCCAGGCTGGCCAGGGATGCCCTGGTTTTGGGACCTAGTGCAGCTCTCAACAGAGATCCCACTACAACTCCCAGTGTCAACGACCCTACTCAAACAGTCCCACAGGTATGTGTTCCACAACAAGCCCCCAGCACCTGAACCTCCACGCCTGGTGTCTAGGAGCGGACAACTCAAAGAACAAGGCTTCTCTGTGGAGGTGGCAGAGAGAATTGCTGCCCCTCAGCGGTCTTCAACAAGGACCATCTACAAGTCAAGTGGGCCCTATTTGAAAAATGGTGCAGAGAAAATTCGGTGGATTTCTCCACTCCATCTGTAAAAACAAATCTCAGATTTTTTCATGTACCTGTACCAAGACCTAAACAGGCGCCCCTCGACCTTTGATGTTTACAGGACTGCAATCGTTGACACTTTGGGCCCAATGGCCCAACATGTTGCACACAATGCAGACCTTCATAGGTTACTCTCCAGTTTTCACAGGGATCGTCCAAAAAGTTCCAGAAATTTACCCAAGTGGAACCTTTCTGTTGTCCTCAACGAGCTCACAAGAGCACCATTTGAGCCCATGAAAGACACAGACCTCAAACATCTTACTCTAAAACTGCTTTCTTGCTAGCTTTGGCCTCCGGCAAGCGCCGCAGCGAAATCCATGCCTGGGTCGCAAACAAGTATCTAATCTAGGCCAATGGGAAAAGGTTGCCTTGTTCCCTTCTTCTGATTTCATAGCCAAAAACCAACTAGCAAGAGAAGGTTCTCAAAGTGTATCTCCGGTGACTATTCCTGCTTTGACTACCATTGTAGATAGACAATTTAAACAAGACAGGACCCTGTGTCCCGTGCGGGCCCTGAGGTTTTATTTGGACCGAACAAAAGACCTGAGGTCTCGTTCTCTCCTTTTCATCTCCTTTATGAAAGGACATACCTCAGACATCAGACCCGCTACTCTCTCTTCATGGTTGAAACAAACCATCCTACTTTGTTACAAACAAGCAGATCAACAAGCCTTGGACTTGGTCCAAGTCAAAGTGCATGACATCCGGGCCTTCACGGCCTCTAAGGCCTTTTACGGTGGGGTATCGGTGGACCAAATCATGCAAGCCTGTCACTGGAAAGCTCACAACACATTTACAAATTTTTACCTAAAAGACTTTACTTGGTCGGACACCGACAACAATATGTATCTGGGACCCGTAGTGGCGGCACAACAAGTCCTAGATCCTTCCCCTTAGACCAGTTGTCCTCGGAAAGAAAAAAGGGGGGAGGGCACATCCGCTACAACCAAGTCTTCAGGAGTCTCTCCCAGGATCTAGGTATTCCTTTACCTTCAAGATGTTACGGGTAAGGTCATTTTTGTTTTTTCAGTTATCAAGTAACTTCTATTAAGGACTTATTTAGTTGTCATTAATCTAATATTCAGGTTGTACAAATTTATGAGATGTCCAACCATGGGTTGGTCAGTCACTAGTGAAGGGCCCTCGGGGACCCTTAGACCTCGAAGTGAGCACCGCTGCACTTCCGTCCTACAATCAAACATCTAGACAGTTTCAGCACTGTCTCTCATTTTATTTAGGTTTTTGGCTCGTTACAGGCCCGGTCTTCGGGATCGGGGCACTGTAAATGGGACTCAGACTGGTATTTCTGGCACTATTCTATACATATTAATTCAAAATCTTAGAAAAAATGACATATCTTCCAGTCTCAGCTGTAATCCCGCCACCGGGCGGTTGAATTCAGCATTAAGTCCCACATGGTAAGCTATTGTAGCGTAATAAAATTGTAAATTTTAATTACTTAAATGTAGCTTTTATAAGCTACAAGCTTACCATGTGGGACTTAGAAGAGTCCCACCCTGCCTCCCTGCTGTTTACAGCTGAGGGGTAGGTTTTAGAAAAATTTCAACGAGAAAGTAGGGCGAGAGGTCAGAGGTTATCACGTGACGACAACTAGCAGTGTATCCGGTGGCTAACAAGAACTGTCTTTTTTTCTAAGACGTTGGCCCTGGGTGTGGCAACCCGAGAACAGCATTAAGTCCCACATGGTAAGCTTGTAGCTTATAAAAGCTACATTTAAGTAATTAAAATTTACAATTTTATGCATTTTTTGCCACTTGGAAACCCAGTTATTCTCAAGCAATGTGGCCGATCCAGCTCATCCCTTACCTGAGAAGATATTAAGATCTTTTATTCTGTTCACATCTTCAAAAATTCAAGGCTTTATATTGACATTTAATCTGTGAATGAGGCACATAAAGACCTACCTGGGGACCTTTTTCCCATATTTTTACATATTTTGCTATGTAATTTAGCAATAATAAATCTGATTCGCATCTAGCTGTACTAAATATAACTTCTGTATGTAATCTTTGTGAAAAACATGAGCAGTGTAGCTTGAGTTTTAAGCTTAAAAGCTTTTTATCTTAAAGCAAATACTCACAGGAGCCCATCATTATACCTTGTCACCACTTTTTCTCAGAAACTATTTTACTTAGCTCTACAAAATTTCGAATATGCATTTATCAACTTGATATCCTCAACCCAAGTTGATTTTTAGATCAATCAGGTCATAAGTGATTGATTTGATAGTGATTAACACTGAGTATTGGGGGATACTAAAATCGGCCATTGACCTGTACACTGTAAGAAAGCTTTTTCTTTTAAAATATTACTGTTCCAATGAATTTTGGCATGTATGTTCATTGGATACAGGACATATTTGTTAAAAAGATGAACTTAAATTTGACTTTTCTGAACGAAAATATGCATGACCAACAAAGCTCTTTTTTTTTGCTTGTATGTGCTCGTGAAATATTTTACATATGGGGCGGTGGGGGGTACGTATATGTCATTACCCCAGCTTTAGGGGCTACTTCTGTTTGTTTCCCTTGAGGTACAGGTGCTTTTATACTGTTTTTGTATATATAAAGGAAAAACATGTACATTTAATGAAAATAAAAAAATCCCAAAGTTTTAAATTAAACTCAGTTTAGATCTAATCATAACATGTTACAATATTTCATCTCTTCAGTAAAACATTAAAGGCATATAAAACAGATAAAAACTATTCTTGGCTTACTATTTTTGAATGTTCTGTCAACCATTTAAATACTAGGAAAAGGTTCAAACTTATCATTGTAGATAAAATAGTTTAAATGTTTCATAATAATTGTCACCTGCAGGAAATGGGCCATCAGGAAAATACCAAATCAATGCCTGGGGTATGAGAGATGGCCTGTCTTGTGATACGTTGGTGTACCAGTTTGTTTTGATACTGAAAACTAAAATCATCATTGATAGACATTGAAAGAGTATTGTATGACCACAATGCTACTTTTAAGTACTGAGGGGTAAAGCTAAAATAAGATGACATATCCTTTGCTTATGGTGATCTGTGATTTGCACGAAATATAATTGTTTCAAACTGGCAGTACACAGACTAGTACATTGATCAAATTCTGCTGTACAGCCTATCAGTGAATCCCCATCATGCATGTAATATTACATCTAGACTTGCTCACAAGCCTTTACTTTGGGTTTTGTTTAGAGACAATGAATGGGTGCATTTTATAACAGTGGATTTCACACTCACTCTGGAAGTAAACTTCCTTCTGGAGGGATATGCTCAGATAATCATAATCTAAGGTGTAGAAAATAGCATCAGGGATGCCTGTACCCCACAGGCTGGGAAATAGTTTTCAACACCATCAGATATAGAAGTAGTGAAACAGTACAAAGATCAGGATACTTTCAGAGTAGTGTCAGTTATATAAGATCCAAATATTGTTTAAGTAGAGAAAGAAAATGTAAAAGATAAAAGATAAAGTATTAAAGTAAGACAATTCAACAGCAAGATGACAGTATTAATCAGTAAACTAAAACTTATGAAGCTGTAAAATTTATTAATTGGAGAATAGCTGTCAATGGAAATAGTACAATTATGTAAAAGTACATATAATAATCAGTTGCAGCAATCCATATGTCTTTGTCATAAGAGAAACATGTCTCAAATATGGCAGGTAACACACTATGGCAGAACCAAAGTGAAAGGTCACACCATGATGCACACCTACACCCCCCCAACTAATGTCCCTACCAAGTGTCAACTTTCTACACCTTATGGAGTCAAAGAAATAACCTAGACAAGATTTTAAAACTCACAGTTACTATGATAAGGTTAAAAGTCAAATCAAGATCACACCATGACGTTGCACACCTACAACCCCCTACCAATGTCCCTACCAAGTATCAACTTCCTACACCTTACAATTTCCAAGATATAGCCCAGACAAGATTTTATAGGTCAAGGTCACTACAACAAGGTCAAAAGTCAAATCAAGGTTACACAATGACGTTGCACACCTACACCCCTTAACCAATGTCCCTACCAAGCAACAACTTCCTACACCTTACGGTTTCCCAGACATAGCCCGAACAAGATTTTATAGGTCAAGGTCACTACAGCAAGGTCAAATCGAGGTCACACCATGACGTTGCACACCTACACCCCCTAACCAATGTCCCTACCAAGCATCAACTTCCTACACCTTACGATTTGTGAGATATAGCCCGGACAAGATTTTCAAACTCAAGGTCACTGCAGCAAGGTCAAAGGTCAAATCAAGGTCGTACCATGACATTGCACAGCTACACCCCCTAACCATTGTCCCTACCAAGTATCAACTTCCTACACCTTATGGTTTGTGAGATATAGCCCGGAAATGAATTTCAAACTCAAGGTCACTGCACCAAGGTCAAATCAAGGTCGCAGCATAACATTGCACAGCTACACCCCCTTACCACTGTCCCTACCAAGTATCAACTTCCTACACCTTACGGTTTTTTGAGATACAGCTCAGACAAACTTTTTCCCACCACCCGCCCACCCATCCGCACACCATGGGTGAAAACAATACCCTGACAGCCCTTAAGGGCTGTGGGGTAAAAATGATGGGTACGAAAACAATTTAAATAGAATATTTTAAAACATTTCATGCATACTGTTTATTAAAAATTTAATAATAAATGTTAGAAAAAAGTTACAAATGCACACTATAATGCCTGAATAATAATGGAGTCTGAGGTCAAATTCAATATCTTTTTAATGTTGCTAATGCTAATGAAAATATTATTTTAATGTCTAAAATTGTAGGATAGTGGCTTAGAAATTGTGTCCCCATTCAATTTTTACTTTTAGGATTGCATGTGGGGCAATTTTGACAAAGTCCTCTAATATCCCCTATTATTGCTCACTACCATCATTGTTTGAACATGTTTGAAGGTGAAGGTTTAATAAGCATTCTGAAAATATGGCTTTAAAAAGCGTTTTTGATAGAATATTTTTAAAACATTTGATCAACAATGTTGTTTAAACAATTTAAGTGTACTGTTTATCAACCATTTCATGATGAAAGTTTGAAAAACATTTCCAGCATAACCATCATTTCTTCAGCTATTTTATAACTGTTTATAAAAATGTTTCCAGTCAAACCTAGCTTTTTGAGTAATTTTATAAATAAATGTTTAATCAACGTTTTAAGTACAAACGTTTGTATAGAGAATGTTTATGAAACATTTTTTTAAACATAACAGCGTAAATGTTTACTTGGAAACATTTAGAAAACCACAAGATAGGGTTTAAATAGGTTTTAAAACATTTCTAATGTTTACTGGGAAGTCCTAAAGGTGTCCCCTATTTTAAGGTGACCTTAAACTCCCACTAGTAACATAACTGCTATCAATGCCCAAGAGGTATTGTCATAACCCTTTGTCTGTTTCTCTGTTTGTTAGCAGGATTACGCAAATACCACAGTCATCAATAGACACCGACAGAAATGTGGACTTCCGGCAACTCTCACTTACTTGTTTAAGACTTTTATAACAAAAAATCAATTAAATTCCGTTATTTTAAGGGTAGCAAATGTTGTACAGTGGCAAGTGCTGAAATATACAATAAATAAATGAAGGAATATTTGACAAACAACCATATTTTAAAATATTTTGTTGTATTCGAATTATAGCATTTTGAAAAAGTTTATAAGAATACCAAAATGTGTGATCAAAATGCTATGAATTCTTGTACAATGCATAATTTGTAGCCTTGTTTTTGTAGATTTCAGACCATATTTTGTCAACATATGTAACTTTTTGAAGGAAAAACACTGAATTTCTCAATTTAAACTTGATAATAATTGCTAACTTGGCAAAAAGTGGTTGTTTTGTCCATTTGCAAAAAAAATTAAAAACCCAATAAAATTACTTTTTGTTAACTTAGCATTAATTACTAAATTTGTATTGTTAAATCCAGTATTTTTTCCTTCAGAAAAGTCATGTATGTTAACAAAATATGTACTTAAACCCTCTAAAACAAGCCTGAAAATCACGCATTCAACAGGTATTCATATCGTCTGGTGCACACATTCGACAAGTATTCGTAAATAATTTCTGAAATTGCTATTACTCGTATTCAAGAAAATATTTTAAAATGTGACTGTTTTTAAAGTATCCCCTCATTAATTTGTCGTATATTGCAGGCCTTATAATTCTAAAACATTCCCTACTTTTATAATTATGGAATTTAATTGATTTTTTTGTCATATATATCTTAAACATGTTCGAGAGAACTGCCGGATGATCACATTGGTTATAGTGTGTTTGACGACTGTGAATACTACCACTTGGATCTTCATGAAAAAAAACAGCATCAGAGATGCCCGTACCCCACAGCCTAGAGAAATATTTTTAACACCATGAGACATAGGAGTACTGTATCAGTACAAAGTTCAGGATACTTTCAGAGCACTGTCAGTCATATAAAGGTCCAAACAATGTTTAAATAGAGAAAATAATGTCTAAGAGAAAGATAATGCACGGAAAGATGAAGTATTTAAACAAGACAATTCAATAACAAGATGACAGCATCAATCAGTACTAAACATAACAACACTCCTTATCTACATCTGGCATGGCTGAATTATGGTTTAGATGTTTTGAATATTACCATGCATACAGAAGTGGTAATACATTCAATGAATGCTTATGTGTGGTGTTGGAGCAAAATCTGTGGCTCACTTGATGAAATTCCCTCTGTTACAATGGGAAGTTGTAAAAGTAAAATTCTTAATGAATTCTAATATGACTTTAACAGTGCTTAATCTGCATCAAAAGACAGACCCAAAAGTGCAACAAGATTTTAAAGGTCAAGTTCACTATGACAAGGTCAAAGGTCAAATCAAGGTGACACCATGATGCTGCACACCTACAACCCCTAACCAATGTCCCTACCAAGCAACAACTTCCTACACCTTACAGTTTCCGAGATGTAGCCAGGACAAGATTTTATGGAAAAATACCCCAGATTTTTCCACTAACTTATTATGTGCCTTGTTTTTAAAAAATAAGTGTTGCACATGTTGATAAACATACAGTCTTTTTTTTCTTTACATACACATGATCAGGCAAGTAACCATTTTCTCTTGTTGGTGCTGTAAAGTTACCCATTGAATTCATGACTTTTTGTTTGCCTTTCTGCTGATTGTCCCATTTGTCTTTTTTGTGTTGTTTGTTTGTTAGCTGCATTATGCAAATACTACTTCCTAGACCTTCAAAATACATTAGAACATAGACCTTGGACCAACTTAGACTACAGTAAATTTTCATACTGATCCAGATCACCAAGATTTTTATTGTACTTCACCAAAATGCCCGGAGATATGCTGCATTGAACTGCCTCCCTCACAGCTACAAATTAATTTTTTTTTTGGCAGGGGGGGGGGGGGGGGGGGGGGTGGGTGGGTTGGGGGGTTGGACAGCATTTTATTTGCTAACTGCGATAATATGTTATATCAATGATACCTTAATTATGTGCAACAGATTTTAAGCACATTTACCTAACCTTGAACAGTAATGTTACCATAAAAAATGATAGTTAAAGAAATGAGTTAAAGGTTACAACATTGGACACATCAATTTAATAGGCAGGTTGGTTACATGCAACCCGCTCAATAAAATCTGTCTGCAAAGATTTGTTATATTAGTTACAATTGATCGCCTCATTACAATTCTTTTATCTTATTTACCCAATGAAAGTGGTGGTACTTGGTGATCAACTTAATGATCATTCTTGTGAAAGCCTAATTTACTTTATGCATTCTCAAATCCAATTGTAATTCTAAGAAGACTCTGCATTTGGTTATTTTATTTGCTTTGAGGTTATGTTTATGAGGTTATATTTTTAAATGTAACTTAATATTTGGACTTCATAAAGTGGCAACAATTGCTCCTTTTTAAGGCTCTCTGATGTGATCGGCATACCAAATTTAGGATAATACACTATATACCTATCTTAAGTTTATTTTTAAAACATTCCATTGCACAGAATGGGAATGAAAACTGATAGAAGCCATTTCAACAATGTGTGCAGATTCAATCTGGCACACCATAAAAGTGGGACATCTTGATACCACACATTAGACCCCACTTGAATTGGCTGTTTCAAACAGTGCACCCTTATTATTGTGCGCCATTTCAACACCAGATTAAAATATCTAATATTTAAAACACTGCATTTCAAGGCATTAAATATTGTTTTGGGTTTTAAAAGTAAAGTTTCTTACTGCAATGTGTTCAGCATTCTGATCTTGTTACATGAAATATAGTGTGAATTTTGAAAGCAAAAATACATACAACAGTGGTGGTGGACCAATTCAGCACCTGTTCATGCCTATCCCTAAATTAACTAAAGACAGTCACAGTTACACAATATATTACCAATGTATATAGTTATCTATCATGTGGTAACCATATTTTCCATCAGAAGCATAAATCTTTAAGAAAACTGAGGGTGGGCATGAATAGGTGCATTGGTCTGAATGGGGCCACCAACACAATGGTTGTCATTGGCAATGTTCATGAATTTCCATTAAACATGCAAATTTGCCCCCATAAATTACATTCTAGTTACACAATTTACAAAGAAGTTCTAACAATATTGAAAAAAAAAAATCTGTGGTTGGTCTGTTATTCAACACATGTAAATTTGGCTCATATTGTCAATAGCAATGTACTACACAAAAATGAGTGTCAGTTGTGTAACTTTCTGGATTCTGGATTTTCATCTATTTTGTGGCAAAACGTGATTAATTCTTGATGTCTTAATATGGTAAAATAACATTGATTGCACCACCATAATTTAATTAAAGCAGGTATTTCTGATTGTTACCTTTTTTATAGATTTAATAGTCACCCATTGGGTGTTAAAACAGCCACCCCAGGTCAACATTGATATTTATTTTGCTGGTTTTAAATTATGCGGATTGCCATTTCCACTCTGTCTTGAATAAAAGTTGAATTGGCCCCACACAGTATCGCTATTTTATATAACTTTGGTGCATTGTGTGTTTGTCCACTTACACTGTTTCCACACAGATAAAAACGTTTTAAGTAATGTGTAATTGGTACAGTAACAGCCATGAAATATTCTTAATATATGTGAAAAATCCTTGTTTTTCTTGTGTTCACATAATATTAATAGGGCCACTATATTTTCCTTAGTTTTTGACCGCCCTTTTTAAAGGTCACTGTTTCTCATTGTTGTGACAGGAAATATGTGGTTTATTCAAATATATAGGGGTAAAGGCTATTTAGTTATCGCTAAAAAGTCTGGTGCGCAATTATTGTCATTATTGTGTCTAGTATTGGGAAGTATTATGTGCACTTAAGTATTTACGAAAGTAAAATCAATTTAACACGGGTGTTCTAAATTACTTTTGTGTGTGACACCACTTACTTTATTCTTGTGGCTTTTGACAAATATGTGGTGATCCATGGGGTTTTCGTGGGAGTAAACATTTTATGTACTTATAATTTCTGATAACTTTGTAGATCAATTTTATTTTCATTAACACTCAAATATGATTTAAAATGACATTAAAAAATATTATTTCATAAAAAAAATATAACATTCCGTCTATAATTTGGCAAACATAGGGTCGGGCTATTAACTGGAAGGAAGGAAATACCGCAAGGAGGCCGCAAGGAGATTGAAATACTGCAAGGAGATTTATTTAGCTGGAATATAAGTTTGGTCAGTGCATGTTTATGCTGTATTTAGGCTGTATTATACACAAAATAGTAAAATGAATGGCATTATTTTATTTATACAAGTTTTTAGCTAAGTCAGGGACTTAAATCTAAGACTTTGGTCTTAGCTAGGTCTGAGACTTAAATGGATTTCACAAAGTTTGACTTAGCTAAGTCCAAGCTTATCAACCACAGTGGTTTTCTGTGTCATGTTACCTTTTATATCTATTCAAAATATACTATTGGTGACATATATCCCTCATTTGATGCATTTTATCTGAGGATAAGTGCTGTTTTGAAATGGAAAACCTTGTTACCACATATAAACTTCCCAAAGACTGATGTGCAGTCTTCTTTGCCCCTCTTGAATGAAGGACAATAGAGCTCCCACATGATTTCAGCAGTTGTTTTGCCCCTATTTCTCCACTGTTGAATTAACCCCACAAATTGAAACATTTACTGCTAAGCTCCCTATATGCCACAACTCAGAGGAATTGGGCTAACAATGTGACAGAGTGCTCAAGAAAACTTTATAAATGACTAATTGTAATACTGAAAGATGATTTGAAATATCCTTGCTGTATTTCAATCTCCTCGCGGTATTTCCCTCCTTGCAGTAAAAAGACCTACCGCAATCAGACACTTAGTGGCATTCTACCAGTGAACACCAGCCTACCAGTGAATGCCGGCCTTATATATCTTTATTAGAGGTCATTTATTTATTTGGGGTTTTACGTCGCTTTGAACACTGTACAGGTCATATCACGACGGGTAGTTGGAAGGGCAGTGGAAACCAGTACATTCAGTTCGTCAGGGTTCTGTAATCTGCCGACCAATGGCAAGCAGCTATCGTCGTCTTATATAACTTCGATGCATATATAACTTCCGCGTAATATGTACATCATTGTTTTTGAAGTGTCTGCAAGGGTTTTTCAGATCAGTTGCAGATATATTTGGACAATAATTGCACATTTGTTTGCTTATTATTGGTGAATTGCATTTTGCTTGCATATTATTGGTTTAAAATCCAGATATATTTTAACAACTTTTTCAAACTCCCTCCCCACGGACATTTTCTCCCTGTTGATGGATCCCAGAAAACCAGTACCGAGTGCAAAAATGTCATACTAAACCCCAGATAAAAAGTAAGTGTAGGCCAATTGTGTTAATTCATTTGGTTCATTTAAAAACGTAAATTTGGCATGCCACAGTGGTGTAAATATGTTTTAGGTTATACCATAGTGTTGTGGTACACATTTGTTCTCCCATTTTGTGAATTTAGAAGAGGCAATGTCACTTATAGAAAAGAGAATATCAGTTTACAAAGCCTCAAAGTTGACAGGTGTTCCTCAAACTACAATCAAAGACAGAAGGAAACTGTGGAAACATACTTCCAAAATCTTAGTGAAATTTTGGAGAAATAGGACATATTTCCTGCTCCAGGTTTAATATACAATATTGATTAAAGAGATTTCCCTCTTGAAACATACCCCACCTAAATTGGCCATTGGCAATTCCTTCCCACCCTTTTTGGTTTTCAAAGGTAAAAAAATGCTTGATAAGCTGAGAGTACTACCTAAGGGTCTGTATTCACTAACATGAATCAAGCTGAGCGAAAAATCAGCTCAAGATCAGATCGGGATCAAGGAAAATGTTCCAAAATATTCTGAAGAATCACTTCATTAAATTTGCCATGCCAAAAATTACAAACATTTGCATTTGCTGTATGATAGTTCCTCCACACATTTCAGTGCTGAACTAATATTCCACCATTTATTTTAGTTTTGTGTTGCATAAAAAACACTTCAAATCATTTAACATTTATGTAGAGTTTTCCATTTCTGTATATTCAGTACATATGTGTAATATATTGTAAATATTTTACTAAATGGTAGTGAGTGGAATTGCCTCAATTTTCATGGTCGATTATTCGTCCATTTTTCCGACCGATGATCGACCCATAATCGACTTTTTTACTCCACTGTTGGCTAATATATCATAAACACTTTCCGGCATAAATTATATTTCATTCCAGTAAGAATAACGGTGTTTCCGACATTTAGAATCTACCAAAAGCACCCACTTCCGGTAAATATGGCGGTAGTTATAAACAAACACAAAATTCGTGAGAAATCTATTGATTTATTAAAGGAAAGTTTAGAAAACTGCTTAAAATATAAAAATTACTTGGATATTGAGACACATAAAGAAGGGTAAGATTTAATCGATTTCTAGAAGTTGTCAGTGACTGAACGGGATTGTACCATGACACCGACGATTGATCGAACATTGGTCTAATCGTCCACCCACTACTAAATGGTACATAAATATGGCTCAATTATAAATTCACAACCACCCAGCAACTTCTTTTTAAATGTTAGAACTACCTGGAGTCAGATTTTGTACCCAGTACTAAACTTTTGAAACAAGGCTTCTGATAGGTCGAAGTTATAAAGTTCCTGTTCACAACATGGCTGGTGGACATGTGATCAGAAATGTGCAAGATTTACTATAATTTTGCATTTCTTCGCTGTCACCTTGCAAATAATGGTGGAAGACACTAACAGAGGTATTTACTGATGAATTTTATGCAAATTTCATATAAACTTTCTGTGATATGCGTGTTTTTATCATTATTACGTCAAAGTTACATCGGAACACGCTACCAGCTTTCCCACTTGAGGCCGTGCCGGAAACCGAACCCCGGCCTCAGAGGTGGACGGCGAGAGTGTTAACCCTCTGCCACCGTGGCCCCCTTTATTAGAGGTCAAGGACAAATGATTCTATTCAAACCAAATGGGCATTCACTGGTATTTCCAGTAAAAACGGCCGATAATACATTGTCAAAATATTACACTTTCAAAGTAATGTTGAACATCATAATCAAAACATAAATTGTACTGTATATCATTTCAATATTTGGTTAAAGAAGAATATAAGCTAAGCCTGCTAATATATTATAAATATTATCTAAACTTCTACTGTTTTTGTTCTTATGTTAGATTGCAGTAAAGTGTTTGACTGAGTAAATTATATCAAGCTTTTTTCAATATTGATTGATAAAGGGTTATGTCCATCTGTTATAAGGGTGTTGATAAATTTATACACAAATCAATGTATGAGAATTAAATGGGGAAGCTATTTTTCAGACACATTTAATGTATTCAATGGTGTAAAACAAGGGGGTGTTTTATCACCCATCTTATTTATTACTTACTTTAATGATTTGTTCAAAAGACTGAGACATAGTCAACTTGGATGTCACATAGGGAATATGTACGTTGGTGCCCTAGGCTATGCAGATGATTTGACACTGTTAAGCCCAACCCTCTCTGGCCTAAAATCAATGTTACAGATTGTGGATAGTTTTGGTGATGAATATGATATCATGTTTAATGTTAAAAAATATCAGTTTTTAGTGTACACAAAGGATGATCCTGTAGATGATTTTTATCATAATGGTATATACTAGTGCTGTAAGTCGTCAAGAAATACTAGAGACGACGCGTCGGAACTAATAGACGACGGTGAACCGACGAAAGTCGCACTTGTGTTGATCAAGGACTTCAGAAGAAATATATTTTATTAATTAGCCGGTTTTAAATAAAAAACGAATTTTTGTAGTTTGATCTTTGACCCTATCCAATAAAATATTGCATCTCGTGAAAATTTATATTTGCGGTTAAAAAATTGAGGGAAGCAGCCATTGTTGTTTCCACTTGAAAGCTGTGACAACTTGAAAATGTAACTGTTTTCTTAAAAACGCTAATTATCATAAGATTTTATTAGGCAAGTAATATTTTGCAGTATTATAAAAGTTTTGATGAAAAATCGATCTTTATAATGCATGAACCGACGAGTCGTAATTTCAACACTCACGACCGACTATGAACAAGTCGAGCCGCATCGTTACTGCACTAGTATATACATAAAGTCTCAGTCAGTAGCTAATCATCTTGGACATTGTATTGGTCCTAAACTGGACAACAAAGATGTTAAACACGTGTCTAATAATTTCTGTGTTGCATTTAATTCATTGATGTCAATCTTTGGAAACTTAAAGTGTCAATTAAAATACAGGTTATTTAAAACCTACTGTATGCCACTTTACAGTTCAGTTCTGTGGGACCTATCCCGCCACAGTGTTGAATATTTTTGTACTCAATGGAGGAAAAGTATACGTAAACTTTTTAATTTGCCATACACTACACACTGTAATCTTTTAAGTTCTATTTGTCATGATATACCAATCGAGTTTCAGTTGATGTCAAGAGCAATGAAATTTCTGGTTAAAGTAGGAAATAGTGAAAATAAAGTGCTGCAGTTATGCTATAGGTTTGCCTTAAATGGATCAATGTCTAAAATCAGTAACACTGTAAATCATTTGTCTTGTTTACTAAAAGAAAGTAAACACTTGTTACTGCAAAGTTCTGTTCGACAAAAATTAATCAGATTTGGTAATCAAATTCCTGAAAATGTCATTGGTAAAGCTGGTAATATTTGTGATTTACTTCTACTTAGAGAAAATAGTGTTATTTCATCATTCACATATGAAGAATTAACTTAATGATAGACTATTTATGTACAGATTGATCAGCATATTTCCTTGTATATATAGTGGCTTTCTACCAGTAAACGCCCGCCTACCAGTGAACGCCCGCCTACTATTTCTTTGTTGGAGGTCAAGGACAAATGCTTCTATTTAACTACAAAATGGGCGTTCACTGGTATTTCCGTTTTGCAGTAGAAACGGCCAATAATAGAGCTAAATTATGAAAATAGAAGGCTTTGAAATAAATAAAACAACATGTGCCTCAGTCATTAATTGCAGTTTATATTATTTGACAATATGTTGTTAAAAGAATAAAATATAAAGCTGTTAATATAATTTAAAATCAATATATTAGCTTCAGCATGGGCGTTTACTGGTAGAATGCCACTAACTGTATAGTGGTGGTGGACCAGTTCACGCCCGGGTACCAATTCACGCCCACCCTCAATTTTCTTGAAGATTTATAATTTTTCATAGAGAAGATGTTTACCACATCATAGATAATCATCAAATTGATCATATCCATTTGTAATTTATTGTTTAACTGTGATTGTTTTGGATATATTTTGTAGTAAAAATGTGGTTAACAATGCGACTGAATGTTCATTGTGTACGTATTGGGTTCATCTAAAATGTGCCAATTTAAGAAAATTGCAAATTTAATAAGTAAATTAAATTTTTATAAGTTAATACCCTATCCAATGGACAATTGCTTTACCGGTGGGCGCGACCGGTCCCGCCAAATGTCAGAAAAAGACATCCTGTATATACTACCGGCAGGACCGGTCACAGAGTGTGCATTCGCCAGGTGGCGCATCGTACTTCATTTCCTGTTTACCTATTGACGTCATAGCATCTTTTTCGTGTCTAATCCTAGTAAGACCCCTAGTAAGCTGATAGCGGGGCCGATTGGGTGGGCCTTGCCTGTCCATTGGATAGGGTATTAACTTATAAAAATTTAATTTACTTATTAAATTTGCAATTTTATTGCGTTAATACATCCTATCCAATGGACAATTGCTGAATAACTACCGCTTGGTAGGCAGGTAAGCAACTAGGGACTTATGTGAACTCATAACAACAAATTTGAACAGGTCCATTTGACCTAGGGTCAGAGAACCCTGAAAGGTCAGGGTCGGCCACTAACTCACCGGTTAACCGGGAGCCTACCGACGTTGCCCCCCCCCCTTTTTCTTTCCTTCCAGAGATGGTCTGAGAAGGGAAAGACAGAGAGAGAGAGGGGCTGAGTTCAGTCCCAGAAGAAATAAACTTCCCAAAGGAAGCAAGTCAGTTTTTTTTTTTTTTTTTTTTTTTTTTGAAAATATATGTACACTCAACATATTTACATTATGTACATATCTAACATATTTACAATATGTACATATGTACATATATACAACATCCCCTCACTTCTGGGCCTGGTGGTGCACCTGCTGGACAGCCACTACCGGTCCCAGGTGGAAGAGCTCTGAGTCAGCCCAGGCAACATCCTTCAAATAGAATTGGGTGAAGGTGTTGTGAGATTTCCAGTGGCAGGCTGACAAGATCTGGTCTAAGGAGATCCCTGATTGGAAGGCCTTAGAAGCAGCAAAGGCCCTAACATCATGGGCTTTAACCTGATGTAAGGTGAGGGCCTCCTGGTCAGAGAGCTCATAGCACAGAACCACGGTCTGTTTGATCCATGAGGAGATGGTGGCAGGTGAGATGTCTTTATCAAAACCCTTCTTGAAGGAGACAAAGACTAACTCCTTATTCTGCCTGAGGTCTGCAGTCCTGTCCAAGTAGTAGCGCAGGGCTCTAACTGGACATAGGGACCTGTCACCCTTGAGTGACCTATCCAGAGATGGTGCCAGGGCTGGAATGACCACTGGCGCCACACTATCTGGACCTTCCTTAGCCAGCTGGTTCTTGGATAGGAAGCTGGGTGAGGGGTACAAAGACACCTTAGACCAGTCTGACTGGTGTCTGATGTTCTTATGTAACCAAGCATGGATCTCACTCCTGCGTTTACCTGAACCCAAAGCCAGCAAGAAAACAGTCTTGAAAGTCAAATGTTTCAAGGAGGACTCTTCCAGGGGTTCAAAAGGAGCCTTTGTGAGCTGATGTAAAACCAGTGAAAAGTTCCAGGAGGGGATGCCCCTCCTGCCTTTAGGTCTGTCTCTATGGAAACTATCCAGGAGACGAGTGAGATTCTCATCTTTGCTGACATTAATGGTGGAATTGCCCAGTTTGTCAGCAATGGCGGATCTGTAACCATCAATAGTGCCTGGTTGTAACTTCTTGTCCTGAAACAAGTGCAGGAGGAAGTCAGCAATGGCTTTCAGAGGTGGTGCCCTGAAGTCCACCTGATTACTGAGGCACCACTTTGTAAAAATGGTCCACTTTGCCTCATAGACAGATCTGGTTGATCTTCTTTGAGGAGCCTCAATTCGTGCTGCCACTGCATCAGAGAAGCCTTGCTCCTTGATTGCTGAGGCTCTAGGAGCCAGGCATGTAGGTTCAGATTCGACAGGTTCCTGTGAAGGACCTGGTTGAATGGCTGAGACACTAGGTTGGGTAGGTTGGGCAGACAGAGTGGGATCTGGCTTGACATTGCTACCAGGTCCCAAAACCAGGGCATGTTGGGCCACCCTGGGGCAATCAGGATTATTCTGTTGCAGGGGTAGTCCTGGAGCTTCTCCACCACTTCGCCCAAGATGGCTGCCGGTGGGAAGGCGTATGGGTCCAGGTCCTTCCAGGAGAGACTGAGTGCATCCACTGCCCAAGCCTGGGGGTCTGGCACCGGTGACACAAACTGAGGCAGTTTGTTGTTGAACCTGGTGGCAAACAGGTCCACTTGTGGCTGGTGCCACCTTGCGCATACAGCTTGGAATACTGCTGGATGAAGTGACCACTCTGTTTGAATGGTCTGGCCAAGTCTGGATAGCTTGTCTGCTATCACGTTCAGCCGGCCGGGGATGTGACGTGCCCTGAGGGTTACCTGCTGTCTGGTGCACCAGGACAGGATTCTCCACAGTAGGGCACACAGTGACCCCGACTTCATCCCCCCTTCTTTGTTGATATAGGCAACCACTGTTGTGTTGTCTGTAGCTATCAACACAGTCTTGTTGCAGACCAGGGTTCGAAACTCCTTTAGAGCTAGAAAAACTGCTTTTAGCTCTAAGTGGTTTATGTGCAACTTGCTTTCTGGAAGGGACCAAGTTCCCCTTGCAGTGTGGTCGTCCAAGTGAGCGCCCCACCCTTCGTTTGATGCGTCTGTAAAGATCTGCAGAGCATGTTTTAGAGGGTGTAATGGTTGACCTAGTAGCACATTGCTTTCCTCCAGCCACCACCTTAGATGAGGGTGGAGGGACTTGGGGACCGGGATCACCTTTTCCAGTGACTCTAGGACCCTCCAATTGTTTTTCAAGTGCCACTGTATGGGTCTCATGTGGAGTCGCCCTAAGTGGACTTGTTTTTCTGTTGCTGTGAGGAGACCTATGAGGGACATGAATTTCCGGACCGGACATACCGGATCCGACACCATTGATCTGATCTTGTCTGTCAAGGCCTGCCAACGTTCTTCTGTTGGTCTGACCTTGCACTCTTTCAGGTCGAACTGGTAACCTACGAAGTTGAAGACCTGTTTGGGTGCCAGTTCTGGCTTTTCCTTGTTCACCAGCCACCCTAGCTCCTGACAAAGTGTGACCAGGGTTTGAGTATGCTGGAGACAGGTGTGGTGGGTAGAGGCTCTCACCAGCCAGTCGTCTAGGTACTGGTGGATTCTTATACCCTGTCGTAAGGCCATGAGCTTGACCTCTTTGGCCACCACTGTGAACTCCATGGGTGCTGTGGAAAGACCAAAAGGCAGGGCCTTGAACTGGTAGGATTGGCCTTGAATGTGAAAACGCATGTACTTCCTGGACTGACTGTGAATTGGAATGTGGAAGTATGCGTCTTTGAAGTCTATTGAGGTGACCCACTCCCCTACCTGTAGGGAGCTTCTTATGGTTTCTGGAGTCTCCATTTTGAACGACTCTGTGTTTAAAAAGATGTTCAAAGTGCTCAGGTCCAGGATAGGTCTCCACCGGTTGTTGGGTTTGGGAACCAAAAATAGCCGGTTGTAAAACCCTAGGGAGGTCTGGTTTGTTACCGGTTCCACTGCATTTTTGTTTGTTAGCTGAGCCAGTGCCTCCAAAAGGAGGGACTGTCTTTGGGGGTTTACATACTTGCTGATGACCATTGGTGACCTGGTTAGGTTGGGTCTGAACCGGAAGGGAAGGGTGTAGCCCTCTCTCAGTATTCTGATTACTTTTGGACTCGAACCCAGAGTTTCCCACTTCTCCCAAAACTGCTGAAGCCTTGCCCCTACAGGAAGATTTGTGACAACAGTTGGGACATTTGTGACAATCTTTACAGAACTCAAGTGATCTACACAGGAAACATCGTTCACATGGTTTATTTCTCTGATAGATTGACAATAAACAGGATTTACACCTTTCTTTTGCGGTGACCCGCTGACAAAAGGAACACTTGCAACAAAAGAGTTTACATGTGATAACACAGTCTCGCTCTTGCTTGTCACTGGTGGGTTCAAACCCTTCATCTTGTCGGATACATTTACACAGTTCACCAATCCGACCACATTTGAAACACAGTAATTGTCATTTATGCTTTTCAAATCCCCTGGCCGGCTTCTGGCTGAAGTTTGAGGCTTTACCATCACCTTTCTGAGCAGTTTGCCGGTCTCTAATCTGCTTCCATGCCGGTGTAGTGGGCTTCCGGTCCGGCTGGTGAGGGGTTCGATTGGAGGGGACGTATGGATGAAAACGTCCAGGTTTCCTCTGTGTGTTACCAGCAGAACGCCTCTCTTCACTACGTGAGATCTCCTCTTCAGCCTTGACCAGTAAGCTGTCCGGGAAGAGTGAGAGTTGGTGGACTGGAGACGTGCGTAAGGCAGACAAGGTGTCAGGTTTAACTCCACCTCATATGAACTCTAAATAACTGTCCCGACGGGCCAGGGTGAGATTAGCCATGCTGATAAACACTCCCTCTGAGAGATCCTGCATGGTACGCTGCATAGCCTGTGAAATTGACCGGTTGAATGTAACCAGATACTCCAGTTCCTCAACAGCCTGTTGTTGTTTCTCAGCACTTTTGCCCTTTGAGGAATCGAACCTGAGGGACTTCAACTGGGTGACCATGGAGTCCTGTACTTTCGTGAGGCATCTGGATAGGCCAGCAGCGTGATTACACATCACTGATTGCTCTCGGAAGGACCTCTCCCACCTTTTAAGGGTGTCCTGGCTGAAAGTACTGGAAGCTGGAGCAGAAGGTAAGCTGCGCCTTGCAACTCTGGAAAACATACTGTTCAGTTTTGCCGGTTCCGGAGACCAGTCACCAACAGCCTGGGTAGACGTATCCTTCCTAACAGCTTGCATGTCGTACCACTTTGAAGTACGGGGTGTCTTCACAAATTGATCACGCAGCAGTCCACTGGTTTCTGTATTCCTGGAAGGATAACCTTCAGCAATAGTTACATTTAGTTTCTCCAGCTTTTTACAGAGCCATTCATCCACCGGCAATTTAACTGACACTTTACCGGTAGTCTTCACTCTGGAACCGGCAAAGGGATTGTCATCCATAGATGCAGCTGAGGTGTCATAATCCGGGATTTGATGCCAGCCCATGAAACTCCTCACCCCTCTTAAGGTTTCCCGGTAATTTGCATCTTCAGAGAGGTCCTGGTCAGTGTTTGTTTCCGGTACATCACCCTGGTAGTGAACACTAGCCGGTGAAGCCAGTTCCGCATCCAACTCAGCCTCACTGTCAGATTCCCTAGCAACCTCAGTATTCTGGCCAATGGGAGGCGACTGGTTTGACAGCGTAGTTTCATAACCGGAAGGCAGAACCTCAGGACCCGCACCGGGAGCCTGTGTAGGCTGGGTGGCAGTCCCTGCACCGGGAACCAGTACAGGTTGGGTGGCAACAGTCTCAGAGGTACCGGGGCCCTGAACAGGGTGGGTAGCACTCTCATTCACTTCCTTCACAGCTTGTGTACCGGGAACCCCCAGCGGAGGTTGGGTAGCCGTCAACTGCGTAGCAACGTCACCAGTGCCCTCAGAAAACATAACACTTGTAGAAGCACCCGGATCAAAGAAGGGGTGTTCTCTGGGCACCACAGAAGCAGAATTCACCGGTCTCACAGGAACAGCAAAGGACTGGTTAATCAGCATTGCTTCCAGACGGGAAAATCTCTCACTCCACTTGTCATCAAGGGACTTGAGGTCGTCTGAAGTGGGCTTACTGCTGTGCTTCCGTTTACTAGACCTTGGGGAGCCATCAGAACGCTTCTTCTTCTGCTTGGGTGTAGAATCAACAGGAGACTGCTTTCCTGAATTAACAGGACCCAGCAGTGAAACCTCCGACGGATCAACAAGCTTGGGAGACGTACTTGTCAAATCTTCAGATTTCTTCTGGCTAGAGCGTTCTTTTCGTTCCTTGTAGGTCGGGGATGCTAACTGGTGGATCTGAGCAGGCGTAAACGCCTTACAGATACTACAATCCAACTTCTTCACACAGGGGTCGTCTCCCACCCCCTTGTCACGACAACACGCGCATTTCTTGTGGTTGTCGAAAAGGGCCATAACGTGCCCGCAAGAACCTCGCTTCTGTCCAGGAGACGACATTATGATCAGAAACGTAGTAGAAGTATACAGCACTAATAAAAAACACGTAACTGGGATGAGTTCGTTGTATAAAACACAAAACGTATCTCTGGTGAAAATTGTCTGCACACTCTTTCGTGCCAAACGAAAAAGATGCTATGACGTCAATAGGTAAACAGGAAATGAAGTACGATGCGCCACCTGGTGAATGCACACTCTGTGACCGGTCCTGCCGGTAGTATATACAGGACGTCTTTTTCTGACGTTTGGCGGGACCGGTCGCGCCGACCGGTAAAGCAATTGTCCATTGGATAGGATGTATTAACGCAATAAAAAAAGATCTTGTTGAGCTCAGTGGTGATACCGTTTGGTCATGTCAGAATTGTAAAACAGTTTTTCCATACTATGATATCGAAAATGAGGAATTGCTGTGTCCTTGTGACAGACTTTATGATGATCAATGCTCCACTGGTAGCAGTCAATTAGACCAATCATGGTTACTTTCAAAGTGTCAAGCTTACGATTCTGTTAACTATGAACATATTTTTAGTGGTAGAGATTATGTTAATAATGAGGCAGATGTAAATTATACAACTCGTACCAGTAACTATTACACAGTAGAACAGTTTAAGAAAAACTTCTCTGTGCATCATGGCTTTTCAATATTTTGTCAAAATGTTAGAAGTCTAAAAAAGAATTATGGTAGTCTATCTCATGTGCTGCATAATATTTCTTATAAATTTGATATTATTGCACTTACAGAAAATTGGCTGGATACACATGTGAACTGCTTCGATATTGAAGGCTATCAGGTAATTCATATAGTTAGAGAGTCAAAAAAAGGTGGTGGATGTTCTATTTATGTAAACAGTGCTGTCATATTTAATATAGTTAAGAATCAATGTTTTACTGTGGATTACGGGATTGAGTGTGCTTGTGTTGAACTTGATATGGGTAAAGATAAAAATGTTATTGTGTGTTGTGTTTACAGAGCCCCAGGTGGGCCGACTGATGTATTCAATAATAAATTTGAAGAGCTAATAAATGCCATAACTGAAAAGGGTAAATTAACATATATATGTGGGGATTTCAATCTAGATCTGTTGCACTGTGAAACACACCAGAATACACAGAAATTTGTAGATATCTTGTTTGGTGGAGGTTTTTATCCTTTAATTACAAAACCTTCTCGTATTACTGAGTCAAGTGCCACTCTAATTGATAATATACTTACCAATGATATAAAAAGGTTAAATAGGGCTGGTTTGTTAATTAGCGATGTAAGTGATCATTTGCCAGTCTTTGTATGTAGTGAAGAAAGAATTGAACGCAAAAAAGCCAGTGTATACCAGTATAACAGAATTATAAACAAAGACAGTATTGCAGAATTGTATACATCATTACAAAAGAGGGACTGGTTTGAGGTGCAAAACTGTACAGATGTTAACGAGGCTTACTCAACTTTTATTGAATTGTTTAAAACTGATTTCAATGAGTGTTGTCCTGTAAAAAAATCAAGAGTAAAACATGTTAGTAAAAATAAACTGTGGTTTACCAAAGGATTGAATAATGCCTGTAACAAGAAGAATAATTTGTATAAATGTTTTCTGAAAAGTAGAACAAAACACAGTTTAAATAAATATAAAGTATACAAAAATAAATTAACAACAATATTGAGAAATGCCGAGAAAGATTATTATGATAAATTGTTGAACAGTAAACAAAGTGACATAAAAGGTACATGGAAAATTCTAAACAGCATGATTAAAGGTAACAGTAGCGGTAATAGCTACCCGGAAAAGTTTAATGATAATGGCAATTGTATTACAGATTGTAAAGCTATAGCCAATGGGTTTAATAACTTTTTTACAAATGTGGGGCCATCATTAGCCAGTAAAATTACAGCCCCAAATGATAACCAATGTATATTTAACACTATGGGTCCTAGTAATGTTAATTCCATGTTTTTACATCCTGTAACAGAAAAAGAACTTGTTTATACAATTAACTCATGTAAATATAAATATTCATGTGATTTTAATGATCTCAGTATGAACATTGTGAAATGTACATTTAATGCTATTATTAAGCCATTTATGCATATTTGTAATTTATCATTCAGTAATGGTGTATTCCCTAATGACATGAAAATTGCTAAGATTGTTCCATTATTTAAATCTGGTGATGAATCAATATTTTCTAACTAGATTGGGCCAACTCGGCGCCAACATATCCCCAGACAGGTCATCACTCACGCCACAGGTTTTGATCGGAAATTTTTTAAAACATAATTACCCATTATTATATGAACTTCAGCACATCAATCTACTCTGTTTATATCTCCCCAAGGAAGATGGTGTATCCCCAGACGCCGAATACATAACTCAAATTATATTTTCAATCTTCCTGCAATGATAACTCTAAACCTATTTTCAAAGTATTTAAATGATTGATGATTGAATGTCCATTCTAAAATAATAATCCCAAAAGAGCATATCTGTTTCTATATTTGTTGACAAATAAAATATTATTTTTAACTCAACTCATCATATTTTTCAATCTTCCTTCAAAGTATTTAAATGATTGATGATTCAATGTCCATTCTAAAATTCATAATCCCAAAAGCGCATATCTGTTTCTATATTTGTTCACAAATAAAATATTATTTAAAAAAAAATTATTTATATTATTATTTTATTATATTATTTTAGAATTTGCAAATTGTTTTCAGTTATTCATTTCCTCTATACCTATATATGTGGTCCATATATATGCAACCTAAATATGTGACACAATCTCAGTTCTGACTCCCCTTTGTGTTATATGTAATGAAGCCCACCACCTCCCACCCCCACCCCTCTCCCCTTCTCCACACCTCTCTCACTATTACACAAGATCTGCAACCCCATTGAGTTCTTTGTTTCTCATCTGATATCATTAAATACCTTTGTTTATTTAGTGTCACCCAATATAGCTGGAGGTCCCAGAGGTGGGTGGGGGGAATCCGGGTGGGGGATGTGGGTTGAGCATAAATGGTAAACAAACAATCTATATAAAAGGGGTACTCAAATACAAAAAGAATTGAGAATTTTAAGTATGTGATTATCAACTGAAATGAGTTCATAACTGTAGGAGCTGTGCCAAAATTAACTGAGGCAAGTTGAATAAAACTGGGCTAGTTGAGGGTTAAAAATCCCCTAGTTTTACTACATAAGGATATAACTTCATTAATATTGGGACTTAAAGCTCACTTAAAGTGTCCATTTTGTCTACTTGAATATGTTTAACCAGTTTCATTTTAAAAAGTGAAAAACTCAGCAAGCAGAGGTATAACACACAAAAATAAGTTCTTAAAAGACTAAGATAGCCATAACATTATTAATATTCAAAATTTAAATAGACAGGCATTTCCTTTTAAAAATTCAAAGATTTCAGCTCTATAACCCACATCGTTTGACAGTTACTGGGCTTTAAAGTGGCATAATATCCATAAATTGGGTTTCTGTGGGCATTTTACAATTGTTAAAGAGACCTTAGCAATTAAACTACAGATCTGAAACTTTTTGGGGGACATACATAACAAACAAAAATTATATATAATACAGTTTAAGACTTGTCACACTAAGCATTTCCAAATAACAGGGCAAAATATGGAAAAAATGTCAAAAAAGGCACTTGGGCGAGTGTCTATGGCCCTCATACACAGGTTAAATGTCTACTAAAAACCTTGATTTTCGGCATATGTAAAAAAGGACATAATAATGCATTCCCAGATGGGATTTCAGCTCCATCAATCACATAGTTTAACAGTTACAGGGCTTAAAGGTGGTAAAAAGTCCAAATATTGGGTCATTGTGGGCCTTTTAGAGATCTCGATGTGGCTTTCAAATTAAAGCTTCAGACTTAAAATTTGTTACATACTAAGATTACACATAGAATATGTATCTAATAAAGTTTGAAACTTCTCAGACTTACCATTTCCAAGTTACAGAGCAAAATATGTGAAAAATGTCTTAAAAGGGTCACTCAGGTGGGTGTTTAAGGTCCTCATACACAGGTTAAATGTCTACTTGAAGCCTTGATTTTTGGCACATGTAAAAAGAACATTATAATGTATTCCCAGATGAGATTTCAGCTCTATCAGTCACATAGTTTAACAGTCACAGGCCTTAAAATTGGCAAAAATTCCAAATACTGGGTCTTTATGGGGCCTTCTAGAATAGAATAGAAACATTTATATAGCGCAAAATTGATGCAACATCCTCTAATGCGCTTGAAATCAAAAAGGGAAAGTCGAGGGACGTTCGAGGTCATGATCCAAGGTTAGCGCCCGCCAGGGAGATGTACTATGGTGGAGGATATGCTAATCTAAACAAGTAGGTCTTTAGCTGGCTACGGAAACCTGTTATTGTTTGTTGTGATCGTACTGATTGTGGGAGTCTGTTCCATTCTATGGGGGAAGCCACTACAAAACCTCTCCTACCGATGGCCTTTTTGTGAGAGGCTGAGGAAAGAGAAAGACGATTTCCACGTGTTAGACAACTGGTTTTGATCAAGGATGATAGGTATATGGGTTGAGAGAAATTTATAGCCTTGAAAGTAATTAGATTGTACTTAAACAATATACGGTAAGTGATAGGAAGCCAGTGTAGTTTTTGAAGAAAAGGAGTGACATGGCTAGTTCTATCAAGTCTAAAAACAATTCTACAAAGGGCATTTTGTATCTTTTGGAGTTTAGCAACATTGTACTTACTGATGCCATAAAGTAGGGAATTGCAGTAGTCAAGTCGACTACTGATCATTGAGTTTGCAAGCAAGGCTGCAGTTTCCACACTGAGGAATTTACGAATACGTCTTAGGTCCTTAAGGTGGTAGTAGCAGGCTCGACACATATTAGTTATGTGGTTGGAAAAGCTGTTTCCAGAGTCAAAAATTACACCCAGGTTCTTGACTGTATCAGTAGGGGAAATAGAATTTCCGAGAAGTTGAGTAGGGAATTTATTAACGAGGGACTCTCTGGCTTGTCTATCACCTATTATAATAAATTCAGTTTTCTCGGGATTGAGTTTCAATTTCACGCCAGCCATCCAGTTTTGGATACATGTGAGACACTCTGTAAGCTCAGCGAAATTGGAATCAAAATTCCTATTGTCCAATGCTAGATATACTTGGGTGTCATCAGCATATAGCTGGTGGGTGACATTGAAATTGGAAATGATATTACTGAGAGGGGTTGTGTAAAGGGTAAAAAGGAGGGGGCCCAGGACAGAACCCTGAGGCACACCATACGGAAGTGAGAACACATCTGAAAAGCTATTTCCTAATTTAACCTTCTGTTTCCGGTTTGAGAGATAGGATCTGATCCACCTCAACACAGTGCCATCAACCCCAAACCAATCTCTTAGGGAATTAAAAAGAATGTCATGGTCGATAGTGTCGAATGCCGCTGAGAGGTCTAGCAGTGTGAGTGCAACAGCCTTACCAGAGTCCAACGAAGCAGCAATGTCATTCTGGATTTTCAACAGCGCTGTTTCTGTGGAATGGAGTCTCCTGTAAGCGGATTGGTTGACATTGGAGAGCCCCTCGCTATCGATATAATTATTTAACTGTTTGGCAACTACTTTTTCGATCAGTTTGGATAAGAAACTAAGGTTGGATACCGGTCTATAGTTTTTTAGGAGATTTCTGTCTAAGTTTGGTTTCTTGAGAAGAGGGGTGACATATGCTGTTTTGAAACAGTTTGGGAAACTCCCTTCTTTGAGTGAATAGTTTATAATATTGGTGATTGGAGTGACCAAAATGTCCGCACACTCTTTGACTAGTGCGGTAGGGATTGGGTCCAGGTCGGATGATTTGGTATTGGATGACCTTAGGATTTTGAGGATGTCATCCTCAGATACAGGCTCAAAAGAGGTCAGGGCACTGCTATTACTCTTCGGTATTGTGAGGGAAACAGGCACTGATGACTCTAAAGCAACTCTGATTTTCACAATTTTGTCACTGAAAAAATGACCGAAAGTGTTAGCTAAATCAGTAGGACTAATATGATCGGGTAGGATGATAGTTGAGGTTTTGTGCAAGATTTTCTTGAAAGTGTTCCACAGAGCCTTGGGGTTACCATTATTTTCAGCAATGACAGTGGAATAGTGCCTGCGTCTTGATTGTTCCAGTAGGAAATTGTAGCGATTTACAGCAGCTCGATATCTTCTCCGGTTGATTGCAGAGTTGTTACTGCGCCATACTCGCTCACACTTGTGCTTCAGACGCTTTGCTGAGAGGATGTCTGAATTCACAAAGCCTTTGTCGGGGTGCACTGGAGCCATTTTCCTCTTTATTGGGGCATGCTTGTCTAGAATGCTGCGCAAGGTGTTGAAATATTGGTGACTGAGCAAACTGGCTGTTCTGTGAGGATGCTTGATTAGATCAGAATTCAGGATGTCCTCTTTAAAATCCGTGATGTTTATCTTGTGAATTTTCCGGGTATTAACTTGTCTAAATTTGCAGGGAACCTCAATAGGTATATTGACCGAAAAAGTGATGGCAAAATGGTCAGATAGCCCAGCTATAACCTTAGCGCAGAGTGCCTTTGAAAAGGTGTCCCTCACACATATGACATCTAATATATGGCCATGAATGTGTGTTGGGAATCAATAATTTGGGTGAA
Organism: Sabellastarte sp. h YS-2021; assembly: GCA_964017235.1. Lineage (NCBI taxonomy): Eukaryota > Metazoa > Annelida > Polychaeta > Sabellida > Sabellidae > Sabellastarte > Sabellastarte sp. h YS-2021. The sequence goes on from OZ024928.1 coordinate 145,370,706, forward strand.
ATTATATTGGCAGAGGGAATCATTGAATTTCTGCGACCAACCGTCCTGTTTATCCAGGTGTAGATTTAAATCACCTAATATTACATTTTCACAACATGATAAGGCAGCACCTTCGACAAAGGAACTGAAATCCTCAATGAAATTGGCTTTGGAAACATTGGGAGGCCTATACACAGTATGGAAAACAATATCCTGAGCATTGCCTGTGGATAGGTGAACAGATATGGACTCGAAGGTATTGAAACACGGTTGAGGCAGAACCTTAAAATCGATATCATCACGGATGAAAAACCCAACACCACCACCTCTCCCCTGCTGGCGCGGAACATGAGTACATTTATAGCCCAGAGGAGTGACACTTGCTATAAAGCTGTCTGTGTCGTCTGGTCGAAGCCAGGTTTCAGTGACCGCAATAATATCAGACTTATTGCTATTGATAAATTCTGCAAGAGCAACAGACTTGTTTCTAATGGATCTAATGTTTATTAGACTCCCAGTTAGAAGGCTAGTATTTGGGCCAGGATTTATACTGACATCCCCTGAGAGGATCAACAAGATGGACACCCATGGGCTGACATGTTTATATGAATGTGTTACCCTACGAATATGTCCTTGTATAGCCAAAAAGGCATAATTGACCCCATTGAGACATGGGTGAATGCCAGAAGCAAAAAATATGGTTGAATAGGTGGGGAAAGAAAAAGGCAGACTTGAGGCAACAGGAATTGGTGTTGTAGAAGGGTTGTCAGTGGTGGTATTGGTTGCTCGAGCAACCAGCAAAAAGTAAAGACAGAGCCAGAAAGTGCAATGCATGTCCAAAAGAAATACCAAAAAAAAGAAAAAGAAAACTAGAAAAAGATGAACCTACCTTTCCTGTGTACCCACCTGTCTAAACAGCAAACCATAGATAAGTAAGTTTAAGAACACTAAAGATTGGTGCAGGATTAGTATGGACAAGGTGTGATATTGTTTGGTTGTAATTTTATTTAAGTTATTGGGTTAACTAGTTATGGTAAGAAATGGACAAGGTGTGATATTGTTTGGTTGTAATTTTATTTAAGTTATTGGGTTAACTAGTTATAGTGAGAAATGTTGAAACAATGTGTGAGAATCCGCGGGAAATGTCCGTTGAGCGATAATACCCGATAGAGCACTATTTACAATTTTACCAAGTTGAAGGAGGTAATATGTGCAAGCAGTGAATGTTAAACAACTAAATATTTTATAAAATGACAATAAAAACAGATACAGACCAGCAAGCTGTATAAAAACGAGAATATTAGTACCGGTCCGTTATGACAATATAAAAACACGTCTCGCCTGGCGAACGCTAAACCCCAATCTAGAGACCTAAATGTAGCCTTCAAATTAAAGCTTCAGACTTAAAATTTGTCACATACTAAGATTACACATAGAATATGCATCTAATACAGTTTGAAACTTCTTAGACTTACCATTTACAAGTTACAGGGAAAAATATGTGAAAAATGTCTAAAAATGGTCACTCGGGTGGGGATTTATGGTCCTCATACACAGGTTAAATGTCTTCTTAAAGCCTTAATTTTTGGCACATATAAAAATAACATACTAATATCTTCTCAGATAGGATTTGAGCTCTATCAGTCACATAGTTTGACAGTCACAGGGCTTAAAAGTAGCAAAAAGTCCAAATATTGGGTCTTTGGGAGCCTTTTAGAGACCTCAATTTGACCTTCAAAATTAAAGCTTCAGACTTAAAATCTGTTACATACTAAGATTACACATAGAATATATATCTAATACAGTTTGAAACTTCTCAGACTTACCATTTCCAAGTTACAGGGAAAAAGATGTGAAAAATGTCTTATAAGGGTCACTCGGGTGGGTGTTTATGGTCCTGATACACAGGTTAACTGTCTATTAAAGGCCTAAATGTTGGGGCACATATAAGAAAACACATAGATATATTCCCAGATGATATTTAACTTAGATGAGAGACATAGTTTGAAAGCTACAGTGCTTGAAAGTGGCAAAAAGTGCATAAATTGGGTCTCTGTGGGCACTTTTGAGACCTTAAGTCGACCCCTTTGGGTAAACCTACAGCCCTAAAATTTTCTACAGACAAGGATTACATATCAACGTTATACCTAGCGCAGTTTGAGACTCATCAGAATTATCACTTCCAAATTATAGGGCAAAATATGTGTAAAGTATAGCAAAAAATCCCTAAGTGGGGGTATTTATGGGCCTCAAACACAATTTTCTCCTCAACTTAAAGTCATGATTTTCGGCACATGTACTAAGAACATATTAATGTGTTGTCAGGTAAAATTTCAGCCAGCTGAGCATCATAGTTTGTGACCTACAGGGCTCTAAGTGGCCAAAAGTGCAATTTCTGACCTTAAGGTGGCCATAAGTTCTTTTTTACTGAGAGTTTAAGGTCACCTTAAAATAGGGATCTTCCTTTGGGCACCCTTAACATGTGTACCAAGTTTGAAAAAAAAATATTAATTTGTTTTTGAGTTATCGCGTCCACAAGGAAATTTCTACGGCGGCGGTGGCGGCGGCGGCGGCGGCGGCGCGACGGACCTGAATCCAATATATCCCCGACTTTCGTCTGGGGATATAATTATAGACCTGTGTCTTTATTACCTCAGTTCTCTAAAATTCTAGAAAAATTATTTGATAAAAGATTAACAGACTTTGTAGAAACACATAACATTTTAAGTAATTCACAATATGGTTTCAGGGGTAATAGATCAACAGCTATGGCTTTGTTAGATTTTATGGAACGATTAGGAAGTGCAACAGATAACAAAAAGATTACCTTAGGTGTATTCGTAGATTTAAAAAAGGCGTTTGATACTATAGATCACTCATTACTAAACTTTAATGGTATAAAATCAGAATTACAAGATGTTATATGTGGTGTACCGCAAGGCTCAATACTGGGCCCAAAGTTATTTATCCTGTATATTAATGATATGTGTAATATTTCAAAAGTAACGGATCTGATTATATTTGCAGATGATACCAATATTTTTTGTACTGCTGATAATATAAAAGATTTATGTAAAACAACAAATTGTCTTTGAATATTAGTAAAACCAACTTTATGGTATTTGGTAAGAAACATTTGAAAACCGATTGTAATATATACATTAATGATTTTAAAATAGAAAGAGTATATGTAACAAAATTTTTAGGAGTGTTAATTGATTCAGAATTGTCTTGGAAACCACAAACTGTAAATATAAAAAATAAATTATATAGAAATTTAGCAGTTCTTAAAAAAGTTAAACCAATATTGCATAAAGAAGCCTTGCTTAAATTATATTGTAGTATCTTTCAGTCACACCTGTATTATTGTGTCGAATTATGGGGTAATTGTAGTAAAACATATCTTTTGCCAATTATAAAGGCTCAAAAACATGCAGTAAGAGTAATTTGTAATTTAAGAAGTAGAGATCATACAAGTTCCTTCTTTAATGAACTCAACATTCTCAAGTTTATGGACTTAGTGGAGTTTAAAATACTAATTTTAATGTTTAAAGCCTGGAATGTTAATTTGCCTAAAAGCTTGCAATGTCTATTTCAGAGTAAAACTGACAATGTATATAATACCAGACGATTGTATAATTTTAAAGTCAATTTCTCTAAATCAAAAATTAAGTACAACTGTTTGTCAAGTATTGGAGTAAGATTATGGAACAAACTTGATGAGAAGATGAAAACCAGCGGTTCATTGATAAAATTTAAAAAAATGTTAAAACTTACATATGTGAACAACTATTAAATTACACTCAGTTTCTACTTTATCTAATATTATGGTTAATTACTTAAATTTACAATCTGATAAACTAAGATCAATGATCTTGAAATCTAAAAAATACGATAAACTAAGATCAATGTCATATATTGTTTCCTATAATACTTTTAATTCCATAATGTGAGCTTGTTTGTTTGTACTGTAAAATAAATGTTTATCATAATAATATAATCTAATTTATTAAAAAAATATGTGGTGGAAATAAAATATAGAATTATTAAATAACTGGAAGTTGGGGGGTGGCGAATATACAAGCTTTTGCTTCAGCCTCCTCCTTTTCATACTAAAGCTAATTGTTGAAATAAAAACATACATGTATAATAATTTTGTAAAATCATAATATTTGTAACTTTAATCTTATTTACATGTTCTTAGATAAAGTTATCAACTTTTGTAATGTGATGTAATTGGCTTTGAAATAAACTATTATTTATTTATTTATAAATTTAGGGGTGGGCGTGAATTGGTACCCGGGCGTGAACTGGTCCACCACCACTACATATTTTTGTGTTTCTTTTTTTTTTCAAATAATTGTTGCACTCTGTGTACAAAACTGAAATAAAATAAATAAATAAAAGGACGGGCGTTTACTAGTGCTACGTACAGTAGTGGCTTTCTACCAGTGAACGCCCGCCTACCAGTGAACGCCCGCCTTATATATCTTTGTTAGAGGTCAAGGACAAATGCTCCTATAAGTCTACAAAATGGGCGTTCACTGGTATTTCCGGTAAAAACGGCCGATAATAGAGTTATCCTTGCGTTGCCGGTTTTCGACGGTCTTACGCATTTTAATCCATTTTTGTTTCTTTCATCATTCCCTGATTCCCTAAACTTAAAATTAGAAAAAAATGTTATTTAATTGACAAAAACAAAAATAATGGATAAATATTTTAAGTTATTTTATTTTTTTTATTTGATTCAATTTCTGTACATATAGTGTTCTTATTTTACAAATGGTTGTCTGTTATCGACGGTAAAATAAAATCAATATAAATGGTATGCAAAATTTATTCTAAACTTTTTGTTTTTCATATTGTCCTCTGTAAATTGGTAATTTAACAAATAAATGGCATAGTTGTTGCAATTATATCATAATAATGTACAAATAACATTGTTTTTGAAGGTGTACACATAAAGTATTTCCCTAGACAATTGTGCCATTAATTTTTAAAGTTCGTTTTGAAGGCTATTTCTTCTTATTTTGTGTCCACAAAAGCACGTGTTTTTATGTTAATGATCATGTATATGGTTAATTTATTTTATAACCTCCAAAAATAAAAATATTTTATGGCATATTTTTCTTATATTTGCTGCTGAACAAACGCATGCTGTCTTTCACAATGGATCACATTAAGGTCAATTTAATAAAAATGTATGTGTAGTGTTTTGTAAAACAAATATTATAAATATTTTTGTCTTTTACAATAAACCTTGTAATTTCATTTTATGGGGATAAAATTTGCATCATTCACGGAAATTCATGAGTGTTGCCAATGACAACCATATTTTATTTTACTTTAAAAATGGATACAATATTTCAGTTAACAAAAGCGGGATTTTACTGCATCATGCATTAAGAAACTTTATTTTATCAAACTCAAAACAATATTTGCATTAAAAGCCATGTGATATATTTTAAATAAAGAGTAATACTGTTATTTATCTAATTTTTACTGAGATGAAGAGCACGTGCACAGAACTACAATATATTAATGCGCGGCCGTCGATAATGGATGACCGTCGATAATAGACGACACGTTTTATGGACAACTCGGCCCACTTCAAACTCGGCCCATTTTAAAGTCGGCCCGTTTCAAAGTCGGCCCCCTGCAAAGTGAACATGAGAATAACTCAATAATATTCACATTTATGTATAAAATATGAAATCATAGTATTCTTTACGATTTTCTAACAATATGTTATAGAAATGCTGCTGGGAGATCAAGTATGTTACCTGGAAACTTGTACTTAGCTGACGAATTAATATTTTAATTTCGTGGACTTACACAATTCAATTATATTCATTTATACATAAAAATATAGGGTCACAGAATTCCGTGGGGTTTTCTTGCAACATTTTATCAATAGAATACAACGATATATTATTAAAATATAAAGCTTCGAAACAAATGTAGCAACATGCACCTGAATTATTAATTGCTGAGTACATCATTTGACAATCTGGTGGAAGAAGAATAATTTATATAATTTAAATTCAATATATTTACTTCTGCATGGGCGTTTACTGGTAGAATGGGATCAAGTGAATTAACAGGCGCCGTTTCTCGTATCCGAATGGGATCAAGTGAATTAACAGGCGCCGTTTCTCGTAGACGAGAAATGTACATTTCTTGTGTTGAAGAAATGTCGAGGATAATTTCGGACCCCAGGGCAATCCCCTTCATTTACGAATATGATTGAAGTTCAAGATCAATGGTTTATGTCTGTGAGTGGAAAGCAATTGGGATTAATAGAAAATGACTGAAGTTCAAGATCAATGGTTTATGTCTGTGAGTGGAAAGCAATTGGGATTAATAGAAAATGACTGAAGTTCAAGATCAATGGTTTATGTCTGTGAGTGGAAAGCAATTAGGATTAACAGAATATGATTGAAGTTCAAGATCCTGGTCCTCACTTTGAATGACAGGGACAGCCACAGCTATTTCAGTCCCCTCAGATCTTATAAAGACTACATATACATAATGCACACATGCAAAACATCAACGTTAGTTCCAGGTTTAATTACCAGGGAAATAAAATCAATATACCTTTTTTCATTTTTACATGGCTGACCTGATACACTTTGGTGTGTGGCTATAACAACCCAAGAACTTGTAAACATTTATTGCATGTATATATACCCGTGTATATTCCATGACATTTCTTCAACACAAGAAATGTACATTTCTCGTCTACGAGAAACGGCGCCTGTAAGTTCACTTGATCCGTAGAATGCCACTAGAAAACTGAAATTACATGAGCGATAATATGGTATTCTGGTATGGAAGTGTTTTTATTTCTGAAATAATCTAATGTTTGTACTTCATATGCATTCAATTAACTCACTTATAATTTTACGCAGCTAAAATATGAAATTTGTTAAATTTTCAAGTTATTTGCTGCTTTTTCGCTGACTTGAAGTTTTAGCAGTCGGAAAAAAACTCATTTTGTTATACTGATCCGAAGATAACTGGCACATAAATAAAAGAATGCCTTACACAAACATTATGACACCAATTTACAAGAGTTAACGCAATCTTTAGCTCTTATAGGAACTGTAAGTTTTATAAATATATGTAGGTGAACATAAAAGGTGAATTTTTTTACACTGAACGTGAATAATTTAAATCTTTACCCTTGTTTTGTTTTACTCAAGAAAACTTAAATGTATACCCTTCGAACAACACATATTTGTCCATGCAAAGTGGAATTAGACATATTTCTTCTCATTTTATGTCTTAAAAGTGACATAAAGATAATCAAGAGAGTCATTGCATATTGGTGATTTTTACATTTTTATTAATTCGTTTTCATTTTTTTTTTTTTTTTTTATTCCCTGACAGTCCATCATAAAAACTGTCACTAAGAAGTGCCTTTTAACCTATATTTTTTACCTCCTCCAGGAGTTTATGCTTTTGTGTGTTTGATTGTCTATTTGTCCGTTTGTCTGTTTTTGTGTGTGTGTTTAGACTACTCCAGAGCTAATGAACAGATCTTTATAATTTTTTATGTGGGTCAGACCTGGCCTCAGGAAGAAATTACCATTTTTAAAAAAAAGTCATGTATTTTTAGAGGTACCATTTTCAATGAATTTTCAATGCCTTTGGCTTGGCTTTGGTATTTATGTTCTGAATACCAATAAACCTCCAAACATTTTCAAACTCCACCCAGTGGTTTCTAGTGCATTGTGCCCATTTCATTAATAAACACCCATAGTTATGTCGGCTAGAGAGTGATCCACTCAATTGAGAAGCAACTAAATATCTACAAAATATTTATTCGGTGTCTGGATGTGTGTGTTTAATTATGCATGTGTTCCTCAGTGGTGAAAACCCACCGGAAATTAATTTACATATTTGGTTTCATGTTAATGTCTCCCTACATAACTTCAAATACAAATAATAGATGGTCGATAATATACTATTTTATAACACCTGTGAGGCTGGTCACATCAAGTCAAATGGTTTGCTCTCTTTGAGTGTGTCTTGTCTATTTCTGTTTTGAATGGCAAACTAATTCCCAGTGATCTGTTTTCTTGCAGGACTTGAAAACAGAATTGACCGCTGCATGGAGACATTTCTTTCCTGGAATGTGCATAAGTTACACCACATCTATAACATTTTTCCTTTAACTTGGATGGCTATGACTGTTATGACAAATTTGTGTCCTGATTGGATTTACCTTCTGCTTGAGGATGTTTCAGTCCTGCTTTATTTGAGATAAAAGTTATGCATTTTCTATTTCCTTGATCTTAGCTTCAGTCATCTCAAAAGCCCTTCCTTGCTGGTAAAATATATCACTGACAGGTTATCTCTGAGTATTTTGGTTTGGAGCTTGTATCCTTGACCTTACAGCTATTTATTAGTTGTGATAGTGCAATGAGCTTAATCAATTGTTCTTTGGTAAGTGACCCTGTATCCAGCCCACACATTTACTTATTTCTCATCCTACATACACATACTTTCCTCATATTGCTATTTTATCAGATATACCTGATTCTTAAGATAATTATTTTAGTTTACAGAGCAAAGTGTGCAGAAAGAGCTATTACCACTGGCTTGTAGTCATTTTCAGTGCTTGTATTTTCTTGAGGAGGTTTCTGCAGTTATGCCCCATGTCATGTAAAAGTAACGAACAGTTGTGGTAAGCACCAGGAAACTTCATAGCAGACATCGAGTTTAATCCCTCAAGCCATTCAGCCCATTTAATAGCCACAGATGGATCACTGGTAAATTCAGGTTATGTAGGTAAACTGACTACCATACCAATAATTCATTTTGCAATAACACACTTTCAGTTTCAGTTTGAAAACAATACAAGCACACTTTCTAAGCACCTTGTTAATGACACTGGAATTTATCAAAACAATTCTGTTGGTAGTAAGTAAGCCCATACAATTAAGGAGGGGATATGTTGGTGTAAACAACACAAAGTAATAAGGCCAAATAATAGACGTTTTCCACTTGTAAACTAATAATGCACTTAACCCTCAGTTACTGATAGCATATATGTTTTGTACTTTTAAGTGAAAACACTGCAGTTAAAGCATAACACTTAAAGAGATCTCATGCATTATACCCACATTTTTTTACTTCTGTGGCTATACAAACATTATTGTTGTTTTTATAACATTTAACACAGTCACCAGGGACCGCTGTGCATTGATGAAAGTGGAGGAACTCCCCCATGTACATATACAAAAGAGAAGAAAAAAACAAGTTTGGCAACATGAACAAATGAAATTTTCTACCTGCATTCAATTCAATTTCAATTTCTTGCTGTAAAACATGTCTTGATACATCAAACCAGGTTTAAACTGTGAATGAATGATTTTCCTATCAAATCATAGTTAAGCGTTCATTTAGTTTATGCAGTATTTATTACAAAACAATGTATTTAACCTCATATGCTATATCTTTTGGGTTTTCTGCATCTGTCATAGATCATGTGACCACTGTTTGTAAAAGAGAACCAATGAAAATGTAGCTTTCATCTGGGACCCTTTTTGTTTGAGTCAGTTTGCTCACATGACTGGAGAAGCTCAGTTTTTGTTAGTTCAATGTTGTAGACAAATGCAGAAAAACCAGAGACAGATAAAAAGTGAACTTTAAGACACATATTAAAAATGAATGTAGCATATGTTAAAGTTTGCTTCAAGATGAATTCATAGACGAATCACTAATTTAGATTTTCAAAGTGAATTAATAATAATAGTTAGTTCTTATATAGCGCAATTCTAGTCACTGATTGGCTAATCACTGTGCTACTCCAACAAAAGCACTTTTTCTTTTACTGAAGTAATTTAAATCCAGTTCGATGTTGCGGACATCATCGAGGAGGCTATTCCAGTAGCAAGGTACTGCAATGTGTAAAGACTGGTATCCCTTACTTTTCAGTTTCCATCGAGGCTCTTTCAGTTTATATATTTGGTCACCTGAACATAGTAGTCTTGCTAGTTGGTTTATGGAAAGCAAGGATTGAATGTAATTGAGGGCATCACCCTTTAATGCTTTAAACACAATGAGGTTCAGTTTGTAGATAATTGCCGTCTTACAGGTAGCCAGTGCAGTTTCATCAGATAAGGTGTTGCAGAGTCGTACTTCTTCAAATTCGATCAGGACAATCCTAGTAGCAGCATTTTGTACACGTTGTAACTTTGTGATCAGAAAATCTGGGATGTCGACAAAGAGAGAGTTGCAGTAATCTAATTTTGCAGAGATAACTGAATGCACAATGGCTTTAGCTGATGATGTGGGTCAATTATGGCCAAACTGTACGAATATTCCTCAGATAATGATAGCAGCAGGACTTGCAAATGTAGGTTATATGATTATCACCAATGATAACACAGAGGTTTTTAACATAGGGACTAGCTGGTATAATTCTTCCATTTACACTGAAAGAGTCAAACAACACTTTCGCATGCTGTCAAGATGTTCCAGCTATGAGGAATTCAGTCTTCTCTTCATTAATTTTTAACTTGTTCCTGTTCATCCAGTCACTTATCTCAGATATACAGTTTTGAAGCTGCATTACATCAGTCGGTTGGCCTTCCTCAATATTTGGTGATATTGACTTATACAATTGAGAATCATCTGCATACGTGTGGAATGAAATCAGAAAATTTCTGACGATAGTCCCTGGAGGTACTGTATAATCACAATATAGCTGTGGGCCCAAAATAGAACCTTGAGGGACAAGGCATTTTAAAACTCTCTCTTTGGACATCACACTGCCTATACTGACAGACTGTGTCCTACCAATTAGATATGAGGCTAACTAGGAAAATGCATCTACACTGACACCAGACATGGATTGAAGTCTGTCTCGACAATAGCATGCTGTGATCAACAGCATCAAAGGCTGCAGATAAATCAAGAAAAGCAATGCCACCAATGCCAGTGATTATCAGCAACCAGCATAAATCATTCATTATTTTCAACAGTGCAGTTTCTGTGCTATGCTGTCTTCTATATGCAGACTGATATTGTTCATTTAAGCTACTGACATTGACATGTTGAGTTAACTGCTGTGATACAACCTTTTCAATGACTTTGGATAAGAAGGGTAATCCAGACACAGGGCGAAAGTTTTTGTAAATAAGCTCTAAACCCTTCTTTTTGAGGAGCGGAGTAATAACAGCATGTTTAAAGTCCTTTGGCATCTCACCAGTTTCAATGGACAGGTTAACTATTTTAGTAATAATTGGCATCAATTTAGACTTACATTCTTTTAGTAGTGAGGTGGGTATAGGATCTGACATACATGACTTGGATGGTGACTTCAAAACAATTTTTTTTTGATTTCCTCAATAGACACTGGTGTGAACTGTGACAGCTTGGGTATAACAAAATCTCTAGTAAAATTGAAGCTGTAAAAGTTGGTTTTTAAGCAAGTAATTGAAGGTGAAGTGGGAGAAGGTAGGAAATAAAATTTTTGTAGGTTTTATAGATTCTTTCTATACAGTGTATATTCATAGTCACAACAGTCCCTAGTGACTATGACATTACACATAAACAGTTAAAACAATGTAAGTTAACCATAACAAATCACTGAAATGCAAGGTAAATGTTTGCATTGTTTATCTGGATAAGATTATACATGAGCTCTTAAAAAATTTTTGTAGGTCCAATAGGTTTTCTCGATTTTTTTACGATCTGCGGCACATGTATTTGGATTTTCAGAAACTTTCCCCTCGAGAGGAGGAAGTGACGATGAGTTGATGTAAACAGTTGATCTAGTTAGGTCAAGAGTTGGTTTGGTGAAAATTCGAAATATTTCACAACACATTAATTATATAAGCTATAAGATATCACAAAAAGTGAAATATGGATATATTAAATGTTATGCAATATGTTTGCTTGGTTGTCACCTTGCTTATGTTCCTTTCTGGTCTGTAAGTATACGAGTATATTTTGTCAAGTCATTTTAAGGCACTGGTAAAAGGTACTCTGCTGACTCCACGTTATTAAGCGCTCATGTTATTAGCATTTTGTTTTTTTCCTGTTATATTTATTACCCTAGCCTACATCTTATTTTATCAAATCAAGATGACATCGGCTATACTATCTTTGAAATGTGCATATTTTAAGAAATAACTTTTCTCATTGTTCCATGTTTGCCACATCCCAGCAGGCACACGCCTTGAAATGTTGTTGATTTAGAGTTGAAAACAGGTCCTGACGTTGAAATGCACATTACCAACTACTAAATCTAAGTTAGTTTTCTGAAAAAAGTAGTGATATTTTGACCAGAAATCATGGTGATTTTTGGTTGAAAAACTGACACTGACACAATTTCAACACTATTTCAAAGCTGGATTTCTGACTGGAAAAAGGGGTCCCACTAAACACCGTGCGGAGCCTCCGCACGGTATCTCCGCACGGTAAACGTGCGGAGTTTTAAACAGCCTTAAAAGTGATGTGTATGGACATTTATTTGCTGTCAAAGAAATAAATTGTGTGGCAAAGGTATTGAAATTGTGTAATATGTACAAAATTGTTATAAAAATGGATATATCATACCAAGAATTGAAAAATTCTTAGATAATTCTGAGGGTCTTGCTCTGAGGTCCGAAATTTTTACACCTTTTTTTTCATATTAATAGCTTATGTTTATTTATCAGAGAAAAAAAAAGAGAAAAAATATGAGGTATTTTATCCAAACTTTATTAATTAACAAGGTCAACACATAATACACATACTAATATAATACACATACTAATATAATAATACAAAAAAGATTATAAAGTCCATATATAATCCATAGCCTAAAAATAACCAGACATATGGCCCATCACATAGCATTACTGGCTATATTTATACACATGCCAGAGGACCTGTTGCAATTTGAATATTATTATAGAATCTTTTGATAATATTGTGAATAGAATGGAAAACATAACATTATTGTCATCATTCAACTGGGATTTGGATGCATACACTACCTGTGGACATAAACAGATTAGCCTAGATTGCAATGAAGTGCAATTAGATTGAGAAGTCATGTCACATTTTTGGAGGTGTGGAGTGAGATACCACAGTTTTACCTTGATTGCAATGAGATGCAATTAGATTGAGAAGCGATGTCACAATTTTGGAGGTGTGAAATGAGGTAACCCTTTGATCATATTTTAAAGGAAAACAGAGAATATAATTAGAAATACTTGTTTGCATAGAATTGTATTTCTGAAATACAAACTCTCTAAAAATTCGATTCTGGGGTTCATATAACTCTATCTTTATACAAATTACTCTCCAAAAACTGGATTCTGGGGTTTTTATAACTCGATCTTTATAGAAATTACTCTCAACAAACTCCACACGTTTACCGTGCGGAAATTACCGTGTGGAGACCCGAACGGTATTTAGAGGGACCGGGAAAAAGTAGTGATACTTCATAAAAAATCACCACTAAATCAAGTTAGGTTTTTCGACATGAAATCTTAGTCATGTTATTGAACTGAAAACAGGTTGAATATTGGGAAATGAATGACTGGTTGATTGAAAATTCATTTTCTAGAGGGTGATATAGTGATTAAGTCTAACTTTTTGAAAGAACTATTATTGCAATTCTTTTTGAATTTGTAGGTATTTGTAAAGCAAAGACTAATTTTTAAAGATCATAAAGATGATAAAGATTATGTGTACATGTACTTGTACATTTTTATCCATTCTCCTTATTAATTAACTGATGCATCCAAATATAATTTTTATAATTTATAATTATATTTTGATTAATACAATTCCCGATAATTAAAAAAAACATTTTGAAGTCAAACTTATCTTAAATAAAAAAAGAGATAAATTCAAACTTATTCATCAAAACTTAGTAATTAAGCGTCCCGCAAGGGACGCTTGTTTGTGTATGGGAGAGCTTCAGGCTCCGCCGGCTCCGGCGGCTCCGCATTTTGTTTTCCTTATAACTCTGTAACCGTTAGGCGGATTCTTTTCAAATTTGGCAGGTTTAGGCAGTAGCCTTGGGGAATTTTTTTGAATATGCTGCAGTGACATTTCAACCAATCAGAGAGGTCACATGACCAAAAATGTCTTTTTTCGATGGGGAAGCTTGTCCGGATGATAACTTGAAAGGAATTTTATCAATTTACCTGAAACTTGGCAAATACATTCATTCTATTAAAATCTGGAAATCATTAGATTTTGGCATTGATTGGTCAAGAAATGGCCGAGTAATTAATGATTAATTAATCATTACGAATTTTCCAAATAAGGAAAACACAAAAATGCTTATATCTCGAAAACCGTGCTAGATAGAGCGATTTCAACGAAATTTTTGACGCGCAGGGTATCTCTGCGGAGTAGTTTTCCCAATTTTCAAAAAATTTTTGTCTCGCCCAAAATGGCGGCCATTTTGAATTTTCAAAATTTTCGCAAAAATTGCAAAACACAAAAATGCTTATATCTCAAAAACCGTGCTCGATAGAGCAATTTCGACAAAATTTTTGACCCACAGGATATCTCTGCGGAGTACTTTTCCCAATTTTCAAAAAATTTTTGTCTCGCCAAAAATGGCGGCCATTTTGAATTTTCGAATTTTTCGAAAAAATTGCAAAACATAAAAATGCTTATATCTCGAAAACCATGCTAGATAGAGCGATTTCGACGAAATTTTTGACCCACAGGGTATCTCTGCAGAGTAGCAAAATTTTGTCTTGCCAAAAATGGCGGCCATTTTGAATTTTTGCGCAAAAATTGCAAAACACAAAAATGCTAATATTTCCAAAACCGTGCTACATAGAGCGATTTCGATGAAATTTTTTATCTTCAGGGTATCTCTGCAGAGGAGCTATCCCAAAGAGCTTTCACTTGGTGAAGTTTCAGACCCATAGCTAATTGCTCACCTACTCAAAAAGAGTAAATGCGAATTACCTCTAAAAGTATTGCAGATGGCCAGTTTTTCTCAAATAACTCATTCACCTACTTTTGGAAGAGCTTTCACTTGGTGAAGTTTCAGACCCGTAGCTAATTACTCACCTACTCAAAATGAGTAAATGCTAATTATCTCAAAAACTATTGCGGATACCCAATTTTTATCAAATAACTCATTCATGTACTTTTGGGAGAGCTTTCACATGGTGAAGTTTCAGACCCGTAGATGATTACTCACCTACTCAAAATGAGTAAATGCGAATTATCTCTTAAAAGTATTGCGGATACCCAGTTTTTATCAAATAACTCATTCATCTACTTGTGGGAGAGCTTTCACATGGTGAAGTTTCAGACCCATAGCTAATTACTCACCTACTCAAAATGAGTAAATGCGAATTATCTCTAAAGGTATTGCAGATAGCCAATTTTTCTCAAATAAATCACTCACCTACTTTTGGGAGAGCTTTCACTTGGTGAAGTTTCAGACCCATAGCTAATTACTCACCTACTCAAAATGAGTAAATGCGAATTATCTCTAAAAGTATTGCAGATAGCCAATTTTTCTCAAATAACTCATTCACCTACTTTTGGGAGAGCTTTCACTTGGTGAAGTTTCAGACCCATAGCTAATTACTCACCTACTCAAAATGAGTAAATGCGAATTATCTCTAAAAGTATTGCAGATAGCCAATTTTTGTCAAATTAATCATTCACCTACTTTTTGGGAGAGCTTTCACTTGGTGAAGTTTCAGACCCATAGCTAATTACTCACCTACTCAAAATGAGTAAATGCGAATTATCTCTAAAAGTATTGCAGATAGCCAATTTTTCTCAAATAACTCATTCACCTACTTTTGGGAGAGCTTTCACTCTGTGAAGTTTCAGACCCATAGCTAATTACTCACCTACTCAAAATGAGTAAATGCGAATTATCTCTAAAAGTATTGCAGATAGCCAATTTTTCTCAAATAACTCATTCACCTACTTTTGGCAGAGCTTTCACTTGGTGAAGTTTCAGACCCATAGCTAATTACTCACCTACTCAAAATGAGTAAATGCGAATTATCTCTAAAAGTATTGCAGATAGCCAATTTTTCTCAAATAACTCATGCACTTACTTTTGGGAGAGCTTTCACTTGGTGAAGTTTCAGACCCATAGCTAATTACTCACCTACTCAAAATGAGTAAATGCGAATTATCCCTAAAAGTATTGCAGATAGCCAATTTTTCTCAAATTAATCATTCACCTACTTTTTTGAGAGCTTTCACTTGGTGAAGTTTCAGACCCATCGCTAATTACTCACTTACTCAAAATGAGTAAATGCGAATTATCTCTAAAAGTATTGCAGATAGCCAATTTTTCTCAAATAACTCATTCACCTACTTTTGGGAGAGCTTTCACTTGGTGAAGTTTCAGATCCACAGCTAATTACTCACCTACTCAAAATGAGTAAATGCGAATTATCTCTAAAAGTATTGCAGATAGCCAATTTTTCTCAAATAACTCATTCACCTACTTTTGGCAGAGCTTTCACTTGGTGAAGTTTCAGACCCATAGCTAATTATTTACCTACTCAAAATGAGTAAATGTCACTTATCTCTAAAAGTATTGCAGATAGCCAATTTTTCTCAAATAACTCATTCACCTACTTTTGGGAGAGCTTTCACTCTGTGAAGTTTCAGACCCATAGCTATTTATTCACCTACTCAAAATGAGTAAATGCTAATTATCTGTAAAAGTATTGCGGATACCCAATTTTTATCAAATACTCATTCATCTACTTGTGGGAGAGCTTTCACATGGTGAAGTTTCAGACACATAGCTAATTACTCACCTACAGAAAATGAGTAAATGCGAATTATCTCTAAAAGTATTGCAGATAGCCAATTTTTCTCAAATAACTCATTCACCTACTTTTGGGAGAGCTTTCACTTGGTGAAGTTTCAGACCCATAGATAATTATTCACCTACTCAAAATGAGTAAATGTGAATTATCCCTTAATAGTATTGCAGATAGCCAATTTTTCTCAAATAACTCATTCACCTACTTTTGGAAGAGCTTTCACACACGAAAATGAAAAATTGTGAATATCTCGGAAAAGCTATTTCTTCTGCTTTAATGTTCGGCGGGAAATACACACCGCGGCAGTGGTCTTGACAAAAATTTTTGTCTCCCCAAAAATGGTGGCCATTTTCAATTTTCAAAGTTTTTGCAAAACACAAAAATGCTTATATCTCGAAAACCGTGCTATATGGAGCGAACTCAACAAAATTTTGGACCTGCTGGGTATCTCTGCAGAGTAGCCATGCCAATTTTCAAAATATTTTTGTCTCGCCAAATATAGCGGACATTTTTAATTTTTTTATTTTTTGCAAAACACAAAAATGCTTATATCTTGAAAACCGTGCTAGATAGAGCAGACTGCGCTGACTTTGGTTGCCACAACAGTATAAGGCTAGAAACGAAGCATTTTCTTAATACTTTAGCACTCACCTTTATATCCTTTTCGGGACGCTTTGTTTTTGCTATGCAAAAACATTATCTTTTTTTTTTGCGAGCGATCCTCTAGTTAGAATTTGTTTCTCAAAATTCTCCCATACACAAAGAACTAGTTTTCAGTTTGCAAGTTTACACTGAAAACTTCTCTATACAGAGAACCTAAGCTATAACATTTTATCACACAACAGTGAGGTTGGGGGGTTCCTGGTTTTTCTTATCTGTACCCTGCTACACAGAACACTGGACCTGTGACTAAAGTAATTAGATAGCACAGCAGGGGTGGAGGTGGGGGTTTACCCTTGCTCAATTGCATGTATGGTGTTACTTCTTTAAGTCTGTTTTTTTGTGGTCAGCACTGACAACTAATTAAGGTGGGGAGTAATGGGTGGAGTTTTAATAATGTGGCTATTCTTGTGTTTTTTCCCAGTTTATATGCCAAAGTTGTATGAGACACAAGCATCTGAACTGAGCATTGTGGCTTTGCTACATGATTATAGCTTCTTTAAAATTACAATATAATTATAGCCAACTTAATCAAACATTTAACAGAAACTGATTGGATAATATGCTGAAGATATAAATAATGTTACAATTGTTTGTTTTTTACAAAGAAAAAAAATATTTTAAAATTTCACAAAAAGAATTTCAATTGAAGACATTGAATAATACTGGTCCTATTAAAACTTAAAAATGGATATCTAGTTGGATAATATGGATTTACATATCTTGAGCAATTATAATTATATTTGATGCAAAATTAGGTATCATTACAATGTCATCAGAAATAAAATATTGAATATACAATGATTCATGAATACATGTCATCTTGGAAAGAATTAATTACTTTGAGTTGTATCCAAAGTGTAAAATATGCATATGGATAGTTATTGTATAATATTATTAAGAAGCTATAATTATGACACACAAGCTACAATGATTCAAATAAAGAAGACAATGTAAATAACCTGATTTTACCCATTGAATTCAACCCTATTTCATACATTGGATCCAACCAAAACCTGTTTGCAAAATCTACATGTATTTCAACCAGATTTCACACATAAATACAACCAGATTTCAACAGTTGGTTTCAACATGATTTCACTTGTTGGATCCAACCAAAAACGGATTGCAAAATCTACACGTATTTCAACCTGATTTCACCCATTGAATTCAACCAGATTTCAACAGTTGGTTTCAACATGATTTCACCGGTTGGATCCAACCAAAAACGGTTTGCAAAATATACACGTATTTCAACCTGATTTCACCCATTGAATTCAACCAGATTACAACCGTTGGTTCCAACATGATTTCACCGGTTGGATCCAACTAAAAACGGTTTGCAAAATCTACATGTATTTCAACCAGATTTCACCGTTGGATTCAACCTGATTTCAAAGTTGCATGCCTGCTGGGATAGTGCCAATCTACCACTAAATGCCTGTGCTGAAATTAATATTTTGAATTTTTATTATATTGACAGCTTTATTTTAGTCTTCTATCACTTGATTGTCAAATGATATACATCACAATTACTAACTGAGCATCTCGAGCATTTTGTAATATTTGTTTCGAAGTTTTATGTTCAACATTTTATCTCTACTGCTACCCTGTATAAGTTGGCTGCAGTCATAAGTTGGCCGCGGCTCATCTACAGGCTCCAGAAAGACAAATAGGTTATTGTACACCAATTAAAACTGTTGCATATAATAAGTTTAATAATAATACATGGTTTCAGAGTGTAGTAGGCCACTCAAGTTAAAACCTTGTGAAGCTGTGGTGAGGGCGGCCAACTTATGACTGCGGCCAACTTATGCAGGGAAGCAGTATTGTCGGCCATTTTTACTGGAAATCAGAAATATCAGTGAATGTGCATTTTGTTTACATAGAGAAGCATTTGTCCTTGGCCTCTATGAAAGAAATACATAAGGTGAGCATTCAATGGTAGGCAGGCATTTACTGGTAGAAAGCCACTACCTGAAATACTTCTTGGAAACTGTCTAATGCTTATTGTACACTTAATGTATGACTTTACGTGTGATCTTTCATGAACATGAATTTTTAATTAACAATCATGTGAGCATGAACGAGAAACTTTATTCTGGAATTCTACAAGTGTACTGCTCCCACTTTAACCTGGCACAACTTCCATTGGCACAAGCACAATCTATAAATAGGCATTGTAACCATAAATCAAATAGTTAATAAGTCAAATAGTAAATAGTTACACCATTTACAGTGCTTATAATATCATTCTACTGAAAGTCAGCACTCCGATTTAGCACAAATCTCAGCATTTATGCAGAAAAACATGTCCATCATCAATTCAGTTACCTTTTGTGGTATGATACATATCCAGAAAGGTACAAGTGCCACCAATGACAAACATATGTCAGTGAGTATTCAGGCTTTAGGTTTGAGCAAAGTTGAGGTGTGTGTGTGTCAAGTTATTTGTCAAGCCAGTGAGCACCTACCTTATCTTTCTTTGTTAGATGTCAAGGACAAATGGCTATATGTAAGTGTACAAAATGGGCATTCACTGGTATTTCTAGTTTGTGGTTAAAATGATCAATAATAGAGATAAATGTCAAAATGTAATACTTACATCCAAGGAGTAATTGTTGTGCATTTCATTTAATAATCAGGTTTAAGAATAATAGTATGTAAAGCTAGTAATATAGTTTAAATTCAATTTATAAACCAAAGCATGAGCTTTCATTGGTAGAATGTCAGTGTTACATCACTGTTAGGTGTTTTCTAGTGACTAAGCATCCCATGAAAAAGGGGATGCCTACTGGTTTTGCTCCATTTTTAGACAGTCTGTACCACTGCAGTATTTTTAAAGTTTAATATTTCTATTAATATAAGGCCCATCAAAATGATTTTTACCCCACAGCCCTTAAGGGCTGTCTCGGTATTGTTTTCACCCATGGCATCCGCATAGGTGGTCGGGCAGTCAGGCGGGCTGTATCTCAGACACTGTAAGGTGTAGGAAGTTGATACTTAGTACAATGTCATGGTGTGACCTTGATTTGACCTTGCTGTAGTGAGCTTGACTTCTAAAATCCTGTCTAGGCTATATCTCAAGAACCGTACCGTTGAAAATTCATTTGATTTAACAATTCGTTACAGTCAACAGTGCTCAAAATGGCTAGTGCTAAAGAATTTGTACAGTCACCATCTGTGGAGGTTCTAGAAACTTTTAAAAAGGATATGTTAATGCAAATAGCACAAGAATTACAGTTAGAGGTGAAAAGAACAACACATAAATATAAACTTAAAAGGCTTATTATTGAACAGTTAGTTGATGAAGATGTTTTACCTGATAGTTGTTTAGAAGTATATAAAGTTCTACCGATGGAACCTTCTGGGGAATTTGAAATCAGGCAATTAGAAATCGAAAGAGAGTTAAGACTCAAAGAGCTTGAAACTCAGGCCCAAGCTCAACAAAGAAAAGAAGAGCTCAAAGCTCAACAAAAACAAAGAAAAGAAGAGCTTGAAGCTCAACAAAGAAAAGAAGAGCTCGAAGCTCAAAAATATGAAAAAGAACTTGAGCTTAAACATGAGAGAGAAATGAGAGCTTTAGAACTCAATGCCCGTAGAATTGCCCATGAAGAGTCCATTGCGACCAAATTTGATTTGGGTAAAAATGTGCGCCTGGTACCACCTCTTAATGAATCGGAAGTTGACAAGTACTTTCAACAATTTGAAAGAGTGGCTCAAAATTTGAAATGGCCCACAGACCAGTGGCCATTATTGCTTCAAAGTGTTTTGAAGGGAAAAGCCCAAGAGGCATATACAGCTTTACCAATTTCTAAATGTGTGGACTATAACTGTGTCAAAAATGCCAGTTGAAGGCATATGAGTTGGTACCAGAAGCATATCATAAAAAATTCAGAAATTATCGTAAACAAGAAAGTCAAACTCGTGTTGAATTTGCCCATGAGAAAGAAGTGTACTTTGACAGATTGTGTAATTCTGTGGAAGTAGGTACAGACTTTGAAAAACTTAGGCAAGTTATTTTGATTGAAGAGTTCAAAAGGTGTGTTTGTGATGACATTAAAACCTATTTAGATGAACAGAAAGTTGAAAATTTAGCAAAAGTAGCAGGTTATGCTGATGATTATGTGCTAACTCACAAGTCCACTTTCAACAAGAGTAGATCCTTTGGTTCCAATAAGAAGTCTTATCCCGAAGTAGGAAAGAAATCTGAAAATGTAGCTCCAGAGAAGAGTTCAGATAAGGGTCAAACCTTAAATCAGACAATGAGTAAGGATAGGAAACCCAGATCCTTTGCTCCTGTGTGTCATTATTGTAAAAAACCTGGGCATGTTGTGCCTGACTGTTGGCTCTTAAAGAAGACAAGAGAAAAGGATCCCAATAGAGCAGAATCTAGTATTGGTTTAGACAAGTCTGAGATTATTAGGGAAGAGTTCAAACCTTTTGTGTCTGAGGGTTTTTATCCTTAGAAAGTAGTTACAGTCAGGTTCCCAGTAAGATATTGAGAGACACTGGGGCTACTCAGTCCTTGCTTTTAGAAGGTGTATTGCCATTGAGTGTAAGCACTTCTACTGGTGAGAGTGTTATTGCTCAAGGTATTGAAGGAGGCTGTGTGAATGTTCCCGTACATAAGGTCCATTTAGTGTCAGACTTAGTTACTGGTTCTGTTGTGGTGGGTACCAGGCCCACTTTACCCATTAAATGGGTATCTTTGTTATTGGGAAATGATCTAGCAGGTGGAAAGGTGGTTGCTGATCCTAAGGTAACTTCTCAGCTGATTACTTTGGTTGGCACTGAGAAATTAGAAGAGGTTATACCTGGTATTTTTCCCTCCTGTGTTGTGACTCGAGCTATGGCAAAGAAAGCCCAAGAAGAACCAAAAGATTGTAAACAATCTACAGATGTCTTAGTTGATTTGTCAGATACATTCATAAACAACTATGACCATGATATGCAGAATTCTAGTGATACTGACCCTAAGATTAGGATAGATTCTGAGAGTCAAGATACAATAGATGGTTCAGACGTATCACTTTCGAAATCAAAATTGATTTCAGAGCAGGAAAATGACCCTGAATTGGCTTCTTTATTCAAGTTGGTCTTACAACCAGCAGAGCTAGATAAGGTCCCTGTAGGCTATTATGTCAGAAATGGTGTGCTTATGCGAAAGTGGAGGCCACCAAATGTCCCTGCATCTGAAGAATGGTCAGTAGTACACCAGATTGTTGTGCCAAAAGTGTACCAAAGTGAAATATTGAAATTGGCTCATGCGTCTTCAATGGGTGGCCATTTAGGCATCAATAAAACTTACAACAAGATAACCAAACATTTCTATTGGCCTCAAATTCAACACTGTGTGGCAGGGTTTTGCAAGACTTGTCATATTTGTCAAATGGTAGGGAAGCCAAACCAAAAAATTCCTGTAGCTCCTCTGAAACCCATTCCAGTATTTGAGGAACCAAAGTGATAATTGATTGTGTAGGCCCCTTGCCAAAAACTAAATACAGAAACCAATATCTTTTGACCATTATGTGTGCCTCAACCAGATTTCCAGAAGCCATACCTTTGACCAACGTAACAGTTCCCAAAATCTCAAAAGCTCTGGTCTATTTCTTTACTTTAGTTGACTTACCAAAGAGATCCAGTTAGATCAAGGGTCAAATTTTATGTCAGGATTATTTCAACAGGTTATATTTCAGTTAGGTGCCAAACAGATCAAATCTAGTGCTTATCACCCAGAATCACAAGGTGCACTGGAAAGGTTCCATTCAACTTTGAAGAATATGATTAAGACATATTGTTTAGATAATGAAAAAGACTGGGATGAAGGTATCAGCTTATTACTGTTTGCAGTTGGGGAGTGAGTTCAAGAGTCTTTAGGCTTTAGTCCATTTGAGTTGGTCTTTGGTCATTCGGTCTGTGGTCCTCTCAAGCTGTTGAAAGAAAACTGGTTATCTGAGAACACTGAGAACCTAAATCTGTCAGATTATGTCTCAAAGTTCAGAAATAAGTTGAAAAAGGCTTGTGAGCTGGCACAACAAAATTTGAAAAATTCTCAGTCAAAAATGAAGATGCTTTATGATAGGAAATTACAAAACCGTGTTTTCAATCCAGGAGGCAAGGTTTCAGTGTCATCACCTGGCCAAATGAACAAAATGCAGGCCAGAGATCTAGGGTCATACCTAGTGATAAAGAGAGTAGGAACTCTCCATTGACTATGGTCTCCTCCTTCAAGGTCAAATGAGGATAGCCAAATTTAAAAGTGGTGGTAGTTCACTTATTATTGGTCCTAGAGGTTTACATGTGAAACCAACCTATAGAAAATCATGAGCTAGGAATCTTTTGATATATTCAGATTTGACCTTGGGCCTCTCATTTAATGTCAAATGAGGATAGCCAAAGTTACATGTGCTTATAACTCGCTTAATCTTAGTACTACAGTTTTGCAATGTTAAACTTACCTATAGGAAATCATGGGCTAGGAATCTTCTGATGGGTTAGGACTTGACCTTGGGCCCCTCCTGCAAGGTCAAACGAGGATAGCCAAACTTACAAGGGCTTATAACTCACTTTTTATTTGTCCTAGAAGTTTGCATTGTGAAACCAATCTATAAGAATTCATGGACTAGGAATCTTCTGATGGGTTCAGACTGGACCTTTGGCCCCTCCTTAATTTCAAACAAGGATAGCCAAAGTTAAAAGTGCTTATAACTTGATTATTGCTCCTAGGGGTTTGTGATGTAACACCAACCTATTCTTTTCTGAATTTCTGCTGCCATCTTGAACTTTGGCGGAAATGTCATGTATTTTGAAAACTGTAACACATACAGTGATTTTGGGCAAATGATGGCCCCACTGGATAATAAGGACTACTCCTTTAATTCCTGTGTATAATTCAGAATTTTCTTATTTTTGACTGCCATCTTGAAAAATGCTGTTTTTCTTCAAAACCATGTTAGGTGTACTTTTCTAGTGGATACATCCTTGGTCTAGTTTTAATTAAGCTGCCCATCAGGCATGCTTATTTGTTTTCATGTAAGTCCGACTGATCGCCCCCACTGTCGCCGGATTACGGTCTCCCTTGAATAACTTATTGGCATTTCAAATTTTTCTTTCCTTCTTATCTTTCTTTAAAACTATAGGGGCGGGAAAAATTTTTGGGATACTTTGCGGAGTCCTTAAGTATTTTTCAAAAAACACCCTGTCATCGCATTTCGGAAAAAAGCACACACACCTGTGCTCTAAAATTTATCAGGTACATTCTGGACCTAAGTTTGCAGGTCGGAAAGGATTTTCTGATCAATCGGACCATAGATGCCTGAATGGGAGTCGTTTTATTTTCGTAAATTTTTTAAAATAGGTACTTGGTCTGTATCTCAAAAATGGTCAGGATTTCGACGTTTTGTTGGAATAACTTATTCAGCTGCTTTTTGATAATCTTTTACATGCCAAAGTTTTAGCCCTGTATCTGCGATCTTTAAGTCACCATAATGTAAAAAAATTGGGTTTTAGCCCTCCAGTTCACTTAGTTTTTCATTTTTTTCAACCAAACTTGGTATATATATTTTAAGATTTACCAAAAGATTATCCTGACTTTATGGTGACCTTTAACTGTTAATATAATTGGAGCTATGCCCCCCAAAGTCATAAAATTGGAATAAAACTATCTGGCCCCTTTCTTTTTCCATATCTAACGTATATTGATATTGAAGTACATCAAAAGAAGACTCTTATTACCTTATGATTTAAATATTAATGATGTTATGGCCATCTTAAACTTAAAATGTAGGGGTTTTCAGCCCTTAGCTCAGTTAATGTTTAAATGTTTAAAATAAAACTTGGCACATTTATAAAGGTTGGTAGAAGGGACATTCTCATTTTATGGTCACCTTAAAGTCACAATATGCATGAAGTTATGGTCACCTTACAGTGAAAAAAGGAAGTTTTCAGCCTTCAGCTATTTTATTGTTCAACTGACCTCAGCTAAAACTTTGCACTGAAATTATGGAGTTTTTAATCTCCAGCTATCATATTGTTCAGCTGACCTCCGTTAAATTTTGCACACTTATTAAAGGTGACAATAGGGACATTCTTATTTTCTTTCCACCTTGGACTTCATTTACAAGTACAGTCATGGCCTTCTTGAAGTAAAAATGAGGGTTTTCAGCTCCCAACTGACTTACTGTTCAATGACATCAGATCAACTTAACACATTGATTAAGCTTAAGGAAGATTTTTAATGACCTTTTTACTTACAGTTCCTGTATTTAAGAGACTGTGGCCATCTTAACATAATAAAGTTATAGTTTTTGCTCCCACCTCATTTATTTAAGACTTTTTAAAACCACACCTGCCACATGTATACTTAAAACAAAATTTCTGTTATCTGGCAAAGCTAACCTCCTAGTGTTTTTGAAGTTATGGCAAAGAAAAAAATGAGGTATTTAGCATGCAGTGATGTGGTTGTATCCACTGGAGGCATCCGGTGGATACTTTGGTTTAGTGTTTGCTACGCCGCCGCCGCCACAGCCACCGCGTGTAGAGAGATTTTCGGCGTTAACACTCTCAGAGGAAAACTAAACCGGTTAGGTTCACCAAATTTGCAGGATATCTTCCTGGGGGGGGGGGGGGGGGGTAACAAGATGGCCGCCGCGGGCATTTCTTTGAAAATTATCTACATTTTTCTACTAGCTGTTTCTCCTAGGGAGAAGGTTGAATCTCTTCATAAGTGATATGTATAACAGATATACATGTCCAGACATTTGATCTTGAATCTCTTAATTCAAGGTCATCCACGGAGTGCCAAAGTAACCCACATAGCGGACTTTAAAAGTGCCTATATCTCCCTTATTGTTTATTAAGCGTCCCATATACGCTTGTTTGTATATGGGAGGATATCTGGCTCCGCCGGCTCTGTGAGCTCCGTGTTTTCTTTTCCTCATAACTCTGTGACCGTTGGGCAGATTCTTTTCAAATTTGGCAGGTGTATGCAGTAGCCCTGGGGAATTTTTTTGAATATGCTGCAGTGACATTTCGACCAATCAGAGAGGTCACATGACCAAAAATGTCTTTTTTCAATGGGTAAGCTTGTCCGGGATTTCATCAATTCACCTGAAACTTGGCAAATACATTCATTCTATTAAAATCTGGAAATCATTAGATTTTGGCATTGATTGGTTAAAAAATGGACGAGTAATTAATGATTAATTAAACATTACAAATTTTCCAAATAAGGAAAACACAAAAATGCTTATATCTCGAAAACTGTGCTAGATTTTTGCAGAGTAGCTAGCTATCCTAATTTTCAAAAAATTTTGGCTCGCCAAAAATGGCGGCCATTTTGAATTTTCGAATTTTTCGCAAAAATTGCAAAACACAAAATGCTTAATCTTGAAAACCATACTAGATAGAGCGCCCAGTTTTCAAAAATATTTTGTCTCGCCAAAAATGGCGGCCATTTTGAATTTTCAATTTTTTTGCAAAAACTGCAAAACACAAAAATGCTTATATCTCGAAAACTGTGCTAGATAGAGTGATTTCGACGAAATTTTTGATCCACAGGGTATCGCTGCAGAGTATCTATCCTAATTTTCAAAAAATTTTTGTCTCGCCAAAAATGGCAGCCATTTTGAATTTTCGAATTTTTCGCAAAAATTGCAAAACACAAAAATGCTTATATCTTGAAAACCGTGCCAGAAAGAGCGATTTCGACGAAATTTTTGACCCTCAAGGGATGTGTGCAGAGTAGCCATCCCAATTTTCAAAAACTTTTGTCTCGCAAAAATGGCGGCCATTTTGAATTTTCGAATTTTTCGCAAAAAACCAAAATGCTTATATCTCGAAAACCATGCTAGATAGAGCGATTTCGATGGAATTTTTGACCCACAGGGTATCTCTTGAGAGTAGCCATGCCAATTTTTAAAAAATTTTGGTCTTGCCAAATATGGCGGCCATTTTGAATTTTTCGCAAAAATTGCAAAGTAGATATCTTAATTTTCAAAAAATTTTGCTGAGTAGCTATCGTAATTTTCAAAATTTTTTTGTCTCGCCAAAAATGGCGGCCATTTTGAACTTTTGAATTTTTCGCAAAAATTGCAAAACACATAAGTGCTTATATCTCGAAAACCATGCTAGATAGAGCGATTTCAACAAAATTTTTGACCCACAGGGTATCTCTGTAGAGTAGCCATCCCAATTTTCAAAAAAAATTTCTCACTCCAAAATAGGGGCCATTTTGAATTTTTTGCAAAAATTGCAAAACACAAAAATGCTTATATCTCGAAAACGTGCTAGATAGAGGGATTTCGATGAAATTTTTGACCCACAGAGTATCTCTCCAGAGTAGCCATCCCAATTTTCAAGAAATTTTTGTCTCGCTAAAACTGGCGGCCATATCTTGAAAACCGTGCCAGAAAGAGTGATTTCGACGAAATTTTTGACCCTCAAGGCATGTGTGCAGAGTCGCTATGCCAATTTTTAAAAAAATTTTGTCTCGCCAAAAATGGCAGCAATTTTTAATTTTTGAATTTTTCACAAAAATTGCAAAACACAAAAATGCTTATATCTCGAAAACCGTGCTAGATAGAGCGATTTTGACAAAATTTTTGAATTTTGAACCACAGGGTATCTCTGCAGAGTAGCCATCCCAATTTTCAAAAAAAATTTGTTTCGCCTAAAATGGTGGCCATTTTGAATTTTCGAATTTTTTGCAAAAATTGCAAAACACAAAAATGCTTATATCTTGAAAACCGTGCTAGATAGAGCAGACTATGCTGACTTTGGTTGCCACAACAGTATAAGGCTAGAAGCAGAGCATTTTCTTAATACTTTACCAGTCACCTTTATATCCTTTTCGGGACACTTTGTTTTTGCTGTGCAAAAACATTATCTTTTTTTTGCGAGCAATCCTCTAGTTGGTCCTAGAGGTTTGCAATGTGAAACCAACCTATAGGAAATCATGTGCTGTGAATCTTCTGATGTCAGATTTGACCTTGGACCCCTCCTTCAAGGTCAAACGAGGATAGCCAAACTTAAGAGTGCTTATAACTTGCTTATTATTGGTCCTAGAGGTTTGGGATGGTAAACCAACCTATAGGAAATCATGGGCTAGGAATCTTTTGATGTAGTCAGATTTGACCTTGGGCCCCTCCTTCAAGGTCAAACGGGGATAGCCAAACTTAAAAGTGCTTATAACTCGCTTATTATTGGTCCGAGAGGTTTGGGATGGTAAACCAATATATAGGAAATCATGGGCTGGGAATCTTTTGGTGTGGACGGATTTGACCTTGGGCCCCTCATTCAAGGTCAAACGAGGATAACCAAACTTAAAAGTGCTTATAACTCGCTTATTATTGGTCCTAGAGGTTTAGGATGGTAAACCAACCTGGCTTGGAATTTTCTGGTGTGGACGGATTTGACCTTGGGCCTCTCATTCAAGGTCAAACGAGGATAGCCAAACTTAAAAGTGCTTATAACTCGCTTATTATTGGTCCTAGAGGTTTGTGATGGTAAACCAACATATAGAAAATCATGGGCTGGGTATCTTCTAGTGTGGACGGATTTGACCTTGGACCCTCCTTCAAGGTCAAACGAGGATAGCCAAATTTAAAACTGCTTATAACTTGCTTATTATTGGTCGTAGAGGTTTGGGATGGTAGACCAACATATAGGAAATCATGGGCTGGGAATCTTCTGGTGTGGACGGATTTGACCTTGGGCCCCTCCTTCAAGGTCAAACAAGGATTGCCAAACTTAAAAGTGCTTATAACTCGGTTATTATTGGTTCTAGAGGTTTGGGATGGTAAATCAACCTATAGGAAATCATGGGCTGGGAATCTTTTGGTGTGGACGGATTTGATCGTGGGCCCCTCCTTCAAGGTGAAACGAGGATAGCCAAACTTTAAAGTGCTTATAACTCACTTATTACTGGTTGTAGAGGTTTGGTATGGTAAACCAACACATAGGAAATCATGGGCTAAGAATCTTTGGATGTGTTCAGATTTGACCTTGGATCCTTCCTTCAAGGTCAAACGAGGATAGCCAAACTTAAAAGTGCTTATGACTTGCTTATTATTGGTCCTAGAGATTTACAATGTGAAACCAACTAATAGAAAATTATGGGCTATGAATCTTTTGATGTGGACGGATTTGACCTCGGACCCCTCCTTCAAGGTCAAATGAGGATAGCCAAACTTAAAAATGCTTATAACTCGCTTATTATTGGTCCTACAGGTTTGCAATGTGAAACCAACTTATAGGAAATCATGGGCTGGGAATATTTTGATGTGGTCAGATTTGTCGTTGTGCCCCTCCTTCAAGGTCAAGCGAGGATATCCAAACTTAAAAGTGCTTATAACTTGCTTATTATTGGTCCTAGAAGTTTGCAATGTGCAACCCATATGTAGGAAATCATGGGCTGGGAATC
This sequence comes from Sabellastarte sp. h YS-2021, assembly GCA_964017235.1. Classification (NCBI taxonomy): domain Eukaryota; kingdom Metazoa; phylum Annelida; class Polychaeta; order Sabellida; family Sabellidae; genus Sabellastarte; species Sabellastarte sp. h YS-2021. The sequence goes on from OZ024928.1 coordinate 145,400,550, forward strand.
TTTTGGTGTGGTCAGATTTGATCTTGAGTCCCTCCTTCAACATCAAATAAGGACGGCCAAACCTAAAAGTGCTTATAACTTGCTTATTATTGATCCTAGAGGTTTGCAATGTGAAACCAACTCATAGCAAATCTTGGGCATGGAATCTTCTGGTGTTAGATTTGACCTTTGGCCCCTCCTTCAAGGTAAATCAATGGCTTTGGTGGGTTGTCTTTCCGGTGGATATAAATTTGCATCAGTTCTCCGATGCATAGGTCTAGTTAATATATTGCAGCTGATCAGTGTCCATATAATATAAATTCCCAATTTTAAGCACATTAAATAATCCCACATTCTTTTGATTCCATTCTTGTGGAATTGTGTGGATATGACGTTTTCTTTTTGGGAAAAAAGCCTTTAATTAATTGAGCTTTTGTTTAGCAGCAGGAGTTGTTGAGCTAGCTACTTATTCACATACACTATGTAAATTGCTCAAATGTATAGACTTTCTCATAAACAGTTTTTCTTGTACAGTATTTTATGTATCTCCAGCCAATTGAAAATGAATGAGTTCTCTTTTTCTCCTCCAACTCTGTATTTGATTTTGTGTGATATCTATCTAGAGGCAGATTCATGGCAAGTCCCACTCTCTCACTGATGGGGCAGTGATGTGTGTTAACATCTGTGTGTTACATAATGTGTCTGCACACTGAGTGAAAAGGTTGATAAGGGATATCAAGATATATTCATTTCTCTTTATCAAGGCATATCCTTAGTGTAAATCTTTTTGGGGGTAAACAATTCAAACAAGGATATTTATCTTTAGGTTCATAGAAGTAGAGCATTGTGGAAAGAATTCCTTGTCTGTTTTGAGAGAATGGAAAAAGCCTTAATAATATGTAAAAACCTTGGGCTTTCATGATATTCAGATATAGAGTCGTGTGTGAATTAAAAATGTTAACAATAACATCTGACAACATGACTTTGTGTGTTTTTTTTACAATGGAACTATAAAGGATTTCACAAATACGATTATCTTAAGCATATTTATCTTATAAAAATATTAAATAGCAATGAATTTTGAGAGGCATAAAATGCCTCAAAGATATACAACATATGAATGTCCCTATCTATAGCCAATTATAGTTTACTACAGTGTATCTTTATCATTATAAATCTAGGATTAAATATCTCCTGGAAAAATTTATGATCCCAAATTTACAGCAAAAATGATATACTCTTTTCATAAAATATACCACTCTACAAAACACAATAAATCTCACATTCTGCTTACAGTCTAATACTGCAACTGATACAGTTTTTAGATAATCCACTTTTCCATCAGATACAAAACACGGTAAAGCTTACCTTCTCCTTACAGTCTCATACCACAACTATTACAGCTTTATTAACTCAAGTCTCCATCTGGGCCGCTCGCTTTTTGTTAGCAAAAACCTTTTTCTAGTATTTATCTTTACATAAATATTGTCTCTTTTAAACATTATTTTCTCTACTTAAATATTATTTGAACCTTTATAAAGCTTACACTGTTTACACTGATAGTCTCCTGATCTTTGAACTGTTTCACTTCTTCTGTATCTCATGGCGTTGAAAACTATTTTCCCGAGCTGTGGAGTATGGGCATCTCCAAAGCTATTTTTGGTAATTACTATATGTAGACATAGGAAAATGTTTTGCTAGATATGAATTTGACCTGTGAACTTCATCAAGGTCACATGATCAAAAATAATTTTGATAATGTCCTTTCATCATATCAAAGTCTGGGTACCAGTTCAATTTTGGATCTATTGGGCCATTCTAAACCAATTAAGGCTGATTATCATGAAGCATAAAAGCATGCCCAAATTAAATCTTTTGGCCACACACTGTCTATATCTAGCTGCTCATCATCGCTGCACAACCAAAACTGTTTACTGTATTAGGGTATGATTTCACAAACATGTTAATACTATCAAAATCTCAAGCTTATTGGGATTGATTTTACCAAAATTCAGCAATATATGAGTCGGTGTACGTTGAAAATCCCCAGATGGAAAATCCCCGGAAATCTGCAGACCCATAGAAAATCCTCAGATGGGGCTTAGAAAATCTCCAGATCAAAAAATCCCTAAAAGTAAGAGTAAAATGTAAGGTACACTTTATTTGGTGTTACTGAACTTTACATACATTCAGGTAAGGTCTATTGCTGCACTGAATATTAAGATTTTAACGTGATTTAAAAACGCATCTTTTTAAAAATTGCTGTTAACATTTCCTTTGATAGAATTAGTTTCTGAGTAGGTTTAAAAGCTCCTTTAAGATGCCTATAATATTATCAACCCTTAAAGACTTAAAAGGTGCTTCAATGGGTTCCATAGCATACATGAAAGTGCTTAAATGTTGAGTTAGTCTTTCAACATCCATCCTGAGCAGTTATCAAAGAAAGAATCAGCCTATCTATAGACAATGGGACAAATAAAAGCCACTTTCCCTGATAGCAATTAACAGTTAGGGCCACACTTATTACAGGTAGATTAAAGAATACAGTTATAAAATAGTTTTTTAATACATCAATCCACAGAGGGCTACAAATCTAATCTGATTAATTGGAAGCCACGTGCATTCCCTGGAAGAGATAGATTAAAGACAACAATTAAAAGTGGTTTATTTAATTAGTGAATAATAAAAAAGAAAAGGGAGTACCACACAATTGGTTTGAAGAGGGCAGGAATTGGAAGCCACATCATAGACAAAGACAACATAACAATGCATTTGTCAATGTAAAGACCACAGTTAAAACTGGTCTATTTAATCAATAAACAACAAAAAGGAAAAGGAAGGGCCAAAATTATTTTGAAGATGTCAGTAATTGGAAGCCACACCATACACAAAGACAATATAACAATACATTTGTCAATGGTATTGTATTGGGGATTTTTGATCTGAGGATTTTCTATGGGTCTGCAGATTTCCAGGGATTTTCCATCCGGGGATTTTCAATCTGGGGATTTTCATATACAATCATGTGAGTCAGTGTTTTTATACCAGGTATAAATCAAAAAGCTTAAATTCATCTGAAAACTCTTATCTCCTTATCTGTTGCTTTTAGAGCTTTTGAATGAATTGTGAGATATAGGAAACAATATGCAGAGAGTAAAGAAAGGCAGTCAGATTAACCCCATGTCTCCTTATGTGTCAAACCGGGGTCATAAAATTGAAGATTTTTGGTCCGTCTTAGCACTTAGGGGAGAGTGGATAGATCTGATTTGCTAGTAATATTATGGTCTTTGTATTTCTGTATTGAAATAGGTTACATGTTATAAATGGAAACTATAAATGCATATTGTTGTTATTATTTATTTTTAGATGAACAAAATATTGATTATGTCATGATAATATACAGTGACAGCATATTTTGTCCTTTTTAAAAATATAACTTGCAGTTATATTATGACCACCAACAACCATATTCATGGATTTTACAAACCTTGACCTTAACCATTTATTTTTAACCATTATGCACTTTTTTTGGTGTGGGATGCTTCATTTTTGCATTAGCAAAAATTTTTTTTGTAGTTTTTGGTGGCTTTCCTGAATTTTAGAGATAACCTTCCAAAGGAAGTGCCAGATAAATCGTTATGTAATCTCACAAGTATTGTGGCTTCTGTGAGGATTTATTGTTGGTTAAAAAGCATACCTGCTTAAAGATGGTGAGTTTTCACTAGTTTTGAATGATAAGTGTTGAAATAATGTACATGTATAAGTTGTAAAAAATTGTATTTTACTTTTCATTGTTATTTTCTGAGGCAGACAAATTAATAAACTATTTATTTACATCTTGAAGCTCATTCTTGAATTGACATTTTTATGTTTTTAACATTTCAGGCCACCATGCATGGAAATGTATCGTACCAAAAACACAGAAAAGGCCCCATTTATGTTTTTTCTATTAAATATATTAAGGTAAGTCTCACATTTATTTTTCACTGTGAAAACTTCAATTTCCCCTTTTTATGTGGTTGTGTGTGTTTTCTTTGAAAAAAGGCAAATGATACTAATGGGTAATATCTGGTTTGTACCTTTTCTCATTGATACTTGTTATATACATGTATATATATTATAACATATGTATGTCGTCACCATTCATTGAGATTGACACAATAATTACAATGTCTAGAATTTGTATAAATACATGTTATCCCTATTAATCAAAATTTAGTTATAAAATATTGTGATTTGTCCAGGAATATTTAAATGGGAATTCAAAGTATTTTTATGTCAGCTGACATGCTTATAAAATTTGAGTTATCTACTACATTTACTTTTCACTCAATTTGTTGTAAATAATGAATCAGTTGAATGTGATTATTTTATATTACAGTTGTATTGGTATGCTACATTATGGAGTACTGGTTGGCAATAACACACTTGCATTCTTGAATGTTGTTGGGGCTGTTCTCCAAGTTGTTTATATAAGTGTATTTCTTCTCTGTGCCACTTCAAAAGTAAGTCAGTGGAAAGTATATTTAAATTTATTTTATTCAAAGATTCGGATACTTTTGCTCTAAGCTGATTACAGTGTAAGTCTTTGTTGTATCACTTGCAAGTTAACCCTTCTTTACATCATCAGACTAATTTATTCTAATCTTTATCATATCATGGTTTTTGTTTGTAATGGAAACAATCTTATACGAGCACTCGTAGAGCATAGACCTCCGCTAAGGCACGTAATAATAAGTAAGTGGGAAAATCCAGATCTTTGATACTTTTTTTTGTACCCAGGTGATCCAGATCACTCTCAAAATTTAATGAGATCTAAGTTTGACCAAGACCCATCTCATTTTTTCTCATAAAAATCCAACTAGTTGTATTTGCTTAATCATGCCAACAAACAGACAAATGGACTAACAGACAAACAGTCATGAAAATAATGCCACCTTGAGGGAGGTAATTATTAGATATATTCAAAGACCACTTTTGCATGTTAAAAATGGGTGACCTTAATGAAAAGTTAGAATCAGACATAAGTCAAACATTTTACGATTCTGTTTCATCTGCTTTACCTGTCCTTTAAAAGAAAAAAAGTCACAAAACAAAGTCAGATGATAAGGTGTGACATATAAATAGTAAATTAAACCTACACAAAATGTCAGTTGCAAACTGGTATATATTAATTTGAAACAAAATCATCTGCAGCATTAATGTGTCAGTTGAATTATATCCATTTTAAGATTGGTATAATTGGAGCAATATTTTCAGGTTACCTTATGAAATCATGAAAGAATGCTAAATTCTAAGTATTTAATGTCTAATTTTGAGCAGAATCTAAAATTGTTATTATAATTGTATCCCCGGCGCAAAGCGAGGATACTATGGATTCATCATCGTCCGCGCCCACGTCCGCGTCCGCAGATATTTCTTGTTAGCGACCTACAGTCCACATTTCTTTCCAGATTTCTTTCAAATTTGGCAGGTGGCTTGATATGGTAGAGGACTCGCCACCCTATCTTTTTGGTAGGGTTTATGTCTAAATTAGACCTGTGGTAGACAAAAATGTCTAAAATGTAGAATATCGCTTGTTAGCGACCTACAGTCCACATTTCTTTCCAGATTTCTTTCATATTTGGCAGGTGGCTTGGTATGGTAGAGCATTCGCCACCCTATCTTTTTGGTAGGGTTTATGCCTAAATTAGGCCTGTGGTAGACAAAAATGTCTAAAACACAAATTTGCTTCTATCTCCTTAACCGTGCGAGATAGAGTGATTTTGTCGAAATTTTCGACCCACAGGGTATCTAAGGAATGTACTCTTTGCAATTTTCCAAAAATTTTCCCCTCCCCAAAAATGGCGGCCATTTTGAATTTTCGAATTTTTGCCAAAAATGTCTAAAACACAAATTTGCTTGTATCTCCTTAACCGTGCGAGATAGAGCGATTTCGTCAAAATTTTCGATCCACAGGGTATCTGAGCAATGTACTCTTGCCAATTTTCAAAAATGTTTCCCCTCCCCAAAAATGGCGGCCATTTTGAATTTTTGCCAAAAATGGCAAAACACAAATTTGCTTCAGTCTCTTTAACCGTGCGAGATAGAGTGATTTCGTCGAAATTTTCGACCCACAGGGTATCTGAGCAATGTACTCGTGCCAATTTTCAAAAATTTTCCCCTCCCAAAAAATGGCGGGCATTTTGAATTTTCGAATTTTTGCCAAAAATGGCAAAACACAAATTTGCTTCTATCTCCTTAACCGTGTGAGATAGAGTGATTTCGTCGAAATTTTCGTCCCCCAGGGTATCTGAGAAATGTACTCTTGGCAATTTTCAAAAAAATTTTCCCCTCCCCAAAAATGGCGGCCATTTTGAATTTCCGAATTTTTGCCAAAAATGGCTAAAACACAAATTTGCTTCTATCTCCTTAACCGTGCGAGATAAAGCGATTTCGTCGAAATTTTCGAGCCGCAGGGAATCTAGAAATGTACTCTGCAATTTTCAAAAAAATTTTCCCCTCCCCAAAAATGGCGGCCATTTTGAATTTTCGAATTTTTTTATTGTATCCCCGGCGCAAAGTCCACAAAGACCTACAGTCCACATTTCTTTCCAGATTTCTTTCATATTTGGCAGGTGGCTTGGTATGCTAGAGGACTCGCCACCCTATCTTTTTGGTAGGGTTTTTGTCTAAATTAGGCCTGTGGTTGACAAAAATGTCTAAAATCACCTACTCAAAATGAGTAAATGCGAATTATCTCTTAAAAGTATTGCAGATAGCCAATTTTTCTCAAATACCTCATTCACCTACTTTTGGGAGAGCTTTCATTGGTCAAGTTTCAAACCCATAGCTAATTATTCACCTACTCAAAATGAGTAAATGCGAATTATCTCTAAAAGTATTGCAGATAGCCAATTTTTCTCAAATAACTCAGTCATCTACTTTTGGAAGAGCTTTCACATGGTGAAGTTCCAGACCCGTAGGTAATTACTCACCTACTCAAAATGAGTAAATGCGAATTATCTCTTAAAAGTATTGCAGATAGCCAATTTTTCTCAAATACCTCATTCACCTACTTTTGGGAGAGCTTTCATTGGTCAAGTTTCAAACCCATAGCTAATTATTCACCTACTCAAAATGAGTAAATGCGAATTATCTCTAAAAGTATTGCAGATAGCCAATTTTTCTCAAATAACTCAGTCATCTACTTTTGGAAGAGCTTTCACATGGTGAAGTTCCAGACCGGTAGGTAATTACTCACCTACTCAAAATGAGTAAATGTGAATTATCTCTAAAAGTATTGCAGATAGCCATTTTTTCTCAAATAACTCATTCACCTGCTTTTGGGAGAGCTTTTACTTGGTGAAGTTTCAGACCTGTAGCTAATTATTCACCTACTCAAAATGAATAAATGCGAATTATCTCTAAAAGTATTGCAGATAGCCAATTTTTCTCAAATAACTCAGTCATGTACTTTTGGAAGAGCTTTCACATGGTGAAGTTCCAGACCCGTAGGTAATTACTCACCTACTCAAAATGAGTAAATGCGAATTATCTCTAAAAGTATTGAAGATAGCCAATTTTTCTCAAATAACTCATTCACCTGCTTTTGGGAGAGCTTTCACTTGGTGAAGTTTCAGACCCGTAGCTAATTACTCACCCACTCAAAATGAGTAAATGCAAATTATCTCTAAAAGTATTGCAGATAGCCAAATCTTTTCAAATAACTCATTCATCTACTTTTGGGAGAGCTTTCACATGCTAAAGTTTTTTTATGAATTTTAAAAATAATTTTTAATGCATTAAAATTAATGAAATCATGCATTAAATCATTTATAACTTGAAAAGTATTGCATTTAGAACACTTTGTTAAAATATGATATTCAGCTATTTTTTTCATAGCTACAACATGGTCAGTGACTTGGGTGTCTATCTCAATAGCTAAGTGAGTAATAGCTACTTTTGGATTTTTCACTAACTTCCATCATGAGTAAAATCACTTGCAACTTGAAAACTATTACATTTAGAGAATTTTGTGCAAATATGTTATTCATCTACTTTTCGGTCAGCTATAACATAATAAAATTTCAGACCTGTAGCTCATGGTATAGCTGAGTAATAGCTACTTTTAGGTTATCACTGTTGAGTAAATCACTTATAACTTGAAAATTGTTGCATTTAGATTATTTACTTTCAATATGTTATTCACCTATTTTGAGGCAGCTATAACATAGTAAAATTCCAGACCTGTGGCTCATTGCATAGCTGATTAATAGCTACTTTTGAGGTTCTTACTCAACACTAAACCATTTATAACTTGAAAAGTATTGCATTCACAGCATTTACTTAAAATATGTTATTCAGCTTTTCAGTAACTTCCAACATGAGTAAAATAACTTGTAACTTGAAAACTATTGCATTTAGAGAATTTCGTATAAATATGTTATTCAGCTACTTTTGGGTCAGCTATAACATAGTAAAATTTCAGACCTCTACCTCGTGGCATAGCTGAGTGATAGCTACTTTTGCCTTTGCTGGTGGATACATTCTGCATCTGGCAGAACTTAGTCTAGTTTACATAAATGGGGTAGTAGAGATTCACCACAGTGACTGTGTATTTTGTTGAATAGTTTATTGTGTAGTGATATCTGTGTTTGTTGGTTTTTCAAAGCAGTGTCCATGTGCTTATTCCGTGTCAAATACAATGTGTATAAAGGTAAAAAATGACTGTTTTCTTTCAACCGTTGTTACAGTCACAGGGTAAGCACGGTAGCATATACCGTTTACTTTTAAGTTACAACAGGAAAAGACAAAAGGTTTAACTTCACAAATTTATTTAGCAATTAAAATAATGATTACACTCAACGGGTATGCTCTGAATAGTACACACAATGATACAATAATGAAACCAATCTGACCTGACCACTGTAACTAATAGTTAAGTTTATCCACTGTATCCAGCAATCTGTCCTGTGATCCGTCCTGTGATTTGTCCTGTACGTGATCTGTCCTGTGATCTGTCCAATGTCCACTAACACACAGATATCTGTATCCTGTGATCTGTTCGATGTTCGATAACACAAAATGTCCTTATCCTGTGATCCTTTTGATATCCAATCACCCAAGATGTCTATATAGAGATATTCAGAGAGTTTGCACAACTGTACTGTCTGCTCCAAGATATGGACAATGTCCAAAATGCAGTAAATCCACTGTATGTTATCTGAATGCACAATATCCAAAGTACAACAAATCTATCCAAACACTGTATCCATTCACTCCAGTAAAAGTTCACAACAACACAAGTAGTTTATATCCACTTGATTATTAGTTCTAAGACACAAATAACCTTCCTTATAGCCAGCGAATACTAAGTTCATGTGTGGTCAGATGTACAGCCCTTATATATGGTTATGGAAATTCTAGAATCTTATAGAACTATAAAATAAAATACCAGTCACCAGATCAAGTGAGGAAGTTCTAGAACCTACAGGTAGCTTACAGGGTTTCCCCAAATCCATTAATAGCATCACTGGGGTTAACCTAGAGGGATTCCCCCCAGTCTATAAATAGATCAATAAACATCAGTACCACACAACACAAAATCAATAACTCCCTTACTTTAAATGTTAATACATACACATAAAGGTTAGATTAAATAATGCACAGACACAGTCCCTATATATGTAACAACTATATATACACATATTACATGAAAAGAGACATTACTACAACAGTCACATTGGTACAAATATTATATGCGATTAAACTTTAATTATTTTACCAAAATATATTTAGGTAAGAATCCTTCACATTTATTTGTAAATTGCTATTTTATCTTTACTTCTACAGTCAAGTTTGGATCAGATGATAGAAAGGTATAGGAGAATGTTAAAAACATTGCAAAAAAATCAATTTTCTTTGTAGACTAGTTTATCTTTAACATGTGTCTTAACTCTTAAGCTTTGATAGAAAGTTTTGTTCTCACACTTTTCTTGAATTTATATGCATGGAAGTGGAAATAACCATTTATTAACATTTAAATATTATTCAAGGCATTTAAAGATTTGGGCTACTTAAATTGGGTCCAACTATTGTGAAGCTACTTTGTCATAAAAAGAAGGTCATAATTGTAAATATTAATATTTGTGTTGTGTAATTGGTGTCATCAGGTTGTGTAAGTGAAGCACCACTAAATGAAAAAAAAATTGTTTTTTAAACAGGGAAAAATGTGATCAAATATAATGTACATTTTCAGGGTAAATATATTGGCCTTCTTTTCCTTGGGGTGTTGTATGAAGTACTGCTATATTGGTATGCTTTCAACATGATTGAACCTTCAGAAATACCAAATACCATTGGGAAATTTGCAAGCTCTATAGTTACTATTATAGCAACAATGCCTGCCTTGGAACTGGTAAGTAAATGAGCAGATTTATCCAAAAAGGGATTAGAAAATAAAAGTGGACATTAATGTAAAAGGAGATATTCTTTGACTTACAGTGTTGAGAAAAATCAAAAAGGAATGGCTTGAAGTAATGTCCAGAAAGAAAACCTTATGAAAGTAGTATAAAAGTCACTGTTGTATATTATTCAAACTGTATTAATGTTTTTGTAATGTTTTATTAAACATCATGAATTTTTACCCCACAGCCCTTAAGGGCTGTCGGGGTATTGTTTTCACCCATGGTGTCCGGATGGGCGGGCGGGCGGGCGTCCGGGCGTGCGGGTGGGTGGTTGGGTGGTTGGCGGGAAATAGATTGTCCGGGCTGTATCTCAGAAACCATAAGGTGTAGGAAGTTGATACTTGGTAGGGACATTGGTTAGGGGGTGTAGGTGTGCAACGTCATGGTCTGACCTTGATTTGACCTTTGACCTTGCCGTAGTGACCTTGAGTTTGAAAATCTTGTCCGGGCTATATCTCGGAAACTGTAAGGTGTAGGAAGTTGATACTTGGTAGGGACATTGGTTAGGGGGTGTAGGTGTGCAACGTCATGGTCTGACCTTGATTTGACCTTTGACCTTGCCGTAGTGACCTTGAGTTTGAAAATCTTGTCCGGGCTATATCTCGGAAACTGTAAGGTGTAGGAAGTTGATACTTGGTAGGGACATTGGTTAGGGTGTGTAGTTGTGCAACGTCATAGTCTGACCTTGATTTGACCTTGCCGTAGTGACCTTGACTTATAAAATCTTGTCCGGGCTATATCTCGGAAACCGTAAGGTGTAGGAAGTTGATACTTGGTGGGGATATTGGTTAGGGGGTGTAGGTGTGCAACGTCATGGTGTGACCTTGATTTGACCTTTGACCTTGCCATAGTAACCTTGACCTATAAAATCTTGTCCGGGCTATATCTCAGAAACCGTAAGGTGAAGGAAGTTGATATTTGGTAGGGACATTGGTTAGGGGGTGTAGGTGTGCAACATCATGGTCTGACCTTGATTTGACCTTTGACCTTGCCATAGTGACCTTGACCTATAAAATCTTGTCCGGGCTATATCTCGGAAACCTTAAGGTGTAGGAAGTTGATATTTGGTAGGGACATTGGTTAGGCTGTGTAGGTGTGCAACGTCGTGGTCTGACCAGGATTTGACCTTTGACCTTGCCGTAGTGACCTTGACCTATAAAATCTTGTCAGGGCTATATCTCGGAACCGTAAGGTGTAGGAAGTTGATACTTGGTAGGGACATTGGTTAGGGGCTATAGGTGTGTATTATCATGGTGTGACCTTAATTTGACCTTTTACCTTGTCGTAGTGACGTTGACCTTTAAAATCTTCATGGACCTTTGGGTCTGTCTTTTGATGCAGATTAAACAAAAGTCATATTAGAATTTATTAAGAATTTTACTTTCATAACTTCCCATTGTAAGAGATAGAATTTCATCAAGTGAGCCACAGATTTTGCTCCAACACCACAATAAGCATTCATTAAATGTATTACCACTTCTGTATGCATGGTAATATTCAAACCATCTAAACCATAATTTGGCCATGCAGATGTAGATAAAGAGTGTTGAATTTTAGTTTACTGATTAATGCTGTCATCTTGTTATTGAATTATCTTGTTTTAATACTTCATCTTTATACGCATTATCTTTCTTTTAAACATTATTTCTCCATTTAAACATTGTTTGAACTGACAGTGACTGACAGTGCTCTGAAAGTATCCTGAAGTTTGTACTGGTACAGTACTTCTATATCTCATGGTGTTGAAAATATTTCCCTAGGCTGTGGGGTACGGGCATCTCTGATGCTATTTTTTACTTGTGCTTCTCAGTCATAATTAATTACCATACAACTTCTATTCCTATTTAGGTAAATAATTTTAAGAACAAGAATGCTGATGGGATACCACCTGTAATGATGTTGGGTGGCTTTTTGTGTGGGTCCAGCTGGCTGGTATATGGCATGTTACTAAATGACCCAAATGTGTATGTAAGTGTGAATTCTAACATGGTTAAATCTTTCAAAGAAAATGGAATGGATTTTAGTTTACCCAAACCAAGAATTGTATGTTTAAAACAGGAAAAACAGACATAGTACTTGCGGAGACATTTCTTCCAAAGTGTTTCTTTATTGCAGTAGATATATTGAATCACATGAGTTCTCCCTTTTATGTCAGATGACTTGTCAGTCAGCTGATATTATGGCATCGCTCTGCAGTGTCTACTCCAAAAGTACAAGGCCCAGAGATGTGCTGTTTGTTTTAAAAGATATCTTTTCTGTGGAGAATTGAAAATGTTCGAGGCATGCAAATCTGTTTGTTTGACCCCAGAGTCTTCTGCCACTTTTTGCCAAAAATCGTTTTCCCACTATTTTTGGTGGCCATCTTGTATTTATGACCAAAAACTGCAAAAAAGCACTTATATTTGAAACGGTGTGAGAAAGAGCGATTTCAACGAAGTTACTGGTCCCAAGGTTATGCGCAGAGTTATCTGCCAGTTTATGCCAAAATCATTTTCCCATCATATTTGGCTGCCATCTTGAATTTTTGCAAAAAAGCAAAAAACATTTTTTTCTCGGAAACAGTGCGACATAAAGCGATTTTGACAATTTTTGAATCCTGGGGTTTTTTGCAGTGTCCTCAGCCATTTTCTGTCATAAACCATTTTCCTGCCATTTTGGGCAGCCATCTTGAATTTCTCTGAAAAATGCAAGAACACATTTATCTCGGAAATGATGGAAGATGGTGCGATTTTGACAAAATTTTTGACTTCCAGGGTATCCACAGAGTCATCTGCCAGTTTTTGCCAAAAGATAACTTATTTATCTCGGAAATGGTCAGAAACAGTGTGAGATAGATTTGACAAAATTTTTGACCCCAAGGGTATCCACAGAGGCATCTTCCAGTTTTGGCCAAAAATCATTTTCCCGCAGTTTTTGGCAGCCATTTTGAATTTCTGAGTGAAATGCAAAAATGCATTTAGCTCAGAACCGGTGCGAGATAGAGCAATTTTGATAAAATTTGTGACCCCCCAAGGTATCCGCAGAGTCATCTCGTAATTTCTTCCAAAAGTCATTTTCCTGCCATTTTTGGTGGCCATCTTGAATTTCTGCAAAAATACAAAAAGGGATTTATCTCACAAACGTGCGAGATAAAGAGATTTTGACAAAATTTTTGACTCCCAGGGTATCTGCAGAGTCATGTCGCAATTTCTTCCAAAAGTAGTTTTCCCTACATTTTTGGTGGCCATCTTGAAATTTTGCGAAAACGCAAAAATGCATTTATCTTGGAAATGGTGTGAGATAGAGTAATTTTGATGAAAATTTAGACTTTCAGAGTATCCGCAGAGTCAACTGGCAATTTTAGCTAGAATTGTTTTCCCGCTATTTTGGGTGGCCATTTTGAATTTCCACAGAAAATGCATTTGTCTCGGAAACAGTATAAAATTTTTTACCCTCAGGATAGTCGGGTCATCTGCCACTTTTTGCCAAAAATTGTTTTCCCAACATTTTTGGCGGCTGTTTTTGCAGGTAGGTCAATTAGTTTGAATAATTGGAAAAATGTATTAAACAGAGAAAGATAGTCATTTCGACAAAATCAACTTTGTGCCATAGCGCAGAAATGCCTTTACAAATATACACAGCAATATTGACTAAAGTTTACATGTATCTTAAATTCTTGATGATTTGTATTTGGAAAAATATGTCTATTGTCCAGTGCTTATATTAGAAGCACAAATACTTCGCATATATGCCAAATACTTTAAATGCAAAGGAATTAGAAACTTCTCTTTGTTCTCAACTGTTTTGACACTAATGGAGCTTTTGGAACTCTGATTTATTAGTACCTCCTCACTGCCAACACAAATACATTTATGTATAAATTTTGTGTTTCAGAGCCCAAATATTCCAGGGGTTATGATAGCCGCACTGAAACTCACAGCCATTGCATTATACAGTGGTAACAAAGAGTCACCCAAGAAACAAAATTAATTTAAGGATTTTGCAGATTTACAATCAAATAGTTATTTTATTGGTTCTGAATTACTTGTTGAGGCTGATAATATATAATCTTTTCTTACTTTTTGTCAACACCTTACAACTATTGAAATTGGTTGATAAGCACCCAGACCTGAAATTGTGATAGGTTTCTGCATTATACCTTTGGTTGTCATTGTTTTTTGGAGGTTTATTGATATGCTATTTCTATATATGTATAATTTATGTTATGGTATATATTTACAGTACAATTATACTTAACATATTTACCTAAAAGTGATGTTTAGGGGCCAATTGTAACAAAATGTAAGTATTTCATATAACTGTGTTTCTGCAATACCGATATTGCTGTATGCTTAGTGTTTAGTTAAAGATGTTATCTTTAGCTACAATTGCATTTAACTGGTAATCATTGTTAAGAAAGGTTGTGCCATTTCATATTTCATGAACCAAAAAGGAGAAAAACACTGCAATCAGTCCATTCATGTTAAGTATAAGAAAAATACAGCTAATGATTATCAATTAACGAATAAAGTTGTTTTTCAAATACAAATGCATCAATTTTTACAGGCATTCTTACATGAATTTCATGTAAACCACAGGTAATTTTAATATTTAGGGTTATGTTCACTACTCTTACTTGCTTCAGCGAATAATACAAAAAAGAGTAATTACACCAGTGTGACACCATATTGTTGTCCAAGTGCCTTTTAATCAAATATTCCATTTCATATCTCTAAAAATTACACTTTCCTACAGTTAGTACTGAACTAGAATCTACCTCTTCTAATATTAGTATTTTCTAATGTGAAATTACTTGTTCCACTTTCATACTGAGTTGTATCTTCAATTTTATGAATATTTTGTTATCAAAACAAACTCTATCTTCTGCAACATACTTGGGTGATGTAGATTTCACTATAGCTATATGTGCAATACTTTGCATTATACCAGTGCAGATGATGATCTTTTGTTTGAATAAAAAGAGATAAATATTGTATTCACCCAAGAAAGCCTTAGAACAAATACATCTGTATTCTGTGATATGAAACCTGTTTTACTACATTTTTATATGAATTGTGTTGATATTTGAGTATCAGATGGCTTGTATTTGTTGTATGATAATCTACCTGGGTATTCAAAATTTAGCACTATTGTGGTTTATCATTAAATACTTCTAATTACTTTTCCAAGGTTGAGTTCTGTACAACACAAAGGTTGTGCCCATAGCCCATATTTAAAAACAAATCTGAGTTTTATTATGTAATTGTTAATGTATATCAATGAAAATTGCATACAGTTGTGAACTACAATTACCGTATTTATCCGTATAAACGCCCCTGGGGCGATGCATTTTTCAAAGGGGGGGGGGGCTACTATTACAGATAAAAAAAATCAACTCTCGAGTCCAGTGGCAATGGGCGATAATGGACACTTTACAGCCTTCATCTCACTTCTCAGCATGTATAATGGCGGGAGAGCTTAAGATATTAGAAACTAACCTTAAGTCTGAACAAATTATAAACTTTTATCTCGTTTTTTACAGATTTTAATGCATCGTTGAGCAAAATTGCCATGTTTTGTTGTGATTTTCTTTATTTCTCGTAAGCGGTATTCAATTGGGGAAGTACTAAAACGCATCTTTTTTCGGAATCCCGGAAGTGCAATGCTGGTGGCTGTTGAGAGGGATGTAAAACCCCGAAATATGAACTTTGCAAAGGTTGAGAAGAGGGGGGGGGGGCGATTAATAGGGAGGGGGAGTTTATACGGATAATTACGGTACTGTAACATTGAATGTGACTTCCATCTTTTGATATTTATCCAAGCCAAGGGTATATTTGATAATCTAGAGACTTGCTTCTGACATTGATGTATATTAAAAGTGCAATTAAATATGGTGTATTTTACTGTGAAATATACACCTAAAATATAAGATGTAAGCTTGCTTAAAGTAAATGGAGATGTAAGTTTTAAGGTTTGTCACAAGTAGAAAGTTATATTTTTATCCCAACTTAATTTAGTCATGTAGAATCAATAACATACATATTTAAACATTATTTATACCCAACAAGGTGTAATTAATATTGTAATTTTTAATATAATTTTACCAGTTTTTAATGGAAAGTTTTCTTAATACATGGTATTGTAAAATGACCTGAAAATTCTTTAAAATTGTAAAAAGTTGTAATCTAGAGTAAGATATGTGAAACCTGCCACAATATATGATATTTGGCATTAGACACACTTGAAAATTAAGACAGAACAACCAAAATTTATCAGCAGGGGATATCAGAAACCTAATGTAATCATTAATTTTTAAAATGTAGTTATCTCGGTTATCAAAATTTCACTTCACAGGGAGAATTTAATGTTTTAAACCAAAAATCATTCAAATTGTACTATGTCAGAAAATTCTATTTTCAAAAAAATTGCCAACTGTACATGTTAAAAAAAATTTTCAGAATTTTTTTTCTATAGCTTCACCACTATCAATCATTTGACAGGTCTCTTTACACAGAGTCTTCAATGTTATGGTTTTATTGATAAAGATGTGACAGATGTCGCAGGCTGTATTTTAAATCTAGTAAATGTATAAAAAGATTGGTTTGAAATGTGCTAAACATATGTGTATGACAAACATGTGTTCAGTGTGATATTACAGTGTTTCTCAGATTATTGCAACAGTGCACAATAATCCTTTAATTCTTTTTTATAAAACTTATCCCAATTAAGTCCTTGACAATGAAACATTATTTGATAACCCCACCACCACTGCCACCACCACCACCACCACCACCACCGCCACCAAATTGAAAAAAAGATGGTCGAGACTAGGGCTTAAGAAAGTATTTGGTTCTTGTTAAAAATGAAGTACTTGGTATTCTAGAATACAGAAATTGAGAAAGGAGTACTCTCTTTGCTGGTTAAATAATGTTGTAGATATTCCCCAGTAAATAGTTTGAAATGAGTCAATTTTTAACACATTTGACAACATAATGAGCCAGTTTTGAACATTTTATCATTAAAAAGGATACTCCTTTAGAGGGGGAGTAGTTTTAAAGTTAATGCCAAAGCAGAACTAAGTATTCTCAGAATTTATCTACAAATGAACCGAGTTACATTGATTTTCAAGGGACCAGAGAAATACTCCCACATTACCAGGAATTCCAAGTAACAGGGTAAATGTCAAATACCAATGTCAGAGAACAGGTTAAACCCGAGATAACAAGACACCTCCGTCAGATGGATGGGGTGATAGTGTATTACCATTATAACACAGAATTATTTTTAACATTCAAATTAAGTAAAACCAACTAAATTGATACCAGATAAGGCTCCAGTTCCCTCAGTGAAAACCAAAATTTGTAGAATCACTATAATATAATATGATTTATATGTAGACTTTTAATGTTAGTTCAGTCTTCATATGTACATTTCAATATGAATGTTAACTATCATGTACAATATCGCGTTCTTCCTATATCTGTATTTGGACATCATAATATTATGTAAGTTGCAATATTTTAAGCCACTTAAGAGATTAAATTGTGTGATTATTTGATGCAAATACTTGTAATTTTGTATTGCAGCAATCATTTTTGAATGTATTATTGAACTATTATTGTTGCATTATGCATTTTAATGTGCAGAATGTACTCTTGTTATTGTTCACTCAGAACTGGTATTATATGTCAGTGATGAAGCGATGATATATGATAAATGTATGAGATTATTATCATGTCAACATATATGTTTGCTGTGGTATTATTTTTATTCTTTAGCTATCAGATAAATGCAATTTTAGTATGTTAAGCGTTTGTTTTTAAATTCGTAGTTTTAAACTTGGTTGGCTTTGGTTGGACATGTTTATGAGAATTTCAAAAGAAGGTAAATAAATTCTATTAAATATTTGGTATTGTTTGTTTCCAGCTCATAATTAGCCAACTTAATATTCCACCACTTCGATTTTTATTTCTCTACCTTGCAAGGGATTTTATCCTGTTCAGTTTAAAGGAGATAGGAAAAGAAAATTTATGAAATTAAGGTAATATACCCCCACAACTTGTTTTGTGCTCTGAAATACATTTATTAAGCTCTTTCTGGAAGAGAGTACACAATGCAGCTACATACTTAATATAATTGTAAAGAGCTCTTTCACCTATAAACATGGATCCAGGTCTCTGTTCCATTTTCCAAGTGCTGCATCAAATGAACAGGGTATATCTACCCAAAGGGCTGAGGATGCTCATGATCCGGGTATGACTACCCACACAGCCAATATTCAGGGTATGACTACCCACAAAATGGATGCTCTTAATGTTACTATCCTCAGTGGAATACAGGAGAACATTACTGTTATGACTAAAGTCATGCAACAGATGGGTGAAGCTTGGACATCACTTGCAGGCCAACCATCCAAGTGTCATTATAGTAACTCAGATACAGATGATGAAATGCCTTCAAAGGCAAAGAAAATGACAGCTGTGCCACCTGCTTCTAACCTTGGTGATTTGGGGGACTTGTTTGAGTCACAATCTAGTGATGCCAGTGGGGATGTGGAGATACTAGTGTATGATGACTTGGATGACCCTTTCTCCACTCCTGCGGAAACAGGACCACCAATTCATGCTAAATTTGCTGGGAAGGTGTCTGACAGGTTTTTGACAAATCTTAACAACGAAGTAGTGAGACAAAAAATTAAAACATACATACGGTCTGATAACTGCCCCAACCTAGTTGTGCCAATATGTAACACAGAAGTCTGGCTAAATCTGTCACAAGTTTTAGCGTACAGCTGACCTTAAGGTGTCCCATGTACAAAGAAGCATAAATGCTGGTGCTGCAGCCATCATACGAATCCTTGACCTACTTCTGGCCAATACAAAATCACCTCCGTCGTTACAGATCTCACAGCTGGTCAGCAAAGGGTGTGATGCCCTGGCTCTCTTTGGGCATGCAAGTCAAGAGCTGTCATACCACAGGAGAGATACACTGCGCCCCGCTATAAAGAGGGAATATGCAGGTATACTGAATAAAAGTGTCCCTGTCACTGCCCAATTGTTTGGTGATGACATTGTCAAAACTATGAAAGACATGAAACAGGAAGCCTGTATCATGAAAGACTCTAACAAAAATCAGTGGCAGCCAAAAATCGACAAGCGCCGTGGCTTTGTGCCACGGAAAAACTACTGGGCCAAGAAAAAGACCTGGGAGGGCAAAGGCAAGCAATCTCCATATGGAGTGGACAAAGCAAAGAAAAGGAGTTAAATTTGTCCTTCTTCATCTGTGGCAAATGTGGTAAGCACCTCTTTTGAATCATTTGTCACTGATACATATAACCCAAGCATATCGTGACAGTTCTCTTTTCACTGCTGGTCAAATACAACATTGTAAAGATCAATGGGTACAAATAACTTCTGATCGTAAAATTTTACAAATGGTAAATGGTTACAAGTTAGAATTCATTGACATTCCAGTGCAAAACCAACCACCATCCTCCTTTACCTTTGATGATACAGAAACTGTATTGAGAGAAAAAGAAATACAGGACTTACTTCAGTTAGGTGTTCTGATCGAATGTGAACGTGAAGGAGATTTTTTATCAAACTTTTTTCTTAGGCCAAAAAGGATGGTTCTGTCCGGATGATTCTAAATTTGAAAACATTCAACACATCTCTGGAATACCACCACTTCAAAATGGATAATGCATTAGCTTTGATGAGACCTCAGTGTAATGTGGGTGTTCCACCACACAACTAAGCTTCCCGATTAAGGGTTTTTTGTAGTCGGTTTCAAATATTTGCTTAGTCCCAGGCGTTCGGTATGGATCGGTAGTTGTCGGTTGGGGCCGTGAGAAATATCAAACATGTTTGATATTTCTCACGATCCAAACCGATTCTCATTTCCCGCCGTCAACAAAATGTCCAGTCCCAGGCTTCCTCAGGCCTCCTCAGACCCAAATTTACACAGTCCTATGTTGTCCCAGGCCTCCTGCGACCCTTAGTCCCAGGCGTCCATAGCTTAGTCCCAGGAAGCCTGTTTGTCAGTCCCCAAACTCATAACAGATCTTTGAAGTTTCATGCGTGTGAAAGGGAATCGGTTTCATTAGTCCCAGGAAGCCTCAGACCGTCTCGGGTGTCCTGGGACTAAGAAATCTGGGTGTGGGACTAAGCCCCAACTAAGAGAAGCCGATTCAAACAGATCCAAACCGGCCTCCTCAGGCCGCCTGGGACCACACAAATTTAGTTTGCGACGGTCTGAGGACGCCCCAGGAGACCTGGGACTAAGTACCGATTAAGCACCGACTGTTTTCCGCGCGTCTGAAACCAAAAAGAGGCAGGGGGGGGGGGGGGGGGGGGTCTGGGACTATATAAGCGACAGCGCACACGCTTTCTGTGTTTAGACTGGTTGGCTACTGAGAGACGTGTGTCACTTACTGCTAGGGGTTTTCAGTTTTTTTACATTTCACATTTTACTTGAGCTTAGGGCAAATTTAAAAGTTAAGAGACACATTTCAGTTTTTTTACTTTTTTTTGAGATATTCACTGGAGTTAGGAGGAGAGAGAAAGGAAAGAAAAAGATGGAGGAGAGGCAATAGGAGAGGGAGAAGGAAGGTGGAGAGTTGGAGGAGATGACAGAGGAAAGGACAGAGGAGGGTACAGAAGAGAGGACAGAGGATAGAGAGGAAGGCTTAGAAGTTACTGAGGAAGCTTGCGAAGAAGATGAGAGGTGTGAGGAAGAGTCAGAGTGCCACTCCACAGCCAAGAGAGCCAGGGTTTGTGCTACATTCATTGATGGCCAAGAAATTGCCATTGTTGAGTTTGTGAAGGAGCACCCAGAGATGTACGACAAGGAGCATGGACGTTTCCATGACAGACATAGGAAGGAGGCTCTCTGGGCAGAAATCTCTGCTCCAGCCCTTTGATGTCAGAAGGTGGTTTGAGTCACAGAGAACTCGTTATGGAAAGCTCTCCAAGCTACAGTCTGGCCAAGCCCCAAGGGAGATGACCAAGAGACAGTCCTGGGTCTACCAGCAGATGGGTTTCCTTAAGACCCACATCAGACGCAAGGGGGCCAACATAAGTTCTGGGTTCGAGGCCAGTCCCAACACCAGCAGGCATGAAGAATCTGATGGATCTACTACTGATACAGAACATCTGGAGTCCAGTGTCCTGAGGGAGAGCGCAAGTCAACCAATTATTACATCTACACCAGTTTCTACAGATTCAAAGATACTCGAGCATTTCGACCAGATGAGGACACTGATCTCAGGTTTACTGCAGCAGAAGTCAGACAGGCAGCCCTTTGACTATGTGGCATCAGAGGCTGAAAAGATGACCCAAGAGGATTTTGAGGACCTCAAGGGCAGGATTTTTAGAGACATTGAAGAAGTAAAGAACACTCATAGATGTCAAGTTCCACCCAAGAGATCAGCCACTATTACCAGATAGTCACAGAGGGTCGGGATACTGCCAACAACCACTCAACAGGCATCTAGTTCCACCCAGGCTGCAGCAGGCAGCAGTTCCAGCAGTTATGTCTACTATACACCCAGCCCCATTGGCTTTGGAAACCCTCCATCAGTGCTGACATTACAGGACGAGGGCAGCAGACACAACTTAAGTGGAATACTAAGCCAGCTACCAGATCTAACAACACAGATCACTGAGCAGCCTCAGCAGCAGCAACAGCTCTACACCATCACCACCACAGCACCGCCTCAAGAGCAGCAGCCTCCTCAGTAGCCAGCCAGTCCGAGTGGGTCTCGTACCCCCTATAGGCCCTTTTCAGGGTCGCCCAAATCTTACAAAAACAATTATTTAGCTGTAAGTTGTTCAAATTCCCCTCCCAAAACATAACAGTTCAGTACAAATACTTATCACAAAACAACAACAACAAAAAAAGCCCAACACCCACACCACCCCAAACATGAAACAAATAACCCATGGTAATACACATAACAACAGAAGGCCACATAGAAAAAAATAGATAAATAAACTCCCAATATGGCCAATAATCTGCCCATTTGTAGTTTAAAATCCATGGGATAGCTTTAAATCTGTAATGAAACACTGACACCATCCCTAGAGATGAAAAAAATTATGTTATGACATGGCCACAAACCAACAAACAGACAAACCCAATAGCAAACATAACCTCCAACCAACAAACTGACAAACGAATTTGCAAACATAACTACCCACAATAAACAGAAAGATAAACCATACTGTAAACAGAACCACTTGGGTGGTTTGTGGGAATTATGTTGGGCATTGGGTTTGTCTGTTTGTTGGTTGGGTGAATTATGTTTTGCAGTGGGTTTGTCTGTTGTTGGTTGTGTGAATTACGTTTTGCATTGGGTTTGTCTGTTTGTTGGTTGGGTGAATTATGTTTTGCATTGGGTTTGTCTGTTGGTTGGGTGAATTATGTTTTGCATTGGGTTTGTCTGTTTGTTGGTTGGGTGAATTATGTTTGGTAATGATTGGGTTATTTGGAACAAGCACAGCTGATTACATCCCTGACTGTTTCTGGGGGTAGTTCAATAGTGGTCATCATGACTCTAAATCTTGAAACCAGGATGCCAAAAGTGTTCTCAACAACTCTCCTGCCCCTTGATATTCTGTAGTTGACAATCCTTTCCTCTCTGGTTAACATCCTTCTGCCATAGGGTTTCATCAGCCAGGTCAGTCAGGGCAAACGCATCATCTGCCAGGATGAAATAGGGGACATCTCGACCACCCTGGGTTATAGGTTCTGGGTCAGGGAAGCCTATGCTGCCATCATCAATCTTCCTCTTCAGGTGACAGGTATTACATATTTGGGCATCTGAACAAGATCCACCTGTACCCACATCCACCCATCTGAACTTGTACTTTCCATCAACCAAGGCCAACATTACTATTGAAAAGAATCCCTTATAGTTGTGGTACAGGGCTCCAGAGTTCTTGGGTTTCTTCAGGGCCACATGCTTGCCATCAAGGGCTCCTAGGGCATGTGGAACATTCCACCTGATCCTGAATTCTGTTTCCAGTTCTTTCCACTCATCTGGAGTAGTAGGACATCTGAGGTACTCTCTGGTGAACTCATCCTGGATGGCCCTGCAGACCTCTGGTAGAAACTTGGAAATGGTGGATCTGCCAACCCTGAACTGACAGGATAACTAGATTGGGCCAACTCGGCGCCAACATATCCCCAGACAGGTCATCACTCACGCCACAGGTTTTGATCGGGAATTTTTTAAAATATAATTACCCATTATTATATGAACTTCAGCACATCAATCTACTCTGTTTATATCTCCCCAAGGAAGATGGTGTATCCCCAGACGCCGAATACATAACTCAAATTATATTTTCAATCTTCCTGCAATGATAACTCTAAACCTATTTTCAAAGTATTTAAATGATTGATGATTGAATGTCCATTCTAAAATAATAATCCCAAAAGAGCATATCTGTTTCTATATTTGTTGACAAATAAAATATTATTTTTAACTCAACTCATCATATTTTTCAATCTTCCTTCAAAGTATTTAAATGATTGATGATTCAATGTCCATTCTAAAATTCATAATCCCAAAAGCGCATATCTGTTTCTATATTTGTTCACAAATAAAATATTACTTAAAAAAAAAATATTTATATTATTATTTTATTATATTATTTTTAGAATTTGCAAATTGTTTTCAGTTATTCATTTCCTCTATACCTATATATGTGGTCCATATATATGCAACCTAAATATGTGACACAATCTCAGTTCTGACTCCCCTTTGTGTTATATGTAATGAAGCCCACCACCTCCCACCCCCACCCCTCTCCCCTTCTCCACACCTCTCTCACTATTACACAAGATCTGCAACCCCATTGAGTTCTTTGTTTCTCATCTGATATCATTAAATACCTTTGTTTATTTAGTGTCACTCAATATAGCTGGAGGTCCCAGAGGTGGGTGGGGGGAATCCGGGTGGGGGATGTGGGTTGAGCATAAATGGTAAACAAACAATCTATATAAAAGGGGTACTCAAATACAAAAAGAATTGAGAATTTTAAGTATGTGATTATCAACTGAAATGAGTTCATAACTGTAGGAGCTGTGCCAAAATTAACTGAGGCAAGTTGAATAAAACTGGGCTAGTTGATGGTTAAAAATCCCCTAGTTTTACTACATAAGGATATAATTTCATTAATATTGGGACTTAAAGCTCACTTAAAGTGTCCATTTTGTCTACTTGAATATGTTTAACCAGTTTCATTTTAAAAAGTGAAAAACTCAGCAAGCAGAGGTATAACACACAAAAATAAGTTCTTAAAAGACTAAGATAGCCATAACATTATTAATATTCAAAATTTAAATAGACAGGCATTTCCTTTTAAAAATTCAAAGATTTCAGCTCTATAACCCACATAGTTTGACAGTTACTGGGCTTTAAAGTGGCATAATATCCATAAATTGGGTTTGTGTGGGCATTTTACAATTGTTAAAGAGACCTTAGCAATTAAACTACAGATCTGAAACTTTTTGGGGGACATACATAACAAACAAAAATTATATATAATACAGTTTAAGACTTGTCACACTAAGCATTTCCAAACTAGATTGGGCCAACTCGGCGCCAACATATCCCCAGACAGGTCATCACTCACGCCACAGGTTTTGATCGGGAATTTTTTAAAACATAATTACCCATTATTATATGAACTTCAGCACATCAATCTACTCTGTTTATATCTTCCAAGGAAGATGGTGTATCCCCAGACGCCGAATACATAACTCAAATTATATTTTCAATCTTCCTGCAATGATAACTCTAAACATATTTTCAAAGTATTTAAATGATTGATGATTGAATGTCCATTCTAAAATAATAATCCCAAAAGAGCATATCTGTTTCTATATTTGTTGACAAATAAAATATTATTTTTAACTCAACTCATCATACTTTTCAATCTTTCTTCAAAGTATTTAAATGATTGATGATTCAATGTCCATTCTAAAATTCATAATCCCAAAAGCGCATATCTGTTTCTATATTTGTTCACAAATAAAATATTATTTAAAAAAAAATTATTTATATTATTATTTTATTATATTATTTTTAGAATTTGCAAATTGTTTTCAGTTATTCATTTCCTCTATACCTATATATGTGGTCCATATATATGCAACCTAAATATGTGACACAATCTCAGTTCTGACTCCCCTTTGTGTTATATGTAATGAAGCCCACCACCTCCCACCCCCACCCCTCTCCCCTTCTCCACACCTCTCTCACTATTACACAAGATCTGCAACCCCATTGAGTTCTTTGTTTCTCATCTGATATCATTAAATACCTTTGTTTATTTAGTGTCACTCAATATAGCTGGAGGTCCCAGAGGTGGGTGGGGGGAATCCGGGTGGGGGATGCATAAATGGTAAACAAACAATCTATATAAAAGGGGTACTCAAATACAAAAAGAATTGAGAATTTTAAGTATGTGATTATCAACTGAAATGAGTTCATAACTGTAGGAGCTGTGTCAAAATTAACTGAGGCAAGTTGAATAAAACTGGGCTAGTTGAGGGTTAAAAATCCCCTACTTTTACTACATAAGGATATAATTTCATTAATATTGGGACTTAAAGCTCACTTAAAGTGTCCATTTTGTCTACTTGAATATGTTTAACCAGTTTCATTTTAAAAAGTTAAAAACTCAGCAAGCAGAGGTATAACACACAAAAATAAGTTCTTAAAAGACTAAGATAGCCATAACATTATTAATATTCAAAATTTAAATAGACAGGCATTTCCTTTTAAAAATTCAAAGATTTCAGCTCTATAACCCAAATAGTTTGACAGTTACTGGGCTTTAAAGTGGCATAATGTCCATAAATTGGGTTTCTGTGGGCATTTTACAATTGTTAAAGAGACCTTAGCAATTAAACAACAGATCTGAAACTTTTTGGGGGACATACATAACAAACAAAAATTATATATAATACAGTTTAAGACTTGTCACACTAAGCATTTCCAAATAACAGGGCAAAATACGGAAAAAATGTCCAAAAAGGCACTTGGGCGAGTGTCTATGGCCCTCATACACAGGTTAAATGTCTACTAAAAACCTTGATTTTCGGCATATGTAAAAAGGACATAATAATGCATTCCCAGATGGGATTTCAGCTCCATCAATCACATAGTTTAACAGTCACAGGGCTTAAAGGTGGTTAAAAAGTCCAAATATTGGGTCTCTGTGGGCCTTTTATAGATCTCGATGTGGCTTTCAAATTAAAGCTTCAGACTTAAAATTTGTTACATACTAAGATTACACATAGAATATGTATCTAATAAAGTTTGAAACTTCTCAGACTTACCATTTCCAAGTTACAGAGCAAAATATGTGAAAAATGTCTTAAAAGGGTCACTCAGGTGGGTGTTTAAGGTCCTCATACACAGGTTAAATGTCTACTTGAAGCCTTGATTTTTGGCACATGTAAAAAGAACATAATAATGTATTCCCAGATGAGATTTCAGCTCTATCAGTCACATAGTTTAACAGTCACAGGCCTTAAAATTGGCAAAAAGTCCAAATACTGGGTCTTTATGGGGCCTTCTAGAGACCTAAATGTGGCCTTCAAATTAAAGCCTCAGACTTAAAATTTGTCACATACTAAGATTACACATAGAATATGCATCTAATACAGTTTGAAACTTCTTAGACTTACCATTTCCAAGTTACAGGGCAAAATATGTGAAAAATGTCTAAAAATGGTCACTCGGGTGGGGATTTATGGTCCTCATACACAGGTTAAATGTCTTCTTAAAGCCTTAATTTTTGGCACATATATAAATAACATACTAATATCTTCCCAGATAGGATTTGAGCTCTATCAGTCACATAGTTTGACAGTCACAGGGCTTAAAAGTAGCAAAAAGTCCAAATATTGGGTCTTTGGGAGCCTTTTAGAGACCTCAATTTGACCTTCAAAATTAAAGCTTCAGACTTAAAATCTGTTACATACTAAGATTACACACAGAATATATATCTAATACAGTTTGAAACTTCTCAGACTTACCATTTCCAAGTTACAGGGAAAAAGATGTGAAAAATGTCTTATAAGGGTCACTCGGGTGGGTGTTTATGGTCCTGATACACAGGTTAACTGTCTATTAAAGGCCTAAATGTTGGGGCACATATAAGAAAACACATAGATATATTCCCAGATGATATTTAACTTAGATGAGAGACATAGTTTGAAAGCTACAGTGCTTGAAAGTGGCAAAAAGTGCATAAATTGGGTCTCTGTGGGCACTTTTGAGACCTTAAGTCGACCCCTTTGGGTAAACCTACAGCCCTAAAATTTTCTACAGACAAGGATTACATATCAAAGTTATACCTAGCGCAGTTTGAGACTCATCAGAATTACCACTTCCAAATTATAGGGCAAAATATGTGAAAAGTATAGCAAAAAATCCAGAAGTGGGGGTATTTATGGGCCTCAAACACAATTTTCTCCTCAACCTAAAGTCGTGATTTTCGGCACATGTACTAAGAACATATTAATGTGTTGTCAGGTAAAATTTCAGCCAGCTGAGCATCATAGTTTGTGACCTACAGGGCTCTAAGTGGCCAAAAGTGCAATTTCTGACCTTAAGGTGGCCATAAGTTCTTTTTTACTGGGAGTTTAAGGTCACCTTAAAATAGGGATCTTCCTTTGGGCACCCTTAACATGTGTACCAAGTTTGAAAAAAAAATATTAATTTGTTTTTGAGTTATCGCGTCCACAAGGAAATTTCTACGGCGGCGGCGGCGGCGGCGGCGGCGCGACGGACCTGAATCCAATATATCCCCGACTTTCGTCTGGGGATATAATAACAGGGCAAAATACGGAAAAAAAGTCAAAAAAGGCACTTGGGCGAGTGTCTATGGCCCTCATACACAGGTTAAATGTCTACTAAAAACCTTGATTTTCGGCATATGTAAAAAGGACATAATAATGCATTCCCAGATGGGATTTCAGCTCCATCAATCACATAGTTTAACAGTTACAGGGCTTAAAGGTGGTAAAAAGTCCAAATATTGGGTCATTGTGGGCCTTTTAGAGATCTCGATGTGGCTTTCAAATTAAAGCTTCAGACTTAAAATTTGTTACATACTAAGATTACACATAGAATATGTATCTAATAAAGTTTGAAACTTCTCAGACTTACCATTTCCAAGTTACAGAGCAAAATATGTGAAAAATGTCTTAAAAGGGTCACTCAGGTGGGTGTTTAAGGTTCTCATACACAGGTTAAATGTCTACTTGAAGCCTTGATTTTTGGCACATGTAAAAAGAACATAATAATGTATTCCCAGATGCCATTTCCAAGTTACAGAGCAAAATATGTGAAAAATGTCTTAAAAGGGTCACTCAGGTGGGTGTTTAAGGTCCTCATACACAGGTTAAATGTCTACTTGAAGCCTTGATTTTTGGCACATGTAAAAAGAACATAATAATGTATTCCCAGATGAGATTTCAGCTCTATCAGTCACATAGTTTAACAGTCACAGGCCTTAAAATTGGCAAAAAGTCCAAATACTGGGTCTTTATGGGGCCTTCTAGAGACCTAAATGTGGCCTTCAAATTAAAGCTTCAGACTTAAAATTTGTCACATACTAAGATTACACATAGAATATGCATCTAATACAGTTTGAAACTTCTTAGACTTACCATTTCCAAGTTACAGGGAAAAATATGTGAAAAATGTCTAAAAATGGTCACTCGGGTGGGGATTTATGGTCCTCATACACAGGTTAAATGTCTTCTTAAAGCCTTAATTTTTGGCACATATAAAAATAACATACTAATATCTTCTCAGATAGGATTTGAGCTCTATCAGTCACATAGTTTGACAGTCACAGGGCTTAAAAGTAGCAAAAAGTCCAAATATTGGGTCTTTGGGAGCCTTTTAGAGACCTCAATTTGACCTTCAAAATTAAAGCTTCAGACTTAAAATCTGTTACATACTAAGATTACACACAGAATATATATCTAATACAGTTTGAAACTTCTCAGACTTACCATTTCCAAGTTACAGGGAAAAAGATGTGAAAAATGTCTTATAAGGGTCACTCGGGTGGGTGTTTATGGTCCTGATACACAGGTTAACTGTCTATTAAAGGCCTAAATGTTGGGGCACATATAAGAAAACACATATATATATTCCCAGATGATATTTAACTTAGATGAGAGACATAGTTTGAAAGCTACAGTGCTTGAAAGTGGCAAAAAGTGCATAAATTGGGTCTCTGTGGGCACTTTTGAGACCTTAAGTCGACCCCTTTGGGTAAACCTACAGCCCTAAAATTTTCTACAGACAAGGATTACATATCAAAGTTATACCTAGCGCAGTTTGAGACTCATCAGAATTATCACTTCCAAATTATAGGGCAAAATATGTGAAAAGTATAGCAAAAAATCCCTAAGTGGGGGTATTTATGGGCCTCAAACACAATTTTCTCCTCAACTTAAAGTCATGATTTTCGGCACATGTACTAAGAACATATTAATGTGTTGTCAGGTAAAATTTCAGCCAGCTGAGCATCATAGTTTGTGACCTACAGGGCTCTAAGTGGCCAAAAGTGCAATTTCTGACCTTAAGGTGGCCATAAGTTCTTTTTTACTGGGAGTTTAAGGTCACCTTAAAATAGGGATCTTCCTTTGGGCACCCTTAACATGTGTACCAAGTTTGAAAAAAAAATATTAATTTGTTTTTGAGTTATCGCGTCCACAAGGAAATTTCTACGGCGGCGGCGGCGGCGGCGGCGGCGGCGCGACGGACCTGAATCCAATATATCCCCGACTTTCGTCTGGGGATATAATGATGTGTATGACTCTCCAGTGGCCAGATATCTGATGGTGAGGGCTAACTTTTCCCCAACACTGATTGGAGCTCTGTAGTTGGTGGCCTGCCTGGCCAGACGTGGTTCCAGTCTGGTCTTTATCATTTCAAAGAACTCAGGGGTCATCCTCATGAAATTGGTGAATCCTGGAATGTCTGTGGCATACAGTTCAGCCATAATGTTGTGGTAGTCCCCCCTCTCCTCTCTCTGTAGTAGCAATGGCCTGACCCACATGTTGTGTCTTCTTCTAGGTCTCTGTATGGCTGGTGGTGGTGGTGGTGCTGCTTGTGGTGGTTGCTGTGGTCGACGTAGAAATAGCAAATACATCAGTATATGTAACTTTATCTACTCCACAGATTTTACCACATATATCTACTTTCCTTTATATAAAGTCGAAATATACAATAACCAAACTATAGCCCTGATGGACCATCCATACCATAATTACGCTTATTTGTTTTCACCCAAGTTCGACTGATCGCGCCGCCGGATTATGGTCTCCCTTGAATAACTTCTTAGCCTTTCAACTTTTTCTTTCCTTCTTATCTTTCTCTAAAACTATAGGGGTGGGAAAAATTTTTGAGATACTTTGCCCAGACCTTAAGCTTTATTGAAGGTAACCTTAAGCATAACTCCAAAATACCTGGTCATCGCGTTTCAGAAAAAAACACACACCTGTGCTATAAAATTTATCGGGTACATTCTAGACCAAATTTCCAAGGTCAGAAAGGATTTTCTCATCAATCGGACCATAGATGCCTGAATGGGAGGCGTTTTATTTTCGTAAATTTTTTAAAAATGGGTACTTGGTCTGTATCTCAAAAACGATCAGGATTTCGGCGTTTTGTTGGAATAACTTATTCAGCTACTTTTTGATAATCTTTCACATGCCGAAGTTTTAGCCCTGTATCTGCAATTTTAAGGTCACCTTAATGTCAAAAAACGGGGTTTTAGCCCTCCAGTTCACTTAGTTTTTCACTTTTTTCAACCAAACTTGGCACATATATAAAGATTTGCCAAAGGAATATCCTGACTTTATGGTGACCTTCAACTCAAAATGTTAATGGACATATGGCCTGCTTAAAGTCATCTAATTGGAATAAAATGCTCGGACTCCTTTCTTTTTCCATTTTTTTATATCGAAATTATCACTGGTATTAAACTAGATAGAAATAATACTTATGGTCACCTTAAACTCTCAGTATCAATGAAGTTGTAGCCACCTTAAAGTGAAATAAGGGGGTTTTCAGCCTCCAAGTATCGTATTGTTCGACTGACCTCAGTTAAATTTTGCACACTTATAAAGGATGGCAAACCAAAGAGTTATCCTGACTTTAAGGTGACCTTAAACTGTTAATATAATTTTGGCCCCCCTAAAGTCATAACATTTGAATAAAGCCATCTGGCTCCTTTCTTTTTCCATATGTAACATATATTGATATTGAAGGGCCATTCTCATATTATGGTCACCTTAAAGTCGCAATATGAATGAAGTTATGGTCACCTTACAGTGAAAAAAGAAGTTTCAGCCTCCAGCTATCTTATTGTTCAACTGACCTGAGCTAAACTTTATGCACTTATAAAGGATGAGAAAAGGGACATTCTTATTTTATGGTCACCTTAAAGTCCCCATATGAATGAAGTTATGGCCATCTTGCAGCGAAATTATGGAGTTTTTAATCTCCAGCTATTGTATTGTTCAGCTGACCTCACTTTAATTGTGCGCCCTCATTAAAGATGACAATAGGGACAAGTAACATACACAATGCAATAAAGTTCAGAGTTTCTATTGCTTATGATGCATATGTTGACATCTTTTATGGGTGACTTCTTTTTCATCAGGGCCGCTTCGTTTTTGTCAGCAAAAACATTCTTCTAGTTTTGTTTGACCAAATTTTTATTTCACCTACTCCATAGATATGCACTAATCTTTTGCTACCTTCATAATCTATTACAACTGTTTTCTTTTGGTTCCATTGTGAAAGACAGGTTTGTACATAGGTACGGTAAGTGCACCTTTTGTAAAATTTTTAATTTTTGGTCTCTGTTGGTCTGGCAATGCACTTCTCGTTCAACTAATCCACAAAGTAGATTTGTCATCATTTCATATTTTTGTTTTAGTTATACATTTTTTTGCCATACATATATTTCCTAAAATATTCTCCAAAATGCACCTCCTGCATTTTGCTGTTTACCTCAAATTGACTGGCATCAGAGCCTCTGACTCATTTGAACCCACCATGCACTCAGGTCATCCTGTGATCATTGAGTCGGGATTTCACCCATGTGTAGATAGCATCAATTACGCCTATCTGGCTTTCCAGGGTCACTGTCGAAGGGTGATGCATAGTTTCCGGAATGTCAGTCCCTGGACATCATTGCTCCTAGCTCTTTCGGGTGATATCAGTCTCAATCCGGGCCCTGCTTCTAGATCTCTTAATGGTTGTCTTCTCAACATTAGATCTATCAGAAATAAATCAGCTTCCTTTCTGGAGTTCCTCAAAGATAACAATGCTGATCTCATAGCTGTTACTGAGACATGGCTTAGGCCAGAGGATACTGAAGGTTTTATTTCTAGTATCACCCCTCCTGCTTATAAGTTCACTCGTGTACCTCGAGATGTCAAGAAAGGGGGTGGAGTTGGCTTTTTCATCAAGGAGGACCTGAGTTTTGAGAAAGTTTCAAAAAACAATTGTCAGACTTTTGAGAGTACCTCGATTCAGATTAGCACTGAGGGTGCTAAAGATGTTGTATTTCATGTGCTCTACAGACCCCCAAATCTTTCAAAGTCACAATTCCTAGGCGAATTTGGCATGTTCCTCGAAGGTGCTGCTTTGTCAGGTTGTGAAAACATTCTCCTTGGTGATCTTAATTTTCATCTGGATCAACACGACACCTGGACACTGAAATTTTATGACCTCCTTGAGCAATTTAGTTTTACACAACTTGTTAATACACCCACACATATTCAGGGTCACATTTTGGATGCTCTATGTGTGAGGGATTCTTTCTCTTGGGCCATTAGCCCCAAAGTTATTGGAGGACTATCAGACCACCAGGCAATCATGTTTAGCCTTATTTTTCCTGTCAGAGAGTCCTGTAAGTTTCAACTTGTTTCCATCCATAAAATTCACAAGATAAACATTCTAGACTTCAAAGCAGATATCCTGAAATCTGACCTCATTAGATGCCCGTATAAAACTGCCAGTCTTCTGAGTCATCAATACTTTAATACCTTGAGAAGCCTCCTTGACAAACACGCCCCAATGAAGAAGAAAAATATTCCGAGACTGGTTTCATGAATTGTGACATCCTCAAGGCAAAACGACTCAAGAGGAAATATGAAAGGGCATGGCGCTGTGAAAACTCAGCCAGTAATCGTAGTCGATACTGGGCTGCGATCAATCACTATAACTTCCTGCTTGAGAAGTCAAAATGTAACCATTATTCCAACATTGTGGCTGAAAATCAAGGAAATCCTAAGGTTTTGTGGAACCGTTTCAAAAAGATTTTACACAGGTCCTCTGTTGCTGTTCTACAAGACTGTACAAATAAAACCGACCTTGCGAACACCTTTTGTAAGTTTTTCTGATAAAATTCTTAAAATAAGATCCACACTCCAGTCATCAACACCATCTTCAGTCACTAGACCCAACTGCACTAAAAATACACTGTCCTCTTTCACACCTGTGTCCGAGGAAAGCCTACTCAAAATTCTAAAGTCTGAAAATCTGCCACGAAGTGTTGGAGTAATAGTTTAAATAAGGAAACATTACAAATACATACAGATGCTGTATTTAATAACATCCTGTCAGATGAGCCAGCAGGGTATAACAATAAAATGTTCGTTAAATATTTTTCATGTATACCGGGTATTACAATTATCCATGCCAGCATTCTTTTTTTACACAATCCTGAATTACAGTAGTGGCTTTTTCTATTCAGATGAGGATTATCCTCTGATAAAAAATTGTCAAATGTACCAAAATATTGAAGTTTGTTTTAATTTATAAGAAATAAAATAAAGCATAATGAAATATTTAAACTGTATTTTCACCATAACATATTGCACATAATGTAAACAACACCTATTACATACTGATCGCTAGATCTATTTGCAACTAACCAAACAAAGTGTGATATTGCTATTTTTTGTTCATATAACAAATGTCATTATTCTCATATTTATCAACAAACTTAATAAGTAAATAAGCAGTTTAGTCATATAGCAAACATTTTTATTATAATAACTTTAAACCGCTTTCTCCCATTCTCTAACAAGACATGATTTTAATTGGAAACTACCTTTCACTGCACATGTATTCATACACAAACAAGAAAATTTCTATGACAAAATTATCAATTTTTTTTCCTTTATATTTTTCTCACTCTCAAAATTCTTTGCAAGGTTCCTAACTTTCAGTAATAAATATTCAAACGTACAATGTAGTTCCCAATAGGTCTTTCTCTTTGTTTTCGATAAAGACTTGCATCTAAGTGACATTATATGCATTATATGTAAAACTTCTGACTTATAACTAAGGTCACAAATTCATAAGGTTTTGCAACTTTGTGGGGAGTCCTAGACTATACTGGAACTTTTGAAGCACAATACCCTGCATTCTATATGATGCCCTGGATAAACTATACGATGCCCGAGATACTGAAATCAAAGCTACAGCCACAACCTAGGTGGGTTGACAAGCCTGTAAGCTTTTTTTCACCCGAAGACGACTTCTCTTAAGAGTTTGTTTTAATGTTTGAAACCTATTTAACTGAACTGTATATAGCATTGTGTGCAAAACCAAAGTTACATGTAATAAATGATGTATACATTTTAATAAATCTAAATGTCTATAATTCATATTAACATTATTATCTGCCCAACTTATTCAACTTAATTACCAATGTTTGAAACAAAATGCTAACTTCATTTTACAAACCTTTTATCCACATAAAATTTCACTCTTGAAATGTGTAACTTTCCATCATATTTTTTGAAATTTTTTTGTTATGTTTTACAGTTCCAGGTGAGGGTTGTCATGTACTGCTTTGCTCAATTTTCCTTTCCATTGCTAATCCATTCCTAGTACTGACATACTGATTCATAGGACTACCAGCTAAAAATTATGTAGAATAAATCTTTGATCAAATTTGAAACTCTTGGAAAATAATTTACCCAAGTTTTCACTAACATCTTTCAGTTGAATGTACTGCATTTACAGAACACAAAAATACCTGGCACCAAAATTTTCAGATGTTCTAGATCCTGGAGGTGGCTGTTTTCATTTCAACTTCTTTCCAGCTGTATTAATAGTTAGTGGTCAATGGCACACATGTGTAAGTTAACCACCAGTTAACAGCCGCTGTATTGTTTCTTTTTTTCCCTCAACACTGTATTATTCAAAGGTCAAAGTTAGGGATTAACATCCCGTTCAACAGCCTGGGCCATACTGGAACAGGCCCACAACAAAACATTCTCAATTAACTTCAGATTAGTTTGACTTAAGGATGATTAATTACTCTATACACCCAACAAAACTGCAGTATCATTTCCATCAGTTCAACTCACTCTACATACCTTTAGTGTAAATGGAAAAATAAATGTGTAACCTCTGCTGAACACAATGAAAAATGATACATCATAGTAAAATGTAATGAACAACAATAAGGGTATTACATTAATGTTTTTATTTCAGCTACTGAACAATGCATCATTACTAAATAAATACTATGTTTGCTGATATATACAAAAAAAATATAAATATGTAACTAATTTAACGAAGATATAAGCCACAAAAACAAGTGCTCAACACTTGCATCTACAATAGTAACAATACCTAAATACAAAAGCAAATAACTACAGTTTTATTTCATAACTAAATTTTAAAAAAATTACAAATCACATGATAAAATGAAAGCCAGAGATCACTTTTCATCAGGACATTACTTTACAAACATATCAATGCCAATTTCTACATCTGTTTTTTTTACTTCTTTTACAATAGACAGTTTGCTATTTTAATCAATACTTCACTAGATAACTCAATCTAAAGCTACTTATATCATGTTCATGCTAGTTTTACAGTCTTCTGTATATACTCATGCCATTCTGGGGTCAGTATACCTTACTTTTTAAAATTATCAAAAATTCAGCTGGTAGCATCAATTGCAAGTACTTTATAACATGTCTTATTATGTTTTATTAAACATAAAGGACAATAAAGATGCAAACAATAAACTAGAGTATTGCTTTGCAAGAGATAAAAAATTGATTTTGCACAGCAAAAACAAAGTGTCCCATTGAGTATTAATGATTTTATAGAAATTACTATCCTCCTGCATTAAATGTTTTTCCACTTATGCCAAAATGCAAGGTTTCTTATATGAATGTGTCTTTTTTTTGCGTTCTACGCAGATATTGAAGATGGCTGCCAAAAATGGAATTGACAATTTCTGAAAAAAAAAAAAAATCGCCAGTTGACTCTGTAGATTCCCTGGGGGACAATAATTTCACCAAAATCGATCTAAATTACACCGTTTCTGAGATAAATGCGCTTCTGCGTTTTAGAAAGAAATTCAAGATGGCCGCCAAAAATGGCAGGAAAACGACTTTTTGGGAAAAGTCGCTGCAGAATCTCTGAGTTTCAAAAATTTAGTCTAAATCGCTGTATCTTTTACTGTTTCTAAGATAAAGGCATTTTTGCTTTTTACACAGAAATTCAAGATGGCCGTCAAAAATGACAAGAAAACGATTTTTGGGAAAAGTACCCAGTAGACTCTGCAGATACCCCGGGGATTAAAAATTTCGCCAAAATTGCTCTATGTCAGACCGTTTCAGAGCTAATTTTGTTTTTACGTTTTACGCAGAAATTCAAGGCTGTCAAAAGTGGCGGTAAAATGATTTTTTGTTAAAGTTGGTAGTTGACTCTGGAGATATCCTGCGGGTCAAAAATTTAGCCAAAATTGCTCTATCTCACACCGTTTCTGAGATAAATGCGCTTCTGCGTTTTAGAAAGTAATTCAAGATGGCCGCCAAAAATGGCAGGAAAACGACTTTTTGGGAAAAGTCGCTGCAGATACTCTGAGTTTCAAAAATTTAGTCTAAATCGCTGTATCTTTTACTGTTTCTAAGATAAAGGCGTTTTTGCTTTTCACACAGAAATTCAAGATGGCCGTCAAAAATGACAAGAAAACGATTTTTGGGAAAAGTACCCAGTAGACTCTGCAGATACCCCGGGGATTAAAAATTTCGCCAAAATTGTTCTATGTCGGACCGTTTCAGAGCTAATTTTGTTTTTACGTTTTACGCAGAAATTCAAGGCTGTCAAAAGGGGCGGTAAAATGATTTTTGGTTAAAGTTGGTAGTTGACTCTGGAGATATCCTGCGGGTCAAAAATTTGGCCAAAATTGCTCTATCTCACACCGTTTCTGAGATAAATGCGCTTCTGCGTTTTAGAAAGAAATTCAAGATGGCCGCCAAAAATGGCGTTGACTGTGCAGATACCTGATGGGTTAAAATTTCATCAAAATTGCTCATCTTGCACCACTTCTGAGATATAAAAGATTTTAAATTTTCAGCATTAAGAAAAATTGTGGGGTTTAATCATTGATAAGACAGTCATTTTGTATTGGATCACTTCCAAAAGTCAAGTAGAGAATCGCGTGCAAAACAAAGCGACTGTTTTTGCCATGCAAAAACAAAGCATCCTGACAAGGAGAAATAATGGCAGCTTAATATGTCTGCGGGTCAAAAAATTTCGCGAAATCACACTATGTCTCACTGTTTTCGAGATACAAGCATTTTTTGTGTTTTGCAATTTTTGCGAATAATTCCAAAATTCAAAATGGCCGCCATTTTTGAAGGGACAATTTTTTTTTTTGAAAATTGGGTCAGCTACTCAGCAGAGCTGCCGTGTGGGTCAAAAATTTTGTCGAAATCACTCTATCTAGCACGGTTTTTTAGATACAAGCATTTTTGAAAAAAAAATTCGAAAAATTCAAAATGGCCGCTATTTATGACAAGTGAAATATTCGTTGAAACTTGGAAAGGATAGTCTTGAAAGTTACCCTGTGGGTCAAAAATTTTGCCGAAATCACTCTATCTCGCACGGTTTTCAAGATACAAGCATTTTTGTGTTTTGCAATTTTTGTGAAAAATTCGAAAATTCAAAATGGCCGCCATTTTTGGCAGAACAAAAACTTTTTTAAAACTGGGTAAGCCACTCGGCAGAGATTCCCTGTGGGTTAAAAATTTCGTCGAAATCACTCTATCTAGCACGGTTTTCGAGATACAAGGATTTTTGTGTTTTGCATTTTTCAAAAAAAAAATCGAAAATTCAAAATGCCCGCCATTTTTGGCAAGTGAAATATTTGTTGAAACTTGGAAAGACTAGTCTTCATAGATACCTGTGGGTAAAAAAATTTGCCGAAATGATACTAGTAAATTTTTATTCTATGAAGAAAATGGTTTCAAAAAGTACTCGTATATATCACTTAGTATTGTTCTATATGCGTACTTTATGAGCTTATATTTCCAATTTTGTGTTTTGCATATAACCCCCCATTTTTGGGGAGGAGAAATTTTTTTGGAAAACTGGCCGGCGGATCAACTCTCTCTCCCCTCTCCCCTTAACAAAAACAAAATGACTGCACAGAGTATAATAGATTCCACAAAAGACTTTAAAAGAACCATAAATTTAATACAGTAGAACCTCAATTATCCGAACCCAGTGGGAGACATACAATCCGGCCGGATAATCGAGGGGTTCGGATAGATGAAGGAAACCGAAATTCACCGTCTGTAGGTTACCGAGTGGGCGATAATTGAAGAAACATCGATTTATGCATTAAATATAGATGTCGGTGGTATTTGAAGATATAGTTTAACATATTTGTGTGATATTATATAACTGAACCTATAATTGTCACTTATTTGCTCCATATCTATGGATATTTTCATTTTTATTTAAAATATTACGCGGATTTGAAATGGTTGTGTTTGGTTGCTACATGCATTGTGGACGTTTTAATTTTAGATTAACATTGTTATGCATTTTGTCATTTGGAAAACTATGGGAGATTATTTATTGTAAAACCCAGAGCGAACATGCCTTCAATGATAGGTGTGTTTGGCTGGTAATGCATTGTTGACGTCTTTTCTTTTGATACACGTGGTCAGTCTGTGAACCTACTCCGGGAGATTATAAATTGCGAGAGCCAATCGAACACGCTTTCATTGATTGGCGCATATTATAAAAGAAGTTGTGAAGCGGGGTCGTGTAATTGAATTAATCCCTCCCCTATTGTAACAATGGTGATAAAGATCAAAGAAGTTAGGCGTTTCTGTGAATGGTACGTTTTATAAAGCACTAGAATTAATAGTTTCCAAGACTGTGTAAAATCCTGTATTATCGCTCACGCTTGACGATGCAAAAATAATGTACATGTATATGTAGGGAGACACGATTTTGGTTCGGTTAATCCGGAGATTCGGATAATAGAAGGCCGGATAACCGAGGTTCTACTGTACCTTGGTTACGAAGTAATGCTACGAGATCACCGTGATTTTACCTGTCGATGTTCAAATCGGAATAATATGAACAAAGATCGAACATTGCCGTTAATGGAGTCAGAAGTGTGAACCAGACTCCCCAAAAAATCAAATATTAATAAAACAACAAAATAGATATAAACTAGAAATAGGACGCCCTGTTGATAGTAGCTGCGACATATGAATAGAAAGAGGATAGCATAGAAGAACACACATTATCATGTGTAATGTCCACCCCATGAACCTTTTGCCAAAATTGTACAGTAGTCTTACAAGACCCTGTTTCATTTGTAAAATATATCAATGATGCTTAAATATTTATTAGTGTACATGTAAATTATTTCAGCTTCATGCCTTTTTTCATTGGTTGGGTCAAAAATTTTGACGAAATCATTCTATCTTGCACGGTTAAGAAGATAGAAGCAAATTTCTGTTTTTCTATTTTTGGCAAAAATTTGAAAATTGCCAAGAGTACATTTCTTAGATACCCTATGGGTCGAAAATTTCAACGAAATAACCCTATTTTGCACAGTTAAAATTTGTGTTTTTCCATTTTGGGCAAAAATTCAAAATTCGAAATCTCGCACAGTTAAGGAGATAGAAGCAAATTTGTGTTTTGCCACTTTTGGCAAAAATTTGAAAATTCAAAATGGCTGCCATTTTTGAGAAGGGGAAAATTTTTTAAAAATTGCAAAGAGTACATTCCTTAGATACCCTGGGGGTTGAAAATTTCGACGAAATCGCTCTATCTCATACGGTTTAGGAGATATG
Source organism: Sabellastarte sp. h YS-2021 (assembly GCA_964017235.1). Lineage (NCBI taxonomy): Eukaryota > Metazoa > Annelida > Polychaeta > Sabellida > Sabellidae > Sabellastarte > Sabellastarte sp. h YS-2021. Next base: position 145,441,145 of record OZ024928.1, read on the forward strand.
AGCACATTTACCTTTTTCAGTATTCAAAATAGCCAATTACTCATTTATTTAATTAATTACTCACTCATCTATGAAGCAATTCCCCCCAAAAGCAATCCCATACAAGCTATTAACCCAATGAACCTCCATACCAAATTTCAGAAAGCTAGGCTTAATAGCATTCCTTAAAATGTCTGGAAACCAAAGAGATACTCAAAAGTAGCAAAGTAGCTATTACTCAGTTAGCTATAGAGCTATCATCACCAAAAGCAATCCCATACAAGCTATTAACCCAATAAACTTGCATGCCAAATTTGGTAAAGATAGGATAAGAACTGTTGCCTAAAATGTCTGGAAACCAAGTGGGACGCCAGACGGTGGAAAAAGCAAAAATAATATGTCCACCCCCCAGTGGGGTGGACATAATTATGAGAAATATAACCTAAAAAGTTTTTTACAAACGTCTTCATCAATCCATGCCATGCATTTTGTATCCTTGCTTGTGACTGGCTCATTTTATGATCACCTTGACAACATTGGGAAAACTCCAAGGTGTTTTCTGTTTACTTTATATTTTTGCAAACATCGTCCCAGCACTATTACGAGAGCAACTCAAATTTCAAAGTCCACTCAAGTAAGGTTTGCTTACACATGTTAAGTAACAGTAACTTACCTAAAATTTTCAAGGTTAATTTTGGAAATAGAGTATAATTTAACATACTGATCATAAGATCTAAGCCACTTGCAGAAAGCTCAATATTTGGGTAGCGTCATTTCAAGTAAGATAGTTTACTGGTACAATAAATAAATGTTGGTCAAGATTACAGGATCATAAATTACTGACCAACTTGGCAAGTCAACTGATAACTTTCTTGGATACGAATCATCAATGAGATATAAACTGTGACCAGAGAAGTTTTGCAACAAGTATGTAAATCAGAACTACATCAAACCCTTTAATATAAACATACATCTTTTTCAGTGATGAACACAGCAAATTCAAGTGCAGAACATATGACTTTATAAGCTAAACTATTTTTACTGTGAGAATATATTCAACCTCATATTTAGGATACCATTTCTAGAAACTGACAAGCATTCGCATCCTTGGTTACTTTAAGAGAGCTCCATCTTGCATTTTAAGTGTAGAATATAATTTCTGGGATCTGTCCATCTTCCACAGAAGTTCCATTGTTATTTCCAGCAGCATAAGTAAACTGGAAGGTCACCTTGCCACTGCTCACAGATTCATGGGTCACCTTGCGTAAGCCCTTTGTACCATAGTAAGAATCTGGGCCCTAAAATATGAATGAACACTTGCATCATTAAAATTATTCAAACAATGGAAAAAATATAATGATTAATAAAGAAAAACTATTTACAGTTATCATGAAATATTAATTAGTTATGTGTGCATCACTACATAAAATGGCTTTAAAAGATGCACAATTTCTGCTATAAATGTTTGTTTGAAACATGCATCATAGTTGAAACGGATAAATTGTTTTGTTGTTTTTTTTTTCCATATTTTTAGATAGAATTTCAGTCAGTACAGCTGGTATTCTGGTATCGAGACCATTTTATTGAAATACCACATAAAATCATTTCAAACAGCATCTTGATTTGTTGGCATGTAAAGAGTGGGTGAAGCTTAAAATGGTCATAAATCTAAAGAAATATTGTTGAATGTCCAATGCAAGTTTATGAATTAACTAATAAGTTATATTAATCCCACAGTGTCATAGTAGTGACCATTGGACTGAAGTTTCTATCCTTACCTTTAATGTGGCACATGCAGTGTAGCTGCCGTTGGGCTGGATTTCCACAGGTTCTTTGAACATAACCCGAAAAGTGGACGTGGAGCCATCACACTGAAAACTACAATCGTTCTGACCACAAATCTTCCCAGTATCCGTGTGGATTATCTGTAGAATTATAGAGCCAGTTATTGAATCCACAGGTTACTCAAACTTAATATCTACCCAACAGGGTATCCAAAGATGATTTTACTCATTATCCCAAATTTAGAACATACTTACTTTGCAATTTTACTATTGAGACTTTCGATGTCATAGTTGATAAACTGTTGACTAAACTTCAGTACATCAACTAGGCCCAGGAGGAATCTTTGGCAAGATGTATCCCCCCGGTAAAGGACAACTAACATTTTTTAAAAATAAACAGCATTTTGCAAGGTTGAGAATTAATTAAGAAAAATGTAAATTGTTCAGATTTTAAAGGAGTAGACCTTATTAGTTATTACCTGGTGGGACCATCATTGCTTTGTCTCTTACAGTTTTCTAGATAAACGTTAGTTTTCATTTCTGCTAACATTCAAAATAGCAGCTGAAATTTGGAGAAGTCTAAATTTTTCAGAGGTTCTAGCGGAGTAGTCCAAAATTTGCCCCAAATTGCTCTATCTCTTACGGTTTTCGAGATAAACAACATTTTCCATTTTTGCCAAAATTCAAGATGGGGGCAAAAATTCAGAAAAGTCTAAATTTATCAGAGGGATGGCTGCCAAAATTTGGAGAAGTCTAAATTTGTCAGAGCTCCTAGAGTAATCCTTAGTACCCTGGGTGTCAACAACTTGCCTGAAATTGTTCTATCTCTTCTGGTTTTTGAAATGCACATTTTCCATTTCTGCCAAAATTAAAGAAGGCGACTGAAATTTTGAAACATCTAAATTTTTCAGGGCTTCAAGGGGAGTAGTCCTTAGTACCTTAAGGACAACAAATTTGATTAAAAAAAACTGTAAATTGAATGCTTTTGAAGTTACAAGTTACTTACTCATTAACAAAATAGCAAAGTAGCTATCACTCAGCTGTGGAACTATACCTGTAAAAATTGGCCATGCAACAGAACATCAAAAAGCAGCTGAGCAACATATTTGATAAAAATAGCATTTCTGATACCATATTTTGCCTGACTCGTGTACCCCATAGCCTAGAGAAATAGTTTTCAACAGCATGACATATAGAAGTAGTGAAACAGTACAAAGACCAGGATACTTTCAGCGCAGTGACACTTACTTTAAGGTCCAAATAATGTTTAAGTAGAGAAAATAACATCTAAGAGAAAGAAAATGTATCTAAAGATAAAGTATTAAAACAAGACAACTCAATAGCAAGATGACAGCATTAATCAGAAAACTAAAAAATATGAAGCTGTAAAATTTATTAATTGGAGAATAGCTGTCAATGAAAATAGCACAATTATGTAAAATAGCATCAGAGATGCCCGTACCCCACAGCCTTGGGAAATATTTTCAACACCATGAGATATAGAAGTACTGTACCAGTACAAACTTCAGGATACTTTCAGAGCACTGTCAGTTATATAAAGGTCCAAACAATGTTTAAATGGAGAAATAATGTTTAAAAGAAAGATAATGCGTATAAAGATGAAGTATTAAAACAAGATAATTCAATGACAAGATGACAGCATTAATCAGTAAACTAAAATTCAACACTCTTTATATACATCTGCAGTTCTGAATTATGGTTTAGATGGTTTGAATATTACCATGCATACAGAAGTGGTAATACATTTAATGAATGCTTATGTGTGGTGTTGGAGTAAAATCTGCGGCTCACTTGATGAAATTCTATCTCTTACAATGGGAAGTTATGAAAGTAAAATTCTTAATAAATTCTAATATGACTTTTGCTTAATCTGCATCAAAAGACAGACCCAAAGGTGCAACAAGATTTTAAAGGTCAAGGTCACTACGGCAAGGTAAAAGGTCAAATTAAGGTCACACCATGATAATACACACCTATAGCCAATAACCAATGTAGTGTCAACGTCCTACACCTTACGGTTTCGGAGATACAGCCCTGATGATTTTATAGGTCAAGGTCACTATGGCAAGGTCAAAGGTCAAATCAAGGTCACACCATGATGCTGCACACCTACACCCCCTAGCCAATGTCTCTACCAAATATCAACTTCCTGCACCTAACAGTTTCCGAGATATAGCCCGGACAAGATTTTATAGGTCAAGGTCACTACAGCAAGGTTAAAGGTCAAATCAAGGTCAGACCATGATGTTGCACACCTACACCCCCTAATCAATATCCCTACCAAGTATCAACTTCCTACACCTTACGGTTTCCGAGATATAGCCCAGACAAGATTTTATAGGTCAAGGTCACTACGGCAAGGTCAAAGGTCAAATCAAGGTCACACCACGACGTTCCACACCTACACCCCCTAACCAATGTCCCTACCTAGTATCATCTTCCTACACCTTACAGTTTTTGAGATATAGCTCGGTCAAGATCTTATAGGTCAAGGTCACTACAGCAAGGCCAAAGGTCAAATGAAGGTCAGACCATGACGTTGCACAACTACACACCCTAACTAATGTCCCTCCCAAGTATCAACTTCCTACACCTTACGGTTTCTGAGATATAGCCCGGACAAGATTTCAAAGGTCAAGGTCACTACGGCAAGGTCAAACGTCAAATCAAGGTCAGACGATGACGTTGCACACCTGCAACCCCTAACCAATGTCCCTACCAAATATCAACTTCCTACACCTTACGGTTTCCGAGATATAGCCCAGACAAGATTTTCAAACTCAAGGTCACTACGGCAAGGTCAAATCAAGGTCAAACCATGACGTTGACACCTACACCCCCTAATCAATGTCCCTACCAAGTATCAACTTCCTACACCTTACGGTTTCTGAGATATAGCCCGGACAAGATTTCAAAGGTCAAGGTCACTACGGCAAGGTCAAACGTCAAATCAAGGTCAGACGATGACGTTGCACACCTACAACCCCTAGCTAATGTCCCTGCCAAGTATCAACTTCCTACACCTTATGGTTGCCGAGATATAGCCCGGACAAGATTTTCACACTCAAGGTCACTACGGAAAGATCAAAGGTCAAATCAAGGTCGGACCATGACGTTGCACACCTACACCCCCCAACCAATGTCCCTGCCAAGTATGAACTTCCTACACCTTACGGTTTCTAAGATACAGCCCGGACAAACTATTTCCTGTCGCCCGAATACCCGCCCGCCTGAACGCCCATCCGGACACCATGGGTGAAAAAAATACCCCGACAGCCCTTAAGGGCTGTGGGGTAAAAAAACGATGTCACCACTCAAAATGCTTAATAATATATTGTGACCTAGTACACATATGCAAGAAATGAGAGAAATCCCTGCAATAGTCACTGAGAAAAATTGTGATAAAGTGTTGAAATTTTCACACTTTTCGTGGGGGTACCTCCCTTGTAATCTGTTTAGTAAACAGACGAACAGACAGATTTGTATGCCTTAAACAATTTTTCATCCTCGATAAATAAGGTGTCTTTTAAAAAAAAACAGCATGTCTCTAGGCCTTGTAGTTTTGGAGAAGTTGTTCACGCAGACGCCGCAGAGTGATGACATGTCAGCTGACTGACAAGTCAAGCATTATAGCAAGCATGATAGCTGGAGATTAAAAACTCCATAATTTCACGGCAAGATGGCCATAACTTCATTCATATTGGGACTTTAAGGTGACCATAAAGTACGAATGTCCCTTTTGTCATCCTTTATAAGTGCATAAAGTTTAGCTGAGGTCTGTTGAACAATAAGATAGCTGGAGGCTGAAAACTTCCTTTTTTCTCTGTAAGGTGATCACAACTTCATTCATACTGCAATTTTAAGGTAATCATTAAATGAGAATGTCCTTTCTGCCAACCCTCATAAATGTGCCAAGTTTTATTTTAAAAATTTAAATATTAACTGAGCTTAGGGCTGAAAACCCTACATTTCAAGTTTAAGATGGCCATAACATCATTAATATTTAAATCAAAAGGTAGTATGAGTCTTCTTTTCATGTACTTCAACATCAATATATGTTAGATATGGAAAAAGAAAGGGGCCAGACAGCTTTATTCCAATTTTATGACTTTGGGGGGGGGGGGGCATAGCTCCAATTATATTAACAGTTTAAGGTCACCATAAAGTCAGGATAATCATTTGGTAAAATCTTAATATATATGCCAAGTTTGGTTGAAAAAAGTGAAAAACTATGTGACTAGAGGGCTAAAACCCCCTTTTTGACATTAAGGCGACCTTAAGATTGCAGAAACAGGGCTAAAACTTTGGCATGTGAAAGATTATCAACAAGAGGAGAGTGCCCGTGAACGGGCACTGTGTCAGCTGACTGAATGTTTTTGATTTGTGATGGTGATAATGAGAGGAAAGCATAATTATCAGGGAAAGGGCTGTACAGAAATACAGTAAATGGTAACTGAACAGCATGTTCGAAAGATATTCCGAAGCTGACAGAAGAAAAGGACAAAAAAGTTGTGCCCTGCAAATGGTATTATGAAATAAAGTAACAAGGTAATTATTTAAGTGTAAAAAGTAGGTTAAAAATATTTAAAGAAATACTATAAATGCAATATCCTCGTTCGACCATGAAGAAGGGGTCCAAAGGTCAAATCTGACCATACCAAAAGATTCCCAGCCAAAGAATTTAGGATGGTTTACCATCCCAAACCTCTCGGACCAATAATAAGTGAGTCATAGGCACTTTTTAAGTTTGGCTATCCTTGTTTGACCTTGAAGGAGGGGGTCCAAGGTCAAATCCGACCACACAAAAAAATTCCCAGCCCATGATTTCCTGTAGCTTGTTTACCATCCCAAACTTGTAGGACCAATAATAAGCGAGTTCTAAGCAATTGTAAGTTTGGCTATCCTCAATTGGCCTTGAAGGAGGGGTCCCAGGTCAAATCTGACCACACCAAAAGAATCCCAGCCCATGATTTCCTATATGTTGGTTTACCATCCCAAACCTCCAAGACCAATAATACGCGAGTTATAAGCACTTTAAGTTTGGCTATCTTCATTTGACCTGGAAGGAGGGGTCTAAGGTCAAATCCGACCACACCAAAAGATTCCCAGCCCATGATTTTCTATAGGTTGGTTTTCCATTCGAAACCTCTAGGACCAATAATAAGTGAGTTATAAGCACTTTTAAGTTTGGCTATCCTCATTTGACCTTGAAGGAGGGGTCTAAGGTGAAATCCGACCACACCAAAAAATTCCCAGCTCAAGATTTTCTATAGGTTGATTTTCATTCCAACTTCTAGGACCAATAATAAGCGAGTTATAAGCACTTTTATGTTTGGCTATCCTCATTTGACCTTGAAGGAGGGTTCCAAGGTCAAATCGGACCATATTAATAGATTCCCAGCCCATGATTTCCTACAGGTTGGATACAATGATTTACTCAACAGTGAGAACCTGAAAGAAGCTATTGCTCAGCTATGCCATGACATAGAGGTCTGCAATTTCACTATGTTATAGCTGACCAAAAATTATGTGAATAACATATTTAAACAAAATACTCTAAATGTAATAATTTTCAAGTTACAACTGATTTACTCAAGAGTGAGAACCTCAAAGTAACTATTACTCAGCTATGCAATGAGCTACATGTCTGAATTTTTGCACTGTTATAGCTGACCTAAAAGTAGGTGAACAACATATTTAAGCAAAATACTGCAAATGCAATAGTTTTCAAGTTACAACTGATTTACTAAATAGTGAGAACCTGAAAATAGCTATTGCCATGAGCTACAGGTCTGAAATTTTACTATGTTATAGCTGACCCAAAAGTAGCTGAATAACATATTTATACTAAATTCTCTAAATGCAATAGTTTTCAAATTACAAGTGATTTACTCAACATTGAGAACTTCAAAGTAGCTATTACTCAGCTATGCAATGAGTCACAGGTCTGGAACTTCACTATGTTATAGCTGACCTCAAAATAGGTGAATAACATATTGAAACAAAATACTCTAAATGCAATAATTTCCAAGTTATAAGCAATTTACTCAACAGTGATAACCTAAAAGTAGCTATTACTCAGCTATGCCATGAGCTACAGGTCTGAAATTTTACTATGTTATAGCTGACCCAAAAGTAGCTGAATAACATATTTATACTAAATTCTCTAAATGCAATAGTTTTCAAATTACAAGTGATTTACTCAACATTGAGAACTTCAAAGTAGCTATTACTCAGCTATGCAATGAGTCACAGGTCTGGAACTTCACTATGTTATAGCTGACCTCAAAATAGGTGAATAACATATTGAAACAAAATACTCTAAATGCAATAATTTCCAAGTTATAAGCAATTTACTCAACAGTGATAACCTAAAAGTAGCTATTACTCAGCTATGCCATGAGCTACAGGTCTGAAATTTTACTATGTTATAGCTGACCCAAAAGTAGGTGAACAACATATTTAAGCAAAATACTGTAAATGCAATAGTTTTCAAGTTACAACTGATTTACTCAATAGTGATGACCTAAAAGTAGCTATTACTCAGCTATGCCATGAGCTACAGGTCTAAAATTTTACTATGTTATAGCTGACCCAAAAGTAGCTGAATAACATATTTATACTAAATTCTCTAAATGCAATAGTTTTGAAATTACAACTGATTTACTCAATAGTGAGAACCTCAAAGTAGTTATTACTTAGCTATGCAATGAGCTACAGGTCTGAAATTTTACTATGTTATAGCTGACCCAAAAGTAGGTGAACAACATATTTAAGCAAAATACTGTAAATGCAATAGTTTTCAAGTTACAACTGATTTACTCAATAGTGATGACCTAAAAGTAGCTATTACTCAGCTATGCCATGAGCTACAGGTCTGAAATTTTACTATGTTATAGCTGACCCAAAAGTAGCTGAATAACATATTTATACGAAATTCTCTAAATGCAATAGTTTTCCAATTACAACCGATTTACTCAATAGTGAGAACTTCAAAGTAGCTATTACTCAGCTATGCAATGAGCCACAGATCTGAAACTTCACTATGTTATAGCTGATCCCAAAATAGGTGAATAACTTATTGAAACAAAATACTCTAAATGCAATAATTTCCAAGTTATAAGCAATTTACTCAACAGTGATAACCTAAAAGTAGCTATTACTCAGCTATGCAATGAGCCACAGGTCTGGAACTTCACTATGTTATAGCTGACCCCAAAATAGGTGAATAACATATTGCAACAAAATACTCTAAATGCAATAGTTTTCAAGTTACAAGTGATTTACTCAACAGTGATAACCTAAAAGTAGCTATTACTCAGCTATGCCATGAGCTACAGGTCTGAAATTTTACTATGTTATATCTGACCCAAAAGTAGCTGAATAACATATTTATACTAAATTCTCTAAATGCAATAGTTTTCAAATTACAAGTGATTTACTCAACACTGAGAACTTCAAAGTAGCTATTACTCAGCTATGCAATGAGTCACAGGTCTGGAACTTCACTATGTTATAGCTGACCTCAAAATAGGTGAATAACATATTGAAACAAAATACTCTAAATGCAATAATTTCCAAGTTATAAGCAATTTACTCAACAGTGATAACCTAAAAGTAGCTATTACTCAGCTATGCCATGAGCTACAGGTCTGAAATTTTACTATGTTATAGCTGACCCAAAAGTAGGTGAACAACATATTTAAGCAAAATACTGTAAATGCAATAGTTTTCAAGTTACAACTGATTTACTCAATAGTGATGACCTAAAAGTAGATATTACTCAGCTATGCCATGAGCTACAGGTCTAAAATTTTACTATGTTATAGCTGACCCAAAAGTAGCTGAATAACATATTTATACTAAATTCTCTAAATGCAATAGTTTTGAAATTACAACTGATTTACTCAATAGTGAGAACCTCAAAGTAGTTATTACTCAGCTATGCAATGAGCTACAGGTCTGAAATTTTACTATGTTATAGCTGACCCAAAAGTAGGTGAACAACATATTTAAGCAAAATACTGTAAATGCAATAGTTTTCAAGTTACAACTGATTTACTCAATAGTGATGACCTAAAAGTAGCTATTACTCAGCTATGCCATGAGCTACAGGTCTGAAATTTTACTATGTTATAGCTGACCCAAAAGTAGCTGAATAACATATTTATACGAAATTCTCTAAATGCAATAGTTTTTAAGTTACAAGTGATTCTACTCATGATGGAAGTTACTGAAAAGCCCAAAAGTAGCTATTACTCACTTAGCTATTGAGACAGGCACCCAACTTACTCACCATATTGTAGCTATAAAAAAAGTAGCTGAATAACATATTTTAACAAAATGCTCTGGATGCAATAGTTTTCAAGTTATAAATGATTTTGTGCATGATTTCATGAATTTTAATGCATTAAAAATTATTAAAAAAATTTATTTTAAAAAAAGTAAGACAGATCCAGGTCTCATACTCACACAAGAGAATCTACCTCTGGCCTAGTACATATATGCAAGATATGAGAGAAATCCCTGCAATAGTCACTGAGAAAATTGTGATTAAGTGTTGAAATTTTCACACTTTTGGTGGGGGTACCCCCCTTGTAATGTCTCTAGCAAACAGACGAACAGACAGATTTGCATGCCTTGAACAATTTTTCATCCTCGATAGATAAGGTATCTTTTAAAAAAAACAGCACGTCTCTAGGCCTTGTAGTTTTGGAGGAGAAGTTGTTCACGCGGACGCGTACGCCCACGCCGCAGAGTGACGACATAATGTCAGCTGACTGACAAGTCAGCTGACATAAAAAGTAGCTGAATAAGTTATTCCAACAAAACACCGAAATCCTGACCGTTTTTGAGATACAGACCAAGTACCCATTTAAAAAAAATTTGGCGAAAAGAAAATGCCTCCCATTCAGGCATCTATGGTCTGATTGATCAGAAAATCCTTTCAGACCTTAGGATTTAGGTCTACAATGTACCTGATAAATTTTATAGCACAGGTGTGTGTGTTTTTTTCTGAAACGCGATGACGGGCTGTTTTGAAAAATGCTTAAGGTTACCTTAAGTAAAGCTTAAGGTCTCTGCAAAGTATCCTCAAAACTTTTCCCGCCCCTATAATTTTAAAGAAAGATAAGAAGGAAAGAAAAATTTGAAAGCCCAAGAAGTTATTCGAGACCATAATCCGGCGGTGATCAGTCGAACTTTCATGAAAACATATAAGCGCCCCTGACTGGTTGCTTAATTATTAAAACAAAAGACCCCACAGCCCCCCAGAAAACCTCTAAATTCTAGTGTTGTAATTACGTAATTTACTGAGTTCCCAAAAAGTGGACTCAGTTGGGCATTTTGGGGTCCCTGGCTGACCTTGAAGTACAAACTTCAAGATCAAATGTCTGTAGGCTATAGAGGAAAAATATATGTCTATTTAATATATCAATCATAAAGAGATTAAACTTTTTATTGAAGAGAAAAAGCCCCAGAATGTGTAAAACTCCTTGAAGACTGTCGAAGAAACACCCGTGGCGGGCATCTTGTTTTTCAAAATGAGGCCAAAAATATTCCAAAGCTAGTATTTTGTAATGATGAATATATCCTGCAGATTTGAGAACTCTATCTATAATATAGTTGTTTTGTGAAACTTCGTGATTTCAGACATGTCAGGCAGTTTCTTACTCATGATGTATCTGTACTTGTGGCTAATGCTCTTGTTAGTAGTCGGTTGGATTACTGCAACTCACTTTCAGGAGCCTCTCCAAGTTCAATCTAGTACGTAAATTACAGTGCATCCAAAATAGTGCAGCCAGAATTGTATCTCACACCAGTCGATACACCAGTATCAGTGTTCGCTCTCGTCAAAAATGAATGCGAGACAGACTGTCTCCCTTCACTTGAAAAGGCGAGACAGCTGTGAAAAAATGTGAGACATGTTTTGCGTCAAGATATTTTAAATATTTAGTTCCAATTTGGGACTGCATAAAATCTTCTTTATTTAAATAATAAGAAATAGATGCTAAACTAAAAGTTCAAATAAATAAAATATTTAATTCTGTTTTTATTTGTCTTTTATTTTTTTTCAAATTTCACTTCTAAACCACATCTTAATGGCCTAATGGCTGGGTGCTACTGGTTTTAAAAAAAAAATTTTTTTTTATATTACTGTTATCTGGATTCATAAAATAAATAAATTGCATTTCTTCTCTTTTCTTTGAAGAAATATATATTTTGTCTCTTCCGATAATAGATGAATTTCTTTGGTCAGTAGTTGTTTCGACCGTTTCGCCTGTGACACAATATGCAGAAGACGAGTTAAAAAATAGACATAAAGCACGGAAATCTCGTGGGAATACCCAAAATCTCACGTGAATTACTGTTAGCTGGATGTATCAAATAAAAGAAACTCACTTTCATGTCTTTCTCACCTATTTCTGAGGAAATATGTACGTCGTCGCTTCCGATAATAGACGAATTTCTTTGGTCAGTAGTTGTTTCGACTGTTTCGCCTGTGACACTCTAAGCAGAAGACGAGTTTAAAAATCAACAAAAAGCACGGAAATCTCGCGAGAATACCCGAATTCTCACGTGAATTACTGTTAGCTGGATATATAAAATAAAATAAACTGCTTTTCATGCTTTTCTCAAACATTTCTATGAGGAAATATGTACGTCGTCGCTTCCGATAATAGACGAATTTCTTCCGTCAGTTTTGACTTTTGAGTGTTTCGCCTGGTAGCGACAGCACAGACGCGTTGGTGAGTTGGTTTTGCGACAACTCGCCCCAGAGTGTGTACAAACTCGCGAAATCGCGCTCGAGAGCGAACACTGCAGTATAACTCCTGCGCTTAAGAAATTGCATTGGCTGCCTGTTGAACAGCGCGTGGTGTTCAAGACAGTCGCACTTGTTTACAAGTTTCTTCACACAGGTTTTCCTAGGTATTTTGCTCCATATCTTTCCTCCTAGAGCAGCTCTTATAGCACCAGGCGCAGCCAAAGTGGTGGCAGTTTCTTTGTGATTCCGAAGTTCTACCCTTCTGTTCATAAATCTGTCAAGCAGTTTGGTAATACTTTTGGTTTTGATGCTCCCACTGTTTGGAATGCTCTTGCTGATGAAATTCGTGCCTCTCCATCCTTGGCCTCTTTCAGAAAGCAGCTTAAAACCTACCTGTACACCAAAGCATACCTACCTTAGTCTGGATCATCTCTTGGTGTTCTTTGTGGTGCTCGACCCCTCTTCTGTCTCTGGATACTGATATTTGGTCGACTGCCTTTTTGGTTTTGCTGCGCCTTAAGAGTCCTCATGTTTTGGGAGATTAAGCACTATAAAAGTCCAATTAGAATCAGAATTAGAATACCTTTTCCCAGAGATAAAGATGACAAACTGGATAGTTGGTTTCTATTTGATTTATATAAACGTAAAGGAAATCCGCTTACAAACATCCAGGAATAGGTTCCCAAAAAGCTACATGTTTTCTAAGAAAAGTCTAGAATATTACACAGAAATGCTTAACAGTGTGTACTTGTAGTATATTTTTGCGATATACACCAAATTAATATCCAAAACATGACATTTAATCAATCAATCAATCAGTTGTCCAAGTGCTTAATCTCCATATCTACGGATTCTAAGGCACACCATCCAATTCGTAAGGCATAAATCATCAAGACATTAGACATGTTCCAAGTTGTACCCAGGGAGGCGATCCGGTGTTCGGTAGTTAAAAGCTATGGTGGAAATGATTTCTGAAATAGGTAGGTTTTTAGTCGACTTTTGAAACACAAGAGATTTGGAGCACTGCGGATATCATGTGGAAGATCATTCCATAACTTCGGGGCATCATATGAGAAACTGTTGTTGAAATGGATCTTTGATTTATGGATGGAAGCACAATAATGAGGAACCTGGAGGAACAAATTTTTGGGGTTGGAACATCTTGTATTCATGGCAGATTTGTACAAGGAGAGATATGGTGCAAAATGCTTAGGCTGGCCAGTAGTGAGGTACTTATAAACCAAAACTAGGGTTTTGAAGATAATACGTTGTCTGATGGGTAGCCAATGAAGTGTCCTCAGAGTGGATATGATGTGAGTGTACATTTAAGCCACAAATAAACCATATTTTAGTTGTGGTTATGTTTCATGTACACGTGTAGAAGAGTTTACAGTTTGGTGTATACTAATTCAAATGAATCCGGTTTTCATTGAATTTCTGCTTTCAAGACCGGTTTCCGAATTTTCTTTCAATCATAACACTACCTTTCATTCTAGAGTGGTAATGGGAAAATCTCTGTACAGTGTGGTGGCGCGATGTACCCAAGCAATATCCATAGTATCCACGGGATGCTATCCGGTGGATACAATAAGTAGTATTAACTACAATGATAATCATATTTTCAATCACATGGACAATGAAAAAATATAAAATTCATGTCATACCTGACTAAATATTTTAAGAAACAGTAAATTCATAGGATTTACCTGAATATTCACTGAATATTCTGAAGGACCATGAATGCTTCCATATAATCCAAAACCAACCACAAATATTCTTCTGTTCACAACAAACCTGTAGAAAATTTGTAAAAGTTATTAAAACCAAACATTGTGCCTCCTCATAGCATATCCCAAGATGGGTCAAATTTCAAAAGAATTCCCCTAAGTGAGGTACAAGGGTCCCTTGTTATGGTGGATCACTATCAATTGACACTGAAGCATCAAAGTCCAAATCAGATATCGTTAAAAGATTCGCAACACATGGTTTCCTTAAATTCTTTCATATTCTGAATCCTTTAGATCAATTATTTGGAAGATACGTCTTTATGAAGACCCTATTTAACCTTGAAGCAAAGGTGAAAGATAAAATCTGATCCCATGAAAAAGTTATCATATCCCATGATGTCCCAAGACTGGATGTGATACCCCAAAACCCTGAATAATAAGAGAGATAACAGGGACTTCTTCAAATGGATCTTGAAGTAAGCATTAGGATCACGCCTGACCAAACAATAATATTCAGAGCCATGATCTTTTACTTTTTTAACATTTTGAACCTAAAGTATCATTATGAAGTGAGATATAAGGGCTTTTTGGTAAATCCATCATTTTTGATCTAGAAGCAGAAGTCAAAGGTCAAGATATCAAAACCACAAGGTTTTCTTAAGCTCCCTTGCAAATAACTTCCTTTGGGTTCTTTCATAACTACAAAACAGGGTAGTTTTTTAGTTAACTACAAAAATAACTTTCCAGTTATCTGTCTGAACGCAGATGTTTGTGAGTGGTGGGATTACGAACTCACAACCAATACATATCCAACTTTCACTTGGGGATATCTGTTATGTGAAATTTCTAATTTTACTGACAAAAGGTATTCAGTTTTGAAATAAGAGTGTAAACCATAGTACAGATTCATTTTAGGAAGGAAGGAGGAAGCCACCACAACACACTGAAAAATGAAATCACAGAGCTTTAACAAGCACTTGTGAAAGTGCCCAGCAGAATTTTATATATATTTGGTCATTTGAACCAAAACGTTACTTGGCTTAAATGTTTTTACTCCAGTTTCACTTCATTAAACTTATCTATAAATAAAATTTACACAGTTAAAAAGTGAGGACAATCTATAAAAGCCACAATACTACCTTATTCTATCTGATGTTCCACTGTAACCCCATCGACTTTCAATCTGACAAAACCTGGACACCAGATGCTCCTTGCCTGTGAGACAGCATCGGGGTGTGTCTAAAAACCCCACTGATGGCTTGGGATTTACAGTGAAGTAGAGAAATAGCTGAACCACTTCACGGTCCAAGAGAATGCCACCCTGGGCAGCTCCCTGGGCAAATTCTTCTACGGTCATTAGAGGAAATCTAATCAGTTGAAGAGACCTACCAAGACACTCTCTCTGGTTCTCTGGAGTCAGTGGAAGATTCTGCCTTACACATTCTGCTTCTGCCCACCTTCCAACTGCAGTGAAAAGCTTACACTCCCGTATACCCAATGTATCTCTCTCTAAGACCACACACAGAGTTTCTAGATCAATGTCAGTAAAGCCCTCTGCTGCCAGGGCTTCAGATGTATTCTTGTCAATTGTTTCCAGGCATAATGCAGCTAGCTGTGGCTCATCAAACAATCTGGCTTGGGTGAGTAACATGAAGGCATTATCGCTACTTAAATTCCTCTTTAAAAAATCAACACAGGCTTTTTCAAGGGCAGGGACAGCATACTTCTTGGCAGTGTAAAGAGTTGTCATCACAGTCTCGGGTCCAATACTAACTTCATCCGTGTACAGGAATCTCAACAGAGCAATAAATGCAGCAGGCTCTACATCTGTCAACTCTACTTCACTGGATGTTGTGGCCATACCTCCGTTGAACATGGCATCAAATACAGCACTCCCGATTGAGAGTACAAATTTATGTGCAGGGATTCTCTGCACTTGGTTTCCCTTCCCAACCACAAAGTGAACATCTGCCATGGATTCACTATTGAAAATATAGCTAAGCCTCTCTCTTACTGATTTTCTGGTGGCCTGCCAGTTGTAGGCAACACTTCCATGATTTGACACCTTCTTATCACTCACATCAATAGGAGGTTGCAGCATTGGTTGATAAAGTCCATCGTCTCCACCCAGCAAATCTGCTGCATCTTCTGGCTCTTCTGTATTAAGATGTTCAGATTCATGTCTGCGTCGACGACTCTGGTTACGAGCTTTAGAGTTATTTGCTTGATTTGCACTGTCCCTTACATATGCTGCGACGCCATTGGCACTGCCATTTTCAATATGTTCAGGGGAGTGACTGTTGTACGCTGCTGACAATGGACTTCTCTGCCTTTGGTTTCTTGTGCCACCTTGAACTGAATTACCTACTATAAAAATGAAGACCAGAAAAAATCAGAATATATATTCATATAATTACATATAACTAGAGGATCGCTTGCAAAAAAAAGATAATGTTTTTGCACAGCAAAAACAAAGCATCCCGAAAAGGATATAAAGGTGAGTGGTAAAGTATTAAGAAAATTGCAAATTTAATAAGTAAATTAAATTTTTATAAGTTAATACCCTATCCAATGGACAATAGCTTATCCGGTCGGCGCAGACCGGCCCGCCAAACGTCAGAAAAAGACGTCCTGTGTCTCCACTAGCAGGTCGGTCCGTAGCACCAGTGCACTCGCCAGATGGCGTGTCGTACTTCCTTCCTGTCTAGACAGAGTGACGTCATAGCATCTTTTTTGTTGTCTAAACTTATTAGACCCCTAGTAAGCTGATAGCGGGGTCGGTGGGAGGGTCTCGCGTGTCCATTGGATAGGGTATTAACTTATAAAAATTTAATTTACTTATTAAATTTGCAATTTTATTGCGTTAATACATCCTATCCAATGGACAATAGCTGAATAACTACCGCTTGGTCGGCGGGTAGGTTACTAGGGACTTGTGTGAACTCGTGGAAATTCCTTCTTAAAGCCTGGGTAAACCTTGAAGTTTAAAACCCCTAAGGCTATGGTCGAATATCATCATCCGGTTAACCCGGTTGGAACCGTCAGAGTCGACCTTGTTTCCCCCCCCCCCCCCCCCCCCTTTTTAAAAACAGACCTGCTCTGAGGTAGGGGGAAGAGAGGGATGAGTTCAGTCCCATAAAATTAAGTCTCCCGGAGGAAGTATGTGAGATTTTTTTTTTTTTTTTTTTTTTTTTTTTTTTTTTGCTCCTTAATTATGTGTAGTATAAACAAATATGTATAAGCATTTACATATGTACAGATCTCCTCTAGGTACCAGTCTGTTGGTGGATCTGTTGAGCAGCCACAACCGGTCCGAGATGGTAGAGCTCTGAGTCAGCCCAAGCCACGTCCTTCAGATAGAATTGGGTGAAGGTATTATGAGATTTCCAGTGGCAGGCTGATAAGATCTGCTCCAAGGAGACTCCCGACTGGAAGGCCTTAGAAGCAGCAAAAGCCCTTACATCATGAGCTTTAACTTGATGCAGAGTGTGGGCTTGATGATCAGAGAGCTCATAGCATAGGATCACAGTTTGTTTGATCCATGAGGAGATAGTGGCAGGCGAGATGTCTTTGTCGAAGCCTTTCTTGAAGGAGACAAAAACTAATTGCTTGTCCTGCCTAAGGTCTGAAGTCCTGTCCAAATAGTAGCGTAAGGCTCTGACTGGACAAAGAGACCTATCAGACTTGAGGGATCTATCCAGAGTAGGAGCCAGGGCTGGTATGACCACCGGGGCTACACTCTCCGGACCCTCCTTGGCCAGCTGATTCTTGGAGAGGAAGCTGGGGGATGGAAACAGAGACACCTTAGACCAGTCCGACTGGTGTCTGATGTTTTTATGCTGCCATGCATGGATCTCACTCCTTCTTTTGCCAGAGCCAAGGGCCAAAAGGAAGACAGTTTTGAAGGTCAGATGCTTCAGAGATGCTTCCCTAAGAGGTTCAAAAGGGGGCTTTGTCAGCTGGTGTAGTACCAGGGAAAGATTCCAGGAAGGTATTCCCCTCCGCCCTTTGGGTCTGTCTCTGTGGAAACTTTCCAAGAGACGAGTGAGATTATGATCTTTGCTGATATTTAGGGTTGTATCACCTAGTTTATCAGCAATGGCAGACCTGTATCCATCAATGGTGCTGGGCTGCAACTTCTTTTCCTCAAAGAGGTACATCAGGAAGTCAGCCACCGACTTTACAGGTGGTGACCTGAAGTCCACCTGATTAGTGTAGCACCACTTTGTAAAAAGGGTCCACTTTGCCTCATAGACTGATCTGGTTGATTTTCTTTGAGGAGCCTCAATTCTTGCTGCCACTGCCTCAGAGAAACCTTGTTCTTTGATTTTTGCGGCTCTAGGAGCCAAGCATGGAGATTTAGATTTGTCAGATTTCTGTGAGGAATCTGATTGAAGGGCTGCGTTAGCAGATTGGGCAGGTTGGGCAGACTGAGAGGGGCCCGACTGGACATGGCCACTAGGTCCCAAAACCAGGGCATGTTGGGCCATCCCGGCGCAATAAGAATGAGTCTTTTGCACGGGGAGTCCAGTAGCTTCTCCACCGCTTTGCTCAATATGGCGGTCGGTGGGAAGGCGTATGCATCCAGATCGTCCCATGGCAGAGTGAGTGCATCCACTGCTACAGCCAGGGTGTCCGGTACTGGAGAGACAAACTGAGGTAACTTGCGGTTGAACCTCGTGGCAAATAGGTCTATCTGAGGCCGGTGCCATTGTGTGCATAGTTGTTGAAAAACTGCTGGTAGGAGGGACCATTCGGTTTGGATGGTCTGACCCAGTCTGGATAGCTTGTCGGCTATCACATTGAGGTGGCCCGGGATATGCCGGGCCTTTAGGGTCACCTGTCTGTGGGAACACCAGGTTAAGATTCTCCACAGGAGGGCACAGAGTGGGCCTGACCTCATGCCTCCTTCTTTGTTTATGTAAGCGACTACCGTAGTATTGTCGGTTGCCACTAGGACTATTTTGCCCACACAGAGACTTTGGAACTCTTTGAGGGCTAGGAGAACCGCTTTGAGTTCTAGGTAGTTTATGTGCAGCTTGCTTTCTGGTACCGACCAGGACCCTCTTGCCATGGACTCGTTTAAGTGAGCGCCCCACCCTTCTTTTGAGGCGTCTGTAAATATTTGCAGAGCGTGCCTCATAGGGTGTAACGGTTGTCCTTGGAGGACATTGCTTTCTTCCAGCCACCAGCATAAATGTGGGTGCAGGGACCTGGGTAGAGGGATGACCTTTTCTAAGGATTCCGGTACCCTCCAGTTGTTTTTGAGATGCCACTGAATGGGTCTCATGTGTAATCGGCCTAAGTGAACTTGCTTCTCTGTGGCTGTTAACAGACCTATCAAGGACATGAACTGCCGGGCCGGACAGGCCGGCAGCAATAAAAGTTGTTGTATTTTTCCCTGGAGGCTTTGCCACCGGTCCGGTGTCGGTCGGACCCGACCGGACTTGAGGTCGAACTGGTAGCCTACGAAGTTGAAGACTTGTTTGGGTTCCAGCTCTGATTTTTCCAAATTCACTAACCAGCCTAGATCCTGGTATATTTTTACCAGTATCTGAGTATGTTGGAGACAGGCCTGGGGGGATTTGGCTCTTACTAACCAGTCGTCTAGGTACTGGTGGATTCTTATACCCTTGTGCATGGCCATTAGCTTCACTTCCTTTGTGATTACAGTGAATTCCATGGGTGCTGTGGATAGACCAAAGGGAAGAGCTTTGAACTGGTAGGTTTGGTCCTGGACCTGAAATCTGAGGTATTTCCGGGACTGTTTCTGTATCGGTATGTGGAAATAAGCATCCTTGAAGTCCACCGACGTTACCCATTCCCCTTGTAAGAGGGAGGTTCTGATGGTTTCCGGTGTTTTCATCTTGAATTTCTCTACTTTGAGGAATTGGTTCAGATGGCTGAGGTCCAATATAGGTCTCCATTTGTTGTTGGGTTTGGGGACTAAAAAGAGTCGGTTGTAAAACCCTAGCGAGGTCTGATGGTGAACCTGTTCTACAGCATTTTTGTCGATAAGCTGATGCAATGCCTCTAACAGGTAGCTGTTCCTGAGAGGATTGGCATAGCAGCTTACGACTGTGGGAATTCTTGTGAGGTTTGGTCGGATCCGGAAAGGGAGGGTGTAGCCCTCTCGCAGGATTTGAACTACTTTGGGACCGGCACCCCGGTCCAGCCAAGTCTGCCAAAAATTTTGCAGTCTGGCCCCTACAGGCAGAGTGAGGGCAGCATTTGGTACATTTGGAACAGAATTGGCATAAGACAATGGAGTGACACAAGAAACACTTTTCACAGATTTTAATTGACACCTTTTTACTTGACATTCTGGCACCCCGGGACTTATCCCTTTCTTTTGTGGAAGCCCGGGTGCAGAAGGTACAAATTTGACAACAGGAGGCTTTACATTTAAAGTCACTAAATTGTTCAATGTATGGTCCGTGTGGAAAGTCCCGGTCATCAACTGGCTTGTATCCTTGTGTACATAATAATTGTCATTTATAGTGTTGGTGACCGCGGGAAGGTCGGGAAGAGAAGTTAGAGGCTTTTCCCCTGCCTCGCTTGAAGGGTCGCCTGTTGATATTCTTCCAGGCGGGTCTGTCCTGTTTTCCCTCCGACCGACTCTCCTGTTTCTTATCAGGGCGTTCATATGGGTGAAAACGTTGCCTAGTATGCGAAGTGGTGGCAGTCGGGTGACTCTTACTATCATACAAGGCAATCTCTTCCTCAGCCTTTTTAACAACTGTTTCTGTAAACAAGGTGGCTATATGGAGTGGGCCGGTCCTAAGGGCAGCAAACGTGTCTGGTTTCACTCCGTTCTTTAGATGGCTGAGATATGAATCCCGACGGGCCAAGGCAAGGTTCCCCATGGTAATGAAAACAAAGTCTGTCAAGTGCTCCATTGCCTTGGCTGTGGCCTGTGTGATGCTAGAATTGAATTCCATAAGGAATTGTAATTCTTCAGAGGCGTCGGATAGTTTCTTGGACACTTTACCTTTATTGTCTGAACGTATAACTTTCAACTGTGCTTGCATGTCCCCTTGCACTTTAAACAAACAGCGATTGAAGCTGGCCGTTTGATTACACACTACTGAGGCCTCTCTGGCCGTCCTCTCCCAGCGCCTGAGTGTATCTTGAGAAATTCTACGCGAAGCTGGGGGTGTAGCTGCTAAGGCGGCTTTCCTGGCTATTCTCCCAAAACTGTTATTCAACTTAGCCGGGCCTGTATGCCAACTGGTGACTGTGGCTGGATCTAACTGTTGGTCAGAGTAAAGACCATACCATTTAGTCTGTGGTTTTGGAGGCCGGAGGAAATGGTCCATGGGAAGACTACCGGCTTCAGTGGTTCTGGAGGGGTATCCCTCAGTCATGTTGAGGTTGAGTTTAGCTAATTTCCGGCAGAGCCAGTCCTCTGTAGGCATTTGTACTGAAATTTTGCTGGGTGCCGGAGCCTTGGGGCCCGCGAAGGGGTTGTCGTCTGAAGGGTTTGAGCTGTCCATATCAGGAATATGAGACCACCCCATGAAGGAACGTATGCCTCTCATAGTTTCCCGGTAGGTTTGCTCTTCTGACGTCGGAAGTTCTTGATCAAATTCCTGGTCGTCGGACAAATCTCCCTCCTCTACAAAAAGTTCCACCGGAGGAGTGTCAGAAAGCTGACTCTGGGTATCTGAGTCCAAACTAGAAATACTGTCTTTTCTGCCCGCCTGAGGGGTCGGTGAAAATGAGCCGGTTGAACTCAAAGGTCGGTCGGAGGGAGGGTGGTCGGATGTCTCAACAGGAAGAGTTGAAGGTCGGTGAGAGTCTGAGCTAGGCTTGCCGGTCGACTTATGCTTCTGAGAAGCGGTGTCTGGACCAGTGCGCCCTTGTGTAGCAGTGTTAGTCTTAGATTTTAGCTTACCGGCCGACTTTTGCTGCGAAGCAATAATGTCTGGGCCAGTGCGCTTAACAGTTGAAGAACCTTGTGAAGCATGTTCTGAGGGCAGCTTACCGGCCGACGGCTGCAAGGCAGCACTAGAGTCTGGGCCAGTGCGCTGTGAGATGTCCAGAGACTTTTCACTTGGATGAAAAAAGGGTTCAGAGTCACGTGAAACATTTCCTGGTGGAGGGTGATCTGGAGCGACCCTGACATCTGAAGAGAAGGTAGGTTCTATGGATCTGGCTAAGAGTAAGGCTTCTAGCCTATTGAAACGATCCGACCATTTGTCCTCAAGGGCTGAAAACTTTTCTTCCGTGGCAGAAGAGAGAGTTGAAGATGAAGATTTCTTGGTTTTAGCAGGGGGCTTTTCCTTTTTGAGTTTCTTATCAGGTGGTGCAGGCGATTTATCAGCACTAGGCCCACTAACAACCCCAATGACGGAGACACTGGCAGGGTCTACAAGATCGTCCGTGGGTTGGGTATTATCCAAACGTTTTGCCTCCCTTTTCTCTTTCTTGATTTTATAAGATGGAGTAGAGATCTGGGCACGTTGCTCAGGGGTGAAAGAATTACAGAGAGTACAGTCTGCAGTGTCTTTGTTAGCAATACACGGTTCCTCACCTTTCCCCTTTTCCCTACAACGTGCGCAGAAGGCATGTCCGTCGAAAATAGCCATTGCATGGCCACAACTCCCTCTCTTCTGGCCAGGTGAAGACACAGTTCATAAAATATAGTTGTAACTTCAAAATAATAAGATTCAAGACGATTTCCAAGCAATAAACTTCAAAAAACACAATTTCTGGCAGAGATAAAATTTTCCACTGTGCACTGGTTCGCGCCAAACGAAAAAGATGCTATGACGTCACTCTGTCTAGACAGGAAGGAAGTACGACACGCCATCTGGCGAGTGCACTGGTGCTACGGACCGACCTGCTAGTGGAGACACAGGACGTCTTTTTCTGACGTTTGGCGGGCCGGTCTGCGCCGACCGGATAAGCTATTGTCCATTGGATAGGATGTATTAACGCAATAAAATACTCTGCTTTTAGCCTTATACTGTTGTGGCAACCAAAGTCTGCGTAGTCTGCTCTATCTAGCACGGATTTCCAAATATAAGCATTTTTGTGTTTTGCATTTTTTGCGAAAAATTCGAAAATTCAAAATGGCCTCCATTTTTGGCGAGATAAAATTTTTTTTGAAAATTGGGATGGCTATCGTTGAAATCGCTCTCTCTAGCATGGTTTTCGAGATATAAGCATTTTTGTGGTTTGCAATTTTTGCGAAAAATTCGAAATTCAAAATGGCTGCCATTTTGGCCGAGACAAAAATTTTTGAAAATTGGGATGGCTACTCTGCAGAGATACCCTGTGGATCAAAAATTTCGTCGAAATCGCTCTATATAGCACAGTTTTCAAGATATAAGCATTTTTGTGTTTTGAAATTTTTGCGAAAAATTCAAAATGGCCACCATTATGGGCAAGAAATTTTTTTTTGAAAATTGGGATGGCCACTCTGTAGAGATACCCTGTGGGTCAAAATTTCGTCAAAATCGCTCTATCTAGCACGGTTTTTGAGATATAAGTATTTTTGTGTTTTGCAATTTTTGCGCAAAATTCGAAAATTCAAAATGGCCACCATTTTGGGCGAGACAAAAATTTTTTGAAAATTGGGATGGCCACTCTGCAGAGATACCCTGAGGGTCAAAAATTTCGTTGAAATCGCTCTATCTAGCATGGTTTTCGAGATATAAGCATTGTTTTGTGTTTTGGAATTTTTGCGAAAAATTCGAAAATTCAAAATGGCCGCCAGTTTTTGCGAGACAAAATTTTTTTGAAAATTGGGATGGCTACTCTCTATAAACACCCTGTGGGACAAAAACTTCGTCGAAATCGCTCTATCTCGCACGGTTTTCGAGATATAAGCATTTTTGTGTTTTCCTTATTTGGAAAATTCGTAATGATTAATTAATCATTAATTACTCGGCCATTTCTTAACCAATCAATGCCAAAATCTAATCATTTCCAGATTTTAATAGAATGAATGTATTTGACAAGTTTCAGGTGAATTGATAAAATTCCTTTCAAGTTATCATCCGGACAAGCTTACCCATCGAAAAAAAGACATTTTTGGTCATGTGACCTCTCTGATTGGTCGAAATGTCACTGCAGCATATTCTAAAAATTCCCAAAGGCTACTGCATACACCTGCCAAATTTGAAAAGAATCTGCCCAACGGTCACAGTTATAAGGAAAACGAAACGCGGAGCCGGCAGAGCCTGATTTTCTCCCATACACAAAAAAGCGTCCCTTAACTATTAATTTGTAATTGGGATGGGTTGGTGGCATATCTTTCATTTCAGTATCCCACCCATGTAAAATTGATTTAATTCCAGCATCCCAAAACTTTATCAGTTTTAGTGCTTCTCCAAATCAATAGGCCAACTAACAGGAACTAGAGCTCATGAAAACAAAACATGGAAGCTACATTTCTAGAAATCGCTACAAAAGTCTAAAAGAGTCTTATTTCCTCGGATTTAGGGTTTGTTTCTAATATTTTAACTCTTGTTTCAATTATATATGTTGTGTCAGAAAGTCCAATCCATCAGAATTTCAAATCCTGTCATCAGAAAGTCCAATCCCTCTATTGAATAAGAAAATTGCTCTAAGCTATGAATCTGAAGTTTTGACATCAGAATGAAATTCCGATGGATTGGACTTTCTGATTCTCCTGTATCAGAAAGCCAAATCCATCAGAAAGTCCAATTCTGTTCTATCTTTATTATGAGATTGCTCTGAGGTACGAAATTTGAAGTTCTGTTATCAAGATTTGAAATTCTGATGGATTGGACTTTCTGATCCCCTGTATCAGAAAGTCAAATCCATCAGAAAGTCCAATTCCGTTCTATCTTTATTATGAGATTGCTCTGAGGTACGAAATGTGAAGTTCTGTTATCAAGATTTGAAATCCTGATGGATTGGACTTTCTGATTCCCCTGTATCAGAAAGTCAAATCCATCAGAAAGTCTAATTCTGTTCTGTCTTTATTATGAGATTCCTCTGAGGTATGAAATTTGAAGTTCTGTTATCAAGATTTGAAATTCTGAGGATTGGACTTCTGACACTGGAGAATGTGCATTAAATAAAGTTTACTGAAAAATCGCTTTTATCTTTATCCCTATTAGTTGCAGTCCTTTCCAAAAAGTAACACAATAAGACTTTCTGATGTCTCTGATTCTCCAGTATCGGAAAGTCCAATCCATCAGAATTTGAAATTTTATGACTCCAAATTTCGTACCTCAGAGCAAATCTCTAATTAAATAACAGAATTGGACTTTCTGACATCAGAACTTCCAATTGGACTTTCTGACAAATGATTTTGTCATAATTTCAAATTGTGACAAAAAAAATCCATCAGAAAGTCCAATTGGACTTTGTGATGTCAGAATTTCAAATTCTGATGGATTGGACTTTCTGACACGACATATATTGATTATCACAATGCGGGTTGTAAACTCTTGTCACAGTGCTTCACCTTTGTGCTTCTAAACCGCCTATTGGACTTATATCCAAAGGGCCAAAAAAATTTTCAAAATCGCTCTATCTCTAATGTTTCCAGGAAAAACTTTCTCAATATCCGCCAAAAGTCAAGATGGCGGCCAAAATTCAGAGAATTCAACATTTTTCAGAGGCACTATACCTCAGGTCTCATGTACCCAAAGGTTCAAAATTTGCTCAAACCTGTAACAGTTTCCAAGAAATTTGTGAATTACTCAAATTTATAGCTAATTTTACTAAAATAGCTACTACTCACATACCTACACCGATAGATTTGCATAACAGTAAACACACTGTACCTTGGGAAAAAGTAGCTGAGCCTGTGCCTTTAATTGACAACAAATTGAAGGGTTGGAAAACGATAAGATATTTACTTGAAATACCTAATTAGCCATTCATAATACAACTATGGAGCTATCACACCTGAAAGCAATACTATAGTCTCTTTAATCCTCCACAACAAATTCATTTGGCGAAAAACAGGGTGCATTTGATTAATCAAATGTGGAGACCTAAGTTTTCAAATGTGTACATTAGCTATAACTCAAATATAAATAAGAACCATGAAGGGCTTTTTGAAGACTTTTGAGGACAAAATGTGTGATATACTGATAGAATATTGTAAAATACTGTGAAATATTTGTTGTAGTTGAATATTTTGTTAAACTTTAAGTTAAAACAAATTTGTAATGCAAATTTGTATCCACCGGAGAGACAACTCACCAAAGCCAGTGAACCATTGTTTGACTTTGAAGGAGGGTCCAAAGGTAAAAGCTAACATCAGAAGATTCCCAGCCCGTGATATCCTAAAAGTTGGTTTCATATTGCAAACCTGTAGGATCAATAATAAGCGAGTTATAAGCATTTTAAAGTTTGGCTATCCTCGTTTGACCTCTAAGGACGGTTCCAAGGTCAAATCTGACGACATCAGAAGATTCCCAGCCCATGATTTCCTATAAGTTGGTTTCACAATGAAAACCACTAGGACATATAAGAAGCGAGTTATGAGCACTTTTAAGTTTGGTTATAATCATTTGACCTTGAAGAAGGGGTCCAAGGTCAAATCTGAACACTTCAGAAGATTCCCAGCCCATAATTTCATATAAGTTGGTTTCACATTGCAAACCACTAGGACCAACAATAAGCAAGTTATAAGTAATTTTAAGTTTGCCTGTCTTCATTTGACCTTGAAGGAAAGGTCAAAGGTCAAATCTGACCACATCAGAAGATTCCCAGCCCATGATTTCCTATAAATTGGTTTCACATTGCAAACCTCTAGGACCAACAATAAGCAAGTTATAAGTAATTTTAAGTTTGCCTGTCTTCATTTGACCTTGAAGGAAAGGTCAAAGGTCAAATCTGACCACATCAGAAGATTCCCAGCCCATGATTTCCTATACGTTAGTTTCACATTGCAAACCACTAAGACCAATAATAAGCGAGTTATAAGCACTTTTAAGTTTGGGTATCCACGTTTGACCTTGGAGGAGAGGTCCAAAGTCAAATCTGACCACATCAAATGATTCCCAGCCCATGATTTCCAATAAGTTAGTTTCACACGGCAAACCACTAGGACCAATAATAAGTGAGTTATAAGCACTTTTAAGTTTGGGTATCATCGTTTGACCTTAGAGGAGAGGTCCAAGGTAAAATCTGACCACATCAAGAGATTCCAAGCCCATGATTTCCTACAAGGTGGTTTCCCATTGCAAACCCCTAGGACCAATAATAAGCGAGTTATAAGCATTTTTAAGTTTGGCTATCCTTGTTTGACCTTGAAGAAGGGTTCCAAGGTCAAATCTGACCACATCAGAAGATTCCCAGCCCATGATTTCCTATAAGGTGGTTTCACATTACAAACCACTAGGACAATTATTAACACTTTTAAGTTTGGGTATCCACGTGTGACCTTGGAGGAGAGGTCCAAAGTCAAATCTGACCACATCAAGAGATTCCAAGCCCTTGATTTCCTATAAGTTGGTTTCGCATTGCAAACCTCTAGGTCCAATAATAAGCGAGTTATAAGCATTTTTAAGTTTGGCTATCCTTGTTTGACCTTGAAGGAGGGTTCCAAGGTCAAATCTGACCACATCAGAAGATTCCCAGCCCATGATTTCCTACAAGTTGGTTTCACATTGCAAACCTCTAGGACATACATTAATAAGCAAGTTATTAGCACTTTTAAGTTTGGGTATCCTCATTTGACCTTGAAGGAGGGGTCAAGGTCAAATCTGACCACATCAAATGATTCCCAGCCCGTGATTTCCTATAGGTTGGTTTCACATTGCAATCATCAAGGACCAATAATAAGCGAGATATAGACACTTTTAAAGTCCGCTACGTGTGGTACTTTGGCACTCTGTCGATAGCCTTGAATTAAGAGCTTCAAGGTCAAATGTCTGCAAGGTTGTAGAGGACATGTACATCTGTTATGCATATCACCTATGAAGAGATTCAACCTTCTACCTCTGAGAACCAGCCAGTAGAAATAGGTAGATAATTTTCAAAGAAATGCCCGCGGTGGCCATCTTGTTTTTCAGAATGAGGCTAATTTCAGTCCCAGAGAAGCTTACTTCCCAATGAATATATCCTGCAAATTTGGTGAACCTAGCTGGTGTAGTTTTCCTCTGAGAGCGTTAACACAGAAAATCTCTCTATGCGTGGCGACGGCCTAGCGAACGCTAAACCAAAGTATCCACCGGATGCCTCCAGTGGATACAATAATGAATATGCGACGAAACTGGTTTTGATTAAAAGAAAACAAGGCCACTGCTGCAGCAGTTATCTCCCGGAGAACGAAAGGAAATATAAGGCCTTTGTAGTAAGATAACCCCACCTGACATTGAAAAAGGGCTCAAAGGTAAAAGTCAGCAATGGGAAAAGTCTCAGGTCATGACTTGCTTTAGTTGTTTTCACATTTGGAACCCCTAGTAGCAATGATAAGGGAGATATAAGGCCTTTTTAATAGGATAACATGTGATATGACGTCCATTTTGGTTTCGAAACTAGGCCAAAACAAGCATTCTGACGCATGCATTTATCAATTTTATTGTGAGATGGAGGCACATGTAGAAGTGAAAAGAAGTTTAATGTTTGATTGCAATACTTTTAAAGACAAAAGGCATTTACTCATTTTAGGAGCTATTACTCTGCCATCCAAAGAGCTACAGTTCTGCAACTTTATTATGCAGTAGATCAACCCAAAGTAGGTGAAGGACATATTTAGAAGAAATTGCCTACCTGTAACATTTTTAGAGATAAAAGACATTTACTCATTTTAGTGGCGATTACTCTGCCATCCAAAGAGCTACAGTTCTGCAACTTCACTATGTGGTAGATTGCCCAAAAGTAGGTGAAGGACTTACTTAGAAGAAATTGTCTATGTGCAATACTTTTAAAGATAAAAGACATTTACTCATTTAAGTACCTGTTACTCAGCTATACAAAGACCTACAGTTGTGCAACTTCTCTACGTGGTAGATCACCCAATAGTAGGTGAACAACTTATTTAGAAGAAATTGCCTATCTGCAATACTTTTAGAGATAAAAGACATTTACTCATTTTAGCAGGTATATGACTCAGCTACGCAAAGAGCTATAGATGTGCAACTTCACTATGTGGTAGATCACCCAAAAGGTGAATCAGTTATTCAGAAGAATTTGACTTTTCATAACACTTTTAGAGATAAAAGACATTTAATCATTTTAGTAACTGTTACTCAGCTATGGAAAGAGCTACAGTTCTGCAACTTAACTATGTGGTAGATCACCCAAAAGTAGGTGAATGACTTATTTAGAAGAAATTGCCTACCTGTAATACTTTTAGAGATAAAAGACATTAACTCATTTTAGTAGCTATTACTCAGCTATCCAAAGAGCTACAGTTCTGCAACTTCACTATGTGGTAGATCACCCAAAAGTAGGCGAATGACTTATTTAGAAGAAATTGCCTACCTGTAATACTTTTAGAGATAAAAGACATTTACTCATTTTAGTAGCTATTACTCAGCTGTCCAAAGAGCTACAGTTCTGCAACTTCACTATGTGGTAGATCACCCAAAAGTAGGTGAATGATTTATTTAGAAGAAATTGTGTGTATGAAATACTTTTAGAGATAAAAGGCATTTACTCATTTTAGTAGCTATGAGTGTGCTATGCAAAAAGCTATAGATCTGAAACTTCACTATGTGGTAGATCAGCCATAAGTAGGTGAATGACTTATTTAGAAGAAATTGCCTACCTATAATACTTTTAGAGATAAAAGACATTTACTCATTTTAGTAGCTATTACTCAGCTATCTACTCACTTAGCTATTGACCTACATGTGCAAAAGCAACAAAAATATAAAGAACACAGGAAAGTAAGATTATCAAAAACTAGATGAATAACAAATAAAAAGATTTGCCTAACTTTAATACTTGTGAAGGTATTTGACATTTATTTCCATCAAAATTTTGCTACAAATAAGAAAATAGCTATCGCTCGCTTATGACATGCAATGGAACCCCAAACGATATGCCATCTTATAGTTAAGGAAAAAGTAACTGAACAAATTATTTTAGGAAAATACTGTAACTGCAGTAGTTTTTGAGTTACAATAGATTTACTCAACAGTTAGAATTTCAAAGTAGCTATTACTCTGCTATCCAATGTGCAACAGGTCTGAAACTTTACTATCTGATAGCTTATGAAAAACTGGATGAACTAGAGGATCACTCGCAAAAAAAAAGATAATGTTTTTGCATAGCAAAAACAAAGCGTCCCGAAAAGGATATAAAGGTGAGTGCTAAAGTATTAAGAAAATGTTCCATTTCTAGCCTTATACTGTTGTGGCAACCAAAGTCAGCGCAGTCTGCTCTATCTAGCATGGTTTTCAAGATATAAGCATTTTTGTGTGTTGCAATTTTTGCGTAAAATTCAAAAATTCAAAATGGCCGCCATTTTTGGTGAGTCAAAATTTTTTTTGAAAATTGGCATGGCTACTCTGCAGAGATACCCTGCGGGTCAAACATTTCGTCGAAAACGCTCTATCTAGCACGGTTTTCGAGATATAAGCATTTTTATGTTTTGCAATTTTTGCGAAAAATTCGAAAATTCAAAATGGCCGCCATTTTTGGCGAGACAAAATTTTTTTCAAAATTGGCATAGATATGTGGGTCAAAAATTTTGTCGAAATCGCTCTACCTAGCACGGTTTTCGAGTTATAAGCATTTTTGTGTTTTCCTTATTTGGAAAATTCATAATGATGAATTAATTACTCGGCCATTTCTTAACCAATCAATGCCAAAATCTAATCATTTCCAGATTTTAATAGAATGAATGTATTTGCCAAGTTTCAGGTGAATTGATAAAATCCCTTTCAAGTTATCATCCGGACAAGCTTCCCCATTAAAAATGACATTTTTGGTCATGTGACCTCTCTGATTGGTTGAAATGTCACTGCAGCATATTCAAAAAATTCCCCAAGGCTACTGCA
The DNA here is from genome assembly GCA_964017235.1 of Sabellastarte sp. h YS-2021. Taxonomy (NCBI): domain Eukaryota; kingdom Metazoa; phylum Annelida; class Polychaeta; order Sabellida; family Sabellidae; genus Sabellastarte; species Sabellastarte sp. h YS-2021. Next base: position 145,472,367 of record OZ024928.1, read on the forward strand.
TAAACCTGCCAAATTTGAAAAGAATCCGCCTAACGGTTACAGAGTTATAAGGAAAACAAAATGCGGAGCCGCTGGAGCCAGCAGAGCCGCCGGAGCCTGAAGGTCTCCCTTACACAAACATGCGGGACGCTTAATAACATATTTGAAAATATTTCGCTAACTTGAATACCTTTGAAGATATTTGAAATTTACTTATGTTGTTATTTTGCTACAAATAAGAAAATAGCTATTACTCACTTATGGCATGCAATAGAACCCCAAACTATATGCCATCTTATAGTTAAGGACAAAGTAGCTGAATAACATATTTTAGGAAAATACTCTAACTGCAATAGTTTTGGAGTTACAATGGATTTACTCAACAGTCACAATTTCAAAGTAGCTATTACTCAGCTATGGAATGTGCAACAGGTCTGAAACTTTACTATCTGATAGCTTACCAAAAACTAGATGAATAACATATTTGAAAAGAATTCCATAACTTTAATACTTTTGAAGATATTTGACATTTACTTATGTCATTATTTTGCTACAAATAAGAAAATAGCTATTACTCACTTATGGCACGCAATAGAACTCCAAACTATATGCCATCTTATAGCTAAGGACAAAGTAGCTGAACAACATATTTGAAGAAAAAGCTGTAACTGCAGTAGTTTTTGAGTTTTGAGCCCTTTACTCCAAGTAGCTAAGATTGCTATTACTCACTTATCTTTAGGCCTAAGTCCATAAAACCAAAAAAATTTTCAAGGGCGTGAAAATTCATTGGGACAATTAATTTACAAAAAAATCTGTAGCTGTAGTAGTTTTGGAGAAATCTGCGTGACTAACTAACGCACGCACGCACACACAGGCATCATTTCATAATCTCCCTCCTGGGCTAAAGCCCGGCGGGAGATAATACTGTCAGGCTAACTTTCTTAGCCATATATCTTTTGTGGAAATTCGATGAACCTAGATACAATATTTCAAGTTTTGTTTTTCAAAATAAGGCCAAAATTTTTCTCAGGCAAAACATTTGTAGGCCAGGTCTTTTCATGGTCTATCTTTACATTCTGAAGCCATAGCACCAATAATAAGGGAGAAATAAGGATGTTTTAGCATGATAACCTGATTTTACCTTGAAGCAGGGGTCAAAGGTCAAATTCAACACCGGGAAAAGATTGCCAGGCCATAACTTCCTACAAGTTGTTTTCACATTCCGAACCTCTAGGAGCAATATTGGGGGAGATATAAGGCCATTTTAATAGGATAACCTCGTTTGACATTAAACATGTGATATGGCGGCCATTTTGTTTTTTGAACGAGGCCAAAATTACTATCAGGCTAGCTTTTCTAGCCATATCGCTTTTGTGCAAATTTGATAAAACTAGCTGGAAGATTTCAAGATTTAGAGCCTTTATGATTTTCAAACAATTAGCTATGGTGGCCATTTCGTTTTTCAAAATGAAGCCAAAAGTTTGTACAGACAGGTTTTCATAGCCATAAACATTCCCTGCAAATTTGGTGAAGATATCTTTATAAATGAATGAGATATTAAGGTTTATGTAAAAACATGACGAACGGACGGACGGACAGGCAGACGGACGCATGTACGGAAGGCGTTTTATAATCTCCCGACCAAGGCCTTCGGCCGCAGGCGGGAGATAACAGTATGTAAGAGGATCAGTGTCTTTCGGTCAGAAAATAGGTTTCCAGTTCATCATCTTCAACAATAAAATACAAGACAAGAGGAGAGTGCCCGTGAACGGGCACTGTGTCAGCTGACTGAATGTTTTTGATTTGTGATGGTGATAATGAGAGGAAAGCATAATTATCAGGGAAAGGGCTGTACAGAAATACAGTAAATGGTAACTGGACAGCATGTTCAAAAGATATTCCAAAGCTGACAGAAGAAAAGGACAAAAAAGTTGTGCCCTGCAAATGGTAATATGAAATAAAGTAACAAGGTAATTGTTTAAGTGTAAAAAGTAGGTTAAAAATATTTAAAGAAATACTATAAATGCAATATCCTCGTTCGACCATGAAGAAGGGGTCCAAAGGTCAAATCTGACCATACCAAAAGATTCCCAGCCAAAGAATTTAGGATGGTTTACCATCCCAAACCTCTCGGACCAATAATAAGTGAGTCATAGGCACTTTTTAAGTTTGGCTCTCCTTGTTTGACCTTGAAGGAGGGGGTCCAAGGTCAAATCCGACCACACAAAAAAATTCCCAGCCCATGATTTCCTGTAGCTTGTTTACCATCCCAAACTTGTAGGACCAATAATAAGCGAGTTCTAAGCAATTGTAAGTTTGGCTATCCTCAATTGACCTTGAAGGAGGGGTCCCAGGTCAAATCTGACCACACCAAAAGAATCCCAGCCCATGATTTCCTATATGTTGGTTTACCATCCCAAACCTCCAAGACCAATAATACGCGAGTTATAAGCACTTTAAGTTTGGCTATCTTCGTTTGACCTGGAAGGAGGGGTCTAAGGTCAAATCCGACCACACCAAAAGATTCCCAGCCCATGATTTTCTATAGGTTGGTTTTCCATTCGAAACCTCTAGGACCAATAATAAGCGAGTTATAAGCACTTTTATGTTTGGCTATCCTCATTGGACCTTGAAGGAGGGTTCCAAGGTCAAATCGATCAATATTAACAGGTTCCCAGCCCATGATTTCCTACAGGTTGGATACAATGATTTACTCAACAGTGAGAACCTGAAAGAAGCTATTGCTCAGCTATGCCATGACATAGAGGTCTGCAATTTCACTATGTTACAGCTGACCAAAACATCTGTGAATAACATATTTAACAAAATACTCTAAATGTAATAATTTTCAAGTTACAACTGATTTACTCAAGAGTGAGAATCTCAAAGTAACTATTACTCAGCTATGCAATGAGCTACACGTCTGAATTTTTGCTCTGTTATAGCTGACCTAAAAGTAGGTGAACAACATATTTAAGCAAAATACTGTAAATGCAATAGTTTTCAAGTTACAACTGATTTACTCAATAGTGAGAACCTGAAAATAGCTATTGCTCAGCTATGCCATGAGCTATAGGTCTGTAATTTCACTATGTTATAGCTAACCCAAAAGTAGGTGAACAATATATTTTAACAAAATACTCCAAATGCAATATTTTTCAAGTTATAGCTGATTTACTCAACAGTCAGTGCTTGAGAATAGCTATTGCTCAGTTGTGCCATGAGCTACAGGTCTGTAATTTCACTATGTTATAGCTGACCCAAAAGTAGCTGAATAACATATTTGCACAAATTTCTGTAAAGGCAATAGTTTTCCAATTACAACTGATTTACTCAACAGTAAGAACTTCAAAGTAGCCATTACTCAGCTATGCAATGAGCCACAGGTCTGGAACTTCACTATGTTATAGCTGACCCCAAAATAGGTGAATAACATATTGCAACAAAATACTCTAAATGCAATAGTTTTCAAGTTATAAGTGATTTACTCAACATTCAGAACTTCAAAGTAGCTATTACTCAGCTATGCAATGAGTCACAGGTCTGGAACTTCACTATGTTATAGCTGACCCCAAAATAGGTGAATAACATATTGAAACAAAATACTCTAAATGCAATAATTTCCAAGTTATAAGCGATTTACTCAACAGTGATAACCTAAAAGTAGCTATTACTCAGCTATGCCATGAGCTACAGGTCTGAAATTTTACTATGTTATAGCTGACCCAAAAGTAGGTGAACAACATATTTAAGCAAAATACTGTAAATGCAATAGTTTTCAAGTTACAACTGATTTACTCAATAGTGATGACCTAAAAGTAGCTATTACTCAGCTATGCCATGAGCTACAGGTCTGATATTTTACTATGTTATAGCTGACCCAAAAGTAGCTGAATAACATATTTATACTAAATTCTCTAAATGCAATAGTTTTGAAGTTATAAGCGACTTACTCAACAGTGATAACCTAAAAGTAGCTATTACTCAGCTATGCCATGAGCTACAGGTCTGAAATTTTACTATGTTATAGCTGACCCAAAAGTACCTGAATAACATATTTATACTAAATTCTCTAAATGCAATAGTTTTCAAATTACAAGTGATTTACTCAACATTGAGAACTTCAAAGTAGCTATTACTCAGCTATGCAATGAGTCACAGGTCTGGAACTTCACTATGTTATAGCTGACCCCAAAATAGGTGAATAACATATTGAAACAAAATACTCTAAATGCAATAATTTCCAAGTTATAAGCGATTTACTCAACAGTGATAACCTAAAAGTAGCTATTACTCAGCTATGCCATGAGCTACAGGTCTGAAATTTTACTATGTTATAGCTGACCCAAAAGTAGGTGAACAACATATTTAAGCAAAATACTGTAAATGCAATAGTTTTCAAGTTACAACTGATTTACTCAATAGTGATGACCTAAAAGTAGCTATTACTCAGCTATGCCATGAGCTACAGGTCTGAAATTTTACTATGTTATAGCTGACCCAAAAGTAGGTGAACAACATATTTAAGCAAAATACTGTAAATGCAATAGTTTTCAAGTTACAACTGATTTACTCAATAGTGATGACCTAAAAGTAGCTATTACTCAGCTATGCCATGAGCTACAGGTCTGAAATTTTACTATGTTATAGCTGACCCAAAAGTAGCTGAATAACTTATTTATACGAAATTCTCTAAATGCAATAGTTTTCCAATTACAACTGATTTACTCAATAGTGAGAACTTCAAAGTAGCTATTACTCAGCTATGCAATGAGCCACAGATCTGAAACTTCACTATGTTATAGCTGATCCCAAAATAGGTGAATAACATATTGAAACAAAATACTCTAAATGCAATAGTTTCCAAGTTATAAGCGATTTACTCAACAGTGATAACCTAAAAGTAGGCATTACTCAGCTATGCCATGAGCTACAGGTCTGAAATTTTACTATGTTATAGCTGACCCAAAAGTAGCTGAATAACATATTTATACGAAATTCTCTAAATGCAATAGTTTTGAAGTTATAAGCGATTTACTCAACAGTGATAACCTAAAAGTAGCTATTACTCAGCTATGCCATGAGCTACAGGTCTAAACTTTTACTATGTTATAGCTGACCCAAAAGTAGCTGAATAACATATTTATACGAAATTCTCTAAATGCAATAGTTTTTAAGTTACAAGTGATTCTACTCATGATGGAAGTTACTGAAAAGCCCAAAAGTAGCTATTACTCACTTAGCTATTGAGACAGGCACCCAACTTACTCACCATATTGTAGCTATAAAAAAAGTAGCTGAATAACATATTTTAACAAAATGCTCTGGATGCAATAGTTTTCAAGTTATAAATGATTTTGTGCATGATTTCATGAATTTTAATGCATTAAAAATTATTAAAAAAATTTATTTTAAAAAAAGTAAGACAGATCCAGGTCTCATACTCACACAAGAGAATCTACCTCTGGCCTAGTACATATATGCAAGATATGAGAGAAATCCCTGCAATAGTCACTGAGAAAATTGTGATTAAGTGTTGAAATTTTCACACTTTTGGTGGGGGTACCCCCCTTGTAATGTCTCTAGCAAACAGACGAACAGACAGATTTGCATGCCTTGAACAATTTTTCATCCTCGATAGATAAGGTATCTTTTAAAACAAGAGGAGAGTGCCCGTGAACGGGCACTGTGTCAGCTGACTGAATGTTTTTGATTTGTGATGGTGATAATGAGAGGAAAGCATAATTATCAGGGAAAGGGCAGTACAGAAATACAGTAAATGGTAACTGAACAGTATGTTCGAAAGATATTCCGAAGCTGACAGAAGAAAAGGACAAAAAAGTTGTGCCCTGCAAATGATATTATGAAATAAAGTAACAAGGTAATTGTTTAAGTGTAAAAAGTAGGTTAAAAATATTTAAAGAAATACTATAAATGCAATATCCTCGTTCGACCATAAAGAAGGGGTCCAAAGGTCAAATCTGACCATAGCAAAAGATTCCCAGCCAAAGAATTTAGGATGGTTTACCATCCCAAACCTCTCGGACCAATAATAAGTGAGTCATAGGCACTTTTTAAGTTTGGCTATCCTTGTTTGACCTTGACGGAGGGGTCCAAGGTGAAATCCGACCACACAAAAAAATTCCCAGCCCATGATTTCCTGTAGCTTGTTTACCATCCCAAACTTGTAGGACCAATAATAAGCGAGTTCTAAGCAATTGTAAGTTTGGCTATCCTCAATTGACCTTGAAGGAGGGGTCCCAGGTCAAATCTGACCACACCAAAAGAATCCCAGCCCATGATTTCCTATATGTTGGTTTACCATCCCAAACCTCCAAGACCAATAATACGCGAGTTATAAGCACTTTAAGTTTGGCTATCTTCGTTTGACCTGGAAGGAGGGGTCTAAGGTCAAATCCGACCACACCAAAAGATTCCCAGCCCATGATTTTCTATAGGTTGGTTTTCCATTCGAAACCTCTAGGACCAATAATAAGCGAGTTATAAGCACTTTTATGTTTGGCTATCCTCATTGGACCTTGAAGGAGGGTTCCAAGGTCAAATCGATCAATATTAACAGGTTCCCAGCCCATGATTTCCTACAGGTTGGATACAATGATTTACTCAACAGTGAGAACCTGAAAGAAGCTATTGCTCAGCTATGCCATGACATAGAGGTCTGCAATTTCACTATGTTACAGCTGACCAAAACATCTGTGAATAACATATTTAACAAAATACTCTAAATGTAATAATTTTCAAGTTACAACTGATTTACTCAAGAGTGAGAATCTCAAAGTAACTATTACTCAGCTATGCAATGAGCTACACGTCTGAATTTTTGCTCTGTTATAGCTGACCTAAAAGTAGGTGAACAACATATTTAAGCAAAATACTGTAAATGCAATAGTTTTCAAGTTACAACTGATTTACTCAATAGTGAGAACCTGAAAATAGCTATTGCTCAGCTATGCCATGAGCTATAGGTCTGTAATTTCACTATGTTATAGCTAACCCAAAAGTAGGTGAACAATATATTTTAACAAAATACTCCAAATGCAATATTTTTCAAGTTATAGCTGATTTACTCAACAGTCAGTGCTTGAGAATAGCTATTGCTCAGTTGTGCCATGAGCTACAGGTCTGTAATTTCACTATGTTATAGCTGACCCAAAAGTAGCTGAATAACATATTTGCACAAATTTCTGTAAAGGCAATAGTTTTCCAATTACAACTGATTTACTCAACAGTAAGAACTTCAAAGTAGCCATTACTCAGCTATGCAATGAGCCACAGGTCTGGAACTTCACTATGTTATAGCTGACCCCAAAATAGGTGAATAACATATTGCAACAAAATACTCTAAATGCAATAGTTTTCAAGTTATAAGTGATTTACTCAACATTCAGAACTTCAAAGTAGCTATTACTCAGCTATGCAATGAGTCACAGGTCTGGAACTTCACTATGTTATAGCTGACCCCAAAATAGGTGAATAACATATTGAAACAAAATACTCTAAATGCAATAATTTCCAAGTTATAAGCGATTTACTCAACAGTGATAACCTAAAAGTAGCTATTACTCAGCTATGCCATGAGCTACAGGTCTGAAATTTTACTATGTTATAGCTGACCCAAAAGTAGGTGAACAACATATTTAAGCAAAATACTGTAAATGCAATAGTTTTCAAGTTACAACTGATTTACTCAATAGTGATGACCTAAAAGTAGCTATTACTCAGCTATGCCATGAGCTACAGGTCTGATATTTTACTATGTTATAGCTGACCCAAAAGTAGCTGAATAACATATTTATACTAAATTCTCTAAATGCAATAGTTTTGAAGTTATAAGCGACTTACTCAACAGTGATAACCTAAAAGTAGCTATTACTCAGCTATGCCATGAGCTACAGGTCTGAAATTTTACTATGTTATAGCTGACCCAAAAGTACCTGAATAACATATTTATACTAAATTCTCTAAATGCAATAGTTTTCAAATTACAAGTGATTTACTCAACATTGAGAACTTCAAAGTAGCTATTACTCAGCTATGCAATGAGTCACAGGTCTGGAACTTCACTATGTTATAGCTGACCCCAAAATAGGTGAATAACATATTGAAACAAAATACTCTAAATGCAATAATTTCCAAGTTATAAGCGATTTACTCAACAGTGATAACCTAAAAGTAGCTATTACTCAGCTATGCCATGAGCTACAGGTCTGAAATTTTACTATGTTATAGCTGACCCAAAAGTAGGTGAACAACATATTTAAGCAAAATACTGTAAATGCAATAGTTTTCAAGTTACAACTGATTTACTCAATAGTGATGACCTAAAAGTAGCTATTACTCAGCTATGCCATGAGCTACAGGTCTGAAATTTTACTATGTTATAGCTGACCCAAAAGTAGGTGAACAACATATTTAAGCAAAATACTGTAAATGCAATAGTTTTCAAGTTACAACTGATTTACTCAATAGTGATGACCTAAAAGTAGCTATTACTCAGCTATGCCATGAGCTACAGGTCTGAAATTTTACTATGTTATAGCTGACCCAAAAGTAGCTGAATAACTTATTTATACGAAATTCTCTAAATGCAATAGTTTTCCAATTACAACTGATTTACTCAATAGTGAGAACTTCAAAGTAGCTATTACTCAGCTATGCAATGAGCCACAGATCTGAAACTTCACTATGTTATAGCTGATCCCAAAATAGGTGAATAACATATTGAAACAAAATACTCTAAATGCAATAGTTTCCAAGTTATAAGCGATTTACTCAACAGTGATAACCTAAAAGTAGGCATTACTCAGCTATGCCATGAGCTACAGGTCTGAAATTTTACTATGTTATAGCTGACCCAAAAGTAGCTGAATAACATATTTATACGAAATTCTCTAAATGCAATAGTTTTGAAGTTATAAGCGATTTACTCAACAGTGATAACCTAAAAGTAGCTATTACTCAGCTATGCCATGAGCTACAGGTCTAAACTTTTACTATGTTATAGCTGACCCAAAAGTAGCTGAATAACATATTTATACGAAATTCTCTAAATGCAATAGTTTTTAAGTTACAAGTGATTCTACTCATGATGGAAGTTACTGAAAAGCCCAAAAGTAGCTATTACTCACTTAGCTATTGAGACAGGCACCCAACTTACTCACCATATTGTAGCTATAAAAAAAGTAGCTGAATAACATATTTTAACAAAATGCTCTGGATGCAATAGTTTTCAAGTTATAAATGATTTTGTGCATGATTTCATGAATTTTAATGCATTAAAAATTATTAAAAAAATTTATTTTAAAAAAAGTAAGACAGATCCAGGTCTCATACTCACACAAGAGAATCTACCTCTGGCCTAGTACATATATGCAAGATATGAGAGAAATCCCTGCAATAGTCACTGAGAAAATTGTGATTAAGTGTTGAAATTTTCACACTTTTGGTGGGGGTACCCCCCTTGTAATGTCTCTAGCAAACAGACGAACAGACAGATTTGCATGCCTTGAACAATTTTTCATCCTCGATAGATAAGGTATCTTTTAAAACAAGAGGAGAGTGCCCGTGAACGGGCACTGTGTCAGCTGACTGAATGTTTTTGATTTGTGATGGTGATAATGAGAGGAAAGCATAATTATCAGGGAAAGGGCAGTACAGAAATACAGTAAATGGTAACTGAACAGTATGTTCGAAAGATATTCCGAAGCTGACAGAAGAAAAGGACAAAAAAGTTGTGCCCTGCAAATGATATTATGAAATAAAGTAACAAGGTAATTGTTTAAGTGTAAAAAGTAGGTTAAAAATATTTAAAGAAATACTATAAATGCAATATCCTCGTTCGACCATAAAGAAGGGGTCCAAAGGTCAAATCTGACCATAGCAAAAGATTCCCAGCCAAAGAATTTAGGATGGTTTACCATCCCAAACCTCTCGGACCAATAATAAGTGAGTCATAGGCACTTTTTAAGTTTGGCTATCCTTGTTTGACCTTGACGGAGGGGTCCAAGGTGAAATCCGACCACACAAAAAAATTCCCAGCCCATGATTTCCTGTAGCTTGTTTACCATCCCAAACCTGTAGGACCAATAATAAGCGAGTTCTAAGCAATTGTAAGTTTGGCTATCCTCAATTGACCTTGAAGGAGGGGTCCCAGGTCAAATCTGACCACACCAAAAGAATCCCAGCCCATGATTTCCTATATGTTGGTTTACCATCCCAAACCTCCAAGACCAATAATACGCGAGTTATAAGCACTTTAAGTTTGGCTATCTTCGTTTGACCTGGAAGGAGGGGTCTAAGGTGAAATCTGACCACACCAAAAGATTCCCAGCCCATGATTTTCTATAGGTTGGTTTTCCATTCCAAACCTCTAGGACCAATAATAGCGAGTTATAAGCACTTTTAAGTTTGGCTATCCTCATTTGACCTTGAAGGAGGGGTCCAAGGTGAAATCCGACCACACCAAAAAATTCCCAGCTCATGATTTTCTATAGGTTGGTTTTCATTCCAAACCTCTAGGACCAATAATAAGCGAGTTATAAGCACTTTTATGTTTGGCTATCCTCATTTGACCTTGAAGGAGGGTTCCAAGGTCAAATCGGACCATATTAACAGATTCCCAGCCCATGATTTCCTACAGGTTGGATACAATGATTTCCTCAACAGTGAGAGCCTGAAAGAAGCTATTGCTCAGCTATGCCATGACATAGAGGTCTGCAATTTCACTATGTTATAGCTGACCAAAACGTCTGTGAATAACATATTTAACAAAATACTCTAAATGTAATAGTTTTCAAGTTACTACTGATTTACTCAAGAGTGAGAACCTCAAAGTAACTATTACTCAGCTATGCAATGAGCTACATGTCTGAATTTTTGCTCTGTTATAGCTGACCTAAAAGTAGGTGAACAACATATTTAAGCAAAATACTGTAAATGCCATAGTTTCCAAGTTACAACTGATTTACTCAATAGTGAGAACCTGAAAATAGCTATTGCTCCGCTATGCCATGAGCTATAGGTCTGTAATTTCACTATGTTATAGCTAACCCAAAAGTAGGTCAACAATATATTTTAACAAAATACTCCAAATGCAATATTTTTCAAGTTATAGCCGATTTACTCAACAGTCAGTGCCTGAGAATAGCTATTGCTCAGTTGTGCCATGAGCTACAGGTCTGTAATTTCACTATGTTATAGCTGACCCAAAAGTAGCTGAATAACATATTTAAACAAAATTCTGTAAAGGCAATAGTTTTCCAATTACAACTGATTTACTCAACAGTGAGAACTTCAAAGTAGCTATTACTCAGCTATGCAATGAGCCACAGGTCTGGAACTTCACTATGTTATAGCTGACCCCAAAATAGGTGAATAACATATTGCAACAAAATACTCTAAATGCAATAGTTTCCAAGTTATAAGTGATTTACTCAACAGTGATAACCTAAAAGTAGCTATTACTCAGGTATGCCATGAGCTACAGGTGTGAAATTTTACTATGTTATAGCTGACCCAAAAGTAGCTGAATAACATATTTATACTAAATTCTCTAAATGCAATAGTTTTCAAATTATAAGTGATTTGCTCAACATTGAGAACTTCAAAGTAGCTATTACTCAGCTATGCAATGAGTCACAGGTCTGGAACTTCACTATGTTATAGCTGACCCCAAAATAGGTGAATAACATATTGAAACAAAATACTCTAAATGCAATAATTTCCAAGTTATAAGCGATTTACTCAACAGTGATAACCTCAAAGTAGCTATTACTCAGCTATGCCATGAGCTACAGGTCTGAAATTTTACTATGTTATAGCTGACCCAAAAGTAGCTGAATAACTTATTTATACGAAATTCTCTAAATGCAATAGTTTTCCAATTACAACTGATTTACTCAATAGTGAGAACTTCAAAGTAGCTATTACTCAGCTATGCAATGAGCCACAGATCTGAAACTTCACTATGTTATAGCTGATCCCAAAATAGGTGAATAACATATTGAAACAAAATACTCTAAATGCAATAGTTTCCAAGTTATAAGCGATTTACTCAACAGTGATAACCTAAAAGTAGGCATTACTCAGCTATGCCATGAGCTACAGGTCTGAAATTTTACTATGTTATAGCTGACCCAAAAGTAGCTGAATAACATATTTATACGAAATTCTCTAAATGCAATAGTTTTGAAGTTATAAGCGATTTACTCAACAGTGATAACCTAAAAGTAGCTATTACTCAGCTATGCCATGAGCTACAGGTCTAAACTTTTACTATGTTATAGCTGACCCAAAAGTAGCTGAATAACATATTTATACGAAATTCTCTAAATGCAATAGTTTTTAAGTTACAAGTGATTCTACTCATGATGGAAGTTACTGAAAAGCCCAAAAGTAGCTATTACTCACTTAGCTATTGAGACAGGCACCCAACTTACTCACCATATTGTAGCTATAAAAAAAGTAGCTGAATAACATATTTTAACAAAATGCTCTGGATGCAATAGTTTTCAAGTTATAAATGATTTTGTGCATGATTTCATGAATTTTAATGCATTAAAAATTATTAAAAAAATTTATTTTAAAAAAAGTAAGACAGATCCAGGTCTCATACTCACACAAGAGAATCTACCTCTGGCCTAGTACATATATGCAAGATATGAGAGAAATCCCTGCAATAGTCACTGAGAAAATTGTGATTAAGTGTTGAAATTTTCACACTTTTGGTGGGGGTACCCCCCTTGTAATGTCTCTAGCAAACAGACGAACAGACAGATTTGCATGCCTTGAACAATTTTTCATCCTCGATAGATAAGGTATCTTTTAAAACAAGAGGAGAGTGCCCGTGAACGGGCACTGTGTCAGCTGACTGAATGTTTTTGATTTGTGATGGTGATAATGAGAGGAAAGCATAATTATCAGGGAAAGGGCAGTACAGAAATACAGTAAATGGTAACTGAACAGTATGTTCGAAAGATATTCCGAAGCTGACAGAAGAAAAGGACAAAAAAGTTGTGCCCTGCAAATGATATTATGAAATAAAGTAACAAGGTAATTGTTTAAGTGTAAAAAGTAGGTTAAAAATATTTAAAGAAATACTATAAATGCAATATCCTCGTTCGACCATAAAGAAGGGGTCCAAAGGTCAAATCTGACCATAGCAAAAGATTCCCAGCCAAAGAATTTAGGATGGTTTACCATCCCAAACCTCTCGGACCAATAATAAGTGAGTCATAGGCACTTTTTAAGTTTGGCTATCCTTGTTTGACCTTGACGGAGGGGTCCAAGGTGAAATCCGACCACACAAAAAAATTCCCAGCCCATGATTTCCTGTAGCTTGTTTACCATCCCAAACTTGTAGGACCAATAATAAGCGAGTTCTAAGCAATTGTAAGTTTGGCTATCCTCAATTGACCTTGAAGGAGGGGTCCCAGGTCAAATCTGACCACACCAAAAGAATCCCAGCCCATGATTTCCTATATGTTGGTTTACCATCCCAAACCTCCAAGACCAATAATACGCGAGTTATAAGCACTTTAAGTTTGGCTATCTTCGTTTGACCTGGAAGGAGGGGTCTAAGGTCAAATCCGACCACACCAAAAGATTCCCAGCCCATGATTTTCTATAGGTTGGTTTTCCATTCGAAACCTCTAGGACCAATAATAAGCGAGTTATAAGCACTTTTATGTTTGGCTATCCTCATTGGACCTTGAAGGAGGGTTCCAAGGTCAAATCGATCAATATTAACAGGTTCCCAGCCCATGATTTCCTACAGGTTGGATACAATGATTTACTCAACAGTGAGAACCTGAAAGAAGCTATTGCTCAGCTATGCCATGACATAGAGGTCTGCAATTTCACTATGTTACAGCTGACCAAAACATCTGTGAATAACATATTTAACAAAATACTCTAAATGTAATAATTTTCAAGTTACAACTGATTTACTCAAGAGTGAGAATCTCAAAGTAACTATTACTCAGCTATGCAATGAGCTACACGTCTGAATTTTTGCTCTGTTATAGCTGACCTAAAAGTAGGTGAACAACATATTTAAGCAAAATACTGTAAATGCAATAGTTTTCAAGTTACAACTGATTTACTCAATAGTGAGAACCTGAAAATAGCTATTGCTCAGCTATGCCATGAGCTATAGGTCTGTAATTTCACTATGTTATAGCTAACCCAAAAGTAGGTGAACAATATATTTTAACAAAATACTCCAAATGCAATATTTTTCAAGTTATAGCTGATTTACTCAACAGTCAGTGCTTGAGAATAGCTATTGCTCAGTTGTGCCATGAGCTACAGGTCTGTAATTTCACTATGTTATAGCTGACCCAAAAGTAGCTGAATAACATATTTGCACAAATTTCTGTAAAGGCAATAGTTTTCCAATTACAACTGATTTACTCAACAGTAAGAACTTCAAAGTAGCCATTACTCAGCTATGCAATGAGCCACAGGTCTGGAACTTCACTATGTTATAGCTGACCCCAAAATAGGTGAATAACATATTGCAACAAAATACTCTAAATGCAATAGTTTTCAAGTTATAAGTGATTTACTCAACATTCAGAACTTCAAAGTAGCTATTACTCAGCTATGCAATGAGTCACAGGTCTGGAACTTCACTATGTTATAGCTGACCCCAAAATAGGTGAATAACATATTGAAACAAAATACTCTAAATGCAATAATTTCCAAGTTATAAGCGATTTACTCAACAGTGATAACCTAAAAGTAGCTATTACTCAGCTATGCCATGAGCTACAGGTCTGAAATTTTACTATGTTATAGCTGACCCAAAAGTAGGTGAACAACATATTTAAGCAAAATACTGTAAATGCAATAGTTTTCAAGTTACAACTGATTTACTCAATAGTGATGACCTAAAAGTAGCTATTACTCAGCTATGCCATGAGCTACAGGTCTGATATTTTACTATGTTATAGCTGACCCAAAAGTAGCTGAATAACATATTTATACTAAATTCTCTAAATGCAATAGTTTTGAAGTTATAAGCGACTTACTCAACAGTGATAACCTAAAAGTAGCTATTACTCAGCTATGCCATGAGCTACAGGTCTGAAATTTTACTATGTTATAGCTGACCCAAAAGTACCTGAATAACATATTTATACTAAATTCTCTAAATGCAATAGTTTTCAAATTACAAGTGATTTACTCAACATTGAGAACTTCAAAGTAGCTATTACTCAGCTATGCAATGAGTCACAGGTCTGGAACTTCACTATGTTATAGCTGACCCCAAAATAGGTGAATAACATATTGAAACAAAATACTCTAAATGCAATAATTTCCAAGTTATAAGCGATTTACTCAACAGTGATAACCTAAAAGTAGCTATTACTCAGCTATGCCATGAGCTACAGGTCTGAAATTTTACTATGTTATAGCTGACCCAAAAGTAGGTGAACAACATATTTAAGCAAAATACTGTAAATGCAATAGTTTTCAAGTTACAACTGATTTACTCAATAGTGATGACCTAAAAGTAGCTATTACTCAGCTATGCCATGAGCTACAGGTCTGAAATTTTACTATGTTATAGCTGACCCAAAAGTAGGTGAACAACATATTTAAGCAAAATACTGTAAATGCAATAGTTTTCAAGTTACAACTGATTTACTCAATAGTGATGACCTAAAAGTAGCTATTACTCAGCTATGCCATGAGCTACAGGTCTGAAATTTTACTATGTTATAGCTGACCCAAAAGTAGCTGAATAACTTATTTATACGAAATTCTCTAAATGCAATAGTTTTCCAATTACAACTGATTTACTCAATAGTGAGAACTTCAAAGTAGCTATTACTCAGCTATGCAATGAGCCACAGATCTGAAACTTCACTATGTTATAGCTGATCCCAAAATAGGTGAATAACATATTGAAACAAAATACTCTAAATGCAATAGTTTCCAAGTTATAAGCGATTTACTCAACAGTGATAACCTAAAAGTAGGCATTACTCAGCTATGCCATGAGCTACAGGTCTGAAATTTTACTATGTTATAGCTGACCCAAAAGTAGCTGAATAACATATTTATACGAAATTCTCTAAATGCAATAGTTTTGAAGTTATAAGCGATTTACTCAACAGTGATAACCTAAAAGTAGCTATTACTCAGCTATGCCATGAGCTACAGGTCTAAACTTTTACTATGTTATAGCTGACCCAAAAGTAGCTGAATAACATATTTATACGAAATTCTCTAAATGCAATAGTTTTTAAGTTACAAGTGATTCTACTCATGATGGAAGTTACTGAAAAGCCCAAAAGTAGCTATTACTCACTTAGCTATTGAGACAGGCACCCAACTTACTCACCATATTGTAGCTATAAAAAAAGTAGCTGAATAACATATTTTAACAAAATGCTCTGGATGCAATAGTTTTCAAGTTATAAATGATTTTGTGCATGATTTCATGAATTTTAATGCATTAAAAATTATTAAAAAAATTTATTTTAAAAAAAGTAAGACAGATCCAGGTCTCATACTCACACAAGAGAATCTACCTCTGGCCTAGTACATATATGCAAGATATGAGAGAAATCCCTGCAATAGTCACTGAGAAAATTGTGATTAAGTGTTGAAATTTTCACACTTTTGGTGGGGGTACCCCCCTTGTAATGTCTCTAGCAAACAGACGAACAGACAGATTTGCATGCCTTGAACAATTTTTCATCCTCGATAGATAAGGTATCTTTTAAAACAAGAGGAGAGTGCCCGTGAACGGGCACTGTGTCAGCTGACTGAATGTTTTTGATTTGTGATGGTGATAATGAGAGGAAAGCATAATTATCAGGGAAAGGGCAGTACAGAAATACAGTAAATGGTAACTGAACAGTATGTTCGAAAGATATTCCGAAGCTGACAGAAGAAAAGGACAAAAAAGTTGTGCCCTGCAAATGATATTATGAAATAAAGTAACAAGGTAATTGTTTAAGTGTAAAAAGTAGGTTAAAAATATTTAAAGAAATACTATAAATGCAATATCCTCGTTCGACCATAAAGAAGGGGTCCAAAGGTCAAATCTGACCATAGCAAAAGATTCCCAGCCAAAGAATTTAGGATGGTTTACCATCCCAAACCTCTCGGACCAATAATAAGTGAGTCATAGGCACTTTTTAAGTTTGGCTATCCTTGTTTGACCTTGACGGAGGGGTCCAAGGTGAAATCCGACCACACAAAAAAATTCCCAGCCCATGATTTCCTGTAGCTTGTTTACCATCCCAAACCTGTAGGACCAATAATAAGCGAGTTCTAAGCAATTGTAAGTTTGGCTATCCTCAATTGACCTTGAAGGAGGGGTCCCAGGTCAAATCTGACCACACCAAAAGAATCCCAGCCCATGATTTCCTATATGTTGGTTTACCATCCCAAACCTCCAAGACCAATAATACGCGAGTTATAAGCACTTTAAGTTTGGCTATCTTCGTTTGACCTGGAAGGAGGGGTCTAAGGTGAAATCTGACCACACCAAAAGATTCCCAGCCCATGATTTTCTATAGGTTGGTTTTCCATTCCAAACCTCTAGGACCAATAATAGCGAGTTATAAGCACTTTTAAGTTTGGCTATCCTCATTTGACCTTGAAGGAGGGGTCCAAGGTGAAATCCGACCACACCAAAAAATTCCCAGCTCATGATTTTCTATAGGTTGGTTTTCATTCCAAACCTCTAGGACCAATAATAAGCGAGTTATAAGCACTTTTATGTTTGGCTATCCTCATTTGACCTTGAAGGAGGGTTCCAAGGTCAAATCGGACCATATTAACAGATTCCCAGCCCATGATTTCCTACAGGTTGGATACAATGATTTCCTCAACAGTGAGAGCCTGAAAGAAGCTATTGCTCAGCTATGCCATGACATAGAGGTCTGCAATTTCACTATGTTATAGCTGACCAAAACGTCTGTGAATAACATATTTAACAAAATACTCTAAATGTAATAGTTTTCAAGTTACTACTGATTTACTCAAGAGTGAGAACCTCAAAGTAACTATTACTCAGCTATGCAATGAGCTACATGTCTGAATTTTTGCTCTGTTATAGCTGACCTAAAAGTAGGTGAACAACATATTTAAGCAAAATACTGTAAATGCCATAGTTTCCAAGTTACAACTGATTTACTCAATAGTGAGAACCTGAAAATAGCTATTGCTCCGCTATGCCATGAGCTATAGGTCTGTAATTTCACTATGTTATAGCTAACCCAAAAGTAGGTCAACAATATATTTTAACAAAATACTCCAAATGCAATATTTTTCAAGTTATAGCCGATTTACTCAACAGTCAGTGCCTGAGAATAGCTATTGCTCAGTTGTGCCATGAGCTACAGGTCTGTAATTTCACTATGTTATAGCTGACCCAAAAGTAGCTGAATAACATATTTAAACAAAATTCTGTAAAGGCAATAGTTTTCCAATTACAACTGATTTACTCAACAGTGAGAACTTCAAAGTAGCTATTACTCAGCTATGCAATGAGCCACAGGTCTGGAACTTCACTATGTTATAGCTGACCCCAAAATAGGTGAATAACATATTGCAACAAAATACTCTAAATGCAATAGTTTCCAAGTTATAAGTGATTTACTCAACAGTGATAACCTAAAAGTAGCTATTACTCAGGTATGCCATGAGCTACAGGTGTGAAATTTTACTATGTTATAGCTGACCCAAAAGTAGCTGAATAACATATTTATACTAAATTCTCTAAATGCAATAGTTTTCAAATTATAAGTGATTTGCTCAACATTGAGAACTTCAAAGTAGCTATTACTCAGCTATGCAATGAGTCACAGGTCTGGAACTTCACTATGTTATAGCTGACCCCAAAATAGGTGAATAACATATTGAAACAAAATACTCTAAATGCAATAATTTCCAAGTTATAAGCGATTTACTCAACAGTGATAACCTCAAAGTAGCTATTACTCAGCTATGCCATGAGCTACAGGTCTGAAATTTTACTATGTTATAGCTGACCCAAAAGTAGGTGAACAACATATTAAGCAAAATACTGTACATGCAATAGTTTTCAAGTTACAACTGATTTACTCAATAGTGATGACCTAAAAGTAGCTATTACTCAGCTATGCCATGAGCTACAGGTCTGAAATTTTACTATGTTATAGCTGACCCAAAAGTAGCTGAATAACATATTTATACTAAATTCTCTAAATGCAATAGTTTTGCAATTACAACTGATTTACTCAATAGTGAGAACCTCAAAGTAGTTATTACTCAGCTATGCAATGAGCTACAGGTCTGAAATTTTACTATGTTATAGCTGACCCAAAAGTAGGTGAACAACATATTTAAGCAAAATACTGTAAATGCAATAGTTTTCAAGTTACAACCGATTTACTCAATAGTGATGACCTAAAAGTAGCTATTACTCAGCTATGCCATGAGCTACAGGTCTGAAATTTTACTATGTTATAGCTGACCCAAAAGTAGCTGAATAACATATTTATACTAAATTCTCTAAATGCAATAGTTTTCCAATTACAACTGATTTACTCAATAGTGAGAACTTCAAAGTAGCTATTACTCAGCTGTGCCATGACCTACAGATCTGAAATTTCACTATGTTATAGCTGGCCCAAAAGTAGCTGAATAACATATTTATACGAAATTCTCTAAATGCAATAGTTTTGCAATTACAACTGATTTACTCAATAGTGAGAACCTCAAAGTAGTTATTACTCAGCTATGCAATGAGCTACAGGTCTGAAATTTTACTATGTTATAGCTGACCCAAAAGTAGGTGAACAACATATTTAAGCAAAATACTGTAAATGCAATAGTTTTCAAGTTACAACCGATTTACTCAATAGTGATGACCTAAAAGTAGCTATTACTCAGCTATGCCATGAGCTACAGGTCTGAAATTTTACTATGTTATAGCTGACCCAAAAGTAGCTGAATAACATATTTATACGAAATTCTGTAAATGCAATAGTTTTCCAATTACAACTGATTTACTCAATAGTGAGAACTTCAAAGTAGCTATTACTCAGCTGTGCCATGACCTACAGGTCTGAAATTTCACTATGTTATAGCTGGCCCAAAAGTAGCTGAATAACATATTTATACGAAATTCTCTAAATGCAATACTTTTGCAATTACAACTGATTTACTCAATAGTGAGAACCTCAAAGTAGTTATTACTCAGCTATGCAATGAGCTACAGGTCTGAAATTTTACTATGTTATAGCTGACCCAAAAGTAGGTGAACAACATATTTAAGCAAAATACTGTAAATGCAATAGTTTTCAAGTTACAACCGATTTACTCAATAGTGATGACCTAAAAGTAGCTATTACTCAGCTATGCCATGAGCTACAGGTCTGAAATTTTACTATGTTATAGCTGACCCAAAAGTAGCTGAATAACATATTTATACGAAATTCTGTAAATGCAATAGTTTTCCAATTACAACTGATTTACTCAATAGTGAGAACTTCAAAGTAGCTATTACTCGGCTATGCCATGACCTACAGATCTGAAATTTCACTATGTTATAGCTGGCCCAAAAGTAGCTGAATAACATATTTATACGAAATTCTCTAAATGCAATAGGTTTTAAGTTACAAGTAATTTACTCAATAGTGAGAACTTCAAAGTAGCTATTACTCAGCTATGCAATGAGCCACAGATCTGAAACTTCACTATGTTATAGCTGATCCCAAAATAGGTGAATAACATATTGAAACAAAATACTCTAAATGCAATAGTTTGCAAGTTATAAGCGATTTACTCAACAGTGATAACCTAAAAGTAGCTATTACTCAGCTATGCCATGAGCTACAGGTCTGAAATTTTACTATGTTATAGCTGACCCAAAAGTAGCTGAATAACATATTTATACGAAATTCTCTAAATGCAATAGTTTTCAAGTTATAAGCGATTTACTCAACAGTGATAACCTAAAAGTAGCTATTACTCAGCTATGCCATGAGCTACAGGTCTGAAATTTCACTATGTTATAGCTGACCCAAAAGTAGCTGAATAACATATTTAAACAAAATTCTGTAAAGGCAATAGTTTTCCAATTACAACTGATTTACTCAACAGTGAGAACTTCAAAGTAGCTATTACTCAGCTATGCAATGAGCCACAGGTCTGGAACTTCACTATGTTATAGCTGACCCCAAAATAGGTGAATAACATATTGCAACAAAATACTCTAAATGCAATAGTTTCCAAGTTATAAGTGATTTACTCAACAGTGATAACCTAAAAGTAGCTATTACTCAGGTATGCCATGAGCTACAGGTGTGAAATTTTACTATGTTATAGCTGACCCAAAAGTAGCTGAATAACATATTTATACTAAATTCTCTAAATGCAATAGTTTTCAAATTATAAGTGATTTGCTCAACATTGAGAACTTCAAAGTAGCTATTACTCAGCTATGCAATGAGTCACAGGTCTGGAACTTCACTATGTTATAGCTGACCCCAAAATAGGTGAATAACATATTGAAACAAAATACTCTAAATGCAATAATTTCCAAGTTATAAGCGATTTACTCAACAGTGATAACCTCAAAGTAGCTATTACTCAGCTATGCCATGAGCTACAGGTCTGAAATTTTACTATGTTATAGCTGACCCAAAAGTAGGTGAACAACATATTAAGCAAAATACTGTACATGCAATAGTTTTCAAGTTACAACTGATTTACTCAATAGTGATGACCTAAAAGTAGCTATTACTCAGCTATGCCATGAGCTACAGGTCTGAAATTTTACTATGTTATAGCTGACCCAAAAGTAGCTGAATAACATATTTATACTAAATTCTCTAAATGCAATAGTTTTGCAATTACAACTGATTTACTCAATAGTGAGAACCTCAAAGTAGTTATTACTCAGCTATGCAATGAGCTACAGGTCTGAAATTTTACTATGTTATAGCTGACCCAAAAGTAGGTGAACAACATATTTAAGCAAAATACTGTAAATGCAATAGTTTTCAAGTTACAACCGATTTACTCAATAGTGATGACCTAAAAGTAGCTATTACTCAGCTATGCCATGAGCTACAGGTCTGAAATTTTACTATGTTATAGCTGACCCAAAAGTAGCTGAATAACATATTTATACTAAATTCTCTAAATGCAATAGTTTTCCAATTACAACTGATTTACTCAATAGTGAGAACTTCAAAGTAGCTATTACTCAGCTGTGCCATGACCTACAGATCTGAAATTTCACTATGTTATAGCTGGCCCAAAAGTAGCTGAATAACATATTTATACGAAATTCTCTAAATGCAATAGTTTTGCAATTACAACTGATTTACTCAATAGTGAGAACCTCAAAGTAGTTATTACTCAGCTATGCAATGAGCTACAGGTCTGAAATTTTACTATGTTATAGCTGACCCAAAAGTAGGTGAACAACATATTTAAGCAAAATACTGTAAATGCAATAGTTTTCAAGTTACAACCGATTTACTCAATAGTGATGACCTAAAAGTAGCTATTACTCAGCTATGCCATGAGCTACAGGTCTGAAATTTTACTATGTTATAGCTGACCCAAAAGTAGCTGAATAACATATTTATACGAAATTCTGTAAATGCAATAGTTTTCCAATTACAACTGATTTACTCAATAGTGAGAACTTCAAAGTAGCTATTACTCAGCTGTGCCATGACCTACAGGTCTGAAATTTCACTATGTTATAGCTGGCCCAAAAGTAGCTGAATAACATATTTATACGAAATTCTCTAAATGCAATACTTTTGCAATTACAACTGATTTACTCAATAGTGAGAACCTCAAAGTAGTTATTACTCAGCTATGCAATGAGCTACAGGTCTGAAATTTTACTATGTTATAGCTGACCCAAAAGTAGGTGAACAACATATTTAAGCAAAATACTGTAAATGCAATAGTTTTCAAGTTACAACCGATTTACTCAATAGTGATGACCTAAAAGTAGCTATTACTCAGCTATGCCATGAGCTACAGGTCTGAAATTTTACTATGTTATAGCTGACCCAAAAGTAGCTGAATAACATATTTATACGAAATTCTGTAAATGCAATAGTTTTCCAATTACAACTGATTTACTCAATAGTGAGAACTTCAAAGTAGCTATTACTCGGCTATGCCATGACCTACAGATCTGAAATTTCACTATGTTATAGCTGGCCCAAAAGTAGCTGAATAACATATTTATACGAAATTCTCTAAATGCAATAGGTTTTAAGTTACAAGTAATTTACTCAATAGTGAGAACTTCAAAGTAGCTATTACTCAGCTATGCAATGAGCCACAGATCTGAAACTTCACTATGTTATAGCTGATCCCAAAATAGGTGAATAACATATTGAAACAAAATACTCTAAATGCAATAGTTTCCAAGTTATAAGCGATTTACTCAACAGTGATAACCTAAAAGTAGCTATTACTCAGCTATGCCATGAGCTACAGGTCTGAAATTTTACTATGTTATAGCTGACCCAAAAGTAGCTGAATAACATATTTATACTAAATTCTCTAAATGCAATAGTTTTCAAGTTATAAGCGATTTACTCAACAGTGATAACCTAAAAGTAGCTATTACTCAGCTATGCCATGAGCTACAGGTCTGAAATTTCACTATGTTATAGCTGATCCCAAAATAGGTGAATAACATATTGAAACAAAATACTCTAAATGCAATAGTTTCCAAGTTATAAGCGATTTACTCAACAGTGATAACCTAAAAGTAGCTATTACTCAGCTATGCCATGAGCTACAGGTCTGAAATTTTACTATGTTATAGCTGACCCAAAAGTAGCTGAATAACATATTTATACTAAATTCTCTAAATGCAATAGTTTTCAAGTTATAAGCGATTTACTCAACAGTGATAACCTAAAAGTAGCTATTACTCAGCTATGCCATGAGCTACAGGTCTGAAATTTCACTATGTTATAGCTGACCCAAAAGTAGCTGAATAACATATTTATACGAAATTCTCTAAATGCAATAGTTTTTAAGTTACAAGTGATTTTACTCATGATGGAAGTTACTGAAAAGCCCAAAAGTAGCTATTACTCACTTAGCTATTGAGACAGGCACCCAACTTACTCACCATATTGTAGCTATGCAAAAAGTAGCTGAATAACATATTTTAACAAAATGCTCTAAATGCAACACTTTTCAAGTTATAAATGATTTTGTGCATGATTTCATGAATTTTAATGCATTAAAAATTATTAAAAAAATTTATTAAAAAAAAAGTAAGACAGATCCAGGTCTCATACTCACACAAGAGAATCTACCTGTGGCCTAGTACATATATGCAAGATATGAGAGAAATCCCTGCAATAGTCACTGAGAAAATTGTGATTAAGTGTTGAAATTTTTACACTTTTGGTGGGGGTACCCCCCTTGTAATGTCTCTAGCAAACAGACGAACAGACAGATTTGCATGCCTTGAACAATTTTTCATCCTCGATAGATAAGGTATCTTTTAAAAAAAACAGTACGTCTCTAGGCCTTGTAGTTTTGGAGGAGAAGTTGTTCACGCGGACGCGTATGCGGACGCGTACGCCCACGCCGCAGAGTGACGACATAAAAAACAGCACGTCTCTAGGCCTTGTAGTTTTGGAGGAGAAGTTGTTCACGCGGACGCGGACGCGTGCGCGGACGCCCACGCCGCAGAGTGACGACATAAAAAGCAACTTCATGACCGAGTCTGACCATGAGTGGGGCAAATTTGTTAGTTTTTTTTGGAAGTCCATACCTTGGTTTCCTATTACCTCCTGATACATTCCAAAACTCTTATTGCAATAATTAAAGGGATATTACACAACAATTGAAAATCTGACCCATTTAGGGTCACAGAATTCCCTTTAAGGTAAGAAGGTCCAAAAAGTCATATCACTAGGTTTTAATAGTCCCGAAAAAAATTTATTTGAAGTTTTACTGGATTATAAACAATATTTTGTCGATACTCTGCAAAATATAAGAAAATCAACTTCATGATCCAACAACTCTAAAAATAAAAGAGATACTTGACATTTTACAAATCTCTTCTATCTATATACAACCAAAGATACCTGATTTGGCTGACATTAAGGCAACCTTAATTATTATACACAGACTTTTATAAGTGCTTATTTTCCCAATAATCATGGATTCTAAGGCACAAAAGGCATTTATTAGTGAATGTATTTTGGTTCCCTATAGCACAGTGTCAGTTATGCAATGGTACAGGGGCAATAACATTAAGAGAGAGACAAAATGTACATAAAGTCAAAGTCTCCAAACAAAACAGTTCAATCAAAAATCAGAGAATACACACCAGCGGCATTGATATTTGACATGCTCCCCATCTTTGCTGGTAAGGGAGGACACATAGCATCTTCTTTTTGCTCATCTACCTCAATCTCTTCTTCCTGCTTTTCGACTTTATTACAAGGAAGACCTTCATAAAATACTCCACTTTCATCATTTGCAATATTGTCCATCTCTTTTACTTGGGGTGGAGTTGGGGTTATATTTCCATCATCAGCCATGGTTCACGCTCGCAGAAATTTATAGATTTTAACTGAAAATACACACTGTAAATTTGTTATGGCATACATAAAGGGGCTGGGGGGAATTCGCTTAATTGCCTTTTTCACTTTTATCAAAATTTATTTTTATTCCTCACATAAGATGATAAAAGAAATTTAAAATCTATGTAATAGTTATTTGGCATACATATTAAATAAATTAAAACATATTAAAAAAATCTCAAACCATATATTTTTCCAATAAAGTATTACAGAAAAGCCACAGAATTCAGTTATCTCATATAGTCTGGGAGAGTGTGATGTGCCAACGGCAGAGAAATAGGAAGAAACTTCAATAGTTTCTTGGTATAACATCTTTGTAAATGATCGGCATTAAGCAAGGAATGAAATATAATATTTATCATATTTCAAATTCGGGATGGGTCAGGATTAAAAATCTGTACATTGGGAGCCTGCTCATGCAAAAACATACCGATTCTGGGACTTCACATTTTAGTACACCCCAATCAAACATTGACGTTTCCCGTCAACAAAACTACAATAAGAGTCCCCAAATACACAAAATATAGAATATAAGTATGTAATATCTTAAGATTTTTGGTTTCTGTCCTATATATTTTAAGTTTTCTTTTCATGGTATTGGTTGTCAAGCAAGATTAGGTTATAAAGTGTTGCAACCAAAACATGGCATTTCTGCACAATGTATTGCTATAAACGTCTGAAAATGGATAAGATATGAGGATAAAAGCTAAAATTTCTTCAGATTTTGGGTATACCTCAATCAAGGTAGAGGTGAACCAATGGCCGTGCATGCTAGATCAGTATCATTTCTAGCGCATCCAATGGTTGTTTACGTTAGCAGTGGTATCGGTCTAGTGTACTCAACTGCTGTGTACACAAGATCTATATGACTGCCAGCGTACCCAATCATTCTAAATTTTTACAGCACGCCCAATTTCTCAGTACCCAACGCAGTATGCGATATGTACTCAATGGATGTGCATTCGATATCGGTACCTTTTACAGCGTGCTCAACAGGGCGTACCCAAGGCATTGTGAAGTAATTAGTTTTTAAGGAAATTTTTCATGTAGTCAGTAATGGGCTAAGGATTACTCTCTGGATCAAAATTACTGGACTTAGCACAGGTGTGCACTGTGAAACAGCTCTGTTTGTGGGCTGAATAATTTAAAGGACTCGTTAGAAATGAGCCGAGGAAGAAGTGATTGAAATTTGGGTAAGCTAGCAATGATATAGATCTTGTGTACATAGCTGTTGGGGACAATAGCAGTGATATAGAACTTGCATGCACAGCCGTTGGGGATGCCAGACCGATATCACTACTAGCATACACAGCTGTTGGGTAAATAACCATTCCGTTCAGTAAAATGGCCTTGATACAGAGAGACTGGGCCTACTGACCCATCCCTACTTCAAATTGAATTTTACATTTTTACTTGCCCTTTCATAAACTTTTCACATTCAGTTGTTGGATTTTGTGATGTTACATATCATTACATTTTCAAGTACTTATGAAAAGTGCCATCAAACAGCCATAGGTCAAAAATTGTCAAGACAAAAGAACTTGCTTTCTCAAACTTTATCTCATTTGAAGACTTGCTTTACACTGAGCAATATTAGTACCATATAAATTAAGGCTACACGCAAGCCAGAAAATACGCCTCAACTCCTCGTTTTGGAAGAAATGACTTGTACTTGATAGGGGTGTGACTGAATAAGCTCGATAAACTCGCCAAATTTCAACTTTCAATCCCAAGTTTAAGTTGAGTGCATGTGTATACATAAATTACCATTAAGCTGATTATGTTTTCCTTTGTAAAACATTAATAACACACCACTATTACATTAAAAATTGCATAAGGCACCATTTTGGGCATAATATTATTAAGCATTTTGTGTAGTGACATCTTTTTTTTACCCCACAGCCCTTAAGGGCTGTCGGGGTATTGTTTTCACCCATGGTGTCCGGATGGGCGTTCGGGCGGGCGGTCATTCGGGCGACAGGAAATAGTTCGTCCGGGCTGTATCTCAGAAACCATAAGGTGCAGGAAGTTCATACTTGGCAGGGACATTGGTTGGGGGGTGTGGGTGTGCAACGTCATGGTCTGACCTTGATTTGACCTTTGACCTTGCCGTAGTGACCTTGAGTTTGAAAATCTTGTCTGGGCTATATCTTGGCAACCATAAGGTGTAGGAAGGTGATACTTGGTAGGGACATTAGCTAGGGGTTGTAGATGTGCAACGTCATCATCTGACCTTGATTTGACTTTTGACCTTGCCGTAGTGACATTGACCTTTGAAATCTTGTCCGGGCTATATCTCAGAAACCGTAAGGTGTAGGAAGTTGATACTTGGTAGGGACATTGGTTAGGAGGTGTAGGTGTGCAACATCATGGTGTGACCTTGATTTGACCTTTGACCTTGCTGTAGTGACCTTCACCTATAAAATCTTGTCCGGGCTATATCTCGGAAACCGTAAGGTGCAAGAAGTTGATACTTGGTAGGAACATTGGTTAGGAGTTGTAGGTGTTAAACATCATGGTCTGACCTTGATTTGACCTTTGACCTTGCCGTAGTGACCTTGACCTATAAAACCTTGTCTGGGCTATATCTCAGCAACTGTAAGGTGTAGGAAGTTGATACTTGGTAGGCACATTGGTTAGGGGGTGTAGGTGTGCAACGTCATAGTGTGATCTTGATTTGACCTTTGACCTTGCCGTAGTGAACTTGGCCTATAAAACCTGATCTTAGCTATATCTTGGAAACCGTACGGTGTAGGAAGTTGATACTTGGTAGGGACATTGGTTAGGGGTGTAGGTGTGCTACGTCATAGTGTGACCTTGATTTGACCTTTGACTTTGCCGTAGTGACTTTGACCTATAAAACCTTGTCCGGGCTATATCTCAGCAACTGTAAGGTGTAGGAAGTCGATACTTGGTTGGGATATTGGTTAGGGGGTGTAGATGTGCAACGTCATAGTGAGACCTTGATTTGACCTTTGCCGTAGTGACCTTGCCCTATAAAATCTTGTCTGGGCTATATTTCGGAAACTGTAAGGTGTAGGAAGCTGATACTTGGTGAGGACATTGGTTGGGGGTAGTAGGTCTGCAACGTCATGGTGTGACCTTGATTTGACCTCTGACCTTGCCGTAGTACACTTGACCTATAAAACCTGATCCGGGCTATATCTTGAAAAACCGTAAGAGGTGTAGGAAGTTGATACTTGGTAGGGAGATTGGTTAGGGGGTGTAGGTGTGCTACGTCATAGTGTGACCTTGATTTGACCTTGCTGTAATGGCCTTGACCTATAAAATCTTGTCCAGGCTATATCTCAGAGACTGTAAGGTGTAGGAAGTTTATACTTGGTAGGGACATTGGTTTGAGGGTTTTAGGTATGCCACGTCATGGTGTGACACTGATTGACCTTTGACCTTGCTCTACTGACCTTTAAAATTGTGTTGCACCTTTTGCTTAATCTACATCAAAAGATACCCAAAGGTGTAACAACCAAGATTTGAGTAAAAAGATATGAGAGAGATACAAGAGTGATAAAATAGTATCAGATATCCCCGTAGAGAGATAAAACTAGAGGAATGCTTTTGCTAACAAAAGCGAAGCTTCCCTGCAAAGATAAAGGAGATATATAAGGCAAAAACTCCAAAGCAGCTATTTATGACCCCAGTTTGGCCCATAAATGGGGGTCGGGGGGTAAAACTGACTGGCTATTTAGACTCTCCACATATGCTTTCCCAATACCTCTGGATACATTCTGAAGCTATAAAAGCAACAATAAAGGAGATATAAGGCAAAAACTCAAAATCAGCTACTGTATAAGTGGTTTTTTTCGCGAGGAATTAATTTTCGCTATATTCGTGGGTAACAAAAAAACACGAAATTAAATTCATGCTAATATTTATGTACACTTATGGAGTTATGGTCATCATATCTACAGATTATGTGGATATTTATATGCATGAATAAAATAATGCACATAAACAACCACACCATTTTACAAGAACATCTTTTATTCGTTGAATATTGACAAAGGAAGAGCAAATATCCACACAGTTTTATTCGTGAAAGATTTATGAGATTTAGCCAGAAGTATAAAGCTCAAAACATCGGTAAAGTAAAAAAGGAGGGGAAACTTTGGGAAAACATCTCACATAAAACACCAGTACACGGACTCTTCATACATGATACACCTCTTTATTTGTCTTCTAAAGTGATAACCTCCTATTAGGCGTGCTTTCTCTTAGCCAAGCTTTGTGTGGGCCTAATTGTTACTAGACCTGTGTGCCTCCCTGCTTTTAATTGTTTGGTTACCTTATTACCATTGCACTTTTTAGGTAGCCTTTTAAGTCTCCATTGCAAGCCACATCCATAATTTAATCCATTTTCAAAGTGCATTATATTCAAAACCATTGATATTTAAAAGGGTTAATCAAACAACTTCTGTGCTCAGGTAAGAAATTTAACATGTTAGTAGCTTCGAAAAGCTTTTTATAACATTAGTAAAGCAATAGGCACTTGAAATCTACTGTTGAATTGAACAGCCAGAATAAAATATTTTGGCCACTACACAAACACTAATTATGCGGCTGAGAAAGATTAACAATTTTTACGGGAAGGTTTTTTATCCTCACACATACATTAAATTGCACTTCCAAGTACATCAGTGTGGGCCGGTATGTTTTCTTTTATGTGATAAACACATGGGATTTAGTGGGTATGTAGATATGACTGATACTTGTGGATGTTTAACATTTAATATGTAAGCTAATCACCTTTTTGTTGGGCGACAATACAGTATCTTTTACCGCGAAAATTAATTCTCGCGAATCAAGCCTTATGTGTTGATTCGCGAACTTAAGTTCCCGCGCAAAAAAACACTTATACAGTATTTTATGACCCCAGTCTGACCCATAAGGGGGGGCCGGGGGGTAAAACTGACCGGCTATTTAGATTCTCCCCATATGCTTTCCCAATACCTGTTAATACATTCTGAAGCTATAAAAGCAACAATAAAGGAGATATAAGGCAAAAACTCAAAATCAGCTATTTATGACCCCAGTCTGACCCACAAGGGGGGGGGGGGGGGGCGGTGGATAAAACTAACCGGCTATTTAGACTCTCCACATATGCTTTCCCAATCCCTCTTAATACATTCTGAAGGTATAAAAGCAACAATAAAGGAGATATAAGGCAAAACTCCAAAGCAACTGTTTTATGACCCCAGTTTGACCCATAAGGGGGGGTCGGGGGGTAAAACTGAAAGGCTATTTAGACTCTCCACATATGCTTTCCCAATACCTCTTAATACATTCTGAAGCTATAAAAGCAACAATGAAGGAGATATAAGGCAAAAACTCAAAATCAGCTATTTTATGACCCCAGTTTGACCCATAAGGGGGGCCGTGGGGTAAAACTGACCGGCTATTTAGACTCTCCACATATGGTTTCCTATTACCTCCCAGTACATTTTATGGCTCTAAATGCAATACAAGAAGATAATAGGGGGGTTGACCTAAATTTAAGGCTTTCAGATTGGAAGGTGTCAGAAAATTACTCATAAATGAGACATTTTTCAAGGGATTGCTCCCAAAATCTAATCAGCTCGTGTTTTCGATAGTATGAACAGGTGTGTCAAATTATAAGGCTGTGTAGCAAGTAGTTTTTCCTGAACTGCGATGACGGGTGTGTGTGTGTGTGTGTGTGCGTGGGCGTGTGTGTGTGTGTGTGTGTGTACTTCAAAAAATTGTTTTTGATCATGTAACCTTCATAAAGGTCAAAGGTCAAATTTAAGCATGCAGAAAAATTTTCCCACGCCTAAGGTATATAACTGCCAAATATGGTTTGAAACCTTCAAATAACTAGATTGGGCCAACTCGGCGCCAACATATCCCCAGACAGGTCATCACTCATGCCACAGGTTTTGATCGGGAATTTTTTAAAACATAATTACCCATTATTATATGAACTTCAGCACATCAATCTACTCTGTTTATATCTTCCCAAGGAAGATGGTGTATCCCCAGACGCCGAATACATAACTCAAATTATATTTTCAATCTTCCTGCAATGATAACTCTAAACCTATTTTCAAAGTATTGAAATGATTGATGATTGAATGTCCATTCTAAAATAATAATCCCAAAAGAGCATGTCTGTTTCTATATTTGTTGACAAATAAAATATTATTTTTAACTCAACTCATCATACTTTTCAACCTTCCTTCAAAGTATTTAAATGATTGATGATTCAATGTCCATTCTAAAATTCATAATCCCAAAAGCGCATATCTGTTTCTATATTTGTTCACAAATAAAATATTGTTTAAAAAAAAATTATTTATATTATTATTTTATTATTTTATTTTTAGAATTTGCAAATTGTTTTCAGTTATTCATTTCCTCTATACCTATATATGTGGTCCATATATATGCAACCTAAATATGTGACACAATCTCAGTTCTGACTCCCCTTTGTGTTATATGTAATGAAGCCCACCACCTCCCACCCCCACCCCTCTCCCCTTCTCCACACCTCTCTCACTATTACACAAGATCTGCAACCCCATTGAGTTCTTTGTTTCTCATCTGATATCATTAAATACCTTTGTTTATTTAGTGTCACTCAATATAGCTGGAGGTCCCAGAGGTGGAGATAAATGGTAAACAAACAATCTATATAAAAGGGGTACTCAAATACAAAAAGAATTGAGAATTTTAAGTATGTGATTATCAACTGAAATGAGTTCATAACTGTAGGAGCTGTGTCAAAATTAACTGAGGCAAGTTGAATAAAACTGGGCTAGTTGAGGGTTAAAAATCCCCTAGTTTTACTACATAAGGATATAATTTCATTAATATTGGGACTTAAAGCTCACTTAAAGTGTCCATTTTGTCTACTTGAATATGTTTAACCAGTTTCATTTTAAAAAGTTAAAAACTCAGCAAGCAGAGGTATAACACACAAAAATAAGTTCTTAAAAGACTAAGATAGCCATAACATTATTAATATTCAAAATTTAAATAGACAGGCATTTCCTTTTAAAAATTCAAAGATTTCAGCTCTATAACCCACATAGTTTGACAGTTACTGGGCTTTAAAGTGGCATAATGTCCATAAATTGGGTTTCTGTGGGCATTTTACAATTGTTAAAGAGACCTTAGCAATTAAACTACAGATCTGAAACTTTTTGGGGGACATACATAACAAACAAAAATTATATATAATACAGTTTAAGACTTGTCACACTAAGCATTTCCAAATAACAGGGCAAAATACGGAAAAAATGTCAAAAAAGGCACTTGGGCGAGTGTCTATGGCCCTCATACACAGGTTAAATGTCTACTAAAAACCTTGATTTTCGGCACATGTAAAAAGGACATAATAATGCATTCCCAGATGGGATTTCAGCTCCATCAATCACATAGTTTAACAGTCACAGGGCTTAAAGGTGGTAAAAAGTCCAAATATTGGGTCTCTGTGGGCCTTTTAGAGATCTCGATGAGGCTTTCAAATTAAAGCTTCAGACTTAAAATTTGTTACATACTAAGATTACACATAGAATATGTATCTAATAAAGTTTGAAACTTCTCAGACTTACCATTTCCAAGTTACAGAGCAAAATATGTGAAAAATGTCTTAAAAGGGTCACTCAGGTGGGTGTTTAAGGTCCTCATACACAGGTTAAATGTCTACTTGAAGCCTTGATTTTTGGCACATGTAAAAAGAACATAATAATGTATTCCCAGATGAGATTTCAGCTCTATCAGTCACATAGTTTAACAGTCACAGGCCTTAAAATTGGCAAAAAGTCCAACTACTGGGTCTTTATGGGGCCTTCTAGAGACCTAAATGTGGCCTTCAAATTAAAGCTTCAGACTTAAAATTTGTCACATACTAAGATTACACATAGAATATGCATCTAATACAGTTTGAAACTTCTTAGACTTACCATTTCCAAGTTACAGGGAAAAATATGTGAAAAATGTCTAAAAATGGTCACTTGGGTGGGGATTTATGGTCCCCATACACAGGTTAAATGTCTTCTTAAAGCCTTAATTTTTGGCACATATAAAAATAACATACTAATATCTTCCCAGATAGGATTTGAGCTCTATCAGTCACATAGTTTGACAGTCACAGGGCTTAAAAGTAGCAAAAAGTCCAAATATTGGGTCTTTGGGAGCCTTTTAGAGACCTCAATTTGACCTTCAAAATTAAAGCTTCAGACTTAAAATCTGTTACATACTAAGATTACACACAGAATATATATCTAATACAGTTTGAAACTTCTCAGACTTACCATTTCCAAGTTACAGGGAAAAAGATGTGAAAAATGTCTTATAAGGGTCACTCAGGTGGGTGTTTATGGTCCTGATACACAAGTTAACTGTCTATTAAAGGCCTAAATGTTGGGGCACATATAAGAAAACACATAGATATATTCCCAGATGATATTTAACTTAGATGAGAGACATAGTTTGAAAGCTACAGTGCTTGAAAGTGGCAAAAAGTGCATAAATTGGGTCTCTGTGGGCACTTTTGAGACCTTAAGTCGACCCCTTTGGGTAAACCTACAGCCCTAAAATTTTCTACAGACAAGGATTACATATCAAAGTTATACCTAGCGCAGTTTGAGACTCATCAGAATTACCACTTCCAAATTATAGGGCAAAATATGTGAAAAGTATAGCAAAAAATCCCTAAGTGGGGGTATTTATGAGCCTCAAACACAATTTTCTCCTCAACTTAAAGTCGTGATTTTCGGCACATGTACTAAGAACATATTAATGTGTTGTCAGGTAAAATTTCAGCCAGCTGAGCATCATAGTTTGTGACCTACAGGGCTCTAAGTGGCCAAAAGTCCAATTTCTGACCTTAAGGTGGCCCTAAGTTCTTTTTTACTGGGAGTTTAAGGTCACCTTAAAATAGGGATCTTCCTTTGGGCACCCTTAACATGTGTACCAAGTTTGAAAAAAAAAAATTAATTTGTTTTTGAGTTATCGCGTCCACAAGGAAATTTCTACGGCGGCGGCGGCGCGACGGACCTGAATCCAATATATCCCCGACTTTCGTCTGGGGATATAATAAGGGAGATATTCAAGGGAGACCATAATGCGGCGGCAGCGAGGAAACTGAGGCAAAAACAAATAAGCGCCCTTTCAGGGACGCTTAATTAGATAAAATAGCATCAGATATGCAAGATCAAAGGTCAAATCCAGGTCAAACCATGACGTTGTACACCTATAACCCCCGACCAATGTCCTACCAAATATTAACCTCTTATGCCTTATGGTTTCCGAGATATAGCCCAGACAATAGTGGTGGAACGATTCGCCGAGAACTCGATTTTCAAACTCGATTCCGCGTTTTAGCATCTACATTGATCCCTATTGGAAACGTCGGCGACAAAAAAAAACGAAACCACGAAAGACGTTTTGAGTGGACGATAATAGAAATACTGGCTACAATGAAGGAATAACGCACTACTAGCGCGGTTTTACAACGAATAACAACATTAGAAACATGATGGCGAAGTAACTGGCTACAAGGTACAGTCTCAGAAACGTCAGCGGTAAGGGTGTAAATGGGCGATAATCGGGAATTTATGCGATCGCGGTACTTCGTTTTTATGTTTAATGTATGTTTAAATAGCCATAACTTCCTTATTTCTTGTCCAATTTTTATAATTTTTTCACCATTGTGTTCAGTTTAATTAACTGCATTCTGTCACACTGAGGAAATTTTTATGTTATTTCAACACATTTGTCACTATTTTGAAGTTTACATGTTAATTATCATCTATGAAACTTAACTGCAAGTTGTGAAACTGCTTGACAATAAAGTGACAGAACTTACATCCATTTTATTCCAGAAAATAACTATTATTATAATATATTATAATAACTATTATCGTAAATGAATTAAAGATAACATAGAACCACAGTACAACAAATATATCATTAAAATATCAGGAAAGATTAATATATTTCAGTTATTTCTACTGGAAACCAAGATTATTATTTGTAAATCTGTCACTGACAGTAGTCCAGACCGTATTTATTATGCAAGGAATTTTGTAAAATGACCCAAAAATCGATTCGACTCGATTAATCATCTCTGGACTTTTCCGATTAATCGATTCAGATTTTCAAGTCCGATTCCCACCACTACCAGACAAGGCATTATAGGTCAAGGTCATTCGACGAAATCGCTCTATCTCGCACGGTTAAGGAGATAGAAGCAATATTGTGTTTTTTCATTTTTGGCAAAAATTCGAAAATTCAAAATGGCCGCCATTTTTGGGAAGGGGAAATTTTTTTGAAAATTGGCAAGACTACATTCCTTACATACCCTGTGGATCGAAAACTTTGACGAAATCGCTCTATCTCGCACGGTTAAGGAGATAGATGCACTTTTGTGTTTTGCCATTTTTGGCAAAAATTCAAAATGGCCGCCATTTTTGGGGAGGGGAAAATTTTTTGAAAATTGCCAAGAGTACATTCCTTAGATACTCTGTGGGTCGAATATTTCGACGAAATCGCTCGATCTCGCACGGTTTTGGAGATAGAAGCAATTTTGTGTTTTTCCATTTTTGGCAAAAATTCGAAAATTCAAAATGGCCGCCATTTTTGGGAAGGGGAAAATTTTTTTGAAAATTGGCAAGACTACATTCCTTAGATACCCTGTGGGTCGAAAATTTTGACGAAATCGCTCTATCTCGCACGGTTAAGGAGATAGATGCACTTTTGTGTTTTGCCATTTTTGGCAAAAATTCAAAATGGCCGCCATTTTTGGGGAGGGGAAAATTTTTTGAAAATTGCCAAGAGTACATTCCTTAGATACCTTTTGGGGCGAAAATTTCGACGAAATCGCTCTATCTCGCACAGTTAAGGAGATAGAAGGAGTTTTGTGTTTTTCCATTTTTGGCAAAAATGCGAAAATTCAAAATGGCCACCATTTTTGGAAAGGGGAAAATTTTTTGAAAATTGGCAAGAGTACATTTTGTAGATACCCTATGGGTCGAAAATTTCGATGAAATCGCTCTATCTCGCACAGTTAAGGAGATAGAAGCAATTTTGCGTTTTTCCATTTTTGGCAAAAATTCGAAAATTCAAAATGGCCGCCATTTTTGGGGAGGGGAAATTTTTTGAAAATTCCATAGAATATGCTCCTTAGAAACCCTGGGGGTCAAAAATTTCGACGAAATCGCTCTATCTCGCACCGTTTCTGAGATAAACATGTTTTTGTTTTTTTCAGCGTTAAGAAAAATCGAGACATTTAGTAAATTATTAATAAGTCGGCCATTTTGTATTGGATCACTTCGAAAAGTTATTGATTTCCAGATATGTATATAACGAACCTACTTGCAAAATTTCATGTGAATAGGTGAAGCGCTTTTTAAGTTATCATCCAGACAAGCACACCCTTTCGAAAAACATGTTTTTGGTCATGTGACCTTCTCTGATTGGTTGAAAAACATGCAATGAGGAAAAATGATAGTCCTCTACCCAAGGAAGCTCCATATTAAATTTCAAAGAAATCGGTGCAGTAGTTTCTGAGGAGAAGAGGCTGGAAAAAATTGTTGACGACAACAACAACAACGAAGACGACGCCAGGCCATGCCATTAGCTTATGGCCATTGGCCAGTAAGCTAAAAACCCACTATAAAAAACACCACCATTGAAAACCCCACTGATTTTGAAAAATCCATAAAAAAAACCCACCCTCAAAATTTCTGGGGGCATAAAAGCCCACTCTAACAGAACTGATCATTTTAGGAGACAATACAATACATTGATGGATTGTTTGGATTTCATCAGAGAAAGTAGTATATTGTATATTTGTTTCTTAGTATTATTTCACAGGTGATTCAATGGTGAATATAATTAAACAGACAAACCTTATGTTGCGTGTGCTGGTCAATGGAAAGCCTATCTATATTTCAAGAAGCCACAGATGAATATAATGAAACAATAGTCAGATTACTGGATGGCATCTCATGGGATAACTTGTAATTGTATAATGCATTCATTGTTAGTCAATTCTTTTTGCAGTCATTTCTATTAAAAGATTAAATACTGCATTGTACATATGAAGCCCCACTTTCATAATCCTAGTAATCCTTCAATAAGTACTATGTGTGTCTTAAAGATTTTATATGTATTTATATGTGTTTTCTTTTTATGAAGCTTATTACAAATTAATTAGTCAATAAATGTTGTACACGGGTGGTCACTAAGATAAACGGTCACGAAGATAAACGGTCTTCAAAGTTTTCAAATTTAAATAGTGTAAATAGCAAAATCGCAGAAACTAAACAACAAAATAGACTTAAACAATGCTTTTAATGATTTTGGTTTGTGTTATATTGTTGTTTAAACCTTTTAACTGTTTTTATGTGAGCATTTCTGAGGACCGTTTATCTCCGTGACCGTTTATCTTCATGACCACCCGTGTATATATGTTCATTAGTAATGCGCGATGGGACAGAAACTCGGTCTAGAGCCGAGGAAACCACGTCTATTATGCGCCCTGAAATTTTGAGGGTGGGTTTTTTATGGGTTGGCCAAAAAGTGGGGTTTTCAATGGTGGTCTTTTTATGGTGGTTTTTTTATGATCCCCCTATATTATCTCACAAAATTTAGTGACAAAACATACAGATGAACAACGTTCCATTGACCTGAAACCTTATTATCGCTCAAAGTCTTAACTTTTTTCAAAATATTCGTCTCATAAGGAGATTTATGACTTTCCTGATGGGACATAGTTAGTGTTCACAATATTGCAGTCATGTTTTGGTAACCCACCAAAGAATGTGCTCAAAGAACTCCCTTTTCTTCCAGCAGCTGTAATTATACATACCGAAAATCCTTAATTTTAACAAATAATATCCGGCTAGAACGGCTGGTTATAAAACTCGGAGTTGGAGCTGGAGTTGGAGCTTTACTCGGAGCCGCACCTCTACCGCACCTTTTTACCGCACCCCTCCTCTGATTGGTTGTCTTGATACTGCACCTGATATAGATCTTGGTGTACAACTACCAGCATTTGATGTTTTATTTGTTTTAAATATTGCGAGAAGACAGAGTGAGGTGCGGTGACAGTAAAATATTGCTGGATCATATATTTGTAAAATATTATTAGAAACCCCATTGTAGCCTCACGTTTTCATCACTCTGTGGGTGTACAACTACCAGCATTTGATATTTTATTTATTTGTTTTTTTTTTTTTTTGAAGATAGAGTGAGGTGCGGTTACAGTAAGATATTGCTGGATCATATCTCTGTAAAATATTGTTAGAAACCTCATTGTAGCCTCACGTTTTCATCACTCTGTGGGTGTACAAGTACTACAGCATTGGAGGTGTGATGGGGTGCGGTGACAGTGATCATAATATACTCGAACAATTCTCGGATTCAATGGTGCGGTGACAAAATAAGGCTACAATGGGGTTTCTAACAATATTTTACAAAGATATGATCCAGCAATATTTTACTGTCACCGCACCTCACTCTGTCTTCTCGCAATATTTAAAATAAAACAAATAAAATATCAAATGCTGGTAGTTGTACATCTACAGAGTGATGAAAACGTGAGGCTACAATGGGGTTTCTAACAACATTTTACAGAGATATGATCCAGCAATATCTTATTGTACAAATATTTTTACCGCACCCCACCGGACCCCCGCACTCACCGCACCCCTCCGACCGCACCTCCGGAGCTCCGAGTTTTATAAGGCACCGGCTAGAACATAGATAAAATCGAGGGACAGACAGATCCAAGTGGGGTTGTCGTGGTACCAAAAATAATTGACTTAATCGATTTTAATTGGACATTCCATGAATAACATCATGTAAATATTTATTCAATTTCTGAAATGCAGCAGCGGTGTTTTTATGTACAAGGTAATGTAGAGCAAGGTGTCATCTGTCTTGAAGTGGAACTTTATGTTGTGATTTAGCTTCTCTAAACAAGGTTGTGTACATGGTGAGAAAGATTAGCTGAAGTACTGAATCCTCTGGCACACCATGCACCTGTTTGCATAGGCCAGACTGTTGAATGGATAAGTCTAGCAATGTATTGGCCGTTTAGACACCAGCGCCGGGTTGAAACGGCTCACTGCGCCGTTTCAACACCACGGTTAATTTACATTGTTTTATACAGGCCTGAGTAGGTAGATGAGATGAAAATATAAGGGGCTTTCAAACACTAGCTTATCATTACACTTCAAATTATGATATGGTAAATACATACACGTATGGTAAATATATATGACAGGCTGGTGAAACTTCTGAAGGGAGTCTTTGTGTTTGGATGTTATATTGAAATATTTTTTTTGAGAAATAAACCTTCCTGGTGTGAAAAACATAAAGGTATAGATAAAACCTTTTGTTATGAGCTATTTGCCTTCAAATAGCCTCTAAATGTTATAATTTGAGCATTTATCACCAAGAAAAG
Organism: Sabellastarte sp. h YS-2021; assembly: GCA_964017235.1. Taxonomy (NCBI): domain Eukaryota; kingdom Metazoa; phylum Annelida; class Polychaeta; order Sabellida; family Sabellidae; genus Sabellastarte; species Sabellastarte sp. h YS-2021. The sequence goes on from OZ024928.1 coordinate 145,512,414, forward strand.
GTGTTGAAATGGCGCACATATTGAGTGCGCCAGGTCAAAACGGTGCATGGAGCTGAAACGGTCTGTAACAGCAACACCTGAGTGTTGGCTCGGCTTGAGCCATTGACAAGTGAACCTCATTCTTTGTGGAAAGTAGTGTCGTTCAGTCCAAAGTCCCTCTTTATATGTAGATTGATTGGGCCTTTAAGACTGTTGATATCAATGCACTGAATAAGCTAGGTCATCGTGGTCTGCTTAACCAGCTTTGAGATGAAACAGAGGCAAGCCACAGGCTTGTAGCTCTTCAGTCATCACTAGGCAGTTAAGAAATCTTTGTTCGAGGGGTAACAATAATAGTAACAGCACATAAATGCATTCCTTGATTGGAATGTGTCCAAGAAACAAGACTTAGTAGTTGTTTTAGTTCTTTTAATTTATAATGATTTTGAAGATCTCTTCTTCAGTTACTACCTTAAAACTTACAAAGCCAGGTGTACAGGATGAAATTTAAGGGAGGATATTGTTTTCATCTTGCCTCTGCATGAAATAAGTTGAAACATTTCTAGCCAGAAAACTCTCACTGTCAGTTCAGGTAGAACAGATTCAAAAAGTCCTGTGAAAAGTATGACTGACCTAATCAGGTCTGTTGTGATTCTGCCTGGGTCTGTTTGCAGTAGTTTTGTGTTTACACCAGATAGTTTCATACTTCTGAAGAGCGACTTAGTGCTAAGAGACTAGATATAACCATTGACCTGTCAGCCTGTCAGAAGATTTTGTTAATTATAAACTGTTGGTAAAACCCCTCTCCTGATTAAGCATGCATGGGCCTGAATCAAGAAATTCTCTAGAAAATTTCTTTTTCAATTTAACAAAATCATTCATATTATATTTGCGTTATGTTACTTTTCTACTGGTTTTGCCAGGGATAAAAAAGATTGAGATGACATTTCAGACAAAAAAATTCCCAAATTAACAATAATCATATAATCAGAATCAGAAGGAGGGGCATACATCAGTTACATACACTTTTGCACGAGTAGAATAATAAACATACTCTGATATGTCACAAGTCCCAAACTGCATCCATGGGAATGTTGTAATGACCGCAGACAACAAAGCAACTGGAAAAAATTTGACACAAATGCAAGTAAACACATGAATTCACCAAAAAACACGGGTAAACTGCACTCAGGAAGACGATATACATAATCAAGCATTAAATTCTTTTTCCCCCAAGTACAACTTTTACCATGCATATGATTTTCAAATGAGACAATATTGGTTGTATCAATCACCTTGCAGAGTATTAAAGTGTTTATCTGAAATCCAACATCATCAACCCAGTACAATGAGTGTGAGGTTTACATGGGAGTACAGAACCAGATTTGGTGAGGAAAGCAAGAATGTTTCTATTCTTCTTTTAGTGAATATGTGATTCTGTAACTGTCAATATATCTAGCATTTCTGAAGCAATGACATCGTGAATTAGTTAGCCCTTGTTACACAAAGAGAAGCAATTAAGAAGCCCATAAATAATAGGATGCATGAGATTTGAGAGATATGTCTCTACACAGTTGGAGTATGCAAAGACTGAGCACTGTGCATGCTTTAGTGGTTGCAGCACTCATTGACAGATTATTGAAATACTGCAGCTTCAAATTGTTGTTGCTGTCGAATGGCACATTTGGTGAAGCACTCAAGAGAACACTTTCATTTTGAATGAGGGCCTGGCAAAACATGACAACTAACAGTACAGCCTGGCTGTGAACAAGTTGAACTATATTAGTGTGACCAAGTTTGTTTTGTGACCAGCTGTTTCATTTCACTCCTTACTTGTCAAGATGTCACTTTAACTTACCAAACTAGTAGCCTTGCCTTAGTCTCTATTACACATGACCCATTTTTTACACTCCTCCCCCCCCCCCCCCTTTAGAAGAGAAAAGTTACACTTTTCGACAATAAAACTACTAACTTTACTTTTCTTAACACAAAAGTTCTGTGAAATACACAATCTTTACAAATAATAAATCAACTATATCTTCAAAAAGTGAAACAAAACATAAGGCACCCTATCTAACACTGATATTTACAGAAAAAAAACAAGTACTCCTAAGTGACCATAAGTGCCTTACCTTGATTCAAAGCTCTACATAAACATGATAATAGCATGTGACCATGCTTGATTTACCAAAATGGACTTACCAGGCCCTACTTAAGCCATCGGCATTGCCATTTGCACTGCCCTTCTTATGCATGACTTCAAAGTCATATTGTTGTAATTCTAAGCTCCACCTAAGGAGTCTTTGGTTCTGCCCTTTCATTTGGCTGAGCCAAGTAAGTGGCTGATGGTCTGTACTCACAATAAACTTCCTTCCAAATAAGTAATGCCTCAGCTGCTTGCAGGCCCACACAAAGGCAAGGCGTTCCTTTTCCACAGTCGAATAGGACTGCTTACGAGGCAACAACTTTTTGCTCAGGAAAGTAATGGCACATTCATTGCCTTCACTGTGAAGCTGACTCAGAACGGCTCCTAAACCTCTATCACTGGCATCCGTTTGCAGAATGAACCCCTTTGAAAAATCTGGGTTCACCAAAACCGGTTCCCTTGTCAGATACTCTTTCAGGGTACAGGTAGCCTCAGCACACTCCTTTGTCCATTCTACACATGTACGCTTTCCTTTCTTTGTTAGGTCTGTTAATGTTGCCGCAATGCTTGCAAAGTTTGGTATGTACTTTCTATAGTAGCTTACCAAACCTAGAAATGATCTCACATCAGTTTTAGTCACTGGTTGTGGAAAATTTACCACAGTGCTAACCTTGTCTTGTTGTGGTTTAATATGTCCATTTCCAACCACATGTCCTACCAATGAGACTTCACTAAAGCCCAGGCTACACTTGCTGGGTCTCATGGTCAACTTCGCTCTTCGTATTCTCTCGAACACATCTTTGAGATGTCTCAAGTGTTCTTCCCAGGTGTCACTAAAAATTGATACATCATCAAAATATGCATCTGCATACTGTTCTGTACCTTCAAGAACTGTGTCCACGAGTCTGACAAAAGTTTGGGGTGCAGCTTTCAAACCAAATGGCATGACATTGAAACAAAAATGCCCAAAAGGGGTGATGAATGCTGACTTTTCTCAGGCTCCATTTGACATTGGTATCTGCCAATATCCTTTGCTGAGGTCACAGCTGGATATGTACCTAGCTTGACCTTTTCTTGCCAAAATATCATCCATCCTTGGGATACAGTATGGGTCAGTGTTCATTGATTTGTTCAGCCCACGATAGTCAACACATGTCCTTATGGTTTTGTCTTTTTTTATGACTAGAACCATAGGTGAAGCCCATTTTGATGTCCTGCTTATAACCCCATTTTCCAACATTTTGGTCAACTCTTTCTGGACCTCTGTTTCCAGGGCCTTTGGTACCCTGTATGGTTTCATTTGCACAGGCTTGATTCCATCTTTAACTGAAAAGTCATGTTGAATCAGATCTGTTCTACCAGGCACATCTGTGAAAACATCACTAAACTCCTGAAGTAAATCTGTTAACTGTTCCTTCTGTTTTTATGTTAACTCTAAATTAATTTGAACATCTCCCCATGTTTCAGTCTGGTTGGAGTTTCTGCTGATACAATCAGGAAAATTTTCTTCAGAATCTTCTATGTTACAAAACATAGCTCGTGTAACGTATTTCCTCAGCATATTCACATGCACAACCTTTGTGCCCCTCCTTCCACCACATAATCAACGGGTCCCATCTTTCGTATAACTTTATGTGGACCCTGCCATGAAGCAGTCAATTTACTGGCTGATGTTGATAACAGAACCAACACCTCTTCATTTGGCTTAAATTCCAGAATCCGGGATTGCTTATCATACCACTCCTTTTGTTTGCACTGTTCCCTTGATAGGTGCTCCTGTGCAACATCCACCATGTTGTTCAGCTTTTCCCTCATTTCTAGCACATACTGAATCAGATTCTGCTCCTGACCTTCTGATCCATCAAGACTATCTCGCAGAATGTCAAGGGGGCCTCTGACAACATGGGAGTATATTAACTCAAATGGAGAAAATCCAGTTGAGGATTGTGGTACCTCCCTGTATGCAAACAACAGATATGGTAAATAGGTATCCCAACCATCAAGATCATCATGGGCAAACTTCCGTAGCATGAATTTCAAGGTGCTATTGAATCTCTCACAAAGGCCATTGCTCATGGAATGGTATGGAGAAGTTGTTAATTTCTTTATTCCCAGAAATTTCAGACCTCTTGAAACAACTCAGACTGGAAGTTTGTCCCTTGATCTGTCAATACTTCCAGGGGGATACCTACCCTAGAAAATATAGTTATCAGTTCTTCACTGATTCTGCTTGCCTCCAGTGTAGGTACAGTTACTGCCTCTGGATACCTAGATGCATAGTCTACAACCACTAATATGTATCGATTTCGCCATTTGGTTAAGGGTAGAGGACCAACCATATCAATACCAACCCTTTGAAATGGTTGTCCTATTGCCAGAATTGGAACCAAAGGTGCCTTGTCCCTTGCCCTCTTCCTAGCAACCTTTTGACATGTGTCACACGACATAATTGGCTACATCTTTAAAGATCCCTGGCCAATAATAGTTCTTCAAAATTCTATCTTTTGTCTTTTCTACTCCAAGATGCCCTGATAATGGGATATCATGTACCAAGCAAAGCACAGCTGATCTGCACTTCATGGGCACGACAATTTGCTCAAACTGTCTTCCTGTATCTAATTCACCTTGCCACGCTTTGGCTGGTGACCATTTGCAATACAGCATACCTTCCCATGTATAAAAACATACACATTCCTTTGCAGTTTTGTTTAACGAGATAACTGCAGCCCTCACATCATCCAAAGATTTGTCTTCTAACTGCAACAGCTTGAACTGGTCTCTTGTCAGCTCACTGACTTCAAACTTTGTCAAGCTATCCTTCATCTGTTGTCGTTCGGTCTTTGGAGTCGCCATAGTAACTTACTACCAACTTCAGACTTGTCTTCAGCTGTTTTCTCAACTCCTCCCTCAATCACATCGCAGTTACTTAGATATTCACTGTCAATGGACATTGATGGTCCCTGACCTGGTGTCACCTCCGTTTCCTTAGAAACAGCCCCTGTAGTGGCATCACTCTCTGATGTCACATCAATCTGACAAGGTTTAACTTGAGATCTCTCCATAGATCTTATGGCAGATCTCTCTTCAGCTTCTTGTCTGCGCTTTTGTTGGTGGGTAACACAGAAATAGGATGTTGCTTCTGGCCCAGCCAAGTCGTTTCCCAGCAAGACATCCTCTGGAAGAGTTGTTATGATGCCCACGTTTGCCTCAACAACATTGGAACCCCACTTCAGTTCCACACAGGCAACTGGGACAGCTCTTGTCGACCCATCTGCTAATGTCACATGATATACCTTGCCCTTCACATATGCACAATCAGGAATGAATCTTGAATGCACCATTGTTCCGTCACATCCTGTATCTCACAACATTTGTACAGGATGACCATCTACTGTGCCCTTTACATAGAAGGTGGCCTCCTTCAACCGATCCAGGCTTCTTGCCCTCCACCTTTTCTTCTCGCTAACTAAATTAGCGTTGTCCTTTTTACTACAGTCACGAGCTATGTGACTGATTGCCCCACATTTAAAGCATTTTCTTAAATCTGGCTTTCGCTTTTGTTTACTGTCACCAACATCCTGTCTTTTCTGTTCCTGATGAACAGTCAGGTATTGGTCGGCATCAGTTCGCAGACTCTCAAGATCTGTAAAGGTCCTTTCCCTGAGCCAAGTTTGCAGGTTCCCAGGGCAACTTTCAAGCAGCTGTTCTATGACAAGAGCTTCCTTGAGCTTCTCAAATGATGTAATATTAAGCATCTCAAGCCATCTATCCAGCAGGTGAGCACTCCGAACAGACCATTCAGTGAAAGTTTCATCACTTTGCCTTTCGCTTGATCTGAACTTTTGTCAGTATGCCTCTGCTGTAAGTTCCGTTTTAAAATAGCCCTTTTGACCAGGTCATAGTTTTCTGATTCTGCTGGATCAAGTCTGGAAAATGTTTCCAAAGCCTTTCCTGACAAGAGTGGGACTAGTCGAGTGGCCCAGTTTTCTTTTGGCCATTCATAAAGACGGGCTAGTTTTTCAAAAGTTCTGAGGTAAGTGTCCACGTCCTCACCTTCCGTAAACCTTGGAATTTTGGACCCTTGTACACATCTTTTTTCTCCACTTTGTGGCCATCATTTCTGGCTAGTTCAATCTCAAGATCCATCTGCTTCATTCTGAGCTCCATTTCTTTCATCCTAAGTTCATGATCCCATTTTTGTTGTTCAAGTGATATGTGGATAGCATTACTTATACCACCATGGCTGTCGTGTGCCAAGTTCATCAGACTCTGTGCAGCCGTCTGCATATTGGGGGTGGCTGTTCCACCTTGTAATTGAGCCTGCTGTTGGGATTCGTCCCCCTTATCAACAGAAAAACTAACATCTGTCTCTGTTTCTGTCATACTGGACTTTTTAAGTTTGTACAGAAACCAACTTACCTGGAAAATCACTGTCAGCTCACAGTCGTTATTTCAGATTAAAACAAAAAAAATTACTTCACTCTGGTAGTTTAAACAAAGACTAAGTTCAAAAGTTCTTTGCCTAAACAATTATTCAAATCATATAAAACTTACCTCATCCATATGGTTTTACCACTAACTTAAAGTTTCAATTTTGCTCTGATTTTCTATTAAACTGACCATAAAAGCTGCCTTATAGTACAACAGTTCAATTACAACTTTTTATGTTTATCAAACTTTAAACTGAGTAAGTTTACCATTCTCTTTGAAAACATTCCAAACATGACAAATTTCAACTGCAATTTACCTTTATATGTAAAACTAAACTGTAACAATAGAATAAATAGTTAACCAATAATTTATCTTGATAAAATACAGAGAATTATAACTTTCATGGCATCAATTATTTATGCATGTTGATTACCTGATTAAAACTTGTCTATCAATAAAAAATTTAAAGTTTCAAAATACTGAAAATGTTCAATTTGTTTATAAATCCTGTATAAAGTCTGATAAATAAATATTTAATCAAAGTCTTATCTGTTCAGGGATCTTGATGAGTTCCATAGACATGTCACTGTCCACAAAATTAAAGTTCACATGTATTATGTAGCTGTCCCATAAAGCACACCGATTGAATCCAAGGAAATTATGACTTAATAGACACAATTAGTATTTGCTCTTTCGCCAGGCTATCATCTGCACACACATAAATCCAATTGATGTCCACAGGTTGTTTGCTAGTCCCACAAGTTTGGATTTTATATTCCTCCCACACAAATTCCTTGGAGATAAAGATTCTTACACAGTCAAAGTTTGTATGTCCTTGCTTTTGTTGTTTCTTTTTTTTTCAAATTAATGACAGTTGTAGCTCATGACATAAAGTTCACTATTTTTGAAATTTGTAGTGTCAGTTCCTTTCTTTCACAGTATGATAATGATATAAATGACTCAGCAGCAGTGGTTATCCAAAAATTAAGCAAATCACAGTACATTGTTTCTTGTCCAGGTTTAACTTCATTCATTTTCAATAATCTTATTCTGATGGAATACAATCTTGGTTCCTGTTTTTTTTCTCTTATTCTTCTGTTGTTGTATTTATTTATTTATTTTTTTGAGAGGGTAGGTTAAGGAGTGTAGAAGTGTGAATGTAATCTATTAGCTATTATTGTTAAGGTATTGACAATATTGAAATCCTGTTGGCTTTTATCCTGATGATATAAACCGCTATTGATGAAGTTCTGATGACTTATTAACTGTTTTATATCCTGATGATATAACTAATGTCAAGTTATCCTGATGATAACTAAAAGATTAACATGTATATCCCACCGCTGCCCCCATTTATGTGACCAAGTTTGATGTTATTTCTTGGTCAGAGTTCTTTTAAGGAGAAATATACTTGTTTAAATATGTTCATTTATTGTATAAAAATATTAAAAGTTGAATTTACATCACACTAACTACAAAACTCCTGTTGCTCTTTCAAAACCTAAACTCCCTCTACCACTTTCTCACACTTGCATACATTTCAAACATTTCCGGCAGCTGTTTCATTTCACTCCTTACCTGTCAAGATGTCACTTTAACTTACCAAACTAGTAGCCTTGCTTTAGTCTCTATTACACATGACTACTTTTTCACAATTAGTAAAACTGAGTATAATGCAAGACCAAAACGAAAAATCTTAATTATTGTAGAAAAGTGCGAACCTACTTTATTGTGCAGCAAACCAAGAAGTCCAGGTAAGTTGAAAAGAAGTGAAAGTTTAGTTTAAAAGTGAGAATAAGTAACAATGAGATTGCAAGTGGGCCTCAGAAACTATCGGGATAGGCAAATGTACTCCAAATCACATTTTGAACAAGATTAACAAAGTTGGAATGGAGTTACTTTTCCTTCTGTTAAAAAAAATCTGTTACAGACCATTTGCAATTTCGGTATAACATTAATTCACATACAATTATGTGATAACTATTAGAAAAAACCAAATGTCTTCACTGGAAAATGCTAAAATGCTAGTATATATTAGGTTTCGTAGCTTACATTACCAGATAAGTACAATAAAAACATTAATATGTCACTCACAGGCTTTGAGTTCAGAAGACTGTAGCATGTTTGGAACTCACTCTGCAAGGATGTCACTTGATCCTCCTGTTTTTTTCACATCATCCCAGAACTAAAAGAATTCAATTGCTTTCCATACAGTTCTCCCAGAAATAATATATGAAGCTGCCTAAAATTTAAGTTCCTTCAAGTCCCATCCTTCCCCAAATTATATGCTAATGAGCTAGATATGGTAAAATCAAAGATGTATCTGGGGTAAGTCAATTCAGAATTGTGAAACTGATTGCAAATGTTAACTGCTAAAGATATAATTTCTGAGACAATGTGTAGTAGCATGTTTACCAAAAGGTGATACGCCGAGACAATTTTTTGAGAATTGGATATTTAACATTTTAAAATTAATCTTGCATCAGTAATAGCTTCTAAAACTTTGGTCACATGTACCCTCTTACGGGTGACTTATTTTATTTGTATTACCCCCCCCCCCCCCCCCATATCCCATCAATAAACACAGTGTAGCTTGTCTTCCTTATATTAAGTGAAAGTGGAATGCATTGATTTAACTCTAGTTCTAAAACGCTTTATCATCACATGATGCATATAATATGCTTAACTTAAAGTTGAATAGAAACACATCAAAACAAATCGATTCGTCCTCATTCTTAAGAATTTATTTTTGTTTTTATGGTTTAAATAATTTCGAACCAGTATTCTTCGGCTGGCTTACGCACGATCCAATATAAACAACACTGAGTTGACTTGATGGGAATATTGTTTCTTCCTTGTTTAAATTTATAAATAAATTCCGATGGCATGTGCAACAAAAAATAATTGTTTGTTACAAGAAGACTTTCAAGCTGTAGTAGAGTACTGTTCCATGTACACAAATTGCCCCTTTCAAGGTGTTCATTTATTTTAAGTGCTTTCACTACAGTACAGTACCTGACTGCTTACCAAGCAAAATTGTTAATGTACAGTACTGCTTCCCTTCATGGAGCACATTTTAATCCATGGATCATACAATTATTCCATGTGAATATTGCCCCTTCTCCATCCTTTCTCTGCCTCCTTTATTCAACTATAAGTAGCCTACATGTACATATTGGTCCTGCCCCCCTGTTATTTTTGTTTAAGACTTAAAATAACTGTTCACTCTTTATGAACAAGAATAGACATTTGAAATCTCTTTGTTATGTGCAGAACATTGACAGAGTCATGTTATCAAAGTGTCTTCATCAAATTAGAGGTTAATTCTTTAATTTCTCTAAAAAATACTGTTGTAGCAAATAGTTATTCTTTAATGTTTATTTCAGAGTATTTTTATATTTGCAATAAGAAGCAATATAAATAAAGAGACTTTTTATAGTTGAATAAATAAGGCGTGGCAAGGGTGGAGAAAGAGTGATATAATTACCATGGAGCTCTGTATGGTCGATGGAGCAAAATGTGCTCCATGAAAGCTGTGCTGCTCCTCTGACTTAGTTTTTGTCTGAACTCAATTGGACTGTACTCTGAAGTGGTTTATGATAAAAGGACATATTATTATTATTAAAGTCCATATCAAAATATGTTGAAAAACTTTCATGGATTACAAAACTGCTCTTTGTAAATACTGTTCCTTGCTCATTCTCCAACCTCACCCTGCCTCCTTTTATTCAACCATAAACAGGCTCCATGTAAATTAGTGGTCCTACGATTCGACAGAAAATCGATTCGACGTCTATTTAAAAGTTTCGATGTAGAAAATCAATTCTCATTTTAAGAATCGATTGTGAATCGAAAGTAAGATTTATAAACCACCTAATTTTCCCCTTTTTCTACAGATATTTAACATTTTATTTTCGTAACATTTGTTTACATTATCTGCCATGTTTCTTTGACTGGTATTTACTTCCTGTTGGTTACAACTAAAACTCAAAATTTCTTTACGTATTTAGAAGATCTTTTAATACAATAAACTAAGTTCAACCTAAATTAAATTTAACTTTCACTGCTTCATACACAACATGCATATTCCCTATAAATGGGGAATAACAACCTTGGCCATAAATCAAGTGGATAGAGAGATATACTTCAGCAGTCTGCCATGAATATTTTTGACAAATTTTGTTGAACAAGAAAACTGAAATGTTTACTGCATTGCCATACTTAGAATTTTACAGTATCTAAGAAATTATAATTATATGAAGTGAATAGATCATGAAGATCTGCTTAGAAAGGGAAATTCATGGAATGTTGTTTTCAGGATGAGAGAAATTTAACAGAATAATAGACAAATGCTTTACAGTAAGAGAAAGAGTGAGGGATATCTGACTTCATTGAAGCTGGTGGGAGATACTTAGCCTTGCCACAGGCATTTATATGTATAAAGAAGGCACAACTGTTTGACTGCATTATGAGTATTTTTCATAATGTTCTCATACACTTACTTAGGCTAGCTTGCTGAGGAGACTCCCAGATGAGAAAGGCCTTTGATACAGTGTGCATTATAGCAAAAATATTTCACGTTTGCATTATGGTTCAGACAGCCTGGAAGGCCAGGCTAGGAGATATTTTCAGTTTGAAGTAAAATTAGGAAAGAAAAAAGATGTGTTATAAAAACAGTACACCTGTGTTGCTAACATGTACTGAAACATATACAAGTGCTAAATACATAAAATAACTGCATCATCCATGTATCAATGATATACAACTATTTATGTCATATATATGCTGCTTTGAGAAATTTTTATCATTATTCCTGAGATAAGAGTCCCATTTTCCAGACCCCATCTAACACGCATATACTTGAGTGACAATGCTGAAATACATGTTCACTTGTGCCAGACTGTTTCATATAATCTAGCATATATTACAAAATATCAATATTGACCAGAAAAAATAAAAGTCACTCTTCCATTTGATTAATGAAAATAGCATGTCTTTGAAAAGTGTCCCAAGTTAAAAATAGAAGGAAAATTCCATGAATACATTGTCTAGCTGTTTAGTTCCCAAAGAAGCATTTTATGCAGAATAATTTTCAGAAGCTGCTTGGCAGTCACTGTTCTTGACATATGATAAGGATAAGCAGATATTTTATTCTTCTTTGTTGTATATGTATATATACACTGTTTGTTAAAAAAAAGTGTCCTGAGTTCACAACACGGGTGTACCACAAAGTGATGTTGAACAAAAGGGGTTGAAATATTGTTTATTTTAAGCATGATTGGTTGCTAATCTGCTGAAGTTACATTCAAACACTATAAATGATTTAGCCGATGAAAAGGGAGAATGAAAATTGCTAAGGTCACCTTAGTAGATAATTATATTATTGCTAACACACATATTTGTTGACTCTTCAACCTATTGGTTTCCTAACATAGCCCCTTCCCTACCCCAAACTGTAAACAAATAACCTGGATTTTTTCACCACTGACCTATTGGAAGACTATTGTTATTATATTTGGTTAAAAAGAATATTCTGTCTTTCTTACAAAGCAAGCAGAAAATCAATTATAATCGATAATCGATCGCTTAGAATTACCGATTAATCGATTCTGATTTTTTAGACCGATTCCTAACACTAATGTAAATACTCCCCATCCTCCTCTGCTGCCTGATTTGTATAACACTTACAATAAGTCTTTACTACTATATTTTGATAAATATGGAAATCCTGTCTTCTTCATGAAATGTTTGTATATCTTTTTTTTTTGCTTACTAAAGCAGACATAGGTCAAATCCGATGCTAGAAAGAGATCCATAATGTCCTTTTAATACATTTATGAATATGAATAGACTTTTAAAATCCCTTTGTTATGCATCAACATTAAATGACTGATGTTAACTCTTTCATTAATTTGAACTCGTTCTCGCTATAGCAAATAATTTTTTAATTGTAAAGTCTTTATATTTGCTCCATGACAGCTGTGCTCCTCCTCTGACTTCATTTCTCCTGTAAAGTTTAAAATGTGGCCAGATGATTCTTCTATGAATCTATTTGAACAAAAGTTTATTGTATCGTACAGAAGAATATTATTATTTAAAAATATAAACAAAGTCATGGCTGTATTAATGATCAAATCTACGAAAAAATATAAAGAACTACATCTTTTTAATAAAATAACAGTGTGTTACACACTGGAGGAGGGCATTATGAATACATTGAAGTCAGAGCATGTGTGGTCAGAGTATTTTTAAAGTTTAGTTAGTTATGTCCACCCCCATGCTTTTTCTGGCGTCTGCCGTACGGCGTCCGCCGTCTGTCCTCACACTTAGTTTCCGGTCATTTCAATGAAAAGTATTCATCCTATCTTTACCAAATTTAATATGAGTATTTATTGGGTTAATAGCTTGCATGGGATTGCTTTTGGTGAAGATAGCTCTAGAGCTGAGTAATAACTACTTAGCTACTTTTGTGTACTTCTTTTGTTTTCGGGCATTTTAAGGAAAAATATTTGACATATCTTTACCAAATTTGGTATTAGCAATAGTTAGGTCAATAGCTTGCTTGGGATTACTTTTAGTGATAATACCTATATAACTGACTGAGTAATAGCTAATTTGCTTCTATCCCCTTAACCGTGTGAGATAGAGCTATTTCGTCAAAATTTTCGCCCCACAGGAAAGTACTCCATGCAATTTTCAAAAAATATTTCCTCTCCCCCAAAATGGCAGACATTTTTGAATTTTTGCCAAAAATGCAAAAACACAAATTTGCTTCTATCTCCTCAACTGTGCGAGATAGAGCGATTTTGTCAAAATTTTCGACCCAGTGGGTATCTTAGCAATCTACTCTTGCCAATTTTCAAAAGATTTTCTTCTCCCTAAAAATGATGGCCATTTTGAATTTTCCAGTTTTCGCCGAAAATGAAAAAACACAAATTGGCTTCTATCTCCTTAACCGTGCAAGATAGAGGGATTTCGTCGAAATTTTCAACCCCCAGGGTGTCCAGAGTCTTCTGCGTAAAATGCAAAAACGCATTTATCTTGGGAACAAGATTTTGGCTGCCATCTTGAATTTTGGTGGAAATTGAAAATGTCATTTATCTCAAAAAATGTTAGAGATAAAGTGATTTTGAGCAATGTTTGGACCATTTGGGTACTAGAGACCCTAGATATAGTGCCTGTGAAAAATGTTGAATTTCAAGAATTTTTTCCGCAATCTTGAATTTTGGCGGAAATTGGAAATGTTGGTTATCTCAAAACCTTTAGAGACAGAGTGATTTTGAGCAAATTTTGAACCAATGCAAAAAGGCATGAAGCTGAAATAATTTACATGTATACTAATAAATATTTAAGCATCATTGATATATTTTACAAATGAAACAGGGTCTTGTAAGACTACTGTACAATTGTTGCAAAACGTTCATGGGGTGGACATTACACATGATAATATGTGTTCTTCTATGCTATCCTGTTTCTTTTCATATGTTTCAGCTACTCTTAACAGGGTGTCCTATTTCTATTTTTTTGGTTGAAATTACATATATTAAAACATTTCTAAGCAAATACTGAAGCCACACAAATATGATATTTAACAATTTTCAAGATAAATGGTAGTACTTTCTAACCATATTTATTGGAGAAAGTTTGAATCCATCAGAGGCAAGTAAATAAGTAGTGTGAATAGAAAACTTAATTTTTGGTATTTTATTTGATGCGGTTACCTCGGCTATACTTTACTTGCATGTAGAGCCATGGCATGACCCCACATAGAACTGGAGATTTCCATAAAATCCATTCCTGTTGAATAAAACTTGAAAAATGACTGGAAATGGTTTAATTTATTTAAAAACACTTGATATTAAGCCAAGGACACAGCAAGCACAATATGTGTACAATTTTATGCTATTTTCCACAGCTTTTTAAATAAAAGAACATTTCCAAATATTTGGAGAAACTGTCCAAAATGGATTGAAAATGAGGAAATGTCATTAATTTTTTGCAAATTATGTTTGCATGCTGACTGATTGTTAAGGGGAACGCAATGAAATAATTGTGGGAACAGTTGTGTGTACAAATTTGTATTTTGTTTGTGTTTTATGCAAGTCTCCAGTTCTATGTGGGGTTGTGTCATGGCTCTATATGCAAGTAAAGTAGAGCTGAGGTGACCATATCTATTATTTTATATTTTTTTTGTAATTCAGTTGAAAATTCGCCCTCCTGGCTTAATAGCTAACTTCTTTGAAGTTGTTTTACCCAATTACAATTGCAGTAATTCAGTTGAAATTCCCTGTCCTGGCTTTAATAACTAACTTATTTAAAGTTTTTGCAATTTTTGCCTCATCTGGACACTTTAACAATTGCACTTCATAAACAACCAGGGTTGACAAAAATCGGTCAATATGAGCATTGACTGGGCCAGTGGTTAAAATGGCCTTTTATGGTCCATCGTGGTCAATACTGGTCAAATGAAAAATAATAAAGTAACTTCAAATAAGAATATAATATACTGCCGAGTATTTGTTCCTATTAGATATGAAGGATTGTTGTTATAATATACCTATACATGTTTCATTTTACACAATTCTGTTTGTGACAAAGATTGGATTTACAGGATTTGGTCGTGTTTGAATCTCATCTGGTCAGTACTGACCAGTTGAAATGAACATGGAATAATCAGATAGCATTCTGTTGAAGAGATGTAGTTTGCCTATTTTAATTGAATAATTGTTGTTATAGTATATCAGTATCTATTGTTTACAGAGACTGGATTTATACATTTTGATGTATTTGAACCTCATATGGTCACTACAGGTCAATTGAAAAAAAGGAAAATAAAGATATATTTATGCCGATTTCAAATGAAACTGTTATTATGATATACCTGTTTAAAACAACAAAATCTAAGCTGTTTTATGTTAATGGTATGAGGCCTACAGAGGATTGCTGATCAGACTACTTTTATCTGCAAAAATGATTGATTTTATTAGCCATTGAAAACAATTGTTACTAAAAACTTCACTCGAGACTAAGTTCTGGAGTGAGCCAACCCATACTGTTGCATATATTCTTGAGAGAGATTTACCGTACCACAGCCATGCCCTAAAAAATATGGGATGTCCAATTGTTGGTCTAGCAGTACTGTAGAAAGCAATTAAGTCCCTCCAGAAACTCCTTCCCACAAAATCACTAAGAAATTTTTACAAGGTCAGGTTTGAGAAGCAGAAAGCTTTAAATGGCCAAGTACATATGCAACATGCTTTCTTAAAAATCAACCAGTCTTAAAAATTGAAAAACTATCCAGTCCTTACTATGCACAGATTTAGACGGAAGTATAATACTAATAGCAGCTGCTTTAATAAAACAACTGAATGTGATGAAAACATTCTTGTGCAGAAAGCTATTAAACAGTACTGTATTGGTAATCTCTCAGTGACATTCACTGGTAGGTTGGTGTTCAATGGAAGAATCCCAGCATTATTTATGTATCAAAATCTGATTCATTCCAATATCTGGGGCCAGTTTCACGAAGCCCCTTACCAAAGATTTTCCTTAAAACAAAGGAAGGGCGATTCCCTGTATAACCACACTGCTTGGAATTTCCCCGCCATTACTTATATAACCTTCACACAATTTATTTTAAATATTAAGAGAGTAAATTGCATTTTAGCATTTTAACTATTTTAAACTTGGTACATTAGGTACATTTTAATTTTCAGATACATTATTTGCATTTTTATTTCTTTTGGGAGTTGTTTCCAAAACCTGTAACCACACCAATGTTTTTCTTTCACTGTAAGTACATGAGTATTTGTGCACTTATTTTGTACCTAAATTACCTTATGGAGGCAATGTCCTTGCAGACATGTAAACAAAGTATATGTTATTGAAGAAATAGAAAAGTAATAGAATGAAGTCAAGTCAAAGATAATAGTAATAGTGTAAAATTTCAAATGCTACAGATTAAAATTCTATCTACCACACCTATTATTTTGTGTTACTTTTTGTTGCAATTTAATTTTTGTTTTCCTAAGGATATTACAAAAAATTACCACTTTACCAGTATGGACTTTAGCACTGCTCTGAATTAATTTTGTAACACTAACAAGTCAACATGCTTTAAAATTTTCATGAAAAAACACCCCAGGGCCCGTATTCACAAAGATTCTTATTCTTAGAATCATACTTATTCTTAGAATTTTTCTAAGAATGGCTTTTACTCTTAGAATTTTTCTAAGAATATGAAATTGTTATATGCACAAATCTCTTATTCTTGACACCAGAATTGCATCCAAATACAGAAAGTCACTTCTGGGCCTGTATTCACAAAGATTCTTAGAATTTTTCTTTGAATTACACTTAGTCTAACCTATGCACACAATTAGTTTTACTTCTATTCTTAGAATTATTCTTAGCTAAGAATTGTTTTGTGAATAGGTTTTTATTCTAAGAATAAGAAAATTCTTAGCAAAGAATTTTTCTTAGAATTACACTTAAGTCTAAGAAAAATTCTAAGAATCTTTGTAATTACAGGCCCAGTTAATTTATGAATAATGTTCTGACATTTAAGAATATGTTGAAACAAATACCTTTTTACCTTTGTCTCCTTTTGATTAAATGTTTTACAACAAGTTCTGTGTCTTTGAGGTGTATTATTAAGCCTCAGATGTCATGGTATACATGCCATTGTGTAAATTATACTTATTTCTCGTGATAAAAGGCTGTGCTATATTGATCTTGATGTATCATTCTACCATCATTACCACAGACATTTTCCTTCCAGACGTGTTAACTCAAGCGTTATTTGACCCGGAGCCTTAAACTTTGGTATGTGGCTGTGCATGGATAAGAAGGAGTCTATTTCTTCATGATCTTGACCTTCAATTTCAAGGTCAAATCATGTCATTGAGAAGTTAAATTTTGGGCCTTTTTCAAATTATTACCTGATTTCCATATATGATAGCTTTGATTAATTGTTGGGGTTTTGAATTTGACTTTTCAGAGTTAACCTTTGAACACTACTTCAAGGTCAGATGTTATTCCTTAAAATGCCTTGTGTCCTGTATTATTGGTTTAGATTTAGAATATTAAAACAACGTTGAGGAAACATGATCCGTGAAGTTTTTTATTGATCAGATTTGACTTTAAATTCAAACAGTGTTGTTGAACCCCCCCCCCCCCCCCCAAAAAAAAAAAAAAAAAAAAAAATGTCTTGTTTCTTCCTCATTATTGTCCCTAGTGATTTGAAATGTTAAAACAATTTATTGAAAATCATGGACTGTAAATCTTTGCCCAGGTTATATTTAACCTTTGTCCCTGGCTTCAATGTCAGGCAGGGTAAACTAACCAAAACATCCTGTTATGGCCCTTATTATTGATATCAGTGGTTTTAAATTTCAAAACAATTTCTAGGAAAGCATGAAATCTTTTCATAGGATCAGACTTAACCTGTGTCCCCGTTGTAAGGGTCAAATAGGTGTACTTAATAAATGCTGAACATCTCCTTTAACTCCTTCCTTTATTATTGGTCCTAGGAGTTTGGAATGTGTACTTAACATAAAATCCAAATACTCTTGAAACTCATTTGGGGAAATTCACTACGAATATTCTAAATTGGTCCTATGAAGTTATATGTTGCATTGAGATGCTTGTTTTCATTGCCTATATCTAACCCTTGTGTGAATGATTTGTGTTTAAATTTATTTTCAGATTTTGAGTTTGGAGATCATTTCTGTGTATTCAGATTCAAAGATGGATTGGTAGAAAAGTGGTATCAGTTGCATTATACTGATGACTATCCTGGTAAGATTCATTTTGTAATTATCTTACTTTCAGAAAATGTTTGAGCCATGTATAGGAGGACAAGATGTGAAATTCTGAACGGTGTGTGAAATTTGTCCATTAAACCAACCCTTGAGCCTCACTGGCCCTGTGGTTAACATCTTAGTGTTTATTCACTTACATCTCACTTCTGCAGTTGGGTTAAATCCACTTCATTTCAACATGTGGGATCCAGATAAAATTTCAGAAATATAAAACCCAAATTTTTCAATTTGTGACTAGCTTTCAAGCTCATATGCAAGAATCAAAATTCACAGTTTAAATAAAATCCCAAGAACTGTAAAAAAATCACAACTTTGAAGGATGTCAGATCATTCAAAGTGGGAAAAAGGGACTATATTACATATTCCTCTGTTGAATTGATTATGAAAAATATCACTTTTGTGTTATTGTGTTTTACAAAGGTGTGAGTGGTTAACGTGCCTGGGTTTAATATGTGTTCAACTGGAAGAGAAATAGTTTTCGAAACTTGTTAAACTTCATGATAAAACTTAACTTATATTACATTGTGTGAACTTACACTGTGGTGTTGGAAAGTTAATTTAGATTTTCCTATAATGATATATTAATATCTAATACCTGTATTTATGTAGAATCTAGTCTGTTGACAATTAAAGAGAAATCGGTAGGAAAACCAGTGAACACAGTTTCCCAACAGAAGAGTGAACGGTTTCAAGTGCTGTTTAATAAAATTGCTCAAGGTATGTTTTCTTGAAGTTATCAGCAGTTATACAAGCATGGTCAGCTACAAATAAACAAATAAAGTGTGTCTTTAAGTCATTTGCTGTTATATATAATACCCATAATTATGCATTTGGGTAGATGCACTAAAATGAGTGTCTTATTGATTAGTTAAATACACATGTTGATGTGATATGCCCATATATGGTTTGATTTTCACATTCCTTAATTCATTCATTCATTTGGTCACATTTTGGTCTCTTTAGATTGGACTTTAACAGGTGTCAATTGTTATATGCTCTTATTTATGTTGGCCTATATCATTGATTCATTAGATTCATTTTCTCTTTGTTCACACAGAACTCCATTTAAATATAGAAGTGAAAATGCAAGAACAAAAGAGCATAGTGCCTGAAGAAACTGCAGACGTGGATGCTGAGGATGACAATAATAACAGAGAAAGAATGCTGAAGAGAGCTATCAGTTCTGATTATAACTCTGATGACAGCTGGTCTGATAACTATGACCCTTATGATGATGAAATGGTATTGTGGATGCCATAAATGTTCAAATTATCAATTCTTTTTAATAGACGCTTGGTTGAATGGTGGAATTATTTTCACAGTTTTAAAGTTTTTTTTTATAAAGTCCATTATTTCAAGTTCTGTTTCTTTTTGCTCATGGCTAGGTTTTAGTTTCTGGTTAGTGTAAAGAAACATTTATTATTAAAAGAAGTGCAAAGGCAAAATGAGTGTCCCTTTTGTTCTCATAATTAAAAACATCAAAAGCCACATAGATATATAAATATTTTTTTTATTTATCATAAAATTAGTACTTTGTTTTTGATATTGAAAGTTTTTCATTTCAAAATAATTATTGGCAAAAAAACCCCCAAAACTTTAGTGTACTGGTATTGAAGATCCAGTTTTTCTTTTCAGGATATGGATCTTGCACAAGGCAATGAAATCCATGGGCTACTGCAACAAGACATGGATAATGTTTTGGAAATCTACGGTGAAAATTCCTTAACCTTCCGCAATTTTGGTGGGCTTGATGATATTGATATTGAACTTCACTTAGATCTTCACTTTCTAGATGTATGTTATGTATCATTGGTGTTAAATATCAACTTGTATTTATTAATCCATTCCTCACATCTAATATGTACTTTTGTTAATGATGCACAAAACATAAAAATGAATTTTGGGATTTTTTTATGATCAAGTGGGTCTTGTTGATTTACACATCAAAAGTCTTGTTTTCATTTAAATATTGTTCTTTGAATGCTTTTATTTTTATATAAATATCTACAGAGGATTAAGTAATTCTGATGATATTGTTTGAGCTGTATGTTTTAAGTAAAAATTACTCTATATGATTACTTGTAAAATCCTTTAATATGTTGTAAATAGTTTTTGAAAATAATTTATTGGGTCACCTCATAATGTTTATGTCATTGGCAAGTCACATATATGTTGTATCATAAAAAACAATTGATGGTATTTAACAAATTAATGAATAAAAGGTGTTCTTTTGTACATTAAAATGGGAATTATAGAATAACATTTTAAAGTTATAAAAAAAAATATTTTTGTAGAATTAATATGAGTACATCTTGTTGTTAAAAATTCTATTTCTTTCAATATAACAAAAAAGTATAAACACTTTTCTTTTCATGTACTTCAAGAGTCGTTTCACTGTGTATGGTTAATAAGCTTTTTGTTGTCTACCTTGAGGCAAATTTGCCCAGAATAGGGGGAGATACAGATCGAGACATAGTTTTGTTTGTATTCATTCACAAAGATGAGTAATACAATACTCATGCCATACACTCATATAATACTGTTATCTTCATTGTGGCATAATTAATTTATATATATTATTTGAGAAGTTTTCCCATTATGGTTTATGAACTTGCATTTCAGTCTGAAATAGCAAAAGCCTGGAAAGTGATACGAGAGGAACCCATAACAATTCGATTGCATCTGTGTTGTTCAAATTACCTTGATGCTGGTGAGCCAAAAGTAGAGGTGTTTCAGTCATCCCAGAAGAAGTTTGGTGTTGGATCACAGTTGAAAAAGTATGGGAAGCTAAGCTTATCAATATTTAGAGAATAATTATTGTTTACTTAAATCAAAATGGTAGTTACATCTTTAACTTGAGAGTAAGTAACACATGTAAAGACTATTTTGTTGAGAAACTTTAAAAATAACTGAAAAGCAATGTCTCAAGAAAGAAGTATTTTATAGGAAATATTACATTACAATTTTAAGATTTTCTTTTCAGTTCTGTTGATTTTTCATTTAACAATTTTTCAATTCTTTCATAAAATATGACTGAATAGCATGACTGATAATTTATGGTTTCCAGATAATAGAAACATTTTAACGGGAGGATATGAAGACTTCATAATTATCTCAGTTTCATTTCAGAATAATATTTACATTCCTGTTACAAAAGTGAAAGAATTTATCCCGGTATATGTGCATGTAATCATGTAATTCCTGTAGTATAGCTCTTAATCTGAAATACAGGATATTGGTAAGAGTTTTTTTCAGGAAACCCTGCAAGGTCACATGCTATTCCATAAAAAGTTATGATTGATTTTTGATAATTTCAGAATAATAGAGACATTTTTGTCAGAGAACTGGAAGCACTTAAGCAATTCTAAGGTGAGAGAACAGTCTGAGGCAGTCATGCCAAAGAAATCCACCAGTTCTCATCGAAAAGTGTACACGTCACAACATTCGTCTTCTAGGTAAGTTTGCAGCCCAAAACCAAGTGTCAAATCGGTGATTTGCTATAATTTCCAAAGGATGATCTAAACCTTATGCAGGTGTTCCACTGGAGGCCGACCCTACGATTCTATATTATTATAAGGTCGGCTGCAAAAGTCGGGGGGTCCGGGACAAAAATCCACAAAAAAAGGCGGGAACAATTTTTGGGTCAGCTTCAACTCCCCGACAGGACATGAAACATACAGGCTTGTCTGAAACTAGAGGCCGACCTGCTGTGGGATCAGGATGTTTTCTACAGACTGGTCTGGAAACTACCAGGACAAGCCCTAAAGCCCAACAGACAAGCCCTAACAGACAAGCCGTAGCATGTCCCGACAAGCCGTACTGACAGACAGGCCTGAAGAAACATATAGAACCTCACGACCAGACTTGAAGTCGGTATTATAATAATAGTTTTTGATGAATTTGGGGAAAAATAAGGATCAAGTGTCGACCAATAAACAATTCTTAAACTAGGTCAAGTCTGAATATTTGGATCCCATCACGTGACTAAAGTGTCAAAATTTATTTCTTTTGTTATTTTAATTACAGTTTCCACGTTTTTGCTTTCATATACATAAAAAAATAAAATCAGTGTATGTCTGCTTCAATTTATGAATGAAAAAGTCATTTAAAATATAAAATTTTCATTTAAAATGTTATATCCTGTGGAAAGAAGCAGGGAGAGATGTGCTTCTAACAATCCCTCACATGACAATGAAAACCTTCTGCTTGTTTTCTATCTCTTTAACTTTGAAATTATGATCACTTACACTGTTTTTTTGTCATTCTTGACATAATTTTTACCCCACAGCCCTTAAGGGCTGTCGGGGTATTGTTTTCACCCATGGTGTCCGGATGGGTGGGTGGGCGGGCGGGCGGCGAGAAAAAGTTTGTCTGGGCTGTATCTCAGAAACCGTAAGGTGTAGGAAGTTGATACTTGGTAGGGACATTGGTTAGGGGGTGTAGGTGTGCAACGTCATGGTCTGACGTTGATTTGACCTTTGACCTTGCCGTAGTGACCTTGAGTTTGAAAATCTTGTCCGGGCTATATCTCGGAAACCGTAAGGTGTAGGAAGTTGATACTTGGTAGGGACATTGGTTAGGGGGTGTAGTTGTGCAACGTCATGGTGTGACCTTGATTTGACCTTTGACCTTTCCGTAGTGACCTTGACCTATAAAATCTTGTCCGGGCTATATCTCAGAAACTGTAAGGTGTAGGAAGTTGATACTTGGTAGGGATATTGGTTAGGGGGTGTAGGTGTGCAACGTCATGGAGTGACCTTGATTTGACCTTTGACCTTGCCGTAGTGACCTTGACCTATAAAATGTTGTCCGGGCTATATCTCAGAAACTGTAAGGTGTAGGAAGTTGATATTTGGTAGGGACATTGGTTAGGGGGTGTAGTTGTGCAACGTCATGGTTTGACCTTGATTTGACCTTTGACCTTGCCGTAGTGACCTTGAGTTTGAAAATATTGTCCGGGCTATATCTCTGAAACCGTAAGGTGTAGGAAGTTGATACTTGGTAGGGACATTGGTTAGGGGGTGTAGTTGTGCAACGTTATGGTCTGACCTTGATTTGACCTTTGACCTTGCCGTAGTGACCTTGACCTATAAAATCTTGTCCAGGCTATATCTCGGAAACTGTAAGGTGTAGGAAGTTGATACTTGGTAGGGATATTGGTTAGGGGGTGTAGTTGTGCAACGTCATGGTGTGACCTTGATTTGACCTTTGACCTTGCCGTATTCACCTTGACCTATAAAATCTTGTCCGGGCTATATCTCAGAAACCATAAGGTCTAGGAAGTTGATACTTGGTAGGGGCATTGGTTAGGGGGTGTAGGTGTGCAACGTCATGGTGTGACCTTGATTTGACCTTTGACCTTGCCGTAGTGACCTTGACCTATAAAATCTTGTCCGGGCTATATCTCGGAAACTGTAAGGTGTAGGAAGTTGATATTTGGCAGGGACATTGGTTAGGGGGTGTGGGTGTGCAACGTCATGGTCTGATCAGGATTTGACCTTGCTGTAGTGACCTTGACCTATAAAATCTTGTCCAGGCTATATCTCAGAAACTGTAAGGTGTAGGAAGTTGATACTTAGTAGAGACATTGGTTAGGGGGTGTAGTTGTGCAACATCATGATCTAACCTTGATTTTACCTTTGACCTTGCCGTAGTGACCTTGACCTATAAAATCTTGTCCGGGCTATATCTCGGAAACCGTAAGGTGTAGGAAGTTGATACTTGGTAGGGACATTGATCAGGGGCCATAGTGTGTGTATTATCATGGTGTGACCTTAATTTGACCTTTGACCTTGTCGTAGTGACCTTGACCTTTAAAATCTTGTTGCACCTTTGGGTCTGTCTTTTGATGCAGATTAAGCACTGTTAATTCATATTAGAATTTATTAAGAATTTTACTTTCATAACTTCCCATTGTAAGAGATAGAATTTCATCAAGTGAGCCACAGATTTTGCTCCAACACCACACATAAGCATTCATTAAATGTATTACCACTTCTGTATGCATGGTAATATTCAAAACATCTAAACCATAATTCGGCCATGCAGATGTAGATAAAGAATGTTGAATTTTAGTTTACTGATTAATGCTGTCATCTTGTTATTGAATTGACTTGTTTTAATACTTCATCTTTACATGCATTATCTTTCTTTTAAACATTATTTTCTGCATTTAAACATTTTTTGGAACTTTATATAACTGACAGTGCTCGGAAAGTATCCTGAACTTTGTACTGGTACTGTGCTTCTGTATCTCATGGTGTTGAAAATATTTCCCTAGTCTGTGGGGTACGGGCATCTCTGATGCTATTTTTGATCATATTTTTACCTCACATCATGCTGGAAATGGACTGCAAATGAGCAGTACCTAAGTTACAAAAGACAAGCCGGCTACATATTACGACAGGCCTGCAAGTGATAATGACAAGCCTGGAAGGGTTACAGACAAGCCTGGAAGTGTAACCAACAGTCCCTTAGGTTAACCGACAGGCCTGTTGCTAGGGGGCTAAAATTAGGGTTGGATATAAAAGTCGGTAACGGTCGTAGAAATATCAAACATGTTCGATATTATCCGACTCTCCCCGACAGGCCGGGAACTTGCAACCGACCCTAACCGACCATGTAAACATTGGTCCCGACTCTCCAAAAATGCGTAGTTACCGGCCTGTCGGCTCCAGTGGAACGCCTGCATTAATTAAGTAAAAGTAGCTTGGTACTGTCATTGATACATTTACCTATATATATCTTAGTTACCATCAAATCTATTGGTTTTATAACTGTACAGTAGTGTGAGTGATTTAATTTGCTTATATTACCAATTATCATCATTATTAATTATATATTGGTATAGCCAATAAGGTAGTCTTGCCAAATGTCTATGCAAGCTTGTGTCCTGCATTCCAAAAAGTAATGTTATTTTACACAACAGCAGTGTCATTTATATGTACATTCACAGTGCAGAAGAGAAGACAATAAGTGCCTCTCCACAGGCCACTGCACACGATGGTGCTCTGGCTGAGCTGCTCACCATGGGCTTTGAGGTAGACCTGGCTCAGAATGCCCTAGTCATCACACGGGGAAATGTCTCTGAAGCTGTCAACCTGCTGGTATCTAATCCAAGCAGGTGATAAAATGTCTAAAATGTATTAACATATAAGAGCAGTATTTTTCTTACTCTACTTAATCTGTGTAATAGCAGGTTCTGAGATTTAGCCATTTTTCAAAAAGAGGCCAGTGAGGCAGTGGAGTGAGTATCAGGAGGCAAAATATTTTATAGGCTCTGAGCATCAGGCTGAAAATGTGTTCCTAGTTCATAAATGTGTGTCATAAAATTTTGAGACTACAACTTATAAAGAAATAATATATTTATAGGAGTTGAAGTACATCAAGTCATTTCTCAAGATATCTGCAGAAATAAATCAACTTAACCGAAAAGTTCATTGAAGGATAAAATTTCAGTTAAAATTACCCTCTAAAGTGCCTGATATTAATTTTTGGTAAAAGAAATTTATGTGAAACTAGAAATCTCTTGATTATTGTAAATTTCTCTGTTTTTGTTGTTTTAAGGTAAAGCCTCTATCACACTGCAGGTGGTATCACACTAATGTCCCATTCCTCCACTACTTCCAGACTTCTGTCTGTAAATTTTGTGTACTGTAGTATTCTGTACTTTTCGTGGCCACCCACGTGGAAGTTTTGAACGTTAAAATTTTCATGCATGTTTTTTTAGGTGTTTTTCAACTGGTGGTGCCTAAATATGTAAGCAATAATGCTTGTAGAGTGATAGGGGCAGATGGAATATAAAATTTTGAGGCTCTGTAAAGTAAATTGAAGATCAAAAATATAGCTTCTTCATGCTCTATTTATTGATGTACTTAAAATAGATATCTTGTATGGATCATGGAAGTGTACTGTCATTTATGTATATGATTTTTCAGTCAATAAAGCCCAAATGTACATCTGTTAAATCTTGTTATAAGTTATATAACATGATCTGTACAGTTAGAAAACTGTATCACAGTGCTTTCCCTGGTGAATGGATAATATTATACAATTAAACACCACCACATCCTTTAACTTTCACATATACAGTTCTGTTGCATTTAAATGCCTCATTAACTATGTCTGTTCGTTGTCACCCAGTTGTAAGAGCTCTGTTGCTGTGGATGGTCACTCAGCCTCTTCTTCAGCTCCACCATTGCCTCCATGTGTACGGCCTAAAGCAACCAAGAAAATGGCTCAACGACAAACTTCTCAGCCTTCCACAAGTTCTACAAGGTAGGAATATGATAAGAAAATTACCCAAGAGGCATATATATGGTTAAACTTTATCACAAAACCATTTATTATGATCCAAAATTGTAGATTTGTGTTTTCTGTCTATTTGAATGATTAACTGTATCTACTATATCACTATATCTAAATATATCCTTCATTAAGGTTTTATGTTATTCCCATCTTCTGAGCATAATATGTGGACATTAATAGTAGTTGATGTTGAGAGTAAAGTATCAAGAAACTAATATTCACCATATAGAGGAAATATTTTAATATTGATTTTATTTTTTCACCAAATAATCATAGGTGGGAACTGGGAAGGTGACTAGCCTGTATGCATAATAATAATGGAAGGGTAACACAGTAGTTACTGGCAGTAAATACATTTATGTAAAACTGTGTTCATAATTAGATATTCAGAAATATGGGTAAGGAAGATTCCATTGCATTCATTTTGTATTATTATAATAATTCTCATTTTTAGTGATAAAGGCTTACTGAAAACAGTCAGTAAATTGCTGTCTGGTAAGAATGCTGCACCACTTGTGAAGAACCCTAAAGAAATTCCTAGTTTGAAATATGGTTTCTTAGTTCAAGTAAGTGTTATAAAAAGCGTTCAAGAAAATGTTATAAAAACGTCAATCTGAAGTCTGTATTTTTAATGGCATTCAAGGTTATGCTCTCACTTTTGGAGCAAAAAGGGTTTTCCAAAAATTTTACCTGTTATAGCTATGTCCATATGCTGTATTATGTTGATTTATTCGTGCCATTTGAAAATGTAGCTTTTACATGTCAAAAACGTGAGATGTTGCATGCCATGTGTGCATAAACAAGAGGGAAAACTCTTTGTGTAAAGACCGACTTCTCTTTAATAGGAGTGCCTTGACATATAAGAAGACTTATGGACATTGTCATGTTGTCTTCTCCAAGTACCTTTTGTCCACTTTTTCGACTTTTACACATGTACAGTATTTCCATATTAGAAGTGTCTATTAGAATCGTCTTGTCATCCAAAACAGATGATATCATATCGTTGAGAGTCTCATTTGCTTGACAATGATACGTACCAAATATACAGTAGGGATTCATAAAAAGTAAAAAAAAAAATGAAAAATATATGAATATTAAAAATAGTGATGACGAAGTGTTGGTGCACATCAATAATTTATATAAACTACAAAAATCTATTACTTTTTTGCAAATTTCATTGTCCAGATTTCATTTTTCTTTGTTATACACATAACACATTTAAAACAACTGCTGGAAATGATGAAATGATGCTGAAAGCTGCATATTTGCGGATTGGTAAGCTTTGCCGAATTGTGTAATATTGAAGAAATGTCACAGCTTTATGTTAATGCAAATTGTTGGGTGGAACCTACCTGACAAATCTTATTTTTATTGCGTAAAATAGCCTTACCTTATCCTCACAAGTGCCTGTTTGGTTTTGTGGAGCAAAACGTATCGACCGACAAGAATTTTTTAAGGAATATTCTTGTCACAAGAGGTGACCCCTTGTCTGCGCATGTCCGCGCTTGCGCAGTAGTCGTTGTCGACAGACGAATGTCGAGAGCTCTTCATTATATTTTTGGTCGATATGGGAGCAGCACGTTTTTTTCCTTATTATCGTCCATTCACGGATGAAGATCTATGAAGTTTTGAAGCGTGCAAGCGTGCACCTACCTGTATTTATCCATTATTCGACTAGTACTACCTCTAATTCTGCCTCCCTTGTCCTGAAAAGGGTCAGAATAAGATGTCCAAGAAGATGTTGCTGTAAAGTCTTCAGTGGAAGACGGTGTATATCTTCGGCTGTACTCGCCCATTATTCGACTGGAACTACCTCCTTGTCGATGAAAGGGATGCAGAGAAGATTTTGCTGTAAAGTTTTCAGTGGAAAACTGCTTTATGGTCCCTTATTTGATGGCAAACCATGAATATTACCTTGTGCAAAGAAGAAAGAATGCAGTTGTCTTGGCAGCGGAGGTCGTAGATTCTTTACTGTGGGTAGAGCGCCACCCTGGTACAGTAACAGGTCTCCCTCCAAAAGAACGACTACAGAAGCGTATCCACGGATCCTTGCTGTTATTATTTTGCTTCCCAGCAGGTACAGTGGACTTCCTGCTTATCAAGACATGAAAATATGGACAGATTACCTTCCTTTGCTGTAAATTTGGATGAAGATCCAACAGACATCTTTGGGGCAGTATGTGCACTGCTTGTCTGTTCAGCCCTGTTGAAGAATTGCAATAACTATTTACTAGATAATAAACCTTCCTATGGCCATGTCTCCATTGGAAAGAATACTGTGACTTTTGAGTTAATTCTTCTGCAAACTCAACGAAGATCAAACTGGCTAGATGAGATTTTATGCTATATTATATTATATGTTGAAGTCCTTGCTTCCAACTTTTACAGTGTATTTTGCACAGTATATTCAGGACAGGAGCTATGTCCAGTAATTTTCCCCTACTAACCACAAAAGATCGTCGTACCACTCTGCCTAGTTTACCAGGTCAGAGGGATACAGAAGAACGTGGCTACATTAATGCAAGTCACCATGGAGGCTCTTCTTGCAGTGTTACTGGCAGTGATGGGATATTTTTTCATTGCCATCCCAGAGTTGTGCGAATCTTCAGTTGGGATTGTCGAGTTACTCACCAATCGAATTCTCCAATACCTGTACTACCCACAATGCAAAGCGATGACGTCAGACAGGAAAACATGGCTACAGTAAATACCGCTGAAATATTGCTGGAAATGCTTCAAAAGACAGCAAGTTATCCACTCAAGAATTGCAGAACTCCAGGTTTCTATGGCAGTTTATTTCTTGTATAGAAACTCGGCTAATGGCGACCTCTGATACATCTCAGCATCCTGAATTGATTTCTAACTACGACTTCAACGGTCATTGCCCACGAGTGAAGTTCGTTTACTATGTCAATAAATACCTGCTTGTCGCATCATTTAAACTGGAGACAGCAGAAATTATTAGAATTTCGGTTATAAAAGATGCGTTCTTCTATGTACCGACTCACCAAGATTTTCAACATCTACTTCAGTTTAATGTACACGGTCAAACCTATCAGTTCAAAGCACTGAACTTCAGATTAGCGACCACCCCTCTTGTATTCACACCAGTAGTAAAAGAGGCAAAACTCATTCTTCAGTCTCGCAGAATATGAGTTCACCAATACCTGGACCACTGTTGTTAAGAGTACATAAAAGACACCAGTTTTTGCTTCAAACCAAGAATTCATCTAAATTCTTCAACATCTCAGCTTTGTGATTAGTTTCTGATAAAAATCCAAGCTCGAGTCCACACAAGGATCGATTTCCTAGGTTACCACTGCATATTGGTACAAGGAAATATCTTTCTAACACAAATAAATTTTAAAAACTTGAGAAATCTTTTCAGGAAATGGAGATCTCATCACAAATGACCCCAAGGTTGCTTATATCCCAGGTAGGGGTACGACCATCTTTGGAAAAGACTATACCAATGGGTCAGTTATGTAGGTGTGCCTTTCACTGGTATCTACTACAACTGGCAATATCTCCAGTCACTAGTTGTGAGAATTCCTGTTTCAAATCCTTCTGAAAAAGCATATTCAGTGGTGGAAATGCCAAAAACTTGGAAATAGGATGCCCTTTCTATACACAGGGGCACAATTCCCTTATTTTTGTAGATGCATTAAACCAGGGTTGATGATCCCATTTAGAAGCAGAACAGTCAGTGGCTTTTGGACAGTTAAAATGTATATATATTACATTTCAAGGTCATACAGCTGAAGGCAGTGTGTTCAGCCCTTAAAAGCCTTCAAGACAAATTCCACACAAAAGAATTCTGATAGCATCAGACAACACCTCTGTATTCGGTTATCTGAACAAACAGGGGGGGGGGGGGGGAGCGTATACCTCCTAGTTTGGCGCAGTTTGGCCTACTGCAATCCTTGAAATATACTCATAACAGACATATTCTTGGTTGCTTAAAGGTCATACTCAACATATCTCCAGAAGGGATAAAGGTTTGGCGCATCCTGGCCTACTACAATCCTTGAAATATACTCTTAAGAGACAGAAATATTCTGGGGTTACTTAAATGTCATACTCAATGTTCCCTACAGAAGGGACAAAAGTAATATGTACAGAATGGTTCTTACTCCCTTTATGGTTCTAGACAATGTGCAAGTTTGGCACAAATCAACTATAGGTGTTTTATGCAGGTATGCTGCATCTTGGCCTACTGCAATCCTTGAAAGATTCTCATATGAGCCAGATATATTCAGGGTTGCCTAGATGTCATGACAGCCTCTCCATAAAGAACGAAATTATACAGACAGGAGAGTCTTCATCTTTAATATTCTATTTGATTTACATAGTTTGTCAAATACCAATGGTAGAGATGTTTGCCACCAATATGAGTCACAAACTTCCATTCTATGGTGCCAGTCCCGGATGCAAATGCTCTGAACATAGATGAATTAAACATCTTGTTGGAGGTTCTGGACTGCTAGGCCTTTTGTCCTATACCACTTATTCCAAAAAGTCATTGAACAAGTGAACACCAGGTGCAAAATGATTGTAGTGGCCCCTTGGTGGCCCATGATGCATTGGCTTTGGGGTCTGGTGAGTCATTCAACCAAACCTCCATTACAGCTACTTCACTGGTCTCAAAAACAGCCATTCAGTCAGAAATACCATCTAAATCTGTTACATTGGCACCTTCATGCTTGGCACCTTAACACCACTCAGAATCTCTTATATCATTCTCTGGGCAAGGGATAGACAGATTTAGGGCATCTCAAGGACCCTCATCTTGGAATGTATGAGTCATGATGGGCCATTTTGAGCTCTGGTACCCACAGAATAAGGTGGCCATCTCAGAGCCTACGGTCTCAAATATACCAGATTTTTTGAGCCATTTACTTGCAAAAATCTGAAACCTGTCACTATTGTTGGCTTTGCAGCAGCCATAGCTGATCATTTACATTTTTTGTGCAGGAATTGAACCAAAGCCTGCATCTTTATAGGCCTATTGCAAGTGTTATAGAGAGAAGCCCACTGCTAACAGAGGTGCAGCATCAAGGGATTTGCCTTTGCTTCTGTTGCTTTTCACAAAAGGCTCCTTATTAACCTTTAAAAGGAGGTCAGTCTAAAAAAGTTTGACTTGCAAGACTGTTGCAATGACATTGGAAGTGTATTCTGGGACTTTGGCTCCTTCAGACACAAGCCTCATAGGAAGGAGGTTACAGTTTCTCCCTCCTACCTACCTTTTCAGCAAGGACCTATTAGCCTCAATTGGTCTAGATTGGCTTCAGTGGTCTCTTCAGCTCTACATCATTCCTGAACTCAAATTGCCTAGACACATGATTCGTTGTCCTCCTACAGCACTTACATCCTTCTTGGACAGGACTACTGCTTGGAGAAAAGGGAAAGTCTCCTTCTCCTGATTTTAGCAACAATCAGTTGGCTTCTGATGCCCCAGATGGCTCAAACCGGTGGTCATTCCAGCTCACAAACCTTTCTTGAGCTGACGTTGGACTGATGTGACACTCTGCCCTCTTACAGTACTTACTTACTATCAAGACAGTACAAGTACTTCAAGGAGGTGAAGAATCTCTTGCTCATATCTTTTAAGGAAGGCTTGACGGAGATATCTTGAGTTCTGCTATCTCTTCCTGGATCAATCTGGATGCATGATTAGATTGCCAGTCCTTTAATTCTGATTCTCAGAATCCATACATTGAGACACATATTACATCCATGGCTGCCTCTTTAGTTTTCAAGAGTGGGGTCTTACCTGAGCAGATATCAAACTCTTGTTATTGGAAGACCCACAATTCTTTGCTACATTCCACTCGAAGATGTAGCTTGGCAATCCCATGACCAGTCCATGAACAATTTGGGCCTTGTGAATTCACCTCAGCATGTAATCAGATTTTGTGTATTTATACATGTTATTGATATGACTCCCATATTTATGTTCTCTCCAGTTATACAAGTGTTGTGTCACTGACATATGTCTTTCTTGACTTACATATGGCCCCATATCTGCAGTTTATGCAGTTCAGTTTGCCTGCTTGGAGATATTCTCATTGTCAGATGATGACATCTTGTTTGGGGAGTCATGCAGACATCTCCGGCCAATACTGGGTGATGGTTAATACTGCTATATGATTTGTTGTAAAATTATCTACAACAGCAACAGCAACAACAATGACGACCACATCATGGATCTCTTGTTGAGGTTAGCAAATTACTTATCTGTGTTGAAGAAGTAATATATAACCTAAGATGTGGATTATGGAAGCTTATCTTATCCTCTTATCAGTGCTTTATTTGGTGACCCCTTGTCTGACAATCATCTAACAGTGTGGCCAAAACAAATACCCTCCACCTGTTATGGTTGTATTCAAGCACTTGTGAGGATAAGGTAAGGCTATTTTACGCAATAAAATGTAACAAATTTTATTGTAATTTAACTTTTTACAAGTTAAATACTTACCTTATCCTCACAAGGATAAACCCACCCTACCTCCCCGCATAATTTGTTTTCTGGGGACCAAAAATACAATGAAGAGCTCTCGACATTCGTCTGTCGACAACGACTACTGCGCAAGCGCGGACATGCGCAGACAAGGGGTCACCTCTTGTGACAAGAATATTCCTTAAAAAATTCTTGTCGGTCGATACGTTTTGCTCCACAAAACCAAACAGGCACTTGTGAGGATAAGGTAAGTATTTAACTTGTAAAAAGTTAAATTACAATAAAATTTGTTACATTTTGGACACTTAATTTATACTGTAAATTAAAGACTTTTCAGCTCTATGAATTGAACACAAGTGACAGTCTGACAAAATTTGGTTTGCTTCCACTTCATGGCCATTCAAAAAGTATAGTTGATCACATGATTGACCACTGATTAATTCTTCTACAACTACAGCAAGGTCAACACCCTTAATAAAGGTTTAAAATGTCAGTTGTTGATTTAAAGACAGTTTTATTTTATTTATTAATTTTTAGGGCCTTGAGCTCTTCTTCAGGGTCAAACAAGGGTAGCCAAACTTAAAAGTGCTCATGACATGCTTATATTGGTCTTAGAGGTGTAGGATGTGAAACCAACCTGTGGGAAGTTATGGACCAGGAATCTTTTGAAGTGGTCAGATTTGACCTTTGGCTCTCCTTTCATTTCAAATGAGGGTAGCCAAACTTAAAAGTGCCTATAACTCGCTTATTATTGATCCTACATTTTTGGAATGAGAAACCAACATATAGGAAATCATGGGCTGGGAATGGTCTGATGTTGTCAGATTTGGCCTTGGGCAACTCCTTTAAGGTCAAACTTGCTTTGCTGAGTTGTCTTTGTGGTTTATACAGTTTGCAGCGGTTCTCCGATGTGCCAGGTCTAGATGAAGTCACTGATATATTATCATGGCCTTGTTGCTTCAAATGTTTGAAAATACAAATACTACAAGCCTGATTTATAAAATAAAAATATCCCAATAAGTATGTTTATATGAAACAGTAAATAGTTCAAATGATTTATGATTTAACCATGTTCACCGTTAAATGCATAGATAAGATTAGTCTTCATGCTTTTGCACAGATTATGCAGTATGCCACGCAAAGACTTCCTTTGCTGAATGAATTTTGTGTTATCTGCGATAGAAAACATCTCTTCCAGAATGGGGCCATGTTAAAGGTATGTGCAAGTCTATAATGTAAGAAATATGATTTTTGATACAGCATCTGAAATTTTTACTGCGGCTACCCCTAACACTTAAGGAACAAAAACAAAAAGTTATTGAAATCAAGTAGGGGTATTTATTATTGGCATTATGTGACAAAAGTTTTATGTTCTATTCTATTCTGTACATGTATAGCACTTAATCTCTGCCAAGGCAGACTCTAAGGTGCAACACCATGTCCAATTCATTAATCATCATTCCATAGGAAGGAAAATTAGATGTTAACTCAGCTAAGTGTAAGGTTTATACCCAATTCAGTATTTTATTATTGATTATTAATCTTGTTTATGCCTTAAATGGAAACTAAGTATGTCAAGAACTATGTAACATGATTCATATCCAGATATCAGCATTAAAGTAATTCATATAACAAGATATATTGAAAACCTGCTGACCTTATTGAAACTTATTGAGTGGTGTAATCCAGTCATATTTCCATAATAGCGTTAAGAAATTAATTGTCAGTTAGCTACATGATGACCCAGCTGATTGGATGTTGAGAGCTTTAATCTGAGTCAGAATCTTTGAGACTTTTGATACATATTCTTAGCATTATTTTATTGTGACAGTTAATGCTGATATTAATGCATTATGCCATCAGTGCTGTCAGGGTACAAAATGTAATATGTTGAATATCAGTGTGATTGATGTAATGATAAGAACATGTGGCAACAGACCAAGTGACTTATGTCTGAGTACATTTCAGCCTGCAGTGTGCAGTGGGGAGCTCTGTGTCTTCTCATTTCAAACACTTGGTGTCATGTCAGAGGCTGCAGAAGATATTGCTACAGCAGCAGAGGTATAAATGCTGTATTTTATCAAATTAGAATTCATGGACCATATACACTGATACATCTAATTGTAGAATTATCCTTATTCTCAGAATTCTAAAGCTAAAGTTCACAAATTGGATGCATTATAGCTTTATAGAAAGCAGGTAGCCTAATTGTTCAGTAACATGAAGATATTATTTTTGGATGAAGTGCACAGAAATAATCTATTATTGCAATTAAAAATGGAATGTCTTGCTCAAAGTTATCTTATTAACACTCAATGATAAGAGAGGGTTATTGTAATCAGTTGCATTTTGCCTTTCTGTCAATCTCTCTGTACACTTTCTGCCCTTATAACTCAGTACACTTTCTGCCCTTATAACTCAATAACCATAATATCAATCAAGCTCAAGTATGGTTTGCAGATACTTCTTGGAGTACACAAATTCCTAAAAGTTAAACAATGAAGTTTTTATATTCACATTTGACATATACCATTTAGACATCATAAACATACAATTATCACTTTAGCCATGTCTGTAAAGTGTTGCACTTCTAGTCCCAAAGACCTGGGTTTGAATCTCAACTGGACTCAAATTTCTTATTTTATTTTTTTAAATTTAAAATTTTTTTTTAGTTTTAAACGTTTTTCACCGGAGGGAATGGGGAAAATATAAATCACAGCTTTTGAAATTTATTTTTTGTTCCCCAAATCTTAAACCAAGACAAGATCTCCATCAAGACAGTGCAGGGACAAGCACAGGCCATCTGCAACCCAGTTTAAATCCAAGGAATTCCCAAGAGCTTTTGTTATTGTTATTGTTGTTATTATTATATATGCCCGTTAAAATTATATCCCTAGACGAAAGTCGGGGATATACTGGATTCAGGTCTGTCATGCTGCCCCCGTCAACAGTTTTCCTTGTGTACATGATAACTCAAAAATGGATCAGTATTTTTTTGTCAAACTTAGTACACATGTTAAGGGTGGCCAAAGAAAGATCCCTATGTTAAGGTGATCTTAAATTCTCAGTAATAAAAAATTTATGGCTACTTTAAATCTGAAATGAACCTGTGGCCACTTAAAGCCCTGTAGGTCACAAACTATGAGGCTCATCTGGCTAAAATTTTACCCGAGAACATATTAATGTGTTCTTATTACATTCGTTGAAAATTAAGACTTTATGTTTAGGATAAAAATGTGTTTGAGGCCCATAAAGACCCCACTTGGGGATTTTTTGCTACATTTTTCACATATTTTGCCCGATAATTTGGAAGTGGTAAAACTGATAAATCCTAAACTGTACCAGGTAGAACTTTTATATGTAATCTTAGTCTGTGAAAGATATGAGGGTTGTAGGTTTAACCATGAGGACACCTTTAAGTCTCAAAATTGAACACAGAGACCCAATTAATGGAATTTTTGCAACTTTCAAGCCCTGTAGCTTTCAAACTATGCCTCTCATCTAGGTGAACTATCATCTGGGAATATATCAGTATGTTCTTCTTACATGTGTCCCAAAATCTAGACCTTTAATAGACATTTAACCTGTGTATGAGGACCATAAATACCCACCCGAGTTACCCTTTTTCAACATTTTTCACGTAATTTGCCCTTTAACTTGCAAATGGTTGGAAATGGTAAGTCAGAGAAGTCTCAATCTGTATTATGTATAAATTCTATGTGTAATCTTTGTGTGTGACAAATTTGAAGTCTGAAGCTTTAATTTTAAGGTCACATTGAAGTGTCTAAAAGACTTTCAGAGACCTAATATTTGGACTTTTTGCCACTTTTACGCCCTATGGCTGTCAAACTATATGACTGGTAGAGCTGAAGTCCCATATGGGATTATGTTATGTTTTTTTTTTACATGTGCCAGAAATCAAGTCTTTAACTACACATTTAACCTGTGTATATGGACCATAAACACCCACCCGAGTAATCCTTTTCCAACATGTTTCACATATTTTTTCCTGTAACTTGGAAATGGTAAGTCTGAGAACTCTCAAACTGTACTAGATATAAATTCTATGTGTAATCTTTGTAACAAATTTGAAGTCTAAAGCTTGAATTTCCAGGTCACATTGAAGTCTCTAAAAGGCCCACAGAGACCCAATTTATGAACTTTTTGCCACTTTTAAGCGCTGTATTCACAAACTGTCCTGTAACCTTTTTAGTATACATGTATTCTTCATGGCAAAAGTTTTGGCCACCTCTAGTATTTCTTATTATTTCAATTTTACAATACTATGTAAATCTATCATCGCTGAATTAAATGTTGTTTTTTTTTTTTTTTTCCCACAAATAAAACTTTATTGACCCTTTTTTCACAATGTTATATACTTAACTAAGCCCCGGGAGGGCGAGGGTTCAAACCCTCCATCGGGGTTTTTACAGAGATTTTTCATACACAGTATGAACAACTGGCACATTTAAGTATCTGTGCATACATTTATACAGATAGAAATTCATCAAATGTTACTGAAACACATTCTGAAATACTACCCACTTTTTACAAAATTTATCATGTTTTGCTTCAAGCCTGGACAGGTATTCTTGTTCATTATATTTTTGTTTCAGATAGTTTTGAAATTCAAAAATATGAGGTTTTCTTTTATTTCTTGAACACCAATAAATGTAATATTTCCCAACAATATATATAACATTAAGACAAAAACAAGGGGAGTAAAAACCAGTTGTTTCCTGTTTTCCAAATAGTATATCAGCTAGATCTAAACTTAAAATTTTATCTCCTTTTCTCATTAACCATATTTGAACATTTTCCCAAAATATTTTACTTATTTCACATTCTAAAAAGAGGTGTACCATGGTTTCCGGATCATTGCTACAGAGTGAACACAAAGAACTATCAGTATAATGAATTTTGTGCAAATATTGCTTTGTTCCAAGCAGTCTGTGAATCACACGATATTGAAACCAGATAAGAGTGTTATCACATATAGTATAAAAGCAAATTTTGTGTGCAGTAGTCCAATATATTTTATCTAAATCTATTTTTAGTATGCCTGTCCATTTTGTAATATAGTTGTGGGCCTGCTTTGTACCTTTTCTAACTAAGATGTTGTAAAGATCCTTGCTTCCCCGAATTAAATGTTAACAAAATCGACTTATATACTTTATATAGTGCAACTTAGGAAGCACAGTTAATGTTGATCTCTTTCAACACTATATGTCCTGAGTAGTTATCTAAGGGGAGTATAAATTGATTGATATGATTGATTGATAAAAAATGAAAATATGTATGTAGTAAGAAAAACTTGTGGGTGATCATCCTATCCTGTAAAGATTGGTGTGGGCAAAGTTCCTTGTGGGCAAAGTTCCTGTGGATAGAGTTCGCATTTGTTAAAGTTCTTGTGGGCAAAGTTCCTGGATTTGCATCCATCGTCAAGAGGATACAATTTTGCTTTGCAAAATAAAAATATTGTGGAGTGAATTACTCAAGTGCTTATATAAGTGGTTGATTATGTTTTCCTCAAAATTATGTCACACAGAAGATGGGTCCCATGGAAAATACCCAGTCAAAACATGTTGTGTTAGTGATGACCTGCCTGGGAATATGTTGGCGGCGAGTTGGCCCAAGCTAGTTATTATTACTATAATTTTGTTCTGAATGCAACAGCTTTGAGCTTTTCCTTTAGCAAATAAGTTTTGTTTCAGTAAAAACTGCAGAATCACAAAAAAAATTGGTCACATTGAGACAAGTGTTTTGCTCTCACTGCTTACATCTTGTTTTTGATTTTTTCCCCATGAAAATCCTATATTAATCTATATGGGTCAAGATGTTAGCTGATTTTTCAACTGCAGTGACCAAGTCATTAATGTTAACCAGTTGATAAAACCGGATTTCCAGGAGGCTTTGATAATGGCAAATTCCAATGGAACAGCCTATTTAAGGACCTGATATTACTCTTGCATAAATATGACTTTATTTGCCAGAGTTTCACATAAATAGGTTTGAGTCAATACATAATTGAATCACATATATCAGCTCAGATAAATCAATACATTTATTACAAACTGACATACTTGTTTTAAAAGTTGTAGAATCAACTAACATAAAAGAGTGCTTTATGAAACATATATGACACATTATATGACTGTTTCTCAAATTTCTTTTGGAAAGGTAAGGTAGTTTCCCTGACATAGTAAAAATATTGCCAAGTCATTAATTAACAAGTAAAACCAAAATACTGCTTTGAGTACTGAACAAAGTAGAATCTAAGTTTAATTGTGTAAATTGTGTCAATGAGCAAGAATTGATTTACTTATTTTCTTGTGTAAATTTTTGTTTGATACACCCGGGAAAGTTTTCTACATGTTCTTTTATGAATTTTATTTGTAAAATATATAGAAAGGAGTTAATTATCATTATGTATTCATAAATAAAATGCAAAATGTGGGTCGTCAGTATGTCATGAATACGTATCACATCTTTTGAAACTATCAGTTGGACATTAATCACATTTTATTTAAAAAAGTAAAAATGATTATAATTGCAGTAAAAGTTTTTAAATGAAATTAAAATTGATAAATGGCTTAAAATTGGCATGTAATTCACAAATCTAAAAGGAATATTCTTGAATAAATTAAAAGAAAAGTTTTGTAAGTGTTAAACATTGTAACTGTTATTTATGCAAACCAATCAGTGTCTTTAAGACTTCTTGTTATTCACCAGGTGGTGGACCTTCTGATAGCTATGGCCACTGCAGCCTGCAGATCAGGACGGAGGGAGATCATATTTGATCCATTTCCAACTGTGATCGACCCCAAAAAGCCAAAAGAATTGGCATTCTGTCCAAAGGTGAGATACATTGTGTTTTTCTTGTTTCAGCTCTGAGACAGTAAATTTTGTGCAATCAGAACACTAATAGTCAAAAATTAGGTGCACTGAAGCCAATTTTAAGGTCGGAATATCAGAAACAAGTGTATTTTTGTATGCATGAGTGGCAATTAGCCATCAGTTGAACTAAATTGTATGTTAATTGGATGTTTTAGGTTTTCAATCTAGTGTGAATAAAATATATACATTTGGACACATAAAATGCAGTCGAATATTTAAATGCGTGACTTCACAGTTTTGTAAAGTTCTTACTTTTCTAATTTCCTTTGCTTAAATCTATATAGTGTGTAATCAGTATACAGCATTCATCTTATTTAATTGATGTTCTGATTTTGTTGTATAATTAGAAGGCGGATGATATAATGAGGCTTTTATTGCATTTGAACTTTATACTGGAAGAGTATACGGTTGATGTTTCTGTGTATTGTGGTGGTTATTTTTGTTACTCAGAATAAAGCTGTAGGTCATGCTGAATGTGTATATGTTTACGTTTTGACAACATAATAATGATGGATTATTATACCTTTACACTGGTGTAATTTTAAATCCAGTGGAATATCCACTTGTGTTGAATTATATTACTTTAAACAGATCAGTGACCCAGGTAATGATTTTTGTCCCCCGATTCTGCTTAAGCAGAAAAAAAGGACATTAAATCTCATTCATCTGTCTGTCCATCTGTCATGTCCATCACAAAAACTTTAACCTAGCCCAAATTTGGTGAAAGTTGTATCCCAAAGAGATCTATAATTTATAAGGTTTTCAACTGTTTTTATTGAAATGTTCAGGTTTTGGGATTTTGTGCTGTAGACTTAACCATATGCCAGATTTTTATCAATTTGGTGCAAATGTGTACCCCAAATAGACCTACTCCTTATTAAGTTTTCTGTATGATCCAACAAAAACTGCTGCAATGGCAACCATATTTGTTTGAGCATTTGGGATTTTTGGACTTTGTTGCCACAGCATCATAAAAACTGTAACCTGGCCCATACTTTAAACCCCCTGATGGATTTTCATCAACTTTGGAGGCAAGCTGTATCCAAAAATATCTACAATTTATTAGGTATTAAGCAGGATCCTATGAAAAATATTGCCATGGCAACTGGTTTTAGTGAAAATTCTTGGTTTGGGGATTTTGTGGTGAAACCTTAACAATTTACCAGATTGTATCAATTTTGTGGAAAATGTGTTATAGAAAGCTTGCCTCGTGAAACTTTAGGCATGATCCAACAATAAGTATTGCCATGGCAACCATTTTTGTTTGACTATTTGGTGTTTTAGACTTTGTTGGCACACTGAACCCTTTGGCAGATTTTCACAAAGTGTGGTGTAAATTTTATTGCGTAAAATAACCTTACCTTATCCTCACAAATGCTTACTTGGTTTTGTGGCGGCAAAACGCGGCGACCAACAAGAATATTTAAAAATTATTCTTGTTCGAGAGGTGAACCCCGTAGTTAGTGATAAGTGCGCATGCGCACAACACATTGTCAGTTGGACTTTGTCGAGAGATCTTCATTCAATTTTTGGTCGTCGTGGAGGCTGCACGTTTTTTCTTTTGAAGTACAGTATGGCTGAATCTCAGTTGAAGTCTACGAAGCGTGCATCAGGTTGTGGCCACCCACTTTATGATTGGGACTCCCACCTTTTCTGTTACCCTTGTAGGGACAAAGGCAAGGGACAGGATGTATGCGTTATATCGAAGGAAGAGGATTGTTTCAACTGCTTGCAGTTCACCTCTGAGCAGAAGAAGAAGCTACAATCTAAGTCTAAGAAGAAAACTAAGGACATTGTAGTTTCTAAGGAAGTAGAAGACTCCATGTTAGGGCAAGGAATCTGACCCTCATCGTTCCCCTACAGCTGAGAAATCTCAGCCTGTAGCAGAGGAATCCTTGTTGAAAATAATGTAGAGGTTAGAAGACATGCAGTCTCAGATAATGTCTTTGAAGGCGAATTCGTCTGCCTCTTCCTCTTTGCCTGCTCCTCACCAGCCTCGTGCTTCCAGAGCTTTGGATTCGGGTGAAGATGCCTTGTCTGATTTTAGTTCAGTACATGAATCTACAAGTGTTTCCTCTCGCAAGAGGCAGAGGTCACCTTCTCCTCACGAGGAAGTGGAGGAAGATCCTACCTACAGGGAAACTTTGGCTGCTATCAGGACTTTATTAGAAGTTTAGGTTCCTGAAGAATCTTCTGATCTACCCTCCAAAATTTTTGGGTCTAAGAATAAAGACTCCAGGAAAAAACAGGTCATTCAAATGATCATGCCCCCAT
This sequence comes from Sabellastarte sp. h YS-2021, assembly GCA_964017235.1. Classification (NCBI taxonomy): domain Eukaryota; kingdom Metazoa; phylum Annelida; class Polychaeta; order Sabellida; family Sabellidae; genus Sabellastarte; species Sabellastarte sp. h YS-2021. The sequence continues at coordinate 145,554,730 of OZ024928.1, forward strand.
TGGAGGGCATAGTACAGAGATGGGATTTCTACGAGGCCAAGGCGTCGGGGAACCCTAAGAAAGGTGAGCCTGAGAGGCTTCAATGCAGTCCTGTGAATACTGATAACTTTTTGCAATATATACAGATCATCTACGGTGGAGTTTTCGAATTCTGCACCCAAATGCCAGGATGCTTTCAGGTCGCTGTTCCCTAAAGCATTCCTTCTTCCGTGCATATTCCTATCAGGCAGCACACAGTGTATGGAGACTGTGATGAGAGAATGTGTCCAGATCTTATCTTATGTGAATTGGTTTATGAAAGCCATTGGCAAGACGTCAACCTCAATGGAGAATTTACTTCAGCAAGGGGGTTCAGAGGTTTTTAGGGACTCTGACAAGTTGTTGTCCCACCTTCAGATGCAGTCGGCCTGCCTTAACTCACTGGATAAGGCTCTTGAGTCTGTCACCGACCTTTCCATTGCTTTGGCCTGCAATTTACAGCTTGCTAGGAGGGATAACATCCTTAAAATCTGTGCATCACACTTGCAGGAGCATGACTTTAACAAGTTGCGAAGGACAGGGTTCAAGTCTGCAGATATATTTTGTCCCACAACCCTTGACCAAATTCAGAAGAAACAGGACAGATCTCCGAAGAGATTGAAGGGTGACAGTCGCCAGTCTTTCCAATCAAATCGCTCTGATGACAGGCGTTCTTCTTCATCTTATGCTTCTGGCACCAAGTTTTTTCGTGGCCAGCAAGAAAAATATAACAAGAAGTCCTACCAGTCGTCTTCCTCAAGACGTGGGGGCAACAGACGCAAGTGACTATCTACCTGTATTACATGGAGGCCGTTTGCAGTCGTACTGGCAGGTATGGCAACTTCTTCATTGTCATCCAAGAGTTGTGCAGATCTTGAGGTTCGGTTACCAAATAATTCCTCAATCGAATCCGCCCAAGTCTGTTCTACCCACAATTCGCAGTGGTTACAGCACACCGGAAAAGCATCGCTTTCTAGCAGATTGCATGTCAGACATGCTCACAAAAGGGGTTATTTATCCTCTCAAGGTATGCACAACTCTAGGTTTCCGCAGCAGGTTGTTTCTTGTACCAAAACCCGGGAAAAAATGGCGTCCAGTGATAGACCTCAGTGTCCTGAACAGGTTTCTGCATGTTCCTACATTCAAAATGGAAACTGCAGAGATTATCCAAAATTCGCTCACGAAAGGGGAATGGCTAGTGTCCATAGATCTGAAGGATGCGTATTTTCACGTTCCCATACATCCAGATTCTCAACACGTGCTTCGTTTCCATATAGACAAGCGAACGTACCAGTTCAAAGCTCTTCCTTTCGGGTTGGCGACAGCACCGCTAGAGTTCACGCGAATCGTACAAGAAGTAAAACTTGTTCTTCAGTCTCGCGGAATTCGAGTTCACCAGTATCTAGACGACTGGTTGGTTAAGAGCAAATACCAGGCATCAATGTCTTGTATAGACAAAAGAACTCATTCAGGTGGTGCAAGATCTCGGCTTTGTGATAAACTTCGAAAAATCAGAGCTCGAATCCACACAAAAAATCAACTTTCTGGGTTACCATTTCGATTTGATACAGGGAAAAGTCTTCCCAACCGACAAGAAGTTGGGAATTCTAGAAAAGGCTGTTCAGGACATGGAGGTCGTATCACAAACTACTCTAAGACTATTAATGTCCCTGATAGGGGTGTTAGCATCCCTAGAAAAAGACAATACCAATGGGCAGGCTCCACATGCGTCCCTTTCAGTGGTACCTGAAGACACATTGGCAATATCCCCAGTCTCTAGACCTGAAGATTCCCATTTCAAATCTTCTGAAAAGTTATCTTCAGTGGTGGAAAGATCCAAAAAATTTAAGAAAGGGTTGTCCTTTACTTCCTCAGGAACACAATATCCTTATTTTCACAGATGCGTCAAATCAGGGTTGGGGAGCTCATTTAGAAAACATGACAGTCAGTGGCAATTGGACAGATCAGGAAAAATTACTTCATATCAATGTCCTAGAGTTAAAGGCAGTGTTTCTGGCATTAAAAAGCTTTCAAGACAAAATTCTAGACAAAAGGGTTCTGATAGCAACAGACAACGCGACTGTAGTCAGTTATCTGAACAAACAAGGGGGAACACACTCTTGGGACATGTGTCTCCTGGTTTGGCGCATCTTGGCCTACTGCAATCCTCGAAACATTCTCATAAGAGCCAGACACATTCAGGGTTGCCTCAGTTTCATAGCCGACAGTCTCTCCAGGAAGGACAAAATAATTCAATCAGAATGGTCTCTTCATTCTCAAATATTCAGCATGATTTGCAAAGTTTGGCACACACCAATGGTGGACATGTTTGCCACCAAATTGAATCACAGACTACCAATCTATGTCTCACCAGTCCCAGATGCAAATGCTATGAACATAGATGCATTGAACATCTCCTGGGAGGGTCTGGACGGCTATGCCCTTTGTCCTGTAGCGCTCATACCAAAGGTCATACAGAAAATGAACACCTACAGGTGCAGAATGATAGTAGTAGCACCAGGGTGGCCCAGAATGCATTGGTTTTGGGATCTAGTCAATCTGTTAACCCAGCCCCATTACAACTGCCTCACTGGCCTCATCTGCTAAAACAACCTTTCAGTCAGAAGTTCCATCAGAATCTCATGTATCTGAATCTGCATGTTTGGCACCTAGACACCACTCAGAATCACTAGAATCATTCTCTGAGCAGGTGGCAGATAGAATTAAGGCCCCTCAAAGACCCTCATCTAGAAGATTATATGAGTCAAGGTGGTCCATTTTTGAACTCTGGTGCCAACAGAACAAGGTGGTCAGCGCAGAACCTTCTATCTCAGACATAGCAGAATTTTTGAACTGTTTACTGTCAAAAATTTGAAGCCTGCCACCATTGCTGGCTACAGAACTGCAATAGCTGACCATTTGGGATTTTTTGGCCAGGAAGTAGGCAAGAGTATGCACTTGAATACACTCTTTGCAAGCTTTTACAGGGACAAACCCATTCTAAATAGGGGTATTCCCTCTTGGGATCTATCTTTGGTTCTTATGGCTTTGACTAAAGCGCCTTTTGAACCTTTGAAGGGTGCAAGTCTTAAGATTTTGACTTTCAAGACTGTTTTCCTGATGGCTTTGGCATCTGGCAAAAGGAGGGGGGAGGTGCACGCTTGGACATTCTCTTCTCTCAGACATAAACCTCACTGGAAGGAGGTCACTATCTCTCCTTCTCCTGCCTTCTTGGCTAAGAACTAGTTAGCCTCTGAGGGTCCAGATTTGATCAGACCTGTAGTTATTCCAGCTCTAAAACCGTTTCTGATCTCAGATTTGTCTGATGATATGATTCTGTGTCTGATTAGAGCTCTTTGTTTTTATTTGGATAGGACTTCTACACAGAGAAAGGGCAAGAATCTTCTGTTCATCTCCTTTAAGGAGGGTTTTGATAAAGATATTCAAAGATCCACTATTTCATCTTGGATCAAACAGACTGTTGCTTTAGCCTATCAATCTTCAGATTCTATGTCCGAACATGTCCATGTGAAGGCTCATGACCTAAGATCCATGTTAGCCTCTTTGGCCTTTAAGGGTGGGGTCTCATTAGAGCAAGTATTAGGCTCATGTTATTGGAAAAGGCACAACACTTTCACCACCTTTTACTTGAAGGATGTAGCTTGACAGTCCACTGACCAATCAGATTTCAAATTGGGCCCAGTGGTTTCTGCTCAGCATGTGGTGAATTTTTGAGTATGTTCTGTATGTTTTTCATATGTCCTACATACTTACATGTCTTCAGCCATACCAGTAAATTGTACTGACATATGTCTTCTTTTTTTAGATGGAAGTCAGCTTGGGGATGCCTTTCTGGTGGATGACAGCATCTAGCTCGAGGGACCCAGGAAGCCATCTCTGACCATACAGTTAATGGGTGATGGGTAGATGTAAGACAATACATACCAATTGAATCAAGTGTCAACCACAACAGCGCATCATGAATATTCATGAGGTTAACATTCATTACTTATCTTCACAGATATTTCACAGTAATGAGTAATCTTAATGCAGCGTACTTAAGCTTATCTTATCCTCTCCATCAAATGCTTTCATGGTGAACCCCATAGTCTATTAACAGGGAGGTTGCAAAACAAACCCCTCCTCCTGTTATGGTTGGAATCAAGCATGTGTGAGTGAGGATAAGGTAAGGCTATTTTACGCAATAAAATGTAACAAATTTTATTGTAATTTAACTTTTTGTAAGTTAAATACTTACCTTATCCTCACAAGGACAGACCCACCCTTCCTCCCCTCACAGTTTGTTTTCATAGGGGACCAAAAATTAAATGAAGATCTCTCGACAAAGTCCAACCGACAATGTGTTGTGCGCATGCGCACTTATCACTAACTATGGGGTTCACCTCTCGAACAAGAATAATTTTTAAATATTCTTGTTGGTCGCCGCGTTTTGCCTCCACAAAACCAAGTAAGCATTTGTGAGGATTAGGTAAGTATTTAACTTACAAAAACTTAAATTACAATAAAATTTGTTACAATTTCTACCCTGAAGAAAGCTACATCTTATTCACTTTTTGGCATGATACAATAGAAACTGTTGCCATGGCAATAATTTTGTTAAATATATAGGTTTTTGTTTGCCTATCCATTACAGAAACCTCAAACTGGTCCATAACTTTCAAACCCCTTGGCAGATGTTCATAAAAATTTGGCAGATGTTCATGAAAGGTGTATCTGAAAGAGGTCTACAGTCGATTAGGTTTTTGGTTAGATCCAATGAAAACTGCTGCAATGGCAACCATTTTTATGTCTGCTGAACTACAAGACCCAGAGACATGCTGTTTTTTTAAAAGATACCTTAACTATCGAGGATGACAAATTGTAAAATTCATGCAGATCTGTCTGTTCGTCTGTTCCACAGAGCCATTACAAGTGAGGTACCTCCACCCAAAGTGTGAAAATTTCAACACTTGATCACAATTTTCTCATTCACTATTGAAGAGATTTTTGTCTTATCTTGCATATATGTACTAGGCCACTAGTAGATTCCCTTGTGTGAGTATCAGGCCTGGATCTTTCTTAATTATGTCCACCCCACTGGGGGGTGGACATATTATTTTTGCTTTTTCCGGCGTCCGACGTCCGGCGTCCGACGTCCGGCTTCCCACTTGGTTTCCAGACATTTTAGGCAACAGTTCTTATCCTATCTTTACCAAATTTGGCATGCAGGTTTATTGGGTTAATAGCTTGTATGGGATTGCTTTTGGTGATGATAGCTCTATAGCTAACTGAGTAATAGCTACTTTGCTACTTTTGAGTATCTCTTTGGTTTCCAGACATTTTAAGGAATGCTATTAAGCCTAGCTTTCTGAAATTTGGTATGGAGGTTCATTGGGTTAATAGCTTGTATGGGATTGCTTTTGGGGGGAATTGCTTCATAGATGAGTGAGTAATTAATTAAATAAATGAGTAATTGGCTATTTTGAATACTGAAAAAGGCAAATGTGCTCATATCTCCTAAACCGTGCGAGATAGAGCGATTTCGTCGAAATATTCGACCCACAGGGTACATAAGGAATGTAATCTTTGCAATTTTCAAAAAATTTTCCCCTTCTCAAAAATGGCGGCCATTTTGAATTTTCGAATTTTTGCCAAAAATAGCAAAACACAAATTTGCTTCTATCTCCTTAACCGTGCGAGATAGAGCAATTTCGTCGAAATTTTCGACCCACAGGGTGTCTAAGGATTGTACTCTTTGCAAATTTCAACAAATTTTCCCCTCCCCAAAAATGGCGGCCAAAATGGCAAAACACGAATTTGCTTCTATCTCCTTAACCGTGTGACACAGAGCGATTTCGTCGAAATTTTCGACCCACAGGTTATCTCAGAAATGCACTCTTGGCAATTTCAAAAAAATTTCTATCTCCTTAACCGTGCGAGATAGAGCAATTTCGTCGAAATTTTCGACCCACAGGGTGTCTAAGGATTGTACTCTTTGCAAATTTCAACAAATTTTCCCCTCCCCAAAAATGGCGGCCATTTTGAATTTTCGAATTTTTGCCCAAAATGGCAAAACACGAATTTGCTTCTATCTCCTTAACCGTGTGACACAGAGCGATTTCGTCGAAATTTTCGACCCACAGGTTATCTCAGAAATGCACTCTTGGCAATTTCAAAAAAATTTCTATCTCCTTAACCGTGTGAGATAGAGGGATTTCGTCGAAATTTTCGACCCACAGGGTATCTGAGCAATGTACTCTTGGCAATTTTCAAAAATTTTCCTCTTCCCACATATGGCGGCCATTTTGAATTTTCGAATTTTTCCAAAAATGGCAAAACACAAAATTGCTTCTATCTCCTTAACCGTGCGAGATAAAGCGATTTCGTCGAAATTTTCGACCCACGGGGTATCTAAGAAATGTATTGGCAATTTTCAAAAAATTTTCCCCTCCCCACATATGGCGGCCATTTTTAATTTTCGAATTTTTGCCCAAAATGGAAAAACACAAATTGGCCTTAACCATACAAAATAGAGTTATTTCGCTGAAATTTTTGACCCATAGGGTATCTAAGAAATGTACTCTTGGCAATTTTTAAAATCTTTTCCTTTTCCCGAAAATGGCGGCCATTTTGAATTTTCAAATTTTTGCCAAAAATAGAAAAACAGAAATTTGCTTCTATCTTCTTAACCGTGCAAGATAGAGTGATTTCGTCAAAATTTTTGACCCAACCAATGAAAAAAGGCATGAAGCTGAAATAATTTACATGTACACTAATAAATATTTAAGCATCATTGATATATTTTACAAATGAAACATGGTCTTGTAACACTACTGTACAATTTTGCCAAAAGGTTCATGGGGTGGACATTACACATGATAATGTGTGTTCTTCTATGCTATCCTGTTTCTATTCATATGTCACAGCTACTATCAACAGGGCATCCCATTTCTAGTTATTTTTTTATGAATTTTTAAATAATTTTTAATGCATTAAAATTCATGAAATCATGCACTAAATCACTTATAACTTGAAAAGTGTTGCATTTAGCGCATTTTGTTAAAATATGTTATTCAGCTACTTTTTCCATAGCTACAACATGGTGAGTAACTTGGGTGTCTATCTCAATAGCTAGGTGAGTAATAGCTACTTTTGGACCTTGCTGTAACTTCCATAATGAGTAAAATCACTTGTAACTTGAAAATATTGCATTTAGAGAATTTCGTATAAATATGTTATTCAGCTACTTTTGGGTCAGCTATAACATAGAAAAATGTCAGACCTGTAGCCCATGGCATAGCTGAGTAATAGCTACTTTTAGGTTATCACTGTTGAGTAAATCACTTATAACTTGAAAACTATTGCATTTAGAGTATTTTGTTTCATATGTTATTCAGCTACTTTTGGGTCAGCTATAACATAGTAAAATTGCAGACCTGTAGCTCTTTCTATAGCTGAGTAATAGCTACTTTGATATTATCACTGTTGAGTAAATCATGTGTAACTTCAAAACTATTGCAGTTAGAGTATTTTGTTGTAAAATCTTATTCACCTACTTATGGATTAGCTATAACATAGTAAAATTGCAGACCTGTAGCTTATTTCATAGCTGAGCAATAGCTATTTTGAGCTTCTCACTCTTGAGTAAATCAGTTGTAACTTGAAAACTATTACTTTTATAGCGAAATACCCTTACCATTTCCTAACAGTAGCTATTTGTTGGAGCCGTCCAACCCAATGGCCAACGCAGAGATGCAATTTTAAGGTTATCTAACAACATTAACCAAGCCATTGGGTTACAGTAGTCCGTCCTCCTGCCAAATATCTGGTCACATGACCACATTGTTTACTTCATTATTTTTGTTGGCCATCAACAGTAAGGACGTGTTTTGGAAATTGGTTGGAGTATTCAGGGATTTATTTATTTTTTATTGAGTTTTGAATCATGGCGAATAATAAAGATTCATCAGATTCTAAAACAAAAAAAATCCACTTTTTGTGGACATTTGATGCCGAGTTTTGATACTCAGATATTGCTTCAAATGTAAAGAATCCGGCAAGGGTGATGACCTGTGTTCAGTAAAGAAAGATTGTCTTCTTTGTGTTGCTTTTTCTGAAGATCAGAAACGAAAACTCGCTGAGAAGCTTTCAAAGGGTAAGAAATCTGTCAAAGAAACCGCTTTCCAAAAGGAAAAGGACAAGATAGACGACTCCATATTGGATGAGGAAGACAGTTCGATTGGAATGTCTTCTCATTCTGTGGTCTATGGCTAGTCGTCGGGTTCAAATAACCAGGCGTTGGCAGCGATTCTGTCACAACTTACTACCCGTTCGAATAGAATTGCTGCGATAGAGAGCAAGGATTCCCCTAGAGAGGCGGACATCTTGGTTTCTAGGGAAGCTACGGGAAGGGTGAGTTCCCAATGCAAAAAGAGATCTGCGTCTAGTGTAGATTTTTCCGACGAGTTACATTCAAAACAATCTTCGGAGGAAAACCCCTCTACGTCTGCTGCTGTAGACAATCAAGTATCCATATCTACAAAAAGAGTGAGGGTAGATTTATCAGGTGACGGGGAATATGATTCCTCTCAAGAAGACAAGCAACCTATTCCTTCATATTCTGACATTTATTTACCATTAAGAAATGGTTGGACATTGATATAACTAAGACTGATACCATTATTGCGCCTTCAATGTTTTCTCAAGCTTCTAAGTTGAAGAAATCTGCAGAGGTCTCATTGGCCTTACCTCCTACTGAGAATATGGTTAGCCTATGGAATTTCAAGGAATATGAGGCTTCGGGTGTTTCAAAGGAACATGATTCCTTGTAAACGAAGTCTTCCAGAAGGAATCCTTTGCCTAGAGGTCAGTTTTTGAGTTTTTGACAGACCGCCCATGAAATGGTACAATATATCACCTCAACCCCATGCAGTGGCAGCCCCCAAGTTGCAGGATGCCTTTAGAAATATTACATCCTCACAATTTCAAATGCCTTCTGCCATTTCCACTCCATGGAAGCAGTTCACTCTCTGGGAAACGGTGAATAGAGAGAACATTAATGTTTTGAACCATATTTTTGGGTTTAATTCAGCCAATTGCAAAGCCACAGAAGAGATGGAGAAACAGTTTGCTATCATTAAGTCTGCTGAGAATGAAACTGACTTTAATAATGCCCTTGAATATGTTCAGGAGTGCCTTCAGTTACAGGCTTCAGTTAACCAGTCTTTGGGAAAAGCCTTGGATTCTCTTCTTGGAAGTTCAATGACTATGGGTGCAAATATGTTGTTAAGTAGAAGAGACAATTGTCTGAAAAACTGCTCTAAGGATGTGACTGAAGATGATATCAGTAAGTTAAGGAATGTTCCTTTCACTTCCAATGAGGTGTTTCCTGTGGACACTCTCTCTGAAGTTCAAAGGAACTTCATTCAGTGGTCCCATGTTAATAGAGATTCCAGAAATAGGGACACAAGGAAGGAACATACACCAAGACATGAGGAAAAGAGGGATAATAGGTCTCAAAATAGATCTTTTTGTCCCTACCATGATAATTCATCATCAAGTTCAACAAAAAACAGTGCCTCCTCTTCAGCTGGAAATAGAGGGAAAGGTTCCTACTCTTCTAGGCCTTTTAGAGGCAGGGGTGGCAGGAGGAAGTGACTGCCTGTGCCCAGGAAGCCGTCTGTCCAGTTTTTGGCAGGTATGGGAAACCAAAAATGCTCATCCAAGGGTTGTGACCATTTTGAAGGAGGGTTATTGTCTGAATTTCAGAAAGCAACCTCCATTAACAAATTATCTCGCAATAAGAAGCAAGTATTTGAACCGGGAGAAACAAGAGTTTTTGATAAAGGCGGTTTATCAAATGATCGACAAAAGAGCAATAACTCCAGTTCAAAAGGTCACTTCCCTGGGATTTTACAGTAGGTTGTCCCCAAACCAGGAAATAAATGGCGACCAGTAATAGATCTGAGTGTGGTAAACAAATATTTGCATATTCCTACTTTCAAGATGGAAACTGCAGAAAATATTCGAGATTCGCTTCAACAAGGCGAGTGGGTAACCTCACTCGACCTTACAGATGCGTACTTTCACATACCAATACATCCACGGTTTCAGAAATATCTTCGCTTCAATGTAGGCCACAGATCCTACCAGTTCACGGCCTTGCCCTTCGGAATCGCTACAGCTCCACTCGAGTTCACCATGGTAGCAACAGAGGTGAAACTAATGGCTCTTGCAGAAGGCATCAGGATTCATCAGTATATAGACGATTGGCTAATGAGAGCAAAAACAAAACAACAATATCAAGAGAATACCCACAGGTTGATTCATCTTGTGCAGAGCTTGGGTTGGATCATAAATTTCGAAAAATCAGATTTAATTCCAACTCAAGAGATCGAATTTTGGGGTTACAAATTTGACCTCAGGGTAGGGCTAGTCTTTCCAACTCCAAAGAAAATCGATCGTCTTCTGGAAAAAACAGTTTCCATGTTGGAATCTCCTCAAACATCTCCAAGGAAGCTCATGTCACTAATTGGAAGCATGGCTTCATTGGAGAAGACAATACCATTGGGTCGTCTGCATATGAGGCCACTTCAGTGGTACCTGAAGACACACTGGAGGTATCCTCAGTCTCTGGATATCCCAGTACCTGTGTCCCAGGTTCTCAAACAGCATCTTCAGTGGTGGACCAATCTTTCAAACCTGAAGAGGGGTTCCCCACTTCATCAGAAGGAGCACAATCTCCTTCTATTCACAGATGCTTCCCTAAAAGGCTGGGGTGCTCACTTAAAGCATCACACAGCCAGTGGTATGTGGAATCAGGTGGAGTCAAGACTTCACATAAACATTCTAGAGCTAAAAGCAGTGTTTCTAGCTTTAAAATCATTCGAAAGTCAGCTTCTGAATCAAAATCTGCTGATTTCAACAGACAACTCTTCAGTGGTTGCCTATCTGAACAAGCAGGGAGGTACCCACTCTCAGGAAATGTGTGCTCTAATCTGGAGAATCATGGTTTGGACAAATGCCAGAGGAATCGAGATTCGGGCAAAACACATTCCAGGGGATCTCAATGTGCTAGCAGATTCCCTGTCAAGGAAAGACAAGGTGATTCAGACCGAATGGGCGTTGAATCATCAAGTGTTCAATCAGATCTGCCATTGTTGGCATCACCCAATGGTAGATTTGTTTGCAACAAAGTTGAATCACAAGCTTCCAATGTATGTGTCTCCTTTCCCCGACAGTCAGGCTTGGGAAACAGATGCATTGAACATCTCTTGGGAGGGTCTGGACGCCTATGTCTTTTGTCCAGTGGCTCTCATTCCTCAGGTGATTCAAAAGATGACCACTTACAGGTGTAGAATCATCATGATTGTACCAGGGTGGCCAGGGATGTCTTGGTTTTGGGATCTGGTGGATCTATCCACAAAACTCCCTCTAAGACTTCCCTTGTGGGTGAATCTGTTGACTCAACCTTCCAGCAACAGACTTCACAACAATCTAGCTTACCTGAATCTTCATGCTTGGCATCTGGAGTCAGTCATGAACATTCAGGAAGATTCTCAGAGGAGGTGGCGAAGCGAATTAAGGAGCCTCAGAGGCACTCCTCAAGGAGAATCTATGAATCAAGGTGGTCCATTTTTGGGAAGTGGTGTGAAGAGAGCCAGGTGGATGTCTCCGATCCCACTATTCCAGATGTAGCAAATTTTCTTAACTGTTTGTTTAAGGAAAAAAATCTCAAGCCATCTACTATTGCTGGTTACAGAACAGCAATTGCAGATGGGCTGGGTTTGAAGGGTGAGCAGTTCTCTAAAAGTCTTGAGCTGAATAGATTATTGGCAAGCTTTTATAGAGACAAACCAGTAGCTAATAGATCTATACCTTCTTGGGATCTGGCTTTGGTACTACTCCATGCACTTACCAAACAACCTTTTGAACCTTTGGGGAAAGCTTCTTTTAACTAACTTTTAAGACAGTTTTTCTTTTGACTTTGGCATCAGGCAACAGGAGAAGTGAAGTTCATGCTTGGACATATTCATCTCTTAGTTATAAAGAGAATTGGTCACAAGTAACACTGGCCCCATCAACTGCCTTTTTGGCTAAGAACCAGTTGGTTTTAGATGGGCCTGCTGCAATTAAGCCGGTAGTCATTCCGGCGCTGAAACCTTATTTAGACAGCAGTTTGACTCAAGATAGATCCCTTTGTCGTGTGAGGGCTTTGAAGTACTACTTGGATAGGACAAAAGATTTAAGGAAGAATAAGCATCTTTTGTTTGTAGCTATTAAGGAGGGCTTTACTAGAGACGTTTCCAGGGCAACTCTCTCATCCTGGTTAAAACAGACTATCCTTTTGGCTTATGAGAGGTCAGACTCTGAGTCTCAACAGCTATATCAGGTGAAAGCTCATGATGTCCGTTCAATGGCTGCATCTTTGGCTTTTAAAGGAGGGGTCTCCTTGAATGAAATCCTTGAGGCTTGCTTTTGGAAGTCTCACAATACCTTCACCAATTTCTATCTGAAGGACCTCTGTTGGCATAATGGTCAGATTTGAAATTGGGCCCTATAGTGTCTGCTCAGCATGTGATAGATCTATAACTAGGTGCTGAAGATGTATATATATATATATGTGATTATATCATGTGATTTGTATTGATTCTTGTTTTTGTCTGTGTTGATTGAGAATACATTGTATTTTCATGTATTTTATAGGATAGATGGCTGTAGCGCTTGTATAGTGTATAGTTTGTTGGCTTGAGCCTCGCTTGGAGTTTATGATGCGTCAGCTGATATTTTTGCCAAGTGGGGTTTGACCTGTTATTGCTTTGAAGTTGAAGTTTTGAAGTTGTACAGTGATCATACTTACTACTGTCTACAATTGTATTGGATGGAATTGAACATTGTGAGATAAACCACATTCTGCCTTTATTTTTGAAGATATGGTGTAGGATATGTGGTGGGAAGTTGAAGTTTATGTGTTCATAATCATGTTCAACTCACAGTTAAATGTTGGAGTTTATGTGTTCATATTTGCATGTAAAACTCACATTGTTTTGGTATGTTACAGTTTCTCACAGTGTTTTTGTTGTTGAGGTAGGGCAGGTGATGGAAGTTGCAAAAAGTAATTCCCTCCGTGCTACAAGGCTGAATTCAGCTACTGTTAGGAAATGGTAAGGGTATTTCGCTATAAAATTGGAAAATTTTATAGTAATTTGAATTTTTATTAGAAATGTACTTACCATTTCCTAACACTCAAGTTTCCCTCCCGCCTCCCCGTAAGTCATACTTTTTACTTCCAACAAAAATAATGAAGTAAACAATGTGGTCATGTGACCTATTTGGCGGGAGGACGGACTACTTTAACCCAATGGCTTGGTTAAGGTTGTTAGATAACCTTAAAATCGCATTTCTGCGTTGGCCATTGGGTTGGATGGCTCCAACAAATAGCTACTGTTAGGAAATGGTAAGTATTTCTAATAAAAATTCAAATTACTATAAAATTTTCCAAATTTACAGTATTTTGTATAAATATGTTATTCAGATACTTTTGGGTCAGCTATAACATAGTAAAATTGTAGACCTGTAGCTCATTGCATAGCTGAGTAATATATGCTTTGATGTTATCACTGTTGAGTAAATGAGTTGTAATTTGAAAACTATTGCAGTTAGAGAATTTTGTTTTGATATATTATTCACCTACTTTGGATCAGCTATAACATAGTAAAAATTGCAGACCTGTAGCTTATTTCATAGCTGAGCAATAGGTTCTCACTGTTGAGTAAATCAGATGTAACTTGAAAACCATTGCATTTAGAGTATTTTCTTTAAATGTTTGTTGTTCACCTACTTTTCGGTCAGCTTTAACATAGTAAACTTGCAGACCTGTAGCTCATTGCATAGCCGAGCAATAGCTACTTTGATTTTTTTTTGTTGAGTAAATCAGTTGTAACTTGAAAACTATTGCATTTAGAGAATTTTGTTTAAATATCTTATTCATTTACTTTTGAATTAGCTATAACATAGTAAAATTGCAGATGTGTATCTCATGGCATAGCTGAGTAATAGCTATTCTCAGGTCTTCACTGTTGAGTAAATCAGTTTTAACTTGAAAAATATAATTGCATTTCGAGTATTTTCTTTAAATATGTTGTTCACCTACTTTCGACTTAGCTATAACATAGTGAAATTGCAGACCTGTAGGTTATTGCATAGCTGAGCAATAGCTACTTTCAGGTTCTTACTGTTGAGTAAATCAGTTATAACTTGAAAACTATTGCAATCAGAGTATTTTCTTTAAATACATTGTTCACCTACTTTTGGGTCAGCTATAACATAGTAAAGTTGCAGACCTGTAGCTCATTCCATAGCTGAGCAATAGCTACTTTGAAGTTCTCTCTGTTGAGTTAATCTGTTGTAACTTTAAAACTATTGCAGTTAGAGTATTTTGTTTTAATATGTTATTCATCTACTTTTGAAGTAGCTATAACATTGTAAAATTGCAGATTTGTAGCTCATGGCATAACTGAGTAATAGCTACTTTCAGGTTCTCACTGTTGCGAGAATCAGTTGCAAATTGAAAAGTATTGTATGTAGAGTATTTTGTTTAAATATGTTGTTCAATTACTTTTGGGTCAGCTATAACATAGTGAAATTGCAGACCTGTATGTCATGGCATAGCTGACCCAAAAGTAATGGAACAACATATTTAAACAAAATACTGTATAAGTGGTTATTTTCGCGTGGAATTAATTTTCGCTATATTCGCGAGTGACTACAAAACGCGAAAATAACTTCTAGCCAATATTTATCAGTAGAACCAGTCTAGCGTGAGCGGTAATACAAGATTGTGCAAGATACAATATTTGACACTGCCACGGAAACAATAAATTCCATTGCTTTATCAAATGTACCATTCACAGAAACGCCTAACTTCTTTGATCTTTATCACCAATAGGGAGGGATTAATTCAATTACACGACCCCGCTACACAACTTCTTTGATAATGCGCCGATCAATGAAAGTGTGTTCGATTGGGTTTTCGTAAATTTATAATCTCCCAGAGTAGGTTCACACACTGACAACGTGTAATATTTTAATTTGAACATGTTGTTAGTTTGGGCGATAATTGAATATATTTCATCGCGAAAATAAATTCTCGTGAACCAGGCCTACAGTGTACATTCGCGAACTTAAGTACCCGCGAAAAAAAACACTTATACAGTACTCTACATTGAGGTTTTCTCTGTTGAGTTAATCAGTTGTAACTTTAAAACTATTGCATTTAGAGAATTTTGTTTAAATATGTTATTCACCTACTTTTTAAGTAAAATTGCAGACGTGTAGCTCATGGCATAGCTGTGTAATAGCAATTCTCAGGTTCTCACTGTTGAGTAAATCAGTTGTAACTTGAAAAATATTGCATTTCAAGTATTTTCTATAAATATGTTGTTCACCTACTTTTGGGTCAGCTTTACCATAGTGAATTTGCAGACCTGTATGTCATGGCATAGCTGAGCAATAGCTACTTTTAGATTTTCACTGTTCAGTTAATCAGTAGTAAAATGAAAACTATTTCATTTACAGTATTTTGTTTAAATAAGTTATTAACCTACTTTTGGGTCAGCTATAAAATAGTATAATTACAGACCTGTAGCTCCTTGCATAGCTGAGTAATAGCTATTTTGAGGTTCTCACTGTTGAGTAAGTCAGTTGTAACTCGAAAACTATTGTATTTGCAGTATTTTCTTTAAATAGGTTGAATATTTTTTTCACCTACTTTTTACACCTTAACAGTTACCTTGTTACTTTCCTTCTGAATACCATTTCCAGGACACAACTTTTGTGTCCTTTTCTTCCGTCACTTCTACTCTGAAACTCAACACACACAGTCAGCTGACACAGAGCCCGTTCACAGGCACTGATTGCTTGTTTCACTTTTACTCTGAAACTCAAAACACACAGTCAGCTGACACAGAGCCCATTCACGGGCACTGATTGCTTGTTTAATTTTCTGGTTTGAGTTTTTGTGCTGTGGATTTAATCATTTGCATCAGATTTGATGAAAAGGTGACCACTAAAGAGATCAATGCCTCTGTCAGTTTTGGGCATAATTCAGTAAAAACTGTTGCCGTGCCAACCATTTCTGTTTCAGTATTTAGGTTCTTGGACTTTGTTGCCACAGGCTTGGTCCTTTGAAGGATTTTAAACCTTTAGACTTAACCATTTGCTGGATTTACATCAGATTTCATGAAAATAGGTACCCTAAAGAAATCTATGCTTCTTTAAGTTTTGGGCGTGATCCAATAAAAACTGTAGCCATGGCAAGTATTTATCTTATTTGGATATTTACATTTTTGCACCTTGTTGCCTCCGACATTACCCTGTAAAGATTATAATAATTAAAGGTTTTCTAACATTTTCAGTTATGTATGTTGAATAATGTATCATACAGACCAATTTCATCCTGAGGGGGGACCAGAATTCTCTCAATTTGCTTGTTTATTGCAGTAATTTGATCAGAAAACAAGCTATGTAAACATCCATATATAAAGTTATATAAGTTATTAACATTAATGGGTTTTTGAAGGTGTAGTGGGTACTTATCCCCAGGGTCATACTCATCCACTGGGTACCACTCATCCACAGGGTAATACTCCCGTGACACTAATACACTGAGTAACACTCATCCACTGGGTAACACTCATACACTTAAGTAACACTCATCCACCAGGTAACACTCATCCTCTGAGTAATACTCATCTACAGGGTGACACTCATCTGCTGAGTAACAGTCACCCAATAGGTAACGCTCATCCGCAGGGAAAACTCATACACAGGATAACACTCATGCACTGAGTAACACTCATATACTGGGTAAAACACATCTACTAACCCAAAGGGTCAACACTCACCCACTGGGTAACACTCATACACAGGGTAACACTCATACACAGGATAACACTCATACACTGAGTAACACTCATGTACTGGTTAACGCTCACCCACCGGGTAACACACATACACAGGTTAACACTCATACACAGTTTATCACTTATACACAGAGGAACACACCCCCACTGGTTAACATTCATCTACAGGGTAATTCTCATACACTTAGTAACACTCATACACTGAGTAACACTCATCCACCGACTGGGAAACACTCATACACAAGTTAACACTCATACACAAAGAAATTCTCATCCACTGGGTACCACTCATCCACTGAGTAACATTCATCCACTAAATAGCACTTGTCCATTGAGTAACACTCATACATGAGGTAACACTCATCCATTGGGTAACACTCATACACAGGGTAACACTCATGCACTGGATAACCCTGATACATGGTTAGCACACATCCACAATGTTAAGTTAAATTAAGTAATGCTAAATCTATCCTCCTCCTGAATAGATTGTATCAACTTCAAGTCTGCATTGCCAATTACACCCAGTTGATATGTTGATACTCTTAATAATAGGTGAAATGAGACTGCAAAGAGTACAAGATAGGAACTCTTTGTATTGGAATCAGCTGCACTTTGTGACAAACTGATTTGAATTTTCTAGTTTTTTTCCTGTCTGTTCAGATTAATGAAATCTCAACAGTCTAATGTCATTTCATCAGAAGAAATCAACTAGTGCAAAAAATTGTATTTGAAATTACCACCCACACATTGACAGAATTGGAAGACAGTTCTACTTAAATCTTGTTGATAAACTACATGGTTGAACTGGGATTCAGTCTAGGGCTCACCTTATTTTCACACTTAGAAATAAATGTGTATCTATTGGGCTGAAGGGAAAGTCCCTGAAACCCAAGGTATTACACCCACTGAGGACATATTACTTTTGCATTTTTTCTGTTGTCTAGCATCACACCCTTTTCACTCATTTAAAGGAAAAATATTTTATGTATATCAAGCAAATTTTGTACTGAGGCTCATTGGAAATAATTTTAAAACTTAGAGTAAGTTATGGTACTCATCTTGAATTTTCATGGAAAATAGAAACATACTTTTATCTCCTAAATGGTACTAGGTAGAGTGTTTTTTGTTTGTTAATTTTGGATCTGTAGGGTAACAGTATGTACTGCATTACAATACTACACATTAGAAAATCTTGGTTTTCTAAACTTTTGGCGGCCATCTTGAGCTTAAATCTCATTTATCTCATAAATGGTGTGAGGTAAAGCATTTTAAAATAAATTTTGAACCCATAGAGATGTACAAATTGTATACATGATTTTCTGAATTTTTGGTTGCCATTTTGATTTTTGACAGAAAAATTTGCTGGCCTCTATTTGAGATCTTTGTCAGATAGTTGGAAGGGAACAACTTCTCCTCCAAAAGTACAAGGTCCAGAGACATGCTGTTTTGTTTTAAAGAATACCTCATCTATCGAGGATGAAAAATTGTTCAAGGCATGCAGATCTGTTTGTCCATCTGTTCCCCAGAGCCATTATAAGTGAGGTACCCCCACCAAAAGTGTGAAAATTTCAACTCTTTATCACAATTTTCTCACTAACCATTGAGGAGATTTCTCTCTTATTGTGCATATATATGTACTAGACCACAAGTAGATTACCTTGTGTGAGTTTCAGGCCTGGGTATCTCTTGATTATTTTTTTTATAAATTTTTGAATTAATTCTAAATGCATTAAAATTCATGAACTCGTGCTAAATCTCTTATAACTTGAAAAGTATTGCATTTTGAACATTTCGTTTAAATATGTTGTTCAGCTGCTTTTTCCATAGCCACAACATCGGGAGTAACTCGGGCGTCTATCCCAATATCTAAGTGAGTAATAGCTACTTTTTGACTTTGCATTTAGAGAATTTTGTATAAATATTTTTTCACTTACTTTTCAGTCACCTATAACATAGTGAAATTGCAAACCTGTAGCTCATTGCATAGCTAAGCAATAGCTACTTTGAGGTTATCACTGTTGAGTAAATCTGTTGTAACTTGAAAACTATTTCATTTAGAGCATTTTGTTTTAATATATTGTTTATCTATATTTGGATCAGCTATAGGATAGTAAAATTGTAGTCCTGTAACTCATTGCGTAGCTGAGCAATAGCTACTTTGAGGTTTTCACTGTTGAGTAAATCAATTGTAACTTCAAAACTGCATTTACAGTATTTTCTTTAAATGTGTTATTTATCTACTTTTCAGTCACCTATAACATAGTGAAATTTCAGACCTGTAGCTATTGCATTGCGAAGCAATAGCTACTTTGAAGCTCTCACTGTTGAGTAAATCAGTTGTAACTCAAAAACTATTGCATTAACAGTATTTTGTTTAAATATGTTGAATATTTTTTCACCTACTTTTTGCACCTTGACAGTTAACTTTGTAGTTTACTTCTGAATAGCATTTCCATGGCACGTTTTTGTATCTTTTTCTGCTTTCACTTCTACTCTGAAACTCAAAACACATAGTCAGCTGACACAGAGCCCATTCACGGGCACTGATTGCTTGTACATGTATTTATTTATGCCATAGAGTAGGGAATTGCAATAGTCAATTCAAGTAGCACCATGTCTTTCTTTAAAACATCACACTATAAATTAATTTTGAGCAGCCCACAGTTGGCGGGAAATTTAAGCACAGTTTATACATGGATGCACCTAGATGCCTTGGGGTTAACGTTTGCACCAGCCAAAAGTTTACATAAAGTTTGAATTAAAGTTTCTTTCTATTTTGCTCTTATATATAGATATTTTGTTCAATAGAAAAAGAACTATGCAGCTGTAGAGAAGACCCTAGACACATTCCTGACAATACAAGAGATGTCCCAACAAGATGCTGCTGGACTGAAGAAAGTCATGGATGTAAAGGATCATCTGGCTTATCCCTTATTACAATGGTAAAAGCATTCAGACCATTGGATTAAGACTTGTGAAGTCAGCAACAACATTAAAATTTCTTGTCAAAAAGTCTTACTTTTCTGATTTTTTTATGATTTAACTTGATGTGGGCATAATCTGTTGCAGAATTTAGATTACTAGTGCTTAATTATGTCCACCCCACTGGGGGACATATTATTTTTGCTTTTTCCGGCGTCCGTCATCCGTCGTCCGGACGCTGGGTTTCCACTCATTTGAAGGAAAAGTATTTATCCTATCTCTACCAAATTTGGTATGGGTGTTTATTGGGTTAATAGCTTGCATGGGATTGCTTTTGGTGAAGATAGGTCTATAGCTAACTGAGTAATAGCCACTTAGCTACTTTTGTGTACTTCTTTTGTTTCCGGGCATTTTAAGGAAAAACGTTTGACATATGTTTACCAAATTTAGTATGAGCATTACTTAGGTCGATAGCTTGCTTGGGATTGGTTTTAGTGATAATAGCTATATAACTGAGTGAGTAATAGCTACTTTGCCAAAAATGGAAAACACAAATTTGCTTCTATCTCCTTAACCATGCGAGATAGAGCGATTTTTGACCCACAGGGTATCTGAGAAATGTACTCTTGGCAATTTTCAAAAAATTTTCCCCTCCCCAAAAATGGCGGCCATTTTGAATTTTCGAATTTTTGCCAAAAATGGCAAAACACAAATTTCCTTCTATCTCCTTAACTGTGTGAGATAGAGCGATTTCGTCAAAATTTTCATCCCTCAGGGTATCTAAGAAATGTCCTCTCGGCAATTTTCAAAAAATTTTCCCCTCACCAAAAATGGCGGCCATTTTGAATTTTAGAATTTTTGCCAAAAATGGCAAATCACAAATTTCCTTCTATCTCCTTAACCGTGCGAGATAGAGCGATTTCGTCAAAATTGTCGACCCACAGAGTATCTGACCAATGTACTCTTGGAATTTGCAAAAAATTTTCCCCTCCCCAAAAATGGCGGCCATTTTGAATTTTCAAATTTTGGCCAAAAATGGCAAAATACAAATTTGCTTCTATGTTTTTTACCGCGCGAGAATTCGTCGAAATTTTCGACCCACAAGGTATCTGAGCAATGTACTCTTGCCAATTTTCAAAAAAATTTCCCCTCCCCATAAATGGCGGCCATTGTATATTTACGAGTTTTTGCCAAAAAATGGAAAAACACAAATTTGCTTCTATCTCCTTAACCATGTGAGATAGAGCGATTTCGTCGAAATTTTCGACCCACAGGGTATCTGAGAAATGTACTCTTGGCAATTTTCAAAAAATTTTCCTCTTCCCACATATGGCGGCCATTTTGAATTTTCGAATTTTTGCCAAAAATTGAAAAACAGAAATTTGCTTCTATCTCCTTAACCGTGCAAGATAGAGCGATTTCGTCGAAATTTTTGACCCAACCAATGCAAAAAGGCATGAAGCTGAAATAATTTACATGTATACTAGTAAATATTTAAGCATCATTGATATATTTTACAAATGAAACAGGGTCTTGTAAGACTACTGTACAATTTTTGCAAAAGGTTCATGGGGTGGACATTACACATGATAATGTGTGTTCTTCTATGCTATCCTGTTTCTATTCATATGTCCCAGCTACTATCAACAGGACGTCCTATTTCTTGTTTGATTTTATTATTGTTTTTTTATTTGCAGTGATTTTCCATTTTTTACTTGTGGTAGGTTTAAAGTTTCTAAATATTTGTAACAAACACCTTTTTATAGCGAAATACCTTTGCCATTTCCTAACAGTAGCTATTTGTTGGAGCTATCCAAGCCAATGGCTAATGCAGAGATGCGATTTTAAGGTTATATAGCAACCTTAACCAAGCCATTGGGTTATAGTAGGCCATCCTCCCACCAATTATGTCACATGACCACATTGTTTACTTCATTAAGCGTCCCGCGAGGCGAAGGGTCCGCCGGCTCCGCCGTATCTGCAAGTTTGCCTGCCTATAGTGTCTTTACTAGTGGATGGAATTTCTTCAAACTTGGCACATATATTTAGTAGCCCTGGGAAAATTTTCTGTATTTGGTGCCATAACATTTCAACCAGAGAAGTCACATGACCAAAAACAGGATTTTACTTGTCCGGATGATAACTTAAGAAGCGTTTAAAATATTCGCCTGAAATTTGATATATGGATACACGGTATAAAGATCTGGAAATGATTAGATTTTGGTAAACTTCTATTAAAAAATGGTTAATTAATTAAGCATTAAAATTTTTATTAACAGGGAAAATACAAATCCCTTAGTAACTTCTAAACCGTGCGAGATAGAGCGATTTCGACGAAATTTTTGACCCACAGGGTATCTCTGCTAAGTACTGTGCTCAATTCCAAAAAAATTTCCTCTTTCCAAAAAATGGCGGCCATTTCGAATTTTGTAATTTTTGACAAAAATGGCAAAAATTTAAAGGTCTGCACTCTGATTTGTGGGAACACAATGCACTCATGTAGTGTTCATCACAAATAATTCACAAATAATTCAGGATTGTCTGATTAATGTTGTCTGATTAATGGGAACACAAATCACTTATGTAGTGTTCATCACAAATAATTCACATATAACTCAGAATTAGTTAATTCATAAGGTGCTTGTATATTTGTTACAGGTAAGCATTATAAAATTGCACAACACAAAAATGCTTGTATCTCCTAAACAATGCGACATAGAGCAATTTTAACGAAATGTTTGAGCCACACAGTACCTAAGCGAGATACTCTGCCCAATTTTCAAAAATTTTTCCTCTTTCCAAAAATAGCAGCCATTTTGAATTTTCGAATTTTCGACAAAAATGGTAAATCTTAAAATTGCTTGTATCTCTTAAACCGTGCGAGATAGAGCGATTTCGGCAAAATTTTTGGCCCACAGGGTATATATGCAAGATACTCTGCTCTATTCTCAAAAATTTTTGCTCTTTCTAAAAGTGGCGTCCATTTTGAATTTTCGAATTTTTGACAAAAATGGTAAAACTTAAAATTGCTTGTATCTCCTAAACCGTGCGAGATACAGCGATTTTGGTGAAATTTTTGGCCCACAGGGTATATATGCAAGATACTCTGCTCAATTTTCAAAAATATTTCCTCTTTTCAAAAATGGCGGCCATTTTGAATTTTTGCATTTTGGACAAAAATGGTAAAACTTAAAATTGCTTGTATCTCCTAAACCGTGCGAGATAGAGCGATTTCGGCGAAATTTTTGGCCCACAGGGTAAATGTGCAAGATACTCTGCTCAATTTTCAAAAAATTTTCTCTTTCCAAAAATGGTGGCCATTTTGAATTTTCGAATTTTTAGCCCACAGGGTATATATGCAAGATACTCTGCTCAATTTTCAAAAATATTTCCTCTTTTCAAAAATGGCGGCCATTTTGAATTTTTGCATTTTGGACAAAAATGGTAAAACTTAAAATAGCTTGTATCTCCTAAACTGTGAAAGATAGAGCGATTTCGGTGACATTTTTGGCCCGCAGGGTGTATATGCAAGATACTCTGCTCAATTCAAAATTTTTCTCTTTCCAAAAATGGCGGCCATTTTGAATTTTCGCATTTTTGACAAAAATGGTAAAACTTAAAATTGCTTGTATCTCCTAAACCGTGCGAGATAAAGCGATTTCGGCGAAATTTTTGGCCCACAGGGTATATATCCAAGATACTCTGCTCAATTCTCAAAAAATTTTTCTCTTTCCAAAAATGGCGGCCATTTTGAATTTTTGACAAAAATGGTAAAACTTTAAATTGCTTGTATCTCCAAAACAAGATAGAGCGATTTCGGTGAAATTTTGGGCCCACAGGGTATATATGCAAGATACTCTGCTTAATTTTCAAAAATTTTTCCTCTTTCCAAAAATGGCAGCCATTTTGAATTTTCGAATTTTGACAAAAATGGTAAAACTTAAAATTGCTTGTATCTCCTAAACCGTGTGAGATAGAGTGATTTTGGCGAAATTTTTGACCCACAGGGTATACATGCAAGATACTTTGCTCAATTTTCAAAAATTTTTCCTCTTTCCAAAAATGGCGGCCATTTTGAATTTTCGAATTTTTGACAAAAATGTTAAAACTTAAAATTGCTTGTATCTCCTAAACTGTGCGAGATAGAGTGATTTCGGCAAAACTTTTTGGCCCACAGGTTATATAAGCAAGATACTCTGCCCATTTTTCAAAAAAATTTTCCTCTTTCCAAAATTGGCAGCCATTTTGAGTTTTCGAATTTTTGACAAAAATGGTAAATCTTAAAATTGCTAGTATCTCCTAAACCATTTTAAATTTTCGAATTTTTTTTTCGATATAATTTCAGATTAACAGATTATCTAGACAAGATATTCTTTCTATTATAAGCAGCCAACACCATCTTTCTTTTGGGACGCTTTGTTTTTGCCATGACGTCTTTGGGAAATAGAAGAAGTTTTGTCAGGGTTTTCTTTATTTTTTTGAGATCTTAGAGTGAATCTGACTTTATATTTTACATGTATATGATACAGATATACATTTATTGAATTTTTGAAGGTATGTCAATATATGCAAATAAAGGAATTTTGGAGTGGTGGCATCAAAAGTTCGATCGTCTTCAACCTCTAGGAAATAAATAAACATAAACAAGGACATAAATGCAATAATTATATTTATTGTATCCACCGGATAGCATCCACGCTATCCGGTGGATACTATGGATTACACATGAGTACGCCGCCGCCGCAGTGTGTAGAGATTTTCTCGTTACCCCTCTAGAGGCCAGGGTATTATAGGTAGACTTCTCAAATTTTCAGGTTATATTCAAAACCATAAAATCTTGCCTGGGAATATTTTTGGCCTCATTTTGAAAAACAAGATGGCCGCCACGGGTGGTTTTTTTCAGTCATGAAAAGTGCTTATATCTCCCTTATTATTGGTCCTAGAGGTTTGGAATGTCAAACCAACCTATAGGAAATCATGGGTTGCGAATCTTCTGGTGTGGTCGGATTTGAGCTTGGGCCGCCCCTTCAAGGTCAAACGAGGATAGCCAAACTTAAAAGTGCTTGTACCTCGCTTATTATTGGTCGTACAGGTTTGGGATGGTAAACCAACTTATAGGAAATCATGGCCTGGGAATCTTTTGGTGTGGTCGGATTTGACCTTGGACCCCTCCTTCAAGGTCAAACGAGGATAGTACACAAAATCATGTGCTGGGATTCTATTGCTGTGGTCAGATTTGACCTTGGACCCTCCATCAAGGTCAAACGAGGATAGCCAAACTTAAAAGTGCTTATACCTCGCTTATTATTGGTCGTACAGGTTTGGGATGGTAA
Source organism: Sabellastarte sp. h YS-2021 (assembly GCA_964017235.1). Taxonomy (NCBI): domain Eukaryota; kingdom Metazoa; phylum Annelida; class Polychaeta; order Sabellida; family Sabellidae; genus Sabellastarte; species Sabellastarte sp. h YS-2021. The sequence continues at coordinate 145,579,928 of OZ024928.1, forward strand.
ACCAACCTTAAAGGAAATCATGGGCTGGGAATCTTCTGGTGTGGTCAGATCTGACCTTAGACCCCTCCTTCAAGGTCAAACGAGGATAGCCAAACTTAAAAGTGCTTTTAACTCGCTTATTATTGGTCCTAGAGGTTTGGGATGGTAAACCAACCTATAGGAAATCATGGGCTGGGAATCTTCTGGTGTGGTCAGATCTGACCTTAGACCCCTCCTTCAAGGTCAAACGAGGATAGCCAAACTTAAAAGTGCTTTTAACTCGCTTATTATTGGTCCTAGAGGTTTGGGATGGTAAACCAACCTATAGGAAATCATGGGCTGGGAATCTTGTGGTGTGGTCGGATTTGACCTTGGGCCCCTCCTTCAAGGTCAAACGAGGATAGCCAAGCTTAAAAGTGATTATAACTTGCTTATTATTGGTCCTAGAGGTATGGGATGGTAAGCCAACCTATAGGAAATCATGGGCTGGGAATCTTTCGGTGTGGTCAGATTTGACCTTGGGCCTCTCGTTCAAGGTCAAACGAGGATAGCCAAACTTAGAAATGCTTATAACTCACTTATTATTGGTCCTAGAGGTTTGGGATGGTAAACTAACCTATGGGAAATCATGGGCTGGGAATCTTTTGGTGTGTTCAGATTTGACCTTGGGCCTCTCGTTCAAGGTCAAACGAGGATAACCAAACTTAAAAGTGCTTATAACTCGCTTATTATTGGTCCTAGAAGTTTGGGATGGTAAACCAACCTATAGGAAATCATGGGCTGTGAGTCTTCTGATGTGGTCAGATTTGAACTTGGATCCCTCCTTCAAGGTCAAACGAGGATAGCCAAACTTAAAGATGCTTATAACTCGCTTATTATTGGTCCTAGAGATTTGGGATGGTAAACCAACCTATAGAAAATCATGGGCTGGGAATCTCGTAGTGTGGTCGGATTTGACCTTGGGCACTCCTTCAAGGTCAAACGAGGATAGCCAAAGTTAAAAATGCTTATAACTCACTTATTATTGGTCCAAGAGGTTTGGGACTGTAAACGAACATATAGGAAATCATGGGCTGGGAATCTTTTGGTGTGGTCAGATTTGACCTTGGGCCTCCGTTCAAGGTCAAATGAGGATAACCAAACTTAAAACTGCTTATAACTTGCTTATTATGGGTCCTAGCGGTTTGCAATGTGAAACCAACTTATGGGAAATCATGGGCTGGAAATCTTCTGATGTGGTCAGGTTTGACCTTGGGCCTCTCCTGCAAGATCAAACGAGAATAGCCAAACTTAAAAGTGCTTATAACTCGCTTATTATTGGTCCTAGAGGTTTGCAATATGAAAACAACTTATAGGAAATTATGGGCTGCGAATCTTTTGATGTGGTCAGATTTAACCTTGGGCCCCGCCTTCAAAGTCAAACGAGGATAGCCAAACTTAAAAGTGCTCATAACTCGCTTATTATTGGTCCTAGAGGTTTGAAATGTGAAGCCAACCTATAGGAAGTCATGGGCTGCAAATCTTCTGATGTAGTCAGATTTGACCTTGGGCCCCTGCTTCAAGGTCAAATGAGGGTAGCCAAACTTAAAAGTGCTTTCAACTTGCTTATTATCGAAAAATGCTGTTTATCTTCTAAACTATGTTAGTTGGCCTTTTCTGGTGGATACATCTTGCATCTGGCCACAGATGTGTCCTTGGTCTAGTTTAGCTTGCCAGTCATTTGGTTCAGATTGCTGGGTGTTGGAAGCTATAAATTTGCAGCATACATACTAAGAAAGAATGTTCTCTTTGAAGAACAAAAACAGTTATAGATGACGCCATCTTGGATGAAAATGACAATTCAATTGTCACTAAAAATTATATATGCTGTTCACATGTCGGATTCTAATAGCCAGGCATTGGCAGCAAATTTATCACAATGTGCATCCCAGTCAAATAGGTTTTATGCTATACAGAAGAAGGAATCTCCCTTGGAGGCAGCCATTACAGTTTCCATGGACGCTGCACCATGGAGAAGTTTCAAGTGCAGGGAAAGGCTATCTCTTTGGAAAACTCTTCCGTCGAGGTCCAGTCAAAACTTTTCACTGAGGAAAATACCTGCATGACGTCATTTAAGGACAATCAAATTTCTATACTTCCCAAAAGGTTTAGAATCATAAAACAAGGACTGTTATTCATCTCAGTAAGAAAAGGCATTTGATTCAATGAATTTGAACAGGACTATAAGAAGTGGCATTTTCAGGCAATCGGGTGTCTATTCCTCCCAAAAGGTTTAGAATCGTAAAACAAGGACTGTTATTCATCTCAGTAAGAAAAGGCATTTGATTCAATGAATTTGAACAGGACTATAAGAAGTGGCATTTTCAGGCAATCGGGTGTCTATTCCTCCCAAAAGGTTTAGAATCGTAAAACAAGGACTGTTATTCATCTCAGTAAGAAAAGGCATTTGATTCAATGAATTTGAACAGGACTATAAGAAGTGGCATTTTCAGGCAATCGGTTATCTATTCCTCCCAAAAGGTTTAGAATCTGGTTGTCAGATGATGGGGGTTGTAATGCATCTCAAGAATACAAGGAACCTAGTTCTTATTATTCTGAGATTTGCCTGACTATTATTATGTTGCTGTATTTTGAGTTGATAGACATGGAGACTATGAATGTACCCTCTGTTTTGTCACATTTATTTATATCAAGGAATTGCCACAGGTTCTTTGAGTTTACAGCAGAAAATGTGGCCAATCATTGGGATTTCAAGGCATTTGAAGTTTATTGTGCTTCTAAAGATCATGATGTTTGAATTACTAGTCATCTAGGAAGAATATTTTGCTTTGGAGATCATTTTCTTAAATCACATTCCTTGACAGCTCCTTAGTTGCAGGAGTCCTGGGGGATAATCACCTTTCCTCAGTTTTCAGTCACCTTACGAATAATATGACTTGTAGGAAATTGTAGAGAGAGGAAATGTGTTGACTCAATATTTGGTTTAGTTCAGCTTATCTAAAGGATCAGCAAGATATGTTATAAACTTCAATAATGCCTTGGACTGTGTGCAACGTGTTTGCATTTGCAGTCCACAGTCAACCAGTTTTTGTTCAAATCTTCTTGTTGGACTTTTACCATGTCTAAGAAAATGTGGCTCAACAGGAGGGATATAACTTAAAATGCCTTTAGCAAACCTACAGTGCGTTTTTCACTCCTAATGAGGGTTTTCTGCTGGACATGTTATCAGATGTTCAGAGGAACTTCATCCAGTGATTTCATGTCAATAGGGATGTTTTATAAGTCTAGAAATGAGCATACTCCTAGACATGACTAGGAAAGGGACAATAGGCCTCAGAGTAGATTTTTTTGTCTCTATCATGACATTTACTCCTCAAATATAGCTACAAGTGGTTCCTCCTCAGCTAGTTACTGGGGGAGAGGATCTTACTTAGCTAGGCCCTATAGAAGCAGGGATGGTAGGAGGTGGCTTCTTGTGGAACACAAGTCTTCATCCTTAAAAGAGGATAATTTTCAACCAGACCTTTCAGAGGCAAGGGTGGCAGGAGAAAGTGACTGCCTGTGTCACTGATGCAGTTGTGGACAGGTGGTTGGTAGTAAAAAAAACGAAAAAAAAAACCCCAACAGAAACAGCAGTTTTGATAGAAGCTTAGAAGCTGTTTATGAAATGATCGAGGAAAAGGCAATAACACCAGTTAAAGGGTCACATCGCCGGATATTTTACAGTTTATTTCTTGTGACAAGCAAGGAAGAAATGGCACCCAGTAATAGTTGAGGTCAGGTAAACAAGCTTTTGCATGTACCTTCCTTAATATGGAAACTGTTGCAATATTCGGAATTTGTTTACAGAAGGTGAGTGGATGACATCACTCGACCTTATAGAGGTACACATTCTTCACTAATGCACCCAACTAGCAAAAGTATCTTCGCTTCATTGGAGGCGACAGATTCTACCAGTTCACTGCCTTACCCTTCAGTATTGCTACAGTTTCTCTTGAGTTTTCTATAGTAGCAAAACAGGTGAAACCGATGGCTCTCGCAGAAGGCATCAGGTATCACCAGTACATAGACGAATGGTTAATCAGACGAGAGTCAAAATAGCAATGCCAAGAGAACACCCACAGGTTGATTCATCTTGTCGAACGCCTGGTTGAATCATAAATTTTGGTAAATCAGATTTAATTCCAACTCAAGAAATTGAATTTTTGGGGTTACAAATTGGATCTCAGGGTAGGTCTAGTCCTTCCAACTCAAAGAAATCGATCAATGTTGAAAGCTCCTTACACATCTCCAAGGAAGTTCATGTCACTGATTGGCAGCATGGCTTCAATGGAGAAGGCAATACCATTAGGTCGGCAACATATGAGGCCACTCCAATGGTATCTGAAAACACACTGGAGATATCCTCTGTCTCAGGATATCCCATTTTCTTGGGTCCCAGTTCAGAGGGATCATCTTCAGTGGTAGACCAATCTTTCAATTTTGGAGGAGGGCTCACCACTACATCAAAAGGAGCAAAGTCTCTTTCTGTTCACAGATGCTTCCCTAAAAGGTTGTGGTGCTCACTTGAAGCATCAAACAGCCAGTGTTCTATGAATTCAGGTACAGTCAGGGCTCCACATAAACATTCTAGAGCTAAGAACAGTGTTTCTAGCCTTAAAATCATTCCGAAGTCAACTTCTAAATCAAAATCGGTTGGTTTCTACAGATAATTCATCAGTGGTTATCTGTCTCAACAAGCAGGGACGATCCCACTCTCAGGAGATGTGTGCCTTAATCTGGAGAATCATGGCTTGGACAAATGCCAGGGGGATTCAGATTCGGGCAAAACACATTCCAGGGAATCTCATTTTTCCAGCAGATTCCTTGTCCAGAAGAGACTTGATGATTAAAACTAAATGGGCTTTGACTCATCAATTTTTAATCAAATCTGCTATTGCTGGCATCTACCAATTGTTGCAACAAATTGAATCACAAGCTTTCAATGTATGTGTCTCCTGTTAGGTTTGGGAAACAGATGCAATGAACAACTCTTTAGCGGTCTGGACGGTTAGGCGTTTGTCCAGTGGCCTTAATTCCTCAGGTAATTAAAACGTTAGCCACAATCAGGTGTAGAATCATCATGATTATACCAGGGTGGCCAGGGATGTCTTGGCTTTGGGATCTGGTGGATTTGTCTACAAGATTCTTCTAAGACTTCCATTGTGGGTGAATCTGTTGACTCAGACATTCAGCAACAGGTTTTACAATAACACCCTGCACATCTGAACTTTTCAGTCTTTGCATCTGCAGTCATTCATGGGGGTTCATGAAGATTCTCAGAGGATGTAGCAAATGAAATAAGGAGCCTCAGGAGTTCCTCAAGGTGAATCTATTAATCAAGTGGTCTATTTTGGGAAGTGGCGTGAAGAGAGCCAAGTGGATATCTCAGACCCCACTATTCCAGATGTAGTAAATTTCCTGAACTACTAGTTTAAGGAAAATATCCTAATATCATCCACTATTGCAGGCTATAGAACATCAATTGCAGATGGCTTGGGGCTTAAAGGGTCAAGAAGTATCTAAAAGTCTTGAGATGACTAAGACGATTAGCAACTTTTTAGTAAGAGACAAACCAATAGCCTTGAAATTTGTCGCTGGTCCTACATGCTCTTATCAAACAACCTTGGAGCTTTGACGAAGGCTTCTTTGAAGTTATTAACTTTCAAGACAGTCTTTGATTTTGGCTTCAGGCAAAGAAGGAGTGACATTCATGTTTGAACCCTTTCCTTAGTTATAAGGAGAATTGGTCACAAGTAACTCTGGCCCAACAACTGCCTTTTTGGCCAAGAACCAGTTGGCTTCAGATGGGCCTACTGCAAGTAAGCAGGTGGTCTTAGTCTCGTTGGACAACAGCTTGACTGAACATAGGTCTCTCTGTCCTGTTTGGGCTTTGATAGGGATAAGACAAAAGATTTGAGATAGAACAAGATCTTTGTTTTGCTGCCATTAAGAAAGTTTCTTACAAAACTTATCTCTTGGCAACTATCTCATCTGGTTTTAGTCAGATTATTTGCCTTATGAGGTGTCACTTTTGAGTCTCATCATTGGCGTTAGGTAGAAGCTAATAATGTATGTTTTGATTGCATTTTTATCTTTTAGGGTTTTTCCTTACATGAGTTTTGGATACAGGTTATAGGAAATTCCATAGTATGTTTACCAATTTCTCTCTTAAAACCTCTGTGGTCATAGGGTCAGATTTGAAATTAGGTCCTACACTTTATGCTCATACTTTATAAGTATGTGTGTGATACTTCTATTTGTACATTTGCATGTATTTCCTTGAATGTCTGGAATGCTGGATGTATTTGTATTAGATATTAAAGTTGCCTCCAACCTGGCTTGGGAATGATTAGGCATTATGCTGATGACACTTTCAGGTTGGTTTGACCTTGTCTTGGGGTCGGATGTTACAATGTAGATGGGTCATCTCTTTACGACATCCAATTGCAACACCAACAGTGTCAGCATTTGTGAGAACTACAACTATATACTGCCATTTAGGGGTGTTGTATGTTGTGAATGTTAGAGGTTTCATGCCATTTAGGGGTGTTGTATGTTGTGAATGTTAGAGGTTTCATTAATGTTCATTAATAAATTCTCATGATGTTTAGTTGTTGGTTAGGTAGTGGGTTTTCATAAAAGAATTCCCTCCTTCCCACAAGGCTGGATTCAGCTACTGTTAGGAAATGGTAAGGGTATTTCACTATAAAATTGGTAAATTAAAATTTTTATTAGAACTACTTACCATTTCCTAACACATGGATTTCCATCCCACCTCCCCGCAAGTCATTCTTTTACTTGCAACAAAAATAATAAAGTAAACATTGTGGTCATGTGACCTAATTGGTGGGAGGATGGACTACTGTAACCCAATGACTTGGTTAAGGTTGCTATATAACCTTAAAATCACATCTCTGCGTTGGCCATTGGGGTGGGTGACTCCAACATATAGCTACTGTTAGGAAATGGTAAGTATTTCTAATAAAAATTTAAATTACTATTAAATTTTCCAAATTTATGCACATTTTCCATTATTTCACGATATTGCCCAAGGTCCATATTCACTGATATTCTTGTTCATAAAATGACTGTTTTTGTAAAATTTTTACCCCATAGCCCTTAAGGGCTGTTGGGGTATTGTTTCACCCATGGTGTCTGGATGGGCAGTCGGTCGGGCAAGCTGGCGGCGGGAAAAAGTTTGTCCGGGCTGTATCTCAGAAATGTAAGGTGTAGGAAGTTGATAGTTGGTAGGGACATTGGTTAGGGGGTGTAGGTGTGCAACGTCATGGTGTGACCTTGATTTGACCTTGCCGTGTTGACCTTGACCTATAAAATATTTTTCCAGGCTATATCTCGGAAACTGTTAGGTGTAGGAAGTTGATACTTGGTAGGGACATTTGTTAGGTGTAGGTGTGCAACATCATGGTGTGACCTTGATTTGACCTTTGACCTTGTCATAGTGACCTTGACCTATAAAATCTTGTCTGGGCTATATCTCAGAAACGGTAAGGTGTAGGAAGCAGATACTTGGTAGGGACGTTGGTTAGGGGTGTAGGTGTGCAACGTCATGGTGTGACCTTGATTTGACCTTTGACCTTGTCGTAGTGACCTTGACCTATAAAATCTTGTCCGGGCTATATCTCAGAAACTGTAAGGTGTAAGAAGTTGATTCTTGGTAGGGACATTGGTGGGGGGTTGTAGGTCATGGTGTGACCTTGACTTGACCTTTGACATCACCGTAATGACTTTGAGTTTTAAAATCTTATCCGGGCTATATCTCGGAAACTGTAAGATGTAGAAGGTTGATACTTGGTAGGGACATTGGTTGGGAGTTGTAAGTGTGCAATGTCATGATGTGACCTTGATTGGACTTTTTATCTTACCGTAGTGACCTTGACATTTAAATTTTTTTCTGGGCAATAGGAGGTTGATGCTTGGTAGGGACATTGCTTAGAGGTTGTAGGTGTGACACATCATGCTGCTATCTTGATTTGAGCTTTGACCTTGTCATAGTGACCATGAATTTTTAAAATCTTGTCCAGGCTATTTCTTGGATTCCGTAAGATGTAGAATATTGACACTTAGTAGGGACATTGGTTGGGGGTGTACATATGCATCATGGTGTGACCTTTAACATTGGTTCTGCCAAAGCGTGTTCACCTGCCATGTTTGAGACATGTTTCTCTTATGACAAAGACATATGGATTGCTGCAAAACATTATTATATGAACTTTTACATAATTGTGCTATTTCCATTGACAGCTGTTCTTCAGTTAATAAAATTTTACAGCTTCATAATTTTTAGTATACTGATTAATGCTGTCATCTTGCTATTGAATTTGTCTTGTTTTAATACTTTATCTTTACATACATTTTCTTTCTCTTAGAAGTTATTTTATTTACTTAAACATTATTTGGGCCTTTATATAAGTGACACTGCGCTGAAAGTATCCCGGTCTTTGTACTGTTCCACTACTTCTATATCTCATGGTGTTGAAAACTATTTCCCCAGGCTGTGGGGTACGGGCATGTCTGATGCGATTTTGTAAGATGAAGAGAGATTTCAAATGAAAGGAGTTGTTTATTTTCATGATAATATTGGGAATTCCAAAGAAATAATTCTAAATGGCCTATAATAGCTGTGTACAAAACAAGTTAGTATTTTAGTTATAGATCAGCACAAAGGTATTGTTATTGCCAATAAGGAAAATTCTTATTTGTAGAACTTTTTCTTTTAAGATTTTTTTTCTCAAGCCCATTTTTTCCAAGAAAACTGTTAAAACAATATTGCTCTATAAATACAAAGTAATTATGGGTCCAGCCATATATACATTTTTAAAAATAAAAGAGGAATATTTTCAAAAATAAAATATAAAAATAATGACACAACTTCCCCAGAGTCTGTCAGCTGGAGTCTATGTAATAGGCCACGGAAGCCTTAAATATACTTAATACTGGACATATTATCTCCCGCCAGTGGCTGAAGGCCATGGTCGGGAGATTATAAAAACCCTTCCGTACATATCTTCACCAAATTTGCAGGGAATATTTATGGCTATTAAAACATGCCTTTGAAAGACAAAACTAAATGGCTGCCATATCACATGTTTAATGTCAAATGGGGTTATCCTATTAAAAGGCCTTATGTCTCCTTTACCATTGCTCCTAGGGGTTTGGGATGTGAAAACAATTTATGGCAAATCATGGCCTGGGAATCTTTCCCAGGTGTTGAATTTGACCTTTGACCCCTGCTTCAAGGTTATATGGGGGTCATCATTCTAAAACATCCTTATATCTCCCTTATTATTGGTGCTAGGACTTCAGAATGTAAACACAGCCCTTGGGAAGTCCTGGTCTGGAAATGTTTTGCCTGTGAACAATTTTGGCCTCATTTTGAAAAACAAAATGGCCGCAATAGGCAATTATTTAAAAATCATTAAGATGCTGTAAAACTTGAATATTGCAGCTAGGTTCATCAAATTTGCACAAAAGATATATGGCTAACAAAGTTAGCCTGATAGTAATTTTGGCCTAGTTTCGTAAACAAAATGGCTGCCATATCGTGTTAAATGTCAAATGGTCAAATGGGATTATCCTATTAAAAAAGCCTTATATCTCTCTTATCATTTCTAATAGGGGTTTGGAATGTGAAAACAATTTACAGGAAGTCATGGCCTGGGAATCTTTTCCAGCTGTTGACTTTAACCTATGACCCCTTCTTCAGTGTTAAGTGGGGCCGTCTTACTACAAAGGCCTTGAATCTCCCTTAGTTCTCATATATTACTGATCTTACGGTGGGAGATAAATGCTGCGGCAGTGGCCTTGTTGTTTATGGAGACTGACTTCTTCCTCACCTTTCATGATATTTATACAAGCATTCATCTTGATATCTGATCTAGAGTTATTACCTACACCAAGGAGGTATTAAATTCATGAGCATTTTTCTGTTTGTTTGTTAGCAGGATTACACGAATACTACTAGTCAGATCTTCATGAAAAATATGAGAATATGGGTCTTAGTCCAACCTATATCATATTATAAAGACTGGAAGTGTGCAGTAAACGAAAACGCTTCTGTGTGCATACAATCAGTGGGCTTAAATGGAATAACTAATGCCCGCTGAAAACTGGGAGTACGGTTTCAAATTTTTCTTCATTGTATGTTGGAAGTAAAGTTGTCTGCTTTCCGAACATGCACTTAAAACATGCAATATGGCAGATTCCTTGTTTGTGTCACCTCATAAAAATTAAATGGTATTTCTTTGAACCAGGTAGGCCGGTCTTTAAAATAGTAATAAATACCTCATGCTTGGGCATTTGTTACGGTATTTAAGCCTGGTAAATATTTTTTCATAATGCCCTTGCATCTAAGGGTGCTCTGGCATTATTTGAATTTTTGCCGGGCATAAATAGTGTAACAAATGCCCGAGCATGAGGTATTAATTCCTACATTAAATTTTGAGAGTGATCCAGATCACCTAGATACCAAAAAAATGTCAGAAATCTGGATTTTCCCTTTTTTCTTGAGCCATTAATAAAAAATCATACAAGGCTTGGTGGGTGGAGGTATGCCCTCTCTGAGTGCTGTTTTTTTTAAAGTTAATTTCTGGCAAAAAGTTTACTCACAATATTTCAGTCTTTACTTAAGCTAGTCCACCCCTGAAGAAAGCATTTTTGTCCTGATTGTTGTTGTGGTAGTGCTTTATAAATAATCGTATGAAACAATGAAAGAGCAGTAAATAATCTCAGTGGTAACCAAAATCTGTGCAGTAAGTACAATTCTGCTGCCTGTTATAAAGATTCCAAGAAGAAACAACCATCAAAACTACCTAATAGTCATAAAAGCAAAATATCTTTTGATTGTTTTTTCACTCAGAGAGCTTGATTATTAAGATTTTTGTCACTGATAAATAATTTAGATTACCAGCATCACTGATGTGAAGAGAAATATGTCATAAACTCTGATTGCTAAGTGGTCTGTTTCATTGCCAGTTCATTGACCACATTTTCCTGCCATTGTCCTTTGACTCTTGCTTTTTGTCAATTTAGCAAACTGAGTTCCCATATGTGAGGAAGATATTGCACCTGCAAACTGTAGATAATAGAGACAAGTAGAATCCTATACTGTGCATATTGGAAGTTCTAGCTGTGTACAGAGTCTGCTGTATTAACAGGACCTAATTAAATTGAGTAAAATTATTCAGTGTTGCAAGCTTTCTTTTGAATCTCATTCGGTAATATATTTTGGAATGCTCCATTGACTTTGCTTGTTCTGATGTGTATTATTTAAAGCTCAAATCTTGCCACTTCGTCTTTTGTCACTGCTGCTTAAAAGTTGAATCAAACATGTCAAGTAAAGAATTTTTTCAGCAGTTGACCATCTTCATAACATTAACTGTGAAGTGGCAACAACTCAACTCACTAAATTCCCAAAATACTGCATTGCTTTCATTTAAATATGCCTGGTGAGAAAATACCTGGGGTCCTAGCTAAATTTTATGCCAATTTAAGCCAGATCTTTTTAAACTAAGACATTAAGTGCATACTGCCCCTGGTGCAGATCTCTGTGATTGCAATACAATCATACATTTCAAGAAAGTACCTGGTTCAAATTAAAACAGCTGGTGCAGATTTCTGTGCTTGCAATATAATTCATACTTTTATTGCGTTAATATATCTTACCTAGTGGACCGGTGCAATAGTCCGGCGCCTAGCCGGTCCCGCCAAACATTAGAAAAAAATGTCCTGAGCTGGGCTCTGGCCTGGACCGGTAGTGTAGTATTCACTCGCCAGGTGTCACCGGACACCCAGCTCCCCTACTGCGCGTGTGCGCGCATGCGCACTTCCTCTTTTTGTTTTGCGCCATTGTGTTTGAAATCGTGAAAGTTATAAGAGAAACTTTTTATTATTTTACAAGTGACATATTGTTTGGTTGTTGTTTAAACGTGGATTATTAGTTCAGATATATATCATGGCATCACCAGGACAATGTAGAGGTAACTGCGGGCACATTATGGCGGCATTTGATGGACATAAAAAGTGTGCCAGGTGTAGAGACAAAAAGTTCGGGGATGACCCTTGTGTGAAGAACCAGTTATGTACTATTTGTGATTCTTTCACCGAACAACAACGTTCTATGCTCTCCAACCCTCAGTATAAAATCAGAAAAGATAAAAAGTCCGGACTTTTGGTATCTCCCTCCAAGGTTACCGTGGTGGGTGTAGTTCCCCAGGAGGATTTGGGTGGAGATGAACTAGAGGAAGAAGACGTTCCGGTTCAAGCTTCCGGTTCCGGTGATCAAGAGGTTTTCTCTATTACCCATCATTCTCCCGAAGAATTTGTCTCAAAACAAGACTTTGACAATCTTAACAACAAATTAGAGGAAAAGTTCGCCCGATTCGAGGCATTACTTACTAGAACAAACATCTTCTCTTCTCCTAAAGCCCCAGTTACCAATACTGCGGTTACTACTTCTGAACAACCATTCTTCAATCCCTCTGAGCCTGGAGCCACCGGTCCGGTGATGCCTCCGGCTTCAGATGGGCAAATTTCACATCCAAAGGATGCAAAGAATAAGGGCACGGGAAAGAAGCTGAAAAAGAAAAAGACTGTTCCTACTGCTACAGTTGTGTCTGAGGCACCGGCTCCGGTGAAGGAACACACTGTAAGCACTTCCCTGCCTACTCAAAATACTGAGCAACCGCCTAAAGTGGACATACCCGTTCCGGGCCCTGCTTTGTCACTTTCTTCCGGTGGTGATTCCATCTCCAAGCCAGCTACCTTTTCAGGCTCTTCCACCTTGTCGGCTTCGGTCACCGGTACTTCCGGTGTCGGTCAGTCCTTCTTTGCTGATCCGGACGCTTCTGATGTTGAATCAAACCATGACCAGTCTAACAAGGACTCTGATGAAGGTGAAATATCAGACTCCGAAGCCACAGAGCAAAACGAAGAAATGAACTATCGCGAAACGTGTAGAGCTGTCAGGGCCTTTTTAGGATGGACTCATATCCCAGATTTTGAACTTTCAGTATCGGATGGGGATACCTCAAACAACCCGTGGAAAGGCAAACGACCTAGAAAGACAGGCAAGGTTTCAGTGGAATTTCCCCCAGATGACTGGCTCTGTCACAAGATGGAGAAGTTGAATTGCAGGGTCGCTGAGGGTTATCCCTCAAGGTCACAGGAATCAGCGGGCTTGAAGGTTGACCAGTTCATCCGTACACCTAAAAGCCAATCCAAATGGTACAGACAGCATAGGCTTAGACAAGAATCCTCTTCTAGACCAGGTAGAACCATCTTTAGTTGGTCGGACTCTGAGGCCCGCCTGAATGCTCAGTACTCTAGGGTAGCTAAAGCCTCAGCTTATCCTCAGTCTGGTCCCGCTTCTCGCCCGGTACCACAGGATATTTTACGCCGGTGGGAAAAGTGTGCAAGAGAAGGGACATACATTACCAACCACGCGGCAGCATTTAACAGATGCACCAGTGAGATCCAAGACAAGATGAACAATCACATCAGTTTGCTTAATGACGTTATTGTGAAGGGGAAAGCCCCTAAAGAGGTTGTAGATGCCATCAGAGATCTCAAAGACTTGTCTTCCTTTCACTCAAGTGTCTCTGTGGCACTCGGAACTTCACTCCAACACCTTGCGGACGGCTTGTTCATTCAACTAGCTAACTTCATCTTACTGCGCAGGGATTCTTATCTTGAGTTTGCTAAACCCGGTTTGAAACCAGATTCTTGGAACAGATTACGTAATGCTCCGCTGTTCAGTTCGTCCCTGTTTCCAGATGACATCCTAGCTGCAGCGGAACAGGATATAGCAAAGTTTGAGTCTACACCAAGTGCTCAAGGTCCCGGTCCGGACACAGGGCAGCACTCTGGTAGGAAACACCAGTCATATTGTTACAAGCTGTATGACAAGAAAGATAGTAGGCAATCAGGCCACTCTTCCTCTCAGTCTAACCAGCCTTGGCGCCAGTTTTCTTATAGAGGAAGGGGTCGCGGTCGCGGACATGGAGGCAGCAATTCCAGTCATTTCTCCAGATCGTCCCGTCAACAGTCTTATAAATGACAATTATTGTTTAGTAGATCCTCAGTTAAAGTCAAGTGTGGAGGATCCAATGTGTCAGGACTTAAACAAACATGTAATCAAGACTGTAAACTTAAATGTTGTCTGTCATGCACCTTGTGTAACCGGGCTGTCGGAAAACAAAGACATAAGACCCAATCAGACCCAAAGAGAAATAAAGTGTGTGAAGCCTGTTTGCTGTGTAAATCATTGTCTTTATGTTCCAACTGTTCAAAATGTCCCTCATGTTGTACAAAATCCACCTGTGGGGACCCGACTGCAAAGGTTTTGGCAGGTCTGGCACTCCCTGGGTGCAAACACAAGAGTAGTTTCAATTCTTCAGGAAGGGTACACCCTACCCTTCAAAGAGAAACCTTCCCTGGCAAGGTCACCGGTAATTATCAGTGGATACGCAAATCCAGTCAAAAACAAGCACATAAAGGACTCTTTACAGGCACTCCTTCAGAAACAGGCGGTAGAAAAGGTGACAACCCCATCCTCCCTGGCCTTTTACAACCGCTTGTTTCTTGTACCAAAACCCAACAGGAAATGGAGGCCCATCCTAGATTTAAGTCGACTGAACTGTTACCTAGCAACTTCATCTTTCAAAATGGAGACACCAGAGACCATCCGACTCTCCCTTCAAAAAGGGGGATTTCAGCGACGCTTACTTCCATATCCCAATAGGACAAAGGTCACGGAAATTCCTCAGGTTCTTCCTCCACAGTCAAGCTTATCAGTTCACAGCTCTCCCCTTTGGCCTCTCAACGGCTCCGTTGGAGTTCACAAAGGTGGCCAAGGAAGTCAAGTTAATGGCACAGGCTCGGGGTATCAGGATCCACCAGTACCTCGATGACTGGTTGCTGTGAGCCCCGTGCCCGGAAACGTGCCTACTTCATACCTGGACCCTCTTGGACCTATGCCACAGGTTAGGGTGGGTAGTCAATATGACCAAGTCGGAGTTGGTGCCTCAGCAGGTATTCAACTTTGTAGGTTACCGTTTCGACCTCTCTCAGGGGCTGGTCAAACCGACCCAGGAGAGGTGGATGGCTCTGTCCCAAAAGATCAGCGACCTCCTCAATCAACAGGTGTGTTCGGTCCGACAGTTCATGTCCCTTATAGGACTACTAACAGCCACAGAGAAACAGGTAGTAGCCGGACGGCTCCACATGCGCCCTATCCAGTGGCATCTGAAGAGGCATTGGCATGTTCCGGAATCATTAGAAAAGATTATTCCTCTGCCTCAGTCCCTTCATCCACACCTGAGGTGGTGGTTGCACCCAGGCAACGTCCTGAAAGGTCAACCTCTACACCCATTGCAACACGCTCTTCAACTGTTTACCGACGCCTCAAACGAAGGTTGGGGTGCTCACTTAGGCGACTTCACAGCAAGAGGCCTCTGGTCCACGCAAGAAGGCGCCTTGCATATAAACTTGCTGGAACTCAAGGCTGTGTTACTAGCCCTAAAACGGTTCGAGCGGTTGTGTTGGAACCAGACCATTCTGGTGTGTTCCGACAACACAACAGTGGTCTCTTACATAAACAAGGAGGGCGGTATGAAATCCGGCTCTCTCTGTGCTCTCCTCTGGAGGCTGCTGATGTGGTGCAACCAGAGGCAGATTGTATTACGAGCAAGGCATATTCCGGGTCACCTCAATGTCATTGCGGACAAGTTGTCCCGGCAAGGTCAGGTGATACAAATGGAATGGTCCCTCCTGCAGGAGGTCTTCGACCAGATTTGCAAAAGATGGCACAAACCGAAGGTGGACCTTTTTGCGACCAAGTTCAATCACAAACTTCCCAGGTTTGTGTCCCCGGTTCCGGATCTACTAGCCTGGAAAGTGGATGCTCTAAGCGTTCCCTGGCGAAATCTGGATGCCTATGTTTTTCCCCCGGTGGCTCTCCTAGGGAAGGTGGTCTCCAAGTTGATGGATCAAGGATTCCACAGAGTCATTCTCATTGCACCAGGGTGGCCCAACATGCCATGGTTTTGGGATCTGGTCAGCATGTCGGTACAGATTCCCCTAAGTCTGCCGAGAGTAGGGAACCTATTGACTCAACCCTTCAATCAGTGTCCTCACAGGGACCTTCACAGTCTGAATCTGCATGCATGGCTCCTAGGGCCTTTGCCATCCAACAGGCAGGCTTCTCTGAAGAAGTGGCAACACGAATTGAAGCTCCTCAGAGACGTTCAACCAGAGCCATCTACAAATCAAAGTGGTCCGTTTTTGTCAGATGGTGTGAGGAACATAAGGTGGACTTCAGGTCTCCTTCTATAAAGCAGATCGCTGACTTCCTGCTTTACCTATTTCAGGAGAAACATCTACAACCTAGCACGATAGATGGCTGTAGGACCGCTATATCCGACAAGATAGGAAATGGCCAGGTAAACATTGGTAAGGATGAGAATCTTACCAGACTGTTGGACAGTTTCCATAGGGACA
This sequence comes from Sabellastarte sp. h YS-2021, assembly GCA_964017235.1. Classification (NCBI taxonomy): domain Eukaryota; kingdom Metazoa; phylum Annelida; class Polychaeta; order Sabellida; family Sabellidae; genus Sabellastarte; species Sabellastarte sp. h YS-2021. Next base: position 145,596,464 of record OZ024928.1, read on the forward strand.
AGCCAAAGGGTAGGAGGGGTGTTCCTTCCTGGAACCTTTCCTTGGTTCTTCATCAGCTCACGAAACCTCCCTTTGAACCTCTTAGGAAGGCTTCCCTTAAACATCTTACCTTTAAGACGGTCTTCCTTCTTGCCTTAGGGTCGGGCAAAAGAAGAAGTGAGATTCATGCCTGGGTACATAGGAACATCAGGCATCAGGAGGATTGGTCTAATGTCTCGCTGTACCCTTCCCCAAGTTTCATCTCCAAGAACCACCTGGCTAAGGAGGGTCCGGGTTGTGTAGCCTTGCTCCGACCTTGGACAAGTCTCTTAAGGAGGACAGGACCTTGTGTCCGGTGAGATCCTTGCGTTACTATCTAGACAAAACCAAGGACCTTCGGTCAGACAAGGAGTTGGTTTTCGTCTCCTTTAGGAAGAGCTTCAAGAAAGACATTGTACCAGCCACTGTCTCTTCCTGGATCAAACAAATGATTGGCTTATGTTACCAACTTTCGGATGAGGAGTCTCAAAATTTGCATCAAGTTCGGGCCCATGATGTCCGGGCTTTCGCGTCTTCCAAAGCTTTTCAGGGAGGCGTACCCTTAGATCAAATTCTATCAGCCTGCCATTGGAAGTCTCATAACACATTCACCCAGTTCTACCTAAAGGATGTAGCCTGGACAGACTCTGAGCTATACCACCTGGGCCCGGTGGTAGCAGCTCAACAGATTAGAGATTAAGTTTTGAGTCTCCTTTGTAAATATGTAAATATGTAAAAAAAAAAAAAAAAAAAAAAAAGAGGATGTCTCTGCAGTCTACCTTACCTCTCAGGATAGATGAGAGACCAAATGGAACTTCCCCTATTGCTTCCTCAGGACTCATTGGGACTCTTCTCTCCTCCCCTCTTCATGAGTGTCAGATTTCTGAAAGAAAAAAAAGGGGGGGGGGGGGTAATGTAATGTAACCGAGAGGGTTAGGAACCGGTCTAGGGTTGTTACCTCGGTCTGTATGATGTTTGGGAGTTATCTCCCATAGTGAGTCCCCTGAAATTTTGATTGATCTACCTGCCATCCAATGGGTAGTTATTCTGCACCGGTCCACTAGGTAAGATATATTAACGCAATAAAATGGAAAATTTAAGAATTAAATTAAATTTTTATAAGATAATATCTTACCTAGTGGACAAGGAGAGTCCCACCCTACCTTCCCCGCTTAAATCAAGGGGACTTTACTTGGTAGGCAACAAAAAGAGGAAGTGCGCATGCGCGCACACGCGCAGTAGGGGAGCTGGGTGTCCGGTGACACCTGGCGAGTGAATACTACACTACCGGTCCAGGCCAGAGCCCAGCTCAGGACATTTTTTTCTAATGTTTGGCGGGACCGGCTAGGCGCCGGACTATTGCACCGGTCCACTAGGTAAGATATTATCTTATAAAAATTTAATTTAATTCTTAAATTTTCCAATTTCAAGTAAGTACCTGGTTCAAAATAAAACACGTGATGCAGAAGTCTTTGATTGCAATATAATTTATACATTTCATGTAGATGCCTATTTCATGTTAATGGAAATTTTTCTGCTTGGATATGAAAATAATTACCACCCGGCTTAATTTCAGGCAAATACTGTATATTTTTCCTTTGTGAATGGTCAGGAGCTGTGGGTGTTGGGAGTTTAATCAGTTTATTATTGCTGAATGAGTAACTCCTCTTCAGTTGCCTCATGGCACATGCAATTAAGACCAGAGATGAAGGCAGTATTATTGAACCTAAGGTCACTGAACCTTGAGTGGAAAAAATATGCCCAAAGAGACACCTTTATGGCTCTCTCGATACAAGATTTAATTTGGTTCTGCCATGTTTTTATCAGTGGAAAGATATACACTTGTGGAATAAATCAAGTGTCTCTGGAAGGATTGGTTAAATTAAGTATAATGTTGCTACAAAGTAATATTGCCAACATTACCTCACCAGTACCAGAGGGGGTTTGAAATAAGCCATTCGCAAAGTTGCATTATAAATAGCCTTTTCATTGGTTCACATTACTTACATATATGTTTTACATGCTATCTTTTTTGCCATATAAAGTAGAAGTATAAAATAGCATTAATTTATAAAGTGCAGATATTCATTTTGTGTGATGTTTATTTTATTTTCAAGGTTCTCCCAAATATATTTCTTTTCATCCCACAAAATATCTATGATTTTTTTTGTCTTGCCATGTTTTAGAGTTGGTGGTACAAAATTAAAATGATGTAAATTGACATCAATATCTTGTATTATTCATCAAGTCTCTTCCATACCTCAATATCCAAATGAAAATTTAAGATATTAAAATGTCTTCACTTTCTGTAGATCTGTCAGTGTTTATCATTTTAATTTTACTTGTATTTAAACACAAGTGGTTATAATTTAGGTCATACAATATTCCCTTTCATGAATAGGACATAATGAACTAAAGATGTTGAGTGATAAAATAACACTTTTTCCATTCAAAATGTGTAAACACAAAACGACTTTTCCCTCAATAAGAGGTTTGTTGTTGTTGAAGTTTTAAAAGATTTTTTTGTTCACAGAATGTGGAAAATGTTAAACCTCAAGACTGGTTTTGTGTATTTGCAGGATCATAAATAGTAACAGATCTCACATTGTTAAACTACCCAAGAGAAAGGTATGATGTTTAATTTTATTTTGATTTTTCATTTTCTGTAGAATGTTTTATTCATTCCCACATCAGGATATACATTTCTTCAGATAAGATTAATGTTGTCAAGGTAGAAGAAGATGAAGTTTAGAATTTTACATATTTGTTCATCATACTTTTTCCCCCAAATCTGGCAGACCCTTGATTCATGGTATCAATTGATCCAGCACTAATTTGACCAAAACTTTGATGTGTACTGCAAAAATGATATTATAAAATTATTATATTTAACTCGTATAGCATTTTATTTGATTCAGGCTCTTATTTAATCCTGAAGAGACAGTAGACAGGAGAACTCTGTCATCCAAATGTTCTATTTAAGCGTCCCGCAAGGGACGCTTGTTTGTGTATGGGAGAGCTTCTGGCTCCGCCGGCTCCGCCGGCTCCGCATTTTGTTTTCCTTATAACTCTGTAACCGTTAGGCGGATTCTTTTCAAATTTGGCAGGTTTAGGCAGTAGCCCTGGGGAATTTTTTTGAATATGCTGCAGTGACATTTCAACCAATCAGAGAGGTCACATGACCAAAAATGTCTTTTTTCGATGGGGAAGCTTGTCCGGATGATAACTTGAAAGGAATTTTATCAATTCACCTGAAACTTGGCAAATACATTCATTCTATTAAAATCTGGAAATCATTAGATTTTGACATTGATTGGTCAAGAAATGGCCGAGTAATTAATGATTAATTAATCATTACGAATTTTCCAAATAAGGAAAATACAAAAATGCTTATATCTCGAAAACCGTGCTAGATAGAGCGATTTCGACGAAATTTTTGACCCGCAGGGTATCTCTGCGGAGTAGTTTTCCCAATTTTCAAAAAATTTTTGTCTCGCCCAAAATGGCGGCCATTTTGAATTTTCGAAATTTTCGCAAAAATTGCAAAACACAAAAATGCTTATATCTCAAAAACCGTGCTAGATAGAGCAATTTCGACAAAATTTTTGACCCACAGGATATCTCTGCGGAGTACTTTTCCCAATTTTCAAAATATTTTTGTCTCGCCAAAAATGGCGGCCATTTTGAATTTTCGAAATTTTCCCAAAAATTGCAAAACACAAAAATGCTTATATCTCGAAAACTGTGCTAGATAGAGCGATTTCGACGAAATTTTTGACCCTCAGGGTATCTCTGCAGAGTAGTTATCCCAATTTTGAAAAAATTTTTATCTCGCCAAAAATGGCGGCCATTTTGAATTTTCGAATTTTTCGCAAAAATTGCAAAACATAAAAATGGTTATATCTCGAAAACCGTGCTAGATAGAGCGATTTCGACGAAATTTTTGACCCTCAGGGTATCTCTGCAGAGTAGTTATCCCAATTTTGAAAAAATTTTTGTCTCGCCAAAAAAATGGCGGCCATTTTGAATTTTCGAATTTTTCGCAAAAATTGCAAAACATAAAAATGCTTATATCTCAAAAACCCTGCTAGATAGAGCGATTTCGACGAAATTTTTGACCCACAGGGTATCTCTGCAGAGTAGCCATGCCAATTTTCAAACAAAAAATTTCTCGCAAAAAATGGCGGCCATTTTGAATTTTCAAATTTTTCGCAAAATTGCAAAACACAAAAATGCTTATATCTCGAAAACCGTGCTAGATAGAGCGATTTCGACGAAATTTTTGACCCACAGGGTATCTCTGCAGAGTAGCCATGCCAATTTTCAAAAAAATTTTATCTTGCCAAAAATGGCGGCCATTTTGAATTTTCGAATTTTTGCGTAAAAATTGCAAAACACAAAAATGCTTATATTTCGAAAACCGTGCTACATAGAGCGATTTCAACGAAATTTTTTATCTTCAGGGTATCTCTGCAGAGCAGCTATCCCAAAGAGCTTTCACTTGGTGAAGTTTCAGACCCATAGCTAATTGCTCACCTACTCAAAAAGAGTAAATGCGAATTACCTCTGAAAGTATTGCAGATGGCCAATTTTTCTCAAATAACTCATTCACCTACTTTTGGAAGAGCTTTCACATGGTGAAGTTTCAGACCCATAGCCAATTATTCACCTACTCAAAATGAGTAAATGTGAATTATTTCTAAAAGTATTGCAGATAGCCAATTTTTCTCAAATAACTCATTCACCTACTTTTGGGAGAGCTTTCACATGGTGAAGTTTCAGACCCATAGCTAATTATTTACCTACTCAAAATGAGTAAATGCTAATTATCTGTAAAAGTATTGTGGATACCCAATTTTTATCAAATAACTCATTCATCTACTTGTGGGAGAGCTTTCACATGGTGAAGTTTCAGACCCATAGCTAATTACTCACCTACTCAAAATGAGTAAATGCGAATTATCTCTAAAAGTATTGCAGATAGCCAATTTTTCTCAAATAACTCATTCACCTACTTTTGGGAGAGCTTTCACTTGGTGAAGTTTCAGACCCATAGCTAATTACTCACCTACTCAAAATGAGTAAATGCGAATTATCTCTAAAAGTATTGCAGATAGCCAATTTTTCTCAAATAACTCATTCACCTACTTTTGGGAGAGCTTTCACTTGGTGAAGTTTCAGACCCATAGCTAATTACTCACCTACTCAAAATGAGTAAATGCGAATTATCTCATAAAGTATTGCAGATAGCCAATTTTTGTCAAATTAATCATTCACCTACTTTTGGGAGAGCTTTCACTTGGTGAAGTTTCAGACCCATAGCTAATTACTCACCTACTCAAAATGAGTAAATGCGAATTATCTCTAAAAGTATTGCAGATAGCCAATTTTTCTCAAATAACTCCATCACCTACTTTTGGGAGAGCTTTCACTCTGTGAAGTTTCAGACCCATAGCTAATTACTCACCTACTCAAAATGAGTAAATGCGAATTATCTCTAAAAGTATTGCAGATAGCCAATTTTTCTCAAATAACTCATTCACCTACTTTTGGGAGAGCTTTCACTTGGTGAAGTTTCAGACCCATAGCTAATTACTCACCTACTCAAAATGAGTAAATGCGAATTATCTCATAAAGTATTGCAGATAGCCAATTTTTGTCAAATTAATCATTCACCTACTTTTGGGAGAGCTTTCACTTGGTGAAGTTTCAGACCCATAGCTAATTACTCACCTACTCAAAATGAGTAAATGCGAATTATCTGTAAAAGTATTGCAGATAGCCAATTTTTCTCAAATAACTCATTCACCTACTTTTGGGAGAGCTTTCACTTGGTGAAGTTTCAGACCCATAGCTAATTACTCACCTACTCAAAATGAGTAAATGCGAATTATCTCTAAAAGTATTGCAGATAGCCAATTTTTCTCAAATTAATCATTCACCTACTTTTGGGAGAGCTTTCACTTGGTGAAGTTTCAGACCCATAGCTAATTACTCGTCTACTCAAAATGAGTAAATGCGAATTATCTCTAAAAGTATTGCAGATAGCCAATTTTTCTCAAATAACTCATTCACCTACTTTTGGCAGAGCTTTCACTCTGTGAAGTTTCGGACCCATAGCTATTTATTCACCTACTCAAAATGAGTAAATGCTAATTATCTCTAAAAGTATTGCGGATACCCAATTTTTATCAAATACTCATTCATCTACTTGTGGGAGAGCTTTCACATGGTGAAGTTTCAGACCCATATCTAATTACTCACCTACTCAAAATGAGTAAATGCGAATTATCTCTAAAAGTATTGCAGATAGCCAATTTTTCTCAAATAACTCATTCACCTACTTTTAGGAGAGCTTTCACTTGGTGAAGTTTCAGACCCATAGATAATTACTCACCTACTCAAAATGAGTAAATGTGAATTATCTCTTAATAGTATTGCAGATAGCCAATTTTTCTCAAATAACTCATTCACCTACTTTTGGAAGACCTTTCACACACGAAAATGAAAAATTGTGAATATCTCGGAAAAGCTATTTCTTCTGCTTTAATGCTCGGCGGGAGATACACACCACGGCAGTGGTCTTGACAAAAATTTTTGTCTCCCCAAAAATGGTGGCCATTTTGAATTTTCAAAGTTTTTGCAAAACACAAAAATGCTTATATCTCGAAAACTGTGCTATATGGAGCGAACTCAACAAAATTTTGGACCTGCTGGGTATCTGTGCAGAGTAGCCATGCCAATTTTCAAAATATTTTTGTCTCGCCAAATATAGCGGACATTTTTAATTTTTTTATTTTTTGCAAAACACAAAAATGCTTATATCGTGAAAACCGTGCTAGATAGAGCAGACTGCGCTGACTTTGGTTGCCACAACAGTATAAGGCTAGAAACGAAGCATTTTCTTAATACTTTAGCACTCACCTTTATATCCTTTTCGGGACGCTTTGTTTTTGCTATGCAAAAACATTATCTTTTTTTTTTGCGAGCGATCCTCTAGTTAATCGATTTATTTCCCCCTCTGTCTCAGATTGTTATTTCTCTGTTATTTTATTAAACTAAACTGCCTATATTACTTATGATCCATTAATTGTAGGAATAAATGACACATTTGAGTGATATATGGTGGTTTTTAAGTTATCCATTGGATGTACAAAGGGATCAAGCTAAAGTTTGACCAAAATCAGCTCAAGTTGAGCTATAAACGAATGTGAGCTGATTTTTGGCACAACTTTTGGTTTAACTGTGATCAACCCATCAAAATCGATTAAAGTTTGAAACAAATATGGTTGAATAATCTGCAGTAAGAAAGAAAGAAAATCAGCTCAACTTTGTGAATGCAAATTTAGATAAAGTATTAGCCAAGCCATTTTCAGTAAACACTTTCATCTAATTTTTGGCTCAGCTTAATCCTTCTTTGTGAATATGGCCTCAGGGTTTTTCTTTTCATATCATCATGAAAATTTTGTAATATGTTAATGACACTTATGGGTGATATGATGATGTTTTATGATGAGAGCTGAAACATTTCCAAAAATACTGGATAAATTATAATAATCTCTTCTGATTTATTAACTAATTTTTGTTATATTTAAAATTTTTCTCAGTATTTTATGTTCTGACATTTGATGTGCTGGGTATAATATTCTATAAAAGTGTTTCAGTTAAATGTCCATAATTATTAAATACCAGTGCTACTGCCCCAGTCCTGATTTTGTAAGATATTCTTGCTATCCGGTGGATACTATGGATTTCGCTTTGTTATGCCACTGCCACAGTGTGTAGAGAGATTTCACTGTTACTGCTCTAATGAAAAAAAATATTATAGCTAGCCTTCTCAAAAATTTGCAGGATGTATTAATAAACATAAAATCTTGCCAAATATTTTTGGCCTCATTTTGGAAAACAAGATGGCCACCAGGTACATTTATTCGACTTTAAGAAGGACTTTTGTTGGCCCTTTAGAGCAAAGGGTACTATGGGTAGAGATCTCAAATTTTCAGGATATGTTCCTCATTACAAAATCTTGACTGGGTATATTTTTGGCCTCATTTTGATAAACAAGATGGCCGCCAATGGCGTTTCTTTGTCAGTCATGAAAAGTGCTTATATCTTCCTTATTATTAGTCCTAGAGGTTTGGGATGGCAAACCAACCTATAGGAAATCATGGACTGTGAATCTTTTGGTGTTGTCAGATTTGACCTTGGACCCCTCCTTCAAGGTCAAATGAGGATAGCCAAACTTAAAAGTCCTTATAACTCGCTTATTATTGGTCCTAGAGGTTTGGGATGGTAAACCAACCTATAGGAAATCATGGGCTGAGAATCTTTTGGTGTGGTCAGATTTAACCTTGGACACCTCCTTCAAGGTCAAACGATGATAGCCAAGCTTAAAAGTGCTCATAACTCGCTTATTATTGATTGGTCCTGGAGGTTTAGGATGATAAACCAACCTATAGGAAATCATGGGCTGGGAATCTTTTGGTGTGGTCGTATTTGACCTTGGACCCCTCCTTCAAGGTCAAACGAGGATGGCCAAACCTAAAAATGCGTATAACTCGCTTATTATTAGAGGTTTGCAATGTGAAACCAAGTTATAGGAAATCACGGGCTGGGATTCTTTCGATGTGGCCAGATTTGACCTTGGACCCCTCTTTCAGGGTTAAACAAGGATACCCAAACTTAAAAGTGGTTATAACTCGCTTATTATTGGTCCTAGAGTTTGCAATGTGAAACCAACCTATAGAAAATCATGGGCTAGGAATCTTTTGATGTGATCAGATTTGACCTTTGGCTCCTCTTTCAAGGTCAAATGAGGATAGCCAAAATTAACAGTGCTTATATCTCGCTTATTCGTGTTCCTAGAGGTTTTCAATGTTACACCAACCTATAGGAAATCATGGGCTAAGAATCTTTTGATATGGTCAGATTTCACCGTGGGCTCCTCCTTCAAGGTTAAACGATGGTTGATTGGCTTTGGTGAGTTTTCTTTCTGGTGGATACAATTTGCATTGGTTCTCCGATGCGCCAGGTCTAGTTGAGATTATTGTCTTCTTAATCTGCTTTCTTGTCACTTTCAGCAACTGAATTTCATGCACTCAGAACACCAGTTTTTGCTGATGAGCAGTCCCCCAGCCAAAGAGGCAGCTTTCCGGGAAGCCAAGAGCAAATATGGCTCCACTTTTGCATTCCAGTAGGTATTTTGGCCCGGCTGGGCTGTACTCCTATAAAGGGGATCTTCTCACTTGTCTAAATATGGGAATATATGTTAGGACAGGGGGACACAAACATACAAAAGAATTAACAGAAAATTGTATATTTTATCACTTAATGGTGATGTCACAGTAAAGACATAAATTCACATACTTCAACATGGAAAGTGTAGCAGCGATATAGCTGTTGGTAAATAAAAAGTGATAAAGTGTAACTTAAGTTGCCTTCAAACTGCCACTTTCTTTTTAAAGTCTGTCTTCCTGCAAATATAAATGTTGAAAACTTGTAGTAGACTGGCTCTGTTATGATAATGTTTGCTTTCAAATTGTTTTGTTGGAAACAACAATCATATAATTTTCTCTCAGTAGCTACAAATGTTTAAAACATGTTATTTTGTATAAATACCAAAAACTGGCATGAAACCATTGTAAAACTATTCTGTTTTTAATACTACTCCCTTTTATGTACTTTTATAGCTTTGTATATAACAATATTCTATTCTGGTCCCAGGAATCCTGTTGGTTTTCCTTCTATTCACAACCTGCCAGCAATCCCATTTGAGCAGCCATTACTGGGCTCCTTTGTTGCATGCTTCAAAGTTAAGCCCATGCAACACTTTTCCCGGTTTATCACAGTGAACTTAAACTGCATTGATCTAAAACATAGCCTTCCAAAGGAATGTGTATTTAGAAAAAAACTAATACAAGTGGCTATTCTTTATAATACAGCTTTTACCACTTAATTCAAACTTGCTATGAAATTATCAAAATATATATTCTGGAGAGAGTTATAAAGCATATAGAAATGCTTTAGGACTTTAGTGTTACACAATGTGTAGGCTTAGAGGCCCCAAGGTGTTCCCAGAGACAGTCAAAATGTCAATTGAGTTGTCATCACAATGAGCATCTGAAAAGAAAGTGTGCTGCAGTATTGTGACAAACACAAAACTTACATGACCTGGATCTCTTGCTAATGATTACTCTGCCTCATTTGTTTGTTGTTGTTTTTTTTTAATTTCAAAAGACATCTTGGGTAAAGAAGTCAGTTATGTATGGTTCATATTTTTCCCAACTGCTGATAAAAAAATAACACTTGTTTCGCATGAAACCTGTAATGGTATGGGGGAAGCATAGTGACGTAGTGGCAAACACAGTCACTTCTCATATCACAGGTTCAGGTTTCATTTCCTGGCCTGAAGTCATGTGGTTGGTAGCTTCCTGCTTGTAGCGGAAAGTGTAGTGCTTGAAGTGCAGAAGTTTTTACAACTGGTAATGATACCAGTTAGTTCATGTCACGTTGTTGGGTTTCCCTTTCACTCTGCATCCCAGCCTTCTTTAGTTCAGGGTGCTCAACATTTAACGATAAACCGGATGGGTGTTTATATGCGCAGGGCTGCAACAAATGTCAGTTTATATTCTCACTGCATGTGTAAGACAATAAGCTAAAGTGGTTGGCAATATTTTTGCACAATCGAGTTAGCGATGAAAATTGAAAATTTTTAGTCTGAATCTTATTTATTAACATTTTGTTAACATTCTGTAAATTACCGTACGTACTTTAAAATCCTTTTCTTTAAGCATTTTGGTAAATTAATATTCTACACATGGGTAAAATGGAATCGGTACATCCCACAGAGTGTGGGTTGAAGTTTTGTATGACTGCAGTGTATAAATAATGTACAGTTAATCCGATGAAAAACATAAGGGCCAGAGAATTAAAAAAAATAAGTCACAACAAAACGTATTTGCAGTCTAAAATGTATGTGGTTTACAAATCCCTGTCTGAAATAATAAGTTTTAAAATTAAACATGTATTAATAAATAAATATCTGTGCCAAGTTCAAAAAGCTTTTCTGCATTTGATAGTGGTTCAACAATAGAAAACTGGCATTCCATCATGAGGAAGGGCTTGTTAGTGTGTTCTGGAAGCAAGTACCAGCTTCATGGTGCTGCCTATGGCAAGGGAATCTACCTCAGTCCAAAAGCAGGCATTTCATTTGGCTACTCTGGCAGGAATGTGGTCAGGTCAGATACATCAATGAAAAAACCACCCTCCTCTGGAGAGGTAAGGCCCATTTTATTGATAACTAAAAATGATATATCTTGTAATGTTTAAAAAGCCACAAAATAATTCTTGTGTCCTGGCTGGCATTCGTGAAAGGTCTCAATTTAATGTCAAATCAACTTTTATCACAGGGTATTAAATGTTGTTAGGATGAATATAAAAAGTGTAATATTACTCATTCCGGATTTCAGTTACAGTTTAATTTTAAAAATTATAACAGTCACTTTGTACTGATTTTAATGATATCTTCTTCCCAAATTATATTAATTGGGGTCATTGATGTCCACATATCTTACAATCCATTATGTATATTATTAGAACCTCCAATTTTAAAGGTTTGTTTTATTATATCCCCAGACAAAAGTCGGGGCTATATTGGTTTCATGTCTGTCGTGCCGCCGCTGTACATTTTGACTTGTGTGCGCGATAACTCAAAAACTCTTTTACGGATTTCATTCAAACTTGGCACACACATGTATTTGGGTCAGGAAAAGAACCCTACATTAAGGTGACTTTAAACTCTCAATAATAAAGAAGTTATGGCCACCTAATCAGGTCAAAAATTTGACTTTATGCCAGTTAATGCCCTCTGGGTCACAAAGTATGTTGCTTATCTGCCTCAAACTTCAGCTGGAAACACATTACTATAATCTCCTTATGTATGCTGAAAATCAAGACTTTATGTTAAGGTTAAAATGGTCTTTGAGGCCTAGAAAGACCATGCGTAGACATTTTTTTCAACATTTTCCCTATATTTTTCCCTATAACTTAAAAATGATAAGCGATAAAGTCTGACAAGTCTGTAACTGTAGCAGATATAATTCCTATATGTACTCTTTCTCTGTAAAAAATTTTAAGTCTATAACTTTAATTTTAAAGTCACCTTAAAGTCTCTAAAATGTCAACAGAAGCCCAATTTATGGACTTTTTGTACTTTGAAGCCCTATAGCTGTCAAATGATATGACTGATACAGCTGCAATCTCATCTGGGAATATGTGATTATATTCTGTTTATATGTGAGAAAAATCAAGGCTTTAAAGAGACCTTTAACCTGTGTTTAAGGACCATAAACACCCACCCGAGTGACCCTTTTTCAGCATTTTCAACATATTTGGTCCTGTAACTTGGAAATGGTAAGTCTAACAAGTCTGTTACTTTAGTAGATATAACTTCTATTATGTAATCTTTGTATGTAAAAATTGTAACTTTAATTTTAAGATCACCTTAAGTTCTCTAAATTGGCCACAGATACCCAATTTATTGGCTTTTTACCACTTTTAAGCCACTTTTATAACTATCATAATCTGCAACTGATATAGCTGAAATCTCATCTGGGAATATATTAATATGTTCTTCTTTTCATGTGCCAAAAACTAAGACTTCCCAGTAAACATCGCAAACGTTTATAAACGTTTAGTAAACCTATGAACGTTTTTAAAACAAAATATAAACCTAAATATTGGCAATTATTCAATATTGTGGTTTTATAAACGTTTCAGCAATATTATTTTGGTATATAAACGTTTATTAAACGTTTTTAAACCTTTTACAAAGAGTGATGAATAAGTTAACCTCATTTTCATTTTGAATGATGATATCAGCACAGCCATTTTGAGAGAAACTGGAGAAATATTTCTGTAAGTATATCTTGTTGTATCACTGTTGTTTGAAGCTACCATTAAATGTCAAGTAGAAATATAAAAGTACATTATATCATAGAATGCACTGTACAAAGTTAAATTGATGTTACTTGAGTAATTATTCATAAAATGACCTTTGTTTATAACTTAAATTTCACGCACAGGGTAATGTAGAAAATGTTTATAAACATTTGTAAATGTTTTTAAATGGTGTACAAATGTGTATAAACGTTTATAAATGTTGGTCTTTGTTGATTAGGTCCAAATGATTTATAAACATTTATAAACATTTACAAACTTTTCTAAACCAAATTTAAATAGTTATGCAAGGTTTACAATGATTGTACCCTAAACGTTTTTATATAAACGTTTATGTATTAGCGTTTATAAACGTTAATGCGTAAATGTTTATAAACGTTTATAGGTGAACGTTTAGGAGCCCATCATTTTAAACCTTAAATAAACCCTTCATAGTTAGGTTTATAAACGTTCATAAACATTTGTAATGTTTACTGGGTCTAAGTAGACAATTAACCTGTATTTGAGGTACATGAATAAACTACCCAGAGGACTTTTTGTATCCACCGGAAGCATCCGGTGGATACTTTGGTTTAGCGTTCGCTACGCTACCGCCGCACGTAGAGAGATTTTCGGCGTTAACGCTCTAAGAGGAAAACAACAGCAGCTAGGTTCACCAAATTTGCAGGATATCTTCATTGGGGGGTAAGCTTCTCTGGGAAGGAAAATAGCCTCATTCTGAAAAACAAGATGGCCGCCACGGGCATTTCTTTGAAAATAATATACATTTTTCTACTGGCTGTTCCTCATAGGTAGAAGGTTGAATCTCTTCATAGGTGATATGTATGACACATATACATGTCCTCTACAACCTTGCACACATTTGACCTTGAAGCTCCTAACTCAAGGTCATCCACGGAGTGCTGAAGTAACCCACATAGAGGACTTTAAAAGTGCCTATATCTCCCTTATTATTGGTCCTAGAGGTTTGCAATGTGAAGCCAACCTATAGGAAATCATGTGCTGCGAATCTTCTGATGTGGTCAGATTTGACCTTGGACCCCTCCTTCAAGGTCAAACGAGGATAGCCAAACTTAAAAGTGCTTATAACTCGCTTATTATTGGTCCTAGAGGTTTGGGATGGTAAACCAGCATATAGGAAATTATGGGCTGGGAATCTTCTGGTGTGGTCGGATTTGACCTTGGGCCCCTCCTTCAAGGTCAAACGAGGATAGCCAAAGGTAAAAGTGCCTATAACTCACTTATTATTGGTCCTAGAGGTTTGGGATGGTAAACCAACATATAGAAAATCATGGGCGGGGAATCTTCTGGTGTGGTCGGATTTGACCTTGGGCCCCTCATTCAAGATCAAACGAGGACAGCCAAACTTAAAAGTGCTTATAACTCGCTTATTATTGGTCCTAGATGTTTGGGATCGTAAACCAGCATATAGAAAATCATGGGCTGGGAATCTTCTGGTGTGGTCGGACTTGACCTTGGGCCCCTCCTTGAAGGTCAAATGAGGATAGCCAAAGGTAAAAGTGCTTATAACTCGCTTATTATTGGTCCTAGAGGTTTGGGATGGTAAACCAACCTATAGGAAATCATGGGCTGGGAATCTTCTGGCGTGGTCGGATTTGACCTTGGGCCCCTCCTTCGAGGTCAAATGAGGATAGCCAAACTTAAAAGTGCTTATAACTCGCTTATTATTGATCCCAGTGGTTTGGGATGGTAAACCAACATACAGGAAATCATGGGCGGGGAATCTTCTTGCATGGTCGGACTTGACCTTGGGCCCCTCCTTCAAGGTCAAGTGAGGACAGCCAAACTTAAAAGTGCTTATAACTTGCTTATTATTGGACTTAGAGGTTTGGGATGGTAAACCAACATAAAGGAAATCATGGGCTGGGAATCTTCTGGTGTGGTCGGATTTGACCTTGGGCCCCTCCTTCAAGGTCAAACGAGGATAGCCAAAGGTAAAAGTGCCTATAACTCGCTTATTATTGGTCCTAGAGGTTTGGGATGGTAAACCAACATATAGAAAATCATGGGCTGGGAATCTTCTGGTGTGGTCGGATTTGACCTTGGGCCCCTCCTTGAAGGTCAAACGAGGATAGCCAAACTTAAAAGTGTTTATAACTCACTTATTATTGGTCCTAGAGGTTTAGGATGGTAAACCAACCTATAGGAAATCATGGGCTGGGAATCTTTTGGCGTGGTCGGATTTGACCTTGGGCCCCTCCTTGAAGGTCAAATGAGGACAGCCAAACTTAAAAGTGCTTATAACTTGCTTATTATTGGTCCTAGAGGTTTTGGTGCATTGTCTTTACGGTGGACACAATTTGCATCGGTTTTCCGATGCGCTAGGTCTAGTTTTTTAAATTGACCCCCCCCCCCAAAAAAAAAAAAAAAAAAATAAGTAAATAAATAAAAAATGGTTTAATCGAAAAAAAAGAAAAAATAGTTTATAATAATTGTGAATCACACAAAACGGGTGCTACAAAAAATACCCAGTGAATGCTTGTGGCATGAGAGATGGCCTGTCTGGGGATATGTTGGTGTTGACTTGGCGCAATCTAGTTTTAAGCACAATCCAACTAGCTGAAAGTCAAACCAGATATTTTCAGGATAACCTGTTAAGTTGCATCTTATAGGACTTGTAAAATGTTTCTGAAATATATTGGCTTAAAGTTTACAAATTTCCATGACTCTTTCAATCCCAAGTTTACTTTATCCAGTGATAAGAGTGAACATTTTTGAAGCTTTAGTAAATATATTCAAGAGACTTGCTCACTTTTAATCTTCAATTGTCCTGAGCTCTTATATATTATCCAGATTTACTTTTAAATTTAGCCAGTAACATTTAAGTCAGTTTGTTGTTTGGTTACTTTGCCCTCACAGTAAAATGTGCCATGCTTGGTGCAGAAATGTCTCCGGCCACAGTGAGCTGGATTAAATAGAGTTACTGGACTCAATAAACTCAGGTTATCTTCTGACCAGATGGATTTGTGTGAACTTTCTGAACAAAACCAGAGTAGAATGCAAATCTGTTAGGATCAGCCTTGTGCAGTGGCATCTGTAATTGTAAATACTCATTTGTCTGATGTGATGGAGGACAGTTTATGATATATTTGCTGACTCATTGTTTGAACTATCCCCAGCAAAAAAGAAAGAATCTTGAGTTTGTTTTTGAATATTACCCAGATCTATTCTATTATTGGTTCTTTTGATCCTAGATAATTAAGCGTCCCGCAAGGGATGCTTGTTTGTGTATGGGAGACCTTCAGGCTCCGCCGGCTCCGCATTTTGTTTTCCTTATAACTCTGTAACCGTTAGGCGGATTCTTTTCAAATTTGGCAGGTTTAGGCAGTAGCCTTGGGGAATTTTTTTGAATATGCTGCAGTGACATTTCAACCAATCAGAGAGGTCACATGACCAAAAATGTCTTTTTTCGATGGGGAAGCTTGTCCGGATGATAACTTGAAAGGAATTTTATCAATTCACCTGAAACTTGGCAAATACATTCATTCTATTAAAATCTGGAAATCATTAGATTTTGGTATTGATTGGTTAAGAAATGGCCGAGTAATTAATGATTAATTAATCATTATGAATTTTCCAAATAAGGAAAACACAAAAATACTTATATCTCGAAAACCGTGCTAGATAGAGCGATTTCGATAAAATTTTTGACCCACAGGGTATCTCTGCACAGTAGTTAACCCAATTTTCAAAAAAATTTTGTCTCGCCAAAAATGGCGGCCATTTTGAATTTTCGAATTTTTTGCAAAAATTGCAAAACACAAAAATGCTTATATCTCGAAAACCGTGCTAGATAGAGCGATTTCGACAAAATTTTTGACCCACAGGGTATCTCTGCTGAGTAGTTATCCCAATTTTGAAAAAATTTTTGTCTCGCCAAAAATGGCGGCCATTTTGAATTTTCGAATTTTTCGCAAAAATTGCAAAACACAAAAATGCTTATATCTCGAAAACCGTGTTAGATAGAGCGATTTCGACGAAATTTTTGACCCACAGGGTATACCTTGATAGTAGCCATGCCAAATTTCCAAAAAATTTTGTCTCGCCAAAAATGGCGGCCATTTTGAATTTTCGAATTTTTCGCAAAAATTGCAAAACACAAAAATGCTTATATCTCGAAAACCCTGCTAGATGGAGTGATTTCGACGAAATTTTTGACCCACAGGGTATCTCTGCAGAGTAGCCATGCCAATTTTCAAAAAAAATTTGTCTCGCCCAAAATGGTGGCCATTTTTAATTTTCGAATTTTTCACAAAAATTGCAAAACATAAAAATGCTTATATCTCGAAAACCCTGCTAGATAGAACGATTTCGATGAAATTTTTGACCCACAGGGTATATCTGCAGAGTAGCCATGCCAATTTTCAAAAAAAATTTTGTCTCGCCCAAAATGGTGGTCATTTTGAATTTTCGAATTTTTTGCAAAAATTGCAAAATATAAAAATGCTTATATCTCAAAAACCCTGCTAGATAGAGCGATTTTGACGAAATTTTTGACCCACAGGGTATCTCTACAGAGTAGCCACAGGGTATCTCTACAGAGTAGCCATGCCAATTTTCAAAAAAATTTTCTCTTGCCAAATATGGCCGCCATTTTGAATTTTCGAATTTTGGCGCAAAAATTGCAAAACACAGAAATGTTTTTTGATCTTCAGGGTATCTCTGCAGAGCAGCTATCCCAAAGAGCTTTCACTCGGTGAAGTTTCAGACCCGTAGCTAATTATTCACCTACTCAAAATGAGTAAATGCTAGTTATCTCTAAAACTATTGCGGATATCCAATTTTTATCAAATAACTCATTCATGTACTTTTGGGAGAGCTTTCACATGGTGAAGTTTCAGACCCATAGATAATTACTCACCTACTCAAAATGAGTAAATGCGAATTATCTCTTAAAAGTATTGCAGATAGCCAATTTTTCTCAAATAACTCATTCATCTACTTTTGGAAGAGCTTTCACATGGTGAAGTTTCAGACCCGTAGCTAATTATTCACCTACTCAAAATGAGTAAATGCTAGTTATCTCTAAAACTATTGCGGATATCCAATTTTTATCAAATAACTCATTCATGTACTTTTGGGAGAGCTTTCACATGGTGAAGTTTCAGACCCATAGATAATTACTCACCTACTCAAAATGAGTAAATGCGAATTATCTCTTAAAAGTATTGCAGATAGCCAATTTTTCTCAAATAACTCATTCATCTACTTTTGGAAGAGCTTTCACATGGTGAAGTTTCAGACCCGTAGATAATTACTCACCTACTCAAAATGAGTAAATGCGAATTACCTCTAAAAGTATTGCAGATAGCCAATTTTTCTCAAATAACTCATTCACCTACTTTTGGGAGAGCTTTCACTTGGTGAAGTTTCAGACCCGTAGCTAATTATTCACCTACTCAAAATGAGTAAATACTAATTATCACAAAAACTATTGCGGATACCCAATTTTTATCAAATAACTCATTCGTGTACTTTTGGGAGAGCTTTCACATGGTGAAGTTTCAGACCCGTAGATAATTACTCACCTACTCAAAATGAGTAAATGCAAGTTATCTCTTAAAAATATTGCAGATAGCCAATTTTTCTCAAATAAATCATTCACCTACTTTTGGAAGAGCTTTCACTCTGTGAAGTTTCAGACCCATAGCTAATTATTCACCTACTCAAAATGAGTAAATGCTAATTATCTGTAAAAGTATTGCGGATACCCAATTTTGATCAAATAACTCATTCATCTGCTTGTGGGAGAGCTTTCACATGGTGAAGTTTCAGACCAATAGCTAATTACTCACCTACTCAAACTGAGTAAATGCAAATTATCTCATAAAAGTATTGCAGATAGCCAATTTTTCTCAAATAAATCATTCACCTACTTTTGGGAGAGCTTTCACTTGGTGAAGTTTCAGACCCATAGCTATTTATTCACCTACTCAAAATGAGTAAATGCTAATTATCTGTAAAAGTATTGCGGATACCCAATTTTTATCAAATACTCATTCACCTACTTGTGGGAGAGCTTTCACATGGTGAAGTTTCAGACCCATAGCTAATTACTCACCTACTCAAAATGAGTAAATGCAAATTATCTCTTAATAGTATTGCAGATAGCCAATTTTTCTCAAATAACTCATTCACCTACTTTTGGAAGAGCTTTCACACACGAAAATGAAAAATTGTGATTATCTCGGAAAAGCTATTTCTTCTCCTTTAATGCTCGGCGGGAGATACACAGTGGCAGTGGTCTTGACAAAAATTTTTGTCTCCCCAAAAATGGTGGCCATTTTGAATTTTCAAAGTTTTTGCAAAACACAAAAATGCTTATATCTCGAAAACCGTGCTATATGGAGCGAACTCAACAAAATTTTTGACCTGCTGGGTATCTCTGCAGAGTAGCCATGCCAATTTTCAAAATATTTTTGTCTCGCCAAATATAGCGGCCATTTTGAATTTTTGAATTTTTTGCAAAACACAAAAATGCTTATATATTGAAAACTGTGCTAGATAGAGCAGACTGTGCTGACTTTGGTTGCCACAACAGTATAAGGCTAGAAACGAAGCATTTTCTTAATACTTTAGCACTCACCTTTATATCCTTTTCGGGACGCATTGTTTTTGCTATGCAAAAACATTATCTTTTTTTTTGCGAGCAATCCTCTAGTTTAATCCAGTTGTTTTACAGTGTAGTGTCTGGATCGAATAGCAATCACAGTGTTCCTTCATCTCGAAAACTAGTACCCATTGTGATATGGATGTTTGTTGAAATGGAAATGTTCAATTCAAATTGATTCAAGCTGTAGATAAATAAACTTAAAATTTCCTACAGGGTTATATATAATTATCAAAAGTTTAGAATAACATGGTGATCCAAATTTAATGAACATCTTTAATAAAATTCTAAAAAATTACATCAGAATTGGAAGGTGTACGCACCAAACCTCAAGAAAACCTAGGTTTGAGTAATACTATGTCATTATATCTATAGTTACTGCTTTCAGGGTTTGAACTTTATGGTCATTTATATTCAAACCCCTAAAGGCTTATCGGACCACAATTCACTGGAGTTACATGATTGTTCAATTTATATTTTTTTATGAACAACAAAAATCAACTGAAGCATCCAAGATGAGGTTGTAAACTTTCACATGCTTCAAAATATAATTTTAGAATAATCCTTTCTGCAAGAAGTGTTTTAAAAAGTAATGATTGCAAAAAGAAGACTTTCTTATCTCTGGTTTGTATTCAGTCAGGCTTTTCCCTTTGCTTGCACAGACTGAGTAATGAAATGACATGGCCAATTAGTGTGTCTGTTCAAATAAAAATCTCCCCTTTGGGACAGTTTTTATTGCAGGGAACTGTAACTCATCATTAGTGATATGCCCAGTGCATTATCTCAAACTGGCTGTTGTAGATGTGTTAAGGTTGACAGCAAACTGCAAACAGAGAAGCTAGGAAATAGCTGATTATTTTTCCTGAAAAAAATAAAATTTTGTTTGGTGTATTAAGAAAAAGTGCAAAAATCGTAAAATAGTGATGATTAAAAAAATGCAAGCTTATACAGTGGAAACTGTATCATCCAAAGTTCTCCAATCTAGAAATTCAGTTTTATGAAATAATTTCCTCTCTCTCAAAATGACACTTATGAGTTTTCTGTTACCTGATCAGAATCATCCTGATGTGTTAAGATAATAGAGGTTCCACTGTATAAATAAAATAAGCCTAAAATCAAAACATGAGAACAGTAAAAAAAGATATTAGTTATGTTAAGAACAGTGTTCCAGTTAAAGAATGGATGTTTTTAGTGAAATTGCTTTTCAATAAACTGACAGAGAAAAAGAGAGCTGTGCAACACCGTATAGTAGGAGTATCTGATGAAAAAGGTACCAAAATAGATCCATTTTCTTTTTCATCTCTTGGGGAAAAGTATGTAATTTAAACCAAATCGCTTCTGTTTATTGCTCTTTTATTGGCACATTGGAATACCAGAGGCAACTGACATTCATGAACTATCTTGCCCATTCACTAAATGTTTCAATTACTGTCGCTGTAAGTGGCACTTAAATATCACTTGACGCTTTTATCACAATTTTATTTAGGTCTGGTAATAAGTCTGCAGTGTTTTAAATTGAGGCTATTCCTTTGTTTAAAGCTTTCTATGACTGGTTATAATTTATGTAATAATAGTAATAATAATGAATAGGTTTGTTCACCAAATAAGTGGTTACAGTAATTAACTAATACTGAAAGGGAATATCATGAAGTTAATAACTTGTATAGAAATAATCCCTCAAGTTAACTTGAAAACAGGTCCATTCTCTGAAAACCTTTGTAGAAATACTGAGCTCAAAAACTTGTCTTCTTATTCAGTACTGTCTATACTAGCTATTGCATACAGGAGAATGAATCTATTGTCAAAAGCCCTAGGAATTGTACTTCAAACAAAATTAATTTAAATAATATTGGTTTTGCATAATCCAGCTGACAGACAGACGGATAGAAGATATGAATAAAAGAACAAAAGCAAACAAATGTCAGGTGGCATTTTAGCCATTGGGCAGTGATAATCAAAGGTTTTGATTTGTTGTGAGAAGACTGCATTAACATTTACCCATACTTTCTAACATTCTTATTCTAGGATACTCTTATTCCAGAAACTTATTGAAGAAAAATACATTTTTTTGGAAAATAGATTCAAAATTTCCATAAAATAATATTTTCTATTACAGTTTTTGTGCCACCAGCATTTATGCTGGGGGCACATAGGTATTGCTTTGTCATTGTTGTCATTACACTTTGAAATATGACTTGATGATTCAATTCAAATTTTTGCATGTACACATAACTAGTCCTCAAGCTGTGCTTTGTTTTAAGGTGACGTTAAACTCCCACTAGTTACACAGTTATATTGAATTTAAGTTTTTACCACACAGCCCTTACGGGCTGTCACGGTATTGTTTTTACCCAATGGTGTTTGAATGGACGGTGTTCGGGCGGGTGGTCAGGCGGGTGGGCGGCGGAAAAAAGTTTGTCTGGGCTGTATCTCAGAAACCGTAAGGTGTAGGAAGTTGATACTTGGTAGGGACATTAGTTAAGGGGTGTAGGTGAACAACGTCATGGTGTGACCTTGATTTGACCTTTGACCTTGCCATAGTGACCTTGACATGTAAAATCTTGTCCGGGCTATTTCTTGGAAACTGTAATGTGTAGGAAGGCAATACCTGGTAGGGACATTGGTTAGGGGGTATAGGTGTGCAACGTCATGGTGTGACTATGATTTAACCTTTGACCTTGTCATAGTGACCTTGAGTTTGAAAATCTTGTCCAGGCTATTCAAACTTTACATATATGATTAACTGGCCATACATAAGTACCCTACGCTAAGGTGACCTTAACGTCCTAGTAATAACAGAATTATATTCACTGTAAGTTTGCCAATATTTGAACAGTCTTTTAAATACGTAGCAATTCTGAGCATGCTTAAGTTGTGCATATAAAAACCTTGAGCAAAAACCTACATGAAACGATTACCTTAAACTCTCTCACAGCTGCAAACAAACATTGAGTTCAAGGTTAGGACAATTTTTTGGTGTTTGGATGCTATTTGATTTTGTAATAGAGATTTTTTTTAGTAAAATTCAACATGTACACATATCTAGACCAAAAGAAGGTCTCTTTTGTAAAGTTACAATAATTGATGATATTTTTTAAAGTTATGAATTTAGGTTGCAACAGTTTTGTGTCACTGGCATGGAGGAAAAAATATGGTCAACGTCGTTGTTACACTTTCTTTTCGGAAAACAACTAAAAAATAGCTTGACAGATTCAATTCAAATTTGGCATGTGGATGTAACTGGTCCTCAAGGTGTACTCTATATTCAGGTGACATTAAACTCCCAGTAGTAACAATTATATTGAATTTAAGTTATTTTATTTATGTAGAATATACTGAAAAACAGCTAAGCAGATTTCAATTCAAATTTAGTACTTGACTTAAACTGGTTTTCAAGGTATATCCTATTTTAAGGTGACCTGAAACTCCCATGTGTAAAAGAATTTTTTGAAATAAAGTTTATTCAGTTTTCTTCACATATGCCAAAATGGCTAATAGTATATGTATTCTATCAATACTTTGCGGGTACATGTAACTGACCTTTCAGAAGTGCCATACATTAAGGTGACCTAACACTCCCACTAGTACATTTCAATTTTTGATTGGGGACAAAAAAAAATATCTTTTGAAAGTGAATACAAATGTGGGGGTGTGGATAAATGAATTTTGTGATTTCTCCAAAACTGAAAAAGTGCTTTCTGAATCCTCAGTAAGAGCATTAGGTAAACTTATTAGTAAATTTAAAGGTGTGAAAAACATGGGTTACAATACCTTTACTAAGTTGTATAACAGTTGTGTTGTACCAATAATGAACTACGGAATTGGAATCTGGGGGATTTACAACAAAAGTAAATTGTCTGAAGCAGTTCAAAATAGGGCAATAAGATCCTTTTTGGGTGTACATAAATTCTTGGCAAATTTAGCAATAAATGGGGATATGGGTTGGGAAAATTGTAGTATTAGAAAGAAAATCGAAATTTTGCGTGTTTGGAACAGACTAGTAGTCATGGATGAGGCAAGACTATGTAAAAAAATATTTAACTGGGAGTTTGACAAAGGCGTCAATAACTGGTGTACATGTGTTAAAGATATTTTTATAGAATGTAATCTGAAACAGTAGTATGACAGGAAGGCTTTATGTGACCTGAACTTTATCCGGCTGAAGCTATGGGAAAACAATCAAATTATTTGGAAAGAGAACTTACAGAATAAACCAAAATTACATCTATTCAGACAGATAAAATCATATTATGCAGTTGAAAAATATGTATTTGATAATATAAATTTTAGTCTTAGATCATGTATAGCCCAATTTAGATTCAGCATTTTACCTCTCACTGTAGAAACTAGTAGATTTACAGGCATTAAACGTGATGATCGAGTGTGTCCCATATATGATACAAATAATGTTGAGGATGAATTACATTTCCTTTTCACTTGTCCAAAATTTTCAGATTTACGAAAAAGTGTGTTTAGTAAAGTGTTGAGATACAATAATGATTTCTTTAATTATAACCAAATAGATCAATTTCAAATTTTGTGTAGCTTCCCTTTGTTTCTAGGAAAATATATATCTTCTGCTTTCACAAGGCACCAAGATCTGTTGCATTTAAAAGTATAAAGAAACTGAACTGACAGATTGTGCTTTTTCTTTTCTATGTATCAAATTGTTTAATTATGATAAGCTGTGTCATTCTATGAAAAATAATTTTATAAAATTGTGACTAATAAGTCTTACAGGCTGGGTGTTTGCTATATCATTGTCTTCTTTTTGTATACTGTAAACATAACACTTGTCACAGAAATAAAAGATATATATATATATAATAGCATAATTGTATCCACTGGAGGCATCCGGTGGATGCTCTGGTTTAGCGTTCGCTACGCCGCCACCGCTGCCGTGCATAGGGAGATTTTCGACATTAATGCTCTAAGAGGAAAACTACACCAGCTAGGTTCACCAAATTTTCAGGATATCTTCATTGGGGCAAAGCTTCTCTGGGACTGAAAATAGCCTCATTCTGAAAAACAAGATGGCCGCTGCGGGCATTTCTTTGAAAATAATATACATTTTCCACTGGCTGTTTCTCATAGGTAGAAGGTTGAATCTCTTCATAGGTGATATGTATAACAGATATACATGTCCTTTACAACCTTGCAGACATTTGACCTTGAAGCTCTTAATTCAAGGTCATACACGGAGTGCCAAAGTAACCCACAGAGTGGACTTTAAAAGTGCCTATATCTCCCTTATTATTGGTCCTAGAGGTTTGTGAAATGTGAAACCAACCTATAGGAAATCATGTGCTGCGAATCTTCTGATGTTGACAGATTTGACCTTGGACCCCTCCTTCAAGGTGAAACGAGGATAGCCAAAGTTAAAAGTGTTTATAACTCGCTTATTATCGGTCCTAGAGGTTTGGGATGATAAACCAACCTATAGGAAATCATGGGCTGAGAATCTTCTGGTGTGGTCGCATTTGACCTTGGGCCCCTCCTTCAAGGTCAAACGAGGATAGCCAAACTTAAAAGTGCTTATAACTCGCTTATTATTGATCCGAAAGGTTTACAATGCAAAACCAACTCATACGAAACCTTGGGCTAGGAATCTTCTGATGTTAGATTTGACCTTTGGCCCCTCCTTCAAGGTCAAACAATGGTTCACTGGCTTTGGTGAGTTGTCTTTCCGGTGGATACAAATTTGCATCGGTTCTCCGATGCGTAGGTCTAGTTCTATTTACTTTTTACAGCTTTTGGATAAAATCATAAAAATTAACTATGTACAATAGATTTTAAGTATATTAAAGATTTGGAAATAACTAACCTTGAGCTGAGTCCTTATAGTATTTACAGTTGTGTTGTCTTGCATTAAGTTTAAAGTTGGGACAAGTTTTTATGATATTTGGACAATATTAAATTGCTGATTGAGAGTTTTCATTTGAATTAAATGTGCCCACATAATTCATCCAGATTAAATAAGATGTTTATTCTAATGTTACCATAAATACCCGGTACTTAAAGGTCATAGGAAACAATTTTCACAAAAATTGTGAAGTTAACTTAATTCAGTAGACAAACAACCTATAAGAATGAAAATGTGGATTATTTTAAGAAATATATGGTACAAGAGCCCTAAATAGCATTAGAAAAAATAAATATCACGAAGTGGAGTAAAAAGCTGACATATTGTTTTTCTCTTAGTAGATGATTGATGACGTCACGGGTTCATAATGAAGTTCTGTTTAGTTGGAGATATAATGTATATATTTACAAACTGAAGGAAGATAACATGTTTCTTTGCCAGAAAAAAAATCACTAGCCTTTATTTTTTCCAGATGCTGTTTTTTTCTTCAAGTTTTACCTAATTTTTAACCACTAACAGTTCTAACAAACACAGATATACTACAAGTAGGCTTGTCTTGGAATGCAGAAAGCGTAAACATCTGTATCCCATTTTTTCAAGGTTTTTAAACTGTGATGGGAAAGTAGCCTTTCACAAGTTAGATATTTACATAAAACTAAGAATCTGTTGACAAATTCAAAAGTTGTCATTAAAATATACTGGATACTGTTTTTTTTGCCTTTAATCACCGGTACTTCTATCAAGATAAGGTATGATGTAAAGTGAAATCAAAATATACAATTTGTTTTCATTTGCATAAATCATTTATAAAAGCATGCTGTTGTAGTCAAATTTATTGAATTTATTCTGAAAGTTCTAACTTTTCTATTATCAGTTCATGAAATAATTCAATATATAATGGGTTTTCCTTAAGATATATAGTAGTTCAGTACTTCTTGACCTTAAGTTTGGATAATTTTAAGTTTTGGAAATTAGTAACATTTTCTTCTCAATTTTAGCCTTTGTTGAGACCAAGAAAAAGGAATTGTACTTGGGGGATCAACAGTATACACTGTAGATGGGTTGACGCATGAAACCAGCATTACATTTTGGGTGGGAAAGTTCTGAACTAATTTGGGGAACATATATGATTATCCTAGCAATAATTAGTTTTCAAAATTGAAAAAAATAACTATCAAAACTCATCTCAGAGTTGAACTTGGTTGCATTGTTTTGTGATTTTTATCCAACTTGCTTAATACCTCTCTAAATAATTTTTTATCTGAAACAAATATGAAAGATTAGACTTTCATCAAGTCCTTTTGTCTAAGGTATTATATGAGGACTGAATGACTTTTTTACCAGAATGTGGGGCTGACAATTCTTTAGACAGAAGCTTTTTTTACTCCTCAAGTGGGTTCATAATGATTTCATGTATGCCCGATTTGCTGGAATGAGAAATACACAGACTTGGAGCAAGTCTAATGAAAGATGTTCTCAGGGCTATTTCAGAAACTTACTGTGGAAGAATGATGTCTTATAAACAAATAAACTTCATAAAAACAGATAATGCAATCTTTTAAATATATATGTATGTATTAAAAGGCGTACAAAAATGATAGTTTGTTTACATTGTCCTGAACCTGTGATGTCAAGGCTAGTACTTTTTACGGGAGTTGTCGAGTGAAAAATAATGGCGACAGTTGTGAAAGTCTTGAAAAAACAGCCAGAAAGTGACTGAATATACCATGTAACCTTGTCCAGATGCATCTTATTTTTACAGAAATTGAACTTTCATATGTATGTGTAATTATTGATGAATGATCTGAAAATGCTTCCTATGACCTTTAAAGAATTGAGTGTAAGGTTACAATATTTTAAATTAGTATATCCACCCTGCTGGGAGTGGGCATATTAGTTTCACTTTCCGCTGCATTACGGTTCATTGCTGCTCACGTTCAGGATTTTCAGATTTAACCAATATTTTAAGCATATATTTGTTCCTAAAACTTTTCTGCAATATCTGGTAGCAAGTGTTTCCATAGAATAGAGTATAAAAAATAGAGTAGAAAATTTATGTAGTGCAAAATTGACGCAACATCCTCTAATACGCTTGAGGCAAGAAAAGGGAAAGTTGAGTTAAATCCACATTTAGTGCCTGCAATGGTGAAGGGTATGCAAGTCTTAACAAGTATGTTTTAACTGGCTTCGAAACCCTATTATTGTGTTCTGTGATCAAACCGATTGTAGGAGTCTGTTCCATTCAGTGGGAGAAGCCATTGCAAAACCTCACCTACTAATGGCTTCTTAGGACGAACTGAAGAAAGAGAAAGCCGATTTCTACGAGTAAGGCTACTGATTTTGATTATGGATGATAAGTATGTGGGTTGGGAGAATTTGATAGCCTTGAATGTAATAAGATTATATTTGAACAGGATACGGTATGAAATGGGGAGCCAATGTAGTTTTTGCATATAGGAAGTAACATGGCTTGTTTTATCAAGTCTGAAAACAATTCTACAAAGGGCACTTTGAATCTTTTGGAGTTTAGCCATGTTATATTTATTCACACCATAAAGTATGGAATTACAGAAGTCAATTCAACTATAGATCATTGAGTTGGCAACACTTTTCAGTCAGCTGACATAATGTCATCACTCGGCGTCTTTGGTATACTTGTATGTGTCAGCATGAACAACTTCTCCAAAAGTATAAGGCCTAGAGCCATGCATGATTCTACAACACAGCCCTTAAGGGCTGTCGGGGTATTGTTTTCACCCATGGTGTCTGGATGGGCGTTCGGGCGGTTGGGTGGGCAGGCGGGCGATGGGAAAAAGTTTGTCCGTGCTCTATCTCAGAAACTGTAAGGTGTACGAAGTTGATACTTGGTAAGGACATTGGTTAGGGTGTGTAGGTGTGCAACGTCATGGTGTGACCTTGATTTGACCTTAGACCTTGCCACAGTGACCTTGACCTATAAAATCTTGTCCAGGCTATATCTCAGAAACCGTAAGGTGTAAGAAGTTGATACCTGGTAGGAATATTGGTTAGGGGATGTAGGTGTGCAACATCATGGTGTGACCTTGATTTGACCTTTGACCTTTCCGTAGTGACCTTGACCTATAAAATCTTTTTTTTTTGGGCTATATCTTGGAAACCGTAAGGTGTTGGAAATTGATACTTGGTAGCGACATTGGTTAGGGGGTGTAGGTGTGCAATGTCATGGAGTGACCTTTATTTGACCTTTCACCTTGCCGTAGTGACCTTGACCTTTAACATCTTGTCCGGGCTATATCTCGGCAACCGTAAGGTGTAGGAATTTGATACTTGGTAAGGACTTTACCTAGAGGTTGTAGGTGTGCAACGTCATGGTGTGACCTTGATTTGACCTTTGACCTTGCCATAGTGACCTTGGGGTGGTCTAACCTTGATTTGACCTTTGACCTTGTCGTAGTGACCTTGACCTATAAAATCTTGTCTGGGCTATATCTCGGAAACTGTAAGGTGTACTAAGTTGTTACTTGGTAGTGACTTTAGCTAGGAGTTGTAGGTGTAAAACGTCTTGGTGTGACCTTGATTTGACCTTTGAGCTTGCTGTAGTGACCTTGACCTATAAAATCTTTTCTGGGATATATCTCGGAAACCGTAAGGTGTAAGAAGTTGATACTTGGTAGGGACATTGGTTAGGGGGTGTAGATGTGCAATGTCATGGTGTGATCTTGATTTGACCTTTGACCTTGTTGTAGTGACCTTGACCTATAAAATCTTGTGCGGGCTATATCTTGGAAACTGTAAGGTGTAGGAAGTTGTTACTTGATAGGGACATTTGTTAGGGGATGTAGGTGTGCAACGTCATGGTGTGACCTTGATTTGACCTTTGACCTTGCCGTAGTGACCTTGGGGTATGGGCATCTCTGATGCTATTTTTGTAAAAGATACCTTATCTATCGAGGATGAAAAAGTGTACTTAGTCTAGAGCTATTACAAGGGAGGTACCCCCACCATAAAGTGTAAAACTTTCAACACTTTATCACAATTTTCTCATTGACTAATGCAGGGATTTCTCTCATATCTTGCAGATATGTACTAGCTCACAAGTAGATTCCCTTGTGTGAGTATCAGACCCGGATCTCTCTTTATTTTTTTTTATGAAGTTTTAAAATAATTTTAATGCATTTAAATTTATGAAATAATGCACTAAATCACTTATTTTCTCATTGACTATTGCAGGTATTTCTCTCTTATCTTGTTTATGTGTACTAAGCCACTAGCAGATTCCCTTCTGTGAGTATCAGGCAATTGGATCTTTTTAAATTATTTTTTTTATGAACTTTTTGAAATAATTTTTGATGCATTAAAATTCATGAAATCATATACTAAATCACCTAAAACTTAAAAAGTATTACATTTAGAGCTTTTTGTTAAAATATGTCATTCAGCTACCTTTTCCATAGCAACAACATGGTGAGTAACTTGGGTGTCTATCCCAATAGCTAAGTGAGTAATGGCTACTTTCTGATTTTTTAGTACCTTCCATAATGAGTAAAATCACTTGTAACTTGAAAACTTTTGCATTTAGAGAATTTTGTGTAAATATGTTATTCACCTACTTTTGGGTCAGCTATACCATAGTACACTTGCAGACCTGAAGCTCATTACATAGCTGAGCAATGGCTGCTTTCAGGTTTTCACTGTTGAGTAAATCAGTTGTAAGTTGAAAACTATTGCATTTACAGAATTTTGTTGATATATGTTATTTTGGTACTTTTGGGTCAGCTATACCATATAAACTTGTAGACCTGTAGCTCATTGCATAGCTGAGCGTAACAGATTCTCACTGTTTAGTAAATCAGTTGTGACTTGAAAACTATTGCATTTATAGTATTTTCTTTAAAAATGTTTTTCACCTACTTTTTACACCTTAACAGTTAACTGGGTACCTTACTTCTGAATACCATTTGCAGGTCACAACTTTTGTGTCCTTTTCTTCTTTCACTTCTACTCTGAAACTCATGAGACACAGTCAGCTGACACAGAGCCCGTTCGCGGGCACTGATTGCTTGTTTAAAAATTTCATCAAATTCTCTCCATAACTTTCTGAGTTATTTTGCAAACAAACAAATGCATGCAGTCAATTATGTCACCTCCTTGGTGAAGGTAATAAGTATTTTCAGCACCCTTAAGTTCAATTTGAAGATCTGGCTCACATGTTTTTGCATGTGGTTAGCCCACCATGGAGTGATTAACCTTGATACAGTTAATAGGACATCTCTTCATCATAGGCCTTCTCCATTTTCCAAGGAGAAAGGCAGATGATTACATTTGACAGTGTCTATCATTTGTTGGGGGTTGTTTTGGGAGTAAGTGATACTTCTCAATTGCATTTGTATAAATGTCAGGAGATATCCTTGATTGTCTGCTATGGGTAGTGAAAATAATCCCTTCTAAAGATGAACAGTTTAACCAATTTATCATCACTTTTATACAGAACATCAAATCTTATACCAGTCAAAGTTACAACATTTTCTTATCATTGCAGAGAGAAAAAAAACATGACCCACAACTGTCATAGCACTAACTTTGAAGTAAATTTTGTCCCTGGATGAAACCTCTACATGTTTTCATATTTATGATGGAGAGTAGTCTTTGTTTTGTGAGCTTATTCCTTTTCTTTCAGTTGTCTAATAGGGGGACCAGTGTTGTTTATTGAAGAAACTTGATAAAAGCCATTGTCCTTATTCTTTAGTTCTTAAAGTGCAAGACACTTTATTTAATGAGCAGCTTTCTTAATTTTAGATAGTTGCTGATAGAGGTCTCACGCTGTTGTTCATAAAGTCATCTCTGTGTATATGGAAAGACATTGTTATTTTCAACTGGCAAAAGTGCAGGTTGCATTGCCATTGGTTGAACTAAAGAAATTAGTTTTATCCTGTTGGCAACTTCATGACAATCATATTTAAATAATGACAAACTCTAGGTTTGGTCATGTTGGTTGCGAATAAACAATTTTTATTCTTATGTCTGCCTACAGTTGTAGGAGACAGGTTATTTTTGTACTGCTGTCCTTCACTGCCTATCACTAGACTATCAGTCAGCTTTCTTTATTTGACGAGAAGGTGACAGATATACCGAGACCTTCATAAACATACTGCTTGGTGTTGTAACTTGGCACACTTCAAATTGTCACAAAATGAAATATAACCAGCAGTATGTAAGGATGTTTAAACCCTTGCCTGTGGGTGGTGATGCAAAAAAAATGTATTTTTAATCCAAGTCCAGATTATCAGCCATGGGTAAATCCTACCTCATGTAAAAATATGACCCTGTTTTGAGTTAAACTTGCAAATAGTACCATTTATATCACAAGTACAATTGTGAAGTTGCAGTGTTGATCATATTTAGGACTGAGTATGGATAAACCTCATTTTGTGTGAAAATATGACCCAGATCCTATTTGTAGTTTTGGAGTTATTTGCCACTGACAGACAAACATACAAACCTAATCACAGTACTTTTTCTCATCCCCTTATACATTTCCATTGATGTATAATACTATACGATCTCCCACTGTGGCCAAGTGGGTAACACACTCGCCTGGGAACATAAAGGATGTTGGTTCAATCCCAGGTACAGGCAGATACATAGTTGCTTGGATGACCACTTAAAATGGTGGTCCTCTGTCATTGGGTCCTATCCCCAGTGGCAGATTAAAGAACCTCAAGGACGTTGATAAATGGTCATCCTTGGGCCACTGTCTTTCAATTAGGGGAATGTCAGTAATGAGAGAGTTTGAGTGTCCTTATACAGTCGGATGGGACATATAGTGCTTTGAGTCCTGTAGTACATGGAGATATTGCACTGAGTAAAAATACAAATACGAAAATACAAATACAAAAATAATGGCAATGGTTGACAACAGAAATGAAATAATATATTCAGCCATTTCCAAGTAGTCCCTTTAAAAGGCATTGTATTAGCTTGATTAAAATGTTTGTGGCCAAAGCACATTTGTAAGTTGTGCATATGTTAATGCACATTTCCATCAAAACAAGGCCACTGCCACAGCAGTTATCTCCCGCCTTAGAATAAGTAATAATAGAGAACTAAAGGGGATATAAGGCCGTTGTAGTAAGATAACCCCATTTGACATTGAAGAAGGGGTCAAAGGTAAAAGTTAGCAATTGGAAAAGAGTCTCAGGCCATGACTTCCTTTAAGTTGTTTTCACATTTGAAACCCCTAGTAGCAATGATAAGGGAGATATAAGACCTTTTTAATAGGATAATCTGATTTAATATTAAACATGTGATATGATGGCCATTTTGTTTTCGAAATTAGTCCAAATTACTATCAGGCTAACTTTACTAGCCATATATCTTTTGCACAAATTTGGCTGCAATCTTTCAAGGTTTAGAGCATCTTGAGGATTTCGAAATAATTGGCTATGGCAGCCATTTTGTTTTTCAAAATAAGGCCAAAAATGTTCTCAGGAAAAATATTTGCAAGGACTTTCATGCCCTGTCTTTGCATTCTGAAGCCATAGCACCAATAATAATAAGGGAGAAATAAGGATGTTTTAGTGTGATAACCCCATTTAACCTTGAAGCGGGGTCAAAGGTCAAATTCAACACCTGGAAAAGATTTCCAGGCCATCACCTCCTACAAGTTGTTTTCACATTCCAAACCTCTAGGAGCACTATTAGGGGAGATATAAGGCCTTTTTAATAGGATAACCCCATTTGACATTAAACATATGATATGGTGGCCATTTTGTTTTTTCAACTAGCTTTTCTAGCCATAAGGCTTTTGTGCAAATTAGATGGAATATTTCAAGATTTAGAGCACCTTTATGATTTTCAAACAATAAGCTATGGCGGCCATTTTGTTTTTCAAAATGAAGCCAAAGTTTGCACAGACAGGTTTTCATAGCCATAAACATTCCCTGTGAATTTGGTGAAGATATCTTTATAAATGAATGATATGTTAAGGTTTATGTAAAAACATGACGAACGGACACACAGACAGACACAAAAATGGACACAAGTATGGAAGGCGTTTTATAATCTCCCAACCACGGCCTTCACTTTTCATGATCTGTCTTTATATTCTGAAGCCAGAGCACCAATAATAAAGGAGAAATAAGAATGTTTTAGTGTGACAACTCCATTCAACCTTGAAGCAGGGGTCAAGGTCAAATTCAACACCTGGAAAAGATTTCCAGGCCCTTCACTTCCTACAAGTTGTTTTCACATTCCGAACCTCTAGGAACAACATTAGAGGAGATACAAGGCCTTTTTAATAGGATAACCCCGTTTGACATTAAACATGTGATATGGCGGCCATTTTGTTTTTTTGAACTAGGCCAAAATTACTATCAGGCTAGCTTTTCTAGCCATATAGCTTTTGTGCAAATTTGATGAAGCTAGCTGGAATATTTCAAGATTTACAGCACTTTTTTTCAAAATGAGGCCAAAATTTCGCACAAACAGGTTTTCATAGCTATAAACATTCCCTGCGAATTTGGTGAAGATATTTTTATAAATGAATAATATATTAAGGTTTATGTAAAAATGTGATGAATGGATGGACGGACGGATGCACGCAGGCACGCACGTACAGAAGGCGTTTTATAATTGGTGGGTTTATTATCTCCCGCCTGCAGCTGAAGGCCGTGGTCGGGGGATAATAAACCCACTCTTTACACATACACTAGTCATACATAAAAATTGTGTGCTCCAGTTGTACCAGGTAATGGTGGAGAATCATAGCTTACATGGAATCGATTTTAAGCCATTTCATAAAAGATGGTCATTCTAGTCATTAAAACAGTAATTGTTTTCATTATTTTAAAGGAAGATTAGTGCCAGATATCTTCAAATTTAATATTTAAGCACAAGTGTATAAGTGATTAAATTCTCTTTTGAATGATTTTTTTAAAGAAAATGATGGCTGTCATCACCTTCAAGTTAAAGGAAAACCAAGGAAATCTATTGCAGATTGCTTGACTATATTTTAATAGAAATAGCTTGCACAGAAAAAAAACCCACAGCATATCTTCATGATGTTAAAATTATCAATTCAAAAGACCATGGAAACTGATCTGCATTCATTTTTTAATAGTCAAGTGTGTTTAAGTGTTTTTGATTGCTGAGGTTTGCATTGAAACACTATTATACCAAGATGACATATCAATTATGCTTTCTTTTTGACAATATTGACTTAGGTGATTTCCCCATTGCTAGTTCTTATCCCAATAAAGTCACTGTTTACAGGGATTTAGGTGTACAATCTTTCTGCTGCTTTAATGTGTGAATTTCATGGTAAAATTTTGAATCTTTAAATAATTGGTGGCCTAAACAATACATGTAATTTGGCGGGACAAATCACTATGGGCTGTACCTAGGAATACTTGTATGTACTTTTACCTAATTGTACTACCTCCATTGACAGCTCTACTTCAGTTAATAAATAGATCTTAATTAATTTTATAGCTTCATAACTATTA
Organism: Sabellastarte sp. h YS-2021; assembly: GCA_964017235.1. Taxonomy (NCBI): domain Eukaryota; kingdom Metazoa; phylum Annelida; class Polychaeta; order Sabellida; family Sabellidae; genus Sabellastarte; species Sabellastarte sp. h YS-2021. Next base: position 145,631,415 of record OZ024928.1, read on the forward strand.
GTTTGCAATAATTTGCAACACAATCTGGCTATTAAATTGAATTGCTTTGATACTTTGTCTTTACATACATTTCTTCTTTCTTAAGTGTTATTTCTCTCACACCTTTATATACTTCACACTGTCTGTTCTGAAAGAATCCTTTTCTTTGGACCTTTTCACCTAATATTCTATATTTCATAGTGTAAAACCTATTTCCCCAGTTTGTTTGGGTATAGGCATCTCTGGCGCTGTTTTTGAAAATACTTATTTTTGTTATTTTTAACTGTTTTCTCCACTTTCAGAACTCTAAACTGGTGTCAGAAAGATTCCTGCAGAGTAAAAACCTCACCTGTATTGCATTGTGCGAAGGTAAAACCCTGAGATTTTTTGTTCATTTCTTTATTTTATATTTTGTTTAGATAACTCATCTATTTTAACATCCATTTTCTTTTAAGAAAAAGTGTACATTAAGTGACAGAATTTCAGCTCTAGTTTATTTAAACGTATTTCTCTTGATAAAAACGAATGCCTGGTTAAAGGTAGCACTTCTTGCATCTCAAAGTGACACTTTGTTAATTTTTTTTTTCACATTATCTGATGACATTGTAAAAAGAATTGGTGTCTGGGCCACAATTTAAAAAGATATAGAGTAAGAAATCTAAAATTCGCCACATATCTGAAATTCGCCACATGTGAAAATACTAATAAAATATATGAATTGTGGTGAGATTTGTTGAACGTACAGTAAATTAAGGCTTTTTGAACTGAAAAATGTGAATTTTTAGACAAAAACAGCAGTTTCTTCATAAAATTAACTAAGGTTTTAGAGGTGGCGAATTTTAGATTCCTGGCAAATTTTAGATTTCTTACTCTACATGTATTTATTTAGAAATTTTTTATGATATTGAGACTTCATGTCCCAAATTACTTAAAAACTGTGAGCATGCAGATTTGTCAAAAAAGGTTTATTTACATCAACTATAAATGCTCCAGAAAATATCTTTTTGGAAAATAACCAAACATGTCAAAGTTTTTTTTATCAAGTACTGAAAGGTACCATGGCCTATGTAAATAAATATTATCTAATTGATGATATGCTGGCCCTCCTTGGAAAACACATCCTTTGTTAGATCATTAATGATTTGCTTTGCCTCAACCGGAAGACCTATTTCTGTGACATTTCATGATGTAAGAAATGGTTATTTTTCTCCAATTTAGCATGAATGTTTTCCCTTTGTGCAAAGTATACAAAGGCTGGTATTCTTACAGCAGTAATGCAAGCAACATTTTGCTTCATGTATGTGACTAGTGATAACCTATCACGTCTCCATTAATGGTAACAAGACATGGAAATTTCTGTATTCCATCTCACACGAGCCTATCTGTATTTCTGTATGATTTTTCCAAAATTAAAAAGCCTGTGGCTAGGCATACCGTGAAATGTTATAACAAAATCTGCTGTCAATGTGGCCTAGTGGGTAATTCACTCAACTAGGAACACAGGGGACATGGGTTCAAACCCAGGTCTGACATAGGGGCTCGGATGATCACTTAAAATGTCTGTTCACAGTCATTGTGACATGTTCCCAGAGGCAGGCTAAAGAACCTCAGGGACATTGATAAATGGTCATCCTTGAGCCTCTGTCTCAGTCACTAGAGAACTTGGGCTATACCTATACGCAGTGGGGATGGGTCAAATAGCCCATTGAGTCCTGTAGTACAATGAGGTATTATTGTGTAGAGCATAAATAAACAATATAGTGAAATCATAATCTTCTGTAGATGAATATTGAATCTCATTGCCACACGAAATAACTTGGTGGTCATCACAAATCTTGTATTTCGACTAGGGATGGCTCATGAGTTCGGGTGTAGTTTTCATATGATTTTTTTTGATAAAAAATTCACTTCCTGTAAGTGGGTGCATTCAAATGGGAAAATATTTAAAGAATACTTTGCCAATAGATTGAAACTGTTTAATATTGGAAGGATTCCGATATGGATAATCTAGTATTGTACCAAACCTAATTGAGACATATTTATTAATTTTCTCAATAAACTGTTATAAACTGTTCGTAGATTTGAAAAAAAAGGTGAAAGAGTATTTAAACAAATTGATATTCCACTGGCAAGCTTAAATTACTTACCCAGTGTCTCTGTAGAAATGACCATTGTTGTGCCCCTGGATTGGTGGAGTTGAATACAGCTAATCGTTTTTACAACTTAAGAGTCTGTCTTGAATGCAGAGATTAAGCACTATAAAAGTCCAGAATAGAATAACATGATAATGTTTTTCCTGGCAAATTTTCTCACCTGGACGATTACATTAGATACAAAGGTGATATTAGACGAATCAATGGAATCTTCAGTTTGACATATTTTTATGTTTGCAAAGATGGTCTTGTGCAATCATTGTATCCCCGGACGAAAGTCGGGGATACTTAGGATTCAGTACGGTCACGCCGCCGCCGCCACCGCCGCAGAGATTTCCTTTTGGACGCGATAACTTAAAAAATAATTTAGTTAGAACTTTCAAATTTGGTATGTGGGTAGATATGGGCAATGCCACGAACGCTATTGTTTTGTGACCTTGACCTTCAATCTCAAGGTCACTGGTGGTCACTTAAAGGTCAGATTTTGGCCATTTTTTCACTTTTTGGCCCAGTTCTCATATACAGAAAGTCAGATCATCCTATGGCTGGTATATATAATACATATATATGTCCTCTGTAAGCATGCAGAAATTTGACCTTGAAGCTCTTCATTGAAGGTCATCCACTGACCGCCAAAGTACCTGACCGAGGGTCATTTTTGGCCTTTTTGGAGATATTTTCACACTTAACTCATATACAGAAAGTCAGATCATCCTATGGCTGGTATATATAATACATATATATGTCCTCTGTAAGCATGCAGAAATTTGACCTTGAAGCTCTTCATTAAAGGTCATCCACTGACCGCCAAAGTACCTGACCGAGGGTCATTTTTGGTATATTTGGAGATATTTTCACACTTAATGCTGACTACATTGCATGGAAACTATTGAAAATGGCTTTGGAGGTTGAGTACATGATGGTGTACCCGCATGCAGGCTTACCGGTTACAGATCTTCATTTAAGGTTATCCACTGACCGCCAAAGTACCTGACCGGGGGTCATTTTTGGCCCTGTATTTGTTTGTTTGTTTGTGAACAAGGTAACTCAAAAACTGAGAAATGAATTTTGATGAAATTTTCAGGATATGTCCAAAATGCTAAAAGGAAGATATTATTAAATTTTGGGAGTGATCCGGATCACTGTCTGGATCTTCTGGATCCATGAAATTTAATTTTTAAAGACCGATAACTCAAAAACTTATGGGTGCATTTTGATAAAATTTTCAGGTAATGTCCTTAATGAGACGAGGAACAAGTGATTAGATTTTGGGAGTGATCTGGATCACTGTCTGGATCATCTGGATCCAGGCTGCCAGATGTGTTTGTGTACAGTATAGCTCAAAAAGTTATGGATGGATTTTGATGGAATTTTCAGGATATGTCTGAAAAGGTAAAAGGATGAAATGGTTGAATTTTGGAAGTGATCCGGATCACTATATGGATCTTTTGGATCCATGAAATGTAATTTTTAAAGATAGATACCTCAAAAGTTATGGATGGATTGTGATGACATTTTCAGCAAATGACCTAAATGGTACAAGGAACGAGTGATTACATTTTTGGAGTGATCTGGATCACTGTCTGGATCATCTGGATCCAGGCTGCCAGATGTGTTTGTGTACAGTATAGCTCAAAAAGTCATAGGTGGATTTTGATGAAATTTTCAGGAAATGTCCTAAATGGGACAAGGAACAAGTGATTAGATTTTGGGAGTGATGTGGATCATCTGGATCCAGGCTGCCAGATGTTTTGTGTACAAGATAAATAAAAAACTTATGGACGGATTTTGATGAAATTTACAGGATATGTCTGAAAAGGTAAAAGGATGAAATGATTGAATTTTGGAAGTGATCCGGATCACTATATGGATCTTCTGGATCCATGAAATGTAATTTTTAAAGACAGATACCTCAAAAAGTTATGGATGGATTGTGATGACATTTTCAGCAAATGACCTAAATGGTGCGAGGAACAAGTGATTAGATTTTGAGAGTGATCTGGATCACTGTCTGGATCATCTGGTCCAGGCTGCCAGATGTTTTGTGTACAAGATAAATAAAAAACTTATGGACGGATTTTGATGATATTTACAGGATATGTCTGAAAAGGTAACAGGATGAAATGATTGAATTTTGGAAGTGATCCGGATCACTATATGGATCTTCTGGATCCATGAAATGTAATTTTTAAAGACAGATACCTCAAAAAGTTATGGATGGATTGTGATGACATTTTCAGCAAATGGCCTAAATGGTGCGAGGAACAAGTGATTACATTTTGAGAGTGATCTGGATCACTGTCTGGATCATCTGGATCCAGGCTGCCAGATGTGTTTGTGTACAATGTAGCTGAAAAACTTATGGACGGATTTTGATGAAATTTTCAGGATATGTCTGAAAAGGTAACAGGATGAAATGATTGAATTTTGGAAGTGATCCGGATCACTATATTGATCTTCTGGAACCATGAAATGTAAGTTTTAAAGACAGATACCTCAAAAAGTTATGGATGAATTGTGATGACAATTTCAGCAAATGACCTAAATGGTACAAGGAACAAGTGATTACATTTTGGAGTGATCTGGATCATCTGGACCCAGGCTGCAACAGAATTTTAGGATGAATTTTGATGATATTTTTAGGATATGTTACAAATGGTAAAAGGAAGAAATGGTTCAATTTTGCGAGTGATCTGGACCACTGTCTGGATCTTCTGGATCCATGAAATATAATTTTTAAAGACAAATAGCTCAAAAAGTCATGGGTGGATTTTGATGAAATTTTCAGGAAATGTCCTAGATGGGACAAGGAACAAGTGATTAGATTTTGGGAGTGATCTGGATCACTGTCTGGATCATGTGGATCCAGGCTGCCAGATGTGTTTGTGTACAAGATAAATCAAAAACTTATGGACGGATTTTGATGAAATTTTTAGGATATATCTGAAAAGGTAAAAGGATGAAATGAGTGCATTTTGGAAGTGATCCGGATCACTATATAGATCTTCTGGATCCATGAAATGTAATTTTTAAAGACAGATATAAGTGAAAGAACTAGTGATTAGCTTTTGGGAGTAATCTGGTGCTATGGAGAATCCTGACCTGGTGCTCCAGGAAACAGGCTCGAGACCGACATATTCACGCCTTAACTATGTCCCGTCCGGGGATACACTGCGTCGAGACGCAATCTCTAGTTTTCATTTCCACAGAGACTTTCCACTTTTATTTGACCATCCATCATATCCATTGTTAAGGACCATTCTTGTCCATGATTCTGAATCAAAATCTTAGAATCTGCATGAACAGAGATCATATTTTTGAAGTTTGATGTGATTAGATATCCAATAAGATTTCAGTATTTGTGTTTATCTCATATTTACTGTAAATTAATTCTCATAACTTCATTTCTGCATAGATTAAGAAGTGTAAATTCACCAGAGAATGTGAAACTTTGCAACTGGGACCCTATACAAGTAAAATAAAACAATCAAAATTTGTGCCAATTTTACTTCAGGGGCAATCAGAAGCCTGATATAGTTACACATAAATGACAGATGTGAAAGAAATATATTCTAAAAGTTAGGCAAAGAGAAGGGGGCTTCCTCACTGGTCAGTTTTACACACTGTAGCAAATTTTACATTTCTTCTTTACCCACTTTAAGAGACTTTAGAATTGCAGAATTATTAAAAATATACAGCCAGTTGGCCCACTTGTTAAGACCCCTAGCACCAGATTTGCAATAACTTATTCTATGGTAATTGTCTAAATGGTAATTTCAGCATGATTTTACATTTATTGTGTTTCAGTTGTAACAAGTGACTGTTTGTCAAAGAAGGGCAATGACGTGTGGGTGATGCAAGAGCCAGATCATGTTTGCACACGGTTCTTCTTTGTGTAAGTGTATTACTTACCCATATCATCATGTTTGCTGATGGTGTCCAGCATATTATCATCAGTCATTTAAATGCTTGAGATGCTGTTTTATTAAATTTTTTAGGTTGCTATCTGGGGTTTAATAATGATAAGTATGGTCAATGAATACAAAACCAAGCAATTCACTATTACTTGGGTGAACACAGATGTTCACCTATACCAAGTCTTCACTCTAAAATGGGCTGGCTCAATATTAAATAACATTACTTAATATGTATGCTAAGATACTCAAATCGTTTAATGAAATTGGATCGTAATTTTCTAACAAGTAAAATTTTTGAGTCTGACTTTATGCATGTGAAAAAGGACAACTGCTTGGGCAATGTCTTATCAATAGCTGAAAAATAATTACACATGGAAGAGATGCTAATTAATGGAGAAACATTTTACCTAAACTATGTACAAGATATTTTTATTGCGTTAATATATCTTACCTAGTGGACCGGTGCAATAGTCCGGCGCCTAGCCGGTCCCGCCAAACATTAGAAAAAAATGTCCTGAGCTGGGCTCTGGCCTGGACCGGTAGTGTAGTATTCACTCGCCAGGTGTCCCCGGACACCCAGCTCCCCTACTGCGCATGTGCGCGCATGCGCACTTCCTCTTTTTGTTTGGCGCCATTGTGTTTAAAATCGGAAATATTTGAAGAGAAACTTTTATTATTATATACAGTGAATTAGTTTTTGTTTGGTGATCTATTGTGGATTATTACTTACTGCATGTATCATGGCATCACCAGGCCAACGTAGAAGAAACTGCGGGCACATCATGGCAGGATTTGATGGACATAAAAAATGTAGGGAAAAGAAGTTAGGAGATGATCCTTGTGTGAAAGACCAAGTTTGCTCCATTTGCGATTCATTCTCGGAACAACAGCGTTCTATGCTCTCCACCCCTCAGTATAAAATCCGCAAGGATAAGAAGTCCGGCCTTCTAGTCTTTCCCTCAAAGGTCACCGTTGTTGGTGTAGCTAACCAGGAGGACTTGGGTGGAGAAGAAGAAGAAGAGTTAGATGATGTTCCGGTCCTAGCTTCCGGTTCCGCATGCGCACTTCCTCTTTTTGTTTGGCGCCATTGTGTTTAAAATCGGAAATATTTGAAGAGAAACTTTTATTATTATATACAGTGAATTAGTTTTTGTTTGGTGATCTATTGTGGATTATTACTTACTGCATGTATCATGGCATCACCAGGCCAACGTAGAAGAAACTGCGGGCACATCATGGCAGGATTTGATGGACATAAAAAATGTAGGGAAAAGAAGTTAGGAGATGATCCTTGTGTGAAAGACCAAGTTTGCTCCATTTGCGATTCATTCTCGGAACAACAGCGTTCTATGCTCTCCACCCCTCAGTATAAAATCCGCAAGGATAAGAAGTCCGGCCTTCTAGTCTTTCCCTCAAAGGTCACCGTTGTTGGTGTAGCTAACCAGGAGGACTTGGGTGGAGAAGAAGAAGAAGAGTTAGATGATGTTCCGGTCCTAGCTTCCGGTTCCGGTGAACAACAAGTATTTTCTATATCCCATCATACCCCTGAGGATTTTGTCTCTAAACGAGATTTTGACACACTCAGTAATCAGCTAGAGGAGAAATTCGCCCGTTTCGAGGCTCTACTCACCAGAACTAATATCTTTTCTACACCAAAAGCCCCAGTTTCCGCTGGTTCTATTACTACTTCTGAACAGCCCTTCTTCAATCCCTCTGAGCTTGGAGCCACCAGTCCGGTGGGGCCTCCGGCTACAGATGGGCAGAATCCGCAGGTTAAAGATAAGAAAAATAAGGGCACGGGCAAGAAGGTTAAAAAGACTAAAGTTGCCCCTACTGCTACAGTTGTGTCTGAGGCACCGGCTCCGGTGAAGGACCAGACTGTTAGTATATCTCTGCCTGCTCAGAAACATGATGAACCGGTTAAAGTGGACGCTCCCGTTCCGGGCCCTGCCCCGTCTCTTATATCCGGTGTGGAATCTATTCCCAAGCCAGAAACTTCATTTTTCAGTTCATTGCCTCACACTACTACCGGTGTGTCCGGTACCGGTCAATCTTTCTCTACTGAACAGGACGTGTCTGATGTGGACTCTAATCCTGACCGGTCTGATAAGGCATCTGATGAGGGTGAAATCTCAGACTCAGAGGCAACAGAACAGAACGAAGAAATGAACTACAGGGAAACGTGCAGGTCGGTTAGGGCCTTTCTTGGATGGAATCATATCCCAGACTTTGAACTTTCTGTATCAGACGGGGATAGGTCAGACAACCCGTGGAAGGGGAAACACCCAAGAAAAACCGGCAAAGTATCAGTAGAATTACCCCCGGACGACTGGCTTTGCCACAAGATGGAGAAACTGAACTGCCGGGTCGCTGAAGGTTACCCTTCTCGCTCTCAGGAATCAGCTGGTTTGAAAGTGGACCAGTTTATTCGCACGCCTAAGAGTCAATCCAAATGGTACAAACAGCATAGACTTAGACAGGATTCAACCACTAGACCAGGCAGAACCATTTTCAGCTGGTCAGACTCTGAGGCCCGCCTCAACGCCCAGTACTCTAGGGTTGCTAAAGCTTCATCCTACCCTCAATCTGGTCCGGCATCCCGACCGGTACCCCAGGACATCCTACGCCGGTGGAAGAAGTGTGCTCGGGAAGGAACATACATTACCAATCACGCGGCTACCTTTAATATGTGCACCAGTGAAATCCAAGACAAGATGAACACTCACATTGGTTTGCTTAATGAGGTTATTGTCAAGGGGAAAGCTCCCAAAGAGGTTGTAGAAGCCATCAGAGATCTCAAAGATTTATCCTCTTTTCATGCAAGCGTATCGGTGGCTCTAGGGACTTCACTCCAACACCTAGCCGACAGTTTGTTCATTCAGCTTGCCAACTTTATTTTATTCCGCAGAGATTCATATCTTGAATTTGCTAAACCCGGACTGAAACCGGACACATGGAACAGGTTGCGCAATGCCCCCTTGTTTAGTTCCTCCCTGTTTCCAGATGATATCCTTGCCACAGCAGAACAGGATATAGTGAAATTTGAATCCACATCAGGTGCTCAAGGTCCCGGTCCGGGCACAGGGCAGCACTCTGGTAGAAAACACCAGTCGTACCGGTACAAGTCGTACGACAAGAAAGATAACAGGCATTCAGGTCATTCTTCCTCCCAGTCTAGCCAGGCTTGGCGTCAGTTTTCTCATAGAGGGAGGGGCCGCAGCCGCGGACGTGGAGGGAACAATTCCAGTTATTTCTCCAAGTCGTCCCGTCAACAATCCTATAAATGACAATTATTGCTTGGTAGATCCTCAGTTAAAGTTAAGTGTGGAGGATCCATTTTGCCAGGACTTAAACAGAACTGTAAACAAGACTGTAAACTTACATGTTGTCGGTCATGCACCTTGTGTAACAGGGCGGTCAGAAAACAAAGACATAAGTCCCACTCAGGTTCAAATGGAAATAAAGTGTGTGAAACCTGTTTGCTGTGTAAATCATTGTCTTTGTGCTCCAACTGTTCAAAATGTCCCTCATGTTGTAGAAAATCCACCTGTGGGGGCCCGTCTGCAAAGGTTTTGGCAGGTCTGGCACTCCCTGGGTGCAAACCCAAGAGTAGTTTCAATTCTTCAGGAAGGGTCCAACCTACCCTTCAAAGAGAAACCTCCTCTGACAAGGTCACCGGTAATTATCAGTGGATACGCAAATCCGGTCAAAAGCAAACACATAAAGGACTCCTTACAGGCACTCATTCAGAAACAGGCGGTAGAAAAGGTGACAACTCCATCCACCCTGGCCTTTTACAACCGTTTGTTTCTAGTACCAAAGCCCAACAACAAATGGAGGCCCATCCTAGATTTAAGTCGGCTGAACTGTTACCTAGCAACCTCATCTTTCAAGATGGAGACACCAGAGACCATCCGACTCTCCCTTCAAAAAGGGGAGTGGGTGACGTCTCTGGACGCTTACTTCCATATACCAATAGGACAAAGGTCGCGGAAATTCCTCAGATTCTTTCTCCACAGTCAAGCTTATCAGTTCACAGCTCTCCCCTTTGGCCTCTCAACGGCTCCGTTGGAGTTCACAAAGGTGGCCAAAGAAGTCGAATTAATGGCACAGGCTCGGGGTATCAGGATCCACCAGTACCTCGACGACTGGTTGCTGAGAGCCCCTTGCCCGGAAACGTGCCTACTTCATACCCGGACCCTCTTGGACCTATGCCACAGGTTAGGGTGGGTAGTCAATTTAACCAAGTTGGAGTTGGTACCTCAGCAGATATTCAACTTCGTAGGCTACCGTTTCGACCTCTCTCAGGGGCTGGTCAAACCGACCCAGGAGAGGTGGATGGTTCTGTCCCAAAAGATCAACGACCTCCTCAATCAACAGGCGTGTTCGGTCAGACAGTTCATGTCCCTTATAGGGCTACTAACAGCCACAGAGAAACAGGTAGTAGCCGGACGGCTCCACATGCGCCCTATCCAGTGGCATCTGAAGAGGCATTGGCATGTCCCGGAATCATTAAAGAAAATCATTCCTCTTCCTCAGTCCCTTCATCCACACCTGAGGTGGTGGTTGGACCCAGGCAATGTCCTAAAAGGTCAACCTCTACACCCATTGCGACACGCTCTTCAACTGTTTACCGACGCCTCAAACGAAGGTTGGGGTGCTCACTTAGGCGACTTCACAGCAAGTGGCCTTTGGTCCACACAAGAAAGCGCCTTGCATATAAACTTGCTAGAACTCAAGGCCGTGTTACTAGCCCTAAAACGGTTCGAGCAGTTGTGTTGGAACCAGACCATTCTGGTGTGTTCCGACAACACGACAGTGGTCTCTTACATAAACAAGGAGGGCGGTATGAAATCCGGCTCTCTCTGTGCTCTCCTCTGGAGGCTGCTGATGTGGTGCAACCAGAGGCAGATTGTATTACGGGCCAGGCATATTCCGGGCCACCTCAATGTCATTGCGGACAAGTTATCACGACACGGTCAAGTGATTCAAACGGAATGGTCCCTCCTGTAGGAGGTCTTCGACCAGATTTGCAGGAGGTGGCACAAGCTGGAGGTGGACCTTTTTGCGACCAAGTTCAATCACAAACTTCCCAGGTTTGTGTCCCCGGTTCCGGATCTGTTAGCCTGGAAAGTGGATGCTCTAAGCGTCCCCTGGCAAAACCTATTGACTCAACCCTTCAATCAGTGCCCTCACAGAGACCTTCACAGTCTGAATCTGCATGCATGGCTCCTAGGGCCTTTGCCATCCAACAAGCAGGCTTCTCTGAAGAAGTGGCAACACGAATTGAAAATCCTCAGAGACGTTCAACCAGAGCCGTCTACGAATCAAAGTGGGCCGTTTTTGTCAGATGGTGTGAGGAACATAAGGTGGACTTCGGGTCTCCTTCTATAAAGCAGATCACTGATTTCCTTCTTTTCCTATTTCAGGAAAAACATCTCCAACCCAGCACGATAGATGGCTATAGGACCGCTATAGCCGACAAAATAGGGAATGGCCAGGTAAACATTGGTAAGGATGAGAATCTTACCAGGCTCTTGGACAGTTTCCATAGGGACAAGCCTAAAGGTAGGAGGGGTGTGCCTTCCTGGAACCTTTCCTTGGTTCTTCATCAGCTCACGAAACCTCCTTTTGAGCCCCTTAGGAAGGCTTCCCTTAAACATCTTACCTTTAAGACGGTCTTCCTTCTTGCCTTGGGGTCGGGCAAAAGAAGAAGTGAGATTCATGCCTGGGTGCATAAGAACATTAGACATCAGGAGGATTGGTCTAATGTTTCTCTGTACCTTTCCCCAAGCTTCATCTCCAAGAACCATCTGGCTAAGGAGGGGCCGGGTTGTGTAGCTCCGGTTATAATCCCGGCTCTTGCTCCGACCTTGGACAAGTCTTTTAAGGAGGACAGGACCTTGTGTCTGGTGAGATCCTTGCGTTACTATTTAGACAAAACCAAGGACCTTCGGGCAAACAAGGAGTTGGTTTTCGTCTCCTTTAGGAAGAGCTTCAAGAAGGACATTGTACCAGCAACTGTCTCTTCATGGATCAAACAAATGATTGGCTTATGTTACCAACTCTCAGATGAGCAGGCTCAAAATTTGCATCAAGTTCGGGCCCATGATGTCCGGGCTTTCGCGGCTTCCAAGGCCTTTCAAGGAAGCATACCCTTAGATCAAATTCTATCAGCCTACCATTGGAAGTCTCATAACACATTCACCCAGTTCTACCTAAAGGATGTAGCCTGGGCAGACTCTGAGCTATATCATTTGGGCCCTGTGGTAGCTGCTCAACAGATTAGAGATTAAGTTTTGAGACTCCTTTGTAAATATGTACATATAAAAAAAATGTCTCTGCAGTCTACCTTACCTCTCAGGATAGATGGGAGACCAAATGGAACTTCCCCTCTTGCTTCCTCAGGACTCCTTGGGACTCTACTCTCCTCCCCTCTTCATGAGTGTCAGATTTCTGAAAGAAAAAAGGGGGGGGGGAATGTAACGTAGCCGAGATGGTCAGGAATCGGTCTAGGTTTGTTCCCTCGGTCTATATGATGTTTTGGGAGTTATCTCCCATAGTGAGTCCCCTTATTTTTTTATTGATCTACCCGCCATCCAATGGGTAGTTATTCTGCACCGGTCCACTAGGTAAGATATATTAACGCAATAAAATGGAAAATTTAAGAATTAAATTAAATTTTTATAAGATAATATCTTACCTAGTGGACAAGGAGAGTCCCACCCTACCTTCCCCGCTTAAATCAAGGGGACATTCTTTGGTAGGCAAAAAAAAGAGGAAGTGCGCATGTGCGCACATGCGCAGTAGGGGAGCGGGGTGTCCGGGGACACCTGGCGAGTGAATACTACACTACCGGTCCAGGCCAGAGCCCAGCTCAGGACATTTTTTTCTAATGTTTGGCGGGACCGGCTAGGCGCCGGACTATTGCACCGGTCCACTAGGTAAGATATTATCTTATAAAAATTTAATTTAATTCTTAAATTTTCCAGTTATTTACTTTTCTGCACAAGGAGTCGTCTGACAAATACCCTCAATGCCGAAATTAAGACTATACAAAATTCAAATCAAAAGTTACGATGGCCTCATATACAAAAGCAAATATAAACCCAACACATTGCTCTTTACTTGCTCAGTTACGGCGTGGAATTTTACTGTTGCCCATTGAAACAGATAGATACTACAGGGCATAACTACTTGGTGTCCAAATTTTACAAATTACTCACTAAATGAAACATTTGAATACATAATGTTGTTTTTGTAGCACAGAGTGTTGAAAATACTTGGCTTAAAAGAAAAAGTTCTGAAGAGCTAACTTCTAGTTATAAGGTTTTATACATACTTATAAGCCAAGGAAAAGGTCTGCTTCCTGCTTATGCAAAGACTGAAGGATGATAAGCTTTGTTTATCTGCCTTATATAATTTACCTTGTGTAAATTGTATTTCGACTGGTATAAATATTCTCAGTCTCATCAGAGGCTATGGGATTTTCAGGTTTATGGTCCCTAAGGTACTTTTTGCTTCAACAGGGGGAGCCCCCGGTTCAGAGCCGGTTCAGAACCGGTTCAGGAGCCTGGTTGCAGGCTCCAGGTTGTATAGGGAAGTCCTGAAGTGTGAAGTGAAGATAACTCAATTATCATAATTTTTTATGGATTTTGATAATTTCACTTTGAGGTAGGTACTATAAACGTACAACTGTGTTGTCCTCATTTGGAAGTTGGTGGTGAGTATGGGTATCTCATTTCCAGGCTTTTGTTAAGTCTCTATTTATAGGTTCCACCAACCTGGTTCAGAACCTGTTCCACCAACCTGGTTCAGAACCTGTAACATAACAGGCTCCCCCTGAATAGCCAAAAACTACCTCAAGGACAACCCACCTATTGATAAAATAAAGGTTCATTTCAAACATGTCTAGCATTGAGGAACCTAACTTTTTAGACACCCTCAGAACTGAGGCCAAAACAGCACAACCTGGTATCTTACCTAAGAATACCAAGTTCCAAAGTTACATTGGACATACTGTTATAAACATATCAAATGTCAACTTGGACCAAGACCAAATATCGGCCTTAGAAAAGGGACTTACCTTCTGTCCCACCCCTGGCCTACCTGACAAATCTCAGATATGGTTAGACTTTAAAGAGTTCCACAGAAGATTAGAGCTAATGGAATTCTTCAGTAGAGATCAGACTGACTCAACACAACCACAAGTCAGCCAAAGCATCATAGAATTGATGAATCAAAATGCTAGGGAGGATCAATCTGACTCTGACAATGAATCCACACTCAATAAAGAACTTCAACAAAAGTTCAAACCCAAATCAACCTGGAGGCCAAAACCACCAAACAGAACCCTTGACTTATTCCAACGATCAGTCAAGCAAGAAATACTAAAGTCAAAATTCAAACCTATTAGACACAAAAACACCACCAAAGGTGAAAACATAGGTATGAACAAACTAACTTCTAACCCCCATATAATCATAAAGAAGGCAGATAAAGGGTCAGCAGTAGTAGTAATGAACACTATTGACTATCTACGAGAAGGTTACAGGCAACTACAAGATGAAAAGTTTTACCAGAAAATACCTGAGGACATAACACCTCAAATTTCTGAGAAAATTGCTGAGGAATTAACACAAATGAGATCGCTAAACTTAATCACAGAGAAAAACTTTGATTATCTCAATGTGTCCAATCCAAAAGAAGCCAGGTTCTACATGCTACCAAAAATCCACAAAAAGGGAGTACCTGGTAGACCAATATGTAGTTCAATAAACCATCCCACAGCCAACATTAGCAAATTTGTAGACGAACACATAAAGAAATATGTTCCTCAAACAAAATCTTATGTAAGAGACACACAACACTTCATAAGTAGGATCAAACAACTTGGCAAAATCCCAGAAGGAGCCTTATTAGTAACAGTAGATGTTAGTTCACTATACACAAACATTCCAAATCAGGAAGGTCTAATAGCTGTGGCAGAACACTTGAGGAAGGACCCAGATAAACGAAAAATGGGACCTCACATATTGAACCTACTCAAACTAGTACTACATTCTATGAGCTTCAGTTTCAATGGAGACCATTATCTCCAAATAGGAGGCACAGCAATGGGCACGGCAACAGCACCGAACTATGCAAACCTATTCATGGACAGATTTGAGACTAAAGCACTAGCAAATTGGCCATTGAAACCTCTATTATGGCTTCGGTTCATCGACGACATCTGGATGGTGTGGACACATGGAGAAGATCAGCTCAATGAGTTCATCACATATCTTAATAGTATACACCCCACTATTAAGTTCACTCATGAAAGCAGCCTAACACACATTAACTTTCTAGACACCACAGTAAAGATTAACCAAGATAGGGAACTATACACAACCCTATATGAAAAACCCACAGACACCCATCTGTACCTACACTATACATCTGCACACCACGCACCAAGTAAGACAAAGGGACCATATGGCCAATTCTTAAGACTCAGAAGAATTTGTACATATGACAATGACTTTAATATGAATGCTGATAAACTCATTGGCTATTACTTAAAAAGAGGTTATCCAGAAAAGGCCCTACGCAAACATTACAATAGAGCCTCAAAATTCACACAAGATGAATTACTAGAAGTGACAAGGAAAGAACCTGTCAAGACACCAGTAATGGTAACCAATTATAACCCAGGTAACCCCAACATTAAGGAACTGATCCACAGAAACTGGAATATTATAACAAATAGCCAGGACTGTGGACCAATCTTTAAAGACAAACCTTTGGTAGGTTTTAGGAGACTACCAAACTTGAGAGACAAATTAACAAATGCCACTCTGATTTATCCTCCTACTACTGACATAGAGAAAAAACCATACTTACCTGTATGCACCAGACTCGGTAAATGCACTTACTGCCCCCTAATCAAAAAGAAGGGATCGGTAAAATGTAACTTTACACACAAGTTATTCAACACACAAAACTTACCCAAGAATTTCTCATGTGAAATTAATAATGTCATATACCTGATTACCTGCTCCAAATGCAATAAACACTATGTGGGGGAAACCTCACGTGCATTTAGACAAAGAATGTATGAACACAGACATTCTGTACAAAAGGCAGATACAATAGACACTCCTGTCTCACGTCACTTCACAAGTGATGGACATAACCACAAGAACATGCAATTCTCTGTGCTAGAGTGGTGCACACCTAAATTTGAAGCATCCAACACTTCCAAGCGTAGGCGTATTGAGTTGTCTTGGATATTTAAATTGCACTCTCTGGCTCCTATTGGCATTAACCAATTTGTGTGAATCTTCTTGGTTATTATCTTGATTACAATGCACTCAGTAATCACCCCTTTTCTCTTCTATACTTATAAGCCCATTAGAGTTCTGGTTAACCAATGTTTCATTACTATACTTTCATGTATAATATGTAATTTTTACATGTCACTACAGAGACTGAGAAACTGAGCTTTGTTGCCAAATAAATTCTTAATCTACCTTTTCATTTCAATGATGATGTGCAAATCTAAGCTATCTAGCTGTAATAATTATTGAGTATTTAGGGTATTATGTCCACCCCCTGGGGGGTGGATATATTATTTTTGCTTTTTCTGCCGTCCGGCGTCCGATGTCCGGCATCACGCATGGTTTCCGCTCATTTAAAGGAAAAGTATTAGAGCTATTGTCACCAAATTTGGTATGCAGGCTTATTGGGTCAGTAGCGTGCTTGGGATTGCTTTTGGCTGTTGTACCTCTTTTGCTTACCGAGTAATACTTAAGTACAGCTATTTTCAGTACCCATTGGTTTCCGTGCATTTAAGCCAAAATAATTAAAGATATTTTACTACAATTTTGAATACAAGATTGTTATGTCCATAGCTCGCTTGGTATTGCATTTGGGACTGATAGCTTTGTCAGTACATGAGTAATAGCCATTTAGGTACTTCATTGTGTATTTTCAGTACTACTTTTGAGTAATTTGCTAATATCTCAGAAACCGTAAGAGATAGAGCGATTTCGACAGAATTTTTGACCCACAGGGTAGTAGAAAAGTATTCTATACAAAATTTTAAAAAATTTCAATTTTCGCCACTTTTGGTGGCCATCTTGAATTTTTGCGAAAAACGAAAAAATCTGAATATCTCAGAAACCGTAAGAGATAGAGCGATTTGGACAGAATTTTTGACCCATAGGGTAGTAGGAAAGTATTCTATACAAAATTGAAAAATTTCAATTTTCGCCACTTTTGGCGGCCATCTTGAATTTTTGCAGAAAAACAAAAAATGTTAATATCTCGGAAACCGTAAGAGATAGAGCCATATCCACAGAAATTTTGACTCGCATGGTAGTGGTAGAGTATTCTATGTGCAATTGAAAAATTTCAATTTTTACCACTTTTGCGGCCATCTTGAAATTTTGCGGAAAAACAAAAAATGTTAATATCTCGGAAACCGTAAGAGATAGAGCGATTTCGACTGAATTTTTAACCCATATCGTAGTAGAGGAGTATTCTATGTGAATTTGAAACATTTCAATTTTCGCCACTTTTGGCAGTCATCTTGTTTCGTAGAAATTTTCAACCCACAGGGTATCTAATCAATGTACTATTGGCAATTTTCAAAATATTTTACTCTCCCCAAAAATGGCGGCCATTTTGAATTTTTCAGTTTTTGCCTAAAATGAAAAAACGCAAGTTTGCTTCTGTCTCCTTAACCGTGCGAGATAGAGAGATTTCAATGAACCCACAGGGTATCTGACCAGTGTACCCTTGGCAGTTTAAAAAAAATATTCCTCTTCCCACATATGGCAGCCATTTTGAATTTTTGCCAAAAATTGAAAAACGGAAATTCGCTTCTATCTCCTTAACCATGCAAGATAGAGCGATTTCGTCAAAATTTTCTACCCAACCATTGCAAAAAGGCATGAAGCTGAAATAATTTACATGTATACTAATAAATATTTAAGCATCATTGATATATTTTACAGATGAAACAGGGCCTTGTAAGATTACTGTACAATTTTTGCAAAAGGTTGATAGGGTGGACATTACACATGATAATGTGTGTTCTTCTATGCTATCCTGTTTCTATTCATATGTTGCAGCTACAAGCAACAGGGCGTCCTATTTCTAGTTTAAACCAGTGCTTCACCTGTGTACTGTATGAAATTTCACCTTTTTTCTGGCAGTCTTTTTCCTTCATTATCTCTTGTAGTATTAACACAGGGTAGTATTAACTGAATTTTGGCATACATATACTTTGGGGAGGAACAGTAGAATGACTGAAGCTTCTACTTGCTTTCTTTTGTTTCCCCTCTAAACAACCCCTTTCACCTTTATCACTGTTTCATTGGATACGTTTATTACAGGCAATCTGTGTTACCAGGCACAGTATGATATGTGCACTCATGTACTGTATATAGAGTTGTTTGTTCTCATCAAAAATTAAACCAATTGTAAGGTACTTTCACAGTGTTTGTTTTTATCTCCTGCCTGCGGCCAAAGGCCATGGTCAGGAGATTATAAAACGCCTTCCATACGTGCATCTGTCCGTCCGTTCATCACGTTTCTGCATAAACCTTAATATCTCATTCATTTAATATAAAGATATCTTCACCAAATTTGCAGGGAATGTTTATGGCTATAAAAACCTGTCTGTGCAAAATTTTGACCTCATTTAAAAAAAACAAAATGGCCACCATAACCAATTGTTTGAAAATCATAAAGGTGCTCTCAATCTTGAAATATTCCCATTCGCTTCATCACATTTGCACAAAAGTTATATGGCTAGAAAAGCTAGCCTGAAAGTAATTTTGGCCTTAAGTTCTAAAAACAAAATGGCCACCTTATCACATGTCTAATGTCAAATTGGGTTATCCTATTAAAAAGGCCTTGTATCTCCCCTAATATTGCTCCTAGAGGTTTGGAATGTGAAAACAACTTATAGGAAGTCATGGCCTGGGAATCTTTTCCAGGTGTTGAATTTGACGTTTGACCCCTGCTTCAAGGTTAAAAAAAACAACACTATATTTCACTGGAAACCTTAAATTTAAAAAGAATATCAAACCCCCAATACTTCCATTTATTATAAAGTAAATATAGAGTAGCCTAGAAATTAAGCAAAAACTAAATTTGGAGTCAGGTACTATAAATGTCAGGTATGTCAGTGTGCAAGTGAAATCTGTTCTTATTTAACTAACCCGGTGCCTGATTGGATACCCTTGACCAAATTGAATTAATTTTTTCTGGAAAGTACTCTAATATATAGTTTTTGGTCTCAATATTTTTCTCTTCCTCGACAGTGCTATTGGATCAGGAGATATCCATTAACTCAAAGGCCATCTTGTATGGTTGTAATTTTACTTTGACAATTTAATGTGTAATATAGGGGCTATGAGACTTCCATCTGAATGCTTGTGACTGTATCAGGTTTGTTATTGATGGAAGCACCAGGTGTATGTCTTGCACCCCAAAACCTCTTCCTCCATGCCAGCTACCACCCCCAACCCCAATGGGACAGGTAATGGGACTACTGCAGTGCCATGCTGGATGACTTTCTACTACATTTTTGCCCCCTTTTCACTTAAGTCTTTCAAAGGCAGTAAAATTTGTCCTGTTGATAAGAGTTCTGCTGAGTTCATCCAGATTGTTTTGCAAATGTTCTTCATTTTTGTTGGGACACCTTTAGTTATTGTGACTTTCATGTCAGCCACAGCATCTATTCCAGTCCTAAACTTTCTTTGGCATTTTCACACTATAATAAATCAAAGCTTCTATTACTGTCACAGATGCAGCATTAATGCAGGGAAAGATAAATTTAATGTACAATTTGGAATTTAGTGATTAAGGTAGTAACAAGAAACTGGGGTCATAAGACCCAAACAGGCGGGTTGCACAATTGGTATTAGGGATAGGGTGCCAGATGTATGCAACATGATAGCTATGGTGGAAATTTCAAAATAGTGCTGTGTACTGTCCTTCAGCTTTGTCAAGTTTAAAGTCAATTATTGGAAGCGTCTCCAAGTTAGAGTCTGAAAACAAAAATGTTGACAGACACACATGACCAGACAGACAGATGTGCGCATGACCTGAACTGGACGTACGGACATCAATTTCAAAAACATCTTTGCCCAGGCAGTGTCCTTCATCCCTGTTTCAAATCGATTTGTAGAATCATCTTCAACGTAGAGTCCAGAAAGCATAATATGGACAGATGCGTGTACGCCCAAATAGGAAAATGGAAGGACACCAATTTCAAAAACAACCTAGCCCTGCTGATGTCCTATCACCCTGTTAAGTTTCAAATCCAAGAAGCAAAATTTAAGTTTCAAATTGATTAGACAATTCTTCAAGTTAGTAGAAACCAAAATATTTTGAAAACTTCGAAAGCGACCTAGCCTAAGTGGTGCCCTACCACCCCATTAAGTTTCAAATCAATCAGCAAAAGCATCTTCAAGTTAGAGTCTGGAAACTGACTTTCAAGATGGCAGCCATGGCGGCCATTTTGTTTTTCCAAATGACACCAAATGATGGAAACTAAAAATGGAAACCAAAATGTTAACGGACCGACAGACAGACAGGCAGATGTTGGACACTTCAATCGAATAGGGGGGGTTGGTTACATGCAACCTGCTCAATTAAAATGCTGTGTTGACCATGTCAAACTATTGTTTTATAATGAAGATAAATTATATCGGAGGAAGAAATTAATTAAATTAGAACAAGGGTGACTAATCACTAGCTAGGTTAAACAAAAATAGATTTCGCTGGACTAGACATATGGTGCCTGGTTCCAAGAAATTATAAAATTTTCTTGGAATGAAGGAGGCTTACTGAATATAGCCCCCAGATAAATTTGAATGTTTGTGTTAGAAATATTTTAATGTTTAAATTGTTCGTACGTTGGCTGTTTTGAGTTATTTCAATTAAATTTTCAGTCCACAAAAATATCAGCAGATTTAAATATTACATGCTGAAAAATACTTCCTGTAGATTTCAGGACAGATTAAAATGTTCTGAAAACACATTACGAATGTCTGTATAAATTAAACTAGCTGGGAAGACTTGATTTCTTCCTCATTTGTCTATAAAAAAATTTTACTTCAAATTCAAGGACATTAAAACTAAGAAATTTAATTGTCATGAAAAGATGAGAATTAAATTTAGAGATATTTGTTGTGTTTCATATCCTTCTCAGAAAGGGGAATAACAATTTTTAAGCTGCAAAAGTACCTACAGATGGTGAAGTGTTTTTTATTCATGTGTAACCATTTCCCCAGCATCGAATCACCATAAAAATCAGTATTCAACTATACAAGCAAAAATTAATTTCAGGGTTAAATTGTTTGAAGGCAACTGAAATTACAAAGGCTCACATACTATTTAAAGGATCCTCGCGCATAAAATATGTGAAAGATCATATTCCAATATACTTAGGAGTTTAAACTACAATGTTTTGGGGAAATTTAAATAGACATGGAGTCATCTGCTAACCAAGTCACGCATTGATCCCAATTTCAGACAGATAATCAAGAGTCAGGGAGACAGCTCTAAACTGATGAGCTAGCACAGGTAAATTGTTATAAACTATAACTTGTGTCTGATTCTCTTTAGATCAATTTTTTGCAGAGATTTTCTTGTTGGTTTCTTAGGTATGAGCTAAAGCCTAACAGATGACAACAATGTTCAAATGGATTGAAACTGCATTCAGTAGAATTCTCTTTTAAATCAAAATAATCAGGCGCTTTGAGAGTCTTTATCATTGAATTTAACATAAAAGTCTTTGGCCCAGTTAATGTTTTGAGCAAGCTGCCAAAAATGCCCAATTTTTAAAGAATATGTATTTTTCATTAGAAAAATGGAAAGATACATCTAATACCTCACATACTTTTCCTCCTATAGGTTTGGAATATAAAAACAGGTCATAGGAAATCAATCATGTGCCATGATTTTTTTGCAGTGTCAGGTGTGACCTCTGTTTCAAAGTAAAAGAGATTTGGCTCCTGAAAAGCTATTGCATCTCAATCATTAGATCTATTGCTCTGATAGGTTTATGACATAAAAGCAGTTTGTAAGAAATCACAGTCTTTTTTGCACCTAAAAGCCATGGTACCTCCCTTATCATAGCCCATTGGTGTTGAGCAAGTGGGTAGAACTTAAGTAAATTGTGTGCTGTATCTCTTTTACAGTACAACACTTTGCCTTCATGATATTGTTTGTCTTATCTTCCCTTCAGTCTTAGGAGGTGAAAGTAGGTTAAAACAAATCAAACGTCAATGCAACTGATTTTACTGTTTCCTTTTCACCATGTCAATGGAATGGGTCCATGCCTTTCATATTATGTCTTTGCTCTGTTCAGTTTCACTAGCATTTTAGCCGGTCGTTCTTGTGAATAACCTAAAATTCCAATGTGCCTTTAATATATCAGGTTATTTGTGTTCAGCTATGTTGAAGGACTCTCAGGATTTTATCATAAGAGCCTATTGATTTATTACTCAGAGGCTGCTATAACTACTCCGGAGAAAAACTGCAGAAAATTGGCAAAACACGATTTGTCCCACGCGAGAAGATAAGTTCAACAACCAATTAAATTACACTGGGAAAGCATCATCAGGTGGCCAATATGTTTGCAGTGAAACTGTACTATAGGTGCCTTTGACTGGCATTGACAAGCATGGTACAGCAGCCAGCAATTGAATATTTTATCTAACTCCTTAAAAAGTTTATTTATTGGAAGGGGGGGGGGGGGGGGGGGGTCAAATGTAGCCTTGTTAAAAGTCATATCCCTACATTGGTTGATTTGTTTGTTTCTCTGTCATAATGGAAATTTCTTCAAGGTGTATCAAGCCATAAGTGCACTTAGAATCACCAGCCACAGTTTATGGAGATGATTTGTTCTAAATTAGGAAATATTCTTAATAATCAGAAATGTAATTCCATTCCAGTTTGGAGTAGCAGAAGCTCAAAATAAATTCTTCAAGTGGGTATTTGTAGTTACTGAACCACCTGGGTTTATGCTCATTAAAGTGTACTCTAACAGGAATGTGTAACATCAACTTAATGATTATAATTTTCTTATAATATTATTACATTATACGCTAATAGGTTTTCTATCTGTAGAAGTAAATAAAGTATATCTGTAGATTTGTGATAAACAGCACATAGCCTCAATAATGACTGTGTTTCTGTATTTAATTAATTTTACAGAACAATTGGATGCAGTTTAAGTGAAAGTAGGACGAATTAAACTATTTAACTTTCTGTCATGTGATAAACCTGAGTCTTTGAGCAAAGGATTTTTTGTAACACCGTTAACTTCTCTGTGACACATATGAAGAATACAGACCAGAAAAAAAATTATGTTAAATTTTTCCAGTGCTTTGAAAACATAATAATTTAGTGACTGTGTGAAATGCTGCAAAATGCCTGCTGTTTTTGTATAAACAGTATTTGATTTAAACAATTAAACAGGAATTATTTGTAAACGTGACAACTCAGAGGGTAAGTAAATGGGAAATTCTGGATTATTTTTTGTATCCAGATGGTGAATCAGATCACTCTCAAATTTTAATATTCTAATTTTTTTCTTGAGGTTGCAACAAATAGTATGTCCATAAACATGCTAACAAAAAAAATAGGGATTACCCAACAGCGAAGCATTCATCAAAATAATGCCTCTGTGGTGGAGGTCATTGGGTAGAATTTTCTTGTGACCAGAAAGTTCTAATGCAAATATACTAGCATAAATAAATTTCACAAAGAATGCTGAATATCTCAATGACCAACACCATGATAATTTTTTTCTGAAATATGCCAAATCATAATTTGGTCATTATTAAACAGAATAGAAGGGATAGTCTAAGAATGAAAGAGTTAAGAATAAGAAATGTTAAGAATTGCCAAAAAAGTATCTTTGACACGTTTATTCCTCAAACAGTTGTAATCCTTTATGCTGATAAACAACTTAAATAAATGTAAATGGTATTCCACACAGACATTGTGTCCAATGTAATGCCACTGCAACTGCCATATAAGTGTGTAGAGAAATTTTCTTATCACCACTCTTCTCAGAAAACATTTTACACCAATGCTCCAAAAATTTTTCAACATTAAGTTTTTTTATGAAAGCTTGTCTGGCAATATTTTGGCCTCATTTTGAAAAAACAAGATGGTTACCACAGCCATTAAAATTGACAAGCTTTTTGTATTGACAAACTGTGGCAGGTTGTCAGCTACAAAAGTTTAAATCTCATTATGTATGATATGTTGAAGAGAAATATATGTCCTGTATAAGTATGCAGGCATTTGACCATTAAGCACTGCACTCATAATAATGGACTTAGGGATTTGGGATGTGAAACCAAATTGTATAACCTCATGAACTACAAACTTTTTAAAGTTTTCAGATTTGATCTTGGACCCGTTGCGTAAGTTAGTCGAGGGTGGCCAGACTTAAAGGGCATACATTTTATCTGTTATTGGTCCTACAGGTTTTGTTTTGTGAAACCTACCTACAGAAAATCAGGGGCTTGGAATTTATTCTCATGATTGGTTTGACTGTTTGCTGCTTGCTCAAGATCAAATTGGGGATGCCAAACTTAAAAGTACATTTACTGTGAGTCACTTCATGGCAAAAAGCCTGCAAATCAGAAATGGCCAAATTTGCCATTGGGCCTTAAGGTGATTACAACCCACAAGCTCTACAGGGATGCAGTACCATACTAGTCAAAATTTCCATTGTTTCCTTTTTCAGGAAAAAAACATGCCCTACCCCAGATGCCCATACAATTCAATTCTGTTAGCATCTGATGAGCCTCTTCTTCAGAACTGCACCTCCACTTTCACTATACTTCCACTTGCATCAGTCTGTGTTGCCATGGCTGCATCACTGGCATTGTTATGGACAGTGGACAAGTCACAGTGACACCAAAATCCCTAGATAGTGATGCCTATTTTAAAAGTTTTCTTCAACTTTGTTCATCCAAGAAGTGTTTATATATTAAATTACCTGATTTTAACTGATTCAGGTCATTTAAAGCATTGTCATTCACAAAATAAGGCATATTTTAGAGTCTATGACAGTAATTTGCCATGTTAAAAAATTTAGTTAGGAACTTAGGAAAAATTAGTGTTCATGCTACCACATGATATATGTACATATAAATATGTGTGGAAATGTTTTATATATAAATGACTTGAACAAAGGCTATAAATAGTGAATGGCTGTGCAGATGAAAATAAAAATAGAATAGAAAGCTTTCTGTGGCCACTCTATACTTGTGTTAATTAGGCTTGCTATTTTATGTCTATCCAGGGGTGTATAGTTGGCTGTTGACATATTACACTACTTAGCAAAAGGTTTAACAACTTGCGAACTTGGGAACTTTGAAGCGAATTGTTGAAATCTCTTTTCATTAGCCTTTTGATGAACTTCTACTGTTCCTATCTCTCTTTAGACAGTGTCAAGGTTGAAGCAGGTTGTATTTATCTGTGGTTTTGGGAAGCTCCAAATGTCTCAGACTTTCAAGGCTTTTTAGTGAAAAAGGAGCAAACAGCTTTTGAATGTTACAATACATCTTTTATAGCACTTAAATCAGTTGCAAAAATTTGTTGATTTTTTTGAGAAATTTAATTGAAATTTATACTGTAAACAAATTCTAAAAAATTACAGAATATAATTTTTTAAAGACCAATTTAAAATTTTACTTTTATGTAGTTTTAACTGTTGGAGAAAAGCAATTGTACAATAGCTGTTGACTGGTTAGATATTTGCAAAAAATCATTGAGACCTCTGTCTCACAAATTTTACATTGTTGAAGGTAAGTTATATACAGCTTATTGAAAAAAGTGAGTCCTGTTTCTGTCTGTATTCATTCCGTGTGTAAATCCCTCATGCTAGACTCTAATTTATAACTTCCAGACAGATTGTTTAAACCTTACGGTATTTTAAAACCCTGTTGTTTTGAAAAAAAATGTTGCATTGCATTAATTTAATTGCATAAAAAGAATGATAATATATGTAAGTTATAAAGTTGTTGTTCCTACTTTGATTGGTTCATCTTTGGTGCTTGTTCATCTTGTACGCATTTTTATTTTGACATTTTCTACCTGTACATATTTACTTGAGATACAGAAAGAAATAATCATTAGAGAATAATTGAAATAAAAAATAGACAAAGAAAGGACAAATTTCAGTTTTTTTCTGTAAAAAAAACCTCAAAGAACCTTCTTCCCTGTCTAGAAGACCTTGGACCCAGAGGGTTAAATGCTAACGTCAGACCAACAATTGACAAATTGTTACAAGTCATCAGGGGCTTTACAGAAATGTGTGCCCAGTGAAGGGAAGTGGGTGTAGAAACAGTATCGTAGATTAATGAATCTAGACTTAACTGGTAAACTTTAAAAGATTAATTCTTTACTTTTCATGTTTAGGCAGTATAAATGCATATATATATAATTCTTATGATTGTTTGGGACAAAAAATAAATTTATTAGAAGGATAAATAATATAAGGCTTCCATCCGTGCTTATCTCAGCCTGTGTAACAAGTTAGATTTTTTTCAGAGATGCTAGAAATGTATCCTCTAAAGTCATCCAAAACAAAGGGGGTTTCATTTTTGTGGGGATGTCTCAATATCTCACAGCAGCAGCTGTCATTGAAATTATTAACCTGTTATCTTTCCTGTAAAGGCCAAGTTTGTCTAAGTGAAGGTTTGATATTTAGGTGATTGAACCGACTTTGTCAAAATGAAGGTTTGATATTTAGGTGATTGAAGATATTAATGGTACTATTTGTCTCAAAGCCGTGCTAGTTTGCTACATATGAAGGCTATAGGTATTAAGATTCATGAGATTATTCCTTTTTCTGTCAGTATGCATGCTGATATAACTGTAATAATCAGACGTACCTGAACCCGGTACAACATGTAATCTGTCATTTAGAAAATTTCTTTATAATTCTACTTTTTGACACAAATTTTGATTACTTTGTCTTACTTGTAAAGGGGTAAATTTATAAGGTAAGTTTCATGATTTTTACTCTACCATAATTCAGGAAAAATAAAGAGGGTGCAGTTAGTGGTAATTATTAGACACTGTAGGAAATTTTACAAATCTTTCATGTAAAACATAATTGTTGCATGTATTGTACACAATGATATATTTGACTTTATCAAACTAATTTCTATGTTTCAGCTATGAACATGGCATAATCGCAGACTCGTCAGTGGATACACAACTAGAAAAGTACAGGGTTGAAATAGAAAATGCCGTGGAATTCTCCTACACATAGGATATGTGGTTAGTATTCAGCAGGGGAGATGTAGCCAATAACAGGACACATTAGGATTACTACTAAACAGTACTTATGGGGTTTCACCATTAACATAATGTGTTAAACTTGCAGCTTGTACTCCAAATCAATACAGCTTGACTTAGGACTGTCAATAAATCACAAAGAAATTTGGTGCAAAGTGCAGGGTGTGTTAGTGTGTTAATTAAACAAACTATTTTATATGTCATTGTCCTAGAAAACCTTAAAAATATAATTGTACAAGTAGTTAACAACGCAAAGAAAACGTAATAAATAAAAATGAGTTCAACTAGTATTTAACTATTATATAAAAAAATAAATAAAAAGTAACTGATCCAGAATTTAACTTTTTGAAAAAGAAAGACAAAAAAAAAAAAAAAACATAACCCAACAAAAATAATTGAACCAGTCATTAACTACTTGAAAAATATCTAATAGACAAAAGATAATTGAATCAGAAATTAGCTATTTGAGAAATGAAAAAACAAAACAAATAAATACAGACCAGTTGAATCAAGATAGTCAAGTATCCTTGATTCAGGGTCTTGTTAATTCGAGTTTTGCCCCTTTTCTTTGATATAAGAGCAGCTATTTTAACTTTGTAAAAGATAGAATAATATTTTAGTATTTCTGGTTTTATAAAACAGTTTCAAATTGCTGCTAAATAGAATCATTAAAAGTAAAATAAGCCTGCAAACCAAATGTTAAATCTCACGAATCATGAAGATGCAAGGCTAATTTATTATCTGCAAACAAACACTAATAGACAAGAAATAATTGAACCAGAAATTAACGCTTTGAAAAAAATGTAATAAATAGGAAGTATACTAAATGAACTAGTAGTTAACAATATGACAAAACAACAATAAATCCACAATAATAAAACCAGTAGCTAGCAGTATAACAATCCTAATAAATAGGAATAATTGAACCAGTTTTGAACCCTAGCTCTTGAGAGGAAAGTAAAACCCTAACTTTGACCAACTATTTAATCAACGAGAGTGTTTGTATAGATCAGGGCCCTGTTTCACAAAGGCCTACTATCTCCTTAGTAGGCTGCTAAGTCCTAGTAGTCTACTAAGCCTATACTATCTATTTCGTTGAGATGGTCTTTTACTGTGGTAATTCGTAGGCTGCCCCACTAGAAGCCCTGCTGTCTCAGGAACTTGATAGGTCCCAAGTATCAGCTCAGTGGAACACTTTTGTAGTGGCTACTAAAGGTCTTTTAAGATCTAGCTTCAATAGCATACTATCTTCTATATTTAGTAGGCCTTTGTGAAACTGGGCCCAGTATTATAAGGCAAAAACATTGATGGTCACAACAGTAAAATATGTTCTCATTTGTAATGTCACCTCTTGGTAGGGTATATCCAGTCATGGAAAACCTGGAAAAGTCATGGAATTCCATTTTTTTCCAGGGCTGGAAAAGTCATGGAAATTGACTCCAGGTTTTGGAAAATTCATAAAATGTCATGGAAATTAAAAGGCATCCTCTCGCGCAACGGCATTGTTCCATTCTTTCATCCAGCATTTCAATACAAGGATAAGTTTATGTAATCAGATCAACTTTATGGTTTCTTCCACATCTTCCTGTACTGTGACTGGATGCCAATGAACTTCAAATGATACAGGTATGGCCTGTTGCATCTTCCCTCATGGCTTCAGTACATGTCTCTTTCATGCCACGAAGCATGTAAAAGGTCCTTAATTTTAAAGCTTTGGTCATGGAGAAATCATGGAAAAGTCACGGAAAAAATATTGAAATTTAGTGGATACACCGTTTCTTGGTTAACTTACCATTTTATGCTGTGTCTTTTTAGACAATGATGTTACCCTATAGAAGCAATAACTAGTTATACAGGTCAACTAAAAAAAACTAATGTCACAGACACTTCTCTTTAAACTTTATGGATGTAAACTTGATTGTCACATAGGTTAAATGTTTTTTTTCAGACATTTACGTCATTGTGCAAGCAACCTTTATTGGGTTACACCAATATATAGTGTAGTATTACCTGGAATTAATATTTGATTACATAAAGGGTGAATGACGTATGATAGTTCTGAAGATTGCTATATTTTTAATATGTATTTTTTTATATTTAAAAGAATCAGCCAGTGACAGTGCTGATAATTAAGCGTCCCTTGTTTGTGCATGGGAGACCTTCAGGCTTCGCCGGCTTCGCATTTTGTTTTCCTTATAACTCTGTAACCGTTAGGCGGATTCTTTTCAAATTTGGCAGGTTTAGGCAGTAGCCTTGGGGATTTTTTTTGAATATGCTGCAGTGACATTTCAACCAATCAGAGAGGTCACATGACCAAAAATGTCTTTTTTCGATGGGGAAGCTTGTCCGGATGATAACTTGAATGGAATTTTATCAATTCACCTGAAACTTGGCAAATACATTCATTCTATTAAAATCTGGAAATCATTAGATTTTGGCATTGATTGGTTAAGAAATGGCCGAGTAATTAATGATTAATTAATCATTATGAATTTTCCAAATAAGGAAAACACAAAAATGCTTATATCTTGAAAACCGTGCTAGATAGAGCGATTTCGACGAAATTTTTGACCCACAGGGTATCTCTGCAGAGTAGTTATCCCAAGTTTCAAAAAATTATTGTCTCGCCAAAAATGGCAGCCATTTTGATTTTTCGAATTTTTCTCAAAAATTGCAAAACATAAAAATGCTTATATCTCGAAAAACCGTACTAGATAGAGCGATTTCGACGAAATTTTTGACCCACAGGGTATCTCTGCAGAGTAGCCATGCCTATTTTCAAAAAAATTTTATCTCGCCAAAAATGGCGGCCATTTTGAATTTTCTCGAAAACCCTGCTAGATAGAGCGATTTCGACGAAATTTTTGACCTACAGGGTATCTCTGCAGAGTAACCATGCCAATTTTCAAAAAAATTTTGTCTCGCCAAAAATAGCGGCCATTTTGAATTTTCGAATTTTTCGCAAAAACTGCAAAACATAAAAGTGCTTATATCTCGAAAACCCTGCTAGATAAAGCGATTTCGACGAAATTTTTGACCCACAGGGTATCTCTGCAGAGTAGCCATGCCAATTTTCAAAAAAAATTTTCTCGCAAAAAATGGCGGCCATTTTCAATTTTTGAATTTTTCGCAAAATTGCAAAACATAAAAATGCTTATATCTCGCAAACCGTGCTGGATAGAGCGATTTCGACGAAATTTTTGAACCACAGGGTATCTCCGCAGAGTAGCCATGCTGATTTTCAAAAAAATTCTATCTTGCCAAAAATGGCGGCCATTTTGAATTTTCGAATTTTTGCGCAAAAATTGCAAAACGCAAAAATGCTAATATCTCGAAAACCGTGCTACGTAGAGCGATTTCAACGAAATTTTTGATCTTCAGGGTATCTCTGCAGAGCAGCTATCCCAAAGACCTTTCACTCGGTGAAGTTTCAGACCCGTAGCTAATTATTCACCTACTCAAAATGAGTAAATGCTAATTATCTCTAAAACTATTGCGGATACCCAATTTTTATCAAATAACTCATTCATCTACTTTTGGGAGAGCTTTGACATGGTGAAGTTTCAGACCCGTAGATAATTACTCACCTACTCAAAATGAGTAAATGCGAATTACCTCTAAAAGTATTGCAGATAGCCAATTTTTATCAAATAACTCATTCACCTACTTTTGGGAGAGGTTTCACTCGGTGAAGTTTCAGACCCGTAGCTAATTACTCACCTACTCAAAATGAGTAAATGCCAATTATCTCCAAAACTATTGCGGATACCCAATTTTTATCAAATAACTCATTCATGTACTTTTGGGAGAGCTTTCACATAGTGAAGTTTCAGACCCGTAGCTAATTACTCACCTACTCAAAATGAGTAAATACGAATTATCTCTTAAAAGTATTGCAGATAGCCAATTTTTCTCAAATAACTCATTCACCTACTTTTGGAAGAGCTTTGACATGGTGAAGTTTCAGACCCATAGCTAATTACTCACCTACTCAAAATGAGTAAATGCGAATTATCTCTAAAAGTATTGCAGATAGCCAATTTTTCTCAAATGACTCATTCACCTACTTTTGGGAGAGCTTTCACTTGGTGAAGTTTCAGACCCATAGCTAATTATTCACCTACTCAAAATGAGTAAATGCTAATTATGTGTAAAAGTATTGCGGATACCCAATTTTTATCAAATAACTCATTCATCTACTTGTGGGAGAGCTTTCACATGGTGAAGTTTCAGACCCATAGCTAATTACTCACCTACTCAAAATGAGTAAATGCGAATTATCTGTAAAAGTATTGCAGATAGCCAATTTTTCTTAAATAAATCATTCACCTACTTTTGGGAGAGCTTTCATTTGGTGAAGTTTCAGACCCATAGCTAATTACTCACCTACTCAAAATGAGTAAATGTGAATTATCTCTAAAAGTATTGCGGGTAGCCAATTTTTCCCAAATAACTCATTCATCTACTTTTGGGAGAGCTTTCACTCCGTAAAGTTTCAGACCCATAGCTAATTATTCACCTACTCAAAATGAGTAAATGCTAATTATCTGTAAAAGTATTGCGGATACCAAATTTTTATCAAATACTCATTCATCTACTTGTGGGAGAGCTTTCACATAGTAAAGTTTCAGACCCATAGCTAATTACTTACCTACTCAAAATGAGTAAATGCGAATTATCTCTAAAAGTATTGCAGATAGCCAATTTTTCTCAAATAACTCATTCACCTACTTTTGAGAGAGCTTTCACTTGGTGAAGTTTCAGATCCATAGCTAATTATTCACCTACTCAAAATGAGTAAATGCAAATTATCTCTAAAAGTATTGCGGATACCCAATTTTTATCAAGTAACTCATTCACCTACTTTTGGGAGAACTTTCACTTGGTGAAGTTCCAGACCCATAGGTAATTACTCACCTATTCAAAAGGAGTAAATGTGAATTATCTCTTAATAGTATTGCAGATAGCCAATTTTTCTCAAATAACTCATTCACCTACTTTTGGAAGAGCTTTCACACACGAAAATGAAAAATTGTGAATATCTCGGAAAAGCTATTTCTTCTCCTTTAATGCTCGGCAGGAGATACACACCGCAGCAGTGGTCTTGTCAAAAAAATTTTGTCTCCCCAAAAATGGTGGCCATTTTGAATTTTCAAAGTTTTCGCAAAACACAAAAATGCTTATATCTCGAAAACTGTGCTACATGGAGCGAACCAAATTTTTGACCTGCTGGGTATCTCTGCAGAGTAGCCATGCCAATTTTCAAAATATTTTTGTCTCGTCAAATATAGCGGACATTTTGAATTTTCGAATTTTTGCAAAACACAAAAATGCTTATATCTTGAAAACCGTGCTAGATAGAGCAGACTGCGCTGACTTTGGTTGCCACAACAGTATAAGGCTAGAAACGAAGCATTTTCTTAATACTTTAGCACTCACCTTTATATCCTTTTCGGGATGCTTTGTTTTTGCGAGCGATCCTCTAGTTAAGATTTGTTTGCTTGTATTTTTAGTGAAAGAACACAATATATGGTATGCTTGTTGTCATTGCTAAATCTCTTCTTTTAGAATGTTTACTCATTGAACATAATATGTGACCAATCATATTCCTAACTTTCTCATTGGCCACCTTGAGATCTTCCATTTGAATAGGGAAAAAAAACAAAGTTAAGTAAAAGTAAATAAATTTGTGCTCCAATGATTGCCCAACTTTTACTTGTGAAACAATTGGTAAAATCATTTTCAGTTAATGTATTTAATTAGTTATAGCTTTTCTCTCAAATTTTTTTTGTTAACAAAATTTTGCTTAGATCTTTCAAATTTGGTTTGTGGATGCATGTGGGGAAGAGTAAGAATTCTGTTCATTGGTACCTAGATGTACATTTTTTGGTCAATTGCTGCGTTAGAAAGTCCAATTTAGGCCATTTTTCAACATTTTGGCTCTCTTCTCATGTACTCTAGCTTGGATTATGTTTTGGTTTTTCTGTTGAATAGATATACATAGTTTGTCCATAAGTTCCAAAATTTTACGTTGTACATGAAACCATTCCAAAAAGCCGTTTTATGTCTTTCATCACTTGGAGATTTGAAATGTACAAACAACTTCCAAAAATTCACTGTATTCAAATCTTATCGCAGGTCAAACTAAGTCACCAAACCTAAATGCCCTCAGATCTCTGTTGTTATTGTTAATGGTGTTTGGTGTGTGAAAACAAGTTATAGGAAAAAAAACTGAGCTGGAAATATTTTGGTGGGGTTAGAATTCAAGAGTCTAGAAATAACTAGCAGAAATTCATGGGCTGTGAATCTTTTTGCATGGTCGCTATACCTAAAATTGTTTTATTGTTCATAGCATTCCTTGTTAGGTCGAATGAGGTTACCATTCCTGGAATGGAAAACCTTTGTACCTTCCTTCTTATTGATCCAACATACATACAGAAGGTCTGATGGGAACTCATGGGCTGTGAATCATTTGACTGGGGCTACATTTGACCTTTGACTCCTCTTTCAATTTTAAAGCTTCCAAAATTATTTATTTTGGTCTCATTTCAAATTTAATTCCTCCTTCAAATGCTTCAGACCCATTAAAGTATGTTAAAGGAGACCTCATAGTGCTATTCTCTGTATGTTACATCAGACGTGTCCCACCCTGGGATCTACTGTGTCATGACGCAATGTGTAGTTCATCTTACTTTTTTACATGGAGTAACATGTTTTTTTTACATTTTTTCAGTTCTTACAATGGGAACATTAATGCAAAATTATGATCAAAGACATTAAGATTTTTGGAAAGCTGTTTCCTTCTTGTTTGCAGATTTCTAAGGCTTCAGTATTTTTGTATTTTTTTTGGAAAATGTCACATGAGAACAAATGAGCCTGTTAAAAATAATTTCCTTGAATAAAGTACATGATCCATAAAAGGGTGTTTGTTTCACATAGTATCTACAAAAATTCAATGATCTCTCTAACCCTTAGCTCAAAGTAAAGTCTAACGAGTTTGGCTTTGTTGATGTAAGCTTTTGTTATAGATCCTGTTTTAATGAGATACTGTCACAGAGATTGAGAAAGTGACAGACACAAATGCCCATTTGATAAGAAATGAAATATGAGCAGTACTTATTCTAGATATCATGGATTTCCATTACCCTTATGATTTTCCTTGTGCCAATCTATTTTTGTATTTACATCGACTATTTTAAACTAAAATTTAAAAAAATGCCAGAAAAAACTATACTGAAGTAATATTGGCAAATTATTTTTATGTCGTCACTCTGCGGCGTGGGCGTTCGCGTCCGCGTGAACAACTTCTTCTCCAAAACTACAAGGCCTAGAGACATGGTGTTTTTTTAAAAGATACCTTATCTATCGAGGATGAAAAATTGTTCAAGGCATGCAAATCTGTCTGTTTGTCTGTTTGCTAGAGACATTACAAGGGAGGGACCCCCACCAAAAGTGTGAAAATTTAAACACTTTATCACAATTTTCTCAGTGACTATTGCAGGGATTTCTCTCATATCTTGCATATATGTACTAGGCCAGAGGTAGATTCTCTTGTGTGAGTACGAGACCTGGATCTGTCCTATTTTTTTTTAATAAATTTTTTAAATAATTTTTAATGCATTAAAATTCATGAAATCATGCACTAAATCACTTATAACTTGAAAAGTGTTGCATTTAGAGCATTTTGTTAAAATATGTTATTCAGCTACTTTTTTCATGGCTACAACATGGTGGGTAACTTGTGTGTCTGTCTCAATAGCTAAGTGAGTAATGCTACTTTTGGGCTTTTCAGTAACTACCATCATGAGTAAAATCACTTGTAACTTGAAAACTATTGCATTTAGAGAATTTCGTATAAATATGTTATTCACCTACTTTAGGGTCAGCCATAAGATAGTGAAATTACAGAACTATAGCTCATGGCATAGCTGAGCAATAGCTTTTTTCAGGTTCTCACTATTGAGTAAATCAGTTGTAACTTGAAAACTATTGCATTTAGAGTATTTTGTTTCATATGTTATTCACCTATTTTGGGGTCAGCTATAACATAGTAAAATTTCAGACCTGTAGCTCATGGTATAGCTGAGTAATAGCTACTTTGAGGTTATCACTGTTGAGTAAATCACTTATAACTTGAAAACTATTGCATTTACAGAAATTTGTGTAAATACGTTATTCAGCCACTTTTGGGTCAGCTATAACATAGTGAAATTACAGACCTGTAGCTCATGGCACAACTGAGCAATAGCTATTTTCAGGTACTGACTGTTGAGTAAATCAGTTGTAACTTGATAAATATTGCATTTGGAGTATTTTGTTAAAATATGTTGTTCACCTACTTTTGGGTCAGCTATGACATAATGAAATTACAGACCTGTAGCTCATGGCATAGCTGAGCAATAGCTATTTTCAGGTTCTCATTATTGAGTAAATCATTGTATCCACTGGAATTAGCCGCAGTGTGTAGAGCGATTTCACCATTACCACTCTAATGAAAAAATATTATAGCTAGCCTTCTCAAGTTTGCAGAATATATTAATAGCCATAAAATGTTTCCTGGGAATATTTTTGGCCTCATTTTGAAAAACAAGATGGCCGCCAGGGACGTTTATTCGACTTTAAACAAGGACTTTTGTTGGTCCTCTAGAGCAAAGGGTATCATAGGTAGAGATCTCAAATTCGCTGGATATGTTCCTCATTATAAAATCTTGACTGGGAATATTTTTGGCCTCATTTTGAAAAACAAGATGGCTGCCACAGGTGTTTCTTTGTCAGTCATGAAAAGTTCTTATATCTCCCTTATTATTGGTCTTAGAGGTTTGGTAAACCAACCTGTAGGAAATCATGGGCTGGGAATCTTTTGGTGTGGTCAGATTTTACCTTTGAACCCTCCTTCAAGGTCAAACGAGGATAGCCAAACTTAAAAGTGCTTATAACTCGCTTATTATTGGTCCTAGAGATTTGGGATGGTAAAGACATATAGGAAATCATGGGCTGGGAATCTGTTGATGTGGTCCGATTTGACCTTGGACCCCTTCTTCAAGGTCAAACGAGGATAGCCAAACTTAAAAGTGAATATAACTCGCTTATTATTGGTCTTAGAGGTTTGTGATGGTAAACCAACATATAGGAAATCATT
This sequence comes from Sabellastarte sp. h YS-2021, assembly GCA_964017235.1. NCBI lineage: Eukaryota > Metazoa > Annelida > Polychaeta > Sabellida > Sabellidae > Sabellastarte > Sabellastarte sp. h YS-2021. Next base: position 145,667,933 of record OZ024928.1, read on the forward strand.
TGCTGGGATTCTTTTGGTGTGGTCAGATTTGACCTTGGACCCCTCCTTCAAGGTCAGTTGAGGAGAGCCAAACTTAAAATTGCTTATAACTCGCTTATTATTGGTGCTACAGGTTTGGAATGGTAAACCAACCTACAGGAAATCATGGGCTGGGAATCATTTGGTGTGGTCGAAGTTGACCTTGGACCCCTCCTTCAAGGTCAAACAAAGATAGCGAAACTTAAAAGTGCCTATAACTCGCTTATTATTGATACTAGAGGTTTGAGATGGTAAAACATCCTATAGGAAATCATGGGCTGGGAATGTTTTTGTGTGGTTGGATTTGACCTTGGACCCCTTCTTCAAGGTCGTACGAGGATACTGCATTTGCAGTATTTCTTTAAATATATTTTAACCTACTCTTTACACTTAAACAGTTACCTTGTTACTTTCCTTCATAATACCATTTGCAGGGCACAACTTGTTTGTCCTTTTCTTCTGTCAGCTTCAGAATTTCTTTTGAACATGCTGTTCAATTACCATTTACTGTACTTCTGTACAGCACTTTCCCTGATAATTATGCTTTCCTCTCATTATTACCTCCACAAATCAGAAACATTAAGTCAGCTGACACAGTGCCCTTTCACGGGCACTCTCCTCTTGTTATTTAAATAACGTCCATTTTTTAGAAACAAAATTTGTAGGGATATAATTGTCAGTATAATCTTCTTTACTGTTGAAACTAACAACTTAGAAATTTACAAATACATTGTCATTTTTTCTCTCAGTTTTTTTAAAGTTCAGACACCTCTCAAGCTAACACCAGCAATCCTTCATTTAAATCTCGTCTCTAAATGAGACAAACTGCATAACAAAGATCAATGATGTTAATCCATTAGCTAGTAAAGGATTGCCAGGTGACGTAACCTCATGAATTTTTAAAGTGTTCAGTAAAATTCAGTAACACAGCTGGTTTTAGTGGATTACTTCTCAAGTGTTGCTTGTTTAGAGTCTTATTTGGTGTATCAAAACTGTCACCTTACTTTTTCTCCCAATTAATCTCCAAATATTTTGTTTAACAGATATTTAATGAAATGGGGCTCTCTAGGAGCTGGTGTACTGTAGGGAGGAACAATTTTCAAATATATTAGCAGCAAAATAAAGAATAACATTATTATCCATGAATACTGACTTTCTTTTCTACTTCAGTTCAAAGAGTATGCACTGTATTTGATTTAACAAGTGTTATAACTTATAACCTTTGATAGTCATTGGGAAAACTGTTGAAAAATATTAAAACTCCCAAGAAAAAAGTTCATTCCCAAAGTAGTAATCAAACAAATCAAGAGCTGAAAGATATCTGTAAAACAATTGATGAAGCATATCTGTACACTGCCTACTTTAAGTTGAGTAGTTGGTTATGCTGACAATTCCTGGAAGTAAGTCTTTAACAGGTTTTATGTTGGCTTTTCTCTTTGACATATATCCGCTTCCTGGCCTTCCTGTTATTCCTCAATGTGATAAGAGGCATCACCATTCTTAACATTACAACCATCTGATGGCTGAAAAAGGCTTAGTAGTTTCCTCATATAAATAAATTTCAATAACAGGAACTCTCTTTTACAGTCTTGTGTGTTTTTCGCAACCAGTCAGTTCAGCTTTAAAAACACCCTAGTCTAGCATCTCTGCTTGGTTTAAGTAGCCAACAACCTAGTTCACAGAGTACTGTGCTGGTTTCACAAGGTGCATAGGAGTGAAAATTATTTAACTTGTCAGAACTCATTTGTGACTCGATGCATTTCATGTTGTGGTAGTATCAGTTCGGGGTTCATAAGTGTACATGTGTCGGGATTCCTGTTAGATAGGACATGGTCACCACAACACAGACCATGTTTGCAGCATGTAGCAGATTTTTAAAATATTTGGAAAAACCTGCCACAAACTCCAACATGCTATACTAACCATGCTAATATGTACATGCAGGAGGGATGGGGTGGACTGAATGTATAGGTTGGCTAATTTTTAGACATGCAGTACCAACATTCAACATCTATTTATGGGATAATAAGAACTAGGTGATGAACCAGAATTCAAATATGAGTTATGACCACTTACAATTGTGTGAACAGACCAAAGGCATAAGATTATACAGGATTTATTTCTTACAATTTTGCCCTGAGTATCAGCCTTATTGGACTTTAAATCACATGCTTTGATTGTGCTATAGAACTAAGGCAATTGTAAATGAAATTTTTATAATGTATATATTCTGTCAGCTCACCCTTTGAAGGGCCTAAATTTCCCATAAATTGCTGATATTATGTTTTTCTACCCAAAATCAACAAATATTTGGTCATATCTCCCCATATCATATCTCTGGGTGTTTGAGAGAGCTCATCACATGGTAAAGAGGACCACCATAGCTCAGTGCTTATCTAGTTTGGTAAATTATTATTTGGCTGTTATGTCTGTGATCTAGGGTTTGTATCCTATTAGTTTTTGTTACATATCACTTACATGTAGGAAATATTGATAAGCGGTTAAGTTTCACATAAATACTGGTACACCTGCACCAGACAGTAAGGTAACAATAAAGACTATTCTTTCACTTGTTCACTTGATCTTCTCTACGCAAAGGCATATCCTCCTTGGCTCATTTTCTCTTATGGGTTCTTCATGGTGCTGACCTATTTCTGTCCCTGGACTTTGAATTTACATATTGCTATTGTCTTGTTGCGCCTTAGAGTCTATTACTCAGTGGAGATTAAGCGCTATTAAAGCTAAATTAGAATTAGAAATTAGAATTAGAATTGATTAATGTATTTGTGTGCCCTTAAGTAAGAAAAACTGATTGAATAGGCACAAATGTTTAATTCATTCTCGGAGTTAATGACACTCTGTAATACAGGTACAGACAGTTGGGTTTTGGTAAAAGTTTGGAATCTGAGTGTTCATGTTAGTCCATGAAAATGATAACTGTTGAAATAATTTATTTTCCCATTCCTTTAAAACAAATCTGAAATAAGATAAAGTTCAGAAATTATAGTCTGAGTTTTTGAAAAATAGACTTGTCAATCTAACAATCCTGAATGTTGACGCTAACTACTGCTTACTGTAGAAAATAATGGAGTCATTACAGGGAATTTAATGACAGAAATGATCCTTTGTGATATAATGAGCAGTGTCATATTTACACTTGATGTCTTACCTTTGACTTTAACCTGAACCATAAAAATAATCTGTAGTGACAATATGTTAGCACTACTGTACATTAAATGTTAATTTCATTACCGTTGATAATTCTCAGCTTGAACTTTGTGACCATTTAATTCTATTGCAACCATATCCCAGTACAAACAGGTCAATCCAATTAACTGAATGAATCCGTCAAGGAAAGGAATACTGGGTTAATCTTTCTCGGCTGTCATTGCAAGTTACGGAGATGTGGGTCCTATTTTTATTCCAGTGTGAAAAAGGTAATTCTTCTGCCCTTAAATTGCTCAGAGTTTTGATAACCATAATAACCCATTAAATGTATAAAAAATTACGGTAAGACAACTGTTAGTGAGTTAAATACCCACCTTATCCTCAAATAATGTGAAGATAAGTCATTCATCATCTGCATATATCAGGCTTTCTGATAATACATAGTCATACAGTTTAATCTCTCAAAACAAGAAAATTTATATCTCAGACTTTCCAAGTTTCCATCAGAAAAATAAGTGTCTGAGGAAATTTAATTTTCTTTTACAGTTATATGCATAGTTAACCCATGTGTCTTAGCTTTGACCACCCCACCTCATTACAAAGATAATCATCATTTAATATATACCTATTGGTTTTGTGACTGGAGTTTATCCACTCTACGTATAACAATGTTTTATGTTTTGCAGCATGTGAAAAGATGACATTTAATCACAGGGAATGCACACTTCTGCTGCATTGAAACTCAAGACAAAAAGATATATAAAAGGTACAGATGTGGTACCATGGAAAATGACTAGATTAAAATGAAATATGTGTACTCTTAATAGTCTCTTATGACCTTTTCAGTATCTATGAGTTTCATTGCAATTTTGTAGCAGTTTGACCGCATGTTTTGGTTGCCTTATTTTATATTGCCTGTTGATGTATTAAACAGATAATAAAAGCTTTCTGGAATATCACCTTGGTCTCAAATTAAAACCTGTTTCTGATTAATGCTTGTTGCAAAATATATGAATTTTCATGTTCCAAATAGACAGCTGGTTCTCGTGAAGACGTACTTGCCTACTGGAGTTTGAGTATACATGAAACTCAGATAATATGTCAAGGTGGTAATAATGTAATTTGAAGTGGCAATGTGGATAAAGGAAATTTTTAAACCACTGATTAGTTACTTGGAAAATAGAATATGTATAAAATTGTGTGAGTTCCTTTAAATGAGAAAAACTGTAAAACTCGTTTTATCATAAGATACAATCACACACAAATTCAGATTTCTGTGGTCCAAAAGTTGTGTTTTTTATCTCTGTATCACTTTATAAAATCTATATAAAGTATCTTGTACAGTTAGGACTATTGTTCTGTAGGTATGTTCAGAAAACAGGGGTTATGTTATAGATGATGTAAGCTCACCAATACACCAATGATCACAACGCTTCTGAGTATCTGAAATTCTCAATGTTTTGTATTTGGAAGCCAGGATATCTATTATTTGAATAGGAAGCCAGTCTCTTTCAAATATTCCGACTTTTAATTGCACTAGAAGAAATTTCTTTGTTCAACTTATTCACATTGATGGGGTTGAGGGGAGTCGGGGTATTTTGGCAAGATTGTATCTTATCTCAGAGTTCAGTAGTTTTAAACAAACCATCTGCACATTTCATATGGGAAGGTTTGTGCACACTGAATCATAGCAATGGCTTGTTTTCACTAACCTCATTTTTATAAGTCTGCAGAAAGCTGGAGAAACTTACATCAACTCTGTCAGTCACATCTCATAGTTGTTTTGTTGATGCGTACATTTCATTTAAAATTCATTTGTTGTGTTTTTTATACGTTCTTGTTAATCTTTGTTAAAGACAAGATAGTTTTCAACTTTTACGTATGTTAACATTGTTGCAGTATGGATTCTTGTATGCCCCAAGTGTCATCAGTATTCCAAAAAGTATGTCTGAGTTACTGTATCCACATAACCAGTCTGCAAAAGGTGAGTCCAAAAGCCATCTCAAAGGTTAGCATCAGAAGTTAGGCACTTAATAGCAAAACTTCACAAATGACATATACAGAAAAAATATATCACGAATAAAGATAACAATATTATACAAGTGCGTAGCATGAGTATTATATTGTTAATCTTCATAAGTGATATATTTTTTCTGTATATGTCCAATGAGGGATGTTTTACTTTTATTATCCATCATTTTGTACGATTTATGGTTTAAATAAGATGAATATTTAATAAGAGAACATGAAAATGGCTGTCAAAAAGCAGTGGCAACAGTGAATATAAAAACTTCAATCTTTAAATTGCAATATCTCAGTCATTTCTGCGTGGATTTTATATAATCCACATGAACAGAAGAGCTGTAAGAACACCTTTCTAATGATATACAATGCCTACTTGTAAGTTACATACTTTCCAAGATATTGTTGAAAAACCGGATTCTCATTATCCACAGTACCAGGGTGCTGGTTATACAAAAAAAAATACATCCCAGTCTGTATTTTTCCGTATTTAGGACAAATACGTCACGTGGTGGATAATAAAATGTAATATTTGCGTGATTGTTGGCTTATTGTGGATACAGCTCCAAGTGTGAGTAGAACTAGTTTAAAAGTGAACCAGACTGCCATTTCATTTTTAAATAATATGGTGACAAACTATAATGATAGTGTTTTATGCAAAGCTTGTGTTTTAACTAGTATTACTGTGTGTATATTACTCTGGTATAGCACTCACAGAGAATATGAGTAATGCTACTATAACAAGATTCAGGAGGAGACAGTGACAAATTTTCCTTATACAGTATCCTGCCAATTCAAAACCCTTTTATTTTCGAATTAAGGAAGCAGTTGTGTTTGTCCAATTGGATATACCTCCTTACTGGAAGTGGAGTCAATTAAAACAAACAAGTCTTATTAAAGGCACCAAAAAACTTACAAAAATACACAAAAATATAGTCATAATATCCTTTGATTTATTGCATGTTTGTTATATTTTAAGTTTAACATGTTACAATATTTCATTTGAATATTTCAATGAAATGGTATTGATATGATATACTGGCAGTAAAGTCTCATCAATAGTTTATTATGTAGTTAATGTCTGTTGTAGAATGCACTTCATTTTGTTATATTTTGAAAGTTTCACTTGTAATTTTTAATAACCATGATTCAAAGAATGTATTCCTCATGGTTTAATCAAATATAATTACAAACTTAATAATAGACGGTGTACTTTTATTGTGTCACCAGCATCAATATTGGGGGCACATAGGGATTGCTTTACTTATTGGCGTTGTCAGTGTTACCGTCACACTTCTTTTCCAGACAATATATCAAAAATGGTTTAACAGATTACATTCAGATGTAGCAAATGGTGGATGTTACTAGTCCTGAAAATGTGCCCTTAAACTCCCAGTTATAACATAATTGTATCGAATTTAATTTTTTGTTATTTTCATTTCTGGACATTATCTAAAAAAGGGCTAGGGGACTATATGTTGTTCTATTTTTCCACGGAGTATACTGAAAGTGGTTTCACACGTTTCATTCTAATTTTGCATTTATATGTAACTGGCTTAGATAAGTGTCTTACATTAAGATGACCTTAAACTCCCAGTGATAACAGAATTGCATTCACGTTAAGTTTGGCACTTTTTGGACAATTATCTCAAAGACTGTGCAATTGATTCTAACCACATTTAAGTTGTGGATGTATAAATCTTGAGTAGAACCTACATGACAAGATTACCATAAATTCGTTTACAGTTGCAAACTAACATTGAGTTTAAGGTTAGCAGAAATTTGGTGTTTGGACAATATTTGATGTGGTTATTGAGGTCTTTAATTGACATTAAACATGTACACATATCTAGACCTAAAGAAGAAGGTTACTACAAATTGGTGATTTTTTTTTGTTTCCAGACAGTAGCTTAAAAATAGCTTGGTTGATGCCATTCAAATTTGGCATGTGGTTGTAACTGTTCCCGAAGGTGTCCCTTGAGGTAACCTTAAACTCCCAGTGACAACATAATTATATTGAATAAAGTTGTTTTTTTTCATTTCTGAACAGAATCTCCATTAATCCATTAAGGTAACCTAAAACTCCCAGTAGTGGCAAAATTATATATACTTTAAGTTTGCAATTTTTGGACAATTTTTTGAGGTCTAACAATGGCTGAGTCCTGCCCAAAGATGGTCTGGATCTACAAAAAAAAAAAAAAAAAAAAAACTGCAAGTCATCTGACTTTGTCGGTCTATGATAATGTGTGTGCTTTTGAATTTCATCAGTTTAAGCCTATAACTTTAGCTAGTGACAGTATGATTCTATTGAATTGTTGTTTGGAATGGTGTTGATTGCTAATTGACTCTATCATGTAACCTGAATAAAACCTGTTTTATGAGTAGTACAACTAGTATATTTAGTAAATATAAATAAGAGGAGACTGCTATTTTTTCTAATGACTATTAAAGTTGCTTGCATATTGTCTTTGTCAGTATAGAAATGCAAAGTTTTTAACTTTTTTGTATTTTTTTTTGTAAATATTTTGTGTATATACCCAAGAAGTAAAATAAACGATAACCTCTCTCTCCTTCTTGTTTTATATTATAAAGTCTCATATGTATATTTACTTCAAGAAATAAATTTGATTACAAAAGTTCAGCAGACAAAAACTGTGGTAAGGTATGTTTTTATTGGGTTAGGTTTGCTCAAGCTTGAAAAATTTACACTGTCAGACTCAGTTTACAAATGCACAAAATCCAAAACATTAAACTAATAATTTTTAACACAAATTCTGTAATTTTGTTTGATGAAAATATACATCCTTCATCGGAATCAAATTAAGATCAATTAAAATTTAAGTACCGATGCATATATTTTGAGCAAAATGATGAAATAGGATGGCTACATGATTGCCAGCTCCTGACTTCACTTTTTTGCAGACAAATTGGGAGGGTCGGTGAGATGACCCGCTTGTCATATTGGCTGTCCCTTGTGAAAAATAATCCCACTGTATAAAAATAAAAAGGGTGGGATCAAAAGTACCGGGAACTGAAAATAAGGTTAAGTGTGGTTGGGAGAACTACTAGTTTGATCCCTAGGGTTGGGATGCATTCAAATTTCATGCCCTTTTGGCACAATTTTGCAATCTTCTGCCTGATTAACCGACTTTAAAGTCAGGAATGTGTCCAGACAGTCCTTAAATAAGGCACTAGACCTTAAAGGCCATATTTTCCCAACAAAAACTTTTATAGCTGTTGGGATGGACCTTTCCACCAATTTGAGAATCTCTGCAGTATTTGAACATGTTGAAAGTATCAAAGCCTTAAAATGTAAATCTCAAAGAGGTTGCCATGACAGCAGTCTTTGGCTTCCTATAAAATTTAATTTTCTATCCCTATTCAAATCAGAGACGTGAGACATCATCCTAAATATTTAAAATGACAACAGCTGACACAAATACCCTTGAAAAGTTAAGTGTACATTATAGACAAAGAACTGAGGACCTGTCCCAATATGACCCTGGCTGTTGAACGGGACGTAAAACCCCAACTTTGACTTTATAGACAAAGAAATATAAATACACAGATACTAGTATAAACTTGTACATATTGATCAGCACAAATCTCATAAATTTTTTATTTCCATTTTGGAGAATTTGAAATTTACTGTCAGAAAGTCTGATTGGACTTTCTATTATGTTTATGTAACTGGATGCACACACCAATGACAAAAACACTGGATTTAATGGATGTAATAGGGACCCTATGAACCTGAGAAAATTCATTGTTTACTGGTGCACAAAGGTTTTCAGTATAGAACCATGACCAACCATTTTGCATTGTTCTCTTCCATCACCCTAACTACCTGTCACGATGTAACCTGTACAATCAGCTGATAGCTGATACCTTTCACTCAAAATGAGAAATTTCATGGACATTCTGCAATGTCATATACACTCAATTTCAGGTTTTTTTAGTAGAGTTACAATATGTGACATTTGCAAATGTATCAGGGTAGCCACTGAAGATGCCTCATTTTACTATTTCTATTTTTGTTTTGAATAACATATTTTCATTGCGTAAAATACCCTTACCTTATCCTCACTAATGCTGTATGTTGGCGTGAGCAAACAACGACCAACCCGAATATTTCAAACAAAATATTTTATTGGGAACCAGTCTATATTACATAACTATGTACTGCACATGCTCCCGCGTCCCTAGTTCTCCGATATTCTTCACTTTTATTTTGGTTGTTGAAGAGCAAACATCTTGGATACAGTTTTACATTTTGATTGTTTTCAGAATGACGGAAGTTCAAATAAAAAAGGGACAAACAAGCTTCAGGTTGCCACCATTTTATGGCGGATTGGGATTCACATCATTATTGCCCTTCATGCAGAGATAAGGGAAAAGGTGATGATGTTTGTGTAGCAGAAATGCAGGAGAATTGCTACATTTGTTTGCAATTTACTCCTGATCAAGTGAAGAAATTGAAAGCAAAAAAAGTCCAATGTAAGATTGAATAAGGTTCCATTTCAAAAGAACTGGAAGATTCCTTGTCAGGGCTTGATTCTTCCAACGCTCCAGTTACCTCAACTGCTTCTGGTAGTTCAACTTCAACTTCGTCTTCTCCATCTTCTGATGCTTTACAGCTTATTTTGTCAAAGTGGGAGAATATGCAGGGCAGATTGGCTTCATTGGAGAGAAGGTTTGTAAATAACACTAGTTCTGCTACCTCTAGGGAGGGAGTTACGGCAGAGGTGACTAGGAAGGTGACCAGGACCGGCTATGGGATCGGTACAGTTCTCATCGTTTATCCACAGAAGAGGAAGATCAAGCTTCAGTTCATGAAGTCTCTTCAGATGTTAGATCCAAGAGATATAGATATCCGTCCCCTTCATTTCCAGAAGGCAAAGAAGAAGAATTAGATGAGGATCCGTCTTACTGGTAGTTTCTAGCTATGGTACGTTCTCTGTGAGATCTCGCTACTACTGATGAGTCTCCTGAGGCCCCTTCAAAAATCTTTGCCTCTAGAGACAGGAGCAAGAGGAAACTACCAGTACTTCCTATGTCCTTGCCACCACTTGAGGAGATCAATGCTAGGTGGAAGGCACTGGAGAATAAGGCAGAACGAAATCCACGTTCGGAGGATGCAAGTTGAGGTCTACCCCATATAATTCAGATACCTTCCTGCCCTATAACCGCCCTGTTATGAAGTTCTACAAAACTTTTTTCAACAGTAGCACGCAAATGCCAAGACTCTTTTAAGGGGATTTGTACAAGATCTTCAACCACACCATCTTCTGTGTCCATTCCTGCAGAGCAGTGTATGACAATAGAGGCAGTAAAGATGGAACATATTCAAATGTTGGGATTTGTTAGTCTTTTTCTCAAGACATTGGAGAAGTGTGCTGGTGGTATTGAAGATATTATTCACAGTTTAAAGTTGGGAGATTAAAGATCAAAAGAGTTGGATGAGATCTTAAGCTTCATTCAGATCCAATATTCTTGTTTTGGGTCAGTAGACAAGGCGTTGGAAATGGTTACGGATTCACCGATGACAATGGCTTGCAATCTTCAATTAGCAAGGAGGGATACGACTTTGAAGCAGTGTGCCCCCCAACTTCATGAACATGACAGGAATAGGTTGAGGAGGTCAGGATTTATGTCTGCGGATCTTTTCTCGCCTGCCATTCTGAATGCTGTTGAAAAGAAACTGGAGAAAGAAAGAACACCTAAAAGAAACTGGATGTGAAACCAATTTTTCAGTCAAAAAAGCCTCAACATTCCTCCAACTCTCTTATGGATCATCCTATGGCCAGAATACAGGGAAATCTTCTTCTTTTCATGACTTTAAGGGCCAGCGACAACAGAAATCTCTCACAGTCCTCCAGGGATGGTCGTGGGGGCAGAAGGAAATGACTACAAAAACTGTCCCAACACCTGGAGGCCGCTTGCTGTTGTATTATCAGGTATGGCGAAAGAATGCGTGCCATCCCAGAGTTGTGCACATTCTTCAGTGGGGTTACAAGATCATTTTACGGGAACCAGTCAAATTGTCTACAGTTCCCATAATTCACAGTGGTTATACAAATCGAGAAAAGCAAAAGTTTCTTCAGGATAGTGTAACTCAAATGTTGAAGAAAAAGGTGGTTGTACCAGTAAGAATGTGCAGGACTCTGGGATTTTACAGCAGGTTGTTTTTAGTTCCAAAACCGGGAAAGAAATGGAGACCGGTTATACATCTAAGTGTTCATCTTTCAGTTCCGACTTTCAAGGTGGAAACTGCAGAGTTCATTCGAAATGCCATTTGCAAGGGCGAATGGGTAGTATTCATAGATTTGACAGATGCATACTTCCATATCCCTATACACAACAAATATCAACATATACTAAGATTTCATGTGGCAGGTCAAACGTACCAGTTCCAGGCCCTTCCATTTGGCATTGCTATGGCTCCCCTCGAGTTCACCCGTGTTGTGAAGGAGGTTCACCAGTACCTGGACGATTGGTTACTTCGTGCCCCATCAGAAGAAATTTGCTTAAAGCAATCAAAACTGGTTGCATTTGTTCAAGAGCTTGGGTGGGTAATCAACTTTCAAAAATCAGAGCTAAAGCCTACTCAGAATTTTGACTGCCTGGGATACAGGTTTGACTTGGTCAGTGGAGAGGCCTCACCCACGGAAAAAAAATAGCAGATCTTGACAAAAACCATAGAACAGTTACAAAAAAGCTTGACCACTACACCCAAAAATTTAATGTCTTTCATAGGGATTCTGGCATCTCTCGAAAAAAAAACAGTTCCAATGGGCAGATTACACATGAGGCCTTTCCAGTGGTACCTGAAAACCCATTTGAAGTATCCTAAATCATTGGACAAAAAGATCCCATGTTCAGAGATTCAAAGACATCTGATCTGGTGGAAAAATTAAAAAAACAAATGTGTTGATAGGTTGTCCCCTCCATGCAGAGGAACACAATCTCCTGTTGTTCACAGATGTATCTGTCAAGGGTTGGGGTGCTCATTTGGACAACCTGACAGTCTGTGGAATGTGGTCGGACACAGAGGCAAATTGCATATAAACATTCTGGAATTGAAAGCAGTGTTTTTGGCAATAAGGTCCTTTCAAACCCATCTAATGAACAAGAGGCTCTTGGTGACCTCAGACAATGCAACAGTAGTGTCCTACCTCAACAAGCAAGGGGGGACCCATTCTCTGGAAATGTGTCTAATAATATGGTACCTGATGGCATTCTGCAACCCCAGGGCAATTTTGCTAAGGGTTCGGCACATCCAGGGCTGTCTGAATGTGATAGCAGATAGCAGACAGATAATACAAACAGAATGGTCACTTCATCCAAAACATTTTCAGATGATTTGCCAAATTTGGCACAGACCAATGGTAGACATGTTTGCAACCAAAATGAACAACAAACTACCTCTTTATGTATCTCAAACCTACTACCATTGCTGGCTATAGGACGGCTATTGCTGATCATTTGGGTTCTGATTTTGATATCAGTAAAATTTGGAGCTTAACAGATTATTGGCTAGTTTCCATAGAGATATGGGATCTTTTTTTAGTCCTGCTAGTTTTGACTAAGCCTCCTTTTGAACCTTTAAGGAAGGCCTCATTGAAGATCTTGACTTTCAAAACAGTGTTCCTTATGACCTTGGCTTCTGGCAGGAGGGGTGAGGTTCATGCATGAACATTCAGGTCACTAAAGCATAAAACTGGGTAGAAGGAAGTTACGGTTTCCCCATCTTCAGCTTTTTTGGTTAAAAATCAACTGGCTTCTGATGGACCTGAGATAGTCCAACCTGTAGTCATTCCAGCTCTTTAGCCTTCTTTGGACCATTCTATGAGTGAGGATATGACATTGTGTCCAATCAGGGCTCTTAGATATTATTTAGACAAAACTAAAGGGCTTAGAGAAAACAAACATCTTTTGTTTATTTCTTTCAAAGATGGGTTTTTCCAAGGATATTCAAAGGTCTACAATTTCTTCATGGCTTAAACAAACTGTGATTTTTGCATATGAAAGTTCAGATGTGGAGACTCAGACTTTATCAAATGTTAAAGCACATGATGTTAGATCTATGGCTGCATCTTTGGCTTTTAAGGGGGGGGGGGTTATCCCTTGATCAAATTCTGGGGGCTTGTTTCTGGAACAGTGGCCTATATTGCCAAGGTTGAGTGAAAAACTTCATCTTGGGGAATTACATTTTATTTACTATAAAACACTAAAGTTTATTTACAATCTGACCTTTAAGGCCACCTTAACTTATGACTTTACAATATACACTTGAGGTGGCCTTAGGTTAAATTTGACAATGTATGTTAAAAAGCATCATTGTACAGAAGTACCCAAGTATCTGAGTAGTTAAATTTATACTTCTGAGTAAAAGTTACTATAAGGCATTTACTTACTATTTTACATATAAAGTAAGTAATGAACCCTGAACATCACAGGTTCTTATTGAACCCAGTAAAATGAATTGTTATACAGGTTGAAGTTACTAATTACTTTATGTGATGATAAGAGTACCTAATTACTGTAAAGTACTCTATAATAAAGTGATTACAGATTAATGACATTACCACTGTGAATCATTTTTACTATTCTGGTGAGTGATTACACCATACTAATTATATTTGTTGATTACTAAATATTACTTTGTACATATGTATCCTGAGTGAGGTGTGGGCCTTGCGTTGGTCAGTCCTGCGCCCCCTGAAGCTCTCCTTGGGTGCCTATTCAATATGAAATGGTCAGTCCCTGTGTATACTGCCTAATATCCATGGAGATGTGACCCACTTACAGGAGATTGGTTGACCTATGGTCAGAAGCTTGGTTACTGAAAACAGAACCATCAGTTTAAAAGTAAATGTTGACCAGTGCACAAGTGTGGACTATTTTTCTTAACTGGAACTGGTCATGAAACTTATATTTTGATTATTGTTTTTAGTGTATTTTACTGCAACCAGACATTCTTAGATTATACGTATATACAACTTCACCTTAATGTTACTGTTTTTACAAAGAAGAGACTGTGAGCTGTGCTGATGATCATAGGATGCTAGAGGCATTCTGTGGATTTGTTTGACAACCTCAGGCTTGATTGGGCTGTCTGCAGCCCCGCTGAAAGGGACGGTCTAACCTATGTTATTCCTTGTAGCTGGTAGCCCGAATTGAGACCAAGATTGTCAAACAAACAGTGGGCTAAGGGCCCTGTTCCTTTATATTTTTGCCAGATACTGAGACCTTTTTTCAGAGAAATGGGGAAAACAAAGTATTTGTGTTCAAAATGTGGAAATAAGCATTTCCCGCCAACAGGGAAAAAGTGTGTCTTCAGGGAACCAGAGGACAGTAACACCAATGGACAAAAAACTGTAAAACTAAGGACAAGAAATAAGAAGGGTTCGTCCCTTGTACATGCTGCCAAGGCGTCAACCAGTAAAAGTGACACTTTGTTCAGTGATTCTGACACGTCAAGTGCTAAAGAAATGGACAGTACTGTCGATAGCCAGTCAGAAACAAGTGACACAGAACACAGGGCAAGTACACAGGATGCTGGGAGGTCGACCACACAGAACATCCAGGAACAGATATTGAAGGAACTTCAAAGCGTCAGTTCCAGACTGGAAGTGGTGGAAAACAAGGTAGCAGAGACGTCAACAACGACACAAGGACCCAAGGACACTCATAAGTTAAGTTCTTTTCCCAAAACTAAACAAGTGCATAAACATTGTAAACACAAGAAATTTTGTTACTCGTCAAGTGAATCCGCGTCTGAGGACTCAGACGTCCCCGACTTAGCTTATCTAAGATCAAACAAACGCATCCAAAAGAAGGTAGATGATAGAATAGCTGAGTTAGAAAAAAATTTCGAAACAAAAGGTAAAAGTGAAAAGTTAAAATCAAAAAGGGGGGGGGGGGTTTGTTGAGGTTTTGGTTGAAAAAAGGGTGGCTTGGCCACATGATGTCATTCTGGGGGGTCAAAATCGAACCCGGGTCACATATGACCAGTTGTCCCTGACACAATTTGCTCAAGGCTTCATAAAAAATGTCCTGGAAGAAAAATCAGAAAAAATTCGTGAAAAAATGTTGTCATATTTTGCAGACCTCATGGAGGATGCAACCGATTTTTCCTGGGCAAACGCGAAGGCTGCTAATGCAGTAATATTGTGCGAGATGGAAAGAGGTAGATTAACATGGGAAGATTCAGATAGGTTGGATAGATTGAGGAGAGCTCATGCTCAGAAGCATTCTTTTCAAAAATCACAAAATTGGGCTAGAGGTGAAAGCAAAAAACCATGGTATTGTAAATCTTTCCAAGCAGGGTTATGTTTTCACAACAAGGACCATGAAAATGGAGGTAAATTGTATCGTCACATATGTGCCTTCTGTTTGCGAAATGGAAGACAACTTCCACATAGTGAAAAAGAATGTACTTTTGCCAAAAAACAACCAAAAAACGAGTTGGTGGCTGCCCTGCAGTAAATTATGGCAGGTGCAGCTATGAAGATACCCCTGATAACTATGTTAAACTTCTAGTAACACCTGATGAGAAGAAAGTCAGTGTTAATAGTGACAAGGTTACTAATAAACCAAGTGTAACCAGTAATATTCCTGAAATTAGGACCAGAATTGTATATAATTCAAATGTATTGCGTAAAACTGTAGAAGGATTGCTTGCAAAACCTTGTATGAGGGATTACACAAAAAAAGTACAGGAAACAAGTACATGTTCCTGTCAAAGTAAATACTAATGATGTTGGTGAATATGTGCATTGTACTAGAGTTGTCACAAACAAAAGTTGTTTCCAAAACAGGAGTGTTTCCCAATCAATTGATTCAATTAACAAGTGTGATTATAACCCCACCCGAGGTGTAAATAACACAACAATGGTTAAAAGTTTCAGCACAGGTAAAGGTGTACAACAAAGCAATCACGACTTGACACGTTCTTTTGATAACAGCAAACCCAATTCAGTCATTGTACCTAGTGAAAGCTCACCCAGACGTGTTAATTGTCAAACACATAGGCGAGAGCGTGTATACAATGGAAACGCGGTAGGTGAGGCAATTAAGTGCGGGGTCAATGACAGACACATCAACAGCACACAATTCGCGAGAGCTTGTAGAGAAAATGAAGACAATGCATTGTCTTTAGGTACACACCGATTACGTGACACTAGTAACTCACGGGGTGTTGGGTGGCTCTGATAAATATATCAACACGTTGTTGTGCAGAGATGCACACAAGCTTGCTACAAGGCGTGATACAAAAGAATGCAGTGTGTTTGAACAATGGCGTCAACAAACGGACTTTGATTTTGGGTTTATCCCATTGTCTGAATTTATTATGCCAGTTGACAATAATGTCATGTCACAAGCAGTTGAGTGTCCAATAAAACAACACCTAATGATCAACAAAACTCATGTCCCTAATTTTTTAGGTGCTAGAATCCCAATTCAATCGCAACTGAATGTACCAAAATGGCATGAATATCTCAGTGAATACTGGGATCAGCAGTTACTCCAGTTGGTAACTTTTGGTTTCCCACTTGATTTTAATCGTCAATGTGTTCTGAAGGCAGATAAAACCAACCATGTTTCAGCTGAAAAACATCCTGCTGACATAGAAGCATATTTAAATGAGGAAAAACAATACAAAGCTGTACTAGGTCCCTTTGACAAAAATCCTTTACCCAGCTGTCATTACTCCCCATTCATGACTAGAGAAAAACCTGGTTCGGATCACAGGCGAGTGATTATAGACTTGTCATGGCCACAAGAAAACTCTGTGAATGCAGGTATACACAAAGACTCCTACTTGGGTACTGATTTTTCCTTGACCTTTCCCACAGTAGACCACATCACAGATGCTCTGAAACAAATTGGAAGAGGGGCACATCTCTTCAAAATTGACATTAAGAGAGCTTTTAGGCATGTGAAGATTGATCCCCTTGATTATGATCTGTTGGGTCTTTTCTGGGAAGGCCATTTTATTGACACTTGTCTCCCATTTGGGACAAGACATGGAACTCAGATCTTCCAGAGATTGAGCGATTCCATAAGATACATACTTAGGGCAAGGGGTTTCCCCATTGTAAACTATGTGGATGATTTTGTGGGTTTTGGAACCCCCTCCCAAGCAAAACTAGCTTTTGACCAATTATATGAGATTATCCAGGACCTAGGACTCACCATAAGCCAAAAGAAACTGGTCCCTCCAAGTACAAAAGTCACCTGTCTGGGGGTAGTTATAGATACAAAAGAGGGCACTGTCTCCATTCCCCCAGAAAAAATGGCCCAGATAAGTGACTCCATTCTTTCCTGGCGACACAGAAAGACTTGTTCATGTAGGCAACTCCAGTCACTCCTTGGTCACCTACTTTACATACATAAGTGTGTCAAACCATCACGGATTTTTGTCAATCGAATGCTCCAAGTTCTCAGAACTCAGTATGACAGCAACGTCATAAGCTTGACAAATGATTTCCATAGAGATTTGCAATGGTTCACAAAGTTTATGGCAGACTACAATGGTATATCTTTGTACGATCACAAACCAATAGCACATACCATTGAACTGGATGCTTGTCTAACAGGCCTTGGGGGTAGGTGCGACCAGTGGGTGTACCATCTTGCAATACCAAGAGGTTACCAGAACCTTACAATCGTCCACTTGGAGATGATCAACATCTTCTTAGCTGTAAAACTATTTGCAAAAATATGGTCACACAAACGCGTTCTCATAAAGTGCGACAATGATGCAGTGGTCCGTGTCTTGAGGTCGGGTAGGGCTCGCGACCCCTTTCTGGGCGCATGCGCACGAAATATCTGGCTCCAAGCAGCTCAACATGATATCGACCTGTCCTATATTCATGTGCTAGGTAAAGCGAATGTGGTCGCGGATAGACTGTCCCGATGGACAAACAGTTGTACAGACTGGGGGGTCTTATTACAGTATGTTCAAAGGCCCATATGGCTGTCAGTCAACATGGACATGTTAAACATAGACAATCAAATTTAATGCTGATATTACATATATTATACTTTGTTGCAGGTCACTGGTTGATGTCTGACCTGTCAAAAAGTGCTGCCACGAGAATCAAGTCAGCCTTCAGACCAAAAACCCAAAGATGTTACAATATGTTATTCAGAACTTTTGTGGCCTTCTGTGTATTTGTAGGCCTGTCATTGTACAAAGTAAATGAGAAAAATGTCATTTCCTTCTTGGAATACTTGGTGCAGCAGAATGCATCTGTGCACATGTTGGCTAATTATGTGGCTGCCATAAAGGCTAATTTCATCATACAAAACTTAAACAGAACATGCATTAGCGACCCTAAAATAAAGTATTTTTTGAAGTCTGTCAGAACAAATAGGCCTTTAAAGGTCCCTAGAAGAAATATCATGTCTGTCAAGACTTTACAGCATTTGGTGTCTTTATGCGATGGTTTTTCCATGGGCTTTGTATATAAAGCAGTATTCTTACTAGGATTTTTCGGATTCCTGAGACTGTCAAACATTGCCCCTCACTCCCTATCATCATTTGATTCCTCCAGGCATATAGCTGCAGGTGATGTATTCTTCACAAAATCACATGTTAAAGTTCTCATAAAATGGAGTAAGACCAACCAAAATAGAGATAAAATACAAGTTCTGTCCCTTCCTCGTATAAGGGCTTCCAAAATCTGCCCATTCAAAGCCTTAAAGCGCATTTTCCACACCTATAATCCCAATCAACACCAACCCTTGTTTCAAATCCAGACAACCAAGGGTTGGACTACCCTCACTGATACTAGAATCAGAAAAACTTTGTCCACCTTGAATGTAAAAATGGGATATCATAAACATTTTTTCACCTTCCACACATTCCGTCGCTCAGGGGCCACTTTGGCCTTCAATTCTCATGTTCCTGTTCAAAAGATTCAAACCCATGGCTCCTGGGCCTCGGAATGTGTGTGGAGGTATATTCAACAAGATCAAAAAATGGGTGAGGATGTTGCTGATACATTTGCTAAGGTTCTACATAATGCTTGACTACCCCCACTGGTTGGGCTTTGGCCGTCTATTATTGTGTAATATATATACATTGCATCAAAAAACAAAAAACAACCATTATTATTGTGAACTGAAAGGTCACCTCACCTTATCCAAGGTCAAACCCTCCCTTGGGCAACTTAACTCATATATGTACACACCTTGACCCGAATGGGGGGCTAAGGTGTTTCCCATGGGACCACAGAATGGTCCCATATGTCATTGGGTAACCATGGTAACCTCCCTTGTGTCTGGGGTCCTCAGGGGGTCCCTTAGGATAACCTTGTATTTGACCTTCTGGGGTTAGATGACCTTCAGGATATTCTTAGGTCATATTATATGTCAGTGTAGTGTGATGTACTGTCATGTGTATGGAAAATTGGACTGTAAATAAAAGTAGAACTAGAGTATGTATTAGAAACTATACAAAGTTTGTACAAAAAATATAATGAGTGTATATATATAATAAAATAATTATCCGCACCCTTGTGTTTATGTGGGGTCTTCTGGGGGCGTTGGGGACTGTTAGATAAGATATGACCATACTACTGGCCTACTATGAAAACTATGTATTTTTTACACGATTTCAGAGCCCCAAACCCCAAGTAGAGGTAGTTACTTAGGGGAGAGTTAGCGTTGGAAGGCAGTGGCAACCATATCCGAGGCGTTATGGTCCTGTGCTATGTAGTGCCATACTGCGTCAGAAGTCCATGTACCGTGGGACTGAATGTGTTGAAGGGGGATGTTTGAATTAAAAGCCAGAGTGGCTCCAGATCTGCGAAAGGAATGAAATGTTGTTTTTAAGATGTAAATTAAGGAAAATTAGAATTTTTGACAATGTTTTTCTGAGCCTTGTATCCGACAGAGGGACCGAAGAACCATAACATTTAACCTGAAACAATGGGGAGTTTTTTGACCCAGGAGTGTTTTTAATCAGATGCTTTAAAGCAGCAACAGGACACAAACAAGACTGTTGAAGAATTGGGATTTTTAAAACTTTAATTTTATCTCTAAACTGAAGTGTTTTTGACCATTTAACAATGATATGGGCACCTGGTGGGGCAAAAATTATATCACCTTTTGATAGCTGTTTTAAAGGATCAAATGAGTTAATTGAATGAGGTACCCGATTGGAAATTCTGAGGAAACTGAAGAAGGATAGTAGGAACGCAGCCTTATAAACCATGCCCAGATACATTCTTTCGCATTGCTTGACAATTTGGGTGAGCATTTCAACGTCTATGACTGCCTTAATGTGAGGGTTGAGAGGACGAGAACGCATCAGGGCTCTGGTGAATACCTTTACTCTGGGATCCAGAAAAGCAGCACAGTTAACCCCATGATTTCCTAGAACAGTTTTTATGGCAGATATGTAATTTGAAATATTTGAAGCTGAGACTTTGTTAAAGGTTAGAAATTCTAAAAAAGCCAGCAAGAATTCAATAGAAATGGCATTAATACTACGGGATGCATATACACAAAAAGCCATAAAAATCCTAAATTTTGCCTTATATGACTTGCAGGTAGATGAAGCATATGCTGAGTTCATTCTTAGTTTTGCCTTGGCTGTAAGTGCTGCCACTTAGGAAGGGAGACCTTAAATTTATATATTCCAATTGATGACAGTGGCATTACTGGGAATATGATTCCAGATAGCATGTAATAAAGTTTGAACTCTATTTTTGTGGACTTGACTAGTAAACCATCTTGACAAACTGTCTGCTATGGCGTTATCCTTACCCCTAATGTCAAATTCGGCAGTGGTTAACCATATGTTTCTTGCTATTGCAGCCAGGGTGAGATCTTTAGTTTTTCCAGTACTTAAGACTGTGACAACTGCTTCATTGTCACAATGTATACGGACTGTTTTACCTGACCACAAGAAACCCCATGTCCTTACTGCCACCATGATGTTAAACATTTCATAGTGGACAATGGTTATGTTGTCATATTCAGTGGGAGTTTTCATCGCGTAAACTTGATTACCCCATCTTGCTCCCATACCTTGAAGACATGCATCGAGTTCAATTTCATGATGGATGTGGTTGTGGACAAAAAAGGCTGTACCATTAAACTTAGGAACAAATTCCTGAAACCAGTTAAGGTCCTGTTTGAATTCTTTGGACAGAATGATCTTTTCTTGCTTATTGGCACTTCTTAAGAGTTCCAGCATTCTATTTAGGAAAAAACGTGATGATTTCACACATTTTGTGATATATAATAACTTTCCCAGAAGAGACTGGAGTTCTCTTTTGGTACAGTGTGTTTTTTCAGACCATAATTTGCAAAGTTTTGTTATATCTTGCAATTTTTCTTCAGTAATAGAAACTGTGAAATTTTCAGAATTAATTTCGACTCCAAGACATGTTACTTTGGTAGCAGGAGTAACTATTTTTTTCTCACTTATGTCAAAACCTAAATCTATAAGAAGTTTGTACAAATAGTCGAAAGAATCATATGCTTGACTACAAACAGCATGTCCAATGATATCATCTATATAATTTGTAACTTGGAAATTTGATTGGGCCATAATATACCTAATAGCATCGCTTATTCTCTGAAAAATTGCTGAACTATGTTTGAATCCAAAAGGTAAACAAGAGTCAAAATAGTAGCCCTGAAGGTGAAGTCCTAAAAGGTTATAGTCCTTAGGATCAAGCTTTACATGCCTAAAGGCTCTACTAAGGTCTATTTTATACAGGAGTGATCCTTTGCCATTTTCTTTGACTTTTTGAGTGATAGTGTCAATAGTTGGTAGAGTTAACAAGAAAGGAGTACCTAAGTACGACTCTGGTTGTACCCCTGTGTTCACTGAGCTCTCATGAGGGAAACTTAAGTCCACAATGACTCGTCTGTGTTTTGCACCTGGTTTCTCTTGCGTCAAAAAGGGTGAAAAATGCATATTTTCTAATGGTGGTTCGGAATAAGGGCCATAAATAGCATTAAACTGCTTTTCCTCTTCCAAATATGCCTTCACATCTTTGTGATAATGTGTAGCCGAACTATGATTAGTGAGTTCGTACAAAAGATGAGAATTCGAATTAAAGTCCAGGGGAAAACCGTACCGAATTAAACTGCACAACTGTACATCCCAGTAATCATGCAAACGCATCTCCCACTTATCGGGATCTAATTGTCCCTTCACTTGGACTTCCGCACCCAAGAAATTGTGTGTATTCCTGTTTTTAACAGTACTATGAAGTAGTTTGATGTCAGCCATCGTGGGGTTTCTAATATCCGAATGAGGTTTGATCAAATCCCCCAATGGGATAAATCCGTATTTATCACTCGCTTGTTTATTCCATCTTTGAAACGTGCCATTATTTTTTGCATTTTCAATTTTTTCCCTGTGACGAGGTTTAAAACGCAATTCTAGATCATATTTGTCGGCATTTTCTGATAACACCCATTCTTTTCTCGCCTGCTTACCTGTAGCTGTTTTGCAACTTTCCTTGTTTACTTTATCCAAGCGTTTCTTCGCTTTTGATTTACACGTGGAAACATTGGTTTCATTGGTGCATATATTGACTGGTATTTCAACCCGTGGCGAATTCGAGTGAACTTTACTATGAAAATCATATTTGTCGGCATTTTCTGATAACACCCATTCTTTTCTCGCCTGCTTACCTGTAGCTGTTTTGCAACTTTCCTTGTTTACTTTATCCAAGCGTTTCTTCGCTTTTGATTTACACGTGGAAACATTGGTTTCATTGGTGCATATATTGACTGGTATTTCAACCCGTGGCGAATTCGAGTGAACTTTACTATGAAAATCCACATCAATGTCATTCTCGAGTTCAGTCATTATATTATTGGCCAGCATAGCAAATCTATTTGAAGTGAGTACATATTGAGCCATATTTGGTTGACACCTTGACTTGACCCTAACTTTACAGATTCTACTATTTTTGGGTTTGTGTACAAGGTTTTCGTCCATATAAGGACGTTTGGTATCACCTTGATTTTTGTTTGTCACTAATTTGGGACAGCACCCTATTTTACCTTTCAAACTGGCAGACCTTGATATTTTGGGTTCCCTGCTATCATTGTTAATTACAGGTATTCTAACAATACTAGCAAAAGAAACTCCCGACACAAACTTCCAGTCCTGAGACCAGTTCACACTTTCAGCATTTTTTATCGCACTATTTACAATAATTCTTGTTTGAAAACATTTACCATTAACCGTACATTTTGGCACTGCAGAGCAGTGCCCTACTCGTTTTTTGCAGCTTTTCTGCAATCTTTTGAGGCGTGTGGGTATTTTTTGCCATTAGCAAAGCAGTTACTGCACACATGTAAGTATGTGTGGCCATTGACTTCATGATCCGTTTTATGGGAACAGGTGGCTTGCTGAAAGAATTTACATGGAGTTGGAGAATCTTTTGGGTGGATTCTTTTCTGCGAATTACCAGTTTGAACTCTGTGCGCATGCGCACGTCTAATCCTATCGATTTTATGGGTATCTTCCCAACGCACCCGACCTTCTTCCATCTTACATAGTAAGACAGCATGCGCCCCTTTAGCAGCATTCCACCCGAAATCGTGACTATCTTCCATCAACTCTGCTAGATATTCTAACATATTTTGTTTGGTTTGTAAATTATTTTCATCTCGAATTATTGTAGCAAAGCCAGAAACCCACTGACTAATAGACAAGCTGTCGTAGCTTACTCGAGATTTGCTACTACCACCTAATATAGCATTCTGAGGCCAAGCAACCTCATGCTTTACAAAAACAGTAAAGGTACCATATGGTTTTAATGGACTGTAATATTATTTTCACGTATCTATCATTAGCTTTTATTGTAAAGATATGTAAATATTCGACGGAGTCAAATGCTTCTTCTTAGTCTATTAACAAGTATTTTCAGTGGATATGGCTTTACAATCTTATTGTGGTATGCTTTTTTATTGTAGGCCTATCAGGAAAGCATTTGTAGATACTTGTACAGCGTTTGATATGTTGAAGTAACCTTTTGAAACCAAGCAAGCAAGAATGACCAGAACTAATGTTTAACGTGATCAAAATACCACTTTATGGATGGAAAGGACCTTTTTTTGAGGTTAGTTTATAAACTGTATCCAATCATTAATTTGTTAGTTTTTAAACTAATATTGTCTATTGTCTAATGTTTAAGGTTTCACATAGATGTGGTTCTACACAGTGTGTTATGTTTATGATCACATAGTTGATAATTTTTCTTAAATATAACAAGTTATAGTTTTCAAAATGTTGGTACTTTACCCTTACAATGCTTGATGTTTAGTACTTTGACTTTTTCATTTCAACTTACTTTGGTGTCAAAAATTTTAAAACCCATCACCTGTATGGTTGGAATCAAGCACTAGTGTGGATAAGGTAAGGGTATTTTTTGCAATAAAATGTAAAACTTTTATTATAATTTCACTTTTTGTAAGTTAAATACTTAACTTATCCTCACTAGATTCAGATTCCCGCCCGTCCTTCCCCACTTTTAGAATTTTTGAGGAATATTTTCATAAACTCCCAAAATAAAGTGAAGAATATCGGGGAACTAGGGACATGGAAGCATGCGCAGTACATAGTTCTAATCTAATGCTTTGCAAGCGCAATATCTTCCCACAATGAGGAACTCAGTGCGCTAATTAAACAAAATCATTATCATATGGAAGTCGAGGGGCGTTCAAAGTCAGTAATCCAGGATTGTGGGTGTGACTGGGAGGGAAGGAAGACTAAGTTGGGAAGCTAGAGCTGAAGAGGTGAGTTTTTTGAGGTGCTTCCTAAAAGATGCAACAGAGGGACTATTTCTTACATGGAGAGGGAAAGAGTCACAGAGTGCAGGGACATAGTGACTGAAGGAATTAGAAAAGTGTTTAATTAATTTGTAAACTCTACGATCAATAGTTATGTAATATAGACTGGTTCCCAATAAAAATATTTCGTTTGAAATATTCGGTTTGGTCGTTGATGTTTGCTCACGCCAACATACATTAGTGAGGATAAGGTAAGTATTTAACTTACAAAAAGTTAAATTACAATAATTTTTTTACAGTTTGAGAGTTTTGAATTTTACATTCTTTGCACAACCTACTTATCACATATCTTTACTCTGTGCTGATGCTACTGAAACTGTTAGTCCTGTGTGCATGGATAAAATGCCTTGTATTGTGTCCTTGTGGCTAGAAACATGAAATACAATAGCTATTATAATTCAAAGAAAGTGACCTTGAAGATGTCGCGGTAAGAAAAGAATCAGAACAGAATTACTGTCTTGTGGAGTTTTTGAAAGATATTATTACTAAATCACTAGGACTATCCTTGGACAGCAAATTCTCAAACTAGATAAATGAGCATCATGCAAAAACTTATTGTGAATGAACCTTGGAGTTAAACAGTACAAAGCTTGACTTAACCTTTACACCATTTCAAACCATCTCTTTTCTCAAAGAAAATGTGGGCGAACTTTTGATGGTTAAATGTGGTAATACTGAAAAATTCTTTTATTCAGTAGTCAACTGATTACTTAGAGTCGTCTGCCATAATTTAACTTAATTTCTATGGTTTATATCTCGCAGGAACTGGAGCCCCACTGGGACAGACCAGTTTATCCCATTAATCTACAAGGTCTAACATACCCCTGCTACCTCTCAGATCATGTGTTCAGGGCCTGACTTGAAGTTGGAATTAAAGGCCCACTTCCACATTCAAGGATTGTCAGGAGAGAGATCCGATTTTAAGGTCAGGATTAAATCGGGGAAAAATGAAAACAAGGTGGATGAAAATACATCCCAAACATCCTGTTCTTCTTATGGGTCAAAGTATTAGTCGGCAAACTCATCAATGTCCACCTCAAATCATACAGGCAGTGTATTTTAAATTTTAGTGCCAGTCTGTCAGGATTCATCCTGAGCCAGAGATGATGCAATGTAAAAGCCATAGGTTTATGTTCTGGTTAGAGAAGGAATTGCAGACAAATTCAGGTACTGGCAGAAAGAAAATCGTCCATCCACAGGATAAGCCCCTGGGGCCGTATTCACGAAAGGTCTTAGCAAAGTCTTAGGCTTAAGTTGGTTGTATTTTTATACAAAAGTTAAGCCTAAGACTTGGCTAAGACCTTTCGTGAATACGGCCCCTGGGTTCAAAGGAGAGAAAATCACGGATACACATAATTAATGCCAGAGTTGCCCATAAATTTACAATACATGTATATAACAACAAAACAGAACCACACATCAAGAGATATCACCTGGTTGTCCGTAGCCACCTTGAGGCACAATCTTGTATCTCCATCTCCTGCCTCTTCAGAGTGGGCAAGTCCAGCATCACCATGCTTATACAATTTGTCTGCTATACTATAGGACTGGAATAAACTAGGGCAGGTCTTCAGGACCAAGTGAAACATCTCTGCTGTGTGTTACATAGATGGAAAGCATGCGACTATCAAAACACCACCCCTACAGAGTGTGTATATTTCAATTATAAAGGTTTCCACTCGACTGTGTTGCTGGCCCTGGTCGGCAGATGCTATAAATTTATTTGGGTCAGTGTTTGCTGTCGTGGCTCCTGCTCTGCTGAATAGCTTTTTAACCAGGGCTAGGGCTGCCCAGCTCTCCAGATCCGAGCCACTGTTTGAAAGCGGGAGAGACATGAACTACTGCCTGCTTGGGGATGATGCGTTTGTCCTCAAGCCTTCGCAATCCAGAGGATGACCCACCCAAGCCAGATGACCAGCTGTTGCCTGGGGAGCCAGGGAACAAGATCAGAAATACCTCAAGACATGAAAAGAAACAATAAGATGCTCTCATGAATTATTTTGCGAATGTGGGGGCAATACCATGGCAGAATGAGTTAATATGAGAGGGAACATAACTTTCAGTCTGACCCTTTTAGTCAGCCTTTTTCAGGACTAATCAAAGGTCATTCTCAGGGCCGCCAGTTATTTCAAGAACCTTTATTACGCTGGTGTACAAACCCAAAACTTATCACACAAACACCCCTTGTTCACTCACACAGGAACCACCCAAATATTTCGAACAATTAGAAATATATGCCCGCAAAAAAAAATAATAATAATAAAAATTTGGACTTGAACCCAAATTTTTCCCTAAACCACACCCAAACCCGAGTACATAAAATCACCCTGAACTGCCCAGAACTCGTATAAATAGAAATGCCCTAAGCTGGACTCATACATTTTTAAAACATTTTTTGGCCAAAATGTGTTTGTCCGATAATTTTTTTCCATTTTTTCTTTGGCCAGAGTTTCCATAATTGCTTTTTCCATAGTTGCTTTTTCTTTTTTTCCGATCAAGGTTACATTTTCCTTGTGTTTTTATATTTTTGTCCCAAATTGTTTCACTTTAATCTAATTTTCCCCTTCTTTTACAAATAATTTGGAAGAGGCCAAATCGTTTATTACATTACTTGACTGGAGGATTTTATTTTAAAACATTTTACAATTATTTGGAGTTTGTAATGTGGGACTTGAATTTTTGTGTTGTGTGTGGTTGAATGATTTTTTTGAGGGATGATGTAATGCATATTATTTTTGAGAGAAAGTCAGCTGTTTAATTGCTTTTGGATAATTCAGGTGGTCTTGAAAAGGACCAATTAAAGACGGGGTATATGGACTACCTTAGCCTGGTACTGGAAATTTGTGGATGTGGGTAGCTGGTGTGGTGGGGTTTTATTGTGTTGTGAAGACACTACGATATGCTTGGTTTAAAAAAACATGGGATTTTTGAAGATATTTTGTTGGGCATGTTGCTCGACCTGTCTTGAGTGCATTGTCTTGGATTTTTTAAAAATTAAGCACGTTTAATATCCTTGCCGCCCTTTTCACACTCCCTTATATTGGTCCCTGACCTATACAAATCTCTCCAAAATGATCCTGACCTGAAAATCGGGATGGTCAGGAACAAAGTCGGGAATATGGAACTGTCAGTTTAGTGTTCACCTGCTGGGCCCAGTAGTTTTCATGCAGAATCTGGACCAACATCCACTGCTTTACTCCAACCCTTCAGTTGTGCATGGTGCTGTAACCTAGGTATTCAAAGTGTTAACAGTGATGCCAAGGCCTAAAATATGAACATTTTGTGCTAATTCCTGTGTACATACATGGAATAGAATATTTTATGTCAAGCATATTGTCCCTGACATTTGTAGAACTTGAGCCTCTCTGGGCAAATTCAATTTGAGCCTCAAATTGGGCAACTGCTCCTCATTTTTATTCCTTTTCATACAATTTGTTGCTAACCTCAGAAACAATATTTTGGCTGCCAGTGTTGGGAAAAGATGATTATGAATTAAGTGAGTTTTTTCTTCAAATTACATTATTTCAATTATCAAGATGAAATAATGTTTTGGTGGTTGTACAGTGCCCAAGATTTTTTTTCTTTCTATTTTATGCTATATGTCTCGGAATTTGTTTAAAAAAAGTACATATGATGTGATTATTGGTGATTTCAACATCTCTCTTGAAACAACATGCTCAAACTCAGAAACTTTTCACTCCGTGACTAAAGCATTCGACCCCATCTAAAAAGTAAACTTTCCCACTCGTATTCATGGACAAAATTGTATCTAGTTTTAATCAAATCTAATAATGACAATATTTTGTATGTCCAATCCATGATGCCTTTTCTGACCACTTTTCAATTAGTTTCATCTTAAATTTCACAACGCTTAGGTCCCAAACTGATGCTTCTGTTACTTTTAATAAACACCATAGAATTAACAAAGAAAAATGAGAGCAAATCTTCTCGCTTTTCTTACCATTCCTCATAAGGAAACCTATGCCTTGTACAGCCAATATCGTTCAACCCTGTCAAGCCTGATTAACAAAAATGCTCCATCTGACATAAAATCTGCATGAGAACCAAATCAGATTTTCTGAAAACGAAAATTCAAGAAAATCATCACAACCAACAAAAACTTGACCTAATTTTCTTATCCTGGATTGTCTGGACATCCACATTACCCCCATCACTCCAATAGTCAATGCTTCAATTGAACAAGATAAGTGCCCTAAGCTTTTCAAGAAGGTCGTCGTTACTCCAATCCTCAAAAGAAGTAATAAAAAATAACAGGCATATTTTTAATCTCAATTTCATTTCTAAGATTTTTGAAAGGGTAGTAGCTGTGCAGCTTCAAACTCACCTTAATGAAGCTGGCCCTAATGACTGGTTTTTAATCAGCTTACAAAAAAGATCATTCTACTGAAAGCATCCTGCTGAATATTCAAAATGATTTTCTCCTCAATATGGTTAAAGGGTCTGTCACAACCCTCACCCTTCTGGAGCTCTCTGCTGCATTCGATACCACAGACTACACCATTCTCCTTGACAGGCTGCACAACATTTATGAAATCAGTGAACTGGCACTTGGCTGGTTCAAATCATACATGTCAGAAAGGATACATGTGGTCAAGGTAGGTACCACTCTCTCACATCCTGCTGAGTTCCAGTTTGGAGTCCCCTAGGGTTCTGTTCTTGGCCCAATAGTTTTTTCTCTCTGTACAAACCCAATAAGCTCAATCATTCATTCATACAGTAGCATCAGTGCCATTTTCATGCCGATGATACCTGTTTATACATAACACTCTGACCAGCTAATTTCTCTCAGTCTATACAAACCACTCAGGAATTGCCTCAATGACATTCAAGATTTCATGTTTACAAATAAATTAAAACTAAACCCAAACACAACTAAATTCATCTGGATATACTCCAAAAACAATTGTAAACAACTCCTTTCACACTTTTCAATCAATATTCTGGGTAATGATGTCTCACCAGCACAGAATGTCAAGAACCTTGGAGTGGTGTTTGCTGTTTGCTCTCTGTGATCATGTCTCTCAAGTCATAAAGTCCACCAGATTCCATGCTAGGGACCTTTACAGAATTCATCCCCTCCTAGACCTTAAAACATCAGTACTTCTTGTAAATGCTTTGGTGAGCCCCATATGGGGTTATGGCAATTCCCCGTTTGTATCACTGATTTTGAATTAAGATTAGATTAGATAAGAAGTTCACCCCATTGTGTAGTTATTTATGAGTTATTTGGGAATGGGGCCTAAGCATTAATGCTGCATTTTATAAAAAGAAATTGCTAATAAGAACCCCACATCAATGATAACTCTTATTTGGCCAGAGCAATATTTTTAATCATTCCTGTCTTGAAAATAATACTAAACTTTTAACATGATTATAAGGTTTCTGAAAATATAAAGAATTAAAAATCCCATTGTGGCATTGTGTAATTGTAGAGTATCCTCACTTGTGGAATTTATGCTCAGAATTGGTCCAAACTATATTTTTATAGTGCATAAAAGACAAAACATATATTATGAAAGTAAGTAAATCATATCAGGTCCTCTCATGTATTTAACTACATCTTTTCCTTTCCAGTTGATGAAAAATGTGTTTCTCAAAATGGTCTTTCATGTCTCAGTCCCATTAAGATGAATTATTGTTATCTGGCTGTTTGTTTTTAGAGATTTGCAACCAATCTTACAGAGCAATTTGACACATCAGAAACACACAAGGCATGGTCCGCACTGTCTACAGCGTTATATACCTATGCAATAATTTACTTCATGCTTTACCTTGCATATATCTAACAACATACTTTAATATATTTAACAATAGATATTAAATATAATGTATATTTATTTACATATGATTTTGTCGAACATATTTCTATAAATATAGTAATTGTAAAATGTAGCTCATGGTTATATCCTAGAGTTCCTTGCTGTTTCTGTTAGGCTTAGCTTTGAGTTGAAATGAATCCATGTGAGGATGCGCTCCTACAATGACACAAAAACCTATACAATACGAGTTGAATTTAAAAACATATTTTATTTTGAAGAATCCTCCTACTCCTACATTATTTGATTCAAAAGTATAGTCAGCAGATAGCATAGACCTCCAACCTAAGTACTACACTATCCTGATGGGAAGGTGTTTGCATTGTGTTCCTAACCGTAGTCTGTCAGAATGAGACCGAGGTTTTAAGATTCGTTAAAAAAGCCCAGCGGGGTTTTAAGCATTGTGCTTCACTACACACAACAGTCGTCAAGAAATCCAGACTACTAGACAGGGTCATTATTATTGGGGTTTTTTTTCTATTTCTGACTGCGTAATCCTTCTGTATATTGTGCGTCTACTTGAGACCCTGGGTGTTCACCATAACAATTCAATTCCCAAATGTGTTTCAAGAACAAAGTGGCAACTAAATGAGATCGTTGCAAAGCAGGTACAAAGAAGCGCCAAGACCTTGTGTGTCTGTGTTTTTAGAGTATATTGAGACTTCAAAAGACACCAAAAACAAAGACATGGAGGCAAATAAGGACGCAATGAAAAGATCAAAATAAATTCTCGGAAATTAAAGGTACAAGGAAACAACAGTCTTTTTGGTGTGTTTGTTAGTATATTGAGTCTTTAAATGCAGCCACAGCAAGGGGTTAAATAAGGACACACTTTAGAGAGCAAGATACATATTTTTCACTTTCAAAATTAATAAGAAGTGTAGCCACACTAAAATGGAGGTGTCCACTTATTATCTCGATTTCGAGTTAATAATCTTGATTTATCGACTTACCAATTTGATAATTCATTGTAATTAATGACTTAATAAGATAATATTACATTGGCAATATGGAAAACAAGGTCAAAAAGGGTGTCGGTCTACTAGCGCGAGCCACAAAGCCATCAGAGACACAAGTACACCGAAGTGGTCACCCATCCCAGTACTAACGTAGCTCATTTCTGCTTAACTTCAGTGAAGAGACATATACCCATCACAATGTGCCACAATTCATGAAAGTCCGCAGACAAAAAAAAAGGATTCCTAGAAGTGAGAGTCTCTCTAGAGCTCGCGCTTAAAAATTCATGTTAACCTTTTATACTCTACAAGACAAGCTGATCATGAGTGTGCTTTTTCCCTGACACTAACTCTCTGCCACAACTTTGACACAAAATACATTCAGTAGGATCAACTACAGGAAACTCTTCCCCACATGGGGTTATTATGTTATTGGGTCAGGTTTAGAAAAAGAAAGGTGGCTACCCCGTGTGAGGCGACCAGACTAGAAGAGCGATGAAAGGTATGGAGGTTGGTTCAGATTGCTTTGTATGTAAGAAGGTTGTATTTAAACAGCATAAGGTACTCAATGGGCAGCCAGTGTAGGTTACATGACTGAACCTATTCAGCCCACATAAAATGCAATAATAAGGCATCCTGAACTGTCTGGAGTCTACTAATGTTTGTAATGTTTAGTTTTTGACAGAATAAGGAATTAAACTTAAAATGTGACATTTTTTTTTGTCTAGGGGCGCCTGGCTGCTACTATTTCCCAACAGGACAGTTATCCTGATAACAAATTCTTTCATCCCCATGATGGTTTACGTTATAATACTGCAAGAATATTGCTGGGAGAGGGGTGTAGATGTATATCATGGAATGGAGTGGTCCTAAAACCGGGTCCTAAAGTGGTTATGTGGTCGAGTGAAAAGCATAACAAAATATCTATCATCAATTTTTTAGCCAGAGTATAATTTTCATTATAATTTTTCTTATTCTCTTACCAAATGAAGCTTTTCAATATGATATGCTTAGATAAAATATCACGAACCACTTAATTGGTTATGACCTACTAAATGGGTATCCAAGCAATTTCCTCTGACACCTGAACATACTTATTGACATTGTGACTACTACGCTTCTGTTAGAATAGATTTCCTTCTACAAGACTGGCACACAAGTGACTGCCTTATGGAAACAATAATGTGTAAGCCATCGGCTATACAGCATGTAATTTACAATCCTTTGTAGTAAAGGAAAGGGTAGCATTTATACAAGTGTCTTGGAAGAAGATGGCTTTATCAACATAAATTGTTTATAAATTCATAGCGAGATGCTTCTCATAGTTTTGATGAATTTGGCAATTTGATGGTTTTGAAGTAAACTCGATAAAGCAAGTATTGGGGGAATGATATGCTCTGACTCGGCATTTGGCCATAGACTAATACTGATAACCTGGTCATATTGCGTGTCAAACATTCTTTTGGGGTGTATGGTATGGTACCACAGAGGTTTATATCTTATCCGATTGTTATCAATCAAGGTCAGTCCTACTTTGACCTGTGCAAGCTGTTGTATGGCTTGTCCTAGGCTTCAGTACCCTAGCTGAACCAGTTTTTCCTGTACACAACCCTGCTTAGTAGAGTTATCAAGAGTCACAAAAACATACAGTTCCACTTCTATGCCGATGACACCTAGCTCTATGTCCATCTTGCTCATAAGGATACTGCTGCTGCATTTGGGAAATTCAATAGATGTGTTCACTGTTCACACTATTAAGGATCCCAGTAAACCAGTTTAACCAGTAATCCCAGTAATATTTGTGCTTTTGTTTGTTTCCAATGGTGTTGTTTACGTTGCAATGTTTGAAAATAGGTTAATACATATTCCCTATACTAGATGGCTCAGAACATTTATTAAACTCAAGAAACTGAGGTCTGACATTTCATACATTATGAAATAGCTAAAGATTAGAAACGCTTTAAAAGGGTTTAAACATTTAAAAACAATATTCTACCCTTTGAATACTAAGAAATGAAAGTCAGAAATGTAACATCAAGCAAACAAAATTGGGAGAAAAAGATAATTCGAGATATTTCATTATTATCATTATTTGTATTACAGGGTAATACAGATAAATGCAGAGGATCGTTTTAACAGATTTTTTTAAAGGATGAATTTTGGAAGCATTTATAACCCTTACATGAATTAAACTCCTTTAATTCATGTTGCTTGAGCCAAGCTATATCATAATGGTGGATCACTAACTAGTCAGTAACACAGCCACACAATTTTCACAGGTGATATTCTACTGAATTGAACAGCAATAAATTTATCTACGCACAACAGACTTTGAAATTGAACAATGACATGACTGTTTGAAAATTTGAGAGTAACAAACCACCAAACCTCTTAATAGAGGCACAGTTAAGGAACGACAATTACAAATGTTAAGTTCCTTGATCCAAAGTAATAATTTTAATACATGAGAAAAGCTTCAAATGAAATACAATCCAACAGTTTAGATCCGATAATATAGCTGAAAATGGTATAACTTGTCGTTTGGCAACAAAACAGTGGAACATCAACATATATGAAAAACCTTTATGGGAAGCTGTGGTACAGTGGGTCATCCCACCTCTAGGGCTGAGGTTCGAACCCGGACCCTATGTGAGAATGTTGGTAGGTGCTTGACAGTTTACAGGGCAAAATCTCGGCCAACTAGTATGTACTGGTTTCCCTCAAAACTATCCATTATGATATAACCTATACATTAATTGAATGTGACGTTAAACCCAAAATAAATAAATGAATACTAAATAAACAAACAAAGGAATGAACAAATAAATAAGAAGCAATTTACCCGAATTCTTCCACTTTTATCATAATCAGAATGTATCATCACCATGAAGCACATGGCCCCATTTTAACTTAGTAGACTTTCTTTATTTCTGAACTGATTATGAAATTTCTGGGTTTTTTTCAGTTGTGTCTGACAGGGATGTTCCACTGGAACTGACCAAAGAACCAACCCTATGACTCCTGAATTGATTAGCTGAGTCAGGGATCGTGGCCAAAAATCCAGAGAAAAGTGCGCAAATAACATAGGTCAGTTTCACCTCCCCAACAGATTAGTGCATCATTGCTTGTCTGGATCAAGATCGTTTCTCCATGATTAGACAGGAAACTGTAAGGACAAGTCATAAAGCCATAACTGACAAATTGTATCAAGTCACAACAAGCCGTAGTGACAAACTGACAAGACTGGACCAGTAACCTGACCCACCCAGACTAATCGGGATCAAAGCAACCCTATATAATCCCCTTGTGGCTGCTGTTACTCATCATTAATCACTGCAAAGCTGCCAGCTGCACACCAGAGAAACTTTTACAGAAGCTTAGGGCCCAGTTGTTTTTTATTGGGTCAAATATTTTGATGTTCATTCTGATTTGCAGACCAAAAATGACTCATCTGAACGTGGGACCACCCCACAGCCAGCTCCTTTACCACAGCCCCCGCCACTACCCAGGTGAAGAAGAAAGCCACCAAACCCCTGGGTCATGCCATTGATCCTTCAAAGAGAAGAAACAGTGTGCTGTAGGAACCTCCTGACCGACTAAAAACAGACAGATATCCCAGGCTACCAGAATTTTGACAGAATGCCACCTGCAGTTTTTTACCTCATTGAAGAAGGCATGAACCACTAAATCAAAAAAATAAGTCACCAATTTTAGGAAGCCCTTACAAGTTAGAATTGAAACTGGCAATAAGAGTAATAACAGCGAGACACCTGACAACAGGAAAAATGTAAGTCCTCACAGTATCACTGGTTAGTTGTCCGATGCAGACTACAGATCCCTTTGGGTAGATGCTGTGTAAAGTTGATCTTCATCAGAATCATATATATTTAATCACAGCAAGTTGAAGGGAAAGATCGAAGCACCCTGGATAGCACCCTGGGACTTTGGCCACCTAACCCCATAGGGGAGGGAGGTACAGCGTTGCACTATTTTTGCTGGGTGATGATGCCCCCTTCACCTTCATTCAATGACTTGTTAAATCCTACAGCAGAAGACAATTCACAAGGGAAGAGAGAATAGCAAACTACAGGATCTCCAGAGGTAGTAGGGTAGTGACTGCGTTTGGAATACTGGCAGGCAGATTCAAGGTCCTACTTGGCATGATGGAGCAAAGGGCAAAGGTTGTCAGAGACACTGTTTTTCACAACATCCTGAGGACACACCAAGACAGACCAGACAAGGCACCCACCTCAATAGATGACATAGCAGCCCTTCAAACGAATAAGAAGTATATGTGCCTGAGGAAAACTGCAGGAATCCTTTGAGGGAGGCAAAGGATCAATGAGTGCTACTAAAGGATTACTTCAAACAAGTTGGTGCATTAGCGGCAGGAGGACAGGATCCGAGATGTGACAAAGAACCAATCTGGGGACAGAAGAGGCAAGTATATATCAGTCCTTTTCAGGACTATTCCAAGCACCAATGTCCCGCAAATTTCCAACAAATTTGCCAAAAATCTCCCATAAATTCCAAACAAATTTCCAAGCAATTTACAAAAAAATCACAAGTCACATAATAATGTTTAATAATTTCAACACAATTCCACCGTCAGATTTTGTTCATATTTCAAAATCTTCTTTTTTTCAATCTATTCTTTAAAACTTTCAAAATATTTTTAACTTTAAAACTCCGCTGTCTTAAATTTTTTTTATAATTTTCAAAGTTTCTCAAAGGACAAAAAACAAATGTCAAGGAGGAGGAAACCCTTGCGGCTGGGTGGTTGGATGTGATGCGGTGTGTAGATGCAGGCCTCTTGATGTAAATGGTTGAGGTGTATCGAGCTGATGGTAGCTCTTGACTGACTGTATATTCCCAAAAAGGCTGGAGAAGCCTGAGATGCTGGGTGAACTTTTTTCACCTGTGACAGTTCCCACTGATGGTTGAAGGCCTAGGTTGTTGGTCAACGACAACTAAGTATGAAGCCTGCTGGCCTTTTGGCTGTTGTCCTCTTGACAGCTCTTGCTGAGGCCCTTTTTCAGATGTGGGTCTTCAAAATATTAAACTTGTCCTGAATCAAGTTCTGCCTCTCTGTCATTTCTTTGGTAGCCTGGCCAGACTTGGGCTGGGTTAATTTTTCATAGTGAGTCCTTTGGAATTCGAACCAAGTCTTGCACACTTTTACTCATGGGTTTTGTCATAACGCTCCTCATGATACTTGACAAAGTCCACTATAGCCTCCTGATCTGGTTCTGTTAAATAAATGTTTGTCATGTGTCCTTCCTTGCCCCTGGATTGGCACGTAGTAGATATGCTGGCCTTACCTTTACACTCTGTGTCCATTTCAGTTAAATTTCTCTCAGTTCTTGGTCTTTTTTGGCCACTGCCTCAACCATCTGTGTGTGGAGTTTCCACCCTCCTGGCTTGCCCCCTCTCCCCCCTCTGTTGTTTCTCTGCGCCCTTCGTCTTCCTTTCTTCTGTCTCCTCCCTTCTCCTCTGGATGTTTGCAGCTGTATCTCCCAACTCAAACTTTGTAGGTCTGTTTGTGGGACACATTCCTTCTCGACTTTTTAAGACCCATCTTATAAATAAAATCAAAGCAGTGTCTTAAACAAAACAAAAGCCTATCAGCTAGCCAGCAATAGTTATATCTGTACACTAAATCCTAAGTTAATTTGCAAAAAAGAAAAGCATACCTCAATGCTGCCAGTTAGTCCGTGTGAGTTGAAAATTCAAATGATACATTCCGTGCTCTAACTCACCTTTTATACCCCTACAGTTCCTCGAGCCCCAGAAGTTGGACAACTCAGAATGACCCCAAGGGGTCAAAGGTTAAACAAGCAAAGCGGGTAATGATATTTATTCACTAATAATTTCTCTACTTTTATTTACAGTTCTGTAGTTAGATTAAGACTGGCATAGGGTCACCTTAAGGTAAGGTAATTTAGGCTGACCTTAAGTAAAGGGGGGAAAACCCCGCAGATTTTTGGAAGACAATATATATGTGTTACTGAAAGTAGGTGACCCTATGCCAGTAAGATTCAAACTAATGTAAATTATAACATTGAATGACATGGTATTTGTAAATTTACAATAAAACCATGAACCAGCCATCACAGTAACTAAATTAGTATCACAGTCGTTAAATTAACATATTAATGTGACAAGCATTTAAGAGCACCAGTTATCATGACCATGAACATTACATTGAAGCTGGTTACTAATACACATTAAAATGACTTGGATAAAATAGTAAGTATCTTTCAAAAGTTAATAATATTTTAACCTTCAAAAGCACATAATAGTTACATAGACGTTTCACAATGTATGCATTCAAGTTATATAAAATTTGTTTAGATAGATCTGGAATGCAAGGTATAGGCTTGTCAGCCAGCATAATTAAACAACCTAGACCCTGGCTAGTATGTCAGGTACCTGGTGTACTTGCAGGTACAAGTTCAGTATTTAAGACAGTTAACCTTGACCTCCAGGTCATGAAGAAATTGTTATTATTACACTTATATTGCTGGTTAAAACACAAAATTCTTTAAAACGCAACAGAGTCATTTGGACCATGTCATGAGTATGTTAGTATAAAATTTTCTACAGAACTATATACAAGCCACAGTCGATTAACATTTACATCACTCAAAATTCACAGTGGTGAGCAAGTCCATGTTAGTATATTCTAGTTACACGTCAATGACTTCCATAATATCAGAGATATTTTAAGTTAAGTTACACACATACAAAGGGTCAATAGCCCAATGAGATGAATTAAATTTATTTACAGGGAACAAGCCCTATTCCATTACTGCTGTTACCTTCCAAATACAGTTCCATTTCAAGAACTCAGAGGTCGCCCTAAAGGACTAAGCAATATAGCCCCAGTCTCTCTCACCTTAAGACCTCGAGTTAGTAACGTTGGAACAGATTACTAAGTAATCGTATATGATAGAGGGCCTAACAAACTGTCTTACATTTAGAAATCACAGAGGATTACTAAGCTCCCAGTTGTAAAACACCAACATGCAGCAGCTTTCGCCCAAGGTAACAGAAGTGGCCTTGCTACACCACGACTTGTATGCTGTTATTGCTAGTTGAAGACAATCTGAAAATATAAAGTGAACACTGAGTACCTCAGAAGCCCATCTACCAGGGGTTGTGGACAACAATTACATACTTATATATATATGGGGTGGGTTCAAAACAAGTGGCTTCCATGAAATTCAAACGAGTGTGGCGCCAAATCCACACAAAGACTGGCTTTTATACCAAAATCTATTAACCGTAACCTCCTACAATGCATCTTGATGGTCTGGTGCCAGAACTGAGAGTTATGACCCCAGGCGGTCATATCCCCACAGTTCCTCGAGCCCCAGAAGTTGGACAACTCAGAATGACCCCAAGGGGTCAAAGGTTAAACAAGCAAAGCGGGTAATGATATTTATTCACTAATAATTTCTCTACTTTTATTTACAGTTCTGTAGTTAGATTAAGACTGGCATAGGGTCACCTTAAGGTAAGGTAATTTAGGCTGACCTTAAGTAAAGGGGGGAAAACCCCGCAGATTTTTGGAAGACAATATATATGTGTTACTGAAAGTAGGTGACCCTATGCCAGTAAGATTCAAACTAATGTAAATTATAACATTGAATGACATGGTATTTGTAAATTTACAATAAAACCATGAACCAGCCAAACCCCAATGGTAGAATAGTATTAGGAGACAGACAATTTTTCACGAAACATCTTGGCAACCTGGTCACCAGCATCAGTACTATCTGTAATATACCTCCACACACAGTCAGACGTCCAGGTGCCATGTTTCTGAATATTTTGAATTTGAACATTATTATTAAAAGCAAAGGTGGCACCTGAACGTCTGAAGGTGTGGAAGGTGAAACCAGCACCTGATAACCCAAGATTAGATAAAACTAGGGACAGGTGCCTTCTAACTTTGGTATCAGTAAGTGGAATCCAATCTGTGTTTGATTTGAACCTGAAATAGGGGCAAATTCGACCCTCTTGGGGTTAAGGCCAAGGCATTTGACAATGCATGGACTGGACAGATAGGTGACTTTGGAAGCCTAGGTATGGAGATTAGTTTCAACTGATTGTTTTTCTGCATGGTCTTTGACCACTTGATCATTATTATCACCTTTTCAGGTTTAAAAATTAAATCCCCTCTGGCTAGATGCCTCAGGGGTGAGAAGGCCCCAACACAGTGGGGAACTAAATTAGAGAGTCTCAGAAATGAGAAGAAACTGAGAAGATAAATTGCTTTGAAAATTTGGCCCATGTAGGTTAGATCACACTGGTGAACAATTCGTTTTAACAGAGCAATATCAATGATTTTGTTAAGCTTAACTGCAAAGGGGGCATGTATTTGTACTGCCCTCTGATACAA
Source organism: Sabellastarte sp. h YS-2021 (assembly GCA_964017235.1). Taxonomy (NCBI): domain Eukaryota; kingdom Metazoa; phylum Annelida; class Polychaeta; order Sabellida; family Sabellidae; genus Sabellastarte; species Sabellastarte sp. h YS-2021. Next base: position 145,708,180 of record OZ024928.1, read on the forward strand.
TTTTAACCTTTGGTCTGTGAAACAAGACACATCAAGACCATAAATAGTAAATGTTGATTTTATGGCTGACAGATAATTAGCCATTTGTGACACTTTTACACCATTAAAATGTAGACATTCCAGAAAGCAAAGCAGATTAAACACATTCACCTGATTCAATTCCCAGCTCATGAAAGTGACAAAAGCTAGGAATATACGAAATAAGGCAGCATAAGCTCTCTTTGTTGATTCACAAAAGGCTTGTGACAATCTGGAAGTAGCCAACAACGTCAAGTGTCTTGCCACAGGCTGTAACCCTACAATTTACAATGTACAACACATAGCAATTAGTACAATAGCACTTATTAGATTCCATCATGAGTAGCCAGCAAGTCTTGGCTGGTATGAATCCAGGTCACAGGATGTACTAGCTGTTGTAATTTTTGAATGTTATTATGTACAGTAAACCATCTAGATAAAAGGTCAGCTATGGAATTCTTCTTGCCTGCAATATGAACCACCTTCATATCTATGTTACATGTACTCAGCCACATAAAAATATTTCTGGCATATTTGGCCAGTACTACATCACGTGACCTGCCATTGTTTAGAACTGCCACTACCGCCTGGTTATCACAATTTATGACCACTCTTTGGCCAGCCCATTGGTTGTGCCAAACTTTTAGTGCCACTAGGATGTTGATCATTTCTAGTTGTGCTATGTTATGTTGTGACCAGCTGTTAGGCAGCTGTAAGGCATACACCTGATTTTCATAGATAGCACCCAGGCCTGTTGTACAGGCATCTAAATGTACAGCTTTTGTATAGGGATATTGAAAGAATGAGACACCATTGTACACGGATAGAAAGGTATTAAACCATTTCAGATCTTTGTGAAACTCTTGATTTAGTTGAATAATACTTTCAGAATAATGTTCACGCAATAAGCTGAGCATTCTATTCAAGAAAAACCTAGCATATTTGATACATTTGGCTATGTACAATAAAGACCCTAAAAGTGACTGTAACTCTTTTTTGGTGCAGGTCGATTTTTTGGACCATTGTACACACATTTGCTTAATGGAACTTAATTTTTCGCCAGGTATGGAGACAGAACAGTCTTCTGTGTTTACTAGGATACCCAAGCATACTACCTTGGTACTAGGGGCCACCAGCTTTTTCTGGCTAATAGTAAGACCTAGTTCTTGAAGGAGGTTTTGGAGGCGAGCAAATGAGTGCTGTATTTTTGAGGGTAAGGCCACACACAAAAAATCATCAATATAGTTCCAAATCTGGTGACCTTCCTGTTTCATAATATAGCGAACTGCATCGGATATTCGTTGAAAAATCAAAGAACCGTGTTTTAGGCCGAACGGCAGCGAAAAATCGATATAATACTGGCCCCAATGGAGGCCCAAAAGGTCCAAGTCCCCAGGATCAATGGGGACATGTCGAAATGCGCGACTAATATCGACTTTGAATATATGACAACCCCTACCTAGTTGTAAAACCTGATCAGTTATGTTATCCACCGATGGATAGGTCAGAACGAACTGTGTGCCTAAGTATTTATCTAGCTCAGCACCTGAGTTCACTGATTGGCCCTTGGGCCAGCTCAAATCCATAATAACCCGACGTTTGTCCGAGCTCGACTTGTCCCTGGTCATAAAGGGGCTGATGTGTAAGTTCAGTATGGGTGGGTCAACGTAAGGACCCCCCATGGCACCATGTTCAGTTTCTTCGGTTAGATATGTGTCAACATGGCTAGGAAATTGTAAGGCACTTTTATGATTAATCTTCTCTGTACTGATCACAGTTTCTCTATTAAAATCAAGAGGGAATCCGTACTTAATGAGCATGGGAAGTTCCCAGTCCCAATAGTCAACCAAATACTCCTCCCATTTCCGGAAGTTCAATTTTGAAGGAACAGGTATTTGCAACCCTCTGTAATTGTATCTACCATCGCTCCTAAGCTTTGAATGTAACTGCAATAAATCAGTACTTTCTTCATTTTTATTTGTGTCATATACACGGCTTTGTAACCCATAAGTAGGAATAAAGCCGAACAGTGGTTTATTCTGTGCCAGCAATATTTTATTTTGTTTGGCCCCTCTAGCCTCCCGCATGCGATACTTCTTACAACTACTGTGCATCTCGAGCGAATACTTGTCAACAGCACCCAGTTTAGAATTGGTCGTATCGCCTATGTGGACCCGGCGCGGACACTCTTCACTTTTTACATCAGAAGTCGTGTGTGATGGAGAACAAGGGCTATTTGAGTCATAATCGAGTTTCTTGCTGTGACATGGTGGAGTTGGTGCGTGAATTTCTTCGAATAAGACTGTCTTATTTATAGAATAAGAGGCATTCTTACCTTTATGAGCATTTTGACTCACAGTTTCCACATTCACACCTTTACTAGTTGTTGCATCATTTAATTCTACAAAGACACTATCGTCAGAGTTATTTTCAACACCATTACATACATTTGCCTCAGTTAATACTGCAAACCTGTTCGCATGAACTACATTGTGAACACCTTGACTTTGTTCACTACGTTTCACTGTATGATGTGAGGCCATATTGCCCATATTGACATCTTGACAATGTGTTTTAACACTTGTATGCGTGTTGTCACGCTGATTTAATTTTTAACACCTCTGTGTTTACCATAAACCTGTGAATTTTTGCCACCAACCATTTTGGCTGCATTACCAGTAACGGCTTGTGGTTTACATTTTTTGGCATTGGCAATACTGCCACGTTTTACTATATCAGAATAGGAAACTAGAGGTTTAGTTACCTTGTACACTGACATCAACCTATTGACATATTGCATCTCAAACAAATGGTTGTCATGAAAATTAGAATTATATATACACCTACTTTTATGTACAATTTCGCCTACTTTTTGAGCCACTGCATTACTGCAGTGGTTACTCAGTTTTTTGCTACATTTTTCTGAGTGCAAGACTTTGTGGTATGCGTACCGTCACAGTTACCACACACATGTCTGAAAAACTGACCAGCTGTGTTGTGGTGTGAGGGGTACTTGCAGGTACCTTCCTGGAAGTACCTGCAAGTAACCCCATTCTTAGAGTAAGAAGTTTTTTGCTTCTTAACCGTTGAGCGTGAGGTAGAGGTTTGACTTCCAGAAGTATGCCTTTGGGCATGGGCACGACGTATCCGATCAATCTTATCAGTATCAGTCCAGTTAAGCCTATCAGCCTCCATGTTGGTTAAAATAACAGCATGACAGGCTTTGGCCGAATCCCATGTAAAATCAGAGGCGTCCTCCATAATATTGCCTAAGTAGTCCAGCATACATGTTCTATTCTGCTCAGACTTTTCCTCTTGCATACACCGTACGAATCCGGAAACCCATTGGGTGATGGTCAAATCGTCGTAACTAGGACGAGTTTTGTGTGTGCCTGTTAGTATGAAATGTTGTGGCCAATCTACTGATTTTTTGACAAAAATTTCACCAGGACCGCCTCTCTGCGATTTGACCCTACCTTTACTGGCTGATTTGTTAAGGTGGCGTAATTCTGTCAAGCGTTTCTCAACCTCATGCTGAATGGATTCATTAGTCCTCAAGAACGACATTGAGGGGACCACACTCTGGGAAGAAGCCATTTCCGTATCGGTACCGTGTAAAACTGTATCATACTGTGATTGAGCTTGGGAAGTGCCAGGCAGACTTACGTGTGAGCTACCCTGTTCAAGTGCAGCTTCTGTGCGCTGCACCCTCCCATCCATGGCCTCCATTTTTTCGCCAATTTTACGTAATTGTAACAGAATCTGATCAGAAGCCGTAATGTCATCGCCAGGGGAGGGGGGTGCAGGCAAAGGGTCAGCACTAGAAAAGGACTCACCTGCTGTCTTCATGCATTTCTTTCCCACCGGACGAGCATGTTCCTCTTGGCATTTGGAGCAATGAAACACTTTAGGCATTTTGTTAATTGAACTGAGCAAAAAAAATAAAACTTAAAACATGTAAAAGATAAAATACTAAAATATAAAACTTATGCAACGATGCTCAGTTCAAAACAAGTGGCTTCCATGAAATCCAAACGAGTGTGGCGCCAAATCCACACAAAGACTGGCTTTTATACCAAAATCTATTAACCGTAACCTCCCACAATGCATCTTGATGGTCTGGTGCCAGAACTGAGAGTTATGACCCCAGGCGGTCATATCCCCAGATCACATAACCGTCAAGCTGTGAGTTGGTAAACTGAAGCTGGCCTGTCCTATACAATTCCCAGGTGGTCTGTTGCTATAATCGGCTTTTTGGTTTCCTTTAAAGCCTTGTTCTGTGACTAAGGACTGGTTTCCTTTCAAGTACAGTCAGTATTGTTCTACAGCCTCACGTGAAGAGATGTCCGGGTACTTGACTATGACAGGCTAACAAGTGTTTACAGACAAGATGGTAACAGTATAGGACAGGTGTGGAAGTGACTATGACAAGACATAAACAGGCAAGACAGGACAGTTACCAGGTGGGCAGAGCTACGATCGGGATCAACAGTCGTGAAGGGTCGATGAAATATCAACATGTTCCATATTTTGCTGGGACCACCATGACAAGCCGTCAAATCACAACCAATCCTAACTGATTCTGTAAACACTGCTCCAGATCCTCAAAAAATTCATAGTTATTGACAAGACCAGTGGGTCCAGTGGGTTCCAGTGGAACACCCCTATGAGCTGATTGTATCACATTGGATTGTATCAGTTTTAATTCAGTGAAAATTGAGTAGGCATAGCAAAAGTAAAAGGCAAAGCTACTTTTACTTTTCTCTCTATTTTTATGTCTGACACAGTAAACATGTTGTGACATACGAAAATTGCATGATTTTCATGAAAAAACCCTACTTTCATGTTTCTACTTCTAAATCTGATGGCATGACCAAATATTTGTAGTTTGCAATGATCCTGTGTTAAACTTTGAATTGGTTTTACTGGAATAAGAAGCTTTGTGAGCAGGTGCTAAACTGGTAATAATGAAACAAGAAAAGACATCTATTCATTAAGTGAACCACATCCAATAAATATCTCCTGGGACAGATTAGTAGAAAAAATAGCTTTGATCATGCATTCAGTGAAAACAAGCCTCTATTTAATCAGATAGAATTTTTCACTTAGTCGCTCTCTAAATAGAATCAAATTATCTAAATTTCAGTCAACAAGACCCATCCCATTTCATGTAACCAACGTGGGTATTTTCTTTTCTCGGAGTGTTTTTTTTATAAAATTCATTCAAACACAGAGGGCAGATATTTAAGGGCCTAATCCATAAATCCTTTAGGAAATTTCCTAATTGCAGAAAAAAACGGGAATCTGTGGCAGATTTCAGGTTTTCTGTAAACAGCAACATGGATTATGGGCCATCCCCAAAGGAGGGCATGCAGTTCTGATAAGGAAGCTTCCGTTTGATTTGATTTGAAAGAGTAGCATGTTTTTGATACTCTGAAAACCTGTTTCCCAATTTATATAAAAACACTGTTACTGGTGTCATATTTGTGCAAAATGTGGCCAAGAAAACTAGTTTTTACAATTATACCTAAATATATATCCTTCATTTCTATGGTGTGTAATTCCTTCATAGAAAAACATGGCATCTTTAAACGTTCAAATTTGCACAAAGAAAAATCTCTTTTCAGTAGACTGGCATGGACTACTGCTGTCCGGTTTAATATGGAGCATTTTTAACAGTAGAAATTCTGTAACATTTTACAACTAAAATCAATACTGAATTTGTAATCTGTAGAAATTCCGTAACATTTTATAACTAGTATCAATATTGAATCTTTTATTCTGTAGAAATTTGATGACATTTACAACAAGTATCACTAAGAATACTATAATTCTGTAAGAATTTAATAACCTTTTACAACTTTTATCGAGAAAGAATTATTTTTAACTGTAGCCATTCAATAACATTTTAGAAAATGTTTAATATTTCAGTTCCCAAGAAGTAATAAGAGAGGCAGCATGGGATATATAATATTTATTTTTCTAACTTACTACCTGATCTTGACCAGGCACAAATATAGCATTTTAAAATTTATTTTAAAAGTTTATTTAATAATGTATGTTGTATCCTAACTGGCCAAAGAACCTGCCTGGCGAAATTCCTAAGTAAATTGAAATTGAACCGAAATCAGCTCCAAGGTCACACAGCTGACCTGATGTTTAGAAGGTCAATATCACAACATGACAAACGGTCAAAGAAAGGCAGGCAGCTTGGGTAGTAATTATTAAATTATCTTTCTTAAGTCCATGGGTTCTATATCAAATGACTCCCCAACCCACCGGCCAATCAAGCAACAATTAGATCATGAAAGCAGGTCATGGAGCAATGACCTCCAAGGTCAAACCAGAGGTCAAATCAAACTAACAAACGCACCAAGTCAAGGTAAAGTGGCCAGAAATGATAGTGTGTCCCCAGCTGATGACCCATAAAGGGGGTTATAATTAAAATATTTAAGGATTAGTATTTATATTTGTATCATACTGACAGTACTGTGTAATCACAGTGTACAGGGTGAAAATAGAAACCACCCAAACCCAAGTAGTGGTTAGGAACGTAGCCTATTGAAATGCAAGGGCCACAGGGGAGGAGGTAGTGATAGCAGATGAAAGATAAGTCCAGATGGCATCTGACTTCCAGGTGCCATGTTTCATTATGTGCTCCAAAGGAACACCATAACTGAAGGCCCAAGCAGCCCCAGCCCTACGAAAGTCATGTAATGTAAGTACTCTTTCCAGACAAAGAGACCTAGAATTGTCTTTCAGATGTTTACGAGCCACAGAATCAGTCAGTGGAACCAATCCTTTACTTCTAGGGATAAAAAAGACTAGACAATTTTCAGTAGCTTGGAATCTGTGAAACATAACTTTTAGGGCCAGGATGGGACACAGGTTCGAGCCTGCTAAATCTGGCAGAGAAACAGTGGCAAAGTCTTTGCTATTCTGCATTGTCTTGGACCATTTTAACAATAATACAGCACCCGTTTCCCCAAAAATTACATATCCACGAGCCAACTGTCTAGTATGGTCAAATGAAGCCATTGAGTGTGGCAAGACATTAGATAGCCTGAGAAATGAAAAGAAAACCACTAGGTACAGGGGTCTAAACACCACTGGAAATTGGAAACTGTCACATTGTTTGATAATACGTTCCAATAATGGAACATCTAAGTGAGCAGAAATTCTAGGGTTAATGGAGCTTGAATTTTTAAAGCTTTCAGAAAGAGGGACAATCTTTCGTCTCTGAAAGCATTGGTATCTAAGCCATGTAAGATATGCAGGGCTCTGATAGCTGTCAGATAATTCTGTGACTGAGAATAAGCGATACCATTATGGTTTAAATACTCTAGAAATGCTAGTAGCAAAAGAACATTCACCTGATAGAAAGGCAGCCCAGCTACCACCTGGAAAAGCCATGAAATCCATGCACATTCTGCGATATTGCCTCAAAGTGGAAGGCCTAAAACCTGACAAAAGCTTATCAACAGCAGAGGTGGCCAGCTGGGCTGCGCTTCCCATATCATCTACAACACAAAAAATTCAACTATATATTATGATTCAACAGTGTGGTTCCAAATGAGTTGGAATCCAACTGGGTTCTGGCAATATATAGAAAAGGTCCTTATAATTTTCTGCAGTAAATTGCTTTAAAGTGTTGCTTTTGCCTGGTATGTGTACAACTATTATGTGTATGTTAAAAATAGCACAAATAAGCCAAGGTCACTTCTAAATTGGGCAGTAATTAATATTTTCTTGGTGTCCACATTATCCCTTAAAAGTTGCAACATTGTATTAAGAAAAAAATCTGGAATGTTCCACACATTTAGAGACATACAGGAGAGAGCCAAGCAACGATTGAACGTCCCTCTTGCTGCAGTATGCTTTGGAATTCCAGTCTGCACACAACTGAACAATTTCTGCCAGCTTATCACTTGGAACTGAAATGGTTTTTTGAACGGAATCCACTAGAATGCCCAAGCAAGTAACTGCAGTGGATGGTGGAACTAATTTTTTTATATTAATATCTAGTCCTACTTCTCCCAATAGTTTCTTCAAAAATTGGAAGAAAGCATCCATTTGAGAGGACAGGCCAGTATATATTAAATCATCTATATAGTTAAGGGGAATCCAAACTCATGTAAATCACATAGTTGTTGGTCCCAGTAATTGGATAGATAATGCCTCCAAGCCTTAATGTTAAGACCAGACTGGACTGGTATACGGCAGTGTAAATAGTTTGGAAGCTTGCTGTCTCTAATTAACTGGTGGGCCTGCAATATATGAGGTTTATTATCCCATTGCACTCCTTCTCCTGTATAGAGCTTTAAAGCAGATTTTGTTAAAAATCTGAAATATTTAGTATTTTGTTGAAGACCAGATTGGTGAAACATATGGCCATATGGTGCATCATATTCAACACTAGATAGAGACTCCAAACTTGAGTCTTGATATTGAGGTTCTAAGTTTCTGGTTTGCATATGTTGTCCAATAGACTGGTGCATACTGAGATAATCTTTGGGTGTGTTTTGACTAACAGTTGTGACATGTTGCATACATCCTTAGATTCCCCATCAGAAAACCCATTTTGTTTTGTTTTTTCCCACCAAAATATTTTGACCTGCATGGCCAACCTGGGCTGATTCATGCAATTATGCATGTTTCACATGCTATTCCCTGTATCTGTCTCTTCCACAACTGTATCAATAGCATCCAAATACTGTAAAACATGGAACCTGTGTTTTGACAAAATATCCGGCTTTTCAATGTCCACCCCAGCCACACTGCCATCAGGCCAAGTTTTTCGACAATTTTTTGTAATACTACTCATATTTGCAGCAGTGTGCTTACCAGGGGCTGTGACTAATTCTTGCTGAGAAACTTAACATAGTTTGGCTTATGGGCAATTGCAATTGTATTAGTATTGCTATGACATTGGTTATTGCCTACTGTGCATGACTTTTGTTTGTTAGTAACCCCAAAATTCCTCTCAGCCGGATGGTAGACAAAAGTATTCATCTTCCCATCTGAAGCTAATACCTGAGCATACGACGTATCTGGCTTTACTTTGTCAAAGGTTTTACACTGTTTAAATCAATGTATTGCTTGATCTTTTGAAGCATTTGATTCTTGCCTACTTAAGGAAAACGCTGTGTTGACCCACCCTGTCTTATTCTTTTTTTGTCATTTTCTTGGTCTTATTCCTACAATTTTGTTCGGAATGTGGGTAAGTTTTACCAGTTTGTTGAAAACAGATATGTCTGTAAGTAACACCTTTTGTATCATGTGACCATACTTTTGGCTTTCTTTTGAAAATTTAAAACTTCCTCAGAAGTGTCAACTACATGTCTTTGAGCATTTGCTTGCCTAATCCTGTCTAATTTTTCAGTTTCAGTGTAATTTTTGACTTCTCCTTGTTCCATTCTACAAAGAAGAACTGCGCGACTGGCTCGTGCCGCATCCCAAGAGAAGTCATTGGCGTCCTCCATAAGAGCAATCAAATAATCAAGCATATGCTCCTTGACTTGGGAATCTTGCTCTTCTCTTAGGATCCGACAGAAGCCAGCCACCCATTGAACTACTGAGAGTTGATCATATTGAATTCTCTCTTTTTTAAAGCCGGACAGTACAAATTATTGTGGCCATTTAACACGGTTCGAAACCAAGACCTCTACAGGGCCACCCCTAAGAGATTTAATTTTTGTACCTGTAGTTGTATTTGAGCCAAATCTCTCAGTCTCTGGTCCACTTGACTTTGGATGAACGCATCCTGTCTAATACACTGTAAACTAGACATGCCAGATGGAGGGCACTGATTTGGTGGCAGTGTGACCGGGGTAACTTGAGTACTGGACTTCTTTTTGGAAACTCCCTTCTTTTTTTCGGATCCGAATCTTTCTTAACTTTTTTGTTTTCAAGTACATTTAGTCTGTCACTGATAGATGAAAACTGTGCTAGAATTTGAACGTTTATTGCCTGCTGAGTGGCAGCATCTGACAAAGCATTTCCAGCAGACGAAGTACTTTGAGTACTGGAAGTACTTTGTTTACCTTCTTTGCTGGAAGTTTGTTCACTGTCAGAACTTTCTACAACCGCACTGCAATCAAGCTCAAATACAACAGAATCATCTGAATCCGAATTCTGATTATTCTGTGAAATTTTTGACATAAAATCCGAATCAGTTGACATATGAATCTGTACAGGGAGTCAGACTGTATCAGTACCAGAACGCAAGTTATAAATTATGCCGTTTGTCAGCCTCTGCCATTATACACACAACATAAATATAAAATGTAGAATAAAATAATAAATGTAAAACCACTCAGTCTAAAACCACTAAAACTTGTCAAAGTTGCACTTGAAGTTGCACTTGAAGTTGAAAATCGTTCTTGATTTTTTTTCTGATGTGTGCCCATGTGCCTCCAACTTCAAAATGGAAGAATGACAAGGGTTTACAGATGAGAACCAAGGATGGACCAATCAGAAACAGCCACATGTATATTGGTACAAAGTAAAATAATTTAAAGTAATAACCAAATTCTTCAGAACTGGCCTAGCCCACCTAGCTGTGGCCCCAAAGTGTCATTTTTATCCGACAAAATATCCAGCATTCTATGATTACTTTTAGTCACTGATTCTTTTGAGCTTTTTGAGTTTCCTTCTCTGGCTGACCCACTTACGTATCATCTTTCATGTATCAAGGCATGCTTGGACATTCTTCTTGCATCAGTCACTAAGTTATGTAAACTATTTTATATGTAGTGGTTTTGTTCCAGATAGTTCAAAAAGCCTTTTGTGCATGTTATGCTTTCAAGTTGCAACAGGAAAAGAGAAAAAGTAAAACAAATGTATTTAACAACTAAAATGATAATGACAGTCAACTGAAATAGATGATACAATATTGTATTTAACAACTAAAATAATAATTACAGTCAGCTGAAATAGATCACAATATTACAAATTAAAATAATGAAAGCAATCTGGCCTGGCAACAGTCATATCTACAAAATTAACAGTTAAGTTTGTCTACTGTATCTAGCAATCTGTCCTGTGATCCATTTGGCGTCCACTGACACACAAATGTTTGTATCCTGTGATCCGTTCAGTATCTAATATAATGAACTGTCCAAATGGGTGATCTTTTCAATGCCTACTAACACAAAATATCAAAATCCAGAATCAGAATGTCTGCACAATTATGTTGTTCCCTACAGAATATGAACAATATCCAACATGAAGCAAATCCATAGTTTGGTAGATCCACACACTATATCCATATCCAACACTACACTGAACTGGGGCCAGCTTTTCAACCCTTTATATACTGGAGATCGTGGGAGATTCTAGAAAAATGTTAACAGTACAGACTGAAAGGTTCTAGAAAGAAATCTTAGCATGTCAAAACATTTCCAAGGCATTCAGGGTTGTTTCCCACCATCTATAAACAGAATATTCCAAGTTTGCACAAGGGAGGTCAGCACTAGCTAGACCAATTATGTAAACTTTAGGAAAAATCAACAACTGAATGACCTTAATGAATGACAATACACACAACACTTTCCTTAGAAAAAATTTGGAAGCCAAAGACTTACAGAATTGTACAAATTTATTTTTTATTGCTAGCAAATATACATATACATACACAGGTTTTTCCAATCTACTAACCATACGCAGTACACAAATCATACTTTAAACATAGTTTCTGGATAAATGACGAATGGGATGTTCAACAACATCATTACACTACAGTAAAACTGCATCTGCGCCCACATCACCAGTGTCCACAGCTAGCTGGAATAGCTTACCGAAGTTAGGAGCAGTTAGTACAGGCTCCAAACACAGCTTGTTTTTTCGTTTGTCAAATGCTTTTTGACAAGCCTCAGACATGATATTTTACACCTTGTTTCAATAGCTGAGTCAGTAGAGCAGTAGCCTCTGAGAAATTTTCTATAATAGCCTTCCATTCCCAGAACCTCATTAAACTTTTCTTATTTTCAGGAATGGGGTAGTCATTGATGCTTTTACCTTTTGCCTTAATTGGTGTCACAACTCCATGACCTATCACATACCCTGCGTAAACCACCTTTGCTTTTACAAAGTTTCTCTTTGACAAATTCACAGTAACGTTAACTTGCTTGAGCTGAAATAAAATTTGTTCAAGTCTTTTTAAATGTTCTTCCCAAATTTCACTAAAGATCACAATATCATCCACATACACTTCAAGACCTTCGAAGGGTCTCAAACACATATTTATTAGTCTCTGGTATGTAGCTGGGGACTTTTTCATACCAAATGGCATTACCTTGTGCTAGTATAAATCATCGGGAGTTAAAGAGCTGATATTTCTTTAGCACACTCAGTAAGAGATACTAACCAGTAACCTTTGAGTAAATCACACTTTGTGATATATTTGGCTTTACCACTCAAATCACTACAGCTTTCCATTCTTGGGATAGGAAATAAAATGGTTTTTCTCAAAACATTAACTTTTCCATAATCGATGCAATATCTGATTGAACCATCTGGTTTCAGGACTAAGACACAGGGAGATGCCCAACTACTTTGACTTGGTTCAATGATATCTTTGTCCAACAGTATTGCACTTCTGGCCTTAATGTTTCAAGTTTGATTTGGTTTAAACAATACATATAAAGTTTGACTGGACTGGCTTTGCATGAGTACATTGGTCTTTTTAGGGACATCTGGAAATACTGACTTATACTTCAAGAGTAACTCAATAAGCGGGATCCTCTTAACTGGAAGTACATGATTCAGTTTTGTTTCTAAATCAGCAAGAACCTGATTTTACATTCAACTTCAACATTAGGAGTGTCACCTTATGCATCAGGCTACTTGATGTGGTCACAGCTGGGTTCACTTTCTTCTGTCTGGGGTTTTGATAACATAATGCAAATAGCCTACTCTCTTTAACACTATGTATGGTCCATGATATCTGGCCTGTAATGTGCTTCCCTGGACAGGTAATATTACTAAAATCTTGTCTCTTGGTTTGAAAACACAGTTTTGTGACTTCCTATCATAAAGCATCTTCATTTTCTACTGAGAATTTTTCAATATTTGCTGTGCCAGCTCTCAAGCCTTTTCAACCTACTTCTAAATTTTGAGACATAATCCATCAAGTTTAGGCTGTCAGTATCCTTAGATAATCAATTTTCTTCCAATAACTTGAGGACCATGGACTGAATGACCAAAGACAAACCCAATTGGACTAAAGTCTAAAACTCTTGAACTGAATCCCCAACTGCAAACAATAATAAGCTTATGCCTTCATCCCAGTCTTTTTCATTGTTTGGAAAAGTTGAATGGAACCTTTCAACACATTTGATGCCTAAATGACCACCTATTGAAGACTCATAAGCTAAGTTCAATATATCACTATTGTACACTTTTGCCCAAAAGTCTGTACCAACTTTTCTAGACCATTTGTCAAAGTATACTTCTTTCTCATGGGCAAATTCAACATGAGTTTCACATCCTTGTTTATGGTAATTTCTGAATTTTCGATGATATGCTTCTGGTACCAACACATATGTTTTTAAAATAGCATTTTTCATCCAGCCATACTCCACACATGCAGAAATTGCCAAAATTGTATAGGCCTCTTGGGCTTTCCCAGAAGCAGAACGCTCAAAGTGTTAAAAGAACATTCAAAGTGTTAAAAGTACTTATCAAATTCTAATTCATTAAAAGGTGGTACCAATCACACATTTTACCCAAATCAAATTTGGAAGCCAAGGACTCTTCATGGGCAATGTGGTGGGCATGGAGTTCTAAAGCTTTCATTTCTATTTCATGTGCAACCTGAATTTTTGAGCCTCAAGCTCTTCCTTATGCTTTCTGTTTCATTTTACAAGCTTCTAGAACCTCTATAGATGGTGACTGTACAGACTCTTTAGCACTAGCCATTTTGAGCATTTTTGACTGTAATAGATTTTCCAGCAAAATAAAAAAGTTTTAAATATGTTAAATAGTTAGACCAAATAGCTGGATCCATTGGTTGATCCCAGACCAGCTCCCAATTTTCCTATTACGGTCACAGGGCAAGCAAAGTAGCAATTACCTGTTGCTTTTGCGTTGTAACAGGAATTCTAATTCTAATTCGACTTTTATAGCGCTTAATAGCAATATGCAAATTCAAAATCCAGGAACAGAAATAGGTCGGCATCACGGAGAAGCCATAAGAGAAAATGAGCTGAGGAGGATAAGCCTTTGCATAGAGATAGGTTTTGAGCTTCTTTCAAAAAGAGGCAACAGTGGGTGATGCACGAATGTCTTCAGGAAGTGAATTCCAAACAGTGGGAGCATCAAAGGTAAAACTGAAACCAAACTGCTTAGTGGACTTGTGAATTGTAGGTTGAAATTTTGGTACATTTAGGAAATTGGCAACACTCTGACTATGTCTAGTATTGTAAGTAGTGTGGTATGTGGATAGATATGGAGCGAAATATTTAGGGAAACCAGTATGAATAAACTTGTACACCAGGGTAGCCAGTTTGAACTCTGAGCGAAACTGAACAGCGAGCCAATGGAGTTTCTTGAGTACTGGAGTTATCCGAGTATATTTACTCGAATTTGTAACAATTCTAGCTGCACTATTTTGGATAGACTGTAATCTATGAAGATTGAATTTGGAGAGACTCCCGAAAAGTGAGTTACAGTAGTCCAACCGACTACTAACAAAAGCATTGGCAACCATCACAGCTGCATCCTGAGTCAAGAACTGCCTAATATTTATAAAATCCCTCAGTTGCATAAAGCAGCTTTTACAAACATTCTGGACGTGTTTAGAGAAAGAAAAATCAGAGTCAAACCACACACCCAGGTTTCTGACTGACTCGATGGGGTGAAGGGGGGGTTGCCCAAGATGTCAATTGGAAAACATGGAAAAGACAGAAAGTAAAACCTAACAAATTTATTTAACAATTAAAATAATACAGCCAAATGAGATAATATCAATAGTTCTTGCAAAAAACAGTAATAAAACCAATCTGACCTGACCACATAATTTACAGTTAAGTTTGTCCACTGTATCCAGCAATCTGTCCTGAGATCCGTTTGGCATTCACTAACACACAAATGTCAATATCCTGTGATCCTTTTAATGTCCACTAACACAAAATATTTATATCTAGATATTCAGAGTGTCTTCACAACTATGCTGTTCACTCCAGAATGTGGACAATATCCAAAATACAGCAATTCTACTCTCTGGTAGATCCACATACTATATCCAATAGAGTTCACCACAAAATGCTTATATCTAGTAGTTGAAACAAAATGTAGCAGTCCATAGGGTACGACAGCATTGCAACATTAAAACACAATTAACTTTCTTTACAGCAAGCAAAATCCATAATAATAATATAGTCAGGCTTACAGCACTTATATACAGCTGGGAAATGACCAGAAGGTTATAGAAATCACTTGGTGATACACTGTTGATGAGGTTCTAGAAACCTATTTATAAATAGATCACTCTGGCAGAGTGTAACAAACATCAGTACTCACTTGACCCTTTCTGTAGAATACAGAAAAATTCAATGAACTTATATAGCAACACACAAACCATGCATTGGCATGTGCCCATTTATCGAACAGTGTCCATGGATAATTTTCATGTTCATGCTTTTGAATATTTACCTTATGATCTTTCTTTAAAGATTGATATTCTGAGATTCAGCCAACTTTTATACACACAAATTTCTTCTTGGAATTTCACACAATTGCTTTCTATATTGCTGAATCTCCAGAAGTATATGGCTTCCCTTCAAAATCTGTAACAATGATAAGCGCAGTTTAAGTATAGGATATTTTTTGCCAACTACATCATCTTTACATAGATATTAACATAGAATATTAAAGTTTTGAAAATGTAATTAACCCCTGTCTTGTGGTGTATTTGTGTTTAGAGATACCATTGTTTTTTTTAAATGTACAAAACTATTATGGGATAAACCTGAAATAATGTGGAGTGAAGGTGTACGAGGACCACTCTTTAACAACTGGTCTGTTAGGATGGAGATGTGTGAGAGCACCTGTATGAAGAAAGTATTTTGGGGCAATTTAATGTTAGCCAGCTTTTTTTCATTGAAAGTAGCTCCTAAAGGAAACATTAACCTTTTTTCATATATAAACATTGCTACCCAATAAAATACCCCATGTATTGGCTCACATCTTCTTTATTCACCCCAAAAGGATTGCAACAGACAAAGCTACAAATTCCAACTCACCAACAGGGGAACAAAGCAATTATATTTATGGGGGTCTCTTACATAATGTGTCCCAAAACATAGAAACTGCGTGGATTTTTTTCAGGAAGCATTCGGTAACTAACTGCAGAGATTACTGCTGTAGAGGGAAAACTCTTTTGAACTAAGTACTTCCCGTATCTGTATTGAAGGGCTAATTGGGTTTAGGTGCACGATGAATTATTAGAATACAAAACACATTTGCTATAATAACCCCAAAGTCAATAAAAATATTTATTTTAAAACCCTTTTCTCTTTTTCCAATAACCTTGATTAGAAATTTAACGTGCGTGTGTAAATCTGTCCATGAATGCAAGTGTTAGGCTTGACACACACAATGCAGATTGTTGTTGAAAACAGTTACACAACAACATAATAACATGTAGCTCTGGTCTTTATCCTCATAAAAGGGCACATCGATCAAGGAGAAAATGTGTATGTAAAATAGATTAATGTTTCATTATTTTTTTTTTAATTTTGACATCACAGTGGAAAAAAGATCCATTCTCAGGGCCGAAAAAAGCTGAAATGGAATTATAAATTTTATTTTTCATTAGTGACATAAATATAAAATGCACTAATATAGGTATTTTATCAATATCAAGTATTTTATAAAACACAAATATAAAATTAAAGTAATTATTCGTGTTATCATTTATATTACAGTTATCAGCAGCAGCCCAGCCCAACTCAGGCCAGATCCGATTACACCTAAGTGACCTTGCCAAAAGATCAAGGTCATAACATATGATTTATTAAAACGACTAGGTCCAACATGGTAATGCAATCACTTTAAAGTATTTTCAAGTATTTTACAAAACACACATAAAATTATGGTAATTATTGATCTTATTATTTATGTTACAATTATCAGCAGCAGGTCTGCCCAACTTAGGCCCAGCTCAGATTACACCTAAGTGACCTTGCTACAAAGGTCACTTCTACATCCAATAAGGTAATATAGACATTTTCATTAGAGTTAGACCAGGCAATATCCTTAAAAATTTTGATGAGTTAACTTACAAGGTCAAAAAGTGTAAATAGACGAGTAAAAATACAAAACCTGCCTGAAAATAAATTAACCAAAATACACAATTTACAAAGAATAACTGAAAGTCTAATATAATGAAGATTTCCTGGGAAGACGTCAGTTGATGTAAACTAAAGCTCAACAGAAAGTGTCATCAGAAACCACTGCTTCCAGCAATCAAGGGATCACGAGGGAAGACGTCAGCTCCTAACGACGGGAGCCCTGTCCCAAAGAAGCCACAGCAGCCAACTTCTACAGCATGCTAATAAAGAGTCCAAAATGACGTCAACCAAAGCAGTGTTGATGGCTCAGTCCTGATCAGTAATATCCTGAGACTCGTCAACCACTAGATGATGCAATCCAGTTGCCTCAAAGAGGTCAGCTTCCTAATATACTGTAAAACTAAGTCCCAAACCATGAAGTGGTTGTTTAAGTCGTAACACAACATAATTGGGTCACTTCCCACCCTCAGCACTGTAATAACTCAAACCCAGAGCTTCTACTAACAAGCCACAAGTCATGAAGATCCACGCTAGCGACAGAAGATTCAAGGACAACTTGAGTTAGATACACCATGATCAATAGACAACAGGCCATTGTCCAGGCCACTGAAGACCCTAACACCAGCCGTGCAAAACCATTCTAGTACAAGCAGAAGGAGAAACAGCAGCTATCACAGGAGGACAAGAGAAGGAGAAACTGAGAGCTAACTAAGCAGTAGCTGACACCTGCACTTCAGCACCACAGGTCCAATGGGGTAGGACACCCTCTAAGCAGACAGGAATGTAACAGGGGAGGGAAATGACCCAGCCATAACCCCTCCAGGAGGTTACAGCTCACCAGCCAGACACTTGAACTTACCAAAACTAATGTGAGAGCCAGGAAACTGGCCCCAACCCTATTACAACCAAAAGAAGAGAAAAATGGGCAAAGAGAAAAAAAGAGATGGGAAGGGGGGGGGGGGCAATTTTTTTTTGCTCCACGTCAGTTGACGTCCAAATGTACTATGACAAATACAATCCCAATTTTACAGGCCATGTGTCTGAAAAGCTCAATCCCCGTCTGTACCTACAGGGTTTTCCCAGAATGAGCATATATACACCCAAATGCACAGCTACATTATCACTAAGAAAGGACAGTGGAGTTACGGTTCACTATAGTATCAGTAAAGCCAAGAAATGTTACCTTCTGGACCAAAGTTTCAATTTAGGGTATGCCCCTATACGTAGTTTTAAACAGTGTAAAAATTCTGTGCAGCTTTTATCATAGATTTAGAAATGTAATTAAATGTGACAGAATTTCTGACATTCCACACCAGTTTCTCTTATTTTGCTGTTTGGGAACTCGATCTTTTCATTACAAA
Source organism: Sabellastarte sp. h YS-2021 (assembly GCA_964017235.1). Taxonomy (NCBI): domain Eukaryota; kingdom Metazoa; phylum Annelida; class Polychaeta; order Sabellida; family Sabellidae; genus Sabellastarte; species Sabellastarte sp. h YS-2021. The sequence goes on from OZ024928.1 coordinate 145,726,853, forward strand.
TGGTCTTATACCCATCGCAAACTATAATTAAACTACTTGCATTCATTGTAAACTGTAACCGATCCTTATTTGATCTTGTGTTCAGGAAGCTATTGAATGATCTTCTAAATCTTCTTCTTAAATGTCAGTTCCCCTAAAGGCACTCTCCCTCTCCCCCAAAAAGCAGTCAAGCAACAGTCAGAGGTTAATAGTAATTTGTTATACAATAACAATGGTATAGACATTTAAAGTTGCACAATTAATATTACCCAGTACTGTACAGATCCAATTTTCCATACACAAAGTCAAATTCATAATTACACACAATTTATCTCCATGAATACATGATGACTTTCAGTATATAAGAGCACATAATAATGATAAAAGACGACATAGGATTACACACAAAAGCTTCAAAAGGTCACCTTAACAATAAGCCAAAAACTTAACAAATCAGAAGCCGAAAGGAAAGTGACCCAGAAAATCTAGATCAAAATTCAGTAACTTCACACATTAAAAATTATGAAGATTTTTAACTACAATGTAAGGTCACCTTAAGATAGGTTTATTAACAAAGAGCATAATTACACAAAAGCCAAAGAAAGGTGACCACTGAAATTTTTGAAGAAACATATTACAGATAACTATAAAATGATAGGAGAGGGCAAGACCCCCCAAACCAGAGCCAGATTGAAAAATGTGTACAATTAGAATAACTGAAATAACAGTGTATAGGACCATGTAGGACATTCATGCCAGATCCCTGAAACCCAAACACAACATTTATAAAGCATATAATTTAGCAAAAGTAGAGGCAAGTTGAGAGGCATTATCAGGGTTACTATGAATGTATTGCCATACAATATCCGAGGATCAGGTGCCTTCCATTTGTATCTGATGGGGAGAACATGAGAGGAGAACGCTAAGGAGGCACCAGATCTCCTAAAAGACTAAAAAGTAAAGTAATGGGGGAATACCCCCATCTCCACATTTAAACCTTTGAATCAATAAGTACTTTCTATCCAGAATGATACTTAACCTCCAAAAAGCGGGTCAGTTTTACAGGCGAATCCATCTTTTACATTTGTAGGGACAAATGGCAGCCCTACCCAGTTTTAAAAGTGAAATCAACTTAACTTTGTCATATAATTGAAGGGTCTTTGACCACTTTATTAGTACTGTTAACATATCCAAATCAAAGAATATGTCACCAGCAGCCAAATGCCTGGTGAAATCAAAGGATGAAGTCAATTAGGTCATAAATTTGACAGCCAAAATAATCCAACAATGCCAAAAGGAACAGAGCCTTGAAAAGTTTCCCCCTTTGTGAATTGAATCACAAACTCCAACGAAAGAGTATAGATCCTGCATGCTAATTATGTTGGAATGGAAATTGACACAAGTCATTTTTTGTCACCAAAAGGAAGTGATGGAAGACCACAGATAATGAACTAAGCCTTTAAGGCTGCAATATAATTACTTTGAATACTTGATGACACACCATTTGCATTGAGATATTCTAGAAAGGCAAGTAATATACCAACAAGACTTGAGAGAATGGAACATAATACACAAAAACCTACAAAATTCCTAAACATGCTTGGTATGAAGGCTTAATTGAGTCTGGACATGGCTTTCTCGGTCAGGCTCTTGAGTCCAGAACAACCTAAAAACAAAACATAGTGTTAGTATTAGATATCATTGTCTAGCTCCAATATGTCAAGTGGAAGGTCATTCCATTGAATATTTGGGACTAACTGACTGAGAGCATCATAATTAGCCCTGATATAAGCCCATCTGGACAGAAGGTCAGCAATGCGGTTATTTTTCCCAAAAATGTGACTAAACACGAAATTTATGTCAAAGCCAAATATTTGTGGGATATGTTGCCAGAGAAGGATCCTTTATCCTATCAGATTGCAGAACCCAGATAGCACTGTTATCACAATAGATTTGAGCTGAATTTTGAGACCACTGATGACAAAACATTTTCTTAGCCACCGATGTTCACCATTTCTAAGTAGGTGATGTCTAGGCTCCTAAAATCTATGGGACTTTTGAGGTGATACACCTGATTTTTGTATGTGCCACCTAGGCCCTGAAGGCAAGCATCTAAATGGGTTTGACAATCAATTTTCTTGTGATCATACAGAGCAATGCCATAAAAATGGGGAAGAAAGGTTCTAAACCATCTAAGATCTCGATAAAAAGCAGCATTCAGTTTAATATAAGCAGCATTGTGGGAATTTCTAATCACTTCTAACATCCTGTTTAGGAAGAACCTTGCAGGCTTCATGCATTTATGTATATACAACAAATGCCCTAGGGGAGACTGGAGTTGTTTTTGTTTACAGGATTTTTCTCTTACCATTCAATGACCATGTTTTAAATAGCCTGCATTTTATTCTGGAGGTATTGAAACTGAACCTTCTGTAGTGTCAATTTTTTCCACCTAAACATGCGACTTGAGTATTTTGGGGTACCATTTTTTGTCACTTATAGTGAGGCACAGACAATAATTATGAAAGGACAACTCAGCCTCACAGTAGGCATGCCAAAACCAATGTAATCATCCATATAATCCATAATTTTATGGTCATTTTTTTCTCATGATAAATCTGATGGCGTCGCTACAGCATTGAAAAATTTGAGAGTGTATCTTCAGTGGTGTAGGATAAACAAAAATCCCCAAGGGGAATAAATCTAAAAGTAAAATCTGTTTGACTTTCAGAAGTTTATAGGATTTGCCATCGAAATATTTTTTGTTATCATGACACAACCTGATAAGAATATAACAAATATATTTATCGTCTAGTTTGTTAATGTCATACAATTTCATACATTTCTTCTGATCCATTTTTTTCAACAGAATTGAACTTTTGCATGTTTACAGTCGTAACTAGTGGTTTGTTACTACATATGACCTGATTCATATTGCCTCAAGACACAACAGATTTAAGATGGTCTGCATTTACAATGACAGGGACAGGGGTAGTCTTTCCACTGGCATGACCAAAAGCAACAGCAGAATTAAGGACAGCAGAATGTACACATTCAATGGGTTAATTATTGAATGTGTAGCTTCAATGGCTTGGCCATTGAATGTGCACATTCAATAGCAAGCAGCCATTGAATGTGTACATTCAATGGTTTAACTGTGGAATGTGTACATTCAACAGTCAATGTCATTGAATGTGTATATGAACTTAACAAATGGAAATAAGTAATTGACACTGCATAAAATGTAACTTATTTTTAATCATTTCTTAATATCACATCTGTTGATATCAACTTGAAAATAACCTTTTGCAATAAGTTTATTATCTGTAGGCAGTCACATAGTTATGTCTTATAACAAACAATGTTGCTTTCTAAAAAATTGTTTATTTTAATCTATTTTCTAACTATATTGTCCCAATGGACCTCCCTTACATTATAGGGGTGCTATAGTGGGGATAATTACAATTAAGTCCCCAAATTCCACACATAAAATTACTACTCAGGCTTCAACTATTTTTCTTTCATTCTTTGATTGAGAGGCAAAATGTTATATATTTTCGAATTAAAGTAGAGCTTATTATACAGCTTTCATAATGGCTTTGGGCAGAAATGATTGTTGTGCAAAATAGTAAATGTTTTATGCAATAGCAGAATGATTCAACAAACACTTACTGTGTAATAATAAGTGATTGTCAAAATATAAAGACAGTAAACAAGACAATGTGATGGAATATTTGAAATTTATGTCATGGCAGATATGTTTATTAACTTTAATGTTGTAGACTGATCCTTCTTTAAGTTTATTCGTGAAATGTACCACCTTTATTCCAGTTAATTGCTTATTATTAGGCTAGAAAATATCCAATCTTGGTTATAAATTAAGTCTTTGCAATCTATATCAGCATTTCATATTTAATTATTTATACATTCCATGTCTTGGGTCATTAAATATACACATCGATGATTTTAGTCATTGAATGTACACATTCAATGATTTGCCCATTGAATGTACACATTCAATGGTTATCCACATTCAATACAACATATATATATGATACAAAGTGACTTCTGACGCCAATTTATACAATATAAGACTATATATGTTTAGTCAAGTATATTTCTTTGTGTTGGAAACATTGAATTTATCTCTCACATATCCCAGTGGACTTTAAACAAATACAAATCCAATTACAGATGTCTGGATGAAATGTAGTTCCGGGGTCTTTAACCAAACTAGATATAAATATAGAAGATATGAAGCTTTTTATTACTTGCGATTCCGTGACAAGCTTACTTGTGGAGATTGCTGCAGCCCAAAGGAAGAGGTTTTAGTGATTATAAGCTCTTTCTAAAAAATTTGTTGTTTCAAACGGCCAAGTTAAGTCAGGAAAATGTTAAAAAAAAATTTCTAGCCCCCACTACTTCGTTGTTAAGGTTGCACGGCAAATGAAGCGTACGGACATGCCATAAACTAAGGGGAAATGACCCCTATTACCGGAAAGGGGATTTCAGACTTCTCCAGTTGAATGGCCCCTTCCTCATAATGATTCAAACAAAACGTTCCACTTAAATATAGTGGACAACTGTTGAAGAGTTTTGATCTGCACTGAGCTGCTCTGAAAGGTTTAACAGTGTTTAACTCGACATAAATCCGAAAAAATACACATAGAATAGACCATGGAATAGGTCAAGTGTGAAAATGTATTTTGCTGCAAAAGTGTTTTGTAAAAGCCTTCAGAGTGTTTTACAGTTAGTGAACGTTCCAGACATTGTTGCTTATACACTCTCTAATGTTTTGCCAACTTTAAACTTGCAAATGATTTAGTTATTGCTTGGCTGTTCTATTCTGTTTTAGACTTTACTGGCACTTAATCTATGGCCATGGTCAACTCAACACCAGCAACTTATTAAGTAATTATTATTCTATAGGTATAGCAGTTTCGATACCATGGGGTTGTTGGGTAATTTTACAGCTACAAGGGAAAAGCCTTTCCGAAGAGGTAGGATTCTAGCTTAGGCTGGGGTGTGGTGGTGGTGTTCATGATAATTTCAAACAGTTTAATATTGTAAACTGTTCCCGAATCTCATCAGATCCTGTATTTGGGAATCTGTTGTAAAACCCATCTTAAACCCACCGCACCATTCGTAAAGCCTGTCTTAAGCTTCTTTTATTTATTTGCGGTTTTACGTCGCTTTTCAACACTGTACAGGTCATATCACGACGGGTAGTTGGAAGGGCAGAACCAGTACATACAGTTCGTTAGGGTTCTGTACTGTAAACTGCCGACCAACGGCAAGCAACTACCAGCTTTCCCACTTGAGGCCATGCCGGGGATCGAACCCCCGCCTCAGAGATGGGAGGTGAGAGTGTTACCACTCTGCCACTGTGGCCCCCTCTTAAGCATCTCTTACATCCCATACATAAGTGTGCTGCAAATATTGTTGAAAAATATGAACATAGCCTGGTAGTGGGGTAGTAGAGATTTGCATTAAGCCTCTCTTACATCCCATCGTACATGCACGTATGTCCTGGTTACAGAGAAAAATCGCCTGATTTGCAAGGGACCCTCAAGGCACACTTACGATTTTAGAACAAAATATCAAGGTCGCACAGGCCCTGCAATGAAAATTGGCATGCACATTTTCCCTGCATGCACGCAAGACATCTACAAACGCATCCATGCCTCAAGGGTAACTTACAAGAGACTTGCACACGTGCATTCTCCTTGCTAGTGTTGTAGGTTCTCCCCAATTATTTATATTATTTAGACATACTGTAAGATACACTCAAGTGTACCTTGCATGTATATAAACCCACTGTACGACCTGTAGCTAGTCACAATTTGGTCTTTGATCTTCCAGAAGTGACACTGTTGTTTGGAATATACACATTGTTTGCTAGTATTTGCTAAATATTTGCAGCACACTTACATGTCTATACACGTACGACGGGATGTAAGAGAGGCTTTAGAATAACTTGCATGCCAAGTTTTATTGTGAAGTGTCTACCAGGCTATGTTCATGTTTTTCAACAATATTTGCAGCACACTTACGTGTGTATATGTTACGACTAAGGTGTGAAATTGTCCATTTCGTGAAATAGACAAGGAAATTATCCATTTCATGAAATGGACAGCCCAACTGTCCATTTCGTGAAATGGACAAATAGATATATATTTTGCTGTCCATTTCATGAAATGGACAAAGTCATGTATGAAAGTTAAACCTTCATTCATGACCAGTCATTTGGTTTAAGTTACCCAATTTATTCGACTATAATAATGATATGTATTTGAAACATCATACACTAAGTTAGTTAATAGTTAAATAGTGATAAATATTTGAAATAAATTTGAAATAAAAGTGTAAATTATGTGAAGCATACTTTCTAATGGGAATAACTATTTAAAATTACACTTACACTTTAAAAAAACCATATCAGTACCTGGTATATTATTTTTTAATTTTTGCTTAAAAGAAATGTAACAAAACTTTGTCTCTTTTGTGCACTAATCTTATTTAAAAGGCTTTACTTTAATAATTAGATCTCAGGAATTGTAGCCTAACCCTTTAAAGATTTGATCTAACAGTTATTAAAAGTAGCTGTCAATTTCAAAAGGTTGAAGCCATACCAAAGGTTACAAAAAGAAGTGGGCCAATTACAATTAAAGTCAACCTACCAGTGGTGAGGCTTTCTTTTAATGACATCTGAGGATTGTAGCCAACCTTTTGAGGGTTAGATCAAAGGGTTAATTCAGAGCCTGTCATAGTCATAAATCTTATGATAATGTGGACAAGTAAATAACAACAGTGACATCAACATTTGCAATTAGTAATGGAAAGAAAGTACCAATGTGACTTGGTGTTAAAAACTCTTAATGTTATAAAATATATGTTGTGGTTAAGTCTTACCTAGATGCTATCTCAAATTCTTTAATTTTTAATAAATGTAAATACAAATATTAACAAATACTTAACTAATATTGTAGCTTAATCATAGTAGGATCAAGTTAGATTTTGTAAGAAAATGTTAAAAGAATTATAACCTGCACTTCACCAGTAGAATTTCGGTTAAAGTTTAACCATTGATTTATTCTAATACAATGTTTCAATAAAAATGCAAAAAAAAAATTTATTTTCACTGTGAATGAGAGTAAAAATTTTGTACATTTAGTTGTCCATGTCATGAAATGGTCAGTAGATTTCTTATCCAATTTCTTTCTTATCCATTTCACGATCCGATTTCTTATCCACAAATATTTTGTCCATTTCACGAAATGGACAATTGGGTTGTCCATTTCGTGAAATGGATAATTTCCTTGTCCATTTCATGAAATGAACAATTTTACACTTGGGTCATAACATATACACGTATGACGGGATGTAAGAGAGGCTATAGCTACATTTTTATAGCAGATTATCCAGACGCCACAATAAAAAATTGCCATGCACATTTTCTCTGTGTGCCATTTACAATAGAAGGCTTTGAAAATATTTTATATATACAGTTTATTAAACATTTTATGACAAATGTTAGAAAAACGTTATATATCAACATAATAATGACGCAAAAATATTACTTTGTCATTGCTCAGCAATATTTTCCTTCATTGGGGTCAGAGGTGTGTTGATGTTCTTCACCAATAAAACTATTTTTTATGTTTAAAATTGTAAAATAGTGGCTTTAAAATTGTGTCCTCATTTAACTCTTAATTTTAGCCATTGCATGTCGGGCATTTGGGGGGCAAAGTCCTCTAAAATCCCCTATTATTGCTCACCGCCATCTTTGCTTGCAGATCTTTAGTAGGTGAATGGTAAACATTTAATAAACATTCTGAAAATATGGGTGCAAAAAACGTTAGTGATAGAAATCTTTCCAAACACTTCATAGAAAACATTTCCAAAACATTTTAAAATGATGGGTATGAAAATCAGTTGCTGAATGTTGAAGTTGCTTAAATGTTTGTAAAACATTTTCGGAGCAAACATTTACAAAACATTGTCAACAAATTTTGTTTAAACATTGCATGTATATTGTTTATCAAACATTTCATGATGAATGTTTGAAAAAAACATTTCCAGCATTATCTTCATTTCTTGGGCTATTTTATAAATGTTTCACAAACGTTTCCAGTCAAACCTCAGTTTCTTGAGTTATTTTATTAATGTTTAATAAATGTTTTCAGCAAAAACGTTTGCATGGGAGATGCTTATAAAACGTTTTTAAAAAAGACATTATAATGTAAATCTTTATTTGAAAACGTTTAGTAACCCAAAAGATAGGGTTTAAATTGGGTATAAACATTTTGTAAATTTATACCATCTTAAAATATTTATGTTTATTGGGAAATCCTTTCATAAACCACACCTGTAGATAGTGAATGTTTTCATTGTTTCCAATCGGTGACTAGGATTACGATCAGATTGCAATAATGGAACAGCCCCATAAGGTTCGTAAGCTATTCTGATAGGTTGGAAAACTATCACAAGCTTTTGAGGAGGCTATCAAAAGACTTCTTGATCTAATCATAACATTAACTGGAAAGCTATGAGGTAAATATAGGAAATCTATTATAACATACACCAAGAGATCACGAATTGTTCTTTTTTTCTCCAATAAGGAGGTAGGTTTAAGTTCAGATCACCATAATGAAATAGCCCTATAAGTTATATCAGACAGGCCAGTCAGTACATGTTACCCCGAGCCAGATTTAAACCCACCACAACATAGAAGAGTCAGAGTTAAATGCAAAAAATGTCAACATTGTTAACTTTTACAATTTTACAGCATCTGTTAAGCCTCTAAAATTATTATCCAACAGAGAAATTCAAATGAATTATTTATACAACAATGTATATGGAATACAGTTGCTACATTGAAATTTGCTTGTGTACCTTGATACACTCAATCCCCCTTGTGTTGGGGAAGGAGGTCAGCATGGGGTCGTTGGTGAGTAGAATCTTTAAGTTGTGATATTAATTTTTTCCATGAAAGAATTGTAAACCTAAGTAAAAGAATTGTTTCTTCTCCAAAGTTAATGTCACTGTAATTTATACTATATAGGACCCTGGATCAAAAGGGAAATAAAAGACCACTTTTTGTTATGCAATTTTGTGTTTTGTTGGAAATGAATCTACTTAGTGCACTTAAAGATAAAAAACATCATTTATTAATAGTCTATATATGTTATAAATCTTATTTTCAGAATATTTTTAAAGCATATCAGTTTCAGAAGTCATGCCTTACTCAGTCAGAGTCCCTTTTCTCTTAAAGGGAAAACTTTTCGACCCAGGACAAAAATCTCATTAAATTTCACTATTGCCATATTTATAAGTACAGTTCCCAGGAAGTTGAAGACAATGAAAAAAGGCAACTGGGATTATAATATATATATTCTAAAACTACATTGTCATTGCAGAAGCACATATCAATTATTGTTTTGTTATATGTATATGTATAAGTGTTATAGCTAACTGGCAACTCCACCCAAGAACCCAAAAGGCTGCAAATGTCAGCCAGGAATCGGGAAAGGTCAAATCCAAGGTCTTAATTACAGGTCGGACCTAAAGGTCAAACAAGGTCAAACCAAGGAAGCAAGCAGACACAGAATGGATTGAAGGGTGGAGTAAACAGTAATTAAATAACCAGTGTGTTAGGTAATCAGTAATGAACTGTAGTTCATTGTAACCCTTCACTGAGTTTATATATTTAGTAAACATATACGTGTATATACCTCTGTAGTGAGTGAATGAAATGTACAGAAAACACCCAAGGGCCCAGTAGAATTAGTGATGAAGAACTCGTCGAAAAGCAAGGGCAACAGGGGAAGTAGAAGAAACAGCTGATGAAAGATATGACCAAATGGCATCTGACTTCCAGGTGCCATGGCTTCTAATGTGTTCAATTGGAACACCTTGATGGAACGCCCAAGAGGCGCCAGCCCTTCTGAAGTCATGGAAGGTGATGGAAGAAGGAAGAGCTAGAGCTTTGGAGATATCTTTTAAATGTTTTCTAGCTGTAGAGTCAGTTAATGGGGAAGAGTGTGTTGGTCTAGGAAGAAGAAAAAGTGGGGAATCTTCATGTGCTGGGTATAGGTGGAACATTAATTTTAAAGCTTTAATTGGGCACAAGGAAGAAGCTCCTAGATCTGGAATAGCTATTGTAGCAAAATTCTTCCTATCTTGGATAGTCTTTGACCATTTTATTAGAATCAAAGCACCGTCTTGTGAGAAAATGACATCACCTCTGGCTAGGTGCCTAGTATTGTCAAAAGTGTTAATTGAATGGGGGAGTACATTGGAAAGCCTTAGGAAGGAGAAGAAAAGTAACAAGTACAGTGTTTTAAAAATAATTGGAAATTGGAAGAAATCACACTGTTGGATAACTTGTTCCAACACATGGATATCCAAGAGGTTGACTCGTTTTGGGGTAAATGGGGCTTGTAGCTGTGTGGCTTTAACGTATAATGCCAGTCTCTGGTCTCTGAAAGGAGAGGTATCTAGGCCATGTAATATATGCAATGATCTAAGGGCTGCTAAGTAATTTTGCATGTGAGCCGAGGTGATGGTATTTTGGTGAAGATATTCTAGAAAAGATAACAGAATTTCAACAGTTACCTTGAGAGGCAGCCCAGCCGCCACCTGGAAAGCCAGGAAGTCAGTCCAAAGCCTATGATACTGTCTTAATGTGGAAGGACGAAAGCCATGCTGAAGTTTGGCTGCAGCTGAGGTGGCCAGCTGGGCTGCTGCTCCAGGCATATCTGAAAGAATAGTAATATTAGATGGTATGATTAAGTAATGTCAAATCTAAGTGAGTGGGAACCCATTGAAAATTTGGCAAAATGGCATTTAGACGTGCCAAGTCAGTATTAGAAAGAGTCCACCTAGACAACAAGTCTGTGAGAACATTTTGTTTTCCAGGGATGTGAACTACAATAAGGTCTATATTGTAAAGGGCACAAATAAGCCATATATTTCGAGCACATGTAGCTAGCGTTTGGTCCCTAGCCTTTCCAGCTTGTAATACTTCGACCACCGCCATATTGTCACAATAAATTTTTATTCTATGATTGGCCCAATGGCTAGCCCATATTTTAAGGGCAACAACTACATTCAAAATTTCTAAGTGGACAATTGTATAGTGTCCATGTTTTACAGGAAGAGGAAGTGCATAGACCATATCCTTGAAAGCACCACCTAGGCCTGTAAGGGATGCATCTAAGTGGACCTCAAAGTGACAATACTTATTATTATAGAATGTCACACCATTGTAGTGAACCAAAAAGGAATTGAACCAATTAAGATCTTTTTTGAATTCAGCAGTAAGTAAAATTTTGGAATTATTATGGTTGTCTCTAAGCAGTTGGAGCATACAATTAAGAAAATACCTTGCAGATTTAACACATTTTGTAATATAAAGAAGAGAACCTAAAAGTGACTGTAGGTCTTTCTTACTGCAGTATGTTCTGTCATTCCAGTCTCTACACGTGGCATTTATTTGTGAGAGTTTATCTGGCGGTATAGATACAGTTTTGTTGACGGAATCAATGAGAATACCGAGGCATACGACGGAAGTTGCGGGCGGTACTAACTTTTTGGTGCTAATATCTAGACCTAACTGTTGAAGTAAGGTGGTTAGGAACTGGAAAGAGTTCTGAATTTCAGATGGAAGGCCTATATAGATTAAATCGTCTATATAATTAAAGAATGTATGGAAGCCATGGGAAGCCATAATGTGACGAATGGCATCTGTGCAACGCTGAAAGATTTGTGATCCGTGACGAAATCCGAACGGAATTGATCGATCTATATAATATTTTTGATTAAATTTGATGCCTAAAAGGTCTATGTCTGCAGGATCAACTTTTATCTGCCTGAAGGCCCTGCTGATATCCACTTTGTAAATTTGTGCAGAAGGACCAAGTTTTCGCAAGCAATCCGTTATAAGATCTATAGAAGGATAACGTAAATCGTAAGTTGTTTGTAAATATGAATCTTTAAGTACACCATCATTGACAGAAGCACCATGTGGCCAACTAAGATCCATTATGGTCCGTTTGGTAGATGAATTTTGTTTATCTCTTACCATAAGTGGTGATACATGCAATGAAATAGGTTTATTGTGAAATGGGCCAAGTATGGCTTTAAATTTCAATTCTTCTGTCAAATATTCCTGTACAGATTCAGAAGATGTAAGGGCTGAAGTATGGTTATTTTCGTTAGATAACAGATTAAAAGATCTGTCAAAATCAAGAGGGAAGCCATATTGTAACAAATCGCATATTTGTGCATCCCAGTAACCTTGCAAATGGCTTCTCCATGCATTGATATTAAGACCTGATTGAACAGGAATACGACATTTAAGAAAGTTGGGTAATCCGGATTGTCTGATTATTTTGTGAGCTTTTATCAGATCCGGGATAGTGTCCCAATAAATTGGATCCCCAGTATAGATCTTGAGCGGTGAAGTGGGCAGGAAGCCAAAAGTTGACTGGTGTACCTCAGGTGAAGACTTTATGTTCTGTGAAGGCATAACATTATTATCATCACAATGTGCTATATTAGGCACAGAATTAGGATATTGAGGTTTTAATTTGGTACTAATTCCTACATTTGGAATAATTGTGTGGCTATCTAAACTTGTGGATGTAACCTGAGAAGCCATATTTGGACAAAAGTCCATTGTGACAGTTGTATTGTAGCAACCCTCAGTGAAAAACCCAGTTTCGTTTTTATTGCCCTCCAAAGTTTGAAAATTTGCTTGAATAGCCAATTGTGGCTTAGATGAACTGTCAGATAGACTTTGACGTTGTTTTTTAATGTTGTGATTATTTTTCCACTTGACAGTGCTCTGACTATTCTGTAGCTTCAATTTCAGAGGAGTTGCATTCAAGTTAATATCAGCTTTTAGCTGTGTGGTATTGCAACCATGCGACAGGTCTTCTGTCGGTTCAGTGACTGGGGAACCTTGAAGTGGTTCAAATCTGTTTTTTAGTGTTAAAACATTCACATTGATAGCCTTGTGTGGTTGTTTATTTTCTGTGGTCACACTGCCACCACGTGCCTTTACACATGCCATGTTAGTTGGTGTCACGGCAGATTTTTTGCCATCATTTTGAATTTTTGACAACTTTTTTATAGCACCTGTATAGCAAGTTCTCGCTTTGTTTACGTTTTGAAGTTGAGTTGGATTCATTTTAGATGTATGAACCTGGGAATCACGTTTGTGGCTTGAAGCCTGTTGCACTGTGTTATTTGAAGTGAACTTGAGATTTTTTGATAAAACTTGGGCATAGGACATTTGTTTGGTAACTTTTTTAAATGCATTTGCATATGTAATCCATTGAGTGGTCAATGTTTTAGAAGCTTGCAATTCTTGTTTTGCAAAAGGCATATGGCTACTGTAAACATAACGGTTGCGAAATTTTTGGATGGGATCAGAAAAAGTCCCACCCACCTTCATTCGTTTTTTGAAACTCGTTTTGACTTGTTTCTGCAATCATGCTCTGCATGTGGAAACAGTTTGGAATTTTGTTGGAAGCAGTAAGAACATACATGACGATAAGTGACACCTTTAGTTTCGTGGGTTCTGGTGTGAACGCATGTCCCTTGGTTAAAATACGTGCAGTTGAGTACTTTGGAATTTTTTAATCTTTTTTGAGAATTTTTGGAATCAACAGGGGAAGTGACATGTCTCTGAGCATTTGCTCGTCTAATTCTGTCCAGCTTATCTGTTTCCAAGTAACTCTTAACTTCGCCCTGTTCCATTCTGCATAATAATACAGCATGGCTGGCCATTGCTGCATCCCAAGAGAAGTCATGGGCGTCGTCCATCAATGAAATCAAGTAATCTAACATATGATCTTTAATTTTTTGGTCCCTTTCTTCTCTTAGAATGCGGCAATAGCCAGCAACCCATTGTACAGTAGTCAACTGGTCGTATTGGATTCTTTCTTTACTCAAACCCGAGAGCACGAATTCATGGGGCCACTTCACACGATTCGGGACTACAACTTCTACAGGTCCGCCCCTTAAAGATTTTATTTTTGTACCTGTAGCATCCGCAGAAGCTAATTGCTTTAGTCTATCTTCGACTTGCTTCTGAAGTAAGTGATCTTGTCTAATTGCATGTAGATCTGGCAAGGTTGTGTTGGTGGTTTGTGGTGGTGGCAGTGTGACCGAGGTATTAACCTGCGAACTAACTTTCTGTTTTGATTTTTTGATTTTTTTTGGATCCGAAGTTTTCTTGGAATTTGTGCTCTCAATGGCATTCAAACGGTCATTTATTGCAGACAGTTGTGATAAGATTTGCACGTTTATTTGCTGTTGAAGTGCAGAATCAATGCCAGTCGCAGAAGTACTGATGGAAGTACTTGAAGTACTCGGCATGGTATGTGTTTGTTTATTTGTGCTGTGATCCGAATCAGAATCGTCAGCGACAGCATTACAATTTAATTCAGATTCTGCCGAATCAGAATCTGAATCATGTTGGTTTTGATGCAATAGATTTTGAACGAATTGGGAATCATTTTGCATTTGTATGGAAGCCGGTACATGTACAGTATCTTTAGTAGAACGCAGGTTATACTGTTTCTTTTCTGCTTCAGCCATTTGTTACAACATATATATATACAAGTAAAATAACATAAAACCACTTGAAATAAGGTGCAAGTTCCAAAAGTGCTTGATAAAATTTTCTTGGTGCTGTGTTGTCAGTGCCTTTCAACTTCAAGATGGCAGATAATTAGGGGTTGAAACAGGGAGGCCAGGTGAGGACCAATCAAATTGGACCACCTGTGGTGTGTACCAAAATAATTTAAGGTAGGACCAACTTCCCCAGAACTGAACTGCCCCACACCTGTATGTGGCCCCGAAAATTTCCGGGAACCAAGAGATACACAAAATGTTTTTAAAATATTCGTCTCTTTAACATATTGATTGTAGGGCACAGTAAACATTTAAAACACACATATAATACTGGTATTATGTTCTGTAAAAAGTAAATGTCCATTCAAAATTCAGCACATGTGATATTATATTTTCATTTTACAATCTTGCAGTTTATGCAAGTTGTGGATAATTTGGAATTTTACTGGCTTTTGAGTCAATGTAAACGTTTGCCTTTCTGTATCACCAGAAAGGGTATTTTATGTAAATTTTAGTAACCTATGACTTGCTCCATAACATTCAACTATTTTTATGTAGTTTGAGATGTTATTTTTGTGACATTCTATGGCTAATTGAACTCAAGGTTTTATTTCACATATCTGGATAACCGTTGTGTAAACATTATCTTGTAATCAGTCTTCTCACTTGATTTGAAGTGTAAACTTGATGTGTGGAAGCTGTCTTTGCCATTTGATGAATCACATGCTGTTAGATATTGTGAATACATAGAAAATGTGTCGGGTCACTCTCAGGAGTACTTATATCAAAAGAATGGCTATACAGACACTCTTTCAAGGCCAAAATACAGGGGATGTAGGGCAGGAACAAGAAAAATTAAACAAATTAAAACAGTATTGGGATAAACTTCAGTTTGATCAGTACTAGATCTATTAGAAATAAACATGTGCAAATCAATGACTTTGTGTTTGACAACAAACTTGATATTTTGGCCAGTAGAGAAAACTGGCTATCTGCAGAGATCAAGTCTGACATTGTGCACTCTTTGACACCTGGGGGATTTTGTTTCAGTCATGAATCTAGGCAAAATAAGTCTGGTGGTGGTTCTCGCCTTATTTTAAACCTAAAATCAAGTCTAAAGACATACCCACACAATCATATATATGTCCAAGAACATATTTTTCATATCTTCTTGAGAGGCTGCATCATTTACAGACCACCTAGATGTAAAAATGCATCTCTGAGAGATTTTTTCAAAGAAATTGAATAATATTTTGTAGTTTTTCTTCATGTACAGAATCTCTACTGATAGTTGGTGACTTCAATATGCACTATGATTCACCTGACTCCTTTGGCTTCAACAGAAAGTTGACTTTCCAACTCACAGTAATGGAAATTGCTTAGATCCCATGATTGTAAAATGGCATGGAAGATGGCATGGTGTTTAGCAAACCATTGGCAATTTCCTGTAAATTTATGTCTGAAAACCATGATCCATTCAAAGTACTGAAGCAAGTCAGAAATGTCAATGAGATTGATATAGTAGCCTCTAAGAAAGATCTGTCTCAAACACAACTTTATACTCAAACAGCATTGTTTGCTTCATTAACAAAATACAGCTCGCTCAAACGTGTTCTTGACACTCATGCATCCACAAAAGAGAAATGTGTCACAATTGGACCCAATACATCACAGTACAGCTCTCAACTTTGACAAGCAAAGGTCATATGAATGTAAGTGGACGAAATCTGGAAGAGAAAGCGAGTTTTTGGCATACAGAAAACAGTGCAAGTTGGTGATAAACTATATCTACAATCAGATTCCTGTCAAACAGGGTACTTGATACAGAGTGAGATTTGGACAGTGTCCTGTTCATATAATTAATACACTGGTGGGGTTTATATATTTATTACTTCACTATGTTACACTAAAACAACAATCTCTAAAAATTGATTACATACTGCAATAAACATATCAATTACATTTGTTAGTATACATCAAGAACTAGATTAATACAGTAATATCGTAATTGCCATATATTAAGATCACCATCTCTATACTTAAGGTGATCTTAGTTAATGTTTTACTGATATGACAATATGGCCCTAAACAGGCCTAAAAGTTTAACTTATTCTAAATACATAAATGTAAGATCACAATGAGTTACATTGTCCATTAAGGTGGCCTCAAATAGCCAGATTACAAGTTTGTTATGCCAATGAGGCCCTAAAACTGGACCCTAACTTTAAAATAGACTAAATATCTCAGTTTAAGGTTACATTAATGTTGCATGGCCCCATTAAGGTGGCCTCATTGAAAAAACTACTTTGAACATATCTGAGTTTTATATGGCCAATTTAAGGTGGCCTCAGAAAGTACTTAACAGTTAAAATTAAATATGTGGTTCAGAGCCACATTCCTTGGTATTACAACTTTGACAAGCCAGTTTTTAGTGAAAGTAGGAGATAAGTTGACCCCACAGGTCAAATTGTCAAATATGACCGTAAGATAAAGACTAAGATTAAGAAACTACAAAGTCTTGGGTTAAAATAGTTTGCCATAAATTAACAGATCAAAGATCACCAAGGCAATAAAATAACATATAAACATATACAGGAATATAATATGAGTAAATACATGTAAGAATAAATGTAAAATTATGCAACTTTAAGTACAAATCCTCTTCCTGACCAGCAGACTCTAGCTCAAAGTTCCTACATGACTGAGCAATACAGCCCCTTACTCTCAAGCTGGAACCTCCCTACTTGGCTTTTAGGATGACTCTGCTGCTGGTCAGAAAGAGCGATTAACAATAAATTATGGATAAAAATGTGATTATTAATATGTTATACACATAAAGGTCACTTAGTTCACGCTAGATGCAATTACTGGAGTTAAAAATTCAATATTTAAGATTTATTGTGTCTCTTGTTGACAAAATCAGGACCAGAGAAGACACCCTTAAACTTCACTGGCCAACTGAAGAAGCCATCATGGGGAAGGAGAGAAGGCGTGAACTGAGGATCCCACTTCTCTGTGTCCAGTGACTTATGGTGATCTTGTTGATGTAACTCATATCATTTGCTCATTTCCAGGTACTCTCAGCATATTTGCAAATAAACTAACGCAACAGCACTTTTGCTCACAGCATTACATGGTATAAGAGAGGGTAAGTGGGAAATTTTGTATTGATAAAAGAGATGTTTCCTCCTTGACTTATTTTTTAAAAGTGAAGATGGCTACCAAATAGCTGGAAATTATGGGATTGCAGTGGTCATTCAGGGGTTAACCAATGCAAAATTAGACCATGAGAAACAAGAACAACCCACACATTGCCACTGACTGGGTCGTCACCTGATATGCCACCCCACACAGTGTCCTGTTCATATAATTAATACACTGGTGGGGTTTATACGTTTATTACTTTACTATGTTACACTAAAACAACAATCTCTAAAAATTAATTACATACTGCAATAAACGTATCAATTACATTAGTTAGTATACATCAAGAACTAGAATAACACAGTAATATAGTAATTGCCATATATTAAGATCACCGTTTCTATACTTAAGGTGATCTTAGTTGAAGTTTTACTGATATGACAATATGGCCCTAAACTGGCTTAAAAGTTTAACTTATTCTAAATACATGAATGTAAGATCACAATGACTTACATGGGCCATTAAGGTGATATTATGGGTGCTTCTCAAAAGTGTATTTTGCCTGACTATGAAAATAAACACCTTCAATTCATTTTTCTTGAACAAAATTTTAAAGATCCGTGATGATATCTTTCAGTGCCAACACCAGGTGCTATGAAGATAGTACAATAAAAACTGTTGGCCAAAGATGCCAATCAACCCACACACTTAGAAATGGCTACTGAGGAAGAAATTTGTAACACAGTATCCAAAGTATCTTCGGCTAGATGTCATTTGAATCCCATTCCTTCTTCATTTACAAAAGATACCATTGATGTTTTAGCTCCAGCAATTAGACACTTAAGTCACGTGACTGTCCAGCTTCTTTGAAAAAGGCAGTAGTTCTGCCCCTCTTGAAAAATATGGTCTTGACCCTGAAACACTAAAAATTATCGTCCACTGTCAAGCCTGAGCTTTATTTTAAAAACTACTTGAACAAGTAGTAGAAAAATGGCTTACAGATCATCTTGCTTCGAATGAATTGTGGGAAAAAAATAAGCTTACCAGGCCTTCCACAGCATCGAAACTGCTTTGCTCATTTCAAAATGACATTTTTTTATGTATGGACAAGAAAACGACATTTGTAATGCTAGACCTCAGTGCAGCATTTGACACCATTGCCCCATAACATACTTCTAAGAAGAACTTCATTCAAACAAAATCAAAGAGCAACACTTTTCAGTTTCTTGCAGGTGGTTTCTTGCAGACAGTGCATGCAAAATATTAGTATAGGTCAAAATACAGTCCCAACATGACTACCGTAACAGCCTACTCTATGGAATTGATGAGCAGAACTTAAATATTGATTTTAAATCTCCCATATTATGCCCATGCAACACAACCAACACAGCCATCTGCACTGGCTTCCAGTTAAACAAAGGGGGCCATGGTGGCGTAGAGGTAACACACTCGCCTCCCACCTCTGAAGTCGGTGATTCAAACCCCTAACCCTAACTGGGAAAGATGGTCATCAGTTTACAGTACAAAACCTTGACCAACTCTATGTACTGGTTTCCTCTGCCCAAAATGTGGGTTTGCATTTGGGTGAAAACCTTTTCGTTCCTTCAGCCATCATAGTGAAACACCCCCTTTATTTATTTAGCTTCAACTGACCTGCATGTCTGGCGGACGACACACATGAACAGTGAATATTGCATTTTCTTTTCTTGAATATGCAGGATCCCAGTGCATTAGAATATTAATATATGTAGATGGAATGCTTACCTTAGGTATTATTGGGATCAACAACTAGTGAACTAGTGGACCTCTTGGAATTTGTTGTTCTTCTTGATTTTGATAAATCTGCACTGTTAAATGCTACTATTGAGAATCGTGCTTCAGCTAACCAATATGTTGAACCATGTACATGCTCATATTGCTGAAGAACTATCATTTAGTGTTATGTATAATCCATTTGCCAAGCCTCCCTTCCCAATACATGTAAGACCCTTTATGACAAGAGGTATTTCTTAATGAAGAAAACTGAAGTAGTTATTTTTCAGACACTAAATTTTAAGAGAAAAAGTGATGCTTCTATTAAGATAGGATGAAGTGTTGGGCACATTGGAGTTGCCTTTGATGAAACAATGTGCATGGCTGACTATTTATCTGCGGTTGGTAAATCTACAAACTCCCATCTCAGAAACATAGCCAGAATTAGAAAAAAACATCACCAAAGATGCTTGTATTATACTAGTGCATGCATTCATTCATTAGATCCAGACTGAATTATGCAAATGCTATATTTTTGTGACTCCACAGTTACCATTTGAACAGACTTAAAATGATTTTTAACAATGCTCCTAGGATAGTCGCACTTAGTTCTAGAGAATGTCATATTTTTTATGTTAGCTATAACTTTCATTGATTAGCAATCAAAGAAACGATTTCAAAATTTTGCTACTCACTTTGAATGACAATGTTCCTAGTTACATAAAGGTGCTACTGAAACAGTATAACCCTACAAGAACACTAAGATCCTTTGATGGCTTGTTTTTCGCTGTTCCAAAGTCAGTCCACAGTATCACAGGTAACAGATCCTGTCCATACAGTGTACATGAACTTTGACAATCTGCCAATTGAAATTAAAAGAATTAAAGAACTCTCCAGTTTTAAGAATGCAATGAAATGATTAATGTTCAATGAAGCCTACTGTCACCTTTTGTCAATTCCTGAGTGTCACTAAATGATAGATTATATTTGATAGATTTTGGCACTCTGAAGACCTATTTTATTGTAATGTATTGTATAAGGCTGATTTAAGTACACATAGGACTATTGTAGACCTAATTTGGCCAGTTCTATTAATAATGGGGTTCCTCCTAAAGATACCTAATTAGGTTCAACATTCTTGCTGAAATATCCCTCAGTGGATGACATTGTTCGTAAAATGCAAGAACTTTGCCTTGGCTGTCTAATACACAAGGTAAGTATCAGTAGAGCCTTTTGTCAGATAAGGATTCACCCAGGAGATCTTGATCTGTTAGGAGTTTTTGTGGACGAAAGTATCCCATTCAGTTTTCACCATGGGTGTGTTTTCTCCTAGCATGTGTCCGATTATATTTGCTTTATTATTGATCAAGCTGGCTATATAGGCCTCTTTCACTATGTGGGTGACCTTATGTGAGTGGGTCTTTTCTCTGAAATTCATCGATCTTTTGCATTTTAAGAATTTATTGCAGGAGCTGGGTTTACAAATGAATATTTACAAATAGCGCCACCTGCTACCAAGGTAGTTTTTCTCGGTACACTAATGGATTCAGTTAGTAAAACGACTTCTGTCCATCTGATAAATTAGATGGGAATGCGCAGATGTTTCATCAGTGGTCAGGTAAATTGTTTTGTACTAAGAACCAGCTACAATCTTTGCCAGGTTCTTTAGTTTACGTGTCAAAATGTGTCAATCCAGCCAGACAGTTCTTGAATCGTATGAGTACTTTGCTTAGAGAGAAAGTGGCAAATAAGAAAGTCAAACTTACTGAAAGTTTCAAGGATTTAACATAGTTTTAGTTGTTTTTTTGATAATTAAATGGGATTGTATTTTATAATAATAAGATGAAGCCTGAAGTCCTGAAGCGGAACAACAAATCATCTCAATCAACAAATTTTCTCAGATGACACACTGCTAAAAATTATCCAAAACATGTGCCTTCTTTGAACTTAGCGTGGTTTCAGAAATTTTCATTAAAAAATAATATATATATCTGAATGGTTACTTCTGTCTGCATCTGACCTCTTGTTTCTGAACCTGGCTTTCTGTGACTTGTCATATAGCTACTTTGAAGTCATTTCAGTGGTAGTTGCTTAACAACAGGTCAGGGACAGGACTAGAAGCCCTTCAGAGCTGAATCTGACCTACAGGTCATGTTACTGGTCCTTGTTAGTTTGATTTGATGGTATTCCATTCATATTAGCTTTAATCTCTTACCCTTAGGTCATATCACTGGAAGCATCAACTCTTGGGTCACTTCTGTAGTACTGAATTCTTGGTTAAAAAGGAACTTTCATCAGTTCTTAATCTCTTTATAAAATATATCCATGTGAGTGAATTGGTATGAGGCTTGTAGATGCAGCTAGAGGCAAAATATTTTTTTAAAAAAATTAAGCAACAAAGAAATTGAAAGTCTGTTTTCTTGTGCGTGACTTGCAGATGTGACTTGCTTATGCTGTTTTGGAGCAGTTACCAATTTATACCACATTTACTCCCACAAGCAAGATAGGCTATACAATGTGCAAGTTCTTTTAGATTATTTGCTTTATTAAGTATAACAGGATTGTGAAAAATTATTAAAATTGACTGGCAAATAAGGAACTGACAGCCTTTTACAAGAAAACATATCTGCCGTATTAATTTCTGGCTTCAAGGTCCTCAGTGGTCCAGTGGATCAGCAGGTTTAGAACACTGTCATCTCTGTGTGTGGGGTTCACCCACTAGTGACAATGCTGAGGACCTGTCCCAGAATGACCCTGGCTGTGGAACAGGGTGTAAACACCAACTGCGAAAATAGAAATTTTGAAACACAAGTCACAGCTGTAAGCACCATACCACATTAGCACACAAGTGGTCTGGCAATAAGGCTATGATTCCATCAGTACTAGCTTTCGTCACATCTGGCACTATGTATGAGTGTCTTGTACTGTGTATGTGACTCTATGGAAGCTAAGATAGTGCATGACTATGTATGCAATGCATACAGCAATGCATACTATGCATGTGTATATTTATATATCTTGAAATCCAATTTTGTGTGCCAACATGAATTTGTCAACTAATAATATAGACAAACATTAGATCAGTTAACAATGGTTGAAAAATTTGTTCGTAAAAGTATTATCCCATTTAATGAGTCTTGAAACTATAAAACATCATGCTATTTGTTTTGTCACAAAACTTAAAATAATTAACTTTCTTTAAACAGCCAGTTTCAAGAAGTGAGAAAACATCTTAGGGATATTTTCACTCCAATTAGTTTCGTGAGATAAACATTCAAACTTAATGAAAAATTCATCTACAAGAGATACGAGGCTTAAATAAATTAGGCATTCAAAAGCTGAAATTATTTTACACTTTGTAATTTTCTTTATGTTTGCATGTTGAGGTATTCCTGCTCAAATCATGTGTTAAAGCTGAAAAAATCTCCAACGTACAAATAAACCCATTTATGGATTGGACTAAAACAAAAAGAATATTAATGGTCAATCCTTAAATCCAGCAAATTAAAATCAAGTTTTGTAACAAATTAATTTTTCCTTTTTCGGTATACATATGGAACCTCCATTTGATAAACCAGAAATAGTTGTCAGTCTGAAGGCCAACACCAAGTACCACAATGTTTTCTAATAATATTCCATTCACAATTTTCAACCCAGAAGAGTTTTTTTTGTGATTTTTTAGCAATATCCACATACATAACTCAAAAACTATTCATCCAGATGGGGTTATGTTTTAACAAGAGCTGGGGGCTACCCCAGGCTGGTTTTCCCCAAAGTTCATTAAAAACCCAAAAAATGTTGACGTTTTTTAGCACTATTTTCAAGCAAAAGTTTGTATCTTCTCATACACTGCTTGTTTAGACATTAAAATGTATGACATGATTGTTTTGGTTTGATAACAAAGTGCTACCAGATATCTTTGAAATGTCATACTGAAAATGGCTATTTGCTGCTGCTTTCTCGCAGCGGCAGTGTCATAGTTCTAGACTTTCGTCGGATGTTAAATATCCATAAACACTACAGTTTCAATGTTTGATCTGTATTTTAATGTATTTTATCATGTTAGAAAATGCCATAATCTAAGCTGTTGCTTTGCAGCTCCCTCAACTAAGAAAAGAATTGGCACAAGTGATGGTTCATGGATATTCTGGGCCTGTAATGCAGTCTGAGAAAGGAGCAAATACTAAGTGGAAAATAGGTAGACTTTAATATGCTTCTTAAGTGACATTACTGGGGGACTGCTTCTTTTAAGAAAAGGAAGAGAGTTTCAAAAAGTTAGTGCATAGTGACTGAAGGACTTTGATATTTGTCTCTTGGACTTGTGGATTTGAAGGTACTTAATTGTACAAA
This sequence comes from Sabellastarte sp. h YS-2021, assembly GCA_964017235.1. Classification (NCBI taxonomy): domain Eukaryota; kingdom Metazoa; phylum Annelida; class Polychaeta; order Sabellida; family Sabellidae; genus Sabellastarte; species Sabellastarte sp. h YS-2021. Next base: position 145,750,724 of record OZ024928.1, read on the forward strand.
TGTGTCTGGTATTTCCAGACAAGGTTTATGGGTGGACTTTTTTCACAGCAGTATACTGGTCGGCCATGTTTTTTAATTTTGTATGTGATCAGCTTTTGTAATTTCTGTATCAAGTGCAAAAAGTATAGAAAAACACAAATATGCCCAACTACGTCCATTACACGCCTGCTGTCTTACACAATGATAAAATGACATTGGGGATTTTCGCTTGGGTTGTCAAGGCGACCCAGATGTCAGTCCTTCTCCAGTGTCAGGTTTGTCAATGGGTACCTTATCAGTGGTCAGGTTATCATTCTGTTCATTAGTGGTCAAGTTACCAGGCTATTGTTACATAAGCTACATAACCATTACATAACTGACCTTGGGGTTCTGGCCCCCCTTTCTCAGTTTCTCCAGCAACCCATTGTACTAAGGATTCTTATTGGTTCACCTGTAACCTTTCTGTCCTTATGCAAGAAAGTCCCCAGAGTTTGGGTCTCTTGGAATCTTGACATTAAAACATGAACATGAAAAACTTTGAACATTTTATATTTTATGTGTTTTTAGCGTCAATTTTATGGATTTTAGTCAATGTTTTAAGTTTTAATTTGTATGATAGTGTACATAAAATGGAACGGTCATTTAGTCTGTAATGTTTTAATGAACGATGCCGATTAGTTGTGACACTGGATGGCTGAATTGATTGACACTTGATGCTTTCTTTTGAGATTCTGTTGTCAACGAGACAGCCTTAGGCTTTTAACATGTGGCCACAAAGGGATGGCCTACCTTTAATTTTAGGCGTATGCCAACTGGTCATTTTGTTCGAAATTGGAAGCCTGATCTTGTCCTGTCAAGTACAGAATTTCAAGGCCTTAGGGGCTATTTGTGATCTAGTTTCAGATAAGGAACATTGACTTGAAAATTAAATAATTACAAAATGCCTGACCAAAAGCAAAAATGCAGATCTTGTAAACAGAGACATCTACATTCATCTGGGAAGAAATGTCAACTGGTTAACGAAAAAGATGCAAATACTGAATTTTTAAGAGATGCTGCCATCGCAAGTGGTGCGACAGAGTCCCAGATGATGCCTGGAGGATTCATTGACGGACAACTGGTGCAGATACTGGAACAACTCAAGCGTGTAACAGAAAGGATAGATCAAGTGGAAAACAGGATGGCAGCGTCAACACACCATTCAACACACAGTCATGGGTTAAGTAGAGACAGTTTTTTTTAGAAAGTGTTAAACATAGTAAAAATTGGCCAAAAAACAAAGAGTAATAAATGATTCGTCCTCTGAGGACAGTGACACCCCAAGTTTGGACTTGTTAAGGTCACAACATTTGTAGAAAAAGGTTGATAAGCGAATTAGAGACCTAGACCAGTGTTCAAACTTCACAGGTAAAGAGTCCCGAAAATTAAAGTCTCAGAGGGGTGGTCGAGTTGATATTACTGTCAAGCACAAAGTACACTGGCCCCATATCTTGGGTGGGGTAACCCGTCAACGCATAACCTATGACCAATTGTCATTGACCCAGTGGGTCCAGGGTTTTTGTAAGAATATCTTGGAACAAAAATCTAGCTCTTGTCAAGATCCAAGAATTTCCAAACAAATTCATGTGCATTTTCTAGGGATCACGAATCAAATGGGCGTTTACAAAAACATATATGTGCCTTTTGCTTGACACAAGGAAAACAGCTGGGTCACTAGGAGAAAAATTATCAAAATAAAGGTCAACAAACAAAAAATGAGACGCCAGCTGCACATCATTAGGATGCAGAGGCTGGGAGAGTATCAGAAATAGTCATGTCAAATATGATGTCACAAGTACTAGTAAAAATGTCAGAATACTGCTGTTTGGGGCAGTGTGAATGCATCTGCTGCCATTGGAGCTCCTACTGGGGTAATTAAGCGTTCTTTCAACACTAGGTTTGTGTAAAATTCAAAGGTAAAACCTGCACCTGTGGAAGCAAATTTGGCCAAGAAAAGGTTAACAAAAGATAACAGTAAAGGTGAGGTCAGAGGTCGAATTTTCTGGGCAGGTAGCTCCAGTGGTGGCAAAGCATTACCCAATAAAGACACAAGTGATGATATGTTGGTGGACACTGGTTCTGTTGTCAGTAAAGCCTCTGGTGAGGAAAGTGTTATTGAGTGTGATGGTGTCTCTGGTCAAGATCCAGTTAAGGTAAAGGCTTATGCTGGTTCTGCATGTGGCGTTGACCGTCGTACTAAGCATCACTCTGCTCATGCTAGTTGTGCTCAAGAAAATGGTGTTCATCAATCAATTACTGATACTTTGTCTAGTACATTCTATGACAACAACAACAGCAAAAGGTCAAATCCGAACTTGCATTCTGGAAATCGGATCAGTGTGAACACATACACCAATGAAACAGATATTATTAGTGACATGAAAAAACTATTTATGACGTGAAGTATTGTGGTTTTGATGACAAGTTTGCCACATCCATAATGTTTGCCAATCAAAAAAGGGCCAAAACTGACTGGAACCAAATAAATTTCTATATTTTTCACCTGTAAAAAGCGGATTTTAATTTTGGTTTTGTTCCTTTACAAGAGTAAGTTATCCCTGATCTTACACTTCAAACTAGTGGTTTCTCTGGTTCTCTGTTAGAAATACATGAGATGGTGAAGATTATGGGAAAACCAAATTTTTTTACAGGCTAGGATCCCCATTCAGTCTCAGTTGAATGTTAAGTCTTGGGAAGAAGCTTTGAATGGTTATTGGGATAGGCAACTTTTGGAGCTAATCAAATTTGGTTTTCATCTGGATTTTAATTGTGCTTGTGACTTGGGTCAGTATACAGGAAACCATAGCTTGGTTTAATGACTTTCCAGATGATATAGAGGCTTATCTTCAACAAGAACATTCTCATGGGGCCCTATTAGGCCCATTTGACGAAAATCCCATTAAAGGGGGCATTTCTTCCCCTTCATGACACATAATAAACCAAATTCTGACAGGAGACACGTCATTGTGGACCTGAGCTGGCCCCAAGGGGCTTCAGTAAATGCTGGCATTAATAAGTTGTTTTATCTGAATAGTGATTTTGACTTGACCTTCCCTACAGAGGATGATATCACTGCTGAGCTCAAGTGTTTGGGTTGTGGCGCCTTGTTGTACAAGGTGGACGTCAGTAGGGCATTCCGCCAGGTCAAGGTAGATCCAGGAGACTATGACCTATTAGGCCTACAATGGAAGGGGCATTAAGTCAACTGTTATGGTCCATTTGGGACACGTCATGGAAGTCAGATTTTCCAATGTATTAGCGATGAACTGGTAAGGTAATCTCATTCTACACGAGTTATAACCCTTACTTCTGACTTTAAGCGTGATCTGAGGTGGTTTGCCACGTTTGTCCCATGGTACAATGGCGTTTCACTCTATGATCATAGACCTATAGACATGGCTTTATATCTTGACGCCTGTTTGACAGATTTTTGGTGGCAGGTGTGGCAGTTTTGTTTATCACCATGATATTACTCGAGGTTTTCGAAACTGGACCATAGTTCATCTCAAAATGGTTAACATACTGTTGGCAATGAGACTGTTTGAAACTTATGGTCTTCCAAGAAAATTCCTATATGTTGTGATAATCAGGCGGTATTGGCGGTTCTGAGGTCGGGTAAGACTCATGACGCCATCCTGGCTTCCAGTGCCAGAAACATTTGGTATGTCACAGCTATTCATTATATTGAGGTACAGTATACACATATCAGTGGAGCAAGTAATCAGGTGGCTGATACATTGTCCATATGGCAGGCTCAAATTTAGATTTTACACTGTCAAATACCCCATCCAGTATGGTTACCAGTGTCTATGGATCTGTTGCTGGATCCTCATTTGTATAGTGTATTTTATTGTATGTTTAACATTCTTGTCAGGGGGCATGCTATTGTGTCCATCTATTTATTTTGTTTATTTGGGGTTTTATGTCACTTTCAACACTAAACAGGTCATATCATGATGGTAGTTGGAAGGGCAGAGGAAACCAGTACATACAGTTCGTCAGGGTTCTGTACTCTAAACTGCCGACCAACGGCAAGCAACTACCAGCTTTCCCACTTGAGGCCATGCCCAGAACCAAACCCTGGTCTCAGAGGTGGGAGGCGAGAGTGTTACCACTCTGCCATTGTGGCCCCGCTATTGAGTCCAATGATATTTATATATATATTATGTTTGCAGGGGCCTGTTCTCTGTTTATATTGATAGTAAAGTTGCTACACTTTGTATTTGTAGAAAATGCTGCATTGACACCTCTGGCTTCCAAAGCTTCTCACAGGTCTCTTCAAGCTTTTCGACCCAAAACACGCCGAGCTTACGACAGCATGTTTCGAGTATTTGTGGCCTTCTGCATCTTCAGTGGTGTATTGCTAGTAGATGTCAATGTCAAAGTTATAGTAGCATTTTTAGAATGTCTTGTTCAAAATCAATGTTCTAGTGCAATGGTGGAAAATTATGTTTCAGCCATAAAGGCTAGTTTTGTATTGTATGAATTACCTTTTGTGGTTTTTAATCACCCCCAAATCACTTATTTCATCAAATCTTTAAAAATTAATAGACCTTTGACCTTAAGACCTCAGAATCTCATTGACCTACCCATGCTCAGGCGTATTTCAATAGCTTGCTTGGATCTCCCACATGGAGTAGTTTACAGAGCAGTCTTTCTTACTGGTTTCTTTGTTTTTACAAGATAGTCTAACTTGGCACCCCATTCCTTCTCCACCTTTGACCCTTCTCGCCATTTAACTCGCCATGATGTATTTTTCACCAACACATTTGTAAAATTACTTATTAAGTGGTCGAAGAGTTTGCAAACGAGGGATAAAATTCAATGTGTCACATTACCAAAGTTACTTGATTCTTACATATGCCCTTTTCTGGCCTTGAAAGAATTGTTTAAATTATATCTAATGTCCTCTCACTCTTCCTTGTTTCAACTACCATCTCCCTTGGGTTTGAATCCTCTCACTGATTCAAGGGTTCGCAAGACATTAAAATTAGTAAACTTGAAGTTGGGATTTCACTCAGAGTATTTTACCTTCCATGACTTTAGAAGGTCGGGGGCAATGTTCGCCTTCAATTCACACATACCAATACAAGATATTAAAAGATATGGGACTTGGTCCTCTGACTGTGTTTGGCAATATATTCAGTCAGATCGTTCATCTGGAGAATCGATTGCAGTTGCCCTAGCTCCTGCCATTAATAATGCACAGATATTGCATCCCTACTGTGTTGGGCTTCAGGGTCAGTTATATGCTTGCTTATTGAAATTCTTCACCTTTGGTGAAAGTTGTGCATTTTATAATTTTTATCATTGTAAACCGCTCTGGTGCCCTTCTTCCTAAGCAGCTTAGATAGGTTGCAGGACTCCCTAGTCAAAATTTGTATTTAATTCTTAAACTTTATTGTCCTTGGACTTATCCCATTTTATTCTTAAACTTTATTGTCCTTGACCTTATCCCAGGGCAATGCTTCTTTTTGTGTCATAGAGATGGACGATGGACTCTAATGACAAGTCAAGTAAAGCAATTTTATGCATTGCTCTTAATTATATATTTACATGTATTACTAGTCATATATATTACTTAATTACTGTATACTTATGTTATGACTTTTACATATTTTAGTAGTAACAGTATGTATTAAATGTTTAATAAACTTGGTACCCGCATTTGTTGGTTTCTGACTTGGGATGAGGACTGTAGACCTTTAGAGTGTGAACCCAGTAAAACAGAGGACTCACTAGTCCACAGATAACACCAAGTTTTTACTCTGTTGTAATTTTCATTTTGTCTTGACATGCAATTACTGAAGATTAGGGTGTTATTACAATTACCCGACTGAAGTTTACTTTTAAAATTTTATCCTGAGTAAAGTTAAACACATGACATCTAAGCCCGTAGGTGTGAGCAAACTATAAAATATACTTCAAAGGGGCTGTTTTACATTTATCATCCCCCACTTTGTTTGATTAAAATGTAAGATAAACATGCAAGTTCTCCACCAGTTCTATATGGATTTTGATGCAACAAAGAAGAATAAGATATCTGTAAAATACTTTTCTTCTATATACATGTAGTGTTTAGAAATATTTACATAAAAGTGGTATTTGTTTACAAAAAATCACTAAAATTATGGGGCTCTGGGAGTATAAAAATATCTCCTGGTCTTTAATGCCTGGTGTATTGGTCAAATATGGCAATTTGTGGACCATAAAATACTCTTCTAGTTGATCATGTTCTTAAACTTATAAAGATGTCCAGAAGGTAACGTTGATTATAAAAGAAATTTGCAGATACATGTATTAAAAAAGTACAAATTTAGAATTTCTTGGTTATACTTTTTTAATATTGGAATTTGTATAATTAATTTTATAGCTATGGTCCAAAAAGCCAAAACAGTTTCTACAAAGATCACAGGTCTATAAAACAAACAGATGGCCTTTAAGAAAACAAGAGTTATTTTCTGTACCCTACTTCCAAATATTGTTCCCATGTTGTGGTAATTTAATCAAAAGCAGTTTTTTTTAGTTTTCTAATTTGTTTGATAAACTTGGTTTCTCTTAGTTGAGCGTTCCATTGTTGTTCTGTGTTAACACAATCACTCATTAAATCTTGAAGTTGGGTTCTAAACTCTAACCAGCTATTAAATGTGTAATAGTTTACAATACAGAATTGTGATACTGTAGTAAGCAAGCAAAAAGCAAAATAAATGAGCACCTTGTTGGTGAGTGTATTGGTTTGCTGGAAGTAATTTCCTGTTTCATCTATATTTAGGTGGAACACAAGGGTGTGATAAATTACACAGAAATAAAATATAGCAAGAATCACACTGATAAACCCTCACTTGTGGTTATTCAGTGTATTTTAGGGTAATATGCAACAAGGGGCCAATGCACAGGTCTATACCTATGTCCTAGTTTTTGTACTACCAACAATAGTTCTATTTCTGCATTGGGATACATCTGTCACTAAATGGAGGCTTAATACATTCTGAATACAGTTTCAGGAAGATAGAATGTCAGAGTTACTACTCACTTAGGACTGATCAATTCAGAGGACAATTGCTGACCGTTGACAAATTTCTGTGTTTGATAATGTGCTGCAGATAGAAATTGACTGTAAAGGGACCATTGTGGTTATTTTAACTGACGGTCTATTTCTTGTTTAGTAAGTTGTTAAGTTGTTTACCAAACCAAATGAATGTATTGATTTTATGGAGCGTGATTCTACTGTGCCCATCTGAGGAGCATTTTAATATATATTTCAGCATCTAATAAGCTATGAGCATAACATCTCAGGGATGTTTTAACTTCTTATGACTTGATCACAGGAAGATCTCGTTATCACCAGAACATCTCATGGCCATGACTTTGAGTAATTAGGGAGAAGGGGGTTCAGCGCTGAAATGCCACAGACATAGCCACTGTGGGCCCACTGTGCAATGTTGCAATCAGTCACAGTGTCTTGTAAACTCTTCAGCCTCTATTACCTACACACTGTGCATATAGCTCCTCACTGTGGGAAAACAGTGAGCTACTACCGCCCATTCACTTACACAGTGGTCATCTCCCTCGTCATCTGCTTGACAGAAAAGTGCCATACTCACTTCCTTACCTACACAATGGGTCCATAGCTCTCCATTTCATGACTTTGTGGACACTATCCTTTTGGACAGAAATTGTTCAATCACTCTTTTCAAATTACTATGTAGTTAACCTAATACCTTATTTCTCGATACAGATGGCCCCTACATCCTCAGTTACATTCACAGTCTATTCCACCAGAAATTGGCCAGCCTATGTTCCTAATCATCATCAACCTGCACAGACGACCCATATTTTACCACTTTGTTGGCCCCTTCCCAGTCATTCAGTAATACAGTGAGCACCACTTTCATCTATTGTAAAGAAACTAGTTAGCTTCACTTCCTAATTTACCTATGCAGTGGGACCGTACCCCCCCCCCCCCCATTCATCCACACTGTGGACGCTACCTGTCCTCTGAACATAAATCATTCGGCCTCAATTCCCCCATCACCTGCACAGTGGGCTCATACACTCTTATTTACTTACATAGTTGGCACCACTTTGGCGATCTGCCGTGCGTTAAGTGACTGACGCCAGTCCCCTATTTACCTGAAAATTGGACCTAGAGTTCCTTATTTTGAGGGAAAAAACAATAAGCTCCTGCAAAGTTATTCACTGACTCAGTGGACACTACCATCTTTATCTAAGTAGTGATCATTCCTTCATAAGGTGATCAGTAAATAATAAGGCATGCCTACAATGTGATCTTGTGCTCACAAGATGATGGCAACTTAGTGCATGTTAACATAAAAATCATAATATCCTGATTGTGGTTTGCTACAATTGGCGGTGCCCAGAAAAAATGCCTCCTGGAAAAAATGCCTCCTAGAAAAAGTACCTCCTTAATAAAATGTCTCGTGAAAAGAAATCCTACTGCATATTTTGTGATCTATGGAAAATATCATCAATATTTCAACATAAAATTTATTTTCACCACAAATAATGGTCTATTTAAGAAGTATACAAAACTGTGTAATAATGCAAATGAAAGAATATATCCTTTGTAATTTCAATGTGTACTTGTAATGTGAGACTTAACACCAGCATCAATACATATAAACACTTCAATTCTGGCCGCCATCTGAAGCATTTTTGGAAGCTTATACTTTTCATTAGGCTTTCATGTCAGTACTCTGGTTTAGACTTTTAACAATGTACAGTGCTACTATACTGTTTCTTCAATGTCAATCACGAAACATGACCGTGTGGTCCTGAGTACATTAGAAAAGGTGCTACCCATACAATTATATTACTATTTGCATACATCTCCAATAAACTTCTTCCATGTGGCTTAATCTTCATTGCAATAAAAGAACAGTACACACTCTAAGCCATCAGACAAACACATAATTGGTTTTTGGAACTTGTTCTGAGGATATTGTTTAAAGAATAAAATTAAGGAGTGGGAATTTGTAATTAACACTCAGGAATCTCAGGATGAAAGTAAACTTAAGTTTACTGTGTAAATATATATAAATGCAAGATTTAAAAAAAAAGTTTCAGCTTTAAAATTTAAATTGCTGATAATTTTTTGCTTAGGAGGCATTTGAACTTACAGAGTGTAGACTACTACTTTTAGTTGGAATGCAACTTCTGTGCAAAAATAGATCTTCTATGTCATAAAATGCCAGTTACTATTGCCTAGTTGCAGTTTAGGGTTGTACTGATAACATGTACTGATAGTTCCTTTACATAAAATACCTCAGTGTTTTCCAGTAAATGAAACTAACATTTGCATTGAGCAAAGTCGTTGACAATTCACCAGAATATTCTGTTTTATAGACATTAATGTTTTATAACAATTTAAAAATTGTCCGTGTTCAAAAAATAATAAGAACATTTAAGTGGAGCAAAAATTATTTTATTCAGTCCATATTATATACCTTAATTTTCTGTAAAAATACTATGCATTTTTTCAAAGGGGAGGCCTTTATTAGAACAACATGCAGAAGTAAAAACATTCCATTCAATGAAATATCCACCTTTAAATAATTGAATTATATTGTTGTTTTCAGCAGTTTCAAATGTTTACTTTTCTCTGTAGGTGTAGTGGGTAACAAACATGGCTAAAAATGTCAAAAGTGTAAGTTATTTTACTGCATATTCTTGGTTGAGCTGCTGTAAAACCATAATAAAAAACCATAATACCACATATACAGGCAGAATTGCCTGTGGTAACCCACATTTGGTGAAACTTCTGTCCTTGGATCGCCATCTGACGTCTGAAAAACTGTGAAATTTATTGGTCATTTTAAATTCTATTAACATATGGTTCAGTTTCTGACTTTTGGTCACTTTTGGTGGGGAGGCTATTATTTGAGGGGGGTTTTTATTACTGAAATTACGGTATTTACAGCAAGATGTTTATGTCAAATGTCATATTGGCATTAATTTTTTCATTCAAATTCCAACAATCAAAATCTATAAAAATGGTTTGTGTTATACGCTGCATAGCAACAAAGAAAATGTTTTATATATTACAGGTTTATGATGAAAATAAAGGCAAATTATTTCTTGCAATGTTCTTCTATGACGGGCAGTACTGATACATTCACAAAAGTACCTTACACCAAAAATAAGAAAAACTAACCAACAAACAAAAACAAGTATGCTGTGTCAACAGTTTTCTACATTTATGTGTGTTTATGTTTATTTGGCCATCAAGTAACTGTACACATAATGAGCCCATATTGACAAACATGGATTCAAGCTGAGCGAAAAATCAGCTCAAGATCAGGTCAGGATCAAGGAACATGGTTCAGCTGACCTTTAGCTCTAGTCTATATTCACAAAGAAAGGATCAGCTGAGCCAAAAAAAAAATGGAAAGATCTCACACAACAACGTGTAAGTTAAAGTTTTTAAAGACGTTTTGCAAACGTTTAAACCATTTTAAAACGTTTTAATGTTTATTGGGACTACATAGATCCTTTATGGTAAACTTCAAATGATCGAGGTATTCAGTCACAGTCATTTGTTTTTCACAAAATAGACCCACAAACCCACAGGAGGGTTTTCACCATTGACAGAAAAGGTAATTTTTTCATAAATATTGGGTAATCATCTCCGGTAAAATAATAAAGGGAAAGTGCACAGCTTATTTGAGTTGCTATACTAAAAATACATGAAATACTGGATGCCTATAAAGGTTCTATGTTAAACATTTACCTAAACTAGGCCCATAAAATGATGAATTCTTCTGGCTTAACCGATGACACAGCACTTTACAGCTGTAGATAGAAATGACAACGCTTGTAACATTTGAAAGTTTTTATTCCAGCAAAAAGCAATCATTTTGGCAGCAATGAATGGTGTCTATTCAGGAATCTGCATGTCTGTGAGCTGTTTGGTTCTCCTGATAAAAGAAGCTCTTGATTTATCCTGTAATTCACAGGTAAACTTTTATCACCTAACAGGCTGATGCATTTTCAGTGTAACATTGTAGTTTTATTGGATTTATTTGCAAACATTATGTTGTCACATTTGCTGCTGAGGACCTGTCGCAAAATAACCCTGGGTGTAAAAGTGGACGTAAGCCCCAACTTTGACTTGTCACATTTGCAGGCAACACATAAGTCTTTGCAAGACCAGCTTAGAAATTGAGTGGGAAACATTTGAAATCCTGTTGATAGAACTTCCAACTGAAACCTCTGTCGAGAGAAATTAAAATCCAGTCCGTTGTAATTCATAGATCGCACTGTGTCGGCAGCCTATTTAATAAAGCCTAATGTTCAAAGTGCCTCACTGATCTACCAGTTTTTAAAAAAAAATGCTTGTCCAAAATATTGTGACGCATATCTTTCTTTTTATATCAGTCTATACACTACAAGGTGGTGTCTGGTATACCTCTTGTGGTTCAACAGTTTTGTTCCCTCCATTCGTAACTCAGTCCAACAATTTGGTTACAGTTTTGCTTTTGATGCATCAAAAGTGTGAAGTGAACTGTCTGATAATGTTAGTGTTACTTGCTTTATTGTCTGATGAGGTTTGTGCTTTTTTCCTCTATCGCTTCCTTCAGAAAGAAACTGAAGTCTTTCTGAAAGCATAGCCATTTCGCATCTTCTTTATTCTGACAACTCCGAGGTATTGATCCCTTTTCTCTTGGCACCAGATTTTTGAATCTGGATATTGTTTGTGACTTGAGTCTGCATCTTAATGGGGATTAAGCACTGTAAAAACTGGGTAGACCAGGAATGACATTATAATCGCAGCCATTGTTCAGCCACTCAATCATTATCACCTGGAATGATTCATATATGAACAGTTTATGCAGGGGACAAATGCTATAGTCATTATAGGATCTATTTTATTGTTCCAATCCAGTAAGAAGCTAATGCTGAGTTGCATGCGTGCAGTTATTTCTGTACATATATGATATCCACTAGATAACCTTGTCCCTATTGCTCTGAACAGACACCATATCTTGATTGCACACATTGAAGAGTGTACTACCACGTATAGCCATTCTTCCACTTCATCCCTCCAACATGTAATGTTTACCTCGCGAGAGCTTGCAATTTAAGTAAAAAATTTCATTACCATCCATACAGACCTTCTGGAGTTATGCTGTAAACAAATAAACTAACCAAGAAACATAGAAAAGGGGTTCTAGAACACATATCACTATTCCAGCTGTGTTGAATGTCACCTACCCAAATGTAAATCCCACCGAATTATGCCAAATGTATGCCAACAAGACAGGAAGTGGACTGTACCACAATGATAGAGCCAATAGACGAGTTCATTTAGTTGTAGCATGTGAGCCCAACATGAAAAGGTGTGCTCAAGGTCAGGGGTCACAGAAAGTTGTTTTTTCAAAACACTTGTCTTTGGTAAATGGAGTGTAGACCAGTAGTTTACTTATGTAGAGATAATCAAGAGTTCTGATTTTGCTGTCTAGTTCAAAAATTGTTTCTTAAGTAAGGTATATTTCTAACATTGATTAATGTACTGAACAGCCAACACATAATATTAATTATCAACCAATGCTAAATACAGCAGTCTGGTTTTGTTCTATATTTAGTGGTGATCATTTTGTTGTCTGGCTGTCCTCGTATATGCTTATTCTTCTTCTGTTAACTACGGAAGAGTATCAGGGCCAAGTAAAAAAAAATTGTCAATTTAGTGAGATAGTATCGCAATTTTGTGAGATAGCTATCTCAATTTTTTTAGATATTAAGTCATTTTTTCGAGATATTATGTCAATTTTTAGAGATACTAAGTCAATTTTTTAGATAGTCAACTCAATTTTTGGAGATATTAAGTCAATTTTTCGAGATATTATGGCAAATGCTTGAGATATTAAGTCAATTTAGTGAGAAAATAAGTGAATTTTTTTAGATAGTTATCTCAATTTCTTAAGATATTAAGTCAATTTTTCGAGATAGTTATCTCAATTTCTTGAGATATTATGTCAATTTTTTGAGATATTAAGTCAATTTTTTGAGATATTATGTCAATTTTTCGAGATAGTTATCTCAATTTTTTGAGATACAAAGTCGATTTTTTTTAGATATTATCTCAATAAATTGAGAAAACTATCTCAAAAAATTGACATAATATCTGGAAAAATTGACATAATATCTCAAAAAATTGACATATCTCGAAAAATTGACTTAATATCTCAAAAAAATGAGATAGCTATCTGAAGAAATTGACTTAGTATCTCAAAAAATTGACTTAATATCTAGAAAAAAGACATAATATCTCAAAAAATTGAGATAACTATCTAAAAAAAATTGACTTAGTATCTCAAAAAATTGAGATACTATCTCACTAAATTGAAAAAAAATTCTTTTTTTTTATTTGGCCCTAATACTCTTCCGTAGTTATTATATTTTATATCTCCGATTAATTTACTGGACATTCAAACTCAGCCTGCTAAAGAACAAGTAATGCTGAATATATCAGTCTGGCTTAGTTCTATATTTAGTGATAGCGAACTTGTTTGTCTAGTTATTCTCATTTTTTTTTCAGGAAAGCAAATACACAGTTAACAATTGCCATATGCATATTGGTGTTAATTTAGTTAAAGTCCTCATTTCATATAAACTTTATGAAGGAAGAATTACTGTGTAACCCTTATATAAACTTTATTTGAAATTTTTCAATTCAATTATTTAGTTTTAGAAAAGAAAATTAGATCTTTGGTTGTGGATTGGAGTGATTTATTAATCTCTAACTTTGACCATCAACTGTCAAACAATTGATCACAATTTGTGCATTAATATAACTGTTCAGAGTCTTAAAATGTTTAAATGTGATTTTTATATAAGCTGTGCTGGACAAACAGATAATCTTATAACTGAAATTATCTGAAAGTCTTAACGGAACAGTTGTATTCATGTTTTCTAGTGTAACATTTACAAAGGTTTTAAAATAATATTTTAAATGTTTTAAAGTGAATATGTAACCAAATAAATCAAAAGTGTATTCAGCCTATAGTTCTACTTCTTAAATGTTGAAATTAAAGGTGTGTCAATATGACTGAGTCTGTGAGTAGGACACTGAAATATAGTGAGTTGTTTGTTTGGTTTTAGTATGGTCACAAAAAGAGGTGAACAGCTGACTTGTTGTGGTGACAAACTGTACAATTAGGCTGAAGTGAATGTTTTTTTCTGATCGTGTGTTGATATCCAAAATGTTGTTCCTTGGCAGTAGAATAACTTTCTGTTGGTTTTAAAGCCTAGTTACACTGGGTCGTGGATTACAGCCAATCAAAAGATATAAATATTGACAAAAGTATGGAAGGCAATTTTACTGGCGAATTTCATTGTTATGAGCACTTGTTGCACAAATGACAAAATTGTGCCCAAAGTCAAAGAAATATAGAATATTTTCCAAATATTCCCAGTAGAAGCATATATTAGGAAAATATTGGTGAACTGCATATTTCTTTCAATGTAAGCAGTTTTCATTGCCCAAGGCTTTTTGTATCTGTATATTTGCCATAAAAAGGTGCATTTTTTCAATGAAAATGATATCTATAACTACCAGCCACACACCAGTGCAAAAAGGCTGTGACAGCAGTGGAAATTAGGTCTGCTTTGGCAGATGTCTGCATTCCCATAGTGTTCACTGGCTTTAGTCAGATGAGATGCAGGAATTCCTAATACGAGGGCAGGTGGCTTTCGTTATTATGAAACAAGGAAAACATCTTAGCTTTGAAAAATGTCAGTGCCCTCTTAAACACTCATTTGTCCTCCAACTTTTACTTTAGACTCAAGGTCAAATTCCAAATCAGCATCTTTCAATATGCCAACAGCATAACCAAGATAAACTAAAGCATTCTTGGAAAGCATTTCAATGTACATTTTCTTTTTAAGAAATAGAGAAGTTCATAAAGTCTTATATTATTTAAATTAATTGGACATAAATATATCAGAGATAGTTTGTTTTTTCTGATGTTATCCCGGTAAAGTGGCACATTTTCTTATTAAATAAGACAAAGCCTACAATAAACTTTAATTGCTAATTTAAAGAAATGAAAAAAAAAGATCCTGCTAAATTCCTAAATCTATTCTGCAACATTTACACCCTGGTCTCATTCTTCCATTACAACACTCCAATAGCCAGGTTATGAAATGCATCATGAACATATGAATCAATTGATATGTAGCATAAGGTCTTTCGATCATGGTATATCCGGATCTTAAGTCAATTTTAAACGTCACTGGCGACCTATCATTTTTAGATACAATCTCCCTGTGTTTGTAGCCACCTAAACAAATCAACCTTCTTGTTCACTGACTAAGTCAAATATCTCTCAAACAAATGTATTTTTCACCTTCATGAGTGATATATATTTTTTGTATATGTCTAATGGGGCATGTTTTACTTTAATATCCACCACTGTGATTCAGCAATAAGTAAAATAAGTGAATATTTACTTGCAATAAAATTGAATTAAAATAAGCGGTGGAAAGGTTTCCATGCATATCGGCACCAGTGAATATAACAACTGCAGCTTTCATCTTTTCTGCATAGATATAAATGCAACAAAAACGAGCTGAAGCTCTTGAAAAATACCTTCCTAATGACAATGTCATGGTAGAAATTCCAGTCTGGAAGAATTTGAAATTCTACCGATAGAAACTCCAGTTGGGCTTTCTACCAGTAGAAAGTCCAATTAGACTTGGAATCTTCTACCAAACAAAACTCAAGAAGCTGAGCCTTGACAAATATATCCTTAAAAACTACATTCGGGTGTCAAATCTGAGTTTCATATCAAAAGTCACTGGGAAAGTCATGGCAAAGCAGTTGAACGAATTCATCCCACACAAAGAGATCTTAAATGTCAACCAGTCTGCATACGAGAGTTCCTACTCCACTGAAACTGCATTGCTGAAGATTTAAAATGACATATCTCGCTCAGTGGACTTGTGAAAGGACGTGGCCCCTATATTATTAGATGTCTCTGCTGCTGTGGATGCCATTGATCACTCCCCTATATATGATTGCTTGCATGACTGGTTCGGTTTAGATGGTACTGCATTGTTGTTGATCAAATCTTACCTTTCAAACCGTAAACAAAAAACTAGGTGACAGTTTTTCTGAGGCTGCAATTCTCCCTTTTGGGGTCCCTCAAGGTTCTGTACTGGGTCCTTTCCTTTTCAGTCTCTACACTGGTACCCTCAGTCAAGTCATTTCCAAATTCAATGTCACTCACTACCTGTATACTGATGACACCCTGATCTACTTCGCAGTCGACTCCAGGAGCTTTGATACTAATATGGAGAAGCTGACAGAGTGTCTCAAGTCAGTACAGGAGTGGACGGATAGCTAAAACTTAACCCAGAAAAACAGAATTTATTATCATAGGTGACAAACCCATTAGAGTTACTTGCACAAAATTTTCCTGTCCCACTGATACAGAACAATGTCTCTCCATCGGTGGAAGTAAAAACTCTGGGTGTTATCTTTGACTCAGACAACTCCAGACAATCATATTTCCAAGGTTTGCAAGGGTTGTAATTATCATATTCATGATTTGCGACAAATTCGGAAATTCCTTAGTGTTGATATTGCAATACTTGTAGCGAACGCTATGGTCAGTAGTCGTTTTGACTACTGTAACTCTTAATTTTATGGGGTAGCAAGTCTAACATAGTTAAACTACAAAGAGTTCATAATGCTCTTTGCCTTATCATTTACAGACTTGACAGAATGAGTCATGTTACATCATATTTGAGTACTCCATGGGCTTCCAATTCAACATCATATCATTTTCAAATACAACCTTCTAGTTTTCAAGGCTATCAACTTTTCCCAATCTATCAGCTTTAATCAGGTCGAGCAGCCTTACTCATGGCAATAGGCTATCTGTTTCCTCATCCTGCTCCAAGAAGCACATCAGTGGCTTTGCAGTTACCAGTTGAATGGAACAGGTTGCCACAAACTGTCAGAACCCAGTAGACAATAAATGGTTTTAGATGTCAGCTCAAGACTCATTTGTTCAGACTGGCATACCCCTATCTTAGTCATACCCTGGTTGGCGCTCTTGGATATTGACCCATATCTGTCCCTGGACTATCACTTCTTAGACATAAGCACATATTAGGATCTGTATCAATACTGCACTCTATAAATCCTTCTATTATTATTATTATTATTTTGATTTAAATTTTGTAATGCTCTTGTTATAAGACCCTGCCCCCTCTTCCATTCAAGTAGTCAGAGATAGGAATAATATAGTCATCAAGTCATGAAAATCAAGGTGAATAACAGTTTTATTTGGAAGAATATGATAACATAGGTTAGCTTCATAACAGAGTTAGTTTGTAAAATACATTTAAGTTTTCGCAACCATAATGATAATAACAATTGTTTTTTACTATTCCCACCACCATATTAGATCACATGATTAAGAACTGTAATTTGACAATATGAACGTAGCAAAACACACAGGTTTAATACTCTGATAGTCTATTTTGATAGCATGTACTTCCCGCATGGCATTTGGTCAAACATTTATTGCCAGTCTTTTTGCATCAACACTTGTTTATCACACAACTGCCTTTGAAGAGACGCAAATCATGATTTTATTTTGAAGCCTGCCAGTTGGTTTCAACACCTGAAACCTGTACAAAAGTTACTTCCTCAAGGGTGTCAGGGTCTATGCCAGATCATTTTGAAAAATGGACATTTCTGAGCTAAGTCTTAAACCCTATACCCAGTAATTATAATTCCTGCTGAGATGAACAGCCAATACACATTTTACCACTTTTCTCAACATTCTCCTTTATTTTGCATGGGAGGAGGTACACATTCATTTTTGTTCTGTCTGCTTGATGATCTTGATCCAAAATGTGTCCGTCTCACTAAAAGTAATATTGGTAATAGTGATATCAGCCACTTTCTTGTGGTACCTGTTTTCTTGTCAAGCAGCCGCATGAAGATACTGCTGTCTGGCTTAAAGTTTGATATGTGTCTGTAGGACATTGTCATCTTCATCTTCAAGACTTTCTGGATTGTAGACAACAAACTGTCCAGGAGTAAGAGTCTCCTTATTAGGATTGTAATCCATAGATACATATTTAGAATTCATCACCAAATGCACACTGATAAAGAGATGTATATCCAAATTTACCTGATACCCATGGAGTCCTTTCAGACTTTTATGTTCTTTTTCGGCAGCTACAAGTTGTGCCCCACTTATCAATAGGCAACCTAGCCCATACTTTAATGAACTGCTTTCACCAGAATTGCATTTGCCATCCTCACAACAGTTACTAGGATAAGGTTCCTGAAGAAGTCCTAGAGTTAAGTCCTCCTCATTCAGGATTCCCTGGGTGGCTAGTTCATCAAGCACTGCACAGTGTCACCTTGGTTTTTGTCCAACACAAATGAAGTCTTCCTAGTGGTGGCAGGCTCTGAGGTGTTAATGGCATGGACTACAAACAACAATGCTCTGTTCCATAGCTGTTCATCCACTTCTCTAACTTTATCTGTAGGTCTATGTTGCCTCTTTAAACACAACCTGAAAAATATGCTATAATTGATACCACATAACACAAGAATATATTGATCTAGTTTGTCTAAAATTTGCTTCATTTTTTATCACTGATCTCCAAATAACTGTGATTCAATTTGCCCTGTGATTCTGGTTGTCTAGGGTCGCCATGAATTATCACTAAATTTGGCCAAATCTGTGGCAGCTCTGGAAGGACTTTAGTAGTAAAATCCTAGCCATTGACACTCTGTAGGAATGGGGCAGGCTCAAACAAGTTTTTTTTCACTGGGACAAGTGTTTAGCAACCTCAGCAGCACACTTGTTCTTCAGAGGAAAGGCCCAGCTAAATTTGCTTTTAAGTGGTCATGGACATGCAGGATATGCTTAAAGTCCTGGTCAGCATGGCTACAAAAGTCTATCAGGTCAATCTGGATAATTTAAATTACTCAAAGGGAGATTATTGGTCTACCAGAAAGATTTTTTCATGGTGGCTGTCTCTGCGTGCAGGGTGGAAAGATCTGTAAAAATAACCGCACACATCATGTTTTATCCAAGCAGAGATGCTTTTCACTTCAGTCCAGGTTTTCTGTGTAAATGAATGTGCTACCCTTTCGTGACACCACACTAAGTATCATGGATATTTTCTTCAGTAACCACTTGACAACTAGCTTTCCTACAATACAACATGTCTCTAGTGCCATTTTGTCATTCCATTTTGAAGTGTTTTTACTCCAGAACTTGAAATATGCTCCAGTTTCACTTTTTACCCTTTTTTACAATTTAAAGTTTTAACTATCTTTTCACATACTATTTACTCAACTATTATTTTAACTTTAAATATTAGTACAATGTAATTTTACACTCAATAACACTTTGATTGTATGCATGATTGCTAATATTTGAAATCAAGCGAATTAATATTTAAATCACTCTAGTGGAGAGTCCTATCTGGCCAAATTTCAATTCTACCAAACGGAATTTCTACTGAGGTGGTAGAAAGTCAAATCTGGTAGTATTTAAATTTCTACTGGTAAAATCTCCAATAGGGCTTTCTACCAAGCTAAATTCGGTATAAAGTCCAATTGGTATTTCTGCCAGAGTACCGGTAGAATTTCAAATTCTACCAGATTTGACTTTCTACCATGACATATATGAAACACAATTTGTAGCTTACACAATTAATGATTTTTATGTAAACACCTGCATTTGTTATGCATTTATTATCTTATTTATCCACAGTAAGTGTTGGCAGGGGAGTGCAAATATTAAATGTTACGCTTGTCACTTCAATAGATAAATGAATTAAATAATCACCACGATCTTCGTGGAGTATCATTCAGTGAGTGGGAGTGAGGTTCTCAAATGTTCAGCATTCTTCTCATATTAAAAATCCATGAACTTTCTCCTTTGAGATATTTTCTCTATATATTTTATTACAAAACCACTGAAAATATGTCAAGGTCTGCTGAAACGTAAGTTCAATAGGCAGTCGTGTTAATTTCACAAATTTAAAAGGATGAGAAATGAGTGAAATAAATTTTTTTTTTAATCATTTGGTAATTGGACATCACCAATAATTTCAAGACATTTCTGCATTTTGCATGTTCGTGTTTCAGACTAAATATTCTCATTAATACAATAAATAAGTCTTTTGTGAAATTAAAAAAAACGATATAACAAAAAAAAAAAAAAATCCAAAAACACTTAAACTGCATGTAATTTTATTTTTACTTCTGATTGAAAAAAAGGTTCTTTAAAAAGCTAAGAAAGCAAAAATAAAAGTACACTTTTCCTAATTGAACATTTCCCCACTTTCATTTGATAAAGTACTGCTGTTGACCTGTTTTTAGTGGCTGTATTTTGTCATTTGTTCATACCTAGCTTTGTTTGTCATTGTAGATTTGTTACATGTCTGCCTATTATTATTGTACTTTTGAACATGTGTATTTTATGAAATAATAAAATAGAAATCTTATACTATTGACCATGCTACTCTCCTGGGCGACCTCAAACATTTGTATGACATATCAGATGTTGCCCTCAAATGGTTTGTGTCATATCTGTCAAATAGGAGTCAGTTTTAAAATATTCTCAGCAATCTTTCTGTTCCAACTACTCTGAAGTTTGTGGTACTGTAGGGTTCAGTCATTTGCCCTATTCTGTCTTAGATGTATACCGTTCCCTTAGAGAAAAAATCATCTCTGCCTTCAAGTCACTGAAATATCATTTTTATGCAGACAACACACAGATTTACTGCCATATTACCCTGGATGATGGGAAAAGTACTTTCAGCCATCTCGACAGGTGGCTAAGAAAGATCCAATTAAGGATGAACTCCAACAAGCTGAAGCTTAATCCTTCTAAGACTGAGTTTGTCATATTTGGAGGTCATGTATTGTTCAACTTCGTGATCTGCAAAGGATTAGACAGTACCTACCTATCAACAGTAAATGCACTGGTCAGTAGAAGACTGGACTACTGTAATTCATTTTATTGGGGTTTATCCAGAGATAACCTGAGAAAATTGCAGTGAAAATACCTTGGCACGAATGTGTTTACAGAATGCATACAAATATAGTCAGCATAACAATTAGAAAGGCCCCAAAAGTGCCAATATTCCTGTGAAGAACGCACCAATGACCTTTAACCCTCAAGGTCATATGCACTACTCCTACTTTATAACCTTACTGCCCAGCATAAATATCACAAATCCACCTTCAACATCCACAAAAGTGACCACCGAAACTTTTAAGGCCATTAATAACATGTTAATCATGTATATTACATCTATAGCAGTCAGAATGCTTATAGCATTAAGCTTATGCAACCCTAATAAGACAGCAATGTCCAGCCAAAGGCTGACTACAGGGTACAATGCTGAAGAGACAAATAGAGAGGGAGGAAGTAATCTCAACCCGCCTGGTCAATACAACAAGAGTCCACATCAATCCAATGGAGACCTCCCCTGGGGGACCAGATCAGGCCAGGTCCAGGCTCTTGAGAATCATCCCCAGTCTATCAGAGGTAGGGTGGTTGGTTCAAATACTTTTTCACGTCCTTTCATGTCAAAATCTTGGGATACAATGTGCTTGGGTCCCCAAATCGAAAACCAGTGAGTAGTGACCCTATTTATTGATGCATGTCAAGCCTTCGAGTGTATAACAATCGATACACCACTAAGTTTAAAGTGGAAGGAAACTGCCACAGCAGGCTCCTACATAGCAGTGCTATTCATAAAAGTATTTTAGTGGAACCTAATATTTTATTTCAACATTATTGTTTTTAAAATGTAAACTCAAAAACTAGAGTAAAAATGGGATGTTCTATCACAAATCATTCCTGAACCTCACTGAACCATTTTTTCCTTTCTGGCCATTTAAAGCAAATTCCTCTTTTCCTACAAACCACTAACCATTTCTTCCAGAACACTTAAAGAGGCAAGAAATGTATACCCCAATGGATCTGCAATGAATAACACAGAATCTGTGCCCAAAATTCTCCCTGAATGATTCTATAATGTCAAGTAACCATCTTCCTGAACCTTTCTGAATTGTAAAGGAACCTAAAAGGAGTACAGCAATACTGGTACTTCTTATGTAACAATTTCTTGATAATTCAGTGTGGCAGTCAAATACTTTCTGAAACCTCTAAACACACACAATCGTCAAAAATGAAGTACCAAAGTATTCATCAAAGTCCCTGAACCACCATATTTTCCATTTATTAGTCAGTTGGAAATGATATTCGGAAAAATGGAACAGTCCTTTAACCCTGAAATAAACATGGTGTAAGACAACATCAGATTGAACTTTTGTAATACCACAAAAGAAGCCGATGAGATGTTTGAACTAAATTGTTGTTTGAAAATCTGTCGCTATTATTTTTTGATAACATCAGACATCAATATCTATTGTTGCCCAGAATATAGACGAGATTATTGTCAGTTACTCATTACGTTTATTTGGGCTGAAATAAAAATAAAACAATAGACATTTATCAGCTTGATTGCATTACTAGAGTGCTCTGTATTACCGGTAACATAAATAAAGCTGAGTAATGAAAATAAATCATTTATTTACAAAGAAGGTGATTGCACTACTACAGTCTTTATGTTTCACTGAGAGTGAATAGACAGAGAAAACCATAATAGCTAATAATGGAATAACAACTGAAAGGTTCAATGGTAGACATTTTATTTCAGGCTTATCTTATTTGTTGCAGTACATTCCATGCAAAAGTCAAAGTTTGGGTTTTACCTCCCATTATGCAGCCAGGGTCATATTGTGGCAGGTTCTCAGCATTGCCACTTGTGGGACTCGAACCTACAGACAGCCTATGATTACATGCATGATAAAATTGCATGATATTAACCTATTTTTTCTCATTGTTGGGATGTGATATTATCAACAGCATTGTCTTTTTTTAAATTGTTGAAACAAAACAAAACAAAAAAATTAAAACTCTCTGTGTTTGTTGATGGGTTGTTGAAGCGCTACCAGGAGAAGGTTCAGACACGGTGACGTCAATAGTATATAAAACCTTAAATAAAAAACAAGTTCAAAAGTGAAAAAGGCAAGCTCCAACATAAGCATGTCTTATTAGCCTTAAAATAAGGTTTTTAAATGTATTTTCTTATGGTGTAAGATTTTGATGTTCTGATATACATCTCTCGTTATCTTTTAGAAGCTACAGTTTTCTGTTTCAAGGGAAATTAAATATTTGATTAAATTGAAAGCATAAAAAGTATCACAGGAGGAACCTTAACCTGTTATGTCAGTGACACATTTACTCATTTGTATTGGGTTACAATGATTTTTGAAGCCAAAAGAAGGAAATTGCGATATTAAGTGTCACAAAGTCTCTGTTAATGTACCACAATAAAATGTTGTGTCAGCTTGCTTTTGTAATGGATACAATTGCCCTACATATTATTGAAATTGTTTGATGTTGTTCAAGTTAAACCGTAATTATTGATGTCTTTGGAGTAGCGAAGATCATGTTCCGTACTTCCAGGGCACTTCAGGGATCCGTTACTTTTCTCAGTCAACAGTCAGTCACCAAATCACAGGAGGGTACAACTTAAGTTGGTTTTTACATTATCTCGCGAGGTGAAGCCCAGGCAATCAGTGACATTGCAGTGTCTCAATTCGACCCATGTTAGTGGCATATTCTTTCTTGTTATACCATCATTATTGTCTGTCTCTGTTGTGACATCACACCTTAAAATTAGAAACAATATGGAAAATTAATATGGAATACCAAGTTGTTCACTTGGTAATTGACAACAAATGCTAAAAGGCTAGAATTTTACAAATACAGCTTCCCTGGTTAATTTTTGACTGTGTTGTGTAGATCAGCAAGGATTTCATTCCCCCAACTCCCAAAAATATGTGAATTGGATGTTTAATTTTATTATACAATACGAATAATAATGATAATAATAAATGATATTCAAAACGTACTAATATAACATATGTAAAATATAGCAATGAACTTTGGTCAATGCTAGCGGTCACTGCTATAAGGCCCAGTGCCAATTTCAGGCAACCACAGGCAATGAGAATGAGCCAGGCCATTAAGCAGCTTAACAGAATGGACCAACACATAAATTCAAAAGCGACATCCTGAAGGCTGTCTAAAAACCTCTAGAGGGTGCCTGAAGAAGGAGGTCTGTGGTGGCTCGAGGATCTACAACACAACATACATGTCTAAATACTCTGATTAAGGAGAGTATAGTCCAGATGTAAATGCATCCGAATAGGTTAAGGGACCAACTCTTTTAATTTGACCATATCAGCAGTGGTACCCTGCCATCTGAACAATAAGTCGGCTATTAGATTACTGACCCCTGGTATGTGATTAACGACAATAGAGATATTAAAGATGGCAAATATTGTGGGCACAAGTGGAAAAAACAGGGCCACGCACCCTACCAAAAGTGAGAACATCTACCA
Organism: Sabellastarte sp. h YS-2021; assembly: GCA_964017235.1. Lineage (NCBI taxonomy): Eukaryota > Metazoa > Annelida > Polychaeta > Sabellida > Sabellidae > Sabellastarte > Sabellastarte sp. h YS-2021. The sequence goes on from OZ024928.1 coordinate 145,775,229, forward strand.
CAGCCCTTTTGTCACAATGCAGATGTATCTTTTGCTGGCCCACACTGTGCCCAGACCTTAAAGACCACAATACAATTGACCATCTCCAATGGAAAATGTCATAACCTTTATAACCTGAAGGAATGTGCAACTGGTACACAATCTGATCATAACAGCCTCCTAAGCCCGACAAAGAAGCATCTAAAAATATCTGATGCTCTGCAGTTCTAACATCATAAATACTGACCCCATTATAAGATTTCCGAAAAGTTCAAAACCACTGCAGATTCCTATTGAAATCAGGGGTCAAAATGATATTGATGACATTTACCTCATGGTGTTTTCTAAGGAGGTGCAACATTCTGTTGAGGAAAGCATATGCGGATTTAACAATTTTTGTGCCAAGCTTCACATAAATCCACATTTTTTATAATTTAGGTATAGGTGTAGAGATAGTTCGAGTTTTAATGTTAAACAATATACTAAGACAAATAACCTTAGTGTCTGGCGGTTGCAACTTTTTCTGACTTATGTCTGAGCCAAAGTCCTGCAAAAGTTGGAGTAGAAAAATATAGGTTGGGTCAATTTTTGAAGGTAATCCACAGTATATCAAATCACTGATGTAATTTAAGAGGGCAATATGGCCATTGTTTTTCATAATGTAACATACTTCATTACCGGTGTTCGGTAGGACGGTAAACGGACGTGTATTTCAAAAATATATAAGAGTGGTTAAATTTACCTAAAAATCTGGGCTTTTAGTCGTTATTATTATTGCTTTCCATGATATACCTTCAGTTATTTATAGTTTTTATGTTGTTCTGAATTGTTTTAAATCTATCAATAGCCTGCTAGTTGATATCGCGGGTATCGCCCACTACCGGGAGTTACTCGGTGATTAGAGTTGTGGTCTGTATTTTAATTATTCTGCTAGTTGATATTGTAGGTATTACTGTCCTTTACCGGGAGTTAATCTGTGATTTTTGCTTGTGGTCTGTACTTTATTTCAAAGATTGAACAACTGTACTGTACTTTAAATATTTTATAACTGTGATTTGGCTTTACTTTTTATGAATTTCTGCATGTTCCATTTTATTCTGTGGTCCCTAATTTCCTTATGATGCGGATTGTTAGGCTCCTCACAACAGAATTCTGAGCAGGTGTGATGTTGGCCTGCATGTATGTAAATATAATATAATAGTAGGATTTATATAGCGCAAAATTGATACAAATCCTCTAATGCGTTTAGGTCCAAGAAGGGAGAGTCCAGGGACAGGCATGGGTGGGCATCTAAAAAGCGCCCGCCAGGGTATAACTAAGGTGGGGGGTATGCCAACCTAAACAAGTGTGTCTTTAGCTGGCTTCTGAAATGATCTATTGTTTGCTCAAATCTGACAGTTTGAACCTACTGCCAAATCCATTCTGTTCATTTATGTCAAGTCACATAGAGTTACATTTTGTGAAAAGGCATCCTTCAGGCAGCTCGCTTTGGTTCTGTTGTTGGGCGATGACGCTCTCAATCCTGGGCCAATGAAGTTTGGATTTGCTAACTGTCGGTCCATTAGGAATAAAGGCCCAACTCTCTGTGAAGAAGTTAAAACTGGAAATTTTGATGTTTTTGGTCTCACTGAGACCCATATTAAAGCTCTAGACACACCCTCATTTCTAAATGAGTTAACACCTGAAGATTTTTCCCTTGTTCACACCAACAGAGAAAACAAACATGGTGGCGGTGTTGGCTTTTTTATTAAATCAGCTCTTGATTTCAAAACCATCCATTCCCCTGAGTTCTCCTCCCTTGAAAATCATGCTGTCTCTCTCACTCTCGATGGGCGCTGCATGTTTCTTGGGGTCATTTACCGGCCCCCTGCCTCATCTGTTGTGAACTTTTTTGAAGATTTTCTGTCATATGTGGGTTTTTTGTCTTCCTTATCCTCCTCCTTTGTCATTTGTGGTGATTTTAATTTTCATGTCGACACTATGTCTCCAACAGTCTCTGAATTTAAATCAGTCATGGATTCTTGCTGTCTGTCCCAATACATTGATTTTCCAACTCACCTTCATGGTCATACCTTAGACTTGCTGATAGCTCCATCCGATTTTTTCTGCAATTTCTGAGGTGAAAGGTTCAGGCTTCATAAGTGATCACAAAATTATCTCTTGTGTGGTTGACTTTCCATCTTTGGATACTCCAATGCAGAAAGTTGTTACCTTCCGTCAGTATCATAAATTGAATATTGATAAATTCAGAAGCGACCTCCTGGCTATTCCGTTTGTAAGTTCACCATCTGATGACACTGATTTATTGCATGAACAGTACATGTCTGGTTTGTCTGGCCTTCTAGATATTCATGCACCAGTGAAGACTAAACAACTCATCAAACCAGCACCAAGCTGGATAACTGACGAGTATAGAACTGCCAAGTACATGAGAAGGCAGTATGAACGTGCTTGGAGAAGAGACAAATCCTCTGTAAATCATTCCTGTCTTCGACGGCAAATAAACAGATGTAACCACATTCTAAATAGAAACAAGGGGCGTTTCTACTGTGATCTAGTTAGTGATAATTGCGGTGATGGTAAGAAGTTATGGCAGGCACTGAATAAAATATTGAGTCAAATTCCACTGTCCTCCCATCCTTTGTTGATGAAAAATCATTGGCAAACAGATTTGGTTCGTTTTTCATTGATAAAATTAAAAAGATCCGAGACACCTTCAAACACACCCAATCTAAATTTCTTCACCCTGACAAGGAGCTGCCAACTTTCAGTTCCTTTCAAGTTGTCACTGATAGCGAAGTCCTCAAGTTTATTAAGGAAGCCCCTTCAAAAACTTGCTCTCTAGATCCATGTCCCACACATATTGTGAAACAATGTATAGACATCCTTCTCCCTTCATTGACAAAACTGGTTAACTTGTCCCTCAAAAATGGCATTTTCCCAAATCCTTTTAAACAAGCTATTGTCACACCTCTCCTCAAAAAGTCCACCCTTTCAAAAGAGGACTTGAAGAGCTATCGACCGGTGTCTGGTCTTAGCTTCTTGTCAAAATTGGTTGAGCGAATAGTGGCTGCCTAAATTAGATCTCACATGGATTCTCATGATCTTGGTAACACTTTCCAGTCAGCCTATAAGGTGGGGCACTCAACAGAAACTGCCTTGTTGTGCATCAAAAATGAGATTCACTTAGCTCTGTCCAAGGGCATGCCTACAGCACTGGTGCTACTTGACCTGTCCGCGGCTTTCGATACTATCGATCATGACACACTCCTATCCTGTTTGTCAGCTAGGTTTGGCTTTGCTGGATCGGCACTAAAATGGTTTAGATCCTACCTCCAGGATCATTTTCAGTAAGTCAAGATTGGTTCCAGTCTTTCAAATTTGTTCAAATTGAAGTTTGGAGTCCCCCAAGGTTCTGTCTTAGGTCCTCTTCTGTTTTCCCTCTATACAAAACCTCTTGGTCAAATCATCAGAAAATATACTGGAGTCAAATACCACTTTTATGCCAACGATACTCAGCTGTTCATTCACTTATCCCCTGATGATAGTCTCAAGTCTTTTGACCGTCTTAAATCCTGTTTGAATGATATTCAGGTCTGGATGTCTGAAAACAAACTCAAGCTAACAAACTCATAGTCTTTGGTGCCAAAGACAGATACAAATGGCTCAGTGACTCATTTCCTGTCAATATCCTGGGTAATGGTCTCTCTCCCACAGATGTTGTACGCAATTTGGGTGTTCTGTTTGATGCAAAGTTTTGTTTCACCAATCACGTAAATTCTGTCATCATATCTTGTTTTATTAGCCTCAGGGACCTTCATCATATCAGGAGGTTTCTTTCCGTTGATCAGTGGTGAGTGCAAATGTTCTGGTCAGTAGTCGTTTGGATTATTGCAATTCTCTATTTCGCAGTTTGTCATCCCGTAATGCTACTAGGCTCCAATATGTTCAAAATGCTCTTGCACGGTTTGTCACTAGTGCTTCAAAGTACACTCACATCACATCCACCCTGAGGACACTTCATTGGCTACCCATCAGACAACGTATTATCTTCAAAACCCTTGTTTTGGTTTATAAGTACCTCACCACTGGCCAGCCCAAGTATTTCGCACCATATCTCTCCTTGTACAAATCTGCCATGAATACAAGACGTTCCAACCCCAAAAATTTGTTCCTCCAGGTTCCTCATTATTGTGCTTCCATCCATAAATCAAAGGTCCATTTCAACAACAGTTTCTCATATGATGCCCCGAAGTTATGGAATGATCTTCCACATGATATCCGCAGTGCTCCAAATCTCTCGTTTCAAAAGTCGACTAAAAACCTACCTATTTCAGAAATCATTTCCACCATAGCTTCTAACTACCATACACCGGATCGCCTCCCTGGGTACGACTTGGAACATGTCTAATGTCTTGATGATTTATGCCTTACGAACTGGATTGTGTAGATACGGAGATTAAGCACTTGGACAACTGATTGATTGATTGATTACCGAATTTATGAAAGAAAAATGACCCTAATCTGTACCCAAATGGACGGTGTCAATAAATCAATATCTCAAGGGTCTATGCCGATTTGGAGAAAAGCCCTGTTGATAGCGACTTTAAAAAGTTTTGCAGCAGGGCCCCAAGGATTAAGGCAATAAACAATGTCGTCAATAGAGGGGTAACAAAGTTGAAATTTGGTGCCTAACTAGGTATCCATAGATACCCCATCATTGACAGAAATGCTCTTGGGCCAACTCAGATCAGTTGATGGTACGTTTGGAATCAGAACCCGCCTTTTCTCTGGTCGTAAGAGGGGATATATGTAAAGCAAAAGGTTGGTCATCAAAAGGGCCTTCTAAGGACTGAAAACTCAATTCCTCCTCAATGTATATGTCCACATGTTGAGAAAATTTAACTGCGGAAGTATGATTTTTTTTCACTTCTGCCAAGAACACATGAAAATCAAGAGGGAAACCAAATTGTTTCAAGTCGACCAGCTGTTGATCAAAATACTGAACCAGGTGGTGTTTCCAAGCCCCAACATTCAATCTAGTGGTGACAGGGGTTGTTGCACCAAAACATTTGGCAAACCACTATCTCTTACTATTCTATGTGCTTGTGTGATATTAGATATGTCATTACAATAATCTGTATCCCCAGTAAATATTTTGATAGGGGTGAGAGGTACTGTCCCAAACCTTAAGCCATTCTGAGCATTGCAAAGCTGATATTGTGCACATTTTCTGTGGATTGTCTATACATTGGGTTTGAATACCCCCTTTGATTAAGGACATTAGAGGATATGTAAACATAGAATTTGGTACAGCCTCCAGATCTCATTGTAAATATTCTGTCCAAATCCTGACCAAATCAACCTGCGAGACTTAACACTTTGTTTGACTAGCTTTCACGGTACTGCCTTGCAAAAGTGTAACATGAGCTCTATCTACAAAAGAGTTTTTGACTGAGTCTGAAACGCCATGACAAAATTTTGCCTGAATCCTGACCAAATCATGTTGCAGAAGTGCACATTGCTCCCACGTCACTATTTTGTACCAATGCATCGTTATCTGCATGGAACTTATGTACTGATTCCAAATCGCAATGCAAAGATTCTGCCTGAATCCTGACGGAATCACTCAGGGAGACTGCATATTGTGTTTGACTGTCTCTCACATCACTGTCATGTATAAACCCATTGTGAGGTGTATCTGCTTAAAAGTTATATAGTGATGTTGAATATTCTGAGTGAATCATGACCAAATCACCCTCTGGCACTACAGCACATTTGCTATCACTAATTTTGTTTTCTCGCAGTTGGGATTGAACCCGATAGCAACAAACCCAATTATCTCACTGTATATCTTGCAATGGCTTAAATCTGTTGGCAAGCAATACAGGTGGGAAAGAATTTTTTGAAAATTCATGATTGACCTTAAAACAGGAGAGAGGGGGTCAGTGACCAGGTGAAGCCCCTCCCTCCTGCATAACCTTTGCAATAGGAATTCGTACATGGTGACCACATTTCCCAACTACCCCCCAACACAAGAAAGATGCATGTTGGGTTTAAAATCTTTTATTTATTATAATTTATATTCAAATATATTGTTAACAAGATCACAGTATAATGTATATATATGGCGGAAAAGGTAATAAACCTGTCACCCAGACAAGCAACATTGCATACCCATACTTAAATTCCAAACATGAAATAAGCCCCCCACCCCTTATAAGCCAAACTCGGGGCAGTAATCAACTTACTGACCCGAGAGGGCCATACCTTATTATCCCACGCAAAGCCAGGGCAGTAAACAATTTACTGGCCCCAAAATGCAATATTTATACAAATTTAGCGATTTTCATAAAGAACCGCCAGAAATAATAAAGGGTGGCAGCAAAGCCATTTGCAACCAAAAGTTACAGAATTCATAATATACTAGTATAAGATATAATACAAAAGTTGCATAGCTTTAATGAAAGAAATATGTAAATATGCTGTATGATGATAGAAATAGAGCATAGATATCCGCCAACACATAAAAGATACTAAAATTTAAGATAAAATACAGTAAATCCTAGTCGTGTAAATAGTTAAAGTAAGTAAGCACAAATATAAGCAACCTCAATAATGAGGGATGCAAGAGAAAGTCAAAGCTGGTAAATGTCATTTAAACTGTACTTAATGCAAGTATTGTATGGAATACAAAATGGAAAATAATTTATAATATATATCTAAAGCACTAAAGGCAGCCATTGACTTCTGCCCACAGAATCCCAAGTTGTAACTGTTCATTGCCACTTCCATGTAACACAGAAGCACTACCAAGATGAAAACTAACATCAGAAGCACAAGTGTAGCTGCTGCATTCCAAACGTTAACATCTCAAGAAGGCTTGTCAATTATCATGCTGCCAGTAGCAATAATATGGCCAACCTAGTGGCAATTATGTTATTATGAAGCATAACTGTCAAGTGAAATATCAACCATTGACAGGTACCATCCATATCATCTGAAAATATAAACTACAGCAGTAATCTGTTCGCAAAACAGTGAAGAAAGTAATAAGGAAGGGATCTCATGAGACAAGGGAGGGAAAGATAAAGATGTTTCTCCTCGTGTTTCTAACATGTAAATGGCAGAATGTAGGGTTAAAATCAGAGAGGTCTCACGCTTGACCAGCTGACCACTTTAATATGCAAATAAGGTGTACTACTAATACAAATAAAGGTAGTCCAGAAATGAGCTAGATGACACCAAAATGTCATCCCGCACATTTCCCAACTACCCCCCAACACAAGAAAGATGCATGTTGGGTTTAAAATCTTTTATTATAATTTATATTCAAATATATTGTTAACAACATCACAGTATAATGTATATATATGGCGGAAAAGGTAATAAACCTGTCACCCAGACAAGTAACATTGCATACCCATACTTAAATTCCAAACATGAAATAAGCCCCCCCACCCCTTATAAGCCAAACTCGGGGCAGTAATCAACTTACTGACCCAAGAGGGCCATACCTTATTGTCCCACGCAAAGCCAGGGTAGTAAACAATTTACTGGCCCCAGAATACAATAATTATACAAATTTAGAGATTTTCATAAAGAAACCCCAGAAATAATAAAGGGTGACAGCAAAGCCATTTGCAACCAAAAGTTACAGAATTCATAATGTACTAGTATAAGATATAATACAAAAGTTGCATAGCTTTAATGAAAGAAATATGTAAATATGCTGTATGATGATAGAAATAGAGCATAGATATCCGCCAAATGCCAAGCTACAGGAAAAGATGTTGCTGAAATGTGTGAGAGACCTGGGAAGACACAGAAGGGACTGAGTGTATATATCGCCATACAGCAGAGGACGACCAAGTACCATGCTGCATTATATCTTGCAAAGGGACTCCCTTGTCAAAGGCCCAGGTCGTAGCAGATTTCCGAAACATGTGAAAAGTCAAAGTGGGTGAAATAGACAAGAAAGAAGAAACCTGCTTCAAATGCTTTCTCGCTATTGAATCTGTTAGTGGGACGAGGGCAGATTTCTTTGTAATGCAAAACAAAGGTGAATTTTTGTCAGCTGGCAAGTCGTGGAACATATTAATCAAAGCTTTCATAGGACATAACGGTGAATCCCCTAAAGATGGAATGGTTATTGTTGCCATTTGCTTCCTATCTTGCAAAGTTTTAGTCCATTTAACAATGACTGTGCAGAATTTTTCTGAGAAAATGAATTTTTGTGCAGAATGTGGAAGGATATTGGAGAGCCGGAGAAAGGAAATAAATCTGAATAAGTAAAGAGTTCTGAAAACCAAGGGGTTATCCATTATTTGTGAGGTAGCCACAATCTCTTGAAGCATCTGTATTGTAATAATTTTTTGACCTCTCAAAGATAAAGGTGCATTGATCTTAAGGGATTTGATAAATAAAGGAAGCCTTTCATCCTTGAAGGGGGCAGTATTCAAGCCATATACTATAAACATGGCCCTAATTGCTGCCATGTGGTTGGAGATATTTGCTTGTGATAGCCCTTTTTGGTGCAAGTATTCCATGAATGCTAATATAATAATTGTAGTCACCTGAAAAGGAGAAATCTGTGCTTTTTCAAGGAAATACAAGAAATCTCTGAACATTCTGGTATACTGATTCATTGTTGCTGGTCAAAACCCAGACCTAAGTCTTTCAATTGCAGCAGAGACAAGCTCTGCCATGTCGCCCAGTACTTCTGGAAATAGAGTAACATTGTTTATATGTGTTCATTTAACATTGTCAAGTCTATATGTGTTGGAATCCAGATGTGATCTGGAATCATGGTATTCAATGTATTGTACCCTGCCATCTAGATAACAAGTCAGCTATGACATTATGACAACCAGGAATATAGTTAACCACTAGTTCGACATTAAACATTGCAGATAACAACCATATATTTCGAGCACACATAGCCAATACAGTATCACGAGCACGTCCTGACTTCAGGAACTCGACAACAGCCATGTTATCACATTTTATTTCAACAGTTTTGTCTTTCCAATAGGGGCCCCACTGTTTAAGTGCCACTACTAAATTTAATATTTCCAAATGTACAATAGTATAATTTTTGAAACCCAAAGGAAGGGGTAGGGCATATACCATCTTATCAAAGGTGCCCCCAAACCTTGAAGGCAAGCGTCCAAGAAGACTGTTGCATGTATGATTTGGTTGTCATAAAAGGTGATGCCATTGTACTGAGCTAGAAATGTGTTGAACCAATTAAGATTGCGGAAGAAATCTGTATGTAGATATATACAAGTCTTATCAGTACTGTACCTCAACAATTGAAGCATTCTATTTAAGAAAAACCTAGCTGGTTTAACACACTTTGTGATATAGAGGAGGGAACCCAATAATGATTGAAATTGGTTCTTAGTCACTTTCTTTTTAGATACATATTGTTGACATATCTGCTGAATCTGGGTCAACTTGTCCTTTGGTATCTGTAAAGTCCTGTTAACCGAATTAATTTCAATTCCAAGACATACAGCAATATGAGTGGGTTCTATAAGTTTAGAAGTACTTATTTCCAAACCTAAATCCTGCAGCAATGCTAATAAGGTGTTGTATGACCGTTGAATTTCATCTGGCAAACCAGTATACACTAGATCATCAATATAGTTGTACAGGTTCGGATAACCGAATGAATCCGCCATGATAAACCGTATGGCATCGGAACAACGCTGAAAGAATACGGAACCGTGCCGGAACCCGAACGGCAATGTTCCGTCAATATAATACTGATCATGCTTAAGACCTAATAGATCTAGATCCCCAGGATCTATTCTGAGATGTCTGGTCTGAATGCCCTACTGATGTCTATTTTGTATAAAAGAACATCAGGACCAAGTTCCTTAAGACTATCAACAATGTGATCTACAGAGGGATATTAAGTCTAGAATGACTCTTCTCTTATCCGAATTTGGCTTATCTCTGGTGAGAAATGGTGATACATGACATGAGAAGGAGGTTGAGCAAAAGGGCCATAAATAGCACCATATTGCATTTCAGTTTGAATATATGCAGACACATGATCAGAATATTGAATTGCCAAAGCATGATTAACATAAGTAGATTGTAAAGTGACCTCCCTATTAAAATCAAGAGGAAATCCATATTGTATAAGATCTATTAACTGCCTATCCCAATATGAATGCAAGTACTTTTTCCATGCTGCGACATTAAGTTGTGACTTAACCGGGATTCGAACCTGTATGAAATTAGGCATAGCTGAACGTCTAACTAATGCATGAGCCTGAATAATATCAGGGACACTCCCCCATACAACTTCCTGCCCTGCATATATCATCAAATCATTATAAGGAATAAAGCCAAAAGCTTTACTATTCTGATTAAGACAATTTTTAAAATCCACAGATTGGTATTTGTTGTATGCAACTGTATCTGGTATAGATTTTTTACGTTTGTATACGTTGGAGGGGTTTGCATAAGCCATGTCCCAGACTGGAACCCCAGGTACATCACTTGTGTTTGATTGTGGTAGGAAGTATCAGTGTTATCAGTACCGTATAGCATGCTCTGCCGAAATACGTTTTCAGATGGCAGAGATATGCTTTGAAGAAGTGAAGGGGGGTTATCTTGAGGGATGGCCTTAATATTTGTTTTGGCAGCTGCATCACAGTTATTTGTTCTGTTATCAGACATGCTACCCAATGTTTGGCCTTTTCCATTTTTATTGCCTTTGAATGTTAAAGAAGCATGTTGTTTGTCTGATAAGCTCTTTACTGTGTGACACTGATCACCTTTGTGATACGGTGTATGCATGGAAGTACCCAATATTTGCCCTGTTTTGTTTTTATTGCCCTTGAAAGAATTAAATGATTCCATGCCAGTAGTGTCTTGCCCACCATAAAGAAATGCTGAACCCAATGTTTGCCCTTTTCCGTTTTTATTGCCCTTTAAATTGAAAGAAGCATTGGTGGACTCCCAAGTCGATTGTGAACTAAAGTCACCATCTTTTAACTGTGCAAGTACCTGAAATCGATTAGCAAATGGCAATGGTTGGCCCTGTTTTTTATGTAACTGGCCATAGGGGGCTGTAACCGTGTGTTTTTTAGCAGTAGCTAGGTGACTACTATTTTTGGTGGTAATAGGTTTGCTTTGAAAGGTATCTTTTGTGAAGTTTCTAATGGTTTCAGTAACAGCAGCATTATCTACAATTTCAAGATACTTGTCCACAGTAGAAGAAGTACTCTGTTGTAGCACAGAAGCATACGAGCAACTAGGATCAACATTCTTGAAAGCATTGGCTCTAGCTAACCAGGCTTTCCAAATAGGACCAGTTGCCTCAAGCTGACCTGTTATCTTATCTATGGCATTATATTTTGTGAAGAAACATCTAGAACCATGGATGAACCTCAGTTTGTGCCCATCCATGCCTAATCGTTTTTTGGCAGTTGTTTATTCTTAATTTTGCAATCAATTTCCATATGTGAAAATGTACGGACAGTGGTTGCAAAACATGAAGCACAAATGTGCTTGTACAATACACGCCTTGTCTCATGAGATTTTGCCTGGATACAAGAACCTTGGTTGTAATAAGTGCAAGGCATGGATTTTGTGACTTTTGAGTACTTTTTGCTACTACCAGAATATGCGAACCCCGCCGTTTGGGTATTTGGCACATGTTTCTGTGCATTTGCACGCCGGATCCGATCAATGGCCAAAGTATCCGAATAGTCCTTCACTTCTCCTTGCTCCATACGACACAGTAAAACTGCGTGGCTGGCTTTGGCAGAGGTCCATGAGAAATTGTTGGCATCATCCATAATGGATATGAGATACTATATGTTTTCGCAAAACTGGATCCGATTCATTTCTCATGGTTCTGCCAAACCCAGCCACCCATTGCGTAACATTTAACTGGTCATATGTGACCCTTTCCTTATTTAAACCGGATAAAACATACTCCTGTGGCCATTTGACTCTATTTTTGACAAACACTTCAACACTTCCACCTTGCTGAGATTTTAATTTTGAATTTGTACCTGTTTTAGCCAGATCCGACAACTCCTGAAATTTTTGTTCGACTTACAGTTGCAACAGTGTTTCATCTGTCAACACTCCAAGATTTGAACCCATGTGTTCACTAGGTTTGCTTGTTGGTTGTGTAGCTTTACTGTGTTTCTTTGGTTTGGTATCTTTAGGTTTTGAGCCTTTGACTTTAGATTTATCCGCAGTCTTTTTACTGTCTTTGCTTTCAATTTTGTCTAAACGCTTGCCTATCTTGTCTAACTGTTCCAAGATTTGAGCATTAATAACGGCTTGCACATCCAGATCCAACTTATGGAGGGTTGCATGTAACTGTTTTTGTTGAGAAGGACCAGCACCTTCCTGTAAGTTCGACATATTTGAATTGTCTTCATTATCTGAATCTTGCACAATAGCACTGCAGTTGAGATCGCTACCAGATCCTTCAGAATCTGAGTCCGACATGTTTAATTTTTCTTCAAAACCAGCACAATTATGAGATAAAAATCTTTGTAGAAACTGGTTATCATCCGACAATTGTATTTCAACAGGTAATTGAACTGTATGCTGTTTATGTGAACGCAAATTGTACATACTTTACTGCATCATGACTAGAAACAATATTGTAAAGTTTACATGCCAGAACACGGAAGGTATATAAAACACATAAAAGTTAGGTTACAAAACTAAAACAATATTAAAAGTCATATATAAAATGAACATAAAAAGAAAACCATACAGTATCAGCCAGTCCTGTGCACGGCACCGTATAAAGATAAAGATCTTTCTCCTTGTGTTTCTAACATGTAAATGGCAGAATGTAGGGTTAAAATCAGAGAGGTCCCACGCTTGACCAGCTGACCACTTTAATATGCAAATAAGGTGTACTACTAATACAAATAAAGGTAGTCCAGAAATGAGCTAGATGACACCTAAATGTCATCCCGCAGAATCTACAATAAAAATTCAAATTAAGGTTGTACCAGGACTGAGCCCTGAGACACTCGCATGTCTCCTCGCATAGCCTCCAATGGGTAGTTGATCCCAAAATATACCTGTGGGCATGATATATTATTATTTCATAAGGTCTTGGGGACTACAAAAATGGCCCCATACTATTATGGGGGTGCACGGTGGACCTCTCTGGCCCATGGACTATTTCATTGGCCTTTCATGATAGGACACCATATGGCTGATATAGATGATCAGCTTCGATCTTACAATAGATTAATGTGTCCAGGGTTTTGTCATTTAAGTTATGGCATCACATTGCTGATTTCAGTGAAAACACCAAAGTCTCCAAGCTCTTGCTTAGTTATGCTGTGGTATATTATCAGTTCCACTGAACCTGATTTTATTGAAGACACTAAAGTCTCCAAGCTCTTGCTTAGTTACGCTGTGGTATATTATAAGTTCCACTGAACCTGATTTCATTGAAGATGCCAAAGTCTTCAAGCTCTTGCTTAGTTATGCTGTTGTATAATATCAGTTCCACTGAAGCCAGTTCAAACTTAATTTCATACAGGCACCATCATCGTATCAATATGGCCAAACTAAAAGATGATCTCAGACGCCTTTTGAAAAGTGCACTGCTAGGTCAGCATCATATTTATATCATCTGTATGTCCATATGTCAATAAGCATGCCCAACGGTGATAACAAAATATCTTAAAACCAATATTTAAAGTGGCTGACTAAGTTTTATCATTCAGCACTACCAGATGTTTTGTGATTGTAGGGTATTTACATGTACCATCCTAAAAGAATCGACATTAAATGCCATTTTTGTAACCAAATTAAAGAAACAAATTGGTGAATGAGCTTATGACAGAGTCTAATCTAATCTAATGTGGACTTTTATAGCGCTTAATCTCCATCTCAGATGGACTCTAAGGCGCAACAGAACATAAAGCAAGGGCAATTAACATTAATCCGGGGATATAGCAAGGTCGTACCAAGGAGACACAGGGTGACAAGGGAGGCTATGGTGGATAGGCTTTTGCATACAGATAAGTCTTAAGCTTCTTTCTGAAGGAGGCAACTGATGTTGCACTGCGCACATAATGAGGGAGTTCATTCCAGATTCTAGGAGCATCAAAGGCAAAGCTGTGATCAAAATGTTTGACAGACTTAAAGACTGATGGGCGGAAAGGAGGAACAGTAAGATATTGACAATCTGGGTGACTACGCCTGGTACTATAGGAACTACTACTGGGAGACAAGTAAGGTTGAAAGTAGGAAGGGGAGCCACTATGTAGAAATTTATATACTAGAGTTACAGTTTTGAACATACATCTATACTTCACGGGCAGCCAGTGGAGTTGTTTCAGAAATGGGCGTAACATGAGCATACCTTCTATGGTTTGTAACAATACGAGCAAGGGTATTCTGAATACTTTGCAATTTGTGAAGATTGAAACATGACAAACTCCTAAAAAGAGAGTTACAGTAGTCCAGGCGGCTACTAACCAAGGCATTTGCAGCTAGGACTGCCACTTCCGTAGTGAGATACTGTCTTATTCTACGAAGGTCACGCATCTGGAGAAAACACGCTTTGCAAGTCCTCTTGACATGTTCAGAGAATGAAAATTCTGCATCGAACCACACACCTAGATTTCTAACAGAATCAACCGGATGAATAAGGCTGCCAAAGATACTAACAGGAAAGTAGGAGGAAAGCTTCTGACGCTGAGACTTAGAGCCAAAGACAATGAACTCCGTTTTCTCTGGGTTAAGCTTCAGTTTACTGAGAGACATCCATCGTTGCACATCAAGAAGGCAGGCATTAAGCCTGGCGAGAGCCGCCGAGGCATTTTTATGAGAGAGATGGATGTAAAGCTGGGTGTCATCCGCGTAGAAGTGAAATTTGATATGTGGATGAAGGTGGATGATTTTAGTAAGTGGTGTAGTATAAAGTGAAAACAGCAATGGACCGAGAACTGAACCTTGGGGGACGCCGTAGATGAGCTTGCTTAATTCAGATAGAGTAGAGCCTATCTTGACGAACTGGCAACAATCACCCAAGTAGGAAGCAAACCACTTAAGTACATTTCCACCAAGACCGAACCAGGATTTAAGGTAACTGAGAAGAATGCTGTGATTTATGGTATCAAACGCGACTGATAAATCCAGAAGGACTAGAGCTGTAGGTTCGCCACGTGCCAGAGAGAGATGTACCTCATTCTTTATAGACAATAGAGCTGTTTCAGTAGAATGTCCTGGCTTATAGGCTGACTGATGTGGATTATCCAGTTTGTTGATATTGATGTGTGACGTAAGTTGCTTAGCAACAACTCGCTCAACCAACTTTGAGAGGAAACAAAGACCAGACACTGGGCGATAATTCTTAAGGTCATTTTTGGGCAGAGATGCCTTTTTAATGAGGGGGGTGACAACAGCCCTTTTGAAAGCACTTGGAAAAGAGCCATCACTAAGAGAGTAATTAACCAACTTGGTGATAGATGGAAGGAGTATATCAAGACAGTCCCTGAGGAGGAATGTTGGTATGGGATCCAGTAGGCAAGATTTAGTAGGAGACTCATTGATGCACTTTCGGACCTCGTCTTCAGTCACAGGCTTAAAGGTATTGAAGGCGGGGGGCACATAATCAGGTGTATCATTGAATGAACCAGAAGGGGAGAATGTGTCCCTGATTTTACTTATTTTATTTGTAAAGAAAGAAGCAAATGTGTCTGCAAGGTTTTTTTCCGAGCTATGAGCTGGCAGAACCGTCTCAGAGGTGCGATGCAA
This sequence comes from Sabellastarte sp. h YS-2021, assembly GCA_964017235.1. Lineage (NCBI taxonomy): Eukaryota > Metazoa > Annelida > Polychaeta > Sabellida > Sabellidae > Sabellastarte > Sabellastarte sp. h YS-2021. The sequence continues at coordinate 145,790,979 of OZ024928.1, forward strand.
TACCTTCCTTAATGACTGCCATAGCTTCTTAGGGTCTTCACTATTTGCAGTTATAAGATTGGCATAATAGGAACCCTTGTCTTTGTTGGCCAGTCGATTGCACCATGCAATTTGCTTGCGGAGCCTCGACCTGTTCGACAATGTCTTATGTTTTCTCCACATCCGCTCAAATTGCCGCCTTAGGGAGCGAGCCATACGATATGACTCAGACAACCACTCATCTGACTGCCGTTTTGCCATGCGTGAGATGATAGGAGCGTGCTTATCAAGTACCTGGGTAACGTCAGCCCGGTACTGATCATACAATTCTGTCACGGTTCCTGCAGGAGAGAGTACAAATGGAATATTTCTAAGGTCTTTGCGGAACTGGTTGATGTCAATCCTATGATACCTTCGATAAGAGACCATTTTTTCAATGCAGATTGCTGGGTGGGAGAAATCAAGTTGGCATCGTATTGCAGCATGGTCAGAGATAAAGTCCCCAACATTGACATTACGGACAAAATCTGAGTCACCAGGAGATATCAAAACGTCCAAAGTGTGACCCAGTATGTGAGTCGGACTATTGACACATTGAGTCAAACTGCAGCACTGAAGGATGTCATAGAACCTTGTCCTGTCACCACACTCAACATCCAGATGAACATTTATGTCACCACAAATGATAAAATTAGAACCGATTGAAGACAGAAAGTCAGAAAGAGCCAGAAAATCTTCCAAAAATTGAGTAGTGCAAGAACCAGAGGGACGATACACACAAGCTGCAACAAAGCTATTGTACTCAGACCTGAAAGATAATATAATGATTTCATAGTGACAGTAGTATACCGCTATGTAAGGGATCCGTCCTCTCTGTATCCGACCTGGAAACCCTATCAGCTTCCATATTAGTAAATAATTAGTCAAAAAACATCCTCCCTATGAGCTTCCATATTAGTCAATAATTAGTCCGATAATCAAGCATAAGGTCCATAGAATAGACCTTTAATTTTTCTTCCTGAATTCTATCGATAAAACCGAGATACCCACTTTGTGATACTGAGATTATCATAAGTTGGCTTTGTCTTATGACTTACAGTTAAAATAAAATTCTAAGGTCAATCCACTAGCTTTTGATTGTATTATACCTGGCCATCTTTATCTTTTTCCTACCAGACGCCTCTCTACATCACTGTGAAGGGATTCATTTTCCTCAAATATTCCTAGAGGGGACCACATTCTTAGATAATAGATTATATAGATTCAGATGAATTTGCCTGTGATCTACCCTTTTCCAGTGCAGCCTCCGTCCCCTGCATCCTTCTATCCATCAATTCTATTTTCTACCCTAACGGAACCAAGTGCTTCAAAATTTCATCAGAAACTGTATTTTTGTAACTCCTGGATGAGAGGGGATGCAGCCACTGTGACAACACTAGAAGAGGACTCACCTGCAGTCAGTTGATATTTCTGCCTAACTGGTAGGGCATGTTGTGTCAAGCAATTTGAGCAATAAAACACCTTATGCATTGTGTGCCTAGGTTTACCGCATACTACTTGACCTTTGACCTCATCCTAACCTTGGGTTTTTGTCTGAGGGTTGGGGGTTTCCTCCTACTTGGCTTTAATCTTTGGATCAAGTCGGGGGTGGGGGTGGGTGGGTGGGGGGGGGGGGGGGGGGCTTCCAGGGCCATTAGTCATGGAGGATTTTCTCCTGGTCTTGACATTCGGCTTGCTTTTATCTGGACATCATTTTTATCTGGGGCTTTTACCTCCCATCTGTTATTGCAGAGTTTATTATTATTGTATATATGCGATGTATCTTGGATCCACCTTGGTTGAACTTGCTTGACCTTAGATTGGTGGTTGACCTTGTAGTGTGGTGGTAGGGGTGGGATGAATTTATTTGGATCAGATTGTTCATTGCAACATGTGATAACAATAATTTCCACATACATATATGTCATTTTACAAAGACATGTGGTAGTCACATATATTGGCTTAAATAATAATAATAATTTGGGTGTCTGGGGGCTCACTCCTGGTGGTCCTACCATAATCATATTTTAGATACCACTTGTGGCCCCATTGGCTGACCTCTCCTCCCATTGGCTACTGACTTTCCGCCCTTGGCCTCCAGCCTACATGTTGTCACTTTGACATTAAACACAGAGCAGAGAGCATCAGAATTTCACACTCCCCTGTCCACCTTTTGCTTATTGTTAACTTTAATTAAAACCTCACCAACAAAATAATGCCTTGGCCGACATTCCTTATCAAGGAATGCATTGACATGCTGCTACCATCGCTTACAGTGCTGGTTAACTGCTCCCTCATGGAGAGATGCATACCTGATGCTTTCAAATCTGCTGTGGTCACTCCTCTTATTAAAAAGCCAAATCTTCCTTCAGACGACCTGAAGAATTATGGCCCTGAATCTGGCCTCAGTTTTATATCAAAACTGGTAGAACGTGTGGTTGCTAAGCAGCTGTTAGAACATATTCATGTCCATAACTTAGACAACCCGAACCAGTCGGCATATAAAGCTGGTCACTCAACTGAGACAGCTCTTCTCTCCATGAAAAATGAAGCTCGACTTGTCTGCTGCCTTCGATACCATAGATCATTCCACTCTTCTCAGTTGACTCCATATTTCTATGCCTCACTCCATATACTAGATGGCTGAGTCATACTCTGGTGGTTGGGTACTTGATTAGGAATGTACTTTATGTCACAGTATAATGTCTAACAGTCTTCCTTCCTTTGGAAGTGATCAGATGTCAGCTGGTCTACTGTATTTGTGGCTGGTATTTTATTGTTTGGTGTTTGGGATCCTGGGACCAGTACTTGTGATTGTTGATGAGTCACATGCTGCTTCATCTTACTGTTGCAGGCTCTGTACCACAAGACTGTTTGATTTATTGTAAAGACTGTTACATGCCAGTTGCAGTCTCAGGATTGAATCACAGTTTAGGGATTTGGGACTCTGTGTCAGTCTGGAGATTATTACTTTCTTTCTGATGCCAGCCATGTCGCCTAGGATTTGCAGATTCAGGACTTGTGCTTTGGACCATATAAACATCACACCTGAAGCTTTCATATTGTGCTGTTTTAATGAAATTGTGGTTAAACTCACTGCATTGCAACCATTTTATTCATAAATATTGTATTTAATTCAATATGACTCCAAATGGGAGATTCATTAGATGCACCAGTGGAAGTCAGAGTTTACACATTACCAAGGTAGGACTGTAGACCTGATTTTCAATTTCTTCTGCACTGATGCTAAAACTGAAACAGCCCACCGCATGACTGAAAAAGCACTATCTTTGTAAAAACTGGAATGCATAATCTGAGGCCAAAATTCATAAATCTAATCACCAAATCAATTTCAATTAATTTCGTTATTGTTATTTATTCATACATTCTTCATTTGTGATTATTATAACACCACTCTTGTTTCCTGTAGAACAATTTTGGACTTTCCAATATCCATAGATTATTAAGCGTGAGCCCTAACAAGGCTCACGCTTCTAGAGTTTACTTTTTTCGTTTTTTTTTATGTGCCTGGATTACCATCAGATCTGGCGTATTGTGATGGGTATCCATCTCTTCACTTAAGGTAAGCAGCAATGGCATACATTAATATATGGATGGGTGACCGCCTGAGTTCTTAGCCAGGTGTTTAATGTTTCTGACTAAATTCTAGTGCACTACTCATGTCTCTGATGGCTTTGTAACTCGCACTTGTAGACGAAATGACTTTTTGGCTTTGTTATTTTGTATGTCACATGTGCTGGTGAGGGATATGTTGGCTTTTTAAGTCGCCTTGTCCAAGTTGGAATGTTTATATGGAAGTTGGAATTTCTTTAAAAACATGTAAAAACGTCCAGTTGTATATTTATCATGTGAATATATTGAAACACAGGTGTAAATAAAGCTTAATAACACAATGTGTATCACCAAACTAATTTTACTAAAAATATCAAGGACAGTATTTGAAACTCGAGAATATGGAAATAAACAAGATTCAATGCACATAATTGCTGTAGAACTGTCTTTCATTTGGAGCAAGATTTTTCAGTAAGCACTGTGGATTGCAACGTGACCAAGACACATATATCGGTTACACAACTGTATAGAAATATTCATAAGCCTTTACCCACAATCCTTTTCGCAGAACAAATGAACAAATGAAATTACTTGCGCCATGCGTCATTAATGTAAATCAACAAATGTACTTGTTTGCAACAACAGCTATAAAATAAGAGATTTATCACCGAAAAAGGACTGGGACTTATATGACAAATCATGTTTGTATATAGAAAAATAATACAATTTCAGCTGACACTGAACAATTTTAAATAATTTCCACCTCCGTTATTTTTCTAAGTATCACTAGTATGCAGCAAAGAACTCCAGTGTAAATGGCCAGAATTTCCTTTTTTTCTTTCTTTTACGACATTGGATTTTTGGTACCATTTTCTTCACTTTGAAGGGAGCTTGTATCTATAATATTGAATCGTTTTGTTTAAAATTTGTTTATTTGGTATTTTATATGATATTTTATATGACTTTTTATCAACATTCAAAGCTTTAATCTAATTCTAATAGTACGTTTATGTTGTGCTTAAACTAATCTTTATCTATTGACAGTCTCTAAGGTGCATAATAGCAGATGGTAGAGATCCATTATCATAAAGCCAGAAAAAAAGGTCAGCACCACTGAGAAAGACTGAGACAATACCAAAAATTGGGGTTGGTATGGCTTTGCAAAGAGATAGGTTTTCAATTTCTTTCTCAGTGAAGATAAAAATTTGGCTGACTGTGCATCACCCAGCAGCTCATTCCAAATCCTTGGGGCATCATAAGCAAAACTTTGGCCGAAATGCTTTTTAGACTAGTTTATTGATGCAAAGTGTGGGACCACAAGCAGCACACCATCTGATTGACTTCTATGAGTTTTGTACAAACTATGTCTGGGTTTAAGGGATGGTACAAAGTATTAAGGATGACTTTATAGGAACTTGTACACCAACAGTGCTGTCTTGAAAACAGAACAATGCTTGATAGGCAACCAATGAAGAGTCTTTCTTACAGGAGTGATATATGAGTACTTGGTAGTTATGGCAACAATTCTAGCAAGACAGTTCTGGACAGAGTGAAGCCTGTGAAGATCACAGTCTTTGAGTCAAACATAATAAATTCCATTTTATAGGAATTAAGCATAAGTTGGTTTGCAGAAAGCCACATCTATGTTTCATCAGCATATACGTGGAAACTTATGCCAATATAATTTTGAATAGCTTTGCTGAGTGGAGTAGTATGTAATGAAAATAGGATTAGTTCCAGGACAGAGCCCTGGATCACACCACAGCCTTTTGGCATCAGACGAAACAGAGCCAATCTTGATGCACTGAAAATAGTCAGACAGGAAAGACTTGACTTAAATAAATACTGACAAAAATTTAAAATATTTTCACTGCTTTTGTGTACTCAAGTCGTGTCTGAATGAAATAGAAAAGTTATATTCTAAATCACAGATCGCTTTTCATAGATTTTGCATAGAAAAAAGTTTATAATAAGTGTCATTGCGATGTATGTTTAGTTCTAGCTGAATTTATCATTTGTGCTCTATTATGTAATTTGGTAATACATTATTTATATTATATGACCCTGAAAAAGAAAATAATTTTTCTGAACATTTTTAAAATTTCCCATGTGTTTCTAGATGGGTGAAAGCCTTGTCTGCAAAGTCCTAGTAAGAAGCAATCAGATGGCTTTATCAAATTATGGGATGTTTATGTATCAAATAAACCAAATTACCTATGTTTAAGGAAGACTAATACACTACTTTCTTTACTTTGGTTGAACCTCATTTAGTAAAAAAGTTAAGGTAAAGGTTACCATCTGCGTCTTCGAACTATTGCTGACATGGGATGAGATTTTTCTTTGGTTCACTGAGTCGGCTACTTGAAAACATATAGGATAGACTTAGGGATTAAGGGCTTGTCCTGCTGTGGCTTACCAGTAAACATTTTTGGGTTTTGCAAACATTTGATAGGAAATGTTTGGCAAAGGTTAAAAAATCATGGGTACGAAAACCATTTATAATAGAATGTTTTTAAATGTTTTATGTATACCGTTTATTGAACGTTTAATGATAAATTTTAGAAAAACGTTACAAATGAACATAATAATGTCTGAATAATAATGGGGTCAGAGGTCAAATTCAATATCTTTTTAAGGTTACTCACTAATGAAAATATTATTTTTATGTTTAAAATTGTAAGATAGTGGCATAAAACTTGTGCCCCCATTCAATTCTTACTTTAAGGGATTGTATGTGGGGCAATATTTGACAAAGTTCTTTAAAATCCCCTATTATTGCTCATTGTTACCTTATTTGGACATGTTTAAAGGTGATAGTTTTAAAGAGGTTTTAAAACGTTTCTAATGTTCACTCGTTAAACTGCTGTATGAAAGAAAGAACCTGTGACTTATTTGAGGATTTTATATACTTCTTGTGTCAGGCAAATTTGACAAATATATACCTTCAATCTTTCGCTATAGGGAGAATGAACCTTTAAACAAGGTGCTTAACACACGTCTCCCTTTTCACCCGGGAGTTCAAATCGGTATCAACTTTATTTGCTGGGAACACATGTTAGCCATCTTAAGTTAAAGCTCCAGTAAATCAACTCCGGAGTAGTTGTTAAATTTTATTTTTGTTTCGCAGACCTCTTTCACTATGGCTATGGGTTGAAACATGCAAACAGGTACGTGAAATCTTGATGTTTATCTTAAGAACGCTTTGACCCAGTTTTGATCTCTCTCATAAGCTGATTCTGCAAATTTGTGGTTCATTATTGTCTAGTCTATGAAGTAACCTTATTTTCTACTTACTTTCTAAGCTGGCAGTTTTGGGGCCAACTTACATCATCTTTGTCATTTGTCAAAAAGAAGAACTCTGTTTTATCAAGCATTCTTTTATAGCTTTTTAATAAATCTTTAACACCACAACCTTAAAACGACAGCTGTAAAATGTGGGTTTACGCATACATGAGCTGAATATACTCAGTTTTATAAGTATTCCATTGCAATTATTCTATGGCGTGGGCCTGTAAACCTGTATTTTGTTTGCTTAAAGTAAAACAAAATCCTTTCTGTCCTAGTTAGTTTCATAAGGTACTTAATGACAACGGAATCTACAAAACAGAAGGACAAAGAGATCCTTAAAAAGAGTCCTGTATTTTCTCCTTCAAGTATCCCAGACTTAGGAAATGGGAATTACTGGTTTCCACTGAAAATTAGCTCTTTATGAATTGCCAGCAGTGTAGCAATTACAGCCATCAGCCTATTTGTCAGGAGTATGTGTCTGCACAGTTTGCTTTCCCTTTGACTGTTCTGAAAGCAAACATGTTTTCTTAAGATCTTACTGATATCAATGGGTTGGGTTTTATTATACAAGTATATAGAATATATTATAGTGTATATATACTATAAATTACATTATTTCAAGCTGTGTAAATTTTGAGGATTAGTAAATAGGCTCAGTGAGCTTCATTATTTTGTAAATAATAGGAAAAAAACATGTTTATGTCTTGAAATGTCAGTACGTTTACATGGGCATCAGGGAGGTGTTGTAAAGTAAAATGGATGGTTAAATTGTAAATGAATAAGCCATATTTATGTGATTTTATATTCTTTTCATTACAGATGTTGCCATATCAAGAAATTATAATTTTAAAATATTTTTGTCTTTGATACTGTAATATACAAATATACAAATTATTGTATATCATGTATGAAAAATAAAGAAATGAACTTTTGTATTATGATTTGAGAGTATGTTAATGAGTAAAAGGAGAAAGCGGGTATCTTGTCAGATAGCCCATCAGTGGCAATTAATACTAGTATTATTATAATTATTTTAATTTGTTTCTGTCAAAATTGTTGATTCCTTCATGTTGAAAAGAATATATGTAAAATTTAACTCTGTTGTATATTATTTATTTATTTGAGATTTTTATCCTTCAGGATAATGTCCGTTACTGTAAATTACCAGCTTGAGCTTTAGTCATAAAGGCAGGGTCAGTTAAATAGCACTTTTGGATCCTGTAGTAGTGAAAGAGATATTGTACTGAGTGTAAAAACCATAACAGTTTGTCAGAGTCTTGCTGTGACACATTGCTGTGTGTGGGTGGTAAAGACAACATGCTGTTCCACTGGAGTATTTTATGAAATAGTGTCTTCAAGGAGTGAAAAAATGATTCACCTCTACTATAAAAGGGCATGTGTACTCAGTGAGTTAGGTTATTCTTTCATTTGTTCTATTAAAATACCTTAAATAATATGAAAAACTCAATGCGTGCTGAGAATGAAAAATAAAAGACATCTAATTTTTGCCTCATTTTAATCACCATAAAATTTTTAACATAGTTTAATGTCATTGATGTTATTAGCAAGTGGTCTTATATTGGTTTTGTTCGGGTGAGACAGGAAGTGTCTACTTTATACAAGTATCTGTTATTAAAATATTTCGACAGTTTAACTAATTTTATTACTCAGAGGAGACACTACCTGTGAGAGCGAACTGGTGTGGAAGTGTTAAGATCTAGTACGGTTTTGCTTAAAGAAGTGCAGACTGGTTCCAGTCGTTTAGGGTGTTGTATAGACCATGTATATCAAAGGTCAAAGTTGGGGTTTTACGTCCCATTCAACAGCCAGGGTGATATTGGGACAGGTCCTCAGAATTGCCACTTGTGGGACTCGAACCCACAGAGGTGACAGCCTATGATTAGATGCCAAACTTGCTAACCACTAGGCCACTGAGGACCTACCATGTATATCATAAATGCATTTAATAAGTATTTTATTGCTAATTTCCCATAAAGTTTTATTTCAGATTTCTTAAACATAAAATTATAGGTTGATCACAGTTCAAAGGATTTCAAACAACAACCCATGTACCAAAATAGGTATATGGCACACAGGACTTAGTAGTCTTCAGAAGAACCACAAACCATAGTCGCATGCTGATCTTCTATAAAATACTCTAGTAACCCAGCACACTGATGAATCAATATCTAAAATCTGCACTAGATTAGGCAGATGCATGCATATTGCCCAATATTAAACAAAATTGACAATATTTCTTGTCAAAATCATTTTAAAACTGAAAACTATGTATACATACACACAAAAAAATTGACTTGTTAGCTTAGAAGTCATTTGTAGTACTGAGTGTAACAAATTTACTAAAAATATTTTTGCAAAGTAAATCCCACCAACAGTCCAGGGCAGGCCCCCCATATTTATAGTTAGTGACATACAGTTAAGTAACAATACCAGGGGTTGGAGAAGAACCTTTTATTTACACAGACACATAACAAAACATCAACATTAACATTAGTGGGTTAAAATCTACTACATTACTGATAAAAAAGGCGCCACATGTAATAACATTAAAGATAATATGAAATAAAAGACTAAAAGACATACATATATATAGTAAAATAGAGTAAATGATAAACCCGTACTGAGGGGTATAAAATGTAAAGACAACCTGTGACAAGGTGTACTAAAACCATATCACCTGTAAAAGGTGTAATGGGAAGAAGATGGGGAGGAGGGTGGGAAGCCTTTCCACGAACAAAATCCATAAAAGTGAAGGGGAACCCCAGCACAGTGCTTAAATAAGGCACAATTTGGTGGAAAGTAGTGACACTGTTCATTAGTGGGTAATCTGGGCACAATAAACTATAATTGTGGTTGACACTTGTTGACATACAACTAATGACTTCAGTATTAGTGACATACAGTTAAGTAACAATACCAGGGGTTCGAGAAGAGCCTTTTATTTACACAGACACATTACATAACATCAACATTAACGTTAGTGGGTTAAAATCTACTCACCAAAATAGTCCAGATGCCAAATGGCCATATTAGGTCCAAGTGTGTTTTGTTGCTATTATGAAGTTTTTTTGTTGATTTAGTATCTCTGAGGTGTCCTAATGAAAAATCAGCCAGGTGCCAGCTTGGCACCCTTGAGGAATTTTTTAAAAGCAAAATACAAAATGGCCGCCATAAACAATTGAAAATTCTATTTTTATTGCGTTAATATATCTTACCTAGTGGACAGATGCATTTGTCCGGCGCACAGCCGGTCCCGCCAAACGTTAGAGAAAAACGCCTCAAGCTGGGCTCTGGCCCGGACCGGTAGTGTCCTGTTTACTCGCCAGGTGGCTGTATAGCCTCCCTGCCGGTGCACTGCGCGTGCGCGCGCATGCGTACTTCCTCCTTTTGTTTGGCGCGAAGACGAGAGGTCGTCTGTTTTTTGGAGAAACTTTTATTTTGATTTATATCTATTACAGGATATATTTTGATAAATTCTTTGTGTAGAAGTGTTGTTTAATAACTATGGATTCACCAGGACAAAGGCGGGGATCGTGCGGCCATAAGATGGCTGGCTTTGATATGCATGAGAAGTGTGCTCGTTGTCGAGACAAAGGTCTGGGTAAAGATCCCTGCATTGTGGGAGGTGCGATATGCAAGATTTGTGACAATTTTACAGCAATTCAACGTGATATGCTGGCCACTCCACAGTATCAAATTCGCAAGGACAAGAAAGCGGGTTTGCTAGTGTCACCACGAGATGTAACTGTGCTGTCTCCAGTTAATTCTTCTCAACAGCCAGCTAGTACTGCGCATGCTCAGCAGACGATTTCTGAAGATGACAGTGCGCATGCGCAGGACCTCCCTGGGGGTAGCGATAATGTGAGTTCTTCAGATTTTGTTTCCAAAAAAGATTTTGACAAATTAAGTGACCAGCTAGATGAGAAATTCTCTCGTTTTGAAGCACTCTTATCAAGAGGCAATATATTTGCTACCCCCAAAGTACCGGTTCAGGTTTCAAACCCACCGGTTTCTGATCAGCCATTCATAGATCCTGCCTCTGCCCGAACCACCGGTCTGGTGCGGTTTCCGGCAGTACAGGCTAGTACAGGATCAGATGGCAAGAAAGATTCAAAGAAGAAGCACAAGTCTTCTCATCATAAATCTTCCAAAGCAAAACCGGTTCCGGTTGAGGAAAATACCGGTCCGGTACAGAAAAAGCCCTCTGACACTGCACTTCAACAAGCTAAACCGGTACCGGTCGGTGAGATGACCGGTCCGGTCAGGGCATACCAAACTGACACCTTTGTACCCAAGGAACCGGTTCCGGTTGTGGATGGATCTTTTACCGGTCCGGAACCGGCTGCACCGGCTGGGGAGCCGTTTATTAGAAACCTTGCTTCTGCTGGTGGCTCAGATGATATGTCCAATGTTGAACACCCCTTAACAGATGTCTTGCCTGTGGCTTCAGACGAACCACTCTTTGGGGATCATACATCAACAGATGTTGTGGATAGGGACCATACATCACCGGATGTTTTGGATAGCGAGGATGGTGAACTTTCTGAATCAGACACTGATAAACCAGAAAAGAATGAAGAAATGAGTTACAGGGAAACAGTTCGTTCCATCAGGGCCTTTATGGGCTGGAACTTTATCCCAGACTTTGAGTTTGAGTACAGTGACCCGGATAAGTCCAACAATCCGTGGCGTGGAAAAAATCCGAAGACAAGTTCAAAGGTGTCAGTAGCCATGCCAGCAGACGATTGGCTCTGTCAGAAGCTGGAGAGGATTAATCTGACTGTAGCTGAGGGTTACCCTTCCCGAAGTCAAGAAGCTGGTGGTTTGCGTACTGACCAATTCATACGCACCCCTAAACCACAGGATAAATGGTATCCCATGCATAAGTTAAAGACAGATGGTCCCCAGCGACCAGGTAGAAAGCTGTTCAACTGGCATGGTTCTGAGGCGAAACTAAATGCTCAATTCTCAAGAATTGTCAAACCAGCTGCATATCTCGCAACAGGTCCCGTGTCTCGTCCCATATCGCAAGAAGTACTACGCAGATGGGAAAGGTGCGCCCGAGAGGGTACTTACACAGTGAACCATGCAGCTGGTTTCAGCAGATGCACTAGCGAGATTCAAGATCAGATGGCACATCACATAACTTTCCTACAGACTCATCTCAGTAAGGGCAAGTCAGCCAAGGAGGTGTCTGAAGCACTTAAGGAGTTAAGGGATTTATGTGCTTTCCACCAGAATGTATCTGTCTCTCTTGGGACAGCTCTACAGCACCTGGCTGATAGCCTTTTTGTGCAGCTGGGGAACTTCATTCTGATGCGTCGGGACTCTTATTTAGATCATGTTCGTCCCGGTATGAAGATGGACACTTGGAATGAACTGAGGAATGCTGCTCTTTTTGGATATGGGTTATTTCCCGACGCGGCCTTGAATGTCGCGGAACAAGATATCAACAAGTTTGAGACACAACATGTGTCGGTCCAGTCTCGAGTTGGTCCCCAGCACCAACAGAAGACCAAGTATCGCTATAAACCGTATGAGAAGAAGGAGGCTAAGACCATGGTTCAGCCGTCATCTGCTCCTCAACAACCTTGGCGACAGTTTGGGTCACGAGGTCGTGGCCGTGGGCGTGGTTCTACTAACCACCGTTTTTCCAAGTATGCCCGGGGTAGCAAAAATTATAAATGACAATCATTGTACAAACCCACACAACCAAATAATTCCAAAGATAGTGGGTCAAAACATCAGCCCTCAAAACTTTCCAAAGACTGTATACTCAAGAACTGCTGTAATTCCTGTTCCTATTGTTGTCGGTCCCGGGCAGCCGCAAAAGAAAGGCCTAAGTCCCGATCTTTGTCAGACAGAAATAAAACATGTCAAAAGTGCTTCTTTTGTCTCTCCTTGTCGTTCTGTCCCTCATGTACCAAATGTCCACAATGTTGCAGAAAATCCTCCTGTAGGATGCAGGTTGCACAGGTTCTGGGAAACGTGGCTCAGCCTGGGTTCAAATCCTCGGGTAGTCTCCATCTTGAAGGACGGTTACAACCTCCCTTTCAAGATGAGGCCCCCATTGACCAGGTGTCCTCTGATAATCAGCGGATACGCCAACCCTCGCAGAAACAAGTTTTTGAAGGAGGCGTTGCAGTCCCTGATTACAAAACAGGCCGTAGAAAAAGTAGTGGTTCGGGCTTCTCTGGCCTTTTACAACCGGCTGTTCATAGTTCCCAAACCAAACAACAAATGGCGTCCAATCTTGGATTTGAGCAAACTCAATCTTTTCCTCCACTCGGAAACCTTCAAAATGGAAACTCCGGAGACCATCCGGCTATCCCTTCAAAAAGGCGAATGGGTCACATCGCTGGATTTCAGCGATGCCTATTTCCACATTCCCATCAACCCAAGGTCGAGGAAGTATCTCCGGTTTCACCTGCACGGTCAAACCTTCCAGTTCAGGGCTCTGCCGTTCGGCCTAGCGACGGCTCCTTTGGAATTCACAAAGGTGGTGAAGGAGGTGAAATTGATGGCCCAGTCCAGGGGTATAAGGATCCACCAGTACCTAGACGACTGGTTGCTTCGAGCGCCCTTTCGGGAGGCTTGTGTGAACCAAACGCGGACCCTGATGGCTCTGTGTCAGCAGTTGGGATGGTTAGTCAATTTGCAAAAGTCGGAACTTGTTCCCCAACAGGAGTTCAACTTTGTCGGTTATCATTTCGACCTCTCCAAGGGTCTAGTGAAGCCGACTCAGGAGAGGTGGCAAACCCTAACTCAAAAAATAAAGATGCTAATGAACAGAGACCATTGTTCGGTCCGAGAGTTCATGTCTCTCATAGGTTTGTTGACAGCCACAGAGAAACAGGTGGTTTCGGGGCGCCTTCACATGAGACCGATTCAGTGGCACTTGAAGAATCACTGGCACGTGCCAGAGGTACTAGAGAAGGAGATTCCTCTTCCCAGATCTCTGTACCCTCATCTGCAGTGGTGGCTGGACGAAAACAATGTGCTCAGCGGCCAACCTCTTCATCCTCTACAACATGCTCTGCAGTTGTTTACCGACGCCTCAAACGAAGGTTGGGGCGCGCACTTAGGAGACCACACGGCAAAAGGAGTTTGGTCGGACTCAGAAAGCCAGTTGCACATAAACTTTCTCGAGCTAAAGGCGGTCCTTCTGGCCCTCAAGAAGTTCGAGCAACAGTGTTAGGGCCAGATCATTTTGATAGCCACGGACAACACAACGGTTGTCTCATACATCAACAAGGAGGGGGGTATGAGATCAGGCTCACTTTGTGCCCTCCTCTGGAGACTGCTTTCCTGGTGCAATCGCAGACAGATAGTTCTAAGGGCCAGGCACATTCCGGGAAGGCTGAATGTGATAGCAGACAAATTGTCCAGGAGCACTCAGGTTATTCAGACAGAATGGTCCCTCCTGCAGGAAGTCTTCGACCACTTATGTGCCAGGTGGCACACTCCCCGAGTGGATCTCTTTGCAACAAGGTACAATCACAAACTACCCAAGTTTGTGTCCCCAGTACCCGATCCACAGGCATGGAGAGTAGATGCTCTCAGCCTGAATTGGGAGAATATGGATGCCTACGCGTTCCCTCCTGTGTCTCTTTTGGGCAAGGTGGTGTCCAAGATCCTAGATCAGGGAGTTCACAGGTTGGTTCTGATTGCTCCAGGGTGGCCCAACATGCCTTGGTTCTGGGATCTAGTCAGCATGTCTGTTCAGATTCCTCTCTCCCTTCCAAACGTGGAGAACCTGCTGACCCAACCGTTCAATCAGTGTCCCCACAGAGATCTCCTAGGGCTCAACCTCCACGCCTGGCTCCTAGAGCCTCTAGCATACAGGCACAAGGATTCTCTAATGAAGTGGCAACGCGAATTGAGGCTCCTCAAAGACAATCAACCAGAGCCATCTATGAATCGAAGTGGTCCATATTTGTCAAATGGTGCGAGTCACACAAGGTGGACTTCGGGTCACCTTCTTTAACTCAGGTAGCGGAATTTCTCCTATTCCTTTTCAAGGAGAAAAATCTTCAACCTAGCACCATAGATGGCTATAGAACTGCTATAGCCGACAAAATTGGTTGTGACAAGGTTAATTTTGGTAAAGACGAAAACCTTACCCGCTTGCTAGACAGTTTCCATAGAGATAAACCCAAGGGTCTTCGAGGAGTCCCTAGCTGGAATCTGTCTCTGGTCTTGCATCAATTAACCCAGTCCCCCTTTGAACCCCTTCAAAAGGCGTCTCTGAAACATCTTACCTTCAAAACGGTGTTTCTCCTGGCTTTGGGCTCGGGCAAAAGAAGGAGTGAGATTCATGCCTGGGTACACAGGAACATTAGACATCAGGAAGATTGGGCTAATGTTTCTTTATTCCCTTCTCCTTGTTTTTTGTCCAAGAATCAGTTGGCTAAAGAAGGGCCTTCTTCAGTAGCTCCGGTAATTATTCCGGCCTTGGCCCCTACGTTGGATAAGTCTCTCAAGGAGGATAGAACCTTATGTCCAGTTCGGGCTTTGCGTTATTACCTGGACAAGACCAAAGACCTCCGTTCCGGCAAACAGTTGGTCTTTGTGTCTTTCAAGAAGAACTTCAATAAGGACATCGCTCCTGCTACGATTTCTTCTTGGATTAAACAAACCATCTTGTTGTGCTATCAATTGTCCAATGAGGATGCACAACAATTACATCAGGTCAGAGCCCATGATGTGCGGGCCTTTGCAGCTTCTAAGGCTTTTCAAGGAGGTGTGTCCTTGGACCAGATCCTCTCAGCCTGCCACTGGAAGTCGCACAATACCTTCACCCAATTTTATTTGAAGGATGTAGCATGGGCTGATGCTGACCTGTACCATTTAGGACCAGTGGTCGCAGCCCAGCACATACGCGAGTAACTGGTATCCTTGAAAGGATAACTTGTATATAGTGTAAAGCGTTTAGAAGGAGTAGTGGGTTGTTTTAGTTGGCTCCTTCTTTTTTTAGTTATCTTGTTTGGTAACCCCAGCGCGCAGTTCTCAACCGGAAGGGCTGGTGTGGGGTATGAGTTATTTCTAGTTTAGCCTGTTCTGCTTCCTTCGGAATCCTTGGGACTGAACTCTTACCTCCTCTCTCCTATAGTCCTAGCCCAGGTGGCTCGGTAGACGGCAAAAAAAAAAAAAAAGAGGGGGGGGAACCAACTATGGTGTAGGGTATGGGAAGGATCCCTAACCCTTGGGCCGGAGGCCCAGAGTTCTGACAAGAGTCCCTGTTGGGTTTAGCTGCCCTCCATCCAATGGGTAGTTATTCTGCATCTGTCCACTAGGTAAGATATATTAACGCAATAAAATGGAAAATTTAATAAGTAAATTAAATTTTTATAAGTTAATATCTTACCTAGTGGACAGAGGGATTCCCACCCTGCCTTCCCCGCAACAAACATTCCCAGGGGACTCAAACAGGGTGCAAACAAAAGGAGGAAGTACGCATGCGCGCGCACGCGCAGTGCACCGGCAGGGAGGCTATACAGCCACCTGGCGAGTAAACAGGACACTACCGGTCCGGGCCAGAGCCCAGCTCGAGGCGTTTTTCTCTAACGTTTGGCGGGACCGGCTGTGCGCCGGACAAATGCATCTGTCCACTAGGTAAGATATTAACTTATAAAAATTTAATTTACTTATTAAATTTTCCATTTTACGCATATCTTCACTTCTTTTGTACTTAGAGACACAATCTTGGTGCCTAAGTCTAGGTTTTTGATGTCAAGGAATCTATTTATGATGTGTAATATGGTTTAAATGGAAAAGAAATATCAGATTTGCAGGAAAACTAGCTTAATTGCCAAAATTTTTATCAACACTTACAAACCTTGAATATGAACGTACAATCAAATATCACCAAATCAAAACATTTAATTGACCAGTAAATGTTCCCTTAAAATGTAAGTACAATGTTGTATTCAGATTTATATTTAATTTAGGTAAAACATTTTAAGCTCTTTGCAGTTGAATTTACTAATAATGTACAGTTAATGAGAGTAAAAAACTGTCACCCAGGCCAGCTGGCATTGATAAATTCTTTTGCTGAGTAAAATCATTTTATTGGTAAAATAATGGTCCTCAAGTCTCTGACTATCCCAAAACTTATGTACCCAACATTGGTCTTCTCAAATACTTCATGTGCTACAGGACTTTGTTTTGAAAGTTCTTGTGGAGCACATCAAAAATCAAGAAAAATACTGTCATAGCTGGAGCAGGATCTTCCAGAAGGGACACTAACATTGACAAATGTGTCATGCTCAAATAGTGCCTTATATCTAGCATGGATTAAACCATTTTTGATGTGGTGATTGGCCAAACATTTTGAAATAATTGACTGTCACTTGGGGTGTTCAGGCACCCCAGATGTCAGTCCTGCCTCATAGACATTTTAATCATCAGTGACCTTAACAAATTTATTTTTCGCCTACCAGTCTATTGCAGCTTACTTGCTACTGACCCCATGTTGCCAAGCTACAAGTAAACAAAACCCCCTCATTGGGGACCTCCCTGATTTAGACTGTTCGTCTCTGTCTCTCTGACATTGTAAAGTTGGTCTCACATTGAACATTGACATTGAGAGTAGACATGTTTGAAAATAGTTTTATGTTGAACATTTTAGTCATTTATTTTTTCTCTTAGGCTTTTAATCTGTATATAGTGTAAAATAACAGACGTTCATTTATCTGTAACAAGTGTTTTAGAGGTGGAAGCCTATTGCAGCGATCATTGTGTGCTATACTGGATGCTATGTGACTGACATTTGTGACACGTCGTTTTGTTGACGCTCAAAGATTCTCTGTCATCTTGACAACCTCAGGCTTATGTGCAGTGCACTGAAGGGACGGTCTAACCTATATATTATTTCTTTGCGCATTATTGTGCCTATTTGGTTGGGTTTTGCCACTTTCAACCCTTTTTCAAGCCTGAATTTGCCAAGACTGCATATGAATCATGTTTGTGCCTGTATTCATTTTAGTGATTGAACAATACTAAAATTTTAATATGCCTGATAAAAAGCAAAGTTGTAAAACATGTAAGACAAGACCACTTGCCACCAATGGAAAAGAAATGCCAATTCAAGGACAGTACTAAATAGGAGTGTTGCCAATGGACTAAGAGATGCTGCCGTCTCAAGTAAGTTACTTGACACAGATCAGGTGGATCTGGGCGGACAGCGGTTGCAGATGGAGATCCTGGCTTAGTTGCAGAAGGTTTCACAGCGGCTTGAGAAGGTAGAAGATCAAGTGGCAGCCAGCTCACAGCATGTAACCCAAGCAGCAGCAGAATCACCATCAGGACATGGGAAGTTAAGTACAGACAGTGTTCTTGTTACTTCAAATAAGTCCAGTAAAAAATCTAAAAAAGTTAGAACCCCCATTTTTTCCACTGATTCGTCTTCAGAAAACAGTGATAGTGATACTCCCTCATTAGAAACACTTAGGTTGTATGAACTTCAAAAGAAGGTTCATCAAAGAATCAGAGAGCTGGACCACAGTTCCCACCTCTCAGGTAATGGAAAACATAAATAAAAAAGGGGTGAAACGTTGAGGTTTCTGTCAAGCGAAAGGTCTCCTGGCCCCATGAGTCCATTTTGGGCAGGGTCAGCAGACAACGAATTACTTATGACCAGCTGTCCTTCACCCAGTAGGTGCAGGGGGTTTGTAAAAACATCCTGGAACAAAAATCTTCTAAGAGAAAAAATATAATGGTTTCCTACCTGAGTGATCTTATGGAAGATGCCACAGACTTTTCATGGCAAGAGGCAAAGGCAACACACACGGTGCTCCTGTGTGAAATGGAGTGGGGGCCCTCCAATGGGATGACTTGGATCGTATTGATCAAATCCATAGGGCCCACGCCCAAAAACACATTTCAAACAAGTCCGCATGGGGAAGGTTTCAGATCACTCAGGCAGGAAACCATGGTATTGCAAAAATTATCAAAATGGTACATGTACTTTTTCGCGTGACCATGAGTTCCATGGGAAGTTGCAAAAACACATTTGTTCTTTCTGTTTGACTGGGGGGAGGCAATTGGCCCATCCTGAAAAAAATGTACACACAAAAAACAGAACTCAAAAAAACGACCAGGCAGCTGCCCATCACTAGGGTGCAGCAGCTGCAGTCCTAGGGTGACTGGTAACAACCTAAAAATATGTACTAGTGTTGTAACTCCAACCAAAGCTTCAGGTGATGACAGTGTTGCCCCAAATGGTTTAATTGCACAGAATAGTGAGATTGTTCCCACAGAAATTGAAGACTTGTTGGCCAGAAAGTCGCAGAATTGTACGTCTTTGGCTCAGAAAGTTGTCAGATCACGTTGGTTCACCAGCAGTAATACTGCTAGTTTGTGTAAAGTGTCACAAAGGTCAAAAACTCGCATCGGTTTGAGTACTGATACATTGCAAGCCAGACTGGCTACCAATGATGTCAGCCAACCCATTGTCCACTCCTCTGAAGGGTCTATCGACGACGTTTCACCTAATGCAGTGCAGAAAGCACAAAATTCTACTCAGGAACACACCATAGGTAGGTCTCCTCAGTTTGAATCCACGGGTCATAGGTTTGAGTCTTTTAGTGATGGTGTGCCTACAAGTCCTCAGATTGTTTGTGCAGAAAGTGGCTGTCAATCAGGTAATATTGCTGTATCACAGATATCTGCTCTAGCCCCTGATTTGTATAGTGTTGATATGGAAAGTAATGAAAATGTCATAACGAATTCACAAGGTAGTAAAATGCTTTCTCTTGAGATTGGAGGTCATGGGTTTGAATCTCACTGTACTACTGCTAAGGATGCGGCCAGTGGTGCCACAAATGTACCAGAAATACAACAACCACTTGCAACTGCCTCGGGTATACAAACAGTTTATAGTATTGAGGGGTTTGATTCCTGTGTGAACGAGAGTATTGCTAAGTCGCCTAGTGTGAACACTGCTTTAGGAAAATGTGATCAGCCGTGTCCTATTTATGATGTGAACAATATGGCAATGGAAGAAAAATTCATCAATACTATCATCTTTGCCAATCAAGGTAACAAAGGTCTTCCAATGGGTCTAGACAGTCCTGTGTATAAAACGTGGCAACAACAGGTTGATTTCACATTTGGTTTTGTTCCATTAGGTGACCAAATAATGCCAAAAAACGAAAATTGGTGCCAGTCTCATAATTAATCACCCATTCAAATGCATGATATAGTCAAAGGTGGAAGTTTGGCAAGGTCTCCTCAAAGATTACTGGGATCAGCAGCTGTTATAGCTGTTGCAGTTTGGCTTTCCCCTTGATTTTAATAGGGCTTGTCCTCTACGTCATGACATGGGTAATCACAGTTCTGCTAACGAATTTCCAGCTGACGTTGACGCCTATATAGATGAAGAGTGTAGGTATGGTGCCATTTTGGGTCCATTTGATGTCAATCCAATTGTCAATGTTCACAACTCACCTTTTACGACCAGAAATAAGCCCAACTCAGGCGTAGGGTCATTATTGACCTTAGCTGGCTCTTGGGTGCCTCAGTAAACTCTGGTATAGATAAAAATACATACCTGGACACTCCGTTCTCGTTGACATTTCCAATTGTGGATGACATCACTTCAGAGCTGAAACGCATCGGATGTGGTGCTTTGCTATACAAGATCGATGTGAGTCATGCCTTTTAAGATAGATCCTGCTGATTACAACCTTCTGGGGTTGCACTGACGTCGTGCGTACGTCGATACGTGCCTTTTTCAACATTTGAGCGACACAGTGCGTTACATGATGTGTCAGAAGGGCTTCCACGTCATTGACTACATTGACAACTACGTCGGAGTGGGCGTTCCGCACGTTGCGCATGCTTCATTTGCGTCACTATTTGACCTTATGCAGGAGCTTGGTCTCACTATCAGTGAGAAAAAGCTGGTCCCCCAAGTACAAAGGTGGTCTGCCTAGGTGTCAAGCTGCATCACATAAATAACACCGTTAAGGAATGGCTTAATAAGAGAACTTGCACAAAGCGTCAGCTGCAATCTTTGCTGTTGTACGTCCACAAATGTGTGAAGCCGGCTTGTGCCTTTTTAAACCGTATGTTAGCTCTCCTCAGGTCAGGCCATGCAAAACAAAAAATTGCCTATATTACCACAGACCTACTGACTTTACCCTTGAACTAGATGCCTGCTTGACTGGCCTTGGGGGTAGATGGAGCAAGTTTGTGTATCATCTTCCCATTCAGCGTGGCTTTATGAACTGGTCTATAGTTTACTTGGAGATGGTCAATATTTTGTTGGCTGTCAGGTTGTTTCAGACACAATGGTCAGGTCGTAGGGTCCTTATCAGGTGTGATAATGAGGCAGTTGTCACAGTTCTAAGGTCAGGAAAAACTAGGGACCCCTATCTGGGTGCATGTGCCAGGAACATATGGTACGTGTCAGCCTTAGCTGACATTGACATACATTATGCCCATATCAGGGGGTTGGACAATGGTGTGGCTGACTTGCTGTCTCGTTGGACAGGTAGTGCCCAGGATGTGGTCAAACTGTTGTCACAAGTACAGGACCCAGTGTGGGTTCCAGTTGATAGTAGATTATTGCATATTGATGCTGAATTGTAGTTAATTAAATGTTAATTGTAATATGCATACTGGTGTTAGGGTTGTTCCCCTGCCAGGGGCCTATGTGGTTATTTACATGTTTTCTAACAGTTACTATGCTTTGTTGTAGATAATGTGGCTCTGAGGTCCTTGTCAAGGAGGGCCAGCTCCAGAACTCAGGAGGCCTTTAGACCCAAGACAAGACAAGCTTATACCAAGATGTTCAAAGTCTACCTGGCCTTTTGTGTCTACATGTGCATGGCCTCAGTGAATATTGATGTCAATGTTATTCTGTCATTTTGTGAATGCCTAGTTGCCAATAATTGTTCTGTTAGCATAGTTTCTAATTATCTGTCGGCCATGAAGGCCAATTTTCTATTATATAATATGTGTTATTCGTTGTTGGATCAGAAGTCAATGCGTATACAAAGGCCTCTGACCTTGACCTCTCATAATATCATTGAGCTCAGTATGTTGGAGAAAATATCAAGAGCTTGCAATGACCTTTCTTTTCCTCAGGTCTTCAGGGCTATCTTTCTTACTGGGTTCTTTGGTTTCTTTTGGCTTTCCAATTTGGCACCTCACTCTATCTCGACCTTTGACCCTACAAGGCATCTCACTGGCTATGACCTTTTCTTCAGCAAGAAGTTAGTAAAAATTTTAATCAAATGGTCAAAGACAAAGTCCAAGTAGTCTCAATGCCAAAAGTTGCCAATCGAGCCATTTGTCCATATAGAGCTCTTAAAGCATTAGCCAAATTGTACCCTATGACTGACAGTGAGTGTGCCTTTCAAAGCAAGATGCCTAGTGGTTGGCAGCCCCTTACTGACACAAGGGTCAGAAAAGTGCTCAAATCTACCAATATGACCTTAGGTTTGCACTCCCATTTCTTTATATACCATTGCTTTCGGAGATCTGGGGCAACATTTGCCCATAATGCCCATGTGCCCATACAGCAGATTAAACGCCATGGTACCTGGTCCAGTGAATGTGTCTGGAGATATATTCAGTTGGACCATTTGTCTGGTGAAGAGCTGGCTTATTCTCTGGCTGCTGTTATTAATTCATAATCTTTCTGCTTCCTACTGTTGGGGTTGAGGGCTTGCATATTAATACCTTGTCTCAACTTTCATTTTAGTATTCTTGTAAACCTCTAGGCCACCTTGGCCTGCAGCTTTTAGGGTGACCTTTTATTTGACCCCATTATAGTCAATACCTCTTATTATAAGGCTTTTGGTGTCATCCTTGACCTCTGAGGTCAACCTTGTAACCTTTCAAGGTCAAACCATTTCTGCTCGGGCCCAGTCGACCTTCAGGGTCTGTAACTTTATTTTACTGCACATTATTTTATTCTGTAACTTGTATCAGAATGTATACTATCTATAAACAATGACTTTAAATTCTGTATTTATCATGCTGAAGTCTATAAATATTTTAAATCTGACCTGTAAATATTTCTTAGATTTACATTATAACTTTACTCTGTTATGTATTAAACAAGAACCCTCAACCTGCTTGTTTTAATGTCTTGGGGTGGGGATTGATATGTACAAAAATCAATTTTCTGAAATTATGATTGGTCTCTTTAGTATGCGATCAAAGGAATGGATAAGTCATTGTGGGAAGAAATTCTCAAGTTCTAAAAAGGGTACTAGCTCAGTTTTGAAAATGAAATAGATATTTCAAACTACCCTGTATGGAATATTTTTACTTGGTGCATCCAAAACTGATTTTTAAAGAAAGAAAAAAATGTATTACAAAGGTATTCATTACGAAAAAATTTATTTTTTGATTCTGGAATTTCCTTGGGTACTTCATTTTTGTGAAACATTTGACATGAAAATAAATTTTGTGTATTTTTACTTAATACTTAAACTCTCTCTTCCAAGGCAAAGTTGAATCAATTACAAACTTAAGAGAGAAATTGGATGACTGAAACATTGGTTTTAGACTGAGGAGCTTCAATTGTAAATACTCCAGACAATTTTAACGACCAATAAAGTTTTGAAGATCTGCAAAATGCAGCATGATGATAAATGCAGATTATGTGGTACAGTATTTGAAAATATAGAGCATATTTTTGGGGAATTATAGCTAAAAATATATCAAAGGTTTGGAAGAAGGTTTAGGGATAAAGTACTTGGCAAGCTGTACCTGAATAGTGTTCTTAATGCAAAGTCTATTATTTAACGAGTGTTGGACAGAAATGTAAGATTTGATAAGTAGAACATGTACTTTCAATATTTAATTTAGTAGAAAATATTTTATGTAAATAAATTTGTCAAAAAACTTAATGTATCTGAGGCTATGCAAATGATTAAAGAGATTACTGAATTTGAAAACAATATCGAGATTAAAAATAAGATTTTGACCCAATGTGATAATGAATGGGACCAGCAGCATGTCATTGTCATAATCTAAGAGGACTGCTACTCTCTTGGTCAGTTTATTACAAAAGTTAGAACTACAATTACAGCTGCAGAATATTGAATATTGTATGTGCTCTCATACAACCATACCTCCCTTTGGGGCATGGATGACTGGTTAAACATCCACACATTTGCTGAGTTGAAGAATATTCTCACAAACAGCAGACACACCCTGATGGTAATGTAACTGGAAATAATGCTGTGCTATTTTCATTATATAACATAACCTATATGAAGGCAATTGGCTCAGTGATCAGATCTACTTCAGATGCTCCAAGAGCCAGATGCTCCAATTAAAAACATATGTGCTAAGGCATATCCAACAGGCAGATATCTGGCAATCCTTTCATGCTCTATTATGGTTTGGCAAATGTCTACAAATCCTCAGGAACAACTTGGGCTTTCCATGTTGTTTTTTATAGTCTTTTGTTTTTAGATACAGAAATAAATAAGTAAGATGACGACGTTTGTGGCATCACAGATGTCTTTGATGTGTGAGTCAACACCTGCACTTGAGGCAGTTGGTGCTGAATGATAAATGATTACATCTTCCTTATGATGACTTTCAAGATCCTGTCTCTGGAGAGTGGAATTGTTACATACTTGTGCTAGTGTGGGATCTTTTCTTGTGATCACAAGTTTGTCCTGTTTGTTGAAAATCATTTGTATCACCTCTGCTAAATCAAATCAATCAGTTGTACTTTGTTGTAAGTGACATCGAATACCACTTTTTATGCGTGAAGTTTTGTTTGTAGGCTCATGTTTATTTCAGGCCTAGCATGTGTCATTTTAGCTGTATTTGTCTATCATCAGTCTACGTTCTATTGATTTAAGTAAAAACTAACTTTAACTTTGTTTACTTTTTAGTTCTATTCTAATAGATAAAAGTTAAGAGTTGATGTGGTTCATTTTAACGTAATTATAAAATTTCAAGAAATACTATTTAGTGACAAGCAAAAAACAGTTTTTCAGAAGTATATTTTCCTGATTTTAAATATTCCATTTTTATGGTTCATTGTATATTTGTAATTTTAGGTTTAAAAGTCTACTTTAGAAAAGAATGTTTTTATGCAAACAATAATGCTTATCCAGTAATAAGACATTTCTAAGATAAGAAAAATTTATTTATTTAAGTACAATTCTCACACTACAAGTATAAGAGCTTCAGGGAAAACTGCCCCTGAAACAGATGGGTGTCATATCTGTGTTGGAGAGTGAATATGAACTGACTGACTTAGATAAATCTATATTTAGTTTAGTGGAATGGATCTGTCAACTGGATTAATAACCAATTTTGAAAATAAAATGGAATACATAATAATATTGCATGTAACAAATAAGGTAAAGTTATGTTGTCAAAAAATTCTTGTATCAGAATTTAGTGGGTGGTTGTAAAAATCTGATGTTTCTGTTCAATTTAAACCATATTACACATCATAAATAGATTCCTTGACCTCAAAAACCTGGACTTAGACACCAAGATTGTGTCTCTAAGTACAACAGAAGTGAAGATATGCATAAAAATAGAATTTTCAATTGTTTATGGCGGCCATTTTGTATTTTGCTTTTAAAAAAATTCCTCAAGGGTACCAAGCTGGCACCCAGCTGATTTTTCATTAGGACACCTCAGAGATACTGAATCAACAAAAAAAACTTCATAATAGCAACAAAACATACTTTCTCACAAATCCGCTGGACTCTTAAAACCACACAGGCCTGTAAACACTTCACCACTCTGAATCACAAGCACAGGAAGTTTTCCATTCCAGAGTGGTGCACATCTAAATTTAAATCCACTGAGACAAGAAACACTGTAGACTAGAGGTCTTACTTGACTTCCAAATTGCACTCTCTAGCCCCACTCGACACCAACCAATATTTCTTTGAGTATATTTCTTATTCCATGCACTTAGAGTGACACCTTTGTCCCCCTTGTTATTGATAAAGTAATTTGGATAGATTTGCAAAATAACAACACAAAAAGTCACAGTTTTTTATTACTTCTGAAGATTCCTTTTGGTTTGGAAAATGCTGATAATCTATCCAAATGTGACCCTGGTAGTCAAACACAGACCTAGGCACACTTTTTACTTTTGCTTATAGAAGCTCGATAATTCTGCAGGAAATATCAGAATAGTTTAAACATAGAATGTATCAAATGTGGGTAAAAATGGGCACAATAGTTATAACAGACACCTAAGATACCAAGATACAAATATATCTGGCCCTCTCTTGACCAGAGGAGTCCTGGAATTTTTATCCTAGATAGTTTTGGACAGTTTAAAATACTGCTGCATACAATAAAATATAACACCAGATACTCAGCCAGGTTTACTAACTTTGATTTGCAATGAAGTATTTTGAGATTCAATCTCTGACTGCAACAACATAAAGAGGAAGAATGATTCTGTTAATTGACACAAAGATTCAATGACACCAAAACCAGAGGACACTCTCTCAGAAGGAATATGAGAGCTTGTGGGTTTGGCTTTAATATTGCTTCAACTTGCAGTATAAGTCTGTGGTATGTGATTCACCATATGTAATTTTGTGTTTTCATGAACGCAAATATGCAGAGCTATTTTTCAATAAAAGATGTCAAGTCCCAACTCAAATAAATAAATACTGAATGAATATGGACATAAAAAGAGAAAGAAGAGCCTAGCAAGGAGCAGGGAAACGGATCTGTATGCTGTGAAATGCTGTGATAAATTTAGAAAGAGAAACCAGTTATCAGTATTAAACTAGTATCAAACCACTAATTATCGGAAGCAAGGCATGCTTTTCAAACTTTCACTTTTCCAGGAAATATTTTGCAGAGGCACAAACAACGCTCATGCATATACGCAAAACTTGCTACAAATGGACTATTCACTGAACTGATCCTTGAAATGTTTGGGATTTTCAAAATGATTCTGCTCGATAGATCACTCAACATTGAAAACAACTTTAACTTTTAGATACAAATGCTCCGTTCACATCCTCATCCAATCACATTACTTGTTAAGTATGAGACATACACACAACTTTGATTAAGATCTTTTCATATTTGTTGAGTCTAGAAAGGTAAATGTGACTGGAGAAGAGGTGCCTACACCCTCGCTCAACTACGGATCTTGAGTGAAAGCAACACCAGCAGCAAGTGAACTTCAAGTCACATAAATAGAAAAAACCTACAAAAACATAACTAACCATTAAGTGGAATGACTGCTAAAGCATTGAACAAATACACAATTAAATAATTCAATATTACTACTTTACACTTCAATATATACGCACTAGAAATTGTTATTCCAAATACTACTACATCACCTATTAAAATGCTTAGGTGTCAAGATATCACAGTCATACTAATAAATTAAATAAGTTCATTTACTATGTACAAAATAAAATAGTTACTATGTACAAAATAAAATAGTTACTATGTACAAAATAAAATAGTTACTATGACAACTACAAGTACCACTCCTTTCTAAATGACTAGATAAGTATCAGACTAGTTTTAAACTACATGACAACATAAAAGATTCTGTAAAATAAATGCAAAATAATCTTCACCAAGAATTACCACTCAAGTGAACATAAACACAACAAACTTTTCACAAGTTCAAAGTTAAAACCCAATCTCTGACACAAATACAGTCACTAAGATACAATCTCTTAAATACACTGATTAAATACAACCTGCACTCTGCTACAACAACACACACAAGCCAAGCATGCACTCAACCTCCTCTAAACAAACATGTACTTCACACAAAAGCAAGAAGTGGATTGTTTTGCTACATTCCAGCGGTTTCACACAAAAACAAAACCCACTATCCTCCAGCAGAAACTTGTAATTTTAGCCAGCCAAAGCATACAAATAAATAAACAAATAAAAGCAAACCAGCCTCAAATCTACCGCAAATGCCGTGGCTACATACTCTGCCTCACAAGCAAATGACATCCTGACATTTAATTCTACACAAAGCTTAATCAGCTTAACAAAACCACTCAAAACCAAACACACTACAGGAGAGGTTCCAGCTCCTTAGACACCCCAACAAATTTCAACCAGTTGTCTTACACATACTTGAGAAACATACAGCCACTCAACCAGTTCAAAAGAACTACATCTAAAACACAACTTATATGTTACTATTTACAACAAAACATTACCACATTCTCACTCTCACATTCATTTCAAAATCTTTATCATGCTTTGTAGCAGCTCAATTTTTTTGCAATTCTAAATCTAGAATTTTTCTGTTCTGATTCATGCGACTCAGATGTATGCAACATGTCATACACAAAATCTGGATGTAAATGATACTGAGTTCGGTTCCTAGTCGACCTTCTAGCAGCAGGAACAGGAATCAGTACTGATGATTCATTATCACCACTATGATCAACAGTGCTGACCGATTCATCTACACTCGGCTCAATGCCATGATCCTCCCTATCCACAACAGATTCACTGAAATCTTGAACATCAGACTAAAATATCCCTGACATATGTTGAGGTCCCGAAACCAGAACACTGTCCTCTGCTAAATCACTCCCCAAATTTGCATTCTCATTCCCTAATGGACTAAATTCAGCCCCTGGTGATGTCATAGGAACCTGATTAGGCTTCCTGGCACACCTCACATCCACAACAGAATCAGTATCAGAATCATCATCTGTACCAGATCAGACTGTGCCTCAGCCATCAATGGAGGTTGCTCAACCAAAGTCTCAACTTGTGGACCTTGCAATTTAGCCTTACGAGGTACAGGTACTGGTTTCGACAATGGTAACATAGAAATAGGGAGTGAAAGGTTTCTGTGAAGAGTTTTCATATGGCTCCTGCCAACTTCAGGCTTAACCCTGTTAACAGGAATTTTAGGACTTGGTTGATCCTTTTTGGGGGCCAAATGTCACAGAACAAGGTTTCCAGGGGACACAAACCCACAACCTCTCAAGAGGCCAACACTCTACCAGGTGAGCTATAAGGGAAATCCCTACTAGCCAAACCAGTAGGAGTGATTTTATCAAGTTTTGGGTTCTGTCACATAAATCATGAGCCCCATTTACACCTGCTTGGAAATAGTATTTTCATAGAACAGAAACACTAGAAAAAGTGTAATCAAAGCCTATATTTTTTCCACAGAACTGAAAGAAATACTCATTGCAAATCACCCATTGAAATAGCGGAAATAACATGCCTATCCATTTCAGTGACATAATGTGACGAATGTTGATGGACTTTTTTGTGGACTTGCTGCATTGAAGAGCTGTTTTATTTTTTGTCATACTTTTGTCTAGATAGGAAATTAATAGTTGCTATTGGATAAGTCTAATAATTTATGAAAATAATGTTTGTGTGGATGAATATTTGAATAAAAAGAAAAATCATTTACTATTGCATCAACGAACCACAAACAGATATTTTGTGTTCTGTTTCTGCCAAATTACTCCTGTGCTGCTCAACGTGCTATACGAGAGATTAATATAGATGTTAAATGTCTGATTGACCAATGTTTGCAGTGGGTTTACATATACTTCAGCAGCAGTGCTGATCAAAATGCTATATAGTAAGTTATATGTAAATATTAAATGCCTGATTGACCAAAGTTAGACAAATATAGCATTAAAAACATTATAATAAGTCCAAGTAGTGTTAGCTTACTAAATAGGAGAAAAGAGGAATGAAGTGAGTAAAACAGGCATATGACACCATGATACATCCCAGATGAAAGGCAATTGAGAGTTTCTTATCCATCCATTACATTGACATGACATATCACTAACAATTTGAATTAGTTAAAGACTGTAAAACAATGATGAATGTACCTTCAAATGCATCTGGGACTAGCCATGTACTTCTACCTGACATAATTTAGTTAGATCTTAAATTAATACAGAAAGAAGCAAACATTATACTCTTGCAAGTTAAATATGGCTTGACCTTCAAACTTGATCGGAATGCATTCCCAGGATTTACAGGGCTTTTCAGCTCTCAGACTTGTTTTTTTTTGCCCAAGGATGTCACCAAGCACTTCTCAGATACGGACGTTCTATATATATGTGCACTCCCTTTGTGGTCTTGTGTGGCTCAGTTGGTAGGGTGTTGGACTCATAATCCAAGGGTCATGGGTTTGATCCCCGGTGATGCTGACTGTTTCATGTGGGATAACATTCTTGGCCAAGACGTTAACCTGCACTGTGCCTCTCTCCACCCAGGAGTAATGGGTACCTGGCTGCTAGTGGATTCTTAGTGTGAGCCCTGTATTGTGGCTGCCCTAGTATGTTCACAGAGGGAACTGAGACAGATAACTCGTGTGAAAAAGTTCTGAAACCCAGGCCAGGGTGTAAATGTAAAGTCGAGTGATAATATGTATATATATATACATATATCTACTGATACTAGACTATAAACCTTTACATTTATGACATAAAATATGTGCAAGCTAACCCCTCAACCCAAAGCATTAGTCAGCATCACTGACCCTTCTCCATGTCCAGTAGATGCTTTTGATAAAGCGATCTGATTTTGAGTGCGAAAGTTTTAAACATGCTCTTACATGATATCATTGTCCGAATATGTTCTAGGGTTTTGACGTTTATTTATAGGAAATAATTAGTCCAGAAAGTGTATGTGGTATATTGGTTACCATCACATGTTAATACAACATACTAATGTACATAGTTTCCATTTCTTCCATATAACCCTGGCATCACACGGTTTGTTTGAATTTGGTTACAAAGTCATTCAAATTTTGAAACACCTAAATAATCATAAGTAATTTTATTGTTAAGGTGAGAAGTTGGAATCCAAGGTCATTTTGAAAACTACTGTAACATAGTTAAGAACTTGAAATGTGTTTGGTCATTCTTTATCACTCGACTGTGCTATATCTTCAATGTAAATTGCTGAAGTGGTTTAACCAAGTGACATTTCACCTGATGTTATAATACTTGCGTGTGGTGTTTATGTTTTACAGCCTACATTTCGTGAAAACGAAGATTAAGCTTTACAAGCATTGTATTCACTTTAATGATGCACAAATGTGTACTACTCATAAGCATATGTAGATTTTTATTTTGTAAATAAGTGAGAGCTTTTACTTGTTACAACCCACGCACAGGCGACAACCTGTAATTGGATGCCAAGCTTGCTAACCACCAGACCATTTATGAAAAAAAGCATGCATCCTATCTAATTTAATCGCCACAAATAGCAGAGATTGTCTTGTTTAATCAATATCAGTAGAATTTCTTTTTGGAACTTGATCCAAATGCTTGAATTATTTAATTTACTGTTGTTTGTGTGGGGATATTTATCACTTAAAAAAAACAAAAAACTGCAGAGGTTGGTATGGAAGAGTATTAGATTTTGTATTTGATTTCAATATTGCTTTTCATGTATCAGTCTAATCACGACAGGTAGTCACTGGAATTTAGCAAAACACTGCATACAAGTTTATCCTCAAACATTCTGGGGTCGGACTTAGCCGGACTTAGGCTTAAAATTAACATTTTTGTCTTAAAATGAGGCTACGGCTGTGGTCTTGGACTTAGAGGGTTTCACAAAACTGCTAAGTCAAGGCTTGGACTAAGTCTACCTGGAAGTGGGCTTAACGTTTGTAAACAAAGACTGAAATATGGCTGCTATATATTTTCATCACTTCAAAATCTTAAATACTTGAAAATAAAGAATAAATATATAGAACACCTCCCTAAATTAGTCTTTGGCTATATTTATGTAATTACAAGGCTTTCCGTTAAAAAACAACATTTTTTCAAAGAAAAAAATAGTTAAACAAAGGATATATGTCAAGACTGAAATATTTTGACAAGATATATATATACAGGATCACATGACACTGAAAACCACTATGGTTATATGATAAACTTGGACTTAGCTAACTCACCCTTTATGAAATCCATTTAAGTCCATAACTTAGCAAAGACAAAAGGCTCAGATTTAAGTCCCTGACTTAGCCTAAGTCTAGGCTAAGTCTGAGACCCTTTGCGAAACTGGGCCCTGACCTGAAAACCGCTGCCATTAGCAGACAAGTATCAACTCTCCCACTTCAGGCCAGAACAGGAATGGACCTCAGGAAATGACAGGCGGGAGGTGAGTATGTCACCATGCTGAACCACCATGTCCTCTTTCTGCCTTAGATTCTGCTACACTGGATATTACTGTAAAATAACTTCTAAATTTTCTAAATTTGAAAAAGGTAAAACATAAATCATAAACCATAATAATATCAGTTGTAAGATTGATGATCGCAGTCAGCTGTATCTTGATTTCATTTTACCTTTTGTATCTGAAGCTTTTAGTACAATAAACTATCGGCTACCTGCAAACAGTGGCTGCCACCAATTTGCCCACTTTAGGCTAGACAGGGAGTTGAACAGAGGATTTTGGAGATTCGAAGACAAAGAGTTAATAGATATTAATTATTATTATTTAAAATTATGAATTAAAGATGCTATTTTTACAGACTCTACATATTTCTAACTGAGGTGCTTACATTTGATTGGCGGGGCCACAGTGGCAGAGTGGTAACACTCTCGCTTCCGACCTCTGAGATCAGAGTTGAAACCCAGCTGGACCTCAAGTGGGAAAGCTGGTAGTTGCTTGCCGTTGGTTGGCAGTTTACAGTACAGAGCCTTGACAAACTGTATATACTGGTTTCCTCTGCCCATAAAACTACCCGTCGTGATATGATCTATAGAATGTGTTAAAAGCGATGTTAATTCCCAAATAAATAAACATTTGATTACATATGAGTTTTCTGGCCTGATATACAGCGTTTGTTTTCTTTGACAAAAAATGTTTTACCTTTGTTTCTGGTAGTTTAAACCCTTCTATCAATTTAGTGCAAAGTTTGAATCCTTTTAGGCCAAAAAAGTCATACATGTTCAAGATAACCCTCAAAACAAGCAGAAATATTGGTAAATAGCTATATTTCAAGTTATTGTTGACATAAAAACTTGGATAGTGGGGTTGTTTATACTTTCCGGGTCAAATAACATATTCGTGAGAATTAATATCAAACTCAGAGTTCAGTTAGCATTGATTTCATAGTCCCCAATAAGTGTCATGATTTACACAGACAAATCTCCCTTAAATTTTCTTATCTGTCATCGTCACATTAAAATGAGCGATCTAATACATCTTCTGTAAACACATTTGGATTTTGTTTACAGCATCTCACATGATGCCTAGGCGTATGTTGGGGCCAACAGACAACCCACTAATTGCTGTTTCACGGAAACAGCCTAGGATGAGATTTCATTCTCATTCTGCGATTCAGTCGTATTAGACCGTTCCACGCAATAAACTCACCCATATATCCTGGTCAGCCAATTGGGTTGTTCCTTTCTTGTAAGCCAAGCAGAGTTCTGCTTTCTCCAATATGCTTCTGTATTTGTTGTTCCAATAATTTGTGATCTAGAGTTTAAGGATACAAGACGTTTAATTTTATTTTTCTGGCTTTTTATTGTGGATATATTATGGCTACGCACATGGCCTGTGAAGTTCTACCCAAGCCCGTTGTGGCTTATTGCAAGAAATGTACAGTAGAACATGAGAAACCAGTAGGTACAAAGTGTGAACGGAATAAAAATGTTAGCAAGGACACTGAAAAACGGGACTCGAGTCGTGAGATCTCGTCTGCAAAGAAAACACCCAAAGGAAAAACAGTTGATACGAGTGACAAGATGTTGGACTTGGTAATGAATATGATGAGCAATGTGGCAGAAAAGATAGCAGCCATGGATGAGTGAATTACTGGATTGGCTTCAAAAATTGAACTCACGCCTGCAAAACCTGCAGTGCGCAAATCTCGCTCATGAGAGCAGATGAAGCGAAGAGGGATAGTGGATTCAGAAGAAGCATTGTTTGCGTCACCAACTAACACAACTGCAGTAATACAAGAAGGGGGAACCTCTTATTCCCAGGTGTTCCTGGACACTGCAGTAGGATTAAAGCCATTAATAACTCCAGTAAGAGTGAAAAAACAGAAGCGAACATTGGACTTGAGCATTACACCTTTGAATTATGAAACCATGTCTCGCGCACAAGCTACATCCACTGTTAGTGCTCCGACTCAAGTTGTGACTGATAGTGTGACACGAACACAAGTAAAGGTGGGAGTTTCATGGACATTGCCTAAGGAACCCACGCAACAATTATCTACGGATAACATGATTTCCAATGAAGATGTGACCAAAACACGCTTTTTGGACATATGGATCAATTCGGAAACTTAGTCAAAGTGCAGGGACCTGCTGAGTCTACAGTGGAGTCGCGTGATGTCTTTGTGCTGACTACAGAGCACAGTATTGTTAGTGAACCAATGCCAGCACCAACCATGGATATCTTGGTTTCCAACCCCCTAATTCAACAAATGGTGGAGGAAAGGTTGGCTGTGTAAGAAGTGGAGATGAAACATGAGATTCAGGGAGGTATGCATCGCAGGCGAAAAAGTGTCAGGTACAATGTGTCGGACACTCCTCACATCACCTTACATTTAAGATGGCCAAATCAATCCTGTGTTATGGTACAGCAATAAAACAAGTGACATTCGACGAATTATTGCTTGGACAATTTGTAATTGGATTTGTGAACAATGTTCCGACTATGAAGAATATGCTATTAGAACTGGTAGAAACTGTTAAACTTCCTGAGAACATCTCTTGGCCCATTGCCAGGGGTGTGTTTGCTGCTTCAATGCTGAAAATAAAAGACGAAAGTATTTCCTGGAATGATACGCCTGTTCTTGCAGACTACCGTCTAACATATTCACAATCTGAAGTGTTTGCAGGTTCTACTACTATTTCTCCACGTCCATCTTCAGCCAGCCCTGGCAATAGGTCAATTAAGAAAATCGCATGCAAGTGGTACAACAAGGGGACTTGCCCACATTCTGCTGACCATCTAGATACCACAGGGACAACTTTATTTAGACATGTGTGATTATATTGCATTAAAATGCTTAAGAGGAACAATTCACATGTTGAAGTGGACTGCCTCAACAAGAATAAATCTATGACTGAGTAGGACAGAGTAGGCTGTGACTGTATTTTTGATAAATATTTGAATAGTAAAACTAATTTCTTTTGCAAAAAACATATATTTGACTCTAAAAATGGTGTTGAGTGTTTGATTGGGGTCCTCCCCACAGTTTAAACATGTTTAGTGTTCTACACGTGTACATGCCACTTTAAGTTGTTTTACTCACTTGCATAGATGTGGTCCTTATAATAATATTAGGGATCATTTTGTATTTAGTTACATTGGTTTGCCTTTGTTTTTTCTTTACAATGTTAGCCCATGTGATTTTGATATTCAACTCTCGTGTGAGAGTCTTATTCAATGAGAACATGATGTGACTGGGTGTATTAACAATCAACAGCCGGTAGTTACTGAGAACTGTGACATAGCTGAGAAATGTGTGAATAAAGAAACAATGTTAATTTGGAAAGCATGTACATTAATAAACAGTTATGTTTTGATCACACTTTAGGCTTTGTTGCTATACATCAGCCCTCAAGCATTATTTCATGAGATATCAGTGGAGAGACCAAGTGTCTGAGGAATAATTGATTAAAAGACTTATGATGTGTGGTTTACAATATTCAATACCAACCAAACCTCAGGGTTTGGGCTATTCTCATTTGTAGTTTTAATCTCGTTTGTGAGATCTTGTGGGTATTTTAAGTTATAAATATTGTTCGTGAGATTTCACATGTGTAATAATGTACATCTCATTTGAGATTTATGTAAACATGATAACAACGTAGAAATTAATAAATGGTAATGCCCAA
Source organism: Sabellastarte sp. h YS-2021 (assembly GCA_964017235.1). NCBI lineage: Eukaryota > Metazoa > Annelida > Polychaeta > Sabellida > Sabellidae > Sabellastarte > Sabellastarte sp. h YS-2021. The sequence continues at coordinate 145,826,690 of OZ024928.1, forward strand.
ATCTCATCTCATTTTTCATGCGTGTAAGAATATGACTGTATAGGCAACACCCCTTTTGGGTTGTGATTCAGTCGTATTAGACCGTTCCATGCAATAAGCTCACCCATATATCCTGGTCAGCCAATGGGGTTGTTTCTTTCTTGTAAGCCAATCAAAGTTCTGCTTTCTCCAATGTGCTTCTGTATCTAGTGTTTCAATCATTTGTGATCTAGAGTTTAAGGAAACAAGACGTTTTATTTTATCCCTGCCCTATACCCACCCTTTTATTGTGTTTTAGTATCTTATTGTTAGGGACTATTCTCATTTGTAGTTTTAATTTCGTTTGCGAGATCTTGTGGGTATTTTAAGTTATAAATCTCGTTTGTGAGATTTCACATGTGTAAATGGTAGTGCCCAAATCTCATCTCATTTTTCATGCGTGTGAGAATACGACTGAAGTTTTATGTCAAATTTAAGAATGCATTTTATACGTTTCAGTGCCCTATGGTGAGTTATTACAATGGAAGAAAAGAAATCCCAGTGGGATTAAAATATTTTATTTTACATTTAACTATGAATGATATTATACTATAATATTATACTATAAAGGCATATATGTATATCTAGTGATATATGCCGAGCTAATATTTATTTACATACTCTGAGTTTGAGGTCACCATAAGTAAAGGTGTAAAACATAGGTTTAAGGTGACCTTATCCCAGATTGCCCTGACCAAGGTATGTGATGATATAGCAGGTTGGAGGTTGAATCTACTGACTTAAGGTTGAACCTTAAAGTTGTGATTTTGAAGGAGTTTAAGCACAATACCATGAAAGAGGGCAATATGAGATATATGATACATTTTGAAAGTTATAATTACTTGTAATGCCATTGCTAGGGGAGGTTCTAATGGAGTTAGTTGAGTTAAAATGTACAGACAGAGAAGCCCCAAACCCCAGTAGTTGTAGTGATGCTATGAAGCTAGTAGGGATTGAAAGGTAGAGGCCACAGTTGTAGAGGCCTGATGGTCTTGTGTTATATAAGACCAGACACAGTCCTACGACCAGGTGCCATGACTTTGAATGTCTTGGAGTGGAACATTAGAATTAAATGCCAAGGTGGCACCTGATCGTCGGAAGGAGTGGAAGGTGAACTTAGCATGTTGAAGGTGTAAATGATTAAGGATTATGGAGAGAGCTCTTCTAAGTTTTGAATCTGTCAAGGGGACCCATCGGTGGTTGTTTTTGATCTGAAACAGTGGCTTATTGTCCCCTTTGGGGGTGATAGCTAGCAGGATGCGGAGGGCAGTGACTGGACATAGGGGGGATTTGGGAATGATGGGAATTTTTAGAATTTTTAGCTTATTTTTTAACTGCAAGGTTTTTGACCATTTGACAAGTATCAGAGCACCAGGAGGGGCAAAAATTATATCAGCTCGTGCCAGCTGCTCGAGAGGGTTGAATTTGGAGATGGCATGGGGAACTAAATTAGATATGCGAAGAAATGAGAAGAAAGATAGTAAGAAGGCTGCTTTGTAGACCTGGCCCATGAACATGGAGTCACACCTAAGGACTATGGATGTGAGGGTGGGAATATCAATTATAGATTTAATGGAGAGTTTGAGGGGGGCAGATAGAGCTAGGGACTTGGTAAAGAACTTTATTCTGGGATTAGAAAACATGCTAATGTCAAGGTCAAAAAGGGACAGCTGGGATTTGATGGCAGACAGATAGTTTGAGATGGTCTGATGGGAAACCTTGTTAAAAACTAAAAATTCTAGAAATGCCAGAATTTGATTAGAGTGTGAGAGAGGTAAGAAAATGTTAGCAAAAATGCAGAATGCAATGAAAATGCGGAACATGGCAGTATATGACTTCGATGTGGAGGGTCTGAATGCACCATGGAGCCTCAACTGAGCCTTGGCGACAAGAGTATGGTATCTGGAGGTACCTGTGAAAAGAAGAAATTATATGGTCCAGTACAAATGGATCAGGAAATAAGAAAGACGCGTTCGGAAGGATCTCATGGACTCGATTTCTGTGATGTTCAGCCATGTGATATCTGGACAAGCTGTCTGCATTCTGTTTTCCTAAGATATGGATGACCCGAAGATTAATGTCAGCCATGGCTGATTCCATGGCAATATTACAAGCTATGGCGGCTAGTGTCATGTCTCTGGTTCTACCTGAATTTAATATGGAAACAACAGCCTGGTTATCACAGGCAATTACTATGGTTTTGCCAGACCATTGGTGGGCCCAGACTCTGATAGCTACCATAATATTTAGCATTTCTAGGTGGACTATACCAAATTGCTTGAGGTTTTTAACAATAGGAATGGCATAGACTTCATTATTGAAATTAGCCCCTAGGCCCTGAAGTGAGGCATCAAGCTCTATCCTACCATGATGGTGAGTATGGTGAAAGAACGCAGTTCCATTGAAGACTTTGGTGAACTGGCAAAACCAGTTTAAATCTCGTGTGAAATCAGAAGTTAGTGCAATTGTGTTTGACTTATCAGAGGCCCTGAGGAGGTCGAGCATTCTGTTTAAAAAAATCTTGAAGATCTAACACATTTTGAAATGTAAAGAAGTTTTCCTAACAATGATTGTAGCTCCTTTTTTGTACAGGAGTGTTTACCCACCCAGTGTTTACATGTTTCAATGATGTCAACCAGTTTTTCAGGGGGAATTGACAATGTGGAGTTGACAGTGTCGATTTCTACACCGAGACATGTACATTTGGTGCTTGGGGTTACTAGTTTTTTCTCACTGATTTTGAAGCCTAATTCCAGAAGAAGGTGATAAAGTTTGTCATATGACTGTTGAGCCTTACTAGTGGTGCCATGACCAATAAGATCATCAATATAATTTGTGATGGGGTGACCAGCCTGGGCCATAATAAACCTTATGGCATCGGTGACTCTCTGAAAGATGGCTGAACCATGTCTGTACCCGAAGGGCAGGCTTCTATCAATGAAGTACTGGTCAAGTTTGAGACCTAAGAGGTTATAGTCTAGGGGGTCGATCTTTATGTGTCTAAATGCTCTTGAGATATCAATTTTAAACAGGAGTGAACCTTTACCCAGTTGTCTTATTTTCTTAGTAACATCATCTATGGTAGGGAGGGTAAGAAGAAATTTAGTGCCTAGGTAGAGGTCAGGGGCAACCCCAGCATTGACAGATGCATTTTTTGGATGACTAAGGTCAACTATGACTCTTCTATGAATGGCTTGTGGCTTTGGTCTTGTCATGAAGGGAGAAATATGGAGATTTTTAAGGGGAGGTTGTTTAAAGGGGCCTAGTATGGCACCTAGATCGATTTCCTCTTGTAAGTATGCCTTGACATCATTTTTGAAATCATTAGCCGATTTGTGATTACTTTCTTGATGGGAGAGGGTATAATTGGTGTTAAAGTCCAGAGGGAAGCCATATCGTATGAGAAGGGTGAGTTGTTTATCCCAATACTGATTTAGATAAGTGTCCCAAGCATCTGGATTCAACTCAGAAGGGAGTACGATCTGTGACTGCATATAGTTAAAGTGGTTTGACTCACGAACTTTTCTGTGAGCTTCAAAGAACGTGGAATATTTATTACTTTGAATTTTTTCGGGGAGAAGCATGTCTGATAAGGGAATAAACCCGTATTTGTCAGCATTTTACACATTCCACTGGTTAAATAGACTAACATTGCTGGCCTGTGAAATTGTCTGCCTGTGATGTGCAGGGAAACGCAGTTCCAGGTCGTATTTGTCCTCTGCTTGCAATGGAATTTTTTCAACAGCAGGACGGACGCATGAAACCAGTTGTGGTATATCACGACCTACCTTCGTGGCCGAGGTGGTTTGAACGAGAGAATGGTGTTGAGTTTGATTGGTACGATTTTTAGGCGAAACAGAAGTATTGCTGTGAATTTTGGGGATGGTGGTTTCCTGATGAGCTTCTTGGAACTCACCCTTGAGTAGAGGCCAAAACCTATTTTCCGTACAATTGTGACCTGACCTGTGGCTAGGTTTACCAGAAGGAACACCATTCTCCCGTTGATCATGTACACAATTTTTTATGACTTTTGTACGATTGGTACCAACCTTATATGACAATTTACAGTTGCTATCACCAATGGTACCTCTGACTACTGTAGTTACTTTACTTTCATTGCCATCAGTAGTTGTACGTTTGTTGTTAGATTTGTTTACAACTTCATAATGCCGATTTTGTGTGCTGGCTGGACAAATACATGTGTTCGATACAGTATTGATAGATTTACTATGATCAATACTGTTACTGCGTTCTGTGACATTCATTGAAGTGGAAACATCAAAAACCCCATGAGTTTTGCCCTTGACAATATCTGCGTACGACCAGCCAGCATACCTGTGATAATCATTTTTCCAGTTACAGCTTTCAGTATTTACACAATTTTTATTTACAATGACCCGTTCAGGGAAGCGATTACTTTTTGATGGCACTGCACGAACGCAGTGCCCTACTCGTTTTTTGAACGGGTACGACAGTCTTTTGCTGGGTGGGGGTATGACTTGCCCTGCTGGTAGCAATTTTGACAAACATGTAGGTACATTTGACAATTGACTTCATGGTCAGCTTTTTGATGGCAGGATCCTTTCTGAAAATATTTACATGTAATGGGGTGTTTGCTGGCCCTAGATTTGACTTGGTGATTTTGACTACTTCTCTGGGCGTGAACCCTACGAACCCTATCAATTTTATGGGTTTCACTCCAGTCTATTTTATTGTCCTCCATTTTGCAAAGGAGGACAGCATGACTTCCCTTGGCTGAGGACCACCCGAAGTCATGACTGTCCTCCATGAGATCGGCCAGATAATCCAGCATGTTATTGCGAGTAGTTTGGTTGGTCTCTTCCCTAATTATTTGGGCAAATCCAGAGACCCATTGTGACATGGAGAGGGCGTCATATGTAAGTCTATTCTTATTAGTACCCCCCAGGACAAAATGTTGGGGCCAGGGGACCTCCCTTTTTACCCATATGGTTTCTCCCCCACCCCTCTTTGACTTAAACTTGCCTTGCTCGTTAAGCTGCTGCAGTTGCTGGATCCTGGCATCCACCTGCTGCTGCATTGATCTGGACTGCTTCAGGGACTGTATAGAGGGAAGTATCAGGTCGACGTCGTCGTTGGAGTCGTCATCTTCTGGCTGCTGGCTCGACGCACTACTGACAGGTGAATTTTTTATACTCGTGAGTTCATGCTTGTTTACTTTCTCTTCAACTGCTGCCATTCGCCCACTTAAACTTTTAAGTTCTTGTAATATCAGTTTGTTTGTATCTTGAGTTTCATTGTCACTGGTGTCAGAATTATCAGAGTCCACCACTTGCTGACACTTTGAGTTTATGGGACGCTGGTGGGCGCCTTTGCATTTGTTACAATTAAATGTCTTTGGCATTCTGAAACTTATATGAACACTCTACTTGAATCTGCACGTATAGGAAGTGTAAAATGATTAGAATTTAAAAACAGGATAAAATAATTAAAATGAAAACTTTCCTCAATCTCTGCTCAAAGAGCTATACGCGCAGGCTCAAATGAGTAAAATACGAGCTCAACAGCTCGGGCTCCACACAGCAAGTAACTTCAGCACAACATCAGTATCCAATAGTGAAGCCTGCAAAACACTGAAGCTTTCCAGTTTCAGTGTTAGTGAAACTCGAAAGTTTCCAATACAATTAGACAAGTAATGGTATTTTATAAAAAGGGCGTGTTGCCCGCTTAAATTCTAATTTTAAAGTGAATATGGCTACTGCTGGCGGGAGAACTACGAGGTTAGGGGTCAGAACTGACCAATCACGATCTAGGTCAGCTTACGCAAGAACGTCTCTCCCAAGAAGCACTGAATCGGGTGCCACCGTAGTTGTCACCCCCGCATTATCATTGTTTTTGTGGTGGAAAATCTCATAATATTTTGATTGACAGGAAAAAATCTCAGTTGAGGCTTTTGACTAAGTTTTTTATGAAGACTGGGAATTGTTTGTAAAACACAAAATAGAACAATATTATTTTCCTTCAAAGTATATATTTAGATAAGCAATATTTATTTTATCACTTTTATGTATAAGTTTGCTCTTGCTAATTTTTTTTCCTAATAAAGTTAAATCAGATAAATATAAATTTAGTCACCTATATTAATCAGTTATGGAATACTGGGAATTGTACCGTATTTCCTAGTTTTCCTTTTTTCTATTTCTTGACCAGTAATATATATATATATAACCTCTTTTGTTGTTTGCAATTGTACACAATATACTTGTCAATATAATAAATTGAATGAACAAACTTAAATCACCATTTAGTGCCTACGATAGCAAAATTTAATACTGTGTGCATGAATACTGTTATACTTAAATAAGAAATTAAATTAAATAACATGAACAAATTGCTCTTACACATTCAGCAGAAATAAGCCCCATGTACAAGGGTGAGAACTAAGTGTGGTTTTTTTTTCCTTTTAAAAGCAAGAGTCATTTCGGAACAGATCAACAGTGCCTTCCACTTAATGTCATGATCATCAAGACCACAAAGGATTCAAAAATCCACTTGGTTACCATTAGTTCTGCCTCTCATTTATAAGGGGTGGGTTATGACATTTGTTCAAATGATAACACTGCGTCATCCAATGTTGTACATGATCTTTTAAATAAATAAAATAGTGTCAGTTTTACCTGCTTGCATTTACGTCCAAGTCGAACTGCATGGCATATTGGCTCAGTTCATCAGGGATTTTAACAATGACTCATTCCTCTAATTGATGCAAGACTTCTGCCAGTAAAGTTTGCATCTAGCATTCCCTGCATTGCGTGGTCATCCTCATAGAAGTTTTAAACTGCTTAAAATTCCCACATGCAAGGCAGTATCAAGTTCTCTAGGGTATCTAAAGGGTGTCCCTGTCATGTATGCCTTGTGCAGCTCTCCCAATTCTGTACTTTTCTTTTTTGCTATTTTGTGTCTCCAATGAAGTTAAATATTTGCTATAATGTTACCGTCCCATCAAAATATCATTACTGTCATTTTCTGTATTTTTTCTATGTAAAACTGTGGCCATTGTCCTCCCCAATACCAGTTCTCTTCTGTAGGAAAACTGTAGGTAAAGCTGTGTAGCTCAGTTTAACAGCATTCTATTTGTTTCTTCCCCCGTCTATAACTGCCAGAGGCATTACCTGGATATTTCCTGTACCTGCCTTTTTATTTAACCAATGGTATAGATAAATATTTTGCCTAACCTTGATGTACTTCTATGATTTTTCGCCTCTCAATGGATATCACCAGATGCTACCAATTATTTTCTAGTGGGACTTTTAGTCCAGTTGATTATTAATAAAGAAAGAAAAATTCAGCATTTTTAGTAACAGGAAATTACTTGACCTTGCTTCATTTAATAAAACTTTTGAGAAACAATCTAATTTTGTGAAGTGTGGGTGGTACTAACAGTCAATTGGTGTTTATCTGGCATTCTCGTTTTTTGAAAAGAAAAATCTGTCATTCATGTTTTTGTAAAGAAACATATTTTTAAAATGTATTTTAATAAACAAGACCAATATATCAGATATTTTCTAAACTAAACCTTTTAGAAGAAGTCAAAAAATCTTTTTGAGTGAACCAGACAAAGTTTGACACGTTTAGATTTGAGAGTAAACAACACAGATCTGAGTGTGAGTTTTGACTTATGAATTTTTATGACTCCGGCTACAGGGCTAGGCAATCTATTCTAATGTGTGTGACTGTATGGTACAATAGTCCTGAAACTGGAGAAATCTGGTTAAAGTGTAGGTCATGTCACAGTGATCCTTTTATGTCAGAGAACTCGGATAATTTAGTAGATATCTGGTACTGAAATAAGACCTTGGATCATTGTAAACAGCTTTTGTCAACCCGCCAGTGATTGTTCTGCAACAAAGAACAGCTCCTATTACTTTAAGACACCATCCTTTTCAAAAGCTTAGGTAAATTTATGTCATATGGTTTTACCTTTGATTCCATGAAAGTATTCAATGAGTACTACATTAAATACAGATGTAAAAATTAGGTTGATTTATATTTGATATTTAACACTTGCTGTATTTCTAAGTCAGTTGAAATGTCTGTTTCTGCTGCGTTGGACAGTATTATATTTGGTTTTAGGGGGAATTCTATGTAACGACATGCATAGACACATAGAAAATTCAGGTAAGTAATACTTTGTTGCATTGGCCTGACGACTGTACCTCTCAGTCTTTGGAGTCAGTGACAGGCTTCATGGTTTCATGTTTTCCAGGTTTTCTATGCACACTTATCCTCTGAACAATTTCCGCCTGTTATGAAACTTGACCAGCTTAATTTTGAAAGTCAATAGAGAAATATTAGACAACTAGCTCTCTGTATAGCAGTATATGCAAGATACTATACAAGGGGTCTTTGGTGAGCGAGTAGGTAAGTGACTTTACCACTGGCTGTCACCTCTGAGCGGGTTTGTCTGTCACAGTTGGCAATGCGGTGGACCTTTCCCAAACATAACCCGGCAATTGAACCATCATCTTCGGCTTTAATTCAACGCAAGTATGTATGATTTCAGATACTAGAGACAAAAAAATCCAACCACAACAGGTGGTGGTCAGCAAACTTCCAGCTTGCACCATTATGGTTTGTAATGTATTACCCCTTCAAATATGCAATCTAATTTAGCATTATCCATTTTCATTGATTCTACATACTTGCATATTCTGTTAGGAGCACAGTCCTATATTACAGGTCCTAGACTTAGATCCCTTCTTGCTTGCCAGTGTTAGGTGTTTGAAGTTTTGTATCTTCACAAACTAGAATGTACTGTTTTGATCCATCTCCTAAACTACCAATAACCTGTACAATGTCTTGGAAGTGACTAACAATAAAAATGATCAAAACACATTCTGTGGTGATTATTGCAGGATCATTTCCATCATACATGGTGAGAATACACCACACACACATTTAATATTCAGTTATTAGAATACTTTTTGAAGTATAAATTCAATATCTATTAAGTCTGGCTGAGATTCCAGCTCTGTGGCTGGTGCCTGGGGGTTTTTAAGTGCAGAAACTTCAACTTTTACTCACTGTAAACAGCAATACAATATATAAGATGGCACAACACTTATGGCATTAAGTGTTTAAAAAAACAAATACATTTCCACCATATAACTTTATTCTCACTTCATTGACAACATTTTATATCCATCACAAATAACTGGCATTTTGGGGGAAAGAATAGGTAAGACTACTTATAAATGAAAGTGGGGGTTTATCCGACATACAAAGACAAGTAACAAGCTTCCAGACCATTGAATTAAAGGTCAACAAACATTTTAAAAGGTATTTTTGTCATTATAAAATTACAAGTTTAATACTTCACTTATCTGGTATTCCTATAGTTACTGATCCATGCTTGTCCTTTGAATACGTGATTTTTAAACAAAGAGTTCTGTTTGTGGGCCTCAGATTATGCTAAAACAGTGATCAGATGCCATTAAAGATCCTGTTGGACTAGATTAATAATCTAGTAATTCTGATAATGTGTATCAAAATGTTGTTAAAATAAGTTAAAATGTTTAACAAAGTAATGGCAATTCAAATTGTGGTTATAAAGGGGAAATTTATGTGAAATATTTAAAATATCAATATAAGGTATGGATTTTTTTTATAATATGTAAATTTTAACTTTTCATTATTATTTTAAACAGCTCAACTAAATTGTATTGGAAATGTTTTGTAAATGGAAATGTTCGTAGTACAAGAGAAACATGCAAGATTAACTTCAGTATGGGATATTACTTATGTTTTCACAACCAAGTTACATCTGACCATGATAAACCTGGCGATATAACAGTAACAACTACATTACAGTGTCTTGAAAGCTGTACGCTTCATATACATCGTAAAACACCCAATTTATATAAAAGTAGAGCTACTATGGGTATTATAAAGTTAAGTTATAAAAATATATATAAAAGAACACTTTAGTAGAAACAGTATACGAAATATGAACATGTAACAAATTAATTCTTTAGCTGCAATGTTTTTGAGAACTGGTTTTATCTTTTAAATAAGTCAACAATGTTCTTTTCTTTACTTGAAAGCAAATTTCAAACATTGTTCAGTCATTTTAAGTCTATGTTATATCTTTTGGACAGAACACAAAAAAGAGAAAAAAATGTTTTTCACAATGTTTACAACAAAAAATTCTCACACATCATATTCAAATCGTTGTTTACCCTTACATTTGACTGTGTTTGCAAACACCATGACAGTCCTTAGTTTATTTCTGGGGGTGATCTTAGGAAATGAGCCAAACACCAGCTTTACACTTGAGCTAATATATAGAATTGTTTATCTCCTTTTTCCTGAAAGTTGGCCCTGAGCTGAAGCTTCTCTTACATCCAAATATACACGTAAGTGTGCAGCAAGCATTGTTGAAAAATATGACCATAGCCTGGTAGTGGGGTAGCAGAGATTTGCACGTGCAAACAAGGTGTATTTTGCCAACAAGAGATGTCAGTACTTACACATTGAAGAACAGACCGTGCTTGGCTACAGGCCTCACAGTGGGTAAATATGGATGCAAGGTACACAAAAATGTTTTGTACGGCACATGCAAACCCTGCAAGTGAATGGGGAGATCTTGCAACACTAGAAAGCACGTGCGAAAGTCTCTTGTAAGTTACCCTTGAGACATGGATGCATTTATAGGAATACTGCATGCACGCAGAGAAAATGAACATGCCAATTTTCATTGTGGGTCTCTGCGACCCTAATATTCTGTTATAAAATTGTAAGTGTAGCCTAAATGGCCCTTTCAAATCAGACGATTTTTCTCTGTAACCAGGACATACCTTCACGCACGATGGGATGTAAGAGAGGCTTGAGTTTAATTCTGTGAATGTGGTTTGAAACCTTGGTAATAATCTATTGAAAAATTGATATTGAAAAATTGGATGTTTCTAGCGATTGCCCAATGCATTATAGTTTATGATGGCAAATGATTATTACTCATAATTTATTAGTTATTATTTTTTTTCAATATAAAAAGCTGAATTTCTTGAAATATTAAAGCAACTTTACATGTAATTTTTACGAAATGAATATTTTTTTAACTGCTACTAATTTTGGAACATTACAATAAAATGTAAATAGCACTGGGACGTTTTATACAATTACAATACCTTAAACCACACGACACTCATGTCATTACATAGTAGTCAACTGAATACAAATTAGTTACCCCAAATTTCATAAAATAACCCCCACCCCGCCAAAAACATTCTTTAAATTTAAATGCACATAATAGCTTGAGATAGTGAACACTTTTTTTTTGTAAATGTTTCATTTTGAAAGTGTCATCAATTTTTCATCTGTTGGATTCTCAGTACTCTTCACAAGCTTCCATAAATCTTATTCAAACCCATGGCTTCAGGTGTCAAAGGGAAGATTATTTGCCAAAATTGGTAATCACAAGGCCCCAGAGGGTCTATAACTAATATCTTTCACAGACTCTACAATCATATACCTCACGACTTTAACAAAATTAAAATATATGTCACATTCTTTGGCCTTTGTCCAAAGATGTTTCATCTTGAAAAACCGCTTAAATCTTCAAATCAGTGCATACAAGACTTTGAGGTGGCAATTTAAATCACTTGATCATCTGATGGTCATATTTATATGTACTCCTAGATTTCCTTACATTTTGTCATAAGTCATATTCAAACCGATATCCCTAGAGGAACAAATTAGTTGATCCTTTTTGCCAAACTTAGAAATCCTCATTAGCCAGTGGACTGTAATCAACATTCAACCTTAGTATCCTATTAATAGACCTTTCACATCTTCATACATTTCATGCACTAAAATGCTTCTTGGCATATTTGTTGTCGATACCACCATTTTGGGCAGACTTCAAAAAGTAGACCTTGCCATCAATGCCGCAGACCCTGTCTGAACTACTATTGCCATTGCTGTTCCCACTACTACTGCTGCCAGCTGGAGGGCTGTTTTTCAAGCCCCCATTCGGCTGTTTCCAGGTGTATCGTAAGTTGCAGTTCTTGTCTATGGGCTTGTGAGAATGTCCGGAAGAACTTCCAGATGTGTCACTTGGATTCATGGCCACTCTGTCACTATTTTGGTAAGTGCGGAATTTTATAGGACATGATGGTCTAAAAATAAAAGATGTGAGATACAAATCACAAAAGAGTTATTTTCATGATAAAATATGGTAGAGCTTAAGACAATATTAGGTTATTTTTGTATGAAACATTTGTTAGCAATATTGCAGTTGTCTTTACTTTTAAAATTTGGTCTATCAGTTGCTGCAGTGAATACAATAAAACTGAATGAAATACATGTTAAGTGAGACATTTAGATATACTGAGATTATAATTCCATTACACAACTTCATATGAACATAAAACTTAGTAGTCTATTTATGCTGTCTCATTCATGTGAAGTATATATTATGAAGAATCCATTTCATGCAGTGAGGAAGCCAGATATACAATTACCATGCTTCAGTAAAATAATAAAAGAACAACGATGCAATCCTTCAATTGTAAAAAAACATACGGCAAATGGCCAAGAAAGCAATAGATCTGCGAAAAAATATTAAGATTAAACACCCATCTAAAAAGGTAAATTATATAAATAATTCAGCAAAGTAAACGACAAAATAGATAGTTTTGTAGAGGTAATCAGAGTATGAACACAGAAGAGCATAGAATATGCAAAGACAGCAAGGGGTAAAAGAAATGGTTTAATACACCTGTTTAAAATATTTCACTAATGCCTCCAAAATATGCGTTCCAAGCCAAAGTACTGATCATTAAAGATTGGCAAGCTATTCTGTTTTAATAGTAAGAAACCAATTTTAGTTTTTTTTGTTATTTAAAAAATAGTCTGTCCAAGTACAACCTGGTAATATAACTTCTCCTTAAAGAATTTTATTTGAAGATAAGTTGGACAACTCTTTTTTTCCTGTGTTGTTTCAGTTCATAAGTAATGGAATGCCTGAGGATACAGTTCCCATGTGAACAATAGTTTGTCTCTTTACAACTGAATGTATGCTTCCATGTATGTGATGCAAAAAAGGTGTTTTTAAATGTGGCCAAATTGTTGACATAATTTATACATGCCCTGTGCAGTTATATTGCACAGATATTGACAAAACACAATCAATCAATATAATCACTAACTTTTCATCAGTAATCCCCTTACACATGGTAAGTGTTCTCATAATTTCATAAAGAAACAAAATCACACTCACTTTTGGATCCTAAGTTGTATGCATGGTAACCTAGTGTTAGTCACTCAGTGAGTAACTTACAGATTTCAAGATCATTATCCCCTTACCCTAGAACAATTATTTGTAGAAAGGAAGCTTTAAGTTTCTCTTTCCATTGTAATGGAAAGGTCAATTACTTCCAAAGCTACCACAAAGGCCACTGCAAACACAAGGTCAATTCCTTAAGCTACTGAAAGACCATTGTGATGACAAGGTTTATTGCTCCTTAATCAGGCTCCTTCACAGTTCAGAATGCAATTTTAAAGCATTTGGCAAAGTATATTGCCTCTGCCTCTACACTCAGGAAATATATAGGCAACTAAAACCTTTACACAACCTTGCCGATACAATTACTATGTACATATATACTCAGTAACAAACTTAATTGAGTGGGCTGTAGTTTATACACAAATAAAGTGACACCAAGCATACTGAATGATAGATAAAATGCATTCAAGAGATTTCAGGCAAAACAAGTGACGAATCCTTTACATCATCTTAGAAGCCAAATCAGCAACAGAAATGATTTGACCTTCATTATATACAAAAACTTTGTTTCTTTTTAACTGTTTTGAAATTTAATTCATAATTATTCTGAGTATATAAAATATGCTCGACATAATAGTGCCCTGTTCAGGTTTTTACCATTATATTTTGTTTATTTGAAAGTGATCAAAGCAGTTTTGTGCCATTATAGTTTTGTCTGTTTCCGAAGAGATTAAAATGGCTTTATCTATGATAGTTTTGTCTTTTTGAAGGTGGTCATAGCTTCTTAGTGCCAATATAATTTTGTCTATATTTGAAGAGGTCATAACGGCTTTTTGTGATGATAGATTCAGGTATGAGAAAATCGTCATTGTAGCTTTGCGCCTTGACAGTTTTATCTATTTGAAATGGTCATAACAACTTTATGCTGTGACGGTTTTGTCTATTTGAAAGTGGTCATAATAACTTTATGCTGTGACGGTTTTGTCTATTTGAAAGTAATCATAATGACTTTATGCTGTGACGGTTTTGTCTATTTGAAAGTAGTCATAATGACTTTATGCTGTGACGGTTTTGTCTATTTGAAAGTGGTCATAACAACATTATGCTGTGACGGTTTTGTCTATTTGAAAGTGGTCATAATGACTTTATGCTGTGTCGGTTTTGTCTATTTGAAAGTGATCATAACAACTTTATGTCATGATGGTTTTGTCTATTTGAAAGTGGTCAAAGCTGTTTAGTGCCATGACAGTTTTGTCTACTTTTAAAAGTGGGCACATTAGCTTTCTGTCATGATAGTTTTGTGACAGGTTAAGTATGAAAAAATGTGCCTTACTGATCAAATAATGCACACTTTACAAGCCCCGAAGGAGTCCAGTAATAGTGTGTTTTATTTTCCCAGTGAGGCACACTTTTGAATACTTCACCAAACTTAAAGCTCAGAAACGAATGGACACAATCCCTCAAAATAAAATACTTTTATGGAATTGTTTCAAAAACTCTTGACAAACCAATTGACTTAAATCTCAATATACTTGATCAGTGGTTATTTGTATATTTGCTTTTATATGTTTTCTCATATGATATTTCCTCTGTTCTGTAAAATATTTACTCTAAAATGGATAGCAGGAACAAGAGTAACTCTAAATATTTGTTTATAACTCAGAACACTTTTGAGGCAAATGAACTGGATAATTCAACTGATTTACTAAAATTAAAACGCGCTCCTTATGTCATCCTATTGATTCAAAGGTGAATTATTTTGTGATGTACATTTTTCTGGACTAGATAATGGGCACCATTTGACTGTTTTAGGTGTTTGCAAATTAGAACCAAAAAGCCTACATTTCCTAAAACTAATGCCCACTTTTTAAACAATAGAATGACCTCACAAGTGTGCTTTAAAACTATGTAAAAGTGGCCATACCGACTTTTGTTGTGGTTTTTCTCTGCCTTGGGTGACACTTTGGGCCCTGTCAATGACACCAAGTAGTGGCTGCTGTAGTGTTTGAATGGAAGAGTAAGAAAGGAGTTTCACTGAAGAAGCATAATTAATGATTGTCATGTACAATTAATGACACGAGCATTTTGTCTTTTGTAAAAAAAATTCTCTGCAAACCCTGAATGGAAATGTGAGACAAAGATTTTTCTGCTGTTAAGAAATATAACTGTGTAATTGATAAAAAAGCAAGTGTACAATTTTCAAAGACACAAACCATTACTCAGAGTCATTTAACAACAGCACTGAAAGGGCGAAGTGTCAATTAGTCGGAAAACAGATCATAGACACAACATTCATGTGAGACTTAAAGTATTGCCTTATTTCAATCAAACAGTATGCGATTATTTTTAAATTAAAGCTTCAATTGTCTTGTTTTGACTTTGTTCGAGACTTGGTTATATCATTACAAGAAAAGAAAATTCTTGCAAAGTAAAACTTTACATATAAAGAGTTTTAAATTACCAAAAAAGTAATATTGTGAATAACATTTTTCCTCTTCAACACAGGAATTTGACATTTAATCTGTCAGTGAAGAAATCCTATCGGGAGCTCATGTGTTTCCACAAGTAACTAATTACATCTGGAAGTTCCATCTCAGTTGATGACAGAACTCTTGGTAGGTGAAATGGTATATATATGTGCACATGACATCGTCACATTAAATTTAACCAACAGCACCGAGTTGATTACAGATAACGTTATGTATCTACTGTATGATCTTCTATTGAGTATATTTATATAAGCGTCAAGCGTTGAATTTCAGGACATTTCTGCAGGGGGGGGGGGGGGGGGGGGGGGGGGGGGGGGGGGGGGGTCGGGGGTCGCAGAAATATCCAAATGATGTCAGAAAGTGTAAGAAAGAGGCTTTGTATGTATAATTCAGTTTATGATCGGGGCTGTGCTTTTTAACTTTAGGCTAAATTTGAACCGATCAGCAGTTACTCTCTGTAGTTATGTCGTTTTGATCTTGACATTTAAAGCCTGTGTACTCAGATCTTTGGTCCCAACAATCGTCAATCTTGCAAAATGTGGAGCATTTCTGATGGGAGCTGGACAAACTGGCCCTTTCCCAAATCACCCCTAAGCAAATGAAACTTGCTCCTCGGCCAGTTGATCCCCCCCTCCAACTTCGGTGCCCAGTTGAAAATAAGGAATAAAACAGGGTGACATTTACTTATGAGTAGTCTATCAGATAAACATGTATCCAAGTCACTTAATTGTATTATATTTTATATCAATGGGAAATAATGTGATCATGTTATATTTTAGAAGGGTGACAACTTCTGAAGTTTTTTTTTGGTAAAGTGTATTTGACACAGACACACACACACACAATATATATTGGGTGCTGTAATCACTTGACTTCAACCTTTGTCCTTTACATACTTGTTTGTGTCAAAATTATAAAAAGTTCAATTATTCAATTTATTATATGCATGGCTTCTGTTCTTGGGATTATAACTTTTGAGATCTTTGATATTTGTTTAACATATCCTCTTTCATGGACACCAAAGAGAAGAATTTTCCTTTAGTGTCCACTAATTTATTATAGTGCAAAAATCTAAATAAAAATTTTATATGATTACATTTAAATTTTATTTTATGAATTCAATTTATACAAATAATAAAAACTAAACAGACAGAAACATGAAAACTTGTCTATTTCTTTTAACATTTAACACTGTTGTGTTTTCAGTCAAATTAATAATACGCAAAATGGAAATGTCATGTAACAAAGGGAATTTTTTTTAACTTCAGACACCAGCTCTACAGCCTTGGGTTTTTATTTCTTTTTTGAAATTTAGATATGCTGACGATTGCGGGGGAGGGGGGGTGGGTTCCCAGGTAATTATTTACTGAGGCATTTCCTGATTTTTTTCTGGGGATCGATTTGACGACTGCCAATCTGGCAAATGGCCAATTGTCAATGATTCTTTCTGATGATTCAGTGACAATGCATTCACTGATAAAAGATGTATTCTTCGAATCAATTTATCTAGTTTTAAAGTACCATAATGACAAAGTAAAGGTTTTAAGTTCCTGTCACACAAACAGTTGAGACATTTCATTACACTCCTCCAGACTAGAAACAAAAACTGTGCAAGCACAGGTCCATTTAGGTACCCAACTACGTTACTGTTGTCTATGTAACAATTAAATTACAGTTAGCTTTCAATCCTGAAGTGCAGAAAAGTCTCATGCTAATTTCGTTATAAAACTAGAGCTTTTGTTTAGAAATGTTCAAGAAGTATGTTTACAGTTTTGCTCAAATTATTACTGATTGTATTAAATGTTGCTAGGCATTGGCTAACAGTTAATTGTGGTTTTCTTTTTTTCTGTGCTTTCATCATGTTAAAAGCCTGATTCAAAAATTATGTCTACACTTACCACAAATAAAACATAAGACATAAAACTTCCTAAATTCTATGAGTTGTGCTTGACACAACATATTAGTTAAGGGTAAGGTCTTATTAGTGTTCAATGTCTAGGTCAGGTCTTAAGCCTGAACGATTGTCAGCTTAATTTCTGTCTTAACAACATAGCTAATTGGTTATTCAATGCTAGAGTCAAGCCATAGGCCTGTTCAAACCTACAGTTTCCCACCAGTTTAGTTTCCTTTCTTACCTCCAGTACCTATTTGTTTCATTATCATTTAACTTCTTCTTGGACAAACACGCATTTTGGATACTGGATTTTATATATTCTATCTTGGAATTCAGCTGATACATAAAAGAATACATACTCTGAATTTTACCAAGTTGGTAACTAAGTTTTATCACTACTGTTTTTAATCATTCAACTTTATGACTGTCTTAAATTTTAACACTGTGTGGTGGTGATCATAGCAACATGTTGGCTCATACTGTTTCTAGGAAGTAGGTGGACATCTGCCAACAAAAGTTCTGAGATTGTATCAAGAGGTGCAATAATGAACAAAAAGATCCTAAAAATCCCAGCTGATGTCAAAATTCATGGAACATCAACACCTATCGAATACATAACACTGATAGGGTACATTAGTAGTTCTGAGCAAACTTCTACATGTGGGTCGGGCATATGGGATAGCAGCTTTAGTAATGTATAATCAGATTTTGACATGTCAAATGACAGTTTTATGTTCTTTCACACCTTGTAAATAGCAATAGTATTGTTGAAGACAATAGAAGTGATTTTAATCATATTTTAGAGGGTAACACAGCCACTGGGGACCTCAATATGGCACTTAATGAAAGTGATTTTATAGTGCATCTATGCAACTGCAAGAACACTCACTATGAATGGTGTTTTATTTATCATAAGTCAATTTTCATTGAATCGAATCCTAAGCAAACTGAATTCAGTTTTGTGCCATTAAATATCATTGAAGTAACTTCATTCAAGGTGCCCAAGATTTTAGATATTAAACAGATTAATGGTCCTTTAGGGCACATGAGTTAAAACTAGAACCAAGGTCCATACTCAACTTAATATTGCAAACTGGAGATCACTGTGTTCAATCTTCCATGACCAAAAACTCCTTGACTACCTGGAATACGGGTTAACATTGTGAATTGATAGAAGCGAGCTCAGTGAATAACATTATAAAAAATAATGAATATGAATGGACTGACTTTGTGCTACGTTACCCAAATGTTGAAATCAGTAAAGGCAGTACAAGACTTAGGCTTCACTGGGACCAAACACCCTTCACTGTATATCCATGGGAATGAAAACAGGAAGTGTCAGAGAACAACTGACGTAATATGTAACGTCATGCTGTCAAAAACATGTATGTATACAACTATATTGATGAGATCATCTGCGTCCGCCAGTGTCATAATGCGCATCATTACTCTACTCACACTTTGAGTTTTTGGTCGGATTCAATGGCAAAGTGTTATGTCCAAAGCAGTGTAAAAAATGACGTGCATGTTGATATTTAATTTCAGAATTGAGAGCCTACTGCAATAGCAATGCATATGCAGTGTCTCGCCACATTTCATCCACATCTGGGTTAGGTATAACACGTTTACACGTTTACAGGTCTTTGAGCATGTGTGGTAAGAAAACACCATAAGTTTCCACAAAGATAACCTAGCAGTTGTGTACTCACTTAAATTTGGCAGTTAAGGATAAAGTATTGCAGTCAATAGTGAGGACCATCCGACTGCTAGCAGTAGCACACGACATCCAATTGAATTACTGTCACATACCTGATATCTTAAACAAGGAAGCTGATGATTTGTCTAGATTCTTTGTGCAGTGAATAAAACAAATCTTTGTTAAACAAATGTGTGTGCTGCCCTGTGACTGATTGCTGGTGTGTACCAAATATGTTTCTGTGATTTCAGGTTCCATGTCGTCATCACTGGTGTGTAAAGCTTACGCCATATTACACACAGCCTTACCTCTAAATTCAGTGTCATCTTACGCTACCAAATTCAAGCTCTATCTAGCTTTTATTTCACAGTACCAGCTGCCACTGCATGACGTTGATGCCATCCTGGCATTCTTGTAATTGCGGACGCAAATGGGAACAGAGCTCAGTCCTTGCTCAGCTATGTATCAATTCTCAGACATTACTTTAAACTATGTGACATTCACTCTCTCAGCTTATCTCACAGTAAAATTCTTGCCATACAGGAAAGCAAACATCACAATTTCATTATTGCTCATCACAGTTGACAAATCTGATAAGTAATGTATGGTCAAGAACACAAAACTATTTTGCTTTCTTATTTTGCATTTCTGAGGCTGCCAAACGTTGTAGCTAGCACAGTCTGTGACGTCACCAAGAACCTGCTGAGAAGTGACCTCATTTTTGGTTCCCATGAGGCCCACTTTATTCTCAAATGAGGCAAAACCATGCGAACTTCTACTGCCCACCAAGTGGTTCAGACCCCTTCCCTGTTCTTTTTCCCCTTGTGCCCTGTATCTGCCATCAATTCCTTGTTGGATTCCTCCTCTTCCCCATGTTTCTCCTTCCCAACCCCTCTGGCATCTCCATCCTTACTGCTGCCCCTGCCTCAACCCTGCCCACTCAGGATTTCAAGCCTTCAGACGGTCAGCTGTGTCCTTGGCAGCTGATCACAATGTTCCACTCAACAACCTTAAAGCCCATGGGGGGGGGGGGGGGGGGGGGGGGGGTGGGTGGGTGTCATCCTCAGCCATCAACTGCTACTTCAAACAAACACCCAAAGCCTCATCAACCATGGCTACTACATTCCAACATTTACTACTGCATTAATGGTCCAGGCCTTTTGTAGTCTTTTAGTTTTAACGTATAGTTATATTTGTGTGTGTGTGTGTGTGTCAGTTATGTTAAATATCTACAAATATGTGTCGTACTTTGTTGAATAATGTAAAATAAAAGGCTCTTATCCCATTGTATATACCTGTCAATTTGCATTACATTTCGACTGTCTTAACTAACCTTGACCCTGACTGGTTGTCTTTGTTTAACTCACGTTTTACATGTTATACATTTGTTATCAAAAGTTTGGTTTGTTGTTCCTCCTGAGTATCGGTGTTGGTGAAAATACCATCTGTGGTGGCTAAAGTATCCGCTGTGTTGGCTTAAATGGTCATCCATGTTGGATTTGACTCTTTGACTAAAATATCTCTAGTGTTAGCAGAAAAATAATCTGTGTTGGTGAAAGCATGTAATTTGTAATTCACCATTTATTTCCAATAAAAACAACCCCTGTGATAGCACTAGTACACTTTCATATTTCTGCATGTACAAGGGCATGGTAGCCTTTAGTGTGAGAAATTTGTGTCTAATATTTAGGTAGCATATTTTAGGGACATTTACAACATGGTTTTTCATGTGTTCATGTTTTGGCTGTCCATGACAACGTACAGGCTCTTCAGTGTTGTAGTTCTGCAAATGGTGTCCTGACCGAGCACTGATGAATCAACATGAAGGTGACGGATGACAATGACTGGATAAGCGGCATCCGGACTTTAACATCATGTACAGTCTTTTGTCACAAAGTTCTCAATATAGCCATAATTTGTTTCATTAATTGTAGACGACAAAGAGACTTGAAAATCTGAGCAACACATCAGAGGATTTATTCAAAAATATCCTATTAAGTAGTATGTGGTCTCAGGTGTTACCTCCTCTCATTGTTTGCTTAGAACTGTCTTGTTTCATTAGCTGTTCCATTTCACATTTTCAGAAAGCAAAGCAAATGACAGAGTTTTCACATCTTCACACTAAACTCTTCTTAGATCTTTCTTTTGAATGAGGGAACTGGCTGAAATCGGCTGAATGTGGCCTTATTCTTTCCTTATTGTAACTTGTGACAATTTTTTTTTTCATTTATATCAATTGTGGCACTGAAAAAAATATTTAAATGTTCCATGTTTAAAGGCAAAAGAGTCCATCCATTGTTTATAAAAACTAATTTTTTATTTTGGTTATCCCTTTAACTGTTTACTTTGAAAAGACTTATTCAAAATTAAAGGTTTTTATTATCAAATGTATTTAATCTGCCAACAGTTGCAAGAATTTTGAATAAACAAAATATTGTTTGTTTTAAATATATTTATTTTTAGCCATCTCTGTGCATTGTTGCTAATTTTCTAAATCAATGTTTTGAAAGATCTAGTATATGAGACAACAGGATTCGTGAAAAATCATTATATGCTTTTGAACAAATAAATTGTATTGTCGACATCACAATATTTTTGCCTGAATTATTTTAGAGTACCTGATGATGACATTAACTTTAAACATGTCACGAAAACAAAACACACGATCATTAGAAGGATTTTTCTTCATAAGAAGATTCTCCATCAACCCCCAATAAACATGGAAATTCACTTAGTGCTTGATTTAGGGTGATGTCAGTGCCACTCAATATCAAAAAAACAGTTTGCAGTTACATGTTGCAAAAATTGTAACAACTCAATGATACTATTTATACCTCTGAGCAGATATGTTAAACAGAGTATGCATCATTGCACATTTTTGTGTATGCATTGTTGGCAAAAAAAGATATCTAGTATTGATCCTCAAGGTTAAAATACCCAATTTGTGAAAACCAACTATTGTAGTAACCTTATATGTCACATAATCATTCAATTTCCTAAATAATATTCTGTACTCTTTTTCAAAACCATGTACACATATATTATACAATATATTATAATATTCTTTGTTTACGAATTAGATTTTTTTTACATTAGATTAATTGCAGAAGTATTCTTTGCCAATGTCATTTTGAGGCTCTCTCCTGTTTTTCTTTTGTACAGAAAACAGTATGCAGCTGGAAAAAATGCCAATGTCACTAATCTTGTAGGACCAGGAATCTATCATTTCTTAATAGATTTAAGTTCGACAAAAAGGAAAGCTCTCAATATATTTGTAGCTTTTTAAATGAATTGAATATTTACAAAAAAAACATAGGCACTTGTTGACGAATTGGTAACACTAATTATCCATAGTTAATGGTGTTGGGGAACATAAAGAATATGTCCTGGTCCTTATTTCCCAATATTTAGGTTTAATACTGCTTTTGGCAGATAATAAATTATAGAAGATATCCTGTAATCTGTAAGATGCATACTGACACTACAATACATAAGAATTTAATTTATACATAGGGTTGCTATACAACTGCAACACAGCCCAATCCCCTGGTGCTATGTGACCGAAATTGCGAATATATTTCTTCTTACTGCCTGAGATATTGGATGTATATGCGGAGATTATCCTATTTTTTCCTTCTTTAAGTATATTTCAAAATCCTCCAATAAGGTAGAAATTGAATAAGTCTACACTGGTAGACATATCCTTTACACTGGAAGTTTTGTAGGTAAAACATATTTTTCCGGGATATTCAATAACTTTGTTGCATTAAAAATAAGAATAAATTCTAAGGTAAATGTAGGAACAAAAATAGGTTGCTCTGACATGATTATTAAATAGATGATTCAATGTCTAATTGTCTGCAGCAATGAATTTAACTTGCAAGTTGAGACTATTTTACAGTGTTGTGCAAGAAAGGATAACGGATTTACCATTTAGATACATAACATAAAACCAAGCATGTCTGTCAAGTCAAATGATGGATGTCTAATGGATTGCACTTGTCTTTTTCTTTAAAGAACAATTTAGTCTGTTTGAAGAATCCTCTTCAAGAAATTCAATTTTTTGTCTTTTTCAATTCTGCTTTAATTTACTCTTCAACAAAACATTAAATCATACAGATTCAGAATAGTCAATCTGTTTCCACTTTTTTATGATGTTACCAGATATGAGTTTTTGCAATTCAATCTTGCATATTCACTTAGCAGTATAAAAAGACTAAGATATCTCCAATAGTAAGAAGTGCTAATACTTTAATTATTAGTTATTCTGAAGCTTCTTACAGTTTCCTCACTTAAGATCATGTAAACAGTTACCATTGATGATAATGCAAAATACATATTTAGAATAATCTGAACTAAACTGAGCAGGCAATAACAGACTTTTCACAATCTTATTCAATGTTAAGGCAAAAGTAAACTCTTAAAAACCAAAAGGTACAAAGCATTCCATCCACAGAACATAAATATAAACACTGAACAAACGAGCAAAGATGCTGGGTATTGTGACAGGCTGATACTGTGACACAGAGATGCAGAAACGAAAAAGTGACATAACAACAGAGAACAAAAAGAGAGATACTTTGTTTGAAAACAGCTATTTCAAATATGCTATGTAAACACCAACATCTTACAACATGGTTTAAGGTTATTTCCCTAAATATGGATGGTACAATGAATATGTTAAATCCTGCCAGAATAAGTATTTCATCGACTGTTTCAGCCTGAAAATTTCAAGTATCAGGTATCCATGTGCGTAATGTCCAACTTTGCGGATTCTAAGGCACACCATCCAAATCGTAATTCACTAATCAGAATGTTGTAATCAGGTCATAATTGTATCTCGTTTTATCAAACAATGTCTTTGACTCTTACTCTTTAACTACAAGGATAAGTTTTTTTTGAGAAATATTACTCTTGGATTGACTTAATTTTGTGCCTACTGATCTAGATTCATTTCAGTTTCATCTGATTTTTTCATTCCAGATCTTTAAATTGGCAAAACAGTCTTCTATTTGATCTAAATTATTCTTTCTGCTGTGGTACTTTGGGTCAACCTTGGTTTCTTGTGTAACTGCTCTTTGATCCATTTTCTGGGTATCCATTCACTTTTTCACATGATTGAATTCCTTTAAAAACTCATGCGTATGTCTTTATAGGGTTTGATGTGGAGTCGAATTACATCTTTCCTGTGAAACTTCTGGAGCTTCCTGTATGAAATAAAGTTGGGTTTAAACGGAATACATCATTAACCATAAGTATGATTAGTGGAATGAGTACATGTTGGAGGATATATATATATATATATATAAATGGTTAGTATATTGATTAAAGCTGCTAAAAGGTTTGTATTGAACACACAATTTAATGCCATGACAAAGATGATTATTCAGATAATGTTAACTTTTAATTTACCCCACATATATATTTTGTTTATTTGAGCCAAAAAAAAATAAAAATATGTTAAAACTGATACAAACTACAGCTGATATAAAGACAAATTGCCGGTAACCTTTTCTAAGAAGATCGCTTGAAGAAGACACATTTTACTTAAATGAAATTATGCATAATGCTGTGCAAACTATTTTGTGAATTGATGGAATGCAAAAAACTGTTATTGATTATTATGAATAGTGTAAATACCAAGAAAAGAAAATATTGAAAAAAAAACCCATTAAAGAGCATGCAAATTTAAATATTCTGATTAAAACATTGTGTATTTCAGTGAGTGTGCATATAAGCCGATACACACCAAAATACTATCTCAGAGTCTGTGCAGTTGATGTTATACACAGGTTTATCTGACTATTTCTGCTTTTTAAAAGAGTAGGCTACAAAAGAATGTCAGGTCACAGCAGAAATGCATCAGTTCACATTTTCTTTACTGTGAATGTTGTGCATATATCTCTCTAGTGCTTTACAAAATAATAGATAAAATAATAGATCTGTTCTTTAAAATGTGTTTTACAAAAATTTATGTTGTGAAAAGATTTCCTTATTGGCGAGTAATGTTCTTATTAAGAAGTAAAAATTTAAAAAGATTTTAGTCGTTACCTAACAAATCTAACAAAATACAAAGACATGGGATTACTATAGTCCTTATCTGTTCACAATGAGCCTATTTTATGTTAAAATATCCTTCATATTCAAGGAATGGACTTCTTCTTTGTTTAAAACTGAACTATTAAGTTTGAAAATCAGGCCATTTTGACAGTGTATCTAAAATAATAAAAAATAGTGCTTGTATAGCAATTTACTTTTACATTTCGAAACAAAACAAAAAACAAAAAAAAACAAAACAAATAAAACCCCGTAATTACTTATAAACACAAACCTTAATCCACAATTATAAATATGATTTTTAGCCACTGATGTTTTGTTTTTATTACTTATATCACATTTCATGAACTTAGACCTAAATATTGAAATACACTAGAAACATAATAGAAACAGTAATAAACCAGGGATCTGAGATAACCAATCATGTACAAAACTGCAGTATGTGTGAAGACATGGCTTTACGTTTTGATGCTTCATAAACAAATCTGGGGTCAAAAGTTAAAATAAAACACAGTTTCATTTTCAAAGCTTCAAGTGATGATTTTCAAAAATTACATACTTTTTTGGCTTTTATTGCAGTAATGTGTGAGTGAATTTATAATATCTGTGTTAGGACTTATTATTTTGTGCAACATAAGATGTACAGAAATTTGTGAAAATAGGACCAATATAACAGACTTATCCAAAGGAGCAAATAACATTTGAAAGGTTATCTGTGAATGAAAAGGAATGATGAATTCAAACCTCCATTTATCAACAATATGTACAAAAAGAAAGAACTGTTTGAAGATGAGACAGTAACCAAGTTAAAAGGTATGTGAAAAAGACAAAACTCAGGTAAGATCAGATAAACTTCCAACTGGATACATAACTGTTAGACGGAATTGTTAACGGTTGTTGCAGACAGAACATTTTCTAAAATTAAGAAAGTAAACAAAGGAATTTCAGAAAAAAACATATCACATTAAGCCCATTTTAGATGGTGGAGAAAGTGAACAAAACTAGATAAAAAACAGTAACATTACTAAAACTAAAAAGACAAACCTTTGATAAAGTACCAACCTTCAAACCTAAAGTTTAATGGGCATAGCATGAAAAAAACTGATGTACAAACTATCTGGTGCTGAGGGGACCAGTACAAAAATTGGTTGAGGTTCATTATCTAAGCCATTCAAGTAAAATGTAAAATAAAATGTCAAAAATTTGTATTACAGTTTCAAGAATATTTAATTTGATTATACTATGGTGTTTTTTCAGTAAATTAGCTAAATGTTCATGCAATGATTTTATCTGGGTGATCTACAGGTTTTTAATAACTTGAAATTATATGTTTTAGATTTCTCAGTCTCGAATGTGTTCCTACTTCACAGAGTGGCTTCCCTGCAAAACCTTGTTAGTAGGTTTGTATAAGAAGGGACATTGGAACCTCTCCAGTTGCTATTAAACTGAATGATTGAACAAACATTTACAAAACATTGTTAAAGGTCATAGGAAGCATTTTCAGATCATTCATTAATAATTGCATATACATATAAAAGCTAAATTTCTGTAAAAATAAGATGTGTCTGGACAAGGTTAGATGGTATATTCAGTCACTTTCTGTCTGTTTTTTTCAAGATTTTCACAACTGTCACCATTATTTTTCACTCGACAACTCCCGTAAAAAGTACTAGCCTTGACGTCACAGGTTCAGGACAATGTAAACAAACTATCATTTTCGTAAGCCTTTTGACACATGCATATATATTTAAAAGATTGCATTTTCTGTTTTTATGAAGTTTATTTATTTATGACACCAGTCTGCCACAGCAAATTTCTGAAATATCCTTGAGAACATCTTTAATATTTGTTTCAGATCAAAAATTATTTAGTGTCTTGTATAGGACACTGGATATAAGACCAGGACAAAAATCATAATTGACTTTTCCATGTTACCACAAAGATAAAGCTGCTTCTGTCACATAATCTTGTTTTCTTATTTTTTTGCTACATCAAAACTTAACGTACATCAAAAGTTGAACTATTTTACTGCAAAGCTAATGGATTGTTTTACCAATCAAATTAAATATTATCAATAATCAAGTTTGAACTAAAAAAGGGATAAAATCATCTTTTCTTAAAATTAAAATGTATTGTCTACAGACAGATTTAAGGGGCTGCAGAGGTGCCGTGGTAACACACTCGCCTCCCACCTATGAGGTCTGCAGTTCAAACCCCATGTGGGAAAGTTTGTAGTTGCTTACTGATGGGTCGGCAGTTTACAGTACAGAATCTTGACCAATTGTATCAACTGGTTTCTTCTGCCCACAGAACTACCAATCAAGATATGACCTACACTGTATTGAAAAAGACAATAAAGCTCAATTAAATAAATAAATAATTTTACAGAAAGATTCATGGCTATGTCTATACATTATATTTTGAATTAGTGTCAAATACAGTGCTATACTGTACCTTTACCATAAATAATGAACATGTTTATTATACATTTCCAGCCTCGAAGCAAAGTTCATTCAAAACCACTTATATTCTTGAAGGACTCACGTCCACCACATCAGTCCCTTAAATATGGAAATTGATGCCTAATATAATTGGAGAATAATTGATATATATTATTGTAGCTACTATAGGAATAACGCCTGACAAACCATGGTATATGCAGAATTTTACCATGGTTTGAGATTATAAACCCCGAAGGCGAAGCCTGAGGGGTTTATTGCCTCAAACCATGGTAAAATTCTGCATATACCATGGTTTGGAGGGCGTTATTCCTATTCTAACATGACAAAACAATTAAAATACTTGTAATTTCCTTATATTTTGTAAAAAATCATGTCCATTTCACAAACGTTCGAAACAAATCAGGCTGTTCCACCAATTGCACATTGTGGCAGTAGCATTTTCTCACTAAATATGCCGAAAATAAAGAGTTTTTTAAATTTTTTTATGTTCTATATATTTTCTTTTCATTATAAGAATTATATTCAATAAAAAAGTGCTTTTGTCAATAATAATAAGTTGTGATCCTTAATTGTCAAAAAACCGGAAGCTTGTACTTGGTTATTGTTATTTGCGATGGGATGATAGTGCAACAGCCAAGATGTATATCGAGGTTTTACCATAGCTCTCAACCAATCAAAATTGCGGACACAACCGTATCATGTTAGAATTTTAAATTTATCTAATCAATAAAATTTTGCTGCCCTTATTTTCATCTGATAAATTCTAAGATGCAACAATTCTGATTTCCACTTAGTGAAATGTCACAATGATGGAAAGGTCTTGTTACCTTCTAAGTTATACATTGGTCATTTCCATTTTTATCTGTCAGGCTCCTAGTGTGACTCCTAAACTTTTGTAATCATCCATATAAGTGTTAACAGTCCAGGAAATATAAAAATTACTTACACCCTCAAAATTGAATCGTCTGTGCCATTAACATTTTTTTTCAAAATGTGTTTTTTTTCAACAGAATATATCCATGTGCTCGCATAATTTTTTTGAGTTATTTTGCAAACATGTCATGCTGCTACAGATATATCCTCAACAAATTCTTTATTTTTCTCTGGTGACAAGGGTTTTAACAATATAACATAGCTCTATGTTTTTCCAAATTATCATAAATATATTCCTCTAAACATCGCAGAAGCTTTGGAATATATTTCCTTACATTTTCAAAGCACAAATTCCATTTTCAAGATATATACACAGAAACTTAAATTTCTTATAATACATAACTAAAATCAACACGCTAAGAGCCAGTAAACTGTTGAAGTAATAAATGTTGAGAAATACTCAAATCTAACAACACCTGACAATACAGAATATACATATGATAGAATAGTTGCTGTACAAAACTGAGATTTTAATTCCCTCTGGATACTCTAGGATGATTATGTAAGCAAGGAATGCTGGTGTGGTGTACTTAATTAAAACAGAGATAATAAGTAAAGAAATGGACAAATACATGGACAGAGCTTTACTTGTGATGCTCACACTTGGCTTGTGTGTGTGTATGAATACTACCATAACAAATCCCAGCAAGTGCGTGGTTTGTTTTGTTTACAAATGGGCTTGCATGCATAAGGTCTGTAAACATGATGCGTCTAGCCATCAATAGTGTATACTGTTGAGTACAGATTGCAGTACACTAACTCCCCTAAACACATTTCCTTTTTCTTGGTCTCAAAAAAGGCTTAAATTGAGAAGAAAATGTTAGCAACTAATTTCCAAAACTTAAAATTGTCTAAACTTAAGGTCAAAAAGTACTGAATTACTATCTTAAGGAAACCCATTACATACTGAATTATTTCATGAACTGATAATATAAAAGTTAGAACTTTAAGGATTCTTTCAGAATGAATTCAATAAATTTGACTACAACAGCATGCTTTATAAATGATTTATGCAAGTGAAAACAAATTTCATATTTCAATTTCACTTTACATCAAACCTTATCTTGATAGAAGTACCGGTGATTAAAGGCAAAAAACAGTATCCAGTACATTTTAATGACAACTTTTGAATTTGTTTCTTAGAACAGATTCTTAGTTTTATGTAAATATCTAACTTGTAAAAGGCTACTTTCCCATCACAGTTTAAAAACCTTGACAAAAATGGGAGGAGGCAATATCTCATACAGATGTTTACCCTTTCTACATTCCAAGACAAGTCTACTTATAGTATTTCTCCTGTGTTTGTTAGAACTGTTAGTGGTTAAAACTGAGGTAAAACTTGAGAAAAAACAGCATATGGAAAAAAACAAAGGCTAGTGAAATTTTTTCTGGCAAAGAAACATGTTGTTTTCCTTCAGTTTGTAAATAAATACATTATATTGCCAACTAAACAAAACTTCGTTATGAACCTGTGACGTCATCAATCATGTACTACGAGTAAAACAATATGTCGGCTTTTTACTCCACTTCATGATATTTATTTTTTCTAATGCTATTTATGGCTCTTGTACCATATATTTCTTAAAATAAACCACAGTTTCATTCTTATAGGTTGTTTGTCTACTGAATTAAGTTAGCTTCACAATTTTTGTGAAAAATGTTTCCTATGACCTCTAACAAATGTTGTTTAAACATTTTATGTATATTGTTTGTAAAATATTTTAGGATGAATGTTTGAAAAACATTTCCAGCATAACCTTCATTTATCCATCTTTTTTCATAAATGTCTAAAAATGTTTCTGCTCAAACCTAGATTTTAAAACTTTTACAAACATTTAATAAATGTGGTTTGTGTTTAGCTATGTAATATGAGACCCACAGATCACATTAAAAATAACCTGAAGTGAAACTGAGAAGCTGACATTGTTGTTTTTATCGCAATGGATGAGAGATGACATAACAGGTTCATAGGATCCTTTGTTATTGTTAGAGTGGCAATGTAAAGATGTATCTAATTGGAACAGAGAAAGTGAGAGTTTAGAGTTGACCTTTGTCAGCAAAAAAACCCCAAACCCCCAGTACATTAGCTTTATTCTAAAGTTTCAACATATTATCAGCATAGTGGCAGAGTGTTAACACTATTGCCTCCTACCTCTGAGGCCAGGGTTCGGTTCCTGGCACAGCCTCAAGTGGGAAAGCTGGTAATTGCTTGCCAGTGGTCGGCAGTTTTCAGTACAGAACCTTGACCAACTGTATGTACTGGTTTCCTCTGCCCTTCCAACTACCCGTCGTTATATGACCTGTACAGTGTTGAAAGCGACGTAAAACCCCAAATAAATATTATTAGCCTTGTTCTAAAGTTTAAACGTATTCTACTGGTAATTTAACTTCGAATAGCTGACACAGACATGGAAGAAAGTCAGCCAGTTCAAAATAGTACAAGTGATTGGCTTTCTGGTTTGAAGTATTACATATCTCTCTGATTCACTCCCGTGAACATATTTCCTTTGAAGCAACCTCACCAAAGACTCAAATCGAGGAAAATATGTTAGAGATTCAGTTCACAAAAATTTTTAATTATTGATATAATGCATATAATCAAATTAAGAAAGTACTAACTTGCATAAAAACAGTATTAAATTCCCCTGAATTGTATTATAAAGAAGGAAACATAAAATTGAAATAAATTTGAAAATGTTCTGTTTCGATTTAATTTAGTGCAACGTTTTAGCTTTTGCAAGGCCATTGTTCTACACAGTACACATAGTAATATAAAACTTAAAAAAGAGAGGGACAATATCTTGTGATACAAGTTTTATGTGTTTGGTGCAAGGAAGGTTTGTGCACTGATGCTGGCTGAACATTATCCTTGCTTGATGCTCCCTGTTAGTCAAATTTGTTCAGTGGATTATATGGCTTCTGCAAAAATGATGATCCATACAGGTTGTTGATTTGTTTTCAGAAACCTGACTATGGTTGACCCTAGGTGTAAAATAAACCTGTGTTAATATTGTTGCAGTTACAGTTTTACACCATGTTCAACAGTCTGAGTCCTATTGCAGTCAAACCACTGCAATGCAACTTATGGAAATCAAACCTACATAAGTGACAGCCTATGGTAAGATGTCAATCCTTCTTACCAGAAGACCATTGAGGACTGGTCTTAATATTGTTCAATGATTATAAAGTATAAACAAAATAAAACACTTCCAGTTTCAGGTGTCAAAGTGTGAAATAAAACCAACCTTGTAGATATAGACTATTACCCATAAGCAAAGTTTGTGCCCTCCAAGGAGACAAGGACATGTGCTTAACAAGTTTGATATATTAATAATTTGGCTCTCATCAACATTGTAATTATTGGTTTGAGTGTAATTCATGGTGACATGTGTAGCCCATGGAAGTTTAGGTCTTTTCAAAAAATCTCTTGCAATTTTAGGGACTAAATGAAAAGGCCCAAGTGAGAAACCAGGGATGCCAGCCATTTTAATGGTAATGCTACCAAAATTTATGATTGATATTTTATGGTTAAAATCTAGAAGGCAGGAAAGACACTAAAAGTGTAAAAGTTAGAGAAAGACTATTTATCATTTGCACTCATACTATAATTACACTGCACCCATTGGTTTGACATACATGTCTAACTTGTGCACAAACACATAAACTGCACACAAAGAGATAGCCATGCACACAGGTCAAATTAACATTAGTTTTAGTGACAGCTTTAATCTTTGCCCAGCTCATGTTTTGCCCACATGAAAGAACATTATAACTACATAAATTCTCATTTTAGTGAGTTGTGAATATGTTGTAGGTTAAACTTCTGTAAATTAATGATATCATGGTGTGATTCACATTTTAAAATGAGGAAAGGCTATTGAAATATCTAATTCTTAAGATGGTTGTTTCTTCTTTTTTTGTGATTATGGATGTGCCGAATATAAATTGGAGCCATCTGTTTGTTATTCATATTGTCACTCAAAATTACAGCAGAAAAATTCAGTAATTTAGCAGGAGGGTGCTTGCTTTCCACTTCTTTGCACTCCATATTATATGGGGAAACCCATGTAAAGCTTATCAAAAGCTACCTGTACAAGTCACTATGGCACACTGTCATGTGATAAACAAATAAACTACCAAAAATGCAGAAAAATACTTTTAAAGGTCACAGGAAACATTTTTCACAAAATCTGTGAATGTAACTTCATTGCAAACACAAACCCCCTTGGAAATAAAAAGTGTGGTTTGTTTAGTGAAATATTTGGTATGAAAAATGTAATTCGGTCACATTAAAAAAATTGTTCTTACTCTTTAGCTGGCTGATTGAAACAAACTTTTGCAAAAATAATGTACACTGAAACATTTCTTTGAAATTACCTTAAAATATATTTTTTCTACAAAAAGTGACACTATATCTGCAGTGCATTTTCCTAAGCAAAGGTTGTTACATATATAGGCACTGTGTCTGTGCATTATTTAATCTAAGCTTTGTATGTATGTATTAACATCTAAAGTAAGGGAGTTATTGATTTTGTGTTATCTAGTACTGAAGTTTATTGATCTATTTATAGACTGGGGGAATCCCTCTAGGCTAACCCCAGTGATGCTATTAATAGATTTGGGGAAACCCAAAAGCTACCTGTAGGCTCTAGAACTTTCTCACTTGATCTGGTGACTGGTGTTAAGTTCAAGTTAGTTCTATAATATTCTTCTATAGCTATATATAAGGGCTGTACATCTAAACACACATGAACTTAGTATTCGCTGGCTATAAGGAAGACTACTTGTGTCTTAGAACTATTATCAAGTGGATATAAACTACTTATGTTGTTGTGAACTTTTCCTGGAGTGAACTGGATAATGTGTCTGGATAGATTTGCTGTACTTTAGATATTACTTACTTATTATATACAGTGTGTGATTCTACCAGAGGGTGGATTTACTGCATTTTGGACATTGTCCATGTCTTGAGGTGGACAGTACAGTTGTGCAAACTCTCTGAATATCTCTATATAGACATTTTGTGTTAATGGATAGCGAAGGGATCACAGTATAAGGACATTTTGTGTTACCAAACATTGAAGAAATCACAGGATACGGATATCTGTGTGTTAGTGGACACTGGACGGATCACAGGACAGATCACAGGACAGATTGCTGGATATCGTGGACAAACTTAAGGGTCAGTTACAGTGGTCAGGTCAGATTGGTTTCATTATTGTATCATTGTATGTACTATTGAGAGCATACCAGTTGACTGTAATCATTAGCTTTAATTATTAAATAAATTTAAGTTAAACTTTTTGTCTTTTCCTGTTGCAACTTAAAAG
Source organism: Sabellastarte sp. h YS-2021 (assembly GCA_964017235.1). Lineage (NCBI taxonomy): Eukaryota > Metazoa > Annelida > Polychaeta > Sabellida > Sabellidae > Sabellastarte > Sabellastarte sp. h YS-2021. The sequence continues at coordinate 145,860,833 of OZ024928.1, forward strand.
CAACTGGTTATTGCTACCGAGCTTGCTCTGTGACCATAACAAGTTAAACAGAAGTATTCACTATATCACAAAAAAACTCCAGTGAGACGAAAAATACCACGAAAAATACCACAGACAACCATATTAAAGCTGGATCTCATTACACAGAAGTTTGACACACAACAAAATAAAATTGTCTGTCTTTCTCTATGTCAATAAATGCTGCAACACCACAAATACAGCCAGGTAGAGAACTCACAATTTTGTTTAAAAATTATAAATTGGAAAGCATAAACTTTTACAAAGTTTGTTTTTCTTAGACAACTTTGTCAGGGTTACTTCCATTTGTAAGATCTGAACTTATCTTGGTGCTTGTCAGTATTGTTCTTAAAACTATAAGGCGAGGTCTAGGAATAATGTTAAACTTATTAAACCTAGCTTTTGAGGTCTCCTTCCTTTTTTCAAAGCAGTTTATGTCAGTCATGAAAACTGCCCCCAGCATTCAGGTCAGTAGTGGCTGTGTAGTCTTTCCTTTTCAGCACACTTCCAACTTCTTCAAACATTGTCTAATGCCTTGGAAACCGATAAAAAGCCTTCCCAAGGCTATTTTAAAGGTTTAACCTTGCATAAAGAGGCTTGGCAAGCATTAGTTATAAAACAATAAAGGATAATATGCTTGTGAAACAGGAACTGAGATACATTACAAAACTTTATCATCGAGTGAAAAATAATGGCTACAGCAGTAAAAGCAACACAAAAAGTTGAAGGAAAATAGTGAATAATGTGTGTAACCTTCCTCAGGTGTAAAAGAACCCTAGCGAACTATATGTACTGGTTTCCTCTGCCTTTCCAACTACCCGTCGTGATATGACCTGTACAGTGTTGAAAGCGACGTAAAACCCCAAATAAACAAATCCTCAGGTGTAAATTATATTGGCAAATATTGAGGTCTATTATATATATATGCAGCTCCTGATGACACATTTATAAACTTTTACCTAGGACCTTTAAGTACAAGATTGTTTCAAGATGATGACTGTATTAAACTTATTAAGTCTACAATACAAGAAGGAAAATCTTAAAAATAAACCTATGAGCTGGGAACATGTTGAATCCCAGTAAAACATAATCTATATCCTTTTCTGTTCAAAAGAATAAAAAACAACATGATTATAAAACACATCATTAGAGAGGCTAATGCATCTTAGACAGAATAACTACTTCCCCATCCCCACCTGAACTGGAAGATTATGATAATATAAAATCTAAATAGATCAATATTATAAGCAAAGGGTATCTCAAACGTACCTCAATTTGCTCATGATGCAAATTTATTAATGAGTATAAAAATCCCTGTAAATATTTCTAAACTGGAAAAAAGCAAGATGAAAAATGAAAATACTGCTCTAAACTGGTAGTGCATTAGTAATCATACTGCAAATATTAAAAACCCCAAAAGACTTTTTGGTAAACTTTTCACATATTCTGATGCAGACTTGATATGAGAGAATTAAAATTTTGAATACTGACAATAAGATCTTCAAAATTTTGGCATAAAAAGCTTAATTTGGCATTGGATGAGATTATAAATCCAGACCAATTTGAACATACTGAAAGTATGTTTTCATGCATTTAAATTACTGGCTAATTTTGAAACAGCCTTTGATAAAATGAACTGGAACTTTCTAAATACCATCTTAAAAGATTTGGGTTTGGTGATATTTTCAAATATGGATAACTACCACTTCAAGATATTGAGAGCTATGTTACCAATAATGATCACCAGTTGGAATACTTTAAAATATCCAGAGAGATAAGACAAAGCTGCCCCCTTCGTGCACTCATTTTTGCTACCAGCTGAAATTATTGCTATAATTTTGTGTACCTTGGCTGACATTACGTGGATCGTGATTAACAACACATGTGTTAATCTATACCAATTTGCTAATGACATGACCTCATTTTTGGGAGAAAATTTCTTCGCGTATGAAGCAATTCAGGTTGTTAAATAATTTTACTGATAATGATGGTATCTTATATCGAAATGAGCTTCTGGGTTAGCTACTCTCAGAATACTTTGAACTTTGGGAAATCACTTCTCACTCATCTGTGAGGAAACTAAAACATTAAATATAAAGAAAAATGAATACAATCAAACGTATATTAGATACCTGGCAGACTAGAGCATTAAAACGGGAAAATAACTGTCCTTAAATCTTTGGTTAATAAAAAGATGGTCAATTCAGTAACTGATTCAAATGGGAGACTGTTATTGTTCTGGTGTCTGCTGTATGATAAGCCATAGTGGTTAGATTATCATTTTAGGTGGTAACTTTACTGTTTGTGTAGACTTAAAAAGGTAAAATTTGGGTTTGACTTGCCAGAGATAATCACCTATTAGGTCAACAAGATGAAATAGACAAGAACACCTAATAACAAATCCACTAGAAACCTTAGAAAACTGATGCAACTGATGATAAATTCAATAACAAGATGACCACATTAATCAGTAAACTAAACATTATGAAGCTGTAAAATTTATTAATTGGAGAATAGCTGTCAATAGAAATGGCACAATTATGTAAACGTTCATATAATAACCAGTTGCAGCAATCCATATACCTTTGTCATAAGGGAAACATGTTTCATATATGGCAGGTGAACACAGTTTAGCAGAGCCACAGTGAAACGTCACACCATGATGCACACCCCTAACCAATGTTCCTAACAAGTGTCAACCTTCTACACCTTATAGAATCCAAGAAATAGCCCAAACAAGATTTTAAAACTCATGATCACTACGACAAGATCAAAGGTCAAAGCAAGATCACACCATGATGTCGCACACCTACAACCCTTAAGCAATGTCAGAGGATATTGCCCAGACAAAATTTTAAAGGTCAAGGTCACTACGGCATGGTCAAAGGTCAAATCAAGGTCACACCATGACATTGCACACCTACCCCCTAACAAATGTCCTTAATAAGTATCAACTTCCTACACCTTACGTAGTCTGAGATTTAGCCCAGACAAGATTTTAAAACTCATTGTCACTACAACAAGATCAAAGTTTAAATAAAAAATCATGTTTCACACAGAACAACCCCTAAGCAATGTCCCTACCAAATAACAACTTCCTACACTTTACGGATTCAGAGATATAGTCTGCACAACATTTTATAGGTCAATGTCACTACAACAAGGTTAAAGGTTAAATCAATGTCACACCATGATGCTGCACATCTACAATCCCCAACCAATGTCCCTAGCAAGTATCTCACTTTCTCAATCAATCGAGCTAGACTTTGAAGACAGATTGCTCGGTGCAATTCACTGGTCAATAAAGATAAGGCAAACCTAGAAACCTGGTCAGAGAAAATGCTAATGACTCTAAGAAACTATGGCAGGTCTTACGTTCTGCACTACACTCTAGTCCTGAAGCAGTACTCCCTTCTCTTGAATCTAAGAAAGGTCTTGCTGACCGGTTTGTTACTTTCTTCAGTGACAAAATAGCTAACATCAGAAACTCATTTTCCTCTAGTGACTCATTCACCCTTCCTCCTCTACCTGATGTGCCTAACTTCAGCTGCTTTAAATAAGTTTTTCTGGAGGAAATTATCATGAAGTCACCCTCTAAATCTTGTTTATTAGATCCATAGCACACATTTCTTGTTAAAGAATGTATAAATATTCTACTGCCCTACTGGTTTGATTTAGATTTCTCATTCTCTTGCCATGTTATGAAGGTCTGCAAGGCTTGTTTTGCTCATGTCCAGGATCTTAATTGACTCCGAGGACATATGACACATGAAGCTGCCCTTATGGCTGCCAATGCTTTGGTCGGAAGTCGTCTTGATTACTGTAACTCTCTGTTCAGAGGTCTCTCAGCGCTGGATCTGCGCAAACTTCAATGTCTTCAGAACAGTCTTGCCAGAATTATGGCCAACACCACCAAGTATTCACACATCACTCCAGTTAGAAAAGCACTACATTGGTTGCCGATTAAGTACCATTTTATCTTTAAGACTGCCGTGCTTGTTTATAAGTTCCTACACAGTGGTAACCTCAAATGCTTTGAATCCTTTCTGATAACCAGACATAGTGCATAGAACACTCGTCGAAGTCAATCTGATGGCATGTTTCTTGAGGTTTCCCACTTTGCTTCAGTTTTCAAGTCTCAAAAGCAGTCTCAGTTTTGCATATGACGCACCTATGATTTGTAATGACCTTCCTGACGAGGTCCGCTCTGCAACCTCATTTGCCTCCTTCAGGTCAAAGCTAAAGTCATACCTCTTTGAAAAAGCATATCCACCCTAAATTTCCAATCTCCTCCTGCTTTCTCAGTGGTGCTGGCCCCTGCAATGTCTATGGTTTATGAATATTGAACAATGTTTTTGTGTGATGCACCTTAGAGTCTGCCTTTTGACAGAGATTAATTGCTATAAAAGTGCTATTAGAATTAGAATTCTACACCTTACAGTACCTAAAATATAGCCCCAACAAGATTTTATAGGTCAAGGTCACTACAACAAGGTCAAAGGTCAAATCAAGGTCACACTATGACGTTGCACGTACACCCCTAAGCAATGTCCCTACTACTCAACTTCCTATAACTTACGGTTTCTGAGAAACAGCCAGGACAAACTTTTCCCACCACCCATAAGGGCTGATTGTGCATTTAAAAACATTACTAAATTGTGAGCTCAATAAAATCAGTCTTAAAAACTCCAAAAATAAAGTCAATAGAAAAATACTATAAAATTCAAAAGTTATGTTTGAAGAATAAAAAAATAATAATAAAGTGTCAGTATGTGTATTACAAGTTTGTTCAAAAAATTATATCCAACTCCAATTAGCCAGAATACATGGATTGAGTATAACCTGTTTTAGAACAGCTTAAAGAGAAAAACATTTGTTTCCAACCAAAATTGTCAAGAAAACAAAATGAATAAGTTTACAATAAAAATAATTCTTGTGGAGTGTAAAGAGTCGTTAGTATGCTGAGAATATAATGTCTGACATTTTATTACGCTACAATAGTCCTACCTATTGTAACAATATGCTTTACCAGTGGTTGACCACCGGAAGCTTCCAACCGGAGTAAAAGTTGAAAACTATTACCTGTGAAATTCAGATAGACAGGCTATCCAGAACAGTGGTCACGGGGAATGCCGGTGATATAGTACCGGTGCGGGTAAACACGCACATGCTGGCTTGGCCATGTGACCTAGGGAACCTCAGATTGCTCGCATGAGCTCTTCGTTATTTTTGTTGGAGGCCATCTTGTAAAGTTGGTTTGCTTGTGACTCTCACTTTAGTGAATTGTTACAGCTATATAATTGTGGGTAGACAGTTATATTTTGACTAAATTGTTTCATAACAGTTTATAGATCATTTTGGTAACATTGTTAAGACACCTCCTTACCAGAAAAGAGGCAAGTGTGGACATTTTATGCCCCAGTTTGATAGTCATAGCTCCTGCTTTGGCTGTAGAGCCAAGTGCAAGAGACAAGACCCCTGTGTTCAAGGAGCTGACACCACACAGTGTTCAGCGTGTGTGATAGAGGAGCAGTGGTCCCACCTCAGAGAAAATTTTGCCAAGAGTTCCGCTTACAGGCATAAAACCAGCTCGCAGGGTGACTCGTTTGAGGAGCCGGAGACAGAAGAACCGGCGCTGACCGGTGAGGATTTCTCACGGGTGGATGACACTCTCTTGGATTTAGAACCGGAAGACACCAGTACCAGTGCACCTCTCACCACCATCAGTCCTCTCAGTAGCCTACCGGCTCCACTACCTGCTCAGAATATCCCGGCGACTTCTCTTACTATGGGTGCAGTTCATCAGCCTATGACTGACTCTTCAGCCCTTTTCAGGGCACCGCATCCCATGTCTCAGACAGTTACACAGGACATTCCTCCCTCAGGATATGCACCACACACAACTCCTGGTAGACAATCGGTTGCGGAAAGAATGGCTGCTTTGTCATTCCCACAACCACATAGGGCTGTCTCATCAACAGAGACTCCTAGGTCATTAGGAGCCAGTCTGGAGCAGCAGAATTTTGAGATGATGAACACTTTGCAGCAGAAAAACCAGCAACAAATTAAGGATCTCTCTACTCAGTTACAAACAGGACTGCAGACATTCCTTCAACACTCCATGGAGCAGATGTTTAACCGTTTGGCCCCTGCACAAACTCAACCTCCAGCAGCTACATCTTCAACACCACTACCTCATAATGTGTCAATCACACCGTTGTCTGCTCTTCCGCCTGCCAAATCAGAGGAACCTATGGGCTCAGCTCCATCTTAACCTGCCCCTGCTGAGGTAAAGAAGGGTCTCTCAATGGTTAAGGGCTCCTCAGCTATTGCAAAGCAGTCCATTCAAGTGGTGGTTACTCAAGTCAAACTGTCGACTTCCACCCCCTCTACAAAGCCATCTTCTGTGCCAACAGCTGTCTCTGCTCCAAGGCTCTCATCTCCTCTTCAGGCCCTGGAACAAGAGGAATAAGGGGCTGATGCTTCAGCTTTCTCTTTCTCTTCCACTTCAAAACCGGAAGATACTACAGAAGTTGGAGAACAGGCGGCACCCCATAAACTCCCCTTCACAGAATTGGTCCAAAAGATTAGTGAGTTCTTGTCCATCCCTGACCCAGCAGCAGAAGAGGACTACAAGCTGGGCTCAGCACTGGACACATGATCCCCTTCTGCAACAGGAAAAGTTGGATAGACCTCCATCTATCAATCTTCGATGGTGCTCGACCTATCTCATCTTCAGACTGCCCATGGTGACTCAGTCAAACCAAGCATGTCTAATACTCTGGAGATTCCCATCTGCAAATTCCCAGGCATTCCACCACACAAGGGCAGCTGGTACAGTGTAGTGGACAATAGGTTTTCAGACACCACAGGTGGTTCCCCAGGCCTTCTCAAACATTGCAAAGCCTGGTTATAGGAGTGGACCCCCAGCTTCAGTCCAACAGAAGGACCTAGTCAAGCTGGAATACATGACTTGGGAGAATATAAGTATTGCTAACTTCCTCTCCACCTTCGGGATGGCCAGCGAGTCATGCCTCAACGATCTTCGTCTCTCAAGGGACCAAAGAGAGAGGTTGTTTGACCAGTTCTGTGCAACCACAGATGGGCCCACCAGCGAGCAGATCATGTTGCAGCTCTTCACTATGACTCAACAGGAATCTGCCCAGATGCAGTTTATGCTGGATATAAGTAGGAGTATGTCCAAGGCCTACGCAGACTTGGTATCCAACTTCCTCTCCACACTCACGAACCTGGTACTTCTCAGGCCTATCTAAGCTATGCTCACCCCAACCTGGATGCTTTTAGGGTACGCAATCTCCGGGCTGCAACAACCCTTCTTTCAACCTCCACACCAAGGAGTTTGTAGAGGACGTGGTGGTCAAAGAGGTCATGGCCGCGGAGGCAGCACAGGTGGTAACAAGCAGCAGCAACCTCCTCAATGTCACTCAATACCAAGTGCTACCTTCACAAAACCCTGGATTAGAACTGACAATGTTTTCAGGCGATCCCTTACACTGTGTTTTCCCTATAGCCCCTCCAGAGGGGGAGAAGACTCTGAATGTGTTAACCCTACCAGAGAGGGTAAAGACTCTGTGTGTACAGTCCCCACTGGAAGGGGGAAAGACTCTGTGTGTACAGCCCCCACCGGTGGGGGGGAAAGACTCTGTGTGTACAATCCCCACCAGAGAGGGAGAAAACTCTGTGTGTACAGTCCCCACCAGAGGAGGAGAAAACTCTGTGTGTACAGTCACAGGATATATCCAAACAAGTTCAGTTCAAAGGTGTATATATTCAAGAAAAAGTGAAAAACCTGCCAGTGGGGGGAAGACTGAGGCAGTTCCTTCCAGAGTGGGAAAACAAGGGTCCCACCGGTAGATTATAGGGCTCATAAGAGACGGATACAAGTTGCCCTTCAGGGAACGCCCCAACCTATCCAGGGTACCCTGCATAGTCAGCAGTTATGCAGGCTTCGACAAACAAAATGCCTTATGGACCTCTATTCAAGACCTGCTGCAGAAAGACGCAGTCAAAGTCGTTCACACCCCAGACAGTCTGGGATTTTACAGCCATCTCTTCCTGGTCCCCAAACCAGGCAATCGCTGGAGGCCAGTCGTAGACTTAAGTTCACTAAACAAATTCCATACGCGGAATTTCCTCACTCAGGAAAGGGGAATGGGTCACATCTATTGATCTCACTGACGCCTACCTACACGTACCTATTCACACCCAGTCTCAGAAATACCTCAGGTTTAATTTCAAAGGCATCACTTACCAGTTCACCAGCCTACCTTTTGCGCTAGCAACAGCCCCCCTCATTTTTACCAGTATAGTCAAGGAAGTAAAACTGATAGACTCCACCGATACCTGGATGACTGGTTGATCCATGCCCCCTCAGAACAGGAATGCATGGATCAGACACAAAAACTACTAAAGCTGGTGAAGGATTTGGGATTTATAGTAAACCTCAAGAAGTCAGAACTCAAACCATCACAGAGGTTCGACTTCCGGGATTACCAATTTTAACTGGATTTGGCTCTTGTGAAGCCCATGCAAGACAGGTGGACAAAACTTCAGGAGATGTTCCATCGCCTCTCAATGAAGTTATCAGTGCAAGGACTCTTATGTCCATCATAAGATATTTAGGTTGGGGCGCTCACTTAGGTCAAAATTCTACAGGAGGGCTTTGGTCTCTTTCAGAAAAGCACCTTCACATCAACATTAGAAATGAAGGCAGTTCTTCTGGCTCTGCAATTCTTCAAGACAGATTGCAAGAACAATCAAGTCCTTATCGCCTCAGACAACACCTTGGTGGTGGCCTATATCAACAAACAGGGCAGCACAAGGTCAGCAGAATTCTGTGCTCTAATGTAGAGAATCCTCACTTAGTGTCGCCAAAACAAAGTCACACTCAGAGCCAGACATATACCAGGCTCACTCAATGTGATAGCGGACAGCCTCTCAAGGAGGAATCAGATCCAATCAACAGAGTGGTCCCTTTCTCCACAGATTTTCAAACAAATTTCCAAACTTTGGGAGAGTTCCCAAGTGGACCTGTTCTCAACCAGCCTGAACAAGAACTTCCTATGTATGTCTCTCCGATTCCAGACCCTCAGGCTTGGGCAGTAGATGCCCTCAACATTCCATGGGAAAACCTGGTTGCTTACACGTTTCCTCCCACCACCCTGCTGCCCAAGGTTGTAGAAAAACTCCAATCTCAAGCATGCAAGATAGTTCTGATAGCCCCAGGCTGGCTGACAAAACCATGGTTTTGGGACCTAGTAGAGATGTCTCTGGACATTCTAAGACTACTACCCATATGCACTCTGCTAAAACAGCCACTGAACAACCATTACCATGCCAACCCAACTTCCCTGAACCTCCACATCTGGTATCTTGGAGTTCAGCACTGCAAGAACATGGTTTCACTGCCGAAGTGGCAGAAAGAATTGCTGCTGCTCAGAGCCTGTCAATAAGATCCATCTACATATCCAAGTGGACCGTTTTCTAACGTTGGTGCACAGAAAAACAGGTGGACTTCAGGAATCCCTCTATAGGGGACATCTGCAACTTCTTCTGGTATCTGTAAAATGACTTAAATAGATGCCCTTCTACTATTGAAGGGTACAGAACAGCCATCGCAGATACCCTTGGCAATACAAGACAAAACATTAGTCCAAACACAGAGATTTAAGGTCCATTCCTAAGTGGAATCTGTCCCTTGTTTTACAGAGACAGATTGTACCTCAGAGATCTTGCGGGACAAGACCAACCAGAGGGCTCCTTTCACTTAGGCACCTTCATTGCAGCACAGCAGGTGATGCCTCCTTCCGACCAAGTTCCAGGGAAGAACAAAAGGGGGGGCATGATGCCGGGAACCACCTGGACGGGGAGTGTCAGAATCATCTGACACCATAGAGCGGGGTCTTCACCCCATTTAAGGTACCTTGAGTTTATTTTTATTTTTATTCTACTCATTTATTTTCCATAAAATACCTGCATCTTATATAGTTACCAGGAGTTTTTTCTTTCCAATTTTCCTGAGAATGTAATTTAAGTCTTACTTTTTCTGTATCCTTAACCTTACTTTCTTAAGAATTTTCTTATGTTGTATCAATGTTCCCTGACATCACATTTCATTGTACCTTGTGTTTTAATGTTTTTTCTGCATGGAGTGCCTGCTCTGGCAGTGAGAACCAAGACGGTGCCTCTCTTCCCCTTGGTGACATACATCAACCTCAGGAGAGCTGGAGAATTCGCCTCAGTCCCTGATGTTTTCTTCCTGATGACCTCATCGGGGGCTTCCTCCTTCACCCTGGTCTCCGGATGCTTGCCTGTGATGGTTGCTGCCTTTGCCAGATGAACCAGCGTACAGTCTTCCCAGCCATCCAGAATGCTGGGATTCAGCATATTGTTACAATAGGTAGGACTATTTTAATGCTACAATACCTACCTATTGTAACAATAATTCAGGCCTCCCTGGTCCTCCCTGCTTGTTCCAGACTTACACTGGGCAAGGGGGTTTGGTTCCAACAAAAGGGAGGAAAAGCTCATGCGAGCAATCTGATAGGTTCCCTAGGTCACGTGGCCAAGCCAGCAGGTGTGTGTTTACCCGCACCGGTACTATATCACCGGCATTCCCCATGACCACTGTTCCGGATAGCCCCGTCTATCTGAATTTCATGGGTAATAGTTTTCAACTTTTACTCCGGTTGGAAGCTTCCCATGGTCAACCACTGGTAAAGCATATTGTTACAATAGGTAGGTATTGTAGCTTATAAAAGCTACATTTAAAATAAAATTTCAAAATTTAGAGTATTATTTGTATTTCTGTGATACAGTAAAAAGACTTAGCAGTTAAGTCTGCAATTTAGATATTCATTTTAATGTAAAATAAATAACAAATTAATAAAGTCTTTAATAGGATTATTTTCAAAAACTGTTGAAAAACTTTCTATTAACCAGGTTTCTTATGTTAGCCATGGTCAGAGTAAAAGTTGTTAATGCTATATCTAGTATTTTAGTTAAAATTGTAAGTTTAAATAGTACTTGATAAGTTCAAATGACCTGGTACTAAATTATTGGTCAGTGCAGTGAAATAAATTAAAACTATCTTTAATGTTTTTATCTCTTTTGCTATGGAAAAAGTAGTTGTATTAGTTCTAAAGTAAGTAGCTGCCATCTTATTTTGACATAAACAATACAGTATCTTCTTTGTAACTAATTTATGCAAAATTAATAAAAACATTAAAAACTTGTCACATTATCAGTATATATGTATCACCTGTAAGTAACATTTGGTCTATAGATATTGCACGTAAATTGAGTTTAGAGTATACATTTAGGGATATCTTATGCTCAAATGATTGATCTTGCAATTCACCTATAATCATTTAAATGTTCACATTGATTAAATTTTGCTTACTTTTGGTTATCATTACATAAGCAAGGGAACCTTTATGATAATGTTTAACAAGAATTGCAGCAATATAAAAATATAATATTCTAGCCTCTACTTGGCTGTGTCATTTATCCTTTCATTGTTATATATCTACACTTCAATCTTCAGTTCAATTCAGTCTCAATTTATTCTTAATGTGGATACATGTACATGTAAATTATTGTATGTTGAAATGAAGTATTTGTGTATTGATAAAAGGACACATCTACATTATTTGTACCCTTATCTATACTGTTTAATCAAAAAACTAAAATATATAATACTAAAAAACTGAAAATTTCAACATAAGAAAAGGACAAGTAAATAAATAAATACAGCTTGTACATAATACATAATAATGAGAAATATAAATAAAAACAGCTCATAATCAGTTGGCCAGAAAAGGAAAAAATGCTTCCTTAAATAGTTCATTTCAACTATTTTCGTGTAACTGTTCAACACAATGCTGCTAACAGCTGATATCACTGACATAGTCATTTTGTACCATTTCCAGTAGCAGATTACACAACTTGCACTAAAATTTTTACAAGAAACTTCCCCCAAACAGGTCACTTTAAAAGCTTTTCTATTTCATCAGTTCTAAAACACGACTGCCAACTCCTAGAATAAAACTTACGTGACTCTTGAAACACAACTGACTTTTAATACATATATGTCTGATATGCACACAAATCATACTACCCAGAACATTGCAGATACAAATAAACTTTCTCAGATGTAAAACATACACGCAGCATTTCACTGGACTTTGGTCCAGTAAATAAACCACTAATAACAAACTTTTGAAATTCCCAACACTGAATTAAATTTTATTCATAGACTATACATTTAAATAGCATAACTTTACCCCAGTTATCAATTTAATCTGTCCTCTTTCTTTTCAATAACCACTGGTGATGACATATGAAGGCACAGATTATTTTATGATATCCATACCCATCACATCAGTTATATCAGTTTTCAATGACTGTCTCAAGGCATATTGAATTGCATAGGAATCTGATTTTATTGGACTATGATCTATCAACTGAATCTTAGGTTTAATTACAGGAACACCAGTAAAGAACACCTGGCGCAGTAGATGCTCCAGTTGTCTGATCGTAGCTGTAAGCATAGCCTAGTGGTTAGCAAGTTTTGCATTTAATCACAGACTGCCACCTCAGTGTGGATTTGACTCCCAAAAGAGTTCATGCTTAGGACCTGTTGCCATCTGACTTTGGCTGTTGTTTGGGATGTAAAACGCCATCTTTTACCTTGACTTAGTGACATGCAACCCTGATCCTATGGTCACATCTCTTAAGTATTCCTTAGACATGACTATTTCCAAGGTAATATGGGGGCCATGGTGGCAGAGTGGTAACACTCTCGCCTCCCACCTCTGAGGCCGGGGTTCGATCCCCGTCATGGCCTCAAGTGGGAAAGCTGGTAGTTGCTTGCCGTTGGTCGGCAGTTTACAGTACAGATCCCTGACGAACTGTATGTACTGGTTTCCTCTTCCCTTCCAACTACCCGTCGTGATATGACCTGTACAGTGTTGAAAGCGACGTAAAACCCAAAAATAAACCAAGGGAATATGATAATTAGTACCAGAATCTATGTCAAACTCATATTCAATGGCCGCTACCAGTGCTGTTAAACATTTCAATCGTCTAGGTTCTTTACAAGTTTTTCTCATTCCACATATAATTTGAGAGAGTTTGCATGTTATATCATTTTTCGTTGATGACACTATCAATGTCATTCTATATCATCCATCCTCAATTCCTTTATGATATGTTATGGGCCCATAACAGTTCTCCTACATGAAAGGGTAAAAACCAATAGATTCCTGTGGGATCTTACAGCATGTGAATAACAGAGCATTAATATATCTGTACTACCGTCTCAGCTGCCCACCACACAGCCTTTACAACATAATCTTCAGAGCACTATTAAATACTTCAGGAACACACCATTGCACATTGGGTGATATGGAATCATGGTTAGCTGCTTCAGATTCAGTACCTCAGACACTTTGTTCATGCAGTCTGTAAACTTGGTCCTCATATACTCATTACCTGTTCAGGGTTTCCAATATGACTGTTGACGTTGCTGAGCCTCAGCGTCATCCTCCATAGTTTGGCACTTTAGGAGAGTCTCTCCCGGGTACCTGGTACCTTAGGTACCTATGTCCTACCTAGTACCTTCTGAGGGAGGACACAGACCCAAGTAGATGCAACATGCTTTGCACAACACACTTTGTAATGTCCTTTAGGTAAACATAACAAGATCTGCAGGTTTTGAAAATTTTATTTTCATTAACATATGTACAATATGAAAACATACAAGTACAATTACAGAGAAAAGATGAGACATGTTAATTTCACAAGTTAGATACAATTTAAAATTCTTTTCAAAATTATAATATTACTGGGATCATTTTCAGCTAAATCTCTCATTTTTTGATACCATTTTACTAAAAGTGTATTCATTCTGACAATTTACTATTTTTATCTTTTTTTTCCTGGTTACATACCCCACTTCCTAGTTTTTTGTTAGTTCCAGCAAATTGCCCATAAAACGAGAATTATTGGTTCATGAGTTTTACTGTCCACTGTTATTAACTGATATATCTTATTGATTTGACATCTCTCATTGCATCTACCTCTTTCCCCTCGTTGCTTAGACCATGTAAGCAGTTTACTCTTAAATTATCTATACTCCAGTTTTTTTGGTGTGCATGCTTGCCAAGGAATGTGTTTCAGCTGGCTTATTGGGAGTGTAGGGTGCCCGTGAGTCGCCCACGGGACAAAGGACTTAGGGGCTTAACTGCTTGACACTTAGATAACTGGACAGTAAGGTTTTCAATTGGTCAGACTCCCCACAGTCCCTGTTCTTTTTCATAGCGCAAGGCCACTGGAGTATCTCTATTCCTTATGCTCAGTTATGTATGTTCCTTGTTGTCTTGCCTTTTTGTTGCTTTTCTTTGTGAATGTTTTATGCAAAAGCACCGAGTTGTTCATCTCGGGGTCTCTCAGGGCTCTAGCCTTCTCTCTAGATGTTTTAGCCAGGCAAGATCTAGTAGCAAGGTACATAAGTTTCCTAGTATAACTTCGTTTTGGGGTCTATCAGTCCTGCTGCTACTGTGTTCCTGAACCCAGGTCTCATCTCTTTTAGCGTTGTCAACTATTAATCTGTCAGAGACAAGGGATTTCCGACATCATATCCACATACTGTCTCAGTCTACTTGCCATGACTGAGACACACATTCGTCCAACTGACAATGACAGTTTTCTACACTCCATCACTCCTATTGGGTTTAAATTGTGTCATACACTCACTTACGGCCTCAGTGGTGGTTGGCTTTCTTTCAATGAAGATATCAAATTCAAATTTTTGATTGCCTTACCTATACATCCTTTGAAAACATAGTTATTTCTATTGACTCTTCTGCTAGTCCTTTTATGATAGGATGTGTTTATCAACCTCCAGGCTCATGTTCTGATGCATTTTGACCAATATTCCAATCTCTTTGAGTACCTGTCTTTAGTTAATCATTTTTTATGTGTGGTGTTTTCAATATTCGTGTTGACACAACTTCCAGTGGCCACATCCTTGACTTGAGTCTTTCCAATGTTCAAGTTGGTGGATTCATTTCAGATCACATCTTGGTGCATGGTCAGGTTGATTTCATTAGACCCTCTACACTTATGTCAAGCACAGTTACCTTTTGGAGGTATCACAAGATTATACATGCAGAGTCTAATGTGTAATTTTGCAAATTGCTTATGTGTCGCAAGTCCTAGAGGTGTGGTTCTAGACTGGTTCAAGTTGTACCTCTGTGACCAATATCAGGGCATCAAGATTGATCCTGTTTTAATCTGATGCTAAAAAGCTATTGTATGGTGTGCCCCAGGGCTCTGTCTTGGGCCAATCCTGTTCTCATTATACAATACTCTTCTCAGCAAAGTTATTCAAAATCATCCTGGCATATGTTTCCACTTTTATGCAGTATGCAGATGACACGCATTTATATGTTCATCTCACACATAAGCATGCTACTCAGACCTTTGATAGGCTGAAAAACTGCTTAGATGATGTCAAAAAGTGTTTTTGCAAGCAAGCTCAAGCTAAATCCAGATAAGATAGAATTTATTTTGTTAGGCTCAAGAACTGTCCATATAAAACTTGGCAAAGTTTTCCCAGTTAATACTCCTCTCACCTCCTGAGGAGATTTGAAATCTTGGTGTCCGGTTTGATTCTAATTTTTTCTTCGGTTGCTATGTCAGGAACATCTGTAAGGCTTGTTTTGTTCATATCAGGGATCTAAAGCAACTCAGAGGGTATCTCTGTGAAGCTGCTCTTTTTTGGCCACAAACACCTTGGCTGAAAGTCTTGACTACTGTAATTTCTTGTTTAGAAGTCTCTCTTCTCTTAACCTTTCAGCTCCAATATATTCAGAACAGCCTTGCTAGAATTGTAGCTAATACCGCCAAGTACTCACATATCACTCCTGTAAGAGTCTTTATTGGTTGCCTATCATGCATCGCTCTGTCTTCAAGACGGCCCTATTGGTGTATAAGTTTCTACACAGTGAATATCTGGAAAACTTTTGAACCCAGACACAGTGTGTACAGCATGTGTAGAAGTCAATATGATTGTGTGCTGCTCAAGGTCCCACATTTTGCATCAATATACAAGTCTAAAAAGTATTTTGGCCTCAGCTTTGCTTATAATGCTCGAAGGATTTGGAATGATCTGCCTGATGATATATGCTCTGCTAAATATCTCTCTTCATTCAGGAAGAAGTTGAAGAGTTATCTCTTTACAAAAGGTTACCCACTCTGGTTTCTATGGTGCCGACCCCTGCAATGTCTGATTTAATGATTACGATCTCTGATTTCTGGCATTATGCGTCTTAGTATCTGTCAACAGGCAGACATTAATTGCTACAAAGGACTATTAGTATTAGAAGACAATTGATACCAGAAGTGCACAATGATAATAACCAAGGAAAAGTAAACCTCAGTAAATGTGTCAAAAAGGAAAGAACCACAGTTTAGAAAATATTAAACATTGTTGCTTATTTTTAAACATATTTTTGGCCATTATAGATACTGAAAAACTCTAAAACCTTCTTTATTTGGGTTTTAACGTCAATTTCAACATTGTATATGTCAAATTGCGACACAAAGTTTTATGTGCAGAGGAAACCAGTACATACAGTTGGTCAAGGTTCTGTACTGTAAGTTGCTGACCATCGGTAATAACCACTGACCTCAGAAGCAGGGGGTGAGTATGTTACAAGTGTGCCACCATGACCCCTCTGAAACCTTGTAAACTCACTGTTTTGTTATTACATACCCTATCAAAAATATATTTTAGCAGAAAAAATAAGTATATTTTGGGGGAAAAGGTTTATCCTAAATTCTAAGTTACCAAAAATTAGGGTCACTGGATTTAATTCAATAAATACATTGAAATCTCTCTGTAGCATGACTTTAAATCCAACGAAAATTCAGACACTGTTGGACAATATATAAAGAGATGACAAATAGTCTCATCATACATACTACAGAAGCTGCAGTAAGATTGGCTTATTTTACCCTTATACAAGTAGGATTTTGCACCCCAAATTCTTTAAATAAGTCTACATCAGAACCAGATGAAATCATTCCTTCTGAAAGACATGAAACCAGCCTTATAGATGTCAGTCTTTTTCATCTAGATCAGTATTCAAAATGTTGTTCCATTTATTTTCTTAGAACCAAATTATTGTACTGCTGATTTAAAATATGGTAAAATTTTCTAGTTCCTGAATTTGAAGTTGACAAAAACTTCAGGTAAGAAGGCTGACACGGTCTTTTGAGAATCATATCAAAACTGCTGTAATTTTTTACAATCTTTACAATCCAAAATGTTAGTCCAACTGTCTTTTGAGTTCCTTTTGGTCGATGCTTCTGCTTTCATTGCCAAATAAGTCTAATGGTGAGTATACACCTGCATAGGGCCAGTGGGGCAAGAATAAAGACTTATTAGCGATTAAGGGGTTGTACCACAGATGGAATGACATCGCTTCAGTTTTAGAATTATTGATTTTATCAAGCAGTTTACTCCAAGCAGCTAGCACTTCACAAAGGATTTTTCTAGAGATTATTTTGAATCAAAGGGATCTATAGTTTCTCAGTAGAAGTTAAAGTTAAGAATAATTGAGCATAAATAAGGAACATTAGGGTAATTGAGAAGATGCTTTAGTTCCATCAAAACTTGTTTGAAAGCACCTTTGATAATATAACTGTGGGCTTCATACTTTTGTTAAGGTGTAAATATTGTGGCCACAACAACCCATTTGCAATTTTCCAGAATATTGATATCAGGATGTGTGTAGGACCTGTAAAGAATACCATGCTTCACCTCAAATCATGCCTGTCCTTTATCCAACTTTCCAGAGTCCTCTTTCTCCTGGAGGATAAGCACAGTGACTTATTAATTTATTATCCCCTTGCATTTGAACTAATTCTGTCCTCTTTATGTCATTAGACTTTATGCCATCAGTTACCTTGAGAAGAACCTTTCCTTGACATTTGGCTTGGCATCTTATGACAATAGCATTTGCATCTCAACTGAGGTTATCTGGGCATTTAGTTCTATTAATATTGCCCATAAAGAGATCCCAAACAACACAAGGCACACACATAGCTTTGACCTCCACTGTGTAGTTAGATATATCAACATATATCTTTGCTGTGTGCATGGCTTTTATGATATTATGCACATACGGATTAGCATACTGACCTTCATTCACAAATCCCTTTTTATGAGCTCTCTTGTACATGTGATATCTTAATGAACCACCAACTTTTGTCTTGTATATATATTTTGGCAACAGATAGATTCAAGCTACAATAAAATTTTAACATGGAGCATGTAAAATATCAGTAGTTTCACAGAATTTGAAAACTACTTTTCCATTTTCTTAATTTGAGGGTCTCGATGTCCTCTGTTTTGGTAACTTTACTCTCATATAATTAAATGTGAGTATTCAGATAAATTTTCTATGTAATTACTTCCCTTGAAGACATACTAACCTACAGAATGTGGTTTGTAATAGGAGAGAAAATTTCAATATAAATAAAATATATAATAAAGACAGTAATAGTAATAAATGCAAACATCTCACACAGTTTAGTAAAGCGAATCAAATTAATACAAGAAAAAATATTAAGAGATAAAAGAAAATAATAAAAGAAAACATATTAAGGTTCTAATCTAAAAACAGAGAATACATGATATCAAACTTTCAAAACAATCTTGACAATCCAGACATGACACTCAAAAGTAGTTGATATTTTAATTGCAAATGCACCAAAGTAGAAAATGTAAATCATAAGAGAAGTTGTATAACCCATATTTACAAACTGTGCAAAAATATTGATTTAAAATGATAAAAAAGTAAAACAGTAAAAGCACAACTGAGAGACAAATGAAAAAATTTTTTGTGTGATATTCAAACACTATGAAATCTTGAATAGAATTATTGGGAACAGAACTGAACTTGGTTTTCGTGTAACTTTGACTTTACTTTCCAAGTGTCTAGTTCGGTCCTGTATACTTTCTAGAAAAAATACTTCTTTAATCAGAAAAAAGACAAGCAAAACAAAATAAAATATTCTGAATAGCTAAAGTGAGATGTAAATCAGAATTGGATAACATAAATATCAATAAGCTATTATTTAGTGAGTGGAAATTAGGTTCAAGGCAAATTCTGTAAAAGGCAGAGACAAAATTTGAAATACTTGTGGGCACTGACATAGAGCTGATACATATTCTGCTTTTGGCAGACAAGTGAATTTGTAATGTATACTAATGCGTGTTATTCAATTTTAATAACACAGGAATATGTTGTTAAGATAGAATTAAGACATAATGACTTCATCAAAATGTGGAATATCATTCACAATTTATTGTCACAAACTTTTGCAATGTGTAAGCAACATCTGTGAACTAGTCAAGTAACCCTTTTGTGTGACATAATATGTGTCATTTTGTTTTTGTCTCTGCATATATTGTATTGGTTTATGTAATACAATGTTTTTCACAAAATTTGTATAAGTTTAAATATATTTCCAGTTTATACACTTGCAATAAATATTGTACAATTTGGTCCTATAGTACTTCGGTAAAAATGGTGTTGTATATATCCCTCTAAAAGAAAATTTAGTATTTAAGAGTATATAATTTATTGTTTAAGTTACACCTTTTGATATAACTTTTGATACACATAGGTAGTTAGTTTTAATAAAAGCCTTACATGAACAAAGTTTTCTCATAAGTTTTGTATTGCAGGCTAAGCTAGATTCTGTTGGAGAACATAAAATGTTTTTTCTTGCACTTTTTGTTTTGAAGGTTAAGCTAGACTCCGTAGGAGATTATATCGTTAAGGTAACAGTGACTAAACAAAATTTGCTCAGTATGTATATATTGACTAAAATATGATACCATGCCAATTATCAATTGTCAAGAATATATATGAGCAAAATAAAATTGAGAGTTTGTTATTTTTCATTTTTCCTATTGTTTTGATTCCCTTTGAGATTAAAAGAAAGTTATAGTAGCTATCTAATCATTGTTATAGTCTATAATTCATGATACAAAATAAGTGGTTAGTCGGACTTGATTTTTCACCCACAATCCCTGATTTGCAAATCTAATTTTTTTTGCTCCTAAAATGTTTATGTATCAGGATATAATTTGAATTTATCCCTTCAGAGCCACCCTTTTTTATATTTAAGGGATATTTCTCATTTGTTATTGTAATACTGTGCATTCATTATGTAGGTAATCCAAAGCTTCATTCTGGAACAAGAGATATTGCAAAATTCTGGAGGAGGGCAGTTTTATGGAGGCAATTAAGTACAATCTCAAGTCCCAAATCACTTACATGGAAGCATACACCAATACTGTTTTTTTTATTGCATCTTAACAATTTGCTCACTCCTAGTCCATGTTATTTAATGTTAGTATACATAAGTTTAAAGAGTGGCATATTAATAGAACAATGCAAATCCAGAAGAATTAGAACAATTTGAGAAATTAGACACAAGTAGAATGGAATATACATACAAACGGTCACCATTTTGTACATCACTATAAAAAAGTCACTTTCATGCTGAATGGATGGTCACCTATTAGTGTCAAGGCATAGAGATAATGTGCCAATGGCACTGAGAAAACAATGGCACTGAGAAAACAAATTGACAAATACACTTATTTGATGGTGCACAATAGGTTGGAAATCATTTAGTTGTTTTAAGAGGGATGTTTTAAATCATAATGCATACACTGTTTCTTGAATTAACATGCTTTCAAAGTCTTTATTCATGGGGCCAATGCAACCAGAAACACATATTTCGGCTATTAATTGATTTATCTATTATAAATGACTTACACCAAATCTAAGAACCACAGAAGTGTGTTTTATTCTGAAACTCCTCTTGGAGATTGGAAAATGAGAGCCTGTCTCAATTGGACTTTTGACCCCAGTTCTGTTTATGCTACGTCACAATATGAACACATCTCTGCACCTACACTACTGTACTGTGCATGATGTGTTATCTTAGATCTCTGTTTTGTTACTGTTTCAGCTAAGGGTTTGGTACATTTTAATGTTTCTAATTCTTAGTTTAAGAAAATGTGAAACAAGTATAATCAAAACATCAGTGTCTAAAAGTATATTTCAAATGGTGACTTAAATATTGATTTCTAAGCACAATAAAGATGTTTTCTGTTTAAAAGATTTACATGGTTTTATAAGCACCTATTTTTATTTCTTCTGGGATAATATCAAAACAATTTTTACTCTTTATACATTTAGTATTTCAGTTTTTAGACCAATGTTTAGTTCAGTCCTTGTATAAAAACATTTTCAACATCAGCTCATTGTTCAAAGATAGGGACCACCATTTGACTTTTATTAAAGAATTATATGTTCTTGAAATCTAATTTAAGATAATACAGATGAAAAAAAGCAGTACATTTTTGTTATTTCTGGCATTTTAGCTCTTAGACTTGGTAAGATTCTTTGCCAAATAGAATATGGCATCTTTATGTTGCAAGGCAATATAGAAAGAGAAGATTTCACATCGCTGAATAGTCGTAACATAGTTGTCACCCTTGACATAATGTGATTATCTAATTGTGCTTTTAGTTATTCTAACATAAACAAGTGTTTCAATGACGTAAGTTAAAGAACTTGATGAAACATTGACATATCTATAACATGATCACAAATAATTATCTGCCATCATTGTTAATAACCTGATATATGCTCAGCTGACGTACTGTGCATACTACATATCTGTTAGCCTTAGAGTCTGTCATGTGAATGAGATTAACCACTATAAGAGTACTCTCATTGCATTACATTTTTTTTAACCTGGTAGCCGATTTGTTGAGGGCCAAGATTTTAGGGGGGCGATTTGCAAAGGGTCGAATTGAAAATGAGATAATTCTACTCAACCAGGCATTCTACAAAGACAGTTAAGTGTCAATTGAAAATGTTCTCTAGAAACCAGAATTATTTACTGAAACTTTAAATTTATTTATTTATATGGGGTTTTACGTCAGTTTCAACACTGTACAGGTCATTTCACGACAGGTAGTTTTGTCAGCAGAGGAAACATTTGGTAAAGGTTCTTTACTGTAAACTGCCGACCATTGGTAAGCAATTACCAACTTTCTCACATAGGGTTCGAGATTTGAACTGCCAACCTCTGAGGTGCAAGGCAAGTGTGTTACTACTGTGCCACCATGGCCCCGTACTTCAACTTATAAGGAAAGTCTATTAAACTGAGTTCTACTATCAAGAAATATGTCAAATTAAATAGGCCAAACATACATCAGTAAACATAAATATATTTAATTTTAAAACCCTGGCTTTTATGAATAGTTACACTACACATTTATATGACAACTATATTCTGGTAGAAAAATGATATTATTAACCTAAAAAGGAAGTTTTAAAAAATAGATTGTGTTTATAAAGATATATTTCATGTAAGTAATCTAACTTATAACATTATTTTATTAAGTCTTCTTTCATGATAAAATATTCAGTGAAATAGGAGATTATTATATATGTTGTAATGGTAGCTCAATGCAAATTTAATCCACTGTTTTGTATATGAAACACTACGGCTGTATAAGCACTACATACACACTAGAGAAGCTAGTTCATATTGTGACATGAGTATTTCTGCTGTGATCTGACATACTTTTATACCCTACTGGTGGAAAACCTGAAGTATACCCTTTTAATAAGAGTGTAAAAATGATTGCATTGGCCCTTTATATATTTATGTTAATTACTCCTAAATTTATTTCAGCTATCAAACACTTCTACAATGAAAAGTTAGTATGTACATTCTAACTAGGCAAATTTTAACCAGTTATTTTTTTTCTGTGAAATTTATAAAATTGTGGGCCTCATGCACAATCATATATGTTGTATAGGCTAATCTGCAATTCATGCAAACAATACCGGTGAGGTTTGCTGCACACATAACACATACCCATTATTAGGGTCAAGGTGACGATGGTTTGCCCCACCCATTTGTACACCTGTACTCTGGGTGGTAATAGAATGAGGGTGGGGCTTTGGATTGCCTGAACCAGGGGGTTGGGCTGTAGAGCCAGTCTTAGCAGGACACTGATGATCAAGAGGGGCATGCCAACGAACTTGTGTGGAGTCGCTAAAATGGAATAAACTACAGGTGTCTGTTTCTATATGTAGACACAAGAATTATAATAGAATTACAAATGTTATACAAATTTTAGGATACAAGCATAGCATGTATATATATAACAGTTTTAAGGATAATGTGTGTAGGGGTTGTTAGTGTTAGCTTAGTGGTATAATATTGATGATATTAACATTTGTCAACATGCACATACTTAGATATGTGTTTTCATATACACCAACAAATATCTATTATACTTGTGACACATTTTAGTAATGTTAAAGTACAAATAGAAAGAATTAAAGATGTTATATATAATACATATGTGCTCTACTTAGAGGTTACTAAGATATGTTATATAAAATACATATGTGCTCTTCTTAGAAGTTATGAAAAACTTGTACATCTTAATAATTGGTGTGTTAACAAAAATGTAACAGTTACAGCTATGAGATCCCTAAACTACTCAGTTTTTAAACCAATATAATATATAAATGTTACTATTAAAGCAAAAATAAGAAAATCTTATAGGCGAAGCTACCATGAAGTTTAATCAAAGGAAGGAAAGACCAGTAGGTGCCTAAAATAGTGGTGCTGGCTTTAAGATTGAAATATTAAGGTGGTAAAGACATTTATTTTGATTTAAAATAAATATGAATAAAATATTTAAAGCTGCCAACAAACCGCTTTAAAACGTATGCCATGTAAAGCAAAGGTGATTATGAAGTCGGAAAGAAAAATCTTTTTAAAAATGTAACAGAAGAAATAAACAAAATATTAAAGAAAATCTTTTGTGTGGTCATTACATTTGCCAATGTATTATTAAAGTTTTCAAGACATCAAAAAGAGTGAAGTTATATGTAAGGTATGATTGTGAATGAGAAAGGACAACTTTAATTTGAAAATGTGAAATATGAAACAAAATTATGGTAGTGTATACTACAAATAGAAGTACGACATTATTTTAACAAAATAGACAGCAAATTACAAACAAATGTAAATAGTAATTATTGATACTTGAAATTATCCTATGCTTTAATTTCAGTTATATGAAAGTGAGGGAAGGATAAGAGAATAAAAACATACAAAACTTCAGAATAATTAGCATGGGGTAATAACATGTGTAAAACACATTTTCTATATGTTAATGCTTGTTGAGTATGTAGCTATTTATTGGCTTAGCAGTTTCTTTCTAGCATTCCTGATCAATTTACTGAGTCATTAATATTAATCTTTTAAGTAAACTTTAATCTTTAAAGAAAAATTCCATGACTTACTTTCTTCGCCGCCTTGCACATGCATGAAAGGCCCCATATATCATTGGATTCACCATTGAATTAGCCATCCCAAAGAAGAATATCCAAATAAGTGCACGATTATCTGCCTTTTTTATTTCCTTTTCGAAGAATGTGAACAGAAAGAACAATACATAATATGGAGACCAGAACACAATGAAGGCTGCAACAATGAGTGCAGTCATACGTAGAGATTTGACTTTTGCTTTTCGAAACAACTGTCCTCTAACTGGTCCCCGTGAAAGCATCTCTTGGCTTGCGCTATCCTTTTCAGATTCAGCTGAAAAAGGCACAATAAAACATTTATTTAAAACTGATAAACACAATTTATATTTACATCATTTGAAGATATAAAAAGCCTACATTGTTGGACATAAAATATGTTGAACAGCACAAATTTAGTAACTGTCTACGCAAGTGACTTGCCCTGACCTTTTATGGAGACATATCCAAAGAGATGAATAACTTCATAAGTCACATGATCTTGTTTCAAATAACAAACTTTCAATTATGTTTATATGTCAATAGAAACATAATCTGATTAAAGATTTGGTAAATTATATATCATTATAATATACACCTAATTACCTTCCTTCTGCAGATCACGTGACTTTTTGGATATTGTACAGAAGATGAGCATATATGCAGTCATCATGGTAACGAGTGGAATGATAAACATCAGCAAAGTAGAAAGGCATGAGTACACTGGTTCTTGCCATTCTGACGTGTAAGCCCCAAACGTGACACACTGGTAAAATACTTCTCCAAATGGACCTATTTCCACGCGGAATATGTACAGCTGAAATTAACCAAAATAAATATATGAATACAAATGCCATTTTTTATTCTGGAATTGATTTGTACAAACATAGCGCATAAGTACATGAAAAACGTTTACTATGTTGATGATATGGTAAACAGAGCGCACACTAGAATATTCCACCCTATATACTACTCGTTGTGACAACCTAAGCTTGTGCTGAATGTGACGTTCATTTGAATCATTGAACAAACTCTTTGCACCCGTAAAGATTTTACCAAGAATACTGGTTTATCAGCCAAGTGCATTGTCAGTGCTAATGCTAAAAAGTAAAGATTTTGGGCGTTTTCTTCGATGGGTTCTGAGGGAATTGTGAGTTACTTGAGAATTAACAATATATCTTTGTGCCAGTTCGAAAAAAACAGGGATTACAATTTCTTTTTTTATTATTATTATTATGAAAAATGTTTGAATAATTATATTGACTAAATTCTAGCTACAGTATCAGGTGTTTCTCGTGTTAAAACACCCACTTTAATAAAAAAGGGGTTGCACTACGTTTTGACTACCGCTAACGTCAAAAGTAGCTGTATGACGTCACAATTAGCGCAAGTGAGGTGTGAGTTACGTATATGTTGCCATTATTTTTTAGTGTATTAATAAATTATATATTTTGCAAATAAATAAATGCATGTCCAAACAAATATATAGACAGTAGTTGTGGGAGTCAATGTATGTTTACAATGTAAAATGACAGATAAAAAATGTTCACAACCAACCAAGTCTTTCATCGCCACCATGATATTTAAGGCCAAGCTCATGTAAATCATTGTTATATACAATATGGTTCTTTTTTTTAACACAATTTTTATGTTGGCTTTATGTTGCGTCCACATTTCATATTTGACCAAAATTTCTTTATTTGAACGATATATAATTGTGTTGACACGTTTAAAATAGGTTTTGAATTTACATCAAACCCACATTTAAGCATTTTTGGCCTAAATCTTTACACACTCTACTGCTGTCGTAGTGTGCAACATGAATTATCCACAAAAACAGTATGTGATAAAAAAAATTGGGTCAGTTTAATCTCCCTGACGGGATGTAGTGGATCCCGGCTTGTCTGGATTAAGATCCTGACCTGACTTGGGGATGGTTTATTTATCTGCACAACTAGACTGGGAAACTACCAGGACAAGCCGTAAATCCCTAAAAGACAAGACGTATCAGGCCCCGACAGGCCGCACTGACAAACCAACAGGTTTGGAGCATTTTCCTGACCCACCCCAACTGGAGTGATTAATTTCTGGAGTCTGGATCGATCTAAAAATATATAAACCCTTTGGGTTGCTGTAAATTATCATTTATCACTGCAACGATGCCAGCTACACATCATAGAGACATCTACAGAAATTTAGGGTACTTTGGTTTTTTATTGAGTTTAATATTTTGATTTTTATTATTATTTGCAGACAGAAAAGGAGACATATGAACTCAAGACTAGCACCTGCGCTATAGCCAGCACCTTCCTCACAAGCAAAGCACCACACAGAAGAAAAAAGCCACCAAACCCCCGGTCATGCTCTGGAATCCTTCATAGAGAAGAAAGAAGATGCTATAGAATCCTTCTGGTCGACAACTACAAGGGCTTCTTTTCTCTAGTACTGCTAGTCCTGGTAAACACAGAATACAGATTCCTCTGGGTAGATGTTGGGTCAAGTGGATCTTCATCTGAGGCACAGATTTTTAACTGCAGCAAGTTGAAAGAGAAGATCAAGGATGACACCTTGGGGCTTTCGCCACCTGAAACCCTGGGGAGGGAGCGCCAGATTTACACTATTTCTTGCTGGGTAACAAGTTAACAACCCCTTTGCCTTGGTGCCATGGATGGTGAAACCATACAGAAGACAACAAGGGAAGTGAGAATAGCAAACTACAGGATTTCCAGAGGCAGGAGATTATTGAAGGAGGTTGCATTTGGAATATTAGTGAGCAGATTCAGGGTACTACTGGGTTTAACAAAGCAAAAGCCGAAGGTTGTCAGAGACTTTGTTTTCACATGTGTGGTGTTGCACAACATACTGAGGACACACCAGGGGGAGCAGAGAATGCACCCACCCCAATAAATGATACAGCGGCCCTACAAAATGAACTGGTGGTGCAAATTGGGGCAAAAGTTTTATTTTTTCGGCCCATTTTTTTGTTTGTTAATTTCTTTTCGAAGTGCAAAATCTTTTTTTTAGCTTCAAATTTGTCACTTTAAAATCACTCACTCATTCACTCATTTCGTTTTTTTTGTGTGTTTGGGGGTCATATGTTTGATGTAGTGCAATGCTTTTTGTTTGGGGATTTTTGTCAAATAGCCAGCTAATAATTGTTTTGGAAGATTCGGGTGGTCCTAAAAAGGATCTATAAATTTTACAGTGGTGGTCATTAAAAGAACTGATTGTAGGCAAGTGCAGTAGGTCTACTGTAGTTTGGGGAGGCTGGGGCAGGGCTGGCTGCTACTAAGGCCCTTGCTGCATGATGGTGGTTGAACGAGACTTGGCCTGTTGACACAGGTCACTTGGTAAAAACAATTGAGGTGTATCAATCTGCCGCTAGATCATGACTGACTGTAGATTTTCAAAAAAGCTACCGAGTCCTGATATGTTTTGTGAACTTTCTTCACCTGCAGTAGAGGCAGCTGATAGTAGGTTAAAGTGCTTCATCGGAGTGATGAAGTGAAGTGATCTTGAAGGCCTGGCTTGTTGGTCATCAACAACTTTGAAGGAAGTGGGCTGCCCTCTGGGTTGCTGCTGTCTTCTGGTTGCCACTTGGCTCTGCTAAGCTGTTTGAATGACCTGGCTTGCTGGCATATGAGTCTTTGGAATAGTTAAGAAGTATCCCCTACCAGCTGGTGCTGGTTATGTTGCTGTTGAAAAGTCTGTGGTACATGTGTGGAAGTGGCACTGGAATTAGGTTGGTGGGATGGCTGGGGCTGAGGGGTCCTTTCCTTTGCCCTGCTCTGGATCCCACTTAAAAGTTTCGCTTTTTCTTTTAAAGCCTCAACCTCAGATGCCATGTATTTGCAGAAGGCTGTTCTGGTGGTCTCCTGCCTTGGCCAGAGAAAATATGATAGCATGGTTTTAATCTGTACAAACTGCTGGTCTAGTGTTGAATGCTGGAAAACTCCTGAGACGTTGAATGCACTGGTTCCTCAGGCCGGGGACTTGAAGGCTGAAGATTTGCTGTCTCTTCATTCTTGTGTGTGTCTTTAAGGAGTTAAATTTATCCTAAATCCAGTTCTGCCTTTATTTAATTTCTTGTGAGTCTGGCCAGATTTGGCCTAGGTGAGTTTTTCGTAGCGAGTCCTTTTGGATTTGAACCAAGTGCTGCACCCTTTGACAGACAGCTTGCAGCTTCTGGCGAACCTCTCCCACAGGCATTCCTCCCTGGCCTTTTGCTTATAGGCTTGTTGGTCTTGTCATAGAGCTCCTCGTAATCCTTAACAAAGTCCACAATAGCCTACTCATCTGAGTATGTTAAGTAAATATTTGTCATATGCCCCTTCTGGTGCCTGGATTGCGATAGGGATTTGTTCCCCTCACCTCCACCCTCTGTGGCCATTTCAATGATTCTCCTCTCAGTTCTTGGATGCTTTTCAGCCACTCCCTCCTCTGTTGAGTTTGTAGTTTCCTCCCTCTTGGCTTCATCCCTCTCCCTTTCTCCCTCTGTTGTTTCTATGCCTCTTTCTCCTGCCATATATAGACATAGGTGTCATATCCAAAGACTACCAAACTTTACCGACTCTGTAAACATTGGTCTGGACCCTTGGACAATCCATAGTTACTGACAAGATGACCCCTGTGGAACACCCCTCCATAGTTACTGACAAGACGGCCTCAACACCCCCATTAACAATTTTCTTCCTATTAATGGTAAGGGACAATAAGACTTAATGCATAACCTTTCTATTGGTTATGATGGAAAAAGTTATCTTAACCTAATTACACATTTCTAAAGAGCATATAATCAAGACAAACAACAATGAAAAAAACTTTAAAAAAATAATGTATTGCTGTAGACAGTTTTAAGATGCTGGGAGTAGATATCTCTCAATTGAAAAAAAAATTACCTTTATATTTGGAAACATAAAAGAACTATTATATTGTCCTTAAAATGAGTAAATCAGTTTTTCACATAAGTACGTCAAAGTTCTATTTCTCACAGTAAAAGAAACCCAACATAAAACCCCTTTTGTTGGAGCAACCTTGAGAAACCTGCTAAACCCTTGTAACAGACAAGGAAGTGTGCAGTAATTTCATTTTCATCAAAAGCTGTTTCCATTGTTCCAGAAAATAGACTTCACAAGATTGGCACTTTTTACTTTGTCATGTCTTCTAATGACCGTTTTGGGAGGTTTCCCTATACATACAATAACAGTGGTGGCAAACTGAGAAAAACACATTCTCCCTGGTATTCTGACCTTTGCAAAAAGAAATGACTGACACTAAGTGGGGTTTCTTATAAAATGGTAAATATTTTTTGAAGGATACATTTTTTTATTCAATGGAAAATTGATAAGAGAAGGAGCTTAAATTATTCTGTAAAGGTTAATTATATATTTTCATTGGTTAAAACTTTAAGAGAAATAATAGCACAGGAAATTTGGAGAGTCATTTTGAGAGTCCCAAAGGCACTCAAAAGCTGTTACTTCTTTTGACAGGAGAGACGTATCCTTCCCACTGTGAAGGATAGGGGGTTAACATTTATCAAATGTTACTATAAATACACACTTTTCCGTCAACACTAGTGAAAGGGAATTTATAAATGATGATATACAGAAAGGAAGTGTCTCCCTTATGTGAAAAATAACTTTATTCCAACATCTAGTGGATTCTTGAAGATTGACACTTTTTCAAGTGAGTGGGTGATTTACTGACTTATCTGTTGATTACTGTCAATGGTGATCATTAAAGCACTTTGGAATTGTAAATATTCTGAATTCAGTTTTTCACTTTGTAATCTTTACTTGTTTGCTTAATGCTGAGCAACTACCCTGGATTTGAAGGGATAAAGAGACTTTCTGATTTGATTTGATTTATTTGGGTTTAACGTCCCTTTCAACACATTTTATGGGTCATATCATGACGGGTAGTTGTAAGGGCAGAGAAAACCAGTACACACTAACTGGTGAAGATTCTGCACTGTAAAGTGCTGGGCATCGGCAAGCAACTACCAACTTTCCCGCATAAGGTCTGGTCAAGCTTCAAACCCCTGACCTCAGAGGTGGGAGGGGGGTGTGTTACCTGCAACATTGTTAATGGTTATTAACAGTGAGTGCATTTGTATTGTGTTTTGATAAATGCCTAGCAATATTGTTATGCAAAGTCGGTAAATATTGATGGTTAAGAAGACTAGATGTTTTTGTGTACTTTACCTAGTAAAGTATGAATGAAAAATATTGCAATAAAGTGTTTGACAATTAGTTTGCAAATTTAACTGATACTGATCAGTTAGAATTTCCTGGTGTCTATTATCAAACATAAGCTGTGTTTGAGCTTTAGACGAGGCAATAGTTTCTCTTTTATTCTCGGTGACTGGCCTGTTTTTCTTTTCTATTCTTTTTAAACTATATCAGCTAAAATATCTTATATAACATAAGAAATGTATTTTTGCAGAAATGATTCTTGACAGCTGATTCTTTCCCTAAGAAAATGCAGCTAAAGCACGTATTTTACGGTCAATTTTTATTAATGACTTAACAAAGTGGTGGAGTCCTTCTAAATTGGATTATATTGATTTGTCTTACCTTGAGCACTGAAAGTAGGACCTTTAAAAATTCAGTATCGTATCTATAATATGATAACAATCTTTTCCAAAATGTAACCACTTCTTTCCATTGGGAAAGATTGGTTCATTACTTTCTGCTATTATGAACACATAAAACCAAACAGACAGACAAAAGCATCCATAGAAAACGTAATGTTTGTTGTAGATTATTAATTATTTGTGATTTTTGCATTAAAACTGACTTGTATCCCAGTGCATTGTTTAGTACTGGGTGTATATATATTACCTGCAGGCTCCATTTTGTCGCCACGTTGTGGGGGCAATTGGTATGTGATACTGTAATGTTTGTCACAGCAGGTAAAGGTATCGATGTTACAACTGTAAATATCAACAACATTCTCGCCTTACATGAACTTCCTTTGGCATGCACGTATTTATTACCCATTAACATTGCCACAGAAGTATGATAAATCATGGCTCGTCTTGATATAAATAGCAAAACAAGTCACACCATATTTCATTGATTTAGCACTTGGGATAACAAGAAAAACTCGAGCCAGGAACATCTATGAGCCAAAAGGCCATATTCTGAATTTATATTTGTATTCTTAGCTACCAACTCCCCAAAATACTTTTTTGTGATCAATGATAATCAACAAACTTTTTATGTACACAACCTTTTTTTGCAAAAAGTAAGTATCAGTAGTGTTTTATATAGCAACAAAATATACGAACGGACACTCTATCCTAGTTTACTACATTAACTTTTGTAAACTATTATAGATACTTGGTACCATTTCGTCACAGGGAACAATTGAAGTTGTACCAAGAACTAACCTGTGAGGTGTAGTTGTGGCAAAGTCTGTACTGCCGCATATGCCACATCTTGAGTGGTTGGAACAAAAACTTTGGATTTTTGTGAATCCGTTCCATTTGGACCTAGCAGGGAATTCCACCATAATCATTATAATGGCTTCCCTGTGTCTGGATGGTGTTCAGTTCACATGACCAGGTTTAGTGAATATAATGCTTTCTTGATGTGGTATATTTGTCTCTTGTTGCTATTAACTTAAAGCTTTGTCTAATCTCTGAAGAAACGAGTTCATTAGGTTGACGGGAATTCCATTGTCCACATAGTAGTTTGAATTACTATATAACTTCCTCAAACTTAATAATTTGCGATTCGATTGCAATTGGGGTTTATATACCTAAATTCAGTAGAGGATCAAATTACCATCCTATGTCAATGGTGGATTTAATGTCTGCAACAAAGTCTTAAGATACACAGTTCAAACTCGGCGCCGTACTTTAAGTTCAACAGAGGTGAGAGCCTGGAATTAGATGCAAAACTTGCTAACCACTAGGCCACAGAGGACCTCTTAAGATACAAGACTGTGGCCAGTTGGCGCCTGACATCGACACTGCAAACACTTAAAAGATTAAACCTTTCAAATATGCAATAAACCACATTTTATGACCTTAAAAACTAGTCATTTTTCCAATAAATATTTCTATATACTGCAAAGACTTTGCAAATGTTTGGAGACATTTCATAAGCCGGGGTAAAAGTAGTACAAAATAATGGAATAAATATTTTATTACTGATGGAAGTTTGATTATAAATGGTATAATGTGACTTAATTAAGCCGATCTTAAGTGTCGGCATAACAACTGTATTTACACTTGAGTAAGACTAGCATAAATCATTTAAGGTTAGCTCAAATGTTTCAGCAGAATGCTATAGAACAATAATCCAATCCCCTGTCGAGTGTAGAAATCGCCATTTCTGTTGACACAACAAAATAGATATGCATGATTCCCAATGTTTTATCGTATTTTCCTGTAAATGTTACCTCTCTTTCTCTCTGACAACAGTTATCTATATGGGTGAATTGCATTATATGCTATCACTTAATATAAATTTTATTAATGCATATAATATATGGATAGTTTGATCTCTAAACCAGACAACCTAGAAGGAGGGGTCAAAAGTAAAATTTGACACTTGGAACAGATTCACAGGCCATGACTTCCTGTAGGTTGTTTTCACATATCGAAGCACTAGGGCCAATAAAAAGGGAACTATACAACCTTTTCAGTATGGTGACCCCACTTGATCTTAAAGCAGGGGTTAAAGGTCAAATTCAAAACTTGGACATATTTCACAGGTCATAACTTCCTATGGGTTGTTTAAACATA
Organism: Sabellastarte sp. h YS-2021; assembly: GCA_964017235.1. Taxonomy (NCBI): domain Eukaryota; kingdom Metazoa; phylum Annelida; class Polychaeta; order Sabellida; family Sabellidae; genus Sabellastarte; species Sabellastarte sp. h YS-2021. The sequence goes on from OZ024928.1 coordinate 145,894,058, forward strand.
TCTATGCCCTAGAACCACTAATAAGGGACATATAAGACTCTTTTTAGTATGGTGACCCAAATCAGCATTGAAAAGGGGATCAAATGTTTAATTCAACACTTGCAAAAGATTAACAAGCAATGATTTTCTGCAAGTAGTTTTCGCATTCTGGCATTCTAGAAGCAATAATAAGGGAGATATATGGCCTTTTTAGTATGATAACCCCACTTGATCTTGAAAGTGGGTCAAAGTTGAAATTTGGCACTTAGAAAAGATACACAGGCCACCACTAAGGGAGATGATATAATGCCTTTATAGTACAATGACACCACTTGGCCTTAAAGCAGGGGTCAAAAGTTAAATTCAACAATTGAAAATTTACAGGCCATGATTTCGTACAAGTTGTTTTGACATTTTGAACCCCCAGCACCAATGATAAGGGAGATATTAGGTCTTTTTAATATGATGACCCGTATATGACTTTACAGATATCATGTTGCAGTCATTTTATTTTCAAAACAAGACTTTGTATTTTCCTGACTTGTTGCGGTTGATCGGCAAAATATTAAACATGTTTGATATTTCACCGACCCTCTCCAACTATGTATCCAGACCTTGGCTCCACCCACCTGAAAGTGTCCTTTCATGGGTCACTTTTCCTATACTGCAACCATCTTGCCTGCAAGTACTTCCCGTAGACACAAACTGACTGTACTTGAAAGAAAACTTGACTGTAGTAAACATTACCAACATGACTTGGTCACTTCCCATCAAGAAACACATTAAGACAAGCTGTAAAGAGAAACCGACAAGGCAGGAAGTTGTAGAAAAGGCTGCCTCATTTTACAGACCTACAGCTTGTTGGCTATGAAATCTACATTGATATAAGGAGGATCTGGTTGGCACAATGCATCATTTGATATCTGGGATCTGACAGATTTAATCTGGGAGAAGGCACAGAAACAACAGAGGGGAAAGGGAGCAGGAGGAAGACAGGAGGGAAGTAACTACACAATCAACAAAGAAGGAGGAGGACCAAAAATATCCAAGAACTGAGAGAAATGACATTGAAATTGGCACAGAGGGTTGAGGACTTGGTTTATACCCCAAAGGATTCAATAGCCTTCTGCAACTACCTGGCAAATGAATTTCAAGCTTTAGAAGGAAGAGACTTTCAAACATTCAGAAACGAGGCTGTGAAACTTTTAAGTGGCATCCAGGGTATAGGAAAGGACTCACCAGCCCCAACAACCCTAGCAACATACACTTTCTAGCAGCTCCAGTGCCACTTCCACATATGTGCCACCAACTTTTCAACAACCACAGCAACCAGCACCAGCTGGTCAAGAATACATCGTAGCTATTTCAGGGACTCAGATGCCAGCAATTAAGGTCATTCAAACAGCTTAGCAGAGTCCAGTGGCACCCAGAGGGCAGCAGCAACCCAGAAGACAGCCTACTTCCTTTGTAGTTGTTGACGACCAACAACCCTGGCTTTCAAGACTGCTTACTTTCACACTAACCCAAACAAAGCACTTCAATCCACCATCGGTTGCCTCAGCAACAGGCAAAGAAAGTCAACACATCATATTAGGACTCTCTTGCTTCTTTGGGTCAGTCATCAGCTACCAACAGATCGATACACCTCAACCGTTTCCACCAAGTGACCCTCATCAATAAGCCACCTCTCATCCAACCATTACAGAGTAGGAAGAGCCTCAGCTTCAGCCAGCCCAGCCCCAGCCTCCCCATCAGTCAGCTGACCCCAAACTGTAGCAGCAGTAGAACTACTGCACTTGCCTACAATCGGTCCTTTTCAATACTACTGCTGTAAAATTTAAAGGTCCTACTCAGACTACCCAAATCTTCCAAAAACAATTAATAGCTTGCTGTTTGACAAAATGCCCAAACAAGAAGCGTTACACTGCCCCACAGCAAACGCATGACCCTAAAACACACACACAAAACAAAATGACTGAATGAGTGAGTATGTGAGTGATTGAAAATTAGAGTTAAAAAATTTCAAATAATTTAAAATATTTTGAACTTTGAAAGAAAAACTGCAAAATTTTAGAATAATAACTTGACAAACTTTGACCAAACAAAAAATTAATTGTGGCAAAAAAAATGGAATTTAGGCCAAACACCCAAAATGAAACTTTGGCCAAATGAAATTTGACCTCAAAAAATCGGAAATACTTTGAGGTCTAAGAATCTTTGACATTTTCGCGGAAGGATTTTGACTTAGGTCTTCCTGATGTTTGGCCTCCCTCGAAGGACTCCAGTAGTTGTCATTTGCCACATACACCACTTGTTCATTTTGTAGGGCCACTATATCATTTGCTCGGGTGGGTATCCTGTCTGCTGTACCCTGGTGTGTCATCAGCATGTTATGCAACACCATGCATGCCAAAAATGTCTCTGATAACCTTTGCTCTTTGCTCCATTATGCCAGTAGTACCTTGAATCTGCTCACTAAAATTCCAAACACATTCTCCACCACACTCCTGCCTCTGGAGACCCTCTAGTTTGCTATTCTCTCTTCCCTTGTGAATTGCCTTCTGCTGTAGGGTTTCACCATCCATCATATTAAGGCAAAGGGGTTGTTACCCAGCAAAAAATAGTGTAAATCTCGCCCTCCCTCAAACAGTGGTTCATGTCACAAAAGCCCCAAGGTCTCATCCTTGATCTTCTCCCCTAACTTGCTTCGGTTAAAAATCTGTGAATCTGATGAAAATCCACTTTAACCCAACATCTACCCAGAGGAATCTGTATTCTACATTGACCATTGCTAGCAGCACCAGGGAAAAGAAGCTTTTGCAGTTGTAATATTCACTCCTAGATTTCTTTGGCTTGTTCATTGCAATTTCTTCATTTTTCCATCTAGTGCCACAAGAGCATAGGGACATTCTATCTGGTTCTAAACTTCTCCTCCACATTTTTTTCAGTCGGCAGGGTCAGTACGGCAGGTCAAATACTCTTCTTGAAATTCATCAATGATGCTTGGCAGACAACAGTGACAAATTTACAGATGGTGGTTCAGCCAAGCAACCAGTCATACTGTATGGAAGTGTTATCAGGTGCCTCAGTGTTATTGCCTGTCTCAATCCAACTTCTGAGGGCTTTCTGGAATTGGTGACTGACTTCTTGATGTAGTGGTTTATGCATTCCTCAGTGAGGTCAAAAATGCAGGTGGCCTCTTGGCAAAATTCTGGTAGTCTGGGATATCAGTCTGTATTAAGTCGGCCAGAAGGGTTCTACAAGGGTAAAAGTTCTGTAGGGCAGGTACAGCTCCTGGGTTCAGATTGTCCTTTTCTGTCTGCAAATCATTATGAAAATCAAAATATTAAAATAAAAAAAACACAGAAGTACCCTAAGCTTCTGCAGAAAGTCTTCTCTGATGTGTAGCTGGCATCTTTGCAGTGATAAATGATGATTTACAGCAGCCAGAAGGGGGTTATACAGTGTTGGTTTGATCCCAACTCTTGATCCCAAATCCAGAAATCAATCAATCCAGTTGGGGTGATTTGGAAAATGCTTCAGTCCTGTTGGTTTGTCACTATGGCTTGTTGTGGCCTGATATGGCTTCTCTGATAGGGGTTTACGGCTTCTCCTGGTAGTTTTTCGTCTTGTCGTGGAAAAAAGCATCCCGACCCCAAGTCAGGTAAGGATCTTGATCTAGACAAGCCGGGATGCACTATGCCCTGTAAGGCACCCATCTGAATTTTGGTCACCCATCCCTAAATTTTTCAACCGACCCTAGAGTCATAGAGTCGGTTGTATTGTCGGCTCCAGTGGAACACCCCCATTAGACAAACTTAATGATTCTCAAAGAGCCACCTATGGTGGCCCTTTTGTTTTCAAAATGAGGCTAAACTTGTTTGTAGACATGTTTTAATACTCATAAATATTCTCTGTAAATTTGGTGAAGATATCTCCATAAATGGATGAGTCATAAAGGTTTATGCAGTTTGTAAAAACATGATGAACAGACACACATACGTACACCCACACAAAGTCATTACATCCGATTTATAGATTAATGGGAGAAAGCAATTAATAGATCCCAGGTTTTGATATTCCAGGATGTGACTGTAATTACGGATTACTGCCATTCTCACCTGAAGAGTTGACACCATTTATTGAGGCAAAGCAAAGGTTAATGACAATATTTACTCAAGAGTAGTTTACTTTATCACACCTATACACTTATCTATGGCATTGATGTCTCTTTGATTCTCTTAAAGACAAAACCAATGAAACCAATGACATCAGTTGACGATCTCGTCCTTAAGGTTTTAAAAAGAAACCTTTGTATCTGCAAATATACAATTTAGAACTATCCGGCCCATCTATCCATGCCCCTACCCATCCAGCTTGTATGTCTGTGTACAGCTTATAAAGACTCATGGGTCAAAGTTTGAGTTTTATGTACCGTTCAACAGCCAGGGTGATGTTGGGACAGGTTTTCAGCATTGCCACTTGTGGGTATAAAGACTCATGGGAGGTTTTTAAACATTTTAAATAACTGTCCAGGATTCAAAACAGTTTTAGAAATTGCGTGGAATGCTAACAGATGTCCTACCCAAATTTGAATCCCAATGAATGCGCCCCACCAAAATACAAAGTGGATGGAACCACAACCAAAAAGTGTGCAAGGTGACTTTTTAAACCTAGATAAATCAAGAATATAAAATCAAGACAGAACTGGTACTGGTCATAACACACACACACCAAACCGTTGTGGTTTCTTAAAATAATTCTTATATTTGAACATTTGTTAAAGCAAAAGATATTGCATTCTTATACAACTTTTTCACAGAGGGTAATCAATCTGACTTTAACTTAAAGGCTTACACTGAGTAACAAAGTCTTAAACATAAATAAAACCAGGGAACATCATTACAAAATATTCTAAAACTTGACCTTACTGTACTTGTTATAAGCTGCTTACCCACTGAGAAATCTCCTTTGTAGTAAATTAGTTCGTATCACTTACCATAGTGCACTGCTGTCAAGTAACTTCAAGACTTTATTTTGCCAGATAACCGTCTGATATTTTAAAATCAGCCACATTGAGATATGTTTGAAGCAAATGTTTGTTAATCATGGGGTACAGTATGCACGTTTTAGCTCATAACAACTCCATACCATTTGCAACTTGCGTGTCAAACTAGAACTAAAGCCAAAATAAAGTTATATATGAGGGAAATTTCCTTCATTAAAAATTGTTTGACTTACAGTCTTACAGGTCAAGGCTATATTAAATTATATTATTTACATCCAGATAAAATTATGAATAGGAGCTCACTGTTCCAGTTTATGTGCTTTTACCACCAGAAATGTATAATGCAGCTGCCCCAGAATTACCCGACATAAGTGGACTGATTTTTGACATAGACTAAGACATATATACATAGGGCGAGAGATTTTTGATATATTTACTAAAGTTTTTTGTTTACTAGTTATTTGTCAAAATGAATCAACTAACTTTGATGCTTTGAAGGAAAACAGCTGCCAACATTAAGACGTCATTTTGCTGTATTTGTCCCATGTTACCTTTAACTAGACCTTCACATTTTAATTCATGTAAATGTTAATGTGTAATATATGTTTAGGGCGTGGTGATGTCATGAAGAGAGGATACTGACCTACTTAACTTACACAACCGTCAGTACCCATGACACATGCCATTAGAATAAGCATCTGAAAAAATTCTTCATCTGTCTATGTTTACTGGGTTTTAACAACATAGGATACTTGTAACATTAATAAAGCACTCAAGAGAGGGCCTTGATCTGCTGTGCAAGTATTTTCACCCTATTTTTTCTGCTTTTGATCATAGTCTGCAGAATTTTGCTTGGATTCGTATAAGTCTTTGTTCTATTCTTATTGTGGGAATTGCTGTCGTTTTTTTGCCAGGCAATTAATATTTTGAAGGTATAATAAAATATCTTTCCAAATTCCTGAATTCAGACGGTTTCTTGTGCCATTTGCCACTATTTCCTAAAAGTTTCATTAAAATATGTCTTTAACTTTTTTGCTTATTTTACAAACATACAAAAAACAAAAGAATCATGGCCATTATATTCTCCTTGGTGGTTGTAAATATCAATTTCCTCATGTGTGATTTTCTTTTTTTATTTTCTTGATAAGAAACACAGGACTCACTTACTCGACTCAACACCTACTCAGATGACTTGATTCTCATCTCACTATACCTGAGATTGTGTCCAGCTCATGGCACCATTTGTCATTGTCTGACTGTGTGTCCCAATATTGCAATATGATCTACTTCAGCAAATTTTCTTGAATGTTATATCGCATGAACTGTAGCATAAATAATAATGTATTTGAAGGAAGCTAATGTCAACAGATGAGTGAGCTCCAATTTAAGATGACCTCACTGGTGTAACGAATTATTAACTTTGTTAAGTTTACATAATGTTTATGGTTTTCTAAAACTTGCTACTTTTAGTCCGTCTTAGCTCTAGTTGCTTGCAACATTACTTTACAGTAACCTTAAATTGAAGGGTTAAGATCACCCTATTATTAATTATTATTAATTGAGGGGTTAAGATCACCCAAACATGCACCACCACACACCAAACATACCAAGGCGAAGTACATCCCAGGATGGGTAAACAAAACGGTAATTGCGGCAAAAGAGACCAAGAGTTTGTTTGAACGTATTTGGTGCCGAAATAAATCTACCTACAATAGTGGGGGTGGGGTACAAGAAGTACCACACATGTCATTGCTCCAGTTCTTTAATAAAAGTACTTCTTGTTTAGTCTACTTTATTACCATTGGTTGACCTTTAACCTTTAAATTAAATATTTTCCCGCTAAAACCAGTAATTCTTCACTCTTGAGAGGGAAGTCGAACAAACAGGACGCCATTTTAACAGTATTATGTATCAGTAAAAAATTTATGTTGTAAACTATGAAGTTATCTTAGGTTATCTTAGTATATTTGTTTAGTATTTTACTTTACTTTGTTTAGTTGCGTCCTATAGTGTGTATATCACGGAATTATTCTGTTTATGTTTTATTCTCGGGGCCAGGTGAGTTGACGGGTCATTTTATGTATCTATATGCATTGGTATGTAATGGTATGTTAAATTAGTATTGATATTGTATTGTATTATTCTTGCCTGTCAACTCGCGGTAAATTTAGGCCCAGTTGTAAGTTGTAAACATGCCCAAGGTATTTCATTGTTCCAAATGTAATGGTCAACACAAGCGGCCCGTTGGCAGTAAATGTCAAGTATTAGAACAAAGTACTTCAAGTACTTCAGTTACTGGTACTGATCAAACCAGAGATGAAAGTGCTCAAATTCTAAATGCTTTGAATGCTGTTAGTTGTAGGTTGTCTGCAATCGAGCAGAGGATCGACAGGACTGAGGAACAACTTCAGGTACAAGCAACTGCATCTACAAGCAGTCCCCTGAACGAGAGCATTACACCCTCTCAAGATGGTGATGAGGAAAGTGACGCTGGAGATGACGCTGTCATACCCACCGTCAAATATTTGAAATCATCCAGACATATTCAGGAGGCAGTTGACCTCAGATTACAGGAATTGGCAAAAATTAATGAACAAGGTAAGTTCAGATCACAAAGAGCTAACAATGATCAGCTTACAGTAAAGCAACAAATCCCTTGGCCTCAAAATTATGTATTAGCTGGCACTTCCAAATCAAGAGTAACTTATGACAGCCTGTCAACATTCCAATGGATGGCAGGTTGTTGTGCAATTATTCGGGAGGAAAAAAGTACTAAGGTCAAAAATGCAATGCTCGACTATATATCTGAGCTCATGGAAGATGCCCAGGATTTTGGTTGGGCGTCAGCAAAAGGTGCACATGCCCTAATCCTCTGTAGAATGGAGGAAGGCAAAGTAAATTGGTTAAATGCTGACAAATTGGACCGTCTTAGGAGAGCTCATGCTCAAAAGGTAGTCAATAACAACTCCAGTACAGGTCAGAGTTCAAAATCCAAAAATGAGGCCCAAGGGGTCTTATGCAAATATTTTCAGTCAGGCAAATGCAGCCACAAAACTGAACATACAACAAATGGTCAACTATACAAGCACTTGTGTTCCCACTGTCACAGCTTGGGAAAAAAGTTTCCTCATGCCCTAAAAGATTGTAGAAACAAGCGTCAAGATTCAAAAAACGAATAGGGCACTGCAGAAGTGCAGTGCCTAACATTCGTAAAACTGATAGAGCCCTCAGTGCCAATCTCATTCCAGTAGGCTTAGAACATAAAGTCAAAAGTAGAACAGTTTTTAACTCAAGTACTTTAAGCAAAGCCAGCACAAACTGGAGAGCTGATTATTATAAATTCAGCAATCTCTCTTATGCTCAAGTCCTCAGTAAACCTAAGGTCAACAGTAATCAGAGAGCAAATTATGTCAGCCATGTAAAGGTCTGTTCAAACAGTTGTAACAGCAAGGCAAAGGCAAAAAATAGTGAAACACAAAGTACTTTTACAGTACCTAGAGACACAAAGGTTGACACAAAACAAAGTGCTCCAACCAGCCAGGCGAAACAGCAGGTCAAGGTGAGTTATTCTAGAGACAATTCACAGATTGTGTGTAAAAACATGTATGACGTCTTACCTGTCGACGCCGTCGTTTCTGATTCTCCTGCTACATCCCAAGACACCATTGGTTATGCAGATAGTAAGCCTGGAAGCAATATTGGCAAATCTAAACATATATACCCTACAGCAGGGGCTTCCAAAGACTCTCACCATCCACAGAAACAAGTACATGTTCTAGATCACCACAAAGGCCTTGCTTGTTCAAAATATGACCTGCCATTGCGTATAAAGGACAAGTCCATATCTTATAAGCGAGTCTTACCGGATTGTCCAACCCTCCAACTTTGGGAAGCCCAAAACAAGTTCAAATTTGGATTTATTCCTTTAGGAAGCCAGTTAATGCCAAGCTTAGTTAACCCAATTCATAGTGATGATGACCCCATAACTTTGCATGCAAAAATACTGGAATCAAACAAATATAACTTCCTTCAAAGTCAAATTAACCTTAAGTCTCAGTTGAATCCAGATGCTTGGGATCATCATCTTCAGGGATATTGGGATAGACAGTTACCTTTCCTAATAAGATTTGGCTTCCCTTTGGACTATAACAGAGATAGCAGTCTACGTAGTCAAGAAACTAATCATCCCTCAGCTGTAGAATTTCCTGAGGATATCAAGGCCTATCTGGCTGAAGAAATGCAACATGATGCTATACTAGGTCCATATGATAGTAAACCAATTGAAGACCTCCATATATCTCCTATGATGACCAGGGATAAGCCAAATGCCCCACACCGTAGGGTCATCATAGATCTTAGTTTTCCCCAGGGTCAGTCCATTAATGCAGGCATACCCAAAGATCAATACCTTGGCACACCCTTTGTCCTTAAATTGCCCACAGTGGATACAATTACTGATCAAGTCAGGGCACTGGGAAAAGGCTGCAAATTATACAAGGTTGATATAAGTCGCGCTTTTCGCCATGTAAAGTTGGATCCCTTTGAATATGACCTCTTAGGGTTACGTCACGAGCGTTATTACGTTGATACGTGTTTGCCGTTCGGATATAGGAATGGCAGTGCTTTATTTCAACGCTTAAGCGACGCTGTGCGTCATATTATGCGTCAACAAAAATATGACGTCATAAATTATATTGATGATATCCTTGGAATTGATTTACCCAGTAGAATTGACGCCTCATTTGACGCCCTATGTAAGCTATTACCTGAACTGGGTTTTCAGATTTCTAGGAAAAAATTAGAACCCCCTACTACCTTGTTGAACTGTCTAGGTATAATGATAAACACTGAAACCTTCACTATGTCCATTCCTCCACAAAAACTGAAGGAAATTACAGATATGTGTCGCAAGTGGAGTAACAAGAAATACTGCTCTAAGCGTCAGCTTCAGTCTTTACTTGGAAGTCTTTTATACATAAGTAAATGTGTCAAGGCCTCCAGATTTTATTTGAATAGACTTTTGGACGTACTTAGATCAATAGAAGACAGACAAATGGTCCCAGTAACTCCAGAAGCCCAAAGGGACATTAATTGGTTTCTCAAGTTCATCCCACTTTACAATGGCGTCACTTTCTTTGACCAGAAGCCCATTGACCATTGCATAGAGCTTGATGCAAGTCTTCAAGGCATGGGGGCAAGGTGGGGCTCTCAAGTCTATGCTCTCCAGATTCCACTAGGTTACATGGATATGCAAATAGTCCATCTGGAAATGCTTAATATCTTGGCAGCTCTTAGAGTATGGCACAAGTCATGGCACAATTCTAAGGTTGCCATAGCCTGTGATAATTTAGCAGTGGTTCAGGTTTTAAACTCAGGAAAAACTAGAGATTTAACCCTTGCGGCCATCGCTCGTAATATCCAATTCCAAGTGGCCACAGCTAACATCAATCTTAAAGTTATTCACATTCCGGGAAAAGTTAATGTTATTGCGGATTTGCTGTCCAGATGGTGCAGTAGGCCCATGGCAAATGCAACCCTACATCAGCTTTTACCAGTACATTCATGGATGAATGTGGATAAAAGCCATATTTTAATAGACTGGTCCATATAATGTAACATCTCTTCTGTAGGCCTCCATCCAGCAATAGTCAAATTACTACACCAGGGCATTCAGAAGACCCATATGGCCTTCAGACCGGCTACAGATAGCAACTATACTAGCATGTTCAGGCTATTTCTGGCATTTACAGTCTTCATGAAGCTAAGTATATTCAAATTGTCCCCACTAATCATTGTAGCATATCTGCAATTCCTGGAAACAAACAAATTTTCACCATCAGCTATGGCCAACCATATATCTGCCATTAAAGCAAAACTGTCATTGTATGGCATTTCAGTAGCTATGTTTCAGGATCCAAGAATCAAATACTTCCATAAAGCTATGATTCTGCATCAACCCTTCAAGGCTCAGTTAAAAAAGATTATTGATATTGACACCTTGCACCTCATAGTTAGAATCTGTGATTCCATGTATTCAAAGCAGTTTATACTCTAGCTTATTTTTCCTTCCTACGTCTATCTAATCTGGTCCCTCACACCACTGCCCAATACTCCCCATTGTACCATTTGGCACGGGCTGACATTATTTTTGCAAATCCAGGCATCCAAGTTTTAATAAAGTGGTCAAAAACCATGCAAACCAGAAATGTGGTAAAAATTTTAAAAATTCCAAATTTGGGTTCGAACCCCTTATGCCCAGTTAAAGCTATCAAAAATCTACTGGACATTACTCCAGGCTCCAACAATCAGCCATTATTTCAGTACAAAACCACCAAGGGTTGGGCACCCCTAACAGATACACAGGTTAGAAAAAATTTTCATCTCATCCTTACCAAACTCAACCTGGCTAACTCCAACCTCACTTTCCACGCCTTCCGGCGTTCAGGTGCCACCTACGCCTTTAATTCTAATGTAGAGTTGCAGCATATTCAGAGTCATGGCACCTGGGCGTCGGAATGCGTCTGGAGGTATATCACCTTAGATCACCAGGCTTCAGACCAGGTTGCCTCCACCTTTCAAAAACACCTCTACATTCCTACTACTCACTAGTTGGGGTTTGGGGCACCTTTTCTCCTCATTTTTACATACATATTTTGTTATAAACTCCATCTTAGTGTGTATCAACCTCAAATTTTTAAAATTTAACACTCACAGCCAGTGGGTAAATCTCTTAAACTTAAAGTAAAATAATAACCCTTAAGGCCACCTCAAACTCATGCAACCTTATGGTGACCTTGTGGGGTCACATGTTTCTTTGATTCTAATCATTAGGGTGACCTTAGTTTCGCCCTGTTATCAGTAAAGTTTCACCCTTGCTTTAAGGTGACCTTAGGGTCACAGTTGGGCAAGAAAAATTTTGGGCTTGCAACTTTAAGGTGGCCTCAAATATGTTAAATTATTCATTCATATATATTGCAATTAAAATTTATTAAAACTTAGAAATTATAATATTAATATCTTTTATCTCAATTGTAAATAAACCTTAGTGTATTAAACTTATGTATTTAATTGTAAATAAAATATATATTTTACCCCACCACTGCTTTTCTATGTTGTATCTGGAACCAGAGGCAATGTGGGGGTGGGGTACAAGAAGTACCACACATGTCATTGCTCCAGTTCTTTAATAAAAGTACTTCTTGTTTAGTCTACTTTATTACCATTGGTTGACCTTTAACCTTTAAATTAAATATTTTCCCGCTAAAACCAGTAATTCTTCACTCTTGAGAGGGAAGTCGAACAAACAGGACGCCATTTTAACAGTATTATGTATCAGTAAAAAATTTATGTCCCCCTAACCCACCCGTGTAACCATACACATATTTTAATTGTTGTTCTATTTTCAGGTAACTGGCTGCAGGTGTTTTGGCTTGGCTTTCATTCACAGGGGTCCCACTCCTAGTGCTATTGTACCTGGGTGCTAAGTAACATAGGGTGCCTGGTCATGGTTGAGTGGGGCCCTGGGGTGAGTCTTGGCCGGAAAGCTGCCCTGCGGGCCAGGTTACCTTACCACCATGCCGGCTGAGGGCATGAAACACAACCATGCCACCACTGGCATAGTCAACTCCAGCGTCACTGTCTCCTTATGGAATCCTCAGCTCTCTGGGCTCACTAGCAGCCCTCGCCTAGGCTTTGCCTTAGGCTCCTCAGTCCTATTTCCTCTGCTCATCATTTGCTTTCCTCGGCCAAGTTCCGGGAGGACACCTCAGACGTCAAGATCTGTCATTTCAGCCTAAATTAGTCTTGGTGGGCATGTTTACAACTTACAACTGGGCCTAAATTTACCGCGAGTTGACAGGCAAGAATAATACAATACAATATCAATACTAATTTAACATACCATTACATACCAATGCATATAGATACATAAAATGACCCGTCAACTCACCTGGCCCCGAGAATAAAACATAAACAGAATAATTCCGTGATATACACACTATAGGACGCAACTAAACAAAGTAAAGTAAAATACTAAACAAATATACTAAGATAACCTAAGATAACTTCATAGTTTACAACATAAATTTTTTACTGATACATAATACTGTTAAAATGGCGTCCTGTTTGTACACCCTCTCAAGATGGTGATGAGGAAAGTGACGCTGGAGATGACGCCGTCATACCCACCGTCAAATATTTGAAATCATCCAGACATATTCAGGAGGCAGTTGACCTCAGATTACAGGAATTGGCAAAAATTAATGAACAAGGTAAGTTCAGATCACAAAGAGCTAACAATGATCAGCTTACAGTAAAGCAACAAATCCCTTGGCCTCAAAATTATGTATTAGCTGGCACTTCCAAATCAAGAGTAACTTATGACAGCCTGTCAACATTCCAATGGATGGCAGGTTGTTGTGCAATTATTCGGGAGGAAAAAAGTACTAAGGTCAAAAATGCAATGCTCGACTATATATCTGAGCTCATGGAAGATGCCCAGGATTTTGGTTGGGCGTCAGCAAAAGGTGCACATGCCCTAATCCTCTGTAGAATGGAGGAAGGCAAAGTAAATTGGTTAAATGCTGACAAATTGGACCGTCTTAGGAGAGCTCATGCTCAAAAGGTAGTCAATAACAACTCCAGTACAGGTCAGAGTTCAAAATCCAAAAATGAGGCCCAAGGGGTCTTATGCAAATATTTTCAGTCAGGCAAATGCAGCCACAAAACTGAACATACAACAAATGGTCAACTATACAAGCACTTGTGTTCCCACTGTCACAGCTTGGGAAAAAAGTTTCCTCATGCCCTAAAAGATTGTAGAAACAAGCGTCAAGATTCAAAAAACGAATAGGGCACTGCAGAAGTGCAGTGCCTAACATTCGTAAAACTGATAGAGCCCTCAGTGCCAATCTCATTCCAGTAGGCTTAGAACATAAAGTCAAAAGTAGAACAGTTTTTAACTCAAGTACTTTAAGCAAAGCCAGCACAAACTGGAGAGCTGATTATTATAAATTCAGCAATCTCTCTTATGCTCAAGTCCTCAGTAAACCTAAGGTCAACAGTAATCAGAGAGTAAATTATGTCAGCCATGTAAAGGTCTGTTCAAACAGTTGTAACAGCAAGGCAAAGGCAAAAAATAGTGAAACACAAAGTACTTTTACAGTACCTAGAGACACAAAGGTTGACACAAAACAAAGTGCTCCAACCAGCCAGGCGAAACAGCAGGTCAAGGTGAGTTATTCTAGAGACAATTCACAGATTGTGTGTAAAAACATGTATGACGTCTTACCTGTCGACGCCGTCGTTTCTGATTCTCCTGCTACATCCCAAGACACCATTGGTTATGCAGATAGTAAGCCTGGAAGCAATATTGGCAAATCTAAACATATATACCCTACAGCAGGGGCTTCCAAAGACTCTCACCATCCACAGAAACAAGTACATGTTCTAGATCACCACAAAGGCCTTGCTTGTTCAAAATATGACCTGCCATTGCGTATAAAGGACAAGTCCATATCTTATAAGCGAGTCTTACCGGATTGTCCAACCCTCCAACTTTGGGAAGCCCAAAACAAGTTCAAATTTGGATTTATTCCTTTAGGAAGCCAGTTAATGCCAAGCTTAGTTAACCCAATTCATAGTGATGATGACCCCATAACTTTGCATGCAAAAATACTGGAATCAAACAAATATAACTTCCTTCAAAGTCAAATTAACCTTAAGTCTCAGTTGAATCCAGATGCTTGGGATCATCATCTTCAGGGATATTGGGATAGACAGTTACCTTTCCTAATAAGATTTGGCTTCCCTTTGGACTATAACAGAGATAGCAGTCTACGTAGTCAAGAAACTAATCATCCCTCAGCTGTAGAATTTCCTGAGGATATCAAGGCCTATCTGGCTGAAGAAATGCAACATGATGCTATACTAGGTCCATATGATAGTAAACCAATTGAAGACCTCCATATATCTCCTATGATGACCAGGGATAAGCCAAATGCCCCACACCGTAGGGTCATCATAGATCTTAGTTTTCCCCAGGGTCAGTCCATTAATGCAGGCATACCCAAAGATCAATACCTTGGCACACCCTTTGTCCTTAAATTGCCCACAGTGGATACAATTACTGATCAAGTCAGGGCACTGGGAAAAGGCTGCAAATTATACAAGGTTGATATAAGTCGCGCTTTTCGCCATGTAAAGTTGGATCCCTTTGAATATGACCTCTTAGGGTTACGTCACGAGCGTTATTACGTTGATACGTGTTTGCCGTTCGGATATAGGAATGGCAGTGCTTTATTTCAACGCTTAAGCGACGCTGTGCGTCATATTATGCGTCAACAAAAATATGACGTCATAAATTATATTGATGATATCCTTGGAATTGATTTACCCAGTAGAATTGACGCCTCATTTGACGCCCTATGTAAGCTATTACCTGAACTGGGTTTTCAGATTTCTAGGAAAAAATTAGAACCCCCTACTACCTTGTTGAACTGTCTAGGTATAATGATAAACACTGAAACCTTCACTATGTCCATTCCTCCACAAAAACTGAAGGAAATTACAGATATGTGTCGCAAGTGGAGTAACAAGAAATACTGCTCTAAGCGTCAGCTTCAGTCTTTACTTGGAAGTCTTTTATACATAAGTAAATGTGTCAAGGCCTCCAGATTTTATTTGAATAGACTTTTGGACGTACTTAGATCAATAGAAGACAGACAAATGGTCCCAGTAACTCCAGAAGCCCAAAGGGACATTAATTGGTTTCTCAAGTTCATCCCACTTTACAATGGCGTCACTTTCTTTGACCAGAAGCCCATTGACCATTGCATAGAGCTTGATGCAAGTCTTCAAGGCATGGGGGCAAGGTGGGGCTCTCAAGTCTATGCTCTCCAGATTCCACTAGGTTACATGGATATGCAAATAGTCCATCTGGAAATGCTTAATATCTTGGCAGCTCTTAGAGTATGGCACAAGTCATGGCACAATTCTAAGGTTGCCATAGCCTGTGATAATTTAGCAGTGGTTCAGGTTTTAAACTCAGGAAAAACTAGAGATTTAACCCTTGCGGCCATCGCTCGTAATATCCAATTCCAAGTGGCCACAGCTAACATCAATCTTAAAGTTATTCACATTCCGGGAAAAGTTAATGTTATTGCGGATTTGCTGTCCAGATGGTGCAGTAGGCCCATGGCAAATGCAACCCTACATCAGCTTTTACCAGTACATTCATGGATGAATGTGGATAAAAGCCATATTTTAATAGACTGGTCCATATAATGTAACATCTCTTCTGTAGGCCTCCATCCAGCAATAGTCAAATTACTACACCAGGGCATTCAGAAGACCCATATGGCCTTCAGACCGGCTACAGATAGCAACTATACTAGCATGTTCAGGCTATTTCTGGCATTTACAGTCTTCATGAAGCTAAGTATATTCAAATTGTCCCCACTAATCATTGTAGCATATCTGCAATTCCTGGAAACAAACAAATTTTCACCATCAGCTATGGCCAACCATATATCTGCCATTAAAGCAAAACTGTCATTGTATGGCATTTCAGTAGCTATGTTTCAGGATCCAAGAATCAAATACTTCCATAAAGCTATGATTCTGCATCAACCCTTCAAGGCTCAGTTAAAAAAGATTATTGATATTGACACCTTGCACCTCATAGTTAGAATCTGTGATTCCATGTACATGGGACAAGTATTCAAAGCAGTTTATACTCTAGCTTATTTTTCCTTCCTACGTCTATCTAATCTGGTCCCTCACACCACTGCCCAATACTCCCCATTGTACCATTTGGCACGGGCTGACATTATTTTTGCAAATCCAGGCATCCAAGTTTTAATAAAGTGGTCAAAAACCATGCAAACCAGAAATGTGGTAAAAATTTTAAAAATTCCAAATTTGGGTTCGCACCCCTTATGCCCAGTTAAAGCTATCAAAAATCTACTGGACATTACTCCAGGCTCCAACAATCAGCCATTATTTCAGTACAAAACCACCAAGGGTTGGGCACCCCTAACAGATACACAGGTTAGAAAAAATTTTCATCTCATCCTTACCAAACTCAACCTGGCTAACTCCAACCTCACTTTCCACGCCTTCCGGCGTTCAGGTGCCACCTACGCCTTTAATTCTAATGTAGAGTTGCAGCATATTCAGAGTCATGGCACCTGGACGTCGGAATGCGTCTGGAGGTATATCACCTTAGATCACCAGGCTTCAGACCAGGTTGCCTCCACCTTTCAAAAACACCTCTACATTCCTACTACTCACTAGTTGGGGTTTGGGGCACCTTTTCTCCTCATTTTTACATACATATTTTGTTATAAACTCCATCTTAGTGTGTATCAACCTCAAAATTTTTAAAATTTAACACTCACAGCCAGTGGGTAAATCTCTTAAACTTAAAGTAAAATAATAACCCTTAAGGCCACCTCAAACTCATGCAACCTTATGGTGACCTTGTGGGGTCACATGTTTCTTTGATTCTAATCATTAGGGTGACCTTAGTTTCGCCCTGTTATCAGTAAAGTTTCACCCTTGCTTTAAGGTGACCTTAGGGTCACAGTTGGGCAAGAAAAATTTTGGGCTTGCAACTTTAAGGTGGCCTCAAATATGTTAAATTATTCATTCATATATATTGCAATTAAAATTTATTAAAACTTAGAAATTATAATATTAATATCTTTTATCTCAATTGTAAATAAACCTTAGTGTATTAAACTTATGTATTTAATTGTAAATAAAATATATATTTTACCCCACCACTGCTTTTCTATGTTGTATCTGGAACCAGAGGCAATGTGGGGGTGGGGTACAAGAAGTACCACACATGTCATTGCTCCAGTTCTTTAATAAAAGTACTTCTTGTTTAGTCTACTTTATTACCATTGGTTGACCTTTAACCTTTAAATTAAATATTTTCCCGCTAAAACCAGTAATTCTTCACTCTTGAGAGGGAAGTCGAACAAACAGGACGCCATTTTAACAGTATTATGTATCAGTAAAAAATTTATGTCCCCCTAACCCACCCGTGTAACCATACACATATTTTAATTGTTGTTCTATTTTCAGGTAACTGGCTGCAGGTGTTTTGGCTTGGCTTTCATTCACAGGGGTCCCACTCCTAGTGCTATTGTACCTGGGTGCTAAGTAACATAGGGTGCCTGGTCATGGTTGAGTGGGGCCCTGGGGTGAGTCTTGGCCGGAAAGCTGCCCTGCGGGCCAGGTTACCTTACCACCATGCCGGCTGAGGGCATGAAACACAACCATGCCACCACTGGCATAGTCAACTCCAGCGTCACTGTCTCCTTATGGAATCCTCAGCTCTCTGGGCTCACTAGCAGCCCTCGCCTAGGCTTTGCCTTAGGCTCCTCAGTCCTGTTTCCTCTGCTCATCATTTGCTTTCCTCGGCCAAGTTCCGGGAGGACACCTCAGACGTCAAGATCTGTCATTTCAGCCTAAATTAGTCTTTAGTAGGACGTTGCTTGCAACTATAAATTTATTTTGCTTTATGCATTGAATTTAGCGTATGTAACTTGGTGAATAGTGTCAAATGGCTTGTTTTATAAAATATGTTGATCATGTTTAAGAATTTCTGTGCATTTAATATGATAAAAGTATGATAATAGTTCGACTTCTCTCTCCAAGAGTCATTCAACGTCTGTTCTTGGTTGTATACAAGTTCATAAAGTGTCAGAGTCAGGAAAGGTTACAATGTACCAATAGCTTGACACTTCAGTGTGAAGGTCGGCCAAGAGTGTCAGAGTTGTTGCTGTATTAGGTTGATATTGTAAGTTGTAGTAACTACTAGCATTGGTATTGCATGGTATTACATACTGAATTAATAGCATTGGCATATGATGTGTATGGTATATCCACTGTGTAGTGAACTCAATCATGCTCACGTGATCTATCAACCAGTTATTTTTAAAAAATTTTTAGTATTAAACATGTCTGCGGTTGCTTACATGTGTAATAGTAATTTAATTGCAATTTCTTTTAGCATATCAACCTCAGTCATAATTGTATGTATAGTACTTGGTTATACTCTTGTACAGTAAACTTCTTATACATTAACAAGTAATTCAGTAAGATGATTGCTTAATAGTGATGGTTGATAATACATAACGTTTTTAATGTAACAGTTTAGTAACGTTATATGGGTTAATGACACCTCTGATCCTGTAGGTTGTTAAAATTTTAATTGTTGGTCTAGTTGTATACGTAATTACACCGTCATATGACGGTCAGATCATACACTTACTAGTATTTTAGTTGTTTTATTGTAATTCATGCATCTAGTCAAATGTAAATAATAACAATTGTAGAAGGTAATATTATGATAATCTGACTTTCTAGTAACCTATGTACTTGAGTATTAAGTTAGTCTGTATGGTCAGGCAACCTATAATAACAAGGTTACTTAGTATTGTAGCCTTAGGGCACTCAACTAAGGCTTGTAACTCTTATTCTTGTTATTTAGTGTCATCTCAAACCTGTTATATACATTTGTGTGGTTAGCCATATACCTGAGGCTTTTACTAAAACATTTCTGGGTCACTAAGTATTTGCATAACATTCATGTAGATGGGGCACCTTTTCTCCTCATTTTTACATACATATTTTGTTATAAACTCCATCTTAGTGTGTATCAACCTCAAATTTTTAAAATTTAACACTCACAGCCAGTGGGTAAATCTCTTAAACTTAAAGTAAAATAATAACCCTTAAGGCCACCTCAAACTCATGCAACCTTATGGTGACCTTGTGGGGTCACATGTTTCTTTGATTCTAATCATTAGGGTGACCTTAGTTTCGCCCTGTTATCAGTAAAGTTTCACCCTTGCTTTAAGGTGACCTTAGGGTCACAGTTGGGCAAGAAAAATTTTGGGCTTGCAACTTTAAGGTGGCCTCAAATATGTTAAATTATTCATTCATATATATTGCAATTAAAATTTATTAAAACTTAGAAATTATAATATTAATATCTTTTATCTCAATTGTAAATAAACCTTAGTGTATTAAACTTATGTATTTAATTGTAAATAAAATATATATTTTACCCCACCACTGCTTTTCTATGTTGTATCTGGAACCAGAGGCAATGATCCCTATACATGCAGAAAGTCCACCAGTACAATAAAATCTGCATGCAGGCCAAATCTGAATTCCTTAAAGCAAAAATTCGGGACAATCACCACAACCCACAAAAGTTATGGCTAGTCCTGGGTGATGTGTCACACAGAATACCAGCAAAGATCGTTCCATCGATAAATCCCTCTCAAGATATTGTGCCTGCAAAGCAGTAGGTTAGAATAGATTAGATTAGACTATTTTGTACAAAGTTTAATATTATTAATAAAGTATTGTAAACCATCTGTAGTAAAAAAAATAAAGAATTAATAACTTTACTGCCTCAACCTGGGGCCATAGTCACTAAACCTCCTTTTCTTTTAAGATCCCTCTACTAAAGGAGGGTAAAAAACTCCTTTGTTAATACCCCTTTCACACTTCAGGTGGTATAACCAGTGGTTATCGGCATTAGAAAAAATACCAGTCCTTCAACTATTGCCTCATGTCAGAATCCGAACTTGTGACATGGTGGCTCACCATCCCATTTCTTGAGCAAAGTTATTATATGTCAAAAATGTCTGCCTCTGAAGGCCTGACCATCAGTCACTGTCAATCACTGTCAATCATCATTTCTTGTCTGCCCTACTACTGTCTGTGTGTCCACCCTCTCTATCCATTTCAGTGACTTTCTGTATATACGTCTTTCATACAGCAACTAAAGGTGAAATAAGGTTTGACTTGCACGGCAACTGATGGGATACAATTGTAACTGTCTGTTACAGTAGCATGAAAGAATTACAAACATCTATCACTGAGAGACAACCTCCATTTACTTTCACTCACCTTATATACCCATTGGATGAACACCTGATACCGAAACAAGAATGAGTCACAACCTTCAAAGGGTGTAGCATCACCATCCTTCACTATCTATAAACCACAGACACCACCATGACAGTACAGTAACTACACATGGGTACATCAAATCGTGGAAGATATAAGTCATTCTGGGAGACAGCCAAGTAAAACTTGTACCTGCGGGTTATACCGCCCACAGTGTGAAAGGGGTATAAGGTGACCTTTAAAATACTATTCACTATTCCTTTATGATTTCCCTACCAAGGTAAATGTTAAATAAGGATCCTTTGTTAAAAGTGTGACCTTAAAAGCTCTATTCACTGTTTCCTTAGCTAGGGATTTCCTTATTTCTGGGTAAATTGTTCAGTTTCAGTATTTTGATATGTTTTGTGGTGTCATATAACAACCATATTTTATATTTTAATGAATGAATACCCAACTTTAATTATGTTCATTTTCATTGAATCTGAAATCTCATTATGACATATAAATCAGATGTCACATGAGTTTCGCTGAAAAATATGGAGATATAAAGTAAATACTATTTTCATTTTTTTCACAAAAAACTGTTCTATTTTACTAGTTGCCTTGAATGTCAATGTCAAAACTAAATCCACTAAAATTCCCTTTATTTTCAAGGTAGGTAAATGCTAACCCAGAAAGTTAATGGGGATTCCTCGTCAAAAGGAAGGTAAAGTAAATGTTAAAGCTAAGGATTTCCTTGAAATTTACTTTTATTTATATATATTTTTTTTATTGTGTGTACAATGGCAGAGAGTTGGATGATTCGGTGGCATCTGAGCTTGATTGTAGTGCAATTATCGAGAATTCCGATAGTGAACATATTCCCTTGACAGAAAGTAAACAAAGTACTTCCAGACGTCTGCTGGAAGTGCTTTGTCGGATGTTGCCACTCAACAGGCAATAAATGTTCAAATTTTAGCACAGCTTTCATCTATCAGCGACAGACTGAATGTACTTGAAAGTAAGAAAGTTAAGAAAGATT
The DNA here is from genome assembly GCA_964017235.1 of Sabellastarte sp. h YS-2021. Lineage (NCBI taxonomy): Eukaryota > Metazoa > Annelida > Polychaeta > Sabellida > Sabellidae > Sabellastarte > Sabellastarte sp. h YS-2021. The sequence goes on from OZ024928.1 coordinate 145,916,002, forward strand.
CAGATCCGAAAAAAGAAGGGAGTTTCTAAAAAGAAATCCAGTACTCAAGTTACCTCGGTCACACTGCCACAAAATCAGTGCCCTCCATTCGGCATGCCAAGTTTACAGTGTATCAGACAAGATGCGTTCATCCAAAGTCAAGTGGACCAGAGACTGAGAGACTTAGCTCAAAATACAACTGCAGGTACAAAAATTAAGTCCTTAGGGGTGGCCCTGTGGAGATTTTGGTTTCGAACCGGGAACTATCCGGTTTCAAAAAAGAAAGAATTTACTATGACCAACTCTCTGTTGTGCAATGGGTGGCTGGCTTCTGTCGGATCCTAAGAGAAGACAAGATCCTCAAGTCAGGGAGCATATGCTCGATTACTTAATTGCTCTCATGGAGGATGCCAATGACTTCTCTTGGGATGTGGCATGGGCCAGCCACGCATTGCTCCTCTGTAGGATGGAGCAAGGTGAGGTCAAAAATTATACTGAGACTGAAAAATTAGATAGGATTAGGTGAGCAAATGCAAAGACACGTGACCAATACTTCTGAAGAGGTTTCAAATTTTTAGAAGAAAGCTAAAAATAAGGTACTTACTTGCTCCTACTACAACCAAGGCACGTGTATGCATCAAAAGTCACATGACACAAAAGGTATCACTTACAGACATATCTGTGCTTACTGTTTTCAACAAACTGGCAAAACATATTCACATTCTGAACAAAATTGCAGAAGTAAGACTAAGAAGACGACAAAAAACGAGTAAGACAGGGTGGGTTCGAACCTGCTCCCACCCGCAAGTTTTCTACCAAATCTTATTTTAATACAGAACTTTCTTATAGCAGGTTAGTGTCAAATGTTTCAAAAGATCAAACAGTACGGTGGTTTAAACAGGCCAAAGCTTTTGATAAAGTTAAGGCAAATAAATCATATGCTCAGGCTTTAGTTTCAAATGCTAGTGTTGTCGCGCTTGCTTACCCTCGAGCTGAGAGGAATCTTGGGGTTACTGACAAATCAAAGCTAGGTATGGTAGACAATAACCAATGTTATAGGAGTGCTAATACAGTTGCAAGTGCCCAAAAGACAACTCATGTTAAGTTGCTCAGCAAAAATCAGTCACAGCCCCCTGGTGAGCGAATAGCTGTAAAGATGAGTAATCTCACAAAAAATCGTCATACAACTTGGCCTGATGACAGTGTGGCCGAGGTTGTTACGGAAAAGCCGGATATATTGTCAAATAACAGGTTCCATGTTTTACAGCACTTGGATGCTACTGACCCACTTGTGGCAGATACAAATACAAGAAATAGCATGCAAAACATGAGTGGTTGCATAAATAAGCCCAAGCTGGCTATGCAGGTAAAAAACAAATTGGTGGGATAAAAACAAAAATGGGTATTTTAATGGGGAATCTAAGGATAAATGCAACCTGATATCTGACCTTGGGGTCACAACTGCCAGTCAAAACACACCCAAAGATTGTCCTAGCATGCACCAGGCTATTAGGCAACATATGCAAACCAGAACCTCAGAACCTCAATATTCAGACTCGAATATATGGAGTCCCTATCTAATGTCAAGTATGATGCACCATATGACCATATGTTCCACCAATCCGGTTTTCAACAAAACACCAAATATTTCGGTTTCTTACCAAAATCTGCGTTACAAACTTATATGGGAGAGGTAGTGCAATGGGATGATATACTCCACATATTGCAGACTCACCAGTTAATTAGAGATAGTAAGCTTCCGAATTTCCTACACTGTCGTATACCCGTACAGTCTGGCCTCAACATTAAAGCTTAGAGGCATTATTTGTCCAGTTATTGGGACCAACAACTATGTGATTTACTTGAGTTTGGATTTCCTCTAGACTTTGATAAAACTTGTCCATTAGACCCCGTCGAAGAAAATCACACTTTTGCTAATGAAAATGTGGAAGATATCTCAAAATTTCTAGAGGAAGAAATCAAATATCAAGCTATACTAGGTCCATTTGATAAGAAACCTATAGACATGCATGTATCGTCATTGTTAGTTAGAGATAAGCAAAATTCCACCAGCAAAAGAACCATTATGGACTTAAGCTGGCCGAAGGGGGGGCTTCTGTAAAAATGGAGTGGCTAAAGATATATATTTGGGTACCCCTTATGATTTAAACTACCCCTCAGTTGATTGTATAACAAATTCATTGCAAAATTTGGGACCTTCAGCACAGATCTACAAAATTGACATCAGTAGAGCATTTAGGCAAATAAAAATAGATCCTGGTGATATAGATCTGTTAGGTATCAAATTTCAGGACAAATAATTTATTGACAGATCGGTAGCTTTCGGATTTCATCATGGTTTGTTAATTTTTCAACGTTGTACAGATGCCATTCGTTATATCATGGCTCAACATGGCTTTTCATTATTGCTTAACTATATAGATAACTTAATATATACTGGCCTGCCCTCTGAAATAGACGCTTCTTTCCAATTTTTGAAGAAACTATTGGGGGAGTTAGGACTAGAGATCAGTATGAAGAAATTAGTCCCACCTTCCACTGCAGTAACTTGCTTGGGTATTTTAGTGGATTTAGTACAAAAAACCATCTCAATTCCAAGTGAAAAATTGGCAGAGATAGTTCAATTATGTGTGAATGGGGATTCCAAAACATACTGTAGCAAGAGGGACCTCCAATCGTTGCTCGGTTCCCTTCTCTATATTTCCAAAAGTGTGAAACATTCAAGATTTTTTCTTAATAGAATGTTGCAACTGTTAAGAGATAATGTGGATACAAGAAAAATACTAATAACTGCTGAATTTAAATGTGATTTAGCTTGGTTCAACTGTTTTCTCCCTCACTACAATGGGATTACTTATTATGATCAATCATATTGTCATTCAGAAGTACATCTGGATGCTTGTCTTACTGGCCTAGGGGGTGGCTATGGTTCTATGGTATATGCCCTGCCCATTCCCAAAGGCCATCTCAATTATAATATTGCCCACTTAGAAATACTAAATATAATAGTAGCCCTTAAGGTCTGGGCTGCTCACTGGGCCATCCGACGAATACGTATTCATTTTGACAATATGGCAGTAGTGGAGGTGTTGAGTTCTGGAAGGGCTAGAGACCCTACCTTGGCTCTCATTGCTAGAAATATCTGGCTTATTTGTGTAATTTTTCACATACATATAGTAGTTGTACACAAAATAAATAAAATTTTCTTTTGTAGACGATATGGGAAATGCAGCTCAGCTGGCCACGTCTGCTGTTGATAAGCTTACGTCAGGATTCTGCCCTTCCACTCTGAGGCAATACCGTAGGATGTGGTCGGATTTTATAGCTTTCCAGGTGGCAGCTGGGCTGCTTTCCTACCAGGTGAATGTTCACTTGTTATTGGCTTTCTTAGAGTCTTTAAATGACAATGATATTGCTTGCTCTCAGCTACAAAACCATTTAACAGCCATTAGGGCACTACATATTTTACATGGGTTAAATACCAGTGCTTTCAGAGATGAAAGATTGTGCCTATTTGTGAAAGCCCTCAAGATACAAGCTCCTTTTAACTCCAAAATTCCTGCTCACTTAGATGCTTCACTATTGGAATGTATTATTAAACAATGTGATAATCTGGAATTTCCAGTCATCTTCAAGGCCCTGTATCGAGTGGTTTTCTTTTCATTTCTTAGGCTTTCTAATGTTCTTCCACATTTAGTGGCATCAGTTGATCATACTAGACAGTTGGCTCGTGGAGAAGTAATTTTTGGGGATTTGGGAGCAGTCTTATTGCTGAAGTGGTCAAAAACAATAAAGAATAGGAAAGAATTTGCTACTGTTTCTTTTGTCTGGCTCGAACTTATGCCCCATCCTGGCTCTCAAAGTTATGTTTCATAGATTACTGACAATTCACAAGTCTTTCTGATACCTAGAAGTAAGGGACTCGTTCCACTGACTGATTCTGTGGCTCGCAAGCACCTGAAAGACATCTCTAGGGCTCTTTGTCTAGATAAAGTACTTACATTTCATGATTTCCGTAGGGGTGGGGCTGCTTGGGCCTTTAGCCATGGGTTTAGCCACTTTACCTTGCCTTGCTTCGTTGTCAGTTTGATCTTGAGCTCGGATTTGACCTTGGAGGTCATTGCTCCAGGACCTGGTTTCATGACCTAATTGTTGCTTGATTAGCCAGTGGGTTGGGCAGTCTTTTATATAGAACCTATGGATTTTAGAAAGATAATTTAGTGCTTCCTGTCCAACCTGCCTGCTTTTCTTTGACTGTTTGTCATGTTGTGATCTTGATCTTCCATGGTTGAAGGTCAGCTGTATGACCTTGGAGCTGACTACGGTTGAGATTCACTTCACCTAGGAAATTTGCCAGGCAGGTTCTTTGGCCAGTTAGGGTACAAATACATCATTAAAGTAAAACGTTTTAAATATATTTTAAATGTTTATATTGTGCCTGGTAAAAATCAGGTAGTAAAGTAGAAAAATAAATATTATATATCCCATTTTTCCTCTCTTATTACTTCTTGGGAACTGTCAAGGATTTCCTCAATTTTATAGATTTTCTTTTAATTTTAAGAAAAAAAGTTAGGTTCTTTTGTTTTGGAAGGAAGGAGTAACAAATAAAGAAAATCATGAGGCTTTAAGGATTCCGTACAATAAAGGAGGTTTAGTTAAAATGAGCCTATGGGTCATATTCGCTAAACTTCCTTTATTTTTAAGGCCCCTTTAACGAAGAAAGTTAAAAATTCTCCTTGGCATTAAAATGCTTTTTAGTAAACCTCCTTTATGACTTTTTCACTAAGGTAAGGTCTCCTTATCATGAGGCTTTAAGGATTCCGTACAATAAAGGAGGTTTAGTTAAAATGAGCCTATGGGTCATATTCGCTAAACTTCCTTTATTTTTAAGGCCCCTTTAACGAAGAAAGGTAAAAATTCTCCTTGGCATTAAAATGCTTTTTAGTAAACCTCCTTTATGACTTTTTCACTAAGGTAAGGTCTCCTTAACAACTCTATTTATTAAGGTGCCTTTATTTCATTCTTACAAACATAATATCATATACATCCTTTTTTCGGATTATTTATGGTGTTATGTCATTCTTCTATTGTTATAGTATGTTATGTCATCTACTTAAACAGGAATGAACACTTAACAAATATCTTTTACTTCAAAATTTGTTTTCATTTACTTATTGGAAAAAGAAATCAAATATAAAGGGATCAAGAAGAAATTGAGCTAATAATCAGCTCAGGTTTAGTATAAACAGTTGTAAACTTAAGCTAATTTTTGCTTAACATTGATCCCTTTTTTGAATACCAACCCTGCTGTTATATTTTTCTATATATTTATACCATTTCAAATTTTGAAGTGATAAGGTAATATGTAAAACTTTCAAAATGAGATATGTAATAAACTTCAATCAATGTGTTCATTGTGAATATTTTCAATGGATATGTGTTAAATATTTGTTATGTTCAGCAAACTTGTGGATGTGTATTTTTCTGAATATGTGTTGGTGTACCATGTAAAACTTGTTCACTTACTGTTAATAAATGGATCAGAAAATGATACGTTCTGCAGTTGAAGACTGCTTCTCAGCCCAAGTAGGTCATTAATTTACATGTCAGCTAATGCCAACCACAATTAGAGCTTATTGTTGGAAGGTTAACCACCAATGAACAGTGTCCGCATTTCCCGCCAAATTGTGCCTTAAGCACTATATGCTGAGGTTCCCTATCACTTTATATGAACTTTGTGTGTGGAAAAGCTTCCCACCTTCCGTCCCCCAGAGTCTCCTCAGTATACCTTTTTATAGGTTAAGTGGTTCAGTCATGTTCACGCATGCTTGAGAAGACTACAACCCCAATTTGTCTCGTTTCATAAATACCAGTGAGATTTGAGCACTACCGTTTATTAATATTTCTACATTTGTTAGTTTACATAAGTTTTTGATATAAATATGAGATCTCAACTTTTAGACACTAAACATGACATATAAACGAGATATACAGTAGAACAGCAAAAACAAGAAATAGCCCACTCATAAAAACTAAAATACTAAATAACCCATAATGAACATATAAGGGAAGGGAATAAAAGGGTGGGAAATTAAAATTGTAAAATTAAAACATGTTTATCCATCAAACTCTAGATCACAAATGCCTGAGGAAAAGCTTCCCAGAACAACTCCAAAGAAAGACACATTTTGAAGAAGAAATCTCATTGGCCAAGAAGGCAAACGGGCAAGTTTTTGTTCGCACATTTCACTTCAACTGAAACACAACCCAATAGTGGTGTTGCTGTTGGAGCCCAACTTAGGATCCTAAGTTGGGTAGCCCATCTTAAGATGGGCTAGAACATATCAGCCCAAATTGAGATGATAAAATTCAAAAAATATTTTTATGCGGAATAAAAAAATTTACTATTTACAAGGGAATTATTTTTCATGAAAAAAATGATATTAACATTGATAAGTTTAACTGACCGTTGTACAGATGTATTTTGCACTTCTTTTTTATTTTATATCAATATGTTTAACATATCTAACCTCAACAAAAAGTGTTTAAAACTATTTATTTGATGTTGATTCAATTGCTATCATTGGAATGATTTCCTAATTGGATTTTAGCCTATTGTTTCAACATTTTGTTGATTTGTTTCACTTGGGGTGGGTGAAGTACACAATAGGAAATACCCCAAATCATAAAGTGAAACAAAAATCAACATCAAAGTAATCTCTCATTATAATGAGGCAAAAGGCAAATCTAAAACTAATCCAGTTTCCCAAGTCATAGGCATAGTCAAACAAATCAACTTGAAAGGAATGCTGAAACAAAAGATACATCACAATATAATCCAGTTGCCTAATCACTCCCCACAAATGAAACAAATCAAGTTGAAAGCAGTGGTTCAACAATAGACACTTTATGACCTAATGATCCTCCTATTGTCAAATTAACTGAGACAGAGTCTTGGAACAATAAGGGGATTAAGATTAATCCTATCAATGCATTATGATGTAAATAAAAGAAGTAATATTTAAGTAGAAAAATTAGTAAATAATATCATTTCATTTCAAAAATAAAGACTATGTGTGCAAATTATAAGTTGGGCTAATAACTGTAACCAAATCTTAACATGAGATAAGCACAAAAAACCTAAAATGTAAGTATAAGTATTTAAATAAAGTAGCACAGTTATATTCAAATTCATAATTAAAACTACCAATGGAGTATGACATAACAAATTAATATTAAACTAGCTGGTTAATATTAAATTTTAGCTTAAATCAGTCCTTAGTTTAGTTATCCTAAGTTGGGCTAATATGTTCTAGCCCATCTTAAGATGGGCTGACTCCTAAGTTGGACTCCAATATTGCCAATACACCACGCCTTGTCACAGGTTATGTTTGTTTATACATGCCATGTTTATTTATCAATCCTCAGTTACGGGTTTATTATTCTAGTCTATTTATCATATAAATCTTTTTAGTCTATTAATCTTAAGGTTACCGTCGCTTATTATGTGTACTATATGTAGGAGCCTTTTTGTCATTTATGTAGTAGATTTTAACCCACTAATGTTACTGTAGATGTCATATAATGTGTCTGTGCAAATAAAAGGCTGTTCTGCAACCCCCGTAATGTTAATTAACTTGCATCTATGGGGGGACTTCCCTGAACTGATTCAACCCACTTTAAAACGTAAAGTAATTTTTTTAGAGATGTAACAGATGTAGTAAGAATTTTAAACTTAATTTTAGCAATAGTAAGTTTTGAAACGGGGAAAACATCACATTGTAACCAAATTTAAGACTTTTCCATAACTTTAAGACTGCTATGATATCCAAGACAACATTTTGTCCTAGACCTTTTGTGAATCCCTTTTTATCTATGCATAAAATTTGCCTCAATTTTATAACAAAAATTTCAAAATTTAAGATTTTATCTTGGCCTTAAGACAAAAATTAGACTCAAGACCTTTCATGAATCCAGCCCCTGTAGTCTTGTTAGTCCAAAAGAGGGGGGGGGGGGGGGGGGGGGGGCGACTTCTTAATCCATACTGAAAGGGAAACTAACCTCAGCTATTAATAGTTTGGACTAAACAACTCGGCCTTAACCTTTACATTTGTCTCTTGCTGCAAATAATCATCCTAATTGACAATTTGTACATCTTTACTACTACTTTAGACTATATCTTTAATCTTTTTTTATCCCAACAACTATTCCTTGAAGGTGTATTCTTTTAAATGTTTTGATAACACCAGTGGCCAAAGCTCAAATGTCAGCTGTGGTATATGCGCACAAGGGTGTCATTTATTTCATAATAAGTGTGTTAAAGTATTTATAGACCAGTAAATGTCAATTCAAAGGCCTTATTGTTAAAAAAATCAAGACTTTTGAAAGTAAACACTGTTTGATATTTGAAGAACATTATTTTGAACAATACCATCTGATAAAAGATATCATACTGTTTCAGTCATGTATATATTACAGAACAAATGCAAGTTGAGGAAAATATTTTTGACAGTGACTTTATACAAAAAACCTTATGTGGATCATTGTGTGAGAGTAAAACCATTCTGAAAGGTTGTTTGGTGGAATAAAGTTGTTCAAAATGGACAGTCAAAACTACTGAAGTGTCCCAAATACCAGACAAAAGTACATTTTTTCATTTCTTTTAAGATCTAGCGTTATATTAATATTGACACAACACCTGGGCCCGTATTCACTAAACCCCCTTTTGTTTCAAGGAATCCTTAAGATTAAGGATTTCCTTTATTTATTCCTCCTTCCTTCGTTTTTGTATTCAATAACCTCCCCTTAAACAAGGAGAGGTATAATTTTTCCCCTTAAATCTCAAGGAGACCTTAAAATTAAAGGGAATCCTAATCTTTAAGGAAACTTTCAACTTTACATCCACTAGTCCTCCTTTGGTGAGAAATCCCTTTATTTTCCCTTAACTTCCTCGGTTAGTGTGTACCCACCTTTATAACAAAGTGGATTTTTTAGATGTTTTAATTTTTTAAGTTATATTGAAGGTAAAAGGGTGAAATTTGTGGATGTTGCAGCAAAAAGGAAAACAATACTTATACTTTATGTCTTAGCCTTTACATTCTCACATGTTTCGGTGAAGGTCATACAAAATCAAATTGATATGTTATAATGAATTCTGTTTATTAAATCTAATGAAAATGTATTTGATTTAGTTTCCAAATGACTATATAAAAATAAGTTTTGAGATACAAAAAAAGTTTAGTTAAGTATTGATTGCATAAAATATGAAATATCACACATAATATCATATCACTAGTCTTACAAAAAATAACTAACTTGCAAAGAAGTATATACATAACATTCCTTTAGTAAGGAAGAAATGAAGGAGCCTAAGTTATTAAGGACGCCTTACCAATGGGATTACAGTATTGATTACAGTCCTTTATAAAGGATCCTTTATTTAAGGTTTCCCTTGGTAAGGAAGTCATAAAGGAGATTTGGTGAAAAGCCTTTAAGAACATAAGAAGATTTTTTTTACCTTCCTTTAACAAAGGGACCTTAAAAATAAAGGAGATTTAGTGAATACTGCCCTGTGTGTTTCATATATGTTGCCATGAGGTGAGTTTAAGCTAACCACCACAGAAATGAGAGAGAACATGTAACAAAAATTGCAAAAAGACTTGTGACCTACATTAAATCCCCGGCCTTAATCTGAGTGTTACCCCTGTACCACCAAGATCCACGAAACCAGTAAAAAGGGTTATATTTACACATAAACTGTATTTACCAGTTTAGATACAAGCAACATATTCTCATTGCAGTATGGTGCACACAAAGATATATGGATGTATGAGGCTTGGGTTTCAATCACAATCATTTGGCTTATTGGGAGTTGGGTTTGAACCTTGTTTTATGTAGATTTGTTTTACTTTTTTTACTATTTGAAACACCTGGTTTTGTGTGTTTGAGTAGGGTTTGAATCCTGCTTTACTTAGGTTTTTTTTCATTTTTGGGTGGTACATACAGGTTTTCTGTATGGGACTTGGGATTCAATGTTAAACTCTAAAGCCTTAGGTACTTAACTATATTTAATTTAGGTGTTGGTGTGTGTTTTGTCTTTTGGTGGTTTTGAACCACATAGCTTTGGACCATTGGGCAGCCTAAAAAGGGCCTACAGGGGCCTTATTCACAAAAAGGCTCAAGCTCAAGATGAGCCAAAAATCCGCTCAAGTTTCATCTAAACAGCTGTAAATTTGAACTGATTTTTGCTCAATTTGAGCTTGATCCCTTTTGTGAAGAGGGGACTAGAATTTCCGCATAAGTTGAGCTGGATACTGGAGACTGTGTACTGATGCTGATAATTGGTGCTGCTGGTTGAATCTCTGGTGCTGGTTTCTGGCAGCAGGGGATGAGGTGTGATGAGGTTGCTGTAGCTCTCATCTGCGGGTGGGTCAACTTACTTTGGCGGGTGAAAATGTTGTAGTGGCTGATGTACTTGCTGTGCTAACTGGTGGGCTTGTCTTCACTGGTGGATTTGTTACACACGCTGTACTTGATGGACTGGCTTGTGAACTTGTTGGAGTGGGTGAATTATCTATACTGACTGTCTCCTCAATTGAGAAGGCTGCAGTTGGTCCAAATGTTGTAATTATGGCCTGCTGGAAATATGCCCTTACTCCTATAATACTAGGTCTGTTCGGTGAGAGGATCATATTGATCATTTGCTCAGAAACAAATTCAAATCTTGATACATTTGCAATCGGGTAGTAAAGGTTTAGGATTGGCTAATCAGGAACATTTCTCCGATTGATGTATGAATGTTTATATGTGTTTTTGATAATGCTGTGAGGAATAAGCTGGGTGTCCGTTTTTCATTTTGTTGTAACAGAAACAAGGATATCTGCAAAGAATATTTGAGAAGCAGTTAGTGAAAACATTATTATTATAGGCTTTCTAATAACCTGATACTTCATCGAAACAACAAAAAGTGTACAAACTTGGTAAAATATGCTTTGGCACTGAAATAATAATATCTTGCAAATGACATTTTAGCCCATGTACACTCATGGTTAATTTTCACCATATCAGTGAAAAATGTACGAAATACAGGATTTCTTTTGTTTTAAAGCCCCAGTAACTGGTTTGGATTTTTGCAAACAATCCCACTAATATTTTTTTACCACTATAGAATCGATAAGATGACTTCATGAATGATATGATATGCTTAAGATTGGTTTGCCTTTGTGTTCCCTGAAACAAAACCTGATGAATATCCGTAAACGTTTACAATAACATTAAACCATTTAAACTTATTGGGAAGGCTCATGGCTTATGAAGGTTACCCTAACATCCCAATCAATAGCATCAAGGTTTATGAACAAAAACATAATCTCCCCGAACGGAAAATTAGCTGGATAGCAAATCAACTTGAAGCATGATTGCCACAGTGGAACAGCCCTATTAGTGTACATTAGGGTGTATACGTGTAGTGGTACACAGGGGGACATGAGGTCAGAACCAATCAGTGCTCAGGATTTGCATAGGCCTCAAGGTAATACAGGTCAAAAATCTATGAATACAATTGACATTATATGCCCCTGTCAATCTAGTCAAAGACCTAAACAAAAACAACAAACAACTGCACAAACTGGTGATCATGTTACTTGTTTTGTGTATTAGTAAAATGTGTATTTGTGTATATTATATTATGGGGTTTTTGGGAAACATTTTAACCTTAATACCACTATAGATGCTGACAAATGACAATATTCTCATTGTTAAAGTAATGTAGGAGTATACCATTTCATAAGAAATAGCAACCCTCTATATCTCAGAATCTAAAAATATCTTAAAATAGTTTACATTTAAATCACCTTAGAAATGTCTTTCTTGTAGTTATTGGCTCCCTATATCTGTATTAAATCATCCGCTCTGTCATTTAGCCTTTGTGAGATTTACATTTGTGCTGCTAAAAAGGATAGCGATACAGAGCTTCATTAGTTCTGCATAACAGAAATATTGGAGAATTGAGACAATAAAATAGCAAATGAACTCACAGTGGAACAGGGAAATATATACATCCCATAAATTGACAAGTAATGATCTACTAAAAACATATATGCCTTTAGCTTTAAATTATATGTTGCATAAAGACCACATGCTTTCGGAAACAATATCCTTTTTCTTTTAAAGGTTGCCTTTTCGAGCTAAATGTAATATGCAAATATGTCCACGTTATTACACATTTTATCAGTTTTTTGTTTCAGGTCAAGAATAATTTGGAAGGCTGTCTGTGAAATATAGTGAATACTGTTAGCATTCTCTGATTTTACCTAAGAAACAGTACGAATGATGCTAACAGATTTCTTTTGACATTGTTTTATGAGGCAAAATAATGGGGGCATGTATGTATATTTTTAGCTTCAGATGCCACATCATAAAGAAAGCAGAAAGTGACACAATGTAGTTAAATAGTGGATTGTTTACAACCAACGTTCCCCCAAAATATCTTATGCAGGTGTTCCACTTGAGTCGACCATGTAACTGACCCTACGACTCTAGGGTCGGTTGCGAAAGTCGTAGGGTCGTGGGAAAAAGCACACAAAAATGGTGAGTCAGTTATGAAATCCCTGACAGGATGGTACAGTTACAGACAGGACATAATGGCCATCATGACAAGATGTAGGGTCGGGGATGTTTTTTTGCACGGCCAGTTGTTGAACTACTACGACAAGCCCTAAATCCTTAACAGACAAGCCAGATCACAAACAGACAAGCTGTAAAGACAAACAGACAAACTGGGAGCATGTTCCTGACCCTTCCCAACAGGACTGATTGTTTTTGTGGGTTGGTATCTAGAGTCAGGATCCAGGATCGGGATCCATATCACACTATATAAACCCCCTCCCCTGTGATGTGCCATTCATTTCACACTTCAAAGATGACAGCAACACATCAAGAGCAACTGCGTGATCACTTTGGGGTCCTTTTGTTTTTTATTGAGTTGAATATGTTATTATATATAATGATTTCAAGACACAGAAGACAGCAGAACCCAACACCAGTCCAGCCAGCATCACCATCACCCCCACCACCCATAAGGAGAAGGAATCCACAGAATCCATGGGTCATGCCTGGATACTGCAGAGGGAAGAGAGAGGTTACCGCAGAACACTCTTGGACGAGTTAATCACTACTGACATACCAGCATTTTTCGATTTCATTGAAGAAAGAATAACCCCCCCATCTCAGGAAGTCAATCAACAACTTCAGGAAGCCACTGGAAGTTGGATTGAAACTGGCAGTTATTTTGAGACACTTATCCACAGGGGAAACATACATGTCACTGCAATACCACTGGAGGGTTGGAAGAACGACCATCTGCAAATTTGTCCCCCAGAAAGAATTTCAACAAAAATATTTGATGTGTCCCACTGATCCTGGAAAAAACTTTACAGTAGATGACAACTGACCAGAGAAGAGAGAATAGCCAACTACAGGATATCTAGGGGGAGGAGGGTGGTCAAGAACTCATTTGATATACTTGTCAAGAGATTCAGAGTGCTGTTGACCACTATGGAGCAGCGGCCAAAAGTAGTGAGAGACATTATGTTAATATGTGTGGTACTACATAACATGCTGAGAAGCCATCAGGTGGGAGCTGACAGACGACCCACTCCAGCTGACGACATACTACCACCACAGGCAGACCAGGGGGAACAGGGACATAATCGTAACTTCAGAAACCCAACGAGGTAGGGCAAACATCAACAAGACCTACTGAAATACTACTTCAATCAAGTGGGGGCGCTGGCTAGGCAGGAGGACAGAGTTTAAGAAGACTGAGGGGAGAAGACTGAGGGGAGAACATGCTGTCATATATCAGTCCTTTTCAGAACTACCCAAATAATCCAAGAACTTTTATTTAGCAAAGTGTTAACCATGAAATAACCCCATTTTTAAACAGTTTAATGCCAATTCAATTTCACCAAAATTAATCCCCATCACAAACAGAAATCCCTCCCAAACTCAGTTCACAAAATTAAATTTCATCACTTACATATAAAAACCAGGGTCCTCAATTTACAAAGTTGACATCCCACCCCAACATGACCTGGGTTTATCGTCAAAAGAAATAACTTGCAAAATAGTAAAAAAGCCAGTTTCCAAATCAATTTTAGCCCCCAAATACCACAAAGAGAAACAATTTTGAGGAAACGTTTTATCCCAAAAATTAAAAAAAATGAAATGAAATTTGCAAAACAAAATTATACAGGTTGACAGTTCCAGTTTAATAGTTTGTTTTAATCAGTTTGTCAGTCTGTTAGTCATTCTATTGCCACTCATATGTTTGAATGTTTTGTTAGGTCTCACGTTTGTCTGTCAGTCCCTCCACACATAGAAAACAACTTACTTGTGTGGATCTTGTATTTTATTTGAAGTTGGGTTTTGTGTGGGAGGGACGTGGGTTTGTGTCTGGATCTTTGTTTTGGGGGTGGGGGAAGTGTAGTTTTAAAATTGAGTTTTGTTGGGGGGTGGGATGGTTTTTCTTTGAATTCTCATGGGATTATTTTTTATTAAAGGGAATTTTTTTAACATTCACTCATTAATTCACACATTTTTTGTGTATTTGGGGGAAGTGTAAATGTTGGATGGTGTGCTTTTCTTGTTTTTGGGCATAGACATTCAGCTGATTAATTGTTTTTTGAAGATTCAGGTGGCCCTTAGAAGGGCCGGGTTGGTGCGACTTGTGGAGGCTAATTTACTGATTTGGGCTGACTCTGCTGGCTAGACTGGCTGGGAGGTTTTGACTCTTCATGATGAGTGGAAGATGGCACTGGTGACGGTTCTGGTTGAAGTTGAGAGGGTGAAAATGGCTATGGTGTGTCCATCTGCTGGTAATGTAGTACACTTGAAATAACTCCAAAGAGACTGGATAATCCAGAAATGTTGTGTTGAGTTTCCTCCTCTTGTGAAGCTGCAACTGAAGGTGGGTTGAAAATCATCTGTCTGGAAGCCCCAGGCTGTTGGTCATCCACATCTACATAAGAAGTTGGCTGTGCTGGCGCTGATGAAGGCCTTGATGGTTGCTGTACTTTGGCAATCACTGTAGCAGGCTGTGTTGTGGCTATCTGTGTAGCCTGCACAACTGCAATGGAGACTGGTTGAGAATCCAGTATGGTGAGTATGTATTCACATCCTGCTGTGGCCTGTGTTGCTTCTGGTAGTTGAATGTGATGACCTATTGATTTGTGGTGACCTGTCTCTTGCTTTCTTCAGCCTTGTACTGTATTTCACTGAGAAGCTCCACTGTGTCATTCCTGAAGGTCAAAAAGTCTCTCTCCTCCAGGTGTTCAATCTCAGAGTGGAAATAGTAGAACGACTGTCTTGGACTTGGAGTGAGGTCCTAACGTGCACCCAGAAATGTGGAAATCAAAAATCTCATCTGCTGGAATTGATCTAAAACTTGATCTGCAGCAGTGGTGGTAGTGACGACTGTACTCTACCGAGGACTGGTGCTCGAAGGCTGATGAGTAACATCTGATGCAATGCTGATTTCAATCTCAGATTCTGTGTCTTTGGATGTATTCAGAACTGAAGCTGAGGCTGCAGCTGCAGAAGGTCTCTGGGGTGACATGAAAGCAGAAGACTTGGAAACTCCTTTCCTTCTGATGTGACCTCGTAGAAAACTGAAACTGTCCTTCAACCAAGTCTGTCGTTCTGTGCTCTTCTCAGCTGCTTGTCCTGGATTTGTCTGAGTGAGCTTGCCATATCTGGTATGTTGAGTCTCGAACCACTTCTTCACAGTCTTGACAGGCAAGTTCCTGGTAGTTGAAAGCGACTCCCAAAGTCTTTCTTTCTTCTGCTTGTCTTTGAAACTGTCGTTGGTCTTGTCATAAAGTTCCTTGTGCTGTTTAACGAACTCCACGATGGCTTCTTCGTCTGAATCACCCAGGAAAATGGATTTCATCTGCTCCTTCTTATGTCTGGATTGAGTTGATTCTACATCAGTATCCATGTCAGTTCGCACTCTCTTCTTTCCGCTTTCCTGGCTCTCTTCTCTCCTCTCTCTCTCTCTCCATCCTCTCTCTGTCCTTCTCCTTCTGTTCTCCCCTCTGCTTCTCTCAAACTTTTAAGCTAATTTGCAAAAAAATGAAAACTTAAAATAAAAGCTGCACACCAGTTGTCTCTCAACAAGTCAAAGCCCAGATATATGCAGATTGTCTACCGACTCGTCTTTTTATACCCACAGATTTCAAAACTGACAGGCCGTAAGAGGCAAATATATTGCCGGCCTGTCAGTTCCTCAGTTGTCTGCTAGTGTTACAAGCCTGTTGGTTGATGTCTACGGCTTGTCTGTTTTAGTTTAAGGCCTGTCGGTTACAAATTTTCTCGACTCTAGGACCCAGTCGGTTAGTTACTGACTGGCCGGTAAACTTTACAGGTCTGTCAGGAGCAGTAACAGACAGGCCGGCTAAAGTTACCGACTGTACTGTAACACTTCCCGCACTGTCTATTTGTCTTCATGTACAGTCAGGAAGTCCATATTTGGGACAAGCCGGATACTTGTTACAGACAAGCCTGTTTCATTAACCGACAAGCCGGGAAGTGTAACCGACAGGCCTGTTACTAACTGGATGAAATTAGGGTCAGATACAAGGGTCGGTAACGGTCGTAGAAATTTCAAACATGTTTGATATTTTACCGACTCTCCCCAACAGCCTGGGAAACTACAACCAACCCTAACCGACCGTGTAAACATTGGTCCCGACTCTCCAAAAATGCATAATTACTGACAGGCCGGCCCTTGCATAAACAGGAACACCAAATATATGAAAAGGGCAGGCTTAAGCACATCCTACATGCTGGCATGTTTAGGATTCAAACTTACATTGGTGGACATGAGGTCTGTGTGAATAAATGACAATCCTGTTGATCACTAGGCCACTAAGATCTCGTCCAGTGTGACTAGAACCAATGTCCAAAGAAGGGATGTCTAGAGGTTTTACACCAGCTGGTTTAACTACTGCAGTAAAGCAGAATGTTTATGCAAATTAAAAAGAAAAGATTACAAAACAAATTAGATGTAAAACAGCATAGCTAAAAGGCAAAATCAGTGCCTACTTTACACTTCTGGATTCCAGTATCATCAGTGTCATTCTGACACGGCTTCACATAGTACATGAGATCGGGGACAGGCAGAAATCACTATCATCAATTTACTTGCCCATTTAAAAATAATTTTGTTACATTGCACAGCAGCCTATTACCGTTAGAGTACATCACTGAAATAGGCCAAACACTGACATAATATGGGTAACAGATCTGGAAACTACCAGGAAATAGTGTCAACAGATTAAAACATCCAGTGTAACCATCTTTACAGATCAAGCAGGCCATGTATTGTAGAACTAAGTAACTGAGGACTTAACAAAATTCAAACTGTAAAGACTCATCACCAGATGAGGGCACAATTAGGCAACCTATCTGAAGAGTGTGAAAGGGGGTTACTGAATTATATGGATGCCCCCTTAAAGCTGGACTGTTAGACTAATTGTATGTTCGTCTTGTTGCCTCGAGCCCTTGGAAAGGAGCCACTCTTTACTCTGCACTTTATCACCCCAGAGGCTCCTTGATGGATTCTCCGTTTGCAAAACAATGCAACCACAGCTTTTCTTATTTCACTAAGTCAGCATTCATTTGTATGTAACTTTACTTCAAAGCTTGTATGGCATATTGTATAATTAACACAGAGCCATGTGTAATATCCTGAAAATCTCCATACACAAACATATACGAAACTTTCTCTTTTGTTGTGAAAGAATAATATGTTTTCTTTTAAATCGGAAGGAAGATGTATCACAATTTTTGATGGGCACTAAATGGTTGATTGGTAGGTCAAGACGTATTGCTTCTTATTGTTGGGGCATTAACAATCAACCAGGTGTATCTTATTACATGTCTTAAGATCTATGTATTTCTTCTTACTATTAGTAATGACCATTTTTGTTAACCAAGGACAGGTTCTCACCGCATGAAAACCTGAATGGGAACGGAACTGGAACTTAAGTTTTCAGCTTGATTGGTGTGACTGATCTCGCACCAATCAGATATTTATTACAGAGCTTTTGGACAGAGTAGGGCGAGAGAGAAGTAGCTTCCCCTTTCTGTAAAATTACTTACATGGGTAAACTACTTGAGATGTTAACTACCACAACACGCAAAACGGAAAAAAGACTATTATGATCTAATCAGTGTGGGGTATATAATTGTAATGGGTTTTCATTGACAAGATAAATAAACGCAACTATATAATCTCTCCCAGAAAGTATACTCAGACTATAGATTTTACATTTAACTGACAACAAAACTATTTGCATGTTGCCCGCTGGCTTCTTAAATGTTGTCAATTTCACTGCTTCACCTTTGATAAAATAGTTAATATTTAAACTTTGACATATTTACCGCTCGAGCCAAAGGACAGTCTAAATCATATCAAAATTTAAAAAGTCAACAAGGGCAGACGTAATCTTGCCATTTACAACTTTCCACTTACTCATCATTTAATCATTTACAACAAAGGAAATTCTTGTCCTTAGTTTCAGAAAAAATAAAACCCTACAAACGTGTGTCAGACAAATGTGAAAAGGATGACTCCTTGGGGCTCAGTTTCAACCTTCAAATGCTGTAGCAGTCTTTGGTCGGGGTGCCTCAAAAGTGTATGCCGAGGGTTGGTCAATAACTCGTCCAGGTATTTATATTCATGGGTACATGGTTGCACTTAACCACGTCAATTTGATAAGCTTGCATTATAAACCCACAACTACGAATGATTTTAATCAAATCTTTGCTTATGTTGCTTGAACAAAACTTCAACAATAGTATATCAAACCTCTACAGGGATTTTAAATTCTTAGTCCTTGTTTCAGTTTTTATTTAATGGAGTCTCACACATTTTATCCAAACTAAACTTAAACTGTGTATGTTCTACTACCCTTCTAACAATAAACACTGAGGCAATATTGACCATGGTGTTATCGTGTAGGGGACCTCACTGTTCAAGTGGTTATCCATTTTTTTATGTAGCCTTTTGGCTCTTACCTTTGGGATTGTGGGTAGATAATTCAGCTCAAGAGGGTATGTGAGAAACACTGATAGCCTCTTGAAAGATGGGGTGAAAAAACAGAAATTTTTTTATCACACAGACAGGAATTTTAAGTTACATTTTTTATTTAGCTGTAAAAAAGGAAATGTAACATTTTGGCCAAATGGTAGACAATACTTAAATCACACATTAATCATGGTGTCTATGGTGTGACTGCAGTGCAGTATTTTTTCATTAAAAATTCATTGTGTAGCAGCTGTGTTTGTATATTTAAAAGAAAAGTAGACCTATCTATAAAATACTCTCATTTATTAATCTGTCAATGGTAAACAAATATGCCATCACAGATGGCTCGAAGATAATTAGAATGGCTTTGAAACTAATGCATCATTACCTGGGAGATAGAAAATTTGGATCAACTGTAAAAAGTACAGTGTAATTTATGAGGAATAAGCCAGGACCTTTTATTATCCACTGAAAGTTGGGCTTGCTCAAAATGGGGGGGATACAGACAGATATATGTCTTTTCCATATGCAACAGTGTCCTGTACTTGTACATGTCGTAGAAATTGGCTTTTAACATTGAATAAAAGCTGGAAAAATGAAAGCATAACATCCTCGATTATACATTTAAGAAAAAATATATTACTTATGAAGATAAACAACATAATATTCATGCTGGGCACACATGTTATATTGTCCTTTGTCATATGTATTTTTTTTCTTATGTGTCATTATGGAAGTTATACTGCTATGTCCGCTTAATACTTGAGTAAATAACTGGTGTAATCTTATGATGGACGCAATTCATTGTCACACTTTTCCTTTTATCTGCCAGGATTTAACTCCCCTATATAGTTATATATACAACAATTCATTGTGGACTTCAGTGAGTAATGTTGGTAAAAAATTTGCAAATTGTTATTTTCACATGTTGAATCTAACTCATGATAACTTGAGAAAATGCTGCTGTCACAACAAGACAGTCAGTACTAGAAGGAATATGTTGATTGATTTAATATCACGCCTAGTAACTTGTTTCAGTTGCAATAGGACCACCATTTATTTGATTAACTGAGTCACTATGAAACTGCACATTCTGACCCAGCTCAGTCACCCATCCAAGTACTAAGTCCCATGTAGCTTAGCTTCAGTGGTCAGACTGGAACTGGTCTAGCTACATCACATAGACAGATAAGAAGGGATGTAAAGCCATATTTGAATTTTCTTTTAACATTTTAACTAAACCTAAGGTTTATTCAGAGAATTGATATATTTTCCTTACAATTATTTTCCTTACAAACCTAAAAATGGGCATCTATTAACAGCTCATTTCAAAACCCACTATCCCTTTCCATATGATGAATCATTTTATAATTATGACATATATCTCAGGGGCCATCAGACAGCAATGAATTTTTACAGCACACAATTTTCCTCTGTAAGTGCTAGACTGTCCATGCTTGTCCACACACATAATATTTTGCCATGAAATACAGTTATCTATCACAGACATGGGGTGCTCTGTATAGTCTAACTCCATAAGATATTTAACCCTAAGGGTTCTTTGCCTGCCTTAGTCACTCAAATGTTCCTTCAAGATGATTATGTATTGCATTCAGCAAAAGCTTAACTACTCTGGTGATACAATAAACCTAGTGTATTGCATAAATACTCCTGAAAGCAGAAAGAGTGGGCTGAGCATAATTCCAGGTCACTGCCTTGAATGCTTAAAAAGAGCCAATGTAATTCATGCACTGGGTGTCTGATGAATATTCTTTGCATGAAATGTTATACAGAGAGAGCATTGGAGGTTACAATTCTGAGTTTCTATTCATCAGGTAAGACTTCACTTTTAACATGCATTGTTTGTCAAATGTATTCTTTGAGTCGAGGAGAGTGTGATTCTCAAAATTTAATTTTATCCTGAAATCTTGTAGCCTGTGCTTTTGCTTATAAATTAAGACCTGGAAATCATTCATGTGGATGTGGTCAGCTGGTTTCCCCAAAAGTATTTATATTATGCATGTCGGCGTGGTTTAGAGAAATGAGTACAACTGCCTTAAATTGGTAATCAGTGAAACTTGTTTGATTATTTGCAGTCATTCTTTTTTCTTATTGTTGAAAGATTTATAAATAAAAACATTCATTTTGTGTGAACAGCATCTGTATGGGTTTTTAAACAAAATAGTTTGTCAATATTCAGTAAGAATCTTTGTAATGTATAAACTATGTCACATATACAAAATTAATAAATGTTAAATATTTGATCTTATTAAATCATTAACACAGATACTTCCATCGAGAACTGATTTGGGATAAGGTCAATTTTAAGTGTCACATCAACTTCCATGTAAAACTGGGATTTTTTTATATATTTTGAAAAAAGTCAATATCTAAACTAAACAAACAACACTCCAGTAACTTTCCAACATTAGTGTACTTATTTACTGTTCGATTATTTGATCTGGGGATCTGATACCACTTGAACACAGATTGGCATTTGTTTACAGCAGTCAGAATTTCTGCATGTTACATTGTTCATTGACACAAGCGCAAGTTATAAACTTATGTTACAAAATCAGGGTCACCCCAATTAGATTTTTAGAATCTTTTTAAAGGAATGACAATTTCTACTTGTCCAATCAACTGACCGCTTATAAATCACATTTTGATGTCAGAGGTCCTGATTTTTCAGTGTGATTTCACAGTTTACTTCATATTTATGCAAAATTAAGGAGTCATCTAATCACAGGGTTATATTGGAAAAGGCCCACAGCATTGCCAATAGTGGGAGTGGAGCCCACAAAGAGGCGACAGAGTGTGATTAGGTGCCAAACCTGCTAACCACTTGGAAACTGAGGTCCTCTAAAGTATAATTGCAAAAAAAATATACTTTGGACTAGGGATGGGTCAGTAGGCCTGGTATCTCGGTACTGACAGCATTTTACTGAAATACCGTGATGAGATTTTATAACCACATATATAATAGATACAATATTAGAAACATATTATTAATCTGAAAAAAATATCAGCTTTTATTCCATATTTTGGTTCATTTGCAGACTTTTATAGCAACAACTGAGCAGGACTGCCATGTTTTGGTTATGACACTTAATAACGTCAATTTCACTTGGCAACACATATAATTGAAGAAAAATTGAAACTATTGGACACAAACCAGAAATCTAAAGATATTAGATGCTTTTATCTCATATTTTGTGCATTTGGCCACTTTTATTGCGATGTAGTTAAGAGGGAATGTTAATGTTTGGTTGGGGTGTTCTAAAACACGAAGTCCCGGAATCGCTACGGTTTCGCATTGACAACCTCCTGATGCACACATTTTTGGTACCGACCCAACCCTACTTTAAACTAAAACAAAGTAGACATTAACATAGCACTACAGGTAATATTAAATTAATTCTTACATTTGATTCTCCAGGAATTAATATTATTCTAAGTTTTGACTTTTGTCCTTTCAAGGAATATTAGATCAAAATAAGCAATCTTCAATTCACAAACACGATTTTTTTGTTTCCCCACATGAAGGAAACTATGGCCATGTAAGCGATTGTTATATCTGAATGGTAACTGCTGATCAGTCATTGGAAATAGGTTAATGAGTTTAATTTAATTTATAATATTTATGGGACATGTATTTAAAGCTATGAGTGATTTGGGGTGTATTATTGTAAATATTGTGCCACAGGGGAAGACAGACATTGCTATTTATGATCTGTGACGTTTAATTAGTGAGCATGTAACCACATACATGAAAAAATAACCACTTAGGGTAACAAGAAATAAAAAGCATTTGCAGAAGGATTCCCCAAATGTACCCACCTGTGGAGAACTGAATAAGGCACTGAGTACCCAGGCCACAATGATCATTGAGCGGACTCGTTTTGGAGCTTTATTCCGGCTCATTGGATCCAGTATTGCCATGCAGCGATCTAGACTTATTATCACAGTGATGTAGGTGGAGAGATACAGTCCAAAAACCTGCATGAACTTGACAATTTTACACATGAAGTTTCCCGCCAACCATTGTATGGTCGACTGCCAAGCCACTTCCGTTACGTTGCAGAAAAACGTCACGATCAAATCCGCGCATGCGAGGTGCATGATTAGCGTGTTGATGGTAGACTTGCGTCGGCGCATGCGGTACATCTGTATCAGTGTGGCAGTGTTCCCAATGAGTGATATGACAAACATAATACTTAACACTATGATTTTGATTAATGAGATGTTGTTAAACACAGGAGTCGGTGGATATGTGGTCATCTCCATTGTGAATGCACCATGCTGCAAGTTATGTCCCGAATGATTATATTTGGACCTGCCATTGTAGTAGGAAAAATTACTGTCCTGATTGTTGTGCAGTTGGTGATATTCACAAGTGGTCATCTCCATTGTAACAAAACTCTGCTTGAGATCATGTCCCAAGTTATACAATAATTGACATGCCGAGACAAAGTTCAAATTATATCCCAGTTCAGTGGTCCAGAATTGGATGATAAACAACTCATTTATAAGACAACAATGTTTCTTCAAAATATATCCTTGTTAAACAGCAACTTATTCTAAATCTATAAAATATATCCATGCTAATTGCCTACACTTGCCAAGATATCTTTCAAATGTAATTTTGGTCAGCCATATCCAAAAAGTGCTATGTTTTATACACGAATGAAACTCTTTAACACACTTTTGATTCTGTTTTGTTTTTGCCAACTATTAGACACAAATTAATTGAAGTCGTGTTATAATATTACTGTAATTACTGAAAATTAGTCTTGGAATGTCACTATTTCAGATGCAAGTAAATCATTGCAATATATTTATTCCATATCTCGAAACATATACCATGCTAGAATATCCATCAGATACATATTTCTCCTCACACTTTTTCTCCAAACTTACTTCATACAGAAAACAACATCTTTTTGAAACATCATATTTAAAATATAAAGCTATGCTCTTTTAAACAATGAAAAACTAACTTGAAGGAAAAAAATATATTCCAAATCATTTCACGTTAAAACTCCATGTGTCTCCTCTCCATCTGCTGAAGGGATAGTGAAAGCTATCTGCTTCTACAAACACGCAAAGCTTTAGTGAGGGCCATCTGTTAATAAAGCCCATTGGTCCTCAGACCTTAATAAGAAGCTATGACGTTACTGGGTTGGCTAGCTGAGACACAGGTGTTTTGAAATTAAAAGTCTATACACACGTAAGTATCCTCTGGTGGTGCCAGGGTTCTTATATCAGTAGCTGCCTCAGTGAGATTCAGACCTTTTAGTTTAATTATTGTGTATCCCATATACTGATTGATTTTGCTTTGAATTTCAACACACAAGTGGAAATAAAAACCAGAAAATGTCACTGTGACACAACAGAACTAGACAGGCTGGGAACAATGCTATTAGAGTTAATAAATAGTTGTCTCCATTCAAATAAACAGGGGGAAATGCGCTGTTTTCGCACTATTCACTACATATTTGTTTTCATAAATTTTAATAGATAAACAATAAATGTTTGGGAACATAATTAACATTCGATGCAATAATGTACCCAGATTCATTGGAATCAAGACAACATCTGAATGAAAAGTGGTCTTGCTCTGATATCATATTTATAAATGCTCTATATACAAGTTTAACCCTCGCTGCTTGTATAATCGGGACTGAGACTCTCACTTTAACATGTTGCATAATTTTGATGAACAGTCACAATCATAATGATTGGGCTCCTGACTTTTATGAGTGAAAAGATTGGCAGTACAACCTGCAGAATTTGGCCCTACCCAGTAAACATTAGAAACATTTTTAAATGGTTTAAACGTTTACAAAATGTTTTTAAAACCTATCTAAACCCTATCTTATGGTTTTCTAAACATTTCCAAGTATATATTTATGCTGTAATGTTAAAAAAAAACATTTATAAAAATTCCCTATACAAACAATTTTACTGGAAACGTTTATTAAACGTTTATAAAATAACTCAAGAAGCTAGGTTTGACTGGAAACATGTTTTAAACTTTTATAACATAGCCAAAGAAATGAAGGTTATGCTGGAAATGTTTTTGAAACATTCATCATGAAATGGTTAATAAACAGTACACATAAAATGTTTAAAAGCATTGCTGATCAAATGTTTTAAAAACATTCTATCAAAAACGTTTTTTAAACCCCTGTTTTCATAATGCTTGTTAAACCTTCACCTTCAAAGATGTCCAAACAAAGATGGCAGTGAGCAATAATAGGGGATTTTAGAGGACTCTGTCAAAAATTGCCCCACATGCAATCCGTAATAGTCAGAATTCAATGGGGGCACAGTTTCTAAGCCACTATCTTACAATTTTAGATAAAAATAATTCTGTTACATTATACACTCTGACCTATGCCCACTTACTAACAGGCCAACTTTATGGTTATAACTTAAAGTGCAACTTAAAGTTCCAATTACTATAATCAGGCCAAGGCTTTTAAACCGAACTGCCAGAACTTTACCTATCAATGTACTGCACCAAATTATAAAGTTGTTTATCCAAAGTAGGACTAGGAAGAATAAAACAACCCCACAAAACCCTATAAAATGATTTTATAATAATTCTTCATCATAAAGAGGCCAAGCCAAATATAGGTAGAGGTAGAAAGAAGAGGTAAAGATTTTGAAAAGCGTTAGCTACTACTGCTGCAGCCTTGGGGGCATTTTCTGAAATATGTTCACACTGCACTGCTTTTCCAATGGCCATATACTTTAAATATACTCTACGGGAACATTGTCATTAAATGCCAGAGATGCACCACAGCGTCTAAATGCATGAAATCCAAATTCTTTTGGATATAAGTCCATTTGTACTACATACTGAGCCAAGACATTGCGAATTTAAATGTTGTAAGAATTCCATTGGTACCTTTCACATTCAACATAAACAATGGCTCTGTGGGATTATGATGCAAGGTTCGAATCATTTTTTGAAGAGCTTTTACTGGGTAAACACTTTGATTCTTCAATTTTTGAATACACACAATCTTAAATTCATCAGACCCTTGCATATTTTTTGCATGCTTTAGCAAGACTTGAACTCCAGGAGGTGCCCATATCAAATCTAAAACCAAAGGGAATCTTGAAGGGACAAAACTATTAACATATGCAGGTACCAAAGACGATAATCTAAAAATCCCAAAGAAAGCCAATGTAAATAAAGCTTGATATACAATACCATTGTCAAACTGACCAACAATTTGCATTAATTCTGTCAACATACTGATTGTAAAAACACCTTTTAATTTAATGTTCATCTTCCTTTAACAGATTTTAACAGATTTAATTAATAAATGCATTTGTCTACTGGCGTAGGCCATGCATAAAGTTTGAAGTAGTGGTTCAGCACAGGTACATAGTCCTGATATGTGGCCGCAGATAAAGAGTTGACGGCTAAGTACTCGAAGAACGCAAGCTATGTAGGAAGCTTCCAAGGACAAGTCATCTTCATGTAGATTGTAAATGCCATGAATATGTAGAAGGATCTTTCATAAGAGGCCCTGGTCTTGGGTCTCATCCCCAGCTGCACCCGCTGCATTGCTTGTAACGTCGATCATCTGGCTTGTGAAGAGCCTAAAATTAAAGGGAGAGGCAGGATTGATGCTTATAAAGGGGGGGACGTCAACCCCCTAAATTTAAATCGGGCTCATACATCAAAGTTAGGTAACATGTATGTACAACAGGATAATACCATGTACAATTTAAAAAAAAAAATAACAGGGGCTGTATTAACATTAACATATTGATGCCATCTAGATCAAATGTCAGTGTATGTATTCTCAACACCTCTGATGTGCTTGATCATTAATTTTATATTATATCTAGCACAAATTAGCCATACTATTCTTACACATGCAAGTAAAAAGGGTCTTTAACTTTGTTATTCGTAAAAGCATTGACCACTGCCAAATTGTCACACCAAATGACACACTACTGATTCTGAACCCCAAAATCCCATAGTTTGAGAGCCACCATAATGTTGGACGCTTCAAAATGAACAATTGATAATACATTAGTAAAGCAAGACAGTAGGGTGTGGCATACACAGCACCTTGATAATAACCTTCAACCCTTTAAGAGAGGCATCTACAAATATTTCATGAGAAATTATATTAATAGGATGAATTTTTACTGTACCATTGAAATGTTCCAAGAATGTATTAAAACATAACAGATCCTTATGGAAACCTCTGTCAAGCTCAACATATCCGTCATCATGGGCCCCCCCCCTTAATACAGCCAACATTCTATTGGTAAACAACCTTTCAATCAAGGATTGAAGCAGCTTACATGTGGCCCTATTTTTGTATTGCCATGCCATACATAATTTTTTAATTTTTTGCAACTTGTCAATAGGAATGGACAATATACATTGCTCTGCATCAATATTAATGCCTAAACATTTTTTTTGTATTGGGGCTGATACTTTGTTATAATTAAAAGGCAAACCTGAAGCTTGAAGCAAATTTTTCAAAGTAGTAAAAGCGTTGAATGCAACATCAGGAAGTGACGCCCCAATTACGTCATCCAAATAATTCATGACCTAGACGGAAACCAAACGGCAGCACTACATTGACGTAGGTTTTGTTACGTCAGGGTAATGCTAACACTTTATAATCAAAAGGATCAATACGTAAATTTCTAAAGGCCCTTTGAAGATCAATTTTATACAATAAGGTGGAAGGACCTAATACTTTTTATTTTTCTACTACATTATCAATACTAAAATATTTTAACTGAAATTTTAAAAAATTAAAATACTCCAAAGGAACAGAACTATTTACACTAGCATTAATAGGTCACTGGTATTTAACTGAGGCACCTCTACTGGGCTAATATTTGTAATATGATTTTGCTGCACAAACCCAGTGAGTATGTCATCCATGGTTACGTTTACTGTGTCATAACCCTTATTAGTATCCAACAATATGTCCTTAACAAAGCTTTAGACTTCTTTATGGCTAGTATTTACTACATAACCAATCATTAAGCTTCCTTTTGTCTTTTCTGTATTTTTATAACTTATATATAACCATTTTTCACCACTGTTTTGGTCAAGGGCAATAGATGCCTGCATACTGCTTTTTTCATTATAAACAGCAATGCAAGTAACACTATGTCTCAGCCCTTTACCACAATAGTTGGAAGTATTTTCACAGACCAACCACCCTTGATGGTACGTGACCTGGTTCTCAAGCTGTGACCAGTCCTTGTTGATACTAAGATTGCTAAGGCAGTCGGCCTCTTCAATCTGTGCAGAGGTTATAATATTATTGTGGGCCATATATTTTTTTGAAGTTATTGCCAAATTTTCAGAACCAAGCTCAGGATGGTTATTATGAACTATCGTACCCAGTTCAAGGAACATATTATGACACTCCTTTCGACTTATATACTGCATACTATCAACATACTGACCATGGTTCTGATACAGCTGAGAAACAGTATTTTTACCACTATTAGAAGCAAATAACATTAATCCCACTTCATTAGCCCTGTCCAACCATTTAGTTTTTATTCTAATACCTGATTAGCAGTATTTTTGACTTTATTGGACTGAATATTCAAAACAACATCATGTTCTAGTATTGCAACACTAAATGTCTGGGGCCGATTTCACAAAGGGACTTAAGTCCAGATTTAGACTTAAATTTAAGACTTTGGTCTTAAATTTTGTCAAAAGAATGTTAAGTATGTGGGCTTAGACTTAGCGGATTTCACAAAGCAGCTAAGTACATGAAATTATTAAGTGAGTGGACTTAACTTTAAGTCTGGGAGGTAGTGGGTTTAAATTTTGTAAAGAGGACTTAAATATGGCTGCCATAAACTTTTCTCCACTTCAAAATTTGAAATGGCTGTAATAAAGTATAATTACCCAGAACACCTCACTAAAGTAGTCTTTGGGAAGTTTATATGTGGCAACAAGGTTTTTCATTTCCAAACAGCCCTTATCCTTAGATAAAATACATCAAATAAAGGATATATGGCACCAATATTATATTTTGAATAGATATAAAAGGTCACATGACATAAAACAGCATATCTTGTCAAAGTCTTCATCAATATCACTAAAGATGAATTACTTCGACAGACGACACTGTTAGATTTTGATATAATGCTATATGTATGGCACATTCACCTCTAGCCCCCAATGCACAGAACAAGTGGAGAAATTTTTATTTAAAGACAATTTTCAGACATCATCTGACCAATTAGTCTGGTCACTTCATGATTATTCATGAGAGGCGAGTTTTAAACTTGCAAGAATTACTCACACACAATAGCCCTAACTTAGTTCTTGGATTTTTATATGAAGACATTGACAAGTAATTTTTTAAATATGGCCACTTACTGCCTTCCCCCAGACTGAAGAGGTGCGCTATTTTATATGTGCCACCACCAAACGTTTGCAAAACCTAAAAATGTTTACTGGGTAACTGTGTAATCAGGACGAAGGTGAGGCACATTTCCAGCTCCCCCCCCGCAAGACAGTAAGAAATAATATGGGTTATATAATTTTATTATTATTAAAACACATCATTGCTATATTTGACATTTCATTGTAATACGAGACATTATATAATACTGATGATATGATGAAGTGTATCAACAACAGACAGACAAACAGAAGTTAACATAAGACTCCCCCCCAAAAGTGAACCCCTAAGTACCGAAAAATTACTGGGCTCAATCGGGTGAACACGAGCATGCTAACCCGGGAGCCAAAATTTGACCTAACCATTTTAGCCTAATAAAATTATGGCCAATAGGCCATAACCTAATGATAATCACAACATGTCCCACATATAGGAGGACGTTATGAAGTTCAGCATATAGATATGCTAAGTGAAAACCCTGTCACTCATATAACATAGATACATGGTACAGAGTTGCCCTGACCCCAAAATCAACTAATTCACAACCCCAAGTTTCCTAATAGACCCAATGGGGTTACGGGTGCACAAAATGAATTTGCAAGCCCGAAACCAATAGGCAATGAGTTCATAGCATTTTTTGTCATACTTTGCCCAGATTAAAAAGGTGACAGAGCAGCCATGTTAAGTGATAACAATTCATTTCAAAACATGAATACATGGCTTAATATGATAAATGTAATGTTATTGTATATGTTTTCACCATGAAAATGTAAGAAATGGCAAAATAAGGCGCCAAATGCCAAACTAAAGGAAAAGATGTTGGTGGAAGGTACGAGAGACTTGAGAAGAGGAGGAAGGGACAGATTTGATGTATCTCCATACCGACTGTGATGACCAGGTGCCATGCTTCATAATTTCCTGCAAAGACACACCATTATGGAAAGCCCAAGTAGTGGCTGATCTTCTAAAGCTATGAAATGTTAAATGGGGAGACACATTGAGCATAGCCGAAATGGACTTCAGATGCTTCCTGGCAGCAGAGTCGGCCAATGGGACCAGCTTGCCTCGGCCCTGTACTAAAAATAAAGGGGAATTTTTGGAAGCAGGAAAGGTCTGGTACATGGACTTCAAAGCTGCCACCGGGCAGAGGGGTGAAGAACCTAACAGTGGCAGTGAAAGAGTGGTAGTTTCCTTACGATCCTGAATGGTTTTAGACCATTTGACTATGACTGTGCACACCTGTTGGCTAAAAATGACATCTCCTCTAGTCAAATGCCTAGTTAAATCGAACTGAGCAGCCGAATGTGGCAATATGTTGGAAAGTCTCATAAAAGAGAAGAAACAGAAGAGATACAGAGCTTTAAAAACTACTGGAAACTGTTTTTGATCACACAATGCTACAATGTTTTGCAACATGTCAATAGACACAATTTTTGACATGGTAGGCTTGAAAACTGTGTTGATTTTAAGAGATTTAATGTACAAAGACAATCTATGATCTTGAAATGAATCTGTATTTAGCCCATGGACTATAAACATGGCTCTAATTGCAGATAAATGATTGGCAATATTAGCCTGCGAAAGACCACTCTGATAACAGAACTCCATAAAAGAAAGCAAAACAATAGTGTTCACCTGCAATATGTGAATTTTCTGAAATTCTAGAAATGCTAGGAACTGTGCAAACATTCGATTGTATTGGAGCCATGTAGCTGGACGGAAACCTGTCTTGAGCCTTTCCAAGGCTGAAGCTGCCAGCTGTGAGGAATGTTGCAATACATCTACAATACAAAGAACATACTATATATATTCGTTTAAATGAGTGTGGTCCAGATGTACTGGCATCCATTCATAACTTGGAAGAAAAGAGGATAATGTATTAAGTTGCTGGGTTGTACCCTGCCACCTAGATAACAAGTCTGCAACTTTATTCTGAACCCCAGGTATATGGGTAACTGTAAGTTGTATGTTAAATATGGCAGTTAGCAACCATATGTTTCTTGCACAAGTAGCTAAAATGGGGTCACGAGCTTTACCAGACCTGAGAACTTCCACGACTACCATATTATCACATTTGATATGAAGAACTTTATTTTTCCAAATATCTCCCCAAATTTTTAATGCTACAACTATGTTCAATATCTCGAGATGAACTATTGTGTAATTGTTGAAAGCAAGAGGTATATGCAACGCATAGATCTTATTTGCAAAGACTCCCCCAAAGCCAGTGAGGCATGCATCTAGATACACTGTGTGATCTGGTTCTTTATAGTCGAAAAAGGTAACCCCATTAAACTGAAGCAAAAATGTGTTGAACCAGTTAAGGTCCCTATGAAAACCAGCACGTAAAGGAATGATAGATTTGTCTGTATATTCTCTCAATAACTGAAGCATTCTGTTAAGGAAAAATCGTGCAGGTTTAATGCACTTGGTAATATACAGCAAAGATCCCAATAAGGATTGTAGCTGGTTTTTGGTCACTTTACTCTTAGAAGCAAATTTTTGACATGCTATGAATTTCTGATAGTTTTTCAGCAGGTATTTTTAATATACGTGTGACAGTATCAATCTCAATGCCCAAGCACACAGCAGTAGTTGTGGGGGGAACCAACTTCGACTGACTGATTTCTAAGCCTAATTCTTGTAACAGAGCAATAAGAGTAGTGTAAGAACTATGTATTTCATGTGGAAGACCTGTATATATAAGATCATCAATATAGTTGCAAAGATAAGGAAAATTAAAGTTTTTACTCATAATATACCATACTGCATCCGTACACCTCTGAAAGAAAACTGAACCATGACGAAATCCGAATGGCAGCGTACAATCAAGAAACAGCTGATCATGCTTAAGACCTAAAAGATCTAAGTCTCCAGGATCAATCCTAATATGTCTAATAGCACGACTAATGTCGATCTTATACAGAAGTGATTCAGAACCTAATACTTTGAGGCGATTCACCACAGTATCGACGGAAGGATAGTTCAGTTCAAAGAATGTATCCAAGTATAAATCTTTAGTAAGCCCATCATTGACTGATTTGCCTTTTGGGAAACTTAAGTCAAGTATAACCCTTTTATTATTAGAGTTAGGCTTATCTCTAGTTAAGAAGGGAGATATATGACACTGGAAGGGAAATTCTTGAAAAGGACCCAATATAGCCCCATATTTCTTTTCAGTTTCAATGTAATTTTGTACCTGGTGTGGAAACTTTAAAGCAGAAGAATGATTGACATAAGTACTTTCTAATGCTCTTGACCTGTCAAAATCTAAAGGAAAGCCGAATTGCAAGAGATCTACAATTTGTTTATCCCAATATTGATCAAGATAAAATTTCCAAGCATGAATATTAAACTGACTGGTTACAGGGATCCTAGCCCCCATAAAGTTCGGTTTTTCGGATTTTCTAACAATGTTATGGGCTTCAACAATAGTAGGAATTTCTGACCATATGATCTCATTTCCTGTGTAAACCATAAGGTTGTTCAATGGTAAGAACCCAAAGTCCTTACCATTCTGGTGAACACAATTAACATAATCTAGAGATAAGGATTTATTCTGATAGATATGATCAGGAATATGACGTTTACGTTTAACATGAGAATCAGAAACATCATAAAGATAGACATACTCGTCATCTTTGTTTTCCTCCATGCATGCTAAATCATGACTTGTGGATGTGGGGACACCTTGTGTGTCTTGGGCTTGTGTGAACGCAATATGCGATGAAGCCCTTTTTTCATGAGAGTCAGTATGAGAATGTATAGCACTAGCATTATGAGGTAGCACCTGACCCAATTTGGCCCTAGGTCCGTTTTTATTGCCCCTGAAATATGGAACATGGTGCTTAGAGTGATTTTCAAGGCGTATTCGATGTACTCCCTGAGGTACTTGGCCCAATTTATTCCCAGTTTTGTTTTTATTGCCCCTGGAAGTTATAGAATTGGTACCATCAGGAGTACTACTGCAGCATGGATTTGTACCCAATTTTGTCCCAGTTTTGTTTTTATTGCCCCGCAAAGATTCATAGGAAGTATCCTGCTGTAGAGCCAAGTGCTGTGACTGTATAGTGGGATGTAATACTTCATATCTATTTTGCAATGGCAAAGAAAATTCTTGCACACACGGCTGACCTTTAGGCACTGAATTGCGTGTATAAGACAAGCCCTTACAGTTTATACTTGATTTGTGAGAAATGCGCTCAGGAACGCAATTGGCGGGAACGCAATGAACCTTAATATACAGTTTGCAAGGAATTGGATGCATTTTTTGGTTCATGGTTGTTAACGCTACTTGAATGCTTTGCCATAGAGTTTGAAGAATTTTTTAAAACTTCAGCATATGATCTATGGTTAACAGAAGTGTTAAGCGATCTGTTAACCATAAACCATTTGGACCATGTGTCACGAGTCGCCAACAACTGAGTGTTGATGTGAGTGACATCAATATTCTTATTTACAAAAAATTCGATCACGATGGGTGAACACCTGTTTGTGATCACCCAGTGTTAATCGTTTTTCGACTGACTTTTATGTTTGTTTTTGCATTCCACTTCAGCATGAGGGAATGTTCGCCCTGCTGAAGCAAAACAAGAATCACAGATATGCTTATAAAGGACCCCCCTGGTCTCATGAGATTTCTTTTGCAAGCATGTACCTTGATTAAAATATGTACAAGGCATGGACTTTGTGGTTTTTCCAAACTTTTTGGGAAAAGTTGAATTTTGAGGGGAACTAGTCGTTGAAGAAGGCATGTATTTTTGAGCATTGGCCCTCCTAATTCGGTCAATGGCCATGACATCCGAATATGATCTAATCTCGCCCTGTTCCATGCAACATAATAACACTGCGTGGCTGGCTTTGGCCGAAACCCACGAGAAATCATTAGCGTCATCCATGAGGGAGATCATGTAATCAAGCATATGTTGTTTAATTTCCGGATCCGATTCCTCCCTCATGGTGCGGCCAAAATCAGCCACCCACTGAGTAACTGAGAGTTGGTCATATGAAACTCTCTCCTTGTTAAGACCGGATAAGATATATTCGTGGGGCCATTTGACCCTATTTTTTACCATGACCTCGACTTGGCCACCTCTTTGGGACTTTAATTTTTGAAGTGTACCTGTTTTGGCTAGTTCTGAAAGCTCTTGTAGTCTTTGTTCAACTTTAGACTGAATCATGACATCTTCCTTAAGAGAGTCAAACGTAGGAAGCTTGGAAGTCTGTGTTTGAGACTTTGCATCCGACTTCGGATCCGATTTAGCTGAAGGCAGCTTCTTTGATTTTGCAACACCTTTGAGGCCTTTAATTTTACTTTTATCCGCTGTCTTTTTGCATTCCACGTTCTCTATTTTGTCAAGTCTTTTTCCAATTTTTTGCAACTGGTCTAGAATTTGTGAGTTTATGACCGACTGAACCTTGAACTGTGAACTAATGTCCATGCTATCCGAATGTAGAGTATCCGAATCTTTCTTATCAAGTTTTGCAGAAGTGGACTGTGTTTCATTATCCGAATCTTGAATGAGAGCGTCATAATCCACCTCACTATCCGAACTAGACTGCACAGAATCCGACATATTTGCACTAGTATTAAGCAAAGATGACTTTTGGTTCAGTAAATCAGTTAAAAATTGGTCATCATCGGTTACTTGAATCTGCACGGGAAATTGTATTGTATCTTTCTTAGTAGACCTCAAGTTGTACATAACTATTCATGCAAGTAACATACAGTTGTATATCAAATAAAATAGTAAGCACGATTAAAATGTATAAAATTTCTTGTTATAAAACATTAACATCCGTCATTGGAAAAGAAATAACAATGTCGCAACGAGTACAAAGTAACAGTTATAAATATAAATAGTATAAAAGAATAAAAGAAAGTAACATAAAAAGATAACTGTACAATCGATGAACCACCACGTGTAGTATTGCACAGCATATAACTCAATGTAGAAGATGTAGAAAATATGTGTGTCCTTGTTGCTTTCCAATGACAGAATGGAGGATTGAAGCCTGTAAAACATTGAGGTCCCACGCTGGCCAGTCTTGACCAATAGCAACCATGTATGCAAATTAGGTATTATACTAAATGCAAGGACAGGGGGAGCCGAAATGAGCGCAATGCCACCCAAATGGCATTTAACAGACTCGTGACAGTTGAACTGGGATATTAATAATCTGTGCATGCAATTTAACTGAAGTGGATTTTAAGAGTTGTTAATTATGTTTAAGACTACATTGAAAACATTAATAGCATATTTCAGCGTCTTAAGGACAATCACAGCTTTTGTTAGTGCACATCGAAAACGGGTTGTATTTAATACAGACATCAGAGATTCTTTCGGGGTGTGTGTTTGTGTATTGTTTCATATGTCCTGGTGTCTTGGACAATTTTGTGTAGGTGAAAGAAGAAGGCAATTTAATCAGTAAAATCTAAGACTGTTTTGTCTGGCATGTATTGAATCAATTAAAGAAATGGAAATTTTATTTCCACTGCTTTTTATCAAGTCTTTCTGTTTATGATTTGTAATTAAATTTTTTTTCTCAACCATCAAAATTTTTTTTCTGATAAATATTTGGGACATCGGTTAAAATAATTACTGTAGTAGGAGAACTAGAGACACAGTTGGTGCTCAAACTATGTAAAATATGAATATTATTGAGCTAGGGAATCATTTCATATTTTTCAATTCATTGTATTATAGAAAATAAAACCAAATCAAAGTCTAAATTCATTTTAAACACACACAAAAAAAGCAGTTTTATATATATTAAAACATATAAAATATCACAAATATTTGAACGGTAAATGTCTGAGAAAAACATGGTAGCCCTTTTTGATATTGTGAGGTATGACACTGCAACACTATTGATCTGAACAACTATGTATGAAAGCCTTTTTAAGTTTTTTATAAAATAACTGAATTTATAATTTCTGTTTTTTGTTTACAAAATGTTACCTTTACTATATAAGCAAACAAAAAGAGGATGAGTTTGTAAACTATATTAGTAAAGGAACTGTGTTGCTATAAACAACACCTCAGTGAAAATGATTGTAGTAGTGACTGATAACTTTTAAAAATATCGTCAAAAAGTCACATTTTTGCAATTTTATTCAATATAACTTTAATTGATTACTATGTCTGGACTGAATTAGTTATGAAAGGACCATCAAACATTTTTCAACCGACTGACATTCATGTTAACAAAGCAATAAAAATGTTAACGTCTCACTGAATATTTTGAAAACTTGATGAAAATTCTCACTGAAAATTTTGAAAACTTGATGTATTATGTTATGCCCCTCTTGGAGCTTTTTAAAATTTTACTAAAAATTTTCAAACCTTTTACTGTTTTAACCCTATATACATACTAACATGTTAAAAATAAAACCGCAAATCAAAATCCCACTTGTCAATCTGACCTTGCAACCTGACCTTTGACCTTCTCTGTAACCACACTCATGCTTATAAGAAACTGTGCATACTACTCCAAACCTTTGACCTTCTCTGTAAACATACTGGTACTAAACTGACCACAACTTTTTATGATTTGATTTGAATGATATTGCATGAACTTTGGTTATTACATAACCAAAATATTACATAATTCGTAATGTTAGAATTTTCACAAATTTACATTTTTGTCCGAAATTTAGTGAATTTTAGTCACATATTCTGTCAAATTAGTAAGGTTCCACCATAGCTTTGCTCAGTCTGAAACTATATTCCGTTATACTGTTCTTTAATTGTTTTTCTTATTTTTCTAAAGATTGATGTGAACTATGATATTGCAAAATCATATTACAATAAATGAAATGTAGAATGAAAAAAAAACACAAAATGTTATGTAAATTCCTTTCTGACTCCAGCTTTGTAAATTGCATTAAATATAGGGAATTATCAATAAATTTCTTGCTTCAATACAAGAAAAAGTTATTGGTGACCCACTATTTTTTCACTGTTCTGGATATAAAACATCAAGATGAAGTTATTTCCAATGTTTGGTAAAATTCTTAGAGTTAAAACTATTTAGTAGCGATTGTCCTTCAAAAGTGTATTAACCAATGTCCATTCTTATTTTCCATGTATATTCTTTCAGTATAATGTTAACTAATAATTATTTCTGTAACATATAACGCAGATTGCCTGTATATGGCAACTGAGGGTTATATATAAGGTGAAGTCATATATTCGTTAATCCTTCTACCTTCTAGCTGTCCAAACTGTAGACAACAGTGACGAATCATAAATCTTATCCACACACAAATACACAAATATGCAGCAACTTAGCATAATATATTTTATTGATTGTTGAATCATCAAAACAGATTATCAAAATTTATTGAACTTTATTTGTGTTTATATTATGAAATCATATGACATCTATGACCACCAAAAACAATTTTATAAAGCCATAACATATAACATCATTCAAATTTAAACATGTTATATAACTGCTAAAACAATAAGATAACATACACCTTCTCAGCTAGAACACACACATTATACCCAGTTTACACCTTTCCTTACTGGGTTCATCAGCTACAACCAAATGGGCTCATCTGCTTTTGGTTCTGTTTTGATCCACTTCATATTTTGGTAAGACGTCTCCATTGGGATTTGCATTTTGGGTAAGATGTTCTTGGCATTTGACAAAACTCAAAAATGTTTCGCCTTGAAAATGCCTTTTTTAAATGTTTGAAACACCTCTAATGAGTTTCGTGAGCTGTCCAGAAGTATATGCTCTATGTGGTGCAAGGAAGGATTGATATCCAGGGAGGGATATTCTTCAACATTTACTACCAAGATAAGGAGGGTCTCTATCCGGTGGCCTCAGGATATGGTCGTCAATTGATTAGCAAATATGTACTCGAACAATCATAATGAAAGGTGTGAATGTGCCATTACCCAGGATATCCTGTGAAACCAGATGATAAACAAGACAGATGACATCCTGTAATCACAAAAACAGAACTTTACTCACATAATCATAAACTCACAGAAAATGTATTCATGTATATCATACATCAATAATAAAAAAGAAAAAAAATATGCATGGATATATATCAAAAGCAAAGAAGTGCCTTGTGCCAACCAAAATGAGACAAGTAATACTTTTGAACCTTAAAAAGAAACAAGGAAAATCCGGAAATGAGCTCTCACTAATAAGAAGACCATTGCTCATTAAAATACCACCCATCAGCTCAACCATTAGAAATCTATTTGTCAAGTAGAAAATGTTCCCAGGTAAAATCTGTTTTTGTAAGAAC
This sequence comes from Sabellastarte sp. h YS-2021, assembly GCA_964017235.1. NCBI lineage: Eukaryota > Metazoa > Annelida > Polychaeta > Sabellida > Sabellidae > Sabellastarte > Sabellastarte sp. h YS-2021. The sequence continues at coordinate 145,954,790 of OZ024928.1, forward strand.
TGTGGTAATTATGCCAATAACACTAGCATCTATTGAGATATTGTTGATATGATGAGTTAACCAATTATAGACTTTGATTGTTTTACTTGTAATCTTTAAAGCCATTTTATAAAACGTTTTCTGCATTTTTCTTGTTATTTTCAGGTTATGTAAATTTTAACAGTATGATCAAATGAAAAAGTTTTAATATTGCTTTAGTTCAAACTATTTTATGTAGTTCATATGTAGAGAGGTAAGAATATGGATGTCACCAACAGGGGCATTTAATCGTTTTTTCTTCCTCCTCTGATTGGTCACCTTTACTATCTGTGGGTTAATAATGTCACCGTGTTTTTCACTATTGAGGTGTTGGAAATGGATATAATTGTTGCTTGAAAATATTATTATGTCAGTGTCAAATACTAAAAATTTGGATGACTGAATTTCCAAGAAAATTTGGCAACGTGGACCATGCTCGACCAAAACCCACCTTGTTTTGAAGTCTGTGACACAACTTATGAACAGTTTAAAATTTACAGGACTTTGTTAAGTCACAGACTTTAAAAACCTGTGGCTTACCAGAAAATAGTGGTTAGGGTTTGTAATGCTTTAAAATGCCCATGTGATTTGTAACCAGATGATTGCTACCATATTATTCTCTGTATGATTTTTTTAAAGACTTTCTTCAAGCGTTTGGATACCAAAACTCATTACCACAATGGACCTAATTTAGCTGAGTGCTTGGTGTTTGAAATGTTGTCACATTCTTCCCATTGTCGGTTGGTTTTCAGACAATAAAATGACCATAGTCATTAATTATACTTCCTCTAACAATATCTAAACACAAAAAAATAAACAATAGTAATAAGCATACGAATTGATTTTGGTGCATTTGTTTTATAAACTGTAATGGATTATTGGTTTTGTAATATTTTATCTGTTGAAAGATCTTGTTTGTATACACCTGTGGACTAATCTAATCTAATGTCTAATGTGGTCTTTTATAGCACTTAATCTCCATCAATTGACAGACTCTAAGGCAGAGCTGAACATAAGCAAGGCAAATTATTTGTGGGTTGGGATTTAGGTGACAACCTTAATCATTCCTTCACCCCTAATTTTTGATCACCCCTATTTTATAATGTAATGAACAGTGACCACATTGGTCAGGCTTGTGACCCCTATTTCTTTGAAGGTAATAATGGTCAGATTTGAACGGGCAGTTGACAAAGAAACATTTAAGAAATTTTTATTTTATTATTTTACTATTTTTTCTTGAATTTATTTAATTTTTTTCAACTACTGCTGTTCTGATCTACACAAATTTTTAATGGCAGCAAAACAGAAGCACAGAATCACAGGTAACCCTTACAACCTGCGTAAAAAGGTTGAGATTCCGGTAGAGATTCAGTTGGAGGATGACAGTGCATATTTAAACAAATTTGCCTCTCAGCCAACACCGGGTCAGGTTTCCGGGTCAAAAACCGGGTCTGATACTGACAGTACTAGTACTGGTGTTGACAAAAAAGGTACAGATCCGAAATTTAAAAGTCAGGGGGGGGGGGGGGAGGTCTGTAGATATTTGTGTCTAAGAAGGGTTAATGGCCCCATAAATTTGTCTTAGCTGGTAACACTAAAGATAAAATCACCTACAGTCAGTTGAATATAACACAGTGGATGGCAGGTTTTTGTCGGATTATGAAGGAAGAAACTTGTCAGATCACAAAAAATATGTTAGATTATTTGATTGCTTTGTTAGATGATTCAAACGATTTTTCTTGGCAGGCAGCGAAAGCTAGCCATGCAGTGTTATTATGCAGAATGGAGCAAGGTGAGGTTACTAGTTGGTCACAAACAGATAAGACTGTTCATATTAGGTGGGCTAATGCTCAACGACATGTCATTCTGACTCACACCACTTCTGAATCACAAAAATTTCGGAAAAATCTCACAAATCTCTCAAGGGAATGCCTTATGTCTATTAAAATGACAATTCTTACACAGTTGCCTGGATTTGAGACCCTACCAAGCAATATCTCTGAGGTAGTGAGTTTGACCCTAGAGGTGATAGGTCAAAAGGTCATGGGATGAAAGTGTAAGGCATGGTTGGGAAAATTTTCGTTTATTTACATGTTAGTAGAGGAGTATACAGAAAATTTAAAATATTACATGGTAAGATTTTAAAAGCCCCCACAGGGGAATACATAAGATGTAAACAAGAGCATCAAAATAAGTAAGATGTCCCAAGACAGGGAACTGTAATTATTATACGAATTACCATAAGGTTACAACATACCCATGCAGGATGATATACACTGTATATAAATACTGATACATACAATTGCAATATGTTATATTTGATGAAGGTCATTATCAGTGTGTGACCAATGTCAGATTGGCCTAGTTTTTGTCAAGATCGGTAGGGGGAGCCCGGGTCAGCCGGGTCCGACCTGGTAAGTACCCATTGGCAAATAGCCAGGAAGTGATCCCTGAAGGTGGGTAAGGCCTAAAGGGGATGGGACGCAACCCTAAAATCAGGAGGAGCCACATCAATCCGCAGAGACCTCCCTGCAGGTGGGTCAAGTCTGAAGGGGTCAAGCTCATCCACGAAATCGAAATCTAGAAATCTCTAGGAAACCCAGGTACTAGCAGAGCCACATCAATCCGAAAAGACCTCCCTCTGGGTGGGTTAAGCCCAGAGGGGTCAAGCTCAGCTACGAAATCGAAACTAGGTATCCCTAGGTCAAAATTGTAGGGGGTCACCTGGGTCAGCCAGGTCCTGCCTAAAGGTCATACTGACGACAACTACACCCATTTTGCTTTAAGAGGAGGGAGGTGGGTAACTTTTTTTCATGTGTATGTAATGGCCGCCAATTCAAATGTGACCCCTCTGTTATGTCAGTGGACAAAGTGAGGTGGCCTAGTTTCCTATTGGTTGGGTGGCCCCTCATTTCAAACAGAGGCTTATAGAAGTAGTTTAAAGGAGGGTTAAGGTATACAGCAACTGATAGGGCAGGCCCCTAACTGGGCCGTGGCCCGCACAGTTGCCTGGATTTGAGACCCTACCAAGCAATATCTCTGAGGTAGTGAGTTTGACCCTAGAGGTGATAGGTCAAAAGGTCATGGGATGAAAGTGTAAGGCATGGTTGGGAAAATTTTCGTTTATTTACATGTTAGTAGAGGAGTATACAGAAAATTTAAAATATTACATGGTAAGATTTTAAAAGCCCCAAGCCCAGCTAGAAGGAAGGTGGAATGATGCGAGAAAAGGTGGACGGAATGATGGAAGGAGCCTGGGATGCATTTTCAAGGTAGGTCCAGACAGAGGAACTCCTCCAGAGTCCATGGGCCATGATGTCCTGAAGTTTGACATTATTATCGAATGCCAGTGTGGCTCCAGATCTACGAAAGGTGTGGAAACCATGACCTTTGGTAGGGATGTTTCTATGCAATAGAATGCGCCTGAGAGCATCTCTGATGTGTGTATCTATAACTTGTGAATAAGGGTAGAAATTGTTTGCAAACAGTGGGGCAAGTGGGGGGAGGGGTCTCGAGCGAAGGAGAGCTTTCAGAGCTCTGACTGGGCATAAGAAATGGTTCTGAAGGGTGGGGAGTTGAACCCAGTGATGTGACTTGTGGTCTTGGAGCGTTTTTGTCCATTTGATGAGAAGGTGGGCACCTGGGGGGCAAAAATGAGGTCTTTCCTTAGGAAATGCCGATCCGGGTCAAATTTGGAGGCACTGTGAGGGGCGATATTGGACATCCTGAGGAAGGCAAAAAATGCTGTTAGAAAAATAGCTCTATAAAGGGGGGGGGGGTCTGAGAGTGAGTCACAAGACAGGGATATGTTGTATAATGTTGGAATATCAAATATACCCCTGGGAGTGGGATTGAACCTCGAATTGATAGCTATGCTACGCAGGTATCTAGCTATGGCTGGATGGGAGACTGGTGATATATCCCAACTATACAGCCTAGCTCTAGACTGTATGGATGAGAGATAAGAAGAGATAACTCGAGGAGACAGGTGATTTTGATAGAGATACTCCAGAAAAGTGAGAAGATTATGAACTATCATTGTTATTGGAAGTTCCATGAAGATCAGGTAAGATATGAAAGTTCTGAAGTGTAGAGCATGAGCTGACTCAGTAGACGGTCTATATGCTGTGTGAACCCTGGTCCAGGCTGTGTGGAGTAGGGAGGTGGAAGCCATCGATGCCCCTGAAATCAAATATCATATCTAAGATTAAAAAACTGTATGGGTATGTCATGCCATGTGCAAGTATTATGCATGGTTTCCAGGAGGGTTTTATCCACCACCTTATTTGAGTATAGCCTGGACAACAGGTCAGCATGAACATTATGGGCACCCTGTATGTGTTCAATGTGTAGGTCAATATCATGTGAGGCAGTGATAAGCCAGATATTTCTGAGACACAGGGCCAAAAATTGGTCCTTCGTCCGACCTGTTTGGACCACTTGGACTACAGCCATATTGTCGCAATAAAATTTTACCACCGAATGGGTCCATTTTTTGGCCCATACCCTGAGTGCAATGACCAAGTTCAGCATCTCAAGATGCACTATTTTGAGGTCGATTCCAAATAAGTTACAGATAGGTGTAGCATATACCTCATCATTCCATATGCCTCCAAGTCCCGTCAGGGAGGCGTCAATGTGGAGTGAATGACCATTAACTATTGCAGGCTTGTTAATGTATGTGACGCCATTAAAAGATGGAAGGAAAGCCAAGAACCAGGCTAAGTCTTTGAAAAATTCAGCAGTGAGAGATATTTTTCTGGCCCTATTGCTGGCTCTAAACAGAGCCAGCATTCTATTTATAAAAGTCCTAGCCGGTTTAACACATTTATGAATGTATAGTAGTTTACCAAGTAAAGACTGGTATTGTGTCCTAGTAAGGTGACGCCTAGTACTGACGTCAAGGCAACTGGAATAAATGCTTTGTAATTTATCAGGGTGAATACTCAAGGTATTGGCATCCAGATCAATTTGAATACCCAAACAGGTTAGCTTGCGACAAGGGGAAGTCTGCTTATCAGGATTGCTAGGGAGTCCAAGCTCAGTCAAAAGTGACGCTAGGCGTCGGAATTGGCGTTGAGCGTCCGCTTCTGGGGATATGAGGATGTAATCGTCAATGTAGGCAAACATTTTTGCCCCTGATTTAGCCATGAGAAACGTGACGGCGTCGCTGACGCGCTGAAACGACGCACTGCCATGGACCCAGCCGAACGCGACCGAGATGTCAATAAAGATGTCATCTTGCCACTTTATTCCCAACTTGACAGCGTCAGCTGGGTCCACGTGCAGATTACGAAAGGCTCTAGCCACATCAATTTTGGCTATTGTGACGTCGTCGCCATGACTACAAATTTCTTGAACAATGTCGTCTACTGATGGGAACTTTAGTACAAAAGATGAACCATCAAAGGTGAAACTATCAACTTGACTATTTACTGATAGGCCCTGGGGGTGAGATAAGTCCAATATGACCCTACGCTTGTTAGTGTCCTTTGGCCTAGTTAGTAAAGGGGAGCAATGTATTTCCCTATGCTCAGGGGCTTGACCAAACTCTTGTACTGGCCCTAATATGGCACCATGGGACTGTTCCTTAACAAGGTATTCTTGTATAGCCTTTGGGTGCTGTAATGCTGAGAAATGGTTATGTATTTCATGATTGTTGAGTCTGTCAGGGTTAGCAATTGATAAAGGAAATCCATATTCTAAATATTGGAGCAGTTTTTTATCAGGATAATCCTGCAAGAGTCTTTTCCATGCATCTATTTTCAGGCCAGATTTTATGGGAATACGGGCCTGCCTATAATTGGGAAGACCTGAGGAGCGAATCGTGTGAGCCAATTTAATATATTCAGCTACATTTGTTATGTTAACAGTGGGCCTATCAGGGCCAATGAATTCAAAGTCTGTGGAATCAATAGCAATATAACCTCTGGCTTTATCAGGGTCATTAATATCCCTGGCCAGGGATTTGTGTTTCGCAATATGACCTGAGGAATTGTGAATAGGTTTTACATCAATACTTGTTATATCAGCACTCTTGGTATCATTGACCAAAGGTTGCTCAGAGACAGGACTGTCAGCCTGCAAGTTAATAAGGTGATCAATTACCATACCCATATGACATTCATACGTTCTACCATATTGCCTGTTTATAAAGCAGTCCTGGTTATAGTTGTCATAAGCCCTTCTGGCTTCGAGTTTCATACAATCTTGAAATTGCTCAACACAAAAGGCTATGTACAATTGCATGGATGCCTGGATCCACAAGGGGCCAGCAGGACTACTGCAGCAATCCACGAAGGCACTGTGACCCGTTAAACAATTTAGATGTAAAAAATAGAAGCCTGGCGGCTTCTGAGAGTTTTTGTGTAAATAAATGTAATAATGCACAGAGGTGTCAGTGTAATCAAACCAATAAATGTTCGTGAAATCAATGGTACACAGAATTAAATTGACACCTGGTTGTGCTATGTTAGGGTTAGTTTCCCCACGAGGGACCGGCCTATAGTGATTTTCAGGAAAGAGGGTGTTTAACTGCTGGCCGGCAGTGGACCCAGGCATATAATTCATCTCATAGACATTAACTGTAGAATCAATTGCAACACATATATCATTAGCATGAACAGAATGTACTGTGTTGGATTCATGACTGTCATACAAATTCACATTTACAGAATGGACTGGTTGAACTACCTTACTAGTATTTACTACATCAGAGGTAACAGCCGCTGAACTATTATCAGGCAATAATTTTAAAGCATTTTCATCAGTAATATGTTTAGAATAGTAATCAAAAACAGAGTTATTGTGTCCATGGGAAGTCCCTTGAGCGTTGTGTCCAAGTGGTCCTAATCTGTCCTATGTAGTGTTCTGCTGTGTCCTATTAGGTTTTTGCTTGCTGTTACACTTACTCTCAGGGTGGCTGAGCTGCCTTCCTTGCCTATGACAGTGGGCACAAACGTGAAGATAATGCCCATGGTGGGCGTCATGCGAGCATGAAGACTCGTTATAGTATTTGCAAGGTCTTCTGTTAACTGCAGTGGGAGGTAGAGGTTGCTGATGAGCCAAAGCGATTTGCGATGCACTTAAACGGTTAATCGCCCATTGGGTGGAGTCTGCCCAGGCGAGGGTGCCCTCCTCAACCTGGTGCATCGAGGAGGCCCATGCTGCCCTGACAGCTGGCCATGGTAATGAAGATGCATCTCTCATAGCGAGGGTCATCTGCAAGACTGCTTGTTTTGCCTGCCTCGGATCCGACATTGCATATATGTTTGTTAATTGACCAGCAACCCACTGTGGCAAAGAGAGCTCATCATATGTTAATCGCTTTTTCCCGCCTGATGCCTGGAAACCCTCATTGGGCCACCTTAAATGAGGTTGGGCAGTAATCATGTCATGTGTGTTGTAGCGACCAGAACGTCTTGAATTTGGCTTACCTTGGGCAAGGTCAGAGTGGGTTCCAACCTCATATGATGTTAGGATGTTATTTACAGCATCAGCAACCGTTGGATTGGTTCTGAGCGTGTGAAGACTCGGGATGACGGCGTCACGACGTTCATGTTGCTGGGAAGCTTGAAGGTGGTCTTGAATCTGCATCTGTGACAACTGAGGAGCACCCGATGGATGAAGATCTGGATAACTGTGCTGCAGTTGGTGCTGCTGTCGCAGGGAAGTCGGATCCTGTATTCGAGTAGGTGCAATACCACTTGATGGGTCTAGCATGTTGCTAGCCCCATCCCCTTGGTCGGGATTCATCACTGGGGATCCCATCTGGGACGAGTGATTGGGAATGTCACGAGCATGGGACCTAAGGTTTAGTGGAGTCCCTCCTCTGGCAGTTTGCTCGACCCTATCCATTCTCTGGGCAAGGGCTGTGTTAGAATCTTTAATTTCTTGTAGCATGGCCAATATAGCGTCGTTACTTGACGGTTTGGATGAGCCGGGCTGATCATTTCTAACAGTACTCACAGTCTTTACAGATTTCCCGGCCAGCTTCTCAAGATAGGAACCGTCAAGATGTGACGCTTTCCGAGATCCAGTCTTTTTCACAGAAGTCTTGGCTCTAGCCGACGCTGTTACCTTCTTTCTGTCATTAGGTAGTTGTTTCCTTGTTGACGGCATCATGTATAAGCTTAAAACGCTAAAAGAAGTAACTAAAATCACTAAAATCAAATCCTATTATGTAACTTTTCTTCATGTGTATATAATGGCCGCCAATTCAAATGTGACCCCTCTGTTATGTCAGTGGACAAAGTGAGGTGGCCTAGTTTCCTATTGGTTGGGTGGCCCCTCATTTCAAACAGAGGCTTATAGAAGTAGTTAAAAGGAGGGTTAAGGTATACAGCAGTTGATAGGGCAGGCCCCTAACTGGGCCGTGCCCCGCAATTTCTCCAAGAATCATGACATAAAAGGGGTGTTTTATCGCCATATTTGTAACTCATGTTTTGCACAGGATGGCAAAGTTAATGCCCACAGTGCCCTGGACTGCAAACAAAAGCGGGCAAAAAAATGATTAACCCTGGACATGGTAAATAAAGCTCAGTTACAGCCTGATCATGTCCAGGATCAGGTTTCCACTTCAAAATTGTAAAGTAAGTTTCCCTGTAGATATGTATATAATACCTCTGTCAAAAAGAGTGTGTATTCTAATGAATATGGCGCACAAAAATGTGTCTGGAAAACATGGTTTACTAATAGCAATGCTTTTGAACCTGTCCACCCTAGTATGCAGATGTGGTCAAAAAGAATGTGTCAAAGTCAAATACACAAAAATAGCACTTCTGGTTCAGGGGAGGAGCCAACAACGCAAGCCTCCTGAACTGGTCAAGTATGGTGGTAGTACACATAAAGCACACCTGCAAGTTGGAGAGGTCAGGTTTGTTAAAAATCCAGTTATAAATCACTTTTCTTCTTTTGCAGTGCCTTGTTTTAAAAGGTTTGATCCCTTGTATGATCGTGAAGAAAATGTTTGAGACTATGATACTTTCATAAATGTTAATGACAATGTTACTGACAGTGCCTGTAGTTTTGCAGCCCAGGGCACTGGTATTAAGTTGGTCAAGCCATCGACTGAAATTGACAAATTTGATAAAATATTGGTCAAGAGAATGAATTATGACACTATTAGATAAGTAAAAGCATGTAATGACTATATAGCTTGTAAAACTCAGATGGGGGAACCATTTAGAGTTATTCCTCTGTCTCCCCTGATTTATACTGGTCCAGAAACTAGCAATGCCGCTGTATTTGACCCTTTAAAAGTTCATAAGTTGGTTTGAGATTCAGAGTGACCAAATTTTGGGGGTAGGCGTATTCCAGTAGATTCCAAGTTGAATATTACAAATTGGAGGTATCACTTACAAGATTTTTGGGACAAACAATTATTGAACCTACTGGAATACGGCTTCCCTCTCAACAGGAATCTACTGCTTACTTCTACAGAAGAAAATCATGCTTTTGCACAAGATTTTGCTAATGATATCTATACTTATATTGGGGAATGAACTCAAACATGGAGCAATGCTGGGCCCCTTTAAAGACAAACCAATAGATTTGCATGTATCTCCATTCATGACCAGAGATAAGCCAGATTCAGATGTTAGGTGAACTATTGTTGATCTGAGCTGGCCAAAATCTCACTTGGTTAATGCTGGAGTAACCAGAAATGAGTACCTGAGTTCGAAATTTCTTCTGCACTACTCACCAGTAGATGATATTGTAAATAAATTAATTGATTTGGGACCTGGTTCATTTTTGTTCAAAATTGATATTAGTTGGGCTTTTCGTCAGTTAAAGGTTGACCCTGGAGATCTTGACCTTCTTGGTCTTAAACAGTATGCTTATTTCATCAATCAACTGGTACCATTCGGGTACAGACATGGCTCAATTTCCTTTGAAAAAGTGACCGATAGCATACGCTATATCATGAGAAACCATGGTTTCAACAACCTCTTTAATTATGTGGATGATCTAATCTATTGTGATTTAACAGTCAAAAATATATAAAGCTTATGAATTTTTGTTGGAACTTCTTCCTCAGTTAGGTCTGGACATTAATAAAAAGAAGTTAGTCCATCCTACAACCTCTATGATATGCCTAGGTATTCTGGTCGATTCTGAGGCCAGGAACATGTCTGTACCCTCTGAAAAACGTGCAAGCATTGTCAGTATGTGTTATGAATGGCAGAATAAAAATCCTGTTCAAAGAGACAATTACAATCCTTGTTAGGATCATTGCTTTTTATATCAAAATGCGTAAAGCCAGCAAGAGTGTTCTTGAACCGTATGCTTGCATTTTTTAGGCAAATGCATGAACAAAAAATGGCCACCCTGACATCTGAATTTTTCAGAGACCTAAACTGGTTTTGCACATTTTTGGAGCAGTTTAATGGCATAGTTTTTTACCTTTGATCCATTCAGGCTGAGCTACACCTGGATGCTTGCTTACTGGTGGCATTTTTGATAACCAGTGTTATGCTCTCCTAATTCCAATTGTCCACATAGAGATGGTTAACATTGTAGTTGCACTAAAAATTTGGGCTACTAGAAATTACGTATAAAATGTGACAATATGGCAGTGCTTGAAGTTTTGACCTCTGGCAGAACTAAAGATGATATCTTGGCTACTTGTGCCAGAAATGTTTGGCTCTTATCTGTCATGTTTGATATATCTATTCATATTGAACATATTCCAGGAAAGCAGAATGTTGTGGCAGATCTGTTATCTAGATACCAGTTTGATAGCAAATCTTGGGATTTGTTGAGAAGTCATGTTCCGGATGTAGTTTGCATGCCTACCCATATAGATTTAACATGTTTAAATTATGCTATTTAGTTTCAGATTTGTCTCCTATTACAGCCCAGTTGGCCACAGGGTGTACGACCGTTTATTGCACTATTTTCGACCTGATACCCAAAGAACTTACAGCAGAATGTTCCAATATTTCATGGTCTTCCTGGTGGCCTCTGGGCTGTCCTTGGGCCAGGTAAATGTTTGTGTTTTGTTAGCTTTTCTTGAATATCTACACTCCAATGCCTTCACTCTCACCAACATATCCAATTATTTGGGAGATATTAGACGTTTCTTCATTCTGTATGCACTTCCAACTGATATGTTCAAGGAATCCAGATGGTTGCTAAGTCCTTAAAAATTAATAGACCCCTACTTGTAAAAACAGGTCTTGTATTTTCAATTGAAATGCTTCGGGACATAATTATTCAGTCTCAAAAATTTGAATAATCACATGAGACTGCACTATATCTTATGGCTTTTTACTCATTCCTACGCTTATCCAATATTGTATCACATGCTTTCACTGGATTTGATATATCCGGACTTTTGGCTAGAAATGATGTGATTTTTGGGGATTCTTCGGTCTAAAACTAATCACCTTAGGAACAAAGTTCACTATGTGACTATTGCTGTAATTACCCATGCATTGCTTTGTCTAGTTCTTGTCCTTAAGAATATGCTGGCTGCAATTCCTGGATCTGCAAATGACCCATTGTTTGGACCGTAGGCGTGGTCGTTGGTTGCCACTAGCAGACAGTATTGTTAGGAAATATCTCAAGAGGGTCATTAGGGCCCTGGGGTGGGAGCACCAAAAGTATACCTTTTATACTTTTAGGAGGTCAGGGGCCTCTTGGGCGCATAATCATAACGTCCCCACTCAGGCCATCAAGCACCAAGGGACTTCTGACTGTGTGTATAGATACATTTCCTCTGATACTCGCTTCTCCTCTTCTCCCTTCTCCAAGCTTTCAAACAACACATACAGCCTTGATGGGTGTTTAGATGAGCCTTTCTTCTATAAAATTCTTAAATAACTCCTTTTTATTCATTTTTGGCAATGTAAGTAAGAAAATTTGGGTTTTACCCCTTACTGCTTTTCAATTCTGTTAGGTTGAATTTAAACCTTCTTTCAGGGGGCATATTGTCTTACACTAAATATTTTATTGGGCTTGGCCCTAACTGTTGTAAAAACTATCATAAAATTTTGCACTTTTGCATCATATTTAAAGTGCTTTGTGGTTAAATGATTTAAATGTCATAAAAGTTAATCTTGGAGGGCTATCAGACGGTTTTCTATGGCTAACTTTAAGAGTACATTATAGTCTGGTCTATATGAGTCCATTGTTACATAAAATGCATTGATGTTTTGCTTTACAAGAATTTTAGTGTTATGGTATGTGCGACCTTTGACCTTCAACAGAACTGTGACATTTGGTGTGTCTGACCTTGCATGAGATATTGCCTTGAGCTTGACATTTTTACTTGTCCCTAGTTTAACACTGGGATTTGTTGCCTAGTGTAAATGTTCAAGGAGATTATATGGTTTTGATTGCTATGGCCATGACTGGACATGTGTTTGACCTTAGTTGAAGGTCACTTTTGTTGGTATGCGTCTTTCCATGGTCTTTGGTTTGAATCTTGACTAGTACGGTTAATACCCTTAGGTGATTTTTGGGGAGATTATAAAATTGCTGCTCATAACTGGATTTGACCTTATGGTCTCACCCTTGACCTTTTCGTTGACCTTTTGTGTTAATAACAGCTTAATATGCTTGGTCTGTTTTAATGCCACTGCTATAAGAGTTCTTGTAGTTGCTTACATTCATGTTAACTTATGGTGTGGGGGAATGTGCAAGTCCAATATCATGGCCAGATGGGTGCAACGTACCCCCATCCAGCAAGTTTGCCCAATGTAACTGTGAATCAGTCTTCAAGACCTCAGCATAAGACTTACCAGGGGTCGGTTTCATGAAGCCTCCTTAAGATAAAGGTCACCTTTAATTCTAGGATTTCCTTGATTTTCTCCCTCCCAGACTTGTAATCTATTACAGCCAATCTATTACTATTACATTTGAAAATATTCAATCTATTACTATTACATTTAAAATTTTTAAATCTATTACTATTACATCTATTACTTTCTATTACATTCTATTACATTTTGGCGCAAACTTGAGAGGTAATTTTAACACAGAAATAAAACTGACAGGATACTTTATACATCTAATTTTATTGAAAATGCTTCAGATTATGCCATACAAGGATAAAATATCACAAATATATCACTTGGTATATTTACAATTAAATAAATAGTTCCCGTATTTATTCTTTTTAAGAATGACTTGACTACTTGGAGAATTTATGAGAATTCTATACAAAGCCACTTAAGTGCTGTAAATTTTGCAATGAGAGCTATCTTTCTGGCAAATTCTGTGCAAAGCTTTTTAAATGCTGAAAAATATGTTATTGTCAGTAAATATTATCTGGGGGAAAATACACTGTTGTAAAACAATTCTCATATTTATTCACTTTATGATGAGTTGTTAGATTTGAAAAACTCTTATTATTATGAGAAATACTTGATGAGCAGTGTTTACAAAAGAAAACACTGCATTCAAAGAACCCCTTTCTTTCAAATTCTTTGCATGCAGAGCCCACCTCAAAATGATTCAAGAGTGACATTTATGTTTGAAAATAATAACTCCGGTAATTTTATGTAAATCAGTGAAACAGCTAACACATGCCACAATGCTGCCCTTATTATACACAATTATTAGAGTGACCTGTGTGATTGCCTTTCACGTGTCACAGTTTCTCCTTACTCAGAAACATTGAGTTAATCCTTTCAAAGGTTAAATCGGCCTCTTTAAGCCTTTAATAATACCACCTCAAAGACAGTTGTTTTAGAACATTCAATCAAAGAGGGACAATTAAAGGTCCCTTGATATTTCAAAGTTATTTATTTTAACATTTGTGTGCTATATTTAGTATTCTTTGATGACAAGTCGATTATTTGAAAAGTTTATGTATGAATGTTTAAAATGAATTTGCCTTATGAGTGCTACAAAATCAATTCATTATTGTTTTGTAGTTTATTTAAAGTGATGATTTTATGACAATTAATTCATTATTGTATCAAAGTCCATTCAAAGTATTAATTTTTATGAAAACTAATTCATTACAGAATTAAAGTCCATGTTAAGTGATCATTTTTTAACAACCTCCTTCTGAAAAATAGCAAAGGGTAAATTGTAATAGAAAAATAATAGAAAGTAATAGATGTAATAGATAGAATTTCAATCTATTACTATTACTATTACATTTGAAAAATTTCAATCTATTACTATTACTATTACATCGAAGTTGACTCTCATCTATTACTTTTCTATTACTTCTATTACTTTGTTTACAAGTCTGCTCCCTCCTTTAAAAATCTCAGTTTCACAAAGCCTCCTTCCTTAAAGGAGACCTTGAAAACTCCCTTGAATTTCAAGGAAGCTAAGGACCTACCGTAGATTTAAGGAAGTGTCCTTCAAGGAATGTTTATTAACTGTAATGAACATTTTAAGGTGAATCCACCTAAATATATAGAACTTGAAACATTATTGTCAAACCTACATCCACAAACAATGTTTTACTGTTTATTTCACACAATTTGGTTGTTTAATTCTTGAAAAATTGATGTTCAAACTTTTGAAGTGAGAAACATATTCATGGAGTTTTCTTGAACATAAAGGGCCCCTCCCTTACTTTGGGTAAAAAATTGTCATGTGACCTACTGTATTAATTTGCAAAATATAATCACAACCAATCTGCATTTTACAAAATTTATTAAAATATAGTAAAATATAGATTTACTGACTTTACTGATCTTTAGCAGTGTTACAATAAGGACATTGCCTCCGTAAGGTAATTTAGATACAAAATAAGTGCACAAGTACACATGTACTTACAGTGAAAGAAAAACATTGGTGTGGTTATATCTGAAAATGTATCTGAAAATTAAAATATACCTAATGTACCAAGTTTAAAATAGCTAAAATGCAATTTACTCTCTTAATAGTTAAAATAAATTGTGTGAAGGTTATATAAGTAATGGAGGGGAAATCAAGCAGTGTGGTTATACAGGGAATTGCCCTTCCTTTGTTTTAAGGAAAATCTTTGGTAAGGTGGAATAAAGGAGGCTTTGTGAAACAGGATTTAAGGGAAGCCTTGCCAAAGGTTAGAAATCCCCCTTCCTTTACTTTAATGAAGGAAAAAAAGAAAGGAGGCTTCGTGAAACCGGCCCCAGGTATGACAGGTTTACAGCTATCACTGGCTGCTAGCCATCCCTTCCAAGTAGCTCTAGTAGCCAACATTTCCTGCTTCAAAATATTTAAATCAGAAATAGATTGATTATGCACAAGCCTACAGGGATATTGATCAGGCTGTGACTGAGCCCTGGTAACCATGTCCAGGGTTAGTCATTTTTTACTATGGGTACTGACCTTGCCATCCTGGGCAAAACAGGAACTGCAAATATGTCTATAAAACACCCCTTTTGTTTCATGATGTTTGGTGAAACTACAAGAGTTGTCATTAAAATATACACATGGCATTCATTTTGCATGTTTCTGATAAGTCTGGCCTTGTTTTTTTTAATTTTTGGCCACCAGTATTGCTAAGGGATGCAGGTGTATGTCTCTGTGCATTTGCTCTTCGGATCCAATCGATTTTTTCAGTTTCAGCCCAGCTAGCAATCTCGCCTTGCTCCATTTGACAGAGGAGTACTGCATGGCTAGCTTTCGCTGCTTGCCATGAGAAATCATTGGAATCGTCCAATAAAGCAATAAGGTAATCAAGCATATGACCTCTTGTTTGTGAACTTTCTTCATCTCTCATAATTCGACAAAATCCGGCCATCCACTGTGTGATATTTAGTTGGTTATAATTTAACCTATCTTTGGAAGTTCCGGCTAGTACGAATTTACGTGGCCACTTATCTCTTTGGTTTACATACACATCAACCGAGCCTCCCCTCTGAGATTTAATTTTTGAGTCAATACTTTTTTTATTAAGGCCAGACAATTCTTTGAGGTGATCCTCAACTTGCTCTTGAATAAATCTATCATGCCGCATAGTTTGTAAATTTGGCAATTTTTCTTGCAAGTCAGCCTCCCCCTGGGAGACAGTGAGATTTGAACTCACAGTTATAGGTTTACATACAGATTTCTTTGCCCTAGAGCGAGATTTAGGCACAGATTTACTTTCAATGACATTCAAATGCTTACTAATTGCGTCAAGCTGAGACAGAATCTTTGCATTAATCAAAGCCTGATCCGAACTTGTCGGATCCGACTTCCGTTCAACATGTGGTGACCTTTCAGATTTCCTGACATCCAATCTATGTTTTAAAGCAACAGAACCATGATCTGAATCACTACTACTGCCATTCACAAGCGCATCAATATCAATATCGCTGTCAATATCACTCTCAATATCAGTATCAACTTTAGACTGACCCGGGGTTGGCTGTGAAGAAAATTCATGTGAAAATGCACCATCATCTTGAACCTGTAATTCAACCAGAATCTCAACTTTTCTACGCAAATTGTAAGGTTTACCTGCCATTCTGTGCTTCTGACGAGTTGCCATCTACTGAATATAGTGTGTAACCAGAGACAAGACTGTATAACTTGAAGTAAAAACTAAAACAAATACTAAAGAACTAAATAAATAATAAAAATATTTTTTTTGTAAATATTTTCAGCCTTGTTACGTCGACTGCCAGTTCAGATCTGACCATTATCCCCTTGGTCAACCAAAGGGTCAAGCTGCTGACCAATCAGAGGTGCCTAACTGAATAATCAGTAACTTTACAAAAATATATGGATAAATCGATTAAAGTGGGGTGCAGGAGTGATTAAGGTTGACACCTAAATGTCAACCCCCCAAAAGTGCTATGAAAGACCCAGAATATAGGGGAGTGTCTTTGCTCTCACATGTGGGCAAAATCTACTCTCAAGTTCTAAACAACCATATAGTAAGTTATTGTAAGATCACTGATCTATTCTGTGATGAACAATATGGCTTTCGCAAATCACGTTCATATGAAGATCACATTTTTTCCCTTATAACAATAATTCGAAATAGATTAAAGATGAAAAAAGATACATTTGTTGCATTCATAGATATGCAAAAGGCATTTGACTGGGTAAATAGAGACTTTCTGTGGTATAAACTGTTGGCTCATTACATAACAGGCAAAATTTACTGGGCAGTTAGGTCAATATATAACTATAATGAATCTTGTGTAAAAGTAAATACTCTACTGAGTGAATGGTTTAAAGTATCAGTGGGTGTCAGACAAGGTGATAATCTTTCAACCACCCTTTTTGGTATATTTATTGATGATTTAGTGATTGAAATAAAAATATGCGTCTTGGTATACTCTGTGGTTCTACAAAAGTGTCAATTCTATTATACCCAGATGACATAGCTCTTATAGCTGAAAATGAAAAGGACTTACAAAAAATGCTGACCAAACTTGAGGAATGGTGTACAAAGTGGCAACTGCTTTTGAATGCCAATAAAAGTAAAATTGTACATTTTAGAAAGAAAAATAAACAAAAAAGCAATTTTGAATTTTATGTCGGGATATCAAAACTGCATGTTTTCAGTGCATATGAATATTTGGGCATTACACTAAAAGAATTTTTAGATTATCAAGTATGTGCCTTGGAACTTGCAGAAGCTGGAGGCCGGTCACTTGGTGGAATAATTTAAACATTTAAGACTTTTAAGAATATTGGGTTTAATACATTTACCAAATTATATCATACTGGTGTTGTCCCAATAAATGAATATGCAAGTGGAATTTGGGGATTTTGAAACTTTAGGCAAGCTGAAAAGGTCCAAAATAGGGTGGTTCATTATTTTTTGGTGTTAACAGCATAACTCCAATTGATTTTCTAAATGGAGAAACTGGGTGGTCAAGGCCAAAATACAGAATATATTTAAATATTTTAAAATTCTATAATCATCTGATGAATGTGAATAATGACAGATTAACCTATAAAATTTTTGAGTACGATTTACAAAATATCTCAAATGACAATTGGAGTGGAGAACTAGAAAAAATATTAGATGACCTGACCATGCAGGAAAGCTTACTGTCAGGACAAATAGTTGATCTGAAAGCTGCAGACGAAAAATTTAACATTACCAGTGACCTTGAATCACAAGATAGTCTGGGCTGGAAGTCAAAATTAAGAACTTACACTAAATATAAGTTACATATGGAATGTAAAAATTATTTGACTCTCAATATCAATAAATATGAATGCTCAATTCTTGCTAAGTTAAGATCTGGAACCCTGCCATAATATATTGAAAAGGGTAGATATGAAGTAAAAAATTAATGACTAATGAGGTTGAAGATTAAATACATTTTGTTATTAACTGCAATGGTTATACTACAAAAGAACTTATTTTTTTCTCTTATATTTGTAACAATGTGTCTAATATTTTTATAAATTTGGATTCTGAAGAAAAATTTATTCGACTGATGACTCTGGAAAATGCTAGCTTAAAAAGATTTGTAAAGTTTTTGGTTGATATTTGGAAACACAGAAAAAGCATACTTCTTACCGAATAAAAAAAATATATATGTATTTGTTTCAAATTCTGTACTTTCTGTATTAATTAGTGATGTATTAATTAGAGAATTATATTAAAATACTGTTCATTACACATATGTGCATATTATAACGCTCAAAGAATGAAACCGACTTGAAGCCTATCCAGGCTGCGTGTTTGTTTATGTTAAAAAGTTACATTCCCAGGTCCCCCCAAGACAATGAAACCCCAGATTGGGATTATATATTCTATTTATTCATCTAAAATTGTTTGTATATCGTAGTATATAGTATTATTATCACATACAAATCATAAAGACAATGTCACACTTGATATAATAAGTCGCTGATGGAAGGAGAAACCCCCCCAATTATTCCCAATATAAACTATAATCAGTCACTAGCAGTTCCAAATCATAGCACTAAAATATTCATGAGTGTTACATACAATGTTCCATACAAGTTCCTATACAGGTAAAATCCACAAAGTTCCAGTAATACAGCTCCAGGTGATGATATTAGCACATAAAGCAAGAGCAAAAACAAAGTCACAATGATGAAATTCATTATCCCCTTATAACATCCCAGTTCCTAAGGCCATCTGTAAACTTATGGCCCTAAATCTGTTATACCACTACAGACAGGACATCAGGCAGGCCAGCGCCCCAAGCTGAGCAAAAGTCAGTGTGTGAAATCAATACAGTTAAACTTCCTCATGACCTTCATAAGGTCAATTACACAGTTCCAAGGTCAAATAACGCAGATAAACATAGTAAAAGACACCCAAACACCCAGTAGGAAGTAGGGTTAGAAAGCTAGGTGGGCACGAAAAGACTCAGCCACCCTCTAGGTTGCAGACGAGGGATTATGAACATATCTCCATACACATTGGGAGGTCCAGGTCCCCTGGGCCTGGATATCTTGTAGGGGAACTCCATGCTGAAAAGCCCAGGAGGCCCCCGCCCTTCTGAAATCATGGAAAGTAAGGGGCTTGACCAGTGCCAAAGCAGTGGAAACCTGATTAAGATGCTTCCTGGCCATAGAATCAGTCAATGGAGTGAGAGAACCTGCCACAGGGATCTGAAATAAAGGAGATTCCTTAGCAGCAGGAAATAAATCAAACATGGCCAGGATAGCCACCACTGGACACAAGGGGGACTGCCCCAAAGCAGGTATGGTGACAGAGGTTGTTTTACATCTGTCCTGCAATGTTTTGGTCCATTTAATAACAATAACAGCCTTGGAGTGACTAAAAATTACATCAGCCCTGCATAAATGTCTGGAGGTATCAAATGTGGCCACAGAATGTGGCAGAATATTTGACAACCTTAAAAATGAGAAAAAACAAAATGAATACAATGCTTGAAAGACTGGGGTATGGTTAAAATGATGGCAAACCTGTAGAATTTTTAACAGTAATGCATCATCCAAGGTCAAAGTAATATGAGGTTGTAGAGGCCTGTTTATTCTGACTGCTTTTAAGAACAAAGAAATTCTGCTATCTGTGAAAATAGTTGTATTCAGGCCATATACGACAAACATAGCCTTAATACCAGAAATGTGATTGTTTATATTACAAACCGACATACCACTTTGCAAAAGATGTTCCATGTATGCTAGTACATCCAGTGTGGTGGCCTGGGGCAACGACAGCTGAGCCACGACCAAGAACCCCCAAAACCCTTTGAAATATCTAGTATATGCAGCAAGTGTAGCTGGTCTATAACCTGAGAAAATGCGGGTACTGGCAGCACTGGCAAGTATAGCTGTGGCGGCCCCAGGCTCTGGAATACAAAATACATCAAATACTGTAGTTCAACAATGTAAGATCCAAATGTGTGTCCACCCATATGGGTTTTTGTATGTATTGTGCTAATTTTTTAACATTATCGGCAGTCTTATCCCATCTAGATAGCAAATCAGCTACTACATTCTTTGTGCCGTATACATGAGTGGTAACTAGTGTGATATTAAACATGGCTGTCAACAGCCATATATTACGGGCACAGGTGGCCAGAATGTCATCTCTAGCCCTACCAAAGTTAAGTGTGTCAACCACAGCCCTGTTATCACAAAAATTGTAGACTCTCTTATTGGCCCAGTTCTGGCCCCAGAGCTTGAGAGCCACAACAATGTTTAACATCTCTAAATGTACGATATTATAATCCATGATACCTTTAGGCAGAGCGAGTGCATATACTTGATGGCCAAAAACCCCCCCTAGTCCTGTGAGAGAGGCATCTAAAAATATTTCAGCTGCTACAGGCCTGATATCATACATTGTAACGCCATTATACTGTGGCAAGAAAGTGTTAAACCATTGTAAATCTTTGAAAAATGCAAGAGGAAGTGCAATAATTGGTTTATGAGCTTGTTCCCTTAGTACCTGCAACATACGATTCAAAAATACCCTAGCAGGTTTAACACATTTACTGACGTATAACAAGGAACCCAGTAGTGACTGGAGTTTGTTTTTTGTGCAAGTAGAATTTTTTGACCAATTTTTACACATCTGCACAATTTCTTGTAATTTTTCTGGGGGAATACTAATAGTTCTGTTGACAGTATTAAATAGTATGCCCAAGCAAACGGCTTGTGTAGAGGGGGGGTGAAGCGTTTTACTGCTAATGTCCAAACCTAACTGTTGGAGGAGATTCAACAGGAATTGGTAAGAATTGTGAACTGTAGAGGGGAGGGCCGTATATATTAGATCATCTATATAATTTAGCATTGAATTATGGCCATTATTATTCATTATATAACGAACTGCATCGCTGATTTTCATAAAGAAAAATGAACCCAATTTATACCCAAATGGCAGGGACAAATCAATAAAATACTTGCCCTGATGTTGGAGGCCTAAAAGATCTATATCCCCAGGATCTATACATATATGGCGAAACGCTCTGCTTATGTCCACTTTAAAAATATTAGCAGCAGGTCCAATAGCATTTAACTGCTTGACAATTCTATCCACAGTGGGGTAATGCATGTCAAATTCTGAACCCAAGTATATGTTATTATTGACACCGTCATTCACAGCTTGACCTTTAGGCCAACTAAGGTCAATGATGGTACGCCTAAGTTCAGACTGAGCCTTATCTCTAGTCATGAAAGGTGAGACGTGCAAAGTACAAGGTTTTACAAAGGTAAAAGGTTTTTTATCAAAAGGACCAATCATGGCCCCAAATTTTAACTCCTCCTGTATATATTTGTCCACATGAAATGCATGTTCTTTAGCCGATGCATGGTTATCAATAGTGTCACCCAATACACAATTTCTATCAAAGTCCAGGGGAAACCCATATTGTATTAGGTCGATTAACTGCTGGTCCCAGTAACCTTTCAAATGGTGTCTCCAAGCCTCAACTTTGAGTTGTGTGTTAACTGGAATCCTTAATCCCAAAAAATTGGGCATGCCCGACTGACGTATCATTTTATGAGCAGTGATAATGTCAGGGATGGTTTCCCAATAAGTAGGATCTCCAGTAAATAACTTGATGGGAGACAAGGGAACGCAACCAAAGTCCACCCCGTTTTGTTGTTTACATAGCCAGTATTCTGCAAAAGTAGGCGCTTCTGTCTTAACGGAGTCCCCAGCAAGCTGGCAACTCTCATTGCGTTCGCCATTGCGTTGGCCACTGCGTCCCCAACTGCATTTGTTTTGACTTGCCGGGTTGGTGTGTGAAGTGAGAGTGCACTGATTGAACGTGCTATCTGGTTCTATCTCCACTACCAGATCTTGTAACACCTGAAATCTATTTCTGAGTGGTAACCCCACAACTGGACATAAATGTGTAATGGTGGATGCTTTGGGTACAGAAGTCTTCATATCTGTACATCTACTTAGCACCACCTCTGCCTGGTTGTTGACCTTAGCTGGGACAAACTGTTTGGCTAAAGGATTCAAACCCACGACCTTATTGCAGAGTTTGGTATTGTTACTAGCTGTGTAAACCTGTTGGAGTTTGTAATCTGCAATACTTGTGCATACAATTTGTCACTTTTAAAATTAGAAAAAGCCAATGCTTTTTGAAATTCTTGTCAAAGTGCATTCTTATCAAGGTTGCATAACTTCTCTACACTATGTGCCTGACATTTACTATTATAGACAAATCTATCTGAGTGGGCACGCCACGGGTGTGACCTGCCCACTGTTACTGGTTTTTTGGTTTGGACTTGCGACAATCTATTTGAGAATGTGGATATGCCTTGCCCTCAGCTGTGAAACATGCCAAACATATATGCCTATATAATACTCCTCTTGTTTCATGAGAATTTTTCTGAAGGCAAGTATTCTTGTTAAAGTAAAGACATGTGAGAACTTTGCCTGCATGCTGTGCCTTATCTTGACCTTTTTGACCTTTTTCAGAGGGAGCAGTGACATGTCTCTGCGCATGCGCATGTCGGATGCGTTCAATTTTGTCAGATTCTGACCAACCACTAATTTCCCCCTGCTCCATACGACAGAGCAGCACTGCATGGCTGGCCTTTGCTGCAGACCATGAGAAATCCTGAGCGTCTTCTAATAAATGAATGACATAATCTAACATGTGTTCACGAATTTTAGCATCAGACTGATCTCTCATGGTCCTACAAAAGCCAGCCATCCACTACACTGGGGATAACTGGTCATAACTGATTCTTTCTTTATTGGTTCCCGACAGTATAAACTGATGGGGCCATTTGACTCTGTTATTGACAAATACATCCACTGGTCCCCCCCTTTGAGATATAATTTTTTTCTTACCTTGACTGATATTATCTGACAGCTGTTTTAACCTTTCCTGAACTTGTTGCTGTATCAATTCATCATTTTTAATTTGCCCGGGAGTGGGGAATGTAGGATGTGTGGAATTAGAAGTGCCACCCAAACCCTGGGGAACTGACCTGACCTGAGTTGCCTTCTGAGTCGGTTTGATTTTATTCGAATTTTTGATTTATCCGAAGATTTCTTACAAACCCGACCCCTTTGTTCAATGTTTGTAAGACGTTCTCCCAAATGTGACAGCTGCTTTAGGATCTGCATGTTAATTTCATTCTGATCTACTGATTTTTTGCTACCCGCAACGCCGTCACCAGAATGACCCTGCTGATCAAGCCTTCTCTGCAAACTACTTTTTGACGGGGAATCATTTTCATTATCAGAATTTTTGAATATACCGCTCAAATCTAATTCCGAATCCAAATCACTGGCACTGTTAGACTGAAATGTAACTTGCCCGGGATCTGGATGGCTGCTTCATAAGTCCTGGGTGAAAAATTCCCCGTCCCCTGCCATCTGGAGCTGCACTGGCAAACAGATCTCTTGATTTCTGGTAGAACGCAAGTTGTATCTTTCCATAAAAGTTCATAAAAGACTAAAAATTGATACTAAATTGATACTAAAAAACTAAAAGTTCTAAAATAAATGCATAAGTGCACGTACATTGGTGGTCGATAAATAATTGATGTGTCCTCGTGGTCGACCAAAGTCAAAGTGACAGAGAAACCCCAATCTGCAAGGCCACTGATGCGTTAACAAATCAAATTCATGCTTACATCAAATGTCATACAAATGATAGCATTAATGTTGCTGCTAAGGTGGACCACAGGAATGAATACCTGTACACCTAGATGTACGGCCACACAATGTAAAAAAAACACTGTCAGTATAATAAAAAAAATTATCTATCTATCTTATCAATTTAATTAACCAGGGGGGCCGACTTGCCCATGGCCGAGTTTTTAGGGTGGGCCGATTTGCTGAGGGCCGATTTGGCAAAAGGCTGAATTGTCCAGTTCCCTGTCATATGTTTTATATACTGTAACAGGCAGCAGGAAAAAATCCCAGAATTCCACACTGCCTAAGAACTCACCTGGACACTGCAGCTAAAGTACTGCTATGGTAATGTATTTGGAACTGATGAGTAACCCAAGGTGGAGTCTTGGAGTTCATCTCACCTCATTAATGCAGGGAAGAGAGATACATGACACTTAAATTTATCAGGTGTTGCTATGACAAAGAGAGAGACTGAATGGTAGAAATAAAATGGCTACCTACAGTTCTGTAGTGGCAGACCTATAGTTTGAGAAGGTTAGTTTGACAATGCAACAGATACTCTACAAGACACCAGAAACCACCTTTAATTCTCATTCTTTCTTCTACTGATGGTCGATTGTGACACATGAAATCGTTAAGCTAGATAACATAATTCTACAGCCAACAAAAATAATGCTGTTACTGCACAGACTCTTGCAGCTCACGAATACTCGACTGTTGCAAACTATGGGTGTGCAGCATGACTTAGAAAGAAACCAAAAGGCTAGGTGTCCCAAGCACTGCTTAATCAGTAGATGGTTATTGAAAAAGATCCAGATTTGACCAATATGAGGTACAGACTGGTTTTTCTATGCCAAAAGGGTCCAGTATTAGTTACCATTTTGAATAATTGGTTCGGAAGTTACACTTAACAACAATAACAGAAAGCCAATATGTAACATGCTTGCTCCACTTTTTGATATTTTGTTCTTTTTTACTATCTTTTTTACTGTACACAGTTGTCAAAAAAATTGAATAAAATTTATCTTTGATAAAAGATGTGCCTCAGTTAGATATAATTCTCAGCATTGCAGGAAAAAAGTTTTTGCTTTTGAATTAATTGTCAAACCAAATATTATTTTATTTTACTTGCAATATATCATGTTAAAGTCTCAATATATTATTTAAAAATATTTTGAACACATACACAATTGATATAAAAAATTAAATTGTTAAAAATTATCGCTGAATTATATTTACAAAGCATTGGCTAGAGTTCCTGATATATGTTACACCTCATATTTTCAAGTGTCCAACAAAAATAATAAGTTAGTTTGACCTAAAAACTCAAACTATCACAAAATTTGAAAATATATTACCGTAACAAAGTTCTGTTTAAAGTACATCAACTACACTGTCGAAAAAGTAATAATGTAAATCACAGATGCAAATGTCCGAGTCAATGACCAGTCTAACAACTGGTCTTTTTCAAATCAAAGCACTGGGTGAGAGCAGATGATGCAGTCAATGCATTTGGTCATGCTGCTTGTCTTTTCACACAAGACAATCATGTCAGTGTTCCTGTCCCCTTTTTATCAGTATCAGTTGTAGTAGCACTCAAAGTTTAAAATTAGCTAGGTCTTGTGATAAGTCATGAAAGTAGAGGCCTAGTGGTTACCAAGTTTAGTATCTAATCACAGCAGTCACCTCGGTGTTGGTTTGACCGTGAAATCTGTCAAGCTGAGGACCTGTCAAGATATAGCAAAGGCTGTTGAACGGGTCATAAAAATGAGGGGACCTACCATTAATTTGTGTTCCTATTACCTATATTCTTAAAATTCTCCAGACGTGTATGGTCTTCCTTTTCAATACTTATGACTTCATTAGTTAAAAGTTGGGAAACTGTCATTTACTGTTTTTCCACCCTAACTTTTACAACCCAAAACATACAGATTTCTTAGAGATAATGTGGCAATTGATAAATTAACAAACAGTTGAGCTAAATCATGGTGTGGGGGGACCAACTGTTAATTTAATAATCATACCATCTCTCAGTATACAGTGTAAAGGAAACAGCCATTTACAGTGTTTCAGACTTCTCTGAAGAACAAGTAAATCTTGTTTTATTTATATCCATCTGGTAGAATGATACATTGACAAAGGATAAACAGAGAACAAAATCCCTTCCCATTTCCGGTTACCTATTACCTATTTTTTTGGTGTATGTGTGTGTGTGGTACATGTCCAGGTCCCTGAAAAAGTGTTTGTGTTGGGTTGAGGAAGGGGGGGCATTTTTTGTGAGAAATAGCGCTTGTCCTGGCACTTCAAAGGCCTGTGACGTCATGCATGCTGGTGATGTCACAATTCAGTATTGGCATTGTGGTTAAGGTTTATAATTTTTCTGGTCAATGGTCAAAATAATAAATAATTCAAAACTGCATGACAGGTTCAGATCATAGTCAGTAGGTAAAAATCTAATGCCCTTAGAACATTTGTTTATGGTGACCTTAAACTTCTGACAATAATTATATTGTGTTAACTTATAAAGGCCAGTAAGAAAAGAAAACTACTTTGTGAACTTCATTTTATATGTTAATACATATTATTTAAATTGTTTAAGTTTCTAAGAAAATGGAGAGTGTACAAGGATGCTAATGCATCTTGTACCAATATTTTTAAAATTGAAATTTACTCACAGGTATATACCTACAGAATAATTGTTATATTAAATCATCTGTAATGTATGCTGCTTCATTGCAAAATAAACATATTTTCAGTCCAGGGTTTGAACCACAGACCTCAGATGTGAGAGTTGAGTGTGTTACCACTGTACCACCATGCTGTTAAATCTCCATGCATAATATGAAGTACACTACATTATGACATCATCAACATGTGTGAGATCACAGGTGTTTGTCTGTTTTTCTATGTATAGCATTAAAATAGGTAATAAGTACATTTCATAGTTTTGGAAAATGGAATCAATGTGGGAAGATGCCTGTTTACCCATTTTCTAAAAGTAAGGCAGGCTGTTAACTAGGAAGACAGTGTTTTTCCAGAAAAAAATATAATATAGGTAATAAGAAGATAAATTAACGGTAGGTCCCCTCATTCATAAAACCCCAACTTTGACTTTACCTAACCATCAATGAGTTTAGCGGCTTCCTTTTACAAGCGGCTGTGTAGATTTTTTTTATATTTACACAATACATGTATCAAGAGATTCAATCTTCGGTAGCGTGCCATTATATAGCACACAGTGCTTGGGGACTTAATCACACGGACCTATAAGGTTCTCATGTTTATTAAAAAATGGTAATATACATATACGGGATGGGTTTGAATTGTTACTTCCACTATGCATGTAATTGGGTGAAAATTGAGCTTTTTTCTGTTGAAAATAAAAGCTATCTCGAATGCTCCATAAATACATTTTAGTAGATATCAATGGTTAATTAAACCTGAAATGTTTTTCTTACATTTAGTTACTTATTAGGAGAACCAATTACCTCTGTCTGATTTTCTGGGATGCTGATAAAATGACTAGTTCAAATCCATAGCAAGCACTAAAGCGAATTGTTAAGGGTTTTTGACTTTCTAGGTGGGGGCGTTTATTGCTTTTATCATGACATTGCTCTTAAGAAAACATATTGTATGAAACCACTCTCCCCCACTGTTTGTTTCCGGTATCTTAAAAGCCTCGCCTTTGCAAATGTTGGATTAACATGGCACTCTGTCTCTTAATGTAGTATAAGTATGCAAAATGTGATAGATTCATATGTATACCTTTGTGATGTTAAAATGTATAAAACTATCGGTTTGGGTGTTTTTCGGTAAGGCTAGAAGCACCATTGACAATACTTCCTGAGTCGTTATACGATTTTTTGTGTCTTTTGTATTTTTCTATTATAAAGGTCAGTCGAGAGCAAGAATGGATCTCTCATTGATTGTGATGTAAAAGGCTAGAGCAGTGAAAAACTGTGTATTTGATTTACATGTAGAGCTACTTTTGATTGATGCCCATCTCTTTTAACAGGAAGGCGCGGCTTGTGGGTTTTAGTTTCAGTCATTTTTTAATAGTGAGGGTCACGCTTCATTGTTTTCTTAATAGTTCCTGGACTATGTAACTGCTATTATTGTCCCAAATTTAAGATCAAAGTTACAAACCATGATTAAAAGACCCTGCCCATTGATCGAGGTAATGGTCTGGGAATTGACTTAATGAAGCACCAATCACTGGTTTGTTTCTGTATTTGTGAAATATTGTTTTTCTATAGCAAAGCAACAATGAAAAACATTATGTGACAACGAAAGACATTCAAAGTCTTGAAAAGTCTGAAAGTTCTTGCTTTTAATTCTTGTCTTTAAAGTTGTATCTCACCAAGGACCTCTTCTCCTAAACAAGCAATCACGCACATAAACCGTATCAGCCTTGAATTACAAGCAAAAATACTGAAGAATGCTAAAACAAATACAGAGGTTCTTAGAGGTATTGTGGAAACATACATTCTTCCCACCTCTGAAGATGTGGGTTTTTATGCTAGTAAAGACGTTATGCCTGTTTCAGAAAAAGGTTAAATCGTATCCCTTCAAAAAGGCATTCCAACTGAACATACACTCAATCCAGCGTCTCCATGGTACTGGACTTTCCAACCGCTATGGACAGATGATTTTTTTAATTGGATTTTGGTGTTGCACCTTAGAGTCTGCCTGGCAGAGATTAAGCGCCATAAAAGTACAGAATAGAATAGAATGTGTGTTATGCTTTTGTGTGCTTGGTTTTTTTTCTTCAGAATTATAGTTTCAGTTGGGAAGATTCATAACCAGAGTTACTGATGTAAAGTTGAAGTAAGTTTACACATAAAAATTGAGTTTCTTATTTTAAAGGTACATAAGCGCGTATGACATACCTTTATCAAAGGTCAAAGTTGGGGTTTTACGTCCCGTTCAACAGCCAGGGTCATATTGGGACAGGTCCTCAGAATTGCCACTTGTGGGACTCGAACCCACAGAGGTGACAGCCTATGATTAGATGCCAAACTTGCTAACCACTAGGCCACTGAGGACCTCTGACATACCTTTATCAGGCAAGTAACAAGTTAGTGTGTGAGTGTTAGAACTAATGAACTTATAATGGTTAAAATCAAAGAGGGGTCACCAGGGTCAACTTGGCCCAGCTACGACTTGACCATAGTCAGGCTTACAGAATATATAGAGAGATAATTTAAATGGTATTCCCTATAATGTGCAAAGAAAACGAAGTTAGGGTTGGTAGGTATTTGTAAACATACTACTTCTGCAATGACAAAATTAAAGAGCCATATTTCACAATTCAGTTATTGTCATTAATACTCTATTGATTTATCAATTTTTGATAAAACATACAAGAATGAGGAGATGAAGGGATGGAGGAAAGTAATGCATAGTAGTTGGTCAGGATTTTGCACTGAAAACCGACAGACCTCTGCAAGCCACTGCCAACTTTTCCACTACAGAACGTGAGATGTGTCAATAAGTGTGTGTCTCACTACACCACCTTGTCGTCTGGAACAAAATAATGTGTGGAGGTTAATTTGATTGGCATAACCAAGAAAAACAATAAGATTGTCAAAGACAGGCTTTTAAGAAAATCAGTAGTTTTAAGATTGTTCTGAAACTACTTCAGTTCTTCGTATCCTAAAAATACAGTATTTTGACACCATGAACTACTTTCTTCAGCTATTGAAGCAATCCATCATCATATAATCTGTAAACATGTTGGAAGTGCTGTTAAACCAACGTCAGTCTAATCAAAATAGAGCAAACTCTCAACGGTTCAACTGTCTGTTTAATTAATTAATTTTTTTAATGGAATATATTGTATATAACTTAACTAAAACACATTTATGTCACATATAAGAGGATGGGGAGGAGGAGGGATATTGTAACTGGGCCTGTTTGTCTGTTCTTGTGCGTATCTCCAAAAACTATAGATTGAAGGTATTATTGAAGCCTTATTTTCATAGCACATCATATGAGGTTAACCTGTGGTTCTGCCTTCCTCAACGTTAATTCAGATCAGTGCAGTAATCCCTATCCGGAACCAGATTGAAGATCAGAATTTATTCAGTACTTCCCACAGCCGAGGGTTTGTATATGTTTGACAATGTGGAGAAAAGGGAGATGCACATTCAACACAGACAATAAAGAAGAACACTTCAATGACGAATGCAATAAAAGAAAACCTTGGTGTTGTTCCTGGGTGATCTATTGGATTAATTAACTCTGACCAGTCACGAATTCAATTTACCAAGATGCAAAGGACTCATCTCTGAGCCAGGGCTACTTTTATGCACATAGTCTTCAGTAAGAAGATGAAAACCAGAATTAACTGTGTACATGCCAATGGAATGAAGCCTAAATTCACTTTCAGATTATTATTAAACACTGTATATACAGAATATCTCCTTTCTTAGATTCACCACATGTAAATCGAAATTATACATGCCAGATTTGTTTGTGTTTGCTCACTGCTGGGGCTGCACAGTTAGCTTCCATAAAGCGGTTATGCTATTGTTAACTAATTTAAAAATCACAATTTTGTTGTTTTTATTTTCATTCCTCAATAAAACAGCCATTTTGGTGGTTGTTTTGGATCAATTTGGTTTAAATATCAAACCCCTGTCTAACTGCTCCATCCCTACCACCTCCACCATTACCCCCATAAACCCACAAACACTTAGCATAAACAAAATAATCCGGTCCCTCAGTTGGCAAATGTGGTCCATACATTCTATAATATTCCTGTGTTGCCGTCTTTCAGTTCTAGTGTCACAAATTAAAATCAGAAAGTATGGACAAATTCACCCACAACTGGCTGATACTTCTGCTTCATTTGGTGTACCTGGAGAAGTTTGAAAGGCGATCAAATATTTAAATGCTATTGTACTTGCCGTCCTTGGGTTAAGGGAGTGCAGATAAAGGCTGATCAATGGTATTAGAATTCTTATTCACAGACGAGATTGACGAGAATGTCAACAGAGTACTTAGAAACACTCACTCGACCACTAGCCATCACACAAAAGGATGTGAGCGTTAGCAATTGTGAGAATTTAAAATGTGTGTAAACCTTTGACAAAAATGTAGCTTCTGCAAAACAAGATAGTAGATAGATGGAAGTTTCAGCTGAAAGAAACTAGTTTTTTCAAAAATTAAGTTTTAGTTAAAGGCCAGTTCTTACCAAAACAGAATATTAAAGATTGTATATTTTTTTTATAAAATAATTATCTGGTGAACCCTCTTCATCCTTTTTTTGATATGACATTATCCCTCCAGTTGTTAAAAGTGTCAAAACTATATTTTCAGAGTAAGGGTTTTGAATTTTCTGGGTTTTTAAGTATTAGTTTTTATGCATCATAACCATACTCCGCCCTTTCAATATCAATATCAAACTGCTTTTTAGGTATTTTAATTTATAAGCCCTATCTTATAAGTCAAACTTTCTTTTCTTGGATCCAATGGCACCAAAAAAAACAGACTCTTTTGTGAACATAAGACAAAGAGCTTCATTTTGTTTTGTTATGTTTTATCAAATGTTCTGTTCAATCTGTCTGAAAATTTCTGTGAGTCTGTTGTAACTACTTTTGCCAACCTCCCACCTTGGCGATTTTTAGTCACGACTGCCTGAAACTTTAAAATCTATTGGTCTTCCTTATCTTGGTATTGTCTTTGTCCCCCATGATGAACCCCTCTAGTCTGTAGTGCGCTGGTAGTTACGTTGCCCTTAGTCTTCCTATCAGTCATATAATTAGTGATCCTCCCCTTGAAGATCTGTCAAGTATCCCTTTGGCTATTGCAGATTGGCCTGTTACTTCCTACCAAAAAGTAAGAGGGGCTGTAGGGTAGATAAGGGCTTGCTACCACTACTTGTGATAAATAACAAGAACGGTGGGTGGAGCCATTAAGATCATACTATGGTGTGAATTGTGAAGAAACCTCTTTTCACTTTTCAGGAGTCTTCAGACAATTCGTGACTTCCACTACATTTCTTGCCACGGATATGGTGTTGTGGGAAGCCATGGAAGCCATAAATCAGACTCCTGTGAGTTTTCCCTGTGGCAAGATTTCTCACTGTGATAGCAAGTTGGACTCCTCCATCTTGATCTCATCTCTGTCACTTGGTTAAATTATGTGTGTCTTACTTTATGCTATTTTCAGAAATGGTCCAGACAGTTAATGGCCTGTGGTTTCTGAGGTATTTTTACTTTCCCCTTTTAAGACTGTCTTAGTTTTGGGGTTATCATATTGTTAATTTGCAATCGAATACTGCCAATTTTCTCTTAATTTCCCCTACCTCCGTATTTTGTGTAGGAAAGCAGTCAAGATCAGAATAACAAAGGAGGTTGTATTGTGTTCCCTTATATAATGAAGAAGAAGAGGTGTAAGGAATATATGATATTGTAGTCTAAACTCTAGTCAAATATATGGGCAATAGGGGTTAAAGGAGTGTTAAGACATGTGCAAACAATTTTGAGGAAAATATTTACAAATTGGGGACATACACACGCTTAAAAAGCAAATGTTGGAAACAAATTTAAACAAGAGCACTACCTCCTCCAAACACCTCCATTATGACTTATGTGTGAAATGATAAAATGCACCAAAAATTTCTGGACGATATTATAAACCAGATCACCACCCAAACCTTACCCTGTGTTCCTTGTACGATGATTAATATTTCCTGACAGACCCCCAGTGACCCCAATACAATAAGACACCAGATTGGGTTTTAATATTTCTATTTTTAAAATTTCTTTTCTATGCACATGTATAAATACTTCTTTGAATTCATAAACATCTATATGATAAATTATATAAGCTGACCACATAACTTTAAAGCTTGAACCAGTTCACAAATAGCCAAAATATTATGACAGAATGACGACTACCAAGGTCAAGCAATTTCGAATGACCCTGGGTAAAAGGTTGAAAGGTCAAACTGACAAAGTGACAAAGGAGAGGCACGAAGCCTAAAATGCGCATATGAGCACAGACGTGAGGTGCCAACAATGGCACCAGGATTATTGACTTCCGTAGATGGAGGAATTTAAAGGTGTAGGTGAGTCAACCTTACTGGGTCGAGTAATATAAAGTTACAGTGGAGTAAACCACAATATAACAATAATGGAAGAAAGTAAGGTAGCTGGTATAAATATTAGTATTATTGTAGAATTTTGAGGGGAGAGAGGCACCCAAGGGGATGACAAAATAGCTAAGGCAAAATAAAATTTTGAGTTAAGGACCCATTGCGAATCTTACAGCCAGGAAGATCGAAGATGTAAAGGAAAATGTGCAAAATGAAGTCAAATAAAACAAAGTGATGTAGTCAGTGAATTGCTGTCCTTTGCAATCTATCTAATGTATATATTTTTTTACCCTTAAGTGACCGAGCATTATGGCACCTTAATAATATACGTGTTTATTTCCTGAAAATTTCATCAAAACCAGTCCACAAACAAACAAAAATAGATTCCCTATTACTCCTTGGAAGAAATTACAAAAGTACAAAAGTGAAAATTTAAGTGAAATTGAGGTATAATAACAGTCAGTAGCGAGTATGTGGTAAGTATAGATGGCATTTTGAAGACAGGTCACAATCACAGAACATTTTTCAGAGCCTGTAAAACCACATCCTTTGTGCTTGTGAATGGTGCCTGAACATAGAAAAGTGTGTAATCCTTGATTTGAAATTTTTAAAACAGAAACGATTGATCTCAGATTATGTTGAAAGTGCATATCTGTGACAGGGTTGTGTGGAAAGAATGCAACAGAACCTTAAAAATCTGTTTGAAATAAATCTCCCTTTATTTTAATGTAGGAATCTACCTTTTTAGTATCATGATAGCCACAGGGGTCGAGCACTAAGTGAACTTTATTTTTTTGTTATACAGAGAAGAACTGTCTCCATTGAATGACCAGTTTTATATGCCGACTGAAATGGGTTGTCTAAGTCATGGACACTGATATCTTCTAACAGTTGCTTAGCCACAACATGTTCCAACTAGTTTTGATATGAAACTTAGGCTGGATACAGGGCAATAGTTTTTTTATATCGTCCGCAGGAAGAGAAGCCTTCTTGATAAGAGGATTGAGTGACCACAGCAGTTTCGAAACTGTCAGGGACATTTCCCTCTATGAGTGAGCAGTTAGAAGAACTTTGTAATTGTAGTTGGCTTCAACGGTAAAGTCCTGGAAGGTAAGTTAGATGTGACCAATGTTTAAGTATTACTTAAATAAACAAAATTATGTTTACCTTTAGTAAAATTTGTCCATTTAAGCGCTCTTGATAGAACTTCACATATATTTCCGATACTTCTATATTTCCTTTCATAAAGAAAAGCAACAACTTCCTTCAGCAACACACAACTGTTAGAGTAAGATGACTTGCTGCCATCAACTTGCAGGTAGGAACTATATACAGCAGCTCTCACATTTGTCAAGAAAAAAATCATAATGTCAAGGTTTTTAAACAGTTCAAAACATTGTGGCAGCTCACAATGATAGATTGACGCCTATTTCAGGGGACTCACACAGACACATTTTCCTAATCACAGTAAATCAGGGTAACCAAACAGGTCAGTGTGACAAGCCTTTATTGCCATATAAAAATACAGAACCCTCTTATACTCCAGTTGCACTGTTGACATTGCCTGTGACTACTCCAATTATGTCATCTCAAGAGTAATGTTATTTATCATTTACCAGTTACCATTGCAGGGATCAGAATCACAGTGATCATAGATGATCGTCATATTTATTTAAAGTTTTAAAATCCTTTAAAAAATTCTTTACAAATTAGCATTTCTTAAGAGAAGGTTGTTGGTTGTAATGGAAATCTTTCGGTAGTATGACTTACTTTTCTCACTCACAAATCACATGTTTGTAGTTTCCTCGCCTTTGTGCAACATCTCTAATGATACCCGACATGGAAGTTGTAAATTGGCTGGCTTTTGTGGAAAGTATATGGGTATTGTAACGACTTGCCAGATGATGCAACAGTAAAATGTGTAACATTTAACACTACTTCATCTAGTTAGTTCTTTATATTGACTTCTTATGCCTAGCACTAATTAGAAAAAGTATTTAAAATACTTGAAAACCCCAAATCTTTTGGGCATATTTGCTGTATTTTGAGATTGCTTTAATAAATACAAAATTACATGGATATAATAAAACCTGCTTTTACAAAACAATCCATGCTGGCTAGTTTCCATGACATTTTCTTCAAGAGACAAATAATTAGTATTCATCAACAAGTAAGATATGCTTTGTCCTGACACAGAGGAGGAAAGCCAATGAAGACTGCTTTCTTTTTGTAGCCTCTGTATGTATTTAGTATTCTGATGTGAAATCGATTACCATTAAATGACGGAAAGAATATGTTATACTGTAGATATGCAGATGACAAAAATCTTGTGTCTTTCCATCAAGTCTTTCCATTAAGGAAAATCTCTCTAGGGAAAAGATCTGACATACCTGATTATGAATGAGAGAGGTATGTCCCGTTTACGTTCCAGCCTTTGGTGAAACATTCATGGGATGTCTCTTTCTTCTTCCAGTGTAGGTGGATTGAGTTGAGGACAAATTTGGTTGAATGCTTGAATTGTCTCCAAATTCCTTATTGTCATGTTGCCTAATTGTAATTTCATTTATTCTCTCATGAATTGAATCATCAAAATTAGCCCAAAGCATTTCTCCAGTATTACATTGTACTCTTTACTCCAGTTAGGTGACACCTTAGCCCACACCGCCTACTTTTCATTTGCATGACAACAGAGTCAGGGCAATTGACCATCAATATTGTGTGTGATCGTATAATACCCAAGTATGACAAAGTGTAACAAGCACAAATTTAATGACTTAAACAGATTTTGACATAAAACGTATTCTCATTTAAAGTCATCTTAAGATTGAAATAAACTTTAATGTTTTAATTGTTGGCATTCAGGTTTTTCATTCTCTTAACCTACGACAATCTTTATTCACTGGTAAACAGAGCTTTTTTTAAATTTATCAATATCAAGTAAATTAACTCAAGACAGTCTTGGAGTTGATGAATAACGTGTTTAACTTACCCCTTCAAAGTCAAAGTTGGGGATTTATGTCCCGTTCAACAGCCAGGGACAGGTTCTTAGCATTGCCACTTGTGGGACTCAAACCATACAGAGGTGACAGCCTGTGATTAGATGCCAAACTCTCTAACCACTAGGCCACTGTGGACCTCAACTTATCCCTTCCAGTTATTTCCACTATCACTGTTATCACCATGAACCTTACCTCTTCAATCAACCTTTTCTGAAAATATTAGCAATTACTTTTCCTTAATGTACTATCCAATCCACAAAAGCTCCCACACTACATCATCATAGCACAGTGGGATAAAATATCAAATAGCCTATGGTTCTAGAGAATTTTTAAGATAAGTAGCAAATTTGTTTGTTCTTGTTTTGAAGAATTAAGAAATTCATAAAAATGCCACGATGGATACAATGATATAATTATGTAAAAATCAGCTTACATGCAGTGTAGAACGAAATTATTAGGTAGACCTTAGATTCATTTGTATGTATTAAAGCCTTGTGTTCATCCAAAAGTTAGATCCTCTGCTTCTCAAAAATAAAGCCTGATCATAAATAATTGCCTCTTGTGAGCATAGCGGTAATATACAATATATTTTTTTTACAATTTTCACTAATGGTGAAAAACAAAACTGGGTAGAATGACCTGGACTGTTTTACAGGACACTGAAATTCTGACTTTGTCAAAATATGTTGGTTTACGTGAGTGTGTTTGCCCTTTAAACTTAGAAAAATGCGACTTAATCATATTTACCTGTTATAAATTTGCACTGAATAATATAGATTAGAACATTACAGTCAACGTTATTAGATGCTTCAGATTTTTTATTGTCAGAAACAACTAAATTTATTCTCTATTGCTATTGTTTGACATGAGTTTCTCTATTACAGAGTTTCAGTAGTTGGTAACAGAGAACATTTAATGTTATGAAGTCTTTACAGTTATTGTTCTTACGAGGAGCAAATTAATATAAACCGTCCTAGTATCGCCCACACAGAGTATATTTTTATGAGTCCTAGCCATATTTTAAGAGGTTTAAAAGCTGCAGTAGGATAAGGTCAGTGTGACAGGACATAAATAACTTCATATATGTTATCTGTATTATATATACACCTTTAACACAACATATATAAATGAAATACACAGTAAGAGAAAAATAATACAGTATGATGTAACAAGTAATATTCTCAGCCCTTCTCCCCACCCAATTCTGGAGACAAGCACACAAGCTTGTTGGTGTCAGTGTATTGATTAAATAAATTTCTATATATGCAGCTTCTAATAATTATTACAGTCCAATAAAAATATGTGCTGTTATTTAATCCATGTAAAGTCATGTTAAGCATTGAGGAAACACAAAGGTTACCTGCCATACGCCTCTAGTAAAATTAAGAAAATCTCCAACTGATTTACCAGTGAAATAGGTCAGCGCCCCCTCCCTGGGAACACATAGATAAGATGCTGCTGCGTGTTATAGATTTATTTGATTATACATATCTTTAATGGCAATTAATACATGTGTGTACATGAATACATAACTGCTGATACTAGAGATTATACAGTTCTACTTATATTTACAGTCCATTATGAGTATATATGCAGTTATAATCATAGCAATGTATACATAAATCAATAGCCGTGTCAGATAATCATAGCAATTAATACACTGATTGATTAAAAGTGGTTGATAATGATAATAAAATATAATTAATATATGGAATTCATCACACACCCCGAGCTCACGTTGACTAAGCTGTCCGGGAAACTAGTTAGGAAGACAGGACCCCCCCCCCCCCCCCCCCCGTTATGTTACCCCCAAACATGAAGGTGACCCCACCGACCTCCATTGAGGTAATGAGGAGCACGCAAAGTGACAGAAGGGTGAAGTGACAGGAGGTACACCAACAAGGACAAGGTGAGCTAGAGTTTACACAATAAATTTTATAGTATGATGAATGTAAAGATAAATATATATGTATATGTATGTAAAATACTAAAATAATAAAAATACCTCTCACGCATAAATTGACCTGTGATAAGGGAGAGGCAGGTGGGAAACATGTCTTGACTTTATCATTTCAAAATTCAAACTGAGGAATTTTCCTGGTATGGGAAGGGCGTGACCAATCACCCATAACAAGGTTGATTACCTAGAAACCACAAGTGTTGTAGAAGACTTAAGGTAGACACCACCAATACTAATTGCCCAGGGAGAGGACTGACTAGCATGGTGTCTACTACACCAATAATGACAGTCCCCCCTCCCTGGGAACTCATAGATAAGATGCTGCTGCGGGTTATAGATTTATTTGATTATACATATCTTTAATGACAATTAATACATGTGTGTATATGAATACATAACTACTGATACTAGAGATTATACAGTTCTACTTATATTTACAGTCCATTATGAGTATATATGCAGTTATAATCATAGCAATGTATACACAAATCAATAGCCGTGTCAGGTAATCATAGCAAATAATACACTGATTGATTAAAAGTGGTTGATAATGATGATAAAATATACGTAATTAATATATGGAATTCATCACACACCCCTAGCTCATGTTGACCAAGGTGTCCTGAGAAATAGTTAGGAAGACAGGACACCCCCCCCCCCCCCCCCCCCCCCCCCCCCCCCCGTTATGTTACCCCCAAACAGGAAGGTGATCCCACCGACTTCCATTCAATATGATGAGGAGCACAGAAAGTGACAGAAGGGTGAAGTGACAGGAGGTACAGCAACAAGGACAAGGTGAGCTAGAGTTTACACAATAAATTTTATAGTATGATGAATGTAAAGATAAATATATATGTATGTAAAATACTAAAATAATAAAAATACCTCAAGCCCAACAGCAGCATTATAACATGAACATACTAGGATTAAACAATATCACATAAGGGCAACAGCCAAGGTCTCAGCAATGGCTTCACCTTGCTTTTGATCTTGATTTATGTATCTCCAGACACATTCCGACGTCTAGGAGCCATGTTGCTTGATCTTATGAATAGGGACGTGCGAATTATATGCCAAGGATGCTCCTGAACATCGAAAGGTGTGAAAAGTAAAGAAGTTACTTGGAAATCCCATCTTTACAATTAACTTTGCCAAGACTTTTCTAATTCTTGAGTCTATGAGAACCCTAGGGCCCAAAGACGTGGTCATCTGAAAGAGAGGGTCATGAGGGGATGGATGAAAGTAGCTAAGAACCTCTTTAATCGCTTTGTATGGGCATAGGGGGAGGAAGAAATCTTTGGTAGAGAAAGGATATGTAGCTTGTCCCTGTCCTGCATGGTCTTAGACCATTTCAATACTATTTTGACAAACGTCTTGGTGAAATACACATCTCCTGCAGCCAAATGCCTGGTTTCATCAAAATTGGATGCCGAGTGTGGAGCAATATTAGATAATCTAAGGAAACCTAGATATCCCAGAAGAAACACAGCTTTGGAAACAAAACCCATTGGTATGGTAGCACAGAGTGAGATTAGCTGCTTAAAAGTTTTAGGGTCCATGATATTACGCTTTGGAATTGCAAGCGGTCTGTTGATACAGACAGACTTCAAAAAAGACTTTATAATGATCCAACAGAGAATAGTTCATGTCATACACAATAAACTTTGTTTTAATAACTGAGACATAATTTGACAAGATATGAATGAAAACATTTTGACCTGCCAGGCACTCCTGAAATGACAATATGTGATTGACCATTAAGGAGGACCATTCAATGGACATATACACACATAAGGCTATGAATGTTCTGAATAGAAGAGAGTAGCATCTCTGAGTCTTGGGGCGAAATGCTGTCTGAATTCTTGTCGAAGCAGATGATGACAACTGCGCCATAGCCCCTCGACCTGCTACAAAGCATAATATTCTGTAGTATCAGCCAAGTACAGATAAGCTATATTGTGTTGTCCAAGTCTATCAAATCAAGAGACACAGAGACCCATGTGGGGTCAGGAACATGCTGCAATAATTGTACCACATTTTGGTGGGTATGATTCCACCTTGACAACAGATCTGCCACTTGGTTGTTTCTACCTAAAACATGCACATATGTTAAATCAATGCCCCCAATGGCTGCCAGCTGCCACACGTTCCTCGCACAGGCTGCCAGAAATGGGTTTCTTGTCCTACTTGTGGAGAGTACCTGCACCACAGCCTGGTTATCACATCTAAATAAAATATGTTTCCTGGCCCATGCACCTGCAAAAAGTTTGATAGCTACTAATATGTTCACCATTTCAAGGTGCACTATGCCAAGCTGCTTGTAGCCAACTGGAATTGGCAAATGATAGACCTGGCTGACTTACCTGCCACCTAGACCTGAAAGACATGCATCCAACACTAACACAGCATCAACAGGTTTATGATCCTAAAACGACACACCATTGATTTTTTTAAAGAACTTGGTAAACCAACTAAGGTCCCTGTGAAAATTAGAATTCAGGATAATGGTGTGAGAGTCTTGATTTTGTCTTAGAAGGTCAAGCATTCGATTTACAAAAACTCTAGATGGTTTGACACACTTATGTATGTAAATCAGGTGACCAAGTAAGGACTTGAGTTGTCTCCGTGTACAGGACTTCTTGTTTACCCAGGTTTCTACCATGGACTTGATTTGCTGGAGTTTCTCTTCTGGAATTGAGATGGTGCCATTTGCTGAATCGATTAGGACACCCAAGCATATAGCTTTGGTGTTTGGTTCTACCAACTTTTTAGATAGTGAAACCAAGGTCTTGTAGGAGAGTATATAAACAGTTGAATGATATTTTGGGCATGGTGGGGGTGCCTACCCCAATAAAATCATTGACATAGTTAATAACTTGGTAACCTTTGGTTGTAAAAATGTAGCGCACAGCATCACTTAGACTTTGGAAAATCTGCATTCCATGCCTGCTCCCGAATGGAACGCAGGTATCAATAAAGTCCTCATCTTGTCAGTGGAGTGATAACAAGTCATAGTCAGCTGGGTCTACTTTAACATGTCGAAAAGCACGACTCACATCAATTTTGAAGAGGTGAGACCCACGGCCCCAGTAATATTGTCCACTGTTGGAAACGACAAGGCAAAGTCTGTGCCGAGATATGAGTCCTGTATACCATCATTAGTTGTATAACCTTTCGGCCAGGATAAGTCAATTATGACCCGACGATTTTGAGAACCTGGTTTGTCCCTGGACATAAACGGTGAATGGTGAGCCGATTTTACAGGATTGTTTTTGAAAGGGCCCAAGATGCAACCATGTGAGATTTCTTCATGCAGATACATCTGTATATTATTTGGATAATTTACAGCCGAGGCGTGATTTTGTTTGTCACAATTGGTTGGTTACAATCTCTATTAAAGTCCAGAGGAAATCCGTACTTCAGTAGGTGAACAACTTGCTTGTCCCAGTAATCACCTAAGTATTTCTCCCACACTTCTACTTTAAGTTGTGAATTAACTGGAGTCCGAACCCCTAAGAAGTTAGGGAAGCCACTGGCTTTGAAGTTCTCGCAGTTTTCAACATTAGTTGTTTTTGCATGTTTTACACCGCGTGACACAAAGCTAGTAAAATACTTATCACAACTGTTACCCTTAATGTCAAATAATTTCACACAATCCGACTGCGCATCTTCTCCAAGTGCATGATCCAATGCAGCCTTTTATGTAATTTTGTATGTAATTTTTTCTGACATTTGCCACCGTTATTATCAACACTGTTGACATATTGTTTACTAGAAGTACCAGATGTGACCTGAACGTCCTTGAGACCAGTGCATGTGAAATCAACATTATGCAACACACCCGCCTTGTTTTCAATATTAGGTATATTTGCCACCAAAGCATTGTTACTTGACGGAAATTCGTCCACCATTATGTCACTCTGTGTTTCAAACAACACACTTTGGTTATCAACAATAGAGGTGAGAGAAACTTTTCCTGCACCTATTTCTTTGTGGGTATTGTCTTTTGCATCAACTATTTTACCAGCCAATTTAACCTTTGTGCAAGGAACTCTTGGTGCAGTTACACTGACACGATTCTTGTTACCTTGGCCTCTTTCATGATCAAAACTCTTGCTATTTACTAACAAATGCTTTGTTTTGTTTGCCTTGGCCAACAAACCACGCACAACTTTTTTGTCCACTGAAGAGCCATAGAAAACATGTGTTCTTACACTAATATCGGCCACGTCATTGTTTTGTTTATCAATATTCACAGAACCATTCGTACTACATGTAACCGCCCTTGAAAACTTTTTTTAACTCTATGGTCCTGTGCTCGAACCTGTGACTTACTATTACACTCACTGCTGCTGCCACCACTGTCATTCAATGGTGAGCAGCACTGCCCTCGTTTTTGGAAACTTCTTTTTGTTGTTACAGTCTTTTTCAGAATGATGTAATTGCTTGCCTTGACTTAAACAGAACGCACATATGTGCCTTTGCATTCTCCATTAAATTCATGGTCTTTGTCAAATTGACAACTGTTCTGCTGGAAAGCTTTGCCGAACCATGGCTTTTTCACAACGTCATTCTTGGACCAAACCTGCTTTGACAGATAAATGTTCTTTTGGGCATGGGCCCTTCTCAACCTATCTAAGCGACTCGTGTGTTGCCACCCCAGAAGCCCTCTCTCCATCTCACATAAGATGACTGCATGCGTAGCTTTAGCATTCGACCAAGAGAAATCACTGGCATCCTCCATGAGGTCTGTCAGGTGTAAGAGCATGCTTTCTCTGATAGAATTATCACCCTCCTCCAAAATATTCTTTACAAAGCCCTGGACCAATTGCGGCAATGATAACTGATCGTACGTTACTCTTTGCTTTGTGCAACCACCAAGAATGACGTCGTGAGGCCATGCTACCTTTTTTCCACTAATACTTCAACACCACCTCTTTTAAATTTGATTTTCTGTGAAGTACATTTACCTTGTAAATGTGAACCACATTCAAGTTGCGACAACCTACAACTTGCTTTTGAATGGATGTTGATGACCTTAAATATGAAATATCT
This sequence comes from Sabellastarte sp. h YS-2021, assembly GCA_964017235.1. Classification (NCBI taxonomy): domain Eukaryota; kingdom Metazoa; phylum Annelida; class Polychaeta; order Sabellida; family Sabellidae; genus Sabellastarte; species Sabellastarte sp. h YS-2021. The sequence goes on from OZ024928.1 coordinate 145,997,875, forward strand.
GGAACATCTGATGAAGTTACTGTACTGTCATTGTAAGAACTACCTTTACTTTTAACACAGTTACAACTAGGTTTACTTAACTTTTGCAAGTCATTGGTCTTGTGCCCTGAATCTTTAGCTTGCACTTGCTGCTCCACTTCTACCAGCCTTTCATTCATTAACTGGAGTTGTTTAAAGATCTGTGCCTGTACGTCCTCCCTCTCGTCTTCTTCTGATGAATCCATCTGCGACACTACTGTCATTTTCTTAGCTCCACCTTTCTTCTGGAATACAGGCGATGCTTCAATACTGGACAATTCAGTGTCCGAATCACTGTCTTGCTGAAGTCCTTAGGCCTTTTTACTGGTTTTGCTGTCACTTGGTATATTAGAATCGTCTTTCACTTTCTTGCTACTCTGTCCAGCTAACGTGGGTGAATCACAAGGTTCTTCTAGTATGCTACATTTCTTTCCTGTGGGTGGGAAATGTCTTGAGTCACATTTTTACTGTAATTCTTACCCTTGCCCATATTTGTTTTTCTAAATTTTATAAATCACTGTTTCTCAAAGCACATAAACAAGGTCCTCAGACCTCTGGACGCCTAGATTGACAATTAATACTACTGAATTTGGCTAATAACACCAAGATGACAAATATAGGGTAGACTGTCCCTCAAACCTGGGCATAAAGCCCAATCAAGCAGTGTGTTGTCAAAGAAGGTGTCAACAGTGAAGATTTACATTTATTTGTTGTTTTACATCGCGTTCAACAGCCAGGGTCATATTGCGATGGGTAGTTTACAGGTGGAGGAAACCAGTGCATATTGCACTGTAAACCAACTTTTCAACATAAAGCGCACGCCCCAAGATTCGAACCGGCGGCCTCAGAGGTTGGAGGCGAGAACTCTAACCGCTACACCACCGAGCCCCCTCAACAGTGAAGAACAAAGCGTCGTTCTCTCTCCATAAACCAGGAATCAGTTCTCATATCAGTTCACAGTTAATCAGACCCAGTTATTAAATACTGGTATTAGCATATATTCAATAAAAACAAGCACTAAAATCTGTAAAAATTAAAATAAAATTCCAATGTTCGATCACAAAAAACATGTCTTGACTTTATCAGTTCAAAATTCAAACTGAGGAATTTTCCTGGTATGGGAAGGGCGTGACCAATCACCCATAACAAGGTCAATTACCTAGAAACCACAAGTATTATAGCAGACTTAAGGTAGACACCAATACTAATTGCCCAGGGAGAGGACTGACTAGCGTGTCTACTACACCACTAATGAAAAGTTCCCCAGTTTAATTTTCAACATATAGCAAATTAAAGTTTTGGTACATGAGTTATGCAATAATGTGTTACATAGTGTTAAACCCAATAAATTTCAAGTCTCGTAATTAAAAAATGTCTAACCTATTACACATTGTCTGTACACAATAAATCAGTATACTTCAGTCATTATAATGTAAAAATGTAACGTTATAATGGGATCAATTTCCATAAAACCTTGACAAAAGAATTATATGAAGCAGTGACTTTCATCACCTATGGCTGAGAAGATGAGTAGATGAGATAAGGCACTTGTCACACTCACAAATTCTAGATAAATAATAAGACAATGTGCAATTTCTTGTAAATCATAAGCACATATCATAAGATACTGATTCAATATGGTTTAGAAACATATAATATGTATTGTCATTTTATAAGATACTGATTAAATATGGTTTAGAAACATATAATATGTATTGTCATTTCTATTTAATGTTTGGGTTAAATGAAAATGTTTTATTTGAATTACTTAAGACCAATTGAATGAAATATGTGCCGTTTTAATGAAAAGTCCAGCATTACAATTAGTATTTGCCATAAAATGTTTTTATTAAAATATGAAATAAAGTGTGCAGTGACATTAAAATACTTCTGACCATTACATTAAATGGGCAAGTCAGTATTTGCCCATTTCACAGAATGAGGAAGCAAATACAAAGTAATTTGCCCATATCATAAAATGGACAAGTATGTTGCCAAATACACGAAATGGGTAAAATTCTTGCCTAGTTCACAAAAAGGGAAATTTCATGAATTAACATTTATACAATTTTACAAAAGAAACATGTAAATGTGTAACGTGGTAAAAGTTTAAAACTGCAGCAAAATAATTAAAGGATTACATATAGGTGCATCAAAAGAACTTGCTAGGGAAATAAAAATTTTATGGCTTCTGCATTAAGTTTAAAATATTAAAGTGAATAAGTTTTCCAGAATTTTCCCCTGACCCAGCAGTGCAAGCAAATGAGGATTTGGTTAACAAGTCGTAGCCTTGGCAGACTCAAGGGCCCTTGACTAAATCATAAATTTCCAATGGTACAAGAATATGTCGTGCCCCAGTCACACTGCAGGCGGTATTACTTACATTCATACGCATTCAAAAACCCTGAAAATAATAAAGCCAGAAATTTAGAACATTCCAACGCAACAACGCCTGCAATGTGTATGGGGGATAAAGCATTTCTTTTGGTCACCAATATTGACCAGGGTGGGATGGTGTTGTCGGGGCCAAAGAACTCCCACCAAAAACATAAAACAGCTGGGTTCTGGCAGATTTTTCTGAGACTGATAGATTCTATGTGGTTAGTCAGGAGTTCAGAATTTTTGTTAGATATGTGCTCAATACTTGATTGCCTCTAATGAAAAAGAAAAGCAAGGAAAAGATTAATTCGGGTCCAAGTAAATCTTAAAAAAAGGCTGCAACTGCACAGAGTGGTCAGAGTTGTTTGGTTAACTTTTGTCGAATGAGCATTGCAGGGTGGTGTAATAATAATGTATTATAACTAAGAAATGCTCAATACTTGATTGCTTCTAATGACTTTTTTAGCAAGAAAAAGACTAATTCAGGTTCAAGTAAATCTAATAAAAAGGCTCAACAGCACAGAGTACTCACAAAGAAATCTTTTAAAATTCTGCTCATGGTATATCTATCTACAACTTTGATCCCCCATTCCTTGGAATGAGCAGCGAATTACTAGTTTTCTGTCTGCTTTTTCAACATAAGACACTATTTCTCAACATGAGATAATTCTTTACACTGTTGTAAATAAGCAGAACAAATGTGTCTATGAAGTCTGTCACTGACTCTATGACTTATGTTGTGAACACAGCCACCATTCTAATAAATTTGTTTATTTGGGTTTTAACGTCATTTTCGAAACTGTATTGGTCATATCACAACGGGCAGTTTTGTGGGGAGAGGAACCAAGTACGTACAATTTGTCAAGGTTTTGTACTGTAAACTGCTGACCATTGATAAGAGATAACGATCTTTCCCACATGCAGTGCACTTTGAACATTATAGTTATCTGGCATTGCCACTTGCCACTGGAAAACTACAAATACATAAACAACACACCCAATGCTATGGTACAACAAATTCCCTGCTTGATTCTCAAGAATCAGGCTAAACAAAAGTTCGAAAATATGGTTTCCATCCTTTCAGTGCCTCCCCCACCCAACACACAAGAATATATGTTAGACTGACCCTCTCAGAATGGGTAATCAAGCATGAAGTGTTGTCACAGAGCAATGCTTCTGCAGATGTAAAACCACACAAAGTCTTCTTAGCGCCTGTTCTTCATACAATCACACTACTAAATTGTACAATAAACTATTGGTTATGTTTAAAAACGGTTACATAAAATTGTTCAAATGAAAAACACAATTCAAAATATATACACGGAGCAAGGCAAAAATATTTCATGTTTACAGTTCCAAGAATAAATAAGAATGACTTTCTCCAAGAAAACCCAGAGCCAATGGAAAAACCTTGTAACAATAGAAACCTAGGAAGCCAATAAACACATACTGTTTGTCAACAAATCCCCACTTGTATGGACCAGACTGGTACCCATAACCATACTGACACAATAAAGACTATCATTAGAGGGATCCAGAGGACTGGCATTATTAGTGTCAAGAAATTGCATATGACAGAGCTTGTCCTTTATGAAAATAGCAGTATTTCTGCTATAGTATTGCATCCAAAAGACTTATCTTTTGTTGTATCAATGAAATTTGGTTGAAATAATCTGATCCTGGTAGTCAATATGAGTGTAAAAATATTATCCAAAATGGGTATGTCACGCATCACACAGACAGAACTGGAAAATAAGGAGGTGGAGTAGGATCTTTTTATGATGACTTTTCAGATTTGTTAGAAAGGACAAATTCACTGACAAGTGAGCTATTAATCACTGGGGTCTTTAACATACATGTAGATACAAACACAAGCACTGCCATAAAGTTTAAGGAAACACTTGATATTTTCAACCTGAAACAACATGTGGCAATACCAACACATATGGATGGTCATACCTTAGATTTGATAATATCAAGAGACAATGACCAGCTTGACATAACAAAACCTATAGCTGACACTTAAAAATCAGACCATTTTTCCATTCTATCACATATTGATTTTCCGAAAACAAAGCATATATATATAAAACTATATCATACAGGAACATTAGAAATGTGAATATAACTGAGTTCAGAAGGGATATCAATTCATCAGATCTTGTTACAAATACAGCAACAAAAATTGAAAATTTGGTACATCAATACAACAAATGCTTGTCTGAGTTGCTTGAGAAACATACACCTATGCAGGTGAAGAAATTGTCAACTAATTCTAAATTCCTGTGGTTTGATAATAAAATTAAAAATCAAAAAGTAATATGCAGAAGAGCTGAACAGAGGTGGTTAAAGACAAGAAAACAGGCAGACCTGGACAATTTTAAATCCTGCAGAAACTTTTTGCACAGAACTATCCATGAAAGTAAATTGCAATACCACACCAGTCTCATAAATGCTGACACTAGTAAAAACAGACTGTTTAAAATAGTGGATTCTATAAATAATAAGCAGAAAGAAACTCCTGTGCTGCCAGATATAAACCCAGAGGATCTACCAAATGGGTTCAGTAACTAATTTAAGACTAAAATTGACAACATCCGAAAAGCTTTCAAAGAAAGTACAACATTCTGTGGCTTTGTTGCTGAGACAGACGCAAAGTTGTGTCAGTTCAAAACACAATCTGTAGAAGAAATCAGTAGACTGATAAAAAACAGTTCCAACAAACAATGCATCTTAGACCCTATCCCTACTAGACTGTTGAAAGAATGTAATTCTGAACTTTCCCCGGTTATAACCAAAATTATCAACCTGTCCATTGAGACTTCAACAGTGCCAACAGAGTTCAAAAGCAAGCTGTGGTCACACCTCTTGTCAAGAAGCCAAATGCAAAATTAGAGTACAAAAACTATAGACCAGTGTCAAACCTTCCATATATTTCAAAATAATTAGAGAAGGTGATATCTTGCCAACTGAAGGAATACAAGCAGGAAAACAGACTTGATGAACCCTTACAGTCTGCTTATAAACATTCCCATTCCACCCAAACAGCCCTTTTGAAAGTCTTCAATGATATTCTTAGCAAAATGGATGATAAAGATCTAGTATTTCTAACACTTTTGGACTTATCAGCTGCCTTTGATACAGTAGATCACCATATCCTTGTAAACCATTTGAGAAGCTGTTTTGGAATCACAGAAGGAGCAATCGAGTGGAATCAGTCATACTTGCATGATAGAACTCAGAAAGTTATTGTAAATGGCAGGGAAAGTTCTCCACAGCTGCTGGAATGTTGTTTACCTCAAGGCTCATTGCTGGGGCCTTTGTTTTATTCAGACTATGGCCACTAGATCATCTTTTGCACTCACTAGGTTTCCAGTTTCATTTGTATTCAGATGACTCCCAGCTTATTACATCAATAACTGGTGGCACCCTAAATGATCAGTCAATAGTCATAAATTTAGTTCAACATGGAGTGAAACAAATAGGTGAATAGATGAAACAAAACAAACTAAAATTAAATGAAGAAAAGACTGAATCAATTGTATTTGGCACTAGACGTCAACTAAAAAACCTCAAAATATACTCTTTTCTGCTAGGTGGAGATACTATCTTGAGATCAAACACAGCAAGAAATCTGGGAGTGATTATGGGCCAATACTTGGATATGAGTTCTCATGTGTCAGTTTGTAAAGTCTGCTACCACCGCTTGAGATCAATAGAAAATTCACCAGTTTCTCACCAAAGAGGCTACAAAAACCTTGGTTCATGCAACGGTTATTTCAAAGTTGGATTACTGCAACTCATTACTATATGGAATAAATCAGTGCCTCATTGCAAAGCTTCAAAGAGTTCAAAATGCAGCTGCTAGGTTGATTATGCGATGTCACAGAACAACACACACTTCCCCTATTCTGAAAGAACTGCATTGGTTACCAATAAAGGACAGGATCATTTTTAGTGTGGTAGTCAATGTTTTTAAAGCTCTTCATGGCCAATCATCTCAATGTATTAGAAACTTACTTGTTATGAAGAAAAACAAGATTCACTCGTTCTAGTGGAAAGAGTGTGTTGAAAATACCAAAATGGAACAAAACATGTGGCAGAAGAAGTTTTTCAGTTGCAGGACTATATGAATGGAACAGATTCCCACTTTACTTAAGGCAAAAAGACACACTCAAAGATTTTAAAAAAGACCTTAAAACCTACCTATTCAGAAAATCCAATCAATGATGTATATACCAATTCATATATGTATATATTATCAGCCTAGTATTCATACTCCTAAATTGTAAAGCACATAGAGCATACTGTTTATGGTTTTGCGTTTTAGAAGTATTCTAACATAATAATAATAATGATATAGTCTTTCACTCCTTCAGAAGGAGTATAGCAACGTTGGCCTTTGACAATGAGGCTACTTTGGATCACATTAAGCAGCACAGGAATTAGAGGAGTGAGGATATCTGGGTTTGTCTGAGATCTACTGGTCAGGCCTCTGCTACCATTCCTCGTAAATTCCAACAACTCTCAAGTATTCCCACAAAACAACTTTGGACTGGGGGTTTCATTTATTTGACTTTCTTTGGATATACATATATACATTTCTATAAATATTATAACTGCTGATTCTAACATTCTATTAAATGAATTAAAGCCACTGCTGTTGTAAATATTTGATTTAAAAACTTTTTAAAAGTCGCATTTGCTTGATGCATTATTTTAACTTCGGTATTTTTGCTGCAAGCAAGATTCAAATACTTTAGTTCAAATCTTGAATCTTGATGTTTTACTTCATATATTCTTTTATCCAAGCTTAAGGATGTTGTAATTTGGATAAAGAAACTCTAAATAGTAACATTAGTAGTAACTGTTCATTTTTGGTTATATGATTATATGATGTTAATGTTAACAGGATGCTTCATTACACCATTCGAAGATTTCCAGTAGCTTGTTCAGTCCTGTGGACGGGGAAAGGAAACAACTCTGTTAAACTGACTTGGCTTTATTTATTAGTATTGTTACACATTAAAAATTGTTAATAAACAATGTTACTGCTACTAATAGATTATTTCTTTTTTAGTTACTACCATCAATTAGCTTTAACACTTTATTTACATAGTTCCTGATTAAGTTTTCAAGTACATAAGACTATATCACTTTTAAGGAACCACAATGCATTAAGAGTTATTTAAGAACATTTCTTATGCCTGTTAACCTGTTACATTGTTACATACTGATTACTTCTTGTACATATAACCTGACATTGCAGTTCAAGGTCAAACCCAGTAAGTTTACTTTCATTATAAAACTACACAACCCAAGGTACTGGTCAAAATCTAGATAATTCATCAACTAGCTATGCCAATAGTACCATCTGGTTGGCTATCACAATGTTATACAACTTGACCTTGCAATGACCTTTAAACTGGAGTTATGTTATATAAAGAAGCACAGCCAAATGAAATGTATTATAACCAAATAAAATGCGAATTAACAAAATGTTAGGCTACCAGAACAGCCATGTACCAGAGGGAGGGAGGGTTTGGGGTAAAACACTGTTTTGGAATACTGGCTAGCGTACACTACCAGCCCCCTCAGTACTAGTTAAATGCACAGAACCCATGCTGTCCACAGTATTTAACCTCAATTGCAGACATCAGGTGATTTTTTCTCGCAATATAACTCATGAATATTCATGAGGGAGACCCCAATAGAGTAGTTCAACCTCCCCCACATTGTCAATACATGTGAATCAATACCAACTAACTAGTTTTAAAAACCCCCATAGGAATACCTTCCCCCATCAGGACTGAACCACTGTGCTACACTTCGACGCATCACCCCTACAGTCCTGTGGATGGGGAAAGGAAACAACTCTGTTAAACTGACTTGGCTTTATTTATTAGTATTGTTACACATTAAAACTTGTTAATAAACAATGTTACTGCTACTAATAGATTATTTCTTTTTTAGTTACTACCCTCAATTAGCTTTAACACTTTATTTAAATAATTCCTGATTAAGTTTTCAAGTACATAAGACTATATCACTGTTAAGGAACCACAATGCATTAAGAGTTATTTAAGAACATTTCTTATGCCTGTTAACCTGTTACATTGTTACATACTGATTACTTCTTGTACATATAACCTGACATTGCAGTTCAAGGTCAAACCCAGTAAGTTTACTTTCATTATAAAACTACACAACCCAAGGTACTGGTCAAAATCTAGATAATTCATCAACTAGCTATGCCAATAGTACCATCTGGTTGGCTATCACAATGTTATACAACTTGACCTTGCAATGACCTTTAAACTGGAGTTATGTTATATAAAGAAGCACAGCCAAATGAAATGTACCAAGCCAAGAGAGTTCATAAGAGTGTAGGGGTTATGTAATATGTTGTTGAAAAGCAGAAGCCACAACAGATGCAGCCTTTGGGGTATCTGACAGATATGACCATATTGCATCTGACTTCCAATGACCATGAATTTTTATGTTTTCGAGAGGAACTTTTAATTCTAGGGCCAAAGTGGCACCACTGCGCCTAAAACAATGGAAACCATAATCTTTAGGGTTCAATTTCATTTGTTTAACCATTACTGTTAAAACATTACGAACTTTAAATGCTGTAACAGGAATTCTTTGGTCATCAATGACCAGAAGAAATAGTGGGTCAGTTTGATGAGACTTAACATATTTTAACATACGTTTGACAGTCAAAACTGGACATATTTCTGGAACTTGAAGCTTTGGAACATGAATAATCTTATATGCATCATGAGCCTGCATATTTTTTGCACACTTCAGAATAATTTGCATACCACTTGATGTAAAAATAACATCATGTACCAAAGGAAACCTAGAAAATCAAATGTTTTCACAGTTGTGGGGACAAGAGATGCTAGCCTAAAAAAACCAAAGAACCCCAACAACATAATGGCTTTATAGGTCAGATAATTTGGCATAACCTGTAACTTTTCAACCAATATTTTCAACATTTGAATTGACATTACACCTTTAACCTTTGGTTTCATCACAGAGTTCATTTTTACAGATTTAATCAACAATACTGTTCGTCTAGCTTGCAACGCAACCTTCGGCCAGGCATATATAGAGAAGTAGTGGCCTAACACAGTTACATAGTTCTGTAGTGAAGCTGCAGACAAGGAGTTATGGGCCAGGAACTCAAGAAATGTGATGACTGCTAACTCTGTCCAAGGTCGAAGTATACCCATATACACAGTGAAGGCGACAAAGAGCTTGAAGCTACTGGCATACACAGTACTGGTACGATGACACAAACCCTTCTCAGCTCGTTGCACTGCTTGCTTTGTCAGCCACTGTAGTTGGTTGTTATCTACAAAGCATAGGGGAAAGGCAATATTGATGCTACACTAAGAGGGGTAAGCCCCTCCTGTACAGTAGGTGTCATTAAATATTAAAGTTTGGAAACATATCCTGTACTTTTGGATCATACCAAATACATTTTTTAATTAATTCCACCTGTGGATTGCTTACCATTCTATAAACGTGCCACCTTGAAAGAATATCAGCATAATTATTTGATTTTCCAGAAATATGCTTGACTACCAATTTAATATTAAAAATGGCACAGGTGAGCCAAACTGACCGAACACATGCCATTATAAATGGATCCCGTATTCTAAAAGATTGGAAAGAATTAACTACAGCCTCATTGTCACACCAAATAATACATTCAGAATTCAACAATAATTTTGCCCAAGTTCTTCAATGACTTGTATAGACAAAGCAAAGTATTATTTTGAACTTAGCTGTAATTGTACAAGTAATTAGATTGTTTGGTTGTATTGTTTAGTTAACTTATGTCGAATGAGCATTGTATGATGCTGTAATAATAATGTGTTATAACTAAGAAATGTTTATTGGTCAGTCTTGTTCCAATTTACCAGATTTAACTTTTAGTGTACCAGACAGTTTGAGTTCAAAATATGATACTTAGCTGTAATATTGCAATTACTTGTGGTTACTTAGGCTAAGGTTTTCTGGTTTAACTGTCATGCGTTTCTGCTAATTGAGGTACAAATGTTTTAACAAATACTATAAGTACTGATAGTTGTATTTGTAATTTAATTGTTTTAACATCATGTTTTAACAATCAACTCCAGAATTGTTAACTGATACATGACACTTTACACAAAATACTCCATTGCAAAATATATTGGATTCTTTCTTATACCTCATACTCCTTCATGTAAATCCCATCAGAGTCATTAATTCTCCGATCTTTTAATAAACCTCACATCATACCATTACAGTTCACTGGTAAATCATAGCAAATGGCAAATGGAGAAGGGGTTTTAATCAAAAACTGCAGCTTGTATTGCATGGTGTAAGTTCCAGCAATTTTGTGCAAAACTCCTCAGTCTATTTAGGAAACACCAAACTACTGTATATTATGTCATGAGTGAAATCCCATGAGTGGATATTATATCTTTCTTGCCCCTCTTTTCTTTTTCTTTTTATTTGGTTTCATTTTGACATTACTGGTACAGATGAAAAACCACAGAAGAATAATTTATTAATCAAACAGTGAGAACAAAATATTCATTGAAAATATATACAACCATTAAAAATCTTATTTTGTACTGATTTGTCAAATAACAACCCAAATAGAGGAATCAGGATATTTAATACCTTGCAAACACTTTTACAGTGCAATGCCCTGATGTTCCATCCCCAAACCTCTCACTAACGTGTCTTTATGGTCTTGTACTATGTCCTATTTTCCTGTAAATTGTATGTACATGGCTTTCGGTTCCACAACAAAAAATCTCATTTAAACTACCCAAAACTGTCTCAGAAGAAAAGCTGAATCAAACAGACATTTTTTTATACAAGCTCAGTCTGTGTCAGACATAAATTTGTCTTCTTTTTGCAAAGAATGTCCTGGAATCATGACACATCTCTCTAAAAACGTTCAAAAGTTAAAAGCTTTGGAAAAACACTGAACTTTGGATCTCCTATAAGTGGGCTAAAATTGACACAGACAAATTTTATAAAAATTTAAGGAATTGCACAATAGTATGTTTATGCTGGTGTACTAAAAAGTCTTTTATTACTTAAAAATTGTAATTCCAAAGACTTCCTCAAATAAAAGATGTTTGTCACAGACAAATTATTTGCAATCATTTCTTACAAAAAAGATGAAAAATTTGGATAGAAATATTCAGTTTCAGTTCAGTTTAGCAGAGCAAAAACACTGGAACAGTAATACATATGTTCCATTTCCAATTTTAATGTGTGACTGGCCCCATGACCCATGACTGGTCAATTACTGAGAGTGTCGATTTGTCCATTATTTTGGGAGGAAAATCATAAGTTGACAACTCACGTTGTGAGGATAAATTCAGTCAAGGGTTTACCTGTGGTGAGTATTGTTGTCGTGCATTTCTGTATCATGACTTTACAACCTGTAACAAATGTCTACTGTAAAGGCAATTGAGTGGGTTGTGATATTAGTCACTGGAATATGGAACATGTTTGATATTTCTGTAACCCCCTTCCCCCCTCAAAATTCTAGTCAATTGGCTTCACAGGACAGACAATGCTGCCAATCGGCTATAGAAATTGCCAATGGAACCCTGGTAGTAGGTCACAAACTTACACCAAACCCATGACTAATCTCTCAATAGAAAAATGTCATTCTCTCTTTTTATCTTGTGCAGGTTGTACTAGAACGGATTATATATTGTATTAAGTAATCAGTGTTAATTTGTGCTTGAAAACTTTCTTATTTCTAAAATCTTGTCAAGCAAGGTTGCATAAAAACTTTGTTGGGAGTTTCAAACTGACTTTTGTTCCCGTCTTCCTAAAAAAGATGACACAGAACATGTTAATCCTGCTGACAGGTAGACAGCCAAATTATTACTTGTAGTAGAAGTGGTAGTAGCAGTTGTAGGAGTAGCAGTTAAAAGTTGTTCCCTGCATTTGTTACCTTTGCCAAGAAAGATATGTTGTTGTTTGTTTTTCTGTCTGTTTCCATATTTCCAAAATAACTGGAAAAGTAATTGACAAATTTGATGAAAGTTTCAGGACATGTTACACATGGAAGAGATGATTTGATTTTGGTGGTGATCTGGTTTACTCTCTGTATCGCAAATTACTCTGCAAACATATAGTTCTATATATCAGGATTGGTTATTGCTTTTGAAGTATATAGTTTATTTAAAGAATCTGATTCATTGATGGGGATTCCCCAATTTAGTAGTTGTGGTTTACAAAATGTACCAAAATACATTAATCTAGGGAAGTCCCACTGAAGGGGGTTTTCAATTTATTAGCAGCCATTTACAAAACGGACCTAAGGGCAATGATCTAGGGAAGTCTTTTTGTTTCTAGAATGACCAGGACAGTGTAATTCATATAGTGCTTAATCTCGATCATGTGACAGACTCTAAGACGAAACTATACATAAACATATAAGAGTTATTCCATTAATATTCAGGGGCGAATCCAGCTTTTATGTAAGGTGGGGGCTCACATCGAGTAAGGTGGGGGTTCACATTGAGTAAGGTGGGGGTTCACATCAGACATATTATAACTAATGGGGTCAGGGGGGCATGCCCCCCTGGAAAAAAAATTAATTTTTGGTAAAAATAGAGTGCATTTCCTGTAAATTTAACACCATTGTCAAGAAATAATTTTGTACTTTGGGTTGAACCCCTTTACATTATTTTTCAAGGGGGGCTTGGATCGGCTAGTGTAATATAGCCAGGTTATACAAGAGAAGCCATAGGTAAGGTATGAGCTATGACCAGTATGCTTGACATACTTCCACCAGTCAGAGTGACCATGTCTGGTTGTTAAGAGGCAACTGGTCTAGCATAGCTCAAGGAGCCACAATGAAGAAATTTATGGACCAATGTAGAACCATTAGCATAATGTATATCAGCTTCCCGCCCCAAAATTCCCAAGGATATTCGGTTACAATGGTTACCACTAGTTTTTTTGGGTTTTTTTGCAATAGCATTCTTAAATCCAATAAATCAAGGTTTCTACAACTACCAAACTAAATTAAAATATACAAGTCCAGAACTTATAGATTTGATATACAAGTATATTTCAACCATTAAGTACAAATCTCAAATAGAGAAAAAATTGGAGGTCAGAGGCAAAATGACCCTGGCTCTGAAGGTTATAAGATCAGAAATGTTATTTCAATTATTAAATATGTACAAGTTAGGGTGAATATAAAGTAAGTTAAGTATAAAGTAAGATCCTATAAGAAAACTATATAAAGTAATGTTTGAATTTAGGAAGTCAGACTGACTAGAGGAGCCATGCAAGTTGTTAAGTACTAGAAACATGATATTAAACTCATTTGTAGAAAAATCCACAAACCCAAATAAAAAATTTATGTTTTGAAAGGAGAAGAAACTTCAGAGAAAATTTTTAACTTGCTGATATATGTATTGCCAAATCCGATGTCCAGATGCCTTGCACCTTGCACCTTAATATAAGACAAGATTTGTCTAGTTGTTGAATCATTCAGTACATTCCAAACATAAGAGTATTTAAACTGAAAGATGGGCTAACTAGGTTTCGGGTTATACGGTAGCAAGAGCTGTTTTAAAGCAGAATAAGTGCAGATAGCTGATTGCTCAGGGATATTAATCTAATCTTTGAACTGTTATCAACCAATTGAGTTATAGTTCAGCCATGCAGGTTTAAAAAAACATTGGCAGAAAATGTACAGTAAAATCCAACAATATGTCTTTCATAAAGATATTCTGCTTTCAAACACAGACCTAAATCAGTGACCTAAAACAAAATTTGATCTCAATATTATGCAAAGGAGCAGTATTGAGATTGTGAATTTAGCCTTCAGGGCTGACAAATAAGTATGTATCGTATTTACAGAAGTAGAATTTACATGCAAAGATTCTAAAAAGGCCAATTTTACATGGCCACCAATTGTACACAAGTGTCATGTCACTGTTACATTGTTTAAAATACTATTTTATCTTTTTATTTGGCTTCAGTATAAGTGTTCGTGCATCATATCAAGTTAACAAACACATTTTTGAACTGAGTGGTACTGGATTGGAATTTAATAGGTTTCAAGAAACCATACCCGGTCCTGTGAATTATATTTCAAACAGTAGAAAGCATAAATTGAAAGCATTGTATTATTAATAGTCAACTGGCTGTTAAGTTTTTCACACACACTATGCTGACTGTTTATTATTTTAATAGTATTAAATAGTTATATAGAGCATGCCGGTGTAGGTGTTGCATCCAAGATTGGGATGATGTTGTCAGATATGATTAAGTTGTCTGTCAACTGTCCAGGATTCTATGGTAAACAAAAACGAATGGAAGTTCTTGCATATTTGAAGGAAATAAAAGCATCAATTGTGTGCCTGCATAATTGCTATCTACATGAAATCAAAACAAACTGTGGGGTGTTGGAATTCTTTTAAATAAAGATTTTGAGTTTGATATTATAGACATAAAAAGCACAAAGAAGGTAATGTGTTAAGTCTACTAATATCCTTTGACACAATAACAATAAATCTTATCAGAATATATGGTCCAAACAATGAGGATCCCGAATTTTTTAAATCTTTAGAATTTCATTGTTTGTACAAATTTACAATATACAATTATTTTTGAAGGCTTAAATTTAGGTTAGATCCAAGAAAGGAGTGTGTTCACTGCACTGCCAATAACCTTAGAGCTAGAAGTCAGGTTTCAGAAATGATGATGAATAAGAATTTAGTTGATGTGTATCGAGAAATAAATACAAATGAAATGAAGTATTCTTGTTGAAAAAGTAACCAAATAAAAATGGCCAGGTTGACTATCATTTACAGTTGTGACATAAAACAAAGTTATAAGTCTGATCACTCTTGTATAAAATTAATAATTAATCCAAGTAATTTCAGTTACTGGAAAGGTTTATGGATGTTTAATAACAGCCTTCTGAAGCAAGAAAATTATTTAGATGCAAATACATGTAATGTGATTCAGGTTGAAAAATTTAAATATGCATTACTGATTTTGCAATTTTGAATATCTGAAACAAACTGACAATACCATCCAATTCAGTTGTGACAATGAAAGTATTACTTTTACAAATTCGTGAAGAAAGAATCAAATATACATTAAAATAGAAACACAAACAAACTTAAAGAGAAAAAGAGTTGTTAAAAGATTTTGAAGAAAATGATACCTGTAATCATTCACATGCGTTTTCAGAAATCCTAGAAGATAAAAGTCTGGAGCTTGAAATTTTACAGAATGATAAGTTCCTAGGACTAATCAAATCAAATCACTTATGTAATGGCTGGATGAAGGAGAGACGCCTGGCTCATATTTCTGGAAATAAGAAAATACTAATTTATTACTAAAACATTAAGAAAGCTTAAATTAACAGATAATTTGACTATAACAGACAAAAAAGCTTGAAGAAAATTCAGGAATTGTATTCAAAACTGTTAAGTAGTAAACATATTTGCTTGCCCGAACCTTATCTTGTTCAAAATTCTATGATAGATAAAGAAAAAAATCTCTGATTTGGACTTTTTAACAACTCTGAGTATTTTTGTGGTAGGTGCTGTGTTAAAACATATGAAGAAAAATAAAACTCCAGAGGGTGATGGCATATCATTAGAATTTTTGAAGGTCTTTTGTGGCAAGATGAAGTATTTTGTTGTTAATGTGTTATTTTGCTGCTCTGCAACTTCGTTAAGGCAATCAGTAAAAACTTATGTCACAAAAGGCAATAAAGATAGACAGTTATTAAAGAACTGGTAACCTATATTGCTACTTTGTACAATTAGAAAACTAGCTGCAGCAACCATAACAGAATGAATAAACCTTACTTAGACAAAAATTATCTCAGTAAACCAGTCTGGATTTAAAAAATGTCAACATATTGATGAAAATAGTCGACTTGTGCATGATCTGCTACATTATACAGAAAAACATAATTTTCTATGCTCATTAAGACTGATTTTGAAAAAAGCTTTGGATTCTGTTTCTTTTAAGTCTTGATATGCAGCATTGAAATATTTTGGCTTTAGTAAAAATTTTATAAATGGATTCACATTTTAACACATCTATAACTGCATACATCTGTTATTATCTGAAACTGTAATAATTGGCCGGGTCTGCCACCAAGGTGATTCCACTTCACTATATCTGTTTCTATTTGTAGCTGAATGTTTAACTCTATTTATTGAAAACCACAATAATATTACAGGTGTAAAATTGTTACCATTATACTGGATTGGACTCAGCATTCCCTTCAGGCAGCTGTAAATGTTTTTTTAGAAATTTTGGGTTATACATCTGGGCTCAAGTAAAAACTGAAAAAAGCCAATACGGTTGGCAGCAAAAGAGGGTCAAATGAAAAGATGGCATTTTCTTCCAACTTGGTTTGGGATGACTGCAATTTTTCTTTATTGGGATTGAAATTTTCTGTTAATCTATCGAGAATACAACAGAAGACTACTCAAGGTAATAAGTAAAAATAAATGAAATAATCAATCAGTGGAGGTATAGGAATATAATTCCTTTTGGAAAGATTACTGTTATTATAAGTTTACTGTTATCAAATTTTATGCTTCTGTTTATGTATCTACCTGTGACAGAAAAAAAATATTAATAGAAATAAACTCAATCCTTTATAGATTTTTATGGGGGGGTTAAAGCAGATAGAGTAAACAGACTAGATATATGTGGGACATATACAAAAGGAGGTTTACAAATGATAAAAAAAATATATTTTTCATTTTGAAAACAGTAGATAACTGTTTGTGAAATACTGGTTGGATTTTTACTTTTGGATCTGAGTGGTATATTCAGAGAAAAATAAACTAAATCCCTTTTGGGATATTGGGTTGATCTTGAAAAATTTCATCAAATTAAAACAAATGAGGACATATCCAGTAATAGTCTTTGGTGTACTAGTAAATTGGGTGCTTAGGATATTTACTTTCACGATTAGGTTAAAAAGGTACAAATATGATGTCAGATGTTGTAAATGCAGAAGGTATTCTGCTTAGTGTAAATGAATTAAAACTGATGTATTGTTTAAGTATCCATTTCATTTATTACTTCATCATAAGGGCTCTTGTTAAAATGATAGCTGTAAATAAACAGGAAGATAACTTTGATGTATCTAAACCATATATTCCTATTTATGTTAAAACAATAATAAATCCAAAGAAACAAATAAGAGATGCACATCTGATTAACAGAGAAAATAAGCTAATATCTAATGAAGTAGAGTAGTGAATTATGACCAGACTTTTGACGATAAGAATTTTGTTGGAAATCTACCTATAAAAGTTGATTTTCGACAGTTCATAGCAATGTATATATGTGGTTTCAATATAGAATATTGAGAAGAATACCTGGTAGAAATGGCTTGCTGTGTGAAAAGGTGGCACCCTATTTATATAGACACCTGTGATGAACAGAGACTATGAGCCATTTATTTTCTGAACGCTCAAAATATATAGACTTATTGGAAAATATAAAATCATGGATATAATTAAAAATTGATTACACTTTGAAAGTAGATAGCAAAGTGAAAATTTGAACTCTAAGTTTTATATTAATATGCACTACAAATTATATTTTTACATGATCAAGAAATAACTGGCACCTTAATATACCATTTAATATTCCATTTAAAAATATAATAAAATCTAAATATCAAAAACCAGATATGTTATATAAACTAATTGACAATAATGGTAATTTTTTTTAAAAAATTGGTTAGTTTGGAAATCAATGTTTGACAATATATTTGCCAATGTTGTGCAAAATAAAAAATCTGTTTAATGCTACCAAATATGTAGACTTTACATGAATGAGAATGACATAATTATTTACCATGTGTGATCAAATAATTGCTCTGTATTGCTATATGATACATAATATGTCTATTGGTGTAATGATTGTGATATGTAATCGATTTTTGTATACGATTCCCATTAGATAAAAAATAAAATAAATTATACATTTCAATTTTAGATATATACCAAACACCAGGAAAGTCATCAATATGAAAGCATAGGGTTTGTGAGTGGATGGTCTGAAGGCAGAATTCGGTTTGGACTTCACACTAGCGGGTAGCCTTCTCAGCCTCGACTTGCCCACAACAAAGCATAGTAAGTGATCAGTTTACAACATATAGTGTTTCCATATAAAAATCTAGGTCAGATAGTGACACCTGGGCCCACATTGGGTTTTATACTAAGTTTCTTAATTAACATATATCAGCCCTACTATGGAACCACCTAGGCAACATGAAAGCAGTATCATTTCCCAGGCCCCACACGCCCAAGACAATAAGATAGACATTGGGATAAAATATATTTTATTTTTAATAAGATTTAATTTGTAAATATATAATTTATAAGGTACTATGTAAGATATTTAAAATACTGTTTAAATTGTTATGCATAGCGTCTGATATCATGACAACCCTGCCACTGGCAGTACAGTAAAACAGGTAATATTTCCAGACTACTAGGAACCCCCCAAAAATTGTAGGCAAAGCTTCCAGATGCCAACATATGAAATATTGGCATGAAGAAGCACCCAAATTTTAGTAACACAAATAAGGGACAGTGAGACCATTAACAAACAACATTGCAAACCTAAATGCATATGCTTTTATAATATTCATAAAAACCCTGACACTATGTTCAATTTGAACATCAAGTCCCCAAAAATATCACCCAAAATTAAGCAAACCCCAAAGTTAACAACCTGGAAACCGAGATCTCCAGGTTGAAAATTTTGAAACAAAGTTTTAACAATTTATGACTGATTTTAGAAACATTAACAGTGCAGGGCAGTTTGTTATGAATGATCTGCCACAAAAATTATAATTATTTTTGCTAGTAGTGACAGTCCAAGCAATGTCAGTATGTCCCACTTTAGTATTGTATTACACGCTTGCATCAGTATCATATAAATAAACATAAGTATTATAGTAGTTTTAACAGCCTGTTTGCAAGTGTACATTGTAAAAGTGGCAAAAGTCATAAAATACTAAAATAACATAGTCTGTACTTGTGATCATAACAGCGAGATCAAGGCAGCATGACAATACTTAATAGAAATGTGTATGAAATAGGTAATAACAAAGGTCTATGTTTATAGAATTAACCTCATAACCATTGAGATATCGCAAAATAATAGTTATAAGTAAAATGAATATGCAATTAAACTGATGAAGTTGCATAAGCTGGCATAAAAAGGCTGTGCAAAACATTCTGTACGCAGGAAGGGGCAGACAATTTCTTGAACAGAATTCAGGAACTGGCAAAGATCTGCACTCCTGAACCAGCAATAACAACATTCACACTAGATCTACATGAGATGACGTCAACCAGGGTAGCTGAGCAGCCTCTTATAACAATGACTTCTTCCAGGAAACCATTTGGGCAGCCAGCATTCAATACACCTACAACAGAAGAAAAGAAGCAGTATTCTGTTCCAAAAGCCCCATGAGGGGAAGGGTTGTACCCATGAGACAAGAGGGGAGGGTGAAAATATTTTCTTTTCAGTGTGCCCTTGTCGATGTTCAATGTTAAAATGGCAGAGTGTAGGGGCTATTTCAGGGAGGCCCAAGACCTGACCAATGAGGAGCCCTTATGCAAATTAATTTTTGAAATGACTAAACCTAAGTGTGGGAACCCAGAAATGAACTTGATGGCACCTTAATGCCATCCCGCACATTTCCCAGGCCCCACACGCCCAAGACAATAAGATAGACATTGGGATAAAATATATTTTATTTTTAATAAGATTTAATTTGTAAATATATAATTTATAAGGTACTATGTAAGACATTTAAAATACTGTTTAAATTGTTATGCATAGCATCTGATATCATGACAACCCTGCCACTGGCAGTACAGTAAAACAGGTAATATTTCCAGACTACTAGGAACCCCCCAAAAATTGTAGGCAAAGCTTCCAGATGCCAACATATGAAATATTGGCATGAAGAAGCACCCAAATTTTAGTAACACAAATAAGGGACAGTGAGACCATTAACAAACAACATTGCAAACCTAAATGCATATGCTTTTATAATATTCATAAAAACCCTGACACTATGTTCAATTTGAACATCAAGTCCCCAAAAATATCACCCAAAATTAAGCAAACCCCAAAGTTAACAACCTGGAAACCGAGATCTCCAGGTTGAAAATTTTGAAACAAAGTTTTAACAATTTATGACTGATTTTAGAAACATTAACAGTGCAGGGCAGTTTGTTATGAATGATCTGCCACAAAAATTATAATTATTTTTGCTAGTAGTGACAGTCCAAGCAATGTCAGTATGTCCCACTTTAGTATTGTATTACACGCTTGCATCAGTATCATATAAATAAACATAAGTATTATAGTAGTTTTAACAGCCTGTTTGCAAGTGTACATTGTAAAAGTGCCAAGGGCCAGACAAGAAGAAAGACTAAAGCTGTAGGTGTTGTTGGAAGGTGGAGGAAACAACTGAAGAAGAAAGGGGGGCTGATTGGATGTACCTCCATACTGCGTTGGAGGACCATGTACCATGGTGCATGATTTCTTGCAGTGGAACCCCATTTACAAAGGCCCAGGTGGTACCAGAACGCCTGAATGCATGAAATGTTAAAGTAGGATGAAGTTTTAAAAGTATGGAAATTCTTTTAAGATGTTTACGTGCTGTAGAATCAGAGAGGGGGACCACTTTCCCATTGGTTACACAACAGAATAAAGGTGAATTCTTTCCTAAGGGAATGGCTTTGTACATAGCTTGCAGAGCGGCAATAGGGCACAATGGGGAGGACCCCAGAGAAGGAATGGTGATAGTTGTGAATTTTTTTTCTATTTTGAATGGTTTTAGACCATTTGACGATAATTACAGCTGAATTTTCAGAGAAGATGAGATCCCCTCTAGTCAAATGTCTGGTGAGGTCAAACTGTTTAGAAGAATGAGGTAACATGTTGGACAATCGTAGAAAGGAAAAGAAGGCAAATGAGTACAATGCTTTAAAGACTTGTGGATGGGGTAACTGGTCACAGGTGATGAGTATTTTTTGCAATAATGCAATGGAGACCATGCTGTTAATTTTTGGAGTAAAGGGAGCATTTATCTTTAATGACTTTATAAAAAGTGACAATCTGTCATCTTTAAACGGGGATGTATCAATTCCATGTAATAGCCCTTATACCTGCCATGTAGTTTGATATATTTGTTTGTGAGAGGCCATTTTTATGGAGAAACTCCATAAAAGCTAACAGAATAATTGTAGTCACCTGTGAAAAATGCAAGCCTGCAGACAACAAGAAAGCCAGAAAGTCTCTGAACATTCTGGAGTAGGCAGTTAACGTGGCTGGCCTAAATCCATTTTTCAATCTGCCTAAGGCATCTGAGGCCAGGCTAGCCATGGGCCCCATACAATCTGAAAGTAAAGTACATGTTAAATGGAGTCATTAAGCTTTGTAATGTCTATGTGAATTGGAATCCAACTGAACTGAGGCAATAATTCTTGTAATTTAAGAAAATTATTAATAGAGCCTGTCCATCTGGACAGCAAGTCTGCCAATGTATTACGTTGGCCAGGAATGTGATTTACGACCAGGTGGATGTTAAATATGGATGTAAGAAGCCATATATTGCGGGCACATTTGGCCAAGGTAGGATCTCGGGCCTTGCCCTACCTGATGACCTCCACTACTGCCATATTATCACATCTAATTTCAATTCTTTTATTTTGCCATTGTTTTGCCCAAAGTTTAAGTGCTACAACAATGTTGAGGATTTCAAGATGTACTATATCGTAATTTTGAAAACCCAGTGGTATGGTGAGTGCATACACCTCGTTATTGAAGGCTCCACCAAGTCCTTGTAAAGATGCATCTAGGAAGATGGTTTCCTGAATTTCTTGATTATCATAAAAAGTGACACCATTGTATTGCCTCAAGAATGTGAGAAACCAGTTTAAATCTCGTTTGAAATCAATGTTCAGCGAGATGATTTTTCCAGTGTGATTTGTTCTAAGCAATTGCAACATCCTGTTAAGGAAATAACGTGCTGGTTTAACACATTTAGTGATGTATAGAAGTGAGCCTAAGAGTGATTGTAATTGATTCTTAGTTGCCCTTGTTTTAGGTGCCCACATGTTACACATGTTAATAATTTCTTCAAATTTTTGAGGGGGAATGGCCAAAGTTTTATTTAGGACATCAATCTCGATTCCTAGACATATAGCTTTGCTAGTAGGAGGAATTAACTTTTTCTGACTGACCTCAAGGCCTAGATCACTCAATAAATGTTTCAAAGTAGTGTATGCTCCATGTATTTCATGTGGAAGTGCCGGATAAATGAGATCGTCAATATAATTGTACAAGTTCGGATAACCGAATTTTTGATCCATAATATACCGTATGGCATCCGTACACCTCTGAAAGAAAACGGATCCATGCCGAAATCCGAACGCCAAAGTTCCGTCTATATAATAGGAACCATGTTTCAGTGCAAGGAGATCTAAGTCCCCAGGGTCTATCCTGAGGTGACGGAAAGCTCGAGTAATGTCTATTTTAAAAATAAGGGCAGAATCACCCAAAGTTTTCAATTTCTCGACAATATTATCTACAGAAGGGTAGTTTAAGTCGAAATAGGTGTTAAGATATTTATCCTTTGCTACACCATCATTAACAGAGTGACCATCTGGATAGCTAAGGTCAACAATGACCCTTCTGTTATCCGAATCCGGCTTATGTCGTGTAAGGAATGGTGATACGTGACAAGGGAACGGTTTCTCTTGAAAGGGGCCGTACATTGCACCGTATTTTAATTCCTCTGCAATATATTTAGAAACATGTTCTTTAAATTCAATTGCAGATTTATGATTGACCTCAGTAGATTTCAACAGTATAGATCTATCAAAGTCAAGGGGAAAGCCGTATTGTAGCAAATCTGGTAATTGCTGGTCCCAATAAGAGGCTAGGTGTTCTTTCCATATAGGTATATTTAACTGGGAAGACACAGGTATTCTCATACATAAGTAATTTGGTAGACCAGACTTTCTAATAATGCTATGTGCTTCTATCATATTGGGGACTTCCCCCCATACGACATCTTCACCCGTATAAAGAAGCAAGTCATTATACGGTATAAAACCGAATCGAGCTTTATTCTGATAAATGCAGCGATTATAGTCTTTAGAGTGGATTTGCTCCCATTTAACTGTTTCTGGAATACATTTTTTCCTATGTTTCGTAACATGAGTTATGTCATCCCCTAAATCACAGGATAGAGACTGTTCACAGGACAGAGGTATTTCATTGTCATTGTTTAAGCTTTTTTCCCCTTCTGTACCTTTGCAATCCATTTTATTTACATTAGTATTCATAGGTACTGGAATAGCTATAAGTTTGCTAGAAGATGTAGCAGGGGAGTTCAATGACTCATCAATAGTGGCCATTTGTTTTGTGTCTTGTACTATGGTACCATTGAGCTCACACTCATCAACCTTATCAGTTGCAGTGGAATGATGACCCAATTTATTCCCAGTTTTGTTTTTATTGCCCTTGAAATGTATGCCTGAACATTCCACCTTTACTGCCTGACCCAATTTGGACCCTTTTCCGTTTTTATTGCCCACAAAAGAAAATTTTTTGGCAGTTGCAAGAGAATCCCCACTATGAGAAACAACCAACTTGCTTGGACATTCCTCCTGCTGGAGTACTTGAAATCTGTTAGCCAACACAAGTGGTTCCATTTCTGTAAGCAATGACATAGTGGCTTTAGAAGGTTTTGATTTTTTAGTTGTCTCAGCCCGAGAGTTTTTTATGGAGTGTACCTCAATTTTTGGTACCGTTGTACGCAGTTGTGGTGACTGTACAGGGTATGTTTTTGAACAAGTTACACTTTTGGTACTTTTAAGCACATCTGCGTATGATTTCACTGACACTTTGTTGTGAAATGCATTAGCCACATGATACCATTGACGCCAATGACTTCTGTTGGCTACCATCTCAACTTGTGCATTTTTGAAATTTTTATTGACGAATATTCTTTGTCTATGGATGGGCATAGTCTTTTGCCCACCCAAAGCTATTCGTTTTTTGAACCCCTGGATTTATTTTTACACTCTACTTCCGAATGTGGGAAGGTTTTGCCATTATTAGCAAAGCAAGAGGAACAGATGTGTTTGTACAGGACCCCCCTTGTCTCATGGGATTTTGTCTGTGAGCATACTCCTTGGTTGTAGTACGTACAAGGCATGGTTCTAGTGGTTTTCGAAAATTTCTTTGTAAAATTTTGAGTTCCATTATTGAAATATTGACTACCAGTCGAAATTTTTTGAGCATTTGCCCTACGTATGCGTTCTATGGCCATTGTGTCAGCATAACTTGTGACTTCCCCTTGCTCCATACGGCAGAGCAATACGGCGTGGCTGGCCTTGGCCGAAGTCCAGGAAAAGTCGTTTGCATCATCCATAAGTGCAATCATGTATTCGAGCATGTGTGCTTTCATTTGCGGATCCGACTCTTCCCGGATAGTTCTGCCAAAGCCAGCCACCCATTGGGTGACATTTAACTGGTCATACGTAACTCTTTCTCTAGTTGTTGCAGAAAGTACAAATTCGTGTGGCCATTTGACCCTATTTTTGACAAGTACTTCTACTTTCCCCCCACGTTGTGATTTTAATTTTGAAGCAGTACCTGTTTTTGCTAATTCTGTTAATTCTTGTAATCTTTCTTCGACTTTTGCTTGCAGAATTACATCCTGTTTCATAGATTCAAGAGTAGTTGACGGAAGGGGTTGCTGGACCGGATTCGATTTTGATTTTTTAGTTTTTTGAACCACTTCAGCCTTTCTCTTCGTGCTTTTAATTTTGGTTTTATCCGATGTTTTTCTACAGTTATTTTGCTCTATTTTTTCCAACCTTTTGCCTAACTTTTCTAATTGAGATAGTATTTGAGCATTAATAGCACCCTGCACATCCAAAGTACTTGCTTTCTGAACGCTGGCACCAGCCGAAGTACTTGGAATATTTTCTTGATCAAATTTGTGAAAAGATCTAGCCGACTTATCACAATTGTGCAAATCATGATCATCATCCGAGTCATGGGACGAATCACTAAGATTCAAACTGAGAGAATGTTCAGAATCAGTGGAATCTTCGTTAGTTTGTTGTGACAAAGTACTGTTTTGCAAAATACTGTTCAAGAATTGTTGATCATCTGAAACCTGAAACTCGACTGGTACTTGAGTACTTGTCCCTTTATGGGACCGCAAGTTGTACTGTTTCTTTGATTGTACAGACATTTCAAACTACCATATACGGTTGTCAGAAATATACGGTTGTCACAATACTAATGAATCACAATAACAGACGTGGACATATAAAAGGTTGAATAAAATAAAGTTACATAACATAAAACACTAAAATATGAATAAAATATACTTAAAACCGACAGTCTGGTGATGTGTCATGTAGATGATGAAAATATTTTCTTTTCAGTGTGCCCTTGTCGATGTTCAATGTTAAAATGCCAGAGTGTAGGGGCTATTTCAGGGAGGCCCAAGACCTGACCAATGAGGAGCCCTTATGCAAATTAATTTTTGAAATGACTAAACCTAAGTGTGGGAACCCAGAAATGAACTTGATGGCACCTTAATGCCATCCCGCAAATTGTGTTTGTCTTGTGTGTGCAAATATCTCAAGTCAATTTCTTTTACCGCTGACCACATCAAAATATTATGGCCTGTTGACAAGAAAAGCAGCTCTGGTTTTTCCAGACTGTAGGACATTTACAACAGCATAATTACTACAATTAATCAGGACTTTCTTTTGAGCGCAGTGATGCTACTTTAACTGCCAACAATATGTTCAGGATTTCCAGGTAGACAATATTGAAAACCTTGTAGATAATTACCATCAACACCATTAATATCAAAATACAACAAAAGCTATTACTTTTCTTACTTTTAAGAAAACTGGGGCCATTAAAAAGTGCCATTTTTGTTCACAAGCCTTACTTATTTTGTTGACAGCAGAATTTGGGGGAGTAGGGGAACCATTGATATTCATAACACTAGAATCATGTATTCTTGTTCTTTTAAGTGCTTCCGCACAAGACTTTGCATTTGATTCAGTGTTGTTGAGTTTTTACTTTTACCTACTCGACAGTGTTACCATTATTACCTGGTGCCTAGTCATACAAACAGATTTCACCTGATAGTCACATGCCTGAAAGTGGTAAAGGCTTTGTCACTGGACATGATAGTGAGCAAAGTTGTAAACATATCTGGTGTTGTATGTTGTATATTTTCTAGGTGATGCCACAGTTGCTCAGGGATTGTTTGCTGAGGGAGAGCTGTGCTCCACTGAAAAAGTGTTGCAAAACATGTGCAAGACTGCAAGGGAAACACATGGATAACTGGAGTCACACAAGATAATTCTGTGACACTCACTGCCATGAAAAGTGGGTTTAGTGGTGAGAGAAGATGCAGTCAAACAAGATAATTCTGTGACACTCAGTGCCATGAAAAGTTGGTTTAGTGGTGAGAGGACATACACATTTCACAAGCCAGCAAGAAAAAAATAAAGCCTTTGTCAGTACAATAGATCAACAGTGGGGTGTTGACATGATGGACATAACAAAAATTGTTGGTTATCATTTCTTTCAGTTTTTTTTTCTCATTATGTATGGACGGTGTCACTAAATCTGAAAATGAAGTTTTTCTTACACTTGCAAAAACCGAGGAACTGCAAGCAATAAGGAAAAATTATGCCTCTGGCAGATAAAAGAAAAAGATTTTGCGAGAGGGTCGCTTCCTGCCTGCTCTATCGGCTCCTGATTTTGAAACTGTTACTCCACTTGATGAGAAATTGGTAGGACTTTTGACACGGCGATGAATAAATGTTAATGGTGATGGATAGCCATTGGCTGGCACTGTAGATGTTGCCTGGTGAATTTTGGCTGATTGCTTTGTTTAGTCAAAGAGACATGGCCATGAAACACAGTTTAGTAATCATCTCGAAAACATATCTGTACAAAGCATACATAGAAATGCTCCTCGGTTGTGAGACTGCAAGCAAACAAGTCACCTCATAGCATAGATGTGGTACCAAGACATAAATATCTTTTCTCTGGACCAACACCATGCGGGATATGTCAAAAGAAAAGAGCATGCCTGTGAAAGTCACTTGATTGATATGATGGAAAATTGCACCTGGACCTCATATTTCAAGATGCTACATGCTCAATCACACACCTATCAATTTGCATCTAATCTGAAGCGAGGATAAGCTTCTTCATAGTCAGCCTGGCAGATTATACCAGCTTTAAAGTGAAGCAAGAGAGTGCACAAGAAAAATATGCTGTGAGAGATTTCATCCTGAAGGGTTCTCAACTGATGAATCCAATAGAACTGAAAAAAATGTTAAAGACCTTAAAACCATCAGGATGGGACACTGGAGTTTTTTCAGAAATAAACTTAGATGTCCAACAGAAAAATGTGTCTTATCTGCAACACCAACTGTTTCCACAATGGAGGAACCTACAGGGTGGCACTCAGCATCAATCACCAAGGCAAAGGTGTCTGCTTTGACTCTATCGATTACCACCTGTGTGTTCTATATGGATTCAACGCATTTTTGAGAGTCATGCCAGACACTGCACTTACAATGATGTTTGACTGCAAAGCTTTTTCTCACTATCTTGTGGACATAACTGTGCATTGTTTGCATTCCACACCTTTGCTGCATATAAATTTTACAAACAAGTTTATTGCAGCCTGTTTATGCCATGTGGAATTCTGACATTGCTTGCCAGATGTTGAACTGGAATATTTCCTTCTGGTGTTAAATGATATGATGGACCACTTGAAGAGTGCAGTGGCTGATCTCTTTAATAAAGGGAGTCCTCATAAAATATATCCGTCATTGCAGTGACCCAGAACGTGTTTCACCAAAGCAGACTCCAGAGAACTATTAGTTTGAATTCATAGAATATGGTCCTGTTTAAGAATCCTAGGGATGACTGCCAGATTCAAAATTTGGCCAGACTGATGTACCCCAAAGACCCATTATACCTTGTGCAAGTGTATGAAAGAGTGATGACCCTGGGACTGTATAGCTATCTTTTCATTGACCTCAAGCAGGAAACACTAGATAATATGACACTAAGAGTAAATATAACAAAAGCCAATGAGCAATATTATTGTCAAAGAAAATAGCAAACTTATATGAACTTTAATGCTTTGTTTGCTTTTGAATGTATTGGACAAAATCATACATTATTTGGCTGGGTACTTATTTTTCAGTGGAGCCCCCACTGGGAAGAGAGGGGGTCAGATTGGTAGTAGATCTGTTCCTTAATCTTAAACATGTTGATCTGACAAAAAAATAGCCTATAGCAACTATGTCATTATTCCAAAAAGCCCCTAGTAACAATGTTTTAATGAAATGGCCTCACCTAACAACCATGACTTCAAATTAATATGCAAATGTGATGACATTATCAACCAATCAAATGCCCGCATCCTGTGATGTCATCACTTTCCATCAGTCAAATGTCTGCAACCTATGACATCATCATCCCCAGAATCAATCAGATTAATATGGAACTGAGATGACACCATCACTCTATCCACCAATCAGTTTCCTCACTCCTCTCATACTACAATCACTGCAGTAATTGAGTCCCCTGCCCACTATAGACTACTTAAGGGGTGTGTGTTCCACTGGTGCCTTCTTGTCGGGAACCATGAATCTTTTGAGGTTCAGGAGCAATGTTTACAGAGTTATTTAGGACTCCTACAACTCTTGATCCCAACCATGGCTCAACCCACCTGGTAACCGTCCTGTCTTCCCTGTCCAGTCTTATCATAGTCACTTAAAGACCCGTCATATACCATCCTGTCGGTAAACACTTGCTCATAAAACAATACGGACTGTACTTGAAAGGAAACCAGCCTGTCATAAACAACCCTGATCTGACTTGGTCGCTTTCTATCAAGTCAGGAAGTCTCCAAGTTTTTAGTCACAGAGTCAGTAACATCACAGTAGGACATGTTGGGAATTCATCAGGACAAGACATAAAAGGAAACTGACAAGGCAATTACAGACAAGCCATTTTGATTTCAATGCATCATTTGGAGTTTAAACCCACGTGGATTACGACCATTAGTGTTCAGATAGGCTTTCCCCTTTTTTGCAAATTATATAATGATTTAGTGAATAGATATAACTTTTGCTAACTAGCTGATAGGCTTTTGTTTTAAGACACTGGTTTGATATGATTTATAATAAGGGTCCTAAAAAGGCATGAAGAAATGTGGGGAAGATAAAAGTACACACAGGCACACCTACAGACTTTGAATTTGGAGATACAGCTGCTGGCATCCAGAGGTGGAAGGAGGACAGAAGAGGGAGGAAGCCAGAAAGGCAGAAACTCCAGTCACAGATGGAGGAGCCAGTGGCCAGAAAAGACCAGGAACTGAGAGGAGTGAAAGTAAAATAGACACAGAGGGTGGAAGAGAGGCTGGCACATCTACTGGGTGTTTAGTGAAAGTGAGCAAGACTTGGTCCAAATCCCATAGGCCTTGCTCTGGAAAAGTATCCCAGTCCAAGTCTTGCCAGTCTCCCAAAGAAATGACAGAGAGGCAGAACTGGATCAGGACAAGTTTAATTTTTTGAAGACAAACATTGAAAGCAAGAGTCTTAGCAAGAGCTCCGAATTTAAGTCACCACAGAGAGGAGCTAGTGCTAGATCAGCCTCAGCCCATGACATTTCATGTGGCTCAAGACAGATACAGACAGTATGGAAACTAGCATCCGGTCTGACACCATCCATCCATTCTCAGCACTGCCAGTACCAATGCAGTGCCCCTGTCTTTAATAGTCAACCAGCAGGTCTTGGATCAGTTTGTGCAGATGAAGATTATGTTCACATCTTTTCTTGTGCCAAAACAGGAGACCGCCAGAATAGCCTTCTGCAACCACCTGGCATTTGAAGTAGAAAACTTGGAGGAAAGAGACTTTCAGACTTTTTGAAATGCCAAAGTTAAATTCATAAGTGGAATACAGAGCAGGGCAAAGAAAAGGACCAATCAGCAACCTACACTTTTCAGGAACTCTAGTACTACTTCCACATATGTGTCAGACTTAGCAGCAGCATCCGCAGCAGCCAGAAGCCACTGCAAGGAAATACATCTTGACTATTCCAGAAACCCAGATGCCAGCAAGCAAGGTCATACAACCAGCACAATAGACCCAAATCCTGTCAAAGGGACAACAGCAAAAGGCCAGCAGACTTCATACTTAATTATCCGGGACTTCAAGACTTTACAAGGTTTACAAATTTTTGCCATTTGTTGTGGTACATTTTAAAAAGTGTGTTTAAGGTGTTAAACATTATTGTGGGACTCAAATAAAAGTTTTTGGAGTAACTGGGTAGTCTTGCAAAGGGCTGATAGATGCCAGCCTCTTCTGTCTCCAGAGTAGTTCGTTGTCACATCTCATATCCTGTCCTTCTGCCCAGCCAATGCACCAATGTGACTGAAGAAATCCTTTAGTAGTTCTTATTGATGCTTTGCCTCCATTGAAGGATTTCTGCAGTTTTTTCAGGCACATATACTACTTATTCATTTTGTAGGGCTGCTATGTCATCTGTTTAGTCTGCCTTGCTGTGTCCTCAGTATGTTGTACAACAGAACACATGTCAAAACAATCTCTCTGATAACCTTTTGATTTGCTCCATTGTGCCCAGTAGAAACCTGAATCTGCTTGCCAGGATTCCAAAAGCATTCTCATGTACCCTCCTGTCCCTGGAGATCCTGTAGTTTGCTATTCTCTCTTCCCATATGAAGGTTTAACAAACCATGGCATCAAGGCAAAGGCATCATCACCGAGCAAAATAAAGGGCAAAGTTATGGTTTATGGCTTTCTTCTTTTCCTGGGTGGTGACTGGCAGGTAGTGGTCCTTGGTTCAGATGAGTCCTTTTAATCTGCAAATCAGAATGAACATCATACTGATACAGCTTGCCAGTAATGGCTTTATGGCTTGTTCTGATAGTTTCCCATCTAGTCATGGAGAAAAGCATCCTGATCCCTAGTTAGGTCCTGTTGGGGAGGTGAAACCGACCCATATTTTTACTTGGTTTTTTTCTGGGTTTTTGTCCACAGTCACCGACTCAGCTAACTGATATTTAAGTTCATAAGTTCGCTTGTTGGGTCAGTTCCAGTGGAACACCCCTATAAAATAGAATATCCAGGATTGGCTATTTTGGTCTTTCACTAATTATTGTCGTGCACATTTTATTAAAAGGTCAGGTGCCCACGCAAATATCCACTGTTATATTACCATATTTGTTTATATTTAATTGATCCCCAGAACTTATAAGTTAGGTCCAGACTAGATTATTTTGACGCAAGTACATTTTGATAATCTTGTGCAGTATCTTTAGGTTATATAACCTTAGTGACCTTTTACTTAAATTGTGGGCGTTAGTAATCATTCCAGCAGCTATCTGTCTTAGGACTCTAAGGAATAATTCTGTTCATAGTTATTACTTCAAGGTCAGATCAGTTCCTATACCGCCCTCTCCTAAAGTACACTATTGATTAATTATATCCAAAATTCCATTTATCAATCCCCTCAGAGGTATCAATTCAAATACAAGGATAAATACATCACACCTTTTTGATGTGTGAAAAATTGGAACTTAAACCTTGATACAATTTTACCCCGTTGTGAAATGTGAAAAATGCATTTCTCACATATTTTATTAATAAAAGATTGTAAACAGCAATGTCTTCATAATAGCTTCATTAACACTAGAATTTAAAGTGTGAAATTCCTCACAGTAGATAAAATTTACTATTGAAAAAAAATGCATTTTATTCTCTTCATTTTTGGGGAAATCCCTTATGCCTCGGTCACACTATTCTGCATTCTGGCCTTGAAAAGAGACCTTGTCTCTTGTTAGTATGTGGTAAAGAATGAGCTGCCTTTTATATTCGTGTACAGTCATACTTACCCTGTTCCCTTAAACCCCCCATCGAGCATATTGTAGTACAGGGAAAAGGGTAGCACTCTGCATACGGGGTGCTTTTCAAAGGGTTATAAAACCTATACAAACATATTGATGCCTGCTGGATGGCGGGGAATGCCGAAATATAAAATAATTCCTTGCCTTTGCAACTTTTGATGGAATTTGGATTTATATCACTCCCCATCCGGTGAAGAATGGAAAATTCCATATTTTTCACAGAATGGTCCTTCTGTGTGAAATGTCTTGAGACTTTCGTTGATTTTGAATTCTGATCAACTTGAACACTCCTAAAGTGCTCATAATCCTTTGTCTGGATGGTCTCTTGGTCTCTCCTCTATATTAGAGACCACATTTTGAGCAGTGAATAATGTAAATTAAGTTGCTTACTTCACATGTGATTTTGACCTTTGATTGTAGGTCTCAACACTTGAATACCTTTTTACTGTAGGTGCTGGTAATATTGTACTTTTTAATGATTTTGGGACAACATGTGCGTCTTCCCTGTCTCAATTGTGGCTGAGGGGGAAAGCAAATCTTTACTGAGTTGAGGGTGTCTCTCAGAATAGGAAGGCGTCTGTATCCCATAATTGGCTTGTTCTCAATTGTAGTGCAACTCGTGAGGTAGTCCTTAATGTAAATCATGCTCTGTGTTGTGCCAAATGTGTTAACTTTTGTTATTACAATATTACTAAAATAGAGTTTATAGTCTTTAAGAATGCTATGCATCAAACCGTTCAGATCTGCTTTGATCCAACCCAAATAAGCACCCACATGACTCCTTATAAAACTGAATCGCAACAGTGAAATTTATGTCCAGGCTAGACCATATATAAGGATGTTTTAGGATGATGGTTATTACCATAGTTCTGGCACTAGGTTAAAATATCACATTGTGACTAGTCGTGTCATTCAGTTATTACTTGTGTAGAATTGGTGCCAATTTTAAGAAATTAATAATTTTTGAACCAACAATAGTAAAAATAACTTTGTTTTCTTTTTCATTTTTCCTTTACCAAGTTTTAATGATGTGTGTTGTCAGACTTAAATATATTTTAAGGTGATCGTGTTAGTGCAACCGATGTTGCACTTACAGTGGTTCCTTGAAGAAGGCCATGTATATATTACAAGGAGCAAAGTTCAGTGTATGTTTTTGCTTAATCTCTGATTGATCCTGAGTGTAGTTGTTTATGAAAAACTATGAAAAGTGATTAACGCATGACTATATTCCATCTTGTGCTAATAAAACATTATGTTATTTGAGCTCAAATGTTACTTGCAAAAGTTTGACTGGATGTCATAGGGAGGGCTAAAACCTAACTTAACAGTACAGTACCACTCAGCGACATGAGAGTTCTAGCTTTGAGGCATTTCAGATGCCAGTTTAAGGCACGAGCATTAGATTTGTTAATGATAATATCGTGATATATGTGTGATATATGAGTGTGGTTTATATATGTAGCAAGTTGTTTTAATATACTTGTATGCTTATTTGTGCCTGCTGATTTGCGTTGCTATAATACTGGAGATGCTGTCTCGCTGAGGAATTGAATTATTCTTTGACAACACCTACCAATCTAATAACAGTTCTTTATCATCTATATGACAGTTTGACAATCAGATACCATTGTTCCTGATGTGTACAGACAATTTATGTCATTCCACTTCAAATCATATTATAGGATAATTCCCAAATGTATCATCGTCAGATTGTACAGACCTTCAGTCGCTTGTGTAGTCTGTTTAGCCCAGATCATAACAAACAAATAGTTTTATTATTTCTGCCAAGGAGATATTAAATTCATGACCATTCATTGGTCTGTTTGTTAGCAGGATTGCACATATGCTACGGGTTGGACCTTCAATTGGATCATTCACTTAGATCCCATGGAGTTTTGACAGTGATCTGGATTGTCATCATGATACAAAAAATCAAATATCTGGATTTTTCCGTACCTGGGCAGAGGTCTCTGCTCTTGTTAGGAAATATTTCAGAAACAGCTTTTACGTATTTTACTGTGAAATAAAACTGCAACAAAATGTAAGGTTAGCTATGCTTGGAAAATAATTGATGATACATATACAATTTCTATCCCTGGGGTAAAAAATGGCCTTGTAGCTCTGTAGGCAGAAGTTAATTAAATTCAGATGATCAAGTTGGGGGTTATAGCTACAGGCAATATTGATGAAGTCAAGGCTTTTTTTGGTGGAGCCAAAATTAAGTCTTAAGTATGATATGAATCATATCTGTCATACTCATTAAACAGAACTATATCACAGTTCCTTTAGTGAATCAACTTGCCACAATATATCAGACATATGCATATTTTTAGTATAATATCCTTTTTAGCATGAGGTACTGCGTACAGACACTTACTAATTGTAGCTTTATTTCACTTTTAGGTTGTGTTTTTTTCCTTGATATAATCATTGCATGTCGTTCAATCATGATTATTTTTCGTAACATCAAAAGTACTGATTAATTTTGGAAGAAATATAAAATTCCCATCTTACAAATAAATAGCTATATAAGCCTTAGCTTTAAAAAAGTACAGCTTTGTTTGTTTTTAACAGCATTTTTTTACACTCATTTGTACTGGCAGGAGACATTTGGTCCAGCAAATCTGGTACCCTTAATCAGTACAACTATCAAAAATGTATTGGGAGAGAAAGTGTAACAAATCAGCATCACCAACACAATTTTCTGTGCTGATTTAAGTAAATATGAGTAATAAAATGTAAGAGGTGGAAAAAATTAAAAAGATATGACATGAAAACTGAGTTAAGATGTTAATGACAGAACAGTAAAATACCAAATTCTAATGCAATGCAATAAGGACTTTATAGTGCTTATCTCCATGTCACAGACTGCAGGGTGAAAAGTACTGGAAACGTGATGCAATGTAGGCGAATGCTGAAACATTGACCCAGTATTTACTGACTCTCAGTCCTCTGTTCACTGTCATGGCTTTGTCAGTAAAATTTGCATACTCTGATATTCCCTGCTTTCCATGGCAACCTATACAGAAGGTTTTTACATTTCAAAGTTTCCACCTACCCTTAGACAAATTATTACATGTTTATAGTACGTTTATAGTATGAATACATGTGTACAGTTAGGGTTGAAATACATTCAGGTCACCTAGAAACACCTGGTTCATGTATTTTCTTACAGATGCCAAGAGATAAAACCGAATGGACTCATCTACTTATTGTAGTTTTCA
Source organism: Sabellastarte sp. h YS-2021 (assembly GCA_964017235.1). Taxonomy (NCBI): domain Eukaryota; kingdom Metazoa; phylum Annelida; class Polychaeta; order Sabellida; family Sabellidae; genus Sabellastarte; species Sabellastarte sp. h YS-2021. The sequence goes on from OZ024928.1 coordinate 146,033,566, forward strand.
CCCGGTTTGATCCCCTTCATATTTGGATAGAACATCTCTGGTAGCATTTGTATTCAGATTTATCACCTTGGGTTTCGACTAGTAAGAACGCATTATTTTTCAAATATTTGAAAAACCTCACACAAGATTCCATGTTCTCTCCTAATTGAATTGATGTTTGTTCTCCAAACTATACTAAAAAGATTCAAAAGACTTCTCTTTTTTTTCGGAGCCACAAAGATTGGGTCGTCAACCAGAAAGCAAATTCATACAAAATCGACGATAAGGAAAGGTATGATTATACCCATAGAACAGTGAAGTTTTTTTTGCAATTGAGATTGTGTGTTGATCCTTTAATAAAGTAAGGAAATTGTTCATACTAATTCTGTGTTTATTAATTGTTTCACAGACCTGGGATGTTTGAAGAACCAGTTTCTTAATTCACAAACACAAGTACAAAATTGTCACACAAAAATATCTTCACCAAGCCTTAATTTAGTTTCACTGGTAGATGCCACACGCAGAATGCCACCCCAATAGTAAAACAACGTTTGAAGAGTCTATTCTAAATAGTATGTCAGTGTAAATATATCACATGAGTCTTGTAATCCATATGTTACAGAAAATATGTAGGTCAATAAAAACAAGCTTCTGGGTTGTTTAAAAACTGTACATGTGACCTTTTCTTGAATTGCTTTTCTTGAAAAGACCATCTATTAACACAGTGTGATAAAATATTGATAAAGTAGTGAAGTCCGAAAGATCACATTTAATGATACCAGTGCTTTCACCTGAAAGATGGAAGATCTAAGCGACAAATATAGCAAGAAAGTAAAACCTCTAGCACTTGTCCAAGCTGGTAAATGATTCACCAGTGTTGAATATTAGCTCATGGCGACATGGGGCAAATGATTTCTGTATTTTGATAAAACTAACACTTGCTTTATATTAGATTAGACTGAATAAGAAATCACTTCTTTTATATATTTGAAAATAAATCTGTCCACTGATGTGGTATGAGTAAATTTAAGAGCAATTAATAAATATCTTGTTTAATATTCCTTAAGTCTCCCCAGAAATAGTAAACGACCTACTGTGTTTTACCTTAACACATTGTATAGGACACATTACAACCAATCAATCAGTTGTCCAAGTGCTTAATCTCCGTACTGTGGATTCTAAGGCACACGATCCAGTTCATTAGGCAAAAATCATCAAGACGTTAGACATATTCCAAGTTGCACCCAAGGAGGCAATCCGGTGTTCGGTAGTTAGAAACTAAGGTGGAAATGATTTCTGAAATAAGTAGCTTTTTAGTCGACTTTTGAATCATGAGAGATTTGGAGCACTTCATAATATCATGTGGAACATCATTCCATAACTTTGGGGCATCATATGAGAAACTGCTGTTGAAGTGAACCTTTGATTTATGGATGGAAGAACAAAAATGAGGAACCTGGAGTAACAAATTTTGGGGGTTAGAGTGTCTTGTGTTCACTGCTGATTTGTACAAGGAGAGATATGGTGCAAAATATTTAGGCTGGCCTGTAGTGAGGTACTTGTACACAAGAACTAGGGTTTTAAAGATGATTCGTTGTCTGATAGGTAGCCAATGAAGTGTCTTCAAGCTGGATATGATGTAAGTGAACTTAGAAGCACCAGTGACAAACTGTGCAAGAGCATTTTGAATGTATTGGAGCCTGGTAGCATTACGGGATGACAAACTACACAACAGAGAATTGCAATAATCCAAACGACTGCTGACCAGACCATTTACAATCACCACTGATGTATCAATGGTAAGAAACCAGTTCCTTTATTGCTACAAGAATGCAGACATATTTGTTGGAATGCCCCGATCACACTTAAAACCTCTCTTACATGCTATTGTATCTGTATGTACGTCCTGGTTACAGAGACAATCGGCTGATTTGCAAGGGACACTTTAGGTACACATGAGATCTTATAACAGAATATCAAGGTCGCACAGAGCTCGCAATGAAAATTGGTATGCACATTTTCTCTGTGTGCACACAGTATGGCTGTAAATGCATCCATGTCTCAAGGGTAACTTATGAGAGACTTGTGCATGTGCATTATCATTGCTAGTGTTGCAGGATCTCACCATTCACTTGCAGGGTTTGCATGTGCCGTATAACATACTCACACGCACCTTGCATCCATATTAACCCACTGTTAGGCCTGCAGTTAGTCGCAGCCTGTTCTTTGATGTTCAAGTAGTAACACTCTTGTTGGTAGAATACACCTTGTTTACACCTCCAAATCTCACCACTACCATGGTATGGTAATATTTTTCAACAATATTTGCAGCATGCTTACTTGTGTATACACGTATAATGGGATGTAAGAGAAGCTTTAGGTGGCATTTCTCGCAGTTATAGATGGTAGAAAAGAGAGGGAAAATGCTGTAGCTCCTGTGAATCGGAATTGGGCCGGAGAATGGCCTTGTTTGTTAAATATGTGCTTATACTTCTGAAATGCTGGACGTTGAAGATGATTTTCTCCAACAGAAGTCAGCATGCCACTTGTGGCTGTGCATACATCTCTGCTTGCTACAATGGAAGCTTTATTCTGTTGTAATATATTGAGATGTTAAAATGCTGCCATCATTTTTGTTTGTCATTTACAGCCAAAGAGATTTTCTATTTCATTGACCATCGAGCTAGACTGTCTTCAAGGCATTGCAATTATCCTTGTCCATTTCTTTCGGCAGCTTTATCTACCCTTGTTTCATATTGTGGTGAAACCAATAGATAATATGAACCATTATTTTGATGACGTGAGTATGCTTGATGGCATAGGGTGCTATCCAGCCCATTCTTGTGATGTCCTGCCTAAAAGATTAGTATTATAACGATTGCATTTGTTAGTTATAATTCCCTTGGACAAGATAGTCTGATCTCATAAATTTTACAATCACTCCGCCATTTCAAACACAGACAGCAAAGAATGTAACATCTGAAACTTGAAACCTACCCATAGTTGCCCCCTCAAATAATGTAAGTGTTGGGAGTTGTATTATGTAGATAATGGTAGATGCAACAGCTATGGATAATAAACATTATTATGATAGTATTATACTTGGTATATTTAATAGCTTTTTATATTTGCTGTAAGAATAATAATAGATCATGATAATTTTAGATACTCTATAGACTGTTCGATAGCAAGTGTAATTTTGGTTTATTAGCTGACCTTGTCAATGATAATCATAAATTTCATATGTAACGCTGATTTAATTGAAATATATACCTTGCTGTCTGTATTTTGGTATTTGTTGGTAGTATAACTACAGGTACAAACATCCTTAGCACACACTATTCAGTTAGAAGAATGGTTTTCATGTTGAAATAATCTGACTACGAGATATATACACATACTGGTTGCATAGCATAATATACTTGTAAATGTCATTGCCTCCTGGAAGGTCATATTAGAGGTCAGAGTTGAGGTTAGTTGAAGTCATCAAAAAGCCACACTGGGCTAAAAACTATTTTATTCTATTTTTATATACAAATGTAATATACATACACAACATAAGGTTACCTAAAATATTACATGCAGGAAATTAAGGCCACCTTAAATACATACACATATTTACAAAATTAGGATTACAACTTTTTAAGGTTACCATAATGTAGCTTTGAAAAGTTAAGGTGGCCTAAAAGCAATGTGAGAGGTAAGATTTAAGGGGTATTTGATGTTTACACAGTAATTTAAATGTAAGAGAACCCCATATACAATAGACACAACAAAAACTAAAATAGATGGAATGTAAAAAGTACAGTGTAAACAAGTGTAAAGTTAAAATGTAAAAGTAAAGTTATATAATGTATATGAAACAGCTGAAGGACCAAGTGTCTAGCTAGACAAATTTAAAAACACCTTACTGAGTTGAGCAATACAACCCACCCTAAAAAAATTTGGCTATGGTCTGACTCCCCATGCTGATGATATTTTTCATATTGACTAAGTGCAGGCATATGCCATTACATTGTTTGACGCCTAATTGATCCTTGGCCGAGGCTAATGAGCTGGAAATACGAGTTTAAGGCCAGCATCTGTTATACTGAATAGCTAATGACTATAATTGCTACCTTTTAGATCTAAGATGGTTATTCTACTGACATACTGTTATTCATTGCTGAAACTGACAGCAAGTTCACTATTTCTACATAATGCAATTACTTATTCCTTTCATGGAGTGAAAATTTTTATGTGTACACATATGTGTAGTGGGTTACATTCATACATTATTCATTTTACTTAATGTAATTTACTATTAACATAAAAAACAAAAAAGCTTATTGTGTCCATAGTGGCAGTTCGACCATCCAAAGAGTTAGATACATAGAGCCCCATACTCAGGGTTTGAAACTAGCGCCGGTCCGTCAGTCCGAGACCGACAAAAATGTTACTGGGTCGAAAAGATTTAAAACCTTCCAGTCCGTGTGTCCTACTAATATTTCTTTTCATCTACGATTCCGCCATTTTGTAAACAAAGCACACTCACGCTATTTCTATTAAGCTATCTGATTAGTTTAAAAGTGAGGTGTATCGCGGCGGCCAGTAAAAAGCTTACATACATCTAGCAAGAGGGATCGAAGGCATTTCTTTTCTGTCTTTTCATTGGTTGTACCGCGCATTGAAGATCTTTCTATTCAGCTATCTGATTGGTTTAAAAATCAAGGCGTGTGCTAGCGTGGGATCAAAAGGTCGAGAGGTGAAGAGTGCACGAGGTCACGCATGCGCATTCGTGTTATACAAAGGACTCGAGATCCATCTTAAACGGCCAGTGTTACAATGTACCCTTGCAAATCTTATTCAAAACATTACATATCGAAAGAAAAGGTGATCTTTGGAAGGACACAATTGGAAACAATGTCTCCGAACGAGAGTTCTACTAACACTCGGAAATTCTCCGAACGAGAGTTCTACTAACTCTCGGAAATTCTTGAATTTTTAACCCAGGAAACCCCCGAAAAATATTACCTCTGAAATTCGAAAATATTTACAGGGGTTGTAACAAAAACATTGTAACTAATTTGTCTTTCGAACAGTATAGATATCATATTTGTAGTGTAAATAAAATATTTGTTTAGAAACTATCTACATATACAAAATGTCATTGAAAATTGAGTAGTGTTTCTGTTCATTTTTGATACCTTAAAAATCTTCCAAAAATAAGAGGAAAAATGTGAGGTATATTTTTTGACTGTTTTCTTTACTCTTGATGTACACAGGTGTACTTTAGATATTTTATGAATATACAATCATGTACAATGTACTATAATTTACTGTCAAAGTGATAAATAAATTTAAATCTAATTTATTGCTTTTGAGTAACTGGGTGTATCTAAACACTGTTTATTGAGGAAAATATCGCAGAATATTACTTTTTCAATGCTCCATATAAGAGCTATTTATTTCACTTTTAAAAATTTGTAATTCCTTTTTAAAATTTTTTGTCCCCTTTCTACGTAAATAGATCATGCATGTACACATCTTTCATCCACAATTTTCTGTATTTTTATTTACATCCCCCTCCCCCCCAACATTGCTTCTCCTCATATTCATTCCGCTAACATCTACCCATAAATAAAAAATAATAAAATTATTGAAACTTCAATATGTACACAACTATTTTCAAGTAACTAACACAATAGCTGGTGTTCTCCACAATTTTCCAAATTTATTATATAATGCTTTACTAATTTAAATATTGGACTGATAAACTTTCTGACGGACGAGCAAGTTTGGCAAGTTGTCAGTCCTGTGGTCCCGAAACTATCTTGGCTTAGTTTCGAACCCTGCCCATACTGCACTATCCTTGGACTTGTGTGGAAGAACTGTCCTCTAAATAAAGTAAGGAAGGTGCTCCTGATCCAGATGACGCCTGACGTTGACTGATGCCTTGTTGAGCTTGTTGCTGTTTACTAGCCATCACACCTGTGATGGTGACCCCTCATTTCTTGTGTACTAGTCGACTGAACTTCACCACAGCATCATATAAACGATGCCAATTCACTTTTCCTTCATTTCCACTTGAATCTGAAAGTACAAACTCATAGTTAGTGCCTAGTTTATGGTATACAGGGTGGGTCAGAGGGAAACAGTTATAAAACTTTCAGATTTAAGATGGGGCGTGTGCCCCCTTCAACTTTCAACATAAATATGAAGAAAATGGCTGGTTTTTGCGGGAAAATGAATTGGAGAGGTCAAAGGTCACCCAATAGGCGTTTATTAAGTCACCCACAAGAAAATACTTATCGAGAGGCTGCAATGAGAGGGTTGACGCCTGTGCGTCATCCCGGCACATTGCCTCCTGGAAGGTCATATTAGAGGTCAGAGTTGAGGTTAGTTGAAGTCATCAAAAAGCCACACTGGGCTAAAAACTATTTTATTCTATTTTTATATACAAATGTAATATACATACACAACATAAGGTTACCTAAAATATTACATGCAGGAAATTAAGGCCACCTTAAATACATACACATATTTACAAAATTAGGATTACAACTTTTTAAGGTTACCATAATGTAGCTTTGAAAAGTTAAGGTGGCCTAAAAGCAATGTGAGAGGTAAGATTTAAGGGGTATTTGATGTTTACACAGTAATTTAAATGTAAGAGAACCCCAAACCCCAAGCTAGGAGGTAGGAGGGGAAAAGAGGAGTTGCTGGAATGCGTTTGCCACCTGTTGAGTGGCCTGGTGATCTTGGGTGATGTATCTCCATACGCAGTTGGAAGTCCAGGTGCCATGGGATTGAATTTCTTGTAAAGGTACATTAGAATTAAATGCTAAGGTGGCACCTGAACGACGTAGGGAGTGAATAGTAATACCAGAAGCCTGTAAACCTACATTTGCAAGTATAATTTTTAAATGCCTCCTGACTTTTGTGTTTGTGATATCCATTGTGAATTTTGCCTTATTTGAAAAAGGGGACGGTCAGTGTGATTTGGTGTGCAAAGAGGGCTAGAACCCAGGGCCGGTAATTTAATGATTTTGATTTGGTTTCTATTCTGAAGTGTTTTGGACCATTTAATTAAGATATGGAGGCCTGGTGGTACAAAAATAGTGTCGCCTTGAGCTAATTGTTGGAGTGGAGAAAAGGACTTAACCGAATGGGGTTCCAGGTTTGATATCCTTAGGAAGGAAAAGAAGGCGAGTAGGTAGAAAGCTTTGTATACTTGACCCATGAATGTAGAGTCACATGCTCGAACCATCAGGTTTAAGGTTTGAATATCTACGATCTTTTTGAGGGTAACTTTAAAAGGTTTGTGAAGAGCTAGAGCTTTCTGGTAATATTTGATGCGAGGGTCCTGAAAGGGTAGGAGATTGAGATTGTAAAGGGCAAAACTCGCCCTGAGAGCCGATAGGTGATTGGCTATGCTTGCATGTGAGAGATTATTTTCAGTCAAAAATTCAAGATAAGCTAGAATGATGATAGGAGAGACTTTTGACAATGTACATTGGATAAATGAACAAAAAGCTAAAAATAGCCTGAACATGGAGGTGTAAGCTGATTTTGTGGCTGGTCTGAACCCAAGATGAATTCTTTTGGAAGCCTTGGAAGCCAAAGGGATAGCCTTGAGAGGGATACCTACAGATTATATAGACCAGTCAATATCAAGATCGGAAGGTTGAACCTTAATTTTAATGTGGTTTGGGAGCAATTGATTCAGTTTTCCTTGGAGGTTGGCAGTGATTTCCCATCTAGACATAAGGTCTGCATTTACATTGTTTTTTCCGAGTATGTGAACCACATTTAAGTTGATATTTTTAACTGCCGCTTGCATTCTGATATTTCTTGCTATAGCAGCAAGAGTAAGATCACAAGTTCTTCCATTGTTAAGGACTGAGACCACAGCCTGGTTGTCGCAGTACAAGACCACTTTCTGTGAGGACTATTGGCAACCCCAAACTTTCATAGCTACAAGGAGATTAAGCATTTCTAAATGTGCAATGTTGAAATCTTTTAAGGTGCCAGGGGTTGAGATATGATAGACTTGATCCTGCCATCAACCCCCAAGCCCTACCAAGCAGGCGTCCAGTTCCACTGTGGCCTTGATAGGCCTATGGTAAAAAAATACAGTGCCATTAAACATACTAGTAAATTTTTGAAACCAGTTCAAGTCTTGGAAAAAATCCAGGGTAAGTTCTACCCTATCTTTATCCCCATTTGACGCAGGACATCAAGCATTCTATTTAAGAAAAACCGTGATGCATTGACGCATTTGGATATATACAACAAGTGTCCCAGTAATGACTGACGTTCTTTTCATGTACATGAGGTTTTGCCTTGCCATTGATTGCAGATTTGTAGGATTTCTTGGATTTTTACATCAGGGACTGAAATGGTGAAGCATTCTGTGTCCACTAATATGCCTAGACAATTGACACAAGTTGACGGTTCCACCAATTTTTTTACGCTAAACCAAGGTGACGCACCAGTTTCTGTAATTCGGCGTACGCTTTGGACGTGACGCTAGGGAGGCCTACCCCGATGACATCATCAATATAGTTGATGACGTCATAGTTACATTGCGTCATAATGAAACGTATAGCGTCACTTAGGCGTTGAAACATCGCGCTTCCGTTCCTGTACCCGCAGGGCAGGCAAGTGTCTGCATAATAGGTGTCATGACATAATCCTAATAAATTATAATCAATTGGGTCTAGTTTCACATGGCGGAAGGCCCTGCTGATGTCTAGTTTGTAAATTTGACAACCCCTACCCCATTTTAACAGCACTTGTAACTGTGTCAACTGTAGGGAGAGTAAGGATGAAGGGGGTACCCAAATAACTATCCTTGGCCACCCCAGAATTTACAGACCTACCCCTGGGGTAGCTTAGATCAATGATCACCCTTCTATGAGGGGCTCCCGGTTTCTCGCGGGTCATAAAAGGGGAATGATGCATATTTGGGAGGGGAGGTGCTTTAAAAGGGCCCAAGATGGCCCCAAATTTCATCTCCTCTTGTAGGTAAGCGTCAATATCAGTTGGGTGTTGTAATCCTGAATTGTGATTGACGCCCTCCTGAGCTAGTGGGGACTCTAGGTCAAAATCTAGAGGGAAGCCATGACGTATTAATTGAATAAGCTGTTTGTCCCAATAATCTTTTAATAGGACTTCCCAAGCATCTGCATTTAGCTGAAACTCCACTCTCAGTTGGCAATGGAGAAAGTTAAATTTGCCTGATTTTTTAATTATTTTATGCATTTCTAAGGGATTGAGGTTATGGGATTTTTCGTTACAATGTTCAGGGAGAATTTGATCAGCCAAAGGTATAAAACCGAATTTTCTATGGGTCTGCTTGTCCCAAAGTTGGAGAGTCTTGCACTCGCTGAGTGCTGGTTTGTAGGATTTGAATTTTGACTTGACGCCTAGCATAAAAGCGTATTTATCCTCTGTGTTGTGATTTATTGCCTCCCACTTGTGTGTACTAGTACTAGTTATGTTGTTCTCGCCCCGTTCCTTGTCATTGGTTTCTCTACAGGAGCGTTTTATCGGTGAGCCGGTTTTACTGACCCGGGGGGTAGTGCGACCCCCATCTAAACTGGTTTTGTTAACCATTGAAGCCATATGTGTGTGATTCATGGATTGTAACCCTTCATTTGCTAGTATAGCAAAACTGTTGCTACACTCTATGGGTTGATAGCTACTCACTGTGGGTTTTGTGGTGCTAACTTTTACCTTGTTACTCTTGCCAACAGTTTTAGCTGGAGGAACAATTTGACTTCTAGTTTGACGGGTGAATTTGCTCTGGGCTTGGTATTGGGACTCAACCCTGCTTACCCTAGGTTTTTGATTCTTGCTGTCTTTGTTACTACTTTTGAGTTCAACAATCTGAGCATATGTCAAACCTTTAAATTTATGATAGTCAGCCCTCCAATTGGAGCTGGTACCGTTGTTATGACTGTTAGTATACACAATTCTAGCTTTATACAACTTGTTTTTATATACACAATCTTTTTTACCTTCATTTGTGATATTATGCACTGCAGTATTGCAGTGCCTCACTCGTTTTTTGTAGGCTTAACCAACCTACATTCCTAAGCCGGATGCGTCATTTTTCTGCCATACGCATTGCAAATGGCACAAATGTGCTTGTAATTTTGCCCCCCAGTTGTATGATCCCCTTTCTGTGGACAGGATAGGTTTTGATAGAATTTGCATGGATTGCCATCAGCAGATTTTTTACTTGCCAAAGTTGTGCCAGACTGAGCGTTAGAGGCCCTTTGGGCATGGGAGCGTCGAATCCTATCGATTTTGGCAGTATCTTGCCAAGCTACCTTTCCCTCCTCCATGCGGCACAACAATACTGCATGACTTGCTTTTGCTGGATTCCACCCAAAATCATGGGCGTCATCCATCAAATCAGAGATATAGTCTAACATAGCATGTTTATTATCTGGGTTTAACTCTTCCTTTACAATTTGACAGAAACCTGAGACCCATTGGTATACACTTAAACTGTCATAATTTACTCTACCTTTGTTAGGGCCCCCCCCCCCAAAATAAAGTTTTGGGGCCAGGGTACCTGTTGCTTGACCCACACTGTATCTGTGCCTCCACGCTGGGACTTAAACGTACCTTTTTCATTTAGCTGAGCCAGGTGTTGCAGTCGTTCATCCACTTGATGCTGAATCATCTGTGAACTCCTGAGGGTGTTGATTGACGGCATTACTGTGTCATGGATCCTGTCCTGTTGCCATGCTTCGGAGTGCTGGGTTGACGTTGACGCTGTTCCTGGTGATTGCTGCAGTCCAGCTCGAGCAGGGGAAGCATCTAACCTCTCCTCAGTGCGCTCTATACGTTGCTCAATTGCTGAGAGTCTTGAGCTAACAGCTTCTAAAGCATTTAAAATGTCATTGTCCCTGTTATTACCAGCTTGAGCAGCAGCTCTAACTGAGCCGGACTGAGCAGAGTTCATATCTGGTTCACTGTCACTTACACTGTTTATTTTTATAAATTCACATTTACTTCCTACAGGCCTCTGATGCTGTCCCTTGCAGGCACTGCATTTAAATGTTTTTGGCATTTTGATTGTTTGAATGTTATTTATGTACTGAAAATATATATATAGGCACCCACTCTTTGGTGGTCGTAGACAACCCCACGCTCAGTATTACAAAAGCGTTTTGAAATTTGGATGACGGGAAAAATAAATAGGTTAGACCGTCCCTTTGTAACCGCCTCCTAAGAGGCAAATAAGCCTGAGATTGTCTACGATCACGATGTAGATGCTAGATGAAAGCCAGTCCCGCATTCACAGTTCATCAGCCAAGCAAACACACATTATAACTGTATAATGACTTCTATGATAATATATATCAAATAAAACAAAGTCCAGTTCTGTAAACAGATAAAATAGTTATAAAACAGTTATAAAACTTTCAAATTTAAGATGGGGCGTGTGCCCCCTTCAACTTTCAACATAAATATGAAGAAAATGGCTGGTTTTTGCGGGAAAATGAATTGGAGAGGTCAAAGGTCACCCAATAGGCGTTTATTAAGTCACCCACAAGAAAATACTTATTGAGAGGCTGCAATGAAAGGGTTGACGCCTATGCGTCATCCCGGCAAACTTTTGTTGCCTTGTCATCACCAGTGGAACAAAGATTGAAATACAGCCTAAAGAAGAATTAGTGTCTGAGACTGCACAAACCCTTGTCGATGGTAGTTGCTAAAATACTCTAAACTTTTGGATTGTAGATTCATATCCAGCTCCAGACTATATATTTGAGGTGGACTGAGTTAGACCTAGGGCGGTATTCTTCAAACATTCTTTGCTAAGGTCACCTTTGATCCAAGTTAGGAATGGTTTTCTACTTACTAAAGTATTACTTACATTTTGTATTAATCAACCTCTACTTTGTTACGTATTACTTCGATTCTAAGTGAGGAAAACACTATATACTTTGTACTGTAACTGTAAACTAGTATATCTAAGTTAGGAAGAGTCTTATTCCACAACAATTCTATCTTTAGGTCTCCTTTGTTTTCTTTTTACTGAATCATCGCCTTTGTTAGAAATGACGAAAAATCTCATTTTCTTGAGGGAAAAGGCAATTTTTAATATTGTGTCAGCTCACCTTTAAATAAAACAAAAGATTTCCTGCAATAATTGTGTATTTTAACAACATTCTATCATCTGGGGTACCTCTGCAGATAACTTGACATCTTAGTAGAGGTCTCAAGTGACCTAAGAATTTTAGGAATGTTGATGAATACTATTTTGATCTAAGTTAATAAAAGCTTGAGAAAAACTTGTTTTAACTATGAACACACCCGACACAAACATACAGACCAGATTACTATCCCTTCCCAATCCCCTATAGAGAAATGGAAAGATTTCACACACATTCTATTCATAGGACATCAAACTATATCTATAATTGGTGAATGTCCTCCCTTTATCTTTAAACTGTAAAATAATTAGTCTCAGGTTGTTAATTTTAGATATAAATACATCACGTACTGCTATTTGCCATCTCATGTCGTTTAACTGTGATGCCATGCAATAAGAATTCGTTATGGATGGAAAAGTTAATGACAGATAAGTAATTGCTAGATTTTTTATGCAAGGGGAGAAAGGTCGATTTTGGGGAGGGGTCACCATAACCGTATGTATTAGGTGTGCTTCAGACTTAGACATGAGGAAGCCTAAGTGAGTATGTTTAATCTTTCACAATTTGTATACATCTAGTCACATTGAAATTTTCCATGTTATTACCTTTAGTGAGGAGACTGTGTTTTAAACTTTATAATCAGATTATACAAACACTGGATGAATTTACAATAAGACTTTCCATACCTAAAACTCTTACATTTAACTGCAAAATAGACATAACATTATCTTAAGTTGAGCAACAAAGTGGCTTGCTCTTGTTTCTGGGCCAATTGAGCCAATCTTAAGGGAGAGGCAACTGAAAAGTGACATTAAAGTGGGTCAACCAGGATAAAAGAAACAAAACTTCTCAATTTAAATTAAAATGTCACAATAGAAACAGAGCTAAGTGTTGTCCTAACGTATCACTTCTTAGTTAAATGGGTGTAAACCGTTTTACAGTCTGTGGTCTGCAATGTCAATTCTGGCCATCTAATGGGTCAAATAAGGTCAGAAAGTGACAGTCTACAAACACTTACCGTCATACATATGAACAACAATGCCATGGTTTGTGGATTTTAAATTGTATTGGATGGTGAATTGGAGATATGTGTAGATAACAATCCCCTGAGGCCTCGAAGTCAGTAAAGAGCAAAATTGAATTATTTATTTTTATAATATTGGCATTATTTAAGATCAAATACCTTATTAATTAAAACTTACATCCTGCTTGTCAATATTTTCTTAATTTATCAGTAATAAAAAAATTAATTTCTGCCCAATATCCAGAATTCCAAAATATAGATTTTGTTCTGTGTAGAAGAAATCACGAGAAAGTGTGGATTCGTGAATCAGAAAATACGAGGCTGAAGGCCTATTTTCTTTTGTGAATTGCTTTTTATTTTGATACAAAGTGAAGTGCTTCATTTGTATGTATTTTTACTACTGTGGTTTATGTGTGTAAATTGTTAAAATGATTGCTCATAAAACAAAATTCTTCAATTGTCAGACTATGTTTACCTGATTACATTATCATCAGGGCCAATAAATTAAACAATTTAAAAAGTGTGATTCTTTACATAGAAAGTGTGAATTCTGAAGCTTAAAGGTGTGGATTCTAAAGCTGAAAAGTGTGAATTCGTGAAAAAGAATTCACACTATTCCTATTGTCTGATCCCAAAAGTGTGGTTTAAGCAAGCTTAACCTTTAAAAATCCCTGATTAGGTGGGGGGGGGGGGGGGGGGGGGGATTAACAGCATACATCATTTGTTTAATCCTATTTCCTTCAACTAAATCCAATTAAATTTCTAAAGTTAATTAGTTATCATTAAAAATGCACCGAATTCATATGTGTCATTCTGCCAAGAAAAGATTTACTAATGAGAAATTAAAGAAAACATAATTTTATACTAACTTAAGTAAAACGCCAGATTTTTATACTTTACTGTAATACCGAATATTAAGAAATAAGACTGGAAGAATATGTATTAATAATTGTTTATGCATCAGCATTGATTAATTTATTTAGTGGTTTATGTCATGTCTAGCAGCATTGTATCAGTTATATTGTTACGGGTAGTTAGAAGGGCAGAGAAAACCAGTACATAGATTGGGTGAGGATTCTGCACTTTAAACCACTGGCCAACTGCAAGCAACTATTCATCAACGTCGACCAAGAGTTATAATAGCTAAAGCTCAAAGGACAAGTTCATAAGTATATTACCCTATGCAACCAGCATATGTATGTATCTCTTAGATTACTTGACAATGATAACCGATATTATAACATGAATTGTGTCCAAAAATGACCAAATAGCGGTTACTATTGAAGTAGGTGTTGGCAAGAACGAGGTGAAACTGAGAATGGTTTGGACGAAATAATGGAAATATATCTTCTGAAGCAATCCTATTTCCATGTGTCATGCTGCTTTATAAATTTTACATTAACTCCATTCTCAAAAGCCCAGAAAGCTCCTACCCGTCTAAAAGAACTAAAAGTTTGCAAACCCAAAACTTTTGATAATTTTTCTAAATGGCTTCTATAGCTATTAACTTTGTTAGTGGTACCTACGAAGTAGTACTAGGCACAAGAAAGAGGGAATCATTGTCCTGAGTCCGTATTGGTATTGTGCGAAGCACTGGACACAAAGTCCAACTCCCAACTAAAGGAATTTCTATTGAAGTAATTGGCTGCTTATTCTGTTAAGTTTTTGAGCATTTGAGCAATACACCTACTTGCTCTTGGTAAAAAATCACATATTCTCTGCAGAATTGTCTAGCAGCAAACAAATTTCCTCACAGTATGGGGCAGTATGTTGGACAGATGTAATCCAGAATAAAAGACAAGTAAATAGAGTGCTCTAAATATATATACTCCCTTTTAAACTGTGTGCATGCTTCTTCTTTCTTTGCAAGTATCTGGTTGTCAGCTATAGCCTATGATATTAGGCCCAACCTAAGCATTAATTTTTACTTGAGATATAACGGCAGCCTTTCAACTTTGAAGCCTCTCTTACATCCCGTCGTACATGCACGCAGGTCCTGGTTACAGAAAAAATCGGCTGATTTGCAAGGGTCACTAAAGGTACACCTGCAATTTTATAACGGAATATCAAAGTCGCAGGACCCCACAAAAGCCCTGGGCACGTACATTTTTTCTTGCTATTGTTTTTAGTGCCCCCCCCCCCCCCCCCCCCATGACTTTAAGTGTCTTGCATGTTTTCTTACAGGGTTTGTACATACCGTATAATACATATAACCCCACTGTGCAGTCTCTAGCTAGTTGCAATTTGCTATTTGGATTTTCAAGAAGTGACCCTGTTGTTGGGAGAATACGCCTTGTTTGCACGTACAAATCTCTGCTACCACACTACCAGGCTTTGGTCATATGTTTCAACAATATCTGTAGCACACTAACGTGTGTATACACACTCGATGGGATGTAAGAGAAGCTTAAGCAATTTAACCTTGGCAGTTTCAATAAACTGACCTAACAAAATTATCTACCATAATTTAGCTTTATTAAATAAATATTGGCTTTAACCCAAGTAGGAATATCAGTAAAAGTTCTCAGTTTATTATCTCTATGAGGACTTAATGTATTTCCATACCGAATCGGATTTCCAGGTGCCATGATGCATAATGTGATGCAAAGGAACCCCATTATGAAAGGCCCAAGTCGCACCAGATCTTCTGAAGTCGTGAAATTTCAAAGGTTGGGGACTTTTAAAACCCTAGAAACAGAGTGAAGGTGGCTGCGGGCTACATAATCTGTTAGAGGAACTGCACCATGGCACCTGGGAATCACAAATAAGGGTTCATTTAAATGGCCTGATGATGCCTGTAACAAAATCTGTAAAGCTTGATATGGACAAATAAGAGATATGCCAAGTTTTGGAATGGGAATTGTATGTATATCTGCTCTGTTTTGGATTGTCTTGGACCATTTTATGATCACATTCGCACTTGATCCAGATAAAATAATATCACCCCTTGCTAACTGTCTTGAGGGGTCAAAACTTGAAATTGAATGACAACAGATGTTAGATATCCTTAAAATGTAAAGAAAGCTCTTAGGTACAATGCAGAAAATTGTACAGGAAACTGCAAATACTGGGGGACAAAACTGATGTCTTGTAACATTATATCAATTAGTGTGGTAGATCTTGGAGTCAAAGGTCTATTAATCTTCAGGGCTTTGGAAAACAATTGTATCTGTTCATGTCTAAATGGACTGGTGTTTCTGTCATACATAATACACTGGGACCTAACTGCAGCCATGTAATTGGCGATATTTGAGGTGGTACAGCCATTTCTGACAGGTATTGCATAAACATGATAAGGATAAAATGATCGACCCTATGGTGGCACAGCCCAGCTGCCACCAGGAAGCCAAGGAATTCTTTCAACATTCTATGATACGTCTTTCTAGTGGCAGGTCTAAAAGTTGACTGTAGTGTCTGCCTGGCCCTTGTGGCAAGCTGGGAGGAGCTAAGAGTCATATCTGAAAATATTATAGTTAAGCTTTGTGAGAACCAAACGAACTGGAACCCATGTAAATTGTGGCAAAAAATTGTAAGAAAACCAGTGATCAAAGTAAAATCAAATAAAAAAACATCAAGAAAAAGGCACTGAAACCCCGGTCACAGTGGCCCCCAGTACTTCCATTGCTACTCCGGACCTTAACGCCTTGAGACAGGATGCACTGATTCAGCTTAAGGTGGAGCAAAGGCTCAAAGAGTTACAGGAAACCGAAAAACAAGGTAAATTAAAGTCTTTGCGAGGTGGGATGGTAGAGGTCATGGTGAAAAACAAGGTCAAATGGCCTCATGAGTACATATTATCGGGTTCAAATAAGGAACGGGTCTCCTACAACCAACTCTCAGTCGTTCAATGGGTAGCTGGCTTTTGCCGCATAATAAAAGAGGAGAAAAATTCTGATTCAATAGAATTCATGTTGGATTATTTGGTTTCCTTGCTAGATGATGCCCAGGATTTTTCTTGGGAGGTGGGGAAATTGAAAATTATTTCCAAATTGAAAAAATTGATCGGATCCGGCATGCTAATGCACAGAGGCATATTCATCAACCAATTTCACAAGAAATCTTTCCAAAAATTTCAAAAAGTAATGCCTTGCCACTACTTTAACCATGGGACTTGCTCACACAGTAAAAGTCATGACACGAAAGGGGTCAGATAGGTGTGGGTGCTAGTTGGGCAGGTCACCCACCACATTTTCGCAGGTTTATATATTCAAAAAGTGTCAAAATTGCCCAGCAAGAGAGCCACTAGAGAGATTGCTTTGTCATGGTTTCGCAGATATAGATCTTTTGCTAATATTGTTTCAGGAAAATCTTATGCTGCGTCTGTGAAAACCAATGTTAAAAAATCAAATGTTGTGGTTGATAGTGTAAAAAATCTGGACACAAAACACAGTGTCAAAAATTCGGTCAATAAAAGCATTCCTTGCGGTTCAGTTAGGGATTATCCAGTTTCTGCAGCAAAACAAAGTTGCAAACTTTCCACTGTGGCCGGGGTCCCTGTAAAGTATGGCAAATGTGTCCCAGCTAAGTGCTCTGTGCAAGTACCTATAAGTACTGTCCCGTTGCATAACAAGTTTCAATGTTTACAGAACTTGTGTGATTCACAAAACGTTGTGATTCACGATGTAGTGTATTCAGTACTAAGTGCAAAGTTCAGTAACAAAAATCATGCGAAACAGCACTCAGAGGAGTGCAAATCTTCGCCTTCTCGTTCCTATGATATGTTATAGCCCTCATTGGCTGTTCAAGTAAAACCTTCATTGCAGGGGAATAAAAACAAAACTGGGTCTTTCGATGGGGAATTGATGAACATGGAGGAACGGGATAATGATAGTGCATCAACCTCACAGAAGGTAATTGATGACAATAAGACCTTTGATGTTATGGTCAATCACCAATCTGGAAATGAACCCATGTTATTGCTGACATGTACAAAGAGCCACATTTGGCTCCTTCAAAAATTCATACTTTGGAGGGCAATAAAAACGGAAATGGGTCTTTGGACGGTTATCAATGGCATGTCAGAAATGAAAATCAGAAAAATGGTCTTGATAATTTTAACATGGCAGCTGAAACTTGTGATCAGGTAACCACAGGCAATTTGGATTTGTTATTAGACCAAAACTATGACCACAATATATCTTCTACCATTGAGTGTGACACTATGGCTGCACATGGGCAAAAAACCTTATCAATGTTATGAAAAATGAGCCACACAAATTTGGTTTTTGTCCACTTACCCCACTTGAGTCTTACAAAGGTGAACCAGTGCACTGGGATGTGTGTCCTACTGACCTAGAAGCCCATTCTTTAGTTACGGCCACTGGGAAGCCAAATTTTTTGGCTGCTAGAATACCAGTTGGTTCACAGCTTAACATCAGTAGCTGGCGTTCACACTTGTCTGATTATTGTGATGTCCAATTGCCAGATTTATTAGAGTACAGGTTTCCTCTGGATGTTGATAGAGGTACTTTACTCACATCAACAGAAACAAACCATGCTTCAGCGTTACAAAATTCACAACATGTAAAATCCTATATTCAGGAAGAACTCTCTTTTCAGGCAATATTAGGCCCTTTTCAGGCTAAGTCTATTTCTTTGCACGTATCTCCCCTAATGGTCAAAGATAAGCAAGATTCATTCAAGAAAAGGACTATTATGGATCTTAGTTGGCCTAAAGGTGCATCAGTTAATGCTTCTGTTCAAAAAGATGTGTATTTAGGTACCCAGTATGTCCTTAACTATCCTTCTATAGATTCTCTAACTAGTTCTCAGGTTAAGTTAGGTCCTGCTGCATTAATTTATGAAGTTGACATAAGTCGTGCTTTTAGGCAAATAAAAATTGATTCCAGAGACATTGACCTTTTAGGCTTAATATTTCAAGATCAGTACTTCATCGATAGATTGGTACCGTTCGGATATAGGAATGGGAACAAGATTTTTCAGAGGTGCATGGACGCTGTAAGGTTTACCATGCAACAACATGGCTTTCCTCATCTATTTAACTATATAGATGATTTAATATATACTGGCTTACCCTCTAATATACACAATTCCTTCCACTTTCCTCTCAACTTGTTACAGGAACTAGGTTTGGAAATTTCACGAAAGAAATTAGTACCACCCTCTACTTCCATGGTGTACCTAGGTATTCATATTGACACTATTAATAGAACTTTGTCTATTCCTGATCAAAAATTAGCAGAAATTGTCGATATTTGTAAATCCTGGGTCTCAAAAACGTACTGTAGTAAGAGACAGTTACAGTCACTTCTCGGTAGTTTATTATACATCAGTAAATGTGTGAAACCCGCTCATTTTTTCCTCAATAGGATGTTGGCTCTACTCAGAAATAATCATCATAGAGATAAAATATTATTGAACCAACCTTTTTTCCAAGATCTTTCTTGGTTTAATACTTTTCTATGCAATTTCAATGGTACCATGTATTATGACAAAAATTCCCCAGTTCACAAGTATATTTAGACGCCTGTCTTACAGGCTTGGGGGACATTATGATTCAATGGTATATGCTCTGGAAATACCCTTTGGCTATGGAAGTTATGATATTTGCCACTTAGAAATGCTTAACATAGTAGTGGTCTCCAAGCTTTGGGCGGTACATTGGAAAGACAGAAAAATACGAAAATATTGTGATAATATGGCTGTTGTACAGGTCTTAAACACAGGTAGGGCTCAAGATTAAAACCTTGCAGCTTGTGCTCGAAATATCTGGTTGATCGTGGCTACCTATAAATATTGAATTCACATTCTCCCACATCTCTGGTCAATCCAATAACATAGCAGACTTTTTGTCCCGTTGGGGTGTAACAGTGGATCCAGTCACAAAACTTCAAAAATTGCTACAGATCTGTACGTGGATTGATGCTCATATAGATTTGACACTCTGAAATTATAATATTTAGGCATACTCTTCTACCCCTTGTTTTCTCATTTTGTATTGTAGAGTTACCTGGTGTGGCAGCTCAGCTGGCCACCTTGGCTTCTAAGAGACTGATGTATGGTTTCAGACCTTCCACTTTGCAGCAATATCAACGTATGTGAAAGGATTTTGTGGCTTTCCAGGTGGTGGCTGGGATGCCCCACTATCAGGTGAATACAGAAATTTTACTTTCATTCATGGAATTCCTCTATTATAATGGTTTGTCTACTAACCATATTGCCAACTACATGGCTGCATTGAGAGCCCTTCATATCTTGTTCACTTTAAAAACTGACCCCTTCAAGGATGATAGAATTCCTCTGTTCTTAAAAGCTTTAAAGCTTCAGGCTCCCTTGAGTATACCTACTAGGTCACACATTGACATTGACACATTATCTTCTATAGTAGCTTTGTGTGACTCATTTCCACACCCAAAAATATTTAAAGCTTTGTATCTCTTATGTTATTTTTCCTTTCTCCGTCTCTCCAATCTCTTACCTCACACTACCACCTCTTTTGACTCCACTAGGCAACTGGCTAGAGCAGATTTTATTTCAGTTCATGAAATGGCAGTACTTCTCATTAAGTGGAGTAAGACCATGCAGGACAGGAAGCAAGCAGTAACAATTCAATTGCCAAATCTAGGAGCCTCCCTTTTGTGCCCTATAAAAGCTGTTCAGCAGATGATTTAATTGGTTTCTGCTGACCCTAATGGTCCACTTTTTCTTGTTCCAAGAACTTCTAGGCTAGTTCCTCTCACTGATTCAGTTGCTAGGAAGCATTTAAAGAAAATTTCAAATGTATTACATGTTACCACTTCCCTTACATTTCATGATTTCAGAAGAGCAGGTGCCAGGTGGGCTTTCCAACAAGGTGTTCCTTTAGAACACATCATGAAACATGGCACCTGGAAATCGGATGTCATACCTCTCTTCTTCCACTTCTATTTGTTCCCCTGTTTCCCTAGCCTTTCAGTCAGCACTACGCTCCTAGTACCACTTGGGTTTGGGTGAACTCTTCATCTGAAAAATTATATAATTCTACACTTAATATTTCTGTTTATATCACCAACAGTCATGTAGATATAATTCATACTCGTATTTTGATCACTAGTTTATGTGTGTAACACACCTTTCCTCCACCATGACCTAAGAACAACAGTAACTTCTGGCATTGCAACGAACTTTGCATGTATTCACTATTGGACAAATATTGTTCCATCAGTTGGGCATTGTTTTCACCTTCACTGACGTGCTGGTCATTTCAAGGTCGACAAACTCTGACCTTTCACCTCTTGTATTGATTATGCTGTTTTTCTATTACCTCCAAGGTCATATGATCAGGTCAGTTTTAGACCTTGGCCTTAGTGTGGAGGTTAATCTCATGATTAGTTCTTTCCAATGCCAGATCTTCAGTATTACAAATATTTTAAATTAAATGTGCATAGGTCAAAAGAAGTAGAAATATAAATATAAAACCCATTTATTGTGTTATTTCTTGTCTTGGGACTCCCTGGGGGCTGTTCGGGCTGGCATTAAGGTGCCGGCAAGTTCAGCCCTGGGGGTGTCCTATTTTCGGTCAGCTTGTGTATTAGTACTGATCATTAATTAGGATGTAACCTCGTATTTCATTGGTGGTCAAGTGGTCACCTTGTAGCAGACCCTCATGCTCTGCCATTTGAATTTTGGAGGTGAACGGGGTCACACTGCAGTTTTCATCCACCCAAGTCCCTCCCTAAAATTTATATCATGTATTCCAGTATTGTTGTTAGAACATATTACTGCCATATCTTATTTTTCAGATTGCCATTATTTTATCATGGCTGATGTAGATTGTCACATTCACATTGCTTGCTCACTCAAGGGCCAAGATCTAGCCCTATTGGGTTGCTGCCCGACTGGAGCCTCATAATGGACACAATATAGTGGCATACTTCTTCTGGCTTCAGCAGTTATGTTATGCAATGTGATGTCATATTTATCATGAACTTTAACTTATTGCTCTGTCTTCAGTAGTAATTGAAGTTTATATGTTTTATTGCTTCGTACATTACTCTTAATGATGATTATTTGCTTGCGAGCATACAGTTATTTGTATCACTGTGTTTAGTTAGTGATGTGTATATTACTAAGTTAGTAACTGGTCATTAGTAACTGAAATAGAATGACCTGGCCATTTATAGACATGATGTGTGTTTCTTCTTCCCTTGCATTCACTAGTACCTCCACTGTAATAATTTATACTCATTCAACTGCTTGCATAATTTACCTCATTCTCTCCAGAATTCAAATAATTATCAGTTACGATTTTATAATGTTCATTTACTTGCTTTTATTATGGTTTAGGTTGTTATTTGTAATTGTGCTGCTATATAATTTGTAAATTGTCTTTCTTGCATAATTGTATACTGCCACTGCATTAAATATATTGTCATAATGTTTTATTATAGTATAGCTGCTCATGCATTTATTGCATTAGTATCATTGTGATAATGTCCTATTATAGTATTATTATTATTATTATGTATTTATCCTGAGCGCAATATCTCCATATACTACAGGACTAAAAGCGCTATTTAACCAATCCGACTGTACAGGTACAGCCCCAACTCACAAGTAACTGACATTCTCCTAACTGGAAGATAGAGGCTCAAGGATGACCATTTATCAGCGTCCTTGAAGTTCTTTAACCTGCCACTGGGGATAGGACCCAATGACAGAGGACCGCCATTTTAAGTGGTCATCCGAGCCACTATGTATCTGCCTGTACCTGGGATTGAACCCATGTCCTCTGAGTTCCTAGACAAGTGTGTTACCCGCTAGGCCACAGTGGCAGATTGTACATCTTCTGTAGGCATCTATTTACGTAACATTTTAGTATTTTATATTTCATTTACTTTGTATATATTAATAATTCCTTTTATACATATGCACTCATCATGGCCATCAAGTTAATGCAATTCTTGAGTTTTATCTGTTAGTGTAAGGGGCCGTATTATTCAGTCACGTAAGGGTTTCTATCATGTAGCTAGATGAATTGCGGGCCTCATATTCTTTAATAATACTGTTGTTTCTCTGTCTTCATGATCTCACACTTTACATCTTGGATCTTCTGGCTGTAATGTATACGTGCTCCCTTCCATTTCATTGTATTTTTTCCCTTTGGCTGTCATTTATCTCAAATTCTAAAATTTCTTCTAAATACTTCATTTATATCTACCTGCACATCAGTGTCAGGGGGAACTCTTCGTCTGAAAAATTATATAATTCTACACTTAATAATTCAGTTTATATCACCAACAGCCATGTAGATATAATTCATACTAGTATTTTGATCACTGGCTTACGTGTGTGTAACACACCTTTCCTCCACCATGACCTGAGAACAACACTAACTCTGGCATTGCAACAAACTTGCATGTATTCACTATTGGACAAATATTGTTCCATCAGTTGGGCATTGTTTTCATCTTCACTGACGTGTTGGTCATTTCAAGATCGACAAACTCTGACCTTTCACCTCTTGTATTGATTATGCAGTTTTTCTGTTACCTCCAAGGTCATATGATCAGGTCAGTTTTAGACCTTGGCCTTAGTGTAGAGGTCAATCTCATGATTAGTTCTTTCCAATGCCAGATCTTCAGTATTACAAATATTTTAAATTAAATGTGCATAGGTCAAAAGAAGTAGAAATAGAAATATAAAAGCCATTTATTGTGTTATTTATTGTCTTTGGACTCCCTGGGGGCTGTGAACCTAATGGCATCGGAACACCTCTCAAAAAATCTGGATCCGAGATGAAATCCGAATGGCAGAGATCCGTTCAGAAACAGCTTATTATGGTATATACCCAACAGACCCAGCTCACCTGGATGAATACGTAAGTGCCTGAATGCCCTGCTTATATCTACTTTGCACAATAATGAACCTGGACCCAATTGTCGACAACATGATCTGTAGAGGAATATAATAAAGCAAAATATGTATCCAGATACATAAATTTATGTATTGCATTATTAACAGAAGCCCCTTTGGGCCAACTAAGGGCCATTATGGTATGCCGTTCCTCAGAATTTTACTTGGCCTTGTCATTAAAGGTAAGACATGAACAGGGAAAGGCAGTTCATCAAAATGGCAGTATAAAGCTCCATAGTGGAGTTATTGCTGAATAAACTTATCAATTTGATCTTTATATTGAATGGGGGAAGTATGGTTATCATATGTGGACTGTAACTTATGTTTCCTATCAAAATCAAGAGGAAAACCATATCTGATTACGTCAGGGAACTGTTTGTCCCAATAATGATGTAAATGATATTGTCATCTTTCAGTGGGGTGACAACTGGGATTCTAGCATATAAACAATTTGGCGCCCCACTAGAGCGTACTATCTTATGTGCTTGTAAGATATCAGATATTGCTTTCCAATGAACAGGGGGGCCAGTATAAAATTTTAAATTATTGAGAGAAATGTAGCCAAACTGCCCTCCGTTTTGCTGTAAGCAAGCCAAATGGTGTTGACTTTCATTTCTGTTATTCCAAACATATAAAGGAATTTTTTCTTGATCAGTATTCGACTGATCTTTAAGTTCATTCAATAGAACATGTTTTGAAACCTTATAGCTATTAAAATTTGACATTTCACCAGCTGAATCTACTTCCCAGAGTATTTGCAGTAGTCCTACATGCGAACTTGTCCACCAATGCTATTTTGTCTGGTGTGTATTGGTATCGTTTGTGTGCATAGCTTTTGTCCGGATATTGTGCTTTTTTGCTTTGTGCATTAGAATCTCTACAGGTCTGCACCCCACAACCAGGCAACCCAACAAGTTCACGATGATCTGATTACGAATCCTCTTGTAAGTCCATCAAAACATGAAATCTATTATGATAAGACCCCATCTGACTGGAAGCTGGTTTATCATATTTAACCCAAGAGTGTTCTACAACTGAGGGTTGGCTGGGGGTAGGGGTGCAGCTCTGTTTCTTGATACCCACTTTGGAAGAGGTAATGGTGTTGGCATTTGCATTTGCATTCCTCGAGGTGACAGTGACGATGCGCGAAGCATGAGTGCATGGAGAAGGCATAAGTCCTACTGTCCCTTGTATTGTTAAAAGCTTCTGAAGCATGAAACCAATGGCAGGCTTGTTTAACATTTACATTTAAACAAGCAACTGTGTCTTGACCACAATTTCTGTTCCAAATATATTTTCTTTTATGATAGGACATGTCTGTTTTGTTTTATTTTTGCACTCTATCTCTGGATGCTGAAAGGTTTTACCATTTTTTTTTTTTTGTTAAACAATAGTTGCAAACATGCTGGTATAAAGTATGTTTGTGTCATAAGTAGACTGATGTAGGCAGGAAGCCTAATTGAAAAATTGACAGACCATATTGTTTTTGTACTTCTGTCACGCTTTGTATAATTTTTGGAAACATTTTGGCCAGGAATTGGGCCATGTCTTTGTGCATGAGCCCTCCTAATTCGATTAATTCAATCAACTTGAGTATAGTCTTGAATTTCGCCTTGCTCCATTCGACACAGAAGTACTGCATGGCAGGCTTTTTCGGAGGTCCAGGAAAAATCATTGGAATCATCCAATAACAAAATTAAGTAATCTAACATATCATTTCCATTTTCCAAACAAGTTTTCTCTTTCATGGTTCTGCAAAAGCCTGCCATCCACTGACCCATGGTCAATTGGTCATAGGAAACCCTTTCCTTCTGTGAACTGGGGGGCTCGGTGGTGTAGTGGTTAGAGTTCTCGCCTCCAACCTTTGAAGCCGCTGGTTTGAATCTCGGGCCGGGCGCTTCATGTTGGAAAGTTGGTAGTTACTTGCCGATGCCAGGTGGTTTACAGTGCAGTATGCACTGGTTTCCTCCACCTGTAAACTACCTGTCGCAATATGACCCTGGTTGTTGAACCCGACGTAAAACAACAAATAAATCTAAATCTAATTCTTTCCGTGAACTGGCTAAAACATACTCATGGGGCCATTTAATTCTGTTCTTAAGGAAAACATCAACTTGACCTCCTCTTTGTGACTTTTGCTTTCAGACATACCTGTTTTGTGAGTTGTTGCAATTCTTTGATTCTATCTTCTACACTACGTTGAATTTCATTATTTTATTTGATGTAATCTAGAGAAGGAACTTAAAGCACACTCGGTTGTGTACAGCATTCAATATTTGATGTGAAAGTACTGTGTTCCGCCTGAGTACTTTAGGTTCTATTTGCCAGGGTACTTTTTGTGTATTTGCCAGCATGACTGCCCTTGATTTTTTGAAACATCATTCATCTTTTTGACCGGTTTCTTTTCCCATTTTTCAAGCCTGGTACCAATAGATAATAGATAAAATCTGCTGGTTAACCAAACATTGAGTTTCTTGAAAATTAGGATCAAGGGCAGTTTTGCTAGCACCATCCACTTGCGACCGGTTAAACAAACACACCACTGGTGCCCACATCATGACAGTGAGTCAGACTGAATGATTGTACTACAATCTAGCTCACCCCCTAAAAGGGATGAATCCGAATTTTGGTGGGACATGTTTGATTTTCCAGATCCTAACAAGCTTCTTATGAATTTGTTATCATCTGGCAAATGTATTTGCAAAGGTATTTGAATAGTATCAGTTTTTGTCGAACGCAAATTATATTTCTTCTTCTCCATATACAATCAAGTTTTGAAATAAAAGACTGTATAAAATTAATAAAAACAACAACTGAAGTACATAAAGAAGAAGAAAAATAAAATTTTTAATTTTCAGATGTTACCCCTTCCAAGAGTGAAATGCAAATGGAAACCTTAACCAATCAGAAAACAGATTACAAAAGGTGTGGTGGCACATATTAAAGTAAATTTTAAGGTTCCCCCCTCAGGAATGATCTAGCTGGCACCAAGGTGCCAGACCGCATAATCACTTTCATCATCGCCAAATGTACTAAGTCATAATTCATAAAAAGGGCAAACTCAAAGCGTCAAATGTTTCAGCAAAACAACCAGTTAAAGAAACACCCAAATACACATGTTGTGAGGGAGGTTTCTTCACATACAAGCAATGCCATTATAAGGAATTCAAAAAGGTTAAAAACTAATTGAGATCGTTAAAAATTCTTTGTTAAGCTAAAATATTTTTTATTTGTTTATGAGCATTTAATCTCTGAGAAATTGCAACATTCTGTTCAGAATATGCCTTGCTGACCGTATGCATTTTGTAATATATAGTAAATCTCATAAAACTGATTCTAATGGTCTTTTTATACATATTTTCTTTTGTGACTAGGCAACACATTTTTCATTTGTATGCTTAAGTTTATCTAGCGGTAGTAAAATTGTCCTTCGCACAGTATCACTTAAGACACCAAGGCACATAGCTGAAGTTGTAGGCTTAACTAATTTTGATGGGCTTATTTCTAGGCCTAGGTCTTCCAGTAGTGTGATCATTACTGTAATGAGCCTTAAAGATTTCATATTTAGGGTTTCCACGACAATAGATTTTGCACTTATTTGCTTACGGATCGGAAAGCATACCTCTCATAGAAGTTGTAAAGGGATATTAGCAGAAAAATAGGTAACATCTAATAGTAAAAAAAATAAACTGTGTGGTGAGTGACTTATTTTTATATGTTTAACATTAAACATAAAAATATGATGTAATAAGACGAGATGATATAATATAGTGTGAATCTGTTTGGAGGGTCTTGCTGATGTTTGGTTTTTACCTTTAGACACTCCCATGACATTTTCTTGGCCAATTTTATTTGTCCATCAGGGATTAATTAATCCCACAGAAGGTCATTTGGCTGTCTTAAAATGATGGTATATTACCTACATCTAAGGCTTTGATAGGCCCAACGTAAAAGTACATGAAGGCCAACAGGCAATAATTTTATGTTTATATAGGCTAAGTTATCGGGATGAAAATGTACTAAGCTAATATTTATTACTAGTGTGATACAAAGGATAACAAATGGCAAGATAGTGACGTGTGGAAAGCATTAATACTGTTTATTTCAAAACAACCAGAGCATTTAGAACATCTGAGTTATTGTATTGAGAGCACCTCTTTGACACAGTTTATCTTTCATTTTGCAAATTAAAATAAATATTTTAAGTAGTTACAGTAGTTTTAATTGATGAACGCCAAAATATATGTAACTAAACGTCTTTTAGATCGCCTTTCTGACTACTGCAATTCCCTACTTGATGGTGTGAATAAATACAATGTGGCTAAACTCCAAAAGATTCAAAATGCCCTTTGCAGAATTGTTTTCAGACTTGATAAAACAAGCCATGTTACTTCCTATCTGCAAAAACTACATTGGCTCCCCATTTCATACCGTATCCTGTTCCAATATATAATCTTATTACATTCAAGGCTATCAAATTCTCCCAACCCTCATTCTTATCATCCTTAATCAAATCCAGTAGACTTACTCGTGGAAATCGGCTTTCTCTTTCTTCAGTTCGTCCCAAGAAGACCATTGGTAGGCAAGGTTTTGCAATGGCTTCTCCCACTGAATGGAACAGACTCCCACAATCAGTCCGATCACAGAACACAATAATAGGGTTTCGAAGCCAATTAAAGACCTACTTGTTTAGACTTGCATACGCCCACCATAGTATATCTCCAATTGCAGCGCTAAATTAGGATTTTAGGATGTCCCTCAACTTTCCCTTTTTGCCTCATGTGCATTAGAAGATGTTGCGTCAATTTTGCGCTATATAAATATTTCTATTCTATTTTTTCTCATCACATTCCCTAGAGTTACCAACCAAGAAAAACAAAGTGTGCTTTTCATACATTGGTTTTAAAAATCCTTTAATTTAAGTACGTTCTTTCTAATATCAAAACGCTTCTGTATTTTTTATCATATTTGGTCGGAATGTGTACAAAATTTGTCGTTTTAGTGTAAACCAATATCAAGGCCCATACTAAATAAGTAAGGAAATATAAATATCCAAAAGGAGGCAACAGTAATAGTAAAACTTGTAAATTATAATGACATCAGTCCCGTTTCCAAGTTACACTATGGTCAAAGTCAAAGTTGGGGTTTTACGTCCCGTTCAACAGCCAGGGTCATATTGGGACAGGTCCTCAGAATTGCCACTTGTGGGACTCGAACCCACAGAGGTGACAGCCTATGATTAGATGCCAAACTTGCTAACCACTAGGCCACTGAGGACCTCAAGTTACACTATGGGATGAAGTAAGTTTAGAAGTTAAAGGTACAGTACAGAAAATTTGTTTTTACTTTATTGACATTTATGAGGTCTGTGGTTCAAACCCTGGACTATATATGGGAAAGTTGTAATGTAGACATCTGGTGAGTTTTTATCAAGCGCACTGGCATACCAAGGTTATGTACGCATACGCAAACGCGTACGCCTATGCAACCGTAGTGAGTTTCCAGCTTAAGCAAAAGTATAAAGACGCGGGTGGGTATATTTATACAAAGAGTTAAGATTTCAGCTTCTTTTCTAAAGGCAAAACGTGAAGTGGTACAGTGGACATCACCAGGCAAATCATTTCAAATTTTTGGAGTGACATAAGCAAAGCTAAGATCAAATTGCTTACTAGTCTTATACATTGATAGAACAGATGTGTGAACCTCAAGCACAACACTATCGGTCTGACTTCTGCTAGTGTTATGCAAGCTGATTCTGGGTTTATAAACTCCAAAATAATTAACAATTATGGTTTAACCTACAGAACTTCTGCTTATGTTCCTATCTTTTTCACCTTATGTCGATCTTTTAAGGTTTGTAAATCTATCATAAACTTTTCAGGAGCCCATGTGTGGCAAACTCTGCATTATCGAGATGAGATCTTAAATCTTTCTTGAACCTATCTCAGAATACACCCATGAAATATGCAATATTTTAGTTTTTCCAATCTGGAAGTAGGTCATTGCAGCTACAATGATCAAATGCAGAGAGACTCTTTCATCACTTACTAGTACCTGTGTGCACGTGCTTTCATGTAATATGAGTCATGAAATATCACTTCGACCTTCTGAACCTTTATGTTCATATTAATCACCCTACGATGTATTTCACCGTGAAATACCAGGAAATATAGACCAGGTAATTATTTTACAAATTCCAATATGCCCCAAACTATGGCTAATTAGTGTTGCAAAACAAATGTATATTTTAATGAATATTTCAGTAGCTGCATACCCTACAAATATATTGTACATATCCTCAGAAAGGTATTTTACAAAGCTTCTGTTCGTATTTGTAGCATTGAAATCCACGCAGAAATGACGACCAAACTAGACTCAAAACTCGAATATTTCTATATATACTGGTGTTCCTTACTCAGTCTACACCAAAAAAAAAATATTATAGATACATGAGGAGGGGACATGGGACCAGCTTGCCCCTACCAACTCAGCTGTAGCACTGGGTGCCAAGATATGACCTTTGACCTCAGAATTTTGTGAATTATTTCATAGCTTTACTAATGGTTCTCTGCCACACAGCAATCGATATGTGACCTTAACAGTCGATTGCTGTGGCCAAGTACTAAAGCCATAGTGGCAATACCTTGCAATAGTTAAAGTATACTGATTTGTAGATTTACACAAAGCTTTGGACAAAGTGGCACAACATGATTCTTGAACCCATAGAATAAGTTGTAGCCGTGATATTAGGTACAGAATGGTGACAATACAGATTAGACCAAAAGCCAAACCAAAGTTGGATCAGTTTTCGACCAGCCAAAGATCTCGAAATTGACCTTGTGCAATGTCAAATAAGCAAACAGAACTAAGACACACATATAACAAGCCTTGTGGAATTTTATTAGCTTTTTAGTACAATGTTAAAATAGCAACTAAAAATTAGACTACCATGTTAACTTGTTACTTTATGTACATGAAGTCCCCAAACCCAAGCTAGTGTGTGTTGAGAGTAGCCTTAAAAGTTTGTGCAACTTGTGAAGCTGCTGTTGGTGTGTTGTGTAGGTTCATTCAAATGGAGTCACTCTGCCAGCCACCATGGGCCTATATATTTTGCAATTAAATATTCGGGTTTAACGCAAATAGTAGCCAAAGTAGCCCTAACTTTGTATAGAGAAATAGGGACCCGCTGCCCAATTACCCTGGGAACTACAAGCAGGGGGTCCAAGTGCAAGGCTTTTCTTGAACTTAGCAGGAGCTGCAATGCTTGCACAGGGCAAAGATAGGGATCCTGCAACTGAGGAATCTAGATTACTTTGAGGGCCTGGGATGATTGCATAGCTTTATTCCACTTAATTAATATATGAGCCCCCGGAGGACCAAAAAAGACATCTCCTACAGTCAGACGTGTTGTAATGCCAAATGCTACCTGGGACTAAGACACTAAATTAGAAAGATGGAAAAATCCAAAATAAGCCAACAAAAAATGGCCCTGTAAACCAAAGCATTGGGGATCTCATCACAGCACACAAAAATTGCTCGCAAATCAGAAATAGTGAAAACTGGCTTCAGTTTTGGTTAATCAGTAGCATTCATGGAAACTGATTTAATGAACAAATACAGCTTTTTGTTATACAAAAATGAAGGATTGAACTCATAGACCTTAGCAAAGTGCCTAAACAC
Source organism: Sabellastarte sp. h YS-2021 (assembly GCA_964017235.1). Taxonomy (NCBI): domain Eukaryota; kingdom Metazoa; phylum Annelida; class Polychaeta; order Sabellida; family Sabellidae; genus Sabellastarte; species Sabellastarte sp. h YS-2021. The sequence goes on from OZ024928.1 coordinate 146,065,261, forward strand.
TGAAAGGTAATTTTGCAACGAAGCCGCTCTATTTCCCAAGTTTACTTCAACAGCAACAAAATTTATTCTATAATTTATAAGCTGTAGCTGCCCTAGGTCTAATTCCATTTCAAAATGGACTATGGTCAAGCTATTACAACATTTGTTTGGATAGTCGGATGCATAAACATTTTCATTCCATTTGGCACCTACACCATCCAGAAATGCATCAACAAATACACCCATAGAAGGTTGACTAATGTCCATGACCACTTTGCCATTATAGTTAGTGAGAAATTTATTGAACCATCTTAAATCTTCATGAAAATTTTCGGTTAACCAAATTTTTTGACCCACGGGTGTGTTTCACATCACTTGAAGCAGTCTATTAACAAACAGATGAGCAGGAACCACACATTTGTGTATGTATAACAGTCTTTCAAGAAGACTTCTAAGTGGAAACCTAGTTGCATGAGTTCTATCAGACCAATTTTTACAAATACTTTTAATTTTAGAATGTTTTACCTCAGAAATTAAAATCTAACCTTTCCAACGTCTACCAGAATACCCATGCATATTAAATGCTGAGACTGTGATTCCAACTTATCTGGACTCATGGGAATACCTAGGTAACTAAACAGCGCCTTTAGATTGTCAAAAGCTCGATTTGAGTCACGTCGGGCATGGACCCCTATTATGTCATCAATATAATTGTGCACTGAGAACCCACGTGATGTCATGATGTCACACAAGATATCTGTCACCCTTTTGCAGAGAGCACTTCCGGATTTTAGGCAAAACGCTACGCAAAGAAATATACAAATACTTGTTGCTTGTGAGTGACAGTCATGACGTCATAGTTCTTTGGGTCTAAACGCAAATTCCGAAATGCTTGACTCTATTAAGAATGTGATCAACCGAAGGATATTTCAATAAAAATTCTTGTTTATCATAACAACTGTCCTCAATAGCCGAATTGACCGACTGACCTTAGGCCAGCTTAAATCCACCATTATACGTCTAGTGGCATTAGGTTTGGGCCTGGAAAACATGGGTGAGATATGCAGCTTATTAAAAATGTCCCTAGGGCAAGGTCCAACCATAGCTTTACAGAAAATTTCCTTCTGTAAGTAAATTACCACATCTTTAGGAAACGCCTTGGCAGATGGATGATTCTCAATCTGTTGACTATAAACAAAATTTTGCTTTATCAATACCTAAGGGAAACCCATATTCCAGATATTGTACTAAAACATTATCAGGATGATTTTTCATAAGGGTTTTGCAATTGTTGATTTTTAAATCGGAAGGAACTATAATTCTTGCATTTTTGTAATTTTCAACCTTAGATCGAGACACCAACTTATGAGTTTTTATAGTCCATTGCAACATTGAAGGCGCTGTTATTATTGTACCTTGTTCCCAGTTAAGTACTCTTGCAATAGGGACAGAAACAAAGCCTATCTTCTTATCAAGAATTTTTAACCTTTGCTTGGTATCATTAAAAGTAGCTAAAATGTTGCTTTTGCTGCATAGACTTACATACCCATGCTGGACAGTAGAACCACTAAAACTACTACCAACTTTAATGTTCTTTGAAGTGATCTGCCTTTGGGGAACCTTATCTAAGTCTTTACTTAAGTTTAAGTCATTTGCTAAAGCATTAAGAGATTTGTCAAGAGAGACTTGCATGTTATCATTAGAGATTGAACTAAAAGCTCGAGGGCTATTATTGGAAATTGATTCTTTTTCATTGCAGTCAAGACTATGTCTGCTATCATTGAGACTTGCGTCCTTTTGAAAACCTGTCATTTGACTTAAACTTGAACAATTATGATTGTCACTGCTACAGCTTTCATTATAAGTTTCAACAAACTACATTGCCCCAGTCATCTGTACAATTATTGCTAATGTAAAATTGACTAGTATTTATACAACTAAAATCAAGATAAAATAAATTTAAGTTACAAGTATCAACATGTAAAATGTCAGACACACAGCCAGCCACGTCATCAGGATGCCTGCATGGAAACAATGGGCTTAATTTGTTTTCAACTGAACCCTCAACCTCACAACAATATTTGTGAGATCCACTCTAATTATGTATAATACAGAAGTCGAGCCGCACTGGCATTGCAATGTTAAATGCTACGGAGAAATCTTCCTTGTCAACAAACGACAATGAAAATTAAAATAGCAAGGTCTGTCTTCAAAAAGATTTTTAGACTTTTTGAATTTCTTTAATTTTTTGTTTCTTTTCCCCATTTTTTGTCAATTTATAACAATCACTCTGTCTATAGTTCAAAATCTCTTGGTCAATGAAAAACAATGTGCACAAGCATATTTTACCAAAGTTTTCCCCTCATGATGATCCACACTGTAGGAACAACTATTACTGTTAAACCCAGAGCAAATAATTTCTTTCTTTTGACCACTAGTTGAATTTCCATTGGCCTGCAATATATGTTGAGTACATCTCATACGAATTCTGTCAACTGATTCAAATTTATCCCAAGAACACCTGCCGCTTTCCATAGTCTGCAAGACCTCACTGTGGGCCCTTTTTACAGTAGCCCAGTTTGTTTCAATAGCATCTTGCATTAAAAGCTTAAGGTACTCTAACATATTATCCCGAATTTCGTTACCTTCCTCCTCTTGAATACATTCAATATGTAAAATCAATGCAAGTACATCACCACCACCCTGCGCTGGAACTTCTACTGTAGACACGGCTGGCTCACTACTAACAGCACCTGGCTTATCCGCAGATCCACTCTGTGAAGTCTCCTGTACCAGATCCCCCACAGGGGCAGATGAATTCAATCGACAGGTCTGGGGTGCCGTGATTCTCTTCCCAAAGAGATCACAAGTCTTGCAATAAAAGTTTGCCATCTGAAATCAGAGTAGATCCCGCACCACGGCAAAACTTGGCTTGTTAAAAATATCAAGTATGACAGAATAATACAATAAATTGAAAGTTTTGTACTTGGTATTTAAACCATAAAAATAACTCCAAGCAAAAGCTTGAACAAGGCGCGCCTTGCCGTGTGCTTTTTTATTTAAAAACTCTAGTGGCCACATGCTCTGCACATGTCACAATGACCAAAAAGTCGACCACACTTTACCTCAACAAATAGAAGATGACCAGTGGGTAGACATCGAATTTCTCAACCCCCCAGTACATTTGCTAAATATAGTGACAGGTCACTGCACTGCCGAATAAGGCCAATGCAAATGAAAATAGTGGAGTTTATTTTGGGGGTTCTACTGAAAAAATGGTGTTGACACAGCCATAATCAATGGATACTTCTCACAGCTTATTTCACAACTGGTAATGGACTTATTTCATTTATCATTTAAACAAAAATGATGGATAATAGATGTTTAATAGATGCTATGTATAGTTACAAATTTTATCAATCATGAAGACACATCATACAATGACTATAGACTCGGATTGTATATATTTGAGTGAGTTTGGCTTTGTATGTTGACTGTGTCAGAGCATGCAGAAGGGAAGCCAAATAGCTCGGAATTCTTCTGAGGAATACAAAATTTTGCAGCTATGAGTTATCTCCATCACTGCTGTGTGCAATTGGAATTTCATAATGGCAGCATGCTAAATTATCAACAAAGCAGGTCCAGGGCCTATAAATACTGGGAAAAATAGTCACGCTTAAGCACCCTTACGCTGGATTATACAATAATTTTTGCAAAAACAGAAACCTAGGGCGTTTCGAACCATTGCTATTCGTCTCTTTGTCTTCTCATGTTGTTTACTCTTTGTCTTCTGGGCTGGTATTCACGAAGGGTCTTAGACTTAGCCAGGTCTTAGGCTTAAATCCAGTCTTAAAGTTAAGACTTTTGTCTCAGCTAAGTTTTGTATTAAAACTGTATTCACAAAGGGTGACTTAGCTAAGTCCAAGATTATCAAACAACCACAGTGGTTTTCTGTGTCATGTGACCTTTCTTTTCTATTCAAACTATACTATTGGTGACATATATCCTTCATTTAATGCATTTTATCTAAGGAAAAGTGCTGTTTTGAAATGGAAAACCTTGTTACCACATATAAACTTCCAAAGACTGCTTTAGTGAGATGTTCTGTATAATTATACTTTATTTACAGCCATTTCAAATTTTGAAGTGGAGAAAAGTTTATGGCGGCCATATTTAAGTCCTCTTTAAAAAATTTAAGCCCACTACTAACCAGTCTTAAAGTTGAGCCCTTGGCTAAGCCTGAGACCGATCTTAAATTCTTTGTGAATACCACTAAGCCTAAGACAAACGTCTTAGTAGGTTTTGGGCAGAAACTTGAGACAAAAGTCTCAACTTTAAGCCTAAGCCCTGGCTAAGACCTTTCGTGAATACGGGCCTAGTTCTGATAATGTTTTAAAGTATGCGTTACGCGGGCTATTCTTCTAATGGCTATGTCTTTCAATTCCTAGATTTTCTTCCCTTTTCTAACATGCTTTTGACGTCATCACTCTCGTGAGGTTTGGCCTTGAATGAGACTGAACTCGCATTCTTTAAAACATCCAGAGATGTAATTTCATCCTATAGATGTATCAACTGATGAACATGATACAAAACAACGTGTTTAGCTGCCACAGTAAGAATTGTGTGGAAAGAATATGCATTGCATAGATCCGTCTTACTGTTTCCATTACTATATTATTATGGTCAATATAAAAGATAAAATTATCATTAAAGAAAATTATGTTTGACAAATTAATGGCCAGACAAGAGATATAAAACAAAACAATCTGATATCAAAGACTATGTGATTAAATTAGTAAGGGGCTTTTGAGCACTGCCACATAAAACAGAAAAACATCTGGTACACAATCAGACAGCAAGGGCACAATTGCAGATCTAGGGCAGCTTTCACAGAATAGACTTCGCCCAGATTTAAGCTGAGCCACTGGCTCAGAACTCAGCCTCTTGTCGGGTTTTGGGCTCAAAATAAGTTTCACAAACGCTGACACGAATAGGACTGGTGTGAGCTAAAATTACTTCGTTTGACATCTACCTCCACCAAAGAAGTTATGTTTTTTGCAGTATGTATATGTTTGTCTGGTACCAGAATAACTTGAAAAGTTGCGGACAAAGTTTGAGGAAATTTTCATAAAATGTCAGGAACAGATGGTTCAAATGTCGTGGTGATCTGGATCACATACTAATCCAGGAATTAATAAACGATTTTTTATCATTTGCACCTTAAGCAGTAATGAATGCACTTAGCCTTGGCAGAGAAGAGTACTCTCTAAATGGTTTTGTTTTTATTTGATTTTATGACAAGCACGTTAATAGTTGAGACTGAGTAAGGATTGAAGCACCCCCAACCCCCACCCAAACTTGTAATGTCAGAATACTCAAAACTTGACTTAACTTTTTTAAGCAGATAACTGAGCTAAATTGAAAGAAGGGTCTCTTTATGGCATTGCACGAGTGTGATTCTATGGGTTCTCGACAAAATGCTGAGACCATGCTAAAGGTGGACTGGCAGAAAGCAGTGCATATTACTTGGTCAAGACTCTTCAATTAAAACCACTTTACAGTGTTAACCAATGACCATTTTTTAGAAGCAAGACTCTGAGATTCATTCTGAGATTTCAAATGTTATCAAAGATCTCAGTACCACCTAAAAGATGGCCATACAATGGCCACGATAGGTATACCATATTTTTACAACTAGGTACGCGACTGTACTATCAGATAAGAATTGGGAAAGGTTTAAGTGAATGTAAAACCATGTGACATCATCAGGAACCTTGGGGATTTCTATACGATAGGTTAAGAATGCTCGGGATAGTCCCCATTGAGGTTTAAGAGGAAAAGATGAAAACATTTACTTACCTGAATCCCAACATTTTACTATTGGGAGAAAGGTTTTCGATATATCACAGAAGTGAAACAGCCCTGAAAGAAGCAATTCATTATTTTGGACATTTGTGCAAATTATCTTGTGCTACTGGAGGGTTATTATATTGATTGCCTGTCCCAACAAAAAGCATTACAAGATAGCATATTTGACCTCATTTCTACACCAGAGTTTTTAATTTCAAGGTACTTTTTATCTAATCTTATCATACTTTTATAGGTCTAAATTTCTGTACTAATTAATTCTGCGATACAGAAAAATAATCACAGTTCAAAAGTCATAAAACTATTGTATGTGTTATCTTTTGTTCATCAGATATGTCGGCCAACCAAGTAAAAAAGTCATGTCCTGGTGAATAAGTAAGTTTTTTAAAGCTAAACAAAGTCAGCAGTTTTAGATGCACTTATTGCCTGTGGCAGTGTCCCTTGTTTATTTCTCAGTGGCAAATTCTTTATTTGGATACACTTGACGCATAGAAATAAATTTTTGAAAACAAAAAGAATAATTGAGTATTCAATTAAACCGTCTTGTTTGTACCTTTTTTCCATTAAACATTGATGGAAAGAGTTACAAAGTTGCTCAAAATTCCCCTAATATTCTCAAATAAACATTGAAGGTTTTTAGGGTTAACACAGATTACATAAACTATTTGAGGACTTCACCAAATAGAGGGTTTATGCAGAGCAAATTAATCAATCTTTTCTGAAGGGGATATTTCCATACTCAGGGAATTTAGAAGAGCAATGTTCTATGGGTCATTGAACCAAAGCTACAAAACGTAAAACCACTCCATCAAAAGTCTGTGCTTGGGTCAGATAAGGACAAACAAAACTACTTGAGATGAACCTCCACCAGTGTAACTAATTACAGTGCACGTTGAAATGTTTTGCGTCAAATTGGCAGTCAATGACACCAGACATTTGAAAGTCATTTGCATTGTTGACAGTGGCTCTTTCTTTCTGTGACATAGTGACATTCAGATAACAGACACAGTTACAAACCTGGAGCTGATTCCACAAAATTTCTCAGATTTAACCACGTCACAAGCTGATTCACTCGCTCATAACTCAGTTTTTTGCCTCCACTTATGCCCCTGTTCCACCAAAGGATTAAGCCCCGATCCTGTCGGCGACCCTTAATCGTGCACAGTCGGTTGAAAAAAGACAAAAATGGGCGGGAATACTGGGTCGGTACTGAAGTCTGGGATTAAGAACAGATCGTCCCCAGGACGCCTCAGGACACCTCAGGACGCCTCAGGCGGCCGCAGACAGTCCCCGACTGGTCTGGGACTAAGAACCGACTAAGCCAGTTTTCGGGTCGGTTTCAACCACGATCCTGTCGGACACAAACCGACTGGGTCCCAGGACGCCTCAGGCCTCCTGGGACTAAGAGCCGACTAACACACGATTAACTACCGGCGTCCTCAGGCGTCCTCAGGCCTCCTCAGGCCTCCCCAGACCACGATCCCCGATTATTGTTTTGCAAAGTTGCTGGATTTTCTGGGTATATATATATAAAATTTGCGATCTAATCATCATTGCTTTTCTAGGAACACACCAGGATGCCACCTTTTAATGGAAGACAGATTCAACAACAACTTAGGGCTTTCTTGGTTTTTATTCAGTTACAAATAATCATGTATTTCCATTTTTTACGTCAAGCACAGCAACCACCACCACCACCAGCACCACCAGCACCCATACAGAGACCTAGAAGAAGGCACAACATGTGGGTCAGGCCATGGCTTCTGCAGAGAGAGGAGAGGGGGGCCTACCACAACATTATGGCTGATCTGTATGCCACAGACATTCCAGGATTCACCAACTACATGAGGATGACCCCAGAATTCTTTGAAATGATGAAGACCAGACTGGAACCACGTCTAGCCAGGCAGGCCACCAACTACAGAGCTCCTATCAGTGTTGGGGAGAAGTTAGCCCTCACCATCAGATATCTGGCCACTGGAGAGTCATACACATCATTATCCTGTCAGTTCAGGGTTGGCAGATCCACCATTTCCAAGTTTCTACCAGAGGTCTGCAGGGCCATCCAGGATGAGTTCACCAGAGAGTACCTCAAATGTCCTACTACTCCAGATGAGTGGAAAGAACTGGAAAGGGAATTCAGGATCAGGTGGAATGTTCCACATGCCCTGGGAGCCCTGGATGGAAAGCATGTGGCCCTGAAGAAACCCAAGAACTCTGGAGCCCTCTACCACAACTACAAGGGGTTCTTTTCCATTGTCATGTTGGCCTTGGTAGATGGGCAGTACAAATTCAGATGGGTGGATGTGGGTACAGAAGGGTCTTGCTCAGATGCCCAGATATTTAATGCCTCTCAGCTGAAGAGGAGGATTGAAGATGGCAGGATAGGCTTCCCTGACCCAGCTCCTATAACACAGGGTGGTAGAGATGTCCCCTACTTCATTTTGGCAGATGATGCCTTTGCCCTGAAGACCTGGCTCATGAAACCCTATGGCAGAAGGCTGTTAACAAGGGAGGAAAGGATTGCCAACTACAGAATATCAAGGGGCAGGAGAGTTGTGGAGAACGCTTTTGGCATCCTTGTGTCAAGATTTAGAGTCATGAGGACCACCATTGAACTACCCCCAGAAACAGTTAGAGAAGTGGTCATGACCTGTGTGGTTCTGCACAATATACTCAGAAGCCAGTATCAAGGTCAACCTGCTGGTCAGCAGCCTGGGGGGGATGATGATGATGATGATGATGTGCCTGGTGATTGTGGATTGATTGGTGGTGCTGCTGGTGGTGGCCAAGACAGAAACCCTGCTAGAGAGGCCAAAAGACAGAGGGATTACCTGAAGGACTACTTCAATAATGAGGGAGCAGTGGCCTGGCAAGATGGCAGAATATAAGTCCTGTTGCAGTAAACAGTCCTTTTCAGGACTAACTATAACAGTCCTTTTCAGGACTACCAAATATTCCAAAAACAATTAATCAGCTATGTGGACAAACAGACAAACCCCATGCCAAACATAACTTGTTGAGACGGACAAACAGACAAACCCCATGCCAAACATAACTTGTTCAGACAGACAAACAGACAAACCCCATGCCAAACATAACTTGTTCAGACAGACAAACAGACAAACCCCATGCCAAACATAACTTGTTCAGACAGACAAACAGACAAACCCCATGCCAAACATAACTTGTTCAGACAGACAAACAGACAAACACAACTTACTCACCCAACAAACAGACAAACCCACTGTTAAACAAAAGCGAAACACAAAGTGACACATAATATCCTAAATTGAATAATTATTTTATATATTTTCAAATCCACATCATAATTTAAACATTTTTCTTTTTTCATGGCTGGGAAACTTATTTGTAGCAGAAATTTTTTTATGGAAATATTCAATTTTAAATATTCATTTCTAATCACAAAAATTTGGAAAATATAACCATGGAACTAGTTTTGCTTTCAATAATGGGGGATTGTGTTTGCTAAATAGTTTGTCAGTTCGTTGGCATGGGTTCTATCTACTTTTGGGTTTGGGTGTTTGTTGGTTGGTGGTTACTGGGGTTGGGTGTTTTGGGGTAGTTGGGTATTAGGTTTGGTACTGGGTTTGTTATTTGGGGGTTATGTTTGGTATTGGGTTTGTCTGTTTGTGGGTTGGTAAGTATGTAATTATGCCTTTTAACTCTAGGGAAGGTGCAAGTGTTGGACTTTTCAATTACAGATTTTAAACTATCCCATGGATTTTAATCTAAAAATGGGCTGATTAATGGCCATATTGGGAGTTAGTTTTAATATTTTTTTTATGTGGCCTTTTTGGTTATGTGTAGTACCATGGGTTATTTGTTTCATGTTTGGGGTGGTGTAAGTGTTGGACTTTAATTTTTTTTTTCTTGTGATAAGTATTTGTACTGAACTTTTTTGTTTTGGGAGGGGAATTGGAAGAACACGTAGCTGAATAATTGTTTTTGGAAGAATTGGTGGCCCTGAAAAGGGCCTGGCAGGTCAAAGACCCGCCCTGACTGGATGGCTACTGAGGAGGCTGCTGCTGCTGTTGAGGCAGTGCTGAAGTGGTGATAGTAAAGAGCTGCTGCTGCGGTTGTTGCTGCTGCTGCTGAGGCTGCTCGACGATCTGTGTTGATGTCAGATCTGGTAGCTGGCTTAAGATTCCACTCAGATTGTGTCTGCTCCCTTCGTCCTGTACAGTTAGGACAGATGTAGGGTTGCTGAAGCCAATGGGGCTTGGTGTATAGTACACAAAACTGCTGCTAGGTGCTGCTTGAGTGGAACTTGACGCCTGTGGAGTGGTTGTTGGCAGTAGGCCGACCCTCTGGGACTCCGTGGTAAAAGTGGCTGATCTTCTGGGCAATGGCTGACGTCTGCGGTTACTCTTAATATTTTCGATATCTCTGAATATCTTGCCCTTTAATTCTTCAAATTCTTCTTGAGTCATCTTTTCGGCCTCTGATGCCACGTAGTCAAAGAAGGGCTGCCTGTCTGACTTCTGATGCAGAAAACCTGAGATAAGTGTCCTCATCTGCTCAAAGTGTTCGAGAATCTTGGAGTCTGTAGTTGAAACGGGTGTTGATGTAATGATGGACTGACTCCTCTCCCTCAGGACACTGGACTCGAGGTGTTCTGTGTCAGTAGTTGACCCACGTGATTCGTCCTGCTTGCTGGTATTTGGACTGGCCTCAAAACCTGAACTTCTATTGGCCCCCTTTCTTCTGATGTGGGTTTTAAGAAAACCCATCTGTTGGTAGACCCAGGACTGTCTCTTGGTCATCTCCCTCGGGGCTTGGCCAGATTGGAGCTTAGACAGCTTTCCATAACGGGTTCGCTGGGACTCAAACCACCTTCTCACATCAAAGGGCTGGAGCTTAAGTTCTGCAGATATTTCTGCCCAGAGAGCCTCTCTTCTATTCCTGTCGTGGAAACGTGAATGTTCCTTGTCATACAGTTCAGGGTGCAGCTTGACGAATTCTACAATGGAAACTTCATCACTGTCTGTAAAAGTGGCACACACCCTGGCTCTCTTGGCTGAAGAATGGCACTCCGGATCTTCCTCACACCTCTCTTCTTCTTCTGCCACAGCTTCCCCAATAGCTGGATCTTCCTGAATCTCCTCCTCCTCTCTCCTCTCACTTCCTTCTTCTGTAATAACTTCACTCCTCTCCTCTACTTGACTTTCCTTCTCCCGCTCATCCATCTTTTTCCTTCCTCTCTTCCCTCCTTTCTCTTTTCTCATGATCCAGTCGACAAAATAATAAAAAAATAGTAAAATGTGTCTCCTAACTGTGAAATTTGCCTTAAGCTCAAGTATATAAAATGTAAAATAAAAATTGAAAACCCCTACAAATCAGTGACACACGTCTCTCAGTAGCCAAACAGTCAGTAACAATGACAAAGTGTGCGCGGTCGCTTATATAGTCCCAGACCTGCTCATTGCCTCGTTTTAATTTCCAACGCGCGGAAAACAGTCGGTTCTTAATCGGTTGTTAGTCCCAGGCCGCCTGGGGCGTCCTCAGGCCGCCGCAGACTGAAAATGCGTGGTCACAGGCGTCCTGGGGAGGCCGGTTTGGATCGGTTAGGGTCGGTTACCCTTAGTCGGTTCTTAGTCCCAGACCTTGATTTTTGGGTCGCAGGACACCGCAGACGGTCTGAGGCTTCCGGGGACTAATGAAACCGACTCACTTTCAGACGCATGAAATTCATACGCATCATATTTGAGTCTGGGATTAAGAACCGGCCGCCTGGGACTAAGCTACGGAGGTCTGGGACTAAGGGTCGCAGGACGCCTGGGACAACAACCGACTCTGTAAATTTGGGTCTGAGGAGGCCTGAGGACGCCTGGGACTGGACATTTTGTTGACGGCGGGAAATAGGAATCGATTGTAGTCGTGTGAAATATCAAACATGTTTGATTTTTCACACGGCCCCAACCGACCACAACCGACCCTTACAGAAGGTCTGGGACTAAGCAAATATTTCAAACCGACCCCCAAAAACCCTTAATCGGGAGCCTTAGTCGTGTGGTGGAACACCCACATAAGTTTTGGTTTTAAATGTGTTTCACAAACACTGACTCAAATGGTCAAATTATTTCCTTTGATTTTTAATTTGATTTTAATGTGCCAAAATATACACATTTCTTTAATTCAGATAAATTTAGGTAAATAATACTATGCATTAAAAGGGGGCATTTAATAATAAATTGTGCACAATATAGCACACAGAAGACAGAATATACTTCAAAAGGACTTGACGTTAAAATGTCTGTAATAGCAGATCATTTTGAAAAGAGAAAGTCGATGCGGGAAACAGACTATGTACTCTTAGACGTGTAACATTTTAGTAATATTTGGCGGCAGCCCTGTAGATATGTGGGGTTGGCAAATCAGGTCCCGACCCAGTCAGTGGCAATGTGTGGGTTGTTCTTGTTTCTCATGGTTTAATTTTTCATTGGTTAACCTCTGACTGACCCCTGCAATCCCATAAATTTCCCGCTATTTGGTAGCCATCTCTTTTATCAATTCAAAATTTTCCCACTTACCCCCGCCCCCCCTTGGGCCATGTAACATTGTGAGCAAAATTGCTGTCCTGTTAGTTTATTTGCAGATATACTGAAAGTACTTGGGCACGAGCAATCCACTGCATGGGCAGTATTGAAATGACATGAGCTGCATCACGAGATCACCACAAGTCACTGGACCCAAAGAAGTGGGGGTCCTCAGTTCACGCCTTCTTTCCTGTCCCATGATGGCTTCTTCAGTGCCAGTGAAGTTTACGGGTGCCTTCCCTGGTTCTGTTTTTGTCAACCAAAGGACACAATAAATCTTAAATAGTGAAATTTTTTAACTCAAGTAATTTCATCTAGCGTGATCTGAATAAACTTGTTTCTGTATAACATATCATTAACTAATTTTTATATATATTTTACTTGAAATCACTTTTCTGGCCAAGCAGCAGCGTCGCAAGGGGTTGTATTTCTCTGTCACGTAGGGAGTTCAAATTATGAGCTAGGGTCTGCTGGTCAGGAAGAGGATTTGTACTTCAAGTTGTATTATTTTACATTTATTTTACATGCCTTTATTCATATTATATTCCTGTATGTTATCTTCTTGACTTGGTGATATTGGATCTGTTATTGTTGTAAATTTTTACCCCACGATTTTAGTCTCTTAATCTTAATCTTTATGTTATGGTCACATTTGACCATCTGACCTGGGGGTCAACTGATCTCCTACTTTCACTAAAAATGCCTGGTAAAACTTGTAATACCAAAGAATGTGGCTCTGAACCACAGATTTCATTTTAACTGTTAACTACTTTCTGAGGCCACCTTAAATTGGCCATATAAAACTCAGATATATTCAAAGTAGTCTTTTAATTTAGGTCACCTTAATGGGGCCATGCAACATTAATGTAACCTTAAACTGAGATATTTAGTCAATTTAAAGTTAGGCTCAGTTTTAGAGCCTCATTGGCATTGTAATTGTAATCTGCCTACTTGAGGCCACCTTAATGGGCTATGTTACTTTTTATTATCTGATATTCATGTATGTAAATTAGGTTAAAATCTTTAGACCTGTTTAGGGCTATAGTCCTTTTGGACTTATCTGCAGCTTTCGATACAATAGACCACTCAATCCTATTCAACTGCCTTCAGCGCTGGTATGGCATTGATGGGGTAGTGCTTAAGTGGGTCCAGTCATACCTCAACTCACGCAAGCAGCGGATCAAAATAGATGGACATCTTTCAGATTCTTTTCAACTCCCTTACGGGGTTCCCCAGGGCTCAGTTCTAGGGCCACTCCTTTTTACCCTATACACAACCCCTCTCAGCTCAGTCATATCTAAATTCAATGTCACCCACCACTTATATGCAGATGACACACAAATTTACTTGGAACTCGACTCTAGGAACTTCGAATCCGTTATCACTGAATTAACAAATTGCCTCGAGGCGGTCCAGGCTTGGATGGGAAATAATAAGCTTAAATTAAATCCTGACAAGACAGAATTTATAGTGATTGGTGATGATCAAATTAGAAGTTCCCTGAAGTCATCATTCCCAGTGAGTTTGCTTGGCAACACCATGGAACCAGCTGAATCGGTAAAAAACCTAGGTGTCATCCTGGATGCTGAAAATTCAATGCAAAGACACGTGGCTAATATATGTCGCATAAGTTACTACCATCTCCGGGAACTACGAAGGGTCCGCAGGTACTTAAATCATGAAACAGCTGTAAAGGTGGCAAATGCCTTGGTAAGCAGTCGTCTGGATTACTGTAATTCACTGCTTTACAACACAAAAAAGGCATATACTAGCAGACTACAAAGAGTTCAAAATGCCTTATGTCGGACGGTGTGCAAGCTAAACAAATATTGTCATGTTACACCCTTCCTGCACAAACTACACTGGCTTCCCATTCATTACCATATATTGTTCAAATATAATCTCCTCACTTATAAAGCAATACATTTCAGCCAACCTCCATATCTCTCCGATCTAATTAGGCGGAGTGATCTAACACGGGGCAATCGCCTATCAATTTCCTCATCTAAACCAAATAAACGCTCAGGGCTACGCAGTTTCATAGCAGGGGCTCCCACAGAGTGGAACAAGCTTCCTCGAGCCATTAGAACCATAGAAAGCATTTCTGGTTTCAGAAAACAGTTGAAAACATACCTTTTTAGATTGGCTTATCCTCCACCATAGCCTATCTCCCCTATCGGACGCTAATATGGAAACGGACCTTTTTTTTTCTGGAACTGGACTATCCCTTTTTGCACATCAGCGCCTTAGAGGATGTTTACATCAATTTCGGCGCTATATAAGTGTTTCTTACTTACTTACTTCCTTACTTATATTGTAATTTCAGTAAAACTCTAACTAATGTCACCTTAAGTATAGAGACGGTGATCTTAATATATGGATGTTGTTAATGTAGTTATTGATGTAACCTAACAAATGTAACTGACATGTTTATTGTAGTATGTAATTAAACTTTTAGAGATTGTTGTTTTAGTGTAACATAGCAAAGTAATAAAATTATAAACCCCACCAGTGTATTACTTATATGAACAGGACACTGAGACCTTATTAAATTTCTACCACAGTATGTTTTCCCATTTTGTGGTTTTCAAAAGTATCTTTTTTAAACCACTGTGACTTTCGTTTCAATTTTAAGCATTTTTTCACTTTATGATATTGATATAAGAGAAAGTTGTTTTCTTGAGAAATTGCCTTAAAATTGTATATTTTCACCAGTTAAAGTCACAATTCAATCTTCTGCATTATGATTTGTTCTGATGTCACAGAGCTTGTCACAACTGACATCATTCCCCAGCCCTACCAACAAATAAAATAATGGGATTAAATATTTTATTATGCACAATATACTCAAAATATAGATGAAATATAACTACTACAATATATTAGCACAGCATATTTGTAAAGCACCAACACATGTATGCACGAATCATTGACAATAAAACATTATATAAAATTGTTACAGGCCAAACAAAAGTCAAATTTGAAACATTTAGATCACAGAGAAGCTCACCGAGAGGTCAGACAAAGGTCAAATTTAAAACATTAAGGTCATAGAAAAAATCACAGAATTTCAAATAAAGGCCAGGAAGCAGAGAAAACAATGGGTTTTAATGTAAAGGTCAGCACTGAAGGTCACACAACAGGGTGGACCCATTAGCGACCAAAACTAGCTAGGAAACTCTGAACAGACAAAGTATTGAAGCATGCGGTGATATCGGCGAAATCGTCGATATTGCGTTTTTATTATTTCCTTGTGAATTTGATGTAACATAACATGACATATTTATATAGTGCAATTCTATTTAAGAAAAAGACAATCATTGCGCTTTTTCTCCACAATATGCTGTTTTAAAATAATGAGCTTTTAGTTTCTTTTTAAAGATGTCCAATGGAAGTTCAATGTTCCTGATATCATCTGGCTGTTCATTCCAATACTTTGATGCCACAACACTGAAGCCACGATCACCCATAGAGACGAGTTTTGATGTTTTTTCTTGTAGCATGTATGATTTTCTTGCCAATCTTGTGGTGCATTGATGTTGCTGGTAGTTAAGCATTGATGTCTAACATGATGGTGCCTGTCGATTCAAACTCTTATATACTAGTAGATGTATTTTAAATTTGATCCGAAACCTAAAAGGTAACCAGTGGAGCTGATGCAGGTGAACTGATATAGAATCATGTTTCTTGACATTCAAAACTATCCTGACAGCCCAATTTTGTACTTATGGATAAGATGTTGTGGGAGTTCAGTTAGGAGAGAGTCACAATAATCCAATCTGGAAGATATGACTGACTGTACTATTGTGTGCAGCAGACTTAGTCAGGTAAGGTCTTATTTGAATAATGGACCTTAGGTGACCATAACAGGATCTGCATATGGCATTTACTTGTTCCTTAAGGGATAGGTCTTGGTCAATGATTACTCCAAGGTTTCTGACACTTGTTCTTGGCTTTATGTCAATACCAACCACATTTAATGAGTCAATAATGACTTTGGAGCACTGTCTTTCAGTGCCAGCAATTAAGAACTCTGTCTTTTCTTCATTTAGCTTGAGCCGGTTATTAGACATCCAGTTGCTTATTTCAGATATACACAAATGGAGTTGTTCTGCAGTTTGTTTTTGGTTTTCAAAATTACTTGGGTCAATTGATTGTTAAAGCTGTGTGTCATCAGCATACATGTGGAAAAGTATGTGAAACATTTTGATGATTATACCAAGAGGTGATGTATATTTGCAGTAGAGATCAGGCCCAAGACCTGATCCCTGAGGCACACAGCATTCTAGAACCTTTTTATGAGATTCACAGTCACCAACAACTGATTAAATTCTTCCTGTTAAATAAGTTCTAAACCAGCCTAAAGCTTTGTCTTCAATTCGAAACCTTTTCTCAAGTTGGTGCAGCAAAATATAATGATCAACAGTGTCAAATGCAGTATCACTTTTTGATTATCTGCTTCCAATAGAAGGTCGTTCATGATTTTGATCAGAGCAGTCTCAGTGCTGTGGTGGCATCTGTATGCTGATTGTAGATTTTCACAGAGCTTATGACTATTTGTGTGGTCAAGTAATTGGATTGAGACTGCTTTTTCAATCATCTTGGACAGAAAAGGCAAGTTAGATACTGGTCTAAAATTTTTGAAAGTAGGATCCGCATCTGTTTTTTTTGGCAGAGGGATAACAACTGCATGTTTGAACTCCTCTGGCATTTCACCTTGTATGAGTGACATGTTTATTACTTGGCTAATACTGGGTAACAGTATTTCAATACAGTCCTTCAGCAATGGTGTTGGGATTGGATCAAGGCTGCATGATTTTGGTGCTGCTGATAAGATTAATTTTCTACTATCTTCATTGCTAAGAGGTTGGAAAGAAGTCTGTGGTGTTACATCAACAGTTTTGTCATTGAAATTTAGCTCTGATTTTCATGATCTTTTCTTCAAAATAGTCACTGAATTCATTTGCCAACTGAGTCTTTGATGAGTGTTCAGGATAGATAGTTGGATCATTGTCCTGCTTCAGCTTTTTAATAATTTGAAACAGTTGTTTCTGATTTGATTTATTTTTTTTCGATAATTTCACTATAGTATGCCACTTTTGAACTGTGAAGCACCTTTGAATATGTTTTTCTCAATTCCACCATTACTCTATTACTTTCATCCGTGTGGTCTTTTCTCCATTTCCTTTCTGCTTGTCGGAATTTTTGCTTAGCTGTACGAATGTTTTCATTGTACCAAGGATTAATGTTCCTATTGCCAGTCTTTTTCACTCTTAATGGAGCAGGCTTGTCTAGAAGCTGAGATAGGCAGCTGTTGTATTGATTCACCAACTCATTGAGCTCAGTTTTTTGTTTTGTGACAATATCTGAGTTACGAAGGTCCTGCTTGAATGTGGTTACATCAATCTTATTCAAAAGTATTATGACTGTAACTAATATTCACTTACCTTTTTGGTGTCATATACTGTTATCCTTGTTGCATATGATTGCTGTAAATTTTTCTTGTGTCCTCATGTCAATGTGCAGAGAGGAAGTTATCACTTCAAAGCCAATCAATCAATCAGTTGTCAAAGTGCTTAATCTCCGTATCTACAGATTCTAAGGCACACCATCCAGTTCATAAGGCATAAATCATCAAGACATTAGACATGTTCCAAGTCGTACCCAGGGAGGTGATTGGGTGTTCGGTAGTTAGAAGCTAAGGTGGAAATGATTTCTGAAATAGGTAGGTGTTTAGTCGACTTTTGAAACAGGAGAGATTTGGAGCATTGTGGATATCATGTGGAAGATCATTCCATAACTTTGGGGTATCATATGAGAAACTGTTGTTGAAATGGACCTTTGATTTATGGATGGAAGCACAATAATGAGGAACCTGGAGAAACAAATTTTGGGGGTTGGAATGTCTTGTGTTTACGGCAAATTTGTACAAGGAGAGATATGGTGCAAAAAACTAAGGCTGGCCAGTGGTGAGGTACTTATACACCAGAACTAGGGTTTTGAAGATAATTCATTGTCTGATGGGACGCCAATGAAGTGTCCTAAGAGTGGATGTAATGTGAGTGCATTTAGAAGCACTGGTGACAAACTGTGCAAGAGCATTTTGAACATATTGGAGCCTGGTAGCATTACGAGATGACAAACTGCAAAATAGAGAATTGCAATAATCCAAACGACTGCTGACCAGAGCATTTGCAATCACCACTGAGAGAAACCTCCTAATATGATGAAGGGCCCTGAGGCTAATAAAACAAGATCTGATGACAGAATTTATGTGAATTGTGAAACAGAACTTTGCATCAAACAGAACACCCAAATTGAGTACAACATCTGTGGGACAATTACCCAGGATATTGACAGGAAATGAGTCACTGAGCCATTTGTATCTGTCTTTGGCACCAAAGACTATGAATTCTGTTTTATCAGGGTTTAGCTTGAGTTTGTTTTCAGACATCCAGACCTGAATATCATTCAAACAGGATTTAAGACTGTCAAAAGACTTGAGACTATCGTCAGGGGATGGGTGGATACTAAATTTTAAATCAATAGAATTCCTTCTTTCAATTTAACAGGTGCAGACTTTGAGTTATTCTCCCATGTCTGGGATTTCACAAAAAAGCAGGGTGAATTCTTCATTCCTTGCTGAATTAGTATAGGTAACAGAAGACTGTCATGTCAGTTTAAACCTGGTATTTACTTCTTTGGTTAAATTTTAGCAATGTCAGGGTAAAACCTGCATGGTATTATTTTTATAGTTTAGACTACAGGGGAAGTTGCAAGATGACTTTGGAAAAGAGAATGTTCTGTGCATATATCTGTTGATTTCAGGGTAAAACCTGTTTGAGAATTTACTTTAAAATATCATGATATTTTAACTGTTTATTTCTGGGAAAGTTGGGTTTTCAATTACTACTTTTCTGCCTGTATTTGTCTGGGTCTGTATAAAATAATAATGAAGTAGTTTACATTTTATTTCTAGTGGCATTGCAAGAATTAAGTGGACTGAAATGTTATAATTGTATGTAGTTGGTTGTGTATGATGTATTTGAATTCAGTCATATGATTATAGGTTTCCAGGCTGACTGCTGGTGATGTGATGAATGTTTCATGGTGTAAAACCCATGACTAACTGAATTGAATTCAATTCATTTCATTAGGTACTGAATCTACTATGGTACTTGGTAAATGATGGAGCCATAGAGTATGATCCAAGGTCTAAGTGTTAGTAGGCAGTAGGTTCCCAATGTTACGTCTTGTTTACAATTCATTTAGATGATTCTGGTGGTGTTATTTGAAAGTATATAACAAAAAATATTGATTTCTGATTATTTTTGATAACTTTTGTGACTTTAGTGCTTGTACCAATTCAGCCCCAGCATTTGCTGGTAAGATACTTGTTATATTTTGTAAATAAATGTTCAGTTATGTGACAAAAAGCTTTCTCTTGACTTTAGTTCAGCTTTAAGACCCTTAGCACGTTACAGTATAACCAGCTAGGCACCGCCTAGTTGAGAGAGGAAGGTAACAATTATAAATATGATGAAACTATCACAGGAGTACAAAGATCCCAGAGATGAGGGGAAGCAAGACCTCAAACTCTCAGTTGGGATAGCTAAAAAGACAAGTGTTCTTGGAAAGCCGGTGGCTGTGTTTGCACCTCATTGAACTAAGTTAATATCTGGTACAACTTTCCCAAAGAAACTGAATTGTGCATGCATGTACAGAGAGGTTAGACACATATTCAGCTTTGGAGATCCATTTTGAAACTGGAGTGCATCTGGGGCCGGTTTCTTAAAAGGACTTAGACCTAAAAATAAGAGTCATTTAGTCCTAGCACATTTTTATGTGGTAACAAAGTTTTCCATTGAAAGACATCATTTTATACAAGACCAGTCCCCAGTACGTCCCCCCAAGACAATAAAACAAATGCATGGGTTTAAATATCTATTCAATCTATCCAATGATATTTTTTATGCACATTATATTCTGACATTTTACTATTTAATTTTAAAACATACATTGCTGAACTTGCTTTACAACGCCACTGATTGCAGGGACCCGGGAGAATACAAAATGAAATAAATTTTTGTTCAAGGAGGTCGATTCGACTTGACCTTGAAAAGAATGGGGTCACCACACAAGGTGAAGTGAAATGAGATTTTGTCTCAAGGTCGAGCGATTTGGTTCGACCCCGAGAGGTGAAAGGGGACCCCAAAGTGGCATGGCCACTGACATGGGTGGAAACCCCAAAGAGTGGGAACATGCAACCAGTGGGAAGAGTGTATCTAATTAAAGTAGTACACGTATATAACTGACACCCCATGGACAAAGGAAAGGGTGAAAGATGTGGATTATATATATACTATGGAATGACGAAGGGAAACTCCACCCCTGGAGGAAAGCCATACTGTGTAACAGTAAACCAAACATAAAAAGTATGGCCCAGATTAGAGTGAATGATTGTTGAATTTAGAAGGTGTGAGAGTACTTTGTTTACATATGTGAGGTGGAGTAAAGTCCAGCCACATAGAAGTAAGCCAAATGATAAAAGTGGCTGGAAAGTGTATAATTTAGAAATGAGAAGCACCCCACCCCTGTGGTATACGCCCATACCCAAAGACCATGAATTATACTGCACGGGTTAGGTGCGATTTGAGTTAGTTATAAAGATACACTAGCAAGATCAGAGGAAAGATGATCTGTGTAATCTGTCTAGCTCAAGTATATACAACCAAAGTGACTGAGCATTACGGCCCCCTACTAACAAGATCAGCTCATAGATCACACAAACTGTAAGGCCTATCAATCCATGTCAGAAAAAAGGTAGATTGAAGATAAAAGCCATAAAAAGACATAAAAGACACAAGTAAAAGACATAAAATACGACTAAACGAATATGTAAATGCAAACTTGTAAACATATGTATATATTACATTATATATGGTTGATCATGTTGCTTATAGTGATACTGATACAAAATAAAATATGTTAATCTCAGAAATACTACTAATAGTGATAGATACATATATAATTGAATTACACGCTGCACATGACTAGCAATAATATGCACATTTCACAGAGTTCACAGAAGGCAAGGTGGCTCCAACGGCGACGTCGGCAGGCGACTGCCCAACACCCGCTGCAATATAGCATACTGTGACACAAGCTGCGACACCTCCATATGCGAATCGTGAAACTTCTCACAATAACATGGCCTAGCCCGCAGGGGACTAGAATCAGCTGACAGAAAACCTTACACATAACTATTTTGTCTCTTTTGCACCTGGGCGGCGGTCATCCTTGACCCAACTTTAAAACCCAGGGGAAAGGGAGGTGCTGTAAACAGCTTGAACTCTGTGATGTACTGATCAACATCCATCATACAAAAATTGATGCTCTGAAACAGAGAAACACAGCAGTATTCTGTTCCATTACACGATACATACATACATTAAGCAATACAATACATGGGGAGGGAACATGTGGGAGGGTAAAAAATTTCTTGTTTTCCAATGTCACCTCCTTGCCCTCCAGATTTCAAATGGCAGAGAGAAGGGCAAATACCCACGTGGTAAATAAATCACCCAATGAAATTACAGGAAACAAAACCTTATTGGTAAAAGCTAAACTTGGCCATAATCACGATAATAGGACTCCCTTAGGACTGATCTGCCCGGCACCCACATGCAGGACCGAAAAAACAAGATGTACTTTGAGAGAGCAAAACGCTTTTTAAAACTGGATGTGGCCAAATTTTTGTGATTACTGTTACTGCAGATTTTACAGAAACAAAACTTATTTGCTGAAGGAAAAGCTTAAACCTGTTGCATTGAGAGCAAAATAATAATGATAAAAAAGCTCTTGGAAATTCCTTGGGTTTAAACCCAGGTTGGCAGATGTAATTGTCCCTGCACTGGCATGGTGGAGATCTTGTCTTGGTTTAAGTTTACAGAGGGGAAAAAATTAAATGTTTTCTGATTTAAATTTTCCCCCTTTTCATATGGAAAAGCTTTAAAAATTTAATAAAAGAAATGCACAGAATAATTATGAATCTGCATGGGAGGGAAACACAGGGATGAATCCAATACTCTTCATACAGAGCTACAGCAGCAGCTGATACAGTTTCCGATGTTAAATGGTATATCTAGAATGGGAATATTAAATCAATATCAGGCCAGGATTTCTTCTTCAAGATTTTCTATTTTCAATATTTCAGAAAGTATGTAACCTAAATTATGTTATTTATAGTGTTTGAAAGTTTCATGCATAAAATGGTGGGGAAATCGCAAGTTAAACATTAAGTTCGATGTATGTGACGAAGAGAAGCAGATTTTTCTTTTTATACCCAATTAAAATTAAGAAGAACTATCTACTGACTTTAATTTTCACTCAAATTCCACCAAATTTGGAGGAAACTGTCTGTTCACAATGAAGTATGTGCCCATCAAACTTAAGCTTAATTGATAGTACAATTTGTGAGTTATAAGAGCCAAACTGTGTACAAATAGGATAGAAAGACAATTGCAATAACCCTACCCTATAGTCAAGCGTTAATGAGCCAAATAAAGGATATGTCACGAGTAAAATGTTATCATTAGAAAGAACATAGAAAGTTAAAAATCACAGAGAAAACCACTGTGGTTATTTGATAAACGTGGTTTCAGCATAGTAACCATTTGTAAAGTCTATTTAAGTCCATAGACTTAACCAAGAAAAAGGGCTTAAATTTAAGTCCCTGGCATATCTTAAGCCTTGGCTAAGTCTAAAACATTTTGTGAAACTTGCTCCAGGGTATCTAATTGTTGGAGTGTGAATGATATATTACCATTCCAATTTACATGCTGGGGTTTTCGTACCCCAGTCCATTTGCATTATGTTTGTGGTTGCCTTAATTTATTTTTTTTCCATTAATGTTTTAGGTTTTAATGATTTTTTTTCATTATTTTACATAAGGTGCAATTACAACACATGATAAATGCCAAAAATTGCATAATGGACCTTTAAATGATAGAGTATCTAAGATAATTCAGATAATTCGACAGAGTATCTAAGTATCTAACTTTTGATAAACATTCAACAAATGACCTTTCTTACCACTCTTCTTTGAAGGGTATCCCGTTTGATTTGATTTAGTACTGAAAATATAGGAAGTAATGCATTATTGTGAAATATCACCGGTCATTGCCAGGGTAAGTAACTCTTTATTACAAAGATATTTACACACTCAGTAGATTCATCAATCCAATGAATTTTATTGATGTTTGGTTTATGGTTTTCACACAACAATCACCCTCCATTGCATGCTACAGTTGGCCAGTGTAGCATGGAACCATCAATACCTGTTCTAAATCTTGGTTTTCACTTAGGCAGGTTTTTACAATATAGACACTTTCATAACCAAGAAATTTCGGAAGATCAACCAACAGTTGAGAAAGATCTTAAGGATTTGCAAATTCCTAAGCATGGATGCTTGCGAAAAACTCATCCAAGCTCTTGTTGTGTCAAGTCTAGAGCATGGGTCAGGTTTTCTGTATGGAATCAACGAAAACATCCAAAGAAACTCCAACACCTACTAAAATCTAAAGCTAGATCAATTAACTGAGAATCTTTAAGAGAAAATAATGGGCCTCCAAAACACTAACTGCACTGGTTTCCAGTGAAGCATCGAATTCAGCTCCAGATAGTTACATTTGT
The DNA here is from genome assembly GCA_964017235.1 of Sabellastarte sp. h YS-2021. Classification (NCBI taxonomy): domain Eukaryota; kingdom Metazoa; phylum Annelida; class Polychaeta; order Sabellida; family Sabellidae; genus Sabellastarte; species Sabellastarte sp. h YS-2021. The sequence goes on from OZ024928.1 coordinate 146,089,362, forward strand.
CTACAAACGTATCCACAATGAGTCACCAACCTACCTCACTGAACTCCTGTAAGAAACACAGTAAAATAAACCTTAGATCCAACACAAACAATAAACTTAAAGTAGAGAAACCAAACTCAAAAGCTGAAGGCAAAGCTTTCAACATCCGTGGACCAATTCCATTGAATAGTCTGCCTTGTGATATACAAACTGAACTAACACTAGAACTTTTAAGAAGCTATTGAAAATATTTTATGTCAAAGCTTCCTATAATCTATAATATGTTATATGTTAAGTGCTTTAAGTTGGCAAGATAAAAAGCTATATAAATTAATTTTCAATAGTAATAATCATACTACTCGCAGTAACAAAACAACCTGATATCTAGCAAGTGTCTTATAAGAATGATTCTAAGCACACTTTTTAAAGGGATTTATAGTTATTATTCATAATTCATAAGCAGAGCAAGTATAGTTGAGTGTTTCGGTAGCAAAGATTACAGGGCATTCCTTGAGACAACAGCTAAAAGCCATTTCTCTACACTCTCCTAATCACTAGGATGAGATATATAAGGTGCTTCTATTAGGCTCTGGTAATACCCGTCTTGCATTTGCAGACTTTCCTGGCGACTTGCAAAATGAACCTTCCTCTGTTGCCATTCGCCAAAACATGTAAGTCTGATGTAACTTTTATGTTAATTAATGGCTGGAAAATTATATTTTTCTGTTCTTGAAGGGATAATTTCAGTTGGAGGTTGAATTGAAACCATTATTATGGTCATAATCTTAACTCGTGACCTTTTAACCTGCAATGGCCCCAGTTGACATATTGGAGAAAGGACAGCCAGTGTGGCTCATAAGACAATCCACACAACAAATGACTGAAAATTTGTTCCTATCTTCTGGTCACCTAAAACTAAACATTTTTTTCTTCTATGTTGCATTTTTGTTCATAAAGAGTCATATTAAATAGAAGTGATGAATTTATATTGAGCTCTCTATTCTGCCTTATTTATCAGGAAAACTGAATACTATTCACAACAACAGTAATATAAGAATAATAATCTCTCACAAGAAGAAAAATGACAATGACCAATGAACTTTCAAACTTGCTAGCAGCTCACCCTAAAAGACTGGCAGAATCAGGGCATACGACAGGCTTTATAACTATACAACAAGATATTAACCCGTATGAGCAAACTTTTGAAGTGGCAGACTGGAAAGGTGATCCATTAAGATTAAATGTTATAATTTCAGCAATCCTGTGGTTGAGGTTGGCGACTGACCATAAACCCTCTCCCCTCCTTCAAAATGAATGACGACTGGTTGCATAGTGACAGGGTTTGTGCCTTGTGATATACAAACTGCAGATAACACTAGAACTTTTAAGAAGCTATTGAAAATATTTTATGTCAAAGCTTTCTATAATCTATAATATGTTATACACTTTGCTAAGTGCTTTAAGTTGGCAAGATAAAGAGCTATATAAATTAATTTTCAATAGTAATAATAATACTACCCGCAGTAACAAAATAACCTGATATCTTGCAAGTGTCGTATAAGAATGATTCTAAGCACAGTTTTTAATGGGATTCTTAATTATTATTCATAATTAAGCAGAGCAAGTAGAGTTGAGTGTTTCGGTAGCAAAGGTTACAGGGCAGTCATCAGTTAGTTGTCGCTAAAGTCTGCCAATGAAACATGGGTATGTAATGAAGCCTCTTGAAGGTGTGGCCATAAATCCATTGGTACAAACACATCATTTTATCTAGAAATGAATGGATCCATAACTCTTAAACCCTAAATATGTATATGTACGAAAAATACCCAAGAATTCTCGAGTAATACAGTTTATATATATATTATATATATGTGCATGTTTTCACAGGAAAAACTCTTCCAAAATATGATGTTAAATAGTTTTAGATAGATCTCCATATAATCATGTCAGACCCATCCATTACCTTTCCACTTATTGGGGAGTATCTGTTTTGAAACCGTTCAAAATATGTCTTATTGTTAAATATACACAGTTGCATCTGTTTACAATCCATTAACATCTTTACCACTCTACAGACATATGTTTACAATCCCTTCATCAAAGAACTGAGAGAACTGAGAGTCAAATTTTAGTTTACTGACCCAGATTATATGAAATGTAACCAAAACACCTATAACCGCTTTAAATTCGCATCATATTTGGATTTCAATCAGATTCAGAATCAGTCCAGGAAGATTTTAGACACCCACATGGCAACATATAGGCAGTGTTAGGCGTTTATCAGACGATTTATTCTATCCTGTTTGACTGGGTCAAATTGGCAATATATTTGATACACAGAAGTGTAACAGGGCTTTGAGTAATAGCTTGGTAACCTCACTTATATGTGGTTACTACCTCTCTGGTCTATTGTCTCCAATGCAATTTTGATACAGTTCAACACAGTAGACAAGATTGGGGGTTGAACGGTCACCCCTTTGAAGCCAGTTGCAAAGAAATCTTAGGAGCCAGGGGGTACACAAATGGTCTTGGTCACGGGATGGCAGAAATATCATATGATGTATGATATTTTGACAACCCAGCTTACAACCCACTGGATTGTATTGAAAGACTGCCATTGCAGTGGTTCAGGCATAAAAGGGTGAAAAGTATGGTCGTGTAGCAATATAGCCAGTTGTATACCCCTTTGTTGGCCAATCTTTTAGTGTACAGGACAGGTCGCTAGAAATTTTAGAAGATCTTTGGTGAACTTTTGGTAAATTTTCATAATTTTGTCTCATGTAAGATGTTATTATTTTTATAATACTGCTATTATCAATAATATCCAGTTTTCATGCCAAGTAAATTAGAATGTAGAGACCAATGTAATTTCATCACTCTTATTCAATATGACTCTTCACAACAAAGAAAACAGTTAAAATTAGGGGGAAAATGTGTATTGTGTGTGATTTCCTCAAAAGAGAGGAATACATTTTTTTATTTCAGTACTCTATGGGCTGTTGTATGTTACGTATGGTCCGTCACTTCTCAAGGTGTCCAGTCGCCCTCATTTTGTCATCAGTCACCATTATGGGTCATCAAAAGACTAGTCACAAATACGATCTTTATCCTGCATGGTGGTCGGTGCTGTACCTTTGTTTTTCTTGCCTAAAATCAACACAATTTTTTTCAGCGACCTGCCAGAAAAGGGTGGTTTGCAGGGAACCGCCAATAAACTCACCAAATGGAACACCCATAGAAATCGTATAAAGTGGGAACACCCGTATAAGAGAGCTCATTTTAGGGCGGCTGTATTAATCTTCTGTACTGTCTTGTGACAAAGAGATAAACATTTATTAGCTCTTCTCTGCAAAAGTTTCTAGACACAATATATAGGCTAGCTTCAAAAATTACAGCAGATAGAAAGTATGTGCCTTGTATTCAGCCATAAAACATCCACAGGGTCAAATCATTTAACCTTTTCCTGCGAGGGCGGAACTTGTATATATATACAGCCACCCATACATGTAGAGGATCATTATTAACCCCTTTCCTTCAGAAAAAAACGGTGATGAGTGATAGTGACATTTACAGGTTGACCAAGTTAATTTACCCTTCTTAGAAGGGTGGCTCAAAAACACCACTGTATCTGATATGTTTTGGTGATAAATCTCCGGAAATGGTTGTGGAAGATCCCAGTCTGTGGCCATAATATGGGCAACTAATCAGATTCTAGTTGGAAAGAAATCTATCTTAAACTCACATTGAGGTTGTAATGTTGTTACCAGTATGAATATTGCGAATTACAAGATATAGTTGCAGTTACTGCCATAAGGACAGAGTTAATTTAAATTAGCGGGATTTTATTTATTTCAAAAAAAGTTTACATTTAAAATACTTTTGATACAGTTTCTTTAAAGTTGTAAGGATTTCGTTTGTAGAAAAAACACTGCAATTATGGAACAGTGTGTCAGGATAATTGAATTTCCCTCAAAAAGTTAATGACAACAGGAGGGAACCTTTTTCTGTGTATTTTTAATGTAGGTCAACTCATGGACGGGTAGCATTCAGGCTATGTAAGAAAGATATAGATTTAGAACACTGATTTTTTTTTGCACAACCACAGTAATCAAAATTAACTGAATTTTCTTCAATTGTAATCACGTTCACGGACTAAAATCAACACTTAAACACTTGTTCCTGCAGAAAATAAATGTGTGTATCAGAAACCTTTGGTCTGAATAAATCATTTATTTAAATAAAAAACCGGAATCTATATGAAAATGTTACAAAATGCTTGGCGTACAATTGCTGATACCACAGATTAACACATTGCAGAAAGAAAGTGCCAGGTCATAATTTACAGATAAAACTTATTATTACAAGAGCAATTTAAAATTCTTTCAATGGTTCAGTCAACAAAACTGATTTTATGTTTTAGCTGCTTGTTTATAGTATGTGTAGACATCTGTATTTGACAAGGCATGAATATACAGGAGATCAAGTCTGGACAATTGATTTTAGTTAGCTGGTTGCGTTGGTAATCATGCGTGCTGTTTGATAATAAAATGCATGTATAAAGGCAGCTTATGAATATTCATGAGTTGCTGGTAGATTTTTTTGAGAAGTTTGATATTTTTAGTTGGTTGGATGTATAAATACTGCATGTATGGGCTAAGGGAACTTTGGCTTTTCAGTCTCCCCAGTGGAACCCCGCCTTTATGAGTTGATCATGCACTTGTACTGCCAATGCTGTATCATTCCGCGTAGGTTTGGTGACAAGTGGGGCCTCTGATTCTGTGTTAGTTCCAAGTTAGAGAGCAAGGGGTACACAATTCGTGGACTTAATGGTGATTTCACAGGCTTGTCTGTGAACATTTTGGATTTTTATGTTTTTATTGACTATGAACGTGCTTTAATAGTGTACCCTTTGCTGGAAAGCATACTTTTGGAATTAGCCTGTGTTGTGTAGAACTAGTTAGAGGGGCCACAGTGACAGAGTGGTAACACTCTCGCCTCCCACCTCTGATGCCGGGGTTCGATTTCCCGCACGGCCTCAAGTGGGAAAGCTGGTAGTTGCTTGCTGTTGGTCAGCAGTTTACAGTCAACACGGCCACCATAGATACTATTGGGAACTCCAGAGTGTCTTTCAATACCAATCCCATGCTCCGGGTCATGAGCATTAAAACTAACATCAGGAATAGACAGGAGTATTGTAGACCCGTGGGTCAGTTCTGGGTCCGTACATCTAGAGAACCGCTTGCCCATGGGAGGGTGAATGCTTCACTTTGCATGTAGAACACTTATATGTTTTTAGGCATGTCTGGATACTCACTGAAACTGGCTAGATGACCGTACACTCTGGCATCAATTCACACAAATTAACACTAACTAGTTCTACATTTATTTATTTATTTGGGGTTTTACGTTGCTTTCAACACTGTACAGGTAGTTGGAAGAGCAGAGGAAACCAGTACATACAGTTCGTTAGGGTTCTGTACTGTAAACTGCCGACCAAAGGCAAGCAACTACCAGCTTTCCCACATGAGGCCGTGCCGGGAATCGAACCCTGGCCTCAGAGGTGGGAGGTGAGAGTGTTACCACTCTGCCACCGTGGCCCCTACTTACAACTGTAATACTTATCTATGGGCTTCTTTACCTCTTGGATTTTTCTTTGTGGCTTCTGGGTCTTTGATCCCTTCAAAATTCTAAAAATATGACCCCTTTTCACCCATGGGTAATTGTTTCAGGGCTTTCCCTGGTATTATGCAGAAATCATACACTACTACATCATGGTCACAAGTTATAATAATATTGTCTTATATGTCATAATTCTCAACTAGTCAATAAAAGGAATTTATATGTTTAAATATCATTAGTGTGATATTATGGTCATATGACATTTGTCCCTGAGCAGCAGATGTTGTGGTATGCTAAGATATGGGTCATGCTAAGATATGGTATGCTAAGATAGGGTCAGAGATGTCGAGTGGGGGATTTGTTGTATCAGTGCCCTGATATTGTACGTTGCAAGCAACAACAGGATGAAGTGTTTGGCTTTATTCCTCTTACAGGACTTAATTTTCAATTCATTTTGTATGACAGGACCCCTTATCAATGTGGCTTTGGCTAAGGAATTTGATCCTGTGGACTGTCGTAACATTGTTAAAGCCTCGGGCACTTATAACTGTCTAGGTGCCAAAATGCAGTTATCTGAAAACCTTGATTTTGAATATCTAGAGAACTTGGCTCAAGAGTACTGGGATCAGCAACTTTTCACATTTGCGAGATTTGCACTTCCCTTAGATTATAACCGTTCACAGGGTCAGTTAAAAAGCACTCTGACTAGCTATTTGAATGATGAAAAAGCTGAGGGAGCCATTTTTGGCCCCTATGTAGGTCCACCCTTTGGTCAAGACTCACATGTTTCTCCTTTCATTATTTGTGGACCACAGGGATCTGGATCTTCTCTATCTGTACTGGCACTTCTACTATCTGTACTGGCAGGACTCCTATTATGCGGACTTTAGGGTCCTCTTCAGTTATCGGAATGGTTCCATGTTCCTGACTCGATTTACCAACAACATTCACTATGTTATGAGGTGTAACGCTTTCACTATTGTGAATTATGTGGATGACTTACATAGTCTGGAAATCCGGATATTTTGGATCCGGCTTTTAAATTTCTCCTAAAATTCTTGTCTGGAGCCGGTTTTTCTATTAACCAGTCCAAACTGGCTCTCACTAGTGCCTCTTGTGTCTGCCTTGCCCTTCTGATAGACACAGTACAAGAAATCATAAGTGTCCCCAAGGAAAAAATGTTGGATATTCCGGATAAGTATAAATGGGCTCTAAGTAAAAAAACACTAAGTCCAAAAATCAGCTTCAATCATTGGTTGGATCACTTATGTTTCTACATAGAAGTGTTATACCCAATCGAATTTTCACTAATCACTTAATCAACACTCTTAGAAACATGGGTTCAAATCCAGTGCTGGTAGATGAATGCACCAAGCAAGATCTCAAATGGTTTCTTCATTTTGATCCACACTATACTGGTAGTTCGGTTTACAGACAGGTCTCCTTTTCTTAACACCAGGGGACAAGGTGGCAGAGTGGTAACACTCTCGCCTCCCACCTCTGATGCCGGGGTTCGGTTCCTGGCATGGCCTCAAGTGGGAAAGCTGGTAATTGCTTGCCATTGGTTGGCAGTTTACAGTACAGAACCCTGACGAACTGTTTGTAGTGGTTGCCTCTGCCCTTCCAACTACCCGTCGTGATATGATCTGTACAGTGTTAAAAGCGACGTAAAACCCCAAATAAATAAAATAAATTCTGAACACCAACCTATTGAGCTGGATGCTTGCCTTGATGGTTTAGGTGGACGTTGGGGTTCAAACATCAACTCTACTCCAAATCCAGATCAGATTAAAGTGGATATGCTCAATATTACTCATTTTGAGATTTTCAATGTATTTGTAGCCCTCACCGTTTGGGGTTCCCAGTGTTTGGGGTTCCTGTTTCTGAGGAGCATATCCTTTTTGTTCAATTTTTAGTATGTAATGATCTGTCATATTCTTCGATTCTAAATTATTTGTCTGCCTTACGATTCAAGTTTCAGTGGTTTGGGTGGCCTGTGCAACCCCTTAACAGCTTTAGGCTATCTCTCTTATTGCAATCTATAAAGAACAACATTCGCCGCCTCCCCAAGCTCAAAGGTCTGTTTGACATTAGTACACTGGTGGCTATTTGTAAAGAATGTGATTTACAACCTTTTGGGTATGTTTATAAGTTTATGTTTTTGTTGGCCTTTCTGGCCTTTTTCAGACTTAGCAATCTTGTTCCTTTACTAAGTAAAGACTTTGATATAACCAAACATTTATGTAGGGGTGATTTATTGTGTGATGATTCAGGTGCCACTGTCTTAGTTAAGCGGAGTAATACTCTCCAGTCTTTTAGACAGTGGACCCTAATTAGGGCCCCTTTACTTGCCCCTAGCCCGTTATGTCCCATCCGGGCTTTTCAGTCTATGACTTCCCTTATCTCAGCTTCACCATCTCATTCTTTGTTTGCCTTACCTCCTGTTTTTGCAACCTCCCTCTCAGGCCAGTGTTAAGAAAATTTTGAAAAATATTATGTCTAGATTAGACCTGGATCCATCTACTCATACTTTTCATTGATTTAGGTGATCCGGGGCAACTTTTGCCTTTAATAACAATGTACCCCTCCAGGCTATAAAAATTCATGGTGGACTTCGGATGCTGTCCATCAGTATATCTCTGCTAATTTTTTCACGAACGGCACCTGTGGCCTCTACTTTGCAACGACTCCTACATTCTACATAATTTGGCTCTTTGTTGGTTTTCTTTTCACCTTATTCACCTCCATAAATGTGGTATGGTGTACATTTTAAAAGTTGTGTGGTTTACGTATAGGCAGCATGTGCTGCCTCCACCCAGGTTGGGTGTTTGTGTTCACTTATATGGAAGTTGTGCAGAGTATGGTTTCTTTTGTGGAATATGTATCATATCTGTAAGGTTATCATCTGGTTTCAAACTCAAGACATGGTCTCGTCTGTAATGGTATGTATGCCCTACTGGGCCGTTATGCATTGGCAGTGTGTTTACAAGTATTATTTTATTGGTATAGTGGTGTACCATTAATATTAGTCGAGTAATTTACTTTTTAGTTGGTAACGGTTTTAGTACCCTTTGGGCCCTATGGCATATTGATGCCTTGTTACACATTATTGAAGTTATTGCCCTGCAATGTACTGTGATGAAGATTTGCTGTCAAATCTTGTGAAGTTTGTGGAATTTTATATCTAGTGCATTATGAAGGCTTTGATGGACATAGGTGTGTGCATTATGGCACCCTGTATGGTATTTCGCCCTGTGCCTGTGGTTTGTTATGTATGTTAGCAAAATAAAGTTTCATTAGCCCAAGGCTTGGATATGTAGGTTTGTGTTTAACATAGTCTGTTTTAATAATAAAATATTTTATTTCCAACGCCTGTGTGATTTGGGGGTGTTGGGGGGGCTCCCCTGGTGTGACTGTCTTCATAATATGCTGGTCCTTTTCCTGTGAAAACAGTGGTAGCATCTTGGTAATAAAGGTCTAAATCTGTGAAATGCTTCTGTAGTCTCAGTTGGGACCTGTGATAATCTAGTGTCACCAGTCGGGGATCGCGTGCTTTGCTAGTTTTCAGAGACCAAAGCAGTGGTCAGAACTGGTGTCACCTCTCAGTGATTGAGGGCCTAACCAGATAAGCGAACAGACAACCAGATTGTTTGTCTACCAGTACACTTCCACTAACTCAATGTTGTAGTGCACAGTCACCTTGTATTTTTATTAGTTTTTTAATGAATATGAGAAATGTACCTCACAGACTGGCAAAGAAGAAGGCTTATGGTACCAAGTGCGAAGAATATCGTGAGAAATCAGTTGGAAGACAGGCTTCTCAGCTTGCAATTGACCTTAAAACTACTTAGGTTGAATTCAAGTGTCCTGACGATTCTTTCATCTCACCAGGGCAGCAGGACACAATACCCAACATTCTGTTACTTAGAAAGTAGACTCAAATGACCCATATCCCTGCCAAACGCTAGGTACTATGTTAAAATAATTAAAAGATTACGGAACACAACTAAGGAAGTTAAAAATAGGTTGACTTGTTACTAAGGGACCACTTACATTCCACGGATCCCCCACAGATATTAGTCCATGAGCCAGCATGGTTGGTCGGTACCAAATTAGGGAATAATGCTCATGGTAATTTTTGGGAAGGTATACATCTGTAGAGTTAGAAAATATATGATAGCAGTGTATCAGTGGTAGCTTTATCTATGCCATCATGCTTTTCATAACACCCCCCTATAATGAATATTTCGTAAAGTATGGTAATATGAAGTATAATGAATATATACTGATTTTTGTCAATTTGGTTAACTGACACCTCCACATTATAATTTGTTAAAATAACAATAAAGATTACGGCTTATTCATGCCATAGTGTTTTATATTTCACATTGAAAACAGTGTTATTGGTGGTAATCCAAGTACATACGTAATTTTGAGTAGAAGCAAATTCTTTAACTTTTGACAAAAATATTGGTTGATACTTTAGAAAATGCTTAGACTACCCTATGATACCTGAAACTACATTGGATTTGTTCAGAATTTATTTAACAATTCAAATATCTAACTAGAAGAATATTTGTGCTCACAAAAACAAAGCGTCCCCAAAGGTTAGATGCAAATAGTAGAAAAGAAGAAAAATGATTTTGAAAAAAAAAAAAAACCAGCAGCGCTGTGAGAAGAAGTGAAAGTTAAACAGACAGTGTGGAGGTTTATGCATTTACATGAAAGAAAAAAATGTAAAGTTTTATTTTGTTTTCTATGGTCATTAATACATTCTAAAGCTGTAAAGGCAATAATAAAGGAGATATAAGTAAAAAACACAAAATCTGCTTCTTTATTTAATATGACCCCAGTTTGACCAACAAGAGGGGGTCAGCAGGTTAATCTGACCGGCTATATAGGAATATATGGAATCCATTCTAAAGCTGTAAAAGCAATAATAAAGGAGATATAAAACAAAAACCAAAAAATCTGCTATTTTATAAGCCCAGTGTGACCCATAATTTGGGGGAGGGGGTAAGGGGGTAAATCTGAGTGGCTATGTATATGCTTCTGTATATGCTTTCCTATAACCTCACAATACATTCTAAAGCTGTAAAAGCAATAGTAAAAGAGATATAAGGCAAAAGGGCCAAATCGGCTATTTTTATGTCCCCATTTTGACCCATAAGGGCCATTAAGGGGGAGTTTGGGGGTAAATATGACTGGATATCTAGAATCCCTGTCTATGGTTTCCTATAACCTGTCAATACATTCTAAAGCTGTAAAAGCAATACTGAAGGATATATAAGGCTAAAAGACAAAATCTACTATTTTATGACCCTAGTTTGACCCATAGGAGGGGGTCAGGGGTAAATCTAACAGACTATCTAGACTCTATGAATATGGTTTCCTATACCTCTCCATACATTCTAAAGCTGTAAAAGCAATGATCAAGGAGATATAAGGTAAAAACTAGGGCTGCAACAATTCTTCGGTTACTCGGAAACGAAACGATTCAGTTCAATACTCGAGTCAAGAAAAGTGAACCGGGTCTTTGAAAACAACTAAAAAGAGAAGTTAAATCTACTACAAAATTTGAAGTTTTCTTTTAAAATATATGAATACATTTATATTTTTTCTAATGCAAGGTGTTTCCGTTTTTAGCTTTTATTTTTACTTTTATTAAAAGGTATTTTAATTTGCAAATTTTAATTAGTAAATTGCAAATTTAATAAGTAAATTAAATTTTTATAAGTTAATACCCTATCCAATGGACAATTGCTTTACCGGTCGGCGCGACCGGTCCCGCCAAACGACAGAAAAAGTCATTCTGTATAAAATACCGGCAGGACCGGTCACAGAGTGTACATTCGCCAGGTGTCGCCTCGTGCATACTTCCTGTCTAGACAGAATGACGTCACGGCGTCTTTTTCGTTGTCTAAACCTATTAGACCCCTAGTAAGCTGATAGCGGGGCCGGTTGGGAGGGCCTTGTCTGTCCATTGGATAGGGTATTAACTTATAAAAATTTAATTTACTTATTAAATTTGCAATTTTATTGCGTTAATACATCCTATCCAATGGACAATTGCTGAATAACTACCGCTTGGTTGGCGGGTAAGTTACTAGGAAAACTTGAGTGAACTCAAAACTAACAACGTTGAGGCCTGGGTAGTCCTGATTCAGGTAACCCACAGGACCTAAGTCGGTATCCAGAACGCCGGTTACCCGGCTGGGTTAACCGACACTGCTCCCCCCCCTCTTGTTTAAGCATTACTGCTCTGAGTGGAGGGAAGAGAGGGATGAGTTCAAACCCAAGAATAAACCTCCCAAAGGAAGCATGTCACAGTTTTTTGTTTTTTTTTTTGTGATTTATACTTATCTAAGTATGAGTATATACAATATGTACATATTTAGAAATATATATCTCCTCATTATTGGCCTTGTTAGTGGATCTGCTGAGCAGCCACAACCGGCCCTAAATGGAAAAGCTCTGAGTCAGCCCAGGCCACATCCTTCAGATAGAATTGTGTGAAGGTATTGTGAGATTTCCAGTGGCAAGCTGACAAAATTTGGTCCAAAGAGGTTCCAGATTGGAAAGCTTTGGAAGCAGCAAAAGCCCTTACATCATGGGCCTTAACCTGATGTAGAGTGAGGGCTTGCTGGTCAGAGAGCTCATAACATAGGATCACAGTCTGTTTGATCCATGAGGAGATGGTGGCAGGTGAGATATCTTTGTCAAAACCTTTCTTGAAGGAGACAAAGACTAGTTCTTTGTTTTGCCTGAGATCTGAGGTCTTGTCCAAATAGTAACGCAAGGCTCTAACTGGACATAGTGATCTGTCACCCTTGAGTGATCTATCCAGAGTAGGGGCCAGGGCTGGGACAACTACCGGGGCCACACTCTCTGGACCCTCCTTGGCCAGCTGATTCTTAGACAGAAAGCTGGGTGAGGGGTACAAGGACACCTTAGACCAGTCTGACTGGTGTCTGATGTTCCTGTGAAGCCAGGCATGGATCTCACTCCTGCGTTTACCCGAACCTAGGGCCATCAGAAAAACAGTCTTGAAGGTCAAGTGTTTTAGGGAGGCCTCCTTAAGGGGTTCAAATGGTGCTTTTGTCAGCTGGTGTAAGACCAGGGACAGGTTCCAGGAGGGTATACCCCTCCTACCCTTGGGTCTGTCTCTATGGAAACTATCCAGGAGACGGGTGAGATTTTCATCCTTGCTGACATTTACTGGTACATTACCCAATTTGTCAGCAATGGCTGATCTATAACCATCTATTGTGCCTGGTTGTAATTTCCTTTCCTGAAACAAGTACAGTAAGAAATCCGCTATAGCCTTTAGAGGTGGTGCTCTGAAGTCCACCTGATTACTGATGCACCACTTTGTAAAAATGGACCACTTTGCCTCATAGACAGATCTGGTTGATCCTCTTTGAGGAGCCTCAATTCGTGCTGCCACTGCCTCAGAGAACCCCTGTTCCTTGATTGCTGAGGCTCTAGGAGCCAGGCATGCAGGTTCAGATTCGACAGGTTCCTGTGAGACACTAGGTTTGGTATGCTGGGCAGACACAGTGGGATCTGGCTTGACATTGTTACCAGGTCCCAAAACCAGGGCATGTTGGGCCACCCTGGAGCAATCAGAATTATTCTGTTGCAGGGGTAGTCCTGGAGCTTCTCCACCACTTTGCCCAAGATGGCTGCTGGTGGGAAGGCGTAAGGGTCTAGTTCCTCCCAAGATAGACTGAGAGCATCCACTGCCCAAGCTTGGGGGTCTGGTACTGGGGAGACGAAGTGTGGCAGTTTGTTGTTGAACCTGGTGGCAAATAGGTCCACTTGGGGTCTGTGCCACCGGTCGCATATTGCCTTGAATATCTCTGGATTGAGGGACCATTCTGTTTGAATGGTCTGACCCAGCCTGGATAACTTGTCGGCTATCACATTTAGACGGCCGGGAATATGTCGAGCTTTGAGTATTACTTGATGTCTGGCACACCATGTTAGTATCCTCCATAAGAGGGCACACAGTGGGCCCGACTTCATTCCCCCTTCCTTGTTTATATATGCTACCACCGTGGTGTTGTCGGTAGCTATGAGAACCACTCTGTTTGCACAGAGGGTTTGAAATTCTTTTAAGGCCAGAAGGACTGCTTTTAACTCTAGGTAGTTTATGTGCAGCTTGCTCTCTGGTAGTGACCAACGTCCCCTTGCCATAAGTTCGTTTAAGTGAGCGCCCCACCCTTCTTTTGATGCGTCTGTAAAGATTTGCAGAGCATGTGCTAGAGGGTGTAGGGTTTGACCTTTGATAACATTGTCTTCCTCCAGCCACCATTTCAGATGTGGGTGAAGTGATCTTGGAATGGGAATGGTCTTGTCCAACGTTTCCGGTATTCTCCAATTGTTCTTGAGGTGCCACTGTATAGGCCTCATGTGTAATCTGCCCATATGAACCTGTTTTTCTGTGGCAGTGAGTAACCCGATCAGTGACATAAAGTTCCGGACCGGGCACACTGGAGAAGCTAATATCTCCCGTATCTTGACCTGTAGACCCTGCCAACGTTCTTGGGTGGGTCTGACCCTGCCTTGTTTCAGGTCGAACTGGTAGCCTACGAAATTGAAAATTTGTTTCGGTTCCAGCTCTGATTTTTCCTGATTCACTAACCATCCCAGGTCCTTGCAAAGTGTCACTAGGCTCTGTGTCTGTTGACGACAAACCTGGAGGGACCTGGCCCTGACCAACCAGTCGTCTAGGTACTGGTGGATCCTTATACCCTGTCTCATGGCTAGCCACTTGACCTCTTTGGCTATCACTGTGAACTCCAAAGGAGCTGTGGACAGACCAAATGGAAGTGCCTTGAATTGATAAGTCTTGCCTTGGATGTGAAAACGCATGTACTTCCGGGACTGACTGTTTATGGGTACATGGAAGTACGCGTCTTTGAAGTCTATGGAGGTCACCCACTCTCCTGTCTGGAGAGAGGTCCGTATTGTCTCTGGGGTCTCCATCTTGAAGGTTTGGGTTTTTAGAAATTTGTTTAATTTGCTCAGATCCAAGATGGGGCGCCACCGGTTGTTGGGTTTTGGTACAAGGAACAACCGGTTGTAAAACCCCAGGGATTGCGGATTTTGTACTAGTTCTACAGCATTCTTGTTTAGGAGCTGATGCAATGCCTCCAACAGGTAGCTGTTCCTGTGGGGATCTACATAACAGCTTGTTATTGTCGGTTCTCTTGTCAGATAAGGTCTGGACCGGAAGGGTAGGATATAGCCCTCTCTGAGGACTGAAACCACTTTGGGGTTGACGCCTAGGGCTGCCCATTTTTCCCAAAACTTGTGCAATCTTGACCCTACAGGAGGATGTGGTACAACAAGTGGGACATTTGTGACATTTTGTACAGAACTCAAGTGATTTACACAGGAAACACCTTTCACAGATTTTATTGATCTTTGACGTTCGGGAATTATGCCTTTCTTTTGCGGCAACCCTCCTGCAAAAGGTACATGAGAAACAACATGATAAGACACAGGTAAATGAGTTCTTGTCTTTGAACAACAGTCCTTTCCGGTCACTTTTAACTTTTGATCTCTCATTACACTTGACACAGAAGCCCCTGTCTGACCGGCTTGACAAGGAATTAAAATCCCGGTCACAGGCTGAACACAGTAACTGTCATTTATATTGCTTCTGTGTCTTGGCAGGTCGTGGGACAAATGAAGAGGCACCCCTGCCCCGGTGGGATCTCTGACCACGCCTTCTGTTTCCCAGTTGTTTCCAAGCTGGTAGACCCTGTTTCCGGTCCGTATCTTGCTGTTGCCTCTGAGGCTGGGAGTACGGGTGGAAACGTTGGGGTTTCCTCTGAGAGGGGCCAGCAGTACGTTTGTCCTCGAAATGTCTGATTTCTTCCTCAGCTTTGGAGATAATGTGGTCGGGGAACAAAGCACTGAGATGAAGTGGGGCAGTTCTCAGAGAAGTTAAGGTATCTTGCTTTATGCCAATCTTGAGAAAATCCAGATAGCTGTCACGTCTCGCAAGTGTCAAGTTGGCCACATTAACAAACACCCCCTCTGACAAATCTTGCATGGTACGAGCCATTGCTTGTGTGATGCTGCGATTGAAAGTAACTAAGAAGTCCAATTCGTCAGCAGCTTGGGTGATCTTTGAAGCAGATTTCCCTTTGGAAGTTACACTTTGGATTAACTTTAACTGAGCCACCATATTGTCTTGAACCTTGGTGAGACACCGGCTAAAAGCTGCAGCTTGATTACACATATATGATTGATCACGTGCAGCACGTTCCCACTTCCTTAAACTGTCCTGGGATACGGGTCTAGAAGCCGGTGCAGAAGGCAGAGATCTGTTTGCTATTCTGGAGAAAGTACTGTTTAATCTGGCCGGTTCATTAGTCCAATTATAAACCTTTGACCGGGAAAAATCTTTCTTTTCACAATGCATGTTGTACCATCTCAGAGTCTTAGGTGGTTTAACAAACTGGTCTCTAGATAGTCCTGCATTTTCAGAAGTACGTGATGGGTATCCTTCTTGAATGGTTATGTTGAGCTTCTCCATTTTCCTGCATAACCATTCATCGACCGGAACTTTCACAGATACCTTTCCGGTGTGAGAAACTTTTGACCCGGTAAAGGGGTTGTCATCCTGTGAGCCAGATGAGGAATCAAATTCCGGAATGTCATTCCAAGCCATGAAGGACCTAACACCTCTCAACATTTCCCTATAATTCTGCTCAGCAGTAAGCTCTTGATCCACCTCAGAGAAATCCTCATGATCTTGACCTGTAGAACCCAAGTCAGAAATTTCACCCTCATCAGCCAAACTGGACGGCCTGTCACTAAGGTGATCCGTAAGCATTTCCGGTTCCTCAAGGGGAACTGTAGTACCGGTTAAAGAGCTGGATTGTTGAGAGAGAGATGTAACCGGTTGAGCAGCAGGACCTGGGGGCTGGACCTCGGGTCTGTGCACTGCTGCAGGGAGATTAGACGTCTGCTCAGTCAGATGAACGGGTGCAGCACCAGGAGCCTCAACAGGCTGGGTGGCCAGCACAGTACCGGGGACCTCAACAGGTCGGGTGGCTGTCACAACATCTTTCTTGCTGGCTGCACCGGGAAGCTGCTTCTCACCGGTAACACTAGTAGACTGGTCAGGTGGAATGAAAGGCCTATCAGAAACCACTACTTCTGTACCCTTGACCGGTTCAACCGGAACTTGGAAGCTCTTTGCAAGGAATAACGCCTCAAGGCGGGCAAAACGCTCTGACCACTTATCGTCCATACATTTCAGGTCAGACTGGAAATCAACAGGCGTTTTGCTGGGTTTCTTCTTGGTAGGGGACTTGTGAGAGGACTTTTTGGCCTTTTTACTGGGAGTTTCGCCTCTATCACTAACGTCGCCCTTGCTCTCAACCTTCTGTATAACAGTAACGTCAGCTGGGTCTACGGAATGGGAGGGAGAGCTAGATTTCTTCTGAAGTTCTTTTCTCACCCTGTAGGTAGGGGTGGCCAACTGTAGCTTCTGCTGTTCAGATAGATTGTCACAAATCTGGCACTGTTTCTTCTTAACACAAAGGTCGTCACCAATGCCCTTATCACGGCAGCGTGCACATTTAAGATGTGAATCAAACAGAGCCATAACATGGCCACACGACCCTCTCTTTTGTCCAGGGGACGCCATAACAACTCCAGAAGCAATAAATATTCTTTATAGAGTAAAATAAAATGAAAGTTGGTAGTAGTCTTTAAAATTCTAACGTTACACACACACTGCAAAAACACGTCCGTACACTCTCGCGCCAAACGAAAAAGACGCCGTGACGTCATTCTGTCTAGACAGGAAGTATGCACGAGGCGACACCTGGCGAATGTACACTCTGTGACCGGTCCTGCCGGTATTTTATACAGAATGACTTTTTCTGTCGTTTGGCGGGACCGGTCGCGCCGACCGGTAAAGCAATTGTCCATTGGATAGGATGTATTAACGCAATAAAATGAAATTTTTATTAATTAATACCTTACCTAACAGACGATAGCTATAGTCCGGCGCCAGCCGGTCCCGCCAAACGCCAGAAAAAGACGTTCTGAGTTTCACCTCCTGCTTTATTCGCCAGAGGGATGTGACGTCATAGCATCTTTTTCGTCCCAAATTAGATTAATAGAAGCTGAAAAGCGGGGAAGGCCGGGTGGGAATCTCCCGTCTGTTAGGTAAGGTATTAACTAATAAAAACTTAATTTACTAATTAAAATTTGCAATTTCATTGTGTTAATACACCTTACCTAACAGACGATAGCTAGAATAACTACCCATTGGAAGGAGGGCAGCTTCCTTAGGACTAGAAGAAACTCTATAAATAGGCACGTAACCTCTGGTCTGGCTGATAAAGAAGGCCAAAACCCGCTCCTTAAGGTACCAAGCAGTGCCACTCCCCCCCCCCCCCCCCTCTTTTTTCTGCTCTGAGAGGAGGAAGTGAGAAGAGTTCAGTCCTAGAGATTCCATTTTGCTTGTAAGGGTGGAATAATGGTCTCATACTTAGTGCCTCATGGCAACCTAGTAAAAAACCTTAACTATTATGTACACTATTTACAGAATAGCAGCCTAGAAGGCTTATTGGTGGATGTGCTGTGCAGCCACCACTGGACCTAAGTGAAAAAGGTCTGAATCTGCCCACGCAACATCTTTAAGGTAAAATTGGGTAAAGGTGTTGTGGGACTTCCAGTGGCATGCAGCTAAGATCTGGTCTAGCGAGATGCCACTTTGAAAGGCTTTAGAAGCCGCGAAGGCTCTAACGTCATGCGCCTTCACCTGGTGAAGGGTTAGAGACTCCTGATCTGATAGTTCATAGCAAAGGATAACCGTCTGCTTAAGCCAAGATGAGATCGTAGCAGGAGAAATATCCTTCGTGAAACCCTTTTTGAAGGAGACAAAGACCAGCTCTTTTCCTTGTCTGAGATCTTGCGTTTTGTCCAGATAGTAGCGCAGAGCTCTAACCGGGCAATGTCCATAAACTTCCAGTAGCGTCCTCACAGCCTGCGAAAACGACGTGAATATCCGTATAAATTTTCCGAGTCTTAATTGGCATGGATGAGTCAAGGACATGTACGGATGCTGTTAGGATGTTACGGACGCTTTGCGGATTACATACAGATGCGACACGGATATTAATTACACCTAGGATCTGCAAACCTTTTACGGAAAATTCAAGCAATTTGATTTTTCCGTGGAATACCCATGGACAAATCAGATCCGTGGCGGATGCCACAAGGATATTACGGACGGTACGAATGCGAACGTGTTCAAGGACGAAAAATATGATCCATAAATCACTCACAATTTTTCATATTTGGTAACCTGCCGCGATCCAGTGGTACATCCAGTCATGTGTAACTGGGGTCTTAAGCACACAGAGGTCAAAGGTCAAATTTGGTGTTGTATGTCCTTTTCCAACACTTCATACACATTAAGTATGAGAAAAAAATCAACACAAAATATTGACGAGAGTTTTATTTTGAAAAGACTGTTGACTGTTACACATCAGTACAACAAGTTACTAATCATGTATATGACATAAAAATGGACGGAAAATTAAACGACATGTAAAAAAGTGCAAAAAATACCGACAAAATGTGACATCTATTCTAATCTACTGCTTTGCAGGCACAATATCTTCCCCACAAAGGGGAACTTAGTGCACTAGTTAACAAAATTCATTTATCATAAGGAAAGCCAAGGGGGGGGCAAGGTCAGTGACCCAGAGTTATGGGTGTAACGAAAAGGAAATGAGACTAAGTTGAGAAACTAGAGTTGAAGAGGTGGGTTTTGAGGTGTTTCCTGAATGATGTGACAGAGGGGCTACTTCTTATTTTGAAGGGCAGAGAGTTCCAAAGAAAACAGGCATAGTGACAGAAAGAATTGGAAAAGTGTACATAAAACATAACAACAATAAACAACATAAACAATATATAAACACTTGTAAAGAATACAACAAGAAAGTTTTGCTGGTTTGTTGACAGGAAGGTTTGTTGAAGAGATAATAAAAGGAAGAAGTACACTATTATAACAGAGGGAGATACATGCTTGCTCAATATTTGTTGAAATAGTACCTTCACCCAGGAGGGGGAGGGGGCTGAGGATAACAAACAATCATGAAAAATAATATAATTCAAATACCCACTACTTTCACAACCAGTGCTAATATCATATATTAAATATATACCTGCAATACACAGAGTAACAGCCTCTATTATATGAACTTTTCTTGTCCAGAACTGAACTGTAAAATTTGTTCATGTGTGCATAATTACTTGTCATCTTATGATAATACAAAGACAATAGTACTTTTTAAAAAATAACAAATAGTGAACTACATTACTTTAAATTTACATTTGAAGCATATGAATAAAAGAAAGCTTAAAGAAATGCATCTATAGGTTTTTCACTTCAAGATATATCTAAACTAATAGTATAACATTTACTGTGATAATATATAAAAACAACTTTTCACAGTGATTTAGTTGTACCTTGGGAAAAGTATTATTATTTTTCCACAAGATTTTGTTCAATCTATTTAGCAGATAATGTGAGATTCACTAAACTTCATTTGTCATAAAATGTGTGGTGAATTCCAAATCTGATAAAATTCACTTAATCTTTATAACCTAACTGAAACAAAAATATAGACACTACTGATACAATTAAGAAAACTTATCGCAGACAACAACATACACAAACTTTTTTACCCGTTAAAATTACATGTTTTACAATGTGAACAACTCATACAACGTACATGTACATCTCTGTTTCATCTCCAGATTCAGGAACATACCACTATGTGACTGAAACTCTTCATTATACTTTTTTAAGTTAATGAATTTAGTTCACATATTAGCTCCACTTTCCACAACAGATCACTTGAAAAATGCCTGGTGGCCTTTCCTTCGTCATACTTTGTTTCTATGAACAGCAACAGTTAATTACAACACCATCCTTTTCCCATTATCAGCAGTATCTTGTGAAAAATTGCTGACAGTAAATAAAGATGTGCCAACCCTACACATGTCAGTAGCTTCCTCCAAAAATAGACATGTAAGTTTTATACTTTATATTATACACTGCAGAATCTGTATAAGTATAACCAATATAATCAAATATAATTAAAAATAAAATAGCATCAGAGATGCCCGTACCCCACAGCCTAGGGAAATATTTTCAACACCATGAGATATAGAAGTACTGTACCAGTACAAACTTCAGGATACTTTCAGAGCACTGTCATTTATATAAAGGTCCAAACAATGTTTAAATGGAGAAATAATGTTTAAAAGAAAGATAATGCGTATAAAGATGAAGTATTAAAACAACATAATTCAATAACAAGATGACAGCATTAATCAGTAAACTAAAATTCAACACTCTTTATCTACATCTGCATGGCCGAATTATGGTTTAGATGGTTTGAATATTACCATGCATACAGAAGTGGTAATACATTTAATGAATGCTTATTGTGGTGATGGAGCAAAATCTGCGGCTCACTTGATGAAATTCTATCTCTTACAATGGGAAGTTATGAAAGTAAAATTCTTAATAAATTCTAATATGACTCTTGCTTAATCTGCATCAAAAGACAGACCCAAAGGTCCATGAAGATTTTAAAGGTCAAGGTCACTACGACAAGGTAAAAGGTCAAATTAAGGTCACACCATGATAATACACACCTATAGCCCCTAACCAATGTCCCTACCAAGTACCAACTTCCTACACCTTACGGTTTCTGAGATATAGCCCGGACAAGATTTTATAGGTCAAGACCACTACGGCTAGGTCAAAGGTCAAATCAAGGTCAGACCATGACGCTACACACCTACACCCCCTAACAAATGTCCCTACCAAATATCAACTTCCTACACCTTACGGTTTCCGAGATATAGCCCGGACAAGATTTTATAGGTCAAGGTCACTACGGCAAGGTCAAAGGTCAAATCAAGGTCACACCATGACGTTGCACACCTACACCCCCTCACCAATCTCCCTACCAAATATCAACTTCCCACACCTTACAGTTTCCGAGATATAGCCCGGACAACATTTTATAGGTCAAGGTCACTACAGCAAGGTCAAAGGTCAAATCAAGGTCAGACCATGGCATTGCACACCTACACCCCCTAACCAATATCCCCACCAAGTATCAACTTCCCACACCTTACAGTTTCCAAGATATAGCCCAGACAACATTTTATAGGTCAAGGTCACTACAGCAAGGTCAAAGGTCAAATCAAGGTCAGACCATGACGTTGCACACCTACACCCCCTAACCAATATCCCCATCAAGTATCAACTTCCTACACCTTACGGTTTCCGAGATATAGCCCAGACAAGATTTTATAGGTCAAGGTCACTATGGCAAGGACAAAGGTCAAATCAAGGTCAGACTATAACGTTGCACAACTACACCCCCTAACCAATGTCCCTACCAAGTATCAACTTCCTACACCTTACAGTTTCCAAGATATAGCCCGGAAAAGATTTTCAAACTCAAGGTCGCTACGGCAAGGTCAAAGGTCAAATCAAGGTCAGACCATGACATTGCACAACTACACCCCCTGACCAATGTCCCTACCAAGTATCAACTTCCTACACCTTACAGTTTCCGAGATATAGCCCGGACAAGATTTTCAAACTCAAGGTCGCTACGGCAAGGTCAAATCAAGGTCAGACCATGACGTTGCACACCTACACCCCCTAACCAATGTCCCTACCAAGTATCAACTTCCTACACCTTACGGTTTCTGAGATACAGCCCGGAGAAACTATTTCCCACTGCCCGGACGCCCGCCCACCCGCCTGCCCGCCCGCCCATCCGGACACCATGGGTGAAAACAATACACCGACAGCCCTTAAGGGCTGTGGGGTAAAAAAACAAAAAAAGTTTTGAAGTGAAAGTTAGCACATCTAGAAGAAAGCCTTTTGGATGCTATAATCGTACAGTCTACTACACTGTACTGGTACTTCCCAAAATATGGCCCAAAGTCTAATTACTTTCACACACTAGAAGATCAGGAGTTAATTGGGACCAGCTATTTACATGCAAAGTAATGCTCGAAGTTTTAATCAATATTATCTTCATCGGATGTTTATACCAAGCAATGAATGAACTGTGGCTCAAGTCACAACATACCTTGGGATGGCAGTACTGGTGAATGTACAAGCAATTAAACATGAAGGAAGGCAGTTTGACACAATCAACAATTTATACACAAAACCATGACATTGCTGCAATATAACATATTTTCAGAAACTTTACATTACGGAACTGTCTTCAGTTAGTATGCTCAACAAAATGGATAGTAAACAACAAGCCATTGTAAAGGTATTTGGACAGTGCTTCTATTTGATTCTATTTCAGTAAAATCTATCTACAAAATTACAAATACAGCAGAAAAGTTGCTGAAAGTAAAATTTGGATTTTATAACTACTTGCCTTCCTCAGATTTGCACATATATTTTATCTAGTATCTCAGCAGATACACAACTAATTTTCTCAACATAAAAGCATCTAACATGCAACCCCCATCGTGTTCGAATTTCTGATGAAAATATTTTTTATACCCCTTTCACACTACAGGCGGTTGTCCTGCAGTTAGAAGTTTTTCTTGGCGGCAGAACTGCCCCCAGGTCGCCCCATTTCATCCAAGATGTTCACACTGCACTGATTGGACATGGCTTTTTAACAATTAATAACAGTCGGATGACAGAACTACAGTATAACCTCTATTATCCGACCCTCTTGGGGAAGGGGGACAATTGGTTCAGATAATAGAAGGGTCGGATAATAGAAGGGCTAAAATAAAAGGGTTAAATGGAGTTGGGAGAGTGGGTTTGAGGTCGGATAATTGAAAATTCGGATAATAGAAGGTCGGATAATAGAGGTTGTACTGTACAAACATTGGTCACTGAGAGACAACCTCCATTAACCTTAACTCACCTTCGGCGAAATGACCAATACCTTATGTCGCCGTATTACACCGAAAGATGACCGAATCACAACCTTATGTACAGCATGGACCACACCTTTGGTTACCATAGTAAGAGATTCATATGCACATGTGCGAAATCATCTGCACATGCTCACGGTACTGAAATCAGAGGCGGAAACTTCAAATATTTCACAACTTCTGTAGGACAAGGTACTGAACGGTTCGCCACGACTCGCAAGGTCGCATACGGACGTCAGACGGCTATCCAAGGACAGGGATGTTTCCCCAAACATAGGTTACTGCAGATGACACTACCTCTAGTGTGAAAGGGGTATTATCTGAGTGAATGTGTGCTTATTGCTTCCATTTTAAACTACAAATGCAACATTGACACCAATATAAAATGTATTTACTATCCCTTCTAACCTGTTTTACTACAACTATTGTACACTTGTTAGTTATAAGAATGCTGCATAATACTCAAGTTTTAGTGAGTACCTTTTCAGGGAATGTTATTGACTGCGAAATGAAACCTTTATTTCTTTACTGAGAATCTATTTGGCTAATTGTTAACCAAAAAAGGCCACTGCAATACTCCAATTTCAAACAACAATATGCTGGGTTGTGAAGTTATCAACCCAAGCGACAAACTGAATAGTTACAGTTGAAGCTTTTCTGTAAATAATTCTTGTTCAAGGAGAAATAAATATCATGCTCTATGAGATCATGTAATTTTACTGTTTAGGAGACATTCCCGGTAAGGTGGAAATACATTGAAATATGCTGAAACATTTACTGCATAAATAAACAATTAATGATTGCAAATATACACATTAAATGACAATTCTTACATAACCTAGTGCCTGAAGTTACTGACTATAAGTATTAAATCCTGTTAATATCTTTACTTTCCGGGGAATCAGTCTTGTTTCCAGGTGAAACTAAGAGGTTGTTGAATGTTTCAAAGCCTTCCCGCAGTCCCTGTACATTGTCTTTATCACAGAGATGTAACACAATGTCTCGTTCATTTTCTAACACCTCCAAATCCAGTGCATCTCTTATCTAAAACACAATTAGGAAACTTAAGTCTTCATTTGACCTTGAATGTACATTCCTCTTACTTCTGCAGATTGTGTTGTAAAAATGAATGGGTTTATTTTTCGTCTTTCCTTCACACATTTGTTGTGGTCACACTGATTTGATTCTCTGAGACTCAACAATAGACTGTTTAATGGTAACTAGCCAGATTAAAATTTAAATTTAGATATTTAGATCTAATCATTTTTCCTTTTTTTCTTTACCACTTTGACAAATTTGACTGTTAAGATATAAAATGTGAGCTATTAATAATGCTAAGCCTGAATAGAAAGTCAAATGTGCTTGATATTGGCAAGTATGTTCTTGTAATCCATTGAAGAAAATCTGATGAAAGGCATATGGGTTAGTCTCAATATATTGCAATAACCCTAATTACATTTTTCACTTGCCCATGCAATCTATTTTTACACTCCCATAAGGTCAAAGGCCTGACTGACTCATACACTATCAGGGAAAAAAATACCAAGAAAATCCAGGCCTCAAAATACCGTAAACTAGGCAAAATTTTGCTTCAACATAAATGTCACAAGGCAAAATTTGCCTCAACATAAATGCCACAATGATAAATTAGTAAATAACAATTTGTAATTAATAAAAAAGAAGAGAATTAACTTAAACCATTTCCTTTCATGGCCCAATAAAGTTAAGTTTTTTCCAACAGACGTAACAAATGAAGACAGCCTTAGAACCATTTGCTTGGCACATTTTGCACCAGCTGTGACAATTATTTTGACAAATAATCCAAGAGATGCCTCACAGTTTCTTTATACCAAGCAGCATAAAGGTTAAGTGGATGTTACCACACAATAAAAACATCTGCAAGTAATCACCTTTCTTTCATAAATATAACACGATATCATTGAACAA
Organism: Sabellastarte sp. h YS-2021; assembly: GCA_964017235.1. NCBI lineage: Eukaryota > Metazoa > Annelida > Polychaeta > Sabellida > Sabellidae > Sabellastarte > Sabellastarte sp. h YS-2021. The sequence continues at coordinate 146,114,892 of OZ024928.1, forward strand.
AAGAGACAATTTTCCCAAGCTGACAAAACTGATCCTTTCCTTTGTCCAGCCATCCTCTAAATTTCCATTTCGGCCTAAATATGCTTTTCTGCAGATTATTCCATACTTTATGATGACATACTCATAACAAAAACTGATCAAGTCATCAGGACAACAACAACAGCGAAGTTGAAAAAATGTTTGCCAACAATTTTTCCTCCAGCAACATCAAACAGTATTGTTGTGACAAATATTTTAAAGGAGAAATCAAAGACTGTCAATAAAGACTATAAATACAGTACATTATCTATGACCCGATATGTTATTATCCAAATATTAAGTATTATATGCTTAAATCTACTATGCCAATTCATTATTTCCAACTGATTAAACTAATTTGGCTCATCTGTTTTATGATGCTTCTTTTATCTCACAAAAATATTTACCAGATAACCATAGCTATTTTTGGTACCTGAGCTGTCAAAATATGCATTGTACAGCATGACACAAAATTTTCATATCGATGGGTACATACAGTCAAAATGGAGTTTGATATTGATTTTGAAATTACTTTCAATCTCCACACTACAAATACCATAGCTTTGCAAAAATTAGACTGAACATTAATCTGAGCCAGACATTAGTTTACATACTCCTGAAATCTGCGATTTTTTCGGAAATGCGTAATGTTAATTATATTTATACTCAGAGGACCACCATTTTTAAGTGTTACCCAAGCAACTATGTATTTGCCTGTACCTGGAATGAAATCGGTGGGGGGAAGGGGTGGGGGCTCTGTATTTGTAGATGAGTGTTACTCCAGTATGGCCACAGTCACAGCAAAAAATCATGGAGGGGTGACCGGAGTCAGTTCTCAATTGCAAATGGGTTTGATTACTTGAAATCATAAAATATACCTTCTCCAATCCCAGTTTACTGATTATAAAATATCTTATGGAACATAAACTGTCAACTTTTTCACTTAAGCATGGGACAGAGGTTTAAATCCACATCTTTATAGATATTTGAAGACCATACAACTGACTGCCCACAGGGAACTCCAGCTCTATGATACCTACTTGCTCTCGGCTTCGTGCCCCTGGCTTGTCTTGGCAGTTTGCCAATATAAGGCAAGGCCTGAAGCGTAACTGAGGGTCATCTAGTGCAGTGTGTAGCACTTTGTGTACTTCCTCTAAATGTTCTTCAGTCCCAGCACTGTCAAACACAAAGATCACTGCATCTGCACCCTTGTAATAATGCTTCCAGTAAGGAACTATCTTTTCCCCTCCTGAAATTCACATTATAAAAGTAATGGACTTGAATGAACCCTGTGCAGCTGGATTCGCTTTTAAGGTGAAATAAACATATTGTCCACCAGAAAGGTTGTGCCTTATATGGAATTTCTGGTAAAGTGAGTTAAGTGACGCTGTTTTTCTGTTCCCCTGAGAATTCCCTGGGCTTAACTGTATTTATAGCGTTTCAACCTTCATAAAATATGGTGTCTAATACAAACTCACTACATCTATTCCTTTGTATTTACTGCCTCTTTAGCTATATAATACCATAGTTGTCATAACACACAAAACTGCCCTCAAAGTAGGCTAACAAATTCTTGTTTAACACTTTAAAGATGGTGCAAAATATAACATGATAGTAATTATAGTGTGGCCATCCCTTGTTGGACAAGTAGTATCATACAAGATGTTTCACGCTACTTTTCTATCCCTAAATATAGAAAAGCCACAAAATCATGGAGCCTAGTCTGCTGCTGCACCTAATTTAGATTTTGGAAAAACTACTTTTACATTTTCATAAAACTATGCAATATACGTTTTTGTGCAGTTGTATTTAAAAAAAAAATGATACAACCAAATACCCCAGCTTTTTCAATGACAATGTATTGGATTAATTCTGAACTTGTAAAATATTATCAACTTTTTTACTTAGATTGCATTTCACAGTCAGTGACTTTAAAAATCTAACAAAATAATAAAATCAACTTATTGTACAGGGGTATAACTGAAACTCAACTTTTATTTTGTGGCTATTAATACTGATGTGAAAATTTACAGTTGCTATATGTACATCAACCTTAAAATGACTTAATGTCAAATTACTCTCAGTCTTAAAGTGACTTAATGTCACACTTATGTCAATCTTAATATGATTATTGTCATACCTTTAAATTGACTTAATGTCGCACTATTTTCAATCTTAATACAACTTATTGACATAAAAATGTCAACCACTAAAGTGACTTTATCTCACACTTATGTCAACCTTAACATGCCTTACTATCATACTTATGTAAGTTTTAAAGGCAAAGCTTTAAGTAAAGTACTTATGTGAACTTTAAAGGCAAACACACTAAATGTTATACTAATTTCAGCCTTAAAGTTACTTAATATCATACTGATGTAATTGATAGCATTGTACATGTGCAATTTTAATGTTGATGAACATTTACCAAAAAACATTACAATATCACCATGAAGAACTGAAAAAATAAAACTTTGGTATGTTAACACATACCTCCTATTTCTTTAACATTAAGAATACAGTGCTTGAACTGGCAGGCTTTGATTTCAAATCCACTGGTGGGCTGGATATCCTCAAGTGAATGACCACAAAGCTGACACAACAGAGTAGTTTTACCTGCCCCTGAAAAAAAACCCAATATAATGTGTTCAGTTAAAAGTCGGATATGTGAGGAAAGTCCCTTATTTACAGTATTTATACATATTAACGCCCCCTCCTTATAAAAGGCCCCCACCCTCCCTTCCACTTCTGTGATTCCAGGATTCCAAAAACAAAGATGCATTTTAGTACTTTCCCAACTGAACTAGAAAAAGGTTTTTCCTTACAAAAATGAGCAGCCCGGATGAAGACTTGAGTTAATAAAGCTGTAGTAGTTGTGGTATGAGACTGTAAGGAGAAGGTAAGCTTTACTGTGTTTTGTATCTGATGAGAAAGTGGATTATCTAAAAACGGTATCAGTTGCAGTATTAGACTGTAAGCAGAATAACAGCATGCACAGTTTGGCTTGATAAAGTTCAATGAGTGTGAACCTTTCCATTTTCTTTCAGTTTGTTCCTTTTTTGCAAGACATAAAAGACACACACATTGCACACATATTCTCCTCTTTGTTTGAATGGGGGGAAGTGAGACTTACAACACACACACACACACATAATCTCACTTCCCCATCTCACTTCTCCCCATCCCCCATACACAGAGGCAATTCTTTTCTCGCATGCATTTTTATCTGAGTAAGGGGAGTGGGGAGGGGGCAGATCTGAGCAGAAAAAAACTGCATCTTCCTCACACCCTTCACTGAAATACAATGCAGGTGAGAAAAAGATTATTAACTACAGTAGAATGTTTAGGTTTTACAGCAATTACTTAACTATGTAAGGGGCTACAGTTCTGCAATTTTACTATGTTATAACTTACAACTGACACAAAACTACATCAAAAACACATTTAACAAAATGCTCTAAATGTAATACTTTTCAAGTTATAAGCGATTTAGTGCATGAATACATGAATTTTAATGCATCAAAAATTCATAAAAAAATAATTAAGAAAGATCCAGGCCTGACACTCCCAGAAGGGAATCTACTGGTGGTCTAGTACATATATGCAAGATATGAGAGAAATCCCTGCAATAGTCAATGAGAAAATTGTGATAAAGTGTAGAAATTTTCACACTTTGGGTGGGGGTATCTCTCTTCTAATGGCTCTGGGGAACAAACAAACATACAGATCTGCATGGATTTTACGATTTATCATCCTCGATAGATAAGGTATCTTTTTTTTAAAAAAACAGCATGTCTCTGGGTCTTGTAGTATTGGAGGAGAAGCTGTTCACGTGGACGCAGACACCGCAGAGTGATGCCATAATAAAAACAGAATTTTAAGGAAAAAGGTTATTAAAAGTCTTCCTTAAACTTAATCAATGTGTCACGTTGAACTGATGTCATTGTAAGTAAGTCGGTTGGGAGCTGAAAACCCTCATTTTTACTTCAAGGTGGCCATGACTGTACTTGTATTGGAACTCCAAAGTGGAAAGAAAATAAGAATGTCCCTATTTTCATCTTTAATAAGTTTGCAAAATTTAACTGAGGTCAGATGAACAATATGATAGGTGGAGAGTAATTACTCCATAATTTCACTGCAAGGTGGCCATAACTTCATTTATATTGGGACTTTAAGGTGATCATAAAATAACAATGTCCCTTTTGTCATCCTTATATAAGTGCATAAGGTCTAGCTGAGGTCAGTTGAACAATAAGATAGCTGGAGGCTGAAAACTTCCTTTTTTCACTGTAAGGTGACTACAACTTCATTCATATTGCGCCTTTAAGGTAACCATAAAATGAAAAAAACTAAACATTAACTGAGCTTAGGGCTGAAAAACCCTACATTTTAAGTTTAAGATGGCCATAACATCATTGATATTTAAATCATAAGGTAGTAAGAGTCTTTTCATCTACTTCAATATCAATATACGTTAGATATGGGAAAAGAAAGGGGCCAGACTGCTTTATTCCAAATTTTATGACTTTAGAGGGGCCACAGCTCCAATTATATTAACAGTTTATGGTCACCATAAAGTCAAGATAATCCTTTGGTAAATCTTAATATATATGCCAAGTTTGGTTGAAAAAAGTGAAAAACTAAGTGAACTGGAGGGCTAAAACCCCCTTTTTTGGACATTAAGGTGACCTTAAGATTGCAGATAGAGGACTAAAACTTCAGCATGTGAAAGATTATCAAAAAGTAGCTGAATAAGTTATTCCAACAAAATGCCAAAATCCTGACCGTTTTTGAGATAGACCAAGTACCCATTTTTAAAAAATTTACAAAAATAAAACACCTCCCATTCAAGCATCTATAGTCCGATTGATCAGAAAAACCTTTCTGACCTGCGAATATAGGTCTAGAATGTACCTAATAAATTTTATAGCACAGATGTGTGTTTTTTTTTCCAAAACGCGATGACTGGGTGTTTTTGAAAAATGCTTAAATTTACCTTAAGTAAAGCTTAAGGTCTCCGCAAAGTATCAAAAAATTTTTTTCCGCCCATATAGTTTTAAAGAAAGATAAGAAGGAAAGAAAAATCTGAAAGACCAAGAAGTTATTCAAGGGAGACCATAATCCTGTGGCGGTGGCGTAAGAACAAATAAGCACGCCTGACGGGCCGCTTAATTATTGCTAATAGCAAATGACATTCATCCACAACAATAACATGGCACTTTTGATAAAGAACATCTTAAAATCTACAAAATTACACGATAAGAAATAATTTCTTTACATTTAAGGTTTGTTTCTGAAATTTTAACAACAATTATATGTGCTGAAAATTGAGATGCCAGCTGTAAAGTATGTAATTATTGTCAACTGCTCCCAGACATTTGAGTGGTTTTTTTACATCAAATTATCTGCCCTTCTTTTGAAAAAATGCATCACCGGGGTATTTATATGGATAAATACTGTAATTTTAAAATATGGGAGACTCTTATGAGACTTGATATTAAAGACATTTACCAAATCTATTGCAAGATTTTGCTGGATTTTGCAGTTTGTTGCCTCACTTTTAATTGACAGCCTCCCTGGTAATTTAACATGTTTTAGGAAAGAACATTTACTTTTTACTCCTAAAAATAGACGCCTACACAAATGTGGTCATTATGTTGAAACAAATATAACTGCCATTGCGATCATGACACAAATGCTTTCTTAAGTTCCATAGTAATATCCAGTGAGTTTTGTTTCTTTTTGAATTGATTAATGTGAAACATGTCTGTAAATGTGTAATTACAGCTCTCAGGGGTAAACTCAACTAAAAGAGGTTTCTGCTACTTAACTACCACTAACTGATTCTGATTTAACTATATTAATTTGAGTTAAACATTACTTGGGAATGCTCAACATTAAATACTACAAGCCAATCAGTAATGACAAGAACTCACCCACTTACAGCTGTAGGAGAGATTCAAACCTATAACCTCAGCAGTGGGAGGAGAGGTGTTATCACTTCTATACTATGTCCCATTTTTAATATTGGGGAGGATTTTTTTAAAATCAAATATTTTTGTTTTCCAGTAATTTTTGGCAAACTCTTTGTTCTCTTAAAGTGTTAATCAAATCCTAAATCATATAAAACCAATATACATGTATTTTGAAGTAGACACACATTTGAGAAATTCAGAACATCACTGTCAACACATGGTACAGATCATATTATGATGTACAGTTGAGACAGGAAGGAATGCATTGCATACTAGCTTTTTAAGATTCTGCAGTATAAATCGTTGGGCATTGGCAAATAACCAACAAATTTCCAACTTAAGGTGAACAAAGTTAAATTTAGGGTTTTACATCCTGTTCACCAGCAAGGGTCATATTGAAAAACTCAGTATTGCCACTTCTGGCAGTCAAACTCACACAGAGGTGACAGCCTGTGATTAGATCGCAAACTTGCAAACAACAAAACCAATGACAGCATTCCACTTAAACTGGTAAACAAATATGTTAATAATTTGTCCAGTGCATTTTGTATTTAGACATAAATAAGTCAATCAAAAGCCTTGTAAACCCCAACTGGCTGACCAAGATAACAAATAGGAGGAACAGAGTGCACTTTAACTTTTGTCAACTGAGTAAAAAACTAGATTGGGCCAACTCGGCGCCAACATATCCCCAGACAGGTCATCACTCACGCCACAGGTTTTGATCGGGAATTTTTTAAAACATAATTACCCATTATTATATGAACTTCAGCACATCAATCTACTCTGTTTATATCTTCCCAAGGAAGATGGTGTATCCCCAGACACCGAATACATAACTCAAATTATATTTTCAATCTTCCTGCAATGATAACTCTAAACCTATTTTCAAAGTATTTAAATGATTGATGATTGAATGTCCATTCTAAAATAATAATCCCAAAAGAGCATATCTGTTTCTATATTTGTTGACAAATAAAATATTATTTTAACTCAACTCATCATACTTTTCAATCTTCCTTCAAAGTATTTAAATGATTGATGATTCAATGTCCATTCTAAAATTCATAATCCCAAAAGCGCATATCTGTTTCTATATTTGTTCACAAATAAAATATTATTTAAAAAAAAATTATTTATATTATTATTTTATTATATTATTTTTAGAATTTGCAAATTGTTTTCAGTTATTCATTTCCTCTATACCTATATATGTGGTCCATATATATGCAACCTAAATATGTGACACAATCTCAGTTCTGACTCCCCTTTGTGTTATATGTAATGAAGCCCACTACCTCCCACCCCCACCCCTCTCCCCTTCTCCACACCTCTCTCACTATTACACAAGATCTGCAACCCCATTGAGTTCTTTGTTTCTCATCTGATATCATTAAATACCTTTGTTTATTTAGTGTCACTCAATATAGCTGGAGGTCCCAGAGGTGGGGATAAATGGTAAACAAACAATCTATATAAAAGGGGTACTCAAATACAAAAAGAATTGAGAATTTTAAGTATGTGATTATCAACTGAAATGAGTTCATAACTGTAGGAGCTGTGTCAAAATTAACTGAGGCAAGTTGAATAAAACTGGGCTAGTTGAGGGTTAAAAATCCCCTAGTTTTACTACATAAGGATATAATTTCATTAATATTGGGACTTAAAGCTCACTTAAAGTGTCCATTTTGTCTACTTGAATATGTTTAACCAGTTTCATTTTAAAAAGTTAAAAACTCAGCAAGCAGAGGTATAACACACAAAAATAAGTTCTTAAAAGACTAAGATAGCCATAACATTATTAATAATCAAAATTTAAATAGACAGGCATTTCCTTTGAAAAATTCAAAGATTTCAGCTCTATAACCCACATAGTTTGACAGTTACTGGGCTTTAAAGTGGCATAATGTCCATAAATTGGGTTTCTGTGGGCATTTTACAATTGTTAAAGAGACCTTAGCAATTAAACTACAGATCTGAAACTTTTTGGGGGACATACATAACAAACAAAAATTATATATAATACAGTTTAAGACTTGTCACACTAAGCATTTCCAAATAACAGGGCAAAATACTGAAAAAATGTCAAAAAAGGCACTTGGGCGAGTGTCTATGGCCCTCATACACAGGTTAAATGTCTACTAAAAACCTTGATTTTCGGCACATGTAAAAAGGACATAATAATGTATTCCCAGATGGGATTTCAGCTCCATCAATCACATAGTTTAACAGTCACAGGGCTTAAAGGTGGTAAAAAGTCCAAAGTCGATGTGGCTTTCAAATTAAAGCTTCAGACTTAAAATTTGTTACATACTAAGATTACACATAGAATATGTATCTAATAAAGTTTGAAACTTCTCAGACTTACCATTTCCAAGTTACAGAGCAAAATATGTGAAAAATGTCTTAAAAGTGTCACTCAGGTGGGTGTTTAAGGTCCTCATACACAGGTTAAATGTCTACTTGAAGCCTTGATTTTTGGCACATGTAAAAAGAACATAATAATGTATTCCCAGATGAGATTTCAGCTCTATCAGTCACATAGTTTAACAGTCACAGGCCTTAAAATTGGCAAAAAGTCGAAATACTGGGTCTTTATGGGGCCTTCTAGAGACCTAAATGTGGCCTTTAAATTAAAGCTTCAGACTTAAAATTTGTCACATACTAAGATTACACATAGAATATACATCTAATACAGTTTGAAACTTCTTAGACTTACCATTTCCAAGTTACAGGGAAAAATATGTGAAAAATGTCTAAAAATGGTCACTCGGGTGGGGATTTATGGTCTCATACACAGGTTAAATGTCTTCTTAAAGCCTTAATTTTTGGCACATATAAAAATAACATACTAATATCTTCCCAGATAGGATTTGAGCTCTATCAGTCACATAGTTTGACAGTCACAGGGCTTAAAAGTAGCAAAAAGTCCAAATATTGGGTCTTTGGGAGCCTTTTAGAGACCTCAATTTGACCTTCAAAATTAAAGCTTCAGACTTAAAATCTGTTACATACTAAGATTACACACAGAATATATATCTAATACAGTTTGAAACTTCTCAGACTTACCATTTCCAAGTTACAGGGAAAAAGATGTGAAAAATGTCTTATAAGGGTCACTCGGGTGGGTGTTTATGGTCCTGATACACAGGTTAACTGTCTATTAAAGGCCTAAATGTTGGGGCACATATAAGAAAACACATAGATATATTCCCAGATGATATTTAACTTAGATGAGAGACATAGTTTGAAAGCTACAGTGCTTGAAAGTGGCAAAAAGTGCATAAATTGGGTCTCTGTGGGCACTTTTGAGACCTTAAGTCGACCCCTTTGGGTAAACCTACAGCCCTAAAATTTTCTACAGACAAGGATTACATATCAAAGTTATACCTAGCGCAGTTTGAGACTCATCAGAATTACCACTTCCAAATTATAGGGCAAAATATATGAAAAGTATAGCAAAAAATCCCTAAGTGGGGGTATTTATGGGCCTCAAACACAATTTTCTCCTCAACTTAAAGTCGTGATTTTCGGCACATGTACTAAGAACATATTAATGTGTTGTCAGGTAAAATTTCAGCCAGCTGAGCATCATAGTTTGTGACCTACAAGGCTCTAAGTGGCCAAAAGTCCAATTTCTGACCTTAAGGTGGCCATAAGTTCTTTTTTACTGGGAGTTTAAGGTCACCTTAAAATAGGGATCTTCCTTTGGGCACCCTTAACATGTGTACCAAGTTTGAAAAAAAAATATTAATTTGTTTTTGAGTTATCGCGTCCACAAGGAAATTTCTATGGCGGCGGCGGCGGCGCGACGGACCTGAATCCAATATATCCCCGACTTTCGTCTGGGGATATAAATATTCAATTCATCACTATCAGCTTTGGCATTTATTGCAGAACATATAGCATAAATATGGAGATCATTGAAATATTGTGACTCACTGGTTAATCCAATACAAACTGGTCCAAACTCAGGTCTGGGTGGCGGCCGTGGTTTACAGCACAACCTCCTAAATAGCTATACACAAAGAAAAAAAAATACATAGACATAATGATATTGGATTCTGCAAACTATAATTCAAAGGAACCTTTCAGTTAAAACTCAAGGACACAAAGAAAAATTTCAAGTACAATTTCATTTGAAGATGTGGATATATTTTTGGGTTTAAACATTTACAAAAAGTTTTAAAAACCTATTTAAACCCTATCTTAAGGTTTTCTAAATGTTTCCAAGCAAATGTTTACGCTGTAATGTTTAAAAAATTCTTTATAAATATTCTATATACAAATGTTTTTACTGAAAATGTTTATCAAAAAACTCAAGAAGCTTATTAGGTTTGACTGGAAACATTTTTCAAACATTTATAAAATAGCTAAAGAAATTAAGGTTATGCTAGAAATGTTTTTCAAATATTCATCATGAAGTGTTTCACAAACAGTACACATAAAATGTTTAAAAAACATTGTTGATCGAATGTTTTAAAAACATTCTGTTAAAAACGTTTTCTAAACCCATATTTTCAGAATGCTTATAAAACCTTCACCTTCAAACATGCATGTCCAAACAAAGATGGCGGTGAGCAATAATAGGGGGTTTTAGAAGACTTTGTCAAAAATTGCTCCACATGTAATCCCTAAAAGTGAGAATTGAATGGGGGCACAATTTTAAGCCACTATCTTACAAGTGTAGACATAAAAATCATATTTTTGTAGTGAGCAACCTTAAAAAGGTATTCAATTTATCCTCTGACCCCATTATTATTCAGACATTAATATGTTCCTTTGTAACGTTTTTCTAACATTTATCATTAAACGTTTAATAAACGGTAAACCAAACATTTCCCATCAAACATTTGCAAAACCAAAAAATAGCATCAGAGATGCCCGTACCCCACAGCCTAGGGAAATATTTTCAACACCATGAGATACAGAAGTACTGTACCAGTACAAACTTCAGGATACTTTCAGAGCACTGTCAGTTATATAAAGGTCCAAACAATGTTTAAATGGAGAAATAATGTTTAAAAGAAAGATAATGCACATAAAGATGAAGTACTAAAACAAGATAATTCAATAACAAGATAACAGCATTAATCAGCAAACTAAAATTCAACACTCTTTATCTACACCTGCATGGCCCAATTATGGTTTAGATGGTTTGAATATTATCATGCATACAGAAGTGGTAATACATTTAATGAATGCTTATGTGTGGTGTTGGAGCAAAATCTGTGGCTCACTTGATGAAATTCTATCTCTTACAATGGGAAGTTATGAAAGTAAAATTCTTAATAAATTCTAATATGACTTTAACAGTGCTAAATCTGCATCAAAAAAACAGACTCAAAGGTGCAACAAGATTTTATAGGTCAAGGTCACTACAGCAAGGTCAAAGGTCAAATCAAGGTCAGATCATGACGTTGCACAACTACACCCCCTAACCAATGTCCCTACCAAGTATCAACTTCCTACACCTTGCGGTTTCCGAGATACAGCCCGGACAAGATTTTCGAACTCAAGGTCACTACGGCAAGGTCAAATCCTTGTCAGACCATGACATTGCACACCTACACCCCCTAACCAATATCCCTACCAAGTATCAACTTCCTACACCTTACGGTTTCTGAGATATAGCCCGGACAAGATTTTATAGGTCAAGGTCACTACGGCAAGGTCAAAGGACAAATCAAGGTCAGACCATGACACTGCACACCTATACCCCCTAACCAATATCCCTACCAAGTATCAACTTCCTACACCTTACAGTTTCTGAGATATAGCCCGGACAAGATTTTATAGGTCAAGGTCACTACGGCAAGGTCAAAGGTCAAATCAAGGTCAGACCATGACGCTGCACACCTACACCCCCTAACCAATATTCCTACCAAGTATCAACTTTCTACACCTTACGGTTTCCGAGATATAGCCCGGACAAGATTTTATAGGTCAAGGTCACTACAGCAAGGTCAAAGGTCAAATCAAGGTCAGACCGTGATGTTGCACACCTACACCCCCTAACCAATGTCCCTACCAAATATTAACTTCCTACACCTTACGGTTTCTGAGATATAGCCCGGACAAGATTTTATAGGTCAAGGTCACTACGGCAAGGTCAAAGGTCAAATCAAGGTCACACCATGACGCTGCACACCTACACCCCCTAACCAATATCCCTACCAAGTATCAACTTCCTACACCTTATGGTTTCCGAGATATAGCTCGGACAAGATTTTCAAACTCAAGGTCACTACGGCAAGGTCAAAGGTCAAATCAAGGTCAGACCATGACGTTGCACACCTACACCCCCTAACCAATGTCCCTACCAAGTATCAACTTCCTTCACCTTACGGTTTCTGAGATACAGCCCGGACAAACTCTTTTCCCGCCGCCCGCCCATCCGGACACCATGGGTGAAAACAATACCCCAACAGCCCTTAAGGGCTGTGGGGTAAAAATGTTTACTGGGCAGTGACTTTTCAAATGTTGTTTCAATATTGTGCCAAATGAAATAAAACTCCCCCTAAAACTTTTTTTTTTCAATTTTATTGACACAAAACATAATATAGCAATACATTAAAACATAACATTATCATTAGCACTGTCATAAAATAAACAAATAATGAAGCCTTTTTGCATTAAATGTAGCAATCCTGAGCAGTTATCAAAGACTAAACTTAGCATCAATTAGAAATTCTGAGTAGGAATCAAAGGGCCTTTAGTTCTTTTATGAATATGTTAATCCTAAAGCCTTTTGCATTAAATGTAGCAATCCTGAGCAGTTATCAGAAACTAAACTTAGCAGCACTTAGAAATTCTGAGTAGGAATCAAAGGGCTTTTGGTTCTTTTATGAAGATTACATTTAATACAATTTGGCACAATATTAAAACAACATCTAAAAAGTCACCGGCCAATTGTCCTACCCCTCAAAAAAGTCACCAGCCAAACGTCCACCGCCCAATGTCTGGCGGCCAGTTGTCCCGAATTCATATTTTTCTGGTTCAAAAACAGTAGTTTTATGAAATACAGCCAACTTCGGCCACTTGTAAGTTAATTTGGAACACCAGTGGACCAGAGTTTTATCTGAGCCTGATGCCTAATTCAGATGTACAAATACTGCAAAGTTTTGCAATCTAGCTGCTACTCGACACCAGGCACTTAATGGAACCATGCTGGAGTTTGTTGAACCATAGCAATAATTCAGTATATTACAGTATGTGCAATTATCGTACAACACTTGATGCATAGACAGCAGAACATTCATTATCAAGCAAAACTAAAACAACAACTTGCAATGGGTAATATCAAAAAAGTCTATTTAGGTATGAATGACACTAAAAACTACTTCTGTGCATTAAAAGCTTCTTGGGTAAAAAGGTAAGGTGAAGCAGATATTGCTTCCACTTGGACATATACACCTTTCCAATGCATGAAAGATTTGAATATGTGCAAAGTTATTTGTATGTTTAATGTAAAAATATCAAACAAATTGAGCCCTTTCAAAGATACCAATATTTTACCAGCAGGTAATTATGGGATATACTATTTGCAATAGAAACACCAGTAATGGAAAACAAGATGAATACATAAACAATTATGCCTTAGGGGAAACAAAAAAGTGATAAACAAAATGAAGTGATATACTTTCCACATTGGATTGATAGTGGTCTTATAACGATTAAGGACAACCTTCTAAACATAAAAACTTAAATTCAATACAATTCTGTAATTGCTGGGAGTTTAAGGTCACCTTAAAATAGGACATATTCTGTGGGCAGTTACATCCACATACGAAATTTGAATTCAATCCATCATGCAGTTTTTGAGATATTCTCCAGAAATGAAGTTTGATGATAACACTGCATGGCAACAATGGACAAACCAATCCCTATGTGCCCCCAGAATAGATGTTGGAGTTGCTAAGTACATCAAAATATACCCATAAGTTTGGAAATATTGATGTCTTGTGGTGTTAGTGAGTGCCGTCAGAATATCTGGATGTCTTCTCATTAAAAAATCAAACTTTGTCATGCACCTTTCTGACACTGAGAACTTATGTAGTGATGAATAATTTACAGAATCCCACCATGTCTTCCCTGGGGAGGGGGAATTTTCAGGGGGGAAAGGGTAGAGGGTTTCTTGTTACACAGGTATCAATGGCCAATATTAGGCGAAAAGTACTCATGAATGTTCAAACAATGAAATATGAAGGAAATCACCTATATGACACCAGTTGCTTTTGTTCTAACAAATTTAAAGACTTTCTCACAAATAGATTAAAGTGGCAAAGTGTGCTGTGAGATAGTGACTATATACTATACCTTATATTGGTAGTGTAGATTACAAAGGGGAATATAAGGCGATTTTAACAAAGGAAAATATCCTAGGAATAGGCAGACTGGTCGACAAGTTAATGGATAGCATGACATGTGGACAAGTTGTCACATAAACCTGTGTACTTTTTCATCAATCTCCCTGACAATCAGTCATCGTGCTGGCCTGCCTACCCTATATTTCCTATATTAATAGACTGGATTACTAGTATTTCTGTGAGGAGAAGTTTAGAGAATTGAAAATTAAACTTTTTATGTCTTTTTTAAATGCTGGGTTGATTTCCTGTTACACAAGTTAAGTAGTGAATGGAGTTTGTGTGTATCACAGAGAACTAGTTCATGCTAGTCAATTGAACAAGTTAAGATTAAGACAAAGCTTTCTACAGATTCTGGTAATCTATCAGTAAAGACTCTTAATGTGTTTACTATTTCAACTGAAAATGCATTCACAATGTCTGGATAACTATTTTTTTCTTCCACATTATCAAAATCAATGTCAGTAACAGTACTTATGCAGTGTATCCAATTCTTGTTTTAAAATTGTAAATCGTTTTGTGGTAACAAACTTAAATGTTATTTTGTTTGTCTTATCAAAGGGTTTGGTGAAACATAAGTGAGTGTGACATGAGCCATAACTGGAAATGGACAATGCCTTTCTGAGATAACTAGTTCATGAATTCGATTTTTACCCAGTAAAAAGCCAAAACGTGAGCTACTCAACTAAATTTATAGTTTTTTCTATTGCTTGATGAAATATTAGCCACATCCAAATGTAAAATGTAGACACTTTCAATAACTGGGACTTCACAATGCAAAGCAGTTTTTACTGATTTCTACCAAAACCAAATGAAAACGGAAAATGGGTATTCTATTAACAGAAGTGATATTTTCACAAATCAAACTCTGTTATAATGCCACCGGTATCGAAAGAAAAACAATGAACGTTAATTTGTTGGTTTGATGTACTGGAATTTGTAAAAGTACTGGAATTTGACCTTGTTCTTTTACAAAAAAAAACTAAAGCATGTAAGTGGTCATTTGCAACAAAATGACAATATTAAACATTTATATTAACAAAACAAGCAGAAGCTCTGTAACAATAAATTTCTACTGATGTATGTAACATATTTATAGCTTACATAATTAAAGAAATATTTATCCAGAAGCAGCACTTTTTCTGGCATATGCATACATTTGTAATGCTACTTATCCATAGCAAGTGGTGCAGGGAACACAAAAAACTATTACCCAGTCTGTGTGTCCAGGTATTTAAGTCAAACATAACTTATGACAGATAACAAAATAATATACATCCTGAAGATACTAATGACAAGTAAACATTACAAAAACTTAAAGTCAAACTTTTTTTATAGACTGTTATGGCAATATCATTTTAAAGGTAAACTGTAATTTTGTAATTTGTAGTTTGAAGAAAACAATTGTTCTAATAGTCAAGGAACATGAAAAAACAGGATTGGTAACTTGGTACACCAGAAATTAGTTTTGAAAATCAAACTTTTACTATACAAGATGACACTGATATATCAGTACCTATTTAAACTTTACTGGCATTCTACCAGAACACACCAATCTTATGTACACATGCCCGTACCCCACAGCCTTGGGAAATATTTTCAACACCATGAGATATAGAAGTACTGTACCAGTACAAACTTCAGGATACTTTCAGAGCACTGTCAGTTATATAAAGGTCCAAACAATGTTTAAATGGAGAAATAATGTTTAAAAGAAAGATAATACGTATAAAGATGAAGTATTAAAACAAGATAATTCAATGACAAGATGACAGCATTAATCAGTAAACTAAAATTAAACACTCTTTATATACATCTGCATTTTCGAATTATGGTTTAGATGGTTTGAATATTACCATGCATACAGAAGTGGTAATACATTTAATGAATGCTTATGTGTGGTGTTGGAGTAAATTCTGCGGCTCACTTGATGAAATTCTATCTCTTACAATGGGAAGTTATGAAAGTAAAATTCTTAATAAATTCTAATATGACTTTTTCTTAATCTGCATCAAAAGACAGACCCAAAGGTGCAACAAGATTTTAAAGGTCAAGGTCACTACGGCAAGGTAAAAGGTCAAATTAAGGTCACACCATGATAATACACACCTATAGCCAATAACCACTGTCCCTACCAAGTATCAACTTCCTACACCTTACGGTTTCCGAGATACAGCCCTGATGATTTTATAGGTCAAGGTCACTATGGCAAGGTCAAATCAAGGTCACACCATGATGCTGCACACCTACACCCCCTAGCCAATGTCTCTACCAAATATCAACTTCCTGCACCTAACAGTTTCCGAGATAAAGCCCGGACAATATTTTATAGGTCAAGGCCACTACGGTAAGGTCACAGGTCAAATCAAGGTCACACCATGACGTTGCACACCTACACCCCCTAACCAATATCCGTACCACGTATCAACTTCCTACACCTTACGGTTTCTGAGATACAGCCCGGACATTTTATAGGTCAAGGTCAAAGGTCAAATCAAGGTCACACCATGACGTTGCACACCTACACCCCCTAACCAATGTCCCTACCAAATATCAACTTCCCAAGCCTTACAGTTTCCGAGATATAGCCCGGACAACATTTTATAGGTCAAGGTCACTACGGCAAGGTCAAATCAAGGTCAGACCATGACGTTGCACACCTACACCCCCTAACCAATATCCCTACCAAGTATCAACCTCCTACACCTTACGGTTTCCGAGATATAGCCCAGACAATATTTTATAGGTCAAGGTCACTACGGCAAGGTCAAAGGTCAAATCAAGGTCAGACTATGACGTTGCACAACTACACCCCCTAACCAATGTCCCTACCAAGTATCAACTTCCTACACCTTACAGTTTCCGAGATATAGCCCGGACAAGATTTTCAAACTCAAGGTCACTACAGCAAGGTCAAAGGTCAAATCAAGGTCAGACCATGACGTTGCACAGCTACACCCCCTAACCAATGTCCCTACCAAGTATCAACTTCCTACACCTTACGGTTTCTGAGATACAGCCCGGACAAACTATTTCCCGCCGCCCGCCCATCCGCCCGCCCGCCCATCCGGACACCATGGGTGAAAACAATACCCCAACAGCCATTAAGGGCTGTGGGGTAAAAATAAATACCATAGCCTGGTTCAATGAAAATGCTATCTAAGCCTGGGCCCCTAATAGGCTGGTAAGAGAAATAAAACTTTAAATATTAACCATAGTGTTTGGGCATTTACTGATAGATAGCAAGTGAATTTGAAACTCTACTTCAGACTAAAATAAAATTTTGGGAAATGAGTTACAACATAAAGAAACATTGCTGCAAAATATTAATTTTCTTTTCAGTTTCACTGTAACATTGAAATTTTTGTTATTTGTCTTTGAATTTTTGTTATATTGGTTGGAATTATTTGCTCTTTGTGACAAAATTTTTGCTACTGCCTCAGATTTGTTAGTAGGTTACCTATATACAAATGAATGTTCCATGTACATACCCACTGACCTCTTGTGGTAACTTGTTTGAAATTAGTTTAATTTTGTCTTCAGTGCGTTCCAAATACTCGTCCACAAACCAGCAATTTTCTGACATACTGTCGCATTTTCTGGGCTAAGTTAATTTATTTATTTATTTATTTGGGGTTTTACGTCGCTTTCAACACTGTACAGGTCATATCACGACGGGTAGTTGGAAGGGCAGAGGAAACCAGTACATAGAGTTCGCTAGGGTTGTGTACTGTAAACTGCCGACCAACGGCAAGCAACTACCAGCCTTCCCACTTAAGGCCGTCACGGGGATCGAACCCCCGACCTCAGAGGTGGGAGGCGAGAGTGTTACCACTCTGCCACCGTGGCCCCTCTGGGCTAAGTTAAAGAACATTGCCAGCACACTAATAGACTTTTAAATTCATTAAGGGCAGTGAAAAAAATAATATCCCTAACCTTAAACAGCATTGATGGTTTAAATAAAATTGCAATTGTTTAACTAGACCTAGCGCATCGGAGAACCGATGCAAATTGTATCCACCGTAAAGACAATGCACCAAAACCTCTAGGACCAATAATAAGCGAGTTATAAGCACTTTTAAGTTTGGCTGTCCTCATTTGACCTTCAAGGAGGGGCCCAAGGTCAAATCCGACCACACCAGAAGATTCCCAGAACATGATTTCCTATATGTTGGTTTACTATCCCAAACATCTAGGACCAATAATAAGCGAGTTATAAGCACTTTTTAGTTTGGCTGTCCTCACACTTGACCTTGAAGGAGGGGCCCAAGGTCAAATCCGACCATGACAGAAGATTCCCAGCCCATGATTTCCTGTATGTTGGTTTACCATCCCAAACCACTAGGATCAATAATAAGCGAGTTATAAGCACTTTTAAGTTTGGCTGTCCTCATTTGACCTTGAAGGAGGGGCCCAAGGTCAAATCCAACCACACCAGAAGATTCCCAGCCCATGATTTTCTATATGTTGGTTTACCATCCCAAACCTCTAGGACCAATAATAAGCGAGTTATAAGCACTTTTAAGTTTGGCTGTCCTCGTTTGACCCTGAAGAAGGGGCCCAAGATCAAATCCGACCATGACAGAACATTCCCCGCCCATGATTTCCTATATGTTGGTTTACCATCCCAAACCTCTAGGACCAATAATAAGCGAGTTATAAGCACTTTTAAGTTTGGTTGTCCTCGTTGGACCTTGAATGATGGGCCCAAGGTCAAATCCGACCAGACCAGAAGAATCCCAGCCCATGATTTCCTATAGGTTGGTTTACCATCCCAAACCTCTAGGACCAATAATAAGCGAGTTATAGGCACTTTTAAGTTTGGCTGTCCTCATTTGACCTTGAAGGAGGATCCCAAGGTCAAATCCGACCACACCAGAAGATTCCCAGCCCATGATTTCCTTTATATTGGTGTACCATCCCAAACCTCTAGGACCAATAATAAGCGATTTATAAGCACTTTTATGTTTGGCTATCCTCGTTTGACCTTGAAGGAGGGACCCAAGGTCAAATCCAACCACACCAGAAGATTCCCAGCCCATGATTTCCTATATGTTGGTTTACCATCCCAAACATCTAGGACCAATAATAAGCGAGTTATAAGCACTTTTAAGTTTGGCTGTCCTCATTTGACCTTCAAGGAGGGGCCCAAGGTCAAATCCGACCACACCAGAAGATTCCCAGAACATGATTTCCTATAGGTTGGTTTACCATCCCAAACCTCTAGGACCAATAATAAGCGAGTTATAGGCACTTTTACCTTTGGCTATCCTCGTTTGACCTTGAAGGAGGGGCCCAAGGTCAAATCCGACCACACCAGAAGATTCCCAGCCCATGATTTTCTATAGGTTGGTTTACCATCCCAAACCTCTAGGACCAATAATAAGCGAGTTATAAGCACTTTTAAGTTTGGCTGTCCTCGTTTGACCTTGAAGGAGGGGCCCAAGGTCAAATCCAACCACGCCAGAAGATTCCCAGCCCATGATTTTCTATAGGTTGGTTTACCATCCCAAACCTCTAGGACCAATAATAAGCGTGTTATAAGCACTTTTAAGTTTGGCTGTCCTCGTTTGACCTTGAAGGAGGGGCCCAAGGTCAAATCCAACCACGCCAGAAGATTCCCAGCCCATGATTTCCTATATGTTGGTTTACCATCCCAAACCTCTAGGATCGATAATAAGCGAGTTATAAGCACTTTTAAGTTCTGCTATCCTCGTTTGACCTTGAAGGAGGGGTCCAAGGTCAAATCTGACCACATCAGAAGATTCGCAGCACATGATTTCCTATAGGTTGGCTTCACATTGCAAACCTCTAGGACCAATAATAAGGGCGATATAGGCACCTTTAAAGTCCGCTATGTGGGTTACTTTGGCACTCCGTGGATGACCTTGAATTAGGAGCTTCAACGTCAAATGTGTGCAAGGTTGTAGAGGACATGTATATGTGTCATACATATCAACTATGAAGAGATTCAACCTTCTACCTATGAGGAACAGCCAGTAGAAAAATGTAGATTATTTTCAAAGAAATGCCTGTGGCGGCCATCTTGTTTTTCAGAATGAGGCTATTTTCCTTCCCAGAGAAGCTTACCCCCCAATGAAGATATCCTGCAAATTTGGCAAATTTGCTGTTGTTTTCCTCCTAGAGCGTTAACGCCGAAAATCTCTCTACGCGCGGCGGCGGCGGCGTAGCGGACGCTAAACCAAAGTATCCACCGGATGCTTCCGGTGGATACAATTAATTACACTAGTTAATGTCACTTGAGGCTTGTTTGTTTTGGATTTTATTCAATATGAATAACCTTCCTGTTTTTTATAGGGCATACACAAATCTGTTTTAATGGCAATCTTTTTACACTCACATGTACAAGATCTGACAATATGTGTGTCATTTGAAAGCAAATTGCTGTTTCCAAACTTTCATATGTAAGAAAAAGTTACAGCAAGGTCAAAACTATGACAACAAACAACATCACACAATGCATGAATTGTCCCAATAACACTCCCAATATCCCACTTATTTTATTTTAGACCATAATAAATGATCATCCAACCACTAGTACTTGTTATTCGTTGTAGCAAATATTCCAAGCGTAATAGCAAAAATTCTAAATTTGTTGTGAAAATTTCAAAATTGTTGCAAAAATTCCAGTCAACCACATTACAAAAGAATTGCGAACATGTTTTCAAATGTTTTGTGTTACTGCAATTGCAAGAAAAAAAGGTTAGGTACAAATTGCAAATATAATTGTACTACTGCTACTTGTCTATTGGCATTCTACCCATGAACGCCAGCCTACCAGTGAACGCTTGCCTTATATATATCTTTATTAGAGGTCAAGGACAAATGCTTCTATTTGCAAACAAAATGGGCGTTCAATGGTACTTCTGGTTTGCCGTAAAAAAAGTCTGGTAATAGAGATATATTATCAAAATATAACACTTTCAAAGAAATACTGAACAGCATCATAATAAAAGCGTTAATTGTTCTATATGTCATTTTGATAATTTTAATTGTTTAAGAAGAATATAATCTAAACCTACTAATATAACATAATTTTTAAATAGTAACTAAAGCATGGGTGTTTACTGGTAAAAAGCCAGTAAGCGTACATATTTCACAACCATAATCCATCGAATCTAGATTCGTCAGATAAATGGATTCGCTTTTGATGTGAATCCTAATCTAGATTATGAATCCGTTAATCTACCTCCTGAGGTGGAGTTTTTTTCAAGGAGATAGAGGTAGATCAACAGATTCAGATCCATTGGATTATCCATAATTCTTTGTAAAAAAAAAAAAAAAATAGTGGCAGCAAATTTTAAGAATTGGGAATTTTTTAGAGAAAATTGCATTTCACAAATCTAGCTACTCCAAAGAATTCAAATCTGTATTATGCAGATTTTGTTTGTGAAATACGCCAACTATCAATGGATGCTATTATGGGCGATAATAAGGAAATTACCAGAAACTGTGTAGTATGGAGATATTATCAAATTTAAAACAACTTACACTATAAATTCCAATTTTGCATATTGCACATGCAAGTTGAAGATTTTCTATTACAGCGGGCATGGTGAAAGGAAAATATTTGTCACACAAACGAAATTGTCAAGATAAACAATTCTAAATAAATGAAAGATTAAAATATCGACAAAAAAGGTGGGGTTTGTTTCTAAAGTTCGGAATTTTCGTTGGGCGATATGGAAAACGCCTGAATATCGCCTCGAAATCGCCTAAAATCGTCTAAATACCCATAATTTACCTAAACAGAAGATACTGAGCAACAACTCTGGCAAAGGGAGGGCTACAAATTTGTTTTGAAGGAATTTGAAACTATCTTTCCTGATTAAAAAATAAATGTAATGAAAGAGAAAAAATAAATAAGACTGATAAGTCAAAGCCTATGCTAAAACAAGTGTTAAATGCTTAATATTTCATAGATTTTAATGAGACCACCACCAAATTGTTTAACATTATGTGTAAAATGCTGGTCTATAGACAATTAAACTGGAAACCTCGCAAATAACTTTAAAAGTAAGATATTTAGGGGCAAATTTCATAGGAAAAAATCGCCCAATTGAAAATTACTGGGGCGGATTTCATGAAAGGTCTCAGACTTAGCCCAGTATCAGGCTGAGCCACTGGCTCAAATCTGAGCCTTTTGGCTCAGCTAAGTCTTTGTCTCAAATGGTTTTCACAGAAGGGGTCTCAGTTGAGACCAAGCTTATCAAATAACCACAGTGGTTTTCTGTGTCATGTGACCATTTTTTGTAGTCAAAATATTCTACTGATGACATATATGATCCTTGTTTGACACATAATATCTCTGGCTAAATACCATTTTGCAATGGGAAACCTTGTAAACATGTAAAAACACACAAAGACTACTTCAGGAGGTTATTTTATATACTTGTACCCTATTTTCAGTCATTTCAAATTTTGAAGTGAAGAAAGAATTATGGCGGCCATATTTGAGCCTTTGTTTACAAAACTTCAGCCCACTTTCTACCAGTCTCAACACTTGAGCCAGTGGCTCAGCCAAAGCTGAGACTGAGACCTTTTGTGAAATCCAATAAGGCTGAGCCCATGGGCTCAAGTAAAATATTCCAATAATTTGAGACAAAAGTCTCAAGTTTGAGTCTGAGACTGGGCTAAGACCTTTCGTGAAATCCGCCCCTGGAAAATCCAAGGGTATTTTAAAAATCCTCTAAAATACTAATATTTAATAAATTTTAATAAGACAACCACCAAATTATTGACCAATATGTGTAGAATCCTCGTCTATAGATAATTAAACTGCAAACCTAACACAAGATATCTTGAAAGTAGAATATTCAGGGGCAAATGCCACGAAAAAATTTGTGCGACTGCTGAATCCCCCTGAGGGAAGTGGAAAAATGTAAATGAATAAATATTTAAATCTTTAAAGTGACTGTAAAATATGCAAATGAGTAAATAAAATCAATTTGGAATGTAAAAGATAAATTAGGTATACAGGTAGCCAAGTTGACAAAGTAGACATTACAATAATATTAAGACATATCAATGATGGGTTGACAGGTCAACAAAACTCTGGAATGTATTTTGAATAAAGTATGATTGTTTTTCAACAGGTAGACAAGATGGATAATAAAGGGTAAATTTTAAGTACTGGTCGACAGGTCTACAAAGCGAACAAAAACAGAAAACAGAGTATACAAATATGTCCTGGGTGACAAAATGTAAAATGGAATGTAAGAAGCTAATTAGTTTTGTTGACTTTCATAAGGTAACAGTAAATTTCATTTCATAAATTTTGTCAACTTTGTCAACCCTGTCGACGGCTCAGATAAAATGATTTTCTCCCTATTATGTTGACTTTGTCGACCTAGTTTGGCCTGCAGATTGTGTTGTCTTTGTCACAACTTTGAAATACATTAAATATCTTAACAGGTCTATTATGAATATTTATAACTTGTAATTTACATTTTTCTACTTCCGTCAGCAGTTCAACACTAGGGAATCCAAGGTGATGTTAAAATCCCTGTAAAATGCTTAATATATGCTTGATTTCAATATGACAACCACCAAAATGTTCCTCATTATCAGTACAGTACTCATCAATTGATAATTAAAATGGAAACTTTTCATAATGTGTCTTAAAAGTAAGATATTGAGGGACAAAATCCACGGAAAAAAATTGCCCAAGTGAGAAAACACTGGGATATCCAAGGCGATGTTAAAATCCCTGTAAAATGGTTAATATTTTCTTGATTTTAATAAAACAACCGTCAAAATTTTCATTATTATAACTACCATACTTGACTTCAGATATCTTAACTAAAAACTTTGCATAAGATGTCTTAAAAGTAAGATATTGAAAACCAAACTCCAAGGAAAAAAATGTCCAATTAAATAACTCTGGGAAATCAAAAGCTTTGTTAGATCCCTGTAAAATGCTTAATACTTAAAAGAGAGAACCAACACCGACTGAAAAAATTATCCCCTTAGAAAACATTGGAAAATCCAAGGCTATGTTAAAAAGACTGTAAATTTTTTCATATCTCATGGATTATAATAGACAACCACCAAATTGTTCATTATTGTGCGTACACTGAAAACGTCTGACAAATATTAATTTGTCATTTATTTGTCAAAATGGTGCCTAAAACGACAAACTTCCTAATTGACAAATTAAAACGTGTCATTTTCTTGTTTGACAAATTAACTGACAAACTTATGACAAGAAAATAAGCGCGGCAGTCCAATTAATTAGTCATTTTAGGCATCTGTTATTGGTGACATTCCTGTGAAATTAATTTTAAGGGCACTAATTTTCTAGTCATAAGTTTTCTAATAATTTGACCTATAAGTTATCAACATTTGACTATCATTCAACAAGAAAATCTCATTTGATTTTGTCATTTAAGAAACTTGTCGTTTTAGGCACCATTTTGACAAATTAATAATTTTTAGTGTATACAATGCTCATCACTCAATAATAAAGCAAGGAACTTAACATAAGATGTCCTAAAATTGAGATATTGGCCAGCAACACCCACAGAAAAACTCGCCCCATTAGAAATCACTAGGAAATCCAAGGCTATGTTAAAACACCTTTAAAATACTTAACATTTGATAGACTTTAATGTGGCTACCACCAAATGGTTTATTATTATTTGTAGAATGGTCATTTATAGATGGTTAAACTAGAAACTTTGCAGGGGCCACGGCGGCAGAATGGTAACACTCTCGCCTCCCACCTCAGGCCGGGTTTCGGTTCCCAGCATGGCCTCAAGTGGGAAAGCTGGTAGTTTGCTTGCCGTTGGTCGGCAGTTTACAGTACAGAACCCTGACAAACTGTATGTACTGGTTTCCTCTGCCCTTCCAATTACCCGTCGTGATATGACCTGTACAGTGTTGAAAGCGATGTAAAACCACAGATAAATAAATAGAAACTTTGCAAAAGATGGATTAAAATTAAGATACTGAACAGCCCACGGAAAAAAAGCTCTGTTAGTAATCACTGGGAAATCTAAGGCTGAATCAAATACATGTGGTGACACAGTCGTCATTACACTACGTGTATTCAATTTATAATGATTGTAGTGAATTAAGTGATCCAAAGTGATCTTTCTATTTGATTGGGTTTCATTCTCACATGCCATTGTTATTGTATCCTTATGAATGGGTAAGGTGTTACAATGGTCAAGTGGGTTCACACTTGCCTCCGACTTCTGAGGTTTGAAAACTAGATCCAACCCTGTATGTAAGAGTTGGTAGTTACTTATAATTAGCGATGACTGGTAGTTTACAGTGCAGATTCTGCACCAACTGGTAACTGATTTTTTTTGTGTGTATGAAGGAAAGAGGGGAATTTTGTAAATTTTTTTTTTTGAATAATTTGCTATTTTTCAACAAGACACTTATTTTACTTGAATTATTTTTAAAAATCTCACAGTAATATAAAGCTGTGAGAAATATTCTTTGCAGAGGGTCATTGTCATAAACAACCAATGTATGCACCAAAATTTTCTATAGCTCTTGGCCAATCAGATCCTCTGATATAACTGTACCTATATAGTTAGGAGAGGTTTCTCCTCACTTAAAATCTAGGGTGACCTTATCTAAGTATTGTTTCCTGAATACCAATTCTAAGCAAAACTTAGTCAAGGGAAAAACCTTCACTTACTTAGATGTAAGGTCACCTTATCTAAGTATTGTATGTGAATCCAGCCCTATACCAGAAGTGAGACATGTTGATATGGTGGTACCTCTTACATAGAACTCTGTTTGAAATAAGAGTCGCTTGACAAGAAAAGACATTGGAACATTTGACTGGTGCAGGATCACATATAAAAATCTCAGATTGTGACATCAACGATATAGTATCCTGAATTAATTAACATGGATTAATTAATAAACATAATTAATTTTTATCCAAATATGCATTAATATAAGCATAGGTTACAATTGTTTTTATCCAAAAAGCTAATTAAATTAATCTTTCACATAGCAAGTAATCCAACTTTTACTTAAAGTCAGTGCAGAAAAATTCACACTTGACTAATTACAATACAGCATAAATAGATATAGATAGCTAATATTTTATAAAACGGTCAATGTTTTTTTTTCAAATACAAACAATTTAATTGCACCAGCAATATAGTCATGCAAAAACACCATGAAAAAGAAGGCTTACAAGCCAGAATCATTTAATTTAACTAATTTAAATACACACCACATGAAATTGAATAAAAAAGTAGTCTTCTTCACAGATAGTCTTATTTAATTTGACTGTAAAAACTAGAAACATCTTAAGGTTGTACACAAATATAACTTTTGTATCAATCATCCTGATTAGTAATATTTGGAATTATTTTTTTTTACATTTTTGGGCCCAAGTTAATCCTGATGCATGGATGATTAAGTTTTTACCGTTGGCACATAGCTCGGAAGCTACATCTCTGTCCGTACTTAGTCGTTGTTCATTAAATCTCACGTGGCAAAATGGCCGAACAAGTGGAAAAAGTTGCCGGTGATATGAAACAGCTAGATATTACTCATTCCAAAAAGGCATGATCTTCTTTCATCTTAAGATTTATCAAAGAACAGTTTAAATGATTTCAAGACTAAGAATACCGCGTTTCATCAAAGGTGTACGCTATGTCAGCTTTAGGCACTCAGTGATGGTATTGATTTTAGGATTTCATCATCTCTTCAGTTGGTTGTAATACAACAATCTACAACATGTAGAATGTTAAACAGAAATTGGAATTCTGCTTATCGCTGCGTTTCAAACTAGGATCACGTGCTTCAGTTTTGTAAAGTTGGCTCTTAAACATGTACCAGTAGTTACAGAAAAAAAAACTACCACCTTGATGTAGATTGACCTATTTCATCATTTAAGATAATCTGGGTACCAATTATTGATCTAGTCTCAATTTATGTCTATGTAATTGCTAAATATCTTACCCTATCAAAGAAATATCTGTAAATAAATTTGATCAAAGAGAAAATATTAAAGTTACAAATTACACTACTGTATACAGGTGTCATTAATGTTAGATGGGGGCCACGGTGGCAGAGTGGTAACACTCTCACCTCCCACCTCTGGTTCCGGGGTTCGGTTCCCGGCACGGCCTCAAGTGGGAAAGCTGGTAGTTGCTTGCCGTTGGTCGGCAGTTTACAGTACAGAACCCTGACGAACTGTATGTACTGGTTTCCTCAGATCTGCCCTTCCGACTACCCGTCGTGATATGACTTGTACAGTGTTGAAAGCGACGTAAAACCCCAAATAAATAAAAGTCATTAATGTTAGACAAGCTGTAATTGACTAATTGTATTGTCTGAGTTTACGTAATTACTAGTGGTGTGGCGATTAGACGTATTGTCGATTAATCGTTGGTGACAGTGTAGAATCGCGGTTGGTCACTGACGTTTTCTAATGATCGATTATTAAGCTTATATCTTAGTGGTGGTGGACCAGTTCACGCCCGGGTACCAATTCACGCCCACCCCTAAATTGATCCAAAACAATCACAGTTAAACAATAAATTACAAAGTATATGATCAATTTGATGATTATCTATAATGTGGTAAACATCTTCTCTATGAAAAATCATAAATCTTCAAGAAAATTGAGGGTGGGCGTGAATTGGTACCCGGGCGTGAACTGGTCCACCACCACTACCTTTCTTGATTTATATCAATATCCACGTATTTTAAAAATATTTTAGGTAATTTTACTTAATAAACGGACAGTTTTGTCTTGAATTTCAAGTTTGTTTATGTCTACCGCCATATTTACAGGAAGTGGGTGCTTTCAGTAGATTCTAAATGTCGGAACACCGTTATTCTTACCAGATTGACCTATACTTTATCCTGGAAAGTGTTTCTTAAATAATAAACAATAATGGAGTAAAATAATCGATTATGGGTCAATCAAACGCTCGGGGAAAAATGGACGAATAATCGACCATGAAAATTGGAGGCGATTCCCAGCACTAGTAATTACCGTAAATTATTAAGAAATGCAATAAGTGAACACTAGTTTGTATGTATCAGTGTAGATGTATCACATAAAATTAAGGCTGCAATGATTCTTCGGTTACTCGGAAACGAAACGATTCACTTCAATACTCGACGCAAGAAAAGTGAACCGGATCTTCGAAAAGAACTAAACATAGAAGTAAAATCTACTACAAAATTCAAGTTTTTTTCTTTAAATATATTAATATATTTATATATTTTACTATTATAAGGCGTTTCCGTTTCAGTATTTTATATTTTAACTATTTGCAAACTTAAATTCTTTGTATAACAACGTTTTATAAGACGGCATTTTATTCTAACGTATTTCGAAGACGCCTCAAATCTCGCAATATTAGGATGGTTACAGTTTCTAATATTTTGTATTATAAATGCGTCTTTTCCCCAAAATTCAATAAATTATCAAAATTCTTTCCTGTTGTGTGGTTTGTAACCATTTAATAAGGTGTGGAATGTCAAAATATGAAGCAGTTTATTTTGTGGGCGATAATCAAGCGAATAACCGAATCCGAGTCGATTCTTATAAAACGAGGAATCGAGGCGCATTTTCGGGCTCGCTTGCAGCCCTACATAAAATGGGTTTAGGTACCTGTTTTTACCCCACAGCCCTTAAGGGCTGTTGGGGTATTGTTTTCACCCATGGTGGACGGGTGGCGGGAAAAAGTTTGTCCGGACTGTATCTGAGAAACCGTAAGGTCTAGGAAGTTGATACTTGGTAGGGACATTGGTTAGGATGTGTAGGTGTGCAACGTTATGGTCTGACCTTGATTTGAGCTTGCCGTATTGAACTTGAGTTTGAAAATCTTGTCCGGGCTATATCTCTGAAACTGTAAGGTGTAGGAAGTTGATACTTTGTAGGGACATTGGTTAGGGGGTGTAGGTGTGCAACGTCATGGTGTGACCTTGATTTGACCTTGCCGTAGTGGCCTTGACCTATAAAGTCTTGTCCGGGCTATATCTGGGAAACCGTAAGGTGTAGGAAGTTCATACTTGGTAGGGACATCGGTTAGTGGTTGTAGGTGTGCCAGCATCATGGTGTGACCTTGATTTGACATTTGACCTTGTCGTAGTGACCTGGACCTTTAAAATTTTGTTGCACCTTGGGTCTGTCTTTTGATGCAGAGTAAGCACTGTTAAAGTCATATTAGGATTCATTAAGAATTTTACTTTTGCAACTTCCCATTGTAACAGATGGAATTTCATCAAGCGAGCCACAGATTTTGCTCCAACACCACACATAAGCATTCATTGAATGTGTTACTACTTCTGTATGCATGGTAATATTCAAAACATCCAAACCATAATTCAGCCATGCCAGATGTAGATAGAGAGTGTCGTAATGTTTAGTTTACTGATTAATGCTGTCATCTTGTTATTGAATTGTCTTGTTTTAATACTTCATCTTTACATGCATTATCTTTCTCTTAGACATTATTTTCTCTATTTAAACATTGTTTGGACCTTTATATAACTGACAGTGCTCTGAAAGTATCCTGAACTTTGTACTGATACAGTACTTATATATCTTGTGGTGTTAAAAATATTTCCCTAGGCTGTGGGGTACGGGCATCTGTGATCCTATTTTGTATTACTGTCTAACATTAATGACGTCTAACATTAATGACACCTGTCAGTGTGTACTACTGCTCAGCCAGTGAATTTCGTCCCCTGCAAGTCATGACAATATTAAATCATTTTTACGCTTAATTTAGATTTTAACCACAAGTATTGCTGGTTTTTGAGGGTTTAAATGGCAGGTGACAAAGTCCACTGGGTGACGAAATTCACTGGCTCAGCAGTAATAATCCATCATACATTAGTGCTAATTAAGCCAGTGAAGTTGGTTGCTTGCATACTATGAAGATACTACTGGTCAGCCGGTGAAGTTTGTCACCCCAGTTAACTTAATTACCTGCTGTGAAAACACTCCAGGACATGCAATTTTCACATTTAAATAAGGCAGAGGATATTTACACCACGGTGGTGTACCCAAGGTAGAATTCAGTGCTTGCGTACACCACGGTGGTGTACCCAAGGTAGAATTTAGTGCTGGCGTACACCAAGGTGCTGTACCCAAGGTAGAATTTAATGCTTGCGTACACCATGGTGGTGTACTCAATGTAGAATTCAGTGCTTGCGTACACCATGGTGGTGTAGCCAAGGAGGAATCTATTGCCTGCAAACACCACAGTGTTGTATCTAAGGGAGAATTTATTCCTTACACACACCATTTATTTCCTAAATACACCACAGTGGTGTACACCATGGAGGTATACCCAAGGTAGAATTCAGTGCTGGTGTACACCACGGTGGTGTACCCAAGATAGAATTCAGTGCTTTAGTACACCACGGTGGTGTACCTAAGGTAGAGTTCACTGCTTGCGTACACCACGGTGGGTGTACTCAAGATAGAGTTCACTGCTTGCATACACCACAGCGGTGTAACCAAGGAGGAATCTATTGCCTGTGTTGTGTCTAAGGGAGAATTTATTCCTTACATCCACCTTTCAACACTGGTGTACATCACAGTGGCGTACCCAAGGTAGACTTCATTCATTTTGTACACCAGGGTACAGTGTACCATTGGTGGAATTTATTTATTGTGTACACCACAGTGGTGTATTCAAGGTAGAATTCTTTGCTTGCGTACACCACAACTGGTTCCCAGTCGTGGTGTACCCAAGAATATTGTGACGGCGAGAGCCGACGTAACACGAAATATGGGCTAGCAGTTTGGTTTGGAATCGTGGGCCACGGCTAACTTAGCGATAATTCAGCCATTTGGGCTGAGAAAAAGTGGTTTTTCACATGAGATTCCAACAAAAAGACTGATAAATAGCTAAAAATCTATCACACACTAACCTTTCACACTAACAAACCGCGCATTATCCACATGTTTTACTTATACTTTAAAGAATTGTAGCTTTTGAAGTATTTCAACTGTCAAACTAGCCGCCATTGTTGTACCAGTATATCACGTCTGAAAGACTTTAAAGTAGGTGACAAACCATTGTTTTAAAATATTTGCAGTGTTATAATTTATTTAATTTGCATATTTTATACGTTTTAGGTGATATTTTGTTTAATTTGAGTTGAAACTAACAGATTTGCGTTGGAACTACTTGCGGTAGGCTGGCGTAGGGACACGCGAAAACAGTCGTGAAATCTATATAAGGAGGCACTTCCAGTGGTTTTTGGCTTTCATATGATGAGGCCGCATTTGCGAAACGCAAAAATAAGAGGTAAACCCTCTAATCAATACTAACCGCAAGTCTTGCGGCAAGTGACATACAAATCAAAATCACCGCAACCGCACTCCAACCGCAACCGCAAATCATTGAAATCTCCAAATTTACCCCATTAAGCTGGTTCCAGGACTCAGAATCCAATAAAAACCCTTGATACAGTAATAACACACTAATTTAAGCCAGAATACAAATGTCTATAATGGTTAATACAGTGTTTCAGTAGATAGAATTTAAACAATATCTATATATTTCTGAAGCACTGACCTTTAATGGTCAACCAATCAAATGACAGATATTCTTTAGTGTGAAACTGTAGTGCCTGACCTTGACCTGGCTGAACTTGATTTTCCTTTGTCCTTGAGTTGATGCTTAATTTTTGTTGACCTTTATTTGAACTGCTCATTTTGAAGATTCACCTGTGAACTGGAGTTATAGGTAATTTTGACATTTGTTCTAAATATTGTAGATTTTTATTAAGTCTGGCACTTAACTTTAGTGAGTAACTTTACCAGATAATAACCTTTATCTTTATTTCTGACTAAATAAGCATAATTATATATTCTGCTGTGGCACATGTGTCCAGCTGAAGTATTTATAGACTGATCTAATTCAATTTGCTGGATTTTACACTCCTTTAAACATTTTCACTACCCCTATTAGCATATGCTTGTTACATTGTGCGACTAAAACATCTGCATGATCCCAGCTAGCACATGAATTGCTACATATTGTGACTATACACATTTTACATGATCCCAATTAGCAGATGAGTTGCTAAATATCCTGACCGTAAACACTTACATGACCCCAATTAGCATTTGATTTGCTACATTTTGTAAATTAGAACATTTAAATCTCCACAATTGTACATGGTTTGCTAGATTTATTACTTTAGTATTTCAATATACCAATATACAATGTTAAACTGTTAATAAATTTATATATATAAGTTTAGTTGATCTTTCTCCTCTCTCTTAGCTTGGTTTAACACTTGCAGGTGAAGTTAGCATGCATCTTCATCCCACTCCAGATAACCAGCTGAGTGGAGATAGCAGTGAGATTAAATTATACTTATAGAATACTTTATTTAAGTATCTTGCCATACATTGTGTGACCACAAAAAGTATAATAGCCACGCAGTAGTTCTGCTGATACCTAATTTGGATTGCCATACCTCGTCATACTGATTGCCCAGTTGTTGAGTTTATATATTTTATTTTTGAACATGTAGTTGTTTATTATTATTTGGGATAGCGGTACCCAAGCCAACACAGAACAGTTCCTACAGAAGGTCTAGAGAGATAGACATTGTCTAATAAACTCTCTAATAAATTGAAATACCCTTTTGTTGAGTCACTTATGCATACATGGTGATCTGAATTCAGATACCCATTCTAAGTGACTACTAAATTTTATTGCGTTAAAATATCAAACTGCTAGTGGTCCATTGGTGGATTTGGAGACCCGAACCACACTACCACATACACACATAGCTTTAACACTGCTGGGAAATCCACACGCCCGCTACAATATTTTCCTTTGTTATGTGCACCGCTGTGGTGTAAATATCCACCACTTTGTTTAAATTAGTGATCTCAACAGATATCCGGGTACCTGAACCCTGAATGTTTACACGAATCTGAAATCACATACCCGAGTACCCGAATCTAAGCTTTATTTCTGTCAATATTGCCCATGTTGGCTGACTGAGACGTATCTGGACTTCATTAATTCATTTAAAAATGAAACTATTCAATTAAAATGCACAAGAATATTGTTTTCTCACCCCTGTACACCGTTTATAGTATTTTATTTGTCTTTTATTTTGGTTGTTTATACATTGTCAAATACCGGAACCCTTTGAAAATTGTAAGTATATTAACACAGTTAAGTAATTCCGAGTACATGAAACATTGTATATATTGCCTCTGTATAGTGACATGCACACCTTAAATATTAAAAATACAATGTTTTCAAACAGCAGTTCATAATTTAGCATCAATAAAGTTCACTTACCTGCCTGAAAAAAATAAGGTTTCAATTCCGAAACTACATTCGAGCAACAGTGAATGCTTTACTGATAGGTCATGTGACTCCACTTTTATGGACACAACCATGTTTTGAATGTACAGAAATCTTTTCTCTGTTAACATTTCTTCTGTGTCCTACTGTTTTGAATGCAATAAAGGTGGCCGACGTGAAATAAAGTAAATGGTTGGACCCCATTATTATATCCCCAGACGAAAGTCGGGGATATATTGGATTCAGGTCCGTCGCGCCGCCGCCGCCGTAGAAATTTCCTTGTGGACGCGATAACTCAAAAACAAATTAACATTTTTTTTTCAAACTTGGTACACATGTTAAGGGTGCCCAAAGGAAGATCCCTATTTTAAGGTGACCTTAAACTCCCAGTAAAAAAGAACTTATGGCCACCTTAAGGTCAGAAATTGGACTTTTGGCCACTTAGAGCCCTGTAGGTCACAAACTATGATGCTCAGCTGGCTGAAATTTTACCTGACAACACATTAATATGTTCTTAGTACATGTGCCGAAAATCACGACTTTAAGTTGAGGAGAAAATTGTCTTTGAGGCCCAAAAATACCCCCACTTAGGGATTTTTTGCTATACTTTTCACATATTTTGCCCTATAATTTGGAAGCGGTAATTCTGATGAGTCTCAAACTGTGCTAGGTATAACTTTGATATGTAATCCTTGTCTGTAGAAAATTTTAGGGCTGTAGGTTTACCCAAAGGGGTCGACTTAAGGTCTCAAAAGTGCCCACAGAGACCCAATTTATGCACTTTTTGCCACTTTCAAGCACTGTAGCTTTCAAACTATGTCTCTCATCTAAGTTAAATATCATCTGGGAATATATCTATGTGTTTTCTTATATGTGCCCCAACATTTAGGCCTTTAATAGACAGTTAACCTGTGTATCAGGACCATAAACACCCACCCGAGTGACCCTTATAAGACATTTTTCACATCTTTTTCCCTGTAACTTGGAAATGGTAAGTCTGAGAAGTTTCAAACTGTATTAGATATATATTCTGTGTGTAATCTTAGTATGTAACAGATTTTAAGTCTGAAGCTTTAATTTTGAAGGTCAAATTGAGGTCTCTAAAAGGCTCCCAAAGACCCAATATTTGGACTTTTGGCTACTTTTAAGCCCTGTGACTGTCAAACTATGTGACTGATAGAGCTCAAATCCTATCTGGGAAGATATTAGTATGTTATTTATATATGTGCCAAAAATTAAGGCTTTAAGAAGACATTTAACCTGTGTATGAGGACCATAAATCCCCACCCGAGTGACCATTTTTAGACATTTTTCACATATTTTTCCCTGTAACTTGGAAATGGTAAGTCTAAGAAGTTTCAAACTGTATTAGATGCATATTCTATGTGTAATCTTAGTATGTGACAAATTTTAAGTCTGAAGCTTTAATTTGAAGGCCACATTTAGGTCTCTAGAAGGCCCCATAAAGACCCAGTATTTGGACTTTTTGCCAATTTTAAGGCCTGTGACTGTTAAACTATGTGACTGATAGAGCTGAAATCTCATCTGGGAATACATTATTATGTTCTTTTTACATGTGCCAAAAATCAAGGCTTCAAGTAGACATTTAACCTGTTTATGAGGACCTTAAACACCCACCTGAGTGACCCTTTTAAGACATTTTTCACATATTTTGCTCTGTAACTTGGAAATGGTAAGTCTGAGAAGTTTCAAACTTTATTAGATACATATTCTATGTGTAATCTTAGTATGTAACAAATTTTAAGTCTGAAGCTTTAATTTGAAAGCCACATCGAGATCTCTAAAAGGCCCACAATGACCCAATATTTGGACTTTTTGCCACCTTTAAGCCCTGTGACTGTTAAACTATGTGATTGATGGAGCTGAAATCCCATCTGGGAATGCATTATTATGTCCTTTTTACATATGGCGAAAATCAAGGTTTTTAGTAGACATTTAACCTGTGTATGAGGGCCATAGACACTCGCCCAAGTGCCTTTTTGGACATTTTTTCCGTATTTTGCCCTGTTATTTGGAAATGCTTAGTGTGACAAGTCTTAAACTGTATTATATATAATTTTTGTTTGTTATGTATGTCCCCCAAAAAGTTTCAGATCTGTAGTTTAATTGCTAAGGTCTCTTTAACAATTGTAAAATGCCCACAGAAACCCAATTTATGGACATTATGCCACTTTAAAGCCCAGTAACTGTCAAACTATGTGGGTTATAGAGCTGAAATCTTTGAATTTTTAAAAGGAAATGCCTGTCTATTTAAATTTTGAATATTAATAATGTTATGGCTATCTTAGTCTTTTAAGAACTTATTTTTGTGTGTTATACCTCTGCTTGCTGAGTTTTTAACTTTTTAAAATGAAACTGGTTAAACGCCGGTTAAACATATTCAAGTAGACAAAATGGACACTTTAAGTGAGCTTTAAGTCCCAATATTAATGAAATTATATCCGTATGTAGTAAAACTAGGGGATTTTTAACCCTCAACTAGCCCAGTTTTATTCAACTTGCCTCAGTTAATTTTGACACAGCTCCTACAGTTATGAACTCATTTCAGTTGATAATCACATACTTAAAATTCTCAATTCTTTTTGTATTTGAGTACCCCTTTTATATAGATTGTTTGTTTACCATTTATGCTGTAGCACTCCATCTCTTTGAGAGAACATGTAAACTGTGTAAAAAAGATGTAGAAGATGAGATACATTTTGTTTGTGTTTGTCCAGCTTTAGAGCTGATTCGTATGAAATATTTCAAAATTTTAAATATAGATAAATCTGAATTATTAATAGATCAATTATCAAGGGTATTAACTCATATGAATGTCAATATGGTTATTAATTTTATTTTTGATTTGTGGCAAGAAAGAAAAAGTAAAGTATATTGTTAATTTTTATGTATTGAATTGCTGTCTTTATTTACTGTATCTTACCTCAAAATATGTTTGCTCTGTTTGTTATTAACTCTCTATTTAAAGTGACTTATAAGCCCATATAGGGCTGGGTATTACTTCAATAGTTTTTGTATAATCCTTGTCAACATAATACATGTCACTATAATAAACTAATAAACTAAACTAAGTCCCAACCCACATCCCCCACCCGGATTCCCCCCACCCACCTCTGGGACCTCCAGCTATATTGAGTGACACTAAATAAACAAAGGTATTTAATGATATCAGATGAGAAACAAAGACCTCAATGGGGTTGCAGATCTTGTGTAATAGTGAGAGAGGTGTGGAGAATGGGAGAGGGGTGGGGGTGGGAGGTGGTGGGCTTCATTACATATAACACAAAGGGGAGTCAGAACTGAGATTGTGTCACATATTTAGGTTGCATATATATGGACCACATATACAGGTATAGAGGAAATGAATAACTGAAAACAATTTGCAAATTCTAAAAATAATATAATAAAATAATAATATAAATAATTTTTTTTTAAATAATATTTTATTTGTGAACAAATATAGAAACAGATATGCACTTTTGGGATTATGAATTTTAGAATGGACATTGAATCATCAATCATTTAAATACTTTGAAGGAAGATTGAAAAGTATGATGAGTTGAGTTAAAAATAATATTTTATTTGTCAACAAATATAGAAACAGATATGCTCTTTTGGGATTATTATTTTAGAATGGACATTCAATCATCAATCATTTAAATACTTTGAAAATAGGTTTAGAGTTATCATTGCAGGAAGATTGAAAATATAATTTGAGTTATGTATTCGGCGTCTGGGGATACACCATCTTCCTTGGAAGATATAAACAGAGTAGATTGATGTGCTGAAGTTCATATAATAATGGGTAATTATGTTTTTAAAAATTCCCGATCAAAACCTGTGGCGTGAGTGATGACCTGTCTGGGGATATGTTGGCGCCGAGTTGGCCCAATCTAGTTTGTGTATGTTTTAAGTTTGTAAATGTGGAGATTTTTGTAGAATCACCTATTATCACCCATCGGCACGAGTACCCGGGTACCCGCCCGCTGATATCAATATCTACCCGGTCCCATCAAAAAGGGTATTTTGAGAACACTAGTTTAAATAAATGAAATAGCTGCTTTTGGAAACAAGGTATAATTGTATGCTGCAAGTTCACAGTAAAAAAAGTTTTATTGTTGTTAAAAAAGACAAGTGAAAAAGCTTTACTTGGGTGAGAAACTCATTGACTGAGCAGTATAGCTTGTTCGCCATTTAATGTTTATGTAGAATTATAAATAGCTGTTACAATCACTTTTTTCCATTTCAATAACCATTAATATTACATGTTCTTGATAGTCAAATGATAAGCGACAAATTTCACTGATTGATGAACTTCATTGACTAAGGAGTATACATGGATTACTAGAGTTATTGAGAGCCACTGCAACCACATGGTGCTCTTAAGGAGAAAGAAATTCCATCATTATATCCCCAGGCAAAAGTCGGGGGTATACTGGTTTTATGTCTGCCTCACTGTCACCACTCCTGCTGTGAATTTTGATTTGTGTGCACTAGGGCAGGGTCGGTAACACCGGTATCGAGACAACTTCACTTGAATACTGTGACTACACTTTACAACCAGTATTTTAAATGTCAGTTTATAATATTGGGTGAAAATGTAAAATGCTAGAAACAAACCTCAAATCTGAAGAAATGATAAACTTTTATCTTATATTTTTGTTCTTTTTTTGCGATTTCTATCGGAAGCACTGCACTGTTTTGTTTTCACGAATTATACTTCCTGTAATGTTCCTCTTCGATTGAGCATATGCTAGGACGCCTTTTTATTTTGGTATCCCAAGATAAAATTTGGTATTTGGTATCCACACTGGCGGGATACCGAAATGGAAAATATGCTACCAACTCCACCCAAATGTGGGGGAAAAAATTCCATGTCTTTCCTTTTCCCCCTGAACACAGTACATGCAAGACAAAACAGACATATTTGTTACTAAATATTTTGTATTTAACTTCACCTCCACCCCCCAATACAATCAGAAAGATACATGACCATACATAAAAACAACACCCACACAGACAGGGACTCTTAAACTTCTGTATTAATTACTGCCCGTTTTGGCCCCACTATATATATGCGCACTGTACTTATGCTTTTTTCTACATTTTTCACATATTTTGCCCTGTAATTGTATCCCAGGACGAAAGTCAGGGATACTTGGGATTCAGTACGGTCACGCTGCTGCCGCAGAGATTTCCTTTCGGACGCGATAACTTAAAAAATATTTTAGTTAGACCTTTCAAATTTGGTATGTGGGTATATGGGCAATGCCACAAACGCTATTGTGAGCTTGACATTCAATTTCAAGGTCACTGGTAGCCACTTAAAGGTCAGATTTTGGCCATTTTTTTTACATTATGGCCCAGTTCTCATATACAGAAAGTTAGATAATCCTATGGATGGTATATATAATACATATATATATCCTCTGTAAGCATGCAGAAATTTGACCTTGAAGCTAATCATTGAAGGTCATCCACAGACCGCCAAAGTACCTCACCCATTCCATTTTTGGCCTTTTTGGAGATATTTTTACAATTATTGCTGACTATATTGCATGGAAACTATTGAAAATGGCTTTGGAGGTTGAGTACATCATGGAGTACCAGCATCCATTTTGTTGACCTTGGCTATTGTTTTCAGGGTCACCTTAGACCTGCTAAAATGACTCAAAATGGTACCTTAGACTGTGAGGCCATATACCTCCTTTATTATTGGCTGTTACCGCCAATAAAAAAACATTATAGCTAGCCTTCTCAAATTTGCAGGATATATTCATAACCATAAAATCTTGCCTGGGAATATATTTGGCCTCATTTTGAAAAACAAGATGGCCGCCAGGGACGTTTATTTGACTTAAAGCAAGGACTTTTGTTGGCCCTCTAGAGCAAAGGGTATTGTAGGTAGAGATCTCAAATTCGCAAAACATGTTCTGCATTACAAAATCTTGACTGGAAATATTTTCAGGCCTCATTTTGAAAAAAAGATGGCCGCCACAGGCGGGTTTTTTTTGTCAGTCATGAAAAGTGCTTATATTTCCCTTATTATTGGTCCTAGAGGTTTGTGATGGTAAACCAACCTATAGGAAATCATGGGCTGGAAATCTTTTGGTGTGGTTGGATTTGACTTTGGGCTCCTTCAAGGTCAAACGAGGATAGCCAAACCTAAAAGTGCTCATAACTCGCTTATTATTGGTCCTAGAGGTTTGCAATGTGAAACCAACTTATAGGAAATCATGGGCCAGGAATCTTTTGATTGGTCAGATTTGACCTTGGACCCCTCCTTCAAGGTCAAACGAGGATAACCAAACTTAAAAGTGCTTAGAACTCACTTATTATTGATTATACAGGTTTGGGATGGTAAACCAACCTATAGGAAATCATGGGCTGGGAATCTTCTGGTGTGGTCAGATTTGACCTTGGACCCCTCCTTCAAGGTCAAACAAAGATAGCCAAACTTAAAAGTGCTTATAACTCACTTATTATTGGTCGTACAAGTTTGGGATGGTAAACCAACCTATAGGAAATCATGGGCTGGGAATCTTTTGGTATGGTCAGATTTGACCTTGGACCTCTCCTTCAAGGTCAAACGAGGATAGCCAAACTTAAAATGCTTATATCTCACTTATTATATGGTCCTATAGGTTTGGGAAAGTAAACCAACCTATAGGAAATTATGGACTGGGAATCTTTTTGTGTGGTTAGATTTGACCTTGGACCCCTCCTTCAAGGTCAAGCGAGGATAGTCTAACTTAAAAGTGCTCATAACTCGCTTATTATTGGTCGTACAGGTTTTGGATGGTAAACCAACTTATAGGAAATCGTGGGCCGGGAATCTTTTTATGTGGTCAGATTTGACCTTGGACCCCTCCTTCAAAGTCAAACAAGAATGGCCAAACTTAAAAGTGCTTATTATTGGTCCTAGAGGTTTGCAATGTAAAACCAACCTATAGGAAATCATGGGCGGGGAATCTTTTGATGTGGTAAGATTTGACCTTGGGCCCTTCCTTCGAGGTCAAATGAGGATAGCAAAATCTAAAGTGCTTATAAATCGCTTTTTCTTGGTCCTAGAGCTTTGTAATGTGAAACCATCCTATAGGAAATCATGCACTAGGAATCTTTTGATGTGATCAGATTTGAGATTTGGCCCCTCTTTCAAGGTCAAATGATGATAGCCAAAATTAAAAGTGCTTATAACTCGCTTATTCGTGTTCCTAGAGGTTTGCGATGTCACACAAACCTATTTGAAATCATGGGCTAAAAACTTTTCGATTTGGTCAGATTTTACCTTGGGCTCCTCCTTCAAGGTTAAGTGATGGTTGATTGGCTTTGGTGAGTTTTCTCTCTGGTGGATATAATTTGCATCGGTTCTCTGATGCACTATGTCTAGTTACATTTGTATCTTTCATTAAGCAAACATTTTACTTAGTGTCAGTACAAGTTGCTCTCATAAACACTTAGGCCCCCTCCCCACAGGGGTATATTTGTGTCAACCATAATACTCTTGTATGCTTCAACCATGTCCCGTCCGGGGATACACTGCGTCGAGACGCAATCTCTAGTTTGGAATTGGTAATTCTGGTGAGTCTCAAACTGTACTAGATGTAATTTTTATATGTAAACTTTGTGGAAAATTTGATGCCTGTGACATTAATTTTAAGGTCACCTCAAGGTCTCTAAAATGCCCCCAGAGATCCAGGTTATGGACTTTTTGCCACTTTTAAGCCCTATGGCTCTAAAACTAAGCCACTGATAGATCTGAAATCTCATCTAGGAATATATTAATATGTTCTTTATGTGCCAAAAGTCAAGGTTTTACATTGAATCTGTGTGTGAGGACCATAAACACCTTCCTTAGTGACCTTTTTTCAACGTTTGTTGTTTATTTTGTCCTGTAACTTGGGAAGTGGTCTCAAGCTGCACTAAGTATACTTCTTTTTGTAATCTTTGTCCTTGGGAAATTTAAAGTCTGTTGTATTTATTTTAAGGTCACCTTTACATCTCTAAAATGCCTACAGAGACCCAGTTTATGGACTTTTTGCCACTGTTAGGCCTATAGCTGTCAAACTATGTGGTATATTCACATAAAATCTCCTCTGGGAATATATTAATATATTCTTTTTACATGTACCAAAATCAAGGCATTAAGTTGACATTTACCTGTGTATGAGGCCAATAACCACCTCACCCGGTGAACTTTTTGGAGTTATAAGGGCTATATTATGATGAGTGGACCCTCTGCATAAGCAATAGCGGTTTCAGATAATGTGGCATAAATCTGACTGTATGATAATGTGTGTTTGTGTGCCTGGGTGTAAATGTTTTTATATACAGTAGATTTGGTATAAGTAGAACTGCCATAAGTAGAATATTGCCATAAGTAGAAGTAGTTTCTAAGTCCCAACAATTATTAGTGCAAAATATAAGGATAACTAGAAGTTCAACTTACAGAAAGTTGCCATAACTAGAACCTAATTTGATGCACAAAGTGATACTTTTTAATGGGAATAACAAGGTATAAGTAGAACCTATAAATTTTGTGTATACAGAAATGTAAATATCCAAGAAAGAGGTGACAAAATAGTACCATTGTGACACTCTTTGCCTGATTCCCCACTTCTGTGTTATTAAGTCTGAACACCAAGCAAATAAATTCCACAGTAGAGTGATCACACAAGTGTTAATTATGGCAAGAGACTTAAATTACATAGTGTCTCTAGTACTTCAAATATTTCTCAAAGTGGGTATAACTAGAAGTTGCCATAAGTAGAAGTAAATGGCTGACATTTTGCAACTTCGACTTAGACCAAATCCACTGTATAAATAAAAAAGAAATCCAAAATTCTTCAGATATAGGTGATTCTGCTAAGATCTAATCATAGTATTTATGGTTTCATCTTTCCTGTAATATATTAAAGTCATACAAGCCCAACAAAAGTTTTGTGCTACTATGTTAGAAAAATACTTTTGAAAAAGTACTTAAACTTTAAGGGTTCAGTGCCTTACAAGCCGTTTCAGTGTTGTGTGCAATTTCAAATGGTGCATTTGATTGGCTTGCCATTTTAGTACTGGCCTGTGATGTAAAGGTAGCACAGCTGACTCCACAGTAAATTGTATAATATTTTGTATGTGGTGGTCCATGGGGTTTTATGTCAATAAAAAGGTAGCTTGCGGTTAGCATTCATACAAATTAATTTTCAGTTTGAAATGTTAATTTTAGAACAGAAATAAATTAAAATATACAAATTGTATGAGGGAAATGTAACAAAATATTTGTGGGTATAGTTGGGTCTGTATATGTTAGTGATAAAGACAGCCAACCAGATAATGGCTTTTTATTCAACTCATAGATGTAAACAAGATCTGGTTACAGATGTCAAGCATTGGTTCCAGAAATGCCAAATATTTTTCCACAAAAGTATAAAATATTGCACGGAAATGATTAATAATGTGTATTTATTATAGTTTTGTCAATGTAAAGCAAATTAATATCAAAAGCTTTGAATTTAAGTCGCATTAAAATACATTTTAGTTGTAGTTGCATTTCACGTATACCCATAGAATATTTTACAGTTAGTTGTATATAGGCGCAAGAAAGTGGCCTCAAGTAACCATCCTCAAACACTTGACTCATTTGAGCTGTTCAATGAAAATTAATATTGTTTATTTGTATGGTATCTTGGTTTTAAGCAAATCTTAAGCACTAGGTTGGGGTCATACCATGACTCTGCATG
Organism: Sabellastarte sp. h YS-2021; assembly: GCA_964017235.1. Taxonomy (NCBI): domain Eukaryota; kingdom Metazoa; phylum Annelida; class Polychaeta; order Sabellida; family Sabellidae; genus Sabellastarte; species Sabellastarte sp. h YS-2021. The sequence continues at coordinate 146,158,310 of OZ024928.1, forward strand.
CAAGTAAAGTAGAAATATTGCATCATACTTGATATCATTATCCTCTAATGAGAGTTTTTATGATTGCATCATTATAGTGTAGGAGTATTTAAGCATCAGGGATTGAGAACAGATAACATTATGGTGCTTTACTGTTTGAAGTTTACATGTGATTTCAATAAAAAAAAGATTAATTCTTCAGTGGTATACTTTGTTTGCAGTTTAAATATATATTCATTTATCATCTGTTTTATGTTTAGACAAAAAAGGAGAAGAAGTCAGAAACTGCTTATCAGCATCCCACAGAAGTGAGTATGAATCTCTTCTGTTAAATCCTTGTAAAAGTGAACTTGTTTTTAGCATAAAATACCAGTAATTGAAACTTAACATGTTTTCACTTGCAATAATATTTTAATGTAAACACAATGTGTAAAAGTTTGTTCTTTATTGTGTATCTGTTCATGTTTTATTAATGATATGCAACATACTGATTTTATCAGATGGATCCACCACCTGAATTTATAGCAGAACGATTGGCATTGTGGGATAGATTGAAGAAGGAATATGATGAATTTGTTGCAAAACAAGAAAATGTAGCTATTAAAATAACATTGCCTGATGGGAAGCAGGTGGATGGCCTGGCATGGAAAACCACCCCCTATGAAGTGGCAAGAGGAATAAGGTACATGAGCAATAATAAAATAAACAGTACAGTGTCTCTTGCCGTGATGACAAAAAAAAGAAACAGTTAATATTCTTCTCATTTGATCCAAGCATTTGTGTGGAGAGTGTATGACATCGATTGTGCAAATTTAATATCATCATCTTTTTGTGGACATGTATTTGGTGTTTGAAATATTGGTCGTAATTCAGAAAAAAATGAGTAAAAATGGTAAAAAGGCAATTGCAGGTGAAATCCTGCACATTACCTGAGTTTTGATATGAAACCTGCAGAACTAAATAGCATTCAATATCTTGGCTATTAAATTAGCGTTTGAAACCAGAAAAACATTCGAGTTCTTACAAATGCTCAAAGCTAACTGGTATTTAGACCATTTTCAGGACAAATTAGTCTGCATAAGGTATTGTTTATTTGTTATATCTAATGGATATCTTATAATGTTACAGGATATTAACTATTCCAATCATAACCCACTTTCCAACCGTAATCAATTTGTGTAAGCTATTCACAGGTAGACTATAACCATGTCTGTTTACTTTTCAGTCAGGGTCTGGCAGATAACACTGTTGTGTCAAAAGTTAATGGAGAAACCTGGGATTTGGATCGGCCATTTGAAAAAGATGCAACCTTACAGCTTCTGAAGTTTGATGATCCAGAAGGTAAAAAGGAGTAACAAATGCAGAAAAACTTTCCAATATTCAAGCTTGCTGAGTGGCTACAAAGACATAGTTTGGCACACAAATAAGCCACATATATTCATACCTTGTTCCTAAATTAAGCGTTCTGCTGAACACTTCCCTGTAGTTGGTCAAGTTGGATGATTTAATAGGAATAACCATAGTAAATATTGGCTGGAGAATAAAGTATATAAATATAAATAGCAGTGTACCCATTGAAAGGTTGGCATTGTTTCAAAAGCCATTAAAGTAGATGTTTATCTTTTCCACGATTGACTGTGTTACAGTGTGTTTCAGTGTTACAGATGTATGCCTGCAGCTACACTGTTACCCTGATATGTGGGTAATGCAGTGATGAGTAGGCAAATATCAACTCTGTCTCCCCGGATGGGAATATTACTTCAAAAAATGTGTCATGTTTTCTATACTGTGTGACAGAACAATGCATTTGGTGTGCAATTAGAGCCAGAATTGCAGTAGAAATAAGATGTGGGGGCGGTGATGGGAATGGTATTAAAATTTTACAGTGAAGATTTTATTCCTTGTTCTTACTTTTATTAAAAATATTATGTTCTCTGTTCCTTAATCTTTTAATCACCAAAGTTATTTCAGGACAAGAGCAATCACAACAGAAATTCTTAATGTAGAGAATAGCATTAAATCATTTAATATTTAGACTTTAGCACTTGCCAGTTCATCAATTTTGAAACCCAATATTGATTTAACATACATTGGAATACAGACTGGCAATAGACCTGCTACATTTTTGAGTTGACTTGGAAGGTTTTCCAGTAAACTTCATGCAATTATAAGAAATGATCTTAGGTATAGTTTTTCACATACACATGTCCAATGGTTAAATGAATTTGGAAACATCATTCTGTTTCTGTGGTAATGCAAGATTAAGCTCTATAAAAGTATGATTAGATTTAATTTAAAATTCACAGTTCCTCCCAATTTTTTTCTTTTCTGTTTTCCAGGACAGTATGTGTTCTGGCATTCCAGTGCTCATATTTTGGGGGAAGCTATGGAGAGGCATTATGGTGGTCACTTATGTTATGGACCACCCATTGAAAGTGGCTTCTATTATGATATGTGGTCAGAGAGGTGAGTGTATTTTGCTTAAAATGTAATACCCCTTTGCCCTTTAACCACTACAGGCTGTATACCCTACAATTAGAAGTTTTACTCAGCAGCAGAACCACCTCCCAGGATGCCTCATATCTTCTGAAATTTGATGTATCCACATGGTTACTGTGTTGTCATGGTGTCTGCGGTTTATAGGAGGTTGTGACTCGTTTTGGTTTCGGTATGACATGCTCTTCCAAAAGCTATATACAGTGGATGGACGTTGTCTCTTGGTGATAGACGTTTACTACTGTCCTGTTAATATTACTGACCATTACAGACCTGTCTCATCAGTGGATGTGCAAGTCATACCTTATTTCACCTTCAGTTACCGTATGGAAAAACACATCTAATGAAAGTTACTGAAATGGAGGGACATACCCAGACACAGCACCGGTAGTAGGGAGGACAAGAGATGGGGATTGACTGTGACTGACGATTAGGGCTTCAGAAGCGGAAATTTTGGACATTTCAAAATTTCTGTGGAATGATCAAGGGATGGGAAGTTGAGCCACTGTTTCACAAATTCCCATACAGACCCGAGACTATAACCACTGGGTGTACAGCCTGTTGTATGAATGGGGTATAATATCGAAACAGTAAATTTATATCAAATATAACTACAGTAATCCACTGACAAAGACTTTAGACTTGCACATTGTCTTCAGAAGACTGAAATATGAAAAAGAGTAAAACAGTAGCTGGATTACATTTTGGTATCAGTGTCACACTCTTTTGACGAAAATATTTTTAAATATGTTTTTTGCTGAATGAAAGATAGCTGTAAAATATTTAAGACTTGAGACTAGGAAAGTTAAAATTTAAAAAATCACCACAAATAAAACTATGGTGCTGCCATCATATGAAAATGGAAACTCAACATATGCCTTTGCAGACAAGTCAGTCCTACTGAATATGGCCAACTCGACCAAGTGGTGAAAAAGATTGTGAAAGAAAAACAGCCATTTGAAAGACTAGAAATGAAGAAAGAAGATCTGTTAGAAATGTTTAAGGTGAGAATTATTGTATATACAAATCTGTTTAAGTAACATTAATTTTTGTCAAGTTAATTATGACCCTCTTTTCTTCCCGAAAATTAAGTGTGGTTCGAATGTCTAAAATTCAGAATGGAAAATGTTTAGAAATCACCAACTTCTCAAAGGATCCTTTTTTTTTTTCCTTTTTTTTTTTTTTTTTTTTTTTGGAGAAATGGCAAAATTTATCCGAAATATCTTACGTTTGGATTTCAGCCTTTTTATGTCAGCTGACATTATGTCATCACTCTGCGGCGTGGGCGTCCGCGTGAACAACTTCTTCTCCAAAACTACAAGGCCTAGAGACATGCTGTTTTTTTTAAAAGATACCTTATCTATCGAGGATGAAAAATTGTTCAAGGCATGCAAATCTGTCTGTTCGTCTGTTTGCTAGAGACATTACAAGGGGGGTACCCCCACCAAAAGTGTGAAAATTTCAACTTTTTATCACAATTTTCTCAGTGACTATTGGAGGGATTTCTCTCATATCTTGCATATATGTACTAGGCCAGAGGTAGATTCTCTTGTGTGAGTATGAGACCTGGATCTGTGTTACTTTTTTTTTAATAAATTTTTTTAATAATTTTTAATGCATTAAAATTCATGAAATCGTGCACTAAATCACTTATAACTTCAAAAGTGTTGCATTTACAGCATTTTGTGAAAATATGTTGTTCAGCTACTTTTTTCATAGCTACAATATGGTGAGTAAGTTGGGTGTCTGTCTCAATAGCTAAGTGAGTAATAGCTACTTTTGGGCTTTTCAGTAACTTCCATTATGAGTAAAATCACTTGTAACTTAAAAACTATTGCATTTAGAGAATTTCGTATAAATATGTTATTCAGCTACTTTTGGGCCAGCTATAACATAGTGAAATTTCAGACCTGTAGCTCATGGCATAGCTGAGTAATAGCCACTTTTAGGTTATCACTGTTGAGTAAATCGCTTATAACTTGAAAACTATTGCATTTAGAGAATTTCGTATAAATATGTTATTCAGCTACTTTTGGGTCAGCTATAACATAGTAAAATTTCAGACCTGTAGCTCATGGCATAGCTGAGTAATAGCTACTTTTAGGTTATCACTGTTGAGTAAATCGCTTATAACTTGAAAACTATTGCATTTAGAGAATTTCGTATAAATATGTTATTCAGCTACTTTTGGGCCAGCTATAACATAGTAAAATTTCAGACCTGTAGCTCATGGCATAGCTGAGTAATAGCTACTTTTAGGTTATCACTGTTGAGTAAATCACTTATAACTTGAAAAGTGTTGCATTTAGAGCATTTTGTTAAAATATGTTACTCAGCTACTTTTTTCATAGCTACAATATGGTGAGTAAGTTGGGTGTCTGTCTCAATAGCTAAGTGAGTAATAGCTACTTTTGGGCTTTTCAGTAACTTCCATCATGAGTAAAATCACTTGTAACTTAAAAACTATTGCATTTAGAGAATTTCGTATAAATATGTTATTCAGCTACTTTTGGGCCAGCTATAACATAGTAAAATTTCAGACCAGTAGCTCATGGCATAGCTGAGTAATAGCTACTTTTAGGTTATCACTGTTGAGTAAATCACTTATAACTTGAAAACTATTGCATTTAGAGTATTTTGTTTCAATATGTTATTCACCTATTTTGGGCCCAGCTATAACATAGTAAAATTTCAGACCTGTAGCTCATTTCATAGCTGAGTAATAGCTACTTTGAAGTTCTCACTGTTGAGTAAATCAGTTATAATTTGAAAACTATTGCATTTACAGAAATTTGTGCAAATATGTTATTCAGCTACTTTTGGATCAGCTATAACATAGTGAAATTATAGACCTATAGCTCATGGCACAACTGAGCAATAGCTATTCTCAGGTACTGACTGTTGAGTAAATCAGCTATAACTTGAAAAATATTGCATTTGGAGTATTTTGTTAAAATATATTGTTCACCTACTTTTGGGTCAGCTATAACATAGTGAAATTACAGACCTATAGCTCATGGCATAGCGGAGCAATAGCTATTTTCAGGTTCTCACTATTGAGTAAATCAGTTGTAGCTTGAAAACTATTGCATTTACAGTAGTTTGCTTAAATATGTTGTTCACCTACTTTTGGGTTAGCTATAACATAGTAAAATTTCAGACATGTAGCTCATTGCATAGCTGAGTAATAGTTCCTTTGAGGTTCTCAGTGTTGAGTAAATCAGTTGTAACTTGAAAACTATTACATTTAGAGTAATTTGTTAAATATGTTATTCACAGAATTTTTGGTCAGCTATAACATAGTGAAATTGCAGACCTCTATTTCATGGCATAGCTGAGCAATAGCTACTTTCAGGTTCTCACTGTTGAGTAAATCATTGTATCCACTGGATAGCCGCAGTGTGTAGAGAGAGATTTCACCATTACTGCTCTGATGAAAAAAAATATTAGAGCTAGCTTTCTTAAGTTTGCAGTATATATTAATAACCATAAAATGTTGTCTGGGAATATTTTTGGCCTCATTTTCAGAAACAAGATGGCCGCCACAGGTGTTTTTTGTCAGTCATGAAAAGTGCTTATATCTCCCTTATTATTGATCCTAGAGGTTTGGGATGATAAACCAACCTGTCGGAAATCATGGGGTGGGAATCTTTTGGTGTGGTCAGATTTGACCTTCAATGACCCCTCCTTCAAGGTCAAACAAGGATAGCCAAACTTAAAAGTGCTTATAACTCGCTTATTATTGGTCCCAGAGGTTTGGGATGGTAAACAGACAGGAAATCATGGGCTGTGAATCTGTTGATATGGTCTGATTTGACCTTGGAACCCTCCTTCAAGGTCAAATGAGGATAGCGAAAATTGAAAGTGCCTACAACTCGCTTATTATTGGTGACAGAGATTTGGGATGGTTTACCATCCCATAGGAAATCATTGGCTCGGAATCTTTTGGTATGGTCAGATTTGACCTTTGGACCCCTCCTTCAAGGTCAAATGAGGATAGCCAAGCTTAAAAGTGCTTATAACTCATTTATAATTGGTCCTAGAGGTTTGGAATGGTAAACCATAGGAAATCATGGGCTGGGAATGTATTTGTGTGGTTAGATTGGACCTTGGACCCCTTCTTCAAGGTCGAACGAGGATATTGCATTTGTAGTATTTCTTTAAATATGTTTTAACCTATTTTTTACACTTAAACAATTACCTTGTTATTTTCCTTCATAATACCATTTACAGGGCACAACTTTTTTATCCTTTTCTTCTGTCAGCTTCAGAATTTCTTTCGAACTTGCTGTTCAGTTACCATTTACTGTATTTCTGTACAGCCCTTTTCCTGATAATTATTCTGTCCTCTAATCACCTTCACAAATCAAAAACACTCAGTCAGCTGACACCGTGCCCGTTCACGGGCACTCTCCTCTTGTTATTGGATTTACAAATGTTGGTTTGATATCAAACCAGATCAAAGTTCTCTAGCTTGCAAATTTACCAAACAACGAACCCAAATTTTTAAAAATAATGTCTCGGCACTAGTACTATTGCATGAAATGAAATAGTTCAATTTAAGAAGTGGGGGCATTTCCAGGTATAATGTGTTCATTTGTGACTCTGCCAGAGTTTTGAGTGACTCGATAATACAAAATACCTAATGTAAGTTTCAAATGCCAATCTTATTATGCTTATTTTATTGTGTTGGGATTTCTTAGTAAAGGGTAATCCATAACTGATGTTGGAACTGGGTCAGCCTTGATGTTGCATTTAGCAGTTCTTCTGTCTTTCTAGTACAACAAATTCAAGCAAAGAATTCTGAATGAGCGGGTCACCACTGCAACCACCACTGTGTACAGATGTGGTCCTCTCATCGACTTGTGTCGAGGGCCACACGTCCGGCACACGGGCAAGATTAAGGCCATGCAGATCACTAAGGTAAGAGATGAAACAAAGAAAACGGTGCATGGATACACCATTTGGGACCAGGCCTAAATATTTGGGCTCCCCAGTGTGAAAGATTTGACCCCAGAAAAATGAATATAAAGTATTTTACTTGAGTTCAATTATCAAATATGCAAGTGAAGTGAAACCTAATTCTGTTTGGGCTGAGATAAATGCGAACATTGTGTGGGTTTAGAAAAGGGATATATTAATATTGATTAATCTGGTGGCATAGACTTCGTTATGTATACTAAAAGTGCTTTCAGGTTTCAGTATTCATACATTAAAGATTTCTTCAAAGAGATTTCTTGACAGTACTGTATAAACAAAATATAATTGCTTTATAGCAGTTGTAGTAAATAATGCATCGTACAGCATTGCATTATATTTTCTTAGTGATCTATATTGACGATATGTTAAACTAAATAAGAGTTTGAATTCTATTCCTAAGCTATTTTGGGTAATATTTGTCTGTAAACACCAGAACTCCTCCACTTACTGGGAAGGCAAGGCTGATGCAGAGTCCTTGCAGAGAATTTATGGCATTTCCTTCCCTGACACCAAACAGCTGAAGGAGTGGGTTCACTTTCAAGAAGAGGCTGCAAAAAGAGACCACAGGAAGCTTGGACGTGTGAGTATAAAATAAAGAGACTAAAGGGCTCAGTGAGGAAGTGATTTAACAAGCTGGGGTTTTTAATCACTTGGTTTCCACCCCTGTGACTGTGTGCTGAAATCCAGCACATGACCATGTGGGAATCTTAGTGAGTTTTAAAATCCAATGTATAGCTTCAAACCTTTAAAAATATCTTCACAAACTGTCAGTGAATCATGCTTCTGTCTTTAATTAGAGTATCCATGTCACAGTTTTTGGTTAAAACAAATATGACAGTGTGAGGAAGTTCTAGGACATGGGCCTAAACTGAGTAGATAACTAATAACTGGGTACTGTTGAAATAACATAGATGGAACAATGATCAGCCCAGTTGGTCTATCTTATAATTGTTTTTAACCTAATTTTCTTTATTTTCACAAATAATTGACATTCATTTTCTTATAATTTGTTTGCATCAAGTGCTATATTTATTTCACTCTTACTTCCAGTTAGTTTACACTAACATACATGTGCTCTAATTCAGATAGGTTTTTACCCCACAGCTCTTAAGGGCTGTCGGGGTATTGTTTTCACCCATGGTGTCCGGATGGGTGGGCGGTCGGGCGGGCGGGCAGGCGGCGGGAAGAAGTTTGTCCGGCCTGTATCTCAGAAACCATAAGGTGTAGGAAGTTGATACTTGGTAGGGACATTGGTTAGGGGGTGTAGGTGTGCAGCGTCATGGTGCGACCTTGATTTGACCTTGCCGTAGTGACCTGGACCTATAAAATCTTGTCCAGGCTATATCTCGGAAACTGTAAGGTGTAGGAAGTTTATACTTTTACTAGAGACATTGGTTAGGGGGTGTAGGTTTGCAACATCATTGTCTGACCTTGATTTGACCTTTCCGTAGTGACTTCGACCTATAAAATCTTGTCTGGGCTATATCTCGGAAACCATAAGGTGTAGGAAGTTGATACTTGGTAGGGACATTGGTTAGGGGGTGTAGGTGTGCATCATTATGGTCTGACCTTGATTTGACCTTGCCGTAGTGACCGCCGCATTATGGTCTCCCTTGGAATTATGTCCACCCCCCTGGGGGGTGGATATATTATTTTTGCTTTTTCCGCCGTCCGATGTCCGGCATCACGCATGGTTTCCGCTCATTTAAAGGAAAAGTATTAGAGCTATTGTCACCAAATTTGGTATGCAGGCTTATTGGGTCAGTAGCTTGCTTGGGATTGCTTTTGGCTGTTGTACCTGTTTTGCTTACTGAGTAATACTTAAGTACAGCTATTTTCAGTACCCAGGGCTCGATGTTTCCAGTGGTCCGGCAGCCCAAGTCTGCCGAAAATTCGACCGGGCTGCCGTTGTACACTGATAGGCTGACCGAAGGGCTACAAGCAAATAAATTGCATAAATGCGTACATATTTCGATATATTGTAGCTTTATTTTACAAAACAATGGTTGAAATAGTTCTAATTTCATCATTGTTTATGTCTGCCATGACACTTTTTATTTTCAGCCGTGAACATTCGAAGATAATTATTTTCAGTTGCGAATTCATTCAAAAATAATTATTTTCAGTCGTGGATTCATTCGAGTTTTTTTCACGGGGCCTAGAGTGCTTTAGATGATTTTATGTTTTAGTCAAGTTTAACTGAAATTAGCAATTTTAATAACATTGGTGTAATTTTAGTTTAGAGTTAATGGTTTGTGTAATTGCAAATTTTTATTGCCAATAAAACAGTGATTCAGATTGTTAACATACTTATGACATTTTTATTTGCAGCCTTGATGAGAACAGTTCATCATAAAATATTTTGGGCTCTTCCTTTGGCCACCGGTCTCCCTGACGCCAACTGTAGGCAGCCCGGTGGGCTGCCAGACAATTTTTCGTAACATCTTGCCCTGAGTACCCATTGGTTTCCGTGCATTTAAGCCAAAATAATTAAAGATATTTTACTACAATTTTGAATACAAGATTGTTATGTCCATAGCTCGCTTGGTATTGCATTTGGGACTGATAGCTTTGTCAGTTCATGAGTAATAGCCATTTAGGTACTTCATTGTGTATTTTCAGTACTACTTTTGAGTAATTTGCTAATATCTCAGAAACCGTAGGAGATAGAGCGATTTCGACAGAATTTTTGACCCACAGGGTATCTAAGGAATGCAATCTATGCAATTTTCCAAAAATTTTCCCCTCCCCAAAAATGGCGGCCATTTTGAATTTTCAAATTTTTCCAAAAATGGCAAAATCCAAATTTGCTTCTATCTCCTTAACTGTGTGAGATAGAGCGATTTCGTCGAAATTTTCAACCCACAGGGTATCTAAGGAGTGTACTCTTTGCAATTTTCAAAAAATTTTCCCCTCCCCAAAAATGGCGGCCATTTTGAATTTTAGAATTTTTGCCAAAAATGGCAAAACACAAATTTGCTTCTATCTCCTTAACTGTGTGAGGTAGAGCGATTTCGTCGAAATTTTCAACCCACAGGGTATCTAAGGAGTGTACTCTGCAATTTTCAAAAAATTTTCCCCTCCCCAAAAATGGCGGCCATTTTGAATTTTCGAATTTTTGCCAAAAATGGCAAAACACAAATTTCCTTCTATCTCCTTAACCGTGCGAGATAGAGCGATTTCGTCAAAATTTTCGACCCACAGGTATTTGAGCATTGTATTCTTGGCAATTTTAAAAAAAATTTCCCCTCCCCTAAAGTGGCGGCCATTTTGAATTTTCAAATTTTTGCCAAAAATGGCAAAACACAAATTTGCTTCTATCTCCTTAACCATGCGAGATAGAGCGATTTCGTCGAAATTTTCAACCCACAGGGTATCTAAGGAATGTAATCTTTGCAATTTTCAAAAAATTTTCCCCTCCCCAAAAATGGCAGCCATTTTGAATTTTCGAATTTTTACCAACAATGGCAAAACACAAATTTGCTTCTATCTCCTTAACCGTGCGAGACAGAGCGATTTCGTCGAAATTTTCTCCCCGCAGGGTGTCTAAGAAATGTACTCTTTGCAATTTTCAAAAAATTTTCCCCTCCCCACATATGGCGGCCATTTTGAATTTTCGAATTTTTGCCCAAAATGGAAAAACACAAACTGGCCTTAACCGTGCAAAATAGAGTTATTTCGTTGAAATTTTTGACCCATAGGGTATCTAAGAAATGTACTCTTAGCAATTTTCAAAAAAATTTCCTTTTCCCAAAAATGGCGGCCATTTTGAATTTTCAAATTTTTGCCAAAAATAGAAAAACAGGAATTTTCTTAACCGTGCAAGATAGTGATTTCGTCAAAATTTTCAACCCAACCAATGCAAAAAGGCATGAAGCTGAAATAATTTACATCTACACTAATAAATATTTAAGCATCATTGATATATTTTACAAATGAAACAGGGTCTTGTAAGACTACTGTACAATTTGGGCAAGGTTCATGGGGTGGACATTACACATGATAATGTGTGTTCTTCTATGCTATCCTGTTTCTATTCGCATCTACTATCAACAGGGCGTCCTATTTCTAGTTATTATTGGAAGCTTTTTAACCATATTTGGTAGTTATATACCTTAAGCGTGGGAAAATTTTTCCACATGCTTAAATTTGACCTTTGATCTTTATCAAGGTCACATGATACACCCGCCCGTCATCGCCGCTCAGCAAAATTTATTGACCGCAGAGGCTTATAATTATACACACATGTTCATACTATCAAAAACGCGAGCTGATTAGATTTTGAGAGCAATCCGATGAAAAGTGACTGATTTTTGAGCGATTTTCTCACCTACCAACCAGAAAGCTTAAAATTCATGTGAACCCCCCTATTATCTTCTTAAGTATTGCATTTACAGCCATAAAATGTATTGGGAGGTAGTAGGAAACCATATGTGGAGAGTCTAGAAAGCAAGTCAAATAAATAGATATATGACATTTATAAAGCACTGTTACTCTTTAATTAAGTAGTTTTATGGTGTAACTTTCAACCTATTATAAGTATTGATGCTTTATGCATTCTGAGCCTGAGCATTTATTCAATTAACTTTTTGCAATTTATGACCATATAAAACAAAATAAAGCTTAAATTTTTCTTTCATGTTAATGCATAAACTTCCACACGGTCTGCTTGACTTTCACTTCGTATCTCAGTGCTGCATGTTTTTATTTTTAAAAACCTTTTTCTACTATATATTATATTGCATTGAACCTTTTTGGGACGCTTAGTTTTTGTTAGCAAAAACATTTTTCTAGTTTGTAAATCATTTTCTTGTTTTGTATATTCATTCTAGGATCAAGAGCTATTTTTCTTTCATGAACTGAGTCCTGGGAGCTGCTTCTTTTTGCCAAAAGGTGCACACATCTACAATAAACTTGTGGACCTCATGAAGGCGAGTGTGTTGTGATTTAGATTCTGTTGTAAATGTGTTCAAAACTGATGCCCTGCAGCATATAAACATACAGTCAATGAAGCCACAATATCAGAGTGATAAACAAGTTTGACATTAAAAAGTCGGCTGTCAGGTTTGTGGGTTCTTGTACATTTCATGCCAATATTTTATGATACAGTAAGGAATTACCAGTGCAATATCAATTTTTAATTGACTTTATACATCAGTCAGTATCGTTATATTGTTTTGTGCCACGTCACTTTACTGCTACTAAGTTCTGGTCCACCAAAAAAGTTATGTGTACATAATGGCTTCCAAAAGAATGAAGTTCCTTAATATTTCTCGAAATATTTCCTGGCCTGCTTATAGTGGATTCATCCTGTCGTGCTGCCACTGTATGTTGTAACTTGTATGCGGGATAACTCAAAACACATTCATGGAATTCATTCAATACTTGGCACTAGTGCTTGGAATCGTCCCCAATTTCTATGGTGGATTAATCGCCCATTTTGTCTGACCAATGATTGACCAGAATCGATTATTTTACTCGTTGTTGGTCATATATATCATAGCAACATTTCCGGGATGCAGTATAGGTCAGTCCGGTTAGAATAATGGTGTGCTGACATTTAAAATCTATCAGAAATACCCACTCCTTGATAATATGCTGTCAAGATTTAAGCTGAATAATCGATTAGAAATCATCTGTGACCAACCATGATTGTGCACTATCAGCGACGATTAATCGAGCACACATCAAATCACCCACCCACTACTTGGCACACACGTGTATTTGGGCCAGGAGAGGAACCTTTTTTAAGATGACCTGAAACTCTGAATAACAAAGAATTTACAGCCATCTTAAGGTCAGACTTAGACCTTTCGCCTCTTACAGCTTTCTAGATCACAAACTTTTTGGCTCATTAGGGATGGGTTATATCAAAAATGTGTAGATCAGTAGGCTGCCAATGCACAACGGTTCTGATTGCGGTACTCTGTGTTTTAGTAGACCCAAACATAATCATTTCCTGTCAACAAAATCACAATAAAATTCACCAAATGCACAGAATGTGGCATAAAAGTGTAATTTCTTCACTTTTGTGGTTTGTTTCCAATGTTTTAAGTTTTCCTCCCATTATAGGTGTTGACAATCGAGTTTTAGGTTACAAAGTGTCATAACTTATTTTTCAAAACATGGCAGTTCTGTTCAGTGAGATCGCTTCAGTATAAGAGTCTGCAAATACACAAAAATACGAAATAAAAGTGTGTATTTTCTTCAGATTTGGGTTTGTTTCCAATGTTTTAAGTTTTCCTTAAATTATATGTGTTGACAAACGATGTGGCTGTTGTAAAATTTTATCACAGTATTTCTCGATATCGATATTGAGACAGTGGACCTACTGACCAATCCCTGTCGCTCATCCAGCTAAAATTGCACCAGAGAACACATTAATATGTTCTCATATTTGTCAAAAATCAAGGCTTTAAGGTGACGTTTAACTTGCATGTAAGATCCACAAACACCCCCATCTGGGCACTTCTGCATTCACATGTTTTGCTAAATAACTTGAAAATGGCAGGTCTGACCAGCCTGAAACTTTACCAGATCATGTATGTACTAAGGTTATTTTTGTGGGAAATTTAAGGTCTATAGTTTTAATTTTGTGGTATCAATTAATGCACACACAGGAACCAAATCTCTGTAGCTCTCAATCTATGTGGCTCATCCAGCTAAAGTCTCATCTTGGGATTTATTGTTTTGTTTACATGTACTAAAATTCAATTCCTTAAGTTGATTTTTAGTTAAGTTTAGGTGACTATTTTAAAGTGCACAGACAACCTTTTGAATACTTTGAATAAAAAGGATCAATCTTTTCATTACAGACGATTTAAAATAAAATGTAAAATGATTCATAATATTGGTGGCACACAGAAAATGGGTCCCACTAAATTAAAATATGGATCTATGCTCCCAGCAATGATCTTGATAAATTTTTGTTGAGAAGAAAACACCTTCTCTCCCTCTCCAGCTTTCTCCAAATGTTCTGACATTTGTAATATTCTTTATACATTTGGGTTTTCTTTAAATTGTCACACCTGAAGTCACATCAGCGAATTTGCTTTCACCTTTTGAGTTTTGGGAGTCAAAGTCAACAGCTTTTTAGCTTGTGTCAAATGAGCAAGTTTTTCTGGTGGATAATTAATGCCTGTGGTAACACACTGGTTACTAGTTTTTTCTGCCATTGACTTTTACCAACACTCCATAATGGCATTTCATAGGTTAAGTAAATTTATTTCTAGTTAGAAGGGGCAATATTGTTGAGATATTGAGTGGTCATAAAGTAATAAAAAAAATACTAAATATGGAATATAAAAATTATAAAGTTCAAAATTATTGACATAACTTTAGTCAAAATTATTTTATAAAATAGAAAATTAAGAAATATTTGTCAATAAAGCGAGGCCTCAGTATAGAAAAGCAAAGAAAATTTCAACCTGTACAGTATTTTGTTTGTTAAATAAGTTGTCTCTATGCATAAAATGTATATTGTCATTGACTTTAGATTTGAAAATATTGGGTTTGAATTTACAGGGTGAATACAGAAAGAGGGGTTTCCAAGAGGTCATCAGTCCAAACATCTACAACAGTAAATTGTGGGAGACTTCAGGTCATTGGCAACATTACAAGGTAACATGTCATTTCTGAAGTAACCACTTTAGATGGGTTTTCCGTTGGCATTTGTTGGTTGTCAGCAGACCTTTTATCCTCAAACTATGCAGTTAATCAGCTTATTTGTGGGCAAGTGAAAATCCGTTTTAGCATAGATAATCAGCTGTCTTTATATACTGATACATTACTATAATTGTGCATATTTTTGTAATATGGTGCTACATGTACCAGTTTCAATATTTTTATGGAAATCTTTGGATTAAATTAACCTACTACACTGCTTTAGTGTGGATCAATTTGTTCACTTAAAGAGTTATTTGATCCTGTTTGTGCATAAACAGAAATTTATTACAATTTTAATCAAAACACAATAGCTGTGGAGTGTTGCTTTGTTCATGTGACATAAAATTTTGTTGTTATTTGTAGGACAACATGTTTTCCTTTGAATCAGAAAAAGAGACATTTGCATTGAAACCCATGAATTGTCCTGGTCATTGGTGAGTTGTTTGGATTTTATACCAATCAAAGTACTCTTGATTGGCGATATCATTAATAAAACTTTCGTGAACTGCCCAACTGATACAAAGTAGTATACTCAGTGGTGCTTTTACAAGTACGTCTCAGAGTTTACATTTATCTACCAGATTTGAAGTCATAATCATCTGTAAATTTAACAAAAATTGCTTGGGGTTAGATGTTTGAAATGTATGTGTAAGGCATGTCCATCATGTACATCCGCAGTGATGCTTCTAGAGCGCGGGATACCCGATGTCTCGCGAGTTTTAGTACTAGCCCGCAATTCGGTATATTCGGCACGTTCCATGTTTACAAAATGGAGGGGCACCGATCGTTTCGCAAGAATCCTTTAATTTTATCATCATGAAGGCTATATTTGGTCATTTTTTAAGTGAAAAATGTTATTTCATATGAAAACAAAATGGATACTACAGTTTGAAAGTGGATGGTGCAAACGTCAGATACTAACAACAATACTGTTGAACCAGTTCATACAGCATGTGTGTTACCTCATATCTTGTCATGAATATTAATGAGTTGGGAGCTATGGCCGTGAGTTCTCAAGTTTAAAGTGTTAGATCTTTGTTGAGGGTTCGATTTTATAATATATTACTAGAAAAACCCTGATGGAAATCTATGACCTCATATCATCTCAGGAATATTAATCACTTGGGTGCTACTGTATGGCCATGAGTTCCCCAGTTTAAAGCATTTGGTCTTTCATCGAGGCGCTTCTATTTTTAAAAATATTGCTAGAAAAGTATTGTTGTAGAATATGGCCCCAGGTCTTTAATATTTTTTAATTATTTTTTAATACAGTAGCATTTGTGTAATCCTGCTAACGGACAGACAAATGCTTCCGAAATTAATCACTCTTTGGCGGATGTACAAGTTCCCATTTTTATTGACCAAGCCCCCACATTTTTTGGACATGGGGGGGAACTGCCCCCACATTTCAAAATTTCTAGAATCAACACTGATTTGGTTCATACAGTGAACTACATTTCATTATTCAAACACAGTGTGTAGAGAGATTTTCTAATTATTGCTCTTTCACAAAGTTTTCTCTTTGAAGACCATCAACCTGTTTGTATTAAACTTGGGGTATTTCTCAGCATTAAACTAAAACGATATGTTAAACAGGTATTTAAGTCCTCAGTGTGCATGTGGACAGTTTCTTTTTAGGCTCTTTATTTGAGGTCATACACAGAGCGCCAAAATATCCCACTCAGCTAGTTTTAGTCAAATTCAAAAGTGCCTGAATCTCGCAAATTGTTGGTCCTGAAATATTTGCTTTGATTTCAATAACATGCTGGAGTTTTAATATTTTGCCTGTCAAATACACTTGTTACCTGATGTCTGTATGTTCATAAAAACAAAAGGTTCAACAAAAACTTGGTCAAATTGAAAAAGATTTTCAAAATATGAAAAAAGGTTATATTTTACTGACCATTATTGTCCACTTCTGACTTCTTAACTTGTTTCATTGTTTCATGTGCTGCCGTTTGGCATGTGCAAACATATTACAATTAAATGGTATTATTACCAGATATACCATTCCATGATTATTCAACATTTTCAATTTTTCATCAAAGCATAATATGCCCTTTCAGTCTGATGTTTGACCACCGGCCAAGATCATGGAAGGAATTGCCACTGAGAATGGCAGACTTTGGGGTGTTGCATAGGAATGAGTTGTCTGGAGCCCTGACTGGACTCACCAGGGTGCGCAGGTTTCAGCAGGATGATGCACACATCTTTTGTACCCCTGATCAGGTGCGTTTTGCATCAGCGGAAGGAACTTTAGATGCATGATAGTTTGCAATGTGTAATTATATCCCCAGACGAAAGTCGGGGAAAAATTGGATTCAGGTCCGTCGCGCCGCCGCCGCCGTAGAAATTTCCTTGTGGACGCGATAACTCAAAAACCAATTAATTTTTTTTTTTCAAACTTGGTACACATGTTAAGGATGCCCAAAGGAAGATCCCTATTTTAAGGTGACCTTAAACTCCAAATAATGAAGAACTTATGGCCACCTTAAGGTCAGAAATTGCACTTTTGACCACTTAGAGCCCTCTAGGTCACAAACTATGAGGCGTATCTGGCTTAAATTTTACCTGAGAACACATTAATATATTCTTAGTACATGTGCCGAAAATCAAGACTTTAAGTTGAGGAGAAAATTGTGTTTGGGGCCCATAAAGACCCCACTTAGGACTTTTTTCCTAGATTTTTAACATATTTTGCCCTATAATTTGGAAGTGGTAATTCTGATGAGTCTCAAACTGCTCTAGGTGTAACTCTTATATGTAATCCTTGTCTGTGAAAAATTTAAAGGCTGTAGGTTTACCTGTTAGGCCGACTTGAGGTCTCAAAATTGCCCACAGAGACCCAATTTATGGACTTCTTGCCACCTTCAAGCACTGTAGCTTTCAAACAATGTCTCTCATCTAAGTGAAATATCATCTGAGAATATATCAATATGTTTTTCTTGTATGTACTCCAAAATTTAGGCCTTTAATAGACATTTAACCCATGTATGAGGACCATAAATCCCCACCCGAGTGACCCTTTTTAGACATTTTTCACATATTTTGCTCTGTAACTTGGAAATGGTAAGTCTGAGAAGTTTCAAACTGTATTAGATACATATTCTATGTGTAATCTTAGTATGTGACAAATTTTAAGTCTGAAGCTTTAATTTGAAGGCCACATTGAGGTCTCTGACGGGCTCCCAAAGACCCAGTATTTGGACTTTTTGCCACCTTTAAGCCCTGTGACTAGTGTTAGGAATCGGTCTAAAAAATCAGAATCGATTAATCGGTAACTCTGAGCAATCGATTATCGATTATAATCGTTTTTCTGCTTGCTTTGTAAGAAAGACAGAATATTCTTTTTTACCAAATATAATAACAGTAGTCTTCCGATAGGTCAGTGGTGAAAAAAATCTAGGTTATTTGTTTACATTTTGGGGTAGGGAAGGGGGTATGTTAGGAAACCAGGACACTTTTCAAAGACATGCTATTTTCATTAATCAAATGGAAGAGTGACTTTTATTGTTTCTGGTCAATATTGATGTTTTGTAATATATACTAGGTTATATCAAACAGTTTGGCACAAGTGAACATGTATTTCAGCATTGTCACTCAAGTTTATGTGTATTGGATGGGGTCTGGAAAATCTGACTCTTATCTCAGGAATAATATGATGAAAATTTCTCAAAACAGCATATATATGACATAACTAGTTGTGTATCATTAATAAATGGATGGTGCAGTTATTTTATCAAGTGTATTTAGCACTTGTATGTGTTTCAGTGCATGGGTGTCCTGAGTTAAAACCTTCCCCAGTTAGCAACACAGGTGCAGTTCAAACTGAAAGTATCTCCTAGCCTGGCCTTCCAGGCTGTCTAAACCATAATGCAAACGTGAAATATTTTTGCCATAATGCACACTGTATCAAAGGCCTTTCTAGTCTGGAAGTCTCCTCAGCAAGCTAGGCTAAGTAAGTGTATGAGAACATTATGAAAAATACTTACAATGCAGTCAAACAGTTGTGCCTTCTTTATACATATAAATGCCTGTGGCAAGGCTAAGTATCTCCCACCAGCTTCAAGGAAGTCAGATCCCCCTCACTCTCTCTCTGCCTGTTTATGTTACTGTAAAGCATTTGTCTATTATTCTGTTAAATTTCTCTCATCCTGAAAACAATATTCCATGAATTTCCTTTTTTACGCAGATCTTCATGACCTATTCATTTCATATAATTATAATTTCTTAGATACTGTAAAGTTCTAAGTATGGCAATGTAGTAAACATTTTAGTTTTCTTGTTCAACAAAATTTGTCAAAAATATTCATGGCAGACTGCTGAAGTATTACAGTAGTGTGATCTCTCTCCACTTGATTTATGGCCAAGGTTGTTATTCCCCATTTATAGGGAGTATACAGGTTGTGTGTGAAGCAGTGAAAGTTAAATTTAATTTAGGTTGAACTTAGTTTATTGTATTAAAAGATCTTCTAAATACCTACAGAAATTTTGAGTTTTAGTTGTAACCAACAGGAAGTAGATGCCAGTGAAAGAAACATGGCAGATAATGTAAACAAATGTTACGAAAATAAAATGTTAAACATCTGTAGAAAAAGGGAAAATTAGGTGGTTTATAAGTCTTACTTTCGATTCACAATCGATTCTTAAAATGAGAATCGATTTTCTACATCGAAAGTTTTAAATAGACGATGAATCGATTTTCCGTCTAATCGTAGGACCACTACCTGTGACTGTTAAACTATGTGACTGATAGGGCTGAAATCTCATCTGGGAATACATTATTATGTTCTTTTTACATGTGCCAAAAATCATGGCTTCAAGTAGACATTTAAACTGTGTATGAGGACCATAAACACCCACCCGAGTGACCCTTTTAAGACATTTTTCACATATTTTGCTCTGTAACTTGGAAATGGTAAGTCTGAGAAGTTTCAAACTTTATTAGATATATATTCTATGTATAATCTTAGTATGTGACAGATTATAAATCTGAAGCTTTAATTTGAAGGCCACATCGAGATCTCTACAAGGCCCACAGAGACCCAATATTTGGACTTTTTACCACCTTTAAGCCCTGTGACTGTTAAACTATGTGATTGATGGAGCTGAAATCCCATCTGGGAATGCATTATTATGTCCTTTCTACATGTGCCGAAAATCAAGGCTTTTAGTAGACATTTAACCTGTGTATGAGGGCCATAAACACTCACCCAAGTGACCTTTTTTGACATTTTTTTCCGTATTTTACCGTTATTTGGAAATGCTTAGTCTTAAACTGTATTATGTATAATTTTTTTTTGTTATGTTTGTCCCCCAAAAAGTTTCAGCTCTGTAGTTTAATTGCTAAGGTCTCTTTAACAATTGTAAAATGCCCACAGAGACCCAGTTTATGGATATTGTACCACTTTAAAGCCCTGTAACTGTCGAACTATGTGGGTCATAGAGCTGAAATCTTTGAATTTTTCAAAGGTAGTGCCTGTCTATTTAAATTTTTATTAATAATGTTATAGCTATCTTAGGCTTTTAAGTACTTATTTTTGTGTGTTATCTCTCTGCTTGCTGAGTTTTTAACTTTTTAAAATGAAACTGGTTAAACATATTCAAGTAGGCAAAATGGACACTGTTATTTTCTGGTGAGCTATAAGTCCAATATTAATGAAATTATACCCTTATGTAGTAAAAATAGGGGATTTTTAACCCTCAACTAGCCCAGTTTTATTCAGTTTGCCTCAGTTAATTTTGACACAGTTCCTACAGTTACTAACTCATTTCAGTTGATAATCACATTCTTAAAATTCTCAATTCTGACTTATTATTATAAATCTGTTCTTGTGGTTTGATAATTTATATTTAATTCTGGAGGTATATAATTTTCCTGTTGGACATTCCTTATTTATATATTTGATTTTATTTTAGTGATAAGATTAACTGAGCTTTTTGTATTTGATTACCCCTTTTGTTTGTTTACCATTTGTGCTGTATTTAGTCCCACCCCCCATCCACCTCTGGGACCTCCAGCTATTGAGTGACACTAAATAAACAAAGGTATTGAATGATATCAAATGAGAAACAAAGAACCAGACTTTTCAGTGGGGTTGCAGATCTTCTGTAACAGTGAGAGAGGTGTGGAGAAGGGGAGAGGGGTGGGGTGGGGTTGGGAGATGGGGTTTGATTCATTATCTAATAAGACAAAGGGGAGTCAGAACTGAGATTGTGTCACATATTTAGGTTGCATATATATGGACCACATATATAGGAATTGAGGAAATGAATAACTGAAAAACAATGCAAATTCTAAAAATAATATAATAAAATAATAATATATAATTTTTAAATAATATTTTATTTGTGAACAAATATAGAAACAGATATGCGCTTTTGGGATTATGAATCATTTAAATACTTTGAAAATAGGTTCAGAGTCACCCTTTGCAGGAAGATTGAAAAGTATGATGAGTTGAGTTAGAAATAATATTTTATTTGTCAACAAATATAGAAACAGATATGCTCTTTTGGGATTATTAATTTGGAATGGACATTCAATCATCAATCATTTAAATACTTTGAAAATAGGTTCAGAGTTATCATTGCAGGAAGATTGAAAATATGCTCTGTTGAGTTATGTATTCGGCGTCTGGGGATACACCATCTTCCTTAGGAAGATATAAATTTAGTAGATTGATGTGCTGAAGTTCATATAACTTTTCCCAAGATTTATGGCATACAACAAATGGCTTACATAAAAAATTCCCGATCAAAACCTGTGGCATGAGTGATGATCTGCCTGGGGATATGTTGGCGCCGAGTTGGCCCAATCTAGTTTTTGTATTTTTTTCGAAATTGAATAACAAAGATCAGCTTTGATGGCTTATTAAACAATAACTTTACTTTGAAGTTTGTTTCATTTTCCTAAAGCCAATAATGGTTCCCTGAAACAAGCAATTGTTAAATTTTAATGGTGATTTACTTAGTTTCTTGAAAACATTTATCAGTCACAACATTTACACATGCATTTCTGAATGCATTCAGATCAAGCAGGAGATGAAAGGGTGTCTGGATTTCATGCAACACATCTATGGAATCTTCGGCTTCTCCTTCAATCTGGTCTTATCCACACGCCCAGAGAAGTTCCTTGGTGAGATTGAAATATGGAACACTGCAGAAAAGCAACTGGCAGACAGTTTAGATGAATTTGGTTCCAAGTGGGACTACAACCATGGAGACGGGGCCTTTTACGGACCCAAGATAGATATCACCATCCTGGACGCCTTGAAGAGAAAACACCAGTGTGCCACAATACAGCTAGATTTTCAGCTGCCTAACCGCTTCAATCTCACCTATGCCAGGTAAATATAAATAGTACAAAATAAAGATTAAACTATTTGTACAGTACCAAATTGATGAGATCATTGGCCCTGCTTGTCGCAAAAGTAAAGTTATTTTTCTGAAAATATTTGAATTTGCACAAAATTTAAGTGGTACATTTTCTGGTACATTAATGACATGTCATGGTAACATAGTTCAGTGTCACACTGTTTCCTTATGCCTCAGTCACACTACAGGCAGTACATCCAGCGGTTTCAGGTTTTACTCGGCAGGAAACCCTGTACAAGGACGCCTCATATGTTCCGAGATATGTTGTTAAATCCCAGACGAAAGTCGGGGATATATTGGTTTCACGTCCATCACGCTGCTGTCTGTTTTGACTTGTGTGCATGATAACTAAAAAACGCTTTCAGGGATTTCATTCAAACTTAGTACACACATGTATTTGGGTCAGGGGAGGAATCCTATTTTAAGGTGATCTTAAACTCCCAATAATAAAGAACTTAGGGCCACCTTAAGGTCAGAAATTTGACTTTTTGTCACTTAATGTCATCTAGGTCACAGACTATGTGACTTATCCAGCTCAAATTTTACCTGGGAAGACATTACTATGTTCTCTTTACATATACTAAAAATCAAGACTTTATATTAAGGTTAAAATTATTTTTGAGGCCCATAAATACCATACTTAGACATTTTTTTCGACATTTTTCCCATATTTTCCCCTATAACTTAAAAGTGGTAGGTCTGACAAGGCTGTAACTGTAGTAGGTATAACTTCTACATGTACACTAAGTCTGTGAAAAATTTTAAGTCCGTAACTTTAATTTTAAGGTCACCTTAAAGTCTCTTTTAATTGCCCACAGAGACCCAATTTATGGACTTTTTGCCACTTTGATGGCCTATAGCTGTCAAGTGATGTGACTGATACAGCTGAAATCTCATCTGGGAATATATGATTATGTTTGTTTACATGTGAAAAAAAATCAAGGCTTTAAATAGACGTTTTAACCTGTGTATGAGGACCATAAACGCCCACCCAAGTGACCCTTTTATGACATTTTGAACATATTTGGTCCTGTAACCTGGAAATTGTAAGTCTGACAAGTCTCTAACTGTAGTACATATAACTTCTACATGAAATCTTTGTCAAAAATTTTAAGTCTGTAACTCTAATTTTAAGGTCACCTTAAGGTCTCTTAAATGCCCCCAATTCATTGACTTTTTACCACTTTTAAGCCCTATAACTGCCATAATATGTGCCTGATGAAAAAAAGAAAAAAAATTAAGAATAGTTTATAATAATTGTGAATCACACGGTGCTGCAAAAATACCCAGTGAATGCTTGTGGTGTGAGAGATTGCCTGACTGGGGATATGTAGACTATCGAGTTTCCATCACACTACAGGCGGTATAATTTGCGGTTATAGGAATTCGGTGAGACACCCCTATCCTTCAATTACTGTGTGAGGTTTGTATTTGAAGTTGTGACACAGTGGCAAAATGTCCCCAACACCTGAACTCAACTTGTGTCGCAGTGTAACACCGCAAGACGACCGAGTCACGACCTTACATACACGGTGGACCACGCCTTCAGTTACAGTAGCAAGAAATTCATATGCGTATGCTCGCATTCATCTGTGTATGCTCGCACTTCCGAATCCAGGGATGGAAATTTTAAACATATAAAACTTCTATAGACTGTGCCAGGTAATGGATGTTTCACCAGTGTTACACTACGACAGGGTCGGTAGTAGATTTTCCATTTCGGTATCCCGCCAGTGTAAAACTGTATCGATTCCGGGATACCGAAAGAAGAAATTGCGTACTGGTATATACCCAATCAAATAGGCCCGCAAACCGGAAGTAAGATTCGCGAAAAGAAAACATTGCAGCTCTGAAAGAAATCACTATAAAAGTGCTAAAATACATAAAAATATGGGATGGATTTAGATTTTTTGTTGTTTTACGTTGCGTTCAACAGCCAGGGTCATATTGCGACGGGTACTTTACAGGTGGAGGAAACCAGTGCATACTGCACTGTAAACCACCGGGCATTGGCAAGTAACTACCAACTTTCCAACATGAAGCGCCCAGCCCGAGATTCGACCCGGCGGCCTCAGAGGTTGGAGGCGAAAAATATGGGATGGAAGTTTGTTTCTAATACTTTACATTTTCTCACAATATGATACACTGACACTTGAAATACCGGCTGTAAAGTGTCGCTATGGTGTTGAAGTGAATTTGTCTGGATACCGGTGTTACCGACCCTGCCCTATATGACACAAGGTCGCAGAAGAACCTCAGATGGTAGTTGAAGGACAAGGGTGTTTCGCCCAACGCGGGACGTACCACCTGTACTGTTACTCGGGTTTCAGAAAGGTAGTACTAGTTTCTTTCCCAACTCTTGTACTTGATTGTGTTTCAAGTAACAAGTTCGGCAAATGATCACTGTGCTTTCACCTCTGTGGTCAGAGAAGTCAGTTCAGCTCATTAACATCATTAAAATACATCAGGAAATACTCTTAACTCTCTTAGCGTATCTTAGTGTGATACTAGCTGTGAAAGTGCTTGTAAAATTGATTGAGTGGCAGGTGTATATCTCACAGCTACCATTAATTATGTCCACCCCCCTGGGGGGTGGATATATTATTTTTGCTTTTTCCGCCGTCCGATGTCCGGCGTCCGATGTCCGGCGTCACGCATGGTTTCCGCTCATTTAAAGGAAAAGTATTAGAGCTATTGTCACCAAATTTGGTATGCAGGCTTATTGGGTCAGTAGCTTGCTTGGGATTGCTTTTGGCTGTTGTACCTCTTTTGCTTACTGAGTAATACTTAAGTACAGCTATTTTCAGTACCCATTGGTTTCCGTGCATTTAAGCCAAAATAATTAAAGATATTTTACTACAATTTTGAATACAAGATTGTTATGTCCATAGCTCGCTTGGTATTGCATTTGGGACTGATAGCTTTGTCAGTACATGAGTAATAGCCATTTAGGTACTTTATTGTGTATTTTTAGTACTACTTTTGAGTAATTTGCTAATATCTCAGAAACCGTAAGAGATAGAGCGATTTCGACAGAATTTTTGACCCACAGGGTATCTAAGGAATGCAATCTATGCAATTTTCCAAAAATTTTCCCCTCCCCAAAAATGGCGGCCATTTTGAATTTTTGCCAAAAATGGCAAAACACTAATTTGCTTCTATCTCCTTAACCGTGCGAGATAGAGCGATTTTTCCAAAAATTTTCCCCTCCCCAAAAATGGCAGCCATTTCGAATTTTTGCCAAAAATGGCAAAACACAAATTTCCTTCTATCTCCTTAACTGTGTGAGATAGAGCGATTTCGTCGAAATTTTCAACCCACAGGGTATCTAAGGAGTGTACTCTTTGCAATTTTCAAAAAATTTTCCCCTCCCCATAAATGGCGGCCATTTTGAATTTTCGAATTTTTGCCAAAAATGGCAAAACACAAATTTCCTTCTATCTCCTTAACCGTGCGAGATAGAGCGATTTCGTCGAAATTTTCAACCCACAGGGTATCTAAGGAGTGTACTCTTTGCAATTTTCAAAAAATTTTCCCCTCCCCAAAAATGGCGGCCATTTTGAATTTTCGAATTTTTGCCAAAAATGGCAAAACACAAATTTGCTTCTATCTCCTTAACCGTGCGAGATAGAGCGATTTTGTCAAAATTTTCGACCCACAGGGTATCTGAGCATTGTACTCTTGGTAATTTTTAAAAAATTTTCCCCTCCCCAAAAATGGCGGCCATTTTGATTTTTCGAATTTTTGCCAAAAATGGCAAAACACTAATTTGCTTCTATCTCCTTAACCGTGCGAGATAGAGCGATTTCGGCAAAATTTTCAACCCACAGGGTATCTAAGGAATGTAATCTTTGCAATTTTCAAAAAATTTTCCCCTCCCCAAAAATGGCGGCCATTTTGAATTTTCAAATTTTTGCCAACAATGGCAAAACACAAATTTCCTTCTATCTCCTTAACCATGCGAGATAGAGCGATTTCGTCGAAATTTTTGACCCACAGGGTATCTAAGGAATGTAATCTTTGCAATTTTCAAAAATTTTCCCCTCCCCAAAAATGGCAGCCATTTTGAATTTTCGAATTTTTGCCCAAAATGGAAAAACACAAACTGGCCTTAACCGTGCAAAATAGAGTTATTTCGTTGAAAATTTCGACCCATAGGGTATCTAAGAAATGTACTCTTGGCAATTTTCAAAAAAATTTCCTTTTCCCAAAAATGGCGGCCATTTTGAATTTTCAAATTTTTGCCAAAAATAGAAAAACAGGAATTTGCTTCTATCTTCTTAACCGTGCAAGATAGAGTGATTTCGTCAAAATTTTCAACCCAACCAATGCAAAAAGGCATGAAGCTGAAATAATTTACATCTACACTAACAAATATTTAAGCATCATTGATATATTTTACAAATGAAACAGTAGTAAGACTACTGTACAATTTGGGCAAAAGGTTCATGGGTGGACATTACACATGATAATGTGTGTTCTTCTATGCTATCCTGTTTCTATTCGCATCTACTATCAACAGGGCGGCCTATTTCTAGTTCTGACTAGTGGTGTGAACGGTAAACCGGTATACCGCATTTCGTTTCGTTTAGGTAGAAATTACGAAATCCGCAAAGAATATTTAAGTACCGGTTATTGAAAACGTCATTATATTAGGCTTTCTACTGGTTAAGATTTCGTCAAAATAATAAAGAAGATATATATTTGAAGAAATAACTTACATTTTCGCTTTATATTAATGGCAAATGAAGTTTACAAACTTCAAAATATCTCGCGAATGCATATTTCCTATTGGGAATATTGCTCATGTACGCTCGCGTATAACTTTTTATCATATCTCTGTAAACTTTCGAAATCCCGGATTTCGTTCGGTTTCAAAGCCCCGAAAACCGGTTTTTATTTTTAGAACCGGTCCGACCACTAATTCTGACCCCTACTTCAGTCCAGAAATTAGCTTTTGTTTGTTGGTGCTCAGTGTTTTGATTGAGAATTTTGATTGGTATTCAATGCTCTCCTCAATAGGTTAAACCTAAAGCAGTCTATTGCAGCTTCAATTCAATCACTTTTGATGATTTTACGTTATATTTTAAGTGGTGATGATGCAGAGAGTAAAAAGCGACCTGTAATCATCCACCGTGCCGTCCTCGGTTCAGTGGAGAGAATGATTGCCATTTTGACTGAAAGTTATGGTGGAAAATGGTATGTGCTACTTTAATATGTTTAACCATACAACTACAGCCAAAGGGTATTTGATGATGCTAACATGTGAAAATATTTTAAATTACTGTTTGGATTTTCCAATTTAAAAAAAAATAATCTGTCCTGCTTAATTCCTGTGAAATCATCTTATGTCTCTCTGAAGCTTCTATATATTTGAGATAGTGATGGATTTTATGTGATATGGTATTAAAACGCAAGCACTTGTCCCAACCTTAAATGGGGGAAATCGGTGGTTACTTTTTAATACCCGAGTAGTGTTGCAAAATCCTGACTCGTATAGTATTCACTTCTTCCTCTACCTGACAAATAACCCAATGTGTTCACTAATATCGATGATGTTTGCAGACATTTGATACTGAACTGAAAATCAAGTTTTATTGCGTTAATACATCCTATCCAATGGACAATTGCTAATCCGGTCGGCGCAGACCGGCCCGCCAAACGCCAGAAAAAGACGTCCTGTGTTACCACTGGCTGGCCGGTCCGTAGTACTGTGCACTCCCCAGATGGCGCCTCGTACTTCCTTCCTGTCTAGACAACCTGACGTCATAGCATCTTTTTTCGTTTCGCGCGTGTACTGTGCGAACGTGTTTTCAACATCTCCAGATTTTTTAAAGAAAAGTGTGCATTATGACGGATTTTCATCCCTTTTTGTGGATATTTTCAGTGTAGAAGTGTTATCTACTGATCAAGCACGGATATACATTTAGAAATCTGCTGGAAACGCTCCCTAGTTGACTCAATTTAGTGTTGATGATAGGGCAGTAATCGACGAGAAATATGAAGGCAGCCATTTTGCTAGTTTCCTCCCATTCAACCATTGTGTTGTTAGGGGCAGATCTACAATATTGAGGAATTATGGATATACTACTTACAGGTATTTTTATCCGTGTCTTTGTTTGAATTTACCTTCTGCACCCTTCCAGCTACAGTCACCATAGAAACGTCTTTTCTAGTACTAGGTACAAATAAAATCACGGGGAACTTCAGTCTACGTAGTTTTGAACCCTGTAAATGGAAGGAATTCCCCAGGCAAGAGATGCATTCTTCAGATTTCTTCAGAGCACACTGGTACCAACTTCTCTGCTGTATAGCATCAGTCACACCAGCCTAGCTCGAGTGTAATCAGTGTTTTTTCATCAGAAGCAAGAGATGCATTCTTCAGATTTCCTCAGAGTGCACTGGTGCAGACATCTTTGCTGTAAGCATTAGTCGACCGGCAAGCTCCAGTTCAACCGACTTCACAATAGAAGGTGATATCAGTCCCTCCCTTGCAGAACCGGCTTTGTTGGCGGTAGTGGGGGTTGTGGATGGCCAGTTCACTGGCTTTATCACAAAAGAAGAAGGATTTTCATCTACACATCTACAGAGCGCACCGGTCCAGGCTTCTCTGCTTTTAAAGCTTCAGCCGACTGGCCAGCACGAAAGAACGCGACCTCTGACGTCATATCCAGTCAGCCAATCGCGTGTCCTTTCTACCAAATCACGAAGCTGGTCACGTGGTGCACCGACTAGGTCACGAAGTTTATCACGTGATTCACCGAACAAGAAGATCGGAAGTGCATTATTTGCACGCACGTCTACTGTGACTCCAGTTTGTAGTTCCTGAAATTCACCTCCAGCACACTGGGACAGACTTCTCTGCTACAGGCATCAGTCGACCAGTCAGCTCACGTTTACTGTGATATAAAGAAAGAACGCGTCCAGTGAGGGCATTTCCCCGAAGTTGGTCACGTGATTCACCGACCAGGTCACGAAGCTGATCGTCATCTCCAATCAGCCAATCACGTTGTCCCTCCGACCAGGAAACTGGTCATGTGACACACCGACCAACAATTGTTTCTATATAGAGATCTTAAGGGCTTTCCCAGCAACTGTCAAATCTACAATAAGACGTGCGTTCAAAAGAAATACTTTGATTAATGGCGAAACCTACAGCCAGCTGATATCAACACAAGATAGTTGTAAGTACATTTACTTCAACATCTGGTTACAGAATGTACCGACCGACTACCGGCTAAACAGCCTTGTACAGTTACCTCAACAACTGGTTACAGTGTACCGACCGGCTACACAGCCTTATACAGTAGCTTTAACAACTGGTTACAGTGTACCGGCAGGGTACCGGCTACACAGCCCTGTACACTTGCTTCAACAACTGGTTTCAGAGTGTGCTGACAGGTACCAACTACACAGCCCTGTACACTTGTTTCAATAATTGGTTACAGAGTGTACCGGCTGGTACTGGCTACACAGCCTTGTACACTTGCTTCAACTACTGGTTACAGAGTGTACCGGCTGGTACTGGCTACACAGCCTTGTACACTTGCTTCAACAACTGGCTACAGAGTGTACCGGCTGGTACTGGATGCACAGCCTTGTACACTTGCTTCAACCTACGGGTTACAAAGTCTATTAACAGGGTGTTGGCTACACAGTCCTTACTGTACAGTGCTTCAACCCAACTGGTTACATATATAAAAAAAAAAAAAAAGCTGACTAAATATAGACCAGTAGCTGTCAAAATTCATTGATGACCCCAGCCTGCTAGTTTTTTGCCGGTTAAGGAGAATTACTGGTTACAGTAAAGTACCGAGTATGGAGTCCGGGTACCGGACAGAGTTGCCTCAGGTTTATTTGGTTACAGAGAATTCTTAGACCGGTCAGTGGTCTTGGTGATATGACAGGGATATGACAGTGTCCCAAGCTACTGCCAGGCAACCTTCCCTTATCACACCTCTCAACAACCTGTTATCGGTGCTGGTCTTGACTGGAGAGATAGTAAATTTCGTCATCATGTCCGGCCAGGGGTCAGACATCTCACAAATGACAATTGCTCTGTAAATGCTGCACCTTGCAGGCTGCTGGCCCGGGGCGAAGAGTCTATTAATGTGAAAAGTTGTGTCAGCCCCACCGGACCACAATAAGAACAGAGAGACTGTTAACCTGGATCATTGTCACCAGACCGGACCAGTGTCCGGAGGGACAGAAAATGTTTGAATACCAAAGGTGGCACACAGTCTGCCAATAGGGTCCAGACTAAGCCCTTTTTGGGAACTTAGAAAGCCTTGGGGGCTGGACCCTAGGTAGTACAACTGTTGAAGGAGGGATACCTATGTCTATATACCTATACAAGAACAATCCAGGAAATGCCTGAGATTTCACATCCAAGGTCAGGCATACCAGTTCAAGGCCTTGTCATTCGGTTTGTCCACAGCACCTTTTGAGTTCACCATGATACCAAAAGAGGTGAAATTGATGGCCATACACAAGGTTTTATGAAGCCACCAGTACCTAGACGACTGGTTGGTGAGAACCAGCTCCCACCAGGCTTGTCTCCAACATACACAGGAACTAGTAAATAATGTGTTAGCAACTAGGTTGGCTGGTGAACTTAGAGAAATCAGAGCTGGAGCCCAAACAAAACTTCAGTTTTATAGGCTACCAGTTAGACCTCAGATCCGAGGTCTGAAGAAAATGCTGAAACTGCTATCCCTACCGGCTTGCCCGGGCCGGGAATTCATGTCCTTGATAGGTTTGCTAACAGTTACAGCAAAGCAAGTTTATCTAGGCCAACTTCATATGAGACTCATTCAGTGGCATCACAAACACAACTGGAGGGTCCCAGAATCACTGGAAAAGGTGATCCCAATCCCCAGGTCCTTGCACCCCCATTTACAATGAGGGTTGAAGGAAAACAATGTCATTACAGTCCAACCATTACACCCAATAAACCATGCTCTGCAAATATTTACAGAAGCATCAATAGAAGGGTGGGGCGCTCACTTAGATGAGCACTTTGCAAAAGCAACCTGGTCCCCTCCGGGAAGCAAGTTGTATATAAACTATCTAGAACTTTAAGCAGTTTTTCTGACTTTAAATAGTTCTAAGACCTTTGCTCAAACAAGATAGTACTTGTAGCAACCGACAACACCACAGTAGTGTCATACATAAAGGAAGGAGGAATGAGGTCGGGCCCACTTTGTGCCCTACTATGGAGAATCTTGACCTGGTGTACCAGGCAACAAGTGACTCTAAAGCACGACACATTCCAGGCCGGCCTAATGTGGTAGCAGACAAGCTATCCAGGCTAGGCCAGACCATCCAAACAGTGGTTTCTCCTTCCAGAGGTCTTCCACTCTATGCAGTAGGTGGCACCGGCCCAAAATAGACTTATTTGCCACGAGGTTCAACAACAAGTTGCCTCTGTTTGGTGTCACCGGTACCGGATCCCCTGGCCACAGCAGTGGATGTGGTCAGTCGACCATGGTAGGATCTAAAAGCATACACCTTCCCACCATCAGCCATATTGGGCAAAGTGGTGGAGAAGTTGCAAGACTCCCCATGTAAGAGAATCATTCTGATTGCTCCGGGGTGGCCCAACATGCCTTGGTTTTGGGATCTAGTGGCCATGTCCAGCCACATCCCGCTGGGCCTGCCCAATCTGCCCAGCCTGTTCACAGCCCTTCGATCAGATCCCTCACAGAAATCTGACAAATCTTAATCTCCATGCAGGGCTCCTAGAGCCTCAGCAATCGAGGAGCAGGACTTGTCTGAGGCAGTGGCAGCAAGAATTGAGGCTCCTCAAAGGGGGGTCAATCAGATCAGTCTATGAGGCAAATGGGGCATTTTTACCAAGTGATGTATCATTCATCAGGTGGACTTCGGGCACCACCTGTAAAGTCAGTTGCTGACTTCCTTAGGTACCTGTTTCAGGACAGGAAGTTGCAGCCCAGTACCATTGATGGTTACAGGTCAGCCATTGCTGATAGTCTGGAAAATTTGCCCATCAATGTCAGTAAGGATGAAAATCTCACTCGTCTCCTGGATAGCTTCCACTGAGACAGACCCTAAGGCCGGAGGGGAACCCCCTCCTGGAACCTCTCCCTGGTTTTTGCACCAGCTGACAAGGTTCATTTTGAACCAATTAAAGGCCTCCTTGAAGCATTTGACCTTCAAGGCAGTTTTCCTCTTGGCCCTGGGTTCGGGCAAGCGTAGAAGTGAGATACATGCTTGGCAAACAGCCCAGCACCATTGATGGTTATAGGTCACCCATTGTTGATAAACTGGGAAATTCACCCTTCAACATCAGTAAGGACGAAAATCTCGCTCGTCCATGCCCTCCTGGAACTTCTCACTGGCCGTGCACCAACTAAGACTCCATTTGATCCAATCAAGGAGGCCTCCTTGAAGCATTTGACCTTCAAGACGGTATTCCTCTTGGCCCTTGGGTCAGGCAAGTGCAAAAGTGAGATTCATGCTTGGCTAAACTGATATATTGGACACCAATCCGATTGGTCAAAGGTGTCCCTGTATCCATCACCCAGCTTTCTATCCTAGAATCAGCTGGCCATAGAGTGTCCAGACAGTGTGGCCCCTGGGGTTATAACAGCCCTGGCCCCAAACTGTGGATATATCCCTCAGGTCTGACAGGTCCCTCTGTCCGGTCAGAGCATTGTGCTACTATTTGGACAGGACCTCAGACATCAGGCAGAATAAGGAGTTGGTTTTTGTCTCCTTTAAGAAAGGTTTCAACAAAGACATCTCACCTGCCACTATCTCCTCTTGGATCAAGCAGACTGTGATCCTATGTTATGAGCTCTCTGACCAGGAGGCCCACACTTAACATCAGGTTAAAGCCCATGATGTCAGGGCCTTTGCTGCTTCTAAGGTCTTCCAGTCGGGAGTCGCCTTAGATCCAATCTTGTCAGCCTGCCACTGAAGTCACAATACCTTCACACAGTTCTATATGAAGGGCGGGGATTGGGCTGATTCAGAGCTTTACCAATTGGGCTCGGTAGTGGCTGCTCAGCAGATCCACAAGTGGCCCTTAGATTGAGGAGATTTGTATATGTGCATAACAGTTCTTCATGTACATAAGAATTAAGTGTGGCGTGCTTCCTTCAGGAGTTTTATTTGCATTCTGGGACTGAACTCATCCCTCTCTTCCCCTACCTCAGAGCAGGTCTGCAAAAAAAGGGGGGGGGGGGGGGGGGGGGCGACGGCGGTATAGCCCCGGGTAACCGGCTGCTGGCAACCGACCATGGCCTTGCAGGGTTTCCTGACCTTAAAGTCAACCCAGGCCTGGACCTATAGGTCTCCTGACGAAGTCAGCCTAGACCATAGGTTAAAATACCCTATCCAATGGACACACAAGACCCTCCCACCAACCCCGCTATCAGCTTACTATGGTCTAAGAGGTTTAGACAACGAAAAAGATGCTATGACGTCAGGTTGTCTAGACAGGAAGGAAATACGAGGCGCCATCTGGGGAGTGCACAGTACTACGGACCGGCCAGCCAATGGTAACACAGGACGTCTTTTTCTGGCGTTTGGCGGGCCGGTCTGCGCCGACCGGATTAGCAATTGTCCATTGGATAGGGTATTAACTTATAAAAATTTAATTTACTTATTAAATTTGCAATTTGGTTCAAATGTTCAAAATTTGAACTCCAAAAACAAAATATGGTTTTTGCTCGATTATCCAATAAACACGTTATTGAGAATATGGTAAAATTTATAAAAAATATATCCATGGATAGTAGATTTTTACATTATGTTTACATAGTTTTTTTTTCAAGATTTTATAGTTGGTTTCTGTGCTTTTATTGTATCCACCGGAAGCATCCGGTGGATACTTTCGTTTAGCGTCCGAGATTTTCGGCGTTAACGCTGTAAGAGGAAAACAACAGCAGCTAGGTTCACCAAATTTGCAGGATATGTTCATTGGGGGGTAAGCTTCTCTGGGAAGGAAAATAGCCTCATTCTGAAAAACAAGATGGCCGCCACGGGCATTTCTTTGAAAATAATCTACATTTTTCTACTGGCTGTTCCTCATAGGTAGAAGGTTGAATCTCTTCATAGGTGATATGTATGACACATATACATGTCCTCTATAACCTTGCACACATTTGACCTTGAAGCTCCTAATTCAAGGTCATCCACGGAGTGCCGAAGTAACCCACATAGCGGACTTTAAAAGTGCCTATATCTCCCTTATTATTGGTCCTAGAGGTTTTGGATGGTAAACCAACCTATAGGAAATCATGGGCTGGGAATCTTCTGGCGTGGTCGGATTTGACCTTGGGCCCCTCCTTCAAGGTCAAACAAGGACAGCCAAACTTAAAAGTGCCTATAACTCGCTTATTATTGGTCCTAGAGGTTTGGGATGGTAAACCAACATATAGGAAATCATCTGCTGGGAATCTTCTGGTGTGGTCGGATTTGACCTTGGGCCCCTCCTTCAAGGTCAAACGAGGATAGCCAAAGGTAAAAGTGCTTATAACTCGCTTATTATTGGTCGTAGAGGTTTGGGATGGTAAACCAACATATAGAAAATCATGGGCTGGGAATCTTCTGGTGAGGTCGGATTTGACCTTGGGCCCCTCCTTCAAGGTCAAATGAGGACAGCCAAACTTAAAAGTGCTTATAACTCGCTTATTATTGGTCCTAGAGGTTTGGGATGGTAAACCAACATATAGGAAATCATCTGCTGGGAATCTTCTGGTGTGGTCGGATTTGACCTTGGGCCCCACGGTCAAGGTCAAATGAGGATAGCCAAAGGTAAAAGTGCCTATAACTCGCTTATTATTAGTCGTAGAGGTTTGGGATGGTAAACCAACATATAGAAAATCATGGGCTGGGAATCTTCTGGTGAGGTCGGATTTGACCTTGGGCCCCTCCTTCAAGGTCAAATGAGGACAGCCAAACTTAAAAGTGCTTATAACTCGCTTATTATTGGTCCTAGAGGTTTGGGATGGTAAACCAACATATAGGAAATCATCTGCTGGGAATCTTCTGGTATGGTCGGATTTGACCTTGGGCCCCACGGTCAAATGAGGACAGCCAAACTAAAAAGTGCTTATAACTCTCTTATTATTGGTCCTAGAGGTTTGGGATGGTAAACCAACATATAGGAAATCATGCACTGGGAATCTTCTGGTGTGGTCGGATTTGACCTTGGGCCCCCCTTCAAGGTCAAATGAGGATAGCCAAACTTAAAAGTGCTTATAACTCTCTTATTATTGGTCCTAGAGGTTTGGGATGGTAAACCAACATATAGGAAATCATGCACTGGGAATCTTCTGGTGTGGTCGGATTTGACCTTGGGCCCCCCTTCAAGGTCAAATAAGGATAGCCAAACTTAAAAGTGCTTATAACTCACTTGTTATTGGTCCTAGAGGTTTGGGATGGAAAACCAACCTATAGGAAATCATGGGCTGGGAATCTTCTGGCGTGGTCGGATTTGACCTTGGGCCCCTCCTTCAAGGTCAAACGACAGCCAAACTTAAAAGTGCCTATAACTCGCTTATTATTGGTCCTAGAGGTTTGGGATAATAAACCAGCATATAGAAAATCATGGCCTGGGAATCTTCTGGTGTGGTCGGATTTGGCCTTGGGCCCCTCCTTCAAGGTCAAACGAGGATAGCCAAAGGTAAAAGTGCCTATAACTCGCTTATTATTGGTAGTAGAGGTTTGGGATGGTAAACCAACATATAGAAAATCATGGGCTGGGAATCTTGTGGTGAGGTCGGATTTGACCTTGGGCCCCTCCTTCAAGGTCAAATGAGGACAGCCAAACTTAAAAGTGCTTATAGCTCGCTTATTATTGGTCCTAAAGGTTTGGGATGGTAAACCAACATATAGGAAATCATCTGCTGGGAATCTTCTGGTGTGGTCGGATTTGACCTTGGGCCCCACGGTCAAGGTCAAATGAGGACTCTCTTATTATTGGTCCTAGAGGTTTGGGATGGTAAACCAACATATAGGAAATCATGCACTGGGAATCTTCTGGTGTGGTCGGATTTCACCTTGGGCCCCCCTTCAAGGTCAAATGAGGATAGCCAAACTTAAAAGTGCTTATAACTCGCTTATTATTGGTACTAGAGGTTTTGGTGCATTGTCTTTACGGTGGATACAATTTGCATCGGTCCTCCGATGCGCTAGGTCTAGTTCATTTCTGAAAGTGTCATTTAGACTATCTAGCTGGACCAAAGTTTGCTAGTCTGTAGAGATACATAACACAAACTTAAATACCTAAACAATTTCACAGTGCAGGTGCTCACAACAGTGTTCAACCGAAAATATAGTAAAATAAATCTGTAACAAAGTTGCAACTTAATTTCTTTTCCAACTTTATCACCATGGGCTAAAATTTGTTTGGTACGTGGATTTATTTATTCCCAGCTAATGCAGATCCTAGTAATAACCAGCAGGATTAACCTGGCATTGATTTTTTTAACTGAAGGTAATTCAAGCTGCCTCTCAGACAACAATTGTGCGTTCAGATCAGCTGATAAGAAGTAGTGACAAGACCCACACTGTGTGAGGGCTATGTTAAATCCAGAATACATATACAAATGCATTAATGTAATTATTTACATATCCTGTGTCTGTAGGCCATTTTGGCTGTCTCCTAGACAAGGAATTGTAGTGCCTGTTGGCCCACCCTTCAATGAGTATGCCCAGCATGTGAGTGACCACCTCTACAAAGCTGGGTTCATGGTGGAGGCAGATCTGGATGATGGCACCACCATGAACAAGAAAATACGGAATGCACAGCTTGCCCAGTACAACTTCATCTTTGGTGGGTGCAGTTTTCATTTCCTTACAGATCTTATACTAATATAAGTGAATTTAGTAGAATCATTAAAAGTAAAGCATATAATTATATCCCCAGACGAAAGTCGGGGATATATTGGATTCAGGTCCGTCGCGCCGCCGCCGCCGCCGTAGAAATTTCCTTGTGGACGCGATAACTCAAAAACAAATTAATATTTTTTTTTCAAACTTGGTACACATGTTAAGGGTGCCCAAAGGAAGATCCCTATTTTAAGGTGACCTTAAACTCTCAGTAAAAAAGAACTTATGGCCACCTTAAGGTCAGAAATTGGACTTTTGGCCACTTAGAGCCCTGTAGGTCACAAACTATGATGCTCAGCTGGCTGAAATTTTACCTGACAACACATTAATATGTTCTTAGTACATGTGCCGAAAATCACGACTTTAAGTTGAGGAGAAAATTGTGTTTGAGGCCCATAAATACCCCCACTTGGGGATTTTTTGCTATACTTTTCACATATTTTGCCCTATAATTTGGAAGTGGTAATTCTGATGAGTCTCAAACTGCGCTAGGTATAACTTTGATATGTAATCCTTGTCTGTAGAAAATTTTAGGGCTGTAGGTTTACCCAAAGGGGTCGACTTAAGGTCTCAAAAGTGCCCACAGAGACCCAATTTATGCACTTTTTGCCACTTTC
Organism: Sabellastarte sp. h YS-2021; assembly: GCA_964017235.1. NCBI lineage: Eukaryota > Metazoa > Annelida > Polychaeta > Sabellida > Sabellidae > Sabellastarte > Sabellastarte sp. h YS-2021. The sequence continues at coordinate 146,196,286 of OZ024928.1, forward strand.
AAGCACTGTAGCTTTCAAACTATGTCTCTCATCTAAGTTAAATATCATCTGGGAATATATCTATGTGTTTTCTTATATGTGCCCCAACATTTAGGCCTTTAATAGACAGTTAACCTGTGTATCAGGACCATAAACACCCACCCGAGTGACCCTTATAAGACATTTTTCACATCTTTTTCCCTGTAACTTGGAAATGGTAAGTCTGAGAAGTTTCAAACTGTATTAGATATATATTCTGTGTGTAATCTTAGTATGTAACAGATTTTAAGTCTGAAGCTTTAATTTTGAAGGACAAATTGAGGTCTCTAAAAGGCTCCCAAAGACACAATATTTGGACTTTTTGCTACTTTTAAGCCCTGTGACTGTCAAACTATGTGACTGATAGAGCTCAAATCCTATCTGGGAAGATATTAGTATGTTATTTATATATGTGCCAAAAATTAAGGCTTTAAGAAGACATTTAACCTGTGTATGAGGACCATAAATCCCCACCCGAGTGACCATTTTTAGACATTTTTCACATATTTTGCCCTGTAACTTGGAAATGGTAAGTCTAAGAAGTTTCAAACTGTATTAGATGCATATTCTATGTGTAATCTTAGTATGTGACAAATTTTAAGTCTGAGGCTTTAATTTGAAGGCCACATTTAGGTCTCTAGAAGGCCCCATAAAGACCCAGTATTTGGACTTTTTGCCAATTTTAAGGCCTGTGACTGTTAAACTATGTGACTGATAGAGCTGAAATCTCATCTGGGAATACATTATTATGTTCTTTTTACATGTGCCAAAAATCAAGGCTTCAAGTAGACATTTAACCTGTGTATGAGGACCTTAAACACCCACCTGAGTGACCCTTTTAAGACATTTTTCACATATTTTGCTCTGTAACTTGGAAATGGTAAGTCTGAGAAGTTTCAAACTTTATTAGATACATATTCTATGTGTAATCTTAGTATGTAACAAATTTTAAGTCTGAAGCTTTAATTTGAAAGCCACATCGAGATCTCTAAAAGGCCCACAGAGACCCAATATTTGGACTTTTTACCACCTTTAAGCCCTGTGACTGTTAAACTATATGATTGATGGAGCTGAAATCCCATCTGGGAATGCATTATTATGTCCTTTTTACATATGCCGAAAATCAAGGTTTTTAGTAGACATTTAACCTGTGTATGAGGGCCATAGACACTCGCCCAAGTGCCTTTTTGGACATTTTTTCCGTATTTTGCCCTGTTATTTGGAAATGCTTAGTGTGACAAGTCTTAAACTGTATTATATATAATTTTTGTTTGTTATGTATGTCCCCCAAAAAGTTTCAGATCTGTTGTTTAATTGCTAAGGTCTCTTTAACAATTGTAAAATGCCCACAGAAACCCAATTTATGGACATTATGCCACTTTAAAGCCCAGTAACTGTCAAAGTATGTGGGTTATAGAGCTGAAATCTTTGAATTTTTAAAAGGAAATGCCTGTCTATTTAAATTTTGAATATTAATAATGTTATGGCTATCTTAGTCTTTTAAGAACTTATTTTTGTGTGTTATACCTCTGCTTGCTGAGTTTTTAACTTTTTAAAATGAAACTGGTTAAACATATTCAAGTAGACAAAATGGACACTTTAAGTGAGCTTTAAGTCCCAATATTAATGAAATTATATCCTTATGTAGTAAAACTAGGGGATTTTTAACCCTCAACTAGCCCAGTTTTATTCAACTTGCCTCAGTTAATTTTGACACAGCTCCTACAGTTATGAACTCATTTCAGTTGATAATCACATACTTAAAATTCTCAATTCTTTTTGTATTTGAGTACCCCATAACACTTTTATATAGATTGTTTGTTTACCATTTATGCATCCCCCACCCGGATTCCCCCCACCCACCTCTGGGACCTCCAGCTATATTGAGTGACACTAAATAAACAAAGGTATTTAATGATATCAGATGAGAAACAAAGAACTCAATGGGGTTGCAGATCTTGTGTAATAGTGAGAGAGGTGTGGAGAAGGGGAGAGGGGTGGGGGTGGGAGGTGGTGGGCTTCATTACATATAACACAAAGGGGAGTCAGAACTGAGATTGTGTCACATATTTAGGTTGCATATATATGGACCACATATATAGGTATAGAGGAAATGAATAACTGAAAACAATTTGCAAATTCTAAAAATAATATAATAAAATAATAATATAAATAATTTTTTTTTAAATAATATTTTATTTGTGAACAAATATAGAAACAGATATGCGCTTTTGGGATTATGAATTTTAGAATGGACATTGAATCATCAATCATTTAAATACTTTGAAGGAAGATTGAAAAGTATGATGAGTTGAGTTAAAAATAATATTTTATTTGTCAACAAATATAGAAACAGATATGCTCTTTTGGGATTATTATTTTAGAATGGACATTCAATCATTTAAATACTTTGAAAATAGGTTTAGAGTTATCATTGCAGGAAGATTGAAAATATAATTTGAGTTATGTATTCGGCGTCTGGGGATACACCATCTTCCTTGGAAGATATAAACAGAGTAGATTGATGTGCTGAAGTTCATATAATAATGGGTAATTATGTTTTAAAAAATTCCCGATCAAAACCTGTGGCGTGAGTGATGACCTGTCTGGGGATATGTTGGCGCCGAGTTGGCCCAATCTAGTTTTATAGAAAGTACAAGGCAATTAGTAATGAAGGCATTGGAAAAAAATGACAGGTGAGGATTTGTCATGATTCATCATCCCAAAGATTATGTGACCTTGAAGAAAACGGCTTATTAAAGGCACTGCAGACATGAAGCGAAGACAAGCCAGTCAGCCTGGAAAGACACACAGATTGAGTTATTAAATTTAATATTAATAATACTATTAACATTTAGTAAAAGTTTTCAATTGAAAAAATATTAGGTGCATCTCATTACCAAAACTTTTACATGGCATATACTTCAAAAAAGTTGCAAAACAAAAAAAAAATTCTGAGTGAACATAGGAAGTATTGATAAAGTGAAAATGGAAACTGCCAGTAGATTTGGCAGGGATGAACTCTTTTAACATACATACTCAAAAAAGAAACCCTAGTTTACAAAGAATAAATCACAATATGTCTTGCGTTACTTTTTTGGCTAAGTATATAAGTTTGAATGATGAGCAGTATCAGCAGTAGGATTTTTTTCAGAGTTGATGAGTACAAAAGAAGATGTGTACTTTGTTCTGAAATTGTTATTAGAGGGTAATATGTAGAAGGCTTGACTCCAGTTGTAATATTATAAATAAATTTTAATTGTTTCAGTGAAGTGTTAGATTGAATAACTCTTTTTGGGAAAAATTACATTGGAATATTGGAAGAACAAGAATAGGTTTAGGCTACAGATCACTGCATTACTGATATTCCTTTACAAATGTGAAAGCTACAGGTGTAAAGTATCAACTTAAGCTTGGAGCTCAAGTCTAAAAACTGTTCATCATAAATCACACACCAAGATTGTGAACATTAAGAGCAGTTGTAAATTTTACCTCTGTAAGTTTATTATTTAGAACATCTAGAGGTAACTGGTTTGAATATAAACGATTCTAAGCTACTCTAATATCCTCGCCGTATAGCTTATGACACAGGCTCTGATTTTTTGTAAAATTTATAGCCGTGGCCAGTTTGTGGAGAAATAGATTGTTTGCAAGAGCATCTTACAATGCAAGTGAATCTGTACTGGCTGAATGTCAGTTATTTCTGCATCCATGCAGAAGTTAATTCCATACCAATTTCTTCTGTATGGCCATGATGTGCTCTGCCTGCCTGATGAAAATGCCTGGGTGTCATTTGCGTGTCACTTCAAGGTTCAGCCCATTTTTGGCTGTGGCCAGCATAAATGTGCATGTACATTGAGTGTAAGAGAGGCTTAGGCAGACTTCCTGTGCAGTTTCATTTTAAGTAAAGTAAAAATATTGTGTTAAAACTGGCAACAAACTTTTTGATATTGTCATAGTATTTCCCAAAACAATGTTTCCGAAGACCTGCTTTATTTAAAACATGCAAGTTGTCTAATATAATGTATAAAAGTACAGGGGAGTACAGGTTTCTTTTCAAACTAAATAGCTTTACTGGTGGGAATCCATTACGGAATGATTGATAATGATCATGGGCAAATGGACCACAGTTGAAGTGTTTAAACATATTTTGATAATACTGTATCATGAGTCTTATACATTACAAACATTCTGAGACTAATTTCGAGAATCACAGAATAGCTCATTTCTTTGGCAGATAATGTTTTGAAAACATGAAGGCTAAAACACAGGATGGTAGAATAATGTTTGTATATTTACTTTTCATTATACAGTTGTGGGTGAGAAAGAGGCTTCCAAACAGACTGCTAATGTCAGAACCAGAGACAATAAAGTTCATGGGGAGCATGATATTGTGACCATTGCTCAGAAACTTCAGAGTTTTGCTGACAGTAAATGCTTGGATGCAGAGGAACAGTTCTAAATCATGCAACTTAGGAAAATGAATCGTAGCTGGACAAATTCACATTTCCTCTTTTATGCTGTGATCTTGATGGATAATCAGATGATATGATGTAATGCTGTTTCATACATAACCTTATTATTGTACATATTTTGATGTCTATTTATATTACAATTTCCCAGTCCATTTATTTCATTGTCACAAGGAAGACATCCTTGTTTTAAAGTAATGCGTGATTCCAAATGTAATCTTGGTGTTGGAACACAATAGATAGCAGTTTTTTTTGTGTGTTAAACCTTGTTTAACTTTATTTTGAAACATTTTAGCCATAGCTATCATAAAAATGTGTAGAGATACAAAAGTTTACTAGTTATATTGGAAGAAAGTCACATTTATGTTTTCACAATGCAATTAGAAAATGTCTGTTTAAATTTATAAATTATTGCAGTGTAAGATTGAGCAAAATACATGTACTTCAACACAGTATACATGGGATTTTTAATAATAAAAAATGTTGTACTTTCTGTGGCATTTATTCAATCCATTGGCAACAGGATCAGAGTATATGCCCCAAAATTTTGGCATAGAAGATTATTCTTTTTTACCCCACAACCCTTAAGGGCTGTCAGGGTATTGTTTTCACCCATGGTGTCCGGATGGGTGGGCGGGCGGGTGTGCGTCCTGTCGGGTGGGCGGCGGGAAAAAGTTTGTCCGGGCTGTATCTCAGAAACCGTAAGGTGTAGGAAGGGACATTGGTTAGGGGGTGTAGGTGTGCAACGTCATGGTCTGACCTTGATTTGACCTTTCCGTAGTGACCTTGACCTATAAAATCTTGTCCGGGCTATATCTCGGAAACTGTAAGGTGTAGGAAGTTGATACTTGGTAGGGATATTGGTTAGGGGGTGTAGATGTGCAACGTCATGGAGTGACCTTGATTTGACCTTGACCTATAAAATCTTGTCCGGGCTATATCTCAGAAACTGTAAGGTGTAGGAAGTTGATACTTGGTAGGGATATTGGTTAGGGGGTGTGGGTGTGCAACGTCATGGAGTGACCTTGATTTGACCTTGACCTATAAAATCTTGTCCGGGCTATATCTCAGAAACTGTAAGGTGTAGGAAGTTGATACTTAGTAGGGACATTGGTTAGGGGGTGTAGGTGTGCAACATCATTGTGTGACCTTGACCCATAAAATCTTGTCCGGGCTATATCTCAGAAACTAAGGTGTAGGAAGTAGTGACATTGGTTAGGGGGTGTAGGTGTGCAACTTTATGGTCTGACCTTGATTTGACCTTATCAAAGTGGCCATGAGTTTTAAAATCTTACTTGGGCTATTTGTTGGATTCCATATTGTGTAGAAGATTGACACTTGGAAGATTGACACTTGGAAGATTGACATCAGGGTGTGTGTCATGGTGTGACCTTTTTGCTCTGCCAAAGTGTGTTCACCTGCCTGATTGAGACATCTTTCTTACAACAAAGATATATGAATTGCTGCAACTGATTATTATATGTACTTTTTACCCCACAGCCCTTAAGGGCTGTCAGAGTATTGTTTTCACCCATGGTGTCCGGATGGGCCGGTGGCGGGAAAAAGTTTGTCCGGGCTGTGTCTCAGAAACCGCAAGGTGTAGGAAGTTGATACTTGGTAGGGACATTGGTTAGGGTTTGTAGGTGTGCGGCATCATGGTGGGACCTTGATTTGACATTGTCATAGTGACCGTGACCTTTAAAATCTTGTTGCACCTTTGGGCTGTCTTTTGATGCAGATTAAGCACTGTTAAAGTCATATTAGAATTCATTAAGAATTTTACTTTTACAACATCCCATTGCAACAGATGGAATTTCATCAAGTGAGCCACAGACTTTGCTCCAACACCACACAATCATTCATTGAATGTATTACCACTTCTGTATGCATAGTAATGTTCAAAACATCCAAACCATAATTCTGCCATGCGAGATATAAAGAGTGTCATAATGTTTAGTTTACTGATTAATGCGGTCATCTTCTTACTGTTTTAATACTTCATCCTTACATGCATTATCTTTCTCTTAGACATTATTTTCTCTATTTAAGCATTGTTTGGACCTTTCTATATCTGACAGTGCTCTGAAAGTCTCCTTAACTTGGTACTGATACAGTACTTCTATGTCTCATGGTGTTAAAAATTTCCTAGGGTATGGGCATCTCTGATGCTAGTTTACATAATTATGCTATTTCCATTGACCGCTATTCTTCATTCAATAAATTTTACAGCTTCATAATTGTTTTAGTTTACTGATTAATGCTGTCATGTTGCGGTTGAATTGTCTTTGTTTTAGTACTATCTTCATATACATTTTCTTTCTCTTTCATGTTATATTGTCCACTTAAACATTATTTGGACTTTTATATCCATGACACTGCGCTGAAAGTATCCCGGTCTTTGTACTGTTTCACTACTTCTACATGTCATGGTGTTGAAAACTTTTTCCCCCAGCTGTGGGGTATGGGCATCTCAGATACTATTTTATTTTATTGCGTTAATACATCCTATCCAATGGACAATATGCTATACTGGTCGGCGCAGACCGGCCCGCCAAACGTCAGAAAAAGATGTCCTGTGTTTCCACCGGCTGGCCGTTCTCACACTGCATTCACCAGGTGGCGCATCGTACTTCCTTGCTGTCTAGACAACCTGACGTCATAGCATCTTTTTCGTTTGGCGCATGCACTGCTTGAATGGATTATTTTCTGCTTGTGTAATTTTGTGATTTTTGTGTGTTGAGGAAGTTTTGAGTTTTGATAACTTTACTATTTACTTCCTTACATCTTATAGACCAACATGTCCTCTCCCAGTCAGCGTCGAGGGGGTTGCGGCCACATGATGGCAGGTTTTGACTTTCACTCCTGTGCGCGTTGCCGCGATAAGAAAAAGGGCTCAGACCCTTGTGTAGAGACACCTCCAGCTCCCTGCTGTCATTGTGATGCCTTAACTGCGGACCAGAAGGCTCAACTCTCCACCCCCTCGTATAAGCTCAAGAAGGAGAAGAGAGAGGCTAAGACATCTACTCCAGCTAAAGACTCGGACACTCTCAGTCCCACCCTCGTGGACCCGGCACTTGTGTCGGTAGTGGGGGTAGTGGATGGCCAAGGTACCTCTGGTGCCTCTGGTTTGAGTGGGAAATCTGATAAGAAATCCTCTACATCTTCCAAACCGGAGAAGTCAGTGAAGTCATCTTCCAACCGACCAACCTCTTCTTCTTCAACTGCCGACCAGGGGAAGTCCATTCCCCCCTCTACCGACTCAAGATTCTCAGACCTTGACAAAAAGTGGTCGGATCGGTTCAACAGGCTAGAAGCCCTGCTCATGGCGAAGACCTTGGACTGACCACAGGAGCCAGTTTTTGGGACCGTTAGGGTGACCCCTACTCATGCTCCTCCGGCTGATGTGGTCCGACCGGACCCCTTCATACATCCTAGCAATCAGCCTTCTCTACCAACCGACCCTGCTCTTGCCTCACCGACCACCGACCCAGTTCACCAAGGGTCTACCACTGCCAAAGCCTCTTCATCAACTCAACCGGAACCGACCACCGCATCAGCATCACAACCAAGTCACAGACGCCTAGCTAGTGCCTTTGACACGTCTAGGAAGGAAACTTCTCTCTCCAGTGACTCTGAGTCGGACAGTCTGTCTTCGGACCGACTACCTGTTGATATCTTTCCGGAAGAAGGCGAGTTATCTGAGGATCTAGAGGCCAACTTGTCTGACCATGATCAATCCCTCTCGGAAGAACAATCCTACCGGGAGACTATGAGGGGGATTAGATCCTACATGAACTGGTCTCACATTCCGGACATCGACTCTGGCGCCACCACCTCTGAGGATAATCCCTTCTCTGGCCCTAAGACGCACACTCCAGGAAAAGTCTGTAACTTTACCGACCGATGAATGGCTCTGCAAGAAAATGTCAAGACTCAACCTCACGTTAACTCAAGGTTATCCCACGCGAGCTTCTGAGGCAGGGGGCCTTTTGAGAGACCAATTTGTCCGGCCGCCCAAATCACAGAGCAAGTGGTATGCTTTCCAAGCCAACCCCAAGAAGGACTCTGATCAGTCAATTTCATCATGGCACACCGGATCCTCACGTCTCAACAGTGGTTACCTCAGAATTGCTAGACAGGGCGGCATAGCCAGTGCACCCGCCATGTCACGTCCTATCTCTCAAGAGAATCTACGTAAGTGGGAGAAGTCTGCACGCGAGTCGACTGTCATCTGTAATCAGGCTGCAGGGTTCAACCGCTGTCTCCTTAAGATCCAGCAAAGCATGAACACTCAGTTGAAAGCCATACGGGTGGACTCCAAAGGGAAAGCACCGGCCAGATCTTCAACTGTTGTGGATGAGCTTCAGTTTTTAACTTTTTACTGGACTTTAATGCTAGTGTGTGCCAGTCCATGGCGAAAGCAATGGAACACTTGACAGAGTTTGTGTTTGTTAACATGGCAAATGCTACCCTTCTGAGGCGGGACTCATATTTGGCATATTTAAAAGCAGGGGTCAAGGCGGACACTCTCAATGCTTTGCGCACATCACCGCTTCACCTTGATACCCTATTTCTGGACAGTTGTGTGAAGAAGGCTGAAGAGGATATAACAGACTTTGACAGGAACAGATCTAGTTCTGTTTATAAGAGCCGCAGGTATCATCCGTATGAAAGGCAAGAGCAGAGATCGGACAGGAAACAGGACAAGCTGGCCTGGAAGAATTTGTCATGGTCCAATCGCAGAAGGAATAAAGGAAAACAGCAGTATTCCTCGCGAATGGCCAAGGGTCAGCAGCAGTACAAATGACAATCAATGCTTAGTTCAGTTGAGACCCCTGCTGCTGACCGGGAGCCCAGTACAAGAGACAATAAACACTTTAAATGTAAAGTTACATGTTGTAAATTCTGTGAAAGGTGTTTCTTGTGTCATTCCATTGTCTCATGTCAATACTGTAACCAATGCTCCAAATGTCACAAATCTGCCTGTAGGGGCCCGACTGCAAAAGTTTTGGAAAAGGTGGTTAGACCTGAATGCCGGACCGAGAGTGGTTCAAATCTTGAAGGAGGGCTACACCCTCCCCTTTCAGATCCGGCCGAACTTGTCCAGAAAACCCACAGTCATAAGCTGCTATGGCAATCCTCACAGAAATCTCAAACTGTTGGAGGCATTACATCAGCTTATGGACAAAAATGCCATAGAACTAGTTCACAAGCAGGCCTCACTAGGTTTCTTCAACCGACTATTTTTGGTCCCCAAACCCAACAACAAGTGCAGGCCCATCTTAGACCTGAGCAATCTGAATCTTTTCCTCAAGACCGAAAAATTCAAAATGGAGACGCCGGAAACCATCAGGATCTCTCTCCAAAAGGGAGAATGGGTAACCTCCATAGACTTCAAGGATGCTTACTTCCACATCCCCATACAAGAACAGTCCAGGAAATACCTGAGATTTCATGTCCAGGATCAGACCTGCTAGTTCAAAGCACTGCCGTTCGGTCTGTCCACAGCTCCAATGGAGTTCACTATTATAGCAAAGGAGGTAAAACTGATTGCCATTCAGAAGGGTATAAGGATCCACCAATACCTAGACAACTGGTTGGTGAGAGCCGCATCCCACCGGGTCTGTCTCCAGCACACACAGGTCCTAGTACAAATGCGCCGACATTTAGGTTGGCTGGTGAACGTAGAAAAGTCAGAATTGGAACCCAAACAAGTTTTCAACTTTGTAGGTTACCAATTCGACCTCCGGTCCGGTCGGGTCCGACCGACACCAGACAGGTGGCAAAGCCTACAGGAAAAGATACTAGAACTCATCTCCCGACCGGCTTGTTCGATACGGGAGCTGATGTCCTTAATAGGCCTTTTAACAGCTACAGAGAAACAAGTTCATCTGGGCAGACTACACATGAGGCCCATTCAATGGCACCTCAAAAGAAATTGGAGAATACCGGAATCGTTAGAAAAACGGATTCTCCTACCCAGGTCTCTACATCCTCACTTACAATGATGGCTAAAAGAGGACAACGTTCTCACAGGCCAGCCATTACACCCTATGCAACATGCTCTGCAAATCTTTACAGACGCATCAAAAGAAGGGTGGGGCACTCACTTAAACGAGTACATTGTCAGAGGAACCTGGTCCCTACCGGAAAGCAAATTGCACATAAATTACTTGGAACTAAAAGCAGTCTTTCTGGCTCTAAAAGAGTTCCAAAAACTATGCATAGGCAAAATGGTGCTGGTAGCGACCGACAATACCACCGTAGTGGCCTATATCAACAACGAAGGAGGCATGAGATCGGGCCCACTTTGTGCCCTACTTTGGAGAATCTTGACCTGGTGCACCGGGAAACAAGTGACTCTGAAGGCCCGACACATTCCCGGCCGCTTAAATGTAGTGGCAGACAAACTGTCCAGATTGGGTCAGACCATCCAAACAGAATGGTCCCTACTTCCAGAAATTTTCCAAGCCCTGTGCGACAGGTGGCATCAGCCTCAAATAGATCTCTTTGCTACGAGATTCAACAACAAGCTGCCCCTGTTTGTATCACCGGTTCCGGACCCCATGGCCACTGCAGTGGATGCACTCAGTTTGTCATGGGAAGATCTGGACGCATACGCCTTCCCACCGACAGCCATATTGGGCAAAGTGGTGGAGAAGTTGCAGGACTCCCCATACCAGAGGCTGATCATTATTGCCCCGGGGTGGCCCAACATGACATGGTTTTGGGACCTAGTGGAAATGTCCAGCCAGATCCCATTGCTTCTACCTCAATTGCCAAACCTTTTGACCCAACCCTTCAATCAGACCCCTCACAGGAGTCTGACAAACCTAAATCTCCATGCATGGCTCCTAGAGCCACAGCCATCAAGGAGCAGGGTTTCTCTGAGGCGATGGCAACAAGAATTGAGGCTCCTCAAAGAGGATCAACCAGATCCGTCTATGAGGCAAAGTGGGCCATTTTTACAAAGTGGTGCATCACAAATCAGGTGGACTTCAGGGCACCTCCTGTAAAGTCAGTTGCTGATTTCCTTATGTACCTTTTTGAGGAAAGGAAATTACAGCCCAGCACCATTGATGGCTACAGGTCTGCCATTGCTGATAAACTGGGAAATTCAACTCTCAACATCAGCAAAGATGAAACTCTCACCCGTCTCTTGGATAGTTTCCACAGGGACAGACCCAAGGGCAGAAGAGGTATCCCCTCCTGGAACCTATCTCTGGTTTTACACCAGTTAACAAAAGCTCCTTTTGAGCCAATTAAGGAGGCCTCCTTGAAGCACTTGACCTTCAAGACAGTTTTCCTCTTAGCCCTGGGTTCAGGCAAGCGCAGAAGTGAGATTCATGCTTGGCAACGTAAGAACATCAGACACCAGTCTGACTGGTCTAAGGTATACCTGTACCCATCTCCCAGCTTCCTCTCCAAGAATCAGCTGGCTAAAGAGAGTCCAGACAGTGTGGCCCCAGTGGTTATTCCAGCCCTGGCCCCAACTCTGGATAGATCCCTCTAGTCTGACAGGTCCCTCTGTCCGGTTAGAGCTTTGCGTTACTATTTGGACAGGACCTCGGGCAGAATAAGGAGTTGGTTTTTGTCTCCTTCAAGAAAGGTTTCGACAAGGACATCTCACCTGCCACAATCTCCTCATGGATCAAACAGACTGTGATCCTATGTTATGAGCTCTCAGACCAGGAGGCCCACACTTTACATCAGATTAAAGCCCATGATGTCGGGGCTTTCGCTGCTTCAAAGGCCTTCCAGTCGGGGGTCTCCTTGGAGCAGATCTTATCGGCCTGCCACTGGAAGTCACATAACACCTTCACACATTTTTATTTGAAGGATGTGGCATGGGCTGATTCTGAGCTCTATCACCTGGGACCGGTAGTGGCTGCTCAGCAGATCCACCAGTAGCCCAGGTCAGAGAGGAGATCTGTACATATGTATATAGTGTATATATAGTTAAGAAGCATCAAAAAAAAAATCCGACGTGCTTCCCTCGGGAGGTTTTTTTTCTTTGGGACTGAACTCGTCCCTCTCTTCCCCTACCTCAGAGCAGGTCTGTAAAAAAGGGGGGGGGAGGCGAGTCGGTTTGGACCGGTTAACCAGTTTCTGTTGACCGACTATAGCCTTAAGGATCTTGATAATCTTTTTAAATCGACCCAGGCTTAGAGTTGTTAGTTATTTTCTGAGTTCGCATATGTCCCTAGTAACTTACCCGCCGACCAAGCGGTAGTTATTCAGCATATTGTCCATTGGATAGGATGTATTAACGCAATAAAATTGCAAATTTAATAAATAAATTAAATTTTTATAAGTTAATACCCTATCCAATGGACACACAAGACCCTCCCGCCGACCCCCGCTATCAGCTTACTACGGGTCTAATGGGTTTAGACAACGAAAAAGATGCTATGATGTCAGGTTGTCTAGACAGCAAGGAAGTACGATGCGCCACCTGGCGAATGCAGTGTGAGGACCGGCCAGCCGGTGGAAACACAGGACGTCTTTTACTGACGTTTGGCGGGCCGGTCTGCGCGAACCGGTATAGCATGTTGCCATTGGATAGGGTATTATAAAAATTTAATTTATTTTATGGTCATCTAAAGTCCAAATATGAATAAAGTTGGGACCACCTTACAATGAAATAAGGGGATTTTCAGCCTCCAGCTATCTTATTTTTTCAACTAACCTTAAATTTTGCAGTTTTTAATGACAATAGCAACATTCTTAATGTATCCCTGAAAGGCGGGGATACTATGGATTATGCACGGTCATCGCACCTGCATACACAGAGATTCTCTTGTGTTCAACCTACAAGCCATATTTCGGTTTGGATTTCTTTTAAAGTTCGCAAGTGGCCTGCTATGACAGATATCCGGCCACCCTATTCTTTTGGTAGCCCAGGAGTTAAATTTATGCTCTGGGGAGTCCAAAACGTAAAAAATTTTGACTATTGGTTGTGTTCAAGCTATGGGGCATAGTTTCTTTCAGATTTATTTTATATTTGGTGCATGATTTGGTATGATGTCTTGCCACCCTCTTTTTCTTGTAGTCCTGGGGTCGAAATCAAGTGAGCACTCAAGTTATTTACAAACAAAAATTGTGAAAAAAAAATTACACACAAAAATACTCAAGCATTATATTTAAGTCTTCCATTGTAAAACCATCCTTTGGCTGTTCTGCAAAGTATAAATTGTCTCTCTATTGCATTAGATAAGAGAAAAATAACTTTTTATATTGTAACAAAATTGTATAATAGTAAAATAAAATAGTATCGCCAAAACTATTGAAGTCACATGAATCCTGTCAAAAATATTCTTCAACTGTGAGATTATGTATGTTCTAATAAAGTTTCAGACCTGTTGTGCATTGCACAGCAAAGAATTAGCTACTTTTTATTTTTAACAAAGTAATACATTAAGTAACTCAAATATCTTTCAAGTATTATACATAGCCAATTTCTCTCTGTATTTTATTCAGGTACTTTGGGATACATGGTGAAGTTGTACGCCTGTAGCTCTTTGAGTAAATCACTAGTAACTTTATAACTATTGCTTCTAGAGGTTTGCTATGTTCAAGTAACCTATAGGAAATCATATACTGCAAATCTTTTCATGTGGTCAGATTTGACCTTCAACCCCTCCTTCAAGGTCAAATCATAGTTATCGTGAAAGGTCTTTGTCTTACTTTTTAGCGTCCCGCGAGGGAAGCTTGTTTGTGTATTGGAGAAGTGACTCCGCCGGATCCGCATTTCTTTTTATCTCCCGAAGGCCGTGGTCGGGAGATTATAAAACGCCTTCCGTACGTCCGTCTGTTCGTCATGTTTTTGCATAAACCTTAATATCTCATTCATTTATGAACATATCTTCACCAAATTTGCAGGGAATGTTTATGGCTATAAAAACCTGTCTCTGAAAAATTTTAGCCTCACTTTGAAAAACAAAATGGCCGCCATAGCTAATTGTTTGAAAATTCTAAAGGTGCTCTAAATCTTGCAATATTCCATCTAGCTTCATCAAATTCGCACAAAAGCTATATGGCTAGAAAAGCTAGCCTGATAATAAATTTGACCTAGTTCAAAAAACAAAATGGCCGCCATATCGCATGTTTAATGTCAAACAGGGTTATCCTATTAAAAAAGCCTTATATCTCCCCAAATATTGCATATCTTCACCAAATTTGCAGGGAATGTTTATGGCTATGAAAACCTGTCTCTGAAAAATTTTAGCCTCATTTTGAAAAACAAAATGGCCGCCATAGCTAATTGTTTGAAAATTGTAAAGGTGCTCTAAATCTTGAAATATTCCAGCTAGCTTCATCAAATTTGCACAAAAGCTATATGGCTAGAAAAGCTAGCCTGATAATAAATTTGACCTAGTTCAAAAAACAAAATGGCCGCCATATCGCATGTTTAATGGCAAACAGGGTTATTCTATTAAAAAGGCCTTATATCTCCCCAAATATTGCATATCTTCACCAAATTTGCAGGGAATGTTTATGGCTATGAAAACCTGTCTTTGAAAAACAAAATGGCCGCCATAGCTCATTGTTTGAAAATCGTAAAGGTGCTCTAAATCTTGAAATATTCCAGCTAGCTTCATCAAATTTGCACAAAAGCTATATGGCTAGAAAAGCTAGCCTGATAATAAATTTGACCTACTTCAAAAACAAAATGGCCGCCATATCGTATGTTTAATGTCAAATGGGATTATCCTATTAAAAAGGCCTTATATCTCCCCAAATATTGCTCCTAGAGGTTCGGAATGTGAAAACAACTTGTACGAAGTCATGGCCTGGTAATCTTTTCCATGTGTTGAATTTGACCTTTGACCCCTGCTTCAAGGTCGTCACACTAAAACGTCCTTATTTCTCCCATATTATTGGTGCTGTGGCTTCAGATTGTCAAGACAGACCATGAAAAGCAAAGGCTGTGGTCTAAAATTGTAAACAGCTTCCATGTGTGCATCTGTTTGTGCATCCGTCCGTGCATCCGTTTGTCAGGTTTCAGCATAAACCTTAATATCTTATTCATTTATAAAGACATCTTCATCAAATTTGCAAGGAATGTTTATGCAAAATTTTGGCCTCATTTTGAAAAACAAAATGGCCGCCATAGCCAATTGTTTAAAAATCATACAGTTGTTCTAAATGTCCAAAATTCCAGCTAGCTTCATCAAATTTACATTTTAAGAGGCCTTCTATCTCCCCTAATATTGCTCTTGCAGGTTCAGACCATTAAAACTCTTGGCCTTCAAATGTTTTGTCTGAGAAAAATTTTGGCCTTATTTTGAAAAACAAAATGGCCACCATATCCAATTATTTAAAATTCATTAAGATGCTCTAAAACGTGAAATATTGCAGCTAGGTTCATCAAATATGCACAAAATATATATGGCCAGGAAAGTTAAGCTGATAGTAATTTGACCTAGTTTCGAAGCCAAAATGGCTGTCTTATCACATGTTAAATGGGATTATCCTATTAAAAAGGCCTTATATCTCCCTTATCATTGCTAATAGGGGTTCCAAATGTGAAAACAACTTAAAGGAAGTAAAGGCCTGAGACTGCTGACTTTTACCTTTGACCCATTCTTCAATGTCAAGTGGGGTTATCTTACTATAAAGCCCTTATCTCATTTAGTTCTCCATTATTACTGATTCCAGGCGGGAGATACATGCTGCGGCAGTGGCCTTGTTGCAATAGCTTCACAGCCATAAGGTGGATTCTTTTCATAGTTGGCAGGTGTATGCATTAGCCGTGGGAAATTTTTCCGAATGTGCTGCGATGACATTTTAAACAATCAGAGAGGTCACATGACCAAAAATGCATTTTTGGGAAAGGCATCCTTTTCCGGATGATAACTTACGAAGCAGTTATCTATCCACTGAAATTTAGCAAATACCTTCCCTATATAAAGATCTGGGCGACATTAGATTTTGGCAGGGATAGATTAAGAAATGACCGAGTTATTGCATGATGATTAATTAAACATTAACAATTTTCTGAAGGGTCATAGGAAGCATTTTGAGAACTATTGTCAATAGACACACATAGATGCGAAACTTAAAAAATAAGATGTGTCTGGACAAGGTTACATGCTATATTCAACCATTTTCTGTCAGTTCTTTCAAGCTTTTTACAACTGTCGCCATTACTCACTCGATAACTTTTGTAGAAAATACTAGCCTTGACATCACAGGTTCATTAGTTTGTAAACAAAGTGTCGTAGTAAGCTATTTCATGTACAAACATTTATTTCTGTGTGTTGAAATGTTTTTTAACGCTCGACGATAGGAGAGGGTTATTGTAATCAGTTTGTTTCTGTCAGTCTGTCTGTCTGTCTGTCTGTGCACCGTTTCGCCCTTATAACTCAAAAACTATAACACCAATCGAGCTCAAATTTAGTGGGCAGGTATTTTATGGGGTACAGACGGATTCTTTCAAATTTGGTGTAATTTGTGTGAAAACTAAAGCCAGGAGAGAGTTTTTCTTATTTTTAATTGGGCTTTTACAGTGAAATCTGCTTCTCTGTCTGTGCACCATTTTGCCCTTATAACTCAAAAACTATAACTTCAATCAATCTCAAATTTGGTGGGAAGGTATTTCATGGGGTACAGACAGATTCTTTCAAATTTGGTGTTATTTGTTTGAAAATTAAAGCCAGGAGAGAGTTTTTCTTATTTTAATTGGGAATACACAGTGAAACTGCTTCTCTTCATCACATACGTAAAAATCAATATTTTGCTTTCTGATGATGTCATTACTAAGTGATGTCACAATGTAACTGCCATTGTGAGGTCACAAACCTAGCTTGTGATACTTGATGTCTTTAAGTAAAAATATTTCTTCTCATTGTATGTCTTGAAATTGACATAAACATAATAAAGAGGGAGGTGGTATATTCATCATTTTTATTAATTATTATTTCTGTTTTATTTTCTCTTTTTTCTTTCAATTCCTTGACAGTCCATCACAAAAAATTACCATGCATGATTTTCACCAAGAAGTGACCTTTAAGCAGAATTTTTACCTCCACCAGCAGTTTATGTTTTTGTGTGTTAATTGTTTATGTTTGTTAAGCGTCCCGCAAGGGACGCTTGTTTGAGTATGGGAGAGCTTCAGGCTCCGGCGGCTCCGCCGGCTCCGCATTTTGTTTTCCTTATAACTCTGTAACCGTTAGGCGGATTCTTTTCAAATTTGGCAGGTTTAGGCAGTAGCCCTGGGGAATTTTTTTGAATATGCTGCAGTGACATTTCAACCAATCAGAGAGGTCACATGACCAAAAATGTCTTTTTTCGATGGGGAAGCTTGTCCGGATGATAACTTGAAAGGAATTTTATCAATTCACCTGAAACTTGGCAAATACATTCATTCTATTAAAATCTGGAAATCATTAGATTTTGGCATTGATTGGTCAAGAAATGGCCGAGTAATTAATGATTAATTAATCATTACGAATTTTCCAAATAAGGAAAACACAAAAATGCTTATATCTCGAAAAACGTGCTAGATAGAGCGATTTCGACGAAATTTTTGACCCGCAGGGCATCTCTGCGGAGTAGTTTTCCCAATTTTCAAAAAATTTTTGTCTCGCCCAAAATGGCGGCCATTTTGAATTTTCGAAATTTTCGCAAAAATTGCAAAACACAAAAATGCTTATATCTCAAAAACCGTGCTAGATAGAGCAATTTCGACAAAATTTTTGACCCGCAGGATATCTCTGTGGAGTACTTTTCCCAATTTTCAAAAAATTTTTGTCTCGCCAAAAATGGCGGCCATTTTGAATTTTCGAAATTTTCGCAAAAATTACAAAACACAAAAATGCTTATATCTCGAAAACCGTGCTAGATAGAGCGATTTCGACGAAATTTTTGACCCACAGGGTATCTCTTCAGATTAGTTATCCCAATTATGAAAAAATTTTTGTCTCGCCAAAAATGGCGGCCATTTTGAATTTTCGAATTTTTCGCAAAAATTGCAAAACATAAAAATGCTTATATCACGAAAACCCTGCAAGATAGAGCGATTTCGACGAAATTTTTGACCCACAGGGTATATCTGCAGAGTAGCCATGCCAATTTTCAAAAAAATTTTGTCTCGCCAAAAATGGCGGCCATTTTGAATTTTCGAATTTTTCGCAAAAATTGCAAAACATAAAAATGCTTATATCTCGAAAACCCTGCTAGATAGAGCGATTTCGACGAAATTTTTGACCCACAGGGTATCTCTGCAGAGTAGCCATGCCAATTTTCAAACAAAAAATTTCTCGCAAAAAATGGCGGCCATTTTGAATTTTCGAATTTTTTGCAAAATTGCAAAACACAAAAATGCTTATATCTCGAAAACCGTGCTAGATAGAGCGATTTCGACGAAATTTTTGACCCACAGGGTATCTCTGCAGAGTAGCCATGCCAATTTTCAAAAACATTTTGTCTTGCCAAAAATGGCGGCCATTTTGAATTTTCGAATTTTTGCGCAAAAATTGCAAAACACAAAAATGCTAATATTTCGAAAACCGTGCTACATAGAGCGATTTCAACGAATTTTTTTATCTTCAGGGTATCTCTGCAGAGCAGCTATCCCAAAGAGCTTTCACTTGGTGAAGTTTCAGACCCATAGCTAATTGCTCACCTACTCAAAAAGAGTAAATGCGAATTACCTCTAAAAGTATTGCAGATGGCCAATTTTTCTCAAATAACTCATTCACCTACTTTTGGAAGAGCTTTCACTTGGTGAAGTTTCAGACCTGTAGCTAATTACTCACCTACTCAAAATGAGTAAATGCTAATTATCTCAAAAACTATTGCGGATACCCAATTTTTATCAAATAACTCATTCATGTACTTTTGGGAGAGCTTTCACATGGTGAAGTTTCAGACCTGTAGATGATTACTCACCTACTCAAAATGAGTAAATGCGAATTATCTCTTAAAAGTATTGCAGATAGCCATTTTTTCTCAAATAACTCATTCACCTACTTTTGGGAGAGCTTTCACATGGTGAAGTTTCAGACCCATAGCTAATTACTTACCTACTCAAAATGAGTAAATGCTAATTATCTGTAAAAGTATTGCGGATACCCAATTTTTATCAAATAACTCATTCATCTACTTGTGGGAGAGCTTTCACATGGTGAAGTTTCAGACCCATAGCTAATTACTCACCTACTCAAAATGAGTAAATGCGAATTATCTCTAAAAGTATTGCAGATAGCCAATTTTTCTCAAATAACTCATTCACCTACTTTTGGGAGAGCTTTCACTTGGTGAAGTTTCAGACCCATAGCTAATTACTCACCTACTCAAAATGAGTAAATGCGAATTATCTCTAAAAGTATTGCAGATAGCCAATTTTTGTCAAATTAATCATTCACCTACTGTTGGGAGAGCTTTCACTTGGTGAAGTTTCAGACCCATAGCTAATTGCTCACCTACTCAAAATGAGTAAACGTGAATTATCTCTAAAAGTATTGCAGATAGCCAATTTTTCTCAAATAACTCATTTACCTACTTTTGGCAGAGCTTTCACTTGGTGAAGTTTCAGACCCATAGCTAATTACTCACCTACTGAAAATGAGTAAATGTGAATTATCTCTAAAAGTATTGCAGATAGCCAATTTTTCTCAAATAACTCATTCACCTACTTTTGGGAGAGCTTTCACTTGGTGAAGTTTCAGACCCATAGCTAATTACTCACCTACTCAAAATGAGTAAATGCGAATTATCTCTAAAAGTATTGCAGATAGCCAATTTTTCTCAAATAACTCATTTACCTACTTTTGGCAGAGCTTTCACTTGGTGAAGTTTCAGACCCATAGCTAATTACTCACCTACTGAAAATGAGTAAATGTGAATTATCTCTAAAAGTATTGCAGATAGCCAATTTTTCTCAAATAACTCATTCACCTACTTTTGGGAGAGCTTTCACTTGGTGAAGTTTCAGACCCATAGCTAATTACTCACCTACTCAAAATGAGTAAATGCGAATTATCTCTAAAAGTATTGCAGATAGCCAATTTTTCTCAAATAACTCATTCACCTACTTTTGGGAGAGCTTTCACTCTGTGAAGTTTCAGACCCATAGCTAATTACTCACCTACTCAAAATGAGTAAATGCGAATTATCTCTAAAAGTATTGCAGATAGCCAATTTTTCTCAAATAACTCATTCACCTACTTTTGGGAGAGCTTTCACTTGGTGAAGTTTCAGACCCATAGCTAATTACTCACCTACTTAAAATGAGTAAATGTGAATTATCTCTAAAAGTATTGCAGATAGCCAATTTTTCTCAAATTAATCATTCACCTACTTTTGGGAGAGCTTTCACTTGGTGAAGTTTCAGACCCATAGGTAATTACTCACCTACTCAAAATGAGTAAATGCGAATTATCTCTAAAAGTATTGCAGATAGCCAATTTTTCTCAAATAACTCATTCACCTACTTGTGGGAGAGCTTTCACTTGGTGAAGTTTCAGACCCATAGATAATTATTCACCTACTCAAAATGAGTAAATGTGAATTATCTCTTAATAGTATTGCAGATAGCCAATTTTTCTCAAATAACTCATTCACCTACTTTTGGAAGAGCTTTCACACACGAAAATGAAAAATTGTGAATATCTCGGAAAAGCTATTTCTTCTGCTTTAATGCTCGGCGGGAGATACACACCGCAGCAGTGGTCTTGACAAAAATTTTTGTCTCCCCAAAAATGGTGGCCATTTTGAATTTTCAAAGTTTTTGCAAAACACAAAAATGCTTATATCTCGAAAACCGTGCTATATGGAGCGAACTCAACAAAATTTTGGACCTGCTGGGTATCTCTGCACAGTAGCCATGCCAATTTTCAAAATATTTTTGTCTCGCCAAATATAGCGCACATTTTAAATTTTTTTATTTTTTGCAAAACACAAAAATGCTTATATCTTGAAAACCGTGCTAGATAGAGCAGACTGCGCTGACTTTGGTTGCCACAACAGTATAAGGCTAGAAACGAAGCATTTTCTTAATACTTTAGCACTCACCTTTATATCCTTTTCGGGACGCTTTGTTTTTGCTATTCAAAAACATTATCTTTTTTTTTGCGAGCGATCCTCTAGTTTTATTTTGTGTGTGTGTGTGTGTGTGTTTAGATTACTCTAAAACTAATGAACAGATCTTTATTTAAAAATTTGTGAGTAGGACCTGACTGAAGGAAGAAGTTACTAAAAGAAAGATCAGGATCTTATTTTAGATACAAAAAATTCATGATTTTTCAGAGGTCCCATTTCAATGTATTTTTAATGACTGTAGCTTTCTACATGATATTTCTATGAAAATTAATTTACATGTTTGGTTTTATTTTATTGTCTTCCTTACAATATTTTATATCACTTGAGAGACTGGTCACATGGAGTCGAGCGTTTTGCTCTCTCTGAGTGCATCTTGTTTTTGTTGATATAATACATCAGTCTGGCACAGTAAATTACAAAATTAGCCTTGATAAGATTGTTGATATTTTTCCAAATAAAAATATATATGTTTGAAGAGGAAATATAGTCAAACTGTCTTTTCATGTATCAACATTTACAAAAGTACGCATTTTTCAGTGTTTTTGAATGCAATTTATTTGCTATAATATATCAGTGTGCAACAATGAACTACACAAATAGCCTTTGGAGACCTTTATATAACTCTCATATTAAAAATTATATGTTCGGGAAGTAGGAACAAGTTTCATAAATAACACATGTACATGTATTGTACATATATCCTGGACCATTTTTATGATAAATTTGAATAGATTTTTCCTTGTTTTAAAAACTTATCTTCCCTCAAAATAATCATTAAATAAATACTGAATCAATATATGGGAAATTGGGCCCATGCAAGGATGTGTAATGTTCACTCTGTAACCAGAACCATTACAAGATTTTCAACCACAAAACCTATAAATAGATCTGACTGTGTAGATATTGTGCCAACCTCGGGTATTTTTTTTTTGAGGCAATGTTTAAACTATGTAAGAGGTTAGCCTTTACACAAGCTATCTACATGACTGAAATTTACTTACATATACTTTAAAAGGTGTCATTAAAGAGTACTGTCACTAATTTTTGCCTCTGACACCAATATATGTCTAAATATGTTGCATTAAATCCAAATAAATTCAATTCAGTTCCATTTACAACAATGTTGAGTGTAGTTTTGGCCATATCTGTCAATATTCTTTCAAAAGTTCAGTTTTGAATTTAATATCGCTACAGCTCGTAGAATATTTAATAAAGTGTTTCCTTATATTACAGAATTTTACTGGTTTAGTACTTTCTGACAAAGCCAACTCTAAGCTTTTGAACTGATACACATACAATTGTAATATTTAGTCCTTGTAATTTGAGTCTTTATAAAGACTGTGAAGTTATTTAGCAGAGGAAGAAAGTGAGAACTGGAATTATATATTCCAAGTTAAACAAGTGCACACATATTCCTTACGCTGGCTGACTTTATCTAAATGTTTATATTAACTGAGATGGTTGTAAAAACCAGAGAAAAATGAGGTGACAGCTAGCTGATAAAAAGCAGCAACATGTGAATAAATAAGATTGATGGGCTGTTTTTGCTTTTATGTAAACTAAAACTTTAAAAAAAGAAAAATACTTGCACCAACTTAATTGCCTCAATGTGCAAACCTAAACAAACTTCGCTATGAACCTGTGACGTCATCAATCATCATCTACGAGAAAAACAACATGTCGGGCTTTTCACAGCACTCGGGATTTTTACTTTTTAGATTGTCATTTGTGACTCTTCTACCATATATTTCTTAAAAACAACCATAGCTTCCATTTCATTAAGTGTTTATTCACTTAACAAAGGTAAATTCACAGTTTTCATGAAAAATGCTTCCTATGACCTTTAACGAGTAAAACACAAAACTGCTTGTATCTCCTTAACCATGTGAAATAGAAAACCAAACTACTCTCCAATTTTCAAAAAAAAATTCTCCTCCCAAAAAATGGGGGTCATATTCAATGTTCGCATTTTTGACACAAAATGAAAAACACAAAATTGGAAATATAGGCTCATAAGGTACACATGTCGAACAATACTGATATATGAGTATGTATGAAAGCACACATTTACCCTTCCCAAAAATGGGGGTCATTGTCAATTTTCAAATTTGTGACAAAAAGTACAAAACACCAAATTGCCTCTGTCTCCTTAACCATGCAAGATGGAGCAATTTCATTAAAATTTTTGAAACTCACTGTATCCTAGATGACTACCCTGCCCAAGATCCACTTTTCCTATATTCTGGCTTTCTTGAGCTGTAAGCAGAACTTTCTTACATGATTAAGCTGCCATTATTTTTCCTTTTTGGGACGCTTTGTTTTTGCCATGCAAAAATAATCGCTTTGCTTTGCAAGTGATCCTCTAGTTATTATTATTTCTTGTAGAGATTTGGCATGTAAAAACAACTTGTGGGAAACCATTTGATGCAAATCTTCTAAATTTTAAAAAGGACTATATCTTACTATTACTTGTATAGGTTTGGAATGTTGATAAAATTTATAGAAAACCCTGGCCTGTGGATCTTTAGTCCTCTTTCAAGGTCAAACAACGAAACTGAACTTTCAAAGGCCTTTATTTTAAGTGTTCATATAACTTACAGAAAACCTAGGCGGCACTTGTTATGATTTCCCACAGGGTTTCAAAGTTGGTATGTCACTAAGGCAGTGACTATTTACATGTGCACACAATGAATTTGTAAGCCTGTAGGTCATTGTGTAGCTGACTAATAGATACTTTGACTGAGTCACTATTGAGTAAATCACTTGAAACTGAAAAACTATTGCTTCAAGAGGTTTCCTACGTAATACCAACCCATGGGATATCATTAGCTGCGCATCTATTGATGGAATCACTATTGACATTTGGCCCCTTATTCAAGGTCAAACAATTGTTATAAAACTAAGGTGCCATTATTCCGCTTACTGCAGGTCTCAATTATAAAACCAACCTGTATGAAATCATAAGCTGTGAATTTCTTTAAGATCTCATATTGTACCATGAACTCCTCCTTCACAGTAAAACCACGTTAGTAAAACCTTAAAATGCCTTGATCTCGTTTGTTATTGCTTTGCTATGTTTGGGGATAAACTGCCAAGCGAGCTGCAAATTTCTTTTTTCTTTCCACCTTGAAGTTCCAATACAAGGGAAGTTATGGCCATCTTACAGTAAAAATGGGGGTTTCAGCCTCCAAGTGACTTAACTGTTCAATCACATCAGTTTCATTTGAATTTGACACATTAATTGTTTAAACTTAGATAAAGCAAGAATTTTATGATCTTTTTACATAGAGTTCTGTATTTAAGACGCTTTGGCTATCTTAACATAATATATATAGTTTTTGCTCTCACCTCATTGAGTTCATCAAACTTTTAAAATAACACTTGGAACATATATACTTAAATCATATTTTCTGATCTTGCAAACTTAACCTCCTAGTGTTTATGAAGTTATGTCAGCTTCAAAGAAGAAAATGAGATATTTAGCACCCACTGATGTCATTAACATATTTTAGTTGATCAGTGTACATATATAAATTCCCCATTTTAAGTGCATTAAAAACCCACTTTTATTGCGCTACAATAGCTTACCATGTGGGACTTAATGCTGTTCTCGAATGGCCACAAGGCATTATGGCCAACGTTTAAGAAAAATAGACATTTATAGTTGATCGTAGCCTCAAGTTGTCATGACATGATAACCTCTGACCTTTCGCCCTACTTTCTCGTTGGCCATGTGAACTGGTAGCTTTCTGTAAATTATACAGACACTTTCATTTATATCTAAGCATATATGTATTGTTGGAGGTTTATTTTTGGTTATTTCTTTTATTATATAACATAGATTATTCTGTAAAATTTCCATTTTGACAGGATAAGTATTTTCTTTAATATTGTGTGTTTTGAGTTTTCCTCGGTTCAGGCTTTTTAGTGCGTAATTTTATGGCGCTTAAAATGTCTTCTCAGCAATCAAATTTAGTGCGTAATTTTATGGCGCTTAAAATGTCTTCTCAGCAATCGAATAAAGACAAACCAAGATCTAACCTTCAAACCGAGGATATGGATGTGGACTATGGTCCAGCATTTCCTCCAGGTCTCGGATCTGATCATCAGAATTTCTCGGATCAGAACTCTAAAGCATCCGAGTTACCTTCTAAGAAGGCCTCGGATGGACATAAAAGACACTCTCGCTCTCAAAGGAAGCATGATGTTGGTCCAAGATCTGCCTCAGACCAATACTCGGATGAATCCGACCAACCTCAGATGTCTGCCAAACCCAAAAAACATGCTGACAAGAGTAAATATAAATCTAGGTCCAGATATGTTTCATCTTCCTCAGAGGAAGATCAGCCTTCTATGGTTAAACACAGGTCTTCTAAGCCCTCTGGGGCTCAGCCCTCTGGGACTAACTCTGATCGAGACCAATCTCAACATGATCCAGACCCTCCTTATTATAGGGAAGTAGCCCTGGCTGACATTCCCTCCCAGTATACTGAAGAGGTGGACACTTTTAGGCGCATTCTTTCCCTCCCTGACCCCAGAGAATCTATGCCTGATGAGAAAGGCTGTCAGGAGCTAAAACCAAGAGGTCCTTCTTCCATGCTCCCCCTTAGCTCTGTTATCAAGGATGCCTTTGATAAATTTGAGCATGACTTCAAGGCCGCTAATTTACCTGAAGGTAAATATATCAAACCTCCTCCTGCCACTACAAAGTGGTACAAGGTGGGACAGCCCTGTTATGAGGAGAAAATGCAGGAGTTGAATACAGATTTTTCAAAAATCTGCATTACTCCAAAACCCTCTGGGGCCCCTATGGGCAAGGTTCCCCTACCAACTCTTAAGGAATTGGAACACCAAGCTAGGCAAAATATATCCACTGCTGCATTTGCCAAGACTTCATCTTTTTGCAATGTCACTTTTAAGAAATGCCAACATAGTCTGAAGTCGACCTTCAAGAAGTTCAAATCTCAGATTCAGAAAGGTGCCAATCCTGAGAAAGCAGCCAAATGTGGATATCAAGAAGCCTGTGAATACCTAGATCTATGGAATAAGATTTTTCTTATTCAACACAGAGCTTTCACATGCCTTAGCAAATCCTTGGCCCATATACTCCAGAGGGAGTTATATTCCATGGGTAACACCGGCTTGCTCAGGCGTGAAGCCGAAATGACCCTTCTGCATCCACATCTAGGGGAAACGAGATGCCAGGAACTCAGGAACTCACCCTTTTGGCATTCTTCCTTGTTCCAGTCTCAACTTGTGAAGGAGGGAGAAGACTTCCTCCTCAAAAAAGGCACCTCTAAAGACTCTCAGGGTTTCGCACCCTATCAAAATAAACCCTTTCTGTAGAGGCTCCTACAGGAAACACCCCAATCGTTTTCCTCAGGAAGGGGGAAACCGAACTTCAGAGGCTCCAAGGGTCATTTTGACCCCACAATAGGGGACGAGGGCATGGAAACCCCACCCCACCCCCAATGACTCCTTCAAAGCCTCCCTCAGTCCACCAGTAGGAGGTCACCTCCGTTCTTTTAGAAGAGACTGGCAAACAAACAAATGTTCATCAGACGTGTTAAACATTATCACCAATGGCTACGTACTGCCATTCCTCTCAACCCAAACTTGGTCAGACTTCCTCTGATTCTATCAGAATACAAGGCCCTTCAAAAAACCAAGCTCTAGCTGATTGTATGATGATTGTAAAGGAAGTGAAGCTAATGGCCGTCTCCAGAGGACTCGCACTTCACCAATACCTGGACAACTGGCTGATCAGGTCCCAGTCTCAGGAGGATTTATTTATTTATTTGGGGTTTTACGTCGCTTTCAACACTGTACAGGTCATATCACAACGGGTAGTTGGAAGGGCAGAGGAAACCAGTGCATACAGTTTGTTAGGGTTCTGTACTGTAAACTGCCGACCAACGGCAAGCAACTACCAGCTTTCCCACTTGAGGCCATGCCGGGAATCGAACACCGGCCTCAGAGGTGGGAGGCGCGAGTGTTACCACTCTGCCACTGTGGCCCCCCCAGTCTCAGGAGGAAGCCCAAGTGAACACTCAGGCAATGGTAGACCTAACCCAGTCCTTGCGGTGGATAATAAATAAGGAAAAATCATAACTGAAACCTACTCAGGTGTTTGTGGGCTACGAATACTATCTAGATTCAGCCCTTGTAAAACCCATTCAAGAGAGATGGCTCAAACTTCAGGATTTGATCCTATGACTCAAGTCAAAACATGTTTTGACTGCAAGATGTTTGATGTTGCTAATTAAGCAGCTCATCAGGGACGCTTATTTGTTTTCACCGAAGTTCGACTGATCACCGCCGCCGCCGCCGGATTATGGTCTCCCTTGAATAACTTCTTGGCCTTTCAAAATTTTTTTTCCTTCTTATCTTTCTTAAAAACTATAGGGGCGGGACAAATTTTTGGAATACTTTACGCAGACCTTAAGCTTTACTTAAGGTAACCTTAAGCATCACTCAAAAACACCCCGTCATCGCGTTTCGGAAAAAACCACACACACCTGTGCTATAAAACTTAACAGGTACATTCTAGACCAAATTTCCAAGGTCGGAAAGGATTTTCTCATCAGTCGGACCATAAATGCCTGAACTGGAGGCGTTGTATTTCCTAAATTTTTAAAAAATGGGTAGTTGATCTGTATCTCAAAAACGGTCAGGATTTCGGCGTTTTGTTGGATAACTTATTCAGCTACTTTTTGATAATCTTTCACATGCTGAAGTTTTAGCTCTGTATCTGCA
This sequence comes from Sabellastarte sp. h YS-2021, assembly GCA_964017235.1. NCBI lineage: Eukaryota > Metazoa > Annelida > Polychaeta > Sabellida > Sabellidae > Sabellastarte > Sabellastarte sp. h YS-2021. The sequence goes on from OZ024928.1 coordinate 146,224,578, forward strand.
AACTTAAGGTCACCTTAATGACCAAAACGTGGGTTTTAATCCTCCAGTTCACTTAGTTTTCCACTTTTTTCAACCAAACTTGGCATATATATTAAGATTTACCAAAGGATTATCCCGACTTTATGGTGACCTTAAACTGTTAATATTTTTGGGGCTATGGCCCCCCCTAAAGTCATCAAATTGGAATAAAACTGTCTGGCCCCTTTATTTTTCCATTTTTTTTTTGATATTGAGGTACATCAAAAGAACACTCTTACTACCTTATGATTCAAATATTAATAATGTTAGGGCCATCTGAAACTTAAAATGTAGAGTTTTTCAGCCCTGAGCTTAGTCAATGTGTACATTTTTTCAAATAAAACTTGGGACATTTATAAAGGTTGGCAGAAAGGACATTCAGATTTTATGGTCACCTTAAAGTCCCAATATGAATGAAGTTATGGTCACCTTTCAGTGAAAAAAGGTTTTCGGCCTCCAGCTATCTTATTGTTCAACTGACCTGAGCTAAACTTTGTACACTTATAAAGGATGAGAAAAGGGACTTTCTCATTTAATGGTCACCTTAAAGTCCCAATCTGAATGAAGTTATGGTAACCTTTTAGTGAAAAAGGAAGTTTTCGGCCTCCAGCTATGTTATTGTTCAACTGACCTCAGCTAAACTTTGTACACTTATAAAGGATGACAAAGGGACATTCTCATTATATGGTCACCTTAAAGTCCCAATATGGATGAAGTTATGGTCACCTTACAGTGAAATTATGGAGTTTTTAATATCCAGCTATCGTATTGTTCAGCAGAGCTCAGTTAAATTTTGTACACTTTTAAAGATGACAATAGGTTATTCTTATTTCCTTTCCACTTGCAGTTCCAATACACGTACAGTCATGGCCATCTTGACGTGAAAATGAGGGTTTTCAGCCCCTAACTGATTTGTTGTTCAGTATCATCAGTTAAACTTGACATTGATTTTAAGTAAGATTTTGTATAACACTTCACTTAAAATTCCTTTACTTAAGAGGCTTTGGCCATCTTAACATGATAAATATATACTTCTTGCTCCCTCCTCATTTATTTAACACTTTTATAACCACACCTGGCATATGTATACTTAAAAAATATTTATGCTATCTTGTTTATGAAGTTATAACATCTTCAAACTTAAGAAAAAAATGAGGTATTTGTGATGCACTGATGTGGTTATTAACATATTGCAACTGATCAGTGTTCACATAATACAAATTCTCAATTTTAGGCAGATTAAAAAAAACACATTCTTCTGATTCCATTCTTTTGGAATTGTGGGTATAACTTTTCCTTTTTGGAAAAAAGCTTCAATTGATTCAACTTTTGTTTTGCAGAAGGAGTTGATGATCTAGCTACTTGTTCACATAGACTATGTAAATTGGTCAAATGTACAGACCTGACATCTTTCACAATATAACATGACTGAAAAAAAAACCACTTTCTCATAAATTTTTTTCTTGTACAGCATTTTATGTATCTCCAGCTGAGTGGAAATGAATGACTTGTCCTTTTCTTCTTCCTCCCCCCAACTCTGTATTTGCTTTTGTGTGATCTCTATCAATTCATGCAAAGTCTTTCTATGCAGAAAGAACCCCCCCCCACTCCCCTTTAGTGCACATAAAAAGCAAGTGAAAAAAAGAATGGCCTCAGTGTGGGTAGGAAGGGTGGATGGAGTGAGAGAGTGTTTTTCTGTGGCTTAGATGACAGATATATATATATATGTGTGTGTGTGAAACAAAAGTGGAAAAAAAGTGCAATATTTATGCTGTTCTTTCGAATGTACATTGTTTTCTTTTACTTTCATAATTCATAAATATTGCAATATATAAACTCATACTTTTCTTTCCCAATAAATCCAGTAACATTTTTCTAGCCCTATAGCTTGACTTGTTTGTAACTTGATTTTTCTTGTAAGCAATAACTCTGAAGCAAAATCATTAACTTTTGAACAAAAAGTCTTAAGCACTTTGGTTCACTGGATTTTATTAGTGTTTTTGTTAAGTTTTTAGTTGAAGCACAATCAGTAATTTTAAACAATAGTTCTTAAGCATCTTAGTCCACTGCATTCAATTAGTGTTTTATACTTAAGTCTGATACCAAGGACATTTTGAACAGAAATTTCTGTGCTCAATGTACCCTTACACTTGAGACCTCTTCTCCGAGAACATTCCCAAAGAATGTAGGATATACAGAATCCGGGGAAAAAATGCCTCCTGGACAAAATGCCTCACAGAAAAAAATGCCTCCTGGAAAAAATGCCTCCTGGATATTTTGTGACTAGGAAAAAAAAGGCTCCTGAGAAAAAAAAAGTTATATCAACTTGTAATCATGTTACATATGAAACCTACAACGTATAATATCAAAAACATGTTAATTTCAAATATGTACAGTCAAAACCAGAACGTACAATATTACGAAGTACAAATTACAAATATCTTCTTGAAACGGTATCCCTTCGGCTGTACTCTGGACCATTTTAAAAGCAGGATTTATGGCTGTGAGGTTTTTTGATGAAATAGTTGTGGCCTTTATGGCTTACAATATGCATTCTTATCAAATTACAACATAGGTTATCCCCTCTGTAAGGAGTTGATCGCAGTTAGATGCACTAGGAGGGGCAGAAATGTAATTACAAGAAAAACACGACACCTGTCATAATGGAAACCAGGGATGAACAGCCAGCCAAAAGAGTGAGAAGCACCAGCAAAACCTTACTAGAGAAACTTACATACCTTTGTACAGCTAAGCAAAATCGGTCAAAGACTGTGAATTTTCGGCAGGCATTGGTGACTATAAGACTCAAGTCGAAAAATGAAGATGCCTCTGAAGTTGTAATGTGAACCTGTAGTGTTATGATACTTGAAAGAACTTTTTTTCTTAGGAGGTATTTTTCGTGGTCGCAAAATATTCAGGAGGCATTCTTTCTTGGAGGTATATTTCCTAGGAGACATATTTTCTAGGAGGCATTTTTTCCAGGAGGCAGTTTTTCCGTGCATCGGATATACATTCTTTTGAGAAGTAAATTTCACACCTACAATTTCACTTCTGCGAAGCTGTAGTCGTTCTTTAATTTGTTAAATATAGTAACATACACAGTGCAATAAACTTTACATTTTCTATTCCTTATCATGCATATTTTGACATCTTTAACAGATTACTTCTCACTTCTTCATCAGGGCCGCTTTGTTTGTGTCAGCAAAAACATTTTTCTAGTTGGGTTGCTTGCCTCAATGGAGAAAATGGTCCCGGAGGGATGCCTTCACATGAGGCCCTTTCAGTTTCACCTCAAGGAGCACTGGAGATATCCTCAGTCTCTGGACAGCCTCCTTCCTTGGACAGAAGCCATTTCAGTACACCTAGACTGGTAGCAAAATCCCTCAAACGTGATGAGAGGTGCAGACCTTCATCCCAAAGACCACAGTATCCAACTCTTTACAGACGCCTCAAATGAAGGTTGGGGTGCTCACTTAGATCAAAATTCTACAAAGGGTCTGTGGTCAGACCGAGAAAAAAGGCTACACATAAACGTCCTAGAATTGAAGGCAGTCTCTCTGGCCCTTCAAAGCTTCAAAGAGCAGTTCCAGAACCAAACAGTGCTAGTTGCAATGGACAACTCAACAGTGGTAGCCTACATAAACAAACAAGGAGGATCTCACTCAGCAGAGATGTGTGCTCTCCTGTGGAAGATCATGACCTGGTGCCATCACTATCACATAACATTCAAAGGCAGACACATTCCAGGGTGCCTGAATGTGATGGCCGACCTTCTGTCCAGGTCAAACCAAGTGCAGTCAACAGAGTGGTTCAAACAGATCTGCCAAAAGTGGTTCACACCTCATGTAGACTTATTTGCCACTCATCTGAACCACAAACTTCCACTGTGCGTATCTCCTGTCCCAAACCCAAAGGCTTGGGACATAGATGCTCTGAACATAAACTGGATGGGTCTCACTGCCTATACTTACCTTCCGACAGCTCTCCTTCACAGGGTGATCCAAAGAATCAGGCAATCCAGTTGCCTGATCATCGTAATAGCCCCAGGCTGGCCAGGGATGCCCTGGTTTTGGGACCTAGTGCAGCTCTCAACAGAGATCCCACTACAACTTCCAGTGTCAACAACTCTTCTCAAACAGTCCCACAATTATGTCAATTATGTGTTCCACAGCAATCCACAGCATCTCAACCTCCACGCCTGGTCTCTAGGAGTTGACAGCTCCCAGAACAAGGCTCTGTGGAAGTGGCAGAGAGAATTACTGCACCTCAGAGGTCATCAACAAGAACCATCTACAAGTCAAAGTTGGCCTTATTTGAAAAATGGTGGAGAGAAAATTCGGTGGACTTTTTCATGTACCTGTACCAAGATCTAAACAGGTGCCCCTCGACCATCGATGGTTACAGGACGGCCATTGTTGACACCATATTGCACAAAGTTCAGACCTTCGTAGGTTACTCTCCAGCTTTCATAGTTCCAAAAGTTCCAGGAATCTTCCTAAGTGGAACCTTTCTGTTGTTCTCAATGAGCTCACAAAAGCACCCTTTGAGCCTATGAAAGACAGACCTCAAACATCTTACTCTCAAGACTGCTTTCTTGCTAGCTTTGGCCTCCAGCAAGCGCCGCAGCGAAATCCATGCCTGGGTTACAAACAAAGTATCTAATCTAGGCCAATGGGAAAGGTTGCCTTGTTCCCTTCTTCTGACTTCATAGCCAAAAACCAACTAGCAAGAGAAGGTTCTCAAAGTGTGTCTCCGGTGACTATTCCTGCTTTGACTACCATTGTACATAGACAATTCAAAGAAGACAGGACCCTGAGGTACTATTTGGATCGAACCAAAGACCTGAGAGGGTCTCGATCCCTCTTCATCTCCTTCAAGAAAGGACATACCTCAGACATCAGACCCGCTACTCTCTCTTCCTGGTTGAAACAAACCATTCCACTTTGTTATAAACAAGCAGACCAATAAGCCTTGGACTTGGTCAGGCCTTTGCGGTCTCTAAGGTTTTTTTACGGTGGGGTATCGGTGGACCAAATCATGCAAGCCTGTCACTGGAAAGCTCACAACACATTTACAAATTTTTACCTAAAAGACCTTACTTGGTCAGACAACGACAACAATATGTGTCTGGGACCAGTGGTGGTGACACGACAAGTCCTACATCCTTCCCCTCAGACCAGTTGTCCTCGGAAAGAAAAAGGGGGGGCACATCCGCTACAACCAAGTCTTCAGGAGTCTAATCCCAGTATCTAGGTATAGTTTTACCTCTCAATATGTTACGGGTAAGATCATTTTGTATTTTAGTTTATCAAATACAATATGTATTAAGGATTTATGAAAGTTGTCATTAATCTCATATTCGGTGGCAAAAATTTATGAGAATTCCAACCATTGGGCTGGTTTGTCACTCGTGGAGAGCCCCTAAGGACCCTTAGACCTCTAAGTGAGCACTGCTGCAGTTCTGTCCTACAATCAAAACATCTTGGCAGTTTTTAGCACTGTCTTCCATTCTATTCAGGTTTTTGGCTCTCTACAGGCCCGGTCTTCGGGATTGGAGCACTGTAAATGGGACTCAGACTGGTACACCAGGCGGTTGCATTTAGCATTAAGTCCCACATGGTAAGCTATTATAGTGCAATAAAATTGAAAATTTTAATTACGTAAATGTAGCTTTTATAAGCTACAAGCTTACCATGTGGGACTTAGAAGAGTCCCACCCTGCCTCCCCGCTGTTTACAGCTGAGGGGTAGGTTTAAAACTTTCAACAAGAAAGTAGGGCAAAAGGTCAGAGGTTATTATGTGACGACAACTTGAGGCTACGGCCAACTATAAATGTCTATTTTTCTTAGTTGGCCATGATGCCTTGTGGCCATCTGAGAACAGCATTAAGTCCCACTTGGTAAGCTTGTAGCTTATAAAAGCTACATTTAAGTAATTAAAATTTTCAAATTCTTCTGGTTCCATTCTTGTGGAATATAACCTTTCCCTTTTGGAAAAACCTCTCTTTTAGGTTAAATTTGCAAGCGTTATAAGATTACTGGCCGTTTATTGACACCGTTTATTGAGACATTTACCTGTTCTTTCAGAAGATAATATGACAAGAAAAGACAATTTATTGTATAGTTTTTCTTGTACATATGTATTATATACTAGAAACACTATTATTATCTCTCTTTACAGTGAATTTATTAACAAGAGGATACCCGTTAAAGTAGCAGAATTAAAACTAAGTTAGATTGTCCCTCTTTTGTTTCTGCTCCAACCCTGCATTTGCATTGTTGTGTTCTCTTTCTGGGAAGGAGATTCATGGAATTTCCCACTCACTCGCTTAGGCTCTGCTGTGTTTTGTGAGTTACATAGTTTGTTTGCAAACTGTGAGTGAAAGATCTGAGAAGTGTTATCAAGATGTATTTATTTCTTTTGATTAATGTAAATGCTTACAGCTAATCTTTTGGGGAAACAATATAAACAAGGATATTAATTTTAGGTATATGGAAGTAGAGCCTTGTGGAAATAATATCTTGTGGAAAAATGCTTGTCTGTTTTGAGAGAATGGAAAAAGGTTTTATGTAAAAAACCTTCCATGTTTTCACATTGACATACGACAATTTTGAGTCACAATTTAAGTTATTGTTTTTTTTTTGTTTGTTTTATTTATGAGTTTATTAGCATAATACAGTATTATAGAATAAAATATGTGATAGGAAATGTGTCTAAAAAGTAATTAATTGCAACTGGTAAGAGTAGAATTCTTCAAGAGAATATTGAAAGGTCCATTACAGTATTAACTATAATGACTTGGAGCAAGCAGACAAAAATAAGCCTTTCAGAACTTAAATGTTTTGTCCTTAATAGAAAGTAATAACTACATTGCTGTCCAATGGCACTTAATTGCAGCAAATACATCCTGTAAACAGCCTATAAATGCATTCAAGAGCTAACTTCTGAAGCAGTGTCATTTTTGACCCATTAACAAGTACTCAGTTAAAGGGCCAATGGAACCAAAAACATATATTTCAGATATTGATTTATTCCTGTATTTCAAATCATATAAACCAAAACTAAAAACCCACAAAAGTGTGTTATGTTCACCACCTTCACTTAAAGCTTGGAAAGTGAGAGTCTGCCTCATTTGAATATTTCACCCAAGATTTATTTATGCTACACCACCACATGAACCCATCACTGCACACACACTGCTGTCCAGTACATGATGTTTTATTTCAGATTTCTGTTTTGTTACTGTTTCTATTTTGTTTCTAGTATATTTCAATATGTTTATTTTGAACATCATGAAAATGTGAAACAACTAATAAAACCAAAGTATGAGTACCAGAAACTAATATGTAAACTTCTGGAATTAAACTGAAATTTATTAAGCAGTTGAGTTCCTTTCTTAGGCTTTTTAAAACTATGTAAATTATTCATAAGCACATGTTTCTGTTATTATTTCAGATGTAACATGAAAATGTTTTAATTTTTACTCTTTATACATTTATTAGTTCCGATTTAAACAGATCAGTAAATCAGTTGTTGGATAACAATGATTTTTAAAGAAAAAAAGCTCATTGTTCAAAGATAAGGACTTCTATTTGGGTTTTATTAAATAATTTTGTGTTCTTAAAAACCAGTATAAAATACGAAAAATGAACAAGCAGTATGTCTTGTTTATTGTGGGACTTTTGCTATTACAAGTGAAAAGTTTCACAGCCAGACAAATATTGTCTCTATATAGTGGAAATATTTATGTAACTGGGTAAATGTAAAAAAAGAAAATAAAAAAGCAAAGAAGTTTACATCTCATAAGAATATTAAAGTTTTGTACATTACATTGTACAAATTTTTGAGATTTCATAAAAGCACAATAAGATTATTTTTCCAAAATATAAGAGGATTAAGAGATTATAATAAAGGAATTAAGTAAACTAACATATGTGCTCTCCTAAATTAGCTTTTTGAACTATGGGAAATTCCTAATAAATACGATTATTTTTAAGATTATTTTATTAGTTTAGTCTGTTGCATAATGTTTGAGTTTGTCTCATATTATGATATATGAAACCTTTCAAGACAGAATTAAATTATCTCCTTGTAAGATAATTTTACTAAACCAGGTATTTTTCAATAGAAAATGTTACCTGAAACCTTAATTATTTACTTCACCTTTACAGCAATTTCTATATAACAGAGTTCTACTTTCAAAACAAATCTCAAATAAAGTGGGCTAAACATACACTGCCTAACATAAATATATTTTTATATATATTTTTCCACAACTATCCTGTTGGGGCTTCTCTGGATGTAATTTAGTGATAGTTACACAATATATATACAATGAACAGGCATAAAAACCCTTTATGAAAAACAATGTATGGATGTCTCTATCTATAGTTAATTATACTTACTTTATCATTATAAATCTATGATTAAATATCTCCTGGAAAAGTTTCTGTCAGGGAAAAAGGCCCCTCAAAACAATCCCTCCTGAATATTCTGCAATTTACAAAACTACCTAAATAGAAAAAAAATAATGTTTTAACTCAAAATTTCCTTTTTGCCACAAATACAATAATATTTTGCCGCACTCTCAATCGACTTAATTTGTTTTTTCTAAAGGGCATATATTTATTTCTATAGAATACAAATAAAGATGCATATTTTATAGGTGGAATTTCTCCACAAGCATTTATTTCTAGCAGGTAAATTTTACAGCTGCAAGTTCTTTTCTGCTAATCTATAGCCCTTGTTTGGTCAACTTTGTAAAATATACAACCTTGTAAAGCACAATAAAGCTCACATTCTTCTGACAGCCTGATATTTCAACTGTTACAGTTTTGAAATAGCCAACTTTGCCAGCAGATACAAAACACACTAAAAGTTTACATTCTGCTTACAGTCTGATACCACAACTACAGGTTTTTATAACCCACGTCACTATCAGAGCTGCTTTGTAAACCTCTCTCAGCCTTGTTTCTGGTTAATATGTCATCTTGAATTGTCTTGGTTTAATGTTTTGACTTTACATAGATTTTCTCTCTCTTGAACATTATTTCTAATGCACCTTCACATAACTTACCTTGTTCTGGAACTCTGTTGATCATTTATCAAATGCAGCCAGGACTCATTAAGCAAATTTAACCCAGTAAACATTACAAACATTTATAAACCTAACTATGAACAGTTTATTTAAGGTTTAAAATGATGGGCTCCTAAACGTTCGCCTATAAACATGTATCAACGTTTAAGCATAAACGTTTATAAACAGTGATACATAAACATTTATAAACATTTGTACACTGTTAAAAATGTTTATAAACATTTTCTACATCAACCACAGTTCACTACCCTTTATAGGTTCAAGTATCCAGCATGATTCAAGGGAGAATGTAAACAAACTTCATTTTATGAATAATTTTCCTGTTTACATCAATTTAACCTTGTACAGTGCATTCTATGATATAATGTACTTTTATATCTCCACTTATAATTTAATGATGGCTTCAAACAAGAGTGATACAGCAAGATATACTAACAGGAATATTTCTCCAGTTTCTCTCAAAATGGCTGTGCTGACATCATCATCCAAAATGAAAGTGAGGTAAAGATATTCTTCACTCTTTGTAAAACGTTTAAAAACATTTATTAAACATTTATATACCAAACTAATATTACTGAAATGTTTATAAACCCATAATATTGAATAATTGTCAATATTTAGGTTTATATTTGGTTTTAAAAACATTTATATGTTTACTAAACATTTATAAACGTTTGTGATGTTTACTAGGAAGTGAAAATTCCAATTAACTATAATAACATCAGGTGAAAGTCAGGTAATATACCAGATTCAGGTACTCCACAATGCCATTGCTGTAGAAGTTTGCTTGTCTACACAACAACTAAAACACAACATTTCTTTTTTAAGTCCAGTAGCTGTCAAACTGTCTCCTCTTGGTGAAATTTCCTCTGGGAATATATAAATATGTTCTTTGTACATGTGCCAAAAATCTAGACATTAAATATGCATTTTATTGTGTTAATCCACCTACCTGGTGGACAGATGGAATGAGACATGTCCCTACCTGTGGTTAATTATACTTTGGTAAACTATCTTTATCATTATAAATCTTAAAGTATATAACTTCCTGCTTATGCTACAGACAGGTTAATATAAAATTATTTGCCTTATATAATTAACTTTGTGTCAATTGTATTTTGACTGCTGATTACAGAGTACAGTATCATCAGAGGCTATGATTAATTTCCATCTGGACTCCCTGGAGTACTTTTGGGGTTGCAGGTTTGAACCTCTGTTTGAACCTGCTCTGAACCGGCTCTGAGCTGGTTCTGAACTGATACTGTGCAGGTTTAGCAAGTTCAGTTTTAGTTGACCTTAGAGGCCCAGGTTTGGGGTTGTGATGAGGTCCAGGTAAGTATCAGTCATAATATTCCAATTTTAGGTCTATTTGACATGAATATATTATTTTTATTAAATTATGTTAAATAGAAATGGGGGGTTCGACTATTATTATAATCAATATGTTAATCAAGTGGTGAGTATGGGTTGCTCATCTCCTTTCTTTTCAGTTAAGCATGTTTTATTAAAGGTAAACCACTTATATATTGATATAGTGCATGCTGTTATTTATTATGATTTAATTAAAGTATTTAAATAAGGAATATTAGTAATTCTTTTATTTGAATTATTTATTTCCATAATAATACACTCAACCATGATAAGCTATTTTTATTCATTGTGATTGTATAACATTGTACAATGTATAAATAGACAATTGAAAACAGTTTGTGGTTTTATTTGTAATAAAAATAAAATCAAAAGTCTTTATTTGACGGTAGTTATAAATTGGTCCTTTTTTAGAACTTGGTGGTTCTGTAGCACCATTTATCATCCTGTGATGGGGTAGTATGATCCTCTTCGGTGAGGTGGCAAGTGTTGGATGAGTGGGCCTTCCACTGCAGTTGGCCTCATACACATCATTGTCCACTGTGAGTGCTGCTGGTTTTCTGACGTTGGACTTAGTTGGTACCATTACTTGCTGGAAGTAGTTATTTCTGGTCTAGTGAAAATAATAGGTGAAGTTGCCTTAGTGAATGTATTCAGGCTCCTGGGTTTAGTTTCACTCTGGAACTTTGCAATCCACTTTTTATAGGCTGATTTATGTGGGATCTCCATCTTTTGCCTATCCTCTCTTGAAGTGATAGGGTTTTGAAAGTTGCCTGGCATTGTAAAATTAAATGTTCTTCATTCTTACAACTGTGGCAGGCATCCCGAGGATTATCTGTCTATGTCTCATCATCTTTATGTCTGATGAGTGGGACACATCCCACTTGTGATGTAGGCTTGGGATGGATTTTCAGGAACTTTTTGATTCCAAAACCCAACAGAAGCCCACTTTTATCTATGCCTAAAATCCACAAAAAGGATATCCCAGGCAGACCTATATGCAGCTGAATAAACCACCCAACATCACCCATAAGTAAATTTGTGGATGAACACATCAAACAGTATGTACCCAAAACAGACTCATATGTCAGGGATACACAACACAACACAAGCTGGTTGAAACAATCTGGGCCTGTATTCACAAAGATTCTTAGAATTTTTCTTAGAATTACACTTAAGCCTAAGAAAAATTCTTTGCTAAGAATTTTCTTATTCTTAGAATAAAATCCTATTCACAAAACAATTCTTAGCTAAGAATAATTCTAAGAATAGAAGTCAAAGGAAATGTATGCAATTCTTAGAATTTTTCTTAGACTAAGTGTAATGCTAAGAAAAATTCTAACAATACAGATCTTGGCCTATTTGAACAGAAAACTGGAATCTTTTAAATAATATAAAGAGGCTGCATTTCGTTAAAGTATACACAATTGACAACTAATATATAACACTCTGTTCTGAATGTCGATTTGCAATTAATTGCTGCACTATAATTATCAAAACAACTATTTTTCTTAAGTTAAGCATGCTATGTGCCATTCTTAGATTTAAACAAAATTCTTAGAAAATTCTAAGAATAAGAGTTTTGTGAATAGCAAATTCTTATTCTTAGAAAAATTCTAAGAATAAAAACCATTCTTAGAATAATTCTAAGAATAAGTATAATTCTAAGAATAAGAATCTTTGGGAATAGAAAAACTCTTATTCTTAGAATTTTTCTAAGAAAAACAACAATTCTAAGAAAAATTCTAAGAATAAGAATCTTTGTGAATACGGGCCCAGGTAGAATCCCATCTGGAGCTCTTCTAGTGACTTTTGATGTCAGCTCACTGAATACCAGTATCCCAAATCACGAGGGTTTATTGGCTGTCATTGAACACCTCAGAAAGAACCCTGAAAAACAAAAAAATAGGCCCACATGTACTAAAACTATTAGAGTTAGTTTTACATTCTATGAACTTCAACTTTAATGGTGACCACTATCTACAAACAGGTGGTAGAGCTATGGGTACAGCTACAGCCCCAAACTATGCAAATTTAATCTGTTCATGGACAGATTTGAGACAAAAGCATTAAAAACTGGCCACTTAAACCTCTACGTATGGTTAAGGTTCATTGATGACATCTTCATGATATGGACCCATGGTGAAGATAACTTACAACAGTTTATCACCTACCTTAATGGTATTCACCCTGTTATTACGTTGAACACAGCCAGACACAAATCAATTATCTGGACACAACTGTTGTTACCAACTTTAACCCTAGTAACCCGAACATCAAGGAAATAATTCACAAAAAATTGGAATATATTAATTGTTATGACACATTTTCCACAAAATATTGTTGTATTGGTTTACCTGTTATACAAGCGCATTTGGTACTTTGGTAGAATTGTTATTTAATCAGAAACAGCTATAATTGTAAAAGATTTGACCAGCAGTGTTTAATACAACAAGCCTACTAATGGCCATGTAATTGCTCTGCCATTAGTAATTGCTCTATTCATAACCTTCCTCTCAGTAACCCTACTGCGTATTTTGCTAATTGGATGACATATGGCAGTAGTGTGGTTATCCAGTGTGGTTATTATAAGCATGAGTTCATTGCTAAATTTAGATGCTACGTTGCAAAATGTATTCATTTGTCCTAATTAATACTGCAGAATTTGTTTGGCTTTAAAAATCCCTGTTGAAATTGAAAAGAGCAGCCGACAGGCAGAAAAAGCAAAGGGTAAGGATGAAGAAAAAGAGGATAAAATATGGATATCTTGGATATACTATGTAGAACGTAGACAAATTGTCAGCTCTGAGAACTTGTGTTATTCTTAGCAAATTTATCACAGCATTCGGACTTACAGTATTACACAACATTTGGACTTGTATAATTCTACAGTGTTTAACATCCCAGAAATATACTTCAAAATTATTTAGGAAAACAGAATTTTATATTTTCATGATGTTGATTTAGTGTTAACAATAGATACCAGTAACTGTTCTTTCATTTCCGTATTAGTTATTGGAATTGCTATTGGAAATTGAAAGTGTTTATATTGAAAGTGTAAATAAATTGGATGGATATCATTTGTGGTTTTTCTATTTGTGGAGATGTCAACAGCCAGATGCCTTGATCCTCACACTTACCATCTGAGAATAAAAAGATCCCAAACACCCCCATATGAAAGTGTGCATTATGGCCTGAGTCCATCTCTCTTCAACACCAAAAAGGGCCGTAACATAAGTAATAGTCCAGATTGTGGAAAATTATTCAAGGAGAAACCACTAGTCGGGTTTAGAAGACTACCAAATCTTAGAGATATGCTAACCAAAGCATCTATTACATACCCCTAACCTGACACCCCTACATTTTCACCTAAACCACCAATTTGCACTAGAGTAGGCAAATACACTTACTGCCCACTGATTAAGAAAATCAATACAGTAAAATGTAACTTCAAAAAAGGTCATACCAACTAAATGACTTACCAAAACACATAACCTGTGAACTCAGTAATGTCATATATTTGATCTCTTGCAAAAAATGCCACAAAAACTATGTTGGTGAAACCAGCAGAGCATTTAGAAAAAGAATGTATGAGCATAAATTCTTAGTATAAAAAGATGGACAAGTTACACCAGTATCTCGTCACTTTAAAAGTGAAAGACATAACCACAGAGATATGTTGGTGCACACCAAAATTTGAACACACAAACACATCCGGGCACAGGAGGCTTGAGTTGGCTTAGATAGTCAAATTACACTGCCTAACCCCAATTGACATCAACCAATTTGTTTGAATCATGTAGATAAGATCCTGACTACCTGACACTCAGTAGTTACTCCTTTATTTAATCCATCATTATAAATCTATGATTAAATATCTCCTCAGAAATTTCGCCTGGAAATTTTCTACCAGGAAAAAGGCTGGTGTCCAGTGATCTGATGGTTCTGCCAAATGTTAGAGAAAAACTTTCTATACTGGGCTCTGGATGGACCATTAGTGTCCTGTTCACCCACCAGGTGGCTACAATGCCCTAAGCTCTTCTAGATAAAGCAATGTACTCCCACTTATTAATTTACATGTGGCATTGTTAAGCACTTGCATTTAATGAGAAACTTTTATTTTATTAAAAAGCAAAGGGGGTTGGACTACTGAGTGCTTAAATAGTCCAGTATGATACTCATGAAGAATCAAACAAATTGGTTAATGCCAATGGGGGCTAGACAGTGTAATTTGAAAATACAACTCAACTCAGTTCTTCTACACCTGGCTGTGTTGGAAGTTTCAAATTTAGGTGTACACCATTCTAGCACTGAGAACTGCATGTGTCTGTGATTGTGTCCATCATTCTTGAAATTACGTGAGACAGGTGTGATTTGTCCATCTCCCTGGGCTGATACTTTATGCTCATACATTCTATTTCTAAGTGACTTTTATTTTATTGTGTACCTCCAGGATGAAGGCAAACTGATATCTCAAGACAGAAACTTTCAAGATGAAAACCCCAGAATCCATAAGACTATATCCAGGCAAGGAGAGTGGGTCACTTCCCTGGATTTCAGCAATGCATATTTTCACATCCTTATAAAAAAGGTAAAGGATATAGCTTAGGCTCATCCAAATGGTCAGACCTATCAGTTGAGAGTTCTTCCCTTTGGTCTAGCAACTTCTCTGGAGTTAACTGGGGTTGTTATACTCATACATTCTCTTTCCAAGTGACTTTTATTTTATTGTGTACCTCCAGGATAAAGGCGAATTGATATCTCAAGATGGAAACTTTCAAGATGGAAACCCCAGAATTCATTAGACTATCCATACAAGGAGAGTGGGCCACTTCCCTGGATTTCAGCAATGCATATTTTCGCACCCTTATAAAAAAAGGTCAAGGATATAGCTTAGGCTCAATCCAAATGGTCAGACCTATCAGTTCAGAATTCTTCCCTTTGGCCTAGCAACTTCTCTGGAGTTAACCAGGGTTGTAAAGGATGTAAAACTCATGGCTCAATCCAAGGGTGGAAAAATCCACCAATAGCTAGACGACTGGTTGCACAGAGCAAGGTGTCAGGTAATTGGCTACACACCTGAACCCCTTGGCTCTGGGCCAAGATCTGGGTTGGATGATATTATATAAACAAATCGGAACTTATCTCTAAGCAAGTTTTTACTTCATGAGATATCATTGTGACATTTCCCTACTGAGGAGAGATGGCAGATCTAATCTCTGGTCATGCCCTATATCCTTAGGGCTTCAGACTTTCCTCATATCAGCATGTCATCTATTTTGTTTCTACGCCTGGAATGTGCTCAAACTGCTGTGATATTCGTTTCTGAAACACTTCCTGTGCACTTTTAATTCCAAAGGGAAGTCTCTTATAGCAGTAGCGTCCAAAAGGTGTGTTGAATGTAATGAGTAACTGACTCTGATCGTCTAATGCCTGTTGCCAGTAGCCATGATTTAGGTCAAATTTTGAAAAGATCTTTGCTCCATTCATCCTTGATGTAATTTCTTCTGCTGTAGGCAATGTGTTCTCTCGCGGTTGCATGGTTCAAATCTTTTGGGTCAAGACACATCCTCAGTTTATTTGACTTTGGTTTTTCCACTACAACCATGGAGCTAGCTCGTCAACCTTTCTTATCACACCTAACTTTTCCATTTCATCAAGGGTAGTTTTGAGTTTGCCCTGAGTGCTGTTGGAATTCTTCTAGGTGGGTGTATAACAGGACTGACACTTGTGACAATTTTGATGTGGTATGGCTCCTTGAGACATCCTAAACCTTGAAACACACTTTTGTACTTGTTCAGCATTTCTTCCACACCGTTGTTTGAGGAGACAGACATTACTAGTTGGATCAGGCCTAAATCAACACAACTTTGTAGACCCAGAACTGCAGGTGAGTTAATGTCGACAACATGGAAAGTTCCAACAATTTCAGAAATTTTGTAGCAGCACTGTAAGGAGCACTTGCCCTTCACTTTTAGCTTGGTGCCTCCATATCCTGTGAGCTTTGTGTTTGTGTGTTCAAGTTTAATGTCTTTCAGTTTCATTTGCTTGAATTTCTGCAATGGTATAACATTCACTTGGGCACCCGTGTCTAGCTTGAACTGAATTGCACTTTTCTCCTTGCCAAGTGAAAGTTTCACAAAAGCTTCATTGCTACTTTGACTGCTGTTGATACCACCAATAAAATGATCTGGACCCTCTGCATCACTCTGGTCACTGTCATCATTATGCATCAAGTGAACTGATTTCTGGCTTTTTCACACTGCAGCAAAATGGTTTCTCTTGTGGCATTTCAAACACTTCTTGCCATGTGCAGGGCATTGTCCCTTGCTGTGATGATTGCCACACTTTCCACACTTGCTTCTTGCTGTTTGCTTGCTTTTAAGGCTGTTTCATCTTCCTAGAGGTGCTTCTTAGAGCATGTACTGTGTGGTCTGATTCTATTGATTTGACATGCTGTTTTGAAACCTCTATTGCTTTTACGATTTTTACAGCAGTGTCCAAAGTTAAGTCACTCTCTTGTAGTAATTTTTCCTTCATTTCTTCTGAATGAACACCAACTACAAGGCGATCCCTGATCATTTCATCTCTTAAGGCCCCGTACTTGCAGTCCAGTGACAGTAGCTTTAAGTCAGTGATGAACTGATCTGCTGACTCTGTTGTCGATTGTACATGACTGTTGCACTTGTGCCGCAATACAGTCAGATTTTTTGGGGGTTTACAATAGTCACCAAACTTCTCAAAAAGGACCTTTGGTTTATTTTTCTCTTCTTCGGATAATGTTCAAGTGTTGAACACATCTTGTGCATCCTGACCAATGTACAGTAAAAAGTAGGAGCACTTTACCTTGTCAGATTTCCCAGAGAGAGGTTTATCTAAACATAAATTCATTGTCTGTGCATGACCATCTTCTCCATGCGTCAGACAAGTTACTACTGTGTAGATCTAGTGGTTCTGGCTTGGTATTATCCATTGTATTTAATCCAGTATGTTTAAACTATAGTTGACACAAATATATAATTATCCAACTAAATCAGCATTGCTTATTAATTTTTTGGGGGGGGATCCCACACTTCTGACACCGTGTAATGTTTTTAATTATTTTGTGTGGAGAGAAACACTGATCCTCAAAGCACTACTTTATTCTATAAGCTCAGACAAAAAATGACTGGTGTAACAGCATTAAAGAGTTTTTTTCATAACGTACACTAGGAACCATAATTATGCTACAATGTTGTCCAATGATATATCTTAGAAACTGTAAGGTATAGGAAATTTTACTTGGCAGGGATATTTCTTGTGCAGTGTTGGCATGCAACGTCATAGTATGACCTTTAACCTTGCTGTAGTGACCTTGGCCTTTAAAATGTTTTCTGGGTGCTACATATATCTCAAAAACCATAATGTGTAGGAACCTGTTACTTGGAACATATATTGGCTATAGGTTGTATGTGTGCAACATCATAGTTTAACCTGGGTGTGACCTTTGATCTTGGCTCTTATATGTACTATTATATGTATATTATATGTACTTTTGTCTTATTTTGCTATCTCTCCTGACAGATATACTTCAATTATTAAATTAATAATCAAGGCCAAAAGGGGCTTTGGTCTTCTAGCGCAAGCTGTAAAGCCATCAGAGACACAATTAGTGCACTGAAGCGGTCACCCATCCCAGTACTAGCATAGCTCATTGCCACCTAACTTCAGTGAAGAGACAGATACTCATCATGCTACACCACAATTCATAAAATTCCAGAGACAAAGAAAATAAATGAAAAAGAAAAAAGTTACTGTAGAAGCGTGAGCCTCATGAGAGCTCACCCTTAAAAAATTTTCAAAGCTTCATAACTTTTAGCTTACAAATTAATGGATTAAGAATGCCAATGATTTGTCATATTTTAATTGTTTGTATTTACATACATTTTCTCTTTCTCCAGTGTTATTACTTTTGCACCTTTGGTATTACTTAAACTTTTTTACCTCTTCTGTATCTCATAGTGTCCAAAGCTATTTTCCCAAGTTGTTGGGAACTGGCTTATGTCATTTTTGTTGCATTATTTCCACAACTTTAGCCCTGTATTTGCAATTATTTGGTAAATTTTATATCATAAAGGCCCTGTCCTCTTAGTTTTAATTAGTAAATATTGCAGAAACATTAAATATAATAAGTTCTACCCAAATTATAACAATACCAAGCAGTAGAAATGTACATTACCACAAAATTCAAAAATTACCTGCAAAATGTGCAATATCATCTATGATATTATCTCTCATGTATGCCACAAGAGTATGTGTGTAAGATTGAAAAATGTATGGACATCTTCTGTTAATCAAAAACCACAACCCTATGGGGACACCTCACTGAGTAGACACTTCCTCAAACCTAATCATACATTAATATATTGAGTTTTACATGATAAAATGGTTTAAAGTTAAAATGAACCCATTACATAAGAAAGGTGTTTTTTTTTTATTTATACAGCATGAAAAGAAAAAAAATATTTGGGATTTAATGAATTTATTTAAACGGTTAATGTATTTTCGACGGAAGTTGTTGAATACAAGTCGTGCAGCTATCATGGCTGACATTTTCTGATTGATCGGTAGCATGTTTAAACGTTAAAATATAACTATCACAATATAGATGGTAGTAAAATACTAAGGATGGCTGATTCTTAAAGGCATAGGACCAGTCTTCAGTGAATGAACAAATTTGCAGTTGCTCTTGGTCTTTTATAAGCGGAGAAATACAGTAGGGAAGACGGTTGCACGAGCAGAGGCACGATATTCTGGTATCCTATTTTAAAAGGTTATCATTTGAAACATGGCTGCGTCGCTTGATAAGGCCCACGTTGAGAAGAAGTTTAAAGGAGTGACAACTACACAGGAGAGTATTCAGAGTCTTTCTATGTGGGTTATGCATCACAAGGCACAACATGAGAAAATTGTGGATATTTGGTTTGAGGTGTTAAAGAAGTGTAAGTTTCAGACGGAATTGTTTCAGACAGTGTCATGTCAAGACCTGTTAACTGTGTCATTGTTTGATTGTATCATTTATAGTAATGTAGTAGACGTGGTTACCTCGGCTCTACTTACTTGCGTGTAGAGCCGTGGCACGACCCCACATAAAACTAGAGATTTACATAAAACACAAATACCATAAAAATTATACACACAACTGTTCCCACAACTATTTTGTTACATTGACCTCAACAGTCAGTCAACATGCAAACATATTTGACAAAAAAATAAATTATATTTCCTCCTTTTTAAATACTTTTTGGACCATTTCTCCAAAAATTTGAAAATGCTCTTTTGTTATAAAAGCTGTATAAAATAGCATATATGTTATACACATATTGTATTTGTTGTGTCCTTGGCTTAATATCAACTGCTTTTAAATATATCAAACCATTTTGAGTCATTTTATCAAGTTTTATTCAACAGAAAATGATTTTTTGCAAATCTCTAGTTTTATGTGGGGTAGTGCCACGGCTCTACATGCAAGTAAGTAGAGCCGAGGTAACCACGTCTAAGTAATGTAGTAATTTTGCAGTTGTCGGCATGATTTACGTTTAACTCGCGACCACAGTATCTCGCTACCAGTAACTCGCCACCACATCTCGCTACCAATAAAATAGTTAATTATAGCCGTCTGCTAGACCGAGTTTCTGTCCTATCATGCATTGTTGCTGATATTTCTGATGGACACAATGGCGAGGGACAGAGCTCACATCTACTTGTTTTCTGTGTAAATCTTGAAGTACATATTTCGGTGGTCCTGGCAAATTTTTCTTGTTCCTTTGAATTAACTGTATGTGAAACAAATTATAATATAAATTTGTTTGAAGTGGCTGGAGTACGGTAAATCCCCGCACTCGAGAAGAAATTCTACAGTACTGTACGGTAGCATTCATTTGCTGTATTCCAGTAAATTAACTGGAGTGCGGTTGAAGCTGGTATCCTAATAATCTCATGGAGTGAAGGAAATATGAGACCACGATGGTTTTTTTTTTAAAAAAAAATACAGAAACTCTAGCCAACCAGTCTATTTTTCGTCTGCAAACGTGATTAATTTAATTAACCAATGAAAACAATTGTTGCTGAAACCTCACTCGAAACAAATATTTTACTCTTATCGCAAATACTGTTGAAGTTTTGTAGCAATATTTTACCAATAGAATATCAATTGGTAGTACTTGCTCACACAGACTTAAGGAAATATGAGGTTAGGATGGGTATTTCTAGCCATATTTTACAAATGGAAGATATAGTCAACCAATCTATTTTTCGTCTGTAAATATGATCAATTCAATTAACCAATGAAAACAATTGTTACTGAAACCGCACTCGAGACAAATATCTGGATTGCGGCAATCCGTACTGCAGCATATTTTCTAGGGAACGGTTATACTGTACCACAGCCATGCCCAAATTTGTTTGACAAACGTTTTAGACATCACAATAACATACGTTTATGACACCAGAAAAGGGTGGTGAAGTTTGTTTAGTGGTGGTGGACCAGTTCACGCCTGTGTACCTATTCACGCCCATCCTCAGTTTTCTTAAAGATTTATGGTTTTTCATAGAAAAGCTGTTTACCACAACATAGATAATTACCAAATTGGTCATATACATTGGTAATTTATTGTGTAACTGTGATTGCGTTGGAGAAATTAGGGTGTGGGCGTGAATAGGTACGTGGGCGTGAACTGGTCCACCACCACTATATTTTTTTAAAATGTAGAAATTTATACATACCAGTTGGATAGGCATTAAATATTAGTGAACGGCACATATATGTACCCCAAGGAATGCAAATAACACTTTATACTTATAGGAATATGTGTACAAATATGCCGTTCAATATTTACACAGAAAACAAGTCCATGTGAACTCTGTCCCTCGCCATTGTGTCCAGGGATACGTGCATATCGCACCCACTTCAAATTGCTACCGCTAACTCGCACCCACAAATCGCACCCATTTTTAGATGTGCTTGATAATTGCATAGAATATATATTAGGTCACGGAAATCTGTGGGGTTTCCCAATAAATGTATGTGTAGAAAACCAGTCTACTTTTCCTCTGGAAACGTGATTAATTTCATTAACCAGTGAAATAATTTGTTACAAAATGAGTACTTGTACATGTAGATTTAAGCAAATATGAGGCCATGATGGGTTTCTAGCTATATTTCACAAACAGAAGATCCAGGAAACCAGTCTACTTTTCGTCTGCATTAACCAATGAAATAATTTCTTACTGAAATCTCACTCGAGACAAAGTATAAACGTTCATATATTTTTCTACAAAATATCTTCAAAACTTAAAAAACGGGTGCGATTTGCGGGTGCGAGTTAGTGGTAGCGATTTGAAGTGGGTGCGATATGCATGTAAATCGTGCGTCCATCAGTATATCAATATCAATTGGCGACGGGACAGAAACTCTGTCTAGCCGTCTGCATGAATGTGTTAGAATATATAGAGAATATATAATATAAAAAGAATATATAAAGAACAACTAGAAAACCCTTGTTAACTGTTTAAAATATTCTGTGGGATTTCTTAGAAATATTATAAAATAAAATATGCAAATTAGAAAACGTGAGGTCACAGAATTCCATAGTGGTGGTGGACCAATTCATGCCTGTGTACCTATTCACACCCACCCCTAAATTTATCCAAAACAATCGCAGTTAAACAATAAATTACAAATGTACATGATCAATTTGATGATTATCTATGGTGTGGTAAACATCTTCTCTATGAAAAATTATAAATCTTCAAGAAAATTGAGGGTGGGCCTGAATTGGTACCCGTGCGTGAATTGGTCCACCACCACTAGGGGTTTCCTAGTTTCCTAAAATAAAATATGCAACTTAAGAAACGTGTGGCAGTGCAAGGATATGGATTATTTGGTAGCGAGATGTAGTAGCGAGTTCCCATGGTTGCACGTTCTACGTCGGCACAGTTGATGTGCGAAAATTCCTTAAAATTTGTTGTGAAGTAATTTTAGTTAAGGCTGAAATGTATATCATAATCTTGTCCCATTGTAGCTGTTTGCATTAGCATTGACTAGTCAGTTAACTGTCTCGGTGTCCAGCACGGTTGAGGAAATATAAAAAATATCGTATGAACATGTGTTCCTAATTGAAGCAACAATATAGCTTATTGTAAGATGGGTATCCAAATATTTCGACATTTGAAATGTTTTGACCTTCTTTTTTGACCCAAGCTTCATGTTTTCCATAGATGTTTTGACCCTTACCATTTGCATATTTGATTTTAAATATTGGTGGGAGTTCACGGGCCAGACGTTTTCCAACTTGCATATTTTTAAAATATTCTTTGGAAATCCCTTAGAATTCTGTGACCTCATGTTTTTTACTTTGCATATTTTATTTTCCCCCATGGAATTTATGTTCTTTATTGTTTTGGCAAGTATTAACCAGTAGAAAGCCTAATATAATGACATTTTCATTACCGGTATGTAAATATTCTTTGTTGATTTCGTCATTTCTACCTAAATGAACTGATTAAAACATTTACAGTGTCAAAAATGTGGCCCGATTGTTTTGAGTTCCAAGGGTTCCTTCCAGAAAATAAGGGAGTTCTGAGTTCTTATCATTTGAAGTCTTTTGAACGTCTGACATAAATTTGTATCTAAGGTAAGAAATGATAGGATGGGTCGGTATCAAAATGTGTATATCGGGAGGTTACCAATGCAAAACTGTAGCTATTCTAGTGGGTGGAATTGCCTAAATTTTTATGGTTGATTATTCGGCCATTTTTCCGACCCATAATCGACTTTGTTACTCCATTGTTGGCCAATATATCATGAAACACTTTCCGGGATGAATTATATTTCATTCCGGTAAGAACAACAGTGTTTCCGAAATGTAGAATCTACCAAAAGCACCCACTTCCAGTAAAAAATGGCGGTAGTTATAAACAAACCCAAAATTTGTGAGAAATCTATTGATTTATTAAAGTCTGCTTAAAATATAAAAAAATATGTGGATATTGAGATACATAGAGAAGGTTAAGATTTAATCGATTTCTAAAAGTTGTCAGTGACCGAACACGATTGTATCATGACACCGACGATTGATCGAACATTGGTCAAATCGTCCACCCACTAACAGATTCCGGGACTCCGCTTTTTAGTACGCCCCAAACATGGACGTTTTCTCTTAACGACATTGCATTTAATTAGGGGTGTTGCGGTAGCAATTTTTTCCTTCCGGTTTCCCGTCTTTCATTTCCCGGTCGG
Organism: Sabellastarte sp. h YS-2021; assembly: GCA_964017235.1. Classification (NCBI taxonomy): domain Eukaryota; kingdom Metazoa; phylum Annelida; class Polychaeta; order Sabellida; family Sabellidae; genus Sabellastarte; species Sabellastarte sp. h YS-2021. The sequence continues at coordinate 146,248,340 of OZ024928.1, forward strand.
TTACCGGTTAACCGTCTCTTATTTGAGAAAACATGAGAACCAAATACTTTCCATACTGTAAAAACAGGAATTCTAACGTAACACAGATGTGTTCTCGAATCTGATTGGCTAAACCACGAAATATATAGTTTCTGCAAATTATCGCTCATTATGGCTTTGGTATTACAGTAAAAAGCAAATAAAAGTGGATTATGACACTTATTTTGTGTGTAAGGTTAGTAAAGTTTCTTTAAGTTGAAGTATAAGCGGAAAACCGGTAGCTGCATATTTGATGGTTTGCAGTAATTTATTTACGTACCGACGATACCGGTACTACCGCAACACCCCTACATTTAATTAAAGTCCCCGAATGGACAAAATATGAGAGAAATCTGTATAGTTTCTTCAGATTTCTTGTTTGTTCCCAATATTATAAGTTATCCTTCCATTTTATGTGTTGTCAAGCGAGATTTAGGTTATAAAGTGTTGTAACCAAAAACATGGCAGTTCTGCTCAACGTGTCGCTATAAAAGTCTGCAAATGGACAAAAATAAGGGTATAAAAGCTTATAATTTCTTCAGATTTTGGGTATGTTTTTAATATTTTAACTCCTCCTTCCATTATATATGTTGGCAAACAAAGCAGCGTTTTTAAAATCTCGTCAGAGTATTTCAGTAAAATGCTCTCGATACCGAGATACTGGACCTACCCTAAGAAAGGCTACTTTTGCTTCCAGAATGCAAAACATTTAATGTTAATATGCATGTACTTCGATGCCTCACGGTCCCTGTTATGAAATGCCTTTGTTAGGTAATTCTTGCATGTTTAGTCTCCCTTTTAGCCCATTTGATGGGTGCATTCAGTGTTGCGGAAGGGGTGTTTAGATTTAATAATTCAATATTCCTTGATATTGTGGTTTTAATTTTGTGCATTCTTCATCTGTATTCTAGCAAAGTTGGACCACAGACTCACTATGTTTTATTTGTGCAATGATATTGTACAAATGTGCAGAAGGAAACATGCCGTGATGTACAAAGATGCCTTCAAAGAAGTGCTGAAGGATGCAACGTTGTTTGTGAGGTTAGAAAAAATGATAAACTTCACAAATTTATTTAAGCGTCCCGCAAGGGACGCTTGTTTGTGTATGGGAGAGCTTCCGGCTCCGCATTTTGTTTTCCTTATAACTCTGTAACCGTTAGGCGGATTCTTTTCAAATTTGGCAGGTTTAGGCAGTAGCCCTGGGGAATTTTTTTGAATATGCTGCAGTGACATTTCAACCAATCAGAGAGGTCACATGACCAAAAATGTCTTTTTTCGATGGGGAAGCTTGTCCGGATGATAACTTGAAAGGAATTTTATCAATTCACCTGAAACTTGGCAAATACATTCATTCTATTAAAATCTGGAAATCATTAGATTTTGGCATTGATTGGTCAAGAAATGGCCGAGTAATTAATGATTAATTAATCATTACGAATTTTCCAAATAAGGAAAACACAAAAATGCTTATATCTCAAAAACCGTGCTAGATAGAGCAATTTCGACAAAATTTTTGACCCGCAGGATATCTCTGCGGAGTACTTTTCCCAATTTTCAAAAAATTTTTGTCTCGCCAAAAATGGCGGCCATTTTGAATTTTCGAAATTTTCGCAAAAATTGCAAAACACAAAAATGCTTATATCTCGAAAACCGTGCTAGATAGAGCGATTTCGACGAAATTTTTGACCCTCAGGGTATCTCTGCAGAGTAGTTATCCCAATTTTGAAAAACAATTTTGTCTCGCCAAAAATGGCGGCCATTTTGAATTGTCGAGTTTTTCGCAAAAATTGCAAAACATAAAAATGGTTATATCTCGAAAACCCTGCTAGATAGAGCGATTTCGACGAAATTTTTGACCCACAGGGTATATCTGCAGAGTAGCCATGCCAATTTTCAAAAAAATTTTGTCTCGCCAAAAATGGCGGCCATTTTGAATTTTCGAATTTTTCGCAAAAATTGCAAAACACAAAAATGCTTATATCTCGAAAACCGTGCTAGATAGAGCGATTTCGACGAAATTTTTGACCCACAGGGTATCTCTGCAGAGTAGCCATGCCAATTTTCAAAAAAATTTTGTCTTGCCAAAAATGGCGGCCATTTTGAATTTTCGAATTTTTCGCAAAAATTACAAAACATAAAAATGGTTATATCTCGAAAACCCTGCTAGATAGAGCGATTTCGACGAAATTTTTGACCCACAGGGTATATCTGCAGAGTAGCCATGCCAATTTTCAAAAAAATTTTGTCTCGCAAAAAATGGCGGCCATTTTGAATTTTCGAATTTTTCGCAAAAATTGCAAAACACAAAAATGCTTATATCTCGAAAACCGTTCTAGATAGAGCGATTTCGACGAAATTTTTGACCCACAGGGTATCTCTGCAGAGTAGCCATGCCAATTTTCAAAAAAATTTTGTCTTGCCAAAAATGGCGACCATTTTGAATTTTCGAATTTTTCGCAAAAATTGCAAAACATAAAAATGGTTATATCTCGAAAACCCTGCTAGATAGAGCGATTTTGACGAAATTTTTGACCCACAGGGTATATCTGCAGAGTAGCCATGCCAATTTTCAAAAAAATTTTGTCTCGCCAAAAATGGCGGCCATTTTGAATTTTCGAATTTTTCGCAAAAATTGCAAAACATAAAAATGCTTATATCTCAAAAACCCTGCTAGATAGAGCGATTTCGACGAAATTTTTGACCCACAGGGTATCTCTGCAGAGTAGCCATGCCAATTTTCAAACAAAAAATTTCTCGTAAAAAATGGCGGCCATTTTGAATTTTCAAATTTTTCGCAAAATTGCAAAACACAAAAATGCTTATATCTCGAAAACCATGCTAGATAGAGCGATTTCGACGAAATTTTTGATCCACAGGGTATCTCTGCAGAGTAGCCATGCCAATTTTCAAAAAAATTTTGTCTTGCCAAAAATGGCGGCCATTTTGAATTTTCGAATTTTTGCGCAAAAATTGAAAACACAAAAATGCTTATATTTCGAAAACCGTGCTACATAGAGCGATTTCGATGAATTTTTTTATCTTCAGGGTATCTCTGCAGAGCAGCTATCCCAAAGAGCTTTCACTTGGTGAAGTTTCAGACCCATAGCTAATTGCTCACCTACTCAAAAAGAGTAAATGCGAATTACCTCTAAAAGTATTGCAGATGGCCAATTTTTCTCAAATAACTCATTCACCTACTTTTGGAAGAGCTTTCACATGGTGAAGTTTCAGACCCATAGCCAATTATTCACCTACTCAAAATGAGTAAATGCGAATTATTTCTAAAAGTATTGCAGATAGCCAATTTTTCTCAAATAACTCATTCACCTACTTTTGGGAGAGCTTTCACATGGTGAAGTTTCAGACCCATAGCTAATTATTTACCTACTCAAAATGAGTAAATGCTAATTATCTGTAAAAGTATTGCGGATACCCAATTTTTATCAAATAACTCATTCATCTACTTGTGGGAGATCTTTCACATGGTGAAGTTTCAGACCCATAGCTAATTACTCACCTACTCAAAATGAGTAAATGCGAATTATCTCTAAAAGTATTGCAGATAGCCAATTTTTCTCAAATAACTCATTCACCTACTTTTGGGAGAGCTTTCACTTGGTGAAGTTTCAGACCCATAGCTAATTACTCACCTTCTGAAAATGAGTAAATGCGAATTATCTCTAAAAGTTTTGCAGATAGCCAATTTTTGTCAAATTAATCATTCACCTACTTTTGGGAGAGCTTTCACTTGGTGAAGTTTCAGACCCATAGCTAATTACTCACCTACTCAAAATGAGTAAATGCGAATTATCTCTAAAAGTATTGCAGATAGCCAATTTTTCTCAAATAACTCATTCACCTATTTTTGGGAGAGCTTTCACTCTGTGAAGTTTCAGACCCATAGCTAATTACTCACCTACTCAAAATGAGTAAATGCGAATTATCTCTAAAAGTATTGCAGATAGCCAGTTTTTCTCAAATAACTCATTCACCTACTTTTGGGAGAGCTTTCACTTCGTGAAGTTTCAGACCCATAGCTAATTACTCACCTACTCAAAATGAGTAAATGCGAATTATCTCTAAAAGTATTGCAGATAGCCAATTTTTCTCAAATAACTCATTCACCTACTTTTGGGAGAGCTTTCACTTGGTGAAGTTTCAGACCCATAGCTAATTACTCACCTACTCAAAATGAGTAAATGCGAATTATCTCATAAAGTATTGCAGATAGCCAATTTTTGTCAAATTAATCATTCACCTACTTTTGGGAGAGCTTTCACTTGGTGAAGTTTCAGACCCATAGCTAATTACTCACCTACTCAAAATGAGTAAATGCGAATTATCTCTAAAAGTATTGCAGATAGCCAATTTTTCTCAAATAACTCATTCACCTACTTTTGGGAGAGCTTTCACTCTGTGAAGTTTCAGACCCATAGCTAATTACTCACCTACTCAAAATGAGTAAATGCGAATTATCTGTAAAAGTATTGCAGATAGCCAATTTTTCTCAAATAACTCATTCACCTACTTTTGGGAGAGCTTTCACTTCGTGAAGTTTCAGACCCATAGCTAATTACTCACCTACTCAAAATGAGTAAATGTGAATTATCTCTAAAAGTATTGCAGATAGCCAATTTTTGTCAAATTAATCATTCACCTACTTTTGGGAGAGCTTTCACTTGGTGAAGTTTCAGACCCATAGCTAATTACTCACCTACTCAAAATGAGTAAATGCGAATTATCTCTAAAAGTATTGCAGATAGCCAATTTTTCTCAAATAACTCATTCACCTATTTTTGGGAGAGCTTTCACTCTGTGAAGTTTCAGACCCATAGCTAATTACTCACCTACTCAAAATGAGTAAATGCGAATTATCTCTAAAAGTATTGCAGATAGCCAGTTTTTCTCAAATAACTCATTCACCTACTTTTGGGAGAGCTTTCACTTCGTGAAGTTTCAGACCCATAGCTAATTACTCACCTACTCAAAATGAGTAAATGCGAATTATCTCTAAAAGTATTGCAGATAGCCAATTTTTCTCAAATAACTCATTCACCTACTTTTGGGAGAGCTTTCACTTGGTGAAGTTTCAGACCCATAGCTAATTACTCACCTACTCAAAATGAGTAAATGCGAATTATCTCATAAAGTATTGCAGATAGCCAATTTTTGTCAAATTAATCATTCACCTACTTTTGGGAGAGCTTTCACTTGGTGAAGTTTCAGACCCATAGCTAATTACTCACCTACTCAAAATGAGTAAATGCGAATTATCTCTAAAAGTATTGCAGATAGCCAATTTTTCTCAACTAACTCATTCACCTACTTTTGGGAGAGCTTTCACTCTGTGAAGTTTCAGACCCATAGCTAATTACTCACCTACTCAAAATGAGTAAATGCGAATTATCTGTAAAAGTATTGCAGATAGCCAATTTTTCTCAAATAACTCATTCACCTACTTTTGGGAGAGCTTTCACTTCGTGAAGTTTCAGACCCATAGCTAATTACTCACCTACTCAAAATGAGTAAATGCGAATTATCTCTAAAAGTATTGCAGGTAGCCAATTTTTCTCAAATTAATCATTCACCTACTTTTGGGAGAGCTTTCACTTGGTGAAGTTTCAGACCCATAGCTGATTACTCGTCTACTCAAAATGAGTAAATGCGAATTATCTGTAAAAGTATTGCAGATAGCCAGTTTTTCTCAAATAACTCATTCACCTACTTTTGGCACAGCTTTCACTTGGTGAAGTTTCAGACCCATAGCTAATTATTCACCTACTCAAAATGAGTAAATGTGAATTATCTCTAAAAGTATTGCAGATAGCCAATTTTTCTCAAATAACTCATTCACCTACTTTTGGGAGAGCTTTCACTCTGTGAAGTTTCAGACCCATAGCTATTTATTCACCTACTCAAAATGAGTAAATGCTAATTATCTGTAAAAGTATTGCGGATACCCAATTTTTATCAAATACTCATTCATCTACTTGTGGGAAAGCTTTCACATGGTGAAGTTTCAGACCCATAGCTAATTACTCACCTACTCAAAATGAGTAAATGCGAATTATCTCTAAAAGTATTGCAGATAGCCAATTTTTCTCAAATAACTCATTCACCTACTTTTGGGAGAGCTTTCACTTGGTGAAGTTTCAGACCCATAGATAATTATTCACCTACTCAAAATGAGTAATGAATTATCTCTTAATAGTATTGCAGATAGCCAATTTTTGTCAAATAACTCATTCATCTACTTTTGGAAGACCTTTCACACACGAAAATGAAAAATTGTGAATATCTCGGAAAAGCTATTTCTTCTGCTTTAATGCTCGGCGGGAGATACACACCACGGCAGTGGTCTTGACAAAAATTTTTGTCTCCCCAAAAATGGTGGCCATTTTGAATTTTCAAAGTTTTTGCAAAACACAAAAATGCTTATATCCCGAAAACTGTGCTATATGGAGCGAACTCAACAAAATTTTGGACCTGCTGGGTATCTCTGCAGAGTAGCCATGCCAATTTTCAAAATATTTTTGTCTCGCCAAATATAGCGGACATTTTTAATTTTTTTATTTTTTGCAAAACACAAAAATGCTTATATCTTGAAAACCGTGCTAGATAGAGCAGACTGCGCTGACTTTGGTTGCCACAACAGTATAAGGCTAGAAACGAAGCATTTTCTTATACTTTAGCACTCACCTTTATATCCTTTTCGGGACGCTTTGTTTTTGCTATGCAAAAACATTATCTTTTTTTTTGCGAGCGATCCTCTAGTTATTTTTTGTGTCAAACAGTGCTAATTATTTTATTGGTAATATGTATGTAAATGATGTAATACACTTAAACTTTTAATAACATATTACAATTAGTGTAAGTGAAGTTCTGGAACCCTTTCAAATCTCGAAGCAGTACATGAAATTTATTTGACATTGGAACTTTAACCTGATATTACAGGCTTCTGTGGTTTTGTAGGACTCTCCTGTTCTTCCAAAACACAGACAACTTTTGAAATAAGTATATAATGTGTAGAGAAAGTATTATCTGGTGGAGCCGAGGAGAATAAAATTGCACATATACATGATATACTTTATGGTGTGTCATGGGAATATAAATGAGCACCAAGTGCCAGATGACATTTTGTAGCTTTGAGTCCAAAAGTCAATTGTATTCATTCTATTTTGTCTAGGGATGGTACAGTGAGGCCAGCAATTGAGAGAATATTTAAGATTTGGGCTGAAAGAGGGGTGTATGATGAAGAATTTACTGAAGAGTTAGTGGCTATTATAAGTGAGTGCACGAAATAACTGATAAGTATCTACACCAACCTATTTTTGCAGTTTAAATTATATTTAAATTGACTTTATCAATCTTTTGTTTTCCATATTGGTTGATATTGTAATGGATAAAAGGTGTGGTTATATATATTTTTGATAAATACCCATATTTCTAGTTAATTTATGTGGTAGAACTATGATTGTGCATACTATTTTATGTCTATTTCGAGTATAAATCTGTCATGTGATATTTCGGAGAAAAGAAAGATTGGTAGACGAGGTAAGTATGCTAATATATAGAGTCTAAACATACCTGAAGCCTACTTGTTTTATGTGCAGATTTATTATTAACCAATTATTTTTTTTGCACATTTTTATTCCCCAGGTAAAAGAAAGTTGAATTTGCTGAAAGGCTATTTGACCCCCAACTCTGAACTTTGTGACCTACAGAATGTGTTTAAAGTACTCCAGTAAATTGATAACATTCTCTGGAATTGAAGCATTATACTGAGACAGGAGAATCGCATGATAATGTGTCAGTTTTCTGTTACAGTTTAACTAAAGGTTAATACAGCACTGTTAAATGCTTCATAATTAAGCTAATTGATGGTTGCATTAAAAGCACATGGCTGTAAAAAGAAGTTTGACCACAGCTCTAATCTATACTAAGGCTGCAAGCGAGCTCGAAGGTGTGCCTCAATTCCTCGTTTTGCAAGATTCGACTCAGACTCAGTTAATCACTTGATTATCGCCCTCGAAACACAATGCATCATATTTGGACATATTACAAATTATAAAATGGTTAAAATACGCACAACATGAAAGAATGTTGATAATGTATGGAATTTTTTAATAATAAATTTATTTATAATGCAAAATACAGGAAACTTGAGCCATTTTTATATTGAGAGATTTGAGGCATCTTTGAAATATGTTCTATTAAATTGCCGTCTTATAAAAACATTGTTACACATACATTTAAAGTTTACAAATGCCTAAAATATGAAAAAAATGAAAACAGAACCACCTTATTTTGGAAAAAAATATACAAATATATTCGCAAATTTAGATGAAAATCAAATTTTGTGATAGATTTTACGTCTATTTTTAGATGTTTTTGAAGACCCAATTCACTTTTCTTGACTTGAGTATTAAACTGAATCGTTTCGCTTCCCAGTAACCGAAGAATCGTTGCAGCCCTAATCTATACCAGGATAGTCCTGCGTGAAAAATGTGTGCATCAGAGGCTACCAATTAGGGATGGGTTGGTAGGCTGGGTGTCTCTGCATCGAGAGCATTTCACTGAAATACTGTGATGAAATTTTACAACCACCATGTTGCTTGTCAATATAATGGAAGGAAGATTTAATATATTTGAAATATACCCAAAATCTGAGGAAATTATAAGCTTTCATTCCACATTTCTGTGCTTTTTACAGAATTTTATACACTAGCGAATCCATTGAGTAGAACTGCCATGTTTTGTTTACGACATTTTATAACTTAAGATCGCTTGTCAACACATACAATTGCAGGAAAATTTAAAATATTGGGAACAAACCTGGAATTTGAAGAAACTGTACTCGTTTATCTCATATTTTCTGTATTTGGAGACTTTTATTGCGATGTTGGTAATGCAAAACGTCCATGTTTGGTTGGGGTGTACTAAAATGTGGAGTAACGGAATCCATTGAGGACCTCCCGATGTATTCATTTTATTATTACCAATGCAGAACCGTTCTTATTCTATTAATCAGCATTGGTGTGTTTCCAATATTTTAAGTTTTCCTTCCTTCATATGTGTTTGCAAGTGAGATGGAGGTTGTTTGATCTCGTCACGGTATTTCAGTGAAATGCTGACACACTAGCAACACCAATCAATCCATAGTCTATACCATTCCACCAGGTAGATTATGACTTTTTCTTATTTTGCAGATAACACAAAAGTCAGGTCTACAGTAAATTCTAAGCTACTGGCAGAATTTCAGGTAAGTAACTGTAGAGTATAATTGGAAAGTAAACATAGTTATATCCCCAGACAAAAGTATGGTATATACTGGATTTAGCCGTTGTGCCATTGTATGTTTTTGACTTGTGTGGGCTATAACTAGGGCTTAGAATGGTCACTCGAGCCTCAATAGACAAGTTGATCTTTGCTAGGACTTGAGGCCATTTTAACTACTCGAGTACTCGAAGCATATTGTATTATCGCCTGCTGAATGAAACGTTTTTGTTAAATATGATACATTTCTGTATTTTTGCCACATAATATCAATTAAAGTTGTGGTGTTAGCTTACAAACATATAATTTACTCCATTTTCTGTGTTACCTGATTAAATAGAAGACGTTTTTCTTCAAAAGTTTCCTTACCATTTGTTTACAATGGTAGATACTAAATCATATGGTTACGCGAATTCGAGTCAGTTTTCAGAGTGCGGACACTGAGAACTGTTTTCAGCACCTGTCCAAGCAGTGTTCGACATTGGCGGTTACCCGGCTGTCCGAGAATTTCATCTCCAGACCGAAACCGTTGTGCACTGCGCGGTCTCGATGTCCAGAAACTTTGAAAATAAGATATATCCACGTATATTGCTATGTTTTTCAACATATTAGGGGGTTTTAAAGTGGTAGCCATTATTGTAAACATATAGTGTCATCACATTTCTTCTCTCTCTTCTGATTGGCCAACGCCCTCTACCATTGACCAATCAGACAATAACTTTCTATATAATAGATTCGCGGTTAAGAATACTTTTAAGATGAAAACTACAAGCATATTTCCTGTTCACAGACCTGCCTCATTAATATTAATGAGCAAATATGTGAGGTCACATAATTCCCAATATAAGACTGTTTGGTATCATTTTTATCAGGTCCATTAACAAGTAGTGCACTTACGATTGATCTTAAACCTGTCAATCTCTTCATAAAGTATTGTTAGGAAACCCCCCCCCCCCCCTCAAAGAAATTCCATGACCTCATATTTGTTCATTAATATTAATGAGGAAGGTCCGTGAACAAATAGTACACTAGCTTTAGATCTTAAACCAGCCTTTCAATTCATAAAAAAATGGCCAGGAAATATTCCTGAATTGACTGCGTATATTCCTATATTGACCCCGTATATTCCAAAATTTGTACGCGAAACTTCCTACCGCAAATATTCTTAACCACGTATATTCCTGTATTCTTCAAAATCTAGCACTGGAGCCCCCTAGCGAGTAGATTTATAACTATATTTGTAAACGTGATTTTTGATACATTGTAAGGGTAATTGATTGATAATCAGAAATAAATGCTTTGAGAACTTAGTAGGCTGAAATATATAAATTACATCTGCAATTGGCATATCTTTGGAGTTTTTGGCCGGGCCTGCAACTTTTTCTTGCCCAAGACCCTGCGGTCCTACAACATATTTTGCTAACCGGTGAACACTGTGTCCAACCCCTAGCTATAACTCAAATATGCATTCATAGATTACATTCAAACTTGGCACGCATATGTATTAAAGCTGTGACTTTGTTAGAAAAATGACACTGGGTATTCGCCTCGAAAGAACCGATCCAAATTCGGGTAACCGTGTTTCAGTTGTCACCAAGTGGGAGTAGCAAAGGACCAAACATGGCTGATGATGTAAACAAAATGTTACAAAAAAATAATGTTAATATCTGTATAAATAAGGAAAATTATGTGAAAAACTAATATCAGTTAAAAAAATCTGACAGAATACTAAGATATATCCAAGTATTTCATTGATTTACGCTATGTTTAATATTTTTGGTTACCCGCTTCGCCAGTTTGTACTCGGTTTCTCAAGAAATTTGGACTGTTTTCGGTTAACTGGGTAACTTATCACAGCCTTAATATGTATTTGGACCAGGAGAGGAACCCTATTTAAGGTGACTTTACAATCTCAACAAGGTGGCTTACAAAACCCACATCTGCCCTGTCAGTGCATGCAACATACAGGTATACAATAAAGTGACACGTGACATAATCTAACCCTGTGAATTGAAATATTCCTGTAGTATTGTAACCAGTAGTGGTGTGGCGATTAGACGTATTGTCGATTAATCGTCGGTGACAGTGTAGAATTGCGGTCGGTCGCTGACGTTTTCTAATGATCGACTATTTAGCTTATATCTTACCTTTCCTGATTTATATCAATATCCACGTATTTTAATAATATGTTAGGTATTTTTATCTCCCGCCGGGCTTTAGCCCGGGAGGGAGATTATGAAATGATGCCTGTGTGTGCGTGCGTGCGTGTGTGCGTGTGTTAGTTAGTCACGCAGATTCCTCCAAAACTACTACAGCTACAGATTTTTTGTAAATTAATTGTCCCAATGAATTTTCACACCCTCGAAAATTTTTTTGGTTTTATAGACTTAGGCCTAACGATAACTGAGTAATAGCTATCTTAGCTACTTGGAATAAAGGGCTCATAACTCAAAAACTATTGCAGAAACAACTTTTTCTTCAAATATGTTGTTCAGCTACTTTGTCCTTAGCTATAAGATGGTACATAGTTTGGGGTCCCATTGCATGCCATAAGTGAGTAATAGCTATTTTCTCATTTGTAGCTAAATAACAAAAGGAGTAAATGTCAAATATCTTCCAAAGTATTAGAGTTACAGAAATCTTTTCAAATATGTTGTTCATCTACTTTTTGGTAAGCTATCACATAGTAAAGTTTCAGACCTGTTGCACCTTGGATAGCTGAGCAATAGCTACTTTGAAATTCTGATTGTTGAGTAGAGCCATTGTAACTCCAAAACCATTGCAGTTAGAGTGTTTCCCTAAAATATGTTGTTCAGCTACTTTTTCCTTAGCTATAAGATGGTACATAGTTTGGGGTTCTATTGCATGCCATTAGTGATTAATAGCTATTTTCTCATTTGTAGCTAAATAACAGAAGAAGTAAATGTCAAATATCTTCAAAAGTATTAAAGTTAGGGAAATCTTTTCAAATATGTTGTTCATCTACTTTTTGGTAAGCTATCACATAGTAAAGTTTCAGACCTGTTGCACCTTGGATAGCTGAGTAATAGCTACTTTGAAATTCTGACTGTTGAGTAAAGCCATTGTAACTCCAAAATTATTGCAGTTAGACTGTTTTCCTAAAATATGTTGTTCAGCTACTTTGTCCTTAGCTATAAGATGGTATATAGTTTAGGGTTCTATTGCATGCCATAAGTGAGTAATAGCTATTTTCTCATTTGTAGCTAAATAACAAAAGAAGTAAATGTCAAATATCTTCAAAAGTATTAAAGTTAGGGAAATCTTTTCAAATATGTTATCCATCTACTTTTTGGTAAGCTATCACATGCTAAAGTTTCAGACCTGTTGCACCTTGGATAGCTGAGTAATAGCTACTTTGAAATTCTGACTGTTGAGTAAAGCCATTGTAACTCCAAAACTATTGCAGTTAGAGTGTTTTCCTAAAATATGTTGTTCAGCTACTTTGTCCTTAGCTGTAAGATGGTACATAGTTTAGGGTTCTATTGTATGCCATAAGTGAGTAATAGCTATTTTCTAATTTGTAGCTAAATAACAGAAGAAGTAAATGTCAAATATCTTTAAAAGTATAAGAGTTACAGAAATCTTTTCTATATGTTATCCATCTACTTTTTGGTAAGCTATCACATAGTAAAGTTTCAGACCTGTTGCACCTTGGATAGCTGAGTAATAACTACTTTGAAATTCTGACTGTTGAGTAAAGCCATTGTAACTCCAAAATTATTGCAGTTACAGTGTTTTCCTAAAATATGTTGTTCAGCTACTTTGTCCTTAGCTATAAGATGGTCCATAGTTTGGGGTTCTGGTGCATGCCATAAGTGAGTAATAGCTATTTTCTCGTTTGTAGCTTGAGTAAAGCCATCGTAACTCCAAAATTATTGCAGTTAGAGTGTTTTCCTAAAATATGTTGTTCAGCTACTTTGTCCTTAGCTATAAGATGGTCCATAGTTTGGGGTTCTGTTGCATGCCTTAAGTGAGTAATTACTATTTTCTCATTTGTAGCTAAATAACAGAAGAAGTAAATGTCAAATATCTTCAAAAGTATTAAAGTTAGGGAAATCTTTTCAAATATGTTGTCCATCTACTTTTTGGTAAGCTATCACATAGTAAAGTTTCAAATTTCAAAGTTTACAACTTTTGGTGGCCATCTTGAATTTTTGCGGAAAATGAAAAATGGCAAATATCTCTGAAACTGTCAGAGCGATTTCGAGCAAGTTTTGGACCCACAGTGTAGTAGAAGGGTTTCTGTTGAAACATGAAATTTTCAATTTCACATGGTAAAGTTTCAGACCCATAGCTAATTACTCACCTACTTAAAATGAGTAAATGCTAATTATCTCTAAAAGTATTGCAGAGAGCCAATTTTTCTCAAATACCTCATTCACCTACTTTTGGGAGAGCTTTCACTTGGTAAAGTTTCAGACCCATAGCTAATTATTCACCTACTCAAAATGAGTAAATGCTAATATCTCTAAAAGTATTGCAGATAGCCAATTTTTCTCAGATAACTCATTCACCTACTTTTGAAAGAGCTTTCACTTGGTGAAGTTTCAGACCCATAGCTTATTACTCACCTACTCAAAATGAGTAAATGCGAATTATCTCTAAAAGTACTGCAGATAGCCAATTTTTCTCAAATACCTCATTCACCTACTTTTGGGAGAGCTTTCACTTGGTGAAGTTTCAGACCCATAGCTAATTACTCACCTGCTCAAAATGAGTAAATGTGAATTATATCTAAAAGTACTGCAGATAGCCAATTTTTCTCAAATAACTCATTCACCTACTTTGGGAAGAGCTTTCACTTGGTAAAGTTTCAGACCCATAGCTAATTACTCACCTGCTCAAAATGAGTAAATACGAATTATCTCTAAAAGTACTGCAGATAGCCAATTTTTCTCAACTAACTGATTCACCAACTTTTGGAAGAGCTTTCACATGGTGAATTTCAGACCCATAGCTAATTACTCACCTACTCAAAATGAGTAAATGTGAATTATCTCTAAAAGTATTGCAGATAGCCAATTTTTCTCAAATAACTCATTCACCTACTTTTGGGAGAGCTTTCACTTGGTGAAGTTTCAGACCTGTAGCTAATTACTCACCTAATCAAAATGAGTAAATGCTAATTATCTCTGAAAGTATTGCAGATAGCCAATTTTTCTCAAATAACTCATTCACCTACTTTTGGGAAGAGCTTTCACTTGGTGAAGTTTTAGACCCATAGCTAATTACTCACCTACTCAAAAGGAGTAAATATGAATTATCTCTAAAAGTACTGCAGGTAGCCAATTTTTCTCAAATAACTCATTCACCAACTTTTGGAAGAGCTTTCACATGGTGAAGTTTCACACCCATAGCTAATTATTCACCTCAAAATGAGTAAATGCGAATTATCTCTAAAAGTACTGCAGATAGCCAATTTTTCTCAAATAACTCATTCACCTACTTTTGGAAGAGCTTTCACTTGGTGAAGTTTCAGACCCATAGCTAATTACTCACCTACTCAAAATGAGTTAATGCGAATTATCTCTAAAAGTACTGCAGATAGCCAATTTTTCTCAACTAACTCATTCACCTACTTTTGGGAGAGCTTTCACTTGGTGAAGTTTCAGACCTGTAGCTAAGTACTCACCTAATCAAAATGAGTTAATGCTAATTATCTGTAAAAGTATTGCAGATAGCCAATTTTTCTCAAATAACTCATTCACCTACTTTGGGAAGAGCTTTCACTTGGTGAAGTTTTAGACCCACAGCTAATTACTCACCTACTCAAAATGAGTAAATATGAATTATCTCTAAAGGTACTGCAGATAGCCAATTTTTCTCAAATAACTCCTTCACCAACTTTTGGAAGAGCTTTCACATGATGAAGTTTCAGACCCATAGCTAATTACTCACCTACTCAAAATGAGTTAATGCGAATTATCTCTAAAAGTACTGCAGATAGCCAATTTTTCTCAACTAACTCATTCACCTTCCTTTGGGAGAGCTTTCGCTTGAAGTTTCAGACCCATAGTTAATTACTCACCTACTCAAAATGAGTACATGCTAATTATGTCTAAAAGTATTGCAGATAGCCAGTATTTCTCAAATAACTCATTCACCTACATTTTGGAGAGCTTTCACATGCTAAAGTTTTTTTATGACTTTTTAAAATAATTTTTTATTCATTAAAAGTAATGAAATCATGCCCTAAATCAATTATAACTTGAAAAGTATTGCATTTACAGAACTTTGTTAAAATATGTTATTCAGCTACTTTTTCCATAGCTACAGCATGGTGAGTAACTTGGGTGTCTATTTCAATAGCTAAGTGAGTAATAGCTACTTTTGGATTTTTCACTAACTTCCATCATGAGTAAAATCACTTGTAACTTGAAAACTGTTGTATTTACAGAATTTTATGCAAATATGTTATTCACCTACTTTTGGGTCAGCTATAACATACTAAAATTTCAGACCTCTAGCTCGTGCCATAGCTGAGTAATCAGGCCTGGGGTCAAGTACATGGAGCCAAGTACAAGTACAAGTACAATTACTTTGCCAAGTTGCAAGTACAAGTACAAGTACAAGTACTGATCTCAAGAGTCAAGTACAAGTACAAGTACTTTGAAAAATTGCAAGTACAAGTACAAGTACTTTTATAGCGTACGACCCCAAAACTATAATAACTAGATAATCACTATTTATTTAAAATTAATTATTTATTGAGACATACAATTTAAAGCAATCATTCAATAAACACTGATGAGCTAAAATCTGCTCCATTACTTTTCTGGTTACACTTAATAAATACAGGTCTTTCAAAAATTTTGTCTCTGAGACTCACAGTGTGAGTAAACACCTGAATGCATGGAAATCCTGTCTTGCAATGCTAAAAAATCTGATTTCAAAAGATCCACTTGGACATCAGTTTGCTTGTGTTGACAGATAATGAATTATTTACTTGGGGCACATAAAACATTTTTAAAGGGTTTGTACCAGTCCTTTATGTAAAACTGATATTACATATGGTTGGTGGTTGGAATACATTTATTAAATAAATGAATGAACAAGTGAAATAAAACTTTATATTTAAGGGCAATTGTATAGTGTAAAAAGCCAAAGCAGATATACTAAACATTGATATTTGTTTATAAAGGGGTGTATTGAAATGAATGAGTCAACAGTTTATTTGTGTAAGGGATTAGCTTGTTTGTCTTACATAAACAAGTAATTGGCCCTCCTGTCCACTAAGCTTGGCATCAACACTCAGGCTGAGTGGGTCTTTTGTGTGAAAATGAATAAGGGTAGGTATATGACAAAAGCAAAGCTATGCTGTGACTGAGTGGATCTTTTGTGTAAAAGTGAAAAAGGATACATTAAATGCAGCACCTTTATGATTAAAACACAGCTATATTCTGAATGAGTGGGTATTTTGTTTAAAATGTAAAAAGGTGTTGATTAAATGCAGCCTTGTTATAATTAAAGAAAACCAAAGTTCTGGCTAACTAAACAGCCCTTTGTACTTTGACAAAACAACACAAACTATAATCTATCTACACTCTGCTGAAAGAAACAGTAAAAATTTACACCTAATAAGTCACTTAATTAAAGTTATAAAACTACAAAATCAATGTACTTGGAATGTACTTGAAAGTAATTGAAAAGTACTTGGATATTTTAGCCAAGTACAAGTACAAGTACTTTTAATTTTCAACTGTCAAGTACAAGTACAAGTACTTGAAAAAGAGTAATTAAGTACAAGTACCAAGTACAAGTACTTGTACTCGCCCCAGGCCTGTGAGTAATAGCTACTTTTCCCTTTGCCGGTGGATACATTTTGCATCTGGCCACAGATGCATCCTTGGTCTAGTCTCTAAAAGTATTACAGGTGGGCAATTTCTTCTAAATAAGTCATTCACCTACTTTTGGGTGATCTACCACATAGTGAAGTTGCAGAACTGTAGCTCTTTAGATGGCAGAGTAATAGCCACTAAAATAAGTAAATGTCTTGTATCTCTAAAAGTAGTACAGATAGGCTATTTCTTCTAAAGACGTGCTTCCCTACTTTGAGTTGATCTGCATAATGAAGTGGCAGAACTGTAGCTCTTTGGATGGCAAAGTAATAGCTACTAAAATGAGTAAATGCCTTTTGTCTTTAAAAGTATTGCAATCAAACATTAAACTTGTCACTTCTACATGTGCCTCCATCTCGCAGGAAAATTTATATTCCACTCTCTTTAGGACATCTAATTTATACGGCGGGAGATAAATGCATGCGTCAGAATGCTTGTTATGCATATTTTGTCATTTCAAGTACTGTAGCTCTCAAGCTGTGTGGTTCATCCAGCTGAAAACTGAGAATATGTTAATGTATTCTTAAATGTGGTTTTTTTTAAGGGTAAGTTTGTCCGGATGATAACTTGAAAGGGATTTTATCTATTCACCTGAAACTTGGCAGATATATTCACTCTATTAATATATGGAAATCATTAGATTTTGGCATTGATTGGTTAAGAAATGGCCGAGTAATTAATGATTAATTAATCATTACAAATTTTCCAAATAAGGAAAACACAAAAATGCCTGTATCTCGAAAACCATGTGCAGTAGAGCGATTTCAACGAAATTTTTGGCCCACAGGATATCTCTGCAGATGAACTAACACATTTTTCAAAAAAATTTTATCT
Source organism: Sabellastarte sp. h YS-2021 (assembly GCA_964017235.1). Taxonomy (NCBI): domain Eukaryota; kingdom Metazoa; phylum Annelida; class Polychaeta; order Sabellida; family Sabellidae; genus Sabellastarte; species Sabellastarte sp. h YS-2021. The sequence continues at coordinate 146,266,327 of OZ024928.1, forward strand.
CGTCAAAAATGGCGGCCATTTGGAATTTTTGAATTTTTCGCAAAAATTGCTAGGGCTTCAAGCAAGCCCGAAAATGCACCTCGATTCCTCATTATGTCAGCTGACTTGTCAGTCAGCTGACATTATGTCGTCACTCTGCGGCGTGGGCGTACGCGTACGCGTCCGCGTGAACAACTTCTCCTCCAAAACTACAAGGCCTAGAGACGTGCTGTTTTTTTTAAAAGATACCTTATCTATCGAGGATGAAAAATTGTTCAAGGCATGCAGATCTGTCTGTTCGTCTGTTTGCTAGAGACATTACAAGGGGGGTACCCCCACCAAAAGTGTGAAAATTTCAACACTTAATCACAATTTTCTCAGTGACTATTGCAGGGATTTCTCTCATATCTTGCATATATGTACTAGGCCAGAGGTAGATTCTCTTGTGTGAGTATGAGACCTGGATCTGTCTTACTTTTTTTTTAATAAATTTTTTTAATAATTTTTAATGCATTAAAATTCATGAAATCATGCACAAAATCATTTATAACTTGAAAAGTGTTGCATTTAGAGCATTTTGTTAAAATATGTTATTCAGCTACTTTTTTCATAGCTACAATATGGTGAGTAAGTTGGGTGCCTGTCTCAATAGCTAAGTGAGTAATAGCTACTTTTGGGCTTTTCAGTAACTTCCATCATGAGTAAAATCACTTGTAACTTCAAAACTATTGCATTTAGAGAATTTCGTATAAATATGTTATTCAGCTACTTTTGGGTCAGCTACAACATAGTAAAATTTTAGACCTGTAGCTCATGGCATAGCTGAGTAATAGCTACTTTTAGGTTATCAATGTTGAGTAAATCGCTTATAACTTCAAAACTATTGCATTTAGAGAATTTCGTATAATATGCTATTCAGCTACTTTTGGGTCAGCTATAACATAGTAAAATTTCAGACCTGTAGCTCATGGCATAGCTGAGTAATAGCTACTTTTAGGTTATCACTGTTGAGTAAATCGCTTATAACTTGGAAACTATTGCATTTACAGTATTTTGTTTCAATATGTTATTCACCTATTTTGGGATCAGCTATAACATAGTGAAGTTTCAGATCTGTGGCTCATTGCATAGCTGAGTAATAGCTACTTTGAAGTTCTCACTATTGAGTAAATCACTTGTAACTTAAAACCTATTGCATTTAGAGAATTTCATATAAATATGTTATTCAGCTACTTTTGGGCCAGCTATAACATAGTGAAATTTCAGACCTGTAGCTCATGGCATAGCTGAGTAATAGCTACTTTAAAGTTCTCACTATTGAGTAAATCAGTTGTAATTGGAAAACTATTGCATTTAGAGAATTTCGTATAAATATGTTATTCAGCTACTTTTGGGTCAGCTATAACATAGTAAAATTTCAGACCTGTAGCTCATGGCATAGCTGAGTAATAGCTACTTTTAGGTCATCACTATTGAGTAAATCAGTTGTAACTTGAAAACTATTGCATGTACAGTATTTTGCTTAAATATGTTGTTCACCTACTTTTGGGTCAGCTATAACATAGTAAAATTTCAGACCTGTAGCTCATGGCATAGCTGAGTAATAGCTACTTTGAGGTTATCACTGTTGAGTAAATCGCTTATAACTTGGAAAATTATTGCATTTAGAGTATTTTGTTTCAATATCTTATTCACCTATTTTGGGGTCAGCTATAACATAGTGAAGTTCCAGACCTGTGACTCATTGCATAGCTGAGTAATAGCTACTTTGAAGTTCTCAATGTTGAGTAAATCACTTATAATTTGAAAACTATTGCATTTAGAGAATTTAGTATAAATATGTTATTCAGCTACTTTTGTGTCAGCTATAACATAGTCATATTTCAGACCTGTAGCTCATGGCATAGCTGAGTAATAGCTACTTTGAGGTTATCACTGTTGAGTAAATCACTTATAACTTGGAAACTATTGCATTTAGAGTATTTTGTTGCAATATGTTATTCACCTATTTTGGGGTCAGCTATAACATAGTGAAGTTCCAGACCTGTGGCTCATTGCATAGCTGAGTAATAGCTACTTTGAAGTTCTCACTGTTGAGTAAATCAGTTGTAATTGGAAAACTATTGCCTTTACAGAAATTTGTGCAAATATGTTATTCAGCTACTTTTGGGTCAGCTATAACATAGTGAAATTACAGACCTGTAGCTCATGGCACAACTGAGCAATAGCTATTCTCAGGCACTGACTGTTGAGTAAATCGGCTATAACTTGAAAAATATTGCATTTGGAGTATTTTGTTAAAATATATTGTTCACCTACTTTTGGGTTAGCTATAACATAGTGAAATTACAGACCTATAGCTCATGGCATAGCGGAGCAATAGCTATTTTCAGGTTCTCACTATTGAGTAAATCAGTTGTAACTTGAAAACTATTGCATTTACAGTATTTTGCTTAAATATGTTGTTCACCTACTTTTAGGTCAGCTATAACAGAGCAAAAATTCAGACATGTAGCTCATTGCATAGCTGAGTAATAGTTACTTTTAGGTTCTCACTGTTGAGTAAATCGCTTATAACTTGGAAACTATTGCATTTACAGTATTTTGTTTCAATATGTTATTCACCTATTTTGGGATCAGCTATAACATAGTGAAGTTTCAGATCTGTGGCTCATTGCATAGCTGAGTAATAGCTACTTTGAAGTTCTCACTATTGAGTAAATCACTTGTAACTTAAAACCTATTGCATTTAGAGAATTTCGTATAAATATGTTATTCAGCTACTTTTGGGCCAGCTATAACATAGTGAAATTTCAGATCTGTAGGTCATGGCATAGCTGAGTAATAGCTACTTTAAAGTTCTCACTATTGAGTAAATCAGTTGTAATTGGAAAACTATTGCATTTAGAGAATTTCGTATAAATATGTTATTCAGCTACTTTTGGGTCAGCTATAACATAGTAAAATTTCAGACCTGTAGCTCATGGCATAGCTGAGTAATAGCTACTTTTAGGTCATCACTATTGAGTAAATCAGTTGTAACTTGAAAACTATTGCATGTACAGTATTTTGCTTAAATATGTTGTTCACCTACTTTTGGGTCAGCTATAACATAGTAAAATTTCAGACCTGTAGCTCATGGCATAGCTGAGTAATAGCTACTTTGAGGTTATCACTGTTGAGTAAATCGCTTATAACTTGGAAAATTATTGCATTTAGAGTATTTTGTTTCAATATCTTATTCACCTATTTTGGGGTCAGCTATAACATAGTGAAGTTCCAGACCTGTGACTCATTGCATAGCTGAGTAATAGCTACTTTGAAGTTCTCAATGTTGAGTAAATCACTTATAATTTGAAAACTATTGCATTTAGAGAATTTAGTATAAATACGTTATTCAGCTACTTTTGTGTCAGCTATAACATAGTAAAATTTCAGACCTGTAGCTCATGGCATAGCTGAGTAATAGCTACTTTGAGGTTATCACTGTTGAGTAAATCACTTATAACTTGGAAACTATTGCATTTAGAGTATTTTGTTGCAATATGTTATTCACCTATTTTGGGGTCAGCTATAACATAGTGAAGTTCCAGACCTGTGGCTCATTGCATAGCTGAGTAATAGCTACTTTGAAGTTCTCACTGTTGAGTAAATCAGTTGTAATTGGAAAACTATTGCCTTTACAGAAATTTGTGCAAATATGTTATTCAGCTACTTTTGGGTCAGCTATAACATAGTGAAATTACAGACCTGTAGCTCATGGCACAACTGAGCAATAGCTATTCTCAGGCACTGACTGTTGAGTAAATCGGCTATAACTTGAAAAATATTGCATTTGGAGTATTTTGTTAAAATATATTGTTCACCTACTTTTGGGTTAGCTATAACATAGTGAAATTACAGACCTATAACTCATGGCATAGCGGAGCAATAGCTATTTTCAGGTTCTCACTATTGAGTAAATCAGTTGTAACTTGAAAACTATTGCATTTACAGTATTTTGCTTAAATATGTTGTTCACCTACTTTTAGGTCAGCTATAACAGAGCAAAAATTCAGACATGTAGCTCATTGCATAGCTGAGTAATAGTTACTTTTAGGTTCTCACTGTTGAGTAAATCAGTTGTAACTTGAAAATTATTACATTTAGAGTATTTTGTTAAATATGTTATTCACAGACGTTTTGGTCAACTATAACATAGTGAAATTGCAGACCTCTATGTCATGGCATAGCTGAGCAATAGCTTCTTTCAGGTTCTCACTGTTGAGTAAATCATTGTATCCAACCTGTAGGAAATCATGGGCTGGGAATCTGTTAATATGGTCCGATTTGACCTTGGAACCCTCCTTCAAGGTCAAATGAGGATAGCCAAACATAAAAGTGCTTATAACTCGCTTATTATTGGTCCTAGAGGTTTGGAATGAAAACCAACCTATAGAAAATCATGAGCTGGGAATTTTTTGGTGTGGTCGGATTTCACCTTGGACCCCTCCTTCAAGGTCAAATGAGGATAGCCAAACTTAAAAGTGCTTATAACTCGCTTAATATGGGTCCTAGAGGTTTGGAATGGAAAACCAACCTATAGAAAATCATGGGCTGGGAATCTTTTGGTGTGGTCGGATTTCACCTGAGACCCCTCCTTCCAGGTCAAACGAAGATAGCCAAACTTAAAGTGCTTATAACTCGCGTATTATTGGTCTTGGAGGTTTGGGATGGTAAACCAACATATAGGAAATCATGGGCTGGGATTCTTTTGGTGTGGTCAGATTTGACCTGGGACCCCTCCTTCAAGGTCAATTGAGGATAGCCAAACTTACAATTGCTTATAACTCGCTTATTATTGGTCCTACAGGTTTGGGATGGTAAACAAGCTACAGGAAATCATGGGCTGGGAATTTTTTTGTGTGGTCGGATTTGACCTTAGACCCCTCCGTCAAGGTCAAACAAGGATAGCCAAACTTAAAAAGTGCCTATGACTCACTTATTATTGGTCCGAGAGGTTTGGGATGGTAAACCATCCTAAATTCTTTGGCTGGGAATCTTTTGGTATGGTCAGATTTGACCTTTGGATCCCTTCTTCATGGTCGAACGAGGATATTGCATTTATAGTATTTCTTTAAATATTTTTAACCTACTTTTTACACTTAAACAATTACCTTGTTACTTTATTTCATAATACCATTTGCAGGGCACAACTTTTTTGTCCTTTTCTTCTGTCAGCTTCGGAATATCTTTCGAACATGCTGTTCAGTTACCATTTACTGTATTTCTGTACAGCCCTTTCCCTGATAATTATGCTTTCCTCTCATTATCACCATCACAAATCAAAAACATTCAGTCAGCTGACACAGTGCCCGTTCACGGGCACTCTCCTCTTGTTTTAGAAGAATAGGCTCGGACTCGATTAATCGCTTCATTATCGCCCACCAAATAAACTGCACCATATTTTGGCATATCACGCCTTTTAAAATAGTTACAAGGCACACAACAGAAAAGAATTTTGATAACTTATTGAATTTTGGGAAAAAACGTATTTATTATGCAAAATATAGGAAACTTTAACCATCTTTATATTGTGAGATTAGAGGCGTCTTCGAAATACATTATAATTAAATGCCGTCTTATAAAATAAATACTGAAACGGAAACGTCACAGGTAGGCACCTGGGTTAGGGGTGCAGTAAGAGGGCATAAACTCACACAAATATGTTGATACCCATTGGGTGAAGGGTGGGCAAGGCCCAGATATAAAATAGTTCCTGTCTTTTACGTTTAGTGGAGGAATCTGGTTGTTGCCCCCCCCCCCCCCCCCCCCCCCCCATCCATTGCACAATGCTGAACTCCATATTTTTGACACTATGCTTTGGTTGAGTGAAGTGTCTTGAGGCAGGGGTTGAATTTAGAGCATTGAATTTCTGAACACTTCTGTAGTGTTCATACATTCTCTGTCTAATTGGTCTTTTGGTCTCCTATGTATTGGGGGCCACATTCTCAGGTGGGTATCTGTCGCTGCTAGTAGACTGTCTCTCAGAAGATGGAGAGCCGGTTCTCTTTTTTTTGGTGCCTTTGGTGGGTCCCTTGTCAGCTTCTTTCAACTTATTTGAAGGTGTTTGTAGGATTCACCAAAGTCTCACTGCTCATCTCACTAGCTGGAATAGGGGTTCCAGTAGTTAGAGTGTTAAAAGCTGTGTCATTATCCACTATAGGTGGCTGATACTGGCTACCAGGGCACTTTCACTGACATTCATGATAATCCAATGAAGATAAAACAATAAGTACTTGAGTCAGTGAAGAGTAGGTGAAGACTTTAAATCTCTGCCTTATATTCACAGTTTAATGTGTGTGAATATTTCGATCGAATTTTGTCAGTTCTCATCAGAGGCTGTGAGTGGGAAATCAGAGGCTGAAACGGAAACGTGTTATATTAGTAAAATATATAAATATATGCTTATATTTAAAGAAAAAAATTTTAATTTTGTAGTAGATTTTACGTCTATGTTTAGTTGTTTTCAAAGACCCGGTTCACTTTTCTTGCCTTGAGTATTGGAACTGAATCGTTTTGTTTCCGAGTAACCGAAGAATTGTTGCAGCCCTAAAAATTGCAAAACACAAAAATGCTAGCCATTCCAATTTTCAAAAAAAATTTGTCTCACCAAAAGTGGCGGCCATTTTGAATTTTCGAATCTTTTGCAAAATTGCAAAACACAAAAATGCTTATATCTCAAAAACCGTGCTAGATAGAGCGATTTCGATGAAATTTTTTAACCTAAGGGTATCTTTTGAGAGTATTTCCAATTGAGAGCCCTTCCAATTTCCAAAAACTTTGTGTCTCTCTAAAATTGGCGGCCATTTTGAATTTTCGAATTTTTCACAAAAAGTAGTCATCCCAATTTTCAAAAAGGGACAAATTTATATCTTGGGACCACTTTTACATTTGTACTGGCAGCTCCAGTGGGCATGAAGTTTGTGTTTGTTTCATACCTTAAATTCATGCATGGGCTTTACCAAATTTTCAGGATATGTTTCACCCAAGACAATCTAGAGCTTGTTAGGTTTTGGGAAGTATCTGGCAAGAGCTGTTCTCATGGTAACACTTTTAAAATTTTGATATCTTAAACTTTGTGGTTGTGCCATAGCATAAACCCATGCATGGATTTTTAACAAATTTTGAGGATATTAATAACTTAGAGGATCTAGAGCTGATTAGGTTTTTCAGAGTATCTGGCAATGGATGATGCCATGGCAAAGCTTTTAAAATTTTGGGATCTTAAACTCTATGGGTGTTCCACAGCCTAAACAAATGCATCTGTTTTCACCAAACTTTCAACATGTGTTCAGCCAAAGAGGATATAGAGCTAATTAAGTTTTGAAGAATTTTTGGCAGCTGCTGTTGCTATGGTAATGCTCTGAAGAAATTTTCGGTCTTACATTTTGTGGATGTTCCACAGCCTAAACCCATGCATAATTTTTCACCAAATTTTCAAGATATGTTTGATAGAAATAGAATTTAGAGCTTATTGGGGAGTAGGGAGTATCTGGTAACAAGTGTTGCCATGACAATGCTTTTAAGACCTTTTGGTTTTAAACTTCTCAATTAAAGGGGGGGGGGTACGGTGGGGCAGTGGCAACACACTCTCCTCCCACCTCTGAGGACGGTGGTTCGAACACTGGACCTTATGTTGGAAAGTTGGTAGTTGCTTACCAGTGGTCAGCAGTTTACAGTACAGAACCTTGACCAACTGTATGTACTGGTTTCCTCTGCCCATAAAACTGCCTGTCATGATATTACCTGTACAGTGTTGAAAGCGACATAAAACCCCAAATAAATAAATAAATAAATTAAAATGGGGGTGGGGGTGGGGGGGGAGCGCAATATTAAACTTGTGTTACTAGAATATATGTGTATCAATGGTAGAGTAACTGCTTCATAATAGGCTTCCATCTAAAGTGACAGATGCTTTCCTGTCATTAAAAGAAGGTCTTATATTATCCCCATTCTTCAACTATGTCGTCAAAGTTCTTTCATCTGACATTATCTTTTGGTTTCTGTATACTTCTTACATTTGAGGCTGTTCCTTAAATTTTTTCCAAATCTCAATGTTGTTGCTAGTGGTGTCATCACGAGCGGCGATATCGCAGATTCACCGGTGATGAAAAAAATGGACAATAATCGAGGATTAATGATCATCCGCGATGCATCTCATGAACATATTCAACCATTAACTTTAGTTATTTTCGAAGGGATTTAATAAAAATATGGTGAAATATTCATCTAATTTCTACTTTTATGCGGTTTTGTTTTCATTTGTGATGTAACCATGGTGATGACCCTTTCCACTTCCTACAGGAAGTGAAAAAAAGTAAGTTTTGTTTACTTTTTATTGCTTCAAATATCCACCATTTTAACAACTAACAGCACAAATGAAACAATAAATCTATTTTATTTCAGTATTAGTTGTCAATGCACATTATTTAAAGAGCAAATTTAGGTTTAATTTGTGAAACGATGACACCGCGATATCGCTCACTGTTTTGTTCACGGTATCGAGACCTCATATACCCAGATGATGACAGCACTAGTTGTTGCCTATTTAGCTGTTCTTACTGGCTGCGGTTCCTGTCTGCCAGACTGGCTATTTTTCTTAGAAACTATGAAACAATGCTCCACCAAATTTTGTATGTGAATCAACTACATTAATATTTTCACCTTAGTCAATTTTCAGATCAATCGTGTGATAGCTGATTGGAGAGAGTAATAATCTGTTTATGTAAAATGTTCCTATTTTTGCTCTGTATTGGTCATGAATGTAAATTATGTTGCAAAAATTTAAGATATGTAGCTGAAATACTGAGTACTTGGGTATTTAAACCAGTACTTGACCTGTACCAAGCAGCCTTTTTTCTTCAATATCTCCAGTAGTATTAAAAATAGTATACCAATGAATTTTGGTATGCATATTCTTTGGGGATATCAGCAGAATAATTTGAGCTTCTATTTACTATCTTTCGCCTCCTCCCTACCATCTCTTTTTACAGTGTCACATCGTTTATCAGTGATACATCTAATATGTGTATTTTATCATGCATACACTTAGGTGCTGTATATGTATATAGTGATTTGTCGCATCAGAAATCAAACCAATTTAGGGAATTATGTCCACCCCCCTGGGGGGTGGATATATTATTTTTGCTTTTTTCGCCGTCCGATGTCCGATGTCCGGCGTCCGGTGTCCGGCGTCCGGCGTCCGATGTCCGGCGTCACGCATGGTTTCCGCTCATTTAAAGGAAAAGTATTAGAGCTATTGTCACCAAATTTGGTATGCAGGCTTATTGGGTCAGTAGCTTGCTTGGGATTGCTTTTGGCTGTTGTACCTCTTTTGCTTACTGAGTAATACTTAAGTACAGCTATTTTCAGTACCCATTGGTTTCCGTGCATTTAAGCCAAAATAATTAAAGATATTTTACTACAATTTTGAATACAATATTGTTATGTCCATAGCTCGCTTGGTATTGCATTTGGGACTGATAGCTTTGTCAGTACATGAGTAATAGCCATTTAGGTACTTCATTGTGTATTTTCAGTACTACTTTTGAGTAATTTGCTTCTATCTCCTTAACCGTGCGAGATAGAGCGATTTCGGCAAAATTTTCGACCCGCAGGGTATCTCAGGAGTGTACTCTTTGCAATTTTCAAAAAATTTTCCCCTCCCCAAAAATGGCGGCCATTTTGAATTTTCGAATTTTTGCCAAAAATGGCAAAACACAAATTTACTTCTATCTCCTTAACCGTGCGAGATAGAGCGATTTCGTCGAAATTTTCAACCCGCAGGGTATCTGAGGAGTGTCCTCTTTGCAATTTTCAAAAAATTTTCCCCTCCCCAAAAATGGCGGCCATTTTGAATTTTCGAATTTTTGCCAAAAATGGCAAAACACAAATTTCCTTCTATCTCCTTAACCGTGCGAGATAGAGCGATTTCGTCGAAATTTTCGACCCACAGGGTATCTAAGGAATGTAATATTTGCAATTTTCAAAAAATTTTCCCCTCCCCAAAAATGGCGGCCATTTTGAATTTTCGAATTTTTGCCAAAAATGGCAAAACACTAATTTGCTTCTATCTCCTTAACCGTGCGAGATAGAGCGATTTCGTCGAAATTTTCGACCCACAGGGTATCTAAGGAATGTAATATTTGCAATTTTCAAAAAAATTTCCCCTCCCCAAAAATGGCGGCCATTTTGAATTTTCGAATTTTTGCCAAAAATGGCAAAACACAAATTTGCTTCTATCTCCTTAACCGTGCGAGATAGAGCGATTTCGTCGAAATTTTCGATCCACAGGGGATCTAAGGAATGCAATCTTTGCAATTTTCAAAAAATTTTCCCCTCCCCAAAAATGGCGGCCATTTTGAATTTTCGAATTTTTGCCAAAAATGGCAAAACACTAATTTGCTTCTATCTCCTTAACCGTGCGAGATAGAGCGATTTCGGCGAAATTTTCGACGCACAGGGTATCTAAGCAATGCAATCTTTGCAATTTTCAAAATATTTTCCCCTCCCCAAAAATGGCGGCCATTTTGAATTTTCGAATTTTTGCCAAAAATGGCAAAACACAAATTTGCTTCTATCTCCTTAACCGTGCGAGATAGAGCGATTTCGTCGAAATTTTCGACCCACAGGGTATCTAAGGAATGTAATATTTGCAATTTTCAAAAAATTTTCCCCTCCCCAAAAATGGCGGCCATTTTGAATTTTCGAATTTTTGCCAAAAATGGCAAAACACTAATTTCCTTCTATCTCCTTAACCGTGCCAGATAGAGCGATTTCGTCGAAATTTTCGACCCACAGGGTATCTAAGGAATGTAATATTTGCAATTTTCAAAAAAAATTTCCCCTCCCCAAAAATGGCGGCCATTTTGAATTTTCGAATTTTTGCCAAAAATGGCAAAACACTAATTTGCTTCTATCTCCTTAACCGTGCGAGATAGAGTGATTTCGTCGAAATTTTCGACCCACAGGGTATCTAAGGAATGCAATTTTTGCAATTTTTCAAAAATTTTCCCCTCCCCAAAAATGGCGGCCATTTTGAATTTTCGAATTTTTGCCAAAAATGGCAAAACACAAATTTGCTTCTATCTCCTTAACCGTGCGAGATAGAGCGATTTCGTCGAAATTTTCGACCCACAGGGTATCTGAGCATTGTACTCTTGGTAATTTCTAAAAAATTTTCCCCTCCCCAAAAATGGCGGCCATTTCGAATTTTTGCCAAAAATGGCAAAACACAAATTTGCTTCCATCTCCTTAACCGTGCGGGATAGAGCGATTTCGGCAAAATTTTCGACGCACAGGGTATCTAAGCAATGCAATCTTTGCAATTTTCAAAAAATTTTCCCCTCCCCAAAAATGGCGGCCATTTTGAATTGTCGAATTGTTGCCAAAAATGGCAAAACACAAATTTGCTTCTATCTCCTTAACTATGCGAGATAGAGCGATTTCGTCGAAATTTTCAACCCACAGGGTATCTAAGGAATGTAATCTTTGCAATTTTCAAAAAATTTTCCCCTCCCCAAAAATGGCAGCCATTTTGAATTTTCGAATTTTTGCCCAAAATGGAAAAACACAAACTGGCCTTAACCGTGCAAAATAGAGTTATTTTGTTGAAATTTTCGACCAATAGGGTATCTAAGAAATGTACTCTTGGCAATTTTCAAAAAAATTTCCTTTTCCCAATAATGGCGGCCATTTTGAATTTTCAAATTTTTGCCAAAAATAGAAAAACAGGAATTTGCTTCTATCTTCTTAACCGTGCAAGATAGAGTGATTTCGTCGAAATTTTCAACCCAACCAATGCAAAAAGGCATGAAGCTGAAATAATTTACATCTACACTAACAAATATTTAAGCATCATTGATATATTTTACAAATGAAACAGGGTCTTGTAAGACTACTGTACAATTTGGGCAAAAGGTTCATGGGTGGACATTACACATGATAATGTGTGTTCTTCTATGCTATCCTGTTTCTATTCGCATCTACTATCAACAGGGCGGCCTATTTCTAGTTTTTCAATGATTGCTTTTTTTCTCCACATTTGTTTTAAAATAAAAAAATATATACAGAATTCATGAGATATAACCCAATTTGTTAAGATGTAATCACGACATTTATGATATTAATCTTCACTAATATATTAAAGTCACACACAATGTCCAAATTAACACCTATCCCAGTCTGAGACTGGTGAGTATTCTCACACACCTGTATCTAGAGTTAAAGGTCGGGATGTCCTGTAGTTTAAGGAAAGTTTTTATATTTTTATGTCAGCGTCCGCGTGAACAACTTCTTCTCCAAAACTACAAGGCCTAGAGACATGCTGTTTTTTTTTAAAGATACCTTATCTATCGAGGATGAAAAATTGTTCAAGGCATGCAAATCTGTCTGTTCGTCTGTTTGCTAGAGACATTACAAGGGGGGTACCCCCACCAAAAGTGTGAAAATTTCAACTTTTTATCACAATTTTCTCAGTGACTATTGCAGGGATTTCTCTCATATCTTGCATATATGTACTAGGCCAGAGGTAGATTCTCTTGTGTGAGTATGAGACCTGGATCTGTCTTACTTTTTTTTTAATAAATTTTTTTAATAATTTTTAATGCATTAACATTCATGAAATCATGCACTAAATCACTTATAACTTCAAAAGTGTTGCATTTACAGCATTTTGTGAAAATATGTTGTTCAGCTACTTTTTTCATACCTACAATATGGTGAGTAAGTTGGGTGTCTGTCTCAATAGCTAAGTGAGTAATAGCTACTTTTGGGCTTTTCAGTAACTTCCATTATGAGTAAAATCACTTGTAACTTAAAAACTATTGCATTTAGAGAATTTCATATAAATCTGTTATTCAGCTACTTTTGGGCCAGCTATAACATAGTGAAATTTCAGACCTGTAGCTCATGGCATAGCTGAGTAATAGCTACTTTTAGGTTATCACTGTTGAGTAAATCGCTTATAACTTGAAAACTATTGCATTTAGAGAATTTCGTATAAATATGTTATTCAGCTACTTTTGGGTCAGCTATAACATAGTAAAATTTCAGACCTGTAGCTCATGGCATAGCTGAGTAATAGCTACTTTTAGGTTATCACTGTTGAGTAAATCACTTATAACTTGAAAAGTGTTGCATTTAGAGCATTTTGTTAAAATATGTTATTCAGCTACTTTTTTCATAGCTACAATATGGTGAGTAAGTTGGGTGTCTGTCTCAATAGCTAAGTGAGTAATACCTACTTTTGGGCTTTTCAGTAACTTCCATCATGAGTAAAATCACTTGTAACTTAAAAACTATTGCATTTAGAGAATTTCGTATAAATATGTTATTCAGCTACTTTTGGGCCAGCTATAACATAGTAAAATTTCAGACCTGTAGCTCATGGCATAGCTGAGTAATAGCTACTTTTAGGTTATCACTGTTGAGTAAATCACTTATAACTTGAAAACTATTGCATTTAGAGTATTTTGTTTCAATATATCATTCACCTATTTTGGGGTCAGCTGTAACATAGTGAAGTTTCAGACCTGTGGCTCATTTCATAGCTGAGTAATAGCTACTTTGAAGTTCTCACTGTTGAGTAAATCAGTTATAATTTGGAAAACTATTGCATTTACAGAAATTTGTGCAAATATGTTATTCAGCTACTTTTGGGTCAGCTATAACATAGTGAAATTATAGACCTATAGCTCATGGCATAACTGAGCAATAGCTATTCTCAGGTACTGACTGTTGAGTAAATCAGCTATAACTTGAAAAATATTGCATTTGGAGTATTTTGTTAAAATATATTGTTCACCTACTTTTGGGTCAGCTATAACATAGTGAAATTACAGACCTATAGCTCATGGCATAGTGGAGCAATAGCTATTTTCAGGTTCTCACTATTGAGTAAATCAGTTGTAGCTTGAAAACTATTGCATTTACAGTAGTTTGCTTAAATATGTTTTCACCTACTTTTGGGTTAGCTATAACATAGTAAAATTTCAGACATGTAGCTCATTGCATAGCTGAGTAATAGTTCCTTTGAGGTTCTCACTGTTGAGTAAATCAGTTGTAACTTGAAAACTATTACATTTAGAGTAATTTGTTAAATATGTTATTCACAAAATTTTTGGTCAGCTATAACATAGTGAAATTGCAGACCTCTATGTCATGGCATAGCTGAGCAATAGCTACTTTCAGGTTCTCACTGTTGAGTAAATCATTGTATCCACTGGATAGCCGCAGTGTGTAGAGAGAGATTTCACCATTACTGCTCTGATGAAAAAAAATATTATAGCTAGCTTTCTTAAGTTTGCAGTATATATTAATAACCATAAAATGTTGTCTGGGAATATTTTTGGCCTCATTTTGAGAAACAAGATGGCCGCCACAGGTGTTTTTGTCAGTCATGAAAAGTGCTTATATCTCCCTTATTATTGATCCTAGAGGTTTGGGATGATAAACCAACCTGTAGGAAATCATGGGGTGGAAATCTTTTGGTGTGGTCAGATTTGACCTTCAATGACCCCTCCTTCAAGGTCAAACAAGGATAGCCAAACTTAAAAGTGCTTATAACTCGCTTATTATTGGTCCCAGAGGTTTGGGATGGTAAACAGACAGGAAATCATGGGCTGTGAATCTGTTGATATGGTCCGATTTGACCTTGGAACCCTCCTTCAAGGTCAAATGAGGATAGCGAAAATTGAAAGTGCCTACAACTCGCTTATTATTGGTGACAGAGATTTGGGATGGTAAACCATCCCATAGGAAATCATTGGCTCGGAATCTTTTGGTATGGTCAGATTTGACCTTTGGACCCCTCCTTCAAGGTCAAATGAGGACAGTCAAGCTTAAAAGTGCTTATAACTCATTTATAATTGGTCCTAGAGGTTTGGAATGGTAAACCATAGGAAATCATGGGCTGGGAATGTATTTGTGTGGTTAGATTTGACCTTGGACCCCTTCTTCAAGGTCGAACGAGGATATTGCATTTGTAGTATTTCTTTAAATATGTTTTAACCTATTTTTTACACTTAAACAATTACCTTGTTATTTTCCTTCATAATACCATTTGCAGGGCACAACTTTTTTATCCTTTTCTTCTGTCAGCTTCGGAATTTCTTTCGAACTTGCTGTTCAGTTACCATTTACTGTATTTCTGTACAGCCCTTTTCCTGATAATTATTCTGTCCTCTAATCACCTTCACAAATCAAAAACACTCAATCAGCTGACACAGTGCCCGTTCACGGGCACTCTCCTCTTGTTTTCTTTACTTGACCAAAATTAGTTCAGGGCTAGGTCCACCACAACTGACATTCTTTCCATCATAAAAAATAATATTAAACCGTTTATCGTAGAGCATTTACCACTTGGTCAATTTTGAAATTCAATCTTGATTTTTCCTACAATAGAATAGCAATCTTTGCTATGGACCTGTAACATTTTTACGTGGAAATTTTTCCAGTAAATTTTGTATGTTGGGTAAACAAAACAGATCCCCACAGAACAGATGAAACATTTGGGCTAATTATTTTAGAATGTACAAACAACCATTGAAATACTTTGAAAATCATTGCAGGAAGATTGAAAATAAAATAATGAAAATGATTCATAATAATTATGGTGCACAAAAAATTGATCCCACAAAAAATGCCCAATCAATACCTGTAGCAAGGGAGATGGCTTGTCTGGGGATATGTTGGCTTTGAGTCAGTATTATCTTGCTTAATCATGTTTGTACATCTATGCGAGTTTTGTACACTTTTAATCACACATTAGTAGTATTTAAACACTGATCTGAATGTAATATATACTCTCTTATTTACTGTATTTTATTTTTAAATATTTAACAGTTATAGATTATTAAACAGACGTAAACAGTTTGTAACAAAAGACAATATATTCACTCCAGAAAAATTGCTGTTTATATGTTGTGATATGTAGAAACTTCAAATGGTTTTTCATTAAAACTTAATGTGTCCTGTGGAAACTTGGTAGAGTCAGAACTGAAAAGTATCTGATTGTTGAAATTGAACTTTACATTATTCATCTAAGTTGTATGAAATTTTTATTCTTTATACACTGTGTAGCCTTTAGTGCTGATGGAAAAAGTGATTACACTTAAGAGATTTGAAGATGAAATTGAACTGAAAAGAAGACAGCTGGTCAGTCTCAGGATGGATGCTTCCAGTGTGGAGGCAGTCAGGCAGCTCAAAGGTAGGAATTTACAAATGTGGGCATATATGTTCAAAACGTATCTAGAGGCAGGCAGTCATGCAGTTGAAAGGTATGAAATGTCAGTATATGGATATATATAAAAAGAAGGTATGGTAGGCAACTCAGAGGTAATTTTTTGCACAGGTATCTGTTATACATCTCAGGCCACACTCAAAACTGCAATATTGGCCTATCATATAGTAAATTCCTAAGAGTCACACAAATATGCACTTCCAAAAACAAATGATAAACACTCAGATCCTGAACCCATCAGTTTTTAAGAAGGGGTGACCTCCAGATTTCATCGAGGAGGCACACATACTGGCCCATAAAGGACCAAGAAACTCCCTTGGAATCTCAAATCAAATCCAAACCACAACCGAATTCTAACTTGTTCCTGATAAGCACTTGCCCCTAAAATGAGGGTGACCCAAGGACATGGTTATGAAAAATTAAGACTCTCGAATGAGATCCAGTGTGGAAAAATACTATTGGTTATTGCTAAAATCTGTTCTCAAACCAGACCCAGGACCACCACTGCAGGCCCTGTGGCATATGAAAATGTGTGTGAAAAAAAAATTGCAGACACTATCGAAGTCACGACTAACCGACTAATTGACGACGGTAAGAGTAGTGTTATTTTCAGTATCATATTTTGAAGTTCGAGTAATTGCTTAATCTAATAAAAGATGGCAGAATGTCTGAATCCTTCAATATGTGCATATTGTTACATAAAATAAGTTAAAATCCAACTACAGCCATGTTTTCTGCATTGTTTGTGCATTCACATGAAACCGGAAGTACCATTTACCTCTTATATCACCCACTTCCTGTCTGAAATAAATGAATCAGAAGTTGCAGGAAAACAGCAACTTTATAAAATTTTATAGATTATAGACATATTTTCATTTTATTTCACATATTTATCGTTTTCATTGCTTTTTACAATATGCAACTTAAGATTTTTGGTTGTTTTATAAATTTGACGGTTATTCAGTGTCGACATGAATAGTACTTAGCGATTAGCCGACATGAAATATTTGGAGTCGTGACCTCACTAGCAGACACTGTGCAAACCTAAATAAAGCAGGCTACATTATGAGTACTTTCACGAAAAGGGAGTACTTGACTAAAGGAAGAGTGCATTGTAAAAGTGACATATTTAATCTATCGACCTGCAAAATACAGTATGTTGGCCACAATAAATATAGAATCATGGGCCATTTTTAGGCCACTTCTACAGAATAACATCCAAAAACATAAATATACCATTAAACACCACTTTAAAAAAAATTGTCATAGGGGATTGGCCCGATTGAGGGGGATATATTAAATGGTTATAGCAAACTTTATACAATCACATTAAGCTCACAAGGAATATTGAAAGACATTGAAAACACTGTTTAAGAATCAATATACAGGAGTAGCATGCAAGATATGCTAATGCGTCACTTGCCTCATTTATAAAAAAATACTTTAATGTAATTAAGCGTCCCTGAAAGGGTGCTTATTTGTTTTCACCTCAGTTTCCTCGCCCCCGCCGCATTATGGTCTCCCTTGAATATCTCCCTTATTATTAGAAGGTTTCAAACGATATTTGGCAGTTATATACCTTAGGCATGGGAAAATTTTTCTGCATGCTTAAATTTGACCTTTGACTTTTATGAAGGTCACATGACCAAAAACTATTTTTTGAAGTACACCCCCCCCCCATCACAGTTCAGGAAAAACTATTTGCTACAGAGCCTTATAATTTGACACACCTGTTCATACTATCGAAAACGCGAGCTGATTAGGTTTTGGGAGCAATCCCTTGAAAAATGTCTCATTTATGAGTGATTTTCTGACACCTTCCAATCTGAAAGCCTTAAATTTAGGCCAACCCCCCTATTATCTTCTTAAGTATTGCATTTAGAGCTATAAAATGTACTGGGAGGTAATAGGAAACCATATGTGGAGAGTCTAAATAGCCGGTCAGTTTTACCCCCCGACCCCCCCTTATGGGTCAAACTGGGGTCATAAAATAGCCGATTTTGAGTTTTTGTCTTATATCTCCTTTATTGTTGCTTTTATACCTTCAGAATATATTAAGAGGTATTGGGAAAGCATATATGGAGAGTCTAAATAGCCGGTCAGTTTTACCCCCCGACCCCCCCTTATGGGTCAAACTGGGGTCATAAAATAGCCGATTTTGAGTTTTTGCCTTTATCTCCTTTATTGTTGCTTTTATAGCTTCAGAATATATTAAGAGGTATTGGGAAAGCATATGTGGAGAGTCTAAATAGCCGGTCAGTTTTACCCCCCGACCCCGCCTTATGGGCCAAACTGGGGTCATAAATAGCTGCTTTGGAGTTTTTGCCTTATTTCTCCTTTATTGTTGCTTTTATAGCTTCAGAATGTATTAAGAGGTATTGGGAAAGCATACGGTGCAGCTTTGTGCATTCTTAGCTTTACAGCATGCTTATTAAAACCACAAAGCATTTTAAACTTTAAGGGACACTTCGCTTTTGTTAGCAAAATCATTCCTCTAGTTTATTAGGTACATTAACACCCCAGTCATCACCACAACATACTGGATTGTTATCATCACAAAAAGTAACCTAGACACAAGCACTTGGGCCAAAACATCAACTTAAATGACTCCACAACTCCGCATAAATCTCCAACAAATATGGAACCTATTATGAGCATGATGAATAATTGTATCCACCGGAAGCATCCGGTGGATACTTTGGTTTAGCGTCCGCTACGCCGCCGCCGCGCGTAGAGAGATTTTCGGCGTTAACGCTCTAAGAGGAAAACAACAGCAGCTAGGTTCACCAAATTTGCAGGATATCTTCATTGGGGGGTAAGCTTCTCTGGGAAGGAAAATAGCCTCATTCTGAAAAACAAGATGGCCGCCACGGGCATTTCTTTGAAAATAATCTACATTTTTCTACTGGCTGTTCCTCGTAGGTAGAAGGTTGAATCTCTTCATAGGTGATATGTATGACACATATACATGTCCTCTATAACCTTGCATACATTTGACCTTGAAGCTCCTAATTCAATGTCGTCCACGGAGTGCCGAAGTAACCCACATAGCCGACTTTAAAAGTGCCTATATCTCCCTTATTATTGGTCCTAGAGGTTTGCAATGTGAAGCCAACCTATAGGAAATCATGTGCTGCGAATCTTCTGATGTGGTCACATTTGACCTTGGGCCCCTCCTTCAAGGTCAAATGAGGACAGCCAAACTTAAAAGTGCTTATAACTCGCTTATTATTGGTCCTAGAGGTTTGGGACAGTAAACCAACCTATAGGAAATCATGGGCTGGGAATCTTTTGGTGTGGTCAGATTTGACCTTGGGCCCCTCCTTCAAGGTCAAACGAGGATAGCCAAAGGTAAAAGTGCCTATAACTCGCTTACTATTGGTCCTAGAGGTTTGGGACAGTAAACCAACATATAGAAAATCATGGGCTGGGAATCTTGTGGTGAGGTCGGATTTGACCTTGGGCCCCTCCTTCAAGGTCAAACGATGATAGCCAAAGGTAAAAGTGCCTATAACTCGCTTATTATTGGTCCTAGAGGTTTGGGACGGTAAACCAACATATAGAAAATCATGGCCTGGGAATCTTTTGGTGAGGTCGGATTTGACCTTGGGCCCCTCATTCAAGGTCAAACGAGGACAGCCAAACTTAAAAGTGCTTATAACTCGCTTATTATTGGTCCTAGAGGTTTGGGATGGTAAACCAGCATATAGAAAATCATGGCCTGGGAATCTTCTGGTGTGGTCGGATTTGACCTTGGCCCCTCCTTCAAGGTCAAACGAGGACAGCCAAAGGTAAAAGTGCCTATAACTCGCTTATTATTGGTCGTAGAGGTTTGGGATGGTAAACCAACATATAGAAAATCATGGGCTGGGAATCTTCTAGTGAGGTTGGATTTGACCTTGGGCCCCTCATTCAAGGTCAAACAAGGACAGCCAAACTTAAAAGTGCTTATAACTCGCTTATTATTGGTCCTAGAGGTTTGGGATGGTAAACCAGCATATAGAAAATCATGGGCTGGGAATCTTCTGGTGTGGTCGGATTTGACCTTAAACCCCTCCTTCAAGGTCAAATGAGGACAGCCAAACCTAAAAGTGCTTATAACTCTCTTATTATTGGTCCTAGATGTTTGGGATGGTAAACCAACATATAGGAAATCATGCACTGGGAATCTTCTGGTGTGGGCGGATTTGACCTTGGCCCCCCCCCCCCCCCCTTCAAGGACAAAAAAGTGCTTAAAAGTGCTTATAACTCGCCTGTTATTGGTACTAGAGGTTTTGGTGCATTGTCTTTACGGTGGATACAATTTGCATCGGTTCTCCGATGTGCTAGGTCTAGTTAGGTTTGCTTTAATTGTGTTTGATGAGCCTCTTTAACGAAACCACGCAAAAGTAAAACTAAATCAATTTATAATACAGTGGTTTGTGGCAGCAAAATTACATTAAGACCACCATAGCTGATCATTGAGGTCACAACCCTGTATGAAATCATAAGACCGTGTCATCAGTCACCCTAGTAAAGAATGTTTACCTGTGAAAAACTTCAATTTCATAGGTAATTAAGCTGCCCGTCAGGGGCACTTACCTGTTTTCATGTAAGTTCGACTAATCACCCCAGCTGCAGGATTATAGTCTCCCTTGAATAACTTCTTGGGCTTTCAAATTTTTCTTTCCTTCTTATCTTTCTTTAAAACTATAGGAGCAGGAAAATTTTTTTGGATACTTTGCGAAGACCTTAAGCTTTACTTAAGGTAACCTTAAGCATTTTTCAAAAACACCCCATTATCGCGTTTCGGAAAAAAACACACACACCTGTGCTATAAAATTTATCAGGTACATTCTAGACCTAAATCCGCAGGTTGGAAAGGATTTTCTGATCAATCGGACCATAGATGCCTGAATGGGAGGCGTTTTAGTTTCGTAACTTTTTTAGCTTACTGGCCAACGGCCGTAAGCTAATGGCATGGCCTGGCATCGTCTTCGTTGTTGTTGTGGTTGTTGTCGGCGTCGTCAAC
The DNA here is from genome assembly GCA_964017235.1 of Sabellastarte sp. h YS-2021. Taxonomy (NCBI): domain Eukaryota; kingdom Metazoa; phylum Annelida; class Polychaeta; order Sabellida; family Sabellidae; genus Sabellastarte; species Sabellastarte sp. h YS-2021. Next base: position 146,287,599 of record OZ024928.1, read on the forward strand.
AATTTTTTTCCAGCCTCTTCTCCTCAGAAACTACTGCACCGATTTCTTTGAAATTTGGTATGGAGCTTCCTTGGGTAGAGGACTATCATTTTTCTTCATTGCATGTTTTTCAACCAATCAGAGAAGTCACGTGACCAAAAACATGTTTTTCAAAAGGGTGTGCTTGTCTGGATGATAACTTAAAAAGCGCTTCACCTATTCACATGAAATTTTGCAAGTATGTTCGTTATATACATGTCTGGAAATCAATAACTTTTCGAAGTGATCCAATACAAAATGGCCGACTTATTAATGATTTACTAAATGTCACGATTTTTCTTAACGCTGAAAAAACAAAAACGCGTGTATCTCCTTAACCGTGTGAGATAGAGCGATTTTGACGAAATTTTCGACCCACAGGGTATCTAAAGAATGTCTATTGGCAATTTTCAAAAAATTTTCTCCTCCCCAAAAATGGCGGCCATTTTGAATTTTGGCCGAAAATGGAAAAACACAAAATTGCTTGTATCTCCTTAACCATGCGAGATAGAGCGATTTCGACGAAATTTTCGATCCACGGGGTATCTAAAGAATAGCTTACTGGCCAACGGCCGTAAGCTAATGGCATGGCCTGGCGTCGTCTTCGTTGTTGTTGTCGGCGTCGTCAACAATTTTTTTCCAGCCTCTTCTCCTCAGAAACTACTGCACCGATTTCTTTGAAATTTGGTATGGAGCTTCCTTGGGTAGAGGACTATCGTTTTTCAAAAGGGTGTGCTTGTCTGGATGATAACTTAAAAAGCGCTGCACCTATTCACATGAAATTTTGCAAGTACGTTCGTTATATACATGTCTGGAAATCAATAACTTTTCGAAGTGATCCAATACAAAATGGCCGAATTATTAATGATTTACTAAATGTCACGATTTTTCTTAACGCTGAAAAAACAAAAATGCGTGTATCTCCTTAACCGTGCGAGATAGAGCGATTTCGACGAAATTTTCGACCCACAGGGTATCTAAAGAATGTCTATTGGCAATTTTCAAAAAATTTTCCACTCCCCAAAAATGGCGGCCATTTTGAATTTTCGAATTTTGGCCGAAAATGGAAAAACACAAAATTGCTTGTATCTCCTTAACCGTGCGAGATAGAGCGATTTCGACGAAATTTTCGATCCACGGGGTATCTAAAGAATAGCTTACTGGCTAATAGCATGGCCTGGCGTCGTCTTCGTTGTTGTTGTTGTTGTTGTGGTTGTTGTCGGCGTCGTCAACAGTTTTTTTCCAGCCTCTTCTCCTCAAACTACTGCACCGATTTCTTTGAAATTTGGTATGGAGCTTCCTTGGGTAGAGGACTATCATTTTTCCTCATTGCATGTTTTTCAACCAATCAGAGAAGTCACGTGACCAAAAACATGTTTTTCAAAAGGGTGTGCTTGTCTGGATGATAACTTAAAAAGCGCTTCACCTATTCACATGAAATTTTGCAAGTACGTTCGTTATATACATGTCTGGAAATCAATAACTTTTCGAAGTGATCCAATACAAAATGGCCGACTTATTAATGATTTACTAAATGTCACGATTTTTCTTAACGCTGAAAAAACAAAAATGTGTTTATCTCCTTAACCGTGCGAGATAGAGCGATTTCGACGAAATTTTCGATCCACGGGGTATCTAAAGAATGTCTATTGGCAATTTTCAGAAAAATTTTCCCCTCCCCAAAAATGGCGGCCATTTTGAATTTTCGAATTTTTGCCAAAAATGGCAAAATACAAAATTGTTTGTATCTCCTTAACCGTGTGAGATAGAGCGATTTCGTCGAAATTTTTAACCCACAGGGTATCCAACGAATGTACTATTGCCAATTATCAAAAAATTTTCCCCTCCCCAAAAATGGCGGCCATTTTGAATTTTCGAATTTTTGCCAAAAAATGGCAAAACACAAAAATTGCTTGTATCTCCTTAACTGTGCGAGATAGAGCAATTTCGTCGAAATTTTCGACCCACAGGGTATCTAAGGAATGTACTATCGGCAATTTTCAAAAAATTTTCCCCTCCCCAAAAATGGCGGCCATTTTGAATTTTCGCCAAAAATGGCAAAACACAAAATTGCTTTTATCTCCTTAACAGTGCGAGATAGAGCGATTTCGTCGAAATTTTCGACCCACAGGGTGTCTAAGGAATGTACTAATGTCAATTTTCAAAAAATTTTCCCCTCCCCAAAATTGCCGGCCATTTTGAATTTTCGAATTACACAAAATTGCTTGTATCTCCTTAACTGTGCGAGATAGAGCGATTTCGTCGAAATTTTCGACCCACAGGGTATCTAAGGAATGTACTATTGGCAATTTTCAAAAAATTTTCCCCTCCCCAAAAATGGCAGCCATTTTGAATTTTCGAATTTTTGCCAAAAATGACAGAACACAAAATTGCTTGTATCTCCTTAACCATGTGACATAGAGCGATTTCGTCGAAATTTTCGACCCACAGGGTATCCGAGCAATGTACTCTTGGCAATTTTCAAAAAATTTTCCCCTCCCCAAAAATGGCGGCCATTTTGAATTTTCGAATTTTTGCCGAAAATTCGAAAACACAAAATTGCTTGTATCTCCTTAACCGTGTGAGATAGAGCGATTTCGTCGAAATTTTTGACCCACGGGCTATCAAGGAATGTACTATTGCCAATTTTCAAACATGTTCCCCTCCCCAAAAAATGGCGGCCATTTTGAATTTTCGAATTTTTACCAAAAATGGGAAAACACAAAATTGCTTGTATCTCCTTAACCATGTGAGATAGAGCGATTTCGTCGAAATTTTCAACCCACAGGGTATCTAAGGAATGTTATTCTGGCAATTTTCAAAAAATTTTCCCCTCCCCAAAAATGGCGGCCATTTTGAATTTTCGCCAAAAATGGCAAAACACAAAATTGCTTGTATCTCCTTAACCGTGCGAGATCGAGCGATTTCGTTGAAATTTTCGACCCATAGGGAAAAAATTGATTTTTTTTTTTCAAATTTTGGCGGCCATCTTCGATTTATGCGGAAAATAAAAAATGGTAATATCTCAGAAACTGTAAGAGATTTTGAGTAAATGTTGGACCCTAGAGATAGTAAAGAATATAAACGCTTGGATTATTACTTCTGTTAAAGCTGTGGGGTATACTTTCTCCCAAATTTATTTCATATTTGGTAGATATCTTGTCACACTTTTTGTAGATGCGATGTGAAAATCAAGTGAGTAATACCCTTTTTACATTTTCTGAGTAAAAGCCTTAGGTCTCAAAAAATTGTCCGGGCCCAGACATGATGTAAAAATGGCAAGGTCACTACAGTAAGGTGAAACTAAGGTTACACTATCGAAAACACACAATAACCTAATTTATACTCCTGACATTCTAAGAAAAGTTTTTTCCTAACTTTCTGGTACATAATGAAATGTATGCATGCAAAACTGACAAATAATAATTGCTTTATTGAAGAAGTTGTATTACATTGAAGTTTTAGTTGTGTTCACAATATATATTCTTTTGCATAATCACCGACCTATTTCGGTGACCAGGTTATATCATCACAGAATATAAAAATACATGTGACGAAATACACAAGTATTAAGTTTAAACAATAGGATTTCAAGTGTTCTTGACATGTTTTTTTAATGTGTAAGACAATTGTAAGACAAAAAGTACCTGCACAAATCGAACTGCACACAGACAAAAAGTATTGGGACAAAAAGTACCATTTACATTTTTTGTTGTATAAAACATATATTAATTGCTGCACATTTATAGCATGAAAAAAGTATTTGGGTGGCACAACCATAACATGCAGGTCGCCAGTAAGCAGCAGGCCTTGGCCTATTTTTTAAATGGGTACTTGATCAGTATCTCAAAAACGGTCAGGATTTCGGCGTTTCATTGGAATAACTTATTCAGCTACTTTTTGATAATCTTTCACATGCCGAAGTTTTAGCCCTGTATCTGCAATCTTAAGGTCATCTTAATGCCAAAAAAGGGGGTTTTAGCCCTCCAGTTCACTTAGTTTTTCACATTTTTCAACCAAACTTGCCATATATATTAAGATTTACCAAAGGATTATCTCGACTTTATGGTGACCTTAAACTGTTAATATAATTGGGACTATGGCCCCCCTAAAGTCATAAAATTGGAATAAAGCCGTCCGGCCCCTTTCTTTTTCCATACCTAACGTATATTGATATTGAAGGGACATTCTCAGTTTATGGTCACCTTAAAGTGGCAATATGAATGAAGTTATGGCCATCTTACAGTGAAAAAAGGAAGTTTTTAGCCCCCAGCTATCTTATTGTTCAGCTGACCTGAGCTAAACTTTATGCACTTAGAAAGGATTACAAAAGGGACATTCTTATTTTATGGTCACCTAATATGAATGAAGTTATGGCCACCTTGGAGTGAAATGATGGACTTTTTAATCTCCAGCTATTGTATTGTTCAGCTGACCTCAGTTAAATTTTGCATACTTATTAAAGATGAAAATAGGGACATTCTTATTTTCTTTCCACCTTGGAGTTCCAATACAAACATGGTCATGGCCATCTTGAAGTAAAAATGAGGGTTTTCAGCTCCCAACTGACTTACTGTTTAATGACATCAGTTTAACTTGACACATTGATTAAGTTTAAGGAAGACTTCTAATGACTTTTTATTTAAAATTCCTGTATTTAAGAGACTTTGGCCAACTTCACAAAATAAATATATAGTTTTTACTCCCACCTCATTTATTTTAAGACTTTTTTTCTAAGACCACACCTGCCACATGTATACTTAGAACAAAATTTCTGTTATCTGGCAAAGCTTACCTCCTAGTGTTTTTGAAGTTATGGCATCTTCAAAGAAGAAAAATGAGGTATTTAGCACACAGTGATGTGGTTATTAATATATTTCAGCTGATCAGTGTTCATATAATATAAATTCCCAATTTTAGGCACATTAAAAAAATCCCACATGTGGTTAGGACTTTTTCTGTTTGGCAGAAAAAAAGCTGTAGTTAATTCAGCTTTTCTTTAGCAGCAGGAGTTGTTCATCTAGCTACTTATTCACATACTTTACACTATGTACATTGGTCGAATGTATAGACTTGACGTCTTTCACAAGATATGATGACTGGATGAAAACGCTTGTTCATAAACAGTTGTTTTATCTTAAGCATATTAATCTAAAAAAAATATTAAATAGCAATGAATTTTCAGAGGTATAAAATGCCTCAAAGATATACAACATATGAATGTCCTTATCTATAGCCAATTATAGTTTACTACAGTGTATCTTTATTAAACGTCCCGCGAGGGACGCTTGTTTGAAAAGGGAGAAGTGACTCCGCCGGATCCGCATTTTCTTTTCGCAATAGTTTCGCAGCCATAAGGCGGATTCTCTTCATATTTGGTAGGTGTATGCAGTAGCCCTGGGAAAATTTTTTGAATATGGTGTCATGACATTTCAACCAATCAGAGAATGACCAAAAAAATGTTTTTCAAAAGGGCATGCTTGTCCGGATGATAACTTAAAAAGCGTTTCAGCTGTTCACATGAAAGTTGGCAAGTGGGATCGTTATATAGATGTCTTTAAATCATTAACTTTTGGAAGTGATCCAATACAAAATGGCCGACTTATTAACGATTAACTAAACGTCACGATTTTTCTTAATGCTGAAAATGCAAAAACGCATTTATCTCGGAAACGGAGAGAGATAGAGCAATTTCGACAAAATTTTTGACCCACAGGGTATTTGCAGAGTCTGCTGGCAACTTTCCTCAAAAATCATTTTTCTGCTACTTTTGGCAGCCATCTTGAATTTCTGCGTAAAATACAAAAACGTGTTTATCTCGGAAACGGAGCAAGATGGAGCAATTTCGACAAAATTTTTGACCCGCAGGGTATCTGCAGAGCCTACTGGCATTTTGTCGCAAAAAAAAAACATTTTGCCGCCACTTTTGGCGGCCATCTTGAATTTCTGTGTTAAACACAAAAATGCGTTTATCTTGGAAACGGAGCGAGATAGAGCGATTTGACCCACAGGGTATCTGCAGAGTCTACTAGCGACTTTTCGCAAAAATCGTTTTCCCGCCACTTTTGGCGGCCATCTTGAATTTCTGCATAAAATGAAAAAAATAAATAAATAATAAATTAATAAAAAAATAAACAAACCAGATTCATCTATGAAACCTTGCATTTTGTCATAAATGGAAAAACATATTAAACACAGGAATATGGTCATTTCTACAAACTGATTAATACTCATCTTTTTCTCTTGCGAAACAATACTCTAGTTATTATCTGTTTTTTCTCCTCCAACTCTGTATTTGCTTTTGTGTGATATCTATCTGGACGCAGATTGACTCATGATGCCCCACTGTGCTTTGTGTGTTAACAAATGTGTGTGTGTGTGGGGGGGGTGTGTGCGTGAGTGTGTGTGTGTGTGCGTGCACACTGAAAGTTGATAAGGGACATCAAGATGTATTTATTTCTTTTCATTAAGGTATATGCCTACAGTAGATATTTTTGCGGATAAACAATTCAAACCAGGACATTTATCTTTAGTTTCATGGAAGAAGAGCCTTGTGGTAAGAATGTCTTTTCTGTTTTGAGAGAATAGAAAAACCTTAATAATATGTGAAAACCTTGGGCTTTCATGATATTCAGATATAGAGTCATGTGTGAATTAAAAATGTTAACAATAACATCTGACAGCATGACCTTGTGTACTTTTTTTACCCCGCAGCCCTTAAGGGCTGTCGGGGTATTGCTTTCACCCATGGTGTCCGGATGGGCGGGCGTCCGGGCAGGCGGGCGGGCGGCGGGTAATAGTTTGTCCGGGCTGTATCTCAGAAACTGTAAGGTGTAGGAAGTTGATACTTCGTAGGGACATTGGTTAGGGGGTGTAGGTGTGCAACGTCATGGTCTGACCTTGATTTGACCTTTGACCTTGCGGTAGTGACCTTGAGTTTGAAAATCTTGTCGGGGCTATATCTCGGAAACTGTAAGGTGTAGGAAGTTGATACTTGGTAGGGACATTGGTTAGGGGGTGTAGTTGTGCAACGTCATAGTCTGACCTTGATTTGACCTTTGACCTTGCCGTAGTGACCTTGACCTATAAAATCTTGTCCGGGCTATATCTCGGAAACCGTAAGGTGCAGGAAGTTGATACTTGGTAGGGATATTGGTTAGGGGGTGTAGGTGTGCAACGTCATGGTCTGACCTTGATTTGACCTTTGACCTTGCTGTAGTGACCTTGACCTATAAAATGTTGTCCGGGCTCTATCTCGGAAACTGTAAGGTGTGGGAAGTTCATATTTGGTAGGGACATTGGTTAGGGGGTGTAGGTGTGCAATGTCATGGTGTGACCTTGATTTGACCTTTGACCTGGCCGTAGTGACCTTGACCTATGAAATCTTATCCGGGCTATATCTCAGAAACCGTAAGGTGTAGGAAGTTGATATTTGGTAGGGTCATTGGTTAGGGGGTGTAGGTGTGCAACGTCATGGTGTGACCTTAATTTGACCTTTGACCTTGCCGTAGTGACCTTGACCTATAAAATCTTGTTTGGGCTATATCTCGGAAACTGTAAGGTGTAGGAAGTTGAGATTTGGTAGAGACATTGGTTAGGGGGTGTAGGTGTGCAGCATCATGGTGTGACCTTGATTTGACCTTTGACCTTGCCATAGTGACCTTGACCTATAGAATTTTGTCCGGGCTATATCTCGGAAACCGTAAGGTGTAGGAAGTTGATACTTGGTAGGGACATGGGTTAGGGGCTATAGGTGTGTATTATCATGGTGTGACCTTAATTTGACCTTTTACCTTGTCGTAGTGACCTTGACCTTTAAAATCTTCATGGACCTTTGGGTCTGTCTTTTGATGCAGATTAAGCAAAAGTCATATTAGAATTTATTAAGAATTTTACTTTCATAACTTCCCATTGTAAGAGATAGAATTTCATCAAGTGAGCCACAGATTTTTCTCCAACACCACAATAAGCATTCATTAAATGTATTACAACTTCTGTATGCATGGTAATATTCAAACCATCTAAACCATAATTCGGCCATGCAGATGTAGATAAAGAGTGTTGAATTTTAGTTTACTGATTAATGCTGTCATCTTGTTATTAAATTATCTTGTTTTAATACTTCATCTTTATACGCATTATCTTTCTTTTAAACATTATTTCTCCATTTAAACATTGTTTGGACCTTTATATAACTGACAGTGCTCTGAAAGTATCCTGAAGTTTGTACTGGTACAGTACTTCTATATCTCATGGTGTTGAAAATATTTCCCTAGGCTGTGGGGTACGGGCATCTCTGATGCTATTTTTTTTAAATGGAACAATAAAGGATTTCACAAATACGATTATCTTGAGCATAATTATCTTATAAGAATATTAAATAGCAATGAATTTTCAGATGCATAAAATGCTTCAAAGATATACAACATATGAATGTCCATATCTATAGTCAATTATTGTTTACTACAGTGTATCTTTATCATTTTAAATCTAGGATTAAATATCTCCTGGAAAAAATTTACAATCCCAAATTTACAGCAAAAATTATATATTCTTTTCATAAAATGTACCACTCTACAAAGTACAATAAAGCTCACATTCTGCTTACAGTCTAATACTGCAACTGATATAGTTTTTAGATAATCCACTTTCCATTAGATGCAAAACACAATAAAGCTTATCTTCTCCTTACAGTCTCGTACCACAACTACTACAGCTTTATTAACTCAAGTTTCCATCCGGGCTGCTCGTTTTTGTTAGCAAAAACCTTTTTCTAGTTGGAATCTTTCACCCTGGATATCTGGATTAATGAAAAACTTTAAGTAATTTTAACACAGTCACGCAGGTAAAAAAAAAACAAAAACATATTAACCCGAACATCCAAAATTCATCTGCAACTGAAACCTTTGTTTTACTAATAAAGGGAGCTGTATTTAAAACACAGTCCAGTGTTATTGTTATATATATATACAGATTTTACAGCATCTATTTCCATATTAGCATTGATTTGAAGGTGCAAAAGACTAAGTGTGACCATGGTTTGTGAGTCTGTGAACACACTTAAGTTGCCAACATATAGTCTTACACAGCAGGGACAAAACTGAGATTATAGAGAATATTTGTCCTGAAAATATGTGCCTTTTATTGACTTCTGCAGGCCGATAATTTGGAATCCAGTCTAATGTTTTTTGGAAGGTTGTTCCAAAGTCTAAGACCATTGTTAGTGAAACTGTGTAACACCTCTGGATTTGGCAATGTATTGACCTACATTTCCTGTTGAGAGAGATAAAGCTGGGGCATTTGTCCCTAATATGTACACTGAGTTCATATTGTTTGGAGGCAGTCTGCCAGCTCAATGGTAGGTCTTTCTGTGTGCAAGCATACACTGTGAATAATTTCATCAGGTATTAATCTTATTTGAACAAATGCACTTTGATAGTGAAAATTAATTTCTGGTAATTGCTTTTATTGGAAAATTGTATCCTTTTAAGTCCATTTGTTTGATTTATGTTACGTAGTACTCCATATCTCTCTTACAGTTGTTACTTTTGATTTCCAGTTTGAAATCTTGTTACTTTTTCCCACAGTGGTAAGATTTGTGCGAAGTTTGAAAATTTTGCTATTTTGCAGATCGTACTCATGGAGGGGAGTTTTGCGCAGAGTTTGAGAGTGCCTGTACAAAAATGGAAGACTATGTAAAGAGCCTTGAGAAGGAAATAGCTGACAGAACTGTGCTCATTGAGATGTTGGAACAGAGTGAACTCTATTATGACTCTCAGTATGGAGAAGCCAAGATTGTGGCAAATGTATGGGTTACTCTTTGTATTAGACAAAGTCACTGACACACTGTCAGAATCTTGTGGGCGCCATATATACAGGAAGTGGGTGCTTCCGGTAGATTCTAAATGTCCGCACACCGTTATTCTTACCGAATTGACCTATACTTTATCCCGGAAAGTGTTTCTTTAATAATAAACAATGCTGGAGTAAAATAATCGATTATGGGTCGATCATCGCTCGGAAAAATGGACGAATAATCGTCCATGAAAATTGGAGGCGATTCCCAACAGTGTTGGGCCAACACTATTATCCACCATTTTGTACAATTTATGGTAGGGCTGCGTATTGTCACTCGAGCCTCGATAGACAAGTCGGTCTTTGCTGTTACTCGAGTCCATTTTAACTACTCGGTTACTCGCAAGGTTTTGTATTATCACCCACGCAATGAAACATTTGTGTAAAATATGCTACATTTCTTCATTTTTGTCGCATATTATCAATTAAAGTTGTTTTCGCTTAAAAATGTATAATTTACTCCATATTCTATAATATCTGGTTAAATAGAAGACATTTTTCTTCAAAAGTTTCGTCACCGGAATCAACTTTGTTTACCGAAGACTTTCTAATGGTAGGAACTAAATCTCGCGGGTCCTCGAATTCGGGTCGGTTGTCAGAGGGCGACTACTCGGGACTGTTTTTCAGCACCCGTCCCAGCCCTAATTTATGGGTTAAATAACATGAATATTTAATGACAGAATGTCAAAAAGCTGTCAAAAAGCACAGGCAACAGTGATTATAAAAACTTCAAATCTTTAACTTGCAATAGCTCCCTTTTTTCTGCATGGAGTTTTATGCAACAGACATGAGCAGAAGCTCTGTAAAACGTCTTTTCCAGTGATATATAGTACAAATTTATAGCTAACATATAGATATTGTTAAAAAAACGAAAGTTATTCACACTCATTATCCATGGTATGGAGGTGCCGTTATATACAAATAAAATATATCCCACTCCGTATATCACTCTATATGTGTCAAATTTAGCGCGGTGGATAATAACTTTTATGGCTGTCTTGATTTTAATATTCAGTGTAAAAATGTTTCAATGTCAATTGATATGGGGAGGTGGATACTAAACAGTCTGAATCCGTGCTATCAAAAAAGTATTTGCTCTAGAATACCCCAACAGCTAACATGTGAGATAAAAGTAGTGTTGTGGTCGAATGCGAATTTTAGACCCGGGTTCCGAAAGCAGAAATTCAGCGAAAAACCGGGTGCGTTTGATTTATAAAATGTTAAGAAATAAGTTTTCAAATGCTTACATGAGCTTTAACTCGTATATAAATAAGAACCACAAGGGACTTTTTGAAGACTTTGGAGGACAAAATATGTGATATATCAATAGAATATTATAAAATACTGTGAAATATTTGTTGTAGCTCAATATTTTGGTCCACTTAAGTTAAAATAATGAACTATGTGACGACACCGGTTTTGGTTAGAAGAAAACAAAACGTAACCGGATCACTGTCTTTCGGTCGGAAAATAGGTTTCCAGTCTACCGTCTTCAACACTACATAAAAGTGTATAATTTCTTCATATTTAGGGCTTCTTCCAAATATTTGCAGTGTTAGTTTGTACTTACAAATGAAATGGTTATATTGGTTTTGCACATCGATATCAGCAACCCTGTCCCAAAACAATAAATATTGCCAAGATTGATAAATGATGCACTCACTACTTGTGGATGTACAAGTCGGCATCATCCGCCAAGTGGCAACACTTATAGATGTGCTTATTGTTTTATCTGATAGCTTATAAACCTGATTCTGCAATGTATTTTGGAAATCAGGGTCAGTACACACAGGTTTTCTCTACCTGTGAAACGGATAACTCTGAAATATGGTGTACAGCTAGTATAGTCACAGATATTTTGGTTTAATTGCGGCTATTTTGCCAATAATCTCTCAGAATTAAACCTCAAGCAAGTAATTTTATGAAAGTTTTAAAAGGGAATCAGACAAATTTTTGCTATTTGTAGCCTAAAAATATTACATTACTAGTGAATTGGTAAAAGAGTTCTTGTCTGCAAGAATTACTTGTTCTAACCCTACCAGAAATACTGGAAAGCTTGTCTTAGAATACTTGCAAAACCTTAAAAGAATTTTAACTTGAAATTTTACAGAGTGTAAAGATTGAATTCTGTTACATGCTGTATTACCTTTTCAGGCCTACAAAAATTTTGGTGGTCGAGTAGGGAACTTGCAGAAGAAGCTGGAGGAGAAGGCATTAACATTACCTGATTCAGTGAGTCCTGTTCCTTCTCCCCCTGCATACGATGCCCCGTCCCCTTCTCCAGACAACTCTCCTATTGCCAATAATGACGAACCCTACATCCCTGACTTGACAGAATCCCCAATTCCACCAGGGGTTACAACACCAGAACATGTGGGCCAGTCCTACGACATGAACACCCAGCATGTGGACATGGAGATGTCAGACGAGGAGACGGAGCATGTGGCGCAGACTGGGAAAAACATAGGTAGCATTACAAAATGAGTATAAAATGTTTATCTGTTAAACATAGGGAAATTATAATAAGTTCATATGTTAAGTATGAGCTATTCTAGCAAATACTGTATGCATGTTTTATTAGAAGTGTATATGTTATGGAAAACTGTGTAGTCAGATGCTAAACACAATCCCTAATGTTTTAGTTGTTGATAAAATCCCTGATACACATTCTGCAAAATAACTAAAATTTTATGAATTTTATTACACAACTTGCCTGGTGTATTTCCCTCAAGGTGTGAAATGATTGGTTGGAAGATGTGTTATCTTAATACTAATTAGCCTACAGTTGCATTTCACTTGACATTTATATTCTTGCTACCAGCAGAAAAAATTGTAGTTGTGAATTATTTCACACAACTACAATTGTGTTTTCCTGCGCATTTGCTTTGATGTGATTTAAGAAGAGAATGTTTGTAGCACAATTCTGTAATCTTGAACTTATTGTATTGGTTTCACAATTATTGGTTTGGTAATTGGTATATTTCCTGGCACTGATGGAGAATACACTTGACATATTAACCATAGGTATTACGCGAAAAGGTTAGCACATATTAAACCCAGAAATTGGCTTCTGGTCTGAACACTAAAACTTGATAGAAAGTACAATATCAAATGTTTTGTAAATAATAAGCAAAGGTATTATGTGAAATTACCTTTGCATATGAAACCCAGGTAGTACAGAATTCCTAAAGTATACGGATACAGTATACTTCTGTGATTACAGCAATAATGTTTCAATAAGCAACCTAACTGTGACTATACTTCAGAGAGCCAACATTTTCCCCCAACCGCCTTTAAAGACAGTGCAGGTATTGTTTTCACCCATGGTGTCCAGATGGGCTTGTGGGAAAAGCCTTGTTTAGGCAATATCGCGAAACCATGAGGTATAGGAAGTTCATACTTGGTGGGGACATTAGTTGGTGAGTTGTAACTCATAAGGTACATGAAGTTGTTCATTTTTGGGGACATTAGTTGGGATGTAGTTGTGCAACATCATGATGTAATGACCTTGATTTAATCTTGCCATAGTGACCCTGTCTCAGAAACATTGAGGTGTAGAAAGTTGATACTTGGCAGTGATATTGCTTGGGAGTGCAGATGTGGAATGCCATGGGGTGACTTTAATTTGACATGTGACCTTATTATAGTTACCCTGAGCTATAAAATCTTGTCTAGCCTTTTTTCTGTTGTATATTATTTTGATATTGAAATACTGGTAGTATGTTTCGATATCAGTGGGTCCACAGAATGATCAATAGATATTGAAAGATGAAGCACCAAGTTGTACACTAGTCCAGGCTATATCTCGGAAACCATCAGAAGTAGAATGTTTCAGCTGTGTAGGTATATTGTTTGAGGATGTAGCTGTGCAGTGTCATTGTGTGACCTTTGACCGTAGCTCTGGCACATTTGAGACATATTTCTCCTTTCACTCAGCTTTATGAATTATCGTAGCTGATTATTACAGCTCCTTTTACCTAGTTGTGTTTTTTTGATTGACAGCTCTACTTAAGTTAATAAGTAGATCAATCAATAAATTTTACAGTTTCAAAACTTTTAGTTTACAATTTTATTGCGCTACAATAGCTTACCATGTGGAACTGACTGCTTACTCGGATGGCTGCAGGCAATCGGCCATCGTCCAAGAAAAATGGACGAAATAATGATGGCTCGATGCCTTAGTACTGTAGGTGAACCCAGTAGTGAAATACTGTATGCGCCCATCTTTTCTCGTTGGCCGCAATGTACTGACATGAAATTTATTGCAAGGAAAAGATCTGATTTTTATGTCAGCTGACTTGTCAGTCAGCTGACATTATGTCATCACTCTGCGGCGTCCGCGTCCGCGTGAACAACTTCTTCTCCAAAACTACAAGGCCTAGAGACATGCTGTTTTTTTTAAAAGATACCCTATCTATCGAGGATGAAAAATTGTTCAAGGCATGCAAATCTGTCTGTTCGTCTGTTTGCTAGAGACATTACAAGGGGGGTACCCCCACCAAAAGTGTGAAAATTTCAACTTTTTATCACAATTTTCTCAGTGACTATTGCAGGGACTTCTCTCATATCTTGCATATATGTACTAGGCCAGAGGTAGATTCTCTTGTGTGAGTATGAGACCTTCTTACTTTTTTTTTAATAAATTTTTTTAATAATTTTTAATGCATTAAAATTCATGAAATCATGCACTAAATCACTTATAACTTCAAAAGTGTTGCATTTACAGCATTTTGTGAAAATATGTTGTTCAGCTACTTTTTTCATAGCTACAATATGGTGAGTAAGTTGGGTGTCTGTCTCAATAGCTAAGTGAGTAATAGCTACTTTTGGGCTTTTCAGTAACTTCCATTATGAGTAAAATCACTTGTAACTTAAAAACTATTGCATTTAGAGAATTTCGTATAAATATGTTATTCAGCTACTTTTGGACCAGCTATAACATAGTGAAATTTCAGACCTGTAGCTCATGGCATAGCTGAGTAATAGCTACTTTTAGGTTATCATTGTTGAGTAAATCGCTTATAACTTGGAAACTATTGCATTTAGAGAATTTCGTATAAATATGTTATTCAGCTACTTTTGGGTCAGCTATAACATAGTAAAATTTCATACCTGTAGCTCATTTCATAGCTGAGTAATAGCTACTTTTAGGTTATCACTGTTGAGTAAATCACTTATAACTTGAAAAGTGTTGCATTTAGAGCATTTTGTTAAAATATGTTATTCAGCTACTTTTTTCATAGCTACAATATGGTGAGTAAGTTGGGTGTCTGTCTCAATAGCTAAGTGAGTAATAGCTACTTTTGGGCTTTTCAGTAACTTCCATCATGAGTAAAATCACTTGTAACTTAAAAACTATTGCATTTAGAGAATTTCGTATAAATATGTTATTC
Source organism: Sabellastarte sp. h YS-2021 (assembly GCA_964017235.1). Lineage (NCBI taxonomy): Eukaryota > Metazoa > Annelida > Polychaeta > Sabellida > Sabellidae > Sabellastarte > Sabellastarte sp. h YS-2021. The sequence continues at coordinate 146,302,865 of OZ024928.1, forward strand.
AGCTACTTTTGGGCCAGCTATAACATAGTAAAATTTCAGACCTGTAGCTCATGGCATAGCTGAGTAATAGCTACTTTTAGGTTATCACTGTTGAGTAAATCACTTATAACTTGAAAACTATTGCATTTAGAGTATTTTGTTTCAATATGTTATTCACCTATTTTGGGGTCAGCTATAACATAGTGAAGTTTCAGACCTGTGGCTCATTTCATAGCCGAGTAATAGCTACTTTGAAGTTCTCACTGTTGAGTAAATCAGTTATAATTGGAAAACTATTGCATTTACAGAAATTTGTGCAAAGATGTTATTCAGCTACTTTTGGGTCAGCTATAACATAGTGAAATTATAGACCTATAGCTCATGGCACAACTGAGCAATAGCTATTCTCAGGTACTGACTGTTGAGTAAATCAGCTATAACTTGAAAAATATTGCATTTGGAGTATTTTGTTAAAATATATTGTTCACCTACTTTTGGGTCAGCTATAACATAGTGAAATTACAGACCTATAGCTCATGGCATAGCGGAGCAATAGCTATTTTCAGGTTCTCACTATTGAGTAAATCAGTTGTAGCTTGAAAACTATTGCATTTACAGTAGTTTGCTTAAATATGTTGTTCACCTACTTTTGGGTTAGCTATAACATAGTAAAATTTCAGACATGTAGCTCATTGCATAGCTGAGTAATAGTTCCTTTGAGGTTCTCACTGTTGAGTAAATCAGTTGTAACTTGAAAACTATTACATTTAGAGTAATTTGTTAAATATGTTATTCACAGAATTTTTGGTCAGCTATAACATAGTGAAATTGCAGACCTGTATGTCATGGCATAGCTGAGCAATAGCTACTTTCAGGTTCTCACTGTTGAGTAAATCATTGTATCCACTGGATAGCCGCAGTGTGTAGAGAGAGATTTCACCATTACTGCTCTGATGAAAAAAAATATTATAGCTAGCTTTCTTAAGTTTGCAGTATATATTAATAACCATAAAATGTTGTCTGGGAATATTTTTGGCCTCATTTTGAGAAACAAGATGGCCGCCACAGGTGTTTTTTGTCAGTCATGAAAAGTGCTTATATCTCCCTTATTATTGATCCTAGAGGTTTGGGATGATAAACCAACCTGTAGGAAATCATGGGGTGGGAATCTTTTGGTGTGGTCAGATTTGACCTTCAATGACCCCTCCTTCAAGGTCAAACAAGGATAGCCAAACTTAAAAGTGCTTATAACTCGCTTATTATTGGTCCCAGAGGTTTGGGATGGTAAACAGACAGGAAATCATGGGCTGTGAATCTGTTGATATGGTCCGATTTGACCTTGGAACCCACCTTCAAGGTCAAATGAGGATAGCGAAAATTGAAAGTGCCTACAACTCGCTTATTATTGGTGACAGAGATTTGGGATGGTAAACCATCCCATAGGAAATCATTGGCTCGGAATCTTTTGGTATGGTCAGATTTGACCTTTGGACCCCTCCTTCAAGGTCAAATGAGGACAGCCAAGCTTAAAAGTGCTTATAACTCATTTATAATTGGTCCTAGAGGTTTGGAATGGTAAACCATAGGAAATCATGGGCTGGGAATGTATTTGTGTGGTTAGATTTGACCTTAGACCCCTTCTTCAAGGTCGAACGAGGATATTGCATTTGTAGTATTTCTTTAAATATGTTTTAACCTATTTTTTACACTTAAACAATTACCTTGTTATTTTCCTTCATAATACCATTTACAGGGCACAACTTTTTTATCCTTTTCTTCTGTCAGCTTCGGAATTTCTTTCGAACTTGCTGTTCAGTTACCATTTACTGTATTTCTGTACAGCCCTTTTCCTGATAATTATTCTGTCCTCTAATCACCTTCACAAATCAAAAACGCTCAGTCAGCTGACACAGTGCCCGTTCACGGGCACTCTCCTCTTGTATGGATTTACTTGTCGTTGGATACTGAAACTACATCAGTTTCTTTATTTTATAACATAGAATCTTAATTTTGCGACAATTTACTGAACAGATATTAAGTATTTTTAACTTATTTTATAACTTCAAATCCTCTTCCGAGTTCACGTTGTGAAATAAAGTGACAACCAGGACTGCATTTTATATACAGGACATTGGCCTGTCGAAATAAAATATTTAACCACTATCTGATTCATTATTTGACCATTTTAAGGGTTAAAATATAAATTAAAGCACAAAAAGAGTCCTTGTTGAAGAAAATAGTTGGAAACAACTTCCGTCGTTGTCTAGACAGCAATTGCTTGCAAACTAATGCACGACTCGTGCATGTAGTTTATATACAGGAATATATGCTTGTTGAAACCAAATCAAATAAATATTTAAGAGTTTATCCCCGTTCTGCTTCATTATTTGACCATTTTAAGGGTTAAAATATGAAATAAAGCACGGAAACTAACTGGGGGATTCCTTGGGGAAACCAGTGTGGTGATGTTATTATGTCCACCCCACTGGGGGGGTGGACATATTATTTTTGCTTTTCCGGCGTCCGCCGTCCATCGTCTGTCACGCTTGGTTTCCGGTCATTTCAGGGAAAAGTATTTATCCTATGTTTGCCAAATTTGGTATGGGTGTTTATTGGGTTAATAGCTTGCATGGGATTCCTTTTGGTGAAGATAGGTCTATAGCTAACTGAGTAATAGCTACTTAGCTACTTTTGTATACTTCTTTTATTTCCGGGTATTTTAAGGAAAAATATTTGACCTAGCTTTTCCATATTTGGTATGAGCAGTAGTTAGGTCAATAGCTTGGTTGGGATTGCTTTAATGATAATAGCTATATAACTCACTCAGTAATAGCTACTTAGCTTCTTTTAGTAGCTTTTTTATTTTAAACATTTTAAAGAAAAAGTATTTAACCTATGTTCAGAAAAAGTATTTATCCTATCTTTAGCAAATTTGGTATGGGTGTTTATTGGGTTAATAGCTTGCATGGGATTGCTTTTGGTGAAGATAGCTGTGGCCTAGCGGGTAACACACTTGTCTAGGAACTGAGAGGATGTGGGTTCAATCCCAGGTACAGGCAGATACATAGTGGCTCGGATGACCACTTAAAATGGCGGTCCTCTGTCATGGGGTCCTATCCCCAGTGGCAGGTTAAAGAACCTCAAGGACGTTGATAAATGGTCATCCTTGAGCCTCTATCTTCCAGTTAGGGGAAAGTCAGTTACTTGTGAGTTGGGGCTGTACCTGTACAGTCGGATTGGTTAAATAGCGCTTTGAGTCCTGTAGTATATGGAGATATTGCGCTGAGTATAAATACATAATAATAATAATAATAATAGCTACTTAGCTACTTTTGTATACTTCTTTTGTTTCTGGGCATTTTAAGGAAATAATATTTGACATATCTTTACCAAATTTGGTATTGTTGTTGGTGGTAATAGCTTTAACCTCCTGAGTAATAGCTACATAGCAAAAAACATAAATATGTCTATCTCCTAAACTGTGCAACATAGAGCGATTTCATCAAAAATTTCAACCCACAGGGTATCTAATCAATGTACCCTTGGCAATTTTCAAAAAATTTTCATCTCACCAAAAATGGCGGTCATTTTGAATTTTTCAAATTTTTGCCAAAAATGGAAAAACATAAATTTGCTTCTATCTCCTTAACCGTGTGAGATAGAGCGATTTCGTCAAAATTTTCGACCCACAGGGTATCTAAGAAATGTACTATTGGCAATTTTCAAAAAAAATTTCCTCTCCCCAAAAATGGCAGCCATTTTGAATTTTCGAATTATTGCCAAAAATGGAAAAACAGAAATTTCTTCTATCTCCTTAACGGTGCAAGATAGAGCGATTTTGTTGAAATTTTCGACCCACAGGGTATCTAAGCAATGTACTTTTGGCAATTTAAAAAAAAAATTTCTCTCTCCAAAAATGGCGGCCATTTTGAATTTTCAAATTTTTGCCAAAAATGCAAAAACACAAATTTCCTTCTATCTCCTTAACCGTGCGAGATAGAGCGTTTTTGTCGAAGTTTTCCACTCACGGGGTATCTCAGCAGTCTACTCTTGCCAATTTTGTCCAAGTTTTAGAGCAAAACTCATGCTTCCCTTTGGGTGGACATTACACATGCCAATGCGTCCTATTTCTAGTTGTCTAGATAACATGTGCTGAGAAACTATGAACCCGTACATGTAGCTTTTTACAGGACCTTTACCTGTCGAAATAAAATATTATCTGCTACAGTATTTGTCCCTTTTTTAGGGTTAAAATATGAAATAAAGAACAATATTGAGTCCTTGTCGTCGACTTCATCTAAACTAGGGTCTCTAATGTGGTTTGGGAGACCTTGGTTTGGCAATATTTAGTCGTGCTCTCTCTTTGACTAGAAAATATATTTAGCATTCAAGGTTTTATGTTATTTAATAATATTCCGTGCATTAAATGCTTTCCTTATCTCACAACTAGGCCTACCTGCAGTGAGGCAGGTAGGGGAGATGACCATTCGTCACTCTTGATAAATAATACCAGTTGTGTAGTTCTTTATCAAAGAACTGTAAAATTCATCAGGAAAAGTTTGCACATGAATTGTATATCCAACTTCAACCAAATGGGGGGTTTTCTTTAGGCTTCTATTATGATAAGTTATAGTCCTTGTGGGATCAGATTTAAGATCCGTTTCGGATCTGAAGCCTGGGACAAACAATAACCTGACTTGCAACCATCCCAACCGCTATCTCTGTTCCCTATTTTTGGACTGCCCTTAACTAGGTCATTTCTGAATGCAACCTGGTCATAAAATTTATAAAGACAGTATAAAGGCTACTGTTAGACAGGTCTACTTAAATTAAAAAGGGTGCAGAATGATTTCTAAAGACCTGTGACTAATATCCGAATAAGAGGATTCTTATCCAACAGAGTTCCTTAGCGTATAAAATAGACCTCGGCCCTCTCCTCAGAGAGACCCTATGGGGAATTCTTAATTAGTTCAGGAGGGACAAGAGTTCCTCCCCCAAGGCACCCTTGAAACACTTAGGGTTTAGACTCTACCAAATCAGCCCTTTCATAATCCCCACAACCAAGAGGCTCCTACAGGAAACACCACTTTGAGGGTCAATCCATTCCAAGCAGTCATCGTCGTTTTCCCCAGGTAGGGGGAAATCGAGTAGCAGAGGCTCCAGATGTCGTTTTGACCTCACACAAAGATACAAGGGTGTGAAAACCCCTCCTCCCAGTGACTCCTTAAAAGCCTCACTCAGTCCACCAGTAGGAGGTCTCCCCCGTTTTTTCAGAAGAGACTGACATAATAACAATGCTCAAACAATGTGTCAAGCATTATTACCATGGTTAAGTGCTACCATTCATCACAAACCAAAATTAGCCAGAATTTTCCCTGATTCGGTCAGGATACAAGGCCCTTTCAAGATCCAGCTCTGGCTGCTTGTATTCAGTCTTTCCTGTCAAGAACGTCATACAAAAGAGTGGAAAATGTTCAATCTCTTGGGTTTTATAGTCGCCTGTTCTAGCCCCCAAGCCTCACCCAAGGTGGAGGCCAGTGATAGGTCTAAGCAGGCTCAATCCCTTTCTACTTGTAGGAAAGTTGATATGGATAACCAATCAGTAGAAGTCCGAACTCAAATCTACTCGGGTGTTTTTCGTTCGTGGGCTACGAATAACATCCTGTAAATCCCACTCAAGAGAGATGGCTCAAACTTCAGGATTTGATCCTACACTTTAAGTCAAACATGTTTTGACTCCAGATGTTTGATGTCACATTGGGTTTGCTTGCCTCAATGGACCTTCTGTCCAGATCAACCAAATCCAATCAACAGAATGGTCACTGCATCCGCTGGTGTTAAAAAAGATCTGTCAAGTGGTTCACTCCTCATGTGGACCTATTTGCCACTCCTCTGAACCACAAATTTTCCATTGTACGTATCTCCTGTCCCTGATCAACATGCCTGGGACATAGATGCTCTGAACTTAGTCTGGTCGGGTCTCACTGCCTATGCTTACCCTCCCACGGCTCTCCTTGACAGGGTGATCCAAAATCGGGAATCCCCATTGCCTCATCATTGTAATAGCCCCAGGCTGGCCAGGGATGCCCTGGTTCTGGGACTTAGTGCAGCTGTCTATGGAGATCCCACTGCAATTACCAGTGTCAACAACACTTCTCAAACAGTTCCCCGACCAAGTGTTTCACACAATCCACAGTTTCTCAACCTTTACATCTGGTGTCTAGGAGAGGCCATCTCCAAGAACAAGGCTCCTCTGGAAGGGGCAGAGGGAATTGCGGCCCTCAAGATAGTCAACCAAGACCATCTACCAATCAAGTGGGCCCTGTTTGAGAGATGGTGCAGAGATAATTCAGTGGTTTTCTCCCCTCCCACTGTAAAACAAATTTCAGACTTTTCATGTATCTGTACCAAGATCTAAGCATGCGTCCTTTGACCATTGACGGTTACAGGACGGCCATTGTTGACACTTTGGGCCCAGTGGGGCCCCACATTTCTCAAAGCTCTGACCTTAACCGATTACTCTCCAGCTTTCACAGGGATCGTCCCAAAGTTCCTGAACTCTTCTCAAGTGGAACCTTCTGTGGTACTTAATGAGCTCACACAAGCACCCTTTGAGCCTATGAAAGAAACAGACGTCAAACCCCTTACCCTCAAAATTGCTTTCTTGCTAGCTTTGGCCTCCAGCAAGCGCTGCAGCGAAATCCACGCAAACAAAGTATATAATTTAGGCCAGTGGGAAAAGGTTACCTTGTTCCCCTCTTCAGATTTTATAGCCAAAAACCAACTAGACAATTCAAAGAAGTCAGGACCGTGTGTCCAGTACGGGCCCTGAGGTATTACCTGGATCGAACCAAGGACCTAAGGGGTTCTTGATCCCTACTCTTTATTTGGTTCAAAAGGTCATACCTCAAGATATCAGACCTGGTGCTCTCTCTTCTTGGCTAAAACAACTATCCTACTGTGTTACAAACAACAGACCAACAGTCCTGGGACTTGGTCCAAGTTAAAGCTTATGATATCAGGGCCTTCACAGCCTCTAAGGCCTTTTATGGTGGGGTTTCGGTGGACCAAATCATGCAAGCTTGCCACTGGAAAGCTCACAACACATTTACCAATTTTTAACTAAAAGACCTTACTTTGTCAGATTATGACCACAATATGTATCTGGGTCCACTTGTAACGGGACAAGTCCTAGACCCTTCCCCTCAAACTAGTCATCCTCGGAAAGAAAGGGGGGGGGGGGGGGGGGGAGATTATAATTTGCACCATGTGTGTGCGTATGTGCGTGAGTGTGTCACGCAGTTTTCTCTGAAACTACTACAGTTACACATTTTTGGTAAATTACTTGTCCTAATGAAATTTTACGCTCTTCAATATTTTTTGGTTTGGTAAACTTTGGCCTACTTTTGAGTGAGTAATAGCACTTTTACCTAATGTAATTATATGACTTATAACTCTCAAACTATTGCATTTAGAGTATTTTGTTCCAATATGTTGTTCAGGTACTTTCTCCACAGCTACAGCATGGTCAGTAGTTTGGAAGTGTATCTCCATAGCTAAGTGAGTAATAGCTACTTTGTCAATTTTTAATGGTAACCATAATGAGTAAATGGCCTATATCTTCAAAAGTATTGCAGCTACACAATCTCTCTCAAATATGTTGTTCATCTACTTTTTTGTGAACTGTGACATATTTAAGTTTTACACCTTTTGCTCAATGTACAAGTGAGTAATGGCTACTTTATTGCTACTTTTAGTGGAAATGTGAAAAAAAAAATCACAAATATCTCAAAAACAAAAGATAGAGCGATTTCGAGCAAATTTTTGACCCACAGGATAGTACAAGAGTATCCTAGGCAGAGGGGAAAAATTTCAATTTTCGCCACTTTTGGCGGCCATCTTGGATTTCAGCGGAAAATAAAACAAAAATATCTCGTAAACAGTAAGAGAGCAATTTTGAGCAAATTTTGAACCCACAGGGTAGTGCCTAAGGAACAAATTTCAATTTTCGCCACTTTTGGCGGCCATCTTGGATTTTAGCGGAAAATGAAAAAGTGTGAATATCATGAAAACCATAAGAGATAGAGCGATTTTTAGCGAATTTTTTACCCTCAGGTAAGTACAGGAGTATCCTATGCAAAGTGAAAAAATTTCAATTTTCGCCACTTTTGGCGGCCATATTGGATTTTAGCGGAAAATGAAAAAGTGTGAATATCTCGAAAACCATAAGAGATAGAGCGATTTCGAGCAAATTTTTGACCCACAGGGTAGTACAAGAGTATCCTATGGAAAGGGACAAAAGTTCAATTTTCGCCACTTTTGGGGGCCATCTTGGATTTTAGCGGAAAATGAAAAAGTGTGAATATCTCGAAAACCGTAAGAGATACAGCGATTTCGAGGGAATTTTTGACTCACAGGGTAGTACAAAAGTATCCTATGCAAAGGGAAAAAATTTCAATTTTCGCCACTTTTGGCGGCCATCTTGGATTTTAGCGGAAAATGTAAAAGTGTGAATATCTTGAAAACCGTAAGAGATGAGTGATTTCAAGCGAATTTTTGACCCGCAAAGTAGTACAAGAGTATCCTATGCAAAGAGGAAAAATTTGAATTTTCGCCACTTTTGGCGGCCATCTTGGATTTTTGCGGAAAATGAACAAGTGTGAATATCTCGAAAACCATACGAGATAGAGCTATTTCGAGCGAATTTTTGATGCGCAAGGTAGTACAAGAGTATCCTATGCAAAGGGGAAAAATTTCAGTTTTCGCCACTTTTGGCGGCCATCTTGGATTTTAGCGGAAAATAAAACATTGAAAATATCTTCGAAATGGTAAGAGATAGAGCGTTTTCGAGCGAATTTTTGACCCACAGGGTAGTACAAGAGTATTCTGTGCCTAGGGGAAAAATTTCAATTTTCGCCACATTTGGCAGCCATCTTGGATTTTAGCGGAAAATGAAAAATTGTGAATATCTCGGAAAAGGTATTTCTTCCCCTTTAATGCTCGGTGGGAGATACACACCGCAGCAGTGGTCTTGTTTATTAAGCGTCCCTGAAAGGGCGCTTATTTGTTTTCGCCTCATTCTTATCTTGGTTCCAGTAATAGAGATTTCAAGCCCAGGGCTTGTAATGTCATAGTGAAACCCTTGGGGCAAGACATACCATTTAAGCGAGCATGGCTGCTCTTCCCCTTCAAAATCCAGACGTCCTAATAGTATCTGTACTGTTCTTTGATAGATTCTGGTTTTTGGCATCTTAAGGGCCCAGTTTGCGAAACCGGGGCACTGTAAGCAGGACTCAGACTGGTAATTTGGAAAACACTTTGGTTTATTGGTGTATATTAGTTCAAAATCCAAAAAAAATTGACAAAATACTTCCAGTCTCAGCTGTAACCCCTCCACCTAGCGGTTGGATTCAGCATTCAGTTCCACATGGTAAGCTATTGAAAATTTTGAATTGCTTAAATGTAGCTTTTATAAGCTACAAGCTTACCATGAGGAACTGAGAATAGTCCCATCCTGCCTCCCTGCTGTGTTGCAGCTGAGGGGATATGGCTAATTTCAACTCAAAAAGATGGGAGCATACAGTATTTCACTACTGGGTTCACCTACAGTACTAAGGCATCGAGCCATCATTATTTCGTCCATTTTTCTTGAGCTACAAGCTTACCATGAGGAACTGAGAATAGTCCCATCCTGCCTCCCTGCTGTGTTGCAGCTGAGGGGATATGGCTAATTTCAACTCAAAAAGATGGGAGCATACAGTATTTCACTACTGGGTTCACCTACAGTACTAAGGCATCGAGCCATCATTATTTCGTCCATTTTTCTTGGGCGTTGGCCGATTGCCTGCGGACATCCGAGTAAGCATTCAGTTCCACATGGTAAGCTTGTAGCTTATAAAAGCTACATTTAAGCAATTAAAAATTTTCAAATTTATGCAGTCTTCTTGCTTTTAAATTTTATTTTTTGATACTTCGTATGTACATTTTCTCTTTCTTAAGTATCATTTCTGTACCTTTACGTAAAGTACACTGTTTGTTCTGAAATACTCTTTGAATTTGTACTTTTTCACCTGTTCTGTAATGGTGTTCTACACTATTTCCCCAGGTGTGGGGTGTGGGCATTTTTGATGCTATTTTTTAACCTTCTAAGTACAATCAAAACAAATTATAACCAAATATTGACTCATTCACCTACATGCAACATACTGAATGGCATTTCTACCTTAGATATGACTACATTGGTCAAGCAGCCACATTGTTTTTGGTAAGATAATAAAAATACACATTTTATTACGCTACAATAGCTTACCATGTGGGACTCAATGCTGTACTCGGATGGCCACAGGGCATCATGGCCAGCGTCTAAGAAAAATAGACATTTATAGTTGGCCGTAGGCTCTCGTTGTCGTCACGTGATAACTTCTGACCAATTGCCCTAGTTTCTCGTTGGCCTCGTTGTTTGTAAACATACAGACATTTTCATTTATTTCTCAGTTTTTACTTATTGTTGGAGGTTCTTTTGTGGCTATTTCTTTTATTATATAACATAGATCATTCTGTAAAATTTTTATTTTGACAGGATAAGTATATTTTCTGTTTCGCATGTTTTGAGTTTTCCTTGGTTCAGGCCCTTTATTATCTACGTCTTTTATTGCGTTTAAAATGTCCATCCACCAAACGAATAACGACAAACCGAGAGCACAAAAAATGCCGCCATTTTTGTTTCTTCTTTGATTTACACAACTATTGCCCTACCTGTAGGGAGGCTGGCAAGAGTGATGACCCCTGTGTCACCTTTGAAACGCCCTGTGATATCTGTGCATCTTTTACAGATGACCAGATGAAAAAAATTCAGCACAGAAAACGCTACCTTAAGAAACAAAAGGCGGAAACTAGTACAAAAGATGATGAACTTGATCTCTTGGGCGAAGGCGACGGGGATTCTTTCACTGGTTCAAATGCAGACCATGAGAGTGCTGCTGACAATCTTTTTAGCTCACCCCCCTGTCCTGAGCCCCTACTCTTCAGTTCTTTATCACTTATCACACCAACAAAATCTGTCCCACCCACCCCAGGTACTGCCTTGCAACAAAAAATTGAAACAAATCTAGAAAAATCCCTGGGAAATTCTTAAAATATTCATTTACAGCAACAAATGGGTTCCTTCCAGGCATCCATGTCGGATGCTTTTCCGTCGCTCCGAGAGGAGTTGACTGCTAAAAAGCAAACAGAGGTGGATCAGACCTCGTTTCCTGCTTCCAAACCTGGTACATCCAGTACTGCTGTTAATCTGGACCTACCCCCTCCGAGACATAAAGCTAACATACAAACCAAGGATATGGATGTGGACTACGGTCCAGCACTCCCTCCTCGTCTCGTACTTGATCCTCATGATACATCGGATCAGTATGTTGCTCCATCTGAACTACCTCCGAAGAAGGTCTCGGATAAACCCAAAAAGCATAGCCACTCGCACAGTAGGCATGAAATTGAGTCCAGGTCTGCCTCGGATCAATCTAATGAGGAATCCGATGAACCTCGGATTCCGTCTACTAAACCTAAAAAGCACTCTGATAAGAGTAAACACAAATCAAGGTCCAGATATGTGTCATCTTCCTCAGGGGAGGATCAGTCCCCTGTAGCCAGACACAGGTCTTCTAAGCCCTCTGGGGCTCAGCCCTGAGGGGCTGTTTCTGATCAAGACCTCCTTCAACATGATCCAGACCCCCTTATTATAGGGAAGTAGCTCTGTCTGACATTCCCTCACAGTATGCTGAAGAGGTCGACACTTTTAGGTGCATTCTTTCCTTCCCTCACCCCAGGGAGTCTATGCCTAGGTCCTCAACTTCAGTCAAGAGCTCAGTCAAGAGCTTCAGTCAAGAGCTTCAGTCAAGAGCTCAGACCTAGAGGTCCTTCCTCTATTCTTCCACTTAGCTCAGTTATCAAGGACGTCTTTGATAAATTTCAACATGACTTTAAGGCTGCTAATTTACCCGAGGGTAAATATGTCAAGCCTCCTCCATCCACTTCTAAGTGGTACAGGGTGGGACAGCCCTGTTATCAAGACAAATATCAGGAGTTGAATACTGATTTCACCAAAATCTGTATTACACCTAAACCCTCTGGGGCCCCTATGGGCAAGGTCCCCCTACCAATTCTCAAACAATTGGAGCATCAGGCTAGGCAAAATATCTCAACCCTCAATTTCACCGCTGCCTTTGCTAAAACTTCTTCTTCTTGCAATGCTTCCCTTGAGAAGTGTCAACATAGCATTAAGTCACCTGTCAAGAAGATGAAGTTACAGATTCACAAAGGTGCCAATCCTGAAAAAGCAGCAAAGCGTGGATATGAGGAAGTCTGTGAGTACATGGTTTTTTGGAATAAGACAGTTCTTATTCAACACAGGGCCCTTGCATGCCTCAGCAAATCCCTAGCCCATATACTCCAGAGGGAATAATATTCTATGGCTAATACCGGCTTGCTTAGGCGCGAAGCCGAAATGACTCTCTTACAACCACAATTGGGGGAAACAAGACGCCAAGAACTCAGGAACTCGTCCTTTTGGGACCCTTCCTTGTTCCAGTCTCAACTTATGAAGGAAGGTGAAGACTTCCTCCTCAAAAAAGGCACCTCTAAAGACTCTCACGGTTTCGCACCCTATCAAAATAAGCCCTTTCGTGGTCCCCACAACAAGAGAAGAGGCTCCTACAGGAAACGCCCCTATGGGGGCAACTCCTCACAAAGCAGTAACCGAACTTCAGAGGCTCCAGGGGTCGTTTTCGACCCCATAATAGGGGAAGAGGGCGTGGAAACCCCTCTTCCCAATGACTCCTCCAAAGCCTCACTCAGTCCACCAGTAGGAGGTCGCCTCCATTCTTTAAGAAGAGACTGGCAAACAAACAAATGTTCTCCAAACGTGTTAAACATTATCACTAATGGCTACGTACTGCCATTCCTTTCAAAGCCAAATTTGGTCAGATTCCCTCTGATCCTGTCAGAGTACAAGGCCCATCAAAAAGACCAAGCCCTGGCCACTTGTATCCAGTCTCTTCTGTCAAAGAATGCAATCGAAAGGGTTGAAAATGTAAAATCTCTCGGGTTTTACAGTCGCCTGTTCCTAGTACCCAAGCCTCACCAAAGGTGGAGGCCAGTCATAGACCTAAGCAGGCTCAACACTTTTCTACATGTAGAAAAGTTCAAAATGGAAACTCCAGAGTCCATCAGGACCTCCATTCCAGGGCAGTGGGTATCGTCGATAGATCTGTCGGCCACTTACCTACACATCTCCATCCATGCAAACTCAAGGAAATACCTAAGGTTTTGCTACAAGTCACAGGTGTTCCAGTTCACCTCCCTCCCATTCGGACTAGCCACAGCCCCCCAGGTCTTTACAATGATTGTAAAGGAAGTGAAACTAATGGCCCTCTCCAGAGGACTCAGAGTTCACCAATACCTGGACGACTGGCTGATCAGGTCCCAGTCTCAGGAGGAAGCCCAAGCGAACACTCAGGCGGTGGTAGACCTAACTCAGTCCTTGGGTTAAATAATAAATCAGTAAAAATCAGAACTGAAACCTACTCAGGTGTTTTCGTTCGTGGGCTACGAATACCATCTAGATTCAGCCCTTGTAAAACCCACTCAAGAGAGATGGCTCAAACTTCAGGATTTGATCCTAAGACTCAAGTCAAAACATGTTTTGACTGCAAGATATTTGATGTCGCTAATTGGGTTGCTTGCCTCAACGGAGAAAATGGTCTCGGAGGGACGCCTTCTCATGAGACCTTTTCAGTTTCATCTCAAGGAGCACTGGAGATATCCTCACTCGCTGGACAACCTCCTTCCTTGGACAGAAGCCATTGCAGCCCACCTAGACTGGTGGCAAAATCCCTCAAACGTGATGAAAGGTGCAGACCTTCATCCCCAAGACCACAGTATCCAACTGTTTACCGACGCCTCAAACAAAGGTTGGGGCGCTCACTTAGATCAAAATTCTACAAAGGGTCTGTGGTCAGATCGGGAAAAAAGGCTACACATAAATGTCCTAGAATTGAAGGCAGTCTCACTGGCCCTTCGAGACTTCAAGGACCAGTGCCAGAACCAAACAGTGCTAGTTGCGACGGACAACTCAACAGTGGTCGCCTACATCAACAAACAAGGAGGAACTCACTCAGCAGAGATGTGTGCTCTCCTGTGGAAGATTATGACCTAGTGCCATCACTATCACATAACATTGAAAGCCAGACACATTCCAGGGTGCCTGAATGTGATGGCCGACCTCCTGTCCAGGTCAAACCAAGTGCAGTCAACAGAATGGTCACTGCATCCGCAGGTGTTCAAACAGATCTGCCAAAGGTGGTTCACACCTCATGTAGACTTATTTGCCACTCATCTGAACCACAAACTTCCACTGTACGTATCTCCTGTCCCAGACCCAAAGGCTTGGGACATAGATGCTCTAAACATAAACTAGACAGGTCTCACTGCCTATGCTTACCCTCCTACAGCTCTCCTTCACAAGGTGATCCAAAAGATCAAGCAATGCCATTGCCTGATCATCGTAATAGCCCCAGGCTGGCCAGGGATGCCCTGGTTTTGGGACCTAGTGCAGCTCTCAACAGAGATCCCACTACAACTTCCAGTGTCAACGACCCTACTCAAACAGTCCCACAAGTATGTGTTCCACAACAACCCACAACAGCTCAACCTCCACGCCTGGTGTCTAGGAGCGGACAACTCCAAAACAAGGCTTCTCTGTGGAGGTGGCAGAGAGAATTGCTGCTCGTCAGCGGTCATCAGCAAGGACCATCTACAAGTCAAAGTGGACCCTATTTGAAAAATGGTGCAGAGAAAATTCGGTGGATTTCTCCACTCCATCTGTAAAACAAATCTCAGATTTTTTCATGTACCTGTACCAAGACCTAAACAGGCGCCCCTCGACCATTGATGGTTACAGGACTGCAATTGTTGACACTTTGGGCCCAACGGCCCACCATATTGCACACAATGCAGACCTTCATAGGTTACTCTCCAGTTTCCACAGGGATAGTCCAAAAAGTTCCAGAAATCTTCCTAAGTGGAACCTTTCTGTTGTTCTCAATGAGCTCACAAAAGCACCCTTTGAGCCTATGAAAGACACAGACCTCAAACATCTTACCCTCAAAACTGCTTTCTTGCTAGCTTTGGCCTCCGGCAAACGCCGCAGCGAAATCCATGCCTGGGTCGCAAACAAAGTATCTAATCTAGGCCAATGGGAAAAGGTCGCCTTGTTCCCTTCTTCTGATTTCATAGCCAAAAACCAACTAGCAAGAGAAGGTTCTCAAAGTGTGTCTCCGGTGACTATTCCTGCTTTGACTACCATTGTAGATAGACCATTCAAAGAAGACAGGACCCTGTGTCTGGTGCGGGCCCTGAGGTACTATTTGGATCGAACCAAAGACCTGAGGGGGTCTCGTTCCCTTCTTTTCATCTCCTTCAAGAAAGGACATACCTCAGACATCAGACCCGCTACTCTCTCTTCATGGTTGAAACAAACCATCCTACTTTGTTATAAACAAGCAGACCAACAAGCCTTGGACTTGGTCCAAGTTAAAGCGCATGACATCCGGGCCTTTGCGGCCTCTAAGGCCTTTTACGGTGGGGTATCGGTGGACCAAATCATGCAAGCCTGTCACTGGAAAGCTCACAACACATTTACAAATTTTTACCTAAAAGACCTTACTTGGTCAGACAACAACAACAATATGTATCTGGGACCCGTAGTAGCGGCACAAGTCCTAGATCCTTCCCCTCAGACCAGTTGTCCTCGGAAAGAAAAAAAGGGGAGGGGGGGGGGGGGGGCACATCCGCTACAACCAAGTCTTCAGGAGTCTAATCCCAGGATCTAGGTATTCTTTTACCTTCAAGATGTTACGGGTAAGGTCATTTTTGTTTTTTAGTTTATCAAAGTAATTTGTATTAAGGACTTATTAAGTTGTCATTAATCTCATATTCAGGTAGCAAAAAATTTTATGTTAATTCCAACCATTGGGCTGGTATGTCACTTGTGACGGGCCCCTAGGGACCCTTAGACCTCTAAGTGAGCACTGCTGCACTTCCGTCCTACAATCAAAACATCTGGACAGTTTTAGCACTGTCTTCCATTCTCTATAGGTTTTTGGCTCCTTACAGGCCCAGTCTTCGGGATTGGGGCACTGTAAATGGGACTCGGACTGGTATTTCTAACACTATTCTAATTAGGGCTGTAATCATTAGTGATTTCTGTAGATGCGAGTTGAACTCGAGTAAATGGCATAAATACAAATAAAATAACAATGTCCAAATATTGTCATTAAGGGATCCGCCATTACGCAATTGTGTTTAGTACCATTTTATTGTAAGGAAATATATTTTGTTGCCAATTAAATTTGTACAGATATGTATGAGCACTTTATGGAACAGCCATGTAAATAAGGGAAATAAAAAACTGACCATTGCTCATTGATTTTTAGGTCTTTATGGTTAAATAAATTGCAAAAGTGCTAGTTTATAACAAGATTAGTATATCATTATTTATTTCTTAAAAACTCGAGTTTAAATTGCGTAAACCGATGTTATCCCCAAATATCGCCCATCGAGTTATGACTCCAGTTTCGGTCAACTCGTTACAGCACTAATTCTAATATATATATTACTTCAAATCTAAGAAAAATTGACATTCCTTCCAGTCTTAGCTGTAATCCCGCCACCGGGCGGTTGGATTCAGCATTGAGTCCCACATGGTAAGCTATTGTAGCGTAATAAAATTGAAAATTTTAATTACTTAAATGTAGCTTTTATAAGCTACAAGCTTGCCATGTGGGACTCAGAAGAGTCCCACCCTGCCTCCCCGCTGTTTACAGCTGAGGGGTAGGTTTTAGGAAATTTCAACGAGAAAGTAGGGCGATTGGTCAGAAGTTATCACGTGACGACGAGAGGCTACGGCCAACTATAAATGTCTATTTTTCTTAGACGTTGGCCATGATGCCCTGTGGTCATCTGAGTACAGCATTGAGTCCCACATGGTAATTATAAGCTACATTTAAGTAATTAAAATTTTCAAACTACTAAAGATGTATACACATAACTCTTAAATTTAATAATAGTAGACACTGAAGTACCACCATTATTTTGACTTAATTTTTATGTCATCACTCTGCGGCGTGGGCGTACGCATGGGCGTACATGTCCGCGTCCGCGTGAACAACTTCTTCTCCAAAACTACAAGGCCTAGAGACATGCTGTTTTTTTTAAAAGATACCTTATCTATCGAGGATGAAAAATGTTCAAGGCATTCAAATCTGTCTGTTCATCTGTTTGCTAGAGACATTACAAGGGGGGTACCCCCACCAAAAGTGTGAAAATTTCAACTTTTTATCACAATTTTCTCAGTGACTATTGCAGGGATTTCTCTCATATCTTGCATATATGTACTAGGCCAGAGGTAGAGATTCTCTTGTGTGAGTATGAGACCTGGATCTGTCTTACTTTTTTTTAAATAAATTTTTTTAATAATTTTTAATGCATTAAAATTCATGAAATCATGCACTAAATCACTTATAACTTCAAAAGTGTTGCATTTACAGCATTTTGTGAAAATATGTTGTTCAGCTACTTTTTTCATAGCTACAATATGGTGAGTAATTTGGGTGTCTGTCTCAATAGCTAAGTGAGTAATAGCTACTTTTGGGCTTTTCAGTTACTTCCATTATGAGTAAAATCACTTGTAACTTAAAAACTATTGCATTTAGAGAATTTCGTATAAATATGTTATTCAGCTACTTTTGGGCCAGCTATAACATAGTAAAATTTCAGACCTGTAGCTCATGGCATAGCTGAGTAATAGCTACTTTTAGGTTATCACTGTTGAGTAAATCGCTTATAACTTGAAAACTATTGCATTTAGAGAATTTCGTATAAATATGTTATTCAGCTACTTTTGGGTCAGCTATAACATAGTGAAGTTTCATACCTGTAGCTCATGGCATAGCTGAGTAATAGCTACTTTTAGGTTATCACTGTTGAGTAAATCACTTATAACTTGAAAAGTGTTGCATTTAGAGCATTTTGTTAAAATATGTTATTCAGCTACTTTTTTCATAGCTACAATATGGTGAGTAAGTTGGGTGTCTGTCTCAATAGCTAAGTGAGTAATAGCTACTTTTGGGCTTTTCAGTAACTTCCATCATGAGTAAAATCACTTGTAACTTAAAAACTATTGCATTTAGAGAATTTCGTATAAATATGTTATTCAGCTACTTTTGGGCCAGCTATAACATAGTAAAATTTCAGACCTGTAGCTCATGGCATAGCTGAGTAATAGCTACTTTTAGGTTATCACTGTTGAGTAAATCACTTATAACTTGAAAACTATTGCATTTAGAGTATTTTGTTTCAATATGTTATTCACCTATTTTGGGGTCAGCTATAACATAGTGAAGTTTCAGACCTGTGGCTCATTTCATAGCCGAGTAATAGCTACTTTGAAGTTCTCACTGTTGAGTAAATCAGTTATAATTGGAAAACTATTGCATTTACAGAAATTTGTGCAAAGATGTTATTCAGCTACTTTTGGGTCAGCTATAACATAGTGAAATTATAGACCTATAGCTCATGGCACAACTGAGCAATAGCTATTCTCAGGTACTGACTGTTGAGTAAATCAGCTATAACTTGAAAAATATTGCATTTGGAGTATTTTGTTAAAATATATTGTTCACCTACTTTTGGGTCAGCTATAACATAGTGAAATTACAGACCTATAGCTCATGGCATAGTGGAGCAATAGCTATTTTCAGGTTCTCACTATTGAGTAAATCAGTTGTAGCTTGAAAACTATTGCATTTACAGTAGTTTGCTTAAATATGTTGTTCACCTACTTTTGGGTTAGCTATAACATAGTAAAATTTCAGACATGTAGCTCATTGCATAGCTGAGTAATAGTTCCTTTGAGGTTCTCACTGTTGAGTAAATCAGTTGTAACTTGAAAACTATTACATTTAGAGTAATTTGTTAAATATGTTATTCACAGAATTTTTGGTCAGCTATAACATAGTGAAATTGCAGACCTCTATGTCATGGCATAGCTGAGCAATAGTTACTTTCAGGTTCTCACTATTGAGTAAATCATTGTATCCACTGGATAGCCGCAGTGTATAGAGAGAGATTTCACCATTACTGCTCTGATGAAAAAAAATATTATAGCTAGCTTTCTTAAGTTTGCGGTATATATTAATAACCATAAAATGTTGTCTGGGAATATTTTTGGCCTCATTTTGAGAAACAAGATGGCCACCACAGGTGTTTTTTGTCAGTCATGAAAAGTGCTTATATCTCCCTTATTATTGATCCTAGAGGTTTGGGATGATAAACCAACCTGTAGGAAATCATGGGGTGGGAATCTTTTGGTGTGGTCAGATTTGACCTTCAATGACCCCTCCTTCAAAGTCAAACAAGGATAGCCAAACTTAAAAGTGCTTATAACTCGCTTATTATTGGTCCCAGAGGTTTGGGATGGTAAACAGACAGGAAATCATGGTGCTGTGAATCTGTTGATATGGTCCGATTTGACCTTGGAACCCTCCTTCAAGGTCAAATGAGGATAGCGAAAATTGAAAGTGCCTACAACTCGCTTATTATTGGTGACAGAGATTTGGGATGGTAAACCATCCCATAGGAAATCATTGGCTCGGAATCTTTTGGTATGGTCAGATTTGACCTTTGGACCCCTCCTTCAAGGTCAAATGAGGACAGCCAAGCTTAAAAGTGCTTATAACTCATTTATAATTGGTTCTAGAGGTTTTTTATCCTTTTCTTCTGTCAGCTTCGGAATTTCTTTCGAACTTGCTGTTCAGTTACCATTTACTGTATTTCTGTACAGCCCTTTTCCTGATAATTATTCTGTCCTCTAATCACCTTCACAAATCAAAAACACTCAGTCAGCTGACACAGTGCCCGTTCATGGGCACTCTCCTCTTGTTATGTCTGCTGACATTATGGTATTACTCTGCGGCATATGCGTATGCATCCGTGTGAATAAGTTCTCCTCCAAAACTACAAGGCCCAGAGACGTGCGTTTTTTTTTAAAAAGATACCTCATCTATCGAGGTTAAAAAATTGTTCAAGACATGCAAATCTGTCCGTTCGTCTGTTTGCTAGAGCCATTACAAGGGAGGTACCCCCACCAAAAGTGTGAAAATTTCAACACTTTATCACAATTTTCTCATTGACTATTGCAGGGAATTTCTCTCATATCTTGCATATATGTACTAGGCTACAAGTAGATTACTTTGTGTGAGTATCAAACCTGGATTTGTCTTAAATTTTTTTTATGAATTTTTAAAATAATTTTTAATGCATTAAAATTCAGGAAAGCAGGCACTAAATCACCTATAAATTCAAAAGTATTGCATTTAGAGCATTTTGTTAAAATATGTTATTCAGCTACTTTTTCCATAGCTACAACTTGGTGAGTAACTTGGGTAGGGACGTCATCGTGTAGAAGTTTGCTGTCTCGATACCGTGAACAAAACAGTGGGCGATATTGCGGTATTTTTCTCAAGTTAATATCTACATTTCAACTTCATATTTTTAATTCAAAACATTATAAACCCTGTAAATTCTCTGAAATAACAAAGATTTTTACTTTATTAAGTGCAAAATCCAAGGATCTTCATTTTAGAATAAACTGAGAGCCATTTCCAGTTACGAGTTCAGGCTCATGTACACCCACATATTTAATTTTCACTAATGTCGTAACCCCGGAAATTGAGCTATGAATAGAAAGCTCGATATCGTGTGCGGACTTGAAACATCGGCGATATGATGATATCACGGTACACGCTGACGTCCCTAAACTTGGGTGTCTATCCCAATAGTTAAGTGAGTAATGGCTACTTTCTGACTTTTTAGTACCTTCCATAATGAGTAAAATCACTTGTAACGTGAAAACTATTGCATTTAGAGAATTTTGTATAAATATGTTATTCTGCTACTTTTGGGTCAAATGGCAGACCTGTAGTTCATTGTATAGCGGAGTAATAGCTAGTTTAAGGTTATCACTGTTGAGTAAATTGCTTGTAACTTGAAAACTATTGCATTTAGAGTATTTAATATTTAATTTTCACTAATGTCGTAACCCCGGAAATTGAGTTATGAATACAAAGCTCGATATCGTGTGCGGACTTGAAACATCGGCGATATGATGATATCACGGTACACACTGACGTCCCTAAACTTGGGTGTCTATCCCAATAGTTAAGTGAGTACTGGCTACTTTCTGACTTTTTAGTACCTTCCATAATGAGTAAAATCACTTGTAACGTGAAAACTATTGCATTTAGAGAATTTTGTATAAATATGTTATTCTGCTACTTTTGGGTCAAATGGCAGACCTGTAGTTCATTGTATAGCGGAGTAATAGCTAGTTTAAGGTTATCACTGTTGAGTAAATTGCTTGTAACTTGAAAACTATTGCATTTAGAGTATTTTGTTTAAATATGTTATTCACCTACTTTTGGGTCAGCTATAACATAGTAAAGTTGCAGACCTGTAGCTCATTGCATAGCTGAGTAATAGCTACTTTAAGGTTTTCTCTGTTGAGTAAATCAGTTGTAACTTGAAAACCATTGCATTTAGAAAATTTTGTTTACAATTCGTATTCATCTACTTTTGAATTAGCTATAACATAGTAAAATTGCAGACGTGTAGCTCATAGCATAGCTGAGTAATACCTAATCTCAGGTTATCACTACTGAGTAAATTGCTTGTAACTTGAAAACTGTTGCATTTAGAGTATTTTATTGCGTTAATACTTCTGTCCAATGGACAAATGCTTATCCGGTCGGCGCAGACCGGCCCGCCAAACGCCAGAAAAAGACGTCCTGTGTTTCCACCGGCTGGCCGGTCCCAGTACTGTGCATTCGCTAGGTGGCGCATGGTACTTACTTCCTGTCTAGACAACCTGACGTCATAGCATCTTTTTCGTTTGGCGCGTGTACTGTGCAGACGTGTTTTCAACATCTCCAGAGTTTTATAAGGAAAAGTGTGCATTATGACGGTTTTTCGACCTTATTTGGGAATATTTTAGTGTAGAAATGTTATCTTCATATCAAGCACGGATATACCTTAAGAAATCTGCTGGAAACGCTCCCTAGCTGACTCAATTTAGTGTTGATGATAGGGCAGTAATCGACAAGATATATGAAGGCAGCCATTTTTTTCTAGTTTCCTCCCATTCAACCATGGTGTTGTTAGGGGCAGATCGACAATATTAAGGAAATAATGGATATACTACTTACAGGTATTTTTATCCGTGTTCGTTTGTTGAATGTACACTCTGTAACTTCCAGTTCAATCACCATAGAAACGTCTTTTCTAGTACTACGAATAGAAATCACGGGAAACTTCAATCTACGTATTTTTGAACACTGCAAATAGAAGGAAATCCCCAAGAGGTGCATTCTTCAGATTTCTTCAGAGCGCACTGGTCCAGACATCTTTGCTTTAAAGCATTAGTCGACCGGTAAGCTTATATATATATATATGTACATCAGCAGCAAGAGATGAATTCTTCAGATGTCTTCAGAGCGCACTGGTCCAGACATCTTTGCTGTAAAGCATTAGTCGACCGGCAAGCTCATGTTCAGCCGACCTCACCTAGTATTTACATAGAAGGAATTTCATCTTTAATCACTCTCAGTCCCTCCCTTGTGGACCCGGCACTTATGTCGGTAGTAAGGGAGGTGGATGGCCAGGAAACTGGTTTGAGTGTACAGCCGGCTGAAAAGAAGAATCGACTTCAGACCGGCCAGGACTTCATCTACAGAGCGCACTGGCCCAGGCTTCTCTGCTTTTAAAGCATCAGCCGACCGGCCAGCTCAAAAGAACGCGACCTCTGACGTCATATCCAGTCAGCCAATCGCGTGTCCTTCCGACTAATCACGAAGCAGGTCTGTGTTTTCACCGACCAGGAAGGTCGGAAGTGCGTTCTTCAGAACTCACGTCTACTGTGGCTACAGTCCCTGCTTTGCAGACCCGGACTGGTTGTCGGTAGTGGGGTTTTGTGTACTGTAAAGTTGCCGGTAAAGCATCACACAAAGAACGCGAATACTGACGTCATCTCCAGTCAGCCAATCGCGTGTCTTTCCGACCAATCACGAAGCAGGTCACGTGTTTTCACCGACCAGGAAGGTCGGAGGTGCGTTCTTCAGAACTCACGTCTACTGTGATTCCAGTCCCTGCCTTGCAGACCCGGCTTCGTTGTCGGTAGTGGGGTTTGTGGATGAGTAGGATACTGCGCATTTGCATGTTTAAGTATCACAAAAGAACGCCACAACTGACGAGCTCCAATCAGCCAATCACGTGTCTTTCCGACCAGCAAGCTGGTCACGTGACTCACCGAACACCAAGTGTTTCTAAATATAGCTCACAAGGGCTTTCCCAGCAACTGTCAAATCTACAAATAAGACGTGCGATTAAAGAAATTCTTTAATTAATGGAGGAAACCTACAGCAAGCTGAATTCAACACAAAAGATAGTTGTAAAATTGCTTTAGCAATTGGTTACAGAGTGTACCCACCAGTATACCGGCTACACAGCCTTGTACACTTGCTTCAACAACTGGTTACAGAGTGTACCGGCTGGTACTAGCTACACAGCCTTGTACACTTGCTTCAACAACTGTTTACAGAGTGTACCGACTGGTACTGGGCTACACAGCCTTGTACACTTGCTTCAACAACTGGTTACAGAGTGTACCGGGTGGTACTGGTTACACAGCCTTGTACACTTGCTTCAACAGCTGGGTACAGAGTGTACCGACTGGTACTGGCTACACAGTCTTGTACACTTGCTTCAACCTACCGGTTACAAAGTCTACTAATAGGGTGCTGGCTACACAGTCCTTACTGTACAGGGCTTCACCCCAACTAGTTACAAAAAAAAAAAAAAAAAAAAGCTGGCTAAATATAGACCAGTAGCTGTCCAATTCATTGGTGACCCCAGCCTCCAAGTTTTTTGCCGGTTATAGAAAATTACTGGTCACAGTTAAGTACCGGGTATGGAGTCCTAGTACTGGACAGAGTTGCCTAAAGTAAATTTGGTTACAGAGAATTCTTAGACCAGGCAGTGGTCTTGGGGATATGACAGTGATATGACAGTGTCCCAAGCTACTGCTAGGCAACATCTCTCAACAACCTGTTATCGGTGCTGGACTTGACTGGAGAGATAATAAAGTTTGTCATCATGTCCAGCCAGGAGTCAGACATCCAACAAATGACAATTGCTCTGGTAAATGCTGCACCTTGCAGGCTGCTGGCCCGGGGCAAAGAGTCTATTGATGTGAAAAGTTGTGTCAGCCCCACCGGACCACAATAAAAACAGAGAGACTGTTAACTTGGATCATTGTCACCAGACCGGACCAGTGTCCGGAGGGACAGGAAATATTGTCAGGATACCAAATGTCCCAAAGGTGGCACACAATCTGCCTGTAGGGTCCAGACTAAGCCCTTTTGGGAACTTAGGAAGCCTTGGGGGCTGGACCCTAGGTAGTACAATTGTGGAAGGAGGGATACCTATGTCCATATACCTATACAAGAACAATCTAGGAAATGCCTGAGATTTCACGTCCAAGGTCGGACATACCAGTTCAAGGCCCTGCCTTTCGGTTTGTCCACAGCACCTTTGGAGTTCATCATGATACCAAAGGAGGTGAATTGATGGCTATACACAAGGATTTAAGAAACCACCAGTAACTAGACGACTGGTTGGTAGAGCCAGATCCCACCAGGCTTGTCTCCAACATACACAGGAGCTAGTAAATAATGTGTCAGCAACTAGGTTGGCTGGTGAACTTAGAGAAATCAGAGCTGGAGCCCAAACAAGACTTCAGTTTTGTAGGCTACCAGTTCGACCTCAGGTCTGATCCGGTCCGACTGACTCCAGACCGGTAGCAGAACCTTCAAGAAAAAATGCTGAAATTGCTATCCCTACCGGCTTGCCCGGTCCGGGAATTCAGGTCCGTGATAGGCTTACTAACAGCTACAGAAAAGCAAGTTCATGTAGGCCAACTTCATATGAGACTCATTCAGTGGCATCACAAACACAACTGGAGGGTCCCAGAATCACTGGAAAAGGTGATCCCAACCCCCAGGTCCTTGCACCCCCTTTACAATGATGGCTGAAGGAAGACAATGTACTTACAGTCCAACCATTAAACCCAATAAACATGCTCTGCAAATAATTACAGACGCATCAATAGAAGGGTGGGGCGCTCGCTTAAACGAGCACTTGCAAGAGCAACCTGGTCCCCTCCGAGCAACTGACAACACCACAGTAGTGTCATACATAAACAAGGAAGGAGGCATGAGGTCGTGCCCACTTTGTGCCCTACTATGGAGAATCTTGACCTGGTGTACCAGGAAACAAGTGACTCTAAAGCCCGACACATTCCAGGCCGGCCGAATGTGGTAGCAGACAAGCTATCCAGGCTAGGCCAGACCATCCAAACAGTGGTTTCTCCTTCCAGAGGTCTTCCACTTTATGCAGCAGGTGGCACCGGCCCAAATAGACTTATTTGCCACGAGGTTCAACAACAGGTTGCCTCTGTTTGTGTCACCGGTACCGGATCCCCTGGCCACAGCAGTGGATGCGCTCAGTCGGCCTTGGTAGGATCTGAAAGCATACACCTTCCCACCATCAGCCATATTGGGCAAAGTGGTGGAGAAGTTGCAAGACTCCCCATGCAAGAGAATCATTCTGATTGCTCCGGGGTGGCCCAACATGCCTTGGTTTTGGGATCTAGTGGCTACGTCCAGCCAAATCCCACTGAGCCTGCCCAATATGCCCAACCTGTTGACAGCCATTCAATCAGATCCCTCACAGAAATCTGACAAACCTTAATATCCATGCAGGGCTCCTAGAGCCTCAGTAATCGAGGAGCAGGGCTTGTCTGAGGCAGTGGCAGCAAGAGTTGAGGCTCCTCAAAGGGGGATCAATCTGATCAGTCTATGAGGCAAGTGGGCCATTTTTACAAGTGGTGTATCATTCATCAGGTGGACTTCGGGGCACCCCCCTGTAAAGTTAGTTGCTGACTTCCTTATGTACCTATTTCAGGACAGGAAGTTGCAGCCCAGCACCATTGATGGTTACAGGTCAGACATTGCTGATAGACTGGGAAATTCGCCCATCAATATCAGTAAGGATGAAAATCTCACTCGTCTCCTGGATATTTTCCACTGAGACAGACCCAAAGGCCGGAAGGGAATCCCCTCCTGGAACCTCTCCCTGGTTTTTGCACCAGCTGACAAGGGTCATTTTGAACCAATTAAAGAGGCCTCCTTGAAGCATTTGACCTTCAAGATAGCTTTCCTCTTGGTCCTGGGGTCAGGCAAGAGTAGAAGTGAGATACATGCTTGGCAAAACAGAAATATTAGACACCAGTCCGACTGGTCAAGGTGTCCCTGTACCCGTCACCCAGCTTTCTCCCCAAGAATCAGCTGGCCAAAGAGGTTCCAGACAGTGTGGCCCCAGGGATATAACAGCCCTGGCCCCAACTCTGGATAGATCCCTCAAGTCTGACAGGTCCCTCTGTCCAGTCAGAGCATTGCGCTACTATTTGGGCAGGACCTCGGGCAGAATAAGGAGGTGGTTTTTGTCTCCTTTAAGAAAGGTTTTGACAAAGACATCTCACCTGCCACTATCTCCTCTTGGATCAAGCAGACTGTGATCCTATGTTATGAGCTCTCTGACCAGGAGACCCACACTCTACATCAGGTTAAAGCCCATGATGTCAGGGCCTTTGATGCTTCTAAGGTCTTCCAGTCGGGAGTTTTTCCTTGGATACAGTCTTGTCAGCCTGCCACTGAAGTCACATAATACCTTCACATAGTTCTATCTGAAAGGCGGGGCTTGGGCTGATTCAGAGCTTTACCAATTGGGCTCGGTAGTGGCTGCTCAGCAGATCCACTAGTGGCCCTTAGATTGAGGAGATTTGTATATATGTATAAACAGTTTCTTCATGTACATAAGAATTAAGTGTGGCGTGCTTCCTTTGGGAGGTTTATTGCATTCTGGGACTGAACTCATCCCCCTCTTCCCCTACCTCAGAGCAGGTCTGCAAAAAGGGGGGGGGGGCAACAGCGGTATAGCCCCGGGTAACCGGCTGCTGGCAACCGACCATGGCCTTACAGGGTTTCCTGACCTTAAGGTCAACCCAGGCCTGGGCCAATAGGTCTCCTGACGAAGTCAGCCTAGACCGTAGGTTAAAATTTGCTATTACTTGTGAGTTCACATAAGTCCCTAGTAACTTACCCGCCGGCCAAGCGGTAGTTATTCAGCATTTGTCCATTGGATAGGAAGTATTAACGCAATAAAATTGCAAATTTAATAAGTAAATTAAATTTTTATAAGTTAATACCCTATCCAATGGACACACAAGACCCTCCCACCGACAACGAAAAAGATGCTATGACGTCAGGTTGTCTAGACAGGAAGTAAGTACCATGCGCCACCTAGCGAATGCACAGTACTGGGACCGGCCAGCCGGTGGAAACACAGGACGTCTTTTTCTGGCGTTTGGCGGGCCGGTCTGCGCCGACCGGATAAGCATTTGTCCATTGGATAGGGTATTAACTTATAAAAATTTAATTTACTTATTAAATTTGCAATTTTGTTTAAATGTGTTGTTGGACTACTTTTGGGTCAGCTATAACATAGTGAAGTTGCAGGCCTGTAGCTTATAGCATAGTTGAGCAATAGCTACTTTCAGGTTCTCACTGTTGAGTAAATCAGTTGTAACTTGAAAACCATTGCATTTAGAGAATTTTGTTTACAATTTGTATTAATCTACTTTTGAATTAGCTATAACATAGTAAAATTGCAAACATGTAACTCATGGCATAGCATATTCTCAGGTTCTCACTGTTGAGTAAATCAGGTGTAACTTGAAAACCATTGCATTTAAAGAATTTTCTATAAATATGTTGTTCACCTACTTTTGGGTCAGCTATAACATAATAAAATTGCAGATCTGTAGATCATGGCATAGCTGAGCAATAGTTACTTTCAGGTTCTCACTGTTGAGTAAATCAGTTGTACCATGAAAACTATGGCATTTGGTTGTTTAACAAACAGTATTATTACAGTATTTTGTTTAAATATGTTATTAACTTACTTTTTGGTCAGCTATAAAATAGTAAAATAGCAGACCTGTAGCTCCTTGCATAGCTCAGTAAAAGCTATTTTCAGGTTCTCACTGTTGAGTAAATCAGTTGTAACTTGAAAACTATTTCATTTCAAATATTTTGTTTATCTTCTTCACCTACTTTTGGGTCAGCTGTAACATAGTGAAATTGTAGACCTGTAGCTCATTGCATAGCTGAGAAATACCTACTTTTAGGTTTTCACTACTCAGTAAATCAGTTGTAACTTAAAAACTATTACATTTAGAGTATTTCTTTAACTATGTTATTCACTTACTTTTGTGTGAGCTATACCATATTAAAATGCAGCCCGTTAACTGATTGCATAGCTGAGCAAAAGCTATTATGTGATTGTCACTGTTGAGTAAATCAGTTGTAACTAGAAAACTATTGCATTCACAGTATTTTCTTTAAATATGTTTTAACCTACTTTTTACACTTAAAACGTTACCTTGTTATTTCTGAATACCATATGCAGGGCACAACTTTTGAGTCCTTTTCTTCTGTCACTTCTACTCTGAAACTCAAAACATAAAGTCAGCTGACATAGAGCCTGTTCATGGGCACTGATTGCTTGTTTTATTCATGATGTGAATGTTGAATATACAAGTTTAAATCTGGCTGCATTCCCTATTCATGTACACACATAGTGCAGCCACATTTAGCTTGATATAGAAAAAAAATATTTTGTTTATATACTTAAGTGCTTGTACTACTATTGTAGGGGAAGGCTTACAGGTGTTTAACATAACTGTTATAAATTAAGGGCTTAACTAGGTACCTGAAGTATTGTTTAAAACCAGTGGTCCAGATGTAGATTGGGGCCATGGATTGGTCTGATCTGTACATACAGGGTTTCAAACTGTTGTAAAGTATAATGTAAATCTTGAATTTTATTTTAACATGGCATTTATTTTATTGGCAATCCATTTTACAAAATGAATGGTTCTTAGTTTAATGTTGAGCGCCTGTTTGTTCAGCAGGTCAGTACAGACGAGTGGAGTCCACACATGTGACCTCTGCCTACCCAGACCCCATATCAAGTGTCACAGATATACACTTGCTACAATCTAGTAAGCTCTGCATGTGTGCGCCTTAACCACTATTAACCCCTCCACCTTGCTATATGTTTTTTTCAATCTAGGATTGTTGCGCATGCGTAACAACCTTAGATGTTGTTAACAAAAATAGGGCCCGTGAACTGGTTATTTTTTGGTAGTTTCAAGAGATCATTAATTATATCCCCAGACGATAGATGGAGATTTACTGGTTTCACCTCTGTTGCGGCCCCGTGGCCATATGTTTTGAATTGTGTGTATGATAACTCAAAAATGCTTTTATGAATTTCATTCAAACGTGGCACACACATGTATTTGGGTCAGAGAAGGAATCCTATTTTAAGGTGACCTTAAACTCCCAATAGTAAAGAACTTGTGGCCACCTTAAGGTCCGAAATTTGACTTTTGGCCAATTAATCCCTTCTAGGTCAAAAACTGTGTGGCTCACCTGGCTCAGATTTTACCTGGGAACACAAAAAATTCCCAGTGAATGCCTGTTGTGTGAGAGATGGCCTGTCTGGGGATAAATTGGCATCGAGTCAGTGCAATCTAGTTATCATTTTCACTATTTATAACTTTTCTACCTTACAAGTGGGTTTTTTATCCTTTATTTCATCCAAGAAGCAATTTTAGGAGAAATTCCTTCCAACGACGTGAAATTAACCCATCCATAACAGAGAAAGAAATTCTTGAAAATCAGCCTAGGTTTTACAACTAATTACTTATCCCTGGTATACACAACACTTCTGATAAATAAAATACAATGCCTTCAAAATGGTATACCTATCATATTTCCAAATTAAGTTAAACAACCACGTAAATGTTTTTTGGTTTCCTTCAAAAAGATAAAAGTATCATATTTCTAGCTTCAGACTCAGTATTATATTAAATATTAATGTTTAATATATGTAATGTCATTAAAAAGAAGAAAAAAATGTCTTTGTAATGCATAATTCTTGGGTGAACATCCATATAGTGCTTTTCAATTTCGTCATTAGATGGCGCCATTCTTGTCCCAGAAATTTCATGCTTTAAATCTCTCAATAGAAATTGCCAGAGAAGTTACAGCCACCACGAAGGCAAGAAAAGATTGCAGAAATTGTTTAAACATATTCCTGTACACCCTTAATTTACAAAATAATAACTTCAAAGATGTCAGTACTAGGGCTTGCTTCAGTGAAAATGACCGCCTTTGACCTTTCTGCAAATTGCAAATGACAGTTTGGAACATTGGACACTGGTAATCTCATAAATCAAAATTGAAGTTCCTTGCTTCATATAGGCGATTATCTTTATATTTTATTACTTGGACATTCATTTGTCCATATAAGTTGTTTCTTCAGATCCTCAACCAATATCTGTCATCCCTTGATATGCAGTGGGTATAGCCACAGCTTGATTGCTTGTTTTCATTTTCAGTATCCTCAGCGAGGATTCCTCACCAATTAAGTTAATAATTTGTCTCAAATGTTTGGTGAAAAAAAAAGAAAAGAAAGTTTTGTTTCAGGAAAGGAAATTTGGGGGAAACCTAGTTGGTCTGGTCTCACTTTACAAGAAGAGATAGTTTTAAATATTCACATGTTAAACTATCAGCTTGTATGATGTTTACTTTGGTTTCCAACTTTCCACAATATACTTGTCAAATATTCTTGCTTGCCAAATGAAATGTTTTTGATGTGAATCACTGTTACATACAACCAAGTGATGAGAAAATTTGTCTTTATTAAACATATTTTTTTAACCATGCAAACTTGATACCTTAACTTGTCATAAAACACAAAGAGTTATAGATGTCCTTGTGAATATACTGTAAGGCTTTAGCTCAGTTTATCTATAATTGCAGAGTTGACCGACCATTTTTGGGGGGATACTGGTCTCTGTGAAACAGAAAATGCCTCTGCTTTAAATGTTTTGTATGAAACTTGGCTTTTGTATAGGTGTCAGTTTGTTTCCTTTTAACACGTTATTATCATCTAGGCACATTTTTCTTTCAGTTATAAGAGATAAAAAGATATTTTCTATGCACCTCCATACCTGAACTGTGTAACTCTGGTTTTGTGCATGTAAATTTCATTCAGTTGTAATGGAAATGATTCAGCTATACAAACACAAAGCGAAGCAGATATACAGACATTTCTAAGCAAGTTATTGGCTTGATATAGCCCTAGGTTTCAAAGAAATAGTTATTGTCAGAAGCCAACCCAACAAGCTGTCAATGTTATAGATTATGTACCAACAAAATTTGTTTCCACACATTATAAGGGTTGTGAAGGGATACCAGGGAACACAAAAACTACAAACTAGCAAATTTTGCTTATATTCATAAAGAACAAAGGTGACGCCTAACATTCATTTCTGTATAATTTTATGTATTTTTTTAAAAAATATTTGACATTTCATTTTCAATAAATTTGGTTACATCATTCACCCTATTTGCTTCAGTTGTACTTCTAGTTGATGACTACTTGATATTGTTCCTCAGATTCAGTCCAGGTTGTGTGTTTAGAGTTGGTGACCCCAATATGCTCAGCCTATCTCACCCATACATATAATAAACAGGGTATTTTGTTCCATATGTGCAGGTTATATTTGCAGAATTTCTGAGTTTTGTCTTGGTTGTAGTCAGAGTAAGATATATGAATTTCACCACAGTATGTGGAGTTTTGCCAGGGCACGTGGAATCCCTTTCTGCTTCCAAGACTCATTGCAAAATTCTCAACACATTTATAATTATTAATTTTTTTTATGAATAATGTTTTGTGACGACATTACACCTCTTGACCTGAAGCAAAATTTGCACAAAAGTTAATTTATAATTTTATATTGCACTTAAACTGTTTTATGTAGTGATTTTTTTGCGCCTTAGAGTCTGTCCTATGATTAGGGCTGTGACGGGTACAAAAAAACCGCATCGAGTACTCGCCCTCTGAAAACCGGCCCGAATTCGAGTAACCGCGAGATTTAGTTCACACCATTAGAAGTCTTCTGCAAACAAATAGTTGATTCCGGAAATGAAACTTGAAGAAAAACGTCTTCTATTGAAGCAGATATTATAGATTATGGAGTAAATTATAGGTTTTCAAGCGAAAACAACAACTTTAATTGATGTTATGTGACGGAAATGCTGAAATGCAGCATATTTTATACAAACGTTTCATTACGTGGGCGATAATATAATATGTCGAGTGTAACCAAATACTTAAAATGGACTCGAGTACAAGCCAAGATCGCCTCGTATACCGAGGCTCGAGTACTCGTTCGCAGCCCTACCTATGATGGAGACTAAACACTATAATTTTCATATTAAAGTAGAATTAGTATTCCACATATTGTGGCCTTATTGAATATATATCTTACTCAAATAGTTTATACTGCTCTATGTTCCTTTGTTCTTTGTTTGCTTTATGGTGTTGCAGCATAGACAAAGTTAGCACAATTATATTATTCATTCTACCAAAGGATGTGCTATAAGTTTTGTCTTTGGTTATTCATGGTACTTTCTTGGTGATAAAAACTAGCAGCTTAAAACTTTAAAGTTTTTTTCTTTATAATTAACTGTAGTATATTAAATCACATTTTTATTGTCAAGTGAAGATTGGAAATTTAGTTTGATACGCCGTGGGGTATTCTGGCATTGTCCAAACTTGATGTAGTTTCAATAATGCAGAAACCCAGTCACAATCACTGATCAATCATTTAGTTAATGTGTTAAGCATCCCACAAGGGACGCTTGTTTGTATATGGAAAAAGCGACTCCGCCGGAACCGCATTTTCTTTTCGCAATAGCTTTGCAGCCATAAGGGGGATTCTCTTCATATTTGGCAGGTGTATGCAGTAGCCCTGGGAAAAATTTTTGAATATGACTTTTCAACCAATCAGAGAAGTCACATGACCAAAAACATGTTTTTCAAAAGGGTGTGCTTGTCCGGATGAAAAAAGCGCTTCAATTATTCACATAAAATTTGGCAAGTAGGTTTGTTATATAGATGTCTGGAAATCATTAACTTTTGGAAGTGATCCAATACAAAATGGCTTACTTATTAACAATTTACTAAATGTCACAATTTTTATTAACGCTGAAAACGCAAAAACGCATTTATCTCGGAAACAGAGCGAGATAGAGCAATTTTGACGAAAATTTTGGCGGCCATCTTGAATTTTCTGCGTTAAACGCAAAAACGCGTTTATCTCGGAAACGGAGCGAGATAGAGCGATTTTGAAGCAATTTTTGACCCATAGGGTATCCAGAAAGTCTACTGGCGATGTTTCGCAAAAATCATTTCCTCGCGACTTTTGGTGGCCATCTTGAATTTCTACTTGAAACGCAAAAAATTTGTTTATCTCGGAAATGGAGCGAGATAGAGTGATTTCCACGAAATTTTTGACCCGCAGGTTATCTGCAGGGTCTACTGGCGATTTTTCCAAAAAATCATTTTCTTGCCACTTTTGGTGGCCATTTTGAATTTCTGCATAAAACGCAAAAAAAAAATTAAAAAAAGTAAACAAACCAGATTCATCTAGGAAACCTTTCAGTTTGTCATAAATGGAAAAACATATTAAACACAGGAAGACAGTCATTTCTACAAACTGATTAATACTCATTGGGATGCTTTGTTTTTGCTGTGCAAAAACAATTTCTTTTTCTCTTGCGAAGCAATACTCTAGTTTGGATAGTGTTGCAATATCGTATTAACCAGTTTCAGACATTGTTTGTCTTTTTGTATAGACTTCAGAAAACTCATCCTAACACATAATTTGACGTGGATTTTTATATCTAAATGAAAGTCAGCTTCTTTTTCACAAATAATTTATGTTTTGAGAACTGCAAGTAGTGAGAAAGAACTGAGAGTTGCAACTGCAACTTTTCATATGTATTCAATGTTTGTATTTTAATATATGATTGTTGTAACTATTTCCAGTGTATTACAGAAACTGTACAGTCTTTTTAGCTGTAATATTTGAAACATTTTAGTGCACTTTTCTTGTCCTGCAAAATCTTTTGTATAACCAACAACATTCCTAATTTAAGAATATAAAGCTCTTTTTAAGTCTTTTGCACAACAAACATGCGTAAGTCTGACATTAAAACTGTATTGGCCTGAATGTAGAATGGATCAGATTCTGGTTCATGAAGGATAAAAGCTTAAAGAAAAGGTAATAAAGCGAAACTTTATGAGCATAATAATTTGTTGTAAAATGGTTTTATGAAAGTTGTGTACATGGATTTTAGAGGTAGTGAAATATTTGTTGTGGTCAAATGATATTTGAATAGTAGCCCAGACGAATGATGAATATCTGGTATTTGCCTAAGCCTTAATTTTAATGTGCAAGCTTCTTTGAGGACTCACACTTCTGAAGATCACTGTTTTTTCATCTCCAAAATTTCATTAATTAGGAAGTACTATAGTGCCCTACTGATGGCTTTGTGGCTCACGCCTGTGGATCAAAACATTTTTCAGCCTTTTTAACACCTACTTTTTGCATACCGATATTCTATAATCTCACTCAGGAGTACAGATGGTACAGTGCTTCAGTTACCTTCAGGCATTACCCCAGGAGAAATTTTGTTTAATTGATAATATTGAGGTCCTGAGTGGCCTAGAGGTTAGCATTTTTAGCATCTTATCACAGGCAGTCACCTCTGTGTGGGTTCAACTCCCACAAGTGTCATTGCTGAGGACCTGTCCCAATATTATATGGTGCGCAGAAAAAATGCCTCCTAGAAAAAATACCTTCCCATATTCATTTACTTTCAGAGTGTGTGATTTAAATGTTGTATCATATTTTATATAGAAGTATAAGGTGTAATTGTGAAGATAGAAACTGTGTTTTGATCTTTTGGCAAAGTCATGTAAAGTTTCACTGTTGACTTTGTTCACACAACATTTGTATGTAATAACATTAGCTCTGTTGATGAGAACACATATATAGTACATGTCTTGGTCAGTTATATCACTTTAGATTACATTCTGTAAACATTATTGTCAACATTCTATAGTATTTGTATAAATTATTATGTTTTCTGTATATTTTGTATGGATACTGGATAGTGATAACAAAATAGTTTCAAAAAAATTGAAAAGAGATCTTTTTAATCATAATATCATTTTCATTATAGCTGTTCATGAATGGACATAAAATGTATACTTTAAGTATACAACAAGCAAGGATAAAACTATAGTGTCAAAATAATTCATGAATAATCATCAAACTTGCTAAAGAACTATGTTCAGGCATTATGCGTGCTGCCTAGTGCTCACTATGAAATGGCTAGGCATTTCACGAAATGCTGAAATGTTCAGTCATTGCGTGTGATGCCTGGCTACACAGATTGTCTGCAATAACATATATATGTCATGATAGAAAGTCAAATCTGGTGGAATTTCAAATTCTACTGGTAGAAAGTCCAGTTGGACTTTCTACTAAGGTAAACTCGGTAGAAAGTGTAATTGAAGTTTCTACTGGTAGAAATTGATATAGCAGTATCTATGATTAATTTGAGGACTTGCCCTGATATAACCTTAGCTGAATATATAAAAAGTATTCACTTAAGTTATTTTAAGTGATATTATAGAGATATTTTAAGTATCAAATATGCAAACTGTAAATAGAGAACCCATAATTATTTTCACAGGGGTGAGTTGGCAGTTAAGAGTACTTCGCATAGCTTTAATGTCCGCATATACTATACACCACATTGTGCTCAGAATTTTAACATAATTCAAGGCTACAAACTATGAAGGTGAATGTATGTATGACAGAAAATAACGTGCACAATGAGGTGAATAAACCAGACTATTCCATCCATTATACTCTGCAGGGGTTATTTTGGAACAGCCAATGTGTAAACATCAAGTTTCAATGTGGTTCTCAGCCAGTTAGAATCAGGTACACAGGCTACACAGCTGTGTCATGGTGAAATTTATAGTTAGAGTGTTCTGCTTGCAAGACTTTCGTTTTTAAGGTCTGTTTTTTTGTATTTCAGCTGAGGAAGACTCACATCAGCCCTCTCTGTCCCCCAGGTCTGATGATGACGATATGGCAGGACCTGAAGGCTCCCCTCTTGTTGTAGATAAAGAAGGTACATAGGCTTTTCCCTCATCTTAATAAATGTCGGTGCAGAGTTTTTTTTCATAATCTGGTGAATACCAAATTTCACAATTTTATCATTTTGATATCACCTGGGTTTCAAGTAAAGTTGGAGACAACATGCAAGAAATGCCTATGCTCCCCAGTTTTCAAAATGTTCGACCAGACTGTTCAGGTCACCAAAACTTCTTGGCTTTTACTTTTGTCTTTAGCACTAGTATTCGATTTTTGATTAATTTATAGTTTCCATGCATGGAGTTCCAGTTTTTGTGGTCTTATTATAGCTTTGTATCAATGAAAATGTTTGAAACAGTGTACAGACTAAGTAATTTTAATGTTATATGTATCTTACTGGTTTAAGCCACCTCATATTGTCCATCATAGGGAGCACTTTAAATACAAGGAATAATTTTTTTGCCTTTGTTAATTCTTTTTGAAAAAAGATTTTATCACAACTAAAACGGTGCTCTCTTATGAATAATTTTCTTCATATTTTATTGAATTTACATTCACTGGTTGCTTTAGCCACAACCATAATCTAACTTGCATAGATATGTCTCGCCTTAAACCATGGCAAATTGCTTGTTTTAACAGTAACAGGTGTTTTCTTTGTTTACTGTAATTTATTTAGAATTGCCATTGTGATTATATGAATGTAAATGAAATGACTGAAGATTGTACAAGTTTATTAAATCATAAATGGTTCATGATGTTTCAATTTGACACTGTCAAATAAATACAACTGACTGCACAAATTATAAATCAAACACCCCTCATTTTACAAACTTCTAGACTTCTACCAGCTCTTATGTGCCTGTGTTGCATATGTTATCAAAGTCAAACAGCAATAATTATTTATATTTTTATGTACAATTATAGATAAGAAGGCAGCATACATTCCATCAGTGGCCCAAGGTGCTTCCTCCAGTTTCCTTGACATTATGAGTGTGACCAACAGTAAGGAGAAGGAGAGTGATGGTGGTTCTACCCCAGTCATGGATGAATTTGACACTGATTCACCCAACAGTAAAAAGAAAGACAATAAAGAAGAAACCAAACCTGTAAAACAACGCCCAATAGACTTTCTGGCCTCACTGATTGGCCAGTCCAATAACAGCAGCGAATCCTCTTCCTCTTCCTTCTTCAAGAACTTATCTGTGTTTACAGAGAGTGTCAAAAGCAAGATAGAAACAGATGACAAAGTAGACCAGCCCAGTAACACAGCAGATCAGTGGGCAGCCTGGAAAGCTTTACAGGGTCCCCCAGCCAAACTATCCCCACCCCAAACCATTGTTGCCCCACCCCAACCATTGCCCCCCACCCCTCCAACTGTGCTGCCACCGCAGTTACCTCCTCCTCCTCGTATTCACCCATCTCTGATGCCAATGCCAACTCCACCTTTCCCAAGCCCTCTACCCCCTCCCCCTGTTCTACCCTCACAACAAGAGCCACTGCCCCCTAATCCCACTCCAACCTACCCCCCACCCCCTCAGATGGACACCCACTACCCTCCTCCACCACAACATGGCTATAATGTTCCTCCCCAGGGTAGTAACTTTCCTGGCCCTTCCCCTGGCCAGCAGGATAGTAGTTATCAACCACCACAGGCACCTGTGCCACCAGCTAGCAACAGTTATAGGCCACCAGGGCCAGACCGGAGCTATAATAACCATCCTCAGCATGATTCTAGCACTAGATATGTAAGCCCACCAGTGAGCACAGCAACATCCCCTAGCTACCCTGCTCCCCCAACTCCACAAAACTCCCAGAACTATCAGGGACAGACCACTCCCCCTACTTCCTATGTAGGAGGACCCCCTCCACCCCTTACACCCACCACCCCTACCCCAGGATTTCCCACGACTGACAGTTACCAGCAGCCACGTATGTATAACCCTGCTCCACCAGCCCCAGCCCCACCCTCCTTTCCAAGGTCTGCTAACCCAAATAACTATGCAGCACTGAGGACATTCACACCACAATCGACATTTTTGGCTCCCCCTCCGACACCCCCACTACAGCAAGGGAATGGGCCAAGATTTCCTGGTGGCGGTGATCCGAACCCTCCTAGTCAACGCCGCGACAGCTGGGCCTCCTCAAATGAACCCCCATCCCCTCAGCACAGTGTTCAATTTCAACCCAGCACCCATCGCTCAAACCTAACCACAATAAAGACAGTAGATGACCAGGAACTGAATGCATCTCCAAACAAAAATACAACCACTATTCCTACTTTGGGCCAAGGTTCACTAAGACCTGGTGTACAGAATAGTAACAGCACAGGAATGTTGTCTAATCCTGCTGACACACAACAGCCTCCTAGTCCAACAACCCCAGACAGGAGGCTTGGAGGGAGGGGTGATGAGGGGCAGATGGAATTCATTGAAAAACTAAAAATGAAGTCAAGTAACCAGGCAGCTAACCACAGCTCGAACCTGCGGATACTGACTGAAGTACCCATGGAACAATCAGAACATCAGTACCATCACCATACCCCTCCTGCCAAAAGTACCGATGTCCATACACTTCAGCGTGAACAACATCAGCAACAGGGTACAAGAATTGATCCCGATGAGGTCAAATCCACAAAACTTTCACAGGAAGAAGCAAGAATGCACGAAGAAGGTGATGTTGATGAGGCAGAGGATGATTTTTCAGATAAAGCTGAAGATAATGACGAGGAGAATAACGGCAGTGAAAGAAGGGGAACTGTCAGTCAGGCAGTGGGCAACTTTCTTCAACAGATCAGACAAGAAGCCCATGATGATAGTAATATAGATGAGGAAGAAGAACCCAAACAACATCAGTCACCAACCTCTCACCACCATCATCCTTATCAGAAGAACTTCAACACAGACAGAAACCACCACCTTAACCAGGGTGGATTTAGGCAACCTCCACCACACCTTTCTCACTTTCAATCTCCATTTGGTCCAATTGGCGGTGGTGGTGGGAATAAGAATGATGAGCAACATCATTTTCGAGGATCTCGGTTCAGAATGAGACAGCCAGAGGGTATATCCCCTCGTCATTTCCCAGGGCCACGAAGCCCGTTTGGTAGACCTCCTCAAAGGGGACATTTTGGTCAAAGACAGTTTGCTGGTGGTTTTCCAAATAAGAGACCATCGTTGGGGATGTCTGGGCGGCCGTATTTCCCACGCCCAAGGTATTAATGTGTATTTAGGGGAGTTTTGTTTTTATTATTTGTTTATATATATTGGTGCATTTTTGAAAAAATGCTGGCTAAAAACAGTTTCATTGTGTTCTCATATGGGATACTGTCTTCTGTTAATTAATTGTTATTGACACTGTAATTATGTCTTTGTGATTTAGGAGTGGAAGTTCTGTTAAAGTTGTTCTTATGTATCAGTTGATAAAATGAAATTCAAGCAGCACTAATCTCTTATTACTTTTGTCAAAAAAGGTATATGTAGAATGTTAAATCAAAAGAGTTTGGCCTCTGACGCTATCCTGACAGTATAGTATGTTACACATAGATTACATTGGTAATTTTATTACATTGAAGTTCTCAAGTTCACCCTGTATTTAAGGCATTTATGAATAAAGGTTGAAATGATTGACAACATGATGTTGTCAGAATAATATCTTAAAGTGTGTTTAGATTCATTTCCATTTGTATGTCTTGCTGACAAAGTTTACTGAAATTTTGTCCTAGTTTGAACATTCATGTTAACTTGGTTTTGCGTATTTAAGCGTCCCTGAAAGGGCGCTTATT
Source organism: Sabellastarte sp. h YS-2021 (assembly GCA_964017235.1). Classification (NCBI taxonomy): domain Eukaryota; kingdom Metazoa; phylum Annelida; class Polychaeta; order Sabellida; family Sabellidae; genus Sabellastarte; species Sabellastarte sp. h YS-2021. Next base: position 146,342,941 of record OZ024928.1, read on the forward strand.
TGTTTTCGCCTCAGTTTCCTCGCCGCCGCATTATGGTCTCCCTTGAATATCTCCCTTATTATTAGAAGGTTTCAAACCATATTTGGTAGTTATATACCTTAGGCATGGGAAAATTTTTCTGCATGCTTAAATTTAACCTTTGACCTTTATGAAGGTCACATGATCAAAAACAATTTTTTGAAGTACACCCCCCCCCACCCCCCGTCATCGCAGCTCAGGAAAAACTACTTGCTACACAGCCTTATAATTTGACACGGCTGTTCATACTATTGAAAACGCGAGCTGATTAGATTTTGGGAGCTATCCCTTGAAAAATGTCTGATTTATGAGTGATTTTCTGACACCTTCCAATCTGAAAGCCTAAAATTTAGGCCAACCCCCCCTATTATCTTCTCAAGTATTGCATTTAGAGCTATAAAATGTACTGGGAGGTAATAGGAAACCATATGTGGAGAGTCTAAATAGCCGGTCAGTTTTACCCCACGGCCCCCCATTATGGGTCAAACTGGGGTCATAAAAAGGCTGATTTTGAGTTTTTGCCTTATATCTCCTTCATTGTTGCTTTTATAGCTTCAGAATGTATTAAGAGGTATTGGGAAAGCATATATGGAGAGTCTAAATAGCCGGTCAGTTTTACCCCCCAACCCCCCTTTATGGGTCAAACTGGGGTCATAAATAGCTGCTTTGGAGTTTTTGCCTTATATCTCCTTTATTGTTGCTTTTATAGCTTCAGAATGTATTAAGAGGTATTGGGAAAGCATATGTGGAGAATCTAAATAGCCGGTCAGTTTTACCCCCCGACCCTCCCTTATGGGCCAAACTGGGGTCATAAATAGCTGCTTTGGAGTTTTTGCCTTATATCTCCTTTATCGTTGCTTTTATAGCTTCAGAATGTATTAAGAGGTATTGGGAAAGCATAAGTGCAGCTTTGTGCATTCTTAGCTTTACAGCATGCTTATTAAAACCACAAAGCATTTTAAACATTAAGGGATGCTTCGCTTTTGTTAGCAAAAGCATTCCTCTAGTTAATACGAGAAATACAAACTGGCAGAAAATCCAGGATAAATTTTCAAACTGACCTTAAAAAAATTGAAAATTTTGATGAATAAACCTCCACTTAAAAATTGTTATGGCATATTCCCCAGTTTCAGCCTAAAAGTGATGACTTTTGAAGAGATGGATTTTTTAAAAAATAAGTCAAAAATCGTAGTCAAGGATTCAGCATTTTAAAATCACCTGTTTGAGTCATTCAAGTAACATTTTAAAATTGCCTCTACAGTTTTTTTTTCTGTTCTATGTTATTGTTTGTTTTTTTTATATCACCATGCACAGCTCAATTTATCTTGCAACATGCACTACTAAGAGAAATGTGTCAGAGAAGTCAATAAACCATTGTCAAACATCACAACAAATGATGAGTGTACTCTACACTTAAAACTTTTATATTCACCTGCACTTTTTCAAATGACTATGGACATTGGTTGAAACAAACCACATCATGAATAGGTCCTTGTCATAAGAAAGTGTAAATGATTGGGTAGGTTTTAGTGGGTGGTTTTTGTGTAACCAACCAGCCTATGAGGTGAATTTGTCTGAAGTCTGTGTGTCCATATTTTCCTTCCCAAAATCTAAGTTGAATACATTTCAACCGATCAATTTGAAATTTGACACGGTGGAAGAACAATGACTGGGCGAGGTTGCTTTCAAAATTGGTGCAGGTCAGTGTGTCTGTCAAGATTTTGGATTCTGGACTCGTAACTTGGACATTTCTGCTGATCAATTTAAAACTTGACAGGGTGGTAGGACTCCACCTGGCTAGAGTCCTTTCGAAATTGGTGAAATTTTGAAAAAAAGAGCATGCAGCAATCTTGAAATTACATTTCCAGACTATAACTTGAAGACACTCCACCTATCAATTTCAAGCTTGACAGAGTGGCAGAACAGTAATTCCTTTACACAAACAAATAATGAACTTGAAATTTGTTGGTGGACCCTATCACAGATACCAATTGCACAACCTGCCTTTTTGGGGTCTATAACCTTGATTTTTGTGGTTCATATTTGGTATACAAGTAAACATAACCCTAGGACGAAACTTGTGTTAGATAACTTTGTACTGACAACAGTTTATCCACCATGGTGACTAAGGTTAAAATTATAAATAAAGCTATAACTATAAATGTATCTACCTATATACTGCATTCATATTTGACATTTTTGTACCATTGGGCCTAATCAAAACTCAATTATAGCATTTTGGCAGTTATATGGAATTTTTTAGAAATTATAAAATCGTGTTTATCTGGTAAATAGAGCAATTTAGAAAATATTTTGGAAGCATCCTAAGAGTCAATCTCCTGTTTTGGCAGCCATAGTGGATCTTACGGAAAGTATAAAATTTTTTTTGTCTCAAATGAAGTAAGGTACAGCAATTTGGTGAGTTTTTCATATATATTGAGAGTAAAATGAACCCATCAGATTTGGATGCAGTTCGAGTTTGTATAAATATTTTTTCGTGTCTAATATATTGTAGAGGAATGTTAGTACAATTAATTTTGACAACTTTTTTTGACGTGTAGGATATGTCAGTGCAAGTCATTTTTTTACACCCAGTACTACTTTTACCATTCATTTTATATTGTGTGCATTACATTTTCAAACAAATACCAGCCTATTTTCAGTAATATAAATGGACCAGATATACATGACTGCATTTGGCAAAAGGATCCTCTCATTCGTTGCCACAATGCAAAGCTAACCTTAAATTACTTAAAAATACACATACTATGTTACAGACTCCTGTTAACCAATTGTCAGTAAATACAATACTACATCATGCCAAGGGAACCCCCTGTATTTGCATACATGCATTTGACACAAGAATTCTTTCGTTAAGTGCCACAATGCAGAAGCGTTTTCCTTTTTATGTCAGCTGACTTGTCGGCTTACAGAATAGTATACTCTGCGACGTGGGCCTAAACGTCCCCGTGAACAACTTCTCTTCCAAAACTACAAGGCCCAGAGACATGCTGTTTTTATGACCGCTGACTTGTCAGTCAGTTAACATTATGGCATCACTCGGCGACGTAGACGTACGCATACACGTGAGCAACTTCTCCAAAACTACAGGGCCCAGAGACATGCTGTCTTTTTTAAAAGATGGCTTATCTACCTAGCATGAAAAATTGTTCCATTATGAGTGAGGTACCCCCCACCCTAAGTATGAAAATTTTAACACTTTATCACAATTTTCTCAGTGACTATTTCAGGGATTTCTCTAATATCTTGCACATATGTACTAGGCCACAAGTAGATTCCCTTGTGTGTCAGATCTGGATCTTTCTTAATTATTTTTTTATGAATTTTTAAAATAATTTTTAATGCATTAAAATTAATGAAATCATGCACTAAATCAATTATAACTTGAAAAGTATTGCATTTAGAGCATTTTGTTAAAATATGTTAGTCAGCTACTTTTTCCATAGCTACAACATGGTGAGTATCTTGGGGGTCTATCTCAATAGCTATGTGAGTAATAGCTACTTTTGGACTTTTCAGTAACTTCCATCATGAGTAAAATCACTTGTAACTTGAAAACTATTGCATTTAGAGAATTTTGTGTAAATATGTTATTCAGCTACTTTTGGGTCAGCTATAACATGGTAAAATTTCAGAGCTGTAGCTCATGGCATAGCTGAGTAATAGCTGCTTTTAGGTTATCACTGTTGAGTAAATCACTTATAACTTGAAAAGTATTGCATTTAGAGTATTTAGCCTCAATATGTTATTCACCTATTTTGGGGCCAGCTATAACATAGTAAAATTCCAGACCTGTGGCTCATTGCATAGCAGAGTAATAGCTACTTTGAGGTTCTTTCTCAACACTAAATCATTTATAACTTGAAAAGTATTGCATTTAGAGCATTTTGTGTAAATATGTTAGCTACTTTTGGGTCAGTTATAACAAGTAAAATTTCAGACCTGTAGCTCATGGCATAGCTGAGTAATAGCTACTTTTAGGTCATCACTGTTGAGTAAATCACTTATAACTTGAAAAGTATTGCATTTAGAGTATGTAGTTTCAACATGTTATTTTGGGGTCAGCTATAACAGATTAAATTAACGTAGTAAAATTCCAGACCTGTGGCTCTTTGCATGGCTGAGTAATAGCTACTTTGAGGTTCTTTCTCAACACTAATTCATTTATAACTTGAAAAGTATTGCATGTAGAGCATTTTGTGTAAATATGTTATTCAGCTACTTTTGGGTCAGCTATAACATAGTAGAATTTCAGACCTGTAGCTCATGGCATAACTGAGTAATAGCTACTTTTAGGTTATCACTGTTGAGTAAATCACTTATAACTTGAAAAGTGTTGCATTTAGAGTATTTAGTTTTAATATGTTATTCACCTATTTTGGGGTCTGCTATAACATAGTAAAATTCCAGACCTGTGGCTCATTGCATAGCTTAGTAATAGCTACTTTGAGGTTCTTACTCAACACTAAATCATTTATAATTTGAAAGAAGAACTTTTTTTGTAAAGAACTTTTATTGCGTCTGGAGTAGTTATGGCGTCTCCTGAACAGAAGAAGGGCTCGTGTGGCCACATTATGGCACTTTTTGATTCTCACTCTAAATGTGCACGATGCCGTGAGACGGGCATTGGCCAAGACCCTTGTGTAGAGAAGAAACCTTGCCAGATCTGTGATAATCTTTCTGAAGATCAGAAGAAACAGCTGGCCACCCCTACTTACAGGACACGAAAAGAGCTCCAGAAGAAGATAAGCTCTCCCTCCCAGGCTGTTAATCCTGCTGACGTCACTGTGTTGGGGAAGGTAGAGAGTAGGGGTGAGACTAGTGATCGAGGCGAAACTCCCAGTAAGAAATCCAATAAGTCCTCTCACAAGTCTCCCACCAAGAAGAAAGCCGGCATAACTTCTGTAGACTTTCAAGCTGACCTGAAATCTATGGACGACAAGTGGTCAGAACGTTTTGCCCGTCTGGAGGCTATTTTCCTGGCCAAGAGTTTTCAAGTACCGGTGGAACCGGTCAAGGAATCAGACGTGGTGGTGACTGACAGGCCCTTTATCCCACCAGTTCAACAGGCTACCAGTAAGAAGCAGTTTACAGGTGCAGAGATGGATGTTTAGAGAGCCACCCAACCTGTTCAGGTTCCCAGTGCTGTGCTAGCCACCCGTGCTGCACCTGTAACATACACCACCGGTCAGGAAGCTGAGCTGCCTGCAGTAGTCTACAGACCCGAGGTTCAACCCCCAGGTCCTGCTGCTCAACCATCTACTACAGCCAAGCAGAGTTCTACATCTCATCCCGGTTCTGTAGTCCCTGTTGAGGAACCGGCAGCAGAGTCAGACCAGTTCAGTGACCGGGCTTCCAGCTTAGCTGATGAAGGGGAGGTCTGACTTGGAATCTACCGGTCCAGATCATGAGGAACTGTTGGATGTGGACCAAGAACTCACTGCTGAAAAGACTTGCAGGGAAACTCTGCGAGGTATTAGGTCATTTATGGCCTGGAATGACATTCCTGAGTTTGACTCTTCATCAAGTTCACAGGATGACAACCCGTTTACCGGCCCCAAGAGTTTTCATAACGGGAAAGTGTCAGTTAAAGTCCCTGTGGGCGAATGGTTATGTAAAAAGATGGAGAAACTCAACATAACTTTGCAGGAGGGCTACCCGTCTCGTACATCTGAGACTGCAGGTTTAGCTAGGGATCAGTTTGTCAAGCCTCCAAAGACATTGAAGTGGTACGGGATGCACTGTGAGAAGGACTTTTCTTGTGCCAAAGTTCATACTTGGACAAATGAACCGGCTAGGATGAACAGTACTTTCCCAAGAATAGCCAACAGATCCCTACCTTCAGCTCCTGCTTCCAGACCCGTATCACAAGAAAATCTAAGAAAGTGGGAACGAGCTGCACATGACCAGTCCTACATGTGTAATCAGGCTGCAGCTTTTAGCCAGTGTCTCACCAGAGTTCAGAACAGAGCAATGTGTTGGGTGCAAAGGGAAATCAGCCACCAAGGTTAGCCAAGCTGCTGATGAGTTGGACTTTCTAGTGACTTTCAACCGCAGCATTACACAGGCTATGGCTCGCACCATGCAAGATTTATCAGAGGGGGTGTTTGTGAATGTGGCTAATTTGACACTTGCACGACGAGATAGTTACCTGGAGTACATTAAAGCTGGGATAAAGCAGGACACTTTAATATCTCTCAGAACTGCCCCACTTCGTCTCGGTGCACTGTTTCCGGACCACATTATTGCCAAAGCTGAGGAAGAAATACGCCACCATGAAGATAAGCGTACTTCTGGCCCTTAACAAAGAAAGCCTCAATGTTTCCACCAGTATTCCCAGCCTCCAAGACAACAACAGGAACCGGACCAGAAACCAGACCAGCTTGGAAACAACTTGGCAGTAGAAGACGTGGTCAGAGATCTCACCGGGGCAAGGCTACCTCTTCGGTTTCCCAGCGACCAGCCAAGACACAGAAGCAGTGTAAGTGACAATTACTGCGCTCAGTTTGTGGCCGGGGAAGTATCTCCTGTCTGTGTTACCGGCCAAGTAAATTGTGTTGTGACCGGTGTAGAAGAGATTTTGAACAGTGTATCTGTAGCCGGAAAGGACTGTCATTCGATGACGGGAAACATAAAGACAAGAACTCATTTACCTGTATTTTGTCATGTTGCAAATCATGTTCCTTTTTGCAGGAGGTTTGCCACAAAAGAAAGGTGTAAATCCCGAGCATCAAAGATCAATAAAATCTGTGAAAGGTGTTTTCTGTGTAAATCAATCGAGTTTTGTACAAAATGTCACAAATGTCCCGTCGGTTGTACCAAATCTGCCTGTAGGGGCCAGATTACACCAGTTTTGGAAAAAATGGGCAGCCCTAGGCGTCAGCCCCAAAGTACTAGCAGTCCTCAGAGAAGGTTACATACTTCCCATCCGGTTCTGGCCAAATCTGACAAGAACTGCCAAAAGAACTAGAGATTGCGTCTCGACGCAGTGTATCCCCGGACGGGACATAGTTAAGGCGTGAATATGTCGGACTTGAGCCTGTTTCCTGGAGCACCAGGTCAGGATTCTCCATAGTACCAGATTACTCCCAAAAGCTAATCACTGGTTCTTTCACTTCTATCTGTCTTTAAAATTACATTTTTATTGCGTTAATACATCCTATCCAATGGACAATTGCTTTACCGGTCGTTGCGACCGGTCCCGCCAAGCGCAAGAAAAAGACGTCCTGTATAGAATACCGGCAGGACCGGTCAGGAGAGTGCATTCGCCAGGTGGCGCATTGTACTTCCTCTTCCTGTCTAGACATCATGACGTCATAGCATCTTTTTCGTTTGGCGCGTGGAGAGTGAAGACGTGTTTTCAACGACAAGGAAATTTTGGTTTTATACCGAACTCATCCGTTTTATTTCATATTTGAAGTAATTCAGAAGTTTTATCTACAACCATGGCATCACCAGGACAAAGACGAGGTTCATGCGGACACGCTATGGCTGGGTTCGACACCCATTCCAAGTGTGCACGTTGTAGGGACAAAGGGCTAGGCGACGACCCCTGAAGAAGGAATGCGTGCTTTGTAAAGGGTTTACCCCTGAGCAGTCCCTTCAGCTGGCTACGCCTACCTATAGGGACAGAAAAGATAAGAAGACGACCTCCAATGCCACGACCTCATCTACCCCCACTCTCGTGGACCCAGGACACGTTAGCGTACTGGGTAAAGTGGAAAAGGTCAAGGCTGTGCAGACGACACCTTCCTAGAAGACGAAACGTAGTGAGTCTCCCAAGCCGTCTACCAGTAAGAAAAGATCTTCAAGCAGTAGACCTACCTCTGAAGATCTCCAGCATCTGGATGACAAGTGGAGCGAAAGATTTTCCAGACTTGAAGCTATGCTGCTAGCCAAGGCTTTCACAGTGCCGGTTGAACCGGTTGTGAAGCCGGCTTCAGATGTGACTCCCTCTCAGAAGCCCTTTTTTTACCCTGGTGTCACCACCAGCAGTCTTCCTGTGGAGAAGAGTCTACCAGCTGAGAAATCCGGTCCCTGCCTTGACCAGGCTACCGGTTAGTGCTGTAGAGGAGATGCAGACTGCCACCCAGCCCCTTGGGGCTCCCGGTGCAGGGATAGCAACCCAGCCTGTTCAGGCCCCCGGTTCATTCCCAGAGGTTCAGCCCACCGGTGATGTGGATCTAAGTGCAGCCTCTGACAGTGAAGCTGACCAGTGCAGCGAAACTGGTTCCCTGGATGGTGACGTCCACCGGGACCGGTCAGCAGACAAGGATGCCTCCAGAGATGATCCTGAGACTGAGCCCACTGAGGAGGCTAACTACAGGGAAACAATGAGGGGTGTGAGGAGTTTCATGAACTGGCACAGGGTTCCTGAGTTTGAAACTGTGTCTGCAGATGACAACCCCTTTGCCGGTACCCGTGTCCAGCCAACCGGTAAAGTCAGTGTGAAACTTCCTGTGAATGACTGGTTGTGCAGTCCAGTCTTTAACCTCACAATCAAGGAAGGCTACCCAACCAGAAACACTGACAACACTGGCCTCCTCAGAGATCAGTTATCAAAAGCCCTAGACCATTTAGATGGTATGGGATGCATGCTGAGAAAGACAGTGACAGTTCTGCAGTTCGTACCTGGTCACCGGAAGGGGCCAAACTCAACCACTCTTTCAGCAGGGTTGCCAGAAGAAATTTGCCTTCTGCTCCACCCTCTCGAGCCTTCAGTCAGGATCTGCTCAGACGCTGGGAGAGGGCAGCTCGTGAACAGACAATAATGTGTAACCAGGCTGCTGGTTTGTCAAGGTGCCTGACCAGGGTTCAGGACTCGATGAACTCTCAGTTAAAAACCCTGCGTCTGGACAGTAAAGGCAAGTCATCTGAAAAGATGAAACAGGCTGTTAGTGAACTGGAGTACTTGACCACTTTCAACCGGTCAGTATCGCAAGCAATGGCCAGGACTATGCAAGACCTTTCAGAAGCAGTTTTTATTAACATGGCCAACTTCACCCGGCTCGCCGGGATAGTTACTTGGACTATCTCCATGCTGGAGTTAAGCAGGATACATTGCATGCCTTGAGAACATCACCAGTTCATTTGAATGCCTTATTTCCGGACCAGCTTATATCAAAAGCTGAGGAAGAAATCTGTAAGAGCGAAGAGAGGCGTTCTTCCGGTACTTCACACCGACAGCCAAGTCGCTTCCACCCATATGCTGCAAATGACAAGGTTACTAGCCATCACACCGACAAGAAGAACGTCCCTGCTTGGAAACAGATCAAAGACAAGTAGCAGGCTAGGAAAGGTCGTGGCAAGGCCTCAACTTTCACACAGAAACCTGCCAAGGGGTTCAAGTCTCATAAATGACAATCATTGTATATTTCCAGTGACCGGTCAGAAGAACTCTGTACTTATTACCGGTCAGGGAGACTTGAACCCAGCACCAGTGGTGTCAGAGAACAGCAAAGTGACTTTAAATTTCAATGTAGACTCTCGTGTTGCAAATGCTCATATTGTCACCGGGTTGCCACAAAGGAAAGGCGTAAATCCCACCTTTTGTCAAATGTACACAGAAATAAAATATGTGAAAAATGTATCTTGTGTAGGTCACTTGTGTTCTGTAAATCTTGTCACCAATGCCCAACATGCTGTTATAGATCCTCATGTAGGGGCGAGGTTAAACCAGTGTTGGGAGAAATGGGAAGCCTTGGGTTCGAGTCAAAAAGTAGTCCCCACACTGAGGGAGGGTTATACTCTTCCATTCCGGTTCAGACCTCACTTAACAAGGTCACCGACTGTAATAAGCAACTACCACAATCCAACCAAGCAGTCCTTCCTTGTGGAGGCACTGCATCAGCTGATAAACAAAAATGCAGTCGAACCGGTGGAAAACCCAAACTCACTGGGGTTTTACAACCGGCTATATTTGGTACCCAAACCCAACAACCGGTGGAGACCGATTCTGGACTTAAGCACCTTGAACACCTTTTTGAACACAGAGTCGTTCAAGTTGGAGACCCCAGAGACAATAAGAACCTCCCTACAGTCAGGGGAGTGGGTCACATCCATAGATTTCAAAGACGCATACTTCCACATACCAATTCACAGTCAGTCCAGGAAGTACATGCGTTTTCACCTTCAGGGTCGATCCTACCAGTTCAAAGCCCTTCCCTTTGGCCTGTCCACAGCCCCCATGGAGTTCACAGTGGTCACCAAAGAGGTCAAACTCGTGGCACTTCAAAAGGGTATAAGGATCCACCAGTACCTAGACGACTGGCTGGTGAGAGCCTCTACCCACGACACCTGTCTCCAGCATACTCAAACCCTGATCACACTGTGCCAGGATCTAGTGTGGCTGGTGAACAGGGAAAAATCAGAACTGGTCCCACAACAGGTCTTCAACTTCGTAGGTTACCAGTTCGACCTGAAAGTGGGCAGGGTCAGACCAACAGAGGAACGTTGGCAGACCTTTACAGACAAGATCAGATCAATACTGTCGGATCCGGTATGCCCGGTCCGGAAATTTATGTCCCTCATAGGGCTACTCACAGCAACAGAAAAACAAGTCCACTTAGGGCGACTACACATGAGACCCATACAGTGGCACTTGAAAAACAACTGGAGGGTCCCAGAATCACTGGAAAAGGTGATACCGGTTCCCAAGTCCCTCCACCCCCATCTAAGGTGGTGGCTGGAGGAAAGCAATGTGCTACTAGGTCAACCATTACACCCTCTAAAACATGCTCTGCAGATCTTTACAGACGCATCAAACGAAGGGTGGGGCGCTCACTTGGACGACCATACTGCAATAGGAACTTGGTCCCTTCCAGAGAGCAAGTTACACATAAACCACTTAGAGCTAAAGGCTGTATTTCTAGCTCTAAAAGAGTTTCGAACCCTGGTCTGCAACAAGACTGTGTTGATAGCTACAGACAACACAACAGTGGTTGCCTATATCAACAAAGAGGGGGGGGGGGGTGAAGTCGGGCTCACTGTGTGCCCTACTGTGGAGAATCCTGTCCTGGTGCACCAGACAACAGGTGACCCTCAGGGCACGTCACATCCCCAGCCGGCTGAACGTGATAGCAGACAAGCTATCCAGACTTGGCCAGACCATTCAAACAGAGTGGTCACTTCATCCAGCAGTGTTCCAGGCTGTATGCTCAAGGTGGCACCAGCCACAAGTGGACCTGTTTGCCACCAGATTCAACAACAAACTGCCACAGTTTATGTCACCGGTGCCAGACCCCCAGGCTTGGGCAGTGGATGCCTCTCCTGGGAGGACCTGGACCCATACGCCTTCCCACCGGCAGCCATCTTGGGCAAAGTGGTGGAGAAGCTTCAGGACTACCCCTGCAACAGAATAATTCTGATTGCTCCAGGGTGGCCCAACATGCCTTGGTTTTGGGACCTGGTGGCAATGTCAAGCCAGATCCCACTGTGTCTGCCCTGCATACCAAACCTAGTGTCTCAGCCCTTCTGTGCTATGAGCTCTCTGACCAGGCGGCCCTCACCTTACATCAGGTTAAAGCCCATGATGTTAGGGCCTTTGTTGCATCTAAGGCTTTCCAATCAGGGATCTCCTTAGATCAGATCTTGTCAGCCTGTCACTGGAAGTCTCACAACACCTTCACCCAATTCTATTTGAAGGATGTTGCCTGGGCTGATTCAGAGCTTTTCCACCTAGGACCTGTAGTGGCTGCCCAACAGGTGCACCACCAGGCCCAGAAGTGAGGAGATATTGTATATATGTAAAAATGTACATATTGTAAATATGTAAAATATGTACATAATGTAAATTATTGTTGTATATATATATAAAAAAACAAACAAACTGTGACTTGCTTCCCTTGGGAAGTTTATTCTTCTGGGACTGAACTCAGCCCCTCTCTCTCTATCTTTCCCTTCTCAAACCAACTCTGGAAGGAAAGAAAAAGGGGGGGGCAACGTCAGTAGACTCCCGGTTAACCAGTGAGTTGGTGGCCGACTTTGACCTGTCAAGGTTCTCTGACCCTAGGTCAAATGGGCTTGTACTATTTTGTTTTATTATGAGTTCACATAAGTCCCTAGCTGCTTACCCGCCTACCAAGCGGTAGTTATTCAGCAATTGTCCATTGGATAGGATGTATTAACGCAATAAAATTGCAAATTTAATAAGTAAATTAAATTTTTATAAGTTAATACCCTATCCAATGGACAGGCAAGGCCCACCCAACCGGCCCCGCTATCAGCTTACTAGGGGTCTTACTAGGACTAGACACGAAAAAGATGCTATGACGTCACGATGTCTAGACAGGAAGAGGAAGTACGATGCGCCACCTGGCGAATGCACTCTCCTGACCTGTCCTGCTGGTATTCTATACAGGACGTCTTTTTCTGGCGTTTGGAGGGACCGGTCGCGCCGACCGGTAAAGCAATTGTCCATTGGATAGGGTATTAACTTATAAAAATTTAATTTACTTACTAAATTTGCAATTCATGGATCCAGAAGATCCACATAGTGATCCGGATCACTTCCAAAATTCAATGATTTCATCCTTTTCAGACCTATTCTAAAAATTTCATCAAAATCCGTCCATAAGTTTTTTAGTTATCTTGTACACAAACACATCTGGCAGCCTGGATCCACATGATCCAGACAGTGATCCAGATTACTCCCAAAAACTAATCACTTGTTCTTTGTCCCATTTAAGACATTTCCTGAAAATTTCATAAAAATGCATCAATGACTTTTTGAGCTATTTGTCTTTAAAAATTACATTTCTTGGATCCAGAAGATCCAGATAGTGGTCCAGATCACTCGCAAAATTGAATCATTTCTTCCTTTTACCACTTCTTCCTTTTACCATTTGTAACATATCCTAAAAATATGAAAGTCCATCCCAAGATTATGTGGCAGCCTGGATCCAGATGATCCAGACAGTGATCCAGATCACTCCAAAAATGTAATCACTTGTTCCTTGTACCGTTTAGGCCATTTGCTGAAACAATCCATCCATAACTTTTTGCGGTATCTGTCTTTAAAAATTACATTTCATGGATCCGGAAGATCCATACAGTGATCCGGATCACTTCCAAAATTCAATAATTTCATCCTTTTCAGACATATCCTGAACATTTCATTAAAATCCGTCAATAAGTTTTTGATTTATCTTGTACATAAACACATCTGGCAGCCTGGATCCAGATGATCCAGATCACTCCCAAAATCTAATCACTTGTTCCTTGTCCCATTTAGGACATTTCCTAAAAATTTCATCAAAATCCATCCAGGACTTTTTGAGCTATTTGTCTTTAAAATTATATTTCATGGATCCAGAAGATCCAGATAGTGGTCCAGATCACTCGCCAAATTGAATCATTTCTTCCTTTTACCACTTCTTCCTTTTACCATTTCTAACATATCCTAAAAATATCATCAAAATTCATCCTAAAATTATGTTGCAGCCTGGATCCAGATGATCCAGATCACTCCAAAAATGTAATCACTTGTTCCTTGTACCATTTAGGTCATTTGTTGAAAATGTCCTCACAATCCATCCATAACTTTTTGAGGTATCTGTCTTTAAAAATTACATTTCGTGGATCCAGAAGATCCATATAGTGATCCGGATCACTTCCAAAATTCAGCCATTTTATCCTTTTACCTTTTCAGACATATCCTGAAAATTTCCTCAAAATCCGTCCATAAGTTTTTCAGCTACATTGTACACAAACACATCTGGCAGCCTGGATCCAGATGATCCAGACAGTGATCCAGATCACTCCCAAATCTAATCACTTGTTCCTCGCACCATTTAGGTCATTTGCTGAAAATGTCATCACAATCCATCCATAACTTTTTGAGGTATCTGTCTTTAAAAATTACATTTCATGGATCCAGAAGATCCATATAGTGATCCGGATCACTTCCAAAATTCAATCATTTCATCCTTTTACCTTTTCAGACATATCCCGAAAATTTCATCAAAATCCGTCCAAAAGTTTTTGATTTATCTTGTACACAAACACATCTGGCAGCCTGGATCCATATGATCCAGATCACTCCCAAAATCTAATCACTTGTTCCTTGTCCCATTTAGGACATTTCCTGAAAATTTCATCAAAATCCACCCATGACTTTTTGAGCTATCTGTCTTTAAAAATTATATTTCATGGATCCAGAAGATCCACATAGTGGTCCAGATCACTCGCAAAATTGAACCATTTCTTCCTTTTACCACTTCTTCCTTTTACCATTTGTAACATATCCTAAAAATATCATCAAAATTCATCCTAAAATTATGTTGCAGCCTGGATCCAGATGATCCAGACAGTGATCCAGATAACTCCAAAAATGTAATCACTTATTCATTGTACCATTTAGGTCATTTGCTGAAAATGTCGTCACAATCCATCCATAACTTTTTGAGGTATCTGTCTTTAAAAATTACATTTCATGGATCCAGAAGATCCATATAGTGATCCGGATAACTTCCAAAATTCAACCATTTCATCCTTTTACCTTTTCAGACATATCCTGAAAATTTCATCAAAATCCATCCATAAGTTTTTGAGCTATATTGTACACAGACACATCTGGCAGCCTGGATCCAGATGATCCAGACAGTGATCCAGATCACTCCCAAAATCTAATCACTTGTTCCTTGTCCCATTCAAGGACATTTCCTGAAATTTCATCAAAATGCACCCATAAGTTTTTGAGTTATCTGTCTTTAAAAAATAAATTTCAAGAATCCAGAAGATCCAGACAGTGATCCGGATCACTCCCAAAATTTAATCATATCTTCCTTTTACCATTTTGGACATATCCTGAAAATTTTATCAAAATCCATCTGTCAGTTTTCGAGTTATCTTGTTAAACAAACAAATAGAGGGCCAAAAATGACCCTCGGTCAGGTACTTTGGCGGTCAGTGGATGACCTTAAATGAAGATCTGTAACCGGTAAGCCTGGATGCTGGTACTCCATCATGTACTCAACCTCCAAAGCCATTTTCAATAGTTTCCATGCAATATAGTCCGCATTAAGTGTGAAAATATCTCCAAAAAGGCCAAAAATGACCCTCGGTCAGGTACTTTGGCGGTCAGTGGATGACCTTCAATGAAGAGCTTCAAGGTCAAATTTCTGCATGCTTACAGAGGACATATATATGTATTATATATACCAGCCATAGGATGATCTGACTTTCTGTATAGGAGAACTGGGCCAAAAAGTGAAAAAATGGCTAAAATCTGACCTTTAAGAGGCCACCAGTGACCTTGAGACTGAAGGTCAAGGTCACAAAACAATAGCATTTGTGGCATTGCCCATATATACCCACATACCAAATTTGAAAGTTCTAACTAAAATATTTTTTAAGTTATCGCGTCCAAAAGGAAATCTCTGCGGCGGCGGGCATGACCGTACTGAAAATTATTGTCCGGGGACCGACTTTTGTCCGGGGATACAACAAGCCGCTATGTAAATCCCCACAGGAACAGCTACCTGTTTGAGGCATTGCATCAGCTGTTGGACAAAAATGCTGTAGAGTTAGTTAAAAATCCACAATCCCTGGGGTTTTGCAACCGGCTATTTTTGGTACCCAAACCCAACAACCGGTGGAGACCTATCTTGGATCTCGGCAAACTCAACACCTTTTTGAAAACACAGTCATTCAAAATGGAGACCCCAGAGACAATAAGGACCTCCCTCCAGACAGGGGAGTGGGTAACTTCCATAGACTTCAAGGACGCGTACTTCCACATACCAATAAACAGCCAGTCCATGCGTTTTCATATCCAGGGCGAGCCCTATCAATTCAAAGCGCTACTCTTTGGCCTCTCAACAGCTCCTATGGAGTTTACAGTAGTGGCCAAGGAGGTCAAACTACTAGCAATGAAGCAGGGTATAACGACCCACCAGTACCGGTTGGTCAGAGCCAGATCCCACCAAACTTATCTACAGCACACCCAGACCTTGGTAGCCCCTTGTCGAGAATTGGGCTTGCTAGTGAACAAAGAAAAATCAGAGCTGGAACCAAAACAAGTTTTCAATTTCGTAGGTTACCAGTTCAACTTGAAAGAGGGCAGGGTCAGACCCACACCAGAATGTTGGCAGGTCTTACAGACAAAGATACAGGAAATCATGTCCAGTCCAGTGTGCCCGGCCCGGAAACTAATGTCCTTAATCGGGTTACTGACTGCTACCGAAAAAAGTGCACTTGGGCCGCTTACACATGAGACCCATACAGTGGCATCTCAAAAACAACTGGAGGGTACCAGAGACAATGGAAAAGACCATCCCCATTCCAAAATCACTCCACCCACATCTAGTATGGTGGCTGGAGTAAAGCAATGTTATTACAGGTCAACCATTACACCCTCTAAAACATGCTCTGCAAATCTTTACAGACGCATCAAAAGAAGGGTGGGGCGCTCACTTAAACGAGCACATAGCAAGGGGAAACTGGTCGCTCCCAGAAAGCAAACTGCACATAAACTACCTAGAGTTAAAGGCAGTCTTTCTGGCCTTAAAAGAGTTTCAGGCCCTCTGTACCAACAACATAGTCCTCATAGCTACAGACAACACTACAGTGGTTGCTTACATAAACAAGGAAGGGGGAATGAAGTCGGGCCCCTTGTGTGCCCTACTGTGGAGAATACTGACCTGGTGTACCAGGAACTCCGTAACTCTCAAAGCTCGTCACATCGCCGGCCATATAAACGTGATAGTAGACAAGCTATCCAGACTGGGCCAGACCATTCAAACAGAATGTCCCCTCAATCCAGAGGTCTTCCAAGCAATATGCAACCGGTGGCACAGGCCCCAAGTGGACCTATTTGCCACCAGGTTCAACAACAAGCTCCCACAGTTGTCTCTCAGGTCCCATACCCCCAAGCATGGGCAGTGGATGCTCTCAGCTTGTCATGGGACGGACTGGACCCATACGCCTTCCCACCGGCAGCCATCTTGGGCAAAGTGGTGGAGAAGATGTTAGACTACCCTTGCAGCAGGATAATACTGATTGCACCAGGGTGGCCAAACATGCCTTGGTTTTGGGATCTGGGAGCCATGTCCAGTCAGATTCCCCCATGCCTGCCCATCCTGCCCAATCTGGTAACTCAACCATTCAACCAGACCCTACACAAAAATCTGTCAAATCTCAACCTCCATGCCTGGCTCCTAGAGCCACAGCAATTAAGGAGCAGGGTTTCTCTGAGGCAGTGGCAGCACGAATTGAGGCTCCTCAAAGATCAACCAGACCAGTCTATGAGGCAAAGTGGACCATTTTTACAAAGTGGTGCCTCTCTAATCAGGTGGACGTCAGGGCACCACCTTTGAAGGCAATTGCAGACTTCCTCCTATTTCAGGACAGGAAGTTACAGCCAGGCACCATTGATGGCTACAGATCAGCCAGAGCTGATAAACTGGGAAACTCTCCCACTAATATCAGCACAGATGAGAATCTTACTCACCTCTTGGGTAGTTTCCACAGGGACAGACCCAAGGGCAGGAGGGGCATCCCCTCCTGGAACCTTTCACTGGTGTTGCATCAGTTGACAAAGGCTCCTTTTTAACCCCTTAAAGAGGCCTGTTTGAAGCATTGACCTTCAAGACTGTGTTCCTATTGGCCCTGGGTTCAGCTAAACGCAGGAGTGAGATCCATGCTTGGTTACACAAAAATATCAGACACCAAGCAGACTGGTCCAAAGTGTCTTTATACCCCTCTCCCAGCTTTCTATCCAAGAATCAGCTGGCCAAAGAGGGACCAGATAGTGTGGCTCCGGTAGTGATCCCAGCCCTGGCCCCCACTCTGGATAAGTCACTCAAAGGCGACAGGTCATTGTATCCAGTTGCGTTACTACTTGGACAGGACCTCAGGCAGAACAAAGAGTTGGTCTTTGTCTCCTTCAAGAAAGGCTTCGACAAGGACATCTCTCCTGCCACCGTCTCCTCATGGATCAAACAGACTGTGATCCTATGCTATGAGCTCTCTGACCAGCAGGCCCTCACTTTACATCAGGTTAAAGCCCATGATGTAAGAGCCTTTGCTGCCTCTAAGGCATTCCAGTCTGGAATCTCCTTAGACCAAATATTATCAGCCTGCCACTGGAAATCACATAACACCTTCACTCAATTCTATCTGAAGGATGTGGCTTGGGCTAATTCAGAGCTTTTCCATTTAGGGCCAGTAGTGGCTGCTCAGCAAATCCACGAACAGCCCCAAAAATGAGGAGACATTGAATTGTAAATATGTACATATTGTATATACTGATACTTAGATAAGTATAAATCAACCAATCAAAAAAACCGTGACATGCTTCCTTTGGGAGGTTTATTTCTTGGGACTGAACTCACACCCCTCTTCCCCAACCTCAAAGCAGGTATGACCAAAAAGGGGAGGGGTGTCTGTATACTCTGTTAAACCGGATTCTAGTATCAGACCTTGACCTTATGGGCTGTCTAGGTAACCCAGGTCTGTAAATTATTTGCTTATGAGTTCACTCAAGTCCTAGTAGCTTACCCGCCTTAATACCCTATCCAATGGACAGGCAAGGCCCTCCCAACCGGCCCCGCTATCAGCTTACTAGGGGTCATTGTAGGTTTAGACAACGAAAAAGATGCAATGACATCCTGTCTAGACAGGAAGTATGCACGAATCAACACCTGGCGAATGTACACTCCATGACCGGTCCTGCCGGTAGTTTATACAGGATGACTTTTTCTGTCGCGCTGACCGGTAAAGCAATTGTCCATTGGATAGGGTATTAACTTATAAAAATTTAATTTACTTATTAAATTTGCAATATTCAACTTTTTCTATAGCTACAACATGGTGAGTAACTTGGGTGTCTATCTCAATAGCTAAGTGAGTAATAGCTACTTTTGGACTTTTCAATAACTTCCATCATGAGTAAAATCACTTTGTAACTTGAAAACTATTGCATTTAGAGAATTTTGTGTAAATATGTTATTCAGCTACTTTGGGGTCAGCTATAACATAGTAAAATTTCAGAGCTGTAGCTCATGGCATAGCTGAGTAATAGCTACTTTTAGGTTATGACTGTTGAGTAAATCACTTATAACTTGAAAAGTTTTGCATTTAGAGTATTTAGTTTCGATATGTTTTTTTGTTCACCTATTTTGGGGCACCTATAACATAGTAAAATTCCAGACCTATGGGTCATTGCATAGCTGAGTAATAGCTGCTTTGAGGTTCTTACTCAACACTAAATCATTTATAACTTGAAAAGTATTGCATTTAGTTAAAATATGTTATTCAGCTAGTGAGCTACTTTTCCATAGCTACAACATGATGAGTAACGTGGGTGTCAAAATCTCAATAGCTAAGTGAGTAATAGCTACTTTTGGACTTTTCAGTAACTTCCTTCATGAGTAAAATCACTTGTAACTTGAAAACTATTGCTTTTATTATGCAACAATAGCTTACCATGTGGGACTTAATGCTGTTCTCGGGTTACCACACCCAGGGCCAACGTCTTAGAAAAGAAGACAGTTCTTGTTAGCCACCGGATATACTGGTAGTTGTCGTCACATGATAACTTCTGACCAATTGTCCTACTTTCTCGTTGGCCACGATTGACTGGTAGCAGTTTGTAAATATACAGACATTTTCATTTATTTCTCAGCCTTTACTTATTGTTAGAGGTTCTTTTTTGGATATATCTTTGATTATATAACATAGATCATTCTGTAAAAATCTTATTTTCACAGGATAAGTATTGTCTTGCTTTCGCGTGTTTTGGGTTTTCCTCGGTACAAGCAATTTATATTGTACGTCTTTTATTGCGTTTAAAATGTCTCTCCAACAAACGAATTAAGACAAACCGAGAGCTCAGAAATGCCGCCACTTTTGTTTTAGTTTCGACCTACACAACTATTGCCCTACCTGTAGGGAGGCTGGCAAGGGTGATGACCCCTGTGTCACCTTCGAAACTCCCTGTCAGATCTGTACATCTTTCACAGATGAACAGATGAAGAAAATTCAAAACAGGAAACGTTACCTTAAAAAACAAAAGGCGGAATCTAGTTCCAAAGATAATGAACTCGATCTTTTGGGCGAAGGCGACGGGATTCCTTCACTGGCTCAAATGCAGACCTAGAGAGTGCTGCTGACAATCTTTTTACCTCACCCCCCCCCCCGTCCTCAGCCACTTGCCTTCAGTTCTTTATCTCTCAAAATACCAGCCAAGTCTGTCCCACCCACCCCAGGTACAGCTTTGCAACAACAAATTCAAACAAATATTGAAAAATCCCTGGGTGATTCCTTAAATATCCATTTACAGCAACAAATGGGTTCCTTTCAGACATCCATGTTGGAAGCTTTTCAGTCGCTTCGAGAGGAGTTGACTACCAAAAAGCAAACAGAGGTGGCTCAAACCTCGTTTCTTGCTTCCAAACCTGGTACATCCAGTAATAATGCTGTAAATCTGGACCTACCCCCTCCGAGAACTAGTACTAATATTCATACCGAGGCTATGGATGTGGACTACGGTCCAGCACTCCCTCCTCGTCAGCAAGATACCTCGGACCAGTACGTTGATCCCTCTGAACTACCACCGAAAGAGGTCTCGTACTCTCACAAAAAGCATAGCCACTCTCGTAGTAGGCACCAAGTTGATCCGGAATCTGCCTCGGACCAACTAAATGAGGAATCCGATGAACCTCGGATCCCTGCTACCAGACCTAAAAAGCACTCTCATAAGAGTAAACACAAGTCAAGGTCCAGATATGTGTCATCTTCTTCAGGGGAGGCTCAGCCCTCAGGGACTGTTTCTGATCAAGACCTTCCACAACATGATCCAGACCCCCCTTATTATAGGGAAGTAGCTCTGTCTGACACGCCCTCCCAATACACTGAAGAAATCGACACTTTTAGGCATATTCTTTCACTCCCTGACCCCAGGGAGTCTATGCCTAGGTCTTCAACTTCAGTGTTCTGGATGATGAAAAAGGCCGTCAAGAGCTCAGACCTAGAGGTCCTTCCTCTATTCTACCCCTTAGCTCAGTTATCAAGGACGCCTGTGATAAATTTCAACATGACTTTAAGGCTGCAAATTTATCTGAGGGTAGATATGTCAAGCCTCCTCCTTCCACTACTAAGTGGTACAGGGTGGGACAGCCCTGTTTTCAGGACAAAATTGAATACAGGCTTTGACAAGATCTGTATTACTCCTAAACCCTCTGGGGCCCCTATAGCAAAGTTTCCCCTGCCAGTTCTCAAGGAGCTGGAGCATCAGGCTAGACAAAATATCTCAACCCTCAATTTCACCGCTGCCTTTGCTAAAACTTCTTCTTCTTGCAATGTTTCCCTGGAGAAGTGTCAACATAGCATCAAGTCAACTGTCAAGAAGATCAAGTCTCAGATTCAGAAAGGTGCCAATCCTGAGAAAGCAGCAAAGTGCGGATATGAGGAAGTCGCTGAGTACATGGATTTCTGGAATAAGACAGTTCTTATTCAACACAGGGCCCTCACCTGTCTCAGCAAATCTCTAGCCCATATTCTCCAGACGGAGCTATATTCTATGGCTAATACCGGCTTGCTTAGGTGCAAAGCCGAGATGACTCTATTACATCCACAGTTAGGGGAAATGAGATGTCAAGAACTTAGGAACTCGTCCTTTCGGGACCCGTCCTTGTTCGAGTCTCAACTCGTGAAGGAAGGTGAAGACTTCCTTCTCAAAAAAGGCACCTCAAAAGACTCTCAGGGTTTCGCACCCTACCAGAATAAGCCCTTTCGTGGTCCCCACAAGAAAAGAGGCTCCTACAGGAAACGCCCCTATGGGGACAACTCCTCTCAAAGCAATAACCAATCGTTTTCCTCAGGAAGGGGAAAACCGAACTTCAGAGGCTCCAGGGGTCATTTTCGACCCCACAATAAGGGAAGGGGGCGTGGAAACCCCCCCTTCCCAATGACTACTCCAAAGCCTCACTCAGTCCACCAGTAGGAGGTTGCCTCCGTTCTTTCAGGAGAGACTGGCTAACAAACAAATGTTCTCAAAACGTGTTAAACATTATCACCAATGGCTACGTACTGCCATTCCTTTCAAAGCCAAATTTGGTCAGATTTCCTCTGATTCTGTCGGAGTACAAGGCCCAGCAAAAAGACCAAGCCCTGGCCACTTGTATCCAGTCTCTCCTGTCAAAGAAAGCAATCGAAAGGGTGGAAAATGTAAAATCTCTCGGGTTTTACAGTCACCTGTTCTTAGTACCCAAGCCTCACCAAAGGTGGAGGCCAGTCATAGACCTCAGCAGGCTCACACTTTTCTACACGTAGAAAAGTTCAAAATGGAAACTCCAGAGGCCATCAGCACCTCCCTGATTCCTGGGGAGTGGGTATCGTCGATAGATCTGTCGGACGCTTACCTGCACATCCCCATACACCCAAACTCAAGGAAATACCTAAGGTTTTGCTACAAGGCTCAGGTGTTCCAGTTCACCTCCCTCCCATTCGGACTAGCCACAGCCCCCCAGGTCTTTACAATGATTGTAAAGGAAGTGAAACTAATGGCCCTCTCAAGAGGACTCAGAATTCACCAATACCTGGACGACTGGCTGATCAGGTTCCAGTCTCAGGAGGAAGCCCAAGTGAACACTCAGGTGGTGGTAGACCTAACCCAGTCCTTGGGGTGGATAATAAATCAGGAAAAATCAGAACTGAAACCTACTCAGGTGTTTTCGTTCGTGGGCTACGAGTACCATCTAAATTCAGCCCTTGTAAAACCCACTCAAGAGAGATGGCTCAAACTCCAGGATTTGATCCTACATCTCAAGTCAAAACGTGTTTTGACTGCAAGATGTTTGATGTCGCTAATTGGGTTGCTAGCCTCAACGGAGAAAATGATCCCGGAGGGACGCTTGCACATGAGGCCCTTTCAGTTTCATCTCATGGAGCACTGGAGATATCCTCAGTCGCAGGACAACCTCCTTCCTTGGACAGAAGCCATTGCAGCCCACCTAGATTCCTGGCAAAATCCCTCAAACGTGATGAAAGGTGCAGACCTTCATCCCAAAGACCACAGTATCCAACTCTTTACCGACACCTCAAACGAAGGTTGGGGTGCTCACTTAGACCAAAATTCTACAAAGGGTCTGTGGTCAGATAGGGAAAAAAGGCTACACATAAATGTCCTAGAATTGAAGGCGGTCTCCCTGGCCCTTCAAGACTTCAAGGACCAGTGCCAGAACCAAACAGTGTTAGTTGCGACGGACAACTCAACAGTGGTAGCCTACATCAACAAACAAGGAGGAACTCACTCAGCAGAAATGTGTGCTCTCCTGTGGAAGATCATGACCTGGTGCCATCACTACCACATAACATTAAAAGCCAGGCACATTCCAGGGTGCCTGAATGTGATGGCCGACCTACTGTCCAGGTCCAACCAAGTGCAGTCAACAGAATGGTCTCTGCACCCGCAGGTGTTCAAACAAATCTGCCAGAAGTGGTTCACACCTCAAGTAGACTTATTTGCCACTCACCTGAACCACAAACTTTCACTGTACGTATCTCCTGTCCCAGACCCAAAGGCTTGGGACATAGATGCTCTAAACATAAACTGGACCAACCTCACGGCCTATGCTTACCCTCCTACGGCTCTCCTTCACAAGGTGATCCAAAAGATCAAGCAATGTCATTGCCTGATCATCGTGATAGCCCCAGGCTGGCCAGGGATGCCCTGGTTTTGGGACCCAGTGCAGCTCTCAACAGAGATCCCACTACAACTCCCAGTGTCAACGACCCTACTCAAACAGTCCCACAAGTATGTGTTCCACAACAACCCACAACGGCTGAACCTCCACGCCTGGTGTCTAGGAGCGGACAACTCCAAGAACAAGGCCCTCTCTGTGGAGCCTTTTACAGTGGGGTATCGGTGGACCAAATCATGCAAGCCTGTCACTGGAAAGCTCACAACACATTTACAAATTTTTACCTAAAAGACCTTACTTGGTCAGACACCGACAACAATATGTATCTGGGACCCGTAGTGGCGGCACAACAAGTCCTAGATCTTTCCCCTCAGACCAGTTGTCCTTGGAAAGAAAAAAGGGGGGGCACATCCGCTACAACCAAGTCTTCAGGAGTCTGTCCCAGGATCTAGGTATTCCTTTACCTTCAAGGTGTTACGGGTAAGGTCATTTTGTTTTTTAGTTATCAAGTAATTTGTATTAAGGACTTATTAAGTTGTCATTAATCTCATATTAAGGTGGCAAAAATTTATGAGATGTCCAACCAGTGGGTTGGTCAGTCACTCTTGAAGGGCCCTCAGGGACCCTTAGACCTTGAAGTGAGCACTGCTGCACTTCCGTCCTACAATTAAACATCTAGACAGTTTTAGCACTGTCCCTCATTTTACTTAGGTTTTTGGCTCGTTACAGGCCCGGTCTTCAGGATCGGGGCACTGTAAATGGGACTCAGACTGGTATTTCTGGCACTATTCTATACATATTAATTCAAATCTTAGAAAAAAATGACATATCTTCCAGTCTCAGCTGTAATCCCGCCACCGGGCGGTTGAATTCAGCATTAAGTCCCACATGGTAAGCTATTGTAGCGTAATAAAATTGAAAATTTTAATTACTTAAATGTAGCTTTTATAAGCTACAAGCTTACCATGTGGGACTTAGAAGAGTCCCACCCTGCCTCCCTGCTGTTTACAGCTGAGGGGTAGGTTTTAGAAAATTTCAACGAGAAAGTAGGACGATTGGTCAGACGTTATCACGTGACGACAACTACCAGTATATCCGGTGGTTAACAAGAACTGTCTTTTTTTCTAAGATGTTGGCCCCGGGTGTGGCAACCCGAGAACAGCATTAAGTCCCACATGGTAAATTTAGAGAATTTTATGTAAATATGTTATTCAGCTACTTTTGGTTCAGCTATAACATAGTAAAATTTCAGACCTGTAGCTCATGGCATACCTGAGTAATAGCTATTTTTAGGATATCACTGTTGAGTAAATCGCTTATAACTTGAAAGCTATTGCATTTAGAGTATTTAGCTTCAATATGTTATTCACCTATTTTGGGGTCAGCTATAACATAGTAAAATTCCAGACCTGTGGCTTATTGCATAGCTGAATAATAGCGACTTTGAGGTTCTTACTCAACACTAAATCATTTATAACTTGAAAAGTATTGCATTTAGAGCATTTTGTTAAAATATGTTAGTCAGCTACTTTTTCCATAGCTAAAACATGGTGAGTAACTACGGTGTCTATCTCAATATCTAAGTGAGTAATAGCTACTTTTGGACTTTTCAGTAACTTCCATCATGAGTAAAATCACTTGTAACTTGAAAACTATTGCATTTAGAGAATTTTGTGTAAATATGTTATTCAGCTACTTTTTGGGTCAGCTATAACATAGTAAAATTTCAGACCTGTAGCTTATGGCATAGCTGAGTAATAGCTACTTTTAGGTTATCACCGTTGAGAAAATCACTTTATAACTTGAAAACTATTGCATTTAGATTATATAGTTTCAGTATGTTATTCACCTATTTTGGGGTCAGCTATAACATAGTAAAATTAAAACTATTGCATTTGCAATATTTTCTTTAAATATGTTTTTAACTTACTTTTTACACCTTAACAGTTACCTTCTTATTTTCCTTCTGAACACCATTTCCAGGGCACAACTTGTGTCCTTTTCTTCTGTCACCTCTACTCTGAAACTCAAAACACACAGTCAGCTGACACAGAGCCCGTTCACGGGCACTAATTGCTTGTTTTAATAGGTACCTTCTGTATCAAGGATGAAAAACTGTTCAAGGCATGCAGATCTGTTCGTTCGTCTGTTCCCCAGAGCCATTACAAGTGAGGTACCCCCACCCAAAGTGGGAAAAGTTCAACACTATTAATTACAATTTTCTTATTGACTATTCCACGGATCTCTCGCTTATCTTGCAAATATGTACATGCCACAAGTAGATTCCCTTTTGTATCAGGCTAGAATCTTTCTTAATTATTTTTTGTGAATTTTCTAAAGAATTGTATCCACCGGATAGCATCCAGTGGATACTATGGATTACGCACAAGTATGCAGCCGCAATGTGTAGAGATTTTCCCATTACCCTAGAGACCAGGGTATTATAAGTAGACTTTTCAAATTTGCAGGATACATTCATAACCATAAAATCCTGCCTGGGATTATTTTGGGCCTCATTTTGAAGAACAAGATTGCTGCCGCCACAGGCATTTTTTCGACTTTCAGCAAGGAGTTTTGTTGGTCCTCTAGAGCAAAGGGTATTATAGGTAGAGATCTCAAATTCGCAGGATATGTCCATGATTACAAAATTTTGACTGGGAATATTTTGATGGCTGCCACAGGCATTTCTTTGGCAGTCATGAAAGTGCTTATAACTCACTTATTATTGGTCCTAGAGGTTTACAATGTGAAACCAATTTATAGGAAATCATGGGCTGAGAATCTTCTGATGTGGTCAGATTTGGTCTTGGGCCCCTACTTCAAGGTCAAACGAGGATAGCCAAACTTAAGTGCTTATAACGTGCTTATTATTGGTTCTAGAGGCTTGCAATGTGAAACAACCTATAGGAAAGCATGTGCTAGGAATCTTTTGATGTGACCTTGGCCCCTCCTTCAATGTCAAACGAGGCAAATTTTAAAGTGCTCATCACTCCCTTATTATTGTTCCTAGAGTTTTCTTCAAGGTCAAATGAGGGTAGACTTCTTCAAGGTCAAATGAGGGTAGAGAAACTTAAAAGTGCTTACAACTCGTCTATTACTGAAAAATGCTGTTTATCGTCAAAGCCATGTTAGTTGTCCTTTTCTGGTTGATACATATTATCTGGCCATAAATACGTCCTTGGTCTAGTTTTAATGCATTAAAATTAATGAAATCATGCACTAAATCACTTATAACTTGACAAGCATTGCATTTAGAGCATTTTGTGAAAATATGTTATTCAGCTACATTTTCTATAGCTACAACATGGCTATATCTTAGAAACTCTAAGGTGTAGGAAGTTGATATTTGGTAGGGACATTGGTTGGGGGTTGTAGGTGTGCATCGTCATGGTGTAGTCTTGATTTGACCTAGTCGTAGTGACCATGAGTTTGAAAATCTTGCCTGGGCTATTTATTTATTGGATTTGGTAGAGACAATGATTCGGGGGTGTAGGTTTTCATCATGGTGTGACCTTTAACTTTGGCTCTGCCAAAGTGTGTTCACGGGCATGATTTGAGACATGTTTCTCTTATGACAAAGATATATAGATTGCTTCAATTGATTAGTATATGTACTTTTGTATAATTTTGCAATTTCCATTGACAGCTATACTCCAATTAATAAAATTTACACCTTTGTAATTTTTAGTTTACTGATTAATGCTGTCATCTTGCTATTGAAATGTCTAGATTCAATACTTTATCTTTACATACCTTTTCTTTGTTTCAGATGTTATTTTCTCTACATAAACATTATTTGGAGCTTTGTATAACTGACACTGCTCTGAAAGTATCCAGATCTTTGTACTATTTCACTATTTCTATATTTTATGGTGTTGAAAATTATTCCCCCAGGATATGGGGTAGGGGCATTTCTGATGTTATTTTTAAAATAATTTTAATGTATTAAAATTTATGACTTTATTGCATTACCCAATGGACAATTGTTATACCCGTGGGCCCCCAAAAACTATGGAAAAAGCCACCTTTTGTGATATTCCAAATCAATTTAAAATTGTTATAGAGTTTAACTGAAGCCATATTATAGGAGAAAAGTATGAGTTCTTCCCAAACCATAACTGGTCCTATATAAAAGATCAAGTGGTAAGAGTCTGTTAAAATATTTTGAGGAGACTGGAA
The DNA here is from genome assembly GCA_964017235.1 of Sabellastarte sp. h YS-2021. NCBI lineage: Eukaryota > Metazoa > Annelida > Polychaeta > Sabellida > Sabellidae > Sabellastarte > Sabellastarte sp. h YS-2021. The sequence goes on from OZ024928.1 coordinate 146,370,801, forward strand.
AAGAGAAATGTCTCTGAAATTTTCTCACACATGATAACAGATGTCTATGCACTAGGAACACATCGACCTTTTCCAGGCAGCCTCTAAAAATAAATGGACATCAAAAACTGGAGAAACATTAGACCCTCCATTTCTTGTGTACAGGACCTTCAAAAACAAGACCAGCAATATCAATCGATTATTACAGCCACTTTTCTCTAGTCCGTCAGGCAAAGGGCACAATGTAGACCTGGACTAGAAATAAGCCATCTAAAACCTTACCTGATTGTAAAAAAATCCAAGATGGCAGCTCCAAGAGTCTATGGCGGTCTCTCTAGACAGAGGTAAATTCATTTGCTCCATGGATATGTCAACACGCCTATCTGCACATACCCATTCAAACCAGGTCCAAAACATACCTCGAGTTTACCCGCGGGGCATCACTCACAGCTTGCAGCCCTTCCCGTGAGACAAGTGATGGCCCCTTAGCTTTTTACCATGATCACCTGGGAGGTAACAATCGTGACACTCTCAAGAGGTATAAGGATTCAGTATTCCTTTAACGACTAAATGATAAGGGCCCAGTCAAAACAGGAGCACACATAAACCATTGTAAATCTCATTAGATCCCCAGACGAAAGTTGGGGATATATTTGTTTCACGTCCATCATGCTGCCACCACCGTACCTTTCGACTTGTGTGTGCAATAACTCGAAAATCCTTTAACGGATTTCATTCGAACTTAGCACACACATGTATTTGGGTCCTGAGAGGAGCCCTATTTTAAGGTGACCTAAAACTCCCATTAATAAAGAACACATTACTATAAACACATTACAATAATCTCCTTACATATGCCAAAAATCAAGACTTTATGTTAAGGTTAAAATTGTCTTTCAGGCCTATAAATACCATACTTTTTACCAGACATTTTTTTCGACATTTTTCTTCTGTATAACTTAAAAGGTATAATGGTAAGTATGACAAGTCTGCAAAAAATATAATGTACCAGATATAACTCCTGTATGTGCACATTGTTGGTAAAAAATTATGTCTATAACTGTAAGTTTAAGTTCACCTTTAAGTCTCTAAAATGTTCATGGAAACCCAATTTATGTACTTTTTGCCACTTTGAAGCTCTATAGCTGTCAAACGATGCGACTGATACAGCTGGAATCTCATCTGCAAATAAATGATTTTGTTCTGTTTACATGTGAGAAAAATCAAGGATTTAGATAGACCTTTAACCTGTGTTTAAGGACCATAAACACCCACCCGAGTGACCGTTTTTCAACATGTTAAACATATTTGGTCCTGTAACCTGGAAATGGTATGTCTAACAAGTCTGTTACTGTCATAGATATAACTTCTACATTTAATTCTTGTATGTAAAAAAATTAAGTCTGTAACTTTAATTTTAAAGTCACTTTACGTTCTCTAAAATGCCCCCAGATACTCAATTTATTGCTTTTTTACCACTTTTAAGCCCCATAACTATCGTAATATGTGACTGATATAGCTGGAATCTCATCTGGGAATATATTAATGTTCTTTTTTCATGTGCCAAAAAACAAGGATTTAAGTGGACACTTAAGCTGTATAATGAAGCCCATGAATGACATTCGACCTGTATGTGAGGCCCATGAATAACCTACCCACAGGACTTTTTTAAAATTGACCCCCCCCCCCCCCCCCCCCGAAAATTTAAAAAATGGTTCAACAAAAAAAGGAAACCTAGTTTATAATAGTTGTGACTTGCACAAAACGGGTGCTGCAAAAATACCCAGTGAAAGTTTGTGGCGTGAGAGATGGCCTCTCTGGGGATATGTTGGCGTCGACTCGGCGCAATCTAGTTTCACACCTGGGATGGATAATAAACAGAAAGAAATCAGAACCATCCACAATCGAAGTGTTCTGTTTTGTGACCCACCACCATCATTTAATACAGTTATATGAAACCCAACCAAAGCGCAAACTTTCTTAAACGAAGAGATAAACCAGAAATCTGCAGCTGGAAAGATGGTTACAGAAGGGCACCTTCATGTGAGACCCACAAAAGGCTTCACCCAAAAAATAAAATGTATTACCTTTCACTCCTGAAGAAAAGGCAAGTGCACACAATTAAATATGATCTAATCTACTGTTTTGCATTCACAATATCTTCCCCACAAAGGGGAAAGTGTGCTAGTTAACAAAATACATTTATCATAAGGACAGTCGAGGGGCGGTCAAGAACAGTGATCCGGAGTTATGGGTGCGACCAAAAGGAAAGGAGATTAAGTTAGGAAACTGGAGTTGAACAGGTAGGTTTTGAGTTGTTTCCTGAAGGATATGATAGAGGGGCTATTTCTTATTTGAATGGGGAAAGTGCTTCAAAGAACAGGGGCATAGTGACTGAAAGAATTTGAAAAGTGTTTGATTTATGAACTCTGTGGTCAAAAGTGGGGGTTTGAAGGAACTTAAGTTTGTGGTGCTTCGTCTTATATTTCTGGAAAAGGTGCAGGAGTGAATTAATTCACTTAGGTAAGCTGGTTGACCATGGTTTAGAATTTTGTATGTAATGAGGCCTATTTTAAATTGTACCCTGTACCTGACTGGGAGCCAATGGAGTTTTGGGTAATGTGGGAGAATATAGAGGACTGGGTGGCAGAGTGAGTTTTGGACCTGAGGCAATCTTCTAAACTCAAAATCAGTGAGCGATACAAATTGCAAGAAAATTACAATAGTCCAATCTGCTGCTCACAAAAGCATTTGCTAAAAGAACTAATGTTTCCAGGTCTAGAAGGGGACAAATTCTGCAGAGGTCTCTAGCATGAACTTTGGTAGACTTTATTATCTGTGACACATGGTCTGAAAGAGTGAAGTTAGAATTCAACACCACTCTGAGGTTCTTGACACTTGTGCTGGTAAGACCTCATTACCAAGATTATCAATTGGAAAGTGAGGAAGGAGTTGTTACAATTGGTTTTTGGAGCCTATCAAAATAAACTCAGTTTTGTAAGGGTTCAGTTTTAATTTATTTGTGAACAGGAAATTTGGACATCATTTGGCATTTCTTTAGTGTTTGTATAGAGGGCGAGAAATTTGCTGGTGAGAGTGTTATGTATAACTGGGTATCATCAGCATAGAAGTGGTAATTAATGCTACTGTGAAAGTAAATGATTGAGCTGATTGGGTTTGTATAGAGAGAAAAAAAGAATTGGACCAAGAACGGAACCCTAGGGCACCCCAAACTGGAGGTCAGCAAGATGTGAGAGAGTGCTACCTACATTGACTGAGTGTGTTCAACAGGTATGACTTGAACCAGCCAAGTGCCAGTTCACTGATTCCATAGTAGGCATTGAGTCTGTCAAGAAGAATTTTGTGGTTAATGGCATCAAAAGCGGCGAAGAGATCCAGGAGGATTAGGGCTGTGACAGACCCTTTAGCCATGTTGAGAAGAAGATCAAATTAAATCAATGAAAAAGTCAGTGGTTTGTGTGCCAATATAATCAAAGCTCCAATTTTGTGTATTGAGCTTAAGAATGTCTTTCTGGTCACCGACCTTTCAAAATTAGATCTGGAAACAATCAGTTCTTGTAGCTACAAACAGCACCACAGTTGTAGCTTACAGAAGCAAGGGTTACCCACGCATTGGAAATGTGTTCTCGCCTTTGAAGAATAATGATCTGGTGTCATCACTCCACATCTCCCTCAAAGCCAGAAACATTCCAGGTTGCCCCAGTGATATTGCAAATTCACTGTCTTGGACAAACTGGGTGCATTCCACCGATTGGTCCCTACACCCTGAAGTATTTTAAAACAACTTTGTCAAAAGTGTTTTACACCACATGTGGACTTATTTGCCACATATCTCAATCACATAACTGACTCTTTAAGTTTAATACATCCAGAGGCCAACAATGGAGCTGGGGGTAGATGCTCTTAACCTGAACTTGGAAGTTCTGACAACTTATGTAAAGTATTGCATACCCCCTATAGGCTGGCCTGGAATGTTGTAGTTTTGGGGTCTGGATCAGCTATCATTAGAAATTCCACTTCAGTTTCCAGTATTTCCAGCAATAATCCAACAATCTTCTCTTTTAATTCACTCCAGTAAATGTTTTTAAGATGTTTTATTTTTAACGTTTGGAGGGAAACAATTTGCAAAGGTTAAAAATTGTGGATACAAAACCCATTTATAAAAGGGTTTTTCAGAACGTTTCATTAGTGCCATCTTTTAAATGTTTAATGACAAATTTTAGAAAAACATTACAAATTAACATTACAATGTCTCAAATATATAACTTTGGAATTGCTCAGTAATTTTAACCTTAATTGTGGTCAGAGGTCAAATTCAACATATTTTTAGGTTGCTCACCAATGAAAATATTAGTTTTATGTCTAAAATTTAAGATAGTGGCTTAAGATTTGTCCCCCAAAGTCCTCAAAAGCCCTTATTATTGCTCACCACCATCTTTAAAATTGCAATTTTTTGAAGGTAAACATTTAATAAGCATTCTGAAAATATGGGTACAAAAACGTTTGTGATAGAATGTTATCAAAACATTTGATAGAGAGCAGACACAGAAACATTGTCAACAAATGTTGTTTAAACATTTTATTTATACTTTTTATTGCACATTTCAGGATGAAAACGTTTCTAGGCAAACCTCGGTTTCTTTAAATCTCAGTTCTTTTTCATTTTTAAACACTAAAATGTAAATGTTTAGTTGTTGGAAACGTTCAGTAACCCAAAAGATACGGTTTAAAACATTTTGTACACGTTTAAACCATTTAAAACGTTTTAATGTTTACTGGGACAAAACCCAACAATTCCTGCAACTGCATGCCTAACTTTCGATTGAAATTGTTACAAGGACGAGGGTTCTGTTCTCAAGTGGAGAAGACGAGTGCTACCCCTGCAAAATATTTCCACTGGGCCATTTACAAGTCAAAGTAGTCTGTTTGAAAAATGGTGCTAATAACAAAAGTTGGGCATCACCCCACGATTTGTAAAAATATCAAACTGTCTCCTGCACCTTTATCAGTACTTGAACTAGCACCCTACCATATTAGACTACCAAGTTGCACTGGTGGATTCAATTGGCCTTCAGGGTTTAGTTGTTGTTCAAAGTCCATGCATTAACAGACTGTTCACTAGTTTGCGGGGATTGAAAAAAATGTGCTCCTAATAAAACATTTTAGCTCGAGGGTGGAATATTTCTCTTGCTTTAAATAAACTTGAAAAGAATCTTTTCAGTCTATATGAAGACTCCTATTTCAATTTTTTATCAACAAAAGTGTCTTTATGCTCGTGCTTACCTTAAGCAAATGGTGAAACGAAATTCAAGCATGGATGGCCAATGAGGTGTCTAACCTTGCTCACCTTTTTCGTCATCAGAGTGTGAAGGGTCAGTTATCCAAGATAGGAGCCCACAGTGTGGCCCCAGTGATCATCCCTAGCGTAACAATCATTCTGGGAAGGTCATTGTAAGAGGGCTGACCTCTATATCCAGCTCACATACTCAGTAATAATCCAGATAGAATTATAGACTTAGGGGAATTAGATCCAAACTAATAATCTTGCTGCCATCTACCTGTAGACCATTTCTTCGTGGCTTAAACAGACGATTTGAACTTGTCTTCAGGCTAACCAACAATCTACTTGATGTTATTCCAGTTAAAACACATTAGAGCCTTTATAGACACAAAATCTTTGGTGGTCAGATCATATGCTGGCTTGCTTTTGGAATTCTCTGAATAATATTGCTGATTTTTACCTTAAGGACTTCATTTGGAAGTTAATGTTAAGCTACAATTAAGCTTACCCCTTGGAACTCAAGAAATGCCCTCCCATCAGTGCAAAATTTAAGAGGCAGAACAATGTATGCCATCATGTTAAGTATTATAGGCTGACACCTGCCGTGTTCAGGTGTTATCAGTGCTAAAACTGTTTTCTAGACGTTTGTTTCCAATTAGCACCGAGTTCCAAGGGGTTAGCTAACAGTTTATAAAAGCTATAGTTAACATAAAATTTCCCAAATTTTAAAGTTTTAAGTTACAACTGTGCAATGAGTAAAAAAACACTGGAAAACTGACCCACATCTCCCAAATGATATCAGGCCTGTTTATAGAATTAAAGATTCAGGTCAAGAGTGATTGATAAAATTACATGAAATAACACAAAAGACAAGAGGCATAATGCTTGTCCCCTAAAAATGTGGCAAGTCAAAATCATTTGTGTAACAGAAAACAAATACTACACTTCAGGCCGTGTTGGAACAAAGCAATTTACCAGCATGCCTTATCGCTGATGATTTATCACAGCTTCCCCCAGGATGTTAACATTGCAATGATTATCTCTCAAAAAGCATTGGGGAAAAAATCAAAATAAAAACAAAATTTGCTTTATGTGTGTTGACATTATAAATCATCATTCTAGTTTTGAGATTAGTTTAATAAAAATAAAGATTCATAATAGAGAATTTTACTGACATGACAGTTCTGTTGATAAATTTTGGATGGTGAAATTGTAATGATTTTGAGGGCTATGTAAAACGTTATGAAAAAGAAAACTTAATAACTTCAATAAACTACACGTATGTGTAACAATCTGCTCAAATGTGCCAATCCGGATATGAATGGATAATGTTTCATTTATTTTCTGTTGACAAAATGTTTGATGTTCTTATTTCATGTTTTGTTTCTGCAGTGAATATCAATTTTGATGTCACCGCGCCACCATGAAGTGTAGTTAATCAATTTTCTCCTCCAGTCAGTAGGGATGTCTGACGTCAAAATGACAAAAAAACTATTCCACGCTCACACCAAGTTGAATTGAAACAGTTACTTAAAAGTTGCTGCGAGCTAAAGGTGATTCTATCTAGTCTGGATCTGCTTCAGAAGCACAATTGAAAGGGCCAATTGCTGTCAAATCCGTGTTGACATAAGTAGAGAATTTTGAAATTGTTAAAAATTGCTACAGGGTTTGTTAAAAAGACGATCAGCCCTGTGATATTGATAAGGAAATGGTGTTAATGGATTATATTCATGTATCTGTTTAGATGTCATTAGCAGAATAAACAAGACTGTTGAGCTTTCCCACAGTGTGTAACAATAGCCAGTTGAGATAAAGCCATTTTTCTTTTGAATCTGTCCGGATTATAAAGGAAACTACTTACTTGAAATATATTGATCCATTTCACGTGGTATAAATACACGCAAAAACAGTATGTGGTACAATTACTATTAATTACATTATTTTTGTGGTTCAGTGTATTCTGATTAGTGTCTGTATTGTTATAAGTTCATGCTATTGGACAAGTCTATTCCAAGAATAGTATTTCAGACGTTTTATTGGAGTACGTTTTCCATCACAAAGGATTATATCTGCTTTAGTATGCTAAACCGATTTTGGTGAAAGTTTTATTGATGTAATATGGTGCAATAAATATCTCACGGATTTTGTAAGAAAAAAATCAAGTGCAAAAAAATCGGAGAATTAAAGATATGTTATAAAAGAGGATTTCTCTTTTCCAGATATCTTAATTAATTCACCCTTATTGATGCTAACTTGTTTTGCGTAAACCTATTGTGTGGAGTTTTTTTCATTATTTAATTAATAATAATTAGTTTTAGTAGTAATTAATTTAAGTTGGTAACTAAGAAATTACATTTTCGAATAATATAAAATTCCTCTTAATTAAAACGTTCTTAATCTTACAAATTTCTCTATTCGGGGGGAAAATGGTTATTTTTATTAGAAAATATTTCTGAGAACAACCACAATTCCACCAAAGCACTTGCCAAGCACATAATAATAAGTAAATATGAAAATGGGAATGATTTTTTATATCCAGGCGGTGGTCCAGATCATTTTAGAAATTTAATGGGATCTAAGTTAAACCAACACCAGTAGTATTTGTTTAATCCTGCTAACAAACTAACGGACAAACACACAAAAATACAAATGGTCATTAAAATAATAACTCTGTGGTGAAAGTAATAACAGCAATGATAATGAATATGGAGCCAGCCCATGTCTATTCATCTAGGAAGAGATATTGCCACTTTGGTGCACTAATTAGCACTTGAGAGCAGTAGTTACCACTTCAGAGCACTGAGTTGCATACTTCACAGCAGTTGTATTTTGCAAAGGAAAACAAAAAACATCAAATATTTTTATGCAAAGTTCCACATCTATCGAAACAATAGCACTTTCATGTATCCATACAAACTTTTTTGAATAAAATCTCCGATGTGGGAACTGTGTTATTAGTTTATTTTACACAGAGAAAGATTAAAAATAAGTATCATGTACTTTCAGAAAGGTAATCTGTGACCGCCATCATGGGCAAGTGATTGTAGACACCTTAATTATGTCCAGTATTAGACAGATGTGGAAAAAAGACCTTTTTTGGCTCCAGTTCAACAACTTGACCCTCAAAGATTGCATAACTCCGCCAAGGCACATAATAATAAGTAAATGGGAAAATCTGGATTATTTTTATATATCCAGACTGTGATCCAAATCACTCTCAAAATTTAATAGAATTTAAATTGGACACAGGGCCCATCTTCGTTTTTTTTCCAGACAGATCAAACCAGTAGTATTTGTGCCAGTCCGCTAACAAACAACATAAAAACAAGCGGTCATGAAAACAATACCTCCTTGAGGGAGGTAATAATTTTTGAAGCTGTTTCACAATTCCGGTGTAACGCGAGATAATGCATCCCCATAAATAGTGTATCCCCTCCTTTGATCTTTTTGGGGATGCATTATTTTTCTGCAACATTTTGCATCCCAAACAATAGGGGGATTAGGGGGTGCAGAATATTGCAACAAAAAAGTGTATCCCCATCAAAAAAGTGTATCCCCTTGTCTTAATCAAATATATTGTCTCACAAGATATGAATAATACAGGTGAGGTGTTTTAATATGTTGATTGAAATTGACTTAATGTGGCCTTAGCTAATCACTAGAATCATTAAATCAATAATATGATAATCACTCTTCAAATAGATCTATTGCCTTCTAATTCTGTACTAATCAAGGCATCTGTATAATCTAATTTTACAGCATTTTTAAAATTATATTTTCATTGTATATATAATGAATATTCAGCACATGAATGAATTCAACACAATATAAATTATGTGTTAATCTTTTACAAACTATGGGCAATTAGATTAGACATCTAACATTTAAGGTATTTTAATATATATTCATCTTATTACTTTTGCAAACCATATAAATGGATTAGTTCTATGAAACTTGTACATGATATGTTCGAACATTATCACAGAAAGCTAAAGTTGTATAAAAGAGTAATATCAAACTAAATAAATGTAAGTTTTGTAATTTAAGTGTAGGATTTAATGACTCCAACTTCTCTAAATTGTTTGATCATATTTACCCCCTCTATTGTTCAGCCAAATACTTACTGACTAGAGGGCACTAAAGTTTAATTGTAATCAACTTATTAATCAGCTAAGACATTGAGAAAATCAACATAAAAGGCATGGCTTCCTGTTGAGACTGCAGGGGACCCAGCAACATACAGCCTGAGTAAATCCAATTAACTAATCACTAACTAATGATCACAGGCCTTATGTCCCTATGTCTATGTTAATAGGAAGCCATTCTCTTCATATTGGTTTGGTGTTGTCTTTACAGGTGATTAGTTCATTGTATTTAATCCTTGTTGGCCTGATGTGTTACTTTTGGGTGGAACAATAGCTTATTCTGTAAGATCTTACATGTATTTATTTACTTTTAATCTTATACATAGTCTTCCTAATTGTAGGTAAACTATTGTAAATGGGTAGTGAATAAATAATTCACATTGTTGAATTCACTTATATATTAAATATAATCAGGAGAAGATTTTAGAACTTAAGAAATATAATATAATCACAAGTAAATTTTAGAACTTAATAAAATTAAATCAGAGATGTTACCCATAGCTAAAAAAGCATGTAGATGGGGATATGATACATAAAATACTACATAAATAATATCCATTAAACATACAGAGCAAAAGAACCCAAATCCACCCCACACTTTTAGGTGTCAACTCCTTTTAATATACTCTTTAGCTTGTACTTGAATATAACTTATAAATATTATTTGAAATAGTCTCTTTAGCTTGTACTTAAATATAACTTATATTATTATTTTTTAATAAAATGCACAAACAACATATAATATAGTTAGGGGATAGTTCACTTGCGCAGGGGATGCATTATTTTGCAAAGGGGATACACTTTTTTGCAAGGGGATACACTATTTTGCAAGGGGATACATTATTTTGCAAGGGGATACAAAATATCGCAAGCCTCCTTGCAAAATAATGCATCCCCACACACTTTTTAGGGGATGCATTATTTTGCGCTACACCGGCAGTTTCAAAATTGCCAAATAAATTGTTTGGCCATTTCAAAAGCTAATTGCCCAATGTACAGAAATCCAATTAGTGAAGTGAGTAGCTATATTTGTGTTCAGATGTTTAATTTGAAAGGATTTCTAAAGTAGGCAATTGTCTGGGTATTGCACAATTACAAATTTATAGCTTTTTTAACGTTTAAATATTATATTTATCTGCTCTAATAACATTTGAAATTTTAAATACATCTATTGACTCGAAAACAATATTTGCCAATAACAAATAAGGTGGTTTGGGGCAACAGCTTTATTGGACCATTTTAAAATGGCCGAACCAGTTCAAAATCTGGCCTTGATTATAAAATAGTCATGGCTGTCCCGAAACTACCACAATGGTTTCAAAACGGCCAGTAACAATAACACATTTCTTGCACAAAGTTTTCCAAACACAGATTTACATTACTAAACTATAAAGTCATACTATGTATTCTCAATTTGAGGATTATAAACCCCACTGTTGAAAACATCCACGTCTTGTTATTTTAGGACATCTTGTAAATCATGACTTTCCCGATATCCTGTAGGGTTATCATTGCTTTTTGGGGGTTAAGTTCTGCTCCAAAGCAAAATCTGTAAATCCTTTCAAAGAAATGTAGTCTTTGTTCTTGCAGAAAGATAGATAGATACCCATCAATGGACTTCTAGCATAAATCCACTCTCCACACACAGATCTATGGCTTGTAGTATAACAATTCTGGTCTGTATGTGTTTGGCATATGCCCTTGGTGTTAAACATAAGGTCTTGTGTGGAATTTTCTCAAAGGAACTGCAGAATGTTTTTACACTAGATAAGGCACAAAAATGGTGCACTAAAATATGATTGTTTGAAAGACTTCACCGTTAAATTAATTAGCCTTATACTTTGAATCCTCTATCAATAACTATGTGATGAAACTTTTGAAATATCATAATTGTATACATATAGACAGTAGTGGGAGAATATAGAAGATTCATCAAACATTATACATGATGGCGAAACCATCCTGAATGGATTTAAAGATAAACAGTGGTAACATATTATTTGAAATTCATGAGGGTTGGTGTGTCGTGTCATTTTGTAGCATTGCACTTAGAACTCATATTTTTGTAAAACTTTCAAAATGTCAAAATAATTCCCTTTTTTTTAGAACAAAACATACTTTCAACATGGAGTACTTTATTTTTTGAACAGAGGAATGCAGAGTTGGTAAACAAAAAGACATTGCAATTTCCAGAACTGTTCTACCATTAGAAATACTATTGGACAATTTCAAAGGCTATTCAAATGAACTTTCTACCTTGACGAAGGCGAGAATGCTTATAAACATGTGTGACTATGGATGTCATGTGTATTCTTTCAAATATTAATAATTTTTCAATTATTGAAATGGACACATTTACCAATTATACTGCATCAATTATACCTTATAACTAAAAGGAAACAAAACATATAATCACAGTGAACTAAAATTCAGATCATAGATGTGGCAACATGGCAAGTGTGACAGATATAAATCCAAATAATGCCACAATGATGAATACAACTGAAACACATGCAACCACTCCAGGTCCTGAGATCTCTCAGATGGACCAGATCATTGGTTATATGTATTTCTACTGTACACTAGTGATGTCAGTTCTATCCATGGTTGGCTCGGTGATTATAATCCTTTCCAACCTCTGTACCGATGACCCAAAAACCACAGGACGCAAGATTTTGATCTACCTAAGCCTGGCTGATTTCATCACAGCTTTTGGCAACCTTATGGGCATCATCTGGTATGTGACCAAAGACAGTATGTCAGAAAAATCCTCTGAATCCATGTGTGAATTCCATGCTTCTTTGACTATATTCTCAAGCAGTAGCTCCTACTTTTGGACAGTTTTCATGACCATATTTCTTTATATGTGTACAGCTGTGACATTGCAAGGGTGGGACAGCAAACTACTTTATGCTGCACACATAACTTGCTGGATATTTCCAGGTAATTGCTAATTTTATTTGTAATAGTTTGTGTAATTTTCATCTAAAATGATTGTTGTAATTGGCGGCGTTTGTTTATTTGCAAAATAACTCCAAAAGTTGTGGATGACTTTTAATGACATTTCAGGAAATATCGACAATGTCACAATAAATCATTGATTAAAATGAGATTGCAAATCACCGTCCCTATCCAATAATTATTTAATTTTTTTGTCCATGTAGAAGTGCTAAGCATTGGCGGGGGTCTGCTCCCTTCAAGAGCTATTCTTGTATCTTCTGTTCTCTGTTTGATGGCTAGTTTTGGGCTCTGACTACAAAACTTTATTCTGTGGAAGTATTTTTTTAGTATATCAAATTACAGGAGAGTGAATATTAAATATAACCTGATCAAGACTGATGTTTTTTGACATCATATGACATATTTAATGATACAAATTTTTGTAATTTATTGCAGTATTATTATTTACTGCATTATTATTATTTACTTTAGATGCACAATAAATACACATTATAATATTAACAAAAATTTTGGAGTATTAGTGTTATCTGTTAATGCATACTCAATGCTGGAAATATTTCACTATTTTTCATACAGCTACCATTGCAGTGTTAGTATTAGCCATGGATGTGGTAGGCTGGGATGACCTTCCTTTTCCCAGCTGGTGTTGGATTGATACTAGTCTAGATAATGCAGTGATGTGGCAGTATCTAAGTGGAAAGCTCTGGGAAATTCTTTCCTTTGCCATCATTGTGACAATGATAACCATCATCAAAGTGAAGCTCATGAAACAGGTATGAGTGTGTAAATTTCAGAGGTATATCACAGGGGGTAGTTTTCACAGGTGTGAGTGGACAAGCTACAATATGTAAAATTACAGGTAGTACATAATAAAAGTGTGTGGACAATTACATTACAGGTAGTGCATCATAATCATACTATCATGTAGATAGTATCATTATACTATCATGTAGGAAAGAAATTTTATTGGTATAATCCCATAAGTATTACTTGATTCAAGCCATTCCAGGGAATAAACTACAGTAAAATACTATATCCAGGTGTGATTGCGTGTGTGACAGATAATTTACTTATTTCATTTTACTATATGGGTGATATAAACACACGGATTACTTGATTCAGGACATTCCAGGGGATAAACTACAGTAAAATACTATATCCAGGTGTGATTGTGTGTGTGACAGATAATTTACTTATTTCATTTTACTGTATGGGTGATATAAACACACCGATATGTATATGTCTATGTTGATGATAACAAACTTTGCACTGACATTCCTGCTGATATCTTTTCCGATGATTTGTGTATCTTCTAAGTGTTCTACTTGAATTTATAGTTGAGGCAAAGACATCGGACAAAAAGTGAATCATCCTCTACTGGAGGTGGCAAGAAAGTAAAAAAGAATATCATCTCAGAAACTAATAAGAAGCTGACCTTTGTACCAGTAATATTTTTACTGTGTAGAGTATGGGGGACAGTCAGGTTTATCGTGAATACACACTTTCCTTCTTCCCAGGACGGTGGGGTAGGAGTAGCCATAGTAGCTTTACTGCAGGTGTGTGACAAATGAATATTTCTGTCTGTGGGTATTTATAACCCTCACGTTATAAGCCTTGTAAAACTACAGAAAGGCTCAATTAAATTTCTATGGGATCCTTGTTTTAAGTGTTTCTCCTGAATATTAAAGCTGATTAGTTTACATGCGTCCAATATCTGTATTTATAAATGCGTGTGTCTGTCCGTCCATCTGTCTTGTAAACCCTTAGCCAGTGTGGCTAAACCCAACACAACCATTGAAGTGAAGTAACTGACCTAAATTCTTAAAGCTAAAAGTAAGTACTATTGACATGTTATATATCATAACAAACTAGAAATAAACTCTAATCCAGTTGTATACAGACTGTGTTATAATTTTATATTGTCAAACTGAATTTTGAATGACCTGCAGCTCGATTATAGCATGGAAGAATGAAAAAAGGTGAAATTACAAAAATATATTTTCACGTTTAAGAAAAGGCTAGCCTACTTTTCGATTTCTTTGTATGCGCCACTGTGTGCTTCAATGACAACATGCATATTTTTTTTATTGATACTTATGCAGTCCAATTAAAGACCAGTTACTTTTGTGAGATCTGTGACAACTGTGTGGTTTTGTTATCACTAGCAGTCGTGTCAGTATTTAAAAGAATTTTAGAAAACAGTAAGATACCAATATTTTTAAAGTTGTTTCTTGTTGTAACATGTTTGAGATTTAATGCAATAGTACTTATGAGCCCTCCGCAGGATTTAGCTTAAAAGCCACACTCGAACGTATGGTCACACAAGAAAACTCTAATGTGGGTGTTCCACCACACGACTAAGGCTCCCGATTAAGGGTTTTTGAGGGTCGGTTTCAAAAATATGCTTAGTCCCAGGCTTCCTGTAAGGGTCGGTTGTGGTCGGTTGAGGCCGTGTGAGAAATCAAACATGTTTGATATTTCTCCCGACCCCAACCGATTATTTTTTCCCACCATAAACAAAATGTGCAGTCCCAGGCTTCCTCAGGCCTCCTCAGATCAAATTTACACAGTCCTATGTTGTCCCAGGCCGCCTGCGACCCTTAGTCGCCGACCCTTAGTCCCAGACCCTCTATACCTTAGTCCCAGGCTTCCTGCGACCCTTAGTCCCATTGCAAAGCAAAAATCGGCTATCTCGGTCTGGGGACGCCTGGGGATGCCTCAGGACACCTTGTGGGGTCGGGACTTAATCCTGGGTTAGTCGGGGCTTAGTCCCAGGAGGCCTGAGGCGTCCTGGGACCCAGTCGGTTTGTCTACGACAGGATCGTGGTTCAAACCGACCAGAAAAATGGCTTAGTCTGTTTTTAGTCCCAGACCAATTAGGGACTGTCTGGGGCCTCCTGGGGCGTCCTGAGGCCGATCTGTAGTTAATCCCAGACCTTCATACCGATTCTGTCTTCCACCCCATTGGTCAATTTTTTTTCCATTTTTTCCAAGACTACCCACGATTAAGGGTCGCCGACAGGATCGGGGCTTAATCCTTTGATGGAACAAGGGCATTATAATTCAAACCCATCGTCAGATGGACAAGAGCAAAGTGATACTTCGTTTTTTGAAAATTTGTTAAGAACTAGCTGTTGTCTGATTGCTTACAATCAGCTCACATTCTTTTAATTGAATATGGAATTTTTGTGATATTGACTATGAAAATTTGGCATTCTTACAATATTATGCTTCCTAGAAAAGTCAGCTAACTCACCTCTCGAAAGGTTTATTTTTGCTCTTAAATCATAGCCAGAATGAAAGCTGTTGCAGAAACGTGTAGTAGATGAATGTAAATTACCTTGAGTATGATTATTTTCATGACAAAGCCGGTTTATATGCTCCATGTTATTTACATTGTAGGGATTGGGTGACAGTGCTCAAGGATTTGCAAACTGCATTCTGTTTATTGTTACATCTGGGAAATTCAAGGAAAAAGTGCAAGTTGATTGCCAAATATGCTGCAGATGTCACCACTCATGTCAGAAAAGATGTCGCTCTAAAATTACTGATGAAAATACGCATGTCACGGAACAAAACTCTTCTGAAACAAACCAAGCAAATACTCAGTAACTGATAAATTTATATCTAAGGTTTCAATAGAAATTCAAAGAACTTATTATTGTGCTTTTAAGTAAAAGTTGGCTGGTTGAGAGCCATCAACCTAAACTGTCTGATAGGCCATAGACACTTGATTAAGTTAATGTTTTAAAATATTCAATACGATGTGATAGAATAAAGATACAAACTTTGATCACAATGTTGTGTAGATAATGTATGAGAATGGCTTGGAATCTTGGTTTTATAAGACTTGTAGACTGAGAACCTGGCTTGAAGCTTTTTTTCAGATGGTTTGTACAGGTAATGAGAATTCCTTGAAGAGTGCTGGGAAGCACCCAAATCGGGTCCTAAAGCACTGCTTTTTAAGCTCTTATTCTGCCTGTTGCAAAGTTGTATGCGGGAACAGACCCCGGCGTAACAAGTTTGCTGTATGCAGTTTGTTGAGGATATCAGGCTCCACACTGGTCTTGAGATGATCAAGATAAGAGTCCCGTCTGAGCACCAACAAATTAACCAGATGCACAATAATCCTGCCAGCCAAGTGTTCAAGATATGTGCTTGAAGCAGCAGAATGCTCTGGTCTAGTCAGGTCTTTAAGATCACGTAGAAGCTCAGGAGCCTTGGCTGATGATTTTCCTTTTCAATGTTCACCCTGAAGTACAGAGATACTGTCAAAAATACATCCCTGAACTTCAGTCGTGCATCGAGTGCACCAAGCCACCTGACTAACAATGTAAGAGTCCTCTTGGCAAACTTTCCCATCTCCTGAGGGTATCCTTTGAAATTAGACGGGATGAGGGGCCAGATGAAGACAGGCCACCTGGCTTGGCTAGAATACTCAGCATTCAGCTTTGCTTCTTCATTCCCCCAAGCAAAGATTCTCCTGCCAGGATGGGAGGGAGAGTCTGACCTCTGCCGATGCATGTCGTACCATGTACTTTGAGATTTCGGCACCCTGACAAACTAGGTCATCTTTAAGCCACCAAATTCCTGTGACCTAGAGGGATGGCCCTCTGTATCTTTCAAATTCAGTTTTTCAATCTTGTTACACAACCAATTGTCCGAGGGGAGAGCAACTGATATCTTCCCGGTAAGCTTTGGATTTCCCCTTCCAGGGATTATTGGAATGTTCCCAGTCCTTGCCATAAGAACGTTCAAAGTCAGGAATGTGTGACCATTCCATGAAACAACTTTCAGACCTAACTGTCTCTCTATATGACATTTCTTCATTAAGTTCAACATTCTCAGCTGATTTAGGTGACAATTCCCCCTCCTAACCAAACTGAGAATCTATATGAGAAGCTTGGCGGTAGAAAATAATGGCTGAAGTGCAGTAATTGAGGTGGGGCAGACATAGCAGTTCAAGACCGGGTAACACTGGTGGAATGATCTTGACCAGTCGGTGACGTATGTTTAACTATAGAAATGCCCTTGACCAGGCTATCATGCTTGGTATGATGTTTGATCTTTTTCACTGGACCAGAATCCGGTGTCGTTTCAAAACTTCTTGAGTCCTACTTTTTGTCATGTTTTCTTTCTTGTGCTTAGACTCTCCCCTTACTAGCAGAATGTCGGTGGCCAAGGCTGAAGTAGGCTCCAAACAGGGTTCATCAGACACTGGAGAATTCTTACCAGTAGATCCAGACACAGTGACCTTTGGTGTAGAGAAGATGTTTTCCCTAGTTAACAATGCTTCAAAACAAGTAAAAGGTTTTTTCCACTTGTAGTTGGATGGATCAGGCCAGGGGCTACTAGTCTGCACAATTTCAACATTAGAGATCTCAGCTTGCTCTTCCATGGGGCTAACAACAGACACATACTTTGGATCTATCAAAACACCACATTTTGTCTTTTTATAAGTAGGGGTAGCAAGTATACCCTTCTGGCCGTCAGTAAAATTCTCACAAATGTTAAGAATGCAAGCCTCCTGAGCCTACCTCCTCTCTATACCGTACACATTTATCATGGCCATCAAACGCGGCCATTATTAGACTGCAAGAACCTCTTTCTTTTGTGCCCTTGATATGTTATGACCAATAAAATATCCATTCACACACTTTTTGACAAAAATAAAAACAAAAAGAATGTCTCTCTTAACAAAAAGAAGAAGGATGTTGTTCCATCTAACAAGAGCTAGGGGCGATGCCACCACCTGGTGAGTGAACAAGACCCTACTGATCCCGGCTAGAGTCCAGCTCAGGACATTTTTTTGTAACGCTTGACAAGGCTGCAGCATGCCAGGCAAATGTATTTGTCCACTAGGTAGGATGTATAAGCACAAAACAACATAAAAAAATCAAATGTTATTTGGCTAGGCAAGAAAATGCCCAGCAAAAACTACTTGATATAGGTTTCATTCGGAAATGCACAAATTTTGACCTATTGGGACTAAAAGTTTGTACCAATCTTGACAGCATTTTGACAATTAATTTTGACACAACGTATGTGAAGGTAAGAAGGTTATAATGCTTGGGACAAAAGGCATATCATACATATGAGGAGGATAACTGTTGTAAAAACCTTTATCCTTTCAAAATTGAGTCACCTGTTCCTGGCCTTACTGAATTCTGACATGCAAGTTAAGAGAAGCTTTCAAACATTTTTGCCCCAATCACACTACAGGTGGTTAACCCTGTGGTTAGATGTTTTACATGGCAGGGGAACTGCCTTCCAGGACGCCTCGTATTTTCCTTGTATCTTGTCCCACAGGGTTGCTACTATGCTGTCAAAGTAATCGCTATGGTTTGTGGTTGGTGAACGTTTTTTTTTCGTATCAGATGTTCGTTCAGTGGCTGCATAGGGTGAGTGGAGGTTAATGGAGGTTACTTCTCAGTTAACAAAGTTTGTACTATTATCATCCCACTGGTACTGACAGTTGTGTCTTGGATGAGGTACGGTGACCAAATACCTATAAAATTTTACATCACAGCAGACCACCACTATTTCTTCCTGGGAATTCTAATGACAAAGATCGCTATGAATATCCAGCCGGATAACAGATTAAGACTGCTTGATGGGATTCTGCCCGTCAGAATTATAGATCAACATTTATAGACAAATGTTGCTCTTCATCTTGATTTGGCCCGTCGAGGCGCCTGAAACAATGTTGGGTTCGAAGCTGGATACTAGAGAGGCCCCTTTTTAGCAATATGAAGCTCTGATGGAACAGTTGTTGCATTCTGATATGTATGGCTACAGAACTTTGATAGAGTGTCCAAAGAACTATTCAGAGAGCTGGTTGACAGAGTTTGACCAAGAATTCAGAAATTACAAGACCTTGATGTATGGTTTCAGGGTGTCTTCCTGCCAGAGATGTGTGAGACAATATTTCAATGTTACAAAGCAGCAGCTGAATTGTACAACTACTCCAAAAGAATGGCGTGAGAAGGCAGGGCTGTTTGGCCAAAAGTGGAACTTCCACCATGCTATGGGGGTCTAGATGGAAAACATGTGGTCATAAGATGTCTCAAGCAGTCAATCTCCAGGTATTACAACTACAAGGGTTTCTACTCATTGACTGCCAAGACCAAAACATGTGATGAAGAATGCTTTTGGGATCCTAGCCAATAGCTGCAGATCCCTACTGACAACAATGGCACAAGATCCAGACCCATCTGTTGTTCTGGCTTGTGTGACTTTGTACAACATGACACAGACATGTGACAGATTAGACCTCCAAGGACTTATAGACGATTAGGTCAACAATTACAGGGACACCCCAAGTGCCTGGAGACAATGCCAAGTTCTAGCTGATCTGGGTGATGCAGAAAGGGGGAATAATGCTTCAGTGGCAGCCAAGAGGCAGGGACTTTACTTATAAATTATCAGTTAGAACTGTCTTACTTAAATGTTAGGAAAAAATTGTCATAGGATACTTAAAATACTTAGGATACTTAAAATGTTAATACTTGAAATAAAACCAACAGTAGTACCATCACCTTTAAAAATGTCAAATGTTAAAACCATACACACAAAGATCACAAGTAAAAGACTATGTAAAAGTTTGACATGACATAGTAAATCTTACAAGTTTACTACAACCACAAAAACACGTCAGAAATATTTAATTTCGAGTTACAAAGGGCCAAATAAAAATATTTAAAATCAGACCAAAAGTAAAAGTAAAACAATAATAAAAATTACATATTAAAAAATCAAAACACTGTTAATTGTGGTTACAAGGTTAGAATTATAGGCAATTCAACAAAACAATCTGGACCAAATATAATGGAAACAAAGTGAGCCCAAAAAAGTATTTAGAAAAAAATGTACTTTGAGGTTTTAAGGCTTAACTCCTTCACCAGATTAAAAATACAACTCTTCAGTTGTACATTTAGCTGATAAAGGTGCTAAGCTAAAATATTCTCAAAATATATTTTTTCATTCCAAAAACTTTTTTTGTTTACTGTGTTTCCATTATATTTGGTGAAAGACAATTGCTGGAAATGATGTTCAGTGTTGATACAGAAACTCAATGAAATTGCAGAAAGGCAACATGTAACAAAGTGTGATGAACAAAGTGCAATTTAGAATCAAAAGTGTATATCATTTCTATGTCATCACCTATATCCCTAAGCTTGGTCACACAATCCACAGTGTTATGGGCCTTTAATTTCCTTAATTGAAAACCCCCAATATAACAAGTTACTGGTTGCCCTCTAATGGGATAGTTGGGGTTACAGACAGAGCAGTGGCACATCCAGAAAGGTTGAAGGAATATTCCCAAGCTGTCGTGATTGCCCGTGATGGTCAGGATCTGAGGCCCAGAGGCTGCAGACAGTGCAGGGGTGGTCACCCTGGCAACAGTTGACTGCTGTGATGCATGTGATGTGCTACCAGCTTGAGCTTGTAGAAGATAAGTAAGTATGTACTGCTGTGACTGTCCGTCCTCAACCTTCTTTGAGAGCTGAAGACTGGTCAATGAACTGATTGATCAACTGATACAACTGATCCTGGAAGGATCTCCACAAAGACAGGTGGATTTCCTTCACATATGCCTCCATCCAAAGGCACCAGGATCTTTTCACCTCAGGAAGACAAACTCAGAAGCAGACAAGGTTTCAGTTCAATAGTCTCCTGGGTGTGTTCATTGCCTGTCTTTAAGAGACTGAGAATCTCTTCAGTGTCCTTGCCCTCTTTGCTTGACTTTTTACTAGACGCAGGGTGAAACTGGTCAATGGACCCTGCCAAAATCTCTTCCTCAGTATCATCTGCAACAACAGAAACACCAGGGCCCGTATTCACAAAAGGTCTTAGCCAGGGCTTAGGCTTAAAGTTGAGACTTTTGTCTCAAGTTTCTGCCCAAAAGACTTTTGTCTTAGGCTTAGTGGTATTCACAAAGAAGTTAAGACCGGTCTTAGGCTTAGCCAAGGGCTCAACTTTAAGACTGGTTGGTAGTGGGCTTAAATTTTGTAAAGAGGACTTAAATATGGCCGCCATAAACTTTACTCCACCTCAAAATTTGAAATGGCTGTAAATAAGGTATAATTATACAGAACACCTCACTAAAGCAGTCTTTGGGAAGTTTATATGTGGTAACAAGGTTTTCCATTTCAAAACAGCACTTTTCCTTAGATAAAATGCATTAAATGAAGGATATATGTCACCAATAGTATAGTTTGAATAGAAAAGAAAGGTCTCATGACACAGAAAACCACCGTGGTTATTTGATAATCTTGGAGTTATCTAAGTCACCCTTTGTGAATATGATTTTAAGACAAAACTTAGCTGAGACAAAAGTCTTAACTTTAAGACTGGATTTAAGCCTAAGACCTGGCTAAGCCTAAGACCCTTCGTGAATACCAGCCCAGAACTGGTGGAGGATTGAGAGACCAGTAATGGGGCACTGGTTCAGTTGCAGAAGTGGGAGCTGAACCCGCTGCTGCTGCATAGGCACTCTGTGTGATAACTGGCTGAGAAATCATATAAAAAATGTAATGGACATCTGCCTCTCACTTCCGGGAAAAATAGTCGCCATGTTGAAATATTACAGAATCTTGCGATTGTGACCAAAATTACTGCAAAATGGGCAAACTTTTAAATGGCAATAATGCAGTGAATATTGAATCAATTTTCAATCTGTAAAAAGCACAGTGAAGAGCAAAAAGTAAGCTTTTGACTGATGTCAGTGATATATCGGTAAAACTAATCGAGGATTAATCCTGCAAATTAATGCATTAATTTTATCCTATTATAATTTTAAGCGAATTTATTTATGCATAAACGTTATACGTATCCAAAGGAAAATTAGATACTGCAAATATACAACGATTAAAAATGAGCTACAAAATCTGAATGCTGTTTAAAAGAGAAAGAAACTACAAAAAAATGTATAATAAGATGCCCAGTAAAAAATTCCCTAACCTATTTATTTTAAATTATTATAAAGAAAAATAGAACAATATTTTTAATAAAATTAAAATAAATCACCATGGAAAAAAGAGACACAACTGAAAATACAGGTTGTATCATATTATCGGTTTGGCTGTTTGTTGGATTTGAAAGTAACTTGTTGGAACTTTTTACTTTATTGTTTACAGGCAGGGGAATTATGTTGCATGTAAGTTTGTGTTTTTGTTTGTCAAGAGAGGGAAGAGTGATGTTAATGTCTGGGTATGGGTTCAAGTCCAAAGCAAAGTGATTTGAGAATTCGGATTTTTTTAGAACACTACAATTGAATAATAAAATGACATTGAGTTTTAAAGTTTAAAGTTTATGCATAATTAAATAATCTTAAAAGCATTAAAATAGCAAATCCAGTAAGGTCAACAGAACTATTAGTAAGTGTATTATGCTTTGTCTGAATATAATTCTAATTTATATAGAGCTTAATCTCCACTCAAAAACAAACTAATTGCACATAGTTGGTACATGAAAAGCGAAACTGTAAGTAATTGTGACTAAAGTATGAATGAAAGGGCAAAACTAATGAAGTTGACCATCACTTTGAAGCTGTCTAGCATCAAGAAACATGTAGCCCAGTGAATCTGTTTCAAGTACTTAAGCGATATTGCATAAGCATGTAGCTGAAGCAATTTCCTGAGAATCACAGTGATTCTGAGTTATCTGTATTTGATATATTTCTGTTTACACTGTTTTTACACAAGTGACGAAGCTTCACCAGTAAGGAACTGTTGAACTCTTCAAAAATTTCTAAGTTGCAGAAAAAGCCCTTGCATACATTTTCTATTTGCTTCAACCAGATTTTAAAAAAATTGGCACTTGTGTTTCACAGTGTGCCTTTGCATCCCCTCAATTGTACAGGTATTTTCTTATTTGTTGGATTTTTATCTTTATTTGGCTTCTTGTAGAGTGGGGTTTGCAATACCCTGGAATGCCTTTCCTCCATATGTGTAAGTGCATAGCTAACTCACTGACTATTGTGGCGCTTGAACAACATTTTCACACTTAAGTGGTCTTTTTCCTCCTACTGTGTTGAGGCCTTGAACCCCCTTATGTTAATAAAAGTAATTTGATCTTTAACTCCTTACTGGGTGATTTAAAACTTAATTTAATGTAGCATGTTAGGATTTACACCCTTAGGAGCTGTTGAGCCCTAGAATGACAATAATTAGACCTTTGACCCTTGCTAGGTCATTGTGACAATTTGTGACCTGGGTTGTGTTTTCCCTGTACACCCGTACTCAGCAGAGTCATCAAGAAGCACATAAATTCCACTTTTATGCTGATTACACAATATGTCCACCTTCTACATAAGACTACTGTTGGTGCATTTCAGAAAGAAAATGAATCAATTTGGAACCCCTGTTAACAGAATTTCTGGTTATATTTATTCATTTAGTATTTTGCATCATGGGAGACAATTGTATTGTCACTACGCCAACATGACCCCAGATGTTTTTATTTTTGGCCCTTTGGCTCAGATTAGTGATATCAGGAAGCATCTCATGTGTGAAGCTGCAACACCTTGCTTGTAATGCTCTTGCGGGTAGTTGCCTTGACTACTGTAATTTTCTGTTCAGAAATCTGTCCAAAACCAATGTCAAAAACCTACAATGTGTCTAAAATAGCCTAGCCAACAAAAAAAAATTTTTTTTCCAAATAGTTTTTATTTATTCCTCATTTTGCAATGCAATATTTCACATATGTAACATTATTACTACTTACAAATAAATCTCAACAGTAAGCTACCTACAAGGATAGTATATGATTTATTAAAAAACAAAAAAAAACACAACAATTTATGGCCACGTACTATGTCTCTGGAGTCTGATTTTTTTCATTTCCTCTTTATGGCTCTAGCATGTTGGAGCTTGTAGTGTGATGGAGACAAATTGCCACAAGAGTACTAATTACACTACATTACACATAAATTCAGAATATAATTCACCCATGCCCCAAGATAAATGATGATGTTTTTATTTATTTTTTTTTTTTGGCATTCTTCCTTCTTGGGATAATTTCTTAAACATGTCCAAACAAAATGATGAAAAGAAAAAAAAGTGAAATATCCCTTATTAGACATAGACCAAATATATATCACTCATGAAGATTAACAATATAATCATGTTGAGCACTCATATAATATTATTATCTTTATTTGTGACATTTTGGCAGGAAGTTTTCGTGTTTTCACTGACTTTTAATGAATTGGCTTAAATTAAACCACACTTTTGGTAACAGACAATAGAAAAAGTGTGAATTCTTTTTCATGAATCCACACTTTTTCGCTTCAGAATCCACACTTTTTGCTTCAGAATTCACACTTTTTAGCTTCAGAATCCACACTTTTAAGGTTGATAATTCACACTTTTTACTTTAAGAATCAACACATTTTTAGAAAAAAAATTCACACTTTTTAAATTGTTTAATTAAATGGCCCTGATTGTAATGTAATCAGGTGAACATAGTCTGACAATTATAATGTTGAATTTTTTAAGAAGTGTGTTTTACAAGGCATCAAGGATTTAACACATTTAAACCACAGTTGTACAAAATATATGAAAATTATATTCATGTTACACAAAAAGTTTGAAACTTGACACTGACTTTAAATAATCTTAATATTCAGAACAAAAATTGCTTTTAACATTATGAGTAATTTTACAATCTCTGAGTGTATTTGTACTGCAAGTGATTAAGTTGTACAACTATCCTGTGAGAACAATATCCAAATGTAAGATGGAGCATCACAAAGCTTCATTGCTGAACAAGCTTCTTGTGGTATCCTGTATGACTGAATAAACAGCATGTGACGCACATTCATTTACGCACATTTAAATCATTTCACATTGCTGTATCTGAATTGAGATATGCTGCAAATCCTCAGCGAGAAAATCCTCCTTCCAAAGTGAAACAGTGAATGGAATCCATTTTCTTTAAACCAATAACCGCAGACTCGGTACATAGATTTAAATTAAGATCCTGACCTTTCATTATTCTCTGGTTTGTTGTACCCCCGAGTTCTCAGATAGCTTTGCTATCCAGTCCAGCAAAACTGAAAACAATTTTACACAATACATTAAACATTATGTGATGCTAAATCAATTTTGGGGAAAATATTTAATGATGGTGTATTTTCTGAGAAATTAGTACAGAATTATGTTTTGTCATTTGATAGTGCAGTCAATAATTTGTATGTTAACATTTATATTAACATTTTGACATATAATTTAAAATTTAATAAAATGTACAAAAAACACGGTAAAATGCAATGAAAAATAGCAAAAAGTGAAATACCTTACCTTTTCACTTCACTGTGCACAGTCCATTTCTGTTATGTATGTTTTTCAAAATCCTTTCAACCTATAATCACTGATATTTTTATTTTATTTTGAATAATAAACAGGAACAGGCTTTTTCATATATTCTCACTGAACATGGTTGCAAAGCTGCAAGTTTGACACCATAAATGCTAAGGACAAATACACCCGCAGAATACAAAAGATTCAATTAAATAAATTGAACATTTTCAGAATCAACACTTTTTTTCAATGTTCAGGTCACCACATTCAATATAATTAGAGATTTAGGCCACGTATATGTAACATTGGTTTTCACATGGCCTTTTTTTGTGGTTTAAGCCAGAGAAACCACTCGAAAGTGTGAATTCGTGATTCAGAAAATTACTCGGCCTTCGGCCTCGTATTTTCTGATTCACGAATCCACACTTTCTCGTGATTTCTCCTACACGGAAACCCTTAAATTATAAGGTAAAATGTGGCAAAAAAAAAAATCAGGTCTTTCTTCAAGTAGATTGGATGTATCACCAATTTAGATAGATGCCATGTCTTGTAAGTTTTAAAATGGTGTATTATTTGTCAAAATCGAGCGAGAAACAAGAATTTATGAATTTTTAAAATTCAACATGTTGCTTCCCTAGTTTACCTTAATATACTATTTCAATATGGCGGCTGAAATTCTCGTTTACACAAAAGGTAGTTTCATGAGGAAAGTCCATTCTAGCATTTTGTTTGTATGATTGTTATGCTAAATGGTTTCAATTGGTTTCAATTACAAAGAAAAAAAACTGTGATTGATTTTAAACATTTCCATGGGATACTCAAGGAATGGGACAGAGGGTCACTGTCTCACAAGTTTGCAAATGGACGTCAGGCGATAGATGAAGGACAGGGATATTTTGCCCAAGGCCAATTGCTGCGGGGTATACTGCCTGTAGTGTTAAAGTGGTATTATGTTTTAACTTGAAATGGTCATATAAAGCAAAAACATTTTAGATCTTGAATCTTTGCAATATTTCTTTTGGTGTGCATACCATATGTGGCTTTCATTAAATTAGTTCTATGGGTTTTTTTATTTCAATACACATTCAACATCGTTTCACCATGTCTATCACTGGTTTTTCTTTATGGGAAAATATAATTTTGGATACAGCTTGAAAGGTTTGAATATAATCTG
This sequence comes from Sabellastarte sp. h YS-2021, assembly GCA_964017235.1. NCBI lineage: Eukaryota > Metazoa > Annelida > Polychaeta > Sabellida > Sabellidae > Sabellastarte > Sabellastarte sp. h YS-2021. The sequence goes on from OZ024928.1 coordinate 146,397,666, forward strand.
ACTACCATATGTTTAACATTGGATAATGATAATTGATAAGATATGGATCTGTGACTTATAGAAATTTTCCAAAAAACAAATATAGATTAGTCAAATAACAATGTTCATGCATGCTGTGGATAATTTGTTGTGGTGAGTGTTTCATGTTACTATATGCCTCCTGGAAAGATTGTCCCCTGGAAAAAATCCTCATAGAAAGAATGCCAACTCCACATTTCATATCCCAGAAATACCTCCAATGGAATCTAATCCTCAGCATTTAAGAACAAAATCCATTTCAAGAATAAACACTGTATCATGTTAGAAGTAAAAAACAACCTGTAATAAGGTAAATTAAAATCTATGTTTTGAACTTTAAAACGTTGAAAATTTAAATCAGATTTAAATTCAGCAGTAATGCATTATAGCACCACTTTTGTCTCATTTTACTTAGGTCTTCAGTGGCCTAGTGGTTGTCAAGTTTGGTATCTAATCACAGGCAGTCACCCCTGTGTGGGGTCAACCCCCACAAGTGACAATGCTGTGGACCTGTCCCATTATGATCATGGCTGTTGAACGGGACATAAAACCCCAACTCTGACTTGTCTCCTTTAACTTGAATTAAAAAACTTCCTTCATGTGCCATAACTTGGATTGTATATTAAAAATATTGTACATTATGAGCGGCTAAAACACTCCTTTTAATGTAGTATGCTGGGTTAAATTTTTACAATGAGTTGGTTTGAAGGTAGCTGCTCCTTCATTTAAGTACACAGAAACTTATTGCAAACTTAGATTGTAAAAAAGGCAAAGAATTAAAAAAATATCCAACTTTATAAATTAAATTTCTTGTTTTATATTTGTCAAGAGGTATTTTTTCAAGGTGGTAGTTTTCCATGAGGTATTTTTCTATGCCGTCTGAATGTCATGCAGAATTAAAAAGACTTTGTAAATGTACCCACTGAACTAATTAATATGAAAGAAGTTGTGATAAAATTTCAATATTGAATGCATTGTGTTGAGGATGAGTTGCAAATACTATTTCCTGCTTGGCAGATTGCCAATTGAACTAAACCACATTCCACTGTTAGAAAATAATGTAGTGTTAACTCTCCATTATGCAGAAAATAAAGGAGAGTTGACACAATAGAAGGGGTCGCCTGTCTGGGTTTTATATGTCTCTAATGATAATAAATTACCATGGTTCAGGCTAGGAACACTGTGCAGGATACCTAAAACCAATAATCAATTAAAAAGAATCGGGGAAAATGTCATCTAATTTATCAGAAGTTAAAGGTGCTACTGAACCATTGATGCATGCTTTCACTGAATGCATAAGCGTTATATCTTTTTAGGGAAAAATTCCAAAATATGTCAAAGAAAATATTTTGATGTACAGTTAAAAAAATTTGATATCATGTTGGGCTATCTCACTAGTTGAGCAGCATCCTATATGTTGACTAGTTTATTTATCTTGAATGCTTTTTTTATATTCATTATTTCTTAAGAAATTATTTGTAGATCATAATTTTTTTTGCTTTCATTTATTTTGGTATATTTCTTCTAAGTCATGCTTACACATGTGAAAAGATCAATAAAAACAAATGTGTATGAAGTTGTAGACTCGCAGTTTAATGTAATTATCATTGCAACAAAATTCTGTTACCCTTTGATATGAAGACATAAAGCATAGGAATGTTATTATCCCTATAGATTTATTGAAATATAATAAACTTAGAAAATCCTTTAGATTACAATTAATCATTAAAATATTTTAGCACAAAAACCAGTAGATAATTTAGATCATTTAGAAATATTCTATATGGTGCAAATTTTAAATGTACACTGTCAAACATTGATCAGCTTAATCCATTAATAAGGAAAACAAATTTTATAGATTAAAGACTGTTGTATGACAAAACATTATTGACATTGAAAGAAAAGATAGAATTTCAACATATGTAATGGATGGTATTTATTTTTTTGTCTCAAAATGCAAAGTTATATTTATTCCAAAACGGAAAATCCGGGATGCCAAATGGAGGGGAAACAGGCTCTATCTCTGGAACCAGCTTACTCCTTAATTGACCACGTGACCGGATCTCTAACGATATGTTTACATTGGATCCAGTAATGGACGTGAAGTGGAAAAATATATTTATTTCTCAAACTTTACGAAAACTTTAAAATTTAACATCAAATATTAAAGAAAAATGGCGGCAACCGGATCATACAGACTTGATCTTGATCCTCCCAAAAGAAATGTGTTTGTTACACAATTGAACGAGAGGTGTGTAGCATTTTTATACATGACAAACGAATTAATCCCTCACTTATTTTTTTTAAGGAAACTGGTCAACTCGGCCCTTCGCCAGCTCGGTCCCCGCCAACTCGGACCCATCTATGCAAACTCGCCATTCTTTTACAAATTTTACTTGACACCAAATATTTATTTATGGATGGATTTTAATAATCTTTTGGTATCATTGATAAAGTATTTCACAAGACACGCAGCCAATCAGATGGGGGTGCGAAAACGGCCGATAATACAGATAAATTATGAAAATATAAAGCTTTGAAACAAATATTATAACATGTACCTCGGTTATTAATTGTAGTGCATATTATTTGACAATGTTGTGGTAGAAGAATAAAATATAAAGCTGTAATATAATTTAAATTCAATATATTAACTTCAGCGTGGGCGTTTACTGGTAGAATGCCACTAGTTGGAGTCATTTTCACAAGAGTGTTTTATATCAAATCCATTGGTAACAGCTTTACTCAGTAATAATGTAGCCATCATTTGTAAAATACTACCTTCTAACAACCATTCCATGCAAATTTGTTTCTCAAAACACATAATGCATTTTTAATATGATGCATGCAGAAATAATAGATAGAAAAGGGGTAAACTTGGTGGGAATGAGTTTTAGAAGAAGCCGAGTGTGCATGAAAGTGGGTCTGAGTTGGCGAAGGTCTGAGTTGTCCATGATCCATTTTACAGAAGCTCCATGTCATAACTTGGCACACATGAAACCTTATTTATGCTTGTTTTAAGTGTAGTTTTGTGGATATTTTTTTACTAAAATATGCATTGACGCAAGTGCAAGTTATAAAAGTATTTTACTAATATAAAATAAAAACAATAAACCATTTATACTCAAGCGATAATATAATTTCAACTAGCAATTAGTGCAACAACTTTTTTCACACATCATTTTCAATTCATGCTCACTAATGTTCATGTATGCAAGTAAAATATATGAGGGGAAGAGACAGAATTCATGAATATGGCAACTCGCTACTCATTGTCTCACTACCTCAATTCACTACCAGTAATACATCTTGCATTGCCAGTGTTTGATGGCCGTACATATTTAATTCATTGTCATTTGTGTTTTATTGTCCCTAACATATTTTAAACTTAAAATTTACAAAAGCTGTTGTTTGAATTATTTCACAAGAATGAATAATAAATAGTTATTTCATTGTTTTAATTCAGTTTAAGTCGTGGACTTGTACAACTCATTTTCAAGATTTGTGAAAAAAAAGGAAAATATTATTTCTCTGTAAAAGTTGTATGAAACAATTTACATATCATGTGCCATTAGATTAAAAAAATTTTTTTTAATTACATCAAACCAGAGTTAGCAATTATCAAGTGTTATTAAACATCAAAGTCTTCTGTGCAAATTTCCAAAGCAGTTTTGATTATGTCACGACTCTACATGCAAGTAAAGTAGGGTCGAGGTAACCACGTCTCAGTACTGCCTGGAGGTATACTATGGCAGTTATGAAGTTCGTAATATGAACACTGTTGGCTATTGTTAGTGGTGACTGGCTGTATATGGGTTTTAGAGACAGTTGTATTGCTCCCCACTATAATTTGAATTGAAAAATGGTTATTTGTGCTTGTTTAAAGTGTTAAATTTCTACCTTCCTTCAAACAAAAGATTAAACTGTGGACAGTTTTTCTGAGGTTTTTCTCCCCTTTGACATTCCCCAAGGTTCTTTTCTGAGCCTCTTCCTTTTCACTCTCTACACCAGTCCCCTAAGTCAAGTCATTTCAACCTTCAGTGCTGCACACAGTCGGAATACTAATGACACCCAGATATATTCAGCATAGACTCTAGGACTTTGCTTCCAGTATTGCATAGCTGACTGAGTGTTTAATTTCAGTTCAGGGGTGGATGGATGGTGTCAAACTGGACCCACTTAAAACCGAGTTCATCATTGGTGACATACATACCAGTGAGTCACTTGTACCAAAATTTACTGTGTCATTCCTTCAAAACTCTATTTCTCCGGCAGAGAAAGTGAAAAATTTGGGTGTCGCCTATGTCTCAGAAAACTCATTTGACAATGACATAGCTAAGGTTTGCCTAGCTATTATTATCATCCAAAATATTTGCGACGCATTTGTGTTGATACTGCCGTTCTGGTGGCAAACATTATGGTCAGTGGTCAACTAGACTACCATAATTCCCTACTCTATAGGGTTAACAAAACCAGTGTTGCTAAACTTCAGAAAGTTAAAAATGATATGCTGCATTGTTTACAGCCTGGACAAAATGACTTGTGTCACACCATATCTAAAAAAACTCCACTGACTTCCCATTTCATGTTATATGCTTTTTAAATATAACCTCCTTTTTATTAAGGCCATAAATTTCTGTCAATCATCCTATTTGTTATCTATAATCAAGTCTAGCTGTCATACTTATGGACATTACTGTACTTACTTATCCTCTTTGCTTCTTGTAGAGCATAAGGTGATACACGATTTCATTCGTTTAATCTATCTTTGGCTTTGGACTGTACTTGGCGCCAGCTTGACCATCCTCTCATCTCTCTTTTCATCTCTTTTGCATATGTGCCCAATATATGACCATCTCTTTTTTATATTTTATTCAGTTTATGTTTAACATTTATTTTTTTTCTTACTAAAGTTCTTTGTTTGTTATTTTATTAGGCCAGTATATTTTTAAAATTCTTCTCAGACATCTGTTCTGGAATACTTTGCATATTTTTAGATCTTCTCTCAGTTGTTTTCTAACATTCTGCTCCATACAATAGGACTGACTTATCACTACTTTTGTTGTTGATTTCCATATATCTTTTAGTGCTATAAATGCATTAGATGATATTTATCAGTTTTGCTCAATATAAATGTTATTCTTATTATTATTATAAACAGCTATATGTCAGCACAAAAAAAAGAGAGCATTACAGCAACATAAAACTGGTCTACCAAAATACCAACATCTCATCTTTGCATAATTGCATATGGAATCATAGTTGTTTTTTCCTGGGAAATGGAAAGAATAAAATGGAAAAAAATAGTTGTACAGTAAACAAGTGTAAGCATATATGAGTAAATTATAAAGGCATCAATTGATATGCAATACAGTTATGAATATTTACATATATTAGAAATGTTTACACAGATTTTGTGTAAGCATACATGAGTACATTAAAAAGACAACAATCATTCTGCAATACAGTTATGAATGGAAAGTACTTAGTTTCATATGTTACAAATATTTACATAAATTTTGTAGTGGAAAGCTTTGGGCAACAAATGTTATGACATACTGCAATGAGTACCTGGAAGAACTGTTAAAGCATATATATGTACCTGCTATTTTAAACTTTCCATATTTCCTGTGGGCCTACCAGTGGGTTAAATTTTAACTTGACACTGATGTGACTTTCTGGTTGATTTTTCATGTTACATTTGTTCATCCTATTTGCTTTAATTTGAAATGTTAAATAATTTTTTTGCCAGAGAGGAAGATGAAGATGACATTAAAGCCTTCCCAGTTGTAAAAGAGAATGCAGCAAAGTTAATAGAGACTGGAATTAACACACTGCAGAAAACTTTACTGTTGAAGAAAGAAGTAGAAGTTGAAAAGGTACATCACAATTATTATTTTGCAGTACTCATTTCGAACCAATAATTTTTACCCCGCAGCCTACAAGGGCTGTGTGGGTATTGCTTTCACCCATGGTGTGGGGATGGGTGAGTGGCACAAAAAGTTTGTTCATTCTTTGAGGTATAAGATGCTGATACTTGGTGGAGACATTGTTTGTGGGGTCTAGGTGTGCAACATCATGATATGACCTTGATTTGACCTTTGACCTTGACTTAGTGGCTTTAAGTTTGAAAATCTTATCTGGGCCATATCTCAGACACCATAATGTGTAGGATACTTGGTACGGACATAGGTTGAGGATTGTGGGTATGCAATGTCATGGTGTGACCTTGATTTGACTTTCCTCTAGTGACCTTGATCTTTAAGCTTTTGTCTGGGCTATATCTCTGAAGCTGTAAGGTGTAGGATGTTAAAATTTGGTATGGACATTGGTTAGGAGGTGTAGATGTGTAACATCATTGTGTGATCTTGATTTGAACTTTAACCTTACTGTAGTTACCTTGACCTTTAAAATCTTGTCTGGGCTATATCTCGGAAACTTTAAAGTGTAGAAAGTTGATACTTTGATAGGGGACATTGGGTAAAGAGTTAAGGTATCCAACATTGTGGTGTGATCTTGATTTGACCTTTGACCTTGCTGTAGTGACCTTGAGCTTAACAATTTGTCTGGGCTACATCTCAGAAACTGTAAGGTGTAGGAAGCTGATACTTGATGGGGATATTAGTTAGAGGGTGTAGGTATGCAGCATCTTGATGCAGCCTTGATTTGACCCTAGTGACCTTGACCTTTTAATCTTGCCAGGGCTATATCTCAGAAACCACAAGGTGTAGGAAGTTGATGATTGATAAGAACATTGGTTAGAGGATGTACATATGCAACATCATGGTGTGACCCTAAATCATGGTGTGACCTGTAACTCTGTATTTGCCAAAGTGTGTTCACTTGCAATATTTGAAACGTTTTTCTCTTGTCACAAAGATGGATTGATACAACTGATTTTTGTTTGTACTTTTACTTAAATGTACTATTTCCATTGACAGCTATACTTCAATTAATATGTTTTACAGCTTCATAATTTTTAGTTTACTGATTAATGTTGTCATCTTGCTATTGGATTGTATCATTCTAATACTTTATCTTCACATACATTTTTCTCTCTTATCATTATTTTCTCTTCTTTAACATTAGAGACCTTGCGCATTTTTGTTGCCTGTAACGTAAGAATGTAGGCGTAAAGAATAATTAGGTGACAGCTGGAGCCATAATGTACACATCTATTTAACTTGCACAGTACAAGAAATATACATCACATGCATGCATGTACTGGACAACACATGAAACAGTCCTAGACCGAGTTCTGTCCCGTCGCCAATTGTTATTGATATGTTGAGGGACACAATGGCGAGGGACAGAGCTCACATGTACCTGTTTTCTGTGTAAATTTTGAACGGCATATTTCTAGACATATTACAACAAGTATAAAGTGTTATTTGAATTATATTTTTATATTCATGTGCCGTTCACTAATATTTAAATGCCAATCAAACTGGCATGCATGTATATCAACCTGTTTTAAAATGTAAACAAACCGTCAATAGTACATAGTCATCTATAAAAGAAATTTTTGGCTTGTAAAAGCAGTTTAGTTAAACAGCATATGTACTGTAAACCGGATACAGTGACTTGGACATAATAATTACTTTTTAAAGTAAATAAAATAATTTCCCACAGTTCGAAATTTACACTGAAAACAAGTACATGGGAACTCTGTCCCTCGCCATTGTGTCCATCAGTATATCAATAGCAATTGGCGACGGGACAGAAACTCGGTCTAGAAACAGTCCCAGCAGAAGCATGCAGATTTCATTGATATTTCTTTAAGTACACAACCTGTTTGTGGATATCAAGGACAACAGGCAAAGGCAATTAAAGTACATGTATATTTCCTGGTACAATATTGTCTGTGTTACAAAAGTTGTTTTCAAGTTAGGCCAATTAAAGGAACTTTTGGATAAGTTTTTTAAAATATGTTACATTGGCAGTGCCACACCAGTACCGGCTTTACAAATATACTGTATTAACATGAAAACAACTTTTCGAAATTAAATATGAAGGATAAATCCCTACTCTAGCACACCAGTTTAATTTGTTGACAAATATGCTGTACAGAATACAAAGAATTGCATTGCTTTGGACTAAACGCACGAGGAATTTTTCTCCACAAAGAGACATTTTTGGTCCGACTTCATTTACAGCCTGTCGTAAATGCACTAGTTCACCTCAAGCCACACCAAGTACATCAAATGGTTGAAAAGACATTAAACTAATCAATGCCAGTTGCTGAAATTTGTATTTTGTGTACTTTATATGCTGAAAACAGATAGGGAATTCAGTTACGTAAAACTTCCATTTTTAATGTGAAAAAAGTCAGTTCATTTACTTATCTCCGTTAGAAAATAATGAAGAACACACAATCTGCTGATGTCACAGTGTTACGTATACTACTTATGGAGTTGAAAACCTTTTGCACAACCTCTCTATTATTTATTTATTTATTTGGGGTTTTACTTCGCTTTCAACACTGTACAAGTCTTATCACGACGGGTAGTTAGGAGGGCAGAGGAAACCAGTACATACAGTGTGTCAGGGTTCTGTACTGTAAACTACCGACCAACGGCAAGCAACTACCAGTTTCCCACTTGAGGCCGTGCCGGGAACCGAACCCCGGCCTCAGAGATGGGAGGCAAGAGTGTTATCACTCTGCCACTGTGGCCCTCTCTCTATTTTTTGGACCTTTACATAACTGACACTGTTTGTTCTGAAAGTCTTCCCATTGTTGTACTGTTTTACTTGTTCTGTGTTTCATGGGATTGAAAGTTATTTCCCTGGGCAGTTTGGGATACGAGCATCAATGATATTTTTAAACATTTCTTCCCATTTACATATGTATGTATTTGCAGATTAAAACTTGATATAAAGTTGTGAATGGTAGTGAACAGTTATATCGTTTTTTGTTAAATATCTTTGACACTTTATAGGTTGACAATGAACTGGCAGATAAAAGGGAGGAATTTAAACAAAGAATGCAGACGTGCTCTGAGAGGCAAATTGAAATACAAAAGAAACAACAAAAGGTGATTCACATAAAATTATACATTGGATTTTAGGAGGTTTAGGGTCAAATCCAAATATGTTATTGAATATTATTGTCTTTTTAAATGCTGATATATCTACTTCTTACAAATAGTTTGATAAGATACTTTATGCAATCATGACACCTTTTTTTATCTCTGATAGTATCGGTAAATGAACAAATTTGCATTTTGTGGTCTATGAAACTCAGGTCTAAAATAATTTATAAAGCTTTTAAGTTATTGCAATTAAAACACACTTTTTATGTTTTAGTCATATCAGAATGATGAAAACTTAATTACCTTTAATTCTTCATAAGATTATCAAGGGCTATGACACATAGGTAACTGTGGGTGTAAAAATAGAAAGCATGTACCTAAGTTAACATTTAAAAGTTTATGCTGTTGTTTTTCAACATAGCATTTCACCAACTGTGAAATGAAGTATGCTTAGTGTTTTACAATACTTGCCATAAATAAAAAATGTATCCCTGCATAATGTATAATTCACTGTGCTTAAAAGTTCATGAAAAGACTTTTAGTGCATATCAAAGTTCATTTCACATACTAGTATTGCTGAAACTCAAACCAGTATACTTCGGAAATAACATGGGTCAACACATGTAAATACTCATATTTGCTGAAATATTCACCTATTTTGCATATTTACTGTGATATATATGCAATTAATTTTTGTATAACTATAACCTCCCAATATTCACAGTACTTGTTTCTATGGCTAACTTTCACCTGTGCCCACAAAGAAATGGTATGTTTGACATTGGGATACTCACAATTGGTTAGACTAATAGCTAAGTTCGACTATTTTATAATTTTCAATGTGCAGATGAAAGATAGAGTGCAGAAGTTTGAAAAATTTATCAAAGAAAATGAAGGCAAAAGACGGAGAGCTATTCAGAAATATCAAACAGAAGTGAAAATGAAAGAGCAAAAAAACATTGAACTAGTCCTTGTTATTGAACAGTTGGAGCTATTAAAAGCAAGGTGAGTCTGCATTGGTACGGTTTTATTTTTCCATTGTTTTTATTGAGTTGAGTTTAAATTGCAAGTACATTCAGCACGTTGGAAATTATTGCCTGAGAATGCACCAACCCTTGCTCCTAGGTAGTGCTAAAAATATATAGAAAAAAAACTGAATTTCTAATCCAGAGATAAATCAGGATTATCAATTAAAAAGGTTTTTCAAATTTCTTTTAATGATGGCTATCATAAATTTATTGTTATATTCTTCTTTTTATGAAACTTTGTTGTTTATAAACTACATTTGACTTGTTTGAAATACTGATATGTTTAAGTATATTGTATGATATATTTATAGTGTATCTTTGTTTTATTTCCAGACATGCCTATCTTAAAAGCAAGTTAGAAAAATATAAAATGTTTGAAGAATATCTCAACAGAGTCATTGAAGTTTTACCTGCACGTATGTAAATTTTTAGTTAACCAACAATGTTTTTGAACAAGCTCTTTATTGATTAAATTTGGTGCAGATAGTTCCATAGAGAGTATAGCCTACACACCCAACTGTATCTAATCTAATCTAATGTGGACTTTTATAGCGCTTAATCTCCATCACTGATGGACTCTGAGGCGCATCTAAACATAAAGCAAGGCAGTTAGCGTTAATCAAGGGACATAGCCAAGTCGTACCAAGGAGACACACATGTGACGGGGGAGGCTATGGTGGGTAGGCTTTTGCAAACAGGTATGTTTTAAGCTTCTTTCTGAAGGAGGCAACTGATGTTACAATCATACTAGTACATTGAATGATAGGACAGTGACACACGTCTGTGCATTGGTCCCCACATGAAATGATACACAATGCCTCAGAATCTTTCTAGTACTTAAATTGATGAAACCCATTACTTTGTGCGGGTTGAATTCTAATTCTAATCTCACTTTTATAGTGCCAAATCCCCATTAAAAGACAGACACTAAGGCACAATAACCAAAAAACAAGTCCAAAGAATTGATAATCAGGAGACACAGAAGTGGGGGGTGGGGTTCCACACCATAGAGACAGTCAGGAAAATATGATAAAACCTATGGATAGAGTAAGAAATCTAAAATTCGCCACATATCTGAAATTCGCCACATGTGAAAATACTAATAAAATAAATGAATTGTGGTGAGATTTGTTGACTGTATAGTAAATTAAGGCTTTTTGAACTGAAAAATACCAATTTTTAGATAAAAACATCATTTTCTTCATAAAATTAACTAAGGTTTTAGAGGTGGCGAATTTTAGATTCCTGGCGAATTTTAGATTTCTTACTCTAGGCTTTTGTAAAGAGATAAGCCTTCAGCCTTTTCTGAAAAGATAGAAGAGATGTGGCAGAGTAGATGTCATCTGGCAAATCATTCCATTCCTTGGGAACATCATAGGCAAAACTGAAGCCAAATTGCTCAGTTGTCTTTTGAACAGATGGAATAAACTGTGGTACCTCAAGAACTTTACCCTCCACCCAGCTACTCTTTGTATTATAAAAACTTTTCCTGGGATTCAAAAAAGCTCTGAAATAATTAGGATAACTGCACCGAAAGAACTTATAGACTATTGTAGTTGTTTTGAACAGTGATTGTTGTTGAACAGGCAACCAGTGCAAGTGGAGCACACTCATATTGATACAGAACATCAATGTAAAGATATTCTGAAAATATATCTTGCAGAATTACAATAAACAATTTTTTATTTTTTAGACTATCTAGAAGTGAATGATTCAATGTTAAACAGTTTGATGATGAGGCACAGGACACTGAGTGAAACCAACCAGAATCTCGTTGATAACTTGTCTGATATGGCAGACATGGTGAGATATTACCCAGGCACACACTTACAGTAAAACATGTAACATTCTAAGCAGTTTGTGAAATTCACCACTCAAAAACACTCCCCATTTTTACTTCCTTTTTACTTTCATGTTGAGTAAACTCTTCTTTTGTGATTTTATGACCATTTTATGAGCTGGTTTCCAACACCCAGTACCAACTCATCAAAGAAAGGTGTCGTTATCTTTATTAGTTAAATATTTTTCTTCTGTGTTTATGTTCAAAAACTGACTGCTAGTGACTGTTGGGATAGCAATGCTCTTGTTTTATTGGCATAGAGCAATGCCAGAGTGGAGGGAGTAAATGCCTTAAAAGCTATGTAATTATCACATTAATTGCTAGCATCTTTAGATCTAGACATCTACATATCAGAACATTATCACATTTTTTGAGATTATATTTGTCCAGACAAATAGTATATAGTACAGGAAGTATTTTGTCATTTATGATTATGTATGAGAAAATTGTTTTTGAGAAAATCATTTCCCATATTAATATTTCTCCGTAGAATAAGTTACCAGGAAGGTTGCCCTGAAAATTACTTCATTTATAACTTGCATGTCTGTTATGTATTTGAACCACATAGATAATAAAAAGCTTCACACTGGAAAGTGTTGATTAACAACAGCTCAGATATGTGTTTTTTTGTACAGGCATGACTTGGTTTGCTTTTTTAATATAACAAATCTTATGTAGATCTTATATAAATCTTACATAATCTTATAAAGATTATAAAGAATTTGTAAGAATATAAATAATGCTGAACATCACCCACTATAATAGATTGAAGAGAAGAAACAAGAGCTGAAGGAGATGCAGAGGGAACACGACAAGAAGAAGTTTTCCATCAACAGCGCCTTGTCTCAGATGAAGAAACAACAGGAGAATAAAGAGGATAAGAATGAGGAGCAGGAACAGCACTTTCACATGGGCAAATCCGAGCTCAGGCATCAGGTAAATAGGTGTCGTTTCCTGAAGGTGAATCAGTACTAAAACTTCTGGTAAATAGGTGTACTTTTATTTGGGCAAATCAGAGTGTGGTCATAAGGTAAATAAAATGTTCCTTTATTTGGATACATTAGGGGATAGGCAGCAGGTTACATTTTCTTGTGGCTAAATCAGAGTTTGTGGATCAGGTAAATAGTTCCATTTTTGTGTGGTTACATGTAGGTATCAGTTGAAGAACACCTGGCGTAAGTGCACCTTTATTAGAGTATATCAAAGCCAAAGCAACAGGTTAAAAAGCACTTTTATATGGACAAAGCCGGAACTCAGATGTCAGTTAAGTAAGTGTATTTCCTAGTGGGTAAATGAGAGCTTATACTTTGTGTAACAAACTGTTGTGTATCCAAGTTCTGAACTGTTGGAGTAATCAAAGCTTAGGCATCAGATAACAAACCATGTTTGTGTGGGCAGTGTTTTTTGTATTGTATTCAGATTAAATTGTTTTCATTTTACAAACTATACTTTATTTTTTTTTGGTACTTATCATTTCCCATGGACAGCATTCCCTCTTAGTCATAATAAAATAGAACAAAAGATGGTAAAAAGTGATGTGTAACATGTATTTTAGAGGACAGAATTTGGCCAGATTATGATGGCTATAGAAAACCTGGCTGATAAATGTAGAGGAAGACTTGATCCTCCTCTAGAAGAAATGGATGTGGACCAGAAACTACATATTGTCAAGGTAACATATGCTCTTCAGTTGTGTTGGTATTGAATGAAACTTTTGAACGTCATTTCTTGCTCTATAATTTATTATGACATGGCTAAGTGATTCATTCTGCATATTTATATGTCAAAGTTGTCAGAACCTCAAAGTAGTATATCTCAGAATACAAAATGTAAGTAAAAATCAATGACTTAAATGTGTAGTATTTATTTTTACAGAACTATTTCATGACTATTGCTAATTAATTTAATGCTATTAAACTTGTCACTTTTATTATCCTTATTGGGAATGGGGACCAGTTGTGGGTTCATGCATAGCTGATGACTTGTGGGCATTGCTAAAGGCTTGAGTTGATGTGTATATGGCCTAATTTGTCTCTAATAATTAGAGTATTTCATAATTGCCCTGGTTATTGTGTTGGTTGACCATCAGTGCCTCTGTATGGTTATTTGACTTTTATTCATCACTGTACAAAAATACGAATCTTGGCTTAGTCGAATTCCTCATCTATAATATTATGCATGAGGGCATTATGGATAACAAGGTTATGCTTCCGGTAGGAGTTGTAGAAACTTGTATTATCTGTAAACTGTGCCAAAATTCTTTTTTGATGTTTTCATTGAGTATTGCTTCCTCAGTTGTAAACAGGTCGAAGGATCAGTTTAGAACCAGTATTTTAGCAGTAGTAAAGACTCTGTGGTAGTATTGTTGTTAGTTCTGTTGTCTGTGGCCCTTACCAATAAGATCAGAGCATCAAATCCCAAAACATATTTAGATCCAAAAATTTTGATACTGAGGTGAACACATTACAGATCACTTTTAGAATACTTCTTCTTTGTGCAGGGTCACTTTTTTGTTTGAGAATGTTGCACACTATTTATATATACACTGTAAAATATATAGTTGACACTTCTTGGATTTGTTTCAGATAAAAGTGTAGCATATTTCTCTTTGGTAGGGCCTTACCTTCTTAATATCCTTCATTGGTCAGTAAAGGGCTATGTTTATCCAATGCTATGCATATAGAGTTGACTTTATGCCCTTTAGAAACATCTGGTACAAAGGTCAAGTAACATAAAATTCTGATTAGATTGGTGTATATTTCTTGTACTTTTTATTTCAGGAATACATCAATGACAAGTCAGATGTGGTCAAATTGGTACAGAGAGGAAACCTATCCAGTGCATCAACTCATAAAAAGGGCCGAGGACAAAAGACATAGATTCAGAAAACAAACTCTTGTAATTGCTGTTCTATTGAACTGTGTTACCAGCCTGAAATTATGGATGAAGTTTTGTTTGTTTGTTACTGGAGAAGAGGCTGTATCATTTAATTTACCTGTGAGTATTAGCCTGTTATCAGATATACTGCCTTGTGTGGTAAATCAGCTTAGCATGTCTTCTAAAGCTCTTCTGCAGCTCAAATTTATTATTTCAGTATTTATAACCAGGTACAACCTGAATGATTTGCAGGTTTCAAAATCAATATTGGTGTACAGTGTATATTTTTTTATTATTAATTAACTTTTGTAAGAAAACATAATTATGCAAATCCATGCATATATATAATACCTTAAATGAATTTACAACTATTTTGTTTATGAAGATATCTATTTTGATATTTATTATTATATTTATTAGACTTCCACAACAGTTATCTAAGTGCATCATGTGTACATTTGATGAGCCATCAACTGTCTCTCTGTGAGAGTATTGCAGTATATTACACCATGACAGGGTTTACTTAGATCAGTAATTGTTTCTTTGTGTAATAATTTACATATCACTATTATATATAATATTTACCAGCACAGAATTGATGGCTGTTTTTATCTTAGCTGTGATCCAACTGTGTTTCATCAAATGTTGTTAATATCATACACAATGAAATAATTTATGTATTTTGTGAAAAAAGAAAACTTTACATGTTCATATATCACTATTTTTCATTAAATTTTACTGTAATTATTATTTGGTTTCATGATTCACATGAGAAGCTTTTTTTTTCTTTTTTTTTAAAGAAAATTCAAGGTAACGAAAAACACTCATTTATGAAATACAGAGTAAAATATTTGTCATATTTTGGAGAATTATTTATTCAGAACAATGGAAGACTATTTGCAGGTTGACCCATTATTTTAATTCTACAAAAAATATTATAACAGTAAATGTCATAACATGTTGACTAATACATGTTGTGTCCAAAACCTTCAGCATTCAATTGAAAGTGATAAGCATACAATTCGGTAAAATTTTGCAATTTCAATGATATTTTTTTACTACATTTCCTAGAATACTGTAAAACGATAAATGTTTGCCGACGATTTATTTGGCGAATTTCGCAATCGCGGGAAAAGCACGAAAATAAATCGCCCGAAATTTAGTTTAGTACTAGTATACACCCATATACGGGAATTATCGCTCAAAAAACGGGAATTGTCGGACGAACTTTAATAGTGCCAATATCATTTTAAAGGGAAAACCACGAACTTTAATAGCTGCGAACATTTCTCGTTTTACAGTATTTGATATTGTGTTTGTGTGAATGGTTCTGGATCATATCATTTAACAAACAATATTAATATATATATTTTGAAATGTCAGTATTATTAAATACTATTTTTATTTAATTTATAATTATATTATATATACATATGTCAACTGCTGATTGAAGTGTAATTGCACATCAAATTGTCATAAACTATCTGTTAGTTTATAAAGGTAAATCTGTAACGTTATACAAAAAAGTTGTATGTTTATACTGCTGTTGTAGAGAAGCAAATAAATGTGATAAAAGTTGCATAAAACTAATGTTGGTGTTTTTATGAAAAACAAAGTTTCCATCGTCTGTATGTGGAACTCAGTCGACAGTAATGTTAAGTTCCAGGCAATTTTAAGAGTGGATAGTTTATTTTTTCCCTGTGAAGATAATAAATGGTAACGAACCTCAGTGTAAACACTAATCAGTTAGACCTAAATGAAACAAACAAGCTGCAGTTCTGTGTAACCTTGAAGGGTGAAGTCTGAGCTTAAACCTGATATAAGCCATGATCACATCCCAGTTATTATAAGGAAAATATATGGTTTTGAGTTATATGGTTATGAGCATTTCTCACAACCATTCCTCTAACCATTTGAGGAACCACAAGGTTCTGTCTTGGTCAGTTAGATTCTACTCTACACAAATCGGTAGTGTCGTGTCCCTTCATATGTATGATGATGAAAAACATATCTGTCTTGCCCTGGATCGATTCTAGTGTTAAGGCTATTTCATCAGAACTCTCTAGCTGCCTTGATACAGGTCAGACCTGGAAGTCTATTGATAAGATTTATCTCAACACTATTGAGACCTGATAAGACAGAGTTTATCTCTAATACTAACAAGACAGAAACACACTTGAAAACTTCCTCCCACTTGCTTTGATAAACTGGAACTAGAGCATTGAAGAACCTGTGAATATTTGTTTGCAATAAAGTACCCAAGGGCAATGATATCCTACAAGGGAGTTAGCCGAACCCGGAATTAGCCACAATGACATAAATGGGTTTTACATTCCAACCTTCTAGTATCAATTACATGTGTTATGGTTACCCTCAAATGACCTAAAGATTCCTAGCCCATGATTTCTTATATCTTAGTTTCAGATTCTCATTTGGGACCACTCATAAGCAAGATGTAGGTACTTTTAAATTTACCCATGTTTTTTCATGTTCAAGGAGGGACCCAAGATGAAGTCTGACTATATCAAAAGATTTTGGTATTCCAATCCCAAACCTCTAGAAGGAACAGGATCTATACCCTGATAAGTTTGAACACCTCCCTTTGAACAAGGGGATCAATGTCAATTCTGGCCACATTAAACTGTTTCCAAGCCCATGATGTTCTCTAGCTTGGTTTGACATTCCAAACGTTTTTGACTAATAATCCAGATGTAGGCACTTTTTAAAGTCGAAGTTATTTGCAGCACTTTGGCACTCCACTGATGATCTTGAATGAAGAGCATCGAGGTGAAATGTCTGCAAGGTTTCAGAGGACATACAACCAGCCACAGTTTTTCAATACAAAAACTTTATTATTACTTAATTTGCATCTAGTGGATACAATAATAGCATGGTGTCAGTTGACTAGATAAAGAATTAAGATTTCATATGATGCAATCACACATAGCAGTCACATTAAAAGCATTTGCTGTGTCTCTGTCACATCCAGGATGTTTACTGAATACATAAATTTCGTGACATGCACATCTCTCGTGTATAATAAACATGATTTTGAAGGTTTTTGGGCCAACATAGCTAATCTTTCAGTGGGTTCACAATGCCCTTGTTATGTCAGCTGACATTATGGCATCACTCTGTGGTGTCCGCGTCCATGTGAATAACCTAGGGAAGGCCTAGAGACATGCTGTTTTTTTTAAAGATACTTTATCTATCGAGGAGGAAAAAGTGTTCAAGGCATGCAAATCTGTCTTCGTCTGTTTGCTAGAGCCATTACAAGGGAGGTACCTCCACCAAAAGTGTGAAAATTTCAACACTTTATCACTGTTTTCTCATTGACTGTTGCAGGGATTTCTCTCATATCTTGCACATGATTATGTACTAGGCCACAAGTAGATTCTCTTGTGTGAGTATTATACCTGGAGCTGTCTTAATTTTTTATGAATGTTTTATAAAATGCTTTTTATAAAAATGTTCCCCCCTACTTTTGGGTCAGTTATAACATAGTAAAAGTGCAAGCCTTTAGGTCATGGCTGAGCAATTGTAACAAATTTTATTGTAATTTAACCTTTTGTAAGTTAAGTACTTACCTTATCCTCACAAATGCTTATTTGTTTTTGTGGAGGCAAAACATGACAACCAACAAGAATATTTAAAAAAAATTATTCTTGTTCGAGAGGTGAACCCCATAGTTAGATATGAGTGCACATGCGCACAAGCCATTGTCGGCTGGAGTTTGTCGAGAGATCTTCATTTAATTTTAGTGTTCTTCACCTACTTTTGCTTGAGCTTTATCCTATTATAATTGCAGCTCTTTAACTGATAGCATAGCAGAACAAAAGCTACTTTGAGATTCTAACTGTGGAGTAAATCAGTTGTAACTCAAAAACTATAGCATTTGCAGTATTTTCTTTAAATATGTTTTAACCTGCTTTTTACACCTAAACAGTTACCTTGTTACTTTACTTGTGAATACCATTTGCAGGGCATAACTTTTGTTTTTCTATCACTTCCCACTCCGAAACTCAAACACACCGTCATCTGACAGAGCCCGTTTTCAAGTATAACTGTTTAGCAGAAATGTTCTAAAATTCAATTCGGCTCTTCATTGTTCAATTCCACTAGACTTATTTGTGGTAACAGACGTTCTATTGTCAACATGCCTAGAGTATTGTGGTTGCAGCACTATCAAACTGGCACAGAGTACCACCTGTATTCAGGACAGAACCATGGCTTCTTTTACAAACAAACTAAAAACTTTTCCAAACTTGCCTTCTCAAGGTCATAACTTTCTCTCTTCTGGGTAATGTTTTTTCTATGGTATACACAAGCATTAAACCATCTCTTCTTAGACAAACAAGGCCTTAGAGAGTGTTTCACATCAATTTGGTGTGATACAATTAATTATTATTCAAATCAAGTCAGGAGTTAAAGTTCAAATCTGACTGATAAGAACAGGGTGTATTCGGTGACCGAATTTCGGTCATGGAAAACCTGGAAAAGTCATGGAATTCCATTTTTTCCAGGCTTGGAAAAGTCATGGAAATTGACTCCAGGTCTTGGAAAATTCATAAAAAGTCATGAAAATTAAAAGGCACCCTAGCTGCCATGAAACGGCGTTGTTCCTTTCAATACAAGGACACATTTATGTAATCCAATCAAATTATGTTGTCTTCTACATCTTCCTGTGCTGTGACTGGAACCTTGTGAGTGGTTGTCAAGGACAAAACTGGTGGGAGCTTGTGGCCTCGGCAGGAGCTCATGGCCTCGGTACCTGTCTCTTTCATGCCAGGAAGCATGTAAAAGGTCCTTAATTTTAAAGCTTCGGTCATGGAGAAGTCATGGAAAAAATATTGAAATTTTGTGTATACACCCTGTAAGAATTGCAACCCATAATTTGCCATCAGTTGTTTTCAAAATCTAAATATCAGAAGTGACAATAACGAAGATAAAATATTTTTCTTACATGCAGCAATATTACTTGACTTTATGTACAAGGTCAAGGGTCTTTATGAGGAATCATAGCTCATAATTTCCGAAAGACTGTGTTCAGTACTATACACCCAAAAATCTGGGAGCAACAGTATAAGAGGAAACGATTACTTTAAACAAACGTTAACGAAATATAGAAAATATTAAAATTAATATGAATAGACAAACTTTGGCTATTTTAGGGTTGAGAGCACATTTCAAAATCAATAAAAATGGCCAATTTTATTGCATTAACACATCCTATCCATTGGACAATTGTTAATCCGGTCAATGCAGACCGGCCCACCAAACGTCAGAAAAAGACGTCCTGTGTTTCCACTGGCCGGCCGGTCCCAGTACTGTGCACTTGCACTTCATACTCATTCCTGTCGAGACAGCATGACTTCATAGCATCTTTTCATTGCGTTAATACATCCTATCCAATGGACAATAGCTTATCAGAAAAAGACGTCCTGTGTCTCCACCGGCCAGGCCGGTCCAATGCTGTGCACTCGCCAGGTGGCGTGTGGTACTTCCTTCCTGTCTAGACAGCATGACGTCATAGCATCTTTTTCGTTTGGCGTACATGCTGTGTACACGGATTTTTCTGCCAGTGGAACTTTTTAATATTTTACTGCCTATTTTACAGAGTGTGTCTATTTAGTGATTTTATTTTATTACGGGGTGCTTATAGACCTTTATGGACTCAGTTTTTATCAGTTACAATGTCTTCACCTAGCCAGAAACACGGAAGCTGTGGACACATCATGGCGGGATTTGACAGCCATAATTTCTGTGCAAGGTGCAGGGAAAAAGGTAAGGGCTCAGACCCTTGTATATCCCATAATGACTGTAATGCATGCAACTCTCTTACTGAGGAGTAACACACCCAACTATCTACGCCTTCTTATAGGCTCAAAAAAGAAAAGCGGGACTCTAAGAAGACTGCTGAAACCCCTAAACAGGACGTCAGTTCCTCTCTCATAGACCCGTCCTCTGTGACGGTAGTGGGAGTAGTGGACGACCAAGGGATTGTGAAGTCCCCTGGTTCAAGTTCTGAGAAGAAAAAGAAAGCAAGTGTGGATAAACCTAACCCACATACATCCAAAGAACCTTCAACTGACAAGCCGTCTAAGTCGCTTTCCAAATCTCATAAATCCGCTCAGGATTCCAAGATAGACCAGTTAGACCAGAAATGGTCTGAACGCTTTAATCGACTAGAGGCACTACTGTTAGCTAAGTCTTTGGAACAACCTGAACCGACCTTTTCAACAGTGAAAGTCACTCCTACACACTCACCACCTCATAGTTCGGTTGTTTCTTCAAAGCCGTTTATCAAGCCTTCTACCGACCAACACCGACCGGACAACTCCAAATCTTCAGATTTGCCTGGTATTACACAGACTGCCTCCAAGTCGACCAGCAAATCGACCACCTGAAGGGTGTCCACCGACCAACCAGATCTGGCAGGTACCGACTCACCCATCTCTCAGCAGGTACCCAGCAGGTCGTCATCTGTCCCCGCAAGAAGACAGAGCACTTCTTCAATGGACACCCAGTCTGACAGCGACCTCTCTGACCGTCCCCCTGTGGAACTGTTCGTTGAGGAGGGAGAATTGTCCGAACAAGACCCTGACGCCTCTACTGTTGACCCAGATCTGACCCTATCAGAGGAACAAAACTATGGGGAAACCATGAGTGGAATCAGATCGTTCATGGGGTGGGGTCACATCCCTGAAGTAGACACAGCGGCCTCTAAGTCAGAAGACAACCCTTTTGCCGGCCCCAAGGCTCAGCCAACAGGGAAAATTGCAGTGTCCATGCCCACAGACGAGTGGCTCTGTAATAAGATGGGTAAATTGAACCTCACACTCACAGAGGGATACCCGTCGCGTAGCTCAGAGGCAGGCGGATTGCTGAAAGATCAATTTGTCCGCGCTGCTAAGTCTCAGGCCAAATGGTATAATTTTGTTCCTAACCGACCATCAGGGGATCAGGATGCAAAGACAGTTCATACTTGGAGTACGGACGCATCAAAAGTGAATAGCACATATAGCCGCATTGCCAAAGCGGCCGGTATTGCATCAACAGCCCCACCCTCAAGACAGATCTCTCAGGACAATCTGAGGCGTTGGGAGAAGTCGGCCCGCGAAGCCTCTATCATTTGCAATCAAGCGGCCGCCTTCAACAGATGCCTGTATAAAGTTCAAGATAGCATGCAGACTCACCTCAAGGTTGTGAAGTCAGATTTGAGTAAGGGCAAGTCCTCAGAAAAGGTGTCACAGGCTTCAGATGAACTTCAGTTTCTTCTTAACTTCAATTCAAGCATCACACAGTCTATGGCCAAGACCCTTGAACATTTAACTGACTTTGTTTTTGTCACAGTGGCCAACACAACTCTCACAAGACGTGATGCCTACCTTTCTCATCTCAAAATGGGAATCAAGCCGGATACTCTGGCTGCCTTACGTACTGGGCCTCTTCACATCTCCACTCTCTTCCCTGATGCCGTGTTGAAACAGGCCGAACAGGACATTGCAAATTTTGAGAGTAAAGGACAAATCCAGTCCGGTAAGAAAGGACGCTTTCATCCATATGAAAGACAAGACAAACGCCCTGATTATAGAAAGTCTGACCGCCCTGCCTGGAAAAACATAGGAAGCAATAGGGGACAAAAGAAGAGTAGAGGCAAGGCCTCTTATTACTCCTCCCGACCAGCCAAGGGCCAGCAGTCATATAAATGACAATCACAGTTTATGCCAAGGACTGCTGGCCCGGAACCAGGGTGTACTACAGGAAAAGACTTTGAACTTTGTAAATTGTCATGTTGCAAAAAGTGTACCTTCTGCACCCGGGCACTCGCAAAAGAAAGAGTTAAGTCCCGGGTGGTCAGAGTGTCAGATACCAAGAAATTACAAATTAAAATATGTGAACAGTGTTTCTTGTGTCACTCAATTGTCTGTTGTCCAACCTGTAGTAAATGCCCCCAATGTTGCACAAAATCCACCTGTAGGGGCCAGACTTCAAAGTTTTTGGAAAACTTGGCTAGATCTAGGGGCCGGTCCGAAGGTAGTTCAAATCCTGAGAGAGGGTTACTCCCTTCCCTTCCGGATCCGCCCCCAACTCACACGATCCCCTACAGTCATAAGCCGGTATGTCAATCCCCACAGGAACAGCTACCTGTTGGAGGCATTACATCAGCTTATAGACAAAAAAGCGGTAGAAAGGGTTCAAAATCCAAGATCACTAGGATTCTTCAACCGGCTATTCTTAGTCCCAAAACCCAACGGCAAATGGAGGCCAATACTGGACCTAAGCAATTTAAACGTTTTCCTAAAAGTGGAAAAGTTCAAGATGGAGACACCGGAAACCATCAGAACATCCCTCCAGCAAGGAGTGGGTCACCTCAGTAGACTTCAAAGATGCCTACTTTCACATACCGATACAGGAACAATCCAGAAAATATCTACGTTTTCATGTCCAGGGCCGGACTTACCAGTTCAAAGCATTGCCTTTCGGTCTGTCCACAGCGCCCATGGAGTTCACTGTATTAGCCAAAGAGGTGAAACTGATGGCCATACACAAGGGTATAAGAATCCACCAGTACCTAGACGACTGGTTGGTGAGAGCCAGATCTCAACACCTTTGTCTCCAACATACCCGACTCCTGGTCCAGATGTGCCAGAACCTCGGTTGGCTGGTGAATCTAGAGAAATCAGAACTGGAACCCAAACAAGTATTCGACTTCGTCGGTTACCAGTTCGACCTCAGGTCCGGCCGGGTCAGACCCACTCCGGACCGGTGGCAAAGCCTTCAAGACAAGATACAGGCACTTCTATCACTACCGACCTGTCCGGTCCGGCAGTTCATGTCCTTGATAGGCCTCCTTACAGCCACAGAAAAACAGGTTCACCTCGGCCGACTACACATGAGACCTATACAGTGGCACCTCAAAAACAATTGGAGGGTACCAGAATCTCTGGAGAAGGTTATCCCTCTACCGAGGTCCCTGCACCCGCACTTACAATGGTGGCTAGAAGAAGACAAGGTTCTTCAAGGCCAACCTTTACACCCAATAAGACATGCTCTGCAAATTTTTACAGACGCATCAAAAGAAGGGTGGGGCGCTCACTTAAACGAGTTCACTACAAGAGGGTCCTGGTCGATACCGGAAAGCAAGCTGCACATAAACCTTCTAGAACTAAAAGCAGTTTTCCTAGCATTGAAAGAGTTCCAAGATCTCTGTGTAGGGAAGATAGTTCTAGTAGCAACCGACAATACTACAGTAGTAGCTTACATAAACAAGGAAGGAGGAATGAGGTCGGGCCCACTGTGTGCCCTACTGTGGAGAATCGTGACCTGGTGTTCCCAGCGACAAGTAACTCTCAAAGCTCGACACATTCCAGGCCACTTAAATGTGATAGCAGACAAACTGTCCAGGCTGGGTCAAACCATCCAGACAGAGTGGTCCCTCCTTCCGGAAGTCTTCCAACAGATATGCATCCAGTGGCACCGGCCTCAAATAGACCTTTTTGCCACGAGGTTCAACCACAAACTACCTCAGTTTGTCTCTCCGGTACCGGACTCCCTGGCAGTAGCAGTAGATGCACTCACTCTGCCATGGGAGGACCTGGATGCATACGCCTTTCCACCGACGGCCATATTGGGCAAAGTGGTGGAGAAGCTTCTGGACTCCCCATGCAAGAGACTCGTTCTGATTGCCCCGGGGTGACCCAACATGCCTTGGTTTTGGGACTTGGTGGACATGTCCAGCCAGGTCCCTCTCAGCCTGCCCATCCTGCCCAATCTGCTAACACAACCATTCAATCAGATCCCTCACAGAAATCTGACCAACCTAAATCTCCATGCCTGGCTCCTAGAGCCACAAAGATCAAGGAGCAGGGCTTCTCTGAGGCAGTGGCAGCAAGAATTGAGGCTCCTCAAAGAAGATCAACCAGATCAGTCTATGAGGCAAAGTGGACCATTTTTAAGAAGTGGTGTGTCTCTAATCAGGTGGACTTCGGGTCACCACCTATAAAGTCGGTCGCTGACTTCCTTATGTACCTCTTTGAGGACAAGAAACTTCAGCCCAGTACCATTGATGGATACAGGTCTGCCATTGCTGATAAGCTAGGTGACACAACAGTCAATATCAGTAAAGATGATAATCTCACTTGTCTCTTGGAAAGTTTCCACAGAGATAGACCCAAAGGGCGCAGGGGAATACCCTCCTGGAACCTCTCCCTGGTATTACACCAGCTGACAAAGGCTCCCTTTGAACCTCTGAAGGAGGCATCACTGAAGCATTTGACCTTCAAAACTGTATTCCTGTTAGCCTTGGGCTCGGGTAAAAGAAGGAGTGAGATTCATGCATGGCAGCATAAGAACATCCGACACCAGTCTGACTGGTCCAAGGTGTCTCTATTTCCATCCCGCAGCTTTCTTTCCAAGAACCAGCTGGCCAAAGAGGGCCCGGGAAGTGTAGCCCCAGTGGTCATACCAGCCCTGGCCCCTACTCTGGATAGATCCCTCAAGTCTGATAGATCCCTTTGTCCGGTCAGAGCCTTGCGCTACTATCTGGACAGAACTTCAGACATAAGGCAGGACAAGCAACTGGTTTTTGTCTCCTTCAAGAAAGGCTTCGACAAAGACATTTCACCTGCCACTATCTCCTCTTGGATCAAACAGACTGTGATCTTATGCTATGAGCTCTCTGATCACCAGGCCCACACCCTACATCAAGTCAAAGCCCATGATGTCAGGGCCTTCGCTGCTTCCAAGGCCTTCCAATCCGGAGTCTCCTTGGAGCAGATTTTATCAGCCTGCCACTGGAAATCTCACAACACCTTCACCCAATTCTATCTGAAGGATGTGGCCTGGGCCGATTCAGAGCTCTACCATCTCGGTCCGGTCGTGGCTGCTCAGCAGATCCACCAGCGGACTGATACTTAAAGGGGAGTGGCACATATCTGTATGTATTGCACATATAGTTAAGAAGCATAAAAAAAAAAAAAAAATCTTCTCAGGTACTTCCTCCGGGAGGCTTACTTCTATGGGACTGAACTCATCCCTCTCTTCCCCTACCTTCAGAGCAGGTCTGCTTAGAGAAAAAAGGGGGGATGGAGCCAGGTCGTTTCTGACGGTTCCCTCTGGATAACCGGATGATGATATGCGACCATAGCCCTAAGGGTTTTTGACTTCAAGGTCTACCCAGGCTTTATGGGAATCACCACTATTCCTGACACGAGTTCAACTTTAGTCCCTAGTAACTTACCCGCCGACCAAGCGGTAGTTATTCAGCTATTGTCCATTGGATAGGATGTATTAACGCAATGAAATTGCAAATTTAATAAATAAATTAAATTTTTATAAGTTAATACCGTTCCCAGTGGACACACAAGACCCTCCCATCCAGCCCCGCTATCAGTTACTAAGGACCTAATAGGTTTAGACAACGAAAAAGGTGCTATGACGTCACGCTGTCTTGACAGGAAGGAATTATGATGTGCCACCTGGCGAGTGCACAGTACTGGGACCAGCCGGCCGGTGGAAACACAGGACGTCTTTTTATGATGTTGGGCGGGCCGCTCTGCGCCAACCGGATTGTC
The DNA here is from genome assembly GCA_964017235.1 of Sabellastarte sp. h YS-2021. Lineage (NCBI taxonomy): Eukaryota > Metazoa > Annelida > Polychaeta > Sabellida > Sabellidae > Sabellastarte > Sabellastarte sp. h YS-2021. The sequence goes on from OZ024928.1 coordinate 146,424,037, forward strand.
CATTTGATAGAGTATTAACTTATAAAAATTTAATTTTCTTATTAAATTTGCAAATTTGCCTATTTTATTGTTAATTGCTCTCTAAGTCGAGAGTGCCTAAGACGTTCAGGCATACAATCTGTTTGAAAAATTGGCTGCAATAACTGCAACAGTTCCCAGTTTAAAAATAAATCTGTAATTCTGATTATGTGGTTTGATAAAATTAATGTATCAAGGAGTTTCCAAGGCCTACTCTAATACAGACCAAATTTTAACAACATCAGCCTTTTGACCACAGTCATTCAATGAAGAAACTATAGGAGGAAATTCCATCAGTATACAAACAAGCATTCTCTTTTTAATTCAATGCTTAATAAAACAGATTTATAAAACAACTACTTTGGCTGAGAAAAGCTAGTAAAACATCTCAACTTGGAACTTAAATACCACCATATAGCCTCTATTGACCTTGAAATACAAGTTGAAACACAAGAAAAGAAAACAGACCTTTGAATATGAAGTGGGGATCAAATCTGACCTGTAATTTACTATTGTTTTCACATTCCATATAATGAGAATCAATTATAAGTATATTACAATATGTTTTAGGTGGGTGCACTTATCTTACTGGACCTTGAAGGAGGGACCAAAAGTCAAATCTAACCTAGCAAAAGAGATCTGCAGCCCATGATTTCTCAGTTGTTTTGCACTCCAAACCTCGAGAATTAAAAAAGGTGAGATACAAGGCCTTTTAGATGTGGTAATGGGCGAGATCGTAGCAGCAGAGATATCCTTGGTGAATCCCTTCTTGAAGGAGACAAAGACCAGTTCTTTGCCCGTCTTAGATCTTGAGTCTTGTCCAGATAATAGCGCAAGGCTCTCACTGGACAGAGGGACCTATCTTCCTTCAGGGATTTATCCAGAGTAGGGGCCAATGCTGGGATAACCACTGGAGCCACGCACTCTGGGCCCTCCTTCGCCAAGTGGTTCTTAGCCAAAACACTTGGGGAAGGGTAAAGAGACACTTTAGACCAGTCAGCTTGGTGTCTAATGTTTTTATTTAACCAAGCAATTATTTCACTCCTACGATTCCCAGAACCTAGGGCTAGGAGAAGAACCTTCTTAAAGTTCAGATGTTTCAAAGACGCCTTTCTGAGCAGTTCAAAAGGGGGTTTGGTGAGTTGATGCAAAACCAGGGAGAGGTTCCAGGAGGGAACTCCACGGCGGCCTTTTGGTCTATCTCTGTTAAAACTGTCCAACAGACGAGTCAAGTTTTCATCCTTGCAGACATTCAGGGAGGCATTGCCTAACTTGTCCGCAATAGCCGACCTGTAACCCTCAATGGTGCTGGGCTGAAGATTCTTCTCCTGAAAAAGATGCAGGAGAAAATCTGCTATTTGTTTGATAGATGGTGACCTGAAGTCCACCTGACTTGTTTTACACCATCTAACAAAAACGGTCCACTTTGCCTCATAGATTGATCTGGTTGATCGTCTTTGAGTAGCCTCAATTCGGAACGCCACTGGGCTAGAGAACCCTTGCTTCTTGATTGCCTCGGCTCTAGGAGCCATGCGTGAAGATAGATAGATAATGTTTATTCAGTGTAAACAAGAATTTTACAATATAACATGAACAGCAAGTATATATCAAAGTACACTGAATGGTTATGGACAGAAGCATAGTGCTTTTCACAAGGTCCACAACCAAATTTATGAAGGGAACCTACCTACACTATTTACAATGAGATTTATAGTAATAGTACAGTTATACAAGTTAACCTTTAGTTTGATATAACTTTAAAAGATACTTTTTAATATTTCTTTTAAACATGTCTAATGATTTACAAGATTTAAGTTCATTTGAAAGAGAGTTCCATATTTTACACCCAACAACACTAAATGAAAATTTCTTAATGTTAGTTTTAAATTTTGGAAAATAGAAATCATTGTATTGCCTGGTTGTATGATCATGAACTGAAGTAAAATTTTTAAACATAGAGGTAAATCGCATTGTGACCTGTATATTAGCAATTTCATACATTATTATAGCTGTGTCTTTAAAAACAATATCTGTAAATTTGAGTAAGCCCATAATGTGAAATAGTGGCAATGTGCTATGTTTATGATCGGCCTTTGCAGTTATCCTGATAACTCTTTTCTGTAATTTTATTATTCCATTCAAACTTGATTGATAATTATTTCCCCAAAGCACAACCCCATAATTAAGATATGGCAGGATTAGGCTACAATATAGTGTTTGTAATTGTTGTAATTTGTTTTGAGACATTTACTAGCCCTTGAGATAACACCAATATTTTTTGAAATTTTATTTTCAATTTCAGCAATGTGGTTTTTCCAAGTTAGTTTTGAATCAACAGTAACTCCCAAGAATTTTGTGTACTGTATCTGATTAATCTTAATATTGTCCATATATAAATCAATATTTTTATTTGGAAACATTTCAGCTTTTCTTTGAAATAAAATGAAATTTGTCTTTTCTATATTTAATGATACTTTGTTGGCTTTAAACCATGTGACAAGATTTTGTAACTCTGAGTTAAGAATTTTCTCAATATGTTTTATGCTTTTATGGGAGACAAAAACATTGGGATCGTCTGCAAACATGACAAATTTTAACAATTGAGAGGTATTGCAAATGTCATTAATATAAATAATAAATAGTAATGGTCCCAGGATGGAACCCTGTGGTACTCCACATGTTATTGGTAAAGTTGTAGAATATGTTTGGTATATGATACAAACTGCATTCTGTTTTTTAAAAAGCTGCTGATCCACTGGTATGGAACACCTCTGACACCATAAAAGTGTAATTTTTTCATAAGAATATCATGGTTTATAGTAACAAAGGCTTTCCGTAAGTCCAAGAAAACTCCTGCAGTTGTTTGAGACTGGTCATATCCCTGTGACATGCCTTGTTGAAAGGTTGAGTCACCACATTGGGGTGATTGGGGAGACAAAGGGGTATCTGGGATGACAGATCTACTAGATCCCAGAACCACGGCATGTTGGGCCAGCCCGGGGCTATCAGAATCACCATCTTGTACAGATGATCTGACAGTTTGCTGACCACTTTGCCCAGCAACGACACTGGGGGAAAATCATACATGTCCAGGTCCTCCCAGGAGACTGTTAGATCGTCCACTGCCCAAGCATTGGGATCTGGTACTGGAGGCACGTACTTGGCCAGTTTGCAATCGTACCTGGTCGCAAACATGTCGACCTGGGGACGGTGCCAGGTTTCACACAGGAGGTTGAATACCTCCTGATGAAGAGACCATTCCATCTGAATGATTGGCCTTGTCGAGACAGTTTCTCTGCAATTACATTCAGATGACCTGGGATGTGCCTGGCCTTCAGAACAATGTGTCGCAGATTGCACCAGCACAGGAGTCGCCATCGAAGGGGACAAAGTGAGCCTGACCTCATACCTCCCTCCTTGTTTATGTATGCCACGCCACAACTGTAGTGTTGTCTGTGGCCACTAGAACAGTCTTCCCCTGTACTATGTGTTGAAACCTTTTTAGAGCCAGCAGTACAGCTTTTAATTCCAGGAAATTTATGTGTAGCTGGCTTTCTGGAACTGACCAGGCGCCACTTGCCGTGACGTCGCCTAAGTGAGCACCCCAGCCTTCTTTTGAGGCGTCTGTAAAGACCTGAAGGGCATGATGCAAAGGATGCACGGGTTGACCTAGTAAGACATTGGGGACTAAGAGACTCGGGGACCCTCCAATGTCTCTTGAAGTGCCATTGAATGTGTCTCATAGAAGTCTGCCCAGAGGCACCTGTTTTTCCGTTGCTGTGAGAAGGCCTATCAAAGACAAACTTTCTGACTCGGCAAGTCGGGTTGCACAGAATCCATTCCACTTTCTGCAGGATTGACTCCCAACTCACGTTCTTTCTGTTTTTCTTTCCTGAGTTTATATGTGGGTGTTGAAAGTTGTACAATCTGTTCAGGAGTTAACTCACAGTACTCACATGGTAGCTTACGAATGCATGGGTCGTCACCAAGATTCTTGTCCCTGCATCTAGCACACCTTGAATGTTTATCAAATGATTAAGCCATAATATGGCCGCAAGCTCCCTTTCGTTGTCCCGGTGATGCCATAACAATTACACAATATAATAATAATAATAACACCAACACTGATCACTAAAGAAAATTAAGGAAATATCCAAACTTTAAAACACTGTATGAAAAATCACAACTTTTCAAACGCGCCAAACGAAAAAGATGCTATGACGTCACATCTTTTTCTGGCGTTTGGCGGGACGGGCTTGCGCCGGAGTATAGCTATCGTCTGTTGGGTAAGGTGTATTAACACAATAAAAATTGCCCATTTCGTGAAATAGGCAACTGTCCTGTGGATTTCATGAAATGTGACTTACGTCAATTGTGACTATGAAAATCATACATATATACACAAATGGAAATGATAATTTTATCAATTCTCATTTGTTCAAATATGTAAGTGAATGATTGCATACAAGAGACATGGTGATATGGTGGTATTATCAACAAAAGAGCATCAGAGATGCCCGTACCCTACAGCCTGGGGAAATAGTTTTCAACACGATGAGATATAGAAGTAGTGAAACAGTACAAGATCAGAATATTTTCAGTGCAGTACGTGACAGTTATATACAGCTCCAAATAATGTTTAAGTAGAGAAAATAACATCTAAGAAAACGAAAATGTATGTAAAGATATAAAGTATTAAAACAAGACAATTCAACAGTAAAATAACACCATTAATGAGTGAACTAAAAACAATGAAATTGTAAAAATTATTATTGGAGAATAGCTGTCAATGGAAATAGCGCAATTACGTAAAAGTACATATAATAATCAGTTGCAGCAATCCATATATCTTTGTCATGACAGAATAATGTCTCAAATATGGCATGTGAACACAATTTGGCTGAGCCAAAGTTAAAGATTACACCATGGTACACACCTACATCCCCTAACCAATGTCCCTACCAAGTGTCAACCTTCTACACCTTTTGGAATCCAAGAAATAGCTCTGACAAGATTTTAAAACTCATGGTCACTATGACAAGGTCAAATCAAGGTCACACCATGATGCTGCACACCTACAACCCCTAACCACTGTCCCTACTAAGTTGCAAATTTAATAAGTAAATTAAATTTTTATAAGTTAATACCCTATCCAATGGACAATAGCTTATCCGGTCGGCGCAGACCGGCCCGCCAACGTCAGAAAAAGACGTCCTGTGTCTCCACCGGCCAGGCCGGTCCAATGCTGTGCACTCGCCAAGTGGCGTGTGGTACTTCCTTCCTGTCTAGACAGCATGACGTCATAGCATCTTTTTCGTTGTCTAAACCATTAGACCCCTAGTAGACTGAAAGCGGGGTCGGAGGGAGGGTCTTGTGTGTCCATTGGATAGGGTATTAACTTATAAAAATTTAATTTACTTATTAAATTTGCAATTTAATTGCGTTAATACATCCTATCCAATGGACAATAGCTGAATAACTACCGCTTGGTCGGCGGGTAAGTTACTAGGGACTAAAGTTGAACTCATGTCAGGAATAGTGGTGATTCCCATAAAGCCTGGGTAGACCTTGAAGTCAAAAACCCTTAGGGCTATGGTCGCATATCATCATCCGGTTATCCAGAGGGAACCGTCAGAAACGACCTGGCTCCCCCCCCCTTTTTTCTCTAAGCAGACCTGCTCTGAAGGTAGGGGAAGAGAGGGATGAGTTCAGTCCCATAGAAGTAAGCCTCCCGGAGGAAGTACCTGAGAAGATTTTTTTTTTTTTTTTATTTGCTTCTTAACTATATGTGCAATATATACAGATATGTGCCACTCCCCTTTAAGTATCAGTCCGCTGGTGGATCTGCTGAGCAGCCACGACCGGACCGAGATGGTAGAGCTCTGAATCGGCCCAGGCCACATCCTTCAGATAGAATTGGGTGAAGGTGTTGTGAGATTTCCAGTGGCAGGCTGATAAAATCTGCTCCAAGGAGACTCCGGATTGGAAGGCCTTGGAAGCAGCGAAGGCCCTGACATCATGGGCTTTGACTTGATGTAGGGTGTGGGCCTGGTGATCAGAGAGCTCATAGCATAAGATCACAGTCTGTTTGATCCAAGAGGAGATAGTGGCAGGTGAAATGTCTTTGTCGAAGCCTTTCTTGAAGACAAAAACCAGTTGCTTGTCCTGCCTTATGTCTGAAGTTCTGTCCAGATAGTAGCGCAAGGCTCTGACCGGACAAAGGGATCTATCAGACTTGAGGGATCTATCCAGAGTAGGGGCCAGGGCTGGTATGACCACTGGGGCTACACTTCCCGGGCCCTCTTTGGCCAGCTGGTTCTTGGAAAGAAAGCTGCGGGATGGAAATAGAGACACCTTGGACCAGTCAGACTGGTGTCGGATGTTCTTATGCTGCCATGCATGAATCTCACTCCTTCTTTTACCCGAGCCCAAGGCTAACAGGAATACAGTTTTGAAGGTCAAATGCTTCAGTGATGCCTCCTTCAGAGGTTCAAAGGGAGCCTTTGTCAGCTGGTGTAATACCAGGGAGAGGTTCCAGGAGGGTATTCCCCTGCGCCCTTTGGGTCTATCTCTGTGGAAACTTTCCAAGAGACGAGTGAGATTATCATCTTTACTGATATTGACTGTTGTGTCACCTAGCTTATCAGCAATGGCAGACCTGTATCCATCAATGGTACTGGGCTGAAGCTTCTTGTCCTCAAAGAGGTACATAAGGAAGTCAGCGACCGACTTTATAGGTGGTGACCCGAAGTCCACCTGATTAGAGACACACCACTTCTTAAAAATGGTCCACTTTGCCTCATAGACTGATCTGGTTGATCTTCTTTGAGGAGCCTCAATTCTTGCTGCCACTGCCTCAGAGAAGCCCTGCTCCTTGATCTTTGTGGCTCTAGGAGCCAGGCATGGAGATTTAGGTTGGTCAGATTTCTGTGAGGGATCTGATTGAATGGTTGTGTTAGCAGATTGGGCAGGATGGGCAGGCTGAGAGGGACCTGGCTGGACATGTCCACCAAGTCCCAAAACCAAGGCATGTTGGGCCACCCCGGGGCAATCAGAACGAGTCTCTTGCATGGGGAGTCCAGAAGCTTCTCCACCACTTTGCCCAATATGGCCGTCGGTGGAAAGGCGTATGCATCCAGGTCCGGAGTCCGGTACCGGAGAGACAAACTGAGGTAATTTGTGGTTGAACCTCGTGGCAAACAGGTCTATTTGAGGCCGGTGCCACTGGATGCATATCTGTTGGAAGACTTCCGGAAGGAGGGACCACTCTGTCTGGATGGTTTGACCCAGCCTGGACAGTTTGTCTGCTATCACATTTAAGTGGCCTGGAATGTGTCGAGCTTTGAGAGTTACTTGTCGCTGGGAACACCAGGTCAAGATTCTCCACAGTAGGGCACACAGTGGGCCCGACCTCATTCCTCCTTCCTTGTTTATGTAAGCTACTACTGTAGTATTGTCGGTTGCTACTAGAACTATCTTCCCTACACAGAGATCTTGGAACTCTTTCAATGCTAGGAAAACTGCTTTTAGTTCTAGAAGGTTTATGTGCAGCTTGCTTTCCGGTATCGACCAGGACCCTCTTGTAGTGAACTCGTTTAAGTGAGCGCCCCACCCTTCTTTTGATGCGTCTGTAAAAATTTGCAGAGCATGTCTTACTGGGTGTAAAGGTTGGCCTTGAAGAACCTTGTCTTCTTCTAGCCACCATTGTAAGTGCGGGTGCAGGGACCTCGGTAGAGGGATAACCTTCTCCAGAGATTCTGGTACCCTCCAATTGTTTTTGAGGTGCCACTGTATAGGTCTCATGTGTAGTCGGCCGAGGTGAACCTGTTTTTCTGTGGCTGTAAGGAGGCCTATCAAAGACATGAACTGTCGGACCGGACAGGTCGGTAGTGATAGAAGTGGCTGTATCTTGTCTTGAAGGCTTTGCCACCGGTCCGGAGTCGGTCTGACCCGGCCGGACCTGAGGTCGAACTGGTAACCGACGAAGTCGAATACTTGTTTGGGTTCCAGTTCTGATTTCTCTAGATTCACCAGCCAACCGAGGTTCTGGCACATCTGGACCAGGAGTCGGGTATGTTGGAGACAAAGGTGTTGAGATCTGGCTCTCACCAACCAGTCGTCTAGTACTGGTGGATTCTTATACCCTTGTGTATGGCCATCAGTTTCACCTCTTTGGCTAATACAGTGAACTCCATGGGCGCTGTGGACAGACCGAAAGGCAATGCTTTGAACTGGTAAGTCCGGCCCTGGACATGAAAACGTAGATATTTTCTGGATTGTTCCTGTATCGGTATGTGAAAGTAGGCATCTTTGAAGTCTACTGAGGTGACCCACTCTCCTTGCTGGAGGGATGTTCTGATGGTTTCCGGTGTCTCCATCTTGAACTTTTCCACTTTTAGGAAAACGTTTAAATTGCTTAGGTCCAGTACTGGCCTCCATTTGCCGTTGGGTTTTGGGACTAAGAATAGCCGGTTGAAGAATCCTAGTGATCTTGGATTTTGAACCTTTTCTACCGCTTTTTTGTCTATAAGCTGATGTAATGCCTCCAACAGGTAGCTGTTCCTGTGGGGATTGACATACCGGCTTATGACTGTAGGGGATCGTGTGAGTTGGGGGCGGATCCGGAAGGGAAGGGAGTAACCCTCTCTCAGGATTTGAACTACCTTCGGACCGGCCCCTAGATCTAGCCAAGTTTTCCAAAAACTTTGAAGTCTGGCCCCTACAGGTGGATTTTGTGCAACATTGGGGGCATTTACTACAGGTTGGACAACAGACAATTGAGTGACACAAGAAACACTGTTCACATATTTTAATTTGTAATTTCTTGGTATCTGACACTCTGACCACCCGGGACTTAACTCTTTCTTTTGCGAGTGCCCGGGCGCAGAAGGTACACTTTTTGCAACATGACAATTTACAAAGTTCAAAGTCTTTTCCTGTAGTACACCCTGGTTCCGGGCCAGCAGTCCTTGGCATAAACTGTGATTGTCATTTATATGACTGCTGGCCCTTGGCTGGTCGGGAGGAGTAATAAGAGGCCTTGCCTCTACTCTTCTTTTGTCCCCTGTTGCTTCCTATGTTTTTCCAGGCAGGGCGGTCAGACTTTCTATAATTAGGGCGTTTGTCTTGTCTTTCATATGGATGGAAGCGTACTTTCTTACCGGACTGGATTTGTCCTTTACTCTCAAAATTTGCAATGTCCTGTTCGGCCTGTTTCCACACGTCATCAGGGAAGAGAGTGGAGATGTGAAGAGGCCCAGTACGTAAGGCAGCCAGAGTATCCGGCTTGATTCCCATTTTGAGATGAGAAAGGTAGGCATCACGTCTTGTGGGAGTTGTGTTGGCCACTGTGACAAAAACAAAGTCAGTTAAATGTTCAAGGGTCTTGGCCATAGACTGTGTGATGCTTGAATTGAAGTTAAGAAGAAACTGAAGTTCATCTGAAGCCTGTGACACCTTTTCTGAAGACTTGCCCTTACTCAAATCTGACTTCACAACCTTGAGGTGAGTCTGCATGCTATCTTGAACTTTATACAGGCATCTGTTGAAGGCGGCCACTTGATTGCAAATGATAGAGGCTTCGCGGGCCGACTTCTCCCAACGCCTCAGATTGTCCTGAGAGATCTGTCTTGAGGGTGGGGCTGTTGATGCAATACCGGCCGCTTTGGCAATGCGGCTATATGTGCTATTCACTTTTGATGCGTCCGTACTCCAAGTATGAACTGTCTTTGCATCCTGATCCCCTGAAGGTCGGTTAGGAACAAAATTATACCATTTGACCTGACACTTAGGAGCGCGGACAAATTGATCTTTCAGCAATCCGCCTGCCTCTGAGCTACGCGACGGGTATCCCTCTGTGAGTGTGAGGTTCAATTTACCCATCTTATTACAGAGCCACTCGTCTGTGGGCATGGACACTGCAATTTTCCCTGTTGGCTGAGCCTTGGGGCCGGCAAAAGGGTTGTCTTCTGACTTAGAGGCCGCTGTGTCTACTTCAGGGATGTGACCCCACCCTATGAACGATCTGATTCTACTCATGGTTTCCCTATAGTTTTGTTCCTCTGATAGGGTCAGATCTGGATCAACAGTAGAGGCGTCAGGGTCTTGTTCGGACAATTCTCCCTCCTCAACGAACAGTTCCACAGGGGGACGGTCAGAGAGGTCGCTGTCAGACTGGGTGTCCATTGAAGAAGTGCTCTGTCTTCTTGCGGGGACAGAGGACGACCTGCTGGGTACCTGCTGAGAGATGGGTGAGTCGGTACCTGCCAGATCTGGTTGGTCGGTGGACACCCTTCCGGTGGTCGATTTGCTGGTCGACTTGGAGGCAGTCTGTGTAATACCAGGCAAATCTGAAGATTTGGAGTTGTCCGGTCGGTGTTGGTCGGTAGAAGGCTTGATAAACGGCTTTGAAGAAACAACCGAACTATGAGGTGGTGAGTGTGTAGGAGTGACTTTCACTGTTGAAAAGGTCGGTTCAGGTTGTTCCAAAGACTTAGATAACAGTAGTGCCTCTAGTCGATTAAAGCGTTCAGACCATTTCTGGTCTAACTGGTCTATCTTGGAATCCTGAGCGGATTTATGAGATTTGGAAAGCGACTTAGACGGCTTGTCAGTTGAAGGTTCTTTGGATGTATGTGGGTTAGGTTTATCCACACTTGCTTTCTTTTTCTTCTCAGAACTTGAACCAGGGGACTTCACAATCCCTTGGTCATCCACTACTCCCACTACCGTCACAGAGGACGGGTCTATGAGAGAGGAACTGACGTCCTGTTTAGGGGTTTCAGCAGTTTTCTTAGAGTCACGCTTTTCTTTTTTGAGCCTATAAGAAGGCGTAGATAGTTGGGTGCGTTGCTCTTCAGTAAGAGAGTTGCATGCATTACAGTCATTATGGGATATACAAGGGTCTGAGCCCTTACCTTTTTCCCTGCACCTTGCACAGAAATTATGGCTGTCAAATCCAGCCATGATGTGTCCACAGCTTCCGTGTTTCTGGCTAGGTGAAGACATTGTAACTGATAAAAACTGAGTCCATAAAGGTCTAGAAGCACCCCGTAATAAAATAAAATCACTAAATAGACACACTCTGTAGAATAGGCAGTAAAATATTAAAAAGTTCCACTGGCAGAAAAAATCCGTGTACACAGCATGTGCGCCAAACGAAAAAGATGCTATGACGTCATGCTGTCTAGACAGGAAGGAAGTACCACACGCCACCTGGCGAGTGCACAGCATTGGACCGGCCTGGCCGGTGGAGACACAGGACGTCTTTTTCTGACGTTTGGCGGGCCGGTCTGCGCCGACCGGATAAGCTATTGTCCATTGGATAGGATGTATTAACGCAATGAAATATCAACTTCCTACAAATTACGGTTTCGAGATATAGCCCGGACAAGATTTTCAAACTCAAGGTCACTACGCAAGGTTAAATCAAGATCACACCATGACGCTGCACACCTACAACCCCCAACTAATGCCCCTACCAAGTATTAACTTCATACACCTTATGGTTTCTGAGATATAGCCTGGACAAGATTTTATAGGTCAAGGTCACTACGGCAAGGTGAAAGGTCAAATCAAGGTCCCACCATGACGTTGCACACCTACAATCACCAACCAATGTCCCAAGTATCAACTTCCTGCACCTTACAGTTTATGAGATATAGCCCAGACAAGATTTTATAGGTCAAAGTCACTATGGCAAGGTCAAATCAAGGCCACACCATTATGTTGCACACCTACACCCCCTAACCAATGTCTCTACCAAGTAATAACTTCTTACACGTTACGGTTTCCGAGATACAGCCGGACAAGATTTTAAAACTCAAGGTCACTGCGGTAAGCTCAAAGGTCATATCAAGGTCACACCATGACGTTGCACACCTACACCCCCCCTAACCAATGCCCATACCATGTATTAACTTCCTACACCTTACAGTTTATACGATACAGCCCAGACAAACTTTTTTCCGCCACCCACCAGACTGCCTGCCCATCCGGTCACCATGGGTGAAAACAATACTCCGACAGCCCTTAACCACTGTGGTGTAAAAATGGATGTCCCAGATGGCTTCAAAAGTGCTGTTGTCACTCCACTTATAAAGAAATCTTCTTTATCAAAGGATGAACTAAAAAACTATCGCCCTGTGTCTGGGTTGAGTTTTATCTCAAAACTCGTGGAACGTGTAGTTGCCTCACAACTCAGTAGACATGTCTCTCTCCACGGGTTGGCAAATGAGTATCAATCTGCCTATAGACGTGGCCATTCAACTGAAACAGCTCTTTTGTCTATAAAGAATCAGATTCACCTATCTTTAGCCAGAGGTGAGGCCACAGCTGTGGTGCTGCTTGATCAATCTGCAGCGTTTGACACCATTGATCATGACAAACTCCTTGATTGCTTAAGAAAATGGTTCGGTGTCGGGGGTAGACGCATCAAGATTGGTTCTGTTCTGTCTGAGGCTAGAAAGCTTAAGTTTGGTGTGCCACAAGGTTCAGTTCTTGGTCCTATTCTTTTTTCGTTGTATACCACACCTTTGAGCAAAGTAATCTTTAAACATCCAGATGTCAAATTTCACTTTTATGCAGATGACACACAGCTGTTTATTCACCTCAAACACAAAAATTGCCTTCGATCGGCTAGGAAAGTGCCTCAAAGATGTCAAACTATGGCTGTGTGCAAATAAACTAAAGCTGAATGCTGATAAGACTGACTTTATTATATTTGGTGCCAAGTCTCAACAAGATAAGTTAAACCCATTCTTTCCAGTAAATATATTGGGTGAATCACTGATACCTTCAGATGCCGTTAAGAATTTGGGTGTCTGGTTTGACTCAGACTTTTCCTTCACCAAACATGTTAAAAATGTATGTAAACTATGTTTCATTCAGATGAGGGATCTTAGACAAATTCGACAGTACTTGACTCGTGATGCTGCTCTTACGGCTGCAAACGCACTTGTTGGCAGTAGGCTGGACTACTGTAACTCCTTGTTTAGGGGTCTATCTGTTGCTAGCCTACGCAAGCTACAATGCATTCAAGATAGTCTGGCCAGAATTGTTTGCAGAACCACATGTCTTTCTCACACCACTCCACTAAGAAAAGCCCTTCATTGGCTACCCATAAGGCACCGTTGCATCTTCAAGACTGCCTTCAAATACCTACATACTAACTGTCCAAAATATTTCAGCCCATTTCTCAAAGTTAGACAATGCGCCTATAATACTCGGTTGAGTCAATCTGATGGTATAATTCTACATGTTCCTCAATACCAACCATCTATTTACAAATCCACAAAGCAGTTTGGTCTAAGCTTTGCATATGATGCTCCCAAAATATGGAATGAACTCCCTGATGATGTACAATCTGCCACTTCTATTGCTTCTTTCAGAAAAAAACTTAAGGCATACCTATTCTGCCAAGCTTATCCTCCTTAGTATTTTCCACCTCATATGTCGTTCTCCGTGATGTCGACCATAGCTATGGATAAGGACAATGATTTTTGTAACTATGCTTACGATGTTGCGCCTTAGAGTCTGTCACTTCGGCAGAGATTAAGCGCTATAAAAGTTGAATTGGAATTGGAATGGATGCTAGGATATTATTGGAAAACTAGATGAGTGGGAAAATAAAATAAATATATTTGGTATTGAAGATATTTATATTTTTCATATTTTTCTGATGTTGGTACATTATAAACCTCTGCATTGGATGTATACTGTATTAACTCACTTATGACATCATTAAGACAACCATGTAAACAGACATTGGTTTATTTACCAAGCAGATATTGTCTTCAATGTTCACACATAAGCTACAGCATTGCATTTTAACATCTAGTTTGAAGTCACAAGCTTTAGAAGTACATCTTGGAAAATTAGCAGTAAATATTGATTTGGAGATACTCCATACATTGAACAATTAGTTATATATTTACCAATTTGCTATATCCAATCACTAATCAATTTATCCACGTGAAAAATATTGATGACATAAAAAAACCCTTATACATTATTGGTCCAGTTGTAAGTTCAACTTACATTATAAAATGTAAATATAACTACATATATAAAACCACTTGATCATTCTTTTATTAAACTGTTAATTATATTTTTTACACACCATATTCAATTACTTTTCTTACGTATGACATTTCTGCCAGCTTTGTGTACGACTGTTTTCATACAGGAAACTTTTGAGCATACAAAATAAAAGGCACAACTGAATGGGTTTGTAGAAAAACTCAAGACTTTTTACATAATTATGAACTACTATCAATACTATTCATGGTTATTCTTGTATTTTTAAAATATTTTTTAAGGATGAACCAGCGATCTAATACATTAATAAAAAACATATCCAAATAAACAATGCAAAATAACAATCACTTGCCAAGTAATCTCCATACTGTCATCAATAGAGAGGTATTACATACTTTTGTATGAAGGATACATCTATAAAATGTAAGATCAGAATTTTATTGCAATGACTCCACCTTTTTTGACAACTGAAACAAATGAGGACAAGTTGGTGAAATCCACAGTATTTTTACAGGCTGTCATTGTCGTTCTGCAAGGTAAAATGTGAAACTTTATTTCATTCATATGGAAAAAAAATTACCGGTATATATAAAGCTAATCCTACTAACCTGATTGTCAATTGTTCCTGAAACCATAAATCTGCTATAATCAAATCAGTGGTTTCATAAATGTGTTCTTAATTTGACTGTTTATACTTTTTTCATGTTAATATAATTTTTTCTTTAATTTATCTAATCTACTGCTTTGCAGGGGCAATATTTTCCCCGGAAAGGGGAACTCAGTGCGCTGAGTTACCAAAAATCATTATCATAAGGAGAGTCGAGGGGCATTCAAGGTCAGAAATCCGAAATTGTGGGTGTGACCAAGAGGGAAGTAAATTAAGTTGGGAAACTAGAACTAAAGAGGTGGGTTTTGAGGTGTTTCCTGAAAGATGCTACAGAGGGGTTATTTCTTATTTGGAAGGGGAAAGAGTTCCAAAGAACCGGAGTATAGTGACTGAAAGAATTGGAGAAAAGTTTGACTGATTTATAAACCTTATGGTTCAAGGTGGGGGTGTGAAGGAACTTGAGTTTTGGGGTACTTCGTCTTGTATTCCTGGAAGAGGTGTAGGGATGAATTAATTCTCTTAGGTAAACTGGTTGACCCTGGTTGAGAATTTTGTATGTAATGAGACCAATTTTGAATTGTATCCTATATTTGACAGGGAGACAGTGGAGTTTTTTCAGTTGAGTGGTAATGTGAGAGTATTTAGAGGAACGCGTGACAACCCTACAGAGTGAGTTTTAACTGCAATCATCTTAACTCAAAATCTGTAAGTGACAAGAATAGGGAATTGCAGCACTCCAATCTGCTGCTCACCAAAGCATTTGCTAAAAGAACTGATGTATTAATGTCTAGAAGGGGATAAATTCTATACAGGTCTCTCGCATGAACTCTGGTGGACTTTATGACCTGTGACACATGGTCTGAGAATGAGAAATTAGAGTCGAACACCACTCCGAGGTTCCTAACACTTTGTGCTGGTGAGACCTGATTACCGAAAATATTGATCGGAAAGTGAGGAAGGAGTTGTTTACGGTTGTTTTTGGAGCCTATCAGAATAAACTCCGTTCAATACAATGCACGATAAAATATTAAATTCAGAAACCAACATAATTGTATGTCTGTGACATATTAAAAGAACTAATCATTGCATACCATTTGTTAATATTTCAAGACATAACATGGCAATAGTAGTGTAAATGTAAAATAGGTAAATAGTGCGCCACACTGGCACAATGTGATAAACAATATACAAGTAATTATAATTATATATAAGCCACTCAAAAACCAGCAGTGTTGAACTAACATCAACACACTCAGACATACATAAATATATCACATGAAGCTTATCACATATTTACAGATACAAAATAAATCTAAATTTAAAATAGTTAACAATTTAAAACAACCTTTCCACAATAAATAATTTATAGAGAAAACCCTTCCATTTTATGCAATTTTATCAACTACAGTTTACAGTTCAGGTCAGTTTGGATTCTCTGCTAACCCTAACACAGATATACCAGTCACTTAATTACTGTTCCCAAAACCAATGTTTTTCTCTCACAAAATTCATTGCAATAGAGAAACAAACATTGTACGGACGGACAACACTATGCAATGTCCTTTTCACTGCTACAAAGAGAGAAATCTACCAAGCAATTCAATCTGAGAAATGACAATAACACTACTACTTTTGAGAAAAAAAAACCTATCAATTAACATAAAATTCAAAGAGTTACTTTTTACATTCCAAGACACTACAATCTTGGATTTACAAGTTTCCCCTTACAAGACAGAAAAAAATGTTACTATTAGAGTTTGGTAGTAAGACCACAACAATATTACACTGCACCAGAAAATTAACAAAATAATTCTAAATTAATAACTTAGAAAACAACCTGCAAAAAAGACAAAATTCATGCATATAAATAAAATGCTCTACAGATAAGCAATACGTCTAAATGCAATTGTTTTAAAAGCTTAATACTAAATACAGACATATACAAAAAGTAAATAACTGTTAGTAAAGTGCAATATATTCTGGGTTGAATATGTTCAGGGTTCGAAACTAGCGCCGGTCTGCCAGTCTGAGACCGACAAAAATGTTACTGGGTCGAAAAGATTAAAAACTTTCCAGTCCGTGTGTTCTAATAATATTTCTTGGATCTACAATTCCGCCATTTTGTAAACAAAGCACACTCGTGGTATTTCTATTCGGCTATCTGATTAGTTAAAAATTGAGGCGTATCGCGACAACAGCCAATAAAAAGCTTGCATACATCTAGCAAGAGGGATCGAAGGCATTTCTTTTCTGTCTTTTCATTGGTTGAACAACGCATCGAAGATCTTTCCATTCAGCTATCTGATTAGTTTAAAAATCAAGGCGTGTCGCAACGACAGCCAATAAAAAGCTAGCATACACCCAGCAAGGGAGGAAATTCACTTCTTTTCTGGCATTTCATTGGTTGAAGACGTGTATATTGTTCACAGAAATCTAGGAACTGATGTGTCATAACAAATACGAACGAGAACGTCTGTGAAAGAAGAACCAGGAAGTAGCGAATATTTAATTTAATATGTGATTTCTATATATATAAGCATTTATCTTCTAAATGATATTGTGGAAATAGTGTAATAAATTATATAAATTAGTTCTGTGAAGAATATGGGATTTATGTGAGATATTTGTGGCAGTTTTAACATAAATCCTCTATTTTCGCCATGTAGTAGCTTATCTGGTGATACAAATTCATCAGTAAGGCCTAATTTTTCTTCAATATTTCCAAAAATATTTAACTTACAAATGTGTTATATACATCATTGGAAAGGTATTTTAAACAGCTTCTGCTCGCTTTATTACATTTAAGTCCACGGAAAAAATGGAGAAGGAATCACAAGGTTTTTTTGTTTTTTTTTTGCGTAATTTCATTCCCCTATATGACATTTATTACAATTTTTTATAGTTGGACTTATTTTACATATTATTTAAACATACTGGTGGATAATAATAAAACACTCATTAAACTTTTTCATATGTTTTTGTACTATTTTCCTAATATTTTTGCACTATTTTCCTATTATTCTTTTTTTAGCCTCATTATAATATTTTGAAAAAACCCCATAAAATTAAGAACATATTTCATTTTTGACAAACTGCTCTGATAATAAATATTAAAATTAGAGTAATTTATTTCACTTTTAAGAAATTGTAATTTTTTTTGTCCCCTTTCTACAAAAATGGACCATGCACATCTTTCATCCACAATTTTTTTCTGTAGTTTTATTTACACCTCCCCCCTCCAACATTGCTTCTCCTCATATTCATTCCACTAATATCTGCCCATAAATAAAAACTAGATTGGGCCAACTCGGCGCCAACATATCCCCAGACAGGTCATCACTCACGCCACAGGTTTTGATCGGAAATTTTTTAAAACATAATTACTCATTATTATATGAACTTCAGTACATCAATCTACTATGTTTATATCTCCCCAAGGAAGATGGTGTATCCCCAGACGCCGAATACATAACTCAAATTATATTTTCAATCTTCCTGCAATGATAACTCTAAACCTATTTTCAAAGTATTTAAATGATTGATGATTGAATGTCCATTCTAAAATAATAATCCCAAAAGAGCATATCTGTTTCTATATTTGTTGACAAATAAAATATTATTTTTAACTCAACTCATCATATTTTTCAATCTTCCTTCAAAGTATTTAAATGATTGATGATTCAATGTCCATTCTAAAATTCATAATCCCAAAAGCGCATATCTGTTTCTATATTTGTTCACAAATAAAATATTATTTAAAAAAAAAATTGTTTATATTATTATTTTATTATATTATTTTTAGAATTTGCAAATTGTTTTCAGTTATTCATTTCCTCTATACCTATATATGTGGTCCATATATATGCAACCTAAATATGTGACACAATCTCAGTTCTGACTCCCCTTTGTGTTATATGTAATGAAGCCCACCACCTCCCACCCCCACCCCTCTCCCCTTCTCCACACCTCTCTCACTATTACACAAGATCTGCAACCCCATTGAGTTCTTTGTTTCTCATCTGATATCATTAAATACCATTGTTTATTTAGTGTCACTCAATATAGCTGGAGGTCCCAGAGGTGGGTGGGGGGAATCCGGGTGGGGGATGTGGGTTGAGCATAAATGGTAAACAAACAATCTATATAAAAGGGGTACTCAAATACAAAAAGAATTGAGAATTTTAAGTATGTGATTATCAACTGAAATGAGTTCATAACTGTAGGAGCTGTGCCAAAATTAACTGAGGCAAGTTGAATAAAACTGGGCTAGTTGAGGGTTAAAAATCCCCTAGTTTTACTACATAAGGATATAATTTCATTAATATTGGGACTTAAAGCTCACTTAAAGTGTCCATTTTGTCTACTTGAATATGTTTAACCAGTTTCATTTTAAAAAGTGAAAAACTCAGCAAGCAGAGGTATAACACACAAAAATAAGTTCTTAAAAGACTAAGATAGCCATAACATTATTAATATTCAAAATTTAAATAGACAGGCATTTCCTTTTAAAAATTCAAAGATTTCAGCTCTATACCCCACATCGTTTGACAGTTACTGGGCTTTAAAGTGGCATAATATCCATAAATTGGGTTTCTGTGGGCATTTTACAATTGTTAAAGAGACCTTAGCAATTAAACTACAGATCTGAAACTTTTTGGGGGACATACATAACAAACAAAAATTATATATAATACAGTTTAAGACTTGTCACACTAAGCATTTCCAAATAACAGGGCAAAATACGGAAAAAATGTCAAAAAAGGCACTTGGGCGAGTGTCTATGGCCCTCATACACAGGTTAAATGTCTACTAAAAACCTTGATTTTCGGCATATGTAAAAAGGACATAATAATGCATTCCCAGATGGGATTTCAGCTCCATCAATCACATAGTTTAACAGTTACAGGGCTTAAAGGTGGTAAAAAGTCCAAATATTGGGTCATTGTGGGCCTTTTAGAGATCTCGATGTGGCTTTCAAATTAAAGCTTCAGACTTAAAATTTGTTACAAACTAAGATTACACATAGAATATGTATCTAATAAAGTTTGAAACTTCTCAGACTTACCATTTCCAAGTTACAGAGCAAAATATGTGAAAAATGTCTTAAAAGGGTCACTCAGGTGGGTGTTTAAGGTCCTCATACACAGGTTAAATGTCTACTTGAAGCCTTGATTTTTGGCACATGTAAAAAGAACATAATAATGTATTCCCAGATGAGATTTCAGCTCTATCAGTCACATAGTTTAACAGTCACAGGCCTTAAAATTGGCAAAAAGTCCAAATATTGGGTCTTTATGGGGCCTTCTAGAGACCTAAATGTAGCCTTCAAATTAAAGCTTCAGACTTAAAATTTGTCACATACTAAGATTACACATAGAATATGCATCTAATACAGTCTGAAACTTCTTAGACTTACCATTTCCAAGTTACAGGGAAAAATATGTGAAAAATGTCTAAAAATGGTCACTCGGGTGGGGATTTATGGTCCTCATACACAGGTTAAATGTCTTCTTAAAGCCTTAATTTTTGGCACATATAAAAATAACATACTAATATCTTCTCAGATAGGATTTGAGCTCTATCAGTCACATAGTTTGACAGTCACAGGGCTTAAAAGTAGCAAAAAGTCCAAATATTGGGTCTTTGGGAGCCTTTTAGAGACCTCAATTTGACCTTCAAAATTAAAGCTTCAGACTTAAAATCTGTTACATACTAAGATTACACACAGAATATATATCTAATACAGTTTGAAACTTCTCAGACTTACCATTTCCAAGTTACAGGGAAAAAGATGTGAAAAATGTCTTATAAGGGTCACTCGCGTGGGTGTTTATGGTCCTGATACACAGGTTAACTGTCTATTAAAGGCCTAAATGTTGGGGCACATATAAGAAAACACATAGATATATTCCCAGATGATATTTAACTTAGATGAGAGACATAGTTTGAAAGCTACAGTGCTTGAAAGTGGCAAAAAGTGCATAAATTGGGTCTCTGTGGGCACTTTTGAGACCTTAAGTCGACCCCTTTGGGTAAACCTACAGCCCTAAAATTTTCTACAGACAAGGATTACATATCAAAGTTATACCTAGCGCAGTTTGAGACTCATCAGAATTATCACTTCCAAATTATAGGGCAAAATATGTGTAAAGTATAGCAAAAAATCCCTAAGTGGGGGTATCTATGGGCCTCAAACACAATTTTCTCCTCAACTTAAAGTCATGATTTTCGGCACATGTACTAAGAACATATTAATGTGTTGTCAGGTAAAATTTCAGCCAGCTGAGCATCATAGTTTGTGACCTACAGGGCTCTAAGTGGTCCAAAGTGCAATTTCTGACCTTAAGGTGGCCATAAGTTCTTTTTTACTGGGAGTTTAAGGTCACCTTAAAATAGGGATCTTCCTTTGGGCACCCTTAACATGTGTACCAAGTTTGAAAAAAAAATATTAATTTGTTTTTGAGTTATCGCGTCTACAAGGAATTTCTACGGCGTCGGCGCGACGGACCTGAATCCAATATATCCCCGACTTTCGTCTGGGGATATAATAATACATACACAACTATTTTCAAGTAATTAACATATACAATTGCTGGTGTTCTCAACAAGTTTCCAAATTTATTATCTAATACTTTACCGATTTTCTCACACAAAAAATATCTGAAACAACAAATTTTTTTCAACATATGTATATAATTTAAATAATCAATCAAAAATCATCTACAAAACTAACTGTATGGGTTAAGAAGCCCCATCTTCGCCCACCTTAGAAGCAATTTTTCATTCTCAGAAATGTTTACATATCGGACTGATAAATTTTCTGACGGACCAGCAACTTTAGCCAGTTGTCAGTCCTGTGGTCCCGAAACTATCTTGGCTTAGTTTCGTACCCTGAATATGTTTTTTTTTTCAATTTCAATGTTAGACTAGAAATTAGAATTAAGAAAAGAATACCTCCATTTTTATCAATTTTATTAATTGAAGGTTAGAAATTAGGATTGGGTTGTGAACAGCTATAAGTAAAGCCTTCCTGCATACATGTCAATGTATGTAGGCCAGATGTATAATTACATCTTTCCTATGTTGTAGGTGATTCTATTTTCATGAATATTATAATTGCATTAACTGACCACAACTTACTTATTTCCTGTCAGGGTCTGATTCTGTATTCTATTGTGTTCAGTCAGAGGAAACTCTTGATACTAAAAATTCTCTTCTCAGATGTCCTGTCTGTATGAAAAATTAATCAGTGTTGGAACACTGCATACTGCAAACCTATTATACCTGCACTACACCCTAATGAACAGGTACAATAATGGGAAGTTAACTTGGTTTTAAAGTAACAAAAATAACAAAACAAAATAGAACAAACAAGCTATTAAAACACATAAACAGGAACTGTTTTATAGCAGAATTATTTTGAAGAATAGCAGCAGTTTTGCCAAGATTTACACAACAATGTTTTCCACAGATTCTCTTGGTAGGAAATAAAATCGGCTCACAGCAGTTCAACACCGTCAATATGCATAGAGAGTACACTAATCTTTCTCATAGTAAGCTATTTCATACATAAATTAAGGACCTTTTTTACAAAGTTTTTTAACTTTTTGTAATAAATTTTCATCAGTTTTAGTCTTTCTGATAAAGAGATTTATTTGATATCACCATGCAGAAACCCCCAAATGTTGTTTTTAGTTATTTTGTAGACATTTATACACAGAAACCTCATTTGTTAAAAATTTGGGAAAATTTTAACTGCACTAGTAATTCACGTTACCTTTCGGTGATCCGCTCCACCACTCAAAACTAGAAATTTTAGCAATGGGACTTTATATCACAAATTAGTTACACTTCATCCTAAAACTATTATATAAGAAATTAGTTACACTTTATATGATATTTCATCCTAAAGCCATTTAATTACACATACTCTTACACTTTGGCTTCAAAATTTTGATTTCCAAGTAGAGCTTTGGATACTGGCACTGACTGATGCACTTGCTGATGAGGTTGGGCATACTGCTGCAATGCATATTGAGTTCTTTGACCAATTGCTGGCTGTTGCTGTTGCAAGGCCTGGCTGTGTTGCATCTGCTGTTGTAATATCTGTTGTTGATGGGACTGCAGCTGTAGCTGTTGTTTCTGCATCTGCTGGTGGTGATACTGCAGTGCTTGTGTAGTTGGCTGTTGTTGCGGTGGTATGTGAGACATTGGCAAGGGTGTTGTTGGAGGTCGCTTCATGTGAAACTGTGGACAAAAAATGCTGGACTTTAAATTATGAATCTACCAACTGCTTTTACTACCACAGTGCTTGGAACTAGAACCAAGGAAGTAGTTTAATATAAATCAATACAGAAACATGTGTTTGGAAGAGCGTATGAAGTCATGAAATCACACATTCAGATAAATGCAAATTGGGTAATAGAAGTTTTATTCTATTTACAAAATTTGTTATTGTTGCAAATGTTACAGTGAAAACAACAATTTAGTAGTTTACTGAACTCCGGTATAGAATTGCAAATTTAATAAGTAAATTAAATTTTTATAAGTTAATACCCTATCCACTGGACAATTGCTAATCCGGTCAGTGCAGACCGGCCCGCCAAACGCCAGAAAAAGACGTCCTGTGTCTCCACCGGCCGTCCGGTCCCAGTACTGTGCACTTGCAAGGTGGTGCATCATACTTCCTTCCTGTCTAGACAGAGTGATGTCATAGCATCTTTTTTGTTGTCTAAACCTATTAGACCCTAGTAAGCTGATAGCGGGGTCGGTGGGAGGGTCTTGTGTGGCCATTGGATCGGGTATTAACTTATAAAAATTTAATTTACTTATTAAATTTGCAATTTTATTGCGTTAATACATCCTATCCAATGGACAATTGCTGAATAACTACCGCTTGGTCGGCGGTTAAGTTACTAGGACTAATGTGAACTCACAAATGAAAGCAAGTTTTAACCTATGGTCTAGGTTGACTTCGCCAGGAGACCTATAGGCCCAGGCCTGGGTTGACCTTAAGGTCAGGAAACCCTGTAAGGCCATGAGACTGGTAGGTTGCCAGCAGCCGGTTACCCGGGGCTATACCGATGTACCCCCCCCCCCCTTTTTAGCAGACCTGTTCTGAGGTAGGGGAAGAGAGGGATGAGTTCAGTCCCAGAAGCAAATAAACCTCCCGAAGGAAGCACGTCACACTTAATTTTATTTTATTTTTTTTTACTATGTACATGTAGAACTATTTACACTATGTACATATATACAAATCTCCTCAATCTAAGGGCCACCTGTGGATCTGCTGAGCAGCCACTACCGAGCCCAATTGGTAAAGCTCTGAATCAGCCCAAGCCACACCCTTCAGATAGAACTGTGTGAAGGTATTATGTGACTTCAGTAGCAGCCTGACAAGATTGGATGTAAGGAAACTCCTGACTGGAGGGCCTTAGAAGCAGTAAAGGCCCTGACATCATGGGATTTAACCTGATGTAAAGTGTGGGCCTCCTGGTCAGAGAGCTCATAACATAGGAGCACAGTCTGCTTGATCCAAGAGGAGAAAATGGCAGGTGAGATGTCTTTGTCGAAACCTTTCTTAAAGGAGACAAAAACCAACTCCTTATTCTGCCTGAGGTCTGAGGTCCTGTCCAAATAGTAGCCCAATGCTCTGACTGGACAGAGGGACCTGTGAGACTTGAGGGATCTATCCAGAGTTGGGGCCAGGGCTGGTGTAACCACTGGGGCCACACTGTCTGGACCCTCTTTGGTCAGCTGATTCTTTGAGAGAAAGCTAGATGATGGTTACAGGGACACCTTTGACCAGTCGGATTGGTGTTTAACATTTCTGTTTTGCCAAGCATGTATCTCACTTCTACTCTTGCCCGACCCCAGGACCAAGAGGAAAACTGTTTTGAAGGTCAATGCTTCAAGCAGGCCTCTTTAATTGGTTCAAAAAGAACCTTGTCAGCTGGTGCAAAACCAGGGAGAGGTTCCAGGAGGGGATTCCCCATGGTCTTTGGGTCTGTCTCTGTGGAAACTATCCAGGAGACCAGTGAGATTTTCATCCATGCTGATATTGATGGGCGAATTTCCCAGTTTATCAGCAATGGCTGACCTGTAACCATCAATGGTGCTGGGCTGTAACTTCCTGTCCTCAAACAGGTACATAAGGAAATCAGCAAATGACTTTATAGGGGGTGCCCTGAAGTCCACCTGATTTCTGATGCACCACTTTGTAAATGGTCCACTTTGCCTCATAGACTGATCTGGTTGATCCTCTTTGAGGAGCCTCAATTCTTGCTGCAACTGCCTCAGAGAAGCCCTGCTCCTTGATTGCTGAGGCTCTAGGAGCCATGCATGGAGATTTAGGTTTGTCAAATTTCTGTGAGGGATCTGATTGAAGAGCTGTGTAAGCAGGTTGGGCAGACTGGGCAGGCTCAGTGGTATTTGACTGGACATGGTCACTAAGTCCCAGAACCAGGGCATGTTGGGCCACCCCGGAGCAATGAGAATGAATCTCCTGCATGGGGAGTCCTGCAACTTCTCCACCACTTTGCCCAATATGGCTGCTGGTGGGAAGACGTATGCGTCCAGATCCTCCAATGGCAGACTGAGCGCATCCACTGCTGTGGCCATGGGATCCGGTACCAGTGACACAAACAGAGGCAACTTGTTGTTTACACATAAAGGGGTGGTATTTGGACAAAAATACCAGATGAGAGGGATTATATTATACATATTGGTTGATGCCAGTTGGAGCAATGGTGGGGACATCCCAAATGTGTCTGAGTTCATACTTTCTACGGGTACTCATACTTTTGGGGCCTGTCTCATTTCCCAACCATTGCACTACACTGAATCTCATGTGTTTGTGTGAGTGATTGTCAGCAGTGAAGTGCCTAGATACAGGCGTAGATAGGGCCTTCCTAGTGTTTTTAACACTAGCTATATGTTCATAGATCCTGTTTCTGAAGGGTCTGCCTGTTTCTCCTATATATTGTTTGTTGCATTTAGTGCAATGTATTAGATATATTATGTTGTATATTTCACGTTATTCTGTGTTTCTCAGGTAAGTTAACGCATTTGTGTATTTTCCCAGTGTGTGTACTATTGAGATTTTATATAATTTAGGACAATTGTAACAAATTTTATTGTAATTTAACTTTTTATAAGTTAAATACTTACCTTATCCTCACAAGTGCTTGGTTTGGTTTTGTGGAGCAAAACGTATCGACCGACAAGTATTTTTAAAAGAATTTTCTTGTCGGCAGGTGACCCCTTGTCTGCGCATGTCCGCGCATGCGCCGTACTCATTGTCGACAGGTAATTGTCGAGAGATCTTCATTGTATTTTTGGTCCCAGCAAAACAAATTATGCGGGGAGGTAGGGAGGGTTTATCCTTGTGAGGATAAGGTAAGTATTTAACTTGTAAAAAGTTAAATTACAATAAAATTTGTTACATTTTATTGCGTAAAATAGCCTTACCTTATCCTCACAAGTGCTTGAATACAACCATAACAGGTGGAGGGTATTTGTTTTGGCCACACTGTTAGATGATTGTCAGACAAGGGGTCACCAAATAAAGCACTGATAAGAGGATAAGATAAGCTTCCATACACCACATCTTAGGTTAAATGTTACTTCTTCATCACAGATAAGTAATTAGCTAACCTCAACAAGAGATCCATGATGTGGTCATCATTGTTGCTGTTGTTGTTGTAGTATACTATGTCACAACAAATGATATAGCAGTATAAACCATCTCCCAGTATTGGCCGGAAATAACTACATGTCTCCCCAATCAAGATGTCATCATCTGACAATGAGAATATCTACCAGCAGGCAAACTGAACTGCATAAACTGCAGATATGGGGTCATGAGTAAGATAAGAAAGGCATATGTCAGTGACACAACACTTGTATAACTGTAAAAATCAGAAATATGTGAGTCATATCAATAACATGTATGAATACACAAAAATTGAGTACATGCTGAGGTGAATCCACAAGACCCAATTTGTTCATGGCCTGGTCACGGGATTGCCAAGCTACATCTTCGAGTAGAATGTAGTAAAGAATTGTGGGTCTTCCAGTAACAAGAGTCTGATATCTGCTCAGGTAAGACCCCACTCTTGGAAACTAAAAAGGAAGCCATTGATCTAATATGTGCCTCAATAAATAGATCCTGAGAATCAGAACTAAGGACTGGCAATGTAATCATGCAGCCAGATAGATTAGGAAGAGGTAGCAGAAGTCAAGATATCTTCATCAAGACATCCTTAAAAGATATGAGCAAGAGATTCTTCCCTCCTTCAAGTACTAGTACTGTCTTGATGGTAAGTAAGTACTGCCAGAGGAGAGAGTGTCACATTATCAGTCACATGTGGGCTCAAGAATGGTTTGTGAACTAGAATGACCACTGGTTTGAGCCATCTGGGCCCCCAGGAGCCAACTGATTTTTTCTAAAGGGCAGGAGAAGGAGATTCTCCATTTTTTTCAAGCATTAGTCCTGTCCACTAAGTGTTTAAGTGCTCTTAAGAGGATAAAGAATCATGTGTCCAGGCAATATGAGTTCAGGAATGATTCAGAGCTGGGAATGACAATTAGTCCGAGGAAAACTGGACCAACTGAGCTAATAGGTCTTTTCTGAACATATAGGAGAAAGGAGAAACTGTAATCTCCTTTCAATGAGGCTTGTGTCTGAAGGAGCCAAAGTTCCTGGATACACTTCACCTTGTATTTGTCAGATGCCATTGGAACAGTCTTGCAAGTCAAGCTTTTTAAGGCTGACCTTTAAAGGTTAATAAGGAGCCTTTGTGAACACCAACAGAAGCATAGGCAAATCCCTTGATATTGCACCTCTCTTAGGAGTGGGCTTATCTCTATAAAACTTACAATATGCCTATTCAGACCCAGGCTTTAGCTCAACTCCTGGCCACATAGTCATAAATGATCAGCTATGGCTGCTGCCAAGGCAACAATATTGGTGGGCTTCAGATTTTTATAGTGGGTGGACCAAAAAATCTACCATATAAGAGACAATGGGCTCTGAGATGACCACCTAATTCTGTTGGTGCCAGGGCTCAAGTGGCCCATCCTGACTCAAATAATTTTCTACAGGAGGGTCTTAGAGATGCCCTAAACCTCTCTGCCACCTGTACAGAGTGTGAGAATGGTTCAAGTGATTGTGAGTGGTGCTAAGGTGTCGAGCATGAAGGTGCCAATGCAACAGATTCTGAAGGTATTTCTGACTGAATGGCTCTGAGACCAGTGAAGTAGCTGTGAAGGAGGTTTGGTTGATTGATTCACCAGATCCAAAAACCAGTGCATCATGGGCCATCCTGGCGCCACTGCACTCTTTTGCACCTGCAGGTGTTCCCTTGCTGAAAGACTTTGGAATGAGTGCTACAGGACAAAGGCATAACCGTCCAGACCCTTCAAGCAGATGTTAAATGTAACTCTGATCAAGGCATCTGCACCAGGGACTGACAAAACTATAGGTTGAAAGTTTGTGATTCATATTGGTGTCAAACATCTGTACCATTGGTCTTTGAAAAACTATTATGCAAATCAAATGAAACAGATTAAAACTAAAGGACCACCCTGTCTGAATCATTCTGTCATTTCTGCAGAGGCCGAGTACTGTAACATTAGACAACCCTGAATATATCTGGTTCCTATGAGAATATTCCAACGATTGAAGTAGGCCAAGATGCGGCAAACCTGCATATAATGACCATTGTTGACTTATGCCTAACCTGCACATTGTCTTGAACCTTTAAGGGAGTAAGAATCATTCTGAATGGATTACCTTTGTCCCTTCTGGAAAGGTAGATGGCTATGACATTTAAGCATCCCAGAATATGTCTGCCTCTTATGAGAATATTTCCAAAATTGCAGTAGGCCAGGATGTGCCAAGCTTCTGTTAATTCTGAAGAGGATGTTGGCTATGACATCTCAGCAACCCAGAATATGTCTGTCTCTTGTGAGTATATTACAAGGATTGCAGTAGGCCAGGATGTGTCAAACCCTTGTCTCCTCTGGAGAGGATGTTGGCTATGAGATTAAAGCAACCCAGGATAAGTCTGTCTCTTTTGAGTATTTTTCGAGGATTGCAGTAGGCCAGAATGTGCCAAACCCTTGTCCCTTCTGAAAAGGATGTTGGCTATGACACTGAAGCAACCCAGTATATGTCTGTCTCTTTTGAGTATATTTTAAGGATTGCAGTAGGCCAAGATGCGTCAAACTAGGAGGATACGCTCCCCTCCCCCCTTGTTTGTTCAGATAACCGAAAACAATGGCGTTGTCTGGTGCTGTCAGAATTCTCTTTGTTTAGAATCTTATCCTTAAAGCTTCTTAGGGCTAGACACACTGCCTTTAGTTGTTGGACAATAAAATGTAAATATTTCCTTGAACTGACCAAATGCCACTGAATGTCAAGCTTCAGATGGGATCACCAACGTTGGTTATGAGCATCTGTGAAAGTAAGGGTACTGTGCTAATCTGCCAGAAAAGGGCAACCTATTTCCCATTTGTTATCATTTTCTGACACTGAAGATGCTTTTTCAGAAGGATTTGAAACAGGAACCCTCAGAACTAGTGACTGGGGATATTGCCAGCTGCTTCAGACACCAGCGAAGGAGGACGCAAATGTAACCACCCATTGGTATAGTCCTTTCTAAAGATGCTAGTACACCTATCAGGGAAACAGGGCATCTTGGGTTGTATGTGATGAGATCTCCATGCCCCGAACAAATTTCTATGGTACTTTTAATTTATTTGTGTTAGAAAGAATTTTCCTTGTACCAAAACAGTATGGTAACATAGGAGGTTGATCTTTGTGTGGACTCGAGCTTGAATCTTCCATAATTAATTAGGAAGGCGAGTTGCTGAAATCTTTAGTGTGGACCAGATACTGGTGGCTTATGTACTCTTAACAACAGTTGTCCATATATAGGTGAACTGCTTTTCTGCGAGACTGAAGAACGAGTTTTTCCTCTTTACTCTTCGCTTAGTACTGTAGAGGGGTGGTCGCTAAACCGAATTTCAGTGCTTTGGACTGATAGGTTTGACCGTGTAAGTTAAACTGAAGTAGATGTTGAGAATCTTGTGAATCGGTACATAGAGGAATGCATCTTTTGTAACCGAATTTTTAATAATTTGTGTCTCCAGTGTAAATGAAGGGACAAGCAGGTCTTTAATGACACGGTAAACGAACTTCACTCGTGGACACTGACCGTTGAAGTTGTAGGTAGAATCACTTCAGGACACAGAACTATCATAAGTCGTCATTAGCCGAGTCTCTTTAAGAAGAATAAACTGCCATAGAAACCTGGAGTTCTGCAATTCTTGAGTGGATAAATCGCTTTTGTAGCATTTAATTGCCAGAAGTGAGCGATATTTACTGCAGCCATGTTTTCCTGTCTGACGTCATCGCTTTGCATTGTGGGTAGTACAGGCATTGGTGAATTCGATTGGGGAATTCGAATTCCCGACATTACAGCTTCCATGGAGACTAGCAAGTAAATGTAGCCACGTTCTTCTACCTCTCCTAGTATTCTAGGAAGAGCGATACAACGATTTGTGTAGATTAAAATTCTGAAGATAACACTAGTTCTGTAAAGTCACTTCTAACACACGTAAGGGTTGTAGGTAATGACTTCAAAACAGTATCTTGTCTAGCCAGCTCCAGAATAAGTTGAGGTTATAGAATAGTTATGACACTCTACAAAGACTTCTCACACAAAACAGGGAAGTAAACTGCATGAATAGGATGACAAGATATCCAGTTCTTTATCATAGATTAATCTTGGTCGAGTTCACAGAATAATAAACTCAAATAAATCCCAGCAGCACTTCTTCTATTGGGGACATAGGCATAGGAAGTGAAAATTTTCTTATCTAGTAGATTTATGCAAATCTTCAACAGGGCTGAAAGGACAAGCAGAATACATACTGCCTCCAAAGTTATTCTGTTGGATCTTCATCAAAATTTACAGCAAAATAATAATTGCCAGGATCAGTGGATGCACTTCTGTAGTGGTTCTTATGGAGGAAGACCCATTACTGTAACAGAGTGGCGCTCCAATCCCAGTAAAGAATCTACGACCTCCGTTGTAAAGATAAATGAATTCTTTCTTCTTTGTTTCCCACTGGAAACTTCACAGCAAACTCTTCTCTGCAACCCTTTCCTCGACAAGCAGGTAGTTCCAGTCGAATAGAAGGCAGAATAACGTCTTCCGCTGAAGACTTCACAGCAAGATTTCTTGCACAAAACATCTTATTCTGACCCTTTTCAGGACAAGGGAGGCAGAATTAGAGGTAGTACCAGTCGAGTAATGGACAACTACAGCTAGGTGCACGCTTGCACGCTTCAAAACTTCATAGATCTTCGTCTGTAACTGGACGATAATAAAAGAAAATACGTGTTGCTCCCATATCGACCAAAAATATAATGAAGATCTCTCGACAATTACCTGTCGACAATGAGTACGGCGCATGCGCGGACATGCGCAGACAAAGGGTCACCTGCCGACAAGAAAATTCTTTTAAAAATACTTGTTGGTCGATACGTTTTGCTCCACAAAACCAAACCAAGCACTTGTGAGGATAAGGTAAGGCTATTTTACGCAATAAAAAGGTACATTTACCCAATCTTGTACAAGCTGGTGGTAGGTTTGTAATAGTATTTTTGATTTCTTTTGGGGGCCAACTGATTTTGTTTGAAGTGAGAATATCCCTAAGGTTTGGGAGTCTCCTGTTAAACTTGTTGTTTAACCTCGTGACAAATAAGTCTATTTTGGGCCAGTGCCACCTGCTGCATATTCCTGGTACACTAGGTCAAGATTCTCCATAGTAGGGCACAAAGTGGGCCCGACCTCATGCCTCCTTCCTTGTTTATGTATGACACTACTGTGGTGTTGTCGGTTGCTAAAAGTACTATCTTGTTTGAGCAAAGGTCTTGGAACTCTTTTAAAGCCAGAAAACTGCTTTTAGTTCTAGATAGTTCATATGCAGCTTGCTTTCCAGAAGGGACCAGGTTCCTCTTGCAGTGTGCTCGTCTGAGTGAGTGCCCCACCCTTCTTTGATGTGTCTGTAAATATCTGCAGAGCATGTTTATTGGGTGTAATGGTTGGCCTGTGAGTACATTGTCTTCTTCGAGCCAACATTGTAAATGGGGGTGCAGGGACCTGGGAATTGGGATTACCTTTTCTAGTGATTCCGGTACCCTCCAGTTTCTTTGTTTTTTTTTTTGTTTTTTTTTTCTGAGATGCCACTGACTGGGTCTTGTATGCAGTACGGCCTAGGTGAACTTGTTTTTCTGTGGCTGTTAGTGAACCTACCTCAGACATGAAATGCCAGACCGGACTAGCCGGTAGTGATAGCATTTTCAATATTTGTTCTGTAGGTTCTGCCAACGGTCCGGTGTCGGTCGGATCTGACCTTCCCTGCGGTCGAACTGGTAGCCTACAAAACCGAAGACCTGCTTAGGCTCCAGTTCTGACTTTTCCAAGTTCACCAGCCAACCTAGTTCTTGGCATATTTTCACTAGATCTTGAGTATACTGGAGACAAGCCTGGTGGTATCTGGCTCTCACCAACCAGTCGTCTAGGTACTGGTGGTTCCTTATACCCTTGTATATGGCCATCAGTGTCACCTCCTTTACTACTACAGTGAACTCCATGGGTGCTGTGGACAAACCGAATGGCAGTGCCTTGAACTGGTATGTCTGGTCCCGGACGTGAAATCTCAGATATTTCCTGGATTGTTCCTGTATAGGTACATGGAAGTAGGCGTCCTCGAAAAATATTGAGGTAACCCACTCCCCTTGTTGGAACGAGGTCCTGATGGTCCCTGAAAGGTTAGTTTGCTCAGATCTAGAGTAGGTCTCCAACTGTTGTAGGTTCCTGTGAGGATGTACGTAACAGCTGATGATTTTTAGTGACCTTGTCAAGCTTGCTCTAGACTGGAAAGGGAGAGTGTAGCCCTCATTCAACATTTGTACTACCTAGGGTCCAGCTCCTAAGGTTTCCTAAGTTTCCCAAAACGAATTTAATCTGGCCCCTACAGGCAGATTGTGTGCCACATCTGGGACATTTGGTAGTCTGACAAACATTTTCCGTCTCTCCAGACACTGGTCCGGTCTGGTGACAATGATCCAAGTTAACAGACTCTCTGTTCTCGGGCTGACACAACTTTTCATATTTTACAGACTCTTTGCCCCGGGCCAGCCACCTAATTCACTGTAACCAGTAATTCTCTGTAACTGGCAAAAACTGGCAGGCTGGGATCACCAATGAATTTAGACAGCTACTGATCTATAATTAGCTGTAACCGGCAGCGTGAGGTAAAGTGAACAAGGCTGTGTAGTCGGTACCAGGTAGGCTCTGTAACCAGTCGGTTGAAGCCATATCTTGTAGATACTAGCTGTTTACCTGCCCCAGAGTCAACACAGAGTTGAATGGACTTGGTCGGATGACTCTGTAACCGGTTGGGTCGGGTAAGCTGTACACGGCTGTGTAGCTGGTACCCGGTCGGTACACTCTGTAACCAGTTGCTGAAGCAATTTTACAACTATCTTTTGTGTTGAATTCATCGTACTGCAGGTTTCCTCCATTAATTAAAGTATTTCTTTTAAGCGCACTTCTTATTTGTAGATTTGACAGTTGCTGGGAAAGCCCTTGTGAGCTATTTTTAGAAGTAATTGCTGGTCGGTGTGTCACGTGACCAGCTTGCTGGAGGAAGATGACATCAGTTGGTAGAGTTCTTCCGTGACACTTAAACCAAGAAATTACACAGTAATCTGGTTGTCCACAGCCCCTACTACCGGCAACAAGGCCGGGTCCATGAGGGAGGGACTGGTATCACAGTAGAAGTGCACATCTTTATTGAGAAGAATGACAGATGCCGGGATAGCCCTTGTGTGCTAGAAATAGAAGCAATTGCTGGTCGGAAGTTCACATGATTGGCTGACTGGAGATGACGTCAGTAGTCGCATTCTTTGTGACACTCAACCGACAATTTTACAGTATTCTGATCGTCCACAAATAATCCCACTACTGACAAAATGGCTGGTTGTGTGGTCGGCTGGAGCTGGCTGGTAGACTGATGCTTTACAGCAGAGAAGTCTGTAATGGTGCCTCTGAAGAAGGAAATCCTGGTCTGTCTGAGTTTTACTGGACGACTGATGCTTTACAGCAGAGAAGTCGGTCCAGGAAACTAGTACAGGTATCACAGTAGACGTGAGAAGTAAAGAATGCAGTTCGTAATCTTGAGATGATGTCAGAGGTCGCGTTCTTTCGATCTGGCTGGTGGACTGATGTTTTACAGCAGAGAAGTCTGTACCAGTGCGCTCTGAAGGTGAATATCCTGGTCGGTGTCAATCTCATGTGAGCTGGCTGGTGGACTGATGCTTGCAGCAGAGAAGTCGGTACCCGTGCGCTCTGAAGAAATCTGAAAAACTTATATCTTGCTTCCTGTTGAAAAACATTCAATACTGAAGCTAGCTGGTAGACTGATGCTTTACAGCAGAGAAGTATTTTACCAGTGCGCTCTGAAGCATTCTAAGGAACGCATCTCTTCTGTTGGGGATTCCTTCTATTGTTAAAAACTACACAGACTGAGGTTTTCCGTGAGTTGTCGCTGGAAGGTTACAGAAGGTACATTCACACAAAAGACACAGATAAATTACCTTGTGATTTTCTTTAAATGGTGGATCTGCCCCTTACAACACAATTGTTGAATGGGAGGAAACTAGCAAAGGCTGCCTTCATATTTCTCGTCGATTACTGCCCTATCATCAACACTAAAGTGAGTCAACTAGGGAGCGTTTCCAACAGAATTCTAAATGTATATCCGTGCTCGATATGTAGATAACACTTCTACACTAACATATTGCAAATAAGGTTGAAAATCCGTCATAATCTACACTTTTCTGTAAAATATCTGGAGATTGTTGAAAACACGTGTACACAGTACACGCGCCAAACGAAAAAGATGCTATGACGTCACTCTGTCTAGACAGGAAGGAAGTATGATGCGCCACCTTGCAAGTGCACAGTACTGGGACTGGCTGGCTGGTGGAAACACAGGACGTCTTTTTCTGGCGTTTGGCGGGCTGGTCTGCGCCAACCAGATTAGAAATTGTCCATTGGATAGGATGTATTAACGCAATAAAAACCTTAATTTCCTTTCCTTTAAAGTGGTTGCACACACTTTGCTCCAGCAGAGTATGTTTAACGTGATTTGAGAATGGGTGACAAGCTATTATTATTATTATGTATTTATACTCAGCGCAATATCTCCATATACTACAGGACTCAAAGGGTTATTTAACCAATACGACTGTACAGGTACAGTACAGTTCTCAAAAGCTATCTATTTTATAAATGGAAGTGTTAATACCCTCAAATTTTAAGAACACAAAACAAGGTATAATACGGACATACAAAGTGGTATATGATCACGGCAGATAGACGTTTGGGTCAGATAAAACTAAAGTGTCCAGAAGATCAGTTGGTGGAGATATTTTCTGTACAAGGCACTCTGTTATGATTTATATACTTGCCTCCAAATTGTAAGACTCTTGCTCATGATAGTCACTGTCTGTTTAGAGTCTTGATAAAATAAAGTTCTCAAATTTGCAGAAACCTGAGAGAATTAAAATATCCTAATTTAATACTTTAAAATAAAATTTACAACATGTGACATTAGTCACTGGGGTTTCTTGAAAAACATTCACAGAAATTGTGCCACTGATGATATAAAAAGCCTTGTCACAAATATCACAGACGTGCTGAGGATGTTCCCTATTTTCAAATCAAAATATAGTTTTCTCAGAAAAAAAAATTCAGATTCAACACAAAAATTCACACTTATTGCTCTACCTGTTGCTGGTTCTGTTGAACTGAATACACTTGCTGTTGCAGATGCTGAGAGGTTGGTTGCAGCTGCTGCTGGGCCATCTGCCGCTGACTAGGCTGCATCTGTGGAATGACAGCTGGCCCTGTTTGCATCTGATGTGTCTGTGGTGGAACCATCCTTTGCACACCTGCCGGATTGGGACTGTTCTCCACTAACCCAACACCCCCAGGAATTGCATTGCTAGACTGTAACGCTGGAAGAAGACAAGCTAATCATGTAATCTCTTGCAGTTTAACTATATGTCATCTGAAGACATTGTAAACTGTTAAACTTATTTTAACAAATTGAAGACCTGTCAGCTAACAGTTCAACAGCAAGAATTTTTGTGTTCCGTCGGTCAGTTGTTGCCAGATTATAGATTAATCTTAACTTGCCCTGGACTATTATCCTAAGATACAATAATTAAAACTCTTCAATGATGATGTACTGGACTATTTTCATGCGGACAATGAAGGGTGGTTCATGTATTTTCTAAATGATAAAACATTAGGAAACATTGAGGATTTTGTTGAGTACATAGGTGTACATTTTGGGTTATACCACTCACCTGCCTGTGACTGTACACCTATGCCTTGACTTGCTGCTGCAGCGGCCATCTGGTGAGTCTTTGCCTCTAACACCTGAATCAGGTTCATGCGATATCTCTCATAACCCATCACTATCTCCTCACACTCTTCCTTCAGCAGCCGAGTCAGCATGGCTTCATGGCACTCTAAGTCAGATAGCTGGAACAGTTCCCACTGGGAGAGAACAAATTGTCAAAACATAATCTACTCTAATGCTGTCTGTGCAGGTAATTTACACTTCCAAAATATTATGTTATAATGGCATTCCAAGTCAAGTACAGTCTAACCTCATTATCTCGAATTTCATTGGTCCATTCCAATCACCTCGACTTATCCAAAATTCAAAATATACATTCACACCTTTGAGAGACTAAACTTGTCAAAACAACTACCGAGTGTATGGGCGATAATGAATGATATTAGCCAAATAGCTGGAAGATGTTGTTTTAAGCAATGTCCCTGGGGTATATAGTAAATGAACTAGTAAATACCTTTAATTTAATGTATTCCTTCATGAATATCCAAGAAAACATGCATCACAACAAGTGTACTGGTAGTTGAAACCTACACCGTAATCTCTCATATAATCTCTATGTAAATAAGTTTACAGTACGGAAAGAAATGGGGAGAAAAATAAACAAATTGGCTTCTCATATTCAAAGTATAGCTAGTAGATGCAATCTTCAGAGATGGCCATATTATTGTTTGACTTTCAGCTTTACTGGGTAAATTGCCTCTTGTAACACACACTGGATGTATCTGTTTGTTTTTCTTACAAAAGGATACTTTCCACCGGACTAAATATCAACAACACTGGCATTGTGTAAAATGGCAAATAGCCTCGATATAAGCGCAAATACTAGGATTTTATATCGAAATAACCTTTAATTTTCTTATATATTTTATTCTAAATGAGCTGGGACTGAGGATGTAACCTCGAGATAAACAGGAAGTCGGTATTTCCGAGATCGGGATAAGTGGGTTAGACTGTATCTGGAATGTCCCCCACTGAATGAGAATAAACTGTCAACCATACACCACTCTGTAAAGTGCTGTGAAATCATTCAGAATTTTGAGCTTTATGTTCAGCATCTGCAGAGGTTAGGGAACTTCAATCTAGTCCGACATTTAAACATTTTCAAAACCAGTAAAACTAAAGGTTTCTAACTTGTTTCTAAATCTTGTAATATTGTTGAAAATATGGTTAAATCTTAAGACATTTGGAGAATATTTCACCATATTCTTGTTAAAATGCAAGTTTTATAGATGGGTCAAAAAGCATCCTTTGTGATGTTGGTGATTTCTAACGTTTGTGGAGTCTGAATTTCAGACGTTTGAACCAAACTTCATTTTCAGAGCAGTGAATGAGGAAACTATAAAACTTCTACAACATTATCACAGCACTAATTCACAATGTTGAAAATGCTGGTCATTTACTTTCCATGGCATCATGACATTCCAAGTATAAAGTATAATAGTTTATACTTTTTAATAATGCATGGTGTCCAATGCTATTTCCCCAAGCTGTGGGTTAAGGGCATCTTTGATGCTATTGTTTTAGTTTGAGCCATTCCAGTTGTCTTGACTTGGAATGTCATGATGCCATGGAAAGTAAATGACCAGCATTTTCAACATTGTGAAGTATAAAGATCAGGAGGCTCTCAGAACAGAGAGTGTAAGTTATGTAAAGGTGCAGGAGAAGTAACACTTAAGAGAGAGAAAATGTATGCAAAGATAAAATATTAAAAGAAGATCATTCATTAGGAATATGACAACATTAATTAGTAAACTAAAAATAGGGAAGCTGTCAACTGTAATTGAAGTATAGCTGTCAATGGAGATAGCACAATTACATGAAAGTGTATATAATGCACCTCTACGCCTAGACAAGATTTTAAAGGTTAAGGTCACAACTGAGGTTAAAGATTAAACCAAGATCACACCATGAAGTTGCACACCTACAAGCCCCAACCAATGTCACCACTAAGTTTCAATTTCCTGCACCTTGCATTTTTCTAGATATAGCCCACACAATCTTTTAAAAGTTAAGGGCACCACTGCAAGGTCAAAGGTCATATCAAGGTCAAATAATGACATTGCACACCTACAATGAATGTTCCCATCAAATATCAACTTCCTACACCTCCCAGTTTTTGAGATACAGCCCACACAAACTTTTTCGTGAGACCCACCTGCCTGCCTATCCAGATGCAATGAGTGAAAACAAGGAACACACAGCTTTTAAAGGCTGTGGATTACAATGGTTGCCATGGTAGTATTTATTATTGGGTGCAAACTACAACAAAACAAGACATTTTCAAAGGAAATTTTGATGGATATTGAACTACCAGACAGCAGTATAGGTGACAACCAACAAGACTTAATCAACAAAAACAAACCTTTAACTTGTCATCATGCTGTGAACTAGCCTTGTAATATATCCTCAACCAGTCTGGGATATCTGAAAAAGGAAATAATTTTATGACATTAACTAAAAGAAGCATGAATAGAATGGTATCAGTACAAGAAATACCTGGCACTGGTGTGCAGTATGGTCATCCAGTGTCCACCCCAATGGCCAATCCATAAATTGTAATTTCACTTGCATATTTCAAGTAAGAGGTAAGCTGGTATGTGGATGCTCAATGGACTTATGTTAATCATAGTAATAGGTCAGCACATTGAGAAATATCAAATTTTACCAAGGATGTAACAATAATAAGTCATCACAACCACAACCTAAGTGTTGAAATTACAGTGGAATCAGTACAACTGGAAGCTGCAAAATCCATAAATTTTTGAATAGTTACCGTTACATTTTGCTTATATCAACAGAAATATTCCATTTTTCACATAGGAACTTGAAAAGTAGGCCCACTTAATATACAATCAAGATTTTTTTTCTGTGAATATTGAAAAAAAATTCACTAATATGTGCTGATAAAATGGTCTATTTAGTGTGATGACACAACTGAGTTAGAATCACTAAATGTCATTAGAGTTTGTGAAATTCATTTTCTGGAACACCCTCTCAAAATCAAGGGCAAAGAAGCAAAATTCAAATTAATTCTGCATTAAGATTAGGCAAATACACTAAATAATCAGACAACTCACACAATATCCAAAGACTAATGAGGGGTCTTCCTCGATGCCACTAGTTATAGTCTGTCTTGCGAATTTCACATTTGTTATTCTTCACTTTCTGGTGCTATTACATTTAACACCTACCGTTTCAACAAATTTATGTGCGTTGTTATAATTTCACCTTGTTTTGTTAAAAATACTATCTTTTGTGAGTTCATACATATTGCACATAGAGTTCTTACATTTACTGATATTGTCTCACTTCTACTCATACAATGTATTTTGCTCTCATACTTACGAGTATTGAGGTAGGGGTTAGCAGGCACTAACATGCCCTGCGGCCGATACTCTGCACTGGGTCTGGGTAGAGGTGCGGGGGCTGTGTGTAACTCTACATTGGTCTGCATGTAAGGATGTACTAGTGGAGAGCAAGGGTGATGATACTGTGCAGACTGGGTGATGTGACTGGAATGTACAGCAAGTCCACAGTATTAAAGTCTTAGGATAAGATCTCCCGTATATTCAAACAATTCCAAGACAATTTCCCCTATTTTTCCTTAAATGGTTCCAAAACTTTGAAAAAAAGATGTTCATAAAACAGAGAGAAAATGTCAGTTTGGGTGTGTCAAAACAAATTTATAAAATAAAATATTCATATTCTTCAAACTTTCAGAAAATAGAAGGTTTTATCACCATTGTAAGAGTGCAATGAGTAGCATCTCCTATCCTCCCTTGCGTACTGTTTTGTGCTATAATAGCTCATCTATTTTAATAGTGGGGTCTCAAATCCTGATACCTCTATGAAGGCAGTAACATACTGAAAGTCCCAGTAAATCACATACAGATATTGATTAAAGCATAGGTGCTGAAAATAAAATATCAAATATTGGTACAAAAAAGAAAATTATGGAAAAACAAAAATAAAAATAGCCAGCCTCAGCAGGCAAGAACCCTAGCCTGCAGTTACAACTGAATGGGCAACAACATTGAGATTTGGGAAAATTTAATACCCCAGTCACACTACAAGCGGCATGACCTGCAGTTTTTGGTTTTAGACAAAACGCCACTGCCTTCAACTACTCAGTCGTCTTTCTGTGTTATACGGTGACATAAGGTGAGTGGAGGTAAATGCATATGAACCTCAGACGGTAGTTGGGAGGACACAGAATCAACAAGATATTGTCAGATGAAAGAACTTTTATGCACTTGAAGAAGGGGGAACTTTACATATTTTATTCATTCATGATGCGAGTTCTAAGCCCAAGGACCAATATATAACATATATATGACCATTTTAGTATGATTGCCCCACATGACCTTAAACCAGGGGTCAAAGGTCAAATCTAACACTTGTAAAAGATTCGCAGACCGTGAATTGTTAACAGATTATTTCATATTTTTGAAGAACTAGGACCAATTATAAGGGAGATATAGAAGCCTTTTTAGAATGATGACCCTACTTGGCCTTGACGCAGAGATTTGCAAGATTTGCAGGCCATGACTTCCCATAAGTTGTTTTCACAATTGGAAGTCCTAGAACCAATAATAAGGGAGATATAATAGGATTTTAGAACAATGATCCAAACTGACCTTGAAGCAGGGTCAAAGGCCAAAATTGGCGATTGCTAAAGATTTGCCGGCCATCGCTTCTTATAGGTTAGTTTCACATTTTCAAGCAGTAGGAGTAATAATAAGGGAAATATAAGGCCTTTTTTTATGATGACCCCACTTGACCTTGAAGTAGGGTCAAAGGTCAACTTTGATATTTGCAAAAGATTCAAAGGCCGTGACCTCTTATAAGATGTTTTCTCATTCCAAACCCCAAGGACCAATGATAAGCGAGATATTAGGCCTTTTTGACACAATGACCCCCTACTTGACATTAAAGATGTAACAGAGTGGCCATTTTGTTTTCAAAAAAGGTCAAAATTACTCTCAGAGAAGCTTTCCTTGCCATATACATTTTGCATACATCTGATGAAGCCAGATGCAATATTTTAAGTACTAGAACATTTTAATGATTTTCAAACAATTGGTTATGGCAGCCATTTGTGATGTTTTTTTTTAAATTGAGGACAAATTATTTTACAAACATGTTTTAATAGCCATAAATATTCCCTGCAAATTTGGTGAAAATCCCTTCATAAATGAGCGAGAAATTGTCACAAGTGCTTGTTTGTTTTGTGGAGCAAAACACATCGACCGACAAGAATTTTTTAAGGAAATATTCTTGTCACGAGAGGTGACCCCTTGTCTGCGCATGTCCTCGCTTGCGAAGTACTCGTTGTCGACAGACAATCGTCGAGAGCTCTTCATTATATTTTTGACCCCAGAAAACAAATTATGCGGGGAGGTAGGGTTTATCCTTGTGAGGATAAGGTAAGTATTTAACTTGTAAAAAGTTAAATTACAATAAAATTTGTTTTCAACAAGAGTTTGATATCTGCTCAGGTAAGACCCCACTCTTGAAAACTAAAGAGGCAGCCATGGATCTAATATGTGCCTCAATGTATAGATTCTGAGAATCAGAATTAAAGGACTAGCAATGTAATCATGCAGCCAGATTGATCCAGGAAGAGATAGCAGAACTCAAGATATCTCCATCAAGCCTTACTTAAAAGATATGAGCAAGAGATTCTTCCCCTCCTTGAAGTACTTGTACTGTCTCGATAGTAACTAAGTACTGTAAGAGGGCAGAGTGTCACATCAGTCCAACGTCAGCTCAAGAATGGTTTGTGAGCTGGAATGACCACTGGTTTGAGCCATCTGGGCCATCAGAAGCCAACTGATTCTTGCTAAAAGGC
Organism: Sabellastarte sp. h YS-2021; assembly: GCA_964017235.1. Classification (NCBI taxonomy): domain Eukaryota; kingdom Metazoa; phylum Annelida; class Polychaeta; order Sabellida; family Sabellidae; genus Sabellastarte; species Sabellastarte sp. h YS-2021. Next base: position 146,466,060 of record OZ024928.1, read on the forward strand.
AGGAGGAGACTTTCCATTTTCTCCAAGCAGTAGTCCTGTCCAAGAAGGATCTAAGTGCTGTAAGAGGACAACAAATCATGTGTCCAGGCAATTTGAGTTCAGGAATGATCTAGAGCTGAAGTAACCACTGGAGCCAATCTAGACCAATTGAGGCTAATAGGTCTCTGCTGAAAAGGTAGGAGGAGGGAGAAACTGTAACCTCCTTCCAATGAGGCTTGTGTCTGAAGGAGCCAAAGTCCCAGAATACACTTTACCTTGTTTTTGCCAGATGCCAATGCCATTGGAACAGTCTTGCAAGTCAAACTTTTTTAGACTGACCTCCTTTAAAGGTTAATAAGGAGCCTTTTGTGAAAACCAACAGATGCAAAGGCAAATCCCTTGATGCTACACCTCTGTTAGCAGTGGGCTTCTCTCTATAAACACTTGCAATAGGCCTATAAAGATCCAGGCTTTTGCGCAACTCCTGCCCAAAAAGATATAAATGATCAGCTATGGCTGCTGCAAAGCCAGCAATAGTGGCAGGTTTCAGATTTTTGAAAGTGGATAAAAAAATCTGGTATATTTGAGACAGTAGGCTCTGAGATGACCACCTTATTCTGTTGGTACCAGAGCTCAAAATGGCCCATCTTGACTCATACATTTCCAAGATGAGGGTCCTTGAGATGCCCTAAATCTCTCTACCCCCTGCTCAGAGAATGATATAAGAGATTCTGAGTGGTGTTAAGGTGCCAAGCATGAAGGTACCAATGCAACAGATTCTGATGGTATTTCTGACTGAATGGCTGTTTCTGAGACCAGTGAAGTAGCTGTAATGGAGGTTTGGTTGATTGATTCACCAGATCCCAAAACCAATACATCATGGGCTACCAATGGGCCACTACAATCATTTTGCACCTGGTGTTCACTTGTTCAATGACTTTTTGGAATGAGTGGTACAAGACAAAAGGCCTAGCAGTCCAGAACCTCCAACAAGATGTTTAATGCATCTATGTTCAGAGCATTTACATCCGGGACTGGCAACATAGAATGGCAGTTTGTGATTCATATTGGTGGCAAACATCTCTACCATTGGTATTTGCCAAACTATGCAAATCAAATGGAACATTTAAGATGAAGAGACCACCCTGTCTGTATTATTTTGTTCTTTCTGGAGAGGCTGACTGTCATGACATTTAGACAACCCTGAATATATCTGGCTCATATAAGAATATCTCGTGGATTGCAGTAGGCCAAGATGCAGCATACCTGCATAAAAAACCTATTGTTGATTTGTGCCAAACTTGCACATTGTCTTGAATCATAAAGGGAGTAAGAACCATTCTGTACGGATTACTTTTGTCCCTTCTGTAGAGGTTATTGACTATGACATTTAAGCAACCCAGAAAATGTCTATCTCTTATGAGTATATTTCAAGGATTGCAGTAGGCCAGGATGCGTCAAGCCTCTGTCCCTTCTGAAGAGGATGTTGGCTATAATATTTAAGCAACCCACAATATGTCTGTCTCTTTTGAGTATATTTCAAGGATTGCAGTAGGCCAAGATGCGCCAAACTAGGAGGTATACGCTCCCCCCCCATTTGTTCAGATAACCGAATACAGTGGCGTTGTCTGATGCTATCAGAATTCTTTTTTAGAATTTTATCTTGAAAGCTTCTTTGGCCTAGACACACTGCCTTTAGTTGTTGGACAATAAAATGTAAAATTCCTCTTGAACTGTCCAAATGCCGCTGACTGTCAAGCTGTTAGATGGAATGACCAACCTTGGTTATATGCATCTGTGAAAGTAAGGGTATAGTGCTAATCTGCCAGGAAAGGGCAACCTATTTCCCATCTTGTTAAAATTTTCCACCACTAAAGATGCTTTTTCAGAAGGATTTGAAACAGGAACCCTCAGAACTAGTGACTGGGGATATTGCCAGTTGTTTCAGATACCACTGAAGGAGGACGCATATGTAACCAACCCATTGGTATAGTCTTTTTCAAAGATGCTAGTACACCATCAGGGACACAAGCAATCTTGGTTGTTTGTGAAGAGATCTCCATGTCCTGAATACATTTCTTTGGTACTTTAATTTATTTGTGTTAGAAAGAAGTTTCCTTGTACCAAACGAAGTGGTAACCTAGGAAATCGATATCACGAAGCCGAGTTGTTGAATAATTTGGATGAGTTCTTTGATTTGAACCAAATACTGGTGTCTTTTATGTATTCTTAACAACCAGTGGTCCAGGTAAATGGTGAACTCCTATTCCGCGAGACTGAAGAATGAGTTTTGCCTCTTTACTACTTGCGTGAAACTGTAGAGGGGCGGTTGCTAACCCGAACTTCAGTGCTTTGAACTGATAGGTTTGACCGTGTACATTAAACTGAAGTAGATGTTGTGAATCTTGTGAATCGGTACATAGAAGAACGCATCTTTTGCAGGTATTTGACATGGTAAACGAACTTCACTCGTGTCGTAGTTAGAAATCAATTCAGGACACTGAGATCTATCACAGGTCGTCATTACGACTCATTAGCCGGGTTTCTTTACAAGAAATAAACTGGCATAGAAACCTGAAGTTCTGCAATTCTTGAGTGGAAAAATTGCTCTCTTTGAAGCATTAGCCAGAAGTATTTAAGCAGTATTTAGTACTGTAGCCATGTTTTCCTGTCTGACGCCATCGCTTTGCATTGTGGGTAGTACAGGCATTGGTGAATTTGATTGGGGAGTAATTCAACAACTCCATCTCAAGATTCGCACAACTCTGGGATGGCAATGAAAATCTCCCATCACTGCCAGTAACACTGCAAGAAGAGCCTCCATGGTGACTTGCATTAATGTAGCCACGTTCTTCTGTATCCATCTCTCCTGGTAAACTAGGAAGAGTGGTACGATGATATTTTGTAGTTAGCAGGACAAATAATTACTGCACATAGCCCCTGTCCTGTATAAACCATGCAATACACACTCGTGAAGATTGGAAGCAAGGCATTGTTTGATCTTCGTTGAGTTTGCAGAAGAATTAACTCAAAACCCACAGTATTCCTTCCATTGGAGACATGGTCATAGGCAGGTCTTATTATCTAGTAGATTGTTATGCAATTCTTCAACAGGGCTGAAAAACAAGCGGTGCACATTCTGCTCCAAAGATGTCTGTTGGATCTTCATCCAAATTTACAGCAAAAGAAGGTAATCTGTCCCTATTTTCATGTCTGAGAAGCAGGAAGTTCACTGTACCTGCTGGGAGGCAAAATAATAACTGCAAGGATCAGTGGATGCGCTTCTGTAGTCATTCTTGTGGAGGGAGACCGGTTACTGTACCAGAGTGGCGCTCCACCCCCAGTAAAGAATCTACGACCTCGGTTGCAAACCCAACTGCATTTTTTCTTCTTTGTTTTCGAGCACAAGCTAATACTCATGCTGTGCCATCAAATAAGGGACAATAAAGCAGTTTTCCACTGAAAACTTTACAGCAAAATCTTCTCTACATCCCTTTCATCGACAAGGAGGTAGTTCCACTCGAATAATGGGCGAGTACAGCCGAAGATATACACCGTCTTCCACTGAAGACTTTACAGCAACATCTTCTTGCACAACATCTTATTCTGACCCTTTTCAGGACAAGGGAGGCAGAATTAGTGGTAGTACCAGTCAAATAATGGATAACTACAGCTGGGTGCATGCTTCAGAACTTCATGGATTTTCATCTGTATATGGACGATAATAAGAAAAAATATGTGTTGCTCCCACATCGACCAAAAATATAATGAAGAGCTCTCGACGATCGTCTGTCGACAACGAGTACTGCGCAAGCGCGGACATGCGCAGACAAGGGGTCACCTATCGTGACAAGAACATTTCCTTAAAAAATTTTGTTGGTCGATGTGTTTTGCTCCACAAAACAAACAAGCACTTGTGAGGATAAGGTAAGGCTACTTTACGCAATAAAAATAAAGGTTCATGTAAAAATGGGTCAAACGCACATGTGCACGCATACAAGACGTTTCATGATCTCCCAACCCCAACCTTTGGTCAGTGGGAGGTAAAAATGCAACTGTAGTAACATCGGTTTAATTATTCCCTTTTTGACTTTAGAAGTTTAAGACTGAAAAGTATTTAAAGCATTTCTATGGCAACAGCTGTTGCCAGATACTCTCGATAAATTTCAAAGTAGATTTATACATGTCTGTGGGAAAATGGGAAACACTGAGCCCTACTTAACATAGTAGCATCCATGTTCTGCAGACTCTATCTTCTCCCATCCAAAGGGTAGACTCTCCTGCTCCAGTGGGTGACTCCAGTGTGTTGTCTGAGAGTTGTGGTCTATGTAATACTTTCTTCCCCGTACAGTCCAATCCACTGACCAGCCAGGCGGCAAGGCCAGTTCAACTTCATAGCTGCCTGCAATAGTAAACAAATGTAAAATTTGACATCCACAGGCCCCCACTTTACTGCTGTCTGTTTACTGGGAAAATGAAAGCAAATCAAAATATTGACAAATATTCACTTTCAACAGAGCCATCATAGTCATTTTTCACTCATCTTAATTTATGCATAGACATTCAAATATCTACACATCCCAGCAAATATGTGGACTCTTTAGCCTTATTAAGAATTTGATTGAGGTAAATACAGAGAGAGAAAAGGTGACTTCCACTAATGACGAACCAACTGAAACTGCACAACTGTCTCGAAAACAACAGCATTCCTATGTTTCCAAAGTTTAAAACTCTTATTTCCACACTTTTCATTCTAATTACTACCAATATTTACTTCATACTTCACCCAACTATTATATCGAGACTGGCACCATAAGTGCAAGCTCTAGTGAGGCTCACGCTTCAAGTTTAAAACTCTTATTTCCACACTTTTCATTCTAATTACTACCAATATTTACTTCATACTTCACCCAACTATTTTATCGAGACTGGCACCATAAGTGCAAGCTCTAGTGAGGCTCACGCTTCTAGAGATCACTTTTTTCACACCTTTTTTTTTTTTTTTTTTGGTGTCCAGATTTTCATGAAATGTGCTGTAGCGTGATGAGTACCTGTCTCTTCACTGAAGTGGCAATAGGCTACGTTACTACTGGGATGGGTGATGGGTGACCACTTCAGTGCACTAGTCATGTGTCTGGTGGCTTTGCAGCTCGTGTTAGTAGACCGAAACACCCTTACCAACTTGACATACAGAAACAACACCTCCAGCATTAAAGAATGCTGACAGAAACAACACCTCCAGCATTAAAGAATGCTGAAAGACAATCAGCCGTGTGTTGAAGCCATGGTGTATCTAGGGATGGCTGATAGGTGTTGCTTAGTTTCTTTCTCTATAAAGAGCAATTCTTCCATTTCAATTTAATTCTAACTACAGTGTATCATAGATGTGATAATCAATTCCAATTTTTTCCAATTCTACTTTTATAGCGCTTAATCTCTGCCAAAGTGACAGACTCTAAGGCGCAACATCATAAGCATAGTTACAAAAATCATTGTCCTTGTCCATAGCTATGGTCGACATCACGGAGAACGCCGTATGAGGTGGAAAATACTAAGGAGGATAAGCTTGGCAGAATAGGTATGCCTTAAGTTTTTTTCTGAAGGAAGCAATGGAAGTGGCAGATCGTACATTATCAGGGAGTTCATTCCATATTTTGGGAGCATCATATGCAAAGCTTAGACCAAACTGCTTTGTGGATTTGTAAATAGATGGTTGGTATTGAGGAACATGTAGAATTATACCATCAGATTGACTCAACCGAGTATTATAGGCACACTGTCTAACTTTGAGAAATGGGCTGAAATATTTTGGACAGTTAGTATGTAGGTATTTATATATCAACAAGGCAGTCTTGAAGATGCAACGGTGCCTTATGGGTAGCCAATGAAGGGCTTTTCTTAGTGGAGTGGTGTGAGAAAGACATGTGGTTCTGCAAACAATTCTGGCCAGACTGTTTTGAATGCATTGCAGCTTGCGTAGGTTAGCAACAGATAGACCCCTAAACAAGGAGTTACAGTAGTCATAATCGATTCCATTTCCATAGAATTTCCATCCTTCATGACCTTGCCTTTTTTTTTGTTGAACAAACATATTTCCTCAAACAACCAATACAATAAAAATGCAACGGTATGAAAAAGACAGAAAAGTGTTGCCACAATAATGCCATTTCAAACAACAGTATCCTTGGGTTGGCAAGTTGCCAAACCTGCATGCAAAATAGGTTGAAGAAAATAGTTAAGATTGAACAAACCACTTGGTGGGGGGTGTGGTGGGGTGGGTGTCTGAGACATTGTGGCCTTGCTGACTGGGGTGGGAGCAGTGGACTGGGAACTGAAGCCCTGCTGTTGACGTGCCCTCTGTTCAGCATAGTGTTGTCGGATCTGCTGATGGTACAGAGCGATCTGCAAACATATGATGCTAGTTAAAGTTTAAATTTTGGCTTCCATCCATCCATAGTTTCCACTATTTTAGCAAATTTTTATACCTTAGGAGTAAATAAAATCCAATTTCCAGCAGCTGATTAAAAACAAAAGTCAGACACAAGATCTTAAATGGAACATAAACTATAAATACAAGGCACTAACACACTGAGAAGTCAAACACAAATTCTTTTGTTTTTACATTCAATGACATGCCCAAACAACTCAACCAGTTCCTGTGAAATATCCAATTTTTAAAGAAAGAAAAATTTGTTTATTCATGCTGATGTTCTGCAAAAGACACTTTGCATTATATTTTACCTGATAATTTTCATCATATTGACCATACTGTGACAGTTCGGGATTACTACTGCTGCCACCAACTACAGTCGCTCCTATATGCTCCATGCCACTCTCTTCTGAATTCACTCGAGGAAAATCTGAAGGCAAAACCTCAAAGAAATCAAAGAGCCACACTACAGAAATACAACAGTAAGCATACTTTAAAAACTTTCAGAGTAGTGTCAGTTATATAAAGCACCAAATAATATTTAGGTAGAAAAATAACATCTAAGAGAAAGAAAATGTATGTAAAGATAAAGTATTAAAACAAGATAATTCAATAGCAAGATGACAGCATTAATTACTAAACTAAAAGTTTTGAAGCTGAAAAATTTATCAATTGGAGAATACTCAGAATAGCTGTCAATGGAAATAGCATAATTATGTAAAAGTGCATATAATAATCAGTTGCAGCAATCCATATATCTTGGTCATAAGAGAAAGATGTCTCAAATATTTCAGGTGAACACACCCCAATGTCCCTACCAAGTATCAACTTCCTACACCTTACAATTTCTGAGATACAGCCAAACACGCCAAAAGCCATGACAACCTTGAAGAATGAGGTTGAAGGTCAAATTTCTGCATATATATGACACATATATGAATTATATAAATCAGCCATAGGATAATCTAGCCTTCTGTGAGCAGCAGGCCAAAATGTGAAGAAATATCCCAAATTTGACCTTCAAAAGGCCGCCATTGGTCTTTTAGTGGATGACCATGTGTACACAACAAGAGGAGAGTGCCCGTGAACGGGCACTGTGTCAGCTGACTGAGTGTTTTTGATTTGTGAAGGTGATTAGAGGACAGAATAATTATCAGGAAAAGGGCTGTACAGAAATACAGTAAATGGTAACTGAACAGCAAGTTCGAAAGAAATTCCGAAGCTGACAGAAGAAAAGGATAAAAAAGTTGTGCCCTGTAAATGGTATTATGAAGGAAAATAACAAGGTAATTGTTTAAGTGTAAAAAATAGGTTAAAACATATTTAAAGAAATACTGCAAATGCAATATCCTCGTTCGACCTTGAAGAAGGGGTCCAAGGTCAAATCTAACCACACAAATACATTCCCAGCCCATGACTTCCTATGGTTTACCATTCCAAACCTCTAGGACCAATTATAAATGAGTTATAAGCACTTTTAAGCTTGGCTGTCCTCATTTGACCTTGAAGGAGGGGTCCAAAGGTCAAATCTGACCATACCAAAAGATTCCGAGCCAATGATTTCTTATGGGATGGTAAACCCAAATCTCTGTCACCAATAATAAGCGAGTTGTAGGCACTTTCAATTTTCACTATCCTCATTTGACCTTGAAGGAGGGTTCCAAGGTCAAATCGGACCATATCAACAGATTCACAGCCCATGATTTCCTGTCTGTTTACCATCCCAAACCTCTGGGACCAATAATAAGCGAGTTATAAGCACTTTTAAGTTTGGCTATCCTTGTTTGACCTTGAAGGAGGGATCATTGAAGGTCAAATCTGACCACACCAAAAGATTCCCACCCCATGATTTCCTACAGGTTGGTTTATCATCCCAAACCTCTAGGATCAATAATAAGGGAGATATAAGCACTTTTCATGACTGACAAAAACACCTGTGGCGGCCATCTTGTTTCTCAAAATGAGGCCAAAAATATTCCCAGACAACATTTTATGGTTATTAATATATACTGCAAACTTAAGAAAGCTAGCTATAATATTTTTTTTCATCAGAGCAGTATAATGGTGAAATCTCTCTGTACACACTGCGGCTATCCAGTGGATACAATGATTTACTCAACAGTGAGAACCTGAAAGTAGCTATTGCTCAGCTATGCCATGACATAGAGGTCTGCAATTTCACTATGTTATAGCTGACCAAAAATTCTGTGAATAACATATTTAACAAATTACTCTAAATGTAATACTTTTCAAGTTACAACTGATTTACTCAACAGTGAGAACCTCAAAGGAACTATTACTCAGCTATGCAATGAGCTACATGTCTGAAAGTTTACTATGTTATAGCTAACCCAAAAGTAGGTGAAAAACATATTTAAGCAAACTACTGTAAATGCAATAGTTTTCAAGCTACAACTGATTTACTCAATAGTGAGAACCTGAAAATAGCTATTGCTCCGCTATGCCATGAGCTATAGGTCTGTAATTTCACTATGTTATAGCTGACCCAAAAGTAGGTGAACAATATATTTTAACAAAATACTCCAAATGCAATATTTTTCAAGTTATAGCTGATTTACTCAACAGTCAGTACCTGAGAATAGCTATTGCTCAGTTGTGCCATGAGCTATAGGTCTATAATTTCACTATGTTATAGCTGACCCAAAAGTAGCTGAATAACATATTTGCACAAATTTCTGTAAATGCAATAGTTTTCCAATTATAACTGATTTACTCAACAGTGAGAACTTCAAAGTAGCTATTACTCAGCTATGAAATGAGCCACAGGTCTGAAACTTCACTATGTTATAGCTGACCCCAAAATAGGTGAATAACATATTGAAACAAAATACTCTAAATGCAATAGTTTTCAAGTTATAAGTGATTTACTCAACAGTGATAACCTAAAAGTAGCTATTACTCAGCTATGCCATGAGCTACAGATCTGAAATTTTACTATGTTATAGCTGACCCAAAAGTAGCTGAATAACATATTTATACGAAATTCTCTAAATGCAATAGTTTTTAAGTTACAAGTGATTTTACTCATGATGGAAGTTACTGAAAAGCCCAAAAGTAGCTATTACTCACTTAGCTATTGAGACAGACACCCAACTTACTCACCATATTGTAGCTATGAAAAAAGTAGCTGAATAACATATTTTAACAAAATGCTCTAAATGCAACACTTTTCAAGTTATAAGTGATTTACTCAACAGTGATAACCTAAAAGTAGCTATTACTCAGCTATGCCATGAGCTACAGGTCTGAAATTTTACTATGTTATAGCTGACCCAAAAGTAGCTGAATAACATATTTATACGAAATTCTCTAAATGCAATAGTTTTTAAGTTACAAGTGATTTTACTCATGATGGAAGTTACTGAAAAGCCCAAAAGTAGCTATTACTCACTTAGCTATTGAGACAAACACCCAACTTACTCACCATATTGTAGCTATGAAAAAAGTAGCTGAATAACATATTTTAACAAAATGCTCTAAATGCAACACTTTTCAAGTTATAAGTGATTTACTCAACAGTGATAACCTAAAAGTAGCTATTACTCAGCTATGCCATGAGCTACAGGTCTGAAATTTTACTATGTTATAGCTGACCCAAAAGTAGCTGAATAACATATTTATACGAAATTCTCTAAATGCAATAGTTTTCAAGTTATAAGCGATTTACTCAACAGTGATAACCTAAAAGTAGCTATTACTCAGCTATGCCATGAGCTACAGGTCTGAAATTTCACTATGTTATAGCTGGCACAAAAGTAGCTGAATAACATATTTATACGAAATTCTCTAAATGCAATAGTTTTCCATTTATAACCGATTTACTCAACAGTGAGAACTTCAAAGTAGCTATTACTCAGCTATGAAATGAGCCACAGGTCTGAAACTTCACTATGTTATAGCTGACCCCAAAATAGGTGAATAACATATGAAACAAAATACTCTAAATGCAATAGTTTTCAAGTTATAAGTGATTTACTCAACAGTGATAACCTAAAAGTAGCTATTACTCAGCTATGCCATGAGCTACAGGTCTGAAATTTTACTATGTTATAGCTGGCCCAAAAGTAGCTGAATAACATATTTATACGAAATTCTCTAAATGCAATAGTTTTTAAGTTACAAGTGATTTTACTCATAATGGAAGTTACTGAAAAGCCCAAAAGTAGCTATTACTCACTTAGCTATTGAGACAGACACCCAACTTACTCACCATATTGTAGCTATGAAAAAAGTAGCTGAACAACATATTTTCACAAAATGCTGTAAATGCAACACTTTTGAAGTTATAAGTGATTTAGTGCATGATTTCATGAATTTTAATGCATTAAAAATTATTAAAAAAATTTATTAAAAAAAAAGTAAGACAGATCCAGGTCTCATACTCACACAAGAGAATCTACCTCTGGCCTAGTACATATATGCAAGATATGAGAGAAATCCCTGCAATAGTCACTGAGAAAATTGTGATAAAAAGTTGAAATTTTCACACTTTTGGTGGGGGTACCCCCCTTGTAATGTCTCTAGCAAACAGACGAACAGACAGATTTGCATGCCTTGAACAATTTTTCATCCTCGATAGATAAGGTATCTTTTAAAAAAAACAGCATGTCTCTAGGCCTTGTAGTTTTTGAGAAGAAGTTGTTCACGCGGACGCGGACGCCCACGCCGCAGAGTGATGACATAATGTCAGCTGACTGACAAGTCAGCTGACATAAAAAAAGGCTTTGAAGGCCTTACCCATATATTATATACACATACCAAATCTGAAGGGTCTGGGTAAAATATTTTTTTAAGTTGGCAGCATGACCATGCTAAAATCTAAGTATGAACAACATTTGTCCAGTAAAAGGGTGTTGGTGGGTTTATGTCACCTTCTCCCTGAAATCTTGAAGATGACAGCTTGTGTCAGGGACAACTTCTGTTTGTTTACCACTTGTTCTGGTGTTTGTCATCAGATTAATATGTTGATTTATTTCAGCAAAAAGTCCCCAAACTGGTTTTCATATCATTCTCATTTTAATTTTAGGTAATATCCACAACTGAACTTTTTGGATTTCTGTTGCCAAACATTTGTTTTGTTTAAATATGTCTTCTATTTACATCAAAGCCACTATTAATATAAAAACAATAAATAGCAAGGTTGGCATTTTTATCCAAGGTGGATTTTTTCCGCCTGGTTTTTTCCGTCCTAGAAAAATAGGTTTATTCACTTTTGGACTAAAAGGGAAAAAACCCTTTCTTAGCTAACAATAAATAGGGATTTTAAAAAAAACTTTTTTAAGTAAAAATCAATCAGAATTATTTCTAATTTTTTTAAAACTTTCTTTGTAACAAGAAGAAAGAATTTACAATATAATTATTTTTAATTTCTGACAAGCTACACTGTCATAAATTTATTTACTTAGTAGTTAGTATGTCCATGCAATGCATTTTAGTACTAAGCAAGAGCAGTAAAACATTTGAAATTATACAAGCTTTTCAGTTGTGTTTGCTGACTTTGCTCAATAAAAATAAGCTATCATTCTTCAAACTTTGTTACTTTGAAATTGGCCATTTAGTAGCTGGTGTTTATTACAGCAGATGTCAACCACAATAAACTCTTGATTTCATAAACCCCTCACAATAAATTTTAAGTCCATTACTTTGTTATTTTGCAATTGGGCATTTAGTAGCTGCTGTTCATTACAGCAGTTGTCAACCACAATAAACTCTCGGTTTCATAAACCCCTCACAATGAATTCTATGTCAATTGTTTTGTGAAATAAAAGCTTTTTAAAAACAAAAGCCAAGAGCATTGTAACACCCTCTGCCTCAAGAATCATTGTACACCATATCTGTAGTCAATAGAAATATTATTCCTAACTAGAAATAGGACGCCCTGTTGATAGTAGCTGCGACATATGAATAGAAAGAGGGTAGCATAGAAGAACACACATTATCATGTGTAATGTCCACCTCATGAACCTTTTGGCAAAATTGTACAGTAGTGTTACAAGACCCTGTTTCATTTGTAAAATATATCAATGATGCTTAAATATTTATTAGTGTACATGTAAACTAGACCTACGCATCAGAGAACTGATGCAAATTTGTATCCACCGGAAAGACAACTGACCAAAGCCAGTGAACCATTGTTTGACCTTGAAGGAGGGGCCAAAGCTCAAATCTAACATCAGAAGATTCCTAGCCCAAGATTTCGTATGAGTTGGTTGCGCATTGTAAACCTCTAGGATCAATAATAAGCAAGTTATAAGCACTTTTACGCTTGGCTATCCTTGTTTGACCTTGAAGGGGGCTAAAGGTCAAATCCGTCAACACCAGAAGATTCTCAGCCAATGATTTCCTATATAATGGTTTACCATCCCAAATCTCTAGGACCAACTAGATTGGGCCAACTCGGCACCAACATATCCCCAGACAGGTCATCACTCACGCCACAGGTTTTGATCGGGAATTTTTTAAAACATAATTACCCATTATTATATGAACTTCAGCACATCAATCTACTCTGTTTATATCTTCCCAAGGAAGATGGTGTATCCCCAGACGCCGAATACATAACTCAAATTATATTTTCAATCTTCCTGCAATGATAACTCTAAACCTATTTTCAAAGTATTTAAATGATTGATGATTGAATGTCCATTCTAAAATAATAATCCCAAAAGAGCATATCTGTTTCTATATTTGTTGACAAATAAAATATTATTTTTAACTCAACTCATCATACTTTTCAATCTTCCTTCAAAGTATTTAAATGATTGATGATTCAATGTCCATTCTAAAATTCATAATCCCAAAAGCGCATATCTGTTTCTATATTTGTTCACAAATAAAATATTATTTAAAAAAAATTATTTATATTATTATTTTATTATATTATTTTTAGAATTTGCAAATTGTTTTCAGTTATTCATTTCCTCTATACCTATATATGTGGTCCATATATATGCAACCTAAATATGTGACACAATCTCAGTTCTGACTCCCCTTTGTGTTATATGTAATGAAGCCCACCACCTCCCACCCCCACCCCTCTCCCCTTCTCCACACCTCTCTCACTATTACACAAGATCTGCAACCCCATTGAGTTCTTTGTTTCTCATCTGATATCATTAAATACCTTTGTTTATTTAGTGACACTCAATATAGCTGGAGGTCCCAGAGGTGGGTGGGGGGAATCCGGGTGGGGGATGTGGGTTGGGACTACAAAGAGATGGACTGCTACAGCATAAATGGTAAACAAACAATCTATATAAAAGGGGTACTCAAATACAAAAAGAATTGAGAATTTTAAGTATGTGATTATCAACTGAAATGAGTTCATAACTGCAGGAGCTGTGTCAAAATTAACTGAGGCAAGTTGAATAAAACTGGGCTAGTTGAGGGTTAAAAATCCCCTAGTTTTACTACATAAGGATATAATTTCATTAATATTGGGACTTAAAGCTCACTTAAAGTGTCCATTTTGTCTACTTGAATATGTTTAACCAGTTTCATTTTAAAAAGTTAAAAACTCAGCAAGCAGAGGTATAACACACAAAAATAAGTTCTTAAAAGACTAAGATAGCCATAACATTATTAATATTCAAAATTTAAATAGACCGGCATTTCCTTTTAAAAATTCAAAGATTTCAGCTCTATAACCCACATAGTTTGACAGTTCCTGGGCTTTAAAGTGGCATAATGTCCATAAATTGGGTTTCTGTGGGCATTTTACAATTGTTAAAGAGACCTTAGCAATTAAACTACAGATCTGAAACTTTTTGGGGGACATACATAACAAACAAAAATTATATATAATACAGTTTAAGACTTGTCACACTAAGCATTTCCAAATAACAGGGCAAAATACGGAAAAATGTCAAAAAAGGCACTTGGGCGAGTGTCTATGGCCCTCATACACAGGTTAAATGTCTACTAAAAACCTTGATTTTCGGCATATGTAAAAAGGACATAATAATGCATTCCCAGATGGGATTTCAGCTCCATCAATCACATAGTTTAACAGTCACAGGGCTTAAAGGTGGTAAAAAGTCCAAATATTGGGTCTCTGTGGGCCTTTTAGAGATCTCAATGTGGCTTTCAAATTAAAGCTTCAGACTTAAAATTTGTTACATACTAAGATTACACATAGAATATGTATCTAATAAAGTTTGAAACTTCTCAGACTTACCATTTCCAAGTTACAGAGCAAAATATGTGAAAAATGTCTTAAAAGGGTCACTCAGGTGGGTGTTTAAGGTCCTCATACACAGGTTAAATGTCTACTTGAAGCCTTGATTTTTGGTACATGTAAAAAGAACATAATAATGTATTCCCAGATGAGATTTCAGCTCTATCAGTCACATAGTTTGACAGTTACAGGCCTTAAAATTGGCAAAAAGTCCAAATACTGGGTCTTTATGGGGCCTTCTAGAGACCTAAATGTGGCCTTCAAATTAAAGCTTCAGACTTAAAATTTGTCACATACTAAGATTACACATAGAATATGCATCTAATACAGTTTGAAACTTCTTAGACTTACCATTTCCAAGTTACAGGGAAAAATATGTGAAAAATGTCTAAAAATGGTCACTCGGGTGGGGATTTATGGTCCTCATACACAGGTTAAATGTCTTCTTAAAGCCTTAATTTTTGGCACATATAAAAATAACATACTAATATCTTCTCAGATAGGATTTGAGCTCTATCAGTCACATAGTTTGACAGTCACAGGGCTTAAAAGTAGCAAAAAGTCCAAATATTGGGTCCTTGGGAGCCTTTTAGAGACCTCAATTTGACCTTCAAAATTAAAGCTTCAGACTTAAAATCTGTTACATACTAAGATTACACACAGAATATATATCTAATACAGTTTGAAACTTCTCAGACTTACCATTTCCAAGTTACAGGGAAAAAGATGTGAAAAATGTCTTGTAAGGGTCACTCGGGTGGGTGTTTATGGTCCTGATACACAGGTTAACTGTCTATTAAAGGCCTAAATGTTGGGGCACATATAAGAAAACACATAGATATATTCCAAGATGATATTTAACTTAGATGAGAGACATAGTTTGAAAGCTACAGTGCTTGAAAGTGGCAAAAAGTGCATAAATTGGGTCTCTGTGGGCACTTTTGAGACCTTAAGTCGACCCCTTTGGGTAAACCTACAGCCCTAAAATTTTCTACAGACAAGGATTACATATCAAAGCTATACCTAGCGCAGTTTGAGACTCATCAGAATTACCACTTCCAAATTATAGGGCAAAATATGTGAAAAGTATAGCAAAAAATCCCTAAGTGGGGGTATTTATGGGCTTCAAACACAATTTTCTCCTCAACTTAAAGTCATGATTTTCGGCACATGTACTAAGAACATATTAATGTGTTGTCAGGTAAAATTTCAGCCAGCTGAGCATCATAGTTTGTGACCTACAGGGCTCTAAGTGGCCAAAAGTCCAATTTCTGACCTTAAGGTGGCCATAAGTTCTTTTTTACTGGGAGTTTAAGGTCACCTTAAAATAGGGATCTTCCTTTGGGCACCCTTAACATGTGTACCAAGTTTGAAAAAAAAATATTAATTTGTTTTTGAGTTATCACGTCCACAAGGAAATTTCTACGGCGGCGGCGGCGCGACAGACCTGAATCCAATATATCCCCGACTTTCGTCTGGGGATATAATTATTTCAGCTTCATGCCTTTTTGCATTGGTTGGGTCGAAAATTTTGACGAAATCACTCCATCTTGCACGGTTAAGAAGATAGAAGCAAATTTCTGTTTTTAAGAGTACATTTCTTAGATACCCCATGGGTCGAAAATTTCAACGAAATAACTCTATTTTGCACGGTTAAGGCCAATTTGTGTTTTTCCATTTTGGGCAAAAATTTCGAAAATTCAAAATGGCCGCCATATGTGGGGAGGAGAAAATTTTTTGAAAATTGCCAAGAGTACATTTCTTAGATACCCCGTGGGTCGAAAATTTCGACGAAATCGCTCTATCTCGCACGGTTAAGGAGATAGAAGCAATTTTGTGTTTTGCCATTTTGGGGAAAAATTCGAAAATTCAAAATGGCCGCCATATGTGGGAAGAGGAAAATTTTTGAAAATTGCCAAGAGTACATTCCTCAGATACCCTGTGGGTCGAAAATTTCGACGAAATCCCTGTATCTCACACGGTTAAGGAGATAGAAGCAATTTTGTGTTTTGCCATTTTTGTGAAAAATTCTAAAATTCAAAATGGCCGCCATTTTTGGGGAGGGGAAAATTTTTTGAAAATTGCCAAGAGTACATTGGTCAGATACCCTGCGGGTCGAAAATTTCGACGAAATCACTCTGTGTCACACGGTTAAGGAGATAGAAGCAAATTCGTGTCTTGCCATTTTTGGCAAAAATTCAAAATGGCCGCCATTTTTTTGAAAATTGCAAAGATTACATTCCTCAGATACCCTGTGGGTCGAAAATTTCGACAAAATCACTCTATCTCGCACGGTTAAGGAGATAGAAGCAAATTTGTGTTTTGCCATTTTTGGCAAAAATTCGAAAATTCAAAATGGCTGCCATTTTAAGGGAGGGGAAAATTTTTTGAAAATTGCAAAGATTAAGATACCCTGTGGGTCGAAAATTTCGACGAAATCGCTCTATCTCGCACGGTTAAGGAGATAGAAGCAAATTTGTGTTATGCCATTTTTGGCAAAAATTCGAAAATTCAAAATGGCCGCCATTTTTGGGGAGGGGAAAATTTTTTAAAAGTTGCCAAGAGTACAATGCTCAGATACCCTGTGGGCCGAAAATTTTGACGAAATCGCTCTATCTCGCACGGTTAAGGAGATAGAAGCAAATTTGTGTTTTGCCATTTTTGGGGAGGGGAAAATTTTTTGAAAATTGCAAAGATTTCATTCCTGAGATACCCTGTGGATCGAAAATTTCGACGAAATCGCTCTATTTCGCACGGTTAAGGAGATAGAGGCAAATTTGTGTTTTGCCATTTTTGGCAAAACTTCGAAAATTCAAAATGGCCGCCATTTTTGGGGAGGGGAAAATTTTTTGAAAATTGCAAAGAGTACATTACTCAAATACCCTGTAGGTCGAAAATTTCGACGAAATCGCTCTATCTCGCACGGTTAAGGAGATAGAAGCAAATTTGTGTTTTGCCATTTTTGGCAAAAATTCGAAAATTCAAAATGGCCGCCATTTTTGGGGAGGGGAAAATTTTTTAAAAACTGCAAAGAGTACAATGCTCAGGTACCCTGTGGGTCGAAAATTTTGACGAAATCGCTCTATCTCGCACGGTTTAGGAGATATGACCACATTTGCCTTTTTCAGTATTCAAAATAGCCAATTACTCAATACATTTATTTAATTAATTACTCACTCATCTATGAAGCAATTTCCCCCCAAAAGCAATCCCATACAACCTATTAACCCAATGAACCTCCATACCAAATTTCAGAAAGCTAGGCTTAATAGCATACCTTAAAATGTCTGGAAACCAAAGAGATACTCAAAAGTAGCAAAGTAGCTATTACTCAGTTAGCTATAGAGCTATCATCACCAAAAGCAATCCCATATAAGCTATTAACCCAATAAACCTGCATGCCAAATTTGGTAAAGATAGGATAAGAACTGTTGCCTAAAATGTCTGGAAACCAAGTGGGACGCCGGACGGCGGAAAAAGCAAAAATAATATGTCCACCCCCCAGTGGGGTGGACATAATAAGGTTTACACATGTCACACCTGAGTTATTGGCAGATTATGAAAACAGTGAAATAAAAGATGATAATCTCTGTGCAATCACCTGGAAAAGTTGTTAGGTAGCTATTGCTTTTACCGGTGTACGCTGAAAATCCCTAGATTGAAAATCCCCAGATAGAAAATCCCCGGAAATCTGCAGATCCATAGAAAGTCCCTGGATGGGGCTTAGAAAATCCCAGGATCGAAAAATGCCTAAAAATAAAAAATAAATTCCATCTGGATATCAAAAAAAAAAAAAAAAAATGAATAAAAGCCCCTTTAAGATGCCATTAATCTTATCAACCCTTAAAGGCTTAAAAGGTGTTTGACTGGGTTCCAGAGCATACATTAAAGTGCTTAAATGGGGGTAAATCTGACCAGCTTAGTCTAGACTCTTCACATAAGGTTTCCCAATACCTCTCAATACATTCTAAAACTCTAAAAGAATAAAAGAGATAAAAGGCAAAAACATAAAATCGGCTATTTTATGACCCCAGTTTGACCCATAAGGGGGGATCCGGGGGTAAATCTGACCAGCTATCTAGACTCTTCACATAAGGTTTCCCAATACCTCTTAATACATTCTAAAACTCTAAAAGCAAGAATAAAGGAGATAAGAGGGAAAAACACAAAATCGGCTATTTTATGACCCCAGTTTGACCCATAAGGGGGGGTCCGGGGGTAAATCTGACCAGCTATCTAGACACTTCACATATGGTTTCCCAATACCTCTTAATACATTCTAAAGCTCTAAAAGCAAGAATAAAGGAGATAAAAGGCAAAAACACACAATCAGCTATTTTATAACCCCAGTTTGACCCATAAGGGGGGATCCGGGGGTAAATCTGACCAGCTATCTAGACTCTTCACGCAAGGTTTCCCAATACCTCTTAATACATTCTAAACTCTAAAAACAAGAATAAAGGAGATATAAGGCAAAAACACAAAATCAGCCATTTTATGACCCCCAGTTTGACCCATAAGGGGGGGTCCGGGGGTAAATATGACCAGCTATCTAGACTCTTCACATATGGTTTCCCAATACCTCTTAATACATTCTCAACCTCTAGAAGCAAGAATAAAGGAGATATAAGGGGAAAAAATGAAATTGGCTATTTTATGACCCCAGTTTGACCCCTACAGTTTGACTGGCTTTCTAGACTCTCCACATATGGTTTCCTACTACCTCCCAATACATTTTTTGGCTCTAAATGCAATACTTAAGAAGATAATAGGGGGTTCACATGAATTTTAAGCTTTCTGATTGGTACCTGTGAGAAAATCACTCATAAATCGGTCAATTTTCATCAGATTGCTCCCAAAATCTAATCAGCTCACGTTTTTGATAGTATAAACATGTGTATGAAGTTACAAGCCTCTGCGGTCAGTAGATTTTCCTGAACTGCGATGACGGGCGGGTGTACCCGAAAAAAACTATTTTTTGATCATGTGACCTTGATAAAGATCAAAGGTCAAACTTAAGCATGTGGAAAAATTTTCCCCCGCCTAAGGTATATAACTGCCAAATATGGTTAAAAAGCTTGCAATAATAAGGGAGATATTGAAGGGAGACCATAATGCGGCGGCGGCAAGGAAACTGACGCGAAACCAAATAAGCGCCCTTTCAGGGACGCTTAAATAGTTCTTTAATAAATCAATCCACGGAGGGCTACAAATCTAATCTGATTAATTGGAAACCACATGTATTCCCGGGAACATGTAGATTAAAGACTACAGTTAAAAGTGGTTTGTTTAATCAGTGAATAACAAAAAGGAAATGGGAGGGCCACAAAATTGGTTTGAAGATGACAAGAATTAGAAGCCATACCATAGACAAAGGCAATATACCAATACATTTGTCAATGGTATTGTATTGGGGACTTTTGGATCTGGGGATTTTCTAAGCCCCATCTGGGGATTTTCTATGGGGCTGCAGATTTCCAGGGATTTTCAATCCAGGGATTTTCATATACAATCTGCTTTTACTATGTCTAAAAATTTCAGTCCCTCAGTATTACACCCTTGTCACTTTGTGTTTTTAATCTGCATTTATACCCTGAATAATTTAAAAAGTAATATTCACTGTTTTAACTGTTTAAATGATAAACATTGATCCTGTATACTTTTTACATTGTTTAAAGTAACTTATCTGCTATATAAGGCACTTTATGCACTATTAAATCTCATGAAAGTTTTTTCCAGTTTTGGCCATTTTTTTCCAGTTTTATCTGGAAGAAAAGGGGGTTTTATCCAGTTTTATCCGCCGTCCCAGAAAAATAGGTTTTATCCGGAAAAAAACCCAACCTTGATAAATAGGACAAATACTCGAATGCAAGTCGCATAACAATGAACAAAAAACAAACCTTAACTTTTTGTACTCATTCTATCCCAAGCAATAATGTAATTGTATAAAACTTTTGCCCCATTTATTTTCTGTTTTAAGTTACCCATTTGCTCAAACTGCAACACCTTTGCATGGAGAAAACATTTTTTTATGGCCATACCTTATTCTTGTACGCAAACAACCATTTGTACTTTACTTTCAAACTGAAGCACCTAAACTTTACACCTATTAAATTGAATATTTTAATTACTTAAATGTAGCTTTTATAAGCTACAAGCTTACCATGTGGAACTGAATGCTAACTCAGGGGGGGGGGGCCACAGGACTCCGGCCAACGTCCAAGAAAAATAGACATTTAGTGTTGACCGAATACCTAGGTTGTATGTGATCCCTGTAGTGTTCTTCCGCAATCTTCCTTCTTTTGTCGTTGCAATTTTGACGATACCCCGCTGTAATACTGCGGGGAGGCAGGGTGGGACTCTCTTCAGTTCCACATAGTAAGCTTGTAGCTTATAAAAGCTACATTTAAGCAATTAAAATTTTCAATTTTATTGTGCTACAATAGCTTACCATGTGGAACTGAATGCTGAATCCAACCACTAGGCGGAGGGATTACAGCTGAGACTGGAAGTGTAGTCAATTTTTCTTGGATTTTGAATTAAATAGGTTAGAATGAATGTTTAGAAAGACCAGTCTCAGTGTTTGCTCTCGAGCACAATTTTGCGAGTTTGTACACACTCTGGGGCAAGTTGTTGCAAAACCAAATTACCAACGCATCTGCGCTGTCGCTACCAGGCGAAACACCCAATACAACTACTGACCAAAAAAATTTGTCTATTTTCGGAAGTGACGATGTACACATTTCCTCATAGAAATAGGTGAGAAAGACATGAAAGTGAGTTTATTTTATTTGATACATCCAGCTGACAGTAATTCACGCGAGAATTTGGGTATTCTTGTGAGATTTCAGTGCTTTTTGTCAAATTTTTAACTCGTCTACTGCTTAAGTTTCACCGGCGAAACAGTTGAAACAATTACTGACCAAAGAAACTCGTCTATTATCGGAAGTGATGACATACATATTTCCTCATAGAAATAGGCGAGTAATTCTCGTGAGAATTAGGGTATTCTCGCAAGATTTCAGTGCTTTTCGGTGATTTTTAACTCGTCTTCTATGCATAGTTTCAAAGGCGAAACAGTCAAAACAACTACTGACCAAAGCAATTCGAGTGTTATCGGAAGAAACAAATGTATATTTCTTCATAGAAAAACAGAAGAAATACAGTGTATTTTATTTTATGAATCCAGATAACAGCAGAAAAACATAGCAGCACCCAGCCATTAAGGCTTAGATCTGGTTCTGAAGTAAAATTTAAAAAATTGACAAAAACAGCATTAATTTATTTATTTGAACTTATAGTTTGGCATCAATTTCTTATTTTTAAAATAAAATGGATTTTATGCAATCCCAAAGTTGAACTAAATATTCCAAAATATCTTAACGCAAAATATGTCTCACATTTTTTTACATTTGCTTGCTTTTTCAAGTGAAGGGAGACAAATGTGTCTCGGTTTAATTTGTGACCAGAACAAACTTGGAAAATTTAATAGTAATTTAAATTTTTATTAGAAATACTTACCATTTCCTAACAGTAGCTATTTGTTGGAGCCATCCAACCCAATGGCCAACGCAGAGATGCGATTTTTTAAGGTTATATAACAACCTTAATCAAGCCATTGGGTTACAGTAGTCCGTCCTCCCGCCAATTAGGTCACATGACCTCATTGTTTACTTCATTATTTTTGTTGCAAGTAAAAGAATGACTTGCGGGGAGGCGGGAGGGAAATATGAGTGTTAGGAAATGGTAAGTATTTCTAATAAAAATTTAAATTACTATTAAATTTTCCAATTTTATAGCGAAATACCCTTACCATTTCCTAACAGTAGCTGAATTCAGCCTTGTAGGATGGAGGGAATTCTTTTAAGAAAAACCACTACCCAACCTACAACTAAACAACATGAGAACTTCACAATGGAATTTACAGGCATTAATAACATATAAACTTCCAACAATCACAACATACAACTCCCAAAAAACTGAAAGTATGTAGTTGTAGTTCTCACAACTGTTGACAATGTTGGTGTTGCAAAAGGATGTCATACATAGATATCCCATCTACATTGTAACATCCGACCTCAAGACAAGGTCAAACCAACCTGAAAGTGTCATCAGCATAATGCCTAATCCTTCCCAAGAAAGATTTAGGCAACATTAATACCTACTGCAATACAATATCCAGAGAGTGAAGATATCATATTATAAAGTAACAAACTATAACTGCAACCGTAGGACCCAATTTCAAATCTGACCCTAAGACAACAGAGGTTTTTCAGACAGAAATTGGTATACATACAATGGAATTTCCAATAACATGTATCAAGAAAACTCCTGTAAGGAAATCATCTATAAAAACTAAAGATGCAATCAAAACATACATCAATAGCTTCTGTGACTCAATCTTGACTCAATCAAGATGAAATAGTTGCCAAGAGATAAGTCTGTAAGAAAACTTTCAATGGCAGTAAAACAAAAGATTTGCCCCATCCCAAACCTTTTGATCACCAAAGAACAGAGAGACCCATATTGAGTTGAACTGTTCAAAGAGGCTAAAAGCTGGCATGACCACAAGCTTAATTGCAGTAGACCCATCCAAAGCCAACTGGTTCTGGCAATTGAAGGGACCAGAGTTACTTGTGACTCATTCTCCTTAACTAAAGGAAGAATATGTCCAAGCATTAATGTCATTCCTTTATCATGATTCTGTAATCCACAGAGACAAAGATCACTGACTCAATTGCAGTAATCGCAGTAGGCCCATCTGAAGCCAACTGGTTCATGGCCAAAAGCAGTTAATGGGCCAAAGTTACCTGTGACCAGTCCTCCCTATAACTAAGGGAAGGGTTCACTACTTTACCTGAAGTCAAAACCAAAGACCATCTTGAAAGGTAATAACTTCAAGAAATCCTTCCTCACAAGCTCAAAGGTTGTTTGATAAGAGCATGAAGGACCAATGACAAAATCCAAAACTATTGGTTTGTCTCTTACTAAAAGTTGCTAATCTATTATTTAACTCAACTTTTAGATACTTCTTGACCCTTTAGGCCTTTAGGTATGTCTCCTTGAACTAGTATCCAGGAAATTTGCTAATGTGGAATAGTGGGGTCTGAGATGTATATACGACTCTCTACACACCACTGCCCAGAAACCAACCATTGATTCTCAGATTCTCCTAGAGGAGTGCTCCTTCATGATTCACCACTTCCTCTGGAAATCTTCCATAATATTCATGCCTGACTTCAGATGCCAAACATGAAGATTCAAGTGAAGTATATTACTAAATGGTTGAGTCAATAGATTCACCCATTTAGAAGGGGTTTTGTGGACAGATCCACCAGACCCAAAACCAAGACATCCCTGGCCACCCTGGTACAATATGATGATTCTATACCTGTAGGTGGTCATCTGTTGAATCACATGAGGGATGAGGGCCACTGGACATAACTGACCAGACCCTCCCCAAAGACATTCCATGCATATGTTCCCCAAGCCCGACTGTCTGGGACATGAGACATGAGGACCAAGACCCTGGGCAAAATACACGTCTGTCCAGACTATCACAAGAAGTGTTCAAGCACCTTTTTCCCAAGCCTGACAGCAGACCTACCTAGGAAACTTGTGAGTCATCTTGTTGCAAACACATCAACCACTGATTGATGGCAGCAATGTCTAATTTGATTGAAAAACCTGGCGATTCATAACCGCTTTGATCTTTTTTGCTTTTATCTTCCTAGACAAGGAATCTGCCAGAACATGTAGATTTCCTGGAATGAATTTCCCTGAATCTGAATCATTCTGGCATTGGACTAACCCATGACTCTACAGATTAAGGTACAAATTCCCTGAGTGGATGCCTCCCTGGCTGTTCATATAGGCAACCACTAAAGAATTGTCTGTGAAAATCAACTGATTTCAACTCAGAAGCTGATTTCTGAATCATTTTAAGGTAACAACATAGCTTCCAGCTGTATAATGTTATGTTATGAGAAGTCTTGACTCTTCCTGATTCCACAGACCAATGGCTGTGGATGACTCAAGAAAGCACTCCAACCCATTAGGGAAGCTTCTGTGAATGGAGAGAAAACTGTGCTCCTGAAGGAGTGGTGAGTCCTCCTTCAAAATTGAACTATTGGTCCACCAGTGAAGATGATCCCTGAACCAAAGACCCAAGAAATGGGATATCCAGAGACTGAAGATATCAGCAGTGTTTCCAGATACCACTGGAATGACTTCTGTGCAGATAACTCAATGGTATAGTCTTCTCCATTGAAACCATGCTTTTAAAATGACATGAGCTTCCCTGAAGATAAGTGAGAAGCTTTCAACATGGTAACTGTCTTCCCAAGAAGACAATAGATTTCCTTTGAGTTGGGAAGACTAGACCTACCCTGAAGTCGAATTGTAACCAAACTTCGATTAATGGAGTTGGAAATAAATCTGATTTTTAAAAATTTGATCCAACCCAGGCTCTCGACAAGATGCATCCCCAGTGGGTGTATCCCTGGTATTTCTGTTTTGAATATGATGTCATTAGCCAATCGTCTATATACTGGCGAATACTGATGCCTTCTGCGAGAGCCATCAGCTTCAATTCTTTTGGTGGACTCGAGAGAGAAACTGTAGTAATACTGAAGGGTAAGGCAGTGAACTGGTAGAATCTGTAGCCTCCAATGAAGCGAAGATACTTGTTAGCCGAGACTACCGGTGAAGAGTGTGTACCCATAAGGTCGAGTGACGTCATCCACTCGCCTTTTATAGACGAATTCCAAATATTAAACATTCTATATTAAGTAAGGTACATGCAAGCTCATTTACCTGACCTTAACAACTACTGGCTGCCATTTCTTCCTTGCTTGTCACAAGAAATAAACTGTAAAACTCCAGCGATGTGACACTGGTGACTGGTGTTATCGCCCTTTTGTCGATCAATCCATAAACAGCTTCTATCAAAACTGCTGTTTCTCTCGTTTTTTTTTTTTTTTTTTTTTTTTTTTTTTTTTTTACTTCTGCCAACCTCACTTCTGAAAGGTCTGGCTGAACATTATCCTGTTACCAAGACTTGTATACTACCAAAACTTCCATAGGGCCTGTAAAAGTAAGATCCTCTCCCCTTTTAAGTAGCTGAGGAGTAAGAATCACTTGTAACTCTATTCCAGGGTAACTGTCATGATAGAGACAAAAACAACCTGCCCTGAGGCCTGGTGTCCCTTTATTAGTCTAGACTAGGAGCATGCTCACTTCTAGACTTACTAATCATCCTTATTTTCATGAAAATACTAGATGAAAATCCACTGAACATCTGACATGTCCAGCAAGAGAACCTCATTAGGAGTGAAAAATGCATTGTAGGTTTGCTAAAGGCATTCTAAGTTACACCCTCCTGTTGAGTCCCATGTTCTTAGACATGGTCAAACTGCAACAAGAAGCAACACACTGGTTGTCTGGACTGGAAATGCAAACATCATTGCACCCAGTCCAAGGCATATTGAAGTCTATAACATATCATATCATAATGTTCCCTAGGATCCTCTAAATTTGACCTGAACTGAAGAAGTGAGTCAATACACGCTTCCTCTCTCTCTTACAGTCCCCTACCAGGCCTTGTTTTCAAAGTGTCTGAAAGGTCATGTTCCTCCTGCAGACCTCCTGCAACTAAGGAGCTGTCCAGGAAAGTGATGTATGTAAGGAAGTCCAAGCAAAACTTCTTCCTGTATAGCTGCTCTTTAAAACATCTGAGGTTCCAAACTACTTGAAACCCAACATAAAAGCCACATTTCAATGCTGGCTGTTCACCCAAGGAATGTAAATGTGACCAAACAAGGGAGCATTCACAGAAACTGTGCCTGTTAAATCAATCCCTAGCCACTCAATAACAGTGAAGCAAAAGTAAAATAAGGAATATATTCCTTGTAATGAGATGAATCATAATCACCATCTCCTGACAACCTGAATTCTAAACCTTTTGAGAGGTATAGAAACCCGATTGTACTAAATTCTTGTGCAAAACCATTGATCAAAAACCTCTCCTTGTAGATATGAATGACACTCCCGGACATCTGACAACCAGAATTCTGACCTTCTGAGAGGTATAGAATACTCGATTGTGCATGGATGACTTCACACAGGTATTTCCTCTGGTGAATGTTTTGACTGGACCTCGACGGAAGAGTTTTCCGAAGAAGTAGTCTTTTCCTGCATTCAAAACTCCTACACGGTGCCGTGTCCATGGTAACTTAATGGCTGCCCCCAAGGGAGATTCCTTCTTCTGTAGCATCGACAATCTATTCGACTGGGATGCACACTGTGATAAAATTGCTTTCAACGCCTGGCTATTAGAACCCGACGTGAACAGCAATAACGGCCACTCGAATTGTCATTCTCATCCAAGATGGCGCCGTCCAGATCGCTTCTGTTATTGAAGAGTACATTCTTTCTATATACGTATGCTGCAAAATTATAGCTTCCAACGTCCAGCAAACTGAACCAAACGACTGGCAAGCTGTATAATAATATTATTGTTGCAGTAGGACCTTCTTTATGAAGACTTATTTCCTCGAGGTTGAAGATGATAGAGCTTTCGATGTCGCCATCCAAAAAGTCCTTTATTTACATAATATAATGCATACCTTCGAAGATTCAATAAATGAATCAGTTCTGTATCACATACATATAAAATATAAAGTGAGATTCACAGCAAAATCTCAAAAAATAAATGAAAACCTTGACAAAACTCTCCTAATTTCCAAAGACGTCCTTACTGATGATGGCCAACAAAAATAATGAAGTAAACAATGAGGTCATGTGACCTAATTGGCGGGAGGACGGACTACTGTAACCCAATGGCTTGATTAAGGTTGTTATATAACCTTAAAAAATCGCATCTCTGCGTTGGCCATTGGGTTGGATGGCTCCAACAAATAGCTACTGTTAGGAAATGGTAAGGGTATTTCGCTATAAAAACTGCAGTCTGCGTCCTGCTTACAGTGCCCCATTTCGGAAACAGGGCCTGTAAGAAGCCAAAAACCAGTATATTGAATGAATGACAGTACTGATAGTGCAAGGATGTTTAGGATGAAGAAGTGCAGCCATGCTCACTACAATAAACACAAGCCCTAGGCTTGAAAATCTCATTAACTTGCCACCCGAATGTTAAGATTATGAGAACACTTGGATAAGTCCTTAATACAAGTAAATAGTGAAATAAAAGATAAAAGACCTTACCATACATCCTGCGGAGGTAGACATATACCTAGACCCTGGGATTCAGACTCCTGAAGACTTGGCTGCAGAGGATATGCTCTCCCCCCCCTTCTTTTCTTTACGAGGAAAACTAGTCTGACGGGAAGGGTCTAGGACTTGTTGAGCCACTACTACTGGTCCCAGATACATATTGTTGTCGTTATCTGATCAAGTAAGGTCTTTTAGGTAAAAATTTGTGAATGTGTTGTGAGCTTTCCAGTGACAAGCTTGCATGATTTGGTCCACTGATATCCCACCGTAAAAGGCCTCAGAGGCCACCAAGGCCCTAATGTCATGCGCTTTTACTTGGACCAAGTCCAAGGCTTGTTGATCTGCTTGTTTGTAACAAAGTAGCATAGTTTGTTTTAGCCAAGAAGAAAGTGTAGCGGGCCTGATGTTTGAGGTATGTCCTTTCTTAAAGAAGATAAAGAGAAGGGATCGAGACCCTCTTAGGTCTTTGGTTCGATCCAGGTAGTACCTCACGGTCTACACCAGACACAAGGTCCTGTCTTCTTTGAATTGTCTATCTACAATGGTAGCTTGAGCAGGAAAAGTCACCATGACAATTTTTTTTATCTCGATTTATTGACTTAGTAAGTCGATAAATCAACTTAGCTATCTTGATTTATTGAGATAGTAAGTCGATAAATTGAGTTAGTTATCTCAATTTATCGACTTAGCAAGTCGATAAATCAACTTAGATATCTCAATTTATCTAATGGAGATGCATCACATCCAAATTTCTTTGATATGTGTCAGTCACACTTTGTCTCACTTTTGAAACAAACAAAACATGAACATAGAAATCATTCACCATTATCAGGGTAACAAGGTTACAATTAAGGGATGCTAACCTGACACAGGCATACCCAAGGTACTTTTCATAAATGAATGCTAGCCCTAGAGTCTGTCATCTTAAGATTAAGCACCATAAAAGTATTCTTATTGTATCACTTTTTTGTTTTGTTTTTTTTACTATGGGGAGTGTTTCCATGGGGCCGAGTCTTAGGTCAGCCATATTGCTGAGAACTGATTTGACAAAGGGCCAATTTGTCCATCTCCCTGTTTATGCATTCTTATAATGCCCTGTATCTCCTTTGGGATCTGAAAACTTATTGGTAATCATGTGGCCTGAATCTTTTGGTGGGTTCACATTTTACCTTGGTCCCCTTCTTTAATCCCTATTATGGTCCTTGATACTTATAATACTTATACTTATAATGCCTGTAGCTCCTTAAAATTGGTAATAGAGGTTTGTGATGTGAAAACAGCTTATATTACACCACATTGTGTGAATGTTTTGGTGGGGTATGGTTTGACCTTGGACCCTACGTTCAAGGCCTAAGGTGGTCCTTCATACTTTTAATGCTCTGTACCTCCTTTGTAATTGGTCCCAGAGCTAAGTTGATTTATCGAGTTAGTAAGTCGATAAATCAAGATAACTATCTCGATTTATCAAGATACTAAGTCGATAAATCGAGATAGCTAAGTCGATTTATCGAGTTAGTAAGTTAATAAATAGAGATAACTATCTCGATTTATTGAGATAGTAAGTCAATAAATCGAGATAGCTAAGTCGATTTGACGATTTACTAACTCGATAAATCGAGATAGTTAAGTTGATTTATCGAGTTAGTAAGTCGATAAATCGAGATAGCTAACTCGATTGATCGAGTTACTAAGTCGATAAATCAAGATAAAAAATTTGTCATGTTGGCCCTTCTACTCTTCCGTACTTTGCGAACCTTCTCTTGCTATTTGGTTTTTGGCTATGAAATCTGAAGAAGGGAACAAGGCAACCTTTTCTCATTGGCCTAGATTAGATACTTTGTTTGCAACCCAGGCATGAATTTCGCTGCGGCGCTTGCCAGAGGCCAAAGCTAGCAAGAAAGCAGTTTTGAGACTAAGATGTTTGAGGTCTGTGTCTTTCATAAGCTTAAAGTGTGCTTTTGTGAGCTCATTAAGCACAACAGAAAGGTTCCATTTTGGAAGATTCCTGGAACTTTTGGAACGATCCCTTTGAAAACTGGAGAGTAACCTGTTAAGGTCTGAGCTTTGGGAAATATGGAGCCCCGCTGGGCCCAAGGTGTCATCAATGGCTATCCTATAACTATCAATGGTCGAAGGGCGCATGTTTAGATCTTGTTATAGGTACATGAAAAAGTTTTTGACTTGTTTCACAGAGAGAGTGGAGAAACACACCGAAATTTCTCTGCACCATTTCTCAAATAGGGCCCACTTTCACTTGTAGATGGTCCTTATTGATGACCTTTGAGGGGCAGCAATTCTCTCTGCCACCTCCACAGAGAAGCCTTGTTCTTGGAGCTGTCCACTCCTAGACACCAGGCGTGGAGGATGTTTGAGAAGTGTTGTTGACACTGGTAGCTGAAGTGGGATCTCTGTTGACAGCTGCACTAGGTCCCAAAACCAGGGCATCCTTGGCCAGCCTGGAGCAATTACAATGATCAGGCACCTGGATTGCCTGATTTTTTTAATCACCCTGTGAAAGAGAGCTGTGGGAGGGTAAGCATAAGCAGTGAGACCTGACCAGTTTATGTTCAGAACATGTATGTCCCAAGCATTTTGGTCTGTGACTGGAGATACGAACAGTGGAACTTTGTGGTTCAGACGAGTGGCAAATAGATCTACACGAGGAGTGAACCACTTTTGACAGATCTGTTTGAACACCTGCGGATGGAGTGACCATTCTGTAGACTGAACTTGGCTCGATCTGGACAGAAGGTTGGCCATCACATTCAGACACCCTAGAATGTGTCTGGCTCTTAAGGTTATCTGGTAATGATGGCACCAGGTCATGATCTTCCACAGGAGAGCACACATCTCCACCGAGTGGGTTCCTCCTTGTTTGTTTTTGTAGGCTACTACTGTTGAGTTGTCCGTAGCAACCAACACTGTTTGGTTTTGACACTGGTCCTTGAACCTTTGAAGGGCCACAGAAACTGCCTTTAACTCTAGAACATTTATGTGTAGTTTTTTTTTCCCTATCTGACCACAGACCCTTTGTAGAGACTTACTCTAAGTGAGCACCCCAGCCTTCATTTGAGGCGTCTGTAAGAGTTGGATACTGTAGTCTTTGGGATGAAGGTCTGCACCCTTCATCACGTTTGTGGGATTCTGCCACCATTCTAGGTGTGCTGAAATGGTCTTTGTCCAAGGAAGGAGGCTGTCCAACACCTGAAGATATCTCCAGTGCTCCTTGAGGTGAAACTGAAAGGGCCTCATGTGAAGGCTTCCCTCCAGGACCATTTTTTCCCTTGAAGCAAGAACCCAATTAGAGACATCAAACATCTTGCAGTCAAAACATGTTTTGACTTTAGTCGTAGGATCAAATCCTGAAGTTTGAGCCATCTCTCTTGAGTGGGTTTTACAAGGGCTGAACCTAGGTGGTATTCATATCCCACGAACGAATAGCTGAGTAGGTTTTAGTTCGTGATTTCTCCTGATTTATTATCCACTCTAAGGACTCTGTCAGGTCTACCACTATCTGAGTGTTCACTTGTGCTTCCTTCTGAGACTGGGCCCTGATAAGCCAGTCTTCCAGGTATTGGTGAACTCTTGTCAGGGCCATCAGCTTCACTTCCTTTACAATCATTGTAAAGACCTGTCGGGCCGTGGCTAGGCCGAAAGGAAGGGAGATGAATGGGAACACCTGAGACTTGTGGCAAAACCTTAGGTATTTCCTTGAGTTTGGGTGGATGGAGATGTGAAGGTAGGTGTCTGATAGGCTTATCGACGACACCCATTCCCCTGGAATCAGAGAGGCCCTGATGGACTATGGAGTTTCCATTTTGAACCTTTCTACAAGTAGGAAGGTGTTGAGCCTGCTTAGGTCTATCACTGGCCTCCACCTTTGGTGAGGCTGGGGGACTAGAAACAGGCGACTATAAAAGCCAGGAGATTTTACATTTTCCACCCTTTCTATTGCATTCTTTGACAGAAGAGAGTGGATACAAGAGGCCAAAGCTAGATGTTTTTGATGGCCCTTGTATCCTGACTGAATCAGGGGAGCCCTGAACAGTTATGGTTTTGAAATGAATGGTACAATGTAACCATTGGTAATAATGTTTAACACATTTTTTGAACATTTGTTCGTTTGCCAGTCTCTTCTGAAAGAACGGAGGCAACCTCCTACTGGTAGACTGAGGGAATGTCATAAAGTCAAGTTTTACATTTTACATCGGGACATTATGCTTGAATTTAAGTTTTTTTTTTGTTTTGTCCATGCCTTTAAAGTGTATTAATCAGCAGTGAAATGTAGAGATCATTTGTTCTCTACCACGGTTGGTTTATGCTTGTGAAGTTTGTTCATGCTTTTGAATTACATGTATATTGATTAATAGCGAAAGGTGGGAACATGTTCTTGTGTGCTGTATGTGGTCAGTTACACAGTTGTCTCTGATGTGGCTAGTTGTCAATATGTATGTGTGGTGAAACTTCAGAACCAACAGCAGTGGTATGAAATAGTTAATAATAATACCAATTGTCAACATAAGAAGTAAATTTCAAAGGACTTTAATTGACTTCACTTTATTGAATCTTTAACTAGTCATGGTAATATGATCTTATTTGTACGCACAAAATAAAGTATTTACATATATATTCACATGTCTCTTATGATATTTTCTCACTCACACTATAATACAGAAATTGATTTATGTAGATTTGTAACATTATTTAGGGAAATAATATTATTATTTTAGCTGGTTCTTTGTGGCAGTTGTATTGGTTTACCTGCTGTTTCTTTTGATGTTGTGATGGATTGATGTGGCAAGGTTTCTGGCTGAAATATCAAAAGTTTAATTCTTTGATGATGTGCTTATATGGACTCCACTGAATGTCTGGTCTATCAGTTGCTGACATATGGCAGATTATATGGACCCTGCTGAATTATCAATGGACATGTATGGACACTGTCTTCATTAACGGTTGGATGCTTGACAATTTCAGTTCAATCTATATATTTTATATGGACATTACTGAACTTTGTAAATATTTTGAACTGTATATCTGTTGTTTGTATAATTATAAATTCCAATTGAATAATTGTAACCTGTATAGATTGTGAGAATATAGTACATTTGTGTAGTGTTGTATGTTCTTGTGATGTTATATGTGTTGTTATATGTTTTATTAATGTTTTATGTTATTTTTGTCAATCTATAAACAAGATCTGACTATGTTTGCTGCAGGATATATATAAATAAAACATGTAATTCTGCATATCGTTCAATCTTTCACCACTCCTCATCAGCACTTTGCGTCAGGGAGGCTTTTGAGGAGTCAATGGGAGGAGGGGTATTCACGCCCTCATCCCCTAGAGTGAGGTTGAAAACGACCTCTGGAGCCTCTGTTGTTCAATTTTCCCCTACCTGAGGAAAACCATTGGTTACTGCTTGGAGTGGACTGACCCCCATAGGGGTGTTTCCTGTAGGAGCCTCTTTTCTTGTTGTGTGGGGACCACGAAAGGGCTTGTTTTGATAGGGTCCAAAACCCTGAGATTCTTTAGGGGTGCCTTTTTAATTAGGAATTCCTCTCCCTCCTTGACAAACTGAGACTTGAACAAAGGAGACGGCCAAAAGGGCGAGTTCCTAAGGGCGAGTTCCTTGTCATCTCGAATCATCTAGGTTAGGTTGAAGAAGGGTCATTTCAGCCTTGCATCTTACCAGGCCTGTGTTACCCATGGTGTACAACTCCCTCTGGAAAATATGGACTAAGTATTTACTTAAGGAGGCTAAAACTCTCTGCTGAATGAGAATCCTCTTATTCAAGGAGTAATATTCTGCCACATTTTCCTCAATAAACAATGTTTAGATACACCCACTTACCAAAAAGCAATAATTTAGATTTAATTTTTTTATCACTTTGACAGCAAATTATAGTACATTGTACATGGTTGCACATTCATAAAAATATCTTAAGTACACCCGTGTACATCAGGGTAAAGAAAACAGTCAAATAATAAACTTGACTTTTAAGGCAGTAAAAATGAACCGAAGCACTATTCAATTTTCAATGATATAAAGTATGTTGATAGTTTCTAAAAAAATTTATTTAAGCTACAATTATGATATGTATACTGTTTGAAAGGCAAATTGTTGTAGTTTATGTTGCTTTTTATTTGACAAAAAAAATCCATTGAGTGGTTCCAAAGTTACAGTGTTTTTGCTACAACCCCTGTAAATATTTTCGAATTTCAGTGGTAATATTTTCTGGGGAGGTTTCCGGGGTTAAAAATTCAAGAATTTCCGAGATTTAGTAGAACGTGTCTCCCACTGCAAAAGGTATTTGTCATCGATCAGAGTTGTTGTTTCCAATTGTGTCCTTGCAGAGGTCACATTTTCTTTCGACGTGTAACGTTTCGAGTAAGATTTGCTAGGGTGTATTCTAACACTGGCCGTTTAAGATGGATCTAATCTGCGTAGCTCTCGTCTCATATGAAATTTTATAATATACAGCTTATCTTCAGTGCTGCTTTTATTGCATGTGCATCTACGTTTTCAGTAAAAAATCTTGCGTCCTTTGGTGGGTTTTGTAATTGAATAACGCGAAAGAGCATGTGCGACCTCGTGAACTCTTCACCTTTCGACCTATTGATCCCACGCATGCGCAGTAACAGGTAAACAATCGGCCATTTTTGTTTTGAAATTGGAATAAATAAAGAATTGCTGCATTTATAGACAAAATATCAATCATTCTTTTTACAAATACTTCTGCGTCAGTCTGACCCTCTAGTAAATATTATACGCGTAAATCGCTTGATTTCGACATAAATTTACACACATTTGTGCGGTTGCCCAGATATAGGCCGGAAATGATTTTCAAACTCAAGGTAACTATAGCAAGGTCAAAGGTCAAATCAAGGTCACACCATGGCGTTGCACACTTATACCCCCTAACGAATGTCCCTACCAAGCATCAACTTCCAACACCTTATGGTTTCTGAAATACAGCCCGGACAAACTGTTTCCCGCCTGAGCGCCCATCCAGACACCATGCGTGAAAACATTACCCTGACAGCCCTGAAGTGCTGAGGGGTAAAAACTGCATATTATCAAAGGACAGGCTACAAAGAAGCAATATAAAAACACATAAGAAATCTGAAACTTAAAATCGATGTGACTGCCTCAATACAAATGCTGTATTAGACTGCAGTTGAAACCTGATAGGATGTATAGTATTACATAAATCAAAGGATCAGAAATGCATGTCAACACAACCAGGAATTGAAACTTTTCAATCAACAGTAAATTTTTATGAAACAGACCTCTCTCGAGCTGACACATTTAATGTTTTCCTTAACGGGATTCATCTGTACTCTACTTGATTTACTGTTATACGCTTAACAAAAATACAGTGTAATAATAAATGATAATGAACAATATCTACACAAACAGTTTTCCCAAGGCTGGGACACACTGAAGATTAAAAAAAACAACTACAAAATTCATAATTCATTTTCTCCTGTCATCAGGAAACTACCACCATATTCAACAACAGAAAGCAATAAAAACAAATGAAACAAGAGCACTGGGAGAGTGCATACCTCTGCCAAGGCCCACCACCTCAAATATTGCTTATGAGTCCAATGATAAAACAAGCAATCAGTGCCCATGAATGGGCTCTGTGTCAGCTGACTGTGTGTTTTAAGTTTCAGAGTAGAAGTGACAGAAGAAAAGGACACAAAAGTTGTGCCCTGGAAATGGTACTGCTCAGTTACAGATCTGAAATTTCACTATGTTATAGCTGACCCATAAGTATGTGAACAACATATTTAAACAGATTACTCTAAATGCACTAGTTTTCAAGTTACATCTGATTTACTCAACAGTGAGAAAACTTGAAAGTAGCTCTTGCTCAGCTATGCCATGGCATACAGGTCTGCAAATTCACTATGTTAAACCTGACCCAAAAGTAGGTGAACAACATATTTATAGAAAATACTTAAAATGCAATATTTTTCAAATTACAACTGATTTACTCATCAGCGAGAACCTGAGAATAGCTATTACACAGCTATGCCATGAGCTACACGTCTTCAATTTTACTATGTTATGGCTAATTCAAAAGTAGGTGAATAACATATTCAAACAAAATTCTCTAAATGTAATAGTTTTCAAGTTACAACTGATTAACTCAACAGAGAAAACCTCAAAGTAGCTATTGCTCAGCTATGCCATGACATACAGGTCTACAATTTCACTATGTTATAGCTGACCCAAAAGTAATTGAACAACATATTTAAACAAAATACTCTACATACAATACTTTTCAAGTTGCAACTGATTCTCTCAACAGTGAGAACCTGAAAGTAGCTATTACTCAGCTATGCCATGAGCTACAAATCTGCAATTTTACAATGTTATAGCTGATTCAAAAGTAGATGAATAACATATTAAAACAAAATACTCTAACTGCAATAATTTTTAAGTTACAACTGATTAACTCAATAGAAAAAACCTCAAAGTAGCTATTGCTCAGCTATGGAATGAGCTACAGGTTTGCAATTTTACTACGTTATAGCTGACCCAAAAGTAGGTGAACAATGTATTTAAAGAAAATACTCTAAATGCAAGTTACAACTGATTTACTCAACAGTAAGAACCTGAAAGTAGCTATTGCTCAGCTATGCCATGATCTACAGGTCTGCATTTTCACTATGTTATAGCTAACTCAAAAGTAGGTGAACAACATATTTAAAGAAAATACTCTAAATTTGAAAATGTTGATTACTTAAATGTAGCTTTTATAAGCTACAAGCTTACCATGTGGGACTGAATGCTGTTCTCGGATGGCCGCAGGCATCCGGCTAACGTCTAAGAAAAAAAGACATTTATAGTTGGCCATAGCCTCAGGTTGCCTTTTCGCGGAACTCTGAGATTTCTTCCTACTTTCTCATTGCAATTTTAAACCATTTAAGTAATCAAAATTTTCAATTTTATTGCGCTACAATAGCTTACCATGTGGGACTGAATGCTGAATCCAAATGCCCGGTGGCAGGATTACAGCTGAGACTGGAATATATGCCAATTTTTTCTTAGATTTGAAGTAATAGATTAGAATGAAAGTTTGAAAATACCAGTCTGAGTCCCGTTTACAGTGCCCCAATCCCGAAGACCGGGCCTGTAAAGAGCCAAAAACCTAAATTGAATGAGTGACAGATCTAAAACCTGTCTGGATGTTTGGATGTAGGAAAGAAGTGAAGCCGTGCTCACTTAAGCAGAGTAAGGCCCTAGAGCCAATCCACGATAAAAACCAGCCCTAGGCTTGGAATTCTTATATTTTGCCACCTAATATGAGATTAATGACAACCTTGATAAGTCCTTAATACATAATATATACTGATAATAAGAAAAAAGACCTTACCTATAACATCTTGAGAGGTAACCTATACCTAGACCCTGGGATTAGACTCCTGAAGACTTGGTTGTAGCGGATGTGCCCCCCCCCCCCCTTTTCTTTCAGAGGACAACTGGTCTGAGGGGAAGGATCTGAGACTTGTTGTGCCGCCACCACTGGTCCCAGATACATATTGTTGTCCTGGTATGACCAAGTAAGGTCTTTTAGGTAAAATTTGTAAATGTGTTGTGAGCTTTCCAGTGACAGGCTTGCATGATTTAGCCCACCGATACCCCACCGTAAAAGGCCTTAGAGGCCACGAAGACTCTAATGTCATGCGCTTTAACTTGGACCAAGTCCAAGGCTTGTTGATCTGCTTGTTTATAACAAAGTAGAATGGTTTGTTTCAACCAAGAAGAAAGAGTAGCGGGTCTGATGTCTGAGGTGTGTCCTTTCTTGAAGGAGATGAAAAGGAGGGATCGAGACCCTCTCAGGTCTTTGGTTCGATCCAAATAGTACCTCAGGGCTCGCACCAGACACAAGGTCCTGTCTTCTTTGAATTTTCTATCTTCAATGGTAGTCAAAGCAGGAATAGTCACCGGAGACACACTTTGAGAACCTTCTCTTGCTAGTTGGTTTTTGGCTATAAAATCTGAAGAGGGGAACAAGGCAACCTTTTCCCATTGGCCTAGATTAGATACTTTGTTTGCAACCCAGGCATGGATTTCGCTGCGGTGCGGAGGCCAAAGCTAGCAAGAAAGCAGTTTTGAGAGTAAGATGTTTGAGGTCTGTGTCTTTCATAGGCTCAAGAGGTGCTTTTGTGAGCTCATTGAGAACAACAGAAAGGTTCCATTTTGGAAGATTCCTGGAACTTTTTGGACGATGCGTGTGAAAACTGGAGAGTAACCTGTGAAAGTCTGAACTTTGTGCAATATGGTGGCCCGCTGGGCTCAAAGTGTCAACAATGCCGTCCTGTAACCATCAATGGTCAAGGGGCGCCTGTTTAGATCTTGGTACAGGTACATGAAAAAGTCTGAGATCTGTTTCACAGATGGAGTGGAGAAATCCACCGAATTTTCTCTGCACCATTTCTCAAATAGGGCCCACTTTGACTTGTAGATGGTCCTGGTTGATGACCTCTGAGGTGCAGCAATTCTCTCTGCCACCTCCACAGAGAAGCCTTGTTCCTGGAGCTGTCCACTCCTAGACACGAGGCGTGGAGGTTGAGATGTTGTGGGTTGCTGTGGAACACATAATTGTAGGACTGTTTGAGAAGAGTTGTTGACAGCGGGAGTTGCAGTGGGATCTCTGTTGAGAGCTGCACTAGGTCCCAAAACCAGGGTATCCCTGGCCAGCCTGGGGCTATTATGGTGGTCAGGCAATGGCATTGCCTGATCTTTTGTCTCACCCTGTGAAGGAGAGCCGTTGGAGGGTAAGCAGAGGCAGTGAGACCCATCCAGTTTAAGTTCAGAGCATCTATGTCCCAAGCATTTGGGTCTGGGACTGGAGACACGTACAGCGGAAGTTTGTGATTCAGATGAGTGGCAAAAAGATCTACATGAGGAGTGAACCACTTTTGACAGATCTGTTTGAACACCTGCAGATGCAGTGACCATTCAGTTGACTGCACCTGGTTCGACCTAGACAGGAGGTCGGCCATCACATTCAGACACCCTGGAATGTGTCTGGCTTTTAATGTTATGTGATAGCGATGACACCATGTCATGATCTTCCACAGGAGAGCGCACATCTCCACTGAGTGAGTTCCTCCTTGTTTGTTTATGTAGGCTACCACTGTTGAGTTGTCCATTGCAACTAGCACTGTGTGATTCTGGCACTGGTCCTTGAAGCTTTGAAGGGCCAGGGAGACCCCCTTTTAACTTTAGAACGTTTATGTGTAACCCTTTTTCCTGTTCTGACCACAGATCCTTTGTAGAACTTTGATCTAAGTGAGCGCCCCAACCTTTGTTTGAGGGGTCTGTAAAGAGTTGGATACTGTAGTCTTTGGGATGAAGGTCTGCACCTCTCATCACATTTGTGGGATTTTGCCACCAGTCTAGGTGTGCAGAAATGGCTTCTGTCCAAGGAAGGAGGCTGTCCAGGGACTGAGGATATCTCCAGTGCTCCTTGAGATGAAACTTAAAGGGCCTCATGTGAAGGCGTCCCTCTGGGACCATTTTCTCCGTTGAGGCAAGCAACCCAATTAGCAACATCAAACATCTTGCAGTCAAAACATCTTTTGACTTTAGTCGTAGGATCAAATCCTGAAGTTTCAGCCATCTCTCTTGAGTGGGTTTTACAAGGGCTGAATCTAGATGGTATTTGTAGCCCGCGAACGAAAACACCTGAGTTGGTTTTAGTTCTGATTTCTCCTGACTTATTATCCACCCCAAGGATTGGGTTAGGTCTACCACTGCCTAACTGTTCACTTGGGCTTCCTCCTGAGACTGGGACCTGATCAGTCAATCGTCCAGGTATTGGTGAAGTCTGAGTCCTCTGGAGAGGGCCATTAGCTTCACTTCCTTTACAATCATTGTAAAGACCTGGGGGGCTGTGGCTAGTCCGAATGGGAGGTAGGTGAACTGGAATACCTGCGACCTGTAGCAAAACCTTAGGTTTTTCCTTGGGTGCGGGTGGATGGGGATGTGGAGGTAAGCATCTGATAGATCTATCGTCGATACCCATTCCCCTGGAATCAGGGAGGTCCTGATGGACTCTGGAGTTTCTATTTTAAACTTTTCTACGTGTAGAAAAGTGTTGAGCCTGCTTACGTCTATGACTGGTCTCCACCTTTGGTGAGGCTTGGGGACTAGAAACAGGCGACTGTAAAACCCGAGAGATTTTACATTTTCCACCCTTTCTATTGCGTTCTTTGACAGAAGAGACTGGATACAAGTGGCCAGAGCTTGGTCTTTTTGAAGGGCCTTGTATTCTGACTGAATCAGAGGGAAT
This sequence comes from Sabellastarte sp. h YS-2021, assembly GCA_964017235.1. Taxonomy (NCBI): domain Eukaryota; kingdom Metazoa; phylum Annelida; class Polychaeta; order Sabellida; family Sabellidae; genus Sabellastarte; species Sabellastarte sp. h YS-2021. Next base: position 146,506,214 of record OZ024928.1, read on the forward strand.
CTGACCAGACTTGGTTTTGAAATGAATGGCAGTACGTAGCCATTGGTGATAATGTTTAACATGTTGGATGAACATTTGTTTGTTTGCCAGTCTCTTCTGAAAGAACGGAGGCGACCTCCTACTGGTGGACTGAGGGAGGCTTTTAAGGAGTCATTGGGGGGAGGGGTTTCCATGCCCTCGTCCCCTAGAGAGGGGCCGAAAACGACCCCTGGAGCCTCTGAAGTTCGGTTTCCCCCTACCTGAGGAAAATGATTGGTTACTGCTTTGTGAGGAATTGCCCCCATAGGGGCGTTTCCTGTAGGAGCCTCTTTTCTTGTTGTGGGGACCATGAAAGGGCTTATTTTGATAGGGTCCAAAACAGGGTTCGAAACTAGCGCCGGTCCGCCAGTCCGAGACCGACAAAAATGTTACTGGGTCGAAAAGATTAAAAACTTTCCAGTCCGTGTGTCCTAATAATATTTCTTGGATCTACGATTCCGCCATTTTGTAAACAAAGCATACTCGTGGTATTTCTATTCAGCTATCTGATTAGTTTAAAATTGAGGCGTATCGCGACAACGGCCAATAAAAAGCTTGCATACATCTAGCAAGAGGGATCGAAGGCATTTCTTTTCTGTCTTTTCATTGGTTGTACAATGCATTGAAGATCTTTCCATTCAGCTATCTGATTAGTTTAATAATCAAGGCGTGTCACAACGACAGCCAATAAATACCTAGCATACATCCAGCTAGGGAGGAAATTCACTTCTTTTTTGGCGTTTCATTGGTTGAAGACGTGTATATTGTTCACAGAAATCTAGGAACTGATGCGTCATAACAACTACAATGAGAACGTCTGTGAAAGAAGAACCAGGAAGTAGCGAATATTTAATTTATGTGATTTCTATATATATAAGCATTTATCTTCTAAATGATATTGTGGAAATAGTGTAATAAACTAGAGATTGCGTCTTGACGCAGTGTATCCCCGGACGGGACATAGTTAAGGCGTGAATGTGTCGGGCTTGAGCCTGTTTCCTGGAGCACCAGGTCAGGATTCTCCATAGTACCAGATTACTTCCAAAAGCTAATCACTAGTTGTTTCACTTATATCTGTCTTTAAAAATTACATTTCATGGATCCAGAAGATCCATATAGTGATCCGGATCGCTTCCAAAACTCAATCATTTCATCCTTTTACCTTTTCAGACATATTCTAAAAATTTCATCGAAATCCATCCATAAGTTTTTGAGTTATCTTGTACACAGACACATCTGGCAGCCTGGATCCACATGATCCAGACAGTGATCCAGATTACTCCCAAAATCTAATCACTTGTTCTTTGTCCCATTTAAGACATTTCCTGAAAATTTCATAAAAATCCATTCATGACTTTCTGAGCTATTTGTCTTTAAAAATTACATTCACGGATCCAGAAGATCCAGATAGTGGTCCAGATCACTCGCAAAATTGAACCATTTCTTCCTTTTACCACTTCTTCCTTTTACCATTTGTAACATATCCTGAAAATAGTAAAATCCATTCCAAGATTATGTGCAAGCCTGGATCCAGATGATCCAGATCACTCCAAAAATGTAATCACTTGTTCCTTGTACCATTTAGGCCATTTGCTGAAACAATCCATCCATAACTTTTTGAGGTATCTGTCTTAAAAAATTACATTTCATGGATCCAGAAGATCCATATAGTGATCCGGATCACTTCCAAAATTCAATCATTTCATCCTTTTACCACTTCTTCCTTTTACTATTTGTAACATAGCCTAAAAATATCATCAAAATTCATCGTAAAATCATGTTGCAGGCTCGATCCAGATGATCCAGACGGTGATCCAGATCATTCCAAATTATAATCACTTGTTCCTTGTACCATTTAGGTCATTTGCTGAAAATGTCATCACAATCCATCCATAACTTTTTGAGGTATGTCTTAATACATTTCACGGATCCAGAAGATCCATACAGTGATCCGGATAACTTCCAAAATTCAGTTATTTCATCCTTTTACCTTTTCAGACATATCCTGAAAATTTCATCAAAATCCGTCCATAAGTTTTTTTGCTACAATGTACACAAACACATCTGGCAACCTGGATCCAGATGATCCAGACAGTGATCCAGATCACTCCCCAAAACTAATCACTTGTTCCTCGCACCATTTAGGTCATTTGCTGAAAATGTCATCCCAATCCATCCATAACTTTTTGAAGTATCTGTCTTATTACATTTCATGGATCCAGAAGATCCATATAGTGATCCGGATCACTTCCAAAATTCAGCCATTTCATCCTTTTACCTTTTCAGACATATCCTGAAAATTTCATCAAAATCCGTCCATAGGTTTTTTAGCTACAATGTACACAAACACATCTGCAACCTGGATCCAGATGATCCAGACAGTGATCCAGATCACTCCCCAAATCTAATCACTTGTTCCTCGCACCATTTAGGCCATTTGCTGAAAATGTCATCACAATCCATCCATAACTTTTTGAGGTATCTGTCTTTAAAAATTACATTTCATGGATCCAGAAGATCCATATAGTGATCCGGATCACTTCTAAAATTCAACCATTTCATCTTTTTACCTTTTCAGACATATCCTGAAAATTTCATCAAAATCTGTTCATACGTTTTTGAGCTATATTGTACACAAACACATCTGGCAGTCTGGATCCAGATGATCCAGACAGTGATCCGGATCACTCCCAAAATCTAATCACTTGTTCCTCGTCCCAATAAGGACATCTCCTGAAAATTTCATCAAAATGCACCCATAACTTTTTGAGCTATCTGTGTTTAAAAATTAAATTTCATGGATCCAGAAGATCCAGACAGTGATCCGGATCACTCCCAAAATTTAATCACATCTTCCTTTTACCAATTTGGACATATCCTGAAAATTTTATCAAAATCCGTCTGTCAGTTTTTGAGTTATCTTGTTTACAAACAAACAAACAAATAGAGGGCCCAAAATGACCCTCGGTCAGGTACTTTGGCGGTCAGTGGATGACCTTCAACGAAGATCTGTAACCGGTCAGCCTGGATGCTGGTACTCCGTCATGTACTCAACCTCAAAAGCCATTTTCAATAGTTTCCACGCAATGTAGTCAGCATTAAGTGTGAAAATATCTCCAAATATGCCAAAAATGACCCTTGGTCAGGTACTTTGGCGGTCAGTGGATGACCTTAAATGAAGATCTGTAACCAGTAAACCTGGATGGCAGAAGTCCATCATGTACTCAACCTCCAAAGCCATTTTCAATAGTTTCCATGCAATATAGTCAGCGTTAAGTGTGAAAATATCTCCAAAAAGGCCAAAAATGCCCCTCGGTCAAGTACTTTGGCGGTCAGTGGATGACCTTCAATGAAGAGCTTCAAGGTCTAATTTCTGTATGCTTATAGACGACATATATATGTATTATATATACCAGCCATAGGATGATCTAACTTTCTGTCTTGGAGAACTGGGCCAAAATGTGCAAAAATGGCCAAAATCTGACATTTAAGTGGCCACCAGTGACCTTGAGATTGAAGGTGAAGGTCACAAAACAATAGCGTTCGTGGCATTGCCCATATATACCCACATGCCAAATTTGAAAGTTCTAACTAAAGTATATTTTAAGTTATCGCGTCCAAAAGGAAATCTCTGCGGCGACGGCGGCGGCAGCGGCGGCGGCGTGACCGTACTGAATCCTAAGTATCCCCGACTTTCGTCCGGGGATACAATTATATAAATTAGTTCTGTGAAGAATATGGGATTTATGTGAGCTATTTGTGGCAGTTTTAACATAAATCCTCTATTTTCGCCATGTAGTAGCTTATCTGGTGATACAAATTCATCAGTAAGGCCTAATTTTTCTTTAATATTTCCAAAAATATTTAACTTACAAATGTGTTATATACATCATTGGAAAGGTATTTTAAACAGCTTCTGCTCGTTTTATTACATTTAAGTCCACGGAAAAATGGAGAAGGAATCACAAGGTTTTTTTTTTGTTTTTTTTTGTAATTTTTTGCGTAATTTCATTCCCCTATATGACATTTATTGCAATTTTTTTATAGTTGGACTTATTTTACTTATTATTTAAACATACTGGTGGATAATAATAAAACACTCATTAAACTTTTTCATATATTTTTGTACTATTTTCCTAATATTTTTGTACTATTTTCCTATTATTCTTTTTTCAGCCTCATTATTAGCTTTTTATGTTATAATATTTTGAAAAAAAAAAACATAAAATTAAGAGCATATTTCATTTTTGACAAACTGCTCTGATAATAAATATTAAAATTAGAGTAATTTATTTCACTTTTAAGAAATTGTAATTTTTTTGTCCCCGTTCTACAAAAATGGACCATGCACATCTTTCATCCACAATTTTTTTCTGTAGTTTTATTTACACCTCCCCCTCCAACATTGTTTCTCCTCATATTCATTCCACTAATATCTACCCATAAATAAAAATAATACATACACAACTATTTTCAAGTAATTAACATATACAATTGCTGGTGTTCTCAACAAGTTTCCAAATTTATTATCTAATACTTTACCAATTTTCTCACACAAAAAATATCTGAAACAACAAATTTTTTTCAACATATGTATATAATTTAAATAATCGATCAAAAATCATCTACAAAACTAACTGTATGGGTTAAGAAGCCCCATTTTCGCCCACCTTAGAAGCAATTTTTCATTCTCAGAAATGTTTACATATCGGACTGATAAATTTTCTGACGGACCAGCAACTTTAGCCAGTTGTCAGTCCTGTGGTCCCGAAACTATCTTGGCTTAGTTTCGTACCCTGGTCCAAAACCCTGAGAGTCTTTAGAGGTGCCTTTTTTGAGGAGGAAGTCTTCTCCGTCCTTTACAAGTTGAGACTTAAACAAGGAGGAATGCCAAAAAGGCGAGTTCCTGAGTTCTTGGTGTCTCGTTTCCCCTAAATATGGTTGTAAAAGGGTCATTTCGGCTTCACGCCTTATCAACCCGGTGTTACCCATAGTATATAGCTCCCTCTGGAGTATATGGGCTAAGGATTTGCTGAGGCATGTGAGAGCTCTGTGCTGAATAAGAACAGTCTTATTCCATAAATCTAAGTATTCACAGGCTTGCTCATATCCACGTTTTGCTGCTTTCTCAGGATTGGCACCTTTCTGGATCTGAGACTTAACCCTCTTAAAGGTTGACTTCAGGTTATGTTGACACTTTTCAAGAGTGGCATTGCAAGAAGATGAAGTCTTGGCGAAGGCAGCAGTAAAGTTGAGCGTGGAAATATTTTGCCTAGCTTGGTGTTCCAATTCCTTAAGAATTGGTAGGGGAACCTTGCCCATAGGAGCCCCAGGGGGTTTGGGAGTATTCAACTCTTGTATTTTCTCCTCATAATAGGGCTGTCCCACCTTGTACCACTTTGCAGTGGAAGGAGGAGGTTTGATGTATTTACCCTCAGGTAAATTAGCGGCCTCGAAATCATGCTTAAACTTATCAAAGGGATCTTTGATAACTGAGCTGAGTGGGAGCATAGAGGAAGGACCTCTAGGTCTGAGTTCCTGACGGCCTTTTTCATCATCCAGACCCTGACTGAAGTTGAGGATCTGGGCAGGGATCAGGGATGAGAGAATGCGCCTGAAGGTGTCCACTTCTTCAGCATATTGGGAGGGAACGTCAGACAGAGCTACTTCCTTATAATAAGGGGGGTCTGGATCATGTTGAAGTTGGTCTTGGTCAGAGAGAACCCCAGACGGCTGAGCCCCAGAGGGCTTTGAAGACCTGTGTCTGGCTACAGAGGACTGATCCTCCTCTGAAGAGGATGACACGTATCTGGACCTGACCTTATGTCTCTTTCTACTCAGCATGTTTTTTGGGTTTAAAAGATGGTTCAACAACATGCCTTTTGTGAGAGTGAGAGTGTTTTTTAGGTCTATCCGAGGCCTTCTTAGAAGGCTCCTCGGATACATTAGAATTCTGATCCGATGCGTTATGATGGTCAGAACCGAGATGTGGAGGAAGTGCAGGACCATAGTCCACTTCCATTTCCTCAACATGTGAGGTAGTTCTAGGTCTCGGAGGGGGTAGGTCCAGATTAACAGCACTAGTGGAGCGTCCAGGCTTAGAAGCTGAAGCCGAGGTCTGATCCACCTCTGCTTGTTTTTTAGTTGTCAATTTGTCTCGGAGAGACTTGAAAGCTTCCAACATAGATGCCTGGAAAGAACCCATTTGCTGTTGTAAATGGATGTTAAGTGTGTTACCCAGGGACTTTTTCTAAATTTGATTCAATCTTCTGGTGTAAGGCAGTACCTGGGGTGGGTGGGACAATTTTTGCTGGTGTTTTGATAGACAATGAACTGAAGGGTAGGGGCTGAGGACGCTGGGGTGAAGTAAATAAGTTATCTGCAGCACTCTCCAGGTCTGCATGGGATCCAGTAAATGAATCCACGTCATCCCCTAAAAGATCTAGTTCATCGTCTTTTGAACTAGTAGTGTCCCTCTTTTGCTTCTTAATATAGCGTTTTCTTTGTGAAATTTTTATCAGTTGTTCTTCTGTGAAAGAAGCACATATTTCATATGGACTTTCAAAAGTGACACACGGGTCATCACCCTTGCCAGATTCCCTACAGGTAGGGCAGTAATTATGTGCATCAAACGCAAAGCAAAAGTGACGACACTTACTAGATCTCAGCTTATCTTTATTCGTTTGGTGGGTAGACATCCTGAAACGCAATAAAAAGACGTAGATGAAAAGCCTGTACCGAGGAAAACTCAAAGACACCAAAATAAGAAAAAATACTTATCCTGTCGAAACAGAACTTTCACAGAATAAACTATGAGATATATTACATAAAATAACCAAAACTCAACATCCAACAATACGTATGTGCTGAGAAATAGATGAAAATATCTGTGTAAGTTACAGACGCTACCGATTCACGCGGCCAATGATAAAGTAGGAAGAATTCTCACAGAGTTCGGCGAGAAGGCAACCTGAGACTACAGCCAACTATAAATGTCTCTTTCTTAGACGTTGGCCGGATGCCTGCGGCCATCCGAGAACAGCATTCAGTCCCACATGGTAAGCTACTGTAGCGCAATAAAAGCAATATTTTTCAAGTTAAAACTGATTTACTCAATAGTGAAGACCTGAAAAGAGCTATTACTCAGCTATGCCATGAGATACACATCTGCAATTTTACTATGTTATAGCTAATTCAAAAGTAAATGAATAAGATATTTAAACAAAATTCTCTAAATGCAATAGTTTTCAAGTTACAACTGATTTACTCAATAGAAAAACTAGAAATAGGCCGCCCTGTTGATAGTAGATGCGAATAGAAACAGGATAGCATAGAAGAACACACATTATCATGTGTAATGTCCACCCATGAACCTTTTGCCCAAATTGTACAGTAGTCTTACAAGACCCTGTTTCATTTGTAAAATATATCAATGATGCTTAAATATTTGTTAGTGTAGATGTAAATTATTTCAGCTTCATGCCTTTTTGCATTGGTTCGGTTGAAAATTTTGACGAAATCACTCTATCTTGCACGGTTAAGAAGATAGAAGCAAATTCCTGTTTTTCTATTTTTGGCAAAAATTTGAAAATTCAAAATGGCCGCCATTTTTGGGAAAAGGAAATTTTTTTGAAAATGGCCAAGAGTACATTTCTTAGATACCCTATGGGTCGAAAATTTCAACAAAATAACTCTATTTTGCACGGTTAAGGCCAGTTTGTGTTTTTCCATTTTGGGCAAAAATTCGAAAATTCAAAATGGCTGCCATTTTTGGGGAGGGGAAAATTTTTTGAAAATTGCAAAGATTACATTCCTTAGATACCCTGTGGGTTGAAAAATTTCGACGAAATCGCTCTATCTCGCATGGTTAAGGAGATAGAAGCAAATTTGTGTTTTGCCATTTTTGGCAAAAATTTGAAAATTCAAAATGGCCGCCATTTTAGGGGAGGGGAAATTTTTTTTTAAATTGCCAAGAATACAATGCTCAAATACCTGTGGGTCAAAAATTTCGACGAAATCGCTCTATCTCGCATGGTTAAGGAGATAGAAGGAAATTTGTGTTTTGCCATTTTTGGCAAAACTTCGAAAATTCAAAATGGCCGCCATTTTTGGGGAGGGGAAAATTTTTGGAAAATTGCAAAGATTGCATTGCTTAGATACCCTGTGCGTCGAAAATTTTGACGAAATCGCTCTATCTCGCACGGTTAAGGAGATAGAAGCAAATTTGTGTTTTGCCATTTTTGGCAAAAATTCGAAAATTCAAAATGGCCGCCATTTTTGGGGAGGGGAAAATTTTTTTAAAATTACCAAGAGTATAATGCTGAGATACCCTGTGGGTCGAAAATTTTGACGAAATCGCTCTATCTGGCACGGTTAAGGAAATAGAAGCAAATTTGTGTTTTGCCATTTTTGGCAAAAATTCGAAAATTCAAAATGGCCGCCAATTTTGGGGAGGGGAAAATTTTTTGAAAATTGCAAAGATTGCATTCCTTAGATACCCTGTGGGTCGAAAATTTCGACGAAATCACTCTATCTCGCACGGTTAAGGAGATAGAAGCAAATTAGTGTTTTGCCATTTTTGGCAAAAATTCGAAAATTCAAAATGGCCGCCATTTTTGGGGAGGGGAAAATTTTTTGAAAATTGCAAATATTACATTCCTTAGATACCCTGTGGGTCGAAAATTTCGACGAAATCGCTCTATCTCGCACGGTTAAGGAGATAGAAGCAAATTAGTGTTTTGCCATTTTTGGCAAAAATTGGAAAATTCAAAATGGCCGCCATTTTTGGGGAGGGGAAAATTTTTTGAAAATTACCAAGAGTACAATGCTCAGATACCCTGTGGGTCGAAAATTTCGACGAAATCGCTCTATCTCGCACGGTTAAGGAGATAGAAGCAAATTTGTGTTTTGCCATTTTTGGCAAAAATTCGAAAATTCAAAATGGCCGCCATTTTTGGGGAGCTGAAAATTTTGGGAAAATTGCAAAGATTGCATTCCTTAGATACCCTGTGGGTCGAAAATTTCGACGAAATCGCTCTATCTCGCACGGTTAAGGAGATAGAAGCAAATTTGTGTTTTGCCATTTTTGGCAAAAATTCGAAAATTCAAAATGGCCGCCATTTTTGGGGAGGGGAAAATTTTTTTAAAATTACCAAGAGTATAATGCTCAGATACCCTGTGGGTCGAAAATTTTGACGAAATCGCTCTATCTGGCACGGTTAAGGAAATAGAAGCAAATTTGTGTTTTGCCATTTTTGGCAAAAATTCGAAAATTCAAAATGGCCGCCAATTTTGGGGAGGGGAAAATTTTTTGAAAATTGCAAAGATTACATTCCTTAGATACCCTGTGGGTCGAAAATTTCGACGAAATCGCTCTATCTCGCACGGTTAAGGAGATAGAAGCAAATTAGTGTTTTGCCATTTTTGGCAAAAATTGGAAAATTCAAAATGGCCGCCATTTTTGGGGAGGGGAAAATTTTTTGAAAATTGCAAAGAGTACACTCATCAGATACCCTGTGGGTCGAAAATTTCGACGAAATCGCTCTATCTCGCACGGTTAAGGAGATAGAAACAAATTTGTGTTTTGCCATTTTTGGCAAAAATTCGAAAATTCAAAATGGCCGCCATTTTTGGGGAGGGGAAAATTTTTTGAAAATTGCAAAGAGTACACTCCTTAGATACCCTGTGGGTTGAAAATTTCGACGAAATCGCTCTATCTCACACGGTTAAGGAGATAGAAGGAAATTTGTGTTTTGCCATTTTTGGTAAAAATTCGAAAATTCAAAATGGCCGCCATTTTTGGGGAGGGGAAAATTTTTTGAAAATTGCAAATATTACATTCCTTAGATACCCTGTGGGTCGAAAATTTCCACGAAATCGCTCTATCTCGCACGGTTAAGGAGATAGAAGCAAATTTGTGTTTTGCCATTTTTGGCAAAAATTCGAAAATTCAAAATGGCCGCCATTTTTGGGGAGGGGAAAATTTTTTGAAAATTGCAAAGAGTACACTCCTTAGATACCCTGTGGGTTGAAAATTTCGACGAAATCGCTCTATCTCACACGGTTAAGGAGATAGAAGCAAATTTGTGTTTTGCCATTTTTGGCAAAAATTCGAAAATTCAAAATGGCCGCCATTTTTGGGGAGGGGAAAATTTTTTGAAAATTGCAAATATTACATTCCTTAGATACCCTGTGGGTCGAAAATTTCCACGAAATCGCTCTATCTCGCACGGTTAAGGAGATAGAAGCAAATTTGTGTTTTGCCATTTTTGGCAAAAATTCGAAAATTCAAAATGGCCGCCATTTTTGGGGAGGGGAAAATTTTTGGAAAATTGCAAAGATTGCATTCCTTAGATACCCTGTAGGTCGAAAATTTCGACGAAATCACTCTATCTCGCACGGTTAAGGAGATAGAAGGAAATTTGTGTTTTGCCATTTTTGGCAAAAATTCGAAAATTTAAAATGGCCGCCATTTTTGGGGAGGGGAAAATTTTTTGAAAATTGCAAATATTACATTCCTCACATACCCTGTGGGTCGAAAATTTCGACGAAATCGCTCTATCTCGCACGGTTAAGGAGATAGAAGCAAATTAGTGTTTTGCCATTTTTGGCAAAAATTGGAAAATTCAAAATGGCCGCCATTTTTGGGGAGGGGAAAATTTTTTGAAAATTGCAAAGAGTACACTCCTTAGATACCCTGTGGGTCGAAAATTTCGACGAAATCGCTCTATCTCACACGGTTAAGGAGATAGAAGGAAATTTGTGTTTTGCCATTTTTGGCAAAAATTCGAAAATTCAAAATGGCCGCCATTTTTGGGGAGGGGAAAATTTTTTGAAAATTGCAAATATTACATTCCTTAGATACCCTGTGGGTCGAAAATTTCCACGAAATCGCTCTATCTCGCACGGTTAAGGAGATAGAAGCAAATTTGTGTTTTGCCATTTTTGGCAAAAATTCGAAAATTCAAAATGGCCGCCATTTTTGGGGAGGGGAAAATTTTTGGAAAATTGCAAAGATTGCATTCCTTAGATACCCTGTAGGTCGAAAATTTCGACGAAATCACTCTATCTCGCACGGTTAAGGAGATAGGAGCAAATTTGTGTTTTGCCATTTTTGGCAAAAATTCGAAAATTTAAAATGGCCGCCATTTTTGGGGAGGGGAAAATTTTTTGAAAATTGTAAATATTACATTCCTTAGATACCCTGTGGGTCGAAAATTTCGACGAAATCGCTCTATCTCGCACGGTTAAGGAGATAGAAGGAAATTTGTGTTTTGCCATTTTTGGCAAAAATTCTAAAATTCAAAATGGCCGCCATTTTTGGGGAGGGGAAAATTTTTTGAAAATTGCAAAGAGTACACTCCTTAGATACCCTGTGGGTCGAAAATTTCGACGAAATCGCTCTATCTCGCACGGTTAAGGAGATAGAAGCAAATTTGTGTTTTGCCATTTTTGGCAAAAATTCGAAAATTCAAAATGGCCGCCATTTTTGGGGAGGGGAAATTTTTTTTGAAAATTGCAAAGAGTACACTCCTCAGATACCCTGTGGGTCGAAAATTTTGCCGAAATCGCTCTATCTCGCACGGTTAAGGAGATAGAAGCAAATTAGTGTTTTGCCATTTTTGGCAAAAATTCGAAAATTCAAAATGGCCGCCATTTTTGGGGAGGGGAAAATTTTTTGAAAATTGCAAATATTACATTCCTTAGATACCCTGTGGGTCGAAAATTTCGACGAAATCGCTCTATCTCGCACGGTTAAGGAGATAGAAGCAAATTAGTGTTTTGCCATTTTTGGCAAAAATTGGAAAATTCAAAATGGCCGCCATTTTTGGGGAGGGGAAAATTTTTTGAAAATTACCAAGAGTACAATGCTCAGATACCCTGTGGGTCGAAAATTTCGACGAAATCGCTCTATCTCGCACGGTTAAGGAGATAGAAGCAAATTTGTGTTTTGCCATTTTTGGCAAAAATTCGAAAATTCAAAATGGCCGCCATTTTTGGGGAGCTGAAAATTTTGGGAAAATTGCAAAGATTGCATTCCTTAGATACCCTGTGGGTCGAAAATTTCGACGAAATCGCTCTATCTCGCACGGTTAAGGAGATAGAAGCAAATTTGTGTTTTGCCATTTTTGGCAAAAATTCGAAAATTCAAAATGGCCGCCATTTTTGGGGAGGGGAAAATTTTTTTAAAATTACCAAGAGTATAATGCTCAGATACCCTGTGGGTCGAAAATTTTGACGAAATCGCTCTATCTGGCACGGTTAAGGAAATAGAAGCAAATTTGTGTTTTGCCATTTTTGGCAAAAATTCGAAAATTCAAAATGGCCGCCAATTTTGGGGAGGGGAAAATTTTTTGAAAATTGCAAAGATTACATTCCTTAGATACCCTGTGGGTCGAAAATTTCGACGAAATCGCTCTATCTCGCACGGTTAAGGAGATAGAAGCAAATTAGTGTTTTGCCATTTTTGGCAAAAATTGGAAAATTCAAAATGGCCGCCATTTTTGGGGAGGGGAAAATTTTTTGAAAATTGCAAAGAGTACACTCATCAGATACCCTGTGGGTCGAAAATTTCGACGAAATCGCTCTATCTCGCACGGTTAAGGAGATAGAAACAAATTTGTGTTTTGCCATTTTTGGCAAAAATTCGAAAATTCAAAATGGCCGCCATTTTTGGGGAGGGGAAAATTTTTTGAAAATTGCAAATATTACATTCCTTAGATACCCTGTGGGTCGAAAATTTCCACGAAATCGCTCTATCTCGCACGGTTAAGGAGATAGAAGCAAATTTGTGTTTTGCCATTTTTGGCAAAAATTCGAAAATTCAAAATGGCCGCCATTTTTGGGGAGGGGAAAATTTTTTGAAAATTGCAAAGAGTACACTCCTTAGATACCCTGTGGGTTGAAAATTTCGACGAAATCGCTCTATCTCACACGGTTAAGGAGATAGAAGCAAATTTGTGTTTTGCCATTTTTGGCAAAAATTCGAAAATTCAAAATGGCCGCCATTTTTGGGGAGGGGAAAATTTTTTGAAAATTGCAAATATTACATTCCTTAGATACCCTGTGGGTCGAAAATTTCCACGAAATCGCTCTATCTCGCACGGTTAAGGAGATAGAAGCAAATTTGTGTTTTGCCATTTTTGGCAAAAATTCGAAAATTCAAAATGGCCGCCATTTTTGGGGAGGGGAAAATTTTTGGAAAATTGCAAAGATTGCATTCCTTAGATACCCTGTAGGTCGAAAATTTCGACGAAATCACTCTATCTCGCACGGTTAAGGAGATAGAAGGAAATTTGTGTTTTGCCATTTTTGGCAAAAATTCGAAAATTTAAAATGGCCGCCATTTTTGGGGAGGGGAAAATTTTTTGAAAATTGCAAATATTACATTCCTCACATACCCTGTGGGTCGAAAATTTCGACGAAATCGCTCTATCTCGCACGGTTAAGGAGATAGAAACAAATTTGTGTTTTGCCATTTTTGGCAAAAATTGGAAAATTCAAAATGGCCGCCATTTTTGGGGAGGGGAAAATTTTTTGAAAATTGCAAAGAGTACACTCCTTAGATACCCTGTGGGTCGAAAATTTCGACGAAATCGCTCTATCTCACACGGTTAAGGAGATAGAAGGAAATTTGTGTTTTGCCATTTTTGGCAAAAATTCGAAAATTCAAAATGGCCGCCATTTTTGGGGAGGGGAAAATTTTTTGAAAATTGCAAATATTACATTCCTTAGATACCCTGTGGGTCGAAAATTTCCACGAAATCGCTCTATCTCGCACGGTTAAGGAGATAGAAGCAAATTTGTGTTTGGCCATTTTTGGCAAAAATTCGAAAATTCAAAATGGCCGCCATTTTTGGGGAGGGGAAAATTTTTTGAAAATTGCAAAGATTGCATTCCTTAGATACCCTGTAGGTCGAAAATTTCGACGAAATCACTCTATCTCGCACGGTTAAGGAGATAGGAGCAAATTTGTGTTTTGCCATTTTTGGCAAAAATTCGAAAATTTAAAATGGCCGCCATTTTTGGGGAGGGGAAAATTTTTTGAAAATTGCAAATATTACATTCCTTAGATACCCTGTGGGTCGAAAATTTCGACGAAATCGCTCTATCTCGCACGGTTAAGGAGATAGAAGCAAATTTGTGTTTTGCCATTTTTGGCAAAAATTCTAAAATTCAAAATGGCCGCCATTTTTGGGGAGGGGAAAATTTTTTGAAAATTGCAAAGAGTACACTCCTTAGATACCCTGTGGGTCGAAAATTTCGACGAAATCGCTCTATCTCGCACGGTTAAGGAGATAGAAGCAAATTTGTGTTTTGCCATTTTTGGCAAAAATTCGAAAATTCAAAATGGCCGCCATTTTTGGGGAGGGGAAAATTTTTTTAAAATTACCAAGAGTATAATGCTCAGATACCCTGTGGGTCGAAAATTTTGACGAAATCGCTCTATCTGGCACGGTTAAGGAAATAGAAGCAAATTTGTGTTTTGCCATTTTTGGCAAAAATTCGAAAATTCAAAATGGCCGCCAATTTTGGGGAGGGGAAAATTTTTTGAAAATTGCAAAGATTACATTCCTTAGATACCCTGTGGGTCGAAAATTTCGACGAAATCGCTCTATCTCGCACGGTTAAGGAGATAGAAGCAAATTAGTGTTTTGCCATTTTTGGCAAAAATTGGAAAATTCAAAATGGCCGCCATTTTTGGGGAGGGGAAAATTTTTTGAAAATTGCAAAGAGTACACTCATCAGATACCCTGTGGGTCGAAAATTTCGACGAAATCGCTCTATCTCGCACGGTTAAGGAGATAGAAACAAATTTGTGTTTTGCCATTTTTGGCAAAAATTCGAAAATTCAAAATGGCCGCCATTTTTGGGGAGGGGAAAATTTTTTGAAAATTGCAAAGAGTACACTCCTTAGATACCCTGTGGGTTGAAAATTTCGACGAAATCGCTCTATCTCACACGGTTAAGGAGATAGAAGGAAATTTGTGTTTTGCCATTTTTGGTAAAAATTCGAAAATTCAAAATGGCCGCCATTTTTGGGGAGGGGAAAATTTTTTGAAAATTGCAAATATTACATTCCTTAGATACCCTGTGGGTCGAAAATTTCCACGAAATCGCTCTATCTCGCACGGTTAAGGAGATAGAAGCAAATTTGTGTTTTGCCATTTTTGGCAAAAATTCGAAAATTCAAAATGGCCGCCATTTTTGGGGAGGGGAAAATTTTTTGAAAATTGCAAAGAGTACACTCCTTAGATACCCTGTGGGTTGAAAATTTCGACGAAATCGCTCTATCTCACACGGTTAAGGAGATAGAAGCAAATTTGTGTTTTGCCATTTTTGGCAAAAATTCGAAAATTCAAAATGGCCGCCATTTTTGGGGAGGGGAAAATTTTTTGAAAATTGCAAAGATTACATTCCTTAGATACCCTGTGGGTCGAAAATTTCCACGAAATCGCTCTATCTCGCACGGTTAAGGAGATAGAAGCAAATTTGTGTTTTGCCATTTTTGGCAAAAATTCGAAAATTCAAAATGGCCGCCATTTTTGGGGAGGGGAAAATTTTTGGAAAATTGCAAAGATTGCATTCCTTAGATACCCTGTAGGTCGAAAATTTCGACGAAATCACTCTATCTCGCACGGTTAAGGAGATAGAAGGAAATTTGTGTTTTGCCATTTTTGGCAAAAATTCGAAAATTTAAAATGGCCGCCATTTTTGGGGAGGGGAAAATTTTTTGAAAATTGCAAATATTACATTCCTCACATACCCTGTGGGTCGAAAATTTCGACGAAATCGCTCTATCTCGCACGGTTAAGGAGATAGAAGCAAATTAGTGTTTTGCCATTTTTGGCAAAAATTGGAAAATTCAAAATGGCCGCCATTTTTGGGGAGGGGAAAATTTTTTGAAAATTGCAAAGAGTACACTCCTTAGATACCCTGTGGGTCGAAAATTTCGACGAAATCGCTCTATCTCACACGGTTAAGGAGATAGAAGGAAATTTGTGTTTTGCCATTTTTGGCAAAAATTCGAAAATTCAAAATGGCCGCCATTTTTGGGGAGGGGAAAATTTTTTGAAAATTGCAAATATTACATTCCTTAGATACCCTGTGGGTCGAAAATTTCCACGAAATCGCTCTATCTCGCACGGTTAAGGAGATAGAAGCAAATTTGTGTTTTGCCATTTTTGGCAAAAATTCGAAAATTCAAAATGGCCGCCATTTTTGGGGAGGGGAAAATTTTTTGAAAATTGCAAAGAGTACACTCCTTAGATACCCTGTGGGTTGAAAATTTCGACGAAATCGCTCTATCTCACACGGTTAAGGAGATAGAAGCAAATTTGTGTTTTGCCATTTTTGGCAAAAATTCGAAAATTCAAAATGGCCGCCATTTTTGGGGAGGGGAAAATTTTTTGAAAATTGCAAATATTACATTCCTTAGATACCCTGTGGGTCGAAAATTTCCACGAAATCGCTCTATCTCGCACGGTTAAGGAGATAGAAGCAAATTTGTGTTTTGCCATTTTTGGCAAAAATTCGAAAATTCAAAATGGCCGCCATTTTTGGGGAGGGGAAAATTTTTGGAAAATTGCAAAGATTGCATTCCTTAGATACCCTGTAGGTCGAAAATTTCGACGAAATCACTCTATCTCGCACGGTTAAGGAGATAGAAGGAAATTTGTGTTTTGCCATTTTTGGCAAAAATTCGAAAATTTAAAATGGCCGCCATTTTTGGGGAGGGGAAAATTTTTTGAAAATTGCAAATATTACATTCCTCACATACCCTGTGGGTCGAAAATTTCGACGAAATCGCTCTATCTCGCACGGTTAAGGAGATAGAAACAAATTTGTGTTTTGCCATTTTTGGCAAAAATTGGAAAATTCAAAATGGCCGCCATTTTTGGGGAGGGGAAAATTTTTTGAAAATTGCAAAGAGTACACTCCTTAGATACCCTGTGGGTCGAAAATTTCGACGAAATCGCTCTATCTCACACGGTTAAGGAGATAGAAGGAAATTTGTGTTTTGCCATTTTTGGCAAAAATTCGAAAATTCAAAATGGCCGCCATTTTTGGGGAGGGGAAAATTTTTTGAAAATTGCAAATATTACATTCCTTAGATACCCTGTGGGTCGAAAATTTCCACGAAATCGCTCTATCTCGCACGGTTAAGGAGATAGAAGCAAATTTGTGTTTGGCCATTTTTGGCAAAAATTCGAAAATTCAAAATGGCCGCCATTTTTGGGGAGGGGAAAATTTTTTGAAAATTGCAAAGATTGCATTCCTTAGATACCCTGTAGGTCG
This sequence comes from Sabellastarte sp. h YS-2021, assembly GCA_964017235.1. Classification (NCBI taxonomy): domain Eukaryota; kingdom Metazoa; phylum Annelida; class Polychaeta; order Sabellida; family Sabellidae; genus Sabellastarte; species Sabellastarte sp. h YS-2021. The sequence goes on from OZ024928.1 coordinate 146,523,530, forward strand.
AAAATTTCGACGAAATCACTCTATCTCGCACGGTTAAGGAGATAGGAGCAAATTTGTGTTTTGCCATTTTTGGCAAAAATTCGAAAATTTAAAATGGCCGCCATTTTTGGGGAGGGGAAAATTTTTTGAAAATTGCAAATATTACATTCCTTAGATACCCTGTGGGTCGAAAATTTCGACGAAATCGCTCTATCTCGCACGGTTAAGGAGATAGGAGCAAATTTGTGTTTTGCCATTTTTGGCAAAAATTCTAAAATTCAAAATGGCCGCCATTTTTGGGGAGGGGAAAATTTTTTGAAAATTGCAAAGAGTACACTCCTTAGATACCCTGTGGGTCGAAAATTTCGACGAAATCGCTCTATCTCGCACGGTTAAGGAGATAGAAGCAAATTTGTGTTTTGCCATTTTTGGCAAAAATTCGAAAATTCAAAATGGCCGCCATTTTTGGGGAGGGGAAATTTTTTTGAAAATTGCAAAGAGTACACTCCTCAGATACCCTGTGGGTCGAAAATTTTGCCGAAATCGCTCTATCTCGCACGGTTAAGGAGATAGAAGCAAATTAGTGTTTTGCCATTTTTGGCAAAAATTCGAAAATTCAAAATGGCCGCCATTTTTGGGGAGGGGAAAATTTTTTGAAAATTGCAAAGAGTACACTCCTCAGATACCCTGTGGGTCGAAAATTTTGCCGAAATCGCTCTATCTCGCACGGTTAAGGAGATAGGAGCAAATTACTCAAAAGTAGTACTGAAAATACACAATGAAGTACCTAAATGGCTATTACTCATGTACTGACAAAGCTATCAGTCCCAAATGCAATACCAAGCGAGCTATGGACATAACAATCTTGTATTCAAAATTGTAGTAAAATATCTTTAATTATTTTGGCTTAAATGCACGGAAACCAATGGGTACTGAAAATAGCTGTACTTAAGTATTACTCAGTAAGCAAAAGAGGTACAACAGCCAAAAGCAATCCCAAGCAAGCTACTGACCCAATAAGCCTGCATACCAAATTTGGTGACAATAGCTCTAATACTTTTCCTTTAAATGAGCGGAAACCATGCGTGACGCCGGACATCGGACGCCGGACGCCGGACATCGGACATCGGACAACGGACATCGGACATCGGACGGCGAAAAAAGCAAAAATAATATATCCACCCCCCAGGGGGGTGGACATAAAAACTCAAAGTAGCTATTACTCAGCTAAGCAATCAGCTACAGGTCTGCAACTTTACTATGTTAAAGCTGACCCAAAGTAGGTGAACAACATATTTAAAGAAAATACTCTAAATGCAATGGTTTTCAACCAGTGTGAGAAATTCGTTGCAAAGCAGTGGTGGCCCCATAGGGCCACCAGGTTCTGAAGTTCAGTGGCCCCTATTAAAACTTGATGGCCCAAACTTTTTAAATACTAATAAACACACTTTATTTTTCTAACAAATTGTCTTTTTAATTTATTAAAAGTGACAAGTCAAAAAGATACAACACAAATTTTTCTTTATTTTACCGTACTTCAAGCTTGAATACAAATTATACAAGATGCACTCAGAGAGAAACGCTCGACTCCATGTGACCAGTCTCTCAAGTGATATAAAGTATTGTAAGGAAGACAATAAACTAAAACCAAACATGTAAATTAATTTTTGAAGAAATATCAAGTAGTGTTGGGAATCGCCTCCAAGTTGCATAGTCGATTAATTGTCCATTTTTCCGAGCGATGATCGAGCCATAATCGATTCCATTGTTGGTTGTATCATGAAACACATTCCGGGGTGAAGTGTAAGTCAATGCTGTAAGAATAACAGTGTTCCGACGGTGAAGTGTAAGTCAATGCTGAAAGAATAACAGTGTTCCGTCGTTTCGAATCTACCAAAAACACTCACTTCCTGTAAACATGGCGGTAGATATAAACAAACCCCAAATTCGTTACAAATCTGTTGATTTATTAAGGAAACTGCCCAAAATATTCCAAAAAACATGTGGATATTTAGATAGATAAAGAAAGGTAACTAAATATTACAAAATTTTCAGTGATAATGATGAATCGATGGACACTAGCTCCAGATCGATCATCGCTACTACAGTGAATTTCGACCAATGATTCGATGTCTGTAGACAATCGTTCTATCACTAATATCAAGTAGAAACCAAAGTCATTAAATGGGGAAAAAAGAGAGACAGACAAACAGACAATTAGCACACAAGAACATAAACTGCTGGGTGAGGTAAAAAAATATTGCTTAAAAGTCACTTCTTGGTAAAAATCACTTATGGTAATTTTTTTTGATGGCCTGTCAAGGAATTGAAAGAAAAAATAAAAACAGAAATTATAATTAATAAAAATGAAGAATACACCACATCCCTCTTTATTATCTTTATGTCAATTTCAAGACAAAAAATGGGAAGAAATATTTTTACTTAAAGACAACAAGTATCACACCCTAGGCTTGTGACCTCACAATACCAATTGCATTGTGACATCATTAAGTAATGACATCGTCAGAAAGCAAAATATTGATTTTTTATACATGTGAGAAGAGAAGCAGATTTCACTGTAAAAGCCCAAATAAAAATAAGAAAAACTCTCTCCTGGTTTTAATTTTCAAACAAATTACACCAAATTTGGAAGAATTCATCTGTACCCCAATTCATTTATTTAACTTTCCTAAGTGCTGATTATTACTGCAATCTTCCAAGAGTTAGTACACTTAATTAGTGGTTCTCCCCCTCCCCCTTCACTGGGAAGACTGCAGAAAAACGATCAAGGCCTATGCTTTATAACCAGTACACTGACAAGTCCCCCCCCCCCCCCCCCACTCACACAAAACTGCCAGTGGATCAGTACATTCAGCCTAGCCTGGCCTTTCAGGCTGTCTGAATCATGATGCAAACATGAAAATATTTTTGCCATAATGCACTCTGTATTTAGAGGCTTTTCTAGTCCGGGAGACAAGCTAGGATAAGTAAGTGTATGAGAACATTATGAAAAATACTTAAAATGCAGTCAAACATTTGTGTCTATATTATGAAAAATACTTATAATGAAGTCAAACAGTTGTGTATTATTTGTACAAGCGCCTGTGGCAAGGCTATATTCAGCCACATACCCGCACTCACTACCTAGCTTTAACATGTAAAGGGAGGGGGGGGGGGGGGGGGGGGGGGGGGAGAGTATGTTGGCCTGTGTGTGAAAGAGTGAGAGAAACAGTGCTACTTAAGGGTGAACTCAACCTGGAATATATAAAACAGAATGCATAATTAAGGGCTTAGCCATGGGAAAAAAAAAAAAAACAATTTTTAAAAAAATGATGGCACACTGGATTGTATTACTACACAAGGCATGTTGTAGTCAATGTGGTGGCCCATTGGGGCCCATGAAAGTCAAGTTGTGGTGGCCTTAACTTAAAAGGGGGGGCGCCGGGCCACAGGGCCACCCTGAATTTTGCACGCTGTTTTCAACTTACAGCTGATTTTCTCAACAGCGAGAACCTAAAAATAGCTATTACTCAGCTATGGAATGAGCTACAGGTCTGCAATTTTACTATGTTATAGCTGACCCAAAAGTAACTGAATAACATAGTTATGCAAAATACTGTAAATGCAATAGTTTTCAAGTTACAACTGATTTACTCAACAGTGATAACGTCAAAGTAGCTATTACTCAGCTATGGAAAGAGCTACAGGTCTGCAATTTTACTATGTCATAGCTGACCCAAAAGTAGCTGAATAACATATTTACACAAATTTCTGTAAATGCAATAGTTTTCCAATTACAACTGATTTACTCAACAGTGAGAACCTCAAAGTAGCTATTACTCAGCTATGCAATGAGCCACAGGTCTGGAATTTCACCATGTTATAGCTGACTCCAAAATAGGTGAATAACATATTGAAACAAAATACTCTAAATGCAATAGTTTTCAAGTTATAAGTGATTTACTCAAACGTGATAACCTAAAAGTAGCTATTACTCAGCTATGCAATGAGCTACAGGTCTACAATTTTACTATGTTATAGCTGTCCCAAAAGTATCTGAATAACATATTTATACAAAATTCTCTAAATGCAATAGTTTTCAAGTTACAATTGATTTACTCATGATGGAAGTTACTGAAAATTCCAAAGGTAGCTATTACTCAGCTATTGAGATAGACACCCAAGTTACTCACCATGTTGTAGCTATGGAAAAAGTAGCTGAATAACATATTTAACAAAATGCTCTAAATGCAATACTTTTCAAGTTATAAGTGATTTAGTACATGATTTCATGAATTTTAATGCATTGAAAATTATTTTAAAAATTCATAAAAAAATAATTAAGAAAGACCCAGGTCTGACACTCGCACAAGGGAATCTACTTGTGGCCTAGTATATATGTGCAAGATATGAGAGAAATCCCTGCAATAGTCACTGAGAAAATTGTGATAAAGTGTTAAAATTTTCATACTTAGGGTGGGGGGTATCTCACTTAAAATGGCTCTAGCAAACAGACGAACAAACAGACCTGCATGCCTTGAACACTTTTTCATGCTAGATAGATAAGCTATCTTTTAAAAAAACAGCATGTCTCTGGGCCTTGTAGTTTCGCGGACGTACATGCCGCATAGTGACGACATAAAAAATTGCTTTAATAAATTCTTGGATCTAGACAGTAATCTGGATCAGCAAAATTAAATCACCTTTTCCTAGTGCCATTATTAACATTTCCTGAAAATTTCATCAGAATCTGTCCATAACATTTTAAGCTATTTTAAAAACAAACCGACAAAGAAATCTACACCGCTTAAGCATAACCAACTTGTCAGAGGCAAATATTTACACTAATACTATATAAAAGTGCTCAAAAGTAGGTGAAAAAAATATTTTCCAACAAACAGAAGTTTGAAAGGTATAATATTTTTGCTGTAATAACCTGAGTTTAACTGAATCATATCTTCTATCAAGCAACATCTACTTAAGCCAACATTGCATCAACTGCACTATAATTCTGCATCTTTTGCATGCTTCAAGCTATAAATTTTGCAAAAATTCTGTTGTGAATGGACACCAGTTAACCTAGTGTTTAACTTAATAGTTACAACAGTTGTTGAAAATTTTAAGGTGTCAAATAATGGTATTAAAAATATGTTATAAATTGAAGCTCCTAATTTGTAATTGTACGACATTTTAAAATAAACTGGAGAACCAGTTTCAAAAAATAGCATCAGAGATGCCCGTACCCCACAGCCTGGGGAAATAGTTTTCACCACCATGAGATATAGAAGTAATGAAACAGTACACAGATCGGGACACTTTCAGTGCAGTGTCAGTTATATAAAGATCCAAATAATGTTATGTGGAGAAAATAACTTCTAAGAGAAAAAAATGTATGTAAAGTATTAAAACAAGACAATTCAATAGCAAGATGACAGCATTAATCAGTAAATTAAAAATTATGAAGCCGTAAAATTCATTTATCAGAGAATAGCTGTGATTGGAAATAGCACAATTATGTAAAGGTACATATAATAATCAGTTGCAGTAATACATGTATCTTTGTCATAAGGGAAATATATCTAAAACAAGCATTCTGATGCATGCAATTATCTCCCGCCATATAAATTTTTCTTGTGAGATGGAGGCACATGTAGAAGTAACAATATGCAAGAGGCAATTTTACGTTTGACTGCAATACTTTCAAAGATAAAACGCATTTACTCATTTTAGTAGCTATTATTCTGCCATCCAAAGAGTTACAGTTCTGCAACTTCACTATGTGGTAGATAACCCAAAAGTAGGTGAAGGACTTATTTTGAAGAAATTGCCCATGTGCAATACTTTTACAGATAAAAAGGTATTTACTCCTTTTAGTAGCTATTACTCAGCTATGCAAACAGCTACAGTTGTGCAACTTCATTATGTGGTAGATCACCCAAAAGTAGGTGAATGGCTTATTTAAAAGAAATTGCCTATCTGCATTACTTTTAGAGATAAAAGACACTTACTCATATTTGCAGGTATAACTCAGCTATGCAAAGAGCTATAGATGTGCAACTTCACTATGTGGTAGATCACCCAAAAGGTGAATGAGTTATTCAGAAGAAATTGCATATTTGTAATACTTTTAGAGATAAAAAACATTTACTCATTTTAGTAGTTATTACAAAGCTATGCAAAGAGCTACAGTTGTGCAACTTCACTATGTTGTAGATCACCCAAATGTAGGTGAATGATTTATTTGGACAAATTTGCCTGTGTGCAATAAAATACATTTAGTCATTTTAGTAGCCATTACTCAGCTATGCAAAGAGCTATAGACCTGAAACTTCACTATGTGGTAGATCACCCAAAAGTAGGTGAATGACTTATTGCTTGCACTGTTACCAAGATAATTCGTTTTTTTGCATTTTATGCAGAAATTCAATATTGCTGCCAAAAAGTGGTGGGAAAACAATTTTTGGCAAAATATTGCAGATGACTCTGTGTATACCCCGTGGCTGTATCTCGCACTGTTTCCAAGATAAATGCGTTTTTGCATTTTATGCAGAAATTCAATATGGCCGTCAAAAATGGCGGGAAAACCATTTTTGGCAAAAAGTTGCAGATAAATTTACACATACCCCATGGGTCAAAAATGTCGTCGAAATCGCTCTATCTCCCACCATTTGCGAGATAAATGGGTTTTTGCATTTTCCATCCCTGCAAAATTCAGAAAATAGCTATTACTCACTTAGCTATCGAGGTACACCTGTAAAACAGGTACCATCTTGTAGGTACAGAGAAAGTAGCTGAACAACATATTTCGTGAAATGCTCTAAATGCACTGGTTTTGGAGTTATGAGCAATTTACTCAAAGTAGCTACTAGATCCATTACTCAATTAGTTATTAACCTATATCTGTAAAAGCAACAAAAATATAAAGGACATAAGAAACTAAACCAAAAATAGTGGAGTAGTCCTTAGTACCCTGGGGGTCCAAAATTTGCCCAAAATCGCTCTATCTCTTACAGTTTTTGAGATAAATGACATGTTCCATTTCTGCCAAAATTCAAGATGGCAGCCAAAAATTGGAAATGTCTAAATTTTTCAGAGGTGCTAGAGGAGTAGTCCTTATTATCCCTGGGGTATGAAATTTGCCCGAAATCGCTCTATCTCTTACTGTTTTTGAGATAAATGATATTTTCCATTTCCACCACAATTCAAGATGGCGGCCAAATTTAAAAAAGTCTAAACATTTTAGAGGTCCTAGTGGAGTAGTCCCTAGTACACTGGGGGTCAAAAATTTGCCCGAAATCTCTCTATCTCTTACGGTTTTCAAAATAACTTGCATTTTACATTTGTGCCAAAATTCAAGATGGCGGCTGAATTTCAGACAAGTCTAAATATTTGAGAGGTCCTACAGGAGTAGTCCTTAGTGCCCTAAGGATAACATATTTTATAGCAAACCTCTATACTGAATACTTTTGAACATAAAAAGTGACTTACTCAGTGGCAAAATGTCAAAGTAGCTATTACTCAGTTGGCATTATAGGTAGACCTCTGAGAATGCATCATGACACAGAACATGAAAAAGTAGATAAGCTGTGGAGCTATAGCTCTAAAAATCTGCCATGGCACAGAGCATCAAGAAGTAGCTGAACAACATATATGATAAAAACCCTATAAATTGAATAATATTTAAGTTACAATTGAGTTACTTATGGGCAAAATGAGTACAGGTCTGGTGGATACAATAAGGTTAAAGTAGTAAATGATATGTTTTTAAAAATTCAATGAATATCATATTTGAAAAGATTGCCCTAACTGCAAAACTTTTAAAGATATTTGACATTTACTTCTTCTGTTATTTAGCTACAAATGAGAAAATAGCTATTACTCATTTATTATATGCAATGGAGCTCCAAACTATGTATCATCTCATAGCTAAGGACAAAATAGCTGAACAGCATATTTTAGGAAAATACTCTAACTGCAATAGTTTTGGAGTTACAAAGACTTTACTCAATAGTAAGAATTTTATAGTAGCTATTACCCAGCTATTCAATGTGCAACAGGTCTGAAACTTTACTTTGTGATAGCTTGTCAAAAACTAGATGAATAACATATTTGAAAAGATTTCCCTAACTTTAATACTTTTTAAGATATTTGACATTTACTTCTGTCATTCTTTTGCTATTATTTTGACAATAGCTATTACCCACTTATGGCATGCAATAGAACTCCAAACTATATGTCATCTTATAGTTAAGGACAAAGTAGCTGAACAACATATTTTAGGAAAATAATGTAACTGCAATTTACATTATTTGTAATTTGAAGTTACAAAGGCTTTACTCAATAGTACGAATTTTAAAGTAGCTATTACTCAACTATACAATGTGCAACAGGTCTGGAACTTTATTATGTGATAACTTATCAAAACTATATGAATAACATCACCAAAAAGATTTGCCTAACTTTAAAACTGTTGAAGACATTTGACATTTACTTCTGTTATTATTTTCCTACAAATGAGAAAATAGCTATTACTCACTTATGGCATGCAATAGAACTCCAAACTATATGCCATCTTATAGGCAAGGACAAAGTAGCTGAACAACATATTTTAGGAAAATACTCTAACTGCAAGAGTTTTGGAGTTACAAAGGCTTTACTCAATGGTAACATTTTCAAAGTAGCTATTACTCAGTCCAATGTGCAACAGGTCTGAAACTTTACTATGTGATAGCTTACGAAAAAGTAGATGGATAACATAATAATAAATTATTTGAAAAGATTTCCCTAACTTTAATACTTTTGAAGATATTGGCATTTACTGCTTTCATTATTTTACTACAAATAAGAAAATAGCTATTACTCACTTATGGCATGCAATAGAACCCCAAACTATGTACCATCTTATAGCTAAGGACAAAGTAGCTGAACAACATATTTTGAGAAAAAACTCTAACTGCAATACTTTTGGAGTTATGAGTCCTTTACTCAAAGTACCTAAAATTGCTATTACTCACTTATCTTTAGGCCTAAGTCCACAAAACCAACAAAAAATTCAAGGGCATGAAAATACATTACAATAAATTGACAAAAAAACTGTAGCTGTAGCAGTTCTGGAGAAATCTGTGTGACACACTAACACACACACTCATGCACCCACACACACAGGATGCATTTTATAATCTCCCTCCCAGGCTAAAGCCCAGCTGGAGATAATATGGCTGGAGAACACATTTGGCAGAGCATAACATTGCACACCTACAACCCCCAACCAATGTCCCTACCAAGTATCAACTTCCTGCACCTTACGGTTGCCGAGATATAGCAAGGACAAGATTTTAAAGATCAGGGTCACTACGGCAAGGTCAAATCAAGGTCACACCATGACAATGCACACCTACACCCCCTAACCAATGTCCCTACCAAGTATCAACTTCCAACACCTTATGGTTTCTGAGATACAGTCCAGACAAACTTTTTCCCGTCGCCCGCCCACCCACCCAAACGCCCATTCGGACACCATGGGTGAAAACAATACCCTGACAGCCCTTAAGGGCTGTGGGGTAAAAACTAAATCAGTAGCTGTTTTACTGATGTCTGATTTTTATCGTCATATTTTTCTCAAGTGTTCACTTTGGAAAAATCAAAAAATCAGTTGAACTCAAGTAGCAATGCCAGGTGAAATTTACAAAAATACAGTTTAAAGCCAAGTAGTGCTGCAATGATGTTTGAAGAATCTTGGTCATTCACTTGATAACTGTCCCAAAGATGAAACTTGGTTCAAACATCTAAAATTTAGTCTCCAAAAATTATTTTCAAATCACCAACATGACACAAAAGATGTTGCTATCACACAACTGTTTTGTTGAGAATATGGTGAAAGTTATCAAAAATATCTATGGATATTGGACAACATGTTTTTGTCATATTTTTAAAAATAGATTCTAGATTTTATGGTAATTTTTGTACTTATATTCAGTTTTAAAAACATTATTTATATGATCAAAAAAGATCACAATTTGCTAGTCTATAGAGATACCACATATCAAACCAAAAATTCTAAACAATTTTACAGCACTTAAGGCTAGTATGCACCAACTACAATAGAGGATGATAAACTAATTAAGATGAAACACACAGTGCTGGACATTATAATTTGCCTGCTTGCCCTCAGCAAGTGAATTTCCAGTCAGGGCATGCTGATTTTGTGCTTCACTTGCCCAAACGATAAGTAACTAAGATAGACTACAAAAGTGACATTTTTTTTTCTTTTTTAAAAAAAAAAAAATTGTTCAGACTTATCTAAATGCATTTTAAGTCAGATAACTGATTTGATTTGATCACTGCCATCGTCATATCATGAGAGTTAAACTTAGAATTATGACATTTGTACAATATAATACAAAATATTTTTAATCACTTTGTAATAATTTTTATCTCACGACATGCTTAATAACCTGTGGAGCAACAAAGTATGGGGAAGTAGACTTTAGGTCAGGGCAAGTGAAATCTGAATGCAACTTGCCCTACCGGCAAGTGCTGAAAAAAGTGCTGGTATCTAAATGTATTGCATCGCATTGTTTTGGTGCATATGGACATCTCAAGACACATTTATAAAAGCAGAATTAACCACTTTACACTTCTGAGGAGTACTTTTAGTTACCTGTGTTATCCTCAATGTCAAATTCATCAGCTAATCAGAACAAATATGAAAATAAAGCCACTATGGTAGGAAAAATGACAAGGGTGTTACAGATAGGTTTTTAATTAGAAAACTGGGTAAATCCCAGGTGCATTAATATAGACAGTAATAAATATACAAATCCCAAGTGTATTAATACAGACAGTAATAAATATACAAATCCCAAGTGTATTAATAAAGACAGTAATAAATATACTTCTTGAGCTTTCAGCTGTTCATCAGAACAGTGTGAACTCTGTTCAAACTTCACAGACAAGGAGGAGAAGTAAAATTTTAGCCATCTGGTAAATTAGTTTAACAGAACAGTAATAAGGAAAACGGTTTCAAACTACTGTTTAAGTTCTGTTAGTTCACTGTTGTAATAATGTCTGTTTAGAGAAATAGTGTATTGATCAGCCAAAGAAACTACTTGATGTTAAATGTTTTCATAGAATTTGGACATTACACTACAAGCAAACATTTTAAGAGTAAATCAACCTGTTAGTTATGACTGATATAACAAAACTGTATTGTCTTGCATTATTACAAACATTCAAGTTGCACTAAATCGAATATGCAAAACCAATTGCTGAACCAATGAAATAATGATCAAAAATGGATAGTTGTCTTGATCTTACACCTCTCATGTCAAAAACCAAATATTAGATTCAACAGAAATACAATTTTGATATTGTTAAATTTTGTAACCAGTTTTAAAATGAGCCTGTAACTTTATCATAAAATTACCTTGGAATTCCTGCACATTCTGATACAGATGATCACCAGAATAGCCAACCGTAAAACTGTGGCTTCTGTGAACTGAGGAGCTTGTTCCAAGGTTTGTACCACCACCCCCACTGACCAATCCAATAGTTGCCACCTGATTTGCCTGTTGACTATAATTGTGCAGCACATGCTCTTGAGTTGCTGGCACATGGTGCACTGCTCCCACATTGATCCCTCGAACTTGCTGATTATATACGCCAGCATGGCTCTCCTGACTATGCCCTGTTGTGGTAAGATGTTGAAACTGTTTCTGAATGTCAGACACTGTTGTTGGTGCAGTTGCTTGGGTGTTTAGAATCTGCGGAGCATTTGTGGTTTTTTGTACCACACTGGCATCAGTACCAGTACTTTTTGATGTATTTTCCACAGAAGCTTCTGTATAACCTAGTTTTTCAGATGGCTTGTAATTTCGTTGTTGGTTTTTCATGGAACTATCAATGGAAACTTCAGCTCCAACACTGGCATTTCTTGGTGCCTGACTAGAGAGTGTTTCACTATTGCTTGACTTTATACTTTCTGCACTTTGACTACTCAGGAATTCCACCCCAGCTTTTGGAGAATATTGAGTTTTTGTGGTTCTCTTTTCAAATGTTGGTCCAGTTCTGCCATGAACATTGGAATCTGGAACAGAAAAACAGTGGGACATTGTCTTATTCAGAACAAATTCAAGAGATTGTATTGGCAGATTAACAAAAATGATTAAACTTAAGTTGCTGCGATAAAGGGAATACATGTGTTGCTGTAACCAATAGTTAACAGTGAGTGGCACCAATGTAGGTTCCAACTTTTCACCAAGACTTACACATCAGAAAGTCAATAGTGTATGTAATGAAACTGTATTCTTTGAACAGGCAATCAGTGACCGCGAATGGGCTCTGTGTCAGCTGACTTTGTATTTGGAGCTTCAGAGTACAAGTAGAAATAGAAAAGGGCACAAAAATTGTGTGCTGCAAATGGTATTCAGAAGTAAAATACATGCACAAAGTTAACTGTTAAAAGTCTTGCTAAGGAGCCACTGAGGACATGGTTCTTACACAAAGGTAGAGAGTTAAAAAAGTTGGTGGATAGTGACTACACATGTAGAGCTGATACCTCCACAAAGTAATCTTCCTCTGGCTCAGTATATACCTGTATTAGCAAAATAACAGAGAAATCCATCAAATGTTCACCAAAAAATTATGAAAGGTTGTTAAAATTTTAAAACTAGATACAGAACCTCACTTCTAACATCTCTTCTTGACACACAAACTCTCTGGGATTACAATAAAGGAACGGATTGAAAGGAGTAAGGACAAATTTGACTTTAAATTGAAAGTACCTATTACTCACTTAGCTATTGGGATAGACTCCCATGTTACCCACAATGTTGTAGCTACGGAAAAAGTAGCTGAATAACATACATAACAAAATGCTCTAAATGCAATACTTTTCAAGTTATAAGCGATTTAGTGTATGACTTCCTGTATTTTAATGCATTAAAAAAACATTTAAAAATAAATTCATTGAAAAATACTTTTAAAAGATTCAGGCCCGATACTCACACAGGGGAATCTACATGTGCCATAATACATATAAGCACAATAAGATATAAATCCCTGCAATAATCAAGGAGAAAATTGTGATAAAGTGTTAAATTGTGATAAATTTTCACTTTGGGTGGGGGACCTCGCTTGTAATGGCTCTGGGGACCAGGCAAGTCAGCTGACAACAAAACAGTGGGAATTGATGTCCTCAAACAGTAACTGTCTCTTTTGATATTACTAGTGCAATGTAACCAAACAAAATCTCAAAGATTTGAAAGAAACATAATATAGACATAATTCCCACCCAAAAGCCAACAATTGTAACATTATGGCATGCAGAAGTAGATTAAGCTCATAACTTATTTGTATATTTCACAATGGAAACTCCAATTCAGGGAAATCTGTAATTCCACTAGTAGAAATCTTGGAGTTTCCACCAGTGCGATTCTGATCCGTTATTTGAAGGTTAAAATTAAAATTCCAACCAGGGGAAATTCCTACCAGTCTCCACAAATTAAATCACGGATTCCCCTGCAACAAATATATGCTGGTGTTGTGGTTGTTAGCAGACTTTGGAACCAGGTACCAAATGTAAACATTTGATGTAAACCAGGTACGTCTGATTTAGCAAACATCATAAGCTTTCAACCAAATGGCTAATATTGTCACCTTGTAAGAATATAACAAAGTAGTAAGTACTCTGAAATACATCAGAATATTTCAGCAAAACTTATGTCAAAATAGTGAATATTTGAGGAAACCCGTTATAATTTTATGAAAATTGGATGTGATTAGATCAGTATCTTTCGGTTGGTATATTTGTTTCCGATTTACAGTGTTATACACTAGAATATCTTTAAATCATGTATCACCATTCAGGCCAGTTGACTGTGTTTCCTTGATCCTCTCTGACATTCTACTTATTCCCACATCCAAAGAAAACAGTCATTTGTAAGTTATAATTGATCAACAGTTAATTGCATATCTGCACCTCCCTATTATGTCACTTAATCTGACTGCATTTCTTCGACTTTCTTATTCCACTTAATTTCAAATAAGGGACCAAGAATACATGATACCTTAAAAGTAGTTAATGTAAAATTAATGTAATTATAGTTTGCAGTGAATGTATACAGACTAAAACATCAAAAAAGTCCCAAGATTTGAGGACAAAACACTGTGTACAACTACATGTACAACATAAACAATTCTAAGTTTTACATGTTACTAATAAACAAAGACTACATGAAACTGGGGTCTTGAATAAATCATTACTTCTTATAAGAGGAGGATTTTCCCTTTTGACATATTTCCCCTGAACTCCTTGATAGAGTGATGCAGAGTCTTTCTTCTTTGAAAGCATTCTGATGGTCTGTGAAAACCTGCAATAAAAAGAAAACTAAGTGAATAATTTAGTGAAAAAAATGCACACATTTGCATGGTTTATGAAAAACACTGTAGAACTCAACAATAAAATTACAAAAAAATATGAAACAATGTAATTCTAAAATGAAAAGTAAGTAAGGGTGAACTACCCTGTTTAATTGTCAGCTAACCATTTAAGTGACTGGTTATTTACCAGTTAACAGTTAACTCACTACAAATGTATTTCTCATGGTTTTAAGCAGCATTATTATTAGTTGCCATGCATTACTAGGAGATTGTACAAAACTAAGTCTTTGAAAACAGATTATTTTACTGCTAGCTAGTCTGCCTTCCAATGATGAGGATTATTGACTGGGTTCTGACATCATCAACTATTTATTTACAAATACTGTACTCGTACTTTAAATTTTTAACTTGTGACATCACACTTATTACTACAAACATGGATTATAGCAAAACAAGCAATCAGTGCCGGTGAATGGGCTCTGTGTCAGCTGATTGTGTATTTTGAGTTTCAGAGTAGAAGTGAAAGATGAAAAAGACACAAGTTATGCCCTGCAAATGGTATTCAGAAGTACAAAGTTAACTGTTAAGATGCAAAAAGTAGGTGAAAAACATATTTAAAGAAAATACTGTAAATGCAATAGATTTCAAGTTACAACTGAATTACTCATCAGTAAGAATCTTAAAGCACTTTTGCTGATCTATGTAATGAGCTACAGGTCCGTGCTTTTACTATGTTATAGCTAACCCAAAAGAAGGTGAATAATTTATTTAAAGAAAATTATCTAAATGCAATAACTTTCAAGTTACAATTGATTTACTCAGCAGTGAAAACATGAAAGTAGCTATTGTTCAGCTATACAATAAGCTACAGGCCTGCAATTTCACTCTGTTATAGGTGACCCATAAGTAGGTGAATAACATATTTGGACAAAATTCTCTAAATGCAATAGTTTTCAAGTTACAACTCATTTACTCAACAGTGAGAACCTGAAAGTAGCTATTGCTCAACTAGGTCATGAGCTACAGGTCTACAATTTCACTATGATATAGCTGACCCATAAGTAGGTAAATAACATATTTAAACAATATCCCCTAAATGAAATAGTTTTCAAGTTACTTCTTGTTTACTCAACCGTGAGAACCTGAAAGTAGCTATTGCTCAGCTATACATTGAGCTACGGACCTGCAATTTCACTATGTACAAGATGACCCATAAGCAGGTGATTAACATATTTAAACAAAATTCTCTAATGAAATAGTTTTCAAACTAGAAATAGGACGCCCTGTTGATAGTAGGTGCGAATAGAAACAGGATAGCATAGAAGAACACACATTATCATGTGTAATGTCCACCCCATGAACCTTTTGCCAAAATTGTACAGTAGTCTTACAAGACCCTGTTTCATTTGTAAAATATATCAATGATGCTTAAATATTTATTAGTGTAGATGTAAATTATTTCAGCCTCATGCCTTTTTGCATTGGTTGGGTCGAAAATTTTGACGAAATCACTCTATCTTGCACGGTTAAGAAGATAGAAGCAAATTCCTGTTTTTCTATTTTTGGCAAAAATTTGAAAATTCAAAATGGCCGCCATTTTTGGGAAAAGGAAATTTTTTTGAAAATTGCCAAGAGTACATTTCTTAGATACGCTATGGGTCGAAAATTTTAATGAAATAACTCTATTTTGCACGGTTAAGGCCAATTTGTGTTTTTCCATTTTGGGTAAAAATTCAAAATGGCCGCCATATGTGGGGAGGGGAAAATTTTTTGAAAATTGCAAAGAGTACATTTCTTAGATACCCTGTGGGTCGAAAATTTTGACGAAATCGCTCTATCTCGCACGGTTAAGGAGATAGAAGCAATTTTGTGTTTTGCCATTTGTGGCAAAAATTCGAAAATTCAAAATGGCCGCCATTTTTGGGGAGGGGAAAATTTTTTGAAAATTGCAAAGAGTACATTCCTTAGATACCCTGTGGGTTGAAAATTTCGACGAAATCGCTCTATCTCGCACGGTTAAGGAGATAGAAGCAAATTTGTGTTTTGCCATTTTTGGCAAAAATTCGAAATTTCAAAACGGCCGCCATTTTGGGGGAGGGGGAAATTTTTTGAAAATTGCAAAGAGTACATTACTTAGATACCCTGTGGGTCGAAAATTTCGACGAAATCGCTCTATCTCGCACGGTTAAGGAGATAGAAGGAAATTTGTATTTTGCCATTTTGGGCAAAAATTCGAAAATTCAAAACGGCCGCCATTTTTGGGGAGGGGAAAATTTTTTGAAAATTGCAAAGAGTACATTCCTTAGATACCCTGTGGGTCGAAAATTTCGACGAAATCGCTCTATCTCGCACGGTTAAGGAGATAGAAGGAAATTTGTATTTTGCCATTTTTGGCAAAAATTCGAAAATTCAAAACGGCCGCCATTTTTGGGGAGGGGAAAATTTTTTGAAAATTGCAAAGAGTACATTCCTTAGATACCCTGTGGGTCGAAAATTTCGACGAAATCGCTCTATCTCGCACGGTTAAGGAGATAGAAGGAAATTCGTGTTTTGCCATTTTTGGCAAAAATTCGAAAATTCAAAATGGCCGCCATTTTTGGGGAGGGGAAAATTTTTTGAAAATTGCAACGAGTACAATGCTCAGATACCCAGTGGGTCGAAAATTTTGACAAAATCGCTCTATCTCGCACGGTTAAGGAGATAGAAGCAAATTCGTGTTTTGCCATTTTGGGCAAAAATTCGAAAATTCAAAATGGCCGCCATTTTTGAGGAGGGGAAAATTTTTTGAAAATTGCAAAGAGTACATTCCTTAGATACCCTGTGGGTTGAAAATTTCGACGAAATCGCTCTATCTCGCACGGTTAAGGAGATAGAAGCAAATTTGTGTTTTGCCATTTTTGGCAAAAATTCGAAAATTCAAAACGGCCGCCATTTTGGGGGAGGGGGAAATTTTTTGAAAATTGCAAAGAGTACATTCCTTAGATACCCTGTGGGTCGAAAATTTTGACGAAATCGCTCTATCTCGCACGGTTAAGGAGATAGAAGGAAATTCATATTTTGCCATTTTTGGCAAAAATTCGAAAATTCAAAACGGCCGCCATTTTTGGGGAGGGGAAAATTTTTTGAAAATTGCAAAGAGTACATTCCTTAGATACCCTGTGCGTTGAAAATTTCGACGAAATCGCTCTATCTCGCACGGTTAAGGAGATAGAAGGAAATTCGTGTTTTGCCATTTTTGGCAAAAATTTGAAAATTCAAAATGGCCGCCATTTTTGGGGAGGGGAAATTTTTTTGAAAATTGCAACGAGTACAATGCTCAGATATCCTATGGGTCGAAAATTTGGACAAAATCGCTCTATCTCGCACGGTTAAGGAGATAGAAGCAAATTCGTGTTTTGCCATTTTGGGCAAAAATTCGAAAATTCAAAATGGCCGCCATTTTTGGGGAGGGGAAAATTTTTTGAAAATTGCAACGATTACATTCGTTAGATACCCTGTGGGTCGAAAATTTCGACGAAATCGCTCTATCTCGCACAGTTAAGGAGATAGAAGCAAATTCGTGTTTTGCCATTTTTGGCAAAAATTCGAAAATTCAAAATGGCCGCCATTTTTGAGGAGGGGAAAATTTTTTGAAAATTGCAAAGAGTACATTCCTTAGATACCCTGTGGGTTGAAAATTTTGACAAAATCGCTCTGTCCCGCACGGTTAAGGAGATAGAAGCAAATTTGTGTTTTGCCACTTTTGGCAAAAATTCGAAAATTCAAAATGGCCACCATTTTTGGGGAGGGGAAAATTTTTTAAAAATTGCCAAGAGTACAATGCTCAGATATCCTGTGGGTCGAAAATTTTTACAAAATCGCTCTATCTCGCACGGTTAAGGTGATATAAGTAAATTTGTGTTTTGCCATTTTTGGCAAAAATTCGAAAATTCAAAATGGCCGCCATTTTTGAGGAGGGGAAAATTTTTTGAAAATTGCAAAGAGTACATTTAGGCACGTTTTAGGAGATATGAGCACATTTACCTTTTTCAGTATTCAAAATAGCCAATTACTCATTTATTTAATTAATTACTCACTCATCTATGAAGCAATTCCCCCCAAAAGCAATCCCATACAAGCTATTAACCCAATGAACCTCCATACCAAATTTCAGAAAGCTATGCTTAATAGCATTCCTTAATATGTCTGCTCAACTATGCCATGAGCTATAGGTCTGCAATTTTACTATGTTATAGCTGACCCAAAAGTAGGTGGACAACATATTTAAACAAAATTTTCTAAATGCAATAGTTTTCAAGTTACAACTGATTTACTCAATAGTGAAAACCTGAGAACAGCTATTGCTCAGCTATGCCATGAGTTACATGTCTGCAATTTTACTATGTTATAGCTGATTTAAAAGTACATGAATAACATATTAAAACAAAATTATCCAATTGCAATAGCTTTCAAGTTACAACTCATTTACTCAACAGTGAGAACCTCAAAGGAGCTATTGCTCAGCTATGTAATGAGCTACAGGTCTGCAATTTTTCCTATGTTCTAGCTGACCAAAAATTAGAAAAATAAACAAAATATTCTAAATGTAACAGTTTTCAAGTTGCAACTGATTTATTCAACAGCTTTATTCTGAAAGTAGCTATTGCTCAGCTATACAATGAGCTACAAGTCTGCAAGTTCACTATGTTATAGCTGACAGAAAAGTAGGTGAATAATATATTCAAAGAAAATACTGTAAATCCAATAGTTTTTTAGTTACAACTGTTTTACTTAACAGTGAGGACCTGAAAATAGCTATTGCTCAGCTATACCATGAGCTACAGATTTGAAAATTTTAATTAAATGTAGCTTTTTATAAGCTACAAGCTTACCATCTGGGACTCAATGCTTGTCTCGGGTCGCTGCACCCGACACGGCCAACTCTTGAAAAAAGAGTTCTAATGACCGTCCGAGTATTAGTACTCAGCTTCTGGTGACCCAGTGAGTGAGCATGCGCAGTACGTCCTCCTTCTTGTTGGCCCCACCCCTCAGCTGCAATTTTCAGCGGGGAGGGGGGGGGGGGACTCTCCTGAGTCCCAGATGGTAAGCTTGTAGCTTATAAAAAGCTACATTTAATTAAAATTTTCAATTTTATTATGCTCCAATAGCTTACCATCTGGGGCTCAAAGCTGAATCCCACCGTTAGGAGGCAGGGATTGCAGCTGAGACTGTGATTGTCATTAGAACCTCTTAAGGTCACCTGAGGGTACTTAAGTTACACAAAGTTTGACAAAACAATACAAGATAATATGAGAAATATAAGATAACAACCTTACCAGATATTGTATGTTGGTGTGCAGTACCTGAATGGCTGGGTCCATTAGGCTCTGGAGGACTTGGTTACAGAGGCTGAGCCCCCCCCCCCCCCCGGTTACAGAGGCTGAGCCCCCCCCCCCCCTGGTTACAGAGGCTGAGCCCCCCCCCCAATTTTTCTTTTCCCGAAGATGATCTCGCTGAGGGGAAAGGTCCAGAACCTATTGGGCTGCGACCACCAGGCCCAGGTATAAGTTGTTATAAGGTATAAGGTATTTATCTACCCATGTCAAGTCTTTTAGGTAGAAATTTGTAAACGTGTTGTGTGCTTTCCAATGACATGCCTGCATGATTTGGTCTACCGAAACACCACCGTAAAAGGCTTTAGAGGCTGCAAAGGCTCTGATATCGTGAGCTTTGACTTGGACCAAGTCCAAGGCTTGCTGATCTGCTTGTTTATAACACAATAAAATTGTCTGTTTAAGCCATGAAGACCGGGTAGCTGGTCTGATGTCTGTTGAATGCCCTTTCTTGAGGGATATGAATAAGAGTGATCTGTCGCCCCTAAGGTCTTTAGTTCTACCCAAATAGTATCTCAGGGCACGTACTGGGCACAGAGATCTGTCTTGCTTGAACTGTCTATCTACTATTGTTGTTAAGGCAGGGATAACGACTGGTGATACACTTTGAGCTCCTTCGCGAGCTAATTGATTCTTTGCAATGAAGTCAGATGAGGGGAACAAAGCCACTTTTTCCCATTGACCAAGGTTTGACACCGTGTTTGCAACCCAGGCATGGATTTCGCTGCGGCGCTTGCCCGAAGCTAAAGCTAGTAAAAATGCTGTTTTGAGTGTCAAATGTTTAATGTCAGAGTCTTTCATTGGTTCAAAAGGTTTCTTTGTAAGTTCATTGAGCACAACTGATAAGTTCCATTTGGGAATGTTTCTAGTTACCTTCGGCCTATCTCGGTGAAAAGTTGCGAGAAGCCTGTTTAAATCTGTACTCTGAGCTATATGGAGGCCTGTAGAGCCCAAGTAATCCAAAATAGCCGTTCTATAGCCATCAATGGTAGATGGGCGTCTATTTAAGTCTTGAAATAGGTGCATAAAGAAGTCTGAGACTTGTTTTATGGAAGGTTTGAAGACATCCACCAAATTTTCTCTGTACCATTTTTCAAAAAGGGCCCACTTTGCTTGGTAAATAGATCTTGTTGATGACCTTAGAGGGGCAGCAATTCTCTCTGCCACTTCAGAAGAGAAACCTTGTTCTTGGAGTTGTTCACTCCTAGACACCAAGCATGGAGGTTGAGATATTGCGGATTGTTGTGAAATACCTGGTTGCTTGACTGCTTGAGTAGATTTGGAGATGCAGGCAACTGAAGTGGAATTTCCACTGATAGATGGACCAGATCCCAGAACCAGGGCATGCCCGGCCAGCCCGGGGCTACCAGGATTAGGAGGCAGTTGTACTGGTGGAACTTTTGTATTACTTTTGGAAGTAGAGCTGTTGGAGGGTAAGCATAGGCTACAAGGCTTGACCAGCTTATGTTTAGAGCATCTATGTTCCATGCGTTTTGATCTGGAGAGACGTATAGTGGCAACTTGTGGTTTAGCCGAGTGGCAAACAGATCCACCTGAGGTGTGAACCACTTTGTGCAAATTCTTTTGAACACGTGACGGTGTAGTGACCACTCCGTTGACTGAATTTGAGTTGATCTGGACAGGGAGTCCGTGATCACATTTAGGCACCCTGGAATGTGTCTGGCACGTAGAGATATTTTGAATCGATGACACCAGCCCATGATTCTCCATAGAAGGGCGCACATCTCTACTGAGTGAGTCCCGCCCTGTTTGTTGATGTAGGCTACTACCGTTGAGTTGTCCGTGGCAACTAGGACTGTTTGATTTTGGCATTGAAGCCTGAAGTGTTTTAGGGCCAAGAACATTGCCTTTAGTTCTAAAAC
This sequence comes from Sabellastarte sp. h YS-2021, assembly GCA_964017235.1. Taxonomy (NCBI): domain Eukaryota; kingdom Metazoa; phylum Annelida; class Polychaeta; order Sabellida; family Sabellidae; genus Sabellastarte; species Sabellastarte sp. h YS-2021. The sequence goes on from OZ024928.1 coordinate 146,545,143, forward strand.
GTTTATGTGCAATGATTTTTCTAGATCTGACCACAGTCCTTTGATAGAATCTTCATTTAAGTGAGCGCCCCAACCTACGTTTGAGGCGTCTGTAAACACTTGAACGTTGTGTTCTTGGGGGTGGAGATCTGCACCTTTGAGAACATTTTGTGGATTGTGCCACCAGTCCAGATGAGCTATTATGGAGTCTCACCAGGGAAGGAGCTTGTCCAACGACTGAGGAAATGTCAAGTTCTCCTTGAGATGCCACTGAAAAGGTCACATGTGAAGGCGGCCTTCTGGGACCATTCGGTTGATGCTAGCAACCCAATGAGTGACATCAAATGTCTTGCAGTCAGGGCAGACTGGTTGGTTATCCTGAGGATTAATGCCTGTAGTTTTTGCCACTTCTCCTGAGTGGGCTTTACAAGGGCTGAGTTTAGATGGTATTCGTATCCCACAAAAGAGAATACTTGAGTTGGAATCAACTCCGATTTGACCTGATTTATCATCCAACCTAGAGATTCGGTTAGGTCTACCACCACTTTTGTGTTGTGAGATGACTCCTCCGGAGATTGAGCCCTGATCAGCCAATCGTCCAGTGTATCCTTATGCCCCGTGATAAGGGCATGAGTTTTACCTCTTTTACTATCATGGTGAATACTTGAGGAGCTGGGGCTAGCCCAAATGGAAGAGAGGTGAACTGATAGATCTGAGACCTGTGTGCAAATCGCAGGTATTTTCGGGATCTTGGGTGAATTGGAATATGGAGGTAGGCGTCTTGTAGGTCTATTGATGTCACCCATTCCCCTGTATTCAAGGATGTTCTTATTGATTCTGGGGTCTCCATCTTGAATATTTCTATCCTCGGGAATTGATTTAGCCTGCTTAAGTCTATAACTGGTCTCCATTTTAGATGTGGCTTTGGGACTAGAAACAGGTGACTGTAAAAACCAAGAGACTCTGTGTTTTGTACTTTTTCTATCTCATGTTTGTGCAGGAGAGACTGAATACAGGAGGCTAGAGCTCGGTATTTTTGTTGATTTTTGTATTCTGATATGATCAGTGGATGTCTGGTTAGTTTGGGCTTGAGGTGAAAAGGAAGCACATAACCATTCGTAATAATGTTTAAGACGGAGCTTGAACAATTTTCTTCTACCCAGGCTCTCCTGAACTGCATGAGACGGCCTCCAACTGGTGGGTCTCTGTGTGAGTCATTGTTTTGAGGGGTTTCCACGACCCCTGCCCCTGACATGGGGTCTGAACTGGCCCCTGCTACCTCTGCTACTGAAACTACCTCTGCTTGAAGAGGCTGAACTACCAGGGGTAGATTGTCCATAGGGGCGTTTTCTGTAACGTCCTCTGCCTCTCTGAGGGCCACGAAAGGGCCGATTTTGGTAGGGTCTGAAAGTCTGACCTTGAGACTTGGAAGAACCCTTTTTAGGAGGAACTCCTCGCCCTCTTGAACCAGCTGGGAGTGAAACAAAGGAGAGGGGAGGAAGGGGGAATTGCGTAGCCCTTGTGTTCTGGTTTCCCCCAAATCTGGGTGAAGATTGGTCATCTCGTCTCATGAGACCTGCACAGACCATGACATGTAAGTTTCGGCGTAACATATGGGTCATGGCCTTGTTTTGGCATGCTAGTGCCCTTTGTTGGATCTGGATTCTCTTGTCCCAGATATCCATATAGTCTCTGGTTGTCTGATAGGCATTTTTGATGGCCCTCTCAGGGTCGGCTCCCTTTAGGATCTGATGTTTGGCCTTTTTAATAGTGGACTTGATGCTGTCCTGACAGCGATCCATAACACTACTGCACTCTGAAATTGTGTGGTTAAACACTGCCGAAAAATTGAGAGTGCAGATGTTTTGTCTGGCTTAATGTTCAAGTTCTTTGGCCACATGAAGGGGTGCCCTTACCCTGGGAGCCGCTTGAGGTCTGGGGGAAATGCAAATATTTCCAAACTTTCTGTTAAGTTCCTGCATTCTTTCCTCAAAACGTGGGTCCAGCATTTTGTAATACTTTCCTGTGGCTTGAGGAGCTTTAGGGAATTTTCCCTCTGTAAGATTTAAGTTTTGAAAATCTTGTTCCCACTTTGTTAGTTCCTCCTTTAAAGCTGGATTAGAAGGTAAAAAGGTAGAAGGACCCTTTGGTCTGGCTTCCTGTGTTTCTTGTTCCTCATTAAGACCCATAATCAAATTTGACACTGGCATTGAATGTTTTGGCTCAGGAATACCCAGCACCTGTCTGAAGGTTTCTATGTCTTCAGTGTATTGTGATGGTAAGTCACTTAGGTCCACCTCCCGAGAAAAAATTGGGTCAGGGGCCAACTCCCGCCTAAATTCATGAGACCTCCTTCTTTCTTTGTCCAACTCCCTCACGTCCCTATATACAATAGTTGAAGCCGTTTGTTTTGATTTTTCCTGATCTCTATCACTAGAGATATTCCCTTGCTTAGGGGAAGATCTGCCCGATTTTTTGGATTTGGAACGGTGAGGGGATGCTTCAGATGAGGAGCTGACATAACGGGAGGACTTGTATTTAGATTTGTCTTTATGTTTCTGGACCTTTTCAACTGATTTAGCCTTGGGAGGCTCCATTTCTGGGTCTGAGGAAATATCCGAGTATTGGGCCCGTAATATGGGAGGCAACTCTGGGCCTACCTGGGTTGTGGAAGTGTCCATGGGTTCATGGCTGGGAACTTGCTGATACCGAGGTCTGGGAGGGCTGGCAGCTGAGCTCGGACCCGGTTTTGAATGTAACTTAGTCTGGTCCCCCTGTGGGGAGCTGGGGTCCTGGGGATGTTTAGATACAGTCACTGTGGCAGCGAGTTTGTTAAAGGCGTCCATCATAGAACGTTGAAAAGAACCCATTTGTTCTTGGAACTGATCACCCAGGGATTTTTCTATCCTACGCTGCAACATAGTACCTGGGGTCTCGGGTACATGCTGGCGAGTTCTTAAAGAAAGGTTATCTAGTCCCAGTACTCGGGCTCTGGGATCTCCCAGTATGACATTGCTGGGTTTGGGTGGGGATTGATAAATGCTCGGATTCATCTTTGGAGACGTCAGATACCCCAGCCTTATCTTTTTTAACATACCGCTTTCTACTTATAATTTTTTGCTTTTGTTCTTCAGTAAACGAAGCACACACCATACATTTTCCCTTGCCAGTAACACAATAGTCGTCGCCTTTGGACGATTCCCTACAGGTAGGGCAGTAGTTGTGCAAATCCCAAGGATTGCAAAAATGACGACATTTAAGGGCTCTGGACCTATTGCCAGCACTAGCGGTAGACATATTGCAGGATTATACTAGGGCGATAGAGTGATATCCAATTTTAAACTTCAATAATGCTGTTCTGCACACAAATACCTATTGCCAGCACTAGCGGTGGAATTATTGCAGGATATACCAGGGCGATATCTGATTTTAAACTTCAATAATGCTGTTCTGCACACAAAAACGTACTGAAGCATTTACTGTGCATATATATATAAAACTACATGCAATTCGATGAGAAACACTGAATATTTCACTGTTGAAAAACAAAAAATGTCTTTGAAAAATAAACACGATCTTTCCAATATGGCGGCCAACAAGGACGTACTGCGCATGCTTACTCACCGGGTCACCAGAAGCTGGGTACTAATACTTGGACGGTCATTAGAACTCTTTTTTCAAGAGTTGGCCGTGTCGGGTGCGGCGACCCAAGATAAGCATTGAGTCCCAGATGGTAAGCTATTGGAGCGTAATAAAACTACAATTTCACTATGTTATAGTTGATTCAAAAGTACATGAATAACATATTTAAACAAAATTCTCTAAATGCAACAGTTTTAAAGTTACAAGCAATTTACTCAACAGTGATAACATGAAAGTAGCTATTATTCAGCTATGCAATGAGCTATAGGTCTGCAATTTTATTATATTCCAGCTGATTAAAAAGTTGCTGAATAACATATTTACTAATAACATACTCAAAATAGCTATTGCATAGCTATGATATAAACTGCAAATTTACTAATAGTATGTTATAGCTGATCCAAAAGTAAGTGAATAACATATTTAAAGAAAATACTATAAATGTAACAGTTTTGAAGATCTAACGGATTTACTCAACAGCGATAACCTCAAAGTAGCTATTACTCAGCTATGCAATAAGCTACAGGTCTGAAATTTTACTATGTTATAGCTGACCCCAAAGTAGCTGAATAACATATCTATACAAAATTCTCTAAATGCAATAGTTTTCAAGTTACAAGTGATTTTACTCATGATGGAAGTTAGTGAAAAGTCCAAAAATAGCCATTACTCACTTAGCTATTGAGATAGACACTCACATTACTCACCATGTTGTAGCTATGGAAAAAGTAGCTGAATAACATATTTTAACAAAGTGCTCTAAATGCAATACTTTTCAAGTTATAATTGATTTAGTGCATGATTTCAAGAATTTTAATGCATTAAAAATTATTTTAAAAATTCAGAAAAAAACTTTAGCATGTGAAAGCTCTCCAAAATGTAGGTGAATGAGTTATTTGAGAAATACTGGCTATCTGCAATACTTTCAGTGATAACAGGCATTTACTCATTTTGAGTAGGTGAGTAATTAGCTACGGATCTGAAAATTCACTAATTGAAAGCTCTCCAAAATGTAGGTGAATGAGTTATTTGAGAAATACTGGCTATCTGCAATACTTCCAGAGATAATTCGCATTTACTCATTTTGAGTAGGTGAATAGTTAGCTACGGGTCTGAAACTTCACCAAGTGAAAGCTCTCCCAAAAGTAGGTGAATGAGTTATTTGAGAAAAATTGGCTATCTGCAATACTTTTACAGATAATTCGCATTTACTCATTTTGAGTAGGTGAGTAATTACCTACGGGTCTGGAACTTCACCATGTGAAAGCTCTCCCAAAAGTAGATGAATGAGTTATTTGATAAAAATTGGGTATCCGCAATACTTTTAGAGATAATTAGCATTTACTCATTTTGAGGAGGTGAGTAATTAGCTACGGGTCTGAAACTTCACCAAGTGAAAGCTCTCCCAAAAGTAGGTGAAGGAGTTATTTCAGAAAAAATGGCTATCTGCAATACTTTTACAGATAATTCGCATTTACTCATTTTGAGTAGGTGAGTAATTACCTACGGGTCTGGAACTTCACCATGTGAAAGCTCTCCCAAAAGTAGATGAATGAGTTATTTGATAAAAATTGGGTATCCGCAATACTTTTAGAGATAATTAGCATTTACTCATTTTGAGTAGGTGAGTAATTAGCTACGGGTCTGAAACTTCACCATGTGAAAGCTCTTCCAAAAGTAGATGAATGAGTTATTTGATAAAAATTGGGTATCTGCAATACTTTTAGAGATAATTAGCATTTACTCATTTTGAGTAGACGAGTAATTAGGTACGGGTCTGAAACTTCACCAAGTGAAAGCTCTCCCAAAAGTAGGAGAATGAGTTATTCAAAAGTAGCTATTACTCACTTAGCTATTGAGATAGACACCCAAGTTACTCACCATGTTGTAGCTATGAAAAAAGTAGCTGAATAACATATTTTAACAAAGTGCTCTAAATGCAATACTTTTCAAGTTATAATTGATTTAGTGCATGATTTCATTAATTTTAATGCATTAAAAATTGTATAAAAAATTCATAAAAAAACTTTAGCATGTGAAAGCTCTCCAAAATGTAGGTGAATGAGTTATTTGAGAAATACTGGCTATCTGCAATACTTTTAGAGATAATAGGCATTTACTCATTTTGAGTAGGTGAGTAAGTAGCTACAGATCTGAAAATTCACTAATTGAAAGCTCTCCAAAATATATATGAATGAGTTATTTGAGAAAAATTGGCTATCTGCAATACTTTTAGAGATAATTCGCATTTACTCATTTTGAGTAGGTGAGTAATTACCTATGGGTCTGGAACTTCACCATGTGAAAGCTCTCCCAAAAGTAGATGAATGAGTTATTTGAGAAAAATTGGCTATCCACAATACTTTTAGAGATAATAGGCATTTACTCATTTTGAGTAGGTCAATAATTAGCTAGGGGTCTGAAACTTCACCAAGTAAAAGCTCTCCCAAAAGTAGGTGAATGAGTTATTTGAGAAAAATTGGCTATCTGCAATACTTTTAGAGATAATAGGCATTTACTCATTTTGAGTAGGTGAGTAAGTAGCTACGGATCTGAAAATTCACTAATTAAAAGCTCTCCAAAATATATATGAACGAGTTATTTGAGAAAAATTGGCTATCTGCAATACTTTTAGAGATAATTTGCATTTACTCATTTGAGTAGGTGAGTAATTACCTACTGGTCTGGAACTTCACCAAGTGAAAGCTCTCCCAAAAGTAGATGAATGAGTTATTTGAGAAAAATTGGCTATCCACAATACTTTTAGAGATAATAGGCATTTACTCATTTTGAGTAGGTCAATAATTAGCTAGGGGTCTGAAACTTCACCAAGTAAAAGCTCTCCCAAAAGTAGGTGAATGAGTTATTTGAAAAAAATTGGCTATCTGCAATACTTTTAAGAGATAATTCGCATTCACTCATTTTGAGTAGGTGAGTAATTATCTACGGGTCTGAAACTTCACCATGTGAAAGCTCTCCCAAAAGTAGATGAATGAGTTATTTGAGAAAAATTGGCTATCTGCAATACTTTTAAGTGATAAGCCACCTGCCAAATATGAAAGAAATGTGGAAAGAAATGTGGATTGTAGGTCGCTAACAAGCAATATTCCACATTTTAGACATTTTTGTCTACCACAGGCCTAATTTAGACATAAACCCTACCAAAAAGATAGGGTGGCGAGTCCTCTAGCATACCAAGCCACCTGCCAAATATGAAAGAAATCTGGAAAGAAATGTGGACTGTAGGTCGCTAACAAGCAATATTCAACATTTTAGACATTTTTGTCTACCACAGGCCTAATTTAGACATAAAGCCTACCAAAAAGATAGGGTGGCGAGTCCTCTAGCATACCAAGCCACCTGCCAAATATGAAAGAAATCTGGAAAGAAATGTGGACTGTAGGTCGCTAACAAGCAATATTCCACATTTTAGACATTTTTGTCTACCACAGGCCTAATTTATACATAAACCCTACCAAAAAGATAGGGTGGCGAGTCCTCAACCATATCAAGCCACCTGCCAAATATGAAAGAAATCTGGAAAGAAATGTGGACTGTAGGTCGCTAACAAGCAATATTCCACATTTTAGACATTTTTGTCTACCACAGGCCTAATTTAGACATAAAGCCTACCAAAAAGATAGGGTGGCGAGTCCTCAACCATATCAAGCCACCCGCCAAATATGAAAGAAATCTGGAAAGAAATGTGGACTTTAGGTCGCTAACAAGAAATCTCTGTGGACGCGGATGCGGATGACGGCGATGAATCCATAGTATCCCCGCTTCGCACCGGGGATACAATAAAATAAATGGGACAATATATGTGAGTGTGAATTAAAGAATGGTTTGTGAAAATTGAGTAAAATGTACTTAAGGTATAAGGCATAAAAGGAACAAAAATGGTTCACTCTCCACCCTAACAGTGGAAAGAGGAACACTTGCCCGACAGCAATCACCAGCCCAACTTATGAGCCTGAGAACTTAAAGTAATTTACGTTTGAATGTGTAAAATGTGAATTAAGTAACCTACAAATATCTAAAGCATAACACCTCTAGAAGGAAAGGAAAAGGACAAATGTATACGGCCTACAACCCGACTGTGACCTATCCAATTAAAGGTCAATGAAACAAATGTTCAGACATTATAGAGTAAAATAAAGTGATAAGCAAGAAATTTAAACATTGTAGTCAGAAGTAAATGGACATGTAAAATGAGACACCATAAATCGTGTTGGATGTAAAACAAAGCACATCTACATAATGGTAACAGAGTGAAAACAACAGGCTACTCTAAAGTGATATTAAAATGATGTGTAACAAAAGCAAGTAGACAATATAAAGAATTATTCTCTGAACAAAGTAGCATCAACTTGTTATATTTATATTAAAAATAATATAAACTTTGAATGTATACCACTCCATAAAATTGGGAGTAAAATCTAAATACCCACTAAAAATTTATTGATCTTTGTTTAGACGAAATTGTAGGCTTTGAGTATATGAAATTTATAGACCAAATGTAAGTCTTTGCTAAATGTCTCATGGTGTAAATGTTTTGTTAAGATAGGATTATATGTTATTGAGTTTATCATTATGGTGTGGTAATTGTATTAAATATATTTTATATTGTATATTCTATATCAGTTATGAATGCAAATGAAATGAAGATGGTGAGCCCTGCCTGCACTTATCTATCACTATGAGTAAACCAAACCAGTCAGTGTCCACATGAAAAAGACAAGAGGAGAGTGCCCGTGAACGGGCACTGTGTCAGCTGACTGAGTGTTTTTGATTTGTGAAGGTGATTATAGGACAGAATAATTATCAGGAAAAGGGCTGTACAGAAATACAGTAAATGGTAACTGAACAGCAAGTTCGAAAGAAATTCCGAAGCTGACAGAAGAAAAGGATAAAAAAGTTGTGCCCTGTAAATGGTATTATGAAGGAAAATAACAAGGTAATTGTTTAAGTGTAAGAAATAGGTTAAAACATATTTAAAGAAATACTACAAATGCAATATCCTCGTTCGACCTTGAAGAAGGGGTCCAAGGTCAAATCTAACCACACAAATACATTCCCAGCCCATGATTTCCTATGGTTTACCATTCCAAACCTCTAGGACCAACTATAAATGAGTTATAAGCACTTTTAAGCTTGGCTGTCCTCATTTGACCTTGAAGGAGGGGTCCAAAGGTCAAATCTGACCATACCAAAAGATTCCGAGCCAATGATTTCCTATGGGATGGTTTACCATCCCAAATCTCTGTCACCAATAATAAGCGAGTTGTAGGCACTTTCAATTTTCGCTATCCTCATTTGACCTTGAAGGAGGGTTCCAAGGTCAAATCAGACCATATCAACAGATTCACAGCCCATGATTTCCTGTCTGTTTACCATCCCAAACCTCTGGGACCAATAATAAGCGAGTTATAAGCACTTTTAAGTTTGGCTATCCTTGTTTGACCTTGAAGGAGGGGTCATTGAAGGTCAAATCTGACCACACCAAAAGATTCCCACCCCATGATTTCCTACAGGTTGGTTTATCATCCCAAACCTCTAGGATCAATAATAAGGGAGATATAAGCACTTTTCATGACTGACAAAAAACACCTGTGGCGGCCATCTTGTTTCTCAAAATGAGGCCAAAAATATTCCCAGACAACATTTTATGGTTATTAATATATACTGCAAACTTAAGAAAGCTAGCTATAATATTTTTTTTCATCAGAGCAGTAATGGTGAAATCTCTCTCTACACACTGTGGCTATCCAGTGGATACAATGATTTACTCAACAGTGAGAACCTGAAAGTAGCTATTGCTCAGCTATGCCATGACATAGAGGTCTGCAATTTCACTATGTTATAGCTGACCAAAAATTCTGAGAATAACATATTTAACAAATTACTCTAAATGTAATAGTTTTCAAGTTACAACTGATTTACTCAACAGTGAGAACCTCAAAGGAACTATTACTCAGCTATGCAATGAGCTACATGTCTGAAATTTTACTATGTTATAGCTAACCCAAAAGTAGGTGAACAACATATTTAAGCAAACTACTGTAAATGCAATAGTTTTCAAGCTACAACTGATTTACTCAATAGTGAGAACCTGAAAATAGCTATTTCTCCGCTATGCCATGAGCTATAGGTCTGTAATTTCACTATGTTATAGCTGACCCAAAAGTAGGTGAACAATATATTTTAACAAAATACTCCAAATGCAATATTTTTCAAGTTCTAGCTGATTTACTCAACAGTCAGTACCTGAGAATAGCTATTGCTCAGTTGTGCCATGAGCTATAGGTCTATAATTTCACTATGTTATAGCTGACCCAAAAGTAGCTGAATAACATATTTGCACAAATTTCTGTAAATGCAATAGTTTTCCAATTATAACTGATTTACTCAACAGTGAGAACTTCAAAGTAGCTATTACTCAGCTATGAAATGAGCCACAGGTCTGAAACTTCACTATGTTATAGCTGACCCCAAAATAGGCGAATATCATATTGAAACAAAATACTCTAAATGCAATAGTTTTCAAGTTATAAGTGATTTACTCAACAGTGATAACCTAAAAGTAGCTATTACTCAGCTATGCCATGAGCTACAGGTCTGAAATTTACTATGTTATAGCTGGCCCAAAAGTAGCTGAATAACATATTTATACGAAATTCTCTAAATGCAATAGTTTTTAAGTTACAAGTGATTTTACACATGATGGAAGTTACTGAAAAGCCCAAAAGTAGCTATTACTCACTTAGCTATTGAGACAGACACCCAACTTACTCACCATATTGTAGCTATGAAAAAAGTAGCTGAATAACATATTTTAACAAAATGCTCTAAATGCAACACTTTTCAAGTTATAAGTGATTTACTCAACAGTGATAACCTAAAAGTAGCTATTACTCAGCTATGCCATGAGCTACAGGTCTGAAATTTTACTATGTTATAGCTGACCCAAAAGTAGCTGAATAACATATTTATACGAAATTCTCTAAATGCAATAGTTTTCAAGTTATAAGCGATTTACTCAACAGTGATAACCTAAAAGTAGCTATTACTCAGCTATGCCATGAGCTACAGGTCTGAAATTTCACTATGTTATAGCTGGCCCAAAGGTAGCTGAATAACATATTTATACGAAATTCTCTAAATGCAATAGTTTTTAAGTTACAAGTGATTTTACTCATAATGGAAGTTACTGAAAAGCCCAAAAGTAGCTATTACTCACTTAGCTATTGAGACAGACACCCAACTTACTCACCATATTGTAGCTATGAAAAAAGTAGCTGAATAACATATTTTAACAAAATGCTCTAAATGCAACACTTTTCAAGTTATAAGTGATTTACTCAACAGTGATAACCTAAAAGTAGCTATTACTCAGCTATGCCATGAGCTACAGGTCTGAAATTTTACTATGTTATAGCTGACCCAAAAGTAGCTGAATAACATATTTATACGAAATTCTCTAAATGCAATAGTTTTCAAGTTATAAGCGATTTACTCAACAGTGATAACCTAAAAGTAGCTATTACTCAGCTATGCCATGAGCTACAGGTCTGAAATTTCACTATGTTATAGCTGGCCCAAAGGTAGCTGAATAACATATTTATACGAAATTCTCTAAATGCAATAGTTTTTAAGTTACAAGTGATTTTACTCATAATGGAAGTTACTGAAAAGCCCAAAAGTAGCTATTACTCACTTAGCTATTGAGACAGACACCCAACTTACTCACCATATTGTAGCTATGGAAAAAGTAGCTGAACAACATATTTTCACAAAATGCTGTAAATGCAACACTTTTGAAGTTATAAGTGATTTAGTGCATGATTTCATGAATTTTAATGCATTAAAAATTATTAAAAAAATTTATTAAAAAAAAAGTAAGACAGATCCAGGTCTCATACTCACACAAGAGAATCTACCTCTGGCCTAGTACATATATGCAAGATATGAGAGAAATCCCTGCAATAGTCACTGAGAAAATTGTGATAAAAAGTCATCACGCCGCAGAGTGATGACATAAAAAAAAAAGGAAACAGTGGCTGATGAGGGACAAAAACTGTGCTGTGTAAAGGCCCGGAAAGACACCCAGCCATAAGGAGGATCAAATGTTTATGTCAAAGCAGGCCGAAAATGGTGGTTGTTGAGGATCAGAAATTTGTGTATATGTTGAAGTCTGATCAACTTTCACAGCCATACACTTGTTTGGAGTGAACATCTCAAAACAGACAGAAAGTGTTTACCAGTATTGCCTGGTATAGGTAAACTCCATGCATTACTAGAGCATAGATGAGATAAAAAGTTGTGTGCCCAGCATGTCCTGCTGTTGTTGCAGGTGCAGAAGATGCTCTAAGAAGGCTTAAGGGGCCACGGTAGCAGAGTGGTAACACTCTCGCCCTCCACCTCTGATATCGGAGTTTGAATCCCGGCCCGACCTCAAGTGGGAATGCTGGTAGTTGCTTGCCGTTGGTCGTCAGTTTACAGTACAGAATTTTGACCAACTGTATATACTGGTTTCCTCTGCCCATAAAACTACCCATCATGATATGACCTATATATGTGTTGAAAGCGATGTTAAAACACAAATAAAATGATATTCAAAGGGCTTAATGAAATTGGCCAACCAGATCTTTTGACAAAAATGTTTAACATTAATGGCTTTGTTTCATTTAATGAGTATGTGGTTTTTACCAATATGAAGGTTGGGACACATCAATGAAAGAGCAAAATATGTGACTGTACAGGAAATTTCAAAGCCAATAAGAGAAGTTTTTCAAAAAAATTCTCCAAAGTTAGTTTTTCTCCCTGTAGCTCTGGATATAACTGACCACAACCAAAGATTGGCACTTATCTGTTGGCTGTAAAACCATCACAATATTGTTCATTCATGCATGAATTACTAAGAATCCACTAGTCTTAAAACACAAAGGTTGGTTAGGAATGTCTTAAAATTTTAAAACCATACACTCTTATGGTTAAGAGAATAAATGTTTGTGTCAGAAAAAAAATTCAGACAATTCCTGGCCATTGTCATTGATTGCCTTGCTTACACATTATCCACTTTCAAGTAAGAGACAGGTGTTTTGACATTTTGATTCAAGTGTCACACATCTGGTGTCATAAGTTCCAAAGTCCAACAGTAACTGAAGTGGGTAGCACTTTTTGTGAATAAACAGTGGCTTATAGCGCACAAACTTAAACTACTAAAGTTTTTCCAAGGCATTCCTCACCAATGAAACTGGCTGTTACGAACTGACCAAATCTCAGGAGGAAATATAATGCTGGAATGGGAATGAAACAGGAAATGTAGTATGGAATTGGGACAGCAAGCACTCACATAAGGATTATAATTTTAAACAAAATCTATTGTTCTATAAGGGTAAATACAAAAACATTTTTTGTGCAATGCATAATTACTATTTCCAATAAAAAGACAAAGTTCCAATGCAAACATGAAAACAAGAGGAGAGTGCCCGTGAACGGGCACTGTGTCAGCTGACTGAATGTTTTTGATTTGTGATGGTGATAATGAGAGGAAAGCATAATTATCAGGAAAAGGGCTGTACAGAAATACAGTAAATGGTAACTGGACAGCATGTTCGAAAGATATTCCGAAGCTGACAGAAGAAAAGGACAAAAAAGTTGTGCCCTGCAAATGGTATTATGAAATAAAGTAACAAGGTAATTGTTTAAGTGTAAAAAGTAGGTTAAAAGTATTTAAAGAAATACTATAAATGCAATATCCTCGTTCGACCATGAAGAAGGGGTCCAAAGGTCAAGTCTGACCATACCAAAAGATTCCCAGCCAAAGAATTTAGGATGGTTTACCATCCCAAACCTCTCGGACCAATAATAAGTGAGTCATAGGCACTTTTTAAGTTTGGCTATCCTTGTTTGACCTTGAAGGAGGGGGTCTAAGGTCAAATCCGACCACACAAAAAAATTCCCAGCCCATGATTTCCTGTAGCTTGTTTACCATCCCAAAGTTGTAGGACCAATAATAAGCGAGTTCTAAGCAATTGTAAGTTTGGCTATCCTCAATTGACCTTGAAGGAGGGGTCCCAGGTCAAATCTGACCACACCAAAAGAATCCCAGCCCATGATTTCCTATATGTTGGTTTACCATCCCAAACCTCCAAGATCAATAATACGCGAGTTATAAGCACTTTAAGTTTGGCTATCTTCGTTTGACCTGGAAGGAGGGGTCTAAGGTCAAATCCGACCACACCAAAAGATTCCCAGCCCATGATTTTCTATAGGTTGGTTTTCCATTCGAAACCTCTAGGACCAATAATAAGTGAGTTATAAGCACTTTTAAGTTTGGCTATCCTCATTTGACCTTGAAGGAGGGGTCCAAGGTGAAATCCGACCACACCAAAAAATTCCCAGCTCATGATTTTCTATAGGTTGGTTTTCATTCCAACCTCTAGGACCAATAATAAGCGAGTTATAAGCACTTTTATGTTTGGCTATCCTCATTTGACCTTGAAGGAGGGTTCCAAGGTCAAATCGGACCATATTAACAGATTCCCAGCCCATGATTTCCTACAGGTTGGATACAATGATTTACTCAACAGTGAGAACCTGAAAGAAGCTATTGCTCAGCTATGCCATGACATAGAGGTCTGCAATTTCACTATGTTATAACTGACCAAAACGTCTGTGAATAACATATTTAACAAAATACTCTAAATGTAATAATTTTCAAGTTACAACTGATTTACTCAAGAGTGAGAACCTCAAAGTAACTATTACTCAGCTATGCAATGAGCTACACGTCTGAATTTTTGCTCTGTTATAGCTGACCTAAAAGTAGGTGAACAACATATTTAAGCAAAATACTGTAAATGCAATAGTTTTCAAGTTACAACTGATTTACTCAATAGTAAGAACCTGAAAATAGCTATTGCTCAGCTATGCCATGAGCTATAGGTCTGTAATTTCACTATGTTATAGCTAACCCAAAAGTAGGTGAACAATATATTTTAACAAAATACTCCAAATGCAATATTTTTCAAGTTATAGCTGATTTACTCAATAGTCAGTGCCTGAGAATAGCTATTGCTCAGTTGTGCCATGAGCTACAGGACTGTAATTTCACTATGTTATAGCTGACCCAAAAGTGGCTGAATAACATATTTGCACAAATTTCTGTAAATGCAATAGTTTTCCAATTACAACTGATTTACTCAACAGTGAGAACTTCAAAGTAGCTATTACTCAGCTATGCAATGAGCCACAGGTCTGGAACTTCACTATGTTATAGCTGACCCCAAAATAGGTGAATAACATATTGCAACAAAATACTCTAAATGCAATAGTTTTCAAGTTATAAGTGATTTACTCAACAGTGATAACCTAAAAGTAGCTATTACTCAGCTATGCCATGAGCTACAGGTCTGAAATTTTACTATGTTATAGCTGACCCAAAAGTAGCTGAATAACATATTTATACTAAATTCTCTAAATGCAATAGTTTTCAAATTACAAGTGATTTACTCAACATTGAGAACTTCAAAGTAGCTATTACTCAGCTATGCAATGAGTCACAGGTCTGGAACTTCACTATGTTATAGCTGACCCCAAAATAGGTGAATAACATATTGAAACAAAATACTCTAAATGCAATAATTTCCAAGTTATAAGCGATTTACTCAACAGTGATAACCTAAAAGTAGCTATTACTCAGCTATGCCATGAGCTACAGGTCTGAAATTTTACTATGTTATAGCTGACCCAAAAGTAGGTGAACAACATATTTAAGCAAAATACTGTAAATGCAATAGTTTTCAAGTTACAACTGATTTACTCAATAGTGATGACCTAAAAGTAGCTATTACTCAGCTATGCCATAAGCTACAGGTCTGAAATTTTACTATGTTATAGCTGACCCAAAAGTAGCTGAATAACATATTTATACGAAATTCTCTAAATGCAATAGTTTTGCAATTACAACTGATTTACTCAATAGTGAGAACCTCAAAGTAGTTATTACTCAGCTATGCAATGAGCTACAGGTCTGAAATTTTACTATGTTATAGATGACCCAAAAGTAGGTGAACAACATATTTAAGCAAAATACTGTAAATGCAATAGTTTTCAAGTTACAACTGATTTACTCAATAGTGATGACCTAAAAGTAGCTATTACTCAGCTATGCCATGAGCTACAGGTCTGAAATTTTACTATGTTATAGCTGACCCAAAAGTAGCTGAATAACATATTTATACAAAATTCTCTAAATGCAATAGTTTTCCAATTACAACTGATTTACTCAATAGTGAGAACTTCAAAGTAGCTATTACTCAGCTATGCAATGAGCCACAGATCTGAAACTTCACTATGTTATAGCTGATCCCAAAATAGGTGAATAACATATGAAACAAAATGCTCTAAATGCAATAGTTTCCAAGTTATAAGCGATTTACTCAACAGTGATAACCTAAAAGTAGCTATTACTCAGCTATGCCATGAGCTACAGGTCTGAAATTTTACTATGTTATAGCTGACCCTAAAGTAGCTGAATAACATATTTATACGAAATTCTCTAAATGCAATAGTTTTGAAGTTATAAGCGATTTACTCAACAGTGATAACCTAAAAGTAGCTATTACTCAGCTATGCCATGAGCTACAGGTCTAAAATTTTACTATGTTATAGCTGACCCAAAAGTAGCTGAATAACATATTTATACGAAATTCTCTAAATGCAATAGTTTTTAAGTTACAAGTGATTCTACTCATGATGGAAGTTACTGAAAAGCCCAAAAGTAGCTATTACTCACTTAGCTATTGAGACAGGCACCCAACTTACTCACCATATTGTAGCTATGAAAAAAGTAGCTGAATAACATATTTTAACAAAATGCTCTAGATGCAACAGTTTTCAAGTTATAAATGATTTTGTGCATGATTTCATGAATTTTAATGCATTACAAATTATTAAAAAAATTTATTAAAAAAAAAGTAAGACAGATCCAGGTCTCATACTCACACAAGAGAATCTACCTCTGGCCTAGTACATACATGCAAGATATGAGAGAAATCCCTGCAATAGTCACTGAGAAAATTGTGATTAAGTATTGAAATTTTCACACTTTTGGTGGGGGTACCCCCCTTGTAATGTCTCTAGCAAACAGACGAACAGACAGATTTGCATGCCTTGAACAATTTTTCATCCTCGATAGATAAGGTATCTTTTAAAAAAAACAGCACGTCTCTAGGCCTTGTAGTTTTGGAGGAGAAGTTGTTCACGCGGACGCGTACGTGTACGCCCACGCCGCAGAGTGACGACATAATGTCAGCTGACTGACAAGTCAGCTGACATAAAAAAATGGCAGGCCAAAGGACCCCATATGGGAACACTTTCCGTTGGTAAATAACAGGGGGGCAAAAGCGATGCAAAATATAAAGACTGTGACAAAAAATAAAAATCCAAGCTAACAGAGTAGACAGAATAAAATCTCATTTTAGAACATGTAGCCTTAATCTTCCAAAAAAAATTTGCTCATGCTATGCTATGCAAAATATCTTGCTGTTGTGTAAGTTGTGTTATTATTGAGCCATCTTTAAGCTCAAGTTTTTAAATATTTTTCTCAAGGTAATTCCTATTTTCCATTTTACAAAAGAATTTGGTGGGTTTTTCACCTTCGCTTAGCCATTGCATTCGTGATCTTACAATTTGACCCTGAACTCTCACCGCCCGTAAAGACTCCAACTCCTGTTTCTTGTCAAGAAGATTTGAGGAATAAAATGAGTCATTTTGTAATTCAAGTATTTCTATGTCCTTAATTAGTTCTTGTTCTTTCCTATTATTATTTTTTTAAGAAGTGATGTAAATTTTATTGTTTCGCCTCTTATTCTAAGGTACAGCATTTCTAAGAATAGGACAGGGTAAATTGTAAAAGTCACGTTTTTGTACAAATTTTTTAAATAGTCAGGATATATACTTAAATATTATATACTGGAAGAACATATGTATGTTTCACCTCATCAATTACATTGTTAATTAAGTTTATGTAGTCTATATTTTAAAGGAGACTGACATTGAGCTTCCATATTCCTTTTCCGATTTCAAAGTTGGTCATTATAAATTTATAATGTCTAACTCTACAATTGAATGGTCTTATCTATAACTTGGGCGGATCATACAGTTATCAACAATGTCGGTTATTTTGTCTGAAATAAGAAAGTAGTCCAGTCTAGCTTGTTTGATTGGATTTTTTTTTCTCCAAGAATATCGCTTAACTTCGGGATGAATTGTTCTGAATGTGTATGCTTATTTTTTATGTTTTTAGGTGTATTCTAAATATTGTCTGTAGCACCTAATATATATGATATGTTTCAAACATGCAAACGATAACGAAACCACATTCTTAATAAGCGTTATGCGAAACGTGTTTCGACAAAAAAATCAAAACCTCGACAAACTCTCGATCCGTGCAGTGTTTCGATTTTCTAGATTTTAGAAAGCTGTACAGTGGAACTATGTGTTGAAAAGGTAAAAATATTGTGGTAAGCTGTGTCTATAGAACACCAGGTAGTAATGTGTGTGTTTTTACTGAAAAAGTAGAAGACATGTTGGAAAATATAAAGAACACTAATAAGATCTGTATCTTTGTGGCGACATAAACATTAATTTATTAAATAAATCTAGTCATACAGAGAGTAATAATTTTATAGATACACTGTATGCTTATGGTCTTTATCCACTTATATGTAGACCAACCAGAGTAAGCTCTGGAAGTGCCACGTTAATAGACAACAGATTTACTAATAATATTGGTGATAAAATAAGCAGTGGTATATTTATAAATGACATTACAGACCACTTTCCTATATTTATGATTAGTGAAAGAGTTAATGTAAAAAACTCAAGAAAACAAAATAGATATGTCAGGGATATCAGTGGTAACAATGTAGAAATGTTTAAACAGTGTCTGAATCAACTCAACTGGGAAACAGTATATAGTGAAAGAGATGTCAATGTAGCGTATAATGAATTTGTGAAATTATTTAATGAAGCTTACAATAAATGTTCTCCAGTAAAAAGAAGTCTGGTAAAATATAACATGACAAAGTCCTGGTTTACAAGTGGGCTTAGAAATACATGTAAAAAATATGTATTGTACAAAAACTTTTTGAAACATAAAAATAGAGTAACAGAAGTAAAAATATAAAAGGTACAAAAATAAATTAACAGGTATACTTAGAAAAGCAGAAAAATATTATTACAATAACCTATTGCAAAACCATAAAAGTGACTTAAAACTCACATGGGCTACACTTAATGGGTTAATTAAAACAAGTCTTGGAAATGTGTACCCTGATCAATTCCAAAGAAATAGGAAACTACTTACTAATAAATTAGACATAGCTAATGGTTTCAATGAATTCTTTGTTAATGTGGGGCCCAGTCTGGCCAATAAAATTAAGTCACCATCAAATAAATCCCATATTTTTGATTACATGAAGAGTAGAAATGACAAATCAATGTTTATTGATGATGTGACTCAGAATGAACTGTGTAAAGTTGTAAATAATTTTCATAGTAAGGCCTCTGCAGATGTTAACGGTATTAGTATGTGTATGGTTAAAAAAGTGTTTCATTGCATCATTCACCCATTTCAGCATATTTGTAATTTATCATTAAGAATAGGTATATTTCCTGATAATATGAAAATAGCTAAAATTATACCACTATTTAAAACTGGGGATGACAGTGAATTTACCAATTATAGACCAGTGTCACTTTCACCACAGTTTTCAAAAATTCTAGAAAAAATTTTTAATAACAGGTTAGATAATTTTATAGAAAGTTGTAATATTTTAAAAAACGGTCAATATGGTTTTAGATCAAACAGGTCCACTGCATTAGCATTGATTGATTTGGTGGAAAATTTAACAAAGGAATTAGACAATAAGAAAATTACAGTGGGTGTGTTCATAGATTTAAAGAAGGCATTTGATACTATTGATCATTCCTTGTTACTAAAGAAACTGGAATATCATGGGATTAGAGGAGCACCCTTGAATTGGCTAAAATTTTACTTAGATCACAGAAAACAATATTTACACTTTAATGGCACAGATTCGTGTTTATAGGAAGTTGTATGTGGAGTTCCCCAGGATTCAATTTTAGGACCAATTTATTTATACTATATATAAATGATATATGCAATACTTCAAATATACTTAAATTCATACTTTTTGCAGATGACACTAATAGTTTTTGTACTGGGTCTAATTTGAAGGAAATATGTCAAGTAATTACAAGTGAATTAGAGAAGTTAAATACATGGTTTTCATTAAATAACTTATCGTTAAATGTCACAAAAACTAATTATATGGTTTTTGGAAAGAAAAATAACAACTCCAGTGAAATTATCAAATTTAATAATCACACTATTGAAAGAGTGTTCACAGCGAAGTTTTTGGGAGTCATAGTCGATGAAAATTTGAACTGGAGTTTTCATGTGTCTCATGTCTGTAAGAAATTAAGTAAAAGTATATCGATTATAAAAAAAGTAAAGAATATTCTCACCAGTGATACCTTAAAAACATTATATAATTCTTTGATATTACCTTACATAAATTATTGTTGCCAGGTTTGGGGAAATACCAGTAAGTATTTGATCAAAAAAGTTGTAATATTGCAAAAGAGGGTAGTCAGAATTATATGTAAATGTAACTACAATACAGCCCCTATTTTTAAAAAAATGTAAGTTATTAAAACTTAAAGATATTGTGAATTTCAATATTCTTGTTGTAATGTTCAAGGCAAAACATAACTTGCTACCAAAAAATATACAGGATCTGTTTCAGATTAATGAGAATTGTTATTGTACAAGACAGTATGGAAAATTTAATTATAAATATGTGAGAACAAGCTTAAAATATAAATGTGTTTCGGTTTATGGGGTCAAATTATGGAACAAGTTAAGTAATGAATTGTCTAGCATTTCAAGCATATGTAAATTTAAAGTGATGTTAAAAACAATGTTATTAAATATGTCTTAAAATTTCGATACCAAAAATGTCATGAATTGATTAGACTATTGAACCGTAAAGAACAGTAATATTAAATTTTATTGTAATTGATGAAAAGTACCTAACTGGAAGTGGGGATTGGCGTCTGTATAAGCAATATTTGCTTCAGCCACTTCCCTTTCAAAAATAAGCTAATCTAAGATGTAGATACTCATAACTGTTATAAATATACGACATATATAGAAATCTATTTTTACATACTATGCCGATTGTATTATTATTATGTGTTACTGGCTTAGAAATAAATGATTTATTTTTATTTATTTATTTTATTTATATCCTTGCGTTGCCGGTTTTCGACGGTCATATGGATTTTAATTCATTTTTGTTTCTTTCATCAGTCCCTACCATATTTTATACTTAAAATTTAAAAATATATTGTTTATTTCACAAGTACAAATATGATAGGTCAAATTTTTAAAGTTATTTTAAGTTTTTTTATTTGAGTTTCTGGCCGTACAGTGTTCTAATTTTAGAAATCACTGTCTGTTATAGACGGTAAAATAAAATCAATAATAAAAGTATTCAAACTATATTCCAAAGTTTGTATTTTTTCTTTGACCTCTTTAAATTGATTATTTGATGATTAAACTGAATGATTGTTGCAATTATATCACAAAATTGCAAATAACCTTCTTTTTTGAAGGTGTGCACCTAATTTTTTTTTCATAGACAATTGTATCATAAATTTTAAAAAGTTGGGTTTGGAGGTGTTTTCTTCCATTTTGTGTCAATTAAAACACGTGATTTTATGTTAATGATCATGGGCATGGTTAATTTATTTTATAACCTCCAAAAGTCAAATTATTTTATGGTATGTTTTTCTTTTCTTGGCTGTTGAACAAACGCATTCTGTCTGTGACAATAGATTACATAAGGGTTAATTTGATAAAATATATAGTGTTTTATACTGTAAAATAAAAATTATAAATCTATTTGCCTTTTACAAAATATCAAATAACTGTACTTTATTAAGACAAAATTTGCATATTTCACGGAAATTCATGAGTGTTGCCAATGACAACCATATTTTATTTTGCATTAAAAACTGATACATTATTTCACTTAACAAAATCCGGATTTTAATGCACCATGCATTAAGAACAATTATTTTATTATTTTACAAAGTTCTAGAGTACAGCAATCCGTACTGCAGCATATTTTCTACAGAACGGTTTTACCTAGACCGATTAATCTGTCTCTTAGCCAATTTTTAAAAGATTGATGTATTGGCGAGAGACAGATGGCATTAGTATGCAAAAAACATAAACGTCATGAAGGGCAACAAGTGGCACACATCCTGACATTAAACATGTACTAGGCTACCACCTTGAGTAACAAGGATGTGCCCCGCATTAAAAGAAATAAACTTTTTGCATAGTTAATGGATATATTTACCAAAATATATTTCACTTGCCAAATTTTATCATTGTTTATACAAACAGGAAGTGCAGAAAAAGTGTCTATATTGCTGCAAACACAGAAAATTGTGTTCCTGCATCTAAATGCTTTCTACTGTTAATACATATAAGTGCATATTTTAAAGTTTAAAGGGACGGTAATTTTCAGATATTGAAGTTTTTTGTGTAGCGAGGAACTCTGTCCCAAAATGCCATCCATCAGTTTTAAAAAGGCATATTTTGGGACAGAAAACTCGGTCTAGGTTTTACCGTACCGCAGCCACGCCCTTTAAATAAAGGTTAATACTGTTATTTTATTTGATTTTTACTGAGATGAAAAGCACGTGCACAGGACTATTATGTATTAATGCGCGGCCGTCGATAATGGACGACTGTAGATAATAGATGACACGATACTTATGCCATCTGTCTCTCGTCAATATATCCATCTTTTAAATATAGGTCGAGATACAGATTAATCGGTCTATTATCAATTGTGGTGTATATCATTTGGCAACTTAGTGGCAGAAGAATGAAATATAATAAAGCTCTGAGTGTGATTTAAATTCCAAATATTAACTTTAGCATGGGCGTCACTGGTAGAATGCTACAGTACAGTGTCTGCATGAAGACAGTGACATCAGTGTAGTACAAAGAAGCGATTATGCAGGGGGGGGGGGGCTCAATCTCTAAATACTAATAAAATATACAATGGTTACTACATTAGTTATTTATGCAATTTTATTACCCGATAAAAACAGAATTTTTACAAGTTTTCCGTAAGCATGTGTACTACGTCACTAATTTTTGTGAATATTGTGCTGGAACATTCTACACGTCATAGAACAGTCGAATATATGACATGTATTTAACTTATTCAGGTGTTTTCGCCCCTCTTTCGTAATTAATTTGTGCATACCTTGTATGTTTAATTTAATATCGCATAATTCTATCCTTATGAAGCACTTACTTAAAGTTAGTGACAGTAATAGATGGCAAATGTAGTCTAGATCACACACTGGAAAGGATATTTGACAAAGAATGGTGAATAAATGGGAATCAACATGATTTAAAAGTTGCTAATATTTGCATCTTTACTAACAACCAGAGACTTTTGCTGTAATAGTTTTGACTTGCTGCACCCATCATAAAATTATTAGAATCAGGTTAATTGCCGGTTCTGCCCCAAGTAATTGCTGAAGAAGAAAGGCAAGTACCTGAAACTTGTGTGTTTAATTATTTATTTAGTGTTTCCATCATGTCTAGTACCTTATTGCTTATATTTTGATGGGCAGTTGGAAGACTGGACGAAACTAGTACATACATTTTTGATAGGTTCTGTAATGTAAACTGCGGAACAACAACAATCGACTACCAGCTTTCCCACATCAGGTCAGGCCAGGATTTGAACCTTGATCTCAGAGGTGAGAGGGGAATGTATTACTACTGCATCACCATGGTCTCCTGAGGCTTGTGTAGACAGTGGAATGAAACTAAAATGGCTAAAAGGCAAAGACTATATTTAAAACAGATACAATTTATTACAATTCCTCAGTGAGATAAACACCATAGGAACATAATATGATATGATACAATATTTGGACAGATCAGTCACTGTTCAGTGCAGACATAAAATCAATATATTGTATAATCAATGTCTTAAAAAGTCAAAATTAAAATTTCTTGAAAATAAATACAGAAAGAAACAAAAAATAACAAGCATTCCTAGATCTGCATCAGTTTTTGTGTTTTGTGCATGCATTGAAGATCATATTTCAGAACTTCTGATTTCTCTTCAAGTTCAAGCTAAAAAGGCAGTTTTTCAAAACTTCTGATTTATCAAACACTTCCAACTTTAAAAGGCCACACCACAGTGTAGTAATTAAAAACTTGCATTTTTTTAAGCACTTCAAACTTTTAAACAATATATTTCATGGTTAGTACTGGAGAGATTTTTGAAACACTTCGTACTTTTAAGTCAGAAATTAAGATCAAACTTTGACAACTGTAAGATTGCAAAGACAGACTGGTCATATCAGAAGTTTGAAATTTAAAGGTTTAAATATTGTCATACAGTTTTATGTTTTAGGTGTCAGTAAAAAATCCAAATTAACATCAAATTGTTCTGAGCTAGCTATGAGGTTGTTTCAAGTAAAAAGTTACAATTTGTTTCAAGCACTTTCAGTAAAAGGTTAGCATACAGTTGCTTACAACTACTTTCAATGAACAAGGGTCACAGTTGCTTACAAGTACCTTCAGTAGAGAAATTTGTCAGTTGCTAAGAAGTATTTTCTGACACAATGATTTATTTTAAAAGGCAAATCAAATTTGCAAATTTATTCACACATAAAGCAATCAGAAATGTATAATACCACTACAAAAATTGTACCTGTCAACAGGAATGGGTAGCAACAACAGTCACTTCGCCCAGTCTCTTAAAAGAATACAACAATACTGAAACGGCCCAGCGGAAGTGTTGTATCAATTATCTCCGTAGCTTTTATCTCTGTACTGAGGTCTCAATTCTGAAGCCACCAGTTGAATTTAATCTGGTTGAGTGTCACAAAGTAGAGTTGTCTCAATGTAATATCGCAGTAACCAGTTTCTGATCAGTCTTGATCACAGTCTAAGTCTTAATATCAAAGTGTAAGGGTATTATGTGGTCAGGGGTACTAGGTAGTATTTATATAACAATAATTTCTCTTCAGCAGATTCCACAGCTTTGGTCAGGTTTTAAATAGAAGTATGAGCAAGTGTCAAGATAGTAGTGAAAAGAGCCAAACATATAACTACAAAGTCAGTTTATTAAAAGAAAACAATAACCTATGCTATGGTGAAATTATATAACTGTACAGACAGGTTACACAGTATTCAGTAAAATACTATATACAGTTTAATACATAATCAATGTAACGTTTAGTCAGTGAAAAAGAAAACAGCAACCTATGCTATGGTGAAACTATATATCTGTACAGATAGGATACACAGTATTCAGTAAAATATTATGTACAGTGTAATATATATAACAGTCCATGCAGAATCAATGTAAAGTTTAGACAATGACAAGAAAAATAAACAATCTTTGAGTTAAATGGTCCAACTGAATTGTACTATTCAGTTATTCATAGAGATATTTCTGTACTGTTAATACGCTCAGCCAAATTTATGAGTAACCCAGAAAAACTGTAGAGTGACCTACTCAAAGGGGTGTTTTAGCTTGTGCCAAGTTTCTCTTAGTGCTTGTACTCTGTCTGGCCTTATAATTACTGCTGATAAATATCAGTATACCAAAATTGTCCCTCTAAAATAATTAATATCACCTATGAAGTAACTGGGTAAAATAATAAAGGCACTTACAGTGATTTCCAACAGTATTCTGATAAGATATCTGTGATACTATAAGTTTATATCAATCTGACAGCTGTCACAACAATGTAGTAAGTTGGAGCCAAATATAGAAAATCTCATCTGCCAATTATAATATGTAAACAAAGAATAGAGGGGTGATAGCTTTCTAGCAAGCTGTGGTTGTAGATTACCTCAGTGGATAAGTGTGGAATTATCAGAGTGGAGTGAACTAATCTGCTGGTAAATTCTCAGGAGAGATGTTTACACACTGGAGTTCTGAGCCAAACTCCACAAATTACCTATTTTACTCTCAATTTATAAGGCCTACTCTGATTTACTCTGGTTTCCAGAGTACATAGATACGCACAATGCCTAGAAGCCATTTGATTGGCTGAGCCTACTCTGACATACTCTGACTCTACTCTGACATTCAGAGTAATTATTTGCACAAAGTTTCTCCCCAAAACATAGTAAAATTACATTACCATAGATTATTAAACATGTCCCAATACATCAAGAATATGTAAGTACAATTTTATACATACGTGAAAATAACTTTTGAGACATAATTAAGACATTCAGTTTTATACTAAACTATCCCCAGAATACATTCCTGACTCTACACAAGTGTGTGTACTGAAACAAACCCACTAAAAGATCGAGATTTACTGAATAAACTGAACAAACACACACACATTCAAAGAAAGCATGTTCAGCCTAGAAAATCAATAAAGTGAGTACAGAGTTAAAATATCCCCCCTCTCAAAGTCCTGCATTACAGGAATGCTTTACTTAGTGGTGACCCTTATTTGTGTCACAAGTATTTATACAGCTTAGTGGGGAAAGTGCAACCCTGCCTGGCTGTAAGACAACATTTTAAAAACTGTTTGGTGAAAAATAACCAGAAAACCTATTCTGTAATTTGGATAAACTTTATATGTTCCTGTACTCATGAATTAATTAAATTCAAAAGAGAAAAAACAATGATCTACCCCAGGCCCATTACATTGCCCCCTCCTAAGATTATAGCACCCTCGCATAATCATGAACAAAAGTTTACAACATAGTTACTATGGTCAAGTCAGCTATTTAGTCACAGACTCTGAATACAGTTCATAGCACAACAAAAAAATACAATTTCAGTTCCTTCAACAACAAAAGCAAAAAGAAGAAAAAATTATATATATAATTTAAAAATTTAAAACCCCCAATCACTGTCCTCGTCCTCTTCTTCCTGGTTGCTCCCTCTCCAGCACTTAATGCAATAAATCTTCTCTGACACTGTCCTCTTCCTAGAATTTGTCTCATTTGTTGTTGATGTCACTCTTTCATACACCGGTAGCTTCACTCCATGTTGGCAGGTCTCATCTCTTGTTGATGACGGTCTCTCTACCACAGTGTTCTGTTTGATCTTAAGCTGCTGTTCTGACTCTTCCATACTGGTACCACAACATTTGAATTTTCCATTGGAGCTGCTGTGTCCCTGTGAAATTTTGGTAGGTGCCAGATACTTTGGTGACTTCAGTACAGACTCCACAGAGCTGAGACCAGTCTGAGTGGTGGTGGCACAACGCTCGGGGATGTACGGGATGTTTGGATCAATATCCGTTGGCAGAACAAGTCTCTGATGGGTAACTGTGGCTGGAAGATCTTTCTTTGAAGTTTCTCGACTGCCCATGGTGACGGCACTTTGGAAATTTGTGGGAACAGCTACCAGCCTGACTATCAATGCCTGCTCTGGAACCACCTCAGGTGTAATAGAAGCAGCTGCAGCAGCTGTCTGTAGGACATCCTGGCAGTTGTTGTCCAGTAGATTCTGCAGTTCTACTGGAAGTTGAAATCCAGGGATGCACAGGCTCGATGGTGTCTCACCATTCTTCTTTGGATCAGGAATATGGACAACTGATCTGACAGCTACTGCTGGTGATGGAGTGTGGAGTGCAGCATCAGATATGATATGGTTCAGTGTGTCCTTGACCCTTATCTAGCGAACCAAACTCGGGTCAGCCTGGACCTGTGCTTTCCGTTCAGGATGGGACATCCGTAGGTGTTGCCTCATGTCGGCCTTGCTCTTTCTCTTAGCAGTGCAGAACGGGCATTGAAAGGTGACGCCTGGAGAACTGTGGACTTGGTCAAAGTGTCTCTCCCAATTCCACTTCCTGTTAAAACTCAGATTACAGCACTGGCAGTGAAACTGTCTAGCCATCTGTAGAACAAAAAATGAGAAAAATGTATCAATGTTGTAATCACCTTGACTAATAAGGTATTCTTAACTAATCTGGTGGTTGTTGCTGTTCTGGCAATCTGTAATGACAAAATGACATCAGTACTTAACTATAAGTCAGTCTGTCGGGGACTTGTCGTGTACGTTTTGATCTTCATGGGTTGTCTCTAGTAAAGGTTTCAGCATCACAACCACTGATTTCCAAAGGGCCATTGCCCAAACCCTCTTGGAGATCCTTGCCTCTTTCAGAGACGATTTTCTTGATAGTTACAGTACTACCTTGTCCACTTATGATGAAAGTTACAGGACTTTCTTGTCCACTTTCCAAAGTCTTTTTCTCAACAGAAGTTTCAGGACTATCATGTCCACTTCTTACATTTTCATAGGAAGTTCCAGGACTTTGTCCACTTCCTTCTAGACAAAATACATCTGTCTGTCCTTGAGTATTCTGGAGGGCACCTTCTCCAATACTCAAACCTGAGGAGATATCTTCAAACTCTGGGAGACCTTCATCTGGTTTCCTCGTGTAACCCTCATCTTCAACTGATGAAGCATCTGTTACCTTTCCTTGTACAATTGAACTATCCTGTTCATTAACATCAGCAATGTCCTTTGTGGTGTGACTTTTGCCCCAGTCTAGACTTCCACGGTTTCTGTATTCCTTCAATCTATCAAAGTGGACTACTTTTGGTTTTGTCTTTGGTGACCACTGAATTCTGTACAACAAGTCATTTTTCTTCTGTAGGACAGTAAATGGTCCCTTCCAGTATCTTTGCATTTTTGGGCACCGACCTAGTTTCCTAGTTGGTTCATGTAACCAAACTAAATCTCCACTATTATATGACTTCCCATTTGCCTTCCTGTCATAGTAACGTTTCTGTCTTGAACTGGCGCATTGTATTTTCACACATACATACTCATGTGCTGATTCTAGTCCTTCTTGTAATTGGGCAATGTATTCAGTTGTATCTGGATATTCTTGTGGTGGTTTTCCGAAAATGACATCAACTGGAAGGAATACCTCTCTTCCAAGCATGAGCAAATTGGGAGAAGAATTAGTAGTTTCCTGTACAGTTGATCTATATGCCAGGAGTAAGAATGGTATGTAGTCGTCCCAATCCTTCTGATGTTCAGACACAAAAACACTCGGCATGTTTTCTAAGGTTTGATTCATCCGTTCAACCAGACTGTCACTTTGTGGGTGAAATGGTGTTGTTCTACTCTTGTCGATATCAAGCAAGTCACATAACTCCTGAAATAGGGCTGATTCTAATTGTCTTCCTTGATCTGTATGTACAGAGAGAGGTACACCAAATCTGCAGACAAACTCTTCTACAAATTTCCGGGCAACTGTTATGGCCTCCTGATTTGGTATTGCATAAGCTTCTACCCACTTGGTGAAGTAATCAGAGAGTACCAGCAGGTATCTATTGCCTCTGTTGCTTCGAGGTAGGGTCCCATTATGTCCAACGCTACTTTTTCCATTGGCATGCCTGCTGTGACGTGTCTCATTTTCCCTCACCTTTTCTTGCTGGGTCCTTTCTGTGAAGCACATAAGTCACATGATTCACACCATTTTTCAACATCTTTCCTGTGTCCGTACCAATAGAATCGAAGACAAAGGTTGGCCAATGTCTTATGTTCTCCAAGGTGACCAGCTGTGATATGATCATGAACCATCTGTAAAACTTCTTGGTGTCTGCATTCAGGTACTATCAGTTGCCATGTGCATTTGCCACTGACATCTTCATCCCATCTCTTGTACAGAACATCATTCTTGATTTCTAATTGATTCCACATAGACCAATAAGCTTTTATGGCTGTTGACTGTCCCGAAATCTCACCCCAGTTTGGTCGCCTGTTTTCAGTTTTCCATTTGAGTATTTGCCCAATAACCTTATCTTGCATCTGTTCTTGTGACAGTGCTTCACTCCCAATGCTTGAAATCCACTGAATTTCTGGGTTCTCATCACTCTTGTATTCTTGCTCAATATCTTGTCTGTCTTGAGATCTGGTCAGAACTGTTACTCGCTGCATTATTTGCATGTCATCCATACCACACTGTCTGCATGGTCGCCGGGAAAGTGCGTCTGCATTACTATGCATTTTACCTGGTCTGTGTCGAATTTCGAAGTCATACATAGCCAAAGTTTCCATCCATCTGTCCTTCAGGCTCCTTAAAGTTGTATAGCCATCTCAGAGATCCATGATCAGTGCGGATGACAAAATGGCTGCCATAGAGAAAGTGTCTGAAATATTTTACAAAATGTACCACTGCGAGTAGCTCCCTTCTGGTGACACAGTACCGCCTTTCAGGTTTTGATAAGCTGCGGCTTGCATAAGCAATGACGTGCTCTTCCCCATCAATAATTTGAGACAGAACTGCACCAATTCCAGTATCACTGGCATCAGTGTCCAAGGTAAACTGGCACTCTGGTCAAGGATATGCTAAGATGGGTGCTTCAGACAAAGATATAATCAACTGTTGAAATGCTGTCTCACATTTTTCAGTCCATATAAGCTGCTTATTCTTCTTAGTGAGTTCATGTAACGGTACTGCAATGATGGCAAAGTCTTTTATAAATCGACGGTAGTATGAACACAGTCCAACCAAGCTTCTCACTTCTGTAATATTTGTTGGTCGGGGCCAGTTTTTCACCACTTCGACTTTTTCTGGATCAGGTGCCACACCTTTCTCAGATACCAAGGGGCCCAAATATGAAACTTCTTTCTGGAAGAAAACACATTTACTGGGTTTCAGTTTCAACTTGGCATCTCGTATTCTGTTGAAAACTGCAGCAAGTCTTTCAATTTTCTCCTCAAAACAGGACCCAAAAATAATGACATCATCAAGATAAATCAACAGCATAGTGTACTGCAGACCACTAAATACATGCTCTATAAAACGCTATTAAACTGATATAGTCCTCCATCTGGAGTCGTAAATGGAGTTTTTTCTCTGTCTTGTGGATTGACTTCTATCTGCCAGTACCCTGACTGAAAATCAACAGTTGAAAAGAATTTTGCTCCTGACAGAAATGGAAGATCTGTGTGGTAATCTGGAATAGCTTTAGCATCTTTTCTGGTCAGAAAATTTACTTTTCTGTAATCTATGCAGTATCTCTAAGTATTGTCCTTCTTTTTGACCAGCACTACCAGTGATGACCATGGACTCTCCGACGGTTCAATGATGTCTCGTTCCAACATGTCCTGAGTTTGCTTCCTAGCTTCCTCATGCAGATGTAATGGTATTTGCCTTGGTAGCTGTTTGATTGGTGATGCATCGCCAGTGTTTATTCTGTGTTTTACCTTGTCCGTTCGCCCAAGGTCACCAGAATCTTTTGCAAATATGTCTTGATACTCATCAGGTCAGTCACCACAGCAATCTGAGTATCATCTAGGAGCTCAGAACTCCGATCTATCATATCTTTTAAGTGGTCTGGAATTTGAGGTGATATTTCATCTGACCTTGACTCCACTTCAAGGTCATTCATTTGTAATGTTCGTATATAGGTTCTGTCCTCCATTTCATCGAATGCAACAACTGGGTAACACATGGAAGCAGTTGTGCCTTCCCTTAGGTCAGTATCACATTCTGTGGGATTCAATACTCTCATCAGTACTTGCCCATGTTGAATATCGACTAGAGCTCTTGCGATCAGAAGACCATATCTCTCTGTGAACTCTCCCTCCAATACATTTGTGTGACTTTCATTGCCTCTTCTGTGAACCCGTCCAAGAATTATTTTCTCATGCTTGGCTGGAATTGTGGTGTTTTCTTTGACTGACACTTTACAGCAGCCTGGATCCTCATCCTCCTTCCCATGTTTACAGTTGTTCCTTGAATGGACAATTGTTGATTGGGTAGGTCTAATTTACAGTCATGTTGCATAAGGAAGTCTATTCCTAATATAGCATCATCATGAATATCTGCCACCACAATATTATGGCTAACCCGGAGTGGACCTAGTGTGATTTCACCGACAATTTGCCCAACCACTGGCAAAGGATCCCCATTTGCTTGGTAAATGTCAAAATTCACTGGTTCTATCTTGTGATCTTCAAAATTTATAACTTTTTGTGACATCAGTGTTATACTTGCTCCAGTGTCCACCAAAAGTTTAACTGGAAGTCCATCAATCTGTCCAGTCACTATTAGTCCTGATCTCCTTGTTATTGTTATGACTTGTTTTGGCCTCCTTTCTTGGACTGCACCTTGGCCATTAGACACAGCCCAGCTCAGTTTGACGAATTCTGTGGTTTCTGAAACTGTCGTGGTTTCCTACACTCCGATCTGTAGTGGCCTTTAATGCCACAGTTCCAGCATTCAATGTCTTTTCGCTCCTTTTTCCCACTCCCTTGCAGGCTGAAGTTTGGTTTCTGTTTCAGTTTTTCTATCATCTCCTTTAGCTGCTCCGTTTGCTGTTGTATCTTTTAATGACCTTGTTTCATTAGCTGCAGGTGATGGGCTATTCTCATATTTGTAGTGGTTGACCTGTCTCACACTTTTTCTTGGTTGAATTCGTTGTCTTTCAGCCTTCTTGTATGCTTCCATTTCTACTGCAGCACAAACTGCATCATCTAGACTTTTGGCCTTGACTTGGTATACCCGCCAGCGGAGATCACTGTCATCCAGAGAATCAATAAAGTAATCTCTTCCCAGAACATCCATCACATCTTGAGATGCGGTTGGATAGGCTAGATGGACCAGTCATCGTATTTCTTGTGCTAATTCTGGCAAACTTTGTGAAGCTAAATGCTGGCATTTTCTTAATTCTGCTCTGAACAGTTCTGTTTGGTTTTCTGGGTTAAATCTGTGCCCAAGAGATGTCACAAGTTCATGATAATTGAGTCGTTTTGCTGGGGTTAGTGACCGTAGCAACTGGCATGCTGCTCCTGTCAAACTCACACTCAGGTACTGAGCTTTTTGGCGGTTGCTCCACTCATTCAAATCTGCGCAGATTTCAAAGTGACTGATAAATTCTGGCCACGATCCATTCCCATTGAACTGATCTGGCATCACCCGGGGTTTTTTATTATTACCTGGCTGCAAACCAGCATTCCAGTTGTCTCTGTCCTGGTGTCTATTGGGATGCGGAGGGCGACTGCCAAGAGCATCTAAGGTCGTTGTTCAGTATCATTATCATTCTGCATGTACAGCAAACATTCAGCAGCAGCTTGAAGTCTGTCCACATTGTCATCTTCGTGTGGATTACCAGCTAACAGGGAAGCCCTTTTCTGTTGAATATCTCCAGATCCCTTCTCATTAGCTTTATCCATGTAGTTTGGTGTGTGTGACATCTTGGTAACACTCCAGGGGCTCGTATCACTGGATCTCTCAACAAAGTTGAAGATCCCACTTCTGACACCACTTGAAACGGCCCAGCGGAAGTGTTGTATCAATTATCTCCGTAGCTTTTATCCCTGTACTGGGGTCTCAATTCTGAAGCCACCAGTTAAATTTAATCTGGTTGAGTGTCACAAAGTAGAGTTGTCTCAATGTAATATTGCAGTAACCAGTTTCTGATCAGTCTTGATCACAGTCTAAGTCTTAATATCAAAGTATAAGGGTATTATGTGGTCAGGGGTACTAGGTAGTATTTATATAACAATTTCTCTTCAGCAGATTCCACAGCTTTGGTCAGTTTTTAAATAGAAGTATGAGCAAGTGTCAAGATAGTAATGAAAAGAGCCAAATATATAACTACAAAGTCAGTTTATTAAAAGAAAACAATAACCTATGCTATGATGAAATTATATAACTGTACAGACAGGTTACACAGTATTCAGTAAAATATTATATACAGTGTAATACAGAATCAATGTAACGTTTAGTCAGTGAAAAAGAAAACAGCAACCTAGGCTATGGTGAAACTAAATATCTGTACAGAGAGGATGCACAGTATTCAGTAAAATATTATGTACAGTGTAATATATATAACGGTCCATGCAGAATCAATGTAAAGTTTAGACAATACCAAGAAAAAAAAATCCTTGAGTTAAATGGTCCAACTGAATTGTACTATTCAGTTATTCATAGAGATATTTCGGTACTGTTAATACGCTCAGCCAAATTTATGAGTAACCCAGAAAAACTGTAGAGTGACCTACTCAAAGGGGTGTTTTAGCTTGTGCCAAGTTTCTCTTAGTGCTTGTACTCTGTCTGGAATTATAATTACTGCTGATAAATATCAGTATACCAAAATTGTCCCTCTAAAATAATTAATATCACATATTAAGTAACTGGGTAAAATAATAAAGGCACTTACAATGATTTCCAACAGTATTCTGATAAGATATCTGTGATACTATAAGTTTATATCAATCTGACAGCTGTCACAACAATGTAGTAATTTGGAGCCAAATATGGAAAATCTCATCTGCCAATTATAATATGTAAACAAAGAATAGAGGGGTGATAGCTTTCTAGCAAGTTGTGGTTGTAGATTACCTCAGTGGATAAGTGTGGAATTATCAGAGTGGAGTGAACTAATCTGCTGATAAATTCTCAGGAGAGATGTTTACACACTGGAGTTCTGAGCTAAACTCCACAACTTACCTATTTTACTCTCAATTTATAAGGCCTACTCTGACTTACTCTGGTTTCCAGAGTACATAGATACCCACAATGCCTAGAAGCCATTTGATTGGCTGAGCCTACTCTGACATACTCTGACTCTACTCTGACATTCAGAGTAATTATTTGCACAAAGTTTCTCCCCAAAATATAGTAAAATTACATAACCATAGATTATGTCCCAATACATCAAGAATATGTAAGTACAATTTTATACATATGTGTAAATAACTTTTGAGACATAATTAAGGCATTCAGTTTTATACTAAACTATCCCCAGAATACATTCCTGACTCTACACAAGTGTGTGTACTGAAACAAACCCACTAAAAGATCGAGATTTACTGAATAAACTGAACACACACACATACATTCAAAGAAAGCATGTTCAGCCTAGAAAATCAATAAAGTGAGTACAGAGTTAAAATATCCCCCCCTCTCAAAGTCCTGCATTACAGGAATGCTTTACTTAGTGGTGACCCTTATTTGTGTCACAAGTATTTATACAGCTTAGTGGGGAAAGTGCAACCCTGCCTGGCTGTAAGACAACATTTTGAAAACTGTTTGGTGAAAAATAACCAGAAAACCTATTCTGTAATTTGGATAAACTTTATATGTTCCTGTACTCATGAATTAATTAAAGTCAAAAGAGAAAAAACAATGATCTACCCCAGGCCCATTACAATACTTTGAAAAAAAAAGGTTCAGGATAAACAGTACAACATGATAAAGTATCACACAATGTCACCATTCTCCTGTTACCAGTGTTATGGGCACTGTTGATATATGCCCATGAGAGAGTCAAGTTTGAGAGATTTAAGTTAGAGAAACTTCTATGTTTTCCATCCCCCAGGTGATAATGTAATTTGCAGTGACATTGGCATTGGAGGGTGCAGATGACAAAATTGAAGATGTACATGGCCTGAAATACTATATAGCAGGTTACTGAGGTTAAAGCTGTTAGAATAATAAACATTATCAAATCCTTAATTTACATGTATGTTGTTTTATTTCAGTCAGTACCCATGTAAATTAACTAGATAATCAATATAACTTTATCATTAAAATATTTTTTCAGATTTACAGGAATATTTTAATTTTATTAAGATTATATTTCTAAGAGACACACAACAACAAGTTATACATATAATAATAAGATGCACTCAGAGAGAGCAGAACGCTCCACTGGATATGACAGGAGAGTTCGCCCATGTATTGTCATTTAAATTTTAACTGTGGTTTAGGGTGCTGAATGCTTGTGAAAGCCATTTTCATTTGCAATCTTTTCTGAGCAGTATTGCTTTATTTGTAGGTTACATGGTTTCCAAAATATTAATGAACACAGCACCCAGCTAGGCTAGACATTCAGTCAAGTTTAATGATGTGGTCATTTTTGCTAGTACCTGGGAAAAACACTTAGATAATCACTTAGATGCCAATGATAGTGACAGCCACATCAGTCAAGCTAGTCACTTGCTGTACTTCAGATTTAACTGAGTGATGCATAAATTTTACTCAGCTACATCTGACCTGAAGTACTTTCTGTTCAAAGCATATTGCATGGCCTTATATGGGTATCAGCTATGAAATTTTGAGTCTGTTTGTGTTGATAAGTTTTATGTTGCATGGCATAAGTGCTGTCGGCGTCTATTAGATATTCCGTATAAAACTCATTCAGATCTTGTCCACTTGTTGTGTGTAGATGATGATGTTGACGTACAATTACACTGTAGACAACTAAAATTCATAAAGAACTGCCTTAAAAGCACAAATAGTATTGTTGGACTTTGTTGCCAGTTGGCCATTAATGTCAGTAAGTCAGATGTATCTTATAGCATCAATCATATTTGTTATCTTTATAATCTAAATAAGTACAACCTAAACATGTATAGCAAGTGCTTCAAAGTAAAGAAAGAAAGTACAATACACAAAGCTGGTATCATCAAAGATTTCATATCCATGCGAGAGGACATTTTATTACATCAAAAGACACATAAAATGTATCTGAAATAATAGAATTATTGTGTACATCTTGATTTAATTTTTTCATTTATTTATTATAATTTTTTGTATACTTTTTTTTTCTTTGTATACATTTTTTCACTTTCTATTTAAAAACTCTTAATTCTCATTTAATATGTGGTTATAAGATTATGTATATGCATGTGTAACATATATGTGTAACATAATGAATAAACATATATATAAATAACGCTTGACAAGAGAAGGGGGTTATTGTGATCATTTTTGTTTGTCTTTCTCTCTGTATACCGTTTTGCCCTTATAACTCAAAAACTATGATATCAATCGAGTTTAAATTTGGTGGGCAGATATTACATGGGGTACCGACGGATTTCTCCAAATTTAGTAAATTTGAGTGAAAATTAAAGTCAAGGGACAGTTTTTCATATTTTCAATTGGGCATATACAGAAAAAGCTGATTGTCTTCATCACATATGTAAATTAATATTTTGCTTTCTGATGACGTCATTATTTAGTGATGTCACAATGCAGTTGTCATTGTGAGGTCACAAACCTAGCTTGTGATACTTGCTGTCCTTAAGAAAAAATATTTTTTCTCATTTTATGTCTTGATATTGACATAAATATAATAAAGAGAGATGTGGTGTATTCATCATTTTAATTATTTCTTTCTGTTTTCATTTTCTTTCTCTCTTTCAATTCCTTGACAGCCCATCACAAAAATTTACAAAGTGATTTTCACCAAGAAGTGGTTTTTAAGCAATACTTTTACCTGCACCAGGACTATGTTTTTGTGTGCTTGTTTGTCTGTCTGTTTGTGGTGTTTAGCTTACTCCAGAACTAATGAACAGATCTTTATAACACTTTTTTGTGGGTAGTGAAAGGGGGATATTGTGTCAAAATGTGCACCAAATGTGTTAATTAAATATTTTTATTTAATTTCTTCTTGAACATTGCTAGATGTAATATGGAAGCCTAGAAGCCAAGATGGTGGGCGATATCTGACCTTATATTGCAGAGTAGCGATTGGGAACCAGACTATGCATGGGTTCTTCAGTGGGGAGAAATCCACTGAAATTTAATTTACATGTTTGGTTTTATTTTATGGTCTTCCTTACAATATTTCATAACACTTGCAAGACTGGTCATATTGAGTCAAGCATTTTTGCTCTATCTTAGGGAATCTTGTTATGTATGAGACGAAGAGAAACAGATTTCACTGTATATGCCCAATTGAAAATAAAAATAAGAAAAACTCTGCTGACTTCAATTTTCAATCAAATTACAACAAATTTGGGACAATCCATGAAATCCATGAAATATTTGCCCACCAAATTTGAGCTTGATTGATGTTATAGTTTTTGAGTTATAAGGTCAAAATGGTACACAGACAGAATGACAGAAAGACAGACAAAACTGACCACAATAACCCTCTCTTTTCGTCGAGCGTTAATAACTTTACATCTTTTAGTATACAGTAAAATATAATTTTTTAAATTGTGACAAAACTGACAATCTATGAACCCAAAGGCAGCTCGATACATGACCCAGAATGACTTTTATATCCACATTGCTGCAGCCTTTCTTGACTTTCTATGGTCATGGTAACCTCCTGTTCATCAGTCAGCCACACCAGCTCATGTCAGCACTTAATTATGTAAGATAATCCTGACTTGGCAGCCTATTGCTAACTGACTCTCAAACTCCATTGTTTTTCTAAATCATCTTTCCAATTCTTCCCAGAATAACAAAATCAAAATCGAGTCTGTACCTTTCATTGGAAGTTGATGCTTTTCCTTGTTTGATAAAATCTCCTTTCTAACTTTAACCCCCATGTCAAATGCTGAAAAAATTAAAAATAACTTGTTTTATTTTTAAATTTAGGCATTTGGATTAATTTTCCATGTCAGCAACACAACATTGATACCTGGATCAGCCAGTCATTAAATTGAGCCCCAAATGTCTTTGACTCTAAACAATAATAAAAATAATGTTCAAGATTATCTGTTTTATGACGGCTATGAATTTATCATATCCTCCATTCTCAAAACAACACATCTATAAAGAAGTTCCTACACCTGCGGTTTCTGAGATATAGCCTGGACAATGTTGAATGTTGCTGTCAGTAGTATAAAGGTGCGCATTATAGCAATCCAAAGTTAACCGGAGGAGGGGTTTTGAGCTCCTAATTATAACAAGAGGAGAGTGCCCGTGAACGGGCACTGTGTCAGCTGACTGAGTGTTTTTGATTTGTGAAGGTGATTAGAGGACAGAATAATTATCAGGAAAAGGGCTGTACAGAAATACAGTAAATGGTAACTGAACAGCAAGTTCGAAAGAAATTCCGAAGCTGACAGAAGAAAAGGATAAAAAAGTTGTGCTCTGTAAATGGTATTATGAAGGAAAATAACAAGGTAATTGTTTAAGTGTAAAAAATAGGTTAAAACATATTTAAAGAAATACTACAAATGCAATATCCTCGTTCGACCTTGAAGAAGGGGTCCAAGGTCAAATCTAACCACACAAATACATTCCCAGCCCATGATTTCCTATGGTTTACCATTCCAAACCTCTAGGACCAATTATAAATGAGTTATAAGCACTTTTAAGCTTGGCTGTCCTCATTTGACCTTGAAGGAGGGGTCCAAAGGTCAAATCTGACCATACCAAAAGATTCTGAGCCAATGATTTCCTATACCATCCCAAATCTCTGTCACCAATAATAAGCGAGTTGTAGGCACTTTCAATTTTTGCTATCCTCATTTGACCTTGAAGGAGGGTTCCAAGGTCAAATCAGACCATATCAACAGATTCACAGCCCATGATTTCCTGTCTGTTTACCATCCCAAACCTCTGGGACCAATAATAAGCGAGTTATAAGCACTTTTAAGTTTGGCTATCCTTGTTTGACCTTGAAGGAGGGGTCATTGAAGGTCAAATCTGACCACACCAAAAGATTCCCACCCCATGATTTCCTACAGGTTGGTTTATCATCCCAAACCTCTAGGATCAATAATAAGGGAGATATAAGCACTTTTCATGACTGACAAAAAACACCTGTGGCGGCCATCTTGTTTCTCAAAATGAGGCCAAAAATATTCCCAGACAACATTTCATGGTTATTAATATATACTGCAAACTTAAGAAAGCTAGCTATAATATTTTTTTTCATCAGACCAGTAATGGTGAAATCTCTCTCTACACACTGCAGCTATCCAGTGGATACAAACGGCATTTTCCCTAATCCTTTCAAACAGGCTATTGTCACTCCCCTCCTCAAAAAGTCCACCCTTTCAAAAGAGGATTTGAAGAGCTACCGACCAGTGTCCGGTCTTAGCTTCTTGTCAAAATTGGTCGAGCGAATTGTGGCTGCCCAAATTAGATCTCATATGGATTCTCATGATCTTGGTAATACTTTCCAGTCAGCCTACAAGGTGGGGCACTCGACAGAAACTGCCTTGTTGTGCATCAAAAATGAGATTCATTTATCTCTGTCCAAGGGCATGCCTACAGCACTAGTGCTACTCGACCTGTCTGCGGCATTTGATACTATCGATCATGACACACTCCTATCCTGTCTGTCGTCTAGATTTGGTTTTGCTGGATCGGCATTAAAATGGTTTAGATCCTATCTCCAGGATCGTTTTCAGTCAGTCAAGATTGGTTCTAGTCTTTCGAATTTGTTCAAATTGAAGTTTGGAGTCCCCCAAGGTTCTGTCTTAGGTCCCCTTCTGTTTTCCCTCTACACAACACCTCTTGGTCAAGTCATCAGAAAATATACCGGAGTCCGTTACCACTTCTATGCGGACGACACTCAGTTGTTCATTCACTTATCCCCTGATGATAGTCTCAAGTCTTTTGACCGTCTTAAATCATGTCTGAATGATATTCAGGTCTGGATGTCTGAAAACAAACTCAAGCTAAATCCTGATAAAACAGAATTCATAGTCTTCGGTGCCAAAGACAGACACAAATGGCTCAGTGACTCACTACCTGTCAATATCCTGGGTAACTGCCTCTCTCCCGCAGATGTTGTACGCAATCTGGGTGTTCTGTTTGATGCAAAGTTTTGTTTTACCAATCACATAAATTCTGTTATCAAATCCTGCTTTATCAGCCTCAGGGACCTTCATCGTATCAGGAGGTTTCTTTCTGTGGATACATCAGTGGTGATTGCAAATGCTCTGGTCAGTAGTCGTTTGGATTATTGCAACTCTCTTTTTCGCAGTTTGTCATCCCGAAATACTACAAGGCTCCAATATGTTCAAAATGCGCTTGCACGGTTTGTCACTGGTGCTTCAAAGTACACTCACATTACATCCACCCTTAGGACACTCCATTGGCTACCCGTTAGACAACGTATTATGTTCAAAACCCTAGTTTTGGTCTATAAGTACCTCACCACTGGCCAGCCTAAGTATTTTGCACCATATCTCCCCTTGTACAAATCTGCCGTGAATACAAGACGTTCTAATCCCAAAAATTTGTTCCTTCTGGTTCCCTCTTACTGTCCTTCCATCCATAAATCAAAGGTCCATTTTAACAATAGTTTCTCATATGATGCCCCTAAGTTATGGAATGATCTTCCATATGATATACGCAGTGCTCCAAATCTCTCCAGTTCCAAAAGTCGACTCAAAACCTACCTATTTCAGAAATCATTCCCACCATAGCTTCTTACTACCGAACACCAGACCGCCTCCCTGGCAATGACTCGGAACATGTCTAATGTCTCATGATTTATGCCTTACGGATTGGATGGTGTGCCTTAGAATCTGTTGATACGGAGATTAAGCACCTGGACAACTGATTGATTGATACAATGATTTACTCAACAGTGAGAACCTGAAAGTAGCTATTGCTCAGCTATGCCATGACATAGAGGTCTGCAATTTCACTATGTTATAGCTGACCAAAAATTCTGTGAATAACATATTTAACAAATTACTCTAAATGTAATAGTTTTCAAGTTACAACTGATTTACTTAACAGTGAGAACCTCAAAGGAACTATTACTCAGCTATGCAATGAGCTACATGTCTGAAATTTTACTATGTTATAGCTAACCCAAAAGTAGGTGAACAACATATTTAAGCAAACTACTGTAAATGCAATAGTTTTCAAGCTACCACTGATTTACTCAATAGTGAGAACCTGAAAATAGCTATTGCTCCGCTATGCCATGAGCTATAGGTCTGTAATTTCACTATGTTATAGCTGACCCAAAAGTAGGTGAACAATATATTTTAACAAAATACTCCAAATGCAATATTTTTCAAGTTATAGCTGATTTACTCAACAGTCAGTACCTGAGAATAGCTATTGTTCAGTTGTGCCATGAGCTATAGGTCTATAATTTCACTATGTTATAGCTGACCCAAAAGTAGCTGAATAACATATTTGCACAAATTTCTGTAATGCAATAGTTTTCCAATTATAACTGATTTACTCAACAGTGAGAACTTCAAAGTAGCTATTACTCAGCTGTGAAATGAGCCACAGGTCTGAAACTTCACTATGTTATAGCTGATCCCAAAATAGGTGAATAACATATTGAAACAAAATACTCTAAATGCAATAGTTTTCAAGTTATAAGTGATTTACTCAACAGTGATAACCTAAAAGTAGCTATTACCCAGCTATGCCATGAGCTACAGGTCTGAAATTTTACTATGTTATAGCTGGCCCAAAAGTAGCTGAATAACATATTTATACAAAATTCTCTAAATGCAATAGTTTTTAAGTTACAAGTGATTTTACTCATGATGGAAGTTACTGAAAAGCCCAAAAGTAGCTATTACTCACTTAGCTATTGAGACAGACACCCAACTTACTCACCATATTGTAGCTATGAAAAAAGTAGCTGAATAACATATTTTAACAAAATGCTCTAAATGCAACACTTTTCAAGTTATAAGTGATTTACTCAACAGTGATAACCTAAAAGTAGCTATTACTCAGCTATGCCATGAGCTACAGGTCTGAAATTTTACTATGTTATAGCTGACCCAAAAGTAGCTGAATAACATATTTATACGAAATTCTCTAAATGCAATAGTTTTCAAGTTATAAGCGATTTACTCAACAGTGATAACCTAAAAGTAGCTATTACTCAGCTATGCCATGAGCTACAGGTCTGAAATTTCACTATGTTATAGCTGGCCCAAAAGTAGCTGAATAACATATTTATACGAAATTCTCTAAATGCAATAGTTTTTAAGTTACAAGTGATTTTACTCATAATGGAAGTTACTGAAAAGCCCAAAAGTAGCTATTACTCACTTAGCTATTGAGACAGACACCCAACTTACTCACCATATTGTAGCTATGGAAAAAGTAGCTGAACAACATATTTTCACAAAATGCTGTAAATGCAACACTTTTGAAGTTATAAGTGATTTAGTGCATGATTTCATGAATTTTAATGCATTAAAAATTATTAAAAAAATTTATTTAAAAAAAAGTAAGACAGATCCAGGTCTCATACTCACACAAGAGAATCTACCTCTGGCCTAGTACATATATGCAAGATATGAGAGAAATCCCTGCAATAGTCACTGAGAAAATTGTGATAAAAAGTTGAAATTTTCACACTTTTGGTGGGGGTACCCCCCTTGTAATGTCTCTAGCAAACAGACGAACAGACAGATTTGCATGCCTTGAACAATTTTTCATCCTCGATAGATAAGGTATCTTTTAAAAAAACAGCATGTCTCTAGGCCTTGTAGTTTTGGAGAAGAAGTTGTTCACGCGTCCGCGGACGCCCACGCCGCAGAGTGATGACATAATGTCAGCTGACTTCAGTCAGCTGACATAAAAAAGGTGTTTCCAATTAAAATCAACAGGAGTGGCTAACCCCAGGAGAGGTCAGATATGAGACTCCTGTGGTTAACTTGAGTGCACATACGCCTGCAAAAGTCTAGAGAAGAGCGCATGCTGTTTATTAGGTCGCACATGTGCACATTGTTGACAATTGTTTGGTAGAGTATATGTGTAATTTTATATTTTAGCCATAATTTCCTTATTTATGGATGGATTTTGATGAAATAAAGACCAAAGGAAGCGTTATAAAATTCCAATATATAGTTTTCTATATGTATCTTGTCAGATGATCATACTTGTTATTGTAATTATAGCATCTGTTGTGAATTTGTTGTGTTCATCTTTCGGATATTATATTGCCAAACCTAGTATAAAAAAGAAAAAAATTGAATAAGCTTTTAAGTTCGATTTTCTTTGATCC
Organism: Sabellastarte sp. h YS-2021; assembly: GCA_964017235.1. NCBI lineage: Eukaryota > Metazoa > Annelida > Polychaeta > Sabellida > Sabellidae > Sabellastarte > Sabellastarte sp. h YS-2021. The sequence continues at coordinate 146,588,605 of OZ024928.1, forward strand.
CTCACACCCCGCAAGCTTTTCGGGTCCTCAGAAACTGTATGAAGCTGCAGTCAAACAAGACAGCACTGTGACCCTCAATGCTGTGAAAAATTGGTAGAGTGGAGAGGAGACATACACATTTCACAAGCCATCAAGAAAGAAATTTAAAAGAAATAAAGTCATCATAAGAACAATTGATCAACTGTGGGATGTTGACTTGATGGACATGACGAAAATTACAAAATACAACGATGGTTATCATTACATTCTTTTAGCTATAGACATTTTTTCTCATTATGTATGGACAGTGCCACTCATGGATAAATCTGGAAATGAAGTTGTTCGTGCATTCACAAAAATTTTTAAAGAAAGAGTACCCAAAGTTGTGCGTTCAGACAAAGGAACAGAATTTTTAGGACAAAAAGTTCAGAATTTATTCAAATCACACTTGATCCGTCACTTTGTGACCCAAAATGAAGTGAAGGCCAATTATGCTGAACAAGCTATTAAAACCATTAAAGGAAAAATATACAAGTACTTTACATATAAACAGTCTTACTGTTATATTGATGCACTGCAAGACTTTACTCAGGCTTACAACTCAAGTGGACACCGATCCATTAAAATGGCACCAGCACAGGTCACAATGAGCAACTTGAATTCAGAAAGAATAAAGAATGAAGAAAGAATAAAAAAAAACACTTAAAGTTGGGGACTTTGTCAGGATCTCACATGTCAGAAAGATGTTCACAAGGGAATATGATCAGAGGTGGAGTGGTGAACTGTTCCAAATAGTCAACCGAGATGGGACGTAATGGTATCCCACATACTAAATCAAAGACTATGCTGGGGAGTCCATTGATGGAATATTTTATGAAGAAGAGCTACAGAAGGTCACTCCCAATGAGTATTATAAGGTTGAAAAAATTTTGAAAGTCGCAAAATTAAATGTCGCCCCAAAGAGGTTTCGGTGAGGTGGTTGAACAGTCATGGTGAAAATATGTCTGTCATTAAAAAGAACGAATACGTGTTAAGGATTTCAGCTGAAGGTGACCCCAAAACGATAAAGTACATCATTCGTGGTGCAGACAGACCACTCATTCACTGTTTTGTAGATTGTGCTCACAATATTCTAGAGGGGAATATTCCTCTTGGGCTGAAAGAAAAGAAAAGACTGGGAAAGTATAAAGAAGAATTGCGAGCATTAAGGAAAAAGAATATCTCTGACAGAAAAAAGAAACAGATTTTGCAAGAGGGTGGATTCCTGCCTGCTTTATTGGCTCCTACTTTAGGAACTGTTATTCCTCCACTGGCTAAGAAACTGGTAGGGCTTTTCACTCAGTGATGAATAAATTTATCGAAAAAATTGTTGTGCCCAAGTCATTCTTGAACACCAGATACTGCACCAGTAGGAAGAGATGCCACAGGTACAGATTAGAAAAGGATGAGTGGACTGTTAGAAGACCCCGTTTAGGAATCCAACTGAAAAAAATGAAACTGTACAATCAGTCGATGAATCGTCTGCTGACTTATGATTGAATGCAAGACCCTGAACCTATGGATCCTTTTCCAGATCCTGTGGTCCCTGTGGAAGACCCTAAAGAAGATTTAGAAGATGACTTGGTCAGCACTCTGCCACCTTCTCTGAGGAGTAAAGGTCAGCACCTGTATCAAAAGTTAAAAGGGACTTTACAATGGAATGACAAAGGCGAAATTTTAACATAAGACAATCAACCTTTTAGTGGATCACACATCACAGATTTGATTAACACAGCTATTCAGACACCGATAAAAATAAGAAAATTCCAAACTGGTTGGAGATACTATAATAAAAAATTACAAGAGGCTAACATTCCAGAGAGGTTATTAGGTCGTGGTCCCCAGTTTCAACCACAAGAGGAGGTATGGAAACCTGAATCAGAATCTGAACCTGAACCAGAATCTGAACTGGAATGGGAATCAGAATGGAAACCAAAAATTCCAAGAAAAAAGTGCAAATGGGAAAGTACATAAAAGGGAAAGCATCCTTTGAGTTCCTTCAGTATGATGAAAGAGACAGACCATGAAAGACTTTTATCTCTATTTTCCAAGCAATACAATGCACACGGGTAATACTCCCAGAGAGTGTTAAGATGAAGATCAAAAAAGTTCAAGTGAATCCAGTTATCCAGGCAGCTCACAAAAAGGCCTTAGAAATGGGAACAGCCAAGTACCCCATAACCAGAGGTGATTGTATGACATGGACAGTCAGTTCAGGCACAAGAAGTACTTTGACTCTTATGGATTACCACCTGTCTTGAAAGAATTCAGCACATTTTTTGAAGGTCATGTTTGTACTTACAATGATGTTCAACTGCAAAGACCTTTCTCACTGGCCTGTGGACATTACTGTGCATTATTTGCCCTCCACACCTTTACTGGCTGCAGCATGGAGACGACTGTCAACAGGATGGAAAAATACAGTGATGACCAGATTGAAAACTTTGTAGAACAAATACTAATGAAATATTAAAGAATCACAAATAAATTATTTCAATTGGTTTAAATTTTGTTACGCATTAAAGTTAATTATTGCAAGCCATTATATTGTCTTGTACATGTATAAAATTAATATTCAAGATAAATCAATAAGTATTGCACCTATATTTTCACTTAATGCATTATTGTTAGACAATAAATATGTCTATACAGTAAAAGTGTTTTATTTATGCAGGAGGAGGAGGAGGAGGAGGAGGGAATGTAGTGAGAATAAGGGCCAAGGGGAATATTAGGAAGAGGAGGGGATGGAGTGAGAATGAGGGATCAAGGGTAATATTAGGAAGAGGAGGGAGGATGGAGTGAGATTGAGGGTCAAGGGTAATATTAGGAGGGGATGGAGTGAGAATGAGGGTCAAGGATAATATGAGGAGTGAAAATGAGGATCAGGAGTATCATGAGGAGGGGATAGAGGACGAAAACCTATAAATTGCACTAAGTTTTACAAACAAGTTCATTTTCCAGTAAGACACTGATAGGAAAAGATGCCAAAGTGTCCAGTCTGTGACAAACCCTTTTCTCGAAGTGATAATTTGAAAAGACACATAAAGAATGTCCATGAGAAAATGGCACCTGATACAACAGTGCATCAGCCAAAGCCTATACACTACAGAGATGGTTCCTGCATCACTGTTGCCCTGCCTAAGTTGATTCATCCGTACAGAGATGGTTCCTGCATCACTGTTGCCCTGCCTAAGTTGATTCATCTGTAATCAACTTAGGCAGGGATACAGTGATGCAGGAACCATCTCTGTAGTGTATAGGCTTTGGCTAATGCACTGTTGTATCAGGTGCCATTTTCTCATGGACATTCTTTGGAGGTGGGAAAACATCGTTTTTGAAAAAACTACTGGAACTAAAAAATGAAAAGATTTATCAATGCCCACAAAAAAATGTGTGGTGCTATTCCCAATGGCAGCCTCTTTACACCACAATAAAAAATGTAGAATTCCAACATGGCTTAGCATATGTTGAAGAACTGGAATCATGTCTCCTGGTGTTGGATGACATGATGGACTCCTTGGAGGGTGGAGTGGCTGATCTGTTTACAAAAGGGAGCCATCACAAAAATATATCATTGTAATGACCCAGAATGTGTTTCACCAAAGCAAAAGAGAATTATCAGTTTGAACACACACTACATGATACTTTTTAAGAAACCCAGAGATGTCAGCCAGATTCAACACTTAGCCAGACAGATGTACCCCAAAGATCCAGAATACCTTGTGCAGGTGTATGAAAGAGTGATGACCCTGGGACCGTATAGCTACCTGTTTATTGACCTCAGACAGGAAACACCGGATAACATGAGACTGAGAGCAAATATATTAGATGAAGAATTATATTATTGTCAAAGAAAATACTAATAAACTTTTTAATGTTTTCTTTCTTTTAAATGAGCTGGATAAAAACAAATAGCTGGGTTCACTTTGCAAAAATTTAACCTCCAAATAGACCCTTCAATTCTTGCTCCACACAAATTTTACATTTCAATGCACTTTCTTGAGTAATCCCTGCAACAATTCATGTGCAATCATGGTTAGTCACAGGAGGCACTATATGTACAGAATATCAAGCCAAAAATGTACAAAAGATATTATTTTAGTTTCAACACATGCCCATATTATCAGATGTAAAACTACAAGTTTACAAAGTCTACCAAACAAGTTGCGCATGCACAATGTCATGCAAAACACACACAAATGTGCACCCTAATAAACAGCATGCGCTCTTCTCTACACTTTTGCACACACATGCACACTCAAGTTAACCACAGGAGTCTCATATCTGACCTCTTCTCCTGAGGTTAACCTCTCCTGTTGATTTTAATTGGAAACCCCCTTTTTAGGAGCTCAATTTAAACCCCTCCTCAGGTTAACTCTGGATTGCTATAATGTGCACCTTTTTCTACTGCTGTCACTGTGGCAAAGTCAAACATTAAATCAAGATGTTAAATACACCAAGATGTCTGAACAAGTATGAACTTCCTATACCTCCTGGTTTTCGTATGTATCAACCCAGTAACCTTTCAGGCTGGGAAATGAAAAAAATCTTCCTATATCTATTTTATTTATTTATTTGGGGTTTTACATCGTTTTCAACACTGTACAGGTCATACCACGACAGGTAGTTGGAAGGGCAGAGGAAACCAGTACAAACAGTTCGTTAGGGTTCTGTACTGTAAACTGTCGACTAACGGCAAGCAACTACCAGCTTTCCCACTTCAGGCCGTGACAGGGATTGAACCCCGGCCTCAGAGGTGGGAGGCGAGTGTCACCACTCTGCCACTGTGGCCCCTACAAAATCTTCCTATAAAATGGAAAGTTATGTTAATTAATTTATGGAGAATTAGTCATAGAAATGTCAAAAATGTTTGCTTGTGGTTGAAAAGCATCCAATACAAGGTATCGCCCAATATGCTTTCATCTCAAATTTATCAAAGATTTGTAAATACTCTTCCTTCAAATGACTAGAAACACAATGTCACACCAGAAAGCAATATATTATGGCCAGCATGTTTAAGATAATTTGTAGAAAATTTAAGTGACGATTCCAATTCTTTTATAGAAATCATATTCTAATATGACATGCTCTCATTTGTCAAGCAGCAAAAGTGGCAAAAGTTATAATTGAAATAGGAAGTTGGTTATTACACAACTCTTATCACTAAGCTTTCAGCAAAGGCAGAAAGGCTTTTGTGAAGAGTTCAGCTTTCAGCTTCTTCTGAAGAGATGTGGCAGAATGGCGGTCACCCGGCATCTCACTCCATAACTTGGAACAAGGATTTGCAGCCTTTACATCCGTTTCCTGTGTAAGATGCCGAGTCTCCTAAGATCCTTCAATTTTACAAAACAGGCCCTAAAGATAAACACTATCTCAACTGCTTTCGAGAAATTTTTTTCAGAATCATTATATCTATGGTTTATTGTACCCAAAACGGTCCAAACTTTGCTCAAAAATTTTTTCAGAGGCATTATATCCATGGTTTATAGTACCCAAAGGGTCCAAAATTTGATCGAACTATTCTTGAGATAATCGACATTTTCTATTTCTGGAAAATTTCACAATAGTGGCCAGAATTCAGAAAATTAAAATTTTCATAGGCATTATTACCAGGGTTTATAATACCCAAATGGCCCAAACTTTGTTCAAAATCTTTCAACTCTAATGGTTTTTGCTCTAAATGACTCTATAGTACCTTGAACAGTTTTCGAGATTATCAACAGTTTCCATGTCTGCCAAAACTGCTCTACCTCTGATGGTTCTCAAGATAACATTTGCAGTTTGTGTCACAAGAAATACCTCACATTTCACCATTAGAAGGCCGCCATTGGTCTTCTAGTGGAAGACAAAGTCCACAAAGTAAGTGTATGCAAACAGGGGACATACACATGTATCATATATATCAGCCAAAGGATGATATGTCTTCGGAGTACTAGGCCAAAATGTTAGGAAATATCCCAAATTTGGCCTTTATCATGTTGACCTTAGAAGGGTCAAAGGTACAATCCGACACTTGTTAAAGATTTATAGGCCATGATTTACTGTAGGTTGTTTTCAAATGTTGAAGCTGTAGAACCAATGCAAGCAATCAGAAACTGAATGAATTGGTCACATCTCTTGACTTGGCATTAACCCGATGAAATAAGTGTCACAAGCCAAAAAAATTGTTCTCAGGGTTGATGTTGGGATTAATACAAGCCTTCAGGTAGAAGCGTTATCACTTTATTGGTCTAATTTTGGTGAATTTTTGACTTTGAACCTCAATAACACAGAGTATTTCATATATTTTTAATATTAATAGCTGAAATAATAGGGGTGTTATTCCTTTATCAACTTGCCAAATATTTGTGCACTAGTATTTGTGCAAAAATTAAAAATATTGCTTTGTTTGTGTCTAATTGATGAAAACCCTTAAATCAGTTTATGGGTCTATTTTGAAAAAAAGTAAACACTGAATGAATACTTCAACTATGTGAAGTGTACCATATATGGCATTATTATATGTGGTCAGTAATCAAATATTGAACCTGTTTTACCAATTTCAAATGTAAAGAAGTGTCTCTGCACGTTTATATTTCTAGAAAATGAAGTGTTGATGGAAGTAATGATCAGTTCATGGTTCTAACTTTGCTATCTTTTTCACTTCGAACCTTTATAACACATTCAGGACTTCATTTGTTTTCATGTTGATAACTCGAATGTTATCCCTTTGTCATTGTACCAGATCTCATTTTCTAAATATTTGTAGAAATATTAAACAGATTGTTTTCTTTGTCTCTTATTGCTGTAAACCCTGTGATTAGTTTATGGGTCTATTTTGTGAAAAAAAAATGTTACACTTGACTTATCACTTCAAAGATTTACAACATATGTACTGTTAACTGTGGTCACATAGGATTGACCAAATTATTTCACATTGTCCAAATGCAGGTATTGTTTTCACCCATGGCATCCAGTTGTGCGGTCAAATGGACGAGTGGGTGGGTAGGTGGGCAGGGGTAAATATTTTGTCTGGTCTGTATCTCGAGTCTGTTAGATGTAGGATGTTGATACTTAGTAGGGATATTGGTTAGGGGTTATAGATGTGCAAGGTCATACTGTGACCTTAGTATGACCTTGACTCTATCAAACTGTTTTCTAATTCCAATTCAACTTTTATAGCGCTTAATCTCTGTCGAAGTGACAGACTCTAAGGCGCAACATCATAAGCATAGTTTCAAAAATCATTGTCCTTGTCCATAGCTATGGTCGACATCACGGAGAACACCATATGAGGTGGAAAATAATAAGGAGGATAAGCTTGGCAGAATAGGTATGCCTTAACTTCTTTTCTGAAGGAAGCAATGGAAGTGGCAGATCTTACATTATCAGGGAGTTCATTCCATATTTTGGGAGCATCATATGCAAAGCTTAGACCAAACTGCCTTGTGGATTTGTAAATAGATGGTTGGTATTGAGGAACATGTAGAATTATACCATCAGATTGACTCAACCGAGTATTAGAGGCACATTGTCTAACTTTGAGAAATGGGCTGAATATTTTGGACAGTTAGTATGTAGGTATTTATATACCAACAAGACAGTCTTGAAGATGCAACGGTGCCTTATGGGTAGCCAATGAAGGGCTTTTCTTAGTGGAGTGGTGTGAGAAAGACGTGGTTCTGCAAACAATTCTGGCCAGACTGTTTTGAATGCATTGTAGCTTGCATAGGTTAGCAACAGATAGACCCCTAAACAAGGAGTTACAGTAGTCAAGCCTACTGCCCACAAGTGCGTTTGCAGCCGTAAGAGCAGCATCACGAGTCAAGTACTGTCGAATTTGTCTAAGATCCCTCATCTGGATGAAACATAGTTTACATACATTTTTAACATGTTTGGTGAAGGAAAAGTCTGAGTCAAACCAGACACCCAAATTCTTAACGGCATCTGAAGGTATCAGTGATTCACCCAACATATTTACTGGAAAGAATGGGTTAAACTTTTCTTGTTGAGACTTGGCACCAAATAAAATAAAGTCAGTCTTATCAGCATTCAGCTTTAGTTTATTTGCACACAGCCATAGTTTGACATCTTCGAGGCACTTTCCTAGCCGATCGAAGGCAATTTTTGCATTTTTGTGTTTGAGGTGAATAAACAGCTGTGTGTCATCTGCATAAAAATGAAATTTGACATCTGGATGTTTAGAGATTACTTTGCTCAAAGGTGTGGTATACAACAAAAAAAGAATAGGACCAAGAACTGAACCTTGTGGTATCCCAAACTTAAGCTTTCTAGCCTCAGACAGAACAGAACCAATCTTGATGCATTGGGTACGATCAGAAAGGTATGATTTGAACCAGTCAAGGCATCTACCCCCGACACCGAACCATTTTCTTAAGCAATCAAGGAGTTTGTCGTGATCAATGGTGTCAAACGCTGCAGATTGATCAAGCAGCACCACAGCTGTGGCCTCACCTCTGGCTAGAGATAGGTGAATCTGGTTCTTTATAGACAAAAGAGCTGTTTCAGATTGATACTCATTTTCCAACCCATGGAGAGAGACACGTCTACTGAGTTGTGAGGCAACTACACGTTCCACGAGTTTTGAGACAAAGCTCAACCCAGACACAGGGCGATAGTTTTTTAGTTCATCCTTTGATAAAGAAGATTTTTTTATCAGTGGAGTGACAACAGCACTCTTGAAGCCATCTGGGACAGCACCTTCCAACAAAGAACAATTCACAAGTTTTGTGATAGAAGGAAGCAGTATATCAAGGCAATCCTTAACTAGGAAAGTGGGCCAAGGATCCAGGATTTTGTAGATGAATTTTTGATTACCTTCGCAATATCGTCAGGTGAGGCATCATCAAATTTGAAAAGTCCTGGCGGATTCACTGGAGATGGCAAGGAAAAAGATGAAAAACTGGAAAAAAGACTCTCGGATTTTAGCAATCTTATTGGTGAAAAAAGCGGCAAACTGTTCAGCCAATTTTTTTGTGAACTATTTGATGGAAGAACCTTTTCAGGGCTACGGTGCAAGGCAGAACGCATAACTTGCTGTAGTTTTTTAGGGTCATCACCGTTTTCATTAACAAGAGCTCTGTAATATGTGGCTTTGTCTTTATTGGCAAGTGAATTACACCTGGCAATTTGTTTACGCAGCTTTGCACGATTAAGAGGAGTTTTCTTTTTACGCCAGATGCGTTCAAACTGTCGTCGAATAGATTTCTACAGTAATATTTTAAACATGTTTCCCTATGACAATGATATATGGACTGCTGCAACTGATTATTACCTCCACCAAGGAGGTATCATTTTTATAAGTTTGTCTCTTTCTTTGTGTATTAGCAGGATTACGCAAATACTACTAGTTGGATCTTCCTGAAAAGAAATCAGATGGGCCCAATTTATATCCAGTTAAATTTTTTGAGTGATCTGAATCCTCATCCGGATACAAAAAAATAACTTGGAGTTACCTATTTACTTATTATTACATGCCTTGGCAGAAGTATGCACTTTCCAAGTACTCTAGTTATAGGTAATTCCACCTAATTCTGTTATTGATAAATTTTAAAGCTTCTTGTTTACCAATTAATGATTTATTATTGCTATTGAATTGCCTTGTTTTGATAATTTGCATACATTTTATCTCTTAGGTGTTATATGTCTTGCACCTTAGTGTAACATACAATGTAAGATCCATATGTAATGGTGCCCAATGCTATTTCCCCGGGCTGTTAAATTTATTAAGAGTGATGAAGAGAAAATAAAAAAATTACACAAAATACTTGGCAAAAATAGGCTCACAATTTGGTCAGCGTCCTTGGGTTACAGTCTATATATGTTGAACTTGAAACTGCTGGGGGTTCACCAAGTGTGACATTTTTTTTCAAAATAGATCCATAAACTGATTCAAGGGTTTTGATCAATTAGAGACAGAAAAACTAATATTTTTGATATTTACATAAAGATTAGGGGATTAACATTTGTCACAGTTATAAAGGGATAACCCACCTATTATTTGAGGTATTAATACTGAAAAGATATGAAATACTCTTTGTTATTGAGGTTTAAAGTTAAAAATTTTTTACCAAAATTAGACCCATAAACTGATTAAAACCTTTATGTTTGGCCAAGTTAAATGTGAAATAGACGTCACAAAGTATTAATACTGAAAAGATATGAAATACTCTTTGTTATTGAGGTTTAAAGTTAAAAATTTTTTACCAAAATTAGACCCATAAACTGTTAAAAACCTTTATGTTTGGCCAAGTTAAATGTGAAATAGACGTCACAAAGTAACACTGCACACCAACACTCCCCAACCAATGTCCCTAGCAATGACCTGGTGTAGGTCTGCCCTCTGCCAGATAAAACTGATAGCCTACGAAGTTGAAAACCTGTTTTGGATCCAGTTCTGACTTTTCCTTGTTCACCAGCTAACCTAGTTCTCGACCAAGAGCTACCAAGGTTTGTGTATGCTGGAGACAAGTTTGGTGGGATGTGGGTCTCACCAACCAGTCATCTTGGTACTGGTACATGTCAATAGACATGTATTATATAGAACTCTTGAGGTTGTAATAGAATTATCTAAATCTAAGAATGATTGCTATATTTCAGTGGAGGTTATATATATCTGTATTGATAACTTAACACAAGAATGTCTGAAAACTCACATGATTGCTAAATTTTAGTGGACGTTATCTGTGTCTGTACTTATAACATCTGTGAGATAGTTTTTAGGTAAAAATTATGTTATCACTAAAACTGATCTGGAGGGTATGTGTGTATATACTAAACTCTGTTACATTAACAAATCACGATTATCTAAGACTTTAAAAATCAGCTTCAAAATTCAAGTACGAAATTGTCTCATAACTGCTGTATACTATACTGGCTGGTCTGCCATCTCTTACACCTGAGGCTGTCCCCCCTGCAGGTGAGAGGCTTCTGGTAGATTAGCCAGCTTTACAATGTCTTAATTTATGTGACAAGTGATTGCGACATTTAATTTGTTTTGGATTCTAAGTGTTTTAAGGGTTTGTACACCATAAAACTTTCATACTGTGTATGAGTGGCACTGTAAAAAGGTTCTGATGGTAGGTTTGCTACCCTCGCCTGCCCAGTACCTGATGCACCATGTTACAAAAGGGTAAATAAATAATATTATTAGGTTAAAAAAAAAAAAAAAAAAAAAATCTTGGTACTGGTGGATTCTTATACCCCTCTGTAAAGCCATCAGTTTGACCTCTTTGGCCAACACTGTGAACTCAATAGGTGCTGTGGATAGGCCAAAGGGTGGGGCTTTGAATTGGTAGGAGTGACCCTGGATGTGAAAACGCATGTACTTCCTGGACTGACTGTGAATTGGTATGTGGAAGTATGCGTCCTGGAAATCTATGGAGGTTACCCACTCCCCTGCCTGTAGGGAGGTTCTTATTGTCTCTGGGGTTTTGAACGACTCTGTGTTTAGGAAGGTGTGCAAGGTGCTCAGGTCCAAGATAGGTCTCCACCGGTTGTTGGGTTTGGGTACCATAAATACCCGGTTGTAAAATCCCAGGTACTTTTGATTTTCCACCGGTTCTATTGCATTTTTGTTCACCAGCTGATACAGGGCCTCCAAAAGGTTGAGATTTTTGTGAGGGTTGGTATAGCTGCTTAGCTACTTATTTGTTACCCCCCATCCCCCATATGTAATTCTTCACAAGATAATTTTGAAAAAAAAGCAGCAGTTGGTGATCTGGTTAGGTTGGGTCTGAACCGGAAGGGGAGGGTGTAGCCCTCTCTGAGTGTTGTTACTACCTTTGGACTCGCCCCAAGGGTTTCCCATTTTTTTCCAAAACTGGTGTAGCCTTGCCCCTACAGGTAGATCTATGGCAGTAGTTGGGGCATTTGTGACAAGATTTACAGAGCTCAAGTGACCTACACAGGAAACAACTTTTACATATTTTATTTCTGTGTAGTTGTGACAATAATTGGGATTTATGCCTTTCTTTTGTGGCAACCCAGTAACAGAATGAGCATTTGCAACACAAGAGTTTACAAGTAAATTTACAGTCTCGCTCTTGCTGGACAAGTCTCTGTTCTTGGCCATCAATGGTCAAGGGTTCAAACCTAACTGACCGGGTACACAAGCACAGTCCTTCAGCCCGGTAGCACACTTTACACAGTAATTGTCATTTACGCGGTTTAGAACCCATGGCCGGTTTCTGTGAAAAAGTTGAAGGCTTGCCACGACTTTTCTTCCTTTGCTGGCGTTCTTTTATTTGCTTCCAAGCTGGGATAGAAGACTTCCGGTCTGGTTGATGAGAAGACTTGAGATTGGAAGCATATGGATGGAAGCGACGGGGTTTCCTATGAGACTGGCTAGAAGAATGCCTCTCCTCACTTCTGGACACTTCCTCTTCACCCTTAATCAAAAGCTGGTCCAGGAAAAGTGACTGCAAATGAAAGGGAGCAGTACGCAGTGCAGTGAGTGTGTCCTGTTTTACACCAGCATGTAAATAGTCCATGTAGCTGTCTCTACACGCAAGGGTGAAGTTTGTGACACTAATGAACACACTTTCTGACAAGTCCTGCATTCTCCTCGCCATGGCCTGGGAGATTGACCGGTTAAATGTAACCAAATACTCCAGTTCGTCCACAGCTTGCTGCATTCTTTCAGAGGACTTGCCTTTGCCCTTCATCATGTGCAAACTCTTGAGTTGTGTAGACATAGTAAGTCAAACACCTTGACAAACCGGCAGCTTGGTTGCACATGGCAGTCTGCTACCTAGCTGCTCTTTCCTAGCATCTCAAAATGTTCTGACTAAGGGGCCGGGAGGGTGGGGCAGCAGGTAAACTATGTCTGGCCACCCTACTGAATACACTATTCAGCTTTGCTGGTTCCAGAGACCAGAACACACAGTGGATACATCAGAGTCCTTCTTATCAGCATGCATTTCGTACCATCTAGACAACCTGGGTGGCTTGACAAACTGGTCCCTGAGAAGCCCAGCAGTCTCTGTGTTCCTTGAGCCTTCAGTGATGGTGAGATTGAACTTTTCCATTTTCCGGCAAAGCCAGTCGTCTAAAGGCAACTTCTAATCTAATCTACTGCTTTGCAGGCGCAATATCTTCCCCACTAAGGGGAACTCGCGCTAGTTAACAAAAATCATTTCTTACAAGGAGAGTCGAGGGGCGTTCACAGATACCTTCCCGGTTGGCTGGACTCGGGAACCGGCATAAGGATTATCATCTGAAGCTGAACCACTGTCGAACTCAGGTATTTTGTGCCAGCCCATGAATGACCTCACCCCTCTGATGGTCTCTCTGTAACTAGCGTCCTCAGAGAGTTCTTGGTCACCGGAAACATCTTTGTCTGGGGAGCCGTACCGCAAGTCGTCACCAGCAGGGGAACCAGGCTCACTTTGCAGATCTTCCTCACTGTCAGACTGCACAGCACTACCGGTACTGGATAGCAGAACCCGCACCAGGAGCCTCAACGGGCTGGGTGGCCATCCCTGCACCGGGACCCTCAACAGGGCGGGTAGCACTCTTGCTGGCAGCTTCCCTCACAACAGCAGCCTCACCGGTGGTCTGAACAAGACTGGAACCGGTACCTCAACAGTCACACCAGAGGACAAGCCACTGGTGGAGGGAGGTTCCAGGATTAAAAAAGGGCTGATCACTGGTAACCACTGAAGAGGGTTTCTTCACAGGTTCCACAGGCACAGCAAACGTCTTGGAGAGTAGCATAGCCTCCAGTCTGGCGAAACGTTCTCCCCACTTCTCATCTAGGTCCCTGAGTTCTTCAGACCTGGGTATGCTGCTGGATTTGGTTTTCTTACTGCTTCGCTTGGGAGAATCGTCAGTTCTTTTCTTCTTGCCAGCAAGGGTTTGAGACTTCTTAACTTTTTTTTCTCCGTCAACCCGTCCCAACACACCCCCACGAGAGTGGGGGTGGGGAGGCAGAAACCTTCTTCTCCTTATTCCTCCTCTCTCTGTAGGTGGGGGTGGCAAGTTGAAGAATCTGCTCTGGGGTAAAGGCCTTGCAATCACAATGGACAATCACGGATCATCTCCAAAAATTTAATTTACTTATTAAATTTGCAATTTGTTTGGCGTGTGGAGTGTGCAGACGTGTTTTCTACAGAGAAATGTTTTTGAAGTTTTACAACGAATTCAACCATCTTATGAACAATTTTATTGCGTTAATACATCCTATCCAATAGACAATTGCTGAATAACTACCGCTTGGTCGCCGGGTAAGTTACTAGGGACTTATGTGAACTCACAAGTAACAGGGAATTTTAACCTACAGTCTATAGGCTGACTTCGTCAGGAGACCTATAGGCCCAGGCCTGGGTTGACCTTACGGTCAGGAAACCCTGTAAGGCCATGCTCGGTTGCCAGCAGCCGGTTACCCGGGGCTATACCGCTGTCGCCCCCCCCCCCTTTTGCAGACCTGCTCTGAGGTAGGGGAAGAGAGGGATGAGTTCAGTCCCAGAATGCAAATAAACCTCCCGAAGGAAGCACACCACACTTAATTCTTATGTACATGAAGAACTTTTTATACATATATACAAATCTCCTCAATCTAAGGGCCACTTGTGGATCTGCTGAGCAGCCACTACCGAGCCCAATTGGTAAAGCTCTGAATCAGCCCAAGCCCCGCCCTTCAGATAGAACTGTGTGAAGGTATTATGGGACTTCAGTGGCAGGCTGACAAGATTGGATCTAAGGAGACTCCCGACTGGAAGGCCTTAGAAGCAGCAAAGGCTCTGACTTCATGGGCTTTTAACCTGATGTAAAGTGTGGCCTGGTCAGAGAGGTCATAACATAGGATCACAGTCTGCTTGATCCAAGAGGAGATAGTGGCAGGAGAGATATCTTTGTCGAAACCTTTCTTAAAGGAGACAAAAACCACCTCCTTATTCTGCCCGAGGACTGATGTCCTGTCCAAATAGTAGCGCAATGCTCTGACCTGACAGAGGGACTGGTCAGACTTGAGGGATCTATCCAGAGTTGGGGCCGGGGCTGTTATAACCCCTGGGGCTACACTGTCTGGACCCTTTTTGGCCCGCTGATTCTTGGAGAAAAAGCTGGGTGATGGGTACAGGGACACCTTTGACCAATGGGATTGGTGTCTAATCTTTCTGTTTGCCAAGCATGTATCACGCTTGCCCGACCCCAGGGCCAAGAGGAAAACTGGTCTTGAAGGTCAAATGCTTCAAGGAGGCCTCTTTAATTGATTCAAAATGAACCTTGTCAGCTGGTGCAAAAACCAGGGAGAGGTTCCAGGAGGGGATTCCCTTCTGGCCTTTGGGTCTGTCTCAGTGGAATCTATCCAGGAGACGATTGAGATTTTCATCCTTACTGATATTGATGGGCGAATTTCCCAGTCTATCAGCAATGGCTGACCTGTAACCATCAATGGTGCTGGGCTGCAACTTCCTGTCCTGAAACAGGTACATAAGGAAGTCAGCAACTTACTTACAGGGGGTGCCCCGAAGTCCACCTGATGAATGATACATCATTTTGTAAAAAAAATGGACCACTTGCCTCATAGACTGATCTGATTGATCCCCTTTGAGGAGCCTCAATTCTTGCTGCCACTGCCTCAGACAAGCCCTGCTCCTCGATTGCTGAGGCTCTAGGAGCCCTTGCATGGAGATTAAGATTTGTCAGATTTCTGTGAGGGATCTGATTGAATGGATGTCAACAGGTTGGGCAGGCTCAGTGGGATTTGGCTGGACATGGCCACTAGATCCCGAAAAAAAGGGATGTTGGGCCACCCCGGAGCAATCAGAATGATTCTCTTGCATGGGGAGCCTTGCAACTTCTCCACCACTTTGCCCAATATAGCTGATAGTGGGAAGGTGTATGATTTCAGATCCTATCATGGCCGACTGAGCGCATCCACTGCTGTAGCCAGGGGATCCGGTACCGGTGACACAAACAGAGTCAACTTGTTGTTGAACCTCGTGGCAAATAAGTCTATTTTGGGCCGGTGCCACCTGCTGCATATTGAGTGGAAGACCTCTGGAAGGAGAAACCACTCTGTTTGGATGGTCTGGCCTAGCCTGGATAGCTTGTCTGCTACCATGTTCAGCCGGCCTGGAATGTGTCGGGTTTTAGGGTCACTTGTTTCCTGGTACACCAGGTCAAGATTCTCCATAGTAGGGCACAAAGTGGGCCCGACCTCATGCCTCCTTCCTTGTTTATGTATGACACTACTGTGGTGTTGTCGGTTGCTACAAGTACTATCTTGTTTGAGCAAAGGTCTTGGAACTCTTTTAAAGCCAGAAGGACTGCTTTAAGTTCTAGATAGTTTATATGCAGCTTGCTTCCCGGAAGGGACCAGGTTCCTCTTGAAGTGTGCTCGTCTAAGTGAGCGCCCCACCCTTTTATTGATGCGTCTGTAAATATTTGCAGAGCATGTTTTATTGGGTGTAATGGTTGGCCTGTAAGTCTTGTCTTCCTTCAGCCACCATTGTAAATGGGGGTGCAGGGACCTGGGGATTGGGATCACCTTTTCTAGTGATTCTGGTACCCTCCAGTTGTTTTTGTGATGCCACTGAATGAGTCTCATATGAATCGGCCTAGATGAACTTGCTTTTCTGTAGCTGTTAGTAAACCTATCAAGGACACGAATTCCCGGACCGGGCAAGCTGGTAGGGATAGCAGTTTCAGCATTTTCGCTTGAAGGTTCTGCCACCGGTCCGGAGTCGGTCAGACCCGATCAGACCTGAGGTCGAACTGGTAGCCTACAAAATCGAAGTCTTGTTTGGGCTCCAGCTCTGATTTCTGTAAGTTCACCAGCCAACCCAGTTGCGGACACATTATTTACTAGTTCCTGTGTATGTTGGAGACAAGCCTGGTGGGATCTGGCTCTCACCAACCAGTCGTCTAGGTACTGGTGGATTCCTAAATCCTTGTGTATGGCCATCAGTTTCACCTCCTTTGGTATCACGGTGAAATCCAAGGTTGCTGTGGACAAACCGAATGGCAGGGCCTTGAACTGGTATGCCCGACCTTGGATGTGAAATCTCAGGCATTTCCTGGATTGTTCTTGTATGGTATATGGAAGTAGGTATCCTTGCAATTTATTGAGGTAACCTACTCCCCTTGTTGGAGGGAGGTCCTGATGGTCTCCTAAAGGTTTGGTTTGCTCAGATCTAGAATAGGTCTCCAACCGCTGTCTGGTTTGGAACCAAGAAAGGGAGAGTGTAGTCCTCCTACAACATTTGTACTACCTAGGGTCCAGGCCCCAAGGCTTCCCAAGTTCCCAAAACGGATTTAATCTGGACCCTACAGCAGATTGTGTGCCACATTTGGGACATTTGGTTGTCTGACAAACATTTTCTGTCCCTCCAGACACTGGTCTGGCCTGGTGACAATGAAACCAGTTAACAGTCCATCTGTTATTGCTGTGGTCCAGTCCGGTGGGACTGACACAACTCTTCACATCTTACAGACTCTTGGCCCCGGGCCAGCCACCTTGAAGGTGGAGCATGTACACATTGTCATTGTATGATGGCTGATCCCTGAACGGACACAATGAAGGCTTGTTTGAGTGTGGACCACCTTTTCTCTTGCTGTTCAAAAGACCCATCTGTTTTCTCCGTAACCAGCAATTTTTGGCCACAGTAAATCTCTGTAGCCTGTGATACTCTGTAACCAGTAAAACTGGTAGGTTAGGCTGACCAATGAATTTAGTTACTGGTCTACTAACTAGGTGATCCCCAGGAGGGACTGCTGGTCGGTTCCGGGCCTCTGTAACCAGTATTGAAAAGGGGCAAGACAGTAATTGCACATGAAAGGTTGGTAGTCTCTGTAACAAGCTGGTGTGAAGCAAAACTGCTCAGTGAAAACTGTATAGCCAGTAACCGGTTGGTGAACTCTGTAACCGGTTGAAGCAGTTTCTGTGTAGGAAAAACTTCCTGTTAGGGACTACACATTATTAGGCCTGTCATCAGACTTAGGCAAGAAGAGTGGTGATGAAAGAGTGGCAAGCTGGTTGAAAACCCTGTGGCTTGGTGCATTCTTGGTGCCTACCTGCCCCAGAATCAACACAGAGTTGAATGGACTGGGTCAGATGACTCTGTAACCAGTAGGGGGGGGGGGGGGGTCAGGTAAGTTGTACAAAGGCTGTGTAGCCGGTACCTGGTCGGTACACTCTGTAACCAGTTGCTGAAGCAAGTTTACAACTATCTTTTGTGTTGAATTCAGCTTACTGCGCATTTCCTCCATTAATTAAAGTATTTCTTTTAAACGCACGTCTTATTTGTAGATTTGACAGTTGCTGGGAAAGCCCCTGTGAGCTATTTTTAGAAGCAATTGTTGTTCCGCATGTCACGTGACCAGCTTGTTGGTCGGAAGGACACGCGATTGGCTGATTGGAGATGACATCAGTGGTTGCGTTCTTTGTGATACTCAACAGGCAACTTAACAGCATTTTTACTGTCCACAAAAATCCCACTACCGACAACATAGTTGGTTGTGCAGTCGGCTGATGCTTTACAGCAAAGAAGTCATTACCAGTGCACTCTAAAGAAGGAAAGAAAATAGCATCAGAGATGCCCGTACCCCCAGCCTAGGGAAATATTTTCAACACCATGAGATATAGAAGTACTGTACCAGTACAAACTTCAGGATACTTTCAGAGCACTGTCAGTTATATAAAGGTCCAAACAATGTTTAAATGGAGAAATAATGTTTAAAAGAAAGATAATGCATATAAAGATGAAGTATTAAAACAAGATAATTCAATAACAAGATGACAGCATCAATCAGCAAACTAAAATTCAACACTCTTTATCTACATCTGCATGGCCGAATTATGGTTTAGATGGTTTGAATATTACCATGCATACAGAAGTGGTAATACATTTAATGAATGCTTATTGTGGTGTTGGAGCAAAATCTGTGGCTCACTTGATGAAATTCTATCTCTTACAATGGGAAGTTATGAAAGTAAAATTCTTAATAAATTCTAATATGACTTTTGCTTAATCTGCATCAAAAGACAGACCCAAAGGTCCATGAAGGTTTTAAAGGTCAAGGTCACTACGACAAGGTAAAAGGTCAAATTAAGGGCACACCATGAGAGTACACACTTATAGCCCCTAACCAATGTCCCTACCAAGTATCAACTTCCTACACCTTACGGTTTCCGAGATATAGCCCGGACAACATTTTATAGGTCAAGGTCACTACAGCAAGGTCAAGGGTCAAATCAAGGTCAGACTATGACATTGCACAACTACACCCTTTAACCAATGTCCCTACCAAGTATCAACTTCCTACACCTTACAGTTTCCAAGATATAGCCCGGACAAGATTTTCAAACTCAAGGTCACTACGGCAAGGTCAAATCAAGGTCAGACCATGACATTGCACACCTACACCCCCTAACCAATGTCCCTACCAAGTATCAACTTCCTACACCTTACGGTTTCTGAGATACAGCCCGGACAAACTATTTCCCGCCGCCCGCCCACCCGCCCGCATGCCCATCCGGACACCATGGGTGAAAACAATACCCCGACAGCCCTTAAGGGCTGTGAGGTAAAAAACTGGTCGGTCTGTAATTCTATTATGCTAGTCCACAAACCCCATTACCGACAACAAGGGTCGGGTCTGCAAGGCAGGGATTGGAATCACAGTAGACGTGAGTTCTGTAAAAACGCACTTCCGACCTTCCTGGTCGGTGAATCACGTGATCAGCTTCGTGACTTGGTTGGTGAACCACGTGACCAGCTTCGTGGAGATGACGTCAGGGGTCGAGTTCTTTTGAGCTGGCCAGTCGGCTGATGCTTTTAAAGCAGAGAAGCCTGGACCAGTGCGCTCTGAAGGTGGACGTCTTTTTCTGGCGTTTGGCGGGCTGGTCTGCGCCGACCGGTTTAGCAATTGTCCATTGGATAGGATGTATTAATGCAATTAAAAAAAGATGCTATGACGTCACGATGTCTAGACAGGAAGAAAGTATGATGTGCCACCTGTCAACTTCCTACACCTTACAATTTACAAGATATAGCCCAGACAAGATTTTAAGAGTCAAGGTCACTACAGCAAAGTCAAAGGCCAATTCAAGATCGCATCAAGATGCTGCACCCCTAACCAGTCTCCATACCAAGTATCAACTTCCTACACTGTACGGTTCCTGAGATAAAGCCCAGAGAAGATTTTAAAGGTTAAGGTCACTACAACAATGTCAAAGGTCAAATCAAGGGCATACCATGGTGTTGTACACCTACACCCCAACCAATGTCCCTACCAAATATCAACTTCCTGCACCTTATGGAAGCCAAAATATAGGCCAGACAATATTTTAAAGTTTAGGACACTATGGCAAGGTCAAAGGTCAACTTAAGGTCACACGATAACATTGTACACCTACACCCCCCCCCCCCCCCCCAACCAATGTACTCACCAACTACCAACTTTTAACACCTTACAGATATCAAGATATGGAATGGACAAGATTGTAAAGGTCAAGGTCACTACAGCAAGGTTGAAGGCCCAATTAAAATCACACAATGATGTTGCACACCTACTACCCCTACCCAATATCCCTACCAAGTATCAACTGTCTATACCTTATGGTTCCTGAGGTATAGCCCAGACAAGATTTTAACGGTCAAGGTCACTAAAACAAGGTAAAAAGGTCAAATCAAGGTTACACTATGATGTTACATACCTACACCCCCTAACCAATGTCACTACTAAGAATCAACTTTCTACACTTATGGTTTATCAGATATAGCGCAGACAAGATTTTCAAATTGAAGCTCACTACAGCAAGGTCAAAGGTAAAATCGAGGTTGCACCATGACATTGCACACGTACAACCCCCAACCAATGTCAATACCACGTATCAACTTCTTACACCTTACAGATTCTGAGATACAGCCTGTACAAACTTTTTCTGCCACCTGCCCGCCCATCTGGACACCATGGGTGAAAACAATACCCTGACAGCCCTTAAGGGCTGTGGGGTAAAAAATGTTTCGATCATGTGACTTTGATAACTGTCAAATTCATACCGGGCAAAAGCCAAAAAAAATTTCTCATGCCTATGGATGATAACTGCCAAAAATCGATATGTATTGTTAAGGGAATTTATCAGGAGTTTGTACAATACAAAATCTCAACTTGTACAATAAAAAAATATCAACTTGTGCATGACATATGCAGTGACACATTGTATCATTTTGTATCAGTTTTTTTTGGTCATGGTAATAACACATTTTGCAGTTTTTGAATGCAGAGGAATGCATATCAGACAACTTAAAAATATTGCTGCAGTGGTAGTGATGTAGGCTGCCTGAAAATGGGCTGAAACCAATAAGCATCCCCTTTTCAAGGGATACCTGATAACAATATAAAACAGGAACTATAAAGTGTTACATTGTCACTATGATAACACCCACAGGGCATGATACAAATGTACAGTAAGCTTTCATTGCATCTTAGCTTTACATGGAACATGTATTTGTTCAATATGGCAAAAATTAATACCACACTAGTCACATAAATTAAGAATTAAGGCTTTTAAATTAAGTTATCCTTACCCTGTTAATTAAATGTTCAATACAAAATTTTCAGCAGAAGAACCAAAATTAACTTAAAACATATCAAAGTAACTTGGAAGGCAAACTACGTCATTGTTCAGTACTTTCTTCTTCCATCGACATTTGTATTGCAATCTTAAGCATTTCATCTTCTGTTAATTCACCTGCAAATAGATATAGTTGATCAGACAGTTCAGAACACTGAAGAACGCCTCTCTTGTTACAGGTAAATATTACATGTACAGAAAAATCTTCATGAATTAAAACGAGGAACATTATACCAACAGAGTAGAAAATAATGACTTTGGAAGCAGTTATGTATGGAACATATAACCACTTAGATACAGTTTAATGCATTTCTTTAAAATGTAAATTTGATAATTATACAAAAAAAAATGTTTTTTTTTTTTTTGCTTTTTTTGGCAATAGTATAACAGATTTTGCAGTTTTTGAATGCAGAGGAATGTGCATTAGCTAAGAAAATTGTGTAAAAGGCAGTGATAAAGTTATGCAATTTGGTGACCAGTGGTGTCTGAGGATGTTGCACGCAATATTAAATCCATTCTGGAAAAATGTAGTTACAGATTGGGCCCTTTTAAGTCAAACACAACTAATTATCACAAATTCAGATATTCTTCACACATGCCTATGGTATAACACTTAAACACACAAAGGTGATGATTTTCTCCCTAGTTGGTTTAACAAAGGAATTTATTTGGTTGAAGACATCCTTCCGTCTGATGGGAAAATTATTGAAAAAGCTGAAATTGAACTAAAATATGACTTCAAAATTAATTTTTTAAACTATTTCACTGTGCGATCTGGTCTGAAAGACTTCTTGAAACAATACTGGTGTAAAGATTCCATCACCTGTAACTACACCAGGCCATCCATTCCAACTAAAAAAAAAGCCCCTTATTAGATCCCATAGTAGTTGCAAACATTTTTATAATATTTTAAAGAATGTGGACAACAATGCTGAAAAAAAAATCTGAAACAAATTGGAAACCTATTCTTCAGCATGATGAAATCTTCTCAAAAGACATTTGGAACACAATCTACAGAATTTGTTTCAAAAATGTAGCAGATAATAATATAATCTGGTTACAATATAAGACTCTTTTTAATATACTGGGTACATAGAAATACTTACATAAAACAAGAATTAAACAGAACTGTACTGTGTCACCAGCTTTGGTTAAAGACTGAAGCAGATGAAATTCGAAAGGACATAACTTATGTCAGGTAGACAAAAATAGTTGACGTGCAGCATTTTTGCAAATCCAGACTATCTTTCAGAAGGACTGAGTCATGGTGAAGCCCCACCTTGTTGAAAAATATAACTTAAACTGCTAGTCATATGACCATACAAATTAATGCATTGTGCAAGATGTCCTGTCTTGTCTGCTTCCCCTCTTCATGGAGCAAAGAAGGACTTCAATTTGTTCAATTCCTCTCTTCATAGAGGAAAGAAGGGCTTATATTTGTCCGCCATTTTGTGGGAGAGCAAACAAGCAAGATCAATGTCTATCAATTCTGCACTGATAATCCACTAGTAAAGCATGCACAGCTAGTCATAATACATGTAAATGCATTGTACAAGATGGGTCATGTCTTGTCTGCCTCGTCTCTTCATTGAGGAAAGTAGGACAGCTATTTGTCCCCCATTTTGTGGGACAGCAAACGAGCATTGTCTAATCTTGTGGAGTGTTAGGTCACTTTACCATACAGGTTTCTTCAGGACTTTTTATATGCATAACGGAGAAACAGATAAAAACTGTTTCCATGGCAACACTAGCTGCCTGATATTGCTGAAGAAGCTAACCAGCTCCTATTCATGGAGGGGTTTGAAATGCAAAAAATCCACAGGAATTAAAGTCAAAGAAACAGAAAAAACAGGTTTGCCGAAAAACTAATCCGCCCCAGTCTGTGCAGGGGTATGGAAAGCAAAGAACCCATAAAATATTTATAAGCCCAAGAAACAGAAAAAAGTGTTGCCATGGCAACACTTGTTACCAGGTGTTGCCGAAAAACTAATCAGCTGCAGTCCGTGCAGGGGTATGGAAAGCAAAGAACCCATAAAATATTTACAAGTCCAAGAAACAAAAAAAAGTGTTGTCATGGCAACACTTGTTGCCAGGTGTTGCCGAAAAGCTTATCAGCTGCAGTCTGTGCAGGGGTATGGAAAGCAAAGAACCCATAAAAATATTTACAAGTCCAAGAAACCCAAAAAAGTGTTGCCATGGCAACACTTGTTTCCAGGTTTGCCGAAAAACTTATCCGCCCTAGTCTGTGCAGGGGTATGGAAAGCAAAGAACCCATAAAATATTTATAAGCCCAAGAAACAGAAAAAAGTGTTGCCATTACCAGGTGTTGCCGAAAAACTAATCAGCTAAAATCAATGCAAGGATTTGGAATGCAAAGATACCCGAGAAAAAGTTTTAAGCCCAAGAAACATAAAAAAGAGTTGCCATGGCAACACTTGTTGCCAGGTGTTGCCGAAAAACTAATCAGCTCCAATCTGTGCAGGGGTATAGAAAGCAAAGAACCCATAAAAATATTTACAAGTCCAAGAAACAAAAAAAAGTGTTGCCATGGCAACACTTGTTGCCAGGTGTTGCCGAAAAACTAATCCGCTCCAGTCTGTGCAGGGGTATGGAAAGCAAAGAACCCATAAAATATTTATAAGTCCAAGAAACAGAAATAAGTATTGCCATGGCAACACCTGTTGCCAGTTACCATTATAAAACTAATCAGCTCCAATCCATGCAGGGGTTTGGAATGCTAAGAACTCCCCAAAAGATATTAAAGCCCAAGAAACATGAAAAAGTGTTGCCACAGCAACACTTGTTGCCAGATATTGCCAAGAAAGCAATCACACACAAACTCTCATGCCATTAAACTTCCATACCAAATTTAGCTGAGACACATAAAATACTGTACCTGTAAATGAGCAGCAATGAAGGGTGATTCAGATGGAAAATAAAAATAATATCCATGTCCAGCAGGATGGATATAATAATTAAAATAAGTTGTAACTTTAAACTTACTTTTTTAACTTTCAGGTTTTTATGGTAACATTACAATAAAGATCCTGTTTTGGTCTAGACACATGTACATGTTTAATTTAAATAAAAAACTCTAAACTATCACTTTAATATTGCCAAAACATCACAGAAATTTGTCCTAACCTTAAACTGAATGTAAGTCAATGCAAATGTTAAGAGTTTAGGGTCATGTTAACCATGTAGACTCTGTTCAAGGTTACGTATAGCCAAAATTTTAAATGTGCTTAAAATCTATTGCACATAATTTAAGATATTATCCAAAATTTTAAAAGAAAAGTAATTATAATTATGCCATTACTGAGAGTTATAGGTCACCTCAATGTAGTCTCAGGGCATTTCTGCAACATCAGTTACATGTACCTGTAAAATATAGATCAAATATGTCATGCCATTTTAGTATACTTTGTGGAATCATAGAAAATTGGAAAATTAATATTTAAATTAAATTTTTATAAGTTAATACCGTATCAAATCGTCAATAGCTTATCCAGTCGGCGCAGACCGGCCCGCCAAACGTCAGAAAAAGACGTCCTGTGTTTCCTCTGGCAGGTCGGTCCGTAGTACTAGTGCACTCGCCAGATGGCGTGTCGTACTTCCTTCCTGTCTAGACAGCATGACGTCATAGCATCTTTTTCGTTGTCTAAACTAATTAGACCCCTAGTAAGTTGAATGCGGGGTCGATGGGAGGGTCTTGTGTGTCCATTGGATAGGGTATTAACTTGTAAAAATTTAATTTACTTATTAAATTTGCAATTTTATTGCGTTAATACATCCTATCCAATGGACAATAGCTGAGTAACTACCGCTTGGAAGGCGGGTAAATTACTAGGGACTTATATGAACTCAGAAAAGAACTAACAACGCTCTTCAAGCCTGGGTCGACCTTGAGATCAGGAAACACTTAAAGGCTATAGTCGGTCAACACAGGCCGGATAACCGGTCCTGACCGACTTCCCCCCCCCCTTTTTTTACAGACCTGCTCTGAGGTCGGGGAAGAGAGGGCTGAGTTCAGTCCCAAGAAGGGAAATAAACCTCCCGAAGGAAGCACGTCTGATTTTTTTTTTGATGCTTCTTAACTGTATATACACTATTTACATATTTACAAATCCCCTCCAGGTCCTGTTTGTTGGTGAATCTGCTGAGCAGCCACTACAGGACCCAAATGGAAGAGCTCTGAGTCAGCCCAGGCCACATCCTTCAGAGAAAATTGCGTGAAGGTATTGTGAGACTTCCAGTGGCAGGCTGCTAGGATCTGATCTAAGGAAACTCCCGACTGGAAGGCCTTAGAGGTAGCAAAGGCCCTGACATCATGGGCTTTAACCTGATGTAGGGTGTGTGCTTGATGATCAGAGAGCTCATAGCATAGGATCACCGTTTGTTTGATCCAGGAGGAGATAGTGGCAGGGGAGATGTCCTTGTCAAAACCCTTCTTGAAGGAGACAAAGACTAACTCCTTATTCTGCCTTAGGTCCGAGGTCCTGTCCAAATAGTAGTGCAAGGCTCTGACTGGACATAGCGATCTGTCAGACAGGAGGGACTTATCCAGAGTAGGAGCCAGGGCTGGTATGACCACTGGGGCTACACTTCCGGGACCCTCTTTGGCCAGCTGGTTCTTGGAAAGAAAGCTGGGGGGTGGATACAGAGACACCTTAGACCAATCAGTTTGGTGCCTGATGTTTTTGTGTTGCCAAACATGGATCTCACTCCTCCTTTTGCCGGAGCCCAGTGCCAATAGGAAGGTGATTTTGAAGGTTAAATGTTTCAAAGATGCCTCCCTAAGGGGTTCGAATGGAGCCTTTGTCAACTGGTGTAATACCAGAGAGAGGTTCCAGGAGGGTATTCCTCTCTGGCCTTTAGGTCTATCTCTATGGAAACTTTCCAAGAGACGAGTGAGATTATCGTCTTTGCTGATATTGATTTTTGCAGTACCTAGTTTATCAGCAATGGCAGACCTGTAACCATCAATGGTACTGGGTTGTAACTTCTTGTCCTCAAAGAGGTACAGTAGGAAGTCAGCAACCGACTTTATAGGTGGTGACCTGAAGTCCACCTGATGAGTGATGCACCACTTTGTAAAAATGGTCCACTTTGCCTCATAGACTGATCTGGTTGATCTTCTTTGAGGAGCCTCAATTCTTGACGCCACTGCCTCAGAGAAGCCCTGTTCCTTGATTCCTGTGGCTCTAGGAGCCAGGCATGGAGATTTAGATTTGTCAGATTTCTGTGAGGGATCTGATTGAAGGGCTGTGTCAACAGGTTGGCCATGTTGGGCAGGCTGAGAGGGACCTGACTTGACATGGTCACCAAATCCCAGAACCAAGGCATGTTGGGCCACCCCGGTGCAATCAGAATGAGTCTCCTGCACAGGGAACCCTTCAATTTCTCCACCACTTTGCCCAATATGGCGGTCGGTGGGAAGGCATATGCATCCAGATCTTCCCAAGTGAGAGTGAGGGCATCCACTGCTACAGCTAGGGAGTCCGGTACTGGAGACACAAATTGAGGTAACTTGTGGTTGAACCTCGTGGCAAATAGATCTATCTGAGGTCGGTGCCATTTTCTGCACAACCTTTGAAAGACTTCCGGAAAGAGAGACCATTCGGTCTGGATGGTTTGACCCAGCCTGGATAACTTGTCCGCTATCACATTTAGATGGCCCGGGATATGTCGGGCTTTTAGCGTTACCTGGTGGTTGGTACAACAGGTCAAGATTCTCCATAGAAGGGCACAAAGTGGGCCTGACCTCATACCTCCCTCCTTGTTTATGTAGGCCACTACTGTTGTATTGTCCGTGGCCACTAGGACAATTTTGGTCATACAGAGATCTTGGAACTCTTTTAGAGCTAGAAAGACTGCTTTTAGTTCCAGATAGTTTATGTGAAGTTTGCTTTCGGGTACTGACCAGGAGCCTCTTGCTGTATGGTCACCAAGGTGAGCACCCCACCCTTCTCTTGAGGCGTCGGTAAAGATCTGCAGTGCGTGTTTTAAAGGATGCAGTGGCTGACCTTGAACTACATTGCGTTCGTCCAGCCACCACTCCAAAGGAGGGTGAAGGGATCTGGGTACCGGAATGACCTTCTCCAGTACTTCCGGCACTCTCCAGTTGTTTTTGAGATGCCACTGTATGAGTCTCATGTGAAGTCGGCCGAGGTAAACCTGCTTTTCTGTGGCTGTTAGTAGACCAATCAGGGACATGAACTGTCGGACCGGACAGGTCGGTTGAGACAGAATTTCTGAGACTTTCTCTTAGAGGATCTGCCACCGGTCCGGTGTAGGCCGGACCCGGCCGGCCTTCAGGTCGAACTGGTAACCTACAAAATTGAAGATTTGTTTGGGCTCCAGTTCCGATTTTTCCAGGTTTACTAGCCAACCTAATCTTTGGCATATTTGTACCAGCTCTTGAGTGTGTTGGAGACAGACTTGACAGGATCCGGCTCTCACCAACCAGTCGTCTAGGTACTGGTGGATCCTTATACCCTTGTGTATAGCCATCAGTTTGACCTCCTTTGCTACTAGAGAGTTTAAGATACAAGTACACGTCGTGACGCGTACTGCAAGGAGAACGGATGACGTCATCTTAGACGTTTTATCCAAGCTCAGAACGTCAAGCTACAAGTTCACAACGTGAAAAACCAGTTCTACAAGTAAGGGCAAAACGTGAGGGTTTACCTAAAGTTTTGATTATTAAATCTTCATTTTATATAATCAACTTTTTAGCAATAATATATTCAAGTATCTTACATTATATATATGTTGTTAAAATGCAGTTTTAGATAAAAATGCACTTGAAAAAACTGTATTTAAAAAGCCTATAGTTTTTGCCATATTCCACAGATTAGGGGTGGACCATTCCTTATCATGCTGTATCATATTTACCTTTGTGGGAAGTATTTTTTTAAAACAATGGAAAACTTAAAATTCATTAGCTAATACATGTAATATATATGGTATATTCTGTTGTTAATCTTTCATAAACAATTGGATGATTTTAGGTAACTGTAAATGTTTAAGTTTACATTATATTGAATCATGGTAGATCATGAAGTAACAAACGGTCAATCCCTCCACCATATTTTCCTTGCAATGAAATTGACTCTGTTTCCAAGCATAACAACCAAATAGGGAGGGGGTCTACCTTCATCACGTAGTACTTGTATCTTAATCAGAAATGCCAAGCGTGAAACGTCTACGTGTACTTATAGATTTTGCAGTACACGTAATTTCCAAAACGTGTATCTTAAACTCTCTACTATAGTGAACTCCAGTGGTGCTGTCGAAAGTCCGAATGGTAGGGCTTTGAATTGATATGTTTGCCCTTGGACATGAAATCTCAGATATTTCCTGGACTGTTCCTGTATTGGGATGTGGAAGTATGCATCCTTGAAGTCTATGGAGGTGATCCACTCCCCTTGTTGGAGTGATGTCCTGATGGTTTCCGGAGTCTCCATCTTGAATTTCTCCGACTTGAGGAAGACATTCAGGTTGCTCAGATCCAAGATAGGTCTCCACCGATTGTTTGGTTTTGGGACTAGAAACAATCTGTTGAAAAAACTCAGAGATGTTTGGTTCCTTACTACCTCGACTGTATTTTTGTCTATAAGCTGATGTAATGCCTCCAGTAGGTAGCTGTTCCTCTGGGGATTGACATAACAGCTTATGACGGTCGGGAATCTTACTAGTTTTGGTCGGATCCGGAAGGGGAGGGTATAGCCCTCTTTGAGGATTTGAACTACCTTTGGACCGGCGCCCAGATCCAGCCAAGTTTCCCAAAAGTTCTGAAGTCTGGCCCCTACAGACAGATTGAAGGCAACATTTGGTACATTTGTAACAGGATTGACACACGACAATTGAGTGACACAAGAAACACTTTTCACAGACTTTAATTTGCATTCTTTGTATTGACAATTTACTGGCCCGGGACTTAAATCTTTCTTTTGTGATTGCCCGGGCACAGGAGTGACATGAGGAACAACAGGAAATTTTACATTTAAAGTGTCTATTGTCTGTGTAAGGATGTTGCTCCGGGCCAGCAGTCGTCTTTGGAGCTTGGTTATACAGTAACTGTCATTTATATGACTGCTGGGCCTTGGCAGGTCGGGATGAAAATGAGGTAGCACGACCCTTCCCTTTCCTGTACTGTCTCTTTCCGATGGTTTTCCATGTGGGTTTGTCCTGTCGTGAGTCTTTGTTGTCTGTTTTCTTATCCGGGCATTCGTAAGGGTGGTACCGACCCTTGCTGTGACCAGAAGTAGAGTGACCTTTCGATTCAAACTGAGCTATGTCTTCCTCTGCTCGTTTGATGGTGGCATCCGGGAAAAGGGTTGGTAGGTGAAGAGGGGCCGTTCGCAATGCTGTTAGAGTGTCCCGTTTAATTCCTGTTCTGAGATGACTGAGATATGCATCCCGGCGGACTAGGGTAAGATTTCCCATTGTGACAAAGTTGAATAGATGCTCCATCGACTTGGCAGCCGCCTGTGAAATGCTTGCATTGAAATCTGGCAAATAGTGAAGTTCATCTACAGCAGGTGAGACCTTTGCCGACCCTTTTCCCTTATGTTCTGCTTTCAGCACTTTGAGTTGTTCCTTCATATTCTGTTGGACTCTTACAAGGCAGCGATTAAAACTAGCAGTCTGGTTACATATGACAGAGGCCTCTCTGGCTGACCTTTCCCATCTGCGTCAAGTCTCTTGAGAGATTCTGCGGGAAGCAGGAGGGGTAGATCCAAGGCCTGTATATCTTGCTATACGACTGTAACTGCTGTTCAGTTTAACCACGTTGGTGTGCCATGTGGAGACTTTTGAAGGATCAGTCTTCTGGTCGGTGTGAAGCCTGTACCACTTTGATTGTGAACGTGGAGTTCGGAGGAAAACGTCTTTGGCCAGTCCTCCGGCCTCCGACCCCCTGGAAGGATAACCCTCAGCTATGGTGAGGTTGAGCTTTCCAAGTTTTTTACAGAGCCACTCCTCTGTAGGCATTCTGACAGATACCTTGCCCGGAGTAACAGTCTTTGGTCCGGCGAAAGGGTTGTCGTCTGATGTGGCAGTTGTGTTGTCGACCTCAGGGATATGGGACCAACCCATATAAGAGCGGATACCTTGCATGGTGTCCCAGTAGTTTTGCTCTTCAGAGACCGGTTGGTCCTGGTCAACTATAGAATGTTCCTCAGACCATTCGCCTTCTTCAGCATATAAATCTAAGGGAGGTCTGTCCGACAGTTCACTTCCATCATGTGAGGAGACTTGAAAAGCTGTCCCGTCTGGATCTATGTAAGGCCGGGGAGCCGGAGTCTGCTGTATCAGACGGCATAGGCCGGTCGGTTGTTGGTGGTCGGTGAGTGCCATGCTGAGTCAGAGGTGTAGGGTCGGTACCAATATCCCCAGCCGGGGTAGGTCGGTCGGTTTTGGTTTGACTGGCAGGCTGATGCGTAGTCGCAGATGAGCCCTGTCCAGGAAACTTAGTTGAGGAAGCAGGTCGGCTGGTTTTAGTTTGACTGGCCGACTGATGCTTACTAGCAGAGGAGCCCGTACCAGGAAACTTGCTGGATGAAGACTGTTGACTGGTCATTGCTTTACTGGTCGGCTGATGCTTTTCAGCAGAGAAGCCAGTTCCAGGAAGCACAGCAGATGATGAAGGTCGGATGAAGGGTTCAGATCCCTGTTCTATAGAAGATGGAGGTGAATGGGTCGGAGTAACTTTGACGTTAGCAGAAAACTGTGGTTCGAAGTTCTTAGTCAAGATCAAGGCTTCAAGCCGGTTGAAATGCTCCGCCCATTTTGAATCTAAATCTGCTATCTTGTCATCAGCAGAAGATGACGGAGGCTTTGATACAGTAGCAGTGGGAGATTTGTCTTTCTTACCGACCTTCCTAGAGTCCTTCTTAACTTTCTTATCAGGCGGAGGGGCCTCTACAGTAGGGTTGGAAGTACTAGGCTTCTCAACAGGCCCGATAACAGACACGCTAGCTGGGTCAATTAAATTCTCACTGTCTTTAGTAGGAGTTGCTTCCAGTTTCTTGGCCTCCCTTTTCTCTTTCTTGATTCTATATGAGGGAGTGGCTAGCTGAAGACGTTGTTCTTCAGAGAAGGCATTACAGATTTTACAATCAGAAGTATGGGGGTTCTTAACACAATCGTCCGTCCCCTTAACCTTCTCGCGACATCTTGCACAAAATGCATGCGAGTCAAAATTTGCCATAGCGTGTCCACAACCACCTCTGCG
This sequence comes from Sabellastarte sp. h YS-2021, assembly GCA_964017235.1. NCBI lineage: Eukaryota > Metazoa > Annelida > Polychaeta > Sabellida > Sabellidae > Sabellastarte > Sabellastarte sp. h YS-2021. Next base: position 146,620,446 of record OZ024928.1, read on the forward strand.
TTGGCCAAGAGAAGACATGATAGTCCTGGTATATGATGAACACAATATATAACGATGAAAAAGCAAAATGGTAGCAGGAAAACTCAGAAAACTTCTTTGAATAAAATTCCTTGTGCACTAGCACGCGCCAAACGAAAAAGATACTATGACGTCATGCTGTCTAGACAGGAAGGAAGTACGACACGCCATCTGGCGAGTGCACTAGTACTACGGACCGATCTGCCGGTGGAAACACAGGACGTCTTTTTCTGACGTTTGGCGGGCCGGTCTGCGCTGACCGGATAAGCTATTGTCCATTGGATAGGATGTATTAACGCAATAAAAAGTTGAGCTCAGTAACATTCTTTTACACATGGGAGATTAAGGTCACCTTAAAAAACGGCACACCTTCAGGACTAGATACATCAACATACCAAATTTAAATTAAATCTGCCATGCAGAATTGAAATACTCTCCAGAAATTGAAAAACTTAAATTCAATATAGTTATATTATCACTAGGAGTTTAAGGTCACCTTAAAGTGGGCCACACCTTGACCAGTTACATTCACGTACCAAATTTGTTTTGAATCTGTGAAGCCATCTTTAAGCTATTGCCCACAAATCGCAAAAGTAAAATTCAATATAAATGTGTTATAAATGGGAGTTTAAGGTCATCTTAAAATAGGGTACATGTCGATGACCGGCAACATTTCATCCTACTTGCAATTTTTGACATATTTTCCAGAAACAAAGTGTGACGACGATGCTGGTCCTATAGGTGATCCATCACAGCTGAGTGACACCAAACTGTTACAACCTTAAACTCATAAGTTTCTAAAATATCAGCAATTTATTGTAACCTTACAAAGGAGACTTATTTTTTGGTCTAAATATATGTACATGATGAATATCGATGAAAAAATTTCAGCACATCAAATATCTTCCAAACAGCAAAACAATTGTCCTAACCTTAGAGTCAATGTTAGTTTAAGGTAAGGAGTTTAAGGTAATCTTTCCTGAAGGTTCTGTTCAAGGTTTGTTACATCCACAACTGAAACATGCATAGAATTGCACAGTATTTGAAATACTGTTTAAAAATTGTCAAACTTAAAGTGAATATAATTCTGTTATTACTGGTAGTTTAAGGTCACCTTAATGTATGACACTTATCTATGGCCAGTTACATATACAAGGCAAAATTTGGATGAAATTTCTTAATTTATTTTCAGTGTAATCTATGGAAAAATAAAAAATGTAAACTTAACAAATAGCTTTTTGATATGTATGAGTTTAAGGTCACCTTAAACCCAGTTACAACCACATGGCAAATTTGAATTTGAATCCATCAACGCATTTTTGAGATACTGTCTGGAAATGAATAACCTTAACCTCAATATAAGTATGTTACTACTGGAAGTTTAAGGTTACCTTAAAATGGGGCACACCTTGAGAACCAGTTACATGCACATGCCAAATTTGAATTTAATCCATCATGACATTTTTGAGATACTCTCTGGAAAGGATGTGTGACAACGACACTGACCATACTTGTCCTCAAACATAGCTGCTAGTGACACAAAAGAAATGCAACCTTAAACTCATAAGTTTATGAAATATCAGGAATTTACTATAACCTTACAAAAGAATTTTTTTGGTGTAAACAGATATATATGATGAATATCAAAGAATAAAGTCTTAATAAGCACATCAAATATCTTTTAAAAACCAAAATATTGTCCCAACCTTAAACTCAAAGAGTTAGTTTGCAAATGTGAGAGAGTTTAAGGGAATCTTTTCCTGTAGGTTTTGTTCACGGTTTGTTACATCCACAACTTGAAAGATGCTTAGAATTGCACAGTGTTTGAAATACTGTTGAAAAATTGCCACACTTAAAGTGAATATAAATTGGTTATTACTGGGAGTTTAAGGTCACCTTATTGAAATGCACTTACCTGTGGCCAGTTACATGCAAAATTTGAATGAAATTTCTCAAGTTGTTTCCAGTATACTCTATTGAAAAATAATGTAAACTCAATATAACCTTTTAATACATGAGAGTTTAAGGTCACCTTAAAGTAAGGCACACCTCGAAAACCAGTTACAAGCACATGCCAAATTTGAATTGAATCCATCAACAAATTTTTGAGATACCGTCTGGAAACAAAAAACCTTCAAATCAATATAAGAATCTTACTACTGTGAGTTTAAGGTCACCTTAAATAGGGCACACCTTGAGGAAAAGTTTCATCAATATGCCAAATTGGAATTTAATTCATCAAGACATTTTTGAGATACTCTCTGGAAAGTAAGTGTGAAGACTACTCTGACCATGTATGTCTTCCATCAAAGCTGTTAGTGACACAAAATAATGCAACCTTAAACTCATTAGTTTATAAAATATCAGCAACTTACTATAACCTTACAAAAGAAACCATTTTTGGTGGATATATATGTACATGATGAATATTGATGTAAAAAGTCCTAATTAGCATATAAAATATCTTCTAAACACCAAAAATATTGCCCCAACCTTAAACTCAAAGTTTGTTTGCACTGCTGTATGTTAGCGAGTTTAAGGTAATCTTTTCTTGAAAGTTTTATTCAAGGTTTGTTACATCCACAACTGGAACGCCTAGAATTGCACAATATTTGAAATATTGTTCAAAAGTTAGCAAACTTAAAGTGAAATAATTCTGTTATTAATGGGAGTTTAAGGTCACCTTATTGTGTGGCACTTACCTATGGCCAGTTATCTATAATTCCAAAAGTTGAATGAAATTTCTGAAGTTACTTTCAGTATACTCCATGGAGAAAGAAAAAAACGTAAACTGGACATAATTTTTTTATATAAGGGAGTTTAAGGTCACCTTAAAATAGGGCACACCTTCAAAACTAGTTACAACCACATGCCAAATTTGAATTGAATCCATCAAGCCATTTTTGAGATATTGTCTGGAAACGAAAAAACTTAAATTGAGTTTAAGTATTTTACTAGTGGGAGTTTAAGGTCACAAAACTATACAGCACACCCCCAGGACCAGTTACATCCACCTACCAAATTTTAATTAAATCTGACAAGCCATTTTTGAGATACTGTCCGGAATACAAAGTGTGACGACGACAGACGACGACGCCACAAAATTGGATGACAAAGCGATCCCTATATGCTACTCAGCATAAGTGCTGGTGACACAATAAAAATATATCCAAATGAGATGTGTTCATTCTGTATTCAATATCCAGAGTCTATTCAACACCTTTTTTTCTGAACGTGTTATTGTGTCACAACTATGGGATAATGTACATGACTGGATTAGAAACAAATTAAGAATAAATATTATCATAAGCAAATCAATGAAAATTTTGGGATATTTATTCCATGATGTAAATTTCTGGCCCATTAACTTTGTTCTTTTAATAACACGAAAGTACATTTTCCGGTGTTCTAAAAAAAGGGTATCCACTAAATATATTTGCTCTTCAATTAGAAGTAAAAAGGAAGTATATTGAGCAACAGATACTACAAAAGATCAACTTAATGGAACACCATTACAATAGAAAGTGGACTTTGTGGAATAAATTATTTGATGGCATCTAAGTCAAGTATTTCCAATGTTTTTTATCTGAAGTTGGGAATTGCTGAACGTATCTGATTAAGATAAAAATCTTATCTGTGTGTTAGAAATTTATCTTCAACACATGAAGATTTTTTTTATATATATATAAAATTTTTGTTTAACACAAATAACTATTGTTTTCATGGTTTATCTTTAGGTTGATATGCCTTATGAATGTAGCAACTTCATACACTGTACTACCTCCTGTTATTGCTCTCTTTTCTTGTGTTTTCATTTCATTCTTTTTTTGAAAGTACTGTATATGGAAGGAATGTAAAAACCCAAAAAGAAATAAAAATATATGAAAAAAAAGAAAATGGTGTAATTAAATATCAAAGTATGGTAATATTAAGTCGACGATATACTAAACACTGCAACATGCTGTACAGAATCTACAAGATATTAACTATTTTACTGACACATAATGCACCTACTTGGAACTTTTCCAACAGTTTCATCTTGTTGTTGCACACTGATACTGCTTTGTTCCTCACTAAGTGATTTCTTGTCAGTATTTGTATGATCATCTGATGTGGTCCCTTTTTCTGACTTATCAAATCTGTCAAGGAAGCTGCTTCGTTTTGTCCTGATTTCATCTGCAGAAGGTAGAGGCGTTTGCTGGCTGGTTGTGTTACCAGGTTTACTAGGTTGGTTCACTGAGGAGGTACTGGCTTCATCTAAGCCTGATCCACCACCTGGATCAAGTTCCATGCCTGAACAATCAATAGATATTCATCCTATATAATGCACTGAAATAAGTACCCAAACTTAAATGATACAAAGCATTACTGGATAACTTATGTACAAGTGGAAATTCTGCATTGTAGAAGAACCTATTTTTATTATCAGTTAAGCAGTGTATTTTAATGAACTAATATTATTAAATTCATAAAATCAGTATGTATGATCTTCATACATTGACAAATCAATGTAAATTATACTTCCTACATGAAAAGCAAACTATGGACTGTATATCTCCATAATTATGTTGCATATTCTATTAATTTTAATGTGTAGGCACTAGGTTTACATAATTTTAAATGTTAGAGTAACACCTGCCTAAGTGAGGCCTAATTCTGACTTTAGGCGATGCTGGTGTGAATTTCAAAGCATACATTTAAGTGTGAAATAAAATTCATATTTTCCACAATGAAGGATAATTAATAGTTTATTTTATGATGATAAAACCACATATTTAAAACTATGCAATAAATGTAATTGGTCAGGGTTTTATTAATGACAGGCACATATTAATTGCAATTATACATAAAGTCATCGGCCCTTTCATGCTTTCACTTAATACTCCAGTCATACTATAGGCGATACTGCCTGCATTTACAAGCATCACCAAAACCCTGCAAATGGTGGAAGTGGAAATTTTTTATTTGTGATAGGAGAAAGATGTCTATTTTTTGCTTGTTAAGCTTACAGAGAGGAGTGTATGAGTAATTATAGGAATGAGGCTTTTAACAAAACACTTATAAACATAGGCAATACTGCCTGTAGTGTGACTGGAGTATTACATATGATCCTTCAAATACTGTTGCTGGCATGACTACTTCAGTTTGCTTTACCTTCCATACTCATTTTGAGTGCTTTCTGTAAGGTGGGGTCATTTAATTCTACTATATCTCTGCTGGCAGCTAAAGCTCTTTGCAGATCAGCTTCACTGAAAAGAGCTAAAAACAACAAAAACAATTTCAACTGAGTTGCTTGTTTGGATAACAGGCTGTGTATGAATACCAACAATACTGTGAAGACTTTAATCATAATTATGTGTGTTGTTTATATTTCATATAATACTATCACCAATCCAAAGAAATCACCTACAATATATTTGCCTCTAATTTTCAATTGTGCTAATTCAGCATATAATGTTCTATTTGTCTATAGTTTCTGTGTTGTATACAAATTGTTGACTGTCAACCATTCTAGACGTTCAGCATGAAAAAAAAATGAAAAAATATTATGTAACTTTGGATCTTTAAAAGGCAAAATTTTATAAAAATTTTCAAATAATCACAGCTAGTTTTCTTTTTTTTTCTCTTGCTTTTCTCCTGTAAGTATGCAACACCAATCTTCACCCATGAACAAAGAATATCTCTTAACTATTGCTGTAATAGTTTACTAATTAGAAAAGAAAACTAGAGATTGCATCTCGACACAGTGTATCCCCGGACGGGACATGGTTGAAGTGCGAATGTGTCGGGCCTGAGTCTTTTTCCTGGAGCACCAGGTCAGGATTCCCCATAGTAAGGCACAAAGAGGGCCCGACTTACTCCCCCCCCCCCCCCTCCTTAAATAGGCAACCACCATGGTGTTGTCTGTAGTTATGGTAGCAATAAGGTTCAAGCAGAGGTCTTGGAACTTCTTTAGGGCCAAAAGACCTCCTTGGTTCCAGACACTTTATGTGTAACTTGCTTCTGGAAGGGACCAGGTTCTCCTTGCAGTGTGTTCCCCTAAGTGAGCACTCGCCCTTCTTGATGCATCTGTAAGTATTTGCAGAGCATATTTAAGTAGGTGTAATGGTTGACCTTGAAGCACATTGTCATCCTACAACCACCATTTAAGATGGGGTGGAGTGAACTGGGATCACCTTTTCTAGTGAGTCTGGTACCCTTCAGCTGTTCTTCAAGTGCCACTGACTTGCTTCTGTATGTATGGGTGTCAGTAACCCACACAACCCCACTGTGGAAAACACTAATAGCCATTTATGAGAACTGTGACCCCTGGTCTGATTAACAAATATATTTACCATTGCTTGAGCTGCGAAAACTGGCAAATGGGTTATAATCTTGAGGGGGAAGGCTGAGTTTGGAAACTCAGGCCCCTGGTGTCAACTGACACTGCTCACAAGCTGGGTAAAAGGCGAGCTGGGTGGCCAGTCTAGGAGGATCGATCACTGTATCTCACTGGAACCTGTAAGAAAAACCTGATGAACCTCCACAGTAACTGATACAGCCGACTTCTTGCTGGCAGAAGCCTGATCATTCCAGTTGAGTTTGGCATCTCACCGGGACCAGTAGCTGGCTGGTGCGGGGTCTGATAAGATAAGGCTGACAGGTAGTTGGACAAATCTTGTTGGGAAAGTCTTCTTAATTATAGTCACTTTAGACCAGCTAGGAGGTCCTGACAGTAGGCTGGCTGACTGGTCAGGTAGGTTCAGACAAGTCATCTCACCAAGACCAATGACTGGTACAAGAATTTCTCAATTTCGTCTGGCAGTAACTGGTTGGTCTGAGACGGCCACTTGGACCCTTAAAAGGCTACTTTTGATCTGTCAGCCAGTCCTGTGGACCTACCCAGTACCAGGGCCTAACCGGCTATAGGTGAAGCAATCCTCTGTAACCAGTTCCTGTTGGATCCACAGTTCTGCAACAACTCATAGGAGCTGTCAGAACTGGGCGAATTAGACTACATCTCAGCAGGGGTAGGCTTATATGAAACAACTGCCTTCTTCCTGTCCATAACTGTGGAATCAGCAGATTTTTTCTGTAACCAACAATCCTCTGTAACCAGTAAGTCTTGATTCTGGTACTCCATCATGTACTCAACCTCCAAAACCATTTTCAATAGTTTCCATGCAATATAGTCAGCAATAAGTGTGAAAATATCTCCAAAAAGGCCAAAATTTTTGGCCTCAGTCAGACACTTTGGATGACCTGTGGATGACCTTCAATGAAGAGCTTCAAGGTCAGATTTCTGCATGCTTACAGAGGACATACATATGTATCATATATACCAGCCATAGGATGATTTAACTTTCTGTATATGAGAAGTGGGCCAAAATGTGAAAAAATGGCCAAAATCTGACGTTTAAGAGGCCACAAGTGACCATGAAATTGAAGGTCAAGGTCACAAAGGAATGGCGTTTGTGGCATTGCCCATATATACCCACATACCAAATTTGAAAGGTCTAACTAAAATATTTTTTAAGTTATTGCGTCTGAAAGGAAATCTCTGCGGCGGCGGAGTGACTGTACTGAATCCTAAGTATCCCCAACTTTCGTCCGGCGATAAAATAAACAATACTTTCCCATACTTGCATCATTGTTTTTGGCTTGATTAGAATCTTTATTGGCATCAGTGATTAGCCTTGGTTTAATCGGCTGAACAGCAGGACACAATCTTAACAACTGATCAGCTTCATTCTCTGGAAGATCTCCCAATACAATGAAGATGGAATATCCTGCAGATATACAAACCAGAGTGTCCAAACTACAGCCTAATGTCAATTGGGAATCCTTATAAATGATGTCCATATCCCACAACCTGGGGATATAGCATTGTAAACCATGAGATATAGAACAGGTGGAAAAGTACAAAGATGAATCTTTCAGGACAGACACTGCAAGTTATGTAAAGATGCAGGAGAAATAATATTATGGAAGAGAAAATATGTAAAGACAAAGCAACAAAAAAGACAATATAATAGCAAGATTACTGAATAAACCTTTAGGAGAAATATGTCAAAAATGTGGCAGTAGAAAACATTCTGGCAGAGCCAAGGACAAAGATCACCCCAAAGTCACAATATAATGTTTTACACCTATATCTTCTAATGCCCTTTTTGCACTACAGACGGTACGTCCCATGGTTAGAAGTTTTACTCGGTGGTGGAACCGCCTCCTGGGTTGCCCCATTTCATCCGAGTTGTACACACTACAGGTGGTGTAATTTGTGGTTATAGGCATTTGGCAAAATGCCCGTCCTTCACCTACTGTCCAAGATTCGTATGTGGCCTTGTGTCACAGTGGCAAAACATCCAATACCTCCACTCACCTTATGTCGCCGTGTTACACTGAAAGACAACCGAGTCACAACCTTATGTACACCGTGGTCCACCCCTTCAGTTACCGTAGTAAGAAATTTATACGCGCACACACGGAATCATCTGAGCATGCTCACGGTATGAAATCAGAGGTGAAAATGTTAAACTTTAGAAAACAACCCTGGGACTTGCATGGTAATGGACATTTCACCACTGTGTCACAAGGTGCCATACGAACCTCGGAATGTAGTTGAAGGACAGGAGTGTTTAGCCCGATGCCTATAACCGTTGGGGATACCGCCTGTAGCGTGAAAGGGGTATAACCAATATACCCACCAGTTAACAACTTTCTACACCATACAGTCATAATTTTACATTTAATGTCTATATTTTATTACACAGCATGTTATTAAATTTAAATACATTATTTTGATTGGATTTTATTTCCAATACCATTATTCATATTGTGGTAAATACAAAAAAAAACCAGACCTAGGGCATCGGAGAACCGATGCAAATTGTATCCACCAGAAAGAAAACTCACCAAAGCCATCAACCATCGCTTAACCTTGAAGGAGGTGCCAAAGGTGAAATCTGACCACATTAAAAGATGCTTAGCCCATGATTTCCTATAGGTTGGTGTGACATTGCAAACCTCTAGGAACATGAATAAGCAAGTTATAAGCACTTTTAATTTTGGCTATCCTCATTTGACCTTGAAAGAGGAGCCCGAGGTCAAATCTGATCACATCAAAAGATTCCTAGCCCATGATTTTCTATAGGATGATTTCACATTACAAACCTCTAGGACCAAGAAAAAGAGATTTATAAGCACTTTTAGAATTTGCTATCCTCATCTGAACTTGAAGGAGGGGCCAAAGGTCAAATCTGACCACACCAAAAGATTCCCAGACAATGATTTTCTATAAGTTGGTTTACCATCCCAAACCTGTATGACCAATGATAAGCGATTTATAAGCACTTTTAGAATTTGCTATCCTCATTTGACCTTGAAAGAGGGGCCAAAGGTCAAATCTGATCACATCAAAAGATTCCCAGCCCATGATTAGGATGTTTCACATTACAAACCTCCAAGACCAAGAAAGAGCGATTTATAAGCACTTTTAGATTTTGCTATGCTCATTTGACCTTGAAGGAGGGGCCCAAGGTCAAATCTGACCACATTAAAAGATTCCTTCCCCCATGATTGCCTACAGGCTGGTTTCACATTGCAAACCTCTAGGACCAATAATAAACGAGCTATAAGCACTTTAAGTTTGGGTATCCTCGTTTGACCTTGAAGGAGGGGTCCAAGGTCAAATCTGACCACACCAAAAGATTCCCCCCAGCCCATGATTTCTTATAGGTTGGTTTACCATCCCAAACCTCTAGGACCAATAATAAGCGAGTTATAAGCACATTTAAGTTTGGCTATCCTTGTTTGACCTTGAAGGATGGCTTCAAGGTCAAATCTGACCACAACAAAAGATTCCTAGCCCATGATTTCCTATAAGATGGTTTCCATCAAAAACCTCTAGGACCAATAATAAGCGAGTTATAAGCACTTCTAAGTTTGGCTATCCTCGTTTGACCTTGAAGGAGGAGCCCAAGGTCAAATCCGATCACACCAAAAGATTCCCAGCCCATGATTTCCTATAGGTTGATTTACCAATTTCACCTTGAAGGAGGGGTCCAAGGTCAAATCTAACCACAGCAAAAGATTTCCAGCCCATGATTTCCTATAGGTTGGTTTACCATCCGAAACCTCTAGGACCAATAATAAGCGTGTTATAAGCACTTTTAAGTTTGGCTATCCTTGTTTGACCTTGAAGGAAAGGTCCAAGGTCAAATCTGACCACACCAGAAGATTCTGGTGGACACAAAAATAGCTTGTCTTTCTTTGAGTTATGATAAACAAGCAGAAAAAAAGGATAACTATTGATAAATGATCTGTATGATTTGCTCATTAAATGATTATGATTTTTCAGACCAATTCTGAACACTATAGCCTGGACAAGATTTTAAAAGATAAGGTTACTGTGGCAAGGTCAAAGGTCCAATCAAAATGACACCATACTGCTGCACACCTATAACCCACAACCAATGTTCGTACCAAGTATTAACTTTCTACACATTGCAGTTTCTGAGATATAGCCTGGACAAGATTTTAATGATCACGGCCACTACAACAAGATGTAAGGTCAAATCGTGGTCACACCATGATGTTACACACATACACCAGCTAACCAATGTCCCCACAAAGTATGAACTTCCTATACCACACACTTTCTAAGATACAGGCCAGACAAGATTTTCCCACCACCCACCCAACTGCTGACTCACCCACCCAGCCAGATACCATGGGTGAATACAATACCCACAACCTATAAAGGCTGTGGGGTATAAAATTTTGAAAGTACATTACAATTCCTATAATCCAAACATGACAGAAGATTAGTGAAATACATGTACAACTTTGGGAAAGTGGAGATCAGTTCATAAATTAACAAATATACAGATTATAGGTCAGATAATAGAGGTTCTACTGTATTTGTCCCTAATATTTGCAAATAACTGAATGAAAAAACTGTCAGGAAAGATTAGGTTGGACAGTTAAACTGGAGAAAGCAGGTAGCAGGTCAAGTTTTATGCACTGTAAAAACACTGGCTTTACTAACTTTTCTGGTCAGTCTCTGACTTTAAAGCTGGGGAGTTTTTACTTGCTGGATAGAACTGTAATTTAATTTTGTCAATCCTCATATTTCGTACCTGTCTCAAATACTCAGTTTAACATACCGTATTTATCCGTATAAACACCCCAGGGGCGATCTATTTTTCAAAAGGGGGGGGCTACTATTACAGATAAAAAAAATCAACTCTCGAGTCCAGTGGCAATGGGTGATAATGGACACTTACAGCCTTCATCTCGCTTGCAAGCACGTATAATGGCAGGAGAGCTTAAAATATTAGAAACTAACCTTAAATCTGAAGAAATTATAAACTTTTATCTCGTTTTTAACAGATTTTAATGCGTTGTTGATCAAAATTGCCATGTTTTGTTGTGATTTTCTTTATTTCTCGTAAGCGGTATTCGATTGGGGAAGTACTAAAACGTATCTGTTTTTGGAATCCCGGAATCACAAGGCTGGTGGCTGTTGAGAGGGATGTAAACCCCCGAAATATGAACTTTGCAATGGTTGAGAAGAGGGGGTGGGGGTGGCGATTAATAGGGAGGGGGCATTTAAACGGATAATTATGGTACCTCTTTTTGTACAAATGTATGTTTGTTAACCAAAACTTATTATTTTATTTTTATAAATCAAAATGAGCTTGTAAACTACTGCTAAAGGTACACATTAATTAGCAAAATTTGCAGTAGCTAATAGTGTCTAATTTAAGATGGTGGAAATATGGTAAACTAGCATGTAATCCAGTTGGCTTTCCTTAAACATGAACAAGTTTTCAAAAAGATTTTCACTCTTGACTGATTTCGGGGAATAATAAATAAACATACATAGTTTTCTTCATTCCATTAACTTTACATATAATTATTTAACACTTCAACTAGACTAAGTGAAATAAGACAACACAGTAAGATAAACACCTTCAGTTTCCAATTGTTTTAAAAACAAAGCTAAAAATGTATCTGAAATCAATTCTGGTCCAGTTAATACTGAATTTAGGTTAAACCACTGATTTCCCAGTTTCCTGATGGTTAACCAGTGTTCTTTGAAGTTGCATATGTAAGCCTTTTGAGTCCTAAAACATAAAAAGACACAGAAATATAATGCAGAGTGCTTTAGATACACACACTATAAAAGCATTCGACTTTAACATAAAAATATTTTTCAAGTCACCTTTACCATTTTTAATGTACGTAGTCAAAGCTCAATAATTTTTTTGATGTGATAACAACATTTATTTTGGTGTGCATGATTTCATGTTGCTTAAAAAACTCGTTATTAGTTCTATATGAGAAATTCAAAATCAAAAAAGATATTCAAAAATTTATTATACTTTTAGAACACAACTAGAAATAGGACGCCCTGTTGATAGTAGCTGCGACATATGAATCGAAACAGGATAGCATAGAAGAACACACATTATCATGTGTAATGTCCACCCCATGAACCTTTTACCAAAATTGTACAGTAGTCTTACAAGACCCTGTTTCATTTGTAAAATATATCAATGATGCTTAAATATTTATTAGTGTACATGTAAATTATTTCGGCTTCATGCCTTTTTGCATTGGTTGGGTCGAAAATTTTGACGAAATCACTCTATCTTGCACGGTTAAGAAGATAGAAGCGAATTTCTGTTTTTCTGTTTCTGGCAAAAATTTGAAAATTCAAAATGGCCGCCATTTTTGGGAAAAGGAAAATTTTTTGAAAATTGCCAAGAGTACATTTCTTAGATACCCTATGGGTCAAAAATTTCAATGAAATAACTCTATTTTGCACGGTTAAGGCAAATATGTGTTTTTCCATTTTGGGCAAAAATTTGAAAATTCAAAATGGCCGCCATATGTGGGGAGGGGAAAATTTTTTGAAAATTGCAAACAGTACATTGGTCAGATACCCTGTTGCTTGATAATTTCGACGAAATCGCTCTATCTCGCACGGTTAAGGAGATAGAAGCAAATTTATGTTTTGCCATTTTTGGCAAAAATTCGAAAATTCAAAATGGCCGCCAATTTTGAGAAGGGGAAAATTTTTGAAAATTGCAAAGAGTACATTCCTTAGATACCCTGTGGGTCGAAAATTTCGACGAAATAGCTCTATCTCGCACGGTTAAGGAGATATAAGCAAATTTGTGTTTTGCCATTTTTGGCAAAAATTCGAAAATACAAAATGGCCGCCATTTTTGGGGAGGGGAAAATTTTTTGAAAATTGTAAAGATAACATTCCTTAGATATCCTATGGGTCGAAAATTTCGACAAAATCATTCTATCTCGCACGGTTAAGGAGACAGAAGCAAATTTGTGTTTTGCCATTTTTGGCAAAAATTCGAAAATTCAAAATGGCCGCCATTTTTGGGGAGGGGAAAATTTTTTTGAAAATTGCAAAGATTACATTCCTTAGATACCCTGTGGGTCGAAAATTTCGACGAAATCGCTCTATCTCACACGGTTTAGGAGATATGAGCACATTTGCCTTTTTCAGTATTCAAAATAGCCAATTACTCATTTATTTAATTAATTACTCACTCATCTATGAAGCAATTCCCCCCCAAAAGCAATCCCATACAACCTATTAACCCAATAAACCTCCATACCAAATTTCAGAAAGCTAGGCTTAATAGCATTCCTTAAAATGTCTGGAAACCAAAGAGCTACTCAAAAGTAGCAAAGTAGCTATTACTCAGTTAGCTATAGAGCTATCATCACCAAAAGCAATCCCATACAAGCTATTAACCCAATAAACCTGCATGCCAAATTTGGTAAAGATAGCATAAGAACTGTTGCCTAAAATGTCTGGAAACAAGTGGGACGCCGGACGCCGGAAAAAGCAAAAATAATATGTCCACCCCCCAGTGGGTGGACATAATTAATTAACAAGAATTCAGTAGAATTGTACTGTGTCACCAGCTTTGGTTAAAGACTGAAGCAGATAAAATTCGAAAGGACATAAATTACGCTGACAAAAATAGTTGGCTGACGGGCAGTATTTTAGTAGATCCAGAGCATCTTTCAAAAGGATTGAGTCATGGTGAAGCCCCATCTTGTTGAAAAATATAACTTAAACTGCTAGTCATATGACCATACAAATTAATGCATTGTAAAAGATGTCCTGTCTTGTCTGCATCCGCTCTTCATGGTGGAAAAAAGGACTTATATTTGTCCGCCATTTTGTGGGAGAGCTAACAAGCAAGATCATTGTGTAATCTGGTGGAGTGAGGTCACTTCACCATATAGGTCTTCTTCAGGACTTTTGATATCCACAATATAGAACAGAAAAAACTATTGCCATGGCAACACTAGCTGCCTGATATTGCTGAAAAGCTAACCAGCTCCTGTTCATGCAGGGGTTTGGAATGCAATAAATCCACAGAAATATAAGTCAAAGAAACAGAAAAAAGTTGCCAGGTGTTGCCGAAAAACTAATCATCAGAAATCTGTGCAAGGGTCTGGAATGCAAAGACACCTGAGAAAGATTTTTAAGCCCAAGAAACATAAACAAGCAATCAGTGCCCGTGAACAGGCTCTGTGTCAGCTGACTGTGTTTTGAGTTTCAGAGTAGAAGTGACAGAAGGACACAAAAGTTGTGCCCTGGAAATGGTGTTCAGAAGGAAAGTGAAGTGGGTGTTCCAACACACGACTAAGGCTCCCGATTAAGGGTTTTTGAGGGTCGGTTTGAAATATTTGCTTAGTCCCAGACCTTCTGTAAGGGTCGGTTGTTGTCGGTTGGGGCCGTGTCAAAAATCAAACATGTTTGATATTTCACACGACTACAACCGATTCATATTTCCCGCCGTCAACAAAATGTCCAGTCCCAGGCGTCCTCAGACCCAAATTTACACAGTCGTGTGTTGTCCCAGGCCGCCTGTGACCCTTAGTCCCAGACCTCCGTAGCTTTGTCCCAGGAGGCCGGTTCTTAATCCCAGACTCAAATGTAATGCGTATGAATTTCATGCGTGTGAAAGTGGGTCGGTTGCATTAGTCCCCGGAAGCCTCAGACCGTCTGCGGTGTCCTGGGACCCAAAAATCAAGGTCTGGGACTAAGCCCCGACTAAGGGTAACCGACCCTAACCGATCCAAACCGGCCTCCCCAGGACGCCTGGGACAGCACAAATTCAGTCTGCGGCGGCCTGAGGACGCCCCAGGAGGCCTGGGACTAACAACCGATTAAGAACCGACTGTTTTCCGCGCGTCGGAAATTAAAACGAGGCAATGAGGGGGTCTGGTACTATATAAGTGACCGCACACACATTCTCGTTGTTACTGACTGTTTGGCTACTGAGAGACGTGTGTCACTGATTTGTAGGGGTTTTCAGTTTTTATTTTATATTTTATATACTTGAGCTTAGGGCAAATTTCACAGTTAGGAGACACATTTTACTATTTTTTTATTATTTTGTCGACTGGATTATGAGGAAAGAGAAAGGAGGGAAGAGAGGAAGGAAAAAGATGGATGAGAGGGAGAAGGAAAGTCAAGTAGAGGAGAGGAGTGAAGTTATTACAGAAGAAGGAAGTGAGAGGAGAGAGGAAGAGGAGATTCAGGAAGATCCAGCTATTGGGGAAGCTGTGGCAGAAGAAGAAGAGAGGTGTGAGGAAGATCCGGAGTGCGATTCTTCAGCCAAGAGAGCCAGGGTGTGTGCCACTTTTACAGACAGCCAGGAAGTTTCCATTGTGGAATTTGTAAAGCTGCACCCTGAACTGTATGACAAGGAACATTCACGTTTCCACGACAGGACCAGAAGAGAGGCTCTCTGGGCAGAAATATCTGCAGAACTCAAGCTCCAGCCCTTTGATGTGAGACGTTGGTTCGAGTCCCAGCGAACCCGTTATGGGAAGCTGTCTAAGCTCCAATCTGGCCAAGCCCCGAGGGAGATGACCAAGAGACAGTCCTGGGTGTACCAACAGATGGGTTTTCTTAAAACCCACATCAGAAGAAAGGGGGCCAATAGAAGTTCAGGTTTTGAGGCCAGTCCAAATACCAGCAGGCAGGACGAATCACGTGGCTCAACTACTGATACAGAACACCTCGAGTCCAGTGTCCTGAGGGAGAGGAGTCAGTCCATCATTACATCAACGCCCGTTTCAACTACAGACTCCAAGATTCTCGAACACTTTGAGCAGATGAGGACACTTATCTCAGGTTTTCTGCATCAGAAGTCAGACAGGCAGCCCTTCTTTGACTACGTGGCATCAGAGGCCGAAAAGATGACTCAAGAAGAATTTGAAGAATTAAAGGGCAAGATATTTAGAGACATCGAAACTATTAAGAGTAACCGCAGACGTCAGCCATTGCCCAGAAGATCAGCCACTGTTACCACGGAGTCCCAGAGGGTTGGCCTACTGCCAACAACCACTCCACAGGCGTCTAGTTCCACTCAAGCAGCAGCTAGCAGCAGTTTTGTGTACTATACACCAAGCCCCATTGGCTTCAGCAACCCGACATCTGTCCTAACTGTACAGGACGAAGGGAGCAGACACAATCTGAGTGGAATCTTAAGCCAGCTACCAGATCTGACATTAACACAGATCGTCGAGCAGCCTCAGCAGCAGCAGCAGCAACAACCGCAGCAGCAGCTCTTTACTATCACCACTTCAGCACCGCCTCAACAGCAGCAGCAGCCTCCTCAGTAGCCATCCAGTCAGGGCGGGTCTTTGACCTGCCAGACCCTTTTCAGGGCCACCAAATCTTCCAAAAACAATTATTCAGCTACATGTTATTCCAATTCCCCTCCCAAACAAAAAAGTTCAGTACAAATACTTATCGCAAGAAAAAAAAAGTTCAAGTCCAGCACCTACACCACCCCAAACATGAAACAAATAACCCATGGTACCACACATAACAAAAAAGGCCACATAAAAAAAAAATAAAAATAACTCCCAATATGGCCATTAATCAGCCCATTTTTAGAGTAAAATCCATGGGATAGTTTAAAATGTTTAATTCAAAAGTCCAACACTTACACCTTCCCTAGAGTTAAAAGGCATTATTACATACTTGCCAACCCAAAAAAAGACAAACCCAATACCAAACATAACCCCCAAATAACAAACCCAGTAAGAAACCCAACATCCAACTACCAATAATAAACCCAACCCCAGTAACCACCAACCAAGAAACACAAAAACCCAAAATTAAATAGAACCCATGCCAACGAACTGACAAACTATTTTGCAAACACAATCCCCCACTATTGAAAACAAAACTTGTTTTATGGTTATATTTTCCACATTTTTGTGATTAGAAGTGAAGATTTAAAATTGAAGATTTCCATGAAAACCTTTCTGCTACAAATAAATTTCCAAGCCATGAACAAAAAAAAAAATTGGTGAAATTATGATGTGGATTTCAAAATATATAAAAAAATAATTCAATTTTGGATATTATGTGTGACTTTGTGTTTGGCTTTTGTTTAACAGTGGGTTTGTCTGTTTGTTGGGTGAGTAAGTTGTGTTTGTCTGTTTGTCCGTCTCTACAAGTTATGTTTGGCATGGGGTTTCTCTGTTTGTCCATCTCTACAAGTTATGTTTGGCATGGGGTTTGTCTGTTTGTCTGTCTCTACAAGTTATGTTTGGCATGGGGTTTGTCTGTTTGTCCGTCTCTACAAGTTATGTTTGGCATGGGGTTTGTCTGTTTGTCCGTCTCTACAAGTTATGTTTGGCATGGGGTTTGTCTGTTTGTCCGTCTGAACAAGTTATGTTTGGCATGGGGTTTGTCCGTCTGTAGCAAACATAGCTGATTAATTGTTTTTGGAATAATTGGTAGTCCTGAAAAGGACTGTTATAGTTAGTCCTGAAAAGGACTGTTTACTGCATCAGGACTTATATTCTGCCATCTTGCCAGGCCACTGCTCCCTCATTGTTGAAGTAGTCCTTCAGGTAATCCCTCTGTCTCTTGGCTTCTCTGGCAGGGTTTCTGTCTTGGCCACCACCAGCAGCACCCCCAATCAATCCACAATCATCAGGTACATTATCATCATCGTCCTCCCCAGGCTGCTGACCACCAGGTTGACCTTGATACTGGCTTCTCAGTATGTTGTGTAGAACAACACAGGTCAAGACCACTTCCCTGACTGTTGCTGGGGGTAGTTCAATGGTTGTCCTCATCACCCTGAATCTTGACACAAGGATGCCAAAAGCGTTCTCCACCACTCTTCTGCCCCTTGAAATTCTATAATTGGCAATCCTTTCCTCTCTGGTTAACATCCTTCTGCCATAGGGTTTCATGAGCCAGGTCTTCAGGGCAAAAGCATCATCTGCCAGGATGAAGTAGGGGACATCTCTCCCACCCTGGGTTATAGGAGCTGGGTCAGGGAAGCCTATCCTGCCATCCTCAATCCTCCTCTTCAGCTGAGAGGCATTAAATATCTGGCCATCCGAGCAGGATCCTTCAGTACCCACATCCACCCATCTAAACTTGTACTGTCCATCTACCAGGGCCAACATCACAATGGAAAAGAACCCCTTGTAGTTGTGGTAGAGGGCTCCAGTGTTCTTGGGCTTCTTCAGGGCCACATGCTTCCCATCCAGAGCTCCCAGGGCATGTGGAACATTCCACCTGATCCTGAATTCCCTCTCCAGTTCTTTCCACTGATCTGGGGTAGTAGGACACTTCAGGTACTCCCTGGTGAACTCATCCTGGATGGCCCTGCAGACCTCTGGTATAAACTTGGAGATGGTGGATCTTCCAACCCTGAACTGACAGGACAATGATGTGTAGGACTCTCCAGTGGCCAGATATCTGATGGTGAGGGCTAACTTCTCCCCACCACTGATTGGTGCTCTGTAGTTGGTGGCCTGCCTGGCTAGGTGTGGTTCCAGTCTGGTCTTAATCATTTCAAAGAATTCTGGGGTCATCCTCATGTAGTTGGTGAATCCTGGAATGTCTGTGGCATACAGATCAGCCATAATGTTGTGGTAGGCCCCCCTCTCCTCTCTCTGCAGTAGCCATGGCCTGACCCACATGTTGTGCCTTCTTCTAGGTCTCTGTATGGGTGCTGGTGGTGCTGGTGGTGGTTGCTGTGGTCGACGTAAGAAATGGAAATACATGATTATTTGTAACTGAATAAAAACCAAAAAAGCCCTAAGTTGTTGTTGAATCTGTCTTCCATTAAAAGGTGGCATCCTGCTGTGTTCCTAGAAAAGCAATGATGATTAGATCGCGAATTTTATATATATATACCCAGAAAATGCAGCAACTTTGGAAAACAATAATCGGGGATCCTGGTCTGGGGAAGACTGAGGAGGCCTGAGGACGCCGGTAGTTAATCGTGGGTTAGTCGGAGCTTAGTCCCAGGAGGCCTGAGGCGTCCTGGGACCCAGTCGGTATGTGTACGACAGGATCGTGGTTGAAACCGACCTGAAAACTGGCTTAGTCGGTTCTTAGTCCCAGACCAGTCGGGGACTGTCTGGGGCCGCCTGAGGCGTCCTGGGGACGATCTGTTCTTAATCCCAGACTTCAGTACCGACCCAGTATTCCCGCCCATTTTTGTCTTTTTTCCACTGACTGTGCACGATTAAGGGTCCCAGACAGGATCGGGGCTTAATCTTTTGGTGGAACAGGGGCATAAGAAAGTAACTGTTAAGGTGTAAAAAGTAAGTTAAAAACATATTTAAATAAAATATTGCAAATGCAATAGTAATAATTTTACTATGTTATAGCTGACCCCAAAATAGGTGAATAACATACTGAAACTAGACCTATCGCATCGGAGAAACGATGCAAATTGTATCCACCAGAAAGAAAACTCACCAAAGCCATTAAAACATCGCTTAACCTTGGAGAAGCCCAAGGTGAAATCTGACCATATCATATAGGTTGGTTTACCATCCCAAACCTCTAGGACGAATGATAAGCGAGTTATAAGCACTTTTAAGTTTGGCTATCCTCGTTTGACCTTGAAGGAGGGGTCCAAGGTCAAATCGGACCACACCAAAAAATTCCTAGCCCATGATTTCTTATAGGTTGACATTGCAAACCTCTAGGACTAATAATAAGCGAGTTATAAGCACTTGTAAGTTTGGCTATCCTCTTTTCACCTTGAAGGAGGGGTCCAAGGTCAAATCTGACCACATCAAAAGATCCCCAGCCCATGATTTCCTATAGGTTGGTTTACCATCCCAAACCTCTAGGACCAATAATAAGCGAGTTATAAGCACTTGTAAGTTTGGGTATCCTCGTTTGACCTTGAAGAAGGGGTCCAAGGTCAAATATGACAACACCAAAAGATACCCAGCTCATGATTTCCTATAGGTTGGTTTACCATCCCAAACCTCTAGGACCAATAATAAGCGAGTTATAAGCACTTTTAAGTTTGGCTATCCTCATTTGACCTTGAAGGAGGGGTCCAAGGTCAAATCTGACCACATCAAAAGATCCCCAGCCCATGATTTCCTATAGGTTGGTTTACCATCCCAAACCTCTAGGACCAATAATAAGCGAGTTATAAGCACTTGTAAGTTTGGCTATCCTCGTTTGACCTTGAAGAAGGGGTCCAAGGTCAAATCTGACCACATCAAAAGATTCGCAGGACATGATTTTCTATAGGTTGGTTTCACATTGCAAACCTCTAGGACCAATAATAAGGGAGATATAAGCACTTTTAAAGTCCGCTATGTGGGTTACTTTGGCACTCCATGGATGACTTTGAATTAAGAGCTTCAAGGTCAAATGTCTGCAAGGTTGTAGAGGACATATATATCTGTTATACATATCACCTATGAAGACATTTAACCGGATGCCTCCGGTGGATACAATTAAATCTGACTAGCCATTTTTGAGATACTGTCTGGAATACAAAGTGTGATGACGCCGACGCCGACTCTGCCACAAAATTGGATGATGAAGCTATCCCTATATGCCATGCAGCATAAATGCTGGCGACACAAAAATTAAATGTACAAGGTTGATGGTTTGGTTGTTTACATATTAATTATACACATGAACCTTGCATCTTCCCTGCAATTATATCTTCTTGTACTTAATCTTGGAGAATATACTTTGAAACAGCATATAGCACTCCAGTAAGAAATATTGTCTCACCACGGATCTGTTGGTTAGAAAGAAACAGGAATCTACTGTTTCTGAAGTATCATTCTGCAGTAAGTTTTACAGCAGATTTACCAAATTTTCTTGATCAAAATTATTTAAAAAAATAAGGTTTCTGACACAATAAATTATGTCCAGCCTGAAAATAGTCGGAATACTCTATGGGTAGAAAAAATACTCAAAATCAATCTATCTTTTATGGTTTCTTAGATATTTTCACTTCTGCAATGACAAAAGTAATATGTGAGAAAACCATATATGTCCAATGTTAATTAAAACCAAACATTTCCAATATTGGATTAATATTTTTCTATCTCTTTCTAAGATACACCAGATTTTTCAATTTCCGTAAAATGTAATTTTCAATTTCAACCAAAATTTAAGATGGCATACTAAAATCATAAAAATGTCAAAAATTTTATAAGTGGAACAGAAATATCTCATGGGTCTAAAACTTGCATACACATAGCCAGGGCATAACAAGACGACATAGGGGAAACATAAAGGCTATGGCACATAGGGTTTTACAAAATAATGTTTCTGAGAGACACACAATTTCTGATTTCCACCAAATTCACAATCATGGTGTCCAAAATTCGTAAAAGTCATATTTTTTCCTAAATTTCCTACATGCTACTTTAACACCCTATTGATCCAACAATTGATCAATATCACTCTATCTGTTAGGGTTTCCAAGATTTACACAATTTTCAAGTTAAAAATTTTCCCAAAAATTCAGCAACATTCAATAATTTTCAAAATTCAAGATGGTGGCTTAAAATTCGTAAAATCCAATACTTTTGGAACTTTCATGTATACCATTATGAACTCATTTAGGCCAGAACTTAGCTCATTGTCACTTTATCTCTTACAGTTTCCGAGATACACACAGTTTACTCATTTTATGAACTGTAACAAAGTAAGAAAGTAGTAAGTAGAGTACTGCTTCGCAAGAGAAAAATAAATTATTTTTGCACAGCAATTTTCTAGAAATGACTGTCTGACTGTTTTTAATATGTTTTTCCATTTATGCCAAAATGCAAGGTTTCTTAGATGAATGTGTTTTTTTGTTTGTTTTTTTGTCACGTTTTACACAGAAATTCAAGATGGCCGCCAAAAATAGAAAGAAAAAAATCGCGAGTTGACTCTGCGGATACCCTGGGGGTCAAAAATGTTGTCAAAATCTCTCTATCTCGCACCGTTTCCGAGATAAATATGTTTTTGCATTTTATGGAGAAATTCAAGATGCCTATAAGAATGGCGGGAAAACTATTTTTGGGAAAAGTCGCTAGTTGACTCTCCAGATACCCTGGTGGGTCAAAATTTTTGCCAGAGACAAATGCATTTTTTTCATTTTATGCAGAAATTCCAGATGGCCGCCAAAAATGGCAGAAAAATGATTTTTGGGAAAAGTAGCTAGCTGACTCTGCAGATAACCTTGGGGTCAAAAATTTCGTTGAAATTGCTCTATCTCGCACTTTTTCTGAGATAAATACGTTTTTGTGTTTTACGCAGAAATTCAAGACGTTCGTCAAAAATGGCAGGAAAATGATGTTGGGGAAAAGTCGTCAGTAGACTCTGCAAATACCCTGGGGGTAAAAAACTTGTTGAAATCGCTCTATCTCGCACCGTTTCCGAGATAAATGCGTTTTGTATTTTACGCAGAAATTCTAGATGTCCGCCAAAAATGGCGGGATAACAATTTTGGGGAAAAGTCGCCAGTAGAGTCTGAAAATACCTGGGGGGGAAAAAATATTGCTGAAATTGGACTATTTCAAACCATTTCTGAGATAAATGCGTTTTTGTGTTTTATGCAGAAATTCAAGATGTCCGCCAAAAATGGCGGGATAATGATTTTTGGGAAAAGTCGCCAGTAGAGTCTGAAAATACCGGGGCGGGGGGGGGGGGGGGGGGAGGGGGGTTTAAAATTATTGTTGAAAGCCTGAAATTGCACTATTTCACACCGTTTCCGAGATAAATGCATTTTTGCGCATTCGCAGAAATTCAAGATGGCTGCCAAGAATGGCGATAAAACAATTTTGGAAAAAGTTGCCAGTATATTCTCTGCAGATACCCTGGGGGTCAAAAATTTTGTCAAAATCTCTATCCTGCACTGTTTCCGAGATAAATGCATTTTTGCATTTTAAGCAGAAATTCAAGATGACCACTAAAAATGGCAGGAAAATAATTTTTCGGAAAAGTTGCCAGCTGACTGCGGATACCCTATGGGTCAAAAATTTCATCGAAATCGTTCTATCGTGCACCGTTTCTGAGATATTAAAGATTTTTCATTTTCAGTGTTAAGAAAAATCGCAGCGTTTAGTAAACTGTTAATATGCCCGCCATTTAATAACTCACTAACTCACTAAAGAGAAAATAGTTGAACAACACTTTTTCAAAATGCTTTAAATGCACTGGTTTTAAAGATAGGCAAGATTTATTCAACTTTGAGAATGCCAACATAGTTATTACTCACTTATGCACTGAGGAACCAGTCTAAAATTTTAGTTATGGGTTATAAAAAAGTGAGCCGATAACATCTTTGAAAGTAATTGCAGTTGTGCCATTTACTCATTTTGCTATCAGCCAAAACAGAAAAATATCGCTATTAACTAGAAAAAGGTTTTTGCTGACAAAAACGAGCGGCCCAGATTGAGACTTGGGTTAATAAAGCTGTAGTAGTTGCAGTATGAGACTCTAAGCAGAACATAAGCTTTAACGTGTTTTGTATCTGATGAAAAAGTGGATTATTTCAAAACTGTAGCAACTTCAGTATCAAACTGTAAGCAGAATGTGGGCTATTACTTCCAGAAGGATCCACTTCCAGGAACCTAAATACAAATGTCCTTGTTTGAATTGTTTACCCCTGAGAAGATTTACTTAAGCATATCCCTTAATGAAAGGAAATGAATACATCTTGATATCCCTTACCAACCTTTTCACTCAGTGTGCAGAAGGGGATGAATAGCAGAGCAGGCTATAAAGTGAGTCAGTGAGACTTGCTATGAATGTAACTACAGATAGATATCACACAAAAGCAAATACAGAGTTGGATGAGAAAGAAGAGACAACTCATTCCTTTTCAATTAGCTGGAGATACATAAAATACTGTAAAAGAAAAACTGTTTATGAGAAAGTGCTTTTTTTCCCAGTCATCTTATCTTCTGAAAGAAGTCAAGTCTATACATTGGACCAATTTAAATTTGCAAATTTTAATTAGTAAATTAAATTTTTATTAGTTAATACCTTACCTACCAGACGATAGCTATAGTC
Source organism: Sabellastarte sp. h YS-2021 (assembly GCA_964017235.1). Lineage (NCBI taxonomy): Eukaryota > Metazoa > Annelida > Polychaeta > Sabellida > Sabellidae > Sabellastarte > Sabellastarte sp. h YS-2021. The sequence continues at coordinate 146,644,813 of OZ024928.1, forward strand.
CGGCGCCAGCCGGTCCCACCAAACGAAAGAAAAAGACGTCCCGGGTTTCACCCCCGGCAGGACCGGCACACTACAATCCACTCGCCAGGTGGCCTAGTTCCTGCCTCACTCGCCAGAGGGACGTGACGTCATAGCATCTTTTTCGTCCCTAAGATTGAATGATGAAGGCTGGAAGCGGGGAAGGCCGGGTGGGAATTTCCCGTCTGGTAGGTAAGGTATTAACTAATAAAAATTTAATTTACTAATTAAAATTTGCAATTTCATTGCGTTAATACATCTTACCTACCAGACGATAGCTAGAATAACTACCCAGTGGAAGGAGGGCCGCCTTCTGAGGATTGGAGAGAACTCTTATATTATACCTAGGTGTGAGGTTCTAGTCCTTTGAGGAGACATGTTAGTCTCAAGGGTATCTAGACCTACCTGCCCCCCCCCCCTTTTTTGACTGCTCTGAGGGGAGGAAGAGAGCAAGAGTTCAAGTCCATGATTCCCACGGTTAACCTGGAAGAGTAGGGAAAGTCCTATACCCAGAGAATTACTCTGAAGTAAAAAACTTTGAGAAGCCAAGGCAAAGGCTAAAAGTGAGCCTGCACCTAAACTAACTAGTATGTACACTATATATAATTATATACAAAGAAGCTTAGGGGACTAGTGGTGGATCTGCTGGGCCGCCACCACAGGACCCAAGTGAAAAAGCTCCTTATCTGCCCAGGCAACATCCTTAAGGTAAAACTGTGTAAAGGTGTTGTGGGACTTCCAGTGGCATGCTGCTAGAATCTGGTCCAGAGATATGCCACCTTGAAAAGCTTTGGAGGCCGCAAAGGCCCTAACATCATGGGCCTTGACCTGATGTAAGGTCAAGGACTCTTGGTCAGAGAGATCATAACACAACACTACTGTTTGTTTGATCCAGGACGAGATAGTGGCAGGAGAGATGTCCCTGTCAAAACCTTGTTTGAATGAAACAAAAACTAACTCCTTTCCCGTTCTTAGGTCCTGTGTTTTGTCCAGGTAGTAGCGAAGAGCCCGAACGGGGCAAAGGGATCTGTCTTCCTTTAAAGACTTATCCAGAGTGGGGGCTAAGGCCGGGATGACCACAGGGGCCACGCACTCTGGTCCCTCTTTTGCCAAGTGATTTTTCGCCAAGAAGCTTGGTGATGGGTAGAGGGAAACTTTGGACCAATCAGCTTGGTGTCTGATATTTTTGTTTAACCAAGCGTGTATCTCACTTCTGCGTTTTCCTGAAGCCAGGGCTAGGAGAAAAACAGTTTTGAAAGTAAGGTGTTTCAGAGAAGCCTTTCTGAGGGGTTCAAACGGTGCTTTTGTAAGCTGGTGTAAAACTAGGGAGAGGTTCCAAGCAGGAACCCCCCTGCGTCCTTTGGGTCTATCCCTGTGAAAACTGTCTAACAGTCTAGTCAAATTGTCATCCTTGCCGACATTAATCGAGGTATTTCCCAGTTTGTCTGCAATGGCTGACCTATAACCGTCAATAGTGCTGGGCTGGAGATTTTTCTCCTGGAAAAGGTGCAGGAGGAAATCTGCTATTTGTTTTATAGATGGGTTCCTGAAGTCCACCTGACTTGTTTCGCACCATCTGATAAAAACGGCCCACTTCGCTTCGTAGACTGTTCTGGTTGAACGTCTTTGAGGCGCCTCAATTCTTGACGCCACTGGGCTAGAGAACCCTTGCTCCTTGATTGTCTGGGCTCTAGGAGCCAGGCATGGAGATTTAGGTTTGTCAGATCCCTGTGACGTGCCTTGTTGAAAGGTTGGGTCACTAGATCTGGGTGGTGTGGAAGACAAAGAGGAACCCTCGCAGATAGCTCCACTAGGTCCCAAAACCAAGGCATGTTGGGCCATCCTGGGGCAATCAGGATTGCTCTGCGATACCAGTGATCTGACAGCTTGCTGACCACCTTCCCCATCAGAGACACTGGGGGGAAGAGGTACATGTCCAGGTCCTCCCAGGACAATGTCAGAGCATCCACTGACCAGGCCTTTGGGTCTGGAATTGGGGACACAAATTGAACTAGTTTGCAGTTGTACCTTGTTGCAAACATGTCCACTCGGGGATAATGCCAGGTTTGACAAAGGAGGTCGAAGGTCTCTTGATGGAGGGACCACTCCGTCTGAATGACCTGCCTTTGGCGAGACAATTTGTCTGCAATTACATTCAGACGGCCTGGAATGTGTCTGGCCTTCAGTACTATTTGATTGAGGCTGCACCAACATAGGAGCCGCCAAAGAAGGGCACAGAGTGAGCCTGACCTCATACCTCCTTCCTTGTTGATGTATGCTACAACCGTAGTGTTGTCTGTGGCAATCAGGACGACCTTTCCTTGCACTAAATGTTGGAATCTTTTTAGTGCTAACAACACGGCTTTTAGTTCTAAGAAGTTTATGTGCAACTTGCTTTCGGGTACTGACCAAGTACCGCTTGCTGTGAAGTCGCCTAAGTGAGCACCCCAGCCTTTTTTTGAGGCGTCTGTAAAGATTTGAACTGCGTGTCGCAGGGGGTGTAAGGGCTGACCCTTTAGGACATTTTCCTCTTGGGTCCACCACTGCAGGTACTGATGGAGAGACCTCGGAATTGGGATCTCCTTTTCCAGAGATTCTGGGACTCTCCAGTGCTTCTTGAGGTGCCACTGAATAGGTCTCATGTGCAGTCTGCCTAGGGTCACCTGTTTTTCTGTCGCAGTGAGAAGACCTATAAGAGACATGAAAGTTCTCACTCGGCAAAATCTGTTCTGTAAAAGCACTGTTATTTTTTGTTGAAGGGCTTCCCAACGGTTTTGAGTAGGTCTGACTACTCCGTTGAGCAGGTCGTACTGGTAGCCTACGAAGTCGAAGACTTGTTGGGGTTCCAGTTCTGACTTTTGCATGTTTACCATCCAGCCCAACTCCTGGCAAAGGGCTAGGAGGGACTTGGTTCCCTGGTGGCAAGATTCTTTGGTAGGGGCTCGAATCAACCAGTCGTCTAGGTACTGGTGGATTCTTATACCCTGTGACTGAGCCATTAACTTGACCTCTTTGACCACACCAGTGAACTCCATGGGAGCTGTTGACAGGCCAAAGGGAAGTGCCCGAAACTGGTACGACTGGTTCTGAAAGTGGAACCTGAGGAATTTTTGGGACGTGAAGTGAATTGGAATGTGGAAGTAGGCGTCGCTGAAGTCTAGCGATGTCACCCACTCCTCTTGTTGTAGAGAGGTCCGGATTGTCTCTGGAGTCTCCATTTTGAATGTTTTTACGCATAAAAACTGATTTAGAGTACTGAGATCCAAGATTGGCCGCCACTTGTGGTTCGGCTTTGGGACAATGAACAGTCTGTTGAAAAAGGCTAGTGAGGTTTGAACCCTGACCCTCTCTACTGCCTTTTTCTCGATCAGAGCTTGTACAGCTTCTTGCAAGTGGGAGTCTCTGATGGGGTTTGCATAGCCACTTACTATCAGGGGATCCCTTACCAAGGGAGGTGTGACTTTGAAGGGGAGAACATAACCCTCCTTTAATATGGACACTACTTTTGGGTTTGCACCCTTGTGAGCCCATATTTCCCAAAAACTCTGAAGACGTCCCCCCACTGGTTGGACACTTGCAACATTGGGGACATTTGGAACATTTGGAGCAGAAACAAAGTGACCGACAAAAGAAGCACTTTTCACACACTTTATTTGACTTTTGATCTTTGATTTTGGCCTTACGTCTTTCTTTTGCGACTGCCACCTTGTTACAGTAGGTACACGACATACAACATGATAAGAAACATTTGTTGGAACAGATACAAAAGAGTTTCTTGTTATGACACTTTGTACAGAACTGACTGGCCGGGCCACCGGCACTGGACTTGACTTGCAGTAATTGTCATTTATACTGTGTCTTCTCATGAGCCATCTTGGTACCACGTCCGGGCTGACCACCCCGGCCTCTGCCCCGGCCTCTATTGCGGGAACCACACGCTTTCCAAGCTGGTAGTTCTTTCCCGGCCTGAGAGGTTGATTTAGCAGTGTCCTGAGGTTTCCAACCAGTACTGTAGGGTTGGTATCTCTGCTTTCTGCCTCTACCGGCGAACCCCCCGCGGCCCGGGCCGGGCTGGGAAGTACGTCGGGAAGCTTCTAACTGGTTGATTTCATCCTCAGCTTTTCTAATAGCAGCATCTGGAAATAACCCATATCCATTCAGGGGACAATTTCTCAAGGAATTGAAAGTATCTGGTTTAATCCCCGGTTTCACAGCTTCCAAGTATGAGTCCCTACGGAGTAGGGTCAAATTCGCCATCTGCACAAATGTAAAGTCTGCTAAATGTTGTAAAGATTTCCCCATGGCGAAACTGACATTCTGGTTAAATGAGGATAAGTATAAAAGTTCATCCAATGCACCTTGAGACTTGACAGAGGACTTGCCTTTCTTAAGTTCACTTTGTAAAATATGCAATTGTTCTTGGAAGGCATCCTGTATTTTGGTGATACAGCGATTAAACCCCGCTGACTGGTTGCAAATATATGAAGACTCTTTTGCTGCTTCCTCCCACTTACGCATAGTGTCTTGTGATAGTGGGCGGGATGGAGGCTGAGGAGATGTAGAAGATATGGTTGAAATCCTGGGGAATGAACTGTTGATCTTCGCCGCATCATTTGGCCAAGAATTCACAGATTTACCCGGCCTAGTTGGATCTGTAGGTTCCGCCGGGTGTATCCCATACCATCTGTTCTGGGATTTTGGGGGTCTGAGGAACTGGTCCACATGCAGGCCACCTGGATCACTAGATTTTGAAGGATATCCTTCTATCAGTACAAGGTTTAGAGTTTCTAGTTTTCGGCACAACCAATCTTCCGGTGGAAGATCCACAGAAATCTTGCCCACAGGCTGAGAACGGTGACCTGCCCAAGGATTATCAGTGCGGGATTGCGGAGAAAACTCCAGGTCAGGAATGTGTGTCCATCCCATAAACGCGCGGACGCCTCTCACAGTCTCGCGGTAATTTTGATCTTCGCTGAGGACCCGGTCCGGGTCTGAGGTTTCCAAGTCTGGGGATTCCTCTGCGTCAGATAACTCACCCTCTTCAAATGTTTCCTGAGGATTGACATCGCGGAAGGTGACTGGCCCGGAGCCGGAAGAAGGTTGTTGAAATGAAGATTGAGAGGAAGCAGACATAGCAGCTGACGACACAGTAGCCACCGGAGCAGGGTGTTTAAACAAAGGTTCTGCTTCCGGGTAGAGGTTTTGAAGTGGAGATTGTCTGTCAGCAAAGGAAACATCCTGATCTCTAGCCTCATCCGGGCCAACAGCCGGGCCGGCTGGGCCGGAAGAAGCCGAAGTAGTGACAAAAAAGGGTGTCTGGGAAAGAGCACCTGCTGGAGCAGCATGAGAGACCGGTACTTTGACCGGAGAAAATGACGGATTTTGTTGCACAGAAGGTGAGGGGCGATGTCCTAAAGTAATAAGTGCCTCAAGCCTGGCCATACGAGTGGCCCACTTTTCGTCCAGTTCTTGAAGATCTTTCTTAAACTGAGGCACAGGAAGGGACAAATCCAGAGCAGAAGACAAAGAAACATCAGGTTCTTGTTCTGGCTGGGTATCAAGTACTACCACAGTAGACGGATCGACTAACAACTCCTTTGCTTTAGCCTTTTCCTTTCTGAGTTTATAGGTAGGAGTACTTAACTTGAGCACTTGCTCCGGGGTAAGGACACTGCAAAAGTCACACTGCAGATTTTGAACACAAGGGTCATCACCCTGTCCTTTCTCGCGACAACGCGCACACCTACTATGTTTGTCAAATGAAGCCATAATATGGCCACACGCACCCTTTTTCTGTCCTGGAGATGCCATGATAGAAAAGTCAACTAATGGCAACTATTCCGACACAAATTAAACAGAATAACACAAATATAAAACCAAAAAGGTTCACAGAAAAAAATCCACAACTTTAAATATCGCGCCAAACGAAAAAGATGCTATGACGTCACGTCCCTCTGGCGAGTGAGGCAGGAACTAGGCCACCTGGCGAGTGGATTGTAGTGTGCCGGTCCTGCCGGGGGTGAAACCCGGGACGTCTTTTTCTTTCGTTTGGCGGGACCGGCTGGCGCCGGACTATAGCTATCGTCTGGTAGGTAAGATGTATTAACGCAATGAAAAGTCTATTTAACTAAGTAGCTAGATCAACAACTCCTGCTGCAAAAGGAAAAGGCATATCCACACAATTCCACAAGAATGGAATCAGAAGAATGTGGGATTTTTTTAATGTGCCTAAAATTGGGAATTTATATTATCTAAATATTGATCAGCTGCAATATGTTAATAACCACATTAGTAGCTCATTTTTTTAAATTTTTTTTTGAAGATGCCATAGCTTCATAAACAGTAGCAGCTTAGCTTTGCCTGACAACAAAAAATTTGTTTTAAGTATACATGTGCCAGGTGTTGTTTTAAAAAGCATATTTATTATGTTAAGATGGCCAAAGTCTGAAATACAAGAATTTTAAGTAAAAAGGTCATAAAAATCTTCCTTAAGCTTAATCAATGTGTTACGTTAAACTGATGTTATTGAACAGTAAGTCAGTTGGTTCCTGAAAACCCTCATTTTTACTTCAAGATGGCCATGACTATACTTGTATTTGAACTCCAATGTGGAAAGAAAATAAGAATGTCCCTACTGTCATCTTTAATAAGTGTGGAAAATTTAAATGAGGTTAGCTGAACAATATGATAGCTGGAGATGAAAAACTCCATAATTTCACTGCTAGGTGGCTATAAGTTCATTAATATTGGAACTTTAAGGAGACCATACAATAAGAATGTCCCTTTTGTCACCCTTTATAAGTGTACAAAGTTTAGCTGAGGTCAGTTGAACTATAAGATAGCTGTAGGCTGAAAACTTCCTTTTTTCACTGTAAGGAGACCATAACTTCATTCACATTGGGACTTTAAGGTGACCATAAAATCAGAATATCCCTTCTGGCAACCTTTATAAATGTGCCAAGTTTTATTTTAAAAATTTAAACATTAAATGAGCTTAGGGCTGAAAACCCCTATAGTTTAAGTTTAAGATGGCCATAACATTATTAACATTTAAATCATTTGGTAGTAAGAGTCTTCTTTTGATGTACCTCAATATCAATATATGTTAGATTAAAAAAAAATGAAAAAATAAAGGGTCCACACAGTTTTATTCCAATTTTATGACTTGGGGGGGGGGGGGGCATAGCTCCAATAATATTAACAGTTTAAGGTCACCATAAAGTCAAGATAATCCTTTTGTAAATCTTAATATATATACCAAGGTTGGTTGAAAAAAGTCAAAAACTAAGTGAACTGGACGATTAAAACCTCCTTTTTTGATATCAAGGTGTCCTTATGATTGTAGATACAGGGCTAAAACTTCGGCATGTGAAAGATTATCAAAAAGTAGCTGAATAAGTTATTCCAACAAAACGCCGAAATCCTGAAAGTTTTTGAAATACATACAAAGTACCCATTTTAAAAAATTTACGAAAATCAAACGCCTCCCATTTAAGCACCTATGGTCTGAATGATGAGAAAATCTTTCCAACCTGTGAAATTCGGTCTAGAATGTACCTGGTAAATTTTATAGCACTGGTGTGTGTGGTTTTTTCCGAAACATGATGACGGGGTGTTTTTGAAAAATGCTTTAGGTTACCTTAAGTAAAGCTTAAGGTCTCCTGAAAGTATCCCCAAAATTTTCCCGCCCCTATAGTTTTAAAGAAAGATAAGAAGGAAAGAAAAATTTGAAAGCCCAAGAAGTTATTCAAGGGAGACCATAATCCGGTGGCGGCGGTGATTAGTCAAACTTAATAAGTGCCCCTGATGGGCGGCTTAATTAGTTACTATGATACACCACCACACCACTGACATCCTATGGTTAAGGAGGAAATAACTGAACAACATACAAGGGGGGAGGGGGGGGGCAGCATTTTGCCCATAAAATGATTAAAATGCACTATATTGACAACAAATATATAATATGGTTTTATAAAATTGATTAAAATTAAAAGAGATTCCTTTAAGTTTAAGATTATATCAGAATAGTGATATATACCGGTACTTCACAATAAAGACAAATTTATCAACAGAATGTGTTCTATGGCAACAGAATTTGACCTGTGGAAAAGTGGACAGCATTTTGCCAACTGTTTTATATTGTTATAAAAAAAGTCATAAAGATTGTGAAACAAGATATACAAGACCACTGCCGCGGTATGTATCTCCCGTCGAGCATTACAGGGGAAGAAATACCTTTTCCGAGATATTCACAATTTTTCATTTAAAAATCCAAGATGGCTGCCAAAAGTGGCGAAAACTGAAATTTTTCCTGTAGGCACAGAATACTGTTGTACTACCCTGTGGGTCAAAAATTCGCTCGAAATCGCTCTATCTCTTACCATGTCGAAGATATTTCCAATGTTTTATTTTCCAATAAAATCCAAGATGGCCGCCAAAAGTGGCGAAAATTGAAATTTTTCCCCTTTGCATAGGACACTCTTGTACTACCCTGTGGGTCAAAAATTTGCTCGAAATCGCTCTATCTCTTACGGTTTTCGAGATATTCACACTTTTTTATTTTCCGCTAAAATCCAAGATGGCCGCCAAAAGTGGCAAAAATTGAAATTTTTCCCATTTGCACAGGATACTCTTGTACTACCCTGTGGGTCAAGAATTCGCTCGAAATCGCTCTATCTCATATGGTTTTCGAGATATTCACGCTTTTTCATTTTCCGCAAAAATCCAAGATGGCCACCAAAAGTGGCAGAAATTGAAATTTTTCCCCTTTGCATAGGATACTCTTGTACTACCCTGTGGGTCAAAAATTTGCTTGAAATCACTCTGTCCTGTACGATTTTCGAGATATTGACACTTTTTTATTTTCCGCTAAAATCCAAGATGGCCGCCAAAAGTGGTGAAAATTGAATTTTTTTCCCTTGGCACAGCATACTCTTGTACTACCCTGTGGGTCAAAAATTCGCTCAAAATTGCTCTATCTCATGTATGCGGTTTTCGAGATATTCACTTTTACATTTTCCGCCAAAAGTGTCGAAAATTGAAATTTTTCCCCTTGGCACAGAATACTCTTGTACTACCCTGTGGGTCGAAAATTCGCTCGAAATCGCTCTATCTCTTACAGTTTTTGAGATATTCACACTTTTTCATTTTCCGCAAAAGTCCAAGATGGTCGCCAAAAGTGGCGAAAATTGAAATTTTTCCCCTTGGCACAGGAAACTCTTGTACTTTCCTGCAAGTCAAAAATTTGCTTGAAATCGCTCTATCTCTTACAGTTTTCGAGATATTCACACTTTTTCATTTTCCGCTAAATTCCAAGATGGCTGCCAAAAGTGGCGAAAATTGAACTTTTCCCCCTATGCATAGGACACTCTTGTACTACCCTACAGGTCAAAAATTTGCTCTATCTCTTACGGTTTGCGAGATATTTGTGATTTTTCACATTTTCACTAAAAGTAGCAATAAAGTAGCCATTACTCATTCGTACATTGAGCAACAGTTGTGAAACTTCAATATGTTACAGTTCACAAAAAAATAGATGAACAACATATTTGAGAGAAATTGTGTAGCTGCAATACTTTTGAAGATATAAGCCATTTACTCATTATGGTTATCATTAAAAATTGACAAAGTAGCTATTACTCACTTAGCTATGGAGATACACTTCCAAACTACTGACCATGTTGTAGCTGTGGAGAAAGTAGCCGAACAACATATTGCAACAAAATACTCTAAATGCAATAGTTTGAGAGTTATAAGCCATATAATTATATTAGGTAAAAGTGCTATTACTCACTCAAAAGTAGGCCAAAGTTCACCAAACCAAAAAAATTTTGAAGAGCGTAAAAATTCATCAGGACGAGTAATTTACCAAAAATGTGCAACTGTAGTAGTTTCAGAGAAAACTGCGTGACCCACGCACGCACATATGCACACACATGGTGCAAATTATAATCTCCCGCCGGTGAGCCGGGCGGGATATAATAATAAGTACCTGATAATAAAATTTTATTCTGATTAGAATATTATAAAAATTAATGAGTTCATAAATTGCATTTATTTTAACCACAGATGTAGCTTAGTGTACATATGGTTTCTTTACAGCAATCAAATGGAGTATGTTCTGAAGATTTTGTACTGACTTACAAACTTCCTCATTCATTGTCACATGTTTGCAAATCATCTGCTATAAAATCTATGAAAGGTATCCAGAGATATTGTGCATTCTCTATGTCCTGTATCTCTATGGATATCAAGGTGGACATTACTTGGATTTAACAATGAATAAAAATTGGCGAAATGCTGTCCACCACGAATTGTCCACCACGAATTGTCCCTCCCCCCCCTGTACTTGACCAAGCTCTACATTACTCACACAGGTTTAGGTGAAAGGATATCAAAAGTTTCAAAATATTGAAGGGCATAATCATTCATCAGGATAACTAATTCAGTAAATTGCTGCAAGTCGAGCAGTTTTAGTAAAATCTGTGTGATACACTTACTGAAGCAAGCATAATGGGATGCATTTTGTACTTTCCCTTACAGGCTGCTGCTTGGCTGGAGATAACAATGTATATCACTCATGTAAATACAATGGTACATTACCCGTGGTTATATTTTATACACTTAGATTTCAGAAAAAAATTTCCGATACAATTCAAACTTGAGTTGAAATGCAGAATTCTTTTCTTCCAGGCTTATTTTGAATCATGGGTCAGTGCCCTTGCGTTCCGTCAGCTATAAGGTAACAGGCCCTTAATCTTACGTTGGATCTTTTCTAGCCATCACTGCCATCTCGTCCGAGCTCTTATATGGTTGTAAGGACAAATTCCAGACCCTGAGAGCAGTTTCAAGGACTTGTATTGAAAAGAAACCACTGTCATCGTAATTACCCGATGGTTGCTGAAAGATAGAGAAAGTGTTATTTCATTAAAAATGAAATAAAAGTACAAATACAATGCTTCTTATAAACGCATGTGAACATAGATACTCTTACTTAACATGAATACCATGATATTGGACAGTACAAAAATAGAAGTATGTCATTGCTATAACCAAAAAGTAACAAGTTTAAGCAAATTTTTAGTGGCCATGTATCTCATGACGTTTGGTGAAAAATGTTGTATTTTATACTAGTGAAGATCGCACAGGTGATGTGGCACAGGTTTTTTTCAAAAAAGTTTACCTCCAATGCACTTATTTCAGAGGTTCCAGCTCCAAATATAACATAAAAAGACTTTTTATTTCAAATACACATGTGTGGTCAAAGGAGGTCGGGTCAATAGATTATTAATGGTTAGACCTATCAATGTGGTCAAAATTCCAAAATATTAGTCAAACAAATAGCTTTTACTGTACCAAGACCAGAAGAACCCTGTTTTGAGATACAAACATATATAAAATCTCATTACTTTGACAAACCAACAAACACTGTTAAAACCTGGTTATCAGTACTTTACCTCAGCAAATCTCCTATATTCTTCAGTTTGCAAGCCTGCTTCTGCCATTGTGGCTCTTTCACTCTCATCCACCTGGCGGCCTAGTTCTGCTAAATCTACAGCTGTGAAGTAGCTTCCTTGAAGCAATGCATTTAAACAGTGCTGGGCACATAGTGATCCTTCTTGCTAAAACGTAAGAAATAACCAATAACTTTTCTGAAAATTCCATAGTGAATGCAATGTGAACGCTTGTCAGGTGTAGTTTGATTAGAACATTTAGGATTCCCTGGACCTAGATGGGGGAACAAACAAAATAATAGCATATATGAATGAACCCACTCAGAATTTGGGCAAAATAAAAGTGTTACAGTAAACAACATACAACAGTTAAGGATATAAACATGGCAAATTGGTTGCCAACTTCTAAGAACACTGCCAACTGGTGCATAATCATGTTTAAAATGACTTCAGATTGGTCAAAATGTGTACCTAGTATACAATTGCTTCTTAAGCAATAGATTTTGACAAAATTCAGGTAAATTACGACCACTGTGGTATATTAATGTCATTTTGATTGTACTGTATATATATATTGGCATGGCAAATAGTAATTTGGGCACACAAGGTTAGTCCTCAAGTCCTGAATGTTGAGGCCTTAGGGTTATTAGAGTGCATCTTAGATTGTCATTAGCCATTATGAAAAATACAATTATGGCTGGGTTGACTGAAACAATGACCCACAATGTCTTTGTGAGTTTATGCTGCTGCTGTTGTAGAAGTGCTCTTGAAGAAGTCTGTTAATCTTCGCTGTTTTGTTTGCCAACCCCCAACCCCCACCCCCACCCTGCACCCCCCCCTAAAAAAAAGGGTGGAGGTTATCTGTATTTGCAGGTACATGTAAAATTTAAATTTATTCAACGTATGATGATTGCAACTGCAGATTATATGTACATGGTAATGTTTGCAAACAAAAACATAATGATCCAATCAGACTTCCAAAGGTAAAATCTTTAAATTCAACATCAGCTTCATAACAGTACACTACAATAATAATGAATTTCATTTGCTTCCAATTTCAATTTACAGTAAATGCAATAATGTCACATACAACTCAAAACATAAAAATAGCATCAGAAATGACCATGCCCCACAGCCTGGGGAAATAATTTTCAACACCATTGAGATATAGAAGTTGTGAAACAGTACAAAGATAGGGATACTTTCAGGGTATTGTCAGTTATATAAAGCTCCAACTAATGTTTAAGTAGAGAAAATAAACCTAAGAGAAAGAAAATGTATGTAAAGATAAAGTGTTAAAACACTCAAAACTATAAAGCTGTAAAACTTATTCATTGGAGAATAGCTGTCAATGGAAAAAGCACAATTATGTAAGAGTGCATATAATAATCAGTTGCAGCAATCTATATGTCTTTGTCACAAGAGAAGATGAAGATGTCTCATATATGGCAGGTGAACACACTTTGGCAGGGCCAAAGTTAAAGGTCACACCAAGATGCACACCAACACCCCCTAAACCAATGTCTCTACCAAGTGTCAACCCTCTATACCTTATGGAATCAATGAAATAACACAGACAAGATTTTAAAACTCATTGACCTTGTCACTATGACAAGGTCAAAGGTCAAATCAAGGTCACACCATGACGTTGCACACCTACAACCCCAAACCAATGTCCCTACCAAGTATCAACTTTCTGCACCTTATGCTTTCACTGTGGCCATTATCTTGTCTTCCATTTCTGCCTCATTAATTGGTTTGCACTTAATGATCCTGGTAGACTCGTTCCTTATCTTTTATATAAAGTCTCTGTGCTGTCACGTTTGTGTGAAGAAATATTTTAGAAAAAAAAATGGCATCAGAGATGCCTGTACCCCACAGCATGGGGAAATAGTTGTCAACGCCATGAGATAAAGAAGTAGTGTAACAATACAAGGATTGGGATATTTTCAGAGCAGTGTCAATTATATAAAGGTCCAAATAATGTTTAAGTAGAGAAATGTTTTTAAAGATAAAGTATTAAAACAAGATAATTGAATAGCAAGATGACAGCATTTATCAGTAAACTAAAAATTATGAAGCTGTAAAATTTATTAGAGAATAGCTGTCAATGGAAATAGCACAATTATGTAAAAGTATATGTAACAATCGCTTGCAGCAATCCATAAATCTTTGTCATTAGAGAAACATGTCTCAAATATGGAAGATGAACACACAGAGATCTAAGTTAAAGGTCACACCATGACGTTGCACACCTACAATGACTAACCAATATCCCTACCAAGTATCAACTTCCTACACCTTACGGTTTCCGAGATATAGCCCAGATAAGATTATATATGTCAAGGTCACTACGGCAAGGTCAAATCAAGGTTACACCATGATGTTGCACACAAACACTCCCAAACAAATGTCCCTACTAAGTATCAACTTCCTACACCTTACAGTTTCCGAGATATAGCACAGACAAGATTTCAAACTCAATGTCACTACAAGATCAAAGGTCGAATCAAGGTCACACTATGATGTTGCATGTCTACACCCCCTAACCTATGTCCCTACAAAGTAATACAGCCGGACAAACTTTTTCTTGCCACCTGCCCACCCACCCATACGGTCACCATGGGTGAAAACAATACCCCGACAGCAGACTACAGTAAAAATAAAAGAACCTAGAAAAGTGATTTTGCTGAAAAAAATGAACTTGAAAGTTTTAATTACTTAAATGTAGCTTTTATAAGCTACAAGCTTATACCATGTGGAACTGAATGCTGATCTCGGATGGCCGCAGGCCCTGGCCAACATCCAAGAAAAATAGACGTCTAGTACTGGCCGGTGCCCCACAGGAAGGTGAGCCTCGTAGTGAAATATTGCTTGATCTCCCTTCTTTCAAGTTGTAATTTTGCCCGTACCCCCTCAGCTGTAATACAGCAGGGAGGCAGGGTGGGACTGTCTTCAGTTCCACATGGTAAGCTTGTAGCTCATAAAAGCTACATTTAAGTAATTAAAATTTTAAAGTTTGTTGCACTACATTAGCTTACCATGTGGAACTGAATGCTGAATCCAACTGCTTGGTGGAGGGATTACAGCTGAGACTGGAAGTATTGTCAATTTGTCTTGGATTTTGAATTAAGATTAGAATGAATGAATGTATTAGAAAGACCAGTCTGAGTCCGGCTTACATTGCCCCGGTTCCGGGGACTGGACTTGTAAGAAGCCAAAAACCAGAATATTGAATGAATGACAGTACTAAGGTTGTCTGGATGCCTGGATTTTGAAGTGTTAAGTGCAGCCGTGCTCACTTAAACAATATATAGCCCCAAGGGCTTCACCACGAAAGAAAATAAGCCAAAGGCTTGAAAATCTCAACTTGCCACCCTTATGATGAGATTATCAGGTTCACCTGAATAAGTCCTTAATACATGTTAAATACTGAACTGAAATAAACAATAAAAGATCTTACCAAACATCCTGAGGAGGTAGCCATATACCTAGACCCTGGGATTTAGTTGCGCTGCTACTACTGGACCCAGATCCATATGTTGTTGTTATCTGACCAAGTAAGGTCTTCTAGGTAAAAAAAAAAATTGAAAATATGGTGCGAGTTTTCCAGTGACAAGCTTGCATGATTTGGTGCACCAAAACCCCACTGTAAAAGGCCTTAGAGGCCACAAAGGCCCTAATGTCATGCACTTAAACTTGGACCAAGTTCAAGGACTGTTGGTCTGCTTGTTTGTTATGTAACAAAGTAGGATAGTTTGTTTAACCAAGAAAAGAGAGTAGCAGGTCTGAAGTCTGAGGTATGTCCTTTTAGAGTAGGGATCGAGACCCTCTCAGGTCTTTGGTTCGATCCAATAAGAACCTCAGGGGCCCGTACTGGACACAGGGTCCTGTCTTCTTTGAAATGTCCATCCGCTATGGTACTCAAAGCAGGGATAGTCACCGGAGACACACTTGAGAACCTTCTCTTGCTAGTTGGTTTTTGGCTATGATGTCTGAAGAGGGGAACAAAACCTCCTTTTCCCATTGGCCTAGATTAGACACTTTGTTTGCAACCCAGGCATGGATTTTGCTGCGGCGCTTGCCAGAGGCCAAAGCTGGCAAGAAAGCAGTTTTGAGTGTAAGATGTCTGAGGTCTGTGTTTTCATGGGCTCAAAGGAAGCTTCGTGAGCTTTAGAAACAGAAAGGTTCCACTTTGGGAGATTCCTGGAACCTTTGGGAAGATCCCGGAAAGCTAGGAAGTAACCAGTTAAGGTCCGAGCTTTGAGAAATATGGAACACTGCTGGGTTCAAGGTGTCAACAAAGGCCGTCCTGTAACCATCAATGTTGATGGAGGCCTGTTCTGATTTTGGTACAGGTACATGAAGAAGTCTGAGACTTGTTTCACAGAGGGAGTGGAGAAATCCATCGAATTTTCTCTGCATCATTTCTCAAATAGGGCCCACTTGACTTGTAGAAGGTCCTTATTGATGACCTTGGGGGGCAGTAATTCTCTCTGCCACTTCCACAGAGAAGCCTTGTTCTTGGAACTATCCACTCCTAGACACCAGGCATGGAGGTTGAAATGTTGGGGATTGTTTTGAAACACTTGGTTATGGGACTATTGAGAAGCGTTATTGACACTGGAAGTGGAGTGGGATCTCTGTTAAGTGCTGCACTAGGTGGTTCAGATGAGTGGCAAATAGATGTACATGAGGGATGAACCACTTGACAGATCTGCGGATGTAGTGACTATTCTGTTTATTGGACTGGATAGAAGGTAGGCCATCACATTGAGGCACCCTGGAATGTGCCTGGCTCTTAAGAGTTATCTGGTAATGATGGCACCAGGTCATGACTTTCCACAGGAGAGCGCACATCTCCGCGGGATTTTGCCACCACTCTAGGTGAGCTGAAATGGTTTCTGACCAAGGAAGGAGGATGTCCAAAGAGTAAGAAAATCTCCAGTGCTCCTTGAGGTGAAACTGAAAGGGTCTCATGTGAAGGTGTCCCTCCAGGACCATCTTCTCCGTTGAGGTGAGCAACCCAGTTAGCAACATCAAACATCTTGCAGTCAAAAACATGTTTTGACTTTAAGCGTTGGATCAAATCCTGAAGATTGAGCCATCTCTCTGAGTGGGTTTAACAAGGGCTAAATCTAGGTGGTATTCGTAGCCCATGAACGGAAACACCCGAGTAGGTTTGAGTTCGGAGTTCTCCTGATTTATTATCCACTCTAAGGATTGTGTCAGGTACTTCCTTGAGCTTTGGGGGATGGGGATGTGAAGGTACGCGTCTGACAGGTCTATTGACGACACCCATTCCCCTGGAATCAGAGAGGCCCTGATGGACACTGGAGTTTCCATTTGAATCTTTTTACAAGTAGAAAGGTGTTGAGCCTGCTTATGTCTGTCACTGGCCTCCATCCTTGGTGAGGCTTGGGGACTACGAACAGGCGATTGTAAAACCAGAGAGATTTTAGATTTCCCACCATTTCTATTGCGTTCTTTGACAGAAGAGACTGGATAAGTGACCAGAGCTAGATCTTTGATGGCCCTTGTATCCTGACGGAATCAGGGGAATTCTGGCTTATTTTGATTGGTGATGAATAGTAAGAATGTTTAACATATTGTTTGAGCATTTGTTTGTTTGCCAGTCTCTTCTGAAAGAACGGAGACTTCCTACTGGTGGACTAAGGGAGGCTTTTAAGGAGTCATTGGGAGGAGGAGTTTCCACAACCTCGTCCCCTTGTGTGAGGTCGAAAACGACCTCTGGAGCCTCTGCTACTCAATTTCCCCCTACCTGGGAAAAACAATAGTTACTCCTTGGAATGGATTAACCCCCCACTTGACCCAACCTCTTGGTTGTGGGGATCGTGAAAGGGCTGATTTCATAGGGCCTAAACCCTAAGTGTTTCTACGGGTGCCTTGAGGAGGAACTCTTGTCCCTCCTTAATTAATTGTGAATGGAACAAAGGAGAGGGACAGAATGGGGAACTCCTAAGTTCTTAAGATTATGTATCTCCCCTGACTTCCCCATAGTGTATAAGTTTCTCTGGAGAGTGGGCTAAGGCCTTCCTTGACAGGCTACGGAACTCTGTTGGATAAAGATCCTCTTATCCAGGATATCTAGTCACAAGTCTTTTCATAATCATCTCTGTCTCCCAAAAATGAAGGGTACAGAGATTTGCTTTGCCTGAAGCTAAAACTCTTTGACTACCAGTAGTGACCTAGCCCTTGGGGGCCCAGAGTGACTAGGGGAGATACAGATTTTGCAATCTTGTAATTTGTCCTCAAAACAAGGTTGTCCCAATTGTACCCCCTAGTGGAACCAGGGGTTTATAAATTAATTTTCAGGTAAATTAGCAGCCTAAAAGTCCTGTTTATATTTATCAAAAACATCATACTTGAGGACTGAGTGGGAGCATAGCGGAAGGACCCTTTGGCCCAAGCCCCTGTTGGCTTGCTACATCATTCAGAGCCCAGACTGTGTTGGAGGACCTAGTCATACTGTCCGTGTGGTAAGGGAGATTCAAAGACTGCCTAAGTTTCAATGTCCTCAGAATATTGTTATGTGCAAGTCAGGCAACCTACTTCATTACGCAAGTCAGGCATTACGTAAACCATTGTTCACGTTTGTAATTGCCTTGCCATTTGCATTAAAAATATGTCTATTGTACAAAGACCTTATAAGTAAAATATTTTAAATATTTTATATTTTCACATTGATATGTTTGATTTTTAACAAAATGCTCAGAAAAGGGAACGACTTTTTATTGCCAAACCAAGGTCTCCCTAACACCATAGGGAGACCTTAGTTTTGCAAGCACCTGCTGTCTAAACGAAGACAATTTTGAACAAGTTCTCGTATTTAATTTTATATTTTAACCCTTAAAATGGTCAAATAATGTAGCTGATGGGGAAAAAAATTTTTTTTTAAACTTTATTTGTTTTATTTTGACAGGTAAAGGTCCTGCAATAAGCTAGATACACATTTCTCAGCACATGCTGTCTAGACGATGACGTCACCAAAGGGGTTTCCCACGGATTCCCCTCCGAGTCAGTTTCCGTGCTTTATTTCATATTTAACCCTTAAACTGGTCAAATAATGTAGCAGATAGGCGATAAACCCTTAAAATATTTGATTTGATTTCAACTGGCATAAAGGCTGTATATAAACTACATAAACAAGTCGTTGTCGCCCATTCTTTTGTTTACAATGTGAACCCGGAAGTGGTTTAAGTTGTAAAATATGTTAAATATACTTATCTGTTCTGTGAATTGTCACAAAATTAACAGTCTATGATACAATATAAACAAACTGATGAAGTTTCAGTGTCTGAACGACAAATATATCCATATGAATAAATTAAACTTCTTTCCTTGCAATAAAATACACGAGTAACTATGGCAGCCAATGAGAAAGAAGGGTGATCAAGCGATATTTCACTACGAGGCTCACCTTCCTGTGGGGCACCGGCCAGTACTATTTTTCTTGGACGTTGACCGGGGCCTGCAGCTATCATAGGTCAGCATTCAGTTCCACATGGTAAGCTATTTTAGTGCATTAAAATGGCCCTGATGGAAAAGTGGGTTATTTAAAAACTGTAGCAATTGCGGTAACTGACTGTAGCAGAATGTTAGCTTTATTGTGTCTCGTAAGGTGGTATACTTTACAAAGTTTACCTAACAAAGGCTATAGGTTGGCAGAAGAGAAATTATAGCTGCAAAATTTACCCGCTAGAAAGACAGCTTGTGGAGAAACTCCACCTAGAAAGTATGCATCTTGCACATTTTATATTCTAAATATCTGTTCCTTGAAAAATAACACAAAAAAGTCAATCTAGAGGGCTAGAAAATGTTAGGGTATTAGTGGTCAAAAGGAACTAGAAAAAAGTTTTTGCTAATAAAAACAAAGTGGCCCTTGCCAATTAATACATAGAGTTTATTTAATGTGGCTGATGTTTATACCACAAGACAATTCAATCAATTTAATGTAAATTTTGCAGAACTTGCTTTGAGTCAAACTGTTCCTCAATTTTGGATGTAAGGTTTTGGAATAGTTTTGATAAAATATTAATCAGTGTAACCATTTAAGGAAATTTAAATAAGCAATCAGTGCCTGTGAATGGGCTCTGTGTCAGCTGACTGTGTGTTTTGAGTTTCAGAGTAGAAGTGACAGAAGAAAAGGACACAAAAGTTGTGCCCTGCAAATGGTATTCAGAAGTAAAGTAACAAATTAACTGTTCAGGTGTGAAGAGTAGGTCAAAAACATATTTCAAAAAAAAAATTGCAAATGCAATAGTATTCGAGTAACAACTGATTTACTCAAAAGTAAGAATCTCAAAATAGCTTTTGCTCAGCTATGCAATAAGTTAAAGGGTTGCTATTTTAATATGGTATAGCTCACACAAAAGTAGGTGAATAACATATCTAAGGAAATACTGCAAATGCAACAGTTTTCAAGTTACAACTGTTTAACTGAACACTGAAAACCTAAAAGTAGGTATTGCTCAGCTATGCAATGAGCTACAGGTCTACAATTTCACTTTGTTATAGCTGACAAATAAGCATATGAACAGCATATTAAAACAGAATACTCTAAATGCAATAGTTTTCAAGTTACAACTAATTTACTCAACAGAGAAAACCTCAAAGTAGCTATCGCTCATTGTTCAGCTATACCATGACCTACAGTTCTGCAATTTCGCTATCTTATAGCTGACCCAAAAGTAGGGGAACAACATATTTAAACAAAATACTCTAAATGCAATAGTTTTCAAGTTACAACTGATTTACTCAACAGTGAGAACCTCAAAGTAGCTATTATTCAGCTATGCAATGAGGTACAGATCTGTAATTTTACTATGTTATGGCAGACCCAAAAATACATGAAAAACATATTTAAACAATATACTCTAAATGCAATAGTTTTGAAGTTACAAGCAATATACTCAACAGTGATAACCTCAAAGTAGCTATTACTCAGTTATGCAATGAGCTAAAGGTCTGAAATTTTACTATGTTATAGCTGGACCAAAAGTAGCCGAATAACATATTTAAACAAAATTCACTAAATGCAATAGTTTTCAAGTTACAATTGAGTTCACTCATAATGGAAGGTACTGAAAAGTCAGAAAGTAGCCATTGCTCACTTAGCTATTGGGGTAGACACCCAAGTTACTCACCATGGTGTAGCTATGGAAAAAGTAGCTGAATAACATATTTTAACAAAATGCTCTAAATGCAATACTTTTCAAGTTATAGGTGATTTAGTGCATGATTTCATGAATTTTAATGCATTAAAAATTATTTTAAAAATTCATAAAAAATAAATTTTAAAAGATCCAGGCCTGATACTCACACAAGGAAATCTACTAGTGGCTTAGTACATATAAGCAAGATAAGAGAGAAATCCCTGCAATAGTCAGTGAGAAAATAAGTGATTTAGTGCATGATTTCATTAATTTTAATGCATTAAAACTTATTTAAAAAATTAATAAAAAATATTAAGACAGATCCAGGTCTGATACTCACACAAGGGAATCTACTTGTGGTCTAGTACATATATGCAAAATATGAGAGAAATCCCTGCAATAGTCAATGAGAAAATTGTGATAAAGTGTTGAGATTTTCACACTTTTGGTGGGGTACCTCACTTGTAATGGCTCTAGCAAACTGACGAAGACAGATTTGCATGCCTTGAACAATTTTCATCCCTGATAGATAAGGTATCTTTTAAAAAAAACAGCATGTCTCTAGGCCTTGTAGTTTTGGAGGAGAAGTTGTTCACGCGGATGCCGACGCGGACACCGCAGAGTGATGCCATGTCAGCTGACTGACAAGTCAGCAGGCATTAAAACTGCTGAAAGAGCATTTTCTGAATACACATTGAGAATAACTAATTTTATAATTGTTGTCTCTATCTGAATACTATTTGATCCTGTGATTAAGTTGTAATTACTTTAAGTCTTTCAAACTAGAGGAATGCTTTTGCTAACAAAAGCGAAGCGTCCCTTAAAGTTTAAAATGCTTTGTGGTTTTAATAAGCATGCTGTAAAGCTAAGAATGTACAAAGCTGCACTGTATGCTTTCCCAATACCTCTTAATACATTCTGATGCTATAAAAGCAACGATAAAGGAGATATAAGGCAAAAACTCCAAAGCAGCTATTTATGACCCCAGTTTGGCCCATAAGGGAGGGTCGGGGGGTAAACCTGACCGGCTATTTAGACTCTCCACATATGCTTTCCCAATACCTCTTAATACATTCTGAAGGTCTAAAAGCAACAATAAAGGAGATATAAGGCAAAAACTCCAAAGCAGCTATTTATGACCCCAGTTTGGCCCATAAGGGGGGGTCGGGGGGTAAAACTGACTGGCTATTTAGACTCTCCACATATGCTTTCCCAATACCTCTTAATATATTCTGAAGCTATAAAAGCAACAATAAAGGAGATATAAGGCAAAAACTCAAAATCAGCTATTTTATGACCCCAGTTTGACCCATAAGGGGGGGCCGTGGGGTAAAACTGACCGGCTATTTAGACTCTCCACATATGGTTTCCTATTATCTCCCAGTACATTTTATAGCTCTAAATGCAATACTTAAGAAGATAATAGGGGGGTTGGCCTAAATTTAAGGCTTTCAGATTGGAAGGTGTCAGAAAATCACTCATAAATGAGACATTTTTCAAGGGATTGCTCCCAAAATCTAATCAGCTCGTGTTTTCGATAGTATGAACATGTGTGTCAAATTATACGGCTGTGTAGCAAGTAGTTTTTCCTGGACTGCGATGACGGTGGGGTGTACTTCAAAAAATGGTTTTTGATCATGTGACCTTCATAAAGGTCAAAGGTCAAATTTAAGCATGCAGAAAAATTTTCCCACGCCTAAGGTATATAACTGCCAAATATGGTTTGAAACCTTCTAATAATAAGGGAGATATTCAAGGGAGACCATAATGCGGCGGCGGCGGCGAGGAAACTGAGGCGAAAACAAATAAGCGCCCTTTCAGGGACGCTTAATTATTGTATTTTCTTATGTCAGTCCCTATTCTTTTATTGCCCATCTATTGTCATTCAAATTTCAAGCTGTGAAGGGAGACATTGACCAACAACATACTTACGAAAACAATGTGATTTCGTCTGTTTTGTGAGATATGTCATAATGAGCACCAACTGACATCAAGGGTTTGTAAATCTCAAGGATACTGGAGGCATTTTGCAAATTAGCATTTTAAATATGGATTTAAAAAACCAGCTTGTAGAATGTAACCATTTGGATTATATAAAAGTGTATTATGTACATTATTATACATATGAAAAAAAAAACTATAAGTAGTTTTATAAAATATTTAGTGATTTACAGTTAAATATAGCTGATTTAAACTGACGAGACAGCTGATAAAATAAATAAAACTTTTACAGTGCTTAAAACAAATAATATTTCTAACAGAAATTTTCCCCAACTTGACATAATTTCCCTACAGAAAGTCCTGAAAATATTAATTTTCTTTCTAGGGCCATATTTCTGTTGTCACTTCGAATTCCTTATTTGATCTGTGGAAGTACACGAGTCTTACTGGTCTGCCAGTCAATTTTGTCACCCCCAGTGAAGTTTCTCACCTGCCATTAAAACACTCAAAGAAAGGCAATATTCTTATTTATATAAATGGAATAGCTGCTTTTAGAAGCAAGGTATACATAAGTGCCCAAAGTTCAAAGTAAAAACTATTGATGTTTTGCCTCTTACGTCACAATGTTACATATTATGATCTGGATGGCAAAACATCACGCTTGAATGAACATGTCTGTCTAAGACACACAGAAAGGATATACCTTATTTTAAAAATTAATTATAAAATAAATATGCATCGCATTAACTTCAAAATTGCACACATAAAAGTACAAGCATTAACCTATTTGGTACTGTTGCAAAATATTATTAGATCACAGGATTGTTGAGATGTAGAGCATTGAACTTTTAGTAAAATGCAAAATATTTGTTTTTCTGTAATGTGTGTTTTAAGTACAGGCAAATATAAAACTGTTAGGCCATAGAAGAATAAGAATTCCTTATTTTCATTTTACCAAACTGTTGATTTCTTTCCCATCAATAAACTTTTTACAGAACAAAATGGACAAATTATTCAAAGAGAGATAATCATTTAAAAGTTGTGTATTATCGATATACATTTTTAATGTAAATGTTTCTCGATCGCAAGTAAAAACTAACAAGAGTTCCTATAAAATATCAAAATAATAATTTAAGACAAAAGAATATATTTACAAAAGCTGTGCCTTCATTGAGGAAATATATTTAGAATTGTTTTCCCTTTGTACAGTACTCAAATATATGATTTATAAAGGCATAAGTTTATTTTTTGTCAAAGTACAGCACTAATAATGATTGTTTTTCCCGTCCAAAATAGGAGTTGTTCACTGAAAACATCATCCTGACGTCACATAATGATGTCGATGCAAAAGGTCACTTTCATTTTATCATAAAATGCAGGTGGTCGACAAATTTCACTGGGCTGATAAACTTCACTGGAGGAGCAGTAGCGATGGCAACAAAATATTAATAAATATTGTCTTCCGTTTGTGCTAAGTTGATGAGTGTGCCAAGATACAGTTTGAAGGGAAACGGTAAGTATAAGCCTAAACAGCATCTTCATCTGCACAAAGAATCATGGGAAGGTATCGCGAATAAACAAAAAACGTGTGATAGAAGAACCAGGAAATAGCGAAAACTGAATTTAGGTGATTATATATATATATATAATCTAACTTTATATAGTTTTATATACGCCTTTTTCTTGTGATTATTATAATAGAAATAGTGCAATAAATTATATAAATTAGGTCTATGAAGAATATGGAATTTATGTGAGATATTTATGACAATTTTAACATTAAATCCTCTATTTTCGGCCACTTATAACTCAACTTGTGTTACAAAATTGTCAATAAATCACCCATTTTCCTCAATATTTCCAAAAAAAATATGTAATTTAAAGATATGTTGTATACATTGTTATATATCATTTAAAAGGTATCTTTACAAAATTTTTGCTTGATTTCATTGCATAACATCCATACAGAAATGGAGGAGGAATCACAGGTCAAAATTTGATTTTTTTTCTTTTTTGACTTTCATGCCTTCATATGACTATATATATATAACTTAATTGTTGTAGCACTTAATACCCACTTAAAAATGGACAATTACAGTACAATATTTTGTACTATTTTTGTATTATTCTTTTTTTTTTAGCTTGACGTATTAGCACTATTATGGATTGATCTTAAGTGGGCCATTTGACCTTGAGTCTCCTTGTTTAAGGTCAGCCAGGGGGGGGGGGGGGGAACAAAAGTCCCCCACCAATGGAACTTTGCTACTAAATTTATTTATATTTTATTTATATTTATTTATATTTATTTATATTTAACTAATAATTTTCCGAAAATTTTTAGCAAATACATAACTATTTCAACTAATTAATATGTATGTTACATATATAGGCACTGTGTCTGTGCATTATTTAATCTAACCTTTACATGTATGTTTTAACATTTAAAGTAAGGGAGTTATTGATTTTTGTGTCATGTGGTACTGATGTTTATTGAGCTATTTATTGACTGGGGGAATCCCTCTAGGCTAACCCCAGTGATTGCTATTAATTTGGGAAAACGCTATAAGCTACCAATAGGTTCTAAAACTTCCTCACTTGATCTGGTGACTGGTGTTAAGTTTAAGTTAGTTCTATAAGATTCTAGACACTTCTATGACTACCTATATATAAGGGGTGCACATCTGACCACACATGAACTGGCTATAAGGAAGGCTATTTGTGTCTTAGAACTAATATCAAGTGGATATAAACTACTTGTGTTGTTGTGAACTTTTACTGGAGTGAACTGGATACAATGTCTAGATAGATTTGTTGTACTTTGGATATTGTGCACTGATATACCAGAGAGAGGATTTACTGCATTTTGATCATTGTCCATATCTTGGAACGTACAGTACAGTTGTGCAAACTCTGTGAATACCTCTGTGAGGACATTTAGTGAAATTGGATATCAAAAAGATCATAGGATAAAGACATTTTGTGTTATTGAACATTGAACAGATCACAGGATACAGATATCTGTGTGTTAGTGGACACCGGATAGAACACAGGACAGATTGTTGGATACAGTGGACAAACTTAACTGTTAGTTACAGTGGTCAGGTCAGATTGGTTTCATTATTGTGTTATTGTATGTACTATTGAGAGCATACCAGTTGACTGTAATCATTATTTTTAATTGTTAAATAAATTTGTTAAGTTAAACTTTTTGTCTTTTCTTGTTGCAACTTAAAAGCAACCGGTAATTGCTACCGTGCTTGCCCCATGACTGTAAGTCTGTAACATGTACCAATTGCTGGTGTTCTCAACAATTTTCCAAATTTATTAACTAATACTGATTATCTCACATAAAAAATATCTGAAGCAACAATATTTTTTTAACATATGCAGATAATTTAAATAATCAATCAAAATTATCTCCAAAAATAACTGTACAGGTTAAGTAGCCTCATTTTCGCCCACTTTAGAAGAACAAAAACCAGACATGGGGTCAAATGCAAATGCATTTAAATGCATTTTAAATACTTTTCAAAAGTATTTGCATTTCAGATATTCAAATGAAAAGTATTTTATTAAAAACAATATTTTAAAGTATATTTTCTTGGTGAAAAATCACTATTTTGTAGATCCATATGTATATTTGTATAAAAAATTAAGCTTAAAGTGTGACATGCAAGATAATATATATTATTTCCAATTTTATAAATGTAAAAATTACTCCCTGGTTCAGATCGCCGTAGATTTGTTTATCCTGAAACGGAAGAAGGGATAACACCTCGAGGTAGATCAACAGATTCATAATCCAGATTCAGGTCACATCACAAGAGAATCTGTTAATCCGAGGAATCCAGATTTAACGGATTACGGTTGTGAAAGGGTTGAGGATATTTACCCAACGGCTGTGTACGCTAGATCAGTTTCACTGCTAGTTCACCCAATGGTTGTGTACGCAAGATCTATTTCACTGTTAGCGTACCCAACGGTTGTGTACACTAGCAGTGATACTGGTCTAGCGTACCCAATGGTTGTGTACGCAAAATCTATATCGCTGCTAGCATACCCAACAGCTGTGTACATACACTACTGGCGTACCCAACTACCCTGCACTCAAGGCAGTGAACCCTATGTTCCCAATGGTTGTGCACCCCAGATCAATAGCATTCTTTGTGTACCTAACGGTTGTGTATTCTAGCAGTGATATATGTCTAGTGTACCCAACGGCTGTGTACGCAAGAACCATGTCACTGCTAGCGTACCCAGCGGCTATGTACGTACACTAACGGCATACCCAACTATCCTGCACTCAATCAGTGAACTTATGCTCCCAATGGTGTACCCAACGATTGTGTACGCAAGATGTATTTCACTCAACGGTTGATATCTGCTACACGCAGTTACACTCCTACACACAAGTTCCCAGATCAGCTCAGATTTGAGGAAAAGTCCAGATATCTTTATCTGATCCCAGAGTAATAAAACTGGTACTTGTGTGCAGGAGTGGTTATACGTTCATCTCACACACAAGCATGCCACTCTGGCCTTTGAAAGGCTGAAAAACTGCTTGGATGATGTTAGAAAGTGGCTCTCAGTAAACAAGCTCAAACTTAATCCTGATAAGACAGAGTTTATTCTGTTCGGTTCAAAAAATGTCCGTACAAAACTTAGCAAATTTTTCCCAGTCAATATACTTGGTACCCTCCTGAGGCAATCAGGAACCTTGGTGTCTGGTTTGATTCAGATTTTTCCTTCTCTTGCCATGGCAGGAATATCTGCAAGGCTTGTTTTGTCCATATCAGGGATTTAAAGCGACTCGGAGGGTATCTTACACGTGAAGCTGCTCTCTTGGCTGCAAATGCCTTGGTTGGAAGTCGGCTTGACTACTGTAATTCTCTTTTCAGAAGTCTCTCTGCTCTTGACCTTCGTAGGCTCCAATGTGTTCAGAACAGTCTAGCTAGAATTGTGGCGAATACCACCAAGTACTCACATATCACTCCTGTAAGAAAGAGTCTTCATTGGTTGCCTATCATGCATCGCTCTATTTTTAAGGTCGCCCTTCTGGTGTACAAGTTTCTACATAGTGGCCATCCAAAAAACTTCGAACCTTTCCTTAAACTTAGACACAGTATGTACAGAACGCGTAGAAGTCAATCTCAGGGTGTTTTGCTTGAGGTCCCACATTTTGCATCAATATACAAGTCAAAAAAGCAATTTGGCCTTAGCTTTGCATACGATGCTCCGATGATTTGGAATGATCTCCCTGATGACGTACGCTCATCTAAATCTCTCTCCTCATTCAGGAAGAAGTTGAAAACTTACCTCTTTGAAAAAGCCTACCCACCCTAGTTTTTTCCTCAGTTTTCATTTCGTCTTTCTCCGTGGTGCCGACCCCTGCAATGTCTCTGATTTAACGATTACGATCTCTGATTTTTGGCTTTATATGTCTTAGAGTCTGTCAATAGATAGAGATTGAGCGCTATAAAAGTACTATTAGAATTAGAATATCGATCTAGCATACACAACGGTTGTGTACGCAAGATAGATATGCACCCAAGATCAATATCATTGCTGGCATACCCTGTGGCTGTGTACACAAGAACCATATCACTACTAGCGCATACAGCAGTTGTGACAGTGATATTGGTCTAGTGTACCCAGTGGTTGTACAAACAAGATCTAGATCGCTGCTAGTGTAGCCAACAACTCCAAATTTTTAACAGCCAACCCATTTTCTCATTACCCAAGGTAGTATACACTCAGTGGTTGTGCACTTGACATCAGTAACTTCTACAGCATACTCAACAGGTCTGTATCCATTGTCAACAGGCATTGTGAATCAATTAGTTTTTAAGGAAAGTAGTCAGACTTTGAGTAGTCAGAAATGGGCCAAGGATCAAGGAAATTATTGAACTATGCATGGATTTGTATTGTGAAACAGCAGAATAACTTGGTTATTGTCACATTTTCACAAAGTTAAAGAACATGTCAGAAATGAGCTAAGGAAGAAGTGATTAAAATTTGGGGACACTAGCAATGATCTTGTGTATATAGCCATTGGGTCCGGGTATGTTAGCGATGATACAGATCTTGTATACACAGCAGTTGGGTAAGCTAGACCAATATCGCAACTAACGTACAAAGCCGTTAGGTAAATAACCACTCCGTTCTGAAATACGCCTATTGTTTGTGAAAACGGGTCGGGCTAAACACCGCAAGGACCCATTTGGCACCACAAGGAGGTTGGGTATCTATCTTATCAAAGAGAAAATATGCTGGCTGGCTATATTGTGTGATACTTATGTATCAGTGAATAGGATATATTGATTTTAGTGGTTTATTTTTTGGTATTGATAAGTTGTATTGTGGCTGTCTCTCCTTGCTGTGTTTGGTCTGGTGTTGAACTAACGGATATATAATCAATTATTATTATTAATTTTTGTAACAGAGAGGACAACATAAAAGAGCCACATAACATTTTTCAGATACTGTTTTAAATCCTTGTGACAAAAATATTGTCATAAAAATAGCTGACTCACAATAAAACACAGTGCAGTGCCAAAGCGCTGCGGTGTCCTTTCGGTGTTTGTTTCCTTGTCATGTTTACAGTACGCTACAGAGTACATGGGTGGACACAAAGATAAACGGTGGACACGAAGATAAACGTTTTTTGGAATGAAAAATAAAGCTATGTAACCAACAAAATCATATATAGTAGATGATCATTACGTCGATATGCTCATTACGTCGATCGGTCAGCATTGACAGCTTTTCTGCACATCGCAAACTTCATTTGAATTGGAAAATAAACAAACACCCTTTTCTTAAATTTATTCTGCAAAAATAGTCATTCAATATGTTCCAAGCGGATATATTTTTCGTATATTTTTATATTTTCTGAAATGAACACTAAAATATTACATCAATACAGAAATAAACCATCCAGTTTATTATAATACAACTAGAATAAAATCTATGTGCAAATTTTTGTTCTATAGATGTAATTGATCATCTTGTAACAAAGCTTTCATCTTGTTGATCCCTATGAAAGTGGTGGTACTAGGTGATCGACTTGATGATCAACCTTACAAATGACATTCTGTTTTCTGCATTTTCAAAACCAAGTTTGAAGTTTCTGTTGAAAAGAAATCTTAGAAGTGTTGCAGCAGTTTGTTAGTTTATTTGCTTTATGAAGTCATATTTTTCAATGTACCTCAATATTTTAAGGTTGATTTTAATTTTATGAAGTTAGAACAATCACTCTTTATAAGTGTCCCTTAAGTGATCGACTTAACGATCATCCACTATACATTACATATTAAAATAGACTGAAACAAATATTTTAATGATATTTCTTGGTTATTTGGTGAATTATTTTTGTTTATTCAACGAAAATATGCAAATTTCCGAAAATCGTTTATCTTCGTGTCCGTTTATCTTTGTGTCCACCCGTGTACAGTAGCCCTGCCGGTGAAAACGGGACGTGGCGATTTACTGGTGATGCGAATGGAACCAATATATTGCAAATGTGACACTGCGTTGCACACAACAGACACTTCTAAATTAAACCTACACCTAGATTTTTTTAAATTTCACACTAAAACACAAAACAAATAATGATAATGATTACAGTTTCGTGAAACACAGCTTCCATATCAACCCTTTATCGCTCAAAACAATATTAGGCGAGTAACAAACCTTATACCTATATGGGATCCACCAGTTCGAACCTTAAAAAATGTTTCACCCGTTATTCGATAGTTCGTACCGACATTTAACCCCCCCCCCCCCCCCCCCCCCCCCCAATATTTAAATATTAATATTAATGAGTTGACGATCGACGATACTGAAAAAACACTAAATGTTAGTCAGTTTTCTGACATGAAAAAGCAGTCATATTTTAGACAAAAAATCCTGAGGATTTGGTGTTGATATTGATCCTAATATTGATGTACACATTTTCAACACTTAATCAAACTTTGATTTCTTTTTTTTTCTTTTTTTTCTGTTTCTTGTATTCCCATATAACTATTATATAAATAATTCGCAATATTACTCACAATAGCATACAAAAATATAAATTCAGACAAAAATAATATAAACTCAAATAACAAGACTGACCAACATGCAGTGCAAATTCTACACAGAATTTGTGGCATACTACATACATTAAAAAGACACATCAATATTTACAAAGAAAAAAAATGACCTTGAAAAAATTCAAACCTTTGAAATGTTTATTCTGAAAGAAAAAAACTGGAAGCCATATCAACCAGATTTTAAAAAAAAAGTTTCTTCCTCTTTCCTAATCTTTGATAACAGACCTTTGTCTGTATATATCTCACAAGGCTTATGCTTAAGGGCTGATATATTTAGTCTACTTCCTGATTTGGACGTTTCAAAAAGATATTTCTTGATGACAATAATTAACATGTTAATTGGGATATTATTCTGATCATGTAAAGGATAACCATAAATTATGATAAAATCTGTGAATTTTATTTTAAAATTAATTTTTTCAAAAAAAAATTTTTTTTTTCAATTGTAACAGATCATCAATTGATTGCATTTCATTAACCATCACCTCATTCCATTTTATTCCAACTTCAAGTGAAACAATCATTTTTGAGTCAAGCCTAGTAGATTAAATGTTTACTGCATTTCTTTTAACCTCCCTCTTACATAAACATATATAAAAATAAATTCAGAATTTAGGGAAACACTTCATTCATATTATAAGATTTTATATGTTATTCATGTTGCAATAATTACAGGTTGATACTGTGAAGTGCTCAGTTACTTTGTCCAAGTATAAGCTTAGCTTTCTAGAATAGTAAAGTTATTTAAAAATTTTGATAACATAGGATATTTTATAGTTCATATTATACTATACATATGTTACTAATGACTTATAGTTCATTATCAGCAAGAGTCTCTGCAAACTTTCAGAATTAGCATTTTATATTTTGTTGCACAAAATCTCATTAACCCATAAAGTTTTATATTACAAACTGCGATTACAGACCTTCAATAATGGATCTAGTGGAGACTCTGATCGAGATCTCCACTAGGGGAAACACAGATTCCCCTGAATCAGAGTCTCCACTGTGATATTTACATTGCTTGAGGATATATCAGTTTTGGTGATGAACACTTTAAGAAAAATTCTGAGGATTACATTTTATTGGTTAGTAAAATTATCATTCTATATCTACAAAACATTTGGTTAGGAAATTATCATAAAATTTCGTACTTGTTAAACAACAAGATTGACACAATTTATACATATAATATATTTACTTTAATTTATTTAATATCTACTTTATGTCCAGTGAAAAAGTTGCACATTGTTGTATAATGGAGATCATTTAAAAATATTATGTAATGAATACATACATATTTATAAAATCTATGTGGTACAGTCATTCCTATGTACGTGACATGTATATTTAAATAAAAAAGGAAATCACTTGTCCAGAACAGCATGAACCTAAGCTCTTCAGCAATAAGTACTAATAACATTTTATCACTCTGAGAACATAATAGCTGAGTGATGTCATGGGGTTCATGGATTTATCTTCACAGTATTCTCTGCTGCACATGAACCTGTACACACCTAGGGGTGTGGCTAAAACTAATTACTAACAGGACCACAATGGGAAGTGTTTACTCTTTCTCAATTGCATGGTGTGGGCTAATCTGGCTATGTCTACTATTTTGTGGCCAGAGCTGAAGACTATTTATAAGCTAGCTGGAACAAGAATGGGGCGAACTTATACACATCTACCTTGGTCATATTTTTCTCAAAACAATGCATTCAAAAGATATATCTTTTGAATGAGAGAGGGCCGCGGTCGCCTCCCACATCTTTGGTGGTTCAAACCCCAAACCCTATATAGGAAAGATGGTAGTTTCTAACCAACGGTTGGCAGTTTACAGTACAGAACCTTGACAAACTGTATGTTCTGGTGTCCTCTGCCCATATAACTGCCTGTGGTGACCTATAGAGTGTTGAAACTGTGTTACTCTTGCTTTTCTTTTCTTTTTAATATGACAATTAATAAGTTCCACATGCAGATAAAATAATTCGACAGAGAGAATGTAAAAATTGTTCTTTTTTTTTAAATATATATAATTTGGTCTAAAAATATTTACAAGAAGTCATCACATTATGGGAATTGAACTATTCCATTAGATAGACATAATATAATGGATATCTATTTTGAAAATATGAACGATAACAATATATGTACATATACTGAGTAATGAAACTTGATTACTTCATGTACAATTATGAACAAACACAATGCATCAAGTATCTTTATATGCATGAATAAAACATAATTAAAGTAATATTTCACATATGTGAATTAACAAGCCACTTGAGATCCAGTATTTAGAGTTACTTACTGAGAAATACAAAACATATACAATGATTTTGTAAATATAAATCTGTGTTAGACTAAAATAGATTTCAACATATGATCAAACTAAACATTTTGCAAAATCAAAGCATACTTAAGCATTATTTCACCCAATGGATTCAGCCTGATTTCACTGGTTGGCTCCCAACTAAAATGGTTTGCAAAATCTTTATGTACTTTTATCTGCTTTCGCCCGTTGAATTCAATCTGATTTCACTGGTTGGATCCAACTAAAAATGAATTGCAAAATCTACATTTATTTCAACCAGAATTCACTAATTGGATTTAACCTGATTTCAGTGTTTGTTTTAACATGATTTCTCTGGTTGGATGCAACTAAAATGGTTTGCAAATGCAACTAAAATAAATTTCATTGCATCATACTTTGGATGGATTTCAAGAACTTTCGAAATGGCAATAAACTATACATTTGTTCTGTTTGTTTCTCTGGAGTTGGATCAAAAATAGGGTTTAAAGGGGGGGGGGGGGGTCCCAACTGTGTTCGAAAAAGCAGCTTGAAATATATTGAGGGTCAAAATGTTTGGTAATCATCCTTACCAAGGATACTGCCTTGCGCCATAAATTGGCACACCTTGGACACAAAAAGCTTAATTTTGATCGTTTAGAGTGTAGTTTCGTCTATTTCTTTTTATTGAAATATGTATTGACACAAGCGCAACTTATAAAAGCATTTTACTGACATAAAATCAATAAAATAAACATTTTATTCGCGTTTTTAATGAGCGATAATATAATTTCTATATGAAATCAGCGCCTCAAATTGGCACAATTTGCATACGGGAATTGCCGAAGATATTTTAATTATTTCTATCATCATTTTAATTTCCTTATTTGGTATATGGAAATCCACGAGTGTGGGCGATAAAAAAAGAATAATAAGTAATATTTTAGCTTCCGTTTTGTGCCAATTTATGGCGTGTGCCAAGTTAAGAAGCCAGGCAGTATCCTATAATCCTAGTGTCCTCACTTGAATGTTTATTTTTTTCTTTGCTTGCATAATAATTCTTAATCAAATGCTATGTAGCTATACCTTAATGCGGGTGTTCCACTGGAGCTGACCGGTTGGTAACTATGTCTTTTTTTAGAATTGGGACCAATGTTTACATGGTCGGTTGCAGTCGGTTGTACTTTCCAGGCTTGTCAGCATGAGTCTATGACTGTTTCCGACTCTTGTAACAGACCCTAAATACTTCCACCTAGTAACAGGCTTGTCGGTTTATGAAATGGCCTGTCGGTTACACTTGCCACCTTAATTTAACAGGCTTGTCTGTATCATGTATCCAGCTTGTCCTAAATATGGTGATCCAAACTACACATGACAGACTGTGCAGGAAAAATAACCGTACAGTCGGTAACTTTAATGGGCCTGTCTGTAAACTGTCTGTAACTTTTCCAGGCCAATTGGGAACTTTTAACGTCTGAGTCCTAGGGTCGGGAAATTTCATAACCGACAGGCCCAAAGCGAAACAGACAAGCTGTAAACAATAGCCGACAAGCCTCTTACACCTACAGACAAACCGAGAACTGTAACCGACAAGCCCGCAATATTTTTTCATCTTACGGCCTGTCGGTTTCAAAATCTGTGGCTATAAAAGGGCCAGTCAGCAGAT
Organism: Sabellastarte sp. h YS-2021; assembly: GCA_964017235.1. Lineage (NCBI taxonomy): Eukaryota > Metazoa > Annelida > Polychaeta > Sabellida > Sabellidae > Sabellastarte > Sabellastarte sp. h YS-2021. The sequence goes on from OZ024928.1 coordinate 146,679,450, forward strand.
GCACTTCATTCATTTGGGTTTTGACTGTTGATAGACAAGAGGTGTGCAGCTTTTAGATTTTAAGTTTTACTTTTTTTTCAAATTAGCTTAAGTTTTGACATAGTCTGGACTGGCTGGGAGTGAAACTTGTTCTCCAAAGTTTCATTTGTAAGTTTAAGTTTTTGTTTTTTTAAGAAGCTGTACATATAATTGATCAGCATGCCAAGGGGCAGAAGGAGAAAGATTGAAGTACCTACAGATTCTCAACCACAGTTAGAGTGAGGAGATACAGCTGAGGATATAGAGAGAAGAAAAAGGAGAGAGAGGAGAGGGAAGAGCAGGAGGATTGAAAGAGAGAGGTTGGAACAAGAGTTGCTAGAAGGGACTGAGCAGATGGAAGTGACTGAGGAAAGAACAGAAAAGCAACCTCGAATGGAAACAGATACAGATCCAGAATCCACTCATTCCAGGCAGAAGAAGGGGAAAATGAAGTCTATTTTTCTGAGTGATTCTGATGAGGAAGGCATTATGGATTTCATCAAACAGCATGAGGAACTGAGGTTAATAATTTCCAATTTCTTGGGTGCACGTCAGGATACTACTTCGAATCCAAGACAGTCATTCCGCAATTATCTCTACTCCAAGATTGAACACTTGGAGGAGCGAGACTTTTTAACCTTCAGGAATGAGACAATAAAACTTCTTTGTGGAATACAGTACAAGGCCGAACAACGCAAGAGACAGGTCACCACAAGTCCACAGGTCACAACATTTCAACTTCCAGAAGCAACACAGGCCACAGCAGGACGTGAATACATACTCACGATACCAGATACACAGCAAGTCTCCACTCCAGCTGTACAGCCAACACAGATGGCAGAACCTCAACAGCCGACTGTTATTGCCAAAGTACTAGTTCAACCACCACAGATGTCAGCATCAGCATCATCACAGCCTGTATCTTGTCATTGTTGTGGATGACCAGCAGTCTGGGCCTTCCAGACAACTGATGTTTGCTTTGAGCCCAACAAAGATATTTAAACCACCTTTCGTAGCCTCAGGACAACAGGAAGACAATCAACACAACACTTCTGGATTATGAAGTCCCTTTGGAAGTATTCCAAGCATACTACAGTACCAGCAGATCGACACACCACAACCAGTTTTACCCTCTCAACTTCAACTAGTACCATCACCAGTGCCAACTACCACTAAGCAAGAACAAGCAGCCAGTAGAGTCAGCCCAAATCAGCAGATTATCCTACATTAAGTCACACCAACAAAGGCCCTTATAAGGCCAAAACAATTATTCAGCTACTTGTTCTTCCCAAAAACAAAATAAAGCACACCATCTAACACTTACACTCCCCCAAATACATAACAAAAATGGTGTGAATGAGTGAATGAATGTTTAAAAAAAATTCAAACACACACCACAAAAAAATTGTAATGGACTGTGTGGATGGACTGACAGACAAACAGACAGTATGACAAAGTAAAACATTATGACTGACAAACTGACTTGAGACTGATTGACTTAATGTTTCCCAAGTTGCACAACACTTCATTGTGAGTGCTATTTTTGGCAGATGTATGTTGAGGTTTGACTTGCCAAACTATGGTTTTTTTAAAACCTTTGGAAAAAAATTTAAAATTTACACTTCCAAATACATCTAAATTAAGAAAGGCTTTTTCATTTGAAATAAATTGATTTTTTACACTAAAACTTCTGAAAAAGTGTGGGTTTGTGTGGACTTTGACATTTGAGGACTTGGGCTCAAGTCTTTTAGGTTCTTGAATAATTGTAGGGGTTGAATTGTTTACAATAAATGTTAAAAATGGTATTAACTGTGTTGAAATTGTATCGGGATAGGAATGGTTTGAAATTTGGTTTAATGTTTGTGTAACACCTTTGAAATAAAAGTTCTTGGAATATTTTGGTAGTCCTAAAAAGGACTGATAGATGACATCTTGTTCTCCCCTCAGTCTTCTTAAATCCTGCCCTGCCCAGCCAGTGCCCCTAGGTTATTGAAAAAGTCTTTCAGTAGGTCTCGTTGATGTTTGGCCTCCCTCAATGGGTTTCTGAAGTTCTCATTCTAGGGGCCATGGTGGCAGAGTGGTAACACTCTCGCCTCCCACCTCTGAGGCCGGGGTTCGATTCCCGGCACGGCCTCAAGTGGGAAAGCTGGTAGTTGCTTGCCGTTGGTCGGCAGTTTACAGTACGGAACCCTAATGAACTGTATGTACTGGTTTCCTCTGCCCTTCCAACTACCCGTCGTGATGTGACCTGTACAGTGTTGAAAGCAACGTAAAACCCCAAATAAATAAATAAAATAAATAAAACTCACAACTTTTGGCCTCTGCTCCGTGGTGGTCAGTAGTACCATGAACCTTCCCACTAAGATTCCAAAGGTCTTTTTCACCACCCTCCTACCCCTGGAGATCCTAGAGTTGGCTATTCTCTCTTCCCTGGTCAGTTGTCTTCCACTGTATGGCTTGACCAGCCAAAGCATAAGGGCAAAGGCATCGTCCCCCAACAGGAAGTAGTGTAGATTTAGTGGTTCTGGTGGTGGTAGCCCAACGGTATGGTTTTCAATTTTTCTTCTAAGTTTGGTATGGTTGAATATCTGTGCATCAGATGATGAACAACTGGCCCCCACATTGACCCACAGGAACTTGTACACTGCATTGACCAGGGCTAGCATTACCAGGGAAAAGTATCCCTTGTAGTTGAAACATTCACTGCCTGATTTCTTAGGTTTCTTTATAGCTATATCTTTTCCATCAAGTGCACCGACAGAATGGGGGACATTCCATCTGTTTCGAAATATCTTCTCCATCTTCCTTCACTCTTCAGTATCTGTTGAACAGATCAAACATTTGTGCTGAAATTCTTCTAGTATGGCTCGGCACACCTTGGGAACAAATTTACAAATGGTAGTTCTGCCAAATCTCTAATGGTACTGCAGTGAAGTGTAGGTTTCTCCTGTAGACAATTGTCTCAATGTAACTGCCAGTTTCAAACCACCTTCTAGTGGATTCCTGAAATTTCTGTCTGTTTGCTATGCTGCTTTTCTGTTAGGGGTTTAGGGCTTGTCATACTACATCTATGACTGATCATATATAAAATGTCCCTGACTTTACGTCTGGTCTGTGTAGTCATCACGATCTGTTGGGAAGTGTACCATCCTGCTGGGGGTTTCTAAAACGACTCTGCATTTTCTAACCCATTTTACAACGTTTCTACAAATTTCACAACCCACCCTATAGTCATAGGGTTGGTTGTAGGGTTTTCTCCAGTGGAACACCCGCATAAATCCTAATACCAGGGTGTTACATATTTGTAATGGGTGCTATGTTTAATTTTTGAATTGTTTAAATGTTTCATAACACTTTCACAGATCATGTTGGTTATATCAATATTACCATATATAATTCAATGATAGTTATAATATATAGGAAAAACACTTAAGAACTATTGATAAAGGGTTATGCAAGTAAACCATTCGTTCATTGTCCAATCTATAGTTTTTTACACATTCATGATCATTATAATCCCCATACATAGAGATGTGAGAAAAGTGGTCAAACAAAAACACACCTGAGAGCTATCACATGAATTTCATGATAATTTTCTGTTTATGATTCACAAAGTTTGTATTTCACTTCAGAGATCTTATTTAAGCAAAACTGGTGGTAAATTTATCATCAAAATACCACATTGGCACTTGTGCAGACAGCATATACATATACAGTAGAGTAGAGGGTTATTATGTCTCATGCAAAGGTTTTACTAAAGGTTTGGTAAACTGTCATTGAAAAATAATTCTGCATTGACTCATGACCAGCAAAGTCAATAAAGCTAAACTTCTACAGGTTCATTACTCTCTGTATTGAATTGTGTATGCAATATTTTTTAAATTAAAAATCTTATGGTTACTTCATAAAATAAAGTAGTATAACCTCGTAATATTTATGGCTGTACAGTACAGTAACCCTTAATCACTTACTTGGTAAATGACTTTAAACTCAGTCAAAACAACATATAGTCAGTTTTAGGATTCGGATTCACAAATAGATTAACTGATAGAATGCTTTTTGCAGTTGCTTGTAGCCTCCTACAGTCAAATCATAAGCAACATCGCTTCTTGTAGAAATAAACCAAGATATAAACCATTTTTGTGTATTTGCCTCTCCATTGCCTTTGCTGTATCTTCCTCTTCTGGACACTCCCTTCCTGAATACTGAAGATGCTAAATCAATTTAAGGATATAATAGATAAATTCAAATCACAGTTGACCCTTATTTTTGACAGAGAATACCCATCAACAGCAGAGGTCAAATTCTGACAAGCCTTCGGTGGATCTCAAGTGTTACCATGAACTAGACTTCAACTCATGATCAGAAACAATGAAACCTTAATTAATTTGTTATAGAATTGTAACCATTGCACCATTCACTAAATACGTATTTACAATCATAAAAATATAAAGACTTTTCATATTTTATATTAAAATATTACCTATGAAAATTATATGTTTAATACATTTCATGAACCATGTTTGTTTTTACTTTGCTACTTTTCTATACCTTTTAATTTGATGATAACATTTTATCATTAATAACTAAATGATTACCTATATCCTTACAAGCTGAGCTATCTGCTTAATTTTTTGTTGAATTGGATGGACTATGCAACGAGTGGTAAACGGTAATATAAGCGGTAAACATTTATGGAAAGAAATGAAAACATATGAAATATAATATAAACGTCTACTTATTGTTTTGTACCGGGAAATTATTAATCAATTTTACGTGGTGTTCAATGCTTTTTCGAGGTGGTGTAGAAATCAAACGCTAAAACATGAATGTCTGTAAATTACCTTAGTTTACGGTAGGTTGCAAAAGCACTTGTGCTCATTTATTACGTCACCGCCTCATTCATCAAGATGGCGGGTTTTCGTGAAGATAAACAATATTTCCCTCTGGAAAACGTTGACTCTGTAGTGGATTTATTCAAGCACCATTTGGAATATAACAGTCAGCCTAACTTAGCTTTGTTATCCATTGTTTTGGGGTGCATAGAAAATGAATTGACATCCAATAGATTGCTGTCAAGAGAGGAAAAAGAAAAGCATGATGATCAAAACAAAAAATTGCCGCTAGTGAAACTGACAACAGTTCAGGCATTGTATCAAAGATTTGTAACTTTTGTTAAAGGATCTGTGGATTTAACCAAACAGACAACAAAATATGCAACCAGGGAATTTGTGAAGAGGGTTTCAGATGTGATTTGGTCTGGATTAAGTCGTGGAAATTATCAGGATAAAGCACATTTGCAGTCACTTTACAGTTATCTGACAGGTAATGACGTATTGGCATTGACATTAGACCCACGTGGTCAGTTGCTTTGGTATTTGTTTACTGCGCAGTGCAAAAACAACATCCATATTTTGTATTTTTTAGGGCATGTCAAGAACCCAAACACATTCAGATGTATATTTATTGTATAGATGAGACAGTTGAACCTGCATACAAAATTCAGTGCTTGTTAATGTTTGCTGTAGTTGCAGAATTAAGTTAATCAGTTTCCTGGCAAGAAGCCAATGTGGGCTGTTTTTCTTGTGTGGGAAACACATAAAAACTGTACTAAAAGGCCTAGTTTTATCATGTGTTTTAGGAATGTATTTTATTTGCTCTCTTATAGGAAGCCAATGAATCTAAATGTAATAGATTCAAATTTATGTTGTCAGCATTGTGTAGATCTGTTAAAGTTTGAAAAAAAAGCCCCAGTTGCCATTGTGAGTAATACTTTTGCTGAGTAATTTTGATGATTCATTTAAAGCAGTTGCTCACATCATGATAAGGAAAGTATGAGTAATTGTTTCTGTGAAATCCGGGTGGGAGGGGCATAAGGGGATAGGAATTTATTGTTTTCATTTCCCCCATTCCTGGATTCCATTTACTTTGTGTTTCCATGGAAAATTACCAGGGATAAGTTAAAATATTATTTGTAGTGCATTTGCAGATGAGGTAGTCTCATCAAATTTAATGGATGGTATCCATTTAACAAGCATGTGTCAGATTCATATTATTTGATGTATCCCAAGTATGTGAAAGACTGAAGTATTTTTAAAAGCTGAAATATGCAAGTATAGCAGTTAATTAGGCCTGTTATAACTGTGTATTTGTATGGTATATGTATTTATTTTTGTTCAACATGAATTTTAAAATTATGAGTAATGTTTCATATTTAATCCAGAGGTGTTATTTCTGCTAGCACCACTCTATGTACCAGGTAATCTAATAGCTATAATAACATTACGCAGGTCACCCAGAAAGTCTGATTCATAATAGTAATAGCAATGATTCTGTTAAGAACTTAAGAGTAACGAGCTATATCTTAAAATGATGTGAACAGTGTCTGAATCATTTCAGTTCTGTTGGAGTCTTTGGAGATTACCTTGATATAAACGACCAATTTTTGGTGAAACATTTATTTCTTGAAATTTTTATTTATCCTGACATATATTTACATACAGATTTCAAATCTTGTATTGAACTATCGGCAGAACTTGTTTCCATGCATATAAATCTAAATTTTACTTGGAGTTTTATTTACCTATATTATTGTATCCACCGGAAGCATCCGGTGGATACTTTGGTTTAGCGTCCGCTACGCCGCCGCCGCGTGTACAGAGATTTTCGGCGTTAACGCTCTAAGAGGAAAACAACAACAGCTAGGTTCACCAAATTTGCAGGATATCTTCATTGGGGGGTAAGCTTCTCTGGGAAGGAAAATAGCCTCATTCTGAAAAACAAGATGGCCGCCACGGGCATTTCTTTGAAAATAATCTACGTTTTTCTACTGGCTGTTCCTCATAGGTAGAAGGTTGAATCTCTTCATAGGTGATATGTATGACACATATACATGTCCTCTACAACCTTGCACACATTTGACCTTGAAGCTCCTAATTCAAGGTCATCCACGGAGTGCCGAAGTAACCCACATAGCGGACTTTAAAAGTGCCTATATCTCCCTTATTATTGGTCCTAGAGGTTTGGGATGGTAAACCAACATATAGGAAATCATGGGCTGGGAATCTTCTGGCGTGGTTGGATTTGACCTTGGGCCCCTCCTTCAAGGTCAAACGAGGACAGCCAAACTTAAAAGTGCTTATAACTCGCTTATTATTGGTCCTAGAGGTTTGGGATGGTAAACCAGCATATAGGAAATCATTGGCTGGGAATCTTCTGGTGTGGTCGGATTTGACCTTGGGCCCATCCTTCAAGGTCAAACGAGGATAGCCAAAGGTAAAAGTGCCTATAACTCTCTTATTATTGGTCCTAGAGGTTTGGGATGGTAAACCAACATATAGAAAATCATGGGCTGGGAATCTTCTGGTGTGGTCGGATTTGACCTTGGGCCCCTCATTCAAGGTCAAACGAGGACAGCCAAACTTAAAAGTGCTTATAACTCGCATATTATTGGTCCTAGAGGTTTGGGATGGTAAACCAGCATATGGGAAATCATGGGCTGGGAATCTTCTGGTGTGGTCGGACTTGACCTTGGGCCCCTCCTTCAAGGTCAAATGATTGCAGCCAAACCTAAAAGTGCTTATAACTCGCTTATTATTGGTCCTAGAGGTTTGGGATGGTAAACCAACCTATAGGAAATCGTGGGCTGGGAATCTTCTGGCGTGGTCGGATTTGACCTTGGGCCCCTCCTTCAAGGTCAAACGAGGATAGCCAAAGGTTAAAGTGCCTATAACTCGCTTATTATTGGTCCTAGAGGTTTGGGATGGTAAACCAACCTATAGGAAATCATGGGCTGGGATTCTTCTGGTGTGGTCGGATTTGACCTTGGGCCCCTCATTCAAGGTCCAACGAGGACAACCAAACTTAAAAGTGCTTATAACTCGTTTATTATTGGTCCTAGAGGTTTGGGATGGTAAACCAACATATAGGAAATCATGGGCGGGGAATGTTCTGTCATGGTCGGATTTGATCTTGGGCCCTTTCTTCAAGGTCAAACGAGGACAGCCAAACTTAAAAGTGCTTATAACTCGCTTATTATTGGTCCTAGAGGTTTGGGATGGTAAACCAGCATATAGAAAATCATGGGCTGGGAATCTTCTGGTGTGGTCGGATTTGACCTTGGGATCCTCCTTCAAGGTCAAATGAGGACAGCCAAACTTAAAAGTGCTTATAACTCACTTATTATTGGTCCTAGAGGTTTGGGATGGTAAACCAATGTATAGGAAACCATGGACTGGGAATCTTCTGGTGTGGTCGGATTTGACCTTGGGCCCCTCCTTCAAGGTCAAATGAGGACAGCCAAACTTAAAAGTGCTTATAACTCGCTTATTATTGATCCTAGTGGTTTGGGATGGTAAACCAACATACAGGAAATCATGGGCGAGGAATCTTCTGTCATGGTCGGATTTGACCTTGGGCCCCTCCTTCAAGGTCAAGTGTGAGGACAGCCAAACTAAAAAGCACTTATAACTCGCTTATTATTGTTCCTAGATGTTTGGGATAGTAAACCAACATGTAGGAAATCATGTTCTGGGAATCTTCTGGTGTGGTCGGATTTGACCTTGGGCCCCTCCTTGAAGGTCAAATGAGGACAGCCAAACTTAAAAGTGCTTATAACTCGCTTATTATTGGTCCTTGAGGTTTTGGTGCATTGTTTTTATGGTGGATACAATTTGCATTTTTATTTTGTAATTTAAAGTACCAAATATATGTACCTGCATCATTATGAATTTATGAGATATGTCTGCTTGTTTTTGGTGAAATGTTAAACATCTGAAAGCAATTGGTCTGCATTGAAAGGGACAGAAATCAAAGCAGAATCTTTGTGACACATGTTTCAGCGTTCCATGCAAACAGCCTGCATGAAAATAATATGCAGTTGAAAATAAATTGTATATTAAAATATTAGTCATGCTTTGATCAGTGATGAAAATGTTACCAATCAGTGATTTCTCCAACTTGCACACTTGGTGAGCCTGAGAAAAAAATACTTTAGTAGTTTTATTTGATGATAGATTTGTTTCATAGTTGATCAATACAGTAATTTTATCACTCCTCATAATTTCAGTGTCTAATCATGGTTACATCTTGTAAATGGAGGATTGATTTTTCACCGTTGCATGATTGATTTGTTTCAGGTAACAAGTTGGATTGTTTTGGAGTTGCATTAGGAGTAGTTGCAGCTTGCCAGGTACTTGGTTATAATGATGTCCATTTGGCCTTATCAGAGGATCATGCCTGGGTGGTTTATGGTGTCAATGGTACAGAAACTGCAGAGGTTACTTGGCATGGTATGCAACTATGCATCATAAGTTTAACTTTAGCTAAAGGCATTGTGTGAAATATTTGCTTTTAGGAACTTTGTTACTTCTTGGTAAAATTTTCATTTAAACCATTTCGTTATGTCTGCAAAATGTGGCCTTTCTTGTTGCTGCTAATCTGTTGAACATATTTTTTTTTAAAGAAACATAAGCATATACATGTGGTATCAATGAAAACAAAACTGAACTCTAGAATCCAGACTCTAGATTACAAAATATTGGTGAAATTGCAAATTTAAGCCAGTTGGTGTCAAGTGTGTTGCAGGGTTTGATCAGCCTCTATCTTTCACCCATCTCATCGAAGTTAACTGTCATTGTATGACTATTACCGTGGGTTGGAAGAAATATGTAACCCCAATAAATGAAATGTAATTATAAATCTTGTCTAGAAAATACAATTTCGAAGTATACAAACAGCATAAATGTTTAAAAGCTTCGATTCAATTGCAATTTCATCAAATGTATATGTCACAAAAGTTATTTCTTATGAATGCATTAAAATCAATTGGAATTCTATTTCTCATTTGTGTTTCTAGTTTGTATTCTTACTTGTGTACTCGGTCTATATTATTGGAATTAAACTGACTAGAATATTATTATCAGCCACAATAGTAACAGTGACATTTTACCCCATAGCCCTTAAGGGCTGTCGTGTCAGAGTATTGTTTTCACCCATGGTGTCCGGATGGGCGGGCGGGCGGGAAAAAGTTTGCCCGGGGTGTATCTCAGAAACTGTAAGGTGATTACGGCATCATATACTACTGTAGGAAGTTGATACTTGGTAGGGACATTGGTTGTAGGTTGTAGGTGTGCAATGTCTTGGTGTGACTTTGATTTGACCTTCGATCTTGCTGTAGTGATCTTGACTTTTAAAGTTTTGTCTGGGCAATATCTCTGAAAACATTAAGTGTAGGAGGTTGATGCTTGGTAGGGACATTGTTTGGAGGTTGTAGGTGTGACGCATCATGCTGCAATCTTGATTTAACCTTGTCATAGTGACCATGAGTTTTAAAATCTTGTCCAGGCTATTTCTTGGATTCAGTAAGATGTAGAATGTTGACACTTGGTAGTAGTGCTGGGATGAGTTGACTGAAACTCGAGTTGTAACTCGATGGACGATAATAAGGGGTGACACTGATCTCCGCAAGTGAAACTGGAGTTTTCGAAAACGTCAATATTTTCACCATCTAAGGCTGTCAATTCACCAAAAGTCCAAAACAACAGACATATCCGAAATTTTCAAAAAATTATTCCATTTTTACTTTATTCTAGCTTAAATAAGTGAAGATTTAGCTTACCGTAAATGACCTATTTAGCGCATCCGCCCTTGTAACCGCACCCTATCTCTTTGTCCCGGCAATATCGTCGGTGACAGTGCACAATATCCACACATTTTTTATATATTGTACGTATTTTTACTAAATAAATTGACATTTTTGCCATGAATTTCGAGTTTGTTTATATCTACCACCATATTTACAGGAAGTGTTTATTTTCAGTAGATACTAAATGTCGGAACACAGTTATTCTTACCGGATTGACCTATACTTCATCCCGCAAAGTGTTTCGTGATGGGTGCGCTAAAAGGGGAACTTTTCCCCACCAAATATTGCATAAAAATAGTCTTTCCTTAGCGCACTGTGCGCTAAATAGGTCATTTACGGTAAATTATATCACGAAAGCAGGTCAAAGTTTCAGCTTATGTAAGGTTTTGTAAAATATTTTCCATATTAATGGCTAACAAACAGAATACTTTATCCCGAAAATTACTCGAGTTTAACTCGAGTTCAACTCGCTTCTAACAGTTGATCCTCAATCTGCCATTTTAGCTGGCGATCCCACCACTACTTGGTAGGGACATTTGTTAGGGGGTTTAGGTATGCATCATAGTGTGACCTTTAACTTTTCTTCTGCCAAAGCGTGTTCACCTGCCATATTTGAGACATGTTTCTCTTATGACAAAGACATATGGATTGCTGCAACTGATTATTATGTGAACTTTTACAAAGTTGTGCTATTTCCATTGACAGCTGTTCTTCAGTCAATGAAATTTTACAGCTTCATAATTTTTAGTATACTGATTAATGCTGTCATCTTGCTGTTGAATTGTCTTGTTTTAATACTTTATCTTTACATACATTTTCTTTCTCTTAGGAGTTATTATGTCCACCCCACTGTGTCTGGCGTCTGCCGCCCGTTGTCACACTTGGTTTCCGGTCATTTCAATGAAAAGTATTTATCCTATCTTTACCAAATTTGGTATGGGTGTTTATTGGGTTAATAGCTTGCATGGGATTGCTCTTGGTGAAGATAGCTGTATAGCTAACTGAATAATAGCTACTTAGCTGCTTTTGTGTACTTCTTTTGTTTCCGGGCATTTTAAGGAAAAATATTTGACATATCTTTACCAAATTTGGTATGAGCAATAGTTAGGTCAATAGCTTGCTTGGGATTGCTTTAATTTTTGTAATAGTTACTTAGCTACTTTGAGTAGCTTTTTTATTTTAAGCATTTTAAAGGAAAAGTATTTCACCTATGTTCATAATTTGGGATGGAGGATTGTTGGATCAGTAGCTTACTTGGGATTGCTTTTGGTGATAATACCTTTATAGCTCACTGAGTAATAGCTATTGTGCTATATAGCTATTATGCTATTTTCAGTTGACTTTTTTTCTGGACATTTTAATGAAACAATGTTTTTTATCTTCACAAAAATTTATCTTTGTAGCTATCTGAGTAATAGCTGCTTTGCTGGTTTGAGCCTACTCTGAATTAATTTCTGTTTTCACTCTTTTAAAGGAAACATATTTAAGTCATCTTTGGTGTGAAGGTTTATAGGGTCAATTGCTTGCTTGGTGTTGTTGTTGATGGTAATAGCTTTAACCTCCTGAGTAATAGGTACATAGCCAAAAAATATAAATATGTCTATCTCCTTAACCGTGCGAGATAGAGCAATTTCGTCGAAATTTTCGACCCACAGGATAACCAAAAAATTTACCTTTGCCAATTTTCAAAAGAAAATTTTCCTCTCCCCAAAAATGGCGGCCATTTTAAATTGTTGCGAAAAATGCAAAAACACGAATGTGCTTCTGTCTCCTTAACTGTGCGAGATTTCATCGAAATTTTCGGCCCACAGGGTATCTCAGCAAAGTGCTCTTTGCAATTTTCAAAAAAATTTCCTCGCCCCAAATTGGCGGCCATTTTGAATTTTCGTATTTTTGTCAAAAATGCAAACTACAAATTTGTTTCTATCTCCTTAACCATGCAAGATAGAGCGATTTTGTCAAAATTTTCGACCCACAGGGTATCTCAGAAGTCTACTCTTGCCAATTTTCAAAAGATTTTTCTCTGCCTAAAAATGACGGCCATTTTGAATTTTCGCCAAAAATGGAAAAACACAAATTGGCTTCTATCTCCTTAACCGTGCGAGATAGAGTGAATTCGCCAAAATTTTTGACCCCAAGAGTGTCTAAGTAATCCACTCTTTTTTTTTTTCGAAAAATCTTCTCCCCCAAAAGTGGTGGCCATTTTGAATTTTCGTATCTGCAGTGTGTACTGGCCACATTCCCAAAAAGCGCTTTCCTGCCATTTTTGGCGGCCATCTTGAATTTCTGCGTAAAATGCATTTATCTCGGGAACGGTGTGACATCTTGAGTTTCTGTGTAAAAATGAAAAAAAAAACCATATTCATCTACTGGCGACTTTTCCCAAAAATCGTTTTCTCGCCACGGGTAAATTTTGAACCCTGTGGGTACTAGAAAAGTTACATGTAGTGCCTCTGAAAATGTTGAATTTCCTGAATTTTGGCCACCATCTTGAATTTTGGCAAAATTGTAAATGTCCTTTGTCTCAAAAACCCTTAGAGATAGCGTGATTTTGAGCAATGTTTGGACCCTTTGGGTACTAGAGACCTTAGATATATTGCCTGTGAAAAAAGTTGAATTTCCAGAATTTTGTCCGCCATCTTGAATTTTGGCGGAAATTGAAAATGTCGTTTATCTCAAAAACCATAAGGGATAGAGCAATTTCAAGCTCATTTTTTTACCATCTGGATATTAGAGACCTTTGGTATATTGCCTCTGAAACACGTCAAATTTCGCCCACCATCTTCAGTTTTATCAGAAATCGAAAATGTTGGTTATCTCAAAAACCTTTAGGGACAGAGTGATTTTGAACGAATGGCATGAAGCTGAAATAATTTACATGTATACTAATAAATATTTAAGCATCGTTGATATATTTTAAAAACTTAACAGGGTCTTGTAAGACTACTGTACAATTGTTGCAAAACGTTCATGGGGTTACGTGCATCTCTGATGCTATTTTGAGTAATATTTAAATGGAACAGGAAATGATAAGTAGTACAATTTGAAAGCGACACATTTTACCATTTGACAGATATGTCCGTTTAAGCTGGTTACAAAGTATTAAGATAATATTAAGATGACTCGTACTCAGTCATTTTTTCTAAATCTTTCCAAATATGGACCTGTAACTGACCCCATATATTTCAGGTAAGGGCATTGAGGATAAGAGGGGACAGCCTATTGATGCTGGAATTGAAGGCAAGAGCTGGTTGTACTTGAATGGAAATGCTGTAACATGTGACCGGTACATGGAAGTGGCTGCAATGGTAGCTAGCATCAACCCTGCTATAAATGCCACCATGGACAGTGTGGAAGTGGCGAGACTGCAGCAAGATCTCTTGTGGTTGTTGTATGATATGGGCCACATTGAAAGGTTAGCTTTATTTGTGTTGTTTGTGACAATTCGGGTATATTTTAGTCTACAAATTACAAAGTAGTAATGGTCAAATGTATAGAGCATAATCTGTGATCATTGTGTTAACGCCTACCCCCATCTCCAAAATTGGTAACTTTTCTCGCAGACTTGTATCTTTCTAAAGTTACTGTTCTGATGTCCTGTAACTTAATTCTAATTGGACTTTTATAGCGCTTAATCTGCCCTATTCAAAGGGGACTCTAAGGTGTAAACAAACCAAAGCTCTCAACCAATTTTGGTATCCAGTGACAGAAAAAAGGCCAAGCACCATAGAGAACGTTAGGGGGTGAGTAAGACTAAGGTGGGTTTGCCTTGGTGTACAGGTAGGTTTTGAGCTGCTTTCTGAAAGAGGCTAGGGAGGGGGACATGCAAATCTTGTCAGGAAGAGCATTCCAAAGAGTGGGAGTATCAAAAGCAAAACTATAACCAAACTGCTTGACAGATTTATGGATAGAGGGTTGGAATTTTGGAACCACAAGGAAATTGTCTCTTGGTCAGTTTAAAAACTCGCTAATAATTTAAGCTACATTGAAATAGACTGGATAGTTTTTCTACAGACCTGTAACTTTTCTGAGTTGCAGATCTAGTGGACATGGAACATTCCTACATTCCATATGGAGGATTGATATCCAATGAAAACAAAGGATGCTGTATCCATTGATATTTAAATATTAGAGGGGCGATATAAGAGGTTTTGTTGAAAGTTGTACATTTTAGTTCAAAAATTAATTTTATCCAGTGGAGGCATCCGGTGGATACTTTGGTTTAGCGTTTGCTATGCCGCCGCCGCACGTAGAGAGATTTTCGGCGTTAACGCTCTTAAGAGGAAAACTACATCAGTTAGGTTCACCAAAATTTGTAGGATATCTTCATTGGGGGGTAAGCTTCTCTGGGAAGGAAATTGGCCTCATTCTGAAAAACAAGATGGCCGTCGCGGGCATTTCTTTGAAAATTATCTACATTTTTCTACTGGCTTTTCCTCATAGGTAGAAGGTTGAATGTCTTCATAGGTGATATGTATAACAGATATATATGTCCTCTACAACCTTGCAGACATTTGACCTTGAAGCTCTTAATTCAAGGTCATCCACAGAGTGCAAAGTAACCCACATAGCGGACTTTAAAAGTGCTTATATCTCCCTTATTATTGGTCCTGGAGGTTTGGGATGGTAAAGCAACTTATAGGAAATCATAGGCTGGGAATCTTTTGATGTGGTCAGATTTGACCTTGGACCCCTCCTTCAAGGTCATACGAGGATAGCCAAACTTAAAAGTGCTTATAGCTCACTTATTATTGGTCCTGGAGGTTTGGGATGGTAAACCAACCTATATGAAATCATGGACTGGGAATCTTTTGGTGTGGTCGGATATGACCTTGGGCCCCTCCTTCAAGGTCAAATGAGGATAGCCAAAGTCAAAAGTGCTTATAACTCGCTTATTATTGGTCCAAGAGATTTGGGATGGTAAACCAACCTATAGGAAATCATGGACTGGGAATCTTCTGGTAAGGTCGGATTTGACCTTGAACCCCTCCTTCGAGGTCAAACGAGGATAGCCAAACTTAAAAGTGCTTATAACTTGCTTATTATTGGTCCTAGAGGTTTGGGATGGCAAAGCAACTTCTAGGAAATCATGGGCTGGGAATCTTTTGATGTGGTCCGATTTAACCTTGGGCCCCTCCGTCAAGGGCATACAAGGATAGCCCAACTTAAAAGTGCTTATAACTCGCTTATTATTGATCCTAGAGGTTTGGGATGGTAAACCAACCTATAGGAAATCATGGACTGGGAATCTTCTGGTGTGGTCGGATTTGACCTTGGGCCCCTCCTTCAAGGTCAAACAAGGATAGCCAAAGTTAACAGTGCTTAAAACTCACTTATTATTGGTTCAAGACGTTTGGGATGGCAAACCAACCTATAGAAAATCATGGACTGGGAATCTTCTGGTGTGGTTGGATTTGACCTTGGACCCCTCCTTCAAGGTCAAACGAGGATAGCCAAGCTTAAAAGTGCTTATAACTGGCTTATTATTGGTCCTAGAGGTTTGGGATGGTAAACCAACTTCTAGGAAATCATGGGCTGGGAATCTTTTGGTGTGGTCAGATTTGACCTTGGACCCCTCCTTCAAGGTCATACGAGGATAGCCAAACTTAAAAGTGCTTATAACTTGCTTATTATTGGTCCTAGAGGTTTGCAATGTGAAACCACCTTATAGGAAATCATGGGCTGGGAATCTTCTGATGTGGTCCCATTTGACCTTGAGCCCGTCCTTCAAGGTCAAACGAGGACAGCCAAACTTAAAAGGGTTTATAAGTCGTTTATTTATTGATCCTAGAGGTTTGCAATGTGAAACCAACTTACAGGATATTGTGGGCTGGGAATCTTCTGATGTCAGATTTGACCTTTGGCCCCTCCTTCAAGGTCAAACGATGGTTCACTGGCTTTAGTGAGTTGTCTTTCCTGTGGATACAGATTTACATTGGTTCTCCAATGCGTAGGTCTAGTTGTGTCCACCGGAAGCATCCGGTGGATACTTTGGTTTAGCGTCCGCTACGCCGCCGCGCGTAGAGAGATTTTCGGCGTTAACGCTCTAGGAGGAAAACAACAGCAGCTAGGTTCACCAAATTTGCAGGATATCTTCATTGGGGGGTAAGCTTCTCTGGGAAGGAAAATAGCCTCATTCTGAAAAACAAGATGGCCGCCACGGGCATTTCTTTGAAAATAATCTACATTTTTGTACTGGCTGTTCCTCATAGGTAGAAGGTTGAATCTCTTCATAGGTGATATGTATGACACATATACATGTCCTCTACAACCTTGCACACATTTGACCTTGAAGCTCCTAATTCAAGGTCATCCACGGAGTGCCGAAGTAACCCACATAGCGGACTTTAAAAGTGCCTATATCTCCCTTATTATTGGTCCTAGAGGTTTGCAATGTGAAGCCAACCTATAGGAAATCATGTGCTGCGAATCTTCTGATGTGGTCAGATTTGACCTTGGACCCCTCCTTCAAGGTCAAACGAGGATAGCAGAACTTAAAAGTGCTTATAACTCGCTTATTATCGATCCTAGAGGTTTGCAATGTGAAGCCAACCTATAGGAAATCATGTGCTGCGAATCTTCTGATGTGGTCAGATTTGACCTTGGACCCCTCCTTCAAGGTCAAACGAGGATAGCAGAACTTAAAAGTGCTTATAACTCGCTTATTATCGATCCTAGAGGTTTGGGATGGTAAACCAACATATAGGAAATCATGGGCTGGGAATCTTCTGGCATGGTTGGATTTGACCTTGGGCCCCTCCTTCAAGGTCAAACGAGGTCAGCCAAACTTAAAAGTGCTTATAACTCGCTTATTATTGGTCCTAGAGGTTTGGGATGGTAAACGAGCATATAGGAAATCATTGGCTAGGACTCTTCTGGTGTGGTCGGATTTGACCTTGGGCCCCTCCTTCAAGGTCAAACGAGGATAGCCAAAGATAAAAGTGCCTATAACTCTCTTATTATTGGTCCTAGAGGTTTGGGATGGTAAACCAACATATAGAAAATCATGGGCTGGGAATCTTCTGGTGAGGTCGGATTTGACCTTGGGCCCCTCATTCAAGGTCAAACGAGGACAGGCAAACTTAAAAGTGCTTATAACTCGCTTATTATTGGTCCTAGAGGTTTTGGATGGTAAACCAGCATATAGGAAATCATGGGCTGGGAATCTTCTGGTGTGGTCGGATTTGACCTTGGGCCCCTCCTTCAAGGTCAAACGAGGATAGCCAAAGGTAAAAGTGCCTATAACTCGCTTATTATTGGTCCTAGATGTTTGGGATGGTAAACCAACATATAGGAAATCATGCACTGGGAATCTTCTGGTGTGGTCGGATTTGACCTTGGGCCCCTCCTTCAAGGTCAAACGAGGATAGCCAAACATAAAAGTGCTTATAACTGGCTTATTATTGGTCCTAGAGGTTTGGGATGGTAAACCAACATATAGGAAATCATGGGCTGGGAATCTTCTGGTGTGGTCGGATTTGACCTTGGGATCCTCCTTCAAGGTCAAATGAGGACAGCCAAACTTAAAAGTGCTTATAACTCACTTATTATTGGTCCTAGAGGTTTGGGATGGTAAACCAATGTATAGGAAACCATGGACTGGGAATCTTCTTGTGTGGTCGGATTTGACCTTGGGCCCCTCCTTCAAGGTCAAATGAGGACAGCCAAACTTAAAAGTGCTTATAACTCGCTTATTATTGATCCTAGTGGTTTGGGATGGTAAACCAACATACAGGAAATCATGGGCTGGGAATCTTCTGTCATGGTCGAATTTCACCTTGGGCCCCTCCTTCAAGGTCAAGTGTGAGGACAGCCAAACTAAAAAGTGCTTATAACTCGCTTATTATTGGTCCTAGATGTTTGGGATAGTAAACCAACATATAGGAAATCATGTTCTGGGAATCTTCTGGTGTGGTCGGATTTGACCTTGGGCCCCTCCTTGAAGGTCAAATGAGGACAGCCAAACTTAGAAGTGCTTATAACTGGCTTATTATTGGTCCTAGAGGTTTTGGTGCATTGTCTTTACGGTGGATACAATTTGCATCGGTTCTCCGATGCGCTAGGTCTAGTTAAAACATGTTATTTATCCACCAAAAATACATTTCTGCAATAGAAAATAATAAATAAAATGAACAAAAGTTGCATAAAACAAGCGTTTTATGCCTTCCTGTATACTAGCTGTCAGGTTTTGAATCTCTTACTGAAACAGGAAGTAGGTCACTGACAATGTAATCAAAGATGGTGCCAGACTTGACCTAGTTTTGTGTCAGTTGAAACTGCCTTTTAAAGTTTTTATACAATAAATATTTGTTTAAGCAGTAAAATTGCCAGGTTTTTAGGCGGGTTGCGTGTAACCAACCCGCCTATTAGATTGATGTGTCCGACGTCTATCTGTCCGTCAACATTTTTGTTTCGGGATTCTAACTTGAAAACGATTTGTCCGATCAAATTCAAACTTGACAGAGAGATAGATCACCATCATAGCTAGGTTACTTTCGAAACTGGTGTAATTCCGTTTTTTGTCCGTTTGTCTGTCCGTCAACATTTTTGTTTCCAGACTCTAACTCGAAAACGCTTTGTCCAATCGAATTCAAACTTGACAGGGAGATAGATTACCATCATAGCTAGGTTGCTTTCGAAATTGGTGTAATTCCGTCTGTTTGTTTTTCCGTTTTTTGTCCGTTTGTCTGTTCGTCATTATTTCCGTTTCCGGATTCTAACTCTAAATTACTTTATCCAATCGAAGTCAAACTTGACAGGGGGATAGATCACCATCATAGCTAAGTTGCTTTCGAAATTGGTGTAATTCCGTCCATTCATTAGTCTGTTTTTTTGTTCATTTGTCCGTCCACATTTCCGTTTCCGGACTCTAACTCGAAAACGCTTTGTCCAATCAAATTCAAACTTGACAGGGAGGTAGATAACCATCAGAGCTAAGTTGCTTTCGAAATTGGTGTAATTCTGTCTGTTCGTTTGTCCGTCAACATTTACATTTCCGGACTCTAACTCAAAAACGCTTTGTTCAATCCAATTCAAACTTGACAGGGAGATGGATCACCATCATAGCTAAATTGCTTTCGAAATTGGTGTAATTCCGTCCCTTCGTTTTTCCGTTTATAGCATAGATATAATTATGTAACCTAGATTATAAGTTTTACATTTCTTAACACATCTAACACATTTCCCTTAACTGGGTGACCTAACATTTCTTTCCTTGTTTCTAAGTTTAATTACAGCAGTCACTAATCTTATTGCTGCCTGCGCAACCCGCCTTTTGGGGCATTCTGACCCTCTGTCTTATTTTTGTGTCGTGTTTATTATTTCGATATTGAAATGCTGGTACTATGTGTCAATGTTGGCAGTTCTGTGGGATAATCCATCGATATTGAAAGATCGAGCACCAATCCTTATACTAGATTCCTGTGTCTACCACTTGTAGGTATCCAATGGCCCTTGGCACACTTGGAGATTTGGAGGAACTGGATCCCACCCCTGGCAAACTCTCGGCTGAAGAAATATACAAGCTATCAGTGGATACAGCCAAGAAACACTATGGCAACAGGCATGTGTATCCGTACACCTATCAGGGCAGCTTTTACTATAGGAGAGGCTTGTATAAAGAAGCATTAAAAGCCTGGGCGGCCGGAGCTGAGGCCATTAGTCAGTGAGTTACTTCTGTTTATTTCAAAAACAGGAAAACTGAATCATATAGTTATTACCCCACAGCCCTTAGGGCTGTTGGGGCATTGTTTTCACCTATGATGTCCGGACGGGTGGGCGGGTGTCGGGGAAAAAGGTTGTCTGGCCTGTATCTCAGAAATCGTAAGGTGTATGAAGTTGATACTTGGTAGTGACATTGGTTCGGCGGTGTAGGTGTGCAACGTCATGGTGTGACCTTGATTTGACCTTCAACCTTGCCGTTGTGATCTTGAGTTTGAATATCTTGTCCGGGCTATACCTTGGAAACCGTAAGGTGTAGGAAGTTGATACTTGGTAGGGACATTAGTTAGGGGGCTAGGTGTGCAACGTCATGGTGTGACTTTGATTTAATATTTGACCTTGCCTTAGTGACCTTGACCTATAAAATCTTGTCCTGGCTATATCTCGGAAGCAGTAAGGTGTGCAACGTCATGGTGTGACCTTGATTTGACTTTTGACCTTGCTGTAGTGACCTTGACCTATAAAACCGTAAGGTGTAGGAAGTTGGTACTTGGTAGGGACATTGGTTAGAGGTTGTAAGTGTGCAACGTCATGGTGTGACCTTGATTTAACCTTTGACCTTGCTGTAGTGACCTTGACCTATAAAATCTTGTCCGGACTATATCTCGGCAACCATAAGGTGGAGGAAGTTGATACCTGGTAAGGACATAGGTTAGGCGGTGTAGGTGTGCAACGTAATGGCGTGACCTTGATTTGACCTTACCGTAGTGGCCTTGACTCATAAAATCTGGTCCGGGCTATATCTCGGAAACCGTAAGGTATAGGAAGTTGATACTTGGTAGGGACATTGGTTAGGCGATGTAGATGTAAAGTGTCATGGTGTGACCTTCATTTGACCTTTGACCTTGCTGTAGTGACCTTGAAATATAATGCCTTGTCCGGGCTATATTTCGGACACCATACCATGCAGAAAGTTGATATTTGGTAGGGACATTGGTTGGGGTGTCATGGTGTGACCTGGATTTGACCTTTGATCTTGCATATCTGATGCTATTTTATCTCTCTACAGGGATATGTGATACTATTTTATCTCTTATATCTCTCATATCTTTTTATTTATATCTTGGTTGATGCACCTTTGGGTGTCTTTTGATGTAGATTAAGCACTATTAAAGTCATATTAGAATTCATTAAGGGTTTTGCTTTTGCAACTTCCCATTGTAACAGATGGTATTGCATCAGGTGAGTCACAGGTTTGTCCCAACTCCACATATAAGCATGTATTGCCACATTTGTATGTATGGGTAATATTCAAAACATTCAAACCATAATTCAACCATCCATAATTGTGATATTTTTATTGACAGCTATTCTCCAGTTAAGAAATTTTACAGCTTCATAACTTTTAGTTTACTGAGTTGTCTTGTTTTAATACTTAATCCTTACATGCAGTGCTCTGAAAGTATCCCAATCTGTGTACTGTTTCACTACTTCTATATCTCATGGTGTTGAAAAATATTTCCCCAGGCTGTGGGGTATGGGCAACTCTGATGTTATTTTTTGGGGGTTATGAGATACCTGTAAACAACTGAAAGAATAATGCTTCATTTGATTGTCAGTTTCCACAGATTTAAATCACTTATTAACTTAGAACCATAGAAATCTACACATATATAACCAATAAACTAAAAGCCTTTTACAAACGTCTCCCTCACTCCATAGTCCATACTCATGGTTACTTGAATTCAGGCGGGTTGTCAGAGGGCGAGTACTCGGGGCTATTTTTTAGCACCCGTCCCAGCCCAGTCCATACTGTACGATGTGTACGTTATGTATGCACACTTGTGATTGGCTAATTTTATGATTACCTTGACACCTATGGGAAAACCCCAAGGTATTTTCTGTTTATTTTATATTTTTGCAAATCGGTTCTGTGATTTGTATTACTTATTGTCTCAAATTTTCGTTAATATTATTCTAGCCAGTACTTTATGTTGACAGAATGGCTGCAGAGAAATTATTTAACACATGTAAGTGACTGCGGACCACAACTGCAAATTTCCGTTTTTGTTCTGTTTTGTTCACTAACAAGTGGTTACAGAAATTAAAAACAGTGCCACCCTTATTATTTCAGATACCAAATTGTATGTCTGGGTATCCAGTCACTCATTGAAAAAATAGTCAGTTTTGCCAACTGATGGTTAAAGAATATGCATCAATCCAACACAGTTACAGTTCTTACTGTAACAATGCTCTTGAATAATCATTGTTTGAAAGTGTCGGTAATAATTGCAACTCAGGAGTGGCTTGCTTTAGATTTTATACAAATTTAGTATATTTCATTTTTAGCATTAAAAAACAATCTCCTTATTCCCCTGAGGAAAATTATACTATAATGAGGCTAATGGTGGTATCATCCACTTGTATGCATAAACCTTTTTATTTTTTATTTTTTATAGCTACAACTATAACAGGGATGATGAAGAAATTTACAAGGAGTTTCTAGAAATTGCCCATGAATTACTTCCTCATATAGTTAAACTTGCTTCAGATGGTTACTTGCTTGGTTCAAATCATCACAAGACGGCTAAAGCTCTTTTTGCAAATGATTGCCTTAATGATGTTGACTTCTTGAAAGATCCGGAAAATTTTGAGCTGATTCTGAAGTTTTACGATGGTATTTGTGAGTGGGAAGAGGGAAGCTCTACACCGGTTTTGCATATAACTTGGGCAAAACATTTTGTATTTTGCATATCCAAGTTTGGTGGGAGTATGCGTGAAGGAATAGAAATTGAGAGAGAGAATGGGGAATATACTTCAGAAAGTGATGATGAAGTGGACAATGAAAGGCCATTGAGAAGAAAATCTATCAGTACTCGCCAGAGGCCAAATGCTGAGGCATCAACAGTGGGTAGTAAGTCAGTAAATACCCATCAGTCAGAGCAAACAGGGTCAATAAGTACATTAAAAGAAAAGAATCAAAAGGAGGATTCCTCAAAAAGGGGTCGCGGCCGACCCAAAAAATCCACTTCTGACCATGTCACAAATGTTGCATTACAAAAATCTGTGGACGCAGAAAAGACTGATGTCACCACTGCAATGAAATCTTTTGGATTTGAGAACAACAATGACATTCCAAAGATTGTGTGCATTGGTGGGGAAGAAGATGATGGAGAAGAAGTGTTTGTGGATGACGGAAACAAAGTGGAAGAAGAGAAAATCAAAAACACTATAGCTGAACTGGCATCCAAGGTGGATATTGAAAGTGAGGAATCTCAAAACGAATCTACAGACTCAAAGATTGCAGACTTAGCAAAAGCATGCAGTGAATCTATCCTAAACCCTGACTTTCTGTTGGGCAGGGGAGAGCCGTTCACTACAGGGTCCTCAGTCACTGCTATGTTTAGTAACCCATCTACGTATTGCAAAACAGACTCCTTCCATGGCGATCTCACAAATAGTAAATACTATGGATCTCCTCCAGTCCCACTGCCAACCAGTGGTCTCTTACCTACATCAAAAACCACAGACAAATACACAGAACCCAAGTCCTCGATATTAAACTTGAAACAATCACCATTATTACAGCCCTTCACCCAGTCAAAACCTCCAGAGACTGAAAACTCCAACAGTAACCACCATCATCACCATTCCTTGATTCCAGAGAGAATATCATCGTCGAGTCCAGAGCAGAAAAATTTTATGGTTGAATCCCCATTGGAGGTGCCAACCAATGGTATTCATGGAGATGCTTCTAGTCCGATCTCAGCTTTACACGGCGATCTCGATGAGCCTCTGTCACCCATGTCGGGTAAACTCAAACTAAGGAGTGCAAAAATGAAGGGGTTGAAGAGTCTGCTGATATCTGAAAAGCTGAACACCAGTGCTATCAACTTGCAGCTCACTGCTCAGTCACAGGTCTTTTTAAAACAAAGCACTGCCACAAGGCCATGTGGCGGTAGTCGCACCGCAGTAACAAGGAAGCGGGTGAAGAAAGAGTAGATGGAAATGATTGGATATGGAATACAATAGATGGAAGTTATAATGTGATGCTTAGTGAAAATGGAGCAAGGACATGGATTTGTATCTCAGTTTTATGCCTAAGAAGAGTAGTTAATGGAATCACAGATTTTCAAAAAAGTAATAATTTCTCATGAAGATGGTGTCACAAAATTGAAATTACTGTTGGCAAAAATACACAAGATTCTAAACAATACAGTGACAGTTGATGGCCTGAGTAAAGTGAGCAAAGGTCAGTGCAGGTTCTCTGCATAAACAGGGATATCAAGTCTTGTTTTTCTATTCATGTTTGTTAGTGATGAAATATTGTCAATCAAAGGTGTTTGTTAAATTGGTACATATGTTGGTCTTATGGTAAAATGCTCTTAATATTGAGATATTGGTGATAGTATTCCATTCCTCTGGCAGAATTGCTGTTTAAGGTCTTTGTACTATTTGCGATATACTGTTCTAGTGTTAATAATGACTGTGTTTGCAAGAAGGTTGAAAATTAACCAAGTTGTCTGAACTGAATTGTTGACAGTTTTGAGGTCTTTAATTGTGAAACCTTTATCACTTGATTACCGTGTGTATAGAAGATTTAGTGCTATTTTGTAGTCTCAAGAATTAGTTTTTGTTGATAAAATATAAATATGTATCATATGTATATTATATATATACATACATGCTTTCATATATGCTTTTAGTGGTTTATTTATAATTATTTGTAGTTTTTATTGTTGTTGACATATTCAAGTACATCTGTTACTCTTAATATATGAATGGTTAAATTAGTTTACATTTTAGAAATATAGCATACACTCCTGTCTTAGTTATAAACGGAGACGCAAGCCAATGATGTTTAATCTGTTTTAACATGAATTCATTGTGGTGCAATGAGGAAAATATTTAACTCCCTCACATAGTGTTGGGGGGGGGGGGGGGGGGGGGGGGGTAGTCCTATATTTGCCTCAGTTTTATGGTACATCGAGTGTCTGGGTATTCTTAGGGAGCATGTAAACCCCATACCCTGCACAAAAGTGAGTATGGTAATAGATCTGTAGTTAATGTCAGGGTAAGCACTGGTAGTTAATTGTGTTTCTCATTCATGAAGCAATGAAACATTCACATCTTTTCAGTAAGCATTAGTTAAGGTCTTTATTTATTGTTTAGTGATTGCTGAATTTTTGTTTTGCTGATAATAGAGATAAAATGTATTAGTGTATATGCATTTTTATTATTATTATTATTATTTAGTGTATTGATAAATAAGCATTCACCATTCTTGCTATACACGTGTGATCTATTATTACATTTAAAAAGTGCTCTGGCTGTAAATACAGAGTTCTGCCTATCTGCTAAGTTTTAAGTTTACCATGTAAAACCATTATTGTAATGCTATTTCAGAAAGAAGGAAGAGATGACACAAAACATTCATTGCAAACTAGCCCAGCTAGCTCTTTCTGCACTTTTGATGTGTCTTTATGATACATTGAGTTAAAATCAGGGTTCCCACATCCTTGAAAATCCTTGAAAAAAATTGCTTCATTTTTAAGGCCTTGAAAGTGCTTGAATTTGGCCAAAACTGAATAAAATCCTTGAAAAGTCCTTGAATTTGTTATTGCCCAACATTTGCATCTGCATCGTCTAGTTTTACAGCTATGGCAGACTCAGCAAAGCATTTTTTGGGAGGAACGGATGGCTAGAAGGGGAGGTAAAGGAGGTCATGCCTTAAAATATATCCTTGAGAATTGTTGTTGTTGACCTTAAAAATCCTTGAAAAGACCTTGAATCCAGTTATGAAAAGTCTGTGGGAACCCTGATTAAAATTTAGGGATGGACCAGTGGCACTGGTATCTCTGTATCAAGATGATTTTACTGAAATGCCATGATGACACTTTACAAGTGCAGTCTTGATTGTCAGAAGATATAATTGTTAGAAAATTTAAGGTACCGTAAATTTCCAAAATAACGCCCAGGTTCAAATGAACGCCTGGTTCAAATTAACGCCTGGGTACCAAGCACACTGTTAACAATTTATGACACTGTTTTTATACTTCAAAAGAACGCCTGGTTCAATTTAACGCCTGGTCTGATAACCATTTGAAAATAATTAACGCCCGGGCCATATTTTGGAAAAATACGGTATTAGAAATTAACCCTATGTCTGAGGTGGTTATACACTTTTATCCAATATTTTTGGTGCATTTGGCGACTGTTGTACTGATGTCTAAAAATGAAAGTGCCGTGTATTTTTTCATGAGTTTCACTTCCTGATAGTGGGTCTATTCGATTGGGGAGGTGCGAAAGAAGAATCTTTTTTCGTAAACAAGGAATTGGAACGGTTTTGCATTTATAAGCAGGACACCAAAAAAAAAAAAAAAAATATGCTACTGACCCATCCCTAGTAGATGTTGATTTTTGAAATATAATTTCCGAGGAAAGTGTATAGTTTCAAGAAGATTGTAAACTGTAGTAAGGTCTCCATGGTTACAAGTTCTGTGTTATATCCCTGGGCTCTCGCCACTGTTGATAGGTCCCACTTTGGGTAAACATGGAGTTCAATTCTTGCCAAAAGTGAGTCTCTGAATGTTCACACAAAAGTCTAATAATAGGTAGCGTTACTGCATGTTTTTCACTATATTTGTGATTTACCACAATGAATAGTATAAGTGCCAGTAAGTCATCGTTCCATTTGTTGATTATTCGTCTTTGTTCAATACAATTTGGCACAAATTAAAAAAAAATTATTACATTATTAACATATTACAGTTCACTCAGGCTAAAATTCTTGGCTATAATCTGGCTTTGATGCATTTATACATGCTTTGAGATTATGACCCGAAAAACCTTTTTGTTCTTAAATAATTCAACACTTCCACTCTTCAGAATTCACCGCATTAAAATAATCAACAAGCTGATGCATCTCAGATAAGAGTGAGCTTGTTATATTTTTGTGATGCTGTTGACTCATAATATTTTTTGAAGGGCTCTTTTTTTTATTCCAGTTAAAAACCTGGCCTTCAGTATAAATTTGAATACCGAGCTTATCTATGAGAGGAGCATGCTATATTAACCATATAATAAAAAAATTGATACATTCTCTATCCCACAATAGGAGAACGATTCTTCATGCACAATTGGTCTATATTGCTCACAGGATATCCTATCCTTTAAATCTAATGTAAAAACCAACAAATACAATGATTTGTGGAATAACTGAAAAGATGTATTTCAAAGAGACTTTGTATCTCCATGAATATTTTTCTGAATGGCAACGTTAGTTGTGACGATTTCAGTGAAAAAAAACCACCAATATGCCACATTACCAAAGTACAATCTAATGTTAAATTGGCTGAAACAAAAATGCTGCATTTACTACTCTATACATATTTTTTCAAAATTTCTGTTATTCATTTTAATTATTTCCTGTATCTTTGTCATCTTCACAAGTAGATAATGTTAGTGATTTAAATATTATCATTTGTAAACTGTATTAGGAAACAATTTGCATTTGTCTGATAAGGCATTGGTAAATGATATTTGTAGTGCACGTAATACAAATGAGTTTTAATGAAAGCATTTATAACTCGTCACTGAGGTAGTACTTTTACATGGTTTTAATATACATACATATTTAAGATTTTACCTGTTTTAGTGCACTTTTTGCACATGTATAGTTAAACAAAAAAACATGTAAGTTTGCACTGAGGTTTTATGAGTCAGAGGAAACACCCTTTTTCTGGTGCAAAATACTGCAAATGTATGTTTTAAATAAGTTCTTCTTTTCAATACAGTGTATTGCAGGGACATTTGAGGGAATGTTTACAAGATCAGAATTGATAGTGTACTTCTTTGCAAATAATTAGTGTTACATAAATTGTGTACGTCTTTTTCTGTGTAAATATTCAGCTGTTTGCTTCTGTGTCTGTAAGGAAAACTCATATTTTCACACAAGGTCGGGCACTCACTTGGCTTGGTTCCCCTCAAAGATGATCTTTATCAACATTGAGACAATTGAATTTTCGCGATTTATTTGCTGACTTCTGATTCTGACTTCCAAGGCAAAGGTTAGTGCGCCCTGAGGCAATACTCGTTGATCTTTGTCGGATTCCTGCAATGTTTTGATACAGTTAAGACTGGTTCTACACATGAGGAGATTTTATTTTTAGTGATGATAGCACTATGTTGGTGTGGGGATAACAGGTGATCGGATATCCATAAATTGGCAGCCATCATTTATTGTCATTGGGAAGTTATCAGCATTTGTGTTTATCTGAAGGTAATGAGGAATTGGTGACAAATAATTGTCTTTTTCTTTTCTGTCTTTTTTTTCCATTATGAGAACGAAAACCCCTTGATAATGGTGAGTTACCTCATAAAGAAAATTTAAATCTTTTTAGCCATGTTTTATGTTTCTTTAAGCTTCTACAATAGCCATTATATAAGACCAAACTTTTATTTTTTTTTTGAACAAGTTATGTAATATTGACTAATGGCAAAGTAACACTGACATTGGATTGGTAAATTTTATAAGAAAAACGAAAATTTGAGTAATTTTTCTGTACCGGTGAATTGTACAACTACAGTTATGTGTATTAGTGATACGTGTAACCTTGAATAAACTGGCACTTGATTTGTGTGTTTTGTTCAGATATTTTGAACTGGTTTATCATTTTTCTTTGATATCTACTTTTGATTTATTCTTTATCACTGCTCATGAGCTTCACTTGATAATATATAAATGAATGTTTTTTTTTGTGTTAAATTTATTAACGATTCCTATTTTATTATTGTGTGAGGTGTCATGATGTCCAAGTGTGCTTGGAAAAATTCCTTAATTGTGATGGAATGTTATTTTAAGTTTTTAACAGATAAAAGTTTGCAAATTATGACATTTTGCAGGAAGAATTTTTGAAATTATTGAAATTTTTTTCTAAACAAAAAAGCCAGTTTAAGTATTTTGCACAATTTGTTTGGAAGACATTAAACAGATAACACAATATTGCAATGTAATTAAATTTTTTATAAGTCTAAGTCCACTCAATGTATGTAGAACCTCACCAGATAGACACAGTACTGGTTCAAGATATGGCTGCAGTGAAACCGGCTCGATTTCTATATATATTCAAGTTACTTGGTTATATTTGTACAGACTGTACTGTACATCAATAAGCAGGAACATCCACTATGTATTATGGCTGCCAGAAACAACTATAAAAGTGTGCAAGAAGTCGGGATTTACTTCATCTCAGTCATAGAATGCTTTAGATGACACAATATGTGTAACATAGAATCAACATTATTTATACATGTACAGACATTCTAGTCCTACATGCGTACACTAGTAACAAAAAGTGTTAAATTTTAATTTTGTGTTTAGTTTGACAAACAGCGCTTCTGAGTCGTCCATTATTAAATGTTATGTGATCTGTCATGAATATGTAATACATGTAAAAACACTAATATTGTTGTATATGTATGTCTTATAATGTATAACACTTTATACAACTATACTTAACATGTGTTATCTTAACGTCTGGATTGTCACTTGAAAAATTCTATACATATTTATATACATTTTAAGATTGTGGTGTACGTGTAGTTGAGTTTTTGTTGTATTGACGCATGGTACTTTGACATGTCAGTGTGCATACAAGTTATATAAACCCAACCAGAGTTCTTTTACTGGCATATGTAATTTTCCATCATATTTACAAAATCTCACTTTAATAGTCCATAGTATACAATCCAAATGTATTTGACAATTTCAAGCGGAGACATGAACTTATTTTATTTTAGGGATGAGACAGTGTTATAGTCTTCAGACCCTTTTGTTGAAATACCAAAGCTAATATTACGATAGATATATTATATAAAGATATTCTTACTTTTGCTCCAATATTTTAGCATATATTCACCATTTTTGTGACTTTGATAATATTGTTTTATGTTCATAGTCCCCCACCGCCCCTTACTGTTTTACCCTGTTTGATTGGTACAGCACTCAAAACAGCTAAGAATCCCTCAAACAAGAAGTGTTTTGCAATTGATGAGATACTTATAAGAGAATGTGTTAATATCTCATCTCGATTTGATTGTGGATTTTAGTTGCATATCTTACAAATGTTACATCACATTTGCTTTACCTATTTTTATTGAATAAAAAATTTACAGTGTAGAATCTTGCAACAACACTCTTCTTTGCCTCCATACTCCTGATATGACCTAATTAATAAGTTGGCAACACTATAAACAAAAATAGATCAAATTTATTCCATGGAATCTGACAAAATATACTGTTATATTTGAGCTTAAAGGGTTGAAGATGATTTTTTTCTCTCAGGTAAATGGAACTTAAAATCGAATTTTAATTGATAAATCTGTATGTACTAATATATGAGATATGCTCCATTTAATTGTAAAAAAGTTCTTCATGATTTTACAGTCAAGTATGATACAAGTAGATGTAATAAATCTATATAAATGAATATTGTAAGTAGTTGCATGCTATTTATTCAAAATTATCTACGTTTTTATTTTTGAACAGTTACGATGTGAGGTGTGTCAGAAAGAAGGACAGTTTTCTTGTAATATTCTTGGTATATTTAGATTTGTGTAGATATGTAGATAATAAAACAGTCACTGTTATATCCTATTCAGCAGCAAAAGGAAAAGACCTTTTTTATTGCGTTAATACATCCTATCCAATTGACAATTGCTTTACTGGTCGGCGCGACCGGTCCCGACAAACGCCAGAAAAAGATGTCCTGTATATAATACCGGGAGGAACGGTCAGGAGAGTGTATTCGCTAGGTGGCACATTGTTCTTCCTTGCTGTCTAGACAACGTGACGTCATAGCATCTTTTTCGTTTGGCGCGTGGAGAGTGTGGCCGTGTTTTCAATGAAGTCGTTTTTTGATCTCTACAGCGAATCTTACCTTTTAAATTTTACTTCCAAGTATTTCTTCTGAATTATCTACCATCATGTCGTCCCCAGGACAGAAACGCGGCACATGTGGTCATGTTATGGCGAGTTTTGACGCCCACTTCAAATGTGCAAGATGTCGGGACAAGGGGGTGGGAGAAGATGCCTGTGTTCTCAAGGACTGTACAGTTTGCAAAGGGTTTACCCCTGAGCAGATTCTGCAATTAGCCACCCCCACTTACAGAGAACGCAAGAGTAAAGAAAAGAAGTTGGTTTCGTCCTCCCCTGCTCCCACTCTCATGGACCCTTCACACGTGAGTGTGCTGGGTAAAGTGGAGGGGGACCAGGTTGTACAACCTGAAACCACACCAGCTGCGAAGAAGACGAAATGCAGTGAATCACCCAAGCCCTCTTCCAACAAGAAGAAATCCAGCTCTGGTAGCAGACCTTCAGCAGACGACCTGAAGAAGCTGGATGATAAGTGGGCAGAGAGGTTCTCCCGGCTGGAAGCAATGCTGTTAGCCAAGTCTTTCACAGTACCGGTTGAACCGGTTGTGAAACCAGCAGCAGAGGTCACCACCAGCCAGAAGCCCTTTTTTGACCCTGGTGCCAGCACCAGCAATCTGGCTAGAGAAACTTCCGGTCCCAGCCTTGTTCAGGCCACCGGTGAGGCTGTAGAGGAGATGCAGACGGCCACCCAGCCTCTTGAGGCTCCCGGTGCTGGGACAGCAACCCAGCCTGTTCAGGCCCCCGGTTCAGTCCCTGATGTACAGCCATCCGGTGAGGGAGATATCAGTGCAGCATCTGATAGTGAGGGTGACCAGCACAGTGTTACCGGTTCCCTATCTGATGAGAACTACCGGTACGGGTCACCAGACAGAGACCTCTCCAAGGAAGAGGTTGCAGATCAGGAACCTTCAGAGGAGGCAAACTACCGAGAGACAATGAGAGGTATTAGAAGCTTTATGGGTTGGCACAACATCCCAGAGTTCGAGACTGTGTCCTCTTCTGATGACAACCCCTTTGCCGGTGCACGTGTACAGCCAACCGGTAAAGTTTCAGTCAAGCTCCCGGTGGATGACTGGTTATGCAGGAAGATGGGAAAACTTAACCTCACCATCACAGAGGGGTACCCTGCAAGAAACACTGACACTGCTGGCCTCCTCAAAGATCAGTTTATCAAGCCACCCAGATCTTCCAGATGGTATGGGATGCATACTGAGAAGAAGGACTGTGAGAGCAACACAGTATGCACCTGGTCACCGGAACCGGCCAAACTCAACCATTCCTTCAGTAGGGTTGCACGTAGAAACCTTCCTTCTGCCCCACCCTCCCGGGCCTTCATCCAGGACATGCTCAGGTGTTGGGAGAGAGCAGCATGTGAACAGACGGTTATGTGTAACCAGGCTGCTGGTTTGTCAAGGTGTTTGACCAGAGTTCAAGATGCCATGTCTTCTCAGCTGAAAACCCTGCATCTGGACAAGAAACGCAAGTCTTCTGAAAGAACGAAGCAAGCTATTGATGAACTGGAATATCTTGTGACCTTCAACCGGTCAATTTCTCAAGCCATGGCCAGAACTATGCAAGATTTGTTGGAAGGGGTTTTTATCAGCATGGCCAACTTCACACTGGCTCTCAGGGACAGTTATTTAGAGTATTTACATGCCGGTGTCAAGCAAGATACCCTGAACGCCTTGAGAACGTCTCCTGTCCATCTCAACTCACTGTTCCCGGATCAGCTTATCACCAAGGCTGAGGAAGAGATCTGCAGAAGTGAGGAGAGACCTTCTTCTGGCCAGCCACACAGACATCGAGGACGTTTTCACCCTTATGCGTCTAGTGACAAGTCTGCTAGCCACCCGGACCGGAAGTCCGGTGTCCCCGCATGGAAACAGATAAGGAACAAGCAACAGTCAAAGAAAGGTCGTGGCAAAGCCTCAACATTCTCCCAGAAGCCGGCTAAGGGCTTCAAGCCGCGTAAATGACAATCACTGTGTAAATTCTGTGACCGGTCAGAAGAACTCTGTTTGTGTTACCGGTCAGACAGGCTTGAAACCACTTTCAGTTGTAGCCGGGGACAAGAAAGTGACTTTAAATTTGAATGTAGACTTTTGTGTTGCAAATGCTCATATTGTCACCAGGTTGCCACAAAGGAAAGGCAGAAATCCCAATTGTTGTCAAATGTACACAGAAATAAACTATGTGAAAGATGTTTCTTGTATAGGTCACTTGAGTTCTGTAAATCTTGTCACAAATGCCCCACCTGTTGTCACCAATCCACCTGTAGGGACAAGGTTACAAAAGTGTTGGGAGAAGTGGGAAGCCTTGGGTTCGAGTCCAAAAGTAGTCACCACACTGAGAGAGGGCTACATCCTCCCCTTCCGGTTCAGACCGAACTTAACCAGGTCACCAACTGTCATAAGCAACTACCACAACCCAGCAAGACAGTCCAATCTTTTAGAGGCACTGTATCAGCTGGTGAACAAAAATGCAGTAGAACCGGTAGAAAATCAAAACTCTCTGGGTTTTTACAACCGGCTATTTTTGGTTCCCAAACCCAACAACCGGTGGAGACCTATCCTGGACCTGAGCACCTTGAACACCTTTTTGAACACAGTCGTTCAAGATGGAGACCCCAGAGTCAATAAGAACCTCCCTACAGGCATGGGAGTGGGTCACTTCCATAGACTTCAAAGACGCGTACTTCAACATACCTATTCACAGTCAGTCCAGGAAGTACATGCGTTTTCACCTCCAGGGTCGGTCCTACCAATTCAAAGCCCTACCCTTTGGCCTCTCCACAGCTCTCATGGAGTTCACAGTGGTAGCCAAAGAGGTCAAACTCATGGCACTGCAGAGGGGTATAAGGATCCACCAGTACCTAGACGACTGGTTGGTGAGAGCCTCTTCCCACGAAACTTGTCTCCAACATACACAGAACTTGGTAGTTCTCTGCCAAAATCTAGGTTGGCTAGTGAACAAGGAAAAGTCAGAGCTGGTCCCAAAACAGGTTTTCAACTTCGTAGGTTACCAGTTCGACCTGAAAGAAGGCAAGGTCAGACCCACACCAGAGCATTGGCAGGCCTTGACCGACAAGATCCAGTCAATACTGTCCGGTCCGGTATGTCCGGTCCGACAGTTCATGTCCCTCATAGGTCTTCTCACTGCAACAGAAAAGCAAGTCCACCTAGGGCGACTTCACATGAGGCCCATACAGTGGCACTTGAAAAACAACTGGAGGGTCCCAGAATCACTAGACAAGATGATCCCAGTTCCCAGGTCGCTCCACCCCCACCTAAGGTGGTGGCAGGAGGAAAGCAATGTACTACCAGGTCAACCTTTACACCCTCTAAAACATGCTCTGCGAATATTTACAGACGCATCAAAAGAAGGGTGGGGCGCTCACTTAGACGAGCACACTGCAAGGGGAACCTGGTCCCTTCCAGAAAGCAAGTTGCACATAAATCACTTAGGGCTAAAAGCTGTCTTTCTAGCTCTAAAAGAGTTTCAAAACTTCTGTTGCAACAAGACAGTATTGATAGCTACAGACAACACAACAGTGGTTGCCTATATCAACAAAGAGGGGGGGATGAAATCGGGCTCCCTGTGTGGCGTACTGTGGAGAATCCTGTCCTGGTGCACCAGGAAGCAGGTGACCGTCAGGGCACGTCACAGCCCCGGCCGGCTGAACGTAATAGCAGACGAGCTATCCAGACTGGGCCAGACCATTCAAACAGAGTGGTCACTTCATCCAGAAGTGTTCAAAGCTATATGCTCCCGGTGGCACCAGCCACAAGTGGACCTGTTTGCCACCAGATTCAACAACAAACTACCACAGTTTGTTTCACCGGTTCCGGACCCCCAGGCATGGGCAGTGGATGCACTCAGCCTGTCATGGGAGAATCTGGATCCATACGCCTTTCCACCAGCAGCCATCTCGGGCAAAGTGGTGGAGAAGTTGCAGGACTACCCTTGCAACAGGATTATTCTGATTGCCCCAGGGTGGCCCAACATGCCCTGGTTCTGGGATCTAGTGGCAATGTCCAGTCAGATCCCACTGTGCCTGCCCAACATACCCAACTTAGTGTCTCAGCCTTTCAACCAGGTCCTTCACAGGAACCTGTCAAATCTGAACCTACATGCCAGGCTCCTAGAGCCTCAGCTATCAAGGAGCAAGGTTTCTCTGAGTCAGTGGCAGCACGAATTGTGGCTCCTCAAAGAGGATCAACCAGATCTGTGTATGAGGCAAAGTGGACCATTTTTACAAAGTGGTGCCTCTGTAATCAGGTGGACGTCAGGGCACCACCTCTGAAAGCCATTGCTGACTTCCTCCTGCACTTGTTTCAGGACAAGAAGTTACAACCAGGCACTATTGATGGCTACGGATCAGCTATTGCTGACAAATTGGGTAATGTCACCATTAATGTCAGCAAAGATGAGAATCTCACTCGTCTCCTGGATAGTTTCCATAGAGACAGACCCAAGGGCAGGAGGGGCATCGGCTCAGACCTTAGGCAGAATAAGGAGCTGGTCTTTGTCTCCTTCAAGAAAGGTTTTGACAAAGACATCTCTCCTGCCACCATCTCCTCATGGATCAAACAGACTGTGATCCTATGCTATGAGCTCTCTGACCAGGAGGCCCTCACCTTGCATCAGGTTAAAGCCCATGATGTCAGGGCCTTTGCTGCCTCTAAGGCTTTCCAATCAGGAGTCTCCTTAGAGCAGATTTTGTCAGCCTGCCACTGGAAATCTCATAACACCTTCACTCAGTTTTACTTGAAAGATGTTGCCTGGGCTGACTCAGAGCTTTTCCATCTAGGGCTTTTGTGGCTGCCCAACGGGTGCACCACCAGACCCAGAAATGAGATGTGTATATATATATGTAAATATGTACATACTGTAAATATGTTAAGATGTACATAATGTATAAAAAAAAAACAAAAAAAACACAAAAAAACTGTGACTTGCTTCCCTAGGGAAGTTTATTTCATGGGACTCAACTCAGCCTCTCTCTCTCTCTCTCTTTCCTTCTCTCAGAACCCTGAGGAAAGAAAAAGGGGGGGGGGGGGGGCAACGTCGGTAGACAACCGGTTAGTTGGTAGCCGACCTTGACCTTACAGGGTTCTTTGACCCTAGGTCAAATGGGCCTATTCAATTTGTTTTATGAG
This sequence comes from Sabellastarte sp. h YS-2021, assembly GCA_964017235.1. Taxonomy (NCBI): domain Eukaryota; kingdom Metazoa; phylum Annelida; class Polychaeta; order Sabellida; family Sabellidae; genus Sabellastarte; species Sabellastarte sp. h YS-2021. Next base: position 146,715,868 of record OZ024928.1, read on the forward strand.
TTCACTACTATGAGTTCACTAGTCCCTAGCAGCTTACTCGCCTTTCAAGCGGTAGTTATTCAGCAATTGTCCATTGCAGAGGATGTATTAACGCAATAAAATTGAAAATTTACTAAGTAAATTAAATTTTTATAAGTTAATACCCTATCCAATGGACAGGCAAGGCCCACATAACCGGCCCCGCTATCAGCTCACTAGGGGTCTTAATAGGATTAGACACGAAAAAGATGCTATGACGTCATTGTCTAGACAGCAAGGAAGTACGATGCGCCACCTAGCGAATACACTCTCCTGACCGGTCCTGCCGGTATTATATACAGGACGTCTTTTTCTGGCGTTTGGGAAGCAATTGTCCATTGGATAGGGTATTAACTTATAAAAATTTAATTTACTTATTAAATTTGCAAGTTTGTTTGTATTTTTATTTGGCAAAGTCATGTCTATTGTCCATACATCCTGTCTGTCTTTTTCTGTGACGCCGACCCCTGCAATATTTCTGATTTAATGATTATGATCTCTGTTTTTCTGGCATTATGCACCTTAGAGTCTTTCAATAGATGGAGATTAAGCCCTTTAAAAGTAATATTAGAATTGGAATACACCATTTTTTACATCCATGAATCAACTAAACTATTGCATGTTCGGTTTTTTTTCTTATGAAAAAAAAAACAACTTTTGATGTAATAGGTGATGGAGTTAATTCTCTTTCATCAGCTTCACCAATGGAACTTAAATTTGCCAATAAGAACAATTTGTGTAAAACCAAGTGAAAAGGCCTTCCATCGACTGCTTAGAACTTTAGAGGCATAGGCATATATAGCCTTCATCTGTAAAATGAAGAAAAATGCTGAATTCACCATTCATTGTCACATACTGGGAAATAATTCTGTAGCGTCTTAGTTTGGTAGGTTCAATTCTCACGTATACATGTGGGTAGGTTTATCAGACACCAGTTGCTTCAGTGTAGTATTCAGTTCTACAGCACTGGTTCATTGGTTATGATTTTGTCTGGGGCATTGATTATGAACACAAATACTTGTTTGAGCCAATGGTTTAAGTAAGAAGTACTGCATCACTAATTTGTTTGAATACGACGGCACATTCAACTGTTGAGTAATATTTTGTAAATTTGTCAGTATGTGTCCCAAGCTGTGAATTACAAATTGTAAAATTTATAATCCAAGGCGAGTAGGTGTTGTATTATCTAGTCACAAATTGACATGTAACAAAGGAGTTTGTGAGTGATGATGGTAACATTAAATCTGATGGAAATGGTTAAAGAAAAGGTTTAAACTTCCTGCATCCTTAAGCCGTGTTTGCACAACACCCTTTGTCTTTGATATATTCGGATATGGACCCTAAATAATGAGAAAAAAACTCCTATCAAAGTAATTAAGGTCTAACAATCTTAGTTGAGGGGATCTTTGCTTTTCTGCCAGTGACCTCTACCTGTCCAATGAAAGGTGGAGAAAACTTCAAAATGAAAATCATTTTGGAATGTATTGTTTCTGGTGCACATAGACAAATATGTTGTGTCAATTTTAACTTTATCAGATTCACATGAACCCTTGGCCAGTGTGTACTGGTCGTAAAGCCTGTACATTCTCCTTTTATGGTTTTAAAGTTGCTGTATATATATAAATATACTATATGTTGTGAAAGTTGAAGTAAATGTTTCTGAATCTACAAAAGTTATACAATGTACTTACATTTGTATCATTTCAAGGTACAATAAACTTATGTTTAATGAGTAAAGTAATGTTGAGGTTTATTTTTATCCTTTTTTTTTCATTGGCAAGTCATTTTCAGGAAATGATGTCCGTCTCTTCAGCTTTACATGTACATCATTATGTGAAGAATATTTTGTTAAATTGGGAACACTTCTGGCTTAATAGTTTGCTACTAACCTGTGTTATTAGTGATATGCTCACTTGAATAGAGTTTTCTTGTCTTTTATTTTCATTCTATATGTTCTTTTAAGACCAATGGTATTCTTAACAATTAATAACAAAGCAATGCTGTAATTTTGCAAAATGTTTGCAAATGCTGTGTGCACAGAAGAGTTTCATTGTTGAACCTAAAAAATTCACTGACAGTTGTGCAGTAGAGCCACCTGTGTGGTCTCAATAATGCTTTAAAATGGTGTATATAGACAAGTATCGTCAAAAGTATTAGTATCCTGGTTATGCATGGTTATTGTTATTGTTTGTACATGCAAGTTTTTGTCTGCTTCCGTAATTTCATTCATAAAAGAATGCCCAAATTGCTATTTTCCTCACTTCTATTCATTGTAATAACCGAGGAACTCTTATCCAGAAAATGCTTCGGCTGGAGTGAGACAAAATGTGAAATTTGTCACACTGCAAGTTTCACCATAGAGATGCCCCCCTTGAAATTTATTTACAAGAAATAAAATTCAGTGAAATTCTGCAGCAGATTACATTATGACCTAATATTGTCACAGGAAATCGAGGATTTGGTGAGATAACTTGTCTAATAAGCACATGTGAAAATACAGGTTTTTCTTCCTCAGTGGTGAATTCCACATACTATGGCAGATGTGTCATTTCACACTCCACAATACTTGTTCAGGAAATAAACTCCATTCTAGTATTTTTAACATCAGTTTATGTCCATTCAATTGGGTTTGCTCATTTTCATTCAATTGATCAAATGTCAAAGAGTCCTATCAAATATTTTTACACCTTTCAAAACTTATTATTTAAAATGTGAAGTTTTTCAGCAGTTCATTTGTACTCTGATGTATTGAGTTGTAAAAATTGTTTTAGTTACATGTCCTGCAAAAAGTTATGCTTTAAACGTAATTTTTTTTGTCAAGCTTACTTAGTAATTTTGTGATTGTTAACTGAAGTAAATTGAGTGGCAATGACAAAATGGATATTTGGTGCCTTTTTCATTTAAGTGAATCATCTATACAATCCTGTGCTAACAAAAGAATAAGTTTGTATGATAGCCAAAAAATGATATTTTTTTTTTTAAATAATAATGGTGCTTAATTGTTGAGTAATGATGTTCTATGTTTTACTTATTTCAAAAACGTATTGTCTAAAATTTCATTCCACTCAAGAACCCTTTTGTTTTCAAACAGATTTTCCCAAGATGAAATATTTTTGTAACAGGTCCTATCTCTTTTTGTGTCAGAATTTTATGGTGATTGTATTGTGAGTGCTAATAACTACAACCTGCTGGCATCTGCTAAATCAGTAAGTTGTGATGGATTACGATGATGTTGTGTCCCATGTCTGTGTTTGTAAGTTCTATTTCTGTCTACATTCTGTGGTATTCTCCAGCGAGAGCAATAGTTCAACCCAGTTTTATCTTTGATAAAATGTAACCAACTGAATTCAAGTCAGAATTCCATTTGACAATTTTAAAGAGATTTTCACTGTTTTTTTTTTCTGCAATCTTTGTACTTGCTTGTACAACAACAGTTTAATTGTGGAAAATAGTTTTTCTATTAAACATTGAATCAATTATGCTGGGCCATTTGAGTCTTCATCAACAGAATATTGCATCACTTGAAAGTGTAATATATTTTCAAAAACTATGTAAGCTAAATGCATTTAATTTATTGAAGAGAAAAAATAAAACTTGCACAGTATCATGTTTTCTTGTTTGAAACGACTCCTTTAATGCACATGATCTTCATTTCTTCCCTGTTTGATGGGTATTGAGAGAAAGAAATGAGAAATATACCCTAGGTTGTGACAGTTGTCACTAGGCCAACCTCCATACATTTCTTAAACATCTGGGAAATGCTTTTTATTGCGTTAATACATCCTATCCAATGGACAATAGCTTATCTGGTCGGCGCAGACCGGCCCGCCAAACGCCAGAAAAAGACGTCCTGTGTCTCCACCAGCAGGTCGGTCCGTAGTACTAGTGCACTCGACAGATGGCGTGTCGTACTTCCTTCCTGTCTAGACAGCATGACGTCATAGCATCTTTTTCGTTTGGCGCGTGCTAGTGCACAAGGAATTTTCTTCAAAGAAGTTTATTGAGTTTTTCTTCTACCATTTTGCGTTTTCTTCACTATTATTGCATTTCATTATATACCAGGACTATCATGTCTTCTCCTGGCCAACACAGAGGCGGTTGTGGGCACGCTATGGCAAATTTTGACACTCATGCTTTTTGTGCAAGATGTCGCGAGAAGGGTAAGGGGACGGACGATTGTGTTAAAAACCCCCAGTCTGCAAATTGTTCAATCTGCAATGCCTTCTCTGAGGATCAACGTATCCAGCTAGCCACTCCCTCGTATAGAATCAAGAAAGAGAAGCGGGAGGCCAAGAAATTGGAAAGTACGCCTGTTAAAGACACTGAGGCTTTAGTTGATCCTGCTAGCGTGTCCGTTATTGGGCCTATAGACAAACCCACCCCTGCTAAACCTGCTTTGGAAGCCCCGCCGCCTGACAAGAAAATAAAGAAAGACACCAAGAAAGTCGGTAAGAAGGATAAGTCACCGTCTTCTACTGTTTCAAAGCCCCCTTCTGCTGATGACAAGATAGCGGACTTAGATTCCAAATGGGCGGAACGTTTCAACCGGTTAGAGGCACTTCTGTTGAGCAAGAGCTTTGAACCTCAGTTTTCTGCTAACGTCAAAGTAACTCCGACCCATTCACCTCCAGCTTCAGTAGAATGGGTATCAGATCCTTTCATCTGACCCTCATCTTCCTCTGCTGCGCTTCCTGGAACTGGCTTCTCTGCTGAAAAGCATCAGCCGACCAGTAAAGCATTGACCAGTCAGCAGTCTTCAAGCAGCAAGTTTCCTGGTACGGGCTCCTCTGCTCATAAGCATCAGCCGGCCAGTCAAACTAAAACCAGCCGACCTACTTCATCTACCACCACTGACCAACCTACCCCGGCTGGAGATATTGGTACCGACCCGACTCCTCTCTCTCAACAGGGCAGTCACCGACCAACTACAGATGACTCAGGCTCTCCGGCCTTGCATAGGTCCAGACAGGACAGTTTCTCAAGCCTCTCTTCCAATGATGGTAGTGCACTGTCGGACAGGCCTCCCTTAGATTTATATGCAGACCAAGGGGAATGGTCTGAGGAACATTCAGTAACTGAACAGGACCAGCCCATATCTGAAGAGCAAACTTACCGGGACACCATGCAAGGTATCCGATCTTATATGGGTTGGACCCACATTCCTGAGGTCGATAACACCACTGCTACATCCGACGACAATCCATTCGCCGGACCCAAAACTGTCACCCCGGGTAAGGTATCCGTCAGGATGCCCACAGAAGAATGGCTCTGCAAAAAACTTGGCAAACTCAACCTCACTATAGCAGAGGGTTACCCGTCTAGGGGGTCGGAAGCCGGTGGACTGGCCAAGGACGTTTTTATCCGACCACCCCGCTCTCAGACTAAATGGTATGGCCTGCACACCGACCAGAAGCCTGAACCGTCCAGAATCTCCTCATGGCACACAGACGCAGTTAGACTGAATAGCAGTTACAGTCGCATAGCCAGATATACGGGACTGGGCTCTACTCCCCCTGCTTCACGCAAGATTTCTCAAGAAACCTTACGCAGATGGGAAAGGTCAGCCCACGAGGCCTCAGTTATCTGTAATCAGACGGCCAGTTTTAACCGTTGCCTGGTGAAGGTGCAACAGAACATGAAAGAGCAACTCAAAGTTCTGAAAGCCCAGAACAAAGGGAAAGGGTCGGCAAAGGTCTCTCCGGCTATTGATGAACTCCATTACTTACTAGATTTCAATGCTAGCATCTCACAGGCAGCAGCAAAGTCGATGGAGCATCTATCCGACTTCGTCTTCATCACTATGGGGAACCTTACTCTTGTCCGTCGTGATGCATATCTCAGTCATCTCAGGACCGGGATCAAGCAAGACACCCTCACAGCTTTAAGAACTGCTCCTCTTCATCTGTCAACTCTTTTCCCAGATGCTACCATCAAACGAGCTGAGGAAGATATAGCTCAGTTTGAATCCAAGGGGCAATCTACTTCAGGTCATGGCAAGGGTCGGTACCACCCATACGAACGCCCGGAAAGGAAGTCTACCCACACAGACTCTCTACCGGACAAGCCTGCATGGAAAACTATTGGGAAGAGACAGTACAGGAAAGGGAAGGGTCATGCTGCCTCATTCTCATCCCGACCTGCCAAGGGCCAGCAATCGTATAAATGACAGTTATTGTGTAACCAAGCTCCACACACGACTGCTGGCCCGGAGCAACACCCTTGCACAGACACTAGACACTTTAAATGTAAAGCTTCCTGTTGTTCATCATGTCACTACTGCGCCCGGGCAATCACAAAAGAAAGATTTAAGTCCCGGGCCAGTAAATTGTCAGTACAAGAAATGCAAATTAAAATCTGTGAAAAGTGTTTCTTGTGTCACTCAATTGTCTTATGTCAATCCTGTTACAAATGTACCAAATGTTGCCCCCAATCTAGCTGTAGGGGCCAGACTTCAGAACTTTTGGGAAACTTGGTTGGACCTAGGTGCCGGTTCAAAAGTAGTTCAGACCCTCAAAGAGGGCTACACCCTCCCATTTCAGATCCGACCAAAACTAGTAAGATTTCCAACCGTCATAAGCTGTTATGGCAATCCCCAGAGGAACAGCTACCAGCTGGAGGCATTACATCAGCTTATAGACAAAAATGCAGTCGAGCTAGTAAGAAACCAGTCATCTCTGAGCTTTTTCAACAGATTGTTTCTGGTCCCCAAACCCAACAGTCGGTGGAGACCGATCTTGGATCTGAGCAACTTGAATTTCTTCCTCAAGTCGGAGAAATTCAAAATGGAGACCCCGGAGACCATCAGAACATCCCTCCAACAGGGAGAGTGGATCACCTCCATAGACTTCAAGGATGCATACTTCCACATCCCAATACAGGAACAGTCCAGGAAATATCTAAGATTTCATGTTCAAGGGCAAACCTACCAGTTCAAAGCCCTACCATTCGGGCTTTCGACAGCACCACTGGAGTTTACTGTAATAGTAAAGGAGGTCAAACTGATGGCCATACACCGGGGTATAAGGATCCACCAGTACCTAGACGACTGGTTGGTGAGAGCCGGATCCTACCAGACCTGTCTCCGACACACACAAGAGCTAGTACAGCTATGCCGGAGGTTAGGTTGGATAGTAAACCTGGAAAAGTCGGAACTAGAGCCCAAACAAGTCTTCAATTTCGTAGGTTACCAATTCGACCTGAAAGCCGGCCGGGTCCGGCCCACACCGGACCGGTGGCAAACCCTCCAAGGGAAAATCTTGAACATTCTGTCTCAACCGACTTGTCCGGTTCGGCAGTTTATGTCCCTGATTGGCCTGCTAACAGCCACAGAAAAGCAAGTTTTCCTCGGCCGACTTCACATGAGACCCATACAGTGGCATCTCAAAAACAACTGGAGAGTGCCGGAAGCACTGGAAAAGGTCATTCCGGTGCCCAGATCCCTACACTCCCACCTAGAATGGTGGTTAGACGAAAACAATATACTACGGGGTCAACCACTGCACCCTTTAAAGCACGCACTGCAAATCTTTACAGACGCGTCCAAGGAAGGGTGGGGTGCTCATCTTGGCGAGCATACTACAAGAGGTCTCTGGTCGGTTCCAGAGAGCAAACTCCACATAAACTTTCTAGAGTTAAAGGCAGTTTTTCTAGCTCTCAAGGGGTTCCAGCACCTATGTACAGCCAGAATTGTACTAGTGGCCACGGACAATACAACAGTAGTAGCCTACATCAACAAGGAAGGGGGTATGCGGTCAGGCCCACTTTGTGCCCTTCTATGGAGAATCTTGACCTGGTGTACCAACCACCAGATAACCTTAAAAGCCCGACACATCCCAGGCCATCTAAATGTGATAGCGGACAAGCTATCCAGACTGGGTCAGACCATACAAACAGAATGGTCCCTACTTCCGGAAGTTTTTCAACAAATATGCAACCAATGGCACCGGCCTCAAATAGACCTATTTGCCACGAGGTTCAACCACAAGTTACCTCAGTTTGTCTCCCCAGTACCGGACTCCCTGGCTGTAGCAGTGGACGCACTTACTCTGCCATGGGAGGATCTGGATGCATACGCCTTCCCACCGACCGCCATATTGGGCAAAGTGGTGGAGAAGCTACTGGACTCCCCATGCAAAAGGATCATTATGATTGCCCCGGGATGGCCCAACATGCCTTGGTTTTGGGACTTGGTGACCATGTCCAGCCAGGTCCCCCTCAGCCTGCCCAACCTGCCCAATCTGCTGACACAGCCCTTCAACCAGATCCCTCACAGAAATCTGACAAACCTAAATCTCCATGCCTGGCTCCTAGAGCCACGGAAATCAAGGAACAGGGATTCTCTGACTCAGTGGCAGCGAGAATTGAGGCTCCTCAAAGAAGATCTACCAGATCAGTCTATGAGGCAAAGTGGACCATTTTTACAAAGTGGTGCATCACTAATCAGGTGGACTTCAGGTCACCACCTGTAAAGTCGGTGGCTGACTTCCTAATGTACCTCTTTGAGGACAAGAAGTTACAGCCCAGCACCATTGATGGTTACAGGTCTGCTATTGCTGATAAGCTAGGTAATACCACAGTCAATATCAGCAAAGATGAAAATCTCACCCGTCTCTTGGAAAGTTTCCACAGAGATAGACCTAAAGGGCGAAGAGGAATACCCTCCTGGAACCTCTCCCTGGTGCTACACCAGCTGACTAAGGCCCCATTCGAGCCTCTCAGGGAAGCATCTTTGAAGCATTTGACCTTCAAAACTGTCTTCCTTTTGGCCTTGGGCTCAGGCAAAAGAAGAAGCGAGATCCATGCATGGCAACACAAAAACATCAGACACCAATCCGATTGGTCTAAGGTGTCTCTGTTCCCATCTCCCAGCTTTCTCTCCAAGAATCAGCTGGCCAAGGAGGGACCGCAGAGTGTAGCCCCAGTGGTCATACCAGCCCTGGCTCCTACTCTGGATAAATCCCTCAAGTCTGACAGATCCCTTTGTCCAGTCAGAGCCTTGCGCTACTATCTGGACAGGACCTCAGATCTCAGGCAGCACAAGGAGCTAGTCTTTGTCTCCTTCAAGAAAGGCTTCGACAAAGACATCTCTCCTGCCACTATCTCCTCATGGATCAAGCAGGCTGTGATCCTATGCTATGAGCTCTCTGATCACCAAGCCCACACCCTGCATCAGGTCAAGGCTCATGATGTCAGGGCCTTTGCTGCTTCTAAGGCCTTCCAGTCCGGAGTTTCCTTAGAACAGATCTTGTCAGCTTGCCACTGGAAATCCCATAATACCTTCACACAGTTTTATCTGAAGGACGTGGCCTGGGCTGATTCAGAGCTCTTCCATTTAGGTCCTGTAGTGGCTGCTCAGCAGATCCACCAACCAACGAGGACCTAGAGGAGATTTGTAAATATGTAAATAGTGTATATACAGTTAAGAAGCATCAAAAAAAAAATCAGACGTGCTTCCTTCGGGAGGTTTATTTTCCTTCAAGGGACTGAACTCAGCCCTCTCTTCCCCTACCTCAGAGCAGGTCTGTTGAAAAAAGGGGGGGGGACGGGAAGTCGGTTTGGACCGGTTACCCGGCCTATTATTACCGACCATAGCCGTAAGGGTGTTCTGACCACAAGGTCGACCCAGGCTTGAAGAGTTTTTTGTTAATTATTTGAGTTCAACTAAGTCCCTAGTAACTTTCCCGCCATCCAAGCGGTAGTTATTCAGCTATTGTCCATTGGATAGGATGTATTAACACAATAAAATTGCAAATTTAATAAGTAAATTAAATTTTTATAAGTTAATACCCTATCCAATGGACACGCAAGACCCTCCCACCGACCCCGCTTTCAACTTACTAGGGGTCTAATTGGTTTAGACAACGAAAAAGATGCTATGACGTCATGCTGTCTAGACAGGAAGGAAGTACGACACGCCATCTGGCGAGTGCACTAGTACTACGGACCGACCTGCTGGTGGAGACACAGGACGTCTTTTTCTGGTGTTTGGCGGGCCGGTCTGCGCCGACCGGATAAGCTATTGTCCATTGGATAGGGTATTAACTTATAAAATTTAATTTACTTATTAAATTTGCAATTTTGTGTTGTTGTGATCCTTTTTATGTCAGGTGACCTGTCAGTCATCTGACATTTTGGCATCACTCTGTGGCGTTTGCATGAACATCTTTTACAAAATTACAAGGTCCAGAGACTGTTACTTTTAAAAGATACCTTATCCATCGAGGATGAGAAATTGTAAAATCCATGCAGATCTGACTGTTCCCCAGAGCCATTAGAAGAGAGGTACCCCCACCCAAAGTGTAAACTTTTCAACACTTCATCACAATTTTCTCATTGAATATTGAAGGGACTTCTCTCTTGCATGCATGTACCAGGCCACAGGTAGATTCTCTTTTATGAGTATAAGACCTGGATCTTTCTTAATTATTTTTTTTATGAATTGTTAAAATAATTTTTACTCCACTGCCCTAAAGGGCTGTCAGAGTATTCTTTTCACTGATGGTGTCCGAATGGGCGGTCGGGCAGGCGATCGTATGGGCAGCAGTAAAAAGTTTGTCCAAGCTGTATCTCAGGAACCATACGGTGTAGGAAGTTGACGTATGGAAGGGACATTGCTTAGGGGTTGTAGGTCTGCAACATCATGGTGTGACCTTGATTTGACCTTGCCGTAGTGACCTTGATGTTAAAAATTTTGTCCGGCCTATATCTCGGCAACTATAAGGTGTAGGAAGTTAATACTTGGTAGGCACATTTGTTGGGGGTTGTATGTGTGCAACATCATGGTGTGACCTAGATTTGATCATGCTGTGGTGACGACCTATAAAATCTTGTCTGGGCTATATCTCGGCAACTGTAAGGTATAAGAAGTTAATACTTGGTAGGAACATTGGTTGGGAGTTGTAGGTGTGCAACATCATGGTGTGAGCTAGGTTTGACTTTGCTGCAGTGACTTTGACCTATAAAATCTTGTTCGGGCTATGTCTCGGAAACTGTACGGTGTAGGAAGTTGATACTTCGTAGGGACATTGGTTGGGGGTTGTAGGTGTGCAACATCGTGGTTTGATCTTAATTTGACCTTGCCACAGTGACCTTGATCTTTAAAATTTTGTCCAGGCAATATCTCTGAAACCGCAAAGTGAAGGAAGTTGATACTTGGTAGGGCCTTTGCTTAGGGGTTGTAGGTGTGTAACGTCATGATGTGATCTTATTTGACCTTGGACCTAGTCATACTGACCATGAGTTTTAAAATCTTATCATTGTGTGGAATGGCTATCACAATAGCTAGGTGAGTAACAGCCACTTTTTCACATTTCAGCAGTTAGCATCATGAGTAAATGGCTGATGTCTTCAAAATTATTGCAGTTACACGATTTTTTCAAAGGTGTTGTTCATCTACTTTCTTGTGAACTATAACATAGTTAAGTTTCAAAGTTGTTGCTCGATGTATTGGTGAGTAATAGCTACTTGCTCACTTTTAAGCAGTTACCATAATAAGTGAATGGTTTCTATCTTCAAAAATATTGCAGATACACAAATTCTGAAAGGTGCTGTGCACTTATTTTATGAACTGTAACGTAATGAAGTTTTAGACTGATTGCTCAAGTCATGAATGAGTAACAGCTACTTATTCAATTTTTAGGAGTTTCAATAATGAAAAAAATGTCCTATATTTTTTATTATTGATCCTAGAGGTTTGTGCTTTAAAGACCATTTATGGGAAATGTGGCTTGCATATTTTAGTTCGATCTAATTTGACCTTTGTCCCTTCCTTCAAGGTCAAATGGCGATATTGATACTTTCAATGCCCTGTATCACTTTTCTTTTGAACCAGATTAACATGTTTAAACAATGTTTCAAAATGGTGCTTTATGCTCAAAAAGTGAGTGTTTCCCTTTATCATTGTGTCTTTGCTGGATCCTGGGTTCATAATTGTTAGCTCTGTCAAAACTGTGATATAAGCTGTGAAGCCTGCCAGATACCCCCCCCCCCCCCCCCCCCCCCCCTCCAAAAAAAAATGTCCTTTGATAAAATTTAAAATTACATTTGCTGTTTTATGTGGGTGTTCCACCACATGACTAAGGCTCCCAATTAAGGGTTTTTGAGGGTCGGTTTGAAAAAGTTTCCTTAGTCCCAGGCATCCTGTAAGGGTCGGTTGTGGTCGGTTGGGGCCGTGTGAAAAATCAAACATGTTTGATATTTCTCCCGACCCAAACCGATTATTTTTTCCCGCCATAAACAAAATGTCCAGTCCCAGGCTTCCCCAGGCCTCCTCAGACCACATTTACACAGTCCTATGTTGTCCCAGGCCGCCTGCGACCCTTAGTCCCAGACCCTTAGTCCCAGACCCTTAGTGTCTTAGTCCCAGGCCTCCTGCGACCCTTAGTCCCATTACAAAACAAGAATCGGCCATCTCACTCTGGGGAAGACTGGGGACGCCTCAGGAGGCCTGAGGACGCCGGGACTTAGTCGTGGGTTAGTCGGGGCTTAGTCCCAGGAGGCCTGAGGCATTCTGGGACCCAGTCGGTATGTCTACGACCAGTTCTTGCATCAAACCGACCAGAAAAATGGCTTAGTCGGTTCTTAGTCCCAGACCAGTCGGGGACTGTCTGGGGCCTCCTCGGGCTTCCTGAGGCCGATCTACTTAATCCCAGACTGTAATACCGATCCAGTATTCCTGCCGATTTTATCTTTTTTTTCACAGATTGTCCACGATTAAGGGTCCCAGACAGGATCGGGGCTTAGTCCTTTGGTGGAACAGGGGCATTACATTTATCATCCCCCATTTTGTTTAAATAATAAGTAAAATAAGTCCACATTTACCTTAAAATGTGCTTTCAGTGCACTTGTTTATACATCAGCCCTGTGTGAATTCACATGATTTGCAGACCTGGAGCGAACTTACAAAAGTGTTCAAATATGAATACAAATACTTTTCATTTCCATGAATACAAATAGGAATACGAATACACCAATTTCAAATTATTCAAAGACAAAAATGAATACTTTTTGAAAATACATTTATGAATATTTTTATCGAGACCCCCAAAATATTTCATACAATCATCATTAATAATTTTACCTTTCTGAGTAAAATGTACAAACATGAAAGCACAATTCAGAAAGTGATGGTTCACATCAACATCATATTTGACAACAATTCATTTTTGCTCCAAAATCTGAATATTTAATCTGATAAACATGACCTACTCAAAAAGAGTTCTTTTTTTCGAAAAGGACATCTTTTTCGATGTCCATTTTGTATTTAACTGAGATAACCATTATTTTTCTAAATCTTTATGATGGTATTACTACTGCAACAAGCCTGTCGCGATAGGTGCCCATCACAATTTTGCTCCGACAGGACACTATCATTACTATGTTATACAACATTTACTGGTTGAAAGTATTTATTAAATATGTGTTGTTAGTTTTCCTAGGAACAAAGTGGTAGACAGAAAATTTCATATTTACATCTAAAACTTGTCGGTACAGGGGAAAAAATCAACTAAAAGTGAAAAGTTTGAAATGTATTCATCAAAGTAAAATGGCAAACTTGACACAATGCATGACATATTTATTATTTTTACCACACTTGCAAAAAAATTCATTCTTTTGACAAAGATGATTTGAGATGTTTTCTCAGAAATATTCTAAGAAAATTCTTGGAATAAGATTATTCCAAGCATACTAATATTACTGAAGAACGAACCTGGTCGGTATTTGATCCAGTGAGGGTTATATTAATTCACTTTTCTGGTACTTTAGGGTCCCATATTTATATCCCTAGGCAAAAGTTTGAGATTTTTTGTTTTGGTCATATCCACCCACAACCATGGTGCATAATGACTTGTTAGTGTGATAACTCAAAAATGCTCTCAGATTTCATTCAAATTTGGCACGCATTCCAGAGAGGAAACTCCATTTCAAGGGTAATATTAAACTTCCAATATTACAGATTGAATGAAAGATTGAATATGAACCCTTCTTTTGTTTGGCGTGAAGACGAGTGGATCATCTATGTTTTAGGAGATATTTTATTTTCAATATATTCTACTTACTGAGTGTGTTTAGTGATTTATTGTGTCAGAAAATTAGTGTCATGAAGCGGCCTGTCAGGGGTGCTTATTTGTTTTCACGTACGTTCGACTGATCGCCGCTGCCGGATTATGGTCTCCTTTGAATAACTTCTTGGGCTTTCAAATTTTTCTTTCCTTCTTATCTTTCTTTAAAACTATAGAGGCGTCAAACATTTTTTGGATACTTAAGCATTTTTCAAAAACACCCCGTCATTGCATTCCGTAAAAAAACACTTACCTGTGCTATAAAATTTATCCGGTACATTCTAGACCTAAATCCGCCTGAATGGGAGGCGTTTTATTTTCGTAAATTTTTTTAAATGGGTACTTGGTCTGCACCTCAACAATGGTCAGGATTTTGGCGTTTTCTTGGAATAACTTATTCAGCTACATTTTGATAATCTTTCACATGCCGAAGTTTTAGCCCTGCATCTGCAATCTTATGGTTACCTTAATGTCAAAAAGGGGTTTTTAGCCCTCCAGTTCACTTAGTTTTTACCCCACAGCCCTTAAGGGCTGTCGGGGTATTGTTTTCACCCATGGTGTCCGGATGGGCGGGTGGGCGGGTGGGTGGGCGTACAGCGGGAAAAAGTTTGTCCAGGCTGTATCTCAGAAACCGTAAGGTGTAGGAAGTTGATACTTGGTAGGGACATTGGTTAGGAGGTGTAGGTGTGCAACGTCATGGTCTGACCTTGATTTGACCTTTGACCTTGCCGTAGTGACCTTGAGTTTGAAAATCTTGTCCAGGCTATATCTCAGAAACCGTAAGGTGTAGGAAGTTGATACTTGGTAGGGACATTGGTTAGGGGGTGTAGGTGTGCAACGTCATGGTGTGATCTTGATTTGACCTTTCACCTTGCCGTAGTGACCTTGACCTCTAAAATCTTGTCTGGGCTATATCTCGGAAACCGTAAGGTGTAGGAAGTTGATACTTGGTAGGGACATTGGTTAGGGGGTGTAGGTGTGCAACGTCATGGCGTGACCTTGATTTGACCTTTGACCTTGCTGTAGTGACCTTGACCTATAAAAGCTTGTCCGGGGTATATCTCGGAAACCGTAAGGTGTAGGAAGTTGATACTGAGTAGGGACATTGGCTAGGGTGTGTAGATGTAAAATGTCATGGTGTGACCTTGATTTGACCTTTGACATTGCCGTAGTGACCTTGACCTATAATCCCTTGTCTGGGCTATATTTTGGAAACCATAATATGTAGGAAGTTGATATTTGGTAGGGACATTGGTCAAGGGTTATATGTGTGCAACGTCATGGTGTGACCTAGATTTGACCTTTGATCTTGCATATCTGATGCTATTTTATGTCTCTAAGAGGATATCTGATACTATTTATCTCTCTTATATCTCTCATATCTTTTTACTTGAATCTTGGTTGTTGCACCTTTGGGTGTCTTTTGGTGTAGATTAAGCACTGTTAAAGTCATATTAAAAGTCATTAACTGTTTTACTTTTGGAACTTCCCATTGTAACAGATGGTATTGCATCCAGTGAGCCACAGGCTTTGCCCCAATTCCACATAAAAGCATGTATTGCTACATCTGTATGTATGGGTAATATTCAAAACATCCAAACCATAATTCGACCATACAACTGAAAATCAAAATGGGAGAAGTCTTAAAGCATCATAATTTTTTGTTTACTGAATTGTCTTGTTTTAATACTTAATCTTTACATGCAATTTCTTTCTCTTAGATGTTATTTTCTCTACTTAAACATTATTTGGACACTGACACTGCTCTGAAAGTATCACAATCGGTGTACTGGTTCACTACTTCTATATCTCATGGTGTTGAAAACTATTTTCCCAGGCTGTGGGGTACGGGCATCTCTGATGCTATTTTTCATTTTTTTTTCAACCAAACTTGGCATATATATATTAAGATTTACCAAGTGAGTATCCTGACTTTATGGTGACCTTAAACTGTTAATATAATTGGAGCTATGCCCCCCTAAAGTCATAAAATTGGAATAAAGCCGTCTGGCCCCTTTCTTTTTCCATATCTAACGTATATTGATATTGAAGTATCAAAAGAAGACTTACTACCTTATGATTTAAATATTAATGATGTTTTGGCTATCTTAATCTTAAAATGTAGGGTTTTCAGCCCTAAGCTCAGTTAATGTTTAAATTTTTAAAATAACACTTGGCACATTTATAAGGGTTCTCATTTTATGGTTACCTTAAAGTCGCAGTATGAATGAAGTTACGATCACCTTACAGTGAAAAAACGAAGTTTTCAGCCTCCAGCTATCTTATTGTTCAACAGACCTCAGCTAAACTTTATGCACTTATAAAGGGTGACAAAAGAGACATTCTTATTTTATGGTCACCTCAAAGTCCCAATATGAATGAAGTTATGGCCGACTTGTAGTGGAATTATGGAGTTTTTAATCTCCAGCTATGGTATTGTTCAGCTGACGTCAATTAAATTTTGCACACTTATGGAAGATGAAAATAGGGACATTCGTATTTTCTTTCCACCTTGGAGTTCCAGTACAAGTACAGTCATGGCCATCTTGAAGCAAAAATGAGGGGTTTCAGCTCCCACCTGACTTACTTTTCAATGACATTAGTTCAACTAGACACATTGATTAAGTTTAAGGAAGACTTTTAATGACCTTTTTACTTATAATTCCTGTATTTAAGACACTCTGACCAACTTAATATAATAAATATATAGTTTTTGCTCCCACCTCATTTATTTTAAGACTTTTTAAAACTACACCTGCCACATGTATAATTAAAATAATATTTCTGTTATCTGGCAAAGCTAATCTCATAATGTTTTTGAAGTTATGGCATCTCCAAAGAAAAAAATGAGGTATTTAGCATGTAGTGATGTGGTTATTAATATATTGGAGCTGATTAGTGTTCATATAATATAAATTCCCAATTTTAGGCACATTAAAAATTTTCCACATTCTTCTGATTTCATTCTTGTGGAATTGTGTGGATATGACTTTTCCTTTTTGGGGAAAAAAACTTTAATTAAATCAACTTTTGTTTAGCCGCAAGAGTTGTTGATCTAGCTACTTCACATACACAATTCACATACACAATTCACATACACTATATAAATTGGTCAAATGTATATGTTAGGCCCCAACTCGCGATCGGGAACATCTCGAGATTGTCCTTGCCCAAACTCAAGATCTTGAGTTTGGGCAAACATCTCGAGATTGTGCAAAACATCTCGAGATTGGGCTGCACAAACTTAAGATAAGTTGGAATACATGGAAAGGTCTTTGATATTATAATTAAAGGGTCTTGTTTGTGTGATGTGATTCCCTTAGATCTTGAATTGCACTTCCACATATATATTCTATATATTGATATAATATATTGCAATACATGGAAAGGTCTTTGATATGATGCCCCCTTTTGTAGATTATCAATTGCACTTCTATAATTGTTGTTGTGTTGTCAGATGTCCCCCT
Organism: Sabellastarte sp. h YS-2021; assembly: GCA_964017235.1. NCBI lineage: Eukaryota > Metazoa > Annelida > Polychaeta > Sabellida > Sabellidae > Sabellastarte > Sabellastarte sp. h YS-2021. Next base: position 146,733,413 of record OZ024928.1, read on the forward strand.
ATCTGTAGATTATTAATTGCACTTTTAGAATTGTTTCTTATGTAGCACTGAATCTTCATGTTAACATGAAATTAAAGAGTCTTGTTTGTGTGATGTACTTCTCTTAGATCGTGAATTCACTTCTATAATTGTTGTTGTGTTGTCAGATGCCCCCTATCTGTAGATTATTAATTGCACTTTGGGAATGGTTTCTTTTCTAGTACTTAATCCTCATATTTACATGATCATTTATGTGGATTGATATTTACCCTAAATTATAATTCTTATTAAATTTAAAAAGGGAGTTACTTGCAATAACATCACAATTATAATTCTTTAATGGTTCAAATTGAATAACTTTCAGTAGGCCTTGATTACAATTGTTTTTTCTCAGGTGTGTATAAAAGATAAAAATCAGTGGAATCATCCAAGCTCAAACTTTATTAAGTTCCTCCACGTCAATGGAAACCACTGGATAACCATTTCAAATATTGGTGTGGGAAAAGGGATAGTAAATATCTATGACTCGTTACAGATGAACCCAACAGCCAAAACTGAGAATCTAATAGCTCAGTTCATCAAGAGTGACTTTTCCAAGTTACTTCAGCCAGTACAGAAACAAAAAAATGGATATGACTGTGGGGTTTTTGCCATTGCCTTTGCCACCTCAATTCTGAATGGGGATGACCCAGCTGCTCTATTATACAGTACAGGTATGCGCAAACATCTGCTAGAATGTCTCATAGCCAAAGAAATTACACCCTTTCCTTCTGACAAAACAAACCCAGGGCTTCCAATAGTGCAGGAAACCAGAGAGTTGGGCTGCTATTGTAGAGGTGTCATTCAACAATTACCTTCTGTACAGTGCACACTTTGTAGTTTGAAATGCCACACATCATGCATTCCATGTAGAGCACCACGCAACTGGATCTGTGAGACATGCAAGAGACACAAATGATTTTACTTTTAATTTGTATAAATGTTTTGACAGACATATGGTAAAATAAATAAATGAACTAGTTATACAGAAACAAAGGAAACTTTATTGTGATTTCCTCATATTTATGTTGTCTTTTGTGTTGTGTATTAATGTTTTAACAAATGTTGTAATAGATAAATGTTGTAATAGATAAATGGTGAATAAATGAATAAAAACATAATTAAATAAATTAATTATACAAAAGATCAAAGGATTCATCATAATGCAATTGCAATTCAATGTAGTAAGGAGTGCCAAATATCAAAGAGCTCAGTAATTATAATCAGCCAATCAGAGACCAGAACACCATAACTGATTAGCAAATCACAGCCCCAGACAAATATCTTAAGTTTGTGCAGCCCAATCTCGAGATGGGAGTCCCAGACTTGACTTCTTTCAGAAGAGGACTGGAAAAAAACACTTTCCTCCAACTCTGTATTTGCTTTATTTGTGATATCTATCTGGGGGCAGACTCATGGCAAGTCCCACTCATCACTGATGCCCCACTGTGCTTTGTTAATATTTGTGTGATTACATAAGGTGTCTGCACACTGAGAGAAAAGGTTGATAAGGGATATCAAGATGTATTCATTTCTTTTCATTAAGGGATATGCTTACAGTAAATCTTTTTGGGGGTAAACAATTCAAACAAGGACATTTATCTTTAGGTTCATGGAAGGAGAGCCTCGTGGAAAGAATGACTTGTCTATTTTGTGAGAATGGAAAAAGCCTCAATAATATGTAAAACCCTTGGGCTTTTATGATATTCAGATATAGAGTCATCTGTGAATTAAAAATGTTAACAATAACATCTGACAACATGACTTTGTGTATTTTACGATTATTTTAAGTATATTTATGTTATAAAAATAATAAATAGCAATGAATTTCAGAGGCATAAAATTTCTCAAAGATATACAACATATGAATGTCCCTATCTATAGCCAATTATAGTTTACTACAGTGTATCTTTATCATTATAAATCTAGGATTAAATATCTCCTGGAAAAAACTTAAGATCCCAAATTTACAGCAAAAATGATATATTCTTTTCATAAAATATACCACTCTACGAAACACAATAAAACTCACATTCTGCTTACAGTCTAATACTGCAACTGATACAGTTTTTAGATAAACCACTTTTCCATCAGATACAAAAGACAATAAAGCTTACCTTCTTACAGTCTCATACCACAACTACTACAGCTTTATTAACTCAAGTCTCCATCCGGGCTGCTCGTTTTTGTTAGCAAAAACCTTTTTCTAGTTGCTATGGCATCTCCTGGTCAATGTCGCGGATTGTGTGGCCATATAATGGCTGGTTTTGACATGTATGATAAATGTGCCAGATGCCGTGATAAAGGGCTAGGCTCTGATGCCTGTATAGTGGGAGGCGTGATATGTAAAATATGTGATGGATTTACTGATATTCAACGAGAAATGCTGGCTACACCCCAGTACCAGATACACAAGGACAAGAAGGTTGGGATCCTGGTGTCCCCTAAAGATGTGACAGTGTTGTCTCCAGTTAATTCAACTCAACAGCAAGATGCGAGCAGCACTGCACATGCACAGCCTTTCCCCGAGTGTAGCAAAACTGAACTGACCAAATTTGTTTCCAAGAAAGACTTTAATAACCTCAGTCAACAGTTAGATGAGAGATTTGCACGCTTTGAAGCACTGTTATCAAATGTTTCAATAGAGTGAAGTTCCAGCAATGTGGCTCCCTAGTTATCACAAACAAGGTTCAAATCTATCAAAAGGTCAGTTTCTGCACTTGGGTCCTCTGAGGCGAAAATCCAGACAGGTACACAAAGTCAGTCCTCTAGAGAGGCCTGCATCCTCAAGTCTTGTTGTGACTCCTGTACCTTTTGCTCCTACAGGAGACATCTTTTTCAAGGAAGCGTCTCTTCTAGGAATGCCTCTTTCCTGCCGAAGCATGTAGGAGGTGTTTCTTCTGTAAGTCAGTCCGCTTCTGTGGCTAATGTAAGAGATGCTCCGGCTGTTGTAACCTCTCCTCCTATAGGGGGCAGGCTGCAGGTTTTCTGGCAGACCTGGGCCTCTATGGGAGCCAGTCCACGGGTGTTGTCCATTTTAAAGAACTGTTACACCCTCCCTTTTCAGACAAAGCCTCCACTCACTCGGGAACCTTTAATTCGAAGCGGCTATGTGACTTCTGTCAGGCAGAACCTTTTGCAGGAGTCAGTTCGGTCTCTCCTAGCAAAACAGGCCATCAAAAGAGTACACAACCCGTCCTCCCTAGGGTTTTACAACTGCCTCTTTTTAGTTCCAAAACCAAACGACAGATGGCGGCCCATTTTGGATCTCAGTGCTCTGAACCGGTTTCTGCATGTGAAGACCTTCAAGATGAAAACTCCAGAGTCCATAAGGTTGTCTCTTCAGCAAGGGGAATGGGTCACATCGCTCGACTTCAGTGATGCTTACTTATACATCCCTATAAACCCGGTTTCCAGAAAGCATCTACTGTTCCACCTGGAAGATCAAACTGCAGTTTTGAGCCTTACCGTTCAGCCTCTCTACCGCTGCTATGGAGTTTACCATTGTGGTCAAGGAGGTAAAGCTCATGGCTCAGGCAAAGGGAATCCGTTTACACCAGTACCTAGATGGCTGGCTAATACGGAGTCAGACCAAAGAATCCTGCTCTTACCAGACACAGGCCCTGCTGACCCTTTGTCAGGAACTAGGTTGGGTCGTGAATCTTCACAAGTCCGAATTGGACCCAAAGCAGGTCTTCGACTTTGTAGGGTACCGGTGCGACCTGAACCAAGGAGTAGTCCTACCCACTCCGCAGAGATGGCAGATCTTGAACGATAAGATACACTTTCTCCTCAAAAGGCGATCTTGCTCAATCAGGCAGTTCATGTCCCTCATAGGTCTCCTGATAGCAACAGAAAAAAAGGTGCTGTTAGGAAGATTACACATGAGACCCATTCAGTGGCACCTCAAACGGAATTGGCACATCCCAGAATCGAGAAAAGCATTCTGATTCCCGCCTCCCTTCACCCTCACCTGAAGTGGTGGCTACAGGAGGACAATGTCCTCCTAGGGCAGCCCCTACACCCTTTGCAACACACTCTACAACTGTTTACCGACACCTCAAGAGAAGGCTGGGGCAATCACTTACCGCAAGAGGTTTATGGTCTCTGCCCGAAAGCAAACTACACATAAACATGTTAGAGCTCAAGGCCGTGTTGTTGGCCCTAAAAGAATTCCAGGACCAGTGTCCGGGACAGGTTGTCCCGATAGCCACGGACAACACCACTGTGGTCTCCTATATAAACAAGGAGGGCAGTATGAGGTTAGGATCCCTCTGTGCTCTATTATGGAGGCTCCTGTCATGGTGCAACCACAGGAACATCACACATCAGGCGCGACATATTCCGGGTCGCCTATGATTGCCGACAAGCTTTCTCGTCACAATCAGGTGATCCAGACAGAGTGGTCCCTTCACCAGGTCTTCAACCTCCTTTGCCAATTGTGGTACTCTCCCGAGGTTGACCTGTTTGCAACCAGATACAACAACAAGCTCCCCAAGTTTGTATCTCCAGTCCTGGACCCTCAAGCTTGGGCCGTGAATGCTCTAAGTTTCTTCTGGGAGGATCTGGACCTGTATGCCTTTCAACCAATTCCCCTCCTGGGCAATGTGGTGAACAAACTCCTGTCTCACAACTGCAAAAGGTTAATTCTCATCGCCCCGGGTTGGGCCAACATGCCTTGTTTGCCTGCCTCAGCACCCCAATCTGGTGGTGCTACCGTTCAATGGGAGCCGTCATAGGGATCTGGTCGGTCTGAACCTTCATGCCTGACTCCTAGGGTCTAGGTGATCAAACAACAGGGATTCTCTGACCAAGTGGCAGCAAAAATTGAGGCTCCTCAAAGACCGTCAACCAGGGCTATCTATGAAGCGAAGTGGGCCCTTTTTGTTCGTTGGTGCCAGTCAAACCAGGTGGACTTCCGGTCACCTTCTGTCAAACAGGTAGCAGATTTCCTCCTGTACCTGTTTCAGGAAAAACAATTGCAACCCAGTACCATTGAAGGATATCGGTCAGCAGTAGCTGACAAACTAGGCCACTCATCTTTAAACATCAGCAGGGATGAAAACCTTAATCGCCTGCTAGACAGTTTCCATAGGGACAGACCCAAAGGTCGGAGGGCCATTCCAGCCTGGAACCTCTCTCTCGTCCTTCATCAACTCACTAAGGCCCCTTTTGAACCTCTAAAGAAGGCCTCTCTGAAACACCTTACTTTTAAGATGGTTTTCCTGTTAGCCTTGGGCTCGGGCAAGCGCAGGAGTGAAATGCACGCCTGGCTCAACAGAAATATCAGGCACCAAGCAGATTGGTCCAAGGTGTCCCTTTACCCGTCTTCCTCCTTCTTGTCCAAGAACCAGCTGGCTCGGGATGGCCCAGATAGTGTAGCTCCTGTGGTCATTCCTGCTCTAAGCCCTTCCTTGGACAAATATCTTAAGGAGGATAGGTCCCTCTGTCCAGTTAGAGCATTACGCTATTACCTGGACAATACACAGGAACAGAATAAGGAGCTGGGTTTTGTCTCCTTTAAGAAGGGTTTCAGCAAGGACATTTCTCCTGCAACCCTATCGTCCTAGATCAAGCAAACTGGCATACTCTGTTATCAGCTTTCAGACCAAGAATCTTTGGACTTGCATCAGGTCAAGGCCCATGATGTAAGGGCCTTTGCAGCTTCCAGGGCTTTTCATGGAGGGGTCTCTTTAGACCAAATCCTGTTGGCTTGTCATTGGAAATCACATAACACCTTCACCCAGTTCTATCTCAAAGACTTGGCCTGGGCTGATTCGAAGTTATACCATTTAGGTCCTGTGGTGGCTGCTCAGCAGATTCACCAGTAGACCACAGTTTGAGCCTTGATGTATTATATTGTACATACTTCATTTTCGTTCCTTGTTCTGTTTTTTGTTTATTTTCTTGCCCTTTAGCTCTCATTGCTCCTTCATAAGGAGGAATCCATGGGGTTTGCACCGTCCCCTCACGTTGTGTGGATATGGCCTAGGGTTTTTTCTTATCTTATTCCCCTGTTCCACCTCTTTCAGTGAGGAGTGGAAAGAAAAGGGGGGGGACAACCGGTCCGGTCACACTGACCCACCGTTCTGTGCCCTGAACCCCAAGTTAGGTGGATAAGTTTAATTTCTGATTGGTGGTCACCCCAGTCATCTACCCGCCATCCTTTGGGTAGTTATTCTGCTGGAGTCTGTTAGGTAAGATGTATTAACGCAATAAAACTGAAAATTTAAGTATTAAATTTAATTTTTGTAAGTTAATACCTTACCTAACAGACGGGTGAGTCCAACCCGGCCTTCCCCGCAGGGCCCCTTCCTGGGCCGCTCCTTTATACTTGTATGGGTGCTTCCAACAAAAAGAGGACGTCACACGGAGGACACCTGGCGAGTGAGGGAGGCATTAGCCATCTAGTGCATGGAAGATGATACTGGTCCCAACCGGAAGTTCTACTCAAAACGTCTTTTTCTGGCGTTTGGCGGGACCGACTTGCGCCGGGCATATGCTAGAGTCTGCCAGGTAAGGTATTAACTTACAAAAATTAAATTTAATATTTAAATTTTCAGGTTTACAATACAGATTAATAATGAATATGCACATAGTGTACAGTATACATTTGATTACAATGATATTCCCTACAAGAAAGGCAACTAACTCAACATTAAATTAAACAGTAAATATGGAAAAATTGAATTGAATCCAGTAATAACCCAACCATTTATCATCTACTGTTGCGGACAGACATTATGGGATGGTCTGCTGGCTCATTCCTATAGTCCCTTCCTGTGAATTGTAGCGTCGAAGATACCATCAGTTGTGTGGCTTCTTCTTATTGGCTGCTGCTGGCTGCCTCCCGGAATCTGCACATTTGCAGGTCGCATTGGACCTTGCTGTTGACAGGTACACATAAAAACTTCTGGCTTTATAATTTTTTATTTTATTCTGGTTTTTAGTTTTTATACTGTGCATTTAGTTTTCTTAGTTACCATGACCATGAGTCAGAGGAAGAAACAGTATAACCTACGATCTGCGATGAATGAGACTGTGAAGATTCCAGTTCAACTTCAGGTCCCACAGGAGGATTCCGTCAGTTCAAAAGCCAGAGCAGTAAAACATCAGGTTTCTGTTTATAATTCTGATGAAAGTGTGAAAGTGGCCATTTGACGTATTATTCTCACAGTGAGTCTGTTAACATTATTGATGTAAATGCCTCCAATAGGGGCTATAATAGGTTACATTGTGAAATGAGTAGTGTGAATACAGAGCATAATACGGCACAAGAGTTGATTAACAAAGATATTTTGACACCGCTAGTATTACTGACAGAGTAGAAAAAATTAAAGGAAAAAACATTGATGCTATAAAATTAAGTCATGTTTCAAATGGAGGAAAAGTAAACATATGAAAGAACATATGTTAGATTATATTATTGCACTTATGGATGACGTCCAAGATTATTCATGGCAGGTGGCAAAGGCAAGCCATGTTGTGCTATTATAGAGGATGAAGCAGAGGGAGGTAGCTTCCTGTCAGAAACCGACAAAATTGAAAGAATAAGATGAGCAAAATGCTCAAAAACATGTATCACAAAGTTTTGGTCAGTCTTAGATTAAAATTCAGTCCAACAAAAATCAAGGGAAGAATGCTCGTATCATGCCCTGTTTGTATTTTAATCAGGGCACATGTTCAGAGACTAATTAAGTCACATGAAAATAAGGGTGTGTTGTACAGTTGCGCTCTTTTTTGGCTGTTGAAAATGAATCCTTACCACATGCAAAGCATGAATATAGAAATCATTCAAAAAAAAACTAAAAAAAACTAATAAATATGGGCATGGAGAATCAGTTTCATGCCCATTCAGAGTACACACACACCAAAAAAAACGAACAGAATTGTTTATACTTCATATGTCAGTAATGAAGATTTCAATATTCCGAAGCAGCAGTGGCTTGCATGGTTTAATACATCCAAAGCATTTGACAATAGGCGTATTTCACAACCATGATCCGTCGAATCTAGATTCATCAGATCAACAGATTTGCTTGTGTTGTGACTTGAATCTGAATCTGGATTATGAATCCATTGATCTACTTCTCAAGGTAGATCAATGGATTCAGATTGCTTGGATTACCCATAATTCTTTTTAAAATAATGGCGGCAACATATGGCAGGAAATTTTAACATTTTAAAATTTTTATTATACTGTGATATATATGATATTAACATTTTAAAATTTTTATTATACTGTGATATTATAATATTATGTTACTGCATCATAATTGATATTTATGTTTGTTTATGTTATGTATTAAATTTGGATTCAGATCTACAGAAAATTGTGTTTCACAAATCTAGCTAATCCAAAGAATCCAAATCTGAATCTAGATTCGACGGATTACGGTTGTGAAATACGCCTAATGTGGTAGTATGGATGGTAGAACATATGCAAATGTAATATTGTCAAATCAACATTGGGTTCAACAAGTGTTTAAAGTAAACATGTGGTATTTGGGTTAAGATGCTAGTAAAACTTGCAGTAAACAAACCAATCCACCTCAGGTACATGTAAAGTTAATGCAAAGTTTCAACTATCGGCAACTGCCGGTAATTTCATATCGTTAATCACATTAAATCACATTAAAAGTACATTAATAACATTATGTTGGCTGCTTTATTACATTTCACATACTTTTTACCTGTTGACTAGAAACCTACCTATTTCAGAAATCATTTCCACCATAGCTTCTAACTACCGAACACTGGATCGCCTCCCTGGGTACAACTTGGAACATGTCTAATGTCTTGATGATTTGTGCCTTAATTGAATCCGTAGATACGGAGATTAAGCACTTGGACAACTGATTGATTGATTGATATATATCTTCCTTCATTCATAGTTTGTTGTTAAAGTTTTGGAGTGGGAGGACAGGAAGTCAGCCATCTTTGCTACTGCAAGGGCTAAACATCTCAAGCTCTTGTCCAATCAGGTAAATGCCAAAGTTCAACAGGTCATTTGGGGATTTTTAATCCAATCACAAAAATGCATTTTAATGCTAGACAGTTGTTGACCCAGTTATTCTCTATAAAAGGGCCAACTTTGGAGTGTTTCTTGCTGGTTCACTTTCTCCCTAAGGAGACAGCACTTCTGTAGCATTCAAGTCCCAAGACTGTCAATATGCCCAGATCTGCACAAGAAGGGTAAGGTTTATTTTGTAAACTTGGGTTAGAAGTAAAGGGGGGAAATTAATAGGTATATCTGGGTTGTACATATTTGTACATAGTGTTTGTTAGTTTGTTGAACCTAGAATAGTTAAATAATGTGGGTTGAACTTGGCTTTTCAGGGAAATCATTCTAAATTTGAATAGACAATTTAGACAAATCATTATGTTTAGATCTTGATATTATACTATGAACCATTAATCAAACATTACTATTCATGTTGGAACCATATTACCACCCTCGGCATGATACAATATTGACACAGTTTGTACTCAGTGCCAAAATATAACCACAGGGGCTAGTTCTGTGTACCCAATACCTATTGAAAAGTCAGCTTTAGATTGTTCAAATCATGTTGATAAACACATACAGGAGGAACTAGTACATAAAGCCCATTTGACCCATTTGGGGAGAAACCATTTTATATTCATATATCTCTGTGGCGCGAGGCCGTGGCGGGTATTGTTTTTTCAATGATCCGATATTAAACTACATGAATTATGCTACATGCCGGGTTTACAAATTCCTCATTCCCGTTTACATATTGCCTTAATAATTAGCTATTTACAATTTTGGTTCAATGTGCTTCATATCTCCTGAATTATTCAAATATCTCTCTTATAACCCATTATCGCCCACATTCCCTGTTATCGTGGTAGTATCTCTTCAACCCCTTTGTTGATGTAATTCACATCCTCCGTTATCACCTGATATGTCCCAGTGATTATTTCTATGGATTTTTTTTATGTTGAATACCTACTTGTGATGTTTTTAACTCTGGCTTTTGACTGATTGTAATTATGGGTTTCTATGCTCTTATGGTTTGTTAACTCTTAGGCTTTTGTGATCTTTTTGCATTTCTTTTTCTTGCTACAGTTCATTTTCACATAGTTCTTGTTTTCTTTTTGCTTTGGATTTGGTAGTATGTTCTTGGCCATGTTAGTTGTAAAAGCCATTCTAGTGATATGTTTCCTGTATGTTGGTTTCTCGTGAAACTGGCTAAATGCTGACAAGAGTCAGAATTGTGAAAAGGCAGGAGTATCCCATGTATTTTTCGGCTTCCTGTTTTGGTGGCGATGTTGCTTCAAACCCTGGCCTGACCAACTTTGGATTTGTCAATTGTAGATCCATTCGCAATAAAGGCCCTCTCCTGCACAACCTCATAAAATGCAGTGACTTGGATGTCCTTGGTCTGGTTGAGACTCCTATTAGACCAAACGATACTGATGGCCTCCTGAATTCTCTCACACCGGCAAATTACAACTTCATCCAAAAACCAAGGTGTACTGGTTTGGGTGGTGGTGTTGGCTTTCTGTGTAGAACCTTTTCTCCCAGTATTGTCTCTTCACCAGTTTTTAGATCATCATACTATCTTTTAGGTCAGACTACAATAGCTTTGTTGCTGCTTGTGTGTATTGTCCCCCAGGTGCATGTACTGCTCAGGCTCTTTCTGGCTTTCTGTCTTTAACTAGTTCCAAATTCATCATTTGTACTGACATAAATGTTCATCTGGATGTTGAGTGTGGTGATAGGTTCAGGTTTAATGACATCCTTCAGTTTTGCGGTTTGGTCCAAAGTGTCAGTGGCCCAACTCATATACTGGGTCATACTCTGGACGTTTTGATATCTCCTTGTGACTCCGATTTTGTCCGTAATGTTAGTGTTGGAGATTTCATATCTGACCATGCTGCTATACGATGCCAACTTGATTTCTCTCATCCATCAAGCAGTATTGAAAAATGGGACTTTTATCATCGGTATCACTGGACCAATACTGACCAGTTCCGCAATGACCTTTATAATATACCGTTTGTACGGTCCCCTGAATGAACTGCTGCAGAACTGTATGATTAGTACATGGTTGGTGTAACCCAGGTACTTAACAAGCATGCTCCTATCATCTCACGCAAGGCAAAACGACAGTCAGGTGAGTGGTTGTCTGATTCATACCTCATGGCTCACTCTCTAACGCAGCAATTTGAATGAATGTGGAGAAAACATAAGACACAGTTGAATAGGTCAAGGCTCCACAAGCAAATTGCCTGGTACAATCGACTGGCCAATAAAGACAAGGGTTCCTACTATACTAATCTTATAACTGCAAACAGTGATGACCCCAAGAAGCTATGGCAGCCATTAAGGAAGGTATTGCATTGCAACTCTGATATCGTTCTACCTGCTCATAGCTCAGACAAAAGCCTTGCTCGCATGTTTGCTTCTTTTTTCTCCAATAAAATAAGCAAAATCAGGGACACATGTTCATCACTGTTTGCAGTTGTAAATTTAAACTAACTTGCCGCCTTAGAGAGCGAGCCATGTGGTATGAATCAGACAACCACTCTTCTGACTGCTGTTTTCTACTTTTGGCTCTTTCAATGATGCACCTGATTCGGTGCCTCCTGCTTTCAATACCTTTATGCCTGTTACTGAAGATGAGGTTCATAAGTGTATCAGTGAATCCCCCATTAAATCTTGCTCATTGGACCCTATACCAACATTCCTCCTTAAGGATTGTCTTGATATCCTCCCACATCTATTACCAAGTTGGTAAATTATTCTCTCATTGAAGGCTCTTTCCCAAATTCTTTCAAAAAGGCGGTTGTCACCCCCCTCATAAAAAAGGCTTCCCTTCCCAGAAATGACCTTATCGCCCCAATATCTGGTCTTTGTTTCCTATCAAAGTTGGTGGAGCTAGTCGTTGTCAAGCAACTAACGTCACACATCAATAACAACAAACTGGACAATCCTCATCAGTCGGCATATAAACCAGGACATTCCACAGTAACTGCTTTATTGTCGATAAAAAACGAGGTCCATCTCTCTCTGGCACGCGGTGAACCCACAGCTCTAGTATTACTTGACTTATCAGTCGCATTTGACACTATAGATCATAATATTCTCCTTGGTTACCTTAAATCCTGGCTTGGTCTTGGTGGAACTGTTCTAAAGTGGTTTGCTTCCTACTTGAGTAATCATTGCCAGGCCATCAAGATAGGCTCCACACTATCTGAATTAAGCAATCTCATCTATGGGGTTCCCCAAGGTTCTGTTCTTTTAGTCTTTTAGTTGCTTTCTGGGTCCATTGTTGTTTTCACTCTATACAACACCACTTCGCAAAATCATCCGCCTCCTTCCGTAAATTGAATTCCATTTCTATGTGGATGATACTCAGTTATACATCTATCTCTCCCACAAAAATGCCTCTTCTGCTCTCGCCAAGCTAAATGCCTGCCTTCAGGATGTGCAAAGATAGATGTCTCAAGCTCAACCCTGAAAAAACTGAATTTATTGTCTTTGGTTCTGAGACTCAACGTCAGAAGATTTCCTTCCATTTTCCTGTCAGTATTCTTGGTAGTCTTCTTCATCCAGCTGATTCTGTCAAAAATCTAGGTGTGTGGTTCAATGCAGATTTTTCGTTCACTGAACATGTCAAAATGACTTGCAAAGTGTGCTTTCTTCAGATACGTGACCTTTGTAGAAGTGGCAGTCCTTGCTGCAAATGCCTTGGTTAGTAGTCGTCCGGACTATTGTAACTCTCTGTTTAGAGGTTTGTCATGTTTCAATCAGCACAAATTGCAAAGTATTCAGAATACCCTTGCTCGTATTGTTACAAATCACAGAAAGTATGCTCATGTTTCACCCATTCTAAAGCAACTCCACTGGTTGCCTGTTAAATATCGATGTATTTTCAAAACTGCAACACTAGTGTATAAATTTTTGCATCGTGGTTCTCCTTCCTATTTCGAACCATTCTTGTCTCTCAGCAGTTGTCCCTATAGGACCAGGGATAGTCACCCAGATCGCCAATACCTTACAGTTCCTCCTCTCCACTCATTAGTCTTTAGGTTAGTCAAATATTTTGGCCATAGTTTTGCCTTTGATGCTCCTAAGATCTGGAATGAACTCCCTCATGATGTGCGTAGTGCAACATCAGTTGCCTCCTTCAGAAAGAAGCTCAAAATTTACCTGTTTGCAATTTAGGTACCATTTCATTTAGGTACCATTAGACTTCTGGCATTGATCCGTCATTAATTATAAAGATGACTTAATTTATTGCAATTTGCCCGCAATAATTCATTATGCATGTGATTTTTGGTAAAGTTTATTAAATCAGTAAGGTCTACCTAGTGAGGCTAAATTGGTCCCTCCAAGCACCTCTGTAGTATGTTTGGGCATGTTGGTGGATACAGTCTCTGGAACTATTTCAATTCCAAGTGAAGAACTTTCAGAAATCATCAACATTTGTCAAAATTGGGCAACAATACATAAATGTACCAAAACTGACTTACAATATCTTTTTGTCTGCTGTTATATGTTACAAAATGTGTAAAGCGTGCTAGGTTTTTCTTAAACTGTATGCTTCAATTGTTGAAGGATAGTGCCAACTGTAAAGTTTTATATCTCACTCCTGAGCCCAAGGCTGACTTAAAATTGGTTTAATGTTTTCCTTAAGCAATATAACGTCACTTTTTATGATAATAAAACTGTCTTTGGTCATTTGTACTTGGATGCATTTCTGACAGGCTAGGGTGGGACTTTCCAAAATATGATATATCAGATTCCCAAATCAAGAGATTTAAAGATTATAACATTGCTCAATTAGAGATTTTGAATGTTGTGGTAGCCCTGAAAATATGGGCTACTTGTTGGAAGTCTTAACATCTGGTAGGGCCAGAGATCAAATTATAGCCACCTGTGCCCGCAGTATATGGTTACTCAGCTGTCTGTTCAATATTCATATTTCTATGCAGCATATACCAGGCAAGAGCAACTCTGTAGCAGATTCGCTTTCCAGATGGACTGGTAGCCAGCAAGATTACCAAAAATTGCATAAGTCCTTTTTGGATGTTGGCTCATGTTGATTTAACTCAATTTTTGGATCATGACATTTAGTACTTTAGATTCTTAATATGTTTTAGAATTTTGTCTCAGTCATTATGATTCTGCAAAGGCAGCATCACAGCCTCTCCTGCTGGCCTCCAGGACTCACACGAGAATTTCCTACATCAATATGTTCCAGGTCTTCCTGGTCTTTCTGGTCTTGCTGCAAGTACAAATCTTCCAGGTGACTGCTGTTACATAAATTTCTTTTCTGGAATATTTAGTTCGAAATGGCTTTTCAGCCATTAATGTTGCCAATCATATTTCAGCCATAAAAAGTATATGGGACATCTATGGACAGAATTTCAATGTATCTTAAGGCCTTAAAAATTAATGCTCCCTCGTCATCTCCAGTAGCTTATCTGATAGATATGCATACTTTGCACAGACTACTTATAGTTACTTGGCAGTTACCAAATGCTCTTTACAACATTGTAACTCTTTTGTTTCTTTTCTTTTTATTTATTTATTCATTTTATTATTTGATTTATTTATTCGCTTTTACGTCTCTTTCAACACTATACAGGTCATATGATGATGGGTAGTTTGATGGGCAGAGGAAACCAGTATATACAGTCAGTCAAGGTTCTGTACTGTAAACTGTGGTAACCAACTACTAACTTTCCCACATAAGGTTGAGTTTTGAACAGCTGACCTAAGAGGTGGTAGGCAAGTATGTTACCACTGCACCATTGTGGCCCCCAAAACCTAGCAAGAGGTGACATTATTTTTGATTAGGATCAAGACATTGTCTTGGTCAACTGGTCTAAAGCAATCCAAAATATAAAAAATATTTAAAGTATTTATATACCAGTGCTTAGATTTCCTTTCTGTGTCACGTTGCCCCTCTTCATCCACTTTTTTTAGAATTACTGAATCACTGTCATTGTTGTATCATCCCTATTACATTCCATCTTGCACAGTGTTATTCCAGCAACCTTTTTTGTTTGCATTGTTGTATGGTTCTTGTGTTATATCTGTTATTGTGGCTATCTTGAGGGCAATTTACGGTTCTGAGGCTTATTGGGGTGAATAGGGTGCCCGTGAGTTGCCCACAGGACAAAGATAAGAGCCTGAGCTTACTAGGGGCATTATCGTGAGTCACCCCAATCACTTAGTTGGCTAGGTGTATATTATTCTCTTGCCTGCTCTTTCGCTATGATGTTGCTGTGTTTTCTGTGCTTCAATCTCCTCTTTTGGCTTAAAGTTGCCAACCAAAGTCACTTCTTAGTCTCTCACTGTGCCCTTTATGTTCCTGGCCCAGTCAGCTGGTACTCAAAATTCCTCAAATAAGTTCCCTGCACATGCCAATATCAAGTGTCTTCTGATTCTGTTGCTGTTATCTGGTGACATTGCCCTTAATCCAGGTCCTATAAACTTTGGCTTTGTGAACTGCTGTTCCATCAGGAATAATGGTCTCTTAATTGGTGATACAATTGTTTCAAATAATCCTGATATTTTGGCCTTTGCAGAAACTCATATTCATATTTCTGATACTGACAGTCTACTAAAGTCCATAACTCCTGGTTTTCAACTTACTCATTGGCCCTGGACGACTGGTGGTGGTGGTTTGGGCTTCCTTTCTAGGAAAGACTTACCTTCTAGGATCATTGATGCACCAACACATTTGAAAATATTGTCATATCAATTGTCACTCATTCAAAGTCATGTGTTGTATTTTGTGTCTATCGCACCCCAGGTTCATGTTCCTCTGCCTTTCTTGATGATTTCCAGTTTTTCTGTGTTTTTCTGTCATCTCTCACTTCCTCCTTCATCATCTGTAGAGACTTCAATGTCCATGTGGATACAGATTGTATCAATCAAAGAAAATTTCTCAATCTACTTGATACATCTAATCTTGCCCAAAATGTAAACCAATCTACCCACTTGCATGGTCATATACTAGATCTGATACTAAGCCCAAGTGATTTCTTCTTTCGTCAGCAATGTGACAGTTGGTGATTTGGTCTCAGATCACGCACTGGTGAAATGTTATCTGGATTTTGCATTAACTGCGATACTGAAGGGTTGACAGCATTTCTTAGCACAGGTACCATAAAATCAACATGCAAAACTTTTGTGAGGAAAAACACTTCCTTTGTCACATCTCCTGCTAGCATGGCTGCTGATCTGTATGATCAGTATAAAAGTGACCTTGGTTGTGTGTTAGACAGGCATGCACCATTGATTTGTCGAAGAGCTAAGAAAACACCAGCTGGATGGCTGTCCGATTCATATCGTAGGGCCAAGTCTATCAGGCGTCAATTTGAGCGCACGTGGCATAAGGATATGTCTCAGCTGAGCAGAAGTAGATTGAGCAGGCAGATTGCCCAGTGCAATGCAATCATAAATAGGGACAAGGCTGAATACTACAGCACCATCATTAATGACAACAGCCATGACCCAAAGAAGCTATGGCATGCACTTCAACATGTCCTCGATAAGGGCGCTTCAGTGAGGTCTTAGAGAACGAGGTACTAAAAATAAACTTCCCCTACAAAATCATGTCTTTTATATCCAGCGCCTACTTTCCTTTTGAAACATTGTGTGGAAATTTTACTCCTGTCAATCATAAAACTTGTCAATCTGTCCTTAGTTGAGGATGTGTTTCATCAAAAGTCAAAAAGACGGTTGTCACTCCCCTCATTAAGAAAGCATCACTTCCACACTTTGGCCACAGCTTTGCTTTTGAAGCTCCCACAGTTTAGAATGATTTGTCTGATGAGGTCCATTCTGCCCCAACTCTCGCTTGTTTCAGAAAAAAGGTTAAAATCATATCTCTTCAAAAAGGCATTCCCAACTTGGCATTTACTCTATCCAGTGTCTCCGTGGTACTGGACTTAGCAATGGCTATGGATAGATGATTTTTGGAAATGGATTTTGGTCTTGCACCTTAGAATCTGCCTGGTAGAGATTAAGTGCCATAAAAGTACAGAATAAAATATAATAGATATATATTTCCACTGTACCTTCCATCTCTTGTCACCTTACTCATACTTTTAGATCGTACCTACTTCTGTAACTCTTGGGTACTTGGGTGTTTTACACCTTTCTTCTGGCTTGACCTCCGTCAAACAATTTAGTAAATTTCACTTTTTCACTAACTGCATTAAAATCTTTAGTTGCATCCTTATGTTGTGGTATAATGGTATTCATCTAGTATTCAAAAAGTTCTTGGAATTGTTGCTGGCCTATAGTGTCTGGCTTTCTACTAAGGTTTAGTAACTTTTTTATAAATCGGCATTAGCTTTCAGCCCTTTTATGGATTTATACCAGTAGTCTGTAAATTATGTGTACGTATATTTGGATACTTGTAACTAACATTTCTAATTCTGTACTTAAACTGGACTTTATGGACTTTATCAATAATTGGATTTATCTGGGGTTTTTATTGTTTTTTTTTCAAAAGTATCTAGTATTACTAGTTTTCTTTATTAATCTGTTACAGATGGAATTATTTTCTATGGAACTTTGTAAAATGGTTTTTATGTGAATTATTAACAAAAGAATTGAATAGTGGTAAAAAAAATATTATGCATAAAACTTCCTTTTTCTTACTGCCCTGGGGGGACTTGGGAAATTAGGCGTTATAATGACCTGACTAAAATTGTGTTAACAAACTAAAAACTTTGTGTTATTACCAAGTCAGTTAAAACCTACCACTTGATGGATATTCTCCCATTCAATTGTTGTAAAATGTCACCATTGCATATCCTGTAAATTCTAACCAAGAAATCCACAAGCCTTTATCTACTTGCTCTTTATGTTCTTGTGATGTGAAAGTCACACTTGGTATGGCGGCCGTCACCCATAACACCACGTGTTTGTCTTAAGGTTATTTAGCCAGGTGGCTCTAACTAAAACAAATTGCCTCAAGGCCCTTTTGACCAGTTGTTTCTGCATAAAAAGAGAATTGTACCCTTTCAAAAGTAGATAGCAAAGATGATAACTAATCTAATACCCATATAAATGTCCTGTTGTCCACCTGTATCTTTTTAATAATCTTTTTATAATTTGTTTGATCAGATAATTGCAAAATAATGGCAATTATTATTTTCTCCTGATCAGCATTGAAAATTGGGTGATTGCCTTGTTTGGTGAACAAACTGACTGCAAGGATCAATGAACACAAATGGCTGTGGTATTAGAAATCATCTGTGTGGCATTAAATATCATATAAACATTTATATTTACAGCACTGTCTTGATATGTATATTAATTATGTGACACTTGGCATGTATATGCATTGGGATGTTTATTTAAGCATGACCTTTAACGCAATAATGGGTAATTCTAGACGCAATTGAACCCTTTTACATTCGTTTTAAGTGCATGTGTCCATGTTCCTGGCCATTTTAAAACCCTGGCCGTTTCGAAACGGCCAAATTATTTACTTGGCCGTTTTGAAACCTTCCTTGGTTTTGAAACGGCCTGGCCAGTGCAAAACCTGGTTTCAAAATGGACAAATAAAAAACCTGGCCATTTTGAAACCTCACATGATTTCTAAATTTTTCTACAGCATGTGTTTTTGTGTGAACTTCAAATCTGTCCTTTGATTATAAAAATAATTTCAGGGGCTTTCTATAATCATAACTTGTGGAGTAGGTACTCAGGTATGGGGGTAGCTACAGTTAACCTGTGATCTTTTACTTGAAAAGATCTATTTAAACAAATTGTATTTTGTTGTTGTATAACACAAAGTCTGTATCATAAAAATTATCTATCTCATCAATCTATCTGCATGAAGGTGCTGTATATTTAAACCTGTTTGTTTGACTTGCCAGATTAATTAATTAGCCATAAAGAAGCCATGATAAATATTAACTCTGTGATGTTGATTTGTTTGCCATTGATTGTCAGAAGTGCTTAATTGGATTTATTCCTATTGTTGCAGCTCTCTTTTAATGTTGATTTGTTTCACTTAAATATTAGTGGGCTGTTTAAAAGGTAAATATGAAAGGTTGAACAATTCACATAACAGGAAGATCAATCAAGGAGAGATTTATTGTTTGACTTTTCAAAGAATTATAGTAGATGAATACATTTGCTTTTTGGCACCTTCTTTACTTAATCTTATTCAGTTAATACTGACATACAATTGCAATGATTTGCTATTACTATTACTTTAGAAGATATCTCTTGATGTTGATTTGTTTCATTTGCATTGGGTGGGGTGCATAAAAGGAATTAGTGATAAAATATTATTTAATTCTATTTCATTTTACGCTTCCTTCTTTTTTTCTTCTTAATATTGATATAAATTAATAACTATGCTTTTTACAAAAAAGATTTTGTATGCACTAATAAATGTTGTTGTATGTTCTGTTCGATACGTGTTTCACAATAAGCCAAATACAGTTTTAATAAATATATAAGTTTTTATTGTATTACAACTGTTACACTTAAAAGCAACAGAACAAACCTGTCCACTAATGTCAAACTGGTGAGGTATCAAAACGGCCATGAGGAATAGTTGGCCGTTTCAACACGGCCAAGCCATTTCTAAACCTTGAAAAGGTATCAATACGGCCGTGGCCGTTTCGAAATGGCCGTGGCCGTTTTGAAACGGCCAAAGGTTTTGAAACGGCAAGTGACATCCATACCACATAATATTTTCCACTAAATACAATATACTGTCAATTGCTTTTAAACACATGGGGAACAATCCAGCTCATTATCATGTTGGAAATCAATCAACTTACTCTATTTGGAAAAATAGCACTCAGGAAATGACAACTTCTGCTAAAGTCCAGAAAAGATGTGTCCTGTCATATTTGTATTTTTAAAAAAAAATTCCATATTTTGAAATTAATTTCATACTATTTAAAAATATTTTTGCTTAATGCCTAATAATATATTGTGAAAGTTAATATTCATTTCTGCTAACACAGAGATCGACAAATCAAATGGTAATTTTACAATATGGCATTATTTTCAGAAGCAATTAAACAAGATATAATGGACTGTGAAATTTAAATCAGACATAGAAACTGAAGGTACTGATATGTAAAGTTGTAAACAAAAAGGGATGAGGGGAAAGAAATTCATATACTAACCGTCATTCATTCATTTATTATAGTGACATTATTTCTAAATATTTGACACGAACCAGGGGGTAAAATGACAAAGATGAACCCCAGTCCTTTTCTTTGTGTGTGTGTGTGTGTGGGGGGGGGGGGGGGGGCGTATTAGTCATTATTAACCATATGATTACGTAAGAAAAGCCTAGAAATAACGTACTTTTTTTTTTACAGGACAATAAACTTCATTTGTATTCACACATATCGGAAACAAAATCGACCAATGTCTTAGCATTATAACAAATAAATCTCAATGAACATATAACTATTTCCTTCCTTAGACCTCGATCTTCTTAATATACATAAAATATTCTTCATACCCTGGTTAAAGCATAGAACGTGATTTGTTAACTTCAAAAGCCTTTGTAAAAACGTTTCATATCACTTTATTACATTCAGCCTGAGCCTGTGCCTGGAGATTCCAGGGAAAGATACCAAGTTAACCAAAAATGACATTTTAAACTTCCAACGTACATAGATTTTATTATCACTCTCATTTTTCAAAAGATTGAATCGACACCAATAGTTCAGACGAAATCTTGATGCAAATTTAATCCCAATTTAAATTTGGGTAAGAGTCTTTCAATGAGCATGACAGCTAAAATTTCCTGAATTTTAAATTAATATGTACAATTAAATCAGAAACTAAAATAATAGTAGAGAACAAAGGAGTGTGTGCATATTGTGAACAAACTTATATTCAAAATATAGGGAATGAGTATCATATGATTTATCCATTCATGGAGTTTATATCCCATATGCAGAAAAAAATCATAAATTTAATGGCAAATCAAAACATAAATAGACTGTGTGAACCTTCATGTATTATGTATCATGGCTCTATATGCAGCATTTATTTACAGTCAATAATGGAAAATGTTTGTCATGTTTTCTCTGGTTTATGCTAAACCGGACAAACCATTATTTGTTATTTGACTACATTAACCTTCAAATACAAATATTTTTAATTGAAAACTGTGAGTTCTAAACCAAGTCTACTGAATATTACAACTGTTACGTTTTCAATATTATTCTTTAGCAAAACACACTGTGGGAAAAAATCTGAAAAACCAATGGCTAATATCATTTTATTCTTATTTTTATTGCATCTGTGGTACATTCTGCACCAAGCAAATAAACCCCAGTTATATTTATAAATATTTGGAACTCAGTATACAGGTTGATCATGTAGGTGTACAATATAAGTCCTTGTTTCTTAGAATTGTACTTTTCACAAACATACCCAATTAAGCGCAAACTCAGAGTTAAAATCCGGCCCAGGCTTTGACATATTCACAATAAAATGTCAAGTACATTAAAGGCTTTTAAATAAGGGTCATTCATTGAACGTGTCAGATAATGTTTCTGTGTCATGACCTATATTTTCTCACAAAGGCTATAACTCATATGGAGGAGTAGAGGAGCCACATTTGTTTTTTTTTCAACTGCGAACTTACAAAACCGATAAATCCAGATAATTATCTTCATTACTCCACTCATTGCCCCGAGCGAATTTGATAAGAAGTCTGTTACATGCCATTTTGACCCCATCCGCCGTTTTAAATGGCAGTCAACTAGATTAGAGGAATACATACCTGTAATTTGCAGGTTCAACCTATTGTACCAGAATAATTCTGGTACAATAGGTTGCACCTGCAAATTACAGGTTCAGAACCGGTTTTTCACAGGTTCAGAGCCGGTTTAAATGGTGGTTCAATACCAGAACCCCAAAAGTACCTCAAGGAGTCCAGATGATGATTAATCATGCCTCTGATGAGACTGAATCCTGAAAAATTAGCAGTCGAAATACAATTAGCATACAGTTAATTATATAAGGCAATAAACATTCTTATTACATCTGGTCTGTGCATAAACAGGAAGTAGCTTGATCTGTATTTCACTATGAGTGCACCTTCAGCAACTGTTAGCCAGACCGACTTTTGTGATGCAATGTCACGTGTCAATGTCACCAGTGAGCCCAATAGCTGTTTTGACACACCCATCCCAACCTATAGATTCTCTGATGAGACCATGGATACTCTGAAATCTGTTAGCACCAGACTTCAGGGACTGACATCTAAAACTGGTAACCCCCGCAAGAGACGCTGTGATGGTTCTCCCAGTAGAAGGAACCCCCAGGAACCATATGTAGATACAAGGGACAACTACCCTAAAGAGTCAAACGTGATCTACCTGAGACTAAAGACACTCTATAGAAAGAAAGTATCTCTAGCCTCAACCATCAAGACGATGGAAACTAAACTCAGCAAAAACTGTTATCCCACTAGTGTGGATTTCAGATTCAATATCAATAGTACTAGAAACCCAGTACTAAGAGATAGCTGGACAAGAGCAGTAAGAAAATGCAAGACAGATATGACCCTGGCATTATTGGATGATCTACAAAAGACATACAATAATACCAAGTCACAAATAACTAAAGACATGGCAGACCTGGAAAAACTTCTCAATCCAGAACAACTCCAGGAGATTAAAGAATCCCTTACAACAAGGTATAAGCAGATGGCCCCTGTCTTTATGGAAAAGAAGCAATTCCAATATAGAACTGAGAAGGCCCCACAAAGAAGGAAAAACCTGATCCCAAAAAGAAGAGGACAACCCAAGAGGCGCAAAGATGACCCCAAGATGAACCAGCTCATTAACACTCTCAGATCATTTTTAAAGTAACAACTAATGCTTTAATTAAATTCACATCACCTAATCTGACTTGATTAAATGAAAAACACCTACATTTAACACCTGTAAAGTATTCATGAATAAAAAAATTTTTTTATGATAGACTTTCTATATCCCCTCAATACCCTGAAATACAGGTTCAGAACTGGTTAAAACACAGGTTCTAATACAGGTTCAACTACAGGTTCAATTTGTAAACCCCTATTCTACCTTAGGGACTACCAACAACTCATTCCACATCTACCAATATGTCGAGTATGAGGACACAGAGTTTCTTACCAACCTCAGAAATGAGGCCAAAGAAGCACGACCTTGTATCTTACCTAAGGATACCAGGTCTGAGAGTTACATTGAACACACAGTCATTAACCTATCCAACACACCTTTGAACCAACATCAGATCAAAGCACTAGAGAAGGGCCTAACCTTTTGCCCAACTCCTGGCCCACCTGACAAATCACAGATATGGCTAGATTTCAAAGAATTTCACAGAAGATTAGAACTGATGGAATTCTTCAATAGAGAAAAATCTGAGACACCTGACCCACTCAATAACCAATCAATTATTGACTTCATGAACCAAAATGTTCAATCTGATATAAACGAATCACAACTCGAAGATTCTAAAAACAATTAAATACAAAAAATATTTAAACCTAAATCTAGTTGGAGGCCAAACCCACCAAATAGAGCATTAGAAATATTCCAAAGGTCAGTTAAACAGGAAATACTGAAAAGTAAACCTAAAAAGTGTAAACACAAAAACCTCACACGGGAGGAATCAAAAGGCCTAAAAGCCTTAAGAGACAATCTACACCTGGTAATAAAAAAAGCAGACAAAGGATCAGCAGTAGTTGTAATGAACACTACTGACTACCTCAGAGAAGGATATAGACAACTAGAAGACACTAACTTTTACCAAAAAGTTCCAGATGACATCACCAACAAGATATCTGACAGAATAGCCCAACAGCTACTTAACATGAGATCACTAGATTTGATTTCTGATAAAAACTTTGAATACTTGAATATTAAAAACCCAACAGAAACCAGGTTTTACTTACTACCAAAGATCCACAAAAAGGATATACCTGGTAGGCCTATCTGTAGCTCAATAAACCACCCCACATGCCACATAAGCAAGTTTGTGGATGAACATCTTAAACAATATGTACCAAAGACCAAATCATATGTCAGAGATACCCAACACTTCATATCAAGACTAAAAGAACTTGGTAAAATTCCACAAGGTACCCTTATAGTCACACTTGATGTCAGTTCCTTGTATACCAATATCCCCAATCATGAAGGAATATTAGCTGTAGCCGAACACCTCAGAAGGGATCCTGAAAAACAAAAAATAGGTCCACATTTACTAAAGCTATTGGAATTGGTTTTACATTCAATGAACTTCAATTTCAATGGAGATCACTACCTCCAAACAGGAGGTACAGCAATGGGTACTGCAGTTGCCCCTAATTATGCAAACATATTTATGGACAGATTCGAGACCAAAGCATTAGAAAATTGGCCATTGAAACCATTATTATGGCTATGGTTTATTGATGACATCTTCATGATTTGGACCCATGGTGAGGATAAACTACAGGAATTCATCACTTACCTGATACTTACCCTTAGAAAACATTATAAAAGGGCATCTAGATTCACCCAGGACGAACTATTAGAAGTCATGCCCAAAAAAGGCATAACCACTCCTGTCATGGTTACCAACTTCAACCCATGCAATCCTAACATTAAACAATTAATCCATAAAAACTGGAATATCCTAAGTAACAGCCCTGATTGTGGTAAACTATTTAGTGAAAAACCAGTTATAGGATTCAGGAGACTTCCCAACCTAAGAGACATGCTAACAAGTGCCTCCCTCAGATACCCTCCCATTGAGACCACCCAAGAACCGCAAAGAGCCACAATTTGCACCAGATTAGGCAAATGCACATACTGTCCCCTGATTAAGAAAATTAACAGAGTCACATGTAACTTTTCCAATAAATCATACCAACTTAATGACTTACCAAAACACATAACTTGTGAAATTTGTAATGTCATTTATCTAATCTCATGTAAAAAATGCCACAAACACTATGTTGGTAAAACAAGCAGAGCAATTAGAAAATGTATGTATGAACACACAGCTTCAGCACAAAAAGATGGTATTATCACCCCTGTATCTCGCCACTTTAAAAGTGAGGGGCATAACCACACACACATGATATTCTCAGTGTTAGAATGGTGCACACCAAAATTTGATCCATTCAACACAGTCAGGCGCAGAAGGCTTGAACTATCTTGGATATTCAAATTGCACTCCCTAACACCAATTGGCATCAACCAATTTGTTTGATTTTTATAGACATCATCCAGGCTACCTAGCACTCAGTAGTCTACCCTCTTATTTTATTAAAATTATTTTCATTGATTTCGTTTCACAAAAAATGTGAAAAATATGTACAAACAACAGTTTTGTGCAAACATGAATTATAGCAGCATGAAAATTCAAGTTACCTTATTATTTCCAAAACCTTATATAAAAAAAATAAACTTTTGATCTCGATAAACCAATACAACTATCTTGATTTATCAACCCAGCGAGGGGCAATAATAAAACTGCGACTTTTTACAATGGCCCTTCCACTCCACCGTAAATAGATGACGAGTGTCCCATTCATTATAACAAAGAAATGACTAAACATAGAATGACTAACACAAAACATCTCACGCCATTTCTCCCCAATAAACAATAAAACAAATCAGCCAGATGGCAAATATGACTCACAAATAAATACATGTTGCGCAATTTGACACACAGTGTTTAACTCAGTATAACCTTTTGAAATTCCAAATCACAGAACAATGAGTATTTTACATTGGTGAGTATACAAGTCTCTCAAAACAAACAGTGTAACATAAGTTCTCTTAATGTTATAATTAGTGCTAATCTTGGAACATCCATGGATTGCTGACATAAAATGTTTAAGAATCAGTTTTCATAGGAGTCGCCCCTCCCCAATACATTATTTTTTGACGTTATTAAATTGTATCATTGTGATTTGTTCAATACAAAGACATGAAACATACAATAGGAAAACGTCCCGAATGACATATACAGAAAAAATATATCACGAATGAAGATAACAATATTATAGGAGTGCGAAGCACGAGTATTATATTGTTAATCTTCATGAGTGATATATTTTTTCTGTATATGTCTGATGAGGGATGTTTTACTTTTATTATCCACCATTTTGTGCGATTTATGGGTCAAATAATATGAATATTTAATGAGAAAACGTGAAACAGACTGTCAAAAAGAATGAGCAACACTGAATATAAAACTTCAATCTTTACCTTGCAATATCTCAGTCATTTCTGCATGGATAATTATGCAACATACATGAGCAGAAGCGCTAGAATAACACCTTTCTAATGATATATTATACATATTTTTAAGTTACATACTTTCCGAAATATTGTTGAAAAACCGGAAGTTAATCACACTAATATCGATAGTACCGGGGCGCCGGTGTATACAAAAAAAATACATCCCGGTCTGTATTTCCCCGTATTTAGGGCAAATACGTCGCGTGGTGGATAATAAATTAGTATTTTGCCCTTTGTGGGATTTTGAAGTCATTACCAATTAATGTATTGGCAAACATACAGTTAGATTATTTTCTCTATTTTTCCTATCTATCTCTCTTCACAAATTATTATCAAGATTAAGAATTATTAATGTGTGATATAACAGGAATACATTGTTCAATAATTGGTGTTAATGGCCAACTTTCTAACATGGAAAAAAGTAACTTTGGCGGGTTTACAGTTACACTGGCACACAGATAAAATGGACATCATCTTCCAGTTCAGTGTGACAAAGTTTGCAGGTTCTATTTTCCAGCTACAATCTGTTGTATCATCCAACTCAATTTCAAGTGTCAATATTGACAGAACAGAGTCTCTGTTCTCTGAGAATATTTGAGTCTAGAATAAACTTTCACATTATTTTCAGTTTCCATATTTTGTTTGAAAGATGAGTAGGCCCAAAGTTCCAAATTCGTATATATAAAAACCGAAAAGTTGATCGGATATTTGGTTTAAATCAACCTCTAGTCAAGCTTTTGTAGTATGTCATACATTCTAGAATCTCTGTATTTACAATGTACATTTGTCACACTCCATTTGAAAATATATCTGGTAAATGGGATAACTGACTGAGAAATCCTGTCACAGAGACCTATGCTTAACTTTATAGCATCTGCTCTAAGGTAATATTCACCCTTTCTCAGCCTGAAGTCCTAGTTTAGGAATTACGGTGATGGTCAAGATAGTATAGCTATATTGCTTTGAGTCCCCTTTGGAAAGGGGAGATTAAGCGCTATAAAAGTCCAATTAGAATTAGCATTATTCTCTATTATTTATCAGGAATGCTTACAAAAGAACCAAACCTGTGAATGAAACAATTCTATACATTTGATGTGGTGCTTTACTGGAGTTAGATTTTAAACACTGATAATGTTTTATTATTTAATTCGTTCATATTCGTTTCACATTCTCATACCCCACTCTGTAACTGGACTTAATATGATTGCATTTGTAGGGTTGCTTCACAACCAGACTTAAATATGTTGAAATTTAAAAAAAATATATTAAGACCTCATTTCCAAATAAAATTCAGACATAGTTTGTGATCAAACCTGGGGACATCGTGTGATCTACATTGTGTTCTATTTTTAGCATGTGTTTACAAACATGATGAGGTCATTAAACATGCTATTTTGATGCCCTCGCGTTTCAATGTGTGAGTCACAAATTATCTTTCAATCATTAATATCTCTTTTTTGTTTTTTTTTTGTTTTGTTTTTGTACAATTCTGACCACTTGTATTTTATAGTTTAATAACTGAATAATCGGACGGAATGCTTTGATCAAATGGTATTATCTGAAAACTAATATTATGGAAATGTGTGTATATTCCTTAAACTTGTTTATGCTTGGTATAATTTGGGGCAAACTTGTGTACACTTGACCATGATGTATAATTATCAGAAAGCTTTTTACTTTTTTTATTTATAACCCCTACAGTTTCCCTTTTTGTGTTTATAGACAAACATTATGGAAACAGAAAATTATTATTTTTTTACATTTCTATTTATGTATATACCCCAGCTCCACTCTTGCGAGGTTGCCCCCCAACCACTTTGATAATGTGGTCCCTAGCACAATCTTACTGATTGCATAACTTATTTTTTCAGTCTTAAAGGTCGCAGAGTGTAATTGCAGTGACCACATAGATTGTCGTCCCATTTTAACATGTTTAGTAACAAGCTAAAGAGATTAAGAGATTTTTTTCATTATGTTTTTGTCACTGGACTTTCATGAATTGTGGTGTAGTGTGATGAGCACTCGTCTCATCACTGAAGTAAAGCACCAATGGGCTAGGTTAGTACTTGGGTGGGTGACCATCTGAGTTCTAGGCCAGATATGGAATGTGTCTGACTCAGAATTTGTTTTTTTTTGTTGCCAGACTTTCATAAAGTCTAGTGCACTGCTCATGTCTCTGATGCCTTTGCAGCTTGTGCATGTGGACCGTGTCTTTGTTTTTCATGTAATAACTGGAATCAGTCATAACACAGAACCAAATCATAATAGAATGGACACTCTAGCTCAATAGAGTTGTACTGTATTCTATTCTATTCTGTACTTTTATAGCACCTAATCTCTGCCAGGCAGACTCAATGACACAACAGCAGGATCCAATTAAAAATCATTATTCCATAGCTGTTGCAAAGTCTAATACCATGGAGACGCAGGATAGAGTATATGCTAAGTTGGGAAAACCTTTTTGCAGATACACTTTTAACCTTTTTCTGAAACAGACGAGAGTTGGGGCAGAAAACACATCAGGTAAATCATTTCAAACCATGAGAGCATGAAAGGCTTTCTACAGATGTATAGAATTGAGGAACCTCCAAGAGCATTTAATCTGGACAGTTGTATCTTGTACTATATCATCCACACAGGTCGACAAAATAGAACCAAAATAACTGGGATAACCACTGTGAAGAAACTTAAAATATGAAATTTGTAAAAATAATGAATTAAAACTCTGATGCAAATATGTACTCTGTAAGGTGTACATTAGTTACATTAGTTTATGTGCCAATTTAGGGCGCCATCA
The DNA here is from genome assembly GCA_964017235.1 of Sabellastarte sp. h YS-2021. Lineage (NCBI taxonomy): Eukaryota > Metazoa > Annelida > Polychaeta > Sabellida > Sabellidae > Sabellastarte > Sabellastarte sp. h YS-2021. Next base: position 146,762,508 of record OZ024928.1, read on the forward strand.
TTTGGCGCAGATATTGCCGCCCACTAAAAAGCCACCCAACAAGGTTAATTGGCTGTTCTATTTATACTTGGGACTTATATCAATGTATATTTTAATGAAAACTCATTGGCGATAATTCACACAAAACAGACTCAAATAAGTGTAAATACCCAAACAGTACATATGTGGAAGACTGCTACAAAAACTGCTAGATACACAAGAGTGAAATTTAATAATTTTTAGGTCCCAGAACAAAAACTCCACCACTTTTTCAAGTAATTTATCCTAAATTCCTGCCCCAGGGGTACAAACACATTTCTCCCATATTCGGGTGATAAAAAAAGCTTCAAGTTTTATTTCATGGCCAAATCAATAATCACATGTCAGCTGTGACATTTTGTCGTTGAATCGAAGATAGAAAGGAAGAATACAAGAAGCATTGCATCTGTCAGGGTAACACCCCCCCCCCCCCCCCCCCACACACACACACACACAGACAGACAGAAGTTCTAAAAGCCTCCACATGTTGTGTGAGTGTGAGCCCCTGATGAGTCAGTATTTAGATAAGATGGGAGAAGCATTGATGGTGAGTTTGCCAGGTGTCACTTCTGTCATTGTAATCATAAACCCGCCTTAAAGAGATTGTCACAAAATCCATATGTGGTTTGAGTGTGGGGTAATCCATTATTAGTGTTTGTCTTTCAACATATTGTCATGATTGTCCTTAAGTGGATGTTTCCCCACAGCAGAAAACCTCATCCCAGTTCAGTAGTCGTCTAAGAAATAATATATAAATCTCATTTCATGATCCACCATAGGTTATATTTGACCTACATTGGGGGACACACAGTGCGGGATATACCTTTTCTTTGTATTCCCTGGCACCACTTACTATGCATAATTAGTGTCACAGAGTTGTCAATAATTGACGATTTTTTGTTAACATTTCGAAATTATGATTTATTTATTTGGGGTTTTACGATGCTTTCAACACTGTACAGGTCATATCATGACGGATAGTTGGAAGGGCAGAGGGAACCAGTACATACAGTTCATCAGGGTTCTGTACTGTAAACTGCCGACCAACTGCATGCAACTACCAGCTTTCCCACTTGAGGCCATGCTGGGAACCAAACCCCTGCCTCAGAGGTGGGAGGCGATTCAAAATTATGAAGCCTATAAATATGTCATACATCATAAGAAGGAATTTTTACAAATTGTAATGATGGAGAAGTTTCCAGTTAAAAATGGAAGTTTTTATATTCACAGGCGCCACTATAAATATGACAACCTATATGAGAATTCTTTATTTCAATAGGGGATTACTTTACTTTGTATTTATACAAAATGGTGGAGAAAAAAAGTAAACATCTCTCATTAGACATATATAAAAAGCTGCACTCATCTAATATTGTTTTATTCATTTGTGATATTTTTATATATGTTACTCTGGAAGTTTTCATATTGCAAGTTAATATGTTGTACAATCAAAGTAGACATTTTTGAACTTTGCAAACATTTGAAAGGAAATGTTTTGCGAAGGTTAAAACATTATGGGTTCAAAAACCTTTTATAATAGAAGGTTTTAAAAACGTTGCCATGTGGGCAATTTTTGATGAAGTCCTCTAAAATCCCCTATTGTTGCTCATCGCCATTTTTGTTTGCAAATGTTTGAAGGTAAATGTTTAATAAACATCCTGAAAATATGGGTATAAAAATATAATGTTTTCGAAACATTTGATATGAAACATTTCAGAAAACGTTTATAATTAATGGGTTTGAAAACCAATTGTTATTAAATGTTTGAAAAAACATAATCACAGCAAATATTTACAAAACATTGTTAAAACATGTTGCTTAAATGTTTTATGTATACTGTTTATCGAACAGTTCATGACAAATGTTTGAAAAATATTTCCAACATAACCTTCATTGCTTCAGCTGTTTTATGAATGTACAAAAACATTTCCAGTAAAACCTCAGTTTCTTGATTTATTTTACAAACGTTTAATAAATATTTTCAGAAAAAAACGTTTGTAAAGAAAAATGTTAATAACACGTTTTTAACATTACAGTGTTAAACCCAAAGATAGGGTTTACATATATTTTAAAAACGTTTTGTAAACGTTTAAACCATTTCAAAACGTTTTAAATGTTTTCTGGGAATTTACAACTGGTGAAAGAAACATGTTTATTTTTTTTTCAAATGACGTACTTAGTAATTCTATCCAGTATTAAGAAAACAAGACTTAAACCATTTGCTTCAAACAAACATACTACTTTCTGTTTTTACATTGTTTAATCCCTAAAGTTTTTTCCTCTCATAAAATCAGATGTATTAACAAATCTTATTATTTAGGTTAGGTTATGTATTCAATTAACAAGTGCTTGTACTTCCTGTCTCATTACAAATTATGAAAGGTTGGTTATCCAAGTACATGAATATCACCATTTTTGTTTTTTTTTTGTCAACATTTGCAAAATGTCTGAAGATTAAATGAAATCTTTAAACCAAATTAATGTAGAAGTGTTACTAGTTTTCAAGGTTCATTAGTCAGGTGATATCAGGAATCGTGCTGATTTATTTTCATCCGTTTGAAGAAACATTGTGGCACAATGTGTAAAAGGGAGCAAAATCCACATTTTTCCTTGAAAATTGACATGATTTTACTGATTATATGTTTATACTCTGTACATGACCTATTTTATTTGCAACTTTTCTTGGATAAATATTATAAATTTTTTATACTAGGAGAAAAAAATCCTAACATGTCCTATTTTTAATCAACCCGGCCTGCCAGATACCCCTGGGCAAATATCTGTGTGCCATTTGAAGTAACAGATATGTTTCTCTTGATAAATTAAATGTTTCTCTTGTTAAATGAAACAAAATTGACAGGCACCTGAAGCATTGATTGGATGCAATCAGAAATTTTACTTTAATATGCAATGAATACTGGAGTGTGATGTGACTACAAAAAAGCCTGGAACTGCCCATCCAAGTGAAAAAATTCACAATTTGAGATAAATTATCGGAATTCCAAATATCTATCTGAAATTTTAAATACACTATTTGGAATTCAAACTACATTACAAATTTTGAATTTTTGTATTATAAGGAGGAACTAGTGGGATCTTTTGTATGGGAATCTTGTGTTACAGGGCTTCCACACATATTCAGACAAACAAAAATGATGCTATGGTATGCTGCCATAACCAGAGAATTATATCTTTACTGCAATACTCAAAGTGCTATCTCACCTGTCCTGACTTCTCAAATAGAGCCCAAACTACAGTCATTGATCCAGTGACAGAGGACCACCATCTTAAGTGATCAGCCACTGTGTATCTGTGTGTACCTAGGATCCAACCTTTGTCCAATGTCTCTCAAATTTGTGGAATTAATATTCTATATGGTCAGTGAAAACTAAAAAGTGTGCATTACACCTAGGTCACACCTCTCCATTCCTCCATGTGATTCAATGGAATTCCTGTTTGGGTGGGATATGTTCATCACGATTCAACTTAGTCCTTGAACATGGTTTGCATTGGCACAACTTTTTTGAAAAAGTTTGAAAAACCTGCCACAATGTACACGCTGGAGGAGGGTGGGGGTGGGCTGTATACATTGGCTGGCTCTTTCGTCAACATGTACTACCAAGATATGAGGTGTCTTTTTAGTGGCATAAGGACAAGGTCAATGAAGAGACTACATACAGATATGCCTGTTATTAGTCCACTGGACTACTTCAGTTGTAGCTCTGGCTGAGTTATGAAATGAAGAAGGGAATTGCGCCAGTGGAGACTTTGAAAAACAATCAGTGGTTTATGCTTGTAATTGGAGTTTTCAATGGTTTTATTAAGGAAATAGCTGTGTATAGCTGTTATAGCTGTTATCAATACAGAAGGAAACAGTACTGATCCTTTTCAGAGACTAAAAGACAACTATTACCCTCCCCCCCCCCCCCCCCCCCCCCCCGGAAGAGAAGGCACGTTTGTTTGTGTGTTTTTGTCCTTATCATCTGGTCATATTTTCACACAATGTGGAGTCTACCCGAATGTTTTTAATGCTTTTTTAAAATACCCTTCCCACAATATATGAAAAACTATTTATCTCATTTGGGTCTTATTTTCACAAAAGGTGAGGTATACCCCTGGCTCCTCCACAAATTTAAGCTGGAACCCCTGGATTCTGGGCATTCCAGAGGTGTTGTTACAGTATCTGATTCCGGATCCCCAGGCGAGGGTTTGTTGCTCCCCCAGGCACTGCATGTTGTTCTTGTTCAGTCACTTAGCCTCTTGTATGCTCCAAAAGTCCTCCAATCAGAACAAAATCCTCCAATCTAAAAAAGCAGGGAATTGGACAAAGGAGTTTTGTGATGGCCGATGGTAAAGTGACAGTTGAAATAAATATCCATAAAGGTGACAGGACAAACAGTGATCCAAAACTCCTACCATGCAGAATCTTCTCAACAAAAACAGAGTTACATCAGTGCTTTACAGACTGTATATAGCTTAGTCTGGTTTCTTGATAATTAACTTGTTACTGATTATTTGGCAGATATGAGGAGTGTATTCTTTCCAACATTACAGAATGTTGATGCCGAGGCTATTGAAGAAATAACTGTCATCCAGCTTCTCAAAAATAACAGCTGGAATGCCATGTTACTGAAGGAACCATCAACGTGTTCGTTTGGAGTCTCCATTAGTGGAATTCCCAATTTTCCAAAACTACAGTTCCCACGTTGACATATGTTTAGGGGCGTAGGAAGCAACTTTTGGTTGGGGGGGGGGGGGGGGGGAGGACCGAAGGAACTAGATTGCACCAATTCGACGCCAGCATATCCCCAGACAGGCCATCTCTCACGCCACAGGCATTCACTGGGTATTTTCGTAGCATCCATTTTGTGTGATGCACAATTTTTATAACTTATTTTTCATTTATTTTTATCTATTTAATTTTTTGTCAAACTATTTCTTTTCATTTTCTGGTCAATTTAAAAATACTTATGGGCCTCATATATAAGTTAAATGTCTACTTAAAGCCTTGGTTTTTGATACATGTAAAAAGAACATATTAATATATTCCCATATGAGATTTCAGCTCTATCAGTAACATAGTTTTACAGCTATAGGGATTAGGAGTTGCAAAAAAAATCCATAAATTGGGTCTCTGTGTGCATTATACAGATCTTAAGGTGACCTTAAAGTTAAAGCTACAGACTTTAATGTTACACAGATAAATATGACATATTAAAGTTATATCGACTACAGTTTGAGACTTGTCAGTCTTACCATTTTAAGTCACAGGGCCAAATATGCCTCAAACACAATTTTAATTTTAACATGAAGTCTTTTTTTTGGCATATGTACAAATATATTAATTTGTTTCCAGGTAAAATTTGAGAAAGATGTGCCACATAGTTTTTGACCTAGAGACTATTGAGTGGCCAAAAGTCAATATCTGGCCTTAAGGTTCCCATAAATTCTTTATTATTAGGAGTTTAAGGTCACCTTAAAAGAGAGTTCCTCTCCTGGCCCAAATTCATGTGTGTGCCAATTTGTTTGGCAGCCGTGAGATAGAGGTGAAATCAATATATCCCTGACTTTCGTCTGGGGATCTAATGAAATATATACAGTGCGAGCTCTTGGGCCATTTTATGCCCTCAGACATATTATAGACCTGTTTAGCTATGCTAGGCCCTTCAATGAAAAAAATGATTAAAAAAAGAAAGTTCAATATTTATTATTCTTGTTTAATGTCTTTACCTGGAACTTCTAAGGTCCAAGTAAAAAGATTATTAAATCATTAACCAATGGTTTATCTAAAGGAGTTCAATTGGTCAATGAACTTTTGAAGTTTCTCTTATGATATATAATTATAGCTTGGAATATCATAACGTTTGCACTCAGTAACATATTGTTTAAATATTAAAACTGTTGTTAAACTAACACTTAACTAAAGTGAAGATGTTATGACGTCTAACAATTTGGTTAATGTTACAGAATGTATAGCATGTAGGTAATATACAAATTCAAAAGGTCTAATTAAAATATTTTTAAGTTATCACATACGAAAGGAAATCTCTGTGATTGCGGTGTGACTGTCATTAATCATAAGTATCCCTGACCTTGTCAGGGTATAGAAATACATATACAAGGTAGTAACCTCTGTGTTTGAAAGGTATTTCTAATATCTTGACCATGTGACTTTCCAAAGGAGGACATGATAATGAAAATTGCACAATTTTACTAGATGTTTCCAGAACTTGTGACCTTTCCTGTAAATTCCAAGGTGATGCAAGATCTATTTTTAGCAAGGTTAATCCTCAAATTGAAGGTGGATGTGTTGAGCCCCAACTCGCAATCGGGAACATCTCGAGATTGTCCTTGCACAAACTCAAGATCTTGAGTTGAGGCAAACATCTAGAGATGGGACTCCCAGATGTATAATCATTGGACTGGCTAGGTCAAATAAGCACACAGTAAAGTTAGAAGAGTTTTCTGGGAAATATCTCATCAGCTGACAACTTGCTCCATTGCTCTATGTGAATTTGAAACTACATGTTTAAGTTCTAAATAATTAGCAACAAATGTAAATCAAATGTAGATTAGTATATGTATAATTTTGGTCTGCACAAGTGAAACATTTCACAGAATTTTACAAATCCCACATATTATTGAGTTACCAGTAAAAATTTGCACAAGCTTCAAAATTGGAGTTTAGTTTAATTGCAACAAGTTGGGAGAGCAAAAAGATACCCCCCAACAGTTTGGTTGGGGGGGAGCAGTCGCCCCCTGCCCCTCCAGTTCCTACGCATATTATATTAGGTGGCACTTGTCATGTACATGTTAGTGTATTACGTAAGCATCAATTTTAAGTGAGTAATGGACTTTCAGATCAGTGTTACAAGTGGAACTAACAATTAATTTGTGTGATCACAGGTTAACTGTAGCTACCCCCATACCTGAGTACCTACTGCACAAGTTATGATTATAGAAAGCCCCTGCTCAGGAATTATTTTTACAATCAAAGGACAGATTTGAAGTTCACACAAAAACACATGCTATAGAAAAATTTAGAAATCAGGTGAGGTTTCAAAATGGCCAGGTTTTTGATTTGGCCATTTTGAAACCAGGTTTTGAACTGGCCAGGCCGTTTATAAAACCAAGGAAGGTTTCAAAATGCTCAACTAAATAATTTGGCCGTTTCGAAACGGCCAAGGTTTCAAAATGGCCGGGAACATTATCACTGCCATAATAATATCTAACTTGATAGATGCGGCTTTTGGCCTTGACCTTAATATTAATCTTTCTAATGGACTATCCCCTCTTGGACAATCAAATCCTCACAGGATGTTCACATCAAATGGGCGCTGTGTAAATAATTCAGATCAAACTTAACAAATATAAACAGTATCATGCAATTATTAGATATTTGTTATGTTATGGATTAAGAGAGAGTATTTTCTGCAATTATTATATAATTTTGACAGAAAATGTTCAATTTTAATGTCAATTTTACAATATTTTCTGGCCATCTGGACTAAAACAGTTGCAATTTTTATAACTACAATATAGTTTTTAGACAATATCGAGAAAATGTATCTCTGCTTCACAGTTACCACAGCGACATAAGACACAATTAGCAGAAAAACAGATCAATATGATGAGCTAAATGAGAGAAATAATGAACAAATAAAGCTATGGAGGGAAATGTGATAAACTACCCCACATCGATTACAAGATCCAAACACTATTGGCAGTTTATGTTCCGTTCATACATCTCCAGATTGACAGATGTTTTAGAACGTCTGTGGTTGAATAGGGCCCGCAATGCACCGCAAGCAGTTGATGAATGGCAAGTTTGACATATTTGACCTCCGCCTGGGAGGTATTATTTTCATGACTGTTTTTTTCTGTTTGTCCCATTGTTTGTTTGTTAGCATGATTACACAAATACTACTATTAATCATCCAGGTTTGCTGATTTACTTACTATGTATTGGTGTCACCATGGAAATGAAGATCAAGAAAATGGAACCACCACTGTGTTGGTCAAATTTTTACACAGGTATGTCTGAGTGACTGACTGCGGTTCTGATGCTTATGGAACTTTTAAGTCGTGTCTAGCTTTTGATTTAAACATATTTTATTGTCAATTAGGTACCAGTCGTAAAAATACAATTATATTGAGCCCTCTTGCTAGATGTTGACTTTATGTTACCGTTGTTTGACTCCCATCAGCCACCTTAGAAACTTAACCTGAAAGTTTTATCTGCACTTGTTTAATCTTGTTACTCATTTGCGTCATTGCCATTATTGAAATGACATTTTATAGAAGTAATGCTAATGATATCTTTATCTTTCCTCTAGAGTATATAAAGAAATGACATCAAAAGGTGTCATTTGCAAATGAGACAGAAGCACGTGTTTGTGCCTCATCTTCATTTAGTTTGAAAGGCTTGCTGTTTTTCATTCAGGATACGAATGTTTAGGAAGTTTAGTTCACACTCAAGTCTATTTTTGTGACAAACGTGGCAAGAAAGACATCCTTATGTGTGACAGGGGTTTTACTGTACCGTTTCAGGTTTGTTGCTCCAAGAATTTTAAACAGTTCAAGGCAACTGTTTCTACAATTCATTATCCAGCACACAAGCATTGGGACATGGTTGCATATGAGGGGCCATGGTGGCAGAGTGGTAACACTCTCGCCTCCCACCTCTGAGGCCGGGGTTCGATTCCCGGCATGGTAAAGCTGGTAGTTGCTTGCCGATGGTCGGCAGTACAGAACCCCCTAACGAACTGTATGTCTGGTTTGCTCTGCCCTTCCAACTACCCATCGTGATATGACCTGTACAGTGTTGAAAACGACGTAAAACCCCAAATAAATAAATAAATGGTTGCATATGAAAATACGCAGATTTAAATCCACAGATTGAAAGTCCCTGAATATTCGCAGGCGCATTGAAGATGGCATTTAAAACCCCCAACATAAAACCCCCAACACAATGCCAATTACAAATGCATTGTCATTTTGTTGTATTATTTATTCATTACTTCACATTGATTCTTGATGATATGGCTTCTATTTCTTGTCATCTTTAAAACAAATTTGTAGTCCTCCTTTTTAAAAAATTTTTGTAACTGTACCAAAGTTATTGAGGAATATTTTCTCTGTAGTGTTTTGTTATCAGGGAGAGTGGGTTCCCATTCATGCAACCTCTAAAAACAGATTTGTCACAACTAATGCTGTAACTTTCTTTGATAAAAACGTCTACTACATTAGTCTACATTCTAACATGACGACCTGCGCAGAAACGAGTTTTGAGCTCTATGCGCACACAATTATCCTGCAACAATCGCACTGCCCTTCCATCCTGCGTTCATATTTTTTACAAATTTTATAATGTCAAATTTTATAGTGTGAAGTAGTGTCAGATTTTATTATATTTTATTTTATAGTGATATTTTATGGTGATTTATATATTTTGTACATATTTGTATTAAAGCTACAATGGATGGAACAGCCGGTTGCTAAGGTCACCACAATGTAAACAAAGCTAGGTGAAACAATTTATTCTTTGTAAAAAAATTTTAAAAAAAATTTAAAAGCCTCAAAAATAAGCTTAAATGTTATGTTAGAATAGTAATAATCCACTCGTTGTTATTTCTACAATAGTACTGTTTCAGCATTGTATAACAATAGTTTACATGGGCTCGGCCTTAAATATCATTGTCGTGGGGGTGGGGGTGGAAAAAACTTCTCAAGGAAATGGGTTGGAAATGAAAACTTTTACTAATTAATTTACATTGGATGGATACATTGAATGTTGTAAATGATTGTACACATATTTGTTTGACCATATATTCATCATTTTGCACAATATATAACTACACTAAAACATTGAGGGAAACTATGTACGTAACTCAGGCCTCACTTATGTACAAAACGCTAATTTCAACCATAGTGCTGTCTAGACATGACGTTTCACACAATCTACGACGTAATACACGAAAACACGGTTTGCAAATGCGCATGCGCAATTAGTCGTTGTCGCTTCCTTTTGCGAGTAAACAAACGATACTTTGGGCCAGGTACGTATATTTTCACTGTTTTGAAATACTTTGTAAAATAATTTATGCTTACTAGATAAATAAAATCTTAATATGGAAATGTGTATCGTCCAGTGAACACTTATTCTGTATGTTGATTTGAAAGTGTCATGTCAAAAGTTTTACGTTTGTAAGAAATAAAACTAATTATCGCCCAGCACTGTTAGAAATTGCAGTTCAAAATTGAAGTTTATATATTGATTAATACCTGGAATGGAACTCAGACGGTCACCCATCCAAGTACTAACCAAGCCCAGCTGCTTAACTTTGTTTGTGAGATGGATACTCAACAAGCTATGCCATATAAACAGAATTCCAAATTTATATAAGTCATACAGTAGTGCACTAGCCTTTTTATGGCACTTAATCTCTACTTAAAAGATGGGTTTGAGTCCACATCTTTGTTTTGGGGGGACGTGGGTTTGAGTCTACAACTTTGTTTTTGGGGGGTTGCGGGCTTGAGTCTACAACTTTTTTTTTTTTTGGGGGGGGGGGGAGGGGGGGTTGCGGGTTTGAGTCCACATCTTTGTTTTGGGGGGGGGGGGGGGGGACGTGGGTTTGAGTCTACAAATTTGTTTTTGGGGGGTTGTGGGTTTGAGTCCTTTTTTTTGTGGGGAGTGGGGGGGCCACGGTGACAGAGTGGTAACACTCTCGCCTCCCACCTCTGGGGCCGGGGTTCGATCCCCGTCACGGCCTCAAGTGGGAAAGCTGGTAGTTGCTTGCCGTTGGTCGGCAGTTTACAGTACAGAACCCTAACAAACTCCATGTACTGGTTCCCTCTGCCCTTCCAACTACCCGTCGTGATATGACCTGTACAGCGTTGAAAGCGACGTAAAACCCCAAATAAATAAATAAATAAAAATAAATAAAAATTGTGGGGAATGGGATTTTTTAAAATTTTGTTTGGTTTGGGTGGTGGTTTTACTTTGATTTCTTCGGGTTTTCTTTTATTTGTTTGGGGGCGGGGGGGTTGGTGTTGGAAGTTTATTAATATTTGTTCAACATTCACTCATTCATTCACACAATTTTTTTTGTGTACTGTGGGGAAGTGTAAGTGTTGTATTTTGATTTGGAAGTGTCATGTCAAATTACCCTGGTAAAATATGAAAACCTTTTCCAAGTATATTTTCCAAACACTAAGAAATTAAGGTCCATAGCTGTTATTCACTGCAGTGTCTGTAGCCATTCAGAGGCTATTTGTTAAAATATTGTGGCTGGGGACTATCCGCCTACACACTTTCCTAGTCCTGTCCAATTTTGAAAGTGATCACTGAAAATAAATAACCTTTGAAGAAGGTGTGGGGGAGGATAGCCCCCAATGAAAACAGTAAGTGTGATCCAATGGGTTTATTATCTACCACGCAACGTATTTGACCTAAATACGGGGAAATACAGATGTATTTTTTTTGTATACACCAGCGCCCCGGTACTATGAATATTGAGTGTGGATAACTTTTATTTTTTCAACAATATCCCGGAAAGTATGTAACTTGAAAATATGTATAATATATCATTAGAAAGGTGTTATTCCAGCGCTTCTGCTCATGTATGTTGCATAAATATCCATGCAGAAATGACTGAGATATTGCAAGTTAAAGATTGAAGTTTTATATTCAGTGTTGCTCATGCTTTTTGACAGTCTGCTTCACGTTTTCTCATTAACTATTCATATTATTTGACCCATAAATCGCACAAAATGGTGGATAATAAAAGTAAAACACCCCTTATCAGACATATACAGAAAAAAATATATCACTCATGAAGATTAACATTATAATACTCGTGCTACGCACTCGTATAATATTGCTATCTTCATTCGTGATATATTTTTTCTGTATATGTCATTCGGGACGTTTTCCTATTGTATGTAAATAGAACTCACAATGTCATATCAGGTCAATAAAATATGTTCATAATTCTCTTGTAAAATGGAGTATCTTGGTCATGTATTATTATAATAACAGTTTTTAAGATATAATAGTCAGTGGAAATTTTTATCCTTATTAAAAAAAATTAAGTGCAACCTCAGACTGAGAGGCCTGGGTTTGATTCCCAGTGATGTGTAAATTAAGACATCATAGCTCAGTGATAGAGCACTCAGCCTGGGTGTTTGTATTATATTGTATTTGGTTTTGTTTCTTTTTGGGCCATATTAATTATATATATTGTATTATTATTATTATTTTTTTCTTTTTTTTTTTTTTTGGGGGGGGGGGGGGGGGGGGGGCACATTATTTACTACCACACTTTTTTTGAGTTTTTCTGTTTAATAAATTCTTTGGAATAAGGGCCAAAATTCATTGAAGTACTTGACTGGAGGGATTTTACTTTAAAAATTTTGTGAATTATTTTGCGTTTGTACTGTCGAACTTGTATTTTTTTGGTTCTATGTGTTTGAGTGTATTTTTTTGTTGGGGACTGTGTTATGTATTTTGAGTAATATGGGTAGATACATCCCAGATAACATTCTACCGGTGGCTCACCGGTGTACGGTCAGCAGATTTTGCCACCGTTGGGTCATCTTTGGCCCACCGGTGGCTTTTGGTTGTATAATTAGCAGTTTGCCACTATTGGGCCAACGGTGGCTTTCCAACAAATCTTCATGTCTGTAGAATTTGCCATCAGTGGTTTTGGTTCAAGATGGCAGTCAGCAATAATAAAGGATTTGGGGAAACTTAGTAAAAATTTAATCATAAGTGTGTGTCTAACAATGAGATTTCAGTGAGCCCACAATTTTTAACTCATTATTTATCAATTTTAGACATACAAACAATATTTTTATTATAAATTGACAATACAAAAGTTGTCACCCATTAGTTAGGGAGTGCAGTTGTACAACATCTTGGTAGGACTTTGATTTGACCTTTCACCATGCTGCAGTGACCTTGATCTTTTCTGGGCCACATATGTAGTTTTACTTAACTGTGCTATTTCTGTTGACACTTACACTTGAACACATTGTACAGCTTCATGTATTGTATTGTCTTGTATTTATGTTATGTTATGTACATAATCATGATGTAAAAAGGTAAGAAAATACAGCTGTATAAATAATATGGCAAGATCTAAAGTCAGTGTAGATTTAACTTAATATTTATTTTGCTTCCATTTGCATACACCCAGACTGAGTGCTCTATCACTAAGCTATGATGTCTTGATTTACACATCACTGGGAATCAAACCCAGGCCTCTCAGTCTGAGGTAACACTTATTTTTTTATAAGAATAAATAAACAATTTAAAAAAAAAAAAGTTCTGCATCTCAAAACAATATAATTTTTTTTGCATAACTGCAAAGGCATAATCGATATACAGTAGTGGATGCATGTTTCCATCTTGTGTTAAAGCCATCTATATACCGGTATGTTGAAATCTGACATTTAAGTTTTTTAAAAAAATTACTCAAAAATTAGTCGTTGAACTTATATCTGCGAACCCTTTATATTTGGAAAGCTTTGGAAATGTACTTTCTTGTGGTCTTTATTTGGCCAAAATTGATCGATAAATGCCAAAGTTATTCAGCATTTTATAACCCCTGCCACATATACATACGTATTGCTTATGACTGCGGCCAACTTATGCAAGGAAGCAGTATAGTAAAGAAGTTTTAATATTGTCATACGGCGTATGTATAGTATAGTATATAGTATTGTCGTACACCGGTAACCACAAATAAGGAGTTTCTGTCAGAGGTCTGCAACTTTACTAGTTGATTCACAGTGGCAGGAAAAGGCTACTTAATGGGCGATAATATGATATATGAAGTAACTACCACACATTGCAGATATTTTTGGCCTCAAAAATATGTCATACAATATCTAAAAAGTATACCTGATATATTGTTGTTAGATTTCTCTAAATGTTCACTGACAATAAAATAAAATTTTTCTGGAGAGAAACAAGTTTGTTTACTCGCAAATGCCTAACTAGGTCAAGATGGCGGCGAAACCGTGTTTCCGTGTATAAAGCTATTTAGTTGAGGTGAAAAACGTCGTGCGCAACCTTTCATTTTCGTTTGCGATATTTTTATGAGTCCTTCGGTGAGTATTCTGGGAAGACACCGAGGAGCCTTATCATAAAAGTGTGAACATAAGATATTTGTTTTTCTTACGCCATCGATAATCAGCTTTTGAAATAAGAGACAAGTCTGATAACATTAAAAATCTTAACATCTATATGGGCTGAAAACTTTTTATTACAGACGATGCCTAGAGATCTTGCAGTAACCCACATAAAATCTGCTCCCATGTCACGTGCTCTTGTGGGCAACAACATTGAGGCAATGATAAGTGATTGGGAAATATGTTTTGTCAAAGCCTTTTTTTTTGCATGAAATGCGCCAGATAAATGTCAATAAAATCTTGTGCCAGTTGCATAACACCCGTAAGATTTACTTTTATTTGTGGATAAACTTTACTAAAAAATATAACATTTTTAGTGGTTGGAGCTTACACCAAACTCAACATTGTTCAAATAAACAGTATTGTGAAGCGTATGGTTTTATTTCTACAGCAGTAGCAAAAACTACATATTTTGTATAGAATTTAAAATTGTATTTTTATGTGACATGCTGATCTAGTTCACAATAAATCATATCAATCTAAAAAGAACCCTTAGCAGAAATTCCATAGCCTTATTCATACAAAAATTGATAAAACTGATAAAAATGCAGACCATTAAGCACTCAACAGAGGGGAGGAACAGATTAACAAAAGTACAAAACAATGGTTATCCATACAAGTGATAAAAAATAATCATATTAACAGGAAAAACATGATAAAACTAGCTCACGATTTTTATAAAGGAAAAGAGGTTGTTTTGCGGCTTGGGTACACAAAAGCCCATTCAATAGAATGTCTTTATTTATAAATTGTCACATTATTACAAGCCTTGTTTCGAGTATCTTCTTTCTCTATCAAAAGGTCTCAATAAAGTGGGTGATAAAAAAAAGAACTTTAACATAATCTAGACAAGTAGCATGTGAATTTCCTGACATAAGGACAAAAAGAGTAGTTTTTTCAGTATTTTTGTGTGACAAATTTGTAAATTTGTTTACATTATAAAATTGTGAATATAGGTGAGAAGTAACAGAAATAATAATCTTAAATTCATGACAAAGTTTTGTAACATATTTTAAAAGAACATTCATTAAAATATACAGAAAGCATAAAAGAGAGAAAGTATTTTCCTAAATATAAACAGTTACAGACAGCACTTTTCTAGCCACTAATACAGAGTATCTTTTCACTTTAGCCTAAGCAGACTTTAAAAGCTCTAAAGGCCCATGCACACATGTTTTCACCTTAACCTTAGCAGACTTTAAAAGCTCTAAAAGCCTGTACACATATCTTTTCACCTTAACCTTAAGAGACTTTAAA
This sequence comes from Sabellastarte sp. h YS-2021, assembly GCA_964017235.1. Classification (NCBI taxonomy): domain Eukaryota; kingdom Metazoa; phylum Annelida; class Polychaeta; order Sabellida; family Sabellidae; genus Sabellastarte; species Sabellastarte sp. h YS-2021. The sequence continues at coordinate 146,777,979 of OZ024928.1, forward strand.
AGCTGTAAAGGACTATGCACACTATTTTCACCTTGACAGACTTTTCTAGCTCTAAAGTCATATGCACACATCTTTTCACGATAACAGATTTTTATAGCTCTAAAGTCCCATGCATGCATCTTTTCACCTTAACCTTAACAGCATTTTATAGTTAACAGACTTTTATAGCTCTAAAGTTCTATGCACACATCTTTTTTCACCTTAACAGACTTTCATAGCTCTAAAGTCCTATGAATACTGATAGCAATATGATTCCATAATACATGTAGTTTCACAAACAAATCAAACTAATCTGAAATGATTATTTTGTCAAGTCAATATACCACAAAGCTCCAATGTAGTTAGCAGTATTTCCTTTTCTCTTGATCGATTTAAATCGCCATTTTGTTTCATTTCATGAGGATTGTATCAGATTTATCAAATCTGATCACACCAGGATGCTAGCTAAACTAAACTTTAAAATATGGATCTTTGTAGTTCAGCAGTTTTTTTACCTTTTGACTGTAGAAGTTTTATGTTCACGTTTATGAGTATGAAAATGACACCTTCAATACATGTAAAGACTCCTTTGAAATATGATTCAGAGTTATTGTGAAAACATATTGTCTCTCAAAAAAAATCCTTAGCAGTTAGCAGTAACTATAGAGAAAAACTATGCCTGTAGAACATATCGATGCATGCTCATTCATTCAATAAAACTTTCTATTGATACTCTCATATATACAATTATATTTTCTATGATACCCTTATATTAGCGAGTTATTGTAACACCTTGCTTACTGTAAAATATGTGCCCTACTATGACTTATTCCTTCAAAATACTGCGGGAAATATGTGTCAAGTAAATTTTATTAGCATTATGACCGAAAAGGGCAATCTGATGACCTTCTTAGACCAGGACTTCTCAGCACTGCCAACTTAAGAGTCAGCTCATCTTAAGATGAGCTATAACCCAACTTAGGATCCTAAGTTGGGTAGTCCATCTTATGAGGGGCTAGAACACATTAGCCCAACTTACGAGAAGTAAACTGAAGAATGTTTTAAAGCTAAAATTTAATATTTAACAGCTAGTTTAATGTTAATTTGTTATGTCACACTCCTTTGGTTTAATCATGAAATTGGACATAACCATGCTAGTTTATTTAAATACTGAAAATTCAATTATACAGTATATGTTTGTGAAATATTATTTTAGATTTGTTGTGCTTATCCTATCCGAAGATTTGGTAACACATATTAACCCAACTTATAATTTTCACACATTTTTATTTTTTTTAAAATTTAAATGAGATTAATTACTTTTTTTTTCTACCTAAATGTTACTTCTTTTCTTTACCCCATTATGCATTGATAGGATTAGTCTTAATTCATTTATTACCTCCGCCAATGAGGTAATGTTTTCGCCTGGGTTTGTTTGTGGGTTTGTGAGTTTGTTTGTGAACAAGATAACTCTAACGAATTTTGATGAAATTTTCACTATATGTCTGAAAAGGTAAAAGGAAGAAATTATTCAATTTTGGGAGTAATCCGGATCACTATTTGGATCTTCTGGATCCATAAAATGTAATTTTTAAAGACAGATAACTCAAAAAGTTATGGACGGATGAAATTTTCAGGATATGTCCTATATGGGACAGGAAACAATTGATTAGATTTTGATAGTGATCAGGTACACTGTCTGGATCCATGAAAAATGAATTGGGAGTGATCCGGATCACTATCGGCAAAAATATGAAATAGAGGGGGAAAATAGGAACATCAGTGCTAATGGTAGGTTTTGAAAGTCCAGGAATCGAGTTCCCATGACGGAGGTCTGCACTCTCCGAGTTCTCTTGTTGTTCTAATGTGGACTTTTTTATAGCGCTTATTCTCCATCACTGATGGACTCAAAGGCATATGTTTCAAGTCATGTTTCAAGACTTTCTCTCACTCAATTTGACAATGGGAGGGTCATTAGGTCATAAAGTGTCTATTGTTCAACCACTGCTTTCACCTTGATTCATTTCACTTGTGGGAAGTGATTAGCCGACTGGATTAGATTATGATATATCTATTATTTCAATGTTCCTTTTAAGTTGATTTGTTTGACTATGTGTGATTTGGATTAGTCTTAGATTTACCTTTGAGTGACTAGCTAACAGGATTAATTAGGCATTGTTGTAAGACTCTTTTAAGGTGTTTTAAGGGGGTGATACTGTACATACTTTACTATTTCACCCACCCAAGTGAAACAAATCGACATCAATAGAATGTTGAAATAAAAGGCACAAATCCAGTTAACAAATCATCCCAAAGAAAGGCAATTAAAGGAACATTAAAGGAATATCTTAATGCTTCTCAATGCTCAGGAAACACAATTCATCGTAGCTTCTGCAATTAAACACTTTTTTGAAATTAGATAAATTAAAAATATTTGATAAAATAATAGAAGAAGTACAAAGTATTTCTTTACAATGATCAGTTAAGCTTATCAATGTTAATGTCATCTTTTCATGAAAATTTATTTCCTTGTAAATATTTTATATTCTGCATAAAAATCATTCTTGAATTTTATTATCTTAAATTGGGCTGATATGTTCTAGCCTATCTTAAGATAGGCTACCCAACTTAGGAGCCTAAGTTGGGCTATAGCCCATCTTAAGATGGGCTGACTCCTAAGTTGGGCTCCAACAGTTATATTGTGACTGGTAGTTAGAAGGGTGGAGGAAACCAGTGCATAAAATTTTGCAGTGAAACAGTGTACCGGCACCAAAAAAGTGTATCCCCTTGTCCTCATCAAAGGTGTTGTCTCTAATTAAGAGAGTAGGGAAAACCCAATTTTCTGACGTGTTCATGATGTGTTGATTTGTTTTTATCACAATCAATCAATCAATCAATAAGGTTGTGTAGAATTTTGCAGTGAAATAGTGTGTCTCACGAAAAAAGTGTCTCGCCCTTGGCCTGATCAAAAATATTCTCCCTGAATAGTTAACAATAGGGGAAACCCCAATTTACTGAGGTGTTCAATCACTAGAATCATTAAAACAATTATCATAAAAGCACATGTTTATGCACACCTGTAATTTTTCCTATGAAATTGTTCATATTTTATTGACAAGGTTTTACATAAATCCATAGTTACTCTTTCGAGTGGCTGCTTCTGTCTTTTCTTGATGGATGGGAACATTGTCATGTCATGTCTTTCAAGACATGTGTGATATGTTTTCTTATATTTCCCTTTGGTTGAGGCGATAGTCTGATGGGTGAAATCTATGACAAAGGATGGTTACATATGCAAGATCACATAAACCAGTCTATGGATCCAATCTGTTGTGTCACATCAGTTATGATGTAGTTTTTTTTCATATCATCATATAGGCTGCAGCTGCCTATGACCTTCCTGGTTTTCATTGACATGACACTCTAATGGTGAATCAATTGTACACTGTCAGTTTCAGTTCCAATAAATTCACTGTGATCTTTGTTAATGTAATTATGAAAAATCTATGGTGCCCCACACAGTCACCTTTCTGAAGACACTTTGAGGTGAACCAGTTATCAAAAGAGAAGTCACACCTGGCTCCTTTCAACAAATTTATTAGGCTTTCATTGATCTCTCACATATCAAGGCCTGTGTCCAATCTAATGAAACAGCAATGTAACCCCACACCGCCCCTAACTAAAGGCAATAGGTTATCATCATAGAACCCATATTCACTATCCCACACCCAACCCTGTTTTATGAATTGAATATTTTCACCCTAATCCCCATATAACATGGCAATTTGTTTTAACAGAACCTTTTAAGTTGTATTTATATATAATTTACATGTAGGAATTTATTGTTACAATGTCATGCACAAACAACACACAGCATAACTAGGACATAGTTTACAAGTTTTTATAGGATGCAATGTTTTTCAAGGGGGTTCAGTATTTTGCAAGGGGATACAAGATATTGCAAGCCCATACACTTTTTGGGCGGTGCATTGTTTTGCCCTACACCAGGATTTGAACGCCAATCTGAGCGATGCAATCACGTGTATGTAACAGAGGTATAAGGGAAGTATGACAATAAAAAGAACAGGGATTTATGAAAAGCAATTCTATATCTAAAAGATCTTCTACAAATCTTTATTTATATTTGTCACTGCTTTATGTTTCTTCATGAACTATGAATATGAGAACGGTTCATTACAAGTCAGACCTGAGATAATTTGAATACTATTTAGACATTTTATATGATAAGTAATCATCCCAAATAAAAGAACTCAGACCACAGAAACTCATTTAATGTGACTCTGCCTTCTTTGAAAGCACTGTAATTTTTCTATGATTGAGTATCTATCCGAAGTTTTTGACACGTGCAAATTAATGTGAGCAATACAAAGCAATCGGTGACAGATATGGGGTAACTGCAGTCATATGATACCTATCTATCGGGAAAAAAACAGAATTTGTACTGGAGATATTTATATACAACGCCTTACATAAAAACATAGCCTTGCTCAGGTTCAAAAGTTTACCAGATATATTAATATTCTTGGGATGCTTTCGACACCTTGGATAAGACATTTCACAATGGGTAGCTGAGGTAGTTGAAAAAAGGCAATGCAGATAGATAAGATTTTGTGCTGTATGACAATTTAATTTTAAATACAGAAACCTGAGTGTCTGGACACATTAAAAAATATGTAAGAGTCATGTTCAAGAACGTAATCCGTGAAAGATGAGTTATTATCAGCTTGGGTTAAGTATTAAAAACTACACACTTGAACTGATTTTACGCTTATATTTGGCTGATCCCTTTTGTGATTACCTGCCCTGGTTTTGATTATTTATATATTTTTGGTGCTGTTTGTCACGCCTAGTACCCATACATCGGTTACATTGTCGACCAACTCCAATTTCAGAGGTGGGAGGCGAGTGTGTTGATTATATAAAGGTTCATCTTACTTATTATTACATATTCCACACAATCATTAAGACCACCAGATGCAGCATTTTGGTTAAAATCCCATGCTTGTCTAATGACTCCTACTCACCTTTCCCTACGGAAATTCTGTATGCATTTGCTTTCCCCTTGGTGACCTTGTCCTTATGTCTCTGAAAAGAGATTTTTCCTATCTTGGTAGCAAATGTTGAAGAATGAGCCTCTCCGTATATCTTTCTCACTCTGCCCGATTCACCCTACCTGCACATATATTTCTGCATAGCTCTTGAGGCTTGTTGAAGTATTTCAAAGAGAAGCCCCAAATGTGAAATATTTTCCAAGTTGTGTCAAATGCCAAGAAACATGTCCGACCAAAATGTGAATCCCAACGAAGACGTCCTACCAAATACAATGCGGATCAAACCAGAAATGAAAGTAGATAAGCTTGTTTGCATGTAGTTCATGACATAGTTATGACAATGGTTTTTATTTTCTGTGCTGTAATATCTAAATCTTACTTTGAAGATCTGTCATTGTAAATACTTTTTATTTCTCAAAAACCAAAACAGTAAACAAACAGAGATAATACAATGATTATGAGTTTTGACTCATTCAGTTTCAAGAAGAGCCCCTGGGCAAATGTCAAAGTTGAGGTTTTACGTCCCGTTCAACAGTCAGGGACATATTGGGATAGGCCCACAGCTTTGCCACTTGTGGCGATCGACCCACGCAAAGGTGACTGCCTGTGATTAGTCTTAGACTTAACTTTTGCATACAAAAATAACCTAGTTAAGCCTAAGATTTGAATAATACTTTCCGTAATACCACCCCTGGTGTTTACTGGTTTTTAGAAAACTTTTAAGCTTCTATTTATTTAATTATGTTATCGTGGTAATCAGTATTCACTGCTCAGCAAAATATGTTGTAGGACCGCAGGGCCTTGGGCAAGAAAGAGTTGCAGGCCCGGTGTAACGCGAGATAATGACTCCCCTCTATTTCTGACTCCTCTCCTTTGATCTTTTGGGGGAGTCATTATTCTGCAAACAACATTTATCCCCCCAAACAATAGGATTTAGGGGGGTTAGAATATTGCTTGCAAGATACTCACCCCCTATTCAGAAACTGACTCCCCTCTATTGTTTCTGCACCTATTCAATTGGGGGCAAATGGGGAGGGGGTGGTGTTATTGTCTCTCAACTTGTACAGGCAAAAGTACACTTAGAGCTAATCAGTGAGATCTTCATTTCTCCAGCTCATTTACATAATGAGGGCAAGTGGGGGGTCCATGTTGGTGTTTATTGTCTGTCCACATTGAATCAGGTCAATTGCACTTAGAACAAGTCATTTTCAGCTTTTTTTTAGTTTAGGTTGATCAAAGGCACACACACTTTTCTAATTCATTCTATTGAGAATTAATAAAAACAACTAGCCAAAGGTAATTCAAAGCCCATTCTATATATTTTACAATATAGCTAACATAATAGTTTTCATTTTAAAAATATTAATAATAAATAATTTATTGCTCAGAAGTCCATGCTGTACTATTTACATGATATTCAATATTGATAATAGTGTCTATTTTTTAAAATATTAATTGCTTTGTGTAATACTTCATTGTTATAACAGTATTAAATGTTTATAAACATGAACATATTTAATGACTGTGTGTGATTATTATTTTGTATTGGAAAAACAGCCACATGTATGACTAGATCTTCATAAAAAAAAAAAATCTTCATGTTAAAAGTGACTTATAAGCCCATATATTGTTGGTGCATGTCACTATAATAAATGAATAAATAATATTAATAACTTATTGCTCAGCACACAAATGAGTATACAACCCCACCAATATGTGCTTTTATGGCACTCAATTAAGTGGGAAGTGGGGGGTAAAGGGGGAGTCATAATCTTGCAGGGGGGTCAGAATATTTCAACCCCCCTTGCAAGATACTGACCCCCCAGTCAGTAATCTAGGGGAGTCATTATCTCGCGCTACACCGGTGTAACGCCATATTCTGTATGCCTGCCATATTCTGTATCCCCCCTTTGATCTTTTAGGGGATACAGAATGTGGCTGCCATATTTTGTATGGCAACAATGGGGGGATTAAGGGGATACAAAATATGGCAGCCACATTTTGTATCCCCCATCATATTCTGTATCCCCTCAGTTAGGTGATGTAATGGGGGTGGGGGTGATAAGTATAATTAGCAAACACAGCTGGAGAGGATTAAGTTGCCATTGTTTGGGTTCTCTTTCTGAGAGAATATGTTGGAGCCCAACTTAGGAATCAGCCCATCTTAAGATGGGCTAGAACATATTAGCCCAACTTAGGATGATAAAATCCAAGAATGATTTTTATACTGAATATAACATAAAATATTTAAATGGAAATCATTTTTCAAGAAAAATATGACATGAACATTGATAAACTTAACTGGACTTTGTACAGAAGTACTTAATCTGTATTTCAATCAAGTTAATTTGATGAATTTAGTCAACCAAGACAAGACAGAAAATGATACTAGAAAAATTGGGATAAATATAATTTTAATTCTACTAAAATTCTTGTAAAATGAACATTTACATCTAGAATTAACCATAGAAATGTATCCTAGAACAGAGGAACAAAGTTACTATAATACTTTACAATTCGATGTGTAAATCTGACCTTGACAAGTTACATGACCAAGGTCACTGAAGTGACCTGAGCTGACACCATTTTTATGACAATCTGATAGAATACAGAGTAAATCATAGATATGACCTTAATTAGTCGCACAAACCAAGGTCACTGGTCAAAGTAACTAAAGTAAGAAAAAACCCAATTTATAATTTAAAATAATGCAATCAGGGTAAATAGTAATATAGATACATAAAACTAAGGGGTGAGGGGAGTAACCGACCAGTGACCCTGAATGTTAAGCCATACGACCTTGTAGGCCAAGGTCAAGATGGGAGCTGGAAAGGTCAAATTAAAAAGGTGAAAGCAATACAGTAGGTGGTAATATGATGTGAAAAATTCACCAAAGACCAAACAACTACCAAGATATAACCTAAAAATGCAAATAACTGAAAATAGACGGATCAGGGGGCTTCTGCAAAATCTGGCAGCCTCACAGACTTTACAGATCAGCTGCCAGAGAAGGTAGAAGAAATAAGATTGATTGGAATATATTGAACATAAAAGGTTAATAACATTAAATGGGTATAGTAAGAGATTAAGACTATAAAACGACCTGGCAGCGCAGGCGAACGTCGTAACCCAAAGGGGTTGTGTCAAATCTGGCAGCCTCACAGACTTTACAACTCAGCTGGCAGACAAGGCACAACTATATAAATGTGATTGGAATTTGGTTAAGATAACGAGCATGAAGCAATATAGGTCAATCTATGCAGACAGAAGGAACTAGAAGAAACCTGGATGCCTTGCAGTCCTCATAATGGAGCCTGCAAGACATGCAGTCTTCAGGTCAATTATTAATTACAGGATTAGACGAAGGTTCTTCCTTTATTTCACTTTTGGGAGAGTGATGACTAAATTGGATTAATTATCAACAAACATAAAGAGGTATAGTTGGCCAGTTCTCATTATCTATCAGTAATAATATTCTAAGGTACTATTTTAGTCTTTAAAAGTTATCAAAAACTAAAAATGCATTTATATTACAAACATTGGGCTATCAAATGCTTAACCATAATCCACAGAGGGAAATTTTAATGATAGCCCATAAATAACTAGGGGGTACAAAATATAGCAAAGGGGATACAGAATATGGCAGGGGATACAAAATGTGGCAGCCCCCATGCCATATTTTGCATCCCCACACACTTTGTGGGGGATACATTATCTGGCGCTACACCGGCCAAAAAGTTGCAGGCCTGGCCAAAAACTCCAAAGATATGCCGATTGCAGATGTAATTAATATATTTCAGCCTACTAAATTCTCAAAGCTATTACCCATGCTAAATAAACTACATATTCACACTGCAACACATATTTACAAATATAGTTATAAATCTACTCACTAGGGGACTCTAGTGCGCTTACAGGATATCTCGCCCCAAGTGCCAACTCGCCCCAGAAATTTTGGCTCAACTCGCCCCATTTTCTGTGTCCCTTCTGATCACAACTTGCCTCAAATTGTGCATTAAAAAGACAAAAACCTTAAGGTACTTTACTCACTTTTTAATATACATAAACTTCCAGTGCCTATAACAATTATTAATTAGATATATTTATCCCACAAGTCTGTGTTTCCATGACAACTGCCCAGATAGCATTCTGACATTTGGCCAATGTTGGCCCAACATTGGCACATCCGTCGGTCCGACGTTGGCTGCCCACGTTGGCCCAACCACTTTTTGGCTGGCGGTCCAACGTTGGGTGCAAGCCATCGGTAAAACAATAGCATTAGCTAATCAGATTGCAGCATGGTGTTATGTGGCCATTGTTTAAAAGAAAGCAAGTGATAGACAGATTGTGGGAGGATCTTAGTTAAGGGAATCCCTGACAAGTCACATGACCAAACATTAACAATGGTGGAACAGTGTCATAAGGTGATAGTCCATAATACAGTGATGAAATTTAATGTTCACAAACAACTTTTTCAGTGTGAATTTATAATGAGAATATTATTTTAATGTCTAAAATTGTCAAATAGTTCGTTAAAATTTGTGGGCTCACTGAAATATGATTTTTAGACATACCATAATAAATAATTTTTTACTAAGTTTCACAAGATTCCCAATTATTATTCACTGTCATCTTGAATAAAAATTCACTGTTGGCCCAATGTCTGCAAAATATAGAGATATCTAACCCGAGTTGTGGTTGGCAAGCCACTGTTGGGCCAACGTTGGCAAAATCTGCTGACGATGCGACCAATATCCAATTTTGGCAAAATCTGCCGACCATGTGACCAACAGCCAATGTTGGTCTGACAGCGATATACGTGGATATATGTTAAATGTTTCTGGACATCGGGAACGACGCAGTGCACAACGTTTTCGGTCCAGAGATGAAATTCGCAAACTCGGGCCGCCGGGTAACCGCCAGTGTCGAACACTGCTGGTAATCACAAATAATTTATAGCTTATATTCAGAAGTTATTACCTTTACCTTGTGTTTTTACGTAAAATATTCTATTTTATTTTATATTTGATTTTTATAACACTTAATCAATGCACTTAGTCATACTCTAAGACAAAACAATCCTAAGTAGTAATGCCAAATCCTTCAGTTTATGGGCATAGAAATGGTCATTACTACAGAGACACCAGCTGAATGACACATTATGGTGGAAAAGCCTTGGCGAACAAATGTGATTAGAGTTTCTTTCCGAAGGAGGCATAAGAGGAAGCAGAACTAACATCATCAGGCAGTTTATTCCATATTGTAGTAGCATCAAAAGCAAAACTATGACTAAAGCGCTTCTTTGATTTCTGAAAGGATGAACCAAGGAACCTCCTGGAACCTTCTGCCCAGTCTTCCTCATCTTGTGTTGTATTTGCTGAAACAGGGGATCTGAAATGGTCTTGCCACTGCTAAGAAACCTGTGGACAAGTGTAGCCGTAATATGCTAGTTACCAACTTGCACACACCACTTGCCAAGTCATATGAGCCAGGAGTCATAACTCGTGGGTACATATTTAAGTTTTACATACAAGTAAAATAAAATACATAGCAGCTCCAAACCATCCTATTTTATTGAAGGCTGTAATGTTAAATACCAAGTAGTTTTGATTACAAAGGTAGTCTCAAAGTAATTCACGCATTTACGCCGACACCAGGCTAATAAAGACCCTGGAAATTAATGAAAAAGAGGCGGGATAATTTATTACTGTAGAGGAATGATATTGTTAGTACACCTTTCTTCCTCATTGAAGGTCATTGTTAAAACTAAAATGCACATGCAAAACCTAATAAAGAGAAAAAACACCTGCCCAAGCAAAATTATGACAAACTATTGGTGATGGGGGGGAGGGGGGTTTGTCTGTACAAAATAGGTTACCCCCCCCCCCCACACACACACACACACATATACAAACGCTCTGATGTTCTTATTAAAACGGAGAATTAATATTGTGAGCGGGAAATTTGTATAATTTCTCAATAGTTTGAGAATTCAGTGATATAGCATGATAAATTTGCCCACAGACCTGACATTGTGTTCTTTCTGGCAATGTGTGCCGAAAACTTTACACAGAGACTCAGTCAATATCCAAAGTCAAACAGAAGCACGCGCCATGGACAGATGGCAGAATTGTCGAATACCTTTGTGTCTTTCACACATTAAGCCCTCTTCACAATTCTCCGTTTTGAAAATGTAAAATATATATCTTAATGAACAAAACTGTTTTAGTGTAAAACCAATATGTTGCTGTTTTGCGGAAGCTCTGAACTATCAAATATGTTTTGCTTGCTAGAACCTAACTCATAAATTCAAGTTAGCTACCTGATACATTTCAATTGGCAGTAAAAAGTGTTTTTAGCACATTCCAGAGTTTCTGCAGCTGCCAGTCTTTTCATTTTCTATTACTTTGGGTTAGGTTTCTGTCAGACAGTTCACACGTTAACAACATAATGATACTCCCCATCACCCCAAGCGTCTGTAGAGTTACGTTTTCGTTCTTGCCTGACAAAGCTTAAAAACATGCAACTCTATCCTTTGACCTACCCCTTTCAACCAAGTACTTACACATACGTTCTATATACTTAAACGTACAAGTATGAAAAAGTCCATGTTCACTTTCATCATAACTACAAGAAGAATTCAAAGCTTTGTGTGTTCTTGCAGATATTTATGTTATTCTTACTTGGAGAAAGAAGATAACTTGAAGTATTCTAAAAGTTATAGACTTGATGTTTGATATAAAAAGGGCTTAGTTGTTAATAATAGCTTCTTAAATTGACACTGTAAATCTATAGTTGACTTTACAAAACGAATTCTAATTGTACTTTTTCAGCACTTCATCTCCCCTTTACAAAGAGGACTGTAAGGCCGTACAAAACCAAAAACAGTCAACCAATTTCAATATCCAGGAATATAAGAAATAAAATATGGTGAACCTCCCACAAATGTCCTAATAATAAACAAAAATAGGATTCATTTTTCTTGTGCCATTTTAAATTGTCATTCTCCCTACCAACCCAGTAAACATTAGAAACGTTTTTAAATGGTTTAAACATTTACAAAACGTTTTTAAACCCAAGTAAACGTTTACGCTGTAACGTTTAAAAACAATACAAATGTGTTTACTGAAAACGTTTATTAAACGTTTATAAAATAACTCAAGAATCTAGGTTTGACTGGAAATGCTTTTAAAACATTTATAAAATAGCTGCAGAAATGAATGTTTTGCTGGAAATGCTTTTCAAACATTCATCATGAAATGTTTGATAAACAGTGCACAAAAATATTTAAACAACATTGCTTGTCAAATGTTTTAAAAACATTCGATCCAAAACGTTTTGTAAACCTATATTTTTAAACCTTCAAACATGTCTATACAAAGATGGCGGTGAGCAATAATAGGGGATTTTAGAGGACTTTGTCAAAAATTGCCCCACATGCAATCCCTAAAAGTAGGAATTGAATGGGGCACATTTTCTAAGCCACTATCTTACAATTTTAGACATAAAATAATATTTTCAATAGTAAGCAACCATATAAAGATATTGAAATTGACCTCTGACCTCATTATTATTCAGACATTATTATGTTCATTTACAACATTTTTCTAACATTTATCGTTAAACGTTTAATAAACGTTATACATAAAATGTTTTAAAAACATTCTATTACAAATGGTTTTCGTACCCATCATTTTTTAACCTTTGCCAACTGTTTCCTTTCAAACATTTGCAAAACCCAAAAATGTTTACTGGGAATGTATTAGGTTCCATTCTTTATTGCGACTTAATTTGAATGACAAATGACAGATGAAATAATAATGCAGTAAGGCTTTTTTTCTTTTTGAAGGTATTGGTGACACTTCTGAAATAATGCCGATTAATGCAAATCAAGTAAAAAATCAAGTCAAAATGTTTGTGACCGCACATGACATGAAATACTTGTAAATTGTGTATGACAGGTATAAATAGTAACCAAAAAATCATCCAAACTTTTGTCATGTAATAAATCATAAACATTAAAATCATGTCTGTAGCACAATAGATTTATACATCCTTAAGTTAAGGCCAACTTTCCTTCTTTTATGGCCTGGTTACACTGTAGGTGGAATTTTGGCAGTACATGGGGAAACGAGGCCAGCAATTGGAAAAGAGTCTCAGGTCTTGACTTCCTTTAAGTTGTTTTCACATTTGGAACCCCTAGTTGCAATGGTGAGGGAGATATAAGGCCTTTTTAATAGGATAATCCCATTTAACATGTGATATGACAACCATTTTGTTTTCGAAACTAGGCCAAATTATTATCAGGCTAACTTTCCTAGCCATATATATTTTGCACATATTTGATTAACCTAGCTGCAATATTTCAAGTTTTAGAGCATCTTAATGATTTTTAAATAATTGGCTATGGCAGCCATTTTGTTTTTCAAAATAAGACCAAAGTTTTTCTCAGGCAAAACATTTGAAGGTCAGAACTTCTGATGGCCTGTCTTTATATTCTGAAGCCATAGCACCGATAATAAGGGGTTTTACATCGCTTTCAACACTGTACAGGTCATATCACGACGGGTAGTTGGAAGGGCAGAGGAAACCAGTACATACAGTTGGTCAAGGTTCTGTACTGTAAACTGCTGACCAACGGCAAGCAACTACCAGCTTTCCCACTTGAGGCCGTGCCGGGAACCGAACCCTGGCCTCAGACGTGGGAGGCGAGAGTGTTACCACTCTGCCACCGCCGTCCCCCCGATAATAAGGGAGAAATAAGGACATTTTAGTGTGACGACCCCATTTAACCTTGAAGCAGGGATCAAAGGTCAAATTCAACACCTGGAAAAGATTCCCAGGCCACGACTTCCTACATGTTGTTTTCACATTCTGAACCCCTAAGAGCAATATTAGGGGAGATATAAGGCCTTTTTAATAGAATAACCCCATTTGATATTAAACATGTGATATGGCGGCCATTTTGTTTTTAGAACTAGATTAAAATTACTATCAGGCTAGCTTTTCTAGGCATATATCTTTTGTGCAAATTTGTTGAAGCTAGCTGAAATATTTCGAAATTTAGAGCAACTTTATGATTTTCAAACAGTTGGCTATGGCGGCCATTTTGTTTTTCATAATGAGCCAAAATTTTGCAGAGACAGGTTTTCATAGCCATAAAAACATTTCCTGCAAATTTGGTCAAGATATCTTTATAAATGAATGAGATATTAAGGTTGATGAACGAACAGATGCACACACGTACAGAAGGCATTTTATAATCTCCTGACGATGGCGGGAGATAATAAGGGGTTTTATAAAAAGTAGGTAATTATTCCTGTAATGTGACAGGGGCATTATCGATTTATTTACCTATTTATTTACTCATTTATTGATTCATTTTTATTTATTTCCCAGTAAATATTTTATGGTTTTACAAACGTTTGATAGGAAACATTTGGCAAAGGTTAAAATGGGTACAAAATGGGTACGAAAACCATTTATTATAGAATGTTTTTAAAATGTTTTATGTATACCGTTTATTAAATGTTTAATGATAAATGTTAGAAAAACATTACAAATGAACATATTACTATCTGAATAATAATGGGTTCAGAGGTCAAATTCAATATCTTTTTAAGGTTGCTAACTAATAAAACTATTTTTATGTCCAAAATTGTAAGATAGTGGCTTAAAAATTGTGCCCCCATTCAATTCTTACTTTTTGGGATAGCATGTCCTCTAAAATCCCCTATTATTGCTCACCGCCATCTTTGTTTGGACATGTTTGAAGGTGAAGGTTTAATTTAATAAGCATTCCAAAAATATGGGTTAAAAAAACGTTTTTAACAGAATGTTTTTAAAACATTTGATCAACAATGTGTTTTAAACATTTTATGTGTACTGTCTATAAAACATTTCATGATGAATGTTTGAAAAACATTTCTAACATAACCTTCATTTCTTTACCTACTTTATAAATGTTTAATAAATGTTTCCAGTCAAACCTAGCTTCTTGAGTTATTTTATAAACGTTTAATAAATGTTTTCAGTAAAAATATTTGTATATAGAATGTTTACAAAACGTTTTTTAAACATTACAGTGTAAATGTTTGCTTGGAAACATTTACAAAACCTTAAGATAGGGTTTAAATAGGTTTTAAAAATGTTTTGTAAATGTTTAAACCATTTTAAAACGTTTCTAATGTTTACTGGGTTGTTTGTTTATTGGCACATAAATTTCAATTTACAGAATATACAACACTGATTGAAATTTCAAATAAAAACAATGAAAATACAATATCGGCTGTATCTGAAATGGAACCAGGTTAGGAAGTGCAAAGTTGTTAATGCAAAGGTCTCACCTTGGTGATTTCAATTCTGACTTTGCGACGACTTTGAAGTCATCAGCCATACTATAACCCACTTAATTCTTTATAAGTCTTAGTTTCATCTCCATTGTCCACCGACTGTCTTCCTATCGCATCAATTTATTGGTGTGCCTTCAGTTCAGATATCTTTGAACAAGAAATCAACACTATGTGGTGAGGCCCAAGTCGATATTAAAGTGAGAGTATCTGAACCCAGGTCCCACCAGCAGAGCAGGTCTCCCATGTTGAGCACTATTGTCAATAAAGCTAGTACAGTTTTTCACAGGAATGTGGGTTTTATTGCTACAAGTACTTCATGTTCTGACTTACCCATTTCTGACCCAGTTGACGTTGATGAACCCCAGGCTTATCTTCAGGCTGTGGATGCAATATTACAGTCAGGGGTCCCTAATCACAAAGGGATGCATATTCGTCTGTGCTCGTCTTTTGACTGGGACTTCCTGAAATAGTAAAGATTATCATGATAAAGCATTAGTGGATTGTATAATGTTTGGCTTTCCTTTGGGTCTGAGTCCTGGCCATACAATCAAATCTAATGCTAAAGACAAACATTCATCGGCCCAATAGTACCCTCCAGCCATAACTGAATATATACAATCTGAATTGAAGGGGCATTATTGGGCCCATTTCACCAGCCTCCCCATCAGTCTTATACATGGTCTCCATTGATGACTCTTCTAAAAGTTGAGGGGCGCAGGGTAATTTGACATTTGGTGATCACTCTAAATAATAGTACTGACATTTCTGGTTATAATGGTTAACCATTTAAACTTAAACTATCCAATTTGGATTCTATTCTCTCACAGCTGGAAAGCCTGGACCAAAATGCATGTTTGTTTAAAGTTGATATCTCACGTGTGTTTCGCAATGTGTGTATTGACCCGGGCGATGCCATCCACTTTGATAGTTTAAGTTTACGTTGGAATGATCAATTTTTCTTAGATAAAAATTTGGCTTTCGGGGTGGTACATGGCACGGATATCTTCCAGCATATAACTGACTTTGTGCGGTTTCTCATGGCAAAAAAGTGGATTTGTAATCCATAATTATATCGATGACATCTATGCAGTGTGTCATAAAGATCAGGCTCACATAGCATTTGAAACCCTCAAAGATATCTCGGGTTCTCGTAAATTCCTCAACCGTATGTACAGACTCAGAGATAATCACATCTCAAACAAGATTTATCCGAATAAGGGATTCCATAGTGACCTCCTATGGTTCATTCAGCTTTTAGGCATTTTCAACAGGGTTGTGGCTTTCAGATGTATTCCTGTGCATCACCATGTGTCTGTAGATGCTACATTGAAGGGAAGTGGGCAGAGGCGGATCCAGCTTTTAAGTAAGGTGGGGGTTTACATCAGACATCCCATAACTAGGGGGTCGGGGGCATGCCCCCCGGGAAAAAAATTAATTTTTGGTAAAAATATAGTACATTTCCTGTAAATTTAACACCACTCTCAAGAAATAGTTTTGTACTTTGGGTTGAACCCCTTTACATTATTTTCCCTGGATCCGCTAGTGGTGGGGGAGTATGTGGTAATCAAGTTTACACTACAAGAATACCTGAAACCCTTCAGCGCATTAATACGATCACACAGTATGAAATGTGTAACATAGTGGTAGCCATAAAAGTATGGGCACACCTGTGGCAGGATAAGGTTGTGTTACTTGTGATAATGAAAGTGCGGTCAGCGTATGTCCGACAGGTAAGACCAGAGACCCTTTTTTTGTCTTCATGCATTATGGTTACAGGCAGTACAGTATAACATAGATTTAAGGGTGGTTAATATTCGCACAATACTTTTAGGGGTGTTGGCTATGAAAAATGGGAACTGCTCTCTGATGGGATTTTAAATGTGTCTTTGTAGGTCTCCCAGCTCATTGTAGAATCCCTTTGGAAGCTGCCCTCAGTAGAGTATAGATGGCCCTTAGGCTTCACACCAGGAAACAATATGAAAGACAGTTCAGATTATTCATAGCATTTGCTATATCTAGACAATTCTGATTATTTGATCATATCGCGGTTATTTTAGTGTTTTTAGAATTTTTGGCTTCTAATGCCCTTTCACATTGTGTCATTCTCAATTACATCTCAGCTTTGAAATATATGTTCTCTCGCTATGGTTGGCAGAGTAATGCGTTAGAGGCTCCATTAGTTAGGAGAATGTTTGATGGGATTAAGTTGTCCACTCGAAACGTCATGGCACCCAAGGTGGTTTTTTACCTACACCAGATTAGGCAGATTGCCCAACTTTGTGCATTTTTTCATGACCCTTTGATGTACAGGGCTGCCTATCTTTTGGCTTTCTATGCGTTTCTTCGTATTTCCAACATTGCTCCATCTTTTCAAAGAGCTTTTGATCCCACCCACCACCTAGTGAGGTGAGAGGTTGAGTTCTCATATCCTGGCATTCACCTACACATCAAGTGGGCTAAGAAAATTCAGGATCCTGAAAAGAGACATATTGTAAAGCTCCCGCAAGTGAATGACCCCATGATGTGCCCTGTTAAGGCTCTGTGATCATTACTGCAGGCTGCCCCTGTCCATCCCACTACATCCTTGTCTAGGTCAAATTCTGGTACCCTCATCACACAGACCATGTTATGAAAGAGGTTATTTTAAATCTCATGCAAATACCATTATATGGGGTGGGGTTTCACACCTTCCACAGCTCTGCAGTTACCATAGCATTTGAGGCAAAATGTTCCCCTTCCTATTTCACAAATGCATGGCGTTTGGCATAGTGACGCGATTTGGGCTTATATTTCTGATAACACATCTCAGTCTTTGCAAGTTTCTTTAAGCATTTCAAGCTTTGATGACCTTCCTACCATAAATGCTGACTCCTTCTTTATCATATTGTCATTGTATCATGTTATAATACAAATTTTGTAGAACTAATGTGTTAGATTTTAACAATAAAGTAGATGCTCCAACTCTCGTCATTTATCGCTTGGGTTGTCTGGGCGACCTGTATGAATTATAAAAGGTATGGGTACCAGTCTGAAAGTGCTACAAGTAAACCTTTGTGACACATTTCTGGGTCCCTAGAAACCTTGCTCAGTTTCTAGGCGCCCAGACATGACACTTTAATTTCATTGGTTCCCCCTTCTCACCCCTTCACTTCTTGGCTTCCAAGCTTCAGTTTGAATTTGATACTTGAAGGATGAACATTGAAAAAATATTTCCCCTTCCCTCCCTCCCTAGGTTCAAATTGTTTTTCTTGAATGGTGGTTGGCATATCAGCTCGCATTTTTATTTCATAAAGCTTCATTCACAAACTTTTAGTTATTTTTAATGTAAACTTGGGGGGTCACTTCCTCTCCTGCAGTGTAGGGGGGGGGGGGGGGGGGGGGGCTTTGCTTCAACCTTAGTCAAAACTTGCATGTTTATGATATAACTTGTCCTTGTTTGTCCCACACTTTGCATTTTGCATTGCCTCCCCTTCTGCTGGGGTCAAAGTTCACCCCTGAGGTCATAGTAAGGTCAATCTCAGTATTGTAAAGTCGCATTGAACAGGAATATTAAATGTTTATTTTGGCTGGTTCAAGTAACCTTATGCAGCCCTTATTGTATTCATTGCATATATATCTATACATGAACTGAACTTTACATCAAGATTTTTAATATATATTTTAACTGATCTGTACATATAATTTAGTATTAGTATTGTATTATAACTATTAACTATATATTATAAATTATGTTAATAAATGGTACCCGCAGTGGATGTATTCTTGTCTTGGGGGTTGGGGCCTGTGTCTATGAAATCTCGTCGGGATAAATTGGTTTAGCAATTATGCGAGAGTTTAGGCGTGATTTGCCTTAATTATTCGTTCTTTGCGAGAAAAAAGACTCCAAACACACAAAAAAGAAAAACAAATTTTTGCAATATTTATTCAGGTATTGATTATTTGTATAAGTTTACAAACGCTGAAGTCCTTTTTGTTTTATGGATATTAGTCACCATGTTTTAATAGATACTAGTTATCCCTATCACCCAAAGAGGGGCGGGGGTGGGGGCGCTGAGAGTATTGTAATCAGGTCTGTATGTCTATTTGTCTTCGTGTATAACTCGGAAACTATACATTAGACTGGGGTCATATTTTCACTCAAGGTGGGGCCAAACCATGGCTTGGTCCATCTCAAACATGATTTGGATCTAGATCCAGATTGTTTCTTCAGAGTTTTTTTCCTTATTTTTCAAATATTCCATACACATCGCTCAGTAGACTACATAAAAATACAAAGAAATTAAGTGTGTGAAAACACAATACTTCTTGGAATACCAGATGACACGTCAGTGTTAATGCAATGTACCCTCTGAGTCTAAGGACACAATACCCACGTTTACTTAAAAGTAAATTCTACATAACAGAGTTCTAAAAGGTGTTTGACTGTATAATAATTATAAAGTTGATATAGAACTTTAGAATTATAGTATAGAGGTTTACTTTGTACTTCAAAGCAATTTTACCAATGGAGTCTCAAAGGTGTTTGAGTTCATAATAATTATTCATTAAGTTTAGAGGAAAATGAAGTTTACAACCACTTTTCAAAGATAAAGCTTCATTCATTTAAACAAGCTAATAAATACTGAGGATAAAAAGACACAACTGAAAAAAATTTAATTAATGAATGGGAAGAAAATGAGAACCCATGTCACTATTGATTACTATCCAAAAATAGCTCTCCCTCCCACACCAGTCACTTTATTTCATTTCAATAGAAAGTCACCCCAAAAAATAAATGCCAAGGGAACGGAAATGTAATACTTGATCCAATGTTATTCATTGAATCAGATTCAAGCTAATATTAACAAAAACATGCTAGTTCAGTTGAAAACACAAAAACCTGGTTAACTCAGGGATTACCATCTTGAATAAAAACATTGCATCATGAATGTCAAAGATACGTCATAGCATCACAGTTACACATACACAAATAGAAATGTTTTCTTAACATGGTGAAATATAAATTTAAAATTATCAATGTCAAAATAGAAACATCCATTTCTCACTTTGTACAAAAACCCACTTATTATTATTTTTTTTTTCATTTTAGTGTAATTAGACTTCTATAGCACTTTATATTCACTGTCACAAGTTTGCCTCCTGATTGCCCCAAGTTTGGTTTTGAGGACGTTGTATGATTGATCCCTTCACTTGTGAAGGTCGTGACCACACTGGGAATACTCACAGTCACTCTTTTAATTACAAAAAATAAAACCTCTGCGAGTATTTCCAACTGGCCACAATCAATCATCTAAGCCCTTACTACCTTTCTTAATGGTGTAATGTCTCCTTTTATTTGCACAACATATCTTTATATAATTAAGCTAATCGTATTCTCTGTTCTGTAAAAAATGTAGATAAATGATCTTGTACACAAATTTTTAAAAGTTTTTAAAAATGTTTAAACTTTTAATATGTTTAAATTTTCCACCTCTGACTGTCAGAACATCAGTCACCATTACTCACCGTCCTTTGTCAGTACTACCACCTTCCCTATAACTGTGCCTGTCAGTCACTGTCAGTGGCTTACCGTACACACATTTTTGGCATGGTAAGCCAAGGTGAAATAAGGTATGACTAGGATGGCTACTGTTGGGACATTGGGATCGATGGTTGCATACTTTTAATGATATTTTTATCGATGGTATGGGATGGTCAGCCTCCGGCTAGATTCTTATTTACTGCTGTTACACAAGTTTAAATAAGGTATCTGAAGGTAATTGAAAGTAATGCATTTGTTCCAATTCGGATGTCAAAGGTTTCCAGGAGGTGAAGTACTGACAACCTTAGTTGGAAATAGGATATGCTCACTGATAGATACAGTTTTATTCAGATGGCCATTTTGAAACAGTGAACTTTGGAGCAGGAACAACTTTTTCCTTTTTATATTACTGACTTTTATTTCATGATTAAACTGTTGCAAGTATTTGCTAAGATAATGAAGATGAAGAGATCAGCGTGTTTACCCAAACACAAGCCCCTAGTGTTGAGTGATTCTGATTCAGATAGTCACACTCTTGATACCTTGTCTAGTGTGGCTGAACAGCCAGATGAGGCTTTATTTCAAGAAAAATCTGACAAGAAGAAAAGGCGTGCTAAGCAAGTGATGTCTGCTGAAAGGGAAGATGACTCAATTAATTGGATAACAGAAACCCCATACCTTTACCAGAAAGGGCACCGCGAGTACAGGGACACTCAGAAAAGAAGTCGCCCTTGTTCGGAAAAGGCAGACGAGATTTTTTTAAAATTTAAGCATTATTAACAATTTAACACCTATTTTTGTGTCTGTAAATCTATGTATCCCCATGACATACATTTAGTCAGTCTCAAAAGAAGATCCGTGCTCAGCATATGTGTAATAGCAAAATGATGTGGTAATAAACGGTGACTTGCCCCTACTGCATACCCTCAGACCAATGTATGTGTTAATAAAGTAATAAATGTGTGAATATGAAGTGTATGTACAATTGTATTAGATATGTAATGAATGAAGTAACATTACCCCTCTTTAGAGGTGAAATAACTCAATATGTATGTGTGTTTGTTTTTGCTTTTACAGTGGAAGGCCTGCAGGTGTGGTGAAAGAGTGTCCGGACTTAATTTGGGAAGTTGACCGGCCAAAGGTGCGGGGACAGGGCAAGGGAGCTGACTGAGACAAGTACTATAGGAAAACTTCCCGAATGACATATACTGAGACAATATATTACAAATGAAGATAGCAATATTATACGAGTGCGTAGGACAAGTATTATATTGCTAATCTTCATGAGTGATATATTTTTTCTTATGTATGTGTCTAATGAGGGAAGTTTTACTTTTAATATCCACCATTTGTATGATTTATGGGTTAAATAATTCAATATTTAATAACAGAATGTGGAAAAACATGGACATCAGTTTATATAAAAATCTCAATCTTTAATTTACGATTTCTCAGCCATTTCTGCATGAATTTTTTATACAACAAAACAATCAGAAGCTCTGTAAAAAGACCTTTCTAATGATATATATTTATCGGTTACATAGTTTCCAAGATATTGGTGAAAAATCTGAAGCTATTAAAATTAATTATCCATGGCATGGAGGCGCCGTTGTATATAAAAAAATTCTTGAGCAACACATTGTTAGCGTCCCCAGTTCACAAACGTGTTGTCAGTATAAAATTTAAATCTCATTGTACTTGCTACTTATAAAAAGCACTACCATCTCACTTCAAAGCAATTGTCAAGCGGGAATTAAAAAAAAGAGAAGATAAAGAGTTTATAATGTTTGTGTAAACCTTTGGTCATGTGTAACTGTGTTACGTGTCTGATGTTTTATTGTACATTTTTTCAATCCAATTTTAGGTGTAGGTAGATGGAAGTGTCACAGTCATGGTCTTCCTGCAAGACATTCATTAAAATTATTACACGGTTTTTGTTCCTATGGTGACACATAGGTGAAGGCATCTGTTTTTTTTTGTTCTTTCAGTTAAAAACCATTTAGCACACAGAGTGCACCACCACCAGCAGGCTCAGCTTCCACTTCTGCAACTGACCCAGTACCCCCTTACTGGTACCTCAATGCCCAACCAGTTCCACTGCCTCTGTTGTTCCCAATGATCCTAAGGAAGAGGTTCTAGCGGGGCCCATTGACCACTTATCCCCTGAATCCAGTGAGAAGTCCAGGAAGGAGAGCAAGGACACTGAAAAGATTATGAATCTCTTAAGGACAGGTAACAAATATACCCAAAAGACTCTGGAACTGATTGAAAACACCTTGTCTGTTTCTACTCCTGACTTGAAGAAGCCCTGGTACCTTTGCACTGAGGCATCTGTAAAGGACATCCACCCATCATTGTGGAGGTTCTTCCAGAACCAGTTTTCCCAGTTTGATCACTCAGTTCATTGACCAGTCTGCAGCTTGTAAGCAGGTTGAAGAGGAACAGTCGCAGCAGTACATGCTGATCTATGTTCCTCATGCTGGTACCACATTGCTGGCATCACAGCAGTCCATTTGTTATGGTGACATCCCCCACACCGTCTACCGCTTCTGGGTCTCAGATATGGACCATCACAACAGAAACCCCTACCAGCTTGTCTCAGTACTATTTGACAGACCCTGGGAATGTTTTATTCTTCCTTTCTGGAGGTGCCACTGCTCTGTCGGTAATCCCAACTACCCTACTAGAGGGTAACCAGTAACTTATTGTGTTTGTTTTTTTTTGCTTAAGGAAATTAAAGGCCCAGAACACTGTGGATTGTGTAGAGCAAGTTTAGAGTTATAGTTGATGACACTGAAATGATGTGCACTATTGATTTTAAATTACCTCATATCTTACACTATGTTTCTTGTTGATATGCCTCACTAAAAATTTCTTTGACTTTCTGTATCAACACTAACCATCATTTACACCAATTGTCTTTCACTAAAAATAATAGAAACAGAGTAAACTCAAAAAGTGTTTGAAAAGAATGAATGTATTTTGAGATCTTTGGAGCTTATCAGGAGTTTGTCCTTAAAACCTTAAAGTAACATTTATTTTTTCTAGTGTTCTCAAAATACCCTTTTTGGTGGGACCGGGTAGGTATTGATTTCAGCGGGCGGGTACACAGGTACTCGCGCCGATGGGCGATAATAGGTGATTCTACAAAAATCTCCACATTTACAAACTTAAAACATACACAAATAATTGGGTCCAACCAAAATTTTTTTCATATGCTTCTTGGGTTCACTTTGCTTCCATAGGTGTAGATAGATGGGTTGAATTGCCTATAATTCTAACCTTGTAACCACAATTCACAGTAGTAGTATAAAGGCGCGCATTATAGCAATCCAAAGTTAACCCGAGGTGCAGTTTTGAGCTCCTAAAATTGGATTCCCAATTAAAATTAATGGGGCGGTTAACCTGAGGTGCAGCGAATTTGGGAGCACCTCAGGTTAACCGGAAGTGCGCATGCGCGAGTAAAAGAGGAGTGAGTGCGCATGCTCATGCAAAAGGGAAGTGAGTGGGCATGCGCGAGTAAAAGGTGAGAGGGTTTGCAAAAGAGGTTGTGTGTGGGATTTGAACGTGACGTATAGACGATGGAAAACTCGAGAATGTTTTTTCCGTGACGGATATAAAAGATAGAGTGCGCATGCGCGACGTAAATTTTAGAAAGCGTGGTAGTGCGCATGCGCGAGAAAAACGTTAATATAAAAAGACGTTCTTTTTGAAGACGAGAGCATAATTGAAAAATGAATCCAGCAGACCATTTCACGCTTAAATCATTAATTTTGTTCGTTGTTCAGGTTTTGGTGTTATTTCTTTTAATAGCCACTTCTCTATATAATTTGTCGAGAGGGGGTATTGAAAAAGATTTGTGGATCAGTATTCTTTCTTCCAGTAGTGGTTATTTGCTTCCCAACCCCAAACTGGAAAGAAAGGCTTTGAAATGAGTCAGTGTTCGCATTGTTTGAAAACGTTTGCGTGTGCTTTTAGTAAAAACAGACACGAAAAAATATGTTTGAAATTGCAGGCTAAAGCTAGGTTACATTGTTACATTTGTGGTAAAGGTTTTGTGAATGTGCAAAAACGTGTAAAACACGAACTGATCTGTGTAAATGTAGGGGGTTGTCCTTTGGAAGATTTAAAAAAATTTCAGTGTAAAAAATGTTTTCAGACTTTTGTTTCAAAACAAAAGAGTGAACAGCACCGTTGTAAAGTGAAACAAACTAGTGTCAAGACTAGTGTCAAGACTAGTGTCAAGACTAGTGTCAAGCAGAGCACGATTCAATGTAAAGATTGTTTAAAGACATTTTCGTCCCTGTTTAATAAAAAAAGACACGAAAAAGTATGCGTACAGAAGGGTCAAATGAAGGAAACAGCAGACGGAGCAAATGAATCAAACGGGTCAAACGCGTCAAACGGGTCAAACGTGTCAAACGGGTCAAACGCGTCAAACGGGTCAAACGGGTACGAAGAATTGCCTAAAAAAAAGAGAAAATGTCAATGTCGTCAGTGCGACGGAATATTCGAGGGACGTCACGAATTGCACGTGCACCAAAACATGCAGCACGGGGGAGCTCTTCAGAACAGACCTTGGCGTCAAGAGGCTCATTTAGACGAGCCTCCCTGGGGCGATCCGGTGAGAGACGATCCTCTGAGGCAGATTTATGAGGGAAATCAAAACGTGATATTAGCCGACGCTAAAATCGACCGAGGGCGAAAGGTGGTTTACAATTTACCCACCAATAATTTGAGGGACGGTGTAGATGAAATTTGGTGGAAGTTGGATGAGATTTTTACGGATCAAAACGGTGCTTTTAAAATCAATCTTTCTCTAGGTCTTATTTTAAGGAATATGGAAACCGGAGAGTACAGATATTTTGCACCCCACGTGAACGACTCTCTGTTTCCCTCGCCTTTTCTGATCGGGAGTAGAAAATATCTGAGAATATTTCAGAATAAAATTCGTCGTTTGGATCCTTTGGAATACGTGAATAATTTGAGGCCCAACAGTAAATGGAGGCCTTTTATGATCACGAATGTGAGATTTGACGTCACTCCGACGAATTTTCCTCTGGGAAAAGGTGTGTTACCGGATTATATCAAGCAAAAGCGGAGCATTGTGAGTATGGAAGTGGATTCGCACAACAAACCCTACAGAGACGATCATTGTTTTTTTCGCTGTTTGGCTTATCATCGAAATCGAGTTCAGGAAAAAGAGAGCCTGTTGCAGAGGTGGGAAGAATTTTCGGGTAAGAAGACGGTGGAATTGGCGGATATGCCCGATTTGGAAAAGTGTTTCCGCGTGAATATACACGTTTACGAATTGCAACCGGATGAAACCGTGATTCCCCTGTTTATATCCAAGTTTCCTTTTGAAAATGACATGTATTTGAACCGGTACAAAAATCATTTGAGTTACATAAAAGACTTTCACAGTTATGCCAGAAAATTTACCTGTGTCGCCTGTCAAAAGATGTTTTACAGTGGCGCAGGCACATGAAACAGTGCAAAGGATTAACCAAATGGGAATATCCGGGGACATTTTATTCGCCTTCCGAGACCATGTTTGATCGGATAAAAAGTTGTGGAATTGGGGTTCAGGACGCATTTTTTCCCTGGTTTATCGTCTACGACTTTGAGGTAATTTTGCAAAAAGAATCCTGCAGAGTATCGGACAAATTAAAATGGGAAGCCCGTCACGTGCCCGTCAGTGTCAGTGTCTGCA
Source organism: Sabellastarte sp. h YS-2021 (assembly GCA_964017235.1). NCBI lineage: Eukaryota > Metazoa > Annelida > Polychaeta > Sabellida > Sabellidae > Sabellastarte > Sabellastarte sp. h YS-2021. The sequence continues at coordinate 146,804,616 of OZ024928.1, forward strand.
GTAACGTGGAGGGATTTAGGGAACCTCGCTGTTTTGTGGGAGGGGACCTGAAAAAACTTTTAAAAGACATGTTGGGTTACATGACTGAGATAGGTCGAGTCATCTGCGAATTAGATCTTCTTAAATGGGGGCATATTTTAAATCAGATCAAGGAAATGTCTATCAGGGAAAAATTTGAAACTTATTTGCAGGAAATTCCAGTTTTGGGGCTTAATTCGGGAAAATATGACATGAATTTAATGAAAACTGAAATTGTGCAACTTTTAGAACTCGAGCAGAAAAGCAATTATTTTGTGATAAAGAAAAACAACAGTTACATGTGTTTGAGCGACAAAAATTTCCGTTTTTTAGACATTTCTAACTTTTTAGCTCCCGGGTGCAGTTATTCCAAGTTTTTGAAAGCCTTTCAAATAAGCGAAAGCAAATTTTATTTTCCTTACGAATGGTTCGATGACGAGGAAAAACTGGACTGGACGCATTTACCTCCTCCGGACGCTTTTTACTCCAGTTTGAAAGTTCAAAACACTCTGGGTGAAACGGAATCGGACATTACGAAAAATTACGCTTTTCTTCAAAAAGTATGGAAAGAAGAAAATATGCGTACTTTTCAAGATTTTTTAATCTATTACAACAATTTGGATGTGGGACCCTTTGTCACAGCCGTTGAAAAAATGCACGTGTTTTACAGAGACAACGGCATTGATTATTTGAAAGAAACGATTTCTGTACCCGGGATTGCCAGAAAAATGATGTTTCAGCAGTCTAAAGACGCGTTGTTTCTGCTGTGCGGAAAAAAGGATCAAGATCTGTACAAAACGGTGAAAAGAAATATCATTGGCGGGGCTTCCATTATATTTTGTCGACATCACAAGGTGGGTGAAACTCTGATTCGCGGGAAGAAAGTGTGCAAAAATATCATCGGCTACGACTGTAACGCCCTGTATTTGTGGGCTTTGTCCCGTCCCATGCCCACGGGTTGTTTTGTGAGAAGGCATTTTCCCGATTTTAAGTCGGAGGTGTCGCATAAATATTTGGACATGTACGTCTGGATGGATCATTTGGCGGACGTGGGAAAACTCGACATTGAACACAAGTTAAACAGTGGCAAAGAAAAAAGAATCGGCAAATATTTTTGCGACGGTTTTGACAGCGAGAACAATGTGGTGTATGAAATGGACGGATGTTTTTTTCACGGGCACAGGTGTCACTTAACCAAAAACGCTTGGAAAACGAATCCGAAATCAATGGAAAAACGAGCCAAAAAAACAAGGGAAAAAGAACAGTATTTAAAAATAAACGGTTACAGAGTGGAAAAGATAAAGGAATGCGAGTACGTGAAGCATTTGAGACCCCTGTTAAATTACGACAGATATTTACCCGCTTATTATGGAAAGCACAAAGGTCCACTGAGTGTTAAAACGATATTGAAAGATATTCAGACAGGGTCTTTGTTTGGCATGGTGGAAGTGGATGTGAAAGTGCCGGATGAGTTATACGATTATTTCAGTGAAATGTCACCTTTATTTTGCACCTGTCTGATTCCTTTCGACGCGATGGGGGAATATACTCAGAAGCAAATTGAGGAACTGAATTTAGGAAAGCATCCTCGCAAATTACTGGTGGGCGGTATGAAAGCCAAAAGGCTTTTGCTGCTGTCCCCTCTGTTAAAATGGTACTTGGACCACGGTTTGCAAGTCACGCACGTGTATCAGGTGATCGAATTTTCTCCCGTCTCTTGCTTTAAAGAATTTCACGATAAAGTGAGTGAAGCTCGGAGAGCCGGTGATGTTCACGAGGATCAGAGCATTATAGCGGATACGATGAAATTAATCGGAAACAGTGGATTCGGTTCTATGATTATGGATCAGGAAAAACATCAAAAAATTATTTATGTGAAAGGGGATAAAGATATCCAGATGAAAGTCAATGATCCCCATTTTAAGAAACTGACAGAATTTTCGGAAGACTTTTGCGAAGTGGAAATGTCTAAATCGAAGCAGATTTTGAACTTGCCCATCCAAATAGGTTACAGTATTTTACAGTACGCAAAACTGAAAATGTTGGAGTGGTATTACGACTGTTTAGACTATTACGTGGAAAGAAGTGATTTTGAATATATTGAAATGGACACGGACAGCGCCTACTTTGCCATGTCTGGAAAAACACTGGCCGACATTGTAAAACTGCATTTGAAAGAAGAGTTTTTGGAAAAGATATTTAAATCTTGTCATTTAAAGGAAGTGGTTCCCAATCCTTACTGGTTCCCCAGGGAATGTTGTGCAGAACACAGGGCTTACGACAAACGCCAAGCCGGTTTATTTAAAATTGAAAAGGACCACGGACAAGAAATGGTGGCTCTCTGTTCCAAAACTTACGTGTTGGAAGACAAAGACGGATTTTGTAAAAGTGCTCTAAAAGGTTTAAATAAAGGGGATATTGGGAACGCTTTGGAAAAGTGCAAAGAAGTTTTACTCACGGGTAAAACCGAAGTGGGGATAAATAAAGGTTTTCGGGTGAGAGACAACACCTTATTCACCTACGAACAAATGCGAGCCGGTATTGGAAATTTTTATTGCAAAAGAGAATTGGTAGACGACGTTCACACCAAACCTTTAGACATCATTCTTTGTCCCTGGGAAGAACAGCAGTGCACAGAAATTACGGATGACATTTTATCTCCCGTTTACCCTTTCAGTTTCAGTGTGGGACCTAAACATTTTCAAAATATTTATGCGTACTGTCAAACTTTAAAACGTCTCTCTGTTTTTGATCGATATTATTTAGTTAAGTTGATTTTAAAAAAGAGATGGGAATCGGATCAAAGTTTTAAAGACTGTTTAAAAGGACAGAAAAGAAAAACTTTTGTGTGGGTAAACGAAGATATATTTTGGGGATGCGGATTAAGCAAAGTTTTATTTAAGGTGACAGAGTTAAAGCACATGCCCGGAGCCAATCAGTGGGGAGAACTTTTGAGTGAACTGCTTTCGATATAAATAAAAGGTTTCTTTGGAAAATTGAGTTATTTTTATTTTTGTCTCTAACGGGGCAACATGATTTTATTTCACGTCCCTTCCACCTTTATTTTATCGGGGGCCAGTGGATCTGGAAAGACCATGTGGTTGCAGACTTTAATTAAACATAAAAATAAAATGTTTGATTCCCCACCTACCAGAATCTTGTATTTTTACGGTATTTGGCAACCTCTGTTTGAAGACATGGAGAAAGACGGCGTTGAATTTTTTCAAGGTCTTCCGAGTCAAGATATTGAGAATTCGGAAGGAGAGCACTGCATGGTCATTTTGGACGATTTGCAGCAGCAGGCGGTGAACAGCGAATTTGTAGAAAAATTGTTTACTCAAGGCAGTCATCACAAAAATTTGTCTGTATTTTACCTGACACAAAATCTCTTTCGCCAGGGTAAAAACGCGCGTAATATTGCCCTAAATGCCCATTACGTGATCTGTTTTAGAAATCCCAGAGATGTGGGGCAGATGGCCTCTTTCGGGAGGCAGCTGGGAAAGACGGAATTATTAAAAGAAGCTTATGCGGATGCGACTTCGAAACCTTACGGGTATTTGGTGGTGGATTTAAATCCTCACAGCGATGAGGCGTATCGTTTCAGAACCGATATTTGGCCCAATGAAGATACACTGGTGTATCAATGCTGCTGAGAGAAAAAATCTATAAAAGGTGAAATTTTTTAAAAATTAGATTTAGTTTTTTTTTGGTAAAGCATGGAACAACATGTCTCACTTAAAAAAATCGGAAAATTTTGTTAAATATTTGTTGACGTCAAAACAAAAAAACAAGCCCAAGCTTTGTTAGGGTCTTTAACTCCGGCTCAAAACTCGGCTGTCAGAGAAATTATTTACAACGTCTCCCGTCGATATCCCAATCGTTATAAAAGGCTCGCCAAAAAAGTTCACAAACCTTTAAGTAATCACTTTTTGAAAAAATACTGGGTACAATTGTGGAAATTTTTGCAGGATCACTCGTCTTTTATTTTAGAGCATCTCAATGAAGAAATTCATACTAATTCCGCATGAAAAGTATGACAGAGGCAAACAATTCCTCCATTTTTTAAAAACTGAACCTTCCATAGATTGGGACGAAAAAGGGAGGGTCATTATTGACGGGAACATTTTAAATTTTTCACACATCACGGATTTTTTAAAAGATACTTTGCAACCGGGAAAACCCATTGAACATTTAGAAAGTTGGTACGCAAAGCTCTCCAATTCGGTACCCCTGTCTTTAGTGCATGCGCAGAGGCGGCCTTATGTTATAAAAGGCAGAGATTTGGAAAAAAAAGGTTTTGGAAATCGAGCCGAAATTAATTCGCGAGATCATCCTTCTCAAGAACCCCTTGAGGAACCCCTTCAGGAACCCCTTGAGGAACCCCTTGTGAAACCCCTTCGGGAACCCCTTGTGAAACCCCTCGACAAACCCCTTGTGAAACCCCTCGACGAACCCCTTGTGAAAGCCCTTGTGGAACCCGTTCAAGCTTCTCGGGAGGAAAATTTGTCACCAATTATAATTCCCCCGGGAATACCGGACAAATCACCCAAAAAAGTCTATCTTAAAAGAAAATGGCAGACACTGAGTATTTAGAATCTTTGTATTACGACCCCGGAAAAGCCGGGTCTTTTAGTGGCATTCAAAAACTTATGAAACAAATTAGAAAAGACGGGAAAAAAATTAGCAGAAAACAATTGAGGGAGTGGTTGGCCAAACAAGATACTTATACTTCTCTGAGAGGTTTGAAGCGGAAAATAAACCGTCCCAGGGTTTTTGTGTACGGGAAAAATAAACAGTGGGATGCCGATACGGGAAATTATGCCAAATGGACCAAAGAAAACGAAGGTGAGGCGTATTTTTTACTCTGCATCGATATTTTCACCCGCTACGTGTGGACTCGCCCCTTAAAAACCCTGCAGGGAAAAGAAATGGAAAAAGTCTTAGAAGAGTTATTCGACCAAGTTCAACCTAAAGTTTTTAGAACCGACGGGGGGTCCGAGTTTAATAACAGATGGGTAAAATCCCTTTTGAAAAATCGAGACATAAAGCACGTGGTGACTCTTAATGAGACCAAAGCCAATTACGCGGAAAGGGCCATTAAAACCATAAAAATGAAATTAAGTAAATATATGTACAACGAACAGACGAGGGAGTGGGCCAAAGCCTTGGAGGAAATTACTTCCAGCTACAATGAAACGTATCATCGGAGTATTAAAATGTCTCCAGCAGAGGCCATGTCCATGTCGGATGAAGATTTATGGGTGAAACAGTATTTGGGAGAAAAAGGAACGCGTCTGAAAAAGAAGCCTTCGCGTTCCACCCCCTACAAATTTAAAATTGGAGAGCAAGTCAAATTAAGCTTTTTGAAAAGACCTTTTGAAAGAGCTTACGACCAAACCTTTACCGGAGAAGTTTTTCACGTCACGGAAAGAATGATGAAACAGGGTATTCCGGTGTACACTTTAAATAAAAGGCTCGCCAAAAAGTTCACAAACCTTTAAGTAATCACTTTTTGAAAAAATACTGGGTACAATTGTGGAAATTTTTGCAGGATCACTCGTCTTTTATTTTAGAGCATCTCAATGAAGAAATTCATACTAATTCCGCATGAAAAGTATGTCAGGTTATTTTCGCCCTCTGAAGAACGTTCGGAGCCTTCGGAACGTTCGGAACGTTCGGAACCCGCCGACGCAAAAAAGGAAAATAAATTAAGCGACCAAGATATTTTGTCTTTACTTCCCGAAAAACTCGGAGACAGAGGCAAACAATTCCTCCATTTTTTAAAAACTGAACCTTCCATAGATTGGGACGAAAAAGGGAGGGTCATTATTGACGGGAACATTTTAAATTTTTCACACATCACGGATTTTTTAAAAGATACTTTGCAACCGGGAAAACCCATTGAACCCGTTGAACATTTAGAAAGTTGGTACGCAAAGCTCTCCAATTCGGTACCCCTGTCTTTAGTGCATGCGCAGAGGCGGCCTTATGTTATAAAAGGCAGAGATTTGGAAAAAAAAGGTTTTGGAAATCGAGCCGAAATTAATTCGCGAGATCATCCTTCTCAAGAACCCCTTGAGGAACCCCTTCAGGAACCCCTTGAGGAACCCCTTGTGAAACCCCTTCGGGAACCCCTTGTGAAACCCCTCGACAAACCCCTTGTGAAACCCCTCGACGAACCCCTTGTGAAAGCCCTTGTGGAACCCGTTCAAGCTTCTCGGGAGGAAAATTTGTCACCAATTATAATTCCCCCGGGAATACCGGACAAATCACCCAAAAAAGTCTATCTTAAAAGAAAATGGCAGACACTGAGTATTTAGAATCTTTGTATTACGACCCCGGAAAAGCCGGGTCTTTTAGCGGCATTCAAAAACTTATGAAACAAATTAGAAAAGACGGGAAAAAAATTAGCAGAAAACAATTGAGGGAGTGGTTGGCCAAACAAGATACTTATACTTCTCTGAGAGGTTTGAAGCGGAAAATAAACCGTCCCAGGGTTTTTGTGTACGGGAAAAATAAACAGTGGGATGCCGATACGGGAAATTATGCCAAATGGACCAAAGAAAACGAAGGTGAGGCGTATTTTTTACTCTGCATCGATATTTTCACCCGCTACGTGTGGACTCGCCCCTTAAAAACCCTGCAGGGAAAAGAAATGGAAAAAGTCTTAGAAGAGTTATTCGACCAAGTTCAACCTAAAGTTTTTAGAACCGACGGGGGGTCCGAGTTTAATAACAGATGGGTAAAATCCCTTTTGAAAAATCGAGACATAAAGCACGTGGTGACTCTTAATGAGACCAAAGCCAATTACGCGGAAAGGGCCATTAAAACCATAAAAATGAAATTAAGTAAATATATGTACAACGAACAGACGAGGGAGTGGGCCAAAGCCTTGGAGGAAATTACTTCCAGCTACAATGAAACGTATCATCGGAGTATTAAAATGTCTCCAGCAGAGGCCATGTCCATGTCGGATGAAGATTTATGGGTGAAACAGTATTTGGGAGAAAAAGGAACGCGTCTGAAAAAGAAGCCTTCGCGTTCCACCCCCTACAAATTTAAAATTGGAGAGCAAGTCAAATTAAGCTTTTTGAAAAGACCTTTTGAAAGAGCTTACGACCAAACCTTTACCGGAGAAGTTTTTCACGTCACGGAAAGAATGATGAAACAGGGTATTCCGGTGTACACTTTAAAAGATTATAACAATGACCCCATTCTGGGTTATTTTTACGAAGGTGAAATGCAAAAGGCTTTTGTAAACGAAGATACCGTTTATAAAATTGAAAATATTTTAAAAAGCAGAAAAAGACGAGGACGTAAAGAGGTCCTGGTGAAATGGTTAGGTTGGCCTTCCAAATTTAACTCTTGGATTTTAGAAAGTCAAGTCAAAGACTATCAACCCTCTGGAAAGGTATAAAAGACCCTGCAACGCGAAAAAAAAATTTATTCGTTTCGAGCGGTTTCAAACGTAAGCATGTTTTCTCAAGAGACGTTAAATCAAGATTTTATAAAAATGGCCAAAGGGGACGTCCCACCCAATAAATTTTACACTCTACCCAAAAAAGGAAAAACAGGCGAAGTGCAATTGGTGGAACCGACGCAAGTACAAGTGGCTCAAGCCAAAGCACAAATCAGAAAAGAGGAGACTATAAATAGACCCGCAAAGAGGGCTAAAAGATCAAAACCTTTGAAAGCTTTCGACTAAACATGTTTATATATTTAAGCTCCACAGATTCTCCAGAATTTTATCCCCAAAATGAACCTTACGAATTTACAGTCGAATTACCAGAAATTCTTAATTTGGAAGGAAATTGGCACTGTGCCCTACTTAGCTTTTCTCAACCCGTCTCCGATGATGTGACTATTTTCTGCGATATATTGGATTACAGCTTTATACAAAACACCTATAAACCGGTGCTGCGTCAGATATCGGAGCAAGACATTTATTTTTCAGATTTCCCAAACCTGCATTACATGAAAGTGAAAGATTCTTCCATAAAGCGAATAAAAATTTCTATTTTAAAGTCGACAAATTTGACTCCACCCAGCCCGGCCCCGGCGGATTCGCGCACTCAGCTCGCCCTGCATTTTAAAAAGCTATAAATAGAGGTAACTTTACATTTTTTTACTTTATCTTCACTTTAGTCATTCGAGTGTCAACATGGAAGGGTATTCTTCAGACGTCGCTTTATTTCAAAAACCTCTGGTGGAAGAGGGGATAGAATCCTATCAATTTGTGGAATACAGACCCTCTTCCACTTTGTCTGAAGGATCTTCTTTTGAATTTCACATTCCGGGTTCGGGAGCTCTGTACACGGATTGGTCCACTACCCGCCTGGTCCTTAAAGTGAGAATGCTTCAGGCGGATGGAAGTCCACCACCCAGCCCCGATACCGGAGCTCCCGTTAATTTAACCTTGCAATCTCTGTTTCGTCAAGTCGATGTTTTGGTGGGCGGGAAAAATATTACTTCTGAAGTCGGAATTAATTACCCTTATAAAGCCATCATGGATGTTATCTTGTTTTTCGGAATGGGCGTCAAAGAGAGTGAATTGCAATCCGAAATGTACTTTAAAGACACGGCCTCAATGGACGCGGTTCCCCCCGGAAATAACAGCGGATTGATGGCTAGAGCGGAATACTTTGGTACTGGAACAGAAATACAGATGACGGGACCCCTGAAAATCGACTTGTCCCAACAGTCCCGTCTTTTGCTGAACGGAGTTCCCGTCATTATTAAAATGTTTCCTACCAACAATAATTTTGTTACCATGAGCCCCTCGGAAACCCCCTACAAATTAGTCATTACAGAAGCGAGTCTGAAAGTATGTCACGCAAAAATGAATCCCAAAATTATTTTGGCTCATAACGAGGCTCTGAATCACGGAGAAGCGTTGTATCCCTATTGGAAAAGTAATGTCAAAGCTTTTTCCATCCCAGCGGGTGTGAGCAGTTACAGCATCGATGATTTGTACAACGGCATGAAACCCAGTCGCCTTATAATTGCCATGGTGGGAAATGCCGCTTATACGGGTGATTCTGAAAGAAATCCTTTTAATTTCCGTCATTACCTGGTAAATTTCATCCAGTTTACAGTGGATGGAAACAGTGTTCCCGAAAAGGCTTTTCAACCCGATTTTAATGGAGCCGGATATACCGATGCTTATTACAGAATGTTTTTCGATAAATATCCCGAAGAGGGAGGCAATTTTATAACTCTTGAAGATTTTCAGAACGGATACACTTTCTTTTGCTTTAACTTGGACGGACAGGGGACCAAAGATGTGATGGTGGAACAAAAACACGGACAGTGTCGATTGGAAATGTCTTTTGCCGCCGCCTTGGCTGAAAGCGTCACTCTGATTGCCTATTCTCAATTTCCCTCGATGTTTAAAGTGGATAAAACCAGAAATGTCACTTTAATATAAATACCCGCTCCGTCGTCACTCCGCCCTCGCGAATATGTTCGGGTTTGAACTGCAGGAATTCATGTTAAAAGATCCTTGGATAAGGCGGTGTTATGGAGGAGTTATTTCTTCGGATGAAATACCTAAAGTAAAAGTCCCCAATAAAACTCTATACATTGTAAATACGGATCCTTCTCACAGAGAGGGGCAACACTGGATTTTAATCTGGTACCACGACATACCCGAATATTTTGATCCTTTGGCTCATTTCCCGTCTCCAGAAATGCGGGCAAGTTTGTGTTGTAATAAATCCGCTTTTTACAGAAATACGCGTCAAGTGCAGCCGTCTTTTTCTGTAAAATGCGGAGAATATTGCCTGTTTTACGCCTACTACCGAGCCAGGGGTTACAGCATGGAAGAGATCATGGAAAAGTTTTATTCATCCCGCCTTAAATTTAACGATTTAAAAGTGGCTGCATTTTACAACAGTTATAAATAGACTCTAACTTTCTAATTTTCTCAAAGTTTAACGATTTAAAAGTGAATGCCTTTGTAAAAATTTTCTCAGTAAAATGTATATATCTGTACAAATATTCTCAGTAAAATGTATATATCTGTACAAATAGTCAAGACGTTGTTTTAATTTTCTCAGTGACGTAGTCAAGATGTGATTTGAACAATAAAATAGTTAAAAAAATCTTTTGACGTCATTCCTCTTTGTGACGACGTTTTCACGTTTTCACTTTACGTCACCAAAACTGCGACGTCGGAATGACGTCCGGGCGTTTGGGCGTTCGTTCCGCATCATTTTTTTCAAGATGTCGAGCTACTTAGTTCACGCCAAAGAGTTGAAGGAGTGCTTTGATTTTTTATCGGAGCCACTCTCTTTTATTGTGCTGCTTGATTCGGTGAATCAGGAAATAAGTTTGGTGGTAAAAATAAGTCCGGATAAGTTATTCACCAGACAGATAGTGCGAGAAAGCCCTCTGAACCAATACAGGTTGGAGTTGAATTTGACCTGTTTTGACTCCAAAGATGAACTCTTGGATTTTTACCATGAAAATTATTTGTACGACTGGGCAGGCAGCACAGTGATGAGGTTAAAATTGAAAAGGGGGTATACAATCGTGTGCTTCCCTTGGAATACCTTGCGAGAGTGGTTTTGAAAAGAAATCGAATGCCCATCCCATATCAACATTTGGAGGACGGCTCTTCATCAAAGCACTTCTAAGTAGAAGTACTCGAGTAAAAACATCAAGGGGAATTTTTATTCCCTACCATAAAAAAAAGAAAGATTAAAACCAATTGTTTTATTCAAATACATTTCAACGATAAAAAATGTAACAACTAAACCCATCACAGAAAATGTACACTATTTCATAACATTTTTTAAACATCCCTTTTTAAAAAGGTTAACAGAAATTTTTAAACTTTAAAATACCAACAAAAAAACACTCTAGTAATTATTAATCACAGAAAAATGACCTGGTTAGGGTTAATTTATTAATTTATCCATCACAGAACCCCGTTATATTTACATCTTCAAGCACTAAAATTTATCAGTCCCAGTATATTTACATCTTTAGGCACCAAAAGACGTATTTACATCTTCACGCACTAAAATTTATCAGTCACAGTATATTTACACCTTTACGCACTAAAAGACGTATTTACATCTTCACGCACTAAAATGGATAATCAGCATTAAAAATAATATATTTGAAACTTTGTCGTCAACAAAAATCTTTAGAAATTTAAAATAAAATATAACACCTATTTTTAAGCAAATATTTTATATTATTTGACATTTACATCATATTTAAACACGGGCTATCTCACCAATATTCCGTTAAGTTTTCAAAGAGGGGGGACGTGACATTCTTTTACACTTTCCCCATTTTAAAAAGTTTTTAAAAAAAATTTTACATTTGAAAAGTAAACACCTTTGTTTTTACAAAGACAAAAATGCGAGACACCAGTATTACCCGACTGGGAACAATGCTTTAAGAAGATTACTCATCACTAGAGCTTCACAGCCATTTCAACATTAATTCAATGCTGGACACGAGCAGTGCCCGGAACAGGTCGAATAGGAGCTATAAAGTTAAATTTACACTTCACTTAAGTCTCACCAGAGATTTCCAAGAAAAAAACTCTTTTAAAAGACGCGAAAATCATTACATATTTTCAACGTTGAAAAAACTCAAAAGTTTTTAGCAAACGTGCAAAACCATCAATTACACATTAGAAAACTTCAAACGTCCTGTGGACGCATAAAACGTTGTACAAGAGTTATTTTTAGAAAGGTTTTAAAAAAGGCTTTTTTAAATCTAATTTCTATAAACGAATAAGACAATTTTGAAAATGTCGACTTATCCCGTTACAGAATGTGGATTTGAAAAAGACGTTTTAAAACATTGAGTAAACTACAAATAATTCTTGGCGGGCAAAAAAAGTCATAAGAATTCGGTCACTCGAAACAACGTCGAAATTACAATAAAAGTCGAATAAAGATTTAATGCCAAATATTCAAACTTTTGTACCCATAATTTAGATTATTTTTTTGACGCCTCGCGTAAAAGCATTATTTATACGTCATTTTTGGATAGTTTTAACGTTAACATTTTTTTGCCCGTCTTACAACAAATTACCTCGGTAAACGATGAAGTTTTAAATATCTCAACATCATTTAAAACAGACCTGAAAACACTCTGAATGTTATTTTCTAAGCCACACAAGTTCATCGGGAAGTCCCTCGGAAAGTCCCTCGGAAACTCCCTCGGAAAGTTCCTCGGAAAACTGGAAAACTTCTCGTCTAATACAGTTCACACTCAAAGCCGTTAAAGCAGGTGGTGCATTTGCCGTTCTTTCCCACTCTGACCTCGAATTCAACTTCTTCAAATTTCATTTTTAACGTGGACAGATCTTCCCTAAAGTCCATTGGACGAATCACTATTGGTTCGGGAGCTCTCACATTGGGTTCCACGTTGGGTTCCACGACGGGTTCTGTTTGAACAGAGGCCTCGCACCCAAAAAAGGGATAAGGTATCTTCCCGTCGAGATAATCTTGCAGCTTTTGGTAAACAGAGCAGTGACCCCATTTTAAAGCGGACATTTTAGTTTGAGAGTCTTTCAAGGGGTGACTCGCACAGTGAAATACGTGCATTACAAGACCTTCTGGATCATCTTTGCTTAAAAAGTTCAGACACCATAGACAGAAAGGTTGAAATGCTGGTAGATTTTTTTTTACTGGGTGTACGTATTTCTGGCATTTTCCACACTTCAAATGCGACATGATTGCGACACGTCCCCCCTCTTTGACTGCTAGAAATCAAATGACACAGAAAGAACATTTTAGCTTAAAGGTCTTTGGGTCGTCAAGATGAAACCACAACAAAATCCTAGTTTCAAAACAAAAGCAAAACAATTTAAAAACTCTTTATTCTTTAGACAAAATAGTTTCAGAAGTCAAGTTTTAAACGAAATTCCCTTTTTAACGTTCACGATTGACACTTTCACACAAAAATATTTGTCCGTTTTTAATTTAAAATATAAATTATATAACGATGCATCTCTAAAGACAACGTTACGTAAAACGTCATACCTTTTCGCGACGTCACGCAAATTCTTCAAAAGGCTTGTGACGTCACAGACTGAAACAAGCCTCACAGGACGTTTCGTGACAGTGGCAGGCTTGTCCTCGAGGATGAAAACACGTCAGGCATACGTCGTCTAATTCAAATATGAAGGGGTCCTGATTGGTGGTTTGCCACAGGTCCTCGAAGTAATTCTGCTCATTTTCTGCACTGGAGAGATCCGGCAATATTTGTTCCAGTTCCTCAAAAAGCGTCTGCGAGCTCGTCTGCGAGCTGGTCCTTTCCAGAAGCAGTTCGGAAATGAGAGGATTTTTCGGTGCTGGGAATATCTGCTGCAAAGTCCACTCGGGTAGAGGATCCGCGATGTCGTGTAAAAAATTGTTGGGATCTCGAGAAGAAAATATCTTCCGCCACGTCAGAGGGTGCAGAGGGGTTTCCGGTAAATACACCGTTTCTTTAGGCAGGGACACACTGGGAAAATGTCCGGAAGCTTCAGTCACAAAAATAAAGATCACTTGTCGGGCTTTCACAAACACTCTGCTAGACCTGTTGAAATCTTCACTCGAATCACCAGTGTAAAAAGGCATCAGGATTTCGCTTCTTTCGGCTGCCCCGTTCACCCAAATAAATTCTGCTTGCCCCAGTCCTTTCGATGTGGGCACAAAATTTTCATTTATCACCTGAGTCTGAAAGCTTTGCTTCAGGGGTTTAAAGTAGTAGTCCAGCATGACTGAAGAACATTGGCAAATTTCAACGGCTTTGGTGTGAAAAGCGAGTCCACAGGCGTGAATAATTTCTTGAAACACCATCATGTCCACACTGTTGTCCTCTAAAAACTTCTGCAGTTGGATCACACTTTCTTTTAAATTCAAATAGGATTTTGCCCAGCAAAAACCACTGTGCTCAATTTCTGTGTAACCCCTATATTCTAAATTTGCAAAGTCTACATCAACCACCTCAAAAGATTTAAAATCACATATCATTTCGGAAGGGAGATTTCCATCTCTCAAAAAAATTTTTAATAAAGTCTGGTTTTTTTTTGTCAATTTCACCGCCAAATATTCTTTGCCTTGCAAGTAAGGTTTCAATTGCTCGAAACGAGGATGGGCCTCCCCCTTCTCACACATCTTAAAAAACACTCTTATCCCCATCTCGTCTCATTTACAAATGATTCTCTTCAAAAGAGTTAAGCTGTCACTTGGCAACTTTAAGTCGTTATGACGACGGTATCAATAACATTTCTTTTGCTTACACTACAGCCCTAGAGACGCCTTGACTACCTTTTACAACGACGTCACATTTTTTCTGTTATGACGACAACTATATGTACAGCTTAACTACGCGTTTTAAAAACAATTTTAGTCAAAGGTGACGAAAGGTTTAAACAACATTTCATATTCTCGAGGAAAATTCACGGGTCTCACCAGATCCAGCAAATCTTTCTCGTTCAAATCCAATGTCTTTTCGTACACACCATCGCTTTCCATCCCCAAATTCACCAAGACTTTAACAAAAAATTCTGCAACTTCTTTTGCATCCAAAGAGGATTTAACCCGGTGAAAATAACCGTCCACCTGATCTTGCCACTCCAACAGACATAAATTGTGATCCGACTGACTCATGTATTGAGAAATGCATCCCTCACAATTTTGAACCAAATAATGCTTCAGATTTTCTTTAATCAAATAACTCAGACCCATTAAAGCAAATTCGTATTTAGAGGGACTGGGTAATTTCTTTTTTAAAATTTTCGAATCCGGATAATCCGCAGCTGCTGCCACTTCGTGAAAATAATACACCTTTTCCCCGTGCTTGGGAATATAGCGGACAAGAGTCCCTTTTTCAAAGGTCTCCAATTTCGGATCCAACTGCCCCATAATTTTCACGAATAGCTTTTGAAAATTAACCCATTCCGTCCCGTTCAGATTAATTCTGTTTACGTAATCCCCATTTTTTTTCTCAACGCACATGTAATATTCCCCCTCGAAAAGTTTAATCGCCACAGTGACCGTCCCCATCTGAAGACATTCCTTGGCCTCGCCATTTTGCATCCATTTCACCATATCTTCTTTCATTTCAAACATTTTTTCAAAACAATTGCGACTCAAATTGATCCACCATGTTTTGCCATTTTTTTCTCTCAGCAACTTCAAATAGCTGCTGAAACCCTGCTTTACGGATACATTCAGAGTTGAACTCAATTCCATTTTTTTTTTCTTCCGTACACACCCTCTCGCCTCTTCGAATTATACTAAAACTTTTTGCTCCCCTCCCTTATAAAGACTTTTTCCTAAAATTTACCACGCGCATGCGCATTCTGTTTAACTATTTTAAAACGCGCATGCGCCTTAAATATCTTTCGTTTCCAATGTCTTAGAACGCGCATGCGCAAATATCTTTTATTTACCCTACATATTTTTCTGACATTTAAAAAACTCTTCCATGTCTTAGAACGCGCATGCGCCTTAAATACTTTTCGTCAATTTTTTTTTTTTTGTTCTAAACCCAACGTTTGGATAACAGAAATCCCTTGTGCTTTAAAAAGAGGGAAAAAATTTCCCAAAATTCATCATCTTCCTCAAGGTCGTAATTCAAGCCCTTTTGTCGCACACCATAAACTAAACAGGCCGTGTGATTGACATCGTGCACCAAATAAGGAATGTCCCTGGATAAAGTGCTTCTCAAAGTGCTATATTTCACACTTTCCGGTAATAACATCTGCTCTTCTTCCCCCAATTTTTCCATGCACAAATCTTCCAATCGTTTCGGAGAAAAACCGTGCATGGTTGAAAAAACACTCTTTTGAATTTCCAAAATTTTCAAAAGCATTTTACCAGTCACCTTGTCTCCCACTTTTATTTTTAAACCGTTTTTCTCAAACGTCTCCACGTGCTCCCAAATAAAAATATTGTAAGCACAAAAGTCACAATCACATATTTGGCCGGTTTTTTCCTCTGTAAATTGAATCACATACGCTTTATAATGATTCTGAAGCAAACCTATTAAATGCAAAACACTACTACTGCTCAAATCCAAAACTGGCTGCAAATAACAAAAGACGTGCAGAGATCCCGTTTTGGAAACACAACAAGACCACCCGTCCGATAATGTCATTTCTCTAAATTCCTTCAAAGAAACAGTCTCTCTCAAATCTTTTAATACGAGCTTTAAACGCCTCACCATCCCCATCAACAGTAATTCGCTGTTTCCTCTAAAAAATATTAAATCCTCCTCACTGGCCAACATTTCAAAATTTATCCCCAAAATAAGCTTTTCATCGGAAAAATAACTCATCCCAAAAATATGTCATAAAACGTCCCGAGAAATGAAATATTAGACGACTTAATTTTTTCAAAGAAAAGTCGTAATACAGAGAATAATAAGAATAGCCAATTATCACCCAAATCCTCCCAATATTCTTTAAAGGTACCTCACGAATCACTTCCACCACATCTAATTCTATCGATTCTTTGGCCAGTCTCTTTACCTCATTCATAGAAAATAATACACACCCTTTTCTAAACTTCGCCAAACTGCAAAAACTTGCTCCCACTGGTTAGCCTCTAAAATAATCCCACCAATGTTTATCACCCTCTTTAAAATAACCGTATAACCGGACCAGGTGCAACCGAATAAATCTTCCTTCTTTTTCAAACGTCTGTTTATCTTACTCACACGTCTTAACAAATCCCTGTAATCCTCCTTTTCAAACTTTATTTTCTTGCCGCTTTTTTCTAGTTCCACTTTAGATTTTTTCAAATTAAAAGTGAAACCCATTCCTCAATTCTCTTCTCGATTTCGGCTTTTCCAAAGTATACCTCTCGTAAACGTCCCTCGATGATTCAAATAATTTCCACACCTTAGAAAATTCCTCCCACTGAGAAAACGTCAAACTAAAATTTCCTATATACACCACACTGTCCAATTCCACCTTCACGTGACTTCTACCCCCTAAATATTCTTTATAATTCTTTTCTATTTGACGATTTACTTTACCTAAATCTTTAAACACAGCGTCGTATTCGTCTTCGTATATTATGGAAGCCTCAAAATCAGTCACTCTACCCTCTCCCTGTAACTTTCGCAAAACCACCAATTTCTTCTCCTCCTGCTTGAAAAATTCCACCTCAACATTCATCTTTCCATATCTTTAACATACTTTGAATTTATACCCTTACTCACTAAATATTATCTCGCGCATGCGCAGACATTCGCACGAGCTCTTTTTTTTTTACTCGCGCATGCGCTCATACCCCAAAATATCTGTCGAAACCTAACGTTTTCTCATATCTCTTCATTAAACACACCAAATTCTCCCAATGTATTTTACTCAACATCAAACCCTCATCCCTATTCCTCATGTGAATTCGACTCTCTCCACTATATTGCACTACTTCCACACAAACACTCTCATTTAACCACAATTTTTTAAATACACCCTCCTCTATCCACTCATTAATTTGACCTACACTCTCATACAATCTATCATACAGTTTGTGGCGACATTCTATCATATTCACATTTATTTTCCCGTTTTCGTAACGATATCTTCTCACACTTAATACATGCTCTCCAAACCCTTTATAACCAATATCTATCTCCACTTTCATATCCATCTTTCAAAACTCTCAAAATTCATATCCACTTTTCAACCTCCTCTTTTACGCGCGCATGCTCACTCACTCCCCTTTTGCATGAGCATGCGCACTCACTCCTCTTTTACTCGCGCATGCGCACTTCCGGTTAACCTGAGGTGCTCCCAAATTCGCTGCACCTCAGGTTAACCGCCCTTATCTGCAGGCAAATAGGATGTATCTGTGATTATTGTCCTTGTCTTCGAGTCCTTGGTGGTCTGCCCTGTAACATGTCTATGTAATGTTGTGCAAAGTTACACAAGCCAGAACAACAGATGTCACATTGTGTGGCACTTGTGCCATTGTGCTCTGTAGGCATCTGAAACGCTTGTCCAGGATCCCAAAAGCATTCTCCACTATCCTTCTTGTCTTGATAGTCTGTAATTGAAAATACATTCCTCATTGTTAAGATTCCTGCCTTTCCTGAGAAAGGCTTCATCAACCAGTTCTTAGTGCAAAGGTGTCATCGGACAAAATGAAATATGGCGTGTCCCTATCATTTTCCTGGTAATTTCAGCATCTGAAAATCCTATTGTCCAATGGACGATGTTTTCCTTCAGGTGACACTCATTGATGATCTGGACATCACAACACGACCCATTACTCCCATATCTACCCACAAAAAACTGTAGTCAGCATCCACAAGAGCCAACATCACCACTAAGTTGAAACCCTTGCAGTTTTAATGTCTGGACCCTGAATGTTTTGGATATCTTATGGCCACATGTTTTCCATCGAGGGCTCCCACAGCATGGTGGAATTTCAATCTTTGATCAAACTGCTGTGCCTTCTCATGCCATTCGTGCAGGGTAGTTAGACACTTCAGCCCTTCCTCTCTGTAACATTGGGAAGATTGACTCACACACCTCTGGCAAAAAGACCGAGATGGTGTTGTAAGGCACAATGAAGTCATACATTAGGATCTTGTGGGAGTTCCCTGTGGCCAGGTATCTCAGCGGGATGGCCATCTTTAACCCAACTGGGGGTGGTGCACAAAGTCGTGTCTTCTCTTTATACATTCTTGGTCCAGTTCTTTCAACCACTTCTCAGAATGGTTCTGGAGACAGTCTCACAAAGTTTCTGTAGCCATGTAGGTCTGAATTCAGCAGCTGGTCTATCAGAACTTCATACTGCCCAGAGTGGCCTCTCCAGTATCCAATACAGTTCTTTCATGACAGGCAAATCAAGATGAACAGCAACATTTTGCACAAGTCTATCATTCTAAAGTTGCAGTATCCCACCAAGCAGTCTTAATATGTCAGGTGGCTGGCTATTCATGACAATCTTTGTCAGCAGAACTCACAAGAAGAAATAATGGTGGTCCACTGTGACATGCAGTTTTAAAGGCATTTGGGCGCCATACAGCAGACAAGACAGGACTCTCAGTAACAGTAGCATGACAGTACCTCAAACATATTTCACTGCAAAGGAACCTCCACTGACCTTCACTCACCCTAAGTGGCTGTCAGAGTAACACCTGATACCGAAACCAAAACATCTCGCAACCATGAATGGGTGTAGCATCTTAACCTTACCGTCAATCACTCCCAGTAAACATTAGAAATGTTTTTAAATGGTTTAAACAATTACAAAACGTTTTTAAAACCTATTTAAACACTATCTTATGGTTTTCTAAACGTTTCCAAGTAAACGTTTAGACTGTAATGTTTAAAAAAAGTTTTATAAACATTCTGTATACAAACTTTTTTATTGAAAACGTTTATTAAATGTTTATAAAATAACTCAAGAAGCTAGGTTTGACTGGAAACATTATTAAAACATTTATAAAATAGCTGAAGCAATGAAGGTTTTGCTGGAAATGATTTTCAAACATTCATCATGAAATGTTTGAAAAACAGTACACATAAAATGTTTAAACAATATTATTTGTCAAATGTTTTAAAAACATTCTATCAAAAATGTTCTTTAAACCCATATTTTTAAACCTTAACCTTCAAACATGTCCAAACAAAGATGGCGGGGAGCAATAATAGGGGATTTTAGAGGACTTTGTCAAAAATTGCTCCACATGCAATCCGTAAAAGTAGGAACTGAATGGGGGCACAAGTTCTAAGCCACTATCTTACAATTTTAGACATAAAAATAATATTTTCAATAGTGAGCAATCATACAAAGATATTGAATTTGACCTCTGACCCCATTATTATTCAGACTTTATTATGTTCATTTATAACGTTTTTCTAACATTTATCATTTAAACGTTTAATAAACAGTATACATAAAATGTTTTAAAAACATTCTATTACAAATGGTTTTCGTACCCATCATTTTTAACCTTTGCCAAACGTTTCCCTTCAAACGTTTGCAAAACCCAAAAATGTTTACTGGGCTGTTAGGGACAGTGGCAAACCTTGTGCAAATTCCATTTCACCATCGACAAACTGTGGAGACCATCATGACACCACAGTAGCAGGACCATGGATGAAGTTAATACATACAATAATCAGTTGCAGCAATCCACATTTCTGTGTGATAAGAGAAAAATGTCTCAAACATGGCAGGCTAAAAAGACTTTGGCAGAGCCAAGGTTAAAGGTCACAAGATGACTTAGCATGCCAACACTCCCCAACCAATGATGCATCCCAGAATAAACTTCCTACACCTTACAGCTTCGGAGATGTGGTCCAGACAAAATTTTAAAGGTAAAGATCACTACAGCAAGGTCAAATAAATGCCACATCAGGATGTTGCACACGTGCACCCCCTTAACTAAGGTTCTTACCAAGTATCAACTTCCTATACCTTATGTTTTCTGAGATATAGCCTAGACAAGATCTTAAAGGTCAAGGTCAAATCAAGGCCACACCATGACTTTACATAGCTGTACACCGTAACCATTGCCTTTTGGTTTCCAAGATATAGCCAAGACAAGAGTTTAAAGGTTAAGATCACTACAGCAAGATCAAATCAAGGTCACCATGATATTACAGACATCCCCAACCAATGCCCCTACCAAGTATCAGAATCTTATGCCTCACACTTTCTGAGATACAGCCCGAGAAGCTTTTTCCCACCACTGACCACCAATCTGGACACCATAAGTGAAACAGTACCTTCACAGCCCATAAAAACTGTGGGGTAAAAATGCCATATTCAGGCTTTTCAAAAAATATCAAACAGTTGGGAAGAAAATTAGCCCAACTTTAAAATCTTGGAAATTGTACAAAATGTGTCCTGGCCCTAACCTTTTTAGTTGAAAATAATCTTTACCTCACCCGATATTTTACTACATTCAAAATACAAAATATATGTTAAACTGCCATAAACTTTTAAAAATATAAACAACATAAAAATTTGGAAAAATGTGATACTGGTTCTTAGGTCATAAAGAAATTTCTTGAATCAAAACTGTGTTTGATCTAGACATATTAAAACATCAAGAGTCAATTTAATAATACTTTTATTACTTTTCTTTTTTGAAAAAAACAACAATTCATCAGAAACATTTCCATAAAATTTATTTGTGAAAACTTCCTTGTTATTTTTATAGTTATTCTAAGACACAAAATTGTCATAAAAGTGTACATTTTCTGTGCAGTTCTTTCACAAATATCTTCACATTTGTCAACACCTAAAATATTAATGTTTCCTGTTTTCTGCAGAGATACTGTACCCAATTGTCATAAATATTGTGAGAACTCTGAAAAATTCTTAGGAATTTAAAAATTCTTGAGTTGTGTGTGTGTGTGAGAACTTGTTTTCTAATTGTAAGAAGTTTTTCTTTAAAACGGTTGTTTTCTTATTCTTACAATAAGAACATTGGTGACTATGAACAAACTCTGATAAGTTTTCTGAAACAGCCACGGAAATCAGTGGCAAAGTCAACACCAATTTGCTGACTCAGAAGTTTTACCAAAGAAAAAGAAAAGTGGGAATTTATGAATGTTTTATTTTTGTGACATATGAAGATTTAACTAATCTGACATGAAATGACTTTAAATTCAGCTACTTTTTTGAATAATTAGTGGAAAAGGGGTAAATGTACATTTCATTTTACTCTGTATCATTGAAAATTAAAGTATTCCAACTAATAGTTGGTATTCACTTTAATATTGGCCTGGGTAATATCCTAGAATACGTAATAGACAGGATGAACAATATCAGGCAGGTATCCCCTGGTAACTACTTTTGATAACTACATATATGAAAGCAAAACATCTTGAGAGCAACTGGTACTAAGGCATTGTGAGCAATAGAATAATGTTTAAATATACATGGCATTTTTAGGCAAGCTTGTCATGTCTGGTTGAGTCAGAGGGTGAAATCTGCCACAGTGTATGACATTTTTCACACATAATTCTTCCTTTAATCATTTGAACTGTGTTAATTCATAAACAAATTTGTGATATCTTTTACTACTTTTTAGCCTATAGTCTTATATGAATCAGAATTTCTGTGAATTATCCTATATTTAAACTATAGGGCATCTCTAGTGGTGAATATCACACATACATGTACTTTGACTTATTTCAAACTTCCTGGCAACTCCTCCTCCCCAAAAAGTTTACATAAGTGAACATTTTCCTCAAATGAAATTCTTGATTAATGAGAACACTCTACACAATAAGCTTGTACATAAATGTAAAATGTATAACAATATACCACAGGCTTTTATCTATTAGAGATAAAACCTCCTGGAATGCTATAGATTAGGGATGACAGAGTGTTATTTCCTGAGAAAGCACACACCAAAAGCTCTTGACTTATAATGTAGAATAAACTCTGTACAAGTAGAACCTTCAATATCCATCTGATTTATTTCTAGTTCTGGCTTTGTTTTAGTTTTACCTACACAAATAGTGTATCATCTGATAAAGTGACCACGACACCTGTTCTACTTACAACTAAATTCACCTTGCACTGTTTCTACCTGTATAGAACCTACTGTATCTGGTATTGGTATAGCAACTTCTGACAAATGGTAACTGCACTATTCTTTACTCTTGGATTAATTATAATTATTCCAGTGCGATCACACTAAATCTTAGTGCCCAAGAGAATTGTACTGTCCAGAAAAATCCTCAAACTGATTTTTTTTTTGAGAATGAGCTTATTGTTAGCCAATTTACTAGTTTTGAACTCATATTTACTGTCTGCTTGTGGTGGTTAACATATGCATATTCCATCAATATGTTAATACAATTTAAAACATCAAATTTCATCAATGAATATAAAGTACAAAGACTATTTTATTTGTATTTAAATACAAAAACAAGCAATCAGTGCCCGTGAATGGGCTGTGCATCAGCTGACCGTGTGTTTTGAGTTTCAGAGTAGAAGTGACAGAAGAAAAGGACACAAAAGTTGTGTCCTGGTAATGGTATTCAGAAGTAAAGTAAGAAGGTAACTGTTAAGGTGTAAAAAGTAAGTTAAAAAACATATTTAAAGAAAATACTGCAAATGCAATAGTTTTTGAGTTACAACTGATTTACTCAAAAGTGAGAACCTCAACGTAGCTATTACTCAGATATGCAAGGAGCTAGAGGTCTGCAATTATACTATTTTATAGCTGACCCAATAGTAGGTTAATAACTTATTTAAACAAAATACTGTAAATTGACTAACTTTCAAGTTACAACTGATTAACTGAACAGTGAAAATCTAAAAGTAGCTAGGGCTCAGCTATGCCTTGAGCTACAGGTCTACAATTTCACTATGTTATAGCTCACCCATAAGTATGTGAACAACATATTTAAACAGATTACTCTAAATGCAATAGTTTTCAAGTTACATCTGATTTACTCAACAGTGAGAAAACTTGAAAGTAGCTATTGCTCAGCTATGCCATGACATACAGGTCTTCAAATTCACTATGGTAAGGCTGACCCAAAAGTAGGTGAACAACATATTTATAGAAAATACTTAAAATGCAATATTTTTCAAGTCACAACTGATTCACTCAACAGTGAGAATCTGAGAATTGCTATTACACAGCTATGCCATGAGCTACATGTCTGCAATTTTACTATGTTATAGCTAATTCAAAAGTAGGTGAATAACATATTTAAACTAAATTCTCTAAATGCAATAGTTTTCAAGCTACAACTGATTAACTCAACAGAGACAACCTCAAAGTCGCTATTGCTCAGCTATGCCATGACATACAGGTCTGCAATTTCACTATGTTATAGCTGACCCAAAAGTAACTGAACAACACATTTAAACAAAATACTCTACATACAATACTTTTCAAGTTGCAACTGATTCTCTCAACAGTGAGAATAGAACCTGAAAGTAGCTATTACTCAGCTATGCCATGAGCTACAAATCTACAATTTTACAATGTTATAGCTAATTCAAAAGTAGATGAATAACATATAAAACAAAATACTCTAACTGCAATAGTTTTCAAGTTACAACTGATTAACTCAACAGAGAAAACCTCAAAGTAGCTATTGTTCAGCTATGGAATGAACTACAGGTCTGCAACTTTACTATGTTATAGCTGACCCAAAAGTAGCTGAATAACATACTTATATGGAATTCTCTAAATGCAAAAGTTTTCAAGTTACAAGTGATTTTACTCGTGATGGAAGTTACTGAAAAGTCCAAAAGTAGCTATTACTCACTTAGCTATTGAGTTAGACACCCAAGTTATTCACCATGTTGTAGCTATGGAAAAAGTAGCTGAATAACATATTTTAACAAAATGCTCTTAATGCAATACTTTTCAAGTTATAAGTGATTTAGTGCATGATTTCATGAATTTTAATGCATTAAAAATTATTTAAAAATTCATAAAAAAATAATTAAGAAGATCCAGGTCTGACACTCACACAAGGGAATCTACTTGTGGCCCAGTACATATGTGCAAGATATGAGAGAAATCCCTGCAATAGTCACTGAGAAAATTGTGATAAAGTGTTAAAATTCAAAGTGTCAAGGTCACTACAGCAAGGTCAAAGGTCAAGTCAAGGTCACACCACGACGTTGCACACCTACAACCCATAACTAATCTCCTTACCAAATATCAACTTCCTACAACTTACAGTTGCCGAGATATAGCCCGGACAAGATTTTCAAACTCAAGGTCACTGAGGTGAGGTCAAAGGTCAAATCAAGGTCAGACCATGGCGTTGCACACCTACAACCCCTAGCTAATATCCCTACTAAATATCAACTTCCCTCAACTTACAGTTGCCGAGATATAGCCCAGACAAGGTTTTCGAACTCAAGGTCACTGCGGCAAGGTCAAAAGTCAAATCAAGGTCAGACCATGGCGTTGCACGCCTACACCCCCTATTCAATGTCCCTACCAAGTACGAACTTCCTACACCTTACGATTTCTGAGATACAGCCCAGACAAAATTTTTTCCGACCCCCGCCCGCCCATATGGACACCATGGGTAAAAAAAGTACCCCGAAGGCCCTTAAGGGTTGTGGGGTTACAAACTGGTTTTATGAATATTTCCCTCACAGTAAGAAATATACCACTGTGAAAATTTGAGTATTAGTGCTCTGTAGAGATATAAATTTACATGATACATACACAAAAACTTGGAAACACTTACTTGTACAAAACAAATTTTAAAAATGTTCAATTAAAGGAACTTGATTTTGTGCTTTTAGATGTACTCATGACATATAATCACATATGTTATAATATTACACAATAATTTTGTTCAAGAAACTGGAACTATACAAATACATAATTACTCAGTGATTGATTGAAGCTAAATACAAAGGTCATAAAACAATACACGCATTGTGATATCAATAAATGTTCATGCAATACATTACAATACCTTCACTAATAGAAAATGATTTTTGCTAACAAAAATGAAGTGTCCCAAAAGCATCACGAAAAGCAGATAATGAAAAGGTGGAATTTTATATATTTTGCAGATACTGCAGACATAACAATGTAAAGCATTTAAATGTTGACTGTTGATTCTCAAAGAGAAAGACAAAATCTGTAAGTAGATCTGAGATGATCTCTAGAGTCCTTGTGTATGGTTTTAGATTACCTCCAAATACATTCTAAAGCTCTAAAAGCAATAATGAACAAGACATAAGCTCAAAACATAAAATCTGTGATTTTATGACACTAGTCTGACCAATAAGAGTAGGGATGGTCGGGCAAATCTGACCACATTTTAAACTGTCCGCATATGGTGTCCTATCACCGCTCAATACACTTTAAGGTTCTAAATAAAATAGATAAGAAGATAACAGTCGGTTCTGATGAACTTTAGTTTTCTCATTGCTACCTGGTATATAAATGCTCATAAACTGTTCAATTATGGTCAAATTGCTCCCCAAATCTAACCAACTGGAGATATTGATATCATTAATGTAAAATTACACTCTAATGCAGTAAGCAGTTTTTTTTCTGAGTGGCAGTAATGAGTGGGTACCCAAAAAAGCTTATTTATGATCATGTGACCTTGACAAAGGTCAAATATCAGGAGAAAAATCTTTTCCAAAGCCTAGGCTATATAAGTACCAAATATGGTTAAAAACAGTCCTCAAATATCTAAGATACTCGAAAAAGTGAGACCATAATGTGGAGGCGGTGGCAGTGGTGAGGAAACCAACCCCAAAAACAGATAAGGGACCTTCTCAAGGGATACTTAACTACAATACCAAAATTATTTTAATGTCATGAAGTATTTATGACTATAACACCTTCATTTAGTGCCATTTTAACAATACAAAAATTCAATAGTAAAGAAATTTACATCTTTTATATAATCTATACACACCCAGATATTTTTACCAACATTTCAATTGTATCATATCCACCAGGTACAATATTTCTTTAAGTTATCAAATACCTTGTGTAACCAATTCATGATAATTTGATGTGATAAAAGTAAATATAACCACTACTGTGACTGACTGTGATGTCACTATTTTAGGACAATGGTTTTCATCCTGTGTACCACTGAATCTGTTCATGCAGAGTGTACAGATATATATTGTACTAGTTTTGATGAAATTAGCAAGAACTGCGGAGTAATTAAACACCTTTGTACCCCCTATGATCAAATTTTGCCAGGGCATCAAAGGTTTACAAACCTCACTAAACCAGGACTTTACTTTTATATAACAAAAATATATTCAGCTTGTTAAATACCAGATGTTAATTTGAAAATAAATTGTTTTCACAGCAAATTCAAATGAGAAACCTGAAAGCAACTTGTAAGGAAATCTTCTGTTTCATTGATTTGTGGTTTTGATTTCGTTCAATAAACTTGTCCTGTGATTTAGCCTGAAATAAATCTGGTAAAAACTATGCTTTTATTTGGAAAGGGTGTCCCTAATGGGGAATATCACAAACTTGTTGTAATTGTCATTTCTCACTCTAAACATTTGGTACATTTTGATTTATTTATCTTCTTTGGAATGGGAACAGAATTTTCAAGAACACAGGGTGGTTACATATATTTAATACAACATACACACATATAACTACATCTCTGTTATACAGATTTGAATAAGATAATCCAGACTTCACAAGTGAATTTGCATGTGCCATAATTCTATATACAAATGAAGCTGATCCTGTTTAACTAGATACCTGTAAAGCGGTGATGTTGCAATTACCTTTAAGAAGACATGAATTTCCAGACTTTCAAACTTGTTTTAAGTAGAAAAGGACCCAATATCAAGAACATTTGGATAGACCCATAAAAATTGTAGTTTGTGACATCCCATTGATAGTTAAAACACAATAAAATCTTTGTACAAATCTTTAACTGGTGTCATAGATAGTTTGGAGCATGTAAAGATGTTGATTTGTCAACAATTATCATTGTTTTACTGAATAAACTAATTATTGTTTTAGTTTGTTTTAGTACATTCCAACCTCATGTTCTCATGTTGTGTTTCCTGAATCACTCTGAATTACAAGGTATTCCAGTAAATGGGTCCAATAGTTATCAAAAACAGACATTCAGTGTTCAGATTATAAGTAAAAGCTAAACATTATAAAATGTACAAATTATACAGTATTTCCAATAAAGGTATAACAATCAATCACAAACACAAAGTTACTTGTAATTAACAAAATCTCTTTCATAATGTTAAACATTTACAAATAAGAGTGCAACATGAACTCAAACTGGATATACTGAATTTAAGTAGCTTTTATGCAAGTATCATACATACCAATTCATTGATATGAATTCAATGTAAAATCTGTATTACAATAGATATTAACCAGATGAACTGATTGACTCAATTTATTGGCAAATTCAGATTACATGGGTCTACATCAACAAGACGATTCTGAAACTATCAAACCTACTACACAAACATTGTTGTATCCACTTTGTATTAATCTGCTTGACTTCAGGACAAGTCACAGGCTGTAAAGTAAACTAGAAAATGTTTTTGCTGACAAAAACAAAGCATCCCAAAAGGTTAGATGCTTTATCGTAGGGATGCGACTGAGCAGTCAAAACTTGCCGAGCGAGCCATATTTCACGAAAATTCGATCCCAATTCTCAGGGTCGAGTGCTCATGTATATATAACAACCTATAGAACCCGTCATGTTTTTAGTTAATAAAACATAAATAACACACCTTACTTACATTAAATCGCATAATCCACCACTTTAAGCATAATATTATTGATATTATATGCTGACAATAGCTAATTCATGCGATTCAAAGCTTATTTCTTTATATTTTTCATTTACGTGAGCTGCCATATTGGATGTTGAATTTTTTATCTGCGATCAATCGACCCAAACTATTTGTACTCGTCACACCCCTACTTTATAGCATAAAATAGAAAACGGTTTTTGAAAAGAAAAACATAAGAGGCTGAGAGAAGAAGCTAAAGTTAAGGAGACAGTGTGGAAGTTTATGCATTAACATGAAAGAAAAATGCTTTACTTTGTTTTCTATGGTCATAAATCGTAAAGTTAATTAAATAAATGCTATAGTTTGTAAGAAGAGTAGTTTTAAAGTAGATATAAGGCAAAACCAGAAAATCTTTTACAGCTCTAAATGCAATACTATAGAAGATAATAGGGGGTGGGGGTGGGGGGTGGGGGGTTCACATGAATTTTAAGCTTTCTGGTTGGTACCTGCAAGAGAATCACTCATAAATCAGTCAGTTTTTATTGCATCGCTCCCAAAATCTAATCAGCTCGCGTTTTTGATGTTATGAACATGTATGTAAAATTACAAGCCTTTGCAGTCAGCAGATTTTGCTGAGAGGTGATGACAGGCGGTGTACCCCCCCCCAAAAAAAAACTGTTTTTGATCATGTGACCTTGATTAAGATCAAAGGTCAAATTTAAGCATGTGGAAAAATTTTCCCACGCCTAAGGTATATAACTGCCAAATATGGTTAGAAAGCTGCCAGTAATAAGGGAGATATACAAGGGAGACCATAATGCGGTGGCGACAGTGGCGGCGGCAGCAAGGAAACTGACGTGAGTACAAAGAAGCGCCCTTTTCAGGGATGCTTAATTATGTTTGAAGTCATCACTAGAAGCATAACATGGAACCTTGATACCAGTCATTTAAATAGCAGGGAAATTAGATTCATACAATACTAACTTTCTGATCCCACCCTTTTTGATAATTATTTAAATTATGCTTTTTTTCACCTAGACAATATTTTTGTGAATATGATTATGATGTCAAGTGGATCTGAACCTGAGTTAGAAAATTTCCAGTTTCCAATTGTACTTCTTTCAAATTTTAGTTGAAATCATAAAAAATGCAGATTGTCGACTGAAATTATAATCAAGATATTTAAATGCTTCAATTGTGATGCACATAAGACTAGAGAGGTAATATATTAGTTTCATTGAATGCTGACTATCTCTGAAATTAATGTCACTTTTTGGGGTTACATGTGTTTGGACAAATTCATACATTTACCATAAGTGGTCACAAATCTAGTAAGCAATCATCCCATTCAAATTCAAACACGTATTACTAAGGACGGCAGAAATATATACTTTCTGGACTGCTGCTGATGGTAGCCAAACCACTTTGTATATTTATATTAAGTCAGTCACTGACATTAATGAAATTCCATCTCCACTTCAATTAGTAAATTACTTGATATCGCATCAAAGCCATAAGCAACACATTTATAAAGATATTAATTTACAAGCAAATAACACAACATGTGGTAGTTTAAATATATAAGTAAATAATTTCCTTAACAATATACATGTCAAAAAGCACAGCATTAAATTGAAGGCACTAATATGAATATAAATACATAAATAAGACACTTTAATTTTGAATACTTTGTACAACCATAGAAAATAGTGTGAATAAAAACAGTACAAACTTAACACTTTTATCATGATTTAATCATGTTACTTATGACAAATAGTTCTAGTGAGGGTGACACTCATTTATCATTACATCATGTATATAAAATACAAAATTCTCAGCACTTATTTTTATGACAGAAAGAACTCTGCGGCACAGGAGCAAAATTAACATGACCAAAACTAATTAGTCTGTGTTCAAGAATGTATTGTGAAAGTGGTTTGGAGACTTATAGTATTCATCACTGACACCACTCGCTGAGATTAAGTAGTAAGATAATGAACTGAAATCGTGTCACAGAACAGCAGTATTGTAAAGAGTACTGAGGTACTTGCTAATGAATAGAGTAATGATTTGCTTCTAGGATATCAGCAGTTTTGCAATTGTGTTCATAAAACTTGCAGGGAATGAGTCATTCTCTGCAAATTCTACATAAAGATGATGATGCTACTTTTGTCTATTTTGATGGAAAAAAAAAAAGAGTACCATATTTTTCCAAAATATGGCCCGGGCGTTAATTATTTTCAAGTGGCATCAGACCAGGCGTTAAATTGAACCAGGCGTTCTTTTGAAATACAAAAACAGTGTTATAAATTGTAAACAGTGTGCTTGGTACCAGGCGTTAATTTGAACCAGGCGTTTATTTGAACCTGGGTGTTATTTTGAAAATTTACGGTACTTGGTAAAAATGTATTGAATTGAAAAACAATAACAACTCATGACATGACTACTCATAACATATATGTGCTAAAAAGGCTAAAAATGTCTCCAAAATCATACATCTGTTAAACATATCGCTTTATTAAAAGAGGATTTCCCGAGGGTCGTATTTCACGTTTGTGACTTCATCACACCTTATTTTCGGCAACAGTTTTGTGTTTGTCTTTAAACTGATGCTCATCACAAATTATGGATAGTGATATTTAACATCCAGTACACATGAATAGATTAACACACATTTAGAAATATGATATAATAACTTCTTCACTTAGCACCACTGAAATTAAAGTACACATTGTTATTACTGGAAGACTTTCAATATAAAATCTTCACTGACAGTATAAGTTTTAAGTCTGCTGCTTATTTCTCCATGGTTAAATCACAAAGGATGTGTACAAGTTAGGATTTGGCCCAGTTATACAAGTTATAACTGGTATCAGTCCTATTTATACTTGTACAAGTTAAAAATTAGTTAAGACTTGGTATAAATATTTCCAGCACAGTCCTAACTTGTTCATGATAAATATAATAAATAAAAATGGCCCCACAAATGGTCCTTAATACCCTGTTTTAAAAAAATTTCCATACACATGTTGTTCACAAAGAAATCTTTTGAGTAACATCTATTTGCTTAATGGTTACACATTTTTCACATACTGAAAGTTTTACCTTTTATTACTTTTTTCACTAAAAGTAAATAAATTTTCATCATATTTTCAGAACAGACTGTGATGAGAATTAGGGATCAGTGCAGTAGACTCTGTACAAATAGAACCAGTGTCAGTCAGATTTAGGTAAAAATGAAGCCAATTTTAAAGTCTTCAACATCTGTAAATGTTACATTTTACACGCATAAGTAAATAATTGGAACCAAATCTTTTTGTAAATATTGCAGTTCTAGTTATACAGACTTTTCTGATGTTTTTGGTTTCTGGTGTCCAAAACTGAATATTCAAGTTTTCTCTCTGACTTTGTTCTCAAACTTTCACTTCTATGTTGTGACCAAAATCTACTTCTCTAAAGCTGTTTAAAATTGGACATTAAAGGTGAATGCACAAATATAATGATTACTGTATTCTTGGCTAATAGTTATGAATTATTAAAAGGTAACAGTATATTTTATCCTGTTAAAATTTAGCATTGTACCCTGGGACGTCATCTCCAAGTTTCTTCCACACAACCTACAACAAATGTCACAATATATTTATACTTCCAATTAACATACTGATTAAAAATAACTAATAAACGTCATAAATTTAATCAATGTTAATCATTGTTTTTGCTATTCTTCTTAGTTAACAATAAATGAAAAAGAGCAGACATTTCTATTACGGCATGACTGCATATTACCGGTAACCCAGTATTTTATAACTGAAGTCGTCAGCTGTAACTTAAATGGTTTCAAATGGGTGATAATTGGGAATAAATGCAATCATTGGTAATTCATATTTATGTTTAATCTATGTTTAAGTAGCCATAACTTCCTTATTTCTTGTCCCATTTTTATAATTTTTTCACCATTATGTTCAGTTTAATGAGATGAATTCTGTTACATAATGGATATTCTGTGTTATTTCAACACATTTATCACTATTTATAAGTTTACTTAGTGCATGTTAATTATCATCTACGAAACTAACTGTAGGTTGTGTACGTAACTTCTTGACAATAAAGTGACAGAATTTGTGTCTATTTTATACCGAACCATGACTATATTATGATTACAAGTGAATTATAGATAAAATAGAGCCACCATACCAGATATATATCATTAAACTATTGGGAAAGATTGACAGATTTCAATGAAAATTACCGACAATTATTGGTACCGGAAACTAATATCTATATTTGGAAATCCGTCACCGACGGTAGCCCAGACACTTCGTTTCTTTTATTGTTAATGACTTTCACTGTCACATAGACTTCCCCTATTAGGATCTTTTATCAAATTCAGTTAAATACTGAATATTTTAGTACAAGAAATTTGTATTCTACAGTGATAAGGAATTCTATTTAATTGTACTTGCGTTACATTATCTTTTAAACTCTTTCTATTAATATACACTTGGAAGTAATGATTTGGTGACTATAACAACCACTGACTGGTTTGACAGGATATTTTTGAAAGGTTAATAAACCATTCTAGCTTTTACTCACATTACACATCTGTCTGATGAGAGCTTTCTCAGTCTCGTCCATTTCTGCCTCTGGACCAACTTCCTCCTCATAACTGGGTTTTTCAAGCTGTTCATGTACTTCAAGCACCTGACGAAAACATAAAGTAAAAACAACCACACAATTGTCTCCGTTATCAGCGAAACACTTTCACAGAAAGCCAACTCTGTGTGAGAACGTCCATTATAAACACTGACCTACACAGTTGACGAAAAAGTGCCTTTGAGTGTACTTTATATAGAGACTAACACCAGCTGCTAAATTCTACAAATGTGATTTTGCAATATAATCTCCAAAACAAATTTTAAACAAACAATAAGCAGAAAATATTGAAGAGCACAGTCTTTGTTATTTGAGGCTACTTTTATGATTGAACTGTCGATCGAGTCTGTTTACATGTTGTTTATTTCTACAGTATGCACAGATTTGCTTCTAGTTATGTCTAACTTCCATGTATACTTATAATAAACACTTCAGTACTTTCAGATTTGGTGACCCAAAAATGGTTCCACTCAAATCTAGCTTTGACGCACACTGGCTCTTATTACGGAGCATAATACTGAAGTGTAATTATAATCTACAGAATATCACTTAACACTTAAAATTGACATGGGAAGTTTCAGTGATTAGAAGAGAGATACCAATCTTAAATGTATTCTTCATGGGGGAACCTTGACCAGTAAATTTTGAATTCATACATTTTGTAACCTTGTTTTTACTTATTTTTTAAAAAGAAATATATGCATTCCTTTAAAATAAATATTATTTCTGAAAAAAAAAATGAATTATTTTTCACAATCCTGATATTAGAGAGGAAATTCATCACAATTTTGCATCACTTTAAATGAAGAGAGATTTATATCTCTACTATTTTTACAATTTATCTAACAGCCTTATTCCTCACCTTCATTGCATGAACCACTGCATCAGGCCGTTGGGGTGAAATGTTGCCATTTTCAACCTGAAACACAAATACTCTTTCTACATGCCTTTTGTTTTCATTTCAAGCATTTTCACAAAAAGTCTAAATTACTGTATAATTGGTGAATGATAGATAAAAGTAATATTTGACATATTCTCTCAATCTCATCAGAACTATGCACTGCTTTGTGAACAATTAATGTAGAAAATTATCAATGATAGAACATTGTTAAAAGCTTTGTCGTTAAAAGATATTTAATTATCAGAAGTTAAATTTCCTCTCAAGGTTCACTTAAATGAAATCCCACGCTGAAACATGAACTATGTACTTATTGTATATGTTGTTTACATTATGTAGTTGAACATTACCTTCCGCACAAAACACAAAGAAAACAGAGTGTTTTTCCAAAGGACTGACCTGAATTATATGAAGGGATTATAATTGATATTCCAATATCAATTAATTTATATAGCTCCTGGATTTAATATTGCTAATACATGTGTCAATTTCAGTACACAGTAACACACATAGTAACTCAGTGTGAGAAATTCGTTGCAAAGCAGTGGGGCCACTAGGTTCTGAAGTTAAGTGACCCCTGTTAAAACTTGATGGCCCAAACTTTTTTCAAACAAATTGTCTTTTTAATTTATTAAAAGTGACAAGTCAAAAAGATACAAACGTGATTTATGTTAAATTTCTTTATTTAACTTCAAGTTTGAATACAAATTATACAAGATGCACTAAGAGAGAGCAAAACGCTCGACTCCATGTGACTAGTCTCTCAAGTGATATAAAGTATTGTAAGGAAGACAATAAAATAAAACCAAACATGTAAATTCATTTTTGAAGAAATGTCAAGTAGAAAGCTAAAGTCATTAAAAATACATTTAAATGGGACCGCTGAAAACTCTTGATTATTTTGTATCCAAAATAAGATCTAGATTTTTCTTTTTTAGCAACTTCTTCCTTTGGCCAGGTCCTACCCACAAAAATTTTTAATAAAGATCTGTTCATTAGTTCTGGAGTAATCTAAACACACACACAAAAAAAAAAAAAAAAAAAAAAAAGCCAGGGAGACAGACAAATAGACAATTAGCACACAAGAACATAAACTGCTGGGTGAGGTAAAAAAATATTGCTTGAAAGTTACTTCTTAGTAAAAATCAGTAAAAAAGTCAGTTTTTTTGATGGCCTCAAGTAACTATTCTGGCAGTATTTAAATTTTTAAAATGGGTTTTTGTACTTTATAACTGCATCATACTTTATTATAAATATTCATATACATTGGAAAATTAAGTCCTTCATACTTTGAGTAACTGAATATCTTTCACAACATTGAAGCTTAAATTTATGATAATTTCAAAATAACTTGTCTATATGAACATATTAAGTGTATTGGAAAATTAGATTTTACAAAACTGCATTCATCATTTTATGGCTTGATATATTTTCATATAGATGGATGTGCAAAGTCAAATTAGAGATTAATAATGATACTGAAATCATTTTAATCCCTATGTTACATTCTATTCCATCCAACTGGTGGCATATCTATAATTGTTAAAACTGTTTCCCAAAAGATAATTTTAAAATGCCATTAGGCACATTTTGTACTTAAAACAGGAAAAATAAATGAAAGAAATGAAACAAACTGTTGTAGATTGGTGTGAACTTGTGTGTGGAGACTGGAAAAATCTTCTGGTGTCCGTCCTTTGTCCCTCAGCACCATTTCTTTCAACTCTCTGTTAACACAAAATTGCATTACACATGACAAATATGTACTAGAGAAGTGCATCGTCAATGTGCATCACTACTCAAGAGAGGCACCACAAATCGTGTATTTGGCATGTGTATATTTAGATTTGGTTCTTGCAAAACTTAATACATCTGTAGTTTGAAAAACAAATGTATTTGTACTTAATTGCCATCGACTGTATTTGCCCCAACGCTGAAAACAGTATCACCAAATTGTGATCATGACAGTACAATTAAAACACTCATGTAATTTCAGAATTAGAGAGCATTTATGACATTTAAATGCTCAATAAGTGTTATTTTCATAAGAGAATACACACAGTGGTTAAAAAATTAAACTCTTTTGCAAAATATGTACCCAGATTTCTATAAGATATGGTATATTTTGCTTAAGTTTCAAGTATCATCATGAATATTCAACAGCAACATAGAATATTTTGAAAATCCATGATATTACGATGTTTACATTGCAGCCACTACATCTCAATTTTCAGAGATTCACGATGATGTCACAATTGACAATATCACTGCTGGTAATACATCTAATCTCATCTAATCTACTGCTTTGCAAGTGCAATATGTTCCCCACAAAGTGCAACTCAATACATGTATATACAATACAAATATATATATACAATATGGCTCTCTGTTTATGTTAACCTCTAACAGTCAAATTTCTTTTTCTGTGTACTTTCCTTTTTTGGAACACGGTCAGTTTAGTTCTGAAATACTTTTACTGCAAATACAGAAATTGATCTAAAGTCAGCACACAAGAAGCTTGATACTCTTATGCATCTTAAAACGGCAGGATTTAAAAAAAATTTTGTCAATATTAACCCAAGTAAAGGACTTATGTCAAATAAAGGTGTCACACCAGCATAGTAATGTCTCAAAAATTCAGAAGATATGACAGGTCACTTTTGTGCAAAACTAAGATCAAGAATTCTTCATCTATCAAGAAAGGTAGTTATTTGACAAACCTATCAGGGTCTCAGACTCGTGCAAAAATAATGGTGGCCAGCAGGACCAGTAACTTTTAGACTTAAGTGGCCCTTACAAATATTAAGCGGTCCTTCTTTATTCGAAAATACTTCAAATGCCTTTACATTTACATATTTTAGGCTAGCTTGTTGAGAGTATCATGGATGACTAGATATGATTTGAGTGACTTTTGATGCAAAAAATCAACTAGAATCAAGGATTAAGAATAATCTAAAATGACTGGATTATGGTATCATATTTCTGAATAATAAACTATGTGTGAATATAAACTCACTTAGGTGGGAGTCATCTGTTGGTACACGTACAGAAGATTTTACAGTTTTCGGGACCCAGTTTTCATATGTACTTTCAATCGTAACTCTAGTTACCAATAATAAATAAATAAAAAATATCCCCATCTGTGTCACCAATGTTTAAAAATAATTTATAATGTATTGCATGGTAAAATATATACCGGTAAGTTACCAATAATAAATGAAAAAGAAACAAAAACAAAAAAAAAAACATCCCATCTATGTCATCAATGTTTAAAAATAATTTATAATTTATTGCATGGTAAATATATAAGTTACCAATAATTTTAAAAAAAGGAAAGAAAAAAAACAAAAAAACATCCATATCTATGTCACCAATGTTGAAAAAAAATTTATAAAGTATTGCATGGTAAAATA
Organism: Sabellastarte sp. h YS-2021; assembly: GCA_964017235.1. Taxonomy (NCBI): domain Eukaryota; kingdom Metazoa; phylum Annelida; class Polychaeta; order Sabellida; family Sabellidae; genus Sabellastarte; species Sabellastarte sp. h YS-2021. The sequence continues at coordinate 146,841,785 of OZ024928.1, forward strand.
TAAGTTACCAATAATAAATGGAAAAAAAACCATCCCTATCTATGTCACCAATTTTTAATATATTTTTGTAATGTGTCTTGCACTGTGTCTGAATGTATTCATTACCAATACTAAATGAATGAAAAAAATCATCCCCTTCTATGTCACCAATTTTTAAAAATATTTTTTTTTCAACAGGTACATTGTACAAGTAACCAAAAATAAATGAATAAAAAAGCACCTTCCATGCATTCAAAACACTGGGCTACGGAAGATTTTTAAACTAAAAGGACTTCCGTGTTCTTACATTCAAAACGCGATTCCATGTATGTCTGATATTTGCATTCAAAACAGTAGTCACGGAAGAAAGTTAAAATAAAAAGACTTTCATTTCTTTACATTCAAAACGAGATTTTATTATTTTAACCAATGAAATGCCAGAAAAGAAATGACATCGATCCCTTACTAGATGTATGTTAGCTTTTTACTGGCTGTCGTCACGACACGCCTCGATTTTAAACTAATCAGGTACATGAATAGAAATACTGTGAGTGTGCTTTGTTTATAAAATGGCGGAGTCGTAGATCCAAGAAATATGTTAGAAAACGTGGACTGGCAGAGTTCACTTCATTTTAAATTCGCCAGCGGGGCGACAATAAAAGCGTTTCTACTCGACCTTCGTCCAATAAAGTCGCCGTGGGCGAGTTGGCGACTGCGAATTTGTGACACTGACCTATCACAAAGACAATGTAATATTTATCAGATAGAAAAATTGAGGATGAAGAACATTTACAACAGCTTACAATGGTTATTTTTCTGAAGGAAGAATAACTTTTTCACTTAGTTACAATATTATCTCTGAAATTTTTTTATCATGAGGAATAATCTGTTGAACTGGTAACTCTGCCAGAAAACATTATAAAAATACAAACAATTTTTTGGAAAAGTTTGGGGATTACAGGAAAAACCTCAATATACAAGCTCAAGACATTCTATATTCATTTGTGCAGTTTATTGAGATTACCTATTGAATGTTTCTTGGTTAAATTTTGTGTGCGGTCTTCCATTTTTCATTTCCTTGCCATACATTAGAATTAAATGAAATAAATCTGACTTGTAAGCCTTCTTTGGCTGGCTGTTTTCTATAAAAATATATTTCTGAACAAATGTAATTATTCCTTTTCATCACACAATTTCAGTAAAAAAAATAATGTTTAAGATTTCCAAATTTGAGATTATTTGGGAATCTTGGTTCAGTAGAAATATTTTTCGGTAGTTTTGTGTGATTCAATTTCCATTGTTACTTCAAGCCACTGACTGCAAATTGTAATAATTAATGACATGCCCTCTTTTGAGACAGTAAAATATAAGAATTTTCATGAAAAGCTATCAAATGCACAGAAATAAAGCAAAAAGTTTGATATCTTAAAATATTTGTGCCATTATTTCATTGTTTCATCAAATTCTCATTCACCTTTGAAGTAAATTAACTACGGGACTATGGCCAGTGTCATAAGTTCATATTAAATGATAAACTTTCCACAAATTTTTCTAAAATACACTAATGTTGATTTTTCTGACAAACCATTTTATTGCAATAATCTGATACACAAAAACTCTTAAAATCATCAGAATCAATTCTACCAAAAATCTTATTTGCTCAATTTCCTCAACACAGAGTTAATTTCCTGACTGTTTTTTTCTTCTGATAAACATAAATCTGATAAAAAAGTGATTGAATAAGCATTTGAAACTGAATTGACTTTCATATGAGGGATGCTTACTTGTGCCAACTGTCGTTTCTCATCTTCTAAATGTACAATTTTATCTTCCAATCTTCTTATATATTGCACCGCATGTTCTGCACAATACAATACAGGAGAGTTTTTTTTTCAACAAGCAGAAAAATAGATACATAAAATTAAACAAATAAGGAAACATCTCTTAAAAAAAAGAAAAATATTAAATTAACTGAACAGCTGTTTTAGAAGGGGGCCATTTTGTTCAGTCTTCAGGGTTTCCAATTTCTATAAAATCTCAAACTTTCAGAATTTTCTATCTTTGAATAAATCAGCAAGTATGTGGGATGCACAATCTGCTCCCCTAATTTGATTAGATATTTCTACAGTTAATTTTGTCAAGTCAATTAACTTGTACTTCTGAGTTTAATGTACAATGAAAACTTTACTACTTAGGTTGGTTATTTTATTATTACAGAAGGAGTGATATAGATCCAACTTGTCTCATAGGCACGGAGTATTGAAATACATTAGTCAGGAAACAGAATAGGTCTCCATCAGGAGATCTTAAGGGGAGAGTGGCCTTAGTTGTAACTGACATTATTATATCTAATAAATATGCTAAGAAAATAGAAATGTCCACAAACCATCAACAGACTGCTGTATAGTGGAATCCTCTGGATGACCTATTGGATCATCTGCCTTTTCACCAACTCCAGCACTCGAATTACTGCTTCCATCACCCTGATCTCGATCCGAACTATCTCCTCTTGTATATCTCTTTAAATCTTGATCAAGATATATGCAGAGTTCTTTTAATTCTAAGTTTTCTTTCATCAATTCAGACTGTTGAGTTTCCAGTTCTTTTAGTTTATCTTGATAAGTTGAAACTTCGCTTTTCATTACTGAAGATGTATACCTACCAAATCGCTGCCATTCTTTGGCTAACTTTCTACCTTTCTGTCTGTCATCATCCAGAAAACAACACAAATCTCTCAGCTCTTGATTTTCATCTTGTAATTTTTTATTGACGTCCTTTAAGCTTCTAATTTCAGAAAGATATGTCTGCATCTTTTGATTTATGTCTTTCATTATATTTCCTTTTTCAACAATAGCCTTCATTTTCTCAGAATCAGTTCTCCGTAGTAGTCTTATCAATTCGTCAAACCCTAAATGACGTAAGTCTCCATCTGTCATTTTGGAAATAGCCACTGGCTGGGGGGATTTGGGATGTCCCCCTGTACCAGGAAGTTTTGCATAAGCCATACTTTCGTTGCTTATAGAACATTCATTTTAGTTTCCTTTCTACACAAACCTAAAATGAAATACATAATGTGTTAAAAAAAAATACTACCGTAGTAACAATACCTTGTATACTTGCAAATCAATACTATTGTGAAGGGAACATAAAAGGAATGTCAACTGCAAAAAATTGAGCGCCTTGATTTTGATTTTACAAAATATCACGTGGTAATGTTTCTTTTAAATTAAAGATCATTTATAATAAATTTTGGCAAAATTATCATTTCAGCAGAAGTGGCACTGTTCAGAATCAACTATGTGGGGTTATTTTGTGTAATTCCAGTAAAACAACATTGAGAACAGAAGAAAAAGATACTTTTCAGACTGTCACTAATAGTATCCAAGCCACTTTGAAAACCTAAAGAGTCAGTAATTGTGATACCACAATTAAGACATTCTTATCTAGTACAAATATATTTATATAAGCCTAAATAATGACTCAGTATTAGTAAAATGTAATACACTTGTATATTTCAAATTGTAGACATTTAAACAAACAGTATGGAAACATTTAAAGTCTCAAAACAAAGTAGTTAAAGTACCAGGGGTCGATTTCACAAAGGGACTTAGACTTAGCCAAGTTTTTGGCGAAGTCAGGGACTTAAATCTAATACTTTGGTCTTAGCTAGGTCTGAGACTTAAATGGATTTCACAAAGGGTGACTTAGCTAAGTCAAATAACCACAGTGGTTTTCTGTGTCATGTGACCTTTTATATCTATTCAAAATATACTATTGTTGACATATATCATTCATTTGATGTGTTTTATCAAGGATAAGTGTTGTTTTGAAATGGAGATCCTTGTTACCACATATAAACTTCCCAAAGACTAATTTAATGAGGTGTTCTGTATAATTATACATTATTTCCAGCCATCACAAATTTTAAAGTGAAGGAAAGTTTCTGGCGGCCATATTTAAGTCATCTTTACAAAATTTAAGCCCACTACCTACCAGACTTAAAGTTAAGTCCACTGACTTAGCATTTCATGGACTTAAATGCTTTGTGAAATCCACTTAGTCTAAGACCAAGGACTTATTATGCTGTTGACAAAATTTAATACCAAAGTTTTAAATTTAAGTCTAAGTCAGGGCTTAAGTCCCTTTGTGAAATCAACCCCAGGATCACCTAAATCCTTGATTATTGTCTATTTTAACAGCTCTAGACATAAATTGCTCAGCAACCAGTTCCCAGATATGAAGCCATGCTGATTTAAATTCTATGTTAGATTTTGTCTACTTTCCCACAATTGAGACTTAAGAATTAGCACCAAAATGGTATTTTGTGAAAGAAATTTCTTTTTTTTTCACTGACAAGCTTTATTTAGGTATGCACTTTGGATTTCCTGAACTGTCATCACTCAGCCAGCTATTGGAAGACAGTGAGATACTCTTAATGACATAAGTCTCCATCTGTCATTTTGGAAATAACAAAAGCATTTAGGCTTCAGGGAATATTGAGACATTTGCTGAGGTTGCTTCTTAAGACAATTAGAACCAAATCCAACGTAAAGGCAGTTCTAACAGTCTGGTATTTTATATTCTCTACTGTCTCTTGTCCTTGTACAGATTGCTGCTACTTAATTGACTTTCATATTATTGTGTACATTAAAATATTTAATATATATACAAAATTACTATATAAAGTACTGTTAAAATTCCTATTAATCAAAGTAAAGTGTAAACAAAGTAACAATTAGTGATAGCCAGGGTTGACAAGTTTTTCACCCAAATAGTTTAAAGTTATGGCTTTATCAAGTTTAAACCATTGGGTCAACAACAGATTATGATGCCCAATTGTCAGAAATGTCAAAAACTCCCAGGGAATATTGTCAAAAACTGGATAATATATCTAAAACATTTTGATTTGAATAAGCTAAAGCATTGTTACAATTTCTAACAAAAAAGTGATTTTCCAAATATTAAAATTGAATGCTTATACAAATTAATTGTAGTATAAACACATCTTTTAAAAAATCATTCATATTTCATTTTGACAAAGGCTACATGGTAAAATATACCACGCAAAATAATTTTCACATATAATTATCAGGAATATGCTTCTCATATTATTTATTAATATTACTTGTACATCAATAATTCATCAGAAGTAAAATACAATATACTTTAAATTGGGGGGTAACTGAAATTCTATATTAGATTTAAATTAGCTTCCTGTAATTGCAATTAAAGGACTAGTAGTAAGAGTACATTTTTGTAACAATTATAATTTGTTTCATTAATAAGCCTTCCACGGGTATGTACTTTGTTGTTTTTCTATGTGTGTGTAATGAAAAATTTCTGCCTGGAAAAATCCCACCTAGAAAAGGTTCCCACCCAATAAAGTTGGAAAAGTTCCACATAATAATGACTGCATAAGTGCAGACAAGTTGCCAAAATTGTCAGTACATACAGTGTGTGACAAATGTGAAAAAGGGTGGATTAAATGTAGCCTCTTTATCATTAAAGAAAACTTAAGTTCTGGCTAACTGAACAGCCCTTTGTTCTTGATAAAACAACACAAACTATACTCTATCTACACTCTGCTGAAAGAGACAGTTAAAAAATTCACACCTTACAAGTCACTTAATTAAAGTTATAAAACTACAAATGTACTTGGAATGTACTTGAAAGTAATCGAGAAGTACTTGGATATTTTAGGTAAGTACAAGTACTTTTAATTTTCAGCTGTCAAAGACAAGTACAAGTACTTGAAAATGAGTAATTAAGTACAACTACTTGTACTTGCCCCAGGCCTGACACACACAAATAGAAAAATGAACAAATAGGTTTTATGATTTTTATTTGCTTAAGTGAACATATATTTGTTATTATTAAGGTTATCTTTTGTTACAAATGGAAATATTAATACATGTGTACAATGCAAATTACCTGAAAAAAAGTTTACTGTTGTAAATGACTATCAAATAAGTGAAAAAATGGTGCCTAAATTATAGGAATTATTGAGTATCTACCAAGTACCCTGAATGGTTGATTCACGCCTCACCATATCCATATATTCAGCCGAATCTGTCATTTTAATTTGTTCTGTATTTTTAACATTTTAAGAATTCATATTACTACAATTTTTTTTCATTCAAAACCTGCACATTTTAGTCTAACTTTTTAACTTGTTTGGATATAAAATTTACCAAGAAAACTACTGTGTACTGGAGAAAACATAAATAAGCAATAAAACTTACATTTTTCATAGCTGATAGCTTGCGAAGTGTTTAAAGTCTATCACATAAAAGTTGGAAAAGATACATTTACTGTGAGGCCACAAAGCCATAAATAACAGCACACAGAAGCATAACATCTATGTTTATGGTGTGTTTAATTTGGGGAAACTTCACTTCTGTTAACTTTTCTATACAGTTGTCATATTATTTTATTGACTCGGTGTAAAAATCCAGGTGAAAATTAGAAAAAAGATTCATGCAGTTTTAGATCCCAAACAAATTTCTAGATATGGATCCTGATACGGTGCAATATTAACCCTTCTTTTGAGTTATACCAACGAACGAATCTGTATGTACGGATTTGTTGCTGTGTGAATCAACCATAACAAGCAGATTTCACCAAATATTGGTGAGTGGCATTATTCTGTTCAGGTTTCTTTCATTTTATGTACCTTTTACTATCCATTTCTTATAAAAGTTTGTTGCTCACCTAAATTTGTCACTTGTATTTTACGACAAACTATAAACCTCTTCATAAATTTTTGATTCAGTTAAAAAGTTTATTTCTCAAGTACATACAGCAGAATCTTGATTATCCGGCCCTCTATCATCCGAATCTCCAGATTAACTGTACAAAACCTTGTCTCCTTACATACATGTATAATGCACAGTCTAGCCTGAGTGATAATAAAGGATTTTATACATTCTCAGAAACCATTAAATCTAGTGGGATCAATTCATTTACACAACTCCACTACACAACTTCTTTGATAATGCACATATAACTGAATGCTTGTTCAATTGGGTTTTGCAATTGATAATCTCCTGGGGTAGGTTGGTTCACAGACTGACATGCATTAAAGAAACAAGGCTGAAAGAGGTTTTGGTGTACTAGCGTGAGCACAAAGCCATCAGAGACACGAGTAGTGCACTGAAGTGGTCATTCATCTCAGTACTAACATTGCCCACTGACACTTAACTTTAGTGAACAGACAAATGCTCATCATTCTAGGCCACAAATCATGAAAGTCTGGAGATGAAAAAAAAAGTGATCTCTAGAAGGGCAAGCCTTGATACCAGTGAACGCCCACCTTATATATCTTTATTAGAGTTCAAGGATAAATATTTCTACTTGCAAACAATATGGGCGTTCACTTGCATTTCTGGTTTTTGGTAAATGGCTGATAATAGGGATATACTGTTAAGATATAACCCCTTTCAAAGACATGGTGAACAGCATAATCTATTGTTCTGTATGTCATCTGATAATTTGTTAAAGAAGAATACCAGCTTAACCTTCTTATATAAATTTTAAATATTATCTAGATGGGACCATTTAAGAGATGATGAATAAAAAGGCATAGTGGCTATCTACCAGTAGACGTTTGCCTACCAGTGAACCCCGCCTTATATTTCTTTGTTACAGGTCAAGATTTTGTCTAGGTATTTACCTGTCAAATGGGCATTCACTGGTCTTCCCGGTTCGCGGTAAAAACAGCCAATGATAAGAGTTAAATTATTAAAATATAAAGCTTTGACACAAATGTTACAACATCCACCTTAACTATTAATTGCAGTATATATATCACGTGACAATCTAGTGGTAGAATAATAAAACATAAAGCTGTTAATATAATTTAAATTCAACATAGTAACTTCAGCATGAGCGTTTACTGGTAGAATAATACGAAACAATGCGATACCCCCACCACCATCCCCCCTGGGGTGGGCGATAAATAAGGATACACCACAATTTTTGCAGTTTGATTAACATATAACTCACAAATAGATAATTCTATATAGCTTCAGTAGCGTCCGTTAATATGTATCCTTGGTAAAGTTTTAACAATGCCGAAACACATCTTTCTGTTCAATGAAAATTTAAAAATTTTTAACTTCCGCACTGCAATTGTGAAACAACAACTATTCTCCATCGTTTACAAAATATTTCAGAAACCATGAATTAGTGACTTGTGTGTGACAATGGTTTAAAATCTTTAAATGATCAAAATTGGGGTTCCAGTCAACATCTGAGGTCTTCCGGGACAGGCCTAAAATATTACCTCATATTACCATGAGTTGACCAAAGGAGTGAGAGCCAGGCAAGTAAGTTAATATAAGCTACGTTAAGCAAATAGTCCAAGTTAGCACCTGAAATTCTCTACTAAAATTAAACCATTACACTTTTTAAAATAAAATAAATCCCCTCCATTATTATTGACGTACTTGGTAAATAACTATTAGGTATTAACTGGATTTTAGTGCAAAGGATTTTGCAAAATAATAACAAATGACTATAAAAACTATAACTGGAACAGATCAGACTACAATGGAAGCTCATTTATTAACATTGATTAGGAAAAAAAATGTGTATCCCTGTTTAAAATTTGAAAAGAACCCTCCTCTTTACTTAACTTTTGCTTTTGGATCACTATAAATATTTTGTTACCAGTAATACATTATAACATATGTAAGCTTATCAGGAAGCTGTTTTAGATACATATCCTTTGAGCACAACCCTTTTTGTTTCTCCAAAATAGCTATGTGTAAAGATAGGAACATGAAACACAAATTATAATTAATAAATAAATAAAAGTGGTCAGAACTTTCAATCCCCCGAATTTTGTCGGACAGGAACTTTTTTGGAACTCTCATAATGAGTGTGTTGAAACTCATGCTGGGTACAAGGTTTTTAAGGTAGTGTACACGATTTCCCATGCGTACAGCTCTCGCTTTCCCTTTTTCTTAATTTACGGTAATTGAAGTGTGACCAATCAGATGCTTGATAATTAGGCCACTGAAAAATTGTCAACATTACTTGCAAAGGTGTACTCGGGTTGTAAAGATGGCTAGATTAGTGCAAAATATAGGTTTTATACCCAGGCATTTGACAAATAGCAAAGCTATCAATGATTTCAGTGTTTGGAAAAGGTACTTTAGGCATTGCACGAACAGATTACATTCTATATTTTCAACGTCAATACCTGAGTTTGAAAATAGACCAGGCATCAATTCTTATGAAGACCTGCACAGGTTCAGTCGCGAGCAAAATGAATTGTTTTGGTCCATCCTTGCAAGGTCCAGATTGAAATGGTATCGTGATTTTGATGTGGTGAAAGATTGCAATCTTGATGAAGGAAAGATCAGCTGGTTTCTGAACGGGAAAATAAATGCTTCTGGTGAGGACCCCAATATATATATATATATATTTTTTTTTTACTTTAAAAATTTGCCCCATTACTGTGTTCAGGTTTACTAAATCTGCAGCAGTCACATCCCAAAGTGTTCATTAAAGTATTTTATACAGCAGCTACCATGTGTAGGGAACGTAAACCGAGTACTTCCTTCTGCTCTGCTTGCGTGTACTAGCAGAGGTGTGGCGCGAAACTTGCTCTCCGCCAAGTGGATAATCGAACCACACTAGCCAGCCCCACATTGGTTGCCAAATGTCACAGGACAAGGTTTTCAGGGGATTTGAACGCACAACCTCTCACTCATGAGCCCCAAACTCTACCGGATGAGCAAGAAGGGAAATTCCTACCAGCCTAGCCAGTAATAGTGATTTTATTATTACTTTTTGGTTTCTGTCACATGCACAATTCCTGATGGGTTTTGCACCTGGGTTATTGCAAAATTGCCTGAAGAGGAATGCTTGACAAAGCTAAATTTATAGTTGTCTTTTAAATTGCTGCATCATGATACCCAATATGTGGACATGCAGACCATATACATCAATCTACCAAAGGTTATAGATACCTTTTATATATTTATGTGAAAATTTGTGCTTCCTTGAGCATGTCTACTTTGTTATAAATGCTTTATAAAAGTAGTTTCTCGTAATGTAGCCATGCACATGCATTTTTGTGGAGAAAGAATTGGCCAATTGTTATATTTCACCAGTAATTTACCAAATATTTGATACAACATAGTAACAATTCCATTTTATGTTTTCACAGTTAATTGTGTGGATCGCCACTTTGAAGCAAATCCAAACAAAACTGCCATTATTTGGGAAAAAGATGAACCTAAGCAGGAAGAACATGTTTCATACAAGTATGTACTTTTTGTGTCACCAGCATCTATGCTAGGTGGCATATAGAGATTGATTTGTCCTCTCTCATGTGGCGTCAGAATCATAGTCATCACACTTTTGTTTCCAAACAGTATCTCAAGAATGACTTTATAGGTTACATTCAATTTTGGCATGTGGATGTAACTGGTCCTCAAGGTGTACCCTATTGTTATAAGTTGACCTTAAACTCCCAGCAGTAACATACTTATATTGATTTTAAGTTTATTTCCTTGTGTATCAGGCCTGGATCTGGAATTTTTGAAATTATTTTTATTTCATTAAAATTCATGAAATCATGCACTAAATCACATATAACTTGAAAAGTATTGCTTTTAGAACCTTTTGTTAAAATATGTTATTCAGCTACTTCTTCCATAGCTACAACATGATGAGTAACTTGGGAGCACATCCCAACAGCTAAGTGAGTAATAGCTACTTTCTGACTTTTCAGTACCATCCATAATGGGTAAAATCACTTGTAACTTGAAAACTTTTTCGTTTTGTATAAATATGTTATTTATCTACGTTTTGTATAAATACGTTATTCACCTACTTTTGGGCCAACTATAACATAGTAAAATTGCAGACTTGTAACTCATTGCATAGCTTAGCAATAGCTACTTCAGGTTCTCACTGTTGAATAAATCAGTTGTAACTTGAAAACTATTCCATTTGGAGTATTTTTTAAAATATGTTATTCACCTACTTTGGATCAGCTATAGAATAGAATAGAAACATTTATATAGCGCAAAATTGATAGAACATCTTCTAATGCGCTCAAGATCAAAAAGGGAAAGTCCAGGGACGTTTCAGGTTGAGATCCAAATTATTAAAAAATTCTAAGCTGACATATTGAAATTGCAGATCTGTAGCTCACTGCATAGTTAAGAAATAGCTACTTTGAGGTTCGCATTGTTGAGTAAATCACTTTTAAGTTGTAAACTATTGCATTTAGAGTATGTTTTTTTTTAAATATGTTATTCAGCTACTTTATGGTCAGCTATAACATAGAAACCTGCAGAGCTGTAGCTCATTAGATAGCTGAGCAATAGCTACTTTGAGGTTCTCACTGTTGAGTAAATCACTTCTAAGTAGTAAACCATTGCATTTAGATTATTTTCTTGAAATATGTTATACATCTAATTTTGGGTAAGCTGTAACATAATAAAAGTGCAGACCTGTAGCCTATTGGATAGCTGAACAATAGCTACATTAAGGTTTTCACTGTTGAGTAAATCACTTGTAACTTAAAAGCTATTAGAGTATTTTGTTGAAATACATTATTCACCTACTTTTTGTTTCTAGGTTGTGGATATAAAATGTCCTGATGAAGACCTGTAGGGTAAAGTGACCTTACACTCCACAAGATTAGACAATAGTAGCACTTGTGTGCTTTCCTACAAAATGGCTGACAAATATAAGTAGATCCTTCTTTCCTCCATGAAGAGAGGTGGCAGACAAGACAGGACCCATCTTGCACAATGCATTAACTCATATGGGCATATTACTAGCAGTTTAACAGTAGGTTACCAAAATAATACTTTATTGAATTTCCTGCAGACTGCTGACATCTAGTAAAAACTTGGTAAGTCACAACTTCATGTGCTTGCATCTCTTTCTGCCAGTGTGCATATGTTATAACCTGTATATTGGATCTAGGTTATATTTTTTCAACAAGGTGGGGCCTCAACATGGCTCATTCCTTCTCAAAGATAGCCTGGATGTGGGAATACACTGCCAGTCAGTCACATATTTATGTCTGTCAAGTGAACTTTTTGTCCTTTCGAAGTTCATCTGCTTCAGTCTTTAACCAAAGCTGGTGACACAGTATAATTCTACTAAATTCTTGTTATGGTGTAATGGTGTTATTGGGGTTACAGACCATCTTGTTGAGATCATATATCTTGTTTAACTTTTATGAATAAAGTTAAGGTACTCTTCATTTTTGTTGTGCAGTTGAATTGCCAAGAAAAGCTGCTGGTAAACACTAATGCATGTATTGTTACCATAAATCTTGTTATTCAGAGACTTATATGAGATGGTTAACCAGATAGCAAATAGTCTCAAAGAAAATGGGGTGAAAAAAGGAGACCGTGTGGTGATCTACATGCCAAACTACCCACCAGCTGTGGCAGCCATGTTAGCATGTGCAAGAATTGGTGCTCCACATAGTGTGGTATTTGCTGGCTTCAGTCCAGATGCATTAGCATCTAGGATAAAGGATGGTATGTTTTGAAAAAAAAAGGGGCATTTATGTATTTTCACTGGTTTTAATGTCCAAATAAAGAACTTTTATGTGTAATTTTTTTTTGAAAAAAACCCCAACACATACATTTTTCCCCACAGCCTTTAAAGGCTATGCTGTTATTGTTTTCTCCCATGCCCTCCAGGTGGAAAGAAAACATTTCTTGTCCAGGCCCTTGATCTGTGTACTTTTTCAACTCTTCTTTATTGTGTCCGATGCTATTTGCCCAGGCTGTGGGGTAAGGACATCTCTGACACTATTTTACTTTTTTCGGAATGTTCTGGATGAATACTTCAGAGGAATAAAAAAAACCCACAAATATTGTGAATTGATTTATTATTTTGCGCTACATGTTCTTGAAATTGTTCAGATTTGTACCTTTATATGTGGTAGATTATGTTTAGTCATTCAATTGGTCTAGCTATACTCATCCAGGACCACTGTTTTCTTTGTTTTCCTTAATAGCTTATTATCTGTTTATTATAAACGTATTTGCCTCAGTTAAATGAGTCATATATCCTTGTGCTTGCACTTTAGTAAATCCCATACCATCCCAGTTAAAATACATTTCAGGAATCTGAAAATAGATTTCCTTAATAATAAGGCCATATGGACCTCTAGTGTTTGAGAGAGATCTTACAACAGTCTGTCTTTATCTTTCAGCTGATGCAGAAACTGTTATAACATCTGATCAGGCAGTCCGGGGAGGTAAAATTATAGAACTGAAGAAGATGGTTGATGATGCAGTGGCACAGTGTCCAGATATAAAGAGAGTCTTTGTATCAAAAAGAACTGGTGCACAGGTGCCCATGGGAAAACTTGATATCTGTCTGGAACAGGTAAAGGATATATGAGGAATATTTCTGAAACATTGTATACGTGGTATAACTAGAAACTCCAGTGTCTTAGTAGCTGTTGATGGTTGTAGTTATGCTAAACTTGCAGTTATACAGTATAACTTATACTGACAGTAATATGTAATGTTATGACCCCTTTACTAGTTACATTTATACCCACTCTCCTGCAGTATATATTTCTGTTATTTTATATATTTATGGAATGCTTGGGGTCAGAGGATTTCTTAGAAATCTGATCAACTAGATCAGGGTTAACACTGGACATGATAACAGCACAGCTTGTTTGTCCGAACCAATGCAAAACTATAAAATCTGTTGAAACAATTCCTTTTAATTTCAAAAGACCATTGGAAAATTATGCACTCACTCAGGATTTCACAAGAATATTTACAGCAGATATCTTCTTCAGGCATATTGTTAATGTTAATTTTATATCAAGTATTGATGTTTGGTGTATGTTGACTTTTGTCAGGAGATGAGTAAGCATTCTAGTACATGTGCCCCAGAAGTAATGGATAGTGAAGAGCAGTTGTTCCTCTTATATACCTCAGGCAGTACTGGCCAACCCAAAGGACTAGTCCACACTCAGGCAGGCTATCTTCTGTATGCCACAGTGACCACTAAGGTAGGTTCATACAGTTAGGTTTGATTGTTTTGTGTTCACTTTTAATATAGTTGCCTTTCCTAGAACAATATAATTGCTACAAAATACACTGATTTACATATATGTTTAAAAAAACTATTAAAATATCTAATATTAAAGGTACAGGTAACACATGTACTCATTTTGTACTAATATAGTTTTCACTTGAAACCTTAAAAATGTTACCTATTGCAGCTATGCCATTTGTTTTAATAAATCTGGAATTTACAAAGTAGATTAATTACTCTCGAAAGAGTCTGACAAAATGGATTTATTTTCATATTCAAAGCCATTTAGAGGTCATATCTTGTATTCAATTTTGACACATTAGGTTTTAAGGTTATTTCCAGTCTTCTTCATTATTAGTTAAACTTTGTATTATTTAACATTTGTCAATTTTTGCTTAGAAACTGTAAACTTTAACGCCATAGCTGAAGTACTGTTTCCATTGTATTGGGGTAGTTTTCCTTTGACTACAATGAAGGAGACATCTTCAGCTGTGTGGCAGACATTGGCTGGATTACTGGTCACTCCTATGTGGTGTATGGTCCACTCAGTAATGGTGCCACCACTGTGGTGTTTGAAAGTACTCCACTCTACCCAGATCCAGGTGAGTTTTATTGCTTTTAATTGCTTTTATTGCTCTACAAGTGGGGTTTACTTTTTGTTTAGTACAGTCAAACCCACTTAAGTAGAGGTTTGTTAAGTAAAAAACCTTTTAAGTTAAAGCTATGGCTTTGGGGGAGAAAACCTGGACAGGGAATTCATTTGTCAACAAGACCTGACCTGAATCGGGGGTATCTGTGTTTTAGTTGTACTGAACTGGAAGAACTAGTGAAGCAAATATTGTGAATTTTGTAAACGAATTTATCAAAAAATAATAAGCAAAATTACACGAAATCTAATCCTTGGTAGATAAATCTGGCCAAGTACTAAGGTTTAACCAAATGATATACAGATTAAACCAGATAAATATCAGTTTCTCTGAGGGCTTTTTCAATGAACTGTACCTTGTCAACAAGAAGTCTTTGCTTAATAGAAGTTTAGTTATAACAAATCTGAATGTGGTTTGTAACAAGCTGAAAGTGCCAGTGAAGCAGTATGGTGGTTGATGTGAACTAATTAATCAAATTAATCTTTTAAATATCTGTAAAAATAAGGAAAGTTACATGATAAACTGATAGTAGGTAGACAGATTGGACTTGATACTAAAGTTTATAAAAATAGTTTATGGATTTAAATAATGTTTTATTAGATGTAAGTATTACTTTCTTTGAAGTCTTTTTCATTGACCTTTACCCTGTTCACCTGAATCTTTACTAAATTAGAACTTTTTTTTTATCTCTTGAGACCTTTTCTGCATTGTTTGAAATTCAGTGCTTCTGTCAACATATTGTACAAGTCAAATTGTGACTTGTAAACCAATGTTGCTTAAGATTCCTTCACTGTTACTAACTACCCACAAGTAACTTGATCATGGTGACTCTGAGGAAACCTTCCATGAGTTTCCATTCAGGTAAATTCAGTATTTATGTGTTTGTTTAAAATAGAATTATTAATATATTTGCATAGAAAGGCAATGACTATATTTCAGATTTTCTTTACTTAATATTTAGACTCTAAAGTTTTCATCCAGACCTGATTCTGAATTTCAACTTCTTGTAAATCTCCCATGAGTTCATGCCACTTTTGTTAAGGTGTCTGATCAAATAATACTAAATTAGCTCTTATTCTCAGGGTGAATGGTATATGAAATGACTTAAAATATACAAAATATTGCCATAATATTTTATTCAATGCCTTTTAAAAATAGGAATGATATATTTCATATGATCTGGATTGTGTTTGTTTAAAATAGAATTATTAATATATTTGCATAGAAAGGCAATGACTATATTTCAGATTTTCTATACTTAATATTTAGACTCTAAAGTTTTCATCCAGACCTGATTCTGAATTTCAACTTCTTGTAAATCTCCCATGAGTTCATGCCACTTTTGTTAAGGTGTCTGGTCTAATGATACTAAATTAGCTCTTATTCTCAGTGTGAATGGTACATGAAATGACTTAAAATGTACAAAATATTGCCATAATATTTGATTCAATGCCTTTTAAAAATAGGAATGCTATATTTCATATGATCTGGATTGTAGTCTAAATTTTATTTGTTATGATGATCTAGTACATGTGTTGACTCCTGAAATGTTAGTTTTACATTTATATCTGGTTAAATTTAGTACCTCATCAGATGGAATAAAAGAATAATTAAGAAGTCAGCCACATGTTTGAAAAAGGTTGCACGTGATTGTGATAAGAATATAAAATCCTTGTCCTTCTCTTTGCAATATCAATTCTCTGGATTTACTGCTTTTGCTTGTTGTCCAGATTCAATTAGTTTTTGTGTAGAAACCCTTGGTGTTGAAAGTGAAGGACTTTAATTTCTTTGCACAAGTAACACACACATATTGAGAATCCTTCTGTATGTATTATCTAACAGGTTATGTAGACTATGTTATCAGTCTGTACAGTTACCATAAAAATCTTCCAGACTTCACACTCAATGACATTGTCATTGTTAACATTGAACTAGAATACTATAACTAATGAATTGGCGATGTTTCATACATAAAGTTACATTGCATAGAACTACAAAGAAAATGTTGTGTGTAAAATGACAGTGTGTAGAAATGTAAGTATAAAATAGATTGGACAGTTTTATATTTTAATAATGATGATTTATGGAACACATAATCTTACATTCCTCTTGTATGGTCTTTGAAAAAACGTTATTTTTTTTTCAAAAAGTAGGTCACAAGTACATTTTCTCTGCATATGATTGGCTGTTGGAGAATGTGCTGTCAGCTGTATATTGTATTTATAGTCTGTAGCCTAACAAGTGTTCTCAGTGATTGTAAAACTTTAGCCAAGAGATGTGTGTCACATTACAAAAGACAAACCATAAACTTATACTCAGAAAAATTAACAAAAATGTCAGTAGAGGTCATAGATTGTTCTCTGAGGTTGCAAAGAACTGGTGTCATTGATAGATGCATTGACTAGGGTATCCAAGTATCAAATATAATCTATATATGAAAGCAAAATGGCATGGCCATTTCATACACTAATAGCAAGTTTATTTCAAATATTCTAAAGACTCATTGCTTTGTGGTTTTTGCTCTGCTTTTACATACTGATGGTGTTATGGGCACTCTAAAACATTTTTATCAGCATTAAACTAGTTCCATTCAATAATGAAACAAAGTTTGGTCAATTATGAAACATGTTTGTGAAAAAGCATTGTTTTGTCACCATACAGTTAACTCTGTGAAAGTAGACCCTCAAATATTTTTTTCTGGTGATGGTTATCCTTCATGTATAATTACAAAAATATTGCATTTTCTGATGGTTTGACCTCTTTCCGGTTTCCACTCCTACTTAAAGTCATCTTACAAAATATGTCCATGTGAAAATAACAGCCTTCAGGTGAGCAGTGTGTTTACCGTGTACAGTGAGGTCAGACCTGTGGCTAGATTGAGACAAACATCTCAAGGACAGGATGTTGTTGATGTGTCCAATTATAGGTTTTCTTCCTGACAAACAAGGGAAAACCATTTACCCCCCCCCCCCCCCCCCTCTCCCTACAGTAATTAACTCCAGAATTCTGCCAGAAGTATTAGACCACCATTGTGTTATGCTAAAATGTTCGATTTGCTTGTGGTTGGACAAGTAATTTGATATTTTGTTGTTTATAGAGGCAAAGTTGTATATTTTAAGTCTTAAAATGTAAACTGCTCATTAGTTATTATTTGGGTCAATTAAAGACTTTGTATCTTTTGAAATGTTATGGTCACCAGTGTAATATTAGCTTTTAAAATGAAGTAATTGAAACGTGCTGTTTCTTTCAGAAACTAAAATAAGTCCAAATAAATGGTAATTTTAGAACACTTGACATCTATTGATACTATAAATAATAGCAATTAAAATATTGAAATATCATTTGCTATCATAACAAAAAACCTTTGGTAAATCAAATGGCATCATTATGCTGTCTTCATAAATTTGAAGTTTAGAGACAAAATAAAAAATATTGAATGTGTCTGCAGTTGGTGTACATTGGCAGTGTTATTTTCCTTGAGTAACAAGGGTTATTTTAGTAGTATGTGTAGTATTGATTTGCTTTGCTTTAAGTTGGTGATTCTCTATTTCAGAAAATGGGCAATTTCATGGAATGGGTGTAACACTATTCTGTATTATTGCAGTTAGATGCCACAACCTTATCATCCTTTCTATATTTCTTTTTAGGCAGATACTGGGAAACAGTGGAGAGGCTTAAAATTAACCAGTTTTATGGATCACCAACAGCTATCAGGTCCTTGCTCAAGTTTGATAGTTCCTATGTCAAGAAATATGACCGGTCATCTTTAAAAAGTCTTGGCTGTGGTGAGTTTAATGTGAAAACACATGAGGGTGCACAGAAATGCAAAAAGTCCTGATGTACAAGATTTCAGCCACAGTCTCACTTGTCTAAGCAACACAGTATGTCCCTGTTTCAAACTGTTAATAATTTGTGTAGCATGATCTAAAATCAGGAGTATCTTTTGTATTAAGATACAGTTTGAATAAACTTCAATTATTAAATTCACATTTGCATTGTGATGTCACATTTAGAGTCTAGACTAACATTTTCACTGTGATATCACATTGGGAGTTTAGACTTAACATTTTATTATAAAGTCTGGTGAAAAGCCTAATATTCTGATGTAAACTATAAGCAAAGATCACTTGTTCAAGCACTGATTATATCTGATGTAATTATCAAGCACCAAGACACGGGTGTATCATTTGGTCAAACTGAAGAATAAAATATGCCTGATTAGGGTCAACAACTTTTACAAGGGCAGCCACTTGAACCGTGTGATTTACAAACTAACAAGCATTTTTATAGATTTGTAAACTCTAAAGATTTGTCTTTTATTTGACTGTCATTTTCTGGGGTTCATTCATTAACAAAATTAGAACTTTGTAGTAGCCATATTCTGAAATTTACTCTATTTATTGAAGACCAATCTCATTTACTGTTACAGGATTACATTATACCCTGCTTTGAAATGTAGTACAATGTACATTAGTGTAAATCCCCTTTAAGCCAAGTTGAAGACCTTAGCATGAATTTTTTAAACCTTCTTAATTTCAGTGTTCAGTAAACCATTGAATGTTTCAGTCCTGTAGTGAATAAAATTAACATTTCTCTAACAGTACTTTATACTGTTTCACTGCAGTAGTTAGCACTGCATACCCATATGTCCTGTGATTTTTTTTTCATAATGACACTACAATGTTTTCCATTGTGACGTCACAATTAAAGTATAAAAATCTTATATTTTTATGTTTTAACAATAACTTGATCTTACTCTGTCCAACTATGAGTACTCATGATTAAGTCAGATTTAACAGTTAAGTGAGATTAGACCTTAACATTTTAACAAGTAAAAAAACTACATGTATTTCAAGTACCCTTGAATCTAAAGCATGAAGATTTACCTTAATATCTTCATAAGTAGAAGCTTCCATATGAAAAAAAGACTATATTACTATGTTGTAAATACTACCCAATGGTGTATATATCAATCACAAAACACTTTTTGTGCAGCAAACAATTGATGTAATTTTGGTTCGTATAAATTATTCTGCACAGATCCATTTGTGAAATGTTACTCTATTTTTTATGTGCTATAATGTAATTAAGCGGCCCGGGGCGCTTATTTGTTTTCACCGAAGTTCGACTGATCTCCGCCGCCGCCGGATTATGGTCTCCCTTGAATAACTTCTTAGCCTTTCAAATTTTTCTTTCCTTCTTATCTTTCTTTAAAACTATAGGGGTGGGAAAAATTTTTGGGATACTTTGCGCAGACCTTAAGCTTTAATTAAGGTAACCTTAAGCATAACTCCAAATCATCGCGTTTCAGAAAAAACCACACACACCTGTGCTATAAAATTTTTCTGGTACATTCTAGACCAAATTTCCAAGGTCTGAAAGGATTTTCTCATCAATCACACCATAGATACCTGAATGGGAGGCGTTTTATTTTTGTAAATTTTTTTAAAATGGGTACGTGGTCTGTATCTCAAAAACGGTTAGGATTTCGGCGTTTGGTTGGAATAACTTGTTCAGCTACTTTTTGATAATCTTTCACATGTCGAAGTTTTAGCCCTGTATCTGCAATCTTAAGGTCACCTTAATGTCAAAAAAGGGGGTTTTAGCCCTCCAGTTCACTTAGTTTTTCACTTTTTTCAACCAAACTTGGCACCTATATTAAGATTTGCCAAAGGAATATCCTGACTTTATGGTGACCTTAAACTCAAAATGTTAATGGGCATATGGCCTGCTGAAAGGCATCAAATTGGAATAAAATCCTCTGGCTCCTTTCTTTTTCCATTTTTTTATATTGAAATTATCAGTGGTATTAAAGTAGATAAAAATAATACTTATGGTCACCTTAAACTCTCAGTATGAATGGAGTTGTAGCCACCTTAAAGTGAAATAAGGAGGTTTTCAGTCTCCAAGTATCTTATTGTTCGACTGACCTCAGTTAAACTTTGCACACCTATAAAGGATGGCAAACCAAAGGGTTATCCTGACTTTAAGGTGACCTTAAACTGTTAATATAATTTTGGCCCCCCTAAAGTCATAACATTTGAATAAAGCCTTCTGGCTCTTTTCTTTTTCCATATATAACATATATTGATATTGAAGGGACATTCTCATATTATGGTCACCTTAAAGTCGCAATATGAATGAAGTTATGGTCACCTTACAGTGAAAAAGGAAGTTGCAGCCTTCAGCTATCTTATTGTTCAACTGACATGAGCTAAACTTTATGCACTTATAAAGGATGAGAAAAGGGACATTCATATTTTATGGTCACCTTAAAGTCCCAATATGAATGAAGTTATGGCCACCTTGCAGTGAAATTATGGAGTTTTTAATCTCCAGCTATTGTATTGTTCAGCTGACCTCACTTTAATTGTGCACACTTATTAAAGATGAAAATAGGGACAAGTAACATACACAATGCAATAAAGTTCACAGTTTCTATTGCTTATGATGCATATGTTGACATCTTTTATGGGTGACTTCTTTTTCATCAGGGCCACTTCGTTTTTGTCAGAAAAAACATTCTTCTAGTTTAATTATTAAACTTTATGTTCTAATAAAGCAACAGACTTTCACAATGTTGTCACAAATTAAATTTAATGGTACTAGCAGACCTTGCTTTTTCATTTTAAAATAGTTACCTGGAACATTCTTGTTAGGTATTGTGGCTTTTAATGATTGAATTCATGTTGAAACTGAGGCACAAATTGCAGAAGTTACATATCGATTTTAAATGGTTTAACTATTTTGCCAAGCCCCGTAGTATTTAATGTAACCAGGTTTAACTTCTACGGTCTACCTGTTCTACTGGTAAGAAACACAAATTGAAAAAGCATTATTTTGATCAATGTATTCTTTCAGTGGGAGAACCACTAAACCATGAGGCTTGGGAATGGTATTATGATGTGGTTGGAGACAAACAATGTCCTGTTGTGGACACCTGGTGGCAGACAGGTTAGTTATCTTAGTACTGAGTTATAATTTTCAGTCTAACCAGAATCACTTTTGCTGATATAAAAGCTGTCTCCTTTTCTACTTTCAGCATACATTATGTCACATTAATGCAAAATGTCAAACTGGTGATAAATTTCTAACTAAGCTACATTGTACAAGGTGTTGATTTGAACTGGGTGCTAAACAGATCCTAGGTGATTTAGCTTATGAAAGTGCACCATTGTTCAGTCCTTTATTCCACAGAACACCAACCATTAAGATATGATCAATGAATTTTACCGTTAGATAAATCCTAGTTGTTGAAGACTTAGGTACCTTTTCTAGAGTGGCATTTGTGCTGAAAAAAACTCCCAAATAACTTTATCAAGGTAACAATCTCTATATCTTCCCTTGACAATAAACCAAGACTGTAAGATATAAGACTTGTGGTTCATGTTATGATTATTTTTATCTGTTAATCAGAGACAGGTGGTCATGCCATCACACCTCGTCCTTCTGCTCCTGATGCAATCATCAAACCTGGCATGCCAATGCGGGCATTCCTTGGACAGGAACCAATCCTACTGGACAAAGATGAGGTGTGTAGCTACAGGGGATTTCATAACTATATGAAATTAAAATTATGAGATTATGTACTTGATGCCATAATTAAACTTCACACCACTTCTAGTGGAGGAAAACCAGCTTCATAAATATTTGACATTTTTTAACAGCATGGATTTAGGTAAAGATGAGAGATTCTTTCTTGGTGCCATCATCCAACCTGCCACCCCAGTGATTTATATGATGAAAGGATAAAATGTCCTGGTAAAGGTTATAGATTAGAAGGGTTAGAATAAATGAGTAAAAGTTGATGAATAAGGTTTTATTAGCTGAATCTTCGATTCCGAGTTATGTACTTGGTTGTTGCCGCGATTTTAAAATGGCTGTTGTAAGTTCTTACATATCAAAATTCTGCATAATATTTATACTTGGTTTAGCGTTCGCCAGGGTACACGTTGTTTTTACAATGCAGTTTTATATTTCTTAATTCTAACAATGAAAGTGGTCTGTATCTGTCACATTATATTTTTATGAAAGATCTTGGACAAACAAAGAAACTATAAGTGTATTTTACCTCCAATACATTGTGAAACTGTTTGTTTATCCACGAACGGGTATTATCGCCCACCCGATAATTCCCGCGGTTCACTTCTATTGTTCTGTTGACTGCATTTACTGTAAATTTTAGCTCTGATAGACCATACCACAGTTTTTAGTTTGAATAAACTTTTATTTTATCTACTCCACAGATTTTACCACATATATCTACCTTCCTTTATATAAAGTCGAAATATACAATAACCAAACTATAGCCCTGATTGACCATCCATACTATAAATTTTGTTGACCAAATTTTATTTCACCTGCTCCATAGATATGCACTAATCTTTTGCTACCTTCATAATCTATTACGACTTTTTTCTTTTGGTTCCATTGTGAAAGACAGGTTTGTACATAGGTACGGTAAGTGCACCTTGTGTAAAATTTTTTATTTTTGGTCTCTGTTGGTCTGGCAATGCACTTCTCGTTCAACTAATCCACAAAGTAGATTTGTCATCATTTCATATTTTTGTTTTAGTTATACATTTTTTTTTTGCCATACATATATTTCCTAAAATATTCTCCAAAATGCACCTCATGCATTTTGCTGTTTACCTCATATTGACTGGCATCAGAGTCTGTGACTCATTTGAACCCACCATGCACTCAGGTCATCCTGTGATCATTGAGTTGGGATTTCACCCATGTGTAGATAGCATCAATTACGCCTATCTGGCTTTCCAGGGTTACTGTCGAAGGGTGACACATAGTTTCCAGAATGTCAGTCCCTGGACATCATTGCTCCTAGCTCTTTTGGGTGATATCAGTCTCAATCCGGGCCCTGCTTCTAGATCTCTTAATGGTTGTCTTCTCAACATTAGATCTATCAGAAATAAATCAGCTTCCTTTCTGGAGTTCGTCAAATATAACAATGCTGATCTCATAGCTGTTACTGAGACATGGCTTAGGCCAGAGGATACTGAAGGATTTATTTCTAGTATCACCCCTCCTGGTTATAAGTTCACTCATGTACCTCGAGATGTCAAGAAAGGGGGCGGAGTTGGCTTTTTCATCAAGGAGGACCTGAGTTTTGAGAAAGTTTCAAAAAACAATTGTCAGACTTTTGAGAGTACCTCGATTCAGATTAGCACTGAGGGTGCTAAAGATGTTATATTTCATGTGCTCTACAGACCCCCAAATCTTTCAAAGTCACAATTCCTAGGCAAATTTGGCATGTTCCTCGAAGGTGCTGCTTTGTCAGGCTGTGAAAACATTCTCCTTGGTGATCTTAATTTTCATCTGGATCAACACGACACCTGGACACTGAAATTTTATGACCTCCTTGAGCAATTTAGTTTTACACAACTTGTTAATACACCCACACATATTCAGGGTCACATTCTGGATGCTCTATGTGGGAGGGATTCTTTCTCCTGGGCCATTAGCCCCAAATTTATTGGAGGACTATCAGACCACCAGGCAATCATGTTTAGCCTTATTTTTCCTGTCAGAGAGTCCTGTAAGTTTCAACGTGTTTCCATCCGTAAAATTCACAAGATAAATATTTCAGACTTCAGAGCAGATATCCTGAAATCTGACCTCATTAGATGCCCCTATAAAACTGCCAGTCTTCTGAGTCATCAATACTTTAATACCTTGACAAACACGCCACAATGAAGAAGAAAAATATTCCGAGACATGCCGAGACTGGTTTCATGAATTGTGACATCCTCAAGGCAAAACGACTCAAGAGGAAATATGAAAGGGCATGGCGCCGTGAAAACTGAGCCAGTAATCGTAGTCGATACCGGGCTGCGATCAATCACTAAAGCTTCCTGCTTGAGAAGTCAAAATGTAACCATTATTCCAACATTGTGGCTGAAAATCAAGGAAATCCTAAGGCTTTGTGGAACTGTTTCAAAAAGATTTTACACAGATCCTCTGTTGCTGTTCTACCAGACTGTACAAATAAAACCGACCTTGCGAACACCTTTTGTAAGTTTTTCTCTGATAAAATTCTTAAAATAAGATCCACACTCCAGTCATCAACACCATCTTCAGTCACTAGACCCAACTCCACTAAAAATGCACTGTCCTCTTTCACACCTGTGTCCGAGGAAAGCCTACTCAAAATTCTAAAGTCCTCACCATCCAAATCTTGTGGCCTAGACCCAATCCCAACGTCACTGGTCAAGGAGTGTGCTGATATTCTCATCACTCCCATCACTAAAATTGTAAATTATTCAATCAAAGAAGGCAGTTTTCCCAACTGTTTTAAGATGTCACATGTCACCCCTCTCTCTAAGAAGCCCAGCCTTGAAAGAAATAGCCTCAAAAACTATAGGCCAGTGTCAAACCTTAGTTTTATATCAAAGCTTATTGAGAAAGTTGTGGCAAACCAGCTAAATGAATTCATTTCACACGAGGGTCTCTTAAATGTCAACCAGTCTGCTTATAAAAGTTCCCACTCCACTTAAACCGCATTGTTGAAGATTCAAAATGATATAGCTCTCTCAGTGGACTCAGGAAAGGCAGTGGCCCCAACATTATTAGACCTGTCAGCGGTGTTTGACACTATTGATCATTCCCTTTTATATGACTGCTTGCATGACTGGTTTGGTCTAGATGGTACTGTCTTGTTGTGGATCAAATTGTACCTTTCAAACCGAAAACAAAAAATCAAAATAGGTGATAGTTTCTCTGAGACGGTAATTCTCCCGTTCAGAGTCCCCCAAGGCTCCGTATTGGGTCCTCTCCTTTTTACCCTTTACACTAGTCCCCTCAGTCAAGTTTACCCTAGTCCCCTTAATTCAATGTTACTCATCACCTATACGCTGATGACACCCAGATCTACTTAGCAGTTGACTCAAGGAACTTTGATTGTAGCATAGAAGAGCTGACCGAGTGTCTCAAGTCAGTACAGGAGTGGATGGCCGGTGTTAAGCTAAAACTAAACCCAGAAAAAACCGAATTTATCATTATAGGTCAAAAAGCCATCAGAGAGTCGCACCAAATTTCCCTGTCCCACTCCTCCAAAACAATATCTCTCCATCAGTGGAAGTAAAGAATCTGGGTGTTATCTTTGACTCAGACAACTCCTTTGACAATCATATTGCCAAGATTTGCCGAGTATGCTACTATCATCTTCGCAATTTGCGACGAATTCGCAAATTTCTTAGTGACAAAACTGCAATACTTCTGGCTAATGCTATGGTCAGTAGTCGTCTGGACTACTGTAGCTCTTTACTTTATGGGGTAAGCAAGTCTAACATAGCTAAACTACAGAGAGTCCAGAATGCTCTTTCCCGCATCATCTTCAGACTTGACAAAATGAGTCATGTTACACCCTTTTTGAAAAAACTCCACTGGCTTCCAATTCAACATCGTATCCTTTTTAAGTATAATCTTCTGGTATTCAAGTCTATCAATCTGTCACAGCCCCCATATCTCTCAGCTTTAATAAGATCGAGCAGTCTCACTCGCGGCAACAGGCTATCTGTCTACTCAACCCGCCCTAAGAAGCACATAGGCAGGCGAGGCTTTGCAGTAGCTGCACCAGCTGAATGGAACAAACTGTCAGATCTGGGCAAACAATAGATCGTTTCAGAAGCCAGCTAAAGACACACCTGTTTAGGCTGGCATACCCCCCACCTTAGTTATACCCTGGCGGGCGCTTTTGTAGATGCCAACCCATGCCTGTCCCTGGACTCTCCCTTGTTGACCTAAGCGCATTAGAGGACTTGTATCAATTTTGCGCTATATAAATCCAACTATTATTATTATTATTATTACACATATCTGTACATTAAGGTGTGTAATATACACTCTGCCATTTTGATTTTTTTAAATGTTTTATTAAGGTATATTTTATAAAGTAAAAAGCTTGTCTAGCACTACGTCTGCCTTTGTGAAAGGTCCCGTATGTCCTAGAAACTATTGTCTTTTCCATTGTCTTGGCCTACTCAAGTGGGTAATTTTTGACGGTTTCGTCTGCTGGTTTCTAGAATAGAAAATGTGTGCGCAGTAAGTTTAAAAGTAAACTAGTTGTCTGCGCATCCCCAATTAAAGGTCATATTTATACGTCTGCTGATTTATCACGCAGTCGCTGTTAATGTAAAGTCGTTGTCTGCGCATCCACGTTACTTCATTCATTCATCAAAGCATGGCAGTTAATTTACAAAGTATTTGTTATGAACCAATCACATAGCTCGAAGATATTTGTGTTTAAAATACATAGTCGCAGCCTTACTCATTTGTCAAACAAGTAAACCACGGAGAAATTTATGAATGAAGTGATGTCACGGTAGTACTACACATTGGCCAATAAAAATATGGGGGGATGCGCAAGCAACGATTTTAAACTAACAGTGACTGTGCAACACTTCAGACTTATATTGGTATTTGCGAAAATGATATTCGCGAGTTAGTTTGTTTTCTACATGTTATCGCTATTTATTTGCATTTCTCACAAAGATGACCTTAATAATTGTAAATATATTCCGTGTACAGTGCCCTTCCAATTTCAGAACCTGTTAGTTCTAAATTCTTCTTATATCGGCCTCCAAAATGGATAGACAGAAAATGAATGGATGTTATTTTACTACAGATTGATTCCTGGCAGAGATATTCAGTGAAAGTCTGTAGTTCTACATTAAACACTTAAAGGCGCTATTGGGGTTTCCAGTTCCTAAAAGTTATCACATGATTTAATTTTTATGTCATCTCTTTTGAAGCATTGCAGGGACTTCTTAAAGATTTTATATTTCTGGAAGTATATATAATTTTTTGGCGTAAACATCACTGGGAAGGATCTGTTTTGCTTGAGAATGAAAATATTACAAATTCACACTTTATATGCACTCGTTTACAACAAACGTCTACTCAGTTAAAGATCTACAAGATATTAGTCAATATAAATTGGGGGGGGGGGGGGGTTCTGCAGACAGCGATTTTACAGTGACTGTGTGAAACTTGAGGGTTATTATTAGAAGCATTTACAACAATGAAATTCATGAGTTTACTTTCTACACTTTTATCGCTATTTATTTCTATTTGTCGCGAAGATAAGTTTGTGAAAATACTTACAGTTTGCTTATGTAAAATATCCATATAACACACTTTCATATACGAAATGTAAATGGTTTTATAAAATAAACCGGTTCTCTCATCTTATTTTACATTATATGTAAACTTCAAACATAAAATATGTCTTCTCCCAATATTCAAGCTGCACAGTTATACAATATTTCCCGAATATTTGTAGATCTTAACCTTTCATGTCACATTTCTGGTCGCTTTAAATACCCCAACACATCTCACTACACAAATGGACGTATTTGCAAGCGGTTTGCAAATTGGGTGATAATAGAAGACCTTTACAGATACGACACACAGTGCTGTCCAAAGATTCAACTCCGTGGTTGGCCGAAAGCCAGCCACTGCACTCTTATAAAGTGTCCTAAGTATACAGCATAAGTTGTGTTTGAAGGAATATCTCCATCAAAAAATGACAGCGCCTCAGAAAAAACACTGTAGTTTGCTAGTATATAATGGGAATTTTTCCATATTGGTATCAATATTTGCCAATGCACAAGAATTTGAAATACAGCATACATTGTTTCCAGTGTTTGCCTAAATCAAATATGCTTACTTAAAGAATTTGAAGTCATTTACAATATTTGTGTTTAAATCACTATGAAAGCTAGAAAATGATTTGCCTAAGATCAAGGGATATTATGCTAGACATATAACTTGGACTAAATTTGCTTGTTTTTGTTTGTGTCTTTCTCAGAAAACTGGTGTAGTGAGTGAGGTGACGGAGCCTCACTCTGATGGAGCTCTATGTATGAAGCTTGCTTGGCCTGGAATGGCTAGAACTGTGTATGGAGATCATCAGAGATTCCTGGATACGTATTACAGACCATATCCTGGTATTGAAATTTGTGTTATTAAAGCCAAGGTGCTTTTAAGCAGAACTCGGTGTAGAAGAAATACCATTTAAACAGAAATAAAAATCAGGGTCTATAGATTGCATTTTCTATTGAGATTACTCTGCATATCTAGAATCTCTGGTTAAGTGGTAGTATTCTGGTAAGTTGAGATTTTACTGAACAAGTAAGTGGTAGTATTCTAATAAGGTGTGATTTTACTGAACTGGCTGTGTGTCTTAAATAGTACAGGTTTAATACTTGCTGACCTGTTTGATTGTTGGTCCCAGCCTGGTCATGAGACTGCTACAAAGATTGCCTTTCATATATGACAACTTAAGAAATATTTTGCGTGTTTGCATGTACCTTTTCAAATGTGGTATGTGAGTATATGTGTGGAAGGTCTTGGAGACTATTCATTTGTGGCCTCGCCCTCCACTAGAATGCTAATGGCAGCCTTCTGAAGGTGAAGTTTGAGGCATTACTTCCCATTTTGACCTGTTTCTCATATACTAAAGATCAGGCCATCCTATGTCTGTTATATAATGCATGTATATGCACCATATAAGCACACAGAAATTTGACAATTTTTGGATATTTTTATTTATAACTCCTTTATTATTGGTAGTAGTTGTTCAGAATATTAAATTAACTTTTAGGAAGTCATAGACTGGGAATCATGTGGTAGGTTTAGATTGACTTTGATCCCTTGTTCAAGATCAAACGGAGATTGCCATTTACAATGCTTTATGTGTCCATTATTACTTCTAAACTTTCACTGTACTTCACTATGTCCCGTCTGGGGATATGCTGTATTGAGTTGTCACAGTTTCTAGTTTATTTGCCAATTGCAAAGTGTGAAAGCGTGAGTTATACTTTGGCATACTTTTCAGGTTATTACTTTTCGGGTGATGGGGCTCACATGGATGAAGAAGGTTATTACAGGATCACAGGGAGAATGGATGATGTCATCAATGTCAGTGGTCATAGGCTGGGTACAGCAGAGATAGAGGATGTGCTGGTAGGAAATATTGCTTAGGGTACACCAGATTTTTGTTAAGATGAAAAAGAGGAGAACAGTATGGATTTATTGTAGGTCTTTTTCAAAACATTACATTAAGTGTATGTTAATGATTTAATTTTAAAAAAAAATAAACCAAAAAACTTGAGTTTTGGGACCAAATCACTAAAATAAAAAAATACGAATCTTCATGTAGCTGATGACTCATCTTGTACCTGCAATTTTTCAAATGAAGACAATATATACAGCTTCCTGTTTTTCCCCTGGTACAGAAGTATCAATAAAGAGCTGAGATCAGTACCCTCTTCTGATAATGCAGCAGTTATTCTTCATCATATTTTTTATTTTTGAAAACAGACCTTAGGTTTTTTAAAGATAAATTCAAACTAGATCATTCCTCATATTTTTTTGCATATTGTTCACCCTGCAAGAGGGCTTTATATAATTGTACTTTACAATGTTGCCTAGTTGCTGATAAATATGTTTGAATCAATGGATTTAAGTATAACTGAATCAGAGGATCTACTTACTAGGAGATGTTAAATGATGTAATCAAAAAATATTGTCAAAGTAATGGATGTGAAATAAAAATATAGTACTTTGGTCAGAGATGGAGTTCAATAGATTTAGCTACCAAATAATCATGATCTGGCTTATACAATGTGCTGAAAGCAACATTTAACTGTGTTGAAGTTAAATTATACAGAGTTGGTGATAGGTCATTTATAGATTTTGATTACTTTTACAATTGTGTGTTTGTACAGGATGAGAATCCTTCAGTGGCAGAGTCAGCTGTGGTGGGATATCCTCATGACATAAAGGGAGAAGGTAGCTATAGATTTAACTGTGGTTTGTTCTGAAAAACAGTCATTTCAAGACATGTGACATCTCACATGTAATATGTAGTCTGTCACTGAAATACAATTAGTTTTCAAAGAACCTGACTTTTGATGATGCACCAGATTTGATAAAAGACCTAAAATTGACATGAACTACACACTATGGCAAATTTCATATTTTGAACTTTGAAACTATGATTTTCTTCATAGTTATTCCCAGAAATGGAAAAAAAGAAGTATGTTTCTTGTGGTGTTAATCAAATTATTGTCAGGTCACCACTAGTACAATACTTAATTACTTGAATGAATCATTGTTTGTGCAAAGTGCATGAAAATATCCCATAGATTGTTCCAAACTACTTATGACCGAATCCATCATCAGATATAAGTTGCCTCATCATGAATTCTGTGCTCTCAAAATAGCTATTGGTTTGCAGAACAAAGTATAGTTGAAATTTGCAATGTTATTTTATGAGGACAGTTAAACTCACAAATTTAATCTAAGGGAAGTGAAAAAATACTTTTACTTACCAGGATTTGAATTTACATTTCAGTGAAAATACCTTCACAAGATGTGATATATACTTGTACTAAAACAGCAAGCCAGCTTATAAGAGTTCTTCTTATATGTTCTACTGACATTCTTGATAGTCTAGGTAACAGTTACTTTTAATGGAATGAACTGTTGAGTCTCAGAAGTTTACTCTAATGAGTTTTCACTAAACATAGCAATTACTTGCAGAGGTTTGACTGTATTTTGCTGTTTTTGGCAGGTGTGTATGCATATGTGACCCTGAAGGAAGGAGTAACTACAGACTCGGATGAACTAATGGCTGAACTCAAGAAGTCTGTTAAAGACAAGATTGCTTCATACGCAGTACCAGAAATTTTGCAGGTGAAAACTATTGTCCTTTTTACCCCACAGCCCTTTCATCCATGGTGTCCGGATGGGCGGGTTGCGGGAAAAAGTTTGCCCGGGCTGTATCTCAGAAGCCGTAAGGTATAGAAAGTTGATACTTGGTAGGGACATTGGTTATGCTCCTTGCACACTACCGGTGGACGGTGGTATGTCCCGCGGTTATCGGTAATCCTCAACGGTGCAACCACCTCCGACATTGCCCTATTTCGTCCGGAGAGTCGTTCACACTACAGGCAGTGTAATTCGTGGTTATACCCGTTTGGCGAAATACCCCCCATCCTTCAACTACTGTTTGAGATTTGTATGCGACCTTGTGTCACAGTGGCGAAACGTCCATTTACCTCCTCTTGCCTTATGTCGTCCTATTACACCAAAAGAATCACAACCTTATGTACACCGTGGACCATACCTTCAGTTACCATAGTCAGAAATTGATACGCGCATGCGCGAAATTGCCTGCACACGCTCATGGTACCAAAATCAGATGCGGAAATTTTAAACAGTTTAAAACTTCCGTAGGACTCGCAAGGTAATGGACGGTTCACCACTGACTCGCAAGTATGCAAACGGATGTCAGGCGGTGATCCAAGGACAGGGAAGTTTCACCAAACGCAGTCTACTGCGGGCAATACCACACGGGTATTAGGGGTTGTAGGTGTGCAACGTCATGGTGTGACCTTGATTTGACCTTTGACCTTGCCGTATTGACCTTGAGTTTGAACATCTTTTCCAGGCTATATCTTGGAAACCGTAAAGGTGTAGGAAGGTGATACTTGGTAGGGACATTGGTTGTAGGTTGTAGGTGTGCAACATCATGGTTTGATCTTGATTTGACCTTTGACTATGCCAGAATGACCTTGACTTATAAAATTTTGTCTGGGCTATATCTCAGAAATTGTAGGAAGTTGATTCTGGATAGGGACATTGGTTGGGGGTTGTAGGTATGTAACATCATGGTATGACCTTGATTTGACCTTTGACCTTGCCATAGTGACCTTGACCTATAAAATCTTGTGCGGGCTATATCTCGGAAACCATAAGGTGTAGGAAGTTGATACTTGGTAGGAATATTGGTTGTGGGTTGAAGGTGTGCAACATCATGGTGTGATCTTGATTTGACCTTTGTACTTGCCGTAGTGAACTTGTTGTATTGACCATGAGTTTTAAAATCTTGTCCAGGCTCGTGAATTCTGTAAGGTGTAGAAGGTTGACACTTGGTAGGGACATTGTTTAGGGGGTGTAGGTGTGCATCATGGTAGGACCTTTAACTTTGGCTCTGCAAAAATGTGTTCACCTGCCATATTAAGACATGTTTCTCTTATGACGAAGATATATGGATTGCTGGAACTGATTATTATATGTACTTTTACATAATTGTGCTATTTCCATTGACATCTATTCTCCAGTTAATAAATTTTATAGCATCATAATTTTTAGCTTACTGATTAATGCTGTCATCTTGCTATTGAATTAGTGTAAGGTAAGGTGTAGGAAGTTGATACTTGGTAGGAACATTTGTTAGGGGGTCTAGATGTGCAACGTCATGGTGTGACCTTGATTTGACCTTTGACCACGCCGTAGTGACCTTGACCTATAAAATCTTGTTTGGGCTATATCTCGGAAAGTGTAAGATGTAGGAAGTTGACACTTGGCAGGGGCATTGGTTAGGGTGTGTAGGTGTGCAACGTCATGGTGTGACCTTAATTTGACCTTTGACCTTGCCATAATGACCTTGACCTATAAAATCTTGTCCGGACTATAACTTAACAACCATAAGGTGTAGGAGGTTGATATTTGGTAGGGACATTGGTTGGGGATTGTAGGTGTGCAACTTCATGGTGTGACTTTGATTTGAGCTTTGACCTTGCTGTAGTGACCTTGACCTATAAAATCTTGTCCAGACTATATCTCGGAAATTGTAAGGTGTAGGAAGTTGATATTTGGTAGGGACATTGGTTAGGGTTGTAGGTGTGCAACTTCATGGTGTGACTTTGATTTGACCTTTGACCTTGCTGTAGTGACCTTGACCTATAAAATCTTGTCCAGACTATATCTCGGAAATTGTAAGGTGTAGGAAGTTGATGTTTGGTAGGGACATTGGTTAGGGTTGTAGGTGTGCAACTTCATGGTGTGACTTTGATTTGACCTTTGACCTTGCTGTAGTGACCTTGACCTATAAAATCTTGTCCAGACTATATCTCGGAAACCGTAAGGTGTAGGAAGTTGATACTTGGTAGGAACATTTGTTAGGGGATGTAGATGTGCAATGTCATGGTGTGACCTTGATTTGACCTTTGACCACGCCGTAGTGACCTTGACCTATAAAATCTTGTCCAGACTATATCTCGGAAACTGTAAGGTGTAGGAAGTTGACACTTGGTAGGGGCATTGGTTAGGGCGTGTAGGTGTGCAACGTCATGGTGTGACCTTGATTTGACCTTTGACCTTGCCATAGTGACCTTGACCTATAAAATCTTGTCCAGACTATATCTCGGAAACCGTAAGGTGTAGGAAGTTGATATTTGTTAGGGACATTGGTTGGGGTTGTAGGTGTGAAACATCATGCTGTGACCTTGATTTGACCTTGCTGTACTGACCTTAACCTACAAAATCTTGTATGGGCTATATCTCGGAAGCTGTAAGGTGTAGGAAGTTGATATTTGGTAGGGATATTGGTTGGGGATTGTAGGTGTGTGATCTTGATTTGAACTTTGACCTTGCTGTTATGACCTTGATCTATAAAATCTTGTCCGGGCTATATCTCAGAAACTCTAAGGTGTAGGAAGTTTATACTTGGTAGGGACATTGGTTGGAGGTTGTAGGTATGCATTGTCATGGTGTAGTCCACGACTGATATTTGATATGACCATAAACTTTGATATGGTCGATCGTCTAAGTAATGAATTCAAAGCACAATAAATTTACAAAAACCTACCATAAAATCTTGTAACTATATTCAACATGGTAGATAAAATTTCCAATATCTCCAATAAAACATATGTTTCATATTTGGGCGAAAGTAACATCATTTCTCCAGTGTTGGTTATTTTTAAAAGTTTTGCAGATTTTGAATTTCAAATACTTGAACGAAACTATTGTTAATCAAACTGTTTAAGTTTTACAGTCATAATCGTAGCACTAATATTAAATGTCAGAACCCTTATGGTAAAATTTTTGAAAACATAGTTTATCAAAAAGAGCATCTTTACAAATTTCAATAGAGACAAGTATTTGCTAAGTTATGTTTTTCAAACATTTTTTCTGCCCTTACTTCAAAGCATGTTTGACTGTTTCCTTGTCAACAAGTGGAGCTTCAGGTTTCATCTGTTTGTCGGCTTGTTGCGTCATTTATCAATAGCCTAGCATCATGTATTAATCAAGTACCAGCCTAGTCCTTTTATTTTATTTTCATGTTGTTTTGTTGGGTTTGTAGATTAAAAAGTTATTTCCAGTATGCCCTAGTGTTAGTCCATATCCTTGCCACAGATCCCAATTAGATTTGTCCTGGAACTAAAATCTGTCCTGTGAATATTTGAAATTTCCTTGAATCAGTCTTGTTAAAGAATAATATGTTTTTAAAAGCCAAAGAACCTACCTTATTTCTAGTCACCAGCTTTGGAAGTGCTGATGAAAGCCCAGGGCAGTGATTTTGGTGTTGTCAGATTTAACCTCAGACCAAATACACAGCAGAGATAGAAAGTAACAATTGCTTGCAATAAATATCAAGTTTATAGTATCAGGCTTAGTTCTTTCTTCTTTCCTCTGAATTAGGTCATCACACATAATGATTGGTCTTTAATTTCAAAAATAACATAAAATCACTGAAACATTCAGGCATAATACACACTAACCAGTTTTGTGGAATGTGTATAGCATATACAGTTGAAACCCTTTCAAAGGTTAAGGTGAAGAGATCAGAGTGCATTTAAAATAACTCTTACTTCTGTCAAATGTGATTCTAAAGTAAACATATATGCAAAATGCCTCATTATCAATGCACATAGCAGCAACACTGGTGAATATAAAGGTTTACAGAGGATTTTACCATCAAAAAGAAGATTTGCAATAGTTCGGTGATCAGTTAGGTTTGTTTGTTCTTGTAGATAACACCTGTAAATATACCGTAAAGTAAAGCAATGAAATAAAACATTTGTAACCTGGATCTCAAGGGATCAGAAAGAATGTTTCTACTTTACCAGAAAATCTACTTCGTAGAGTGTCATGGAAAATACCCTCTCAGTACT
Source organism: Sabellastarte sp. h YS-2021 (assembly GCA_964017235.1). Lineage (NCBI taxonomy): Eukaryota > Metazoa > Annelida > Polychaeta > Sabellida > Sabellidae > Sabellastarte > Sabellastarte sp. h YS-2021. The sequence goes on from OZ024928.1 coordinate 146,877,444, forward strand.
TGATGTTTACTTCTGCTGAAAGGGACTTTCATATATTTAATGCTCACTTTTACTTCCAGTTTGCTAAAGGTTTGCCCAAGACTAGATCAGGTAAGATCATGCGGAGAATTCTGAGGAAAGTGGCTGCCAACAAACCAGATGAACTGGGGGACATTTCTACTCTTGCCGACCCATCAGTGGTTGAGGACATCGTGAAAAATCACCTGAAAATGGTGACTGCACAGCTCAATAAAGCAGCTAAAGAAGCCTCCTCAAAGAGTTAATAATGGGTAGTCAGGCATTAGAATGTTGAATGTTATCTGTACATACTGGTATATAAAACAAACGTCAAAAATTTTATGGATGTCTAAGGGTTGTAGTATTTTGTTTTTAACACCAAACCTCTATTTGTATCATGTTATGCAATTAAGTAAGAGATTTCTTTTGATATGCAATAACAAGTGTCACTTATATTTAAACTTTCAGGGATCAGACACTGGTTTATTTGTATAAAACATAAAGTGAAATGATATCATGTAATGGTAATAAGATTTACTTGGTGATCTTATGTGATTCAGGGGCATTAATCAAAAGTTATTATTTACTGAAAGGAGATTTTTTACCCAAAAGCAGGTGTTTGCCGTGTTTAGTTTTGTAGTCTGGTATATAATTTTGCAGTAGAATTTAGATGTATGTACTGGAAAAAATAAACCTTGATGACGTGTCATAAAAAATGTAAATGACAATTGAATGTAGATGTTATAAAAAGTGTAAATTACAATTGAATGTAGATGTTTTAGACTATTTATCTTTTATTACATGTCAATACTAGCACATAGATTTGAGCTGCAGTGAAATGTCTTGCCATATACATTGCTAGTTTTCAGACTGTTCTAATTGTACTATGGTAAAGCACTATCAAATTACCTCTTTGCATGAAATAACAATGTGCCTTAATGGGCTTTCCTCACTTATCTAGTATTTCAGGGTTATTTCATTGCTACAATGTCCATATTTTACAGTCATACAGGGTGACCCCTGGGTTTGGAATAGCTTTGGAGGTCATACCCTAATACAAACTTTTTGAAACCTGCTGGATGAAGGGTGGTAAACACCAAAATATAATGTAAATTCCTGGCATCTGAGTTAGAACTATGATAGAAGCTTAGTTGTTATTTTTCCTCATCCATGTCAGTACATAGAGTTCCAGGTTTTTACAGGGTGGTGAATCTATGTAAAGTATCCAGATATTGGAGTGGATTTATGGGCTATGTAGTGATAATTTGTATTATGTTATAGCAACATAGATCTCTACATAACCATATATTAATTGTGACATCAGAACTTATAATTATAATAAGAAAATTATTCATACATTTCTTCATTTTTTGTGTATCATGTTGGTCTACACGTGAGGTCCTTGGTCGCCTGATAGTCGGCAAGTTCGGCTCCTAATCACAGGCTGTCACCTCTGTATGGGTTCGACTGCCACACGTGGCAAATCCTGAGGTTTTGTCCCAACGTAACACTGGCTGTTGAACAGGACATAAAACACCAACTTAAAATTTTGTCTGCCCTGTTCAACCTTGTATGAACAAGATCATATCTATTAGAATGGAAGAATATGACTCTTTATTGTGCATAGAGGTAATGGCTACAGATATACTCTTAAACTATATACTCGAAGAGTAAAATGTTTTAATCTCTATTGATTTTCATGGAAGATTATTTTTGATTGATATTGGGTGGAATTCTTTGTATAAGATATAAGATTACATAGATATATGTATAGTTTACATGTCACGCACAAAAAAACAAAACAGATGAATATTTTACAGGATTTAGAATCACTGGTTTTAGTGTCTATTTTTCTATTGTAAAATGTTGTAGTGTGTTGTGTATAGATTGTTATGAAATTTATGTGTCTATTAATTATTGCTGCTTAATAAATATAGAGGAAGATGTGAAATTGTGAAATTCCAAACAGTGTGTGATATTTGCCAGTGAATTAATCAGATTCTAATTTCTTGATTTGCGGGAAATTCTTTCCACACAAGTGATTTGTGTGACTTTATCAGTTCTTTGATCTCCCCTGGTTTAAATTAAAAGTAAAAGTTTGTCCCCTGGCAGCGTATTCCACCTACTGTGGCTAATATCACATTGTTACTGTGTACAAATAATATCATTCGTTATTTTGTGATACTAATTTTAAAAAAAACATTAGTGTAAACTACTTATATATTGGCCAGGGACTTTTGTCAATAAATGAACTGAATAACCATTAAATGATAATTTTTATCAGTATGGTTCAAAAGAAGGTCTGATCAAATGATACTTGGAAATGATTAATGCCTGTGACAGATATTGGAAAAACATGGTGTATTCTGTTTGTTATAATTTTTGTTGCAGCTCTTAATGAGTAAACTGTTACATTATAGTATATACTTTAAACCAGTTCTGTGTAATTGATATGTACTGTGTAGTTATTGCTGTGCATGCTAATACCATCAACTTGCTACCATCATCCTTTCATTTGGAGATTTGTGCTCAACATTGGGATTTTTTTCAATCATTTGTCTGAACAGACATAATATTTAGTTCAACAAACCAACAAAGAGAAGTGATATGAAAGTTTCTTGTCAGTAACCCCATTGTGGCATATTTTCAGTATTAATTTACGGACAATGGCTTGAGTTATTTTTATGTGTGAATATACTATTTCTCTTTGTTAGATCAGACATAAGAACTAGAGTGCTGAGATAGTCATTAATGCATTCACAAAATCTGTAATATGTAAACACAAACCTTTCCATTTTAACATTGTTTGATATCCATGACAATTTGATCTGCTTTAACCAGTTCCAAAATCTATTTCTTGCTGCAGTAGTTTTCAGTTCAATACTTATCTCATATGGACTGACTGACCAGCAGACATAAAAACACTAACATGTTTGCTACAGGCAAAAACTAATCGGATTTGGCCTTCATCCATACATGTCACACATAATTTGGTGAGCAATTTTTAATTAAGTCCTTTCTAGTTACCAAATTTCAACAAATCCCACCTGCTATTAAAATTATGGACTCAACACAAGTATATATTTATAGGGGTTTTCTTTTATTATTAAGTGTCGCACGAGGGACACTTGTTTGTAAATGGGAGAAGCGACTCCGCCCGATCCGCATTTTTTTTTTTGCAATAGCTTCGCAGCCATAAGGTGGATTCTTTTCATATTTGGCAGGTGTGTGCAGTAGCCCTGGGAAACTCTTCTGAATATGCTGCAATGACATTTTTACCAATCAGAGAGGTCACATGACCAAAAATGCGTATTTTGGAAGGGCATCCTTGTCTGGATGATAACTTACAAAGCATTTTATCTATCCACCTGAAATTTAGCAAATACCTTTCGCATATAAAGATCTGGGCAACATTAAATTTTGGCAGGGATAGGTTAAGAAATGACTGAGTTATTGATGACTAATTAAGCATTAACAATTTTCTTAATGAGTAAAACACAAAACTGCTTGTATCTCATTAACCGTGTGAGATAGAGCGATTTTGTCGAAATTTTTGATCCACGGGGTGTCTAGAAAAAGAAACTACTCCCTCCAATTTTCCAAAAATTTTCTGCTCGCCTAAAATGGAGGTCCTATTCAATTTTCGAATTTTTGACAAAAAATGCAAAACACAAAATTGGAAATATAGGCTCATAAAGTACACATATAGAACAATACTGATATATGAGTACTTTTTGAAACCATTTTCTTTATAAAATAAAAATTTACTAGTGGGATTTCGTCAAAATTTTTGACCTACAGGGTCAATAGCTACGTATAGCCGCCACGGAGACGATAGTTTTAAAAATTGTCACAATATAGACCGTTTTTACTTACATTTCACCTGCTTCTGCCTCCATTTGTGTACTAAAATGTATCTTTACTGTCATTTGATGGTTTTACTGCTTTTTCTTACCCTTTAAGTTTCTTTTAGTATGTTTTGATGTAAACCGGGTATTATCGCCCACCAAACGGGAATTACTGGTCCAATTTCTATAGGTGTTTTTGTATTTCTCTGAAGTCTATCAATTATTTACTTGTTTGTGTATACATTCTCCTTATTTTTGATTATAAACTTGTACATACTCTGGCTATTTTTTACATATTTAGGCCCCTTTCTGCTTTGTGTATTGTTGCTTAGGGACTGGTTGTTTGTAGCAGGCTTAGTGGAGGAGTATAGGGTGCCCGTGAGTCGCCCACGGGACAAATCGACTAAGGTTGGACTGTCAGACAGATTGAGGACTGAGCTTTTAAGGCCTAAACTGGTGAGACTCCCCGCGGTCCTTTTTCTTTAAGGTGGCCGGAGTATGTACATTGTCCTTGCTCAGTAATGTACACTTTATACTGTCTGATTCTACTGTGTCTTTTCTCCGTAAACATAACACGCAAGGGTACGGAGCTCTATATCACAAAGACTGCCCACGGCTCTAGTCTACTCCTCCCTCGTTCTTTTAGGCAGGCAAGTTGTTGCCGTAATGTCAAAATTTTTCCTACTTCTACCAATTTCAGAGGCTTTTCTGTTTTACTTTTATTATGTGGAGATATCTCACTAAATCCCGGTCCTGTCTCTTTTGGTGTGATCAACTGTCGTTCTGTTCGAAATAAAGGCCCCACTATTGCTGACATTGTTTCTTCTCGATCATTGGATCTACTCAGCATTACAGAAACACACATAAGACCAAATGAAACCGACAGTTTGCTTTGCTCAATAACACCATCAGGATACAAATTGTGTCACAGACCTTGTGCGCACGGCCGCGGTGGTGGTGTTGGCTTTTTTGTAAACCACAACATCCATTTTAAAATAGTTGATAGTCCTTTCTATGAATCATTTGAAAATATAGCAATTACCATTGGTTCTCCAGCTTTTGTGATAGCCTGTGTTTATCGGCCACCTGGTTCATGTTCTGATACATTTTGTGATGAATTTTTCAGTTTATTTGAGTACCTATCTTCACTGAGTCAAAATTTCTTGATATGTGGCGATTTTAACATACATGTGGATGCAATCTCCAAAGACAGTGAAAAGTTTCTCAATTGCCTTGAATCATGCAATATCAATCAACATGTTCATAAACCAACTCAGCTATATGGTCATACTCTCGATCTCATCCTCACTCCCAATGATTCCAGTGCTGTTTCAAATGTTCGGGTCAGTGATTTTATTTCAGATCATGCCCTAGTGCTGGGTCAACTTGATTTTACCAACCCTTCTATACCTACATCAAAAACTGTTACCTTTTGGATGTTTCACAGGATAAATATGGATTGTCTCCGGAGTGATCTGGAAAACTGTTCGTTTGTCAAATGCCCTGGTAGTACTGCTAGTGTTCTTTATGAGCAGTATACAAAGGACCTTAAAGAGTTGCTAGACAAACACGCTCCTGAGGTGTCTCGCACTTTCATCAAGGGTCCTGCTAAATGGCTCTCAGATTCTTATCTGCTGGCTAAGGCTGTCAGGCGCCAGTTTGAATGCATATGGCGGAAGAATAAATCACCACAAAATCGAGCCAGATTGCGAAAGCAGATTGCCTGTTGTAATTCACTAGTAAATAAAGATAAATCCAATTACTACAGAAGTCTTGTCAATGAAAATGCTCAGGATTCCAAGAAATTGTGGCAGGTGATACGTACTGTATTACATTCCGATCGCGAAAGGGCACTCCCTTCTCATCAGTCAAAAGAGTGTCTTGCAAACCGTTTTGTGACTTATTTCTCAGAAAAAATTACCAAGATTAGAGACTCATTTTCCAGCACTGACTCTTTCAGCCTACCTGCACCCTCAGACCTACCCAGCTTTGACTCATTTAATGAAGTTTCTGATGAAGAAATCCTAAAGGCAATTATGAAATCACCAACTAAATCCTGTTTGTTGGACCCATGGCCCACCTTTTTGGTCAAAGAATGTCTTGACATTCTTGTACCTTCAATCACCAAACTTGTTAATTGTTCTGTCTGAAGGTGTTGTTCCTGCTGATTTTAAAAAAGCTGTTGTCACTCCACTGATCAAAAAATCCTCACTACCACCTGACGATCTCAAGAATTACCGACCTGTGTCAGGCCTGTGCTTCATCTCCAAACTTGTTGAGCGTCTGGTCGCCTCCCAATTAAACGACTATGTCTGTTCAAATGGTCTTGAGAATGTCAAGCAGTCAGCTTATAAGTTAGGTCACTCAACCGAAACTGCACTGCTGTCAATCAAAAATGATGTCCACCTTGCTCTGGCTCGTGGTGAGGCCACTGCCGTTGTGCTGCTTGACCAATCAGCAGCTTTTGACACAATTGACCATGGTACACTCCTAGGATGTTTGAGTTTTTGGTTTGGCGTTGGTGGCGTAGTTTTGGAATGGTTTAAGTCCTACCTCTCTGATCGTTTGCAATGCGTTAAGATTGGTTCTATTCTGTCTGGTGCAAAGAAGCTCCTGTGTGGAGTACCGCAGGGCTCTGTCCTGGGTCCTATACTCTTTTCCTTATATACTACTCCTCTCAGCAAAGTCATTCAAAATCATCCCGGCATAGGTTTTCACTTTTATGCAGATGATACACAGTTATATGTTCATCTCACACATAAGAATGTGTTTCATGCCTTTGACAGGTTGGAAAGGTGCCTGGAGGATGTCAAAAAGTGGTTATCTGCAAATAAGTTGAAGCTCAACCCTGATAAAACCGAATTCATTGTTTTTGGTTCAAAAATTCACCGTGAAAAACTCAACAAATCCATTCCAGTTAACATTCTTGGCAATTTCCTCTCTCCTGTCGGAGTAGTCAGGAACCTCGGTGTATGGTTTGATAGTGATTTCTCCTTCTCGAGGCATGTCCAAAATATCTGCAAGTCTTGTTTTGCTCAAATCAGGGATCTTAGGCGTCTCAGAGGTTACCTCACACATCATGCTGCCCTTATGGCTGTGAATGCTCTGGTTGGAAGTCGACTTGACTACTGTAATTCCTTGTTTAGAAGTCTCTCAGCTCTTGATCTTCGTAAGCTGCAATGTGTTCAAAATAGTCTGGCTAGAATTGTCACCAACACCACCAAGTACTCACACATTACTCCTGTTAGGAAGATTCTACATTGGTTGCCTATTGAACAACGCTCCATATTTAAGACTGCTTTACTGGTGTACAAGTTCCTAAATTGTGGTCAACCAAGATATTTTGCAGCTTTTCTTAAACCCAGACAAAGTGTCTACAACACACGCAAAAGCCAAGCTGATGGTGTGTTCCTTGAGATCCCCCACTTTGCCACCTCACTATATAAGTCTTCTAAGCATTTCGGCCTCAGCTTTGCTTATGACGCTCCAAAGATTTGGAATGATTTGCCTGATGAGATACGTTCGGCCACTTCTCTCCACTCATTCAGAAGGAAGCCCAAAGCCTATTTCTTCGCACAAGCATACCCGCCCTGACTTTTGCTTTCCCTCATTTCTCTCCATGGCGCTGACCCGTGCGATGTCTCGGGTTTATGATTACAGTTTTTTGCTTCTGTTTGGTGCGCCTAGAGTCTGTCTTTGGATAGAGATTAGGCGCTATAAAAATACTATTAGAATTAGAATCTGTCAAGACTAGCCTTTCCAAGTTTCAACAGTACTTTTTGAAACCATTTTCTTAATAAAATAAAAATTTACTAGTGGGATTTTAGGAAAATTTTTGACCCACAGGGTATCTGTGAAGACTAGCCTTTCCAATTTTCAACAAATATTTCACTCGCCATTTTGAATTTTTAAAATTTTTTCAAAAATATTCACTTGCCATTTTGAATTTTCCAATTTTTTTCAAAAATGCAAAACACAAAAATGCTTGTATCTCAAAAACTGTACTAGATAGAGCGATTTCGACGAAATTTTGACCCACAGGGTAACTGCTGCTGAGTAGCTGATCCAATTTTCCAAAAAAAATTCACCCTTCCCAAAAATGGGGTCATTGTCAATTTTCAAATTTGTGACAAAAAGTGCAAAACACCAAATTGCCTCTGTCTCGTTAACCGTGCAAGATAGAGCAATTTCATCAAAAATTTTGATACACACTGTATCCAAGATAACTACCCTGCCCAAGACCCACTTTTCCTATATTCTGGCTTTGATGAGCTATGAGCAGAACTTTCTTACATGATTAAGCTGCCATTATTTCTCTTTTTCGGGATACATTGTTTTTGTCATCGCTTTGTTTTGCAAGCGATCCTCTAGTTTGGATAGAATTCTTGCCAAAAAGACAGAATATATAATGTACCTACATTTCCATTCTTCCTGGATTAAATAATATTATTGAGTTAGGTTTGTTAGGGATTTGACATTACATATTCTGAAGACATTGTATGACTTCAACCTTTCAGCACAAGTGAAAACATTGTTTTGCACCCTTGTTAAAGATAAAAACAAATACAAGTTTCTATCCAGCCATATGACTTGTGTATTTTGCTTAGAATTATTGTTGAAGAAATAACCGATGATGAATGAGGGGTTGTAAGAGATTTTACACCGAATAGCAATATTAGGCTCACAATGGTGAAGCCTGAGTGATTCTAGTAAGCTATTTGTTGTAAAATCTCTGAGATTGTAATTGTTTGTAATAGATTGTATTTCTATTCTAGCACGAAAATTTATTTAAATTGTAATATACCAATATTATTATTCACATTTTAATGACGAAAAAAAAACAGGCTGTATCAACCACTTTACTTTGCAGGGGGTTTTTGGTGGGACAACCATATTTTTTCTATTAGCCAATCAGATTCACCAAGTTACTTGTGTCATGTAAGCATGAGGAATAATTAAAACCACTATAAGTTATACAGATTTTAAGAATGAAATATTTCCTCGATTAGCCATCAGAATTGCGGACACAGCTCTGTCATGTTAGAATATTATTTTCTTGTTAACATAAAAGATTGGAGCTTCTTTTGAGTATTTGACTTCTTATGGTAGTTTTGTCTTTGGTTAGATAGTGATTTTACAATAAATATTCACATGATATTCTATGTGCTCAATATTTGTCATAATTGTCCAAAGATAAACAGCCATATTTTGAATCTGTATTCAGTGTACATAAGTAAGGCAAGAAAATTTTATTTTTCATATTTATTCAGATGGAAAAATTACAGAATATGACAAGGGGATATGAAATCTAGCCAGAATTACAAAATATGTCAACTCTTTTACCAGGTTAATGCCACCACACATTTTGATGGATGCAGAAAGTGACACTCTATCACCAAGTTTGTATCTGTTCACTGTGGATCAGTTTGTTGTAAACTTTTCTCATATGTTATATGGTCCTATATTTTACAGTTGCATTTTGTATGTACATGTACTGTCAATGATAGTTTGTTTGCATGTGTTGTTACTTATTCCACATTGTATGCTATAAGGTGATAAGACTTGTTCCTATTCCGCTTGGGTATACAGCTATGTAAAAAAAACTTTACAGTTAAGATTTATTGCATATTTTAATGATCAGTGCAATGTTTTACCATTTAATTATGTTCTTTCATACATAGTGTGAAGTAACTCTTTTAAGTGGACAGTATTAATAATTAAATATAAAGCCGGCTGTATACAGCATTTCTTCTTCTGTATGATTATCTTCATATATATATCCCACAGCTGTTTAACAGTCTTGTAAGTATGTTTTAATTCTTTCAAAGTGTTACAAATGGCTTTTTGTGCAATTTGCAGATTTTTATGGGACAGTAAATGATATTGATTCCAATAGTTCGACTTTTTACTTTTAGTATAACAAGTCCCAAAATCAGTGGCAATATAGTGCTATATCCCAATGGGTGATATGTTGCATCATCATCTTCTCTGAAACTGCAACATATAGAAGGTTGCTGATGAAACAGAAACATTGTAAATATCACATACAACTCTTATGGCATCTAGGTCTGTACTGAAAGGCACTCAACTGAGGTGCCATTTTTTCTTGCAGGAAATCCTGTATTGGCAATTTTCCCTGAGACTGTGGAATACAGTGACATGATTATTTGCCAATGCATAGCATCCTTTTTAGGATGGAAATAGAATATTTCTGTATTGATCAATATGTAAAGCTAAGTCAGAGTTTTAGATCGAAACATAAACTGTATTTTAGGGTCAACTGTAGAGAGACAGCAAGACTTCTAAACCTGTTGCATTTGCTTGCATTATGCCTTGTGGTTTAAGTGGAGAGATGTAACCATATACTGTTTCACTGCTTTGCTCTACTTCTAAAATTGTATGTCCTGTACAACTAGTGTAATAATAATAATAGTAGAATTTATAGAGCACAAAATTGATACAAATCCTCTAATGCGCTTAAGTCCAAGAAGGGAAGGGAGAGTCCAGGGACAGACATGGGTCAATATCTAAAAAGTGCCCGCCAGTGTATAACTAAGGTGTGTGTGTGTGTGTGTGGGGGGGGGGGGGGGGGGGTATGCGAGTGTGTTCTAAATGTGATGTTCTTTTAACATTTGGTACATCTTAAAATGACAGACTGAGTTATACACCAGAAGCTCCAAGTTCACGAACAAAGTATAACAGAAAAAATAATTGAACGTCTGTTGTTGCAATTTATATCATGATTTTATCAAAAGAAATGTGTAGTCCTGCATTTCACATCATCATGTCCTCATCTGGTGTACATCACCACTGGTTGTGGTTGTTCAATTTCAGTTCATAAAAATATTAATGTAATTCAGCTAACTGGTCAAGTATCTTTCTGACAAATGAACTCTATGTGCTAAACTAACAAAACTGGGCAAAGATCAATAACCCAGGTTTATTGATATTCAATGAATGAGACAAACTGTATGGTAGAGAAACTGATTTTGAAGAGGTGATCCCAAGAAGTTTCCAGAAAGATGTTAAGATGTTACTGAGTCATTAGTTCTCATGTAGAAGAAGCTAGTTCAAGAAATAGGTGTGTGTTGGATGAATGGAATTATGTACAGGAGTGGACTGTCTCATGGACTGGATTGTCATAATGGACAAGATGAGTTTTACTGTTTGTCTATTATGATTGTCTAGTCTGTGAGACTGTCCACCCCTGTAAAAATGTTTTATTACTATTGAAAATATGTAAACTCAACTTCATGTAGTGTGCAGATGTGAGTGGATACATTTGTACAACATGCATTTCTGAGCAATTGCTTTTATAAGATAAACAATGACAATGTGGATGCACACATTTCGAGCAGTGTAGATTTTGAATCTAATGACTTTCGCAGATTCACTATTTGAATAACATACACATACATCACTCTTACACTTGAAAAACCTGCATACCTAAAGATTTTGCAAAGCACTAAACTTCCATAATATACACATACCTTACACAGTGTTTACAAACACTATACACATGCATTGCTTTAAAATTAAGCTCAGACACCAGGCCCATTGTCCTCTCATGGAGTTTGAAAATGGTTGCTAACCCAGATTGAATAGGTAGACCAATTACAAACTAAACCAACACAAAGCACTCTTGTTAGGAAACATTTACAGAGGACACATGCTGACACATTTAAGTTTAGTCACTGTGGTTTACCTTGAAGAAGGACCCAAGGTCAATTCTGAACACAGCAAATAATTCTCAACCCGTAAATTGTCAGCAGTGGCACTTGTAGAAGTCGAATACACACAGCACTGATATCCCGTGACCAGATGCAAAACCTGCTAACCCATTAGGCCACTGACACTCCCTGAAAGTGTCTAGAGTGAGAATTTCTCCGTGCATGGTGGCTGTGCCAGCCTAACAAATAATAAGCCAAATGCCTGCAGTACATTAAATTTGTACTGATGTTTTAATTTTCACTTTATTGATTCTGATTAACAGAGATGGGAAATTTCACTTACAGTATTCATTGTATATAAAATACCTAAAATAAATAATCAATGAAACTCAGCATTACAGCTAATACCTCCTCTTCCTCCTCTAGTTTCATTGTTGGCAGTGTAGATTCGTGGTTTAGATTGCAGAAATCTTCAGTAGCTGCACTTCATTACCCTGCTCCAGGACGAAACTGCCCACCGTGAATTTGCCTATACAACCTTGTTAGGCCTCCTTACAATAATTCTCTAATTTTGAGTTGTAGTATTATCAGTATGGAAATGGAGAACATCATACTCAGAACATGGGATTACGCAGGAGAGATTTTGTTTTTATGTCACTCTGCGGCGTGGGCGTACGCGTCTGCGTCCTCGTCCACGTGAACAACTTCTCCTCCAAAACTACAAGGCCTAGAGACATGCTGTTTTTTTTTGAAAGATACCTTATCTATCGAGGATGAAAAGTTGTTCAATGCATGTAAATCTGTCTTCGTCTGTTTGCTAGAGACAATACAAGGGGGGTACCCCCACCAAAAGTGTGAAAATTTCAACACTTTATCACAATTTTCTCAGTGACTATTGCAGGGATTTCTCTCATATCTTGCATATATGTACTAGGCCAGAGGTAAATTCTCTTGTGTGAGTATGAGACCTGGATCTGTCTTAATTTTTTTTTAATAATTTTTTTTAATATTTTTAATGCATTAAAATTCATGAAATCATGCACTAAATCACTTATACCTTGAAAAGTATTGCATTTGGAGTATTTTGTTAAAATATGTTGTTCACCTACTTTTGGGTCAGCTATAACATAGTGAAATTACAGACCTATAGCTCATGGCATAGCTGAGCAATAGCTATTTTCAGGTTCTCACTATTGAGTAAATCAGTTGTAACTTGAAAACTATTGCATTTACAGTAAATTGCTTAAATATGTTGTTCTCCTACTTTTGGGTCAGCTATGACATAGTAAAAGTTCAGACATGTAGCTCATTGCATAGCTGAGTAATAGCTACTTTCAGGTTCTCACTGTTGAGTAAATCATTGTATCCACTGGATAGCCGCAGTGTGTACAGAGATTTCACCATTACCGCTCTAACGAAAAAAATATTATAGCTAGCCTTCTTAAATTTACAGGATATATTAATAACCATGAAATGTTGCCTGGGAATATTTTTGGCCTCATTTTGAAAAACAAGATGGCCGCCAGGGACCTTTATTCTACTTTAAACAAGGACTTTTGTTGGCCTCCTAGAGCAAAGGGTGTTATAGGTGGAGATCTCAAATTTGCAGGATATGTTCCTCATTATAAAATCTTGACTGTGAATATTTTTGGCCTCATTTTGAAAAACAAGATGGCCGCCACAGGTGTTTCTTTATCAGTCATGAAAAGTGCTTATATCTCCCTTATTATTGGTCCTAGAGGTTTGGGATGGTAAACCAACCTGTAGGAAATCATGGGCTGGGAATCTTTTGGTGTGGTCAGATTTGACCTTTGACCCTTCCTTCAAGGTCAAACAAGGATAGCCAAACTTAAAAGTGCTTATAACTCACTTATTATTGGTCCTAGATGTTTGGGATGGTAAACAGACATATAGGAAATCATGGGCTGGGAATCTGTTGATGTGGTCCGATTTGACCTTGGACCCCTCTTTCAAGGTCAAATGAGGATAGCCAAACTTAAAAGTGCTTATAACTCTCTTATTATTGGTCCTAGAGGTTTGCAATGGAAACCAACCTATAGAAAATCATTGGCTGGGAATCTTTTGGTGTGGTCGGATTTGACCTTGGACCCTGCCTTCAAGGTCAAATGAAGATAGCCAAACTTAAAAGTGCTTATAACTCGCTTATTAATCGTCCTAGAAGTTTGGGATGGTAAACCAACCTATAGGAAATCATTGGCTGGGAATCTATTGGTGTGGTCAGCTTTGACCTTGGACCCCTCCTTCAAGGTCAAACGAAGATAGCCAAACTTAAAATTGCTTTTAAATAGCCTATTATTGGTCCTACAGGTGTGGGATGGTAATCAACCTACAGGAAATCGTGGGCTGGGAATCTTTTGGTGTTGTCGGATTTGACCTTGGACCCCTCCTTCAAGGTCAAACAGGGATAGCGAAACTTAAAAGTGCCTATAACTCGCTTATTATTGGTCCTAGAGGTTTGGGATGGTAAACCATCCTATAGGAAATCATGGGCTGTGAATTTTTTGGTGTGGTCAGATTTGATCTTGGACCCTGCCTTCAAGGTCAAACGAAGATAGCCAAACTTAAAAGTGCTTATAACTCGCTTATTAATGGTCCTAGAAGTTTGGGATGGTAAACCAACCTATGGGAAATCATTGGCTGGGAATCTATTGGTATGGTCAGATTTGACCTTGGACCCCTCCTTCAAGGTCAAACGAAGATAGCCAAACTTAAAATTGCTCATAACTCGCTTATTATTGGTCCTACAGGTTTGGGATGGTAACCATCCTACAGGAAATCATGGGCTGGGAATCTTTTGGTGTTGTCGGATTTGACCTTGAATCCCTCCTTCAAGGTCAAACAGGGATAGCGAAACTTAAAAGTGCCTATAACTCGCTTATTATTGGTCCTAGAGCTTTGGGATGGTAAACCATCCTATAGAAAATCATGGGCTGTGAATTTTTTGGTGTGGTCAGATTTGATCTTTGGACCCCCCCTCAAGGTCAAATGAGGACAGCCAAACTTAAAAGTGCCTATAACTCGCTTATTATTGGTTGGTAAACCAACCTATAGGAAATCATGGGCTGGGAATGTTTTTGTGTGGTTGGATTTGACCTTGGACCCCTTCTTCAAGGTTGAGCGAGGATATTGCATTTGAAGTATTTCTTTAAATATGTTTTAACCTACTTTATACACTTAAACAATTACCTTGTTACTTTCCTTCATAATATCATTTGCAGGGCACAACTTTTTTGTCCTTTTCTTCTGTCAGCTTCGGAATTTCTTTCAAACATGCTGTTCAATTACCATTTACTGTATTTCTGTACAGCACTTTCCCTGATAATTATATGCTTTCCTCTCATTATCACCTTCACAAATCAAAAACACTCAGTCAGCTAACACAGTGCCTGTTCACGGGCACTCTCCTCTTGTTTTAAAAAGTGTCCAATATCCTTCACTAATGGACAGTTCTACCAAAGATTCTCCTCTACATTTATTTCAACTAAAATATTCACTACAGCCGAAGAATTACTAAAAATATAGGAATGAAAAAAATAAGGATGTTAAACAACATCCAATATTTGAAAATAATACATTGTTGACTTGGATCCTTCGGCACCTCATAAACAGTCCATTATTTTCAAAAAATGGAAATTTGATTGACCATTAACCTATACAGAATGTACCATTTATCTACATAGGTTAAACTTGCACATTGCAGTATAATAAATCTACCAAGTGCCATGGTAGTTTAGAATGTGATCACTGAAACAAGAGCAGACATATTGATGCTCGGGTCCCGCCTCAGTGATTTTCAGTCATAACTGCTGGCAACTGGCAAGTCTTCATTACTCGACGTATTATCCGCATTAGTTTTCATAAGTCAGTCTTTCATCTACATTGTCTACTGCATATCTTCATAATATGGGAGAGGGGCTCTGAGCGTACGTGGGTTTAGCACTACTGGGAACTTTTGGTAAATCGTAATGACCGGGGATGTGGCCATGGACTTTATACTATGGCACTTCACTAATCATGGTGGGCTTGGCAAAGCTACCGCCCCACAGTAATGAGCGCTGGCTCTGTATAAAATGCTATCACAGGGAAGACGTTCATTCAACTATGATGGCGTGGGGAGAACCACTCTTATTTATATCTGTCAATGTTTTCGTTCAAAATTTTAAGTTTGCAAACCATGCTCAAAGAAGGTTGGCCGAAGGTCAAAGTTAAGGTTTTAAGTCCCACTGAACAGCCAGCAAAGATGGTCGGCAGAATGGTATTAAATGTGGAGAGAAAGAGGATGAGTCAGTCACCAGTCGTTATATAGTCTCAGGGCACTGGGGAGATCAGGATACCCAGAGACAGAGGAAATCCGGGTGAGACAAGAGGCCCAAGTGTCACAGGAAATGGAGGAAGAACATGCTGAACCAGACAGTAAAAAGACGAAAGCAGTGAAGGAGGTCCTGCTGACAGATGACCAAGAGGATGCCTTGATGGAGTGGATCCGGGATTAACCCAGCATCTACCAGTACAATAAGGGTGAACCGGAGTCCAGTTGCTGCTGTGCCTTAGAGTTCCCTTCGCAAAGGCGAGATTAAGTGCTAAAAAGTCCAATTAGAATTGCAGGGACCTTGCTAGCAGGAGCAGGCTGCTAGCTGTGATGGGTGAACCTTTGCAAGTTTAATACCCTTATTGATGAGATAATATTTCAACATATAACAAGCTATTGTATTTGAAATTCCGCCGAAGAAACAATTTATGCTGTTCTTAAATTCTACATGTGAAGATATTTTATTGGATTTGAAAATGTGCATCAATATGGTTTTGAATGATTGTGTGTAATGGTCTTACATCATGAATTGGTACTTTACATCCAGTGATTTACATATCTTTTAGGTGACATAAAAGTTTAACACAAGTTTACAGTATTCATATTACTTATGCGTAAGGATTTCAGTGCTTTCTTTTCAAACTGAAGACCTTGACCTTTCTCTAAAAAGCATGAGGACCGGCTACAGGAAGCCTACTCTGACATATTTAGTACAGGGGGCCAAGACACACACCAGGTGGCTAGATCCTGAAGAAGTTTGGTTTCCTAAATAAACACATTGTCAGGGTCCTATTACGCCAGTCCTGTTCTGAAAACATACTATTGTGACGTTATCATTGTGAAATATAATGAACAATCTTTCAGTATTTTTAACGTACATACTACTATGGTTTTATTCTCATTTAATTTATTAAAACTGAAGCAATTTCCTAGTCGTTATTGATGTTTTTAATGGTGATCTTGGTCTTACATAATGAATGAGTTAAATGTGCTATTAATTCCGCAAAAGTAAACACAAAACAATGACACATTTTCTAATGAAATGTTACAATTGTGTTTTCACTTGCAAGCCAGGTCCTTTCATGTAGAAGCCATTCAGACCGCAGACATGTGACCGAAGAGAATGATCTGGAACCAAGAGAGACCTCCACAAGGACCCAGAGGAGGGTATAGCACCTCTGGCCAGCACCTTCATGCCTGAACCTTCCACCAACAAGAGAACCAGGAGGGGATCAAGGTGTATGCCCAGCCACTCTCCATTGTATGTTCTATTCTAGCATGACTGTTATAGCACTCAGTCTTCACCATAAGACAGAGTCTAAGTCGCAACTGATCACAACTGCTATGACTGCTCATACATATTGGACAAGATGAGAAAGAGATCTGAAACATCTAGCACTGTGTCCTAGCACCTGGACAGAACCAGCATAAAGGGTCACTGGGGCACTGGATAACCAGAGAGGTATCAAACATCCAGATTGAGATCTAGCCCCAGTTTTAGCAAAAGCCCTTTGAAATGACATGGGTTACCCTCAGAGATTCAGAGAGACACGGAGGAGGAGGATATGAAAAAAAACAACACAAGGAAATGCAACTACAGCAGCAGCTGGGGAAACAGCAACAACTGATACAACAACGAAAGCCACAGACTCTGGTGCTCGATCGTTATCCTGTGAAGTTGCAGGTGAAAATACAGGAGCAAGTCAGAACTACAAGTGCACAAGCTCTAGTGGGAACTCAGTTCCAGTTACAACTAACTGACAAGTCCTTTCCACAGTCCAAAAGTGTTCAGCAGGACGATCACAAACCTTTCCTTCTCGACAACATGGGACATCATATCAATAATTGCAAGCCATTACCAATACACTGTACCAAGAGCCATCAAACCATGGGGCACCTCAGTGCCATAAACATTTTCGTTTTTTTCTGGTTTAGAGAGGTTTATTCTCAGAACTTCACCCAGCATCCACCTTGTTTTGAGATCATGGGAAAACACAGGTTTGGACACGCGACAGCTACCAGAAGGTAACTGATCTGAACATTCTTTGTGTCATATTTATGAGATGCATTGGAATATATTCCTATGGATATTTTTTTTTTAAATGTGATAATTTAATCTGTGGACACTTGGATGTAATATGGCAGCTTTAATGTGTGGGCACCAGACTATGATATGGTTACTTTCGCTGATCAGAAATCTTAGAGCCTTTGGCATATTTCTCTGTTTCAGAGACGTTGACCGACAATAGTAAATATTTTGAAATAAATGAGCAAAAATACCAGATCACAAGCAACTCTGTAAAAACTGTAAAGTGAGACATTTGCCCCCCACCCTGAAGAAATGCCAGTATAAGAAGAATTCACAGGAAGTCACCCACTCTAATGAACTTTCACGAGATGCTGCCATCCCTAATGGTCAGTCTGCTAGTCAAGGCCAAGAGGACGGACAGCTGTTGCAGAGGGAGATATTGGAGCAGTTGAAAAAGGTCACAGACAGGCTAGATGAAGTCAACACCAGGTGGCGGCCACAGCAAGAAATTCAACTCCCAGCAAACTAGAGTTAATTACAGACAGTTTTGTTCAGACTATTAAGTCCCATAAAAAGCCCAAAATGTCATACCAAAAATCAAGTAGTTCGCCCTCAGACACTAAAATCCCAGAGACTGCAACAAAAAGTAGATGCCAGAATTACAGAATTAAAGAAAAAAAAATCAAAATATAAATCCTAGACGGGTGGAAATATTGATGTGCTAGTCAAGGGCAAGGTGCACTGACCTCATGAGGCGGTTCTTGGGGGGGGGGGGGGTAGCCTGGCAACGAGTTACTTATTATCAGTTATCCCTGATCCAATGGATCGAGGGATTTTGTATTAACATACGGGAAGAGCGATCCGGAAGCCGGAAAGATACCACAATCTGATATCTCATGGACCTCATGGAGGACGCAATGGACGTCTCCTGGCAAGGGGCAATGGTGGCTCAAACCATCTATTATGCGAGATGGAGAGGGGGTCTCTCCAGTGGGAGGTTGGCGGATTGACCAGATCTGGAGGGCTCATGCCCGGAAGCATATTTTGGCCATGGAAATTGGGGCAAAAATGAAAAGAAACCCTGGTCCAGCATACATCTTCAAACGAACACGTGTCCATTAGAAGGACCACAAGGTGAATGGTAGACTCAATAAACATATTTGTGCCTTTTGTTTGACTTTATAAAAGCAATTGAATCGTTCAAAGAAAAATTGTCTGGCAAAAAGCCAAAGCTCAAAAAACGAGCAGGCAGCTCCTCATCGTAAGGATGGAGCAGCTGTACAGAAACTGCTAATAGTACTTTTCATGACAAGGTGGTTTCCAACATAACTGATTTATTAAGTAATGTTTAGAGAAATGTGAATGGTGTGAGCGGGGAACACTTCCCCAACTGTTATTAACAATGACGAGTGTCTAACTAAATTTATTTATAACTCTTGTGTTAATGCTCAAAAGACCAGTGCAAAAATGGCCATAATGTCTCTATAGTTCGTGATAGAGTATTCTGGGCTAGTGTGACCCCTGCCCATGACACCTATCAGAAAAAAATTGCAAAAAACTGAATATGTGTGTGGAAACTAGCAAACAGAACCAGAACAAGTCCTGGTCCTTCAATGAACAATGTAGGTCCAACCACAGCTAAGGTCATATTTGGCCCTGGGGACATGGTCATTACCTGGTGGTAATGCAGATGACTATACCTGTGGTATTACAATGGGTACAAGTAATGATTCAGTTACAGCTAAGGTCATATCTGACACTGATAGTGACATTTGTGCTGACACTGCCCATACTGGGCCCAATGACCAGGCCTAATATGGATACTGATATTTTTCACAAGTGTCGTCGTCAGTCTGCAATTTTGGTTTCATTATACTAGGAAATCAAATAATGCCATCAGTTGACGCTGTAAATGACTCCAGGCATAGATCCCTTTCAGATGCTCCACGTTGTCAGATAAACTAATCAGGCAAATTTTATACAAGCTAGGTTACCAGTGAAAAGTCAGCTTAATATACAGGCCTGGCGTGACCATCAAGGAGATTAATGGGATCAACTGCTCTTGCAACTAATACAATTTGGTTTTTCTCTTGACTTTAATAGGGCTTGTGACCTTGTAAATGATGAAGGAAACCACAAATCGTATGTGGATTACCCTTGTGACGTTGAAGCATATATTGCAGAAAAGAAACATTATGATGCTATATTGGGCCCGTTTGATGCAAAATCTATACCAGGTAGTCATGATTCTCCATTTATGACTAGAGCAAAGTCTAACTCTGACAGGCATAGGGTGATCATAGATCTTAGCTGGCCCCTTGGGCATCAGTGAATGCAGGAATAGATAAAAACGCTTATCTTGATACACCCTTCTCTCTTACCTTTCCAACTGTGGATGACATTACCAATGAATTAAAGCATTTGGGCGTGGCACTATGCTTTACAAGGTGGCCATCAACCAAACGTTTTGCCATGTCAAGGTGGACCAGGGGGATAATGACCTCTGCTTAGGTTGGAACGGCCACTATGTTGACACATGTGTCCTGTGCCGGACGTGTCACAGCAGCCAAATATTCCAGCGCTAAAGTGACGCCGTCAGGTATGCATGCATCAGAAAGGTTTCACCATGATAGATTATATAGACAATTACTTCTGGGTTGGCATTCCGAACATCGCATGGATGTCATTTGAAGCGTTCTTGGAACTAATGATGCAATTAGGTCTCACAGTTAGTGACAAAAACTAGTCAGTCCTGTGACACAGGTCATGCGCTTGGGTCTCCTGACTGACACCACACAAGGTACCATTTCTATCCCACCAGCAAAGTTGAATGACGTCACAGACACAGGGATGGGGTCTATTACAAGCAATCTATTACTTTGCCTAGTACTAGTATTACTATTACTTTTCAAAATTTTCAATCCATTACTATTACTTCACAATCTATTACTTTTATTACTTTCTATTACATTTGTACCGGGACCATGAAAACATGTATATTTTAAGCATTTATTCATCTTTCAATTAAACAAAAACTATGAAACTAAAACTAATTAAAACACACTCATAAACTATACTGTAGGAGACAAAAAAAGTTCATCTAAGAAAAACATATACTATTAACACTGAGCTTAAAATATAGTTGTTTATCATCCTAATCATGCCCTTGTTATATGTAGATGAAAAACATCAAAACATTTATGACATAAAAATCATTAGATTAATAAACCAAATTCTTTGTTCTAAGTTTATGTTTTGATTTACTTTTAGGTTTTAACTACATACCTTTAAATGAGTTGTAAGGTTCGAAGAACTATTATCATTGTAAGAGATCTTTGAAGAGCATAATTTACACTCTGCTTTCAAAATAGCACCAGAACCTTCATTAATATCTTTGCTAAAGTGTGTTGACAGCTAATTAGAAAGGAATTTAAGTTACACAAAGAAGTTAATTCTGATTGGCATAATTAGCACATGACTTACAAGATAGAGCATAAAATAATAGAGGCAACTGTTGATACCAATCAAGAGGTAATCCCCTTAACATTTCAAAGGTTTCAAACAAAATACCAATCTCTTTCATTTGCTATACAAAGAAGTTGTTTGCAATTGGCCTCAATAAACTTACCTGTGTCATTGAAGGTGTCACTCCTGAGTAAGTACATAGAACTTGCAATCAATCTTTTGTTAAATAAGATGTAAGAAATGCAATTTAATACACAATTCTTATGTCCATTAATTCAAATATTAAAAGAGTTAAAGAACAAAGAGGTGTCTGTTGTTCTAATTTCCCTTTTTTAAATTTGTAACCACATTTTATTAAAAAAACATTTTAGCTATAAAAGAAGAAATATCATAAGAAAAATTCTCCATTAAACATTTATGGGAAAAGAAAATAATTATAAACAGAAAGAGAAGACTAAAGTCCAAAATTGTTTTTTTTACACTCAATCTTGTTCTTTGTTGAATCTCTCAACAAATTAGCTGTAACTGATACCTAAAAGACTTTGTAGGAAATTTATAGATGCCAGATGAAATTAATTAAAAATTAATTATGGTAATTTAATAATAAACTATAAGTATTTATGAATTTGAATGTAAAAAATATCTAGAATATTCTTAAATACAGCTTGTAAATAGTGATACATGCTAAACCTTTAAACCCAAACAATATAATAATATGCTCATTTCAAAAAAAAATTTTTGTGTCCAACATTAAAATAATAAATGAATGTTTTATTTTGCAAACTTATGACCACATTTGAAATGAAATTTTAATGTAATAGAAAGTAATATAAAAGTAATAGACTAAATCTATTACTTTCAATCTATTACTATTACATTCCCATCGATTACTATTACTATTACATTTCAGTCTATTACATTTCTATTACATTTTATTGCATCTATTACATTGACACCATCCCTGCACAGACGTGGTGCATCTGTGGTCAACTAAAGACATCGCTACAAAACGTCAACTGCAATCAATCTTAGGTCTTCTTTTGTATGCCCCTAAATGCGTAAAGCCTGCGAGGGTATTTCTGAACAGGATGTTGGAGTTGTTGGGATCTGGTCATAGGCGTCTAGAAAAATTGCTCAATCCTGACTTCAAAAGAGACCTAAGATGTTTTGCTAAGTTCTTGCCTATTTACAATGAGGTTTCACTATATGACCACAAAGACACTGACATGACGCTTAAACTTGATGCCTGTTTTACAGGTTTTGGGGGTCATTCTTGGGAGTGTGTTTACCATCTCCCAATAACCAGGGGCTTCTAGAATTGGACAAAAGTCCACTTAGAAATGGTCAATATTTTGCTAGCCATAAGACTCTACAAAATCTAATGGACTGCCAAGAGAATACACATTCATTGTGATAATGAGGCAGTCCTGACAGTTCTGATGTCTAGCAAAACGTGTGATCTGTACTTCTGAAACATCTGGTATGCAGATGCTGACATCGACCTGCAGTAAGTGCACATCTGTGGGGTTGCATACACATATTCCAAAACCTGTGTGGTTGCCTGTTTCATATGATATGCTGGACATTTATCCAGAATTGTAGTGATTTTATTATTATTGGATTGTTATAATATTGTTCAGCCCTTGTAATTGTGACTGTGAGATATTGAGTCTTATGTTGTAATGCAGGGACCTATGTTGTATGCTACACGATACTGATAGATTCTACACTTTGTGTTTTACAGGGTGAAGCCCTCACAAAATTGTCAGCCAAGGCGTTTCAACCAAAGATCCACAAGGCTTACAGCCCAATGTTTAGGACATTTATTGCCTTCTATATATTTATTAAGTCCTGCATTGAAAATGTGAATGTAAAAGTGGTGTTTTTTTCATTTGTAGAGTGTTTAGTTACAAATGCTGTTTCACCTTGTAAGATTGCAAATTATGTGTTGGCCATCAGGGTCAATTTTGTCCTATATGATCTACCTATTTTGGTCTTGGACCATTCTAAGATCAGATATTTTATTAAAACAGTCAGAATCACTAGATCTCCCTCAGTGAGGTCCAACAACATTATTACAATTTCTAGGTTAATTGTTTTGTCCTTGGCTTGTGACACTATCGCCTGTGGTAAGGTTTTCAAAGCCGCCTTTCTGTTAGGCTTTTTTGCCTTTTTAAGGCTTTGCAACTGGACCCCCCAATCCTATCTCCACCTTTGATCATACTAGACACTTTGCTGGTCAGGATGTATTTTTAAGCGCGAGTCTCGCTAGAGCTTGCGCTTCTACAGATCACTTTTTTTTCGGTCTCCGGACTTCGATAAAATTTACCTGTGCATTCTAAATTTCCCTCTCTTGCTCTCCAATAGCTAAAAGAACACATGTCCTTTTGCCTTTTTGCATATCCTTCTTGCATCGGACTTTCAGAAATTGTGACACAGAGTGATGACTATTTGTCTGCTCAGTGAAGTTAAGTGGTGATGGGCTATGTTAGTATTTGGATGGGTGACCGTCTCAGTTCAGGACCAGCCGTGGGATGTATCTAAGTTGGAATTTTTTTCTGTCATGAGACTTTCGTAAATTCTAGTGCACTACTCTTGTCTCTGATGGTTTTGCGCTCGTGCTAGTGGACCAAAACACCCGTTGGCCTTGTTTTACTAGAAAATACTTGAAATTAATGATTAAATGGTCGATGACAATGCAATTTCGAGACAAGGTACAATGCATTACCCTCCCACAGTTGGTGACTGTACTCATTTGCCCTTACAGAGCTGTCAAGAACCTATGTGAACTATATATATATTTATGTAGCTTTTTTTAATTTCAAATTCCAACACACCAAGGCCTTTTTCCAGAATGATGAAAAGAATCAATCTGGGTCTTGGTTTACAGTCAAATTACTTTACCTTCGCAGGTTGGGCGCTACATTTGCGTACAATGCACACATTCCAATACAAGAAATTAACAGACATGGTACATGGTCATCAGACTGTGTTTGGCAATATATTCAGTCTTATCATTCTTCAGGGGAGAAGCTGGCTTATGCCTTACCAACGTCTATAAATGCTTTAAAGATATTGTCCCTACTGCTGGGTTTGAATGTTTTTGCCATACTTGTAATATCATTGGGTTTTCATGTAAACAACGATTTAAACCTTATTTTATTGTAAACGCAGGGGGTTCCTTCCTCCTTTGGCAGTCTAGGGGGTGGTGGTCTGACCTTAGTCAAAATTTGTGAGGTTTTTGTTAAATTTGTCCCTGGCCAATTAAGTGACATCTATGACGCCGCTTCTGCTGGGTTGAAGGTCATCCAAGGGGTCATATTCTTAGGTTATTTTAACATGTTCATGTCATTATACATAAATTTAGAATCTTCTATTATGAAGTTGTAATATGTATTTAATAAACTGGACACTTTGATACAATATGACAACTTTAATGTGCCGACACTTTTATATAATGTGATTATGATAGTATCGTAAGTTTATTATAAAGTAACATAGCCTAACATAGTCTTTATGAAGTATTTTTAGTATTTTGATACAAATTTTCTTACTTATTTTCTTACTTACATAATATTGTATTTTTTATCCATAAAATGCATGTCATAGTCTAGCAGTGTATATACTGTTGAGTTACATATTTGTCTCTTTTTTACATGATTTGGTGTTTAAAAAATGTAATATTTCTGTGTACTGATGGAACCTGAAATACAAAACTTCTGGTGACAGACATTTTAACTTTGTCTTGGTGGAATGTGAAATGCAAAACTTCTGGTCACAGAAATTATAACTTTTGGTTTGGTGGAATCTGTAATGCAAAATTTCAACTCACAGGTCATTCCCCCGGGAGGACCAACCAATTGCAATAAAAGATAGCAATTGGGATTAATATATATTTTATTACTACTAAAAGTTGTAGTTGTTACAAAAAAGTTACAATGTATACTATACAATGAATAACCATTTGTTTAACGTCATAACAACTAGTAACATTTCACCTCAAGGCTAATGAGTACCCACTATATGACATTTACAGTTAAGGGGTACTTGTTAACAGGCATGCATCTAGTATAAGTAAGGAGGGACCCACCCTGCAATTGCAAATTGACCAAATATTTCTGTCATCAAGTACACTAACAAAATTTTGAACAATAAACAAAGTGCAGTTGCAACCCAAGTTTGCAACCGCATCAAAAGAATATTGAAAGACAAGTTTAAGCATATATGATGTAGAAGGATAAGTTGCAATTGCAAAGCGGGGCCAATAGACCAAATAGCAGAAAGAAAGATGAAACAGACCAAATAGAAACTTTGTACATTTTACTGCAAAGTGCAAGAGTAAGATGCAAGTATACGCCTGATACTTGTAATTTATATATGTACAGGAAGTAGAATTGGCCATAGAGGTGAAATATATGTAAAAGAGTGTTAAAAAGGTTTGAAATATGAAACATTGTCCACCAAACAGCCAAGCCTATGTAAGTAGGGCTCGTTGGAAAGCTGAAGCCACAGGAGAAGTAGCTTGAGGTGTAGATTTAATATATTTCCATACACTGTCGGACTGCCAAGTGCCATGATGCATGATATGGTGAAGGGGGACACCTTGGTGAAAGGCCCAAGTGGCCCCAGATCGCCTAAAGTCATGAAATTTGAAGTGTGGGTGAAAGCCCAAAAGCTGAGACACTTGTTTAAGGTGCTTCCTGGCTACAGAATCAGTAAGAGGCACTACACCACGTTTCGTGGAGCGAATGAACAGTGGAGAGTTATTATGAGCAGGTGCAACTGCAAGGAGGGCTTGTAAAGCTCGAGAGGGACACAATGGTGATCTACCCAGTGATGGAATGGCAATGGTGTGTATGTCTTTTCTGTTCTGAATGGTTTTCGACCATTTAACTACAATGGTAGCCCCAAGTTCTGAGAAAATGATATCTCCTCTGGCCAATTGTCTTGAAGGGTCGAAAGAATTAATGGTGTGTGGTAGCATATTGGAAATACGCATGAAGGAATAAAAAGCCAATAAATATAAAGCAGTGAAAACTACTGGGGAATCCAGCGATCGTGTGATGTGAATAATCTTTTGCAAGATATCAGTGGTAATAAGTTGGTGAGCAGTTGGGTTGAGGGGTCTGTTAATCTTCAAAGACTTGTGAAACAAATGTATCTGGTCATGTTGAAATGGATTGGTTTCTAAACCATGAATAATGAACTGAGACCTAATGCCAGCCATATGATTGGCTATATTTGACTGTGATAAGCCATTTTGAGCCAAGAATTCCATAAACATGAGTAGAATATGATGACTAACCTTTGTATGTGACAGCCCAGCTGCCACCAAGAAGCCCAAGAAATCCCTGAACATACGTATGTATGTACGCTGGGTAGCAGGTCTAAAGGCCACAGCTAGTTGTGCTGCAGAGGTGGCTAGCTGGGCTGCCACTGGAGACGTGTCTGAAAGAATAAGATTATATATCAAAATTTAAGGCAAATAAGTCAGCATGTGTGTTGACCCATATAAAATTGGGTAAATATTGCTTTAATTTCCTCTCAGGGTCAGATATAATTGTCCATCTGGACAACAGATCTGCTATACCGTTGTATTTGCCTGGAACATGAGATATTTGGAGTTGAATGTTGAAAATAGAGGTGAGAAGCCAGATATTACGACTACAAGTAGCCAAGAATTCATCTTTAGTTCTGCCTGAATTCAGGACCTCAACAACAGCAAGGTTGTCACAATTTATTTGGATTTTCTTATTCTTCCATGCATTTGCCCAAACTTTCAGTGCAACCACTACATTTAACATTTCCAACTGTGTTATGTGTAAGTTTGGAAATTTCCCAGATAGTGGAAGAGCATAGACCATTTGACCCCAAACGCCACCCATTCCTTGAAGAGAGGAATCTAAATGTATGGTATGGTCAATAGGTTTGGTGTCGTAATATGTAACTCCATTGTATTGTAAAAGAAAAGTATTAAACCAGTTAAGATCTTTATAGAAAGAACTGGTGAGATGAAATTTGTTATTTTGACCTTGTGACCTAAGTATTTGCAACATACGGTTCAAAAAAAACCTTACAGGTTTTATACATTTAGTAATATACAGTAACGAGCCTAATAGGGACTGAAACTGGTTTTTTGTACAGGTCTTTCTGTAAACCCAAGATTTACAAATATGTCTGATATCTTGTAGTTTATCCGGAGGTACGGATATGGTTCTATTAACCGTATCTACCAGAATACCTAAGCATACAACTTGAGTAGATGGCTCAACCAGTTTGGATTTACTGATTTCTAGGCCAAGGTCTTGTAATAAAGACAACAAAAATTTGTACAAATCATGTATTTTTGAGGGTAAGCCGACATATATGAGGTCGTCAATGTAATTAAAGAGTGCATTATGACCATTTTGTTTCATGATGTATCTAATGGCATCGGAGCACCGCTCAAAAAATCCAGATCCGAGTCGAAATCCGAACGGCAAAGATCTGTCCAGAAACAGGTTTTTATGATGTATACCTAAGAGATCTATTTCGCCCGGATCAATACGTAAATGTCTAAATGCTCTGCTAATGTCGACTTTATACAATAAGGACCCTGGGCCTAACAGTTTAAGTTTTTCTATAATATGGTCTACAGATGGATATTGCAAAGTGAAATACGTATCTAAATAACGAAATTTATGTATGGCGGTATTTACTGCAGCCCCTTTAGGCCAACTTAGATCCATTATTGTACGTCTTTTAGCAGAATCTTGTTTTTCTCTGGTCATAAGAGGTGACACATGAACAGGAAATGGTAACTGATAAAAAGGTCCATACATGGCCCCATATTTTAATTCTTCTGCAATATAAGCATCTACATGTTTTACATGTTCGATTGCAGATGCATGATTTTGACATGAAGATAATAATGTAAAGTTACGGTCAAAATTTAGAGGGAATCCGAAACTTATAAGGTCGACCAATTGTTGGTCCCAATATGTTGTTAGATGTTTTGCCCAACTGTCAGGATTAGGCTGAGTGGCCACAGGTATTCGAGCATTTAAGAAATTTGGAACCCCTGTGTGCCTAATTATTTGATGTGCCTGTAAAATATCTGGAACAATGTGCCAATGCACTTCCGGACCATTGTATGTGTGCAAATTATTTACAGGAATATATCCAAATTCGTTACCATTTTGTTGAATACAAGCCTGACGATCAGTGCTGTTATGCCTATTCTGCCAAACATATAAAGGAATAATCTCCGTATTTGCAACCGTACTAGCAATTTTTTGATGCTCATGCTTTGATAATTGAAGTGTATGACATACAGGAAAAGCATCCGATTGCTGTGTCTGTGTTGAGTATTTTGGGGATATATTCTTGTTATTTGGCTGTTGGGCTACTGATACATTCTTTTCACCCCTTTGGTATGTATTTACCAAACTTTCCGCCATATGAGCTTGAGCATTAGCTATATTTTCCATACATTCTACTGAATCAAGATCAGTCATGGCATTTTGTTGTGGTTCATTTTTTGACCCAATGTCGTGGGGAAGGGATGGTGCAGTGTGTCTGCTTGTATGTTTGTGCATTTGCTTTGGACCACATCCCACCCTGCCATCCCCCAGCTGATGAAGTACAGGCTTCAAATTTCCCTCTGCATCCGTTTGCAATGGCTGAAATCTGTTAAACAGAGGGACTATAGGTTCATTTTTAAAAACCCTTGGTGTGTCCCCATTTTTTACCCGTTAGACAGCTGGGTAAGAGGAAGGGGGGGTGTGGCCATCATGGTGTATACAAACCTTGGAAGAGGTAACTGTTTTTTCATTCGCACTAGTCCGGCCGGCAGTGACGATGCGAGCAAGTTTATTTGGAAATGGTGCATGGGACTTGTTGTTAGAAGGTGAAATTTTTAGTACCTGGGCGTAGGTACGGTCTCCCCTAACTGTCTGAAAAGCTTTTTGATGGTGAAACCAAGCTAAAGCTTGAGATTTGGTTACATTTCTTTGGAATTGATACTCCTGTTTTGAAGTATGACTGTTCCAAATATATCTAGAATTGTAAGTAAGGGGGGATGACCCTTTTTTTTTTGACTGTTTGTTTTTCTGTCTACATTCATTTTCCATATATGGAAGTGACTTGCCATTTTTTGTATAACAATGTGCACAAACATGACGGTAAATAGTGCCTTTGGTTTCATGAGTTGTCGAATGTACACAAGTCCCTGAATTAAAATACTGACAAATCATGGACTTTCCTCCCGCACCCCGTTAAGAAGTATTTTTTGTACCATTGAAAGCAGTTGAAGGAATATGTCTCTGTGCGTGCGCCCTGCGAATACGGTCAATTTTTTCTACTTGAGTAAAGTTCTGGATCTCTCCCTGTTCCATACGACAAAGGAGTACGGCATGGCTGGCTTTAGCTGCAGACCATGAGAAATCATTGGAATCGTCTAATAATGAAATGAGATACTCAAGCATGGCTTCCTTATTGTTTTGACAAGCTTCATCTCTCATGGATCTGCAGAAGCCAGCCATCCATTGACCCATGGTCAACTGATCATATGATACCCTTTCTTTTTGATTCCCAGCCAAAACGTACTCATGTGGCCACTTTACTTTATTCTTTACAAAAACTTCTACTGAACTCCCTCGTTGTGATTTATTTTTACAATCTACTGTACCTGTTTTGTTGAGTTGCTGTAACTCTTTAAGCCTATCCTCCACCCCTTGTTGTATGTGTGCATTCGCCCGTATTTGTTGGAGTGTAGATAACCCCTCAGTACAAAGAGGAATACTGTGTGAAGTACTAGGTGCCACATGGGAATACTGGTTGTTTTCAGTATTTTTGTGTACGTTTATGGTGTTTTTCCCTCTGCTCCCAACGCTTCTGCCCTTAATTTTTTGTTTATCAGATGTTTTCTTGGGTTGTTTCCCTTCCAATTTTGTCAACCTATCTGAAATAGTACTTAGTTGAGACAAAATCTGGTGGTTAACTAACGCCTGAACATCCTGAGAATTGTTTTGTTGGGCAGAACTGGTGGAAGCTTCGGGTTCAAACCTGTTAAAGGAACGGACGGGGTTGCTCGCATCGTCACTGTCAGTTTCATTTACAATGGCACTACAATCGAGGTCACTGTCAGACGAAGAGTTTTGCGATTCTTGCTGAGACATAGCCAAAGTCTGAGAACCCAGCAAGTTCGTTATAAAGTCGTTATCATTTGAAATCTGTAATTGTACAAGTACTTCAAGACTATCACTCTTTGCTGACCGCAAGTTATATTTCTTTTTCTCCATATATATTCGTACTAAAAACCCTATAAAAACACTTGGTAAATAACTAAAAGTACATTCGACTAAATATATGAAGAAAAAGAAATAAATTTTTTACAGTGTTACCCCTTCCAAGAGCAAGTTGCAAATGGAAGAGGGGTTGAAATTCAATAGGCCAGGAAAAGTACACTGGCCAATGAAATGACAGATTACAAACAGCATGGTGATGCATACTAAATGTTAAAGTTAAGGTTCTCCCCAGGGAATGACCTAGTTGACACCAAGGTATCAACCCGCAATTTTAACTTTGGCTTAGTGTAAGCTGCAATTGAAATACTATATATGTTGGTCAAGAATACATGCATTTATATAGGGTCACATTAAGGTCAGTTGGAAATGTGTCTCCCTTTATGTGATGTCTAAGTGAGTCCATGCCAGTATAACTTTAAGATGTGGTTTTATATGTGAAAGTTTAACAATTTGGTCTGAATTATTCTTTGTGGATAATTTGAATGGTTCTGAAAAGGGCTTTTTTGTTTGACAAACCCCATAACTGCACAGGTAACAATAATTTAGTCCTGAGGAACAGCTGCTACAGGACACATAAATCTATTAGCCATTATTCAAAACGCATTTTAGACCTCCCTCTTGGCACAAGAAAGTCTAGTTGAATATTTTTTGTCATTTGGCGAACCGTGGGAGCTGAAGGGCTACATCACCCATGTTCTTAATGCAAAGGCATCATCTCCAATCTGGAACTAAGGCATGTCTTTGTGGTCCCTAGGTTGTAGGTCATCTTTGGCAAACCTATGGATACATCCAAAATAGTCCTTCTCAAGTCACAATCAATAAAGATCTGTATTTCAGAGCAGGAACATCAACCGAACTCAATATCAGGAACTTGTAGATGGAATTTACCAAGGCAAGGAGGATGGTGGGGTGGAGACCCTTGTTGTAGCAAACATATTCTGCATACTTTAGACAGCTAATTTATACATATTTCCCATCATTTACCCTATTTTATGATGAATAGTCCAGCGACTAATAAATTAGGCAGCAAATCAGCAAATTTCCTTCACTTTGGACTTTACATAACTTTCTCTGCATACTCTTCGATTATAATTTCACAGCATTCCCTTATCATCATGGGTGTGGTGAGCTACACAGAAACCATATAAAAAGTCTTCTAAGTTCCCCCTCTGATAAGATATTTCAATATGATGACAAGTGAAATTGTAATACTGATTGTCTTTGTGTACAATATGTAATTTTTCTCAGTATGGGGAGCCAGTCTTGGCAGTTGCTCACAAAACATATCTGGATCCACACCATGTCTGGATCCACCCTGATCAATTTTTTGTAACTGGTAATATCTTCAGTCTGTCATCAGCCTGTCATAATGATCATAGTCCAGCCTTTGGGCAACCTAGCACTTGACCTAGAACCTCCTCTGCCTGGGTATGTTCCTCCAAACAGTTTCTCTGACATGTAGTTCAAGCAGTGGCTGTATCAGTCTCCATCTTTGTAATTGTATCATTTGAATATAGCTGGTATGAAATATAAACACACCTCACACACTCACATATATTTCATGGATTGCCTTGACTCATTTGTATCTTGTCGCAATCATAAGGCTGTGGTAGATATTTGTACAAACTCTGCCCATGGACCTTTGTGTTTTCATTTTGAACTAGAAAAATGTTTTGCTAATAAAAAACAAAGCGTCCTCAAAGGTTATAGGATATTGAATAAAGTAGAAAAGCTTTTTGAAAAGAAAAACATGCAGTGCTGAGAGAAGAAGTGAAAGAAAGCAGAGTGTGACAGTTTTGTGTTCTATGATCATAAATTGTGAAAACTCAATTTAATTTATGCTTTATTTTGTAAGAAGAGTAGTTTTAAAGGAGATATAAGGCAAAAACAGAAATCTGCTATTTTATGACCCCAGTTTAACCCATAAGAGGGGGTCAGGAGTTAAACCTGACCAGCTATATAGACTCCCCAAATATGGAATTCATTCTAAAGCTGTAAAAACAACAATAAAGCAGATATAAGGCAAAAAGAAAAAAAATCTGCTTTTTATGAGCCCAGTTGAACCATAATGTGGAGTATTAATGGGGGGCAAGGAGTAAATCTGACTGGCTATTTAGACTGTCTGTATATGCTTTCCTATTCCCTCTCAATACATGCTAAAGCTGTAAAAGTAATAACAGAGACATAATTCTAATTCTAATAGTATTTTTATAGTGCCTAATCTCTATCCAAAGACAGACTCTAGGCGCACCAAACAGAAGCAAAAAAACTGTAATCATAAACCTGAGGCATAGCAAGGGTCAGCGCCATGGAGAGAAATGAGGGAAAGCAAAAGTCAGGGCGGGTATGCTTGTGCGAAGAGATAGGCTTTGAGCTTCCTTCTGAATGAGTGGAGAGAAGTGGCCGAACGTACATCATCAGGCAAATCATTCCAAATCTTTGGAGCGTCATAAGCAAAGCTGAGGCCGAAATGCTTAGAAGACTTATATAGTGAGGTGGCGAAGTGGGGGATCTCAAGGAACACACCATCAGCTTGGCTTTTGCGTGTGTTGTAGACACTTTGTCTGGGTTTAAGAAAAGGTGCAAAATATCTTGGTTGACCACAATTTAGGAACTTATACACCAGTAAAGCAGTCTTAAATATGGAGCGTTGTTCAATAGGCAACCAATGTAGAATCTTCCTAACAGGAGTGATGTGTGAGTACTTGGTGGTGTTGGTGACAATTCTAGCCAGACTATTTTGAACACATTGCAGCTTACAAAGATCAAGAGCTGAGAGACTTCTAAACAAGGAATTACAGTAGTCGACTTCCAACCAGAGCATTCGCAGCCATAAGGGCAGCATGATGTGTGAGGTAACCTCTGAGATGCCTAAGATCCCTGATTTGAGCAAAACAAGACTTGTAGATATTTTGGACATGCCTCGAGAAGGAGAAATCACTATCAAACCATACACCGAGGTTCCTGACTACTCCGACAGGAGAGAGGAAATTGCCAAGAATGTTAACTGGAATGGATTTGTTGAGTTTTTCACGGTGAATTTTTGAACCAAAAACAATGAATTCGGTTTTATCAGGGTTGAGCTTCAACTTATTTGCAGATAACCACTTTTTGACATCCTCCAGGCACCTTTCCAACCTGTCAAAGGCATGAGACACATTCTTATGTGTGAGATGAACATATAACTGTGTATCATCTGCATAAAAGTGAAAACCTATGCCGGGATGATTTTGAATGACTTTGCTGAGGGGAGTAGTATATAAGGAAAAGAGTATAGGACCTAGGACAGAGCCCTGCGGTACTCCACACAGGAGCTTCTTTGCACCAGACAGAATAGAGCCAATCTTAACGCATTGCAAATGATCAAAGAGGTAGGACTTAAACCATTCCAAAACTACGCCACC
Source organism: Sabellastarte sp. h YS-2021 (assembly GCA_964017235.1). Lineage (NCBI taxonomy): Eukaryota > Metazoa > Annelida > Polychaeta > Sabellida > Sabellidae > Sabellastarte > Sabellastarte sp. h YS-2021. The sequence continues at coordinate 146,911,474 of OZ024928.1, forward strand.
AACGCCAAACCAAGAACTCAAACATCCTAGGAGTGTACCATGGTCAATTGTGTCAAAAGCTGCTGATTGGTCAAGCAGCACAACAGCAGTGGCCTCACCACGAGCCAGAGCAAGGTGGACATCATTTTTGATTGACAGCAGTGCAGTTTCGGTTGAGTGACCTAACTTATAAGCTGACTGCTTGACACTCTCAAGACCATTTGAACAGACATAGTCGTTTAATTGGGAGGCGACCACACGCTCGACAAGTTTGGAAATGAAGCACAGGCCTGACACAGGTCTGTAATTCTTGAGATTGTCAGGTGGTAGTGAGGATTTTTTTGATCAGTGGAGTGACAACAGCTTTTTTAAAATCAGCAGGAACAACACCTTCAGACAGAGAACAATTAACAAGTTTGGTGATTGAAGGTACAATAATGTCAAGACATTCCTTGACCAAAAAGGTGGGCCATGGGTCCAACAAACAGGATTTAGTTGGTGATTTCATAATTGCCTTTTGGATTTCATCAGAAACTTCATTAAATGAGTCAAAGCTGGGTAGGTCTGAGGGTGCAGGTAGGCTGAAAGAGTCAGTGCTGGAAAATGAGTCCCTAATCTTGGTAATTGTTTCTGAGAAATAAGTCACAAAACGGTTTGCAAGACACTCTTTTGACTGATGAGAAGGGAGTAAGCTTTCGCGATCGGAATGTAATACAGTACGTATCACCTGCCACAATTTCTTGGAATCCTGAGCGTTTTCTTTGACAAGACTTCTGTAGTAATTGGATTTATCTTTATTTACTAGTGAATTACAACGGGCAATCTGCTTTCGCAATCTGGCTCGATTTTGTGGTGATTTATTCTTCCGCCATATGCATTCAAACTGGCGCCTGACAGCCTTAGCCAGCAGATAAGAATCTGAGAGCCATTTAGCAGGACCCTTGATGAAAGTGCGAGACACTTCAGGAGCGTGTTTGTCTAGCAACTCTTTAAGGTCCGTTGTATACTGCTCATAAAGAACAATAGCAGTACTACCAGGGCATTTGACAAACGAACAGTTTTCCAGATCACTCCGGAGACAATCCATATTTATCCTGTGAAACATCCGAAAGGTAACAGTTTTTGATGTAGGTATAGAAGGGTTGGTAAAATCAAGTTGACCCAGCACTAGGGCATGATCTGAAATAAAATCACTGACCCGAACATTTGAAACAGCACTGGAATCATTGGGAGTGAGGATGAGATCGAGAGTATGACCATGTAGGTGAGTTGGTTTATGAACATGTTGATTGATATTGCATGATTCAAGGCAATTGAGAAACTTTTCACTGTCTTTGGAGATTGCATCCACATGTATGTTAAAATCGCCACATATCAAGAAATTTTGACTCAGTGAAGATAGGTACTCAAATAAACTGAAAAATTCCTCACAAAATGTATCAGAACATGAACCAGGAGGCCGATAAACACAGGCTATCGCAAAAGCTGGAGAACCAATGGTAATTGCTATATTTTCAAATGATTCATAGAAAGGACTATCAACTATTTTAAAATGGATGTTGTGGTTTACAAAAAAAGCCAACACCACCACCGCGGCCATGCGCACGAGGTCTGTGACACAATTTGTATCCTGATGGTGTTATTGAGCGAAGCAAACTGTCGGTTTCATTTGGTCTTATCTGTGTTTCTGTAATGCTGAGTAGATCCAATGATCGAGAAGACACAATGTCAGCAATAGTGGGGCCTTTATTTCGAACAGAACGACAGTTGATCACACCAAAAGAGACAGGACCGGGATTTAGTGAAATATCTCCACATAATAAAAGTAAAACAGAAAAGCCTCTGAAATTGGTAGTAGTAGGAAAATTTTTTGACATTACGGCAACAGCTTGCCTGCCTAAAAGAACGAGGGAGGAGTAGACTAGAGCCGTGGGCAGTCTTTGTGATATAGAGCTCCGTACCCTTGCGTCTTATGTTTATGGAGAAAAGACACAGTAGAATCAGACAGTATAAAGTGTACATTTCTGAGCAAGGACAGTGTACATACTCCGGCAGCCTTAAAGAAAAAGGACCGTGGGACATAAGGTAAAATGACCAAAACTGCTATTTTTATGACCCCAGTTTGACCCAAAGGGGGGGGGGGGGGTCAGGGGGTAAATATAACCAGCTAAATATACTCTCCCCATATGGTTTCCCAATACCTTTCTATACATTCTAAAGCTGTAAAAGCATTAAAGATGAGATATAGGGCAAAAACACAAAATCGGCTACTTTATGACCCCAGTTTGACGCATGGGGTCAGGGGGTAAATCTGACCACTTATCTAGACTCTCCACATATGGTTTCCCAATACCTCTTAATACATTCTAAAGCTCTAAAAGAAATAATAAAGGAGATATAAGGCTAAATGTCAAAATCGGCTAATTCAAGACCCTCATTTGACCCTTACAGGGGGGTCAGGGGCAAAATTTTACTTCATATGTGTATGAAATGACAAGCCTCTGATGTAAGTAGATTTTGCTGAGCGGCGATGAGGGATGGTTGTACCTAAAAACGATTTTTTGATCATGTGACCTTGATAAAGATTAAAGGTCAAATTTAAGCATGTGGAAATATTTTCCCACGCCTAAGGTATAGAACTGCCAAATATGGTTAGGAAACTTCCAATAATAAGGGAGACATTTAAAGGAGACAATAATGCGGCGACAGCGAGGAAACTGAAGCGAAAACAAATAAGTGCCAAATGATCATGCCATTTAACAGGATTGTCTGAAAGACTGATTTGCAGTTGATGGTGCTGTGTTGACATGGATAGATTCTTACCTTAACAATCGCAATATGAACATTTTTCTAAGGCTTTCTAAGGCTTTCCAACTCCCTTTTGGAGTCCCCCAAGGTTCAGTTCTAGGTCACTGTTTTCTTACTCTTCACACTACTTCCCTTAGTCAAGCAATTTCACGTTTTAAGGTCACACACAATCTCTACACCAATGACATCCAAATATACTTGGCAAAAGACTCTAGGAATTTTGAGTCAGGTGTATCAAAGTTGACTGAGTGACTTGTTTCTGTTCTATTGAGTTGATGAACAGTGTGAAATTGAAACTTAATCCTGGCAAGACTGAATTCATCGGCGATAAACATACCAGATAGTCACTTATGCTAAAACTTCCTGTTAAATTTTCTCAAAGCTCTATAACACCACCAGAGAAAATAAGAAACCTAGCTATTATTTTTGACCCAGAAGACACCTTTGACAGTCATGTAGGTAAGGTTTGTCGTGCCTGCTATTATCACCATAGTGATTTGCGATGTGTCTGTAAATTTGTAACTGTTGACTGTTGAGTTCTTCTGGCAAATGCTTTGGTTTAGTTAGACTATTGCTATTCCCTACTGTATGGGATCAGCAAAGACAACGTTGCTAAACTTAAGAAAGTTCAAAATGTGCTGTGCCATTTTGTTTTCATATTGGACAAAATGAGTCATGTCAAACCTAACCTAAAAACTTCACTGGCTTCCCATTTCATATCGTATTCTATTCAAATACAACCTCCCTATATTTAAAGTCATAAACATCTCCCAGCCCCCCTGTTTGTCATCCCTGATTAAGTCTAGTAGTCGCAAATGTGGAAACAGATTATCAGTTTCCTCAGTCCATCCCAGGAAGGTCACCGGCAGATATGGTTTTGCCACTGCTGCGCCGGTGGAATGGAACAGGCTCCCATTTAGTGTCAGATCACAACAGACCATTTCAACTTTTAGAAGCCAATGTAAGACTTTTTTTATTTATTAATATTTTTTTATTCACATAAACAACATACACTGACGACACATGATAGTACAATACATACATTACTTTAAAACATTACATCACATATATTACAACACAATATATACCGACATTACATTAGACATTACACTACATACATTAGAATACAATTAGGCTACAGTGTTTAGTGTTTTTTATTGAAACATGGTCATCAGGTAGTTTCTTACTTCTGCTACAATATTCATTTTTAATAAATACTTTTACAATGTTAGTGAGTTATTTTTAAACAACCCAAGATTTTTAAATAACCCAACCTAAGACTTAACCTGTAGCTTATCCAACACCTTAGTCACCTCCCCCCCCCCCCCCCCCCCCCCCGGCAGGTGCTTGCTGGGTTATAATTTTGCTATGGTTAATAACTGTCCTTTTTTGGGTTTCCAGTGCATTGGAGGATGTTCGTCAATTTATTATTATTATTATTATTTACTTACTAATACCGATGGAGACAATTTTCTGATGAATGTAGGGTAAACAAGAAATGTCATTGGCGATTGGTCATCTGCGTTTTCCATAATCGGGTGAGAGGGAACACGTTCAATCAAACCAGTGAAGGCGTACACTCGGCATCACCAGCTGAACCAGAAATCTAACTGGTCGGTGTTAAAAGGACAACTTAAAATATATTACTTTACCTTTATTTGAGCCTTTTTTTGGAGTCTTGGTATAATATCAGACAACCTGTTTGACGTGAGACAAATCTATTAGAGTAAGATTGATAAATGAATGATTTTGCTAACAATATATTTGACATTGGACCACAACACAACAGTGCTTAGAACATTACAATGATCATGTATGTCATCAGGGTTATCTCAAATGTTAAATACATTGCTTGGGAAATACTTTTCAATCCACAAAGTTATTATATGGCCGATTGTTGACAATCTAAAAGCAAAATGTCATTGTTATCAAATTGTTCATTCTCATGTGATTTAATATATATTTTTTGCTATCGTTTATGAATCACCGAGGTTATCAGATTTTTTGTTTAAACATGACAGTAAGATTATAACGCCACTTGCTCTGTCAGCTGATACTGGCTCAAATTAATTGTAATTGCACAATTACTATTAGAAATAATCTAAAAACTCTTCTATTCTGTTCTATACTTTTATTGCGCCCAATCACTGTTTAAGCTGACTCTAAGGTGTAACAACCACAAGCAATAATGCAAAATTCACCATTCTCCAGGCATAGAAATGGTCGATATCACAGAGACACTGGCTGTATAAGAAACTACTAGCCTTGCTTAAGGCTCAAATTTGCATGATATATTTTCAAATATTTACATAGATATCTGGTATTCATAAAGCACTTACATGTTAAGAGATAGAACTATATCAGTCTTTCTATTAGCTGTATTGTGCTCTTATAGTCAGTACATGTATGACTACATTGTAGAAACTGAAATTCTATTATCTCAACTGAAAATATTCCCTAACTACAAAGAAACTTCCGCAAGGATAAGAAACTACGTATTTGTAGCAAATATACACTCAATTTTGAAGATCTTATGGCAAACTGCATCCCAAAGTACCACTGCTGTGTATATTGGATATGCAGTTCATTCCTCTGATTGGGCTTCCATTTATTATCCATGATTTAGTATATTTGTCCATATTGTCTTTGCTACATTGGTAAATAATGAGAATCATTATGAGAATGACTAAAATAGAAATTGCTATCTGGTGTATTCCTCAATAATAATAATAATAATAATAATATGTTCATTTGTGAATTCTGACACATATTTATTTATTCTCTTCAATAGGCAATGTTTTAATGCAGTCTTCGAGTTAGAATTCTATTCGTTGTGCTTGACACAAAATTTCAGTTAAGGGCTAGGTCGGGTGTATAACCACTATTGCTATATCTAATTACCCATGTTCTGTATTAGTGTCAGTCTAATTCCTGTCATAACAAAGCGTAAAACTAGGTTCAAGCCAATGACCTGCACAAGTGTCAACATCTGGCAGAGCAGTAAACACCCACACATTTTCCCGTCACTGTAGTTTACTTTCTTACCTTCTGTAGCTATGTATGCATTGTTATTTCAAACATTCGAGGGTGAACATGTACCCACCCATATCCCCTACATTACACCTTCGTCTGGTCATGTGCATCATTTCATCAGCACTACACTGCTCCACCAGTTATGTGAGTAGCCAATGTAAACCAACTATTACAAGGTACCTCACCTTAAGCGCACTAGCTAGAAAGATGCGATGTCATGGACGAAAGGCTATATAAAGGGCACTTGGCTTGGCCTTTGCTTATACAATTTGGCATCTTGATGAGGATACATGAATTTTTGGAACTTTACAGAATATACTGTATGTGATTGAGGATATATTTTGCTGGCATATTTAGTCAAAAGTTTTAGGTGTTTGACTTTTTTTTCAAAATAGGAAATTTGGTGAATATTTCTGTAAAATGTCATCAAAGAAGAGACCCAAGAGGAGAGGCAGTCATTAGGCAGAGAGGATGTCTACCCAGGCCAGGAGTCCGGAGCCAGCAGGCAGCTGGGGTGGAGGAGTTGGTGGTGGGAGTGGAGGATCCTCTGGAGATGTCAGACACAGAACAGGGTGACATTGGGCTGGAGACACAGCAGGATTCGGATTCAAGTGATGAGGATACACAGGCTGATGGGGGGGACACAGAAATGCAAGGGCAAAGGCAAGGGCAAGGCTGACAAAAGGAGCAAGAAACCCGCTGTTCTGTTCAGTGCTGAGGAGGTGCAGAAGTTAGTGGACTTTTTGCATGACAATGAAATTCTCTACAACAAGCGTTTAATGGACTACAAGGATAGGTCCAAGAGGGAGGCTGTGTGGGATAAGTTTTGTGAGAACAATTTGGATAAAGATGCCTCCCAAAGGTGGTTCCAGAGCACAGTGCATACTCTTCGGAAAGGTCACTCACATGAAGTCAGAGGCAGAAATGGACCAGAGACAATTTTGACTTCCTCAGGCACCACATCGTGAGCCATCTTACAGCAAAAAGTGAACTCAGGGCTCCCAGGGGGTCTGCTTCTCAAGCCAGTGCAGCAGCGAGCTCATCATCCAGGCAGGAGACTGTGCACATGGAACAGTTCCAGGATACTTCTCGTCCAGAGTCCACTTGTGGCTCATTAAACATCTCACACCTGGATACAGATACACCTACTACTAGATTGCATGCTGTCAGTGTGACATCAATCTAATGTGGGTGTTCCACCACACGACTAAGGCTCCCGATTAAGGGTTTTTGAGGGTCGGTTTGAAAAATTTGCTTAGTCCCAGGCGTCCTGTAAGGGTCGGTAGTTGTCGGTTGGGGCCATGAGAAAAATCAAACATGTTTGATATTTTTCCCGACCCAAACCGACTCTTTTTTCCCGCCATAAACAAAATGTCCAGTCCCAGGCTTCTTCTATGCTGTCCCAGGCCGTCTGCGACCCTTAGTCCCAGACACTTAGTGCCCTAGTCCCAGGCCTCCTGCGACCCTTAGTCCCATTGCAAAACAAGAATCGGCCACATTGGTCTGGAGACGCCTGAGGACGCCTGAGGAGGCCGGGACTTAGTCGTGGGTTAGTCGGGGCTTTCTTGCTTGCCTGTACATTTTTGAAAGCATTGTATCTTAATCCTTTCAAAACCAAAGTTTGCTCCATTAATTAGCAAAATATCTTCTTTTGGTCCAAATAGATGCAGTTATTGGTGATGGTATTTTTCAAATGTAATAAACGCAAAGCTTTTCTTGGCAATAATATAACAGACCAAATGATAACATATACACAAACAATAATGTGTGACACATGAAAAGCAGAGGACATTTTTGCATGACCTTGTTAACCAATATATACTTGTGTACACTTGTTAACAGCCCATGTAGCAGTATTTAAATTTGATCATTAATCTTACTCCTTTTGATGTGTACTCAAATGTTATACAAGAACTGCTTTATTCACTGCTTTATTCTACATAATACACATTACACTACAGTTAAATTCCGAACCGGTTTCCTGTTTAAGTACAAGGCATTTTATCACTGTCAGAGATGTGTCAGCTTAATTATACTTAAATGGGTTCTGTAGTAGATGTGGGCACTGCAATACATCGCACATTTAATCTGGTTTTTGTCTTAAAAGTGCTTCACTGTTCTATTTACATTTACAGAGTTACAGTATAAGAATATTTGACAGTTTAACTGCTGTCCATTTGACCGCGGGCCTGAACCTCATTCATGAAATAGTCTCTCAGAATATTCCTCTGCCTTTTAGCTGCCCCAATTGCGATACAGCCATTATATGGAATGTCACTGAACTCGAGCAATATTGTATGCTGGCCCTCCCTCCCAAAGTCTTCCTGTTGAGCTGTGAGGTATCTGATCCTCAGTACGTTGTGCAGTACTAGGCAGGCCATGACAACCCTGTTGACCACCAGGGGCTCTTGCTCCAGCGGGCTCTGGGAAATCCTAAATTGAGACGTCAGGAACCTGAAGGCATTCTCGACCACACTTATTCCCCATCTGATCCTACAGTTAAAGACCCTTTCCTTCAAGACCACACCATGACCGGAGTAGGGCCTCATTAGCCAGAGATTGAGGGAGAAGGCATCGTCCCTTAGGATGGAAAAGTTCACCTTTGGTCCACCAATCCCAAAGATTCACTTTCAGGGAAGCTGATCGATTATATGAGTACAATAGAGTGGAAGCCCTTGTAGCTGCAGTAGAGGCTGCCTCCCCCTTATGGACATCTGAGTGGAACATGCTTTCCATCCAGGCCACCCAGGGCATGGGGAAAGTTCCATCTCAGGTGGAAGACGGACTCGATCTGCAACCAATCCTCTGGGAGTGTTGGGCACCGCATCACCTGATCTCGATAGGCCCTGGTGATAGCTCACAGACCTCAGGCACAAATTTCTCAATGGTCGAACTGGCCACCCTGAAGGCATACTGCAGGGTGGTGTAGCTGTCACTAGTGGTGAGATGTCTGAGGGTCACTGCCAACTTTACTCCTGGACTCACAGGATCTCTCATCAAGGTCCTGTCCCTCCGAAACTCAACAGTGATTCTCTGCTCCAGCTCTTGATTCTTGATTCTCTGCTCCAGCTCAGGCAGCATTGCATGAAGTTTCTATATGCCATAGGGTCATTTAACTGGAGCTGACCCTCTTCTTCAAGCTCTGCCTGGGTTAGCCAAGGCCTGAACCTATATCTTGTATAACTGGCATATTCCCTGGCAGACCCCATCTGCTTTTCAAACGGTCTATCATAGCTGAAATGATGAGTAATTGCCTCTCTATTTCTAACAGTAAAAGTTGAAGTTGTGCAAGATTTCTGCCCTGTCCGACCATATTAGCATCTACATTGTATCTGGCTAGTGAACTGGACCTTACCCCCTTTTATAGCCATTGGCATCTAGATATCCAGTGGTCACTACCTCCCATCGAGACACCTGCAATGTTATGTTAATAAAATTCCCTTATCTATAAGCTGAACTCCGCAAGAAAAATAACAATCTGTAAACCCCAGCCGTGAGTGTCCGCAAGGTCTGTATACCCATCCGGGGTGTCCTTGAGACAACCTGATGCATCCCTGTTTTGTCCTGGCATGTTTCCGCTGCACTGCGGGTGGTCACGGATGTGTATCTGGGGGCCATCTGCAAGCAATGAAACGCGTCGAGTCAATGAAACAAGTTATCTGTGACGGGTCCGTAAATCATTCATTTGTCAAACATTCCCCCTCCCCAAAACCCACGACCCACAAGAGATCCTTGTCAGTTACCATATATGGAACCCTGGCCTATATCCGTGGGATATCCGTGCAAGTGTAACTGGCCCCTAAGTACTTAAATAAAATAAACTAGCTAGGATAAAGTCAATTTCATGATTAAAAACACCCATGAATTGTGATATACTTGGACTAATACTTATTGATCCATCTTCAAATTAACTATGCCGATTCTGATATTAAATTAACATCAATACTTTAGCTTGAAGATCAGTACTGGGTTTAAATTATCCAAAGTTTGGTTGAAACGCTCCATCTTAAGTTATTCTAACCGACTTAGGATCTTACGTTGGTCTATATAGCTTATCTTGAGATGGGCTCAATCCTAAGATTGGCCCCAACATCGACTGGGATTTCAGCAAATGTGTACACTTTCGAGGTCATCAATGAATAAAAAAGACAGTGATACATGAAAGAGGAAATAGCTTTAAAAGCTTCAGTATTCACTGGTGCACCACAAATACTTAAAACTGCCGAGTCATACCTACGTTTTTACGATTTTTTTTTTCGAAAAAGAAGGTTCTTATTTATTGCCGCAAACACCTTATGAAGACTGCTAGTAAACAAACCAAATTAAAATAATAAAAATCTCAGTTATACTGGACCCATGATCATGTATATCTGTTTATCTGGAAGTAGGGGACATCAGGAACTATGCCGACAAAATAAGTAGATACTGAAACCGTTGACTGAACTTATAACAGTATTTGTATTGAAATAAACTTGTTTATGTATTTAACTTGTGTAGATATAAGACACACGCCATTTATTAAATGATTTTACTGCAGGTGAACAAGCACGCCATATATGTATCTCTCTCAACTGAAAAGAAAGCATTGGTTTTTGATTACAGAAAACATACATGGGCGTTAAAAAGGAAATGTTCAACGAGGAAGTCGCAAGCCTTGTATCAATACAGTTGTGTACACTTTCTTGTGAGACGGATTTGAAGTCCTTTTTTATGGTTGAAAGGAACGAGACAAGAGTGAGATCATAGGTACCATTGAGACTGATGTTATTTCGGGTCGTTTCATAATTTGACATTACAAAGAACATGTGATTAAAGTTTTACATTAAACAATGCCATCACGAATAACTTGGATAAAGTGAACTGCCATAAAAGGATATATTCGAGTGTGTTTCACGAGAAAAGATTCACCAAGGGAGGCAGTTTGAATTTTTCGTTTCAAGTACAGTTACTGAATTAGCAAATCCAACTGGTTGCTGAAGTACTGGAAATCGGGTCATTTGTGTTACAGTAAAGTCTTATAAGAAAACCATTTTATACCGACAGCGTCACTGAAGTATTATTGGTTTGAATTATGCTATATGTATAAGGATATAGTATTTGCTTTATCCTTCCCATTTTGACATTTGGACTTTAAAAATGTCAAAACTACACATATATCACAGAAAAGCAGAACTAATACAAGCACTATCAACTTAAAATGGCTGAGAATGTGGCTAAATGGTCTCCGGAACTGATAGAAAGGTTTCTTACATGCCCAGTCTGTAGCAATGTCTTTGTCAATGCTGTGACAAATAGGATATGTTGCCATTCATATTGCCAGCACTGTATTACAAAAATACCCAATCCACAGAGTCTTCTGTGTCCTGTTTGCCACCAAGCTTTTGACAGAACAAATCTCAGGCCAAATCTCGTGCTCAACGTGATGTCACAACGTTTTATTGGACGAAGCCTTCAAAATATGGCATGCATACAATGCAAAGGCAACAGAAATATTCTTCATTTATGCGTCACCTGCCCGGCATATTTATGCGCAAAATGCGCGCGCATCCACTGTGAAATACCCGTATGTAGTTCACACAGAGTGGCTGAAGTTGCTTCTTCAACACAAGTTGGAACTGAAAAGGTTCATATCAAAGCACATTGCTCAACACACAGTGGACAAAGTTTAACAGAGTTTTGTACCCAGTGCAAGGAATTACTGTGTGAGGAGTGTTCACAAACATCGCATTTAGATCATAAAAAGCAATCTGTGAAACAGGCTCTAAGAGACAGTTTAGAAGAAGTCAAAAGGTTAAATTCTGTTGATTCTTCTACCACTGCTTCACGTTCAAGCAGTATGAGTCGAGACACAGCAAAGTTGGTCACAAACCAAGGAAAGGTGAAATCTGAGATCCTCAGACACAGCGATGCAGTAGTGGAAAAAGTGAGAAACCATTACCAAGCTTTGTGTTTGAAGGTTGACGAGAGTGTAGAGTCTCAACTTGAACTGATGTCAGAGGATATAAAACCAGAGAAGAATGGTGTACATGCTCTAGAGTGTTGGATAAATGCTGTTGCGGAGAATACAGATGGTTCTGGCTTGCTCGTGGAACTTCATTCGGGATTGTTGTACCAGTTAGAAAAAGCGAAACGACTACCCAAGCCAATGACACTACTTGCATTTTATCAGTCTACTCAAAACTGGCAGTGTTTTGAACCTGAGTTGAAACCTGTACGAATGAGGCATATAACCAGTGAACTACCACGTGTAGCCAAAAATGACAAGAGTGATAAAGCCAGAAGAAAAAGAACAGGTAAGTATATGGATACTAATTACAGGAAAACAATCCTCTCTCTTGGTAAAGACTCTTTGAAACTGAGTAAGCATGTGAAAACCTTGAGCCTAGAGACGGATAAACTGCCATATAGAATGTGCCTATTCCAAGAACAGCTGTGGATTCCCTGCCATGATGCTGGAATTCAGGTTTTTTCAACAGATGGAAGTCACATAAGGCTGATATCTGTTGCTGAACAAGGCATCTCACAGTGCAGGTCGCTGCATCCATACTCTAGTGAAACAATTGTTCTAGCTGCCAAGAATGGTTTGTATCTGTTGGATATTAGTGGGGAAAAACTACATACTTTCACTTCAGGTACATTCGATGATGTTATCATTGACAATGAAACAATGGTGGCTCTGGAAGAAGATCAGCAAACTGTGTTTGTATGGAAATTTCCAGAGCATGCTTGCCATACATTTAAAGTAAGCTTCAGTACTAAACTCTGGGCTACTCTTTTCTTTGACAATAATGTTGTTTATGTCTGCGACAGTTACAGAGGAAATATTGAAGCTTTTTCATTACAGGGGGAATTTATTGAGTCTGTCAGCAGCTCCGCATCAGCCACCAGCAAGAATGCAGCAGTGGGTTTAAAGTTTCCATATATATGTGGAATGGATCATAAAGGAAACCTGCTGGTCAGTGATAAAAACAATGACAGACTTCAATACCAGTCACAGGATGGCAAGAGGGGGGTAATTGAAGACTTTACTGTTCAGAGTCCTTTGGATGTTGTCATCAACAAAGGCTTTATGTATGTTTTACATGGTACCAACAGTCGACAAATCTCAATATTTGAACTATAAGTTTATAGAACACTGGTGCAATATAGCATGACAATATTTGTAAATAAAGTATTTGACAATGTCATACTTGATATCAATGTGTAAAAGTGTGAAATCTATTTTGGTCACGGAGCCACGGTGGAACAGTGGTAACACACTTGCGACCTCTGAGGTTGCTGGTTAAAACCCTGGACCTAATGTGGGAAAGTTGGTAGTTACTTACCGGTGGTCATCAGTTTACATTACAGAACCTTGACCAACTGCATGTACTGGTTTCCTCTGCCAATAAAACTACCCACCATACAGTGTTGAAAGCGGTGTAAATCCCCAAATAAATAAATAAAATAAATCTATTTTGGTCACTGGTAAACATTTTAGGTCCTCATTGGCATAATGGGTAAACATTTAATCACAGGCTGTCATCTATTTTTGGATGAGAATTCCACAAGTAGCAATGCTGAGGACCTGCCCCAATATGGAAGTAAAACGACACCCTTGGCTGGTAAATATTTTATGAATGCTTTTACTTAATTTTATTTTATTCTGGCACAAAAAGTTTTTATGTATATCTGTGTGTAAAATCTCTTTCAGTGTAGTTTATCAATTTATGACTGTTGTGTGATTTGTTATCATGGGGAGAAAGATCAGGAAATAAACAATTTTCACTGATTAAATGTCCATTGTATGTCACTATCAAAAGTATCTTTTGAAGCAGTTTTAAACCCTAAAAGTCCACAGTGCATGAAAAAAAGTTTCTTTAAAACTTGATATGTGTGTGCCAGAGAGTAAGACAATCCCAGTAATGAAAAAAAAATCTATCAGGACATCCCCCACTGAGATACAGCCTCTCAAAGTGGCATATCAAATAACATTCCCAAAGATATGTGTGGAGTTGTGATGAAATAAAAGGCACAACTGTACATTTGCCATGGTTTTTGTTATAAATGTATTGGGAAGTATTGCATGTAACTGAATATATAGCTGATTAAATTGTATTTTAAAGTGATTTTTTTAAGTTTAACTTTAACTAAATAAGGATAATTGTATCTACTGGAGGAATCCGGTGGATACTTTGGTTGAGCATTGGCTACGCCGCTGCTGCTGCCGTGTATAGAGAGATTTTCCGTGTTAACACTCTCAGAGGAAAACTACACAACCTAGGTTCACTAAATTTGCAGGATATCTTCATTGGCGGGTAAGCTTCTCTGGGAATGAAATTAGCCTCATTCTGAAAGACAAGATGGCCGCGCGGGCATTTCTTTGAAAATTATCCACGTTTTTCTACTGGCTGGTTCTCATAGGTAGAAGGTTGAATCTCTTCATAGGTGATATGTATAATCGATATACATGTCCTCTACAACCTTGCAGACATTTGATCTTGAAGCTCTTAATTCAAGGTCACCCACTGAGTGCCAAAGTACCCCATATAGTGAACTTTAAAAGTGCCTATTTCTCACTTATAATTTGTCCCACAAGTTTGAAATGTCAAACTGACCTATAGAAAATCATGGGCTGGAAATCTGATGTGGTCAGATTTGACATTGAACCTGGACGAGGACACCCAAACGAGGACACCCAAACTTAAAAGTGCTTATAACTCACTTATTATTGGTCCTAGAGGTTGGCAATGTCAAACCAACTTATGAGAAATCATGGGCTGGGAATCTTTTGGTGTGGTCAGATTTGATCTTGGGCCCTTCCTTCAAGGTCAAAAAAGTATAGCCAACCTTAAAAGTGCTTATAACTTGCTTATTATTGGTCCTAGAGGTTTGCAATGTGAAACCAACTTATAGGAAGTTATGGAATGGTCAAACAACGATAACCAAACTTAAAAGTGCTTATAACTTACTTATTATTGGTCCTATAGGTTTGTAATGTGAAAACAACTTATAGGTAATCATGGGTTGGGAATCTTTTGATCTGGTCAGATTTGACTTTGGGATCCTCCTTCAAGGTCAAACAAGGATAGCAAAACTTGAAAGTGCTTATAAGTTGCTTATTATTGGTCCTAGAGGCTTGTAATGTGAAACCCACTTATAGGAAATCTTGGGCTGGGAATCTTCTGATGTGGTCAGATTTGACCTTGAGCCCCTCTTTCAAAATCAAACAAGGACAGCCAAACTTAAAAGTGCTTATAACTCACTTATTATTGATCCTAGAGGTTTGCAATGTCAAACCAACTTAAAAGACATCATGGACTGGGAATCTCTTGATGTGGTCACATTTGGCCCGAAGCCCCCCTTCAAGGTCAAATGATGGTTCACTGGCTTTGGTGAGTTGTCTTTCTGGTGGATACAAATTCGCATGAGTTCTCCGATGCGTAGGTCTAGTTTTGTTTGAAAAGTTTCTATAATTTAATATGATAATTAGCATTTATTCTTTAATATGAGAGATCTCGATCAGAATCCATCTAAAATTGTCAATGATAGAGGGAGAGTGTGAGAGTGAGGATTTAGTAAAGATAATTACTTACAATATTGGTAGCAGTGTAGCCCAATATAAAAAAGGCTAATACACCAAGTCTTTTACAGTGTGTTTTGACCAGCTGGTCTTATAAATTGTCACTGTCAGTTCTTAATGGTCAACTATATAGCTAATAATGAAAATTGGTCTGTTCATAAAAACTAATATAATGTACTATTTACTGTTGAACCTTGGGATAACTTTTTCTGTTCTGATAATAAGGAGTTTAGATAATCAAGAATGCCGTAAAATTTATCACACCTTGAGAAAATGTGGACAAGACCTGGGTGAAGAACATGCTTATCAGTACATTTAAAAACTGACACACTATCAGAAGCTGCATTGTTACAATAAAACTACACACTTGTTCACTATTTGGAACAGGTTACAGTTAAATTGTAGTGTTAATTATTAATTATAAGACAATTATTTGTGTGTGACCAGAATATATTTCAAATTCATTTGATAGAAGAATCTTTGCACTAAGGGTAGGAAAAAACCTTTTTTTTTGAAAGAAGCTAACCCTTTGCACGACGGTTTATAAAAGACTAATTTCACTTCATTTTACACTATTTTGTATGGTACACATTGAGATCAGAGTTACGACAAACATTATCTGTACAGGGATGGAAAAAAAAATTTCATGCACTGTCGTCTTTAAATATACTGGTTTCTGTATTAGCACACAGTCTTGTAAGGTGATGTTGTTATATATATATATATATGCATATATACATATACAGATACCCTTTTGTGTGTGAATTATGAATGCAGAGACATAAAGGTGCAATGTAATTGACATTTCCATCCTTTTCACTTAAGTCCAACGTAACAGTATATCCACTAAAAAAAACATCTTTTAATGTCTCATGATCTACAAAATAGTTATATAATGCCCCTATTCCACCAAAGGACTAAGGCCCGATCCTGTCTGGGACCCTTAATCGTGGACAGTCAAATCACCATTGCTTTTCTAGGAACACAGCAGGATGCCACCTTTTAATGGAAGACAGCTTCAACAACAACTTAGGGCTTTTTTGGTTTTTATTCAGTTACAAATAATCATGTATTTTCAATTTTTACGTCGACCACAGCAACCACCACCACCATCAGCACCCATACAGAGACCTAGAAGAAGGCACAACATGTGGGTCAGGCCATGGCTACTACAGAGAGAGGAGAGGGGGGCCTACCACAACATTATGGCTGATCTGTATGCCACAGATATTCCAGGATTCACCAATTACATGAGGATGACCCCAGAATTCTTTGAAATGATAAAGACCAGACTGGAACCACATCTAGCCAGACAGGCCACCAACTACAGAGCACCAATCAGTGTTGGGGAGAAGTTAGCCCTCACCATCAGATATCTGGCCACTGGGGAGTCCTACACATAATTATCCTGTCAGTTCAGGGTTGGAAGATCCACCATTTCCAAGTTTTTACCAGAGGTCTGCAGGGCCATCCAGGATGAGTTCACCAGAGAGTACCTCAAATGTCCTACTACCCCAGATGAGTGGAAAGAACTGGAGAGGGAATTCAGGATCAGGTGGAATGTTCCACATGCCCTGGGAGCCCTGGATGGGAAGCATGTGGCCCTGAAGAAACCCAAGAACACTGGAGCCCTCTACTACAACTACAAGGGGTTCTTTTCCATTGTCATGTTGGCCCTGGTAGATGGACAGTATAATTTTAGATGGGTGGATGCTGGTACAGCTGGATCTTGCTCAGATGCCCAGATATTTAATGCCTCTCCACTGAAGAGGAGGATTGAGGATGGCAGGATAGGCTTCCCTGACCCAGCACCTATAACCCAGGGTGGGAGAGATGTCCCCTACTTCATTCTGGCAGATGATGCCTTTGCCCTGAAGACCTGGCTCATGAAACCCTATGGCAGAAGGATGTTAACAAGAGAGGAAAGGATTGCCAACTATAGAATATCAAGGGGCAGGAGAGTTGTTGAGAATGCTTTTGGCATCCTAGTGTCAAGATTCAGAGTGATGAGGACCACTATTGAACTACCCCCAGCAACAGTCAAGAGAAGTGGTCTTCACCTGTGTGGTTCTGCACAACATACTGAGAAACCAGTATCAAGGTCAACCTGGTGGTCAGCAGCCTGGGGAGGACGATGATGATGATGTGCCTGGTGATTGTGGATTGATTGGTGGTGCTGGTGGTGGTGGCCAAGACAGAAACCCTGCCAGAGAAGCCAAGAGACAGAGGGATTACCTGAGGGACTACTTCAATAATGAGGGAGCAGTGGCCTGGCAAGATGGCAGAATATAAGTCCTGCTGCAGTAACCAGTCCTTTTCAGGACTAACAAACAGTCCTTTTCAGGACTAACAAACAGTCCTTTTCAGGACTATTAAATATTCCAAAAACAATTAATGAGCTATGCTTGCTACAGACAAACCCCATGCCAAACATAACTTGTACAGACGGACAAAGAGACAAACCCCATGCCAAACATAACTTGTACAGACGGACAAACAGACAAACCCAATGGCAAACATAACTTGTACAGACGGACAAACAGACAAACCCCATGCCAAACATAACTTGTACAGACGGACAAACAGACAAACCCAGTGCCAAACAAAAGCCACACACAAAGGCACACATAATATCCTAAATGAAATGATTTTTGTATATATTTTGAAATTCACATCCTAATATATATAAAAAAAACTAAAAATCCCTACAAATCAGTGACACACGTCTCTCAGTAGACAAACAGTCAGTAACAACGAGAATGTGTGTGGGGTCGCTTATGTAGTCCCAGACCCCGTCATTGCCTCGTTTTAATTTCCGACGCTCGGAAAAGAGTCGGTTCTTAATCGGTTGTTAGTCCCAGGCCACCTGGGGGCGTCCTCAGACCGTCGCAGACTAAATTTGTGCTGTCCCAGGCGTCCTGGGGAGGCCGGTTTGGATCGGTTAGGGTCGGTTACTTTTAGTCGGGGCTTAGTCCCAGACCTTGATTTTTGTGTCCCAGGACACCACAGACGGTCTGAGGCTTCCGGGGACTAATGCAACCGACTAACTTTCAGACGCATGAAATTCATACGCATCATATTTGAGTCTGGGATTAACAACCGGCCTCCTGGGACTAAGCTACGGAGGTCTGGGACTAAGGGTCGCAGGCGGCCTGGGACAACACACGACTATGTAAATTTGGGTCTGAGGAGGCCTGAGGAAGCCTGGGACTGGACATTTTGTTGAGGGCGGGAAATATGAATCGGTTGTAGTCGTGTGAAATATCAAACATGTTTGATTTTTCACACGGACCCAACCGACCACAACCGACCCTTACAGAAGGTCTGGGACTAAGCAAATATTTCAAACCGACCCTCAAAAACCCTTAATCAGGAGCCTTAGTCGTGTGGTGGAACACCCACATAATATGGCCTTGTTAGATGAAAATTGTTTTCTTATGGCAGAAAACAAGTTGTCATAACTTACTTCAAAACACTTAAGATTTGTGTGTGCAATGAAAAATTACCAATTTTGTATATTTCGTTCATTTCTGCAAATGTTTAGTTAAAAGTATTGTGTGTCAAAGGAACACTATGCAGTAGATACTTTTATACTTGATGGGGATGTTCCACTAGAGCCGAATCTGCAGCTGACTCAACAACTCTAAGGCGGGTTGGAAAAGCATGAAAATCCAGGAAAAAGTGCGCAAAAAACTTTGGTTAGTTTCACCTCCCCAACAAGACGTACCTAAGGTCAGGATGTTTTCTTCCATGACTAGATGGGGAAACGACTCAGAACAAGCCATAAATCCCAAACTAACAAGCTGTATAAGACCACGACAAGCTGTATTGGCAAGCAGACAACATTAGATCAGTGTCCCAATCCACCTCGACTTGCCTGATTAATTTCTGGAGTCGGGATTGCAAGTCAGGATCGAACAAATACTCTGTAAACTCCTTCTGGCTGCTGTAACTTGTCCTTGGTCACTGCAAAGTTGCGGGAGACTTTGTACAGAAGCTTAGGGTTCTTTTGATTGAGTTCAATATTTTGATTTTCATTGTGATTTGCAGACGAAAAAGAAAGAATCTGAACCTGGCCAAGAGAAGAAAAGTTCCACAAAACCCATGGGTCATGCCATAGATCCTTCAATGGGTAGAAATAGGATGCTATAAACCTTGAAGGCCGACTTAATACAGACTGATATGCCAGGTTACCAGAATGCCACCTGCATTTGTGTACCTCATTAAGGAATGCATACACCACTGCATCAAGAAGTTACCAAATTACAGGAAGCCCTGGAAAGCAGGACTGAAACTGCCAATAATGCTGAGACACGTCAACAGCAGAAGCATAAACATCCTTGCAGTATCACTGGCTGGTTGGCTGAACTACCATGTGTAAATTCATCCCCAAAGTCTGCCAGGCCATCCTTGATGAATTCCAGGAAGAGTATTTGACCTGCCCTACCATTCCTGAAGATTGGAAACAGATTAAGGAGAAGTTCAGAACCAGATGGAATGTCCTCCATTTTCTCGGGGCACTAAATGGGAAACATATCGCCATGCAGAAGCCAAAGAGATCTGGGAGTGAATATAACAGCTACAAGCACTTATTTTTCCTGGTACTGCTAGCCCTTGTCGAGGCAGAATACAAATTCGTCTGGGTAGATGTGGATCTTTATCAGATCTCTATCAGATGCACAAATATTTAACTGCAGCAAGTTCATGAAAAAGATCGAGGATGGCAACTTGGGGCTCCCGTCACATGAACCCCTGGGGGAGGGGAGACCAGATTTGACCTGCTTCTTGCTGGGTACCTTCGCCTTGATGCCATGACTTGTGAAACCCTACAGTGGAACACAACTCACAAGGGAAGAGAGAACAGCAAACTACACAATCTTCAGAGGGAGTAGGGTTTTGGAGAATGCGTTTGGAATCCTGTGTTGTGTTGCACAATATGCTGAGGATACACCAAGGCAGTCCAGACAGGGCACTTATCTCAGATGACATACTAGCCCTACAAAATGAACAAGCAGTGTATGTGCCAGAGAACAAGAACAGGAATCCTTTAAAGGGGGACAAACATCGGTGAGAACTACTAAAAGATTGCTTCAATCCCCTCGGTGCATTGGCTGGGCAGGACAGGATCTGAGATGTGACAAGCAACTACCCTGGGGACGGAAGAAGCTGGCCTTATCAGTCCTTTCCAGGACTAACAAATTATTCAAGCTAATGTTGCACCAATTTCCAACAATTTTTTTAGTGTTCACCAGGGGAGGCATGGCTTTTATATTTTCAATTCTGCTATAGAAACTGGTCTGTACTTGCTTCATTTTATTGTTATGAACTCTCATTGATAAACTTTGATTATTCAATAGATTATAAACTCATTGCATGTCCATATACTAGTTAAAACTGTTGTTTAGCATTGAACAGGTATTATCGCCCACCCGATAATTCCCGCAGTTCCACTTCCAATGCTTTATACAACAAAAATACCAAGAGAATTGCATGTAAAATAGAGATATACCATTCAAATATTGTATGTTTGGTGGCCAATTCAGATTTTCTATCCACTGTTGTTAATTTTT
This sequence comes from Sabellastarte sp. h YS-2021, assembly GCA_964017235.1. Taxonomy (NCBI): domain Eukaryota; kingdom Metazoa; phylum Annelida; class Polychaeta; order Sabellida; family Sabellidae; genus Sabellastarte; species Sabellastarte sp. h YS-2021. The sequence goes on from OZ024928.1 coordinate 146,932,426, forward strand.
AGTATCATTCCTCCCATACATATGCACTAATCTTCACTGCTTCATAATCTATTAACTTTTGTTTTTAGTTCTGCTGTGGAAGACAGGTTTGTACATAGGAAAGGTAAGTTATTTTTAAATTTAAGTTTGATCTCTGTCATGCTGTGGGGGTGGCATATCAGGTGCCACCTCAGTCAGTGGCTTTGGGAAGATTGTTCTTGAGTTAGATGTCCTAAAATCTGATTGGTTAACCTTTGGCTGACCCCTTACGTCCTATAATTTCCCGCTTTTCACAGCCATATTTACTTGTTTAAAATAAGTCAGAACAAGAACAATTTTATAATTTATATTTCGATTTGTTTGATTTTAACTAATCTGTTTTGAAACTCTGAAGCTTCAGCCAGATACACTGTAACCTCAGAGTTTCAGTGTTTTTCAGAGAATGCAGTTTATGGAGGAGAGTGACAAGCTGTGATCCGTCAATTGATATTTGACATATGCGCATTTGCTCTGGGACTAATAATCTTAGAGCTTGGTTTGAGGGCTGTATCAAATTCTGTTATTTATATTTTCTTTTGTCATCAAAATTATTGATCAGCGCATATTTCAAGTATCAATCAGTAATTGATTGATTTTACAGAAATGCCAGGTAAAGTTTTCCAACACAAGGCCTGTGGAGGCATGCATGAACGGCCGATAAACTCTAATTGCCAATATAACAAAGACAGTGACAATTATTGTGTATTTATACTCAGCGCAATATCTCCATATACTACAGGACTCAAAGCGCTATTTCACCAATCCGACTGTATAGGTACAGCCCCAACTCACAAGTAACTCACATTCCCCTAACTGGAAGATAGAGGCTCAAGGATGACCATTTATCAACGTCCTTGAGGTTCTTTAACCTGCCACTGGGGATAGGACCCAATGACAGAGGACCGCCATTTTAAGTGGTCATCCGAGCCACTATGTATCTGCCTGTACCTGGGATTGAACCCACGTCCTCTGAGTTCCTAGACAAGTGTGTTACCCGCTAGGCCACAGTGGCAGACAATAGTGATCAGGAAAGTGACACCACCAGTGGGGCAGAGCAAATGGACATTAACAGACAGATTTTAAATGAACTCAAACAATTAAACGGGAGAATTGCCAAGGTGGAGGAAAAAGTAGAAAGTCAAGACGAAGGACTTGTAAATTCACCCAAATCTGTGTCAAGTACTATATCGACAGCATCAAAAAGTGACGGGGATATGATACTGCCAACCTTAAGTGGACTGAGGCATTCCAGACAACTCCAGAATCAAGTGGACCAGAGGTTACAGGAATTGCAGGCGATCAACTTACAAGGCAAGTTCAGGTCTCAACACAGTGGTAGTAATGAAACTGTATGGTGTAAATGGGAGGTGCCGTGGCCACAGAACTTTATATTGTCAGGTTCAAGTAAAACTAGGGTTTCCTATGATAATCTCTCAATGTCCCAGTGGGTGTCTGGATTTAGTAATATCATTCGGGAAGAATCAGATCTAGTAACAAAAAATTGTATGTTAGAATATCTTGCTGATCTGATGGATGATTCTCATGATTTTGGGTGGCAATCCGTTAAAGGGGCACATGCTGTGTTACCCTGTAAAATGGAAGAGAATAAGGTAAATTGGGATGAGACTTCAAAAATAGATCGAATTCGCAGGGTACATGCACAAAGAGTGTCCACTGAGAAAAAATCTGTCAATAAAGACAAACTTGTCCCATGTCGTTTCTATCAGTGAGGAACATGTGGACAACATTCTGATCATGAAAATAATGGCCAAAAATTTTTTCGCATGTCTGTTCTGTGTGCTTTACGTTTGAAAATCCAATGCTCACCCTCAGAAGGATTGCAAATGTACAAAAAACGAGTAGGGCACTGCTTTTGTAAACTCTCAAAATACCAAAACATTTTATTCCAGAGTGGTTTATGCTAGTAAGGAATATAATTGTAACAGTACAAATTGAAAACATGACTGGTTTAAAATTAATCAAAAGTCATATGCTGATGTTGTAAATAAGAATGCAAATATACAAAAAAGTATTCGGGTTGACAATTATCCCTGGAAAGGCACTATGTGTGATAGTAACACAGATCAGGTCATGATTCGTGATGTGGTGAAGGTGCGAGTCAAGAGAATGAACCTTGAACAGACACAGAATACTGCGTGTCAAACAAAAATTCAAGAATATTTCTGGGAAAACTGAAAACCAGTAGCAAAATTGCAAAATCACAATCTTTGGTTGGTCATAGTAAAACAGCCAAGCCTGCTATGGTCCCTCAAATTGATTCATTGTGTGTTAACAAGAAGTATTCAATGAAACACATTGATCCAACACCTATTGTCAATAGGTTTTGGCCATTAATTGACGATTCTGAACCAAAAGTAGTAATAGGTGAGTTCAATGATAGTGTAATATCACAAAGACAGAAATGTAACAAAAAGATGTACAATGCCACTAGCAGAAGTCATACGGACACGGTAGGTGGTGACTTAGGTCACACCAATACAGATTGCACTGTTCTTAATGGTGTCGCACTGCGTTGTAGCTCTGTTGTTGCTAATATGCAGGACAAGTATGACTTGGCGCTTACATTCAAAGCAAAACATAAAGAAAAGCTTGACAAAGCGAAAGTTTCTAAAATTTTCAAAGATTGGGACACCCAAACAGTTGGAAAATTTGGTTTTATACCAGTATCTCAACAAATACTCCCAGTGGATCAAAAACCTGATCGTGATATGTTGGAGGTTCATAAAAAGGTCAAGAATAAGGGTACGTATAATTTCTTGGGAGCCCAGATATGTGTACCATCACAATTAAGACATGAGGCTTGGGAAAATAACTTAGAAAAATATTGGGATAAACAATTAATACACTTAATTCGTTATGGATTCCCCTTGAGTTTTGATGATAAAATTACATTAAGTTCTGCTACTACAAACCATAGTTCAGCTGTAAAGTTCCCTAATGACATTAAGACATATATACAAGAAGAAAAAAGGTTTGATGCAATACTGGGACCCTTTGAAGAACCCCCAATTTCAAATTTACACATATCTCCCTTTCTTACAAGAGAAAAAGCAGTTTACCTAGTATCTTTACCACTATGAGTGCTCCTTCAACATCTACCAGTCAGACTGAATTCTGTGATGCCATGTCTAAAGTCCATGTCTACTCAGAACCCCCTAGTGGCTGTGACACACCCGTCCCTATTTGCAAGATCTCAGCAGAGACACTTGACACCCTCAATGAAGTCAGTTCTATTAGCAACAGTCCAGATTGCAGCCAAATCTTCACTGAAAAACCCTTGATTGGCTTTAGAAGACTCCCAAATGTAAGGGAATACTTAACTAAAGCCACCATCCAATACCCACCAGTAACACAAGATATTAAGAAAACACATACACCTGTGTGTACACGCTTGGGTAGATGCAAATACTGCCCACTAATAAAAAAAGTGGATCCAGTAATATGTAACTTCACCAAAAAGTCATTCCACACTATTGACTTTCCAAAACACGTAACTTGTGAATTGTCGAATATCATATATCTGATTTCTTGCACTAAATGCAACAAGCACTATGTCAGGGAAACATGTAGAGCATTTAGAATGAGAATGTATGAACATATATTTTCTCTCTAAAGATGGTAAAAAACCAACACCTGTCTCACGTCACTTTTCTAGTGATGGACACAGCCATAAACATATGAAGTTCAGTGTGCTGGAGTGGTGCACACCAAAATTTGATTCAGACAACCCTTCCAAAAGAAGGCGTATTGAGTTGTGTTGGATATTCAAATTGCACTCTCTGGCCCCAATTGGCATCAACCAATTTGTGTGAGATTTTATGGCTATTATCCTGGCTGTAATGCACTCAGCAGTCACCCTTCTCTCTTCATTATAAATACTGAAGATTTCAAAGTTTCTGTACCTGCGGACAAGCTCAATGAAATAATGAATCTATGTAAGCAATGGCAATCGAAGAGTCGCTGTAACAAACGTGACCTCCAATCCCTCCTCTATATCACTAAGTGTGTCAAGGCTTCAAGACCCTTCTTGAATCATATGTTGGACTTCCTAAGACAAGCAGATAAGCAATCTCAAAAACTATTGACTGAAAACTTCAAAAGGGACCTTCATTGGTTCACTACCTTCTTACCCAAATTCAATGGGTGACATTCTTTTTTCATAAACAAATTCATAGTCACATTGAATTAGATGCCTCCTTGTGGGGCTTGGGGGCAGTTTGTGATAATGAAGTTTATTCAATACCCATTGACCTAGGTTTTGCTGGCTATGGAATAGTTCACCTGGAAATGTTAAACATATTGGTGGCTCTTCATATATGGGTGAATAAATGATATGGTAAGCACATTGTAGTACACTATGATAATCAGGCTGTGGTCACAGTCTTAAATTCAGGAAAAACTAGAGATGTGACCTTGGCAGCCATCACTAGAAATATTGCCTTGCTAACTGCCGTAAAGGACATCTATCTGAAAGTGGTACATATGCCCGGCAAGCAAAATGTGATAGCAGATGCCTTATCTAGATCTCCATCAGTTGATCCCTTATCATACTTGGCTCGAACCAAAACCTGAGGTTCTTCATATAGATTGGAATATTTAAATTTCAGATAAGAATCCACTGATTCAACCTCTGTCCAGAAATGCCACATCTAGAATCCAAGGGGCCTTAGCAGTCTCCACCGCAAGGTCGTATGACAATATGTTTCGAAATTTTGTTGCTTTTTCAGTCTTTGCACAGTTTGATCTAAGAACCCTCACATGTGAGGATCTGTTATGTTTTTTAGAGTTTCTGGTTACCAACAAAGTCTCTCATTCAGGAATTTCAAATTATATATCAGCAGTTAAGACAAAACTAAGTATGTATGGACTCCAACTAGCTTGCTTCACTGACCCTAGAATTCGCTACTATAACAAAGCAGTGGCCAGGAGTGCACCTCTCAAAGTTTCAATGAAAGCAATCATTGATATAACCATTTTTCATAAGACAGTTCAGGTGTGTGATTCTATGTTTATGGGTTTTGTGTACAAGGCTGCTATCCTCCTGTCTTTTTTCAGTTTTCTCCAAATTTCAAATCTAGTTCCTCATTCCATGACTTCATTCCAACCACTCAAACAGCTTGCTCAGGGTGATGTATTTTTTGCTCCTCCTGGAGCCCACATATTGCTTAAGTGGTCAAAAACTCTGCAAATGAACAATTCAGTCAGGCTTATAAAGGTTCCTTATTTAGGCTCGGCTCCTATTTGCCCGGTTTCAGCTTTAAAAACATTATTATCTCTTACACCTAGAGGACCGAATAAACCTTTATTTCAAGTTAAATATAGGGAACAGTGGGTTCCCTTTTCAGACACGAGGTGAAGAAAGCATTTTTCTATCATTCTTGCTAAGCTCCAACTTCAGCAATCCAACATCTCTTTTCACTCTCTTCAGCATTCAGGTGCCACATGGGCTGTTAATTCTAATGTACCACTGCAAAACATTCAGAGCCATGTCACCTGGACGTCAGAGTGTGTTTAGTCCTACATTACCCAAGACCATCAAACTTTGGATGCTGTGGCCCTTACTTTCCAGAAGTTACTCACTACCTGATACTCATACTGGGGTTTGGGGTCTTGTTTCCTCCTACTGTCACACAAATAACTACCCTGAAAACATTAGAATTATGGCAGAAGGCCTCCCTCCACCATAGAGGCAACTATTAACTGCATAAATACTTTTTGAGGCAATTTTAAACAGGCCATAAAACACTATTATGACCTTTATATTAGTATTTTAGTTAAGGCCACCTTAAAGGGGCCATGTATTCTTAATATGACCTTTAATTGATGGATTTTATCCTACAAGTAATGGTTTCCTCACAGGGCCTAATTGTGATGATATCATGTCATCTCTATAGATGTTCACGTTAAGCATTGTATTAGAAAATTTACTTAAGGCTACCCTAATTAGGCTCATAATCTTAACATAATCTTAAAATCATGTTTGCTTATGATTAATTTATGGTGCCCCTATAGGGCCAAATTATAATGCAATTACAAAACTCTAGTTAAGGTCACCTTAATGTAACATAGTAATATAAAAGGTGACCCTAGGATTGTATACTAGTCAGCAGTCATATTCTGCACGTTAATGTGATATCTTAAAGTATGTAAATAGTACTAGAATTCAGTGTTGTAGAGTAATATAGTAAAGACTAATAAATTTGTAAACCCCCACCTGTATGTCACTTCTACAAGTCAGGACACTGTATCGACTTTTTGGATCTGTTCTGCCATACTTTTGACTGCTTGGTCAACTGCCCCCATCAATGAAAATAAATTGTCACCATCAAAAATTATTCACCCAAGTATACTACCCTCTTTGAAACAGTTGCAATATTGCTTTTGTTGCCCTGCAACCCACTGTCAAGTAACACTTTCAGAAATGTCAACCTCTGGTGGCCCATCATTTTGATTCCAGTCACATTAGCTTAAACCCACTTCCATCAGTCAGAAACATTAAAACCCATCTGCTGAATGATCTGTCAGTGAGAAACAAATTATCAGCCTTTATTGATTTTTTTCGTCAAACGATCTTGACATCATTGGTGTGGGGACCTCTATCTTGCTCCCATTCCTTCTTTCCTTTTAGGATCCATCATATAAATCAAATCAAAGCAGCGTTTTTAAAAAACAAAAGCCTATCAACAAGTCGGCCCAACCTGCATCTTGACACTATATCCTATATAAGTTAATTTGTAAGAAAAAGCAAAAGCTTATGTGGACGCTGCCAGGTGTAATCCGTTGAAAATCCAAATGATGCATTCTTTTTATAGACACAGATTGCATACCGACAAGCTGTGGGTCAATAAAATGATGCTGGCCTGTCGTATACACTTCCTGGCTTGTCTGTTGCTGTAACCTCCTTGTTGGTATCCTTTTACAGTTTCTGGTGTGTTCCCGGCTTGTCCTGTTGAGATGTTACAATCTCTGTGACTAAAAATTCGGACGGTAAGCGACCAAGTCAGGTCGGGATGTTTATGACGGGCTGGTTTTCTTTTCAATATTGTCAGTTTGTGTCCACTCCCTGTCGTATAGAGGTGGCTGGGTACTTGACAACAGACGGGCAAGTGTTTCCAGACAAGATGGAAACAGTATAGGATAATATGGAAAGTAACTACGATGGGGTGAAGACAGACAAGCAAGTTTCCAAGTGGGATGAGCCATGGTCAGGATCGAGAGTCAGTGAAATATCAAACAAGTTTGATATTTTGAAGATCCACCATGAAAAGCCGGTAAACTACAACCAACCGTACCCGACTCTGTAAACATTGCTCCTGACCCTAAAAAAATCCTCAGTTACTGACAAGATGGTCCCAGTGGAAAACCCCCATAAGCATGGAAATGAAACAACTACATTAATTTGGAAATCTGGGAACTTTTTGATTTGGTATTTACATATTCTTTGTGACAAAGTCAATATGCCTTAATTTTATCAGTCAAATCGGTGGTACCGAATTTGCTCATTTCCCAAGTGGTTCTTGATACTAAAAATGTCTTGACACTTAAATGTTTTAAAATTCATATAAATGATCAGATACAACTATGTAAAATATATAAAAACCAAGATTGGGTAAAATTTATACTTAGTCCCAACAGAGTCCTGGAATAAATGTTTTGTGCTTGTTGAGTTTATTTTTTTGTGTGTAATAAGTACCAGTATTATTACATTTATAATCTTTAATGTATCAATTCACCATTTAAATTTTATTAATATTTTCGGTCATCTGACCTGATGAAAGGTAATCAGTCAAGTTCATGAATTTAAGAGTTTGCCAGCATTCATTAGCATACTACTAATATAAAATTAAATATTATAGGTAAAATATATATTGTTTTTGCAGTGTACAGGTCAGAACCCACATCACTTGATAAGTATAACAACTAGATAGCTGATACACAAGGTAATTCATATGGAAATTTTTGGAAAAAAAGTTTATTGTTTTAACTTTGTACATAATGATCAAGATAAAATGAAAATAGAAGGCATTTGATATTGATAGATAATCACTCCCCAGTCTGCTATTTATTGACTTGTCAAGTGATTAATTAAAATCCAAAACAAGTTGTGAAAATACCAAAGTATGAAGGACCTCCAGGGCTAAATAGGGATTGTCCTTTCAATAGGAGTGCTATCCTGGTGAAGTTGAGGCAATGGGACATTGACCTGTGTGACTACTGTAATGCTTTATATTTTCCGGATAGTGAAATATTAGCTGAAGACAATCATCAGTGGTGTCCAAGACATCACGCCTGTCAGTCACTCACCCTGGGTGAGTGGGACTGTTGCTTAAGGGGACTTTGGGGTTGACACATGGTATTCTAGGAAGGCATTTCTGGTCACTGGGGCAACCTTTGAATTGGGGGTTTTTCATTGGCTGGGCATCAGTAGCATCTGGGGTTTTGGAGGCAAAAGTCAGTTTATGTTTTGAAACCAGAGTGTATAGACTGAAAATTTTGCTCTGGAATAGTTATTTGAACTTATTGATTGTTTTATTAATTTTATTTTCGGTTTTACACAGAGACAACTTTTAGTTTATACGTATTATACACAAGGATTGTTAATGTACTGTTTTTATGTCATATGATCTGACTACTGGACTATTGTATGGCAGTGAAATTGATTCTGTGGTGTGACAAGAACTCTGATTGCCGTTTCATCTGACAACTGATTGTGCTGTCATCTAGACAACCTCAGGCTTGATTTGGTTACCAAAGAGGGACGGTCTAACCTATTTTCTGCACCCTTGCATATTGTGTAGCCAAATTAACTCTGATTTTGTCTGTGGACAGCGTTCTCAGTGCCCCTGCGTATGTATTTTCAGTGTTGAACATTAATATTAAATCATGGGAAAACATAAGGGTTGGTGTACGAACTGTAGAGGGAGACATTACCCACCAACTGGCAAAAAATGTAAAATTCAGGCGATGAGTGAATCAGAAGACTCACAAGAAGAACTATATGAGGACAATTCCCCTACTACTGTTACTAGGAATCAGAAATCACAGAAAAGTGCTGGTGAAAAGAAGAAGAAGAGTGGTGGTAGCAGTGCCCAGAGTGATGGAGGACAGAACTTTAAAGTTAAAGGGACCATGGTCCCTGGGCACTCATCCGCTTCAGACCAAGAAGACCAACCAAAGACGGATGGCAGCTGTGCAGGGGATGTCCAAGTACAGATCTTACAAGAGCTGAAGAGAGTGAACAAGCGGCTGGATGCTGTAGAAGAGCGAGTGGTAGCAGATGGTGGTGACAAGCAGCACAGCAGGAAGGACATTTCTAAGTTAAGTAAAAGGCATGGTTTTTGTTCAAAAAATAAAAGTAAAATGTTGTATTCCTCTACTGATTCATCAGAAGATGATTCAGATTTACCAACACTGTCAGAAATGAGAATGTCAAACGCAGTACAGCGAAAAATTGATGAGAAAATTAACAGTCTGGTTAGAACACAGCACCTTCAAGGTAATGATCAAAATCAGAAAATCAAGTCAAAAAAGGGGGGGGGGGTTGATGTGATAGTTAGTCACAAAGTGTCTTGGCCTCATGAACAAATCTTGGGGGGGTCCACAAAACAGAGAATTTCGTATGACCAGCTAAGCCTAACACAATTTGTACAAGGGTTTGTCAAAAATGTTCTTGAGGAAGAAAATCAAAATTACAAAGAAAATATGCTCCAATACTTAGCAGACCTCATGGAGGATGCTACCGATTTCTCTTGGGCTAGCGCAAAAGCTTCACATGCAGTGCTCCTATGTGAGATGGAGCGGGGGTCGCTTAAATGGTCTGACACCACCAGAATAGACAGGATTAGGAGGGCTCATGCCCAAAAGCTCTTTCAAGTCAAATTGGGTCAAAAATTCAGATTCCAAAAAGCCTTGGTTTTGCAAAGCCTTTCAGACGAATGTGTGTAGATTTCAAAAAGACCATGAGGTTAATGGCAAGACACATAGGCACATTTGCTCATACTGCCTGTCTCAGGGCCGAATAATGAGTCATTCGGAGAAAGAATGCGCTTTCAGTAAGAAGGTTCCAAAAAACGAGCAAGGGGCTGCTCAGTTATAGGTGCAGAATTGAGCAGCAAGAATGTCAGTCAATTTGTCAGTAGTCAGAGAACTCATGTTTTTAACAAATGTCAGAATCAGAATGGTGAAACAAAAGCTGTATCAGTCAAAAAAGGTAACAGGCCTATTAGCCAGGGGTAATAAGCGCACAGTTTTGTCCCAGGGCCAACCAGGCTGGCTGAAAAAAATCAAAAATATCAGAGGCCCATGAAAGGGGTAATTATCGGGGCAGGGTGAACCCAGGTGGTGGTGCCTCTCACAAAAGTCCAGAAGGCAGCATGTATGAACACCATATACAAGAGAAGGTAGTAGATATTTCAAAAAATGATTGCAATGACATACATGCTGGGGGTACAAAAGTACAGGGATTCAGTAAACAGGTTGCACCGGCCAGTGTCAAAAGTGTGATAAAAATTCCTGAATGTAACAAAGCAGGGAGAGCTATTGTTTCAGGCGAGAAAAACACATTGGTAGAGCAAGGTGATTGTGTCCCATTGTTTGACATTAGGGTTTCTTGTGGAGGTGACAAGTTTTTAAATTCCATCCTCATGAACAACAAGAAATCAGTATTGTGTACAAAAAGTGTGTTTTTTAGTGCATGGAAAGAACAAACTGACTTTGATTTTGGGTTTTTGCCAATAACTGATTTCATTATGCCACATGTCGTGGCTGAGAAAAATTACAAATGTCTGACACCACTACAAATGCATGACATGGTCAAGGCCAGTGGTCAACCAAACTACCTGCACTGTCGTATCCCTGTACCCTCCCAATTAAACATTGCAGCATGGAAGGAAATGCTTCAAGGTTACTGGGACACTCAGCTCATTCATCTTCTAGAGTTTGGGTTCCCTCTGGATTTTAATAGGAATTATCACCTCGGTAGTGATTCCACCAACCATAAGTCCGCTGTGGAATTTCCAAATCATGTTGATGCTTATTTGCAGGAGGAATTGAAGTTTGGAGCCATTTTGGGTCCTTACAGACAACATCCCATAGATGATGCCCATTTCTCCCCCTTTATGACAAGGGAGAAAAGCGGTTCTGATAAAAGAAGGGTCATAATTGACCTCTCATGGCCAAAAGGGGCGTCAGTTAATGACGGTATTCACAAAGATTCCTACTTAGCCACTGATTTCTGTTTGACCTTTCCAACAGTAGATCACATTACCCAGGAGGTGAAAAAGCTTGGTAGGGGGTGTCACATTTACAAGGTCGACGTCAGCCGTGCCTTCCGCCATGTCAAACTTGATCCCAGAGATTATGACCTTTTAGGTTTGCGTTGGCGTGACGTCACGTACGTCGACACGTGCGTCCCGTTCGGGAGTCGGCACGGGACGCAAATCTTTCAGAGACTCGTCAGCGTCACGTCATGCGTCATATGGGTTTTAAGGTTATAAATTACGTAGACGATTTTCTTGGAGTCGCGACGCCCGACGTCGCGCGTCGTTCTTATGACGCCCTGCGTCAAGTCATGCGTCAACTTGGTTTGGATGTCAGTACTAAGAAACTCGTCAGTCCGTCCACTTCAGTTGTGTGTTTGGGCGTCAATATTGACACAATTGACGCTACCATATCTATACCTGATGAAAAGCTAGGTCAGATTGTGGCAATGGTCCAGGAATGGTCTAAAAAGCAATTTTGCACCAGGCGTCAACTCCAGTCTCTGCTTGGAAATCTCCTGTATATCCACAAATGTGTTAAACCGTCTCGCATATTTGTCAACAGGATCCTTGATCTCTTGCGCGCGAACTATGACGTCACACGTATAACCTTGACCCCTGAGTTCAAGTGAGATATCAGATGGTTTGTCCAGTTTCTGGCCAGATACAATGGGGTTTCTTACTTTGACCACAAACCTCCTAACCACGTTATTGAACTGGATGCCTGCTTGGTGGGCCTGGGGGGTAGGTTCAGAGATTTTGTGTATCATCTCCCTGTGGTCAGGCATTACAAGAATTTATCTATTGTCCACTTGGAGATGATAAATATTCTGGTGGCCATTAGGGTTTTTGGTCACATGTGGCACAGAAAACTTATCTTAGTAAAGTGTGACAATGATGCAGTTGTACATGTATTAAACTCAGGTAAAACAAGAGACCCATTTTTGGCAACCTGTGCTAGAAATATTTGGCAGGAAGCAGCCATCAGGGATGTAGAGTTGAAATATGTCCATATCATAGGGAAACAAAACAAAGTTGCTGATTTGCTCTCAAGATGGGAAAATACGGTAGCCCAGTACCAAATGTTGAATGCTTTAGTTGAAAAACCAGTGTGGGTCAAAGTGGGTTCAGAACTCCTAGACCTAAATTATGACATTTAAATACAATGTACTCTGATAGATTCTACACTTTGTTTCAGGTCAGAAGCCTCTGGGCAAACTGGTGGGTGAAGCACAATCAAGATTATCCAGGGCCTTTAGACCAAAGACCACAAGGTGTTACAGCATGCTGTTCAGAGTCTTTGTAGGGTTCTGCTTGTGTAGTAAAGTTAAATTGCAAAGAGTTACTTTATTCACCATTCTAGCTTATCTGGAATTTTTGGTGAAAAAATGATGTCTCAGTCAACATGGTGAGCAATCATGTGTCGGCCATTAAGGCCAAGTTTATTATGTTTGATTTGGACCATGCTATTCTGGATCACCCTAAAGTGAGGTATTTTGTCAGGTCACTTAAAATTAATAGACCGTTGGTAGTGGTAAAGCGTAACATCATGTCACTTCAAGTATTAAGTAACTTGGTGAAAGAGTGTAATTTCATATTTGCAGGTAAAGTTTTCAAAGCCATCTTTCTCATGGCCTTTTTTGGCTTCCTAAGGATATCAAACGTTGCACCTCATGCTGTTGGGGCCTTCGACCCCTCCAGACATCTCACTCCTCAGGACATCTCATTTGAGCCTGACTGCATGAAGGTTGTTATCAAATGGTCCAAGACCATCCGAACCCGGGATCGAACCCATGTCCTCACTTTGCCCAGACTACGTGGTTCGCCATTATGTCCAGTCAGAGCACTCAGAAAAGCTATGGCAATGTACAGTCCTTCGGAAAACCAGCCCCTTTTCCAAATATATGGTGCAGGCAACTGGCGAGTCATTATAGATAGCAGAATCAGGAAGGTCCTATCAAAATTAAATGTTAAATTGGGTTTTGATCCTCATCACTTCTCCTTTCACACTTTCCGGCGTTCAGGAGCCTCCCTTGCTTATAATTCTCACATCCCCATCCAAAAAATCAAACATCATGGCTCCTGGACGTCGGATTGCGTTTGGAAATACATACAGGCTGATCAGAATTTTAGTCAAGATATTGCTAGTTCATTTGCTAAAGTAGTCAGGGATGCTCCTACATCCTAAATACGCTGGGTAATGCTGTATTGGGGTTTGAGGGAGTTTTAGTACTGCTCTCTTGTTATACTGAGCTGGTGCTTAATGTCATAAATTACTTGTTATAACTTTTTGTAGTTGAGACTTGGCTGTTAACATTACATTTTTGGTCAAGGGCGTTGTAATATTGTAAAAACACACACTTCATCTTTACATTGTAAATTACTGAAATGTACCTTATGTAATCATCTTTACATTGTGCAACTACTGGAATGTACCTTATGTAATAACTGCAGTAATTTTGTAATGTGATCAAAACTGGCACTTGTGTTGTCTTGACCTTCAGTCAAGGTCACCTTTTAACTTCAGGTTTAACTGGTCTTTTCATTGTGTTGTAGTACTTAATCATTTGCTTTGGTCATATTACTGAATTGTACTTATGTGTATATGGTCTTTACTCGTAGTGTAGTTGTTGTGTAATGGACTTTAAATCAGCTCTATTGTAGTAATAGTAAATGTTAGTAGTCATTAATCATACGTCACAAGTCTTCACTCGTGATCATGGACTGTAAATAGTCTTAGTAGTCTCAATAATCAATGCATGTTATACTTGTACTTATACTTACGTTAATGATAATAAACACTATGCTCCGCAGAATGCCTTTTCACTGGCCCAGGGTGGGGGGTGACTGAAGGATAATGCACAATAATAGTGTTCTATCAGTTCATCGGTCTGGTGTTGAAAAACCTAAAAACACTTCTCAAACAAGCACAACCTGTGGTAACAATGATTTGCTGTGACAATTGTGGGAAATAAGTCATCAGTATCATCATCACAGTCTAACTATATCCTGAATGAATCACTGTGCTTTGTTAACAACAAAATGGAAATTATTCATAAAAGACATAATTCATAAAACAATAATCAACTTTTACTCTGAGACAGAAATTCGGACTGCAAAAGAGACATTTTACAAGAAATGTGCAGATTTGGTTCATACTCCTATGGAAAATATGAGAAGAATGAGAATTGGGAAGTCTCAGCACAATTTTAGTAATATATTTTTGCTGGTCAACAGGATACCACCAGATATATTTCCCACAATAGTCACATCACATCTTGCCGCATTTCCAATTTTAGACCCTGATGTTATGTCATAGTAGGTTAATGATATCAGGAAAGGGACACTTGATGTGAATGTTATACAGTCCTGTAGAAAACAACTGAAATTAACCAGCAAATGAGTGGTTTTAACATATTGAAAGAAAAAGTGGATGAAATGCAACAGGCTTTTTCCCACTTCAGTGAGGTGAAACTCTCGGCTCCATTCTTCACATCTTCACATACATCCGCCAGCCTGTATATAGAGGTAGCTAAGGCGCAGAATATGAATAACAGTTCAAAAAAGTATACATTTATGTCAGTCATATCTCTCTCGAGTGTCCTAATGGAGTTTTTAGATTGTAACCATACCTACCCAGAATAGTACACTGACCTATTTGTGAATTACCAATGAAATCATCAACAGGCATGCGGATGGAACTTGAAGTAACCATCAAGGGCAGTATGGGTGGCAAGTGGTGTACAAGAGATGTCTAAGCTCATTAACAAAGAAAATTTCAATATGAAACCATTATGTTGGAGGGATGAAGGACTTGGTACAAATTTCCCAAACAACATGGCCAGATATGACTTTTCTTCACTATGCAAATGATTAATGCACAGGAACATGTATGTACAGTATTGTACACCTTTTGGCTTTGGGTAGTCTTGTTTTAGGTTCTGAAATATTTTATATATTTTTATATTTTTCCAACAGCAAGTATCCGTGATATTCAAAGAGCATTGTGACTGAAAGAAACAATCTGACCTGTAGAAAACATAATTAATTTTCAAAGAGAACCAGCATTGCATTTTACGTTACATTTTTAGTTCTAACCAGAGCCTATTAGCTAAGGTCCAAGCTCAAATACCAAGTTTTTGTGTTTCATGTTAGACTTTCACCAAGTCCTTTTGTCTTTTGTGAAATATATGGGTACTGTATGACTTTTGAAGAAACAGCCAGCCCAGACAAAAATAGGTTTTTCAGAGACTATCGCCATCACTCCTGAATACTTGGGGTATAATGAACTCCTGTAAGTTTCCAATTTATATTTAACTCTTTAGGTTACTGATAGATAAAAATACAAAGACTTGGAGCAAGTCTAGTTTCATGTAAAAGCCAGCATAGTGTTTGTGCAGACTTACGGTACTTCATATATTGAGCCAGGGGCTCTGGTACAGCCCATGGGCAACGCTAGATGTATTTCTACAGTCCCCAACTCCAACAAGCAACACCAGAGGATTAAAAATTTTATTATATATGTATGTATATAAATTTTCGTACACAAGTGATATACAATCTGACAACTAATATATATATGTACATTTCCATTATTAAAATACACAGCATAAAATAGATAATACTATAATGATGGCTTAAATAAAGTTACATGTAAAATGGACTAGATTTTAACACGGTTCTATACTTTGACCTTTCCAAGGTCAGATTTTTACATGGTTCAAAGCTTTGACCTTTCCAAGGTCAACCCTGTCTACCCCCAAAGGTCACCACCCCTTGCCCTATGTCTGTGCTGTGACCCCTTGAGGCCCAAGCGTGACCTCTGAGGTCATATTAAGGTCGATTGGTAGTGACCCTGAGAACAGGTCATGCTCTGACCTTGAAGCCAAACTTGGAGGTCAATTTGGTGCTATATGAGGGATTGAAATTAAAATTGCTGATTATAATCAGTGATAGGGAGAAACTGGTTCTTGTGGTGCGTTCTATGTATAACCCCACATATTGACATTACAAAAAACTACCCAAACCCCAAAAGCAGGTAGGGATAGTAACATTATACTCCACCATGCAGTAACTTTCTGAATTTTTGAGACACTTGCTGTCCAGCAGTTTGGCTGGGCTGAATGTACCTCCAAACGCAATCAGACGCCCAGGTGCCATGTTCCTTAATTTCTTTGACAGGGATGTCAGCATCATAAGCCAAAGAGGCACCTGAGCGTCTGAAGGCATGGAAGGTATAGAAATTACTTGGTAGCCCCATGAGTTTGTTGATTTGCGACAATGTCTTTCTGACCCTAGAGTCAGTCAATACCTGCCAACCGGAAGCCGATCGAATTTGGAACAGGGGTTCATTTTTTCATTTTACAGTTCTTGGCCTGAAAGCTGCCTTGGTGCATACTGAAGCTTTTCTGGCATATTCCGTCAAGGCAGCTTTGTCTGAAAATACAAAGTATAGTATCTGAAGTACTGGCTGTTACAATGTATAGTCAACATCTATCATACTAATATCAACTGGCAACCAGACTGGGTTTTGTATAAACTTTCTCAATTGCATAGTATTTTGTTCAGTATATTGCCATCTGGACAGCAAATCTGCTACTGTATTGTTTTTTCCCAATACATGTGTGTATTGCAGATCTACATCTGCAAGGGCAGCTGTGTACCAGATGTTGCGTGCGCATGCACCTAAGAAGGGATCTCTGGCTTTGCCAGCATTGAGGACTTTAACGACGGCGTCGTTGTCACACCTGACCAGTACTCTACTTCCAGACCACAGACGAGCAAACAAACGCAAGGCTATGACAATATTCACCATTTCCAAGTGGACAATGTCTAGATTTGCAAAACCCTTCATTATTGGGAGGTGGTATACTAAGTTGTCGCAACGCCCCCCCAGGCCTGTTAGACATGCGTCTAGCTCTAAGATAGAGTCAGTCTTCCCATGTGCATACATGGAGACACCGTTGTATTGAGGTAAGAACTTGTCAAACCAGGCTAGGTCTCTCTGAAAGTCATCATTAAGGTTAAACCTTGCTGGGTTGCTGACGTTACGTAACGTCCCCAACATCCTGTTGAGGAAATACCTCGCAGGCTTAACGCATTTGTGGACGTACAGTAGTGTGCCCAGTAACGACTGTAGCTGACGCATCGTGCAATGCTGCTTGCTCTTCCAGTCTTTGACCATTGATTTGATATTCTCCAGTTTTTCAGGCGGAATCGCTACGGTACTTGTTCAGTATCAATGAGTATGCCAAGACATACAGCCCTTGTGGTTGGTGCGACCAACTTTTTCTCGCTGACCGTCAGACCGAGACGTGACATAACGTCAAGTAAGGCGTGATAAGATTGACGCGCGACGCTGGGCGTACCATATCCCAGAAAATCATCAATATAGTTATGACGTTTACGTTACATTGACGCATGACGTAACGCACAGCGTCGCTGACCCTCTGAAAATTTTGGCTGCCATGGCGACTCCCAAACGGAATTCTGGTCTCGATGAACGTTGTGCCCCACGTAACGCCTAACAGGTCATAATCCCTGGGGTCGACGCACAGGTGTCTGAAAGCCCTGCTTACATCTACTTTGAAAATATGTGCACCTCTGCCAATTTTGGTGAGTTCTTGAGTCAGTTCGTCAATTGTAGGGAAGGTCAGTTTGAAATCACTGCCTACATAGCCATTTTTTCGATACCAGCATTCACTGATTCCCCCCTAGGCCAACTGAAGTCCAAAATTACTCTCCTGGTCTCTGAGTTCGGCTTGTGTCTGGTCATGAATGGAGAGTAGTGTAAATTTGGTATGGGGGCTTCCTCAAATGGCCCTATGATGGCCCCAAATTTGTGTTCCTCCTCTATGTACTTGTCTACATGCTCTGGAAATTCCATAGCCGATTTGTGATTTCCAATGTCGTGTCTGAGGGGACACAGTCTATTGAAGCCTAAGGGAAAGCCAAATCTGATGCATTCTAATAACTGCTTGTCCCAATATTCACCTAGCATTGATTCCCAGTGACTGATATTCAATTGAGATCTTACAGGAATACGCGCACCCAAGTAGTTGGGGAGATTGTATTTTTTTACTTCCTTATGAAGCTCAATTGGGTCTGCAATAATCTTTGTGGATATGTCTGTGTTGTTGGGCATGACAGGGTCAGATAGGGGTATATATCCAAAATTGACTTTTGACTGATGACGCCATAGGTCATAAGCATCACATTGAACTGGGTTTTCAGGCTGATGTTGGTCATATATTATGGAATTGACGAACTTGTCATATGTCTGATTTCTTGTGTCAACTGGGGACTTTGTACTGCAAATCTCACTAGCAGGGACACAACCCCCCCTGGTGGCAACATGAGACTGCGTTCTATTGTGCTCACCGTGATTATGATCTGCCACCCCTTGATTTGACTCTGTATTTTCATTAGTGTCCTCATTACTGGCCACATTAATTACCCCGTCTACATTGCTACCTTTTATAGCTTCGAGACTCATGCCCTGTGTTTCTTGGCCCTGGTCCCTATTTTTAGCTATCTGGGCGTGACCATTGTTCCAGAACACCCTACTTTTTGCAATACTATTGCCTTTTCTGACACTTGAGTTATTGAATGTTTTTGCACCTGTTTTGGTGGGGATGTTTGTATTGAATGTGCGAAAGGACTGATAGAGAGGACGAACCAGTGAACTTTCCACCTCTGAAGGTGTGTGTTTTTTACTGTAGAACTTGCGAGAGCTCTGAACAACAGACGAACCGTGTTCCTGTCCCGATATGACCTTGACCTCTTGACTAACGCTACCTTTGACACTTGTACATGGAGACAAACATTTTCTCCCCTGATCACTGATACTTTTTGACTGACATCTACTAGTATTACTGCCCCTCCCAGTATTTTTGGAAGGACAGCTATCTACTCGTTTTTTGTACTGGATTTCTTAACAAAAATGCAGTCTTTTTCTGCATGGCCTAACAATCGGCCCTGTGATAGACAGAATGAACAACTATGCTTGTGCAGCTTCCCATTGACCTCATGATCTCTGTTATGCGTGCAGGACCCACTTTGGAATTGTTTACAGTACCATGGCTTTTGAATTTTTTCACTTTTTGCCCAGTTTCTGACCCCAGGAGTATGTTTCTGGGCATGCGCCCTCCTAATCTTATCAATTCGAGCTGTGTCTTCCCAATTTGTCCCCCCCTTTCAAATTCGCACAGCAGTACAGCATGGGCTGCCTTGGCTCCCTGCCACGAGAAGTCTGTGGCGTCTTCCATTAATTCCCCCATATATTGTATCATTTTTTCCCTAATGTTACTATCCGATTCATCAAGAATGTTTTTGCAAAACCCCTGCACCCACTGAGACATTGTTAATTGGTCATAAGACATTCGGGACCTTGTGACACCCCCCAAAATTGACTCATGTGGCCAGGCCACTCTAATCAAAGGTCAAAGGTCAAAGTTGGGGTTTTACGTCCCGTTCAACAGCCAGGGTCATATTGGGACAGGTCCTCAGAATTGCCACTTGTGGGACTCGAACCCACAGAGGTGACAGCCTATGATTAGATGCCAAACTTGCTAACCACTAGGCCACTGAGGACCTGCCAGGCCACTCTATGTTTAACAACAATCTCTACATTTCCACCTCTTTTTGATTTAATTTTACCCACACTACCTGAACTTTGACTTTGTTGCTCTAACTCTCTAATCCTGGCGTCAACCTGCCTTTGGATTTTCCCTGATTGTCTGATACTATGCAAACTAGGAATGTCCTGATCATCGTCAGTAGACTCAGCACAGTCTGAGAACTATCACTTTGCTTTAGTTTATGTCTTTTAGAAAAACTACTTAACTTCTTTGGTCTTTTCTCTGTTCTCCTGTCCTTGCTGTCCCGCTGGTCCTTGTCCATTCTGCCTTCTACTTTGTCCAGTCGTTGATTGACCCTCTGCAGCTGCTCCAGTATCAGATACTGTATACCTTCTTCCTTGTACTGTGTGTTACTGCCTGTTGCCGCCTTGGAGGTGCTGGGAATAACGTACGAGTCCATCTCCCCCTCAGACCCAGCACCACTGTCTGCAACTACACTACCAACAGCATTTACAGAAAGTCCCGACTGTTCACACTTTGCTCCAGTGGGGGCCAAATGCCTGCCCTTACACTTCCAATACAGTTTCTTTTGCTTTCCCATTATTATTTTGTTCTATTGAAAGTACGATTGTTTTTAAGATTGTCACTGAAAATACAAAACTAGAGCTCTCAATGCTCTTGTGTGACCTTTTCAGAGCTTGGTTCGTTATGTTCGGAATTCGAATCTCAGCCAAATGACAACTGGCCAATACAGCCAAGAAATAAGGTTAGACCATCCCTTAAGGGCCCAGTCATCGGGCAAGTGGAACCAAGCCTGAGGTTGTCAAACTAGAGCAGTAGAAAGCGGTCTCCAGAGCACCACTATCACAGTTTACAGTACTAGTCCAAGTTGTTCACAATCACAATAAAGTTTTGTTCATTCCATACAGATAAAACAGTAAAATAGTAAAATGTCCTAAAACTTTCGTAAGTATAGCTCAAGAATCTGCAGCCCCTCAGGATATCAAAAAGTCCCTGTTGACTGTTCAGATTCTTGTCACATAATGATCATTCCCAGAAATTTTTGGAGGGAAATGCCAGGTGATGCTGCCTCAACCAATGAATTTAAAAACCTCCCTGCCTTAAGGGCTGAGACCCCTGATGACCCCAACATAGCAACCCCTGGTCTGGTACCCAACCCAGCCTTTAAGGTTGGAGGAGGACTGACTGGGCCAATGCCTAGACACTGCCCCCGACACTGAATTGATAATATGATACACCAGAGTGTGGGGTCCGTGTTTTAAAATATCACTTGAGGAATTGTGAAGTTTGAGAAAACATTATTTATAACATGTCTACCAGAATTCTTTTCACAGAGCCTAAAGTAAATGACTCCAGAATTTAAGGATAATACATATTTTATTGGTGTGTAAAGTTAAACAAATAACAATTCCCAGGCACTTCCTTTTTCAAAATATCCTGCACCAGTTTTTCGTCATGTAAAGTATAGAAAGGCCTTGCAGAGAAAACCCAGACACCATTATTGCGAATGTGAATAAAAGTCCTGTTCAGATAGTAAAATGTGCAAACATAAACTGTTTCAAAGTTACATATCACTTTTATTAATTCAAAATTAGTATTATTTTTTGGTATTTGCTATATGGCATACACTTATATCGTTCTGCAAACAAAAATATAAAGAAATACTTTAATCATTCACAATACAAAAGACATAAAAATAACAAAAAAAATATTGTATTACTAATGAAAGGAAAATAAACAAATCCCAATCTTCAGAAACAAATTCTAAGTTCAACTGACTGTAAAAATTCTGGAACAAAACTCCATTTCTACTTGAAGTTTCATTGCAATGACCTTTTTGATCAGTTATCATCGATAGATTGAGTAATCAAGAATGGTTTTACTTTGTTAACAAAGTGATTATGTTATTGTTTCTAAAACTACAAAGGGGCATTAAGATTGAAAATTACAGCACATGGTAGTTTAGTTAGAAATTGAAATACCCTTTAAGTAATGATCAACCCTTTCATTTGTAAACTAAACATGATGTATAGGGCTTTCTCCAAGATCTAGAAAACGGTGTATTGCTTTTCTACATGGATATCAAAAACTGTCGGGCTTTTCTCCTGTAGGGCTTTTCTTTGTATAGCTTTTTCCCAGTTTCCAATCAATAACTAAGGGGCTGGCATATTACACTAATGAAATGTGATTGCTTCACTTTCAAAACTCCAATAGTTTATTTACCCAACTGTTACAATGAAAATATTAACTGTCAAATTAGAGTTTTATTTTCAATCATAAACAAAATAATTAACTGTTACTTCTGTGGCTCACAAATGTGATCATAGTTTAGCAAGAACGCACATGGAGAAAGCCCTACAAATTTGTAAAATAAATTAGGCACCACACACTTTTTATAACCAGCCACTTGAGATTTCATCATATATTCTACTGGTCAGTCCTTAACAGGTTCCAACAGACAATACATCATATTGTCCAGTGTGGATGTGTATACAAATGTTGCTCTAAACATGTATATAAAGTTGCTACCCCTCAAAGTTTATTAAAATAAAGCACTGCCATATTAGGCATGTAACTACCCGGCTTACTTCCCACTAGTGTACAATGTAAAATCTCTAATATAACATCTGTCCCACAGATGGGTCCTGCTAAAGCAGCAACTGTTGATGATGGATTCCAGTTTGTTTTACAAAGTAGAGACGTAAACTTCCAACTATTGGAGTCAAAAATCATTTTAAATCTATCTATTTTAAGTGCCAAAAAGTTCACCAATAAGCCATAACCCTCCCTTCCTGCTGGCACTTCAAAGGCTTTCAACATCATACATCTTAGTATTGGCACAATGCAGGACTGGCATTGTTTTTTGGGGTTAACATTAAGTTTTATATGATCAAACTAACAATTCAAAATTACTTGATAGCTTCAATTAATAATTGGCAAGTTCTATGGTGACCTTAAACTCCTAACAGCAATTATTATACCAGCTTTAAGATTAATGCCTAGGGCAAATAAGATAAAACCTTACTTGGCTAGGAAGCTACATTAAGTAGGGTGGCCTTAAACTCTGAACAGTGATATGACAAAGTATCAGCTATGGTATTAATGCCAGGAATATGACGAACCATTAAGTCAATGTCGTTGTAAGCTTTCAAAAGCCATATATTCCTAATGCATAATGCTAAGAATGGATCCTTTGTTTCACCAGACATGATCACCTGGACTACACTGTAATTGTCACAGAAAATCGTTATGCCCATGTGACGCCAATGCTTAGAAGCGTGAATCATTTTATGGGTCTTATTTTGGTGAATTTTTGAATTTGAACCTGAATAACACAAAGAGTATTTCAGATATATTCAATGTTAATACCTAAAATAATAGGTGTGTTATCCCTTTATTACTGTGCCAAATATTAATTCCCTAATATTTATACAAATATTAAAAATATTGCCTTTTCTGTCTGTAATTGACCAAAACCCTTGAATCAGTTTTTGGGTCTATTTTGTCACACTTGACTGAACCCCCAGCTGTTTCAAGTTCACTATATATAGACTGTAGCACAAGGCCACTGACCAAATTGTGAGTGGTGTGTCTTCAAGTACTACAATTATAAAACCTTTTGTGTATTTGATGTATAATTACAAATGTAAACACATATTTATGTTTGGGGTGTTTTATTACAACATTTTCGTTTTTCTGTTCATCACTCTTAATAAAATTTAGCAGTCTCGGAAAATAGCATTGGACAACATTACATAAAGAACTTGCATTGTAAGCTATACTTAAGGTGCAAGACAAATAACAACTAAGAGGGATAAAATGTATGCAAAATATCAAAACAAGGCAATATCAAATCATTAATTGGTAAACTAAAAGTTGTGAAGCTATAAAATTTATCAATTGAAGTATTGCTGTCAATGGAAATAACAGAATTAGGTAGAATTACCTACAAACACAGTACTTGGAGAGTGCATACCTCTACCAATGCATTTAATAAGAAGTAAATAGCTAAATCCAAGTTATTTTTTGTATCCAGATGATAATCCAGATCACTCTAAAATTAAACAGGATGTTAGGTTGGACACATCTTCTGATTTCTTTTCAGGAACATCCAGCTCGTATTATTTGCAATATCCTGCTAATGCACAAGCAGACAAAGAGACAAGCAGACAGTTATAAAAATATTTATTTATTTGGGCTTTTATGTCGCTTTCAACACTGCACAGGTCATATGACGATGGGTAGTTGGAAGGGAAGAGGAAACTAGTACATAAAGTTAATCAAGGTTTTGTACTGTAAACTGCTGGCCAAGGGCAAGCCACTTCCTTACTTGAGGTCAGGCCGGGATTCAAATTCTAATCTCAGAGGTGGGAGGTGAGTGTGTTACTACTGCGCCTCCGTGGCCCCCGTTATAAAAATGATACCTCCTTGGTGGAGGTAATAATCAGTTGCAGCAATCAAAATATCATTGTCATGAGAAAAATATATTTAAAATATTACTGTACAAAACATTTTGACAGAGTCAAGGTCAAAGGTTAGACTAAGGTCACAGTATGACATTGCACATCTTTAACCCCTAACCTGTACCCCTACTAAGTATCAACATCCTTGGTAACATATAACAGATTCTGAGATACAGCAAAGATAGTTACACCTGCCCACCCATCTGTTCACTTGTCAGCACAGCTAGATACCATGGGTGAAAACAATACATGCATTTGGACAATTTGAAATCATGATTTGGTCAGTTCTTAGTGACCACAGGTAACAGTACAGATATTGTAAATGTCTGAAGTGATAAGTCAAGTATAACATTTTTTTCCAAAATAGACCCATGCACTAACCACAGGGTTTTCAGCAATAAGAGAAAAAATAGACAATGTGTTTAATATTCCTACAAAAATTTAGAAAATTATATTTGGTACAATGATAAAAGGGATAACATCTGAGCTATCACCATGAACACAGATGAAATACTGGATGTGTTATTAAGGTTTGAACTAAAAAAGACACCAAAATTAGACCCATGAACTGATCATTACTTCCACCAAACAACACTTCATATTTTAGAAATATAAACATGCAGACACTATTTCACATTTGAAATTGGTAAAACAGGCTCATTATTTGATTACTGACAACATATACTATGCCATATATGGCACACTTCATATAGTTGAAGTATTCATTCAGTGTTTACCTTTTTTTTCAAAATAGACCCAAAAACTGATTCAAGGGTCTTGGCCAATTAGAGACAGAAAAAGCAATATTTTTTAATATTTGTATAAATATTAGGGAATTAATATTTGGCACAGTAATAAAGGGATAACACACCTATTAGTTGAGGTATTAACATTGAAAATATATGAAATACTCTTTGTGTTATTCAGGTTCAAAGTCAAAAATTCACCAAAATTAGACCCATAAACTGATTCATGCTTCTACTTATAATTTCTTGTGTAATAACATCAATAGATGGTTTTTAGTGCAAATAAGTTACCATCAAATCGGTCTTTGGATACATGATCATTAAGGGACCTGCCTTTAGGATAAGACAAATCTAAGATAACCCTCCTGGTATCGCCTTCTTTGGGACGGGACATGAGGGGTGAACAGTGAAATTCAGGATGGTTTACAACCTCAACTGGGCTCCAAGTTCAATTTCTTTCTTCAAATATTTTGAAATATCATCTGGATATTGGACTGCCGAATAATGGTTGCTTCCGTGTTATGTAACTCTGAGCGATTGTGAATGGACAAAGGGAAGCAAAACCTAATATATTGTATCAATCTGTTATCTGGATAACCCTGAAGGTAAGTTTCCCATGCCTTAACATTCAGGTCAGAAACAATTGGGATTCCGGATTCACAATAATTAGGTTTATTAGTGGATAAAATGATGTCAGCTACTTGAAGACATGAATTAATGGGGATATGTGTAAAGAGAGAATAGGAGAGCACCCAGAACAGAACCCTGAGGTACGCCGAACAGCAATTTTTGTAAATCAGACAAAGTAGAACCAATCTTAACAGACTGAAAACGTTCCATCAAATAGGAAGAGAACCATTTGAGAGCGGAGTCACCTACACCGAACCAATCCTGAAGACAGCTGAGGAGTGTGGAATGATCAATAGTATCAAAGGCGGCCGAGAGATCCAGAAGTACCAAGGCAGTAGCTTCACTATGAGATAGTGACAGATGAATATCATTTTTGATGGAAAGCAGAGCCGTTTCTGTTGAGTGACCTGACTTATATGCTGACTGGTATGAGTTATCCAAGCCATGTTGATGAATATGGTCAACCAGCTGTCTAGCAACTACATGTTCGACCAGTTTGGAAATGAAGCTAAGTCCAGATACTGGGCGGTAGTTTTTCAAGTCCTCAACAGGAAGAGAGGCCTTCTTTATAAGTGGAGTGACTACAGCCTTTTTGAACCCATCTGGAACCAGTCCCTCCCGGAGCGAACAATTAACCAATTTGGTTATAGAAGGCAGAAGGATGTCAATACATTCCTTAATAAGGAATGTGGGCAATGGGTCCAACAGGCACGATTTGGTAGGTGATTTGCTGATTATTTTACCAATTTCATCTTGAGTGACTTGAGTGTAGACTGTTAGTTTAGGAGGGTCACAGGGGGGAAGTACCATGTTACAGGACTCAGATAAGGAGAAACTCTCACAGACTTTCATGATTTTATTTGAGAAAAATGTAGCAAAACGATCAGCCAATGATTTTGAAGATTCACAAGTGGGCAAAGTGTAACTCCCGTCATAGTTTCTTGGAATCATGGCTGTTGTCGGAGATAAGTTTCCTGTAATAGACAGTCTTGTCCCTATAAGCAAGACGATTGCACCAGGTGATTTAATGCCGAAGACTACTCCTGTTGTATTGACTTTTTTCCTTTCGCCAAGCACGTTCAAATTGATGTCTGAGTGACTTTGCAAGGCAACAACAACTACGATCAGAAGCGAAGGAATCAGTATGGTGATCGCAATACCCTACCTCTACCTGTGGGAGGTCATTTGCAGCATTCTCATCACCTTCAGCTATCTGAGCAGAGAGTTTATCGATAATATGTGTTATATAATCTGTATAAGAGCACCCATGGTGATCCAAACATGCCTTATCCTTATAAAAGTCCTGATAGATGCTCTTAGCCTCCCAACTTTCTTGATTCGTACGGTATTTAACTGTAGTAGAGTCCAAAAAACCCAACTGCAGAGTGTATGAAATTTGGAGGTAGCCAAGAGTCCCCATGAAAGGGATAACGGATACTAACTGTTCCTCATAATTGACCACCCAGATATAAAACCCACAAGAAAGTTCAGCTGCATTCTTAGCTATGTACACAACTTGACCCCAAAGATCACCATGAGTACTCCAATAGTGGGTAAAAGAAACCTTCATAGAAGCTTCCACCATTGAACTGAACTGGCTAACTTGTGTAACAGTCCACTGATCACTCCCCCTCCCAGGGCCCCAGCAGTCACAGAACATTTTAACTGAAATTCTTGATCATACATAACAAGGTAGAAAATTTGATCGAAAGCACGACCTTGACTGCTGGTGGTCCCGAGGGAAGCCACACATTGACCAACATGTGGTCTAACATTGTTTTTAACACACAAACTTTGTACCGTATTATAACTATCACATACTACAACATCACCAGTTACAGAATGTTCCAATTGTTCACTTGCAATGTGTCCATAAGAGTCAAAATCAATAAAATTACTGTTTGTATCAAAATTTAACTTTCTATAATTTACAAACTGTTCTGTATTTGCATAGTGTCCAGATGATCGTCCAGGATCCTACCTTGATGTACTGGGTTTGAGTTCCTGTAGTTTACTACCATTCTTAGCTGTGCACTTAGACTCGGGATGAGTCATGAAACGTCCTTGCTTGTGACAAAATAGGCAGATATGTTTGTAGATCCCATGGTGACTGTCATTATTACAGCTACCATCATTAAAAAATTTGCAAACTCTAGTTTTACTCATTGACTTGATGTTCTGACTGTTGAGTACGGCAATCTGCGAGGAACTTACGTGATTGAGGGCCCATTGTGTGGTGTCATCCCAAGAAAGCCTCCCTTCCTCCACCTCTGTCATGGAAACGGCCCATGCAGCTTGTACGGCTGGTCACAGAAGGGCCACGGCATCACACAGAGCAAGTGTTACCTGAGTAAGGACTTGTCGCAGCAGAGTATCATCCTGTATCTGCAGGACATAATTCAGTTGACCTGCTGCCCACTGCTGAAGACTCAGATCATCATACGCTGGCTTACATGAGTTAGCTGCAGCCACAAACCCCTCATTAGGCCACCTCCTCTCGGGTCGGGCATTGGGTGTATCAGTGTTATTGTATCTCTCAGATTTACATCTAGCAGAGAGGGGATTACCTGGGATCACCTCCTGCTGCACACGTGTCTCATAATCTGCCAGCAGGTTAGGCACTACATTGGATACCTCAGGGAGAGACCTCAGTCTGTGAACAGTGGGTGTAATAGCATCCCTACGATAGCCCTGCCGCTGTTCTGCAACTCTACTGCCGCCAGGTACCGCTTGCGGAATGCCTGTTTCCATGCTGTAACCTCCTGGGTTCACCACCTCTTCCCTGGCCGGCCACTTGTATGAATTGATCAGATTGGCTCGTGGTGTGAGTTCCCTCACGGCACCCTTAGCTGGAGATGTTTTCTTGGGTTTGGGCAACCTGAAGGTGACATTATCGTGCCCCGAGGTCAGCCCAGGGGGTTTCAGCGTAGAACTAACTGTGCTATTACCTTCAATTCTGCCAATGCGTGCGACCAGTTGACAGTTGGATTCTTCCAGACGCTTAAGTGTGTTCAGTATGGCCTCAGAACCCGCATCTTATGAATGTACATCCAACAGTTCATCGCACTTCGATGTAGCCTGACTCACATCATGTAGGTACGATCCGTTGTCAGCACCAGTGACATCTTTATCACGTATAGTTCTTTTAGTTGCACTTTTCTTGTGTTTAGGCTTATCAGAAGCTGGTTTCTTCTTCTTACTATAATTACTTATTGAATTCTTCCTAGTTGAAGGCATAATCACGCATATAAATAAAACATAAAACCTCTAAATTTGTTCTCAATAAAAAAATAAAATAACCTTGTGTGTCCTTTGACTTCATGAATCAATATGAAGAACCCCTATCATGGGAGAAAATTAAATGAAGCATGACCTGATTTTTGATTGGGTATGACCTTCAACAAAAATAGTTTTTGTTTATTTTTAACTTTTGTGGTAGTACAGAAACTGAGGAATCAGGCCCCTATTCAGGCCGTGCTTGTCAAAGTTAGTTGAAATTAAGTGCAGCGATGTATGCATCAGAATGTAAGCAGAATGTAAGCTTCATTTTATTCTATACAGTAATATATTTTACAAATGTAAAGAAAGCTGTTGGTTGGCAGAAGACAACTCTAACTGAATTTCAGGAAAGTGAACGCTTGAAATGGTTAACTAGATGTGGAGCAATTAAGAATTATTAAAACATGTTAAACCAAAGTCAGTTACACTAAAACAAATTACCAGATCCTGGGGCCATATCCAACTTAATGCCCCTGTTCCACCAAAGGACTAAGCCCCGATCCTGTCTGGGACCCTTAATCATGGCCCCAGACAGTCCCCGACTGTTCTGGGACTAAGAACCGACTAAGCCAGTTTTCTGGTCGGTTTGAAGCACGATCTTGTCCTACACATACTGGCTGGATCCCAGGATGCCTCAGGCCTCCTGGGACTAAGCCCCGACTAACCCCCGATTAAGTCCCGGCTTCCTCAGGCGTCCCCAAACTAATGTAGCCGATTCTTGTTTTGCAATGGGACTAAGGGTCGCAGGAGGCCTGGGACTAAGGCACTAAGGGTCTGGGACTAAGGGTTGCAGGCGGCCTGGGACAACATAGGACTATGTAAATTCGGTCTGAGGAAGCCTGGGACTGGACATTTTGTTTATGGCGGGAAAAAAGGATCGGTTTGGATCAAACATGTTTGATATTTCTCAGTCCCCATTCCCCCAAGACAGTGAAAACACAAATGCGGGTACCATTTATTAATACAATAATACTTAAGATGTATACATCACTAATACTAAATACTATATACAAGTCATAAAACAGATACATAAAATCGTTCATTATATAAGAAGTTAACAATAAGGCTGCAAAGAATGTATATTACTGTGCATAAGGCAGCCAGAAAATTATATTTAAATCTTTACTGTGAACTTCAGCTATCAGACTAGAGTTCATTGTTCATAGAGTTCAAAGGTCATGAAGTAAGGTCATGACTACATATGGTCACAGTTGATGTATATATGCATTGATTTACATTACTAAGGTCACTAGTTGACCTTGAGGTGACCTTCGACCCCAACAGAAGGGAGGCTCTAAGTTGGCTAGTCAACAAAAGGGGCGGAAAACTAGTGACTAAGTTTAAAAGGTCAATTTCGACTAAGGTCAAGCCAAAGCCCCCCAAACCGCCAAGGAGAAGGGACCCCCAAGGCTTACAATGAATAAACTAAAATGTAAATTATAAAAACCAGTTTACACAGGAGAACATTATAGCAAATAAAACACCCTCAAGCCCAACAGTAGGAGGTATGCACATTATGTAGCATGTATGGAGGAGGCTAGAGCATCAGCAAGGTACTCCCCAGAAGTGTGATCTGACTGGATATAGCCTCAAACACAATCTGAAGACCAGGTGCCATGTCTCTTAATTTGTTGGATTGGGACATGACAGTTGTAGGCGAAGGTGGCACCTGCAGTGGCCCATTTACAGTGACACAAGCAGGTGGGGTTTATATATTTATTAGCTTTTCTATGTTATCAATCTAACCTTTGTACACAATCAGACAAACAATAGAGTTCACATTAAAGTCACTTTGAGGTGACCTTATATACACTAAAATGATTATACATCAACACAGCACGTGACACTACGTGCCCTGACATTTTAAACTTTGACAGTCACTTAAGGTGACCATAAATTGAAATTTATACAGTTACATTACAGTCCCTTTTAAGGTGACCTTATATATCAAATCACTTTATATTAACACAGCACGTGACACGACGTGCCCTGACATTTACTTTGACAGTCACTTAGGGTGACCATAAACTGACATTTAGGTTTAAGTAAAATTAGGATATGTATAAACCTTAAAGTGGAGGTTGGGAGTTTTTCAGATGAAATTTGAAGAGTTAAGATAATCTTAATCTGAGAAATCAATGATAAGAGGGTGACTTAGGGTGACCCTAAAGTAAGATGTTAAAATGGTAGTTAGGGTAGCCGTAAGGTGACCCTAAGACAATTGATTTTGTGGGATAGTGAGAGTACATCTTACTGATGTTAAGATTTGTGTGAATGAGGAAAAACTTAAAGTGAAGTTTAAGAAATTGATTTTAGATTTAGAGTAGTTGTAGGTCAGAGGTAAGCTGCAGTATGAGGAGTAGAAAGAAAACCCCAAAGCCCAGGTAGTCTAGGGGTGTAGTAGTTGTCTGAAAGCTAAGGCCACTTTGTGAGAAGCTCGGTGGTCTTGTGTAATATAAGACCAGACGCACTCCGACGTCCAGGTGCCATGACTCTGGATGTCTTGAATAGGAACACTGGAATTAAAGGCGAGGGTAGCACCTGAACGTCGAAGTGAGTGAAAAGTAATTTTTGACTGGGTCAGGTTGAGGTTATTTAATATTGTTGAAAAATTTTTTCTCAATCTAGTGTCTGTAAGAGGGACCCACTTTGAGTAACACTTTACCTGAAAGAGGGGACTGTTTGGTTGATGAGGGGTGTTACGAAGTAGGTGTTGTAAGGCTGTGACAGGGCAAAGGGGGGAAGCCCCCAGGGCAGGGATTTTGATGACCCGAACTGAGTTGTTCATTTGCATAGTCTTGGACCATTTTAACAATACGTGGGCCCCAGGGGGTTGAAAGAAAATATCTGCCCTGGCTAATTGTTTCAGGGGATCATAAGCGTTGATGGTGTGGGGGACCAGGTTGGAAATTCTCAAAAATGCAAAATAGGCTAACAGAATGGCTGCTTTAAAGACATAGCCCATATAAAGGTAGTCACATTGTTGAATAATTTGGATGAGGAGAGAGGGTTCGACAATGGCTTTAAGCTTAACAGTAAGAGGAGCGCATCTTGCCACAGCCTTGGTGAAGTATTTAATCCTCTGGTCAAAGAAAGGAGAGATATCTAAAGCCAGCATGGAGTAGTTTGCCTTTGTAGCTGACAAGTAATTGGAGATCTGTGAATGAGAAACTTTGTTATATACCAAAAATTCGAGAAAAGCTAGAATATGGTAGGAAGAGATACATAATGGATGAATGTCTATAAAAGTTAAGAACGCAAGGAACATTTTAAACATAGCTGTATACGACCTTCTAGTGGATTCTGCAAAAGCCAACTGCATTCTACGAGCTGCCTTGGTGTATAATATTGTCAAGTGGGAATTGGCACCTGGAATTAGATAGACCAATCCAATGTCAGTACATTGGCCGAAGGATTGACCCATGTGTGTCCAGGGACCAACTGAGGGATTTTGTGAATCAAAGCTGGATTTATAGATAATCTAGATAAAGTGTCAGCTATTATGTTTAACTTGCCCTCAATGTGGACTGTGATAAGGTCTATGTCCCTAAATGCAGTAATCATGCTAATATTGCGAGCTATGGCAGCCAAGGTCATATCCTTAGTGTGGCCAGAGGTCAATACTGATACAACTGCCTGATTGTCACAATGAATGACTACTTTACGACCTTGCCATTGATGGGCCCAAGTTCGAACTGCCACCAGAATGTTTATCATTTCCAGGTGTACTATATTGTAGTTGTGGTAGCCCTTAGGGAGTGCAATTGCATAAATTTCTTGGCCACACATGGCTCCTAGGCCTTGAAGAGAGGCATCTAATTCAACATGAGTGTGTATTGGTGTGTGGCTAAAAAAGGCGACCCCATTGAATTTTGGTAAGAAATTGGTAAACCAATTTAGGTCTCTCCTGAATTCGTGGTCTATGATAATGGTGTCCTGCTTATGAGCTGCTCTCAGAGTGTCTAGCATTCTATTTAAGAAGGGCCTAGAGGCTCGAACACATTTGGTTACATAAAGAAGTTTTCCAAGCAATGACTGAAGTTGGCGCTTGTTGCAGGATCTTTTACTTAGCCATTGTCTACATTCTTGCCTTATGTCATTTAATTTATCTTGGGGCACAGCGACTGTGAATTTCTCAGTGTCTAGTTCGACGCCTAGGCAGGTAGCCCTTGTAGTAGGTTCAACCAACTTGTTTTTACTAATCTTGAAACCTAGGTCCTGAAGAAGGTTATATAGGTTATCAAAAGAGGCCTGAGCCTGGGATTTAACTGCATATCCGATGATATCATCAATGTAGTTTGTCACATTGTGACCCCTGGTACCCATGATGTATCTGATGGCGTCGCTGAGGCGTTGGAAGATTGCCGAACCGTGCCGAAAGCCGAAGGGTAGGCAACTATCAAGAAAGTAGTCTTGGAAGTGAAGTCCTAAGTACTTATAATCAGCCGGATCTATTTTTACATGTCTAAACGCTCTTGATATGTCAATTTTGTAAATTAGGGCTCCTCTACCTAATTTAACCAGTTTACTAGTGATGGTATCTATAGTGGGAAGAGTAAGGAGGAATTTTGAACCCAGGTACTGCTCAGAGTTGACTCCAGCATTAACAGACTCGCCAGCAGGGAAACTTAGGTCTATAATGACTCTGTGATGAGGGGCTTCTGGCTTTTCACGAGTCATAAATGGAGATATATGAAGATCTGTTATTGGAGGACTGTGAAATGGGCCTAAAATGGCATTGTGTTCCATTTCTTCTGATAAATATGCTTTAATATCTTCTGGAAACTTATTGCCTGAACCATGGTTGCCCAACTTATGCGATAGTTGTACATTTTTGTTGAAGTCTAGAGGGAACCCATATCTTATGAGGAATTTCAACTGCGTATCCCAGTATTCGCCCAAGTATTGTTCCCAGACATCAGCATTTAATTCCGACTTAACTTGGATTTGACAATGTAAAAAATTGTAAGTTTCTGACTTACTTATTATGTCATGCATTTTTAACACATCAGTAGTGCTACCTCTTTTATGATCCTTATCCGGAATAATCTGATCCTGAAGAGGAATGTATCCAAATTTATCCGACATTTGGGCGTCCCAAAGTTTAAAAGTGTGACAATCTTTGGCTTCCTGAATTCTAAGTCGATGACGAGGACGAAATCTCAAGTCCAAAGCGTATTTGTCCGGATCCGTAAGTAAACTACTTTGATTTGAATTCACTGTTGCTGTGGGTTCCGGGGATACAACTGTGTCCTGACTACTACCTTGATTTGGACACTGTATACGGTTATTGACACTTGGTGATTGACACTTACTATTACTAGTGAAGCGAGTTGACGCCTTTTTGACACTTTTATTGTCACTGACACACGGACCCCTTAAGAATTCGTGACCATGTGAACTGTGTTTAACACTATCTTCGGTGCACAAGGGCCAAAATCTATTTTTGACACTTGTTGCGTAATTGTCTAGACCTTGGGTTCTATTGTCATGTTGTGAAGTGCGACTTTGGCCATTGACTGCAAATTCACACCTCTGTGCAAATTAATTACATGGCTATTGTCTCCAGAGTCGCACCTTTGACCATTCTTGCTGTTTGGATATTGAATCATTGTTGTTTGCAATTTTTTATTAGTTTTGACACGAGAACACTGGCTATTTGTGTCCTTTGTTTTGGTACCAGAAGCAATACTAGTATTGACCTTTGCTAATGACCTTTTCCAGGCCATATGGCTACCTGTTGGTGTGATGTTTTTACTGCAATAACTTTTGATGTTTTTATCAGCAATACACTCACCTTGTGTGCGTGTGTTTCTGTGTTTTTCAACACCTTGCACTTCAGGGCCATCAATACTTTGCACTCGAACTTTACTGACACTTTTACACTTGTTTTTTACAACATCAGCATACGAGACATTATTACAAAACCACCAGTCTTGCTTCCAGTCCCTACTTTGTACAAAACACTTTTTACTGTTTACTACAGTTCGAGTACTGAAATACTTTTTATTTGCATTTTCTGGCACTGCAATACTGCAGTGCCCTACTCGTTTTTTGATGGTTTTTGCCTACATTCTTTACCTGGGTGGGGATGAGACTTTCCTTTTACAAAACAATGCTCACACACATGAAGATACAACTGACCCCCATTTTCGTGTTCAGTTTTTTGCCCACAGGTACCCTTTTGGAAAAAACGACATGGGATGCCCTTTTCTTTGGATTTCAATTTCCGACCCAATGATACACTTGAATTGTGAGTTTTCTGGGCGTGGACCCGTCTTAGACGGTCCAGTTTATTGGTTTCTTCCCAAGTAACTTTGCTTTCCTCCATGTGGCACAAAACTACTGCGTGAGCCCCCTTGGCTGACTGCCACCCAAAGTCGTGGCAGTCCTCCATGAGGTCAGCTACATAACTTAACATGTTATTTTTGGTCTGAACATTACTCTCATCTTTCATAATTGTACAGAAACCAGCGACCCATTGGGCCATCGACAAACTGTCATAAGAAACCCTGGACTTGCTAGCCCCACTTAATACATGATTTTGGGGCCAGGGAACTTCCTTTTTACACCAATAAGTATCAGAACCACCCCTTTGGGATTTGAACTTGCCTTGTGGGTGCATGGCTTGAAGTTCCTTGATCCTGTCGTCCACTCTGGCCTGTATACTGTCTGACGCTCTCAGGAAGTCCATAGATGGGATGACACTGTCTGATACTGTGCTTGACGCTGTGTTTGACGCTGTTGCTGTAGATTCTGCTGGCCTGGAAGCTGCCTGAGGCTTGTCTACCTTGTCCACTCTTTCCTCCATGGCCTGCATCCGACCACTCAGGCTTTTCAATTCACTTAATATTTGAAGGTTAATGTCAGATTGTCCCGCACTTGTAATACTAATGTTATCCTCTGTTTCACTGTCAATAACTCGTCTGCATTTACTATTAATGGGTCTCTGGTGCCTGTCCCCACAGGCGTTACAATCAAATGTCTTTGGCATATTGAAATCTAGAAACACAAACAGTGTGATCAGATCACTGCTACACGCGCACCAGGTCTGTGATGACTTATTTAGAAGATAATAAAATGAATACAGCCCTTCAATGCTGCTCCAAGTCACCCCAGAGCCAGTATCGCCTGTCTCAATAATCTGAGATAGATATGCAGCCAACAGCCAACATCAGATCCTCAACATCCGAACTTCATCAGAAAACAGCCACGACTCTGAAAGTACACTGAAACTCTGAGGTTTCAGTGTTTCTGAAGCTTCAGAGTTTCCAAAAGTTAAAACAAAAATCGACTAAAATCGAACATGTAAAAAGCTTTTGATTTTATAAAAGGGGTGTTTCCCCGTTGAAAACTTAAAAGTTAATGAAAATGGCTGCCTTTGGCGGGAATATGAAGTTCAAAGGTCATGACCCCATTATTTACAGGAAGGTTACATAAACAAGAATATTTTTTGCCATCGCCACTGACAGTTCAGACACCCACCATGCCTGACCAACAAGTTGACCTTGAGGTGACCTTCGACCCTGACAGAAGGGAGGCTCTAAGTTGGCTAGTCAACAAAAGGGGCGGAAAACTATTGACTAAGTTTAAAAGGTCAATTTCGACTAAGGTCAAGCCAAAGCCCCCCAAACCGCCAAGGAGAAGGGACCCCCAAGGCTTACAATGAATAAACTAAAATGTAAATTATAAAAACCAGTTTACACAGGAGAACATTATAGCAAATAAAACACCCTCAAGCCCAACAGTAGGAGGTATGCACATTATGTAGCATGTATGGAGGAGGCTAGAGCATCAGCAAGGTAGAAGTGTGATCTGACTGGATATAGCCTCAAACACAATCTGAAGACCAGGTGCCATGTCTCTTAATTTGTTGGATTGGGACATGACAGTTGTAGGCGAAGGTGGCACCCGATCTCCTAAAATCATGAAAGGTAAAGAAGCTGGGTGAAAGGCCTAGGTGCGTGTTAATAGTTTTCAGGGCTTTTCTCACACGTGAGTCAATTAAAGGATTTGAACCCAAGGGGGTATGAATCTGAAGTAGGGAGGTAGAAGCTGACATAGGGTATAGTTTGAACAGGGCTTTAACTGCTGTGAAGGGGCAAATTGCTTTGAGCTTCAACTTTGGAAGAGTGACACATTGGACTTTATCTCTTGTCTGCATTGTCTTTGACCATTTGATTAAGACCTTGAGGTATTTGCTGGTGAAAAAGACATCATCACCCGTGAGATGTCTGGTAAGGTCAAAGTCCCCTTTAGCATGAGGTGCGAGGTTCGAGAGCCAAAAAAAGGCAAAGAAGCCTAGCAGAAAGGTAGCTCTGAACACCTGAGGGGAGGTCAAAAGGTCACAAGCCATTGAAATGTCCAGCAAATGAGAGATAGTGATAACATTATGCGAGGTAGCGGTGACAGGTCTATTGATTTTTAATGCTTTCAGAAAATATTTAACCTTTGGATGGTCCAAGACCTCAAAAGACAGATCATATACAATACATGAGGCCTTTATGGCCGACACATAATTGGCTATTATACTAGCTGAACATGCATTTGTGACTAAACATTCTAAGAAAGACAAAATAACTTTAACATTTAAATCACATAGAGGTGACTTTGTGAACAGACAAAAAGCCACAAAAGTTCTGAACATTGACTGATAAGCTCTGTGTCTTTGGTCGAAAAGCCATATGAAGCCTCTGTGAAGCCTTGGCTGATAGTGAGGTGAGAGCTTCATTATCTACAAAACAAAGTGCAGTATCTCTGAGAATTTATCAATAACGGCATAAGCCCCTGAAAACATGCATAAATTAAAAACGCTGTCATAACACAGAAGAATATGACACTTAAGCGTTGACATAATAAAACAATTACATTTCTGGATCTACTTCCAGCATTTCTCTAGAAACTTGCAACCATATTGGATGCACGACATTGGAATGGAGGTAATGCCACTGATCTGGGGTACCCTGCCATCTGGACAGGATATCAGCTATTGTGTTGTCTGACCCTCTGATATGGGCGTATTGTACGTCTATGTCTGCCATGGCGGAAACGTACCATATGTTATGGGCACAGGCAGCTAAATAGGGATCTCTAGTCTTGCCAAACTTGAGTACTGAAACCACAGCCTCATTGTCACATCTGATAAGTATTTTCTTTGAGGCCCACAGAAATGTGAACCTAATGGCAATTAAGATATTCACCATCTCCAGGTGAACTATGGTCCAGTTTCTGAAGCCCCTTTCTATGGGCAAATGATACACGTAACGCCCACAATGCCCACCAAAACCTGTGAGACAAGTATCCAGTTCAAGGGTCAAATCCACTGGTTTGTGGTTGTATAGTGAAACGCCATTGTATGTGGGAAGAAACTTTGCAAACCATCTCAGGTCTCTCTTGAAGTCAGGCGTCAATAAAATTTTTTGGCGTCCATGACCAGTTCTAAGTAACTCCAACATTCTGTTTAAGAAGAAACGTGCAGGTTTGACGCATTTATGGACGTACAACAAGAGACCCAAGATGGATTGCAACTGATGTTTTGACGCCACGTCTTTATCAAGCCACAGGCGAACAGCGTCATTGATGGCGTCAAGTTTTTCTGGAGGTATGGAAATGGTTCCTGCGACCGTGTCAATAAGGACGCCCAGGCACGTGATGTGCGTAGAGGGAGAAACTAGCTTCTTATCACTCACAGTAAGGCCCAACTGGGCCATAAGTTGCAATAACGCCTCATATGACGCCCAGGCGACGCTCGGCACACCGACGCCGACGTAATCGTCAATATAGTCAATTAGTGGGAAACCTTTCTCGCGCATGATGTATCCGACGCCGTTGCTTAAGCATTGAAAGATTTGGCTCCCGTGACATGTCCCGAACGGAACGCAGGTGTCCACGTAGAAGCCGTGCCATTGGAGGCCTAAGAGATCATAATCTCCAGGATCTACTTTCACATGGCGAAAGGCCCTGCTTACGTCAACCTTGTATAACAACGCCCCACGTCCCAGATGCGTCAACTCTGTGGTTATGTCATCTACTGTTGGGAAGGTGAGAGAAAAAGCACTATTCAAGTATGAGGTCTTGTCTATGCCCAAGTTAACAGAGGCCCCCAGGGGCCAACTCAAGTCGATTATAACTCGACGCCTGTCAGAATTGGGCTTTTCCCTTGACATGAAGGGGGAACAGTGACCCGAGGCTATGGGATGAGAATTGAAGGGACCCACAGTTGCATCATATTTCAATTCCTCTTCAAGATAGGCTTCAATATCTTTTGGAAATTCAGTGGCAGATTTGTGATTTCCTGGTTCATGGTTGAGAGGGCAATTTCTATTAAAGTCAAGGGAAAGCCAAATTCTATTAATTGAAGAAGTTGTTGGTCCCAATAATTGGAGAGGTTGCTTTTCCATGCCTCGACATTCAACTGAGAGTTAACAGGTAATCTGGCCTCCATGTAATTGGGCTTTTGTGTCGCTCTCACAATACTATGCATTTCAAAGGAGGACAAAGGTTTTGAATGGCAAACTGACATGTTTTTTGGCATAATTTGCTCAGCCAAAGGTACAAAGCCAAAGGTGAAATCCGTCTGATTGCGCCATTTATGATATATCTCAGTGTCAACATTGGGAATAATTCCATTAAATTGACCAACATGCAATATGGAATTGACAAACTTGTCCTGAACCCCAGCATAATTGATCTCATACAATAGATGGGGGCCAGGTGATGCAGAACTTTCTGTAATTACTTGACCAGAGTTCACATTACTCCGATGGGTGGTGGATGCCACCTTACTGGGGTTAGCATTCGGATATCCCCCTGGAGCAGATACAACCTCAGCTGTAGGGTTACTTTTTGTACTGTTTCTTATGACAGCATCTTTGCCAGCAAGTACTGTGTCCCTACTTACCCCAGGAGGTGATATGACCTTAGCTGCAATGTTTTGTGAGGTAACTACCTCACTGTCTTTGCCCTCAGTCCTAGCAACATTAATATATTTTTTGCTAGGCATTTTTGTTATTACTTTCTTGTCCCGTTCCGAATTCACACTAGCCCAGAACATTCTTGTGTTCACTGGCTCTAGTTTACCCATGTCACAGTAAGAATTTTTTGTGAATTTTTTGGCTAACAGTGCATCAACTTTACTTGGATTTGTACTTGAATTGTACACAAACCTAGTACGTTTACCTTCATGCTTCATGTTATGTGTTACGGCAGTCAACTTACTACCAACAATATGTTCACATTTTTTCATGACATTCAGGTCACATGGTTTTTCATTGTCATCAATAACACTTTTTGCACTACTGCAGCTGCTCCACCCTAGTGATGGGCAGCTGGAGTCTCGTTTTTTGTCTGACTATTTTTGGTTAAACAATTCTTTTCAGAGTGGTTGGACTGCCTACCCAAGGTTAAGCAGAAAGCACAGATGTGCCTATTTAGGCGACCATTGACCTCGTGGTCCTTTTTATGGGCACATGAGTTTGTCTGATAACTCTTACAGAACCATGGCTTCTTATCCGACCGGCCCCAATTCGACTTGCTTGAAGAGAAGTGTTTCTGGGCATGAGCCCTCCGGATCCGATCAAGCCTATCCGTATCTTCCCATTGCAGCGACCCCCTTTCCATCTTGCATAAAAGAACAGCATGTGCTGCCTTTTCCCCTGGCCAAAAGAAGTCTGTCGCATCTTCCATTAGATCTCCCAGATACGAGATCATCAAGTCCTACGGCTTCCGGATTTTTCTTCGAGAATGTTACGACAGAAGTCCTGCACCCATTGGGTTAACGTAAGTTGATCGTACGACATGCGTTGTCTTGCTGTGCCACCCAAAATGGCCTCATGCGGCCAGTGTACTTTGTGCTTAACCTGTACATCTATATCTCCACCCCTCTGAGATTTATACTTCAATTTACCTTGACAGTGGGAACTCTGAACTAATTCTTTAATTCTTTTATCTACTTTTTCCTGCAGATGTTGTGATTTTAACACTTCCAGGGTGGGGTCATCACTGTCCTCAGAGGACGAACTACTTTCTACTGGGTGATACTTTCTCTGTTTACTTGTTTTTATACTTTCTAAAAAACTGTCTGTACTTAACTTTGACGTGGACGGTGTTGAACTCCTTGCTGAAGTCGCCACTTGCTGCTCCACTTGATCCAGTCTTTCTGTCATCTTCTTTAGCTGCTGTAGTATTTCTGTCTGCAACCGCTGTCCGTCTTCCTGCACCTCCTGTGCAGCCTGGGGGGCAGGTATTGATCCTGCGACGGCAGCATCTCGAAAAAGTTCATCATTGTCTTCTTGGATCTTTCTCTTACATTTCTTTCCAGTGGGTGGCAGGTGCCTCACTTTACACACTTTACAAAGTTGTTTATTGTCTGGCATTTTTAAATTCACTTTATATTTATAATGTCAATGTTTCTGAAACACTAATACAATCGGCGCACGAGGCGCTAAGATCGGTGTTCACTAGTCAAAAACAGG
This sequence comes from Sabellastarte sp. h YS-2021, assembly GCA_964017235.1. Taxonomy (NCBI): domain Eukaryota; kingdom Metazoa; phylum Annelida; class Polychaeta; order Sabellida; family Sabellidae; genus Sabellastarte; species Sabellastarte sp. h YS-2021. The sequence continues at coordinate 146,973,914 of OZ024928.1, forward strand.
CTCAATTTGACGACCAATTGGCTTATACATGGCATGCCATGTAAAAGAAACAAAAATATAGGGTAGAGCGTCCCTTAATGGTAGACAGATTAAGCCTGAGGTTGACTCGATGACCACAAATCTTAAAGTTGAAATAGCAATCCCAGCATCAATGGCTATCAATCACATTCCAGTCCTTTGCAAAACATAAGAAGCTTGTTACAGGATAAATGACCGTCTTTATATTCAATATGTACAGTTTAAAACTTTAAAAACAACAAGCTAAAATCCTAAAACACTTAAAAAGTTCATCAGTAAAAAATTTCATGTTTGCCCTTCAAGCTTTGATTTCAAAGTGACTTAAGGTCACAAACAAGTGAAACAGGAAAAGGGGTTGAACCAATGAGATTCAATTGTTTTCTAGGTTGCTGGGGTAACCCAGCAGGGGTTCTAGGAATCCCAGAAGTTATGTAAAGGTTACCATATTAGACTGGTACCCAAGAACTATCTTAAGGTATATACAGACAATAACTGCCTTGGAGGAGGACTGACACCTGGGATGCCTATACACCCCAAGCGACACGGCCCCAACCGACAACTACCGACCCTTACAGAACGCCTGGGACTAAGCAAATTTTTGAAACCGACTCCCAAAAACCCTTAATCGGGAGCCTTAGTCATGTGGTGGAACACCCACATTAGATACACAATAACACATCGAGTAGTCAGCCCAAATCACACAATATTCACAGGGCAGAGGCCCAAGTCCCCCTTTACACCACAATACAGGAACATTTGTTTAAGAAAAGTAACATATAAAGCCCACATTATTGCTTGCTGTAAGGGCAGGTGCTGGTCCTGGATTCAGATTCTTCTTTTTCTGTCTGCAAAATCAAAATATTAAACTCAGTGAAAAAAAAGTACCCTAAGCTTCTGTAGAAAGTCGGTCTGATGTGTAGCTGGCATCTTTGTAGTGATAAACGATCAGTTACAGCAGCCAAAAGGAGTTTATATAGTATTGTTTTGTTGCCAAGTCACAATCCTGACTCCGGAAATTAATCAGTCCATCTGGGGTAGGTTGGGAAACTGCTCCAGTCATGTTGATTTGCCATTATGGCTTGTCAGGACCTGATACAGCTTGTCTGTCAGGGGTTTTCGACATGTCCTTGTAGTTTTTTCCTCTTGTGAAGAAAAGCACCCTGACCCCAAGCCAGGTCAGGATCTTTATCCAGACAAGCTGGGATACACTATATCCTGTCCGAGAGGTGAAATCGACTCAAATTTTTCAAATGCTTTTTTTTCTGGATATTTATCCATGACCCCTGACTTTTCGAAATGACGAGTCGTAGAGTCGGTGGAACACCCCATAAAATTAAGTAACATTGATCTAAAAGGCCTAATTTTGTAACACTGGGAAATCAAAGAGTAGATTTTAGTCTCTGTTTTTTGAGACAGATAAGATTTCGTAATGTAATTCTCAATTATACTTATTATAAAATATAAATATTATTAAATATTTGTTGGAATAGTAGGACAGAGTGATTTCATAAAAAGAAAGTATATAACTAGAAAGTAACAAATATCATGAAATCACTTCTCTACAATAGAGTCACATTCCTGGTATTTGTGTACAAAAAAGTTTGTTCTGCCCTAGCCTTGCTAAAGGGTCAAGTATCTTTGTAAATAATGAACATTTCAGCTACATAATATAGTTTTATAGTTTATATAATGTCATCTTGCATTTTCGGGCTTCTACATCAGCATACTGTTAATGGGGCAGTTCCACCTCCAATGATGGTCTGGGAGCAGTGCGGGAGAGTTGTTTTTAGGGCAAGTCTTGTGGCTCCTGAAATTGAAATCATTTTTTTTTCAACATTTCAGTGGTACCAGTGCTACCCCGGACCACCTTGTTATACTCCAGATCATCCAGAATGTACTCCTGATCAGATTGATCCCAAACAGGACCATATATGGAGGCCCCGTTCTCCTCTGTCATTTAGAGAGAGATGACTAAAGACTGCCAACAGTCATTAAAGTATGATCAAGTACCAACTGCAGCACCCTCCACCCCCACACTCCCACACACACACAAAAAAACCAGCCTTGGACAAGATAAAAGATAAAAATCTTTTCACTCCTGGACTGCTAACAGAAATTTTATGTAACTCTTAATATTCAGGGGCATTGGCTGAAGTGTAGAAAATCCTTTGAAAATTACTGCAGGCCCGCAGGACCTTCTAAACCAATAAGTTGCAGGTACGGCTTGAAAGTTGAGGGTCCTGCAGTTAGTTTGAATAATTATATATTTTTCTTTCTTTTTTTCAGCTTAGATTTGTAGCAATCGGCTCACAGGTGTAAATATTTCATAATAAGACTGGAACATTGTGAATGGGAAAGCATGTAATGTTTGAGTGAGTTTGGTTTTGCACATCAAGTGTGTCAGTGCATGCAGATGTAGTGTTGTGGTTGAATGCAAATTTTAGAACCAGTTACTGAAACTGGAAATTCGGCAAAAAACCACTTGGCTTTGATTTATTAAACATGAAGACATAAGTTTTCAAATGAGTACATGAGCTATAAATGGCATATTAATATGAACCATTATGTCCTTTTGGAAGACTTTCAAGGACAATATGTGTGATATATTGATATAATATTATAAAATGCAGTGAAATATTTGTTGTATTTGAATATTTTGGTAATCTTCTGTTAAAATGATGAATATGTGAACAAACCTGTTTTGATTAGAAGAAAACAGAACATTAGTGTCTTCGGTCGGCAAAACATTTTCTCTTGTACCATCTTAAAGGATGACTTCAGCGTTTTTGACATACATATTTTTTAAGTGTAAATTCAAGCTTTATATATTATCAATATACTGACAAAGTTTTATGTGTCAAAGTTGCCTATATCTGCTGTAATTTGCATTTAAAAGTACAGAAGCACTGCCTTATTTGGGTAGTCACATGTTCCCTCCCGAAAATTGCCGAGTGCACATGAAGTAAATAAACATGTGTGGGTGACGTCATTTGTGTTCACTTGCCTTGGTTTTAGCTTAGAACTGTTCTGATATATACTGCTTTTTACGTTATATTATCTCTTGTAAAATGGAGCATTTCAAGGACATAGTAAAAGTAACAATGTTCTAACTGTAGTTTGAGCCAATAAAACTTACAAAATGTGTGAGTTTATAGAACAAAAGATAAATATAACATGATCCACTGTGGGGGTGAACTGCGGACACTAATACTGAGAACAAGCACTGTTTATATTCTTTGCTGTGAACAGTGTATATTTATAACACTCTCTTCTTTTATCAACTATAAGATGTGAAATGAGATGAGTTTCTGGTAAATGTTTCATGGTCAAAGAAAATACTGCAGTATCAAGTATTATCTGGGCCATCTAGCCTTTTTCTGTGTAGAAAGGTATATCAATTCAGAAAAGCTTCAGTTAACATTTGTTTCACTCTATAAAGTGCACACTTATTAACTTTGGAAATCTAAAATTTAGTTCATTTACGTGAATATTTAATTTTAGCATATTATTTAACTATTGAAATAACATATAAAGAAATAGTCCAGAAGGCAAATAAATATATTAGTTCCTGGTATTTACAAATATATAACCTCAAGCCTTCAACAGGGGTGTATTTTGGAACTGCTGAATTATACACTACTTCTTCTGTTTTAATGTTGCTTTGAACACTGTATAATAGGTCATATCACGACAGGTAGTTTACAGGCAGAGGAAACCAGTACATACATGGTGCTGTCCTTTAAACTGCCATCCATCAGTAAGAAACTACCATCTTTCCCATATAGGGTTCTGGGTTTGAACCGCCTACATCAGAGATGTAACTATATTATAATTAAGGTAATTCAACTCCAGACTATTACTATGTTCTGTTCCCCACCCTTCCAATTTTCCATCTATCAGATCAGAGAAATATTAATTCACAGTATTAGATTATTTTTGTGCATTTTAATGAGGTTTTTTGCAACACAAGTGCTGTCCACCAGTTCTGTCCAAAACAAGTGTGTCTAGAGGTTTCAATAAATGATCCAACATATAAACTATGTGACGAGAACAAAGAAAATGATCAGTCACAATAGTATGTAAATAGATGGTTATAATTTAGTTTTTACTTAAAGTGTAGAAGTTTTTACTTGAGGATTCAAAAGCACTTCTAAAATCACATAAAAATATTAACTTAACTCTTATTGGATATATTAACTTTTTTAAAAAAAAAAATTGCTTAACTCTGGTTTCATTATTTTCTATAAACCTCCAGGCTTTCATCTCTGTGGTGGATTTAAATATATGATATAATGGAATAAATGATGATTCCGTGTTGCAATGTGACCTTATAATTATGATAAAAGTGATACAAACACTCAGCTTGGAGCCAACTTTTAAATTTACATGTCTCTCCTTTTAGCAATTTTGCCTTGACCAAGGTTGTAAAATTGAATAACTGACTATTTTTGAACAGCCACATTATCTACATTTACTGGCCTCAGTATCTAGATATCAAAATTCAGCTGAGATCATGCACAGATGACCTCTATGTCTGAGATAAATGTGGATAAATTGAAGAGAAGAGAATAGTAAGAGAGAAAAATATAGGTTATGTTTTGATCATTTTGAAAAATCAGAAAAAAAATCTTTTCTAGTTTCCTTTTACTAATTATATAATTCTTAATTTTATCCTTCAATAACTATGTACAATTTACCATTTTAAACTGACAATTGCAAAAATAAATTGAGGAGACAAAAACAGATATACTGTATATATAGCACTGTTTTTATCCCTGCATACACAGCCCATGAACACATATGATGCAAACACACCACGTGACTGGTGAAAAGAGCCGAAGCAGGCAGTTGTAAATTTGAAATTTATCTCCTGTTATAAAAGCTTGTTTATGAAGTAAACAGACTACTTTGGGTACTAATAGTACCAGATACATGTTTTAAATAGGCAAGAGTATCATATCCTGCATTTAACTCAGAAGTGAAAAAAACACTGAAGTCATCCTTTAAACATTATGTAGAAGTGCCGCCAAACGACTCAGAATTCTATTGCGGAATACAAAATGTATCCGCACTGAGTAATTTCCACAACTGGTGGGTACATTCAGAATTTCAAGGTGACTGTGACGATCGTGGATCGTTCCCGCTATTTACTTCTGTAAGGGGGGGGCCCGTTTATTGTATATTATTTGCCTGGTTGTTTGTCCACTAATTAGCGGTGTTTGCGTCTAAACTCCCCGTTTATTTTATTTTATTTGTCTTGGGTATTTGTCCACTAATTGGTGGTATTTTCCTTCTAAATTTCCTGTTTTTAATTACTTTTTCCTGTTAATTCTCGGCTGAAATTGCCGACTTTTCTGGTCTATATTTTGTACTGTTTTGTGATAAGTAGGTGTGAAATGCAAATATTCCCAGTAATCCTCAGTTTGATCTAAGTGGGCCCACATATGTTTCCTCCAGGATGTAAATCAAAATGAGGTAATCCAGGCCTTGTATTAAAATAGATTTAGCGCCAAATAGATAAGCATGTGGATGCAGCATGCATCTCCCCTATCCAATCTCCTCCCTCAGATTATTTGGTGACCTTTGCCTGAGGCATCCTGGCCAATCACAACCCTAGATAAGGAAGCTGCTGTTAGCTTGGGTTTGGCTTGGCATCACTCTCTTCTGTTCTGGACTTGACTGGGATAGGAAGTGGGTTTTTTTTGGTGATTCCAATTGTGTTGGTTTTTGTTGGAAAACTCAAATCTAAAGGTATGGTTTTTATTTAATTTATTTTAGTAACATATTTGGAAGGGTAGGGGGGACCCAGGGGGTATGTTATCATATTTTATGTTACTGTATCACTCCTAATTTTGACCCAATAGTCTTGAGCTGTAAATTTTGAACTTGTAAGAGGGGATTTGGGGGATATGTTGTAATTAAGGCTGGCCAACCTTATTATGGCTATACCATTCAAATCCATTCATCTTCCTGGGCCATAACCTTCATTCATTTCATCTTGGAGAGGGGGAAGGGCAGGTATTGTTACATATTTGGGGTATATCTGTCTACATGGGTTTCCATCCCTCTCCACAGGTCTTTAACAACCAGAGGGTAAATGCATCTAAATAGTTAGAGCAGGTGTCATCTAGCGGATGCCTAAGTTTAGGATTGGCTCCAATAGGTGAATGCATTTACTCAATTGTTAATCATTATTGGGTTCATAAATCATCAGGGATGGTTGGGCTTTTAATCACATGTCCCTTGATCTTTTATACAATCACCATGTCCTTTCTAGTCTAGTCTCCGCCTTGGGTAGGTGGTTGAGCACTCTCAGGGAGGGTCTGGTTTCCAGTCACTTTCTGGGAGATCCCCCTCCCAGGTATGGGGATTCCACAGTTCAGAACAGAGAGCAGGGCCCTTTGGTATGGTATGGGTAAAAATATTTGGTTTATGGGTCAGATTTTGTTGGGATTAAATTGGTAAATTTGAAGGTTAACCTGTATATATTTTTGTGTGCACTTAGTTTAATGGCTGATATATGCCTATTTTGTAATGTTTTAAAGATAAAGTAAAGTAATTCACCAAGTTGAAAAGAGTAATTTAAACTTTCTGTGTGGTTATAATTAATTTATCTCTGGTAAATCAATATCTTAGATCTTAAAGTGTACCTTCATATTAACCTGCTAACTTTTGCTGATACTGAACCCTTTTGATTTAAAAATATTTCATAGCATAAATTTAATTATTTCTGTTTAAAGATTGGTTTGAAACAGTCCCAAATTACTGGTACTTAAGTTGTGTGTCAAGTGTTTTTCAGCCATTAAAACTGGATTTGGTAAAACTTAATTAAGTTTGTTTGCCATTTATTAATTAATGCATCCTCTTTCCAAATTCTAATGCTTGGTTAAAACTTAATTAAAACTTAATTAAGCTTTGTTTGCCATTTATTAATTAATGCATCCTCTTTCCAAATTCTAATGCTTGGTTGACTGCTTTCCTGTTGTGTGTATTTTGATTATTTCTTCTGTAAAACTTGCCCTTTTTATTTCAACTCCTGCACAACTAGCTGTCAAACTGTTTTTTTCCTCCCTCTTTTTATTCTGGAACAACATTAGCTTTCCAGGTGGCCCTCCTTGGTCCTGCAGTAAATTTTTATTAAATAAAGTAATTTAGATTTTCCAGCTCTATTTTTTTTGGTCCAAATTATTATTGTTATTAACTAATGCTCAATATTACTAGCCTTGCGCGGGACTTTACATTTAAATATTTTATTTTTATGTTAAAGTTAATACTTTTCAAAATATTCTTTTTATTATTTTACTTCATGTGTTTATTCTGGTATAATATTACTTAAATTATTAGCCTTCCAGAATTATAGCCCAAATTAGCCTTGCGGCGCACTTGTATTAAAGTCTGCTTTGATTTAACGTTCACCTGTCATTTCTTTTTCTGTTAAAAATTATTAGCCTTCCCTCTTTTACTTTGGCTCTGTGTAATTATTTCTACATTATATTTTACACCCTCAATGGTTCATTTATGCTTTTATCTTATGCCTGATGCTTTTGTGTTTTTTTGTGGTGTTGCATAAGCTTGCTGTCGTGTGCACTGATTTATCCATGTTAAATGTCATGTTGCCCAATGTCATGTTATATAAATGTCATGTGTGTTGTCACTTTAGGTTGGGTTTACAGGTATTGGAGTTCCAATTTTTTTTTGTAATGTGTTTAACTATTAAAATTTAGTACCCGTTTTACAAAATGTTAATTGCAAATATTCCCTTAAATTTTGGTGTTTGATATAATAGCCTTGCTTAAGTCTCTTATAAAATTAATTATTCAGTTTCTGGATCTTAACTAAATTTAGCCTTCATTAAGTTTCTTGTTTTAATTATTGGGTTTCTGGTTTGTAACTAAATTAAGCCTTTCTTTAGTCTCTAATTATATAATTTCTCAAATAATCTTTAACTCCATACTTGTTTCATTTGATTGTTTTACTTTCATAAAATTTAATACATCTACACTTTCTCAAAATTACATAATTTGTTGATTATAGTCTTTCCCTTGTCAATATTCTGTTTTTACACACATTCTTTTCTTCCCTTGTTAATATATTCTTGTTGTTGTCAATATATATTATGAATTTCAATACTTTTGTTGCTTTAAGCAGACTGGTATGAAGGTTTGAACTTTGTCTTCACCTTTTTGCAATTTACTGAGCTTGTCCCTATGAGACCTTTGCAGAGCCAAGCAGGAACTTGATTGATAACTTACCTGGATTGGACCTCACACCCCATGGTTATATCACACCTTATTGATCACAAATGGTTATATCATGTCAGTGAATGGTGGATGTTAACATCAATAGCACCGTTCTCATACTGGGATCAGTTATAAGCACCTGATTGAGAGTTTCAGACTTTGGGACATGGTAGTCCATCTTCACCTGATTAATACACCTTTGAATTGTGGTCATCTTAGTTAAATGAATCTTAGTACTTTGAAGTTGGAATGAGTAACATCTTGAGATTCTTGGTCCTAGAGCACTCAGATCACAATAAGTCATCTTATTCATGTTCTCCTACTCTACAGTTTAGGTCACAATACCAAAAGTTGAAAATAATTCTATAGGTTGGTCAACCTCAATAATGACCTGGTGGCAGCATAGGTAAATTGGGATTATGGTTGGATTTTATAATTCTTGAGATAGGTTAATTGGTAAAACAAGGCAATTTTGACAGGTTACCAGGGTTTTTCAGGGTCCAGGGAAAAACCAGGACAGGTCCACTCTCCTGCTCAGGATTAAGTTGGTTGGATTTGGGTCCCATGTGAACAATCTGGGTGGTCACGGGTTCAAATCTGCACAGTAGTTGGGTGAGCAGCGAGGCGGCCTTCGCAGTATATAAGCGGAGTTGCACCTTTGGGTCGCTTGAGAGTGGGCGCCTCTGGTCTGTAGAGTGCCGGGGTGCCGTCAGCCTCTTTGCCTGACAGGGGCTGTACCCTCTGGTTGTGGGGCGTGTCACCCCAGTGGTTCCGGGGCGGGAGGTAGGTGGTAAAACTCATCCCTCTGTAGGTTTATGGTGGCAAGGGTGGGTTCTGGTCCATATTGCACCCACATAGGATGGATTCCTGTCTACAAGGCTCTCATCCAAGGGGAACCTCTTACTTTCATGGGGGTCCCTGTCCACAAGGCACCCGTGCAGGGCGGATCTATGGGTCCATGAAAATACGGTGATGGGACCGGGGGCTCAACCCTCCATTGGGTTTACACGGGGGTGGGGGCCCGTCCCGCCACAGTGACGGTGCAAACAAAGTGGGGTCCAGCACCAGTAATATCTGGTTACATTGTCATGTTTATGCATTTTCGTATCACCATGAAGGAAAGAACAGAAATATTTATTTTTATTATAATTACTACACAAAAATTATTGCATAAACTATAACTGAGTGTTTTCCCCCTATTGCCGCTTTTTTGCTTTAATCTGAGAAGATATTCCAAGCTGAATACGCAATCTGCACATGCTCATGATTTATCCTCATCAAACTCGACATATCAAGCCAAACTTGTTTGTCTATATGCAGACGACAACTAAGAAATTCGAGGGGCATCCTCAGCGCTGAAGTGAGTGTGCGTGATGAGGGACGGTATGTACGTAACGGGGGACGTCCCCCACCACGTTATGTCCGTAATGGGAGACGCCTCAAAGAGAAATCATTATTTGACGAGAAAAAATAGAATCAATGAAATGTTAGCTTTTATTTATCACACAATACGAGTATAACATTAAGGAACACAAACTATTGATTCAGAAAAGATAGTAACAGATTTGGTCCCCCTCTCCTCCCCCCCATCCCCCACTGGGTACATGTGTCACTGAATGTCCCCCACTGGGTACATGGCAATGATTCTCCTCTCCTCCCCCGTCCCCCACTGGGTACATAAGCCACTGAGCGTCCCCACTGGGTACATGGCAGAGATCCTCCTCTCGTCCCTTATCCCCCACTGGGTACATAAGCCACTGAGCGTCCCCCACTGGGTACATGGCAGAGACACTCCTCTCCTCTCTGTCTCCCACCAGGGACATGTGTCACTGAGTGTCCCCCACTGCGTACATGGCAGAGATCCTCCTCTCCTCCCCCGTCCCCCACTGGGTACATAAGCCACTGAGCGTCCCCCACTGGGTACATGGCAGAGATACTCCTCTCCTCCCTGTCTCCCACTAGGGACATGTGTCACTGAGTGTCCCCCACTGGGTACATGGCAGAGATCCTCCTCTCCTCCCCCGTCCCCCACTGGGTACATAAGCCACTGAGCGTCCCCACTGGGTACATGGCAGAGATCCTCCTCTCCTCCCTGTCTCCCACTAGGGACATGTGTCACTGAGTGTCCCCCACTGGGTACATGGCAGAGATACTCCTCTCCTCCCTGTCTCCCACTAGGGACATGTGTCACTGAGTGTCCCCCCACTGGGTACATGGCAGAGATACTCCTCTCCTCCCTGTCTCCCACTAGGGACATGTGTCACTGAGCGTCCCCCACTGCGTACATGGCAGAGATCCTCCTCTCCTCCCCCGTCCCCCACTGGGTACATAAGCCACTGAGCGTCCCCCACTGGGTACATGGCAGAGATACTCCTCTCCTCCCTGTCTCCCACTAGGGACATGTGTCACTGAGTGTCCCCCACTGGGTACATGGCAGTGATTCTCCTCTCGTCCCTTATCCCCCACTGGGTACATAAGCCACTGAGCGTCCCCCACTGGGTACATGGCAGAGACACTCCTCTCCTCCCTGTCTCCCACTAGGGACATGTGTCACTGAGTGTCCCCCACTGGGTACATGGCAATGATTCTCCTCTCCTCCCTTATCCCCCACTAGGGACATGTGTCACTGAGTGTCCCCCACTGCGTACATGGCAGAGATCCTCCTCTCCTCCCCCATCCCCTACTGGGTACATAAGCCACTGAGCGTCCCCCACTGGGTACATGGCAGAGATACTCCTCTCCTCCCTGTCTCCCACTAGGGACATGTGTCACTGAGCGTCTCCCACTAGGTACATGGCAGAGATCCTCCTCTCCTCCCCCGTCCCCCACTGGGTATATAAGCCACTGAGCGTCCCCCACTGGGTACATGGCAGAGATCCTCCTCTCCTCCCTTATCCCCCACTAGGGACATGTGTCACTGAGCGTCTCCCACTGGGTACATGGCAGAGATCCTCCTCTACTCCCCCGTCCCCTACTGGGTACATAAGCCACTGAGCGTCCCCCACTGGGTACATGGCAGAGATCCTCCTCTCCTCCCTGTCTCCCACTAGGGACATGTGTCACTGGGTGTCCCCCACTGGGTACATGGCAGTGATTCTCCTCTCCTCCCTTATCCCCCACTGGGTACATAAGCCACTGAGCGTCCCCCACTGGGTACATGGCAGAGACACTCCTCTCCTCCCTGTCTCCCACTAGGGACATGTGTCACTGAGTGTCCCCCACTGGGTACATGGCAATGATTCTCCTCTCCTCCCTTATCCTCCACTAGGGACATGTGTCACTGAGTGTCCCCCACTGCGTACATGGCAGAGATCCTCCTCTCCTCCCCCGTCACCCACTGGGTACATAAGCCACTGAGCGTCCCCCACTGGGTACATGGCAGAGATACTCCTCTCCTCCCTGTCTCCCACTAGGGACATGTGTCACTGAGTGTCCCCACTGGGTACATGGCAGAGATCCTCCTCTCCTCCCCTGTCTCCCACTGGGGACATGTGTCACTGAGTGTCCCCCACTGGGTACATGGCAGAGATCCTCCTCTCCTCCCTGTCTCCCACTAGGGACATGTGTCACTGAGTGTCCCCCACTGGGTACATGGCAGTGATTCTCCTCTCCTCCCTTATCCCCCACTGGGTACATAAGCCACTGAGCGTCCCCCACTGGGTACATGGCAGAGACACTCCTCTCCTCCCTGTCTCCCACTAGGGACATGTGTCACTGAGTGTCCCCCACTGGGTACATGGCAATGATTCTCCTCTCCTCCCTTATCCCCCACTAGGGACATGTGTCACTGAGTGTCCCCCACTGCGTACATGGCAGAGATCCTCCTCTCCTCCCCCGTCCCCCACTGGGTACATAAGCCACTGAGCGTCCCCCACTGGGTACATGGCAGAGATACTCCTCTCCTCCCTGTCTCCCACTAGGGACATGTGTCACTGAGTGTCCCCACTGGGTACATGGCAGAGATCCTCCTCTCCTCCCCTGTCTCCCACTGGGGACATGTGTCACTGAGTGTCCCCCACTGGGTACATGGCAGAGATCCTCCTCCCCTCCCCTGTCTCCCACTAGGGACATGTGTCACTGAGTGTCCCCCACTGGGTACATGGCAATGATTCTCCTCTCCTCCCTTATCCCCCACTAGGGACATGTGTCACTGAGTGTCCCCCACTGCGTACATGGCAGAGATCTTCCTCTCCTCCCCCGTCACCCACTGGGTACATAAGCCACTGAGCGTCCCCACTGGGTACATGGCAGAGATACTCCTCTCCTCCCTGTCTCCCACTAGGGACATGTGTCACTGAGTGTCCCCCACTGGGTACATGGCAGAGATCCTCCTCTCCTCCCCCGTCCCCCACTGGGTACATAAGCCACTGAGCGTCCCCCACTGGGTACATGGCAGAGATACTCCTCTCCTCCCTGTCTCCCACTAGGGACATGTGTCACTGAGCGTCTCCCACTAGGTACATGGCAGAGATCCTCCTCTCCTCCCCCATCCCCCACTGGGTACATAAGCCACTGAGCGTCCCCCACTGGGTACATGGCAGGTATCTTCCTCTCCTCCCCGTCTCCCACTAGGGACATGTGTCACTGAGTGTCCCCCACTGGGTACATGGCAGAGATCCTCCTCTCCTCCCTTATCCCCCACTAGGGACATGTGTCACTGAGCGTCCCCCACTGCGTACATGCCAGAGATCCTCCTCTCCTCTCTCATCCCCCACTGAGGACATGTGTCACTGAGCATCCCCCACTGCGTACATGACACAGATCCTCTTCTCCTCCCCCATCCCCCACTGGGGACATATGTGAGTGAGTGTCCCCCACTGCGTACATGACACAGATCCTCCTCTCCTCCACCATCCCCCACTAGGGACATGTGTCACTGAGCATCCCCCACTGCGTACATGACACAGATCCTCCTCTCCTCTCCCATCCCCCACTGGGGACATGTGTTATTCAGTTACAAATAATGATGTATTTCCTATTTCTACGTCGACCACAGCAACCACCACCACCAGCACCTCAAATACCACCACCACTCGCACCCATACAGAGACCATAGAAGAAGGTACAACATGTGGGTCAGGCCATGGCTACTACAGAGAGAGGAGAGGGGGGCCGACCACAACATTATGGCTGAATTATATGCCAAGACAAAACTGAAACCACGTCTAGCCAGGCAGGCCGCCAACTACAGAGCTCCAAATCAGTGTTGGCGAGAAGTTAGCCCTCATCCTCAGATATCTGGCCACTGGAGAGTCCTACACATCATTATCCTGTCAGTTCAGGGTTGGCAGATCCACCATCTCCAAGTTTCTAGAGGTCTGCAGGGCCATCCAGGATGAGTTCAGCAGGGAGCACCTCAGATGTCCCACTACTCCAGATGAGTGGAAAGAACTGGAGAGGGAATTCAGGATCAGATGGAATATTCCACATGCCCTGGGAGCCCTTGATGGAAAACATGTGGCCGTGAAGAAACCCAAGAACACTGGAGCCCTGTTCCACAACTACAAGGGGTTCTTTTCCATTGTAATGTTGGCCCTGGTAGATGGACAGTATAAGTTTAGATGGGTGGATGCTGGTACAGCTGGATCTTGCTCAGATGCCCAGATATTTAATGCCTCTCAGCTTAAGAGGAGGATTGAGGATGGCAGGATAGGCTTCCCTGACCCAGCACCTATAACCCAGGGTGGTCAAGATGTCTCCTACTTCATTCTGGCAGATGATGCCTTTGCAGTGAAGACCTGGCTCATGAAACCCTATGGTAGAAGGATGTTAATCAGAAAGGAAATGATTGCCAACTACAGAATATCAAGGGGCAGGAGAGTTGTTGAAAACGCTTTTGGCATCCTGGTCTCAAGATTCAGAGTGATGAGGACCACCATTGAACTTCCCCCAGAAACAGTCAGAGAAGTGGTATTTACCTGTGTGGTTCTGCACAACATACTGAGAAGCCAGTATCAAGGTCAACATGGTGGTCAAGAGCCTGATGATGATGATGATGATGATGATGATGATGATGATGATGTGCCTGGTCTTGGTCCAGACAGAAACCCTGCTAGAGAAGCCAAAAGACAGAGGGACTACATCAAGGACTACTTCAATAATGAGGGAGCAGTGGCCTGGCAAGATGGCAGAATATAACTCCTGCTGCAGTAATCAGTCCTTTTCAGGACTAATAACCAGTCCTTTTAAGGACTACCAAATATTCCAAAAACAATTAATAAGCTGTGCTTCTTCCAAATATCACAACCATTTCCTAACACTAGTCACCCATCCAACAAACAGACAAACCCAACGCCTTACAGAAGTCACCCCACTGACGAACAGACAAACACAATGCACAACAAAATTCAAACCACTGAAAAACAGACAAACCCAATGCCTTACAGAAGTCACCCCACTGACGAACAGACAAACACAATGCACAACAAAAATCAAACCACTGAAAAACAGACAAACCCAACGCCTTACAGAAGTCACCCCACTGACGAACAGACGAACACAATGCACGACAGAACTCATCCCACTGACAAACAGACAAACCCAACGCCTTACAGAAGTCACCCCACTGACGAACAGACAAACACAATGCACAACAAAATTCAAACCACTGAAAAACAGACAAACCCAACGCCTTACAGAAGTCACCCCACTGACGAACAGACAAACACAATGCACAACAAAAATCAAACCACTGAAAAACAGACAAACCCAACGCCTTACAGAAGCCACCCCACTGACGAACAGACAAACACAATGCACGACAGAACTCATCCCACTGACAAACAGACAAACACAACGCCTTACAGAAGTCACCCCACTGACGAACAGACAAACACAATGCACAACAAAAATCAAACCACTGAAAAACAGACAAACCCAATCCTAAACATAATTCTCCTTAAAAAAAACCCAATGGCAAACATAACTTGCTAAATGGTATGCAATGTAGACTTACATTTCACTGAAATTATTTCCTTTACTGAATATCTTAAATTTTTTTTTTTTTTACTCCACTTCAAGATTGTTTGGAAAACCACCAAAGTGGTTCCTTTTACAATAATGGTGGGTTATGTTTGCAAAATCGTTTTCAGTTCTTTGTTTTGGGTTCTGTTTGATTTTGAGTTTGTCTGTTTCTTGGTTGGGGGGTTATGTTGGCTATTGGGTTTATGTGATTGTAAGTTGGGGGTTGGATTTGGTGCTGGGTTTGTGTGTTTCTTAGTGGGGGGTTATTTGTTTCATGTTTGGGGGTGGTGTGGGTGTTGGACTTTTTTTTTCTTGTGATAAGTATTTGTACTGAACTGTTATGTTTTGGGAGGGGATTTTTAATAGAATACAGCTTAATAATTAAGCGGCCTGTCAGGGATGCTTATTTGTTTTCACCGAAGTTCAACTGATCACCGCCGCCGCCGCCGCAGGATGATGGTCTCCCTTGAATAACTTCTTAGCCTTTCAAATATTTCTTTCCTTCTTATCTTTCTTTAAAACTATAGGGGCGGGAAAAATTTTTGGGATACTTGGCGCAGACCTTAAACTTTACTTAAGGTAACCTTAAGCATAACTCCCAAACACCCCGTCATTGCGTTTCGGAAAAAACCACACTCACCTGTGCTATAAAATTTATCAGGTGCATTCTAGACCAAATTTCCAAGGTCGGAAAGGATTTTCTCATCAATCGGACCATAGATGCCTGAATGGGAGGCATTTTATTTTCGTAAATTTTTTTTTAAATGGGTACTTGGTCTGTATCTCAAAAATGGTCCGGATTTCGGCGTTTTGTTGGAATAACTTAATCAGCTACTTTTTGATAATCTTTCATATGCCGAAGTTTTAGCCCTGTATCTGCAATCTTAAGGTCACCTTAATGTAAAAAAAGGGGGTTTTATCCCTCCAGTTCACTTAGTTTTTCACTTTTTTCAACCAAACTTGGCACATATATTAAGATTTGCCAAAGTAATGTCCTGACTTTATGGTGACCTTAAACTCAAAATGTTAATGGACATATGGCCTGCTTAAAGTCATCAAATTGGAATAAAATCCTCTGGCTCCTTTCTGTTTCCATTTTTTATATCGAAATTATCACTGGTATTAAACTAGATAAAAAGAATACTTATGGTCACCTTAAACTCTCAGTATGAATGGAGTTGTAGCCACCTTAAAGTGAAATGAGGGGGTTTTCAGCCTCCAAGTATCTTATTGTTCGACTGACCTCAGTTAAACTTTGCACACCTATAAAGGATGGCAAACCAAAGGGCTATCCTGACTTTAAGGTGACCTTAAACTGTTAATATAATTTTGGCCCCCCTAAAGTCATAACATTTGAATAAAGCCATCTCGCTCCTTTCTTTTTCCATATCTAACATATATTGATATTGAAGGGACATTCTCATATTATGGTCACCTTAAAGTCGAAATATGAATGAAGTTATGGTCACCTTACAGTGAAAAAGGAAGTTTCATCCTCCAGCTATCTTATTGTTCAACTGACCTGAGCTAAACTTTATGCACTTATAAAGGATGAGAAAAGGGACATTCTTATTTTATGGTCACCTTAAAGTCCCAATATGAATGAAGTTATGGCCATCTTGCAGTGAAATTATGGAGTTTTTAATCTCCAGCTATTGTATTGTTCAGCTGACCTCACTTTAATTGTGCACACTTATTAAAGATGAAAATAGGGACAAGTAACATACACAATGCAATAAAATTCACAGTTTCTATTGCTTATGATGCATAAGTTGACATCTTTTATGGGTGACTTCTTTTTCATCAGGGCCGCTTCGTTTTTGTCAGCAAAAACATTCTTCTAGTTGTTTTTGGAATATTTGGGTGGCCCTGAAAAGGGCCGACGGCAGGTCAAAGACCCACCCTGACTGGATGGCTACTGAGGAGGCTGCTGCTGTTGAGGCGGTGCTGTAGTGGTGATAGTGAAGAGTTGCAGCTGCTGCTGCTGAGGCTGGTCAATGATCTGTGTTGATGTCAGATCTGGTAGTTGACTTAGTATTCCACTTAGGTTGTGTCTACTGCCCTCGTCCTGTACTGTTAGAACTGATGTAGGGTTTCCAAAGCCAATGGGGCTGGGTGTGTAGTAGACATAACTGCTGCTAGCTGCGGCTTTAGTGGAACTAGATGCCTGAAAAAAGGTAAAATGGGCGGGAATACTGAATCGGTATTGAAGTCTGGGATTAAGTACAGATCGTCCTCAGGAAGCCTCTGGACACCTCAGGCGGCCCCAGACAGTCCCCGACTGGTCTGGGACTAAGAACTGACTAAGCCAGTTTTCTGGTCGGTTTCAACCACGATCCTGTCGTACACATACCGACTGGGTCCCAGGACACCTCAGGCCTCCTGGGACTAAGCCCCGACTAATCCCCGATTAAGTCCCTGTGTCCTCAGGCGTCCTCAGGCCTCCTCAGTCTTCCCCAGACCAGGATCGCCAATTCTTGTTTTGAAGAAAAGCTGGATTTTCTGGGTATATATGTATAAAATTTGCGATCTAATCACCATTGCTTTTATGGGAACACAGCAGGATGCCACCTTTTAATGGAAGACAGATTCAACAACAACTTAGGGCTTTTTTGGTTTTTATTCAGTTACAAATAATGATGTATTTGCTATTTCTACGTCGACCACAGCAACCACCACCAGCACCACCACCAGCCATACAGAGACCTAGAAGAAGGCCCAACATGTGGGTCAGGCCATGGCTACTACAGAGAGAGGAGAGGGGGCCTACCACAACATTATGGCTGATCTGTATGCCACAGACATTCCAGGATTCACCAACTACATGAGGATGACCCCAGAATTCTTTGAAATGATAAAGACCAGACTGGAACCATGCCTAGCCAGGCAGGCCATCAACTACAGAGCTCCAATCAGTGTTGGGGAGAAGTTAGCCCTCACCATCAGATATCTGGCCACTGGAGTCATACACATCATTATCCTGTCAGTTCAGGGTTGGCAGAGCCACCATTTCCAAGTTTCTACCAGAGGTCTGCAGGGCCATCCAGGATGAGTTCACCAGAGAGTACCTCAAATGTCCTACTACTCCAGATGAGTGGAAAGAACTGGAGAGGGAATTCAGGATCAGGTGGACTGTGCCCCATGCCCTGGGAGCCCTGGATGGGAAGCA
The DNA here is from genome assembly GCA_964017235.1 of Sabellastarte sp. h YS-2021. Classification (NCBI taxonomy): domain Eukaryota; kingdom Metazoa; phylum Annelida; class Polychaeta; order Sabellida; family Sabellidae; genus Sabellastarte; species Sabellastarte sp. h YS-2021. The sequence continues at coordinate 146,992,304 of OZ024928.1, forward strand.
TGTGGCCCTGAAGAAACCCAAGAACACTGGAGCCCTGTACCACAACTACAAGGGGTTCTTTTCCATTGTGATGTTGGCCCTGGTAGATGGGCAGTACAAGTTTAGATGGGTGGATGCTGGTACAGCTGGATCTTGCTCAGATGCCCAGATATTTAATGCCTCTCAGCTGAAGAGGAGGATTGAGGATGGCAGGATAGGCTTCCCTGACCCAGCACCTATAACCCAGGGTGGTCAAGATGTCCCCTACTTCATCCTGGCAGATGATATGTTTGCCCTGAAGACCTGGCTCATGAAACCTTATGGCAGAAGGATGTTAACAAGAGAGGAAAGGATTGCCAACTATAGAATATCAAGGGGCAGGAGAGTTGTTGAGAACGCTTTTGGCATCCTGGTTTCAAGATTCAAAGTGATGAGGACCACCATTGAACTACCCCCAGAAACAGTCAGAGAAGTGGTATTCACCTGTGTGGTTCTGCACAACATACTGAGAAGCCAGTATCAAGGTCAACATGGTGGTCAGCAGCCTGGGGAGGATGATGATGATGATGTGCCTGGTGATTGTGGATTGATTGGTGGTACTGCTGGTGGAGGCCAAGACAGAAACCCTGCCAGAGAAGCCAAAAGACAGAGGGATTACCTCAAGGACTACTTCAATAATGAGGGAGCAGTGGCCTGGCAAGATGGCAGAATATACGTCCTGCTGCAGTAACCAGTCCTTTTCAGGACTAACTATAACAGACCTTTTCAGGACTAACAAACAGTCCTTTTCAGGATTATCAATTATTACAAAACAATTAATGAGCTATGCTTGCTTCAGACAAACCCCATGCCAAACATAACTTGTACAGACGGACAAACAGACAAACCCCATGCCAAACATAACTTGTACAGGCAGACAAACAGACAACCCCATGCTAAACATAACTCTCAAATCTTTAAAAACTACACCCAAAATTTGCCTTAAATTTAGAATCAATTATAGACAAATAACTTAAAGTAAGAGAGAATTTTTATGATATCTTTTAAAATATTACAAATGTCACAATGAAATCTGTTTCCTTGGTTAAAAAATATTATAAAATATCATCACCCAAATGGATGTGTTGAGGGTGCAGTTCATGTGTTTGTGGAATTTTTTGGGGGGGTAGAATAATTCTGTTTCCAAATTTGTGTGTCAGTTCCTTGGCTGGTGGTTATGTTTACTAGTGGGTTTGTCTGTTTTTGGGTTGGTGGCTGGTGGTTGCTAGCCAAAAATCTTTAACTCTAGGGATGGTGTGAGTGTTGGACTTTTTTTTTTTACAAAGTTTAAACAATCCCATGGATTTTAAGTTACAAATGGGCATATTATTGGCCATAATTGGAGTTCATTTATCAATATTTTTTTATATGTGGCCTTATTTTTGTTAAGTGTATTACCATGGATTATTTTATGTTTGGGGTGGTGTAAGTGTTGGGCTTTTTTTTTCTTGTGATAAGTATTTGTACTGTTTTGTTTTTTTTTGTTTTGGGAGGGGGGTTGGAATAACTTGTAGCTGAATAATTGTTTTTGGAAGATTTGGTGGCCCTGAAAAGGGCCTGGCAGGTCAAAGACCCGCCCTGACTGGATGGCTACTGAGGAGGCTGCTGCTGTTGAGGCGGTGCTGAAGTGGTGATAGTAAAGAGCTGCTGCTGCGGTTGCTGCTGCTGAGGCTGCTCGACGATCTGTGTTGATGTTAGATCTGGGAGCTGGCTTAATATTCCACTTAGGTTGCGTCTGCTCCCTTCGTCCTGTACAGTTAGGACTGATGTAGGGTTACCAAAGCCAATGGGACTTGGTGTATAGTACACAAAACTGCTGCTAGCTGCTGCTTGAGTGGAACTAGACGCCTGTGGAGTGGTTGTTGGCAGTAGCCCGACCCTCTGGGACTCCGTGGTAACAGTGGCTGATCTTCTGGGCAGTGACTGACGTCTACGGTTGCTCTTAATACTTTCAATGTCTCTAAATATCCTGCCCTTTAGGTCTTCAAATTCTTCTTGAGACATCTTTTCGGCCTCTGATGCCACGTAGTCAAAGAAGGGCTGTCTGTCTGACTTCTGCTGCAGAAAACCTGAGATCAATGTCCTCATCTGGTAAAAGTGCTCGAGAATCTTGGAGTCTGTTGAAACGGGTGTAGATGTAAGGATGGACTGACTCCTCTCCCTCAGGACACTGGACTCAAGGTGTTCTGTGTCAGTAGTAGAGCCACGAGATTCGTCCTGCTTGCTGGTATTTGGACTGGCCTCAAACCCTGAACTTCTGTTGGCCCCCTTTCGTCCGATGTGGGTTTTAAGGAAACCCATCTGTTGGTAGACCCAGGACTGTCTCTTGGTCATCTCCCTCGGGGCTTGACCAGATTGGAGCTTGGACAGCTTGCCATAACGCGTTCGCTGGGATTCGAACCAACGTCTGACATCAAAGGGCTGGAGCTTCAGTTCTGCAGATATTTCTGCCCAGAGAGCCTCTCTTCTGTTCCTGTCGTGGAACCGTGGATGTTCCTTGTCATACAGTTCTGGGTGCCGCTTTACAAATTCCACAATGGAAATTTCCTGACTGTCAGTAAAAGTTGCACACACCCTGGCTCTCTTGGCTGATGAATGGCACTCTATATCTTCTTCACACCTCTCTTCTTCTTCTACAGCTTCCTCAATAGCTTCTGGGTGTTTCTCAATCTCCTCCTCCTCTCTCCTCTCAATCCCTTCCTCTGCAACTTCAATCCTTTCCTGTTCTTCACTTTCCTTCTCCCTCTCATCCATCTTTTTCCTTCCTCTCTTCCCTCTTTTCTCTTTCCTCATAATCCAGTCGACAAAATAATGAAAAAAAAATAGTAAAATGTGTCTCCTAACTGTAAAATTTGCCTTAAGCTCAAGTATTATATGATATTTAAAAAACTAAAAACCCCTACAAAACAGTGACACACGTCTCTCAGTAGCCAAACAGTCAGTAACAATGAGAATGTGTGCGCGGTCGCTTATATAGTCCCAGACCTCCTCATTGCCTCGTTTTAATTTCAGACGCCCGGAAAAGAGTCGGTTCTTAATCGGTTGTTAGTCCCAGGCCTCCTGGGGCGTCCTCAGACCGTCGCAGACTAAATTTGTGTTGTCCCAGGTGGCCTGAGGACGCCGGCTTGGATCGGTTAGGGTCAGTTACCCTTAGTCGGGGCTTAGTCCCAGACCTTGATTTTTGGGTCCCAGGACACCGCAGATGGTCTGAGGCTTCCGGGGACTAATGGAACTGATTCACTTTCAAACGCATGAAATTCATACGCATCATATATGAGTCGGGGACTAACAACCGGCCTCCTGAGACTAAGCTACGGATGTCTGGGACTAAGGGTCACAGGCGGCCTGGGACAACACATGACTGTGTAAAATTGGGTTTGAGGAGGCCTGAGGAAGCCTGGGACTGGACATTTTGTTGAGGGCGGGAAATATGAATCGGTTGGAGTCGTGAGAAATATCAAACATGTTTGATTTTCCTCACGGCCTCAACCGACCACATTTGACCCTTACAGAAGGTCTGGGACTAAGCAAATATTTCAAACCGACCCTCAAAAACCCTTAATCGGGAGCCTTAGTCATGTGGTAGAACACCCACATAAGTTATGCACATAATGGCAATACAGTTCACTAAGTTAAACAGTTCCACAAAGTTATGGGACATAGACTTCAAAGAGGCACTAAAGACGTTCCTCATAAATCTCAAAAATGAAAATTTCGAGAAAAAAAAATCAAAACTAGTAAAACATGTACGAAAAACAAAGATTGACAAAATGTTAAAAGTGTTATTTTTCCAGTGAAGTGCCAGTTTTTATAAATCGTTTTGATTAATAATTTATTGTATATCGTCAATGATAAAACATGTCAGAATATGTTGGTTTATAAAGACAAAGATAACAGCTTTTAGATGAATAAATAATCCACTTTATTGTGTTGATTTAAGGTGATTCTATTGTCATTATGCATGTTGTACAAATATATACTGTATTATCAATCTTAGTATAATTACTAATATATGTATTTAATCAGTTCAAAAGAAAATATAACCTTCACATATGTTTATATATGTATATGCTTGTTGCGAGGGCATTCAAACAAGGCCAAATAAATTCTGAAAGGAACCTTTAATCTTTTTTAGTGTCAGGTCTGATAAACTTTGAAAAATAAAACAAAAGTTCATAAAGTTATTAATTTCAAGTCATGGTATATTTCTAAACAACTTTTAATAAGGTTATCTAAGATAAACTCGTGTAACTTAAACCTTCGAGTGTTTTACAAAGTTCAGTTTTCTGTATCAGATCCTTTCATGCAACTCTTGAGCACTTGGAAAGGCCTCAGGACACGGCTTCCAAATTTTCCCAACCTCTCTTTCAGCTTACAAAGACGAGAATTTTCAGATTTTTTTGTTTCCACCTCAAAAATCCAGGGGTATAATGTCAGCTGGCTTGCCTCTATCTGGTTGAGAAGAGTTGTGTCATCAGTTGCACTGTGATCCTCAGAAAGCCACGGATCCAGGCATGAATGAGTGTCATGAGACACCGATGGTGAAGCTGTAGCATCTGGCTTCAATGTTTTAATGGCTGAAATAAACAGAAACAAAGCCAAGATAATATACATAAAACACCTAAAACATGAATAATAACTTGATAAATGTGGCTGAGTTGAAACCTTTTGGCATGTGGAGCTAAAACAAACACAGTTAAATAATTAAAAAAAAAAAACAACTACCAAGTTTATTGTGTTTTTGAAATATCAAAATTTTCTTGACAGCATAAATAACTACTATCAGTTTCATGAAAAGAGGACTTTAAGTTAAAAGGACTAAATTTAAGGAAGCCCCAGAGATCTATCTGTGTGAAAAATTTAAGCTAAAGGTACAAATGTGTGAGTCCATGCCTCCGAAGTCTTTAAGATATTTGTAATAATCTTGCTTCCAGTGTGCATGTTGTTATGCTTTCTAATTACAAAATATGTGTATTATTTAAGCCACTTCAACATGTGAAAAATGAATTCAACCGCATATATACATGGTATGTCAAATTATTTACATCAACTGACCAGTTTCCAGTGCTTCTTTCCTGTTGGCTTCAGCAATAATCTCATCAATCTCCCAATCTTCAATGTCATATTCTTCTCCACTCTCTTCATTGTCACCATCAAATTGTATTTTCGACTGTTTCGTATCTTTCCTTTCATCATGTCCAATTAACCTCTCATCAGTAACTTCTTTTGTGTCAGCTATGCTTTCTCTCCCACTTTCTGATGCAAACTCTTCTGCTTCAACATTAGCATCGATAGCATCCACATGTTCATCTAGTGCTTGGGTTTGTTCATCACTATACTCAATGACATACATTCCCTTGAGCTGATGACTGAATGGTTCAAGATGCCCTCTATCTCCTGAACCATTTCCAAAGACCTTATAGCATTTGAGTGCACATCTCAATGACAGCAATTCACATGTATCAGTGATGAGCTGGTCAACCCCTTCCAAGATTTCTCTTATGCCAGCTAACAAGATATCATATTTGCGCATTTCTTTCCATCGTAGGAATTCAATTGAGGGATTTTCTGCTGATCCACTCTCCCACAGATATCCTGTGTCAACACGGACAAAATCTCTCAGTAATATATCAGACATTGTGACTGGTTAATTCAATTTATTTGGTTTTATATTTGCCACCACTATTGCGTGACTGCAAGGGGTAACTACAAGTTAATGTTACTACGCCAAACGGTCTGTGACGTCATATCAAAACGGCACCCGTTGACAACGCAAAGAATGACGTACCGCGCCTGTTATGTGACGTCATGTAGTTTAGTTTACGCAGGGGATCTATATTCTAGTAAACTGAAAACAGGTATATCTTAAATTGTTATTTGTAAATTTAATATATTTGAAACATCTTGAACGTTTTCAGGATTTGTTTTAATTGTTTTAGGTTTTAAATGTCTGGGTGTTGAATATGACCATATAATGACAAATTTGACAAGATTTGTAATAATATATGTACGTACAACAACTGTAGAGGAGAGAAAAACATTTGACGCGATGTGACCAAAGTTTTGTGTTTACTGCAGTTTTTACAGAAACAAAGCCTATTTGCTGAATGGAACACTCGAAGCTGTTGCATTAAGAACATACATAATAATAATAATAAATAATAATAATAAGTTGGCGAATAATAATAATAAATTTGCGAATTCCTTGGTTGAACCTTGTTTGGCAGATTGCTTGTGATTGTCCCTGCACTGTACGTCATCATGGAGATCTCGTCTTGGTTTAAGTTTTCAGAGAGAAATCGTTTAAAATGCTGTGATTTATTTTCCACTTTTCATCGTATGGAAAAGCAGAAAAAAAAATAAAAATAGCTAAACAAAATGCACTCAGAGAGAGCAAAACGCTCGACTCAATGCGACCACCCTCAGAAGTGTTACTAGTATACGGTAGTATTATATTATCGAACATCTATTGTTTGTATCTGAAGCTATGTTGGAAGATATTAAAATGAAACCAAAAATGTAATTAATTTTCAGTGAATTTCTCTGCACTGAGGAACACATGCATACTTGAACACACACACACACATCCAGACACTGAAAAATTATTTTGTGGAAGTTTAGTCAGTTCGAAATGGCTCACTCTCTAGCTAACATAATTAATTATAAGTGTTAATTGATAAAATGGACACAAAGTGTACTAGAAACCTCTGAGCACTCACTTCCATCAGAGTATAGTGTTTCCAAAATTTTGGAGGTTTATTGGTATCCAGAATATGAAGTGGATCAGCCCTAAAATGTAATTACTTCTTCCCATGACTAGGCCCTTTCTAATAAAAATTCATCAACAAAATTTGTTCTTACTTTTGAAGAAATATAAAGTAGGAAGCCAAAGTCACTGAAAATACATTGAACCTCAGAAAATTCACGATTTTTTTTTCATCTCCAAAATATGATCCATATCTTTCTCAAAAATTAGTAACTTCTTCCTTTGACCAGGGCCTTCCCACGTAAAAATTTTTAAGAAAGATCTATTCATAACTTATAGAGTAATCTAAATATTAAAAAAAAAAACAGACAGAAAAAATAGAAAAATGAACACACAAAAAACATAAACTCCAGGTGGAGGTAAAAATATTGGATAAAAACCACTTCTTGGTGAAATCATTTAGGGAAACGTTTTTGTGATGGCCTGTCAGGGAAATGAAAAAAAAAAGTGAAAACAGAAATTAATAAAAATGTAAAATTCAAGAATATAGCACCACTCTCTTAATTATCTTTGTCAATTTCAAGACATAAAATGAGCACTATTGAGCAGAAATATTTATAACTAAAGACAGCAAATATCACAAGCTCAGTTTGTGACCTATCAATGACAATTGTGTGTTGTGACATCATTAAGTGATGACATCGTCAGAAAGCAAAATATTGATTTTTTAATGTGAGGAAGAGAGACAGATTTCTATTTATATGCCCAATTGAAAATAAGAAAAAACATCTCCTTAGTTTAATTTTCATTCAAATTTTGAGGAATGTGTATGTACCCCATGCAGTATCTCCCCACAAAGTTATAAGGACAAAAAGGTGTACAAACAGAAGGATAGAAAGGCAGGACAGAAAAAAGCTGAATAAAACTGATTACAATTGTCCTCTCCTGTCATCAAGCATTAATGAAAAATAAATAAAAGATATATATATATATACATATAAAAAAACACACAGATCCAAAAGGGATTTGAATCCACACCCTTAAAATCACAAATCTAATAGTCTACATGCAGAGCTATATAGTGGCAGTTTTGTGTACATGGTGTTTGAATGATATATCCCAAATGTATTGTATATGTAAATATGAAATCATTATTATTTATAATTTTTTCTTCATGATTTTCTATAAAACCTACAAATAAGTTATTGATATTGTTAAAAAGGTCTTATTACAGCACTTATGCTGGTTTTTATTGTGCAAAAATCCATATACCCGGTAGAAATGGTGGCGAAATCACAAGTTAAGTAATGAAAATGTCACATACTATGTTTTAAAAGACAAGCAGATTTCTATGTATACACCCAATTAAAAATAAGAAAAACTCTATCCTGACTTTAATTTTTAATCAAATTTCACCAAATTTTGAATAATCCATCTGTACCCCATGAAATATCAGCCCACCAAATTTAAGCTCAATTGATCTTATAGTTTTTGAGTTATAAGAGTGAAAAGATGTACAGACAGAAGAACAGGAAGGCGGAACAAACTGTTTACAAGAACTCTCTCCTATCGTCAGGGCGTTAATGCAGGTGTTCCTCTGGAGGCCGACCCTACGACTCTGTATTATTATAAGGTCGGCTGCAAAAGTCGGGGGGTCAGGGACAAAAATCCACAGAAAAAGACGGGAAATTTTTTTGGGTCGGCTTCAACTCCCCGACAGGATGTGAAACATACAGGCTTGTCTGGATCTAGAGGCCGACCTGCTGTGGGGTCGGGATGTTTTGTACAGACTGGTCTGGAAACTACCAGGACAAGCCCTAAAGCCCTAACAGATAAGCCGTAGCAGGACCCAACAAACTGTACTGACAAAAAGACAGGCCTGGATAAACATACAGAACCCCAAAACCAGACTTGAAGTTGGTATTGTAATAACAGTTTTTGATGAATTTTTGGGAAAAAAGGAGGATCAAGTATCGACCAAGAAACAATTCTTAAACTAGGTCAAGTCTGAATATTTGGATCTCATCATGTGACTAAAATGTCAAAATTTATTTCTTTTGTTATTTTAATTACAGTTTCAACGTTTTTGTTTTAATATACATAAAAAATAAAATTAATGTATGTCTGCTTCAATTTATGAATGAAAAAGTCATTTAAAATATAAAATTTTCATTAAAAATGTTATATCCTGTGGAAAGAAGCAGGATGTGCTTCTAACAATCTCTCACATGACAATGAAAACCTTGTGCTTGTTGCTGCCTTTGATACTCCAATTTCGAGCTTCTGGGAAAGACCCTATTCTCGTGAAGGAAATAAACTTGCTGTAGTTCTGGTCACTTGATGGGATCCAAATATTTACTAGTGACCTAGTTTAAGATTTGTCGACACTTGACACATTGGTAGACAGGCCGATCTGTTTCTTTCTGGTACTGTGACTCTGAAAAGCTTAACAGTGTACAGCCCATGTACCTTGTCACAGGTCACACTCAGGCGTTAGTCAAAAGCAGCCAGAGAGTCCACCTACATCTGTAACCAGGCAGCTGGACTCAGTAGGTGTCTCAGTAAGGTCCAGCAACGTATGCAGACACAGCTCAAAATTCTACAGACTGAACAAGCCAAAGGGAAGTCGGCTGGCAAGACAGGAGCTGCTACAGAAGAGCTTCAGTATCTGATGAACTTCAGCAACAGTATAACATAGTGTGTGTAGCCAAGGCCATGGAACACCTGTCAGATTTCACCTTTGTCTCCATGGCTAACATCACTCTCTGCAGAAGGGACTCATTCTTGGCTCATCTAAAGTCCGGCCTGAAACAGGACACATTGGCAGCCTTGCGTCAGGCTACTCTGGACCTACTTGCACTGTTTCCGGACTCTGTGTTAAAGAAAGCTAAAGATGATAATGGCAGATTTCAGGACAAAGGTCGGTGCCATGGTCAGGCTGGTGGCAGGAGGGACAATAGATTTCACCTTTACAGTTGGACAGACAAGCACAGGAGCAAAGATCTGGCAAACCTGCTTGGAAACAACTGGGTCATTTTAACAAGAGCAAGAGAGGTAGTCGACAGTCAAAATGTTTTCCTTACGTCTGGCCAGGGGTCAACAGTCATATAAATTACAATTACTGTGTAAGTGCTCTCAGGCTGCTGACCCGGGGCAAAGAAACTATAAATGGTGTAAAAATGTGTCAGCCCCAATGGATCAGATCAGACCACAATAGGAGCAGAAAGACTGTAAACTTAGATCAGTGTCACAAGCCCGGACCAGAGTCCGGTCAGACAGTGAATTGATGTCAGTCAATTGTAAATGTAAACTCAGTTGTTGTAAATCATGCACATATTGTTCAAGGACAGCCACACAGGAAAAGCGTAAGTCCGACTATTTTAATACATCAATCATTAAAATATGTGAACAATGTTTCCTGTGTAGATCAATTGTGTTCTGTAAAACTAGCACCAAATGTCCCGAGTGTTGCACAAAATCTGCCTGTAGGGGCCAGACTAGATCATTTTGTGGAAACTTGTGAAGCCTTAGGGCTGGGCCTAAAGTAGTACAAATGTTGAAAGAGGGTTTCACCCTACCTTTTCAAACCAGACCAAACTTGACCAGGTCACCAACAATCATCAGCTGCTATGTACATCCTCACAGGAACCTCTACCTGTTGGAGGCATTGCATCAGCTGACAAACAAAAATACAGTAGAGTTGGTCAAAAATCAAGAATTTCTGGGCTTTTACAACCGGCTATTTTTGGTCCCAAAACCAAACAATAAATGGAGACCTATACTAGATCTGAGCAATCTCAACAAATTCCTAAAGGCAAAAAAAAATCAAAATGGAGAAACCAGAAACGATCTGGACCTCCCTACAGACGGGGGAGTGGGTAACGTCCATAGACTTCAAGGACGCCTACTTCCATATACCCATACCAAAACGAATCAAGAAAATATCTGAGATTTCATGTACAGGGCAAAACATACCATTTCAAAGCACTACCTTTTGGTCTGTCCACAGCTCCCTTCGAGTTCACTGTAGTGACCAAAGAGGTCAAACTAATGGCCTTACAGAAGGGTATAAAAATCCACCAGTACCTAGCCGACTGGTTGGTCCGGGCCAGATCCCTCCAAACTTGTCTCAAACATACTCAAACAATAGTGGCACTTTGTCAGGACCTAGGTTGGCTAGTAAATATGGAAAAATCAGAACTAGACCCCAAGCAAGTTTTCGAATTTGTAGGTTACCAGTTCGACCTGAAAGAGGGCAAGGTCAGACCCACCCTAGACCACTATGCAGACACTGATAACCAAAATCAGATAATTATTAACTGGACCCACCTGTCTGGTCTGGTGACTCATGTCCCTCATAGGGCTTTTGACAGCAACAGAAAAACAGGTCCACCTAGATGGACTACATATGAGGCCCATACAGAATCACTAGAAAAAGGTGATACCAGTAACCAGGTCGCTCCACACCCATCTAGAATGGTGGCTGTAGGAAAGCAATATGCTCCAAGGTCAACCATTACACCCACTAAAACATGCCCTGCAGCTGTTTACAGATGCCTCAAAAGAAGCCTGGGGAGCTCACTTAAACGATCACACTGCAAGGGGAACCTGGTCCCTTCCAGAAAGAAAACTACACATAAATTACCTGGAACTAAAGGGGGTATTGTTGGCCCTAAAAGAGACAACACCCCAGTGGTGGCCTATATAAACAAAGAAGGGGGGATGAAATCGGGCCCACTGTGTGCCCTTTTCTTGAGAATCCTGACCTGGTGTACCAGCAAGCAGTTTACTCTCTAAGCCCGACACATTCCAGGCCAGCTGAACATGGTAGCAGACAAGCTATCCAGGCTAGGCCATACATTTCAAACAGAATGGTCTCTCCTTCCAGAGGTCTTCCAAGCAATATGTAACAGGTGGCACCAACCTCAAATAGATCTCTTTGCAATGAGGTTCAACAACAAAAACTAGCCAAATTTGTGAACCCCAGGCCTGGGCAGTCCATGCACTCAGCCTGTCATGGGAGAATCTGGATCCATATGCCTTCCCACCAGCAGCCATCTTCGGCAAAATTTTGGAGAAGTTACAGGACTACTTATGCAGGAGAATCATTCTGATTGCTCCGGGTGGCCCAACATGTCCTGGCTCGGGGATCTAGTGACCATGTCCATCATCAGTAATCAGGTGGACTTCAGAGCACCCCCTATAAAGTCAGTAGCTGACTTCCTTATGTACCTAATTCAGGACAGGAAGTTACAGCCCAGCACCATTGGTGGATACAGGTCAGCAATTGCTGATAAACTGGGAAATTCACTCATTAATGTCAGCAAAGATGAAAATCTCACTCGTCTCCTAGTTTCCACTGAGACAGACCCAAATGATGGAAGGGAATCCCCTCCTGGAACCTCTCCCTGGTGTTACACCAGCTTACAACGGCTCCAGTTGAACCAATTAAAGAGGCATTTTTGAAGCATTTGACCTTCAAAACTGTTTTCCCCTTAGCCCTAGGGTCTGGCAAACGCAGAAGTGAGATACATGCTTGGCAAAATAAGACACCAGTCAGACTGGTCAAAGGTGTCCCTGTATCCATCTCCCAGCTTTTTTTCCAAGAATCAGCTGGCCAAAGAGGGTTCAGACAGTGTGGCCCCAGTGGTTATACCAGCCCTAGCCCCAACTCTGGATAAGTCACTTAAGTCTGACAGGTCCGGTCAGAGCATTGCGCTACTATTTGGACAGGACCTCAGACCTAAGGCAGAACAAGGAGTTAGTCTTTGTTTCCTTTAAGAAAGGCTTTGACAAGGACATCTCACCTGCCACTATCTCCTCATGGATCAAGCAGGCTGTGATCCTATGTTAAGAGCTCTCTAATCAAGAGGCACTCACCTTACATCATGTTAAAGCTCATGATGTCAGAGCCTTTGCTGCTTCTAGGCCTTCTAGTTGGGAGTCTCCTTGGAGCAGATTTTGTCAGCCTGCTACTGTAAGTCACATACCACCTTCACACAGTTCTATTTGAAGGATGTGGCTTGGGCTGACGCAGAGCTTTTTCACTCAGGCCCAGTAGTGGCTGCTCAACAGATCCACAAATAGCCCTTATTTTGAGGAGATTTGTATATATGTACATAGTGTAGATAGACCATATTTGTACATAAAAAAATAAAGTCACCCCCCAAAAATGTGACGTGCTTCCTGCGGGAGGTTTATTTGCCTTCTGGGACAGAACTCATCCCCTTCTTCCCCTACCTCAGAGCAGGTCTATAAAAACAGGGGGGGCAACGTCGGTATAGCCCCGGGTAACCGGCTGCTGGTAACCAATCATGGCCTTACAGGCTTTTCTGACCTTAAGGTTGACCGAGGCCTGGTGAAAATTATGTTAGTTTTGTTTATGAGTTCACTTAAGTCCCCAGTAACTAACCCACTAACCAAGTGGTAATTATTTAACAATTGTCCATTGGATAGGATATATTAACTCAATAAAATTGCATTGGATAGGATATTAACTTATAAAAATTTAATTTACTAATTAAATTTGCAATTCTGGTGTTCTTTTGATCATAATCACTCATCCTGGATCAAAATGTACCACTTTTCTTTAATGTAGCATTTTTCATTTTTAATGACTATTAATTACATAATAAAATCACCTCTACACAAGCGTTTGTTTACAATCAATCCCCTCACCCTAAGTCTGTTAGGCTGAAGCAAGGAACTCGAGTCAGGTAAACAGTGATCCCTACAACTAAAGCATCAGAAAAAAACACTGAAGCTAAATAAATTGAGTAATCCCCATCATAGAGCTAAAATGATTAAATTGAGTTAAAAAAATATTCCAAATTTGGAATGTGAACAAAGGAGTTCTGTCTTTTTTACATGTTTTATGTACATGTGCATTAGGATAGGCAGGCAAAAGTTTGTAATAAGCAAAAAAATTATAAAAAAGAATAAAACAAAATAATTCTTTCAGTTTATATTACATAACAAAATAAATAATATATCACACATTTTATTGTCCATTAAGAAGAGTTCATAATATATATCACACTGTTCATAACTAAAATTTAATACATTTTTTGCGATATTTATTTTTTACATTTTTTACATTCTGATGAAAACACCTTCACATGCATCCTCTTGTGAAATCCTGTATGTTTTGGACTCCAAATGTTCTATTTATTTTAAACTATAATATCCGCAGTAAATATTGTGTTCTTTCCATCTGACTTCACTGAGGTATGATCTTCAGAGGGTAAAAATGCTAGTCAGTACTTTTCAATAAATGTATTTATGCTTCTAAGGAGAAGTCGGGTATGTCTGTATCATCTGTGGGTTTCTTGATTTTTCTCCCTTCAAGCTGCTTCAGGATATCTCTGAAAGTAAGAAAATAAAGTTTTACTATACACAACCATTCATTTGACATTTTTTAAATTATACATTTATATTTACCTCCGCCAAGGAGATTATGTTTTTGCCTGGGTTTGTTTGTGGGTTTGTGAGTTTGTTTGTGAACAAGATAACTCAAAAACTTATGGACCGATTTTGATGAAATTTTCAGGATATGTCTGAAAAGGTAAAATGAAAAAATGATTCAATTTTGGGTATGATCTGGATCTCTATCTAGATCTTCTGGATCTATGAAATGTAATTTTTAAAGACAGATAACTAAAAAAGTTTTTGACGGATTTTGATGAAATTTTCAGGATATGTCCTCCCTTGGTGGAGGTCTGCGCTCTCCGAGTGCTCTTGTTTACAATAGCATGAGCAAGTGCATAATTTGAATGTTATGAAGGCATCTACAAAATGTTTTGCTCGATATATATTGTTTTGAAATGTTTCTTTCCATCTGATTTTTGCATGATCCAATCAGAGATTGGCCACATCTGTTTGAATATCGGATTCAATTAGTTCAACAGTGAAAGAAATTTGGTTATCAACTACAGTTAGTTGACATTCTTGTAGAAGAAATGGAGAAAACATAACAAGACTGTAGCTTTTGATGACTTTTTTTCTGACAAAAGAAAGTGTTCCTGGCTGTTTCACAACTCTGGCCATTTTGAAACAGCCATCAGGCCATTTCAAAACCTGTCTGAACAGAGTAATTAATGCTTTTTATCTCCCGCTGGCCAAATGCTGGGAGATTATGAAATGCCTTCCTTGCGTGCATGTGTGTTTTTCAACAGTTTTCACATAAACCTTAATATCTCATTTATTTCTGAAGATATCTTCACCAAAATTGCAGAGAATGTTTATGGCTATAAAAAAACATGTCTAAATTTTTGGCCTCATCCGAAAAAACAAAATTTCTGACATAGTTGATTGTTCAAAAATCCTGAGACGTTCTAAAACTTTAAATATTGCAACTAGCTTCATCAGATTTGCACAAAATGTATATGGCTAGGAAAGCTTGCCTGAAATTTTAGCCTTGCTTTGAAAATCAAATGGTCACTACATCACATATCTAAGGTCAAATATAGTCATCATATTAAAAAGCCTAATATCTCCTGATATCATTGGTCTTATGGGATTGAAATGTGAAAACAACTTTTGAAAACAATCATGGCCTAGGATCTTTTGCAAGTTTCAAATCTGACCTTTAAACCCTGCCTCAGGATCAAGTGGGCTGGTCATATTGAAGAGGCCTTATACTTATATCGCCATTATTATTTTAAAGCTTGGAAATGTGAAAAACAACCTATGAGGAGCCGTAGCCTGGAAATCTTTCACAGTTTTAAATTTGACCTTTGGTGCAAGGTCGAGTTGGTGTATCATACTAAAAAGGCCTTATATCTACCTTATTATTGGTTCTAGGGCTTGGAAATGTGAAAACAGCTTATAGGAAATCATGCGTGTCAAAATGCACGATGAAGAATTAAAATTTAAAGTATAATTGTAATTACACATTAGTGTCGGTACAAATTCATAACAACTGAGATTATATACTTTAAAAAACAGCATAAAAACACAGGCTAGTTTGAAGAAGTAAGATGATTTTGAAATGCCCAGCAGGTTTACTTGGCCATCTCAAAACAGACAGGCCAGTTCAGAACACAGGTGAGGTTTTGAAATGGCCAAGTAAATCTGGCCAGTGGTTTCAAATATGGTAAGTGACAACAGCATTACATTGGCCAACCTCTGTTTACCTTGGATCTGTCAACATTGGAATTTTTTTAAAAGCAGTATATCCTTAAGTGATCGTCTAAGGATTTCCCTTAAGCTCAGCTGGTTAAAGACTCAGACTTGTGTTTATTTCTGTGTGTAATTTTACAGCACTAGGACTGAATCCAAGCAGAGACAAGAGAATGTCTAACTAACACGGTAGGGAGCCTCAAGATTCTCTCCCAGCTAAGTAAGTTGCATATAAGACCTGAGGACATGTCTTCCTTGAGGGATCTGATTTATTTGGGTTTGACGTTACTGGCAAGACATTATATAGGTTATATCACAATGGGTTATTTTAAGGGTAGTGGAAATCAGTACATAATAGTTGGTCAAGCTTCTGCATTGTAAAAAGCCAGGCATCAGTAATCAGCTACCAATTTACCCACATGGGGGTGGGTTCAGGGTTCAAACAACTGACCTCAGAGGTGTGGCATGAGTATTACCTACTGCACCACCGAGCCTCTCCCTCTTAGAGGGAAGGTATGTAATATATTCTTGTGTATATCAGCTGTTAACACCTGGCCTTCTGGGTATTTCTATTTAGCTCAGTTATTTCCCTATTCCTGTGCCATCCAAAGACAGTGGGAATGAATTCCAGCAGAAGCTGGAGAGTATCCAATTTACAAAGATAAGTTGTGTGTTATGTCCCTTTTTAATTGCTGAGGTCATAGCAGGACTGGCCTTTTGTGAATCTCACATGATGCCATGAGTTGGAACCCCAGCCACAGAGATGAGAGCCAGGTGATTGGTAATCAAAGCTCATTGACCTTTAGGCTGCTGACGTTCCAACTGGGAGATTGAGTTTAAAATCTTAAGAGAATACAGACTCTAGATGCTGCATTATCTGACTAAACAAACTGTAAAAGTAGAATTCAATGAAGCTTTAAAAGCACATACCTATCACTGGGATCATATGACTTTTCAGGCGTTTATATAGTATATATATGTTCTCTTAGATAGATTTCCTATCACATGTTCCTAAACTTGCCAGATAATGAATGGAAGTTTACAGCAACCCCATGCTTGGCTATGGAACATACTTCAGATGCGTCAAAATCAGGGCAATACAGTTATATTAAGATTCCACTGCCATGTACTTACTTGCTTATAATACATAACACAAATTTAACTGCAATTGTTAACTGCACATTTGGATATAAATTTAAAAGAGAAATTGAAAAGCAAACTCACCCGTAAAATATATTGCCATCTTTGTCTCCCAGTCGCGTGGCCAGATCACCTAACTGTTGCGTGTCAAAAGGGACCCCTAGATCCTACAATTGTATCAAGTATGTTACATATTTACATACATATGTTCTAGCATTATTGTGTCACTGAATATAAATTGAATGACCGGTTATAACAGACATCCAAAAGTTTCCTATTGCCAGAGAATAATTTCGTAATTTATAATATCACAAAGTTTTTATTTAATCCATGGCATTACAATCAATGTTCTTAGGACTTTTAGCAAATAGTAAATTATTACTGTTGGGCAATACAACGTTTTTGACTGCAATTTGTTTACATATTAATAATGTTCATAAATATAAACTTCTCAGAAAAAATGTACATTTATTAATGTATACTTGTGTCTCTACAAAGTTATTATTTCTAATTAAATACTGGGATAAAATGGAGATTTTAGGTCTGGTTTCTAATGCCTTTTGGGTGGAGTTTAATAATCTTGGACATTCTTCACAAATATTCTTTTTCATTATTTTATATTTTGAAAAATTCTTTCATATTTTAAAGAATTAATCTTTTCTTAAGAATTATACTTTATTTTAAAGAATAATTCTACTTATGAAAGGATTCAATTTTTTAAACAAACACCTATTTAAAAGCTTAGAAATTTGCTTTAAAATAAAATAATTTTCTTTACTTATTTTTAGTTAAGGCAATCCTCTTTTTAAATTATAATGAATCCCTGTAACTTGGCTTTTCTGAAATAATAATACAAAGAAAATTTCTGTAAATTACAGTACAATCTTTCATCAAGAATTAAATATTTTTTAAAAATATAGAAAAATTCTTTTTATTTTTTATGTAAACCTAAGGTGGGTGAAATAATCTTTGTGGATGTGGCCCCAGTGACAAAAAAGAGAGAATTTCAACCGCAGTCCAGCAATCTTACTTTTAATGCTGATGCAAATTGGTCCTGTGTCACGTGGTAGGTGTGGTCTTTGTCATAGTTTTGAAGCACTTCTAGAATTCGAACATCATTCACTACAATATGATCTCTGAGCACAACTAAAGGATTGGTGAGCTGAAAAAAAAATTTAAACTCACATTTAATTAGCAATTTCTTTGGCATTTTTATCAAGCATCCTTGTTTTTAAATTATAATGTTATCATTTAAGGCTAACAACAAAGATCAATTAATGTGTCCTCCAGGTACTAGCATATCCAAATTAACATACAATAAAAGCACTTTAAAAGGTTGCTCAGTTTGCATTTTTTCTGCATATGCATGAGGTTTGCTTGTACCAAAATTGTTTCAAATTTCAATATACATGTATATTTTATCTGAAAAAAATCTACATCAACAAACACAAAACAACTTAAAATAAACTATTTATTTTCAGATTGTGCCAATTTACCAAGATAAGGAGAAGAGTAATATTAAGGTTATGTCTTTCTTTGGTCTAATGACCCACATGATCAGATCAATTATCAATATAAGGATAAGAGTAATGTTAAGGTTAAGACTTTCTTTGGGTCTAATGGCCCACATGATCAGATCAATTATCAATATAAGGATAAGAGTAATGTTAAGACTTTCTTTTGGTCTAATGGCCCACATGATCAGATCAATTATCAATGTAAGGGTTAGAGTAATGTTAAGGTTAAGACTTTCTTTGGGTCTAATGGCCCACATGATCAGTGCTAATTTCTGATGTCTTTGGCTTGAAGCAGAAGTCCTACTCCTGACATCAAGGATGCAGAAGCAACTGATGACATAGATCTGATGGCAACTTTGGATGATTTGAAGGAGGGGCCAGTAATCTTGTCCAAGGGTACAATCTCTATCACTCAGCCAAAGATCAGACCCCAGCCCTTGTGCTCTGATTTCAAACTGCAAGGTCACACACACAACTTGTTGAATACTAGTATTATCCTACATATAATTGAGTTTCAGAGACTTACAATTTTTGGATCAATAGATGGTTTGCCCACATCTTCCTGGGTGTTTCCAGACCTCATCACCGGACCGTGAACTTCCACAAACTCTGGCCGGATATCTTTGATTTCGAACACAGTGCGTAGGTATTCATAAGCTACTGGGACTTCCTGTAATTAACGTATCAGAATAGGACCATATTGTATTCTACAACTAACAGGGACAGACAATTATTCCTTACATGTGGAAAATATGAAAAATATAATCATGTCCAAAATGATTGATTTCAAGGATTTCATTTAGATTTGTGATATAATCTATTATTGGTTCAATTATTACTTTAGTATAATCACACATATTATCTCACAGTATAGCCAGGTTGTGCTTACTCAGTTAATTAATGACATGCAGGTAATCCTGTTCAGCGCAATTCCCTCTTAAATGAAAATTTTTATCAGTACCTGTATTCATGATAGGTCATATCTCATTCTTGGTTTTAAATGTAAGAGTTTTGGCATAAAACTGCACAAAAACCAGTCATAATATTTATCTTAGCCTTAGAACCATTCATAAAAGGTCTCAATCTTATTTTAGTCTTATCTTTGGTCATAACTCTTAGAATGGCAGGAACTGGTCTCAAATATTTAAGACCAGTGTCAAATATGGTCACCATGTACACTTTACCCACATTAGATTTTAAAATGGCTAAAATTAACTTAAAATACCAACCACAGCTTCCTAAAATAGTTTGTTTCATGCTTTAAGCGGTTAGAAGATTTTAATCACAAAATTTATCCCGATTTGATCAATGTGATGACAAGTGCCGATCAACCAACAGATTATGTACTATGTTACTGTATTTAGTGTTCTAATAAAGTCACATGACACAGAAAACCACTATGACAAGGCTAAGTTTTAAGACATGGGGCCGGTTTCATGAACAGACTTAAGCCTTGAGTCAGACTCAAAAGTTGAGACTTTGTCTCAAATTTTGGAAATATTTTGCTGAGTCTGTGGACTCAGACTCAATGCATTTCACAAACAGGCTCAACTTGAGACCTGGCTCAGTCATAGGCTCAAATTTGAGCCCATCAAGGAGGTGTCTCAAATTTGAGTCCAAGCTTTGATGCCAAAAAACACATACATAAAGCGATACAATTTGTCCAAAATGAAATTGATAAATCTTGAAATCTTCTATTTTCATTTTATTTTGTAATTACAGCCACATATTCAATATTTATTAATAACAAAAGTCAATAAAATTGACATGCTTTATAAGCTATTATCAAGTGACAGGCCTCAAGGGTGGACTCAAAGCCAGACTCATCCTCAGTTGAGTCTCACTCTTATGGATCACTTAAAATAATATATTATCATATAATTTCTTTGTATTATGAGTAATAAAGATATTTAAAATTATAATAATCATGAAATATAACTTTTTAAACTAAAAATAAACCCACTAAATATATGTAATGAGATTAAAAAGTTGAGACCATAACTTGAGACTGGTCTCAGCTGATCCACCCTTTGTGAAATCCATTTGAGACAAAAACTCAGCCGAGACAAAAGTCTCAGATTTGAGACCCTGACTCAGCCTTGAGTCTGGCTCAGTTTGAGACTTTTCATGAAACCGGCCCATGTAGCGAATATTGCTCCTGGACATAAGAGGACCCTTCTAATGAAATTTATAGCATTACTCGTATTTATAGTTCCTGGTTAATTCAAAAAAAATTTCTTATGTCTGGATGTTTGACATCATAGGGTTAAATTTTAGTTAGGTTTTCTATGAACAAATTTTACCATCGTTATACTTACCGAGAGATCCAGATGTTCTAATACTGTAATGTCACTCTTTTTGATGGCATTTAAAAACACGACTAAACTACTGGTGGATACAGGATTGGAGCCCATCTGAATCACAAATACACATATATAATAGATACTTAGTTGGGATTTAAGATCTTTATTTTGGATTTGAGATCAAGTTAGGTTCTCCCTTCTGCAAGGGGTATATCTGTACACAATCTCACAATACTCACTTTAATAGCTTAACAAAGGTCCCATCACACTTCTCCAGTGTAACTGAAATGGCAAGCCATTTTAAAACGTGGCCTAGGTTTTCAAACAGCCATGGCCAAAACCATTTTGAAATGGCCCGCGGTTTAAAAATGGCAAGTAACATAAACCACTGTAATAAAGCTCTCTAATCTCTGCTATTAACCTTTTATGAGTCATTGTGGTGCTGTGGACTTATTCACCTCTAGGGTTACTTGTTCAAATAGAAACTTGACCTTTATTGAGAGCAATTGTTGTTGCTTCCCATTACCTAGTGTTAACAATGCTAAATTTTTAACAACTCATGCATTGCCCATGCCTTAAACCAGCAGTATGGCATCTATTATTTACTGAACATGACTCTCCATGAATTAGTCTACCTACTCACCTTTAAGACTTTTATCAATTCATTTCTGGCCACTGCTTTGCCTATAAGTTCACAAGCGTAGCTGTCGATCCTATTTCCACTAACATCCAACTCGGTTAGAGCTTCATTAGACACAATTGCATCAGCCAATGCCACCCCACCCTCTGGTCCAAAACCATTCCATGCCAGGTTACACACTTTAATTCTGATATTCTCCTGGAATACACATGTTATAATATGTGAAGGTACTTCTGTACTGAGAGATTGTGAATCTGCCATGATACTGGAAATTTTCCTGAACATGACACTGTATGGTTCCTAAATATTGTAGGTGTTCACAGAACCTGTATTGTGTGATTACTGCATGATGCTGGATGTACTCCTGAAACACTGAATTTGTGGTGGAAGTCCACTACCCGATTCCAAAATCATTATTGTTGGTCACCAAATACAGTCACCAATATATACCGTGTTTGTGTTTCAGTTACAATCACATTTCTTCTAACCAATTTTATTCAAATTTTTTCATTCAGGTTAGAAACAGACAAGCTTTATTCACTGGATTTGGAAAGGTAATTTATGTCCATTTAAAGTCTTTTTCAGTTGGTGGTAAGCGGTACCCCCTAATAATTGGTCAGGAGGTAGTACTGATCTCGTGAAACATTCAGGTTACTACAGAACCCACACTATTGGAATATGGAATGATACTGAATGTTCTCTTGTAATATTGATGTTAACGTGAGTCTAATCTGACACTGATCTATTCATGTTAAGGACCCCTATAATCTACTTGACACTGAGTTTTCGGAAATATGGTTTCTTGCCTAGTTTCATATTTTGATTCCTAATATTGTCCTGAAAATATTGAAGGTATCAAGGAATCCCTAATATGTGATTCTAGATGTGATAACTGCTGTTTTCAACTTAAATATTCATGTTACTGTAGAAAAGTTGTTGACTTATTCTGACATGAAAGTGAATTTTTAAAAATATTGGGGTATTACATAGAACCCACACTAATGCCCTTGTTCCACCAAAGGATTAAGCACCGATCCTGTCGGCGACCCTTAATCGTGGGTAGTCTTGGAAAAAATGGAAAAAAAATTGACCAATGGGGTGGAAGACAGAATCGGTATGAAGGTCTGGGATTAACTACAGATCGGCCTCAGGACGCCCCAGGAGGCCCCAGACAGTCCCTAACTGGTCTGGGACTAAGAACAGACTAAGCCATTTTTCTGGTCGGTTTGAACCACGATCCTGTCGTAGACAAACCGACTGGGTCCCAGGACGCCTCAGGCCTCCTGGGACTAAGCCCCGACTAACCCAGGATTAAGTCCCGACCCCACAAGGTGTCCTGAGGCGTCCCCAGGCGTCCCCAGACCGAGATAGCCGATTTTTGCTTTGCAATGGGACTAAGGGTCGCAGGAAGCCTGGGACTAAGAATAGAGGGTCTGGGACTAAGGGTCGGCGACTAAGGGTCGCAGGCGGCCTGGGACAGCATAGGACTGTGTAAATTTGATCTGAGGAGGCCTGAGGAAGCCTGGGACTGGACATTTTGTTTATGGCGGGAAAAAATAATCGGTTGGGGTCGTGAGAAATATCAAACATGTTTGATTTCTCACACGGCCTCAACCGACCACAACCGACCCTTACAGGAAGCCTGGGACTAAGCATATTTTTGAAACCGACCCTCAAAAACCCTTAATCGGGAGCCTTAGTCGTGTGGTGGAACACCCACATAAGGGATTCTAAAATAATACCAAATATAGTGTGTGTACAGGTCTCCCTAAATGAGATATCAAATGATTATACAGACTTTTTAATCACTTACAAATTCATACTCAAATCAAATTTCAGTGCTATGGAAAGTTTTTCTTTATTTTGCCAAAAAAAAAAAAAAAAAAAAATACCAATTATACAATAATATTTAATTTCAATTGAGTTTTACATTATGAGGTTAATCCACATGAGAAGGACTATCCTGTTACATTTGTAACAAACCCGTGACCTTTGATACAGATGTAATGCTCACCTTTAATCCTTTTGCAAAAGCCACAGCACCTCTTTGTCTGATCTGGTTCCAGCTGAGGTCTAGTGTTTCTAGAATGTCATTGGATCCTGAAGAAAGGATAAAAGGTGCATTTAGATGCAGTTTGGGAAACTGTGAACTGTTTATTAATACTAAAATTATTTTCTAAGTAGTCTGTCAATACACATGAATGATTTATGTTTTCTTTATTTTTTCTTGCTTTAATGATCTGTGGAGAATAGTTTACTATTTTAACACTGTGTTATCTGTTCAAAGTCATTTATATATAAACATTAAATTGTTTTTCTCTGAATGTTTGACCTAAGTTTATATCATTACTCACAGGTTCCCTAACTATTAAAGTGAAATACCTTTTAAACATGTTTCTTCATGCTAAAATAGAGATAACAGTCATCAAAGGTTTTTCAATAAGCTATTTTCAACTTACCAATAGCTGGTCCCAATATTTCCCCAGCCAGTTCTCCAAAGTAATTTCTACTGAGATTTATGTGTTTCAGATACTTGTTTTCCTCAAATGCTTCAGCAAAAAATTCAGCTTCTTTGTCAGTAAAGTCATTACCTAAAAATTATGAAAAAGAACACAAAAATAGATTGATACCAACACATAGAATTCATGGACGATTATTTTCCTCTTAAAAGTCATTAAAATTCAAAGAAGTAGTGAATCGAAATGTGAATGGATTCCATAAACAACTTATTGTTTGAAGAAGAAATCCCATTCTGTAAAAATAGAGAAATGTTATAGGTTTACTGTTAATATTACATAAATAATATGCATTGTTTTTTTAATAATACAATTGGGGTACTTATGTATGAAGATAAATAGACTGTGTTTTTGAACTTACAGATAAGTCTTGTTTATATCATGGAGTGACAGATCCTTTATAACTTTGTAGACAAGTTATTCTTAGTATATCTCTCTGACATTATTTATGCTTGTCTGTGGGAGACTTTTGTAAGATAGATCTTTTTACAACGTGACATGTAAAGCTTTGATTGCCTCTTTCAGAGACTAATTGATTTATAAGACTGACTAGTTTTATTTTGTCCACTTTGCATGCACAGTTGTGTGATTTAATAGACCCCATTTTATATAACATGATACTGAACACTCTTTCACTCAATTCTTTAACCTGCCCTAGATACAGATAACATTGAGACAGACATTTTCACATTACATGCACATTTGTGTTTCACAAAATTCTATGAGAAACATGTGCAGGATACAAACAGTACTGAGACAAAGACATTTGCATAATGTGTAGATCTATTTGGGTGTCTGGTTTGACTCAGACTTTTCCTTCACCAAACATGTTAAAAGTGTATGTAAACTTTGTTTCATCCAGATGAGGGATCTTAGACAAATTCGACAGTACTTGACTCCTGATGCTGCTCTTATGGCTGCAAATGCACTTATGGGGAGTAGACTTGACTACTGTAACTCCTTGTTTAGGGGTCTATCTGTTTCTAACCTACGCAAGCTACAATGCATTCAAAACAGTCTGGCCAGAATTGTTTGTAGAGCCACATGTCTTTTCTCATACCACTCCACTAAGAAAAGCCCTTCATTGGCTACCCATAAGGCACCGTTGCATCTTCAAGACTGCCTTGCTGGTATACAAATACCTACATACTAACTGTCCAAAATATTTCAGCCCATTCCTCAAAGTTAGACAATGTGCCTATCATACTCGGTTGAGTCAATCTGATGGTATAATTCTACATGTTTCTCAATACCAACCATCTATTTACAAGTCCACGAAGCAGTTTGGTCTAAGCTTTGCATATGATGTTCCTAAAATATGGAATGAACTCCCGGATGATGTACGATCTGCCACTTCTATTGCTTCCTTCAGAAAAAAACTTAAGGCATACCTATTCTGCCAAGCTTATCCTCCTTAGTATTTTCCACCCCATATGGCTTTCTCCATGATGTCGACCATTGCTATTCTAATTCTAATTTGACTTTTGTAGTGCTTAATCTCCACTGAGTAGTGGACTCTAAGGCGCAACAAGACCATAGCAATAGGCAAATTCAAAGTCCAAGGACAAAAAACAGGTTAGCACCACAGAGAAGCCATAAGAGCTAAGGAGGATAAGCCTTTGCGTAGAGATAGGTTTTGGATACTATGGATATGGACAATGATTTCTTGTGACTATGCTTATGATGTTGCGCCTTAGAGTCTGTCACTTTGGCAGAGATTAAGCGCTATAAAAGTTGAATTGGAATTGGTATCTATGTGTAATTTAGTAACACCCATTTTATATAAACCTAATTACCTATCTAGCAATACTGGACACTTCTTCACAGTATTCTTTCAGAAACATACCCAGAATCCAGATAGTATTGAGACAACAAATTACTTTTTCCTGAATACTTACTGGACTAAAAACCACCCGTTTGGTTTAGGCACCCTGATTGTTCTTTTTTTCAAAACAATAATAGAAAAACAGATCCAAAATTCACCACACAACACTCAGGGATTCTTTTATGAATGGACTTATGCCACATGTTGTTTTACATAGAGCTATTGGTTTGTTCAAGCAGAGAAGTGTGACAAAGGCTTTAAATGGTCATCAATTTGACTCATTTATCTCTTTCACATTATATTCATTTTTTTTTGGATTGTCCATAGTTTAGCAGAACCTTTTGTACAGTGTAGATATACCAAGTCTACTGACTTTTGATGCATATAGGAACAGTTTATTGGCAATTCAAGTAGATAAAAATTTTGTTTATTTTTTTGTGATAAATATTTTGTTGTTGATCCCTCCATAACATTTGTCAAATGTATCTTTTCAATCAGTGGATTTCATTTCAATCAGTGGATTTCTGATCTATGAGTATAAATCCACCACACAATCAAAGCCATCAATTCAGGAAATTCAGATAGATTGTAATTGTGAAATGAAAGAAACACTTCTCATAGCACACAATGTATGGAATTCAATCAATGCAACACACAGGGAAATAACTGTAATTCTATACAGGAAATTAATTTGCTTGGTAAATGTATACGTTTCTGAGTTTTACTTAATCTCATTTCTACAACTTACTTTTCTTACCCTACACCAGCTTCTGATGGCTTATAATATCGTCCGGGTATGATCTAAGCAGTTATAAAGCTATTATGCATATTTAAGCATTTGTTGTTTCCCACAAGACTAGAATTTATACAAACATACTAATTGAACTAGTTCTGTAAAATTAATCATGCAAATATCTTTCAGAAAAGAATGTGGCCACATTGGGAGGAAAATGTTTATTAGCTCTGGAGTTGATCTTATCAGACTGAACTGATCACATAAATCAATAGTTTTTGTTCCAGTCCACATGCTTGAGATAGTGCACAAAAAGTACAATATATGCTGCAAAGCAGGGGCCGATTTCACTAAAGGACTTAAACTAAGTCCCTTTATTGGCTAAGTCAGGGACTTAAATCTAAGACTTTGGTCTTAGCTAGGTCTGGCACTTAAAATGGATTTCACAAAGGTGACTAAGCTAAGTCCAAGCTTATTAAATAACCACAGTAGTTTTCTGTGTCATGTGACCTTTTATATCTATTCAAAATATAATATTGGTGCCATATATCCTTCATTTGATCCATTTTATCTAACGATAAGGGCTGTTTTGAAATGGAAAACCTTGTTGGCACATATAAACTTCCCAAAGACTACTTTAGTGAGGCGTTCTGTGTAATTATACTTTATTTACAGCCATTTCAATTTTGAAGTGGAGAAAAGTTTATGGCGGCCATATTTAAGTCCTCTTTATAAAATTTAAGCCCACTTCCTCCCAGACTTAAAGTAAAGTCCACTGACTTAGCAATTTTATGAACTTAGCTGCTTTGTGAAATCCACTAAGTCTAAGACCACTGACTTAACATTATTTTGACAAAATTTAAGGCCAAAGTCTTAAATATAAGTCTAAATCTAAGGCCAATTTCACCAAAGGAATTAAACTAAGTCCTTTTATTGGCTAAATCTTTGACTTAAATCTAAGACTTTGGTCTTCACTAGGTCTGGGACTTAAATGGATTTCACAAAGGGGTGGCTTAGCTAAGTCCAAGCTTATCAAACAACCACAGTGGTTTTCTGTGTCATATGACATTTTATATCCTTCATTTGATGCATTTTTTGTAAGGATAAGTGCTGTTTTGAAATAGAAAACCTTGTTACCAAATATAAACTTCCCAAAGACTACTTCAGTAAGGTGTTCTGTATAATTATACTTTATTTACAGCCATTTCAAATTTTGAAGTGGAAAAAAGGTTATGGTGGCCATGTTTAAGTCCTCTTTACAAAATTTAAGCCCACTACCTCCCAGACTTAAAGTTAAGTCCACTGACTTAGCAATTTCATTGAGTTAACTGCTTTGTGAAATCTAAGACCACAGACTTAACATTCTGTTGACAAAATTTAAGACCAAAGTCTTAAATTTAAGTCTAAATCTGAACTTAAGTCCCTTTGTGAAATCGACCCCTGAAGTCCCTTTGTGAAATCGGCCCCAGTAGTTTCTGTATCTTTTCCGATATTGTTTTGGCAAAAAATAACCTCTTAGTTTTGTGTACCTGGATTGAAATGACAAAATGTTTAAGGTACATTTAAGAGGAACTTTGCTAAGAAGAACCTCTTTTACATTAAGGAGTATTTGTTGCCGTATGGAGATTTAGTTTGTAAGTGACATATCAACATCAAGATCAGCCCCTTCAGGAACCTTAGTCCACTAAATTAAGGTATAAGATTTAAAACATGGTCTGGGCTTATATTTTGACAGATGAAAGAATTATTTACCTTATTGTTACATTGTTTCAATATTAAAACACATGGTTAATCCACTAAAATGCATGTGGACATTCGCAAACAGCTAATTTCATCAGAGCAAAATGATAACTCTTTACAGTAGAAGCACAGGTGGTCTTAGGTTGCCCCACCTTGTACAAAAAAATGCTAATCTGTCAACACAGACCTTTTCAAGAATTCTCTGATCATCATTCAATTAAACATTGTTAATATGTGTATATTAAAACATTCCAAGGATATCATAATAGACACTCTGGAGAAGGATTGTATAATCTGTAAACAGATATGAATTATTATTTAAAAACAACATGCAGATAAATTGACAATTTGGACTTGCCTGTTCAATAGTTTCCGTGGTACATAACCTTTTTATTATCACCTATGTACTAAGCCACTTATTTAACAGCCTAGCCTTGCAACAGCCAAATTTATTGTTAAAATGCTCACAAAAGGGGCCAATAGTTTTTGTCCATTTTGGATTTAAGTTTTATGCATCTGTAGATAAAAACACCTTTTGGTTTGCAAGTATTTCCACCAAGTGGAGCCCAAATCATGTGTGATACTGGTAGACATCTTAGTGAAAAGCTTTATTTTTTGTTATTTCTATTATGGTAAAATTACCTGTTGACAAAAGAATTGATTTCATCATTCTATTGAAAATATACAGGCGTTTAAACCTTTTTATCATCACAAGATATGTCCTTCATGATGCCCTTAAATACTTGGTAACTACTGAGCAATTTCCACTTTTTTTCAAATATTTTGAGATATTAGATACTTATAGTTGATTCAGTTTTTAATCCTACATTCAGAACACCTTTGTAAATATTTTGGATGATTTTAAATCTTTATGGCTTATTTCATACATTTTAAGTAAAAACTGCAAACCTACCTGACAAATCTAAAGCTCTCAATGTGGCATTTTCATGCAGTAATCTGCAGAAATGTTGTGCTCCACCATGGCCCAATCTGTTGTCTGCCAGGTACTGAAACAGACGTCACAATGAGTTGCAGCTTATATATTCTCCAAAATAAAGGCTGGACATTATTGACTTCTTATTTATTCTTATTTACTATAGTCTTTTTGACATAACAGAGTGGTGCTACAAATTATAATACACGTAGTCCTGAATCTATGAATAAAAACGGAAATATGGGCAATATTGTAAAACACACAGAACCAATAAAGGGACATTAAATTAACATGGAAAATTAACTTTAAATCAGTTTGCCAGAAAAGTTAACCAATACTTTTAAGTTCTTAAAATGATTCTGTGCCTACATGATGTGAAATCATAAATAATCTGTTCTATCTATATGACAAACAAGGTGTCTAGGTTTTATCAAACCAAGGAAACAGAGATATGGACACATGATATGGATGTCTTACCAATTCAGTAATAAAGTCGTTTTCTTTGATAAGTTTAGACATATGACAACCTCCATCTTCTCCTATCCAATTGGAAGACAGGTCTAATTTTTCACATGTGACGTTATTCTACAAGCATTTAAATAATTGTTTTAATATTTCATTGTCACTTGATTCAACCAGACTTTACATGTGTATGGACCCATGGAAACCTGGACAGGTCTCAAATATTTAATTATTTGGTATTTTATGTGACACCTAGTACCATTGTATCAGTTATTTTGTCAAGGTTCTAAACCGTAAACTGCTGGTCAACGGTAAACAACCACAAGCTTCCCCACCAAGGGCTAAGCTGGGATACAAACTCTGGACTCAGAAGTCAAAGGCGATGAAATTACCATTACATCACAGGTACTAGGTATGGTAAATATTGTGTTTACAAGGCAGATTAATTTTGTAATAAGATATAATGATAATAATGTAATAATAACCAGAAAGATTTTATCGGTATAACTGACCTTATAGGCTTAATCTGCACAAACCAGTATGATTAAATGATATGAAAACTTCAATGTGAATGTATCAAATGTGTTTCTTTTTCAGTAACTTGCAGATGTAGTAAAAGTTGGTCACTGCTTGAAGATTTACCCAAGAAGCAATCACAAGCTTTAACTGTGACCCAGAGAAAAGAAAATAGTCCTCCTTTCTTCTTTAGTAATTGAATTTACAAACACACTAAAGGTGTATAACCTTCAAGCACTTTGCAATGGCTCTTGCCCCTCTTCCACCCAAACCATGGTATCTCATCCTGATGAGAGGATCAGTGATGTGTTTGGCAAAGTAAGACACAGGTACTACTCCCAGCCTCTCACAGATCTGTAGGTACTCTGTCCGACCTGTGGGGTCATGGTCTGGCAGTTTTTCTGGAACAAGCAGTGAGCAAGAACTATATGAAAGGTCTGCCATATGACGATGACATAATCAATAACTAGATACGTAACATTTTTGTGGATTATGGTTGGGGTTTTACATCTCTTTATTGACTGATTGATTGATTTGGGTTTAATGCTACTTTTCGCACATAAGATATATCATTCCACAACCAATAGTTCAGAATGGACAAAACCAATGAACATTAATTGGTCAACATTCTGCACCAAAAAACACGGGGGACCAGCAAGTATCTACCATTTTTTTTTATTCTGGGATCAGCTGGGACTGAAAACAACATGCTGATAGGTGGGAAGTGAATGTGTTACCCACAGTGTCCCATCTATTGTGGTAAGCAGATTACATATACAGTGGATTTGGTCTAAGTTATAGTTGCAGAATATCAGGAATTTGCTTCTACTTTTGACAAGCTTTTATTTGGGATTTTATTTTTGGGATTTAGAAACTGCTTCGACTTATGGCGAAATTCTACTTTTGGCAATTCAATTTACACTAAATCTACTGTATATGCACTGCGATGGTTGGGATTGAGAAGGGGGGCTGACAAATCCAACTATTTTATCATTAATCATCATTATCATTAACTTTTATCATTATCATTTACTTTATTTTATTATCTTATCATCTATGCCCCTTCTAGACAAACACAACCCAAGTGTGCCCCCATCCAACTTTACATAAAGATGGAATCACAGTATTCACATACCTTCAACA
Source organism: Sabellastarte sp. h YS-2021 (assembly GCA_964017235.1). Taxonomy (NCBI): domain Eukaryota; kingdom Metazoa; phylum Annelida; class Polychaeta; order Sabellida; family Sabellidae; genus Sabellastarte; species Sabellastarte sp. h YS-2021. The sequence goes on from OZ024928.1 coordinate 147,023,617, forward strand.
TCAAGATCGGTATCATAATCTGCATCATCATCCCCTGATGATTCTTCCTCTTGTGATCTCCTTTTCTTTCCCTCACTGATTATATCCAGTTCATCCCAAATCACCGAAGTTTCCCGAGTATCTATGGGCACTGCCATATTATCCTTGACCTCTGTAATTAATACTGAGTCTTGATCACTTCCATCTTCATCATACGAGCTCATGAGTGTTCCCAATGATTCGCACCCTGATGCAGGAGTTCGACCAAGACGAGCCCGTCCAACTGTTGATGGAATTCTGGGTTTGCCCGAAGCAGTCCGAGGTCTCTCTTCATCAAGGAAATCTTCTGGGGATTCCCCTTCCAGGAAATCCCCAGTAATAGCACGATCTGCATACATATCCTCTTGACTTGACTGAAAACAGATTTTATCATAAAGTATGAAATGAGATGAATAATGACCAATGCAAATTAATATGCTGAACTTCACTTCCCCACAGAATATTTATATGCTTTGGGCTTCATTTAGGGGAAGACTAATTCTTTTAGATTATTTTTAACCTGGGGTTATTTAGTGGCTGTTGAATGGAGAAGTGAGACCAGGGCTTTAGTATCTTCAAAATGATCCAAGTTTGAAGTGAAGGTCAAGAAATAACCTGATAAATTGAAAATAATAAAAGAACCAGAAATAAGAAGATATATCATTAAGTACACTTCACTGTCCTTTCGGTTGCTTTCACATTTACATCAAACAAATCTTCATATTAGCTCTCCAACGTCAGAAATAATAAGCTTTTGTATTCAAAGCAATATGTTACTAAAAGTTAGTAAAGCAATGACAGTTTAAACAGACTAGAATATTGGTTTGCAGATATATAACTTGGATAAAAATGCCTGTTGTATATCCTCAGAAATATCCTGTAAAAGCCAACTTTAAATGGCAACTTGTTGGTTTAAATCCAGTCTGTTTCTTTTGTTCAAACCTATCCTAGTTACTCAATAGAAATTCCTATACTGTGTCATATGTGTCTCTGTCCATTTCTATTACTTAAGTACAGTTATTTCAACAACATCGATACTGCTTTATAAGTCTAAAGGTCTATTGGCACATATGTATATAGCCCAAATACATGTAAAAACACCAATACATATGATAACAGTCACTTATTGGCACTCCAGAAGACAGGAATTTGAAGCTATGTAAAGCACACTGCTTTGAAATGTGATCCCCTCTTCAATGGACTGCATAGACCCACTTGTATTTCTGTAAACATGGCTTCCATTCAGACTAAAGGTAGTAAATAGATTTTAATGTTTATTACAAATAAAGAGAGGCAATAGAAACCAGTCTGGATAAACCTTCTGTACACATCAACTCTCTCCCCATTATGGGATAGCGGAGGTCATAAATCACTATAGAGATTAAGAATGAACATATAATTAATACCACCACATTACCAGTATTTATCCATGAATGTACATACAATAAGCGTATATATTGTTGCATCACAATGGAACAAATGACAAGTATGTCTATATAATGGTGCTTTCACACTTCTCTGGACAAAGAGATATATACTTTGGATTGTCTCAGATTTTTACACTGGAATAAAAAGATCTTTTTCATTGTATTTTGATCTGACAATATTCTGTTTCAAATATAACTCAGTGTTCGAAACTCACACCCAATAATTACTGTAAATTCTGTCAGGATTAGGTTCCTTTAAACCAGTAGGAGTTTATGATTGACTTTGTCATCTGTGTGAAGTATTTGTACTAATAAAATCATACTCTTAGATTTTTCACCTCTATTGATAAAGAATCCCATTCATGAAGTGGATATGTGTTTAAGTATTGACTCTGCCATTCATTGAGAAAAAGGGTTAGATCTGAACAATGTTTTTTTCCTCCTTAATTCTAAGATTAAAAGTCTTTTGTAAAGTCTCATAAAACTTAAAAAAAAAAAAAATAAAAACTTAGTGTACATTCTCATTCATGTGATTCATGTTTGTTTACATATGTGAATTAATGTGTAAGTTGAAATTACCACTAGGTATTAATGTTAGCTCCCTTAGCTAATGAAATGGTGATGGTGAAAATCAATTTGTAGTGCAATTTTAAATCTATGTTATTATCTCAAGTAGAAACAAGCCATTAGTGAAAGATTAATTGGATGGAGATTCTCAAAAATAAAATTTCTGGCTAAAATTTTTACTGATATAGTATTATTTATTATCCACCGAACAACGTAGTTGGCATAAATATGCTTAAAGAAGTGCCCATTTCCTGGTAAATATTTTTATTGTACAGTTATGTACATTACGTCATTAGATAATTATTTCACAGAGCTTCTGCTCTTTCTTGTTTGAGTGGAGAAATGGCGAGATAAATCTCAAATTAAAAAGTTTTAAAATGCTTTACTACCAGTAACTACGGATACGCTTCACTGCTATTTATTGTATTCTTTTGTTAAATATAAACTTATTATTTCACTTGTTATTCAATCAAACTAGTTGAGAATAAAAGTAAAACATCCCTTATTTGACAAGTATCAACATAATAAACCACTCCTAAAGATAAACAATACTCGTCCTACTCATTGGTATTATAATACCAGATGTCAACCAAAAGTATATATGATTTTACAGTGCTTATTTCTATGATAACACAGACTCTAAAGCTCAAAGAGCAACAGTATGGATAAAGTTCAATAGTCCATAGGCAAGTGTGATGAATTATTGTGGAAAGGCGTTTTGAAATAGTTGTGCCAGACTACTTCTGAAAGATGATAATGTGGAATCCGGTCTGTCGTTTTGCAGAAGCTCATTTCAAAATCTACGGTTGTTTTTAGGAACTCAACCATGGAATTGAAACTGGACTTATGGACCCATATTATGTGTTGGAAGTCATGATGCCTGTTAGTGGTATCAGGTGTAGTATTTACAAAAGTCCTTAGCCATATCTTAAGCTTAAGTTGGCCATATTTATCTCCCGCCTGCGGCCGAAGGCCGAGGTTGGGAGATTATAAAACGCCTTCCGTACGTCCGTACGTCCGTCCGTCCGTCCGTCCGTTCGTCACGTTTTTGCATAAACCTTAATATCTCATTCATTTATAAAGATATCTCCACCAAATTTGCAGGGAATGTTTATGGCTATGAAAACCTGTCTCTGCAACATTTTAGCCTCATTTTGAAAAACAAAATGACCGCCATAGCCAATTGTTTGAAAATCATAAAGGTGCTCTAAATCTTGAAATATTCCAGCTAGCTTCATCAAATTTGCACAAAAGCTATATGGCTAAAAAAGCTAGCCTGATAGTAATTTTGGCACTGGTTCAAAAAACAAAATGGCCGCCATATCACATGTTTAAAGTTTGGCACGTTTTTGCATAAACCTGAATATCTCATTCATTTATAAAGATAATGAAGATATCTTAAAGATATCTTCACCAAATTTGCAGGGAATGTTTATGGCTATGAAAACCTGTCTCTGCAAAATTTTAGACTCATTTTGAAAAACAAAATGACCGCCATAGCCAATTGTTTGAAAATCATAAAGGTGCTCTAAATCTTGAAATATTCCAGCTAGCTTCATCAAATTTGCACAAAAGCTATATGGCTAGAAAAGCTAGTCTGATAGTAATTTTGGCACTAGTTCAAAAAACAAAATGGCCGCCATATCACATGTGTAAAATTCGGCATGTTTTTGCATAAACCTTAATATCTCATTCATTTATAAAGATATCTTCACCAAATTTGCAGGGGATGTTTATGGTTATGAAAACCTGTCTCTGCAAAATTTTAGTCTCATTTTGAAAACCAAAATGGTCGCCATAGCTAATTGTTTGAAAATCATAAAGGTGCTCTAAATCTTGAAATATTCCAGCTAGCTTCATCAAATTTGCACAAAAACTATAAGGGCTATGAAAACTTGTCTCTGCAAAATTTTAGCCACATTTTGAAAAACAAAATGGCCGCCATAGCTAATTCTTTGAAAATTATAAAGGTGCTCTAAATCTTGAAATATTCCAGCTAGCTTCATCAAATTTGCACAAAAGCTATATGGCTAGAAAAGCTACCCTGATAGTAGTTTTGCCACTAGTTCAAAAAACAAAATGGCTGCCATATCACATGTTTAAAGTTTGTCATGTTTTTGCATAAACCTTAATATTTCATTCATTTATAAAGAAATCTTCACCAGATTTGCAGGGGATCTTTACGGCTATGAAAACCTGTCTCTGCAATATTTTAGCCTCATTTTGAAAAACAAAATGGCCGCCATAGTTAATTGTTTGAAAATCATAAAGGTCCTCTAAATCTTGAAATATTCCAGCTAGCTTCTTCAAATTTGCACAAAAGCTATATGGCTAGAAAAGCTCGCCTGATAGTAATTTTGGCCTAGTTCAAAAAACAAAATGGCCGCCATATCACATGTTTAATGACAGGTTATCCTATTAAAAAGGCCATATATCTGCCCAAATATTGCTCCAAGAGGTTTGAAATATGAAAACAACTTGTAGGAAGACATGGACAGGGAATCTTTTCCAGGTGTTGAATTTGACCTTTGACCCCTGCTTCAAGGTTAAATGAGGTCGTCACACTAAAACATCCTTATTTCTCCCTTATTATTGGTGCTATGGCTTCAGAATATAAAGACAGGCCATCAAAAGTCCTGCCCTTCAAATGTTTTGCCTCAGAAAAATTTTACCTTATTTTGAAAAATAAAATGGCCGCCATAGCCAATTATTTAAAATCATTAAGATGCTCAAAAACTTGAAATATTGCAGCTAGCTTCATCAAATATGCGCAAAATACATATGGCTAGGAAAGTTAGCCTGATAGTAATTTAGCCTAGTTTCAAAAACAAAATGGCCGTCATATCACATGTTAGATGGGATTATCCTATTAAAAGGCCTTATATCTCCCTTATCATTGCTACTAGGGGTTCCAAATGTGAAAACAACTTATACCAAGTCATGGCCTGAGACTATTTTGAAATTGCTGACTTTTACCTTTGACCCCTTCTTCAATGTCAAGTGGGGTCATCTTGCTTCAGAGGCCTTAAATCTCCTTTAGTTCTCCATTTTTACTGATTCTGAGGCGGGAGATAATTGCTGCGGCAGTGGCCTTGTTATATAAAAAGTCAAGCACAAGACTTTTGGTGAATACCGACCCTGATACATTCATGTTTAAGGTAGAGGCATATCAATCAAAATGAGGCTTAAATATATTTGATATCCTGAATCTGTAAATCACTGAAGCTTTTTTATATGTAACAGAGTACTTTCGTGGAACCAGTGATCTGAGGACAGCTTTGATAGGTAACTTTGTTCTGGTGCCAGCTACAAGACCATTTTGTATGCAGTTTAAGAAGGGTACTCCTACACAAGCTGCTGCACAGGAAGTTGCAGTAGTCAACTATACTGCTGACAAGTGCATTTGCCACTGATACAACTATCAACTTTGGCAAGTGTTGTCCACACTTCCTTAGGCAATAATTCTTTTGTTGAAATTCGGTGCCAATCTTGTTTGCCCAATTATACCTTGGCCGAATTACATAAGAGATGACACACCAAAGATTGGTGAACGCAGTACTATTGAGCCCTTCGTACTTATGTCCCCAACTTCGTGAGTGATTGACAAATGATAACGCACAATTGAAACCAATTTGGACAATTAACTTAGGCTACTTTAAAACTAAACTACTGGTGAAATGATGGTGATAAAACTATGTCTAATTGTATCAAATATATATCAGCACTTGATAAACACAGTAGGCATTATTGTGAAGTATCAGACAGACATGTATTAATGACAAGACAATATCAGTTATCAGTTATTATCAGATGTATTGTGCCTAAAGTGCATGTGTATATCCTAAACTAACAAAAGAAAACAACGTAATAAAATTAGTTATTAAGAAATATATATAAACAATTGTACACTAGTGATAGACATTAAAATTTGCAAAACCCATTACGTCTTCTGCTTATTAGAAAGAGGGAGAATATTTGGCAATACCCCAATAATAATCTAAGTTTGTGATCATTGTTAAAAGTTAGAATAAATTACCATATAGCACTAAACGTCATAATTTGGACCAGACAATCTTTCAATAAAAAAAGAAACACTGAGTTATCAAATTTCATAAACAAGTTTTTATGATAGTTCATTGGCAAAATGTTTAGTCAGATTATACTAAAAACAAAAGCTAAATTGGAATATTGAAAATACTTTCAACAAACAGTTTCCTATGAAGAAAACATTCAACGACAGTATATATCAACATTGGACTTTCAGTCATTTTTGACAAGTTGCTCAATATGTCGGAAAATTTCAGTATTTCTATATTTCAGAAGTTTCTTATACAATATAATATGACATAAAATGTATGAAAATATATAATGTCCCTGTTCCACCAAAGGATTAATCCTCGGTTGATCCTGGTACCCTTAATCCTTGAGAATGTGTGAAAAAAATCTGAAAGATGGGCGGGAAAATGGAATCTTGATCCAGGTGTGGGATCAAGCACAGATTGTCCTTAGGAAGCCTTGGGAAGCCTCAGACGTCCTCAGACCACAATCATTCCCTGACTATGAGGGGATTAAGCCACATTTGTGATGGGTTTCAACCCTGATCTTGTCGGGGATATACCGACTGGGTCTGAGACTGGTCTGAGGCTTCCTCAGGTCTCCTGGGACTAACAACATAGTTCCTAAGACAGCCATGGGCGATTTTTGTTGTCCGAGGCCTCCTGAGACTAAGATTCTTGAGTCACAGGATACCTCAGACAACATAGGATTGTGAACATTTGTGTCTGAGGAGGCCTCAGGAAGCCTGAGACTGGGGAATTTGTGGGTAGGGTTGAAAGTGGATTGGTTTCAGTCGTGAAAAAATGTTTGATATTTATACCGACCACAACAAATCCAAACAGACTCAGGCAGACTGTCCAGGACTCTGAATCTGATCCCTAAAAACCCTTAATCACTAGCCTTAGTCTTGTGGTGGAACAAGGGCAAAACATATGACGCGCCAAAAAGAATTTCTGAAGTTTCATTAGATAGCCCAATTAGAATGGATGGCATTCTGAATTGAATCTGCCTAAGCCTGTGTGAGGACATGCTTCACTTATGAGTGCCTATTCCCATAGAGGTAGTTTAGTGAAATATTTTACAGAGCACTTGGGGAGTTGAAATGCTGTTTATTTGATTAACCTGTCGAATTTTGTGAAGGAATGCTGAAAGAATTTACAATCATAATGTACACATACAAGACATCCTTTGAGAGTCTGGCTTATGTCACAATATACGCCCTTTGCGGCGTCAGATGACTCCCCTATATTTGACACTGGGGGTTCAAAATATTTCAAGGGGGACCCTTTCAAAACTGGGACTTTAATTTGCAGTTATGCAAGGTGGATTAACTTGTAATCAGTCGTGTAAATCAGATGCAGTTCATTTAATGTTTATTATTGTAACAAAATTAATGAATTTGGCCTGTGACAATACCGATAATTCATTTCCTTAAAAATTGTTTTTTTTTTTTAAATGTTGGGACAGTCACAAAAGTGATGTGACATAAAGTTGGGACAGCCAGGAAAGAGGCAGCTAATGCTAAAACCCTTTTTTCATATAATCTAAAACACACGTAGACACAAAAATACCCTTCCCTCGCCCCACCTTCAAAATGTTTAGAAAATAAAGAGATTGGTACATGTATCCTATTGTTTCATTTTCAATATTGTTTGTTTTTGTTTATTGTAACTCCTAATTAAATCAAAGCAAGACCTAGTATAACCTAACTTATTGAATAAATATAAAAACATTGAAAAGGTACTTTTTTATCAAAGTGTTTATGACTGGTGTATCTTATGTAGTATTTTCCCCATTAGTATTATTGCTTGTGAATGTCAGAATGCTAGGTTTAAGTGTTCGCCAAGGGGAGTAATTAGGTTTTTATTTTCACTATCGTTTTATAAATTCATGTTAACCTTACATCGCAATCTCCACTCATTTATTAGAGAATGTTCAAATATGATTGCTATTTTAACATCATGTGTTTTTATCCCTAAACTTCTATTTCTAACATTTTTCATCATCATACTATAAGCTATGTGTATTATTGCTCAAGCTCTGTGTATTACCGGTAATTTCCACATCCATTTACTATCATATTCAAATAAATTTACACATAATATACTCTTTATCTTCTTCAGTTTGTGCAGACCTCTGTGGCCTCAAAGCCCAATTTACCTTTTACTTCCACCATACAGTTTGGGTCTGGCATTCACCCATGTCTCAACAATGTTAACTGCGCTTTCTTGGCAATACAAGGGCACATTCATGGGGTATCACACTCTTTCAAACATGTCAGCCGATTGGCGTCGCTGCATGCTGTTCATCTCAGGGGATGTCAGTATAAATCCAGGCCCTAACACTAGCTTTTTAACTGGAAGTCTGATTAATATCAGATCCATTAGAAACAAGTCTGTTGCTTTTGCAGACTTCACAAAAGCAACAAATCATATGTCATTGTGGTCACTGAGAACTGGGCCCATATTCACAAAAGGTCTTAGCCAGGGCTTAGCTTTAAAGTTGAGACTTTTGTCAGAAATGACATGTACCAAAACCTATTTACTAGCCATGTTACATTGCAGCCAATCGCTGTGTTGCAGATTATTATGCTTAAGCCTCTCTTACATCCCGTCGTATGTATACGTACTTCCGGCTGATTTGCAAGATACACTTAAGGCACACTTGCGATTTTATAACCGAATTTAAAGGTCGGACAGACCCTGCAACTGGTCTCAGATAGTGGATCTTTTACAATTGAAACAATGCCCACTGTATTTTATAAGTTTATTTTTAATTTGTTATAAACTCATCAAAAATGATCATCAAAACATACATACCTCAACCCTTTCATTGAATGTCACCTCTCTGAGATCACCATTAGCCATGATTATCCCTTGTTGTAATTTTTTTAAGAATTAGATTTTACTTGTGGTTGCACAGTGTCTTATTTATACGATATATTTGATTATCTGTAAGACACAACTCGTGTGGCATGCTGCAGAATTTTATAATCTAAACCAGTTATTGCAGTCCATTTAACATACATGTTTTTGTCAGTTTTAAGGATAGCATCAGTACAATTTGTATACTCCTCACTGGTAATAATTGATTTAGATTAAATCATTTTGTGAATACATTGAGTAAAAGTTATACACTGTGACATAAATATTTATTTTTTTCATTCTAAATTGACAATAATCCCGTTTTTGTTCAGCAAATGTTAATGTACTTTACATGCAGAATTATAATTGTTTTGTACCATTATGCAATAAAGATGTTCACGTTAGTAATTAACCCACTGACATGAGTTCTCCAAGCCTAGGTAATTGACTATATAATGCTGCCATCAATAAACTTGTTTAATCCTTATCCTCCCAACTATCTCTTGTATTCATTACTTGCAGCAAACATCAATATAACTCCATAGACAACAAATTAAGCGTTTTCCCTTGTTTGTTACACATGTATCATAGAGTTGTGAGTAGTTGGCAATTGTTTCATCGATAACGAGCAATATTGTTTCAAACTTCACTAGTTTCAAAAATTACATGAAGACGGTCAAATCCAGTATTCCTTGAAAAGCATCCTGTAGGCTCCTTAAAATGACCCTTTTTATAGACAAACAGGGTAATTACACAGCAGTTAAATAAAAGTTACTGCACTGAATACATAATAATTTATCCCAACATTTTTTTTTTGTATATTCACAGTCTTTTTATCCACAATACGATAAATTTCCTTCTCCCTTCAGCCAATTCAATAACCTATATATTGGGCTATATTTGTAAGTAGTTCAGCAACCATGAGGTATCTAACAGAATTCCTATATTATATTCAACAACAACTTCTTTTCATGCCCATATGCATCTAATGTCACTTAATTGTAAAGGTAAATAACTGATTACATGAATCCTTTGATAATATGAAAGAATTAAGGTCAGACATATACAAACGTGTGTGTTAGTGTAGCATAAACCCAAATCAATAAGTTAGTATGTATGACAAAATAAAAGAACAACCCATAATGGACATGTAGTTATGATAATCACATAGTATTGAGACACCAAATATCTTTGGCAAATGATATTGTCTCAAAGATGAAGGCGCCTTTGTCACTAAGGAAATGTCTAAATGATTGACCTTAAAATATTCTCTCCGTAAAATGATTAATTAATCTCACAATTTTTTTCGCGTTTTATGTATCAACTATGTAATATAACTAATACCTAAATGTCTAACTTTCAAGGTATATTTTAAGTCAGATCTGAGTTATAAAGTTAAGGTTATCTTTAACTGAAAATCACATGTAATTAATCCTTTTGGTTCAAGGTTTGAACTGTGGTTGGATTACTCTATTGTAATTACCTATTGAAGGGTGGATTGGATCGAATAATTCTATTGTCACATTAAGGATTTACGGTATGTCCATTTCCAGGTTTTTGAGCTGTCTTATTAATCTTGACAAATTTATGGATTTCATAGTTTTTGTTCTGGTAAAGTGTGGGTATTTATAATTGGAAGGTAGTCAGTTTTTTTTTCTTGGATTGGCTATGTAAATATTAATACACCCCTCCTTTTCTGCTATTTTTATTTTATAAATCACGTTTCAGTGCTTTAAATTTTCAACGTTTTTCAATGTTTAAAACCATCTTAATTTTTTTTTTGAATTTTTAAGAATACCTGGCTCTAAAATGTGATAAGAGAAAGAGAGTTTATGGGGTCATTTTCAACTCAAGAGGAAACTTAACTGTTATCTGCCATCATTCAGCACACGCTTTAAACCAGCAATCAAGTACAATAAATTCAGCTCTGACCAATCATGATGGCCTATCCATAATGACTATTTGTAAATGGACTCTTCCAACTTCACCGGATGGTCCGGCAGGAAATCGGAAACAGGCTGCCAGAAGGGCAATTCTTGTGATCTTGTAGCATTGATGCCGAATTTACTGGACTTTGACCTAGATTCTGTACCTTGTGATCTGGTTCCGGTCTTTTTATGTACTGCTCCTGTACTCAGGCCGTACTGGCATGTATTTGGCCAAATAAGAGTATAATATTAGTCGTGTGGGAAGTAACTGTACACTTTCTGTATGTGCTTGGCAGGTACATGACAGATACTTGCCAAACATGGGAGTAATACTCACCATTTGGAAAGCAATCCTACACTTCCAGGAGTAGTTCACCAGAGAGCAAGTGTTGCTCTGGGAGATGCTTTAGTTCTCACTATGACACCCCTAATGGCTCCAGTGCTGACTAAGTACCAGCCTCCAGGTTTCTCCCTGATCATTCAAGAAGTGGAATGGCTAGTTAACATGTTTACAGAATGGTTGTAGCCAATTTCATATAGAAACAAAAATTTCACTCCTTTAAAACCCCATAGAAGGTTAATTAATGGGATACGCATGTTTTTTTGTGTTTAGTAAAACATTAGGTCATATTTGTGTCATTTTGTGTTTTGGAATAAAGAGATCCAGGCAAGCTCACAAATTTCTGATGAAAATATTCTTTGTGATTAAGGTTTTTATCTGTCAATTTGTTGTTATCATAATTTGTAACAGTTGTATTGAACAGTTGTACATCTTGAAATATCGTAAATCTTGATGCATATATGATCCATGCAAGTAAATGGGTCAACCTAAATGTTGATATTTTCAGCACCAGCTGACACAGTGCCCCATTGGGGAACACTGTTCTTGTTTACCTCTGTCAAAGAGGTTATGTATATATTTTCTATTCATCAACAGTTCTAGTACACTGAAAGGATATGGATGAAGATGTTGCCTGGTTTTATCTTGGTAAATAATATTGAACTATTTTTGCATTTACGTCAATTAATGTGTGTTCATCACACACAGTATAATATGAAATGAAATTGCGCCAAAGCAAAATTATACCAATTATCCCATATTTTAACATAAATATATTCATCAATTGTCCATTTATCCTTGAGAGATTAAATTATTTAAAATTCCAGCGTGACTTCAAATGTCAATGTTTATTTTAAAAAAAATGGTTTATTATACCTTGTTTCTATGCACCAAAATGACACAAAACATTTTATTGTAAAACTTCAAGTTTTATCTGCAGTGGACGCTATAATCATCTTATAGGATACACCTCTATTTAAAACACAATCACTTTCTTGTTGCTCTTGCGATTTTGAAAAAGTTTTTACCGTTTTCTTCAGCTGGAGAGGGGCTTGTATCTGTATTGTATCCCATCTGTTTGGTGCTTCAGAGTAAACTCTGTTACAGATTCCCCCCCCCCCCCCCCCTCCCCGTAGTGTCAGTACCCATTTATTGTCCTGGGTGAAGGGGATATATGTGTGTAAAGTACCATATCCAAAGGAATAATCTTCATGAACCATTCACGGATTAAAACACAAACCTTCCACTCTAAAATCCAACACCCTAACCACATGGCTACAGAGAAGATTTCCTGGTTAATTAGACACATTCCCCTGGTCACTTATGGTTTGACCTTATAAATGTTCAACTGTATATCCCGTCTAAAATCTCTAAAATGTAACCTTAATGTTTTTCATTCAATGTTACTTTTTAACAGCAAAAATGTATGTCCTTTTAGCCATTTTCAGACATCTAAAGTCACTCATTTTTTTTGTATTTTCTACGTACAAGGCCATAAGTATTAATTTAAGATTGCTGCAAAGCAATATTTTTTGTTACATACAGCTTTGAAGATTACAATGCAACTCTGACACTGTTTTTTTGTGTTGGTGTTTAATGAAATAGTCTATTCAAGTAATACATAAGTATTCACTGCCAGGGGGTCACTGTCTTGGCAAAACGGCACGCCTTTCAAACTGGAACAGATGTAAAGATTATGGTTTGTAAGCTAGATATCGATTGGTAAGGTGCCACTTGAAAGTAAAGCATTCTTCCCCTGAAAAAGCACTCCCAAAGGTAATTGACATGCATCTTTGTGTGGAAAATACATTCATGGTGTCTACTTGTGTTTTACTACATATTTCAATCAAACACACTGATGTTAATTGAAATAAATAATGCCCAAAATTAAGGTTTGTGCAAAACTACTAAGCCAAGCAATAATTGACATTCCTTATTCTGGGGTAAACTTTTCTGTCCTTTTCCAAAGTAGTAAAATGGACATACAACTCCAATTTTGACCTTTGACGTTAGTTCTTCGTTTACAAATATAGCTTCAGATTTTAATGAGGTTAACAATCCATGCTGGTAGATATGGATTGGGTTAGAAAATCATATGCTCTTTTAAAGATAGAGCAGTAAAAATATAAAATTGAGACTTGTAGCAAATATATTTTAAAAAATACATGTATTGCACAAAGGATGCGATGTAGCCATGGCAAATTGATGCAAAATTACATTTTAGCCATTTTAAACTTACACATAAACATTCTCAATGTATAACATCTATGCATTTCTAAGCAACAGAATACACATATAATTACCTTTAATATCACCACACATTGCAGAAACAGGGTATTATTTTAGTGTAACTGTAATATTTTTGAAAACACTACTACAGATCTTGAACACAATGTTTTTGCTAGGTTTTATCACATTATTGACTTTTATGGCATATATTTTACATTAGAACTTTCTGAATAAAAACGTATAATGGAAGTGATTTCCTTAAACCTTTTATATGTCTGTTTTCATGCCATATAAAAAGGAATACAAGTTAGATGGAGTTCTATTTCAAATTATTCAAAGTGAAAAATAGCTGACCAACTTTTAAAAGACATTACAAATACCCTATTTATGCCACATCTTCTTGACCTTATGCTATTTATACCCAAATAATGTAGAATTGTAAATAGTTTTGAAACTTCCAAAACGAAGTGTGGTTATAAACAATGCTACAAAGGGCTTTACTAAACTTGTCTATATATAACAGCACAGTAAGTTTTGCCATACATCTAACTCTGGTTTACTAAAATGTCTTTGAGGCTAAATAAATATGTGTTAAGGGTTCACTGAACATCTCACTGAGACTGCTGAACAAGTCATCACTGTATACTGAACAGCGTTTTCATTTCTTGCAAGGCCTCCTCCAGCGAATTTGCAAATTTAGCAGAACCTGTGGTTGAGCAGGTTTTGTAGCTCGTGATGTGAAATTGCACTGCAGTACAATAAAATAGCAAAGTTATAAAATGAATATATAACTTGAAAATTTAAATTACTCAAATGTAGCTTACTATGTGGAACTGAATGCTATCTTGGGAGGCCGCAGGCATTGGCCAAAGTTCAAGAAAAATAGACTTTTAGTATTGGCAGGTGCCTCAACAGGAAGTTAACCCCATAGTATAATACCACTTAAACCTTCCTCTTTCGAGTTGTAATTTTACCATACCCCCTCAGCTGTAATACGGCGTGGAGGCAGTGTGGGACTCTCTTCAGTTCCATATAGGAAGCTTGTAGCTTATAAAAGTTACATTGAAGTTATTAAAATTTTCAATTTTATTGTTCTGCAATAGCTTATCATGTGGAACTGAATGCTGAATCCAACTGCTAGGCGGATGGATTACAGCTGAGACTGGAGGTATTTGCCAATTTTCTTGGATTTTCAATTAGTCAGATTAAAATGAATGTTTTTAGAAAAGCCAGTCTGAATTCTGCTTACAGTGCCTCGGTTCCGGGAACTCGGCCTGTAAGAAGTCAAAAACCAGAATATTTTAATGAATGATAGTACTAATGCTGTCTGGATGTCTGGATTTTGAAGGAGTAAGTGCAGCCGTGCCGTGTATATAACTGAAAGGGCTTCACCACGAATGAAAACAAGCCCTGGGCTTGAATATATTATTAACTTGCCACCCTTATGATGAGATTATGGATCACCTGAATAAGTACTTAATACATTATATGTGTTAAATACTGTAACTGAAAGAAAGGATAAAATACCTTACCAAACATCCTGAGGATTTAGTTATATACCTAGCCCCTTGGATTTAGACTCTTGAAGAATTTGCTGCAACGGATGTGCCCCCCCCCCCTATTTTCTTTCTGAGGATGACTAGTCTGAGGGGAAGGGTCTAGGACTTGTTGAGCCGCTACTACTGGACCCAGATACATATTGTTGTCGTTACCTGACCCAGTAAGGTCTTTTAGGTAAAAATTGGTAAATGTCCGTTGACAAGCTTGCATGATTTGGTCCACAGAAACACTACTGTAAAAGGCCTCAGAGACCACAAAGGCCCTAATACCATGCGCTTTAACTTGGACCAGGTCCAAGCACTGTTGGGCTGGTTGTTTGTAACAAAGTAGAATAGTTTGCTTTAACCAAGAAGAGAGAGTAGTGTGTCTGAGTAGGGATCGAGACCCTCTTAGGTCTTTGGTTTGATGAAAATAGTACCTCAGGGCCCTTACTGGACACAGGGTACTGTCTTCTTTAAATTGTCTATCCACGATGGTAGTCAAAGCAGGGATAGTCCCCTGAGACACACTTTGAGGACCTTCTCTTGCTAATTGGTTTTTGGGTTTGAAATCCGACAAGGGGAACAAAGCTATGCTCCCATTGGCCTAGATTAGATACTTTGTTTGCAACACAGGCATGAATTTTGCTGCGGGGCTTGCCAGAGGCCAAAGCTAGCAAGAAAACAGTTTTGAGTGAAAGACATTTGAGGTCTGTGTCTTACATAGGCTCAAAGGGTGCTTTTGTGAGCTCATTAGGAACAACAGAAAGGTTCCACTTTGGAAGATTCCTCGAACTTTTGGCATGGAGGTTGAGATGTTATGGATTGTTGTGAAACACTTGGTTGTAGCAATGTTTGAGAAGTGTTGTTGACACCGGTAACTGAAATGGGATCTCTGTTTATAGCTATACTAGGTCCCAAAACCAAGGCATCCCTGGCCAGCCTGGAGCTATTACAATGATGAGGCAATTGCATTGCCTGATTTTTTGGATCACCCTGTGAAGCAGAGCCATGGGAGGGTAGGCATAAGCAGTGAGACCCGACCAGTTTATGTTCAGAGCATCTATGTCCCAAGCATGTTGGTCTGGGACCGGAAATACATACAAAGGAACTTTGTGGTTCAGACAAGTGACAAATAGATCTACATGAGGAGTGAACCACTTTTGACAGATCTGTTAGACCACCTGTGGATGCAGTGACCATTCTGTTGATTGGACCTGATTTGACCTGGACAGAAGGTCGGCCATCGCATTCAGACACCCTGGAATGCGCCTGACTCTTAGAGTTATCTGGTAATGATGGCATCACGTCATGATTTTCCACAGGACAGCACACATCTCTGCCGAGTGGGTTCTTCCTTGTTTGTTTATGTAGGCTACTACTGTTGAGTTGAGTACTACTGATAGGTTTTCGCACTGGTCCTTGAACCATTTCAGCCTTCAACTCTATAACATTTATGTGTAGCCTTTTCCCCTGTCTGACCACAGACCTTTTGTAGAGACTTGCTCTAAGTGAGCGTCCCTTCATTTGAGGCATCTGTAAAGATTTGGATACTGTGGTCTTTAGGGTGAAGGTCTGCGTCCTTCATCACGTTTGTAGGATTTTGCCACCACTCTAGCTGAGCTGAAATGGTCTCTGACCAAGGAAGGAGGATGTCCAATGACTGAGGATATCTCCAGTGCTCCTTGAGGTGAAACTAAAAGGCCCTCATGTGAAGGCGTCCCTCTGGGACCATCTTCTCCATTGAGGCGAGCAACCCAATTAGTGAAACAACTTCCAGTCAAAACATGTTTTGACTTTAAGCGTAGGATCAAATCCTGAAGTTTGAGCCATTTCTCTTAAGTGGGTTTTACAAGTGCTGAATCTAGGTGGTATTCGTAGCCCACGAACAAAAATACCTGAGTAGGTATGAGTTCTCTTGATTTATTATCCAACCTAAGGACTATGTTAGGTCTACCACAGTCTGAGTCTTCACTTGTGCTTCCTTCTGAGACGGAGCCTTGATAAGCCAGTTGTCCAGGTATTGGTGTCTAACTCTAAAGTCTAACTCCCTTTGTATGGGCCATCAGCACTTCCTTTACAATCATTGTAAAGACCTGTGGGGCGTGGAGGGAGGTGAACTGGAACACCTGTGAATTGTAGAAAAACTGTAGGTACTTCCTTGAGTTTTGGTGGATGGGGATGTGAAGATAGGTCTGACAGGTCTATCAATGACACCCATTCCCCTGGAATCAGAGAGGCCCAGGTGGACTCTGGAGTTTGCAGATGTTGAGCCTGCTTAGGTCTGTCACTGGCCTCCACAATTGGTGAGGCTTTGGGACTAGAAACAGGCGACTGTAAAACCCAAAAGGTTTTAAATTTTCCACCATTTCTATTGTGTTCTTTGACAGAAGAGACTGGATACAAGCAGCCAGAGCTAGATCTTTTGTTGGGCCTTGTATCTTGAGTGAATCAGGGGATTGCTAATTTGGGTTTTGTGATAAATGGTAGATTGTAACCATTGTAATAATGTTTACCACGTTGTTTGAGCATTTGTTTGTTTGCCAGTCTCTTCTGAAAGAACCGAGGTGACCTCCTACTTGTGGACTGAGGGAGACTTTTAAGGAGTCATTGGGAGGAGGGGTCTCCATACCCTCGGCCTCCTGAGTGAGGTCGGATAGGGTTCAAAACCCTGAGTATCTTTACGGGTGCCTTTATTAAGGAGGAACTCTCTCCGCCCTTAACTAGTTGAGACCGGAACTAGGAGTAGGCCAAAAGGGGGAGTGCCCAAGTTCCTGACATCTAGAATCCCCCAAATGAGGTTGAAGATGGGTCATCTTAGCCTCGAGTCTTAGCAGGTTTATATTTCCCATGGAGTACAACTCCCTCTGAATTTGGGCTAAGGACTTTCTTAGGCAGGCTCAGGCTCTCTGCTGAATAAGTATCCTCTTATTCAGGACATCTAGATAGTCACAGGCTGTTTCATAGCCATGTCTGGCAGCTTTATCAGGATTGACACCCTTCTGAATGTAGCTTTTCATTTTCTTGACAGTAGACTTGAGACTGTTCTGGCACTTTTCCATGGTGGAATTACAAACAGAAGCAGTCTTAGCAAAAGTAGCCGCAAAGTTAATAGTGCAGAAATTTTGATTTGCCTGATGCTCAAGCTCTTTGAGTACCTGTAGGGGAACCTTGCCCATAGGGGCTCCAGATAGTTAGGGGAGATATAGATTTTGTAAAATCAAAGTTTGATTCCTGTAATTTGTCCTCAAAACAAGGTTGTCCCACTTTCTACCACTTTGAAGTGGAAGTAGGGGGTTTTATATTTTTACCATCAGGTAAATTAGAGGCTTAAAAGTCCTGTTCAAATTTTTGCAGAGGCATCTTTTAGGTAAGGACTGAGTGGGAGCATAGCTGAAGAGCCCCTTGGCCTAAGCTCCCTTTGGCCTTTTTCATTATCCAGACCCACGATAGTGGTAGAGGACCTAGGCATAGTGTCGTTGGGGTCAGGGAGATTTAAAATGTGCCTAAAAGTTTCTATGTCCTGTGCATATTGTGAGGGCAAGTCAGACATATCTACCTCCCAATAAAAATCTGGATCTGGATCTGTTTGTTGTTTGTCTTGATCAAGAAGGAGCCATTTTGGGCTTAGAAGACTTTTTGGCTTGTACAGAGGATTCAGATTCCTCTGAAGAAGATGACTGAGAAACATATTTGGCCCGGACTCTATGTTCTCTTTTGTCCAAGTTGTCCTTTGTTGTAACCAAACAAACACTTTTGGATTGTTCAGAATTCTGAACTGATCTGTTCGAATCTGATCCGAGCTCAGACTGGACATTCTACCTGAACTGAGGTGGTAAGGCAGGCCCACAGAAATTTATCTCCATGGGCTCACCCACGTGCTCGGATGTTTGGATGTTCAGTTAAATGTTCAGTTGAGTGTTCCGGTGAGAAGGCAAGTCACCTGTTTGTTTACAGGTTCCAGGCTTCAGATCTAAAGCAGAGATCTGATCCACCCCCACTTCTGAGGTCTTTTTAACAGAGTTAATCTCGTCTCTAAGAGACTGCATTGCCTCCAACATAAAAGCCTGGAACACCCCAATTTGTTGGTGTAGTTGGATGTTAAAATGAGAACCCAGACTTTTCTCTATTTTACTTTTTTATTCTATTTTACTATTCTATTCTACAGGGCTGTGCCTGGAGTGGGTGGGACAGTTTGAGGAGTTTAAATTGATAACATTTCAAAATGTAAGGGTTGGGGGCATGGATGAGAGAAATCTAAATGCTCAGCAGCATCCTCAAGGTCTGCATGTGAACCTGAAAAAGCCTCCACGTCATCCCCCAGTAAATCTAATTCATCTTTGAAAGTGTCCGCTTTCTGATTCAGAACATACCTTCTTCTGTTTTTTTTTATTTTTAGCAATTGTTCTTCCAAAAAAGAACTGCAAAAATTACAAAGTTTCTCATTTGTAATGCAAGGGTCATCACCCTTGCTTCCCTGCATGAGGGGCAGTACTTCAAATATCTGGGCTTATTTGTGCTAGCTTGGTGACAGGACATTTTTATTGCAAGATTTTCTGAACAATCCGAATGGGCCACTCACAAAATAAAGAAGAAATACTTATCATGTAAGGTTAAAATAATACTTAATAAACTATGACAATTAATAAAGCACATGGCTTAATAAAAACATCCAACAATACAGTGAGTGAAAATAGAAGTTTCCTAGTCATGCGGCCAATGAGAAAGAAGCTTTAAGCAGTATTACACTACAGGGTTCACCTTCCTGTTGAGGCATCGGCCAGTACTAAACATCTATTTTTCTTGGACATTGGTCAATGCCTGCAGCGTCCCGAGATAGCAATCAATTCCACATGGTAAACTATTGTAGCGCAATAAAATACAGACTTCTTTAATGTTTTCCCCTGTAATTTTTTTCAATGACAGCAAAAAGAGTTTGGTCGATAATGGTGTAACCACAAAGAAAAATACATATCTTCTTATAATATATAGAAATATCAGTGTATGTAACATTGTATATAACAAAGTAAATGTAATTTTACTTTTTAATTTTCATTATATAGAAGACTGAACTAAAATACTTTATACATTCTATTCTGTTCTATTCAGGTCTTTTATAGTGCTTAATCTCTGCATTCAAGCAGACTCTAGTACATCTTTATTAATAGCACCAGGCTCGAATTCAGCTCAGGGTAAAACATGTGGGATCTAACAAGACACTGTCCTGATAGGACCTATACTCTATAAGTGTGAATAATAAATAAATCATCAATAATAATGCAGTGATTCATGGGCTGAACTGATATTTTTGTCAGTAAAGCCATTTTGCCACTGAATCTCTAAGGTGAAGGTCCCCCAGAAGGACTGAAAGACACCATGAAAGACAGCATAAAGAGGCCGCTTTTTGTTGTAAAGGACATAGACTTGTGGGCATTCTAAAGAGCTTAGAAGTGAATACAGTGGCACTCCCAAAGAAATTTAGCCAGTGAATTCTCATCAATAATATAGAGTATTAAGCCAGTCTTGGACACAGATTTTACTACTGTTTAAGCTACTTACAGAGGTCATCCCCATACACAACATAGCTGATGCCATAGCCATCATGACATGCAGGACCAAACCCTCCACATGTCGTTTTGTAGTTGTAGTCTGCACCATAGTCAAACACTCGGGTAGGTGTTTGGGAGGTGGAGAGCTTGTATGGCATCTGCCACACCTGTCAAACATTAAAGAACTCTTTGAGACTTGGCATACATACAGTTTGATAGGTCGCTGAAAGTCACAAAAGTTAAGGAGCATTACATGTTCTCTAACATCTTATCTGAAGGTCCTCATATCCACGAATGCTCAGCCAGGCCATGCAAAAATTTCTTCCAACTACGTTTTTGGATGGTGGTGTCAGATCTAATGCTGACATATCATCAATGTAACCCACACATTTTACCTGAACTTTATCTGAACTGAACCTTATTCATGAATATGAAAGGCAAGTCTATATTATGTTCACTTCATGCACGCTTCAGAGCTATCAAGTTTGGTTGATCACATTTTGACATGGTAACATACAGGTCATGTTATCTAAACCTTACCTTATCCACGAATATATTGGGCATGTCCATGCCCAATTCCCTGGAAGCACACATCAGAGCTAGCAAGTGTCTGTCACAACCTTTCCCAATGGTGGCATCCAGGCGGTACTTTGACTGGTAGTTGACAGCTTTCTTAAGAAGGTCCTTCTTGGTTTGGTCAGAACTAATACCATCACACATAGCCTTCACCCAGGCAACTGATGCAGAAGAAACTGGGTTGACTGTCTCTGTTCTTCCCATCAAAAACAACCTGAAAGTGGTTTCAATTTACCTTCAGTCTGAATGTAAGGCAATGCTATTACTGATGTTTGTTAACTGGATATTTAATGATGTCCAGTATGACAAGATGTGAATGGTCAAGTGGGGAACTGATTCAGTTGTGTTGGTAGTTATGTAAATGTAAATGTAAATGTAAATTAATTATGGATTAAGCGTTAGGAAAGTGTATAAAAATGAAGGTATCAGTCTCCATGTACACCATTCACAATAAGTGAATATGATTTGTGAAGCATTTGTACCCATGTAGTTGTGTTATCGGGTGTGATTTCATCAATAGTAAACTGTAACTCCTCCACATTCCCAATTTTGAATAAATATTTGAAAATATATTAGACATGAAAATGTAGAAAATAGACTAACCTCAATTACTAACGGCAAATTACAAATCACAAAATACATTTTCATATATGAACACACACTTTGCAAGTCATTTACAAAGAATGTACGCGGTGCTCATAGAGAAATATTCTACATATACAAAGAATTATTTTGTTACTCATTACTTTCCTTTACGAAAATAGAGTTTGTGCTACTTTTGCAGTGGTAGATCTAGGGGGCGTGGAGGGCACACGCCCCTCCCCCTTTCAGAGATTGAAACTTTTGTCATGGGGCTTTTTGTCCCTGTCCACGACCCCACTCCAATCCCCCACCCCAAGATCTGTCTCTACTAGGGTAATATACCTGTTTACAAGGACAGTTATTATACCTGTGTCACTGTCCAATATCAAAGGGGATTAGGCTCTTTTGTGTGTCTGTACTAAGTTAGGTCTCATCCTCAAACAAACTGAGGATTCCACGTTTTGTGGATAACTTGTTTATAAAACCTTTTTTGCTTACCAATGTATGTTTAAACATGAGATATACAATTTCCAAAACTGGAATCACTCACCCCAATTAATAATTTATTACTGTATTTCTATGTTTCAGCTCTAATCTGCTACAGTAGCTATGATAAGGTTAAATTGCAAAATAGTTTTATTCTGAAATTCTGAAAATGTTTCATCGAATTTTCAATTGGATTTATGTGTTTTTGAAGAAAAACAATGAAAGAATCAGTTATTTTAAAATAAAAAATGTTACGACCTATTTTTCTCCCTTTTTTTCCTTGAATTTCTGTGAAGGAAGTTTGGTCATAACTTGAGGTTTCAGGATCTTTACATTTGTCCAATTGTGTCAACAACATGAGAAGGCAATATTGACTATCATTAATTTATTCATTTAAGCATTAAAACACAAGTTTACAATTACAACCAATTTAGAAGTACTTTTTCCTGCTTAAAAACACAAGTTCACAATTACAAACAATTTAGAAGTACTTTTCTCTTATTTCATCTTTACCTTTAACTCTAACACTGAAGCCACAATCAAGGCAAAGACTCACACACTTTTGACTTTGCCTCCAGTCTTTATATACAGAATGACTGCTTACAAATCTGGGTTATGTGCCAAGCATATTATTATGGACATTGAGTCATATTTCAGGTCAAGGAATTTAACCTTTCAGCAACCTTGGAATATAGCCAAAATACACAAAATTAATTAACCCTGATAGTCATTTTCTTTCAGTAAGCTACTTGATCTACTTAATAATTGATAATATCTACTTAATATCTACTTAAACACATAACCAGAAAAATGCTTTAGATTTACAGTAATTTGAATATTGATTTTCAAATAAAAATAAGATTATACAGTTAAATATATAAAAACCAAATAATATAACAGTAATACAAAGGTATATAATGAAATGATTAAACTTGGACTAGGACCAAGAATACTGGCAATCTACAGAATTTGGATGGGAGCCAAGCCTGTCAGCAATCTGCTTTTTGGCAATTAATAAACAAAAAACCTTGAGTGAAAAGAACCTTGACTAGTTACCTTGAGTTCACAGTATGTACTGAAAGTGCCAAATAATTGCCAAATAATTAAATGTATGCTTCTGGCAGCATTCCAAACTTTCTTTGTAAAATACTCCAAATATCTGTCATTACAATTATCTTCCACTTAGAAAAATATGTCCACATATTTACCATATATACAAGTTATATAATGAAATAGTTTAAGAAAAATAAAAAAACACAATTTGTAAGTTCTTTGCCAGATGAAGACATATATAACGAAGTAAATTTTATAAATTACAACTAGTTCAAAAATACATATGTTACATAATTCACGATTTGAAATTTAGATTATAGAAATACTCTAATAAATAAATACTCTAATATCTCTAAGGAGCATTATTTACTCACTACAACTTAAACATCATTAGATGTGAAAGTATTACAAACTCCAAGCTAAAGTTACACAAAATTACTAAAGCTGTTTCTACTTAATATACTATACAAGATAATGGACAGCCAATTAGACTGGAAATACAGCACCATAATGAGAAAGAGTCAGTGTCTTAAAATAACACTCATGTCACAGTGGGAGAAAAATAATGAATGTAAAGCAGTTACAGCTTTGAAAGCAATACTTCATTAGGGTTTCACATGGAACATGTATTACTCAGAACAAATAGAGTGCAGCATGGCCACACTTAGTTGTGGTTTGTATATTATTGACCGTTTATGTTTTTGCTGTGAATTTTTGCATGTTCATTTTGTCTGTGGTTTGTGATTTCTTATGATGCGGATTGTTAGACTCCTTCTTTGTATTGTTGGCCTCTTTGTACATTGCCATAAGAGTCAAAACAGAATTCAGACTAGGTGTGATGTCGGCCTGCATGGATGTAAATGTGATGGACCTACTGCCAAATCCATTTTGTTTATTTATGTCAGGACACATAGAGTCACTTTTTGTGAAAAGGCGTCTTTCAATCAGCTTGCTCTGGTTCTACTGTCGGGCGATGTCGCTCTAAATCCTGGGCCACTGAAGTTTGGGTTTGCAAAATGCCGGTCCATTAGGAATAAAGGTCCAATTTTCTGTGATGAAATCCAAACTGGAAATTTTGATGTTTTTGGTCTCACTGAGACCCATATTAAAGCTCTTGACACACCCTCATTTCTTAATGAGTTAACGCCTGAAGATTTTTCCCTTGTTCACACCAACAGAGAAAGCAAACGTGGTGGCGGTGTTGGCTTTTTTATAAATCTGCTCTTGATTTTAAAACCATTCATTCCCCTGAGTTCTCGTCTCATGAAAATCACACTGTCTGTCTCACTCTCGATGGGCGTCGCTTGTTTCTTGGGGTCATTTACCGGCCCCCTGCCTCATCTGTAGTAAAATTTTTTGAAGATTTTCTGTCATATGTGGGATTTTGTCTTCCTTATCCTCCTCCTTTGTCATTTGTGGTGACTTTAATCTTCATGTCGACATTATGTCTCCAACAGTCTCTGAATTTAAATCAGTGATTGATTCTTGCTGTCTGTCCCAACACATTGATTTTCCAACTCACCTTCATGGTCATACCTTAGATTTGTTGATGGCTCCATCTGAGTTCTCTGCAATTTCTGATGTGAAAGGTTCAGACTTCATTAGTGATCACAAAATTATCTCTTGTGTGGTTGACTTTCCATCTTTGGATACACCAATTCAGAAAATTGTTACCTTCCGTCAGTATCATAAATTGAATATTGATAAATTCAGAAGTGACCTCCTGACTATTCCGTTTGTTAGCTCACCATCTGATGATATTGATTTATTGCATGAACAGTACATGTCTGGTTTGTCTGGCTTTCTAGATATTCATGCACCAGTGAAGACTAAACAGCTCATCAAACCAGCCCCAAGCTGGATAACTGATGAGTATAGAACTGCAAAGTGCATGAGAAGGCAGTATGAACGTGCCTGGAGAAGAGACAAATCCTCTGTAAATCGTTCCCGTCTTCGACGGCAGATAAACAGATGTAACCACATTCTAAATAGAAACAAGGGGTGTTTCTACCGTGATCTAGTTAGTGAAAATTGTGGTGATAGTAAGAGGTTATGACATGCACTAAATAGAACATTGAGTCGGTCAAATTCTACTGTCCTCCCATCCTTTGAGGATGAAAAGTCTTTAGCAAACAGATTTGGTTCATTTTTCATTGATAAAATTAAAAAGATTCGAGACACCTTTAAATACACCCGATCTCAGGTTCTTCACTCAGACAAGGAGCCGCCGACTTTCAGTTCCTTTCAAGTTGTCACTGATACTGAAGTCCTTAAGTTTATCAAGGAATCTCCTTCAAAAACTTGCTCCCTTGATCCATGCCCCACTCACATTGTGAAACAATGTATTGACATTCTTCTCCCTTCATTGACTAAACTGGTTAACTTGTCCCTCAAAAATGGCATTTTCCCTAATCCTTTCAAACAGGCTATTGTCACACCCCTCCTAAAAAAGTCCACTCTTTCAAAAGAGGACTTGAAGAGCTATCGACCGGTGTCTGGTCTTAGCTTCTTGTCAAAATTGGTTGAGCGAATTGTGGCTGCCCAAATTAGATCTCACATGGATTCTCATGATCTTGGTAACACTTTCCAGTCAGCCTATAAGTTGGGGCACTCAACAGAAACTGCCTTGCTGTGCATCAAAAATGAGATTCACTTATCTCTGTCCAAGGGCATGCCTACAGCACTTGTGCTACTCGACCTGTCCGCGGCTTTTGACACTATTGATCATGACACACTCCTATCCTGTTTGTCGTCTAGATTTGGTTTTGCTGGATCGGCACTAAAATGGTTTAGATCCTACCTCCAGGATCGTTTTCAGTCAGTCAAGATTGGTTCCAGTATTTCGAATTTGTTCAAATTGAAGTTTGGAGTCCCCCAAGGTTCTGTCTTAGGTCCTCTTCTGTTTTCCCTCTACACAACACCTCTTGGTCAAGTCATCAGAAAATATACCGGAGTCCATTACCACTTCTATGCGGACGACACTCAGCTGTTCATTCACTTATCCCCTGATGATAGTCTCAAGTCTTTTGACCGTCTTAAATCGTGTTTGAATGATATTCAGGTCTGGATGTCTGAAAACAAACTCAAGCTAAATCCTGATAAAACAGAGTTCATAGTCTTTGGTGCCAAAGACAGACACAAATGGCTCAGTGACTCATTTCCTGTCAATATCCTGGGTAATTGCCTCTCTCCCGCAGATGTTGTATGCAATCTGGGTGTTCTGTTTGATGCAAAGTTCTGTTTCACCAATCATGTAAATTCTGTTATCAAATCCTGTTTTATTAGCCTCAGGGACCTTCATCGCATCAGAAGGTTTCTTTCTGTGGATACATCAGTGGTGATTGCAAATGCTCTGGTCAGTAGCCGTTTGTATTACTGCAATTCTCTTTTTCGCAGTTTCTCATCCCGAAATGCTACAAGGCTCCAATATGTTCAAAATGCTCTTGCACGGTTTGTCACTGGTGCTTTAAAGTACACTCACATTACATCCACCCTTAGGACACTTCATTGGCTACCCATTAGACAACGTATTATTTTCAAAACCCTAGTTTTGGTTTATAAGTACCTCACCACTGGCCAGCCTAAGTATTTTGCACCATATCTCCCCTTGTACAAATCTGCTGTGAATACAAGACGTTCAAATCCCAAAAATTTGTTCCTTCAGGTTCCCTCTTACTGTGCTTCCATCCATAAATCTAAGGTCCATTTTAACAATAGTTTTTCATATGATGCCCCTAAGTTATGGAATGATCTTCCATATGATATACGCAGTGCTCCAAATCTCTCCAGTTTCAAAAGTCGACTCAAAACCTACCTATTTCAGATATCATTCCCACCATAGCTTCTTACCACCGAACACCGGACGACCTCTCTGGGAATGACTTGGAACATGTCTAATGTCTTATGACTTATGCCTTATGAATTGGATGGTGTGCCTTAGAATCCGTTGATACGGAGATTAAGCACGTGGACAACTGATTGATTGATTGACTTAGTAAAACAGAGTTGCAGAAACACTTTCCCAAGAACTCTGTTTTCACAATATGCATTAATTACACAAACCGGCATATGGATACATGCCACTTTTTACTTAAGTTTTAATGTTACCAGTTATAGCTAAGAACATTTTGTAGAATTCAGATGTAGCATAATGTAATATTACACAAATTAATTTTCATATGTGAACACAGTAGAAAATAAATTAACTATATTTTAGAAAATACTAAAACATATTTAGCAGTCTTACTTCAGATGGCTGTGTGCCTGAAGATAAGCCCGTAATGCAGAAGCAACAACTTGCACAGGATATTTATGTGAACTGAGGATTATACATCCTTTGCATCCAGGACAGTAGGATATCTGCAATCTGATGCTTCCATTACACTTATGTTGCAGAAAGTATAGCAGAGTTTCCACATCAAAAACACTGGCATTCACAAGACGTATGGGATCAAAAATCACTTTATCCTCCAGAATTTTTCCATATCCGGTGGTGCTGGATAATGCTGAACACTGAGAACACATCTGCTTTTGGGTCATAAGTGAAGTTGAGTGTCCTGGTAATGAGGAAATGGTTGTGCATGATGATAATGGCACACAGTAAGTTGAAAATGTTGTTGTAGCTAACGGTGTTGAAGATAAACACTGTTGGAGTATCGGGGATTGTGGACTGGTAGCTGTTGATGTAGAATCCAGGCTGAAATTTACACCATCTATAAGATCAATGGGGCTGACACGGTGCATCCTGTCTCATTAAGCCTATTGGTTGTCTGAAGTTGGACTCTCAGGGCTGTCTGGGATAGCTCCTCCAGTGCACTGTGTGTCCCTCTGGCTTGTTGACTGCCTGAACTCCCTAAGTCTGTCTGTGATGATCCTGTCTAGGTCTGCATTTATATCTTCATACAAATCCTGTGGGTCCTGAGAGACAACCCTCCTGGTATCTGCAACCTGGTGTGTTGTTGCCTGATTTTGCCTTTGCCGGTCATTGCTCTGTAGACCCCTGGCAATAAGATTAGCCATCTGATGGACACTGACATATAACTGTAATTGGATTTTAATCAAAGTCCTGTGACCGTACAGTGATCCTGTTATGACATGTCTCTCATACACTTGATCCAGGGTGTCAAGAAAGTCTATTACATGGTATGCATCATTTGTTAAATAAAGTGTTGTAACATCACTTGATCCAAGAATTTCTACTATGGTAACAACATTTGAATAATCCATTTTTGTAGATTGATAGTTGAGCAGCAAAAATACAACTGGCTAAGAAGTGATAATCCCATGAGTTTATATACATGTTTGTAGTAGTTGATGGCAAATAAGTGATACCAGGTGCACAAAAAATAATATTAATGCATCCGCTTGGAACTATTAAAAACCTTAGTACGGGCTGATGCCCTCCACAGGTATCAAGTGTGAGCAAGGAAAAGCAAATTGTAAGCAAATAAAAGCAAAGCGTGTTCATGGTTGGTGATTCCAATATCACATAGAGATGCAGGTGTGATAATCCTTGGGTGTAACTGTTTAACCTTTTCCTGTTAACCTTGGTAATTGATACTGTATTTGTTCTGGCATGAAATGTTTTCCCCCACCTTGTCAGTATTTACTTATTGTTAACAGCAATGGATCGTTTTGCTAAGGCTATCCTTGATATTTTGTTGGGAACTAACTTTCTGGAGATTTGTTTGGTGCTGATTCCATCATACAAGGTGATTTGAGGGACCTTCTCCTTGTTGCCCTTGCATAAAGCAGCAAGTTTGACAGCAGCCCAAGGTACTATATATACTTCTGTTTCCACATGTAACATGCATCCAGTTCTAATCAAGGTAAACCTGCATGAATCTCAATTTATCTGGAACACAGGAAGGACATAGGCCTTGAACTTAATTGTTGGCATGGGGAGTTTGTCTGGCACCGATATATCTATGTCCTCCAACATCAGTGGAAGTTCCTTGAAATGAATAGTTTGACTGATATTAAGGTCTGTTAAGGTTAATTCCAGGTAGGTAGGTAATTTCTTCACCTTCCTTTTGTTTTTACATAGCTGTGTGACTTTGAATAGCAAGGAGCAAGTCAATGAAACCAATATTAATATCAGCAGGACAGAAATTAGGTAATTTGGCTCTGTCCCAGTGAGTGTAGAGTGAAAATCGTCAATTGGCAGTCCTTGGACTGGAGCTGAAATGGCTAGAATTTCTGCCAGACAACCTTGCATGTTGAGTCTCAAGGACAAATTCAAGGAGCACAACTGCAGGGGTTATATAGCCTGATGTTACTCCATACTTCAGCTGTTCAAGGTTCCCCTGTAGTGATGTGTATCCATTAAGATCCATGTAAGCATCCAGTGGACTGACATACAGTGAGTTGTTTTCTTTCAATGAAGATAGTGTATTCTTAAGGTTAAGTTCTGTTCCTAGAGAGAGGAGTTCTAATGGCTTTTCTCCTTGATACCCAGTCAGATTTATCCTTGGGAGTTGGTACTTCTGAATGAAGTCCTTGTCTTTTACTAATGTTGTATTTAGCGACATTGATTCAACAGACATGAAGTAACTCCATGTTGCCAAGTAATTACCAATTGGTTCATAGTCTTTAAAATCAGTGTTTGAACAAGCCAGTATACTGGGGGTATAAAAAATGTCCCTGCCTTTAAACTACATGAGCATTTCCTGGTAACCACACAGTTTGTACATCCTTTGAAGATTCTTGGTGGCATTGAATCACAGGATTCTACCCACTTGAGGTCCAATGTACTTACAAGGATGCGGTTGTCGCCAAGGTCTATAACATGAGATTTCCTGTCATTTGAGTTTATGCTGAGTTTGACTTCACAGTGGTCATAAATATATTGAATATTTCCTAAGAATAAAGCAGAACTGCATGTTGGGTAAGATGCTTCGATAATCCTCAGGAAACTTGGGCATTGCTTCAGGTTCACTCCAGTACAACTCTGGTATGTAACTTGATCCAATTCAGTGAAAAACTTCCTGTCACTGCTGACACCCAAATAAGCAGGTAAGCCTTTAATCTTTGTAAATGAGTTGTTATTTTGCATGACAGCCACAGGTATATTTTGAACTGCATAAACATGAAACAATAACTCTGAGCTAGATAGCGGTATACGCATCTTCACATACAAATATTTCCCTGATCGTGTATACGCGACTTGACTCATCTGGTAATATGCACTTGGTTGAGTGTACTGAATCTTAAATGATGGATGATTCATGCTCAGGTGTTCTGTAACCTCATCTAATATGAACTTGATTTTGGCTGGAGATATTAAATGAATAGGAAGTTTTCCTCTGAGTAAGGTGTTGTAACTCTCAACAACATTATCAACTTCAGAAAGCAGAATTAACAAAGCATTTATCTCACGTAGTGAAATAGCATTTATTACACTGGTTACTTGTTCAGCTGCTTGATCCTGCTGAAACACTTTCTGTAACTGATTAATTGCTTGTAGTGTTGTGTTAATAGCCATTTGATTTTGGTGTACTCCATCATGAATGATTTTCAGATTTTCATTTGTCTCAACTCGAAATGAGGATAGTTGCTGTGAGAACTTCCTAAATCCACTGAAATGTTCTGGCTGAGTCTCCAGTGATATAATATGCTGTTTAAGTATTTCAATATCCTTGTTTGTAGCCAATCCAAATAGGTTTCTTGATATAGTTCCAATAAACTCAAGTGGTGCATGTCCAACCCTTCGTTGTCTAGACAAAGTAAGGATCCTAGCACCCTGTATTCTTCCAGTAGGTATTAATCCTTCCAGCAGTTTTGTCCTTCTGTGGACTTCATTAATTAACATGGCCCTGGTTTCTTCATATGCTTTAAATGTATGCCCATACATTAGGCATATATAAGCCATTATCTCTGCCTGTTCTGGTCTGACTTTTTGTTTATAAAAAGGCCCATGCTTATCTGTTTCCAGTAGTTTAGGTACCTTAATTGCTATAGTGTGACTCCAGTATGAATCACTATTATCCAGAGCTGATACTCTTGTAAACACAGTTCCCATAGAATCTCTGACAACCATATTTGGCATTTCTGTTTCCAGAACAGATTTACCAGTTGTACAGCCACATGTGACCACAAAACAGATTATCCAAATCCATCTATGGCACATCATTGTGGTTTCTGGTATCCTTTGCTGGATTTCTGTTCTTTCTCCTATTGGATGGCTGGCAATTCCTTTCTCTGCAAGAGAAATGAAAAAGTTATTTAACATCGTAACAGCACAGCATAAGACACAGCATAAAGGTTTTATTGAGTTTAGTTTTTATTCTGCTTCCCTACAAATGGTATATTGTGAGATCTGATGTACTCCTTTGCCTTTGTATTTAAATTTGTAAGTGGTTCATATGAACGTGCTTCTTTGGGAAATTTTTTCCATTGTATTAGATATTCTGGTTCTCCGTTTTTTGAATATCTTCCCTTAATGATTCTATCTATTTCATGTTGGTTGTCCTCTTCTATTACACTGTCATCACTGTCATATTGTTCATTTAAGTCAAAGTAACTTGGTTTTGCTATCCTTGTAGAACATCGTACTGAAGGACAATCTGGCTGTCTGCCATTAATTTCTTGGCTATTAGCTTGCTCCGTTTCTTCTTTATTCAATTGTATTTCATTATTTGCAATGCCCTGGTGTAAAATGGGGGAAGGACTCTCTTCACTTGTTTCTGAGTTTTCATCTTCCTTCCTATCTGATGGTGTTTTTGTGGTACCTGTACTGATGTTCTCATGGTCCAATGCATAGTTTGACTGTGCTTGTTGTGTAGTATCAGAGTGAGTCTGACTTTCCTGATGTGATTGATGCTGTTCTTCATGATCTGGTTGATTTTGATCTTCATCAACTAGGTCTTCCTGGACATCATCTGTCTCTAAAATTTCTTGTAACTCTTGATCAAGTGGAGGTACTACAGTCCTGTCAATGTATGGCTTTAGTCGATCAATGTGCACCATATTTCTTAATGGCTTCAAATCATGACCACGTACCAGTCTGAAGTTCTTCTCCCTGACTTTCTCTGTGATTATATAGGGTCCAGAGAATATCTTCTTGAACTTTTTGACTTTCCCAACTTTGACAGCTGGAAAGTAAACCCACACACGTTGTCCTACTTGATAATCTATTGAATATGACTTTTTGTCATATTGTTCTTTCATCTTTTCTTTGTGATAAATCATATTTTGCTGTGCAATTTCATGAGCATGTGTAAGACCTGTCACAAGTGACTTCAGATATTCTCCTGGTGGTCCATCTATCTCATCAAACATCTGTGGAAGTGAACTCATAAATGGGGATCTTGGTGTGCGGCCAAAGAAAAGATAGAATGGCTGGAAGTTTGTGGAATCTACACACACGCTGGCATTATATGCAAAGCACACTGGCCTGATGAATTTAAACCAATCCTTCCCAGCAGTGTCCACATAACTGGAAAGTTGTTTAATCAGGGAGTAATTAAATCTCTCTACGAGACCATCTGTACTTGGTCGATAAGGCGTTGTTACCAGTCTGTTTGTTCCCACCATTTGGGCTGCTTCATTGACAACTTGTGCTACCACATTTGAACCCATATCCGACAAGAGGTATTGGGGAGCTCCATATCTAAAGACAATCTCATCTGTAAAAAGCGAGCCAAAATATGTGCCTTGGTCTCAACTAGTGGGAAAACTTCTGCCCACTTTGTAGCATATTCCATAAAGACAAGCAAGTATTTTGCTCCTGTGTAAGACTCTTTAAGAGGCCCAACTATGTCCATTCCCCAAGCATAGCCAACTCGAAATGGCGGAATTGGTTGCAATTTTGACTTGTAAGGTTTTGTCGGCTTCTTTGCTGAATTACACTGGTGACAAGACTTTACCCAGTTTTGGACATCACGCAGCATCCCTTTCCAAAAGAAGTGCAGTTTGGTCACACTAAGTTTTCCTAACTCCATAATGTCCAGCTGAAAGATCACCATGAGTTGACATTAATACATCATGCACTAATGTTTTGGGAACTGCTAACTGGATCACAACTCTGTCATGTTTCCCAAAACCATCAGGAAACCATAAGTGATATAGAACTCCATCAATAAGTTCATAGTTTTGTGCTAGTGCTGCTATTCGCCGTGCCTCTGTTATATTTGATGGAACAACATCTTCTTCCAAGTAATGGATAAATGGTAGTATATCATTGTCAGCTAGTTGTAATTTCCTCATGTCAGTGGAACTTAGTGTTCGTTTTATGTCAGATGGCGCTTTAGGACGGTTGACCCATGGGTTCTTGGTTGCACCAGCTAATACCTGGGTTTCCTGTTCACTATTTGGGGGACTAAGACTATCATCACAAACAGCGCGGTGCATATTATCTTTACAATCAGGTTCCTGGAGCATGGCCAGGGCATCTAAGTGTTGTTTTACATCTTGAGTAACCTCTGGGGGCATGATATCGTCATCGATACTTTCAAAATCAATCTTAACTGTGTCTGTTGTCAGAGGTTGTCTGCTTAGGCCATCAGCATTACTTATGCTTTTTCCTGGCTTATGTTCAATTGTGTAATCAAACTGTTGCATGTATGCTATCCACCGAGCAATTCTACCACTGGCTTGTTTTTGTCCAAAAAGCCACTTTAGTGCTGAATGATCAGTTATTATTTTGAACTTGTTACCCTTCAGATATGGTTCAAAGTGTTTTATTCCTAAAAAGCAAGCAAGTGCCTCCTTCTCTGTGATTCCATAATTTTTCTCAGCTTGAGTAAATTTCTTTGCACCGTAAGCTATTACCCTTTCTTTCCCTTCTTGAATTTGACTTAAAACCATACCAGCGGATTCATCACTTGCATCAGTAGTAAGAACAAACGGGTCATCATATTGAGGGTAAGCTAAGATTGGAGGTGTTGTCAGTGCCTCTTTAAGTTGGTCAAAGGCTTGTTGACATAAATCAGTCCATTCAAACTTAATGTCCTTCTTTGTCAAATTGGTCAATGGTGTAGCTTTCCTGGAGTAATCTTTGATGAAACGTCTGAAATACCCTGACAAACCCAAAAATGACCGTACTTGCTTCACAGTCTTTGGTCTAGGAAATTCCTGGACAGTCTTGCATGTATCTGGCAGAGGTTGCAAACCCTTTTCACTGACCAGGTGTCCTAGAAATTGAATTTTTGCCTTCCCAAATTCACATTTCCTTGGCTTCAATTTAAGGTTAGCTTCTCTCAGTCTGTTAAATACAATTTTCAGGTTGGCAACGTGCTCAGAGAATGTACGGGCGAAAATAATGATGTCATCAATGAAAACGAGGCATATCTTAAAAAGTAGACCTCTCAACACAATTTGCATTAACCTAGCAAAACTAGATGGTGAATTATGTAGGCCAAATGGTAACCTTTCAAACTCATACAGACCTTCATGGCAACAAAATGCAGTCAATGTTTTGAATCTGGATGTAGCTCCATCTGCCAGAATCCTGATAGAAGATCAATCTTTGAAAATATCTTTGCTTTCACACTACCCAGTGAGTCAAGAGAGTCATCAACGCATCCAATAGGATGACAGTCTGGTACAGTAATGGCATTGAGATGTCTAAAATCAACACAAAATCTCAGGGTGTTGTCAGGTTTTTTCACAAGTACCACTGGTGAAGAAAATGGGCTTTCAGATGGCTTTACTATCCCTTGGTCCAACATATCCTGTACTTGTTTACTGATCTCTTCCCTCATCTTTGGATTACACCTGTAAGGAGCAGTTTTGACTACCTTACTTCCAGGCAGTAACTTTATTTGGTGTTTTATAATGCTTGTATGTCCCAAACTTTGCCCAGGTAACTGGAATATGTCCCTATATTCCCACAGAACTTGCTTCAAGGTAGTAATTTGGTCTTCTGATAAAGTTGTTTCATTCCAGGTAAATGAATCTTCAAATGCCTTTTTCCCTGTAGTTTTCTCTGAATCTAGATTTGACTCTACTGCACTAAAAATGCTATCCTTTCCAGTAAACACTTCTAAGGTGGCAATGTGATCTTCAGGCTCTAGACATACTGGTATTTCTGTCTCATTGATTATACATACTGGAACTACATCAGTATCACTCCTGATATCAACAACACAGGATTTAATTTCCAAACCCTTCGTCCTCATTGAGTCACTTGCCATAGTCACTGCTGTGATATCTAACTGAGGCTTTACATTTGCAAGGCCATTAATCACAAACTTCTCATTCGGGAGTACCAAAACTCTTTTGGATGCTTTTACAGATATGGTGTCAGGTACAGTTATCACCCCAACATCATAATCAATCACAGCTCCACATGCTTTCAAGAAATCACTTCCTAGTAATACAGGATATGGCATTGTGTCTATATACTTAAAGTTACTTTCAAATTGCCTTTCTCCAATATTAAATGCAAATGGCAACATGCCTGAAAATTCAAATGTAGAGGAACATACAGTTATAGCCTCACCTCTATACTGTGACAGTTGTTGCTCCAAATGTGGAAATTGTTCAATTAACTTTGGTCCAACTACTGATGTTGTTGATCCTGTATCAATCAAAGCAAACACTGGCATATTTTGATGCAATACCTTAATAAAAGTTAATCCATCATTTTTAATAAGGTCACTTGATAGGCACATCTTGTCAGGTCCTCCTTTGAAATTGTTCATAGTGGGGTGGTCATCACTTCTCACATTCGTCCGAAACGCGTCACAGCCCCATCCTGAGACGCTTTCCTGAAGTTTAAAGGATGTTGATGGAAGTTTGAACTTTGAATTTGGTTCCCTCTGGCTTGGTTGCAGTCCCTCTTTAAGTGTCCTCTCCGGTTACAACGGAAACAAATCATGTCAGATGCTTCGGGTCGCCTTACACAATTGCTTGCTCTGTGGCCCATCTTCTTACATCTTTGACAAAATGGTTGAAAGTTCCCTTTGGTTGTTTCTGGATATTGTGTTATGCCACGACCTGGAGAATAGCGTTGACTCCGCATATTATTTTTCATAAACTGAACATCTCTATTTTGCTGTTTTATTTGTTCTTCCAGACCCTGAATAGATCTTGTGAGGTCACCAATCGTCTTGTTATAGGTATCTTGCATGAGATTTACCTTGTCTGTGCTTGGGTTCTTTGGAGTTATTTTCTCTATGCTTTCAGCTAGTTTTGCTTTTGTTTCCAGGTCTTCTAATGTAGCTGGCTGTTGTCCTATAACAAAAGCCTTTATTGCTGGCTGCAGACCACGCAGTATTATTGATCTTGTCTCAGCTTCACCCTTTTGCAGCTAATCACATTTTTGTCTGACATCAGTAATGTAGGTTTCTACCAACTCACCTGGAGCCTGGATTCTTGCAAATAACCCCTGCTCTTTCAACCAATTTAAGTTATTTGCTGCAATATATTTTTGTCTATAGGCTTGCTCAAGTTGATGCCAATTGGTTTTTACCTCATTTCCTAGACCATTGTACCAAACTTCTATAAGTGGAAAGATTCTAGCCTTGCGCTGATTGTCCATATTGCAAAATTCTGCATAGCTTAAAAAATTTTTAATCCATCTATCTGCATCTTCTGTGGTCATTCCCTTAAAGGGAGGTGGTCTCAGAGAGGCAGCTTCTGCTTGATTTCCCTTCTGCTGGAGTGTCTGCTGTATTTCAGTTGTAGCTTGCTCTTGGGCAGTGCCTTGTTCATCAGTCTGGTCTATTAGTTCCTGTACTCGACCCCGCAAGACTTCTAGGTTCTGCGCCAAAGTATCTAGATTAGCCATTTCTGACCTGAGTGGATAATATTTCTTGAAAATATGTTTTTGTTTGGGTTTTCTTTTATCTTCTGGTGCCCTCTCCAGTTTGGTCTCCCTGTGGAATTGAAATTAATAAACTTCTACAGTATATTCAGATTGGCAATTTCTATGTGATCGTTTCAGATGATTTATCATGGATTTCCTATTCGTGTGTGCCCACTGACAATAGCTGCAATAAAATGTCCAAGAAGTGGTTGTTATAAGTGTACTGTATTTGACAGACAATGGGTGTGCTCCTTCCTGTGATAGGCTTATTAACTCTTCGTCAGCTTCTGAGAATGGGTAGGTTGTTGAAGAAACTAAGTTTTCTGACATCCCTCTTCGGTATTATGTTACAATACCCGGCATCTCCACCAATTGTTACGACCTATTTTTCTCCCTTTTTTTCCTTGAATTTCTGTGAAGGAAGTTTGGTCATAACTTGAGGTTTCAGGATCTTTACATTTGTCCAATTGTGTCAACAACATGAGAAGGCAATATTGACTATCATTAATTTATTCATTTAAGCATTAAAACACAAGTTTACAATTACAACCAATTTAGAAGTACTTTTTCCTGCTTAAAAACACAAGTTCACAATTACAAATAATTTAGAAGTACTTTTCTCTTATTTCATCTTTACCTTTAACTCTAACACTGAAGCCACAATCAAGGCAAAGACTCACACACTTTTGACTTTGCCTCCAGTCTTTATATACAGAATGACTGCTTACAAATCTGGGTTATGTGCCAAGCATATTATTATAGACATTGAGTCATATTTCAGGTCAAGGAATTTAACCTTTCAGCAACCTTGGAATATAGCGAAAATACACAAAATTAATTAACCCTGATAGTCATTTTCTTTCAGTAAGCTACTTGATCTACTTAATAATTGATAATATCTACTTAATATCTACTTAAACACATAACCAGAAAAATGCTTTAGATTTACAGTAATTTGAATATTGATTTTCAAATAAAAATAAGATTATACAGTTAAATATATAAAAACCAAATAATATAACAGTAATACAAAGGTATATAATGAAATGATTAAACTTGGACTAGGACCAAGAATACTGGCAATCTACAGAATTTGGATGGGAGCCAAGCCTGTCAGCAATCTGCTTTTTGGCAATTAATAAACAAAAAAAATTGAGTGAAAAGAACGTTGACTAGTTACCTTGAGTTCACAGTATGTACTGAAAGTGCCAAATAATTGCCAAATAATTAAATGTATGCTTCTGGCAGCATTTCAAACTTTCTTTATAAAATACTCCAAATATCTGTCATTACAAAAAGTTGAAGAAACATTATGACATACAAATTTAGATTCAAGTATGTTTCCCTCCGATTTTTTTTACAGTTATACCATTGTTTATCATGGGTTTATTTCAGGTTTCATGTGTTTTTATTCAGGTCAGTAAACTGCTGTATGTGTGTGATAATTGAGGGTAGAAAAAGCCCCTGTAGGAAAAAATAACTGCAGAAAAAGTCACAGTAGAAAACTAGTGTATGAACAGATAATCCTAGTAGAAACTACCCAAACCTTTGTTACATGGTGTACACTACTTGGCAGTGCTTGTGTCAATGTTTTATGTACCATTTAGTCAGAGGGCTTTTATACTGAGGTATTTTCTACTGCAAATTTTTACACAGTTTTTTTTCTGCTAGAGGCTTTTTCAGGTTACTTAACCATCAGCATGACATATAAAGTATTTTGAAAAGATTGGCATTTTGCCCTCCCTGTCCCATAAAATGACCAGCATTTTGTCCTCCCTTGCAAGTTTGACTGGCGTTTTGTCCCCCAGTATTTTGTCTGCCCACATTTTTCCGTGCACCGCATGATATGTCCTGCTACAAAATGTCTAAGTATGAAATATCCATACCCGCGGCAACCCACGCCCCCCCCCTTTCGGAAAATTCTGTATCTGCCTCTGACTTTTGTATTTGTATTACATGTACTATGATATTCAGTATTCAAGTAATAACTGATATTTGAATATGTATAAGAGACACAGATGTTTGCCTGCCCTATCAGATAATCTTTCAAGTCATGGTTAACATATATCTGCCTTTAAAAGGCACTAAAGTACTTCATCCTTCAGAATGAACAAGTAAATACCTTCATTTTTACAGTAACATTACAAAGATTCAACATGAAATCAATTCATTTTACAAACTGCAGATTTCTTTTTCTCAACACCTCTTTCTTGAAGAGTGTGATATAAATTCCAATTTTTTTCAATAAAACTTGAACCGTACCACAGATGACTTGTGTGCAAAATTTAAATTGTTCTATTAAAATATACTAACAATCTGTGCCTGTGGGAGTACAAAACCTCACCAGGAACAAGATATGGGAGGAAAATGAAAATCTCTAAAATATATTCTAGAATCCTGGGGTGGTATTCACTAACATGGATCAGTAAAGATCAGATCAAATTTTGGACAAAAATAATCACTTTTTGATCAGATTTTTGGATTAGCCCAGATTGGTATTCATGAAACATTTGATCTGATATCCTGATCAAATTTTGGATTAACTATAATCCATGCTCTTTGATGGATTAACTTTTGGATCAAGACAGATATAAAATAACTGATGGAAGATTTATTTCTCAGTTATTACAGAGGCAGACAGTATTTTATAACTGAATAAACCTTTTAAAATTGTGTGAAATTCATACAAAATCAGATCAAATATTTCATCTTTTCAGTTCAAGTGATCCATGGTTTCTGAATAGCTATTTGATCCCATGGCTCACTTGAAACTTTTTTCTCAAATTTGATCTGATCTTGATCTGATCTTAATCCTTGTTAGTGAATACCGCCCCAGATCATCTCTTTCAGGAGGACATTGATCTATGGATAGACCACACCTTGTGCGAAAATCTGACCCCAATCCGATGCATAAATTTGGAGTTCTGCAAACAAATGCATCCAAGTACAGTCGTAGGGTCTCCTACCTTAAAGTTGAAGGTTCATAAGTCCTCACAATCTCTTTGTGTAACTTATAGTATGCCAGCTGCAGTGACATCTGGATAAAACCATCTGGACTCAATCTGCACTTTTTCATCAAACCTTTGCCATAGTTTGCTGCATAGATTTTTAGTTCTATGTCTTCAGCCTGAAATGTGCAGAAATTTGTCACAATTTATACATGTTTTGTAGTGGCTGTAAAAACCACTCAGTTATAAACTAAAATTCTAAATAGCAATCCACCATTTTCAGTTGAAACGGCCAGGTAAGGGTTTTAGTCTGTACATAGATGTTCTCTTTTTGAGGCTTTCTTGAACACTATGTACTTATGTTTCAATTTGTGTTAATGTTTTTGTGCTATTTTATCATGTCACCACAGAGGTTAGAGTTGAGGGTAATTGACTTGCCAGTTTCACAGAAAAAAATGGTTACAGTATCATGCATGGTTACCGCAGTTGCTCGATGGCGACTTTGAAAAGACATGTCTCTTGTGTAAGACGTGTAAAATAACTGTCCACCAGTTGGGACATGGATAATTTAATAATAAAAAAATCAAGTAAAGGAATATTCTGACTTTATCCCAGTGGAGCCCCCCCCCCCCCCCCCCCCCCCCCCCCAAGGGTAGCACTACCGACATAATACACAGAAAA
Source organism: Sabellastarte sp. h YS-2021 (assembly GCA_964017235.1). NCBI lineage: Eukaryota > Metazoa > Annelida > Polychaeta > Sabellida > Sabellidae > Sabellastarte > Sabellastarte sp. h YS-2021. Next base: position 147,064,209 of record OZ024928.1, read on the forward strand.
TGTCAGAATATTCCTTCACTTGATTTTATTATTAATTTATCCATGTCCCAACTGGTGGACAGTTATTTTATATGTCTTACACGAGAGACACCAAGAGAGTGAGTGGGTGTGTGTGTGAGAGCACAGCTCCTGTAGGCTGGTTCTGTGCACTCATCCGGCCCTTGATCACATCGTTCTTTTCTCAGCCAAAACTTAAGTTAGCCTAGCCTTTCAAAGTCGCCATCGAGCCACTGCAGTTACAATGTAAAATTTGATACCACCTCAAGTTACGATTAAACTTAAATATGTTAATGACAGCTACCTTTATACTTTCCTTAAATCTTATTATTCTTTATGTATGTCTACCTTAAACTCAGGCATAAATCTTACAGCTAAGCCCACCTTTAAATGTTGTTACGGCAATAAATCTTAGTTTCACTCTAAATCTTCAGTAAAATTGTGTTAAGGTGGCCCCAAAACTGTAAACCTAAGTGGGTAAATATATTTTTATAGCCATTAACCTTTAGAAATAAACTAATTTACCCATACTGACATCTTCATGTCTCCCCTCATCTAATACCTACATACTAGCCTTGCTTAAGGCTCAAATTTGCATGATATCTTTTCAAACATGCACACAAATATTTATTATTCATAAAGCACTCATACATGTTATGAGATAGAAGCTTATCAGACAGACAGCCTTGTAAACTTTGCAGAGACGGTTCAGCTTTGCAATCTCCCATTACCATGACTACCAAATGATTGACAGGCTGTCTTCTGAGGGAAGTATTCCCCCAAACTCCAGTTGACTGAAACCATATGTGTGTTTTATGACATGCACAGCAAGCCATCTGTGTACTCTATAATGCATACTGCTGTGGTTAACCCACTTCAAGTGCCAATCACAGATAAAAACTTTTCAAATGATCTTGCTCTCTCAACTCGTATGTATTTTCAAAAGCAAACAGTATTTCATTATTTCAGATAATTTTCTTTATGTAACCTGCTTAGTTTACTTTTAAAATTTATTTCATTGTGATAAATTATTTAACCTCCTGCCTTATATATCAAGGCAATGTGGTTAATCACAAAGAGATGAGGCAAATTTCAAACAGACACACTTAGTCTTATTTCAAACACACATACTTAACATAAGTGAAATCTTTACCTAAGACCAATTTACACTGACAGTGGCTAAAACAGGATCTAAAAACAGATTGCTTTAGAAACAACAAAATGTGTCAAAATATGAAATGTGCAACTAAATTTAGAGTTGAGCCTCTGTTATCCAACCATGTGGAAAGAGTTAGATTTTGTTTGGATGACAGAAAGTTTGTAAAACGGAATGGGTAATTAAGAATTACACTGGGTTGTTTAATGATATTTACTTCATATTTTACAAGGACATTTATGTATATTTGCTTGCATTAGGAGGTTATGTTTGTCAGTTATAGGGGTGTTCCACTGGGACTGTCTTGTTGGTAACTAAGAATTTTTCGAGGGTCGGGAGCAATGTTTACAGAGTCAGTAAGGGTCAGTTGTAGTTTTCTGGTTTGCCGTGTTGGGTCGGCAAAATATCAAACACCGACCCTTCGCCCACCTGGAAACCAGCTTGTCCTAGTCACTTCCCTTCTTGTCCTAATCACTTCCAGTCTTGTCTTATTACTTCCAGTCTTTTTCTTATCAATCCCAGTCTTCTCCTTATCACTTCAAGTCTTATCCTATCAAGAAACCAGCTTGTTATAAAACGCCCTCTGTATGTGCGTCAGTCTGTGCGTCTGTTTTTCACGTTTTTGCATAAACCTTAATATCTCATTCATTTATTAAGATATCTCCATGAGTACTTTCTAGTTTATTTCTTTTTTTATTTATTCTTGGCCTTCAAATTATTATAATGCCCTTTTTCTTGATTATTTACATAAAACTTAAAATTGACATTTGGTTGCACTGCGATGAATTAGATTTCTATCACAGCTATCTGCAGATGAAAATGAAGAGTAAAAATAATTTACAAAACAATTTAAATTCTTAATTCTTCTGTATAATACAACTTTGTAAAAAAGTTGGTTGTTGGTGTGACACAAACTTATAAGATCTTTTTTGCAATAGTATTCATAGGAATCAATGGGTATTTCATCAATATTTTCTAAAAAGAAAATGTTTCAGAGTAAACATTTCACAAAGTTTATAAAAGAATTTAGACCACAGAAAAGTAGAATCAAGTTTATAAAGAATTTATATACCACAAAAAAGCAGCATCAGTTTTATTGCAGTACTGTGAAGATGGGTACAGTTTACAAGGTGTTGTGTTACACATTTGCTGTGATCTGGGTCTGTGGAGATAAAAGGCCACATAAACTCACTATGTGGCTTTTTATGTTAGGCCCTTGTGGATATAAAGAAAACAGAATGCATGTAGAGAGGTGGGGCTAGGAGGGATTTGACTTCAAGCAAAGTTTACAAGGCTCTTTCTCTTAGCTGTATGTTGCTTTAAAAGTCAGTACATGTATGAGTACACTATAGAAACTGAAACTCCATTATCTGAACTGAAAACTTTTCCTAACTGCAAAGAAACTTGAGCCTTCAGCAAGGCTACCTACATACAATATGTGGGTGATGTTTCGCCATAAAGTCCTGATAAGGAAATTGTTAGGAAATTTTTCAAAATGTTTTTCTGACCAAAAAATCCAAGATAACTTTATGCACATCAGTGTTATTCCTTATCACACCACAAGCAATGCTTTTAGTGGTGTTTTTTAGATGGCAGGGTGGCAGAATGTTGTACTTCCTCTGAAATCCAGTTAAACACCTCTGGCTAAAGTTTTGATTCAGTAGATAATCAAAATTGTGAAGGACAATGACAATAAATGAACAGAGAAAAGATGCAGTAAATAGACAGTAATATTAACTGAGGACACACAAAGACACAGAATGTAGTGAAAATATAGTAGCAGGAATGTAGAAATGATACAGCACCTACAGTTACATAAGATTATCGCCAGAGACCTTCATATTGCCTGTGGTAGGTGGAAATTTTGAACAGTTTAAAATTTGTGTGTGTGTCTGGTCACAGGAAGCAGGGAATGCCACAATAGCTAAAGTTTACAGAAATAAGTCTGACAGTACACTGAGAAAGGAAGAGCTTTATAAAACACCTATAAACATAAACACCTATAAACATAGGCTATACTGCTTGTATTGTGATCAGAACACATCCTTTTAAATATGACAGAATTTTGTCCAGGTCGTTGTAAACCTAGCGGAAATTTGTAAAATGGCTTCTGTCACTCAGCTGAAAGGTGAGTAAATTCAGGTAATTGTGTGACAAATTTAGAACCCAAAACCGAGGTAAATTTTGGTCCAGAGACAACAATTTTTGCCCTTTACGTTTCAAGATTAACCTGTAGAGATTAACACAGAGATCAGAATAGACGGTCATGCAGAGTTATAAGATACAAAATATATTTACCATTGACCGCAGGCCTCTGGATGCGTTCACAATATCTTCTTCCATGTCTGTCACATCCCATATGAGTCTGAAGAAAAAATATAAAACATGCTTGTATTGTCTCTTCATTTTATTTATGATATATTTTTTGTCTTTGAGGCTTTAAGTGGACAGATATGGTAAACTCAGTTGCTGAACTGAAGCAACCTTGTCGGATGTTTAAGCCTTTTAGTGCTTTGGCAGAAGCCATTCAATACCAGTTGCAGCCTATCAATCTGATGCAGCATACATTTATTTATTCTAATTACCAACAATTCACAGGTTTAGCACTGAGGCATTATTTTTATATTTATAAAGGGTCATATGACTGTACTTGAGCCACAAAAATCCACAGAGGTATAGGAGTGTTAATGATATGTGTCCTAACCTCTGTGGTGACTTCAGAGGTCTGGGAGTCACATTGGGATCTTTCTTCACATCTCCATTGTCATATTCTTCAAACAGCATCAGATATTCTGTGGGTGTCACAAACACCTGCAAATAATTTCACTCTTTCATAAGTGAACAAAACGATATTGATGAATGAAGTTTTTCTGTATGTTTCGCACATAATGATATGTAAAAGGATGCAAAATTACACTCATGGCAAAAAACAACCACTTTAGAATAGTATAATTGAAAGGAACAATACTCAATGACTTGTGGGAGACACATATTGTAATTTACTTAAAGACTAAAGACCCTAGAATTAAAGACCCCGAGCTTAAAATTTGGTCCGTTCAATCAGTTATGCCAGCGGAACAGTATCTTGTTGAATTTTAAGACTGAGTAAGTTACACACCATTGCATCCACTAAAGTATGATCTATGTTGCCTGCTCCTGCAACCCCATTATCATACACCACATAGGTCATGGACTTGTCAAACCATATATGGCCATCATTTCCTGTCAATGACATCCAAGCTGACTCATCTGCAGTCTGCAAGAGTATTTCAAAAAGGTGAAAGAAACGAAGCTGAATGGACCTGATGTGAATAAAATGCAAGCTCACAAAAACTGTGTGGAAGTAGATAAGAAAAACATTTACTATTGTACTGTATATTTATACTCAGTGCAGTATCTCATTTACTGCAGGACTCAAAGTGTTATTTGATTCATCCCAACTGCAGAAATACAGCATAAGCCCTTGAATGACTTAACTTTCCTCTAACTGAAAGACAGAGTTTAATGTGCCTTTCACACCACAAGTGTTATGTCCCGCGGCTAGAAGTTTTACTCGGCAGTGGAACAGCCTCCCAGGTCACCCCGTTTCACCAGAGTTGTTCACATTACAGTGTAATTGGATGTTATCGACATTTGGCAAAATGCCCCTGTCTTTCAACTACCATTTGAGATTCGTTTGAGATTTGCAACCTTGTGACATAGTGGCACAACAGCCAATATCTTAACTTACCTTATGTTGCCGTATTACACAAAAAGACAACCAAATCACAACCTTATGTACACCATGAACCGCACCTTAGATAACCATAGTAAGAAATTCTAATGCGCATGCGCGAAATAGTCTGTGGTACCGAATTCAGAGGCGGAATTTTAAACATTTCAAAACTGTGGCTACAGGAACAGTACTGTGGGCCACTGACTCACAAGTTTGCAAATGGACATCAGACGGTAATCCAAGGACAGGGATGTTTCACCAAAGACGGGTCACCGCGGGTTATACCGCCTGTAGTGTGAAAGGGGTATCAGAAAGAGTCTTTAGCCTACCACTTGGGGTCGGACTCAATGACAGAGGACCAAGATCTAAGTTGTCATACTATGTTACTGTTTACCAATTATAGACTTCCTATCCTTGCATGAATTGACCATTAATCAAATATATGGAGCCATAACAATTGTTTAAAAAGACATATTTGTACCTAGTATGGCATAGCCAAGCATACATAGACTGACATGAGAAAAGCTGCTCAGTGAACCTTCCACAGTGGCCTCAAAAACTGAGGTTAAACCATCGTGCTTAAAACCTTTATGTTGAATTTTAAACCCAAACCTGGGCTTCTTAGAGTGTCAGCATAACGAATTGTGACACATGCACAAACAAGCAATAATTAATGTACTACTAACCTTTGGTTTCTGGTCACTAAGGCTGAGAACAAACATACAAGAATCAATATCTTTCACAATGTCTGCATTTTTCTGCATCAGCTGCACGCGTTGCTAGAAACAACATCATTATTTTGTATTGACAATGATGTCTGAAAACAAAAGGCTTACAATATTGAAACTTACAATCTAATGTTACACAAGTTTTTTTTAACCAGTTTGACCATATTCAATAAAATTTTTGTCTAACCATTCTTTAACCTGTCAGTGAAATAGCATAACATGTGTAAAAGGATTTTTTTTTTGTTTTGAGATTTTCCATTTGTAATTTTAACACTGAATTACTAAGTTGGCATGCAATGTATAGTGATTAAATGAATTGCACAAACTGCTCACAGTCATGTAGCTCTAAATGATGTCCAATATGTAAACCCGTGGAAACAGAGTCATATAACACACAATACTGGGTTTTAGGCGTTATTTTAACAGTAAAGGATGCGTTGAGACAAACTTTTTAATGAGACTGATTGGAACCAATGGTAAGGTCTCATTTTTAACAGTAAAATTCTTAGGGACACAGTTATCCGCCAGCCAAAAAGCCATTGGGCCAACTGTGTCTCCCAATGTCGGATCAACGGAAGTGCTGACAGTGGGCCAACTTTGAGCCACTGTCAAAACCCAAACTTTGGCCTTCAGAAAATATGGCCACAGAGATGAGTACTAAGTGACATAGAAAGTAGGGCAGCATCATAGATAATTAGATATTTAATAACTTGTATTTGTGTTCCATACCTGAGCCCAAAGGTCTCTCTCTTGACCAGTAAGTGAAGCAACAGGTGCAGGCTTTGGTAACCCTAGACAGAAAAGTTAGCAACATAACTCACATATGTATAAAATTTAGAAATACCAAAAACCAAGACCTTGTCTTTCAATGATTAAATGCCTTCTTAATTTCATATTTGTATTTAATTAAACTAAACATTATGCAACCAGTTTCTACAATTACACATGCTTTTACAGTCAAATATTTTTAAGGCATTGTTCCTTTTAACAACCGTTTTCAACTATGTTATAAGATATGACATCTACAGCCTATCATGGACTATTCATCAAATGCGATTCACGGGAGCTTTTACTTTGCTTACAAACTGCATTAGTTGTGTTATATGTGATTCGCCATATCTTAAAGACAATATGTCTACAATGTAATTTTGATGTGCTGTTAAAAAGGACAAGTCTTACCATCTGCAACTGTACGTATTTCATATAATAGCTTCTTGATTTCCTCTGCTGTGAGTAGAGATTTGTCTTCATAGTACAAGTCAATCTTAAAGTAGTGACCTTTCCTATAAGAATGTGGATGTTGCACAGTATGTGGTAGAATATCATTATGTTTAGAGAGAAAGGTATTGAGCAAATAACATCATATAATTCTAATAATTCTATAATTCATGACACAACTGTGTTAGTGATTCTTATTGGCTGAGAGTTATGATAAAATTTTGCAAATGCTATGGTTCTTCATATGCCTTTTTGGCAAAATGTAAGCTAAGCAGTCTATACTTTCCTTTTTATTGTGGTAGAACAGGAATACCCTCCAAACCATGACATATATAGAATTTTACCATGAGGCATTATTTAACTTCAAATTATGGTAAACCTCTACATATAGCAGTTTTGTTTTGTGTTATTCATATTATACCATAATCAATTGCTATCTTTTGAGGTTACACTAAATTAACAAATGTCATAGACTGAAAAAAGCACAATAAGATCTAACTACAGAACACAAAGAAGACAAGGAGAACAAGAAACATCAATTTATACAAAACCAATCTATAATGTTGGATACATTGATAATCACCATTTGCTATCAAAATGTCTTCATGCCTAGAAATAAAGTACATGATAATCCCTGCTGTGAATAAAGTTTGGTCATTACATTCTCTGGGACAGAGATTTTTATAATGAGGTTAAATTTATTTAGTTTATGTCTGAAAACCAAAATGTTAACAGACACATTTGCACCAACTGCTACCATTTTTGAAAGCAACCTTGTCTAGGTGGTGTCCAACCACCCTGTTAAGTTTCAAATCAATCAGCATAAGTGACTTCTAGTGAGACCAAAATGGTGACGGACAGACATATGGACACACCTACCGGCACCCATTTTAATAGCAACCTAGCCCGGGTGGTGCCCTACCACCATGTCAAATTTCAAATCATTCAGTGGAAGCATCTGAGTTGGAGACCATAAACCAAAATACTGATGGATAGATTGATGAACTGACTGACACCAATTTCAAAAGCAACCAGGCCCAGGTTGTGTCTTACCACCCTATCAAATTTATTTGATCGGCTGAAGTGTCTTTGAGTTAGAATGCAGAAATCAAAATTTTGACAGACGGATGTCAGACACATCAATTTAATAGGTGGATTGGTTACATGCTACCGGCACAGAAATGTAATCTCAAATCTCAAACCATCAGTTTCACAGTGTTATGCCACACTGACTCATATCCTTGAATCTGACCTTTTGACCTCCTCCCAGTAATTATTACATCACAACTTTAATTTAGGGTCAAGGTTGCCCTCGTCACTCTAGTTGGACAACATAACATACCTTATGACTATGATGTGGGTTTTGCCTGGGTGTCTCTCTATCACATCTTGATACTGTTTTGGTATTCTCACAGAATTGTACATGTATCTGCATAATAATAATAATAATTAAAACTAGAGATTGTGTCTCAATGCAGTGTATCCCCAGATGGGACATGGTTGAAGCGTGACATACAGAGTATTATGGTTGACACAAATATACCCCCTGTGGGAGGAGGCCTAAGTGTTTATGGGAGCAACTTGTACTGACAAAATGTAAACAAAATGTTTGCTTAATGAAAGATACAAATGTAACTAGACTTAGCGCATCGGAGAACCGATGCAAATTGTATCCACCAGAAAGAAAACTTGCCAATCAACCATCAGTTAACCTTGAAGGAGGAGCCCAAGGTAAAATCTGACCATATCAAAAGATTCTTAGCCCATGATTTCCAATAGGTTGGTGTGGCATTGCAAACCTCTAGGAACACGAATAGGCGAGTTATAACCACTTTTAATTTTGGCTATTGTCATTTGACCTTGAAAGAGGGGACAAAGCTCCAATCTGATCACATCAAAAGATTCCTAGCGCATGATTTCCTATAGGATGGTTTCACATTACAAACCTCGAGGACCAAGAAAAAGCAATTTATAAGCACTTTAGATTTTGCTATCCTCATTTGACCTCGAAGGAAGGGCCCAAGGTCAAATCTGACCATGTCAAAAGATTCTTAGCCCATGATTTACTATAAGTTGGTTTACCATCCCAAACCTCTAGGACCAATAATAAGTGGGGTTCTAAGCACTTTATAGTTTGGCTATCCTCACTTGACCTTGAAGGAGGGTCTCAAAGTCAAATCTAGCAATATCAAAAGATTCCCGGCCCATCATTTCCTATAAGTTGGTTTCACATTACAAACCTCTAGGACCAATAATAAGCGAGTTATGAGCACTTTTAGGTTTGGCTATCCTTGTTTGACCTTGAAGGAGGAGCCCAAGGTCAAATCCGACCACACCAAACAATTCCCAGCCCATGATTTCCTATAGGTTGGTTTTCCATCCCAAACCTCTAGGACCAATAATAAGGGAGATTTAAGCACATTTCATGACTGACAAAAAAAAAGCCCGTGGCGGCCATCTTGTTTTTTAAAATGAGGCTAAAAATATTTCCAGTCAAGATTTTGTAATGCGGAACATATTCTGCGAATTTGAGATCTCTACCTATAATACCCTTTGCTGTAGAGGGCCAACAAAAGTCCTTGCTTTAAGTCGAATAAACGTCACTGGCGGCCATCTTGATTTTCAAAATGAGGCCAAAAATATTCCCAGGCAAGATTTTATGGTTATGAATATATCCTGCAAATTTGAGAAGGCTAAGTATAATATTTTTGGGGGGTTAGAGCGGTAACAGCCAATAATAAAGGAGGTATATGGCCTCATAGTCTAAGGTACCATTTTGAGTCATTTTAGCAGGCCTAAGGTGACCTTGAAAACAATAGCCAAGGTCAGCAAACTGGATGCTGGTACTCCATCATGTACTCAACCTCCAAAGCCATTTTCAATAGTTTCCATGTGATATAGTCAGCATTAAGTATGAAAATATCTCCAAAAAGGCCAAATGTGGCCTCGGTGAGGTACTTTGGCGGTCTGTGGATGACCTTCAATAAAGAGCCTCAAGGTCAAATTTCTGCCTGCTTAAAGAGGCCAAAATCTGACCTTTAAGAGGCCACCAGTGACCTTCAAATTGAAGGTCAATGTCACAAAACAACCAGTAACTGGCTGGTGTGGGGTCTGATAAGATAAGACTGACAGGTAGTTGGACAAATCTTGTTGGGAAAGTCTTCTTATCTATAGTCACCAGGTAGCAGGTCCTGACAGTAGGCTGGCTGACTGGTCTAGTAGATAGAGACAGTCATCTCACCAGGACCAATGACTGGTATAAGAATTTCTCTGTAACCAATTTCCTCGGGCAGTAACTGGTTGGTCCAAGACGGCCACTTGGACCCTTAAAAGACTTCTGCTGGTCCGTTAACCAACCGGTTCCTGGTGGCTCCACAGTTCTGCAAAAAATTAAAGGAGCTGGCAGAACTGGGCGAATTAGACTATGTCTCAGCAGGGATAGGCTTATATGAAACAACTGCCTTCTTTCTGTCCATAACTGTGGAATCAGCAGATTTTTTTCTGTAACCAACAATCCTCTGTAAGCCTTGATTCTGGTACTCCATCATGTACTCAACCTCCAAAGCCATTTTCAATAGTTTCCATATGTAATATAGTCAGCATTAAGTGTGACAATATCTCCAAAAAGGCCAAAAATGGCCTTGGTGAGATACTTTGGTGGTCTGTGGATGACTTTCAGTGAAGAGCTTCAAGGTCAAATTTCTGCATGCTTACAGAGGACATATATATATGTATTATATCCCAGCCATAGGATGATCTAACTTTCTGTATATGAGAACTGGGCCAAAATATGAAAAAAATCTTACCTTTAAGAGGCCACCAGTGACCTTGAAATTGAAGGTCAAGGTCACAAAACAATAGCGTCCGTGGCATTGCTCATATATACCCACATACCAAATTTGAAAGGTCTAACTAAAATATTTCTTAAGTTATCGCTTCCAAAAGGAAATCTCTGCGGCAGCGGCGGTGGCATGACCGTACTGAATCTTAAGTATCCCTGACTTTTGTCCGGGGATACAACAATAGAGTCATTACATAAGGCATTACTTCAATTATCCATCTCAGAAGGAAGTGATTGTCTAATGTAAGTTTTTAATATTTTAGTATTATTAGCAAGATCCTTCAACTTAACATAAAGCTGTACTTACTATGTTTCAAATTCTTTCAAATGTCCATATTTTCACTCACTTGTATCCATTCATACACAAAGGGACAATGTCCTGGAGGAACACGGGTTGTAATCTTTCAGTTTCTATCATTTCGTGGCATCTACAAATATACCATGTGCCAAAATCAATTGTGATGTTTCAAACAGCTGTATACAATAATTGTCACCACTTTCATAATCATATATATTAATGTATATATATATATAGTTTTGTAAATATGTGCTATTTTACACATAAATTTTCGGACCCCTCAGACATAAGACATTTGAAAGGTCTTTCTCAGACAAATTTGTCAATCAACTACATTGGCTTTTCTATCTTGATTTCCTTGACATCCCAGCATCCTATAGATATTTTTCTCTGTCTGACTAGTATGATTTCAGAATATTACATTTTATTCTGTTTGCCTCAGGATATGTGCCCAGGTTCAGGACTATAAAAGCTTCCAATGTCTAGTTATTTACAGAGCAGAATGTTCACCCACTAGTATGCACTGCTTCCCTCCGCCATGATGACAATCCATTCTGATAGGACCCAAGCAATATGTTTAAAACTACATAAAGCCATGAATCAAACAAAAATTGTGTTTTATTTATGGTCACAGCAATGCCTCCTTTACTACAGGACTCATAGCATGATTTGATCAATCCCAAATGCATAATCACAGCCCAAGCTAGAGTAACTGACACTCTTATAACTGAAATACAGAGTCTCAGTGATGACCACTTTTCAACATCCCTGAGGTGCTTTAGCCTGTCACTGGGGACAGAACCCAATGAAAGTGAACTGCCATTTTAAGTGATCATCCGAAATACTATACATCTGCCTCTACTTGGGATTAAAAAGCCAGGTCCTCTGAGTTCCTGGGCAAAGGAAATATTCGACAGTGGCAAAGAAAAGTTCTCAGGAAACTGATATGTTTGGTAACAGTAATGGAGAATAAAACAAGTACTCAGCAAATATCCTGGCCAGTGTAGCAGCTCTTGCCAAGGGGTCTGTCGTCTTGTATTCAGGCACAATGTGTTGTCCATAGTAATTACTGTTAACTGAAAATAAAAGTGTCAATACAGTTCACTGTTTATAACTAGACCCTTTACCATTCCACAGTATGTGATTCAAGTTGTGACCAATTTCCACTTGCACGAATACAGCATTTCACAATGTTGGGATCTCAAAAGTGGTTCCACCTGAACATAAATCAACTGACACTGGTTCTACTGGCATAGCGGTTACTGTGTAGGCCAATAATAAAAGGGTTTAGTAATAACAACAGGGTAGTAACCATAGTGTTTACCATAAGAAATTGCTATTCACTGATGGTAGTGTGGTGAGAATGTGTCAGTGAGTAACAAGGAAAAATATAAACAATGGATTACCACACAGCTGTTCATTCTGTTTGGATGATTATTATAATTATTGATTAATTGATTGATTGATTGATTGGTTGGTTGATCGATTGATTGATTGATTGATTGGTGTCAATTGCAACATTAATTTGTCCTTAATAATTACTCTTTACTGACAGAAGTAAGCATGCTTATAGGCCGTGGCAGAGTAAATAAAAACCACATATTAATTATTGGGAGGAGTACACCTTACACAAAATATTATTCTTTTAAATAATCCCAAACTACAGAAAGTAGGGTGTTAGAAAGTTTATATATTACTCTGGGTCACTACTGTCAATAGCATATTGCTTTGAGTGAAATTCTAAATATTCTGAATATGCATTGCAAAATTAATAATATCAATTTCAAAATGTCTTTACCTTGTGTATGCCCTGTTCATGGGTCTTTGGGCCCAAATTCTTTAGTATATCTTGATATATATAATAGGAGTTGAAAGTCTACATATTACTATCATGAATGAAAGTGTTCTTATCAGAAAAGTGACATAGATTTTTTTTAATGTAGTAAATATTACCTGGCAAAGGTTGTCGGCTGGCTAGGTAGACCACATTTAACCAATAATCACTGACCCAGCTATCTGAGGTGTTTGCCCTGAAATGAAAACATCTTAAGGATTGTAGTGGTGCAAATAGTCAAGCATCACAATATTTACTCTGTAATTTTATTTGAAAATATAGTTCGATTTGAATGAAATAAGGTGGTGGACAGGTCATAAGAGAATAGGGTCATTAGGAAGGCTTACTATGTTGCCATGGCCTTGATTAAAACCCACAACAGGGGTGAGAATCAAGTGATTAAATTCCAACGTTATTAACCATTCAATCAATGAGAATATGAGGGAAAGAGTATAATATGTAATTTATATAATCATGGCATACAGGTGGAAGCTTATGACTAGATCACATCTTTGCTGAATTATTGCATTGCAAGGCACAAACTTTAGCATCTCTGGAATTATAACACAGGCCTACATACTCTCTTGAGCTGGATTCACATCTTTGCTGAATTATTGCTGCAATGCACAAGGCACAAACTCTAGCATCTCTGGAATCATAACACAGGCCTACATGCTCTCTTGAGCTGGATTCACATTTTTGCTGAATTATTGCTGCAATGCACAAGGCACAAACTCTAGCATCTTTGGGATCACAACACAGGTCTACATGCTCTCTTGAGCAGGATTCAAATTCAGGGTCACACACCTGTGTGCCACGTAATCCTCTGTCAACCAGTGGGTCCCTGAGACTCCTTGCCACGGACAAACAGAAACATGATGATAAAATCAAGATCACCACAAGTGAAAAGGGTGAAAAATCTCATGAATAACATACTTTTCTTGTAGGTATTTCTGTAGTTTGGGCCCTTCATTTCTTCTGAACTCTTCCACTCTGTCCTTCGTCACTTCAAACTCATCTTCATTCACCAGTTCTTTAGCCACTATCAACCATCTTTGAAGCAGAAATGGAACAAGGATATCACAGACCACTATAAATTGTTATAGTGTCAATGAAAATAACTTGGGTGTTCAAACGATTCAATCTAATGTTATTGTGTAGAAATATGCTATCTTTCTGAAATTATTTTTGTCTGAACCATATTTGCAATAACAAGACTTCTTTGTAAGACAACTTTTTTCACCTGTCCTATATGTTTGACCATTTAGTTAGTAATTCACTTATTTATCCAGGTACCTGTCTAGGGTTGCATTCAGGGATGGTAGAGGCATGGTGGGGATGTAAGGCTGCAGTGCAAATGTGGACAGTGGTCCAGGTCCATAGAGACTCCTCAGAAGTAAAGCCCATGCCTAGATGTGCAAGACAAAAAACATCTGACAGTCTCTGTTCTGTGAGAAACATGAATTTATTTGAAAATAAAAAACGTACTCTTTATCTGATGTGTTATTTTTCTGGAGTGGAGTGCGTGTCTGCTTGCCGGAAAGTAATGACCAAAACACCAATATGGTAGCACAAGATCTTTTTGTAAGTTTATTTCTAATTAAAAAGACATAATTTCCAATGCCGGTGTGAAACTTTATCTGAATAGTGACATATCATGGTCTACAAAGTGAAATTACAGTAGCCGTACCAAACTTAAAAGATTGACATTAGAAATATAGATGTTAAGAAAGTAGCACTTAGATTTTATTTGGTGGAAGTGATCATTTTGACAACTCGATCAGCACTTGGCCATTCACGCCCTAACTGTCTTCGCACCTGAAGGGCAGGGGCGGAAGTATTGTAATAAGGTATATTTCTCAGTCTGCGCACATAACTCTAAAACCACACACTGGATCTTGGTCATATTTTTACACTGGCTGGGGTCTAACTCTGGTTTGGTCTGGATTGAGATTTGTATTGCAAACCCAGAATTGTTTTCGTAATTTATGGCAAAATCCGCATATATAACTCAAATTCTGGGTTATATTTTTACACAAGATATAGGGTCAACCCATGGCTTAGCTCTCCTCAAATCTGGTCTAGATCCAGTATCAAGAATACAAATTTGACTGTGTGTGGTTTTTAGCACACCCTGTAGGCGAGGGTTTTTCATTCTAAGGGAATGCTTGTTGGTGATGATATCCAGCCATATTGTTGTTCAGTCACTCAATGTTCTGCACGTACATACAGGTCCAGAAATAACTGTTTTTTCTTGGTAAGTTGGTAGAATTCAGGAATTTTGAATTTTTGCTCCCAAAAATTTTTGTTATTTAGAAGTTTGCTATGACTTTGATGACTTTGGAATTTTCACTATTTGTCTTGGAATGTTTGCTACATAGAGGTGAGGGTGGGATTTTACAATTTGCTTTGAATTTTCAATATGTTACAAACATCTGCCAAAAGTCTCAAGAGAAAATAAGAGCAACTATGGCAAGACGGCGACTCAGTCAAAAGTCATAAAAAATATTCTGCTGCAGTAAATCCCTACTTCTTCCTTGAACAGTCTAAATGCAGTCATTACTCAAGAATCGTATCTGAAAATGGCAGACAATGTGGAAAAATTTTAAATGATTTTACACAAGTTCGCAGATGTGGTTTTGCCAGATTACAATGATCTTAGCAATTGATCTGGCTAACACATTTTCACTTTTTAATGAGAAAATAGTTAAATCATATCTGCCCTAGAGTCATCATCACATATCTCAGTCACCAGACCAGGTCCTGTAAAAAGTACCCTTTCTTATTTCACACCAGTATTCAAGGTTTAATGTCACTCACCATCTCTATGCTGATGGAATTTTGATGCTAGTGTTACTGAGCTCACTGAGAGTATTAATTTAGTTCAGGAGTGGATGGATGGTGTAGAATTAAAACTTAACATGGATAAAACCGAGTTCGTCGTCATTGGTAACAAACATACCAGAGAGTCACTTATACCCTGTGCTATTCCTCCAAAATTTGATATCTCCATCAGAGGAAGTTTTCTTTAACTAAGAAAACTGATTTGATAATCATATAGACAAGGTTTGCCATATCATCCCAGTAATTTATGACATATCCATTAATTCCTCAGTGCGGAGACTGCTGTTCTGGTGGCAAATAGTATGATCAGTACTCGAGTAGACTACGGAATTTTTCTTATTATATGGGACAACAAAGCCAGTGTTGCTAAACATCAGAAACCTCAAAATGTTCCCTGTTATATTGTTTACAGACTGGCTAAAATGAGTGATGTCACTACCTTGACAAATTCCACTGGCTTCGAATTTCAAACATAACATCCTTACTTTTAAGGCCATCAGATTTCCCCAACCTCCCTGTTTGTCCTCCTTAAGCAAATATAGCAGTTTGACTCATGGAAATAGGCTATCAGTTTCCTTAATTTGTCCTAAAAAGGTAATTGTTTGGTGTGGTTGTGCCAGGGTGGACCAATGAAATGAAATAGGTAGCCACTCAATGTCCGATTGCAGCAGACCATCTTTGGTTTCAGGAACCAACTAAATGCCTACCTGTTCAAACTGGATTACCCTATAGTCACATCTTCCCTGCTGGCGTGTGCTGGATAATGTGTCTGTTTGGTTTAGGACTCTCCCTTTCTGGACTTAAGGATTCACATGTTATATAAATGCTTCCGTTTAATTTTATTCTATTCTTTTCTAAATAATAAATATAATCTGCAGCCAATCTGGATCACCGATACAAAGGATACTATTTGTAAGCTGAATGTTGATTGGTGATGTGCCAATTTAGGGTAATAATTTCAAGTAGAAATTATATTATTTCCCTTTAAAATGTAGAGTAAAAGACTAATTATTGCAATATCAGGTTACTTCTAAAACTCGTACTTTGACTTAAACTAACGCAGGTGTTCCACTGGAGCTGACCCTAGAGTCGTAGGGTCGGCTGCAAAAGTAGGGGGCAAAAATCCACAAAAAGAGCGGGAAGATACTGGGTCAGTTACACCTCCCCGACAGGACTTGAAACATCCAGGCTTGTGTGTATCTAGTGGCCAACCTGCCTTGAGGTCAGGATGTTTTATACAGGACTGGTCAGGAAACTACCAGGACAAGCCCTAAACCCCTAACAGACAAGCTGTAGCACGTCCCAACAAGCCGTACTGACAAACAGACAGGACTGGAGAAATATACAGAACCCCACTACCAGATATGTTATTGCTAGTACAGTTTTTGATGAATTTCAGGGAAAAAAGAGGATTAAGTGTCATCCAATAAACAAATCTTAAACTATATCACTAGTAAATATTTGGATCCCATCCCATGACCTAAACGTCAAACTTTACTTTTTTGTTATTTTTATTATAGTTTTCAGGTTTTTGCTTTGATATTTAATGAGAAATAAATCAATGCATGTCTGATTCAGATTGTGAACAAAAAAGCCACTTAAACCATGAAATTTTCATTAAAAATGTAAAATCCTGTGCAAACAAGCAGAGAGAGATGTGCTTCAAACAAAATCTCACGTGGCAATGAAACCCTCTTGCTTGTTGCTGCCTTTTATACTCCAATTTCGAGCTTCTCGAAAGGACCCCTTCAAAATTCCGTCCCTCTGAGCAATTTTCTACACATTCATACCAAATAATTTGAGCCTCTGACAAAGCACATTTTTCTGGACGTGAAGGTAAACACCCTGTAGTTCTGGTCACGTGATGGGATCCAAATATTTACTAGTGACCTAATTTTAGATTTGTTGATTGGTCGACACTTGATCCTCTTTTTGCCCAAAAATTTTTTCTTGAAATAAGCTCGGATTTTATTTTTATTTAACCAAATTAAAACACTTTTTCAGGTTTCTAAATTAATTAAAGTATATATGTGGAACTTCACCTGAAAATTATGATCACTTGCAATGTTTGTTTGTCATTCTTGGCATAATTTTTGATCATATTTTTACCTCACATCATGCTGGAAATGGACTGCAAATGAGTAGTACTTAAGTTACAAAAGACAAGCCGGCTTCATGTTAGTCCAGGCCTGCAAGTGATAAGGACAAGCCTGGAAGGATTACGGACAAGCCTGGAAGTGTTACCGACAGGCCCTTAAGTTAACCGACAGGCCTGTTGCTAGGTGGATGAATTTAGGGTCTGTTACAAGGGTCAGCAACGGTCTATAAAATATCAAACATGTTTGAAATTTCACCAACTCCCCCCGACAGGCCTGGAAACTACAACCGACCTTGTAAACATTGGTCCCGACTCTCAAAAATTACATAGTTACCGACAGACCGGTCCCAGTGGAACACCTGCATAAAGTGGAGATACTGAGATGGATATGGTTGACTAGACATATGACATACCCCCCAGTATCTACTTCCATAATGGTCATCACTCTTGCTGAGCATGATATTTCATCGTAAAATAAAATCCATCTACAAACAAGAAAGAAATCGCCAAATATTTAAGTAAGGTATATTTTGGAAATTAGATCTTTATACTCTATTTTCATGAAGTTTGTGAGGAGATATTGAGGTATTTCCATTTTAGATATGCTCTACATATCTTGAATTTATGTGAATGAATATTTTAATCAATAGAAATACACAGTGAGATACATACGGAACTCACAAGTTCTTTGGTAAATTATTGTAAACCACTCACCACAGGATGTGAGTATTCTTATAAAGAGATGGACCAAACAATTTTATTTGGGATAGAAAAAGTAAGCTGTTGAAAACACTTGCCACAGAGAAGTTAACAATGTTTCTGTAGCATTTTATCGCAATTCATTGAATATAGTTTCACTGTATTATGTGCTAAAATAGAGACTAACTTTTCGTGTAAATTGAATCATTCCAATTATTAACGAATAATAACTTGTTAGTTATGTTAGTAGTTTGTCCAAGACAAGTACAACTTAACAAATATTGTGTTTTTCTCAGATACTGGTTTGTCACACAATTCAGAGACTAGTATACATGCACTATACTTTAGTGAGTCAGTGACACTCCCTAATAAGAATGCTTTTGAGATAACAAGATAAACACAAAACCCTTCAAACAATGAAAAGTTTGTATTACAAATGTCTTTTATCAGAGGTCAGTGACGTAATTCTATTTGTTCAAAATGTCAAGTACCTTCACATTGATGTACACAATCACTGTTCTGTAATATCATTATAATCTAAGGTTGCAGTTACAGAGACTATGCAAAGTGAAAAGCTTACAATTTTCCTGAAATTAGTTTATTCATCTGTTTGACTTATGGAAAAATTAGTGAACCATTTTAGTTTTAATTTGGCAAAGGTATGTTCATTCATCAAATAGATAATTAAATGCTGCTGAAATAATGGAAAAATACAGTCATCTTAGACCTTTGCAGAGGTCTATGGTCTTTAAGTGCCCTATTCACTATGAACTGGGCCTGAGGTATTTTTTATTTTTCTTTGAGCCTGTTCAAAACTGTTTCACCAAAATATATTTTATACTATTTAAATAATCTGTTAAAATACAAGTAAGCAATCCTAGTATAGTAAAATATAATTTATGAAACTCACATTTCTCACTTTAAAAGTTAACATTTTTAGCTTGAAGCAATTTTCCAAATTCAAAGACGTTTCAGTGATGGTCAATTTCTACTGAAGTTATTTATACTTTTGAAAAATCACTGGGAAGTAATTTCGACAAAGCTAAATAGTTAAAATAACTAAAGTTAATGTCCAGTGATAAGAAGTCCACTCATTACTACAATATTTAAGCAGAAAAAAAAATCACAAGAGATAACGTGCACTTGATGCAATTGATAAGAGTTGTCTTCATTCTGTGACATTTACTTACAGTGCAATTAATTCAATCACACAAGCCTACATAACCCAAAAAGAAGTAAATGTGAAATCACATGCACACCACACAATTTGGGTTGTGACCCCCTAATGACCAGTGCAATAGACAAGCACTAGAATCCTTAAATGGTACAGTCATTAGAGAACAACCAAATCGCCATCATGTTTACTAAAAAGATTACCAGTTTTGGTGCTTTATTTTATCGCAAATTCAATTTCAGTGCATCTTTATCAGAACTTTTCTTCCATGAATAGTAATACAGCAACATTATATATCTGCAGTACAAGGTAGAAATCACTTAAGTTTTGGTTTACAGCACCATAGTAATACCTTTTAACAGAGTTTAATTACCAGTGAACATATTACAGATTTTTCTATGAACATTAAGCCTCTAAAGTTATCATCAATGGATACAAAAAAGAGGCAATATTTAGAAATACATTTAACCTACAAACAAAAAGCCTGCGAATTTGAGCATGCCTGAAATGTCAGTCACACCTCTATAACTGCCACGGAAAGTTCATATTTCAAGACAAAACCTGTCTGTCTGGAAGTATTCCAACCACAGAAAACACTCAATTCCAATTAAGCTAGAATCTGGAATGGATTTTTGCAAAATAATTGAAGCAATTTATAGCCAAGGGTAAGATCAATTTTAGCATACTTTTTTCCCTATTAAATATTGGCAGGATCTGGGAAATTACCCACATTTTCCCCTCTCTAATGTGTTATATAGGTGTATCTCTAAAATGCTGGTCTCATTTTTCCATTTTAGGATTAAGTTATGATCCTATTTTTCAAATAAAGTATTTACCCATCACAGAAGACATTCACGAGTCAGTGGCAGGAATTTTAAATATAACCCTTGAACATTTAACCTTCATCTACTGTTCTGAGATATGTGTTTCGCTCCTTGATGCTACTTTGTATAATACAGACACAAAGCTTAAATTCTAGGTACACTGGTCAAGATTCTGAATACCATCAGATACAAGCCATAAACTACAAATTTTCCCAGTTAGGTCAGGCCTGGAATTAAACCCTAGATCTGTGATCTGGGAGGCTAGTATGTTACCCAGAATATGTCTGAACCCCCTCTGAGAGAATTCAGATCAGAAAGTTAGTTTTGTTCTCCTTAAATGTCCATTTGTCTGAATGTGATTTGGGATTGGCGATTGCCATTTAGATATTATTCCAATTCATGTTATGAAAACGAAAACTATCAGAAATCACATATTGTGTTCCAGCATCATGAATCTTGCATGTGGAAGCACAGGCTTCACTTGAAAAGTGAAACTAACTTATGGAAATCTTCATTGGCCTTCATTTCTGAGTCAAACTGGATTTCTTTTAAAGAATTTGACAATTAAGTATTTTTGTCATGTACAGATTTACATACATTTTCAAGCGAAAAGCTACACTAAAACTTAACAAACATCACATACTGTACCTTGGTTCTGAGAGACTTTGGTGAGGTCACCCATCCTGTATATGTGAGAAGGGATTTCACCAACTTCCACCTAATCCAATTAAGGGTCTTTGCAGTGATATATGCTGCAATAAATCCTAGACCAGCCACACAGAGTTGCCTTGGGATCACATTTGATTTCAATAATATATCTGTGATGTATTCGGTGTATTTCCCTCCGACTGAGATGGCTCTTGGAAATGCAGCCAACGTCACGCCCACAAGAAGTCCAGTATTGATTGGTGTGATGAAATCCCACAGGGGATTTCTTGGTTTAACCTTAAATGGATGTTTCACTGGCATATTGTTCCTGTATATATTATGCTTTACACACCAATATTACAATAAAATGCAACTGGAGTGCAGCTGTACTGCATACGAATGAGATCTCCTGTGAAAAAGAGCTTTGTACACCATTAAGAACATCTTATATATTAGACTGAGCTCTTGAGCTGCAACTGAAGCTAAAGCAAATAAATGATAGGGGGCCATGGTATGGTGTTTTGTACCATACAGAAGTATACAGCTTTTCTGTGTCCTGACATATCAATCTGGTGGAAAGGTGACACAATCTGTTCTCTCAGAAAGATATAAGCATTTTCTTGATGTGTCAAAAATTACAATTTGTATGAATTACTGGTACTTAGTATTCATTCAACAAACACAATTTCAGACTCATTTATTGTGTCACACTGAAACTGGATCACTTCATAAGTATATTCATAAGTATGAACTTAAATTTAATACAGTCAAGTAAAATCATACCCAATGATTTAAGTGTCAGTGTTAAACCGAAAATCATGAAAATTATACTTATTTACTGTTAGAATTTATTTTTATGAAAATGTGCCTAAAATTTATTTTATTTATTTGGGGTTTTACGTCGCTTTCAACACTGTACAGGTCATATCATGACAGGTAGTTGGTAGGGCAGAGTAAACCAGTATATACAATTGGTCAAGGTTCTGTACTGTAAACTGCCAACCAACGGCAAGCAACTACCAGCTTTCCCACTTTAGGCAGAGTCGTGAACTGAACCCCAGCCTCAGAGGTGGGAGGCGAGAGTGTTAACACTCTGCCACCATGGCCCCTTAAAATATGCCTAAAATATGGATTATATATATTTAAAATTGTATGTGGTATACGCTATTCACTAATTGAAGCACATATGTTTGCACTAACCACACCTGAAAAGCAAACAATTCCTATCAGCTGTGTTATGATTGAAAGTAGCAATTAGGAAAGTAGATATCCATAATGATACCTTTGGGATATAAATTTTGATAAAACTAGTTCTATTTTTGATCTTATAATGGCATTGTCATAGCTGTTCTTAAGCACTGAATGTAAATGTCAATGACTATCATTTAATTGTGTTCTGCAGTTACAGCAATATCATAAGCAGTGGAAAAATATCAAATTTTACCTGACAGATTTTAAGGACCATGAAATCTCATTAGTTAAGGACAGTCGCTACTAAATACTTTTGACATTAGGAATTTCACCAAAGTTTGAGAATAAGTTCATCATGATGAATTATATCCAGAACAGTGAAAAATAGGGGATCTCTAATGAAATAAAGGGTCACATGACATAAAAAGCAGTGATTATTCAATAAGTTTGGTCTTAACGGCATCACCCTTTGTGAAATCCTTTTATGTTCAAAAGCTCAGATTTAAGTCTCTGACTTAGCAAAGTTTTTAGATAAGTCAGGCACTTAAATCTAAGCCTCTAAGACCCTTTATGAAAGTGGACCTTGATCTAGGTATGTGAATTTCAGTATGCACCAGCTGGAAGCAAAATATGGTTGATGTATATTATGAATAACATTGGAAATACCTGCCAAAATAAGGAACATTATGCTGAAAACAAGTACAAGGTCATCCAAATTGACCTATTACTTGGTTTTTATGGTGGTATTTTTCTTGGAATAATATATTTGCAATTGAGGCAGATAAGAAATGTTAGGGTTATACCTTTTCTGGTCCCTTAAGACTTGATTTTACAGGACTTAATTGTGTTAGAACACAATGATATAAGTAAAGAGGAGCACTGAACCGAGAGTTCATCCTTCATATTGACATGAACTCACAAGATAATAACTCAGATAATGAACAAGCACTTTTAACTTTGGCTATCCTTGTTTGACCTTGAAGGAGGGACCCAAAGTCAAATCTGACCAGATCAGAAGATTCCTAGCCCATGATTTCCTATGGGGTGGTTTCACATTTCAAACCTCTAGGACCAATAATAAGGGAGTTAAAATCACTTTCGCAATTGTTTTCAAGTTACACCTGATTTACTCAACAGTGAGAAACTCAAAGTATCTATTACTCGGCTATGCAATGAGCTACAGATCTGCAATTTTACTGTGTTATAGCTGACCCAAACGTAGCTGAATAACATATTTAAACAAAATTCTCTAAAGACAATAGTTTTCAGGTTATAAGTAAAAAATTTTGATGTTTTTGACTCCCCAGAGCATAATTTTGACTCCTGGGATTAAAATAGCTATTACTCGCTTGATTTTGACCCAAGGCCTAAATAAAAGATAGGGTGGCGAGATGTCATACCCACCAATTCATGCACTAAATATAAAAAAAATCTGAAAGAAACTGTGCCCTACAGCTTGAACACAAGCAATTGTAACAAATTTTATTGTAATTTAACTTTTTGTAAGTTAAATACTTACCTTATCCTCACAAATGCTTACTTGGTTTTGTGGAGGCAAAACACGGCGACCAACAAGAATATTTTAAAATTATTCTTGTTCGAGAGGTGAACCCTGTAGTTAGTGGCAGGCGCGCATGCGCACTACTCATTGTCGGTTGGACTTTGTCGAGAGATCTTCATTTAATTTTTGGTGTCCTGTAAAACAAACTTGTGAGGGGAGGAAGGGTGGGTCTGTCCTTTTGAGGATAAGGCAAGTATTTAACTTACAAAAAGTTACATTACAATAAAATTTGTTACATTTTATTGCGTAAAATAGCCTTACCTTATCCTCACAAATGCTTGATTCCAACCGTAACAGGAGGGGTTTGTTTTGCAACCTGCCTGTTAAAAGAATATGGGGTTCACCATGAAAGCATTTGATTGAGAGGATAAGATAAGCTTACATACGCCACATTAAGATCACTCATAACTGTGAGATATCTTGTGAAGATAAGACATGAATGCTAACCTCATGAATATTCATGATGCACCATTGAAGTTGACACGTGATCTATAATTCTAAGTGATCTTACATCTACCCATCACCCATCCCCATCCCAAGGCATCCCCAAGCTGGCTTCTATGGTCTACTTAAATACAGTCATGGGGCCATCTGAAAGAAGAAGACATATGTCAGTACAAGATACTGGTATGGCTGGAAACATGGAAGTATGTAAGACATATGAAAACATATAGGACATACTCAAAAATTCACTACATGCTGAGCAGATACCACTGGACCCAATTTGAAATCTGATTGGTCGGTGGACTGTCAAGCTACATCCTTCAAGTAAAAGGTGGTGAAAGTGTTGTGGCTTTTCCAATAACATGAGCCTAATACCTGCTCTAATGAGACCCCACCCTTAAAGGCCAAAGAGGCTGACATGGATCTTAGGTCATGAGCCTTCACATGGACATTGTCGGACATAGAATCTGAAGATTGATAGGCTAAAGCAACAGTCTGTTTGATCCAAGATGAAATAGTGGATATTTGAATATCTTTATCAAAACCCTCCTTAAAGGAGATGAACAAAAGATTCTTGCCCTTTCTTAAAGTAGAAGTCCTATCCAAATAATAACAAAGTGCTCTAATCGGACACAGAGTCATATCATCCGACAAATCTGAGCTCAGAAACGGTTTTAGAGCTGGAATAACTACAGGTCTAATCAAATCTGGACCCTCAGAGGCTAACTGGTTCTTAGCCAAGAAGGCAGGAGAAGGAGAGATAGTGACCTCCTTCCAGTGAGGTTTATGTCTGAGAGAAGAGAATGTCCAAGCGTGCACCTCCCCTCTCCTTTTGCCAGATGCCAAAGCCATCAGGAAAACAGTCTTGAAAGTCAAAATCTTAAGACTTGCATCCTTCAAAGGTTCAAAAGGAGCCTTAGTCAAAGACATAAGAACCAAAGATAGGTCCCAAGAGGGAATACCCATGTAAAAGTTTACAGGAGTCTATTTACGTGCAAACTCTTGCCTACTTCCTGGCCAAAAGGTCCCAAATGGTCAGCTATTGCAGTTCTGTAGCCAGCAATTGTGGCAGGTTTCAAATTTTTGACAGTAAACAAGTGGTTCAAAAATTCTGCTATGTCTGAGATAGAAGGCTCTGCACTGACCACCTTGTTCTGTTGTCACCAGAGCTCAAAAATGGACCACCTTGACTCATACAATCTTCTAGATGAGGGTCTTTCAGGTGCCTTAATTCTATCTGCCACCTGCTCAGAGAATGATTCAAGTGATTCTGAGTGGTGTCTAGGTGCCAAACATGCAGATTCAGATACAGGAGATTCTGATGGAACTTCTGACTGAACGATTGTTTTAACAGATGAGGCCAGTGAGGTAGTTGTAATGGGGGTTTGGTTGACAGATTCACTAGATCCCAAAACCAATGCATTCTGGGTCACCCTGGTGCTACTACTATCATCTTGCACCTGTAGGTGTTCATTTTCTGGATGACTTTTGGTATGAGTGCTACAGGACAAAAGGCATAGCTGCCCAGACCCTCCTAGGGGATGTTTAATGCATCCATGTTCATAGCATTTGCATCTGGGACTGGTGAGACATAGATTGGTAGTTTGTGATTCAATTTGGTGGCAAACATGTCCACCATTGGTTTGTGCCAAACTTTGCAAATTAGGCTGAATATTTGAGGATGAAGAGACCATTTTGTCCTTCCTGGAGAGACTGTCGGCTATGACATTGAGGCAACCCTGAATGTGTCTGGCTCTTAGGAGTATGTTTCGAGGATTGCAGTAGGCCAAGATGCACCAAACCAGGAGACACATGTCCCAAGAATGTGTTCCCTCTTGTTTGTTCAGATAACTGACTACAGTGGCGTTGTCTGTTGCTATCAGAACCCTTTTGTCTAGAATTTTGTGTTGAAAGCTTTTTAAGGCCAGAAACACTGCCTTTAACTCTAGGACATTGATAAGAAGTAATTTTTCTTGATCTGTCCAATTGCCACTGACTCTCATGTTTTCTAAATGAGCTCCCCAACCCTGATTTGATGCATCTGTGAAAATAAGGGTATTGTGTTCCTGTGGATGTAAAGGACAACCCATTTTTTAAATTTTTAAAATCTTTCCACCACTGAAGATGCTTTTTCAGAAGGTTTGAAACAGGAATCTTCAGGTCTAGAGACTGGGGATACTGCCCGTTTGTTTTTAGGTACCATTGGAAAGGGCGCATATGTAACTGACCCATTGGTATTGTCTTTTCTAGGAATGCTAGTACGCCTATCAGGGACATAAGCAACCTTGGGATTGTTTGTGATGCGATCTCCATGTCTTGAACAGACTTTCCTAGAATTTTCAACTTCTTTTCGGTTGGAAAGACTTTTCCCTGTATCAAATCGAAATGGTAACCCAGAAAGTCGATTTTTTGTGTAGGTTCAAGCTCTGATTTTTTCGAAATTTATCACAAAGCCGAGTTCTTGCACCACATGGATGAGTTCTTTTGTCTGGAGCTGACACTGGTGTCTGGTATTTGCTCTTAACAACCAGTCGTCCAGGTATTGGTGAACTCCGAGTTTTACTTCTTTTACAATCCGCATGAACTCTAGGGGTGCCGTCGCTAACCCGAAAGGCAGAGCTTTGAATTGGTACGTTCGTTTGTCTACATGGAAACGAAGGAAGTGATGAGAATCCGGATGTATGGGAACGTGAAAGTATGCATCCTTCAGATCTATGGAAACTAGCCATTCCCCTTTTGTGACCGAGTTTCTGATAATCTCTCAAGTCTCCATTTTGAACGTACGAACATGCAGAAAACTGTTTAGGACACTTAGATCTATCACAGGGCGCCATTTTTCCCCGGGTTTTGGTACAAGAAACAATCTGCTGCAAAAATCTAGAGTTGTACAAACCTTGAGTGGTTAAATAGCCCCTGTTTTGACCATTTCTGAAACGCAATCTGTGGATTGTGGGTAGAACAGACTTGGCCGGATTCGATTGAGGAATTATCTGGTAACTGAACCTCAAGATTTGCACAACTCTTGGATGACAATGAAGGAGCTGCCATACCTGCCAATAAAACTGTAAACAGCCTCCATGTAATATAAGTTTGTAATAGTAACTTGCGTCTGCTGCCCCCACGTCTCGAGGCAGAAGACTGGTAGGGCTTCTTGTTATACTTGTCCTGTTGCCCACGAAAAAACTTGCCAGAACTGTGACAGCTGGAAGAATGCCTATCATCAGAGCAACTATTCGATTGGAAAGATCTCCATTTTGAACGTAGGAACATGCAGAAAACTGTTCAGGACACTTAGATCTATCACAGGGCGCCATTTTTTCCCGGGTTTTGGTACAAGAAACAATCTGCTGCAAAAACCTAGAGTTGTGCAAACCTTGAGTGGATAAATAGCCCCTGTTTTGACCATTTCTGAAACGCAATCTGTGGATTGTGGGTAGAACAGACTTGGGCGGATTCGATTGAGGAATTATCTGGTAACCGAACCTCAAGATTTGCACAACTCTTGGATGACAATGAAGGAGCTGCCATACCTGCCAGTAAAACTGTAAACGGCCTCCATGTAATATAGGTTTTTGATAGTCACTTGCGTCTGCTGCCCCCACGTCTCGAGGCAGAAGACTGGTAGGGCTTCTTGTTATACTTGTCCTGTTGGCCACGAAAAAACTTGCCAGAACTGTGACAGCTGGAAGAACGCCTATCATCAGAGCAACTATTCGATTGGAAAGATGCACGTTGCTTACCCTTCAACCTTTTGGGAGATCTGTCCTGCTTTTTGGAATTTGATCAAGGGTTGTAGGACAAAACAGGTCTGCAGATTTGAAGCCTGTCCTCCTCAGTTTATTCAAATCGTGTTCCTGCATGTGTGATGCACAGAATGGAATCCCTTCTTGCAAGCTATAAATTGCATGCTAAAGCAATGGAAAGATCTGTAACCGCTTCAAGAGCCTTGTCGAGAGAATTAAGGCATGCTGACTGCATTTGTAGGTGAGACAATAACTTGTCAGAGTCCTTGAAACCTTCGAAACCTCCCTGTTGAAGCAAATCCTCCATTGAAGTAGAGGTCTTGCCAATAGCCTTCAAAAACCAGTTCACATAAGACAGTATCTGAATGCTTTCTCTAGTCACTGTCTCCATAGAAGTATGCTGCCTCATGGGAATGTGGACAGAAGAAGGGACTGCTTTAGGGAATAAGGACCTGAAAGCATCCTGGCATTTGGGTGCAGAACTACTAAACTCCATGGTCGAGGATCTGTAGAACTTCGTAGGAGGTCTATTATATTGTAAGAAATTATCCGCATTCACTGGACTACACTGCAACCTCTCAGGTTCCCCTTTCTTGGGATTTCCATACGCTTTGGCCTCATCTCTGTAAAATGCCATCCAAAGGGGGCATGACCATAGGAAGGATCTGTTTTTTCTTGGAATCTTTATTTTTAGACCCAAATATTTTAGTGGGTTGATCAGAGGATCTTCAGGAACCTCAATCTGTAACAATTCCCTGACAGCAGCCAGTGTCTCTCTGTATGTCGGGTCTTCCTCCACTTCTTCGTGAGGAGATGGTGACCTCCTTCTCTTGTGAGAAGAAACACTAGTGGATTCATGCACTGAACTTTAGTCAGAAAACACCTTTTCACCAGACTCAAAAGTATGAAAAGAACAAGGCTGGTGGGGTGTAGGAAGGGATGAAGTGGAAGACGAATTCGCCTTCAAAGAAGTTATCTAGGACTGCATGTCTTCCAGTCTCTGTAATATCTTCAATAAAGAGTCCTCTACTACAGGCTGATTTCTCAGCTGTAGGGGTAGATGAACATCAGATTCTAGCCCTAATAGGGAGTCTTCTACTTCTTTAGATACCACAACCTCTTTAGATTTCTTCTTGGACTTAGATCAAAACTTATTCTTCTGCTCAGAGGTAAATTGTAAGCAATTAAAGCAGTCCTCTTCTTTGGATGTAACGCAGACATCTTGACCTTTTCCCTTGTCTCTGCAAGGGTAGCAAAAAAGGTGGGTATCCCAGTCATAAATTGGAGGACCACACCCTGGAGCATGTTTAGAAGACTTGAGCTGAGATTCTGCCATGATCTTCGCAGAAAAATTGAATGAAGATCTCTCGACAAAGTCCAACCGACAATGAGTAGTGCGCATGCACACCTGCCACTAACAACACACCTGCCACTAACAACGGGGTTCACCTCTTCGAACAAGAATAAATTTTAAATATTCTTGTTGGTCGCCGCGTTTTGCCTCCACAAAACCAAGTAAGCATATGTGAGGATAAGGTAAGGCTATTTTACGCAATAAAAAGTCAAAATTTTATACATTTTTGATTCCCCAGAGCATAATTTTGACTCTTGGGCTACCAAAAGAATAGGGTGGTGAAACCTCTGCTGAAGCAAGCTACTTGCAAAGTTTAAAAGAAATCCCAAAAGAAATGTGGCCTGTAGGTTGAACATAAGAAAACCTCTGTGGACGAGGACGAAGACGGTGCATGATCCATAGTATCCCCGCTTTTCGGGGATACAATTAGACTGGATTTATGACAAAATAATAATAGAAAGAAGACTTTGAAAGCAACAAGAATTTATTGATGAAAAAATGGCTGACATATATGAAAAAATACTTTACTTTAAATGTGTATGTTTAAAAACACTACTTTGTAAAAAAATCTATTTGTTCAACAGAAACCTAAAACATTGGGATTTTCACTCAAGAACTAGAGATTTTAGTGAGCTGTTTATAAAACAAAGTACAATGCTTTTCAGTGAGTACAGCTGCAAACATTATAATATTAACTTATGACAGCTTATGACAGATTAGCATTTTCAGAATTAAAAAAAAATTTCACTGGGCACTAAAACACCATTTTGTTTCCAAAAAATACACTTGTTTTACCATAGTTCTAATAAAGTTGTCCTGTAATAACTCACATTTTACTACTTTACACATAGCAGTACATTAAAATCAAGCCTAATCTCAAAATATTTTGGAAGATTTTGTGGAAGATTTTTCCAGAACAATTAACCAAACTGTACTTCTAGTATGTCAGGAATTAAAAGCATGTAGCTCAAAACAATGATGCCAAGCTTTTAAAAGCATGCATAGTACAAAGACTTGCGGCTGGCTGGTATTTTTGTATATTTATTCTGCTTTAACTAGTCCACTCTCAATAAGTGACAGAGATAACAACATATATATTAAAATATATCACATTAGACTGTTAGTTACACACCAAATTACAGTAGACTCTGTATAACTAGACACTTCAAATACACAGCAGTGGGTTCTATTGTCTTGTAATAAAGTCAGAACTGATATGATATACTTTGTCAAAATACACTAACAACAAAACCACAAGAAACAATTTTCATTTGAAGAATTGTCCAGTTCTCATCAGTTCAGTAAGTGTCTTCAGTATACATCATAGCACTCCGATTAAAATAACCTGGGACAGGTTTCACAAAAGGATTTCACTTAGACTTATTTAGACTTCAAAATTAAGATTTTTCTCTTAAACTAAGGCTAAGTCTGGGGTCTTAGATTTAGCGGATTTAACAAAGATCAGAGGGCTCAAAACATCCTCATTTGTGATCAGATTTAGAAATGTTTTTCACTTTAGAAAAAGGCTCAATTCTAAGTGTATTACCCTAATAAGTTGGTGAATATAAGTTTTTAAATCACCAAAAACTACAACGTTTATGGATGTTAGAGCCTGAAAACTAGTTCTACTTAATATGTAAACTGTGAGACAACTTTGAAAGTTCTTTCTACAGAATTTGAAATTCTGTCAGAAGTTTAGTTCTGTTACCACATTCTTATCAAATTACATAAATTGCTATTCAAGTCGTTCTACTTATACACAGTCCAGTGTAAACATTAAATAAACCTATATAAAAGTTAAAAGGACAACAGGAGTAAACATCAGACAAGATAGTCACATAAACAACAGAACAACAGATGACAGAGTTCCCTTATAATAAAATACAAAATTATAAAAATACTTACACTCTGAAACAATGCTTTGCAAAATTAAACTGTTTTGCAGAAACTGGCACAGAGTGGCAATACACAGCTAACAGCTAAAACAGTGATAGTGTATACAACATACACTTAGTAGCCTAACTTACACAATCATTCAAAAACTACTAATAAGTAAAAATGTAGGCATTATTTCCCATGAAAAAGTTGGAATTATAACAGGTATTACAATTTTTATGATATATATATATACATATATATCTAAAACCCGCCTTAAAATATATATTTACACTTAAAACACATTGTTAAACAGCATATAAAACACTAAAATAAACCAATTCTAAATAGCATAATTAGAAATTTATTTTTTAAAACTCAGCACAAACAGACAACAGGAGAATAAAATATTTTATTATTCATCATGCACATGTATTTGTCCAATATAGGGGGCCATGCAGACAGGGAGTAATATTCTATTTACTGGGGCCACTAAATAATAACAACTAGAGGATCGCTCGCGAAAAAAAAGATAATGTTTTCCCGAAAAGGATATAAAGGTGAGTGCTAAAGTATTAAGAAAATGTTTCGTTTCTAGCCTTATACTGTTGTGGCAACCAAAGTCAGCGCAATCTGCTCTATTTAGCATGGTTTTCAAGATATAAGCACTTTTGTGTTTTACAAAAAATTCGAAAATTCAAAATGTCCGCTATATTTGGCGAGAAAAAAATATTTTGAAAATTGGCATGGCTTCTCTGCAGAGATATCCAGCAGAGCAAAAATTCAAAATGGCCACCATTTTTGGGGAGACAAAAATTTTTGACAAGACCACTGCCGCGGTGTATATCTCCCGCCGAGCATTAAAGGAGAAGAAATAGCTTTTCCGAGATATTCACAATTTTTCATTTTCGTGTGTGAAAGCTCTCCCAAAAGTAGATGAATGAGTTATTTGAGAAAAATTGGCTATCTGCAATACTTTTAAGAGATAATTCGCATTTACTCATTTTGAGTAGGTGAGTAATTATCTACGGGTCTGAAACTTCACCATGTGAAAGCTCTCCCAAAAGTAGATGAATGAGTTATTTGATAAAAATTGGGTATCCGCAATAGTTTTAGGGATAATTAGCATTTACTCATTTTGAGTAGGTGAATAATTAGCTACGGGTCTGAAACTTCACCGAATGAAAGCTCTTTGGGATAGCTGCTCTACAGAGATACCCTGAAAATCAAAAATTTTGTCGAAAATGTAGCACAGTTTTCGAGATATTTTTGTGTTTTGCAATTTTTTCGCAAAAATTCGAAAATTCAAAATGGCCGCCATTTTTGGCAAGACAAAATTTTTTTTGAAAATTGGCATGGCTACTCTGCAGAGATACCCTGTGGGTCAAAAATTTCGTCGAAATCGCTCTATCTAGCAGGGTTTTCGAGATATAAGCATTTTTATGTTTTGCAATTTTGCAAAAAATTCGAAAATTCAAAATGGCCGCCAATTTTTGCGAGAAAATTTTTTTTGAAAATTGGCATGGCTACTCTCCAGAGATACCCTGTGGGTTAAAAATTTCGTCGAAATCGCTCTATCTAGCACAGTTTTCGAGATATAACCATTTTTATGTTTTGCAATTATTGCGAAAAATTCGAAAATTCAAAATGGCCGCCATTTTTTGCAAGACAAAATTTTTTTGAAAATTGACATGGCTAATGTGCAGAGACACCCTGTAGGTAAAAAATTTGGTCGAAATCGCTCTATTTAGCACGGTTTTTGAGATATAAGCATTTTTATGTTTTGCAATTTTTGCAAAAAGTTCCAAAATTCAAAATGGCTGCCATTTTTGGTGAGACAAATTTTTTTTGAAAATAGGCATGGCTACTCTGCAGAGATACCCTGTGGGTCAAAAATTTCGTCGAAATCACTCTATCTAGCACGGTTTTCGAGATATAAGCATTTTTGTGTTTTCCTTATTTGGAAAATTCATAATGATTAATTAATCATTAATTACTCAGCCATTTCTTAGCCAATCAATGCCAAAATCTAATGATTTCCAGATTTTAATAGAATGAATGTATTTGCCAAGTTTCAGGTGAATTGATAAAATTCCTTTCAAGTTATCATCCGGACAAGCTTCCCCATCGAAAAAAGACATTTTTGGTCATGTGACCTCTCTGATTGGTTGAAATGTCACTGCAGCATATTCAAAAAAAATCCCCAAGCCTACTGCCTAAACCTGCCAAATTTGAAAAGAATCCGCCTAACGGTTACAGAGTTATAAGGAAAACAAAATGCGGAGCCGGCGGAGCCTGAAAGTCTCCCATACACAAAACAATAATTGATTTGTCAACAGAGGCCACTTTTTAATTGCAGTGATGGTAAAAAGCTGTGGCAGGTACTGAATAGAATATTGAGTCGGTCAAATACCACTGTCCTCCTATCCTTTGTTGATGAAAAATCATTAACAAACAGTTTTGGTTCGTTTTTCATTGATAAAATTAAAAAGATCCGAGACACCTTAAAACACACCCAATCTAAGTCTCTTTACCCAGAAAAGGAGCCGCCAACTTTCAGTTCCTTTCAAGTTGTCACTGATAGCAAAGTCCTCAAGTTTATCAAGGAAGCCCCTTCAAAAACTTGCTTTCTACATCCATGTCCCACACATGTTGTGAAACAATGTATAGCCATCCTTCTTCCTTCATTGACAAAACTGGTTAACTTGTCCCTCAAAAATGGCATTTTCCCAAATCCTTTTAAACAGGCTATTGTCACCCCTCTCCTCAAAAAGTCCACCCTTTCAAAAGAGGACTTGAAGACCTATCGACCGGTGTCTGGTCACAGCTTCTTGTCAAAGTTGGTTGAGCGAATAGTGGCTGCCCAAATTAGATTCCACATGGATTCTCATGATCTTGGTAACATTTTCCAGTCAGCCTATAAGGTGGGGCACTCAACAGAAACTGCCTTGTTGTGCATCAAAAATGAGATTCACTTATCTCTGTCCAAGGGCATGCCTACAGCACTGGTGCTGCTCGACCTGTCCGCAGCCTTCGATACTATCGATCATGACACACTCCTTTCCTGTTTGTCAGCTAGGTTTGGCTTTGCTGGATCTGCACTAAAATGGTTTAGATCCTACCTTCAGGATCGTTTTCAGTGAGTCAAGATTGGTTCTAGTCTTTCAAATTTGTTCAAATTGAAGTTTGGAGTCCCCCAAGGTTCTGTCTTAGGTCCTCTTCTGTTTTCCCTCTACACAACACCTCTTGGTCAAGTCATCAGAAAATATACTGGAGTTAAATACCATCTTATGCTGATGATACCCAGCTGTTCATTCATTTATCCCCTGATGATAGTCTCTAGTCTTTTGACCGTCTTAAATCCTGTTTGAATGATATTCAGATCTGGATGTCTGAAAACAAACTCAAGCTAAACCCTGATAAAACAGAATTCATAGTCTTTGGTACCAAAGACAGATACAAATGGCTCAGTGACTCATTTCCTGTCAATATCCTGGGAAATTGTCTCTCTCCCACAGATGTTGTACGCAATTTGGGTGTTCTGTTTGATGCAAAGTTTTGTTTCACCAATCACATAAATTCTGTCATCAAATCTTGTTTTATTAGCCTCAGGGACCTTCATCATATCAGGAGGTTTCTTTCCGTTGATACATCAGTGGTGATTGCAAATGCTTTGGTCAGCAGTCGTTTGGATTATTGTAATTCTCTATTTCGCAGTTTGTCATCCCGTAATGCTACCAGGCTCCAATATGTTCAAAATGCTCTTGCACGGTTTGTCACCGGTGCTTCGAAGTACACTCACATCCAGCCTGAGGACACTTCATTGGCTACCCATCAGACAACGAATTACCTTCAAAACCCTAGTTCTGGTGTATAAATAACTCGCCAGTCTCCAGTATTTTGAACCATATCTCTCCTTGTACAAATCTGCCATGAATACAAGACGTTCCAACCCCAAAAATTTGTTCCTCCAGGTTCCTCATTATTGTGCTTCCATCCATAAATCAAAGGTCCACTTCAACAACAGTTTCTCATATGATAAAGTCAACTAAAAACCTACCTATTTCAGAAATCATTTCCACCTTAGCTTCTAACTACTGAACACCGGATTGCCTCCCAGGGTACGAATTGGAACATGTCTATAATGTCTTGATGATTTGTGCCTTACGAACTGGATGGTGTGCCTTAGAATCCGTAGATAGAGAGACTAAGCACTTGGACAACTGATTGATTGATTTAATATTTCCAAAACTATGTAACCTGCATCACTGGAAAAGTATTTTTACAGAGCTCTTCCCCATTTTCATTGCAGTACAATACATGCAGAGGTGCAACTCTAATAGTATGTTTAATGCACTCTATCTCTGTGTTAAAGACAGACTCTAGGTGCACAATCCAGAGAAACAAAGATCCATAATCATATAATAGTAGGGGTCAGTGCCACAAAGACCTGGAAAAAGTCAGAAAGTAGGGCGGGTATGCTTTTGCAAAGAGATAGGTTTTAACTTCTTTCTGAATGAAGAAAAAGAAGTAGCTGAACATACATTGTCAGGCAGATCATTAGAAATCTCTGGAGAATCCTACACAAAGCTGAAGATAAAGTGCTCAGTAGACTTATAATCATAAGGCATAGTGTTAAACCCTGACGAGATATCACAGATTTACAATCAAAGTTTTTATATTAACTGATGCCCCCTTTCTTTCTTTAACAATGGAGTAATTTTATTTATTATTCACACAAAAAGGTGGATAATAAAAATAAAACGTTCATCTTTAGATGTATATGGAAAAATATATAACTCGTGAAAATGAAAAATACTTATGCACTCATATAATACTGTCATCTTTATTTGTAGTATATTTTCTGTGTATGTCATTCAAAACATTTGCCAGCATAGTACGACCAGCAGTTCACTACACAATTATGTGTAAGGGTTGATATGTGAATGATTACCATTGAATGTTGCTCTCAACACATTTTATAGGTGATATCATGTTGAGAGAATGGAGGAAAGCAGTAAATACCCATTGGTCAAGACTCTGTACTGAGAACCATCTCGCACCGACAAGGAACAAGCAATGTCCCCACTACAGGTCATGCCAGGAATCAAACCCAGGAATAAAGAGGTGTGAGGGGAATTTCTGGAATTTCCGAATTTCAATGAATCATTCTGCTTTATTTCTCAGAGTCGTGTGCCAGTGTTAATATTTCACATGCTGCAGCACATTCCATAGCTGTTACTACTCTATAGTACCACCTGTATATATTATGAACTTTGCTTTTATTGCAAACATTGAGAGGTATATTTCACCAAGCAATCAGTTCACAAAACATGGTTACTTAACTCTTGTTACTTCACTGTTTTACAGTCAGAAAATCTCATTTATCCATTGTACCCTGTTCACACTTTGCTGACAATGTAAAATGTGTGGCTCTCTTACAAAACATCTGCACTTTGGACATATTTTGGGGGGAACTACAAAAGATTCAAAATGAGCAGAATATACTGGCTATAAACTTTAAAATGTGTCCAATGTAGGTCACATTTCATCACTGTTCTTGTACATATGGTCATGTCCAGCAACATCACCTGCATTGTAACTGTATGGTCCAGCTTCCCGTGAACTATGTACAACTTCATTTCACTGTGAAGACACAACTTAAAACAGCATATTTCAGTTTTATCCATTTAAACATGTACCATCACAAACATATCCCCCTTTACACAGGCAAGTGTGTGTGTGCCATTAAATTGGTAAATATCTTTTTTTCAGACTTAACATACAAATACACCACAAAGACAAAACTGTAGTCAATCCAGTGAGGCAGGAAAATTCTGGATAACTGTACATTGCTTTTCTGTTTCTTTGATCATACTTTTATGAGATAGGAAATATAAGCTAAGCACATCAGTTTACAACCTCCCAAATCCACAATAACACGTATATTTATATCTTATACACATAACATATTTCAATTGTTTGCCTCCTTCTATCATAACTATGGATACAATTGCCTCCCATTATTACAAACAAAATGACAAAAGCAAAAAAGCAAAATTAAAATTTTAATCTGAGTGGGATTAAAATTTAGATTACACTAAGGCAGGATTAAAAATGTACTTTCCACCTTGGTGGATTTAAACCCTCCCCCCCTCCTATATATTAGTCCTTGTGTCAGTGTGTAAAGGATTCTGTAAATGGTGAAACATGGCTATGAAAACATGGCTCTCATTTCCTCCATGGACTCATGTATGCTGCTTACAAACCTCTCTGCACTGGTAGACTCACAACTCTTGTAGCTGGTAACGTTGAAGTTCACTGAAATTACAATTACACATACTTTTTCTCTTTTTTCTGTAATATGTCTTACAGCAGCAATTGAGTATCCTGGTCAGATAGTAATTGTGTAATAAGGAGACAGGTGTGAGTATTGTAAATAACTCATTAGTGGTTGAAGAAATATTTGAGGCAAAGAAATCTTATGTTCCATACAGCTGGGCCTAAATCTCTGTTGGAGAGCTACTTTGTAATCTGGCATCATTCTTTTAAGTCTGTTAATATCTAAAATTGGAACTTAAATTCTGAATAGGCACCAGTGCCACAGGCCTCAATGGCAGATTGATGAAGCTGTTGGCAAGTCCAGAGAATACGGGTGAAAAGTTCAACCCACAGCCAACATAATAACAAACACAGAAAGGCCCAAATAAACTTGGACCAAACTATTATTTACAGCAGCAAAGCATTGTTAATGATAAATTTTACTTTTGTTTGAGGAAACTTTTCACATATACACTTACAAAAATCATCACCAAATATAACATAGCTGATTCCGTAACCGTCATGGCAAGCAGGTCCAAAGCCTCCATTTGTGTTTGGGTAATCGTAGTCTGCCCCATACTCAAACACTCGGGTAGGTGTCTGAGAAGTGGACAGCTTGTAAGGCATCTGCCATGGCTGTCAACACAGAACACAATGCAACATTGCTTGGTTATGTTATTTGTGGACAGTTTATTAGTCATCTCCTGTGGCTATGAAAATAGAATATAATGAAAAGTGCATGATTATCTTATTTGTGGACAGTTTATAAGGCATCTGTTATGGCTATGAAAACAGAATATGATAGAACATTGCTTGATTATCTTATTTTGAGGATAGTTTATAAGGCATCTTCTAGGGCTGTGAAGAAAGAATATAATGCAATATTGCCTGATTATCTTATCTGTGGACAGTTCATAAGGCATCTGCTAAGGCTGAGGTAACAGAATATATTGCAACAATACCTGATTATCTTATTTGTAGAAAATACAATATCACTCGATTATATTCATGTTTGTAGAGTAATATCCAGAAGTTGTCATTCCAAGTTCTGGGCATTGAAGTACCGAGTCAAAAGGCATGTCCCATAATCAGGACAAGCAAAGAAAGTATGTTGCAATGTTCTTGACGCTTGATGTTAAGAGAATTGTTACAAAAGTGCATCCTAAAGAATTGCACATATCTTAGCAACTACAATGTACACATATCATGAGGATGGAATATACCACTTGATTTTCCCTATTTGTGGAAAGTTTATCAGGCAATAAGGTTGTGGATGGAGACAGAATTAAATACAATATCCCTGAATTATGTTTAAACATCAGTGTACATTAGCATGTTGTACTGAATAATTTATATGACCAGATAAAGATCAACAGTTTAACTGAAGTATTATTTAGAATACAAAACACAAACTTTATCTTATTAATCTTACCTTATGTAGCAACAGAGCCAGCATACGTCTGTCACAATGCTTCCCACCCAGTTGGTATGTTACTTAATATACAGAGCCAATACAACTATATATATTTTATCTGAACCTTACCTTGTCTATGAATATGTGAGACATTTCCAGATAAAATTCCCTTGTAGTATACATCATATTTAACAAGTTTCTGTCAGAATGTATTCAAATGGCAGTATTCAAAAGTTATTTTATCTATAGCTCACCTTGTCCATGAATATGCTGGGTGTGTCCATGCCAAGTTCCCTGGAAGCACACATCAGAGCTAACAAGTGTCTATCACAACCTTTTCCAATGGTGGCATCCAGGCGGTACTTGGTCTGGTAAGTGATGGCTTTCTTCAGTAAGTCCCTACGTATTTCATTGGAGGAGTTCTTATCACACATTGACTCCACCCAAGCCTTTGACATTGTGGACACTGGATTCACAGTCTCTGTTCTTCCCAACAAGAAAATCCTACAATATTCAGGACCATATTAAGCATGGCTATATTTCACCACCCATGGTCAACAGATGTTCATATTATGCTGTATCATGGCCATTGGTTCATAACTTATGTATGTACTCATAGATGCCCTTGGTATGTTTCTACAGGAAATGATCTTAGTTTACCTCATGCAAAGTAAGACATATCATGCATGTGTGCCTTATAAGCAGAGAGTAGTAGTTTCAAATGTGTATCTCAGTTATTCCAGCTGTGCTCTCATTACCAGGATTAGCTTTAGTAGTGAAAGGTTCAACTAACCTAACTAGAAGAATGTTTTTGCTGACAAAAACGAAGCGGCCCTGATGAAAAAGAAGTCACCCATAAAAGATGTCAACATATGCATCATAAGCAATAGAAACTGTGAACTTTATTGCATTGTGTATGTTACTTGTCCCTATTTTCATCTTTAATAAGTGTGCACAATTAAATTGAGGTCAGCTGAACAATACAATAGCTGGAGATTAAAAACTCCATAATTTCACTGCAAGGTGGGCATAACTTCATTTATATTGGGACTTTAAGGTGACCATAAAATATGAATGTCCCTTTCTCATCCTTTATAAGTGCATAAAGTTTAGCTCATGTCAGTTGAACAATAAGATAGCTGAAGGCTGAAACTTCCTTTTCAACTGTAAGGTGACCATAACTTCATTCATATTGCGACTTTAAGGTGACCATAATATGAGAATGTCCCTTCAATATCAATATATGTTAGATATGGAAAAAGAAAAGAGCCAGACGGCTTTATTCAAATGTTATGACTTTAGGGGGGCCAAAATTATATTAACACCTATATTAACACCTTAAAGTCAGGATAACACTTTGGTTTGTCATCCTTTATAGGTGTGCAAAGTTTAACTGAGGTCAGTCGAACAATAAGATACTTGGAGGCTGAAAACCCCCTTATTTAATTTTAAGGGGGCTACAACTCCATTCATACTGAGAGTTTAAGGTGACCATAAGTATTATTTTTATCTACTTTAATACCAGTGATAACTTCAATATAAAAAAATGGAAAAAGAAAGGAGCCAGAGGATTTTATTCCAATTTGATGACTTTAAGCAGGCCATATATCCATTAACATTTTGAATTTAAGGTCACCATAAAGTCAGGATATTCCTTTGGCAAATCTTAATATATGTGCCAAGTTTGGTTGAAAAAAGTGAAAAACTAAGTGAACTGGAGGGCTAAAACCCCCTTTTTTGACATTAAGGTGACCTTAAGATTGCAGATACAGGGCTAAAACTTTGGCATGTGAAAGATTATCAAAAAGTAGCTGAATAAGTTATTCCAACAAAACGCCGAAATCCTAACCGTTTTTGAGATACAGACCATGTACCCATTTTTAAAAAATTTACAAAAATAAAACGCCTCCCATTCAGGTATCTATGGTGCGATTGATGAGAAAATCCTTTCCGAATTTGGAAATTTGGTCTAGAATGTACCAGATAAATTTTATAGCACAGGTGTGTGTGGTTTTTTCCGAAACGCGATGACGGGGTGTTTTGGAGTTATGCTTAAGGTTACCTTAAGTAAAGCTTAAGGTCTGCGCAGAGTATCCCAAAAATTTTTCCCGCCCCTATAGTTTTAAAGAAAGATAAGAAGGAAAGAAAAATTTGAAAGGCTAAGAAGTTATTCAAGGGAGACCATAATCCGGCGGCGGCAGCGGCGGTGATCAGTCGAACTTTGGTGAAAACAAATAAGCGTCCCTGACGGGCCGCTTAATTAATTTCAAAGAATACCACTTTAATTACAATTTTTGTTCTTTCCAACAGGAAAACATTGTAAGAAGATTCAAAATACAGTAGATTTTATATCTGCACTTGTAGAATCTGTATAAGTCATATTTTGGTTTAAATAAAAAACTGCAGTTTTATCAGTAAAAGTTTCCTTGGTTACATAGCATTATTCTTCTGGTCCCATGAGATTCTAATTTAAATGTATTTGATTTAGAAGCATGAGAAATCTACTTTCCTAGTGTCTTTATTTTATCTTAACTTTGCACTTTACCTCAGTGTAGACGGCTCATATGTCCTGACAAACTCTTTGTGCAGTTTGTAATAAGCCAGCTGCAGAATCATCTGGATGTAACCGTCTGGACTCAGCCTACATTTTTTCATGAACCTCTTTCCATACTTTGCAGGGCACAACCTCACTTCCACATCACTGATCTTATAAAAACAAAGGACAAAATTTTCACACAATCTAGTTTGTGAAAGAATCCAATATTAATAGAAAGTCGAATGTTTTTATGCCAAGCAGGAAAAAACATGTATTGACACATAACTGGGTTGTTTTTAACTTCATGCACCTGTGTAGGATGAGAACCTGTATGACTGTACCTTTACAATGTATATCACCATAAAATACAGAAGCTGAATATTTAGAAATCACTGCTCAAGGATAGAACCACTCATTCTTGTGTTCATATTTCATCATCCAGACACAAAACTGGTTGCAACAATGTACACCAAAAATAGTCTGGAATTTCAACTCACTTATTTGGGTTCTCTACTGTTTACTCAACCCAATGCATACATCACATTCCAACAGTTCAACTTATCAGAGAAGGAAGTTAGTGGCACTTGTAACTTACAAGACCACAAAAATGATGGTAAAATGAATGATCACAACCAGTAAATATTGTTAGACTGTTAAAAATTGCAATCTTTATATCTCTTGAACAACCACCTTCAAATTCAGTAAGTTCCACAGCTATTTCCAAAAGTCTCCCTGAGTAAAATGTAAGGCCTAAAGACAAAAACACGGGGGCATTTGTTTGACAAGAATATTATTAGCATTTGTACAATGCACTCAAGCATGAGTACTTATATGTACCATTTACCTATCTACACTGCCCTCATATAACGGTACCAATGTTGTGCCAGTAGAAGGTACCAAATGAAAGCCTTTAGAGAATGTTTGAAGTGATGTAAATACACCTAATGCCATACCAAAAGTGACAGATCTTTGACAGCTGTTGAGATTTCTTCCTCCATATCCTCTACTTCCCAGCACAACCTACAATCAAATGGAGAATAATCAAGTCAGATTTTCATGTAAAATGTCCTTTGGTTGTGTAAGAAATTGTAAGAAAAGCTGCTGTATGTTAGTAAAAGCAGAAAGACAGAAACCCATATAATTTTTTTTTCATTTAACAGTGATAGCCTCTCATTTAGAGTATTATAGCTTAAAATCTTGTTTTTGGTCTGAAATGGGTTTATTAAAAGGTGTTTGTTGTAGCCTGGGGATTTAAAGTGCGAAGTTGCTCAATTAATGAAAACTGCCTTCCCATCGTAATACAAGTCTCACAGTTAAATAACACCATCAAATAGCCTGAATAGGGCATTAAACCCCAAGGTAAACTTGGAGGGTGTATGTGGGAACATGATTAACTTACCTTTTTGGGGAACTCATAGGTCTGGGTTTTACTGATGTATCTCTCTTTATGTCTCCATTTTCATATTCCTCAAATAGCATGATGTACTCTGTGATACTGGCCATCACCTGAAAACAACGGGAGCAGCTAAACAACAACAAATGTAATAATGTCTAACAATTGACGACATATGCATATCAAACTGTGAAGAACTGACCTAAAGTGAAATAGAAACTAAAGTTCCAAGTTGGCTTTCACAGTCCTATATTGTTAAGGTCATACTAAAGCATCTGAATAACTAAAACATTGTCATGATTTGTATTGTATTTGTATTTATATTCAGCACAATATCTCCATGTACTACAGAACCCAAAGCGCTATATGTCCCATCCGACTGTACAAGTACATCCAACTCTCAAATTATTGACATTCCCCTTAGTGAAAGACAGAGGCTCAAGGATTACCATTTATCAATGTCCTTGAGGTTCTTTCACCTACAAATGGGGATAGGACCCAATGACAGAGGCCCGCCATTTTAAGTGGTCATCCAAGCCACTATGTATCTGCCTGTACCTGGGACTGAACCCACGTCCTCTGTGTTCCTAGGCGAGTGTATTACCCACTAGGCCACAGTGGCAGATGATCTGAAGTCGCAACTATAAAAACAAGAGGACTTGGAGAGCACATACCTTCACCAAAACACCTCAAATATTGCTTATGAGTGCAATGATAAGAAATCCTTTTAAAATCTATTTCTTGTGCCATTTTGTTGAGATTTCCTACCTAGACAGAGGTAATATGAGCCAAACGATCATTTGAAAAAAAAAACACCAATAACTACCTGGCCACTGACATCAGTGAAAATAATAGTTCATATTTTACAAGTAGATGGGAAATGCTGAAGATGTAGGTAACTTCCTTGACTCCCACTTCTCAGGTTTAGTGGATTCAAATTTTAGACTGGAGAAGTTGATACTAGCTTAGAAGTGTTTATGAGTTTACAGTACAAAAGTACAACACATAAGTATAAATGGTAATCCATCATTAAAACTGCACTGCATGACCTACTAAAAAGAGCTGCAAGCAAGAGTAAACACATTGAAACAACTAACTAACCATATGGAGGAAATAATCAGTATTTTCTGCATATATTCATGACCTGGATTCTAACCCATAACTACAGATGACATCAAAGGTCAGAGTTAGGACGTTATGTGCCTTTTTCAACAACTAATGCCCTCATGACATACATAATGTTACCATAACCTGAACTCAAGCCCATGACTATGAGGTGAGAACGACTTGTTTTTTCGTTATAAAACTTGATAACCACTAGGACACTGAAGCCCTTTTGGTCCACAGAAATACTCACCATTGCATCCAGTACAGTATGGTCTATTGTAGCTCCTGCTGCTGTACCATTGTCATAGATGGTAAATGTAAAGCACTTGTCAAACCACACATTACTCGCTCCTCCTGTCAGACTCAGCTCTGCTGACTCATCAAAAGTCTGAAAATAATAACTGAAGACAGTTAATGAGTCGGAAAAAGTCGTTAAAAATTTATTAACATGGTTTCATATGTACAACAAATACACAGTACCTGACCCAAGTTTGTGAATCACTATATATACATAGCATCCAAGCCATTTTTGTGAACGAAATAGATTATCGGTACATAGAATCTAACCCATTTTTTTAAATCATATACATGTATACCCTTAGGTATATTGCATCCAACCCATTTTTGTGAATTATACAGATCATATGTACACAGCATCCAATCCTTACCTTGGGTACTTGGTCAGACATACACAAAGCAAATGCTGCTGTTTCTATGTCATGTAGGATTTCTTTGTTGTTTTCCATCAGCTGTACTCTTTGCTGTGAACAAAGGAAAAGTGAGTCTTAACACCATGATACACATACCAATCGTCAACTATAAAGGCTATATCTTTCAGTGCTTTGATTGGTGAAATGTTATCTAAAATGAAGATCAGTGAAATTCAACATTTAAGGATTCAACTGCTAACTCACTGAAAATAAAAAAAAACTTAAAAATCATTATTAAGGCCATGATACATGTAA
Source organism: Sabellastarte sp. h YS-2021 (assembly GCA_964017235.1). Classification (NCBI taxonomy): domain Eukaryota; kingdom Metazoa; phylum Annelida; class Polychaeta; order Sabellida; family Sabellidae; genus Sabellastarte; species Sabellastarte sp. h YS-2021. The sequence continues at coordinate 147,109,187 of OZ024928.1, forward strand.
AATCATCAGCAACAGTTACTAAAATTCTTGCTTAAAACTCTGCTTATCATTCAGTACTTGGCCGATTGTTATATCTAAAATGTCAATGAGTGAAATTCAACACACTGAACTGTAGCATCTATAACCAATATCTCAAGTTTCTGTTCTAAATACATGTACACATCTGAAATTAGTAGACAATTCTCACACCTTACTAAATGACACAACTGAAGATGTCAAAATAAACTGATCATCAGCCCGTGACTAGTATATTATTTGTCACAGAATTTAAATTGCTTGTGCATCTTCATTTTACCTTCTGAGCAATTTTACTTTACCAGTACAGAATCCACCATATTTGTTAATTACAGGATATTTTCAACAAAATTTGAAATTAAATTAGCAGAGTTATAAATAGTTCAAGCGACCAACCCCCAAAACTAGTGTGTGTCCTTTTGTGATGAATTAAAAAATGTAATAATAATAGAAATTGCTGAAAAAGTAGTAGTTACTGGTTCCAGTAAAGTAAAAACTAGCCTTTATCATTGTTGATCGGTTAGCAAAGTACTTAAATCTTCAGCCTAGGGTGTTCTGAAAGAAGACGTTTAGTCAAATAGCCTGTCGGAAACACTTTTTGTATTTCTTTTTAATTACAACAGGATTCTGGGATGAATTTGTTTTTTTTTAACTTTGTGCCAAAAGGCATCAGATTAATGGTCCTCAAAGTGATTTTTAATATAACAAAATTACATTCCAGAGTCTGCTTTGTAACGATTATGTTCAGTTTCTTGCAAAATTATGCAAGAAAGTTTCTTGAAGTATTTGGGTCAAGGATAAATAATCAAAACGTTATTTGTTACAATAAAATTCAAATGAAAATTTAAGGAAGAAGCTAATTATGCTAATAAAGGATAGTATTTCTTGACCGGTTTACTTCAGTTAAAGCTACAGAAGGGTGTAACACAAAATGTTTATAGTCTTACAATGTGTCACTAGAATACACTGAACCCTCATCCTTATGCAAATTCTGATACTCTGAAAATCTGACTTTGCTAAATTTTTAATATGTCTCTCACATTTTGAATTCACTGTCAAACAATTTCAATGGACAATCATCAGCAATTTCATGATATCATTACTGACAGATAAAATATAGGAATATAGCATGAAAAAGCCGTCTAAACGCTGAATTTTAGACGGGTTGGCATGGTATGAGCACGAAGGCGAAGCCTCAGTGTTTAGATCATGTCAACCCGTCTAAAATTCTGCGTTTATACGGCTTTTGAATGCTATATTCCTATTCTAACATGACTGTTGAAAATAAAATACTTGAAACACTTGTAACCTTACAAAATTATCCAATTATCGCCGCCATGTTAACAGCCGTACTGTTGATGCTGAATTTTAGACGGCTTAGAAATCGCTCTCGACCAATCAGAACGACGGACACATCCGTGTCATGTTAGAATATTAGGTTAACATTATTATGTTTACAGTAGCAAATAACAAAATAAGTTGTGGGTTTTTTTCCACAGGGCCTCAATTCAGTTTGAGAGCTTCTTGCCACAGGTGTCAATTAAGGGGTCTTTTTCTGAAGGCTTCTTACCTACTTTTATTTCCCATGAGGGCTTTTTTCCTGGATACACTCTGTTGTTTTGGAGAAGTCAATGATGAGGATGCCAACACACCAAGACTCTGATAATATATCAGTGACATTGTCAACTGACAAAAAAAATAGAATAACCTCTGGTTGTTTACCTTAGCCCACAGATCCCTTCTTTGTGCAGTAAGAGCAGCCACTGAATTAACATTACCCAGACCTTTAAAAAGTATAAACATAAACTTATTATAATTACAGAATGCACTATATTTGAGAAGGCATATCCAACTACGCATAAAAACTATCTTTAGCTCACCTTTATTGACCAATTTTTGGTGTCAATTCATGTGATGAATGTAGTGACAGGTCTTTAAAACAGTGGAAGAATTTAAATTTCATAAGGCCAAATGATGATTGATTACCTTGTTTCGGGGCAATACTCGGCTTTATAAAAGCTGTTGCCATCTATTGACAGTTTTTTAGGATTAATATCCTCTAGATACAATATAGAAATTTATGAAACCTCTTGAGTCATTTATTTTAATTCAAACATCAAACAAATCGAGGGATCATAGTAACATATATTGTTACACTGAGGAATTACATTTATTCTGCAAATTTTTCATAATATCAAGTATGTCTAAATTGCTTTCCAATGGTAAATACCTCTATTATGTGAAAGTATAATTACCCTGTTACCTAAAGATTCTATATTAGAAAAATTAACTGATTCTGTGTTAACATGTAGAATTTTATAGTTAGAACATACTTTTACAACTCACAGTTGTTTACATAATGTGAAACTAATGATATGGAACAATGTTAGCTGTCTTACTTTGGGAAAATTCAATGCAACTCATAGAGCTCTAACAGGTGAAAATCTGTTTTAAATAGAACTTTACCTCTCTTAAGTAGAACTATATTCCTTTAGAAGTAGAACTTTATCTCTTTTTAAGTGGAATTTTATTTTTTTAAAAGTAAAACTTTACCTATTTTTAGGTAAAACTTTATTTCTCTAGAAGTAGAACTTTGTCTCTTTTTAAGTGGAATTTTATTTCTGTAGAAGTAGAGGTTTATCTCTTTTTAAGTGGAATTTTATTTCTTTAAAAGTAGGATTTTGTCTCTTTTTAAGTAAACCTTTATTTCTTTAGGAGTAGAGCTTTCTTTGATTAGAAGTAGAATTTCATTTCTTTAAAAGTAGATTTTTTTTTCTCTAGAAGTAGAACTATATTTCTTTCAAAATAGAACTTAATCTCTTTTAAGTCAAGTTTTACCATAAAGAATTTTTTCACTCTTAACCTGTTCTCTGGACATCCTCATTAAGTAGAAATATTTATCTAGGTCCTCTTACTTTTGACATAACAGGTTACATGTACAAGTACAAGTACAGAGACAGGTGTTACGACACAAAACAAACTAGACCTACGGATCAGAGAACCGATGCAAATTTGTATCCACTGGAAAGACCACTCACCAAAGCCAGTGAACCATCGTTTGACCTTGGAGCAGGGGCCAATGTTCAAATCTGACCACATCAGAAGATTACCAGGCCATGATATCCGATAATTTGGTTTCACATCCTCGTTTGACCTTGAAGGAGGGGTCCAAGGTCAAATCCGACCACATCAGAAGATTCCCAGCCCATGATTTCCATTAGGTTGGTTTACCACCCCAAACCTCTAGGACCAATAATAAGCGAGTTACAAGCAGTTTTAAGATTGGCTGTCCCATTTGACCTTGAAGGAGGGGTCCAAGGTCAAATCTGACCACATCAAAATATTCCCAGCCCATGATTTCCTATAGGTTGGTTTACCACCCCAAACCTCAGCGACCAATAATAAGCGAGTTATAAGCACTTTTAAGTGTGGCTACCCTCATTTGACCTTGAAGTGGTGGCCCAAGGTCAAATCCACCCACACCAGAAGATTCCCAGTCCATGATTTCCCATATGTTGGTTTACCATCCCAAACCTCAGGGACCAATAATAAGCGAGTTATAAGCACTTTTAAGTTTGGCTACCCTCATTTGACCTTGAAGTGGTGGCCCAAGGTCAAATCCACCCACACCAGAAGATTCTCAGTCCATGATTTCCTGTAGGTTGGTTTACCATCCCAAACCTCTAGGACCAATAATAAGTGAGTTATAAGCACTTTTAAGTTTGGCTATCCACGTTTGACCTAAGGTCAAATCCAACCACACCAGAAACTTCCCAGCCCATGATTTCCCATGTGTTGGTTTACCATCCCAAACCTCTAGGACCAATAATAAGCGAGTTATAAGCACTTTTAAGTTTGGCTATCCTCGTTTGACCTTGAATGAGGGGCCCAAGGTCAAATCTGACCACACCAAAAGATTCCCAGTCCATGATTTCCCATATGTTGGTTTACCATCCCAAACCATTAGGTTGGTTTACCACCCCAAACCTCTAGGACCAATAATAAGTGAGTTACAAGCATTTTTAAGTTTGGCTGTCCCGTTTGACCTTGAAGGAGGGGTCCAAGGTCAAATCTGACCACATCAAAATATTCCCAGCCCATGATTTCCTATAGGTTGGTTTACCATCCCAAACCTCTAGGACCAATACTAAGCAAGTTATAAGCACTTTTATGTTTGGCTACCCTCGTCTGACCTGGAAGGAGGGGCCCAAGGTCAAATCCGACCACACCAGAAGATTCCCAGCCCATGATTTCCTATGTGTTGGTTTACCATCCCAAACCTCAAGGACCAATAATAAGCCAGTTATAAGCACTTTTAAGTTTGGCTATCCTCATATGACCTTGAAGGAAAGGTCCAAGGTCAAATCTGACCACATCAGAAAATTCGCAGCACATGATTTCCTATAGGTTGGTTTGACATTGCAAACCTCTAAGACCGATAATAAGGGTCATATAGGTACTTTTAAAGTCCTCCATGTGGGTTATTTCAGCACTCTGTGGATGACCTTGAATTAAGAGCTTCAAGGTCAAATGTCTGCAAGGTTGTAGCGGACATAAATATCTGTCATACATATCACCTATGAAGAGATTCAACCTTCTTCCTATGAGAAACAGCTAACAGATAATTTTCAAACAAATGCCAGCGGCGGCCATCTTGTTTTCCAGAATGAGGCTAACTTCAGTCCCAGAGAAGCTTACCCCCTCAATGAAGATATCCTCCAAATTTGGTGAACCTAGCTGGTGCAGTTTTCCTCTGGGAGTGTTAATGCCGAAAATCTCTCTACGCGGCGGCGGCATAGCGAACGCTAAATCAAAGTATCCACCGGGTGCCTCCAGTGGATACAATTACTGAAATAATTACCATCAGCAACTGTTCTTATCTCTTTCAGCAGAATTTTTAGCTCTTCAGCAGTCAGTAAGGAGTTGTCTTCATAACGCAGGTCTATTTTAAAGAAATGACCTTTTCTGAAATGAACAAAAACTTCTGTATTATGCTTTATCAAAGTAACAGCCACAATTCAGGAAGTGATAAATGGATCAAATATCTTTAAAGGAACCAACTACAATGTAAATACAGCAGAACCTCTATCACGCAACCTTCTATCATTCAAATAGTTTAAAGTAAATCAAAAAAAGATCTCTTACAAAAAAGAAATGGAAGTCAAAGCCGATATATTGTGTCCATTTTAAAAGCTAAGGCCATATTGGGACAGTTATCAATCCAATACATTCCTTTGGTCTGAATTTGGAAACACAGATATGAGATATGAGTGTCAAGTAATTTAATGCCAAACAAAAGAATGGCAAAATGGTAGAAAATAGTGCATACACAGAGAAATGTGAAAATATGCATGTTCAAATGACTTTTGAAACTAGCAACATTGTATTGTATTTATCTCAGTACAATATATCCACATACTACTGGACTCAAAGCACTATATGACCCATCTGACTGCACAAGTACGGTCCAACTCTCAAGTTACTGACATCCCCTAACTGAAATATAGAGGCTCACGGATGACCATTTATCAACGTCCTTGAGGTTCCTTAGCCTGCCCTGGGGATAGGACCCAATGACAGAGGACTGTCATTTTTAGTGATCATCCAAGCCACTATGTATTAGCCTCTACCTGGGTTTGATCCCACATCCTCTGTGTTCCTAGGCAAGTGTCTTACCCACTAGGACACAGTGGCAGATTTTCTTTTATGCCCAGACATTCCTAGTCAGTTTGACACATCACAGGCTGTATTGAGGAAAGGTCTTGGGCAAGTTGTAGGCTAAAGCTGGCCATAATTTTACACAAAAATTAAGCCTAAGACATGGCTAAGACCTTTTGTGAATAAGCCCTTTGTATTTGTCAAATGTTTGGGGTTATAAAAACAGCAAACTCTTAACCACCATTCAGACAACTAGACATGACAAAATTAGATAAGAAGGTTGATTCAGACTGACAGCTTTTTAGACTAGGACACTGTATTCTGAAAAAAAGACAAGTGCTTACGTCTGTATGTATTCTATAAACTTAATGCTTATCACAAGTACATAAAATGACGTAAAGCAAAGAATTGATCGAGTAAGGAATTTGAAATTCACCATATGTGGGCAACCCTTAAATTTAAGACAAATTTATCAAAATTTCCACAGAATTTAAATACTGTTGGATCATTTAAGTCAATTTTTCTTCTCGATGCTATGAAAATAAAGTATGGATAATTTATCTCAACTGGTGATTTTAGTAGGGTCTCACATTGGAATAATGGATAAGAGCCACCATGTCAGATATGCCAGATAGCTGTCCTTAATAGGCCAGGCTTGAGGACTGTTACAAAGATCAAATACATCCTACTTGAACTAGACTAAGGACGCATATGTGGCCAGATGCTGGATGTATCCACCGACAAAGGCCAACTAACATAGTTTAGAAGAAAAACAGCATTTTTCGTTAATAAGCAAGCTTAAAGCACTTTTAAGTTTGGCTACCCTTATTTGACCCTATAGCAGGGGCCCAAGGTGAAGTCTGACCACATCAAAAGATTCGCAGCCCATGATTTCCTATAAGTTGTTTTCACATTGCAAACCTCTAGGACCAATAATAAGCAGGAGGGGCCCAAGGTCAAATCTGACCACATGAAAAGATTTGCAGCCCATGACTTCCTATAAGTTGTTTTCATATTAATGAGTTATTTGAGAAATACTGGCTATCTGCAATACTTCTAGAGATAATTTGCATTTACTCATTTTGAGTAGGTGAATAATTAGCTACAGGTCTGAAACTTCACCAAGTGAAAGCTCTCTCAAAAGTAGGCGAATAAGTCATTTGGAAAAATTGGGTCTGAAACTTCACCAAGTGAAAGCTCTCTCAAAAGTAGGCGAATAAGTTATTTGAGAAAAATTGGCTATCTACAATACTTTTAGAGATAATTCGAATTTACTCATTTTCAGTAGGTGAGTAATTACCTACGGGTCTGGAACTTCACCATGTGAAAGCTCTCCCAAAAGTAGATGAATGAGTTATTTGATAAGAATTGGATATCTGCAATACTTTTACAGATAATTAGCATTTACTCATTTTGAGTAGGTGAATAATTAGCTACAGGTCTGAAACTTCAAGTGAAATGTGTCCCAAAAGTAGGTGAAGGAGTTATTTGACAAAAATTGGCTATCTGGAATACTTTTAGAGATAATTTGCATTTACTCATTTTCAGTAGGTGAGTAATTACCTACGGGTCTGAAACTTCACCAAGTGAAAGCTCTCCCAAAAGTAGGTGAAGGAGTTATTTGACAAAAATTGGCTATCAAGCAGCATTAAACACTCTAGAAATATTTGGCTCCATGTCTGGATTAAAGATGAATGCAATGAAAACTAAAGTTATTTGGATTGGACGAAAAAGATTCTGCAAAGATAAGTTGAATGTAAGCGCAGTGCTTGAATGGGGCATCACAGAATTCAATTTATTAGGATAAGAATTTAATGTAGACTTAGACAGAATGAGCCAAAAGAATTACTTGGACGCCATTGGACAATCTAAGCAAATACTCACAAATTGGAAGAAACGTAATCTTACACCCTTTGGCAAAATAACAGTCATTAAGACTTTCATTATCTCGAAATTTAATCACCTCTTTATAGCATTACCTAACCCATCTCCAGAAACTGTAAAATCAATATCTGATATAATGTATAAATTTATGTGGGATGACAAACCAGATAAGGTTAATAGACATCAGATATGTAAAGATTATTTGCATGGAGGACTCAAAATGCTTGACTTTGAAAAATTCATAAAATCACTAAAATTAACCTGGATTAAACACTTAGTAAGGGATCTTGAGTCACCTTGGGCAAACCTAATTAACAGCCAGTTGAACTTTTCAAAGAAATTGTTTTCATTTGGTCCAGCTTGGTGTGAAAAATCAAAGATAGATAACCCATTTTGGAAAGATGTATTAAATCTTGGCTATATATATCACAAGAATGTCCAGTGGAAGAAGATTTGGATATTTTACATAGCTCTTTGTGGTTTAATAAAAATATTAGTCAGTATCCCCTATTTTTCCAACTGTGGCATGAAAAAGGAATAACATTCATTGCAGACTTAATAAATTCTGCAACTGGAGCCTTTTATTCAATGACTGAATTGCAAGAGATGTATAACCTTTCTCATGTCAATGCCCTAGATTATTATAGAATTAAATTACTTACTAAAGCATTCATAAGCAAAAATAAACCTGATATAATATATAACTTAGAAATGCTTAGGATATACTTAGTATTATCCATCTATTATTTTCTTGTGAACACTCTAAACATTTATGGAGTTCAATCTCCACTTGGTTAAAAATGAAACTTGATATCTCAATAATATTTACAATACAGGAAATTATCTTTGGCTATTTACAAAAAGATACAAATTACGACCTGATTAATTTGGTGGTCTTATGTACAAAGAAATATATATTCCACTGCGCTGTGAATTATAAAAAAGTAAACATCTTTGTCCTTCAAACAAGAATTAAACATAGTTTTTATGAATATATGACATTGCTCAAATTAAAAATTTCAAATGAAAAAGAAGTTTATAGGTGGAGCACATGGGAGCCACTTTTTTATAATGTGTAAAATGTTATTAACAATATCTATTGTGTAACATCGTTCGTAATATTAAAACTATTGTGAAATTTAAATGAATATATTTAACAAAAATTAGTTTCTGTTAACATTTGACTGTATATTGTTTTTTGTGGTGAAACATATACTATTATTAATTTGTATCAAAAGTATTTGAGAATATTGTACCAAAATGGAGAATGAAAAATAAAAAAATGCAAAAAAAAAAAATTGGCTATCTGCAATACTTTTAGAGATAATTTGCATTAACTCATTTTGAGTAGGTGAATAATTAGCTATGGGTCTCAAACTTCACGGAGTGAAAGCTCTCCCAAAAGTAGGTGAATGAGTTATTTGAGAAAAATTGGCTATCTGCAATACTTTTAGAGATAATTCGCATTTACTCATTTTGAGTAGGCGAGTAATTACCTACAGGTCTGGAACTTCAGCATGTGAAAGCTCTCCCCAAAAGTAGGTGAATGAGTTATTTAAGAGAAATTTGCTATCTGCAATACTTTCAGAGAAAATGCAGAATTACTCATTTTTAGTAGGCAAGTAATTTAGCCACAGGCCTAATTTAGACATAAAGCCTACTAATAGAATACTGTGGTGCACCCTGTAATATACCTTGCCAACTTGAGAAGGCTAGCTATAATCTTTTTTCGTTAGAGCGGTAATGGTGAAATCTCTCTACACACTGCGGCTATCCAGTGGATACAATGATTCACTCAACAGTGAGAACCTGAAAGTAGATATTGGTAAGCTATGCCATGACATAGAGGTCTGCAATTTCACTCTGTTATAGCTGACCAAAAATTATGTGAATAATATATTTAAACAAAATACTGTAAATGTAATAGTTTTCACGTTATAACTGATTTACTCAACAGTGATAAACTCAAAGTAGCTATTACTCAGCTATGCAATGAGCTACATGTCTGAATTTTTTCTATGTTATAGCTGACCCAAAATTAGGTGAACAACATATTTAAGCAAAATACTGTCAATGCAATAGTTTTCAAGTTACAACTGATTTACTCAATAGTGAGAACTTGAAAATAGCTATTGCTCAGCTATGCCATGAGCTATAAGTCTGTAATTTCACGATGTTACAGCTGACCCAAAAGTAGGTGAACAACATATTTTAACAAAATACTCCAAATGCAATATTTTTCAAGTTACAACTGATTTACTCAACAGTCAGTACCTGAAAATAGCTATTGCTCAGTTGTGCCATGAGCTACAGGTCTGTAATTTCACTATGTTATAGCTGACCCGAAAGTAGCTGAATAACATATTTACACAAATTTCTGTAAATGCAATAGTTTTCCAATTACAACTGATTTACTCAACAGTGTGAACTTCAAAGTAGCTATTACTCAGCTATGCAATGAGCCACAGGTCTGGAACTTCACTATGTTATAGCTGACTACGAAATAGGTGAATAACATATTGAAACAAAATACTCTAAATGTTATACTTTTGAAGTTATAAGTAATTTACTCAACAGTGATAACCTAAAAGTTGCTATTACTCAGCTATGCCATGAGCTACAGGTCTGAAATTTTACTATGTTATAGCTGACCCAAAAGTAGCTGAATAACATATTTATACAAAATTGTGTAAATGCAATAGTTTTCAAGTTACAAGTGATTTTACTCATGATGGAAGTTACTGAAATGCCCAAAAGTAGCTATTCCTCACTTAGCTATTGAGACAGACACCCAAGTTACTCACCATGTTGTAGCTATGAAAAAAGTATCTGAATAACATATTTTAACAAAATGCTCTAAATGCAACACTTTTCAAGTTATAAGTGATTTAGTGCATGATTTCATGACTTTTAATGCATTTTAGGCATTTTTGTCTACCACAGGCCTAATTTAGACATAAAGCCTACCAAAAAGATAGGGTGGCGAGTCCTCTAGCATACCAAGCCACCTGCCAAATATGAAAGAAATCTGGAAATAAATGTGGACTGTAGGTCGCTAACAAGCAATATTCCACATTTTAGACATTTTTGTCTACCACAGGTCTAATTTAGACATAAAGCCTACCAAAAAGATAGGGTGGCGAGTCCTCTACAATATCAAGCCACCTGCCAAATATGAAAGAAATCTGGAAAGAAATGTGGACTGTAGGTCGCTAACAAGAAATCTCTGCAGACGCGGATGCGGACGAGGGCGCGGACGACAACGATGATGAATCCATAGTATCCCCACTTCGCGTCGGGGATACAATTACTATATATAAGACTGACTATACATAATTCACTACTTTAAAGGTAATGCCATAGCTCAAAGAAATTGCAAATTTAATAAGTAAATTAAATTTTTATAAGTTAATACCCTATCCAATGGATAATTGCTTATCCGGTCGGCGCGGACCGGCCTGCCAAACGTCAGAAAAAGACGTCCTGTGTCTCCACCGGCTAGGCCGGCCCAGTACTGTGCACTCGCCAGGTGGCGTGTCGTACTTCCTTCCTGTCTAGACAGCGTGACGTCATAGCATCTTTTTCGTTGTCTAAACCTACTAAACCCCTAGTAAGCTGATAGCGGGGTCGGTGGGAGGGTCTTGTGTGTCCATTGGATAGGGTATTAACTTATAAAAATTTAATTTACTTATTAAATTTGCAATTTTATTGCGTTAATACATCCTATCCAATGGACAATTGCTGAATAACTACCGCTTGGCAGGCGGGTAAGTTACTAGGGACTAGGTTGAACTCATACTAAAATAATGAAAAAATTCCTTTAAGCCGGGAAAGACCTGAGGTCGGTAACCCTTAAGGCTATGGTCGAATATCATCATCCGGTTACAAGTGTTGAACCGTCAGTCGACCTCGCCCTCCCCCTCCCCTTTTTTAAACAGACCTGCTCTGAGGTAGGGGAAGAGAGGGATGAGTTCAGTCCATAGAATAACACTCCCGAAGGAAGCACTTCCATTTATTGTTTTTTTTTTTTTGTTTTTTTTTTTGTTGCTTCTTAACTATAGGCAAAAGGGTGTAAAACTATTAACATATATACAGATCTCCTCTATGCACTGGTTTGTTGGTGGATTTGTTGAGCCGCCACAACAGGACCTAGATGGTAGAGCTCTGAATCGGCCCAAGCCACATCCTTCAGATAAAACTGAGTGAAGGTATTATGGGATTTCCAGTGGCAGGCTGACAAGATCTGTTCTAAGGACATTCCAGACTGAAAGGCCTTCGAAGCAGCAAAGGCCCTGACATCATGGGCCTTAACTTGATGCAAGGTGTGATCTTGGTGATCAGAGAGCTCATAGTATAGGATCACAGTTTGTTTGATCCATGAGGAGATAGTGGCCGGTGTAATGTCTTTATCGAAACTTTTCTTGAAAGAGACAAAGACTAACTCTTTACCATGCCTAATGTCTGAAGTCCTGTCCAAATAGTAGCGCAAGGCTCTGATAGGACACAGGGATCTGTCAGACTTGAGGGACTTATCCAGAGTAGGAGCCAGGGCTGGTATGACCACAGGGGCTACACTATTTGGACCCTCTTTGGCCAGCTGGTTCTTGGAAAGAAAGCTGGGAGATGGAAACAGGGAAACCTTAGACCAGTCCGACTGGTGCCTGATGTTCTTATGCTGCCAAGCATGGATCTCACTCCTTCTTTTGCCGGAACCTAGGGCCAACAAAAAGGCAGTCTTGAAAGTAAGATGCTTCAAGGATGCCCCTTTAAGAGGCTCAAAGGGAGCCTTCGTCAGCTGGTGCAATACCAGGGAAAGGTTCCAGGAGGGTATACCTCTACGGCCTTTGGGTCTATCTCTGTGGAAACTCTCCAAGAGACGAGTGCGATTATTGTCCTTGCTGATATCTAACATAGTACTTCCTAGTTTGTCAGCAATGGCAGACCTGTAACCATCAATGGTACTCGGCTGTAACTTCCTGTCCTCAAAAAGGTGCATCAAGAAATCAGCGACTGATTTCAAAGGGGGTGACCTGAAGTCCACCTGATGAGAGATGCACCACTTTGTAAAAACGGCCCACTTTGCCTCATAGACTGATCTGGTAGATCTTCTTTGAGGAGCCTCAATTCTTGTTGCCACTGCCTCAGAGAAGCCTTGTTCTTTGATTGCTGTGGCTCTAGGAGCCAAGCATGGAGATTTAGATTTGACAGGTTCGTGTGAGGGATCTGATTGAAGGGCTGCGTCAACAGATTGGGCAGGTTTGGTAGGCTGAGAGGAATCTGGCTGGACAGAACTACTAAGTCCCAAAACCAGGGCATGTTGGGCCACCCCGGAGCGATCAGAATGAGTTTCTGACAAGGGGAGCCCAGTAGTTTTTCCACCACTTTGCCCAGGATGGCTGTAGGTGGGAAGGCATAGGCATCCAGGTCCTCCCATGGTAGGGTGAGTGCATCCACTGCTATAGCCCGGGGGTCCGGTACTGGAGATACAAACTGAGGTAACTTGTGGTTGAATCTCGTTGCAAAGAGATCTATTTGAGGCTGGTGCCATTTGTTGCATATCCTCTGAAAGATCTCGGGGAGGAGGGACCACTCTGTCTGGATGGTCTGACCCAGCCTGGATAACTTGTCCGCTATCACATTGAGATGACATGGAATGTGGCGGGCTTTTAGAGTCACTTGTCTCTGGGAACACCAGGTCAAGATTCTCCACAGTAGGGCACATAGAGGGCCTGACCTCATGCCTCCTTCCTTGTTTATATATGCCACTACTGTGGTGTTGTCGGTTGCCACTAGAACTATCTTTCCTATACAAAGATCGTGGAATTCTTTTAAGGCTAGGAATACTGCTTTCAGTTCCAGATCATTTATGTGCAGTTTGCTTTCCGGCACCGACCAGAGGCCTCTTGCAGTGCGCTCGTTTAAGTGAGCGCCCCACCCTTCTTTTGATGCGTCTGTAAATATCTGCAGAGCGTGTTGTAAAGGGTGTAAGGCTTGTCCTTGGAGCACATTGTCTTCCACCAGCCACCATTGTAGGTGGGGGTGCAAGGACGTGGGTAGAGGGATAACCTTTTCTAAAGATTCGGGTATTCTCCAATTGTTTTTGAGGTGCCACTGTATGGGTCTCATGTGTAACCGGCCAAGGTGAACCTGTTTTTCGGTGGCTGTTAGTAGGCCTATCAGGGACATAAGCTGCCGGACCGGACAGGCCGGTAGTGATAAGAGTGTCTTTATTTTCTCTTGAAGGCTCTGCCACCGGTCCGGTGTCGGTCGGACCCGGCCAGACCTGAGGTCGAACTGGTAACCGACGAAGTCGAATACCTGTTTGGGTTCCAGTTCTGATTTCTCTACATTCACCAGCCAGCCTAGGTCCTGGCAAATCTTGACTAGGGTCTGTGTATGTTGGAGACAAGTACGATGGGATGTGGCTCTGACCAACCAGTCGTCGAGGTACTGGTGGATCCTTATACCCTTGCGAGTTGCCATCAATTTTACTTCTTTTGCTACCACAGTGAACTCCATGGGTGCTGTGGACAGACCAAATGGGAGGGCCCTGAACTGGTATGTCCGACCCTGGACATGAAATCTCAGATATTTCCTGGATTGTTCCTGTATTGGTATGTGGAAGTAGGCATCTTTGAAGTCTACCGAGGTTACCCACTCCCCTTGCCGGAGGGATGTTCTGATGGTTTCTGGTGTCTCCATCTTGAATTTGTCCACTTTTCTAAAGGTATTGAGATGGCTTAGATCTAATATCGGCCTCCATTTATTGTTGGGTTTTGGCACCAGGAAGAGCCGGTTGAAAAAACCTAGAGATGTTTGATTTTGAACTAGTTCTACAGCGTTTTTGTCTATAAGCTGCTGCAATGCCTCCAACAGGTAGCTGTTCCTTTGGGGATTGACGTACAAACTTACGACAGTGGGGGACCGGGAAAGATTCGGTCTGGTGCAGAAGGGGAGGGTGTAACCCTCTTTCAAGATCTGTACTACTTTTGGACCGGCACCCAGATCCAGCCAAATTTGCCAAAATTTCTGAAGTCTGGCCCCTACAGTTTGATTTGGTACAACATGTGTGACATTTATTGCAGGAGTTACACAAGACAATGGAATGACAGAAGAAGCACTTTTGACATACTTTAATTGACACTTTTTGAAAATTACATCTGACAAACCGGGACTTAGGCCTTTCTTTTGTGGTGGCCCGGTTGCAGAAACTACATGAGAAACAACAGGAAAGTTTACATGTCTTTGCATTAAAGTCTGTCTTGATCTGCTCCGGGCCAACAGCCATACATGGTACACGTCTAAACATTGATTGTCATTTATACGACTGTTGGCCCTTGGCTGGTCGTGAGGAAAAGTTCCTCCCTCTGCCACGTCGTTGTTGTTTCCTTCCTATATTCTTCCAAGCCTGTCTGTCGGGACCGACCTCTGACCGACCTTCCCCTTTTTTCTCCGGCCTTTCATATGGGTGAAACCGGCCTTTTCCCTTGCCTGTAGACTGAGACTGATTCTTGGAATCATAATACGCAATTTCTTCCTCGGCCTTCTTAAGCACAGGGTCGGGGAACAACATTGAGAGTTGAAGAGGAGATGAACGTAAGGCTGCCAAGGTGTCATGTTTAATACCATTCTTCAAATGGGACAGGTATGCATCACGTCTGATAAGGGTAAGATTACCCATGGTGACAAACACAAAATCGGTCAGATGTTCCATGGCTTTTGCTGCTGATTGTGTGATACTAGAGTTAAATTCAATCAAATGTTGGAGTTCCTCTAGGGCTTCTGAGGACTTTGTCGAGCTCTTCCCTTTACTCTCAAGTCGGACCGACTTCAACTGAGAGGTCATATCCTGTTGTACCCGGAACATACACCGATTAAAACTGGCAGTCTGGTTACATATGACAGTTGCTTCCTGGGCAGTTTGTTCCCATCTCCTTAGTGTATCCTGAGAGATACGACGTGAAGCAGGCGGGGTTGAAGTCATACTGGTCCTCCTTGCAATTCTGGTATAACTGCTGTTCAACTTGGAAGCAGAAGTATTCCAGCCGGAAATATCCTGTGAATCAGATTTCTGTGTAGGGCAAATCCCGTACCATTTTGCCTGAGACTTAGCCGGCCTTAAGAATTGGTCCATGGAAAGTCCGCCGGCATCTGAAGTTCTAGAGGGGTAACCCTCCACCAAGCTCACATTTAACTTAGAAAGTTTCTTGCATAACCATTCTTCGGTTGGCATTTGTACGGAGACTTTGCTGGGTGCTGGAGTTTCGGGGCCGGCGAAGGGATTGTCATCAGAAGGATTGGAGCTATCCACATCCGGCACATGCGACCAACCCATATAGGCACGTATTCCATGCATAGTTTCACGGTACGTCTGTTCCTCTGAAATAGTTTGTTCTACCTCCATGTCAGGGTTGTCGGATAGGTCATCTTCTTCCACAAAGAGTTCAACCCGGGCTGGGTCGGAATATTCACTGTCCGAAGCGGAATAGTCACTAGATACACTGTCCTGCTTAGCAGACTTTTGAAGGGTCGGTGATACAGTACCCGACAGGGAAGAAGGCTGAGGTCGGTTGAGAGACTGAAGGGGTCGGTCGGAAGAAGATTTGCCGGTTGACTGTAGACCGGTGAGAGGGTTGTCTGAACCCGTGTGTCTTGAAGCTGTATGAGAAGGCTTACCGGCCGACAGGTGCTGAGAAGCTGCCTTTGAGTCTGGGCCAGTGCGCCTTGAGGAACCATTACCTCGTGTTGAAGAGTCAGTGACAAGCTTACCGGTCGACTGGAGCTTTTCAGCTTCCTTATTGTCTGGACCAGTGCGCTTAGGAGAATCTGAAGTCACAAACTTACCAACCGACAACTGTTTCCCAACAGGGCTGTCTGGGCTGGTGCGCTCTACGTGAAGTCCTGAACTAGATGGTTGAAAGAAGGGTTCCACATCCTTGCCCACATTGGAAGGGGGTGAGTGAGATGGCGGAACTTTAATGTCAGGAGAAAATGAAGGTGGGAAAGATTTAGAAAGCAGTAACGCTTCTAGGCAGTTAAATCTTTCGGACCACTTGAGATCCAGTTCAGTGATCTTACCGTCCGCAGAGGAGGCAGTAGATTTCTTTGGTTTTTCTTTCTTCAACTTCTTTTCTGGTGGGAGAGACGGGGACTTAGGAGGTGAAGTTCCGTCTACTGGTCCAATTACTGAAACTAAAGACGGGTCCACTAGGGACTCAGAGTCTTTAACCACATTGTCAGATTCCAGCTTCTTGGCATCCCGCTTCTCTTTCTTGATCTTATAAGATGGGGTGGCTAACTGAACCTTTTGTTCTGGGGTTAAGGCATTGCAATGAACACACTCAGAAGAGTCCTTCTTCTCCACACACGTGTCTTTGCCTTTATTCTTATCCCTACAGCGGGCACAAAACTGATGACCATCGAAACTGGCCATAGCATGGCCACATGCACCCCTCTTTTGTCCTGGTGAAGCTAGTTTATGTTCTGACATGATAGAAATACAAATAACAATCAATATCCACAAATATAAGCAGATAAGATGAAAAAACTGGCGAGAAGAAAATATCCTTGTGCACAGTCACGCGCCAAACGAAAAAGATGCTATGACGTCACGCTGTCTAGACAGGAAGGAAGTACGACACGCCACCTGGCGAGTGCACAGTACTGGGCCAGCCTAGCCGGTGGAGACACAGGACGTCTTTTTCTGACATTTGGCGGGCCGGTCCGCGCCGACCGGATAAGCAATTGTCCATTGGATAGGATGTATTAACGCAATAAAAACCATATTTTCCTACATTTTTAGAACTAATTCACACTTACTCCCTCACTTTCCTCTTATTGTATATGGTAGACTCAGAAAGGGAATGACTATAAATTGTGCGATGTTGGCTTTCACATTCTATGTGTATTTAATATTTCATTTGGGTTTGTGGGTGAAATAATTTCCTCACTGCATAAACTTTCCATAAAATACACTCACCTCATTACCACAATGTGGCTATGTCCTGGATGTCTCTCAATTTCGTCTATGAATTCTTTCGGAACTCGCACAGTATTAAACATGTACCTGTAATAGGCAGAATCATATCTATGGATAAAAATCAAAACTTAAATGTACAAGAATTATTCTTACATTAAAGAGTTTTTCTCTAGTTACTGTGATAAAAAGTACTGAGAATTACTTCCATTTAAGCAAGTACAGTATGAAACTTTATATATGTATTGTAATATCCTCACGTATATCAGTTCTGTTCACAGCTTGGCTTCCGGGGATTCCTCTTTAGCTGAGCTGATTAAAGAGTTAGACTTTATTTATTTCTGTGTGTAATCCAAAGTCCGTGGGATCGACTCCCAGCAGAACCAATCAATAATTTCTCACTTCCCAGCACAGTATAAAAATGCCATTGATTTTTATTATTTACCAGAGTTACCAGTTGGAAGACTGTATACAAAGTATAATAATGTTTTTACCAAACTTTTGCAAAATTATCGAGAAAGTATTCTCCTTAATAAATGAAATACTTAGTATATGCAGGTCATTTGTTCATACTTTCATATTTTTTTATTGTGGGGGGATATCTTTGTGACATTTTTAACTTTGCAAAATTTTAAGAAAAGCATCTCTAAAGTAGGTAACATTTTACTTTCAATTTAACCACATGACAAGAAGTATACAGAACCCATGAGATGCTGCCAGATGTAAGAATTTTCATGCAGTTGTAGAAGGGGCAAAAATATATATATCATTTGTTCATGATTTTTTATGACAAGAAGGCATCTCTGTCAGTTTAGATTGGAACTTATTACGAAAGAGCAGTTTCTCTAGCATTAATAAAAATATAACTAGAGATTGCGTCTCGACGCAGTATATCCCCGGACGGGACATAGTTAAGGCGTGAATGTGTCGGGCTTGAGCCTGTTTCCTGGAGCAACAGGTCAGGATTCTCCACAGTACCAGATTACTTCCAAAAGCTAATCACTAGTTGTTTCACTTATATCTGTCTTTAAAAATTACATTTCATGGATCCAGAAGATCCATATAGTGATCCGGATCGCTTCCAAAACTCAATCATTTCATCCTTTTACCTTTTCAGACATATTCTAAAAATTTCATCGAAATCCATCCATAAGTTTTTGAGTTATCTTGTACACAGACACATCTGGCAGCCTGGATCCACATGATCCAGACAGTGATCCAGATTACTCCCAAAATCTAATCACTTGTTCTTTGTCCCATTTAAGACATTTCCTGAAAATTTCATAAAAATCCATTCATGACTTTCTGAGCTATTTGTCTTTAAAAATTACATTCACGGATCCAGAAGATCCAGATAGTGGTCCAGATCACTCGCAAAATTGAACCATTTCTTCCTTTTACCACTTCTTCCTTTTACCATTTGTAACATATCCTGAAAATAGTAAAATCCATTCCATGATTATGTGCAAGCCTGGATCCAGATGATCCAGATCACTCCAAAAATGTAATCACTTGTTCCTTGTACCATTTAGGCCATTTGCTGAAACAATCCATCCATAACTTTTTGAGGTATCTGTCTTAAACAATTACATTTCATGGATCCAGAAGATCCATATAGTGATCCGGATCACTTCCAAAATTCAATCATTTCATCCTTTTACCACTTCTTCCTTTTACTATTTGTAACATAGCCTAAAAATATCATCAAAATTCATCGTAAAATCATGTTGCAGGCTCGATCCAGATGATCCAGACGGTGATCCAGATCATTCCAAAAGTATAATCACTTGTTCCTTGTACCATTTAGGTCATTTGCTGAAAATGTCATCACAATCCATCCATAACTTTTTGAGGTGTGTCTTAGTACATTTCACGGATCCAGAAGATCCATACAGTGATCCGGATCACTTCCAAAATTCAGTTATTTCATCCTTTTACCTTTTCAGACATTTCCTGAAAATTTCATCAAAATCCATCCATAAGTTTTTTTGCTACAATGTACACAAACACATCTGTTAACCTGGATCCAGATGATCCAGACAGTGATCCAGATCACTCCCCAAATCTAATCACTTGTTCCTCGCACCATTTAGGTAATTTGCTGAAAATGTCATCACAATCCATCCATAACTTTTTGAGGTATCTGTCTTATTACATCTCATGGATCCAGAAGATCCATATAGTGATCCGGATCACTTCCAAAATTCAGCCATTTCATCCTTTTACCTTTTCAGACATATCCTGAAAATTTCATCAAAATCCGTCCATAAGTTTTTTTGCTACAATGTACACAAACACATCTGGCAACCTGGATCCAGATGATCCAGACAGTGATCCAGATCACTCCCCAAATCTAATCACTTGTTCCTCGCACCATTTAGGTCATTTGCTGAAAATGTCATCACAATCCATCCATAACTTTTTGAGGTATCTGTCTTATTACATTTCATGGATCCAGAAGATCCATATAGTGATCCAGATCACTTCCAAAATTCAGCCATTTCATCCTTTTACCTTTTCAGACATATCCTGAAAATTTCATTAAAATCCGTCCATAAATTTTTTAGCTACAATGTACACAAACACATCTGCAACCTGGATCCAGATGATCCAGACAGTGATCCAGATCACTCCCCAAATCTAATCACTTGTTCCTCGCACCATTTAGGCTATTTGCTGAAAATGTCATCACAATCCATCCATAACTTTTTGAGGTATCTGTCTTTAAAAATTACATTTCATGGATCCAGAAGATCCATATAGTGATCCGGATCACTTCTAAAATTCAACCATTTCATCTTTTTACCTTTTCAGACATATCCTGAAAATTTCATCAAAATCCGTTCATAAGTTTTTGAGCTATATTGTACACAAACACATCTGGCAGTCTGGATCCAGATGATCCAGACAGTGATCCGGATCACTCCCAAAATCTAATCACATGTTCCTCGTCCCAATAAGGACATCTCCTGAAAATTTCATCAAAATGCACCCATAACTTTTTGAGCTATCTGTGTTTAAAAATTAAATTTCATGGATCCAGAAGATCCAGACAGTGATCCGGATCACTCCCAAAATTTAATCACATCTTCTTTTTACCAATTTGGACATATCCTGAAAATTTTATCAAAATCTGTCTGTCAGTTTTTGAGTTATCTTGTTTACAAACAAACAAACAAATAGAGGGCCCAAAATGACCCTGTGTCAGGTACTTTGGTGTGTCAGTGGATGACCTTCAACGAAGATCTGTAACCAGTCAGCCTGGATGCTGGTACTCCGTCATGTACTCAACCTCAAAAGCCATTTTCAATAGTTTCCACGCAATGTAGTCAGCATTAAGTGTGAAAATATCTCCAAATATGCCAAAAATGACCCTTGGTCAGGTACTTTGGCGGTCAGTGGATGGCCTTAAATGAAGATCTGTAACCAGTAAACCTGGATGGCAGAAGTCCATCATGTACTCAACCTCCAAAGCCATTTTCAATAGTTTCCATGCAATATAATCAGCGTTAAGTGTGAAAATATCTCCAAAAAGGCCAAAAATGCCCCTCGATCAAGTACTTTGGCGGTCAGTGGATGACCTTCAATGAAGAGCTTCAAGGTCAAATTTCTGCATGCTTATAGAGGACATATATATGTATTATATATACCAGCCATAGGATGATCTAACTTTCTGTCTTGGAGAACTGGGCCAAAATGTGCAAAAATGGCCAAAATCTGACCTTTGGGTGACCTTGAGATTGAAGGTCAAGGTCACAAAACAATAGCGTTCGTGGCATTGCCCATATATACCCACATACCAAATTTGAAAGTTCTAACTAAAATATTTTTTAAGTTATCGCGTCCAAAAGGAAATCTCTGCGGCGGCGGCGTGACCGTACTGAATCCTAAGTATCCCCGACTTTCGTCCGGGGATACAATAATGCAACTACAGTTAAACAAGTATAACACTGTCTGTTTTTTAATTAAGAAGCTTATGAATGAAAAGTCTTAAAAGCATTGTCATGGCAACAGCCACTCCTAGATACTCCCCAAAATCTAATCAGCGCTATAACCCCTTGGGTGATAATTTGTGAATGGGTTTATACTGTATAACTCCCACATAGTATACAAGACACAACATTCTTAAAAGCATTGCCATAACAACACTGTTGTCAGATACCCCCCCAATACCTAAATTACCTCTATAACCCCTTGGACTAAACATATCCTGAAAATCTGGTAAAAATCAATGCATGGGTTTATGCTGTGGAACACCCACAAATTTCATACCCCCATTGTCCAGATTGTGCAAGGAATTACAATAATCCCACCCCATAAATGCTAGGGGTAAATAAAAATATGGTTCCATGTTTGAATTTTGCCAACTCTTACCTGCAAAAAGACATTATTTTCTCTTATTGACACAAGTACACACTTTACTGCCAATATGCAAGTGAACACACACCTGTAGCCACTCATACAGAGAGGAATGATATCCTGTAACACCACTGGTGGAAGTTTGTTCTTCTCCAACAGGTCAAAGAATCTGAAAGAAATGTAAGATAATGCAGCCTATACCACCACTCTTATAAAGTAAAAAGTTAGTCTGTCCTTATGTCCAGTGTTTTGTGGTAAGAAAGAAAGTCCAATAACAACAGAGTCATACAGACCACAAACCAATGCAGAGCAGTTGTAGAAGATTTCAGCTTTTGACCTGTGATAAGTTTTATAAATATCCCGGTTAAAATTCGAACCCTAACAGCAGAAGTGGTTGGTCAAAGTTGTAAACTACTTATCTTTGCATCTCAGTTGTATATGAAAGACATATTTCAAAAACAAGTGTACACAGACACCAAAGCTACTGATGACTAGGGTTTCTGTAACACCATCTATGATGTAATATTTTACACTACACCTGCCTACCAATTGCTTATACTGAGATAATCTCATTCAAAAGACTCTAAACCACTGCTAATTATTGCTAGCACAGGACTTTGAAAGACAGGTCACCTGCTTTAGAATGAATCATGGTTTACATGTTTTTATAGTCTGTCATTTGCAATACACTTGTATTAGTGCTAATACTAAATGCAAAGATATCAGGTTATTCATATTTACCTGAACTTATTGAAGTGTTATACTCGTATTTCTTTCTTTCTGTGCAAATCAATAGTTCTTGGGTCAAAGGTCAAAGTTGGGGTTTTATGTCTCATTTAACAGCATGCAATTTTTCTATGCTTAAATCACACCACATGTGTAATTGTGTATAGTACATTACCTACAGAAACGACTTATTCATACAAAAATGAAAAGGAACTATATTTCACAATCCGTCCAAAGAACTTATTACTGTAACCTATTGCTGTGGAAAAGAAATTGTTTAAAAATATTTCACAGATAATAGTTAACATTTTTGGTTATTTACTCACTCAGCAATGACACGAGTCACCATGGCGGCCCTGGCTAGAGGGTCTTTGGTCTTGTATTCTGGTAAAGCATACTGGCCATAGTAATTGCTATTTACTGAAATGCATAAAGCAGTACAATTTTACTCTCATATTTTATACAGGTAAGACATTGTATTATTGGTGTGTATACTGAAACCCCTTTACTTAGAATTTTGTTTGTTTTACTTGAACAAAATATACAACAGGAAAACTGCCTGAATGACACATACAGAAGAAATATATCATGAATGAAGAAAACAATATTATACGAGTGCGTAGCATGAGTATGATATTGTTGATCTTCATGAGTGATATATTATTTCCATAAATGTCTAATGACTCAGTAATGAGGGATGTTTTACTTTTATAATCCACCATTTTGTATATTTACGACATAAATAAATCCATATTTAAAGGGAAAATGTGAAAAAAAATTTCATATGTACATGGGTACTAGTGAATATAAAACCTCAATCTTTAACTTATGATTTTTCAGCCATTTCTACATGGATTTTTTTGCAAGAAAAACAAGCAGAAGCACTGTAAAAGTACCTTTCTAATGATATATAATACATATTTGTAGGTTACTTACTTAGTTTTGGAGATATTAGCGAAAATCCGGAAGTTATTGACACCTAATTATCCATGGTACGGAGGTGCCGTTGTATACAAAAACATATCCCGCTCCGTATATCCCCCTATATGGGTCAAATACAACTTGCAGAGGATAATAAAATCTAAGGAGGGATTTTTATTGAAATATATCCTGTTGTCAAGAATTATTTGTCAAAAATAGAAATATTTTCCTGATCCCTTGGATTTTTAAGAAGAAGATTCTAATGTTATAGTTAACTACATGTGTGATCAAACAATTAAGTACGTCAATGGTTTTAAGGACTTCAATGTTAACTGATTTTTTAGCTGTGCTATATTACTTGTCCACTGTCGATTAGGTACTGTCGAGTCTGGAGGGGCCACAATGGCGCAGTGGTAACACACTTGCCTCCCACATCTGAGGTTGGCGGTTCAAACCCCGGACACTATGTGGGAAAGTTGGCTGGCAGTTTACATTACAGAACCTTGACCAACTGTATGTACTGGTTTCCTCTGCCCACAAAACTACCCATCATGATATGACCTATATAGTGTTGAAAGCAATGTTAAAACAAAGATAAACAAATACAAGTGAGTTAGGATATATCAGACCACTGCTTCTCACCAGACAATGGCAACCTGCTGCTCAAGTATACTGCATTGACCCAATAACCAAAGATCCAGCTATCAGTTGTTCTTGCCCTGGAATAAACAAAATATACTTTAACCACTTTACTGATGTAGAATCATGAGTGCTGTACTATGTAGAATATCTCAGGATATGAAATAATGTCAGGGAAAACAAGGCTTCTGATTTCCATACTCCATGCTTTGTATTTGGAAGCAAAAAATAAAATCCAATGGAAGCAATTTCATTTAAAAATATTTCTCAGATTATACTGATAGGTACTCGGAAATTTGTATTTTGTTCACAAAATTTTCAAACTGATACCATAGTCATAACACAATTACACTTTGGCCTCATTGCTTACACTGAATTTATTTCATCCTATAGAGCATATCAGTCACATCCCTGTCCACCAATGACATACATCAGAATATACCTACACAACTACACTGAAGGAGCCTATGAGTATATGCAACAGTATCCACAAGATCTGCCACTGTGGCCTAGTGGGTAACACAGTCGCCTAGGAACACAGAGGAAGTGGATTCAAACCCAGGTACAGGAAGTACATAGTGTCTCATATGACCACTTAAAATGGCAGTCCTCTGTCATTTCCATTGACAGGTTAAAGAACCTCAAGGACGGTGATAAATGGTCATCCTTGAGCCTCTGTCTTTAAGTAAGGGGAATCTAAGTAATTTGAGAGTTGTACTGTACTTGTACAGTCGGATAGGTCAAAATGTGCTTTGAGTCCTATAGTACATGGAGATATTGTGCTGAGTATAAATACACAATACAAAATACAAATCCCAAGATCCATACAACTCTAACTGTCTGATTTGATTATTGCTATCAACTTCTCTCTGGGTTCAGTCTACAAATGAGGCTCCTCATCCTTTCTGAGCTATTGCATATTAAGTATACAAGTACAATGAATTATAAAAACATACATATAGTTTGATAATATCACATATTTCATATTATTATAATTATCTTACAAATCTCTCTGTGATTCTAAAGAGTTCCATAGTCACCTTACAATGGTTAAGGGATTATTAAAAACACCTAAAACAATTTCTCAATGAAATAACTGTGTAGATGTGCCTATTCATTCCACCTTACCTGTTCAACATTGAAGGCCAAGCAATTACTTTGATATACATGTAGAAGGAGATATATGTGATATTCTAGTAAATTCACTGACTTTTCCATGAGATAACTCTGTAGGTGGGGCCCCTCATTCTTCCTGAAGTGTTCCACATGTTCCTTCAACACTTCGAACTCTTCTTCACTCACCAGACTCTTGCTTACCTCCAACCACCTGCATAGAAAATAGACAGGGCAACAGGCAAAGTGGAATATCAAGGGTACTACAGGTAAGCTGATATATTGAGCTATGGGTAAGCTGGAATAATGAGTTAATTCGAGGTAAATTGGAATAAACTGTTAACATCCTCTAAGTCAAATTGTTAGCTGGAATACTGAGTTAACACCAGGTAAGGTGGAATACTGAGTAAGTACAAGTAAGCTGGATTTATTGTATCCACCGGATAGCATCCAGTGGATAATATGGATTAAACACAAGTACACTGCCGCTGTCACAGTGTGTAGAGATTTTCTCGTTACCTCTCTAGAGGCCAGGGTATTATTGGTAGACTTTACAAACTTGCAGGATATATTCATAACTATAAAATCTTGCCTAGTTAAAAGTACTTATAACTTGCTTATTATTAGTCCTAGAGGTTTGCAATGTGAAGCCAACCCATAGGAAATCATGGGCTGGGAATCTTCTAATGTGGTCAAATTGACCTTGGGCTAGTCCTTCAAGGTCAAATGAGCTATTATTAAGTTCAATCATTTTGAGAGATATCAGGACTTCGGCTTAATATAGATAAAACAGAATTAGTGCCTTTGGGGGATCTTCATTTAGACTTGTCACAAATCACCGGCGAGCTGTCGGGCATAAAAATTATAAATGGTCCCTTCAGGACACTTGGGATATGGTTCACTAGAGATGACAACGCTTGTACAATTAAATTTAAATGAACGGATTAAAAACATGAAACAAGTACTGGACATCTGGAAATTAAGACCACTTTCATGGAAGGGTAAGATAACAATATTAACTGGAGGATCGCTCGCAAAAAAAAAAGATAATGTTTTTGCATAGCAAAAACAAAGCGTCCCGAACAGGATATAAAGGTGAGTGCTAAAGTATTAAGAAAATACTTCGTTTCTAGCCTTATACTGTTGTGGGAACCAAAGTCAGCGCAGTCTGCTCTATCTAGCACGGTTTTCAAGATATAAGCATTTTTGTGTTTTGCAAAAAATTAAAAAATTAAAAATGTCCGCTATATTTGGCGAGACAAAAATATTTTGAAAATTGGCATGGCTACTCTGCAGAGATACCCAGCAGGTCAAAAATTTTGTTGAGTTCGCTCCATATAGCACGGTTTTCGTGATATAAGCATTTTTGTGTTTTGCAAAAACTTTGAAAATTCAAAATGGCCACCATTTTGGGGGAGACAAAAATTTTTGTCAAGACCACTGCCGCAGTGTGTATCTCCCGCCGAGCATTAAAGGAGAAGAAATAGCTTTTCCGAGATATTCACAATTTTTCATTTTCGTGTGTGAAAGCTCTTCCAAAAGTAGGTGAATGAGTTATTTGAGAAAAATTGGCTATCTACAATACTTTTAGAGATAATTCGCGTTTACTCATTTTGAGTAGGTGAGTAATTAGCTATGGGTCTGAAACTTCACCATGTGAAAGCTCTCCCACAAGTAGATGAATGAGTATTTGATAAAAATTGGGTATCCGCAATACTTTTGCAGATAATTAGCATTTACTCATTTTGAGTAGGTGAATAAATAGCTATGGGTCTGAAACTTCACAGAGTGAAAGCTCTCCCAAAAGTAGGTGAATGAGTTATTTGAGAAAAATTGGATATCTGCAATACTTTTAGAGATAATTAGCATTTACTCATTTTGAGTAGGTGAATAATTAGCTACAGGTCTGAAACTTCACCAAGTGAAATGTGTCCCAAAAGTAGGTGAAGGAGTTATTTGACAAAAATTGGCTATCTGCAATACTTTTAGAGATAATTCACATTTACTCATTTTGAGTAGGTGAGTAATTAGCTATGGGTCTGAAACTTCACCAAGTGAAAGCTCTCCCAAAAGTAGGTGAATGATTTATTTGAGAAAAATTGGCTATCTGCAATACTTTTAGAGATAATTCGCATTTACTCATTTTGAGTAGGTGAGTAATTAGCTATGGGTCTGAAACTTCACCATGTGAAAGCTCTCCCACAAGTAGATGAATGAGTTATTTGATAAAAATTGGGTATCCACAATACTTTTACAGATAATTAGCATTTACTCATTTTGAGTAGGTAAATAATTAGCTATGGGTCTCAAACTTCACGGAGTGAAAGCTCTCCCAAAAGTAGGTGAATGAGTTATTTGACAAAAATTGGCTATCTGCAATACTTTTAGAGGTAATTCGCATTTACTCATTTTGAGTAGGTGAGCAATTATCTACGGGTCTGAAACTTCACCATGTGAAAGCTCTCCCAAAGTACATGAATGAGTTATTTGATAAAAATTGGGTATCCGCAATAGTTTTTGAGATAATTCGCATTTACTCATTTTGAGTAGGTGAGTAATTAGCTACGGGTCTGAAACTTCACCAAGTGAAAGCTCTTCCAAAAGTAGGTGAATGAGTTATTTGAGAAAAATTGGCTATCTGCAATACTTTTAAAGGTAATTCGCATTTACTCATTTTGAGTAGGTGAGCAATTAGCTATGGGTCTGAAACTTCACCAAGTGAAAGCTCTTTGGGATAGCTGCTCTGCAGAGATACCCTGAAGATCAAAAATTTTGTCGAAATCGCTCTATGTAGCACGGTTTTCGAAATATTAGCATTTTTGTGTTTTGCAATTTTTGTGCCAAAAATTCAAAATGGCCGCCATTTTTGGCAAGATAAATTTTTTTTGAAAATTGGCATGGCTACTCTGCAGAGATACCCTGTGGGTCAAAAATTTCGTCGAAATCGCTCTATCTAGCACGGTTTTCGAGATATAAGCATTTTTATGTTTTGCAATTTTGCGAAAAATTCGAAAATTCAAAATGGCCGCCATTTTTGCCAAGAGAAAATTTTTTTTGAAAATTGGCATGGCTACTCTGCAGAGATACCCTGTGGGTCAAAAATTTTGTCGAAATCGCTCTATCTAGCAGGGTTTTCGAGATATAAGCATTTTTATGTTTTGCAATTTTTGCGAAAAATTCGAAAATTCAAAATGGCCGCCATTTTTGGCGAGACAAAAATTTTTTAAAATTTTTTTTTAATTGGGATAACTGCTCCGCAGAGATACCCTG
The DNA here is from genome assembly GCA_964017235.1 of Sabellastarte sp. h YS-2021. Classification (NCBI taxonomy): domain Eukaryota; kingdom Metazoa; phylum Annelida; class Polychaeta; order Sabellida; family Sabellidae; genus Sabellastarte; species Sabellastarte sp. h YS-2021. The sequence goes on from OZ024928.1 coordinate 147,137,748, forward strand.
TGGGTCAAAAATTTCATCGAAATCGCTCTATCTAGCACGGTTTTCGAGATATAAGCATTTTTGTGTTTTGCAATTTTTGCGAAAAATTCAAAATGGCCTCCATTTTTGGCGAGACAAAATTTTTTTGAAAATTGGGATAACTACTCCGCAGATATACCCTGCTGGTCAAAAATTTCGTCAAAATCACTCTATCTAGCATGGTTTTCGAGATATAAGCATTTTTGTGTTTTCCTTATTTGGAAAATTCATAATGATTAATTAATCATTAATTACTCGGCCATTTCTTAACCAATCAATGCCAAAATCTAATGATTTCCAGATTTTAATAGAATGAATGTATTTGCCAAGTTTCAGGTGAATTGATAAAATTCCTTTCAAGTTATCATCCGGACAAGCTTCCCCATCGAAAAAAGACATTTTTGGTCATGTGACCTCGCTGATTGGTTGAAATGTCACTGCAGCATATTCAAAAAAATTCCCCAAGGCTACTGCCTAAACCTGCCAAATTTGAAAAGAATCCGCCTAACGGTTACAGAGTTATAAGGAAAATAAAATGCGGAGCCGGCGGAGCCTGAGGGTCTCCCATACACAAACAAGCATCCCTTGCGGGACGCTTAAAAAGCCTGATAGTACCGCAGTTAATACACTTGTTTAGCACACTATATACCCCAGCTAGCATCCTTGAAGAGATTTTTTATGGGTAAATAAGCCACCAAGAGTAAAGAAATGTACAATAGTACAAAATTATGATGATGGAGGGCTGAAAATGCCTGATATATATAGTATCCATGCTACCCACAAATTGTTATGGATGAAACGTTTGATAGATGAAACAAAAAGAAAATGGAAAATACTTACTAAAGCACTATTAGGTATAAGCAGTGAGTTTTTATACGTTAAATTACCGGAAAAATTTTATATACAGTGTGCAAAAACCAAATATTATCAGCAGCTATTAGACTTCTGGTACAGTTTTAAAAATAGGGCACCCACTTGTACTGAAGAAATAAAATGTGAATATCTGCTATATAATGGATACATTTCAGTTGCAGGCTCTTGTTTGACGATTGCAATAGTTGGTAATAAGAACCAAAATTTGAAAATACAACTTCATGATATTATTGATAATGCTGGTAACTTTATAAGTTTTGATGCTATTAAGACCAAACTTTCAATAAAGATAACTTTCTTAGAGTACTTAAGCATTACTAAGGTAATAGCCAAAGAGTGGCTAGAAAAGCTTAAATTGCATCCGTGTGAGGGCAAACCTTCCGATAAAGGGTTGACTGTGAGTGTCTGTAAGGTAATGAAACCTCTTAGTAAATTAAAGAGTCAGGATATATATTGGGAACTGATTAACAATAAATCCAATGTGCCTACATCTCTTAGGATATGGATTGATCTTTTCCCATTTTTAGAATCAGCCAATTGGGCAAAGTTTGTTAAATTGGCAAATAAAGTGACCTGCGAACCATTTCTACAGACGTTTCAGTATAAAATATTAAACAGAACCTTAAACTGTAGACATAACCTATATAATTGGAAAAGAGTAGAGTCTGCAACATGTAAATACTGTCAAGACCAGGCCATAGATACTTTAGAACACCATCTGGTATTTTGTCCTATCTCAGCAGACTTCTGGAAGACAGTTAAAGGTTCGTGTAATACTAATGTGACAATCACAATCAAATTTACTGTTTGTGAAATTCTTTTGGGTATCCCATGTAGGGCAAATTCTGAACTCCTAATGATAAATTACCTGATTCTTTTGGGAAAGTGGTATATTAATGAAAGGAAAACAAAAGATAAACTCATTTTATTTCAAGACTTTTTAGCTCAGTTAAAGTCAAAGCTTGTGGTATTTCATGACCTCTTTTCATCAAAATTTAGAAATAATAAACTTGGTAAAGTATATGAAGAGATTTATGGAATCCTAAGTTGAAGAACTGTTGTCTTGTAATTTTTTTGTAGTCCACTGAGTTTTTTTTTTATGTTTCATGTACGGTGTCATGTTACTCTGTAATGTTTTATATTATGTCTAATAAGGTCAAATGAAGATAGCCTTATTTATAGGTCCTAGAGGTTTGCAATGTGAAACCAACCTATAGGAAACCATGGGATGGGAATCTTCTGATGTGGTCAGATTTGACCTTGGACCCCCCCCCCCCCCCCCCCCCCCCCCCCCCCCCCCCCCCCCTTCAAGGTCAAACGAGGAGAGTCAAACTTAAAAGTGCTTATAACTCGTTTATGATTGGTCCTAGAGGTTTACAATGTGAAACCAACATATAGGAAATCATGGGCTAAGAATCTTCTGATGTGGTCAGATATGACCTTGGACCCATCCTTCAAGGTCAAATGAGGACACCCAAAGTTAAAAGTGCTTATAATTCGCTAATTCCTGGTCATTGAGTTTGTGCAATGTTAAACCTACTTGAAGGAAATCATGGGCTGGGAATCTTCTGATGTGTTCAGATTTGATCTTGGTTTCCTCCTTTAAGGTCAAACGAGGATAGGCAAACTTAAAAGTGTTTTTAGCTCACTTATTATTGGTCCTAGAGGTTTACAATATCAAACCAATCTATAGGAAACCATGAGCTGTGGATCTTCTAATGTGGTCAGATTTGACCTTGGGCCCATGCTTCAAGGTCAAACGAGGGTAGCCAAACTTAAAAGTGCTTACAACTCGCATATTATTGAAAAATGCTGTTTATCTTCGAAATTGTCCTTTTCCGGTGGACACATCTTGCATCTGGCCACAGATGTGTCCTTGGTCTAGTTTTATTTGGGTTTTAACGTTGCTTTCACCAGTGTATAGATCATATCACAACGGGTAGTTTTATGGGCAGATGAAACCAGTACATACAGTTGGTCAAGGTTCTGTACTGTACACTGCCGACCATCAGTGAGAAACTATCAACTTTCCCACATGGGGTTCTGGGTTCGAACCAACAAACCTCAGAGGTGAGATGCAAGTGTCTTACCATTGCACTACCATGGCTCCACAAGTAAGCTGGAATATTGATATAATTACTTTAAATGTCTCATAAAAGATAGAGTAATGAGTAAAAATTTACTCAGACAGATTTTCACAAAAAATTATAGAACCAAACTTTTTGGTAGTTTAAAAAAATTTTCATGAAGGAATCTGTAACAGACATTGTGTTCAATAATTTGAGAAAAACTGTCAGAATCTATCAAAGATTAAAAGCATATTCTACACTAAGTACAAACACCCAATCATCTTTGCTATATTACACCATAGATTCAATCACACCAGAACAAAGATTACAACAGCACATGTTTTTTATATCATTGAATTTATTGTGCTTTTAAAAAATCTGTTTGCTAAGGTTACGCAATCAATTACATGTGTAAAGAAATTGTACAAAAATTAATGTACATCAGCATACAGCATTTTCCACATGGCATTGGTATATCAGACTTACACTACAAGTCAATCATCAGTCAATCTAAAGCTTACCTGTCCAGAGAAGCATCCAAGGAAGGCAGTGGCAAATTAGGCATGTACGGTTGAAAGGTATACGTTGACTGTGGACCAGGTCCTGTTAAACCCTTCAATAGTAGTGCCCAGGCCTGTAGTAAATGTCACAAAGAAAAATATGAAAATAAAGCCTGTCACATGAAATATAAACTGTATAATAATATAATTTAATCCATATATTTTATGCACTTAGTCTTACAAGTATAACCCAAGGCATGACAATAAAAATAAAAAATAGCATGAGAGATGCCCATACTCCAGAGCCTGCGGAAATAGTTTACAACATCATGAGAAAAAGATGAAGTGACAAAGCACAAAGATTGGGAGACTTTCAGATCAAAAAGTCTCTACTAAGTAGTGGGTGGACGATTAGACGAACGTTCGATCAATCGTCGGTGTCATGGTACAATTGCGTTCGGTCACTGATAACTTCTAGAAATCGATTAAATCTCACCCTTCTTTATGTGTCTCAATATCCACATATTTTTTATATTTTGGGCAGTTTCCAGAACTTTCCTTCAATAAATTAGCAGATTTCTCGCGAATTTTGAGTTTGTTTACAACTACCGTCATATTTACCGGAAGTGGGTGCTTTTGGTAGCTTCTATATGTCGGAAACACCGTTATTCTTACCAGATTGAACTATACTTTATCCCGGAAAGTGTTTCAGGACAGTGGAGTTAAAAAGTCGATTATGGGTCGATCATCGGTCGGAAAAATGGACGAATAATCGACCAATAAAAATTGAAGCAATTCCACTCACTACTACGAAGTATAAACTTCATATACCTTTTCCAAAATATAGCCTGGACACGATTTTAAAGCTCAATGTCATTACGGCAAGGTCAAAGGTAGCATGACGTTGCACCCTACATCCCCAAGTCAATGTCTCTACTAAGTATCAACTTCCTACACCGTATGATTTCAGAGATATAGCCCGGACAGGATTTTCAAATTTAAGGTCACTACGGCAAGGTCAAAGGTCAAATCAAGGTCATACCATGACATTGCACACCTACACTCCCTAACCTATGTCTCTACCAAGTATCAACGTCCTATAACTTACAGTTTCCGAGAGATAGCACGGACAATATTTTTAAGGTCAAGGCCACTATAGCAAGGTCAAAAGTCAAATCAAGGTCACATTATGATGCACACTTACACCCCCAACCACTGTCCCTACAAAGTACCAACATCTTACACCTCACGGTTTCTGAGATACAGCCCAGCAAACTTTTTCCTGCCTCCCTATCCAGACACCATAGGTGAAAACAATGCCCGTACAGCCCTTAAAAGTTGTGGGGTAAAAAATCATATGCAAAACACAGATAAGGGTTGAAAACAATTGAAAGAGGCTTCTGATAAAAATAAATCATACAAACAACTGGTGGTGAACACCAAGGGAGTGTTTTCTAAAATTTGTGACACTACTGGGCTGCCTACACCTGTACTTATATCTTAAGTTGTCGACATGGAAAGAAACTCCAACTGTATAATGTTGATTTGAAAGTTGAGTTTTAACTGTTCCTTTTAACAGCTGATGTGGTACTGGAACATACTATCAGTAAATCATTTATGTTGTCATGAGCTAGATTCAAACCCGTGACCACAGAAGTAAGAGTCAAGTCATCATATGCCAAGCCTGATTGGCCCCTGTGGTCCCTAAATTCTAAATTCCCTTAAAGCTATGTCAGAACTCATCTGTACAGAGATTATGCTATGAAATAGGATACAAGACTGAATAACCACTTTATATGACAAATGTAAACTAACACACATTACCAAGGTCAATACTGGAGAGATACTCTGATTGGCTTTACCTTCTAATATAGGCTTCAATTAGTTCAGCAAACTAATCGACATACAGTTTCAAAGGTCAGGTAACCAGATAAACTGACTGTTAAAGACTCTACCCTGGATATCCTTTAGTACTGGGAACCGTTATCCTACTATTCTGATGTAGCCCTGATTCAAACCCATAACTAGTGAGGTGTGGTTGATATACCACTGTGTTCCCCCAACAGGTCTTTAAATTGAACAAATGGGCCATAAGATCACAGTTTACCCCTGGAAAAGTCATTTGGGTTGACTAGTTGATTTCATGCTAATAACAGTGATTTATGTCATTGCAAATAAAATGTTACAGTCACATAGTAAATGCTATTTTATGGGTTATTAGTGTAGGCGTCCATGTACGCGGGTGCGGTATGCGGCCTGCGGGTGCGGCTTGCGGTAAAAAATTCAATTGCTATAGTTTTAGTGGGAGTGCTTCCATGTACACAGCTTGCGGATGCGGCTTGTGGGTGCGGGTTGCGGCTTGCGGTAGTTTTCGATCAGGGATCGAATTTTGCCGCAAGCCGCAAGCTACCGCAAGCCATAGAGGACATATATCCATAAGATATTTAAGGTTATTTGGTGTCAAAATTTGTGTCTCATTAAACTGAATACAATGGTGAAAGAATTTTCGAAATCGGACAAAAAATAAGGAAATTGTGGTCCTTTAAAGAACGTATTATTATCTATGTTAATTTATTTACAACTAATTTACAAACAGGCCGCATCCGCAAGCCGCATACCGCACCCGTGTACATGGACCCCTACACTAAGGCTATTAATTAAACACATTAGATTTTTTTCCAAGCAGTAAGTAAATATCATAGACACAACACATCTCAGAGAGACTTTGACAATGAAATATAAACTGATCTTTTTGGAGATTCAATACTTTCACTATTAAGCAAATTACCTTTGTTTTCAATGACTTTGGTGAAGTCACCCATCCCAGGTAAGTCAGTAAAAACTTGACCATCTTCCATCGCAGATAGTTCAGTGCCCTGGCCACAACATACCCAGCCAAAAAGCCCAGTACTGCAACACACAGCTGTCTGGGGAATACCTCTGACTTCAACAAGGTGTCAACAATCAAGAGATTGGCATGTTCTCCCAACACATGGGGAAACGCCGCCAAGACAGCCCCAATGAACAAACCAGTGTTAACTGGGGTCACAAAGTCCCATAAAGGACTTCTAGGCTTCAGCTTGTAAGGGTTTGGAATAACCATGACTAGTGGGGTTCAAAACTCTTAGCCACTTGAAGAGTTTGATTGATATTGGTAGAGTGTATGATACAGTAGAGATGCTCAATGTCCTTTGTGAGAGACTGGAATGATCTGTAAATAAAGAGGAAAAAACAACAACTATTGAATAAGTTCAAATAGCATGTCAATTTTTTTTAATATTGGAAGTAACAGCAAATGCTTTGAAGAAATGAATGCAATGTTGATATAAATATTCAAGATTTACTTTTTTCTGAAGTCTGAAGGCGTGAATTATGAGGCAACAATGTTAATATTTCAACATAAGGTCTCTTATTTTAAGTATAGGCAGGCCTGGGGTCAAGTACATGGAGCCAAGTACAAGTACAAGTACAATTACTTTGCCAAGTTGCAAGTACAAGTACAAGTACTGATCTCAAGAGTCAAGTACAAGTACAAGTACTTTGAAAAATTGCAAGTACAAGTACAAGTACTTTTATAGCGTACGACCCCAAAACTATAATAACTAGATAATCACTATTTATTTAAAATTAATTATTTATTGAGACATACAATTTAAAGCAATCCTGCAACAAACACTGATGAGCTAAAATCTGCTCCATTACTTTTCTGGTTACACTTAATAAATACAGGTCTTTCAGAAATTTTCCCTGTGAGACTCACAGTGTGAGTAAACACCTGAATGCATGGAAATCCTGTCTTGCAATGCTAAAAAATCTGATTTCAAAAGATCCACTTGGACATCAGTATGCTTGTGTTGACAGATAATGAATTAGTTACTTGGGGCACATAAAACGTTTTTAAAGGGTTTGTACCAGTCCTTTATGTAAAACTGATATTACATATGGTTGGAATACATTTAATAAATGAATGAATGAACAAATGAAATAAAACTTTATATTTAAGGGCAATTGTATAGTGTAAAAAGCCAAAGCAGATATACTAAACATTGATAATTGTTTATAAAGGGGTGTATTGAAATGAATGGTCAACAGTTTATTTGTTTGTTTGTCTTACATAAACAAGTAATTGGCCCTCCTGTCCACTAAGCTTGGCATCAACACTCAGGCTGAGTGGGTCTTTTGTGTGAAAATGAATAAGGGTAGGTATATGACAAAAGCAAAGCTATGCTGTGACTGAGTGGATCTTTTGTGTACAAGTGAAAAAGGATAGATTAAATGCTGTACCTTTATGATTAAAACACAGCTATATTCTGAATGAGTGGGTATCTTGTTTAAAATGTGAAAAGGTGTTGATTAAATGCAGCCTTGTTATAATTAAAGAAAACCAAAGTTCTGGCTAACTAAACAGCCCTTTGTACTTTGACAAAACAACACAAACTATAATCTATCTACACTCTGCTGAAAGAAACAGTAAAAATTTACACCTAATAAGTCACTTAATTAAAGTTATAAAACTACAAAATCAATGTACTTGGAATGTACTTGAAAGTAATTGAAAAGTACTTGGATATTTTAGCCAAGTACAAGTACAAGTACTTTTAATTTTCAGCTGTCAAGTACAAGTACTTGAAAAAGAGTAATTAAGTACAAGTACCAAGTACAAGTACTTGTACTCGCCCCAGGCCTGAGTATAGGTTAATCTTCATAATCAACTCCTATATGATGGGAAATCAGTCAAATATACTACATTTGCAAATAAAAAATACATGCACCACACTACAAGAAATTTGCCAACTGAATAATGATATGCAAAACAAATTTAAAACAAATATTAATATTCACTCCAATTAATTTTTGATAATGGTCTGTTTCTACTAAATAGATTTATACTGATTTAAAGCTTCACTGGAGTTAAGTTTCACTATGCAAGTTCATTTACTAAATAATTAACAAGACCACTGCCGTGGTATGATCTCCCGCCGCACTACATCAAAAAGTAGGTCAACAACATATATGACAAAACTCCTTTAAATTGAATAGTTTTGCTGTTATAAATCATTTAAATCCAAAAAGTCAAAGTAGCTATTACTGAGTTTGGCCATGGAATGGCCACATTCCAGAGTTAGAGCCACTGAATGTACATATTCCGCAGTTATGTACATGTAAGATATGCACTAAAAAGGTTTGGATATCTTCATTCCACCTCAAAGAAGGGGCCCAAGGTCTTACCCTTACCCTGTGCTTTTCCACAGGTTGGTTTGAAGCTCTCCCAAAAGTAGGTGAATGAGTTATTTGAGAAAAATTGGCCATCTGCAATACTTCTAGAGATAATTCGCATATACTCATTTTCAGTAGGCGAGTAATTAGCTATGGGTCTGAAACTTCACCATGTGAAAGCTCTCCCAAAAGTAGATGAATGAGTTAGTTGAGAAAAAATTGGCTATCTGCAATACTTTTAGAGATAATTCGCATTTACTCATTTTGAGTAGGTGAGTAATTAGCTATGGGTCTGAAACTTCACCATGTGAAAGCTCTCCCAAAAGTAGGTGAATGAGTTATTTGAGAAAAATTGGCTATCTGCAATACTTATGACGATAATTCGCATTTACTCATTTTGAGTAGGTGAGTAATTAGCTATGGGTGTGAAACTTCACCAAGTAAAAGTTCTCCCAAAAGTAGGTGAATGAGTTATTTGAGAAAAATTGGCTATCTGCAATACTTTTAGCGATAATTTGCATTTACTCATTTTGAGTAGGTGAGTAATTAGCTATGGGTGTGAAACTTCACCAAGTGAAAGTTCTCCCAAAAGTAGGTGAATGAGTTATTTGAGAAAAATTGGCTATCTGCAATACTTTTAGCGATAATTTGCATTTACTCATTTTGAGTAGGTGAGTAATTAGCTATGGGCGTGAAACTTCACCAAGTGAAAGTTCTCCCAAAAGTAGGTGAATGAGTTATTTGAGAAAAATTGGCTATCTGCAATACTTTTAGCGATAATTCGCATTTACTCATTTTGAGTAGGTGAGTAATTAGCTATGGGTGTGCAACTTCACCAAGTGAAAGTTCTCCCAAAAGTAGCTGAATGAGTTATTTGAGAAAAATTGGCCATCTGCAATACTTTTAGAGATAATTCGCATTTACTCATTTTCAGTAGCTGAGTAATTAGCTATGGGTCTGAAACTTCACCATGTGAAAGCTCTCCCAAAAGTAGGTGAACGAATTATTTGAGAAAAATTGGCTATCTGCAATACTTTTAGCGATAATTCGCATTTACTCATTTTCAGTAGGTGAGTAATTATCTATGGGTCTGAAACTTCACCATGTGAAAGCTCTCCCAAAAGTAGATGAAGGAGTTATTTGAGAAAAATTGGCTATCTGCAATACTTTTACAGATAATTCGCATTTACTCATTTTGAGTAGGTGAGTAATTAGCTATGGGTCTGAAACTTCATCAAGTGAAAGCTCTCCCAAAAGTAGGTGAATGAGTTATTTGAGAAAAATTGGATATCTGCAATAGTTTTAGCGATACTTCGCATTTACTCATTTTGAGTAGGTGAGTAATTAGCTATGGGTCTGAAACTTCACCAAGTGAAAGCTCTCCCAAAAGTAGGTGTATGAGTTATTTGAGAAAAATTGGCTATCTGCAATACTTTTAGAGATAATTCGCATTTACTCATTTTGAGTAGGTGAGTAATTAGCTATGGGTCTGAAACTTCACCAAGTGAAAGCTCTCCCAAAAGTAGGTGAATGAGTTATTTGAGAAAAATTGGCTATCTGCAATACTTTTAGCAATAATTCGCATTTACTCATTTTCAGTAGGTGAGTAATTAGCTATGGGTCTGAAACCTCACCAAGTGAAAGCTCTCCCAAAAGTAGGTGAATGAGTTATTTGAGAAAAATTGGCTATCTGCAATACTTTTAGAGATAATTTGCATTTACTCATTTTCAGTAGGTGAGTAATTAGCTACGGGTCTGAAACTTCACCATGTGAAAGCTCTCCCAAAAGTAGATGAATGACTTAAAAAGTAGATGAACAACTTGTTTGAGAGAAATTGTGTAGCTGCAATACTTTAGAAGATATAAGGCATTTACTCATTATGGTTATCATTAAAAATTGACAAAGTAGCTATTACGGTTTGCGAGATATTTGTCATTTTTCACATTTTCACCAAAAGTAGCCATAAAGTAGCCATTACTCACTTGTACATTGAGCAACAGTTGTGAAACTTAAATATGTTACAGTTCACAAAAAAGTAGATGAACAACTTATTTGAGAGAAATTGTGTAGCTGCAATACTTTTGAAGATATAAGGCGTTTACTCATTATGGTTATCATTAAAAATTGACAAAGTAGCTATTACTCACTTAGCTATGGAGATACACTTCCAAACTAGTGACCATGTTGTAGCTGTAGAGATAGTAGCTGAACAACATATTGGAACAAAATTGTGTAGCTGCAATACTTTTGAAGATATAAGCCATTTACTCATTATGGTTATCATCAAAGTAGCTATTACTCAGTTAGCTATGGAGTTACAGCTGTGAAAATTCACAATACAGTATATCCAAAAGATAGGTGAACAACATGTTCAACAAAAATCCTCTATATTCAATAGTTTTTGAGTTATAAGTGACTTGCTCAATGGTCAAATGTTAAACTTAGTATAGCTATTACTCAGTTAGCTATGGTGCTACACCTTGGACACCTCACCATGATATAGTACATGAAGGAGTTGTTGAACAACATATTTCAGGCCAATATTGTAAGTAACAGTTACAAAGACAAAATCAATTTACTCATTTTCCTCATTGTTAATAACAGAAAATAGCTATTACTCACTTAGCTATGAAGATAGAACCCTAAAAATGGTACCATCTTGTAGGCATGGAGAAAGTAGCTGAACAACGTATTTTACAGAAACACTCTAAATGCAGTCGTTTTGGAGTTATGAGCACTTTACTCAAAGTAGCCACCATTGCTATTACTCACTTAGCTATGGTCCTAGGTGTGAAATAACAGCATCAAATGAAAGGACATAAGCAATAAGGTCATCAAAAACATGGAAAAGGCCAAGGAGAAACAACCAGTGTGATGTACAGCCCTTTATAAAAGCGTGACGCACACTCAATAACACACGAACACACGCACACACGCACGCACGCACACACGCACACACGCACGGAATGCGTTTTATAATCTCCCGCCCGGCTGGCGGGAGATAATAATGCACAGTAAACTTTAAATTTATTTGAACAGCATTTTAATAGTTTTCAATTGAACATTCTGTAAATATAAATTTGCAAAGAATGAACATGTTCACAAATTCAAACATAAAAACTGGGATGACAATGGTTCACATTAGTTGTGAATATATTCAATAAGTTATACTATTTTGCATATTCAAGTAACATACACCAAGTTTAAACCAACAAGTGATCAGAAAAAAACTATTACAAAGCATATATACATGTGTGTACCTAACCCACAACTATGTGTCAAATATCTGAAAATAATTCTATTTGATTTTAAAAACCCTTTGCACAATAAATCTGTGTTTAATATGTGAATTTTAGGTACTTACAGAATTCTGATAAAAGTCAAAATACTGAAAATAGTATTACACAATGATCAAGCTTTAGTAAACCATTATTTCTTATGGTTCAGTTTCTGTAAATCAAATATTTATTATGTCCCCACTCCCCCCACCCACCCACAAGAATAATAAAACATTACCTGTGGCAAACAATCTCTAGTGCAATAAAACCTTGATGTACTTGAGCTTAATACATTAGCTATCATTCATATATGACAACATACAATTTTACATCTGAAATACAGTAGAAACTCAATTATCAGAACATCTTATATCCAAACATGTAATTTATAATTTAGATACAGTTTCACCCTGTCAAAATTATAATTGTTTTCAACTTTTTCACACAATGAGCCACCTAACTGTTTTATGAATCTTCTGTTACTTCCTGAGGTTTGACATAACTGAGTTTAAATATATTTGTATTCTCAGATAGAAATGATGCTGAATTTTTTCAGAACAACGTAATATATGCATCTGTATACAGAATAAAATCAATCTTATGCATTGTATAATTAAGGAGAACCTTGGGCCTTGTGGGTTTGAATGATATTGTGAGAACAATGAAAGTTAATACTAAATAGCTCTAATAGTCATTAATCTATCACACCAGATGACAAAGTAGTTTTATCACAAAGGATTGATTATAAAGATCATACCGTATCTATTTACAATGTGGCCTCAACTTTATTTTTTTTGAACTACTAGTAGTCCAGGGATAAACTTCAAACCCGTGCATCTATTTAGAATAAAATAGAAAAGATCAAAACACATTATCCTGCAGTAAAATAACGCAAGTACAGGAGGAATTGAAGAGCAATTTCAATATGGATATTAAACTCTAATATGACTTTGCATCAATCAATATTATAATATTGTCTCACACCAGAGAACACATCATTTTACTCTCACAAGTGTTAGTGCCTCATTTACCAAAAAAATACATATAATATAAATAAAAGAAAGAAGACTTCTGTACAAATAATCAAATTCCTTAATGGCTAGGTCACACCTTTCCTTAAAATCCTATCTGTATCAGATTTCCACTTGACGACCTCATCCTCATGGCACCATAAGAAACATTGTAGTTGGGTACTACACATTGAACAACAAGCAGCAATATATATATTACACCCCTCTCCTCATAGCTTAAACATTTTAAACATTTTACAAAAGCCGTTCCGAATGAAAAAAGCATTCTGAGGTGTATAAATCACGCTGAATGCATCCTACCCAAATGCAAATTCCACCAAATGCATCCTGCCTAAACACAGATTGGACCAAACTACAGCTTAACACAGCCTAATATACACCAACCCATTCAGTTGTAGCTTGTGACTCAAGCATGGAAAGCTCTGACCTAGGTTTTAAGATCCCATATTAACCTTCCAACATTTGAATATTGATAATCAAAATATTAAAGTCATTATAAGATACAACACCAACTGGAAAATGCTAATCCATAAAGTAACAGACACCAAATTGAAGTGTTCTGAACTTAGTGTAGTATGAAATCCATACTATGAATTAGGCTGATAATTACTTTTTATGGTTATGTGTTTGTCAAATAGCAAGCAGATGTGCCAGGACACAGACAACAAATACATACTTTGGTGACATCTTAAGTATGATCTTGTTTAAATATGGTCTCTAAATATGGTCTGTAAACATTGTCTTTATATGTGTATATTTAGCCACATTTTCATGTAAGCATCAAATTTGCAATAAATCCAAGATAGGTACTTATAGTGGCTGCCATTTATAGAACACCTGTATCTGTGTATATTAATATCTACCCAGTCTGGTACTCTTCTGCCTTGTTTCCATGAAGGCAATCAGTGACTGGCAAACCATGATCTGAGATAGGCAAACAACTTTTTGTGTCTCCATTTGAGTAAGGACTGAAATATACTTTTGAAATCAACATCAAATTCAGATTAAGTTTAGCAAAGCAACCGATGCTGAATTATCATTCACTGTGTGAAATGTATCACTTGACATTCACTATTCATATTTTATCAAGTCATGCAAGTATACAGAAACATCCACCATGTACTTAAAATTGCTATACATTTCAGACAAGACTGTTCAGAAATAAACTACACAAGGTCCTCAGTGGCCTAGTGGTAAGCAAGTTTACCATCTAATCATAGGCTGTCACCACTGTGGGTTCGACTCCCACAAGTGGCAATACTGCGGACCTGTTCCAATATGACCCTGGCTGTTGAATGCGACATAAAACCCTAACTTTGACCTTGACTTTGAAATAAACTAGACCTAGTGTATCGGAAAACCAATGCAAATTGTACCTACCAGAAAGACAACTCACCAAAGCCAGTGAACCATTATTTGACCTTGAACAAGGGGCCCCAGGCAAAATATGACCACATCACAAGATTCTCACCCCAAGATTTCCTATAGGTTTGCTTCATATCCCAAAAATCTTGGAGCAACAATAAGTGAGTTCTAAGTTTGGCTACCCTTGTTTGTGCTTGAAGGAGGGGCCCAGGGTCAAATCTGACATCAGAAGATTCCTAGACCATAATTATTTCCTATGAGTTGGTTTGACATCCCAAACCTGTAGGAGTAATAATAAGCAAGTTTTAAGCACTTTTAAGTTTGGCTACCTTCGTTTGACCTTGAAGAGGGGTCCAAGGAGAAATCTGACCACATCAGAAGATTCCTAGTCCGTGATTTCCAATAGGTTGATTTCACATCCCAAAAATCTAGGAGTATTAATAAGTGAGTTATAAGCACATTTTAGTTTGGCTACCCTCATTTGACCCCAAAGGATGCACCCAAGGTCAAATCTGACCACATCAGAAGATTACTAGCACATGATTTCCTATAGGTTGGTTTGACATCCCAAACCTCTAGGAGCAATAATAATGCTACACTTTTAAGTTTGGCTACCTTTGTTTTACCTTTGACCCCTGCTTCAAGGTTAAGTGGGATCATCAAACTGAAAAGGCCTTACATCGCCCTTATTCTTGGTTCTTGGTGAATCTGAATGTGAAATTAACTTTTTGGCATCATTTAGAAAAACAAAATTGCCATCATCTTGGAGGTTGTTTAAAAATCAAAAATCATAAATTTTTCAGAAGCCGTAAGCGATGGAGCTATTTCACTTGGATTTTGGAACCTTTAGTGTGGCAAAGAGCACCCTGTGGAAGTTTAGAAAATTTTAATTTTTGGTGTTTCAAGGGGACACTGCTTTCACTTTTGCTAATACCTCGCAGGAGATAACCACTGCAGCAGTAGTCTTGTAACTTTTTGAATTGCACCAAAAATTTCCTGCGTAGATCCATGGATTACTTGTCAATCAGGGATTACTGATCTTAAATTGCCGTGGCAATGTAAATTTAGGAATTTGCAATTTAATATTAACAGCTGACACATGTGGCAATGGAGTGGAGGGTCTGTTCCTGTGGCCATATACTCCTTCATTGTATTGTATTTGTATTGTATTGTGTATTTATACTCAGCACAATATCTCCATATACTACAAGACTCAAAGCAATATTTAACCCATCTGACTGTACAAGTACAGCCCCAACTCACAAGTAACTGACATTCCCATAACTGAAAGATAGAGGCTCAAGGATGACCATTTATCAACGTCCGTGAGGTTCTTTAGCCTGCCACTGGGAATAGGACCCAATGACAGAGGACTGCCATTTTAAGTGGTCATCCAAGCCAATATGTATCTGACTGTACCTGGGTTTCAACCCATGTCTTCTGAGTTCCTAGACAAGTGTGTTACCCACTAGGCCACAGTAGCAGATAAACATTCATGATGTTTTTATTCCCGAGATTTTCATAAGTGAGTTGTATGAGAAGATGTAATGAAGCTGTGTATAATATTAAGTGATGAAAATTGTCCAACATAAACCAGCCACATCACTGATCAGCAAGCAAATACACCAACATCTCCCTGAGGTTCAGCAGCAAGGGATGAGACCACAACTTTAGACGGAGAGGTCAGTGTGTAAACCAGAACATTACTGTTATTGTTTACATAGAGAAATAGTTCTTCCTTCAACTATACTACTGTAATAATAACTGGACAGATTTTATGCAGAATTATCCAAACAATGATGGAATATCACATTTTTAATAGGACAAATAGGCTTATGTTATTAGACTTTGAGTGAAAAAATATGTTTACCCAATGTTTTCTTACTAGGATCAAACACAATAGAGTTTTCCACAAACTTAAATTGCAAGTATTTATAAGGTTGCTGCATAAACAAATATTCATATGGTTCCAGTCAACCGTATTGTAAAATTGCTAGAATAGCAAACTTTTAATGGGATGTTAATCCAGCTATTGCTGCTGCTGGACAAATCAGAATCACAGATCCAAGCCTGATATATTACAATTCAAAACTCTGTATGTAAAAATATACACTTTTATTTATTTTCAAAAATTAAGTCCTGTTAAGGCCACTTCACCTTACTGAAAACAGCTTAATAAACAGTCTACTCCATGGCAGATTTCAAAGACTTCTGGTGTTTCAGTCTTGCAAAATGAGCAACCTACATTGCATGAACATGCAATAGCTACAACAGACTTTCTTACTTGTTCTCAGCAAATATAAAACTTTTAACTGTTAGTGATTAATGCTTGAAATGAAATTTATTTGTAGCTCAGCTTACACTTTCAAATACATGTATTAAATATTTATGCATTTCATCACTTTTGGTGAATCAGTAACCTAGTGATAACATTAGTAGCATTAGAGATGCAAGTACCCCAGAGCCTGTGAAAATAACTAAGATATAGAAGAGGTAAAAGAGTGAAAAGGTACAGAGTCTTTCAAAACAGTGTAAGTAATGTAAAGGTGCAAGAGAAATAAAACTTAAGAACCAGAAAATGTATGTAAAGACAAAGTATCAAAACAAGACAATGTAACAGAAAGATAACAGTAATAATTTGTAAACTAAAAGTTATGATGCTGTAAAATTTATCAACGGATATACTTATTATATGAAGTATAACTGTCAATGGATATAGCACAATTAGGTAAAAATAAATACAACTAGACCTACGCATAGAACCAATGCAAATTTGTATCCACCGGAAAGACAACTCACCAAAGCTAGTGGACCATCATTTGACCTTCAAGGTCAAATCCGACAACACCCTTTTAAGTTTGGCTATCCTCGTTTGACCTCGAAGGAGGGGCCCAAGGTCAAATCCATCCACACCAGAAGATTCCCGGCCCATGATTTCCTATAGGTTGGTTTACCATCCCAAACTTCTAGGACCAATAATAAGTGAGTTATAAGCACTTTTAAGTTTGGCTACCCGCATTTGACCTTGAAGAGGCGGCCCAAGGTCAAATTCGAACCCCACCAGAAGATTCCCAGCCCATGATTTCCAATAGATTGGTTTACCATCCCAAACCTCTAGGAGCAATAATAAGCGAGTTATAAGCACTTTTAAGTTTGGCTATCCTCGTTTGAACTTGAACGAGAGGCCCAAGGTCAAATCTGACCACACCAAAAGATTTCCAGCCCATGATTTCCTATAGGTTGGTTTACCATCCCAATTCTTTAGGACCAATAATAAGTGAGTTATAAGCACTTTTAAGTTTGGCTATCCTCGTTTGACCTTGAAGGAGGAGCCCAAACTCAAATCTGACCACACCACACGATTCCCAGCCCATGATTTCCTATAGGTTGGTTTACCACCCCAAACCTCTAGGACCAAAAATAAGTGAGTTATAAGCACTTTTAAGTTTGGCTATGCTCGTTTGACCTTTAAGAAGCGGCCCCAGGTCAAATTCGAACCCCACCAGAAGATTCCCAGCCCATGATTTCCAATAGATTGGTTTACCATCCCAAACCTCTAGGAGCAATAATAAGCGAGTTGTAAGCACTTTTAAGTTTGGCTATCCTCGTTTGAACCTGAACAAGAGACCCAAGGTCAAATCTGACCACACCAAAACATTCCCAGCCCATGATTTCCTATAGGTTGGTTTACCATCCCAAACCTCTAGAACCAATAATGAGCGAGATATAAGCACTTTTAAGTTTGGTTATCATCGTTTGACCTTGAAGGAGGGGCCCAAGGTCAAATCCGACCACAACACAAGATTCCCAGTGTTTGTTTACCATCCCAAACCTCTAGGACCAATAAGGGAGATATAGGCATTGTTAAAGTCTGCTATGTGGGTTACTTCAGCACTCTGTGGGTGACCTTGAATTAAGAGCTTCAAGGTCAAATGTCTGCAAGGTTGTAGAGGACACATATATCTGTCATACATATCACCTATGAAGAGATTCATACTTCTACTTATGAGAAACAGCCAGTAGAAAAATGTAGATAATTTTTAAAGAAATGCCCACGGCGGCCATCTTGTTTGTCCGATTGAGGATAATTTCAGTCCCAGAGAAGCTTACCCCCCACCGCCCCCCACCCCCACCCCCCCCACCCCCCCACCATGAAGATATCCTGCAAATTTGGTGAATCTAGCTGGTGTAATTTTCCTCTGAGAGCGTTAAAGCTGAAAATCTCTACGCATGGCGGTGGCGTAGCAAACACTAAACCAAAGTATCCACCGGATGCCTCCAGTGGATACAATAATCTGTTGGAGCAAGGTTACACAATTATTCTGCTAACCCCCAGTTGTGTCTTTTCATGAAAAAAATCAATTGTACATCAAACTCCTTGTGTTTAAAGTAATGTAATCAACTATTCCAGGGTTTCTTATTTTATTGTATCACTTCTATAGCCTTGCTTCAGGGTGTACATTGCTCCAGCCTCAATCTTTTTCCAAACATGCACACAAAGGTTTGGTATTCAAAAGCACTTTCACATGTTAACAGACTTCAGCTCAGCAGTCCCAGTAGAATGCTAATATGTAAAAACTTGCACATGCTATATTCTGGTGGAAACAGTTCTTCCTGTGAGAAGGGCTATTATAATCTTGGTGGATTTTACCTAAATCACGCTCTATTCAATTTTAAATGTTGTTTTTGAAAAAGAGTACATATATTGCACCTTTCATATTTCCATTATATTGTAACAGTACAAACATAAAAGCGAGTATATCATTCTGTCCAAGTTATATCATTTACAAAATTCAGTAAAATAGCTAAAATGTTTGCTTGCCGACAGACTAGACAAGGCACGCCCATATTATGGCATGGCGTCTCTTCACCATTGAAATATACAAATGCACTTTCTTCATCAACAGAAAGTCAATTCATGTACTGAACGAGTTTGAGTACCATGAAATTTCATGCGTGGGCAGCCAATGTAGTATATATAAATGATTTGCTAATTTTCTATCCGAGTACTACCAATATATATTACCCTTACTGCGAAAAAAGACCTAAACAAGGTATAAACCATCATCTATTCACCCATTAATTATATTAAAATCCCCAGCAATACTTACCGAAATACTCTTTTTCCCGCATGCAACAGAATCAATCCTTTTTATGTTCAATCTGCAAGTGAAAATTTCTCAGTCTATTTCCAGAGACTTGTGCTAATAGTGAATTCTGAATTCCAAATATAAATACCTCTAGCGTGCAGTAAATATTTTCTAAACATGTTCCTTTATTAACAGTAACTAAGCAGGCGGCTACAAATATTAATTGTGGTATTGCTGCACAATATTATGTGCAGACTAGTTTTTCTGTGTATTGATCTAACCCGTATAAAGCATTTGATGTGAAGAGGTGTTATATACACGACTGGCCCCATAGACTGGCTCAAATAACCACCATAAAAGTACCCATGTACTTAGTCTTTCTGTGGCCTTACACATTACGTCCACCAGAAGATTGTGTTTTTGGACTGCTTTCGTTTGTCTGTGTGTTTGTCTGTGCTGACGATAACTCCAAAAGTAATGAACAGATTTTCTGATTTTTCCACATGTGGGCAGGGTCTAACCAAAAGGAAGAAGGAATTAAATATTGGGAAAGACCCAGATCATATATCCCGGACACACCAAAACAATCCTGAATTGTCAAAGGGCCCATTTTCAATTTATTTTCAGTGACTTTGGTTTTCTGGTTGACAATAATCAAAAATTTAAGTAATGAGTGGATTTTAATAATTTTTTTATGTGGATAGGGTTTGACCAATGAAAGAAGTGCTTACATTATTAGAAAGATCAGGGCCGGGATTCACAAAAGGTCTTAAGTCTTAGGCATTTTTTTTTGCTTATATAATTATAGACCAGTCTTAAAGTTATGACAATTTTTTTTGCTTAAGACATTTTGTGAATCCCGGCCCTGCATTATAATCATATAGCAAATTTTGGGAAACACGCCCTGTTAGACTTTCTTCAAATCCTTTGTCAGGGGCCACAGTGGCAGAGTGGTAACAGTACTCTCGCCTCCCACCTCTGAGGCCGGGGTTCGGTTCCCGGCACGGCCTCAAGTGGAAAAGCTGGTAGTTGCTTGCCGTTGGTCAGCAGTTTACAGTACAGAACCCTAACGAACTGTATGTACTGGTTTCCTCTGTCCTTCGAACTACCCGTCGTGATATGACCTGTACAGTGTTGAAAGCGATGTAAAACCCCAAATAAATAAATAAATAAAAGTTCTTTGTCTTAGGTATTATATGAAGGCTGTATGACTTTTTTACCAGAATGTGGGGCTTTGTATTTCAGCATAGAGAAGGATTTTTCCCTCTTCAAGTTGATGCATAATGATTTCATGTTTATCAGACTAGGTGGGATAAGAAGTACAAAGACTTGGAGCAAGTCTACCTGTTAGAGGGATGATCTCTACAATGCTTTCTAGTCTTTTGTTCCTACATTTCCCATTTTGACCCATTCGGGATACCATTCTTAAAACAGCACTGTAATCTTCACAGCTGTAGCCTTGTTCAAGTCTCAAAGTTGTACCATATCCTTTTTAAACATGTACACAGATATTTGGTTTTCATAAAACACTCATACATGTTATGAGACATAAGCTCATCAGACATAGCCTTGCTCAAGGCTCAGATGTGTTCTATATCTTTTCAAACATGTACAGAAATAATTGGTATTCATAAAGCACCCATATATGTGATGAGGTATATTTATTTATTTTATTTATTTGGGGTTTTACGTTGCTTTCAACACTGTACAGGTCATATCATGACGGGTAGTTGGAAGGGCAGAGGAAACCAGTACATACAGTTCGTTAGGGTTCTGTACTGTAAACTGCTGACCAGCGGAAAGCAACTACCAGCTTTCCCACTTGAGGCCGTGCCGGGAATCGAACCCCGGCCTCAGAGGTGGGAGGCGAGAGTGTTACCACTCTGCCACCGTGGCCCCTGTTATGAGGTATAAGCTGGATGCTAATGTAAAAGCCAGTACATGTAGGAGTACATTATGTAAACTGAAACTTCAATATCTGAATTTAAAATGTTCCCTAATTGAAAAGAAATTTGAGCAAGGCTATCACAGTTGGTAGATACAGCTTGCTAAATGAAGCTAAACTATTCTATTTCTATATTTACTTTTTTTGTTTTACGACGCATTCAACAGGGTAATATTCCGAAGGGTAGTTTACGGGTGGAGAACCAGTATATACTTGTTGGCCAAGATTCTGCACTGTAAACCACCGATTATAGACAAGTGACTACCAATTTTACAACATGACGTGCCCGGGCCGAGATTCGAACCGGCGACCGCACAGGTTGAAGGCGTGCACTCTAACCGCTACAGCAACTAACCCAATATGTACTTCATAGCAATGCCAGAAATCTGTTACAATTTGATCGAGGTGAGTAATGGATATATTTGATACAAGTACAATCTTTTAAGAACTTTTGGCTCCTTTGCAACAGACAGGCAAAGAATGGGGAAAAGAAAACGGAAAACTGATATTACATAAAGCTTCTGTACTTTTGACCCTTTGTTGTGCGTAGACTCTTCTGTCTGGTCATATTGAAGAAGCCTCAATATTGATGGCTTCAGATTAAGTCTGGAAGTTTATAGTAGTCTTAAGAACTATTGAATCCCATATACAAAATACATGTATATACAAAACATGAGCACTCGGAGAACGCAGGCTTCCACCAAGTGTCATAAACAGACAAATCCATGATGCCAAAAACTAATACGTCCTTGGAGAAGATATCAAAAAAATGAAAATAAATCTGATGAGGCGGTCATAATGTTTCTGTCCAGTTCATAAGAATAAACGAAAATCCATAAAGGGACACGTTCACCTGTCCATATAAATAGCACATTATCATTTTGTTTCAAAAAGCACACATTAGTAATCCCTGACAGATCCTCACCTAATGCCCATTCACACTTCAGGCGGTATGTCACACATTTGGGGGTTTTACTTCGGCCATGTATCCACTTTCACCTAAGTGGTGGTGGACCAGTTCACGCCCGGGTACCAATTCACGCCCACCCCTAAATTTATCCAAAACAATCACAGTTAAACAACAAATTACAAATGTATATGATCAATTTGATTATTATCTATAATGTGGTAAACATCTTCTCTATAAAAAATTATAAATCTTCAAGAAAATTGAGGGTGGGCGTGAATTGGTACCCGGGCGTGAATTGGTCCACCACCACTATATCTTCTGAGACTTGGTGTTTACATCACACTACAGGTGGTGTAATTCAGGATAGGTGTTGGGCGAAATGCCCTTGTCCTTTAACTACAGTCCGAGTTTCATATGCGACCTTATGACACAGTGGTGAAACTTCCATTTACCTCCACTCACCTGATGTCACCATGTTACACTGGATGATCACCTAGTCATAACCTTACATACACCGTAACACCTTCAATTACTGTAGCAAGAAATTCCTCTGTGTATGCTCCAATTTGTCTTCGTATACTCACTGTACCAAATTCAGGGGGGAGATTTTAAACATTTTAATATTTCCATAGAACGCTCAAAGTTATGGACCTTTGCCACTATGTCACAAAGTCGAATACAAATCTCATCAGGACAGGGGTGTTTCACCCAATGCCTATAATCATGGGTTATACCACCTGAAGTGTGAATGGGGTATCAGATCTGTAAATGTTCTGTTTTAGGATACATTTAAGAAACTCCAAAAATGATTTGCACTTTTCAAAAGGAATATATGCTGTAACCAAACATGGCTATTTTAAGGAAATGAAAGTTAAGTTTGTTACTTTTTCAAAACAGTATTCTTCCTTAATTTATATTTTCATAGTAAAAGTTTCTGTGACATATGATCAATATAGGTTTTAGAATATCCTAGATCTTTGCATTGTGACATAACGGCTAAAATTGTAAAAAATATTTTTTGGGAGAGGTTCTGTTTTCCATATGTGTGACTGCCTCGTGTCAGTGTGTACATCCACTTTTATGACTGTTCAAACCTATGAGTGACAATGGAACTCCAGATAACTCTATATACAAGTCTTTATTTTAATGTGACATCCACACCATTTCTCAGATGTGCAGCTACAGCAATATGAATGAGAATTTCATTTTAAAATTACGTCTGAACGCACAGAACAGTGGCGAGATAGATATTTCAGAATACTTACCTCTGATGCTCTCCTTCAATAGAAAATTATAAGTAATGCTTTTCTGAAGATAGGACAACGATGTACAACCCGGTGTTAGTCTTTGAAGTCACTGCCTTCCACACCATCACAATCCACCAAATTAAGTTCATTATTTGACTGAAGCTTAAATATATCTCCAAAGCTGCTGATACTATTTGGTTTATCAGATGACGTAAATCATCTGATTAGATTATTATTATCAAGATAAAATGATTTAAATTGCAGATTTTATCAAAGAATAATCAGAACTAAATCTGAGATAACTAAGAAAGTCCTTAAAGAATAGTGTTATCTTTTGATATTGTTCTTGTGAAATTTGAATTCTGTCTATATGTTGACAACATGTTGAAAAATCATTGAGACCCAATAAAAATCTACTGAAAGCTACACCCTTGTCACCTAAAGTGTGTCAATAAGTTGATTAAAATGTTGGGTAAAATGAGACAAAAGGACATCGACACAATGGTGATTAAACTTAAGAGAATAATTCCAAAAACAGATGACAATAATGATAACAAGCTTCTCCAAATCTCCTTGAAGATTAGCTTGTCATTCTTCACGGAGACGTTATCATCTAGATTGTCTTAGCTTTGTAATCAGTTTCCTTCAGTTTATCTTGAGTTTTGCTAATTTATGACCATCCATGGTCTTTTCCAAGGATGCCTAATGCCAAAGCACAACAGATACAAAATAACTATTTTGAAGAAGCCCAAGTAAACATAAAGTGACGTAATCATATGTGATTGTTGACCATTGTCTTTGAATAAATTTAAGTCCACTATTTTACATGTGGTCAGTTGACTTACTTCCAACCAGAAGAAACTGCATATACAATATTTTGTCAGTTTGTGTCTATTCCGGACTAGTAACCTTTTCTTGATGTAGCTATATTGGTCAAAATACCAGGTCCAGACGGAGGTTAAGAAAAAGGCATAACTTCATCTGGAATCTGAATAACTTTGATCTAAACATGGACAATCGGCCATTCGCCATCTCGGCCCCCAACAACTCTGACTCAGTTTGATGCACAGTCAGTCTTGTAGCCGTGGTGAGAGAATAAGAAGTAAAACGTGATTTGATTTAGACGAGATTAACAGGTCTGAGATTATAAATGGTGAGAATACACCAACTCACGTTAATGACACGAGAGTGGGAGGTGAGAACACACCAACTCATGTTTGATACTGAAGAGATTTAAAGACGAGAGTTGGGTACACTATTTTGTTAGATTCTATCAAGTCGTTACATATACACTAAAACATGAAGAGGTAAAATGAGCCCAAGCCCAGTGAACATTATTGTAGGGAGTTAACTAAAGACTGAAAAGCAAGGGGAAGCTGTAGGGACTGGGATGTATTATCAGAAATGTAAGACCACACTGTGTCACTTTTCAAAACCTCATATATCTTTATGGACGAGAGGGAGGTGTTAGCATCGTATGCCATGGTAGCCCCAGACCGACGAAAACTATGGAACCCAAATCCATGTAGTGGCAAACCCATAGTCCTGACAAAGGTTGCTAATCTACATCTGAGAAGATGTTGGGTGAGAAGAGTAAAGTCATCCAGTATCAAAAGGGGGTTGGAGGGCTTCAAAGTACGTTTATTCAGCAAGAATCTGAGAGTTTGAGTAGGGCACATGAGGGGGTCTTCAACACAAGGAAGTTTAACAACGTGAACTCTCTCAGGTGCTTGAATATTCTTGGCCCATTTCAATCTCAAGTGGGTACCAGGATAAGCAAATGTAAGATCTTGTCTCAAAAAGTGTTTATCCTTATCAAAAGCCTTTGCAAAAAGGGGGGCTATGTTGGATATACGAAGTAGTCTGAAGAATGCCAGGAGGAAAGCGGCCCTATAAGTAAGAGAAGATTCAAAGACTTCACACAAATGAGAGATCTCATGGATCTGAATAAGAAGGAACAGGCCTTTTGGTGAGGGCTGTGGACGGACAGTATAACTGACTCCTTTTAACATTTTTTGACCATCGGGTCATCAAACACAGCAACTGACCATGCATACCTAGCAAACATATACTTTAAAGCAGACACATAATTCATAACCACTCTAAATGACATAGCATTAGCTGCTAGAAACTCAAAAGTTGAGTGCCTCAAAACCTTGTTGGGGAACATCTTTATGGCAGCAGACGTAAATATCATCAATGTAGTTCAAAATTTGAATACCCTGCTTAGCCAAGATAAAGCGTATAAAATTTGTGATGCGCTCAAAGATGGCTGTGCCATGGAGAGCTCCAAAGGTTAAATTCTTATCAATATAACACTGACCTTGCCACATGATTCCCAAGTGGATAGCATCTCGTGGATCAACTCTCACGTTTCTGAAGGCACGTGAGATGTCTACCTTCCAAAGACGAGCATCTGGTCCTAATCTCTCCAATATTGTTAACAAGGCATCCAATGAAGGCAACTTCAGTTTAAAAGGTTTACCATCAAAAAGGTCCCTGTCCGTGGCTTTATTAACTGAGCCCTCTCCATAAGAAAGGTCAAGAATGATTCTGCGGCCAGAACCTTTAGGTCTAGTCATCAGTGGTGACCATATAAAGAGTGGATGCCCACCAGGCACTAGACGTCATTTCGATATCAATGATTGGTCTAAACTGGGACCTGATGTCATTTTGATAGCATAATGATATCTAGACATTATTTGATGGAAACAGACCTGTTGGTCATTACATGTGATGTCAGTTTGACATCATTTAATTGCGCAAAATCTGATGTTTTTCTCTCCACATCATTTTGATGTCATTGTGCCATCAGAGGATAGATTAATGTACCCCATAAGTTGGTAATTTTTGTGACTTCCTTTTGACTTCTTCAAACTTCCCCTATATTTCTTCTCTTTGGCTCAATAATGTCACTGTTACATCATGAAGTTCATAGATGTTTTTTTTTACTTTAACATTTCTTGACACATCATTTTGATGTCATTATTAACGCTTATAGACAATAGACAGTTTGGGTCGTTTTCTTGTTTATAGTCATTCAAGTATTAGGTTGATCGACCTGTGATTGTTTGTTAGCTTTTCTTACATGCATGATAAAGTGAATTTGAGATGTAGTGGCACTGATGTTTTGTTGTGTAATTGCTGTATATGAAGTGTACTAAAAGTACCAATATATTTTTATTCAAATTACTGTTCATCACTCTCTGTAGGTACCACTAGGAAACTGATGCCAATTCTTTATTATACACAATTCCTTATTTAATAATTTAGTTTTATGTTATTTGAACAAAATTTAATTAATTTAAAATTTCATTTATTATCCACCGCACATTGTATTTGACCAGTATAGAGGGCCTCAATCACTTCCAGTTTTTCACCAATATCTCAGAAATTGTGTTACCTACAAATATGTATTATATATCATTAGAAAGGTCTTCTTACAGTGCTTCTAGTCATGTTTGTTACATAAAAATTCATGCAGAAATGACAGATCTTGCAGGTTAAAGATTGCAGTCGTTATATTCATTGGTGCCCATGATGCTTTCTGACATTCTTTTTCACATTCTCTCATCACATATTCATACTATTGAACCCATAAATCGTACAAAATGGTAGATAATAAAAGTAAAAAACATCCCTCATCAGACATATCAAAATATATCAATCAAGACGATTAACAATATAAAACTGTTTTCTTCATTGTGAGATATTCTTTCTGTATAAGTCATGGGGGAAGTTTTGCTATTGTAAGGAAACTGTTCTCCAAAGGACGTATATAATTTTGAGTGTATTTGAAACTTTAAATAACTTCCGGTTTAGATGTCATAAAAATTTAATTTTGATATAATACATGATGTCATTTTGATATCTTGAAAATAATGTCTTTTTGATGTCATGATAATGATGTCATTTTGATGTCATGAAAATGATGTCATTAGAACTTTCAAACCAAATCAAAAAAAGACAGTTTATTGACATCGGGTCCGTTGTCATTTTGATGTCTAAATGATGTAAGTTTGCCCACTGGGTGAGGTTGTTGTTGAAAAGGACCAAGTATGACATCAAATGCCAGTTCATCTTGTATAAAAGAGGAAACCTCATCAGGATATGCCTTAGCTGATGCGTGATTCTCAGTAGCATTAGAGATGATATGGGATCTGTGTGCAATGCCTAGGGGGAAACCAAATTTTATATAATCCAAAAGTACCTTCCCAGTGGGCAAACTTACATCATTTAGACATCAAAATGACAACGGACCCGATGTCAATAAACTGTCTTTTTTTGATTTGGTTTGAAAGTTCTAATGACATCATTTTCATGACATCAAAATGACATCATTATCATGACATCAAAAAGACATTATTTTCAAGATATCAAAATGACATCATGTATTATATCAAAATTAAATTTTTATGACATCTAAACCGGAAGTTATTTAAAGTTTCAAATACACTCAAAATTATATACGTCCTTTGGAGAACAGTTTCCTTACAATAGCAAAACTTCCCCCATGACTTATACAGAAAGAATATCTCACAATGAAGAAAACAGTTTTATATTGTTAATCGTCTTGATTGATATATTTTGATATGTCTGATGAGGGATGTTTTTTACTTTTATTATCTACCATTTTGTACGATTTATGGGTTCAATAGTATGAATATGTGATGAGAGAATGTGAAAAAGAATGTCAGAAAGCATCATGGGCACCAATGAATATAACGACTGCAATCTTTAACCTGCAAGATCTGTCATTTCTGCATGAATTTTTATGTAACAAACATGACTAGAAGCACTGTAAGAAGACCTTTCTAATGATATATAATACATATTTGTAGGTAACACAATTTCTGAGATATTGGTGAAAAACTGGAAGTGATTGAGGCCCTCTATACTGGTCAAATACAATGTGCGGTGGATAATAAATGAAATTTTAAATTAATTAAATTTTGTTCAAATAACATAAAACTAAATTATTAAATAAGGAATTGTGTATAATAAAGAATTGGCATCAGTTTCCTAGTGGTACCTACAGAGAGTGATGAACAGTAATTTGAATAAAAATATATTGGTACTTTTAGTACACTTCATATACAGCAATTACACAACAAAACATCAGTGCCACTACATCTCAAATTCACTTTATCATGCATGTAAGAAAAGCTAACAAACAATCACAGGTCGATCAACCTAATACTTGAATGACTATAAACAAGAAAACGACCCAAACTGTCTATTGTCTATAAGCGTTAATAATGACATCAAAATGATGTGTCAAGAAATGTTAAAGTAAAAAAAAACATCTATGAACTTCATGATGTAACAGTGACATTATTGAGCCAAAGAGAAGAAATATAGGGGAAGTTTGAAGAAGTCAAAAGGAAGTCACAAAAATTACCAACTTATGGGGTACATTAATCTATCCTCTGATGGCACAATGACATCAAAATGATGTGGAGAGAAAAACATCAGATTTTGCGCAATTAAATGATGTCAAACTGACATCACATGTAATGACCAACAGGTCTGTTTCCATCAAATAATGTCTAGATATCATTATGCTATCAAAATGACATCAGGTCCCAGTTTAGACCAATCATTGATATCGAAATGACGTCTAGTGCCTGGTGGGTTGTCATGATAATCAACCATTTGTCGTTCCAGGTATTCAGTCAAAAGGTATGCGGACTGCCTTGTAACTGGGAAGACCAGATTCCAGTATGGGGTCAACGGCCCACAGATAGGACTCTGGATCATTGATGTCTAAAGGTTTTTGAGCAGGTAAGTTACTATACACAGTAGGGTCAGTGACAAAGCCAAGGTACTTGTCAAACATTATATTATCTTTATTGCTTTCATAACTGTTGGGAGACCAGCTCTCCTGATGGTCAGGAAGGAAACCTCTCATTGTGGCAACACTCTATTTTCATGTGCATAAATGCCCCTCCATTTGTTTCTTTTAAAACACAAATAGAAAGTGCTTTAAATGTGATTTTTCAATAAATCTTTTATTCAATATTTCGTCATTTTTTATTTCTGTATTTATGTTATTTCTTTCAATGGAATCTATTTTTCTATTTTTATTTTTGACCTAAATAAAATACATGTTTTGTTACTTCTTGGTAATTAAATTAGGTAAGTTTGAATGTGTAAGTTTCATTTCATAACCTCCACCCCGGTGTCCAACAAAATTGAATAGGGCTCATAGCTTTTCCAGGGAAGTGAGACAATTTAATTTTATAATATGTGACGGTATGATTTTACATTCTTTGTGGGTACAATCCCGGTAGTCACACTGATTAGTGATACTTCAGCATTTGTGTGTGCGTCCTGACAAGACAAATCAATTACTATAGCCAACAGATGATTTTTCCTTTTTTTATTTCTGAGAACCAGTATGACAGGTATAAATAAATGTCCTAAACCATCGTCATTCCCCAAGGAAAGGAAACTATATGCATTTGAACACATTTCCCGTTGTGTTAGATAGTTCACTGTTCATGTACAAAACAATAACAGTTAAATTAAATAATCCACACAGATATTTGTAAATGCCCCAGTAAGCAACTGATTGGACTTTTGTTATTTCATTTTGCCTCACACAGTTTGAGCTCAGGAGATTCCAGTATGTTCAAATTTCACTCTTTTCACTCTCTCTCTCCCACATCACCCACAATTGAAAAAAACTCTACTCCCTCCAAGTAAAACTAGGGGTACAAAATCAAAATTGGATTGAAAATATGGTCATTATAAAACGTAGCTTTTAACCACACTCTATTTTAGAATTTTAGCATTGTATTTTTAGTCTACAATGATAAGATATTGTGTTGAGTTACTGTGTGTTTTGAGCAGTGTTTTGGGACAGTAATTGTGATGATCCTGCATACTCCTCAGACTTTTCAGCACATGATCCAAAGGGGCTGATTGTTTCAATAAACACGAGTTCTGGTCAACATGGAAAGCGCTGACTTTTAATTTGACTTTTAAATAATCATAATTAGATTACACCTGAGATTTTTTCTTTTGTTAATAGTGTCCAATATCTTTCACTATTGGTCACTTTGTGATTTTGACCATTCATAGAAGTCTTTATAGCACATTTCCAAAGAAACCCTTTTACATTTATTTCAACTAAAATGATCATAAAAACCGAAAAAATACACACCAGGAATATAGAAATGAAAATATAGAAATGATGTTAAACAACATCTTAAGAATTATAAATAAAGGAAGAGGTGTAATTTAAATAGGTTAATAGCCTCGTAAGTGTCCAATATTGGAAAATAATGGACTGTTGACTTGGTCCCTTCGGGACCTCGTACTTAGCCATTAACCTATACTGAATCTCTGTCTATTGACAGACTCCAGGATGCATAATGCCAGAAATCAGAGATCGTAATTGTTAAATCAGAGACATTGCAGGGGTCGGTACCATGGAGAAAGAGGGAAACAAGACCAGAAAAACTAGGGTGGGTAAGCTTTTGCAAAGAGATATCTTTTTAGCTGCTTCCTGAATGAAGATAGAGATTTGGCTGAGCGTACATCATCAGGCATATCATTCCAATTCCTCGGGGCATCATATGCAATGTCTCAAACAGTAGGATTTCTTATGCTAAGCTGTTAATGTCTCAATTTGTCCCAGTTTTTTTTGGTTATCTAGATAGAACAAATTTAGAAATTAAGAAAGTATGCTGTCCTCGACTACTTGAAGAAATTATGGAAGATGTCTGGGATAGTTAAGATGTATCCCTGGCAGCTGGTGCTGGATGCAGTGGCTGTAGAAAAGTCTGTGGCACAAATGTGGAAGTTGCACTGGAGTTCCTGGAAAGTGTAGGTTACTCGGGTTGCTGGGGCTGATGGCTCCTTTCCTCTGCCCTGCTGTGGATGCCAATTAAAAGTTTCACAGCCTTTTTTTTTCTGAATGTTTGAAAGCCTCTATCTTCTAAGGCCTTCACCTCAGCCAGGTAGTTGCAGAAGGCTGTTCTGGTGGTCTCCTGCTTTGGCCTGGGAAAAGATGACAGCATGGTTTCATCATGTTGAATGCTGGGGAACTGCACTGAGGCTTGTAACTGAAGGCTGAATTGTTGTGTTTGATTGCATGCTGATCTCCATATTATCCATGTCAGTTGAATCTCAGGAGATGTTGTGTGCTGAGGCAGTGGATGCACAGACTCCTCGGACCGGGGACTTGAAGGCTGTAACCGCCTTGTCAGATTCTGTTCTGTGTTCCCAGTTTGTCCTGCTGAGACGTTACTGACTCTGTGGTGGAAGACTTGGAGTTTTTTCCCGTCTTGAGGGGAAGTGACCAAGTCAGGTCGGTAGTGTTTACGACAGGCCAGTGTAATGTGAAATAATGACTCCCTTCGATTTTTTACTCCTCTCCTTTGATCTTTTGGGAGATTTCAAAAACAACATTTTTCACCCTAAACAATAGGATTTACGTGTGGGAGGAAAATAATTGGCGAGTTTGGATCGAGCTTCAAGGTGTCCTAGGACAAATATTTCGCGTATGCGCAGTAAAATCACAATCCAAATGTCTTGGGGAACTTTCATACATGTTTACATTCATTTGCATACATTGTGATGTTGAAAGAGTAACATAAATATGTGCAAAACTTCGATAGGTACAATTCTGTACATCTGATAGACTTTTAAAGATTTTCCATTCCTTTTTTCATGTCGCCATCTTGGATATCTTTCTGCTCCCACTAAAAGGGTGGATTACTTTGCGTGGAGAAATCGGGGGTCCAAGGAACACTTGTCCTAGGCGTTTTGGTGAAAATCCACGGTATGAGGACACCTCGGAGTGCGATCCAAACTTGTCAAATTCTTGCAAGATATGGACCCCTCATTCAGAAACTGACTCCCCTCTATTGTTCCTGCAACCTATTCACTTGTGAGAGGAGGGGCAAGTGGATTGGGGGTGTCTTTTTTGTCTGTCAACGTTAAATAGGATCAATTACACTTTGACTATTCAGCGTGGGGAGTCATTTCTTCAGCTTAAGCTTCTCTTGTAAGTGTGCTGCAAATAATGTTGAAAAATATGAACGTGGCCTGGTAGTGGGGTAGATTTGCACATGCAAACAGGGACTAATTTTCCAACAAGAGGGTCACTATTTCCATAGATATTTAAGTGGTTGGCTCATTTATTCAGTTGACAATTAATAATACCTACCCAAAAGAAAATTTAAAGTAACTTTTACAAGAAGCTTATTTACCAAATAAGATATTATGTTAATTGCTTTTCCCACTAATTCATGAGATATTTATAATATCAATATTGATAATAGTTACTTAAGTATAGCTTTTATAAGCTACAAGCTTACCATATGGGACTGAATGCTAACTCGGGAGGCCGCAGGACCAAGAAAAATGGACGTTTGGATTTGGCCACGTCTGTGGTTTAGTATGTGCCATAGCAGTGTCGTTTGGTAATTCATCCTTCTCTCGTGGTAAATTTAGCCCATAGCCCCTCAGCTTGAATACAGCAGGGAAGCAGGGTGGAACTTTTTTCAGTCACACGTGGTAAGGTTTTAGCTTATAAAGCTACATTTAAGTAATTAAAATTTTCAATTTTATTGCACTACAATAGCTTACCATGTGGGACTACTGCTGAATTCAACCGCTTGGTGGCGGGATAACAGCTGAGACTGGAAGTATTTTGTCCATTTTTCTTGAAGTTAGAATTAAAAAAATATACCAAAGGATTGCCAAATTACCAGTCTAAGTCCCAGTTACAGAGCCCCAGTTCTAAAGTCGGGTCTGTAAGTAGCCAAAAAACAAAATTTAATGAATGACAGTACGGGTACTGTCTGGATGTTTTGAGAGAAGAGAGTGCAACAGTGCTCACTCAAGATAGTAGCCCCTAACGGCATCACTGCTAAAATACAGCCCTAGGCTTGAATCTCATCAATTTTGCCACCCTAAATATGAGATTATGTTACACTGATAAAACACTAAATACATTACACAGTTAAAAACATAAGATACCTCACCATAAACATCTGGAAAGGTAATTAATACCTAGACCCTGGGATAGACTCCTGAAGACTTGGCTGCAGCGGGTGTGACCCCCCCCTCTTTTTTTCCCAAAGATGAATATGCTGAGGGGAAGGGTCTAGGACTTGTAGTGCCACTACTTCTGGTCCCAGATACATAGTATTGTCGCTGTCTGACAAAGTAAGGTCTTTTAGGTAAAAATTTGTAAATGTGTTGTGAGCTTTCCAGTGACATGCTTGCATGATTTGGTCCACCGTTACCTCACTGTAAAAGGCCTTAGAGGCCACGAAGGCCCTAATGTCAGGCGTTTTGACTGGAACCAGGTCCAAGGCTTGTTGATGTGCTTGTTTATAACAAAGTAGGATAGTTTGTTTTAGCGAAGAAGAGAGTGTAGTGGGTCTGATGTCTGAGGTGTGTCCTTTCCTAAAGAAGATGAAGAGAAGGGATCGAGACCCTCTTAGGTCTTTGGTTCAATCAACAAGGTCCTGTCTTCCTTGAATTGACTATCTACAATGGTAGTTAGAGCAAGAATAGTCACCGGAGACCTTGGAGAACTTTCTTTTGTTAGTTGGTTATTGGCTTTGAAATCTGTGGAGGGGAACAAGGCAACCTTTTCCCGTTGGCCTAGATTAGATACTTTGTTTACAACCCAGGTATGGATTTCGCTGTGGCACTTGCTGGAGGCCAAAGCTAGCAAGAAAGCAGTTTTGAGAGTAAGATTTTTGAGGTCTGTGCCTTTCATAGGCTCAAAGGGTGCTTTTTTTATTCCTGGAACGATCCCTGTGAAAACTGGAGAGTAACCTGTTAAGGTCTGATCTCTGAGAGATATGGAGCCCCGTTGGGCCCAGGGTGTCAACAATGGCCATCCTATAGCCATCAATGGTCAAAGGGCGCCTGTTTAAATCTTGGTAGAGGTACATAAAGAAGTCTGAGACTTGCTTTACAGAGGGGGTGGAGAAATCTACCAAATTTTCTCTGCACCATCTCTCAAATAGGGCCCACTTTGACTTGTAGATGGTCCTTGTCTACTCCTAGACACCAGGCGTGGAGGTGGAGATGCTGTGGATTGTTGTAAAACATATAATTATGGGACTGTTTGAGAAGAGTTCTTGACACAGGAAGTTGAAGTGGGATCTCTGTGGAGAGCTGCTCTAAGTCCCAAAACCAGGGCATCCCTGGCCAGCCTGGGGCTGTTATGATGATCAGGCAATTGGATTGCCTGACTTTTTGGATCACCCTGTGAAGGAGAGCCGTGGGAGGGAAAGCATAAGCAGTGATACCTGACTAGTTTATGTTCAGAGCATCTATGTCCCAAGCATTTTGATCTTGGACTGGAGACACGTATAGTGGAACTTTGTGGTTGAGGCGAGTGGTAAAAAGATCTACATGAGGAGTGAACCACTTGAGACAGATCTGTTTGAACACCTGCAGATGCAGTGACCATTTTGTTGACTGAACTTGGTTTGACCTGGACAGCAGGTTGGCCATCACATTCAGACACCCTGGAATGTGTCTGGCTTTTAATGTTATCTGGTAATGATGGCACCAGGTCATGATCTTTCACAGGAGAGCGCACATCATCACTGAGTGGGTTCCTACTTGTTTGTTTATGTAGGCTACCACTGTTGAGTTGTCTGTAGCAAGCAACACTGTTTGGTTTAGACAATGGTCCTTGAACCTTTGAAGGGCCAGAGAAACCGCCTTCAGCTCTAGAACATTTATGTGTAGCCTTTTTTCCCTGTCTGACCACAGACCTTTTGCAGAGGTTTGCTCTAAGTGAGCGCCCCAGCCTTCGTTTGAGGCATCTGTAAAGAGTTGGATACTGTGGTCTTTGGGGTGAAGGTCTGCACCTTTCATCACGTTTGTGGGATTCTGCCACCATTCTAGGTGTGCTGAAATGGTTTCTGTCAAAGAAAGGAGGGTGTCCAATGACTGAAGAAATCTCCAGTGCTCCTTGAGGTGAAACTGAAAGGGCCTCATTTGAAGGCGTCCCCCTGGACCATTTTCTCTGTTGAGGCAAGCAACCCAATTAGCGACATCAAACATCTTACAGGCAAAACATGTTTTGACTTGAGTCGTAGGATCAAATCCTGAAGTTTGAGCCATCTCTCTTGAATGGGTTTTACAAGGGCTGAATCTAGATGATATTCGTAGTCCACGAACAAAAACACTTGAGTAGGTTTTAGTTCACACTTCTCCTGATTTATTATCCACCCTAAGGACTGAGTTAGGTCCACCACTGTCTGAGTGTTTATTTGTGCTTCTTCTTGAGACTGGGCCCTGATCAGGCAGTCATCCAGGTACTGATGACAGGGCCATCAGTTTCACCTCTTTTACAATCATTGTAAAACCCTGAGGGGCTGTAGCCAGTATTTAAGGAAGGGAGGTGAACTGAAACACTTGTGATCTGTGGCAAAACCTTAGGTACTTCCTTGAGTTTGGGTGGATAGGGATGTGAAGGTAGACATCTGATTCCTATCTATCTATCGATGATGCCCATTCCCCTGGAATCAGAGAGGCCCTGGTGGACTCTGGTGTTTCCATTTTGAACCTTTCTACAAGTAGGAAGGTGTTGAGCCTGCTTAGGTCTATTACTGGCCTCCACCTTTGGTGAGACTTGTGTACAAGAAACAGGCGACTTTAAAACCTGAGAGATTTTACATTTTCCACCCTTTCTATTGCGTTCTTTGACAGAAGAGACTGGATACAAGAGGTCAGAGCTAATTTTTTGAAGGGCCTTGTAACCTGATTGACTCAGTCGGGCTCTGACTAAATTTGGCGAGCATTGGTGATAATGTTTAACATGTTGCCTGAACATTTGTTTGTGAACTGGTTTCTTCTGAAAGAACAGAGCCGACCTCCTACTGGTGGACTGAGGGAGGCTTGAAAGGAGTCATTGGGAGGAGGGGTTTCCACACCCTCGTCCCCTTGAGGGGGTTCGAAAACGACCCCTGGAGCCTCTGAAATTCGGTTTCCCCCACCTGAGGAAAATGATTGGTTACTGCTTTGAGCGGAATTGTCTCCATAGCGGCGTTTCCTGTAGGAGCCTCTTTTCTTGTTGTGGTGGGGAACATGAAAGGGCTTGTTTTGATAGGGTCCAAAACCTGAGGGTCCTGAGAGTCTTTAGGGGTGCCTTTTTTAAGGAAGAAGTCTTCTCCATCCTTCACTAATTGAGACTTGAAAAGAGGAGAAGGCCAGAAAGGCGAGTTCCTCAGTTCATGATGTCTCGAGTCCCCTAGATGTGGTTGAAGAAGGGTCATTTCGGCCTCTCATCTAAGAAGGAAAGTGTTGCCCATAGTATATAGTTCCCTCTGGAGTATGTGGGCCACAGATTTGCTGAGGTAGGCTAAGGCTCTCTGTTGAATAAGAATTCTCTTATTCATGATTTCAAAATAATCACAGGGGTTTTCATAACCACATTTGGCAGCTCTTTCGGGATCGGCACCCTTTTGAATTTGGTTCTTGACCCTTTTGAAGGTAGCCTTGATACTGTGCTGGCACTTCATAACAGTGTTTCTGGAGGAGGCAGTCCTAGCCAAAGTAGCTGTAAAATTGATGGTAGAAAGATTCTGCCTAGCTTGATGTTGATGTTTCTTAAGAACTCGTAGGGGAACCTTGCCCACAGGAGCCTCAGAGGGCTTTGGGGAGATACAGCAAAATCTGTATTGAGTTCTTGAAGCTTATCTTCAAAACAATGTTGTCCCACCTTGTAGTATTTGGCTGTTGAAGCCGGGGGTTTTATGTATTTATCCTCAGGTAAATTGGAGGCCAAGAAGTCGTGTTCAAATTTCTCAAAAGCATCTTTGAGGATTGGATTTAAGGGGAGCATAGCAGAAGGGCCTCTTGGCCTAATCTCCTGTTGGCCTTTGTCGTCATCCATGCCTAGTGCAGTTGTAGAGGACCAAGGCAAGGTCTCCCTGGGATCAGTGAGATCCAGAATTTGCCTGAAAGTTTCCACTTCCTCAGCATATTGTGAAGGGAGGTCAGACATGTCCACCTCCCTATAGAAGACTGGATCTGTGCTGTCCTGATGTTCAGGCTCAGAATGAGCCTTGTGTTGAGGTTTTGTAGACTTTTTAATTAGGACTCTGTAGAAGATGACTAAGAATAATATTTTGCCTGTACCTTGTGCTTCCTTTTGTCAGAATGTTTTTTGGCTTTTGAACACAACCTTTTTGGTTGTTCTGACTCGGAATGATGATCTGAGTGGTCGGATTCAACATCCGAGTGCCTGGAAGCATGCTCGAATTAGACACTTTGAGTAGACTGAGGAGGAAGTGGAGGTCCATAATGTTCAGTGTCCATTGGCTTAGCATCCGAGTGGTCGGATGTTTGAGTGGTGGGAATAGAAATCCAAGTCGGAATAGGGTCAGGCTGTTTACTGGGTCCTGCTTTATTTAGAGAGACTTCATTGCCTCCCGACGCCTGAAACACCTCCATTTGTTGTTGAAATTGGATGTTAAAATGCGCACCCAAGGATTTTTCTAGTCTACTCTCTATTTTGTTTTGCAATGCAGTACC
Source organism: Sabellastarte sp. h YS-2021 (assembly GCA_964017235.1). Taxonomy (NCBI): domain Eukaryota; kingdom Metazoa; phylum Annelida; class Polychaeta; order Sabellida; family Sabellidae; genus Sabellastarte; species Sabellastarte sp. h YS-2021. The sequence continues at coordinate 147,175,815 of OZ024928.1, forward strand.
TGGGGTGGGTGGGACAGTTTGTGGAGTCTTTAATGATAAAGATTCAAAACAAAGGGGTTGGGGACGGAGAGGTGAAGAAAACAAATTTTCAGCAGCACCCTCAAGGCCTGCTTGAGAGCCAGAAAACGCATCCCCGTCGTCACATAGTAGGTCAAGATCATCAAGATCTTGGTCGTTGGCTTGAGTCCTGCGGCCTCCCAAGTTAGCATTCAGCATTCAGTCCCACATGGTAAGCTATTGTAGTGCAATAAAATAATTAATTAACTTATTCTTTAACACACAAAATTACACAACCCCACCAACATGTGCTTTAATGATACTCAATTGTTGGAAGTGGGGGGGGTTAAGGGGGAGTCATAATCTTGCAGGGGGAGTCAGAATATTTCAACCCCCTTGCAAGATACTGACTCACCACCACACCCCCCACCCCATCAGAAGTCTAGGGGAGTCATTATCTCGCACTACACCAGTTTCCTTCCAAGTACGGTAAGTTTGTGTGAAAGGCATGGTGCTTGAGGTGGTGTTCAGGTATTTAACCATGACAGGCTGGCAGGTGCTTACAGACAAGACGGTTGCAGTATAGGGCAAGATGAGAACTTTGTTTGACAAGCCGTAGAGACTCATGACAAGATGGTTTCCAGGTGAGTGGAGTCAAAATCCGGATACAGAGTCAGGGAGGGTTGGTGAAATATCAAACATGTTTGACCAACCCCATTTAGAAGGAGAAGTAAGCATATGGTTAAATTGCAAAAATAATCTATTTGCTCAAAAATGGAATATGACACTGGCCTAGGACCGTGGAAATGTCCTCACATACAAAGGCAGTAATGATGGGCAAAAAGGTTGAATTGCTAAACGTCCTGATAAATTGTATACTCATGATCCACCAAACTGGAGGGCAGATTAGCACAGGTTCAAGTGCAGCTGTTATGCAGAGGTATTACAATGTACAAATAAATATGTAGGTATAAAATTGGAAATCAAAAAATAATTCAAATTCACATACATCACAGCAAAGGGTTAAGATTGAAGTAAAATCCAAGCTGGTCCAATATCTGCTCTCTACACCATGGAAATGTACAATATGTTTTAAAATGTACAGAATGGTAAATATGTTGTAAAACTGTTTTTATTCAAGTGTGAATGCAAACAGTGATGGAAATAAGCAAAGATCTGATCCCAAGAGGTGTTTGAGTGGTAAGACTTATGAGGTAGAGTGTAGGAATGAATGTGCTATGTTACAGAGGGAGCTTGATGATACTGAACAAAGCATTGTCCCATTAACCCAAGTAATCTACAGAAAAGTCAAAACAATAGTCAAACAAAAATAATTAAAGTTTCTGCAATTGTAGAAGCCATTAGAAGAAGTCTGCATCAGATGTTTGCAAAGGTTAACAGGCACAAACAAATGACAATACAAGTGTCACCGTTCGATCACACAAGTCTTAAACCAAAAAAGGCTCACTGGAAGTTGCATCCAATTGAGGTAACAGATGTAAAAACTGGCCACAACAAAAGTACAACCCAGAGTCGTGTCTAATAGATGAAAACTATATGTTAAGAAATGAAGAACCAAAATAAGCACAGAATTGCAGTGGCCAAAAATGATGGAACATTTCAATGTTGGTATAAGCAAAATGACACCAAATTCTGCTTCATACCTCCTTTGGAATTGTCACATAATATTATCTGACCCCACTTGAAACAGAACCATATGTATTTCAGCAAAACAAAATCAGAAATACAATTGTATAACTGATCAAATTCTGGTCCAATAATCATTAAGCCCAATAGCTTTGGATAATTCACTAGTAGATTACTTGAATAATCAACTTCCCTGTATGATAAAAAAATACTGTTTCACACTGGATTAAGACTGAAAATTAGCTATCAAATATCAAAATGACTTTCAAACCACAGTCCAGCTAATGCATTTTGTCAGATTTTGAGGGAAAATCTGCTAGAGGAAAATGAAATTGAATCTAGATAAAGATTTAGCTTTACCCTCCTTTCTATAGGTTAAAAAACTAGGTCGCGGTTCAAAATTATTCAAAAGAAATTATTCAAACTATAAAAAGAGCATTTAAACATGTCAAAATGGACATTTGGAAATATTGTTTTTTATGATTACTGCACGATCAAAACAGTATGGAAACTTGTTGTTCTTCAGGTTTCAAAAAGGTTTCAGATGATTTCATGGTGTCATTGATTTCAGCACAATCACAACAGATCCCCCAGCATTCCTGTTTATATGATTTACTTTGAGAATTAAGTTTTGAGATAAGTCAAAACAAACTTGTTGATCCCTCTACCAAGGTCGCATGTCTGGATGTCGCAGTTAATACAGAAAATTTTAACTGAAATTTAGGTTTTTCCATCCCTAAAGAAACATAACTCAGTATCAAACAGGTATACGAAAATTGGCAGCAGAGAATGTACAAAAAAGAGCTCCAACTGCTTCTAGGAAGCTTACCATACATTTCAAATTTGTGTAAGGGCATCTCTGCTTTTCCTGAATAGAATGTAAGATCGTTTAAGAGGTCATTTCGACAGTGGCAAGATCATATTAACGCCAGATCCACACCAGGTAGGTTGTCACAACTCACATGTCTCCACCCTATTAGACACCCAGGTGCAGGTGCCACACTTCCTTCCAGTTCCAATGTCACTATATATTGTCCAGAATCAGAATGCTCCTCAACCAGTAGCAGACGTTTTTCAGCACTTGCTGGCCATCCTTGCTACTACTCCATATTTAAGCGTTAGTCAGGGTCTGTATCTACCTAATTTTATCTTGTTGAACATACTGGTGACATTACAGTGGTAATAACTGAAGGTCACTCTTGTTGGCAACATCTTAACTCTCTGAAACATAAATGCTTTATGGCCACCTTAACTCAACTAATTTCCATTTTATGCTTATCTTACCTGGCACTTATGAACTTATGACCTTGAATAAATCTAATATCAAACTAATTTTGGCCTTAGTGTTGTCTTAAAGTGCTATTGCAATCTTTTTGCATTTGTTTTGCTGTGACAGTTTATTTTCACACAGTTCTGGTTTCCTTTATCTGGATTGGGTTATGTGTTCTTAGCCATGTTATTTGTGAAAGTCATTCTAGTGATATGTTTCCTGTGTGTTGGTTTCTTGTGTAACTGGCTGAATGCTGACACGAATCAGAACTGCGAAAAGATTGACCGGAGTATCCCTTCTATTTTTCGGCTTTCTGTCTTGGTCCGTAAATATTGTTACACTAGCAATACAAAACAGGTTCCTCCACAACTGAAATTTAAAAACCTACTACTACTCCTTTTGTTGTGTTGCGATGGTGCTTCAAACCCTGGCCCCACCAATTTTGGATTTGTCAATTGTAGATCCATTCGCAATAAAGGCCCTCTCCTGCAGGACCTGATAAAACGCGGCAACCTAGATATCCTGGGTCTAGTTGAGACGCATATTAGACCAAATGATACTGAGGGCCTCCTGAGTTCTCTTACACCGGCTGATTACAATTTCATCCAAAATCCAAGGTGCACTGGTCGGGGAGGTGGTGTTGGTTTTCTGTGTAGAAAAACCATTTCTCCCAGTATTGCCTCTTCACCAGTTTTCAGGTCATTTGAAATTATCATACTTTCGTTCAAGTCTGATTATAATAGCTTTGTTGTGGCTTGTGTGTACCGTCCTCCTGGTTCTTGTACTACTCACTTTCTGGAAGATCTTCTGGCTCTTTCTGGCTTTCTGTCTTCGACTGGTTACAGTTTCATCATTTGTTGCGATATAAATGTCCATCTGGATATTGAGTGTGGTGATAGGTCCAGGTTTAACGACATCCTTCAGTGTTGTGGTGTGGTTCAAAGTGTCAGTGGCCCGACTCATTTACTGGGTCACACTCTGGATGTTTTGATATCTCCTTGCGACTCAGATTTTGTCCGCAATGTTAGTGTTGGGGATTTCATTTCTGACCATGCTGCCATAAGATGCCAACTGGATTTCTCCCACCCATCAACCAGCATTGACAAACGGGTCTTCCTATCAACGTTACCACACTATTGATATCGACCAGTTCAGAAATCAGGGACACCTTTTCTACTTCTGGCTCTTTCAAGGATGCACCAGATTCGATGCCTCCTGCTTTCAATGCCTTTATGCCTGTCACTGAAGACGAGGTCTATAAGTGTATTAGTGAATCCCCCACTAAATCTTGCTCACTAGACCCTATACCAACATTCCTCCTTAAGGACTGTCTTGATATCCTCCTCTCTTCCATTACCACATTGGTAAATTATTCTCTCATTGAAGGATCCTTCCAAAATTCTTTCAAAAAGGCGGTTGTCACCCCCTCATAAAAAAGGCTTCCTTTCCCAGAGACGACCTTAAGAATTATCGCCCAGTGTCTGGTCTTTGTTTCCTGTCAAAGTTGGTTGTGCGAGTCATTGCCAGGCAGCTAACGTCACACATTAATAACAACAAACTGGACAGTCCTCATCAATCAGCATATAAGCCAGGACATTCCACGGAAACTGCTTTATTGTCTATAAAAAACGAGGTTCATGTCTCTCTGGCACGTGGTGAACCCACAGCTCTAGTACTTCTTGACTTATCAGCCGCAGTTGACACTATAGACCATAATATTCTCCTTGGTTACCTTAATTCCTGGTTTGGTCTTGGTGGAACAGCTCTAAGGTGGTTTGCTTCCTACTTAAGAAATCATTGCCAGGCCATTAAGATAGGCTCCACACTATCTGAATTAAGCAATCTCATCTATGGAGTCCCACAAGGTTCTGTTCTGGGTCCGTTACTGTTTTCACTCTATACATCACCACTTAGTAAAATTATTCGCCTCCACCCGCATATTAAATTCCATTTTTATGGATGATACTCAGTTATACATCCATCTCTCTCACAAGAAGGCTTCTTCGGCTCTCGCCAAGCTAAATGCCTGCCTCGTGATGTTCAAGAGTGGATGTCCCTCAGTAAATTGAAGCTCAACCCTGAAAAAACTGAGTTTATTGTCTTTGGTTCCAAGGCTCAACGTCAGAAGATTTCCTCTCACTTTCCTGTTAGCATTCTTGGTAGCCTTCTTCATCCGGTTGATTCTGTCAGAAATCTAGGTGTGTGGTTTGATGCAGATTTCTCATTCTCTGAGCATATCAAGAGGACTTGCAAAGAGTGCTTCCTTCAGATGCGTGACCTCCGTAGAATTAGAAAGTATCTCACTTCTGGAGTGGCAGTCCTTGCTGCAAATGCCTTGGTTAGTAGTCGTCTGGACTATTGCAACTCTCTGTTCAGAGGTTTGTCTGGTTTCAATCAGCACAAGTTGCAAAGTATTCAGAACACCCTTGCTCGTATTGTTACAAATCATAGAACGTATGCTCATGTTACACCCATTCTACAGAAGCTCCACTTGTTGCCTGTTAAGTATCGTTGCATTTTCAAAACTGCAACACTTGTGTATAAATTTTTGCATAGTGGTTCTCCTTCTTACTTCGAACCGTTTTTATCTTTTAGTAGTTGTCCCTATAGTACTAGGCATAGTCACCCAGATCGTCAATACCTTACAGTTCCTCCTTTCCATTTATCAGTCTTTAAGTCAGCCAAACATTTTGGCCATAGTTTTGCCTTTGATGTTCCTAAGATCTGGAATGACCTCCCTCACAATGTTTGCAGTGCAACATCAGTTGCCTCCTTCAGAAAGAAGCTTAAAACATACCTGTTTACAAAAGCCTACCCACCATAGCCTCCCCGTCACATCTGTGTCTCCTTGGTACGACCTGGCTATATCCCTTGATTAACGCTAACTGCCTTGCTTTATGTTTAGATGCGCCTTAGAGTCCATCAGTGATGGAGATTAAGCACTATAAAAGTCCACATTAGATTAGATATGACATTCAGTAAATCTAATATAAAATAGTTTTGGAATTTGAGTTAAGGTAGCCTTAAAGAATCAGAATTAAAAATTTTATACATATTTTTAAAAACAAACTATTTTTCAGGGGATCTTATTTTCTCAAAGATGCATTTTAGTATGATACAAAATGATAGAAATGAAAATGATAACCCATTTGCCTTGTTTTAATGTATTATACCCTGATGATCTCATACTTGAATACGGGTAGTGAATCTTAGCTGGTTAAGGGACCACTAAATGTAGCTTTCACCTTGTCAAAGATAATTTTTAGATAATTGGATTTATAGTAAATATTATAAGAATCTTCAATAATTTGTTGCCTGTATTGCACACTTCCTCAGTGCAAACCAAAACGTACAATATTACAGGAAACCTTTTCACAATCCCACTACCTGATATTTTATCGCTGTTCATGTTTGCAGCAAGTTGGTTTTGACCCATTTGAAGTGTCCATTGCAACTATAAATTTATACGTTAAATCTACATTTTTAAAGGAGCTGTCAGAGCACTGTACAAAAAGATGTGACAGAATCATTCCCCAAGCCCAAGTTTCAAATGTAACCCATGGGATATTAATTATCACTGCATCTTGCTTAAATAATATACCATCAATTGTAACTGTATATTTTAATATATATTGTAGCCAAAGAAAAAGGAAACAGGTCCAAGTATATTGTACTGAACTGTTGTGTTCCTCTTCCAACATTTAAATTGCTCATTTACATTTAAATACAAAATATTTCTTGTCCATTATTCTATGCAATACATAATAACATTTTAACATTTGAAACCTAAAATAATATCAATTGGATACTTAATTTAAATACAGTGGTTGATGTTATTCAAAAGAGCATCAGAGTTTAATACAACTATATGAATATAATACAATTACTGGAAGCTATATCCAATCCACATTTATAAAGCGAATTCAAATACTAGTGATATTTAGCTTTGACCATTTTAATTTCTTGTATCACTATCATTACATATTTTCTATATATACATACTGTATCAAATAATTGCGTATAGGCCATAGCATACAATATTGTATTCATTACAATGACATGCAAATATTGACAAATACAAAAAAAAAATAAAAATGAACAAGAAAAAAGTTGCCTAGCCCACTGAACTCATTTGCCACTTTCATAAAGTATATAGTTAATAACAGTGGTTTCAATAAAATATAAATGGACAATATGTCAGAACCACTGCTACACTGAAAAAAATTATATCAAGTATCAGAAAACGAAGGCACACTTAAAACTTAATTAGAACTTAAAATTATATCAGTAAACTATTAAATATATAAACAGTTTGGTGTTTCTGTAGCCATTTTCATCCATTGGTCCAGTTATATGTGCATGAGACAGCAAATTATGCTATTTAAATAATGCTTTCATGTCATCCATCGCTTCAAAAATAGCCTGACCCAACTTTGCAGAACTGGTAGTTGAACAACTTCTCCAGCTTGATATGTGGATGTTCACTAAACAAACAGAAAAACATGTGAATAATGAGGAGCCTCGCCGAATGATGTCTTTCACTTTTCTTGATGTATAGTTAACATTAGCAAATAATTATTTAAACTGTAAATCACAATTAATGGTAACATTTGTTAATTGTTACAATTAACAAAACAACATTCATTATTTCAAATTGCATTATGATTTGTTAAAAAAAATTTTTAAAGAGAAACTTCATGCTGTTGTTTTTTATTTCCCCAAAACTACTCGTCAATCCATAAAGATATATATGTATTTTTATTTAAACCATAGAAATTGGGATAACTTCAAAATGCAAAAAAAAACTATTTTTTTATTATTTGACTAATGTTTCAATAACAGCTGATTTATAATTGTCATAGATTACATACTAGTGTCATCTCCAAATATGATATAACATATTCCATAGCCGTCAGGGCAACTTGGACCAAACCCCCCACAACCAGCGTAATAGTTGAGGTCCAAGCCATACTCCGCCAAGTAACAAGGAGTCTGTGATGTTGACAGGATGTATGGAAGTTGCCAACTCTGTAATACAATATTACATATTCTATATGCTGGCATTCACACTAGTTTTAGTAACAGATAGGGGATTAGGTGTGAACACTCATAATCCGGATTAAATTTGACAACACCACTGTTATAAAAAGTAAATCATAGAACAGAAACTTGAACATATCTGTAGCTGACATAGTTTCACCCAAGAGTGACACAAGAAAAGTGGTGGAATGAAAACATTCAACATCCTTAAGATGTATGTGCTCTTTTCAAAAATAATATACATTATGTGAAAAAGAAAGTTATCTTTTATTATTTTTTGTAAAAGTAAATGAAAAAGATCCAGTACCTTAAAGAACTATTCATGGTTTGATATTAGCCTTAAAAGCATAACATACCATGGTAATATTCACTCCATAAATTGACTTAATTTTTGGATAAAGCTGCTTTTTACTAGAGTAGGCTGTCCTCAGTAGTTACTTGCATGCAAAGTCGATATATGCAGCTATCAGAAATATGCAATTTTTATAACATACCAGGAAATATATAATAATTCATCTGCAAAATTAGTACTTGGATTACATTGTTCAACTCACCAACTAAACTAACAGCTAAGTAGAGCTCATATGCATAGAAGTCATAGGCGACAACTCTAATAGCAACAATATTTCTATAAGACAATATTCTACCTTATCCATGAAGATTTTGGGGAAATCCATGCCTAAATCTCTGGAAGCACACATCAGAGCAAATAGGTGCCTGTCACACGCCTTCCCAATGGTAGCTTCAAGCCTGTAGTTGGTTTGGTACTTCACAGCCTCTTTCAGTAGCTTCAGTTTTTGTTCTTGGGAACTGTTGGGATTTGACATTGCCTTAACCCAGGCTCTTGATGCAGAGGATATGGGGTTGATCGTCTCTGTTCTTCCAAGGAGAAACAACCTGTTTCATAATGAATCAGCGTTGATTAACTTGGAAATATATACAGTTTGACAACTGTCCAATAATATGAAAGAACACTGCCAGTGAATGCCAATGATTGTAAAGGCCTTCTGAGCAGTTTGTTATCAAACCTTTTTTAAAACTGTGTTTAATAATAATATATTAATGCAATAGTTCTATTTGTTGGCATAATATCTTGTATAAAGTGCATATATTTATTCAATGTTTTGCATTAACAAGATATATAAATACATTGTTCTTCAAAATTAAGGTAAAACTAATGCTACGGCATAGGTTTCCAAGTGTTGAATAAATTACAGGTTATAATCAGACAGTATGGATTCAAAACGCAGCACTAACTTAAGAGATAATAACTTTAGAGAGATACTTGGCTCACACGTGTCTTTCTTCCTCCAGTAATATATAATGAAGTCTGCATGCGCTGACAACCATATACCCTTACTACATTTGGTATCAAGATGGTGACCCGCGTTTGGTGAAATGTCCCTGTCCCTGGACCACCCCCTGCGGTCCATTAGAGATCTTTCGAGTCAGTGGCCCTCTGTCCAAATCCTTACGTGTCCCACAGAAGTCTTAAACTGTTTAAAATTTCCGCATCTGAAAAATTCCCCTGTCAGTCACCAGCCAATCACCATCCTATGTCAGAACTACCACCGTATACATCACCATACCTGTCAGTGGCAAACTGTGCACACTATTTTTTGCTCAGTGATACAAGACGAAATAAGGTGTGACTCGGTGCCCCACTGATGGGATATGTTGATGCAAGGTGGCCCACTTCAATTGGCTCACATCTCGATGGTGTGGGATGGTGATTTACTGTCAAGCTTCTGATTTGCTACTGTTACACAAGTTCTCCACAAGGTATCTTAGGGTGACTGAAGGATCTGCATCTGTCACGATTTGGTTGTTGAAGGTTTCCCGAAGGTGAAATGCTGAATGACACAACAACCTTATTTGGAAATAAGGTATGCTCACTGATAGATGCATCTTCATTCCAATAGCCATTTTGAATGCTGTGGAAGGAACTTTGGAGCATTTAAATAATTTTTTTCTTATTTTTTTGGACTGTTATTTCATTATTTAACTCTTGTAAGTATTACATAAGATGCCAAGGATCAAGAAGAAATCTGTCGGCCTTCGCAAACCCATGCCTGTTTTGACTGATAATGATGACAGTGACATTGATACAGTCGACAACCTGGAAACTGCTGAACAACCAGAGTCTGAGGATGTGTTATCCCAAGAAAGTGTTGAAAAGAAAAAGAGGCATGCCAAGAATGTCATGTCTGCTGATACATAAGACGCATTGATAGATTGGATTAGGGAGACCCCTTGCTGGTACCAGAATGGTTTGAAAGATTAGAGATACTCAGAAGAGATCTAGGCTTTGGGCCGAAAAGGCTGCTGAGATGGATAAGACTGGTGAGGGTTTTTTTCTTTATTTTTTAAAATGTTTTGAGATATTTTAAAAAAAAAACAATTTCGTGTGACTATGCAGATATATGTAACTACCATTAAATGCTGCATACCCTCTGCAGAAATAATAAAGTGATCAGTGTATATGCTGAATGATGTAGTATTAAATGGTGTCTTGCCCTACCAAAATGGACCCTGCTCCATGTATAATTTGATTAATTAAATATATTGTAAATGTGCAATATGTCTGCCAAAGTGTATTTCATGTGATGTAGAATGTATAAATAGGGTTATTGGAAGTATAGCAGTACTAAATAAGTTTGGCTTTGTTTTTGCTGTTACAGTTGAAGACCTCCAGGTGTGTACGCACAAGATTTGTGAAGTTGATAGAGCATTGTTCAGTGCATGGTGCATGTGAACTGACAGATCATGACAAGCATATCCTTGAGTAGTTACAGTTCCTTTAAAGACACATAGCCTGCGTGTCTAGTTGGCAGACTTGTTCTGTAAGTATCAAATTTATACATCATCATACATGCCACTACATGTAAAATGTGTGTCAAATTAATTGCCAATGTAATTGCTAAATATATATGCAACTGTAAATTTTGCGTATTGATGTGTGCGTAGCTATTGTTGTGTAAATGTTCATGTTTATGTGTTATTTTTTCCTGAAACATTTTTAGGTGCAGGCAGATGCAGGTGGTGCAGCCATGTTCATTTCTGCAGTACCTTCCATGTCCTTCATCTCTGGCAACATGCAATTGAATATTTTTGTCTTGTATTTTCAGTTGAAACCTGTGTCTACACCTGCTGTGCAGGCTGCTGCCGCAGGTTCGGCGTCCTCTGTTGCCACTGACCCAGTACCGCCTTTACTGGTACCTCAATGCTCTAGCAGTTCTCTTGGCTCTGGTGGTAACGAGGATGGTGAGGAAAAAGTGTTGGCGGAGTCGATTGACCAGGTCACCCCTTTGCCCACCAAGAGGTCTAGTAAGGAGAGTCGGGACACTGAGGAGATTTTGAATCTCCTGAAGGTGGGCAATGAACAGTCCAAGAAGATCTTGGAACAGAATGACAACGCCTTGTCTGCTTCCATTCCTGAGGTAAAGAAGTCCTGGTGCCTTTGGATGGAGGCAAGTGTCAACAAGATCAACCCATTTTTGTGGAGGTCCTCCCCGGACCAGTGTTACCAGATGATCACCACTACCGTGATCAGTCTGCTGCTATCAAGCAGAGTGTTACTGGGCAGGTTAGCCACAGTATGTCTTGTGCAACATTCCAACAGGTGTTCTCACATGTCAGGCCTAACAGGTGCCCACTGTTCCCAGGGTGATATCCCCTGCACCGTCAGCTGCTTCTGGGTCTCAGATCTGGATCATTATGACAGAGGCCCCCAAAACTGTCTCAGTATTCTTTAACAGACCTTGGCAATGTTTCGCTGAACCTTTCAACAGGTGCCTACTTGTCTGTTACCCCAACTGCCCTATTTGAGGGCAATAAGTGGTCTGTTTAAGTGAATTTTTTATCGCCTTTGGTCATAAAAGGCCTAGAACACTGTGGAATGTGGGACAAAGTTTAGAGTTATAGGTGATGAGACTGAAATGATGAGCACTTTTGCTTCTAAATTGTGGGACGTTTTACACTTACTTATTCTGGTTGATATTGTTTACAAAATTTTTACTTTGATTTTTTGTGTCAACTCTTAGCATCATTTGCACCAATTGGGCTTCACCAAATATAAAGGATACAAAGTGAACCCAATAGGTCATTGAAATCAATAAATATATCTAGAGATTTTTTTAACCTAGCACCTGCACCAAAATAAATCTGTCATTGAAAAGTGACATTTTTATTCCACGTTTAGGCCTTAAAACCTCTAAGAATATTTAATTTTTTTTCAAATGCCTCTTGGGTTCACTTTGCTTTTATTTTGTGCAGATGTTTAATTGATCTGAGTTGCCTATAACTCTAAACTTGTAACCACAATGCACAGTGTTATGGGTCTTTAATGTCTGTCACTTACTATTGTTTTACTTTTATTACTGGTCTAAATGGAACTATTTTATTTGGGCCTATGTATCTTGTATTTACTTATAAACTGACATTTTCTTATGATTGTAATTAATTGCTAAGATTTCTTATCTTATGTCAGTTATTGCTTACTGGCAGTGGTACATTATGACCTTGCTTGTGTGTGGTTTGTAACGTTTGAGGTTTATCAGCTGTAGGTACTACTGTTGGTGTTTATTGCAACTTTAATTTGTTAAGAGTAACTTCCCAGTAAACATTAGAAACGTTTTTAAATGGTTTAAACGTTTACAAAACGTATTTTAAAATCTATTTAAATCCCATCTTAACATTTTTAAGTAAACATTTACACTGTAATGTTTAAAAAACGTTTTATAAACATTCTATATACAAACGTTTTTACTGAAAACATTTATTAAGCGTTCATGAAACAACTCAAGAAGCTAGGTTTGACTGGAAACATTTTTTAAACATTTATAAAATAGCTGAAGAAATGAAGGTTATGCTGGAAATGTGTTTGAAAGATTCATCAGGAAGTGTTTGACTAACAGTACACATAAAATGTTTAAATAACATTGTTGATCAAATGTTTTAAAAACATTCCATCAAAAATGTTTTTAAACCCATATTTTCAGAATCCTTATTAAACCTTCAAACAGGTCCAAACAAAGATGGTGGTGAGCAATAATAGGGGATTTTAGAGGACTTAGTCAAAAACTGCCCCACATGCAATCCCTAAAAGTAAGAATTGAATGGGGGCACAATTTCTAAGCCACTATTTTACAATTTTAGACATAAAAATAATATTTTCATTAATGTTCTACCTTAAAAAGATATTGAATTTGACCTCTGACCCCATTATTATTCAGATATTATTATGTTCATTTGAAATGTTTTTCTAACATTTGTCATCAAACGTTTAATAAACAGTATATATGAAACATTTTAAAAACATTCTATTGAAAATGGTTTTTGTACCTATCATTTTTTAACCTTCGCAAAACATTTCCTTTAAAAAAATTTGCAAAACCCCTGAATGTGTACTGGGTTGGTTACTGCTACTGGTGTTACTGTTGGCCTGGTTAGTGCTGTGGGCCTGTATTTTTTTTCTTATAGTAATTACTGCTGATAGTAGCACTAATGGTTAAGTTTTGGCATGTGTAAGCCTAATGGATTTTCAGTGCTGTTAGTGCTAATGTTGGTCTTACACTTTAAGTATGATGAGTACCTTGCTTACAGGTGATTGTGTAAGTGTTGGCATGTGATTATTTCAATTATCACTTTTCCAGCTGATGGTTTAAACTGTTGGCCTATCACACATTTTAAGTGCGAGCCTCAACAGAGCTCGTGCTTCCACAGATCACTTTTTTGTCTATGGACTTTCATGAATTGTGGCGCAGCGTGATGAGTATTTGTCTGCTCACTGAAGTTAAGCAGCAATGGGCTCCGTTAGTACTTGGATGGGTGACCGTCTGAGTTCTACACTAGCTGTGGGATGTGTCTGAGTTGGAAATTCTTTGTATCACCAGACTTTTGTAAATTCTAGTGCACTACTCGTGTCTGTACTTTTGGCCTTGTTTTCTTAACATTTCACGTGGTTAAAACTGGTAGGAGTAATATTTGTTTGTGTGGCTTTTACTTTGAGAGTTGAAACATTTGTGGTATATTATATCTGATATTACTACTGTTGGTATTACTTTTAACCATTTCATGTAACTTTGTTACAGCTGTTTTAAGTTTCACACTTCATTGGTTGCTAATGGTTTTAACTGTGGGTTTATTTTAATTTAGTTTGACTTTTATTATCTTTTGTATGGTCAGCTGTCAGTAGTACAGTCGGCAGTACTACTGATGGTAAATCTAGTGTTATCTTTACTGTTTGTTATGAGGTGGCTATGTAGTTGTTGGCTTGTCATGTGTTTCAGGATTACTTTAAACACCCTTAAGGAAAACCTTTTTCCAACTTTTTACTCAGGGTGAACTGCTTACACATGGGTATTATAACTACTGTAATGGTTAACTATTATCAGTTATATCCATCTCAGCCCTACTTTGTAATTACTGTGTACATTAAAATGTGTATGTTAAAATGAAGATTTTACTTTTTAAGGGCGAGCCTCGATAGAGCTCGCTCTTCTACAGAACATTTTTTTTTGTCTCTGGACTTTCATGAATTGTGGCACAGCATGATGAGTATTTGTCTGCTCACTGAAATTAAGCAGCAATGTGCTACATTAGTACTTGATAGGTGACCGTCTAAGTTCTAGACTAGCTGTAGGATGTGTCTGAGTTGGAATTTCTTTGGGTAATCAACCTTATGTACATTCTAGTCCACTACTCGTGTCTCTGATGGCTTTGCACTCGTGCTAGGGGACCAAAACACCTTTTGGCCTTGTTTCTTAAGTTCCTGCTCCAAAGTTCCCCACAGCTTATAACTACCCTAAAGGCCTTTGACTATGTGTTTAATGTATTGTTTATTGTTGTACCTTTTAAGTGTCACTGTTGTAAATTTAGGTTTCTGTTAAAATTCCTTTCAAAAATTGTAAATGTTAGGTTTTTCTACTTTGGTTGTACATTTTGTTAACTTCCACTTTGGCTGGTTTATGTAGGTTACAAATTTCTTTTTAATGTTTCTATTAGCAGTTCATTTGTTATCAGTTGTGATACCTTGGTTATGTATTCTTGTGCAGTATTATGTGAACTTTTTTACTTGGTTATCTTATTGTTATGATTTGTCTTTCTGTAATGAACTTGGTTATATTTTTGTTACATTTCTGTATTATGTTCTTTTTTGTTTGTTAAATAAATAAATGTAATAAATGTATAAATTGGCTTATTATTTGTCCTGCCCTATGACATCTACTATTGCCATGGTGAAACAGATGAATTGAAATCAATACATAAGAGCAATGCCTTGATATGACCTCCATTGCGACCTTCGACAAAAGCAGTGAATTATGACTTTTCAGTGTTAATTGTAAACTGTTGATCTTCAACAGAATTTACTCTTTGGTTTATTTGGCCACCCAAAACTTTATAGATATATTGTCCATTGCACAGTATAATCAGAAACAATAAATTATTATTGACATTTAACAATTTGCTTTATAGCACTTAAAACTTATAACAATGAAAGTGAACACAACAAGCAAGAAGAGTCAGGGTATAAAGTTCATTATTGTGCTTGAACTAAATCGTATCATTATGACATGGCACTGCTCCAACACCATTGTTGTAGTAATGCATCAAATACTCTCTCTGCCTCTTGGCTGCAGTTGTGGCCTGGTTCCACCACTGTGGTTACCGAAGGTCTGGTAGAACTAGACCTTGCCTCCAGGCACCTAGCACCTGCCTGTGGTTCTTGTTCTCCTCTTTTGCTAGTCCATGATGGTCTGCCCGATAACATGTCCTGATTATGTTGTTCAGGGTCACACAAGCCTAACCCACTAATGTGACATTATGTTTCTCCTGGGCCATTGTGGTCAATAGGCATCTTAAGCAATTGGCTAGTATCCCAAACGCCTTCTCCACCACTCGTCTCGCTCTGGACAGGCTATAGTTGAAGATGCATTGTCGATCATTAATGTTTCTACCAGAGAAAGACTTCATAAGCCAAGTCCTCAAGGCAAAGGCATGATCTGCCACAATGAAATATGGCATGTCTCTGTCATCACCTTGCAGTGGATTAGTGTCAGGAAAACATATGGTCCCATCCATAACACTTTGCCGCAGCTGGCATTCGTTGAAATCTGAGCATTGGAACAGTACCCATTATTCCCCACATCTGCCCACAAAAATCTGTAGTCAGCATCCACAAGAGCTAACAGTACCACTGAGTAGAAACCCTTGTAGTTGTAATATCTGGAACCTGACTACCTGGGACATCTTATGGCCACATGCTTTCCATCTAGGGCTCCCACAGCATAGCGGGACCGCTGCCTTCTCACACAGTTCTTGTGGGGTACTTTGACACTTCAACTCCTCATCCTTATAAACCTTGTAGATGCGACACAAACACATCTAGCACAAACAAGGATATGGTGTTGAAAGCCACTCTGAAGCCATACATCAGGCTCTTGTAGGAGTCCCCTGTGGCCAGGTATCTAAGGGTGATTGCTACCTTCAACCCAGCTGGTAGTGGCTCTTGAAATCTGATCTTCTCTTTCCAAATCACAGGGCCCACTCTTTCAACCAGCTCCGTGAAGAGTTTTGGAGACAATCTGACAAAAGTTTTGTAGCCATACAAGTCAGAATCCAAAACAGTAGCGTTTCTGTGTTTTCTTTTTTTTTCTTAAAGTTAAAACCTACAATTTCCTTTGTTTTACGAGAAAATCACATACCTAATTGTATTTTAAAAGGTCCCCTCTTTACTCATAGCTAGCACAGCATCGCATAAATTATAATCAACATCATTTTTACCCCAAATGTAGCTGTAAATTGTATTGCCTTATTGTTATCATGAAGAAATTTAGTGACAAAAGATGTTCCTTAAAACATGGATATTCTCAAACTTTACATGGTTTTTTAGCTTTATTTCAAAAGATATTGTCATCAAATAAACGATGTTTCTACATTTTCCCATAGTTCCGTGACTTCAGTTCAATGTAATTGCCTCACCCCTGAAGACTCAAATCCAAGAGAAACAGATTCGAATTCAGAATCAGTAGGTTATGATGTAGTCATACCAAAATATTTAAAATGGAAGAGAGATATTTCTAAAACAGGAAAACAAGAAAACCACTGTTGTGTTTAATGTAATATTATAAAATATATTGTGAAACAGGGTTCAAAAATTGTAATAGGATCCGAGTTGATAAAATGAGAAAACTAGTTGACCACGTAAAATTTGGGAGTGAGCTGAAACTTAGTGACTACAGTAGAACCTTTTTTATCTGAATATGTTGGAGTGAGATTAAACAAAACAGGCATTTTATACCATGTCTCAAGGTCATAAAGTCTTCCAGAGTTCATGCTAGAGACCTCTACATAATTCGTCTCCTTCTAGACCTTAAAACAATAGTTCTTTTGGGAAATGCTTTGGTCAATAGCAGATTGGACTATTACAATTCCTTGTTTGTATCACTCAGTGACTTTGAGTTAAGGAGATTGTAGCTTGTCCAAAACTCACTCTATAGGGTTGTCACACGTTCCTCTTAATTCTCCCATATTACACCTCAATTGAAAAAACTTCATTGGCTCCAGTTAGGTACAGGGTACAATTTAAAATACGCCTCGTTACACACAAAATTCTAAGCCAAGGTCAACCAGCTTACCTAAGAGAATTAATTCATCCCTACACCTCTTCAAGAAATACAAGGTGAAGCATCCCCAAACTTAAGTGCCTTCATACCCCCACTTTTGACTGTAGAGTTCATAAATCAAACAAACACTTTTCTAATTTTTTCAGTCACTATGCCCCTGTTCTTTGGAACTCTTTTTCCTCCCAAATAAGAAATAGCACCTCAAAGCCCCCCTCTTCAACTCCAGTTTCCCAAGTTCTCCTTATTCCCCTTCCCTTTTCCTCACACCCATAACTCCCGATCACTGACCTTGTGACCACCAATGGACTGTCAGGATCATAAATGAATTTTGTTAACTAGCGCACTGAGTTCCCCTTTGTGGGGAAGTTATTGCGCCTACGAAGCAGTAGATTAGATTACATTAGATTAGATTTTACTTGAGTGTTGTTTTGCTTTTGCTTACCTTCCAGTGGATGGTTCATATGTCTTTACAATTTCATTGTGCAGTTTATAATAGGCCAGTTGAAGAGCCATCTGAATGTAACCGTCAGGACTTATCCTCTGCTTCTTCATGAAACCTTTGCTGTATTTTGTGCTTATCATATGAACTTCTGTATCATCAGCCTATGAAAAACAGCAAACTAATGGCATATTAACTCAGTAGATACTACTTATGGTGTACTTTATTGTGTAACATATTATGGAAAGACTTAGATAATATATAATCTCCAAAATGATAAATACAAAAAAAACTATGTTTTATTGGTACCAGCTTAATAAAACAAGGATGAATTTTGTTTTGGTCTACATGTATGAGTTGCAAAGCAATCAGAAACATGAGAAGTGTATTGGAGTAGCGCACAATTTATGAAAGCTTGGAGACAAAAAGCAAAAACAATAAGTTATCATAAGAAGATCTAGCCTCCATAGAGAGCTCGCACTTAAAAAGCCAGTCTGAGCAGGTTGGAACTACAGATCACTGATAAAGTCTACAGAGCACCCATAAACATGACACAAGACTATAACTCAAACCTTTATTGACTGGGTCCGGGGATAAAAATTGAAACTAAGGCAGTGGAAAATAATTAGAGGGATTAGCTGCAATGTTTCTTTCAATTAAAATTCACAGAATACAATTCATTATTCAAAAGCTTGTCCAGGCTGAATCTCAGAAACCATAAGCTGTAAGAAGTTTATACTTAGTAGAGACAGTGGTTGGGGTGTAGATGTGCAACGTCATGCTTTGACCTAAGTTTTACCTTTGACCTTGTCTCAGTGACTTGAGTTTAAAAACATTGCATATTCTATATCTCAGACTTGGTGGGACATTGATTGGAGAGTGTAGGTTTACAACGTCATAATGTAATTTTGATTTGAACTGGCTGTAGTGACCTTGACCTTTACAATCTTGTCATGGCTATATCTTGGAATCCGTAAGGTCTGGAAGGTTGAAACTTGGTAGGGATTTAGATTAGGGAGTATAGGTGTAATCTTTACCTTGGGAAATTGGTTAGAGGATATAGGTGTGCAACATGATGGTTTAACCTTGATTTGGCCTTTGACCTTGCTGTAAATGTCACAGCTTCATAATTTTTAGTTTACTGATTAATGCTTCCATCATGCTCTTGAATTGTCTTGTTTAATACTTTAGTTTTCTATACATTTTCTCTCACCTAAGAGTTATTTTCTCTAGTTAAACATTATTAGGATCTTTACATTACTGACAATCTTTGCTCTGAAAGTCTCCTGACCTTTGTGTATGTCACTTCTTCTATATTTTAAGGTGTTGAAAACCATTTGATCGGGCTGTAGGATATGAGCACCCCCCGATGCTATTTTTTTCTATTTTTGTCTGAATGTGCATTTAGTTGGAAACAAACATGGGAATACATGACTGAACTTTGTAGACTCCTTTATGGCATGTTTCCTTTTGGGGAATGTCTATCCATGGCTACCCATGGTTATTGTCCTTCATAACTATGATTCTATCCTGTAGAAAACTGTAGCTGGGGGTTTAACTAGGTTTTACAGGAGGTACTACATTTCGAATATTTTTCCCTGCTGTCTATAATCACCAGAAATACTGTCTGCAGTGTGACGTTAACATTGTGGGTGGTGACCTTCAAACTGCCCATAATAGAAAGCTTCAAAGCTTCTGTGTTAGGCCACGGATGGAACTTAAGTATAGGTTAATGACCAAGTAAGTGTCCAATATTGGAAAATAATGGCCTGTTTACGAGGTCCCGAAGGGACCGAGTCAACAGTCCATTATTTTCCAATATTGGACACTTACGAGGCTATTAACCTATTTAAATTACACCTCTTCTTTAACTTATAATTTTTAAGATATTGTTTAATATCATTACTTTTCATTTCAATATTCCTGTTGTGTACTTTTTTGGTTTTTATGATCATTTTAGTTGAAATAAATGTGAAAGGGTTTCTTTGGAAATGTGCTAAAAAGGCTTCTAGATATGGTCAAAATCACAAAGTGGCCAATAGTGAAAGATATTGGACACTTTTAACAAAAGAAAAACTCTCAGGTGTAATTTAATGCCAAAGTATTCCAACTGACATATGGCAGTGCATGCAATAATGAGACATTTTATAAAACACCTGGTGTAATCCGGGGGTAAGTGTAATGGGTTGGCTTTAGAAAACTCCAACAACAGATATTTACATTTTATGCATCGCTAATGTAAATTTTGTTGATGGTTTGAAATATACAGACTGAATCACATACCAACTGTCTCAGCTCTGTGTATGCATTGTTGATTTCTGATTCCATATCTTGAATGTCCCACTGCAATCTAGTCAACAAAACATTGTGTTGTAAAAAGTACATATTTGCAAGCCTACCAAAACTAAGAAATATATGTATGACATTTGTGTATACAAACATGTATTTTTAATGCACTTATTTACAATTTCATGTATACTAACGAGTTTCAAATCATTACTCAACAACACAAAATTTGAAACAAAAAGCTAACACGTTCTACCTTTGTGGTTGAGCAATTGGTCTTAATGGTGGACCTTTGGGTAGTTTTCCATTTTCATATGTTTCCTTGAATAACGTGTATTCTGAGGCAGAAGTAAATACCTGTAAATTTACCATGTTTTGTGTTGTACATATAATCAGTAATTAATATATCAAAGGTTAATGAGTAAATCAGAAAATAGTGGGAAGTATTGAAACCTAAAGAAGTCTGTTGAAAACAAGATAGTCCAATAATGTACTTATGAGATACCCATCTCTGGTAATTATGAGATAATATGACTTTGCAGTTAGGATGTAGTTTCATCTTTAATTAGGGCATAACATTATATTTTTGTTAAGCTTTATTCTGTCTTTTTCAACAAAGCATATTACATAAAAGTAGCATTTTCTTCTGTATCTCTATCGAGACTCGACATTTATAATCATGTTATGTTCCAGCACTTCAAAAGTTGTTACTATGATTTGAATCCAGACCCAAAAGGTGACAAAATTTGGTGAGAAATGATGCATTGAAACATGATTTTATAAACACTGTCCCACTGACAAAACTAAAGGTAAACATTTACTACATAGGTCTTACCATTGCATCAATAGCCGTGTGTTCCACATTCCCAGCAGCAAATGCATTCTCAAATACCATGAAGTTAAAACATTTATCAAACCAGATGTTATCCAGTGATCCGGTTAAGTACCGGAACCCCATGTCAGAGAAATCCTGCAATACACAGGGACATGGTTAAAATCGGAAATTTGGTGAGATTCGCCCAGTATTGACTGGCAAAGACATCTCAAACACCATGAAATTAAAACATATCTCAGAACAGAGGCCAGAGGTTCAGTTGGGTGATCCCAGTGTCTGATGCGAATATGCATACTTTAAAACAGATTAGCATATTTAGCAAGATTATTTTATAACAGATTTACTGTGTATGAACCTTAATTAAATTTAATAGCATGCTATAACATTGGGTTTTTTTTCATCATGGTTCGCACATTTTTCTCTGAAACCAGAGATAGAACATGGTTTTCATTTCTGAAATGTATGACCAATCTGTTTTAAAGTTCAAAAGAAAAGAGGCGCAGAATGGTTTTAAACCAGTGAAGAATTTAGTGGTGCAAGCTATGAGTCTTTTGCATTGTCTGATTTGCAATCACTGTCTGGTACTCAGAATGTTCTCAGTTCATCTACCACCAGGATATGTCTTTCCAATACTGCTGTTTTTAATCTCTATTCGAAGAGTAATTATTGTAGCATGCCGAGCTGTTATATTCTTGAAAATGGGTCTGGTAACCAGAAAAACGCAAAGATGGATATTTCTGAGAAATACGCAAGCTTATTAAACAATAAAGTGGTAAAGTAAAATGTCATACAGTGACCCACTAAGTTGGGGCTGGACTGAAAAATACAATACTGCTGACAATAAAAAATCAAATATTGACATAAACCTAGTTTTGTAACAATGTCAGACCTTTAGCTTGAATACAATGCTGCAGCTTTGGATGCTAACTGGAAAAACAGAGTTCATCCTTACTCAGTCATCATAGACAGTTGCCTTTATCTTAGTTGAAACAAATCATATATTAACATAACCTTCAGGTTTCACCCTGTACATGACCTCAAGTTTCACCCTGTAAATGACATGAATCCACTGTGCAATCTC
The DNA here is from genome assembly GCA_964017235.1 of Sabellastarte sp. h YS-2021. Classification (NCBI taxonomy): domain Eukaryota; kingdom Metazoa; phylum Annelida; class Polychaeta; order Sabellida; family Sabellidae; genus Sabellastarte; species Sabellastarte sp. h YS-2021. The sequence goes on from OZ024928.1 coordinate 147,198,036, forward strand.
ACAGAACCTCAGGATTTATTCTATCAATGACATGAAGCCACTGTGCAAGCCTCACCGAACATCAGGCTTTATTCTATCAATGACATTAATTCACTAAAAAACATCACAGAGTCTCAGTTTCACCCTGTAAATCAAAACATATATATACTTTGTACAACCCAGGTTTCACCCTGAAATTCAGACACAAGGTACTGGAATAATTCACATGTCCTAACCAAAAGATTAAACCTGCAAATAAAACTAAAGTCACAGGTATTACCCTGTAAAATAAATGGTTAAACCTAAACTATCATTTCTGACAGGTTTCACCCTGCAAGAGAAACAAACTATTTCATATCAATCCTTAAATAAATCAGCAGGTTTTACCCTGTGACTGAGTTCATGGTGTATCAACCAAGTTGTTCCCTCAAAATGTCCAGCACAGATATTGCACCTACCAGTCCAGCATTGAACTGATGAAATGCTGGCCCTTATATAGTGAAATTACAGACAGAACAGAAATGCTCAAATCAGTGAAGTAACAAGGCCTCTCACTGGGCTAAACTTTAGTCATTGCCAAGACTTTGGAAAGACAACTTCCTTTTAATACTTTATACAGAGTCACATTGAATCAACAATTACTACAAAATAACTAAGGTACTACAAAATGACATAAAGACAACAGATATTAAAGTACACAGTTTACAGGAATATCTGCACACAAACAGTCAGTGTTTTATGTATATAGTTGAATATCCTGAGAATTTAAAATACGACGACGAATCTACTTATGTCACATTATGTCCATGTAAATATACCAGAATTTGGTCCTGTTTTTTTTTGTTTTTTTTTTCGAGGGGGGGGGGGGGCAATGGTGTTTCGTTTTTGACATGTATCAGAAAACATAGTACTTTATTTAAATGCGAAAACGAAATATTCATACCTTTGGTGTAAAATCATCCAGCAGAAGAATAAACATGGAACTCTCGATGTCATTCAGGATTTCTTTGTTTCTTACCATTAGTTTTAACCTTTGCTGAAACAATATATATCTTAATTATATATAATATATCTTAGATTTAGTCTATTACCTTACATTCGGACTCCTTTGTGGTAAAATAAACAGACTTAAATATATCTAACGTTCGACTTTTCAATACTTAATGCAGAGAAACTTAAAAAGCCATATGTACTAATCTAATGTCACATTTATGGTGCTTAAAACTCTTGCACTCCCACTAAAACAAATTTTTTTCCAAAATCAAATAGCAATTCGACAACCATTAATAGAACTTAATGTGTCATGTGTATCTGTGCATGTGTAGTTACAATCTGGTCAATGATAAAATAAGACCATCTTGTTGAATGTACTCACCTCAGCCCAAACGTGTCTCTTTTGTCCAGTCAGTGCAGCTACTGGAGGCTCTTCAGTCGTGTTTGCTGTGAGTTAAAGAATGTTATGTCTGAGATCGGCTCCAGAAGATGAACAAATTCTGTTGCCTTTTGAAATTTTTAAGTTACCACAAATCTTTAATGTATTTTATTGTTTTAAAAATGGTCGATTTACATCATAAAAAACACCTCATAGAGGTTTTTTTATTTCACAGATTGGTGTTTTTTTCACATATGGATAAATGTACAAATTTTTCCAACTGTTGTCAGCAGTTTTTGTCCTTAAAGAGTAATACCTAGATCACACTGTTCCGTTCTCAGGAGCTACATACAAGAACAAACTCTTTATACTCGAGGATAGTTTGTGCTTTGATCCATTTTGTGCTTTATTCATACCTATTCGGTTCAGTAGGTTCAGTAAGTCAGGATTCGTATTTTGGTAGGATACATTTGGCAGAATACAGACAGCATTTTCAGAAAGTGGTGGATTTTTTAAATGTTTGACAAACCTGGCACAAACCCTCGGATGTTGAACTAAAATGTACACGTTGGAGGTGTGTGTGGGGATGGGAGGTTTATTTTAAAATGTGGCCTACACACATACGAGGTCCAATTTCTAAAACAACAAGGAGAAGGTCATAAAGTTTAAATATATGTTGATACATCCACACAAAACAGTGTTTCTACTATCATCCATTCAATACATGGTGAAAAGTATTTTGTCTTTGATGAAGGTAATAATATTATAAGTAAGCTTTGTTTAATAAGTTGTTTAATATTTTTAAACTCACATTGTCAATGTGGCTTAATGATTCAGCATTGTCCTGGAACTATCTGAAATCTTTATGATTCAGTATTGTTAATGAAGTTATGTAGGTTAATTATCAAGTAGAGACAATGAAGTAGTAACTTACAGATGGCTTAATTTATTTATTTATTTATTCGGGGTTTTACGTCACTTTCAACGCTGTACAGATCATATCATGACAGGTAGTTTCGAGGGCAGAGGAAACCAGTACATACAGTTGGTCAAGGTTCTGTGCTGCATTCTGCTGACCATTAGCAAGCAACTACCAGCTTTTCCACTTGAGGTCAGGCCGTGAAACGAACCCCGATCTCAGAGGTGGGAGGTGAGAGTGTTACCACTCTGCCACCGTGGCCCCTACAGATGGCTTAAGGGTCAGTGGACATGTTCACTGACCCTTAATGATGTAATATTGTCATACAGTAGAAATATGTATGATGACTTAATGATTCAGTATTGTTAATACTTTAAAAACCTTAGATGATGGCTCAATGGTTTAGGACTGTTAAAAAATAAAACCATAGATGATTGCTTTATGTTTCAGTATTGTCAATGAGGTAGAACCATAAAGGATGCTTCAATAATTCAGTATTGTCAGAGAAATGATTTTGGGGATTTACAGTGCTTTCAAGATATTGTATAGGTCATATTACACTGACTAGTGGTTGGTGTGTATGAAAGCAATACATATCAGTTGGTCAAGAGTGTGCAGTGAAAACCATCAGACAAGTGTAAACAACTATCAACTTTCCCACTTCAGGTCAGAATCAAATGTAGGACCCAAGAGCTTAGAAATAAGTGTTACCCACTACATCACCACCAGGGTCCCACATATTGTCAATGAAGTATCCCTTAAGATCATGATCTAATATTGTCAGTTAAACAGAGTTTCAGTAATAGCTGACATAGATGATATATCAATACTGCAAATTAATAAAACAAATACCATCAGCAGTTGCTACAATATACTTGAGCTGCTCCAGTATTTCGTGTCTAGTAAGAAGACTGTTTTTGGTGCCAGGGTAGTAGAGATCCATTTTATAGTATTGTCCTTTCCTGAAAATACAAAAAGACAATTTTAGACCTTCGGGTAGCTCATACATAACTTATCAATAATGTTCATAATGGTTATGTTCAAATCGCTCATTGGAGAGTGGCATCGGAGAGAATACTAAAATTGATCCTCCCCCTACTTACTTACTGGTTAATCACATTCAGGTTCAAATGGTTTAGTTCCACATATCCCCACGCTGAGGTGTGCTTTTCTATGCTTATCTTTCTTGTCAGACTGATATAACACTTATGTCTGTGCAAACAGATTTGATGGTGCATGGAACAAACATTATTGTTGCAAAACCATGTTCATTAAAGAATGTAAAAACACAAGGTTTTCAGTGGGAGAACTTGATACTATTATTGAATTTTTATGCGTATCTTAATTTATTCTTTAACTAAACCTGTATATATGTATGTATATATATATGTTTCAGTTATAGTGTTAATTTCTAAATGTTTCTACTTTTTGTACTTACATATTGTACTATGTGTACGAATAATAAATAAATATATAAGTGGGCAAGAATGACCAGACAAAAATGTCAGCCATATAGATGGATCCAGGTGATTAAGGTTGGGTAATAAAAGAGCCACCCACATCAGTGTTCTTAGCAGAAACAGCAGTACTTGCCTGATGACAATAATATGTGTCTTGCCCGGATGTTTCTCAAGTGAATCCAAAACTAAACCTGGAACTCTGACGGCGTTGAATATGTGCCTTGAACACAAACAATTGTTGACAGTGTTAATTTACACATAAAACCAAGCAATGAAGTTCTGAAGATCACATTTTGTTTCCATTATATATAATGGTAACACAAATGGAAACTGTGACTGCTGTAATGACAAATTGAATACATTGAAGGCTTACAAAACAGGTAACATCAGCCTTATCTTTTTGGCGGAAAAGTGTTACTTTTCAAATTTTAAGAATTCTTATTCTTTTTGATGTCTATTTTCTTTTCACATATGGGATTTTCTCAGACTGTTCTTTAAAGTGAATTCTGTGTTGATAAGTAGGCATCCAGATTACAATTCTAGTCCAAGTTAAGATGGAACAGTCATAATAAAAATGCATTAATGCATTGTGGTTAAAGACATATTTACAACTTTTCATCCTCTGCAAGATATTCTGGAAATTTCCAAGACCTACATTTCACAATTCTTACATTGATATATATTTTACATAAATACACAATATTTATTGTTATTGTATTTATATATTTAAGTGTATAATTATGCTGTAAAATGTATGCAAGTACAATCATTAAATAAAGTTGTCTGTAGGTGTACAGTGGATCATAGACCCTACAGTTTCATCAAGATAGATTTCTCCGGAAACAATTTCTCACTGGCGAAATGCAATATTGATCTGCAACAAATCATTGCAATACTAGATTATTAACCTATATTTAGAGATGGACAATAATCATCCAGACCCTTACTTGTAGCCATTCATACAAAGTGGTACCATTTCCTGCAGTAAGATCGGTGGCGTGGTCTTGTTTTCTAACATCTGGTGTATCCTAAACATTCAAATTTATACAACACACAGGTTTTCACATTTCTACAAGTCTTTCAGTAAATAACTTAGCTGGAAGGTGTTACTGGTTTACATAGTTCCAGTTTTCACTTATTTACAATATCTGGATGTTGTATTCTTTACATTTCTTCTTTCACAATAAACAGCTGTAATTCAGACACAAAAATTGTACAAGGCTACATCCTTTCATGTTTGCTTTTAAAGATCAAATATGTCAGAATAGGTGTGACAAATTATGGATTCGTCTAACATGTAATTCAGTCAATAAAATTATAGAAAATATGGTTAATTTATTGTTAGGTATATTATCTGTTTATCTCCTCAGATTTAAACTCCTCTTGTCCAAGAAATACCTAAAATATTCAAGAATCAGACAATGTTTGTTTAAATCTTGCAAACCTATCTTTGTATCTTTAATTCTAGAAACTGACAATTGGTTTCACTTTTTAAAAAAAAATTAGCATGAATTAGATTAAAAAGGAAACAACTGTAATTTAAAACTGATCAGATAATTGAGGGTCCAAGTGTCAACCTACTCTGCATATGACCTGGCCATGGTTGCTGCTCTGGTCAGTTGGTCTGTGTTTCTGGCTTCAGGGAGTGCAGTGCCCACGTAATAATTACTGTGTACTGCAAAGCCAAAACAAATCACATGTAACTTTAAACTTAAGCAATTCCCAAGAAAGCCTGGGTGCTAGGTGGTGTGGGACAGTGAGCTCTCCCATAAACACATGGATGTCTGTGGGGTATAAGGTGGTAAAAAGACAATAACATTTTAATGAAAATCTAAGATCAAACCACTTCTGACCAGTTACACCAAAAAAAACACATTTTCAATATTTTATCTGAAAATGAAAAATTTGTTATAATTGTCAATTTATTTGAGTAGCAAATGGTTGATTTTATTTGCAAAGCTTGGAGAGTAAGACAAAGCTTGTTTAATTAATAGGACATATTTACTCAATCCATATTGAAATTTTGCATATTCTATAGTGGGTAAATTTTATCATTAATACAACTGTTGATATTTTGTTATTACAGTTTATTTTGTAACTTCTCATGCCGAATGCTAGTAGCACTTCACACTATAGCCATGTTAATTATTGTCTTCATCAAGAATGACTCATAAGCCTTCAGGAATGAACAATATTAATTTTTTTCTTGTTCCTGTATTAGTGTATTGCATGTCACTGTAATAAAATAAAAGATATACATATATATTTTTTTAGCACCTGTATATTATTTTAACACATTCCTGTTTGGGAAAATCTAGCCTTTTGCACAGATCCATCTGTTGTATGACATTGATGTTCTGATTTCTGAAGTTTATTGAGACTGAAGTGGACATAATTATACTAAAGTCATGTTACAAGCAGTATGCATTGTCTCATTCCTTCTTGTACTGCCACACTTCTGTCAGTAAACTGTGCATACTCAGGTACTTGTGAACTGTTTAATACTGACTGTGCATACTGAGGTACTTGTGAACTGTTTAAAATTTCCATGAGTTCATTTGATAGTATTTTCACCCGGGGCCGATTTCACTAAAGGACTTAAACTAAGTCCCTTTATTGGCTAAGTCTTGGACTTAAATTTAAGACTTTGGTCTTAGCTAGGCCTGGGACTTAAATGGATTTCACAAAAGGGTGACTTAGCTAACTCCAAGCTTATCAAATAACCACAGTGATTTTCTGTGTCATATGACCTTGTATATCCTTCATCTGATGTATTTTATCTAAGGATAAGTGCTGTTTTGAAATAGAAAACCTTGTTACATCATATAAACTTCCGAAAGACTACTTCAGTAAGGTGTTCTGTATAGTTATACTTTATTTACAGCCATTTCAAATTTTGAAGTGGAGAAAAGTTTATGGTGGCCATATTTAAGTCCTCTTTACAAAATTTAAGCCCACTACCTCCGAGACTTAAAGTTAAGTTCACTGACTTAGCAATTCCATGGACTTAGCTGCTTTGTGAAATCCGCTAAGTCTAAGACCACAGACTTAACATTCTGTTGACAAAATTTAAGACCAAAGTCTTAAATTTAAGTCTAAATCTGGTCTTAAGTCACTTGTGAAATCGGCCCCAGCTGTTTCCGATGACAGAATTCCAAATCATTTGGTGTTTCATTGTAACATTTCATTTCTTCGTCAAAAATCAACTAGAATTAAAGACAGCTTGTGTTCCCCGTTATTAAAAATGCCTTCTCTCTTTGTCAAGTTCTAACATCTTCAGTTAGAAGTACAATTTTCACAATGTCCCCATGTATGTTACTGAGCTATTCCACAAATAACAGCTATTGCACAATTACCTAAGTGCATATAATTGTTTTACTACAACAAATTTCAAGTGACTATCACAAAATACCTAAGCTAAATAGTTATATGATAAAACATGGTTGGTATAAATAGATAAACAAGGTTGACAAATGATATGTGTTTTATCAGCTTTTGTAACTTGTGATATACAACAAAAATGAAGGCACCTAATCACGCTAAAATCTAACGTTCTAGATCAGTGTCAAGTATTATTACGTTTAATGTAATCCACCGACTTAGATAAAAGTGTTTACTGATGCAAGTCCAGGCTACTTATTTGAACAAAAAAAAACACAAAAAACATTCCTGAAATACGGAAACCATACATGGACATAAGTATAAATTTTAATAAAGAAAGAATCCTGCACAAATTTACTGTGGATACGATCTATTTGTTGTGAGTACAGTTTTTTTTGTTTTTTTTTTGCTGTGATCAAAGATGATTAACTTATGCTCTCAACGTAATCACTGTGAGCACGGAGTAAAAGTCCTATCACAAATGTAATCCGCAGTCACTCATTACTATCCGTGGTCATAGGTGGATTTTTCATGATGATAGTTTTCATCAGTGCCCAAAAACTTCATTTGTACTGATACTTATTTTCTGTGTGAGACAGGTTTACCAACTGAACAACTGTGAGACTTCTTGTGTTGGTGAGATTCGTCAGAGCTTTGAACAGATACAGTGTGGTCATATGTTGTGTCAGGTAAGTTACCAAAACCTTGATCAGACACTGTGAGACTAAACATCATTGCTAAAACATTGACTAAATACTAAAGACATGTGGGTTTACTATAACATAAACAGGTACTGTCACTCCACTTGAAAAAGATACTGTAAGATCATATGTTTTGTGAAACCGTAAACAGATTTTGTAAGATCATGGCTCATCTGAGCTTTAGAGACCAATGTTTTAACATACCTGGAAGAGGTTGTCTGCTTGCCAAGTAGGCAGCATTGATCCAGTAATGGTAGATATAGTTGTCCTCAGTTCTTGCTCTGAAAAAATACAATTAAGTATATCACGCATATATAATTAACAATTCTGATATTTTGTTCAATTTGGAAGCTTGTTTGTGTAGTGGTGAGATACTCGCCATCAACAATGGAGGCTATGGGTTCAAGTTTAATCCAAAACCTTCAGTACAAATGTTGGAAGTGACTTAGTGATCCAATGGTGGTTTACAGAGGACAAGCATGAGCAACAAGCATACATTGTTTTCTTCTAAACATTCAACAACATACCCCTGTGTCAAGTTGTCATGCTGTGATTTGGTTTTGTGCAGAATATATGCAGAGCAACTTCTTTAAGGATGCCAATGTGGACCTATAATAGGCTATAAAATTTTTGTTCACACAAAACTCAAACTCAAGTTTAGCGTAACCTTATCGTAAGGCCAACTTAGCCTAAGAATTGAAAAGGATGTGTACATCAAGGTAAAGTATAAATTATATGATTTTTGGTCAGGTGACCTTAATGTAACATTAATTTGTAACTGGCACTTGAATTTGTTTAAAAGCTTTAATTATTACAAAGGTGTTAATACAACTAACCATAGATATAAAACTGTAAGCAAAGCAAATTTTATCTGACCTGGTAATTTGTATGTTTTATACCAAAAACACCATCCATTCTTGAGGTAATTTATTTGATTAAAAAGGTAATACAACGAAGATAATTTTTCAGCAGTTTAAGTTAATCAAACTTGCCGCAAGTGCTTGTACAACACAAAAAGTGACCTATTTATGAGACTTCGTCAGTGGATATGAGCCATTAAGTGTCCGCTAATAGGATGTACAGGCTTATAAAACCTGTCAAGCTTTTATCTGTGATGATTGTTCAATATGAGCAAAACGCCTCACTTTTCCTCCAAATATTTCTGTAACCTCGGACCTTCATTTCTTCTGAATTCTCCGACAACTTCTTTGGTCTGTTCAAACTCTTCTTCACTCACCAACTGTTCAGCCACCTGTAGCCATCTGTAAGAAGAGGTTTAAGCCAATAGAAACCCACTTGCATACATAATATAACACGTGCCCAATATCATGTTTGGTACACTGTCAAAGGTTGCAAGTTTTTGTGTGTTCTTTTTCCATTCATACACATAATCAAATCGGTGGTCAAAAATATCCCTAGCACCCATCTGTGTCATGGAACAAACTATCTGGGGAAATTGTAACTTGTAATTTAAAAGTAAATCCAAGTCATATATTTTCAGACCGTTCTGTACTGTGCGATTTTAACTGAAATATGAATCCCAATTTATGAAACCTGTTGAACACTACCAAAACACTAAATCCATCAAGCCCCAAGACAGTCCAGAGTAGTTAAATATTTTCTGTTCATATGAAGTTGTGAGGCTATTACAGTGCAGTGTAAATTAGGTTTTATATTGTCATGGGTATGTGTGGGCCTGTTATCAATTAATAAAACTTCACAAAGACAACCTTGAATGTCTTCTTGTGTACGGTTTAAAGGATGACATCAGCGTTTTTTACATACCTATTTTTTAAGTGTAAATTCAAGCTTTATATATTATAAATATACTGACAAACTTTTATGTGTCAAAGTTGCCTATATCTGCTGTAATTTGCATTTAAAAGTACAGAAGCACTGCCTTATTTGGGTAGTCACATGTTCCCTCCCGAAAATTGCCGAGTGCACATGAAGTAGAAGCGTAAATCAGTTTATGGGTCTAATTTGGGTGAATTTTTGACTTTGAACCTGAAAAACACAAAGAGTATTTCACATATTTTCAATGTTATAATACTGCAAATAATAGGTGTGTTATCCCTTTATTACTGTGCAAAATATTAATTTCCTAGTATTTATACAAATATTAAAAATATTGCTTTTTCCCTCTCTAATTGACCAAAACCCTTGAATCAGTTTTTGGGTCTATTTTGACAAAAAGATAAACACTGAATGAATACTTCAACTATATGAAGTGTACCATTATGGCATATTATATGTGGCCAGTAATCAAAGAAGGAGCCTATTTTACCAATTTCAAATATGAAGTAGTGTCTCTGTATGTTTATACTTCTAGAATATGAAGTGTTTTTGGTGGAAGTAATGATCAGTTCATGGGTCTAATTTTGGTGTTTCCTTTTTAGTTCAAACCTTAATCACATCCAGTATTTCATTTGTTTTCATGGTGATAGCTTCAGATGTTATCCCTTTATCATTGTACCAGATATCATTTTCTAAATATTTGTAGAAATATTAAACACATTTTATTTTATTGTCTCTTATTGCTGAAAACCATGTGATCAGTGTATGGGTCTATTTTGGAAAAAAATTACACTTATCACTTCAGAGATTTACAATATCTGTACCTTTACCTGTGGTCACTTAGGACTGACCAAGTTATGATTTCAAATTGTCCAAATGCAGGTACTGTTTTCACCCATGACATCTAGCTGTGCTGACAAGTGCACGGATGGGTGGGCAGGTGGGCAGGGGTAAATATCTTGTCTGGCCTGTATCTCAGAATCTGTTACATGTTACCAAGGATGTTGATACTAGGTAGGGGTATAGGTTAGGGGTTAAAAATGTGCAATGTCATACTGTGACCTTAGTCTGACCTTTGACCTTGACTCTGTCAAAATGTTTTCTACGGTTATATTTCAAACATATTTCTCTCATGACAACGATATATAGATTGCTGCAACTGATTATTACCTCCACCAAGGAGGTATCATTTTTATAAAGGGGGCCATGGAGGGGCAGTTGTAATACACTTGCCTGCCCCCTCTGAGATCAGAGTTCGAATCCTGGCTTGACCTGAAGTAGGAAAGTCACTTGCCCGTGGCCAGCAGTTTACAGTACAGAACCTTGACCAACTTTATGTAATGGTTTCCTATTCCCTTCCAACTATCTGTTGTGCAGTGTTGAAACGACATAAAAACCCAAATAAATAAATAAATATTTTTATAACTTTCTGCTTTGCTCTTTGTCTGTGCATTAGCAGGATATTCCAAATAATACGAGTTAGATTTTCCTGAAAAGAAATCAGAAGATGTGTCCACCTTACATACCTTTAAATTTTTAGAGGGTAAATCACAATAAAACTAATAAATGTTGTATCATCTGGATACAAAACAAATAACGTGGATTTATCTATTTACTTATTATTGCATGCATTGGTAGAGATATGCACTCTCCAAGTGCTCTGGTTATAGGTAATTCTACCTAATTCTTTTAGTTCTGTTGACAGCAATACTTCATTCAATAAATTTTAAAGCTTCACAACTTTTAGTTTACCAATGAATGATTTGATATTGTCTTGTTTTGATACTTTGCATACATTTTATCTCTTAGTTGTTATTTGTCTTGCACATTAGTATAGCTTACAATGCAAGTTCTTTTTGTGATTTTGTCAAATTCTATTTCCCAAGACTGTTAAATTTTGATGAACAAACGCACAAAATTTTTGATAATTGAAGTACTTGAAGACACCCCAAGACAAAATACTTGGCCACAATAGGCTCACAATTTGGTCAGTGTCCTAGTGTTACAGTCTATATATAGTGAACTTGAAGCAGCTGGGGGTTCAGTCAAGTGTGACATTTTTTTTTAAAATAGACCCAAAAACTGATTCAAGGGTTTTGGTCAATTAGAGACAGAAAAAGCAGTATTTTTAATATTTGCATAAATATTAGGGGATTAATATTTTGCACAGTAATAAAGGGATAACACACCTATTATTTGAGGTATTAACATTGAAAATATATGAAATACTCTTTGTGTTTTTCAGGTTCAAAGTCAAAAATTCACCAAAATTAGACCCATAAACTGATTTACGCTTCTAAATAAACATGTGTGGGTGACGTCATTTGTGTTCACTTGCCTTAGTTTTAGCTTAGAACTGTTCTGATATATACTGCTTTTTACATTACATTATCTGTTATAAAATGGAGCATTTCAAGGACATAGTAAAAGTAACATTGTTCTAACTGTAGTTTGAGCCAATAAAACTTACAAAATGTGTGAGTTTATAGAACAAAAGATAAATATAACACGATCCACTATGGGGGTGAACTGCGGACACTAATACTGAGAAGAAGAACTGTTTATATTCTTTTCTGTGAACAGTGTATATTTATAACACTCCTTTCTTTTATCAACTATAAGATGTGAAATGAGATGAGTTTCTGGTAAATGTTTCATGGTGAAAGTATACACTGCAGTATCAAGTATTATCTGGGCCAGCTAGCCTTTTTGTGTGTAGAAAGGTATATCAATTCAGAAAAGCTTCAGTTAACATTTGTTTTACTCTATAAAGTGCACACTTATTAACTTTGGAAATCTAAAATTTAGTTCATTTGTGTGAATATTTAATTTTAGCATATATTATTTAACTATTCAAATAACATATAAAGAAATAGTCCAGAAGGCAAATAAATATTATATTATTTGCTGGTATTTACAAATATATAATCTCAAGCCTTCAACAGGGGTGTATTTTGTAATTGCTGAATTATACACTACAGGTTTAAGTTTTCTTCTGTTTTAATGTTGCTTTGAACACTGCATAATAGGTCATATCACGACAGGTAGTTTATGGGCAGAGGAAACCAGTACATACACAGTGCTGTCCTGTAAACTGCCAACCATCAGTAAGAAACTACCATCTTTCCCATATAGGGTTCTGGGTTTGAACCGCCTACACCAGAGATGTAACTAATATAATTAAGGTAATTCAACTCCAGACTATTGACTGACTATTACTATGTTCTGTTCCCCCCACCCTTCCAATTTTCCATCTATCAGATCAGAAAAATGTTAATTCACAGTATTAGATTATTTATGTGCATTTTAATGAGGTTTTTTCCAACACAAGTGCTGTCCACCAGTTCTGTCCAAAACAAGTGTGTCTAGAGGTTTCAATAAATGATCCAACATAAAAACTATGTGACGAGAACAAAGAAAATGATCGGTCACAATAGTATGTAAATAGTTGGTTATAATTTAGTTTTTACCTACAGTGCAGAAGTTTTACTTGAGGATTCAAAAGCACTTCTAAAATCACATGAAAATATTAACTTGACTCTTATTGGATATATTAACTTTTTAAAAAAAATTACTTAACTCTGGTTTTTATTATCTGTAAACCTCCAGACTTTCATCTCTGTGGTGGTGGATTTAAATATATGATATAATTGACTAAATGATGATCCCTTGTTGCAATGTGACCTTATAATTATGATAAAAGTGATATAAACATTCAACTTGGAGCCAACTTTTTGAAAATTTACATCTCTCTCCTTTTAGCTATTGATTTGCCCTGACCAAGGTTGTAAAATTGAATAACTGACTATTTTTGAGCAGCATCATTATTTAAATTTACTAGCTTCAGTATCTAGATATTAAAATTCAGCTGAGATCATGTACAGATGACCTTTGTGTCTGAGATAAATGTGGATAAATTGAAGAGAAGAGAATAGTATGAGAGAAAAATATAGGTTATGTTTTGATCATTTTGAAAAATCAGAAAAAAAATCTTTTCTAGTTTCCTTTTGCTACTTATATAATTCTTAATTTTATCCTTCAATAACTATGTACAATTTACCATTTTAAACTGACAATTGCAAAAATAAATTGAGGAGACAAAAACAGATATACTGTATACATAGCACTGTTTTTATCCCTGCATACACAGCCCATAAACACATATGATGCAAACACACCACGTGACTGGTGAAAAGAGCCGAAGGAGGCAGTTGTAAATTTGAAATTTATCTCCTGTTATATAAAAGCTTGTTTATGAAGTAAACAGACTACTTTGGGTACTAATAGTACCAGATATATGTTTTAAATAGGCAAGAGTATCATATCCTGCATTTAACTCAGAAGTGAAAAAAAACACTGAAGTCATCCAGAAAATATCTAATTCAAGATACACAATGATACACTTATACTGCCAAAGTAGTAATGTATGGGTCCGAGAAACACACTTGAATGCAAGCCTGTTTACCTTACAACAGTGATACTGCTACTGGTCACGGCTAAAACCTGGTTTAACTTGTCAACAAAAAGTTACAATGCCAGAAGAGGAAAGATAATTACAAGCAAACAGAATAATCTCTTCACTGGGTATTATCAGCTATAGGGTATTACCATTAACATGGCTTGTTAAATTCCTGTCAGGAAAGATATTTATGTTTAATAACTAACATAAAATTAATAGAGTAAAAAGTTATTGCTGCATATAATAATAATAATAATCTAGATTGTGTTATATTTTCAACTATTCTACCAAGTCAGAGTCGTCTCACCTGTCAAGTGTTTTATCCAGGTCTGGGAGAGGCTGTTTTGGCAGACAGGGCTGGAACATGAAAGTGGAAAATGGTTGTGGACCCTGAAAAAACTTCAACGCCAGAGCCCAGAGCTGAAATGCAGTGAAATGATATGTGTTAATATTGTCCCAGTTCTCAGTATATATGTGATGAAGTAGGTAAAGCCTTGATGAGTATAAAACTGAAATACAGTCAAGTAATATGGATTAAATGGTTCTGTAAGTACTTGTTCCAAGGACCACCGGTTTTGGTTTGTTTTTTGGATATTTTTCAAAAATTATAGAATATGTATATTTAACATTAATGAATCATTTAAAGCAATTTACATATATGTTATGACATAACATTCTAAATGATACATTTCTTTTATACTGCAATTTTCTATGGATAAACGAATGTGTCATTTTGAACTGTACAGTTTCAGGGGAGTATAAACAGATCACCTTCAAATTATTAATACTGAAAGTAAACTATTTTACTACACCATAAAATAATCGCCCAATAACGTGAATATTAATAAGAAAAAACTATTTCTGCTGAAATCAAACTCCTTTCTTCAGTCATATACCACACCTTCAACCAAATTCTTACAATACATTTGGAATCATTGTCACATGATAAGGTTTCCAGGGCCCTCAAATACACAATCAGCCCTCTAGTGGTATACACTTTACCAGAGGAGCTATTAGGGAAATCACTACTAGCAAAGCTAACAGTAACGGACTCAAACAAAAACATTACGTTGGTAAGAACAAAAGGCTCTGATAGTTAATGCCTTTTACAGCAGTTCCAAAACTTTTATTAAGCTGTAATATATCTTTAATCATTACAACATGGAGTTCACCATAATATCATAAGATTCTCTGTCATAGAATCTTGTCTCCAATTGCAGATTATAGAACTTCAGGGGCATTGATGAATGGTACTTGATGAAAGTGTACTGGTGCAGTCGGGGTGGTAACATAGTGAATTTCATTTCACTTTTCACACGTTGCATGTATTATCAAGAAGGGTAGCCGAGGAGTGGAAGACATCAGTGCATATTACTTGGTCAAGATTTTACACTGCTAACCACTAGCCATTGGCAAGTAACCATCAACTTTCCCGTTTAAGGTTCAGGGAAGGATTAAAACCCATGTCCACAGGGATGGTATGAGAGGGTGTTACCAATTCACCACCATGTTATGTTTAATCAACAGAGCATGGCTTCATAATATATAACAACGACATATATTTTTGCAAAATTACCAGTGAACTCACCAGAATCTCAAACTCAAACATGATCCATATAATTAAAGGCTTAAACTTTAAATTTGTGCTTATATTTACTTTAGGATTCCCCCTTCAGAATGCATGAACTAAATTTTAGATTATACTTTATTAGAAGTGAATCTAGTTTGTAACTGTGAGTGTGAAATTAAGACGTTCTTATGGATCCCAACCTTGGTGGTTTGCAGTGCACAGATTGTAAATATATGACTTTGTATTGCTTTGCTCCACTTCCTGTGTTTGTATGACCTATGCAATTCTTGAAATTAATGTCTTGCCACGCTGTAGTAGGGCATTATACCCATTATTTTGCGTGACACTGGTTAGCAAGCTATAAACTAACATACATATATGAGTGCGTTATGATTGCTATGTCAATTATTGCCAGGGTTCTGGCCACTAGTCGTGTTATTTTACAAAAATCTCTAGTTTATTAGTATTGTGTGAAAATTGTAGAAATAAAAATAAAAAATAAATATTAAAAACCCAATACTGGGTCCTTATTTCTTCTAATTGGTTTTAAAAAAACTGTTGTCGATTGCAAAGCCTTTTTTGTGACCTTTGTGAAGTCACCTTGCCTGACCTTCTCCTTGTGGGGGATTTGGAGGGGTTTACACTGACCTATACAAATATCTCATTTTGTAGTGCTTAATTAATTTTGGTTACACTCACTTTTGATCCATAGGTTTGGCTCCCAGCATAGGGGTCTGCATAACTGGTCTCGGGTCTGACCTTTGACCCTCAGGTCACCCTGTTCCTATGACCTTGTACTGCACATTTGGGCCTTGGGTTCTGGCCCTAATGTGTTGACTGAATCCCTGGCTTGTGGCTAGCTGTGTTGGTGATTCAATTTTGACTATTTAGTTGGGGTGGGAAATTTTAATGTCAAATCCTCAACTATTAAACATTTTATATTTAACTTCTATCCTTACTTTTATAAACCACAGACCACAACGTACAATTAGCTGATATTTACTCAGTTGTTACATTTTCCTGAAATGTTAAAAGGATGTAAAACCCCATATTTTTATTTCTTAACTAATTACCTTTGTCTTCATGGACTTTGGTGACGTCATCCATCCAAAATATGACAGCAGATACTTAATCATCTTCATCCTCAGGTGATGCCATCCTTTAACTGAAGAATATCCACAAAGAAACCCCAGCAATGCCACTGGTATGCGAGCTGAAATATGGTTTCCACCAGGCAATTTCTCAAGGATTGTTGCACTCCAGTTTTGTAGATTTCCATATGGAATCGCCACACTGACAGCAGCTGTTAAAGTCCCGACAGAAAACGGATGTGTGACAGCCCAGAGTGGGTTTCTTTTCTTTGGGAAATATGGATGATTTAACTTTCTACCCATTGTGAATTGAACTTGCTTTGATTTGATTTTATCACTGAGGTTAATCCTGTGGATTATTATTTTACTTTAGTTTTGAAATGTAAATCTTATCTACATTTTATATGTTACCAATGGTAGATCATAAACTACAGCATCAAAAGAATGACCCAATTTCTTTAGAGTGATGATAATATCTACTTTTCAGTTCCAATACTGATTTCTTCCTCTCTGACCCATTTCTGTAAGATATATTTAACCTCACCATACTCCTTATAAGGCACATTTTTGCAAGGTAATAAACTGGATAGAGGGTACTTTATAATACTTAACATTAGACATTGATTTGTTTAAGTGTTTGGACATTCAGTGCAAAAACATAACGAGTGGTCTTCTGTACAGATATTGTAACCCCCTTATCTGCCTCACAATCATTTTGACCCCTAAAGCATACTAACAACACACAAATGTTTTTGGAAACTAGACAATGAACTCGGTCTAACATTGATGTTATCAATCTGTCCATAAAGTGACACAGATTTTGACTTGTGCATGGCACATTAATAACTCATTGTGTTGTTGTCTGTTATGCTTTGCTACATATTGTATCAGTTCAAATTATTAAACAAAATAATCATTTATAATTTATCAAAAAATCAAATTATTAAATTTCAATAAAATTATAGATTTTTAAATAGATCTATGTGTTATAGATTGTATATATCATATAACCTTGTTTTCATCTGAGGAAACCAGTACACAGGAAATTATGAAGGCATTTTCACTGTAAAATACCCTCCCACATAGCCTTGCGTAAGACTCAAATTTGCATATCTTTTTCAAACGTGCACACAGATACCCAGTATTCATAAAGCACTCATGAGTACATTATATAAACTGAAACTTCATTATCTGAACTGAAAATTTCCTTAACTGCAAAGAAACTTGAGCCTTCAGCAAGGCTAATTCCCATACAAAAGGGTTGCCAGGACTCGAGCGCCCCATCAGCAGAAACTTGACACTAGAGTTTTATGTACTAAATGAATTCATCATTATTTTGGACATGGCCCGGGAGATTAAAATTCGCATCATAAAATCTTTGGACAACCTAATGCATTTTGTTGAGAACTCCCTAGATAGTCAATAATTAAAACTTATTACCTCCACCAAGGGGGTTATGTTTTCGCCTGGGTTTGTTTGTGCGTTTGTGAACAAGATAACTCAAAAAGTTATGGACAGATTTTGATAAAATTTTCAGGATATGTCCTAAATGTGACAAGAAACGAGTGATTAGATTTTGGGAGTGATCTGGATCACTGTCTGGCTCCATGAAAAATAATTTGGGAGTGATCGGGATTGAGCTCCCGTGGCGGAGGTCTGCGCTCTCAAGTACTCTTGTTCATTAATGTTATCAGTTTCAGGGAATAATGTCAAATGAATACGTTTACTTATAAGAAAAGTGAGTGAGGAGCACATTTGTTACTTTAAAATCCTTCACGAGAAATAAATCACAACTGTATGAGTGAACCCCATATTCTTATAGAGGTCTTTAGGCTGAAGCGAAACAAATAGTCTCAGATTTGTGATGTAATCTTAGACAAGACCAATTTCAGCTTTGTGTTCATACACGGGTTCCTCAAACCAAGTTAAAACCAGTCTCAAATCTCTCAAACTGTAAACAAACCCTTAATTCATTTGGTCCCAGGTCTAGAGTTTTGGTCTTATAAATGGGGTGGTTATTTAGAAAATAGTCAATACCAAAAGTGGACTCAAGCATATTAGGCTAGCAAATTATTGTCTGAAATATTTTGAATGGGTCTCAAGCATTACTTTATCTAAACTGCGGAAAGTTGTTTTATTATTTATGGTTGAAAAGTAGCAATATCACAGTATGATAAACAAAGTCAGGGTCTGAGTGTTGGTGTGACTTCGGAGTATAAAATATAAATAAAATGAGAAATATCACAGTATCTTTCAGTACATTTTACAAGATAAAATTCATATAACAATCATCAGAGATACAACCAAAGGTAGTCTTGCCAAGGGAACTTGCAACGAAAGTCTTGTCAAAGATGTACAGATTTGGTATTCATAAAGCACTCATATATGCTGGAAATAAGCCCCCACTGTACCAGAAGTATGTTGATATAAAAGCTAATATATGTAAGAGTACATTATGCAAACTAAATAGTTATTATATAAACTATTTTTCCTAATAACAGACAAACTCGAGTGTTAAACAAACTATATGTATGAAGCCATAAAAACAGTCATTTTCACCCACAGCTCTATACCTGGGAAACCGTAAAGTTTAGGAAGTTGAAACTTGGCAGGGATATTAGTTAGGGGTGCAGGATGCAGACGTTGATTTGACCTTTGACCTTGCTGTAGTGACCTTGACCTTAAATTTTGTCTGAGCTATAACTCAAAAACCGAGTGTTTACTTGGTAGGTATATTGCTTGGAGGCAGTAGGTATGCAATAAATGAAACAACCTTGGTGTAAGTTTTGACCTTGGGTCTGTCAGAAAGTTTTCCATTGCTACATTTGAGACATATTTCTCTTATCACAAAACAATATAGGCTGATGCAATAAATTATTACATTTTTTATATATTTTTAATTAAGCTATCTCGATTTATATCTATACTTCAATTAATAAATACATCATTTAATAAATTTTACATCTTCATAGCTAGTTCATAATTAATACTGTAATCTTCCTATTAAATTATCTTGTTTTCATACTTAGTCTTTGCATATATTTCGTCTTTCTTAATTTTTATTTCTTCTGTACCTTTTCATAACTTTATCTGTTCTTAAAGACTCCATATCTTTGTACTTTTCACCTCTTCTGTCTCTCATGGCACCCAATGCTATTTCTCCAGGCTGTGGAGTATGGGCATTTCTGATTCTATTTTAAATCTTAAAATTCCCTTATTGAGTTTCCATTATCAATATATACAGATATGTCATGATGTGCCCTTTTCGATTAATGAACCAGATAAGTTCAAAACTAGCTTGAAAAGAACATTTTTAAGTTTAAGCAGTTCTAAACTATTTAATTTCACCAGCAGTGAGTTTGTAATTCAGAGATTAGTACAGATTTTATCCCACTGCCCAAACGCAGGTAAAAGCTAAGGACAATAAATCTTTACGGTTACACAGTATTTCCTTCTCTACATAATATAATTACTTCTTATAACTATTTGTTTGTATATCCCAACCTTATAAGGGCACAGTATGCCTTTGAAGTCTTTGAATATGTTAACCAGGATAAACAATGTATCAGTAACAATTGGCAACCAGCAATAATTTGAACTATTTTATCTTATGCGGTTGGTTTGTGAAAACTTTTTCATGATGACCGTTAAAGCTGAATTGATTGCTGAAGTGAAAACTAACCATAATTGATAATCAATTACAACAAAGTTATTAAAATCGCACAAATGCTGACTGCAAGGCTATTAAAATCAAACAATATTCCTAATATAACAAGTGATTATTTGATTATCTATATGTATCCTACTTAAACTTTATAAAAATAAAGTTCAAGTAATTTACTTTATTATTCATTTCACTACTTTGATTTTAATACAATTTGCACACCTTGAATAGAATTCATATATAATGGTATTTTCTGGAGATACGTGCGTAAAAATGGATTAAAAATGGGGAAAATCATTTAAAATGTGCCAAGATTTTTTTTTTTTTTTTTTGGGGGGGGGGGGGGGGGGTAGTGGATCTTTTTACTAAGTTCCACATAAAACAGAAATGACTTAAATACACTCAGACTGGTTGTCAAAGACCAAGTGAAGTCATCATGCAGATTGTAGACTACAATCTTTGCAAGAAATATTCTACTGGTCACTTAATGTTGTCTTTTCACAGAAATTAACAATCAAATATCCAAGTCTTCATAGTGTGATACTATGTTGCTATACAAAACCACTAAACTGAAAGAAAATATTTACAAAATTGAATTTAAATATTCATAATTTATCAGATGGATCACTTACTACAGATATATAAATATGAAAATACTAGGGCATGAACAATTAATGATCTCAACTTTATCAAATGCTTACTCATGTGATGCAATTAGTATCAACCATCCTACTGTGCTATCAATTGCAATTGAATATACCTACTCAGTGTCTACTCCTGGTCCTACTACTTAATTGCACTTTCCACTGAAGCACCTGAATATGAGTAGCTGTCTAAATTGTACTTATAAATTACTTGCTAGTGACTTGACCTACTCACTTCTTTCCAAGACACACACCATCAGTTTTTAAGTGAGCTACAGTACTGCTACCCATGACCGGAGTTGTGTCACTGCTTTGAGAATACTATAGTGACTAAATTGGAGCAGAGTAATGAAATTAAAATTAATGTTACTCCTTAGATTATCCCAACCCTCTATAAATAGCAGATCACCCCAGGCTCAAACCATTCTTCTGAATTCATTTCATGAGTATAGTGAATCTAATACTAAGTGAGCTGCTTAAAAACAACAAACATATACTTTGAGTTAAATTTTGGGAAACTGTTACCTTAAAAACAGTTTATACATTCAAAAAATAATCTGTTTAATTCTCAGAAAATGCAGTATTACAACCAATCCAGCTATACTGGCTACCAGAATGTTTCAGATGCAATATTTTCACGCAGCCAGGCCAGTAATGGTCATCTGTGGTACAACCACATGACATTTCATCAATATCCCACAGCTGAGTGTATAAACCAACAACTGTCATATTACCAGCAGTCTGACTCATCCAGTCAGCCAGCCAGCTACCATAGTTATTCACCGTTATCAAGGTGTACACAGAATACAGCACAAATAAGCCAAGCCACTGGAGGAAACAATACTTCAAGGACAGCACCCCAGAATACTTTCACAAAAGACACATTACAAAATGATCACATGATCCAAAGGAGTCAGAATGATCTAAAAAGTTGTCCTGTTTCTAGCAATAACCCACTCAGGTTGACCTTCACCAATTTGAGGCAAGCCATTGGAGATGAACAATGCTCAGAAAATGAAAATGGAGAAAAGTATGGAGATAGAAAACCACCTTATAGCTATGTAGCTATGATCCACATGGCCATGATGAGAAACCCAAACAAAAAGTCCACTCTGAGCGAGATCCAAGACTTTATAGAAAACAGGTTCCCCTATTATAAACAGCATAGTAGAAAACTCCATGGGGCCATACGCCACAACTTGACCTTAAATGACTGCTTTGTCAAGGCAGGAAGAAGACTAGGTGACAAAGGCTGCCTGTGGACACTGGATAAAGAATATGAAGGAATGTTTGAGAATGGAAGTCTGCTTAGGCGGAAACGTCGTCTGCTAGAAGGAAGAGTTGATAAGTACAACAGAAATAAGAACAGCAAGAAGACAAGAAAAAGCAGTGCCACAAAAACAGGTCAAGCATCTGATCACCAGGAATTGGTGTCAGAATGTACTGAACAAGGTACTAGTAGTACCAGTACCTCACCATCTGGAACAAGTACATGTTCAGTCTCTCCCAGTGAAAGTAGTGGTTGTGAATCAACACCAGGGGGTATAGACTCTTCACCAGGAAACCCTTGCATGTCACCATTCAACTTGGAACAGTTTACTGACATTTGCCCCTTCCCAGGGTTAAACAGCAATGAAAAAGAAAATGGCATCAACAATGTCTGCAGAAGATTATCTTCTGATCTTTCAAAAGAGTCCTCACCATCACCAGAAAGATGTTCCGGAAATGAAGCAGACCAAATTCAAGAGGATGGTTTTAATCCATGTGCATTTTCTGGTAAAACAGAAGGTTTACAAATGGATTTCCTGCATGTGACAGACTCTTCTACAATAGATGTTCCAGAATGTGATGTGCAGTTTCCAACATCCCTGGATATCCCTGATATTATGAATGAGGTAGACATGAATGATATACAGTCTGGATTCACAACTGATTTTCTGGTATATAATTAATTTGTACTGGACTGAAGTGTAGCATTTGTGTGGTAACTCACTGTGTACATGTTTCTCCAAATACATTCTTGTGACATTGATTTATGAAAATACTGTATCAGTACTGAACTGTCTTATTCTGTACATATTGTAAAGTATTTAATTTTGTTAATAAATAAACGTATTAAAAAGCTTTGTTTTTCCTCTTAGTCAGGATATATCTCTTGCCATTCAAACTGAAAAGACTTCCAATTCTATGATGCTTTAAATACAATGATTTTCACCCATTTTTCTCGACGCATATCGTTGTTGTCCAACATAATGAACTACCGCTACACCTGAATTCATACCTATACATATATGAGGACATGATGAGAAACATTTCATGCCCATAGTTTTACACTAGTATTCAATTGAATCTATTTTATAGTTCTCTATAAGCTACTGGCAGTTTAGAAAAAACTAAGTAGTTAAAAGATCAAGGTTTCTTTTAGTGCATATTTGTTTATTTATTAATAGCATAAGTGGTGTATAAATACAAACACACAATGCTAGTAAATATATGTACATGTTGTGGACCAAAATTAAAATCCGGAGCCAAATTAAAATTGGATTTTGCTTGAGCAATAATTAGTATTTTCTGAATTTAGCACAGCACTTTTATTTATAACATTGGTTTTAATGACACTATTATTGAGCCAATTAAAGTAGTCATCAAGTCCAACTGAAAAATGCAACTATTAATTTGGTAGCTTATCTTTTGGGCTCAGTGGGACCCAGTGGATCTCGTTGTCAAATGGGATAAATAAATATTATATGATCTTTACATACAGATAAGCTCACCAATCTAGTGCTCAACTTTATAAAATGGGGGGGGGGGGGTTGATATATGATGCACTCATGTAGATAACCTAATAAACCCGGTTTTGCTCCTCGTAGAATGAATGGGATTATACAGTACGTCTATAATATGAAAATAAACAAATAAACATGATGCTACTCCTCCCTGTAAAACGGATAGTATATTACTTGCCCTTACATACGGATAAGCAAATAAACCCAGTGTTGCTCCTTGCAGTACGGGAAAGTACATTACGCACTCATAACATGAAAATAAGCAAATAAACCTGATACTGTTCCCTGAAAAATGGATAACATGCCCCTAATATGCATATACACAAATAAGTCATATGCTGCTATTTGTAAAGTTTGGTGATAAATGACCTGTCCTTACATTCAGATAAGTAAATAAAACCGAGTGCTGCTCACTATAATATGGGCTAATGTACTACGTGCCCATAACAACTAAGTAAGCAAACAAACCCAGTTCTGATCCCTGTAAACTGGGGGTAAAATATTAAGTGCTCATAACATGCAGATAAGCAAACATATCCAGTGCTGGTGTTTGTAAAATGGGGTGGTGTATCACTTGCTCATAACATGCAGGTAATTAAGCAAACAAATCCAGTGCTGTTCCCTGTTAAATGGCTTGCTACTTGTACGATTTTATATACAGACCATTTCAACACACCCTGTACAGGTATCTATGATATGGGGTAAAACAGGACCTCTTCAAATGACAGAACATCTATGTTTCTCATTGGAAAATTGTGAAAGGGGATTTAGCATTTGATATCTACATTAAAAATCAATATGATATTCTTCCGAAATTATTAGTATTTCAACAAGAATTATTTATGTTATGCCATATCTGAATTACTGACAGCAATATAATGTCCATTTAATGATGTATTTTAAGGTTCAGTCAGGACGACCATACAAGCATTGATGGTCCATAGCCATTATTATGTATATATCAGAGAAAATCCATCGCAAAATACCAATCCACGCCAAATCTTTTTACACCACAACAAAGTGAGAATTCACAGATTACTGGCAATCCACTTAATATGGGATTTTTGTGAGTTCTATGGGGGATCTTTAGCTCATACCACAAGACATGATAAAAGCTTTCAAAATATTGCCATAAAGAAAAGCTGAACACATTAAGCCCACTCCATTATTTCTAATTTATCATAATATCAACAACGGTGGTTTTAAGATATTTAATTTTGAAGGTTAAACCCCTAGCAGTGAGGATGTATATGAACATTCTTTTGGAATTTTAAGTTTAAATATACTTTCATTTTGCTTAAGTGACACAATAAAGCTGACGGATTAATATAAATTTATGGTCTTTTGTTAAAAATAAGAGTTTAAGGTTACCACTTAAAGCGTAGGAAATCTACCATGGTTTTACTGCTCTAAGAAATATATTGTGGTTTTATTTATATATACTAGTTTATACAACAGATCATCAACCAGTAACAGAAAGAAACATTACACACATTTACAGAGGTTACCTGTACACATGGAGTTATTTACAGTGGAAGATATATTAATAAATACAGGGAATATTTATAGAAATGAACATAGCTGTCACTATAACAAAAATAAATAATAAGTGACTGATTAGTAGTTTGTTGTTTATGATAAATTTTGAATGTTTCAAGCACACACACAAAAAAAAACCTTTACGAGGGTAAATAATTCAAGTTTTTAGGATCAAAATAGAAAAATACTGGAAACAAAAATAATGGACAGATGATAATAAAACAAACTGGAGTAAAAAAAAAAACAAGAAAGAAATCCAATAATAGAAGTCTTTACTGAGTTTGTTATGATTTGTTTATCAAGCAGAAACAGGCCTTTATGTGTTTAAATATGCAACCAGTTCAAACAAACTTCTAGGTGTATTTTGCAGTTGTGTATTTTGTATATAAACAACAGTCCACAGAGCTTTGTTCACACACTTTTGTGACAATGAAAACTGATGCCAAAGTAAATCACAGATATGGATTATTCTCACTTTATGCAGGACTATAAAAAGAATGTCAAATCTTAGTAAAATTTTTATTAATTTGCCTGTAACTTAATATATCTGAATTGTTATGTAAAGTATTTTAAAATATTTGATTTAATACCAGGAAATAGAAAGACTGAAAATTGGATAATTATATTGAAAACACAGCTCAGTTCTATAACATTTAGTCCAGAGAGACAGTTACAATGCCGTCGGCTAAAACTCCCCCACGCGCCAAAAGCCCTGCGCGTGCGCAGACACCACAACACGCAAAACCCCCGTCACGTGAGTCAGCGGCTCAAATTGAAGACAAAGTGAGTACTTCATATGGATAATTTTAAATACAGTATTTACCTTCAATTGTGGGTAATGACAATCTTATGTTGAATATTATTACCGTTATTTGTTTTAACTTTATATTTAACTATTACTTATATCTCAATTTAAATCTCATAAGCACTTCAAATGCATATGATATATTAAGTGGAGGGTCAAAATATCAAAAGTTTTTTTTTTTTTTTTTTTTTTTTTTTTTTTTTTTGTAAAACAATACTTTTAGCGAAAAAAACAGCATCTGATCAAGCAGGCCCCTGTCTTATTACCCCTTCTGGACAATACCAAAACACAAAGTGCATCGAGCCAGAAATGAGCCTTTGTGAGTTAAATATTTTATAGAGCTGGTGAGGTAAGTACAGAACAGAGTGACCTAACCCAGTAAAACATTAGAAACGTTTTTAAATGGTTCTAACGTTTACAAAACGTTTTAAAAACCTATTTAAACCCTATCTTGTGGTTTTCTAAACATTTCAAAGTAAACATTTAATGCTGTAATGTTTAAAAAACGTTTTATAAACATTCTCTATACAAACATTTTTACTGAAAATGTTTATTAAACGCTTATAAAACTACCCAAGAAGCTAGGTTTGACTGGAAACGTTTTTAAAATATTTATAAAATAGCTGAAAAAATGAAGGTTTTGCTGGAAATGTTTTTCAAAAATTCATCATGAAATGTTTGATAAACAGTACACATAAAATGTTTAAACAACATTGTTTGTCAAATGTTTTAAAAACATTCTATCAAAAACATTTTTTAAACCCATATTTTTAAACCTTCAAACATGTCCAAACAAAGATGGCGGTGAGCAATAATATGGGATTTTAGAGGACTTTGTAAAATATTGCTCCACATACAATCCCTAAAAGTAAGAATTGAATGGGGGCACAAGTTCTAAGCCACTATCTTACAATTATAAAAATAATATTTTCAATAGTGAGCAACCATACAAAGATATTGAATTGGACATCTGACCCCATTATTATTTAGACATTTTATTATGTTCATTTTTAATGTTTATTCTAACATTTATCGTTAAACGTTTAATAAACAGAAAACATAAAACATTTTATTACAAATGGTTTTCATACCCATCATTTTTTAACCTTTGCCAAATGTTTCCAATCAAACGTTTGCAAAACCCAAAAATGTTTACTGGGGAAGTATTACTTAATACTGCCTGTGGTAGGCAGAAATTTTGCACATTTCAAACTTCCCATGTGGGTTGAAACAGAAAGTAAGGATGTGTTATAGCATGCAAACTTTACTGATAGATGTGATAACCCGCGGTTCTGGGCATTTGGGGAAACGCCCCTGTCCTTCAACTATCGTCTGATGTCTATATGTACACTTGTGATACAGTGGCCGGCCATCCCATTCTTTGAGAGTTCTACAGAAATTTTAAAATCTCTAAAATTTCCACCTCTGACCATCACAATGTCAGTCACTATCATTCACGGTCATTCACCGTCGCTTCTGCGCAGATAGATAAACAGATAAATGTTTGAAACACCTCACATGTTGTCACACGCTAAACTAAAATGTACAAACTTGAGGGGTCAAAGGGGACGGGATGGCAATACAGGGCTGCTCATTGTTAACTGTGCACTACAGAGATCTATTTACAGAACACTAGGGAGAGGGTCATGAAACAAAGTTCAGTTACTGTATGTGTTAATACAACAGAATAGTGATAAATGGGCTATAACCATATATAACTGTATGGTATCGTATAACTTCTGTAGATCATCTGCTACCTTTCCTGCTAACTCAATATGTCATTATGTCTCTTTCACCAGTGAAGCTAAATGTTTGCTTCTGCCACATTACTGTATCTTTGCTGTGTCAAACTGTGGCCATTGTCTCCCCAAATTGAATTCTCTTCAGTATCAAAACTGTTGCCAATAGGTATGTTGGTGAATTTAAAAGGCGTAAAACATTCTGCCTCTGTTTCCCTTGCCATCCATACTTGCTGAGAAGAGTTTGATTGGGGTATAACAGAGAGCCTTTTGATCAGACTAGTAGTGTCCTTGATCTTCAAAATGTAACCTATATCAGCAACACTTCTTCTCTTGGTCTCAATCTGCTGTTTAAAATAATATACCAAGTAGAACATCAAGGGCTAATTTCACTGCTATATTATTACTTTATTACTTTTTAAGGACATCTCAGGCAGCCAGTGTACAGACTTCTCGGGAATTGAGAGAAGTCAGAAGTTCCGTGCCAAGACCCCAGCCCCATCACTAACAGGAAGTGTGAGGTTACAGAGGTCAGCCTTAAGAAGAGGGCAGACTGAACCCAAGACCAAAAGAGACAGCCAGTATGCAGATGATAACTTCTTTGATACCCAGGTAACTATATGAAGATTTATAAATACAAAATAACAATGAAGAAGTATCAAAAATCTAAAAAACTTGAGTCTTGTGTCTTAAAGTAATAGGCTTCATGTTGAGGAGGTTACAGAGGTCAGCCTTAAGAAGAGGGCAGACTGAACCCAAGACCAAAAGAGACAGCCAGTATGCAGATGATAACTTCTTTGATACCCAGGTAACTATATGAAGATTTATAAATACAAAATAACAATGAAGAAGTATCAAAAATCTAAAAAACTTGAGTCTTGTGTCTTAAAGTAATAGGCTTCATGTTGAGGATGTTTTTTAAAAAAAAACCATAAAATTCTGTGTGATGTTGAACAAACTTCAGTGGTTTCATAAAGCCAACAAACTATAAAATTTTTTATTTTCACTTCGAAATCGAAAGCTTTTGAAGTATGTTGGTCAGTCGGTTTGTTTGTTTGTTTGTATACTTGTTTGCATGTTTGTTAGCATGTTCTAGGCCACAATTTTGGAGCTAGAATTCTCATTTTTTTTTCTATAACATTGTCATTGGTCAGAATAGAGAAGGACCGAATTTCAACAAAATCAGTATCATTTTCACATAGCTGTGACCATTTTAGCTACTTTGAGTAAATGACTTATAATCTTGAAACTATTGCATTTAGAGTGTTTCTGTTAAATACTTTTGTTCAGGTACTTTACCTTTACCTATTAGATGGTGCATAGTTTGGATCTCTGCTGCATTAACTAAGCCAGTAATAGCTACTTTCTGATTTGTAGCAAAATTTTAAAATTAGAACATGTCAAATTTCTTTGAACGTATTGCACATAGTGACTTTCTTTGAATACATCATTTACCTATGTTGGGGTAGGTTATGACATAATGAAGTTGCAGACCTGTAGCTCATTCCATAGCTGAACAATAGCTACTTTGAGATTCTCACTGTTGAGTAAATCACTTGTAACTTTAAAACTATTACATTTAGAGTATTTTGTTGAAATATGTTATTCACCTACTTTTTGGTAAGCTGTAACATTGTTAAATTATAGACCTGTAGATCATTGCATAGCTGAGCATTAGCTACTATGAGGTTCTCACTGTTGAGTAAATCACTTGTAAGCTGAAAACTATGGCATTTAGAGTATTTTGTTGAAATACATTATTCACCTACTTTTGGGAAAGCTATATCATAGTAAAATTACGGACATGTAGCTCATTCCATAGCTGAGCAATAGCTACTTTGAGTTGGCCAAATTTGGACCTAATGCAAAAGATGTGCAGATGGAATCTTGTAATGCAGCAAGTTATCATCTGAATGTTGTTTGTTTAAATGTACATGTAGTTGTTTTGTACTCTCTAGATATAGCTGACATACATTTCTTTAGGGAGCAGAACCAAATTAAGTGGCTTCATGAAGCTACGAAACTTAAGTGTCATTGCATAACTTTAAGGTTGTCGTGTTCAGGATGATGGCTGTTTCGATGTTTGTGTATTTATTTTGTGACCTCCAGATATATGCACATAGGTATATTATTACTGAATTAGATATTTACAATTTTGAACAAAACAAACAGACGAAATGAATTTTGTTAGTCAGTTCCCCAGGGTAAGTAATTATAGAGACATCAACCATAACTAAATTACCCACCTACATGGACACATTCTTGATCTCATCCTCACTCCTTCAGGAGACGACTCCACTGTTTTTTCAGTCAGCAAATTCATTTCAGAGGCCACTGCTCTTGTGTTGCTTGACCAATCAGCAGCGTTGACACGATTGACCATGGCACACTCCTAGATTGTTTGAGTCCTTGGTTTGGTGTTGGTGGTCTGGTTCTGGACTGGTTCAAGTCTTACCTCTCTGATTGTTGGCATTGTGTCAAGATTGGCTTTATTCTATCTGATGCAAAGTACCTTTTCTTTGGTGGGCCTCAGGGCTTCGTCCTTGGTCCAATACTTTTTCCACATATACTGTTCCCCGCAGCAAAGTCATTTGCCATAATCGCAGCATAGGTTTCCACTTTTATGCAAATGATACACAGTTATATGTTCATCTCACACACAAGAATGTGGTTCATGTTTTTGACAGGTTGAAAACTTGTTTGGATGATGTCAACAAGTGGTTGTCTGAAATATGTAGAAGCCAAACCCAAATAAAACTGAATTCATTTTTGTTTTGGTTCAAAAACACGTGAAAAACTCAACAAATCTTTCCAATGTTGATATTCTTGGTAATTTCCTCTCTCCTACTGAGGCGGTAAGGAACCTTAGAGTGTGGTTTGAGAGTGATTTTTCCTTTTTGAGGCATGTCCAGAATATCTGTAAGTCCTGTTTTTCTCAAATGTGGGATCTTAAACATCTCAGAGGCTATCTCACACACCGTGCTGCTCTTAGAACACTGTTCTATATTCAAGACTGCCTTGCTGGTGTACAAGTTCCTACACAGTGGTTATCCAAAATACTTTGCACCTTTCCTTAATCCTAGAGAAAGTGTTTATAACACATAAAAGCCAAGCTGATGGTGTGTTCCTTGAGGTCCCACACTTTGCCACTTCAGTATATAAGGTTACTAAGCATTTTGGCCTCAGCTTTGCTTATGATGCTCCAAAGAATTGGAATGATTTGCCTGATGTACATTCAGCCACTTCTCTCCACTCATTCAGAAAGAAGCTCAAAACCTATCTCTTTGCAAAAGCAGGTCCACCCTAATTTCTGCTTTTCCCTGCTATGTCTCAGGTTTATCATTATCGGTTTCTTCTTTTTCTATTTGGTGTGCCATTTAGATGGAGATTAAGTGCTTTTATTGTTAGTAGTATAGTTATGAACAAGTCAGTTCACTGCATTAGAGAATTACACACTGAACTAAATTAAGTAATTTCTTAGGAAGTCAAGTGACATGGCGTGGTCAGTAAATTATAATCATTTTTATTAAGATGGCCATCTCTCTTGCGCAAATTGAAGATATACCTTTTTAATAAAGCCTGCCACCCATAGCTCTCCCCTTATCCTGGTGCCTCTGGTGTCGGCCCACCATATCACTGGATTCTAATTTTTCCCTCTTTATGGCTCTAGCGCCTTAGAGTCTGTCATATAATAGAGATTAAATGCTGTAAAAGTACTCATTAGATTACATTATCGCCCATTTTAAAAACACTCTGATGAGTGAATTATTGATGTATTTTTTGTGCAGAATACAATTATATCTTGCACGTACACCATTGCATTTTTCTAAAATATAAATGTGCCCTTTACAAAAACAAGTGCAATTAAGGATTTTGAGTTCAAGTTTTACAAAGTTACGACTCCAAGCTGTATTTCTTTGGATGATCAAAATTGAAATCTTTAAATGAACACAAAATCCATGTCATAATGAATAACAAATTCATTAGACCATATATCCAAATTCCCCAAATACACGATGGCATTAGTGGCACCATGTTAAGAGGGTTCCGATCATATCTCATTGAGGACATTGGCCATTTCCAGTGTATCAAGTTTGGCTCAACCCTTTCAGATTTATTTAGATTTATTTGTTGTTTTACGTCACGTTCAACAGCCAGGGTCATAATGCGACAGGTAGTTTACAAGTGGAGGAAACCAGTGCATACTGCACTGTAAACCACCAGACATCGGCAAGTAACTACCAACTTTCCAACATGAAGCGCCCGGCCCAAGATTCGAACCAGCGGCTTCAGAGGTTGGAGGCGAGAACTCTAACCGCTACACCACCGAGCCCCCTCTCAACCCTTTCAGAACACAGGAGACTTTTGTATGGTGTCCCTCAAGATTCAGTCCTGGGTCCCATTCTGTTCTCCTTATCTACTACACCCCAGTAATGTCATTGTAAATACACCCATTTATAAAGTTCTATTTTTATGTTGATGACACTCAGCTCTTCGTACAGCTCGCTCATAAAAATGCAACTCAGTTATTTGAAAGACTAAACAGGTGCTTAGATGATGTAGAAAACTGGTTTTAGGCAAATAAGTTGAAACTCAATTCTGATAAAACCAAGTTTATCATTTTGGGTTCAAAGTTGCATGATGGAAAAAACTAAGTCCTTCTTGCCAGTCGATATTCTCGGTGATCCATTGCATCCTGTCAAAGTGGTAAAAGGCTGGGATCATGGTTAGACTCTGATTTGTGTTTTTCTAACTATATTCAGAGTGTCTGTAAAGCCTGTTTTGTACAATTGAGAGATCATAGGAAACTCAGACAGCACCTTACACATGAAGCGGTTGTGAAGGCTGCAAATGCTCTTGCGGGCCCTTGGCTTGACTATTGTAATTCCTTGTTCAGGAATCTTTCAACAGTTTGGCTGTAGTTTGGCCTATGATGCTCCCAAAGTATGGAATGAGTTGCTATATGACATCCAATCTGCCACATCTCTTCAATCTTTTCAGAAAAAAAACTTGAAGTTTATCTCTTCACAAAAGCCTACCCACCCTAGGTTTTATCATATTGTTTGATAGTCTCTGTGGCGTGGATCCCCTTCTGTGTCTCTGGACTAACAATTCTATTGGACTTGTTTCTCAGTTGTTGTAACTTAGAGTCTGTCTTTTGATGGAGATTAAGCTCTATTAAAGTCATATTAGAATAGAATGAGAATAGAACAGGCACAATAAGACAGATTAACACTTTGGAAACACATAATGTACATAATGGTTAGAGAAAAATATATTAATCTTATTTTAATGTTTCTGCAGGTTTATATGGTAACATGACAAATAAATCATGGTGTCATTTCATTTAGTCCATTTAATATTTTAGGTAAAAACATCTTATAGCCTGTTCATACAGTTAGATGTGGTTCAACAACTCTATTAAGGGGGGGCATAGTGGTACAGTGGGAACACACTAGCCTCCCACCTCTGAGGTTTGCGATTCAAACCCTGAACCCTGTGTGGAAAAAATGTTAGTTTCTTAGCGATGGTCAGCAGTTTATAGTACAGAACATTGACCAACTGTATGTACTGGTTTCCTCTGCCCATAAAACTACCCGTCATGTTATGACCTATACAGTGTTGAAAGCGACGTTAAAACCAAAATAACTAAATAAGAACCAACTCCATTTTGAATTTTCCTTCTCGACCTTGACCTTATGACTCCTATAAGAAACCTTGTATATTGTACCTTATGTTTACAAACAATCCACCCCGTATAGAAATCCAACCCTCCTCTCCATCCTTCTGGTGTGTAGATTTTAGTTTACTACATAAGAGTCCATGCTAGATTTTTCATTCACTTAAAAAAACTGCTACATGCGGTAAACACGGTTAGTGTTGTGGTGAATGCGTCCTATCCACAATGAATCCCAATGACATATGTCCACTATCAAACCAAACAGATACCACCATCATGTGGTCAGGTTCAATATCTTCAGCCCATCTGTAGCTCACGAGGACAGAACGGAATTTATGTGAGCTAGAAGTAAGCAACTCGAAGTATTTGAAGATATTTCAATCCATTCTAACTGAGTTTATGATCTTTGTTATGTATAAAACAATAGAGGTGTAGGAACTTAAAAATATGTTTATTGTAGTTTCAATACAAAAAGGTCGATTAAGGACGACTACTCAGAGCTTGTGAAAAAGAATATTATTTGTAATATATATGGCTTGTGGATCTAGCAACAACACGTACCTGTTAACTTTTATGATCTTGATAAAAGAGTTTATGTTTGTTTAGAATGTCACCATATGATCACTCCACGATTAATTAAGTCGTAATAATGGGTTAGTAAGCACTTCATGATTAATTAACAAACACATATTATAAATTCTCTATTCCTATTTGATGTATTGGTGTGTTTAGAAAGCAAGGGTCAGATTTCAAATCACTGAGGTACGTCTCTATTTGTTTTTGTTTTTATTTATTTTACCACGATTATAGTTCAAACAATTTGAGCAACAGCTTTTTTAATATTGCAAAATTAGCACCCCGGTTGCATTTTTTTATTTCGGAAAAATCTTGCTTTTGAAAGCTATCAACTTATATTTAATAAAACTCTTATTTCATTTAAAAATACACCATACATATTTTACTTTATACTTTGATTAGCACCTAAACTTATTGTTCTTTTCATATAGTTATAACATCTGACCTGGTACGCCGGTCTTAACAATACTGTGGTGGTGAAGCTGTGACACCTCCCACTTACACTGACATAGGTTTGAAACTCAGTATCTACAGTTAGGCTTAAAACCTACTTACTTAAAGCAGGGATTCTCTACCTTCATTTCTCAATTCTTCTTTGCCCTCCACTGGTGAATGAACAAACTGTGTCTAATTGCTGAATGGTTCTGAACGATGGTTTTGTTTTATGCACCTTAGAATTGCTAGTACCGGGATTAACCACAATATTAGATTAGTTTGTGGTTTTCAGCGCAAATTACTGACCAGCTAGTATTCCAACATGCATAACATATCTGTCATGATATGACCTGTGCGGTGTAATGACAATAGTCAATTACAGTACAAAAATATTTTTTAAAAAATTAATAAAAATATGCCACATCTATATGACATTAAGTTTAAGTAATTCATTTTTTGTTCATGCTGGAATACAGCTAGAAGACTCATACATATTAATGTGAGCAAATTATCCGAAAATATTCTGTAATGTTTGTTTATATTGAGAGTAACCTTTACAAATTGACAATTGTGAGGCAGACAAATGATGGTTATACATTGAGACTCTCACAAAGATTAACTAAGTTCAGCTATTGTTGTCCCATAAAGCTAGTCTGGCCATGGGATCATGATAGACTAATGCACCGAATAAATTATTGATAGCTACACAATTTGACAACTTTCTACACTTTTTATTAATCTACTTTCTTCCTTTACTTTATATTATATCTAGTTCTGTTAATAGATATAGTCGTGTAGATATGTATAAATTGTTTTACCTATCACATTAAAGTGTATTTCTGCAAGCATTACTGTTTGAGTAAACTCTGATATACCTGTCAAAATTAATGCTAAGTTAAAAATTATGAAAGAATGGTTATTATAGTTTGTGTAATCTTGCATTATGGTTAAAGTCTTTAAAAAAACACTGGCTAAAATAGTGATCAAGATATAGCATCCTTACAATGTTTACTTGTTAAATTGTGACAAACATATAGGATATAGACTAATATATGGAACAGTGACAATATGCTTGAAAAGCTTGTTGATCAAATGTTGCCTAAAATATATAATGACTAAAAGTAGAATACTGACAATATTTTGAAAAACTGTTTGCCAAATGGTAATGATAAAGACAACCACAGGATATTAACATTTAGGATATTAACAGAATAGTTCAAAATTCCACTAGTCAAATGGTGACTAACATACAGGAAATTGAATAGAATATAGGAAGGATAGTGACAAAGGGCTTTGAAAGTCCACCAGTCAAATAGTGACTAAAACATAGAACAATGACAAATATGTAGTATACTGACACAATGCTTAGAAAAGTCTGTTGCTTAAATGATGACTAAAACATAGGAAACTAATCGGCATATATAATATCGACACAATGCATAAAAAGTCCACTGGTCAAATGGTGACTATTTTGCATGCAAAGCCTGCAGAAGATGACGAGAGTGACCTGGAACTGGATGAACCCGTGTCCCCGTTTGTTCTGCCTGGAGAAGAACTGTCGGTGCTGTCCTCTGGTCTGATGACCTCCACACTGGAGGATGAGGATGTCAATGGATATGATACGGATCTAGAGATCGATGATCATGGTACATATTCTTATTTTAATACACTTCTGATGCTGATTTTGTTTTGATAATATATTTGATGATTTATTTCTTTTCTTTTACAAAATGTATGTACGAGTCCATGTAAAATGTTCTCATGAAAAAAGCATTACATGTACTTTTTCATGGTTTGTCAGTATGTGAAACTTATGCAATTCACTGTAGGTTATCAAATGTGTTAAAATAAATAAAAATATAAAAGAAAAACAGTTTAGTAAGGAGTTTATGTTTTGTAAGAGGTCATTAAGTTTTTTGTTTACCTGTGTGTTATCCAGCTTAAACTAAATCACTTCAATGTATCCAATGTTCATTTTCAAAACATTTTCAGGGTGATTCATTTATTTGTTGGCTGGTTTCTTAGCAGCATTACATAAGTATATCTTATGTTGGTATTTATGTTATTTATTCACCTCACCAAATGCATACTATAACTCGGTAATGATTAACTATTGCAACAACTGTTTATTTATTTTTGAAGAATGGCTCAATCCCACTGAGGAGTATGACCAATCAGGTATCAAGGACTATATCCGTGAGTGTAACAGGATGGGAGTGATTCCAGTCAGCTACTTCAAGCGACACATAGAAGACCGAGCTTTTGTGATGAAACATCATGGACTTGGTCCACTGGGTGCAAAGGCTATAGCGAAGCCTCTTGAGGTAATAGTTAAAATATAATACCCCAGTTCCACTATCACAAATGTGTCGCCCAATCCAGAGTATGCAGCCCCAAGTGTAGTCTTGTTGGTGAAATTATTTATGTTTTAACTTGTGAAGGTGGGCAGCCTAATTAAGGTGATAGTTTAAAAATCTTTGCGTGTGAACATTTCTATCTTAAATAGTAACATCTGATCCTTTTCAGCCATAAGGTAGATACAACTTACCATAATGATGCTGCTTGGCTTTATGATGTGACAACTCATTTTGTACACTTATCTGAAAAGCATGCAGCTGAATGATCTTTTTTCAAAAGAGGACAAGTGACAGGAGTCACCAGATTACTGCACAGTCAGGATTTATCATCATGAGTTGGTCATAGTAGCAAGGATTAGATCATTATTTTCACTCACACAACAGAATTTTCCATGTGTTTTGTATGATACATACACGGACCACGGAGACGTCGTTTTTCTCGAAAACAAAATTATAAACTCCAATTGTAACAACAATCCAGCATATTAGTACACATTTCTCAGTCCAATTATTTCAATTATTGTTTTACTACACCATGTTTTCATTTTTGCTACCACTTATGTAGTCTATAGCAGTCTGCTCTTTTATTACCCCATAATCGGGTATTATCGCCCATTTACCGGGAATTACCGTGTAACTGTCCAAACTATTGGTGTATCATCCCTATTATTTATCTTTCACAGAGTTATTCCAGTAACCTTTTTCGCTGCTTTGTTGTATGGTTCTTGTGTTATATAAGTTATTGTGGCTATCTTAAGGGCAGTTTTAAGGTTCTGAGGCTTATTGGGGTGAATAGGGTGCCCGTGAGTCGCCCACGGGACAAAGATTGGAACGTGAGCTTACTAGGGACATTTATCATGAGTCACCCCAACCACTTAGTTTGCTAGGTGTCTATTACTCTGTCTTGCCTGCTCCTTAGCCATGATGTTGTTGGGTTTTCTGTGCTTCAGTCTCCTCTTTTGGCTGAAAGTGGCTGACCAAAGTCAGTTCTTAGTCTCTCCCTGTGCCCTTTGTGTTCCTGCAACGATCAGGGATTACTCCTGTAAAATTTTCTCAAATAAGTTTCCTGCATATGCCAGGGTCAAATGTCTTTTGATTCTGTTGTTGTTATCTGGTGACATCGCCCTTAATCCAGGTCCTGTAAGCTTTGGCTTTGTGAATTGCCGTTCCATCAGGAATAAGGGTCCCTTGATCTGTGACACAATTGTCTCGAATAATCTTGATATTTTGGCACTTGCAGAAACTCACATTCACATTTCTGATACCGACAGCCTACTGAAGTCAGTAACTCCGCCTGGATTTCAACTCACTCATAGGCCCCGGACGATTGGTCGCGGTGGCGGAGTGGGCTTCCTTTCCAAGAAAAACTTACCTGCTAAGACTGTTGACGCACCAACACATTCCACTTTCGAAAACATCGTCATATCAATTGTCACTAACTCAAAATCATTAGTTATGGCTTGTGTCTATCGCACCCCAGGTTCATGTTCCTCTGCCTTTCTTGATGATTCCCTGCATTTCTGTGGTTTTCTGTCATCTCTCACTTCCTCCTTCATCATCTGTGGTGACTTCAATGTCCATGTGGACACAGATTGTATTGACCAAAGAAAATTTCTCAATCTATTAGATACCTCTAATCTTGCCCAAAATGTTAATAAAGCTCATACACTGGATCTGATACTTAGCCCAAGCGATTCCTCCTTTGTCAGTAATGTGACAGTTGGGGAAATGGTCTCAGATCATGCACTGGTGAAATGTCATTTGGATTTTGCATGCCCTGCAGTACCGAAGGTTGACAGTATTTCTTACCGCAGGTACCATAAAATCAATATGAAGAGCTTTTGTGAGGATCTTGCAAACACATCCTTTGTCACATCTCCTGCTACAGTAGCTGCAGACCTGTATGACCAGTATATTCGTGACCTTGGTGGTGTGTTGGATAGGCATGCACCATTGATTTGTCGAAGAGCTAAGAAAACACCAGCTGGATGGCTGTCAGATTCTTACCGTAGGGCCAAATCTATCAGGCATCAATTTGAGCGCATGTGGCGTAGGGATAGGTCACAGTTGAGCAGAAGTAGATTGCGCAGACAGATTGCCCAGTGCAATGCAATCATAAATAGAGACAAGGCTGAATACTATAGCACCATCATTAGTGATAACAGCCGTGACCCAAAGAAGTTATGGCATACACTTCATCAAGTCCTCAATAGTGGTCAAGAGAGTACTCTCCCTCCTCATCAGTCTGAGAAATCCTTAGCAAACAAATTTGCTTCCTTTTTTCATAAAAAAATCAAAAGGATTCGTGATATGTTCACAGCCTCTTCAGCAACAGTCATATCACCCATGTGTACACCTCCCAACCTACCTTCCTTCAATGAGGTCTCAGAGGACGAGGTACTAAAAATCATCAAAAATTCCCCTACATAATCATGTCTTTTAGATCCAGTCCCTACTTTTCTTTTGAAAGATTGTGTGGAAATTTTACTCCCGTCAATTACAAAACTTGTCAATTTGTCATTGGCTGAGGGTGTATTTCCTCAAAAATTCAAGAAGGCAGTTGTCACTCCTCTCATTAACAAAGCATCACTTCCAAATGAGGATTTGCAAAATTATCGACCGGTATCAGGACTATGTTTCATGTCAAAATTGGTGGAGCGTGTAGTTGTTAAACAGCTCATGCAACATATCAATAGTAACAATCTTGATAATCCTAGGCAATCTGCATGCAAAAGTGGTCACTCCACAGAAACCGCCCTGCTGCTTATCAAAAATGAGATCCATCTCTCACTATCACAGGGCGAGCCTACTGCATTGGTCTTACTGGATCTGTCAGCTGCGTTCGACACAATTGACCACCCGACTCTTCTTAATTGTCTTAAATCATGGTTTGGTGTGTCTGGCACAGCCTTGAAGTGGTTCACGTCCTATCTCAGCCACCGTTTCCAGGCAACTAAAATTGGGTCAACCCTCTCTGATTTGCATGAGCTGTTGTTTGGAGTACCACAAGGCTCCGTCCTTGGTCCTCTGCTGTTCTCCTTATACACCACTCCTTTGAGTAAGGTTATTGGAACGCATCCTGACATCAAATACCACTTTTATGCAGACGACACGCAGTTGTTTATTCATATCTCTCACAAAAATGCAGTCCTGGCTTTTAACAAACTGAATTCTTGTCTTCTGGATGTTCAAAAATGGATGTCGTCAAGTATGCTCAAACTAAATCCTGACAAAACAGAGTTTATCATCTTTGGATCCCATGCACAACTCAAGAAATTAGATCCCTATCTCCCAGTTAAGATATTTGGTAATTTCATGCATCCTGCAGTTGTTGTTAAGAACCTTGGTGTCTGGTTTGATGCTCATTTTTCCTTTGCTAACCATGTCCGCAATATTTGTAAGACATGCTTCATTCAAATTCGTGATCTCAGGCGGGTTAGAAAGCACTTGACTGATGAGGCTGCTATCCTGGCAGCTAATGCCTTGGTGAGCAGTCGCCTTGATTACTGCAACTCTCTCTTCAGGAGTCTGTCCAGTCTCAATATGCGTAAACTACAGTGTATTCAAAATACACTTGCCAGGATTGTCACAAACTGTAACAAATACACGCGGGCATCTCCTATTCTCAAACGACTCCATTGGCTCCCAGTTGAATCTCGCTGTATCTTCAAAATTGCCACTCTAGTTTATAAGTTTCTTCACAGTGGTCATCCCAGTTACTTTGGTCTTCTTCTTCCCACTCGTTGCGGAAGATATAGTACAAGATACAACCATCCAGATAAAAGGTTCCTGGAGGTTCCTTAATTCTGTCCATCTGTACATAAATCCAAAAATCACTTTGGCCACAGCTTTGCTTTTGATGCCCCCACAGTCTGGAATCATTTGCCTAATGAGGTACGTTCTGCCCCAACTCTCACCTGTTTCAGGAAAAGGTTAAAATCAAATCTCTTCCACAATTCATTCCCACCTTAGCTTACACTCTATCCGGCGTCTCCGTGGTACTGGACTTGGCAACGGCTATGGACAGATGATTTCTTAAACTTGATTTTTGGTGTTGCGCCTTAGAGTCTGCCTAGCAGAGATTAAGCGCTATAAAAGTACAGAATAGAATAGAATAGAACTAGAAAATAATAATATCAAATTTGTACTGCTGATTAATCTCTGAACCAAAAAGTTCTGAAGAACAACAAAACTGTCTTGTACAGTGAAGATTATGATTGACAAGAAACAGTATTGTGTACTATTAGTGATATAGTGGTATAAGGCTTTTAAGGTAATATATTCGTATCAGTTTTTAAGCAGTTATATCAGAATTAACAGATTTTAAGGTCAAACGAAATATTATTTACATAATTCAAAAGTCAAAATAATGATGGATAGAAACAGGGTCATTTCCTATGATGAGACTTGTGGCTAAACGCATTGCAAACATTTCAATATAATATTATATCTGTATATACTAGTATTTTGAAGTTATTTGTCTTGATAATGTAGTAAGTTAATTCCTTATGGTACTAATTGATATTCTTAATAACTGAAAATGATTAGCAGTCTTATATGAAACAGAAACTTGAAGCCAGTAATCAGTCTGAAATTAAAAAAAAGTATTTGAATAAAGATTTCGCTTTCAGACTTTTTGTAAATATTACCCCAGGTACAAGACAACTTGCATCATTACTCCCTCCATAACTTGACACATACCTCAACTTGCCACAAAACAGAATAGAATGCGGATGAACCATTGGTTTTCATTAATGTGGATGTTCCACTGGGGCCAACCTGTCGGCAACTAAGGGTTTTTCGAGGGTCGGGAGCAATGTTTACATAGTCGGTAAGGGTCCAAAGTATTTTCCAGGTTTGTCGGGGTGAGTTGGCAAAATATCAAACATGTTTGATATTTCACTGACCCTCCCCGACTCTTGTTCCCGACTAGGTCAATAGTAAATAGTTGGATCCCATCACGTGACCAGAACTACAGTATGTTTACCTTCACGTCCAGAATAGGGTCCTTCCCAGAGGTTCGAAATTATTTGGTATAAATATGAAGATAAATTGCTCAGAGGGACGGAATTTTGAAGGGATCTTTCCCAAAGGTTCGAACTTGGAGTATAAAAGCCAGCAACAAGCAAGAGGGTTTTCATTGTCACGTGAGATATTGTCAGACGCACATCTCCCTCTGCTTGTTTGCATAGGATGCTTCATTTTTAATGAAAATTTTCTATTTTAAGTGACTTTTTTTGGTCATAATTTGAAGCAGAAATACATCGATTTATTTCTTATATACTATTAAAGCAAAAACCTGAAAACAATTAAAATAACAGAAATGTGAATTTGGTGGTTTGGTCACATGATGTGATCTAAACATTCAGTCTTGACCTAGTTTTAGATTTGTTGATTGGTCGACACTTGATCCTCTTTTATCACAGAAATTTGTCACAAACTGTAATGGCAATACCGACTGCATGTCTGCTCGTGGTGATTCTGTATATTTCTCCAGTCGGGATGTCTGTTTGTCAGTACGGCTTGTCGGGACTTGATACAGCTTTCTGTTAAGGGTTTATGGCTTGTTCTGGTGGTTTACAGTCCAGTCCTGTAGAAAATATCCCGACCCAAAAACAGGTCCGCGTCTAGATACAGACAATCCTGGATGCATCAAGTCCTGTCGGGGAGATGAAACTGACACAAAGTTTCACGTCCTTTTTTGTGGATTTTTGTCCCGACCCCTCACTTTTACAGCCGACCATAGAGTCATAGGGTCGGCTCCAGTGGAACACCCGCATGTAACACTCATGCATTTCCTGGAGTGTCCTATACCATAACAGAGTCATAACAATGGTGGCCAGAGTGATGACTGATATTAAATAATTT
Source organism: Sabellastarte sp. h YS-2021 (assembly GCA_964017235.1). Taxonomy (NCBI): domain Eukaryota; kingdom Metazoa; phylum Annelida; class Polychaeta; order Sabellida; family Sabellidae; genus Sabellastarte; species Sabellastarte sp. h YS-2021. The sequence continues at coordinate 147,240,858 of OZ024928.1, forward strand.
ATTTGGCTAATTTTTGTATGCAAATTTCGAGATTTGTGCCAAGCTGGTGCAGTGATTTCATATAAATATTATATTATCGCCCCTTTAAGCACAGAAAATGTTAATTAACTTTATCCCATGTTTCCATTTTCATGTTGTTTTATGTTTATTTTCATATAACTACACATAAAACAAGCACCAGCAAATATTTTATGTAAAAGTTATGCTAAGTTTTGGCGGGGGACAGGAAATCACACATACTTTTTCTCCAGGGACCAAACATTAATCATTTCATGTGTTTAAAATGTGACAGTATAAATGATACAGTGGTATAGAGTATAAATATAGTTTGCATTATATTGCATGATGTATTTGGTGGGAAATAAGATACTTTAAGTGTTGTATAATTTGATCCATAAATCATTCTTTACAAATCATGAGCTGTCTCAATAGCTGTGGTGTGGTTACTAAAAACTTTCATGCAGCATGCTCAGTATGTTAAACTGCTTCTGGGATAGAACAGAATCAAATGACTTTGGGAGGCATGTGCTTCCTAACGTGAAAATAAGCATTACATGATTACTAGTCAGCTATAATTAAATCAATGGACAAAATGTAATATACCTTGTCATACTTTATTTATGTCAATGTTTTTTTTTCGCCTGAATAGGTAAATGTCAATAACTATAAGTTGAGCTGACAAACTCTATTTTGAGTAAGATAAAGTTCTCGCAAATTCAGTGTATTTTTATTAAAAAGTTTATGTACGCTGAATGAGCAGAAAATTCAAAGAAACAGAGGGCTACTCAACTATGGTTCTAGCACCGCTATACAAACTGTAGAGAATTCTTTTTAGGTCAGGCAAAACATATTAGTACAATTATTTTTAGTCTGTTCATAAAAATTATAATTCAACTTGGCCGTATTGAATCAATATATCAGGAAATACAAGTCAGTTTATAATCATTTATAATTATTTCTTGCATCCCTGTTGTTTTGTTAATTCTGTCAAATTTATATATCATTGGAATATTACTTTATAGAGCTTTAGATCTTTTCTTCTTTTTTTTTTTTTTTGGGGGGGGGGGGGGGGGAGGGGTGTGTGTTTGATTTGTTGTTCGTTTGTTTGTTTTTTCTAAATCTTTGCAAAAGTGATGAGAGAAGTGTAACGTTACAAATTGAATTTTTTTTCTATTCCCCCGTGGCTCATATTTTGTAAACAAGTATAGCAAAGGTACATTTTTAAGGATTATTTCCATTTAGTCTACTTGTTATTGAAAGAAAGTTTTGGATAATAGATGTAGAATAACTATTTTGCAAAAACTACACTTCAATTTGATGGGAAAACCCAGCCTCCTCCTTAAAAACCAGTTATATCTTTGTTGGGTGGCAACTCACTTCAGAGAACAAACTCGAGTTGTTGCTTGCGCCAACTCATGAGGACGAATTGTGGCAAACATCTGAATATGTGCACGCCATCTTGGACTGTGGCTTCACCATCTTCATTCTCTAATGTCCAGTGCTGGTCAGTGACCACATGACTTGTGAAAGTTTAACTGTTGATCAAAGTGTAGGCTTCTCTACCTAAGATGTGGCTGTACCAACTTCATCCTCTATTATAATTGGCTAATTATTGACTAGCAGTAGTTCAGTATACAAGACATACTTTTAATTGTAATTAAATTACTAGACACAAGTATCTCCTACTTTATTTGCTTACTAACTATATTTCACAAACTGTTACTTATAACACATGTCTTTTGCTATCTTTCTAAACAGGATAAGTTTATATATATGTAAAAAGAAATGCAAAAGATATATCCACTTATATAAAAAATATCTCTAGCAATAGAAAACATTTAATCCCAAAATAGTGATTGTTCAGTGTGCATCTTTATTGGGATGGGATGCATTAAACGAATATCAAAACATTTCATATGAGTGTATTAATTCACTAATGTAAATAGGTCTCTCAATGGCTTATACACCTAGTGATAACCATTTGACAAAAACAGTTTTAGACGTAATAGGAAAAGAACAGAACAGGAAAAAAGAACAGACCTTAGACATAATACTAATTAAGATACAAGGCAATAATGGTAAATGTGAATTATGCATCTTATCTATGTGGAAAAACAACATCAAATAAGCCTGAAAAATCCTTAAATTAAATGAAGAAACCTCTATTAGAATATAATAAAATAGTCATCAATCAGAATATAATAAAATAGTCATCAATCAGAATATAATAAGATAGTCATCAATCAGAATATAATAAAATAGTCATCAATCAGAATATAATAAAATAGTCACCCCCACGAGTTGGCGCAAGGAACAACTCAAGTTGTTTCCTCATGCGAGTTGGTGCCCAACATCTTTATTATTACCTCAGCCAATGAGGTATTATTTTCATAACCGTCTGTTTGACTGTTTGCCTGTCTGTTATCAGGATTATGCAAACACTTATGGTTGGAACATCATGAAGAAAATCAGGTCATTGGTCCTGATCCAACTTAGATCCCATTAAGTTTTGAGAGTGATCTAGATCACCGTCTGGATACAAAAAACTGTATTTTCCCATTCACTTATTATTTCCTGTCTCGGCAGAGATCTGTGCTCTCCAAGTGCTCTTGTTTTTGTTTTTTTTGTTTTTTTGTTGTTTTTTTTTGTTTTTGTTTTTTTTTTTTGTTGCTGTTGTTGTTGTTTCATTACTCACGGTAAAATTTAAAATACACAGATTTCAAACAGGTATTTCTTGTAAGCAGTCTTTTTAACATTCTCAACTTGTTATTTCTCATAATTTCTCATAATTTCATCATCTATTGGAAAATAATGCAAGGAATTTCTCTTTCTTCTGTTTAATGCTGGAATTTATCAACCTGAAGTCTATATATTAAGGGCAAGTGATATTCATCATTCAACATACAAGCATGCTTTCAAAATATTTACTTCATATTTTTATGAGATTTTTTACTTGACAACAAAACAATGTCAATACTGATATAACCTCAAAGGTAACAACAGATAATGAAGAATGGTAACAAACTTATATGTTTTGGTGAATGAGAATTGTCTCACAATCCCTGTTGTCAGTGTAATTCTGTAAATGTAAAACATAATATCTCCCCTTTTGATCCTGATAATCCTCTAATGGTGGTTGATCTACCATTCACACTACTGTGTAATTTGAATTATTCCGACTGTATGCCGCAGTCATTCAGATAATCTCAAAGTCAAGGTGTTAAATGTCGTCACTCTATCTATCCAACCTTACTGAACAATAATAGCATACTATCTATTGTTACAAAATATGTATTTACGGTCCTACTTCACATTATTGGATTTGTGTAATCTCGATTAAAGAAAGTATGTACTCATTTTGAATAACATAACTAGTCAGTGATACGTTTCATGGCCTGTGAACTCCCATACAATACAGTTCAAATGTTTAGTAAATAAGATATTAAGCTCTTTCCTATTGCCATACAGGGGACTGAATAATTTTTCGTCATTGGCAAAAAGTAAAATGTGTAAGAAATTTAGTCTACAAATCTGTGAGAGATCTGACACTATTAAAACTGTTGTAGTAAATTGATATTGGTGTGCCAATACTTAAATAATGTGCTATACGTCTCATGCTATTTTATTGCATTTTATATTATTGTCAATTCAACGTTTCCTTTACTACAGAAATTAAACTGCTAAAAGTGAGACCAGATCATAACCTGCCCTCGCTGCATCTCTTTTGTTGCAATAAACTGGATTCCAAAGTTCAAACTCAGGGTTTTACGGCCTGTTGAACAGCCAAGGTCATATTGATATTGGTTTACAACATTGCCACTTGTGAAAGTCAAAGGTAAAAGGTAGACTTGTGTATTTTAAAATTCATCTTTGGCTTCTGTAAATAACATGACTGGCAATACACATGGACTCAGTGCTGATATCAACAAATCCTGCCCGGGGTTTTGAGAGGCAAGACCAAATGGCCTGATTGAAGGTTGCCACACTATTCAATTCCAGCGTGTGTTGTTAATGGTAAAGTTTGGCATTTGACCAATTCCAATTCAACTTTTATAGCGCTTAATCTCTGTCGAAGTGACAGACTCTAAGGCGCAACATCATAAGCATAGTTACAAAAATCATTGTCCCTGTCCATAGCTATGAGGTGGCATATGAGGTGGAAAATACTAAGGAGGATAAGCTTGGCAGAATAGGTATGCCTTAAGTTTTTTTCTGAAGGAAGCAATGGAAGTGGCAGATCTTACATTATCAGGGAGTTCATTCCATATTTTGGGAGCATCATACGCAAAGCTTAGACCAAACTGCTTTGTGGATTTGTAAATAGATGGTTGGTGTTGAGGAACATATAGAATTATACCATCAGATTGACTCAACCGAGTATTATAGGCACATTGTCTAACTTTGAGAAATGTGCTGATATATTTTGGACAGTTAGTATGTAGGTATTTATATACCAACAAGGCAGTCTTGAAGATGCAACGGTGCCTTATGGGTAGCCAATGAAGGGCTTTTCTTAGTGGAGTGGTGTGAGAAAAACATGTGGTTCTGCAAACAATTCTGGCCAGACTGTTTTGAATGCATTGTAGCTTGCGTAGGTTAGCAACAGATAGACCCCTAAACAAGGAGTTACAGTAGTCAAGCCTACTGCCCACAAGTGCGTTTGCAGCCGTAAGAGCAGCATCACGAGTCAAGTACTGTCGAATTTGTCTAAGATCCCTCATCTGGACGAAACATAGTTTACATACATTTTTAACATGTTTGGTGAAGGAAAAGCCTAAGTCAAACCAGACACCCAAATTCTTAACGGCATCTGAAGGTATCAGTGATTCACCCAATATATTTACTGGAAAGAATGGGTTAAACTTTTCTTGTTGAGACTTGGCACCAAATAAAATAAAATCAGTCTTATCAGCATTCAGCTTTAGTTTATTTGCACACAGCCATAGTTGACATCTTCAAGGCACTTTCCTAGCTGATCGAAGGCAATTTTTGCATTTTTGTGTTTGAGGTGAATAAACAGCTGTGTGTCATCTGCATAAAAGTGAAATTTGACATCTGGATGTTTAGAGATTACTTTGCTCAAAGGTGTGGTATACAACGAAAAAAGAATAGGACCAAGAACTGAACCTTGTGGCACCCCAAACTTAAGCTTTCTAGCCTCGGACAGAACAGAACCAATCTTGATGCATTGGGTATGATTTGAACCAGTCAAGGCATCTACCCCCAACACCGAACCATTTTCTTAAGCAATCAAGGAGTTTGTCGTGATCAATGGTGTCAAACGCTGCAGATTGATCAAGCAGCACCACAGCTGTGGCCTCACCTCTGGCTAGAGATAGGTGAATCTGATTCTTTATAGACAAAAGAGCTGTTTCAGTTGAATGGCCACGTCTATAGGCAGATTGATACTCGTTTTCCAACCCATGGAGAGAGACATGTCTACTGAGTTGTGAGGCAACTACACGTTCCACGAGTTTTGAGATAAAGCTCAACCCAGACACAGGGCGATAGTTTTTTAGTTCATCCTTTGATAAAGAATATTTCTTTATCAGTGGAGTGACAACAGCACTTTTGAAGCCATCTGGGACAGCACCTTCCAACAAAGAAGAATTCACAAGTTTTGTGATAGAAGGAAGCAGTATATCAAGGCAATCCTTAACTAGGAAAGTGGGCCAAGGATCCAGGAGACAGGATTTTGTAGGTGAATTTTTGATTACCTTCGCAATATCGTCAGGTGAGGCATCATCAAATTTGAAAAGTCCTGGCGGATTCACTGGAGATGGCAAGGAGAAAGATGAAAAACTGGAAAAAGACTCTCGGATTTTAGCAATCTTATTGGTGAAAAAAGTGGCAAACTGTTCAGCCAATTTTTTTTGTGAACTATTTGATGGAATAACCTTGTCAGGGATACGGTGCAAGGCAGAACGCAGAACTTGCCATAGTTTTTTAGGGTCATCACCGTTTTCATTAACAAGAGCTCTGTAATGTGTGGCTTTGTCTTTATTGGCAAGTGAATTACACCTGGCAATCTGTTTACGCAGCTTTGCACGGTTAAGAGGAGTTTTCTTTTTACGCCAGATGCGTTCAAACTGTCGTCGAATAGATTTGGCATTTTTGTAGGTATCTGATATCCACTTTGCTGGCTCCTTGTCAAGACAGCGAGTAACCTCTGGAGCATATTTGTCCAGAAGGTTGGAAAGATCATTAGTGTATTGATCATACAGTTTTTTCGCAGTGTCACCCGGACAAGCGACAAAGGAGCAATTGCTCAAGTCATTGCGTAGAGTGTCCATGTTTATTTTATGATATCTCCTGTAAGTCACTCTGTTAGCTTGTGATTTAGCAGTTATTGGAGTTTCAACTTGACATTTGATCATTGCATGGTCAGAGATGTAGTCACTGACAACCACATTTGAAACCAGAGAACTATCAGAAGTAAGGATGAGATCTAGGGTATGGCCATGAAGATGGGTAGCAGAGTGAACATGTTGAGTAATATTGCAGGAGTCAAGAGTATTAAGGAAATGAACACTGTCTCTTGAGGTTGTATCAATATGAATATTAAAGTCACCACAAATGATGAAGGAGGAATTGATAGATGGGAGGAACTCAACCAATGTGTGAAACTCATCATAAAAAGGATTGGAACATGAACCTGGAGGACGATAAATACAAGCAACCAGTGTAGAATGAGCATTCAATCCAATACTAACTACCAGACATTCAAAGTAGGTGAAAGTGGGATGATCCACAATTCTATGAGACAGGCTGCTATTTATGAGAAAGCCAACTCCGCCACCCGAGCCATGTGCACGAGGTCTTTGACACAATTTATAAGATGGTGGTGTGATGGATTGAAGCAGACAATCGGTATCAGTCAGGCGAATATGAGTTTCGACCAGTGATAATATGTCCAGTGAGTGATTGAACACAACGTCAGAAATCATAGGAGCCTTGTTTCTTACAGACCGACAGTTAGCAACCCCCATCACAATAGGTCCAGGATTTAGGAATATATCCCCACATAAAAGCAAGAGAACACAGAGGGATCATGATTTCACTGATGAGGGAAAGCATCTTGCATTTGTAACAGAACTAGCCAGTCTGAAAGATCGAGGTAGTACGGAGCCCACAAAACAACCCTTGACCTGTACTTTATGGTCGGACGTACTAATGAGGAAAAGACTGATGAATACCAGACAGCGTACAAGATACATTTTTCATACTCCAGAGCCTTAACACACAAAAGGACTGTGGGGAGTCTAAAATAAAAATGACCTTATAGCTAGTGTCCACTAAGCTTTACAGTCGGTTCAGTAACTTACACTCAAGTCAATCTTCGTCCTGTGGGCGTCTCACAAGCACCCTAACTACCCCACTGGAGCCACTGCAAAGAAAATAAAAAATAAAACCCTTAGAGGGGCCTGAAAAACATAGGAAAGCCTTATTGGGACCTAAAATAGATGGAAATTCTGGAGTATGGTGTTGTGCAAGTAATTTGTTGTGAAAGGAAAGTAGAAACACAATGTGACAGAACTTGGTTGTAGAACGATAATTCCCGGTAGTGGGCGATAATACCCGCAAATATCAGTACAAGGAAATATTATTGTAAATCAACTCCCACCAACAACTTTATGAAATAATATCAGTAAAAAGACAGATAACCATCAATAATATATGAAATATATGTGTATAGTGACGATCAGAAATGAAAATAAAATAGCTGTTAAAATTTACGGCGTCTCCGTGATGGGTCCGTACTAAGACCACTAGCCTTTCACTGGAATATTTGTCCAACATCACTCAATTTATTAGAAACAATATATGTTGCTTATGCCCTAGAATATTGTAAGGCAGGGGTTAAGCACTATAAAAGTTTGAGTTACATACAAAATAGATTCATTCTAAAATATCGTAAAAGCTACACATATACGTTTGTCATCTTGTCATTTCATAAAATATCATATTTTAGTTCATCTGGATATTTTTGGTCAATAAATTATCTACAAAGTATAGATATGTAATACATTTCTAACACATTTCTGTATGTTACTATTACATTGAAAACATTTATAAGACTTATTTATTAATGGATAAAGCTTTACATTGCAGAACAACACGAAGATAGAGAGTCTGGACTTGGAAGGTAATGACATTGGAGGAGAAGGAGTGATGTACCTCTGTAAAACTATGAAAGAAAACCTGTACATAACTGATGTGGTGAGTATATGGAAGCTTGCATAAGTCATCCAGTTATTTGAAGAAAATTCTTATTCAGCATATATACCAAATTCCAGAGAAGAATTGCTATAGTCCTGGCTTGCTATCTTGCTGATACTTCTCCCCAAATTTCCAAGATACAAAAGTAGGTGATTGGTTTGAAAGAGAGAATGTCCCTTGTTGACTGAGGGTTAAGAAAATTTATGCAAATGTCTCTATTGCAGATTATCCTTTTTCAAAATTATTTAATTGGCTATTGATCCATTTGATATGTAGAACCCAACGCCTCATGCAAGCTCTACCAAAGGGTTGGCTGCATGAAACATCAAGAAAGATATCTAATTTTGGAAAATTATTAGTTGTTTTGAATAATGACTTACATGTGCAGTTATCACCAATGCATATTTTACTTATATAGAATGGACAATAAAATCAACTTTTTTGAGTTGACTCTGATATTCACTGTATTTATTCAATTGATGAACTCGTATTATCTACAAACTTGTGGTGTGTATTTCAGAATTTAGCAGAAAATGGTTTGGGTTCAGAAGGTGCTCGTGTTATTTGCACAGCTCTAAAAGAACACACAACTGTCAAAGAACTAGACTTATCAGGGAATGAATTTAGAGACTCAGATGGCGAACACTTCCATACCATGTTAATAGTGGGTGACTTAAATGTTATGTTGTGCATCCTAAGGTCTAAAACATAATGTTCTTTTATCCAATATTGAAACATTTGGGAAAAGAAGACATTGTTGATGATAGTAAAATTAGCACGGAATTTATATATTTAGTAAGATTGTGACAACAGACATTTTGTTATAATTAATTAGTGCCATAGGTTCAAATAAGCAACAGTAGTAGATGCCCTTATTTATATTAATACATGAGGTGCCAGTAACACAGCTTACAAATGATTATTTATATTGCATTTACTTCGTGTTGCCTGGTGTAGCCATGCACTGGTAAAAGAACTAACAACAGTAGATAAAGAATTAGGGACATCAATCACACTCAGAATTGAATCTCAGGATTTTTTTTTTAAATTGACACTTCTCTTAACTGTACCTTGCTGTTAGAGATGATCTTTAACATCTGTAATTTCAGAATAATTCCACACTAAAGCAACTTGTGCTTAAACACAATAACTTTGAATTTATGGCTGCCAAATGGATACGCGATGCCTTGTCAGAAAATGAAAACCTCCGAATATTAGATCTCAGCTGGAATAAAATTCGGTTAAAAGGTGCTGTATTCATTGCTGAGATGATAAAAGAGAATTATGGACTGAAATACCTGAACCTTATGATGAATGGGTTAGGTGATGAGGGGGCAGCAGCAGTAGGGGCAGCCCTGAAACACAACCAATGTCTGGTGGAGCTCAATATCATGGCCAACAGAATTAGTCAGGAGGGAGCCGTCCAGGTCGCCAAAGGACTTCTGGTCAATGATGTTTTGGAAACAATAAGAGTAAGTACAGTGCTGTTTTATTGTTAGAGTATTTGGCTTTATCATTTAACATGACATTGCCATATGGTAATTATAGGTGGCTTTATGTTTTCACATTTTGCGGTCATATGGTTTAAGCATTTGGCTTAACTATAGTACTGTTACATGGTCAGAAAATTGGGGTTGTAACATAGTCCTATCATTTGATTTAAGTATTTGATTTTGAATGATATTTCAGCATACCACTGTAATGTAGTTAAAGCTTTTGACTTAAGTAAAGTTTTATATGGTTAGAGCATTTGATTTAAGCATAAATCTGTCATATGGTTAAAATATTCGACTTTTGTATGAATCGGTCATATGGTTAAAGCATTTGTACTTTGTATACTGCCATACTTGGCTTTAACATATTACTGTCACATGGTTAGAGGATTTGGCTTTAGTATAATGGTGTCATATAGTTAGCATACTGGATTTTGTATAACCCTGTCATACAGTTAAGGTATTTAGCTTTAGTATGGTACTGTCATATATAGAGAGTATTTAACTTTTAAGTAATAATGCCAGGAACCATATCATGTGTTTAGAGTATTTGGCTTTGGTAGAGTCCTGTGGTATAGTAATGCTATTTGGCTTTTGCATTGTACTGTTATATGGTCCAGTTATGCCCCTTCAGTATTTTGCGGCCATGCAATTGCAGTATTTGGCTGTTGTATAATACTGTCATTTGACTGAATGTATGACTTTGACAGAAACTTTCTTCACCTGACAGTTTCTTTGAAGTTTTTAGGGGTGTTTATGCATCATTAAGTATTAGTACACTGTGTATACAAGTGATATCAGCCATGTATACCATTATGCATTAACTTGTAAATATTGATGGGTTGAGTATGCTACATTTTAAGGTGTACATACAGAAGAACCCAAGATGGCAGTTCAGAATTTCTGTAAATATGTTTAACCAGAAGAAACAAAAGACGGGTAGAAATTGCAACATGTAAATTTGCAGTTGCTGATTATTTGCAGAAGATTGTTTTGTAGATCTATACACTTTAAACTTTGAGTTTTGTTTCTGCCGTTTAACATGAAGGTTTTTGTTATGTTACAGCTTGGAAGAAATCCCATTGGTGCCAATGGTGCATTTGCATTGCTGTCTGCTATAGGCAAGAATGAAAACTCCACTCTTAATTTATTAGATTTAACTGTAAGTATGACTTATAGCTTGACACTTTTATGCATGTTTTTCTGTCATATTTTAGTTTCCTCAAGTACATTTATTTTTCAGTATGTGAACCACTGCAGCTTAAAGGTGAGTGATGCTGGAACATCTTATATCATAGGTACAAAAACTTTACTGCAAGCAGAACAAGGCTATTGATGTTTTTTTACACTTTAGTGAGAATTTACTAATTTGTTTCTTGCTTTCAACATGACACCAAAATTCTGTTCACAATTATTTTTTAGATTAAGCAAAGATGAGTTTAGTCATGTATAAATTTTTCTTATTGTGTAAGAATTGTGTAAAATTGTAATATATTGTACTAATATATGCAGTTCTTACCATAACTTGTCAAAAATATTTAACTTGTCAAAAACTTGTTTTGATTCCCCCCCCCCCCCCCCCCCCCCACCTCTTTGAAATGCTCTTCCATATGAGATTTGTGCGTCCCCCTCTCAAGACTCTTTCAGAAAGCAGCTCAGAACCTACCTGTACACCAAGGCATACCCCACCTTAGTCTTACTCACCCCCTGGCATTCTCTGTGGTTCTTGGCCTGTTTTATGTCCCTGGTATACTGAAATTGGTTGACTGTTATGGTTTTGTTGCGCCTTGGAGTCCCCTTCAAATGGGGGAGGTTAAGCGCTATAAAAGTCCAATTAGAATTAGAATTGCGAGTAAGCATTTCTGACATAAGCAGTCAAGACTTATCTTGTCATCCATAAGGAAGCTATGACTTATCTTTTGGTTATTATGACTAATCCTAGTGGTGTCATGACAAAACTTGTACACTTGTCTGTGTGAAAACAGGGCCGAGTAATCTTGATCCATGAGATGATTATTAGTCATACAAGTCCTTTAATTACTGCACAAGAGATAATGGGGCTTGGTGTTACCACTAATTCGTATGAAGTCAGGAGCAAGTCAAACAGCTTATCTTGTTGGACATAGAGCTGATGTTTTCACTGCAGACAAATCATGTGTTTTGTCAGTTTTCTCCCACTCTTTTTGCCAAAGCGTCCAGTAAAGTAACCAAGTTATAAATGGAACAACAGTTTAAGTAAAGAGACCTTTAATAATGTCATAAATTTCATTTTTTGAGGGTTGTAAAATTATTGTTACAGATATGCATTAATTCCAGGATTTCCCGGTATCTAACTTAGCTTAACTAAAAACTGACTATCTCATTTTAAATTTTTGACCAAACTAAGCCAGGTGCAATTTTAAGATTGACAGCATCTCTACTTCTTGTCTAAGTTCTACACCATTTTCATTAACCACCAGCTGTAGTGAGTGCGACAATTTGGTCACAGGATATTGTTCTCTGCTTTTCAGAATGTTATTGTAATGGATGAGTTTGAAACATTGCATGAAAAGGTTAATAACCAGAGGGAGTTCTACAAGTTAAAGGTCATCCATGGAGGTGTCTACTACGCCAACAAGATCCACTACTCAGAAGTAGACCCACTGGATGAGTTTGAAAATGACCCCATGACAAAACTGAAGAGGTTGGTTCTATCAGTCATCAACTTGAAGTTTTCTAATATTCAGTCGGTGGCTGGGAATGCATTGGTACTTCACTGACGATTGTTTTGATTTAGGATTTATTTTTATTAAGAGCATGAAGCAGCATCAAAACATAATCATACCCAGCAGACACATCATTATGTATCAATTTCCAACACCACTTGAGTAATTTCAGGCTTCTAAAAAGACACCCCAAGAGCTATTTGATGAATACTGTCTATGTCACAACCATAGTTCAGTTTGTTTTATTGCTTATAGTTAAATAAATCATTGAAGAAAAATATTTAAGGTTGTCTTTTTTAAAGTATTATTTCACTGATAAATTTGTCTTCCTAAAATCTCCAGTACCATCAAAAATGAAAACAACTGCAATTTCAACACACGGAGAAAATGTTGTGATAAAAAAAATTAACAGAAAGTATAGGGGAAGTGTGTTAATGTCTCTATTAAACAATAAATAATTGTCAATACTGTATCTCCAGATATGCAGAGAAAAACAAGCTGCGGTTGGTGGATCTTTTCAGACAGTTTGACAAGGATAACAGTTGGAGTGTGGACAGAGATGAATTTATTGCAGGCGTAAAGGTAAAGACATTGCTTATACATAAGTATTAATGAGACATAAATAAATGCAGGTGAAAAGTAAGGATATATTTTAACCTTTGTGAGAGAAGTTTTAAAGAATATAATGTATGCATAACTGTCACTGGGATATTAGAGATAAATTTGTTGTAGGAGTAAAGGTAAGGAAGCATTGTATACATGATTCTCACAGAGACATCATAGGTGCATTTACTGCTGGACTGCAGGTAAGGATAACATTTGTGCATAATCCTTACTGGTTCATAAGATATGAATCTATTGCAAGAGGAAAGGCGATGGCATTGTTTGTATGTTATGATTCTTGCTGGGACAACATAGGTGAATTTATGCCTAGAGTAAAGGCGAGGCCATCATTCCTTAATTTGATGTAGGGTGAAAGGAAAGGATATAATTTGTTTACAGTCCTTACTGGGACATGCGGGATGAATTTATGGCAGGAACATAAAAAATGAATTCATACAGAATGTGTATATAATCCTTTCTTGGACATAAATTTATCGCAGGAGAAAAAGAATGTATATAATCTGCACATACTCCTCACTTAAATATCATTATCAAATTGCAAGATGTTGATTGAATTGAATCTTTCTTAAAACTCTTTCGCCAGTTATCTCATGCTGTCCTGGTTTAATGCTCTCCTTGAGTTTTATTATTTTGATGAAGCATCTTTGGATCATTATTGCCACTGTTAGTGTCCGACTGACAGCTTGGGGTTTTTCTCTGGGGTTGAATGGTCAACTCTCAGTTCAATATTTAAAGAGAATTCTGAAATAATTTTGTATGCTTTCAGTGACTAATTCCAATTACTACAAATTATAATAATAATAATAATAATTGTTGTATGTTCCAGTCAACTGGTATAGAAATGTCAGAGGCGGAGATAGATAAGCTGATCAATATGTTGGATCAGGACGGTGATGGAGAAATTGACTATGGGTATGTAGGAGATACCAAAATATTTTTAAAGATTGTTTCCCATTTCAATGTGTTTTTTTTTACAATTGTCAGTTTGCACCAAGTCATATTGATGTGATTACACTATATGATCACTTACAATCATAGTAACGAAAACAACCAATTGTAAATTTACAAAGGTGGTAGTCTATGCCAATTTCCCAGCAAGCTTTGTCAGGTCAGAGCTTTTAAAGGACACAGAATATTTGTTAAAATGTCATGGCCTAAAAAGTGTCACTAATGGTCATTTGTATCAGGTCTCAAAGAACAAAATATTGATCATATAATGTAAAATGTGATATACAACAGAACAAAACACAATATTTGGTTTTGTCTTTATCTTAAGTTGCACAATAAATGTATGTTTGTTAATAAACACCAACAGCACATTCTGAGCAACCAAGCTATCATTTCCCGAGCTAATTACAACTGTAATAACAACAACTGTGATAACTAACAATTGTTTACTTTGTGCATACTTATTTCAAATAATAAATGGAATATATATATATATATTTAATGAAGCTAAATCCATTAACCATGGGAAATATTTATCAAATAATTTAGCAAAGAAAAAATATTGTGTATGAAAACAACATTTAAAACTTTCAAGCTTCAATTTGTCTGGTACTTGGTTGCTCAGATGTTGTGCAATATGCACTTTGCACATGAAAATCTATATATTCTATGTATGTGACATGCAGTCAGTGAACCATTATCAATGAATGGGATTTGCAATGTCCTAAGGAATCTTAGGTGCAACAAAATCGCCAGTTGTAAATCCCATTACACAAAAAAAATCATGCTCATGGATTGTGAATCATCTACATGCAAACACAAAGATGTTCTCCAGTTATAACTGAGTTGCTATGTGTTCAGTGTATTTCTGCACTCAATGTTCTTGCACTGTATGACCTCTGTAGGGAGCTTGTGTATGGTGACAACATGAACAGGGCCAAGCTGAGGGAGCTGATGAAAGCCAGCATGGAGAAAGAAGAGAAGGAAGAGATCAGGAGGAAACGTGAAGAGGAAGGCTTCCAGTTCGATGATGATGACTTTAGTAAACCCAGCAGTCCAATCAAAATCAAGAGATCATAGGAATCCTTACTAAATACTAATTATCTCTGACAAAAAGTGACACGAAATGACACGAAAGTGATATAGAAAATCAAGCAATCATAGGACTAATTACTATATACTGATTATCTCTATCAAGAAAGTGATATAGAAAATTGAGAGATTATAGGATTTGTTACTATATACTTATTATCTACACCAAGAAAGTGATAACCAAAAATCAAGTGATCATAGGACTAATCATATTACCATATACTTGCTATCTATACCAAGACAGTGATATAGAAAATCATTTGTAACTACATACTTACCAACTCTAAAAATTGTATTTTACCAGCAATCTATTATTACCTACAGTATTAAAGTAGTTCAAAAAAGGTCGACAAGTTTTTTCAAAATATTAATTTTCAAATATTAATAGAGGGTGGAAAGGATGCTCTTAAACCATAATTTCAAAGGCAGTGTCAAGTCTACTGAGTATACCAAAACTTTTGGAGTTCTTTTATTTTTTATAGTCCAGTGAAATTTCCAATTCAGGTCAACACAGTGGACTGAATAAATTGTTTATTTTTTTATTATTTTGACCAGATAGTATTCTTTGAAAAAAATTTGCCACTCCTTGGTTGGCTTATGTTTTGTTGTTTATGAATGACTGCATTATGTATCAACACTTCATCATCATTCATTAATTCATTCATACATTACAGTATATTCCAGGATCATAATGCACTCATATGAAACTAGAAAATTTAAAATAAGTATATCCTACTTTCTTGAGTGGTGTCCACAAAAGTTATCAGACAAAAACCAGTAAAGTTCACAATAATCCTAACTTAAGCAATATCCTCCAGTGAGTTTGGATGTGAGAGTCCACTGTGTAATGTTTTTCATTGCAATTAAATACAGATAATATGAAACACATGGTTCCTGTGTTTTAAGCAAGAAAAGAATGGTTGTAAAAGCCAAACTTGGAAACCAAAATCTTTCAAACCTGCACGAGGGCATTGTGCATTTCCCAAATATAAAATACATGAGATCGCAGTAATAGCTCTGCATTTTTTTTTTCAATCAGAAAAGCTATTCCATTATGCTTTATAAAACAATACCAGTGGGATTAAGTTTGTTAACAGTTGGTTCAATGTTAAGAGCTTACAACAAATTGTTCAGTTTACTTTTACTGATCTATTTCTAGGTTTTTCTGTGGCAATTTGAGTCAGCATCTGAGTCTAATACATATAAATACAGAGAAATGTTATTTATTGCTTTTGTTGTTGATGTCCATTGTAACATTTCAGTATGCTTCTGTACCAGTTACTCACTGAATAAAACTATAGCATGCACATATTAATATTTTGTTGACAGAGATAATTTATTTTGTTAATGTTACATACGGTGTTTATTTATTGGAAATACACTTGTGTTGTTTTTATAGTTTTGTTGTAATCCATATATATTGTGACCACTCTGTTTTAGTAAATTGATGTATTGCTTTCAGTTGATCAAGAAAATAAAAAGACTAATAATGAAGACAATGAAACATAATGAAATAGTTTATCATTTTTAATCAGCAAGTGTTAGGAATAGCACTGTCTAGCGAAGGAAAGTACTAATTTGATGATGATGGAAAGTACTAAATTGCCTAATTTTACACAATTATATACATTTGAAATGTCCTAAAACTCTACTTAAATCATTTAGTGCTGAAATATTCCCTTTAAATCAATAACACACAAATTGAACTGGCCTGAACTTCACACCCAAGTCTTACCTAAGTGTCCTGCAGAACCCTAGATTCTTGTTGCAGTACTAATTAATCTAGAGTAAAACTTTAAATTTTTGTATGGGATTTCCATAACACATCTGCTAATAATATTACAATAATCTGTGCGCTGGGTTTAAACATAAATGTCAATCTTCAAGGGTCACTCCCACTGGCTCTTGAACTTCTTGGAAATCAGCACATCCATTCAGAGTCACACTCCACCGTCTTTCTGGCATTGTAGCACCAACATTAGAACGGCACAATCCAATGCAATGACAATCTACATTTTCATTATATTATCATAACTCAAAATATTAACAATATACTAGCTTGATCAACTGTCCCCAATAATTGCATCTACTGTGTAAAACCTCGTCTACTTCACTCAACTACAACTGAAACAGATACTTCTGGCCATTCCCTTATTTCGGGTACATAGCAAAAAAACAGTTTGGTATATGAATTTGACATCCAGAACCTGACTGATTTAATTGAATACAGTCTATCTGCTCTCTAGAGCATAGACTGCAAATAAGCCTCCTCTACACCGGTCTATATTGGATCATGATCTCCACATCTTAACTAGTTATACATGTAATATTCTTGTTCAAGCTATCTCAGCATATATTATTTGGTTGGTCCGCCTTCTCTTTTTCATGGAGACTCAAGGTGGAGCAAGTCTAATACCTACACGGAGCATCATTCATTTTTCCAAAGGTGGAATCAGTTATCCATGGTTTAAGGTTAACATTTGTCATTTAGTGTATTCATTGTATATACTGATCTGTAAATCATTTCCTTAATTAGCTTGCTTGTAATGTCCATATCTTGAGCATATCTAGAGCATCCAGAAAAGCCACATATACTAAGTAATTTGACTCACATACTTTTGCAAACATGCCCAGATAGCATTCCACCGTCGGACCAACGTTGGCCCAACGTCGGCAAGCCACCGGTGAAAATTATATTCTATGTATAGCATCAGCCAATCAGATGATGTTCATTGATAACTTTTGTAGTGTGAATTTTTAATGAGAATATTATTTTTATGTGTAAAATTGTTAAATGGTTAGTTAAAATTTGTGGGCTCACTGAAATATGATTTTTAGACATACCATAATAAATATTTTTTTTCTAAGTTACCCCAAATCCCCTATTATTACTCGCCGCCATCTTGAATAAAAATCCGCCGTTGGCCCAACATTGGCAAAATATAGACATCTAACCTGAGTGTTGGTTGGCAAGCCAACGTCGGGCCGACGTTGGGCCAACGTCGGCAAAATATAGAGACATCTAACCAGAGTGTTGGTTGGCAAGCCAACGTCGGCCCAACGTCGGCAAAACTGCCGACCATGCGACCAATAGCCAACGGAATGCTATTTGGGCAACATACCACTGTCTCAGACTTTTAAATATGTTTCAAATTACAGATAGACTGGGGCGGGGCTGAAAAGAGGTTTCCCATACAGAGTCCTCACATTCATAGTCCAATTAAATAACGGTCTCTTGGGAAAGAAAGAACCTACATCAAACGTATTTTGTGGTTTTCTCAAAATACGGCATATTCTACTTGTGAAACTTCCATGAACAAGATTCCTAATGTTTTTCACATATATTATAATGAATTTAAAGTGAAAAGTGTTTTCTGCAAAAATCACATTTACTAGTAAAAAGAATAAATAATAAAGGAGGTATTAGAATTAACATATTCTCCTCTCACCACTAAGATGATAGGTTCAACCCTGAGTTCAGGCCTTGAGTGAGAAAGCTGGCAGTTCATACTTTCAGTTGTATACAGTTAAGAGTCTTGTCAAGCAGGTATGATTGAATAAACCACATGAAGAAAATTGCCAGTCGAGAATGTACAAAGATAGAAGATTTATCCAGGAAAGGAGAAGATATATTGCCAGGCAGTTATTGGAATTGTCCCACAAGAAATAACTTGGATCAAAACCAAGCTGATGTTTAGAGCACAATTTGAGAAGTGGCACACTTTTATTGATGTGTGAGTATTTGTTTTTGTTTTATTTTGTGGAACAGAATTGTTGTGGTTATAATTATATTTGCTTGAACATGGCGCACGCTTTTATTATATGCAGCTGGCGAAAATACTTTCAATTCCAGTTTACAAATTGGCGATAATAGAAAAACAATGTTCAACACTTTTGTAATAAACCAAAATGCCATAAAATAACAGCGGTAACATTACTTGAGAAAACATTGGCCTTGAGAGAAAGATAGTCTTACATTACAAAGGTTTACATTGGAACATGTATTAACAACCAGTTATTTAAAGGGAATAATATTTTGAATAAACAGAACATAAAAATTTAGTAGACATAATATTAAAAATCTGGATAAAATTAAACTGATTCATTTTACAGATGTATAAATAATTTCCATCCCATTATGAACGTAAAACATGTACAAAATACACGCCTGGTCATATGTAAATATGTGAAAAATGTTGACTACTTTTAATGGAGCCAATAAATGATGTCAGTGAGTAATGTTTTGTTTCCAGGGAATTGGTGGATGGTGATAAGGCAAACAAAGAGAAACTGAGACAAGCCAAAGAATTGGCTGCCAAGAAAGTCAAACAAGAGGAACAGCGGAAGCAACGTTATGATGATGGATTTGATTATGTGGATAATGTAGAGATTTGAAGAACAATGCAAGAATAATATACAGTGAAAAAACTTTTAGCTGTCTGGTCTGTTCTGGCTTCACCATAATCTGAATATATTAGAAATTTAGAGTGATTTTGAATGATCCTGTCACATTTATTCATTGCAACGGATCTGTTTCTGTAGGTAGATGGATATGTGTGAGAAACTTGGGGGAAGTATTCATATTTTGTAATTTTAAGTTTGTGGCGTGTATTTCTATGAAGTTCCAAGGTACTCGTTTCAAAATTACCTGAATGGCTTTGAATCAATGTCAAAGGTTTGCTCAGTTTTCTACACTAAAAAACAGGTTACGTTTCCACACTATACATTATAAAAAGAGTGTTATTGCAGTGCCAAAAAGGAGAAATGTGACAGGGGTTTAAGCCTTCCAGTGAATAGTGTGCTGATGTTGCTATTTGTTGATTTTCTGTTCAACAGTATACCACATAAATGAATGACACATGTACTTTCTTACCAGCTAGTTGGTGATACAATGTACACGGCTGTATCTCTATTCACAATAATTTATACAAAATATCAGGGATATTTTGAATCACCTTTGTCATTATACATACTGCCATGCTATCAAATATTGCCATATCATATTTCAATAACGGTGACATTTTTGGAAGCCTTTTAGTGTGCTTTTGTTGCACTCGGTCTGAAAACAATTTGAAAGGTACTGTTTGCAAGTAATGTCAAATTGAATTCTGCCTTGTGGTAATCAGATATAATTGGTAACAATATTTATTTATTTTATTTGTTTATTATAGTTACATGCAATGTACAATATACAAATGAGAGAACAAGCAAAAATACACCAATGCCCAGCCCTGGAGGGCTTATAAGTCACTCTTAATCAAGACAATAATTAACATGGTTATCGTGTGAGATAAATTACAATATTACTAGCATTAGACAAAAGATGTTATTGAGTAGAAAATTTTAACAATGAGTAGCAATTATATTAATGACAAAGTTTATCTACTACAGAAAAAAATGACACCAACAAAGAATGAATAAGTACATGTATGTTGTATTTATTAAGCAATTTAGTATATATTAACCTTTAATATTACAACTATGTCTCACTTGTTTAGATTCAATGTTTTACATATGTATAACAATATTGAATGCATTATAACACACTAACAGCATAGATTTTATCACAAAGCAAATCTTTTATAACACAAAATCATCTACAAACTATTTATTTTTATTTAATGCACAAGTGATTTCTATGTAATATTACCATATTGTATGTCATAAGCCATATTCTGATGTGTCTTTTGAAAAATAAAGTGAAAAGTATATAGTACACAAAAGATCATTAAGGAAGAATGAAAAAATTGATCAAATTTTGGTGATGACTGGAATGAAACTGGAAGTCAGGATGAATTTCTATGATTTTGCATTGAAGTCAGAATCACTGTTACATTATCACCTAGATCTGAAAAGGATCTGAAAATAACTTCTTCACTAAGAAAGGTTATTGCCTTTTTATATTGTTGAACTTTTATTTAATTAAAAGGATCACATGATTTTAACATTTTTGTGGTTTTATGCCCTGTTGTTTAAGTTAATGGAAGAAAACATTGCCACAAAGTTCAGTGATACATGAATATTATCCATCTACACTTGCTTTCAGCTCTCAGTTGTTTTGAAATTTCAGCATATATCTAATGCATATATCATATGTATCTTCATGGATTGTAAAAGGTATTAAATATATCAATAGTCTAAAGTTCCTTTCAATTGTATTTTTGTGCTGATGTCAAATTTATTAAAAGATTACATCGTACACCTGATTTTTTTTCACAGTTGACTTAAATTTAAATTGCTTTTAATGGGAATTGTTATTATTATTATTATTATTTGTATTTTCCTGGCATCTAAGTTTGAAAATAATAGATGAATTGCTAATTTTATTTAAATTTAATTTTGTAAAGAAGTAATAAATACATCCTATATTTAGATTAAAATTGTTCTTGCATATGAATTTCTTAATGTTGAATGAACTTTGCAGAGAATTGTTGGATGGTGACAAAGCCAACAGAGAGAAGAAATTGCAGCTGATGAAAATGGAAGAAGAGAAGAAGAAGCGTGAAGAGGAGAAAAGGAAGAGACTTGAAGAGGGCATCAGCTTTGAGGAGGAAGTGGCAATAGAGCTAAATAAAATGTAATAAAAACTCTTGTCTGTACTGACCTTCTAATGCTATAAAATCAAACAAGTAGAGACAGTTTAAAGTTTTAATGTCCCATGTGGTGTTTAGTGGAAAATAATTTTGTAAATATTTGGTGACCTTTTGTGAAAATATATAAATATTTTATAAAACATACATCAAAGTGTTAATAACTGTGAGTAATAATAGAGTTTAACAAGCTGTGAAAATACCCTCACTGGTTGAGAGGGGCTGTCCACCCACATGAACAAGCAGCCACTGGGGGGCTGTTCGACTGGATGTAAACATCGTAAGTTCAACAAACCTTGGAGAAATTCAGTATAAGTTGAACATTCTACCAAACTTGACCATGGTCAAAGTGTGATTGAACGTATCTGGTAAATAAGTCCATATTACTTAAACATATTGATGTTAAGGTTACTTAAACATTCTTTTAAAGTTTCAAAATTTAAACATATCACTCTATTCAAGTAATTCCATATTATGGATCAATTTTATGCATCCAGTCCTTTGTGAGTAGGTCCTGAGTGGTTTCAAAAGAGCTGGGGACAATTGGAAAATATTTCAGAGTATTTTTCCAGGTTTACATCAAATAACTCACATAACATTAAGCTCCATTTTGTAAAACTGGACTTTTGCTTGTTATTGGCATTAATTACTCAATTTCAATGGTTTAGGTAAGATGGTTGAAATTTCAAAAACTGACTTTGAAAAGGCATATCATATACCTAGATCTGAGGTGCCATTAACCAGCCAGCGTTTTTCCTTAAAATATCATATGATGAAAAGGAGACTTTACACTCTGTCTACCTAAAAATTGGAGTCATGACAAACTAAGTTCTGATTAGCATTCATTACGGATCAGAAAATAGTCTCTTGTTTGAACAGCATTTTAACAAGCAGTATGAAAAGAGAATTCTGTGCATGTCACAGAAAAAGTGTGGGAAATAGTTTATGCAATTATGAAAATGATTTTAACTAGTGAAAGTGGTGCACATTTGAAGTACTGAAGTAACACTTCAAAACTAAAGAACGGCTGGCTCTAGAGAATTGCTTTATTGTAAAAACTCATGATGTTCAGTTGTTGTAAAATAAAACATCTATGTTACCCCATTACGGTGCAATGAGTATAAAAAGAAATCTAATTGTACTTTCTACTAAGTTTATCTTAGCAGAACTTTCAGTTAGGCTTTCCACCAAGTTTAGCTTGAAACTGGGAGATCTTGAAATCATACCAGCTTGGACATTTCCCACGACCCCCCAAGTCAGTAAGAAATAATATGGGTTTAAAATTATTTTTATTAATATATATAACCATTTTTTCAACATATAATACACCTGAAACATGGCAAGTAATATGATAAACTGTGTTACCTGACACACAAGAGATACAAGTACGATCCAAAAATTTTAAGAATTTTTTTTAACAAGTTTAATGCCCTGAAATACTAAATATCGTATGTTCTAGCAAATTTTTAAGCGCCAATAATGAAACATTAACAGGTGACATAGCAAGCTGTCTGCAATACTTTATAAATTTAATTCATAATGTCCTAATGCAAAGTTCAATGTAAATGAAAAGTTGCATGGCTTGATATAAGTGTATATATTGTATAGATATGTATATAATCACAAGATCTTGCCGGATAAATGTAAAATAAATGTCTGTCATACTAGTGAACCACAATAACAACCCCACCTCTCGGGACTTCAGCACAAGGCCAAAGGCCCGACAGTACGCCCCATAAAAGAACTTATAAAAGAAATCACAGACCAAAAATTACTCATGATATACTCATAATATGTTGCTCGATAAAATATATAAAACGATAAGGCAGTAACAACTGCTAATTGTAAATGATTAACACTGAGCTATAATGTCTGATAACAAAACTTGTCGGCTGAAAATGCTACATAATGATCTCTCAACTTATAATCGATGTATTTTAACATTACAGTTGAAATATTTAATATCAGATAATAGGATTAAGAAGCCAGCACACAGGTACAGTTCCCAAGTGATGAGAAAGCTAACTGTTCTAATCGCTGAACTCCAGGAGCAGCACTTCCATAATAAGATGACAATGTCCACAACCAGGAGCCAATGCTATGGCTTCCACAAA
This sequence comes from Sabellastarte sp. h YS-2021, assembly GCA_964017235.1. NCBI lineage: Eukaryota > Metazoa > Annelida > Polychaeta > Sabellida > Sabellidae > Sabellastarte > Sabellastarte sp. h YS-2021. The sequence goes on from OZ024928.1 coordinate 147,264,644, forward strand.
CTCGTTAGCATCTCAAAGCTGGCCCAACCATCAAGGCAACCATTGAAGTAAAAGGCCAACCATGTGGCTTATTAATTAAGAAGCAGTGTCAAGTGGAATTGTCCAACCACTGACATCCATATCACCTGAAAATAAACTAACAGCAGTAATCTGTTCACAAAATATTTCAACAAAAGGGGGTGGGAATCCCAAGAGACAAAAGGGGTGGGTAAATCAGATGTTTGTCCTCGTGTGTCCAACATGTAAATGGCAGAGTGAAAATTATATTACAGAGAGGTCCCACGCTTGACCAATGAGCAAATCTATGCAAATAAGGTACAGTACTGGCTGCAAAAATTTAGGGTCGCCAGAAATGATCTAGATGGCACCCAAATGCCATCCCGCGGTTTCTACCATGACACACATACAGATATGTATTCTACCACAGGTATAGCTGAGGAATACAGGCTCTGGGCTGAGGAGATTTGTTTGACTGTACATCCACAGCTGAACACATTGTTTTACGTAATTTCATATTGCATCACTTTTAAAACACTACTTTATATGCAGTTGCAGAATTCTATAAAAAGGAAGAGAAAGAACACTGTTGTAGTTATTTTAATGTTTAGCATGTTGCTAAGTCTGACATATTCATTGAAACAACCTTCTTTCTGGCAATATATTATAGGGTACATGTAACTAGTAACCTAGAGTCTGGCATAGTTTGTCTGAACAACCTTCAGTTTGTCCAATAGGTTCTGCCTTGGACACTTTATTTAGCTTAAATACAGTTACAGACATGCCATCAGGAGTGAACTTCTCTTGCAGTCTTGTCTAATGTATGCAGGTTTCACACACACACTCACACACACCAAATTTCAATCTTAAATGTGGTTAAAACACTACTGACAGGAAGTGGTGAGTGCAGGGGTTTAAGTTCAATTTTAATACCAATATGAAATTCTAATTTTGCATATCAATCTATATTGCAACAACATTTCATTCTGTAAATCATTTTACAGCCACACATTCGGAAGAGACCATGCATTTCCGACACGATTGATGTGCAAGTGATTAAATATTCCAACATTTGAATATTGATGATCATAATCATAATAGTAAATCATAGTATAGTCATTTCTCAAGTGACAGTACTAAACTATCTTTTAAAAATGGAGTCCACTTAACCTCTCTCAACATATATCCCTGATCCACAGTACAGTTCAACTTATCTTCAGATTTTGACACAACTGATCACCAGACCTTTTTTGGTTGTTTTTCTAATAGGTTGAGACCTGCTCAGCAATCTTAATTTTGTGGTGTTATTTTCTGAAACAATGAATGAGTGTATTTTTATAACATTTTTGGATTTCAAACTCACTAGAGGTTTCCTTCTGGGGAACATTTTCCCAGAATCATACTGTACTATGAAAGGACCTTACACTAGCTCTAACCTAGCTTTGACTTTAGTTGCTAAGCACCTGGTAGGTTTGAGTCGTACTTGTAGGATTGACTCTAAACTGTAAAATTGGGGTTCATCTCTGTCAGAGTTACTTAGACGTGAATTGATGTGTCACAAGCTTCCATCCTTTACCCTATTTTATTCTCCCTTTACACCAAAATTAAACTACATTATTTGTTCCTACTATTACCGGTGTATGATAAAGACAGCCAGTTGTACTCTCATGATATCTCCACATAATACCACTGTTGTTTTGTGATGCAAGATCCTACATTGGCAAAACATAAGAACAGATGCTGTGTATTGTGGGGCTCAAATCTTTCCCACTGATATTATTCAAATTGTGTTATTTTGTTTGATGGTGATCTAACATTATCTGTGAGAATACTATACAAAACACAAAAAATAACAAATACAACTTTCACTGGTTACGGGTTTCTTTTTTGGCATGTGGGTCAATATAGGTTTGCCTAATTATGTGCCCTACTTACCTGCTTAGTCACTTTTCTTTCTAAATGAGGCTGAAATTCCACCTGAGTGGAAGGACTAATATTGGGAATGGTTTTACTTTCATGGTTAACACAACAGAGCAGTGATCAACTATAAGCATTGCTTTATACCACCGCTCATCCCTCTCAACTACCTGCTGTAATAATTAAAACCTACAGAATGTATTAAAATCAACATTAAACCCAAATCAATCAAATGAGGGGACTATATATATGTCGTCTCAGAAAGTCTAATCCATCAGAATTTCAAATCATGTCAGAATGTCCAATTTTGCTATTGAATAAGAAAATTGCTCAGAGCTATGAATTTGAAGTTCTGGGGCCGGTTTCACGAAGCCTCCTTTGTTTTTTTCCTTCCTTAAAGTAAAGGAAGGGGGATTTCTAACCTTTGGCAAGGCTTCCCTTAAATCCTGTTTCACAAAGCCTCCTTTATTCCACCTTACCAAAGATTTTCCATAAAACAAAGGAAGGGTGATTCCCTGTATAACCACACTGCTTGAAATTTCCCATCCATTACTTATATAACCTTCACACAATTTATTTTAAATATTAATAGAGTAAATTGCATTTTAACGTTTTAACTATTTTAAACTTGGTACATTAGGTACATTTTAATTTTCAGATACATTATGTGCATTTTTATTTCTTTTGGGAGTTGTTTCCAAAACCTATAACCACACCAATGTTTTTCTTTAACTGTAAGTACATGTGTACTTGTGCACTTATTTTGTACCTAAATTACCTAATGGAGGCAATGTCCTTATTGTAACACTGTTAAAAATTCAGCAAAGTCAGTAAATCTATATTTTACTATATTTTAACAAATTTTGTAAAATGCAGATTGGTTGTGATTATATTTTGCAAATTAATACAGTAGGTCACATGACAATTGTTTACCCAAAGTAAGGGAGGGGGGACCCATTATATGCTCAAGGAAACTCCATGAATATGTTTCTCACTTCAAAAGTTTGAAAATAAATTTTTCTATTATTAAACAACCAAACAGTATGAAATAAACAGCAAAACATTGTTTGTGGATGTAGATTTGACAATAATGTTTCAAGTTCTATATATTTAGGTGGATTCACCTTAAAATGTTCATTAAAGTTAAACATTCCTTGAAGGACACTTCCTTAAATGTAAGGTAGGTCCTTAGCTTCCTTGAAATTCAAGGTCTCCTTTAAGGAAGGAGGCTTTGTGAAACTGAGATTTTTTAAAGGAGGGAGAAAATCAAGGAAATCCTAGAATTTAAGGTGACCTTTATCTTAAGGAGGCTTCGTGAAACCGGCCCCAGTTCTATCTTTATTATGAGATTGCTCTGATGTACGAAATATGAAGTTCTGTTATCAAGATTTGAATTTCTGATGGATTGGACTTTCTGACACTGGAGAATCAGAAAGTCTAATCCATCAGAAAGTCCAATTGTGTTATTTCTTTTAAAAGACATTCCTTCAAGGTGCAAAGTTGAGGTGCAAAGTTCTGTTATTAAGATTTAAGCTTTCTGAATTCATTATTTTTCTGTATTTTCTTGATGTAGTTTTGTGCTTTTATTGGTGTTCTTTGTGATAAATGCTACAAATAAAGTCCAAGCCATCAGGATTTGAAATTTTGTAACTTCAAATTTCTTAACTCAGAGCGATTCTCTAATTAAATAACAGAATTGGACTTTCTGACATCAGAACTTCCAATTGGACTTTCTGACAAATAATTTTGTCATAATTTCAAATTGTGATAAAACAATCCATCAGAAAGTTCAAAGTCCAATTGGACTTTTTGACATCTTTCTGATGTCAGAATTTCAAATTCTGATGGATTGGACTTTCTGACACGACATATGCATTTGTACTGAATCCACCAATGTATTAAGCATACATTTGTTGTTAGTGCATGCATAACGTATCAGTCTGGCAGGGGTTAAAGTGTCAACTTCATAGAGTAATTCTTGTGTAAGCATGCTGTCAATAATGTCTGACACTTTATGAACTCCACCTTCCCGCCTTTTTTCCTCACCCCCAAGCTTCCCACTCTCTGTGCCCTTCATTCTTCATTTGTTTTTGACGGGTTAAAAGCATTTCAAGTACATGTGGATTTTAATAATATATTTCTGATTTTAGTGTTTTAAAGGAATATGGCATCTCAGAATTTGGTTTACTGTTCAAAGTGTGGTAATAAACAATCTCGTCCTGTTGGAAATAGATGTAAACGCATGCTTAACATCAGTGCTCCAGCAGTGGCTGCCAGTCAGGAAAATTCTGTGAGTGCAACACACCTTTCATCACAACAAATGGACAGAAGGGACGCAGGTTCGAACCCCAATCACCTGCTTGGGGAGGCTGCACACTCCAGCAAGACAGACAACATGGACACCAAGCTGGACTTGATTTTAAGGAAAATGCAGGATCTAGAGGAGAAAAATGAGCAATTGGAGAGGAAAATCAATCAGCAGGAGCCAATAGTGTCCTCGTCAAGATTCTCACATAGCTCCCCAGCAAGGGAGAGCAAGAGCTCCAGAATGGCTGGGCGTCAGGGCGTCAGGCATGCAACGCTTCTGGCAGTTGGCAACTCTTCTGACGAGGAGGACTCAAGATTAGTATCACAACCATCAGAATCGAAGTTATCTGACATATCAGACACAGAACTGTCGGATTCGCAGCTTTCTATGCACTTCCTGAAGCAAGATGAAGCTACACAGAAGAAAGTTCAGAGGCAGTTGTTAAAACTTCAGGGCCAGGCAAGACCTGCTCTTCCTAAAACAGGTAAAAAGCTAAAGTCTGGCTTGCACAGGGCTGGGGACAATGCTGTAAAGTTGGAAATTCCTTGGCCCCACCATCATTGCTTTCCCAGTGCGGGGGGAAACCTTCCAGAATATAAGGACCTATCTCCCATCCAATTTATCATTGGATTTATGGGTTGCATCCAAGAAGAGCAAAGTAATACGATTCGTAACAACATGCTCGAATATGGTCGTCACCTGCTACAGGACGCCATTGAAACTAATTGGTTGACAGCTCGCCATGCACACATGTTGCTATTACAGGATATGGAGTGAGGGAAGGTCACTTGGAGATGGCCAGACGCAGTAGAAAAAATTCGGATCCGGAATACAGCTCGTTTTATATCTGCCAGGACAAACCCCCCCCCCCAGTGGTAAGGACAACAAAGTTGCAGAAAAAGACTTCAATAAAATGACTGTAAATTTTCATCTGACCATGTGGTTGCTGGGCAAATTTGGAAACACGCTTGTGCATATTGTTTTAAGGAAGTGGGGAGGTACTTTTATCACAAGACTCAGGACTGCTTAAGACGCCGGACAGCGGACTAGGGCAAGGACAAGACAAAGTGAACTATAAGTACATTTAGAACAATAAATACCAACAGACTGATTAATTCTAATTGTTTTCGAGAAAATTGTAACGGTGGTAATTTTGCACATAATGTAATGTCAAAGATTACGGTTCAGATACTGAATGTGAATGTGTTGAAATTATGTCACAAACTAAGGTCAATGATATACCTGGCGTGTCAGAGGTGTCAAATCATGACAACACGTGTTCAGAAACACAATTAATTGAGAAATTGTGTAATTGTTTGTCAAAAGGTGTTGATTGGTGTTTTATCCACAATACGGTTAAAGGTGATATAAAGTGGGACAATGGTTTGAACACACAGTTTGGGTTTATTAGCCAATTTTATATCCCAGTTCCATTGTTTCGACCCTCCATTATGGTAGATGAAAAGAACCTTTTGCAGTGGGCTTGTGACGCTCATGCACTTGTGTCAGCCACAGGTTGTCCAAATTACAAACTAGCTAGAATTAAAGTACCCACAGATCTTAATATCACAAATTGGAGGGCACTTTGTGTTAACTATTATGATAAGTTGTTGCTAGAGTACTTGGAATATGGTTTTCCGCTATGTGTAAACAGGGACTCATTTGTGTACAACAAAGACATTGTTAATCACCCTTCAGCATCACAATTTGCAAGTGATATTGATGCATATTTTGAAAAAGAACTTAAGAATAGGGCTATTGTTGGTCCATGTGGGGACTTGCCTTTTCAGGTTCATTATTCCCCAATCTTGTCAAGACCAAAAGCTGATGACACTAGATGGGTTATAGTCAAACTTAGTCACCCCTGGGGTCATGCAGTTAATGACTGTATCTCAAATGAAGTGTATGATGGGGTCGCGTATACCTTGAAGTATCCATCTGTCAAGGATATAGTAGACGCTATTGACCACTTGGGGGTGATGTCTTGTTATCAAAAATTGATGTATCAAGGGCGTTTCGTAACTTACGGGTAGATCCCTCAGATTATGACCTTCTGGGCTTGAAATGGAAGGGCAACTCGTATCTCGATATTAGTATTCCCATGGGGATGCGTACCGGAAGTGCCTTTGGCAGCATACGACTGACGTCATTCGGTACGTCATGGCGTCAAAAGGAATAATCGTCCGGAACTATATTGATGACGTAATAGCGATTCATCCACGTCAACATGCAAATGAAGATTTTGACACCTTGTACTCTTTATTCGAGTTTTTTGGGATTCCCATAAATCCAAAGAAGGTTGTCCCCCCACTAGTGTATTGACGTTTATGGGCATTTGTGTTGATGTTGACACGCATCAACTAACCATTCCACATAAAAAAATATTAGAAATTGTGGATACTTGTAGATTATTTCTCACAAGATCATATATCTCAAAGAGACAATTGCAGAGTTTGTTAGGAAAGCTCCTATATGTTCACCGTTGTGTGCATGCTGCAAGAATTTTTGTTAACAGGTTGCTAAACAACCTCAGAGGAGTCACTGGTCGTATTATGATTAATGCAGAAATGAAGCAGGACCTTTCCTGGTTTGTCCAATTCCTTTCTAAAGCAAATGGTAAAATTATGTTTGATGATGCCAGAGTGAAACTTGACGTGTTTGTTGACGCGTCCCTTTCTGGGATGGGTTTGTATTGGGATGAAAATGTTTACGCTGTCTCTAGGAACCTGTTAGCCACCCAGGGTCACAGCATTACTCAGTTGGAACTACTAAACGTACTCATTGCTTTCAGAACTTTTACCAGGTCTTGGACAGGCCAGTGGGTCAAGTTTCACATTGACAACAAGGCTGTAGTTTATGCATTAAATAATGGTAGAATCAAAGACAGTTACATGCAGCAAGTTGCCAGGTCCATTTGGCTGTTATTAGCCACCCACGACATAAAATTAGAATGTACACACATTCCAGGCAAAGACAATGTTAAGGCAGACATTTTGTCCAGAGTATTTGAAAGAGGTTTAGTCAATGACCATCTGTTTGATCATTGCACATGGTGGCCTATTAAGGGCTACCACTTTTATCCAAATATGTTTATTTAATTTCAGGGCCAGCAAAGTCATTGGTGGAGGCAGCATACTCCAGAATATCATCTGGCCTTAGACCACGCACCTCCAAGGCGTATATGGACATGTTTAGCCTATTCTTAGCCTTCACAGCCTATTGCCAGATCCCACTGGAAGAGATTGATTCAATTCTGGCTTTCATGGAGTTTCTGGTTAGAAACGGCTCCAGGGCACAGGCACTGAATTCATATGTCTCCGTATTGCGTCACTACTTCCGTCTTCTCGACGTCCCGTATGCTGTCCTCTCTCATAGAAAGATTCACTTTTTCATAAAGTCCATTTCCATGAACTCTCCATATCTCCCCAAGTTTAAAGCAAAGTTTACTGTTCCCATCCTTCTAAAACTTGTCAAAGCTTGTGATTCTTCCCCTCTGGTTTCATTTATAAGTCCATTTTCCTCCTGGCGTACTTTGCCTTTTTGTGCCTCTCCAACCTGGCCCCTTCATCTTCCTCCAAATTTGACCCCACACGTAATTTCACCAGAGGGGGCATTATTTTTGGCCCTCCTGGGGCCCACGTAATTGTCAAATGGGCAAAGTCTATGCAATCCTCTTCCAAACATCAGGTTGTTCAAATTCCCTCCCTTCCATCCTCTCCCCTTTGCCCGGTTACGTCTCTCAAGCTTCTCCTCTCCTCTACCCCTGGATCCTCCTCTTCTCCTCTCTTTGTGGCCCCTCCTTCTTTTCCCCCATTTCTGCTCCTATGATAAGTTCAACCCTTTCCAGAATTCTTACCTCACTGGATCTTGACCCGTCCCACTTTGGATTTCATGCTTTCAGAAGGGCTGCTGTCTCCTGGGCAGCAGACCATGATGTGCCCCTTCAGAACCTCAAGGCCCATGGTGGTTGGTCCTCTTATGCAATTCACACATATCTTAAATTCACACCAAAGGCCTCCTCCACTGTGGCCACTACCTTTCAACAACATTTCACTACATAATGGGCCTGGGTCCTTTTAATGTCCATTGTAAAATTTGTGGTTAATCTACTAACATAGCAACTGTTATTAGTATGTGAAAGTGTCAAATAAAAGGCTCAGTTGTCCCAATTATAAATAAATATGTGTATTTATTGGTCTATTTTACCTATCTAGATCTTATATCACTTCTTGGCCTGCTGACTGTTGTTGTTAGTGCTTGCATAACATATCAGTCTGGCAGGGGTTAAAGTGTCAACTTCATAGAGTAATTCTTGTGTAAACATCCTGTCAATAATGTCTGACACTTTATGAACTCCACCTTCCCGCCTTTTTTCCTCACCCCCAAGCTTCCCACTCTCTGTGCCCTTCATTCTTCATTTGTTTTTGACGGGTTAAAAGCACCCACCCACCTCCCTGTGTACAACTACACCTTATCACAGGTTACGTTTATCACACTTACCACACTGTTAACCAGTTATATGAACCATGTAGTGCTATATGATGTGTATCAATGTAACACTGAACTGTCATCTAGTAGTCAATTATGTACATTTCTTTTCTTTCTTATGATTTATTTTATTTTGTTTTAGTACTTCTTTTACATTTTACACTTTTATGGTAACTTTTATTATCTGTGTTGGGTCCTTTTAATGTCCATTGTAAAATTTGTGGTTAATCTACTAACATAGCAACTGTTATTAGTATGTGAAAGTGTCAAATAAAAGGCTCAGTTGTCCCAATTATAAATAAATATGTGTATTTACTGGTCTATATTACCTATCTCATCTTACATCACTTCTTGGCCTGCTGACTGTTGTGCTCAATCCAGAAATGTATTAAGCATACAGAACACATATTATGACCCCAGTCTTTCCCTAGACGTTAGTTAGAGAAGTGTTGAGTATTGTTTCTATGTACCCACGAGAGTATACTTCAGTCAATATATCTCACTGTTATTACAGACAGGAGGAATGGCCTGTGATACAAACAACTGTTACTATGGGCCACATATGTACTCTCGTGACTTATTGAAAGCATTGATGAGAAAGAAATGTGTTTTATTATGACAGAACATCCAGAGCTATACTCCTAATATATATATGTATATATACAGATAATATATATATATAGTTAAAATAAATAATCTATGTATGGGTCGAGTTATTGTGGCAGTTTCTACACATTGCAATGGATAATAGTACAAACATCTAAAAGAATACAGAACTAGAGGTCTTCATTATGCATTATAATTTAATTCAATTATTTCACTCCTGGCACGTAACCAATATTTTAACTTGTGAATTATGAAAGACACTTCTTATTTAGTTATACCATGTATGGGAATACATATAGTGCACATTAATTAATAAACAAAAATGACTTGAGGCAAAATGGACTTATATATTACCAAAATTGTCCAATGAAACTTAAAAAGTGGGGTGATCCAGGCCATCTTGAACCACCAATGTCCAGACTTGCTCAGTTTTTGAGCAAAAGAATATACCAAAAGTAACTTATGAAAATAAGAAAATAAAATGTGACTCAGTTAAAAAAGTATACACATGAACTCTTTGGACACTTATGGATTGTAGAAGCATCTTTTGTGCCACTGATATACAGCAATCTTAAGTATCACATGCAGATATTCATCAAATGAGAGAGGATATTTATGTGCTAAATACTGATCAAAGATCAAAGCTGTGACCTACACAGTACAGCATATGTTAGACACATCGGAAACAAAACTTGACCTTTTACCTCAGCTAGAATTATCAATCATGTGAGTTAATCAATGAGGAATTTATAATTATACACTACCATTGACTAGCATCCGCTTGTATGTGATGTATCTCAAGTATAAATTTAATTCACAATAAGGCTCTGATGTATTTGACTGTGGGTATTGCACTGTGATTGTACCAGTGACGTACTAACGTTACTCGCGCGTTATCACGCCTGTTAACGATGGTGTAATAGTTTCTATTATCACCCACTTGAAGTGTGTAAGCTACGTTTTGACTGAAAAAGTGAACATAGTTTCAAAAGTGAAAAATATTCCTGATATAGTTTACATATAAAGAAACTGAGGCAGTCAGAGTAACATGCCTTCACCTAATCCATATGAAAGGACAAATATTTTCTGGGAACATGCAACTTCTACAAAAACGGGATTACTTTTGGGAGTAGCCTTATCATTGGCTCCAGGTATCAAGGACCTAGATTTTCCTGTGTTTACCTATTACCTAGATCAGTTAGAACTTCCAAGATGGATGCTTTCTTCAGTGTTCAGTGTCCTTATTGGTTACACTTCAGCCAAAACTTTGAACTGTTTGAGATGGAAAATTGTGACCTATTTATTAACGTATCAGGGATGGATGACGTCACCAGGGTCAAGAAAATCAAAGGTAATATTATTAATATGTAATTTGATTATTAATTTTTAATATATTAACACGTATTATAGCTATATATTGTGTGGTGATCCCTGAGGTTTTTGTGCTATCAAAATTTCACAGTAAATTGTTTAAATGTTGCACCTATACTTCAAGCTGTCCAAAATCCAAATGCATATAAATTTTGATTTTTAAAAGATTCTGCTTTTTAAAAATATTTTTATAATGTAAATTAAACATAAAGCAAAAAGTTATTGCACAAACTGTCATACATGTCAGAGCATTTACTAAATGGAATTTCCATAACATGCAATCTTATGGCTGAAGCTTTACAGGTTCTTTCCATATGTTGATATTAAAGAAAAAAGCACTTGTGTTATAACAAAAACAAATTAATCATGCATGAAAATAAAAGCAAAACATTTTTGTCAGAATGGAAAATAGTTTTTGCTAGTTGAGAGAATGATACACTTGCATTTTTTTCAAAGAAGGTGTAAAAAAATGCCTCATTTATAAATTCATTTTATGCCAAAAAATTAATTTCAATTTTTTTTTTTTTTTTGGGGGGGGGAACAAATCTCATTTTATTACAGCAGTGAAGGACCATAAAAGATGGTCAAATAGGAGAAATCACTATGCCACTCAAATAATGACACAAATGTTAGGATTCTTTCATAAAGATTAGGTGTATTTCAGTGATATAACCTGTGCAATCCAGATTCAGATTTGGATTCCTTGGATTAGCTAGATTTGTGAAGTGCAATATTCTCTAGATCAGAATCCAAAATAAAAAAATAAGATATATATAAATATTCTAAAAAATTGCACAATTGTTAAAATTTGCTGCCATTTGCTGTCATTATTTTACAAAGAATTATGGGTAATCCAATGAATCTGAATCCATGATTTCACCTCCAGAGGAGAATCAACAGATTCATAATCCGGATTAGGATTCTGGTCATACATGTTATGATGTAGTAAGTGTGTTAAGATCTACTTAAGTACTCATTAAGTAGTTAAGTAATAGATTATTTAAAGTACAGAATTAAGAAAAGAGTACTCAGTTGCCACTTAAACAAGGGCAGTTTTCAAAATATTCAAAATATTATCACTTATGACAGCCCTATTAACATTGTGAGAATTATGTAGAATATTTTTCTGGATAGCAATTTGTATATTAGGAGTGTCTGTACATCTACTGGCTCCATTGTTTAACCCTGTCTCAATATTCTGTTCAGGTAGCTCAATAGGCAAGTCCACAAATATGGTAAGTTTGGATCAGCTTTCAAAATCCCTATGATTGATTTAAATTGAGTGAAACAAACTGGGCAAAGCCTGCAAACTTAATCAGCTGGATATTACCTGTTTTAGACTTGGATGATGCTGTTAAAATTCCTCTCTGGACCACAGCCATACTCAACTTACTTGTTTCAAAAGTGTCTTCCAAAGTTACCAGTGCCCTCCTTAGATAGCACTCTAGACAGGTAAGTATATTTATTAATGTTGTGAAAGAAATACAGGTTCTCATATTTTCATTTGATTAAGTCCAAACCGGTGGTGGGGTGACTAGATCTGGGGCCGGTTTCACAAAGCCTCCTTTCAGGGGCGTAGGAAGCAATTTTTGGTTGGGGGGGGCGAGGAACCAGATTGCACCGACGCGACGCAACACCAACAATTTTGGTTAATTTTACAGACTGTATTGCATATAGGTAATATTCAAATGGTCCAATTAAAATATTTTAAAGTTCCTTTACCAAAGGAAATCTTTGTGACGACATCAATCCTAAGTTTTCCTGGCCTTGTATGGGTATAGAAATACATATAGTCACCTCTGCATTTGAAAGGTATTTCTAATATCTTTACTGTATGTTTCCAGAACCTGTGACCTTTCCTTCAAGTGCTCAGCTGATACAAGATCTATTTTTAGCAAGGTTAATCCCCAAATTGAGGGGTATGTATAATCGTTGGACTGGCCAGGTCCAATAAACACACAGTAAAGAAAGAAGAGATTTCTGGGAAAAATCTTATCAGCTGACAAATTGCTGTGCTAAGCAATTGCTCTGTGTGAATTTGAAACTACATGTCTAGGTTCTATTTTAAATTAGTAACATGGTAAATTAAATGTAGAATATTACTATATGCATGATTTTGGTCTGCATAAGTGAAATGTTTCACAGAATTTTACAAATCCCATGACAGGTTAACTGAAAATGTTCCTTTTTACAAATCACAAAAATAAATATTTTACAGTTCAAATGGTAGCTTACACAATGGTACATGTGAGCAGTGAACAAGGTAAAAGTGTAATTTGACCACATATTATTGAGTTACCTGTAAAAATTTACATAAACTTCAAAACTGGAGTTTAGTTCTTTTGCAAAAAGTTGGGGGGGGCGAAAAGATATTCCCGCCTCCCCAACTTCATGGTTGGGGGGGGGGGGGGGCGGCCGCCCCCGCTGCCCCCCCAGTTCCTACGCCTATGCCTTTGTTTTTTCCTTCCTTAAAGTAAAGGAAGGGGGATTTCTAACCTTTGGCAAGGCTTCCCTTAAATCCTGTTTCACAAAGCCTCCTTTATTCCACCTTACCAAAGATTTTCCTTAAAACAAAGGAAGGGTGATTCCCTGTATAACCACACTGCTTGGAATTTCCCCTCCATTGCTTATATAACCTTCACACAATTTATTTTAAATATTAAGAGAGTAAATTACATTTTAGCATTTCAACTATTTTAAACTTGGTACATTAGGTACATTTTAATTTTCAGATACATTATTTGCATTTTTATTTCTTTTGGGAGTTCTTTCCAAAACCTATAACCACATCAATGTTTTTCTTTCACTGTAAGTACATGTGTACTTGTGCACTTATTTTGTACCTAAATTACCTTATGGAGGCAATGTCCTTATTGTAACACTGTTAAAGATCAGTAAAGTCAGTAAATCTATATTTTACTATAGTTTAATAAATTTTGTAAAATGCAGATTGGTTGTGATTATATTTTGCAAATTAATACAGTAGGTCACATGACAATGTTTTACCCAAAGTAAGGGAGGGGCCCTTTATGGTCAAGGAAACTCCATGAATATGTTTCTTACTTCAAAAGTTTGAACATCAATTTTTCAAGAATTAAACAACCAAATTGTATGAAATAAACAGCAAAACATTGTTTGTGGATGTAGGTTTGAGAATAATGTTTCAAGTTCTATATATTTTGGTGGATTCACCTTAAAATGTTCATTAAAGTTAATAAACTTTCCTTGAAGGACACTTCCTTAAATCTAAGGTAGGTACTAGGTCCTTAGCTTCCTTGAAATTCAAGGGAGTTTTCAAGGTCTCCTTTAAGGAAGGAGGCTTTGTGAAACTGAGATTTTTTAAAGGAGGGAGAAAATCAAGGAAATCCTAGAATTTAAGGTGACCTTTATCTTAAGGAGGCTTCGTGAAACCGGCCCCTGGAGTCGACTTGTTATTGATTAATCATTGGTGACCAGTGACCACTATGTGGGGCGGATTTCACGAAAGGTCTTAGCCCGGTCTCAGACTCAAACTTGAGATCTTTGTCTCAAATTATTGGAATATTTTACTTGAGCCCATGGGCTCAGCCTTAATGGATTTCACAAAAGGTCTCAGTCTCAGCTTTGGCTCAGCCACTGGCTCAAGTGTTGAGACTGGTAGAAAGTGGGCTTAAGTTTTGTAAACAAAGGCTCAAATATGGCCGCCATAATTTTTTCTTCACTTCAAAATTTGAAATGGCTGAAAATAGGGTACAAGTATATAAAACAACCCCCTGAAGTAGTCTTTGGGTGTTTTTACATGTTTACAAGGTTTCCCATTGCAAAATGGTATTTGACCAGAGATATTATATGTCAAACAAGGAACATACATGTCATCAGTAGAATATTTTGACTACAAAAAATGGTCACATGGCACAGAAAACCACTGTGGTTATTTGATAAGCTTGGTCTCAACTGAGACCCCTTCTGTGAAAACCATTTGAGACAAAGACTTGGCTGAGCCAAAAGGCTCAGATTTGAGCCAGTGGCTCAGCCTGAGACTGGGCTAAGTCTGAGACCTTTCATGAAATCCGCCCCTGGGGCTTAGTGGGTGACGGTCCTCTGTCATTGTGTCCTATCCCCAGTGGCAGGCTAACGATCCCCAGGGGCATTGAAAAATGATCATCCCTGAGTCTATGTATTTCAATCAGGGAAATATCTGTCACTAGAGTTTTTGCTGTACTGGTGTAATTGGGACAGGTCCCATATTCACAAAAGGTTTTAGCCAAGTCCTAGGTTTAACATTTGTATAAAAACAAAATATAGTTAAGTCTAAGATTTGGCTGAGACTTCTCATAAATATGGCCCGTATAGTCTAGATATACATAGTTGTCATAGTACAAACATGAACTATCATACTCCGTAATTGACGATTTGAAATGATTGATAAAAATGAGAAAACAATATCATTTGTAGAATTTTGAGAAAAAGGGTCTAGTAAATACATTGTAATGATATATAATTTATACTTGTATTGGTAATAACTAATAATGCAAGTGTCTCATAATTACATTATGATAATGAATGATTTATACTGATAGATAATGATATAGAAATAATGATACAAGATGATCACATATGATGTTTATTATTAAAGTGATGCTAACTTCTCGTGAGAATTTCAAATTAAGTGTAAACTCCAGTCTACACCATTTGAAAGACCATGTTTAAATGATCTCAATTGGATCAGAAATATTGGGAATTTAAATAAAAATACCCTTGAACAATAAAATACAAGTTTCTTATTGATAAGCAGACATTGGGGTAACTGTGATGTCATTATATGGTGATGTTTGTCAAGATATTTGTGACTGAACTGACAGTGTATAAAAAAGGCTGTATAGTTTGATGACATTTATGGATGTTCCAATGAAAGTGAAATGGTTTCCTGTGCTTATATTTAAATCTGGGGTTTTACCATCTTGTTTTACTATAATTAGCATCAAATTTGGTCTTTATGTACTTAAGCTTGAGTTGAGAACATCTGTCTTATCCATGTGAGATAAAAATTAGAAGAATTATATAAATAAATAGTTGTGGATAAACATGGGTATTGATTAGTATCTCACCCTGCGACCTGTGGGTTTAAAACATTAGGTAAAATACTTGGAAAAACCAATCCTGAGTGGCATGGTGATGGCAGGAAAATCCTGTTGGTTTAAAAGTGTAAAGTTTCGGTAAAACAAGGCATGGGAACAAAAGGAATTTCTTTTGATTATTCCTGGATATTGAGACCTGGGGGAGCATTGGTTCTTTGGTTGGTTTCCCCAAATGATTTTTGGTAAAAATTCCAAAGTACATTAAAGTATACATTAAGTATCAGATCATAACAGGGTGAATTGCAAAGGAAAGACCCTCTAGGGATAATTATCTTGATATTTCTTTTTAAAATAAAATTACATTAACCAGAGTTCTACTTAAAAGAGTGTGCAAGTAGGGCTCAGTAAAGTTCTCACATCAATATTTAAGTGCTGCTATTGTTAACTGACATCTTTGCAGATGGTTACAGGTTTGCAAACCGTTACTAAATGAGGAAGATTATAAAGTTACACAGGACCAGGTTGAGAGTTTCAGAAGAAATGAAGGACCACTGTTACAAAAACATCTTCTGGAAAAGTAAGTGTTTCATTTCATACTTGTAATTTCATGATGCAGATATTGGCTTCAGTTTGGCAATGTTAATGAGTAAACGGACCATGGGTACTATAGGTTTTATTAGTTATATTTTTACAAGAACTGCTGATCCTGTCAGTTTAGTTTCTTCATATTACAGTATCGAGTGTTGAGTGACTTCATGTAAAACCTTAGTACTGGTCTTGTGTTACAATTCTGGAAGTTACTTTGGCTGGTGGCCTATAGTGGGATACATTTTGACCAACTAGTACACTGTTTTCCTCTGCCAACTGAAAAAAAAGTTCACACTAACATGACCTTTCTAATATTATTAAAGTGATATGAAACCAAAATTTATTCTAATCTGTGTGATCTTTTAACTATCATCAAGGTGATGCTTTAGATTGGTTAATATGATGGGCTTATAAATTCTCCAATTTATAGTCAGGAGTTGGTTATGAAGGATTGTTGTCAGAACAGAAAAAGAGAAAGCTTCTGGTACACTTCATCCATGTGATTTGATTGTTGGTCTTGATAAATGAACATGATATTTGTGTCATACTCTGCTGTAGAATTTCAAACTTATAAAGCTTTTCTTTGAATCATATCATATATGGGCATTGGGCAAACAGGATGACATATGTTTTGACTCTCATTGTGTAGTAAGAGCGTTCTTTTAGATAATGCTTTAGTCATTCTAATTTTTTTCTACATTTGTATGAATATTGAAAAACTTGCATTAATTTAAATATATGTTACATAATTCTGCAATTGATGTTTAAACTTCTCATTATTATGATAAAATTCCATTGTTGTTATCTCTAGGACTCTAGCTAAATTATTCTGCTAACTTTTTATTCTGAAAGAAATGGCATTTTCTGTTTTAATTATCGTATAGAAATTTCCTATTTAGTACACTTTTATTTAATATACTAATTACTGCAACACTTAATATTTATTATTTTTGTTAAAATTAAAGTTTTATTAAATAAGTTCCATTTTATATTTCATGATTACTTGGTTAGTCTTCTGGGGTTTGTGCCACACAAATGAGAATAATCTTTCTGCTCAGTAGCCTATTTCCTCAATGACCTATCAGGGTCTAATTTTCCTGGAAAAATGGTTGCTTGGCATTTTTCCAATGTTTTCCATTGTAAGCATGTATAAACATTAATTTCCATTAATTGACATCAACCCTTATCGCAGTGTTTTTATAAAGTTACTTTTTTTTCTCATTACATTTCAGTTGCCCTTTGCTTCATCAAAATAGTGTTGAAATATTCCATTCGATAGTGCAAGAGTAATGTAGCATTTGCAACAGTGTGTGTTAACAACAGTAACTTCATGTTTTGTAATTGGAAACAAAAATAGCATGTCTGATGTCTTATTTTAAATATTCCCAAGGAATTCAAATGGCAGGGACTCACACAGTTCTCATTTGTGTTTAGCCTTTTCATTTTGAATGGAATTCTGGGTTTGAGCATCAAAAGGTGTGAAATATTGACCACTAAGATCCCCACTCCACTGCCACCCCATCTATTTTCATTGAATTATGGGTTGGTTGGTTGTTTGGTTTGTATTATTTCGGATTTGTCTTTGCTCTTTGCTATCAACACATTGTATATATTGTATTGCAATGGCTCACTGATGAGAGGAAAATATTGCATAGTAATTGGTCAAGATTCTGCACTTATATCAACACCACTGGGCAACAGCAAGCAGCCACTGGGAGTGGAAGCTGTTAGAAGCCTGAGAGAAGTTTAAATTAGAGGGCATAAGTATCACCTTTGTGATGTTTCTTGGGGAAAAGCTTTAGACTGTTTGTATTAATCTATTTCAGAATGTTAGTGGATTGTTTTCTTGTTGCTTATTTTTTAAGGGGGTTCTCCGTCTGACAAATTTCTCTTTTTTTACTCCATCACAGAGCAACCTCAGATATCCGACCACATGGGCAGATGGAGTTTGTGGTCAGATAATAGAAGCTTCGTAAAATAGAAGAAATACTTGAGTAATAATTATAGAACAGTATCGCTATACAAACTTGGCACATTAGAAATGTGTTTAGAAAATTGAATATTCTGATTATTGCTTTATTTTTAAAAAGGTGCAATCTATTATAGAGGTTTCACTGTATATATTTTGTTGTTGGGTTATTGTTATTGCAGAGAAAAAGCCACAGACAGCTGGATTCATGATTATTGGTTGAATGGGGTTTACTTAAGTAGCAGACAACCACTTGTGGGTATGTACTGGCCAGGGTAGGAAACAGGAAGTTTGCTACAATACTTAAAAGTCACTATGAAGAAAACTCCCCTTTATTTTTTTTCTGTAAATCATAGAAAATCCTTATAAAACTGGTCAGTTCTGTGACTATTTGTGCCATGTTTGAGGCTGCTGATCCCATCTGATGAAGATTATTTCACATAGTGCACTGAATTTCACAGACTGGGTGATTTTTACATATTGTAATGAATTTTGGCATGCCTTTTGTACACTTTACACACAATTGTAAATTTCCCCCAGTATTCCTGTAACTTTCATACACTGGGTGAATTTTTTTTTTTTCCAATAACACAAGTTTATTTACCCTTTTTTGACAGTAGTGCAAGGAACCTTGGGAGGGCAAGGGTAGCAAACCTTCCATCAAGGCCTGTTCCCAGTGCCATTTCATACACAGTACTGAAATACAATTTCCTTATGATTTATATATTAAATATATTAATAGTTCACTGGGTGAATGTGTTTTGGGTGAATGTGATATGTTTTTACACTTTGCAGTGTGGTGAAATTTCATATAGTGAGGTGAAATTTTCACATACCATTGTAAAATTCACATTTTTTTACTCTCCTCTAAGAACCATAATATATATATAAGAGCCTATTGACATTAGGTTTGCATTGTGGTGAACTCTAAGCAAATTAGACTTCTCAAGCATCGTTTGAGAGCAAGCTTTCTTTAATCACGCAATACTACTGTACCAGATGTTGGTCAGCTTTGTTATGAAATGTACACTGAAACAGATATGTAGTTCGCCAGAGTATGTAAAGTTTACCACTGACAATATTCTCCTTATTCTGTGAGTGAGAGGAAATTTTTATCAAATTTACCAAGTAACTACTTAAAGTAGTTTATCTCATCTTATCCGATACAAAACTTCCATGAAGTATGTTTCTTTTTTGAAGTAATTTAACATCTGACTATCAGATAACTCAAGCTTCAATGGAAACTTGTTATCCTTAACTTCCTTTAGTAAAAAATAAAATAATATCAGAGATCCCCACACTCCACTGCCTGGGGAAATAGTGTTGGATGCTATGAGATATACTGCAGGGGAAGAAGAGGTGAAATAGTACAAAAATAGTCTTTCAGAACGGTCAATGTAAGTTATGTAAACATGCAAGAAAAATAACACTTGAGAAACAGAAAATGTATACAAAGATAAAGTATGACAGGATTAATTTGTACACTTAAATTGATGAAGCTGTATAATTTATTTATAGATCTATTTATTAATTGAAGTAAAACCATTCTGGTAATAGCGCAATATGATAAAAGTACAAATAATGTTGCAATAGTACATATAGCTTTGTGATAGAAAATTCAAAAATTATGTCTCAAATGTGGTAGTAGAAAACATTCTGACAAAGAAAAACTCAAAGACCACACCAAGATGACATACAAAGACATTGCATACCTACACTCTACTGCCAAGTAACAACTTCCTACACAATACATTTTCTGAGATACAACCTGGACAAGATATTATATTTAGATCCTACACCACAGTAAGGGTAAAGGTGATATTGTAGTTACACTATGACGTTACATATCCACATCCCCCAACCATTGTCCCTAAAAAAGCATCAACATTCCTACACCTTAGGGTTTCCAAGAGATAGCCCAAAAAAGATTTTTAAATGTGTCAGTGTCATAATGGCAAGGTCAAAGGTGAAATCAAGGTCACACCATGACATTTCACACTTGAACCCCCAACCAATGTCCCTACCAAGTATCAACTTCCTACAATATGTTCCAAGATATTGTCTGGACATTGTTTTAATGGTCAATGTTACTAGGCAAGGTCAAAGGTAAAATAAAGGTCATGCTATAATGTTGTACACCTACATATCCCAATCAGTTTCCCTACCATAACACTGCACACCTACACCCATGAATCAATGTCCTGACAGTGTATGCCCTTCCTATGCCTCATGGTTTCTGAGATACAACCTGGACAAGTTTTTCCTGCTGCCCACCAGCCCAGCTGTATGACATGGGTAAAAAGAATACTACTTTAAAGGCTGTGGGGTAAAAAATGTCTATTTTGTGGATCTATTGGCATTTATGTGGGTAAGGACTTCTGTGGGGTTTATTTGGGTAAATTGGAGTGGCATAGATTTGCCAGTAAGCCTGCAGCTGTGTATTTTATCAGATTTACTGATGAAGTAAGGATAAAGTAAGACAAGTGAAGTTTTCCAAATATCCACCGAAGCCATTCAGTCCTAGAAATTAACCAGGTGGGAAGAAAAATGTAATTCAGATTAGATAAATGGTGTTAAATGGTCAAGAAAATAAAAATCACAACTATGGTGAGTATTCCCCACAATTAAAAGTTAAAAAAATGAAGCTAGCATTCCTCCATGGCAACTTTTACATGTTTAAATAAATTCTACAGTTATCAACTGAATTGTGAGCACTGAGGACTGAAAAATTCACTCAAAAAGATAAAATTACCCGTTGGCTATAAAGATATTTCTACTTTATCAGTCCTGAGTTAGCTTGTTTTAATCTCCCTGAAGAGGCCCTCAATGGAATCTCTATGAAATGGATTTCCTTCTTGGAAAGGTAATTGATAATAAAATGAGACAATCAACACAAATAAAGTGCTGGGTTTATTAATGAATTTGATTTATTGTGAGGCAAAATTAGGCTATTATAACACATTACTTTGTCAGTGAAAAACTGAAAATAATACCCATCAAAGAAAGCAGGTGATATTAGTTCTTGGAGATAAAAATTGCAATTAATCTGTACTGTAACTTGCTTGGCAAATTGATCTTGTACAGTCTACTATTGGCCAAAACAACTGTTCTAATTTTGTACCATCGATAATCAATTATAAA
This sequence comes from Sabellastarte sp. h YS-2021, assembly GCA_964017235.1. NCBI lineage: Eukaryota > Metazoa > Annelida > Polychaeta > Sabellida > Sabellidae > Sabellastarte > Sabellastarte sp. h YS-2021. The sequence continues at coordinate 147,286,086 of OZ024928.1, forward strand.
AAGTTGTAGATTTTGATATGAGGCAGTGCAGTTGATATTCTATTTAAGTAGAGTCTGTTTCTCTTGACAGATGTCATATAATTGTTCCTATTAGAGTGGCAAAAAGTTAACCACAAATTAAATTAAACCAATGACCACTAATTTTTTTTTCACAGGAAAAAGAACCTAACATATCTAAATAATAAAGTTATGTGGTTTATTATTACACAGTTGCCAATCACTCAAAAAATTACTTTGTGATTGTATAACAACTGAATCAATTCTACAGGGTTGTATTTTTTAGGGCTGTGTACTCAAAAGATGGCCAGCTGAGTTGAGAAATCATGTTGCTCTATTAATTAATAAATGGGGTATTCATACCAGAGTTGTATCATTAAAGTTTTTTACTGTTTAGTGTTTACCTTTTACTTCTGTATTTTTCTCCAATTTGATGACATGATAGTAAACAGCAACATCTCAGGTCAGTTAGTGGTACCAGAATACAAGACCACAGACCCACTAGCCAGGGCTGCCGTCGTCACTAGTGTTATTGCCAAGTAAATCTGCTTTTTTGAATTTTCATTTTAACAATATTAAATCATAAATTTCTGACACAATGACTGGGTATAATTTAGATGTTGGTTTATATTTAGTTATTACAGTTGCTGATTGCATTGTTAGAAAAGTTAGATTTCAGTATTAATTTATTTATTAGTAAATTGAGTATTACATGGTTTGTTGTAATATTTGAAATAAGGAAACGTTAGAATAATAGTAACCTGAAATGTAAGAAAAAAAACATATAAAGGAAACCATAAACTGTATTTATTAATTTGATATTTTTATCAGATAAATTGTGACAACGGAATATAGGGTATAAAGACTATGTTACCTTGGAAACTACGGAAAAAGGAGACCTTTGATAATAATGTGTCATAATTCTTTGAGTTGATGTTATATATTGCCATTTTTTATCATACCACACACTCTTGTTAATAATGCTTAAAGTTTAAAGTGACATCATACAAGTCCTGTGGTGGACTGGGTGTTAAATTATTATTTTGAACAATGTTATTGATCTATGCATATCTCTATAACAGATGAATAAATGTGTATTTAAATAAATGTATATTGTCCTGTCATTCTGAACTATTTACAAACTTGTCATTCCCTCAACAGAGCCCACTCATTATGCTGAATACTCTAAAGCTGTGATTAAAAATAGGAAATGCAGTTATTTTAAAGGACGATCAAATAAATTCAGTGATTTCAAAGAAATAGAAAAAAACAGCCTTGGTATTTAAAAAACCTTAAAATTTTCTTTACTTCAAATCAATAGTATATGTGCTCTCTCAACAATCCAACAGTTTACAGTGATTTTTATTGAAATGACTCATATTTTCTTTCCACAGATTTCACAGGTTATTAGAAAATGAAGAGATTCCTCCAGTGATGTTACTGGATACAGTGCCTTTGTGTATGAGTGGTTACAAGTAAGTTATCAAATAAAATACACACATTATATGAATTTTTGTCCATCTAGCAGATGCTATGATGCCCAGATAAATCTGCAAAAATAAATTTTGTGGGGATTCTTGAGTTGGCTTAAATGTGGATACCATGTTAGCCATAATGTATAGCAGGTGTTATAATACATAGATACATTTGCAAAGCCAAAAAATATATAAATTTTAATAGGGATTTAGAAGTTGCTTTATTGTGTGGACTGCTTACATACAGGTAGAAATTGCTTTGTCCACCATCATACTTTTTGTCTCCGGATGATAATTTAAAAGGTATGAAAATGGTTTAATTGTATGCAATCCCTGGCAAAGATGGGGATAGCTTGCTCAATTTGAGCTTGTAGTATCTGTACTGTTAATTTCAGGGAATGGTATGTGATAATGTGTAGTTGCATAGTTAATAGAATTGCTCTGTGATTCACAAGTTTATTAAGGGAGATTTTCAAATCAGTGGGAATCTATTCTGCTCAAGGAAAACATGAATAATAGAAGAGTCAATTGTTATATAGTTATGTAATTTATTGTATTATTTAGTAATTATTTGCTTTGTTTCAGTGATCAAAAAATCTAAAACAAACAGGGTATCAGTATTAGAATCAGTTTCTGTATTCTTTTCAACTCAGGTACTTGTTTAATACTGTACGAGTGCCAGGGGAACACATAGATGAGGTTGCCAGGCATCCAGGATATTCACATATCATTGTTATCAGGTGAGAGTTTATCTTACTTCCTGCAATAACCATTAAATCAAACCGCTTGCTAATCATTAAGAGAACAGTAAAGCTGTGTGCACCAGATATCTAAAATATGTGTAGATTTATTAAGTCGGGGAATTTATATTGGGAACAGTTATGAAACATAGTTTATCTGAAACAGCATTACTCTATTTACAAAATTTGTACAATTAATATTACACCCTTTGGTTTTTACTGTTTTCACCCATGGTGTCCGGATGGGCGGGCGGGTGGAGGGAAAAAGTTTGTCCAGGCTGTATCTCAGAAACTGTAAGGTGACCTTTGCGTAGTGACCTTGACCTATAAAATCTTGTCTGGGCTATATCTCGGAAACCATAAGGTGTAGCAAGTTAATACTTGGTAGGGACTTTGGTTAGGGGGTGTAGTTGTGCAACGTCATGGCGTGATCTTGATTTGACCTTGCCGTAGTGACCTTGACCTATAAAATCTTGTCCAGGCTATATCTCGGAAACCGTAAGGTGTAGGAAGTTGATACTTGGTAGGGATATTGGTTGGGGGTTGTAGGTGTGCAATGTCATGGTGTGACCTTGATTTGACATTTGATCTTACCATGGTGACCTTGACCTATAAAATCTTGTCTTGGCTATATCTCGGAAACCATAAAGTGGAGCAATTTGATACTTGATAAGGACATTGGTTGGGGGTTGTAGCTGTGCAACATCATTGTGTGATCTTGATTTGACCTTTGACAATGTCATATTGAACATTAGTTTTAAAATCTTGTCCAGGCTCTTGAATTCTGTAAGGTGTAGAAGGTTGACACTTGGTAGGGACATTGGTTGGGGGTGTGGGTGTGCATCGTGGTGTGCATTTAGCTTTGGCTCTGCCAAAGTGTGTTCACCTGCCACATTTGAGACATATTTCTCATATGACAAAGATATTATTTTCTCTATTTAAACATTATTTGGACCTTTATATAACTGACACTGCTCTGAAAGTATCCCGATCTTTGTGCTGTTTCACCACTTCTATATCTCATGGTGTTCAAAACTATTTCCCCAGACTGTGGGGTACGGGCAACTCTGATGCTGTTTTTACCCCACAGCCCTTAAGGGCTGTCGGGGTATTGTTTTCACCCATGGTGTCCAGATGGGCGGGCGGCGGGAAAAAGTTTGTCCGGGCTGTATCTCAGAAACCGTAAGGTGTAGGAAGTTGATACGTGGTAGGGATATTGGTTAGGGGGTGTAGGTGTGCAACGTCATGGCCTGACCTTGATTTGACCTTGTTGTAGTGACCTTGAGTTTGAAAATCTTGTCCGGGGTATATCTCGGAAACCGTAAGGTGTAGGAAGTTGATACTTGGTAGGGACATTGGTTAGGGGGTGTAGGTGTGCAACGTCATGGTCTGACCTTGATTTGACCTTTGACCTTGCTGTAGTGACCTTGAGTTTGAAAATCTTGTCCGGGCTATATCTCGGAAACCGTAAGGTGTAGGAAGTTGATACTTGGTCGGGACATTGGTTAGGGGGTGTAGTTGTGCATCGTCATGGTCTGACCTTGATTTGACCTTTGACCTTGCCGTAGTGACCTTGACCTATAAAATCTTGTCCGGGCTATATCTCAGAAACCATAAGGTGTAGGAAGTTGATACTTGGTAGGGACATTGGTTAGGGGGTGTAGGTGTGCAACGTCATGGTCTGACCTTGATTTGACCTTTGACCTTGCTGTAGTGACCTTGACCTATAAAATCTTGTCCGGGCTATATCTCGGAAACTGTAAGGTGTAGGAAGTTGATATTTGGTGGGGACATTGGTTAGGGGGTGTAGGTGTGCAATGTCATTGTCTGACCTTGATTTAACCTTTCACCTTGCCATAGTGACCTTGACCTATAAAATCTTGTCCGGGCTATATCTCGGAAACCGTGAGGTGTAGGAAGTTGATACTTACTGGAGACATTGGTTAGGGGGTGTAGGTGTGCAACGTCATGGTCTGACCTTGATTTGACCTTGCCATAGTGACCTTGACCTATAAAATCTTGTCCGGGCTATATCTCGGAAACTGTAAGGTGTAGGAAGTTGATACTTGGTAGGGACATTGGTTAGGGGTTATAGGTGTGCATTATCATGTTGTGACCTTAATTTGACCTTTGACCTTGTCATAGTGACCTTGACCTTTAAAATTTTGTTGCACCTTTGGGTCTGTCTTTTGATGCAGATTAAGCACTGTTAAAGTCATATTAAAATGTATTAAGAATTTTACTTTTATAACTTCCCATTGTAAGAGATGGAATTTCATCAAGTGAGCCACAGATTTTGCTCCAACACCACACATAAGCATTCATTGAATGTATAACCACTTCTGTATGCATGGTAATATTCAAAACATCTGAACCATAATTCGGCCATGCAGATATAGATAAAGAGTGTTGTAATTTTAGTTTACTGATTAATGCTGTCATCTTGTTATTGAATTATCTTGTTTTAATACTTCATCTTTACATGCATTATCTTTCTTTTAGACATTATTTTCTCCATTTAAACATTGTTTGGACCTTTATATAACTGACATTGCTCTGAAAGTATCCTGAACTTTGTACTGATACAGTACTTCTATATCTCATGGTGTTAAAAATATTTCCCTAGGCTGTGGGGTACGTGCATCTCTGATGCTATTTTTGAATGAGTCATTAGTTGGGGAGTAAAGGTATGCTAAAATATGGTGTAACCTATAGCCTTGGCTCTGCCAAAGTGTGTTCACCTGCCATATTTAAGACATTTGCCCTTTTTTGAGGCGTTCAAAACATTTCTTCCACATTTACTTAATTTAAGATTAAACTGAGCACATAGAGGGTGCATACCTTTGCTAAGGCCCGACACCTCCAATATTGCTTTTGAATGCAATGCTGAGAAATCTGGGTATGTAGCATGTCATTCCCAAAATTAAATTCAGGTATATGTTACACCAAGATGCATCTACGGTGAAAATTTGATGTATATTTGTGTAGTAATTTTTTGTAGTATTAACAAACAACCAAACAGAATCTAATGATGACATTACCTCCTTAACAAAGATAATAATAATTTTAATATCAGAAATTAATGTCACAAAGAAACTAGCCCACATAAATAAAGGGTAAGTATTCCTGCAAATGGCTGAAATTTGTTGATTCATGGGAAATCCCACTCAACAACCAATGAGCAACAGTATTACAAATGCTGGTGAAATTGTTCTTGTTGTTTTAAAGTTGGCACATTCCATGGCAATATTCAGAATATCAGCAATATAATTGTGATAAATATTACCAATGTGACAATATATGTGCTGTTCACAAGGGACCCAATATACACTAAGATATAATGATAATGAGTATGCAACAACATTTACATGTATGTCTACAAAAGAATACTGATGATTACTTCATAGAAGGTACTGCAGTATTTCTATTGGAACCCTACCATTTATCACAAGCATGGAATACTGAACCATGTTGTATTTTGTTTGTATCACTGTTGTGCTCTTGTCTTACAGAGTCTGATGTTGTGTGTTAAAATGTACTTGGCATAAAGTGTGTTAAGTGCATTATACAACTTTACTGAAAGGTAAAAGTCAAAGACAAAGTGTCTGATTTGCATTGGTTTCACTTTTGTTTTCTCCTCTATTTATAACTGTACACATGGATTTACAGGAAAGGTCACTACTTCAAGATTGATCTTCAGTATGAGGACGGAACATTGCTGACATCAGAAGAAATCAAATTTCTACTTCAGGAAATATGCAAAACAGCAGATGGTATTTGTCATTAAATGTTAATTAACAATGGATTATGGATGTTTCCAAATATATTGGTCTTTTAAGTAACTAGTAATTAAACTGGAATTATTATGAATAATGTACTGTATTTTTTGATGAATAAGTGGTTGAATAACTTCTAACTGGTTAACTGCAATTTTAGGTCTAGCTCCAATAAACAAGAAAAAACATTGGGTAAAAATTAGAATCTGCAGCAACAGAAAGATCAATGATCTATACAAAATGAAGCTTTTAACATATTAGATATAAAATGGAAAGTTTTTCAGTGTATTACTGTAATATTAAATGTAATACTATTTCAGTGTAATGGTCTCGGTTCCTAGATATCAATCTTTGCGGACCCATTCTTATTATAAGAGGATAGTTTCCTGAACATTTAATTTTTACATGGTTATCATTTTCTCCAAACAATTTGCATAATTCTCAGTGTATTTTGGTTTCTGTTTGTACGCAATACTTTCCTGATCAAGTGTTCATTTAGGTTCACAAATGTATCACAGATTATGCTTTTATTTTTGCACAATTAAGAAAGTTTGAGCTAGAGAAAGGATTGAAATGCAGTTTCAATGGTCATATCAAACTCTAATTCACCTTTGTGTATTTGTACATCAAAGGCTATTAAAATATTATTGTACACCATAAAGTGCACCATATGACATCAGCTGCCTCCTTCAACAAATAATTCTGTCGCCATATCTCTAATGTATTGGTCATAAATTGAAGACAGGATAGCTTTCACAACAATTAAATTCAATAAAATGTCTCCAAAGATTTCCTCTAAAGGCTGTACATGCAAATATTTTATAGAATGCAACAAGCTTTCTTTGGTTGGTTTTTGGAAATGAAATAGAAATTGACACCTTCAGTGTGACATCGTTGTTACAATCCTGAAAGAAATATTGATCAGTATTGAAATATTGATGTGTGATCAAGTCCTTAGATATAGATTTTTGTTTAAAATAAGTTGTATCTTTCATCTTATTATAGGGTATTGCACTGTGGTGGTGACATCGTTTCTTCTCACCATAAGGGCACAGGTGCCAGTGACCAAATAACCTTACATAGGAAAGTGGTAGTTGACAATTGTAGTTAAATTTTGGCCAACTCCTATACACTGATTTCATCCACTGCACAAACTAAACTGAAGTTGTACCCAAATAAAGCAGCTCAAACAGAAAAATTGTTATAATCAGATAATCAGTTGCCTTAACAGCTGAACCTGATTGTGTTTTTGTGTTTTTCAGGTTTACAAGAGGAGACCCCCATTGCAGCACTCACAGGACAAAGAAGAGAACTTTGGGCCAAGGTATCGCTTTTTAAGTACAAGTTTTTGGCAAGATTATTGTTAACACAGATATTACTTTCTGTGTTTTGCTTAAATTAAATTTTTTTGCTTGATATGCAATTCACATAACTTTTTCTTACTCAAATTCATAGCTTAGTGTATAGCTTTATAAAGTTTTCCTTATAAGACAACAGTTTTATAGTTAGAATATTTGCTGTACAGTTTGTGTTTAGTCCCTGCTTAGATCATTGATGTGTGTGTAATTGGGACTGAGTACAATTTAAAATATTGAAGTAAAATACAGGTAATTTTCAAAGTGTTGTCATAATAACAGTTTATTTTATCTTGATTTATCAAAGCAACGGAAACAACTGATGGAGAAAAACTCGACAACAGTTAAAGATGTAGAGACTTCTGTATTTATCCTGTGCATCAGTGACCTGAAGCCAAAGGTACAATATCAGTTCCAGCAATTTGTTTGTAAAATTTACTTAGTCACTGTCCTGTAAGATATACATATATATATGTACCCCCTTTAGAGGCTGGTTAGTATTGTGTACTCCCATAGCATCCGGCTAGGCAGGCAACAGGAAAGATCTTGTTTGGACTGTAACTCAGAAACTGTGGGGTATAGCAAATTCATACTTGAACAACATTATAGTATGACCCTGATTTTAGCCTTGACCTTGCTGTAGTGGCCATTAACTTGAATTTCTTGTCTGGATTATATCATGGAAACCACTAAGTGTAGGAAGTTGATAATTGGCATGAACTTGGTTGGGGGATGTAGGTGTACACCTTAATGTGACCTGATTTGACCTATGACCTTCCTGAAGTAACTCTGAAATAAAAATCTTGTCCAGATTATAGTTTGGAAACCATAAGTTTTAGGAAATCTGTCTATTCTTGATAGCATCTACTCAGTTGTACTTTAACAGCTCTTCTACATTACATATAGATATGGATATCATAGATTGGCATTTTCCCCATGCTGTGTGGTAAATGCATCTCTGATGCTATTTGCATGCATATAGATACTAGGACTGTGATATGGGTAAACCAAGTTCCTGAAAATAGTACAGACTGCTGAAACTAGTAACTAAAAACCTATTTAAATATTGTTTGTATCCAGGGGTAGCATAGGTAGAAATTATATTCAGTCAAATTTGTGAACCTTATTTTGACTTTTTTCACTGGTACTTTCAGATGGTCACTGTTAAAATGGTACATTCAGGCTGGGCTTTACATTTCAAGCTCCTTGTCTGAATATTTTAGGTCTGTCATCCTCTGAATAGACACAGTAACTGTAGGGATGAAGTAGGGTATTAAGCCATCCACAATCAGAATACATGAAGTTCTCAAAGGGATGTACAGTTAATTTCAACCATGAAAACCTCTTTCTGGAAGTTTTACCTTTATGCACCATTGACATCTTCCAAATATGTATCTGCAGTTAAACCTCACTGATCCAAAGTTCTGGAAAAACCAAAACTGATGGTTTTATTCCTCACAAGTGTGTTAGATGTGAATATCATCACATCGCAATATGTCTTCATCAGGTAGTATGCAATCTAACATAGCTCCAGCCTGTGCAAGTTTAGTAGTTAGGGATTTGATAGTGTATACATGTCTCATTACAGGACTTTGAGGAGTCAGCTTGGATGTGTATGACGGGCAGTCTCCACAATGTGTGGTTTGACAAGAGTTTCTGTTACACAGTGTATGGTGATGGTACTGTAGTAGCAGCTAATGCTGACCATACCTCCTATGATGCAGTGGTTTGTGTTGTCCTTTTTACTTTATTTTTAAAATCCAAATTCAATAAAATATACATTCAGTAGATTACTAAAATTAACCTATGCAATATAATTGTGCATTCTCTGATTTAATTTAGTGATAATGTAGACAAATTTATTGTGTTTTGTACAGTGTAGATTTGGATAGCAGTGCAGACCTTATTAGAACCAAATATAACCTTTATGTAATACTATGATATAAATTTTGGATATCTTTAGTAATTTACAAAGTATGTACAAGAGCATCCTATTTGTATTTGTTCATACCTTGAAAACTACCCAGACATATAACCAGGTTGTCAGAATGTCTCCTATCTTGTGCTTTTCACTGTAAAGCATGTTAGATCAATTATGTATCAATTTTAAACAATACTTCTTAAATTCCTCTGGATTTTAAATAAAACATCATTACAGAATAACAGAATATGTATAGAAATGTGTCTAAGAAAAATGTAACAAAATATTTGTCTTTCATAATGGAAGCTCAAATTTTTACCCCACATTTTCACTCCGGTTGGGTGGACAGGCGTTGGGATGGGTGGGTGGTGGAAAAAAGCTTGTGGGGGCTGTATCTCAGAAACTATGAGTTATAAGATGTTGATACTTGGTAGGGACATTGGTTTGGGGTATAGGTGTGAAATATCATAGTGTGACCTTGATTTTCCCTTTGACCATGCAGTAGTGACCTTGATTTTGAAAATCTTGTCTGGGCTATATCTCAGAAACTTTAAGGTGTAGGAAGTTCACACTTGGTATTGACATTAGTTAGGTGGTGTAGGGTATAGGTGTGAAATATCATAGTGTGACCTTGATTTTCCCTTTGACCATGCAGTAGTGACCTTGAGTTTGAAAATCTTGTCTGGGCTATATCTCAGAAACTTTAAGGTGTAGGAAGTTCACACTTGGTATTGACATTAGTTAGGTGGTGTAGGTGTGCAACCTTTTGGTGTGGCCTTGATTTGACCTGTGAGCTTGCTGTAATGACCTTGATCTTTAAAATTTTGTTGAGATTATATCTTGGAAACCATAAGTAGTAGGAAGTTAATACTTGGTAGGGTCATTTGTTAGGGGGTGTAAGTGTGAAGCATCATGACGTGGCTTTGATTTGACCTTGACCTTGCTATAGTAGCCTTGATCTTTAAAATCTTGTTTTGGCCATATATCTCAGAAACTATAAGGTGTAGGAAGTTGATTCTTGGATGGGTCATTGGTTGGGGAGTGTAGACATACTAATCATAATGTGACCTTTAACTTTGGCTCTGCCAAAGTGTGTTCACCTGCCATATTTAAGATATATTTCCCTTTCAATCACAAAGATATATGGATTGCTGTAACTGATTATTTTATGTACTTTTACTTAAATGTGATATTTCCATTGACAGCTATTCTTCAGTTAATAAATTCTACAGGTTGATAACTTTCAGTTTACTTTTACAAACATTTTCTCTCTCATATTTGACATGCTGTGATGAATTGCACATTTGTTACTCTATATTGGGCTGACTGTCCAATATTCTAATTGACTAAAATAATGGGCCATAGTGGCACAGTGGTAACACACTGACCACCCACCTCTGAGATCTGAGTTCAATTCCCAGCCTGACCTCCTGGAAAAGTTGGTAGTTGCTTGCTGTTGGTCAGCAGTTTACAGTACAGAACCTTGACCAACTGTATGTACTGGTTTCCTCTGCCCTTCCAACTACCCGTCACAATATAACTGATTACATACTAGCCCATGATGTAAAAAGCACTAAATAAATAAATGATGAGAATAACAGATTAATTTACAGTAAATGTCATTGTATCTGGTACAGGTGCCATCCACTTTGGTGGATTACATCCTGGTGTTTGAGGAGTATAAAGACGGGGATGTGAAGAAAACAGCATCAGGACCCAGAGCCCTCCCCACTCCACACAGGTCTGCCATTGGGTGTTTGAACTGATTTTTATAAAATTTAGCAAAACACACTCAACAGATGTAAACTCTGAAAGTATACTCTTCATTACTCCTACTTAAACGGGGTTCTACTTGCATATAAATATTCTGCTTGATTGGGCCTTACAACTACTGCAGAGTAGTACAGTTTCAGTGGATAAACAAAAAAAAATCTTTTCCAAAGATTTAGTTAAAAATTTGTTAAAGATATTGTAAAATTACTTGATTGAATCAAGTGAGACAATTTGACAATATAATTTTGAAATCTTTTGTTAGACTCATGTGGGATGTCAGTGCATTGAAGACAGAAATATCAGTGGCTGCAAAGCAGTTATCAAATACAGTAAGAAATCTGTTAATTCTACTTTATACTGTCTTTATTGTTACAGTAGCATCAAAAAAGGTAACTGCTCAGTTAACCCCTTGGCAGCCACAGTACAGATTCACCTGGGTGGCGTGATAATTACTAATATTTGGCACGGTGTGGAAGGTACTATTTAATACAAGTCTGTTTGATTCTGTAATTGATTTTAACAAAATGCATAAACATAAGTATCTTAAATATTTTGACCATTAAGCGTTCATTATCTGTAAAATACAACAAAATGTTTTGCTCACACACTACAACTGAACAGTAGCCTTTAAACTTGCACTGTGATGTTACAGAGTAGTATTGTTTTAACATGTATAAGAAGACCACGCGTATGTAATGTATGTTATAGATAGTTCAGAAGCCTTTCAAAGTGCAGCAAGACAGCATAAATACTGTATGTTTTGCCAGACCAGATGCGGCATATAGGTGCCAAAAGAAAACAATATCTGCTGGGTGTGACCGCCAAGGGGTTAATATAATCCACAAATTTACTCATATGCAACAGCAGCAGAAACATTTATTACAAACTATTTCTTCTGTTTTATATAATTCTGCAGATGATATCCATGGAAACTTGTATAGAGATTAGATTTTCGTTTTAAGTATAATGACCTTGACCTTTCTTGGAAGCAATCTTAGCACCACTTATTAACTGACTGGTTATATTAGATTACTAGGTTCTAGAAGTAGCAAAACCTTGGTTAGATTCTTAAAATTTCAGTTCATTATGAGAAAAAAAATCTTTCCCTGAAGATTTTCATGATTTTATAAAAAGTTCTTCTAAGAAACTCATGCAAAAAGCATATGTATTTGTTAGGCAGCTGATATTGACTTGAAGCTGTACACTGCTAAGTATGGGAAGGGTTTTATGAAGAAGTGCCGTGTGAGTCCAGATGGTTACATCCAGATGATCATACAATTGGCTTACTACAAACTGCACAGAGAGTTTACCAGGACATATGAACCTGCCACTTTAAGGTAGGTGATACAGATAAACAATCTCATTTATCACATTATTTATCACAGACAAATGTGAATGAAAATCAAGATTCTTACATGTTATTTACAGATATAAACAATATAGTTTAATTATTTTAAGTGTGACCAGTTTGCTAATTCCTGACATTGTTTTGCAGATTTTTTTACCTTGGGAGAACAGAGACTGTAAACCCTATATCTGAAGCCTCTGTCGACTGGGTGAAGTCAATGTGCGAAAACTCCACCACCAAACAAGCCAGGAGAGATTTACTGGTGAAAGCTATCAATTACCAGACCACTTACAGACTTAATGCAACTGTAGGGAATGGATGTGACAGACATCTGTTTGCTTTGATGTGTGCATCACGAGAATTAGAAATGGAGTTACCAAAAATATTTGCTGACAAGGTGGTATTAATAATTTTTTATTTTTTCCGAACATAGTATTTTATTTATAAGTCTTTAAACATGTAGAATATTCAAACAAGGAAGATATATTGCTAAATTTGGGTCGATATGTCTATATTAAGGCATCAAAAACCTGCAGACTACTCAACCTGCAGAATCTGCCATGTGAAAACACGCAAGGTAGATGTTGTGTTAGTGGATACTGAAACCTGGTGAGGTTTTAATATGTTAACACGTCATACTATTGTAGACTTTTGATATGTTTAAATAACTTTAAATGAGTGTGTATAGTTTATGCAAAACACATGTATCAAAGCAACCGAGGTGTAGGAAAGCACATTTTAACCGTAAACAAAAAATTAAAATAGGTGATAGTTTTTCTGAGGCAGTAATTCTCCCTTTCGGAGTCCCCCAAGGCTCTGTACTGGGTCCTCTCCTTTTCACCCTCTACACTAGTCCCCTCAGTCAAGCTATTTCAAAATTCAATGTTACTCATCACCTGTATGCCGATGACACCCAGATCTACCTAGCAGCTGACTCCAGGAATTTTGACTCTAGCATGGAAGAGCTGACGGAGTGTCTCAAGTCTGTACAGGAATGGATGGACGGTGTCAAACTAAAACTAAACCCAGAAAAAACCGAATTTATCATTATAGGTCAAAAAGCCATCAGAGAGTCGCTTGCACCAAATTTCCCTGTTCCACTCCTCCAAAACAATATCTCTCCATCGGTGGAAGTAAAAAATCTGGGTGTTATTTTTGACTCAGACAACTCCTTTGACAATCATGTTGCCAAGGTTTGCAGAGCATGTTACTATCATCTTTGTGATTTGCGACGAATTTCGCAAATTCCTTGGAGTTGAGACAGCGATACTTCTGGCAAACGCTATGGTCAGTAGTCGTCTAGACTACTGTAACTCTTTACTCTATGGGGTAAGCAAGTCCAACATAGCCAAACTACAGAGAGTCCAGAATGCTCTTTGCCGCATCATTTTCAGACTTGACAAAATGAGTCATGTTACACCCTTTTTGAAAAAACTCCACTGGCTCCCAATTCAACATCGCATCCTGTTTAAGTACAACCTTTTGGTATTCAAGGCTATTAATCTTTCACAGCCCCCGTATCTTTCAGCTTTAATAAGATCGAGCAGTCTCACTCGTGGCAACAGGCTATCTATCTCCTCAACCCGCCCCAATAAGCACATAGGCAGGCGTGGCTTTGCAGTAGCTGCACCAGCCGAATGGAACAAGCTGCCACAGACTGTCAGATCTCAGCAAACAATAGATGGTTTCAGAAGCCAGCGAAAGACCTACTTGTTTAGGCTGGCATACCCCCCACCTTAGTTATACCCTGGCGGGCGCTTTTTAGATGTCGACCCATGCCTGTCCCTGGACTCTCCCTTCTTGGACTCGAGCGCATTAGAGGATTTGTATCAATTTTGCGCTATATAAATCCTACTATTATTATTATTATTATTATTATTTTGATCTTGGAAGAAATTGTGTTAATTTTAAAAGTGTGAAGTATAAACATGTGCTAATTTGAAAAATTAAATCTAAATATAGTATCATAAGTTCCAAATGGTGTAGAAGTTATATGGTTTAGTGTTTATGAATAAAGTGAGTCAGATATTTGGTTCAGCTATACTCATTATAAAAATTCTGACTCCCACTCCCAAGACATTGATATTTTTCAAATGTACAGCAAGTCCAGGTAGCCTTTTAAATAAGATTTTTTTTCAGTTCTTACCCTTATTATTTCACAATTTGTTTTTAGAAAAACCAATATTGCAATACTCTTTCTAAAGTATTTGTTTACAACCGTTTTGTAATGTTATTGAAGCATGTTACCCGTTGTTCATATTTCTAGGCCTGGTATATGCCTTACAAACTATCCACTTCCCAGACACCCACCAAGATGGTGGAGTATGATGCAGACTGCAGTTACACTGCCAGCGTGTGGGGATTTGGTCCATCTTGTCACGACGGCTACGCCATCAGCTATGCAATTCTAGGGAATGATATATGTAAGTAAATGCTTATTATCCTAAACACGTTATAACAAATAACAATGGTTACTAAACGTATGCCAATAGAAAAGTAATTGGCTTAACATTTTGTTCCAGTTCTGCTCATGTAAATTATTATTTATTACACTATTTTAAGACAAAAAAAAAACAAAAAAGACACCAACATTTTCATGCATAGTTTATGGTTTTGATGTGCAGATTTGTAACTAAAGTGATAAAGGTATGTTGAAGACATTTCTGCTTAAGAAAAAATGATATGACAGAAATTATGGTGGTATTTAATTTTGGTAGCATACAATAATTATACAACAAGCTTACATTTGATGTGAGGTGCTTTTGAAACCCATTCTGTTAAAAGCTGGAGATTTTTCTGAAACATAAAATAACTTTAATTTCTTACAGTTTTACATTATATATTGGATAAAGAATCAGTTTACCTCACAAGTGCATGTCCAGGTATAAATTATGGTTCATGTAGACTTGCAGTTAAGCTTCACCATACCAGCAGTATTACAATTGTGTTTAAACTTTCAATAATACAGAGGTTTTAAGCTGCAATTTTGGCCTAATTGTATCCCTGTATCTGTAACTATATCATCCATTAAAGTTTATTGCAGATGTTTTTTATATGCAAATACAGAAACATCTCTACTATCTGACTCTAATGGTATAGTAACATTGTGATTGCATAATGGAAGGTTTGCAAAATATCAGAGAAGTTTTAGTATAAAACACAAATAGTTACAGTTTTCGGTGAGTGGATATTAATTTATAAAAAAATGGATGTATGAATAATAGAAGGTTGGATAATAGAGGTGCTACTGTATTCACTTTATAGATAAGGAGGTAAGTGAAAAATGACATAGATAGATTGTCATACTTACTAATTTGTGCTTGTTTACAACAAATATATGTACACATAAAATAGCTTGAAAGTAAACTATGTATTGCACCATATTACTGGAACTTCTCTTTCAAAGGCCATGTTCTTTCTTGTATTGGATTATATACCACAAAACATTGATCTCAAACCTATCCCTTTCATAATTATCTTATGATCTTTGTCTGATACAGAATTAATGTAGCATTAAAACCTCTCTAATCACATTTTCTGTAGTAATAGTGTACCAAAGCATGTGTATTTCTCTTTTCAGTGAACTTCCATATTGTTAGTTACAGAAGTTGTGCCACAACAAGCTCTGCCAAGTTACTGCACAGCATAGAAGATGCCATGGGTCAAATGAAGGACCTTTTTGATGTCTCATAAAAATGGTTACATCACTGTTGCATAAAATTCTTCATTGGGCCAAAATATCAAGGGTAACAAGATGGCCACTATAAAAAAGAAGGGAAATTTGTGGTAATTCTTCATCAAGAGAGATAAGCTACCAAAAATATGTCACTTACACTATAAATCTGATGAGAATTGAACACTGAAAAGAAAAAAGGGATTTCCTGAAAAGGGAATGTCATAGGTTTTTTTCAATGTGATTCATATAAATAAATTGACAGATAGAGTAAGAAATCTAAAATTCGCCAGGAATCTAAAATTCGCCACCTCTAAAACCTTAGTTAATTTTATAAAGAAAATGATGTTTTTGTCCAAAAATTGGTATTTTTCAGTTCAAAAAGCCTTAATTTACTATACAGTCAACAAATCTCACCACAATTCATTTATTTTTTTAGTATTTTCACATGTGGCGAATTTCAGATATGTGGCGAATTTTAGATTTCTTACTCTATACGAGTGAGTGTGAGAGGCAGTTGTCAGACTTTCATTATTCGTGTTTGATTTTTAACTTTTTAAGCAATTACGTGGTAACGCTTAATTTTATCAGTATTGAAGGGTCAAGATGTTTTTCTTTACAGCTTTACGTTCTGTAAAGTTGAAAATTTTCATCTGGCAATAAATTTAGCTTTTAGCTAATTAACAAGGATAGTGAAAATTTATTCCTTATGACATTCTAAATTGGTAGTAATCTCTGACTATAAGGAGAAAGTAATTTAAATGTGTATAATGAATTTTGATAATTAGTGAAATTTATTTCTTGCTACATTTTTGACTACATTATTTTCAAAAGCGGTAGAAGAATCATTTTTAATGAATTTATACACAGCATAAACTTTTCATTAGGAAGTTACTAAATATTTCAGTAAAATTAAGTGGAAGTTAATGTCAGGTAATTTCCAGTAAAAGTTTACTGTTCTCTGTAAATCCTGACTAAATAGAAGTACCTTTATTGACCCTGAAGATTCAACATAACATGGTTTGACAGCAGTGTATGGTAGAACCTATAGTAGTATTCAACTGAATGATTTCTCATTTCCACTTTCGCAAAATTGTATTTGCATTTCCTGAATACTTCTATACTTCCTTTATGGACCTTATATTATCCAACCCACAGTCTCTCCTCTCACATGGTTGGATAACAGAAGTTGCACCCTGTATGCCTTCCAGTGCCTTAGAATCTGCAAAGATAGGGAGTAAATGGGAAAAGGTATAGATTATATTGCTTTGTAGAAGTCACTTTACATTTTGTTAAGTTTCTTTCATTACATTGTTTATCAATAAGAAACCCCTCATTTCCAGTGGAAATATGCATTGTTGTATTATCAGACCGAAAATATGTTGGGAGATATCTCATTCGTATTTAAATTGAAAAACAACTTTAGTTCTCACTGAGGGAACTTGTCTATCAACACTCGATATCAGTACATTAAGTCCATCATATATGCAATTTGTGTGTTTATATTTTTTTTCTGTTTTTTACATTGTTTTCACTTTGTCCATATCTATTGAAAATACTGTAAAATGTGACAATAATGCTGAGACTTATGGTAATGTGTTTCACACTTTTTATGTGTTTTTATTCAAACTTCTCTTAAAAAATAAAAGTTCTTACCTGAAATGAAACTTTTTTTCCTTATTACACAAGATATCAAGTGTTGAGAGGTTTTACAGCTCATAAAATTATTGACCAAGTCTTTTGTCAGCCAGATTACTTTGTATACCATACAGCTTTTTTATAAATATAATTTATTCTGGTGACAGAAAAGGATAAATCTTCATGTTTGGCAAATCTTAAAGGAAGGATGGGTTTGTATGAGTCCATACATAATGCCGCAATAAGTAAATGAGCGGAGTCAGTAAAGCACCTGGGTGTGTGGTTCAGCTCTGATTTTTCCTTGTCTGAACATGTTCAGAGTCTGCAAAAAATTGTTTTGTGCAACTCCGGGACTTCAGATATGTCAGGCAGTTTCTCACTCATGATGCTTCTATATTTGTGACCAATGCTCTGGTTAGTAGTGGGTTGGATTACTGTAAGTCACTTTTCATAAGTCCCTCAAAGTTCAATCTACCTAAATTACAGTGTATCCAAACTAACACAGCTATAATTGTATCACCAGTAGATACACCAGTGTAACTCCGGTTAAAAAATAACATTGGTTTCCTCTTGAACATCGCTGTGTCTAAAACAGCCACACTTGTTTACAAGTTTCTTTACACTGGTTTTCCCAAGTATTTTGTTGTTCCAAAATTCTACCCTTCCACTCAAAAGTTTGTCAACAGTTTGGTTATAGCTTTGCTGTTGGATCTCCCACTGTTTGGAATGCCTTTCGCTCTCAGATTTATGTGCCTCCCTCCCTATCCTCTTTCAGAAAGCACCTTAAAATCTACCTGTACACCAAGGCATACCCACCTTAGTCTTAATCATCCCCTGGCTTTCTCTGTGGTGCTTGGCCTTTTTTCTGTCCCTAGATACTGAAATTGGTTGACTGTTTTGATGTCTTAGAGCCCCCCCACCCCTCGTAAGGTGGAGATTAAATGCTATTGAAGTCCAATTAGAATAAGAATTAGGTCTCAAAAATGAATAACACAACAATAAAATGTAATGTGAAACTTAACTGTAGTCTAATTTTTTCACCAATTTATACATAATTCATCCCGTAAACATGATAACTTGACATTTCAAAACATTTTCTTTATTTCAACATTTTTCATGCAAAATTAATCTGTTATGAAGACCACATAGAACATTTAAAAGTTCAGTTAAGTATGTTGTGATCAAGAGAAAAATAAGTCTTGCTCACAAAACCTACTTGGGTCACAACTTGCTATATGCTAAAATAACTATACCTAGCGCATCGGAGAACCGATGCAAATTTGTATCCACCAGAAAGACAACTCACCAAAGCCAGTTAACCATTGACTGACTTTGAGGTAGGGGCCCCAGGTCAAATGTGACCACATCAAAAGATTCCCAGCCCATGATTTTCTATAAGTTGGTTTCACATTGCAAACTTCTAGGACCAATAATTAGGTACTAATAGGCACTTTTAAAATCTGCTACATCAGGTACTTTGGCATTCCGTGGATGACCTTGAATGAGAAGCTTCAAAGTCAAACTGTAAGGTAGCGGACAAGTATATCTGTTATACATATCACCTATGAAGAGATTTAACCTACTTGTGAGAACCAGCCAGTAGAAAAAGGTAGATAAATTTCAAAGAAATGCCCTCGGCAGCCATCTTGTTTTTCAGAATGAGGCTTCTTTCAGTCCCAGAGAAGCTTACCTCCCAATGAAGATATCCTGTAAATTTGGTGAAGCTAGCTAGTGAAGTGTACTGAGAGCGTTAATGTCGGAAATCTCTCTACGCACGACAGCGATGGCATCCGGTGGATACAATAAGTAAGATGTCCTAATACTGAGGGTCTGTAGGTGTGCAACGTCATGGTCTGACCTTGATTGACCTTTGACCTTGCTGTAGTGACCTTGACCTATAAAATCTTGTCCGGGCTATATCTCAGAAACCGTAAGGTGTAGGAAGTTGATACTTTGTAGGAACATTGGTTAGGAGTTGTAGGTGTGCAACATCATGGTCTGACCTTGATTTGACTTTTGACCTTGCAGTAGTGACCTTGACCTATAAAACCTTGTCTGGGCTATATCTCAGCAACTGTAAGGTGTAGGCAGTTGATACGTGGTAGGGACATTGGTTAGGGGGTGTAGGTGTGCAACGTCATGGTCTGACTTTGATTTGACCTTTGACCTTGCTGTAGTGACCTTGACCTATAAAATCTTGTCCAGGCTATATCTCAGAAACCGTAAGGTGTAGGAAGTTGATACTTTGTAGGAACATTGGTTAGGAGTTGTAGGTGTGCAACATCATGGTCTGACCTTGATTTGACTTTTGACCTTGCCGTAGTGACCTTGACCTATAAAACCTTGTCTGGGCTATATCTCAGCAACTGTAAGGTGTAGGCAGTTGATACGTGGTAGGGATATTGGTTAGGGGGTGTAGGTGTGCAACGTCATGGTCTGACCTTGATTTGACCTTTGACCTTGCTGTAGTGACCTTGACCTATAAAAGCTTGTCCGGGCTATATCTCGGAAAGCGTAAGGTGTAGCAAGTTGATACTTGGTAGGGACATTGGTTAGGAGTTGTAGGTGTGCAACATCATGGTCTGACCTTGATTTGACCTTTGACCTTGCCATAGTGACGACCTATAAAACCTTGTCCAGGCTATATCTCAGCAACTGTAAGGTGTAGGAAGTTGATACTTGGTAGGGACATTGGTTAGGGGGTGTAGGTGTGCAGCGTCATGGTCTGACCTTGATTTGACATTTGTACTTACCGTAGTGACCTATAATACTTGGTCTGGGCTATATCTTAGAAACCGTAAGAGGTGTAGGAAGTTGATACTTGTTAGGGACATTGGTTAGGGGTGTAGGTGTGCTATGTCGTGTGACCTTGATTTGACCTTTGACCTTGCTGTAGCGACCTTGACCTATAAAATCTTGTCCAGGTTATATCTCAGAGACTGTAAAGTGTAGGAAGTTTATACTTGGTAGGGACATTGGTTGAGGGTTTTAGGTGTGCCACGTCATGGTGTAACACTAATTGACCTTTGACCTTGCTGTATTGACCTTTAAAATCTTGTTGCACCTTTGGGTCTGTCTGTTGATGCAAATTAAGCACTGTTAAAGTCATATTAGAATTCATTAAGAATTTCCTTTTGCAAGTTCCCATTGTAATAGATGGAAATTCATCAAGTGAGCCCCAAATTTGGCTCCAACACCACACATAAGCATTCATTGAATGTATTGCCACTTCTGTATGCATGGGTAATATTCAAAACATCCAAACCATAATTCGGCCATTTTTGGTTTACTGATAAATGCTGTCATTTTATTATTGAATTGTCATGTTTTAGTACTTCATCTTTATATACATTTATTTTCCTTAGATATTATTTTCTCTAATTAAGCATTATTTGGACCTTAATATAACTTACACTGCTCTGAAAGTATATTGAACTTTGTACTGTTGCACTACTTCTATATCTCATGGTGTTGAAAAATATTTCCCCAGGCTGTGGGGTACGGGCATCTCTGATGCTATTTTCCTTATTTTGGTGTTTTTGAGTTTTCCTTGGTACAGGCATTTGTCATCTAACATTTTATTGCATTTCAAGATGTCTGCTCACCAAACGAATAAAGATAAGCCGAGATCTGTTAAGTGTCGCCACTTTTGCTTTGCATTTGATTCTCACAATTACTGCCCTACCTGTAGGGAATCTGGCAAGGGTGATGACCCCTGTGTCACATTCGAATCCCCCTGTGTAATCTGTGATTCTTTCACAGAACAATTGATCAAAATTACAGGAAACGCTATTTCAAAAAGCAAAAGAAAGACACTGCTAGTTCTAAAGATGATGAACTCGATCTCTTAGGGGATGGGGACGTTGAATCCTTTACTGGATCTCAGGCAGACCTTGAGAGTGCTGCAGACAACTTATTTACCTCACCCCCACGTCCTCGGCCCCTACCCTTCGAGTCACTATCTTTAAAAACGCCAGCAAAGTCTGTCCCACCCACCCCAGGTACTGCCTTACAGCAAAAGATTGAATCAAAATTAGAAAAATCCCTGGGTAACACACTTAACATCCATTTACAGCAACAAATGGGGTCCTTCCAGGCATCTATGTTAGAAGCTTTTCAGTCTCTCCGAGACGAATTGACATCTAAAAAACAAGTGGAGGTGGATCAGACCTCGGCTTCAGCTTCTAAGTCTGGACCCTCCAATACTGTAAATTTGGACCTACCCCCTCCGAGACCTCGGCCTACCTCACACACAGTTGAGGAAATGGAGGTGGACTATGGTCCTGCTCTTCCTCCACGTCTCGGTGCTGATCATCATTATGCATCGGATCAGCATTCAGTCCTATCCGAGGAGCATTCTAAGAAGGCTTCGGATAGACCTAAAAAGCACTCTCACTCTCATAAAAGGCATGATATTGAACCGAGGTCTGCCTCGGATCAAGCCACTAATGAATCCGATGAACCTCGGATTTCATCTTCTAAACCCAAAAAACATGCTGATAAGAGTAAACATAAGGTTAGGTCCAGATACGTGTCATCTTCAGAGGAGTATCAGTCCTCTGTAGCCAGACACAGGTCTTCAAAGCCCTCTGGGGCTCGCTCTGATCAAGACCAACCTCAACACGATCCGGACCCCCCTTATTATAGGGAAGTAGCTCTGTCTGACATTCCCTCCCAATACGCTGAAGAAGTGGACACCTTCAGATGAATTCTTTCCCTCCCTGACCCCAGGGAGTCCATGCCTAGGTCCTCCACTTCAGTCATGGGTCTGGACGAGAAAGGCCGTCAAGAGCTCAGGCCAAGAGGTCCTTCCTCTCTCCCCTTCAGCTCAGTTTTCAAAGATGTTTTTGATAAATTTGAGCATGATTTCCAGGCTACTAATTTACCTGAGGGTAAATACATCAAACCTCCTCCCTCCACTTCTAAGTGGTACAAGGTGGGACAGCCCTGTTATGAGGAGAAAATTCAAGAGTTGAATACAGATTTTGCCAAAATCTGTATTACTCCTAAAGCCCCTGGGGCCCCTATGGGCAAGGTTCCCCTACCAATTCTTAAGGAATTGGAACATCAAGCTAGGCAGAATATATCCACTCTCAACTTCACTGCTGCCTTTGCCAAGACTTCATCTTGCAATACCACTCTTAAGAAGTGCCAACATAGCCTGAAGTAAGCCTTTAAGAAGGTTAAGTCTCAAATCCAAAAAGATGCCAATCCTGAGAGAGCAGCCAAACGTGGATATGAACAAGCCTGTGAATACTTAGACATATGGAATAAGACTGTTCTTATTAGAGTTCTTACATGCCTCAGTAAATCCTTAGCCCATATACTCCAGAGGGAGCTCTACACTATGGGTAACACCGGATTGCTAAGGCGCAAAGCCGAAATGACCCTTTTACAACCACATCTAGGGGAAACGAGATGCCAAGAACTCAGGAACTCGCCTCTTTGGCATTCCTCCTTGTTCAAGTCTCATTTTATTGTGCTACAATAGCTTACCATGTGGGACTGATTGCTGTTCACAGATGGCTGCAGGCCCAGCCAACGTCTAAGAAAAATAGACATTTATAGTTGGCCGTAGCCTCGCGTTGTTGTCTCGCGGTACGCTCTGAGATTCGTCTCCTTTTTCTTGTTGGCCGCGTGATTATAACATGTTTTTATTTTGGAAGGAAAAGATCTCAATTTTACAAGGATTTACTTATCGTTGGATATTGAAACTAATTTTAATACATAGAATCATAATTTGGTTACAACTGAAGTCCACTTCCGGGTTCAAGTTGTAAAGAAACATCAACTTGTGTATGTGGCTGTTTTTCAGGATTTAAACATATATATATATGCCTGTAGAAATAAATATTTAACCCCTACCTGCTTTATTCCATGATCTTTGTAAGGGTTTAAAATTTATAATTAAGCACAAAACGAGTCTTTGAATTAAATAGTCGGAAGCAACTTCCATCTGTCTAGACGGCAATTGCTTGCAAACTAATGCACTACTCGTGCATATAGTTTATATACAGGAATATATGACTGTTGAAATTAAATAAGATAAATTTGTTAATGTTTTATCCCCACTCGTCTATAGTCCATTTTAAGGCTTAAAATATGATATAAAGCACGAAACTAACTTAGGGAATCCTTGGGGAAACCCCTGTGATGACATCACGTCTAGACAGCATGTGCAGAGAGACGCGTGTGTGTAGTTATCTCCCGCCGGGCCCGCCAGGCGGGAGATTATAAAACGCATTCCGTGCGTGTGTGTCACGTTTTTAAAAAGGGCTGTACATCACACTGGTTGTTTCTCCTTGGCCTTTTCACTGTTTTATGACCTTATTGCTTATGTCTTTTCATTTGATGCTGTTTTCTCAGACCTAGGTCCATAGCTAAGTTAGTACTAGCAATGGTGGCTACTTTCAGTAAAGTGCTCATAACTCCAAAACGACTGCAACGACTGCTTTAGAGTGTTTCTGTAAAATACGTTGTTCAGCTACTTTCTCCATGCCTACAAGATGGTACCATTTTTAGGGGTCTATCTTGATAGCTAAGTGAGTAATAGCTATTTTCTGTTTTTAACAATGACCAAAATGAGTAAGTTGCTTCTATCTTTGTAACTGTTACTTACAATATTGGTCTCGAATATGTTGTTGAACAACTCCTTCATGTACTATATCATGGTGGGATTTCCAAGGTGTAGCACCATAGCTAGCCGACTAGTAGCTACACTAACATTTGACCATTGAGCAAGTCACTTATAACTCAAAAACTATTGAATATACAGGATTTTTGTCAAATATGTTGTTCACCTACTTTTTGATGTACTATGTCATGGTGAATTTTCAGAGCTGTAAGTCCATAGATAACTGAGTAATAGCTACTTTGAAATTTCTTAATTTCAACATTCAGTAAATCACTTATACCTCCAAACCTATTGAATTTAGGGAATTATTGTCAAATATGTTAATCAGTTACTTTTTAATGTTCTGTGTCGTGGAAAAGTTTCAGAGCTGTATCTCCATAGCTAACTGAGTAATGGCTACTTTGAATTTCAACATTGAAGAAATCACTTATAACTCCAAAACTATTGAATTTAGATAATTATTGTCAAATATGTTGTTCGCTTACTTTTTGATGTACTGTGTCATATGAAATTTTCACAGCTGTATCTCTATAGCTATCTGAGTAATAGCTACTTTGAGGGTTTTCCATTGAGTAAATCACTTAGAACAGCAAAACTGTTGAATTTAAAGGATTTTTGTCAAATATGTTGTTCACCTACTTTTTGATGTACTGTGTAATGGGAAATTTTGAGAGCTGTAGGTCCATAGCTAACTGAGTAATAGCTACTTTGATGGTTCTCCATTGAGTAAATCATTTATAACTGCAAAACTATTACATTTAGAGGATTTTTGTCAAATATGTTGTTCACCTACTTTTTAATGTTCTGTATCGTGGCAAAGTTTCACAGCTGTACGTCCATAGCTAACTGAGTAATAGCTACTTTGATTGTTTTACATTGAGGAATCACTTATAACTGCAAAACTATTAAATTTACAGGATTTTTGTCAAATATGTTGTTCACGTACTTTTTAATGTTCTGTGTCATGGCAAAGTTTCAGAGCTGTAGGTCCATAGCTAACTCAGTAATAGCTACTTTCACGGTTTTCCATTTAGTAAATCATTTATCACAGCAAAACTGTTGAATTTAAAGGATTTTTGTCAAATATGTTGTTCTCGTACTTTTTGATGTATTGTTTAATGGCAAATTTTGAGACCTGTAGGTCCATAGGTAACTGAGTAATAGCTACTTTGATGGTTCTCCATTGAGTAAATCATTTATAACTGCGAAACTATTACATTTAGAGGATTTTGTCAAATATGTTGTTCACCTACTTTTTAATGTTCTGTATCGTGGCAAAGTTTCAGAGCTGTAAGTCAATAGCTAACTGAGTAATAGCTACTTTGATTGTTTTCCTTTCAGTAAGTCACTTTTAATGGCAAAACTTGAATACCTCGAAAACTGTACGAGACAGAGCGATTTCGAGTGAATTTTTGACCCGCAGGGTAGTACAAGTGGCCTATACAAAAGGGGAACATTTTCAATTTTTGCCACTTTTGGCGGTCATCTTGGATTTTTGCAAGAAAATGAAAAAGTGTGAATATCTCAAAAACCGTAAGAGATAGAGCGATTTCGAGCGAACTTTTGACCCACAGGGTAGTACAGGAGTGTCCTATGCAAAAGGGAAAAATTTCAATTTGCGCCACTTTTGACGGCCATCTTGGATTTTAGCGGAAAATGAAAAAGTGTGGATATCTCGAAAACCGTAAGAGATAGAGCAATTTCGTGCGAATTTTTGACCCGCAGGGTAGTACAGGAGTGTCCTATGCAAAAGGGAAAAATTCAATTTTCGCCACTGTAAAAGATAGAGTGATTTCGAGCGAATTTTCAACCCTTAAGGTAGTACAAGAGTGTCGTATGCAAAGGGGAAAAATTTCAATTTTCGCCACTTTTGGTGGCCATCTTGGATTTTAGCGAAAAATGAAAAAGTTGTGACTATCTCGAAAACCGTAAGAGATAGAGTGATTTCGAGCGAATTTTTGAATATTTTACCCCTTCTTTCCTGTATTATTGACCATTTAAAATGTTAACAGAAATTGAATCCTTGCTCAAATCGTCTAGACAGTACATGTTTTTCAAACTAAGTTAACCTTGGTTTGGCATTATTTTAAGTTTATTGCTTTCCTTATCTCACAACTAGTCCCACCTGCAGTGAGGCGGGTGGGGCAGATGACCTTGTGTCACTCTTGATTTAAATAAATCCAGTTGTGTAGTTCTCTTCAAAGAACTGTTAAAGGAAAGCTTACATGGAAATTATAATATCCAACTTCTTCTAAGCCTGGGTGGATCAGATCCCTGCTTGAATCTGAAGCCAGATCCGAACTTAGTTCATCCAATTTCTTTTTAACCATCTGAGAATCGGATGCATTATTCCCAAGTTCTATCTATCCGAGTATGGTTTAATGCTCGGATTTTCATAGCATCTAGATCCGATGCTCAGATCTAACATCCAATGATCAGATGTCTGCTACCATCCTACGCTCGGATGATCGGATGTTTGCAACTACGTTCCGATGTTCGGATGATCGGATCTTAAATCTGATGTGCGGGTGATGGTTCCAGATCAGAACTCTGAACAATCCTAACACACACTTGGACTAATAGTACACAAGCCTGGTAGTAAGTATCACTTATTGGAGGCTTCAGTGCAAGTCCAAAGTCCTCAAGCAAAAAGAGGGCTTCTTCTAAACAAGGTCCGTGATTCAGCCGGGACTCTGTATTTTATAGGGACGTAGGTTGCCTGACTTAACCCTAACCATATTCCGAAGACATTGAAACTTAGGCAGTTTTGGAATCTCCCTGATCCCAGGGAATTTATGCCTAGGTCCTACACAGTCTGGACTCTGAATGATTTAGCAGGCCAACAGGAACTTAGGCACAGGGGCCGTTCAGCCATGCTCCCTTTCGGTCCTCAACTAAAGATGCTTTGTTAAATTTTAACACTTTTTTAACACTTTTAGGCTGCTAATTTCCCTGAAAATAATGTATTGAACCCCTGGTTTTACTAGAGGGTGCATTTGGGACATCCTTGTTTTGAAGACAAATTACAAGTTTTCAATCTGTATCTCTCTAGGGGCTCTTTGGGTAAACCCCCCGCCAACCCTTCTCATCATCAAGAGTTGAGCTTCAGGCTGCTCTTCACTAGGTTTTTCTGAATGCAACCTGGTTATGGATATCTGTTAAGACAGTAGCAGGGCTACTACCAGACAGGTTAAACTCAATTTCATGGTGCATATAAGTAGTCAGAAGGGGTATGGGGAATTCAGGTGAGATACCGGATCTTAAGAACTTAAAGTTCCCCATTCTCAACTAGTTTAGGAGGGACAGGAGTTCCCCATCAGGCACCTGTAATAACACTTAGGGTTTAGGCCCTATCAAATCAGCCCTTTCACATTCCCCACAATCTATAGGTTCCTACACGAAAAACACCAATGGGGGTCATTCCATTTCAAGCAATATCCATTGTTTTCCCCAGATAGGGGGAAATTGAATAGCAGAGGTTCCAACGTCGTTTTTGACCCCACTCCAGCGGACGAGGGCATGAACCCCCCCCCCCCCAATGATTTGTCCAAAGCCTCCCTCAGTCCACCAGTAGGAAGTCGCCTCCGTTCTTTCAGAAGAGACAGGCAAACAAACATCGTTTCATCCAACGTGTTAAACATTTTCACCCACGGCTACATCCTGTCATTCTTTTCAAAACTAAGTTTGGTCAGATTCCCTCTGATTCAGTCAGAATACAAGGCCCTCCAAAAGATCAGGCTCTGGACTCTTGTATCCAATCTCTTCTGTCAAAGAACGCAATAGAAAGGGTGGAAAATGTAGAATCTCTCGGGTTTTACAGTCGCCTGTTTCTAGTCCCTAAGCCTCACCAAGGTTGAGGCCAGTAATAGACTTAAGCAGGCTCATCAAATCAGGAAAAATCAGAACTGAAACCTACTCAGGTGTTTTTGTTCGTGGGCTACGAATACCATCTAGATCCAGCCCTTGTAAAACCCACTCAAGAGAGATGGCTCAAACTTCAGGATTCAAGAGAGATGGCTCAAACTTCACGACTCAAATCAAAACATGTTTTGACTGCAAGATCTTTCATGTCGCTAACTGGGTTGCTTGCGTCAACAGAGAAAATGGTCCCGGAGGGACGCCTTCACACGAGGCCCTTTCAGTTTCATCTCAAGGAGCACTGATGGCAGAATCCCACAAATGTGATGAGAGGCGCAGACCCTCATCCCAAAGACCACAGTATCCAACTCTTTACAGACGCCTCAAACGAAGGTTGGGGCGCTCACTTAGATCAAAGTTCTACAAAGGGTCTGTACTCAGACCGGGAAAAAAGGCTACACATAAACGTTCTAGAGTTGAAGGTGGTCTCCCTGGCCCTTCGAAGCTTCAAGGATCAGTGTCAGAACCAAACAGTGCTAGTTGCAACAGTGGTAGCCTACATAAACAAACAAGGAGGAACTCACTCGGCAGAGATGTGCGCTCTCCTGTGAAAGATCATGACATGGTGCCATCACTATCACATAACATTAAAAGCCAGACACATTCCAGGGTGTCTGAATGGGATGACCGAACATCTGTCCAGGTCAAACCAAGTGCAGTCAACAGAATAGTCACTGTATCCGCAGGTGTTCAA
Organism: Sabellastarte sp. h YS-2021; assembly: GCA_964017235.1. NCBI lineage: Eukaryota > Metazoa > Annelida > Polychaeta > Sabellida > Sabellidae > Sabellastarte > Sabellastarte sp. h YS-2021. The sequence continues at coordinate 147,315,028 of OZ024928.1, forward strand.
ACAGAACTGTCAAAAGTGGTTCACTCCTCATGTAGATCTATTTGCCACTCATCTGAACCACAAACTTCCACTATACGTATCTCCAATCCCAGACCCAAATGCTTGGGACATAGATGTTCTGAACTTAAACTGGACGGGTCTCACTGCCTATGCTTGCCCTCCGATGGCTCTCCTTCACAGGGTGATCCAAAAAATCAGGCAATGCCATTGCCTGATCATTGTAATAGCCCCAGGCTGGCCAGGGATGCCCTGGTTTTGGGACCTAGTGCAGCTCTCAACAGAGATCCCACTGCAACTTCCGGTGTCAACATCTCTTCTCAAACAGTCCCACAATTATGTGTTCCACAGCAATCCTCAACATCTCAACCTCCACGCCTAGTGTCTAGGAGTGGACAGCTCCAAGACCAAGGCTTCTCTGTGGAGGTGGCAGAGAATTGCTGCCCCTCAGAGGTCATAAACAAGGACCATCTACAAGTCAAAGTGGGCCCTATTTGAGAAATGGTGCACAGAAAATTTGGTGGATTTCTCCACTCCATCTGTGAAACAAGTCTCAGATTTTTTCATGTACCTGTACCAAGATCTAAACAGGCGCCCCTCGACCATTGATGGTTACAGGACGGCCATTGTTGACACTTTGGGCCCAGCAGGCCACCATATTTCACAAAGTTCAGACCTTCACAGGTTACTCTCCAGTTTTCACAGGGATCGTCCCAAATGTTCTAGAAATCTTCCAAAATGGAACCTTTCTGTTGCCTTGTTCCCTTTTTCTGACTTTATAGCCAAAAACCAACTAGCAAGAGAAGGTTCCCAAAGTGTGTCTCCAGTGACTATTAATGCTGTAACTACCATTGCAGATAGACAATTCAAAGAAGACAGGACCTTGTGTCCAGTGCGGGCCCTGAGGTACTATTTGGATCGAACCAAAGACCTGAGGTCTCGATCCCTCCTTTTCATCTCCTTCAAGAAAGGACACACCTCAGACATCAGACCCGCTACTCTTTCTTCTTGGTTGAAACAAACCATTCTACTTTGTTATAAACAAGCAGACCAACAAGCCTTGAACTTGGTCCAAGTTAAAGTGCATGACATTAGGGCCTTCGCGGCCTCCAAGGCCTTTTACGGTGGGGTATCGGTGGACCAAATCATGCAAGCCTGTCACTGGAAAGCTCACAACACATTTACAAATTTTTACCTAAAAGACCTTACTTGGTCAGACGAGAACAATATGTATCTGGGACCAGTGGTGGCAGCGCAACAAGTCCTAGACCCTTCCCTTCAGACCAGTTTTCCTCGGAAAGAAAAGAAGTGGGGGCACATCCGCTACAACCAAGTCTTCAGGAGTCTAATCCCAGGGTCTAGGTATAGGTTTACCTCTCAAGATGTTACGGGTAAGGTCATTTTTTATTTTTAGTTTATAAAGTATACATGTATTATGTATTAGGGACTTATCAAGGTTGCCATTAATCTCATGTTAGGTGGCAAAAAATTTATGAGAATTCCAACCATAGGGCTGGCTTTTCACTCGTGGATGGACCCTAAGGGGTCTTACTCTTTGTAAGTGAGCACGGCTGCACCTCTCTCCCACAATCAAAACATCCAGACAGTTTTTAGCACTGGGTTAAAAGCCCAAGAAGCATTTCTGTATAATAAACTCAACTTTGAAGCATCTTTACTGAGCAGCAGATGTAAAATTTGCTACAATCACTGTATGTTTTACAGTTAAATTAATGACATTTTCCATTTCCACAAAAATTTAAGACCCCTGTCAGAATATTGAAAATTCAAATTTTTTCCAGAACAGTCCTTACTACTAGGGGTGCAAGGAAACATAAAATTGTGAACTGAATCAATTTGCAAACCAGATCAATTCATGAATCGACTTGGTTTAAAAAAGCTTTTTCAATCTTCATGCTAAATATTATGCCAGTATGAATATCAATGTCTTACTAATATATCAGGCATTTAAAGAAAAATTTAAAAATTTGTAAGCAGGAAGTTGTAACTCAATAAAAGCCTTTCTCAGATTATAGCACCTCTTTTGATGTTTTTTACATGAAACAGCTTGTCACTGTTAAATGCCATATTATGATATATCTGTTTATATTTTAGAAAAAGGCGTAGTAAAATTTGAGCCTTTAGCTCAAACACATTTATCCCAATGAGTAAATAAAAGGTCCATGTTCCCACAAGCCTATTTATATCTTAGGAATAATGCTCATTTCTATTTATATTCTTTACTATGTCCCTTATTTATACATAAAATTTCAACACAGCATGGACACTTTCAACACAGCATGGATAAAGATAACATCTTACTCCTTATAGGAGCATTTCTTCATGCATAGACTAAAACAGGGGGGGGGGGGGGGGGAGACAGACGCATCAACTATTGAATTTATCCCTTATCAGCATATACCCAGTGGACTAATTCTCTGGGGACACATCAAAGACCGGTGTAGCGCCAGATTTTACACCCCACATAAAATGCATGGGGGTGTAATATATGGCAAGTGAACTTGCCATATTTTACACTCCTTGCCATATTCTACACCCCCTTGCCATATTTTACACCCCTTTGTGGAATTTTTTACAGTTGCTATATTTATGAAATAAGTGAAGTTCAACAGCTACAAACAGCCACAAATTAAACATTAAAACTAAAAGACAATAATTCCTTTGCTTACAAATTGTTAAACATTTTAAAAATATTTGCTGGCCCATCTAAATAATAATAGATCTACATTTTTTAAATATTTGATGGCACATCTAATTAATAATAGCTAATTATTATCCAGTGACTTTTCAGTTAATTCACAAATGTCTAAGATTAATAAACCGAATGAAATAAAATATATATAGTGTTAATACAGTGGGACAAAATCATTTCTATATATTTTCCTTTCATATGAGAGGCCAAACCATTGTTGTTGATTTGTATTCACTAGGCTAGTCCCTAATTGCAATTATCCCTATTGTTGTCTCAAGTCACCACAGCTCTTTGATTAGAATCTTACCAATAGATGTGCAACCATGTACAAGGCTTTAAGCTAACTGTGGCCTCTCACCTGGGGTTAGTGAGTGATTAGTCAATTAGATAACCTATGCATTGTCTCTTTTGGTTGGATTTATATCACATAATGAACTAAATGGGGCCATTAACCAACTTAGCTGTGGCTTATCATCTAGAAGCTAGAAATTAGATGGGATTTCTTACTTGTCACCCTATTTGGATTTGGCTTCTTCTTCTATGTTAGTGTAATTTCATTTTAGCTGTGACTTGTCCTTAGTTATGTTACCAGGATTACCAGATGGGACATGAACAAGCAAAAATGACATATGTACATAAATTAATTGAACTGTTGTAATATATGAGTAATTCCCATGAATATTGAAATGTATTTTATGATATCTGAGCACATTGAATGTTACTGTATCTCACAGTATTTTATTAACAATGGTATTTTACAATTTTCTATCTAATAATAATGGTATACTAAAATTCTTCAAGAATGCTTTTTACTCTAAATATAATATAAACCATACAAGCTTGTGTAAATGAAAGGAATTTATGTAACATTATCATGGAGGAGTTGTATCTCCCAAAAACAGCTTAAAACAGGTTTTTCAACAATACTTATTAATCCTGTTAGCTTGGCTAGTCACTCAACCACAAGTGAAACAAATTAAGTTCAAAAGAATGCTAAAAGAAAAGGCAAAGCTAAGACTAATCCATTTACCAAGTCAAATATACATAGCCAAACAAATCAAGTTAAGAGTCAATAGACGTATCATAATCTAATGGAGTTTCTGTCATACCCCAAAAGTGAAACAAATCAAGTTCTAAGCAGTGGTTAGACAATAGACAATTTCCAAAGTCAATTGCAATCTAACCATTAAAGGGTTTGCTCCTAATCCCCCATTGATTTGCTCTGTATGGACTAGTAGGGGGTGTAACGTTTGGTGGGGGTGTAAAATATGGCAGCTATATATTACACCCCCTTAATCCCCCATTGTTAGGGGTGTAAAATATGATTGCCATATAATGCACCCCCTAAAAGATCAAAGAAAGGGTGTAAAATATGGCAGGGGTGTAAAATATGGCGTTACACCGGTAATTATGTATGTTTGCATTGCTGAGTTATTAGTTTACTGCAGAAGAATGGGAGTCAGAAGTGATAATGAACTGAAAGTGGGAATTTATAAATGTGTCATTATCAAACTGATGCACTGAAATAAGTTTGTAAATATTTGGACCCAGTTTTTTACAATAAAACAAGCATAATTTGATGGATATCATAATTTTAAATGACAACAAAATAGGAAGGTATTTTGCCTGCTTATATAGTGTGTATAAGTTGTGAGTGCAATTTCAAAAAGTTACACCCTTTGCACTAAGATATGAAAATAACATAAAGATAATGACATCATTAATATTGAAATATTAAAAGAGAAATTGCAATCTATGACCCCACTGTGACCAGCTATTAAGACTCTCCACATATGGTTTCCCACTACCTCTTAAAATTGTAAAGCTGTAAAACCAATAATAAAGAAGATATGAGGCAAAAACAGAAAAATTGATATTTCATGACCTCAGTTTGACTCATAAGAGGGGGTCAGAGGGTTAATTTGACCAGCTACCTAGACTCTCCACGAATTCCAACTACCTGTTAATACATTCTAAAGTTGTAAAACAAAAATCCAAAGGGCGTATGAGGCAAAAACACAAAATCAGCTATTTTATTATCCCAGTTTGACCCATAGGGGGGGGGGCTATCTAGACTCTTCATATAAGGTTTCCCAATACCTCTTAAAACATTCTAAACCTCTAAAAGCAAGAATAAAGGAGATATAAGGCAGAAACACAAAAACGACTATTTTATGACCCCAGTTTAACCCATAAGGGCTCAAGGGGTAAATCTGATCGGCTACCTTGACTCTTCACACATGGTTTCCCAATACCTCTTAACACATTCTAAAGCTCTAAAACCAATAATAAAGGAGATATAAGGAAAAATGTCAAAATTGGCTATTTTAAGACCCATTTGACCCCTACAGGGGGGTTGGGGGGAGGGGAATTGGACTTGCTTTCTAGACACTCTACATATGGTTTCCTACTACCTCCCAATACATTTTATGTCTCTAAATGCAATACTTAAGTACATAATAGGGGGTTCACATGAATTTTAAGCTTTCTGGTTGGTACCTGTGAGAAAATCGCTCATAAATCAGTCATTTTTCATTGGATCACTCCCAAAATCTAATCACCTCGCGTTTTCGATAATATGAATATGTGTGTTTAATTACAAGCCTCTGCGGTAAGTAGATTTTGCTGAGCGGCGATGATGGGCGGGTGTACCCAAAAAACTATTTTTTGATCATGTGACCTTGATAAAGATCAAAGGTGAAATTTAAGCATGTGTAAACATTTTCCCACACCCAAGGTATATAATTGCCAGATACGGTTAAAAAGCTTCTAATAATAAGGGAGATATTCAAGGGAGACCACAATGCGGCGGCGGCGAGGAAACTGACGCGAAAACAAATGAGCGCCCTTTTCAAGGACACTTAATTATCTTGCTAACGGTGCAAGATAGAGCAATTTCGGCGATAAGCAAGTCATTTACCTACTTTTGGGTGATCTACCATATGGTGAAGTTGCGGAACTGTAGCTCTTTGGATAGCTGATTAATAGCTACTAAAATAAGCAAATGTCTTTTATCTCTAAAAGTATTACAGATATGCAATTTCTTCTAAATAAGTCGTTCACCTACTTTTCGCTGATCTACCACATAGTGAAGTTTCAGGTCTATAGCTCTTTGCATAATTGAGTAATAGCTACTAAATTGAGTAAATGTATTTTATCTCTAAAAGTATTGCACACAGGCAATTTCATCTAAATAAGTCATTTATCTACTTATGGGTGATCTACCACATTGTGAAATTCCAGAACTGTAGCTTTTTGCATAGCTGAGTAATAGCTACTAAAATGAGTAAATATATTTTTCTTTAAAAGTATAGAACATGGGCAATTGCTTCCAAATAAGTCCTTCACCTACCACATAGTGAAGTTGCAGAACTGTAGCTCTTTGGGTGGCAGAGTAATAGCCACTAAAATCAGTAAATGCCTGTTATCTCTGAAAGTATTGCAGTCAAACATTAAAGTGCCTCTTGTTACTTGGTAGGGACATTGGTTAAGGAGTGTAGGTGTGCAAGGTCATGGTGTGACCTCGAGTTCACCTTTAAACCTTACTCTAGTGACCTTGACCTATAAAATATTCTCTGGGCTATATCTCGGAAACTGAAGGTGCAGGAAGTTGATACTTGGTAGGGACATTGGTTGGGGGTTGTAGATGTGCAACATCATGGTGTGATCTTGACTTGACATTTGACCTTGTTGCAGTGACCATGAATTTTAAAATCTTGTCCGGGCTATTTCTTGGAATCTGTTAGGTGTAGAAGGTCGACACTTGGTAGGGAATAGGTTAGTGGGGTGTAGGTGTGCATCATGATGTGACCTTTAACTTTGGCTCTGCCAATGTGTGTTCACCTGCCATATTTGAAACATGTTTCTCTTATGACAAAGACATATTGATTGCTGTAACTTATTATTACATGTACTTTTACATAATTGTTCCATTTCCATTGATAGCTATTCTCCAATTAATAAACTTTACAGCTTCATCATATTTAGTTTACTGATTAATGTTGTCATCTTGCTATTGAATTGTCTTGTTTTAATACTTTATCTTTACATACATTTTCTTTCTCTTAGACGTAATTTTCTCTACTTAAACATTATTTGGACCTTTATGTAAATGACACTGCTCTGAAGGTATCACGATCTTTGTACCGTATCATTACTTCTACATCTTATGGTGTTGAAAATTTTTTCCCCAGGCTGTGGGGTACGGGCATATCTGATGCTATTTTTCAAAATGTTTTCCCCAAGTATATAATCCCAGTCAAAGAGGGCTATGTTCCAGTCTGACAAAATTGAGGCAGGGCAATTTCCATACACCAATTTCAACAATGAACTACTCTGGCCAATTAAATATTTTAAATTTAACTAAAATCTGCTAGTTTTTCCCATTTTAAACTGAATTCATTTTGATTTGGTATTTACAAATTTATCAGAAACTGGGAATAAAAAAAATCAGAGTCCTAAAGTAAAAGTTACAGAACAGAGCCTAGGTAGACCCTTGGAAGAGACCTTGCCAAAGCTCAAATTTTCCCCATAGATCACATACAGTACAGATCTTGTACATGACTGAAACCAGTATATCCCCCCACTTTCATCTTGAAATACATTACGAGATGGTGGAAGGTCTTGAAATCCTGACATAACCTATCAAAACAATTTTTTTATCATTTGCACCACACATTAAATTCTTCCCTCTTAATTCCATGATATTTCAAAGATTTTCAATTGTTTTTTTTCTCAATGGGTATCAATTAACTTCAGACTGAGTCTTGACATAACATTTGTCTCAAATCTAACACTGATGGGAGGGTGATTAAAGATTTATGTTTATGTTTCATGCAACCATGTGAAAACATGACTACTTTGTTTTAGCGGAAATTTATTTTATCAGTTTGAACTTCGACAACTTTTGGCTGAGAATTAAGTCCTTGTGTGAATCTGGCCGCTGTGGTTCTGAATAAAGAGAGACATTTTTCACCTGACCTAATTTATTTGAAACTATGTTTCTACAACAACCATTCACTTTCACCAATAGCAATAAACTGAACGATATCGTGGTACAGGATATTCCAGTATTTTGGTTATATGCCATAGTTTGTACTATTATTTTTAAAATATGGCCCAAGTACTTGTTATTTTGTAACATCAATAATCTTGAGTCTCTATTTTATTACAATGGATAGTGGATCAATGCCCATTTTTCCCAGACTTTGACACCTTTGTCTCTTTTGGTATTACTTATGGCTAAGCTTCAAAATCATGCAAATAAATCCAGCTGGCTCGCCTAAGTTTTGGGGACTTGAAAGTTTCATGAAAAAAGGATACTGATGGCAAGATTAAATATTTGATACAAAACACAAATATAAATTCACACAGAACATATAAAAATATAAGACTTGCACAGTGACAAAGATCTATTTTATCTTGACTGTAAAACTTGTACAATAAATGCCACTTTTTTGTCCATAGACCACCCACAAGAAGATATCAATCCCAACACTGACCTGTACCACAAATATATTTGCTATCAAAGAATTGCCTACCAGAAAAAAATATATATATACAATTTTTTCAAATATATTGTGACATTTCAAAAATAACAACCAAAGCTTCAGGAAATACAAACCTTATTGTTTCTTTAATTTAAACACAAACTTCTGACAATGCAATTCTTACTTTCGTTAAGTATATGAAAGCTATTTAAAAAAGTGCTTAAAAACTAGAAGTATTTACTGATTTTTACACATTTAATTACTTGTATATCCTCACAGACAAACTGCCTCAAATGTTTTATTTTTCCTTGAAGCTTTCAAGTAAATCAGACTATCAAAAGTACCACATTTGGCATTTAAGTACTTCATTGTTAATTGTTACTAAATTTTGTATAAACAAACTGAACACTGCATTCATAGCATTCTTTCATATATTTCGTTATCAAATAACAGCTCTATCAGTAATTATCTCAATACAATACACGTTTTTCTTAAAAGTTAATAAAGGCTGTGGCTTAAAATATTCACAAATTTCAGTACAACTGACGAGGGACCCTTTCAAAGTCCTCCCAGTATCTCACTAATTTTATAATGTTGTGCCAACACCAAGCAGCGAGATGTGTGAAATTCACTACAAGATAGTGGTAAGGACAGCAAAACCAGAGAGGTGGTTTCTATTTGATAAATATAAACAACAAATCTGGTTACAGACGTCCAAGAACTGGTTCCGAAGTCAGATACTTCACATGAAAAGTCTAAGCTATTGCACGGAAACGCTTAATAATGTGTACTTGTGTTATATTTTGTCAAGATACATTGAAATAATATCCAAAACTTCAAATTTTAATGATAAATAAATGTACACTCATTTGAACAAATCAGTTTTTCTGTAACAGTAATACTAGGACACTCCCCGTGAGATTATTTTTAATAACTAAATCAATATTCACAGAAATATTACATCAGACAAGATCAGCTACCACTGAGAGTCACACAAATCATATCTCTGATCTGAATTTCCCATCATTAAATGAATGACAAGGCAAGGGGGTTCTCAATGGTGCTCTTGACATACTCTGGTGAATTTCACACTTCTCACTCTAGTTCACTGTTCAAGCCATCACTCCAAGTCCTCCTCTACAAGACCAGAAGATCCTGTCAGGTCAGGTGCCGCCGACCTCTGCAAGGCTGCCATGCCCAAATACTGGTAAAACAAAAACTCGGCAATAACATTGATATCCAGTGTTAAAGACTTAAACAAAAATACCAATGTAGTGTCCAATTAAAAACTGAAAAACAATGATATATGGCCTGAAATTTAAATCCCAAAGTCTAGAGGTCAAAGACCATTCAAAATCACTCACTCCTACGTCAAACGTGAGTCTAAAGTAAATATCCCAACATACACAGGGCAAGTGCTACATAACCAATATAAAACTTCTGTGAATATCAAGGTTTATACAGTATTTCACTGTTAGGGAGATGATAATTATGTAAATAACTCAGCTGCCAGGTGGGTTTGTTTATTCGTGTAAATATGTCAAAAATGAAACTTGTAGGTTTCTTATTAATGTTTCCCTTTAATTGACAGCTGACATAAAAATTACTACGAACCTGGTTAAGATGTCCCTGTTTGACTTCAACTATTGGAAGATACCAACAAAATTCATTAAAATTTGTTGCAAAGATCTATTGGTATACCCATACCAAACTTAAAAGGTGTACATAAAATATGTCTATCCTTCATCAACCAGAGTCCGATCCATTACACATCCCGGTCTAAATAGTTTTTAATATCAGACTTATGCATGTCTTTGTGCCAAAACTACACACAGAAGTTATATATTCTTTAAAAAAGTGTTCTAAAATGTTTCATATTTTTATAGCTAAAACATAGTGTTCAATTTTTATAATGCCCTGGAAATAGGTACAACAATCATAAGTTATGGTGTATGAAAGGCAATCTCTGAGGAAGATACAAAGCCTTTTCAGTGAGCAAACACAGTTTGTAGCAGGGGTCAAAGGTCAAATCAGACCTTTCTATAAGATTCCCTGCCATGATTATCTATAAGTTGATTCAACATTTTCAACAACTACATCCAATAAATTAGGAGGATCAAATGAATGTATCCAAATATAGTGAAAATGCTAACATACCACTGTTTGAAGGCCAGTCATGACCTTGAAGAAAAAAGGGATTAAAGGTAAAATATGTGACTGCTTAAAGGGAACATATATATGTGTTACATATATCAGCCACAGGATGATCTGTCCTGAATCAGGCCAAAAGATGAGGCAATGTACTGAAATTCACCTTTAGAAAAATGGCATTAGTCTTATAATGGAAGGCCAAGGCCATAAAAAAAGACTCGGAGGCTTTGTGCGTACATACACATGCTAAGGCGACACCGGGTATTCTCCTTGAAAGAACCAATCCGAATTCGGGTAACTGTGTTTTAGTTGTCACCCGGTGGAAGTAGCAGAGAAGCAAACATGGCGGATGATGTAAACAAACCGCTACGAAAAATAATGTTATATATCAGTATAAATAAGGAAAACTAGAGGAATGCTTTTGCTAACAAAAGCGAAGCGTCCCTTAAAGTTTAAAATGCTTTGTGGTTTTAATAAGCATGCTGTAAAGCTAAGAATGCACAAAGCTGCACTGTATGCTTTCCCAATACCTCTTAACACATTCTGAAGCTATAAAAGCAATGATAAGGGAGTTATAAGGCAAAAACTCCAAAGCAGCTATTTATGACCCCAGTTTGGCCCATAAGGGATGGTCGGGCGGTAAAACTGACCGGCTATTTAGACTCTCCACATATGCTTTCCCAATACCTCTTAATACATTCTGAAGATCTAAAAGCAACAATAAAGGAGATATAAGGCAAAACTCCAAAGCAACTATTTTATGACCCCAGTTTGACCCATAAAGGGGGGTCGGGGGATAAAACTGACCGGCTATTTAGATTCTCCACATATGCTTTCCCAATACCTCTTAATACATTCTGAAGCTATAAAAGCAACGATAAAGGAGATATAAGGCAAAACTCCAAAGCAACTATTTTATTACCCCAGTTTGACCCATAAGGGGGGGTTGGGGGATAAAACTGACCGGCTATTTAGATTCTCCACATATGTTTTCCCAATACCTCTTAATACATTCTGAAGCTATAAAAGCAACGATAAAGGAGATATAAGGCAAAAACTCAAAATCGGCTATTTTATGACCCCAGTTTGACCCATAAGGGGGGGTCGGGGGGTAAAACTGACCGGCTATTTACACTCTCCATATATGCTTTCCCAATACCTCTTAATACATTCTGAAGCTATAAAAGCAACAATAAAGGAGTTATAAGGCAAAAACTCCAAAGCAGCTATTTATGACCCCAGTTTGGCCCATAAGGGGGGGTCGGGGGGTAAAACTGACCGGCTATTTAGACTCTCCACATATGCTTTCCCAATACCTCTTAATATATTCTGAAGCTATAAAAGTAACAAAGGAGATATAAGGCAAAAACTCAAAATCGGCTATTTTATGACCCCCGTTTGACCCATAAGGGGGGGGGGGGTCGGGGGGTAAAACTGACCGGCTATTTAGACTCTCCATATATGCTTTCCCAATACCTCTTAATACATTCTGACGCTATAAAAGCAACAATAAAGGAGATATAAGGCAAAAACTCAAAATCAGCTATTTTATGACCCCAGTTTGACCCACAAGGGGGGGCCGTGGGGTAAAACTGATTTAGACTATTTTAGACTCTCCACATATGGTTTCCTATTACCTCCCAGTACATTTTATAGCTCTAAATGCAATACTTAAGAAGATAATAGGGGGTTGGCCTAAATTTAAGGCTTTCAGATTGGAAGGTGTCAGAAAATCACTCATAAATGAGACATTTTTCAAGGGATTGCTCCCAAAATCTAATCAGCTCGCGTTTTCGATAGTATGAACAGGTGTGTCAAATTATAAGGCTGTGTAGCAAGTAGTTTTTCCTGAACTGCAATGACGGGGGGGGTGTACTTCAAAAAATTGTTTTTGATCATGTGACCTTCATAAAGGTCAAAGGTCAAATTTAAGCATGCAGAAAAATTTTCCCACGCCTAAGGTATATAACTGCCAAATATGGTTTCAAACCTTCTAATAATAAGGGAGATATTCAAGGGAGACCATAATGCGACGGCGGTGGCGGCGGCGGCGAGGAAACTGAGGCGAAAACAAATAAGTGCCCTTTCAGGGACGCTTAATTATGTGAAAAACTAATGTTAGTTGAAGAAATCTGACAGAATACTAAGGTTTGTCGAAGTATTTTCATTAGGCGTATTCCGGTGGTACTTATTTCTCTAAACCACGCCCACCTGCGCAGTGGATAAAATAATTATTGCAATAAGTACCACCAGAATGAAATAAGTAAGTACTGGGTATATAAAATGGCGGCAAATGATCCTATTGGTAGTTCTGTTCTTAAAGTGTAAACAAACCTTGGACAGCACATAAACAAATGCACATGGTTGGCAAAAATAGGTGAATTTTGTGTCTCCATCTGCATAACTAAAATGACTATATCTGAAAATACTTCACAGATTTCTACCAAATAAAAAGCAACAGAAAAAATAAAAAATTTCCTTTGAAGTGAAACTAGAAATATTGTTTATATTTGTAAATTTTCAGTTATGCTCATATTTGTGGTGTTTGTAATAAAGTATTGTAAATATGTCTCAATGATTGTAGAGTGATCACATGACCTATTCACCAAAGAAATCTGGCGAGATATGTCTATCACTTCAATACTTATTTTAGTCATTGGAAAGTACCACCGGAAGACAAATAAATAAGTATTGTGAACAAAAATAAGTATTGAAGTGACCACCGGAATACGCCTATTGATTTACGCTATATTTAATATTTTTTTCGGTTACCTGCTTCGCCACTTTGTACTCGGTTTCCCAAAGAATTCAGACCGGTTTCGGGTAACCGGGTAACCTATCACAGCGTCAACACATACCAATTTGAAAGATCCACATGAAATATTGAAATTAGTTCACAAGAAAGGAAATCTCTGTGGCATCAGTGCAGTGTGAGAAATTCATTGCAAAGCAGTGGTGGCCCGATAGGGCCACAAGGTTCTGAAGTTCAGTGGCCCCTATTAAAACTTGATGGCCCAAATTTTTTAAAAACTAATTAACACTTTAGTTTTCTAACAAACTGTCTTTTTAATTTATTAAAAGTGACAAGTCAAAAGATACAAAAGTGATTTATGTTAAATTTCTTTATTTAACTTCAAGCTTGAATACAAATTATACAAGATGCACTCAGAGAGAGCAAAACGCTCGACTCCATGTGACCAGTCTCTCAAGTGATATAAAGTATTGTAAAGAAGACAATAAAATAAAACCAAACATGTAAATTAATTTTTGAAGAAATATCAAGTAGAAAGCTAAAGTCATTAAAAATGCATTTAAATGGGACCCCTGAAAACTCCTGATTATTTTTTAAATGCCTTCCTTTCGTGACACAAAAAATATATAAAATAAAAACCAACACCACTTTTGTGCACACTACTCCAAAGAAAAATGTCTCACTAAAATTTTGTATGATTTAGATTTTTATTAACTTTAGATAATTTTTTGTAGAACTAAAAAAATAAACTAGCAATATATTTTATGTTTTTACTTTTTTTAACTGTCAAACATTGCACTAATTGAAAATTTAAAGAAACTGTTACTTGAAAAAGTAAATCATACAAATTAATCTGCTTGTTTTTTGGTTTGATGTGTATTCCATTATGTCCTCATGCATAACGGTTAAGTATTGTTTTTTTGTCCCGATAGATGGGCATATTTACTTTTTTTTTCATTCAACTTTGACAACTTTTCACCCGTAACTAAGGGCCTAGGAATATGAAACAAGAACTTAATATATTGGCATGTATTATGTTTGAGTAAATGAATAGTTTTTCTGCATAAGTTGTGTTGCTTGTGTGTTGTGTTAAGGATTATATTCTCATATGAAGTGACTCCAGTATAACGAACTGTAAACAAAGCTCAGTATCATCTGAAATATGAAGAAAAATTTTGTGCCAGTCCCAGAGCCAACAATGCCAAATCAACATTGATCTGTGGTTTTATTTCCCTCCTCAAGTACAAGTGTATACATATTACATACATACATAGGATTTTGTTTCTCACACAAAGAGGAGTTGTGGGGGGAGAGAGAGAGAGACTGAATGTGGGGAAAAAATCAATAGTTCACACTGGGTGGATTAGATTGGGTCGTTTTCTATCCCAAAACACAAAGGATTTCTTTAATGAGAATAAGAAAAATAGAAATAAAATTGTTTTGATGCAAATGATAAGAAATATCTCTGTTTCCAGAAATAGTAGGAATGCCAATGTAATAAAAAGTAACATTTATTACATGGCAAGGGCTATATAATGCACATGTAAAAGTTCAGGAGTCAGTGGTATTTGTTTAGTCTTAAATAACACCTATAGAGATAACTAGAGGATCGCTCGCAAAAAAAAAAAGATAATGTTTTTGCATAGCAAAAACAAAGCGTCCCGAAAAGGATATAAAGGTGAGTGCTAAAGTATTAAGAAAATGCTTCGTTTCTAGCCTTATACTGTTGTGGCAACCAAAGTCAGCGCAGTCTGCTCTATCTAGCACGGTTTTCAAGATATAAGCATTTTTGAGTTTTGCAAAAAATAAAAAAGTTAAAAATGTCCGCTATATTTGGCGAGACAAAAATATTTTGAAAATTGGCATGGCTACTCTGCAGAGATACCCAGCAGGTCCAAAATTTTGTTGAGTTCGCTCCATATAGCACGGTTTTCGAGATATAAGCATTTTTGTGTTTTGCAAAAACTTTGAAAATTCAAAATGGCCACCATTTTTGGGGAGACAAAAATTTTTGTCAAGACCACTGCCACGGTGTGTATCTCCCGCCGAGCATTAAAGCAGAAGAAATAGCTTTTCTGAGATAAGAAAGCTCTCCCAAAAGTAGGTGAATGAGTTATTTGAGAAAAATTGGCTATCTGCAATACTTTTAGAGATAATTCGCATTTACTCATTTTCAGTAGGTGAGTAATTAGCTATGGGTCTGAAACTTCACCAAGTGAAAGCCCTGCCAAAAGTAGGTGAATGAGTTATTTGAGAAAAATTGGCTATCTGCAATACTTTTAGAGATAATTCGCATTTACTCATTTTGAGTAGGTGAGTAATTAGCTATGGGTCTGAAACTTCACAGAGTGAAAGCTCTCCCAAAAGTAGGTGAATGATTAATTTGACAAAAATTGGCTATCTGCAATACTTTTAGAGATAATTCGCATTTACTCATTTTGAGTAGATGAGTAATTAGCTATGGGTCTGAAACTTCACCAAGTGAAAGCTCTCCCAAAAGTAGGTGAATGAGTTATTTGAGAAAAATTGGCTATCTGCAATACTTTTAGAGATAATTCGCATTTACTCATTTTGAGTAGGTGAGTAATTAGCTATGGGTCTGAAACTTCACCAAGTGAAAGCTCTCCCAAAAGTAGGTGAATGATTTATTTGAGAAAAATTGGCTATCTGCAATACTTTTAGAGATAATTCGCATTTACTCATTTTGAGTAGGTGAGTAATTAGCTATGGGTCTGAAACTTCACAGTGAGAAAGCTCTCCCACAAGTAGGTGAATGAGTTATTTGATAAAAATTGGGTATCCGCAATACTTTTACAGATAATTCGCATTTACTCATTTTGAGTAGGTCAGTAATTAGCTATGGGTCTGAAACTTCACCAAGTGAAAGCTCTCCCAAAAGTAGGTGAATGAGTTATTTGAGAAAAATTGGCTATCTGCAATACTTTTAGAGATAATTCACATTTACTCATTTTGAGTAGGTGAGTAATTAGCTATGGGTCTGAAACTTCACCAAGTGAAAGCTCTGCCAAAAGTAGGTGAATGAGTTATTTGAGAAAAATTGGCTATCTGCAATACTTTTAGAGATAATTCGCATTTACTCATTTTGAGTAGGTGAGTAATTAGCTATGGGTCTGAAACTTCACCAAGTGAAAGCTCTCCCAAAAGTAGGTGAATGAGTTATTTGAGAAAAATTGGCTATCTGCAATACTTTTAGAGATAATTCGCATTTACTCATTTTGAGTAGGTGAGTAATTAGCTATGGGTCTGAAACTTCACCAAGTGAAAGCTCTCCCAAAAGTAGGTGAATGATTAATTTGACAAAAATTGGCTATCTGCAATACTTTTAGAGATAATTCGCATTTACTCATTTTGAGTAGGTGAGTAATTAGCTATGGGTCTGAAACTTCACCAAGTGAAAGCTCTCCCAAAAGTAGGTGAATGAGTTATTTGAGAAAAATTGGCTATCTGCAATACTTTTAGAGATAATTCGCATTTACTCATTTTGAGTAGGTGAGTAATTAGCTATGGGTCTGAAACTTCACCATGTGAAAGCTCTCCCACAAGTAGATGAATGAGTTATTTGATAAAAATTGGGTATCCGCAATACTTTTAGAGATAATTCGCATTTACTCATTTTGAGTAGGTGAGTAATTAGCTATGGGTCTGAAACTTCACCAAGTGAAAGCTCTCCCAAAAGTAGGTGAATGATTTATTTGAGAAAAATTGGCTATCTGCAATACTTTTAGAGATAATTCGCATTTACTCATTTTGAGTAGGTGAGTAATTAGCTATGGGTCTGAAACTTCACAGTGTGAAAGCTCTCCCACAAGTAGGTGAATGAGTTATTTGATAAAAATTGGGTATCCGCAATACTTTTACAGATAATTCGCATTTACTCATTTTGAGTAGGTGAGTAATTAGCTATGGGTCTGAAACTTCACCAAGTGAAAGCTCTCCCAAAAGTAGGTGAATGATTTATTTGAGAAAAATTGGCTATCTGCAATACTTTTAGAGATAATTCGCATTTACTCATTTTGAGTAGGTGAGTAATTAGCTATGGGTCTGAAACTTCACAGAGTGAAAGCTCTCCCAAAAGTAGGTGAATGAGTTATTTGAGAAAAATTGGCTATCTGCAATACTTTTAGAGATAATTCGCATTTACTCATTTTGAGTAGGTGAGTAATTAGCTATGGGTCTGAAACTTCACCAAGTGAAAGCTCTCCCAAAAGTAGGTGAATGATTAATTTGACAAAAATTGGCTATCTGCAATACTTTTAGAGATAATTCGCATTTACTCATTTTGAGTAGGTGAGTAATTAGCTATGGGTCTGAAACTTCACCAAGTGAAAGCTCTCCCAAAAGTAGGTGAATGAGTTATTTGAGAAAAATTGGCTATCTGCAATACTTTTAGAGATAATTCGCATTTACTCATTTTGAGTAGGTGAGTAATTAGCTATGGGTCTGAAACTTCACCATGTGAAAGCTCTCCCACAAGTAGATGAATGAGTTATTTGATAAAAATTGGGTATCCGCAATACTTTTACAGATAATTCGCATTTACTCATTTTGAGTAGGTGAGTAATTAGCTATGGGTCTGAAACTTCCCCATGTGAAAGCTCTCCCAAAAGTAGATGAATGAGTTATTTGAGAAAAATTGGCTATCTGCAATACTTTTAAGAGATAATTCGCATTTACTCATTTTGAGTAGGTGAGTAATCATCTACGGGTCTGAAACTTCACCATGTGAAAGCTCTCCCAAAAGTACATGAATGAGTTATTTGATAAAAATTGGGTATCCGCAATAGTTTTTGAGATAATTAGCATTTACTCATTTTGAGTAGGTGAGTAATTAGCTACGGGTCTGAAACTTCACCAAGTGAAAGCTCTTCCAAAAGTAGGTGAATGAGTTATTTGAGAAAAATTGGCCATCTGCAATACTTTTAGAGGTAATTCGCATTTACTCTTTTTGAGTAGGTGAGCAATTAGCTATGGGTCTGAAACTTCACCAAGTGAAAGCTCTTTGGGATAGCTGCTCTGCAGAGATACCCTGAAGATAAAAAATTTTGTCGAAATCGCTCTATGTAGCACGGTTTTCGAAATATTAGCATTTTTGTGTTTTGCAATTTTGGCGCAAAAATTCGAAAATTCAAAATGGCCGCCATTTTTGGCAAGAGAAAATTTTTTTTGAAAATTGGCATGGCTACTCTGCAGAGATACCCTGTGGGTCAAAAATTTCGTCGAAATCGCTCTATCTAGCAGGGTTTTCGAGATATAAGCATTTTTATGTTTTGCAATTTTTGCGAAAAATTCGAAAATTCAAAATGGCCGCCATTTTTGGCGAGACAAAATTTTTTTGAAAATTGGCATGGCTACTCTGCAGATGTACCCTGTGATTCAAAAATTTCGTCGAAATTGCTCTATCTTGCAGGGTTTTCGAGATATAAGCATTTTTATGTTTTGCAATTTTTGCGAAAAATTCGAAAATTCAAAATGGCCACCATTTTTGGCGAGACAAAAATTTTTTCAAAATTGGGATAACTACTCTGCAGAGATACCCTGCGGGTCAAAAATTTCGTCGAAATCACTCTATCTAGCACGGTTTTCGAGATATAGGCATTTTTGTGTTTTGCAATTTTTGCGAAAATTTCGAAAATTCAAAATGGCCGCCATTTTTGGCGAGACAAAAATTTTTTGAAAATTGGGAAAACTACTCCGCAGAGATACCCTGTGGGTTAAAAATTTCGTCGAAATCGCTCTATCTAGCACGGTTTTCGAGATATAAGCATTTTTGTGTTTTCCTTATTTGGAAAATTCGTAATGATTAATTAATCATTAATTACTCGGCCATTTCTTGACCAATCAATGCCAAAATCTAATGATTTCCAGATTTTAATAGAATGAATGTATTTGCCAAGTTTCAGGTGAATTGATAAAATTCCTTTCAAGTTATCATCCGGACAAGCTTCCCCATCGAAAAAAAGACATTTTTGGTCATGTGACCTCTCTGATTGGTTGAAATGTCACTGCAGCATATTCAAAAAAATTCCCCAAGGCTACTGCCTAAACCTGCCAAATTTGAAAAGAATCCGCCTAACGGTTACAGAGTTATAAGGAAAACAAAATGCGGAGCCGGCGGAGCCGCCGGAGCCTGAAGCTCTCCCATACACGGACGCTTAATAAAAGTGAAATTTATGTTTTGGAATGAACATTTCCCTCTTACACAGCAGTTGCATCATTACTAGAAAAAAACTGACAGCATTTAGTGTAAATAACAAATTTAAGTACAGGATAACCAGCTTCCAAAAATAACCAGTTCCCCAATCTAACCTCCCTGCTGTCTTCCCTGAAATTTCATACACCAGTCACTGCCTAGCTTTAACATGTTAGGGGGGAGGTATGTTGGCCTGTGTGTTAAAGACACAACAGAGAAACAGTGTCAGCTAATTAAGGGTGAACTCAATCTGGAATATGCAAAACAATGCATAATTAACGACTTAGCCATGGGGAAAGAAAACCAATTTTTAAACAAGAGGAGAGTGCCCGTGAACGGGCACTGTGTCAGCTGACTGAATGTTTTTGATTTGTGATGGTGATAATGAGAGGAAAGCATAATTATCAGGGAAAGGGCTGTACAGAAATACAGTAAATGGTAACTGAACAGCATGTTCGAAAGATATTCCGAAGCTGACAGAAAAAAAGGACAAAAAAGTTGTGCCCTGCAAATGGTATTATGAAATAAAGTAACAAGGTAATTGTTTAAGTGTAAAAAGTAGGTTAAAAATATTTAAAGAAATACTATAAATGCAATATCCTCGTTCGACCATGAAGAAGGGGTCCAAAGGTCAAATCTGACCATACCAAAAGATTCCCAGCCAAAGAATTTAGGATGGTTTACCATCCCAAACCTCTCGGACCAATAATAAATCAGTCATAGGCACTTTTTAAGTTTGCCTATCCTTGTTTGACCTTGACGGAGGGGTCCAAGGTCAAATCCGACCACACAAAAAAATTCCCAGCCCATGATTTCCTGTAGCTTGTTTACCATCCCAAACCTGTAGGACCAATAATAAGCGAGTTCTAAGCAATTGTAAGTTTGGCTATCCTCAATTGACCTTGAAGGAGGGGTCCCAGGTCAAATCTGACCACACCAAAAGAATCCCAGCCCATGATTTCCTATATGTTGGTTTACCATCCCAAACCTCCAAGACCAATAATACGCGAGTTATAAGCACTTTAAGTTTGGCTATCTTCGTTTGACCTGGAAGGAGGGGTCTAAGGTGAAATCTGACCACACCAAAAGATTCCCAGCCCATGATTTTCTATAGGTTGGTTTTCCATTCCAAACCTCTAGGACCAATAATAAGCGAGTTATAAGCACTTTTAAGTTTGGCTATCCTCATTTGACCTTGAAGGAGGGGTCCAAGGTGAAATCCGACCACACCAAAAAATTCCCAGCTCATGATTTTCTATAGGTTGGTTTTCATTCCAAACCTGTAGGACCAATAATAAGCGAGTTATAAGCACTTTTATGTTTGGCTATCCTCATTTGACCTTGAAGGAGGGTTCCAAGGTCAAATCGGACCATATTAACAGATTCCCAGCCCATGATTTCCTACAGGTTGGATACAATGATTTACTCAACAGTGAGAACCTGAAAGAAGCTATTGCTCAGCTATGCCATGACATAGAGGTCTGCAATTTCACTATGTTATAGCTGACCAAAACGTATGTGAAAAACATATTTAACAAAATACTCTAAATGTAATAGTTTTCAAGTTACTACTGATTTACTCAAGAGTGAGAACCTCAAAGTAACTATTACTCAGCTATGCAATGAGCTACATGTCTGAATTTTTGCTCTGTTATAGCTGACCTAAAAGTAGGTGAACAACATATTTAAGCAAAATACTGTAAATGCAATAGTTTTCAAGTTACAACTGATTTACTCAATAGTGAGAACCTGAAAATAGCTATTGCTCCGCTATGCCATGAGCTATAGGTCTGTAATTTCACTATGTTATAGCTAACCCAAAAGTAGGTGAACAATATATTTTAACAAAATACTCC
Organism: Sabellastarte sp. h YS-2021; assembly: GCA_964017235.1. Taxonomy (NCBI): domain Eukaryota; kingdom Metazoa; phylum Annelida; class Polychaeta; order Sabellida; family Sabellidae; genus Sabellastarte; species Sabellastarte sp. h YS-2021. The sequence goes on from OZ024928.1 coordinate 147,336,194, forward strand.
AAATGCAATATTTTTCAAGTTATAGCCGATTTACTCAACAGTCAGTGCCTGAAAATAGCTATTGCTCAGTTGTGCCATGAGCTACAGGTCTGTAATTTCACTATGTTATAGCTGACCCAAAAGTAGCTGAATAACATATTTGCACAAATTTCTGTAAAGGCAATAGTTTTCCAATTACAACTGATTTACTCAACAGTGAGAACTTCAAAGTAGCTATTACTCAGCTATGCAATGAGCCACAGGTCTGGAACTTCACTATGTTATAGCTGACCCCAAAATAGGTGAATAACATATTGCAACAAAATACTCTAAATGCAATAGTTTCCAAGTTATAAGTGATTTACTCAACAGTGATAACCTAAAAGTAGCTATTACTCAGCTATGCCATGAGCTACAGGTCTGAAATTTTACTATGTTATAGCTGACCCAAAAGTAGCTGAATAACATATTTATACTAAATTCTCTAAATGCAATAGCTTTCAAATTATAAGTGATTTGCTCAACATTGAGAACTTCAAAGTAGCTATTACTCGGCTATGCAATGAGTCACAGGTCTGGAACTTCACTATGTTATAGCTGACCCCAAAATAGGTGAATAACATATTGAAACAAAATACTCTAAATGCAATAATTTCCAAGTTATAAGCGATTTACTCAACAGTGATAACCTCAAAGTAACTATTACTCAGCTACGCCATGAGCTACAGGTCTGAAATTTTACTGTGTTATAGCTGACCCAAAAGTAGGTGAACAACATATTTAAGCAAAATACTGTACATGCAATAGTTTTCAAGTTACAACTGATTTACTCAATAGTGATGACCTAAAAGTAGCTATTACTCAGCTATGCCATGAGCTACAGGTCTGAAATTTTACTATGTTATAGCTGACCCAAAAGTAGCTGAATAACATATTTATACTAAATTCTCTAAATGCAATAGTTTTGCAATTACAACTGATTTACTCAATAGTGAGAACCTCAAAGTAGTTATTACTCAGCTATGCAATGAGCTACAGGTCTGAAATTTTACTATGTTATAGCTGGCCCAAAAGTAGCTGAATAACATATTTATACGAAATTCTATAAATGCAATAGTTTTGCAATTACAACTGATTTACTCAATAGTGAGAACCTCAAAGTAGTTATTACTCAGCTATGCAATGAGCTACAGGTCTGAAATTTTACTATGTTATAGCTGACCCAAAAGTAGGTGAACAACATATTTAAGCAAAATACTGTAAATGCAATAGTTTTCAAGTTACAACTGATTTACTCAATAGTGATGACCTAAAAGTAGCTATTACTCAGCTATGCCATGACCTACAGATCTGAAATTTCACTATGTTATAGCTGGCCCAAAAGTAGCTGAATAACATATTTATACGAAATTCTCTAAATGCAATAGGTTTTAAGTTACAAGTGATTTACTCAATAGTGAGAACTTCAAAGTAGCTATTACTCAGCTATGCAATGAGCCACAGATCTGAAACTTCACTATGTTATAGCTGACCCAAAAGTAGGTGAACAACATATTTAAGCAAAATACTGTACATGCAATAGTTTTCAAGTTACAACTGATTTACTCAATAGTGATGACCTAAAAGTAGTTATTACTCAGCTATGCAATGAGCTACAGGTCTGAAATTTTACTATGTTATAGCTGACCCAAAAGTAGGTGAACAACATATTTAAGCAAAATACTGTAAATGCAATAGTTTTGAAGTTACAACTGATTTACTCAATAGTGATGACCTAAAAGTAGCTATTACTCAGCTATGCCATGAGCTACAGGTCTGAAATTTCACTATGTTATAGCTGACCCAAAAGTAGCTGAATAACATATTTATACGAAATTCTGTAAATGCAATAGTTTTCCAATTACAACTGATTTACTCAATAGTGAGAACTTCAAAGTAGCTATTACTCAGCTGTGCCATGACCTACAGATCTGAAATTTCACTATGTTATAGCTGGCCCAAAAGTAGCAGAATAACATATTTATACGAAATTCTCTAAATGCAATAGTTTTGCAATTACAACTGATTTACTCAATAGTGAGAACCTCAAAGTAGTTATTACTCAGCTATGCAATGAGCTACAGGTCTGAAATTTTACTATGTTATAGCTGGCCCAAAAGTAGCTGAATAACATATTTATACGAAATTCTCTAAATGCAATAGTTTTGCAATTACAACTGATTTACTCAATAGTGAGAACCTCAAAGTAGTTATTACTCAGCTATGCAATGAGCTACAGGTCTGAAATTTTACTATGTTATAGCTGACCCAAAAGTAGGTGAACAACATATTTAAGCAAAATACTGTAAATGCAATAGTTTTCAAGTTACAACTGATTTACTCAATAGTGATGACCTAAAAGTAGCTATTACTCAGCTATGCCATGACCTACAGATCTGAAATTTCACTATGTTATAGCTGGCCCAAAAGTAGCTGAATAACATATTTATACGAAATTCTCTAAATGCAATAGGTTTTAAGTTACAAGTGATTTACTCAATAGTGAGAACTTCAAAGTAGCTATTACTCAGCTATGCAATGAGCCACAGATCTGAAACTTCACTATGTTATAGCTGATCCCAAAATAGGTGAATAACATATTGAAACACTAGGGTGAAGTGGTTGGCAGAATGCCAACCACAGAGTCGAATCTTGGGACAGCAGTGGGTGTTGAAATCTATAAACTTGGTATTATCGCCCGCAACACAGAGTGAGGTACAGTGACAGTAAAATATTGCTGGATTATATATTTGTAAAATGTTGTTACAAACACCATTGCAGCCTCACGTTTTCATCACTCTGTGGGTGTACAACTACCAGCATTTGATATTTTATTTGTTTTAAATATTGCTAGAAGACAGAGTGAGGTGCGGTGACAGTAAAATATTGCTGGATTATATATTTCTAAAATGTTGTTAAAAACCCCATCGTAGCCTCACGTTTTCATCACTCTGTGGGTGTACAACTACCAGCATTTGATATTTTATTTGTTTTAAATATTGCGAGAAGATAGTGAGGTGCGTTGACAGTAAAATATTGCTGGATTATATATTTGTAAAATGTTGTTAAAAACCCCATCGTAGCCTCACGTTTTCATCACTCTGTGGGTGTAAAACTACCAGCATTTGATATTTTATTTGTTTTAAATATTGCGAGAAGACAGAGTGAGGTGCGGCGACAGTAAAAGATTGTTAGAAACCCCATCATAGCCTCACGTTCAGAAACCCCATCGTGAAAACTTCTAGGACATACAAAAGCGCCTTCTAGTGGTTGAATGTAGAACTACGGAGTTTGAATTTTCATTGTCTCTGCCAGAGGTGTCCTCGATTTTGATTGGCTGAATGATAAATGTGTAGTACTACCATGACGTCACTTCATTCATTAATTTCTTTGCGGTTTATTTGTTTGACAAATAATTGAGTACACGTAGATGGGCAGACAGCAATTTTACATTAACAGTGACTGCGTGATAAACCCTGTAGACAAATAAATTAATTGGGGTTTAAGGTCTAGAAACCAGCAGACGAAACCGTTAAAAAAGACTCGTTCGAGTAGACCATTACAATGGCAAACACAATAGTTTCTAGGACATACGGGTCCTTGGAGAAAGCCAGACGAAGTGCTAGACAAGCTTTCTACTTTATAAAATATAACTGAATAAAAGCATTAAAAATCTTCAAAATGGCAGAGTGTATAGTATAGACCTTAATGTACCGATATGCGAAGAAATATTATGCAGAATTTGATATTTAAGGGCTTAAACGGCCATTTGAAAATCGCGGCCACAACTCAGTACATAACTCGAATCAAAGATTCGACTAAAAATACTGTAAATGCAATAGTTTCCAAGTTATAAGCGATTTACTCAACAGTGATAACCTAAAAGTAGCTATTACTCAGCTATGCCATGAGCTACAGGTCTGAAATTTTACTATGTTATAGCTGACCCAAAAGTAGCTGAATAACATGTTTATACGAAATTCTCTAAATGCAATAGTTTTGAAGTTATAAGCGATTTACTCAACAGTGATAACCTAAAAGTAGCTATTACTCAGCTATGCCATGAGCTACAGGTCTAAAATTTTACTATGTTATAGCTGACCCAAAAGTAGCTGAATAACATATTTATACGAAATTCTCTAAATGCAATAGTTTTTAAGTTACAAGTGATTTTACTCATGATGGAAGTTACTGAAAAGCCCAAAAGTAGCTATTACTCACTTAGCTATTGAGACAGGCACCCAACTTACTCACCATATTGTAGCTATGAAAAAAGTAGCTGAATAACATATTTTAACAAAATGCTCTAAATGCAACACTTTTCAAGTTATAAATGATTTTGTGCATGATTTCATGAATTTTAATGCATTAAAAATTATTAAAAAAATTTATTAAAAAAAAAGTAAGACAGATCCAGGTCTCATACTCACACAAGAGAATCTACCTGTGGCCTAGTACATATATGCAAGATATGAGAGAAATCCCTGCAATAGTCACTGAGAAAATTGTGATTAAGTGTTGAAATTTTCACACTTTTGGGGGTACCCCCCTTGTAATGTCTCTAGCAAACAGACGAACAGACAGATTTGCATGCCTTGAACAATTTTTCATCCTCGATAGATAAGGTATCTTTTAAAAAAAACAGCACGTCTCTAGGCCTTGTAGTTTTGGAGGAGAAGTTGTTCACGTGGACGCGTACGCGGACGCGTACGCCCACGCCGCAGAGTGACGACATAATGTCAGCTGACTGACAAGTCAGCTGACATAAAAAATGACAGCACACCGGATTGTATTACCACATGAGGTATGTTGTAGTCAGCGTGCGAAATTCGTGGTGGCCCGGTGGCCCCGGGCCCCCCCCTTTTTAAGTTAAGGCCACCACAACTTGACTTTCATGGGCCCCAATGGGCCACCAAATTGACTACAACATGCCTTGTGTGGTAATATAATCCAGTGTGCTGTCATTTTTTTAAATTGGTTTTCTTTCCCCCTGGATCCTTAATTATGCATTGTGTTTTGCATATTCCAGATTGAGTTTACCCTTAATAAGCAGCTAAACTCAACGCTGTTTCTCTCACTCCTCCAAGAGTAAGTACACCAAATGGGAAGACTGCAGAAAAACAATCAATACATATGCTTTATTAGCCTGGCCTTCCAGGCTGTCTTTACCATAATGCAAACGTGAAATATTTTTTGCCATAATGCACACTTTATCAGAGGCTTTTCTAGTCTGGGAGTTCTCCCCAGCAAGCTAGGCTAAGTAAATGTATGAGAGCATTATGAAAAATACTTATAATGCAATCAAACAGTTGTGTCTATATTATACATGTAAACGCCTGTGGCAAGGCTAATGCTTTATAACCAGTAAACTGACAAGTCCCCCCCCCCTCACTCACACAAAACTGCCAGTGGAGAAGAACATTCAGCCACACATACACACACTCACTGTCTAGCTTGAACATGCTGGCAAAGTGGACTGAATACAGGTATATGTGACCCTTAACCCCCCCTCCCTTCACACAAGTATAGTTGTTCCACTTATCCACAAGTAAAAATGGCTTGTTTAGCGGCAGACACTCTGTATAAATTGTACGAAAAGAAAAACATTATTTCTTTGAAGCTTAAAGTAATCATAAAACTTGCAAAATTTAAATGTCTTGTGTAAAATTCATTGGGATAATCATGAAACAGACTTTAGTTTCATTTTTAATGCTCGAGGATAGGAGAGGGTTATTGTGATCAGTTTGTTTCTGTCTGTCTGTCTGTCTGTGCACCGTTTCGCCCTTAAAACTCAAAGACTGTAACACCAATCAAGCTTAAATTTGGTGGGTTGATATTTCATGGAGTACAGATGGATTCTTCTAAATTTGGTGTAATTTGTTTGAAAATTAAAGCCAGGAGAGATTTTTTTGTTATTATTATTATTATGAATATTTTGCTTTCTGGTGATGTCATTACTTAATGATGTCACAATGCAATTGTTATTGTGAGGTCACAAGCCTAGGGTGTGATACTTGTTGTCTTTAAGTAAAAATATTTCTTCCCGTTTTTTGTCTTGAAATTGGCATAAAGATAATAAAGAGATGGTGGTGTATTCATCATTTTTATTAATTATTATTTCTGTTTTATGTTCTCTTTTTTTCAATTCCTTAACAGGCCATCCAAAAAAAAAAAAATTACCATGAGTGATTTTTACTAAAAAGTGACTTGTAAGCAATATTTTTTACCTCACCCAGCAGTTTATGTCCTTGTGTGCTAATTGTCTATTTTATTTGTCTGTCTCTTTTGGTTTGTTTTTTTGTGTGTGTTTAGATTACTCCAGAACTAATGAACAGATCTGTATTAAAAATTTTTGTGGGTAGGACCTGGCCAAAGGAAGAAGTTGCTAAAAAAGAAAAATCTAGTTCTTATTTTGGATACAAAATAATCACGAGTTTTCAGAGGTCCCATTTAAGTGCATTTTAATGACTTTCTACTTGATATTTCTTCAAAAATTAATTTACATGTTTGGTTTTATTTTATTGTCTTCCTTACAATACTTTATATGACTCGAGAGACTGGTCACATGGAGTCGAGTGTTTTGCTCTCTCTGAGTGCATCTTGTATAATTTGTATTCAAGCTTGAAGTTGAATAAAGAAATTTAACATAAATCACTTTTGTATCTTTTTGACGTGTCACTTTTAATAAATTAAAAAGACAATTTGTCAGAAAACTTTTTTTAAAAAGTTTTGGGCCATCAAGTTTTAACAGGGACCACTGAACTTCAGAACCTAGTGGCCCTATGGGGCCACCATTGCTTGGCAACGAATTTCTCACACTGGTTGTAGTCAATGTGGTGGCCCATTGGGGCCCATGAAAGTCAAGTTGTGGTGGCCCTAACTTAAAAAGGGGGGGCCCCTGGCCACGGGGCCATGGTGAATTTCGCACGCTGCATCAGTGTGACTGTGCTCAAACCAAAGCATTAACAACTTTTATCTGGGGATACTTTACGTTTGACGCCACATTTGTTTGTAGATTCTAAACATTGAAAGTTTTAAAAAAGCCACAATATACTAAAAATTGCTCTCAATACAAGTGTCCAATGTGGCAGGCTGAGAATCAATATCAGAGGATACCCAAGACTGTTGATAAATATTTCAGTATCAATGTGTATTTCCTTCCTAGTGACAGTATACCTGGGTTGCTACGGGCACCGTCCGTTGCAGCAGCTGGAATACTTGAGGGGGCAGTGTCTGTTCTAACACACTGAGTAACTGAGTGGGCTGGCCACACACCACCACAGCATTGGCTAAATGCTCCACACCTCCATCTATGTCACCTGTATCAACACAAGTCTCATTTGAAAATGATTACAAATGGTAAAGTTAACTGTGAGAAGAGTTTTGAAAATCAAATCCCATCCCTGGGCATCGAAACTAAATGTAATCCAGGATTTCATTTGTTTGTAAACAATATAGTGAAAATAAACTGCGTGTGTATATGAGGCATAATTCAAACATAAATGGACTTCACTTCGTGAATGTAAAATACAAATGTGAAATATTTCCTCAAATGATGTTTTTTATTGTTTTGACCAAATATTAGCCAGTCGAAAGTCTAAAATAATGACATTTTCAATAACCGGTACTTATATATTCTTTGTGGATTTTGTTATTTCTACCTAAATGAAATGAAATGCAGTATACCAGTTTACCACCCACACCACTACATCGAGTTGCATCATATATTTGAAAAATAGCACTTCAGATGTGGAACATAGCAACAGAAGAATCAGGAATATTTCAGATGGTAAAAAACACTATTTTTCTGTTGAACACAATTTTGTTTTGCTTTCATATGCTCACAGCTTTCAGGCCATGAAGAGCTCTTATCCAAGTGAGCATTACCAGTGGACATGGATAAATAAATGGCCATATTCTACCAATTTTAACAGAAACATACCAGATGCCAATAATTCTTCACCAAGTTGCACTTCTTGCAGGAAAAATTTCTGCACTGCCTGTTGATCTGCCAAGTCTGGAACCTGAAAAAAAAATACTGAAATTTGTACTGACCCTCTAATCATATTTTTTATAGCGCTTAATGCTTTACATGTGGCAAATTATTGCTGAACCCCAAAACATGTCTGGCTGTTGCAGGACTGGTTTAAAATTACTGCGGGTCATAAATTTTGTCCAAATCGCTCTATCTCGCACCGTTATCTAGATAAATGTGTTTTTGCCCTTTACACAGAAATTCAAGATGGCTGCCAAAAATGGCAGGAAAACGATGCTTGGGGAAAGTCGCCAGTAGACTCTGTACATACCCTATGGGTCAAAAATAAGTTCATCGAAATCGCTCCATCTTGCACCGTTTCCGAGACAAGTGTGTTTTTGTGTTTTACGCAGAAATTCAAGATGGCCGCCAAAAATGATTTTTGGGGGAAAATCGCAATTAGACTCTGCACATACCCTGCGGATCAAATTTCATCGAAATTGCTCTATCTCACACAGTTATTGAGATAAATGCATTTTTGCGTTGTATGCAAAACTTCAAGATGACAGCCAAAACTGGCGGAAAAATGATTTTTGGGGGAAAGCGCAAGTGAACATACACTGAAGGTTAAAAATTTCGTCAAAATCGTTCTATCTTGCATCATTATCGAGATAAATGCGTTTTTGCCTTTTATGCAGAAATTCAAGATGGCTGCAGCGGGGAAAACGATTTTTGGGAAAACTCGCCAGTAGACTCTGCAGACACCCTGTGGCTCAAAATTTTGTCAAAATTGTTCTATCTCCCACCGTTTCTGAGATATTAAAGATTTTTCATTTTCAGCGTTAAGAAAAATTGTGGCTTTTAGTTAATTGTTAATAATAAGTGGACCATTTTTTATTTGATCACTTCCAAAAGTTTAAGATTTCCAGACATCTATATAACGAACCTGCTTGCCATATTTCATGTGAACAGGTGAAGCGCTTTTTAAGTTATTATCTGGAGAAGCATACCTCTTTAAAAAACATGTTTTTGGTCATGTGACTTCTCTGATTAGTTGAAATGTCATGACACCATATTCAAAAAATTTTCCCAGGGCTACTGCATACATGTGCTAAATTTGAAGAGAATCCGTCCAGCAGTTGCTGAGCTATAAGCAATAGAAAATGCGGGAGCCGACGGAACCGGCGGACCCACTCTCTCTCCCCTCTCCCCTAAATACAAACAAGCATCCCTTCTGGGACGCTTAATTATAGCATTTGCAACCATGATAGACAGGTAGCAACAAAACCTTCTTAAGGCTTCTCAACTTAATCCAGGAAAACTGGCCTCATAGAAAATTGGCCTCTTTGAAAATTGGTCTTCCCCAAATTTGTGTGGATGGAAAATTGGCTTACCTGAAAACATCCATTTTTAACTATTGTTTGGCAGGTTTTTGAAATCTCTAGAGAAAATTAATATTTGTGTGTCAGATACACACACTTTTGGGTGCGATCACCATAGAAATGGTACTACAGTACTCTATGTTATAGTACAAGCAAATTTAAGCACTGTAACACTTGTATTATTGACCTGTGAATAGGCAAAGAAAAAAAAAACTTAATTTAACCTATATTTCCTCTTCTCTTTACAAAGGCTATATTCATTTTACTTACCTTACTTAAACCCCACTTCATCTTCTGACTCTGTGATACATTCTTTGCTTTTTTGCGTCCTGTAATACAGTGAAGTTTTGCAAGATAATAACAATGCATAACAATGCAAAAAATCATTTTGTAATTACAGCACATGTCCTATTATCCCACCCTGTTGGGACAGAAAGACTGTGTTCTAGTGCTGTGGTTGAATATAAAGTTTAAAACAGGTTACCAAAAGCAGAAATTGGGCTAAAAAAAATGTTTGATTTAGTTAACGCTACAAGTTTTCAAATGCATATATGAGCTATAACTAGAATATTAATATGAACCGCAATGTGCTTTTTGAGGACAAAATGTCTGATATATTGATAGAATATTATAAAATACCATGAACTATTCTTTATGGTAGAGTATTTTGGTAAATTTATGTTAAAATAATGAATATGTGAGGAAACCGGTTTATTTTGGTCAGCAAATAGGTTTCCAGTTTACCGTTTCTACACCATTGTGTTCAGATAAAAGAAGGATTGTAAGAAAGAAGAGGAATTTTAATAGAAAAAGGGGAAATATAGGAAATATAGGTTTCCAGTTTACCGTTTCTACACCATTGTGTTCAGATAAAAGAAGGATTGTAAGAAAGAAGAGGAATTTTAATAGAAAAAGGGGAAATATAGTCTTTGAGTCTTTGAAAAGGAGTTTGTGAACTAAACATTCCAATATTAGAAGGCTGGATAACAGAGGATCTGCTTTATAATGTATATGATATGCATAATACTCTGACTTCACTTAAGAAAAGAACAAACTTTACAATTAAAATTTAAATTTTTGATTTAATTAATTGACATTAAAGTAAACACAGTGAAAAATATTCAGAAAGGTCTTGGTCAAATATAGAAACTTTGATTTTTCTGACACTTGAAAAAATAAAACCTGATTCTGCTAATTTTATTACAAATTTAACTAGTGAAAATTTATGATAAAAAAGTATAAACTAATACTTTGATGGATTACTATAACATGGTCTAAATTAGGGAAGCGAACTAATATTTGATTCTCACTAATTGAGGTGGATCTCATGAAACTTTTATCCGAATTTTAAGGGTTGAGTGCTCGCGTATATATAAAATTCCATTGAAATCTATTCATATTAATTACACACCTTATTTGTATTAACTTGTATGACACTTCAATTTTTACATGACTGTGAGTATTTCACGATTTAAGGTTTTTATCTTGATATGTTTTGGGGGCCATGGGAGCTGCCATATAATATTGCATGTTGTTGCCGTCAAGGTATATATTATACTCCGCAAGAACTTGCTGTTGAGCCAAAATTTTGTCTGCGAGCAATCGACCCCAATTATCTGTATTTGCCACACCCTTAGTCTGAATTCATAGAGAAACCGAGTGCAAAGTAGAGAAGTGAGTAACTTAAAAACATTAAAATATAGTTTAACTCTATTAACACCTATGGTAAACCTTAATATTCAGTCAGGCAACATTATTTTTAAATAATGGAATAATAACTTAAATTTTGCAAAATAAGGTGTATTTAATGCCTTGTTTATAAAGTGACTGCTTTGCTACCACTTATCGCCAGGTACCAATTATCACAAGGCAAAATTAAAATGGACATAACTTGGAAAATGGTCACATCTGAAACTTGTCCATCAGGTAGAACTTTTTCTAAACTGAATGTGACAAAAGTTCCAAAAGGCCCTGCATATATGCAGTCATTACAGAAATATGAACATTGTATTTACAAGTGGCAGTAATTGCCATCCAGTGATAATTGGCCACAAGGCAGTAATCTTGTTACTTGAAATTTATTCAAAAATATTTCAAATCATTTGGAAAAAAGGGTTAGTCAGATGGGAGAATTAACCAAATTTCCAAAAATAAATTCCCATGACACAAAAATACCACACACGATACAAATGCAGTCAAGATATGATTAAAAATTAAAATATTCACCCCAACATGGTAGCTCACTGGTAGGATGTTAGTAGGGTAAAAGTTTACTCAGAACTTTAAATATTTTTGCTGTGGGCCATTACAAAAACTGTGTGCCATTTCAAATCAGAACACTTAAGGTGTGTGCCAGTTCAGCCATGACCTCTGGTGTCAAAAATGGCATAGCCGTTCAACTATGGCTGGACGGGTGCTAAAAAACAGCCCCGAGTTCCCGCTGCTGCCCGCATGCTGACAACTGACCCGAATTCAAGTAACTGTGAGATTTAGTACCTACCATTAGAGGTCTTCTGTAAACAAATGGTAGTGCAACTTTTGAAGAAAAACATCCTATATTTAATCAGATATAATAGTATATGGAGTCAATATTTGTTTATAAGCCAAATCACAACTTTAATTGATATAATGTGTCGGAAATAAAGAAAGAAATGTAGCATATTTTACACAAACGTTTCATTTGCAGGCTATAATACAATATGCTGTGAGTAATCGAGGAGTTAAAATTGACTCGACTACCAGCAAAGATGGACTTGTCTATCGAGGCTCGAATAACCGTTTGAATCCCTACATTCAACACTGAATAATATAATCTATTCTGCATGGTGATCAGTGGGTTTTCATGTAAATTAAAATATCTGCATCCTCTCTATAAATATTCTTGTAAAGATACAAATAAATTTTCAATGTGAAATATACTGAATGAATTCATGAAAATCTTTATATATTAAAAATTTGCTAAGAGACATTAATATATTCATTTTTAAATTTCTATTTTTTTAATTTTCATGTCATATAACATTGTACACACTTTTACTTCATTTGATTCAATGCAAATGAAGAATCTTTCCAGGTATTATTTTACGTTAAACTTGCATATTTTACATTCATTTAAATGGGTGTTAACATGACTCAGGATGCTGTTTCAACTTGGCACTAGTACCTAAATGGCCCAGAACAGTTTCATAAAATTCAAGTGATAAACTTTACTGGAAGACTGAGTTTCTGTCCCATCACCGATTGCTATTGATATAATGAATCACTGATGGTATGCTATGTCATGGTGAGGTATAGAGTTCACATGTACTTGTATCCTGTGTAAATCTAAAATGAAATATTTGTTATATTTTGTACACATATTACCACAAGCATAAAGTGTTATTTGCATTCTTTGAGGCACATATATGTGCCAATCACTAATATTTAAAGCCTATCAAGGTGGAATGAATAAATTTCAATAATTTTTTTAAAATGCAAACAAACTTCATCATCCTTTTTTGCTGCCATAAATGTATATCATTGTGAAGTCTGAACATTTGCTAAATAAATTTGTATTATAATTTGTTTCACATACAATTAATTCAGGGGAACAAGTAAAATTAGACAGGAGAACCAAATTATTCCACTGAAGATTTACACAAAAAAAAAACAAGTACATGTGGACTCTGTCCCTCACTATTGCATACGGTCAGAAATATCAACCGCTATGTGCACAAGACAGAAATCCGATCTAACTTTACAGGGTGACAAGACTTTACTCAGCATTATCAAAGTTGTTGACACAATATTTCGATATGAAAGGTAGACAAAAGAATTGAGAATAACATTTTATGGGGCATGTAATTTCTATATCTTGGTGCCTTATAAAACTCGGAGCTCCGGAGGTGCGGTCGGAGGGGTGCGGTGGGGTGCGGTGAGGTAAAATATTTGTACAATAAAATATTGCTGGATCATATCTTTGTAAAATATTGTTAGAAACCCCATCGTAGCCTCACGTTTTCAGCACTCTGTGGGTGTACAAGTACCAGCATTTTATATTTTATTTGTTGTAAATATTGCGAGGAGGCAGTATTAGGTGCGGTGACAGTAAAATATATTGCTGGATTATATATTTGTAAAATATTGTTAGAAAACCCCCACTGTAGCCTCACATTTTCATCACTCTGTGGGTGTACAAGTACCAGCATTTTATTTGTTTTAAATATTTCGTGAAGGCAGTATTAGGTGCGGTGACAGTAAAATATTGCACAAGACACACAGCCAATCAGAGGAGGGGTGCAGTAAAAAGGTGCGGCTCCGAGTAAAGCTCCAACTCCAGCTCCAGCTCCGAGTTTTATAACGAGCCCTAAATCTTCTCTGAAATGCTACTGCTCAGCCAGTGAATTTCGTCACCCCAGTGAAGTTCGTCACCTGCCGTAAAAATGCTCAAGGATAGGCAATATTTATATTTGAATAAACGGAATAGCTGCTTTCAGCAACAAGGTATACATGTATGCCGAAAGTTTACAGGAAAAACTCTTTAATATTGCCACAAAATGGAGGTGACGAACTTCACTGGGGTGACGAAATTCACTGGCTGAGCAGTACAAAACTATGTCAATGCCGTGACTTTGAGTTATATTCAACAGGATTCCTTTGAAGGCATGAGAATAAAGACACTCACTTTCCCTCAACTTCTGTTTGAACATTGGGTCACTCCTTCTTTTATGGTCAAAATAAATACAGTATCCTATAAAGCCTATTGCAGCGGCACCAGCTGCAACACCAACCGAAGTTCTGGAAAACATCACAAGTTCAGCAGTGAAAGCAAGTTGAGTGATAATACCGTTACCAAAATGATACCGCTAACAACAAATATTTTAAAGGTACGTTATAAAACCCGGAATTTGAATTGGAACCGGAATAGCACCTCTGACCGCACCTCCATCCTAATTGGCCCTTGGAAGTATGGGGGTGGGGCTTAAATCCTACACAACTTTCATAAACCCTGAGTATAGCAACCTATTTTAGGGTACTGTTATTTGGAAATTTAAAGTTTCCCAGGTGAAAGCCAGTCCTCATATCTTCTCATGAATATTAATGACCGCACCTCATATTTTAACACCTCACCGCACCATTTTACCACACCTCATATTTCAACACCGCACCATGACGCACCTGTTTTTGGAATTCCGATAAATATAATGCACCTATTTTAAAATATATACTAAAGCATTTACAATGGTTCAGCCAGTTACATCTTGATATATCTGAAAGCGTGAATAGGCTTGTTGTTCTCATCAAAGTGTTTAATACCATAAATGCTAACAACAAATTTTTAAAATTCAATTGAATAGCTCTTCATTAGTGTGTTTTATGGAACTTAAAGAATAAAACTATGGAAAGATTAAATGTTGAATGGTATAAAGTTATCATACTATGATTAAACTTCAACATTGAACACAGTCCATGTATCTACAAAATATACATGTCTTTAGCATTATTTGATTATATTTTGTAAATATAAATAAGCAAGAAGATATATAAAAGGAATTTACTCTTTATGGTAAATTTTTATAAAAATATATATATTTTGTTGCAATGTATATTTATATGTGTTTAAGTACTAGGCTCCATTTAGTACTTGTGACAAGTTATCTCTTTTCAAAATTCAGATACACTAAGCCATGCTAAAAACGTCATACTATAGGCACAAAAATAGACTTACTTTTCATTATAATAACCTATTGAAACCTTGTTTATCTATTTCTAACAGTATATCTGTTGCAGAGTATACCCACAATGACATGCTAATGCTTGCTTATCCTTTTTAACAGAATGTATGTTGTTAAGAAATTTGTCAGATAATCAGATATAATGGTGTTGATCAATCTTATTCCTTATGTAATTAACAGAAATTGCATCCACACAGACCTTTACTATTGAGAGACCAGTTGTCATTTAATATGTGTCTTATGTGCCAGATGTGACCTCGAAACATCAGAATTGCACTTTGCCTGAAGAAGTAATTGCAGATCCTTAAATATGGCAACATTGTAAATTCAAGAGTATACCAATTACACGTGCAATGGCTGGATTAATACTTGGCTGGTGATTAAGTTTCTTCCCGGATAACCAGATATTAAAGTTCTCAATCAATTGACTGTCATTATTATGAAGAAAAAAGCAAATATCAGGATTTTAAATCTCCTTTTTGAAGTCGCATCATTTGAATTTTAAGCCAGCACCTTTTACAGTAGGCATTAGAATATCTCCATACCTGTTCATCTGTTCTTCTAATATTATGTGTGCTTGGAATGAAACAAAGCAAGATAGATGACTTCTATGCTTTTAAAATTGGAATAATCCATGCACATCATCTAGGAATACAAAACAAAAACCCAATCTCATTAAAGCAGCAATATGCAATCTTTTATTGAATGCAAGAATGTGTGCGATCAAGAATATTTGCTGTAAGAACTTTCCCATAGAAATTTTGGAACAAACACAGTCAATCTAGGAATATACGCAGTCAATATATGAACATTTCCTAGCAATATTTTATACATAGAATGGCTGATGTAAGATCAAATGCCAGTGTACTTCTTGTTCACGGACCTGCCTCATTAATATTAATGAGCAAATATGAGGTAATGGAATTTCAATAAATGAATGATTTGCTCATAAATATTAATGAGTTAAGTCCGTGAAATTGGAATGCACTGATTTTCATCATCTTAAACCAGCCATTCTATTTACAAAATATTTCCAGGAACCCCCCACCCCCACCCCCTGACGTCATATTTGCGCAATAATATTAATGAGCCAAATCTGCGAACTGGAAATGTGCTGGGGCTGGTTTCATGAAAAGTCTCAAACTGAGCCAGACTCAAGGCTGAGTCAGGGTCTCAAATCTGAGACTTTTGTCTCGGCTGAGTTTTTGGCTCAAATGGATTTCACAAAGGGTGGATCAGCTGAGACCAGCCTCAAGTTATGGTCTCAACCTTTTAATCTCATTTCATATATTTAGTGGGTTTATTTTTAGTTTAAAAAGTTATATTTCATGATTATTATCATTTTAAATATCTTTAATACTCATAATACAAAGAAATTATATGATAATATATTATTCTAAGTGATCCATAAGATTGAGACTCAACTGAGGTTGAGTCTGGCTTTGAGTCCACCCTTGAGGCCTGTCATTTGATAATAGCCTATAAAGCATGTCAATTCTACTGACTTTTGTTATTAGTAAATATTGAATATGTGGCTGTAATGAAAATAGAAGATTTCATTTTAGAACAAATTGTATCACTTTATGTATTTTTTTTTTTGGCATCAAAGCTTGGACTCAAGTTTGAAAAAACTCCTTCATGGGCTCAAATTTGAGCCTGTGACTGAGCCAGGTCTCAAGTTGAGCTTTTTTGTGAAATGCATTGAGTCTGAGTTCACAGACTCAACAAAATATTTCCAAAATTTGAGACAAAGTCTCAACTTTTGAGTCTGACTCAAGGCTTAAGTCTGTTCATGAAACCGGCCCCTGGTATTCATCGTCTCAAACCAGCAATTCTGGTTATTATCTGCACCTGAATTGAGTTCTCTGGAACATTTATTATTCTTTGGTATGTTAATAATAATCCAAAAACCATTGAAAATAATTTTGAAACCTCACAGTACACTGAAAGGTCAATATATGAAATATAGTTTGCATATATTCGGGTGAGGCTTTCCTTTCGACGTCTTTAATGTTCTAGCTTTACTATTAATCCATAGGATCGCATACATCATTAATCAAAATAAACATGGGCGAAAATAAGGGATGTATTGATAATTCTTGTCCATTGACAGAGGCTCATTTTTGTGGCCTTCAGTCTCAAAGCAACATCTATGGTATATGTAAAATAGACCTACCGGCCACCCCATGTGAAATATTAGTGTCGTCTTTGCGCGGTAAAGTTGTTTCACTGAGATTTAACAAAACAAATCCCGTGTCAAGGGAAGTCCGATTTACATACATTCCAGGTAAGTATACAGTACTGCTATGGGCTCCTACTGCTATAGGGATATACCATAAAAATCCCTGCCCTACGTAAATTAAGAGTACGAATTCTGTGTTTAGATCACCCAGGTGTTTGGTATCTCCCTGTTCTAACATGATATGTCCATAATGAAATATATTGTTTTGTGGGGTTTTTTTTGTGTGTGTGTGTGTTGTATTTTATGTTTTTAGGAGCCTAACGATAACCGGAAGTAACAGCCACAACTTGGTGACAATATTGAGTATGGTATTTTTGCTTGATTAGCCAATCAGAAACTCTGTTACATCACAACATAGTATAATGTATTTTTATCGCCCTATCTTTGTGTTAAATAAAATAGGAAGGATTGAGAATTACCCTCAGAGAAGTAGGTAGATGTAGTAATAGCTTTAATAGCTGACTTCTTTGAAGTTTTTGCAATTATTGCTTTGTTTAGACACATTAACAGTTGAACTTTATTTAATGGCATCAGGCCCAAAGATTATTGCCAACCAGTCTACTTTTTATCAGAAACATGATTAATTAACCAATGAATTGATTGTTACTAAAATATGCCTCACTCAAGACAAAGTTCTGGAGTGCAGTATTTAAAGAGAATATATTCCAGACATATTTGATTTGGCTAGTAATTACTTAGGAGTTAAATTAAGGAGTCCATGGATATATAGCACTCAATTATCAAGTAAATTATCTACCAGTAATTATGATTGTTTAATCAAAACCATTCCCTGCAACTTTAATAGTCTAATTTGTGTTGTTTACTAAGGATATTGCCAAACCTTAGCATGACGCTAACAAGTTAATTTAATTCAATAGATGTGACTCTTAATTTTTAGGTGATGCTGAAATAATATCAATTGATGCTTTCAGAAAACTCTATCATGGAAGTAACATTGTAATTGGAATTGCATTTGTTAAGGTAATATTATCTACAATATTGATGTGATATTCAGTGACAATATCATCAGCATAATCATGTTCATGCTGTCTTAATATTAAGCTGTAGCAGGTTTGAATCAAAAATGTTTTTTTTTAAATCAGATATTAGTTGATCTTATGTATATACATAATACTTATTACATTTTAGCAAGAATTACATCTACCCATTTAAGAAAAAAGTTTCTGGCATGTGTTTCTGACGATTTTGATTTTAGTCCTCATATTTGTAAGGGGCACTGGACCATAAAAGCAAATTCTGATTGTATTATTTGGTACTGAGATAAATACTCAGTAAATGGAACATTCATCAAGCCCCAAGTCTTCTATTAAAGATTTTTTGTATTTTTATTTAGTTTTTAGATGGAAAGTCAATTCACTATCTCAATGTCTACTCAGATTGGGAAAGACGAAAAGACTATAACCTCGACAGCATTGCACGTTTGTATATTATTATACTCACACCTGCTCTGTAAGAGCAGTAGTGAGGGTATATTGTTTTCACACACTCCAGGTTTTCTACTTCACAATGGTTGAAGCATTCTTTGACCTGTAAATCATTCAGATGGCTCCAGTTTATTACCCCACAGCCCTTAACAGCTGTCAGGGTATTGTTTTCACCAATGGTGTCTAGATGGGTGGGTGGAGGGAAAATTTTGTCCAGACTGTATCTGAAAAACCGTAATTTGTAGGAAGTTGGAGGGACATTGGTTAGGGGGTGTAGGTGTGCAATGTCATAGTGTGACCTTGATTTGACCTTTGACCTTGCCGTAGTGACCTTGATCTTTAACATTTTGTCCAGGAAATATTTGGGAAACCATAAGATGTAGGAAGTTGATACTTATTAGGCAGTGCGCAGAAAAAAAGCCTGGTGGAAAAAATGACAGTAGAAAGAAAGCCTGGTGGAAGAAAAGCCTGTTGGAAAGAAAGCCTGGTGTGTTTTTAAAAACATGGAAAAAAAGCCTGGTGTTTCTTTTTTTCTGTACATATCAAGATTAATGATAAAGTAGAACTAAAACATTAATTTATTAGACAGATTTGATTTAGATGGCTTTTTATAGTTACACTGTCTCTTTAAAAGCCCTTCAATGTAACTTAATCAGAAAACACCAGAGTACAGTTAAAATGGATGAAATACATGCTCAGGATTGGGTCTTGAACATAGAACCTTAAAACCTTTCATTATTGTCAAAGGGAATGAGAAGTATTTGAAGTCCTACTGTGGACTTCAGCACTAAGAAATCTGACTAAAACAAGGGACTGTATTTAGTTGATATTACTAATTTATACATCCCACAATTAGGTGTTCCACTGTTAGTCTGGGAGACAAACTTTAATTGCAAATCCAGAAACCCTTTATTGTAAGGGTGATAAAAGAACACCAGAGTACACTTGAAATGGGCTATTGTATTTACTCAGGATTGGCTCTTAAACATGGCCATACCAACTAGCAATTAGTGACATACACATTCAGCATTTTCCTGGGAATCAAATCATAATTGCACATTTAAAAAAAAGTTTCATTTCCTTTAATAATATACTGACATAATTTTAAAACAACCACTAAAAAGTATAATAAATTTTACATAATTCTGTAATCTACATTGATGAAAATAAATTGTACTAGAAAAATAAATTAAATGTACCAAACACATTTTGAAATCAAATGAATAAAATAATGTGTTAGTTTTACTTCATCATTAATCTTGATATGTATTAAACCTAAAAAAAGACACCAGGCTTTCTTTCCACCAGGTTTTCTTTCCACTGCCATTTTTTCTACCAGGCTTTTTTTCCACCAGGCTTTTTTTCCCGGATTCTTATTAGGCACATTGGTTGGGGGTTGTAGGTGTGCATCATAGTGTGATCTTGATTTGACCTTTGATCATGTTGTAGTGATCATGAGTTTTAAAGTCTTGTCCAGGCTATTCCTTGGATTCCATAAGGTGTAGAAGGTTGAAACTTGGTAGGGACATTGGTTAGGGGGTGTAGGTCCGATCGTGGTATGACCTTTAACTTTGGCACTGCCAAAGTGTGTTCACCTGCCATATTTGAGACATGTTTCTCTTATGACAAAGATATATGGATTGCTGCAAGTGATTATTATGTTCTTTTACATAATTGTGCTATTTCCATTGACAGCTATTCTCCAATTAATAAATCTTACAGCTGTACTTCAAATAATTAACTGATTTAGGCTGTCATCTTGCTATTGACTTGTCTTGTTTTAATACTTTATCTTTACATATATTTTCTCTCACTTTGACGTTATTTTATCTACTTAGACATTCTTTGGAACTTTGTATAATTAACATTGTTTGCTCTGAAAGTCTCCTGATCTTTTTCTGTTTCACTAGTTCTATGTGTCACGGTGTCAAAAATTGTTTCCGCGAACTGTGGGGTAAGGGCATTTTCGATGCTATTTTTTGTAAAAAATCTGGCACAAGTATATGTTATCATTTGATAACAAGGCTCTTTAGTATAATCTTTAAAAACTCCTGTTTAAAATCCAAAGCAGTTTGTTTCAATATAAAGTTTTGGGTTGCCAGATAATAAATTTGCAATTTTATACAATCAAATTTAACAGTAAATTTTGTACTTTTCAGTTGATATTTTTATCAAATAGTCATAAATTTCAATAAAAAATGTCTATTTAGCAGGGTTGGGAGTTTTATCCAAGGTGTTTTTTTCCGCCTGGTTTTTCCATTTTTTTCTATCCTGGAAAAAATAGGTTTTATCCAATTTTGTACAAAACTGAAAAAAAAATCTTTTCTTAGCGAAAACTAAATAGGTTTTATCCACTTTTGGACAAACCTGGAAAAAAACTTTCTTAACCTTTCAGATTTACTTTGTAATATATTACAAGTAGAAAGAATTTACAATATAATTATTTTTTAACTTCTGGAAAGCTACACTATTATAAATTTATTTACTAAATATGTCCATGCAATGCATTTCAATACAAAACAACAACAGTAAAACATTTGAAATTTTCAAGCTTTTCAATTGTGTTTGCTCAATAAAAATGAGCTGTCATTCTTTAAACTTTGTTACTTTGTTTATAGGTACAACATACGCACCCAGTGTACCATTTCCATTTTGTTCAAGTCTAACTTCCAAGACATTACAAAAGTATCACAGGATAGGAAAAGCCACATCATAGACAAAGACAACATAACAATGCATTTGTCAATGTAAAACCACAGTTAAGACTAGTTTATTTAATCAATGAACAACAAAAAGGAAAAAGAAGGCCAAAATTATTTTGAAGATGATAGTAATTGGAAGCCACACCATACACAAAGACAATATAACAATACATTTGTAAATGGTATTGTATTGGGGATTTTTGATCTGGGGATTTTCTAAGCCCCATCTGGGGATTTTCTATGGGTCTTCAGATTTTCAGGGATTTTCAATCCGGGGATTTTCAATCTGGGGATTTTCATATACAATCATTGCAAACTATATTGTAAACTTCAACAGCTGTAAAATCTCTTGTCACTGGAAATATTATTCCAAATAAGGTTGACACATGTCACACCTGAGTTATTGACAGGTTATGGAAACTGAAATAACAGGACAATCAATGTGCACCCAACTGGAAAATTTGTTAGGTAGATAATGCTTTTAATTTCTGCCCCTCAGTTTTACACTCTTGTCACTTGATGTTTGTAATCTGCCTTTTAACCCTGAATAAGTTGAAATATTAAAGTAATATTCACTGTTTTAACAGTTTAAATGATAAACATTGATCGTGTATAATTTTTTACATTGCTTAAAGTGACTTATCTGCTACATAAGGCCCTTTATGCCCTATTTAATCTCATGAAAGTAAGTTTTTCCAGTTTTGTCCAGTTTTTTCCGGTTTTATCCTGAAAAAAGGGGGTTTTGTCCAGTTTTATTCTTAGTCCCAGAAAAAAAAAGGTTTTGTCCAGAAAGAAAACCAACCATGCTATTCAGTTTTATCACAGTTAAATTTTACATGTTCATCTTTTTCACGTTATAACATTTCATTCAGAGATTGAGAAATAATACTAATCTGTTTTATTATGTATAAAGCTTTAATGTTTGATACATACAGAGAGTTGGCACAACATTGAGCTGAGTTATGCCCCATACCAGTTGACACATACAGAATATGTCATTGATGGAAATGTGGAAGTGGTCATTTTACTCAGTGGGAGTGATTCCAAGATACATGTGTTCAGAGAGGTACTCGCCTTCATCTTGCTCTGTAACAGTGTGAACAAAGAGTTAACATTGAAGCAAAGTCCTAAATATGGTCTCATTGGTATTACAGTTACCCCCAAAAACGTTTCTGAAAATGTGAAGGTAGTCTCACTAGAAGGTCATTACATTTTTCCATTTTATTTACTGTTTATTGGTAAGTGGATATTATGGACCTTCGCACACTGTTAAACTGCCACAAATCAGTATATATACTTTTGATCAAAATAGTATTAACCAATGAAATGGCAGCATTTCTTAGGACAAGGATGGCCACTATTGTTAAGCAGAGACATTTGACTATTTCCACTTGCATACTTCAGAGTATATTTCTTTCCGAGTAGGCAAAATAACAACCATATTAAGTCTAAATTTGATTATCATAAGGCCTCACCAGTTTAAAACATACATTATCAAAGATAACTTATTGGAATAGTCAAGACTATCCAAGGTTAAGACACATACTTTTTATTGAAGAAGCCTGATGGTTACATTTCCCGTCATTTGTTTATTGTCTCTCATTTCTCAATATTTAAGCGTCCTTGAAAAGGCCACTTATTTTTTTTGGCATCAGTTTCCTTGCCGCCCCCGCATTATGGTCTCCCTGGAAAATCTCCCTTATTATTGGAAGCTTTTTAACCATATTTGGCAGTTATATACCTTAATTAGGCATGGGAAAATTTTTCCACATGCTTAAATTTCAGCTTTGATCTTTATCAAGGTCACATGATCAAAAAGTAGTTTTTTGGGGTACACCCACCCGTCATCGCTGCTCAGCAAAATCTACTCAACACAGTGGCTTGTAATTTCATACACATGTTTCTACTATCAAAAACGCGAGCTGATTAGATTTTGGGAGCGATCCAATGAAAATTAACCGATTTATGAGCGATTTTCTCACAGCTACCAACCCAAAATTCTTGTGAACCCACCTATTATCTTCTTAAGTATTGCATTTAGAGCCATAAAATGTATTGGGAGGTAGTAGGAAACCATATGTGGAGAGTCTAGAAAGCAAGTCAAAGTTCACCCCCGACCCCCCTGTAGGGGTCAAAAGGGGGGTCATAAAATAGCCGATTTTGACATTTTGCCTTATATCTCCTTTATTACTGCTTTTAGAGCTTTAGATTATATTAAGCGGTATTGGGAAACAATATGTGAAGAGTCTAGATAGCCAGTCAGACTTACCCCCTGATCCCCCCTTATGGGTCATACTGGGGTCATAAAATAGCCGATTATTGTGTTTTTGCCTTATATCTCCTTTATTACTGCTTTTAGAGCTTCAGAATGTATTAAGAGGTATTGGGAAACAATATGTGAAGAGTCTAGATAGCCGGTCAGACTTACCCCCTGATCCCCCCTTATGGGTCATACTGGGGTCATAAAATAGCCAATTTTTGTGTTTTTGCCTTGTATCTCCTTTATTACTGCTTTTAGAGCTTCAGAATGTATTAAGAGGTATTAGGAAATCACATAGGAAGAGTCTAGATAGCTGGTCAGACTTACCTCCTGATCCCCCCTTATGGGTCATACTGGGGTCATAAAATAGCCGATTTTGTGTTTTTGCCTTATATCTCCTTTATTATTGCTTTTACAGCTTTAGAATGTATAAGAGGTATTGGAAAACGATATGTGAAGAGTCTAGATAGCCGGTCAGACTTACCCCCTGATACTCCCTTATACGTCAAAGTGGGGTCATAAAATAGCTGATTTTGTATTTTTGCCTTATATCTCCTTTATTACTGCTTTTAGAGCTTTAGAATGTATTAAGAGGTATTGGGAAACCATATGTGAAGAATCTAGATAGCTGGTCATAATTTTGAATGCCTTAAAATTCATGAATTCATGCAGTAAATCACTTGTAACTTGAAAAGTATTGCATTTAGAGCATTTTATTAAATATGTTTCTCACCTATTTTTCTTTCAGCTATAACATAGTAAAATTTCAAACTTGTAGCACATTGCATAATAAAGTACATATAATACCCACATAAACTATACAAAGCCAACTTATTCAGAAACAATCCCCTCCCCTCTCACTCTTTTTCATCCACACTGCAGCAGAGAAAAGATTGCCTCTGTGTGTTTGGAGTGGGGGATGTGAAAATTTTATTTTAAATGTAGCTTTTATAAGCTACAATACCTACCTATTGTAACAATATGCTTTACCGGTGGTTTTACCACGGGTAGCTTCCAACCAACCGGAGTAGAAGTTGAAAACTTTACCCGTGAGAATAAAAGATAAATGTCACATGTCTGCCGGTATATTTCCGGTATATTGCCGGTATAATACCGGTGCGGGTACAGAGCACCTGCTGAGTCATGTGACCTAGGGAACTTATCAGATGCTAGCTATAGCTCTTCCTCATTTTTTGTTGGAACCAAAACCCCATCTTCCAGTGGAAAGTCTGGAAAGCGGGGAGGACCAGGGAGGGCCTGTACTATTGTTACAATAGGTAGGTATTGTAGCTTATAAAAGCTACATTTAAAATAAAATTTTCAATTTTATTACGCTACAATGTACCTACCTATTGTAACAATATGCTGAATCCCAGCATGTTGGAAGGCTGGGAAGACTGGACACTGGCTAAGGAACCTGGCGGTATAGCAACGCTCTAGGAAGGACATCTGGAGTCCAGGGCGGAGGAAGGAGCCTGAATGCGGTAGAGGAACGGCACATCAAGGCTGAGGGGAATACTCCAGTTCTCCTGAGGTTGAGGTGTCACGCCAAGGGAAGGAAGACCGTCTTGGCATGCACGGCCAGCGCAGGCACTCCAACTCAGAGTTCTAAAACACAAAGTACACAAAATACGATGAAAAAGATGTAAAAGGGAACAAGATACGACTCAAAAAAAATCGAAAGAAAGCAACACTAAGATTGCTGAAAAAGTAATACTTAACATTACATTCTCAGGATAATTGGAAAGAATATACTCCTGGTAACAAGGAACGCAGGAAAGTAACAGCAGGTAAAGAACTAGAAAGAATTAATAATAGTTACCTTAAAGGGTTGAAGAACCCGCTCTATGGTGTCAGAGGATTCTGACACGCCCCGTCTAGGTGGTTCCCGAAGTAGTGCCTGGGGCGATCAAAATTAGCCTGCACATTTGTGACTGGAGTTTTTGTACAACCTTGGGCAGTAGGGCGGTTGGGGGATAAGCGTAAGCAACCAGGTTCTCCCATGGAATGTTCAGGGCGTCTACAGCCCAGGCCTGAGGATCCGGGATCGGAGAGACATATAAGGGGAGTTTTGTGTTCAGTCTGGTTGCAAAAAGGTCCACTTGGGGACTCTCCCATATCTTGGAAATTTGTTTGAAAACTTGTGGAGACAGGGACCATTCTGTGCTTTGGATCTGATTCCTCCTTGAGAGGCCGTCCGCTATCACATTGAGGGACCCAGGTACATGTCTTGCTCTGAGTGTGACATTGTTGAGGTTGCACCATGTCAGGATTCTCCGCATAAGAGCGCAGAGTTCTGCGGATCTTGTACCGCCCTGTTTGTTTATGTACGACACCACGGAGGTGTTGTCTGAGGCAATGAGAACGCGATTGTTCTTGCAAGTGAGTCTGAAGAACTGTAGAGCCAGGAAAACTTCCTTCATTTCTAACAGGTTGATATGTAGATGTTTTTCTCCGTGAGACCAGACCCCTCGGGTCGACTCGTGATCTAAGTGTACGCCCCAACCTGCGTTTGAGGCGTCTGTAAAGATCAGTTTTTCGTGTTCCCTTGGGTGGAGAAACTCTCCTTGTAGCACGTTTGTGGGGTCTAACCACCATTCCCTGTGTCGTATCATCTTCTGATTCCAGGGGATTGGAGTGTCCAGAGGCATTGGATATTTCCAGTGAGTCTTGAGATGCCATTGAAAAGGTCTCATATGCATTCTGCCCAATTTGACTGTCTTCTCCGTTGATGCAAGTAATCCAATGGTGGACATAAGAGTCCTTGCACTGATAACAGACTTCGACGAGAGGCGACGGAACATATCCTGAAGCTTCATCCACCTGTCCTGAGTGGGCTTGACAAGCCCCAAATCTAGTAAAAAATGGTATCCCAGGAAATCGAACCTCTGAGAGGGTACCAGTTCTGATTTTTTGTGGTTCACCAGAAAACCCAACTCCTGAATTAGGTTTAACAAATTTTGGGTCTGTTGGTGACACTCCTCCTTGGAGGGGGCATGGATCAGCCAGTCGTCTAGGTATTGATGAATGCGTATTCCCTGTTGTAAGGCTCATAGTCTAACTTCCTTGACTATACTGGTGAAGATCAAGGGAGCTGTGGCTAGACCGAAAGGGAGGCTGGTGAACTGGTAAGAGACGCCTTTGTGGAAGAACCGGAGGTACTTGTGTGACTGAGGGTGAATGGGTATGTGGAGGTAGGCGTCTATGAGGTCAATAGAGGTGACCCATTCGTTCTTTCTGAGGGAAGCTCGTATGGATTCTGGAGTTTCCATCTTGAACTTTGATATGGCCAGGAATTTGTTGAGACAACTTAGGTCTATTACTGGCCTCCAGCAGTTGCCTGGTTTTGGAACCAGGAACAAGCGACTGTAGAAACCCAGACTGTCTGGTTTTTGAACGATATCGATTGCGCCTTTGAAAAGTAAGTCTTGAATAGCAGTCGACAAGGCACTTTGTTTGTTGAAGTCTGCGAAGCCGCTGGTTATGCAAGGTATCCTGGACAGTTTTGGGCGCTCCCTGAACGGTAGTTTGTATCCTGCGATAAGGTTTTGGATTGAACGGTGTGCGCCTAAATTCTTCCATGCTGGCAGGAACGATTTGAGCCTGCTTCCCACTGTTAGGTTCATTCTCTTTTGGACTTGGTCTTGGATAAATACAATATGAGACTGTACACAAGGAGTCTTTACCCCCTCCTGTGGGGTGTGTGAACAAGGAGTCTTTTCCCCCTCCTGTGGGGTTTGAATACACGGAGTCCTTACCCCCTCCGGTGGGGTGTGAAAACAAGGAGTCCTTTTCCTCTCTCGTAGGGTTGTTGTACTCAGAGTCTTTATCCCCTCTGGAGGGACATACTGGGGAGGATAATCCGAGAGAACGTCTGAAGTTATTGTGGGTTTTAGTCCAGGAAATTTGGGGGTAACAGAGTTTGAGAAGTGTCATTGAGGAGGCTGTTGTTGTTGCTTGCCAGAGTGAAAGTTACCCCCACAGCCGCGTCCCCTGCGGCCACCTCGGCCTCCTCTTCACCCACCTTGGTGGGGATGAGAAAAGAAAGGTTACTGAACCATATACTGGGGTACCGGCATTGGGTGATAGAACAGGCCTTGCTGTTGTTGACGCTGTCCACCTCTGCCCCTCTTGGGTTTCTTGTAGGGGTGGAAGCGGTCTTTCTTGGAGACTGGTTTTACTCCGAGCCCTATGAGGTGCTGTTCATATTCTTGCATTAGGGTTCGATCGAACAAGTCACCTCCTGAGACGGTTGCTGAGCGTAGATTGCGCAGTCTGAATGCGTCTAAGTTTGGGTGGGCGTGGCGGAGGTAAGCATCCCTTCTTAGCAAAACAAGGTTTGTGAGAGAAGAGATGAAGTTTGCAACTAGATCCGCATAGGCTTTTGCTCCTGCTGATGTCAAGCATGAATTGCATCTGGGCGGCTTCTTGCTGTGTGGTTTGGTATAGTTGGAGCAAGATTTGATCCCGAATAGGTGCATCTTGGGTGGTCCTAAGTTGGTCAAACAACTTTTCTTGTTGATCTCTGGAAACTCTGAGATTGTTCAGACATGACTCACTGGCCATGCCGAAGGTAGAAAGAAAATTGGCAATACTAATGTTTTCATGTGTCATGTATTCTAATTTTACAAGTTCTTTCTGTTGTACTGTGGCTGGAGGACCACTCCTATATCCAGGCTTGGCAATATTTGAAAAGGCCTGGGGCACAACCTGTGGGGTCTGCGAATACTTCTCATCCACGACATTATACCAACTACCCTTATGGGGGGGAATTGTAGGAAATTTGCCCATATCCAGGGTGGAGGAAGTACTAGGTTTCACTGCTTCATCCTGGGCTGTTTGGAGGCGAGAGAGGTCAGACACCATGGGGAGTTTGATGGATGGTCTGCCTGCCTTTTCTTGAAGAAGAAGGAGGGGATCGCGTCCCAGCGCCGAACCCGGTTTGTAATGTTCCTCTGCAGCCGGGTCTGGGATGGAGAGAAACTCCCTAACTTTTTGCACAAGTTCTCGGAAGGGAAGGTTAGGGGGAGCTGCTTGTTCACCCGTATCTGTGGGTTCTTCCGACCTTGGGGAGGTGAAGGAAGAGGCTGATGAATCTGCGCCATATTCCTCCTGTTCTAGCACTTGCAAGGGAGACTGAAGTTTTGCAGTGGTAGAAGGTAAGTTGGTAGGAGCTACCGTAGGTTGTGCAGAGGGTGGAACGGTAGTCGATTGAGGAGGAGCAGAAGGCACTTGTATGTGAGAGGCCACTGCCTGCAGAGACTGAGTGGCGATGGCTGAGGAACGTTTTACATTGGCTAATCCCTTCTTAATAGCCGGTGCTGGTTGAGCTGAAGTCTCGTCCATGGGTTCCTCTGATTTGTTAGCAGCTGGGACCGCAGACAAAGGTGTAATAGAAACAATGTGCGGTTGTGCAGTAAAAGCTTGAGGAGCAGGATTGGTTTGTGTAGGAGCCAAACGGTTAAACATGTTCTCCATGGATTGCTGTAAAAAAGCTTGGAGACCTGTCTGGAGTTGAGTTGAGATATCCCTCATTTGTTCTTCATTTTTTCTCTGCAGTTTATGCATTAACTCAAAATTTTGTTGTTCCAGGTGACTTTTAAGTAACTGTGTCCTGGGAGTTTGAGGGATATCTATAGGTGTAGCAGTCCTTTGTGGTTGTAGCATTGAGAAGGTGGAGAAATAAGTTCTGTCTCCCCGTCTGCTTGGTGTTTGTCCGGTTTAAATAGTATCCTGAGTTAATACCGGATCCGGCGCCCTGAAAAGGGCTGGAGAAGAATCAGAAGATTGCTGTACCGGTCCGGTGTTTGCCGGGAAACTAGTCGCCGGTAAAGAAGCAGAAGATGGTTGTGTGAGAGGACTGATGCCGGTGACCGGTGCCATATTGCCGGTCTGTTCCGGTTCTAAATCCAGCAGTGTATCGTCTACTTGGCCGAGATCTTCACCGGTAAATACCGGTTCTTCATCTGTTTCCGGTTCAACATTGTCTTCATGAGAGCCGGTACGATGGCGATAGGAAGATCTTTTGGCAAAACTTTCTCTTAAGTGTGTCCATTGTTGAACAAAAAGCGTAGAGCAAGCTGCACACTGGTTAACTTTTGCTCCCTGAGCACAGGGATCTTGCCCTTACATTTGGATCTACAGCCAAAACAGGCAAGGTGAGAATCAAATTGGGGCATGAAATGGCCACATTTGCCCCGTTTTTGGTAAGGAGGTGTTTTCACCATGATACCAAAAGAATCTATGAGCATTAACAATAAGAATATCCAAAATATAACTGTCTACCCACAGTTAAGATATGGTAACTAAACTAAAAAAGTAGAGTTACAGGAAAGCCAACTGTACAAGATGGCTTCCAACAAAAAGTGAGGAAGAGCTATAGCTAGCATCTGATAGGTTCCCTAGGTCACAAGACTAAGCAGGTGCTCTGTACCCGCACCGGTATTATACCGGCAATATACCGGAAATATACTGGCAGACATGTGACATTTATCTTTTATTCTCACGGGTAAAGTTTTCAACTTCTACTCCGGTTGGAAGCTTCCCGTGGTAAAACCACCGGTACAGCATATTGTTACAATAGGTAGGTACATTGTAGCGTAATAAAAGGGAAAGATCACTTTCACTGAGCTTTATTATGCCTAGCTGTGTATATCAATTTTTGCAGTTTGTCAGACATTTTGGAAACTAATCTGCCTAAACATAGCAAGTGGGCAGAGCCCATTAAAATGTCCATTTATAAATAAATTGCAAATGATGTATCCCTTTTCAATGCTGCTGTGTTTGTTTAATGTCTAATACTGTGAATAGCTAAATATCACCAAATTTTCACATGGTAAAATTACAATAAAGTTTAAGAAATGTGAACAATACACTTGAAAATGTATTTGGTGACAGGAAAAAGAATTTACAGAAGTATCAGATGTTGGTAGTTGTTTCCCTGAGTTTTCTGATCTGCCTGGCAAGTAAGTAAATATAACAGTTGAAAATTTACAGTGTAAAATTAATACCATATTACTTAGTCTAGTTACAGCAGTTTGAAAAGATATGAATTTATAAATACATGTAGATATGTTTGACTTGCAAAGTCAACATATTGTTAGACTTTAAGACGTTTAAGTCAAAGTCAGCTTTTCTGGAATACAAATTTTACTGTACAGCATTGTAGGGTGATATTAATATTATTTGAACCCACTTTTTCAGTGTGGCAATTACATAATGTGACATGCTATTGTCTTTGTAGCATGTAATATGAACTCTTATTCAATTATGACGTGCATTTTATATTTATTTATTTGGGGTTTTTACGTCACTCTCAACACTGTACAGGTCATATCACGATGGGTCGTTTTTTTTTGACAGAGGAAACCAGTACCTACAGTTGGTCAAGGTTCTCTACTGTTAACTGACGACAATCGGTAAGCAACTACCAACATTCCCACATAAAGGTCCGGGGTTTGAACTGGTGACCTCAGAGATGGGAGGCGAGTGTATTACCACTGTGCCCCCCCCCCCCCCCCCCCTTGCATGTTATATGACCCACAATTCATATTTAGTAGTTTGAACCAGAGTGCAATTTCAATATCAGTATCAACTTTGCATGTCAATCAATATTGAAAGATTGTTTAACGTCATAACCTGCATAATTTCACAGCAACTAGGGTCAAATTTAAAGAAAATTTCATAAAATACTAGTATTTTAAAAAGATTTTATGTTTAACATGAGACTGCTGTACCAAGAATCAGATTTGTTTTTAAATATGAAATATAATCTTCCAACATATTAATATTGATGTGCACAACATAAAGTTGTTATAAAATACAACAAAATGCGTGAAATACTGACCCATGAGGTATTGAAATTAACATTTTTGGACATTTTGATATCAATATTTTTATCCAGTAAACTTTATCAGTTGATATTGAACCATCAATAAGTGATTGCTCCCCTACTTATTACATGTATGTCATGTAGGCCCCCATTTCATTTTGATGTGTATGTAATGTGATGTCACACGCCAATGTGTGGCAAGTGTGTCTGTGATTTTAGTATAATATCCTGTTTCTAGTCGAGTACACATTACAGCCCTAGTTTATTTGCCCCCCCATTTCAGTGTGACATGGCTGCAGTGTGAGTATTACCGTGAATACCAGAGGCGAGTGTCAGCTGCGGGATTCTTCAGTGGTTTAGTGCAAGTTACAGTGGTCAATACACAGACACTGGGTATACAAATATTAATATGCCCCAATGATACTGTAAATCTGTAAAGATATTTGTATGTATTTACAGTTAGAGAAAGTGGCAAACTCTTTGTTCACCATAACTTGTCGGTTAGTATTAAAGTGATTAAAGTCAAGTTTCTGTCTATGTTGTGACAATTTTGTAACTTTTGTTTGTACATCATTTCAGTTTCATGAATCAAGTTAGGCTATTACATATTTAAAGAATAAACAAAACTTTTGTTATATCATTTGCACTGTCATTGTGTAATTTAGTGCCACTTTTCTGATGGCTCAGCCCCACCAAGCAAAATGTCTTTAATGTGCCAGTGTGTAAAATTGTTTGGTTTTATCTCAATACATATTAATTCCCTCCTGTAAGCCCAGTATCTAATTCCATTTAACAAGTCTAGGGTTTTACATCCTGTTCAAAATCCAGGGTCATATTGGCACAGACCCTTAGCATTGCCAATTGTGGGAGTCGAACCCACACAGAGGAAACAGTGTGTGTGTGCCAGTTGATGTGCTTTTGCCTTCTTTAGTGTTAGTATTTTTCTTTAAAAAAACTTTCCTACAAAATGTGAAAAAATAACTGCAAATTTAACGTATGCCGTCTGACAGTGATTTAGATTTTGATGTATGTGAATCAAGACTTTATTTTCTGACTGGAGTCTTTTCATAGCCAAAGTGTAATGTGCTGTTGTAATGCTATAATGCAAAATTACACAGCAACACTTCAGCTTATAGAGGTACCACTGGCTGTTGAACTTGATGTAAAAACCCTAACTTTGACCTTTTGAAGCTACCGTGCTTGTCCATTATCTGGCAGAAGTACTATCCTTATATAGAGGTCATAAAGTACACGCCCTCGGACTTTATTCCTACAGGAAATTGTGACAATTCATTGTTTGTGTAGCATCAGAATAATGGCTATTTTTTATTATGACAGAAATTATATCCAAATATGAGATTGAACATGACAGTCCAATAACTTATTTGAGGCTGTTTACTTTGAAAACTGATGTTGAATGTCCACACTTTATTTCACAAGGTAAGTATATCACAGTGTTCAATATAATCATAATCTACTTACTAGTGGATATTAATGCATGGCAGTTTACTGGTAGAGAGCCTCAAGACTCTTCCTTTCACAACTAAGCGAGTTGAAGGGTAAAAATCTGTTCATATAAAGCCTGTGGACTAGTTATTCTTGAGGGGAGGTATATGATATCTTTGTGTATATCAGCTATGTTAACACGTGGACTTCTGGTCATTCTCCTGTAGCTCGGCTGCTTAAAGAGTCAGACTTGAGTTTTTGCATCTGTGTGTAATCTAGAGGCACTGGCAATTTATGATTTACAGTAGAGATTGAAAATGTAATTCAAAGTCAATTCAACATAAAAACTCAAAATATTGTATGCACCATAAAGATCTGCAATAATATCTGCTAATGTCTCATTTACCCAAAATATTTGCACTGAAATGCTAGTAAGCTGTCTGAAATTATCAATAAGATCAGAAAGCAATAAAAGCTCTACTAAATGTTTCATTGTATAGATCAATGATTTACAAGTGAAGTACAAGTATATTACCAAATACAATATTCAGAAAATGATGTGAAGTTATTTATGAAGTTTGTCAGGATTCCAGTCTATTTCATGATTTGTCAGTCTGGCAGAACAACAATAAACAAGTTATTATTTATTTATTTAAAACTATAAAAATAGAAGAAATGCAGATGCAAAAACTATCAGTCCACTGGAAAAAAGTTACAAAAGTTTGAATTTATATTCCACATAACTTCCCAATATGACCAGTGGATAGTCAACTATTTTTGAAACTGATAACATGTGTTAATAGTTTGACATTAAAAATGCTATGAGTAAGTGACTTGATGTCATTTTCGTCAAATGGTTCAACCTTTTATTGCAAATGTATGGGTAAGTAGTTGCCCATTTATTATAGTATCCTATTACTACTTGGCATTGTAACTTAGCATATGTTTTAACTTGGTACAAAGCAGAATATAGAATACTAATTGACTATTGGTTGTCAATGGCAACACATACACAGGTCCATAATACAATAGTCCAACACTAACACTATTCAACACCACATGGAGGCGATGGTAGCCCAAGTGATGAAAGAAATATTTAAATGTTTTCAGGAACTTACATATTCAAATTCCAAGGTTTGTCCAATTTGGCACACTGATTTGAAGTAGTAACTGTATTGTGAGCTCTTTCAAAAAAGGCAGTGTAATAGAATATTTTTATTTTACTTTTTGTTGGTGAAGTATAATTTGTATGCGTTAATTCATATTTCAGTAAATATAAATACACAGCTTTACAGATAAAACAAGCACACATAAGGATTTTATGTTGAAATTTTGCCAACTTATGGCAGAGAACAGTAAACAGTGGATGTTGAGTGCTCCCCTACCTTGTTTATAATACAATACAGTTCATCGATCACATTTTTAATTCACATCTATTGCAGTTATGGATCCATTAGAAGATGACCTTGAGGACAGTTCCCCTGATTTTCATCTGTTGGTGACCAGTGCTTTAGAACCTGCAGTTGTTTACAAGTCTGTATCACAGTGATTTTCTGTATAGAAATTGAACGTATGATTACCTGAAATCATCACATAGATAATATCTAGATAACATCCTCACTTAAATATCATTTAAAAAATATAAATAGTTGAATTGATTTCCATATTCACACATGGAGAAATTAATATCCAAATGATATATTAATTAGTCTGTTAGTTTGAGGTGATACTTAAACTCAACCTATTTGTAGGTTTTTTATATCAACCAGGGTTTCAGATTCGCGTCGGCCATCGGTCATTGACCAAATTTTGCAACAAAACCCCGAATTTTAAATAGAATATTAGGACATATTGTCCGAGTCGTATCCGTGGGCGATAATAGAAGATCTAGACGTCTTTTTATTTACAAATATGAAGTTATGTTACAACCCTAAAATCTCGCGAGATCTACGTGATTTTAAATTTTTTTATTGTAGCAAGGTCTAGACGTCTTTTATGAAATCTCGTGACAAGCCACGTGATCTGCAAGGAAATCCCAGGGGAAATCTGTGTCCTCATATCTTCTCATAAATATTAATGACTTGGGTGCTGTGGCCGTGAGTTCTCGAGTTTAAAGTATTTGATCTTCGCCTATGCTTCCATTTTATAAAGTGTTGCGAGGAAATCCCAGGGGAAATCTGTGTCCTCATATCTTCTCATGAATATTAATGACTTGGGTGCTATGGCCGTGAGTTCTCGAGTTTAAATTATTTGATTTTCGTCTATGCTTCCATTTTAAAAAATATTGCAAGGAAATCAAATGGAAAATCTGTGTCCTCATATCTTCTCATGAATATTAATGACTTGTGGTTATGGCCTTGAGTTCTTGAGTTTAAAGTATTTGATTTTGTCTATGCTTCCATTTTTATAAAATATTGCAAGGACATCCCAGGCAAAATCTATGTCCTCATATCTTCTCATGAATATTAACTATGGTCGTCTGGTATTTTCGTGTAATTGTAGATTTTGTTTTCTGTAGGGTTCCACATAAATTTTACTGTAATATTCTGAATTTTTGCTTTGATAAATATTTCTTTTTATTAATAATTGCACTGAAAAAAAAATCAGATTGAAAGTTTATTTGCTAGCTGTAATGTTTACTGCCAGTGGACATTTTAATAGCATGAAAATCTCATGGATCACCGATTCACCATACTTAGGTTCTGTGGCCGTGAGTTCTTATTTTGGTAATACATGATCATTGAACATCATAAAGACTTTTTGACATTTTAACTAAATGAGATTTTTATTATGATTCAGTAAATTTTACTTTATATCCCATTCATATAGGGTCATTGACCTTAATGACTTTAATTTTAGCAACCTGTAGAATGAAAATTTGATTGACAAGAATTCTGTCCTAAATTCTCCGAAAATGTCCTAAACGTTTTCCTAGTCTTAGGACAGAATGTCCGGCCGGACTTTTCATGTAGCAGAATCACTGTCAACTAGCATTGAAAACTTACTACTGGTTTGTGTTAAGACTATTTGATGTCACTGTTTGTCACATTGGCACACATACGATTATAATATCTCCGTGTACTGAGTACCAGCAATCAGTGTGTGATTATTGGTATTGTGTGATTTGTTCAGTGATGATGTCACCATTTGTAGGTCAGTGTTACAGAGAAAGTTCACCTCTCCCAGTGTTCTGAGTACCAGTGATCAGTATGACTGTACTCTGTGTGGGTGTGTGGCAGATGTTGACCTGGATGGTCAAAATGAAATCATTGTAGGGACGTATGGACAGGTATAAAATATTATAGATATTAGGTATTAAGCAATGAGTTTTGTTTTTTCCAGTGAGTACATTTTTTACATTTTATCTGGGATATTAAGTTCCCATTGACTTATACGACCACTGTGACTTGATGAATATCTATGTACATGAGCTTATATAATAAAACTTTTCAAAACTTTTCAATTACGTAAAAGTAGGAAAAAATAATGTTAATGTTTTAAATGTATGTATCTGTGTTACAGCAAATTTTAGCATACAAATTCTATCCAAATGAACAAAGTGTACAAGAGGAAAAGACTAAAGGAGAAGGGACTGATGACATAGATATTGTAACAGAATCGACTGAAAGGCCAGAAACTCTGAATTTATCGTTTAACTCGAAAGACTCTTCACAATTCCCTGTGACACCATTAGACTTTCACTCGGGACATTTTGATACGACCCCTTCAGAAAATCCAAATCTGTCCTTCAGTGATTCGGGAAGTAAGCCTCATCCCCTATCACTAGCTAATATGACGGATAAAAAAAATGCTGACATAAATTTCAGTGAGAGTAACAGCCATTTGGAAAGCCCTATTTCAATTCATGAAGGAAATGTAAAAGACAGTAGAGAATTGGATTATTCAGAATTGGGACTACCAGGGAGTTTTAGCAATTTAGATCTGGGTAGAAGAGAAGAAAAATCGTGTCATCTTCTTGATGGGGAGTTCAGGTTGTTATGGCAGCAGAGTTTCTCAGATCCAGTGTTTGCTATTGATTCCCTGGATATCACTGGAGATGGACTGGAGGATTTGGTAGTTCTTTCACAGAAAGGAATACATGTTTTACAGGTAGGTCTAAGCCTGAGCAAGTTGAAATATCTTAAAAAGGAGTAAATATACTGCTAATAACTCTGACGCTAAACAGGTTAAAGGAATGCATACTACTTCTCTACTGGATTTAGGTATTTAGGCCAGATTGAGCTGTAACAGAAAGGAATACATATAAAGGTATGCTGCAGTGAGGTTTAGAACCAAATCAGGTTAAAGTCTCACAAAAGCAAATATTGTTTCTCTCCATAAAAGTGTAACTTTACAACTGAACTTGTGCTTGTTATCTCCCGCCGGGCTTTAGCCCAGGAGGGAGATTATGAAATGATGTCTGTGTGTGCGTGAGAGGGTGCGTGTGTGTGTGCGTTAGTTAGTCACGCAGATTTCTCCAAAACTGCTACAGCTACAGATTTTTTGTAAATTAATTGTCCCAATGAATTTTTATGCCCTTGAAAATTTTTTTGGTTTTATTGACTTAGGCCTAAAGATAAGTGAGTAATAGCAATCTTAGCTACTTTGAGTAAAGGGCTCATAACTCAAAAACTATTGCAGTAACAACTTTTTCTTCAAATATGTTGTTCAGCTACTTTGTCCTTAGCTATAAGATGGTACATAGTTTGGGGTCCCATTGCATGCCATAAGTGAGTAATAGCTATTTTCTCATTTGTAGCTAAATAACAGAAGAAGTAAATGTCAAATATCTTCAAAAGTATTGAAGTTAGGGAAATCTTTTCAAATATGTTGTCCATCTACTTTTTGGTAAGCTATCACATACTAAAGTTTCAGACCTGTTGCACCTTGGATAGCTGAGTAATAGCTACTTTGAAATTCTGACTGGTGAGTAAAGCGATTGTAACTCCAAAACTATTGCAGTTAGAGTATTTTCCTAAAATATGTTGTTCAGCTACTTTGTCCTTAGCTATAACCTGGCATGTAGTTTGGGGTTCTATTGCATGCCATAAGTGAGTAATAGCTATTTTCTTATTAGTAGCAAAATAATGACATAAGTAAATGTCAAATATCTTCAGAAGTATTAAAGTTACGGAATTCTTTTCAAATATGTCATTCATCTACTTTTTTGTAAGCTATCACATAGTAAAGTTTTAGACCTGTTGCACATTGCATAGCTAAGTAATAGCTACTTTGAAATTGTGACTGTTGAGTAAATCTATTGTAACTCCAAAACTGTTGCAGTTACAGCTTTTTCTTCAAATATGTTGTTCAGCTACTTTGTCCTTAACTATAAGATGGTATATATTTTGGGATTGTATTGCATGCCATAAGTGAGTAATAGCTATTTTCTTATTTGTAGCAAAATAACAACATAAGTAAATGTCAAATATCTTCAAAAGTATTAAAGTTAGGGAAATATTTTCAAATATGTTATTCATCTAGTTTTTGATAACCTATCACATAGTAAAGTTTCAGACCTGTTGCACATTGGATAGCCGAGTAATACCTACTTTGAAATTGTGACTGCAGGGTAAATGCATATAGTTTGGGGTTCTATTGCATGCCATAAGTGAGTAATAGCTATTTTCTTATTTGTGGCAAAATAATGACATAATTTTTCTCAAATAACTGCTTCATCTACTTTTGGGGAGAGCTTTCACATGGTGAAGTTTCAGACCCGTAGCTAATTATTCACCTACTCAAAATGAGTAAATGATAATTATCTGTAAAAGTATTGCGGATATCCAATTTTTATCAAATAACTCATTCATCTACTTTTGGGAGAGCTTTCACATCGTGAAGTTCCAGACCCGTAGCTAATTACTCACCTACTCAAAATGAGTAAATGTGAATTATCCCTAAAAGTATTGGGGATATCCAATTTTTCTTAAATAACTCATTCACCTACTTTTGGAAAAGCTTTCACTTGGTGAAGTTTCAGACCCGTAGCTAATTATTCACCTACTCAAAATGAGTAAATGCTAATTATCTGTAAAAGTATTATGGATATCCAATTTTTATCAAATTACTCGTTCATCTACTTTTGGGAGAGCTTTCACATGGTGAAGTTCCAGACCCGTAGCTAATTACTCACCTACTCAAAATGAGAAAATGTGAATTATCTGTAAAAGTATTGCAGATATCCAATTTTTCTCAAATAACTCATTCACCTACTTTTGGGAGAGCTTTTACTTGGTGAGGTTTCAGACCCGTAGGTAATTATTCACCTACTCAAAATGAGTAAATGTGAATTATCTCTAAAAAGTATTGCGGATATCCAATTTTTATCAAATAACTCATTCATCTACTTTTGGGAGGGCTTTCACGTGGTGAAGTTCCAGACCCGTAGCTAATTACTCACCTACTGAAAATGAGTAAATGTGAATTATCTCTAAAAGTATTGCAGATAGCCAATTTTTATCAAATAACTCATTCACCTACTTTTGGGAGAGCTTTCACTTGGTGAATTTTCAGAGACGTAGCTAATTATTCACCTCCTCAAAATGAATAAATGCTAATTATCTCTAAAAGTATTGCGGGTATCCAATTTTTATCAAATTACTCATTCATCTACTTTTGGGAGAGCTTTCACATGGTGAAGTTCCAGACCCGTAACTAATTACTCACCTAATCAAAATGAGTAAATGTGAATTATCTGTAAAAGTATTGCAGATAGCCAATTTTTCTCAAATAACTCATTCACCTACTTTTGGGAGAGCTTTCACTTGGTGAAGTTTCACACCCGTAGTTAATTATTCACCTACTCAAAATGAGTAAATGCGAATTATCTCTACAAGTATTGCAGATAACCAGTATTTCTGAAATAACTCATTCACATACATTTTAGAGAGCTTTCAATTAGTGAATTTTCAGATCCGTAGCTAATTACTCACCTACTCAAAATGAGTAACTGCCTATTATCACTAAAAGTATTGCAGATAGCCAATATTTCTCAAATAACTCATTCACCTACATTTTGGAGAGCCTTCACATGCCAAATTTTTTTAATGAATTTTTTAAATAATTTTTAATGCATTAAAATTCATGAAATCGTACACTAAATCAATTATAACTTGAAAAGTATTACATTTAGAGCACCTTGTTAAAATATGTTATCTTTAGTACATCTAATTTATATGGCGGGAGATAAATGCATGCGTCAGAATGCTTGTTGTATCACAATTTTATTTAGTTAAACATTAACTAATCTGCATAACTTCTATAAAGCAGAACAGGAAGCTTTGAAACACGAAATTATATCTCCAAATAAATCTTGCAACCTACAACTTAAATATATCTAATGTTCAGTAGTTACAAATTACAGAGCTATGTTTAGAAAATAGCTCACTAATACTTGGAAATGATATTGATATTGACATTTTCACCTGCAATTTTGAAATGGAGGGCCATTATGGATCAAAACCGAAATATCAATATCAGATGCCTACAGTACACCACAACCTTGATTTATTTTTTAAATATTGATTTAAAATGATATTAATTCATATATATTTACCACATCCATTAATTCTTTTTTCTCAATTTATGGTACTTACATGTCAACTACAATCCTAGATATGTGATGAATTAACTCTGTCATTTATTGCTTGCCTTCTATTTTGCATATATTTCTGTCTTTGCTGCAGCATGACCCAGACACCACAGCCCAGATCTGCTTGAAGAGGTTAAAACAGGCGACCATCACTCAGGCAGTACAGGATGATGTATTCAGTCAGCTGTTATCAGAGGACCTGGCAGGGTCTTATCATGAGAGTTTTATGGACAATCCTACTGATTTGTGAAGACACTAAATACAAATTCAGTTTTTGTGTACTCGGAAGCAGTACCAATTCAGTTCTGGGACTTTTTGACAGATTTATGTAACAAATTGATAATATCTTTTGAAATCTGGCAAACACAGGACATGTTGTAATAGGGAAGCATTTCGTACCCCACATGCATAAAATGTCACGGTATAAAATCCAAAGGAAAATAATACAAAGAGTATTATCCTTAAGTTGAAGGATATCTAACCACATTAGACAACATCCCTACTCAGAAATACAAAGCGATTCATGCTACACGATTTTTCTATGAATTTCATTCCCAACCTTTTTATATTTGTAACATTAGGAACAATAGAAGACTTTTTAACCGTTGAAACCAGCTACAATAGTGTAGAAGTGCCTCCGATGTGGCTATCCGAAATATTTTAGTACTTGTTTGAATCCTAGAAAAAAGTGTTCACAATAACTTGAAGCAATCAGGGGGATGGTGAAGTTCTGGAGACACCATGGGATGTGGCTATGATCCCAAGGTATGGATGCCTGATGACATCCACTCCGCCCTGCCTTTTCTATCATTCAGAAAGAAACTGAAGACTTTTCTCTTTACAAAAGCCAGCCCATCCTAGGTTCATCATATTTTTCCAGTTGCCTCTGTGGTGTGGACCCCCCATTATGTCTCATGTTTGTGGACTCTGAATTTTTTTATTATCTTCTCTTGTATGATGCCCCATACAGTCTCTATTTTGACGGAGATTAAGCACTATAAAAGTCAAATTAGAATTTTTATCCCACAACTGACTTGTAAAATGCCATGGATTAACGGAAGTACTAAATTGTATGGGCCATATATGATGACAATAACAACCTTGAAATGCTACAAACCCCAAATGTCACAAACAAAATATGTGCAGATTCAGAGGTTTTATTTTTACATTTCTTTGTAACTTTGCTGAAAGATATGTAGACCACTTGCTGTGACCAGCAGTAGTTTAAGCATCAGTTGTTGAGGTGGTGTACATTGCCAATATCTTTTAGAAACAATCATTTGTGTTGGCCATTTCTTTGTAACTATACAGCTGACAAACATGCACCAGTTATCGTGTGATTGCTCATGAAACATATATCAAAATGGATCACTAAGAAATAAAGATGGGCAAGGTGTTTACTTCCTCAGATAATGAAGTCCCTGGAGAAAGTCTAACACAACCGTATATTGTTATTGATCCATAATTCGAGATCCAGGCTTCTCACACATAGATGTAATGCATTCTCAATAAGGTAAAGGTTGAGTACTATACTGGCATTGTAACAGAAAATACAGCCAACCTGAAAGTACGATAGAGATATCTGAACTCTACAGAACATCACAGAACTATCCCCAGCCAAAACTGTTAGGTGGCAAATCTGGCATCAAAATGTATCTCCCAACAATATAAATAACTTGATTCTGAAATCATGTACCAAATCAAGTAGTAGATAAGAATTCAGTGGAATTCAATTGTACTGTATCACCAGCTTCAGTTATAGATTAAAATTGATGAAATTTGTAAACATGCACAGTATTATGCTGGATTAATATGAATAGCTGACTCTCAGTATCTAAGACACAAGTAGCCTTCCTTATAGCCAGCGAATACTAAGTTCATGTGTGGTCAGATGTACAGTCCTTATATATGGTTAGGGAAACGTCTAGAATCTTATAGAACTAACTTGAACTTAACACGAGTCACCAGATCAAGTGAGGAAGTTCTAGAACCTACTGGTAGCTTACAGGGTTTCCACAAATCTATTAATAGCATCACTGGGGTTAGCCTAGATAATTCTTTGATTGTGTTGTTACTGAGAGGTTAACATCAACTTAAACTAGTGTTCACCTCTAAGACCATTGGCAGGTCCTCC
Organism: Sabellastarte sp. h YS-2021; assembly: GCA_964017235.1. NCBI lineage: Eukaryota > Metazoa > Annelida > Polychaeta > Sabellida > Sabellidae > Sabellastarte > Sabellastarte sp. h YS-2021. The sequence continues at coordinate 147,378,937 of OZ024928.1, forward strand.
GTGGCCTAGTAGTTAGCAAGTTTTGCATTTGCTCATAGGCTGTCACCTCTGTGGGTTCGAGTCCCTGGCTGTTGAACTGGATGTAATTCCCAAATTTGACTTTGACAAAGATCAGTGACAATTTCGGGGCAAATTTGAATTTGATCCTTAGAGCTTTGTTTAACATAGGGTATAGAAATCAAAAACCTTAAACTTGATAAAAATCTGTAATTACCTATAGTTTGGGTTCATGTTAACATAGTAACATCCATATACCAAATTTGAATAAAGTCTGTCAACTAGTATTTGACTAGTTATATATACACGTACTAAATTTAAATCTGCAAGTCAATTTTTACCCCACAGCCCTTAAGGGCTGTCGGGGTATTATTTTCGCCCATGGTCTCCAGATGGGCGGGCGGGCGGGCGGGCGGCAGGAAGAAGTTTGGCCGGCCTGTATCTCAGAAACCATAAGGTGTAGGAAGTTGATAGGATTACCAGTTTTTTATGTCAGCTGACTTGTCAGTCAGCTGACATTATGGCATCACTCTGCGGCGTCTGTGTACGCGTCCGCGTGACAAACTTCTTCTCCAAAACTACAAGACCCAGAGACATGCTGTTTTTTTTTAAAGATACCTTAACTATCGAGGATGATAAATCGTAAAATTCATGCAGATCTGTCTGTTCGTCTGTTTGCCAGAGCCATTACAAGTGAGGTACCCCCACCCAAAGTGTGAAAATTTCAACACTTGATCACAATTTTCTCATTCACTATTGCGGGGATTTTTCTCATATCTTGCATAGATGTAATAGGCCACTAGTAGAGTACCTTGTGTGAATATAAGACCTGGATCTGTCTTAATTTTTTTTTTATTAATTTTTAAATTAATTTTTAATGCAATAAATTCATGAAATCATGCGCTAAATCAATTATAACTTGAAAAGTATTGCATTTAGAGCATTTTATTAAAATATGTTATTCAGCTACTTTTTCCATAGCTACAACATGGTGAGTAACTTGGGTGTCTATCTCAATAGCTAAGTGAGTAATAGCTACTTTTGGACTTTTCAGTAACTTACATCATGAGTAAAATCACTTTAACTTGAAAACTATTGCATTTAGAGAATTTTGTGTAAATATGTTATTCAGCTACTTTTGGGTCAGCTATAACATAGTAAAATTTCAGACCTGTAGCTCATGGCATAGCTGAGTAATAGCTACTTTTAGGTTATCACTGTTGAGTAAATCACTTATAACTTGAAAAGTATTGCATTTAGAGTATTTACTTTCATATGTTATTCACCTATTTTGGGGTCAGCTATAACATAGTAAAATTCCAGAGCAGTGGCTCATTGCATAGCTGAGTAATAGCTACTTTGAGGTTTTTACTCAACACTAAATCATCTATAACTTGAAAAGTATTGTATTTAGAGCATTTTGTGTAAATATGTTATTCAGCTACTTTTGGGTCAGCTATAACATAGTAAAATTTCAGACCTGTAGCTCATGGCATAGCTGAGTAATAGCTACTTTCAGGTTATCACTGTTGAGTAAATCACTTATAACTTGAAAACTATTGCATTTACAGTAATTTGTTTGTATATGTTATTCAGCTACTTTTGGGTAAGCTATAACATAGTAAAATTTCAGACATGTAGCTCATGGCATAGCTGAGTAATAGCTACTTTCAGGTTATCACTGTTGAGTAAATCACTTATAACTTCAAAAGTATTGCATTTAGAGTATTTAGTTGTATCCACTGGACAGCAGGATATGTTCCTCATTATAAAATCTTGACTGCAAATATTTGGGTCCTCATTTTGAAAACAAAAAACAAAAACAACATGGCCGCCACAGGTGTTTCTTTATCAGTCATGAAAAGTGGTTATAGGTCGCTTATTATCGGTCCTAGAGGTTTGGGATGGTAAACCAACATATAGGAAATCATGGGCCGGGAATCTTTTGGTGTGGTCGGATTTGACCTTGGACCCCTCCTTCAAGGTCAAACGAGGGTAGCCAAACTTAAAAGTGCTTATAACTCGCTTATTATTGGTCCTACAGGTTTGGGATGGTAAACCAACATATAGGAAATCATTGGCCTGGATTCTTTTGGTGTGGTCGGATTTGACCTTGGACCCCTCTTTCAAGGTCAAACGAGGATAGCCACACTTAAATGTGCTTATAGCTCACTTATTATTGGTTCTAGAGGGTTGGGATGATAGAACAACCTACAGGAAATCACGGGCTGGGTATCTTTTGGTGTGGTCAGATATGACCTTGGACCCCTCCTTCAAGGTCAAATGAGGATACCCAAACTTAAAAGTGCTTATAACACGCCTATTATTGATCCTAGAGGTTTGGGATGGTAAACCAACCTAAAGGAAATCATGGGCTGGGAATCTTTTGGTATTGTCGGATTTGACCTTGGACCCCTCCTTCAAGGTCAAACGAGGATAGCCAAACTGAAAAGTGTTTTTAAGTCGCTTATTATTGGTTCTAGAGGTTTGGGATGGTGAACCAACCTATAGGAAATCATGGGCCTGGATTCTTTTGGTGTGGTTGGATTTGACCTTGGACCTCTCTTTCAAGGTCAAACAAAAATAGCCAAACTTAAAAGTGGTTATAACTTGCTTGTTATTGGTCCTAGAGATTTGGGATGGTAAACCAACCTATAGGAAATCATGGGCCTGGATTCCTTTGGTGTAGTCGGATTTGACCGTGGACCCCTCTTTCAAGGTCAAAAGAGGGTAGCCAAACTTAAAAGTGCTTATAGCTCGCTTATTATTGGTCCTAGAGATTTGGGATGGTAAACCAACCTATAGGAAATCATGGGCCTGGATTCTTTTGGTGTGGTCGGATTTGACCTTGGACCCCTCCTTCAAGGTCAAACAAAAATAGCCAAACTTAAAAGTGCTTATAGCTCGCTTATTATTAGTTCTAGAGGTTTGGAACGGAAAACCAACCTGTAGGAAATAATGGGCTAGGAATCTTTTGATGTGATCAGATTTGACCTTTGGCCCCTCTTTGAAGGTCAAATGAGGAAAGCCAAAATTAACAGTGCTTATATCTCGCTTATTTGTGTTTCTAAAGGTTTGCAATGTCACACCAACCCATAGGAATCATGGGCTAAGAGTCTTTTGACATGGTCAGATTTCACCTTGAGCTCCAAGGTTAAGCATGTTTTAATGGCTTTTGTGAGTTTTCTGGTGGATACAATTTGCATCAGTTCTCCGATGCTATAGGTCTAGTTTCAGTGTGTTATTCACATATTTTGGGGTCAGCTATAACATAGTAAAATTAAAACTATTGCATTTGCAATATTTTCTTTAAATATGTTTTTAACTTACTTTTTACACCTTAACAGTTACCTTCTTAGTTTTCTTCCAAACACCATTTCCAGGGCACAACTTTTGTGTTTTTTTCTTCTGTCACTTCTACTCTGAAACTCAAAACACACAGTCAGCTGACACAGAGCCCGTTCACGGGCACTGATTGCTTGTTTAATAAACAACACTAACTGTCCACTGAGTCTCACATGCCTAGTTCCCTTTCACAGAGAAACTGTTCCTGGCCATTTAACAGCCTCGGTCATTTTGAAATGGCAAAGTTATTTATTTGGCTGTTTCAAAACCTTATTGGGTTTCAAAACGGCTTGGCCATTGGAAAACCTATCTGATCAAAATGACTAAAGCAGTTACAATTGAGCTATGATCTTTAATTGGCATCTTAGGTTTGAACAGATTTTCTGAACAGGCACTTAGTGACTTTAGCAGCTACAGTTAAGCTGTGATCTTCAACTGGACTCTGAATATGCCTGTTGTTTTAACATATTGGTCAGTGTGTGATTGTTCTATGGCCAGTTAATAATAGAAGTGAATTGCAGTTAACATTTACAGAGTTGCTTCTAGGATGCGTTTTCTGCGATATCTCGCATTAATTTGCTTTTGCTCGCGGATTTCATCGAAGTATGCGGGGACAAGATTGTAAAAGAACGCATTCAGCACAAGGCACTGCGGGATATATATACGAAGCGAAAAGACGAGAGATCAGAGAAATCGAAACGATGCGTGGAGCGAGAGTTTGTTGAGGTTTTGATTTTTCCGTCGAAACGTTCTTCGAATAATGCCTGTAGACGATTTTGGTTTCGTGATCGTTTACAAACTCAAATATATTATGAGGTACAGACAGTATTTGGACATATTATACCCAAAAATATAAAATTAAGCTGAAAGTGGATGATTATATAAAAAATGGCTGCAAGAAAAACGAAACTTACAGTAGACTGGATTGTTACCACAACAGGAGAGGCAAGCCGGTGCTGACCCTACGTATCTGTGGGGTTTCCCAACAATGTATGTCTAGAAAATATTTTACTTGAAGATCAAAATTCATGGACAACTCATTAATATTAATGAGGTTTCTTAACAATATTTTTCTGCTTTAAGATAAAATACTAGATGGACCACAAAGCTCAGCTCAGATTCGTAGAAAATATTGACAATTTCATGGGATTTTTTAACAATATTTTACTAGAAGAATTTGTGGACTACTCATTAATATTCATGAGGTCACATTATTCTGTGAGGTTTTCCAACATATTCGTACAAGTTGATGGTATACAGATTTTCGTGGTGGTTTTAATTCTTAATATTTTCTGATTTAAGATCAAATACTAGAAGGACTACAGAGCTCATGTATGCGTAAAAAATATTTGACGATTCCATTGGATTTTTTAGCAATATTTTACTTGAAGAATTTGTGGACTACTCATTACTATTCATGAGGTCATGGTATTCTGTGGGGTTTTCCAACATATTTGTATGAATTTATGGTGTAATGACTGAATTTGTGATGCCATGACTTCAGATGAAAACTTAAAACCATAATGCCATGACAGGAGCCACTTTGATGTAAATAACCATTTTCAGTATTTTTTTAAAATTCTATCACTAGCCTTGAAGTTTATTTTTATTGGGCAAGACAATAAAAATTGACCACTAATTAATAGAAGTTCACTGTTAAAAATGCCTAAATAAACTGAAAATGTATTTTTTATTAGTTTAAACTTATCATAAAGTCGTCCCCCAGAATTTTTAGCCCCTCCCCCACATTTTGTGTAGTGGTGGGGGATCGCCCCCACTTTTTGAAATTCCTAGAATCAACACTGATTTACACATCAAAAACAATCCACTTGAAAGGAATGGCTTCCTCCCTGACTCTGTGTTTTCTTAAAAGTAATTATTCCTTTGACGGAGATTTGTTAGTCAATCTTTAAATAAACACTTGATTCGATTTCCCCTATTGATAGATAGATAGTTTCTTTAATATACTCTCACCTGGTATTAGTACAATAAATAAATTAAACAAAGTTTATACCAATTGCATATTACAGACCCAGCTAGTCAATTTTGGCTTATGAGAGAGTCTCAATAAATTTATAGAAATAAAAAAAATAGCGTCAGAGATGCCCGTACCCCACAGCCTGGGGAAATATATTTCAACACCATGAGATATAGAAGTAGTGTAACAGTACAAAGTTCAAGATACTTTCAGAGCAGTGTAAGTTATATTAAGGTCCAAATAATGCTTAAGTAGAGAAAATAATATCTAAGGAAAATAAATGTATATAAAGATGAAGTATTAAAACAAGATAATTCAACAATAAAATGACAGCATTTATCAGTAAACCAAAAATGGCCGAATTATGGTTTGGATGTTTTGAATATTACCCATGCATACAGAAGTGGAAATACATTCAATGAATGCTTATGTGTGGTGTTGGAGAAAAGCCTGTGGCTCACTTGATGAAATTCCATCTGTTACAATGGGAACTTGCAAAAGGAAATTCTTAATGAATTCTAATATGACTTTAACAGTGCTTAATCTGCATCAACAGACAGACCCAAAGGTGCAAAAAGATTTTAAAGGTTAATACAGCAAGGTCAAAGGTCAATCAGTGTTACACCATGACGTGGCACACCTAAAACCCTCAACCAATGTCCCTACCAAGTATAAACTTCCTACACCTTACAGTCTCTCAGATATAACCTGGACAAGATTTTATAGGTCAAGGTCGCTACAGCAAGGTCAAAGGTCAAATCAAGGTCACATGACCTAGCACACCTACATGCCTTAACCAATGTCCTCAACAAATATCAACTTCCTACACCTTACAGTCTCTGAAATATAACCTGGACAAGATTTTATAGGTCAAGGTCGCTACAGCAAGGTCAAAGGTCAAATCAAGGTCACATGACATAGCAGACCTACACCCCCTAACCAATGTCCCTAGCAAGTATCAACTTCCTACACCTCTTACGGTTTCCAAGATATAGCCCAGACCTGGGGCCGGTTTCACGAAGCCTCCTTTGTTTTTTCATTCCTTAAAGTAAAGGAAGGGGGATTTATAATCTTTGGAAAGGCTTCTCTTAAATCCTGTTTCACAAAGCCTCCTTTATTCCACCTTACCAAAGATTTTCCTTAAAACAAAGGAATAGCGATTCCCTGTATAACCACACTGCTTGGAATTTCCCCTCCATTACTTGTATAACCTTCACACAATTTATTTTAAATATAAAGAGAGTAAATTGCATTTTAGCATTTTAATTATCTTAAACTTGGTACATTAGGTACATTTTAATTTTCAGATACATTATTTGCATTTTTATTTCTTTTGGGAGTTGTTTCCAAAACCTATAACCACACCAATGTTTTTCTTTCACTGTACATACATGTGTACTTGTGCACTTATTTTGTACCTAAATTACCTTATGGAGGCAATGTCCTTATTGTAACACTGTTAAACATTAGTAAAGTCGGTAAATCTATATTTTACTATATTTTTATAAATTTTGTAAAATACAGATTGGTTGTGATTATATTTTGCAAATTAATACAGTAGGTCACATGACAATTTTTTACCCAAAGTCAGGGAGGGGCCTTTTATGTTCAAGGAAACTCTGTGAATATGTTTCTCACTTCAAAAGTTTGAACATCAATTTTTCAAGAATTAAACAATCAAATTGTATGAAATAAACAGCAAAACATTGTTTGTGGATGTAGGTTTGACAATAATGTTTCAAGTTCTATATATTTAGGTGGATTCACCTTAAAATGTTCATTAAAGTTAATAAACATTCCTTGAAGGACACTTCCTTAAATCTAAGGTAGGTCCTTATTTTCCTTGAAATTGAAGGGAGTTTTCAAGGTCTCCTTTAAGGAAGGAGGCTTTCTGAAACTGAGATTTTTTAAAGGAGGGAGAAAATCAAGGAAATCCTAGAATTTAAGGTGACCTTTATCTTAAGGAGGCTTTGTGAAACCGGCCCCAGGTATTATATCGCCGCACGTCCCATTATCAACCACTTCCTATTATCGACCAGGAGCAATTTTTTCCTTTCTCAGGTCACATAACTGCATTTTGATTTGCCGATTGGAGAATTGAATGTAAACACCTCCTGAAATAATATCACACAAAACTTTCAAAAAGATGAGGTCAAACAGGCATGAAATTTTAAAAAGTTAAAAAGTGTATGTGATAATTTCTCAATACACTAATGTCCGTTTTTCACAATTAATAATTCTTCAATTTTGTAGTATTTTATAAATGTTTCTGCCACTAATTTCATTTCTCTCCTGCAGAATTCTGTCTATTTTTATTCCAAACCAATAAATAGATCTAAACGGTTCAGAATAATGTGTAATATACCTGAAGGAGTGATATGGTCCTTATATGTCCTCTCTCAGAAAAGTTAAAAATTGTTTCTCAAATATTTCTATTACTTCATTTTAAAAGAAGGTTTTGTTGCATCTTATTGCAGAAAAATCCTGACCATGTCAAGAAGCTTATCTGACCTTTGTATTATTGCAAGCTGTGATTGATGAAGGTCACTCAATTAGAGGCGCAGCCAAGTTTTTGAAATATGCTCTTTACTGTCAATAAAAAAGTAGTGATGCATCAGCCCTCGAAACGTAAGATCTTCCAGATCCTAATTATTAAAATTTGGCGTAAGCTGATATAATAAATTTTATACTTTTATCATTTTCTGTCATCAATAGTATTTTTTATTTATCTCACAACCTTAACTCTGCTACTTCTAGCTTTAGATGCAACCTTTAGTCATGTGATTGATAATTGGAAGTGATGCTTCCTGTATAACATGTGTGACATACCTAAGAAAAACAATGATTTCTGTGCAAAATATCATATCAAACCGGGATATATATATACCAATAGATGGATAACATAATATGACAACAACCAACTGGATATTTGCAAATGTATGTTATTTCATATTATTTATTGTCGATTTTCCTGCTTACGTGGTTGATAATTGGACGTGCGAGGATATGTCAAGCTCACTACGGTAAGTACAAAGGTCAAATCAAGGTCACACCATGACGTTGCATACCTACACCCCCTAACCAATGTCCCTACCAAGTATCAACTTCCTACACCTTACAGTTGCTGAGATATAGCCCGGACAAGGTTTTAGAGGTCAAGGTCACTACGGCAAGGTCAAATCAAGGTCAGACCATGATGTTGCACACCTACAACTCCTAACCAATGTTCCTACCAAGTATCAACTTCCTACACCTTATGGTTTCCGAGATATAGCCCAGACAAGATTTTATAGGTCAAGGTCACTACACCAAGGTCAAAGGTCAAATCAAGGTCACACCATGATGTTGCACACCTACACCCCCTAACCAATGTTCCTACCATGTATCAACTTCCTACACCTTACGGTTTCCGAGATATAGCCCGGACAAGATTTTATAGGTCAAGGTCACTACGGCAAGGTCAAAGGTCAAATCAAGGTCAGACCATGACGTTGCACACCTACAACCCCTAACCAATGTCCTTGCCAAGTATCAACTTCCTACACCTTATGGTTGCCGAGATATAGCCCGGACAAGATTTTCAAACTCAAGGTCACTACGGCAAGGTCAAAGGTCAAATCAAGGTCAGACCATGACGTTGCACACCTACACCCCCCCAACCAATGTCCCTGCCAAGTATGAATTTCCTACACCTTACGGTTTCTGAGATACAGCCCGGACAAACTATTTCCCGCCGCTCGCCCACCATGGGTGAAAACAATACCCCGACAGCCCTTAAGGGCTGTGGGGTAATAAAAACACTGACAGTGTTACATAATGATTCATTGTAGTACTGTTAAGCAGCATACTGCATATTTAAATATACATGCATGTAGATAAGGTGACATATATCTGTAAAGCTATACTGTTACTGTTATTGCCATAATTAGCTTACACAAAACCAATAGTGATTTCCTTTGTCAAAAGTTATTGTTACAACCAAAATTTAAGCAAAAAAAGTGATTCCTAGAAGCGCTTGAATTTCAAGGAAGCTAAGGACCTACCTTAGATTTAAGGAAGTGTCTTTCAAGGAATGTCTATTAACTTTAATGAACATTTTAAGGTGAATCCACCTAAATATATGGAACTTGAAACATTATTGTCAAACCTACATCCACAAACAATGTTTTGCTGTTTATTTCATACAATTTGGTTGTTGAATTCTTGAAAAATTTATATTCAAACTTTTGAAGTGAGAAACATATTCATGGAGTTTCCTTGAACATAAAGGGCCCCCTCCCTTACTTTTGGTACAAAATTATCTTGTGACCTACTGTATTAATTTGCAAAACATAATCACAACCTATCTGCATTTTACCCCACAGCCCTTAAGGGCTGTCGGGGTATTGTTTTCACCCATGGTGTCTGGATGGGCGGGCGGCGGGAAAAAGTTTGTCCGGGCTGTATTTCAGAAACCGTAAGGTGTAGGAAGTTGATACTTGGTAGGGACATTGGTTAGGCGGTGTAGGTGTGCAACGTCATGGTATGACCTTGACCTTTAAAATCTTGTTGCACCTTTGTGTCTGTCTTTTGATGCAGATTAAGCACCGTTAAAGTCATATTAGAATTCATTAAGAATTTTACTTTTACAACTTCCCATTGTAACAGATGGAATTTCATCAAGTGAGCCACAGATTTTGCTCCAACACCACACATAAGCATTCATTTTATATATTATTGTTGCATATTTTTTAGCTTATTTTTTTCCTTTTTGAAAAGTTTCTCAAAAATACATGTATGGATTCAATTAAGTTTTGGCACATGGATGTAACTGGTCCTAAAGGTGTGCCCTACTGTAAGGTCGTCTGGAACTCTTGTGTATTAGATAATTGTATCCACCAGATGCATCCCCTACAAGCTTACAAACATTGGACCTTGAAGCTCTTCATTCAAGGTCATCCACAGAGTGCCAAAGTATCCCATGCAGACTTTAAAAGTGCCTATATATCTCCCTTATTATTGGTCCTAGAGGTTTGGCATGTGAAACCAACCTGTTAGAAATCATGGGCTGGGAATCCTCTGATGTGGCCAGATTTGATCTTGGACCCCTCCTCCAAGGTCAAACGAAGATAGCCAAACTTAAAAGTGCTTAAAACTTGCTTATTATTGGTCCTAGAGGTTTGCAATGTGAAACCATCTAAAAGGAAATCATGGGCTGGGAATCATGTGATGTGTTCAGATTTGACCTTGGGCCCTTCCTTCAAGGTCAAACGAGGATAGCCAAACTTAAAAGTGCTTATAACTCACTTATTATTGGTCTTAGAGGTTTGCAATGTGAAACCAACTTATAGGAAATCATTGGCTGGGAATCTTTTGATGTGGTCTGATTTGACCTTGGACCCCCTTTCAAGGTCAAACAAGGATAGCCAAACTTAAAAGTGCTTATAATTTGCTATTATTGGTCCTAGAGGTTTGCAGTGTGAAATCAACCTCCCAGATAACAGTCCGCTGGTTGGCCAATGTTGGTTGAAATTCCACAATAGCCTCAGCCAATCAGATTAGAGCCTATAGCTGTGTGGCCATTTGTGGATAAGGCAAATGATTGACAGCTTTTGAGCAGATTTTAGCTGAGGGAATTATTGACAAGTCACATGACCAACGATGTAATCAGTTGTACATAAACAATGGTGGATGAGAGTCCTAAGCAGATATTCCATAATTAATTGATAAAATTATATGTCCACGGACAACTTTTCTATGGTAAATTTACAATAAAAATAGTGTTTGTATGTCTAAAATTGTTAAATAGTGAGTGAAAAATTGTGGGCTCACTGAAATCTCATTTTTAGACACACACGTATGAATACATTTTTACTAAGTTTCCCAAAATCCCTTATTATTGCTCGCCGCCATCTTGAACAAAAACCACCGTTGGCCCACCAGCGGCAAAATCCGTTGGCCCAACGGTGGCAAAATCTGCCAACCATATGCTGGCGAGCCACCGGTGGAATGTTATCTGGGCTATGGGCTGGGAATCTTCAGATGTGGTCAGATTTGACCTTGAGCCCCTCCTTCAAGGTTAAATGAGGATAACCAAACTTAAAAGTGCTTATAACTCGCTTATTATTGATCCTAGAGGTTTGCAATGTGAAACCAACTTGTAGGAAATCATGTGCTGAGAATCTTTTGATGTGGTCAGATTTGACCTTGGGCCCCTCCTTCAATGTCAAATGAGGAGAGCCAAACTTAAAAGTGCTTATAACTCGCTTATTATTGGCCCTAATATGTGAAACCAACTTATAGGAAACCATGTGCTGGGAATCTTCTGATGCCAAAATTTGACCTTAGGCCCCTGCTTCAAGGTTAAACGATGGTTCACTGGTTTTGATGAGTTGTCTTTCTGGTGGATACAAATTTGCACTGGTTTTCTATGTTTTTAAGTTTCTGTATCTTTCTGCACAGTACATGGAAAATGGCCTGACATATTTAATTCAAATTTTGTTTGTAGGTGGAGCTAACATTAGAGAAGTCTGCTACAATGAGGTAAGGCAACAAAATTATATTCACTTTAAGGTTCACAATTTTTGGACAATAGCTTAAATATTGTGCAATAGGATCTAATTTAAATAAGGTTATCACAAGCCTTGAGCAGAAACTACCTGGCAAAATGACACCATCTCTTCACAATTGCAAACTAGCCTTTAGTTGTCTCTCTGCTGGGGGGTGGGGTGGGGGGGGGTTTAATATATTACTTTTGGTTTGGCACTGTTACCCTTCGTTGCTGCTCATTTACAGGAACAGTATTTCACATATCTCAACCAAATTTTGCAAGGATGTTTATTGTATTTATATAATGTATGCTTTTTGTGCAGTATCTGGGTTGCAATGGTTACACATTCCCTGTTTTATTGTGTTAAAATATCTTCCCTAACAGACATAGCTGGCGCCAAACGTCAGAAGAAAGATGTTCTGAGCAATGCTCGGACCGGGCCGGCAACCTCCCCACGACTTGCCAGATGGCAGCACTCTTCTTTTCCACCAATCACAGTGTACTGTCGAGTCACGTGACCCCCATGGCGCCATTTGCTTTCAAGCGTCTATTTTTACTGTTATATTTTCTTAAGTTTAGTGTGCTTGGTAAACTTTTTCTTTGTGGATATTGGATATTCACTATATATCATGGCATCAGTAGGTCAAAGAAGGGGCACTTGTGGTCATGTGATGGCTCTTTACGACTCCCATTTAAAATGTGCATTATGCAGAGAGAAGGGGATTGGTGACGATCCTTGTGTTGCTGGAAAAGACTGTGGGTTGTAATTCTTTGTCTCGAGAACAATTAAAGCAATCCACCCCTATTTATAAAAAAAAGGAAAGAAAAACGTTTGTCTGACAAGGGGTTTTTAGATCCATCTTCTGTTACTGTACTGAAGGCTGTCAATTTCGCAGATTCAAACATGGCGTCCTCCCCTGTGAGGCCAGCTTCTGCTCCAGTCACATCTCAGCTACCTACTTGCCAGCCGTTGGATATTCAAAAAACAAATGGATTCTTTACAAGACGAGTTCGCTACAAAGTTTGCACGCTTAGAAGCTTTACTTACTCTTGGTAGTTGCAGTGCAGAGAAACCAGTGTTTTTTCCAGTTAAACTTCAAATACTGCACTCTGCTGCTTCAGTTGTAGTGTCTGATACCCCCTTCTTTGATTCCGGTGCTACCACTTCTGGTCCTGCTGCTTCGGCTGAGGACCTGGATGAGCCGGCACCAGCGAACCGGTGAACTGGATATGACAATCAAATCTCCTCTGGCTGATCTCTACAATTCTGGTCTGGTCCCTGGTTACCAAGAACCAGTTTTCAGTAGCGGCAGACTGGACCCATCTGATTCTTCTCCAGCCCAACCAGTTCCGGAAGAGGAAGAAGGGGAATTGACCGGTTCCAAACCAGATATGCCACAGAAGACAGAGCCCAGTGTGTCTGAAGACCAGTCTTACTGGGAAATTATTAGGGGAATCAGAGCTTACATGAACTGGAACTTTGTACCAGACTTAGAATTATCTGGGGCCACTGCTAAAGACAATCCCTTTAAAGGCACTAGATCCCAGCCTGTTGGCAAAGTATCAGTACAATTACCGGTAGATGACTGGTTCTGTCATAAGTGGGAAGCCATGACTCAAACAGAATACCAAAATCACTTTCTCAGACCACCAAAATCCCAACTGCATTGGTATGGCCTTCATCCGGTGAATCCTGCTGTCTCGCGTCCAGCTAGACAGGTCTCCTTCTGGGGCTCAGATGCCACCAAAGTCAACACTAGGGTATCTAAACCTTCAGGTTCTGGATCTGTACTGCCTCCATGCCGTTCTCTCTCCCAAGAGACAGTACAAAAATGGCAGAAGGCCATGAAACAAAGCCCCTATGTCTGCAATCATGCGGCAGGATTTATCAGGTGCATGACCAAACTTCAGGAGGATATTCAGGTTAATGTATGCATCCTGTAACAAGAGATGGCAAAAGGAAAGTCCTAACAAAAATGTAAGAAAGCATTGGGTGACCTTAATGACCTCACCTACTTAAATCAAAATGTAGCCTACTGTGTAGGGAAAGGCCACTCAATACCTGGCCGATGTGATGTTTATTCAGATGGCTAACTTTACACTCATGAGAAGAGACTCCTTTTTGAATCACTTAAAATAAGGAGTGAAACAAGGCAACTGGTCAGCTTTGAGAAATGCTCCTCTTCATTTGCAGGCTTTATTTCCTGACGATGTCCTACACAAGGCTGAGGATGACATACAGAAATTTGAGGCGGCGCGCCATACCTCCCAACCCCCATTGGGTTCAAGGGGGTTAGGTCACCGATGCGGCAACAGGTTCCAACCATATGTTAATCCTGCTCAGTAGAGACAAACTCAGGATAACAGGAGTCAACAGAACCAACAGGGCGCTCCCCAACAACCTGAGGCTTTAGCTTGGCATGTTTTTGGGAACAGAGGCTCAGGCCGCCCTTCCAGAGACAGAGGCCGGGGTGCCTCACATGGTTCAAAATCCTCCTGTCATGCAGGGTCTTTTAAATGACAATTATTATTCAAGTGTGAACCATATAGACAGTTTTGTGAAGCTTTCTCATGTACCATATGTGGACAGTTGTCAAGATGTTCAGTTTGTAAATGTAAAACAGTTCAAAAACTTGGTGTAACCTTAAGTTTTGTTCCAATTCATGTACATACTGTGTTTACAGATGGGCAGCCGCAAGTCCCATTCAAGTTCAGAACAAAATAAAGCATGTGAGAGATGTTTCTTCTGTAAATCAGTCTCTGTTTGCCCCAAGTGTTCCAAATGTCCCTCTTGCTGCTATACCTTCTCTGTGGGAGGTCAACTTTACAAGTCTTGGCGAAGGTAGGCTGCTCTTGGTCCCAGCCCGAGAGTCACATCCATTCTGAAGCAAGGTTATACCTTACCCTTCCAGATCAAACCACCTCTGTCCAGATTTCCTATTATCGTCAGTGGGTATGCCAATCCTCTCTGCCTATCTGAAGGAGGCATTGGATACCCTTGTGACCAAAAAAGAGGTCAAAATGGTCAAGGTTTAATCCTTTTACAACTGGCTCTTTTTGGTTTCAAAACCCAACAACCGTTGGCATCCAATACTGGATCTGAGCACCTTGAACACCTTCCTCAAGGTCAAAAAGTTTAAAATGGAAACACCAGAAACCATAAGACTCTCCCTACAAGAAGGCGAATGGGTCACATTCCTAAACATCAGCGACGCCTATTTCCATATTCCCATACATCTAAAATCAAGAAAATACGTACGATTTGCCTGTCAAGGTCAAACCTTTCAGTTCAAAGCCTTTCCTTTCGGTCTTTCAACCGATCCCATGGAGTTTACAAGAGTTTTGAATGAGGTAAAACTCATGGCTCAGGCCAGAGGAATCAGGCTCCATCAGTACTTGGATGAATGACTGATTCAGTCAATCTCAAGACGAATGCTTGCACGACACACAAACTCTCCTGGCCCTGTGTCAGGAGTGAGGTTGGGTATTAAACGTTCAAAAGTCTGAGTTGATTCCAAAACGGGTGTTTCATTTTGTAGGATATCAGTAAGATCTAGGAGTAGTCAGACCTACAATGGAAAGGTGACATGCCCTCAACCAAAAGATCCGATCTCTGCAGGACACTCCTGTTTGATCCATCAGGCAGATGATGTCTCATTGGACTTCTAACAGCTACCGAAAAACAGGTCCCTTTGGGTCGTCTTCACATGCGTTCCATTCAATCGCACATAAAGAGGAACTGTTCCAGAATCCCTGGAGAAAGAAATTCCGGTTCCCAGGTCTCTCCACGCTCACCTAAAATGGTGGACACAGGAAGTCAGTGCTCTCCCCGGTCAACATCTTCATCCTTTACAACATGCTCTGCAAATTTTTACAGACGCATCAAACAAAGGTAGGGGCGCTCACTTAGGAGACTGCACCGCAAAAGGTGTTTGGTCCGTCCCAGAAAGCAAACTCCACATAAACTATCTGGAGATGAAGGCAGTCCTGGCTCTAAGGAAGTTCGAGCCACTTTGGAAAAACTGTTCTTGTTGGGTCAGACAACACATCAACAAGGATGGAGGTATGAGATCAGGTTCTCTGTGGCGTCTCCTTTTTTGGTGCAACAGCCACAGCATCCTCCTATCCTGACACATTCTGGGTTGCCTGAATGTGATTGTGGACTAGTTGTCCAGGCACAGGCAAGTGATCCAGACGGAGTGGTCTCTCCATCAGGATGTGTTCGATCAGATCTGTCACAGGTGGCACAGGCCCCAGATAGACCTGTTTGCAACCAAATACAACAAGTTACCAAGGTTTGTCTCTCTGGTTCTGGATCAGAGGGCATGGGCAGTCGATGCCCTCAGCCTCTCATTTGGACCTATATGCCTTTCCCCCAGTAGCTCTTCTGGGCAAGGTGATCAGCAAACTACAACATCAAAATTATCGCAGGATGATTTTGATAGCCCCAGGGTGGCCCAACATGCCTTTGTTCTGGGACCTAGTCAAGCTGTTTTCCCAGGAGAAGAAACTTTAGCCGAGCACAATAGATGGCTATAGAACAGCCATTGCTGATGAGTTGGGGGACGCCTCTATTAACATCAGTCGGGACGAGAATCTCAACCGCCTCCTCGATAGCTTCCATCGAGATAGACCCAAAGGGCATAGGGGTATCCCTAGTTGGAATCTTTCTATGGTCCTTCATCAGTTGACCAAGGCTCCCTTTGAACCTCTCAAACAGGCCTCTTTGAAGCACCTAACTTTTAAGATGTTTTTTCTTTTGGCCTTGGGTTTGGGAAAACGCAGGAGTGAGATACATGAATGGTTGAACAAAAACATCTGTCATCAGGCGGATTAGTCTAAGGTTTCGCTTTACCCTTCTCCTAGCTTCTTGTCAAAGAATCAACTAGCATGAGAAGGTCCAGCTAGTGTGGCCCCAATGGTTACCCTGGCCTTGGCCCCAACCTTGGACAAGTCCCTTAAAGATGACAGATCCCTCTGTCCAGTAAGGGCTCTAAGATACTACTTGGATAAAACCACAGATCAGAGACAAGATAAAGAGTTGGTATTTATCTCCTTTAACCAAGGTTTTTCCAAAGACATTTCTCCTGCCACCATTTCATCTTGGATCAAGAAGACCATGATCTTATGTTATGAATTGACAGATTGGGAGAATTTTGATCTTCACCAGGTGAAAGCTCATGATGTTCGAGCTTTTGCTGCATCTAAAGCCTTAATTCTGTCAGCCTGCCATTCTAAATCACACAACACCTTTACTCAGTTCTACTTGAAGGATGTTGCCTGGACTGACTCAGAACTTTTCCATTTGGGCCCAGTGGTGGTGGCCAGACAAATTCGACACTAGGTCTTTACATATCTAGTTGTCTTTTGTACATAGCTGTAACATAATGTTAGTTTCTTGTTTGATTTGGTTTAAGGAGCCTAGTTTTCGGCCTCTTTATCCTTTCTTTTTTTGGACCTTTTACTTAATACCACGGAGTCCATCTTTTCCCTCCCTGAAGAGCCTCTTTTGGGTTGCTCTAATTCCCCCTTGTTGTACCTTAAAGGAGGAACGGAAAAAACAGGGGGGGAGGCACTCTAGTCCGGTAACCGGGCATCTGGTTGAGTAAGGAACTTAGGAGTTTGGTAAATCAATTTTGCCATGGATTCAGGCCCTAGTAAGCTACCCTCCTTCCACTGGGTAGTTATTCTAGCTATGTCTGTTAGGCAAGATATTTTAACACAATAAAATAGAAAAGTTAATATCTTACCCAACAGACAGGGGAGTCCCACCCGTCCTGCCCCACTCTTATCTTACTAGGGGCTCGACTACATTTTAACAAAAAGATGGGGTCAGGTGACTCAACAACTCACTGTGATTGGTGGAGAGGAAGAGTGCTGCCATCTGGCGAGTCACAGGGAGGTTGCCAGCCAAGTCCGAGCATTGCTCAGAATGTCTTTCCTCTGACGTTTGGCGGGGTTGGCTTGCGCCAGGCAGTTAGCTATGTCTGTTAGGTAAGATATTAACTTATAAAAATTTATTTTACAATTAAAATTTTCTATTTTGCTTCACTTATAATTTTATGGGTGTTTTACATTCAAAACACACACTGCACAGATTTTAACCAAATTTTTAGGATTAGTTTGTTGCAAGAGAAATTGGAGCCGATTAACTTTTTGAGAGAAACAGGATTTTTACATTGTTTTATTTTTGATATATAATTTCAGTAATTCACAGTAATTCTCAAAGTGGCTACAGGTACTGAAGAAATACAAAGGCACAAAAGATAATTACTTAGATTAGAAGACGTGTGTATGTAGTTCAGCCTATCAAAGAGGGCTTGGTGCTTGGGAAATAATGAAACTTAAAGATAGAATGGGTCAGTTGACTTACTTAAAAAATGATGAGTATGTAATTTTTCCTCTGAAAGGAGCCGTTCACTGAAGAAAACAGAAATATAAAAGAAAAAAGAAAAGATTGAGTGTCAAATCCCAGTAAATATTTTTTAATGATTAATAACAAAATTTTTTCCAAAGAATGATCATGGCTGACGGGAGGCTCACTGTAACAATGTGAGTGTGAATTATTTCATAATGTAAAGCTGGTTCCCAATCCAAACCAAGGAAACAACTTAATCTTAAAATATGCACTTATTTCCTCCCTTATTTGCACATACCTCCTCATTTTTTGACACAGTGGGCCCTACACTCCCTCATTTACTTACACAGTGAGCACCACCCTCGCCAACTATGGTACAGAGACTGTCCAGCCTCATTTCCTCCCTTACTTGCACAGTGGGCCTATACCTCATTTGATGACACAGTGGGCACATACCTTTTTATTTACATATACAGTGAGCAACAACCTCGCCATTTACTGTATACACAATTAATCTGTCCAGTCTCAGCTCCTCCCTTCATGGTAAGGTGACCTCATTATTGCACGTTGACATTAATTCTTAGGTTAATGCTATTTTATCAGTGTTTGGACTTTATGCAATGTGGTTATTAGGTGTCCCTTGAAAAGTGAAAGCTTATTGGCTTCATCCCGTTTTTAGACGGGGCTTTCCTAACATAAAAATGTAAGAACCAGTGAGAACCAGGGCTTAACATTTCCAAGTTATTGGGTAAAATATGTAAAAAAAAAAATCCTGGAAAAGGCTCACTCGGGCGGGTGTTGATGATCCTCATACACAGGTAGACCGAGTTTCTGTCCCGTCGCCAATTGCTATTGATGTACTGATGGACACAATGGCGAGGGACAGAGTTCCCATGTACTAGTTTTCTGTGTAAATCTCAAACTGTGGGAAATTATTTCATTTACTTTAAAAAGTAATTATTATGTCCAAGTCGCTGTATCCGGTTTACAGTACATATGCTGTTTAACTAAACTGCTTTTACTAGCAAAACATTTCTTTTATAGATAACTATGTACTATTGACGGTTTGTTTACATTTTAAAACAGGTTGATATACATGCATGCCAGTTTGTTTGGCATTTAAATATTAGTGAACGGCACATAAATATAAAAAAATAATTCAAATAACACTTTATACTTGTTGTAATATGCCGTTCAAAATTTACACAGAAAACAGGTACATGTGAGCTCTGTCCCGCGCCATTGTGTCCCTCAACATATCAATAACAATTGGCGACGGGACAGAACTCAGTCTAATACATAGGTTGAATGTGTATTTAAAGCCTTGATATCTGGCACATGTAAAACAAACATAATAACATATTAACAGATGAGATTTCAGCTCTATCAGTTACACAATTAAACAACCACAAGGCTTAAAATGGCAAAAAGTCCAAATATTGGGTCACTATGGGCCTTTTAGAGACCTCAATGTGACCTTAAAATTAAAGCTTCAGACTTCAAGTTTGTCACACACGAATATTATACATAAAATTTTTTATCTAATACAGTTTCAAACTTCTCAGACTTACAGTCCCCCCAAAGTTCCCCAACACAGTGACAAGAGATGAGGGTACTTGTGTTTATTACAATAACAAGTGTATAGATATAAGATGTACATAAGATTATACACACTAATACTAAAATATGTACAGGTCCCAGAGGTTTACACACGAGTATACACACATGTAAATATTTATGAATAAAGTGAATAAACTATTACTACACGTGTATGCATCATGAATAAAGTAAATATAATCATACAATGATAAACATTTGACCAGTGAATACGCCCCTGAGTGTGACCCCTGGAAGGTCAGCAGGTCATATTAGGTCAAGAGGTCAGACTGCTGCCAGTCTGACCCAAGGTCATATTTTCCGACCAAGGTCAGGGGAAGGTCACACTGATGAGGGGGACAATTTTACTGGAAATGGAATTTTAATTCACATTTTATAGGGCACTGTGTAAACTGACATTTTTTACATTGATGTATATCTTCCAAAACATGTATAATGGTTTGGTGATGTAATATAGGGGTTATATGGAGGTAGGACTTTTAGCCCAGTGATAATTTACATACTATGAAAAAATCCCTCAGTGTTCAGGACTAAAAACTTGTAAAAGATTTTGTAAAATACATACACACATATAAAAGGAGGGTCTGTCTACTTAAAATATAAAACTGTTCTTAGTACAGGAGCCCAAAATAGGCGACAGACCAAAGCTTATGTACAACCATATTTTAGACCACCTGAACAGGTAGGGGCCCATAAGGGTGACGGGACTGCATGGGCAACATTAAGACAAGGTCAGATTGTCAGGAATTCACTTTGCTACAAAAAAAAAATAAAAAAAACAAAGGGGAGGGAGGGAGGGGCTTTCAGTTTTTACAATGTTACTGGTTCAAGAAACCAAGTAGGAATGAAGAAAGTTTACACTTTTCCCCGGCTTCCAATATGGGGAGCCAATAAAATAAGGTGTTTACATTGTTTCCTAGAAATAAAGGGGTTTCCTGGCATGAATTACAAGAAAAAACCCCAAACATCAGTGAGTCAAATTGATGGACCAATGAATTCATATGTATACACCCTGTTACTATGACAAGGGGTACCCCCACCCAAGTGTAAACACTTAGACTGGTATCCTAACCTTTTTCTAGGGAACTGAGGGACTGACTTCCCCGGTGCCTAGACACCAGGGCTGACAGTCCCCCCAAAGTTCCCCAACACAGTGACAAGAGATGAGGGTACTTGTGTTTATTACAATAACAAGTGTATAGATATAAGATGTACATAAGATTATACACACTAATACTAAAATATGTACAGGTCCCAGAGGTTTACACACGAGTATACACACATGTAAATATTTATGAATAAAGTGAATAAACTATTACTACACGTGTATGCATCATGAATAAAGTAAATATAATCATACAATGATAAACATTTGACCAGTGAATACGCCCCTGAGTGTGACCCCTGGAAGGTCAGCAGGTCATATTAGGTCAAGAGGTCAGACTGCTGCCAGTCTGACCCAAGGTCATATTTTCCGACCAAGGTCAGGGGAAGGTCACACTGATGAGGGGGACAATTTTACTGGAAATGGAATTTTAATTCACATTTTATAGGGCACTGTGTAAACTGACATTTTTTACATTGATGTATATCTTCCAAAACATGTATAATGGTTTGGTGATGTAATATAGGGGTTATATGGAGGTAGGACTTTTAGCCCAGTGATAATTTACATACTATGAAAAAATCCCTCAAACCCAAACCATACATTTATGAGGCTTTACTTAGACAGCTAGCATATCTTGAAAAGTAGAAGCAACCAAAGAATGTTTAGTCATATCTTCCTGTATGTAGCGCCAGACACAATCCGACGTCCAGGTGCCCTGCACCTTGATATCTTGCAAGGGGACATTGGCACTGAAGGCCAGGGAGGCACCTGAACGCCGGAAAGCATGAAAGGTAAAGAAATGTGGTGGAAATTGGAGTTTAAGATTGATAAGTGACAGTGTCTTTCTGATTTTTGAATCAATAAGGACTTTCCAGCCAGTGGGATACTTATACTGAAACAGAGGTTGATTCTCTGAAGGATTATACAAAGATATTATGTTTTTAAGGGCATGATAGGGACATAATGGACTCTTGCCTAAGTTAGGTAGGGAGATGATTTTGATTTGATCATGAGTTTGAAGAGTTTTGGTCCATTTCACCAGTATTTTTACATATTTTTTAGCGAAGAAGATGTCACCAGCAGCCAAGTGTCTGGATACATCAAAGGAGGAGAAAGAATGAGGAGCCAGGTTTGATAGTCTAAAAAAACCAAAAAATGCCACCAGAAATATGGCTTTAAAAATGGGACCCATATATAATGTGTCACAACAAGCAACAATTTTTTGGAGAATTTCTACTGATATGACATTTTTTGTGGAAAGACAGACTGGTCTGTTCAATTTGATGGATTTTATATAATATTTTAGTCTTTTATCATCTAAACTGGCAGAGTTAAGACCTAAAAGATTGAAATTAGCTCTGATGGCAGCCAGGTAATTTGCCAGCATATTTACTGATGTTTTGTTATAGGTTAGACACTCTAAGAAGGCCAGAAGGGTATTTGCATCAATACTTTCAATAGCGATACTCATGTACACACAGAAACTAACAAAAGTTCTGAACATGGCACCATAGGCTTTAGCTGTGGAAGGCCTGAATGCATCTTGTAACCTTGCATTTGCTTTTGTGGAGAGCCTCCTCAGTCTTTGGTCATCTGAAACAAAGTATAGTACATGTTAGATTTCAGCATCAATTTCTAGGGCCTCAAGGCCAGCCAAGACCCAGTTTGGGCTTGGGACTAATACACTAAGTTCAGCTGAATTTGAGGGACTATTTGTCCATCTAGACAGGAGGTCAGCAGTTCTGTTACTTTTGCCTGAAACATGAGTGTAAGTAAACTGTATGTCATGAGTGGCAGCCCACAGCCAGATATTGCGGGCACAGGCAGCCAGGTAGGCATCTCGGGCTCTGCCTGACCTCAGGACGTTGACTACTGCAAAATTATCACAATGAATAAGAATGTTTTTTCCTTTCCAGTGAGTACAGAATAGCTTTACTGCTACTAATATGTTTACCATTTCAAGGTGGACTATATTTAAGCCTTTGAACCCAAGAGGTATGGGGATATGGTAGACCATATTTGTCCAGACACCTCCAAGACCTTGAAGGCATGCATCTAGATGGACCTGATGATCAGGTTTTTCATGATCATAGAGGGAAACACCATTGTACAGAGGGAGAAATCTTTCGAACCACCTTAGATCTCTGTGGAATTCAGGATTCAAATGGATTCTTTTTTGACCATGGTATTCCCTGAGTATGTGAAGCATTCTGTTCAAGAAATAACGAGCAGGCCTTACACATTTGTGAATATAGAGTAAATGACCCAGAAGGGACTGCAACTGACGCTTTGTACAGTATTTTTTATTTTTCCATTCACCGACAGTGTCACAAATCTGACGCATTTTTGACTCAGGAATAGATATAGTCCCTTTTTCTGTATCAATTTTTACACCCAAGCATACAGCAGAAGTACTGGGAGGTACCAGTTTCTTCTGGCTGATAGTGAGACCAAGACGGTCCAGGAGGTCATATAGGTGGTCATATGAGCGTTTTGCGTCGGACGGAACGCCGAATCCGATGTAGTCGTCGACGTAGTTTATGACGCCATGGCCAGCGCGACGCATCATGAAGCGGACGGCGTCGCTGACGCGCTGGAAGATCTGAGAGCCATGTCGACTCCCAAACGGAACCAAGTTTGTCACACACGAATATTATACATAAAATTTTTTATCTAATACAGTTTCAAACTTCTCAGACTTACCATTTGGACGTTACAGGGCAAAATATGTGATAATGTTGAAAAAGTGTCACTCGGGTGGGTGTTTATGGTCATCATACACAGGTTAAACAGGCTTAGGTTTTTGACACATACGTAAAGAACATATTGATATATTACCAGATGATATTTCATCTATATGAAAGACATAGTTTGAAAGCTACAGGGCTTGAAAGTGGCAAAAAGTCTTTAAATTAGGTCTCTGTGGGCAATTTTATGACCTTAAGGCGACCTTATAGTCAAAGCTACAGCCATCAAATTTTTCACAGAGTTTATATATAAAGGTTATATCTAGCACAATTTGAGACTCATCAGAATTACCACTTCTAAATTACAGGGCAAAATATGTGAAAGATGTAGCAAAAAACCTAAGTGGGGTCTTTATGGGCCTCGGACACAATTTTTTCTTCAACATAAAGTCTTGATTTTCAGCACATGTAATAAAAATACATTAATGTGTTGTCAAGTAAAATTTTAGGCAGATGAGCCTCATAGTTTGTGACCCAGAGGTCTTTAAGTGGCTATAGGTCCATTTCAGAGTTAAGGTGGCCATAATTTCCTTATCATTGAGAGTTTAAGGTCACCTTAAAATAGGAGTCTTTCCTTGGCCACCCTTAACATGTGTACCAAGTTTGAAAAAAAATACTGATCCCTTTTGAAGTATTGCATACACAAGGAAATTTCTATGGCGGCGGAGGTGCAACAGACCTGAATCCAGTAAACCCCTGACTTTTGTCTGGGGATATAATAATGGCCTGCTAAAATTTGTAAGTGTGGAATTTCATCTTTGATCCATGCTTCCTATCTCCCTTATCATTACTTCTAGAGTTTCAAATGTGAAAGCAAACCATAGGAAATCATGGCATGTGAACTTTTTCAAGTATCAAATTCCACCTTTGACATCTGCTTCAAGGTCAAGTGGGGTCATCATACTAAAAAGGCCTTATATCTCCCTTTTTATTGGTTCTAGAGCTTCGACATGTTGAAACAAGCTATAGGATACCATAGCCTGTATATCTTATGAAAGTGTTGAAGCTGACCTTTGGCCCTTGCTTCAAGGTCATCAATCATACTAAAAATAGCATCAGAGATGCCTGTATCCCACAGCCCAGAGAAATAGGTTTTTAACACCATGAGATACAGAAGAAGTAAACAAGTACAAAGAACAGAAGACTTTCAGAGCAAACATTGTAAAGGTCCAAATAATGTTTTAAGTACGGAAAATAACATTTAAGAGAAAGAAAATGTACCATGACGATATATAACTACAACCCCCAACTACTGTCCCTTACATCTTAACGTTTTCAAAGACATGACCAGCACAAGATTTAATGGTCAAGATCACTACAGCAAGGTTAAAGGTCAATGTCACACCATGATGTCACGCAAATAAACCAACTAACCAATTCCCTATCAAGTATCAAGCTTTAATACCTTACAGATTCCATGATACAGCCCAGACAACACTGTGAAGGTCACTACAGCAAGGTCAAAGGTCACACCCTCCCAGGATGTTGCACACCTCAACCCCCTAATCAGTGTCCCTACCAAGTATCAACTTTCTACACCTTACAGACTCCAAGATATAGCCTGTACAGAATTTTAAAGCAAGGACAAGGGTCACACCATAATGTTGCACACCTACACTCCCCAACCAAGTATCAACATTCTATACCTTATGGATTCCGAGATCGGATTCCGAGATTTAGCCCTGACAAGATTCTAAATGTCAAAGTCAAATCAAGGTCACATCATGATGTTGCACACCAGCACCCCCAAATCAATGTTCCTACCAAGTATCAAGTGCCTAAACTTTACGGTTTCAGAGATATGGCCCAAACAAGATTTTAAAGGTAAAGGTCACTACAGCAAGATCAAAGGTCAAATCAAGATCACACCATGATGTTGCACACCTACACCCCAACCAATGAACCTACCATGTATCAACCTTTTACACCTTACGGATTCCGAGATATGGCCTGGACAAGTTTTAACAGTCAAGGTTACTACTGCAAAGCCAAAGTTCAAATCTAAGTTACACCTTGATGTTACACACCTACACCCCCAGCAAATGTTCCTACCAAGTATCAACTTCCTACATCTTACAGTTTCCAAGATATAGCCTGAACAAGATTTTAAAAGTCAAGGTCACTTCTGCCAGGTCAAGGGTCAAATCAAGATCACACCATGACGTTGCACACCTACACCCCCAACCAATGTTCCTACCAAATATCAACTTCCTACACCTTATGGTTTCTGAGATACAGCCCAAGCAAACTTTTCCTGCCAACCCATCTGCCGACCAAGGGTGAAAACAATACCCCAACAGTCCTTATTAGGTGTGGGGTAAAAAGGTCTCATATTTTTTATTATTGGTTCTAGAGCTTTAAAATGTGAAAACAATGTTTCAAGCCCAAGAGGGGCATCTTATTAAGAGGCCTCATATCTCTCTGATTATTGGTTGTAGACTTTCGAAATATGAAAACAACCTAAATCATAACCTTCAAGTCTTTAGCGAGCATCAAATTTAACATTTAACCCTTGTTTTAAGGTCAAGTGGGGTCACCATACTAAAAAGGCCTTATAACTCCCTTTTTATTGGTTTTAGAGCTTCAACATATTGAAACCAGCAATACGAAATCATGGTCTGCATATTTTTAGCAAGTGTTGAATTTGACCTTTGGCCCTTGTTTCAAGGTCAAGTGGGGTCATCAATAAAACTAAAAATAGCATCAGAGCCCATACACCACAGCTCGGGAAATAGTTTTTAACACCATGAGATACAGAAAAAGTAAACAGTACAAAGATCAGAAGACTTTCAGAGCAAGTAGAGCTCCAACTGTGAAAACAATCTAAATCGTTAGCATATCTTGAATTTCACCTTTTACCCTTGTTTCAAGGTCAGGTGAGGTCATTATTCTAAAAAGGCCCCATACCTTCCTTATTGTTGGTTTTAGAGTTTTGAAATGTGAAAACAATCATGGGAAATCATAGCCTGTTAATCATTTGCAAGTGTTAAATTTGACCTTTGATTCCTGCTTCAAGGTTAAGTGGGGTCAATGTGTTATAAAATGAGAAGGTAGGGGCCAACTGTGTAAGTAATTGAGGAACTGAGGCTGGACAGTTTGTGTCCAGTAGAAGGTTAGGGTGGTGTCCTGTGAGTAAGTAAATGACGGGATATAGGCCCACTGGGTCAAAAACCGAGGAGGTATTGGCCAACTGTGTAGGTAAGGGAAGAAGTGAGGCTAGACAGTCTGAGACCAGGAGATGGCGAGGGTGGTGTCCACTGTGTAAGTAAATGAGGGGGTATAGGCCCACTGTGTTGTAAAATCAGGAGGTATGGGCCCACTGTTCAAGTAAGGGAGGAAATGAGGCTGGATAGTCTGTGTCAAGTATATGGTAAGGATGGTGCCCACTGTGTAAGTAAATGATGGGTATAGACCCACTGTATAACAAACTGGGGAGGTATGGGCCCACTGTGTAAGTAAGGGGGGAAATGAAACTGGCCAGTTTGTGTCCAGTAGCTGGTGAAGGTGATGCCCACTTTGTAAGTAAATGAGGGGGTATAGGCCCACTGTGTCATAAAATGAAGAAGTATATGCCCACTGGGCCAAACACTGAGGAGGTATGGGCCCACTGTGCAAGTAAGAGAGGAAATGAGGCTGGACAGTGTGTGTTCGGTAGATGGCGAGGGTGGTGCCCACTGTGTAAGTAAATGAGGGGTATATTCCCACTGGGTGATAAACTGTGGAGGTATGGCCCACTCTGCAAGTTAGGGAGGAACTGAGGCTGGACAGTTTGTGTCCAGTACACGGTGGTGCCCACTGGATAAGTAAATCAGTCGGTATATGCCCAGTGTCATAAAACAAGGAGGTATGGGCCCACTGTGTAAGTGAGGGAGGAAATGAGGCTGGACAGTTTGTGTCCAATAGATGGCAAGGATGGTGCCCACCGTGTAAGTAAATGAGGGGGTATATGTCCACTGTGTCATAAAATGAGGAGGTATGGGTCCAGTGTG
This sequence comes from Sabellastarte sp. h YS-2021, assembly GCA_964017235.1. Lineage (NCBI taxonomy): Eukaryota > Metazoa > Annelida > Polychaeta > Sabellida > Sabellidae > Sabellastarte > Sabellastarte sp. h YS-2021. Next base: position 147,406,605 of record OZ024928.1, read on the forward strand.
CCAGTAAGGGAGGAAAATGAGGCTGGACAGTGTGTGTCCAGTAGAAGACTAGGGTGGTGCCCATTGCCCAAGTAAATGACGGTTATAGGCCCACTGTGTAACAAACTGAGGAGGTATGGGCCCATTGTGTAAGTGAGGGAGGAAATGAGTCTGCACAATTTGTGCCCAGTAGATGGCGAGGGTGGTGCCCACTGTGTAAGTGAATGAGGGGGTATAGACCCACTGGGCGATAAACTGAGGAGGTATGGGCCCATTCTGCAAGTTTGTGTCCAGTAGATGGTGAGGGTACTGCTCACTGGGTGAGTAAATGAGAGGGTATATGCCCACTGTGTCATAAAATGAGGAGGTATAGGCCCACTGTATAAGTAACAGAGGTAATGAGGCTGGACAGTTTGTGTCCAGTAGATCGCGAGGGTGGTGCCCTGTGTGTAAGTAAATGAGGGAGTATAGGCCCACTGGGCCAAAAATCTGAGGAGGTATGGGCCCACTGTGCAAGTAAGGGAGAAAAATGAGACTGGACAGTGTGTGCCCAGTAGATGGCGAGGGTGGTGCCCATTGTGTAAGTAAATGACGGGTATAGGTCAACTGTGTAACAAACTGAGGAGGTGTAAGTGAGGGAGGAAATGAGCCTGGACAGTTTGTGTCCAGTAGATGGCAAGGGTGGTGCCCACTGTGTGAGTAAATGAGGGAGTGTAGGCCCACTGTTTCATCAAATGAGGAGGTAGGGACCCACTGTGTAAGTGAGGGAGGAAATTAGGGTGGACAGTTTGTGTCCAGTAAATGGTGAGGGTGGTGCACACTTTGTAAGTAAATGAGGGGGTATAGGCCCACTGTGTCATAAAATGAGGATATATGGGCCCACTATGCAAGTTATAGAAGAAATGGGGCTGGACAATATGTGTCTACAAGAAGGCTACGGTGGTTTCCACTTATTAAGTAAATGAAGGGGTATAGGCCCACTGTGTCATTAAATGGGGAGCTATGTGTTCAAGTGTGGGTAATTGAGGTTACACAGAATAGATAGTGATAGTTATGTTTACCTTTAAATAGTAAATATATAATTTTATGAAAAAGTGTATGCTCATTAAGCATGTCCCATTGTAACACTGCACAGTGGGCCCCGAGGCTTGGTAAATCTGCCTCTCTTCAGTAATGAAACCCCTTCTCAATTTTTTGCAAAGGTTAAAAAATGATGGATACAAAAAACATTTATAATAGAAGATTATCAAAACATTTTATGCATACCATTTATTAAACGTTTAATGACAAAATGTGAAATAAAATGTTACAAATAAAATTACAATGTGTTCAGAAATATTACTTCAGCATTACTTATCAATATTAACCTGAATTGGGGCCAGTGATCAACTAGAATTTGTTTTTAGGTTGCTCACATATGAAAATATTATTTTTATGTCTAAAATTGTAAGATAATGGCCTAAGCATTGTGTTCCCATTCAATTATTAATGTTAGACATTGCATGATAGGCAATCTTTGACAAAATTCCCTATTATTGCTCACACCCATTTTCGTTTGCTAATGTTTGAAGCTAAACATTTCATAAACATTTTGAAAATATGGGTGAAAAACCATTTGTTATAGAATGTTGTGAAAACATTTTAAAACGATTTAAAATGATAGGTAAGAAAAGCAGTTGTCATGGCATGTTAGTAAAATGTTTTAGAGCAAACATTTACAAAACATTGTCAACAAGTGTTTAAAAATTGTTATATACTGTTAACACACATTTAATGATGAATGTTTGAAAAACATTTCCAGTATAACCTTTATTTGTAGAGCTATTTTATAAATATTTCAAACACATTCCCAGTCAAACCTTAGTTTTTTTGGAATATTCTGTAAACATTTAATAAATGTTTTCGGCAGAACATTTGCATGGAGAATGTTTATGAAATGTTTTTTAAAACAATGTAATGTAAACAAAACCCTTGGACACATTTAATAGTTGCAAAGATAGGATTTTAAAACGTTTTGTAAGCATTTAAACCTTTTAAAAATGTTTCTAGTGTTTACTGGGATAGAACTAGGTGCTCAGGAGAAATATCAAACATATGATAGTAATAAGATAAATAAACTAAGAGCTTAAAATAGCTCACAATTACGGTTAGTGAGTGAAAGATAGGTAAACAATATATTTTCTCAAATTTACCTAAAACTTGGACCTCAATACCAGGATTTGAAGTTCTGATGTCAGAAACTCAATAGGCAAACAGAAAGTCTAATTGGAATTTTTAATGGATAATTGTTTAACATCAAAACTATGAAATTATTTCAGTTATTTTTATATTGATAATTCGCTTCCATGTAATGCTTTCTAATGTACTTTGTACAAGTATAAGTAATAAGAAAAGATATTTTTAAAGACATTATAAAATTAACTTAGAGTCATTTGGTTCCTAAGCTCAACCTAGTTCTAATTCCTTCTGCCCGAACTCTAAAGTAATTCTGCTCCATCTGCCCCAAGAGAAGAAAGCAGAACAGTTTTTGTACAAAGTTGGGGTTTTATGTTCCATTCAACAGCCAGGATCATATTGGGACAGGTCCTCAACATTGCCACTTGTGGGAGTTGAACTCAACACAGTGGTGACAGCCTGCGATTAGACATTACACTTGCTAACCACTAGGCCTCTGAGGACCTTTATACTATTTGTAAGCTAGACTGTATTACAAGGAGTCCTTGTGATCGGCATGACTGTACAGACTCTTTCTTGAGCGTCTATTATTAGCTGAATGTGGGCCTTGATTACTGTGATTGTGTGCATGGAATACTGTAAACCCTAGAGGTTTTGCCTAACTTCTGTTTGATGCTATGTTGAACATTATTGGATGTATATGCGAGCTACATATATATATGGCAATACAATGACCACTTCCAGGGAGTATCCAGTAAACATTTTTGGGTTTTGTAACCATTTGAAAGGAAATGTTTGGCAAAGTAGGGTTTAAATAGGTTTTAAAATTGTTTTGTTAATGTTTAAACCATTTAAAAACGTTTCTAGTGTTTATTAAGTACTACTTCATTTATTTTAGAATTTTAACAGTTTTACACATTTCATATTCCATACAAGTGTAATCAGTCGGAACCTGAAAGCATCATTACTGCAGTGTCAAACAGCTGTGCTAAAATTATCTATGAAGGTAAAGCATCCATAATAATGGTTTCTCCATCACTTGTATATTTTGTAAAGGACATAGCTTGTATCAATTAATTTTTATTAAGATGCGGTATAATCCATACAAGTGTATTTGTTGCAATTTTTCAATATATTTATTCCAAAGGCAAAGTAAATGTTCAACAGACATTCTGAAGATGCAAATTTGTAGTGTAGGCTTCATTCAAACATTATCTATTTTTTAACTTAAATTACAACTACATGGGTTAGCATGAAGTGGGTCAATTTTTCAGGGTTTTTTGAGTGCTGTGTAAAAAGTAAATTAGCTAGAAACACCATATTTGGCCTATATACAGCCAGATGAAGGTTATGCCATCAACAGTATGTAAGATTTGTTCAAAACTTGCTTCTTTCAATTGTAAAATTTAAATTGCACAAAATCTTTGATAGCTTCACCAAAACATTCATGAAGTGGGTCGATTTTTAGTCAATGATACTTCTCCTATATTTATATTTTTACCAAATCAATGTGTTTCTTAGATTAATATATTTAAAAGTTCACAAAAAAATGTTTACCAGAAAAAAGAATAGCACTAAACTCATGATGAATAGATTTGCTGTGTGAGTGTGTCATGATGGAATTGCAGTCAGGCTGTTCTCTCCTATGAGAAGGGCAAAAACATTAAGTTAAATAATTTAAATTGTTAAACTTAGCAGACATCAAAACATCCAAATCTGATGTTTTGTAATGCAGTATACTTTTATTTGGACTGAATTTCTTGAAAACTTGACCCACTTCATGACAACCCATGTAGTTGATCAAGTCTGTGTAACTTATATAACAGAAAGATTTTGCTGCCACAAAAGGAAAACAAGTTATAAACTTCATTTCGTTCTATCTACATTCTCATTTTTTCGATTCTCTTATTGGCCTAAAGGGTAGGAAAATCAATTGCCTCTGTTCAGCAACTTCTACCCTCACTGGATTGAAGATAAGGAGCTTGGCCTCATGTTCTTCAGTGTGGAACAAGGATATCAACACCAGTGTGCTCTCTTCAATGGGTTTGACAATGTTGCAGAGGAAATCCTTAGTGTCAAGCCAGAACATGATGTGGGCCGAAAATGCAAGATGATTGCCAAGAAGATTACTGCAAAATGCAAGAGTTGGGGTGCTACAAAAGAAGCCATACTTCTGGATCTGCTGACACTGAAGCTGTGTCAACATGAACCCTTCAGGAAGGCTCTCCTAGCCACAGACCGTCCCTTACTCCATACAGTGGCAAGTGATTACTGGGGCCTGGGAAGACATGGAGAGGGTGCCAACCGCTGTGGTGAACTGCTCATGAAGCTTAGACAGTATGTACAGTCTTCCTGGGGAGCTCCACACAACCAAGTCCTGGTATACACTGATTCAAACTTCAAGTACCTTCCGACCCAAATAGAAGAAGTTGGATTTTGTGTGAAGGCCTTACCAGGAGCATCAGTTGGTGGCAAGAAGAATCTTACTGCATTGATTCATCAGGACCTCAAACCAGGCTACAAACCAAACATAGTTATTCTACATGTGGGGACAAATGATCTGGCCTTCCTAGAAAGATATCCCCAGTTTTTCCACCAAACAATCAAGAAACATGTTCTGCTGGTCCAGATGATCAACCAGAAACTTCCAAGTGCCAAAGTGATTGTGTCACTTCCACTGCCTCGGGGAGACAGCCTTGAGGATCTGAGATGCCACTATGCCTCACAGTTAGAGAGAAGCCTGTCCACTGCCAACATCAAGATTATGTCCTGGGAGAGTTTCCCCTTTGATTATTTGGCTGATGACCTGCTACACCCCAGTGATGAAGAAGGGATACCATTTCTACATTGGAACCTGCTGGAAAGGATCAAACTTTGTTTTGTGGTTGGATGGGAAAATGGCATTGGTAGGTAATGGTCAGCAGCAAAGTACAAATCCATCACTTTCAGATGTACCAGAGGTTAACTGTATGGCAAGTAATGACAGTAAGAACATAGAGAGAGGTAAAGAGAGGGTTAAAAACCGTTGCAGTGATGACTCAGATATAGTTCACAAAGAAATAAACATTGAAAAGGTGGGTAATGATACAAACACAGTTCACAAAGAAATAAAAACTGGAAAGGAAATAGAAAATGGAAAAGTATGTTGTAATACAGACACACATAAAGTAGGAAGTGATGTAAGTATTATTGAAGATGATAATGCGCCTGACCAAGACCTGACTTCTGGTCAAGCAGAAGGTAAAAGTATTGATTTTGATGTAAGGGACCCTGATGAAAGTATAAAAGATAGGCATTTACATTTAGAGGCAACTGAGTTAGAACAAATATTTGGTGTTCCTCCTCTTGCAAAAACATCCAAATGCTATTGAGCGTTCAGAAGCAATACACATATTAGAAAATAAAGATAGGTTTCAAACAATTTCTCAGCCACCGTGTAAACCACATGGTGGTTATTTATTCCTTTATTCTTCCGATAAAAATTTTGACAAGGTTAATGACTGGAGATGTGATCAGTCAGGAATATTGTCAGGAAACTACAGAGGAGATCTGTGTCCTCGTATAACCTCATGAATATTAATGACTTGGGTGCTATGGCCGTGAGTTCTGTAGTTTAAAGTATTTTATCTTTGTCGATACGTCCATTTTATAAATATTGTTAGGAAACTACAGAGGAGATCTGTGTCCTCGTATAACCTCATGAATATTATTGACTTGGGTGCTATGGCCGTGAGTTCTGTAGTTTAAAGTATTTTATCTTCGTCGATACGTCCATTTTATAAATATTGTTAGGAAACTACAGAGGAGATCTGTGTCCTCGTATAACCTCATGAATATTAATGACTTGGGTGCTATGGCCGTGGGATCTGTAGTTTAAAGTATTTTATCTTCCTCGAGACGTCCATTTTATAAAATATTGTTAGGAAACTACAGAGGAGATCTGTGTCTTCATATCTTCTATGCATCGCACCTCATCGCACCCATCGCACCTCTCCGATAGCACCTCCGGAAGTCCGGGTTTTATAAGATACCATTATGAAGCGGCTAAAATATTGAGTAGATATTTTTCTGAGGAAGACTAGTTTAGCTAGATTAATGTAGTTTTGTTTCTTTTATATATTTTGCTTGACACTTATTTCTAAGCTTCGGAAATTAAACGTATAAAATACATTTTTATTTTGTTGTTGAATTATACCGTGCTATTAGCTTCCATTTTAGAATACGAGTCATTTCTTGAAAGACGTGAGCGATAATAAAATATATGTCCGACTAAACACCCCTTTGGTGTGGCATGGGCTAATATGGACTGGGTTCCTTTGCACATGAATTGTCACAATACCGTGTGTGTAATAATTCCTTGCGTCGATATTCCACAAATTATTTATGTAACCTATCCATTCATATTTGTGGCATTCTACCAGTAAACGCCCATGCTGAAGTTAATATATTGAATTTAAATTCGATTGACAGCTTTATATTTTATTCTTCTACCACCATATTGTCAAATGATATACACTACAATTATTATGTGAGATACGTTTTGTTACATTTGTTTCAAAACTTGATATTTTAATATTTTATCTCTATTATCGGCCGTTTTTACCGCAAACCGGAAATACCAGTGAACGCCCATTTTGTAGATATATAAGAGCATTTGTCCTTGCCCTCTAATAAAGAAATAGAAGGCGGGCGTTCACTGGTAGAAAGCCACTACAGAAAATAAAAGAACTGGAGCATAAATAACGATCAGTTATGTGAAAATTCCATAAAATACTGCCTTGCTACCAATTATCGCCAGCCATTAATTAAATGTATATATGGCAGTAATGGTCACATATTTTCAAAACCTTTTGATGTATATTTGTTTAATTCAGTGTGGAAACACCTTATTTGAAATGTGTTTTTGTACAAAGTAATGTCTATATTAATTCTGTCGGGAGATAATTAAAACTATAATTAATACTAGTGCTGGGACGATGTTTGAAGAAGTTTGATAGTTCGCTCGTTTACTGCCCCGATTTCGGAGTTCGGTTCAAACGTCTGAAAATTCGGACTTTGCAAAACATTTAGAAATCCCCAATATCACACCACATCCCAACGGATTCTATTTTCGCCCATCAAAAAAACCTGTTTTTTTATTGAAAATATGACAGAATTTATTTAAAATATACATAGATTTTATATTTTTGCTATATTTTCAACAAAGTGACAAGATTTTGTGTGAGATTTCTGCGTTTTAACTGGTTTTGAAAACGTTGTTTCGAAGATCGATCTAGACCGAAGTTCGCTAGCTCGTACAGACACCAAACATCGAACACAATATTTGAAGCGATGTCACAGCACTAATTAATACTATTGATTTAATTGCAAGGAAGTAATACATGTTGATAGCCAAGGTATAGCTACATAGGTTTCTAAACAGAAGCACATGGTATTATGATATTCAAAAAAATAGTGACAACCGGTGTTCACATAGAACAGGACAATACAAACTAAATGAAGTGACAAAATATTTAGGATGCGCAATGTAATTGACATTTCTCCACTGTCACAAGGTCGCATACAAACCTTGGACGGTACTTGAATGACATTTATTTTGCCCAATGCCTATAACTGCGGGTTATACTGTCTGCAGTGTGGTGGAAACTCCAAATTTCAGAAGATATGAGGTGTCGTTGGAGGCGGTTCCACTGCTGAGTAAAACATCTACCCGTGGGATGCACTGCCTGTAGTATGAATGGACCATGAAAATGTGTTTAATTCTTTTAGATGTGGTTATTTATTGTATCCCCGAAAAGCGGGGATACTATGGATCATGCATGGTCATTGTTCGCATCCATATGTGCCTCCACATCCGCAGAGATTTCTTGTGTTCAACCTAAAGGCCACAATTCTTTTGAGATTTCTTTTCAACTTGACAAGTGGCTTGCTATGGCAGAGATCTGGCCACCCCATTCTTTTGGTAGCCCAGGAAAAATTGTGCTCTGGGAAGTCAAAAACGTCAAAAATTTTGATTATTGCTTGTGTTCAAACTATAGGGCACCGTTTCTTTCAGATTTATTTGATATTTAGTGCATGAATTGGTTGGTCTGATGTCTCGCCACCCTATCTTTTTTGAAAGTAGCTAGTAATAGCTATTTTAAGCCCAGGAGTCAGAATTATGCTCTGGGGAGTCAAAAACATCAAAAATTTTGATTTGTAACTTGAAAACTATTGCAAAAGTGCTTGTAACTCGCTTATTATTGGTCCTAGAGGTTTGTAATGTGAAACCAACCTATAAGAAATCATGGGTTAGGAATCTTCTGATGTGGTCAGATTTGACCTTGGGCCCCTCCTTCAAGGACAAACGAGGATAGCCAAATTTAAAAGTGCTTGTAACTTGCTTATTATTGGCCCTAGAGGTTTGGGATGTGAAACCAACCTATAGGAGATCATGGGTTAGGAATCTTCTCATTTGGTCAGATTTGACCGTGGGCCCCTCCTTCAAGGTTTCAAACAAGGATAGCCAAATTTAAAAGACCTAATAAGATTAGGTGTCCCTTTCTGCAGAGGTTTAAAGCAGCCAGAGAAGGGCAGAAGCTGGAAGTACTGTAAGTTTCTCTCACAACAGAACCATGAGATCACTGAGTTTGAATTCAAGTTCCATCCCCAGGTCCGCAAAGTGGATAACATCACCAAGGAGATGAGCAGCATATTAAGCCCCATGCAAACAGGAGGTTGATCCAGCAGACTTAGGAGAAATCTGGCAAGACTATCACCATAAAGAACCTGCATAACAATAGAACCAAGGTGAAGACCACAGACAACTCTCCAGCATCACAAGTACACAGAATCAGGACTGGATCAAGGAGCAGGATCCTGGTGTGGACTGTGAATTTCTCGTGGATGAAAATCAAATCCTTATGGGCCTTTCTCTGTGGGATGCAGAAATGAAGTCAACATTTGACAGATTTCCGGAGGTTGACTCAACATATAAAACAAAGAATTGAACATGGCCCTGTATGTTTTGTTTTGTGTTGATGGGAATAGTGACAGGCATCTGGTGTGCACATTCTTTGTGCTGAATGAGGACAAGGCATCCCTGACTGACATGGTGAACAATTTCAAGAACACATATCAAATGTAGTCTTACGTGAAAAACGTACAGTCACCCCCCACCCTGGGTCAGTGAAAGGCATTCTGCGGAGCATAGTGTTTATTATCATTAACATAAGTATAAGTACAAGTATAACATGCATTGATTATTGAGACTACTAAGACTATTTACAGTCCATGATCACAAGTTAAGACTTGTGATGTATGATTAATTACTACTAACATTTACTATTACTACAATAGAGCTGATTTAAAGTCCATTACACAACAACTACACTACGAGTAAAGACCATATACACATAAGTACAATTTAGTAATATGACCAGAGCAAATGATTAATTATTACAACACAATGAAAAAGACCAGTTAAACCTGAAGTTAAAAGGTGACCTTGACTGAAGGTCAAGACAAACACAAGTGTAAGTTTTGATCACATTACGAAATTACTGCAGTTATTACATAAGGTACATTCCAGTAGTTGCACAATGTAAAGATGATTACATAAGGTACATTTCAGTAATTTACAATGTAAAGATGAAGTGTATTTACCATATTACAACGCCCTTGACCAAAAATGTAATGTTAACAGCCAAGTCTCAACTACAAAAGTTATAAGTAATTTATGACATTAAGCACCAGCTCAGTATAACAAGAGAGCAATAGTAAAACTCCCTCAAACCCCAATACAGCATTACCTAGAGTATTTAGGATGTAGGAGCATCCTTGACTACTTTAGCAAATGAACTAGCAATATCTTGACTAAAATTCTGATCAGCCTGTATGTATTTCCAAACGCAATCCGACGTCCAGGAGCCATGATGTTTAATTTTTTGGATGGGGATGTGAGAATTATAAGCAAGGGAGGCTCCTGAATGCCGGAAAGCGTGAAAGGAGAAATGATGAGGATCAAAACCCAATTTCACATTTAATTTTGATAGGACCTTCCTGATTCTGCTATCTATAATCACTCGCCAGTTGCCTGCACCATATATTTGAAAAAGGGGCTGATTTTCCGAAGGACTGTACATTGCCATAGCTTTTCTGAGTGCTCTGACTGGACATAATGGCGAACCACGTAGTCTGGGCAAAGTGAGGACATGGGTTCAATCCCGGGTTTGGATGGTCTTGGACCATTTGATAACAACCTTCATGCAGTCCGGGAAAAACGTAATAACAGTTAAAGACATGACAGTACGGTCTGTGTTCAAATTTTGCCTACCATCAATCAACATGTAGATATGCATTTATCACATGTTGTGGACAATCAGTACAGAAGTGACCATGGTCAAGATGAAAATCATTTCATCTGAAGAGCCACTGAACTGGCGCACCTCGAGAAACTCACCTATGCCCACAGTGAAAAATGACTACAATCAGAAATACTTGGCATTCACCACAGGTGCAGCAGGCACTGTGGTAAGTCTGGTAACCTATTACAACTCAAACTGGTATCTCTAAAGAATGGGTAAAGGGGATGAAGAGTTACTATCTGAAGAGTGATAACACGAATAGCCTTAGGGTGGAACCATGCTTCTCAAAGTGGAAGATCTTTTTATCACCCAGATCTACATTGAAAGATTCACTCTGGACTGTTTTCATTGTATTGAAGGAATGAGAATTTTCAAGCAGGTTAGATGTTTGTACAAAGTAAATGTAGCATTCTTTTGACTCACTCTCCCTTATCTCACCATGAAGCAAATTACCAGGAGTTTGACAGCCTATGTCTTTCAGATTTGAGAGACTGAACAAAAAAAATATGTGAAATGTTACCATTTCATATCTGATGAAGTGCTTCTGCTCCTGTAGATGCATGCAGCTTCCATGCAGACATATACTCAGTCATCCAAAGCAGCATGGGATGAATCTATCTGTCCCTGATTTAGTAGCCACTAGCCAGTCACTGGACTGAAAACTCCATCCTGAATGTAGTGAGAGTCTACCCAGATGTATCTACCGCCTGTGAACCCCTCAGAGAAACAGGCACGTCCTGTCATCCATTGAGAAATTCAAGAAAGCATCCAGTAAATTGCAAAAGGTGACCACTATTTGGGCTGAACAGGGTATGACTCCTTCAATGAAAAGATGGCTTTCATTGATGAACATATTCCCATGTGGAGCAGTAATAAATCTTGAACCCTAGTAGAGACTGTGAAACTTGACAAAGAGGTGTCACTAATGATAGCACAGAGATCTTGACAGCAGGTAATAAAGAAGAGTCAAAATATTGATGTTGTTGCAGCATCTGAAATAGCTCAAGTTGAAGAACCTGTTCATGTCATGGAAAAAGTACATCTAGAAGAAGCTGCTGCTATGCTGGAAGATGTACAGTTGGAAGAAGCTGCTCCTGTGGAGGCAGCTGTAGTTACCGTCATCAGGTCATTGTGCATGAAGTGCTAGCTGAAGATTCAGCTCCAGATTTTCCTCAAGGAGATGAATATAATGTGATCCCAGTTGATTTGAGATGTGTTTCCCTCCCAGTCCAGATAAGGGGGTGTGGAAGACCCCGAGGTGCTACCAATGGAGTCATTGGTCTTGTGAAAGTAAAAAAGACTTTGGCTGAAGAAACTGATGAAAAGAAGGCCAAAAAGAGAGGAAGACCAGAACTAACTTAAAATTATGACTCTTCACCTGGTAAAAGTCCCAGGTTCTACTGTTTGGTTATTGAAGCTAATATTGTAGTCATATTCACAGTTGTGAAAAAAGTCAGTTATATTGAGTGTTATTTTCCTTAAGATGTACATACATTAGGAAGTGTACAATTGTTTTAATGGTTTCAGAAATAAAAATAGTAAAATCATTATTTATACATGTAAATCAATCAATCAGTTGTCCAGGTGCTTAATCTCCGTATCAACAGATTCTAAGGCACACCATCCAATCCGTAAGGCATAATTCATGAGACATTAGACATGTTCCGAGTCGTTGCCAGGGAGGCGGTCCGGTGTTCGGTAGTAAGAAGCTATGGTGGGAATTATTTCTGAAATAGGTAGGTTTTGAGTCGACTTTTAAAACTGGAGAGATTTGGAGCACTGCGTATATCATATGGAAGATCATTCCATAACTTAGGGGCATCATATGAGAAACTATTGTTAAAATGGACCTTTGATTTATGGATGGAAGGACAGTAAGAGGGAACCAGAAGGAACAAATTTTTGGGATTGGAACGTCTTGTATTCACGGCAGATTTGTACAAGGGGAGATATGGTGCAAAATACTTAGGCTGGCCAGTGGTGAGGTACTTATAGACCAAAACTAGGGTTTTGAAGATAATACGTTGTCTAACGGGTAGCCAATGGAGTGTCCTAAGGGTGGATGTAATGTGAGTGTACTTTGAAGCACCAGTGACAAACCGTGCAAGCGCATTTTGAACATATTGGAGCCTTGTAGCATTTTGGGATGACAAACTGCGAAAAAGAGAGTTGCAATAATCCAAACGAGTACTGACCAGAGCATTTGCAATCACCACTGATGTATCCACAGAAAGAAACCTCCTGATACGATGAAGGTCCCTGAGGCTGATAAAGCAGGATTTGATAACAGAATTTACGTGATTGGTGAAACAAAACTTTGCATCAAACAGAACACCCAGATTGCGTACAACATCTGCGGGAGAGAGGCAATTACCCAGGATATTGACAGGTAGTGAGTCACTGAGCCATTTGTGTCTGTCTTTGGCACCGAAGACTATGAATTCTGTTTTATCAGGATTTAGCTTGAGTTTGTTTTCAGACATCCAGACCTGAATATCATTCAAACATGATTTAAGACGGTCAAAAGACTTGATACTATCATCAGGGGATAAGTGAATGAACAACTGAGTGTCGTCCGCATAGAAGTGGTAACGGACTCCGGCATATTTTCTGATGACTTGACCAAGAGGTGTTGTGTAGAGGGAAAACAGAAGGGTACCTAAGACAGAACCTTGGGGGACTCCAAACTTCAATTTGAACAAATTCGAAAGACTAGAACCAATCTTGACTGACTGAAAATGATCTTGGAGATAGGATCTAAACCATTTTAATGCCGATCCAGCAAAACCAAATCTAGACGACAGACAGGATAGGAGTGTGTCATGATCGATAGTATCAAATGCCGCAGACAGGTCGAGTAGCACTAGTGCTGTAGGCATGCCCTTGGACAGAGATAACTGAATCTCATTTTTGATGCACAACAAGGCAGTTTCTGTAGAGTGCCCCACCTTGTAGGCTGACTGGAAAGTATTACCAAGATCATGAGAATCCATGTGAGATCTAATTTGGGCAGCCACAATTCGCTCGACCAATTTTGACAAGAAGCTAAGACCGGACACTGGTCGGTAGCTCTTCAAATCCTCTTTTGAAAGGGTGGACTTTTTGAGGAGGGGAGTGACAATAGCCTGTTTGAAAGGATTAGGGAAAATGCCGTTTTTGAGGGACAAGTTAACTAGTTTAGTCAATGAAGGGAGAAGAATGTCAATACATTGTTTCACAATGTGAGTGGGGCATGGATCAAGGGAGCAAGTTTTAGAAGGGGATTCCTTGATAAACTTAAGGACTTCAGTCTCAGTGACGGCTTGAAAGGAACAAAAAGTCGGTGGCTCCTTGTCTGGATGAAGAACCTGAGATCGGGTGTATTTAAAGGTGTCTCGAATCTTTTTAATTTTATCAATGAAAAACGAACCAAATCTGTTTGCTAAAGATTTTTCATCATCAAAGGATGGGAGGACAGTAGAATTTGACCGACTCAATGTTCTGTTTAGTGCATGCCATAACCTCTTGCTATCGCCGCAATTTTCACTAACTAGATCATGATAGAAACACCCCTTGTTTCTATTTAGGATGTGGTTACATCTGTTTATCTGCCGTCGAAGACGGGAACGATTTTCAGGGGATTTGTCTCTTCTCCAGGCACGCTCAAACTGCCTTCTCATGCACTTGGCAGTTCTATACTCATCAGTTATCCAGCTTGGGGCTGGTTTGATGAGCTGTTTAGTCTTCACTGGTGCATGAATATCTAGAAGGCCAGACAAACCAGACATGTACTGTTCATGCAATAAATCTATGTCATCAGATGGTGAGCTAACAAACGGAATAGTCAGGAGGTCACTTCTGAATTTATCAATATTCAATTTATGGTACTGACGGAAGGTAACAACTTTCTGAATTGGTGTATCCAAAGATGGAAAGTCAACCACACAAGAGATAATTTTGTGATCACTAATGAAGCCTGAACCTTTCACATCAGAAATTGCAGAGAACTCAGATGGAGCCATCAACAAATCTAAGGTATGACCATGAAGGTGAGTTGGAAAATCAATGTATTGGGACAGACAGCAAGAATCCATGACTGATTTAAATTCAGAGACTGTTGGAGACATAATGTCGACATGAAGATTAAAATCACCACAAATGACAAAGGAGGGGGATAAGGAAGACAAAAAACCCACATATGACAGAAAATCTTCAAAAAATTTTACTACAGATGAGGCAGGGGGCCGGTAAATGACCCCAAGAAACAAGCGACGCCCATCAAGAGTGAGACACAGTGTGATTTTCAAAGGAGGAGAACTCAGGGGAATGAATGGTTTTAAAATCAAGAGCAGATTTAATAAAAAAAGCCAACACCGCCACCACGTTTGTTTTCTCTATTGGTGTGAACAAGGGAAAAATCTTCAGGCGTTAACTCATTTAAAAATGAGGGTGTGTCTAGAGCTTTAATATGGGTCTCGATGAGACCAAAAACATCAAAATTTCCAGTTTGGATTTCATCACAGAGAATTGGACCTTTATTCCTAATGGACCGGCAGTTAGCAAACCCAAACTTCAAAGGCCCAGGATTTAGAGCGACATCACCCGACAGTAGAACCAGAGCAAGCTGCCTGAAAGACGCCTTTTCACAAAAAGTGACTATGTGTCCTGACATAAATGAACAAAATGGATTTGGTAGTGGGTCCATCATATTTACGTCCATGCAGGCCAACATCGCACCTAGTCTGAATTCTGTTTTGACTCTTATGTAAATGTAAATGTTATTAAATGTGCTCTTTTTTGGTGAAGGCATTACACATGTTCAAACATGTGCTCCAATCAAAACATGTTAAGAAAAAGAACAACATTTGTGTGTTTGTACATACATTGGTCATGCATGTCGACTGTGTAATTATTATGTCCACCCCCAGGTGGGGTAGACATATTATTTTTGCTTTTTCTGCCTTCCGGCATCACACATTGTTTCCACTCATTTTAAGGAAAAGTATTGGGAGCTATCTTTATCAAATTTGGTATGCAGGATTATTGGGTCAGTGTCTTGCTTGGGATTGCTTTCAGGTGTTGTAGCTCTTTTGCTTACTGAGTTATACCTTAGTATATCTATTTTCATTACCTATTGGATTCTGTGCATTTAAGGGAAAATGATTCACGATATTTTACTAAAATTGGTAATACAAGATTGTTATGTCTATAGCTTGCTTGGTATTGCATTTGGGACTTATACCTCTATAAGTAAGCGAGTAATAGCCATTTAGGTACTTTATTAGGTATTTTCAATACTACTTTCGAGTAATTTGCTTATATCTCAGAAACCATTACAGATAGAGAGATTTTGAGCAAATTTTCGACCCAAAGGGTAATAGAAGATTATCCTCTGTAAAAAAAAAAGATTAAATTTTCGGAACCTTTGGCAGGCTATCTTGGAATGTAGTGGTAAATATAAAGTTGAAAATATCTCAGAAACTGTAAGAGACAGAGCGATTTCGAGTGAATTTTTGGCCCACAGGGTAGTTTGAGGGTATCCTATGCAAAAGGGAAAAATTTCAATTTCACCAGGATATCCCCATAATCAACTGGCAGCTTTTCCCCCAAAATCGTTTTTCCGCCATTTTTGGCAGCTATCTTGAATTTCTGCGTAAAATACAGAAAATGAATTTATCTTGGAAACAGTGCGAGATAGAGCGATTTTGTCGAAACTGTCAACCCTCAGGATATCCGCAGAGTCACCTGGTGACTTTTCCCCAAAATTGTTTCCCGCCACTTTGATTTCGAGCGAAGTTTTGGCCCATAGGATAGTACGAGGGTATCCTATGCAAAAGGGAAGAATTTCAATTTTCGCAACTTATGGCGGCCATCTTGGATTATAGCGGAAAATAAAAAAAGTTATTAATATCTCTGAAACGGTGCAAGATAGAGCAATTTCGTCGAAATTGGGCACCAGGGTATCGCCATAATAAACTGGCAGCTTTTCCCAAAAATCGTTTTTCCACCATTTTTGGCGGCCATCTTGAATTTCTGCGTAAAACGCATTTATCTTGGAAATGTTGCGAGATAGAGCAATTTCGGCAAAATTTTGACTCTAAGGGTATCTGCAGAGTCATCTGGTGACTTTTCCCAAAAATCATTTTCCCTCCATTTTTGGCAGTCATCTTGAATTTCTGTGTAAAATGCAAAAACGCATTTATCTCAGAAATCTTGCATTTTGGATAAATGGATAAACATATTAAACACACGAAGATAGTCATTTCGACAAAATCATTATTGCTCATTGGGACGCTTTGTTGTTGCAATGCAAAAACAATTTCTTTTTCTCTTGTGAAGCAATACTTTAGTTTAAGATTGAAGACCAATGCATATTTACATTTTTATCTTTTCATTAAATGACTTATAGCCTTTCCAAGCATCATGGGTGTACATTACACATGATAATGTGTTTTTCTGTATGCAATCTACCTATTTCTCTATTGTTCCAGTTTCTTATTTACTGGGCTTCCTATTTCTAGTTTATTTATTTGGGTTTTAATGTCGCTTTCAACACATTGTATAGGTCATATTACAACGGGTAGTTTTATGGGCAGAGGAAACCGGTGTATACACTTAGTCACGGTTCTGTACTGTAAACTGCCTACCATTAGTAAGCAACTACCAACTTTCCCACACAAGGTTCTGTACTGTAAACTGCTGACCAATGGCAAGCAACTACCAGCTTTCTCACTTGAGGTTGGGCCGGGAACTGAACTCTGATCTCAGAGGTGGGAGGCGACAGTGTTACCACTCTGCTACCGTGGCCCCAATGTTGACTGTGTAGATCCACAGACAAAATGCTGGTGGATAAAATGTCACTCAAAATTGCAAGGGTGGACAAAATGCCAGCCAGTTTTTAGGCAGGGACAAACTATGTGATATATTTGTGTCCCGACATTCATAATAAGAAAGAATGTAATGCCCTGTAGAAATTCGGAAATGTTTTTCCTGCCAGTGACTCTACCTTCAAATAGTTTATGCAACCTCATTGCACTCTCGATTGAGGCTTGCCACAAGTTGCCTTAAAAAAAATGTTTAAGCCTGATCTTCTTTCTAGTGTGTTATCAGTCATCAGTGTGGGTGGGCATCTATGGCCAGCAGCAGGATTGAATCCATTTTTCCAGTACTCCCAAATATTGTTTGTGCGATCACTCCTAGTCAGTATAAAATCAAGCCTTTTATATGGCGGTGAGGTATCGAGATTGGTATGAACCATACTTGGAGCCTGAGATGTGGCTGGCTGTTAAGGTGTGGTACTGAGCACTGGCATAGGTGTTGTACAAGCTAGTCCACAAGACAATGAAGTGGGCAATTTTATGCTGATGTTTTAAACCATCTTGTACCACACTAACAATCAAAAATGCCAAAACATCTTGCATGCCACAGAAATGCTTGAAGTTTCAAACACGTTTGTACTTTGTTGTCCTAATTCTTGCACATTGCACCAGGTACTAAAATTGTAGGGCTTTTCTTCATGGTTACAGAAACAGATGTATGTCTTTCTCCACTCGTGCCAAAATGAGGTGACCTTTCTCATATGGGAATTTTCTTCACTGGGTTTTTCTCCTAGAATGTTGCCTGTACATGTTTATCCATGAACAAGTAATGTGCACTATGTAGTACAAAAAAACTACTTCTAACCAGTAAATGCTATATTTACAGAATAAAACACTTCTTTCTGGGCAATATTGCTATTTATAAAGCCCGAGGGCAAGTGATATTGCCCAGGGGCCGGTATAATGTTATACTATAGTGATTGTACACATTAGACTGTTCAGATGGTCGAACTCCGTTGTTATCACAAATTATTATCTCCACACATATAGATACAAAAGCAATGTTCTTAGTCATTTGTTGAAGAAATGTTTAACTTACGTATGTTCGTTTGTGTTTTAATTTTGTAGACTAAGTGACATCCACAATGTCTGATCTAACAGGTGGTGGTATTGCCAATAGACCCAAATCATCACTGTTACGTTTACGATCAAGTGGGCTGAGTATTGATAGCTATGATGCCAAAAATGAGATCCGCGTATTGGTGCTGTACTCAGGGGGAACTATTGGAATGAGATCTCACAATGGAGGTATGAAGTCTATGTGTATGTACACATTTTATGTGGCTTACAACATCCGACAGCTGATTTGCGACAGTGATTTTGCCCCTCCTTCACATTAATGTGTGGTTGATTACATGTGTCCGACTCCAATTTGCAACCCCCGATGCCCGATTTGTGATAGCAATTTTTCCGCTCTGGGAGGGAAAAAATTGGATGACAAATGAATTAGATGTATGTTTACAAAGTATTGAGAAGTCAGGAAAAAGTTCACCATCGCCGTAAGCTGCATAATGTGTATGTACACTTAGTTGTATTGAACCTAGATAGCTGGAATATATACATTTCACCTAGTGTAATAAGTATTCATTTAGTGGGTCACATCATGGAATGTACAAAAAATTAAAGATGACTAAATAATATGTAAATACTTTACTAATGACTTACATTTCAAACTTATTTTTGAATGATTTGGAACTTATCAAAAGTTTTTCATTTAAATTATGTTTATTTTGTGGTCAATGTTGCCTTTCCTCTCTATAATCCTGACTCTGGCCATGACAGGTATACATTTAATCAATAGATTTGGCTGTTCAATGTATATGTTATGTACAAGTTGAGATCTTGTACATGTTGCAGCTCGTACAAAGAGCCTGTACAAGTTGCAACTCATACAACATTGGCTGTACAGGTTGTAGCTTATACAGAATTTCACCTTTAAATAATTCCAACTTATACAATCCTGTTATACAAGTCGGGTTTAAAAACAATTTTGGTTAAATTAACAATTTTGTTGAAAATATTCCTTATTTTGTATAAATATCCAAATTAATGTGAGAGTGTCACATATATATAATTTTTCCATAAAAAATTCACGCTGAATTCACAGAAAAACCTTAGCAAAAATATTGCCAGTCACTCTTAAAATACAAAAAAAAAAGTTATATATGTGTACCAATATATTAAGTTGATACTGAAGTTGGTCACTCAAGGGTCAACTTACTTACATTATCATGCAGAAAAACGTTAAGCTTTTGTGTTAAACTGTTTAGCATGAATGTGACCTGTTCCTTATTGATGCTTGTAAGACCCCAGCTTTGTTCTCATTGGAGTTGTGGACCGGGTATTTTTTTCTTTTTAGTAATACTTAGGCAGAAAATTGTCAACAATAACAATTTAGACTTCAAAGATGAAAGTTAACAAAGTAATAAATAAGAAATAGAAATCTTCTAAATGCAACCAACTGTCTTGGTGTGGCTTCCTATAACATCAGGGCTATTTTGTGATTTACCTCTAGGCAATTAACGAGGATCACAAGTAGGTAAGGGAAAGCATCAAAATCATTTAGGAGAATTGTTAACTGAAAACATGATTAGAAATAAAAAGATTACCTACACCAATAAACACAAAAGTCAGATACAACCTTCATTTGGGCAAGTGTGACTCAAACTTTTAACATAATATAAAGATATACATCAAGTAGGTCAGCAGTTTGCCTTCTCATCAAAGAAGCATATTTTACAGTGAATTTGTCTGTCATGAAGATCAGATTTTGATTTTTACCCCACAGCCCTTAAGGGCTGTCGGGGTATTGTTTTCACCCATGGTGCCTGGATGGGTGGGCGGGCGGCGGGAAAAAGTTTGTCCGGGCTGTATCTCAGAAACCGTAAGGTGTAGGAAGTTGATACTTGGTAGGGACATTGGTTAGGATGTGTAGGTGTGCAACGTCACGGTCTGACCTAAATTTGACCTTTGACCTTGCCGTAATGAGTTGAATTTGAGTTTGAAATTGTGTCCGGGCTATATCTCGGAAACCGTAAGGTGTAGGAAGTTGATACTTGGTAGGGACATTGGTTAAGGGGTGTAGGTGTGCAACGTCATGGTGTGACCTTCATTTGACCTTGCTGTAGTGACCTTGACCTATAAAATCTTGTCCGGGCTATATCTCGGAAACTGTAAGGTGTAGGAAGTTGATACTTGGTAGGGACATTGGTTAAGGGGTGTAGGTGTGCAACGTCATGGTGTGACCTTCATTTGACCTTTGACCTTGCCGTAGTGGCCTTGACCTATAAAATCTTGTCCGGGCTATATCTCGGAAACTGTAAGGTGTAGGAAGTTGGTACTTGGTAGGGACATTGGTTAGGGGGTGTAGGTGTGCAACGTCATGGTCTGACCTTGATTTGACCTTGCTGTGGTGACCTTGACCTATAAAATCTTGTCTGGGCTATATCTTAGAAACTGTAAGGTGTAGGA
This sequence comes from Sabellastarte sp. h YS-2021, assembly GCA_964017235.1. Lineage (NCBI taxonomy): Eukaryota > Metazoa > Annelida > Polychaeta > Sabellida > Sabellidae > Sabellastarte > Sabellastarte sp. h YS-2021. The sequence goes on from OZ024928.1 coordinate 147,427,432, forward strand.
AGTTGATACTTGGTAGGGACATTGGTTAGGGGGTGTAGGTGTGTAACGTTATGGTGTGACCTTCATTTGACCTTGTCGTAGTGACCTTGACCTTTAAAATCTTGTTGCACGTCTTTTGTCTTTTGATGCAGATTAAGCACTGTTAAAGTCGTATTAGAATTCATTAAAAATTTTACTTTTACAACTGCCCATTGTAACAGATGGAATTTCATCAAGTGAGCCACAGATTTTGCTCCAACACCACACATAAGCATTCATTGAATGTATTACCATTTCTGTAAGCATGGTAATATTCAAGTGTTAAAAATATTTCCCTAGGCTGTGGGGTACGGGCATCTCTGATGCTATTTATAATATTATAGTATAAATTCATTAAAATACATGAAAAATATGGAGATTGTACTAGTTGCAACTTGTACAAAATGTCAACTTGTACATAACATATACACACACAAATCATTGAATGTACATGTTAAATGAATAGACCATTGAATGTGTGCATTCCTCTGTTGTGTACATTTGATACAATATAAGTTAATAATATATAAAATATCGTGGTCATGCTTTAATGTGCTGGAAAAGAGCATCTATAATTTTCTAGTTGCTGTAGTGTGACCACATACAGTATGTTATTGTGGTATCAACTGTCCGTATGTCTATTTGCGACTATGAGAACTGAGTATTGAGATCAGAATGATTTCAAAGTGTCAGTCTCACGAGCATGTATCAGTTATCTTATGTCACCAGTTAACTATTAGTTTGATAAAAAAATAATTTAATAATAGAAATAAAAAACTATCTTCCTTGACTTTTCTTGTTCCTTCAAATTCAGTGTGTAACACCCTTTGAGTGTGTTAAGATAATTCAAAACTGGTTTCCTTACAGTTTACATCCCTGAGCCAAACTTCTTGAGACCCGCACTGAAGAAGTTGCCAATGTTCCATGATCCTGATTATGCCGTTCATAATGAAGGAGAAGAAGAAGAGGATATTCCACTGGTCATGCCGTGAGTTGGACTTTGTATTACATTCTTCTATAAAAATCAATATTATATTATACAATCCCCAAATGGGCTTTTCAGTACCGAGTACTGTTGACCTTAATTTCTAATCCTTACTCAATAAAAATTGTTAATATGTTGGGGGTTCTAGATTATACAGTAGACTGTGTCTAAGTGAAACAGTTGAAGTCTATTTTAGGTGTAAGTGGACATAGGTTTGAGTTCGCAACAGTATTTGTTGTACTCAACTACATGTTAGACATTAATTTGATCTTCAACAAGTTCTGTTTTGCCATAAACATAACCAGAATTTGTAGGATGTTCATGTTTTAACCTGAATGGCTAAAAATGAAAAAGTGTCTGAAATGTGAGTTTGTACTTACTAATTCAGAGAATCCAAAGATGGAAAAAGAGTTATTTATTCTATTTGTGAATATGATCCACTGCTAGACTCAGCAAATATGAGTATTGGAGATTACATACGCATTGCCCAGGATATAAAGGTATGTTTGTCCGTTTTATGTTTTGTGTACTTACTAAATAATTTGTTTATCTTTAAATAGTAACATTCAAGGGGGCTTGAACGATTGTCTAAAATCTTCAATGAACCATGAAAATAAAGTACAAGATAACCTTTGTTATCCTGATATCTGGAAGACAAATGTTAACTTCAAGAACACATTTCCAATCTATGACCACCTCTTTAACCATCAGTTGTCTTTCTCTCACAACATGATCCAGAAATATAAAGTAATAACCAATTTTATCTGTTATTGCAGGTTTTGTTGTGTATTCATTAGACTTTTATTATTTACAGAGATATTATACTTGAGACATCTTTCCATAAAGTATCAAAACAGCCTTTGTATAAAATTACTTGTTATTTTCTGTTAAATGATTGTTTTCTGCACATTACAACCTTGTCAATGGCTAAGTAGTAATGTATTTGACCAATTATATCTGTTTTATAATTTTCAGAGAAATTATGAGTTGTTCAATGGTTTTGTGGTGTTGCACGGTACAGACACCATGGCTTACACTGCATCTGCTCTCTCCTTCATGTTAGAATTTCTGGGCAAACCTGTCATTCTCACTGGATCTCAGGTATTACCACTAGATAATGTATAGCACATATTAAATTAATAGTCTCTCTACAATTAATATGTGGCATCAAACTCTTTGTCATCTATTAATCTTCTGTGCCACTATTAAATGATACTTCCTTCTATTTCAACATCAAGCACCAAAATCATTGGTGATTGTTTATTAGTAATTTTTGAAATAGGGTCAGCTGAAGCTTCTGTTGCCTTCTTTTAAAAGGCATTCTTTATGTATTCTCTATGATAATCATCCATAAATTCAATTCTGAATTAAATTTGAAAGTGTACTGCCTCTTGTTGAAATGTATATTTAATTGTTTGTGCAGATGCAAATACTCACTTGTTCGTAGGACCATTGACATTAGATTCCAACAAAAGCTGGTCATGTCATTGACAAACCTGTGGTGGGGCTTGAAGAGTGAGCTTGTGCTCTTTATTTTATAGATTCCTATATTTGAAACTAGAAGTGATGGCAGAGACAACTTTCTGGGTGCTCTGATAGTCGCTGGTAGTTACGTCATACCTGAGGTATGTGAGCAGTGTGTAATGTCATGGCAATGTGAGTAGGACTACAGCCTTAAACTGATATATGATTGTTGTACCTATTTCTAGTCAATGGCAAAAGTGTACAGTCTTTTTTTAGCTATAACATTTGAAACAATTTAGTGTACTTTTGTCCTACATAATTGTGTGTTTATCAAAAAGCACTTCTATTTTAAGTATAGCCTCTGTTAATAATTTGAAGCAAAAAACATGCGTAAGTCTGATAATAAAATCGTTTAGTCCAGAATTTGGAATTGACAGCATTCTGGTTCTTGAAGGCTAAAAGACTTTTAATACAGTATATTTCGGCATAAAATCTGACCAATAAACAGTCTTATGAAATTATATTAAACTGGCAAGAATGTTTGAGATTGGCTACTTTCTATATCAGAACATGTAGGAAGAGAAAGCCTCAGTTTTCATAAAATAGCAGGTTCATAAAATATTGGTTGGACCATTTATAAATGCCTTTATACTACAAGTGTACATGAGCCATAATTTACAAATGGAAGTAGTTTTCATGAGAAATTATGAAGTTGGTAATTGTGATTTTTCCCAGTATAAAGTAAACGTGTTACATATTAGAAAAAGGAGCAGCCCTTACTTATTTTTGCAAAGACTAATTCATTAAATTATTCAACGAGTTCTCAGTATTCCTTACAGCACTAGCGTAAATTGTGTGTGTTTACTGTCTTTCAGGTGTGTATATACTTTCACAACAAACTGTTACGGGGGAACAGAAGCACCAAGGTGGATTCTGGAGCGATGGATGCCTTTCAGTCTCCAAACATGCATCCACTAGCAGAGCTAGAAGTCAACATCAAAGGTATTGCAGGCATCAGAACTTCTTGTAAATATTGGGCAGTTATAAAACGCCAAATTGATGAAGACGTCCTCTAAGGCGCTGATGTCAAAGAAGGGATAGGCCAAATTATGGAAGGACAATGATTTTTGTGTCATTGCATCAAGACTAGTTTCAGTTGTTACAATAGAACCTCATTTAACTGACCTGTTATCAAGATATTTTGTTTATGAAGAGTGGCCTATTCTCCCAAATTTACAATGTCTCCCTGCATAGTTGGATAATAGAGGTAATGCAATGTAATAAATACATTCAGCAAAGCTGTAAAAGTATGCACAGTTGCTTCTTAAATCAGATATTTTTATGTCCACTGAATTGTGTACAATGTACATTAATGATTTGTTTTCTAGTTTGTTGCATATCAAATTAGAAAAAAAGAAATGAGAAATGTATAACAGTCTGATAAACTGGCTAGTGAAGAAACCTTCTTCTATTATAACTTTGAAGTAATTCTTTGTACATTCTTTGTATTTGTGTTACCACTTTAGGCCTGTCATCTCTTCTGATGTAGAATTGGCATATACCCCCCCCCCCAGTAGTGAATATGACATTCTTTGGCAGATTTTGTGTACTTGGGTGAATTTCTTATTTCTTACTCTACTTCTTGTCAGTCCACTGGAAAGCGGTGTACAGACCTACAAAAAATGGGAAGTTCACAATCCAGGATCTCATGTGTACGAATGTAGGACTATTAAGATTCTTCCCAAGTATTACAGCTCAAACGGTAAGTACATGTAATTTCACTGTGGTATTTGAAAGGACTTAATTAAAATGAGAAAATAACATACAATATGAAGCTAACTCTGATAAACAAAAAAAGACTAATTCATAATCAAAAATTCTAGATAAAAGGACAATTGTCAGTGGAAGAGGATCTCTTAAGATCTGTTGTTTAAATAAACATTTTAAAAGAGCTCTGGAAGAAGAGAAGCAATCTAAGTCTGTGCACTGAGGTGTTTTTTGCCCACTATAAACAACAGGTGAAAGCGTTCCTTCAGCCCCCAATGCAGGGCGTGGTGTTACAGAGTTATGGGGCTGGTAACGGACCCGATACTAGGGAAGATATCCTGGAAATCTTACTGGAAGCCACCAGTAGAGACGTGGTTATTGTGAACATCACTCAGTGTGCCAGAGGGAAGGTGTCTGCAGCTTATGCTTCAGGACAGGTACCTCACAGTTGTAATAGTAAATAGATGCAATAGATTTTTAAATGGTTCAGATTAGACCCCACAGAGGATATCCTTGGAATCCTAATACAAAATACCAGGGCTTGTATTCACCAGAGAGATCAAGCTAGCAGAAAATCAACTCAAGTTTACAGCTGTTTATACTCAGCTTGAGCTGATTTTTGATTCAACATGATCTTGATCTCTCTTGTGAATACTACCGTAGAAGAGGTTTACTCACTGTAAACTTTACTCAGTATATTTCGGTCAAGTTTTTATGCTTCAGAAAAGGTACCGTAACGTAAAGTTCATTTGCCTCTTACCTCTGTGGTCAGGGAGGCTTGAATACTATCAGTGGAAATATAGTCACGGTGACCATCACTAATTGTGCTCAAATAAAGGTTTGCAACGGGAAATTGGTTCAGGAAATGTATTATGAAAGGTTTTGGACCATACACTAGGGATGACATCCTGGAGATATTTATTGAAGCCACTGACCACCACCCCCTTTGTTGCTTCCTTAACAATCTTGTCACAGTGGTCAGTTGGTTCATGAAATAGTGTATATAATTAGAAATCTTCATCCAGAATTAATTTAAGGTATTTTAGCTTAAAGTAAGATTGGAAAGTAAAAAAAAATAGTGCCTTGACATAGTATATCTGGATTAATATATTAGGTAGAAACTGGCTAATAATAAAAAAATAATTCTAGTGAATTTTTCAAAATTTCATATATATGTACTGTGGTACTTTTACAGTAACTTCTTGTAAATTAATGAACTCTTCTTTCATGCTTTATGCATTTCAGTCACTTTAGTTGTAGTATGAAGCAGGGTATAAGTGAGAATCCTGCAGGACACAGCTGATTGAAGTTTCCTTTGGGTTTTCAGGCACTGATGGATGCAGGAGTGATCCCTGGAGCAGACATGACACCTGAAGCTGCTCTGATGAAGCTCAGTTACGTCCTGTCAAAGGAAGAATGGAGCCCTATGCGAAAGCGAGAGGTGGGGACAGAAACCGTAACAAATATTGCTAAATGTGGCATGTTAGAAAAACTTTCATGTCATACTATTGAGTAAAAATGGACAAAGTTTCATTAAGTGTTGTGATTTTCCCATATATGATATTGGCTGATGTTATAATTATCATTAAACTATCAATAAAATTGATTTTGAAATAAAAACACATTGCTGTTATTAAGTGGCAATGGGATAGTTAGATATGCATTTAATCAATCATTGTTGACAACATAAAAGTTTAGTCTGTCATTGATACTTTTAAATAATTGATTTTCCCACATATATTTTAACTTCTCATTATCACCTTAATAGTTTGGTATTTCATAGCATTATGCTTAATTTAACACTAAAACTGATTGGTTGCCATTAAAAGATTTTATTGCAACATATTTGTAGAAAGTGCCATTTCTAAAATGACTCTTTGTAGCATTATAATGTATGATGTATTTTATCTGTGGTATGTGTTTATTTTTATCAGAGTACCTTGAGTCTATGAAGCCATGTTTTTCGTTTACAGCAAATGCAGAAGAACCTTCGTGGAGAGCTAACAGGCATACAGACTGATGTGGAGGAAGTGCAGCTCTCCATTATAGACAAGCTGTCCAAAACCCTCAAAATGTCCACTGACCAGGTCAGTGCAATCAATTATCATAGAAAAGATGCCCAAAGCAATTAAAATATCCAATGAAATAATCCTTCTTTGAGGCCATTTCACAAGAGACCAAATGTGTGGTATTTTGAGGTTTTTGCTGCATACCTCTTAAACATACAGTCAGCTGGTCAGATAATCATGGTCAGGGTTACTCAAACAAGATTTGCTATAGACTCAGTAAAGCCAACATAGCTAATATTCAATGAGTTTCGAACTGCCTGTGTCAATTAATTGCCAGCTGAAAATATAAACTCATGTTACTCCTATTCAAGAAAAAGTCTACTGGCCGCCTATTCAACAGTGCATCCTTTCCAAATCTTTATAGTTTTTGTGGCCCTCTGTTTCAGTAAATGTTCCTTATTTGTCTGCAATGGTATATTCCAGGTAACTCAATCATGGCAACAACAGACTGGGGTTTTCTGTCCCTTGGCCATCAGTTAACATTTTGGTTTCCAGACTATAGCTCGGAGATGCTTCCACCGATCAATTTGAAGTTTGACAGGATTCATAGGATGCCACCTGGACTAGGTTGCTTTCAAAGTTGGTGCCAGTCCATTTGTCCATGTGTCTGTCCATAAACATTTTGGTGTCCAGACTCTTAGCTCAAAGATGCTTCTGCTGATTGATTTGAAATTTGACCAGGTGGTAGGACACTACCTGGGTTGCTTTTGAAATTTGTGCCAGTTTGTGCGTCCGTCTGTCCATGTGTCTGTCTGTTTGGTCCTTGGTGGCCTAGTAGTTAGCAAGTTTGGCTTCTAATCACAGGCTGTCACCCCTGTGGGTTCGAGTCCCACAAGTGGGAATGCTGAGGACCTGTCCGAATATGACCCTGGCTGTTGAATGGGACGTAAAACCCCAACTTTGACTGTGTCTGTCATCATTTTTGTTTCTGAACTCTAACTTGAATATGCTTCCACTAATTGATTTGAAATGTTACAGGGTGGTGGGACAGCAACTATGCTATGTTGCTTTTGAAACTAATGCCAGTCTGTGCGTCTGTCTGCACTTCTGTCCTTCAGCAGTTGGTTTTCTGACTAACTTGAAGACGTTTCTACTGATTGATTTGAAAATTAACAGACTAGGGTGTTTTCGAAATTGGTGCCATTTGAAAAACATCATGGCCTCCATGGCTGCTGTCTTGAAATTTTGTTTCAGGATGCTAAATCAAAGATACTTCTGCCTTTTAATTTCAAACTTGACAGAATGGTAGAACAAGATTCCTTTTTACAAACAAATGATAAACTTGAAATTTGTTGTTGGTCCCTTTCCATGATCATCATTGCAAAACCACCTTCTTGGGATCTATGACCCCAATGTTGTTGTCTAGTGTTGATACCAACATACATGTTGGCAGCTGGAGTTTTGCAATAGCAGCATCATCATAGTGGAATAGATTACTAGTTATAGTCAGGTTACAAACAACCATGTCTTCTTTCAGAAACAAACATAGATTCATTTTTTCAGGCGTGTCTTCTCACCACCATGACTGTCTCTCCCAAGCTGTTTTTTCATGTTGGCCTCCTGGCCTACCCTTTCATAAATAATCTGCTCTTCTGTATGTCTAGATGTATGCAAATGTATGTGTATAAATCTTTCAAAATTACTCTTTTGTGGCATTATTAAAAAACTCTAATTCTTCTAACTGTTTTAAATTTTTAGATTTATTTTTTCTTACGAAAAAAATATTTTCTCCGAGAATTATTTAAAGAATAAGAAATTTTATAAATTTGCAGCAGGATATTCCAAAATGTTTGTTTTATGACCATCACCCTATGGTTTCTTTATTGTGGCCAGTGATGGTCATTGCATACAAGCTTTGCATAGATGCTTAATGCTGTGACTGAATAGATTAACATATTACAGGTTTGCTTTATGTTACCAGCTTGTCATACAGTACAGGCAAGATTTTCTTTGTTAATGTTTACATTGTACAGTAAGAAATGCATTTCTGTGTTAATTGTTTGCATTTGTCCTAACTTTCTGTTAATTTTGATTTGCTGAGCATTAGGTCTGATAAAGTAATTAATATCTGTTAAAATATATGTTGCAGTAATACTGCCAAATTGTTTTTTTGTGTGTGTATTTAAGTATTGTACTTAAAATTCAGGTTGTAGTTACAAATTCTTTTCATTTCTGCATTTAGCTGTTGTGATTCCGCTTTCTTATGTAATTTTTCAGTACTTTTTAACTGACTGTTCCAGTAATATGAATGGCTTTGAACCAGTCTTCTTTGCTTATTGATTGATTTGACTGAAAGCGAAATCAACATTGAGAAAATATGTAGAACATATAGAAATATGTTATAGCCTTACACTTATGCTACCTTTTCTTGCAAAGGTTGAGGTTCCTGTTAAAAAATAAGCCAGGTAGCTCAAATCTAAGAACACTGGCTCAAGAAGTTACATTAAAACATCTCTGTTTATCCGGGTCTGTCCCCTCGATAGAAATTCTCTTTGTCAGATCATAGCACAAAGTCACTGGCTTCAGAAGAATTAATGGTCGATTCATATTTCAGTGGTCGATTCATATTTCACTTCCCATTTCTTTAAAGTCATCACATGACTGGAGTTCAGCACCTCTTAAGGATATGTGCTGGCAGTAAGCCTAGGGTAACACAACTGTTTGAATTGTGCTGAAATGTGTACATCTTATAGAAAGCAGTAAATACCGTATTTTTTGTAATAAACGCCCCCTCCCTATTAATCGCCCCCCCCCCCCCTCTTCTCTACCTTTGCAAAGTTCATATTTCGGGGTTTTACATCCCTCTCAACAGCCAACACTTTTGCGATTCCGGGATTCCGAAAAATGGTGCATTTTAGTACTTCCCAAGCGAATATCGCTTACGAGAAATAAAGAAAATAAAAACAAAACATGGCAGTTTTGGTCACAGACGCATTGAAATCTGCAATAATAGGAGATAAAACTACATAATTTCTTCAGATTTAAGGTTTGTTTTAAATATTTTAAGCTGTCTCGCCATTATACATGCCGGCAAGCGAGATCAAGGCAGCAAGTGTTCATTATCGCCCATTGCCACTGGACTCGAGATATGATTTTATTTATCTGTAATAGTCGCCCCCCCTTTGGAAAAATGCATCGCCCCGGGGCGTTTATTACAATAAATACGGTATATGCATTTCAAAGCTGCTTATTGTAACTAAGCTGGAAAAAAACACAGCTTTGAAGGAAATAGTTTCATGTTCCTCGCAGCTGTCAACCTCTGCTTCTTGTTAATGATATGGCTTTCCGAAACTCCACATATAAGGTATTAAAGGTAGTCTACAACATATTCATGTGACATGTGAAAAATGTTTACATTTAACAGAATCCAAACTTTGTACTTGTTGCAGGAAGTAGAGCTTTTGAAAGCCTCATTGTTTCCCAGTTTGGCGTGTGCTGCAGCAAGAAGAGGGGATATAGACAGACTTAAGCTGCTGGCAGAGGCTGTGAGTATTGGTTTCTTCACTGATTTGAGGTGTGAATATATAAACTGAATATATATCCCTCTGATCTGGTTTATGGTAACATGTAGGTAGTACTGGAGGCATGTTGAAAAGGATATAAATTAATTTGAACTGTTCACAGACACATGCTCAATTGAATCTACATCTTTAATTATACATCAGGTTCCCGGAGATATAGAATCAAACTATATACAAATTTATCGTAGAATTATTCTTTTTTTGCAACAGCACTCCTTTACAAGGTGTTTTTTTCTAGAATGTGCGGATTAAATTGTGCAACAGAATAAAGCACAGGACAAGTGTAACAAAACATTTGGTACATAATTCAGTCATTTTAAGCTTACAGCTTTTGGAGTATTTGGGAAAATGTTGTCAGAAAGCAGGAAATTATACTCATTCCAATCTGGGAATTTCAGGTAATGGAATAATTCCTCTACTCTTAAATAAGTAATGTTTTACAGCAATATTTTTCTCCACCGCCATTGTCTCTTCATAATATGACTTCAGCAAGTAAAATGTCTAAGCTACTGTTCATTTAAATGTCTGTTTATTTCTATGTGTCTGTCTAGAAATACAACGTCACACACAAAATATTATAAATTAAAGTAAATATTAAAAAAAGGGAAAAGAGGGGGCTCGTTGGTGTAGTGGGTAACAAACTCGCCTACCACCTCTGAGGCCGGTGGTTCAAGCCCATACCTATGTGGGAAAGTTTGTAGATACTTACCAGTGCACTTGTTTCTCTGCCCTTAAAACTACCCCTCATGATATAACCTCAATAGTGTGGTGAAAGCAACATTAAATCCGAATAAATAAAAAAAGGGGGAAATCTAATAGTAAAAATTTATGTAATAGTATGTATTAACAAAAATGCTTAATAGTAGTTAATATCATACTCATAAACTTTTTCATGTGTATTTAGTTACATTTTTGTATTTAGTATTGTTTTCATCCATGGTGTCCGGATGGGTGGGCGGCGGGATAAAGTTTACTCCGGCCTGTCTCGGAAACTGTAAGGTGTACGAAGTTGATCCTTAGTAGGGACATTGGTTAGGGGGTGTAGGTGTGCAATGTCATGGTATGACCTTGATTTGACCTTGTCTCAGTGACCTTGAGTTTGATAATCTTGTCCAGGCTATATCTCGACAACCGTAAGGTGTAGAAGTTGATACTTGGTAGGGACAATAGGTAGGGGTTGTAGGTGTGCAACGCCATGGTGTGACCTTGATTTGACCTTTCAACCTTGCCATAGTGACCTTGACCTATAAAATCTTGTCCGGGCTATATCTCGGATACCATAAGGTGTAGGAAGTTGATACTTGGTAGGGACATTGGTTAGTAGGAGGTGTAGGTATGCAACATCATAGTATGACCTTGATTTGACCTTACCATAGTGACCTTGACCTATAAAATCTTGTCCGGGCTATATCTCGGAAACCGTAAGGTGTAGGAACTTTATACTTCGTGGGGACATTAGTTGGGGGTTGTAGGTGTGCAACATCATGGTGGGACCTTGACTCCGCCTTTGACCTTGCCGTAGTGACCTTGACCTATAAAATCTTGTCCGGTCTATATCTTGCCAACCGTAAGGTGAAGGAAGTTAATACTTGGTAGGGACATTGGTTAGGAGCAGTAGGTGTGTAACGTCATGGTGTGACCTTGATTTGACCTTTTACCTTGTGGTGACATTGACCTATAAAATCTTGGCTAAATCTCGGAAACCATAAGGACCTTTATATAACGGACACTGCTCTGAAAGTATCCAGATCTTTGTACTGTTTCACCACTTCTATATTTCATGGTGTTGAAAACTATTTCCCCAGGCTGTGGGGTATGGGCATCTCTGATGCTATTTTAATACATGTACTTCGTAATCAGTTAAGTTTCCTTTTGATATATATTCACTTGCCTCTATCTAGGCAATTTGTGCTTTCCCAGGGCAAGGGCAGTTTTCTAGTTTCAGTAGCAATTAATGACTTTGCAGATGTGTGAGTCGACATATGATGCATATTTCAGGGAGCTGACCTAAAGCTGGGTGACCATGACAACAGAACACCGCTTCATGTGGCATGTGCTAGTGGACATGTAGACACTGTCGAGTACTTAATAGAACAAGGGGCATTTTTACACCTAAAGGACAGGTGTGTAGAATTGATAAAATTTGTTCAATGATTGTGCCATGTTGAATGTATTCGGTCAGATACATTTATACACCTGAAAGACAGGTGTGTTTAAATTGTTAAAATCTGTCGAATAATTGTGTCATGTTAAATGTATTCAGTCAGGTACAATTTTACACCTAACAGATATGTGTGTAGAATTGTCAAGATTTGTGTAATAACATTACCTGTGTTATGTTGAATATATTCAGCCCGGACCATTTTTTCACTTAATGTATAAAGTTGTGGCATAAAGATTACATAAGTAATCTTGTTTTCTAATTATGCAATTAATTTATGTCATCAGTTCATAGTAGTTCAAAATGTGAAACAACTTAGAGGAAATCTTGTACCATGAATCTTTTCATGGGATCAAATTCTACCTTTGACTCCCTGCTTCAAGTTCAAATGGGGTTGATTTACCAAACTGCCTTATATCTCCCTTATCATTGGTCCTAGGGATTCAGATTATCAAAACAAGAAATAGGAAATCATCTACTGTACATATTTTTGTGTGGAAAAACTTTATCTCCTATTAAAGTTAAAGGAAATTAAGTAGGCCGATGCTTCTTTGCCACACTGATTGCTAGTTTGTATATTTCTCACCAGGTCAGCACTAGCAAAGCCCATCATTTATTTACATAAAACAAGGTTACTTATTATTTGTCTTTCCAGGTACGGTCACATGGCCATAGATGATGCAGTTCGATTTGCTCAGCTGGATGTGGTTGATGTGCTGGTCAGCAATGGTGGAAAACTCATGCTTAATTATTCAAAGATCCAGGCCTACCTGTGTCAGTAAGTGAACAAGTGTTCTGTTGTGGCACCACTGTTATCTGACTCTAATATCTTGTATTAGATTTATTAAATCCCTTCTATTTTATGACCCCTCCATTATCTGAATGCAGTGTTATCATGTCTACATGTTCAGATGATACAGTTTCAACTGTATGTGGTTGGTGGGAGAGGGAAAGTCTGGTTAGTTATGGGTAATATAAGTGGTACATCGACTGGGAACATCTTGAAGTCAGAGACCAGTAAAACATGAAACATAAGTGTAAAAAGCTTTTTGTGAATACCAGCCTTATCAATGGAATGGGTTGTACTGACAGCTTGTTACAACTGCTGTACAGTGCAGTAGAACCTTTATTATCCTACTTATCTTACCCTGTTAACATACTCCGATAACAGAGGTTAGACTTTTCTTACAAATCCTGCAGTGTTTTCACTTGTTCACATTGACAGAGTATGCTGTACACTACAGTGTGGCTATTTCAAAATTTGTCAACATCTTTTATTAAAGAGTACACCAAGTTACTTGTAAACAAACTAAGATAAATATTTCCTGCTCATTATAGAATTACTGGTAATACATAATAATAACAAATAAATAATAAAATGAATAGGTTGTTTCTTGTTACTTAATTTTAAGGCAGAACTTAGATTGTGTACACTACCTGTGTTGTTATAGTGCAATCGTTCATGAGAAACTAGAGAACTTGGAGGCGTGGCATAGAGCGGGGGCAGACATGAATCTCACTGACCACTATGGCAAGAGTCCATTGCATCTGGTAAGTTATTGTGTCATAAATAGAAGTTTTAAAAGGAATTGTTTCCTAAGCTTTGTGTTACCAAAAAATCAATTCCTGGGGATAAATTAGAAAATAAAGTTGTTTTGAATCGCAATAAACAGTGAGTTTAGTCAGAACTAGATGTTAAATGCAGTAGACTCTGTAATAAATGGAAGCTGCAATGTCTGCAGGTTTTTATTCTAATGCTTATTGTATTTGGACTTTTATACACTTAATCTCCCCTGCAACAGCAAAGACAATCAACCAAATTCAGTATCTAGGGACAGAAAGGGGGCAAGCCAGGGGATGATTAGGACTAAGGTGGGCATAACTTGGTGTATAGGTAGGTTTGCCTTAGTGCACAGGTAGGTTTTAAGCTGCTTTCTCAAAGTGGCTAGGGAGAGGGATGCATGAATCTCATCAGGAAGAGCATTCCAAACAGTGGGACCATCAAAAGGAAAATTTTAACCAAACTATTTGACAGACGTATGAGTAGAAGGGTAGAACTTTGGAACAAGGAAATTTCCACCACTTTGACTGCACCTGGGACTATAAGCACTACTGTAAGAAGATTGATACGGAGCAAAATTCTAGTCATGTCACAACTCCACTTTTATACACGAAAATTCAGCATTTTTTTATGTGCTTTGGTGGCAAGCTGTGATACTGACTGTTTTCAATAATACAGGCATGCAACCTAGGCAAACTGCAGCAAGTGAAAGATATGTTGAAGTTTGGCGCTAACCCAGATTTAAAGGATGTGTATGGCATCACACCCTTAGATGAAGCAGTGAAAAACAAGCATACAGGAATTGTAGAGTTTCTGACAAAGTATTCCAACAATGCCCAACATGTTTAATGTACTTGATATATTATATTACCAAAATCATCTGAAGTAGCAGTCATGGTGTCTTCACTGGAAAGACCGGAAAAGTTGGGTATGGGCGATATGGGAGCATGGGTAATCTGGAAACATTGGTGATATGGTGAGATAAGCAAGTATAAAAAAACATACCTAACAAAATAACAAAATATTGTCTTTTGATTTAATAATCCATGTTTGACATCCCAGTATTTGTCTTTATAAAATAAATACTCAGTGCATGATCTCACGTATAAACAACCAATCAAATGCATTGTAGCTGACACAACTCGGCCAATTACAGCCCTTACGTCTCTGTAAGAAGAAGTAATTCCTTCTTTTATTATGTGGTAATATTTATAATATTTTCACTTTTCGTAAAGTTAAGCAGATGAAAACTCAGTAAAATATGAATTAATATTTATTATTACCCATTTCACACTACAGGTGGATCACCCGCATTAACTCGTGTTTAGGGAAACATCCCTGCCCTGGGATTGCCATCTGATGTCCGTGTGCGACCTTGCAAGTCAGTGGCAAACTGTCTATTACCTTGCACGTCCCACTGAAGTTTTAATCCGTTTAAAATTTCCGCCTCTGATTTTGGTACCATGGGTATTGGTCGATTCGCCACGTGTTCGTCCAACCATTCCCAAAGGTGAGTTGAGGTTGCATCTCAGTGACCATAGTTTGTAGTAGTGTCATCCGACTGTTATTGATGGTTAAATGAGTGGCCGTCGTCTGCCTTTAGTGTGAACAACTCGGATGAAATGGGGGTGACCTGGGGGGGGGGGGGGGGGGGGGGGGGGGGGGCTGAGGTACCACTTGTAGTGTAAAAGGGGCATAAACATACTAGACTTGGAATTTTGTTGGAAAGGGTTAGTGTTTTCGGGGATGGGCAGTAATGTGAACATAGGTGCTTCTGCAGATGATTTTGGTATATTGCTTTGTCACTTTGCACTGTTGAATTTTACGGGTTACACATTTATTTGTTAATGTTATTTATTGAATTGTGTTTTGTTAGTATATAATAATTAAAGTGATCAAGTGGCAGAAAACAAAGGTGATTATGTATCACCTGTAGAAGTTTGTGTGTTAGCAAGTGTGAGAATTAGGCAAATGTTTGCACAATATGGAAAAGTTATTAAAGTTCAGTAAATATTGAAATTTATTTCAGTAGTAGTCCCCTCCTTTGACATCGTCATCCAGCAGTTTGATGTCACAATATAGATTTCTGGCATCAAAATGCAGTGCATTCTAATTTCCAGTTTAGATGTTTTTAATGTTAAACTGAAGCAATTTGTTTTATAAAATTACTCAAAGAAACTTGAGAACTTTAAAGTAACAGCATGGTTTTGAATATAATTTTTAAAAGCAAAATATTTAATATGTTACCAAAAAAAAGAGTGTACAGCAATAGGTACAACAGTCATTCAAGTGGAGGAAACTACTGTTGTATAGATGGTTCCTGTTACTCATTCTAACTCATCCACCAACACTAAATCTTCTGCTCAATTCATTTCCATCTTTTTACTGAGATTAGACTTCTGATTTTAGCATGTAGAGGTCAATTAATATTCAGCTGATTTTTATCACTGTCGATTTTTATCATGGGTCATCGATTTCATTCTCTTACAAATATCAAAGTTCTATAAAAACAAAAAGAAAGATTTGCAGGCCATATCCAGTCGAGTTAAATCTTGTAAAACTGAAAATGTACTTTTATATATACAGACCTAATATACAGAGTTTTGGTAGAATTTGAATGCAGGATATTCTTTAAAACATGAATTACTGCATGTATTCAATTAAGTGTTGCCAGTAAGCTTCAGATTTTAGTCTGCTTAAAAATTGGAAAATATTGATACTTTTAAATTGATTACATACACATACACTATGTTAAACTGATTGCACGCACAAGGTAGATTTCTGATACGTAATAAGATGTGAATGTGAACAAATTATGTGTAATATTGTACTTCAAGTAGGTTTAGTCAAGTAGTACTGTGATATTTGTTGTTCTTTTTGTTTGTTGAATTAACCCAATTTTTGAAGTGTTTACATTCAAGTATTGTGTATTTCAAGGTCATATGGTTTTAACCCTGTCCTTTAAGGCCGAGCTTATTGTCAGCTAGTGTCCGGACAGCGGTACAGAAGTCATGTACGTGGTTGGTGCTCCACTGACGTAAACCTCTGAAACATTTTTATCCAAATTTTATGAAATATTTATACCCAAGGGAAATTACATACATAAGCTTTTGGGGGCAACATTTGGCCACAAATCTGGTGATAACTGTTGTTATGGCAAGAATTTTTCTTTAAAATTTTCACACAGCTTTTACTATGGGCACTTTTGACCAGTCTTGGATGAATATTTTGCAAATTTTTTGAGATGTGTTTTTACAATTTGAACTTTTACAATTTAGACATTGGGAAACATCATTTATATTCACATTACCTTTATGTACAATATTCAGTAACTTCGTCTTACACAGCAATGTTAACTTCATATTTATTTGGAAGTAAAGAACAGACATTTTCATGCAACTAACAGTTAACAAGAGGGTCTGAGTTCTCATTAAATTTGAGGGGTATGTACGAAAAAGTAACCAAGAGTAAACTAAGGTTTTGATTTACACAAGAATTTGCTAACTTAGGGTTAACTTAGGGCTAACCAGCTCGTCAGCAGAACGAAGGCTTTGATTTACAGGCCCCTGGTCCTCTCACCCTTGTTAAGGCTTAAATGATCCAAACTGATACAATCAAAGAGGAGTTCTCTTTAAACTTAATGGCAAAAAAAAAGAAAGTTTTTGTCATTTTAACCAGAAGTATATGCGGACTACACTTAGTGATCCAATAAAAGTTGTAGAATTCTTAGAAGTAAAAAAAATTGTTTCACATTATCTTGTTTGTTGTAGGTGCATTGTAAACATATATCTTCATAATTTGCAATTTTTTAGCCGCTGACCTCTAATATCTTGGGTCTTCATTCCCAGCTCTACCTAAAGTAGGAAAGTTGCTAGTTGCTGAAGTGTCAATTGTTTTCAGTGCAGAATCTTAGTCAATATGCATGTCTTTCTTCTATCAGATATACGTGATGTATCTCGTATAATGTCTGAAAGTGACCAACCCAGTCAGTTTATCTATTGCAGATGTCCGTGCCAGTATAACAGGGTTACATGATGTACACTTGTTATTTTTAACAATATATTATTATTATGTCTTGCCGGTGAAGATTCTTGTATACTCTGTGAATGCTTCCTTTTTAACCCCAGTGTATAAAGGCTGGGATTATACTCGTCCCCTGCGCCGTCCAGGCGGCAGGCATAAAGCTTGTGGGTGTTCCACAGACTAAATCCCTGCACAGATTTTCACAGGATATCTTTATCCCAAGAGGATCTAGAGCTGCTTAGGTTTTGGGGGTATCCGGCAGCAACTGTTGCCATGGCAACACTTTGATATTTTCTGTAACCTAAAATATTTCAGCTAGCTTCATCAGATTTACACAAAATGTAAATGGATAGGAAAGTTTTCCCCGAGAGTAATTGTATCCTTGTTTTGGAAACAAAATGGCTGCCATATCGCATCTTTAATGTCAAATAGGATGGTCATCATATCAAAAAGGCCTTATATCTCCCTTATAATTGCTTCTAGGGCTACAAAATATGAAAACTACTTGTAAGAAATCATGACCTGTGAATCTTTTGTAGAACATCCTGTGGGTTCTCTGTACTTCTTACAACAGAAGTTGTTCCGAAGATTTTCCCAAATCTCAATGTTGTTAGCCATTTAGCTGTACCTGCGGGCTGGGGTTCCTGCCTGCCAAGGCTGGCTATTTTTTTATTTAATGTCAAATTAGAAAATTTAATAGTAAATTAAATTTTTATAAGTTAATATCTTACCTAGTGGACAGATGCATTTGTCCGGTGCCCTGCCGGTCTCGCCAAACGTTAGAAAAAAACGTCCTGAGCTGGGCTCTGGCCGGGACCGGTAGTGTCCTGTTCATTCGCCAGGTGGCTGTGTAGCCTACCTGCCGGTGCACTGCGCATGCTCGCGCATGCGCTCTTCCTCTTTTTGTTGACTACCTCAAGAGACCCCTTGGCTAAATCAGCGGGGAAGGTAGGGTGGGAATTTCCCTGTCCACTAGGTAAGATATTAACTTATAAAAATTTAATTTACCATTAAATTTTCTATTTTATTGCGTTAATATATCTTACCTAGTGGACAGATGCAGAATAACTACCCAGTGGATGGAGGGTAGCCAAAATGGGAAATCCCCGATTCTAGGTAACTAGAAAGGTGGACCAGGTAATGGTTAAATAAACCAACCACAGGAACACCTTGGCTCCCCCCCCCTTTTTGTAACCCAAGTATGTGACACTGCTATGAAAGTGCACAGCAAAGGGGAAGGTAAGGAGCAATAATACCTAGCAGAGGAAATGAACAGGATAAAGGAAAACTAAATGATCCCTGGAACCACTTAGGCTCATGGCAATCTGAGGGAATAAGTCTTAGCTACTCCTGAAACTATGTACAAACATTGACAACTGGAAGGCCTAATCATTGTGGACCTGCTGTGCAGCCACAATGGGGCCCAGATGGAATCGCTCCGAATCAGCCCATGCTAAATCTTTGAGATAGAACTGAGTGAAAGTATTATGGGCTTTCCAGTGACAGGCGGAGAGAATCTGGTCCAAAGAGATCCCACCTTGAAAAGCCCTAGAGGCTGCAAATGCTCTAACATCATGAGCTTTGACCTGATGCAGGGTTTGCGCCTCCTCATCCGACAGCTGGTAACACAAAATAACTGTCTGCTTAATCCAAGAGGAGATAGTAGCCGGCACAATATCCTTCTGGAAACTGGGACGAAAAGACACAAACACCAGCTCTTTACCCTCTCGGCTACCCTTGGTCCGATCCAAATAGTACCGCAATGCCCTAACCGGGCACAGGGACCTGTCCTCCTTAAGCGACCTATCCAGTGAAGTGGACAAGGCTGGGATAACCACAGGGGCTATCGAAGCCGGGCCCTCCTTGGCCAGCTGGTTCTTGGAAATGAAACTAGGAGAGGGGTACATAGAGACCTGAGTCCAGTTCTCTTGGTGCCTAATATTCCTGAACAGCCAGGCATGGATCTCACTGCGCCTCTTGCCGGAACCCAAAGCTAACAGAAAGACCGTCTTAAACGTCAAGTGTTTGAGAGAGGCCTTCCGGAGGGGCTCAAAGGGAGCCTTAGTCAACTGATGAAGGACCAAGGAAAGGTTCCAAGAAGGGATACCTCGCCTGCCCTTTGGTTTGTCCCGATGAAAACTATCCAGAAGACGAGTGAGATTCTCGTCCTTACTGATGTTGAGCTTATCATTACCGACCATATCCGCAATGGCAGTCCTATATCCATTGATGGTGCTAGGTTGCAGATTTCTGTCCTTGAATAGGTACAGGAGGAAGTCTGCTATTTGACTGAGAGAAGGCGACCTGAAGTCCACCTGATTCGAGTCGCACCATTTAACAAAAATGGTCCACTTTGACTTGTATACGGCTCTGGTTGAGCGTCTCTGAGGAGCCTCAATTCTTGCTGCCACCTCGTCAGTGAACCCTTGCTCCTGGATGACACAGGATCTAGGAGCCAAGCATGAAGATTCAAGTTGCTGAGGTTCCTGTGTATCAGCCCGTTGAACGGCTGAGTAATCAGCTTCTGGTGCAGAGGAAGCTGGAAGGGAACCTGAACGGATAGATTCACCAGGTCCCAAAACCAAGGCATGTTGGGCCATCCTGGAGCTATCAGAATCATTCTGCGACAACCCTGATCCACCACCTTGGAGACCACTAGGTTGAGCAGGGAGACCGGGGGAAAGGCATACACCTCCAGATCCTCCCACGGTTGACTCAGAGCATCCACCGCCCAGGCTTTCCGGTCCGGAACCGGAGACACAAACCTGGGAATCTTGAAATTGAAGCGGGTGGCGAACAAGTCCACCTGAGGTAGACCCCAATTGGAGCACAACAGATTGAATACCCGCTGATCTAGAGACCACTCTGTTTGGATCACTTGATTGTGTCTGGAGAGCTTGTCGGCTATCACATTCAAGCGACCCGGAATATGTCTGGCCCGCAGGACTATTCCCCTGGGATGGCACCAGGACAGAAGTCTCCAAAGGAGGGCACAAAGAGAGCCTGATCTCATACCTCCCTCCTTGTTTATGTAAGAGACTACAGTTGTGTTGTCTGTCGCAATTAGAACGACCTGGTTCTTGCACAGATGCTCGAAGCTCCTTAGGGCCAAGAAAACCACCTTCAGCTCCAGAAAATTTATGTGGAGTTTTCCTTCTGGTGCTGACCAAACTCCTCTTGCAGTGGCTTCTCCTAAGTGAGCGCCCCAACCTTCGTTTGAAGCGTCTGTAAAGACTTGAAGGGCGTGTTGAAGAGGGTGCAAAGGTTGACCCCGAAGAACATTGCTGTCTTCCAACCACCAGTCCAAATGAGGATGGAGAGACTTGGGGACCGGAATTACCTTCTCCAGAAGTTCCGGCACATGCCAATGACGTTTCAGGTGCCACTGAATTGGCCTCATATGGAGCCGACCAGCACACACTTGCTTTTCTGTCGCAGTCAGAAGACCTATCAGGGACATGAACTGACGAACAGTACAGGAGTCCCGACCCTTGATGAACCGGAGCTTCTCTCTTAGACTGGCTAGCCGGTCCTGAGTGGGCAAGACCCGACCGGTCAACAGGTCGAACCGGTAACCGACGAAGTTGAAAACCTGTTGGGGCACCAGTTCTGACTTTTGCATGTTTACCAGCCAACCCAGTTCTTGACATAGGTCCAAGAGGATCCGGGTATGCTGTAGGCAGATTTCCTGGGAAGGGGCTTGTAGCAACCAGTCGTCTAGGTACTGGTGGATCCTGATACCCCTTGCTTGAGCCATTAGTTTGACCTCCTTGACCACCTTGGTGAATTCCAACGGGGCAGTTGCTAGACCAAAGGGAAGGGAGGTGAAGTGGTAGCTGACCTTGTTCATGTGGAACCTCAGATACTTTCTGGATCTCTGAGCAATGGGGATGTGGAAGTAGGCATCGCTGAAGTCCAGCGAAGTGACCCATTCCCCTTGCTGAAGTGATAACCGGATTGTCTCCGGAGTTTCCATCTTGAAAGTGCCTGTTGACAGGAACGGGTTGAGTTGGCTTAAGTCCAAGATCAGACGCCATTGTCCGTTGGGTTTTGGGACTAGGAATAGGCGGTTGTAAAAAGCCAGCGAGGACTTGATTACCACCCTTTCCACTACTCGCTTTTGTCTTAGGGACCACAGAGCTTCTATCAGGGCCTTGCTTTTGGAAGGGCTTGCGTATTTGCTCACAATCAAGGGAAAGCGGCTGAGATGTGGCCTTTCCCTGAAAGGAAGAGAGTAACCGTCCCTGAGAAGGGAAACTACCCTGGGATTTGAACCCAACTTTTGCCAAACTTGCCAGAAGCTCTGGAGTCTTCCCCCAACACTGGTTTTTTGTGACAACATGGGGGACACTTTGAACAGATGGGGCAAAATGAGAGAGAATGACACAAGAAACACCTTTGACAAGCTTTATTGACTTCATATTTTGAACGGGTCTTAAACCTTTCTTTTGCGGTTGCCCTGGAATAGTTGCAGAAAGAACAGGACTGACAACATTTATACAAGATACACTTTGTTTTGAATTCAGACATGAAATATTCTGTTCTTGGTGAGACTGTTGCTTCACTGAAAACAACCCCGGACAACTGTGATTTACAAGGGGTGTTGTAACACTGTAATTGTCATTTATATGTTTTGAGGCCTCTAGATTTAGAAAAACGAGGGTTACCTCTACCTCGGCCTCTACCCGTATTAGCAGACCTAGAAAACTGTCGCCATGGCTGCTGCTCTTGCTCATGTTGCTGGGAACCTCTTTGGTGACCATGTTTATCATAAGGCTTGTACCTGAAATTGCCTCTCCAATTGGAGCGCTGCGAGGCGCCCGGACCGGGCCCTGGAGCAACTCCGGCTGATTCATATTTATTTATATCCTGCTCAGCAGTATTGAGAACAGCGTCCGGGAATAGGCCATATCCAAACATAGGTGCATTACGCAGCATATTCTAAGTGTCCGGCTTGATCCCTGGTCTAACATGCTCAAGGTAGGAATCACGGCGAAGCAAGATGAGGTTTGAGAGGTTGACAAAGAGGCTATCTGCTAAGTGTTGTAAAGCCGTACCCATGGAGAGAGAAACATTGTGATGGAAAGCTAGCAAGTCCTTGATGTCCCTAAAAGCCTCCGTGACCTCCTTGGGGGATTTTCCCTTGCTGATCCTAGACCCCACAAAACCAACTGAAGCGGAGATACGGTCCTGTAATTCTGACGCACAGCGGTTAAATCCAGCCGCACTATTGACAACATAAGTTCCTTCTTTCGCACAACGCTCCCACCTTCTGAGGTACTCCTGTGAAATGGGCCTAGAAGGTGGTCCAGATGGAGAGTAGGATGAAGCCTTGATAATCCGCGGGAACTGGGAGTTTACCTTGGCCTCGCTGCCGGTCCAACTAAACAAATTCTTCCCTGGCCTGTGAGGGCCCTCTTGTCTAACTGTGTACATTTGGTACCAGCGGCTTTGAGATTTGGGGATTTTAACGAACTGGTCTTTTTTCAATCCCGCTGCATCTTGAGCACGTGAAGGATATCCTTCAGCAACGGTCGTCTGGCGGCATTGCCACTGAGATTCGTGCCGGCTTCCTGGGGTGCTTTCCTCTCCACGGATTATTACTCTTGTCTGGTTCGGCCAAATCACTTTCGAAGACCGGAATATAATCCCAGCCCATAAAAGAGCGGATAGAGCGGACAGTTTCACGGAATGTAAGGTCTTCAGTCTGTTCCTGCTTCTCTAGGCCATCAGATGACAACTCTCCCTCTTCTTCACCTCCGGATAACTCTGCTTCCGAATTGTCCTCCTCCGACAATTCTAGTCCAGGTGTATTCCTGTAAGCTTGTTCTGGTATGAAGGAAACTCCACCGGAACCGGTAAATGCAACAGAGGAAGGAGTGGCAGTTTCAGTCGCAGGCTGACTGGGTGGACCAGTAGCAAGTTTCTCCGGACCGGGTTGAGGAACCGGTGGAGCAGACTGTTCTACAGTACCGGTGGAAGCACTAGAGCGACCAGTGGAGGTAGCAACAGAGGAAACTGGTCGGAAGACTGGTTCCTGTGACAAAACTCCCGGTTCGGGAAAGTCACTAGCAGGGGCCGGTTGATCCGGCACCGGAATGTCCTTAGACTTGTTACTCTTAGAAGATTTCTTACTCTTCTTTTTTGTCTTAGACTCACATCTGACAGGAAGATCCGGCTCTGCCAAGGGACCTACCGGGCCGGTAGCCCGGGCAGAGGGATTTAAAAAGGGCTGGTCAGACAACACAGGGTGTGAACAACCCGGAGCAGAGGACTTTGGAGTAGAGAAAACATTACCTCTTGACAGAAGGGCCTCGAACCTAGCAAAGTGTTCCGCCCATTTGTCATTCATCTCTTCAAATTGGGCAGAGGTGACAAAAGAACCCGGCTGAGATGTAGACGGACCCTGCGCAGGGGGATGCGCAATAGGTTGAACAGACGTTTGATCTTCAGATTCTACAGAGCCAATGATAGTAACGTCCTTTGGGGAGACAAGTGACCCTGCACGTTTCTCTTTACGGATTTTATAAGAAGGTGTAGACAAGGTCTCACGCTGAGCTTCTGAAAATCCCTCACATATACTACAACTCAAGCCTTTAACACACTGATCCTCACCAACCTTCTTTTCGCGGCAACGCGCGCACTTCTCATTAAGTCAAAGGCAGCCATTGCATGGCCGCATGTACCTCGCCTCTGCCCTTTTAAACTGCCTGGTGATGCCATGATAACTAAATAATCCAATAAGTACAGATTCGTAGCAAACACACTAGTATGGTGCACAATAAAACAAAATTTATAAACTCTGTCAAAAAATTGACGAACTCCTTTCGCGCCAAAGAAAAAGAGGAAGAGCGCATGCGCGAGCATGCGCAGTGCACCGGCAGGTAGGCTACACAGCCACCTGGCGAATGAACAGGACACTACCGGTCCCGGCCAGAGCCCAGCTCAGGACGTTTTTTTCTAACGTTTGGCGAGACCGGCAGGGCGCCGGACAAATGCATCTGTCCACTAGGTAAGATATATTAACGCAATAAAAAATATGGTGCAAGTCATTGGTTGTATTAAAGTATGTTTTAGCTCAACTTTTATTATTTCACGTAAATGCTTACTGTGCAATCATACAGCTTTTACAATTGCAATGTTTGTATATTGCATGCTCAATACAGAGCAATATTAACTGATGCAACTATGTACTGTGACACTAAGTGTATGGCTATTTATTGTTATTCTTGCCATGGATTATCTATTCATCAAAGTCTGATTTTAATATGTATCCCATATTGATTACATTCATACAAAACAAAGTAAATTGTATACTAGTATTCTTAAAGGAGATTCTCAATATAGTTCATGGAGAAATTTAGGTGAATTTTTACTTTTAATGAAAAAAAAAACCATTTTAATGTAGTTATACTTCAGTGAGCTCATATGTTTAAAAATAAAATATTTCTGTGAATTTTCATTTTATGGCCCAGTCACACTGTTGCGTACAGTCATATCAACCTACGTTGGAATTTTGCATCACATCCTTGTCTTTGTTGCTCCATAAATGGCTTGTGCACATGTAATAAGTCAGAATTTGTAGGGTGTTTTTTTTTTTTTTTTTTTTTTTTTTTTTGTTCTTTTGTCTTTATTCACATTGGATTTATGATTTCAGCAGTACCTCTGTGGCAACCTTTTTTCATATTTTATGTTAACAGAGCTTCTCCTTGTATCAGTGGACACCGCGTTATCTGAAATAGAATGAAAACCAAGTATCTATGATACTATGTGATACTCTATTGGAAAATTATCTGTGTTTACCACTAACAGTACACAAAGTAAGGTTTCAAGACAGACACTGGATCCAAAGTATCTTCAGATAAAATAGACAAATTAATAACATCATTACTTCTCTTATAAAAACTTGGTGATAATCTATATAGATAACTGAAGAAAAAACACAGTATCAATTTCAAAAATTTATTTAAAGATATCAACACGGCCAAAATGATTGTTAAATCATGCTTGTGCTTTTTCATACCTTTTTGTTATTAACGTCTAAAATCATACTAAATATGTTGCCTATGACACAAAATATCTCTTTCCTGAACCTTCAATAAATATAGCAATTTTAATTTATTTTCAAGTCTGCATACGTTTTAAAACTGATCAAAACATTTTCCAATTCAAACTACACTGACATTAAAATTTTTTAACTAATTCTGTAATTATGACTAAAACTTCTAATTGTCATCAATTTTATTATTTTTTAAACCTTTAAGCTAGGACAAGATATATGAAGATACTTAAATTTCATAAAACCTCAACCAAAGCAAGGATTGCAAAATGAATCATCCAAACATCAATTTACAACAGAACAATCAACTCCTCCATATGACCATTTAAGTAATAAAGGCCAAGATAACTACGTCTATAAAGATTCACATAATGCCTGCACTTCTATAAACTCTTATAAGTAATTTATGCAAAAGAAATACATTAATATTTAAGCTTAAGGTTCAAATATGCAAAAAGAAAAACGGAATTGTTAGCACAGTGCTGTTTGAACAATTTATCTTTACCAATTGATTACACAAATATTTTTCACCATAATAAAACTATTTCCAGCTTATGTCTCATATTTACAAAGCAAAGTGTCCACAAAATTATTTCCAAATGACAAAATCGCATATCTTAATTCTACCCCTCTATAACTGCAAGAAGTATTTACTTAGTACACTTAATGCTGTTCACTCTTTAAATTCATCTATTTGCACAGTTCATAAATAAAAACACCACAACATTAAGAAAAAATACATACTACATTTCACTTTGAAGTCCCAAATTTAATAATACAATATACAAACACACACAGGTATTTTTAAGTGACACTGGCATATCCTCATTCTACTGCTATGAAGATTTAAATGTTTTTACGAGTGCTAGTTGTATCCCAGTGTAGAGGTGATGATGCCCACTCCCCTCTCGTAGAAGCTATGATTCTCGCCAGATCCCTCCCCTTGCGTGTTGAAGTCCAGCGTGAACAGCAGCTGTGCCCGGGCCGAATTGAGGTACACAGGAAGTGTGACTCGACTGTCTGATGCCTGGACACTGTCCTTCCTGATAATGAAAACATGCAATAAGAAATCACAAAATTCGGGGAAACAAAATGATGTCACAGAAAAGTAAACTGCTTTACTGAATTTTTGCAGAAGTATGTGCGGATGGTCACCTGATTGTACGACACAGTATAGACAGTCATATAAAAACATAAAATTATAAAAACTATATAAAACTATAAAAAAATTATGCAATATTCTTTGGTAGCAGAGATCATGAAGTACACCGAATGTCCTGAATTTCTTCATGTTTTACATGTGGAGGTTTACTTGAGTTTATGCTTGAACAGATAGAACAGACAGATTGTCGAATAGATGCCAGATAGGTAATAGGTGTAAGCTGGATTTTCAGACTATTTAGATATCATTTTAAGGCTGAACTGATGTGCACAGATTCTGTCAACTGGTAAAAATATGAGCAACTTCTCTCAGTCCAGGATTATCTCTGAGACCTCGACACCAAAATACAGTTCTTTCTGAGAACATGTAAAGGACTTTCTCAAGTCACTTTTATGTATAACAGTAGTTTTTTTGTAACAATTCTTTTACCTGATCCATCTGAGGCTGGTCAGAGGAAGGTTGGTGGAGATGGTTGTGGACAGCTCCAAGGTATTGTTTCCCTTGCACACCGCACCCTGTAGCTTCAGACCTGTTGAAATACAAACATAATGGCTGTCGCACTGTACACTACTAAATCATTTCACATTCTGTCTTTATTATGAGTTGGATCATTTGTTATGACTTGGCAAGTCACACCCCACCCTTGATAGAGATCACACCCAATCTTGAAACAGCTTGTGCAGTGTTGAACCTTTATTCTCAACATGTAAATTTTCTCCCAATGTCTTTTGACCAATGAGTGTGCATCCTTACTCTCCCAATCCAGAATACTATTTACAGTACCCCTGACACTGGAGAAAACATGATCCTCCGATGTAGCCTGTGTGAAAGATGTTGAACGATCCTGAAATATCTGCTGCACAATATTTACAGAGCATACCAGAGTGCACCTTGAAGCCGACGAGAAGGAAATCACCTGAATAATATGTACAAGATATTTCAAACTATTGACAGTACCTGTAATGCCAAAGCTGCAGTCATCCAGCTTGGCCTCTCCCGGCTTGGCATGGACTTGCACATCCAGGTACAACTCCTCTAGTGACCAGCTGTTGGCCTGGGCCACGTATTGACGAGAGGCTGTGATGTAAGCCTCAGGGATAAACAACCCACCAAGCCACACATGCTGGTTCTGAAATTACCGTATATATAGGGTGAGCAGACATGTCTTATCATATCTCCTGGTTCTGAAAGTATAGAGTGAGGTGGAGTGACCTCCAAGCTGGATATTATGATGTAAAAGATATATACTTGTGCAATATAATGGTATTTACAGAGATCTAAGTTACATATTTTGGTTCTTACGGAGCCCCTAATAGGACATGGTAAAATAAAAATTACACCATGTATTAAGTCGTGTGCACAAGATGATCTCGTGATAATGAGAAAATAAGTCGTGATAATGAGATCATCTCATTATCACCACTTGTTTTCTTGATATCACAAGATCATCTGGTGCTCACCAGATGATCTTGTGCTCACTAGATAAAGTGGTGATCACCAGATAAAGTAGTTAGCACGACATAATAAGTAGTGAGCACTAGTTTATGTGGTGATCACCACTTATTATGTTGTTATCACCAGATGAAGTAGTGAGCACTACATTATCTGGTGCTAACCAGATCATTCTATTATCACTAGTTCATCTCGTGCTCACCACTTCATCTAGTGATCACCAGATGATGTGGTGCTCACTACTTATTTTCTTGTTATCACAAGATGATGTGGTAAGCATGAGATGATCTGGTTATAACTAAATGATGTGGTGATCACTACTTCATCTTGTGATAACAAGAAAATAAGTAGTGAGCACCACATCAACTAGTGCTCACCACTTATTAAGTCGTTATCACCACTTCATCTCGTGCGCACCACTTATTTTCTTGATATCACAAGATGATCTTGTGCTCACTAGATAAAGTGGTGAGCTCCAGATGAAGTGGTGATAACGACTTAATAAGTGGTGAGCACTAATTGATGTGGTGCTCACTACTTATTTTCTTGTTATCACAAGATGAAGTAGTGATCACCACATCATTTAGTTATAACCAGATCATCTCATGCTCACCACATCATCTGGTGATAACAAGAAAATAAGTAGTGAGCACTAGAGCTGTAATCAACAGTGATTTCTGTAGATCGACGCTCGCTTGTTAGATGCGAGTTGAACTCGAGTTGAACTCGAGTAAATGACACAAATATAAATAAAATAACAATGTCCAAATATTGTCATCAAGGGATCCGCCATTGACGTATTTAGTACCATTTTATTGCAAGGAAATATATTCTGTTGCCGGTTAAATTGTACAGATATGTATGAGCACATTATGGAACATCCACGTAAATAAGGAAATAAAATTTAAAAACGGCCATTGCTCATTGAATTTTTTGTCTTTATGGCTAGATAAATTGTAAAAGTGCTGGTTTTATAACAAGACTAGTATATCATAATTTATTTCTTAAAAACTCGAGTTTAAATTACGTAAATCGATGTGGTCCCAAATATCGCCCACCGAGTTACGACTCGAGTTTCGGTCAACTCGTTACAGCACTAGTGAGCACCACATCATCTGGTGATAACAAGAAAATAAGTAGTGAGCACCACATCATCTAGTGATCACTAGATGAAGTGGTGAGCATGAGATGAACTAGTGATAATAGAATGATCTGGTTAGCACCAGATTATGTAGTGCTCACTACTTCATCTGGTGATAACAACATAATAAGTGGTGATAACCACATAAACTAGTGCTCACTACTTATTATGTCGTGATAACTACTTCATCTGGTGATCACCACTTTATCTAGTGAGCACAAGATCATCAGGTGAGCACGAGATGATCTTGTGATATCAAGAAAATAAGTGGTGCTAACGAGATCATCTCATTACCACCACTTATTTTCTCGTTATCACGAGATCATCTCGTGCGCACGACTTAATACATGGTGCAATATTTATTTTACCATGTCCTGTTAAGGGCTCCGTAGGTTCTAAAATGTATACAGTTAAAATTTTTAACAGTACTCGGACATCTAAGCTATGTATTGTGGTTCTAACAAGCATTCTGACGCATGCATTTATCTCCCGCCATATAAATGAGATGTACTAAAGATAACATATTTTAACAAGGTGCTCTAAATGTAATACTTTTCAAGTTATAATTGATTTAGTGCATGATTTCATGAATTTTAATGCATTAAAAATTATTTTAAAAAATTCATTAAAAAATTTAGCATGTGAAAGCTCTCCAAAATGTAGGTGAATGAGTTATTTGAGAAATATTGGCTATCTGCAATACTTTTAGTGATAATAGGCAGTTACTCATTTTGAGTAGGTGAGTAATTAGGTACGGATCTGAAAATTCACTAATTGAAAGCTCTCCAAAATGTATGTGAATGAGTTATTTCAGAAATACTGGCTATCTGCAATAGTTGTAGAGATAATTCGCATTTACTCATTTTGAGTAGGTGAATAATTACGGGTGTGAAACTTCACCAAGTGAAAGCTCTCCCAAAAGTAGGTGAATGAGTTATTTGAGAAAAATTGGCTATCTGCAATACTTTTACAGATAATTCACATTTACTCATTTCGATTAGGTGAGTAATTACCTACGGGTCTGGGACTTCACCATGTGAAAGCTCTCCCAAAAGTAGATGAACGAGTAATTTGATAGAAATTGGATACCCGCAATACTTTTAGAGATAATTAGCATTTACTCATTTTGAGGAGGTGAATAATTAGCTACGGGTCTGAAAATTCACCAAGTGAAAGCTCTCCCAAAAGTAGGTGAATGAGTTATTTGATAAAAATTGGCTATCTGCAATACTTTTAGAGATAATTCACATTTACTCATTTTCAGTAGGTGAGTAATTAGCTACGGGTCTGGAACTTCACCATGTGAAAGCCCTCCCAAAAGTAGATGAATGAGTTATTTGACAAAAATTGGATATCCGCAATACTTTTAGAGATAATTCACATTTACTCATTTTGAGTAGGTGAATAATTAGCTACGGGTCTGAAACCTCACCAAGTAAAAGCTCTCCCAAAAGTACGTGAATGAGTTATTTGAGAAAAATTGGATATCTGCAATACTTTTACAGATAATTCACATTTACTCATTTTGAGTAGGTGAGTAATTAGCTACGGGTCTGGAATTTCACCATGTGAAAGCTCTCCCAAAAGTAGATGAATGAGTAACTTGAGAAAAATTGGATATCCGCAATACTTTTAGAGATAATTAGCATTTACTCATTTTGAGTAGGTGAATAATTAGCTACGGGTCTGAAACTTCACCAAGTGAAAGCTCTTCCAAAAGTAGGTGAATGAGTTATTTAAGAAAAATTGGATATCCCCAATACTTTTAGGGATAATTCACATTTACTCATTTTGAGTAGGTGAGTAATTAGCTATGGGTCTGGAACTTCACCATGTGAAAGCCCTCCCAAAAGTAGATGAATGAGTTATTTGATAAAAATTGGATATCCGCAATACTTTTAGAGATAATTCACATTTACTCATTTTGAGTAGGTGAATAATTAGCTACGGGTCTGAAACCTCACCAAGTAAAAGCTCTCCCAAAAGTAGGTGAATGAGTTATTTGAGAAAAATTGGATATCTGCAATACTTTTACAGATAATTCACATTTACTCATTTTGAGTAGGCGAGTAATTAGCTACGGGTCTGGAACTTCACCATGTGAAAGCTCTCCCAAAAGTAGATGAACGAGTAATTTAATAAAAATTGGATATCCACAATACTTTTAGAGATAATTAGCATTTACTCATTTTGAGTAGGTGAATAATTAGCTATGGGTCTGAAACTTCAAGTGAAAGCTCTTCCAAAAGTAGGTGAATGAGTTATTTAAGAAAAATTGGATATCCCCAATACTTTTAGGGATAATTCACATTTACTCATTTTCAGTAGGTGAGTAATTAGCTACGGGTCTGGAACTTCACCATGTGAAAGCTCTCCCAAAAGTAGATGAATGAGTTATTTGATAAAAATTGGATGTCCGCAATACTTTTAGAGATAATTATCATTTACTCATTTTGAGTAGGTGAATAATTAGCTACGGGTCTGAAACTTCACCATGTGAAAGGTCTCCCAAAAGTAGATGAAGCAGTTATTTGAGAAAAATTATGTCATTATTTTGCCACAAATAAGAAAATAGCTATTACTTATGGCATGCAATAGAACCCCAAACTATATACATTTACCCTACAGTCACAATTTCAAAGTAGGTATTACTCGGCTATCCAATGTGCAACAGGTCTGAAACTTTACTATGTGATAGGTTATCAAAAACTAGATGAATAACACATTTGAAAATATTTCCCTAACTTTAATACTTTTGAAGATATTTGACATTTACTTATGTTGTTATTTTGCTACAAATAAGAAAATAGCTATTACTCACTTATGGCATGCAATACAACCCCAAAATATATACCATCTTATAGTTAAGGACAAAGTAGTTGAACAACATATTTGAAGAAAAAGCTGTAACTGCAATAGTTTTGGAGTTACAATGGATTTACTCAACAGTCAGAATTTCAAAGTAGCTATTACTCAGCTATCCAAGGTGCAACAGATCTGAAACCCATGTAATATGAACCCCAAACTATGTACCAGCTTATAGCTAAGGACAAAGTAGGTGAACAACATATTTTACGAAAATATTGTAACTGCAATAGTTTTGGAGTTACAATGGATTTACTCAACTGTAGAATTTCAAAGTAGCTATTACTCAGCTATCCAATGTGCAACAGATCTGAAACTTTACTATGTGATAGCTTATGAAAAAGTAGATGGATAACATATTTGAAAAGATTTCCCCAACTTCAATACTTTTGAAGATATTTGACATTTACTTCTTCTGTTATTTAGCTACAAATGAGAAAATAGCTATTACTCACTTATGGCAAGCAATAGAACCCCAAACTATGTACCATCTTATAGCTAAGAACAAAGTAGCTGAACAACATATTTTAGGAAAATACTCCAACTGCAATAGTTTTGGAGTTACAATGGCTTTACTCAACAGTCAGAATTTCAAAGTAGCTATTACTCAGCTATCCAAGGTGCAACAGGTCTGAAACTTTACTATGTCACAGCTTACCAAAAAGTAGATGGACAACATATTTGAAAAGATTTCCCTAACTTTAATACTTTTGAAGATATTTGACATTTACTTCTTCTGTTATTTAGCTACAAATGAGGAAATAGCTATTACTCACTTATGGCAAGCAATAGAACCCCAAACTATGTACCATCTTATAGCTAAGAACAAAGTAGCTGAACAACATATTTTAGGAAAACACTCTAACTGCAATACTTTTTTAGTTACAATAGCTTTACTCAACAGTCAGAATTTCAAAGTAGCTATTACTCGGCTATCCAAGGTGCAACAGGTCTGAAACTTTACTATGTCATAGCTTACCAAAAAGTAGATGGACAACATATTTGAAAAGATTTCCCCAACTTTAATACTTTTGAAGATATTTGACATTTACTTCTTCTGTTATTTAGCTACAAATGAGAAAATAGCTATTACTCACTTATGGCATGCAATGGGACCCCAAACTATGTACCATCTTATAGCTAAGGACAAAGTAGCTGAACAACATATTTGAAGAAAAAGTTGTTACTGCAATAGTTTTTGAGTTACGAGCCCTTTACTCAAAGTAGCTAAGATTGCTATTACTCACTTATCTTTAGGCCTAAGTCAATAAAACCAAAATTTTTTTCAAGGGCATGAAAATTCATTGGGACAATTAATTTACAAAAAATCTGTAGCTGTAGTAGTTTTGGAGAAATCTGTGTGACTAACGCACGCACACACGCACGCACACACAGACATCATTTCATAATCTCCCTCCCGCGGGAGATAAAAATATTAACTTCTTATAACATAAAAGTATTAGGACATCTAAGTCATATATCCTGAGTAAAATAACTGATACTTCTTTAAACACTGATGTAACCCAAGCCGCTGTGTGTTACCACCTACTTTGAGAGCCAGAGGTCCTCCAGCCTGTGAAGCCTGTGCTACGGTGTTCAGCTGCTTGATCCTGTCACTGAAGTCTGTCATCCACTGGATCACCGTCAGGCCAGTTGGGATTGTGTAACGATGCCAGGCTTGTGGGATCATACCTACACACAAAAAGAGTGAATAAATGCAGGAAACAAACCATACACGTGCCCTATGGCTTTTGGAAGCAGTCTTGTACAGCTTTTGACAGATGTTAGTATATTACTTGTTCTGGACCATGACTGACATTGGGGGGGGGGGGGGTTGACAAAAATGTATTCACTAATCTTTACACCCACCTTAACCCAGTTCTGCTGTGGTGGTAGGAGGGCTTTCTAGTACCAGGCAGCAACTTATGTTGCACCTACCTTCAGCCACTTCTGCCACGAGTGTCCTGTGCTGGTGCTTTCTTATTAGGCATTGGCTTATGCATCACCAAAATTTTGCTAGTTCCACCATGAGTGTCCTGTAATGCTTTTAAGGCTTACTAGCTTTAGGCATCAGCTTATGTATCACCTACCTTTAGCAAGTTCTGCCATAAGTGTCCTGTGGTGGTTGGTGGGCTTCTTGTCTCCCTGGCAGATCTGCATCACCTCCATCATGTCTCTGCGTACATCTGCAAGCAGCTTGATGCCTGCATTGACCTCACGCTCAAAGAACCGAAACAATGGGTCTTTGATGTTCTCCACAGTACGTTTCATCACCGATACACTCTATAAATGTACACACGGCATATACATACATCAGCAAAGGACACTAGTATATAAGTTTAATTAATAAAATTGACTGGTCAACAGATGGTCTCTGAAGTACGCATGATCACCGACACATTCGGACAGAGTACATACAACACAAATGTGTCACTCAAGTATTGATACGCCATATAATAAACACATCAACAGAGCTGACACAAAAAAGCATGTCTAGAGGGTATTTGATGTTCCTGCAGTTCAAGTAATCACTAATATGTTGTTGATGTATACAGTGTAAACGCATCGCCAAGAGACTACATGTTTATATCTGTGAAGTAGTAATCTGAATTTACAAGTCTGCACATGACTTTTAGAACAAAGTGGAGATTTAAATAATCCACTGCACAGTGATACATGTAAAATATAAAGGCTGTAGAATCCGCTAGAAAATTAAAAGATCCACCAAAATAAAAGTATAACTGCCACCAGTACAATTATAAAACAGTCACTTCAAAAGACAATTCAAAATAGAGTAAAATTATCTATACTTGAAGCATGTAGCCAATCTCTTAACAGGAATATCAACACCTCAACATAAAAATTGGTGGAGAATAATTCACTAACTTTGCAAGGATATGCAAAAGTTAACTGTAGACACAAGAAAATGAATGGCAGTAATCAGAGGGAAAAGGCAGGTGATGGTCATTACTTTCTTGTAAATATCTATGCTTAGAAGATTATTTGTGAATATTATATCAATCAAAATCTAAATGGCAATTTAAATGTTTCTAAAAACTTTCTGTTAATTACTTGAACTCAAAATACCCTTAACCGAAATCTATAAAACTGTAAAATATAAAGATATTTCTCTCTCTGGCCAACCAAACAAATCAGAACTGAAAAACAACTTAGAAAATCAAGACAAAGTGACTTCATCTGAAGCGTTATTGGTTCTGTCATAAAACCATCGTCTCAGCTGAAAAAATATATATTCCAACAGAAAAGGCCAAAAATTGAAACAAATCTTCAAAACTAAAACCCAAAATTGTGCAATATCTGTCCTTTAGACAATTGCACTGAAGCAAAAATAAGTATTCACCAGGAAAGGTCGCTTACCATCTGTCAGGGAGACATAGCATGAATAAATAATCACAGTACATTTTTTATTTAACATTGCCTATAAAACAGTACCACCATTTTCCTCCCACCTGAAAATGTATCAATAATTTTTAAGAGTTTTATCTGCACAGATTTTCTGTTTTACTTTAAGTTATTAATGCCCCAACTAACTCGATATAGCCCACTGAAAAACAAATACATATTGTATCCACTGTAAAGACAAAGCTTCTACACCAACAAGTACCATAGACAGCATCAAAGGAAGCAGCTTATCATTTCCCATAGAACACATATTTTACAGCCTTACAGCCAAAACAACACAAGGGTTCTATATCACAATTTAAAGTTTGACCACAATTACCTGTGAGGTACTATGACACTGTGTAAATAGCTTGAA
This sequence comes from Sabellastarte sp. h YS-2021, assembly GCA_964017235.1. NCBI lineage: Eukaryota > Metazoa > Annelida > Polychaeta > Sabellida > Sabellidae > Sabellastarte > Sabellastarte sp. h YS-2021. Next base: position 147,463,458 of record OZ024928.1, read on the forward strand.
TTAACAGCTTCAAATATCCAATGTCTCCATGCTTACAGATAAAATATCAGATCAACATATCACCAGGTGGACGCAATTACTGGGTTTTAAGCCCAAGCCCAAGACTCACAAAAATCAGTAGTTTTAACCAGTGAAAATTTTTAACTATGACCCATAAATATCAGTAACTTTGACCCATAAATATTGATAACTTTGACCCATGAATATCATTAACTTCTATCCAAGAATAATATCAGTTTATCTCAGATAATGTTAAGTATGCTAGAAATGCCAGAGTTATGTAGGTAATCTATCTTCATGTGAAGCAACATCTTTAGCAAGGTATGTTCCTTCCCTTACCTGAGGCACCAGCTTGAAGGTACATTACTTCTCTTAACTTAAGTACATGCTGGAGTCAGGTGTGTTACTTCTCTCACCTGAGGCACCAGCTGGAGTCAGTTTTCTTACCTTACGGGCAAGCTGCAACCAGGTATGTTAATTCCTACATTAGGCACCAGCACAGGTCAGTATGTTACTTCTCTTACCTTTGGCACCAGCTTTAGCCAGGTGTGCAGTGAATTGCTAAGGGTTCTCATCCAAGCTGGTCTGCCATCCTCCATCTTTTTCTCCGTCCTCTCTCCATCCTCTGAACTCTTCTCATAAGCCAGGTCATCATCATCCTCCAACAGCTGCATCTTCAGCAGGTTCCTGATCATATCTGAGCCCTGGGTGGTGAGCAACACCTTCTCTGCATTGTTAGGGAGGCCCAGCCAGGAGGGGGACTGGTTGTCTGATAGTGATTCGGTCCACTGCACAAACTGCTCGCGCCTGAAGATATAACGTGGAGGGCTTGTGACATCTAGTTCAGTTGAGAAATTCAATTTAAGTTATATGGCAATGGTATGTAGCAAATTATTTCATTAAGACAAAGAAAAGACAGGGTGTAGTTACTTGACTGGGATTATGTACATAGCTAACACTGCTAAAACTCATGAAACGTGAAATTTGTCACAGCATGTGGAATTCTACACTGAAAAAACATTATTTTCCTTATACATTATGGGATTTCTCATCAAACCTTACATTTTTCTGACCATTTCAGGTCATATATCCAATCTGTTGCAAAATTTTTGTGAATTTCACTTGGTGTTTCTTAACTTGAAAGGATGGCCACAGTGACTAATTTCAAAGTATGGTGGATCTAACACATTCTACTATACAGTCCTGTGATTTTATTTATGTTATTCTGCATAGAACAAAAATTTCAAGATACAACTCGTGGTGGTGAGAAACACCTCTTATACTGCTAGGAAGACATCTCATTTTCAATGCAATGAAGAGGTAAATGACAACGGGTAGTTGATCAATAGATGTAGTAGAGTTGCGCGCATTGTTTGGTCAAGATTCTAATCTAAACTATTTGGTATCACCAAGCAGTTACAGCCTTTCTGACTTAAGGCTACGACTGGGATTTAAACCCCGAGGGCTCACAGGTGGGAGGAGAGTATGTTACAATTATACCATGAAGTACAAGAGGCAGAACAGAGGCTAGTTGTGTGACAGGGATTAGGTTCACTACACAAAGGTTCCACATATTCCATTAACAAGAGGAGAGTGCCCGTGAACGGGCACTGTGTCAGCTGACTGAATGTTTTTGATTTGTGATGGTGATAATGAGAGGAAAGCATAATTATCAGGAAAAGGGCTGTACAGAAATACAGTAAATGGTAACTGAACAGCATGTTCGAAAGATATTCCGAAGCTGACAGAAGAAAAGGACAAAAAAGTTGTGCCCTGCAAATGGTATTATGAAATAAAGTAACAAGGTAATTGTTTAAGTGTAAAAAGTAGGTTAAAAATATTTAAAGAAATACTATAAATGCAATATCCTCGTTCGACCATGAAGAAGGGATCCAAAGGTCAAATCTGACCATACCAAAAGATTCCCAGCCAAAGAATTTAGGATGGTTTACCATCCCAAACCTGTCGGACCAATAATAAGTGAGTCATAGGCACTTTTTAAGTTTGGCTATCCTTGTTTGACCTGGACGGAGGGGTTTAAGGTCAAATCCGACCACACAAAAAAATTCCCAGCCCATGATTTCCTGTAGCTTACCATCCCAAACCTGTAGGACCAATAATAAGCGAGTTATAAGCAATTGTAAGTTTGGCTATCCTCAATTGACCTTGAAGGAGGGGTCCCAGGTCAAATCCGACCACACCAAAAGATTCCCAGCCCATGATTTTCTTTAGGTTGGTTTTCCATTCCAAACCTCTAGGACCAATAATAAGCGAGTTATAAGCACTTTTAAGTTTGGCTATCCTCGTTTGACCTTGAAGGAGGGGTCCAAGGTGAAATCCGACCACACCAAAAAATTCCCAGCTCATGATTTTCTATAGGTTGGTTTTCATTCCAAACCTCTAGGACCAATAATAAGCGAGTTATAAGCACTTTTATGTTTGGCTATCCTCATTTGACCTTGAAGGAGGGTTCCAAGGTCAAATCGGACCATATTAACAGATTCCCAGCCCATGATTTCCTACAGGTTGGATACAATGATTTACTCAACAGTGAGAACCTGAAAGAAGCTTTGCTCAGCTATGCCATGACATAGAGGTCTGCAATTTCACTATGTTATAGCTGACCAAAACGTCTGTGAATAACATATTTAACAAAATACTCTAAATGTAATAGTTTTCAAGTTACAACTGATTTACTCCAGAGTGAGAACCTCAAAGTAACTATTACTCAGCTATGCAATGAGCTACATGTCTGAATTTTTGCTCTGTTATAGCTGACCTAAAAGTAGGTGAACAACATATTTAAGCAAAATACTGTAAATGCAATAGTTTTCAAGTTACAACTGATTTACTCAATAGTGAGAACCTGAAAATAGCTATTGCTCCGCTATGCCACAAGCTATAGGTCTGTAATTTCACTATGTTATAGCTAACCCAAAAGTAGGTGAACAATATATTTTAACAAAATACTCCAAATGCAATATTTTTCAAGTTATAGCCGATTTACTCAACAGTCAGTGCCTGAGAATAGCTATTGCTCAGTTGTGCCATGAGCTACAGGTCTGTAATTTCACTATGTTATAGCTGACCCAAAAGTAGCTTAATAACATATTTGCACAAATTTCTGTAAAGGCAATAGTTTTCCAATTACAACTGATTTACTCAACAGTGAGAACTTCAAAGTAGCTATTACTCAGCTATGCAAATTGAGCCACAGGTCTGGAATTTCACTATGCTATAGCTGACCCCAAAATAGGTGAATAACATATTACAACAAAATACTCTAAATGCAATAGTCTGCAAGTTATAAGTGATTTACTCAACAGTGATAACCTAAAAGTAGCTATTACTCAGCTATGCCATGAGCTACAGGTCTGAAATTTTACTATGTTATAGCTGACCCAAAAGTAGCTGAATAACATATTTATACTAAATTCTCTAAATGCAATAGTTTTCAAATTATAAGTGATTTACTCAACATTGAGAACTTCAAAGTAGCTATTACTCAGCTATGCAATGAGTCACAGGTCTGGAACTTCACTATGTTATAGCTGACCCCAAAATAGGTGAATAACATATTGAAACAAAATACTCTAAATGCAATAATTTCCAAGTTATAAGCAATTTACTCAACAGTGATAACCTCAAAGTAGCTATTACTCAGCTATGCCATGAGCTACAGGTCTGAAATTTTACTATGTTATAGCTGACCCAAAAGTAGGTGAACAACATATTTAAGCAAAATACTGTACATGCAATAGTTTTCAAGTTACAACTGATTTACTCAACAGTGATGACCTAAAAGTAGCTATTACTCAGCTATGCCATGTGCTACAGGTCTGAAATTTTACTATGTTATAGCTGACCCAAAAGTAGCTGAATAACATATTTATACTAAATTCTCTAAATGCAATAGTTTTCAAATTATAAGTGATTTACTCAACATTGAGAACTTCAAAGTAGCTATTACTCAGCTATGCAATGAGTCACAGGTCTGGAACTTCACTATGTTATAGCTGACCCCAAAATAGGTGAATAACATATTGAAACAAAATACTCTAAATGCAATAATTTCCAAGTTATAAGCAATTTACTCAACAGTGATAACCTCAAAGTAGCTATTACTCAGCTATGAAATGAGCTACAGGTCTGAAATTTTACTATGTTATAGCTGACCCAAAAGTAGGTGAACAACATATTTAAGCAAAATACTGTACATGCAATAGTTTTCAAGTTACAACTGATTTACTCAATAGTGATGACCTAAAAGTAGCTATTACTCAGCTATGCCATGAGCTACAGGTCTGAAATTTTACTGTTATAGCTGACCCAAAAGTAGCTGAATAACATATTTATACTAAATTCTCTAAATGCAATAGTTTTGCAATTACAACTGATTTACTCAATAGTGAGAACCTCAAAGTAGTTATTACTCAGCTATGCAATGAGCTACAGGTCTGAAATTTCACTATGTTATAGCTGACCCAAAAGTAGGTGAACAACATATTAAAGCAAAATACTGTAAATGCAATAGTTTTCAAGTTACAACTGATTTACTCAAGAGTGAGAACCTCAAAGTAACTATTACTCAGCTATGCAATGAGCTACATGTCTGAATTTTTGCTCTGTTATAGCTGACCTAAAAGTAGGTGAACAACATATTTAAGCAAAATACTGTAAATGCAATAGTTTTCAAGTTACAACTGATTTACTCAATAGTGAGAACCTGAAAATAGCTATTGCTCCGCTATGCCACAAGCTATAGGTCTGTAATTTCACTATGTTATAGCTAACCCAAAAGTAGGTGAACAATATATTTTAACAAAATACTCCAAATGCAATATTTTTCAAGTTATAGCCGATTTACTCAACAGTCAGTGCCTGAGAATAGCTATTGCTCAGTTGTGCCATGAGCTACAGGTCTGTAATTTCACTATGTTATAGCTGACCCAAAAGTAGCTTAATAACATATTTGCACAAATTTCTGTAAAGGCAATAGTTTTCCAATTACAACTGATTTACTCAACAGTGAGAACTTCAAAGTAGCTATTACTCAGCTATGCAAATTGAGCCACAGGTCTGGAATTTCACTATGCTATAGCTGACCCCAAAATAGGTGAATAACATATTACAACAAAATACTCTAAATGCAATAGTCTGCAAGTTATAAGTGATTTACTCAACAGTGATAACCTAAAAGTAGCTATTACTCAGCTATGCCATGAGCTACAGGTCTGAAATTTTACTATGTTATAGCTGACCCAAAAGTAGCTGAATAACATATTTATACTAAATTCTCTAAATGCAATAGTTTTCAAATTATAAGTGATTTACTCAACATTGAGAACTTCAAAGTAGCTATTACTCAGCTATGCAATGAGTCACAGGTCTGGAACTTCACTATGTTATAGCTGACCCCAAAATAGGTGAATAACATATTGAAACAAAATACTCTAAATGCAATAATTTCCAAGTTATAAGCAATTTACTCAACAGTGATAACCTCAAAGTAGCTATTACTCAGCTATGCCATGAGCTACAGGTCTGAAATTTTACTATGTTATAGCTGACCCAAAAGTAGGTGAACAACATATTTAAGCAAAATACTGTACATGCAATAGTTTTCAAGTTACAACTGATTTACTCAACAGTGATGACCTAAAAGTAGCTATTACTCAGCTATGCCATGAGCTACAGGTCTGAAATTTTACTATGTTATAGCTGACCCAAAAGTAGCTGAATAACATATTTATACTAAATTCTCTAAATGCAATAGTTTTCAAATTATAAGTGATTTACTCAACATTGAGAACTTCAAAGTAGCTATTACTCAGCTATGCAATGAGTCACAGGTCTGGAACTTCACTATGTTATAGCTGACCCCAAAATAGGTGAATAACATATTGAAACAAAATACTCTAAATGCAATAATTTCCAAGTTATAAGCAATTTACTCAACAGTGATAACCTCAAAGTAGCTATTACTCAGCTATGAAATGAGCTACAGGTCTGAAATTTTACTATGTTATAGCTGACCCAAAAGTAGGTGAACAACATATTTAAGCAAAATACTGTACATGCAATAGTTTTCAAGTTACAACTGATTTACTCAATAGTGATGACCTAAAAGTAGCTATTACTCAGCTATGCCATGAGCTACAGGTCTGAAATTTTACTATGTTATAGCTGACCCAAAAGTAGCTGAATAACATATTTATACTAAATTCTCTAAATGCAATAGTTTTGCAATTACAACTGATTTACTCAATAGTGAGAACCTCAAAGTAGTTATTACTCAGCTATGCAATGAGCTACAGGTCTGAAATTTCACTATGTTATAGCTGACCCAAAAGTAGGTGAACAACATATTAAAGCAAAATACTGTAAATGCAATAGTTTTGAAGTTACAACTGATTTACTCAATAGTGATGACCTAAAAGTAGCTATTACTCAGCTATGCCATGAGCTACAGGTCTGAAATTTTACTGTTATAGCTGACCCAAAAGTAGCTGAATAACATATTTATACAAAATTCTCTAAATGCAATAGTTTTCCAATTACAACTGATTTACTCAATAGTGAGAACTTTAAAGTAGCTATTACTCAGCTATGCCATGACCTACAGATCTGAAATTTCACTATGTTATAGCTGGCCCAAAAGTAGCTGAATAACATATTTATACGAAATTCTCTAAATGCAATAGGTTTTAAGTTACAAGTGATTTACTCAATAGTGAGAACTTCAAAGTAGCTATTACTCAGCTATGCAATGAGCCACAGATCTGAAACTTCACTATGTTATAGCTGATCCCCAAATAGGTGAATAATATATTGCAACAAAATACTGTAAATGCAATAGTTTCCAAGTTATAAGCGATTTACTCAACAGTGATAACCTAAAAGTAGCTATTACTCAGCTATGCCATGAGCTACAGGTCTGAAATTTTACTATGTTATAGCTGACCCAAAAGTAGCTGAATAACATATTTATACGAAATTCTCTAAATGCAATATTTTTGAAGTTATAAGCGATTTACTCAACAGTGATAACCTAAAAGTAGCTATTACTCAGCTATGCCATGAGCTACAGGTCTAAAATTTTACTATGTTATAGCTGACCCAAAAGTAGCTGAATAACATATTTATACGAAATTCTCTAAATGCAATAGTTTTTAAGTTACAAGTGATTTTACTCATGATGGAAGTTACTGAAAAGCCCAAAAGTAGCTATTACTCAGCTATTGAGACAGGCACCCAACTTACTCACCATATTGTAGCTATGAAAAAAGTAGCTGAATAACATATTTTAACAAAATGCTCTAAATGCAACACTTTTCAAGTTATAAATGATTTTGTGCATGATTTCATGAATTTTAATGCATTAAAAATTATTTAAAAAATTTATTTAAAAAAAAGTAAGACAGATCCAGGTCTCATACTCACACAAGAGAATCTACCTCTGGCCTAGTACATATATGCAAGATATGAGAGAAATCCCTGCAATAGTCACTGAGAAAATTGTGATAAAAAGTTGAAATTTTCACACTTTTGGTGGGGGTACCCCCCTTGTAATGTCTCTAGCAAACAGACGAACAGACAGATTTGCATGCCTTGAACAATTTTTCATCCTCGATAGATAAGGTATCTTTTAAAAAAAACAGCACGTCTCTAGGCCTTGTAGTTTTGGAGGAGAAGTTGTTCACACGGACGCGTACGCCCACGCCGCAGAGTGACGACATAAAAATACGGTGCCTCTTTATGATAAGTGTATTTTATAAGAGTTAAATTAACAATACATGATCTTTAGTTAAATACAGCACTTTGCTACTCAAGCCCATTGAAATAACACTAATACAAATTGTAACAAATTTTATTGTAATTTAACTTTTTATAAGTTAAATACTTACCTTATCCTCACAAGTGCTTGGTTTGGTTTTGTGGAGCAAAACGTATCGACCGACAAGTATTTTTAAAAGAATTTTCTTGTCGGCAGGTGACCCCTTGTCTGCGCATGTCCGCGCATGCGCCGCATTCATTGTCGACAGGCAATTGTCGAGAGATCTTCATTGTATTTTTGGTCCCCAGCAAAACAAATTATGCGGGGAGGTAGGGTGGGTTTATCCTTGTGAGGATAAGGTAAGTATTTAACTTATAAAAAGTTAAATTACAATAAAATTTGTTACATTTTATTGCGTAAAATAGCCTTACCTTATCCTCACAAGTGCTTGAATACAACCATAACAGGTGGAGGGAATTTGTTTTGGCCACACTGTTAGATGATCGTAAGACAAGGGGTCACCAAGTAAAGCACTCGATAAGAGGATAAGATAAGCTTCCATACACCACATCCTTGGTTATATATTACTCCTTCAACACAGATAAGTAATTAGCTAACCTCAACAAGAGATCAATGATGTGGTCATCATTGTTGCTGTTGTTGTTGTAGTATACTATTTTACAACAAATCATATAGCAGTATAAACCATGTCCCAGTATTGGCCAGAGATGTCTACCTGTCTCCCCAAAGAAGATGTCATCATCTGACAATGGGAATATCTCCAATGAGGCAAACTGGACTGCATAACTGCAGATATGGGGCCATGTGTAAGATAAGAAGGACATATGTCATTGAGATAACACTTGTATAACTGGAGAGATCAGAAATATGTGAATCATATCAATAACATGTATGAATACACAAAAATTGAGTACATACTGAGCTGAGTCCACAAGACCCAATTTGTTCATGGACTGGTCCTGGGATTGCCAAGCTACATCTTGGAGCAGAAAGTAGTAAAGAATTGTGGGTCTTCCAGTAGCAAGAGACTGATATCTGCTCAAGTAAGGACCCACATTTGAAGACTACAGAGGAAGCCACAGATCTAATGTGTGCCTCCATGAATAGATTTTGAAAATCAGAATTAAGGACTGGCAATCTAAGCCTGCATCCAGTCTGATCCATGAAGACATAGCAGAAGTCAAGAAATCTCCATCAAGCCTTCCTTAAAAGATATGAGCAAGAGATTCTTCCCTCCTTCAAGTAGTAGTACTGTCTTGATGGTAAGTTATGCCAGAGGAGAGAGTGTCACATCATCAGTCATATGTGGGCTCAAGAATGGTTTGTGAACTAGAATGACCACTGGATTGAGCCATCTGGGCCACCAGAAGCCAACTGATTCTGACTAAAAGGCAGGAGAAGGAGACTCTTCTTTTTCCCAAGCGTTAGTCCTGTCCAATAAGTGTCTAAGTGCTCTCAAGAGGATAACGAATCATGTGTCCAGGCAATATGGGATCAGGAATGATTTAGAACTGGAAATGACCATTGGTCCAAAGAAATCTGGACCAACTGAGCTAATAGGTCTTTGCTGAATAGGTAGGAGGAAGAAGAAACTGTAACCTCCTTCCAATGAGGCTTGTGTCTGAAGGAGTCAAAGTTCCAGAATACACTTCATCTTATTTTGCCAGATGCCAATGCCATTGGAACAGTCTTGCAAGTCAAACCTTGTTAGGCTAACCTTTAAAAGGTAAATGAAGAGCCTTTGTGAAAATTGACAGAAGCAAAGGTAAGTCCCTTGATGTTGCACCTCTGTTAGCAGTGGGCTTATCTCCATAAAATTTTGCAATATGTCTATTCAGACCCAGCCTTTTGCTCAACTCCTGGCCAAATAGTCCTAAATGATCAGCTATGGCTGCTACCAAGGCAGCAATATTGGTAGGTTTTAGATTTTTGATAGTAAGTGGATCGAAAAATCTGCCATATAAGAGACAATAAGCTCTGAGATGACCACCTAATTCTGTTGGAGCCAGAGCTAAAGTGGCCCATCCAGACTCAAATCATTTTCTACAGGAGGGCCTTAGAGATGCCCTAAACCTCTCTGCCACCTGTTCAGAGTGTGAGAATGGTGGAAGTGATTGTGAGTGGTGCTAAGGTGTCAAGCATGAAGGTGCCAATGCAACAGATTCTGAAGGTATTTCTGACTGAATGGCTCTTTCTGAGACCAGTGAAGTAGCTGTAAAGGAGGTTTGGTTGCTTGATTCACCAGATCCGAAAACCAGTGCATCATGGGCCACCCTGGCACTACTGCACTCTTTTTGCACCTGCAGGTGTTCCCTTGCTGAATGACTCTGGAACGAGTGCTACAGGGAAGAGGCATAACAGTCCAGACCCTTCAACAAGATGTTAAATGTAACTCTGTTCAAAGCACCTGCATCAGGGACTGACAAAACCATAGAGTGAAAGTTTGTGATTCATATTGGTGGCAAACGTCTCTACCATTGGTCTTTGCCAAACTGTTAAGCAAATCAAATGGAACAGATTACAACTTAAGGACTGCCCTGTCTGTATTATTCTGTCATTTCTGCAGAAGCAGAATACTGTTACATTAGACAACCCTGAATATATCTGGTTCCTATGAGAATATTTCAAGGATTGCAGTAGGCCAAGATGCGGCAAAACTGCATATAATGACCATTGTTGACTTGTACCTAACCTGCACATTGTCTTGAACCTTTAAGGGAGTCAGAATCATTCTGAATGGATTACTTTTTGTCCCTTCTGGATAGGTAGTTGGCTATGACACTTAAGCATCCCAGAATATGTCTGCCTCTTATGAGAATATTTCCAGGATTGCAGTAGGCCAGGATGTGCCAAACTTTAGTCAATTCTGGAGAGGATGTTGGCTATGACATCTCAGCAACCCAGAATATGTCTGTCTCTTGTGAGTATATTACAAGGATTGCAGTAGACCAGGATGTGCCAAACCCTTGTCCCCTCTGGAGAGGATGTTGGCTATGATATTAAAGCAACCCAGGATATGTCTGTCTCTTTTGAGTATATTTCAAGGATTGCAGTAGGCCAGGATGTGACAAACTCTTGTCTCCTCTGGATAGGATGTTGGCTATGACATAGAGCAACCCAGAATATGTCTGTCTCTTTTGAGTATATTTCAAGGATTGCAGTAGGCCAAGATGCACCAAACTAGGAGGATACGCTCCCCCCCCCCCCCTTGTTTGATCAGATAACCGAATACAATGGCGTTGTCTGGTACTGTCAGAATACTCTTTTGTTTAGGATCTTATCTTTAAAGCTTCTTAGGGCTAGACACGCTGTCTTTAGTTTTTTGACAATAAAATGTAAAATATTCCCTTGAACTGACCAAATGCCACTGACTGTCAAGCTTCAGATGGAATCACCAACCTCGGTATATATGCATCTGTGAAAGTAAGGGTACAGTGCTAATCTGCCAGGAAAGGGCAACCTATTTTCCATTTGTTATAATTTTCCGCCACTGAAGATGCTTTTTCAGAAGGATTTGAAACAGGAACCCTCAGAACTAGTGACTGGGGATATTGCCAGTTGCTTCAAACAAGACGCATATGTAACCATCCATTGGTATAGCCCTTTCTAAGATGCTGGTACACCTATCAGGGACACAAGCCATCTTGAGGTTGTATGTGATGAGAACTCCATGTCCTGAATAATTTTTTTTATGGTACTTTAATTTATTTTGCTGGAAGGAAGTTTGCAAAACACAGTGGTAACCAAAAGGATCAATCCTTGTGTGGACTCGAGCTTGAATTTTCAACAGAAATTCATCACGAAGCCGAGCTGCTGAAGAATTTGGATGAGTTCTTTGGTTTGAACCCAATACTGGTGTTTTATGTACTCCTAACACCCAGTAGTCCAGGTATAGGTGAGCTCGTATTTCACGAGACTGAAGAATAAGTTTTGCCTCTTTACTACTCACTTAATACTGCAGAGGGGTGGTCGCTAACCCGAATTTCAGTGCTTTGAACGGATAGGTTTGACAGTGTAAATTAAACTGAAGTAGATGTTGAGAATCTTGAGGATCGGTACATAGAAGAACGCATCTTTTGTAACCGAATTTCTAATAATTTGTGTTGTTTCCAGTGCAAATGAAGGGACAAGCAGGTCTTTAATGACACGGTAAACGAACTTCACGCGTGGATACTGACTGTTGAAGTCATAGGTAGAATCACTTCAGGGCACTGAGATATATCCTAGGTCGTCGTTAGCCGAGATTCTTGCAACAAATAAACTGCCATAGAAACCTGGAGTTTTGCAATTCTTGAGTGGATAAATCGCTTGCTTTTGTAGCATTTAATTGAGCGATATTTACTGCAGCCATGTTTTCCTGTCTGACGTCATCGCTTTGTGGGTAGTACAGGCATTGGTGAATTCGATTCGTACAACTCTGGATGGCAATAAAATCTCCGATACCTGCCAGTAACACTGCAGAATACAGCTTTCATAGAGACTTGCAAATATATATATAGACACGTTCCTCTGTATCTGCCTCTCCTAGTATGCTAAGAAGAACGATACGAGGATTATTGTAGTTTATATGAAGATATAATACAGAAGATAACACTAGTTCTGTGAAAGTATCTCGTCTAGCCAGCTCCAGAATAAACTGAGGTTATAGAATAGTTGTGACACTCTACAAAGAGTTCTCACACAAGACAGGGAAGTAAATTTTATGTGTAGGATGACAAGACCTCCAGTTCCTTATCATAGTTTGATCTTGGTCGAGTTCACAGAAGAACTAACTCAAATAAATCCCAGCAGTACTTCTTTTATTGGGGACATAGGCATAGGAAGTGAAAATTTTCTTGTCTAGTAGATCTATTCAACTCTTCAACAGGACTGAAAGGACAAGCAGAACACATACTGCCACCAAGGTTTGTGTGTTGGACCTTCATCCAAATTTACAGTAAAATATTAACTGCCAGGAAGAGTGGATGGACTTCTGTAGTGGTTCTTATGGAGGGAGACCCATTACTGTAACAGAGTGGCGCTCCACTCCCAGTAAAGAATCTACAACCTCCGTTGTAAAAATAACTGAATTCTTTCTTCTTTGTTTCCCACTGGAAACTTCACAGGAAACTCTTCTTTTCAACCTTTTCCTCGACAAGCAGGTAGTTCCAGTCAAATAGAAGGTCAGTGCAGTAGTAAAGAAACGTCTTCCGCTGAAGACTTCACAGCAAGATTTCTGCACAAAGCATCTTATTCTGACCCTTTTCAGGACAAAGGAAGCAGAATTAGTGGTAGTACCAGTCGAGTAATGGACAACTACAGCTAGGTGCACGCTTGCACGCTTCAAAACTTCATATATCTTCGTCTGTAAACGGACGATAATAAAAGAAAATACGTGTTGCTCCCATATCGACCAAAAATATAATGAAGATCTCTCGACAATTGCCTGTCGACAATGAATGCGGCGCATGCGCGGACATGCGCAGACAAGGGGTCACCTGCCGACAAGAAAATTCTTTTAAAAATACTTGTCGGTCGATACGTTTTGCTCCACAAAACCAAACCAAGCACTTGTGAGGATAAGGTAAGGCTATTTTACGCAATAAAAACTTACTTCATTTATTTCATTTATCTCACACAAACAAATGTAGAATGTTAAACATGGCCTTTGGTAAAACATGGACTGTCCAAGTATTGTGCCTCTATGGCCTAGTTGGCAACACATTCGCCTTGGCACATAGGACAGGGGTTCAAACTTAGGTAAAGGCACATAAAAAGTAGTTTGGATGCCCACTTAAATGGCAGTCCTCTGTCATTGGGTCCTGTCTCCAGTGGCAGACTTAAGAACCTTGGGGACGTTGATAAATGGTCATCTCTGAGCCTCTGTCTTTAAGTTAGGGGAACATCAGTCACAAAAGAGCTTGGGCTGTGCAGTCAGGATGGGTCCAAAGTGTAGTCTTCTACTACAGGAGATACTGCGCAAAGTATAAATATACGATCCAAAAATACCATGGAGTATTTATGGAACATTTGCATATTTTAACTTTTTTTAGCTTTCAGGAGCCTTACCTGATTCCATCTGGCATGGTGATGTTCTTACCCTTCACTCCACCAATGCTGGGGACAAGAACAAAGTCATTCTCAAACGTTTTCCTGTTGAAAAGCTTGTTCACAAAGGCAGTCAGCAGGCGCTTGAAAAAATAATGAAAACGACTTAAATTAATTTCTCAAAAGAACAATCTGTGAGATTCAAAGAACGACTGATAATTCCACATGACCTTGATGTTTACATATATCATGTGTTTGAAGTAAACATTAGTAACTTGGAAAATCTTGTGATAATTTGAAAAACTTTAACAGTTACTACAAGTAATTGTCACTTCTGGGGTCACTATTTGTTAAACACATCAGAATAATCCTGGTGAAAGATGTTGCATGTACCATTCTGTATATCAACATGACTGTATAACCTCAATTAGGTTACTTACACCATTCCATAGATGATTTGCCTACCTGGTCAAAGTTGTTGTCAATCTTTCCTCCATAAATACACTGTGACATCAGTGTTTGAATGGCATCCCAGGGCACTTTTTCTGGTGGCAGGTTGGTTCTGCCCATGGCCACGCTGTCTATCCAGACATCAATAGTGTCACAGGCACATCTCAGGTCTGACTCGTTGAACTCGTACTTCTTGGACCAGCCCAGCGGGGCATAACGCAGTCGCTCCTGCACGATGGCATGGAACCAGGCCAACAAGAAGTACAGGCGGGCACGCTCGTTGGGGGCCTACAGATGTGTGAATGGTTAGAATAATACAACTAATTACCATCACCTACATGAGCATACTGAAGCCAAGGCCCACAGATTTGATGTATTTAATTAGGATTAGCATGGCTTACAACACACTGTTGGGGTTTTATCAGGACAGGTAGTCATTACGGTGGATTAGGGCAGTTAAACCAGCACACATTATGCATTATACAGCAGAAATTGTCAAAAAACACTACCAACTTTCCCATTAAAGGTAAAAGCAGAGACTTGAGCTCACAATCTCAAAGGTGGACTGTTCGCATGACATCACCATACAAGCACACTACCCTTTAATTTTCAGTATTATGTATAGTAAATTTTATCTAATTTCCACATGTATGCAATTTCTACACGGAAAGCTGCCAGTACCAAAACAGAAAACATGGTTGCTTAGTGATGAATAACCGACATTCAAGCCCATACTCATACTATCTTTTTCATGCAAGTTACTGTGAAAATTGTGATGGATAGTCTTATCCACTTAACAGATCAGTAAATCAAGCATTTTGTACCTTATTCATTCTGGTTGTGGGGACAATGTTGAATGTTCTCATCAAGTTGGCCTTGACCCCAGCAGCTGGTTCAAACACAAAGACCCGGCCAGCTCTCAGTAGATTAACAGGCAGCTTGGGGTTGATCTCCATAGTGAGGAAGAGTCTGAAGCTAGCATGTGGGGTCAATGAGTGCAGCTTTTTCTCCAGCTGAACCAGCCAGGAAGGTGCCAAGTGCACATTCTTCAGCATCACCCAACGGCCAGACTTGGTGGCAGAGTTGATGGCCTTGTCTGCCTGACTGAAGCCCTCAGCAGAACCTAAAGTTTAAATTTAAAGTACAGGTTTTTAGTTTCAACAGCTAGAACTGAATGTTAGAGGGTAAACTTTTTATTAGATCTTGGTTTTACCAGGCAACAGAACAAATATGTTAAAAGAAACAAGAAAACATACATCTCTTATTTTGCACCTTTCTGATAATTGTTTTTGGGTTTACTGATACAGGTAAATTTGGTTTTCTACCATGTACCTATAGCGATGGAAGTGATTGGTTTATTCAGTTCTGCTGCCAAATCATCCACAGTTCCACTGGCGTCGTAGCCTGGCATGGAACACATAAGGATAGGTGTGCTCGCCTTGATCTCATTTTCAACAATTGTGGCAAGGTTTATCTGCTGTTCTCCATGCTGCATGAAATCTTCACCCATACAGGCTGCCACAAAGTGCTGACTGGCGGCCAGCATCCTGCACAGAGAATATAACACAATAGATACACACACACTTCAGAATTATCCTGTCCATTAGCTTCAGATATTACTGGTATATATTATGTGATGCTTAATCATAACGCAAAGATTAAATTCTGTCAACTGAATGATAACCATAATTCTGGGACAGGTACTTTGCTTACCTCTATGTACTTTTCCTCAAGACCAGAAAATAGCAAATCACAATTTCTATTTTAGAGTAGTGTTGAAATTTGCATGGGATACAATGGAAAAACTAATTCATGAAATAACATTTGATGACCTTGTCAATGAATAAAAAAAAACTAGAGGATCGCTAGCGAAGCAAAGCAATTGTTTTTGCATGGCAAACAAAAAGCGTCCCAAAAGAAGGATGGTGTTGGCTGCTTATAATAGAAACTAGAGATTGCGTCTCGACGCAGTGTATCCCCGGACGGGACATAGTTAAGGCGTGAATGTGTCGGGCTTGAGCCTGTTTCCTGGAGCACCAGGTCAGGATTCTCCATAGTACCAGATTACTTCCAAAAGCTAATCACTAGTTGTTTCACTTATATCTGTCTTTAAAAATTACATTTCATGGATCCAGAAGATCCATATAGTGATCCAGATCGCTTCCAAAACTCAATCATTTCATCCTTTTACCTTTTCAGACATATTCTAAAAATTTCATCGAAATCCATCCATAAGTTTTTGAGTTATCTTGTACACAGACACATCTGGCAGCCTGGATCCACATGATCCAGACAGTGATCCAGATTACTCCCAAAATCTAATCACTTGTTCTTTGTCCCATTTAAGACATTTCCTGAAAATTTCATAAAAATCCATTCATGACTTTCTGAGCTATTTGTCTTTAAAAATTACATTCATGGATCCGGAAGATCCAGATAGTGGTCCAGATCACTCGCAAAATTGAACCATTTCTTCCTTTTACCACTTCTTCCTTTTACCATTTGTAACATATCCTGAAAATAGTAAAATCCATTCCAAGATTATGTGCAAGCCTGGATCCAGATGATCCAGATCACTCCAAAAATGTAATCACTTGTTCCTTGTACCATTTAGGCCATTTGCTGAAACAATCCATCCATAACTTTTTGAGGTATCTGTCTTAAAAAATTACATTTCATGGATCCAGAAGATCCATATAGTGATCCGGATCACTTCCAAAATTCAATCATTTCATCCTTTTACCACTTCTTCCTTTTACTATTTGTAACATAGCCTAAAAATATCATCAAAATTCATCGTAAAATCATGTTGCAGGCTCGATCCAGATGATCCAGATGGTGTTCCAGATCATTCCAAAAGTATAATCACTTGTTCCTTGTACCATTTAGGTCATTTGCTGAAAATGTCATCACAATCCATCCATAACTTTTTGAGGTATGTCTTATTACATTTCACGGATCCAGAAGATCCATACAGTGATCCGGATCACTTCCAAAATTCAGTTATTTCATCCTTTTACCTTTTCAGACATATCCTGAAAATTTCATCAAAATCCGTCCATAAGTTTTTTTGCTACAATGTACACAAACACATCTGGCAACCTGGATCCAGATGATCCAGACAGTGATCCAGATCACTCCCCAAATCTAATCACTTGTTCCTCGCACCATTTAGGTCATTTGCTGAAAATGTCATCACAATCCATCCATAACTTTTTGAGGTATCTGTCTTATTACATTTCATGGATCCAGAAGATCCATATAGTGATCCGGATCACTTCCAAAATTCAGCCATTTCATCCTTTTACCTTTTCAGACATATCCTGAAAATTTCATCAAAATCCATCCATAAGTTTTTTAGCTACAATGTACACAAATACATCTGCAACCTGGATCCAGATGATCCAGACAGTGATCCAGATCACTCCCCAAATCTAATCACTTGTTCCTCGCACCATTTAGGCCATTTGCTGAAAATGTCATCACAATCCATCCATAACTTTTTGAGGTATCTGTCTTTAAAAATTGCATTTCATGGATCCAGAAGATCCATATAGTGATCCGGATCACTTCTAAAATTCAACCATTTCATCTTTTTACCTTTTCAGACATATCCTGAAAATTTCATCAAAATCTGTTCATAAGTTTTTGAGCTATATTGTACACAAACACATCTGGCAGTCTGGATCCAGATGATCCAGACAGTGATCCGGATCACTCCCAAAATCTAATCACTTGTTCCTCGTCCCAATAAGGACATCTCCTGAAAATTTCATCAAAATGCACCCATAACTTTTTGAGCTATCTGTGTTTAAAAATTAAATTTCATGGATCCAGAAGATCCAGACAATGATCCGGATCACTCCCAAAATTTAATCACATCTTCCTTTTACCAATTTGGACGTATCCTGAAAATTTTATCAAAATCCGTCTGTCAGTTTTTGAGTTATCTTGTTTACAAACAAACAAACAAATAGAGGGCCCAAAATGACCCTCGGTCAGGTACAGTGGATGACCTTCAACGAAGATCTGTAACCGGTCAGCCTGGATGCTGGTACTCTGTCATGTACTCAACCTCAAAAGCCATTTTCAATAGTTTCCATGCAATATAGTCAGCGTTAAGTGTGAAAATATCTCCAAATATGCCAAAAATGACCCTTGGTCAGGTACTTTGGCGGTCAGTGGATGACCTTAAATGAAGATCTGTAACCAGTAAACCTGGATGGCAGAAGTCCATCATGTACTCAACCTCCAAAGCCATTTTCAATAGTTTCCATGCAATATAGTCAGCGTTAAGTGTGAAAATATCTCCAAAAAGGCCAAAAATGCCCCTCGGTCAAGTACTTTGGCGGTCAGTGGATGACCTTCAATGAAGAGCTTCAAGGTCAAATTTCTGCATGCTTACAGAGGACATATATATGTATTATATACACCAGCCATAGGATGATCTAACTTTCTGTCTTGGAGAACTGGGCCAAAATGTGCAAAAATGGCCAAAATCTGACCTTTAAGTGGCCACCAGTGACCTTGAGATTGAAGGTCAAGGTCACAAAACAATAGCGTTCGTGGCATTGCCCATATACACCCACATACCAAATTTGAAAGTTCTAACTAAAATATTTTTTAAGTTATCGCGTCCAAAAGGAAATCTCTGCGGCGGCGTGACTGTACTGAATCCTAAGTATCCCCGACTTTCGTCCGGGGATACAATAAGATCTTGCCTAGATACCCTGTCAATCTGAAATTATATCGAAAAAAAAATTGGAAAATTTAAAATGGTTTAGGAGATACAAGCAATTTTAAGTTTTACCATTTTTGTCAAAAATTCGAAAATGGCTGCTATTTTTGAAAAGGGGAAAAATTTTTGAAAATTGAGCAGAGTATCTTGCATATATACCCCGTGGGCCAAAAATTTCGCCGAAATCGCTCTATCTCGCACGGTTTAGGAGATACAAGCAATTTACGTTTTACCATTTTTGTCAAAAATTCGAAAATTCAAAATGGCCCGAATTTTTGGAAAGAGGAAATTTTTTTTTGAAAATTGGTCAGAGTATCTCGCTTAGGTACCGTGTGGCTCAAAAATTTCGTTAAAATTGCACTATCTTGCATGGTTTAGGAGATACAAGCATTTTTGTGTTGTGCAATTTTATAATGATTACCTGTAACAAATATACAAGCACATTATGAATTAATTATTTCTGAGTTATATGTGAATTATTTGTGATGAACACTACATGAGTGATTTGTGTTCCCATTAATCAGACAATTCTGAATTATTTGTGAACTAGATTGGGCCAACTCGGCGCCAACATATCCCCAGACAGGTCATCACTCACGCCACAGGTTTTGATCGGGAATTTTTTAAAACATAATTACCCATTATTATATGAACTTCAGCACATCAATCTACTCTGTTTGTATCTTCCCAAGGAAGATGGTGTATCCCCAGACGCCGAATACATAACTCAAATTATATTTTCAATCTTCCTGCAATGATAACTCTAAACCTATTTTCAAAGTATTTAAATGATTGATGATTGAATGTCCATTCTAAAATAATAATCCCAAAAGAGCATATCTGTTTCTATATTTGTTGACAAATAAAATATTATTTTTAACTCAACTCATCATACTTTTCAATCTTCTTTCAAAGTATTTAAATGATTGATGATTCAATGTCCATTCTAAAATTCATAATCCCAAAAGCGCATATCTGTTTCTATATTTGTTCACAAATAAAATATTATTTAAAAAAAAATTATTTATATTATTATTTTATTATATTATTTTTAGAATTTGCAAATTGTTTTCGGTTATTCATTTCCTCTATACCTATATATGTGGTCCATATATATGCAACTTAAATATGTGACACAATCTCAGTTCTGACTCCCCTTTGTGTTATATGTAATGAAGCCCACCACCTCCCACCCCCACCCCTCTCCCCTTCTCCACACCTCTCTCACTATTACACAAGATCTGCAACCCCATTGAGTTCTTTGTTTCTCATCTGATATCATTAAATACCTTTGTTTATTTAGTGTCACTCAATAAAGCTGGAGGTCCCAGAGGTGGGTGGGGGGAATCCGGGTGGGGGATGTGGGTTGGGACTACAAAGAGAATTTCAAGTATGTGAGAATTTTAAGTATGTGATTATCAACTGAAATGAGTTCATAACTGTAGGAGCTGTGTCAAAATTAACTGAGGCAAGTTGAATAAAACTGGGCTAGTTGAGGGTTAAAAATCCCCTAGTTTTACTACATAAGGATATAATTTCATTAATATTGGGACTTAAAGCTCACTTAAAGTGTCCATTTTGTCTACTTGAATATGTTTAACCAGTTTCATTTTAAAAAGTTAAAAACTCAGCAAGCAGAGGTATAACACACAAAAATAAGTTCTTAAAAGACTAAGATAGCCATAACATTATTAATATTCAAAATTTAAATAGACAGGCATTTCCTTTTAAAAATTCAAAGATTTCAGCTCAGAGTCTATAACCCACATAGTTTGACAGTTACTGGGCTTTAAAGTGGCATAATGTCCATAAATTGGGTTTCTGTGGGGGCATTTTACAATTGTTAAAGAGACCTTAGCAATTAAACTACAGATCTGAAACTTTTTGGGGGACATACATAACAAACAAAAATTATATATAATACAGTTTAAGACTTGTCACACTAAGCATTTCCAAATAACAGGGCAAAATACAGAAAAAATGTCAAAAAAGGCACTTGGGCGAGTGTCTATGGCCCTCATACACAGGTTAAATGTCTACTAAAAACCTTGATTTTCGGCATAATAATAAATTATATGTAAAAAGGACATAATAATGCATTCCCAGATGGGATTTCAGCTCCATCAATCACATAGTTTAACAGTCACAGGGCTTAAAGGTGGTAAAAAGTCCAAATATTGGGTCTCTGTGGGCCTTTTAGAGATCTCGATGTGGCTTTCAAATTAAAGCTTCAGACTTAAAATTTGTTACATACTAAGATTACACATAGAATATGTATCTAATAAAGTTTGAAACTTCTCAGACTTACCATTTCCAAGTTACAGAGCAAAATATGTGAAAAATGTCTTAAAAGGGTCACTCAGGTGGGTGTTTAAGGTCCTCATACACAGGTTAAATGTCTACTTGAAACCTTGATTTTTGGCACATTCAAAAAGAACATAATAATGTATTCCCAGATGAGATTTCAGCTCTATCAGTCACATAGTTTAACAGTCACAGGCCTTAAAATTGGCAAAAAGTCCAAATACTGGGTCTTTATGGGGCCTTCTAGAGACCTAAATGTGGCCTTTAAATTAAAGCTTCAGACTTAAAATTTGTCACATACTAAGATTACACATAGAATATACATCTAATACAGTTTGAAACTTCTTAGACTTACCATTTCCAAGTTACAGGGAAAAATATGTGAAAAATGTCTAAAAATGGTCACTCGTCTGGGGATATAATTATTTGTGATGAACACTACATGAGTGCATTGTATTCCCACAAATCAGAGTGCAGACCTTTAAATTTTTGCCATTTTTGTCAAAAATTACAAAATTCAAAATGGCTGCCATTTTTGGAGAGAGGAAATCTTTTTGGAATTGAGCAGAACACTTAGCAGAGATACCCTCTGGGTCAAAAATTTCGTCGAAATTGCTCTATCTCGCACGGTTTAGAAGTTATTAAGGGATTTGTATTTTCCTCATTAATAAAAATTTTAATGCTTAATTAATTAGCCATTTTTTAATGGAAGTCTACCAAAATCTAATCATTTCCAGATTTTTATACCTTGCATCCATATATCAAATTTCAGGCGAATATTTTAAACGCTTCTTAAGTTATCATCCGGACATGCAAATCCTGTTTTTGGTCATGTGACTTCTTTGATTGGTTGAAATGTCATGGCACCAAATTCAGAAAATTTTCCCAGGGCTACTAAATATGTGTCAAGTTTGAAGAAATTCCATCCACTAGTAAAGACGCTATAGGTAGGCAAACTTGCGGAGCCCTCGCGGAACACTTAATTAGCAGATTAACTTAAACATAATCATGAAGAATGATTTCATATTTTAACCAGATATAAGCCTACCTGTGTTAGCTAAAACTTGGATGACTAGTTACTGACTGACCTATTTGGGAGAAATTAGGAACATGCAAGCCTATCTGTTCTGCTTGAAGACTCTAATTAATTTGAAGCAAAAGAAAGATATACACAAAATATACAAAATACACAAAATCTATTTAAGCCTACCTGTCAGGCCTGAACGCCTGTATGACTAGCAGCTGGTTTACAGCCAATCCAATCGGGGTGAGAGGCTTCGATTCCTCCCAAAGTTTGGGGATGTTCTGTTCAGCAGCAGTGCTAGACAGCCAAGTCTCAAACTCCTATATAATCACAATACAGGAAGTGTTCAAACTAGAGAAGGATTTAACACAACTCTGCATAGACATTTTGTCAAAATTTGAGACAAAAACTCAAAGAGATGCAAAAATAAATGACAAACAGTAATGGTCTCTTTAAATTTGACATCATTTCTGGTATTTTTTTACTTTTCCCACCAATTTTTGAGTAGACAATGCTGCCTATACTTCGTTGGTATAATGTGATAAAATAGTCTCAATATCAGGATACCAGCACTTGTGACCCAACAAGAAACCAATGGGGATTGCACTGAAGGAACTGTCAACTCACCCCAATTCCAGCTTCTAGGAATGTGGGCCAAAAATTTCGCCGAAATCACTCTATCTCGCACGATTTAGGAGATACAAGCAATTTTAAGTTTTACCATTTTTGTCAAAAATTGGAAAATTCAAAATGGACGCCACTTTTGGAAAGAGGAAAATTTTTATTTAAAAAATGGCCAGAGTATCTTGTTTATGTTATATGTTATGTGTTGTATTTATACTCAGTGCAATATCTCCATATATTACAGGACTCAAAGCGCTATTTACCAATCCGACTGCACAGGTACAGCCCCAACTCACAAGTAACTGACATTTCCCTAACTGGAAGATAGAGGCTCAAGGATGACCATTTATCAACGTCCTTGAGGTTCTTTAACCTGCCACTGGGGATAGGACCCAATGACAGAGGACCGCCATTTTAAGTGGTCATCCGAGCCACTATGTATCTGCCTGTACCTGGGATTGAACCCACGTCCTCTGAGTTCCTAGACAAGTGTGTTACCCGCTAGGCCACAGTGGCAGATATACCCAGTGTTTATGTACCCAGTGGAACAAAAATTTCACCGAAATCGCTCTATCTCGCACGGTTTAGGAGATACAAGCAATTTTAAGTTTTACCATTTTTGTCAAAAATTCGAAAATTCAAAATGGACGCCACTTTTGGAAAGAGGAAAATTTTTGTGAGAATTGAGCAGAGTATCTTGCATATATACCCTCTGGATCAAAAATTTCGCCGAAATCGCTCTATCTCGCACGGTTTAGGAGATACAAGCAATTTTAAGTTTACCATTTTTGTCAAAAATTCGAAAATTCAAAATAGCCGCCATTTTTGGAAAGACGAAAAATTTGAGAATTTAGCAGAGTATCTTGCATATATACCCTGTTCGCTCTATCTCACATGGTTTAGGAGATACAAGCAATAATAAGTTTTACTATTTTTGTCAAAAATTCGAAAATTCAAAATGGCCGCCACTTTTGGAAAGAGGAAAAATTTTTTGAGAATTGAGAAGAGTATCTTGCATATATACCCTGTGGGCCAAAAATTTTGCCGAAATCGCTCTATCTCACACGGTTTAGGAGATACAAGCAGTTTTAAGTTTTACCATTTTTGTCAAAAATTCGAAAATTCAAAATGGCCGCCATTTTTGGAAAGAGGAAAATTTTTGTGAGAATTGAGCAGAGTATCTTGCATATATACCCTCTGGATCAAAAATTTCGCCGAAATCGCTCTATCTCGCACGGTTTAGGAGATACAAGCAATTTTAAGTTTACCATTTTTTGTCAAAAATTCGAAAATTCAAAATAGCCGCCATTTTTGGAAAGACGAAAAATTTGAGAATTTAGCAGAGCATCTTGCATATATACCCTGTTTGCTCTATCTCACATGGTTTAGGAGATACTAGCAATAATAAGTTTTACTATTTTTGTCAAAAATTCGAAAATTCAAAATGGCCGCCACTTTTGGAAAGAGGAAAAATTTCTGAGAATTGAGCAGAGTATCTTGCATATATACCCTGTGGGCCAAAAATTTTGCCGAAATCGCTCTATCTCGCACGGTTTAGGAGATACAAGCAGTTAAGTTTTACCATATTTGTCCAAAATTTGAAAATTCAAAATGACCGCCACTTTGGAAAGAGGTAACATTTTTTGAGAATTGAACAGAGTATCTTGCACATATACCCTATGGGCCAAATTTTTCACCGAAATCGCTCTATCTCACACGGTTTAGGAGATACAAGCAGTTTTAAGTTTTACCATTTTTGTCAAAAATTCGAAAATTCAAAATGGCCGCCATTTTTGGAAAGAGGAAAAAGTTTTGAGAATTGAGCAGAGTATCTTGCATATATACCCTATGGGCTAAAAATTTCGCCAAAATCGCTTTATCTCGCACGGTTTAGGAGATACAAGCAATTTTAAGTTTTACCATTTTTGTCAAAAATTTGAAAATTCAAAATGGCCGCCATCTTTGGAAAGAGGAAAAATTTTTGAAAATTGAGCAGAGTATCTTGCATATATAACCTGTGGGCCAAAAATTTCGCCGAAATCGCTCTATCTCGCACGGTTTAGGAGATACAAGCAATTTTAAGTTTTACCATTTTTGTCAAAAATTCGAAAATTCAAAATGGCTGCCATTTTTGGATAGAGGAAAATTTTTTTGGAAAAATGTACAGAGTATCTTGCTTAGATACCCTGTGGGTCAAAAATTTTGCCAAAATAATTATTTGTGATGAACACTACATGAGTGCATTGTGTTCCCACAAATCAGAGTGCAGACCTTTAAATTTTTGCAATTTGTCAAAAATTACAAAATTCAAAATGGCCGTCATTTTTGGAGAGAGGAAATTTTTTTGGAATTGATCAGAGTACTTAGCAGAGATACCCTCTGGGTCAAACATTTCGTCGAAATCGCTCTGTCTCGCACGGTTTAGAAGTTATTAAGGGATTTGTATTTTCCTCGTTAATAAAAATTTTAATGCTTAATTAATTAGCCATTGTTTAATGGAAGTCTACCAAAATAGCATCAGAGATGCCCGTACCCCACAGCCTAGGGAAATATTTTCAACACCATGAGATATAGAAGTACTGTACCATTACAAAGTTCAGGATACTTTCAGAGCACTGTCAGTTATATAAAGGTCCAAACAATGTTTAAATGAAGAAATAATGTTTAAAAGAAAGATAATGCATGTAAACATGAAGTATTAAACAAGATAATTCAATAACAAAATGACAGCATTAATCAGTAAACTAAAATTCAACACTCTTTATCTACATCTGCATGACCGAATTATGGTTTAGATGTTTTGAATATTACCATGCATACAGAAGTGGTAATACATTTAATGAATGCTTATGTGTGGTGTTGGAGCAAAATCTGTGGCTCACTTGATGAAATTCCATCTGTTACAATGGGAAGTTGTAAAAGTAAAATTCTTAATGAATTCTAATATGACTTTAACGGTGCTTGATCTGCATCAAAAGACAGACACAAAGGTGCAACAAGATTTTAAAGGTCAAGGTCACTACGACAAGGTCAAATTAAGGTGACACCATGATAATACACACCTATAGCCCCTAACCAATGTCCCTACCAAGTATCAACTTCCTACACCTTACGGTTTCCGAGATATAGCCCAGACAAGATTTTATAGGTCAAGGTCACTACGGCAAGGTCAAAGGTCAAATCAAGGTTAGATCATGACGTTGCACAACTACACCTCCTAATCAATGTCCCTATTAAGTATCAACTTCCCCCACCTTACGGTTTCCCAGATATAGCCCGAACAAGATTTTATAGGTCAAGGTTACTACGGCAAGGTCAAAGGTCAAATCAAGGTCAGACCATGACGTTGCACACCTACCCCCACCCCACCCCCCCCACCCACCCCCCCCCCCCCCCACCCACCCCCCCCCCACCCCAAACCAATGTCCCTACCAAATATTAACTTCCTACACCTTACGGTTTCTGAGATATATCCCGGACAAGATTTTCAAACTCAAGGTCACTACGGCAAGGTCAAAGGTCAAATCAAGGTCACACAATGATGTTGCACACCTACACCCCCTAACCAATGTCCCTACCAAATATCAACTTCCTACACCTTACAGTTTCCGAGATATAGCCCGGACAAGATTTTATAGGTCAAGGTCACTACAGCAAGGTCAAAGGTCAAATCAAGGTCAGACCACGATGTTGCACACCTACACCCTCTAACCAATATCCCTACCAAGTATCAACTTCCTACACCTTACGGTTTCCGAGATATAGCCCGGACAAGATTTTATAGGTCAAGGTCACTACGGCAAGGTCAAAGGTCAAATCAAGGTCACACCATGACGTTGCACAACTACACCCCCTAACCAATGTCCCTACCAAGTATCAACTTCCTATACCTTAAGGTTCCCGAGATATAGCCCGGACAAGATTTTCAAACTCAAGCTCACTACGGCAAGGTCAAAGGTCAAATCAAGGTCACACCATGACGTTGCACACCTACACCCCCTAACCAATGTCCCTACTAAGTATCAACTTCCTACACCTTACGGTTCCCGAGATATAGCCCGGACAAGATTTTCAAACTCAAGGTCACTACGGCAAGGTCAAAGGTCAAATCAAGGTCAGACCATGACGTTGCACACCTACACCCCCTAACCAATGTCCCTACCAAGTATCAACTTCCTACACCTTACGGTTCCCGAGATATAGCCCGGACAAGATTTTCAAACTCAAGGTAACTACAGCAAGGTCAAAGGTCAAATCAAGGTCACAGCATGACGTTGCACACCTACACCCCCTAACCAATGTCCCTACCAAGTATCAACTTCCTACACATTACGGTTTCTGAGATACAGCCCGGACAAACTTTTTCCCGCCGCCCGCCCGACCGACCGCCCGCCCACCCACCCATCCGGACACCATGGGTGAAAACAATACCCTGACAGCCCTTAAGGGCTGTGGGGTAAAAATCTAATCATTTCCAGATTTTTATACCTTGCATCCAAATATAAAATTTCAGGCGAATATTTTAAACGCTTCTTAAGTTATCATCTGAACAAGCAAAATCCTGTTTTTGGTCATGTGACTTCTCTGATTGATTGAAATGTCATGGCACCAAATTCAGAAAATTTTCCCAGGGCTACTAAATATATGTGCCAAGTTTGAAGAAATTCCATCCACTAGTAAAGACGCTATAGGTAGGCAAACTTGCAGAGCCGGCGGACCCTTCCGCGTGAATTCCTCCTATATGCAAACAGTGTCCCGCCAGGGACGCTTAAAAATAGCCAGCCTCGGCAGGCAAGAACCCCAGCCCACAGGTACAGCTAAATGGCCAATGACATTGAGATTTGGAAAAATCTTAGGAACAACGTCCGTTGTAAGAAGTATAGAGGACCCACAAGATGTTCTACAAAAGATTCACAGGCCATGATTTTTCACAAGTAGTTTTCATATTTTGAAGCCCTAGAAACAATTATAAGGGAGATATAAGGCCTTTTTGACATGATTACCCTCCTATTTGGCATTGACGATGTGATATGGCGGCCATTTTGTTTCCAAAACAAGGACACAATTACTCTGACACAAGCTTTTCTATCGATTTACATTTTGTGCAAATCTGATGAAGCTAGCTGCAATATTTTTGGTTACAGAAAATAGTAAAGATTTTAGAACAAGCTTTAAGACCCCAAAATTTTAAGTGTTGCCATGCCAACAGTTGCTGCCAGGTACCCCCACAAACCTAATCAGCTCTAGATTCTCTTGGGGTAAACATATCCTGAAAATTTGGTGAAAATCCATGCAGGCGTTAAGGCTGTGGAACACCCACAACCTTTATGCCCCCCACCGCCAATGCCCGGACAGCGCAGGGGACGACTATAACCCCAGCCTTTATGGGCTGGGGTTAAAAATCTTGGATCAAGATGGTGATCCTTATCACCAAGATTTAATCACCTGTTCCTTGTTTTTGCTCCATAACGGAATTTTTTGAAAATTTCATCCTTGTCTGTCCGTAACTTTTCAAGTTATTTTACAAACAAATGCACACCAATAATTTTATAACTTCCCTAGCGGAAATAAATCTTGTGAACTCACCGCATTTCCGTGAATCTTATTGGTGAGAGACCTGAACACAGGCACTTTCTCCAGTCTGAAGGCCCGTTCCACCTGCTGGGGATCCAGACCTGGTATTTTGGGCAGCTGTTCGCTTAGGAGGCCCTCGTCCCCACGTAATAAGTGGTGAAACTCAACATCATGGCTCGACTCACTGGAATAGTACAGGAAAGTATACTTGTATTCACAGAATATTGTAGTGCCCTTCCGACATCCAGTAAGATGATCTACATGCTCATTACTTCACAGGACTTTAAAAGAACTTTGTAAAAGTAAGTAACACAAACATTTCTATCATTAAAAATATATAAATACAATGTATGTTATTGCCTGCAAAACTATAATGAACCATTGCTTGGTGCCATACGACAGACCACAGATATATTATATAAATACATGTACCAGTGTCATTGCAAGAATTAAACAAACATGTTCAGATCACTTTGGTCTTATAGTTTGTCTCAAAAGAAATATTTCCTCACTTCAACTGCTTCAAACGGATTCTGGCCAACAACATGGCAAATGTCACCTTGTCTCTGTGAAGCATTCCACGGGACACACAGTTGTATGTCACCTGCACAAAGATAAGTTAAACATAATATGGCATTTTTAACAAAAGATTAACTTTATGGTAAAAATAAAGTTAGGTTTGGGGTATTATATTACTTTCAATAGCAAAAGTCAAGGCCACTATATACATTAAATTCAACTTATGTTAATACTGATCGTACTGTTCAAGAAGAGTCAGTGAATTATGTTGTGATAAAATTTTGGAGATTGGAGAAATAATTGTGTTTCACAATGGTTAATCAACTGTTCAGAGGAGCTGAACAGCAGTCCATTTCACTTTCTACAGCAACAATTGAGAGGAAATTCAGCATTGAAAATGACACAACAATTAAACCTTTCCTATATGCAGATAAGGTATAACTTCTATTGTATTAATCTGCCACAACACTGCTGGGACCTTAGCCAGTTTTTTTTTCTGAGAAGAGAACATCCTTACTTGAAACTTTGATCATATTCTTGCTTAGTTCTGCATTTTACAGAGCAGTATTCTGACAAAACAGTATGCACTGTGAAGTCATGTTTTTATTTTCTCTTTCATGTTCTTATTTTCTCTTTCATTTTTCTCTTTCATTTTCTCTTTCACAGGTCTGTTGTAATCAAGGTCAATTGAGTCTGTCACGTTCTTACTCTCACATTATTAGAACTGATAACAGCATCATTAATTAACAAACCACTTTAAACTATGTGTGTACCTCAAACAGTTCTCTGGTGATGATGAAGAGCCTCTTTGCAGGGTCTTTGGTGTCCTTCAGTTTGATGTTGGTGTTAAGAACATCCAGGAAAATGTCCAGGAAGAACTGCAGTGAGAACTGGTACAGGAAGTGTACCTACAGATGCAAACAACAAACTCCATTCAAGTTTAATCTACTGTCTCATTGAGGAACTATGTTAAAATTTTACAATTTATGTTGTCTTTGATGTCCTTTTCAATACATTGTCAGACCATGGCAAATTATTTAAGGGTTGGAAAGCACAGTGTATTCAAGTTAAGATCCTGTAAACCACAAGACATCAGCTAACAACTGACTCTTTCCCACTTACAGGCTACAGCAAGACCTAAATTCAAACCCACATCTTCTGAAATTGGTTGCAACACACCAAAAAATACAGTTTTTATGAAGTGTATACCTGGGACTGATGCAGGGTCTCTACAGTGAGGTACACTTCCATTGGAACAAAACAGATGGATTAACGCTTAATACTCTCTCCCCTAAGGAGGCATTAATAAATCATAATATCTTAAAAGTTTTTTTTTCTTCACAAATATGGTTTAAAATCAGATTGAGTGACTGTGCTAAGAGGTACATAGAACCATAGAACTGAGACAATGAGATATACTGCTATGATATCCTTTCTACTTTAGAGACAGTTTTTAACACAGTACATATACCTAACTATATGATTTTTTCGTTAGAGCGGGAACAGTGAAATCTCTCTACACACTGCGGGCGGTGGCGGCGTAACAAAACGAAATCCATAGTATCCAGCGGATGCTAACCAGTGGATACAATTATATTTTACGCAGATTCTTAAATACTGCACCTGGTTGAGTGACTCCAGTGTGAAGTAGATACTGCTACATGACTGGGACAGAGGAATGTACTGTTGTGATACCCTCTCCACTTCTGCCATCACAACATCAGTTTCCTCCACCTTCCGGGCAATCTCGCCAGCTTCTTTCTTCAGCGTCTCCAAGTGGGTGATGATGCTGTCATCATCCAGAATCTTGCCTTTCACTTCATTCAGTGAGTCAAGCAAAGACTTCTCCAGATAGCGCAGCCTTTGCTGGTATTCACCTGTGTGAAATCAAGTTTTGAAAGAATAACCATTACAATTCATTGTATGCATTAAAGTGTATAATGAATCGGCAGTAGTATCACAAAATCCATTCAAAATGGTCAACACTGAAGATTTAGAGTGAAAGTTTGGTGTTTGAATTGTTTTAACAGCCACAGTTATACCACTACCAGCCATTAGTATGTGCCATGTGTTGTCATTAGCTGCATTTGAAACCATGTTCAAAAATGAGAGTGGTGTTAACATCCAATGTGGCCATTTGAACAGGTTTGAGCATCTTACCTTGCAGATTGAGTAGATTTAAGCATCTTAGTTTGCAATTGGAACAGATTTAAGCATCTGGCCTTGCACATGGAACCGATTTACGCATGTCACCTTGCAGTTTGAGTAGATTTAAGAATTTTACCTTGCTGACTGAACAAATTTAAGCATTTCGCCTCATAGTTTGAACAGGTAGAAGGAGCTTACCTTGCAGTTTGAGCAGGTCTGAGCGCCTCTCATCCACATCTGGCCTCTCAGACTTGAGCACCTGGTTCAGGCACTGGCTCTGCAGAGAGCTGCGGGTCACCGTAAAGTTCACAAAGGTTACGCGTGAGCACAGGTCAGGTGGGAACTCAACCTGATAACAGAAGAGTGTATCACTATCTGACTGACTATCTGAGCGGAGTGCTGACATTCTAATCTATATCATTTAATCTACCTTGTATACACATCTTTCCCACAAGGGGGAAATCAGTGCGTTAACCTAACAAAACAAAGGTTAAAATGCGAGTGATCTGGATCAGCAATCCAGGGTTGTAAATGTAAACTAGTGAAGATATTAATTTGGAAACTTGAGTTAAATAGCGTACAAGTATTCACATGCTTCCTAAAAGATGTGATGGAGGGATTGGTTTTTAGCTGGTTTCAAGGTGCCAGTCTAACAAAGAGTGTGTACTTACAGTAGGGTCTCTTGTACTCAAGAAGATTGTGAATGAGGGACTCAGATCAATATCCTGGTCTCCCAGTGTGATCAGCACTCTTCCTCCAGTTCTTCTGAGCTCTCTATTCAGTACAGGGTTCAGAATAGGGTCGTAGTTCTCCACATCCTGCACCAAGAGAGGATTTCCAAAACGCAGAGCACTCTCCAGATTCTTGCGGAAAGCGTCGTCAAGGAAACTAGAGAAACATCAGATATTATAACAACAAGGAACCATTCATTGTAATATAGACTCAATTAGTCTAGATCAGGAATAGACTAGATGTAAGTAATTTAATTCCTAGCAACAAGAGACAGTTCTATATACAAAGTAACACTACATTTGTGAGATATGTATAAATCTTTTGATAAAAAAAATAGAACTACTGCTTTATATAACCTGAAAGAATAGTTTCACTTGTGCCACATTACAATAATTAACATTTAACTTTTCAAATTTGGGAGGTGTATTTTTCAAAAATTTGCAAATTTAATAAGTAAATTAAATTTTTATAAGTTAATACCCTATCCAATGGACAATTGCTAATCCGGTCGGCGCAGACCGGCCCGCCAAACGCCAGAAAAAGACGTCCTGTGTTTCCACCGGCTGGCCGGTCCGTAGTACTGTGCACTCCCCAGATGGCGCCTCGTACTTCCTTCCTGTCTAGACAACATGACGTCATAGCATCTTTTTCGTTGTCTAAACCTATTAGACCCTAGTAAGCTGATAGCGGGGTCGGTGGGAGGGTCTTGTGTGTCCATTGGATAGGGTATTAACTTATAAAAATTTAATTTACTTATTAAATTTGCAATTTTATTGCGTTAATACTTCCTATCCAATGGACAATTGCTGAATAACTACCGCTTGGCCGGCGGGTAAGTTACTAGGGACTTATGTGAACTCACAAGTAATAGCAAATTTTAACCTACGGTCTATGGCTGACTTCGTCAGGAGACCTATAGGCCCAGGCCTGGGTTGACCTTAAGGTCAGGAAACCCTGTAAGGCCATGGTCGGTTGCCAGCAGCCGGTTACCCGGGGCTATACCGCCGTTGCCCCCCCCCCCCCCACTTTTGCAGACCTGCTCTGAGGTAGGGGAAGAGAGGGATGAGTTCAGTCCCAGAATGCAATAAACCTCCCAAAGGAAGCATGCCACACTTAATTCTTATGTACATGAAGAAACTGTTTATACATATATACAAATCTCCTCAATCTAAGGGCCACTAGTGGATCTGCTGAGCAGCCACTACCGAGCCCAATTGGTAAAGCTCTGAATCAGCCCAAGCCCCGCCTTTCAGATAGAACTATGTGAAGGTATTATGTGACTTCAGTGACAGGCTGACAAGACTTAACCATGGAAAAAACTCCCGACTGGAAGACCGTAGAAGCATCAAAGACACTGACATCATGGGCTTTAACCTGATGTAAAGTGTGGGCCTCCTGGTCAGAGAGCTCATAACATAGGATCACAGTCTGCTTGATCCAAGAGGAGATAGTGGCAGGTGAGATGTCTTTGTCAAAACCTTTCTTAAAGGAGACAAAAACCACCTTATTCTGCCCGAGGTCCTGTCCAAATAGTAGCGCAATGCTCTGACTGGACAGAGGGACCTGTCAGACTTGAGGGATCTATCCAGAGTTGGGGCCAGGGCTGTTATATCCCTGGGGCCACACTATCTGGACCCTCTTTGGCCAGCTGATTCTTGGGGAGAAAGCTGGGTGACGGGTACAGGGACACCTTGACCAGTCGGACTGGTGTCTAATATTTCTGTTTTGCCAAGCATGTATCTCACTTCTACTCTTGCCTGACCCCAGGGCCAAGAGGAAAACTGTCTTGAAGGTCAAATGCTTCAAGGAGGCCTCTTTAATTGGTTCAAAATGACCCTTGTCAGCTGGTGCAAAAACCAGGGAGAGGTTCCAGGAGGGGGTTCCCTTCCGGCCTTTGGGTCTGTCTCAGTGGAAACTATCCAGGAGACGAGTGAGATTTTCATTCTTACTGATATTGATGGGCGAATTTCCCAGTCTATCAGCAATGTCTGACCTGTAACCATCAATGATGCTGGGCTGCAACTTCCTGTCCTGAAATAGGTACATAAGGAAGTCAGCAACTAACTTTACAGGGGGTGCCCCGAAGTCCACCTGATGAATGATACACCACTTGTAAAAATGGCCCACTTGCCTCATAGACTGATCAGATTGATCCCCTTTGAGGAGCCTCAACTCTTGCTGCCACTGCCTCAGACAAGCCCTGCTCCTCGATTGCTGAGGCTCTAGGAGCCCTGCATGGATATTAAGGTTTGTCAGATTTCTGTGAGGGATCTGATTGAATGGCTGTCAACAGGTTGGGCATATTGGGCAGGCTCAGTGGGATTTGGCTGGACGTAACCACTAGATCCCAAAACCAAGGCATGTTGGGCCACCCCGGAGCAATCAGACTGATTCTCTTACATGGGGAGTCTTGCAACTTCTCCACCACTTTGCCCAATATGGCTGATGGTGGGAAGGTGTATGCTTTCAGATCCTACCACGGCCGACTGAGAGCACCCACTGCTGTGGCCAGGGGATCCGGTACCGGTGACACAAACACAGGCAACCTGTTGTTGAACCTCGTGGCAAATAAGTCTATTTGGGCCGGTGCCACCTGCTGCATAGAGTGGAAAACCTCTGGAAGGAGAAACCACTGTTTGGATGGTCTGGCCTAGCCTGGATAGCTTGTCTGCTACCACATTCGGCCGGCCTGGAATGTGTCGTGCTTTAGAGTCACTTGTTTCCTGGTACACCAGGTCAAGATTCTCCATAGTAGGGCACAAAGTGGGCACGACCTCATGCCTCCTTGTTTATGTATGACACTACTGTGGTGTTGTCAGTTGCTACAGGTACTATCTTGTTGAGCAAAGGTCTTGGAACTCTGTTAAGGCCAGAAAGAACTGCTTTAAGTTCTAGATAGTTTATATGCAGCTTGCTTCCCGGAGGGGACCAGGTTGCTCTTGCAAGTGCCCGTCTAAGCGAGCGCCCCACCCTTCTATTGATGCGTCTGTAATTATTTGCAGAGCATGTTTTATTGGGTGTAATGGTTGGACTATAAGTACATTGTCTTCCTTCCGCCATCATTGTAAAGGGGGTGCAAGGACCTGGGGGTTGGGATCACCTTTTCCAGTGATTCTGGGACCCTCCAGTTCTGCTTGTGATGCCTGAATGAGTCTCATATGAAGTTGGCCTACATGAACTTGCTTTTCTATAGCTGTTAGTAAGCCTATCACAGACCTGAATTCCCGGACCGGGCAAGCCGGTAGGGATAGCAATTTCAGCATTTTCTCTCGAAGGTTCTGCTACCGGTCTGGAGTCAGTCGGACCGGATCAGACCTGAGGTCGAACTGGTAGCCTACAAAATTGAAGTCTTGTTTGGGCTCCAGCTCTGATTTCTCTAAGTTCACCAGCCAACCTAGTTGCTGACACATTATTTACTAGCTCCTGTGTATGTTGGAGACAAGCCTGGTGGGATCTGGCTCTCACCAACCAGTTGTCTAGGTACTGGTGGTTCCTTAAATCCTTGTGTATGGCCATCAATTCACCTCCTTTGGTATCACGATGAACTCCAAAGGTGCTGTGGACAAACCGAAAGGCAAGGCCTTGAACTGGTATGCCCGACCTTGGATGTGAAATCTCAGGCATTTCCTGGATTGTTCTTGTATAGGTATATGGACATAGGTATCCCTCCTTCCACAATTATACTACCTAGGGTCCTGCCCCCAAGGCTTTCTAAGTTCCCAAAAAGGGCTTAGTCTGGACCCTACAGGCAGATTGTGTGCCACATTTGGGACATTTGGTATCCTGTCCCTCCGGACACTGGTCCGGTCTGGTGACAATGATCCAAGTTAACAGTCTCTCTGTTCTTATTGTGGTCCGGTGGGGCTGACACAACTTTTCACATCAATAGACTCTCTGCCCCGGGCCAGCAGCCTGCAAGGTGCAGCATTTACCAGAGCAATTGTCACTTGTGAGATGTCTGACCCCTGGCTGGACATGATGACAAACATTATTATCTCTCCAGTCAAGTCCAGCACCGATAACAGGTTGTTGAGAGGTGTGATAAGGGAAGGTTGCCTGGCAGTAGCTTGGGACACTGTCATATCACTGTCATATCCCCAAGACCACTGACTGGTCTAAGAATTCTCTGTAACCAAATTTACTTTAGGCAACTCTGTCCAGTACCAGGACTCCATACCCGGTACTTTACTGTAACCAGTAATTTTCTGTAACCGGCAAAAAAACTGGGAGGCTGGGGTCACCAATGAATTTAGACAGCTACTGGTCTATTTAGCCAGCTTTTTTTTTTTTTTATTTTTTTTTTTTTATTTTTTTTTTTTATGTAACCAGTTGGTGTGAAGTCCTGTACAGTAAGGACTGTGTAGCCAGCACCCTGTTAGTAGACTTTGTAACCGGTAGGTTGAAGCAAGTGTACAAGACTGTGTAGCCAGTACCAGTCAGTACACTCTGTAACCAGTTGTTGAAGTAAGTGTACAAGGCTGTGTACCCAGTACCAGCCGGACACTCTGTAACCCGTTGTTGAAGCAAGTGTACAAGGCTGTGTAGCCAGAACCAGCTGGTACACTCTGTACCCAGCTGTTGAAGCAAGTGTACAAGGCTGTGTAACCAGTACCAGCCGGTACACTCTGTAACCAGTTGTTGAAGCAAGTGTACAAGGCTGTGTAGCCCAGTAACAGTCGGTACACTCTGTAAACAGTTGTTGAAGCAAGTGTACAAGGCTGTGTAGGTACACTCTGTAACCAGTTATTCAAGCAAGTGTACAAGGCTGTGTAGCTAGTACCAGCCGGTACACTCTGTAACCAGTTGTTGAAGCAAGTGTACAAGGCTGTGTAGCCGGTATACTGGTGGGTACACTCTGTAACCAATTGCTAAAGCAATTTTACAACTATCTTTTGTGTTGAAATCAGCTTACTGTAGGTTTCCTCCATTAATTAA
This sequence comes from Sabellastarte sp. h YS-2021, assembly GCA_964017235.1. Classification (NCBI taxonomy): domain Eukaryota; kingdom Metazoa; phylum Annelida; class Polychaeta; order Sabellida; family Sabellidae; genus Sabellastarte; species Sabellastarte sp. h YS-2021. Next base: position 147,500,331 of record OZ024928.1, read on the forward strand.
AGTATTTCTTTAATCGCACGTCTTATTTGTAGATTTGACAGTTGCTGGGAAAGCCCTTGTGAGCTATATTTAGAAACACTTGGTGTTCGGTGTGTCCCGTGACCAGCTTGCTGGTCGGAAAGACACGCGATTGGCTGATTGGAGCTCGTCAGTTGTGGCGTTCTTTTGTGATACTTAAACATGCAAATGCGCAGTAACCTACTCATCCACAAACCCCACTACCGACAACGAAGCCGGGTCTGCAAGGCAGGGACTGGAATCACAGTAGACGTGAGTTCTGAAGAACGCACCTCCGACCTTCCTGGTCGGTGAAAACACGTGACCTGCTTCGTGATTGGTCGGAAAGACACGCGATTGGCTGACTGGAGATGACGTCAGTATTCGCGTTCTTTGTGTGATACTTTACCAGCAACTTTACAGTCCACAAAACCCCACTACCGACAACCAGGCCGGGTCTGCAAAGCAGGGACTGTAGTCACAGTAGACGTGAGTTCTGAAGAACGCACTTCCGACCTTCCTGGTCGGTGAAAACACAGACCTGCTTCGTGATTGGTCGGAAGGACACGCGATTGGCTGACTGGATATGACGTCAGAGGTCGCGTTCTTTGAACTGGCCGGTCGGCTAATGCTATAAAAGCAGAGAAGCCTGGACCAGTGCGCTCTGTAGATGTGTAGATGAAATTCATTCTTTCTTTCGTGATAAAACCAGCGAACTGGCCATCCACAACCCCCACTACCGACAACAAAGCCGGGTCTGCAAGGGAGGGACTGATATCACCTTCTATTGTGAAGTCTGTTGAACTGGAGCTTGCCGGTCGACTAATGTCAGTTCTTCTCAGCCGGCTGTGCACTCAAACCAGTGTCCTGGCCATCCACTGCCCTTACTACCGACACACGTGCCGGGTCCACAAGAGTGGGACTGAGAGTGAATTTCTTCTATGTCGTAGATATGAAGTTCTGATGAAAACACTAAATACTCGAGCTAGGCTGGTGTGACTGATGCTATACAGCAGAGAAGTCGGTACCAGTGCGCTCTGAAGATGAAGAATGCATCTTGCTTGGGGAATTCCTTCTTAACAGTGTTCAAAACTACGTAGACTGAAGTTTCCCGTGATTCTATTGTAGTGTACTAGAAAGACGTTTCTATGGTGATTGTAGCTGGAAGGTTACAGCAGGTACATTCAAACAAAAAACACGGATAGAAATACCTTGTAAGTAGTATATTCCATTATATTTCTAAATATTGTCGATCTGCCCCTAACAACACAATTGTTGAATGGGAGGAAACTAGAAAAATGGCTGCCTTCATATTTCTCGTAGATTACTGCCCTATCATCAACACTAAATTGAGTCAACTAGGGAGCGTTTCCAGCAGATTTCTTGATGTATATCCGTGCTTGATATGTAGGTAACACTTTTACAATAAATTATTTGCAATTAAGGTGTAAAATCCGTCATAATGCACACTTTTCCTTAAAATATCTGGAGATTGTTGAAAACACGTTCGTACAGTACACGCGCCAAACGAAAAAGATGCTATGACGTCAGGTTGTCTAGACAGGAAGGAAGTACGAGGCGCCATCTGGGGAGTGCACAGTACTACGGACCGGCCAGCCGGTGGAAACACAGGACGTCTTTTTCTGGCGTTTGGCGGGCCGGTCTGCGCCGACCGGATTAGCAATTGTCCATTGGATAGGAAGTATTAACGCAATAAAATTACAATTTCAATTTAAGTACATACGGTAAATGGAATTTCAATGCACTTTTGTTCAAGTTTAAGTTGTATAAAGATCCAAGTTAGGATTGTATATCTTGTTCATCAGCCAGGGTTGTAATGGGACAGACTATTAGAATTGTCACTTGTTGGAGTCAAACCAACACAGGTGACCGCTTGTGACTAGATGCCAAACTTAGTAATGACTAGTCTATTGGGGACCTTAATGAATCGCATTAATCAACTGTTCAAGGTACAAAATTCTAACCCCTTCAAGACATACACATATGTACAAATTCACAAAGTGTGAGAATGATCAAATCATTTACAACTTTTGATATGTAAGTTTTGTCAGCTTTACCTGGTTTTGGTGATCTTTCTGTCCCTGTACTCATTCAGGATGAACTCTGTGGCCTGTCCAGAGGGGTCAATGATGAGAGGGTACCTGTTAAACCTCTTGATCATGATGGCATTCTCCAGGCAAAGGTCGTCACTGGGTAAAGCATTGGCTTGCCACTTCATACGCTCATCAGCATTTGACAGGTACTGAGAAAAAATATAGACCCATGAAATTAAAGTGATTTGAAATAAATTTATCTACCATCCATTCAAGTAATATCTATTTATCCCCAATCTCACATTTAAACTATTTACTCTATCCACATTTTAACCTTTTCCTCCATCTCCCACCTTTAAGTTGGCCAGTGTAGCAGTTTCACAATGGTCACTCCTGTATGAAGCACTGATATGCTACAAGTTTAACTGATATACACAACCTTTAATATTGAAAAAAAAGTTTCACTTAGAGATTTAGGTCACCATAGCAACTTAAGTCTTGTTGGATTTTGAAACTCACTAGTGACTTTCATTTATTAATGCTCAAGGACAAGACCTATACAGCACCAGTAAACACCTGTTACTACTATCTCTTTTTAAAAAAAAAAAAAAAACCTACGAAATGTGTACAAATCTTAAATGCTAACAGTAGAAACATTTTATTCAAACTTGGGTGAATACTTACTTCAATTCTGGCAATGTCCTGCTTGAAGACAATGTTTGCCGCCTGCATATGGTTGAACCATGCCATGAAGAGACTCTGTCTCATATGCTGGTCAAAGTATCCCGCATAGGCCATGAAGGCTGCACTGAGGAGCACATCCCCTACAATGGTGGACATCTGGGCCTTGAAGGTCTGACTGCCTGCTTCCCATCTCCCTCTCTCATTACCCAGACTCTTCAGCAGAGCCACACTACGCTCCACCTAAACAGACAGTGTGTAGAGTAAGAAATCTAAAATTCGCCAGGAATCTAAAATTCGCCACCTCTAAAACCTTAGTTAATTTTATAGAGAAAATGATGTTTTTGTCTAAAAATTGGTATTTTCAGTTCAAAAAGCCTTAATTTACTATACAGTCAACAAATCTCACCACAATTCATTTATTTTATTAGTATTTTCACATGTGGCGAATTTCAGATATGTGGCTATTTTTAGATTTCTTACTCTAGATGTAAATCTAAAATGTATGTACAAAAAGTCAAAAGTATGTGTACAAAACTGCCCTCCACATACACATGCAGTGTGCAACTCTAAGTCTAAAACTTGTGCAAATGTATATGTACAAGATGAAGTTCAAATTAAACACAGTCTTCAAATATAGATTCAAATCTAAAATGTGTACAAGTCAAACGTATGAAGTCAACATTTCACTTAGACTTGGATGTGGGTCATACATAGCAATTGTCTGTCAGGTAAACTTATCTAGGCATAATAATAACAACAGTGTGCAGTTCTAAGGCAATATGAATATTATAAGGGCAATACATTCCACCCACAACAGAGTGTGCAGTGTTAAAAATCTGGAAGTAAACACTTGACTTCACAGATGACACATGGTGCACCTTTCCAAATCTAGGTCAAAAGTATGTATATAGAATAGCATTTAAACACAGTCAATTGATTTCACTGCTGCTCAATCTGCCTTTAGAGACTAAGCTGCACTGATATGATCGGTACTTCATACACTTCTTTGTACGTTGTGATTAGTCTCCGTTTCTAAGATCAGCTGTATCTCATTACATTATTCCACTGTAAGTCGACATACTGTGAGTTTTTGCACTTTTGCACATACCTTTACCTCCACTGCTTTCGACCTGCCTTTAGAGCTTAAGCCAGACTGATATGATCATTACTTCATTTACCTCCTTATACTTTGTGATGAGTCTCTCTGGTTCTACAATCAGCTTGTACATCTTCTCATTAAATCAATGTATTTAAGTCAACATTAATCCAAAGATGTTTGTTTATACCTTTCCCTCCACTGCTGCTAGATCTGCTTTGATGGCCTGAGCCTGGCTGATGAGCACTGCGTACTCCTCCTTGTATTTAGCTATGCTTCTCTCCAGCTCTCTGATTACTCTCTGCACCTCCTCATGCTTATGCTGGTTTTCCAGTGCCTCGTGTTCCAGCGACTTCAGTTCATTACGTAGCGGTTCTATGCGGTTCAGCATGTCTGAGTAGTTCACCTGAATAAATAGACATGGATATATTGACCTCAAGAAAACTCGAGCACGATAAAGTCCCTTCAGAGTAGAACTGACCATCAGCTCCTATTGGCATTGTACAAATGTAAATTCACATAAATTTTCTAATATTCAAATTCTATACCAGAATAAATCAACAGCTGCACAATCACAAACCATAATTCATGTCTAGTTTTAAAGCTGGTGCACCATATTAAAATAAGTTCATTGCATCAAAGGCTTTTACATTTCATGCAAAACTTTGATGAGATCAACTATTCCTGCTATTTTCTTGTGAATTTCTCACTAAGCTCTATTGTTTTGAAACAGTGATAGAATTAAAATTTTATCACAGCACTGCTGTAACAGTTTTATACCTGTGCAATGGCCCACTTGACCATAGGTCCACAAGCCTGGCTGGCCCTGTTCACCTTCTCAAAGTTGTAGTCTGGGTTTGTCAGATACTTTGTCTTCATCTTCTGACGAATGTCATCCCTTACAAAAAGATGTGGAAACTTTGTATATGTATAAAGAGCCACAAACTTTATCAATGCTGATACCAATATATACAGTTAAAATATGTTACAGCAGTAACAATGTAAAAAATAGCATCAGAGATGCCCGTACCCCACAGCCTGGGGAAATAGTTTTCAACACCATCAGATATAGAAGTAGTGAAACAGTACGCAGATTAAGATACTTTCAGAGCAGTGTCAGTGTCCAAATAATGTTTAAGTTGAGAAAATAACATCTAAGAGAAAGAAACTGCATGTAAAGATTAAGTATTAAAACAGGACAATTCAGTTAACTAAAAATTATGAAGCTTTAAGACTTTTGATATTCACTTGTATGGTCGAATTATGGTTTGCAAGTTTTGAATATTACCCATACATACAGATGTGGCAACACATGCTTTTTTGTGGAGTTTGGGCAAACCCTGTGGCTCACTTGATGCAATACCATCTGTTACAATGGGAAGTTGCAAAAGTAAAACAGTTAATGAATTCTAATATGACTTTAACAGTGCTTAATCTACAAAAGACACCCAAAGGCGCAACAACCAAGATTCAAGTAAAAGATATAAGAGATATGAGAGAGATAAAATAGTATTAGATATCCCTGTAGAGATAAAATAGCATCAGATATGCAAGGTCAAAGGTCAAATGCAGGTCACACCATGACGTTGCACACATATAACACCCGATCAATGTCCCTACCAAATATCAACTTCCAACCACCTTATGGTTTCCGAAATATAGCCCAGACAAGGCATTATAGGTAAAGGTCACTACAGCAAGGTCAAAGGTCAAATCAAGGTCACACCATGACGTTTTACATCTACACCCTCTAACCAATGTCCCTACCAAGTATCAACTTCCTACACCGTACAGTTTCTGAGATATAGCCCGGACAATATTTTATAGGTCAAGGTCACTACGGCAAGGTCAAAGGTCAAATCAAGGTCACACCATGATGTTGCACACCTACACCCCCTAACCAATGTCCCTATCAACTTCCTACACCTTACGGTTTCCAAGATGTAGCCCAGACAAGATTTTATAGGTCAAGATCACTACGGCAAGGTCAAAGGTCAAATCAAGGTCAGACCATGACGTTGCACACCTACACCCACTAACCAATGTCCCTACCAAGTATCAACTTCCTACACCTTACGGTTTCTGAGATATAGCCCGGACAAGATTTTATAGGTCAAGGTCACTACGGAAAGGTCAAATCAAGGTCACACCATGACGTTGCACACCTACACCCCCTAACCAATGTCCCTACCAAGTATCAACTTCCTACACCTTACGTTTTCTGAGATATAGCCCGGAAAAGATTTTATAGGTCAAGGTCACTACGGCAAGGTCAAATCAAGGTCACACCATGACGTTGCACACCTACACCCCCTAACCAATGTCCCTACCAAGTATCAACTTCCTACACCTTATGGTTTCTGAGATACAGGCCAGACCATGGGTGAAATCAATACCTGACAGCCCTTAATGGCTGTGGGGTAAAAATGAACACCATAAATATGCTTTTTAATGTTAAATTTTAATGAATTCTTGCAATTTTTAAAGTGAAATACTTGACCAGTTACACTGGGAATAACAGGAGTATCTCTGAATTCTCTGATTTCATAATTTTAACATATTTTTAAAGATGCAACACACATGTACAATGTGTTGTTTTTTTACGAAATTACTGAGCTACAAAATTTATAGTACAACATGGTGTATTATTGAAACTTTTTGAACTGAAAAAAGTCCTACATTCTGGCAAGGGAAGTAATTATTGGTAAATTAATTATCTGTCAAAAGAGAAAAGCATGGCTGATGGATACATCTGTGACAAAACAATGTGAAGAGAAATCTAAATATGTGTAGAGTAAGAAATCTAAAATTCGCCACATATCTGAAATTCGCCACGTGTGAAAATACTAATAAAATAAATGAATTGTGGTGAGATTTGTTGAATGTATAGTAAATTAAGGCTTCTTGAACTGAAAAATACCAATTTTTAGACAAAAACGTCATTTTCTTCATAAAATTAAGTAAGGTTTTAGAGGTGGCGAATTTTAGATTCCTGGCGAATTTTAGATTTCTTACTCTATATGTTGAACTGTTAAAATAAGCTCTTGAAATGTATACTTAAAACATTTACCTGGAAGTATTTTACTTATAATTCGAGAAAAATAAATAAAAAGAAAAAAAAAAAAGAGTCTTTAATAGTTACTGAAAAAGAATAATAATTAATAGAAGACATTCATCACACTATGAGATCTTAAAAGGGGGTGTACATGAGACAAATGAAATTATAATGAAACTAGATTGGGCCAACTCGGCGCCAACATATCCCCAGACAGGTCATCACTCACGCCACAGGTTTTGATCGGGAATTTTTAAAAACATAATTACCCATTATTATATGAACTTCAGCACATCAATCTACTCTGTTTATATCTTCCAAGGAAGATGGTGTATCCCCAGACGCCGAATACATAACTCAAATTATATTTTCAATCTTCCTGCAATGATAACTCTAAACCTATTTTCAAAGTATTTAAATGATTGATGATTGAATGTCCATTCTAAAATAATAATCCCAAAAGAGCATATCTGTTTCTATATTTGTTGACAAATAAAATATTATTTTTAACTCAACTCATCATACTTTTCAATCTTCCTTCAAAGTATTTAAATGATTGATGATTCAATGTCCATTCTAAAATTCATAATCCCAAAAGCGCATATCTGTTTCTATATTTGTTCACAAATAAAATATTATTTAAAAAAAAATTATTTATATTATTATTTTATTATATTATTTTTAGAATTTGCAAATTGTTTTCAGTTATTCATTTCCTCTATACCTATATATGTGGTCCATATATATGCAACCTAAATATGTGACACAATCTCAGTTCTGACTCCCCTTTGTGTTATATGTAATGAAGCCCACCACCTCCCACCCCCACCCCTCTCCCCTTCTCCACACCTCTCTCACTATTACACAAGATCTGCAACCCAATTGAGTTCTTTGTTTCTCATCTGATATCATTAAATACCTTTGTTTATTTAGTGTCACTCAATATAGCTGGAGGTCCCAGAGGTGGGTGGGGGGAATCCGGGTGGGGGATGTGGGTTGAGCATAATGGTAAACAAACAATCTATATAAAAGGGGTACTCAAATACAAAAAGAATTGAGAATTTTAAGTATGTGATTATCAACTGAAATGAGTTCATAACTGTAGGAGCTGTGCCAAAATTAACTGAGGCAAGTTGAATAAAACTGGGCTAGTTGAGGGTTAAAAATCCCCTAGTTTTACTACATAAGGATATAATTTCATTAATATTGGGACTTAAAGCTCACTTAAAGTGTCCATTTTGTCTACTTCAATATGTTTCACCAGTTTCATTTTAAAAAGTGAAAAACTCAGCAAGCAGAGGTGGGTGGGGGGAATCCGGGTGGGGGATGTGGGTTGGGACTTAGTTTAGTTTATTAGTTTATTATAGTGACATGTATTATGTTGACAAGGATTATACAAAAACTATTGAAGTAATACCCAGCCCTATATGGGCTTATAAGTCACTTTAAATAGAGAGTTAATAACAAACAGAGCAAACATATTTTGAGGTAAGATACAGTAAATAAAGACAGCAATTCAATACATAAAAATTAACAATATAATTTACTTTTTCTTTCTTGCCACAAATCAAAAATAAAATTAATAACCATATTGACATTCATATGAGTTAATACCCTTGATAATTGATCTATTAATAATTCAGATTTATCTATATTTAAAATTTTGAAATATTTGATACGAATCAGCTCTAAAGCTGGACAAACACAAACAAAATGTATCTCATCTTCTACATCTTTTTTACACAGTTTACATGTTCTCTCAAAGAGATGGAGTGCTACAGCAAAAATGGTAAACAAACAATCTATATAAAAGGGGTACTCAAATACAAAAAGAATTGAGAATTTTAAGTATGTGATTATCAACTGAAATGAGTTCATAACTGTAGGAGCTGTGTCAAAATTAACTGAGGCAAGTTGAATAAAACTGGGCTAGTTGAGGGTTAAAAATCCCCTAGTTTTACTACATACGGATATAATTTCATTAATATTGGGACTTAAAGCTCACTTAAAGTGTCCATTTTGTCTACTTGAATATGTTTAACCGGCGTTTAACCAGTTTCATTTTAAAAAGTTAAAAACTCAGCAAGCAGAGGTATAACACACAAAAATAAGTTCTTAAAAGACTAAGATAGCCATAACATTATTAATATTCAAAATGTAAATAGACAGGCATTTCCTTTTAAAAATTCAAAGATTTCAGCTCTATAACCCACATAGTTTGACAGTTACTGGGCTTTAAAGTGGCATAATGTCCATAAATTGGGTTTCTGTGGGCATTTTACAATTGTTAAAGAGACCTTAGCAATTAAACTACAGATCTGAAACTTTTTGGGGGACATACATAACAAACAAAAATTATATATAATACAGTTTAAGACTTGTCACACTAAGCATTTCCAAATAACAGGGCAAAATACGGAAAAAATGTCCAAAAAGGCACTTGGGCGAGTGTCTATGGCCCTCATACACAGGTTAAATGTCTACTAAAAACCTTGATTTTCGCCATATGTAAAAAGGACATAATAATGCATTCCCAGATGGGATTTCAGCTCCATCAATCACATAGTTTAACAGTCACAGGGCTTAAAGGTGGCAAAAAGTCCAAATATTGGGTCTCTGTGGGCCTTTTAGAGATCTCGATGTGGCTTTCAAATTAAAGCTTCAGACTTAAAATTTGTTACATACTAAGATTACACATAGAATATGTATCTAATAAAGTTTGAAACTTCTCAGACTTACCATTTCCAAGTTACAGAGCAAAATATGTGAAAAATGTCTTAAAAGGGTCACTCAGGTGGGTGTTTAAGGTCCTCATACACAGGTTAAATGTCTACTTGAAGCCTTGATTTTTGGCACATGTAAAAAGAACATAATAATGTATTCCCAGATGAGATTTCAGCTGTATCAGTCACATAGTTTAACAGTCAAAGGCCTTAAAATTGGCAAAAAGTCCAAATACTGGGTCTTTATGGGGCCTTCTAGAGACCTAAATGTGGCCTTCAAATTAAAGCTTCAGACTTAAAATTTGTCACATACTAAGATTACACATAGAATATGCATCTAATACAGTTTGAAACTTCTTAGACTTACCATTTCCAAGTTACAGGGCAAAATATGTGAAAAATGTCTAAAAATGGTCACTCGGGTGGGGATTTATGGTCCTCATACACAGGTTAAATGTCTTCTTAAAGCCTTAATTTTTGGCACATATATAAATAACATACTAATATCTTCCCAGATAGGATTTGAGCTCTATCAGTCACATAGTTTGACAGTCACAGGGCTTAAAAGTAGCAAAAAGTCCAAATATTGGGTCTTTGGGAGCCTTTTAGAGACCTCAATTTGACCTTCAAAATTAAAGCTTCAGACTTAAAATCTGTTACATACTAAGATTACACACAGAATATATATCTAATACAGTTTGAAACTTCTCAGACTTACCATTTCCAAGTTACAGAGAAAAAGATGTGAAAAATGTCTTATAAGGGTCACTCGGGTGGGTGTTTATGGTCCTGATACACAGGTTAACTGTCTATTAAAGGCCTAAATGTTGGGGCACATATAAGAAAACACATAGATATATTCCCAGATGATATTTAACTTAGATGAGAGACATAGTTTTAAAGCTACAGTGCTTGAAAGTGGCAAAAAGTGCATAAATTGGGTCTCTGTGGGCACTTTTGAGACCTTAAGTCGACCCCTTTGGGTAAACCTACAGCCCTAAAATTTTCTACAGACAAGGATTACATATCAAAGTTATACCTAGCACAGTTTGAGACTCATCAGAATTACCACTTCCAAATTATAGGGCAAAATATGTGAAAAGTATAGCAAAAAATCCCTAAGTGGGGGTATTTATGGGCCTCAAAGACAATTTTCTCCTCAACTTAAAGTCGTGATTTTCGGCACATGTACTAAGAACATATTAATGTGTTGTCAGGTAAAATTTCAGCCAGCTGAGCATCATAGTTTGTGACCTACAGGGCTCTAAGTGGCCAAAAGTCCAATTTCTGACCTTAAGGTGGCCATAAGTTCTTTTTTACTGGGAGTTTAAGGTCACCTTAAAATAGGGATCTTCCTTTGGGCACCCTTAACATGTGTACCAAGTTTGAAAAAAAAATATTAATTTGTTTTTGAGTTATCGCGTCCACAAGGAAATTTCTACGGCGGCGGCGGCGGCACGACGGACCTGAATCCAATATATCCCCGACTTTCGTCTGGGGATATAATTAAATTAACAAAAGAAACTACCACAAGCAAGGTAAGAAAGAGGGAAAATCATAATTATATGAATGACCATTTCAAAACATACAGGTCACTATATAATCATTATGATGTTACAACACCACATGAAAAACCAAACCAAAGTTAATTATACTTTCTAGTTGCTATTAAATTGCGAGTAATTACAGTGGCACATACATCAATTATAAATTAAAGCATTTGAAACATGTAATATACACTAGATATACTTGTACACAGTTAACAAGCATTTAATATACTGTGGGTGAGGCAAATCACTCCAGTAGCACTCACGCAATGTCATCCGTGGAGAAATTGACAATAGTGCTAATGAAGTTATCCCGCACTATGACAGATCGGATGGTTTTCCAGTCGATGGCATTTTCACCCAGTAAGAGGCAAATGGACTCCAGCGCCTGTTTTACTGGAGCTGGCGGGTTGGCCATGGATCGCACTTCCACCAGATGCTGTTTCTTGATGCTTTTCACCGCTAACAAGGGTACAAAGGTCAAAGGTCACAGTGGGGGTTTTACCTTTCTTTTACCAGCTAAATTTACATCAGGTTCTCTGTGCATCCAACATGCTGTGATGAACATTTGAACCCACTAACACAGAGAGGAGCTTCAAGTGATCAATACCGGCGCAAAATAGAAAGTCTTTTCAAAAATGCTTCAATTCTAGCTAAAAGTTCAGGTGAGATCGCCTTTTCCAATGCTACATCATATATTGGCACAGATAATATGAATGGTTGGGATGGTATTAACCGAGAGAAAAGTAAAATGTGGTAGAAGTAGAAATTTGCCATTAAGGCTCCCGTACTAATCACTTTTTTAAACACTTTCTAAGCAGTATTTTGCAGCATTGTATAATGGTAAACCTGTCCACTGGACCATTCCTGGATGTCTCGTATGGTTTTTGGGAGGCAAGTATGATGGGCTGCTCTAGAAACCCTGATTCTGGAATGTTATAATTAAACCCACACTCTCACTCGCACAAATTAAAACAAACGGGTTATGCAGACATAAATGTGCTGTAAAGACAATAGGATTATATAGCATGAAATAAATAAAACATTAGGTGGGTGTTATACAGACAGCTAGACATCAAGACATACAGAAATCTAGTCTTGCCTCTGACAGTACATAAAGCACTTACGTAATGTACTCAGACTTGAAATTGACAATGGATGAAATAAAATTTTCCCTCATGATAACACTGCGCATGGCTTTCCAGTCAAGGTCAGACTCGCCCATAAGATCACATATAGATTCCAGGGCTACTTTGACTGCCACTGGGGGAGAGGGCAGGGATCTGACTTCCATCAACTGTTGTCGTTTGATGCCTCGTACAGCTGTAACGTATAATTTGCATGCAGTGATATAAAGCACACACACAACCACTTGTTAGATGGGTGGAGGGAGGACTCGACTTCCATCAGATATGGCCACTGCTATTTAACACCTGAATGTAGTACACATGAACAACATGCACAGATTTCAGGGTGGGAATAGGGACTGTAAATTCACCCCCTGCTGTCGTCTGCAAAATATATCAGCATGCAGTAAAACACATAGTGAGTGAAGACCTTGGAGAGTTAAACTTGGGCGGGGGGCCAAGTGCTGCCATGCACCAGTTGATGCCTGGTACAGATAGAATAGATAAGTCATTACCATATTTTCAAACAACAAATGCTTGGAAGGTCTAGGTATCTCATGATGCAATAACTCTTGCAAAGCACAATAAACAAAGCAGACATTAACAAAAAGATAAAGAACTGTACAAAAGTAAAACTAGGTCATATGAATGAGTAAATGTGACTTCAGATTTATGTTATGAAGCTATATAAACTGTCCCTCAGATGAAAATGAAATAAACATAATCTAATGTAACAAAAATATATCAAATAATAAATTTATATACAACATATAATTAAGAATAAAAACAACATACAAAGTGTAACAAATTTTATTGTAATTTAACTTTTTGTAAGTTAAATACTTACCTTATCCTCACAAATGCTTACTTGGTTTTGTGGAGGCAAAACGCGGCGACCAACAAGAATATTTAAAAATTATTCTTGTTCGAGAGGTGAACCTCGTAGTTAGTGATAGGTGCGCATGCGCACAACACATTGTCGGTTGGACTTTGTCGAGAGATCCTCATTTAATTTTTGGTCCCCTATGAAAACAAACTTGTGAGGGGAGGAAGGGTGGGTCTGTCCTTGTGAGGATAAGGTAAGTATTTAACTTACAAAAAGTTAAATTACAATAAAATTTGTTACATTTTATTGCGTAAAATAGCCTTACCTTATCCTCACAAATGCTCGATTCCAACCATAACAGGAGGAGGGGTTTGTTTTGCAACCTCCCTGTTAATAGATTACGGGGTTCACCATGAAAGCATTTGATGGAGAGGATAAGATAAGCTTAAGTATGCTACAACAGAATTTTCCATTACTGTAAAATATCTGTAAAGATAAGTAATGATAGGTAACCTCATGAATATTCATGATGTACTGTCGTAGTTGACACTTGTCCAATGTAGCATAAAGTTGTCCTATATCTAAACCATCACCCATAACGGTGTGGTGGGGAATGGCTTCCTGGGTCCCTCGAACTGGGAGCTATCATCCAGCAAGAAGGCACCCCAAGCTGGCTTCTGTGTTTTACAAAATACAATCATGAGGCCATCTGCCACAGAAGAAGACATATCTCCATACAAGATACTGGTATGGAAGGAAAAGTAAAGTATATAAGCCATATGAAATACTCAAGAACATACTCAAAGCCAATCACATGCTGAGCAGAAACCACTGGGCCTAATTGTAATCTGTTTGATCTGTGAACTGCCAAGACACATAGCTTAAAAGGTAGAAAACGTGTTGTGGCTCTTCCAATGGCAGGAGCCTAAAATCTGCTCTAGAGACACCCATCCTTGAATACTAAAGAAGCAGACATGGACCTAACATCATGGGCCTTAACCTGTAGGTCCTGTGTATCAAAATTGGATGACTGATAAGCCAATAAGACAGTCTGTCTGATCCAAGAAGAGATAGTAGATCCCATGAGACCTCTGTCAAAGCCTTCCTTAAAGGACATAAACAAGAGATACTTCCCTTCCTTAAAGCACTAGTTCTGTCTAGATAGTATCTAAGTGCTCTGACAGGGTATAAAGCCATATCCTCAGTCAAGGTTGAGCTGGAATGACCACCGGTTTTAGCGAATCTGGGCAATCTGAAGCCAACTGATTCTTTGCTAAGAAGGCAGGAGAAGGAGAAATAGTGATCTCCTTCCAGTGAGGTTTATGCCTGAGGGAAGAGAATGTCCAAGCGTGCACCCCCCCCCCTTCTTTTGCCAGCTGCCAAAGTCATCAGGGAAGCAGTCTTGAAAGTCAAAATCTTAAGCCTTGCATCCTTCAAAGGTTCAAAAGGAGCCTTAGTCAAAGACATAAGAACCAAAGATAGGTCCCAAGAGGGAAAACCCCTATTTAGAATGGGTTTGTCCCTGTAAAAGCTTGCAAGGAGTCTATTTAAGTGCAAACTCTTGCCTATTTCCTGGCCAAAAGGTCCCAAATGGTCAGCTATTGCAGTTCTGTAGCCAGCAATTGTGGCAGGCTTCAAATTTTTGACAGTAAACAAATGGTTCAAAAATTCTGCTATGTCTGAGATAGAAGGCTCTGTGCTGACCACCGTGTTCTGTTGGCACCAGAGTTCAAAAATGGACCACCTTGACTCATACAATCTTCTAGATGAGGGTCTTTGAGGTGCCTTAATTCTATCTGCCACCTGCTCAGAGAATGATTCAAGTGATTCTGAGTGGTGTCTAGGTGCCAAACATGCAGATTCAGATACAGGAGATTCTGATGGAACTTCTGACTGAACGGTTGTTTTAACAGATGAGGCCATTGAAGTAGTTGTAATGGGGTTTTGGTTGACAGATTCACTAGATCCCAAAACCAATGCATTCCGGGCCACCCTGGTGCTACTACTATCATCTTGCACCTGTAGGTGTTTATCTTCTGTATGACTTTTGGTATGAGTGCTACAGGATAAAAGGCATAGCCGTCCAGACCCTCCCAGGAGATGTTCAATGCATCTATGTTCATAGCATTTGCATCTGGGACTGGTAAGACATAGATTGGTAGTTTGTGATTCAATTTGGTGGCAAACATGTCCACCATTGGTTTGTGCCAAACTTTGCAAATTAGGCTGAATATTTGAGGATGAAGAAACCACTCTGTCTAAATTATTTTGTCCTTCCTGGAGAGACTGTTGGCTATAACATTGAGGCAACCCTGGATGAGTCTGGCTCTTATGAGAATGTTCCGAGGATTGCAGTAGGCCAAGATGCGCCAAACCAGAAGACACATGTCCCATGAGTGTGTTCCCCTTTGTTTGTTCAGATACCTGACCACAGTGGCATTGTCTGTTGCTATCAAAATTATTTTACTCAGAATTTGGTTCTGAAAGTTCTTTAAGGCCAGGAACACAGCCTTTAATTCTAGGACATTGAAATGTAAAATTTTCTCTTGACTTGTCCAAGTGCCACTGACTGTCAGATTTTCTAAATGAGGTCCCCAACCCTGGTTTGATGCATCTGTGAAAATAAGGGTATTGTGTTCCTGTGGATGTAAAGGACAACCCTTTCTTAAATTTTTTGGATCTTTCCACCACTGAAGATAACTTTTCAGAAGATTTGAAACTGGAATCTTCAGGTCTGGAGACTGGGGATATTGCCAATGTGTCTTCAGGTACCACTGAAAAGGACGTATGTGGAGCCTGCCCATTGGTATTGTCTTTTCTAGAGATGCTAACACACCTATCAGGGACATTAATAGTCTTGGAGTAGTTTGTGATATGACCTCCATGTCCTGAACAGCTTTTTCTAGAATTTTCAACTTCTTTTCGGTTGGAAAGACTTTTCCTTGTATCAAATCGAAATGGTAACCCAGAAAGTCGATTTTTTTGTGTAGGTTCGATCTCTGATTTTTCGAAGTTTATCACAAAGCCGAGTTCTTGAATCGTATGGATGAGTTCTTTTGTCTAGAGGTGACACTGGTGTCTGGTATTTGCTCTTAACAACCAGTCGTCCACCTATTGGTGAACTAGAATTCTGCGAGACTGAAGAATGATCGTTGCTTCTTTAACAATCCGCGTGAACTATAGGGGTGCAGTCGCCAACCCCAATGGCCGTGGTTTGAACTGATACGTTTGTTTGTCTACATGGAAACATAGCCAATGTTGAGAATCTGGGTGTACGGGCACGTGAAAGAACACATCTTTCAGGTCTATCAAAACTAGCCATTCGCCTTTTATGACCGAGTTTCTGATTATCTCTGCTGTCTCCATTTTAAAATTTGGAACTAGCAGGCATTTGTCCAGGACACTGAGATCTATCACAGGACGCCATTTATTGCCGGGTTGTGGTACAAGAAATAATCTGCTGAAAAACCTGGAGTTGTGCAATCCTTGAGGTAATAAATTGGTTTATGTGCTTTTTTGAAGCATTTGCGACACTCTTAGGTAGCCATGTTTTTCCCTGTCTGTAACCGCTTTAAATTATGGGATGTACAGACATGGGCAGATTCTAAGGCTGCAACGATTCTTCAGTTACTCGGAAACGAAACGATTCAGTTCAATACTCGAGGCAAGAAAAGTGAACCGGGTCTTCGAAAACAACTAAACGTAGAAGTAAAATCTACTACAAAATTCAATTTTTTTCTTTAAATATATTAATATATTTATATCTTTTACTAATATAAGGCATTTCCATTTCAGTATTTTATATTTTAACTATTTGCAAACTTTAGTTCTTTGTGTAACAACGTTTTATAAGACGGCATTTTATTCTAACGTATTTCGAAGACGCCTCAAATCTCGCAATATAAAGATGGTTAAAGTTTCTATATTTTGCATTATAAATGCGTCTTTTCACTAAAATTCAATAAATTATCAAAATTCTTTACTGTTGTGTGGTTTCTAACCATTTAATAAGGCATGGTATGTCAAAATATGAAGCAGTTTATTTCGTGGGCGATAATCAAGCGATTAACCGAGTCCGAGTCGATTCTTATAAAACGAGGAATCGAGGCGCATTTTCGGGCTCGCTTGCAGCCCTAGCAGATTCGACTGGAATATTATTCGATAAGCCGTCTCAAGAATTGCACAACCCTTGTATTAGGTATGGAGATCTGTCGAAACTGGCCATTAACCTTTTGTGACCGTGTTTCTTTATAAAAATTCCATTTCACAGCTGGGAGAGACGTATGCATGTTCAGGACACAGAGATCCCCACTGGCCAATGATATTGTAAGATGCAAAGAAAATGACAGGAATGGTCATCTATCCACGCACTAACCTTGCCCAATGCTGATTAACTTCCTTGAATAGACTAAACTTCTCGTGCAGGCTGTCAGTACTTTACATTTTATAAAGCACATAACACACCAACGATCCATGTCTTGACAAAAGCAAATGTATCCATCTAAAACAAGCAGCATTGTGTCAGATATGATAGAGGAAACTATTTTACTGAGAAAATCCTGCGACTTGTAGTCTATTACAGAAGAAATTCTGTGTAAATAACATAATAAATGCAACACAATATTTTCAGCAGCATGGTGGATTGTTTCCTGTCTGTAGCACCTGCAGTAGAGCCACATGAAAGGGGAGTTTTGATTGGACGGCTACAAAGCACCCATTCAAAAACTGCACAACTCTGAGATGGCAATAATATTTTCATATAACATAGCTATTTATACGTATTTCTTCTACTACACCAGAATCCCCATTTCATTGAGGATAATGGTGGGAAAACTTATGTTATCTTCTCTGTAATGAACTATGAATAGAAGAACTAGTAAATGGTCCCCAAGCCAGTTGTAGATTTAACACAAGGCAATGGAGGAATGTAACTGTCTTGATGCCTGGTTAATAAGGTGATGGCAAACCTTGATAAAACCTCTGTAGTAGTAGATCTTCTAGGACTGACTGTTTTCCAGGCTACAGGAAAACTGTTAAATACTGTTATGGTAGAGTACTATTGAACTCCACTATGAAAGCAATTTGCGTTTCTTAGAGGGGAAGAGCCTTCAGATAATGAATATTTTACTGCTGACCTTCTTCATAAACTTCACCAGGACTTCAATGAGGGGCTTCCCATTAGAAGCACTGATAAATGTTTTGGAATCAAGATGAATGGTCATCTTCTTTGTTTTCACCAAGTGGAGAAGCTACCAGCCTTCTGGAGGTTTAATTACTGACCCCAGAAAACGAATTTAAATCTGCCCAGCTATCAGATCTTAACATCATATGGTGTTGTAGAAGAAACCTCCAGTAGATCTTCTAGACAGTTTTTCAGTCGCAGGAGACCTCTTAATACTGTCATCAGGAAAATGTGGCCAGTTCAAAGACTTCTGTTGGACATCCCTCATACATGAAGAGGTAGATAGCTTGAACCAAAAAATCGAAGAAACTTCTGCAGTAGATCCTCTACCAAAGACTGTTTTTACAGCCAAGGGGGATCTAAAAATGCTGTCATGGGATTACACAACCCTCAGCATGAAAAATTGTACTTCTGTAGAATAGGAAGTCTAAAACTTCTTTCTCCTTGGTTGGAACTCTATGAATTCCGAAAGAATGCATCTGCCGTTTAAGAAATGGGCAGAATGTTAAAAGAATTCACGTGTTGCCTCCTCGACGACCAAAAATTGAATGAGGATCTCTCGACAAAGTCCAACCGACAATGTGTTGTGCGCATGCGCACCTATCACTAACTACGGGGTTCACCTCTCGAACAAGAATAATTTTTAAATATTCTTGTTGGTCGCCGCGTTTTGCCTCCACAAAACCAAGTAAGCATTTGTGAGGATAAGGTAAGGCTATTTTACGCAATAAAACTTGCAGATTTGAGTAATCTCAAAAGCAACACATAACAAATGAAGAATGACACATCATCAAAGTGATACTGGAGACAAAATCCACAAAATATTCATGGAGATGCACATATATATGACGATAAGAAAGCTCAACAGACAAGTGCTGGTAATCGTACGTCAGCAACATTTGACCACGACACTTTCCCCCCACACTTACGCCAGGGTCTCAGTATCGAAGCTGACAATGCTGGGTATAAAGTTCTCTTTCATTATGAGCTGCCTGAGGGTTTTCCAGGCCAGGTCCTTTTCACCGAGGAGTGTACAGATGGACTCTAGAGCCATTCTCACGGCAGGGGGAGGGCTCGGCAGTGAGCGAACCTCCACCAAGTGTTGCTTCTTGATTCCCTTCACCGCTGCATGAGTGAGGCAAAAGTAGGGGTATTTGTACAGATAACTCATCCTCATATTTCACCACAAGTTGGGGCCAGCAGACAATTTTACAAGGGACAAGTCAGCAGAGCTGGTATCTTAGTAAAGTCCATTTTATTAAAATATCGACATATTTCACCTGGCAATGTTATCATACAAAATGGTGAGGATAACAATATCCTGATGAAACTTTAACCCTTTTTATTCTGTATTTTACTTTTTTTATTGTTGTTATTATTTAAAGCAATTTGAAACGGTGTGCATTCTTAAAAAGTTAAAATTTTCTTCCCTGTTTGAGCCAATTGCTGGATGATACCATGGGAGCTCTGTTTACATACTGTATCAAGCTAGAAACATACTACCTTATGTTCACTCAAAATTAGGTACAAGGCTTTTTACAACTCAAAAGTATTTGATGTGGTCATTTTATCCCATCCAATAATATTGCATTGTAAAAACCTAAACATTATCAACTGGGACAACCTGCAAAGAGGAAAACAGTTAATCCAAGCATTCTGTAACAAGAACACACACAACAGTTCTAACTTCTCTGCTGAGTCTATGTACATGCTATGTACAATTCAGGCATCTGCTGAAACGTGTGCATCACTCAACCAAGGCTAAACTTTCTATACGTTTTATACAACTGGAACAAACTGTCTACTGAAACTATAGTAAACTGCACTTAAACCCTCTGGAAGAGAATCAGTGAAGCAGACCTAAATGAAATACAAAGAAAACTTCTGGGTAACAAAATTTACATATGGATGAAATTGATCAAAGTATTGGAAATTGTTTTAACGGCGATATTTACTTCCCCCCTCCCCCTTCCCAGGGATGTGACCTAAAAGGGTTTATGTCCAGTTTCAATGTAAGTCTTTGCACCTAAAATATCACAAGCCTCAAATCTGCTTAGGTTGTAGAAAATCAAATTCTTTAAAAAAGATTTTAAAAAATAAAGCTGATATATAGTAAGAAGAGTTGCCTCTTCTAAATTAGATCCTGAAAATTATTGGAACATTATTGTGAACCCGATATGCTCTTTGAGTGATTTGACTTTTTAAGGCTTCATAGCAGGCTGAAAAGCTGTGGTATTCCATGCCAGATAGTCACTGGTGCAGAGACTTTGTGTGGAGATTGATACCATATGAAGGAATTTTTAAACTTGATCAGAATTAAAACAGTTTGGAATCATGTATATGTTTGGCTTTAAAAAATTTCAGTATATTTGTAAAGCCACTGACAAAATGGATCAAAATAACTTTCAAATGATCATACATAGGTCAGTGAAGAATTAATCAGTAAAAATTCAATCATACTTCATTCCACTGATAAATACAAATCTAAAACATATAGAACAGCTCTGAAAAGAAAATAGCATCAGAGATGCCCGTACCCCACAGCCTAGGGAAATATTTTTAACACCATGAGATACAGAAGTACTGTATCAGTACAAAGTTCAGGATACTTTCAGAGCACTGTCAGTTATATAAAGGTCCAAACAATGTTTAAATAGAGAAAATAATGTCTAAGAGAAAGTTAATGCATGTACTCTTTATCTACATCTGGCATGGCCAAATTATGGTTTAGATGTTTTGAATATTGCCATGCATACAGAAGTGGTAATACATTCAATGAATGCTTATGTGTGGTGTGGGAAAAAAATCTGTGGCTCACTTGATGAAATTCCATCTATTACAATGGGAAGTTGTAAAAGTAACCAATGTCCCTACCAAGCATCAACTTCCTACACCTTACGGTTTCCGAGATATAGCCCAGACAAGATTTTATAGGGCAAGGTCAAAGGTCAAATCAAGGTCAGACCATGACGTTGCACACCTACACCACCTAACCAATGTCCCTACCAAGTATCAACTTCCTACACCTTACGGTTGACGAGATATAGCCCGGACAAGATTTCCAAACTCAAGGTCACTACAGCAAGGTCAAAGGTCAAATCAAGGTCAGACCATGACGTTGCACACCTACACCCCCAACCATATCCCTACCAAGTATCATTTCCTACACATTACGGTTTCTGAGATACAGTCTGGAAAAACTTTTTCCCCCCACCCACCCACCCGGACACCATGGGCGAAAACAATATCCTGACAGCCCTCCAGGGCTGTGGGGTAAAAACTGCTCCGAGTGGAAAAAAAAAATCATTCGAAAATTGTCACCCAAGATAAACTGTAGCTCTATATATACACGCACACACAAAGGGAGGAATGAAAAAAAATAAAGAAATGTAACAGCAAAAACCAGTTTTGACAGACAGTATTCAGTCAAGCCGCCTGTGACTTACGACATGTTATCGGTGTCAAAGTTGACAATAGTGGGGATAAAGTTGTCCCTCATGATGACTTGTCTCATGGCTTTCCAGTCCAGTTCAGTCTCACCAAGCAAAGTACAGATGGATTCCACGGCCAGTTTGACCATTGGAGGGGGATTAGGCAGGCGCCTCACCTCCTGTAAGTGCTCCTTTTTAATGGACTTCACAGCTGGTAGAGACCCACAAAATTTCATTAATGGTTGGATGAATCAATCAGTTGTTAGAATGTATAAAATGAACCTGTAGTATTTTAACACTTTAGTGGATAGGTTAAAATTTGGGTTTTCAGCTCAGTTTCGACAGCTCCTATCAGAATGCGCCCTCACTAAATCCCATATTGGCCTAACATGAACTCGCAATAGCAGAAGTGCTGAAGATTTGCTAAAATACTAGGAGTGTGACCGAGTAGTTGATGATCGAAAAATGAGACAACTTTCATGAAAAGTCAATGTATTGTCGACAATTTTGGCAAATTAATGTAAAAACAGTGAATATGTAAGGTACTCAGTTATCGCTACATGTAAATGGAATGTCAGAGGATCTGTGTCTAGCAGTTGGTAAATAGGTTTGCAATTTATTGTCTTACACACTACTTCAAATAAATAAAGGTTCAAGATGTTATCAAGGACCATAAAATACTGAGGCTTCAGTCAACTTCAGCCAAATGTAAGAACACATGAAACATACAAGGATATCTTCAAAATGTTCAAAACTATGTCCATTATTTCTCAAATCTGTATCCATGATTCAACTTTATTGATTCAAATACTCACTTTTATCTCAAAATTCTTATGATCTTGTGTTAAAGTTTAAGGACAAATACTTGCGAAACACAACATTCAAAAAACTATGTATTACAAAACACTACACAGTTTTATTGTAATACACTGCACATTTTTATTTTTCCTTTGAGTAAAAGATTGTAAGATTTGCTGAAGTACATCTTCTCTTTTGCATGTAATCCTCAATTTCTTCATTATTCTTTTCTTGATTTTAGGGGTCAAACAAGAAACAAAGATGTATTTGCTATTGTGTATTCGAAGAAATGTACGAGTAATTAACTGTATAGTAAATATCCAGGTGAAAACAGGTGAGACCATATTGGTAACTGCCTATCAGTGTTTAATGAGACAGGGCCACACTGCTTATGATTTTCTGTCAAAACAGAAATTTTTTATTTTTCACCATTTTGTATGATTTATGAGTTAAATAAATGAACATTTAATGAGAGAATGTGAAAAAGGGCTGTCACAAAGCATTTGCAACAGTGAATATAAAAACTTCAATCTTTAACTTGTTTGCGGTGGATGATAAAATTATAGTTTGTATATCAAAAACAATATTGATTGCCTAGCTAAGTCAAACAGCCCTCACCTTGCTGGGCTTCTATCACTGCGGGTTCTACTTGTGCCAGGTCTGCATGTACAGCTTTCTTCTTCTCGGCAATGATACGATTCTGGTCCTCTAGCGCCACCTGGATCTCCTGTGAGGTCACCTTCTTACGCTCTGCCTCCTGCTGGTCTTTTACCTAAAGTAATATTAGAACGGGTCTTGCCTGTTTTCAGTGTAAGGTAATGCTAAGATTGCTATTAATGCCTATAACACTTAGTGTTGTTTTAAACCAACAATCTCTTTAAGACTGGCAGTAATCATGTTGTACACAAATGGCCATCAGTTTCAGCTTAGCATTAGTTCATGCTTTATGCAAAATCACTATGTGTTTCAGCTTAACACTAGTCATGCTTTATGCAATATCACCATCTGTTTCAGCCAAGCAGAAGTCATAATGTGTACAACTCACATCTATTTCCGCTTGGTAGTAGTTGCTTGGCATTAGTCATGTTGCATAAAAAGCTTATCTTTTTCAGCTTGACATCTCTCATATTTATACCAATCATCTTTTATCCATCTTATCAGTCATGTATAAAGCTCACCATCTGTTTCAGCTTGGCATTGGCCATGTTGTTCTTCTCCTCTAGCTCATTGCGTTTGATGGAGAGTGACTTTTGCAGTTCCTCCACCTGCTCCACAGTCTCCCGGATCTTCCTCAGACCTACATTCAGGTGATGCTGCTGCTCCTCCAAGTCTGAACGTTTCTCTGTGTAGAGCTTCACCTGTAAAAATAAACATCAAAGTCAGGTTTACATCTCTTTAAACATGGTTAGATCAGAGCAAACTCAGTAATCCCATATGTCGCCATGAACTTGATTTAAACCAATGCCAAAGGAGGCAGAACTTAGACATTACAAATCTTGGGGGTGAATTCAAGGCTACAGAGGATCTACAAAATCTGGAGAAAAGTCATTTACCATATATAAACAAGTTACTTACCAATAGTGGGTAAATCGTTTGGCTTTGTGCATATCGATATTGAATGTAAAAATATTTCAATATCGGGCGATATCGGGGGGTTGATATTGTCTACCAAATAGTCCGAATTCAGGAAAACGAAAACGTTTTACTTTAGCGTATCCCTAACCGCTTACAGGAAGTGAAATTTATCAAAACAAAACATTGCAGGTTTCATCAAAAACGCATTAAAAACTTAAAAAATGTGAGATAAAAGTGTACAATTTCTTCAGATTTGGGCTTTATATCAAATATCAACAGTGTAAGTTTACAGTTTTACTTAAAATGCCGATATTGAAATATGTCTTTAGATTTCGATATCGAGAGTCCAGTTCCAAAACAATAAATATCGGCAACATCGATAAACAATTTACCCACTACTTACCAGTATTTATCATTCTGTTCAAGTGAAATCAATGTCTTAAGTAATGTCTGGAAAATATGATCATTGCTGTGTAGGGATGTCACGACTCCAAATATTTCATGTCGACTTATCGGTAAGTATTATTCGTGTCGATTTATAAAAGAACCAAATATCTTAAGTTTCATATTTCAAAAAGCACTGAAAACGATAAATATGTGAAATAAAATGAAAATATGTATATATAACCTGTAAAATTTAATAAATTTGCTGTTTTCCTGCGACTTCTGCTTAGTTTATTTCAGACAGGAAGTGGGCGATATAAGAGGTATATGGTATTTCCGGTTTTACGTGAATGTATAAACAGTACAGAAAACGTGGCTGTTTTGGGATTTTAACTTATTTTATGTGACAATATGGACATATTTTACAGATTCAGACCTTCTGCCATCTTTTACTGTATTAAGCGATTATTCTTACTTTAAAATATGTAACCTGTACATAGCACTATTCTAACCATTGTCGATTAGTCGGTTACTCATGACAGCCATATTGCTGTGCAACTCCTTTCACTGAAAATGGTATGATTTAGTGTATTACAATAATAAGGCA
The DNA here is from genome assembly GCA_964017235.1 of Sabellastarte sp. h YS-2021. Taxonomy (NCBI): domain Eukaryota; kingdom Metazoa; phylum Annelida; class Polychaeta; order Sabellida; family Sabellidae; genus Sabellastarte; species Sabellastarte sp. h YS-2021. Next base: position 147,525,417 of record OZ024928.1, read on the forward strand.
GACTCTGAAAAGTCAACAAATTAGGCTCAAGAGACATCTCATTTTGGACAACTCCACCTTGTTTTTTTTCTGTGATGTGTTGCAAAGACATGACTATAAATAAAACATCTTTGTTTGAGGTCCAGATACACTTACATAGTGGTGGATGAAGTCCAGGTAGTGCCTGGGAGTGATAGCCATGGTCCGTCCCCCTCTTTTCACAAGCCTGGCATTGGCGTTATGCAGAGTCTGGTGCACGTACACAAAGGCATTAATTACCGCGTCCCTGTGTGTAGGGGGCTGTGGCAAGCGCTCATAGGCCAGTGGGAGGACATCAGGCGCAATGTACTGTAAGACAGTAAAATCAACTGATTAGAACAGTTTCTCGAATGAAATACAAAAGAAAAACATTACAGGGTATATTGTACTGCAAGGCAGAACAAGGAGCTAAATATCTGAGTACAGTTTATAACAAGACAGATAGGTGAACTGAATGTTATAGTGTATTGTAAGACGGAAAGAGTTGACTATTACAGTAGTGTATTGCAAGACAGAAAGATGAATGTTTCTAATTTCATTTTAATTTAATGATGTTATCAACAGAGAGTCAGAGACTCTTGATTTTTTTATGGATTTAGTAACAGAATTTTTACATGTTATGTTCCAAGGATTTATTTACTTATTTTACACACGAAACAATAATTGAAACTGTTTACTACTTACGTTGGACTTTTCAAGGTCAATCTTGTTGGTGAACTCTTTTCCCACCTGGTACAGAGCCCCAGTACTCCAATCACCAAACCAGTTCAACACACACCTGAAAAGCAGCAAAAGTTACTTTGCATTTCCAAGGATATGCTGGCTTGTTTTACTCTATACAGACTTTAACTTACATCCATGCATTACTGAGTTTCAAATCACATTCCCACTTGATTGCCCCAGATTTCATCAAAATGTTAGGTATTCATATCACCTCATACACTTACTGTTGGGTTTATAAGTTTGTGTTACATTTCATACATTTAGCAGGCTTGAGTTGGGGGTTCTGACGGAATTGTAGAGTTCCACCGACACTAAACACACATTAACATAGTCTATATAATCAAAATTTATTCACATTGTAAATGCTTATCCAAACTTTAATCATTAATTTTAAATTAATTTTAATTGCAATATGCAAGGTACAAAGTGTTTATTGCTGACAAAAATTAAACGGCAGGTGATGTTCACTTTACACTGGTAACATATTGTACACTATGGACAACATGAATGTGAACAATTCAAAAATTTATCAAAATAAATTGATGTCATTATGTTCATGCATACATAATGACAACACTACTATCTATAATATGAATAATATTAAAGAGCATTTGAAAAAAAACATTTCTTTGGAGAAAGAAGCAAGAGAACACAATAGTGTGACAATTTTTTCAAAGAATTTACCTGTTGAAGAGAGCAGGTGAGGTGGCAGCCCTGTCCTTGAGTCCATCTGAGGAGGGGTTCATAGTGAACACTACATGCAGGTTGTACATCACCTGTAATACAATATACATACTCTTCTAACTGTTGCCTAATTAACGATGACAGGAGGTTTAATTCAAGCAACTGGTGCCTGCTGTGTACTTTACAATCAATTACAGTGAACTCATTCAAAACATTGATGATCAGTAATATGGTTGATTTGACTGGTGTCCAGACACTGATCCCAATTAGATTAGAAGTCTTACCTGCTGAGTGAACCACTTGTATAACTCTTCCTGTGAGTCCAGCATGTGACCTTCTCTCTGTGACCCCTCCTTGCACTGGGTCATCAGAGTGGTCATCTCATCTCCTTCAAACAGACCCGGTACTTCTCCATTGGCCAGCAACGTATTCATGCGCTCCAGGAAACTTGAGTCCAGCACATTTGACTCATCCATGATGAAGCAGATTTTCTCACTCTGATGAAAACAGTGTGATGTTTGTCACAATTTTGTAATTAAAACACTTTTTAAGTTATTGATTAATATTAGTCAAAAAAAAAAAATGTCCCAAAATCACTAAGTTGATGTGGTCGTAATTACGATGAAAAGATAAAACTATTTTTAAAGGCACTTAGCTTTTACAGAAACATGTTCAGCCATAATTTCAAAGCTTTCTTGCACAAATTTTTATTACTAATTTTATATATCCCCCCACTCCCTTATCTTATGACCAACTCATCGTAACTTCTTTCCGACATGAAATCTGTACATGTGTGCTCAATTTACACTTTTCTATACTGGTTGTATACAGTATACTTTCCCCTTCACCTTACTTCCAGCCCAGCTTTGTTCCTTTTCAGGTCATCAACTTGCTGTAATATGTACTTATGTACTAATTTTATACCTACTCTATACTTCAAGTCCACTGATTCTAAACTGCCGTCAATATCACCTCACCTTACACCCAGCTCTCCTCAGTACTCCTCTCAGATCCTCGTCAAAGTCCTGAGCAGTGTACTTATTGTGGACTTTGACCTGGAACACGCTCAGCCCATTCATCCAGGCCACAAAGCGTGACAGGGTGGTCTTGCCAGCTCCACTTGTACCAATTAGCAGGAGATGCCCCTGTGGCTGGCGGAAGATCCTGTCAATCCTCAGCACATGGTCTAAAACCTCATCAAACAGGACCAGAGGGACATCCAGTTCCTCCTCATAGAACACCTGGAAAATTGGAGGAGTGATTTGTAAGTATACAATAAACAAAACCAATCATTGTCATTACCATAGAATTTCAAACATTACTAAGATAACAGGTTATTAAGAAGTATAAATAATTTGAAAACTTTTAATGAAGTTAATTTACTCATAAGCAAATAAATGTATTCATCACTGGCAGGGCCTTGGCATTAGTCATGTATAACTTTGCTTTGACACTGCCATCTTTACTGAGCCACTGTCATGTTTCGAGAACCCCCATTGTTATACAAATTTCACTACAGCAAACTGGTTTACATAAACATTGACCTTAAGTGTAGTCCTGACCAATTCTTTAGTTGTTTCTAGCTTTGACCTTGAAATACTCACACTTAGTCTTTATCAGGTCCCACTTTGTCCAGACTTTAACCGTTTAAGTACTCACCTTTAGCCTGGCCTTGACATAATCTCTGAGCTCCTCCTGGTTCACAGGTACATAGTCTTTGGACAGCCAGTTGCTGTAGAGGATGGGTTTCTGTAGTGCAGTGTCCCTGTTGATGTTGGGGAAGTGCTTCAGACCCACTGTGTCAATGTTCTCTGTAGTCCAAATACGCTCCTCATCCTCAACAAGTCTGCAAGGACACACAAAGATATGGTATCTTGTGCAAGTTCAAACATTGGACTTAATAATTACTTTGAATCTTCCAAAACTCTTATCAAAATCACTGATATCGTTCTGGTATACCTTACAGGGTGTATCCACTAAATTTCAATATTTTTTCCATGACTTCTCGATGACCAAAGCTTTAAAATCAAGGACCTTTTACAACCTTCATGGGATGAAACAGGAATGTACCGAGGCCAGGAGGGAAGATGCGACAGGCCATACCTTTATGATTTTGAGCTTTTTGCCTTTGAAAATCACGCAAAAGGTTCTAGTCACAGTACATGAAGATGTGGAAGACACCAAAATTTGATCTGATTACATAAATGTGTCCTTGTATTGAAATGTTGGATGAAGGAAAGGAACAACACTGTTTCGCGAGAGGATGCCTTTTAATTTCCATGACTTTTTATGAATTTTCTAAAACCTGGAGTCAATTTCCAGGACTTTTCCAGGCCTGGAAAAAATGGAATTCCATGATTTTTCCAGGTTTTCTAGGACTGGTTACACCTGACCTTATTTTGATTTTTTTTCTTAACCTACGAAGGCAGAGTCTCGTGAAATTAATAGGCATAAATTCAGACCAGTCCCACCACACTGTTAAATTTGACAATCTAAGATTTACATCTGTTCTGAATTTATGGATTGATATGTGGTTCTAATAATTATATAAAATACTGCAAAAACTAAAGTGCTACTTCATTTTCAATTTTTTATTTGATCCTTATGTTTACCTGTCATGGAAGAGCCTCATGGCTTCGTGAGCCCAGATGCGGACCAGCCCTTCTGTGCTGAGAGTCTCCAGTGGTCTAAGAGCCTCACAGATTCCTCGCACCCAGCGAGTCATCTCACGCGGACTGTAGATGTAGTGAGGCTGGATGTCCTGTGTGAACTTCTCCTGAAATGCAACACAAGCCACATTAATCACAAGTATCGGACACTTGTATATCATATGTGATCCCTGAGAGTACTTGAATCTAGCTGCCCAGGAATGGGGTATCAAAGAATCGTATCTCCAATTCTGCATCCAGACTACACATTATCAAACTACCATTTTTTATCAATAGGCTAAATATGTTTTCTAGATATATAGCTCTTTGAACATATAATACCAGTGTATGACATAGCTACGGCATAATATTGACAAACACTGACCAGTATAACATGCAGACGAGTGTGACTTGCTGACCAGTGGTATACGCTGATCAATATCACATACTGGCCAGTGTAATGCACTCACCAGTGTCACGTACTGATAGATTTAACGCACTGACCAGTGTAGTGCAGTGATGAAGTTAAGGTCTACTTTGTACCTTACACGTCTTGTGCGTGTCTCCTGTTAGAGGTACATACAAAGAGGTGTGTCTGCCTGATGTCACAGGTATTACACCATTCTATTCTATTCTGAACTTTTATGGCGCTTAATATTTGCCAGGCAGACTCTAAGGGGCAAAACATCACAGTAGATTGTGTGCAACATGCATTAACATATGATTCACTGGCCGAAATCAGTGACTTATTAACCTGTGACATGAGGTAGACCTCCACCATGGCACTGGTCAGTGGCTGGGCATAGGGCTTCAGACTGGGCACCAGTCTCAGCATGGCCCTGTTGAAGGTGCCGTAGATCTGAGTCAGCGAGGTCTGGCCGGGGTAGTCCACGTACACTACTGGAACATGCCTCAGGAACCTGTAGGGAGGTCACAGAGGACAAGTCTTATTTGAATGGAGCTTTATGGACACAAGATATACTATCAGTTTAAATATCTTAAGAAGGAATCATTAAGTTACAGAAAAGCAATACTGTTTAACAATGAAGACAACTGAGAAATTTTATATATGAAAAGATTTTGATATATTTGAACCACTTTATGTGTTCCAAACTAGTGAGTCACAAATGTACACATTGAAAAAGAGTTCTGTATTATCACAACACACCTGACAAGCTCAAACAATTTACTTTTATTTAATATAACCTGAAAATGTGAACTATGCTATTATCCTTAAATGGATATATTTTTAAGTACAAAATACAGGCTGTGTCACTCTGGAAACTTTTAACATTGAAAGAGAGAAGTTCTCACATTGACACTGAGAAGGATCTACATTTTAGCACTGGAAGTACAAGTTTTAGTAGTATCACCTGCCTATATTACTATACAAGTACAGTAGCATCTCTACTATCCAAACTCAATAGCCAAATATTTATTGTGAACTTTTGGACTATCCATTTACAAAATGCTGATCTCCCTGTGTCTGATACAGAGGTTCCACTAAATAAAATGCAACCTATATTCTGTAATACGCTGACTTGTGAGTAACTGCCTTGTTCATTGTACATGTTAATAACATTACACTTAAACCTATTAAGTTATTCATTAAATTAAGCTCCTAAAAGCTATAGTATTTGCTGGGTAATATATGCAGCCAATCTCTTGTTTACCTGTGAGTGAGTGGCTTCCTGCCTGGATCAGTGGGAGGGTTACAAGCCCCGACAAACTGCATCCGCTCAAACTTGACCCAGGTTTGGTCAGATGTTCGGTAGAAGCCACCATGCTCTACCATCTGCCTCAGGAAGGAGATTACCCTCTGTGTGCCTGCAACACAGAATAGTTTTGTAACCTGTAGTCAATAGGAGAGACTAGTTTTGCTGAAATAAGTTACATATTTGATGTACTAAGGATGGTTGTTAAAACTGGAGTAAGTCACTCCGTGTGTGCCTGAAAAGTAGGTGCAAGGCCAGTAAGTTCTGCCCAACAGTAAGCCAAGTAGTGTATGGATAATGAAAAGGTAAAGGTTTAGAGAGTTATTCTTTGTTGAACAACACCGAGTCAAACCAATGAAGTCATGATCACTGGAACCCTGCATTATACTAGTCTCTGAAACAGTAATCTTCTGTATTCAACACTTTTTGTGCTTTTGTGTGCAAAGCTGAACTTGAAACACGAGTGTTACACCAAAGCCACTATTTTGAGATAAAGCAAAAATTTATTCAATAGTACACAGAGTTCATCAAATAGAATTTCTATTACCTGATACAACTTGGAATGAGTACGTTTGCCATAATAATACGCGTGATCGATACTGGATAATACATGGAGACCATTATTAGTCTCAGGATATATCTAATCAATTTAGGTAATTGTACTGTCATTATACATTTACCACAATAAAATTCCACCTCTAATCAGTTTCTACCAAGGAGTTTAGTGCAGTTTTATAATTTCACTATTAATTAATCTTCACTATCTAAGCCCACTGCCTGAATTCATGCTTGCTGAAAATTTTGACTTCTACAGCAAACTGTGCATTCTTCTAAATTTATCACAAAAACAATCACTAAAAAATGTTTACAAGAAAGTCAATCCCTATGAAAATGCAGAATCTCCTCACCAAACTTGTCCAGGTCTGGAAGGTTAATCTCATCGCAGAACAGCACAAGCCATTTGTTCAGCTGTATTGGGGACAGCACCACCCCATTGGGAGTCTTCCTGTACTCACAGTAGTGGTCAAATGTCTTCAGCATCAGCTCCGGGGTGGTGGCACTAGAGAAGTTCAAGCCGACCACCTCTAGGTCAGGCAACGCCCGCAGTGCACTGAACAGCGTCATTGTCTTACCTGTGCGACAGAATTGGAGACAAAACCTTACTTGCTTCTGCCACTGAGGGATCAGAAAACCAACAGGGGGCATATATATGTGGCATCTTAAACAGGGTCACTTGTCTAACTTATATCAGATACAATTCTGTAATCAATCACTTGTAATCACCTATCACCTGTGTGGTTATGGGTTCCAATACAGCTGTGAAAATTAACAATGCTGGAGGCAGTTGATACGACAAATTATGTTGAAGGGACAAAATTTCATAGGTTTAACTTTCAGAAATATATGTTTAGCACAAAGTCTTTAGCCTATTTATTCAGAACTATTTTCCATATAGTACTCCTTGGCTGCCTAAGCTCGTGTTTCACAACCCATGCATGTTAAATGGTTACATCTGGAACTATGATTTGCCTACAAATCTGCTACAAAAATCTTCATGTACTTCTATATGTATGGAGAGAAGTGAGACTACTTTACTGCAGAATGCATTTTCTCACCAGAACCAGGAGGCCCACAGAGCACCATGGGTTTGTGCTCTGCCAGCCAGGTGTAGAGCAGGGACTCATGCCGCACTGTATCGATGGTGGGAATCACCACGTCTGGTGCTGCCACTTTGTGGGTCTCCACTTCAATCTGCGGAACTTTTGATGACCAAGGCACCCAGTCTCCTTGAGGCGAGACCTAAACAAAAAGGTTTGCATGAGTCGCAGTATATAATTAAAAGAACACACCTTTTGATACATTTCATCAGGAGACCAATGCTAGACCTCAATCAGTCTCAATTATTTTTCTTCTGCAAAATTTTCGGTAAAGTTGGGGATTCTGTATAAGTTATAACTTTAAACAAGTTACAATTAAATTCTTCCAGTAATTCTTCCAGATATTTTACAGTAAAATATGACCTCTAGTTTTAACATTCTTTTAATAAGATCAAAATTTCACTTATCCTGCATGTTTCGATGACAGAAGTGCTACTGTATTTTAAGGCAGTAGGAAGTTATGTTCAATATGGCTGCTGTCTTTGTTAAAATTAGAGACTTCGGCCAAGTCAATACCTTTGCCGGGACTGTATCCACCAGTAAACATGTACTAGTACCTCAATTATCTGGACTTAGCAAACTTTCAATTTTAAGAAAAAAGTTCTGCTTTCCCCAAATTTATTAATTCAAACTTTTTCACATTGTAACATTCAAATATATCTCACTTTCTGAGCATACTGTCCTGTGTTATAAATACTAACAACGTAACAAAACATACAATAATACAAAAGGCACCTTTAAGGCAGGGACTCACCTCAAAGTCAATGATGGGTGCCTGTGAGCTGGGAGGCAGTGGGATGGTAGTCACTCCCCGGATAAACTCCCCCAGCTCCTTCCTCGACTTGATCTTGCCGTCCCCAGACAGTGACCACAGCAAGCAGTACACCAGTGACCGCGGGATGTACCTCTCCAGCTGGTCTTGCTGGAAAGAAACAAGAACAGGATGTATAAAATCATTCTGAGTAAGTCTGGGAATGGAAAATAAAGTACTTTATAACGTTTTATCATCCCTTCTGACAAAGTTGTGTTTTATGTGCCTTTTAATTTATAACAAGGGTAAAACTGAGAAATGCCAAAAGTAATTTGGATGAGTTTAATTCAAATAAACAGCCACAAAATTAACAGCTAAAGTCATCAAAATGTTTATATTTGACATATTTGGGTAAACTACTTTTTCACGTTAAAAGAGGTCATATCACCCTAGGGAGTTGTAGGGGTGGATAAAGTAGTGTATACCAAATGGTACATGTTTAGCACTTTAACTAATTGGGTATCAAGTAAGCAACTACTCTTCCACTTAAGGCCAGGGTCAAGATTTAAAACCCCCATGGTAGTTGGTAGGAGGCAAGTTACTCGCTACACTACCAATCCTGTGCTTAATGTCTGTAATCCTGTCCTGTAATATCAAATGCAAAAAAAAATTTTAGTTCACTTAGTAACAACGTCTCAAATGATGCAGGTTGGTGAAAAGACATAAAACCATTTGTAGCAAAACATCAAAGGTCAACAGCGACCACAGCAGGGATTTCACTAGTGACATCGAAATACACATCACCAGACAGTCTAAAAGTACTGGTTGAAAACTGACAGAAAAAAAAAACAAAAAAAAAACCGATCAATACTAAAATTTATTGTACTGTGGCCTGTCTGATGGTGGAAAAGTTCAGACTGGTTAGCAGTTGACCAATGTTTAGGTTTGTGGAACAGTTTTCTCTAGTTCAGCCTGTCCTGCCTAGATGAGGGTAATCTGGGTGGCTGTTACTATATTAAGCCTTTCAAGCTATCACATTAAATTGTCCAGGTGTATATTTTAGTCTTTTTTATTCTTTATTTTAATCATTTCTAAAATTTTTAAATATTTTTTTCTTGTATATTTAACATAAAATTTTGAAACATTTCAGATATTTTCTGTCTAACTATTGAACAGATTTGTCCTATATCTTGTGTACCAGCATGACAAACTACAGATAGCTGTTTAGTGTCGACACCAATCCACCAGAAATAAAAATTAACATTACTACTTCCACAATTGTAACAGTGGCATCCATGCATAACATGTTCTCTACCTGCATGGGGAAGTCAGGGTGGCTGTTGTTGTAGGCAAACACATTTCTGACGGACTGATTCAACATGGAGAAGAGTGTCCCCAGGGCACGAAGGCGTGTGAAGTCCATCACATGGTCTAGATTCGATGCATAGTCCAGGCACTTGATCACCAGACCATCTGGAGAGAAGTATGGCCGCAGATTGTTGGCACAGTCCCTCTGAATCTGGAGGGTAAAAAATAGACAACTACCCTAAAAATACTCCACAGAATTACTCAGATTTCGGAAAATTATTTCACAGAATTACTACAAGAGTTCTAGATAAATTCTGGGGAGAAAGACAGTTTTGGTGTTAATAAGATAGGTTGGAAGAAACCTATAGTCTGAATTAATTCTCTGCATCTGTGGAGTAAATAATAGAGTGTGCTCAAAAATTTTGAATGAGATGTAAGGCTGAACAAAATCAGTTGGAGTCTACTGCAGCATAAACGACAGAACTATTGGTTAAGAAGTTCTTTCATGCTCCAATCTACCAGATGTCCCAAGCCCTTGTCCAACTCTTCCACCTCTAAACTGTAATTACTCATTCTCTCACCTGTAATCCTGGGTTGACCTCATTTTTCTGTTCCATTCTGTCCAGATGTTCCATGTCCCTTCACTTGACCTCCTACCTGTAATTATTACTCTTACTGGAACTATTCATTCTCTCACCTGAAATAACTCATTCTCTGATTATGTCTCTTACCTGTAATTAGTCATGCTCTCAACTGTAATTGGTCATATCACTTGTAATTACTTATTCTCTGACCTGTAATCCTGGGTTGACCTCTTCGTCTTTTTGTTCCACTCTGCCCACATGTCCAATGTCCTCATCGCCCTCCTCTACACTGACACTGCGGAGCTTGAGCAGGAAGTTCTCAAAAATCATCTCAGTGCTGAGCACATCCTCGCTGAACCACACCATGCCGCAGCGAGACACAGTGGCCAAAGTGGCGTACTTCAGGTCCTGTACCTCAAACATGATGCGCACCTAAAGCACAAAGCACATGCTATAGTGACATATACAAGCAGCAGAAAGAAGGCAAAAAGCCAACACATACGGTCTCCTGATTTTTAGGGACACTTCAAATAAGTCTGTCTCGACTTGTATCTCAAGACTATCTCCTATATTTAGCTGGTTAACCTACATGTATTTACACTAGGTGATACGAGGACTTGCTCTTTTTATAAGAACCTGAAAATTTCATTTACATCAGGTAGTTTTTAATGCAAGTTCAAAGAACGTGTAAAGCAAACTTATCTCAATAATCAGCTTTTTTGACTGATAACCTATCAACAATCAATTACTTGCAGCATTGTTGAGGGGCTAATACAGAGTAAATTGCAAATTTAATAAGTAAATTAAATTTTTATAAGTTAATACCCTATCCAATGGACAATTGCTAAACCGGTCGGCGCAGACCGGCCCGCCAAACGCCAGAAAAAGACGTCCTGTGTTTCCACCGGCTGGCCGGTCCCAGTACTGTGCATTCGCAAGGTGGCGCATGGTATTTACTTCCTGTCTAGACAACATGACGTCATAGCATCTTTTTCGTTGTCTACAACTATTAGACCCCTAGTAAGCTGATAGCGGGGTCGGTGGGAGGGTCTTGTGTGTCCATTGGATAGGGTATTAACTTATAAAAATTTAATTTACTTATTAAATTTGCAATTTTATTGCGTTAATACATCCTATCCAATGGACAATTGCTGAATAACTACCGCTTGGTCGGCGGGTAAGTTACTAGGGACTTATGTGAACTCACAAGTAATAGCAAATTTTAACCTACGGTCTAGGCTGACTTCGTCAGGAGACCTATAGGTCCAGGCCTGGGTTGACTTTAAGGTCAGGAAACCCTGCAAGGCCATGGTCGGTTGCCAGCAGCCGGTTACCCGGGGCTATACCGCCGTCGCCCCCCCCCCCCCCCCCCCCCCCCCCCCCCCCCCCTTTTTGCAGACCTGCTCTGAGGTAGGGAAAGAGAGGGATGAGTTCAGTCCCAGAATGCAAATAAACCTCCCAAAGGAAGCACGCCACACTTAATTCTTATGTACATGAAGAAACTGTTTATACATATATACAAATCTCCTCAATCTATGGGCCACTTGTGGATCTGCTGAGCAGCCACTACCGAGCCCAATTGGTAAAGCTCTGAATCAGCCCAAGCCCCGCCCTTCATATAGAACTGTGTGAAGGTATTGTGACTTCAGTGGCAGGCTGACAAGATTGGATCTAAGGAGACTCCCGACTGGAAGGCCTTAGAAGCAGCAAAGGCCCTGACATCATGGGCTTTAACCTGATGTTAAATGTGGGCCTCCTGGTCAGAGAGCTCATAACATAGGATCACAGTCTGCTTGATCCAAGAGGAGATAGTGGCAGGTGAGATGTCTTTGTTGAAACCTTTCTTAAATGAGACAAAAACCACCTCCTTATTCTGCCTGATGTCTGAGGTCCTGTCCAAATAGTAGCATAATGCTCTGACCGGACAGAGGGACCTGTCAGACTTGAGGGATCTATCCAGAGTCGAGGCCAGGGCTGTTATAACCCCAGGGGCCACACTGGACACTCTATGGCCAGCTGATTCTAGGATAGAAAGCTGGGTGATGGATACAGGGACACCTTTGACCAATCGGATTGGTGTCCAATATATCAGTTTTGCCAGGCATGAATCTCACTTTTGCACTTGCCCGACCCAAGGGCCAAGAGGAATACCGTCTTGAAGGTCAAATGCTTCAAGGGGGCCTCCTTGATTGGATCAAAAGGAGTCTCAGCTGGTGCACGGCCAGTGAGAAGTTCCATGAGGGTATGCCACTCCTGGCTCTGGGTCTGTCTCTCAGGAAACTATCCAGGAGACGAGCGAGATTTTCGTCCTTACTGATGTTAAAGGGTGAATTTCCAGTTTATCAACAATGAGTGACCTATAACAATCAATGGTGTTGGGCTGTTTGCCAAGCATGTATCTCACTTCTACGCTTGCCCGAACCCAGGGCCAAGAGGAAAACTGACTTGAAGGTCAAATGCTTCAAGGAGGCCTTTAATTGGTTCAAAATGAACCTTGTCAGCTGGTGCAAAAACCAGGGAGAGGTTCCAGGAAGGGGTTACCCTCCGGCCTTTGGGTCTGTCTCAGTGGAAGCTATCCAGGAGACGAGTGAGATTTTCATCCTTACTAAAATTGATGGGCAAATTTCTAGACCATCAGCAATGGCTGACCTGTAACCATCAATGGTACTGGGCTGCAACTTCCTGTCCTGAAACAGGTACCTAAGGAAGTAAACAACTGACTTTACAGGTGGTGCCCGAAGTCCACCTGATGAATGATACATCACTTGGTAAAAATGACCCATTTGCCTCATAGACTGATCTGATTGACCCCCCTTTTTGAGGAGCCTCAATTCTTGCTGCCACTGCCTCAAACAAGTCCTGCTTCTCGATTGCTGAGGCTCTAGCAGCCATGCATGGAGATTAAGATTTGTCAGATTTCTGTGAGGGATCTGATCGAATGGCTGTGAACAGGCTGGACAGATTGGGCAGGCTCAGCGGGATGTGGCTGGACATGGCCACTAGATCCCAAAACCAAGGCATGTTAGGCCACCCCGGAGCAATCAGAATGATTCTCTTACATGGGGAGTCTTGCAACTTCACCACTTTCCCCAATATGGCTGATGGTGAGGTGTATGCTTTTAGATCCTACCATGGCCGACTGAGCACATCCACTGCTGTGGCCAGGGGATCCGGTACCGGTGACACAAAACAGAGGCGACTTGTTTTTGAGCCTCGTGGTAAATAAGTTTATTTGGGCCGGTGCCACCTACTGCATAGAGTGGAAGACCTCTGGAAGGAGAAACCACTGTTTGGATGGTCTGGCCTAGCCTGGACAGCCTGTCTGCTACCACATTAGGCCGGCTTGGAATGTGTCGTGCTTAGAGTCACTTGTTTCCTGGTACACCAGGTCAAGATTCTCCATAGTAGGGCACAAAGTGGGCCCGACCTCATTCCTCCTTCCTTTATGTATGACACTACTGTGGTGTTGTCAGTTGCTACAAGTACTATCTTGTTTAAGCAAAGGTCTTAGAACTCTTTAAAGTCAGAAAAACTGCTTAAAGTTCTAGATAGTTTATATATACAACTTGCTTCCCGGAGGGGACCAGGTTGCTCCTGCCAAGTGCTCATCTAAGTGAGCGCCCCACCCTTCTATTGATGCGTCTGTAAATATTTGCAGAGCATGTTTTATTGGGTGTAATGGTTGGCCTGTAAGTGCATTGTCTTCCTTCAGCCACCATTGTAAATGGGGGTGCAGGGACCTGGGGACTTGGATCACCTTTTCCAGTGATTCTGGTACCCTCCAGCTGTTTTTGAGATGCCACTGTATGGGTCTCATATGAAGTCTGCCTAGATTAACATGCTTTTCTGTAGATGTTAGTAACCTATCAAGGACATGAATTCCCGGACCGGGCAAGCCGGTAGGGATAGCAGTTTTAACAGTCTCTTGAAGGTTCTCTACCCAGTCCAGGGTCGGTCGGAACCGATCAGACCTGAAGTCGAAACTGGTAGCCTACAAAATCAAAGTCTTGATTGGGCTCCAGCTCTGATTTCTCTAAGTTCATTCGCCAACCCAGTTGCTGACACATTATTTACTAGTTCCTGTGTATTTTGGAGACAAGCCTGGTGGGATCTGGCTCTCACCAACCAGCCGTCTAGGTACTGGTGGCTTCTTAATTCCTTGTGTATGGCCATCAACTTCACCTGCTTTGGTATCACGGTGAACTCAAAAGGTGCTGTGGACAACCCGAATGGCAGGGCCTTGAGTTGGTATGCCCGACCTTGGATGTGAAATCTCAGGCATTTCCTGGATTGTTCTTGTATAGGTATATGGACGTAGGTATCCCTCCTTCAACAGTTGTACTACCTAAAGTCCAGTCCCCAAGGCTTCCTAACTTCCCAAAAAAGGGCTTAGTCTGGACCTTATAGGCAGATTGTGTGCCACATTTGGGACATTTGGTATTCTGACAATATTTTCTGTCCCTCCGGACACTGGTCCGGTCTGGTGACAATGATCCAGGTTAACAGTCTCTCTGTTTTTATTGTGGTCTTATTTTCACATTAATAAACTCTTTGCCCCGGGCCAGCAGCCTGCAAGGTGCAGCATTTACAGAGCAATTGTAATATGTGAGATGTCAGTCCCCTGGCCGGACCTGATGACAAAATTGATTATTATCTCTGCAGTCAAGTCCAGCACCGATAACAGGTTGTTGAGAGGTGTGATCAGGGAAGGTTGCCTGGCAGTAGCTTGGGAAACTGTCCTATCATCAAGATCACTGACCAGTTTAAGAATTCTCTGTAACCCAATTAACCTTAGGCAACTCTGTCCGGTACCCGGACTCCATACCCGGTACTTTACTGTAACCAGTAATTCTTGTAACCGGCAAAAACTGGCAGGTTGGGGTCACCAACGAATTTCGACAGCTACTGGTCTATATTTAGCCAGCTTTTTTTTTTTTTTTTTTAACCAGTTGGGTTGAAGCACTACAGTAAGGACTGTGTAGCCAACACCCTGTTAGTAGACTTGTAACCCATAGAATGAAGCAAGTGTACAAGGCTGTGTAGCCAGTACCAGTCGGTACACTCTGTAGCTAGTTGCTGAAGTGTACAAGGCTGTGTAGCCAGTACCAGCCGGTACACTCTGTAACCAGTTGTTGAACCCAGTGTACAAGGCTGTGTAGCCAGTACCAGTCGGTACACTCTGTAACCAGTTGTTGAAGCCAGTGTACAAGGCTGTGTAGCCGGTACACTGTAACCAGTTGAGGCTACTGTATAAGGCTGTGAAGCCAGTAGCCGGTCGGTACATACTGTAACCAGTTATTGAAGTAACTGTACAAGGCTGTTTAGCCGGTAGTCAGTCGGTACACTCTGTAACCAGTTGTTGAAGTAAGTGTACAAGGCTGTGTAGCCAGTAGGTACACCCTGTAACCAGTTGCTGAATGAAGTTTACAACTATCTTGTGTTGAATTCAGTTTCCTCCATTAATTCCTCTGTAACCGGTTGTTGAAGCAAGTGTACAAGGCTGTATAGCCGGTACACTCTGTAACCAGTTGTTGAAAACAAGTGTACAAGGCTGTATAGCCGGTACTGGTCGATACACTCTGTAACCAGTTGTTGAAAATTGAAAATTTTACAACTATCTTTGAACGCACGTCTTATTTGTAGATTTTGACAGTTGCTGGGAAAGCCCTTGTGAGCTATATTTAGAAACCAATGTTGGTCGGTGTGTCACGTGACCAGCTTGCTGGTCGGAGGGACAACGTGATTGGCTGGTTGGAGATGACGATCAGCTTCGTGAACTGGTCGGAAAATCACGTGACCAACTTCAGGGATACGCCCTCACTAGAGGTGTTCTTTCCTTATATCATAGTAAACGTAAGCTTACTGGTCTACTGATGTCTGTAGCAGAGAAGTCTGTACCAGTACGCTGGAGGTGGATTACAGGAACTAAAAAACTGGAATCACAGTAGACGTGAGTGCAAAGAATGTACTTCCGACCTTCTTGTTCGGTAAATCACGTGATAAACTTCGTGACTGGTCGGTGAAAACACGTGACCAGCTTCGTGAAGACACGCGATTGGCTGACTGTGTATGACGTCAGAGGTCGCGTTCTGTTAGCTGGCCGGTCGGCTGATGCTTTAAAAGCAGAAAAGCCTGGACCAGTGCACTCTGTAGATGAAATTCCTGGCCGGTCTGAAGTCGGTTCTTCTTCTCAGCCGGCTGTACACTCAAACCAGTTCCTGGCCATCCACTGCCCTTACTACCGACACAAGTGCCGGGTCCATAAGGGTGGGACTGAGAGTGACAAAAGTTCCTTCTATGTAGAAAATACTTGAGAGGTCGGTTGAAGAAATCTGAAGAATTCACCTCTTGTTTCTGATGAAAAAATATTCGAGCTAGGCTGGTGTGACTGATGCTTAACAGCAGAGAAGTCGGTACCAGTGCGCTCTGAAGAAATCTGAAGAATTCATCTCATGCTTCTGATTAAAAAACACCAAATACTCGAGCTGGGCTGGTGTGACTGATGCTTTACAGCAGAGAAGTCGGTACCAGTGCGCTCTGAAGAATGCATCTGTGATGGGGAATTCCTTCCATTCACAGATTTCAAAACTACGTAGACTGAAGATCTCGTGTAGAGACGTTTCTATGGTGATTGTAGCTGGAAGGTTATAGATGAAAAATTCAAACAAAAGACACGGATAAAAATACCTGTTAGAAGTATATCCATAATTCCTCAATATTGTTGATCTGCCCCTAACAACACAAAGGTTGAATGGGAGGAAACTAGCAAAATGGCTGCCTTCATATATCTCGTCGATTACTGCCCTATCATCAATAATAAATTGAGCCAACTAGGGAGCGTTTCCAGCAGATTTCTAAATGTATATCCGTGCTTGACCAGCTGGTAACACTTTACAAAGAAACTCTCCACATATAAGGTTTAAAATCCGTCATAAAGCACACTTTTCCTTTAAAATTCTGGAGATGTTGAAAACACGTCTGCACAGTACACGCGCCAAACGAAAAAGATGCTATGACGTCATGTTGTCTAGACAGGAAGTAAATACCATGCGCCACCTTGCGAATGCACAGTACTGGGACCGGCCAGCCGGTGGAAACACAGGACGTCTTTTTCTGGCGTTTGGCGGGCCGGTCTGCGCCGACCGGTTTAGCAATTGTCCATTGGATAGGATGTATTAACGCAATAAAAACAATTTTCAGGATGAAATATAAACTGATCCAGTAAAAATATTAAACACATAATTTATACACAAAAAGTCTCCTCACATTTGGCGGAATCCCAAGTCTCTCTCCGTTGGGCAGTGTGAGGAGCTTGTTATCATCCAGCACAGAGTTGAGGTTCTCTACCCATTCAGGGTCCACGTCTCCATCAAAGATGATCCACTGGCGCTTGTTGATCTCCCCACGTACATTGTCAATGATCTTTCGCAGGATGTGTGTGAACAGACCATCAGTCCACTCGCGTGTATTTGGGTCCAGGCTGCCATACAGAGCATCTTTCGAGATGGACTGTAAGCAAAAATAAGTACAAGGACATTTCAAAGATAGTAATGACTGGATATACAGATAAGCAAAAAGTCAATACAGAGATGGGTGTCCCTGGAAGTAGACTGATAAACCTACATATGTATAGTAAGTACTACATCTACACATTACCTAGTACATCTGTATATGTTACCAAATAATTTACCAATGAAATGCTTCATATTTTCTTAAAACAATGGAAAATTTTGGTAAAATTTTGTGTTTATGTGGTCATATGTGCTTACATGTGAACCTTGGCAAACTATCACTCAAATCACAGGATATACTTTAAATGACCAGCAAGTTTTCGATTTCATCTCATACTAATTTTTTCCACTCACAATGGGGTCAGTTGTGAGCTACTTACCTTAAATCTTGTAAAACTGCCCATAAACTTTATGGGTATTATTTAGATGACTGGTCAACCTCCCCTTTCTGCATGCACTACTTCTAAGTACTCACCTTGGGGTCAATGACGTGGGCCACTCCTTCCACCCCCTCGACTCGTTCTAGTGCTTTAAGTAGCACCCTCCAGGCCGTGCTCTTCCCAGAGCCACTGGGCCCCACCATCATCAGGCCATGGTGGATCTGTGCAATCTGATAAAGCTGCAGCACCTGTACAGAGAGAGGATATTGAAACACTTTATGAGGGAGAAGTTAATCAGCTAGAGATAATATCTATGGATGATTGTTATTAGAAGCAAGTTTCTGTTAAAGTGACAACACCCTTTACACAAAATCAGGATTAAAGCTTCTGTAAAGCACAGTGATGTGTATTAGCTTAGCTATTTGGTGGTGTAAAGCTATTATTAATACATATTTACACACCCACTCTCTCCAAATCCATACACAATTTTTCCCATGTTGATGTGACAGTAAATATACATCAGGTATTTACTGTACCATTGATACTTTCAATCATGTCACATTTCCTCCCGCTCTATACAAACTTCTTCCAAAACTACATACCACTTCCCCATCAATTCACACTTTTTTTCATATACTAAGTGTTATTCCATACTCTCTCTCTATATTTACTCTGACTGAACATGGACCCACCTTTTCCACCCACACTGCTCCCTGCTCCTCTCCGTCCCCATACACCAGGAACATCTCCGTGCACACTTTCTTCACTTCCTGTCGCAGTCGTGTCATCTCTGCCGGGTTGTACTGGATGCCAGGGAACACATCAGACAGCAGACTGTTCAGCAGAGGAATGTCCTCGGCAACCAGCTTAGGAACCATTGTTTCCATCACACTCTGAATCAGTATCTGAGAACAAGAATCGAGGAAGATATAAAATAGCAACTCACAATGCGACGGCTAACCAGTAGAGGGTTTGTCCTTGGAAATCAGCCTGGGAAACATGGTCATTACCACATGGATCAGAAACAAATTCTATTATAATGCAAGTTATCACACAAAATTGCTCCCCTGGGGGCATTAACAATTAAACATCCTTTTTTTTTTCTTGAGGCCAGTGCAGAATTGAACTCACAATCTAAGAGGTGGAGATCAACACCCAAACCATGCCCACTATTTGTAACCCGGTAATACACAGCGCAAAATCAAACTTGCACAGTTATCCATGCTAGATAGCCAACTAGGGCTAAGGGCTTAAATATCAATATATAATCAATTTTACCTCCTGTTCAGGCAGCTGCTCAGCAATGATTGCTTCGTCCACAGTCTCTCCGCGGGAGATCATGCCTTCCTTGACCACCTGGATACGGTCCCTCTTCACATTGCCAGCAGATACCAGCACAGACTTGAGGGCTCGCAGTCCAAAGTCATAGTGAGACTGGGAGGACAGTTGCTCATCACACAGTCTAAAATACAGGGATAAGAAAGTCAACGTTGGAATTTTTAGGTATATTTTTGAAGTTTGGGATCAAATTGGATACAAACCCATCAGTATTACCTGCATCTTGTCATGAGCTGGATTTGGAAAATTTAATAGTAAATTAAATTTTTATAAGTTAATACCTTACCTAGTGGACAGATGCATTTGTCCGGCGCTCTGCCGGTCACGCCAAACGTTAGAAAAAAACGTCCTGAGCTGGGCTCTGGCCGGGACCGGTAGTGTCCTGTTCACTCGCCAGGTGGCTGTACAGCCTACCTGCCGGTATACTGCGCATGCGTGTGCATGCGCTCTTCCTCTTTTTGTTGTCTACCTTAAGACCCCTTGTTGGTTATGATAGCGGGGAAGGTAGGGTGGGACTCCCCCTGTCCACTAGGTAAGGTATTAACTTATAAAAATTTAATTTACTATTAAATTTTCCATTTTATTGCGTTAATACAACTTACCTAGTGGACAGATGCAGAATGACTACCCATTGGATGGGGGGTAGCCAAACAAGGGGAATCCATATAGACAATAGTATAACGGGTGTGTCCGGTACTGGTTAAATAAACCAACCTTTAAAGGACCAAAACACCCTTGCCCCCCCTGATTTTTCCTAAGAGGAAACAGCCTGTGCACCAATTCGAGCCGAAGGTGCAGGAAGACTAATGAGGGCATGAACTAACAAATTCATGAATGAGGAAGAAGAACAGGAGCAAAGAAACACCATCCTTGAGAAGCTCCTGGATCCACTTTGGATCATGGCAATCCAGTAGCAAAGGATAGTGGAGGTTTTTTTTTTTTTTATATATACACTAAACCCAAAAAACATGTGTACACTATATACAGTCAGTAATAAGACTATTACTGATGTTCGTGGATCTGCTGAGCAGCTACCACAGGACCTAGGTGGTACAACTCTAAATCTGCCCAGGCTAGGTCCTTCAGGTAGAATTGTGTAAAAGTGTTGTGGGCCTTCCAATGGCAAGCTGATAGGATCTGCTCCAAGGAAACCCCGCCTTGAAAGGCTTTGGATGCGGCAAAGGCCCGCACATCATGAGCTCGAACTTGATGTATAGTTTGAGCCTCATGATCGGACAGCTGATAACACAACAACACAGTTTGCTTGATCCAGGAAGAGACAGTAGCCGGAACAATGTCCTTCTGAAAACTCTTCCGGAAAGACACAAACACCAGATCTTTGCCCGAGCGTAAGTCCTTGGTTCTGTCTAAATAATAACGCAAGGCTCTGACCGGGCAAAGAGACTTGTCCTCCTTGAGGGACCTGTCCAATGATGGACCCAAGGCGGGAATGACAACCGGTGCCACAGCAGACGGTCCGTCCCGCGCTAGCTGATTCTTCGACAGAAAACTGGGAGAGGGATATAGGGAGACCTGACTCCAGTTCTCCTGATGCCTGATGTTGCGGTATAACCATGCATGGATCTCGCTCCGCCTTTTACCGGAACCCAAAGCCAAAAGGAAAACCGTCTTAAAGGTCAAATGTTTAAGCGAGGCCTTCCGCATGGGTTCGAATGGAGCTTTAGTTAACTGGTGGAGCACTAATGAAAGATTCCATGTAGGAATTCCCCGCCTGCCTTTCGGCTTGTCTCTATGGAAACTGTCCAGCAAGCGAGTCAGGCTTTCATCCTTGCCAAAATGGACCGGGTCGTTACCCACCATGTCGGCAATAGCCGTTCTGTAGCCTTCTATAGTACTGGGTTGTAACTGTCTCTCCTTAAAGAGATACAACAAGAAATCGGCCACTTGTTTTAGAGAGGGCGCCCTGAAGTCCACCTGGTTGGAGTCGCACCACTTAACAAAAATGGTCCACTTTGACTTATAGACCGCTCTGGTTGAACTTCTCTGAGGAGCTTCAATTCTTGCTGCCACCTCCTCAGAAAACCCTTGTCGCCTGATGGACGAGGCTCTAGGAGCCAAGCATGCAGATTCAGATGATTCAAGTTCCTGTGGAGAAGGCCGTTGAACGGTTGAGTTAACAGGTTCCTCTCCAAGGGAAGACTGAAGGGAATTTGACTTGATAGACTGATCAGATCCCAAAACCAAGGCATGTTGGGCCAACCCGGAGCGATTAAGATCATTCTGTGAAAGCCCTGATTGACCAGTTTGGACGTGACCTGATTGAGAAGGGAGACTGGAGGAAAGGCGTACACGTCCAGGTTGCTCCATGGTAGACTGAGAGCATCCACCGCCCAAGCTGTCGAATCCGGAACTGGAGAGACAAACTTGGGAAGCTTGTGATTGAATCGGGTGGCAAAAAGATCTATCTGCGGCTGGCCCCAGTTGGAGCACAAGCGATTGAACACCTGTTGAGACAGGCACCACTCGGTCTGGATAACCTGGTTGTGCCGGGATAGCTTGTCTGCTATGACATTCAAGCGACCCGGAATGTGCCTGGCCCGCAGAATTATCTTCCTGGGATGACACCAGGCTAGAAGCCGCCAAAGTAGGGCACAGAGAGACCCTGATTTCATACCGCCCTCTTTGTTGATGTAAGACACTACAGTCGTGTTGTCGGTTGCTATGAGGACAATCTGTCCCCTGCACTGCTTCTCGAAACTCCTGAGAGCCAGAAGAACTGCCTTGAGTTCCAAGAAGTTGATGTGGAGGCGACTTTCGGTTTCTGACCAAACGCCTCTTGCTATGGATCCCCCTAAGTGTGCGCCCCAGCCTTCGTTTGAGGCGTCTGTAAAAATCTGTAGGGCGTGCTGAAGAGGGTGCAAGGGTTGCCCTTTTAGCACATTGGTCTCGTCCAACCACCATTCCAGGTGTGGGTGAAGAGACAGGGGAACCGGAATAATCTTTTCCAAGCTCTCCGGCACATGCCAGTGTCTTTTTAGATGCCATTGCACCGGTCTCATGTGAAGCCGGCCGGCCCACACTTGCTTTTCCGTGGCAGTAAGTAGCCCGATGAGGGACATGAACTGCCGGACTGAACAACAGTCCCTGCCTTTGATGAACTGTAGTTTCTGCTGAAGAGCGACCCATCGGTCCTGAGTGGGCAACACTCGACCGGACAGCAGGTCGAACCGGTAACCTACGAAATTGAAAACCTGTTGAGGTTGAAGCTCCGATTTCTCCATGTTTACCACCCACCCTAGTTCGTGGCACAGGGCCAAGAGGGTCTGGGTATGTAATTGGCAGGTTTCCTGGTCCGGGGCTCTGACTAACCAGTCGTCGAGGTACTGGTGGATCCGGATACCCCGTGCTTGAGCCATCAGTTTCACCTCCTTGACTACCTTGGTGAATTCCAGAGGAGCTGTGGCGAGCCCGAAAGGAAGGGCCGTGAATTGATAAGCTTTTCTTCCTAGAAAAAACCTGAGGTACTTTCGTGATCTTTGACTGATAGGGATATGAAAGTAAGCGTCGCTGAAATCCAGTGACGTTACCCACTCCCCCTTTTGGAGAGACAACCTGATTGTTTCCGGAGTTTCCATTTTGAAGGTGCCTGGTTTCAAAAAGAGATTGAGATGGCTGAGGTCCAAGATAGGTCTCCATCTCTGATTCGGTTTTGGCACCAGAAAGAGGCGGTTGTAAAAGGCCAGGGAGGATCTGATGATGACCTTTTCGACTACCAACTTGTTTATGAGGTCCGTTACCGCCTGATACAAGGCTTTGCTTTTGCCGGGGTGAGCGTAACCACTCTTGATCACCGGGGATCGGGTCAGAGGTGGTCTGATTTTGAAGGGTAGCGTGTATCCCTCTTGTAAAATCGAGACCACCCTTGGATTCGCCCCCAGACCGAGCCAAACTTGCCAAAACTTTTGCAGTCTTCCCCCTACAGCCAAACTTGGGACAACATTGGGGACATTTGGAACATGTGGGGCAAAAAGACATTGACTTGCACAAAAAACACCTTTCACATCTTTTATTTTTCTCTTTGGTATACAGGGACTTAAACCTTTCTTTTGTGGTTGCCCTTGGAAACAAACAGAATGAGCATGATCTACAGCAAGATAAGACACATTTTGAGAAGGTAAACTTGGTGTCTGATGAAAAGTCTTTGAACATGGACTGTCTATTACTACTGAGCTTACAGTCTTTTCTAAGATCCTGTTGTCCAACTTTGCCATTACTGATGTTGAGGGAGTTGGACACAATAGGTAATTGTCATTTATATTGCTTGTAACCTCTCAATTTAGAGAAACGGGGGTTGGAACCACGTCCTCTGCCACGACCGCGGCCTCTATTCCTGCTAAACTGTCTCCTAGCCTGACGGTCCTGATCTCCGGTACCGGTATGCCTACTGTCTCTGCTATCATAGGGACGGTACCTATGAGAAGATCTCCATCCGGTCTGTTGGGCAGCACCCGGACCGGGCCTGGGAACAGAACCGGATGAGTGATGACTTGTAATATCTTGTTCCGCTGTGCGGATAACTGCATCAGGGAAAAGTCCATGTCCGAATAACGGGGCATTTCTCAACTGGTTATAGGTATCAGGTTTAATGCCATTCTTGACGTGGCCAAGGTAGGAATCCCTACGCAGCAAAATCAAATTGGACATGTGCACAAAAAGACTGTCCGCTAGGTGCTGGAGTGCAGTGCCCATGGCCACAGAAACATTCTGGTGAAAAGCAGAGAGGTCCTTCAAGTCTGATAGAGCAGCGGATACCTCCTTGGGAGCTTTTCCCTTGTTAATCCTAGTATGAAGCATGTTGATATGACCGGTCATGCGTTCCTGCAACTCACTGGTGCAACGGTTAAACCCTGCCGCATGATTAACAATGTAAGAATTCTCCCGGGCGCACTTCTCCCACCGACGCAAGTATTCCTGTGAAATGGGACGCGAAGGGGGTCCAGTGGCAGGGTAAGCAGATGCTTTGATAATGCGAGGGAATTGGGAATTCACCTTTGCCTCTGAGTTGTGCCAGCTAAACAAAGTCTTTCCAGGCCTATGCGGCCCCTCCGGTCTAATCATATGCATCTGGTACCATCTATTTTGCGACTTCGGTACCTTGACAAACTGATCTTTTTTCAATCCAGCCGAGTCCTGGGAACGTGAAGGGTAACCCTCCGCCACCACTGTGTTCAAGTTCTCTAACTTCTGACAAAGCCAGTCGTCCGGTGGCATGGCTACAGAGATGCGGGCAGGCCTCTTTGGCAGTTTCCCCTTCCAGGGGTTATTACTCTTATCAGGCTCACTGAGGTCGCTTTCAAAAGTGGGGATATGATTCCATCCCATAAAGGAACGGATGGACCTAACTGTCTCTCTGTAATTCATATCCTCCGTTTGTTCAGGCCGGTCCAAGGTATCAGAAGATATCTCCCCCTCATCAGAAATCTGGTCGTCGGATAAACTGGCTTCAGAAGGAGGAGGGCCAATGTCCAAATTATCCGGCTCCGGTGGAGCCCGGTAAGCATCTGAAACAGAGGAATCCCCAAAGAGAGATGAGACAGTATGATCTACTGGAGGAACTTGACCGGATGAACCGGGTTGAGCAAAACCTTGACCGGTTGCACCGGGAAGAAAGAGACCTGACTGTTCCGGGTCGGAACCAACAGAGGAAAGTGGAGCAGGCTTAGACTTCGATTTTTGTACAACCTCCGGACCGGAGGAGACTTGATCTTGAGCCGGTGGTTTAGCCGGGACCGGTGCAGATTTAACCTGAGGAGGGCCCACATCAGGAGAAGGAGAAACTTGTCTCTTTTTTGAATGTTTATCGTCCTTATGGTCCTTGCGGGATTTGCGTGACTTCTTTTCTTTAACATCCCTTTCTACACTCTTACTAGCCTGTTGTTTGTCACCCTCACCTTCTGCCGGGAACTCCACCGGACCGGTGAGCCGGGCAGAAGGGGGAATAAAAGGAGTGTCTGAAATGGCAGCATGGGAAGGCACATGCTGAACAGAAGATTTTGGGGTAGAGAAAATGTTGCCCCTGGAGAGTAAGGCCTCAAACCGGGCGAATTGTTCAGCCCATTGATCTGACATCTTTTGGAGTTGATCAGAGGTAACAAAAGCAGAACTGGAAGACTCCGGCTGCGCATGCGCAGGGGGTTGAGAGGCAGAAGGAGATGGTTGAAAAACAGGCTCTGTATCCTCAACAGAAGCAATAACTGTTACCTGATCCGGAGACACTAAAACCCCCGCCTTTTTGTCCTTGCGTATCTTGTATGTAGGGGTGGCTAGCATATCCTTCTGGGTATCCGTGAAACCATCACAAATAACACACGATTTCTTAGCAACACAGTCATCATCCCCAATGCCCTTGTCACGGCATCTGGCACAGTGTTTGTGCAAATCAAAAGAGGCCATAATATGACCGCATACGCCTCGCCTCTGTCCTTTTTTATCTCCAGGGGATGCCATGATATATAAGCACAATTACTCACTACAAATTTACCAAGAATTCACTTGTAAAACACATAAAAAATTTAAAATAGTTTCTCTTAAACTTCAAGCGTTTGAAATCCTCACGCGCCAAACAAAAAGAGGAAGAGCGCACGCATGCGCAGTATACCGGCAGGTAGGCTGTACAGCCACCTGGCGAGTGAACAGGACACTACCGGTCCCGGCCAGAGCCCAGCTCAGGACGTTTTTTTCTAACGTTTGGCGTGACCGGCAGAGCGCCGGACAAATGCATCTGTCCACTAGGTAAGTTGTATTAACGCAATAAAATAAACTCATCACTGCAGACATAACAGCCACGTCCTGCAGAGACTATTTGTAACACCAGTAATACAAAACACCACCTGTAAAAATTTTATTGTTATTTAATTTTTTTTTAGTTAAAAACACCAATGGTAGATGTTGGCGAGAGCAAACACAAACGAGTAAACCAATTAATTTTTAAAAAATACTCGTTGGTACCACTGCACATATATGGACTGCGCATGCACCACATCCCTAGTTCCTCTAATACTTCATATTTTATTTGGACATAGGAGATTAAATTGAAAATTTTAATTACTTAAATGTAGCTTTTATAAGCTACAAGCTTACCATGTGGGACTTAATGCTGTTCTCGGGTTGCCACACCCGGGGCCAACGTCTTAGAAAAAAAGACCGTTCTTGTTAGCCACCGGATATACTGGTAGTTGTCGTCACGTGATACCTTCTGACCAATCGTCCTACTTTCTCGTTGGCCACGATTGACTGGTAGCAGTTTGTAAATATACAGACATTTTCATTTATTTCTCAGACTTTACTTATTGTTGGAGGCTAATATTTGCATATTTCTTGTAATATATATCATAGATTATTCTGTTAAAGTTTCATTTCCACAGGATAAGTATTTTTATTGCAGTCGCGTGTTTTGAGTTTTCCTCGGTTCAGGCTATTTCTTTCTACGTCTTTTATTGCGTACAAAATGTCTACACATCAAGCAAATAAAGACAAACCGAGAGCGCAGAAATGCCGCCATTTCTGCTTTAGTTTTGATACACATAATTTCTGCCCTACCTGTAGGGAGGCTGGCAAGGGAGATGACCCCTGTGTCACCTTTGAAACCCCTTGCGAAGTTTGCACGTCTTTTACAGATGAGCAACTTCAGAAAATCCAAAACCGGAAACGGTATTTGAAAAAGCAGAAAGCGACAACTAGTTCCAAAGATGAACTAGATCTTTTGGGTGAAGGCGACGGGGACTCTTTCACTGGGTCCAATGTAGACCTCGAGTGTGCTGCTGATAGCCTTTTTACCTCCCCCCCCCGTCCACAACCTCTTGCCTTCAGTTCCCTGTCTTTGAAAACGCCAGCAAAAACCGTCCCACCCACCCCTGGCACTGCTTTGCAAAATAAAATCCAGTCAAATTTAGAGAAATCACTCGGTGATTCCTTAAATATACACTTACAGCAGCAAATGGGTTCCTTTCAGGCATCCATGTTGGAAGCTTTTAGGTCACTCCGAGAGGAGTTGACTGTAAAACAGAAAGTCGAGGCACAGCCCTCGACTCTTGCTTCAAAACCTGGCTTGTCCAGTACTTCTGCTGCCCCTCTGGATTTGCCCCCTCCGAGATCTGGTACTAACATTCCAAGCGAGGATATGGATGTGGACTACGGTCCAGCTCTTCCTCCCCGTTTAGTATCTACTCAACCTTCCTCGGATCAGTACGTTGCCCCCTCTGAAGGTCATCCCGAAGAGGTTTCGTACTCTCACAAAAAGCAAAGCCATAGGCAGCCAGTTGACCCGAGCTCTGCCTCGGACCAACTAAATGAGGATTCCGATGAACCTCGGATCCCTTCTTCTAGATCCAAAAAGCACTCTGACAAGAGCAAACATAAATCAAGATCTAGATACGTGTCTTTTACCTCAGAGGAGGACCACTCCCCTGTAGCCAGACACAGGTCTTCTAAGCACTGCACATATATGGACTGCGCATGCACCACATCCCTAGTTCCTCTAATACTTCATATTTTATTTGGACATAGGAGATTAAACATCGACTTTAACAACCATTTGCCATTTTGTTTATTTCAAAATGGTGGAAGTTTTAGATGACTGAAATATCATATACATTTAGATCAAATACATTTTGAAGTTTAAAATATCTGAAGAAGATTTTTGTCACATTCTTTTACATGGCAGCTCTGGAGATTTAGAAGAACCCATTTTCTTCTTTTCAGTTTCATTTAGAAAGTAAGGATAAAAATAAAACTAGAGGATCGCTCGCAAAAAAACCGATAATGTTTTTGCATAGCGTCCCGAAAGGATATAAAGGTGAGTGCTAAAGTATTAAGAAAATGCTTCGTTTCTAGCCTTATACTGTTGTGGCAACCAAAGTCAGCGCAGTCTGCTCTATCTAGCACGGTTTTCAAGATATATGCATTTTTGTGTTTTGTAAAAAATTCAAGAATTCAAAATGTCCGCTATATTTGGCGAGACAAAAATATTTTGAAAATTGGCATGGCTACTCTGCAGAGATACCCAGCAGGTCAAAAATTTTGTTGAGTTCGCTCCATATAGCATGGTTTTCGAGATATAAGCATTTTTGTGTTTTGCAAAAACTTTGAAAATTCAAAATGGCCACCATTTTTGGGGAGACAAAAATTTTTGTCAAGACCACTGCCGTGGTGTGTATCTCCCGCCGAGCATTAAAGGAGAATAGCTTTTCCGAGATATTCACAATTTTTCATTTTCGTGTGTGAAAGCTCTTCCAAAAGTAGGTGAATGAGTTATTTGAGAAAAATTGGCTATCTGCAATACTTTTAGAGATAATTCGCATTTACTCATTTTGAGTAGGTGAGTAATTAGCTATGGGTCTGAAACTTCACCATGTGAAAGCTCTCCCGCAAGTAGATGAATGAGTTATTTGATAAATATTGGGTATCCGCAATACTTTTACAGATAATTAGCATTTACTCATTTTGAGTAGGTGAGTAATTAGCTACGGGTCTGAAACTTCACCAAGTGAAAGCTCTCCCAAAAGTAGGTGAATGAGTTATTTGAAAAAAATTGGCTATCTGCAATACTTTTAGAGGTAATTCGCATTTACTCATTTTGAGTAGGTGAGCAATTAGCTATGGGTCTGAAACTTCATCATGTGAAAGCTCTTCCAAAAGTAGATGAATGAGTTATTTGAGAAAAATTGGGTATCCGCAATAGTTTTAGAGATAATTAGCATTTACTCATTTTGAGTAGGTGAATAATTAGCTACGGGTGTGAAACTTCACCGAGTGAAAGCTCTTTGGGATAGCTGCTCTGCAGAGATACCCTGAAGATAAAAAATTTCGTCAAAATCGCTCTATGTAGCACGGTTTTCGAGTTTTTAGCATTTTTGTGTTTTGCAATTTTTGCGCAAAAATTCGAAAATTCAAAATGGCCGCCATTTTTGGCAAGACAAAATTTTTTTGAAAAATGGCATGGCTACTCTGCAGAGGTACCCTGTGGGTCAAAAATTTCGTCGAAATCGCTCTATCTAGTACGGTTTTCGAGATATAAGCATTTTTATGCTTTGCAATTTTGCGAAAAATTCGAAAATTCAAAATGGCCGCCATTTTTTGCGAGAAAATTTTTTTTTGAAAATTGGCATGGCTACTCTGCAGAGGTACCCTGTGGGTCAAAAATTTCGTCGAAATCGCTCTATCTAGTACAGTTTTCGAGATATAAGCATTTTTATGTTTTGCAATTTTTGCGAAAAATTCGAAAATTCAAAATGGCCGCCATTTTTGGCGAGACAAAAATTTTTTCAAAATTGCGATAACTACTCTGCAGAGATACCCTGTGGGTCAAAAATTTCGTCGAAATCGCTCTATCTAGCAGGGTTTTCGAGATATAAGCATTTTTGTGTTTTGCAATTTTTGCGAAAAATTCGAAAATTCAAAATGGCCGCCATTTTTGGCGAGACAAAAATTTTTTCAAAATTGGGATAACTACTCTCCAGAGATATCCTGCGGGTCAAAAATTTCGTCGAAATCGCTCTATCTAGCAGGGTTTTCGAGATATAATCACTTTTGTGTTTTGCAATTTTTGCGAAAAATTCGAAAATTCAAAATGGCCGCCATTTTTGGCGAGACAAAAATTTTTTCAAAATTGGGATAACTACTCTCCAGAGATATCCTGCGAGTCAAAAATTTCGTCGAAATCGCTCTATCTAGCACGGTTTTCCAGATACAAGCATTTTTGTGTTTTCCTTATTTGGAAAATTCATAACGATTAATTAATCATTAATTACTCGGCCATTTTTTAACCAATCAATGCCAAAATCTAATGATTTCCAGATTTTAATAGAATGAATGTATTTGCCAAGTTTCAGGTGAATTCATAAAATCCCTTTCAAGTTATCATCCGGACAAGCTTCCCCATCGAAAAAAGACATTTTTGGTCATGTGACCTCTCTGATTGGTTGAAATGTCACTGCAGCATCTTCAAAAAAATTCCCCAAGGCTACTGCCTAAACCTGCCAAATTTGAAAAGAATCCGCCTAACGGTTACAGAGTTATAAGGAAAACAAAATGCGGAGCCGGCGGAGCCGCCGGAGCCTGAAGGTCTCCCATACACAAACAAGCGTCCCTTGCGGGACGCTTAAATATACTTTTGGATATATAAAGGTAACTCACATTAACACTTTGTCTTTAATTCAGGTTAACAGAGCTTTTAAAAAAACATTGTACGGGCCATATCACAATTTGCATGTCACTGGTGGGTGAACCAGGCATACTAATTTGTCAAGGTGTCTACACTGAAAAACAACAATCACTGAACAGTAACCGTCAACTTTGCCCATGTTAAACAGACTAAAACCTTTAAAGATTATCAATATCACACTGACAGGGTCAATTCTTCTAACAAATTACCCAGCACTCACTTGAAGAAAGGTACGATCTTGCTGGCGAGTTTCTCTGCAGTCCTGAAGCCCTGGGAGTACAGCATGACCTGGGCAATAAGCTGTCTGTCTGGAGAGGTCATGGCCAGGTTACGGAACAGCTTCTTGAGGTTGTCAGGCAGGTTGGACCTGCCAGCATAGCCAGGGTTCATTGTCACAAAGATGGCCATGTCTGGGTTCACCTTCACATTCTTACCAACAAGCTCTACCTGGATGAAGGAGCCTGAAACAGACGCTGCCGGATTATGCAGTGTTTGCGCGTTCCCTGTAGTTTCCTATTTCAATACTACATTGAAGTTTCTTCAAACCGAAAAAGGAAGATGAGGTTTGTCTTAACTGCACAATTACTAGGGCTGCGAACGGGTACTCAAGCCTCGATAGACGGGTCGATCATTGGCCGGTACTCGAGTCCATTTTAAATACTCGGTTACTCGTGAGGTATTGTATTATCGTCCACGTAATGAAACGTTCGTGTAAAATATGCTACATTTTAGCATTTCTGTCACATAATATCAATTAAAGTTGTTATTTTCGCTTGAAAATGCATAATTTACTCCATATTCTATAATATCTAGTCAGTCAGAAAATGTTTTTCTTCAAAAGTTTTGTTTCCGGAACTGACTATTTGTTTACAGAAGACTTTCTAATGGTAGATACTAAATCTCGCGGTTACTCGAATTCGGGCCGGTTGTCAGAATTACCAAACAATATTTTGGTACTCCCTTTTAATAAGGTTAAGGTAAACATGAAATCGCTGTCAGAAGAACTCTGTAAAATTTCGCTGTTTTGTACAAACTTTGAGCAGATGGGAAAGTGCAAAGACTTCATTTAACTTCCATCTCAAGTTTCAGAAATATTGGCTTATTCTTTCTTTCTCAACATACGTTTGAAAAGTCAAAGGGCAAGATGAACCGACTTGACTTGTAACAAAGAGGGCCCAGTTTCAAACCCATAATGAGTCCCAGACATTGTATTGAGGTGACATGTTCACAATTCAATGATCTTGTACTTGTAACACTCCCACATTGACCTAAATACTCACAGCACAGATATGGATATGCAGAGTCTACCACTATAAAGAGTCAAATATGGCAAGTTTGCTAATATCTATGCCTTACCCTTGTCCTTAGAGGATGCAGCCTTTTCCTTCAGAGCCTCCTGAATGGTCTGAATCTGCTGCGAGCAAGCAGACAGCATCCTCTCCTCCAGACGATTGAACTCATCAAAACAACCCCATGCCCCGACTTGACACAGACCCACAAAGATACGACCCATGGCCTGAAAAACAGGTTTAAACAATCCACAGTTTTTGTAATACACAGTTAATGCTACACCTTAAAGCCTACAAAACACTGATCTAAACTTGTCACTACAAACTAAGGTCAATGTTACACACAATTGAGACAATACACTTGATTAGGATAAATCCACAATATCAAGTCTCACAGTCATAACACATACCTTCCAGGTGAACAAGGCAATTCTATTCCAATATATAACAAATGAGATACAATAAAGTCTTTACCATATAATTCATCATTTTAACGTCCAGTCCTGCTACGACAAACGAGACTGTCATCAAGTTCTTTATATTCAGTACCACTTATTTTCATGGACAATTTTTCAGACAGTGAGGACAAGAACTAAGCTAAGACGTTTTCTATGCTGCAAGGTAATATTAGTATCCTGTAAAATGAAGAGCTTGTACACTTACATTGACATCAAAGGTCTCATCACAGTTGAAGACCAGGACAAATCTTCCCAGCTGGTTTCCCAAAGCCTTCACAGACTCTGTTTTACCTGTTCCTGCTGGGCCTATACAAAGAGAATGTCTCGTGGAGAACAATCGAATGACAAACTCACATTTGATTTATTTACAATAATATTTTAAGTCTAACCAATTCTTATAGTGCGTAATCTCGATCAAAAGCATACAAGTTATAACAACCAAGAAAAAGAATAAATATTACAGAATCAAAGATCAAATATTTGTGTGCGTTTCCAAATGTTGTGTTAGTTTTACTTAATGCAAAAATCAAGATAAAGTGTTGTCTAAACAAGCACCCATGGGCAGGATACTTTGTCAACAAACCTACAAAGCATCAGAAAATGTATGTATATGATTTAATTGAAGACAAAAACAACACTGGAGGAAATGTTATCAAAGGGATCTGAATTCCAACTGAATTCGGCACACTCTACTTCACTTCAGCAGTCACCTTAAATCACATCTTTTCACACTGCACTATCCTTTTTTATTTACTCCGCTGGCTGGATTCTTTATTGGTAACGACCTTTTGCTTTTCAACATTCTCTACTGACCCCATTTCAACTGGTTATTTGACGAACACTGATCATACGAAACTGCCTTAAGGTCTTTTCCCACAAGATCCACTGAAAGGGTTTCATCACATACTTACCAAAAGGTGATCCTCCCAGTCTTGCTTCCAGAGCCTGAGTCATGGTGAGATAACACCTGTCAGTGAGTGGAGTTTGTACCAGTTTGTCAACCACTCCCAGGTACTCAAAGCCATAGTTGAATTTTGCATTGGCCATGTGAATGGAGAGCTGGCGCAGTGGCTCTGGGTTCTTGGGGTCAAAGTAGAACCGCATCTGGCTGAGCCACATGAAGTTCTTGGAGTTGTTGACATTGTTCTGCACCAGAGTACGGGTCACATCCCTCTGGTGAACGAGCTCTGTGATCTGAATTACACAAACATCTTCACTGCAATGTTTTTAATTGACAAGTTAGGGTTTTACATTATTTTCAATAGGTGAGGTTGCACCACGACAGGTTCTCAGCCAACATATTGTCATGAGTTACTGAGGGATTCATACTCGCCAAAAGTTCATCCTTCAAGCTTACAGCTTTAGAACCTGTGTTTGTGGCAGAATTTCAAATTCATAAATTATACTGAATCAAATCAAACTGGTTTGTCTGGGACAAAACCTACCTATTAATAGGAAATAAACTATTCATGGACTCACCAAGTGTTCCAGCTTTCTCCTCCTTACTGGGGGCTGTTCATGCAGCACGGAGTCGGCCAGTACATTCAATGTGGACTCCACCACTTGCAGAACTTCCTGTACTGGACCCAGGTCTGGCTTCCCTGACTGCTCAATGCTGTGAAGCCCCTTCTCCAGACTCTCTGACCAGGAAATCTGGGCAGCAAGCACCACAAGCTGGGCCTGGAAAGTAGAGTATGGGAATAATTAAAGCTAGTTCTTGGGGTCAAAACAGAAGCGCATCATAAGCACTAACAATTATTATTATTATTTCGGGTTTAACGTCGCTTTCAACACTGTAGAGGTCATATCACGACGGGTAGTTGGAAGGGCAGAGGAAACCAGTATATTGAGTTCGCTAGGGTTCTGTACTGTAAACTGCCGACCAACGGCAAGCAACTACCAGCTTTCTCACTTGAGCCCGTGCAGGGATCGAACCCCGGCCTCAGAGGTGGGAGGCGAGAGTGTTACCACTCTGCCACCGTGGCCCCTAATAAGCACTAACAAAGAAAAGATGAAAAATAAAAATTATCATTAAGCAAGCACCACAAGCTGGACCTCTACTGCACAGTACCACTAATGATTTATGTCTAGGTAATCTATCAGTGCAGTTATTGCTACAATCAGTGACAATGAAACCAGGCCACTGCTTATGCCATGAACTTTACAAGTGGATAGTGAAAGAGCCCTTAATTTTTGGCAATGGATACTGTCCCAAACAATTTTACTTAATATATGCCTCAACTTGCTTCAGGATGAACTGTCTTTGCTTGTTATGAATTACATTTGGTGCATAGCCTGAGCTAGTACTTTTGGCAGTGCACACATGGAGCCAAACAATTTTCCTGATGGCATTACTGTTTGCAATTTCAGTTTTGTGTTTCAGCTTAATTAGTTCTATG
Organism: Sabellastarte sp. h YS-2021; assembly: GCA_964017235.1. Taxonomy (NCBI): domain Eukaryota; kingdom Metazoa; phylum Annelida; class Polychaeta; order Sabellida; family Sabellidae; genus Sabellastarte; species Sabellastarte sp. h YS-2021. The sequence goes on from OZ024928.1 coordinate 147,560,063, forward strand.
CACCCACCTGATATCTGTCCACCCACTCCAGGTACTTGCTTGGATCGATGGCAGTGGTCTTGAAGTCTGAGATCTCCTGCACTGCCTGAGCCAGTAATTTGGCCAGTGTAATACGCATCTCCTTCTCCACCATTGTCAGCCACTCATTGATCTTCTTGTCCTTGATCAGGATTGGGCTTACAAACTTTACCTGTACAAAGATAATGCAAAATCGAAATGTACATTTTGTTTATTTCTAATTATTATAATAAGTTCCACAAATGTGTTTTTTATTCGACATATTACAAGTTTAAAATGTTTGTAAAATTAACGGTACAATAGTTTCTTTTATAACAAATAGTGTTATTGTATATTAATTTTAATTTAAAGCAAACTGCATTTTTCATAAATATGGACCAAAATAAAAAAGCTGTTACAAAAATAACCAGAGAACAGCCTGCTAAAGTACTGAATGAATCTCATACCTCTTCCCCTTCCTTGGAAGCAAGACCCCAGGCTTGCGTCTGGTCTTCATCCACCATGATGGAGTGCACACCTGCAAACATCTTCTTGAAGTGCTTTTGCAGCCTGCCAATGTTCTTACTGTTGCCAATGATTTCAAGTAGATCCTCGTCTCCCACAAAGTAGAACCTGCCAAACAGGTAAGTTTATATTAATGAAGCCCGCCTATTTTTAACCCCATTTTTGATGATGCCTCTCTCTCCAGGCACAGTCCCAGGTCTTTTTTGAGCTTGATAGACTGGTCCACAATTCGACAACTAATCAGTATTCAGAAATTCAAGCCTGAAAATAATGCCCACTCGCTCACTCTATGTGTTAGGAAAAATGCTATACAGTACTCCATATCTACCCACTGGTTTGTACAACATGAATCTGTCCACTTCATTACCAGAGAATGAAGCTCTCTTTCTCCATTAGCTTTTTGAATATCTTTTGGAGCATGTTTGCCATGTAATATTTAATCGGTAAGCTATTACACAAGGATTAAAGCTCGCTATTGGCTTTTTGTAGCAGATAAAGCAGGTTACCCATTTAAAATCAATCAGTAAGCATTAATCCATTACCTGGGGAATGAAGCCCTCTCTCTCTCCAGGTATTCTCCCAGGGCTTTCTGGATCTTGGTGAGCAGGTCTGCCAGTCTCTCCAGTTGCCTCTGCACATTGGATATGTTTAGCACATCCATCACCAGAGGGGAGCGAGCCACTTTCTTCATCAGACCCAGGAACTCTGTGCTAACACTGAAATATTTACATTTATATTTAAATACACATTGATATATTTTGCCTCACCTGTGGAACCTGTTTGTCTCTACAAACAAGTGCATTATATCTAAGATGCAATTGTAACACAATTAACATATGTTAGGGGATTTTACACCAGTTTGCATACTGATATGAGTGACACCACATTTTTATTAACACATACATATGCCCCATTCATACTACAGTCAGTACGTTACACAGAGAGAAGTTTTTCTCTGCGGTGGAAGTGCCTCCAGGGCGCCCAATTTCATCTGAGTTGTTTACAGGACGGCCACTGACTGGACATGGTTTTTAACCATCAATAAGAGTAGAATGACAGTGCTACAAATGATGGTTACTGTGAACCTCAACTCGCCACAAGGTTACATGCCGACGTCAAACAGTAATTCAAGGGGCATGTTTCATGAAACGCGGGTTACCGCAGGCGAAACTGCCTGAAATGTGAATGGGGTATATTTGATGCACTGACTCACCTCTGGAACCTGCTCGTCTCTACTGGCAGCAAGTGCTTGATGTCAGCAGAACCTGTGAAGATCCCCTCCAGGTAGACCCAGCGTCTCTGCACGTCAATCCACACGTCGAACAGGGCATTGATCCTGTTCAGTTTGTCCTCCCACTGCAGGGCATCCTCCTCAAACTCCTACACACAAAAATAAACCTCATTATATTACACCATGTTAGCTTGTCCTTCCAAGGCAGGGCGTCCTCCTCAAACTCCTACACACAAAAATAAACCTCATTATATTACACCATGTTAGCTTGTCCTTCCAAGGCAGGGCGTCCTCCTCAAACTCCTACACACAAAAATAAACCTCATTATATTACACCATGTTAGCTTGTCCTTCCACTGCAGGGCATCCTCCTCAAACTATTACGCACAAAACTAAACTCATTAAATCACATCATGTCTAGCTTATCCTCCCACTGCAGGCCATCCTCATCACACTGTTAAACACAAGAATAAACCTAATTTTATTGTGCCAAGTTCTGCTTGTCCTCCTACTACAAAGCATCATGCACAGGCAAAAATGAATATATCACAAACAATTAAAGTTCTAACATCCTCAAATATCTACAGAAAATAAAGAAACTCCAACTTATTAATTTATGACTAAATTACAGAGCATAAAACACTTCTACTCATAAAACAAGGTATCCTCTCTCAGTTGCTACTCAAGAAAAAAAAATTTAACTTGTTTAAATATAAATGCCCAATGTCGTTCTTGAATTCGCAAAATAAACATCAACCACAACTGCAGGTTGAAACCAAATGGTCAGCAAAGTTGATCCCTAGGAAGCACACCCTCTTAAAGCTGCTGCATACAGTTGTACTTCTTTTTCTATTACTTTATTCACCAATATTGGTCACACATTCTTTTAATAGCTCATATCACAAGTAGCCTTATCCAGAGGAATGCAGTGCATCCTGTGCATACAAGTTAGAGTTATAACCCACTGGACTTTGAAAACTGACCTTGTAGTAAGGAGAGAGCTTCATGGCAGTGACGCTGTTGATGTGCTCCTTGACCTTGGTGAAGAGGTCGTCCCAGCCTCTGATCAGTCGACACTTTTGCTGGTAGTTCACCATCTCCAGCTCATAGGTCTTCCACACTTCGCTCACCTGAAGAAAAACTTAAAAGAGTTAATGTTTTTACGGTCCTTTTAATGCTCGTCTGAAGCAGGTGAGAAGTTTTTACACACCTTGCTATTCTATTATCATTATAGCTATTCCTTTTTTTAAAATTAAAAAAATAATACACTATTTTCTAGCATTGTAGGGGCATGACAAGGTACAATTCATAGGTCATCCACAACTCACTCAATTGAAGAAGTCACAAGTTTCAAAGCATGTCTCTGTTTCTTTAAATATAATGTGCTTCTTTTAAAGACTACCAACATACATTAGTAACAAGATCAATCTACTTACAATATTTCTTCATAATAAATCATCACTGAGCTCATAAATCTGGCAATACCAATGACTGTTGTGTGCTCTTTTTTCATATTTTTTTTAAGTTGTTTGTCAACTTAAAATACTTAGCACTGACCGATTGACCTACTGACCAATACTACCAGAGATTCAGGGTTTTTTACATATTAAATGAAAAGGTGAATTAAAATGGGTCTGTAATGATTTCGTATGTCAGTTAATTACATGTGAAGTCAAAATCCAGCATCACCAGGGCCGTAAAATGGAAAATATCATGATACAAAATGTCACAGGGGATAAAAATTCATCTTTCCCTAATCTTTATTGGCCCTATTTTTTGTCACTAAATTGTCATAAACTTTGTTACCTCAATAAAATATCTCCCAGCATATTACGATAATGGAGGCTGTACCTAAACTCTTGTCATTTTATATAACTACAATTCAAAGAGTTAAAGTACTTAAAAGCCCTCAGTTTTACTTTATATAAGTTGATATGTAGATGACTATTTTCCATTATTCTGTCTCACTGACCTGCTTCAAGAACTCCTCAAGAGCCATCTCTCCCTGAGCTACCAGCAGCACATCCTTGACGAGCATCTCATTCTTCTGCAGGTCGATGTCCCAGATGTGGCCCAGTGTCAGCTCACTCAGCACCCACTTCACACGCAGCTTCTTCATCAGCTGCTTCCAGTGACGCTCCTTCACGGCTTCTGACTTCAGCTCCACAATCATCATGTTCACCTGAAAATGGGGACACCAGGAACTAGGGAGATGCATTTGCTTAAAGCACATGAAAGATGAAGCAAAATTTCCCTACACAAAGCTTGGTAATTATCATAATTACCTGAAGTAGGGCAATTTTGGGGGTAGTATTTCATTATTCCAAACAACTGCTTTTGTATCAACTAAGGTCAAGACATATCTTGCCCACCCCAAAATTAAAGACTACTATATTCTATAATCCTGATAAAAAAGTTAGAGAGATATTGTAGAGATATCTCTACAATATCTCTTTACTAGAGACAACCGAGTCCCACCTTGCAATAAGTCTGAAGCGTCCTCTTCACAAATTCATATGATGCATACTGCCTCAGGCGAGCTGGCAACTCCTTCAGCTGGTTCACCAGAGCATCAAGGGACTGTCTCAGCTACAACAGAGAAGACACTGATCAGCACTTAAATCTAGCTGGTGTCTCCAAGCAAGAAGGATCAGGGTTCAAAGCTAGGTACAACAGACTACATACACATATGAAAAATCATGTTAATTCTCAAGAAGCAGAAAAATACTTAAAACAGAAGAGGACAAAATATCAATGAAAAGGGTCAGTTGGGGCACTGATCTTGACTTTTTATTTCTTGACTTCTATATAAAGTGGCTTAACTTTTCTCAAACCAAAGTTTTAAGTATATAGTATTAAAAAAAGCCATATGTCCGTTGGCTTCAATTAGTCTAGAAACATTTTGTAGGCCAGTGACCATGCATTCCACTCACCTTTCTGGGCTGTACAGAGAGCCAGGGTTTGTCTTTGAGGTCATCCACCTGCTCCCAGATCTTGGAGAGTTCATTCCAGACACCCTTCAAGTCCTGCAACTCCTCCATGGCCACCTGTACACGCTCTTCTGATGGGCTCAGATCTCCTGAAAATACAATCCTCAATTATTGCATACAGTCTCTCCTGTGGAAATTACATGTACCTCTGTATAGAAGTGTTTACACATTTTAACTGTGTGGCACTCTTTATTTCCTTAAAGATTGATTGGGTTTGCGTACTTTAAACATACTTTACAGGTCACATCAGAGAAGGTAGTTCAGAGGATGGAGGAAGCAATGCCAACTAAATGGTCAGAATTCGACTCTATAAACCATTGCACATCAGCAAACAATGCCATAATAGAAGACAAAGGACTGCTTTAACTTGGGTTTTCACTTGCTTTATACTCAGGCCATCAATATTTCACACGTGTTACCATGTGCATGAGGTGACATAATAACTTTGTCACTGCACCTCTCCTTCACAATAAGACTTGCTGCCTTTTTACAGCAAAATGATATGAAAACATTTGACACGAATACACATATACACACAGACTTCATAACAACAGAGTCCCCAGAACTAATGGACACAAAAAAGAATAGGAAACACCAAGGTTCAAACCCACACCTGGTTCAGCCAGTTCCAGAGCCTCCTTAGCTTTCCACACATTGTCCCTCTCCTCCTTCAGTCTCTGAAATCTGCCCTCAAATATCGCCAGGTTCTTGCTGGCCTCACTGGGTTTCAGGTTACCCTGCACACAAGTATATGAATGTTATTAAACAGATAAATTTTCACTGTATATCATAGAAATAACAGCTGTAAACCATGTAATAAGACCAGGGGCCGTATTCATAAAGAGATCTTAAGTCTGAGACAAAAAAATAGTCTCAGCTTGAGATTTGGTCTCAGCTGAGACCAAGTCTCAACTTTGTATTCACAAACAGGTTCTCAGCTGAGACCAAGCTGAGACCAGTCTCAAGTCTTTCCAATGTAAACAAACCATAAACTTGCAAATATATCCAACATTTTTTTAAAAGATCAATAGTTTTTGTGTTTTAATTCTTAACAAAAATTATACTGTCCATTTAAATAAAAAATAAATAGAAAATTGTGTCAACTGTTTTTTATTTTTCATGTCACATGATCCACTTCTTTGTTGCTATGCAGTCAGAAAACTCTGTTGAAAATTGTCTCAAAGTAAGGTACTCTTGAAGCAAAAATTTGTGGTATCAGTTGTTACAAAAATTTAGGCCAAGTAGTATATATGTTGTAAATTATTTCTACTTTACATTAAGCCATAAAAAATAAAAATATGAATCTCAGTTAAGATGAAATAATGCTTGAGACTTTGAACAAAATATTTAAGACAACTATGTACCAGTCTTAAGTTTGAGACCAAATCTGAGACTAAATTTGGTCTCAACTGTTTTATGAATAGCTAACAAGTCTGAGACCAAAAGTGGTCTCAGACTTGAGACCAAAACTTAAGACTTGAGACAAAATTTGGTCTCAGCAGGTTTTATGAATACCGGCCCTGGTTTCAAACACTAAGTAGGTTGCAATAATGTCACGCAAAAATTATTTTGATTTCATTATAGATTGACTGTTCGGTGAACCGACTCCCATTTACCTGATACACAACAACAGTCTCCTTTAGAAATACTTAGACACAATTTTTGGTTCATGTGTTCTCCATATCCCAGTGATAGGTGTACTACAGACCTTGGATTAAAAGGACCCAGGTAATGAAAACTGCATATCTAAACTGAATGTTTACATCACAGTCTACAAAATTGTGTCTAATACAAAAGAATGAAGTTTTTTTCTAACAAAGTTACAAAACACACTTTCAATTGGGGAAAAATAATGCAGTATTTAGCTTATCCTGGTCCATTAATCAATGTAAGTGCCATCCTTAAATCACCACTACAGTTCACACTCCAGTCTCTCCTGACTCCACACACTTCTTACCTCTACAGGCTTCTCCTTCTCCCATTCACCGAGCAGATCTGCAGTCTTACTCTCCACCACTTTGTCCTCGGATACGATCTTCATCTGCAGACTCGCCACCTGGGTAGAGATGGAGGAGTCCTTGCGGCGCAGAATATCAGTGAAGGCTGACCACTCACCCTCGATGTTGTCACTGTACATCCAGTTGGAGGGGAACTGGAAGCGCTGTCTCTCCAGGATGAACTGGCCTTCTTTATACAGCTAAAAGCATCAGGGTGGATTGATTGGTTGGAGTTTTACATAGTCTTAACACATTATATAGGACAAACATACAACAAAAATGTAGTCGAGTATAAGGATTAATTGGGTTTTGCTTGTCATTGCCTTTGACACCTTTGTACTGGTCATACACTGACAGGTATGCTTTCAACACCTTGTACTGGTCATACACTGACAGGTATGCTTTCAACATCTTGTATGGGTCACACACTGACAGGTATGCTTTCAACATCTTGTATGGGTCACACACTGACAGGTATGCTTTCAACATCTTGTATGGGTCACACACTGACAGGTATGCTTTCAACATCTTGTATGGGTCACACACTGACAAATATGCTTTCAACATCTTGTATGGGTCATACACTGACAGGTATGCTTTCAACATCTTGTATGAGTCACACACTGACAAATATGCTTTCAACATCTTGTATGGGTCATACACTGACAGGTATGCTTTCAACATCTTGTATGGGTCATACACTGACAGGTATGCTTTCAACATCTTGTATGGGTCATACACTGACAGGTATGCTTTCAACATCTTGTATGAGTCACACACTGACAAATATGCTTTCAACATCTTGTATGGGTCACACACTGACAGGTATGCTTTCAACATCTTGTATGGGTCACACACTGACAAATATGCTTTCGACATCTTGTATGGGTCACACACTGACAAATATGCTTTCAACATCTTGTATGGGTCATACACTGACAGGTATGCTTTCAACATCTTGTATGGGTCACACACTCTGACAGGTATGCTTTCAACATCTTGTATGGGTCACACACTGACAAATATGCTTTCAACATCTTGTATGGGTCATACACTGACAGGTATGCTTTCAACATCTTGTATGGGTCACACACCGACAGGTATGCATTCAAAACTTGTATGCGACATGCACTAAAGGTGGTATTGGAAGGAGTGATTTCGGTTTATTGGTGCTTTCAAAACATGGACTGAGGTCAAATCATGTTGGAGATTGGAGAGGATCGTGAAAAACGGTGCTAACTACAGTCAAGATTCTGCACTGAAAACAGCAACAGGCAAGCAACTCAACTGCCAACATTCCGGTCAGTGCTGCGAAAGAAATATGAACTTCACCATTTCTTCTTCACCTTATTTTTATAATTTAATAATTTAGCACAAATTAAATCCTCTATCATTCCTTGCACAAGCATATTAAGAACGAGTGACACAGGGTATAACCCTCTTAACAGCTAGAAATAAGTGTGTAAATCTATTATAAAGATTCTCTATATTTAAAATGTGTGATAGAGACTCAAATTCAAATGATCATATAGTCCACCAGTGATTGAAAATAAAGCCTTGGTCATATAATGCAAAAATATGGTATTTACTACACTGAAGAGAGTTAACTATTTACATCAACTTGTTTTTCCCAGTTCTTCATCTTTCTCTTCAGAGACTGGACATAGGTGATGAAAGTGACCGCATCAGATGTGTCAGCAGCCTCAATACTCTGCTGCTCCAGATCACCACGCGACTACAAGGAAATCATGCAAACACAAGCAATGTTAATTCAAGTCCAATCTAACCTGTGTGAGAAAACATCTCTACATAAAGACCTAACTCTAAACAAAAAACAAACTCTTGATTCCCAAGATTTTATAAAAATAAGATTTTACTTTGAAATTACACAATAATTTCAGTGGATTTTCTACTTTCCTGCCACCCCAAGATCCACAATATTGTTTCTAATGTTTACCTTCATTTCACACGTACATCTGACATTTTCGGTATTTAGACTCTCCAAAAATACTGTACATTTGAGACAGTTAACCTGTTAGTCGATGGCTTATGCTACTCAGTGTCTAATCCAAGTTATCATTTCACCCTAGACAGCGTCTTATGTATTTCTTGCACATAGCCTCAATAATTTATCAAAGACATTGTACATTGTAAGTAATTCAAATTTAGAATACACAAGCAACATTAGCGGGCTGCAATAATCTTTTTGTACAACATTATTGCAAGAAGACTCTGCAGGCTAAATAAATGTAACAGAATTTTTCAGACTTTCATTTGATGAACTATAGTGGACACTGTACACCAAAGCGAATATCGCACCTGGATTAACTATCAAATCTTACTGCGTCAAATCACATCGAAGCAAAAAAAGCAGTTCCATTAACAGGACTTCTACCTAATGTATCTTCTATTTATTGTTTATTTGGACTTAAAGATACCCAAAAGGGTTCTGTTACCTTGGAGACGGAGGTGTGGAAGTCCATCATTTCCCTGCCCAGCATGTTTCCGAACTTGGACAGCACCTCTTTGTGCAGGGAGTCATATTTGAGGCTGACTTTGGACTGTACTTTGCTGTAGTCGATATGCACAGGCCCAAACTTACGGAAACTCTCTGTTGTGTCAAATGTCTTCCTTGCTTGCCTGAAAAACAAAAGGACGAAAGTCTTACAATGTTCAGTTGCACTGCAATAATATGTTGATAATTGGCTGCTTAAAACATCTTCTTAAGCTTACTCTACACAAAAACCAACAAAAACATTTATAATTCTGACCTGAATGAAGAATAACACTTGAAAACTTAAATTTGTACACCATCATAAAATACCAAAAATTAGAAAATAACTTTGGCTAAGCACAGATTTTGTTTATAAATATCCAAAACTTTTCTTGTTGACAATCAATTTTGCTTCAACACTTTAAATATATTTAAAACTTTCACATGTACAGATGTTCCAATTTAATACTTAATACTGAAGATCGAGAAACCATGTATCACAAAGAATCATCTGTATATTGACTAGAACCTTTGATTAAAATAATAAATATTCCAGCAGATCACTGATTTCTAATGTAGTACATACTTATGTGCAACACACATACAACTTTAACAGTGAACCCACTTTACATTAATACCATATATCTGTTGTGACTCACTTGATTTCCTCTAGCAGGGACATCCACCGCTCAATGTTCTCAGACACCTTTCCATAGATTATGTCTGACTGCAGGTCCCACAGAGTCTGATACTTGAACCAGTTCTGTTCACAAGATACAACATAAAGTGGTCTGTATTGTCCAAGATCCTACATGACATCATGTTTCTCAAACTCGGTTCAACAAATTCTTTCTCAAGGCTACAGCTTGTGCAATTACATCCAACTGATTTTTTAATAAACACATATTATACACCTTCAAAAACTGTAGAATCTTGAGGCTGCTTTCAAAAATTTTCTACATTTCATAGCTTGTATTGTAGAATAAAATTTTAAACAAGTTTGCTTGAAAATAGTGTCACTAGAATTCCAGATGACTACAAAGCCACCCAAGACATTAATAACAAGACCACTGCCGCGGTATGTATCTCCCGCCGAGTACCGCAGGGGACGAAATACTAAATTGAAATTTTTCCCCTTTGCATAGGACACTGTTGTACCATCCTGCGGGTCAAAAATTCGCTTGAAATCGCTCTATCTGTTACGCTTTTCGAGATATTGACACTTTTCCATTTTCCGCAAAAATCCAAGATGGTCGCCGAAAGTGGCGAAAATTGAAATTTTTCCCCTTTGCACAGGACACTCTTGTATCACCCTGCGGGTCAAAAATTCGCTCGAAATCGCTCGATCTCTTACGGTTTTCGAGATATTGACACTTTTTCATTTTTTCCGCTAAAATCCAAGATGGCCGCCGAAAGTGGCGAAAATTGAAATCTTACCCCTTTGCATAGGACACTCTTGTACTACCCTGAAGGTGTAAATGCAATAGTTTTCAAGTTACAAGTGATTTTACTCATGATGGAAGTTAGTGAGAAATCCAAAAGTAGCTATTACTCACTTATCTATTGAGATAGACACCCAAGTTACTCACCATGTTGTTGCTATGGGAAAAAGTAGGTGAATAACATATCTTAACAAAATGCTCTAAATACAATACTTTTCAAGTTATAATCGATTTAGTGCATGATTTCATTAATTTTAATGCATTAAAAATTATTTTAATAATTCATAAAAAAACTTTAGGATGTGAAATATCTCCAAAATGTAGGTGAATGAGTTATTTGAGAAATACTGGCTATCTGCAATACTTTTAGTGATAATAGGCATTTACTCATTTTGAGTAGGTGAGTAATTAGATATGGATCTGAAAATTCACTAATTGAAAGTTCTCCCAAAATATAGATGAAGTGAGTTATTTGAGAAATACTGGCTATCTGCAATACTTTTAGAGATAATTCGCATTTACTCATCTTGAGTAGGTGAGAAATTACCTACAGGTCTGGAACTTCACCAAGTGAAAGCTCTCCCAAAAGTAGATGAATTAGTTATTGAGAAAAATTGGCTATCTGCAATACTTTTAGAGATAATTCGCATTTACTCATTTTGAGTAGGTGAGTTCTTACCTATGGGTCTGAAACTTCACCAAGTGAATGCTCTCCCAAAAGTCGGTGAATGAGTTATTTAAAAAAAAAATTGGCAATCTCCTATACTTTTAGAGATAATTCGCATTTACTCATTTTGAGTAGGTGAGTAATTAGCTATGGGTCTGAAACTTTACCATGTGAAAGCTCTTCCAAAAGTAGATGAATGAGTTATTTGAGAAAAGAATATCTGCAATACTTTGAGAAATAATTCACATTTACTCATTTTGAGTAGGCGAGTAATTAGCTATGGGTCTGAAACTTCACCATGTGAAAGCTCTTCCAAAAGTAGATGAATGAGTTATTTGACAAAAATTGGCTATCTGCAATACTTTTAGAGATAATTCGCATTTACTCATTTTGAGTAGGTGAGTAATTAGCTACGGGTCTGAAACTTCACCAAGTGAAAGCTCTCCCAAAAGTAGATGAATGAGTTATTTGAGAAAAATTGGCTATCCACAATACTTTTAGAGATAATTAGCATTTACTCATTTTGAGTAGGTGAGTAATTAGCTACGGGTCTGAAATTTCACCAAGTGAAAGCTCTTCCAAAAGTACCTGAAGGAGTTATTTGAGAAAAATTGGCTATCTGCAATACTTTTAGAGATAATTAGTATTTACTCATTTTGAGTAGGTGAGAAATTAGCTAGGGGGCTGAAACTTCACCAAGTGAAAGCTCTTCAAAAGTACATGAATGAGTTATTTGATAAAAATTGGGTACCCACAATACTTTTAGAGAAAATTCGCATTTACTCATCTTGAGTAGGTGAGAAATTACCTACAGGTCTGGAACTTCACCATGTGAAAGCTCTTGCAAAAGTACATGAAGGAGTTATTTGATAAAAATGGGGTACCCACAATACTTTTAGAGATAATTAACATTTACTCATTTTGAGTAGGCAAGTAATTACCTACGGGGCTGAAACTTCACCATGTGAAAGCTCTTCCAAAAGTAGATGAATGAGTTATTTGAGAGAAATTGGCTATCTGCAATACTTTTAGAGATAATTCGCATTTACTCATTTTGAGTAGGCGAGTAATTAGCTATGGGTCTGAAACTTCACCAAATGAAAGCTCTCCCAAAAGTAGATGAATTAGTTATTGAGAAAAATTGGCTATCTGCAATACTTTTAGAGATAATTCGCATTTACTCATTTTGAGTAGGTGAGTTCTTACCTATGGGTCTGAAACTTCACCAAGTGAATGCTCTCCCAAAAGTCGGTGAATGAGTTATTTAAAAAAAAAATTGGCAATCTCCTATACTTTTAGAGATAATTCGCATTTACTCATTTTGAGTAGGTGAGTAATTAGCTATGGGTCTGAAACTTTACCATGTGAAAGCTCTTCCAAAAGTAGATGAATGAGTTATTTGAGAAAAGAATATCTGCAATACTTTTAGAAATAATTCACATTTACTCATTTTGAGTAGGCGAGTAATTAGCTATGGGTCTGGAACTTCACCATGTGAAAGCTCTTGCAAAAGTACATGAAGGAGTTATTTGATAAAAATGGGGTACCCACAATACTTTTAGAGATAATTAACATTTACTCATTTTGAGTAGGCGAGTAATTACCTACGGGGCTGAAACTTCACCATGTGAAAGCTCTTCCAAAAGTAGATGAATGAGTTATTTGAGAGAAATTGGCTATCTGCAATACTTTTAGAGATAATTCGCATTTACTCATTTTGAGTAGGTGAGTAATTAGCTATGGGTCTGAAACTTCACCATGTGAAAGCTCTTCCAAAAGTAGATGAATGAGTTATTTGAGAAAAATTGGCTATCTGCAATACTTTCAGATAATTCGTATTCACTCATTTTGAGTAGGTGAGTAATTAGCTATGGGTCTGAAACTTCACCAAGTGAAAGCTCTCCCAAAAGTAGATGAATTAGTTATTTGAGAAAAATTGGCTATCTGCAATACTTTCAGATAATTCGTATTCACTCATTTTGAGTAGGTGAGTAATTAGCTATGGGTCTGAAACTTCACCAAGTGAAAGCTCTCCCAAAAGTAGATGAATTAGTTATTTGAGAAAAATTGGCTATCTGCAATACTTTTAGAAATAATTCACATTTACTCATTTTGAGTAGGCGAGTAATTAGCTATGGGTCTGGAACTTCACCATGTGAAAGCTCTTGCAAAAGTACATGAAGGAGTTATTTGATAAAAATGGGGTACCCACAATACTTTTAGAGATAATTAACATTTACTCATTTTGAGTAGGCGAGTAATTACCTACGGGGCTGAAACTTCACCATGTGAAAGCTCTTCCAAAAGTAGATGAATGAGTTATTTGAGAGAAATTGGCTATCTGCAATACTTTTAGAGATAATTCGCATTTACTCATTTTGAGTAGGTGAGTAATTAGCTATGGGTCTGAAACTTCACCATGTGAAAGCTCTTCCAAAAGTAGATGAATGAGTTATTTGAGAAAAATTGGCTATCTGCAATACTTTCAGATAATTCGTATTCACTCATTTTGAGTAGGTGAGTAATTAGCTATGGGTCTGAAACTTCACCAAGTGAAAGCTCTCCCAAAAGTAGATGAATTAGTTATTTGAGAAAAATTGGCTATCTGCAATACTTTTAGAGATAATTCGCATTTACTCATTTTGAGTAGGCGAGTAATTAGCTATGGGTCTGAAACTTCACCAAGTGAAAGCTCTCCCAAAAGTAGATGAATTAGTTATTGAGAAAAATTGGCTATCTGCAATACTTTTAGAGATAATTCGCATTTACTCATTTTGAGTAGGTGAGTTCTTACCTATGGGTCTGAAACTTCACCAAGTGAATGCTCTCCCAAAAGTCGGTGAATGAGTTATTTAAAAAAAAAATTGGCAATCTCCTATACTTTTAGAGATAATTCGCATTTACTCATTTTGAGTAGGTGAGTAATTAGCTATGGGTCTGAAACTTTACCATGTGAAAGCTCTTCCAAAAGTAGATGAATGAGTTATTTGAGAAAAGAATATCTGCAATACTTTGAGAAATAATTCACATTTACTCATTTTGAGTAGGCGAGTAATTAGCTATGGGTCTGAAACTTCACCATGTGAAAGCTCTTCCAAAAGTAGATGAATGAGTTATTTGACAAAAATTGGCTATCTGCAATACTTTTAGAGATAATTCGCATTTACTCATTTTGAGTAGGTGAGTAATTAGCTACGGGTCTGAAACTTCACCAAGTGAAAGCTCTCCCAAAAGTAGGTGAATGAGTTATTTGAGAAAAATTGGCTATCCACAATACTTTGAGATAATTAGCATTTACTCATTTTGAGTAGGTGAGTAATCAGCTACGGGTCTGAAATTTCACCAAGTGAAAGCTCTTCCAAAAGTACCTGAAGGAGTTATTTGAGAAAAATTGGCTATCTGCAATACTTTTAGAGATAATTAGTATTTACTCATTTTGAGTAGGTGAGAAATTAGCTATGGGGCTGAAACTTCACCAAGTGAAAGCTCTTCAAAAAGTAGATGAATGAGTTATTTAAGAAAAATTGGCTCTCTGCAATGCTTTTAGAGATAATTCGCATTTACTCATTTTGAGTAGGTGAGTAATTAGCTACGGGTCTGAAACTTCACCAAGTGAAAGCTCTCCCAAAAGTAGGTGAATGAGTTATTTGAGAAAAATTGGCTATCCGCAATACTTTTAGAGATAATTAGCATTTACTCATTTTGAGTAGGTGAGTAATCAGCTACGGGTCTGAAATTTCACCAAGTGAAAGCTCTCCCAAAAGTAGGAGAAAAATTGGCTATCTGCAATACTTTTAAGAGATAATTCGCATTTACTCATTTTGAGTAGGTGAGTAATTAGCTATGGGTCTGAAACTTCACCACGTGAAAGCTCTTCCAAAAGTAGATGATTGAGTTATTTGACAAAAATTGGCTATCTGCAATACTTTCAGAGATAATTCCCATTTACTCATTTTGAGTAGGCGAGTAATTAGCTATGGATCTGAAACTTCACCATGTGAAAGCTGTCCCAAAAGTAGATGAATGAGTTATTTGAGAAAAATTGGCTATCTCCTATACTTTTAGAGATAATTCACATTTACTCATTTTGAGTAGGTGAGAAATTGGCTATGGGGCTGAAACTTCACCATGTGAAAGCTCTTCCAAAAGTAGATGAATGAGTTATTTGAGAAAAATTGGCTATCTCCAATACTTTTAGAGATAATTTGCATTTACTCATTTTGAGTAGGTGAGTAATTAGCTACAGGCGTGAAACTTCACCATGTGAAAGCTCTCCCAAAAGTAGATGAATGAGTTATTTGAGAAAAATTGGCTATCTGCAATGCTTTTAGAGATAATTCGCATTTACTCATTTTGAGTAGGTGAGTAATTAGCTACGGGTCTGAAACTTCACCAAGTGAAAGCTGTCCCAAAAGTAGGTGAATGAGTTATTTGAGAAAAATTGGCTATCCGCAATACTTTTAGAGATAATTAGCATTTACTCATTTTGAGTAGGTGAGTAATCAGCTACGGGTCTGAAACTTCACCAAGTGAAAGCTGTCCCAAAAGTAGGTGAATGAGTTATTTGAGAAAAATTGGCTATCTGCAATACTTTTAGAGATAATTAGCATTTACTCATTTTGAGTAGGTGAGTAATCAGCTACGGGTCTGAAACTTCACCAAGTGAAAGCTCTCCCAAAAGTAGGTGAATGAGTTATTTGACAAAAATTGGCTATCTGCAATACTTTTAGAGATAATTCACATTTACTCATTTTGAGTAGGTGAGTAATCAGCTACGGGTCTGAAACTTCACCAAGTGAAAGCTGTCCCAAAAGTAGGTGAATGAGTTATTTGAGAAAAATTGGCTATCTGCAATACTTTTAGAGATAATTCGCATTTACTCATTTTGAGTAGGTGAGTAATTAGCTATGGGTCTGAAACTTCACCATGTGACAGCTCTTCCAAAAGTAGATGAATGAATTATTTGAGAAAAATTGGCTATCTGCAATACTTTTAGAGATAATTCACATTTACTCATTTTGAGTAGGCGAGTAATTAGCTATGGGTCTGAAACTTAATAGAATAGAATAGAATAGAAACATTTATATAGCGCAAAATTGATGCAACATCCTCTAATGCGCTTGAAATCAAAAAGGGAAAGTCGAGGGACGTTCGAGGTCATGATCCAAGGTTAGCGCCCGCCAGGGAGATGTACTATGGTGGAGGATATGCTAATCTAAACAAGTAGGTCTTTAGCTGGCTACGGAAACCTGTCTAATCATCAGAAAGCTCTTCCAAAAGTAGATGAATGAGTTATTTGACAAAAATTGGCTATCTGCAATACTTTTAGAGATAATTAGCATTTACTCATTTTGAGTAGGTGAGAAATTAGCTACAGGTCTGAAACTTCACCAAGTGAAAGCTCTCCCAAAAGTAGGTGAATGAGTTATTTGAGAAAAATTGGCTATCTTCTATACTTTTAGAGATAATTAGCATTTACTCATTTTGAGTAGATGAGAAATTAGCTATGGGTCTGAAACTTCACCATGTGAAAGCTCTTCCAAAAGTATATGAATGAGTTATTTGAGAAAAATTGGCTATCTGCAATACTTTTAGAGATAATTCCCATTTACTCATTTTGAGTAGGTGAGTAAGTAGGCCAAAGTTCACCAAACCTTTTTCCCCTTAGCATAGGATACTCTAGTACTACCCTGTGGTTCAAAAATTTGCTCGAAATTCCTCTATCTCTTACGGTTTGAGAGATATTTCTGATTTTTCACATTTTCACTAAAAGTAGCAATAAAGTAGCCATTACTCACTTGTACATTGAGCAACAGTTGTGAAACTTCAATATGTTACAGTTCACAAAAAAGTAGATGAACAACATATTTGAGAGAAATTGTGTAGCTGCAATACTTTTGAAGATATAAGTCATTTACTCATTATGGCTATAATTAAAAATTGACAAAGTAGCTATTACTCATTTAGCAATGGAGATACACTTCCAAATTACTGACCATGTTGTAGCTGTGGAGAAAGTAGCTGAACATCATATTGGAACAAAATTGTGTAGCTGCAATACTTTTGAAGATATAAGCCATTTACTCATTGACAATTATAAATCATATAATTATATTAGGTAAAAGCGCTATTACTCACTCAAAAGTAGGCCAAAGTTCACCAAACCTTTTCCCCCTTAGAAATAGGATGCTCTAGTACTACCCTGTGGGTCAAAAAATTGCTCGAAATTGCTCTATCTCTTACGGTTTGAGACATATTTCTGATTTTTCACGTTTTCACTAAAAGTAGCAATAAAGTAGCCATTACTCACTTGTACATTGAGCAACAGTTGTGAAACTTAAATATGTTACAGTTCACAAAAAAGTACATGAACAACATGTTTGAGAGAAATTGGGTAGCTGCAATACTTTTGAAGATATAAGCCATTTACTCATTATGGTTACCATTAAAAATTGAAAAAGTAGCTATTACTCACTTAGCTATAGAGATACAGTTCCAAACACTGGCCATGTTGTAGCAGTGGAGAAAGTAGCCGAACAAATATTTGAACAAAATTGTGTAGCTGCAATACTTTTGAAGATATAAGCCATTTACTGGTTATGGTTATCATTAAAAACTGAAAAAGTAGCTATTACTCACTTAGCTATGGAGATACACTTCCAAACTACTGATCATGTTGTAGCAGAGGAGAAAGTAGCTGAACAACATATTGGAACAAAATTGTGCAGCTGCAATACTTTTGAAGATATAAGCCATTTACTCATTATGGTTATCATTAAAAATTGAAAAAGTAGCTATTACTCACTTAGCTATGGAGATACACTTGCAAACTACTGACCATGTTGTAGCTGTGGAGAAAGTAGCTGAACAACATATTGGAACAAAATTGTGTAGCTGCAATACTTATGAAGATATAAGCCATTTACTCATTATGGTTATAATTAAAAATTGACAAAGTAGCTATTACTCACTTAGCTATGGAGATACACTTCCAAACTACTGACCATGTTGTAGCTGTGGAGAAAGTAGCTGAACAACATATTAGAACAAAATACTGTAAATGCAATAGTTTCAGAGTTATAAGCCATATAATTATATTAGCTAAAAGTGCTATTACTCACTCAAAAGTAGGCCAAAGTTCACCAAACCCCAAAAATATTGAAGAGCAAAAAAATTCATTAGGGCTTGTAATTTACCAAAAATGTGTAACTGTAGTAGTTTCCGAGAAAACTGCTTGACACACGCACGCACGCACGCACACACATGGTGCAAATTATAATCTCCCTCCGGCAAGCCGGGCGGGAGATAATAACACATACTTCTCTTGATGGCAACTGATACTTTAACATACAAATCATAGTGCTTGTTTGCTCAGTAATGCTGATGCAGGCTCTACCAGCTAAAACATAATATGATGTTCAGTCACTCCACCACACTGGACACATTAGATACTGACCGCCACATAGCTGTTGACTTTGCCAATGAGGTCTTCCACTGCCCCATATGCGCTGTCCAGTACATCAGTATCTAGTTTGGACAGCAGTGTCTTGTAGGTTGTCTCCGACTCAGAGCCAGACTCCTGTACTACCTGAAGTAACAAGGAGAAATAAATGTAACATAGAAGTAGTCACCACGTCATTTCAGATAGAGGGCCTTACTCCAGTATTACCTCAAATTAAAAATAGTGGGTAAATCATTTGGCTTTGTAGGTATCGATATTGAATGCAAAAATATTTCAATATCGGTCAATATCTAGAGGCTGAGACTGTCCACTAAATAGTCCAAATCCGGGAAACCGAAAGTGATTTTGTTTTTAACATATCCCAAACCGCTAACAGGAAGTGAAAACTACCCTATCAAAACAGGAGTTTTCATCAAAAATGACAAAAACACAAGACAAAAGGATACAATTTCTTCAGATTTAGGCTTTATTTCAAACATTTACAGTGTAAGTTTCGATTTAAATAAAATGGTGATCTTGATATACGTCTTAACTATGATATCGGTAACCCTGTCCCCAAACAATACATATTGCCAATATCAATAAACAATGTACCCACTAGTTACAATACCTGAAAAGAATAATGAGGGCCAAAAACCTAATGTTAGTAACTAATATGTGCTTATACTCGTCCAAATTGATTCCCATTTCTTTGTGAACGTACCCTGTGTTCACAACAATAACAATAAATTTTTTTCAATGAAATAAAAGTTTGGAAACACATTTAAATCGTGAATTCTTGGTGACTGTTATTTTACTAGTGAATGGATTGGTATTATATCAGTTTGCGACTGCATGTAAGAAACAGAAATACGCGTATCTCAAATTATACAATGTTCCACTCATCCATTTCTTCTCTTACCATGTATCTTGAGTGCTGTACTCTGGGCAGCTGAAGCACCACTGCCTCCCAGCCGAACAGCTCCTGGTGGAGTGTCTCTCGGGCTCCTTCTACTGGTGGGTGCAAATACATCATCTGGTTGGTTATGCGGATCTCATGGATCAAATCCTTCATGCAAACACAAAAAAAAACTAACTTGTTTAAAAAAGGCAAAACACTCATCATAAAATTGTTGTTTTGTACATAATGCTTTGATTATTTTGACTCATGACTTTGATTTGTTAAAAAGACACTAATTTGTTTCTTCAAAAAAATGTAACAGGTCTAAATCACAGGCTAAAATCTGTGTAATCAGTTAGCAATGTTACTCTTGTTCTTTTATCATATCACTTTAACTTGGAACTGAAATATTCACACTATTCTAATAAGGATCTGTACAGTTCTATCCACTTGGAAGCCAATCCAATTTATCAAATGAACCTCAGAATTACCTTCATATTATCTTTTCACAAATCTAATGGCCAAATCTTACAAAAACTCCATTTTTATCCAACCTTGGACTAGAAACTTAAGTGCATCTTTAAAAGTGTGCATGTCCATCTTTATGCCCATCTTTTTCCCCTTTCTCTCATGATACAAAGTGCAAATATAAACTTATGCCCAGTTTTCAACTCACTTTGTTTTGAGGCTCTTTTTAATACTTATGTCCAGTTTCTCCAGGTGTATTTATGTTCATGACCACCTTGTTCCTCTTTACTTCAGTGACACCGATGTCAGCACTTTGCTGCAGGACAACCTATTGTGTAAACTCCACTGTACCTCATACCTACGCTACACTTAAGCTCATCTTTAGATATAAATTTGGTTTCCAATTTTCTTTCACATGAGGCTCTCCCCTGAGCTTAAGCCAAGTTTCCATTTTACCTGGTCTATTTTGCTCCTCTTGCCCTAAGTAATATTCAAGCTCTCCTGAAGGGCATCCACCAAGGCCTCGATCCCACCCTACATTCAACTTTCACTTACACTGTACTCGAGGCTAAGTTTCTATTTTACCTTGATCTGAGGCTCTCCCCCAAGCTTATGGCCAGTCTGCACAGGTGCATCTGTATCCATGTTCATGTCCATCTTGCTCTTTTTGCCCTCAGTTATATCGGAGCTCTCCTGCAGGGCATCCACCCAGGCCTGAATGCCAGCCTGAAGGCGTGAAGCAAGCTTGTTCTCAACCTCTTTGTCCACCTTGGCCACCCACTGTGGCAGGTTGGAGTACTGGTGCAGACTCAGGTCATCAACAGCCTTCTGGATTTTCTTCAGCACCTCAGTGAATGTGTGGAATCTGAATAATCAAAATAAAACTTATCCAAGCACTCCTAAGAAATACTGGAGAAGTTGGGCCTTGGCAGAAGTATGCGCTCTCCAAGACCTTGTTTTTAACGATATTGTGAAATATGGACATAAAGCATTCACAACCTTTTCTTCTGTTTGTTTGAAGCTTTGGTTTCTATTTTTAAATGCAATTCTTGGGGAAACCCCTTATTTTACTTTGAAATGGGATATGTGGTCTTTTTGGAGACCATGTAATGTCATTTATCTCATCCGAGTCTACATGAAAAAGATTGAACATGGTCATGTAAGAAGTTTGTATGAGGCAGATATTTCGTAAAGACGACTTACCCATAAGCACAAGTTTCTAGCATCCTGACTTCTCCATCAATATCTTCCTCCGACACCAGCAGATCATCCACCTTTTCTTGAAAGTTGAATACATGCTCAGCCAGCTTCTGTACGTAGGGGTCCAGCTTATACGACTCCCACACTAGTTGAATGCCCTGTGACAACACAAAAACAAAGAATATTGTCCATCAGTTACTTCACATTTATTGCAGGTCATAATTCAATATCTTATTCCCTAAACAATCAAGTCCATTTTTCCCCGATGGTTGCTTTGTCTTACTCACTTGGAAACTGAAATTACTTCGGACCAAACACTGCTCTAAAGTAAGTTGATAATCTTCATTCTCTATCCCAAGTAGAAAGGTAAAAGCTGTAGTTCTTACATTCCTTTCAACAGCTACCTAGTCAAGGTAAAATCCAGGATTCATATCTCAATCTGTTCACAGCCTATTTCTTCTGACATTCTGTGCATTTTCAGTAAAAATCTATAATCAATCTAATATCTACAATGAGTCGGTACATTTTTCTTTACAATTCCCACTACATGTTGGGATTTAGATATAATTTATAACTGGTACACTTCTACTTGTGGCATGTTTATCACACTGAAATTGGTTAACTATTAGTGTATGAAAAAGCTCACCTCTGCAATGAGTCCTTGTATCTCCTTCCTCATGCCAGCCACAAGTAGGGACACTGAGGTCCTCTCATCTATCTTGTCACATGTCCTTTCATAGGTACGCACACTCTCAATCAGCGAGATGGCAAAGGGGTAGAGCTGATTGGCTTGGTGGGCTTTGTTCACTATAGCCAGTGGAACCCGGAAACCCAGCCACTTCAGATTCCTCACCTAAAATTGTTAAAATATACAAATCAATACAAAGGGTACAACTAGAAAACAGTTTCAGTTAGGCAAAAATGCAGCATCCCACTCTGTGCACCTGATTGTTTATCCAAATAAAACATTTTATTTTACTAAGGAGAAAAATTATGCAATTGATTGCAATCTAAGGTATGGAACATTTGGCATCAGTTCATTATTAATCTCACTACAATAAATTTGATTCTGTGTGAAAATATTTAAATGGTTAACTGTATAGTCTAAAATAATAAAACAACAGCAGTTTCATCTGATTTGTATGCCTATCAGCAGTCTAGTCTGAAGGGTTAAAGCATCAGTGATGTTTCAAGTAAATGTCTAGTCTAAAATGGTTTTGCTAACATCGTTAAGAGACCCAGCCACACCTCACATATAAGAAATATGTAAAATATACAAATATTCATGTTAACTATGAAAAGTAATATATACTTTAAGTAGACATTTTATACAAAACATAGATCACAATACAGAAAACTACTTTACTTTAAAACACCCAGTCAACTAGAAAACAGCTACCAAATGATGTACACTTGATAAAGTAAACAAGAGGGGTTTTTAGGATAGATTTTACAAATTTCATCAAATTGATATGATATAGATCATAGGAGAAAGTAGCAACCTGGTATTGCATAATACAGACTCGCTTAGTATTTGTCAAAATACTCCACAAAAGGTAATCAATGTGGTTAGGTCCCACTTATGCAGTGACAGAATATTTCCTAAACAGCAAAACAATGACCATTAAAAGGCCACAATAAATGTAACTCTTTGTGATGAGAACTTCATCACAATTTCACAATTAAGTTTGACATTCAGTTGCATTTACAATCCTACACTCATAAGGTTTCCCTTACATCTACCCCACTGAGGCCATTCACACAGGATTAATTTGCTTACACACCTCCTTTGAGAGAGTGATGATTTCTGGCATGAAGTTGACCTTCAGTCTCAGAATGTTACCACGACCAGTCTGCCTGGATCGGACACTCTCAATGCTGAAAATGTTCCCAGAAACTCCCAGCTGTCTGTTCTGAACCTGTGAATAACAAATAACACTGATCCATTACTGAATTACCAATTAACACAAGAGTTCTAATTTAACTAGAGAGATGAGAGGCAACTTTATTTCCAAATGTTTTTAATATTACATACTCACGGCTACATGTATTACGAACTGATGATTATCCTAAATACATAACATTGTAAATTAGCTTCTACTGGAGACACATTTTATGTATATTTTACACACTACAATTTTTCTGATATTTTTAACTTTTGTTCAATTACGGCAACTGTCACACAGAGACAAAACTCATACACACTCCTCAAAGATGACTTGGGCATTAACTGCAAGTTTGATGGACAATATCACAACTGATCTCTTGTACAATACAGTTATCTTATAGATGAGGTAAAGACAATGGATACTTTTACATTTATTTTCATTATCTATCTCACCTTTCTGGCCCACTCTTCAAAGATGTCCTGGGTGTTGAGCTTGAGTTTGAAGGAGTCGCCATCTGCCTTGAGTTTTTGTCCCTCTACATGGTTTTCCCAGCCTTTTCCCAACACATCCTCCACCCGCTTCATGTACGCAATCAGCTGGTTCTCAATCTGCTCAAACAACCACAAGTGTTTAAGATTTTGTAACCTAGGATATCGAAACAGTTGTACAAACAAGTCTGGTTCACATATTGGAGCCTAAGGAGGAGGGTAGGACACTAGCTTTGCTTCTTTTACAGGATTTTTTGAAACTCAAGGACAGTGCAAGGAAACTAGATCCACTGTGTCCATTAGTATCTAATTATCTTCCAGCCACAGTACAATATCCTTACCTGTCTGCCCTAGCTGACAACGCCACCAGGTGCTCATGGTCTTTCATAGAGAATATTTTACTGAAGCAATCAGACAACATCAACAAAGGCTTCTTGCCTCCGATGGTATTTATCACAACATTCAAGGAACATTTTGTATTCTGTTCTTCATTACAATTCCATTTACATTTGAAGAAGTCTAGTTTGTTCAGTAACTCCCTCAGCTAGTCCTCATTCTACATAATGGGGCTGTGGTATTTTGGAACTTTTAGTCCAGTATAGCAAGAAATCTAAAAATCGCCAGAAATCTAAAATTCGCCACCTCTAAAACCTTAGTTAATTTTATGAAGAAAATGATGTTTTGTCTTAAAATTGGTATTTTCAGTTCAAGAAGTCTTAATTTACTATACATTCAATAAATCTCACCTCAATTAATTTATTTTATTAGTATTTCAACATGTGGCGAATTTCAGATAAGTGGCGATTTTAGATTTCTTACTCTATACTATGATTACTATAATATTTGGGGCTTCAGTAAAATGTTGCTACCTGTCTAGCCCAGATGATGGAGCCTGAAGAAGGAGGCAGATCCCTGGCTCTGCTCATCCTGCAGCACTTACTCTGAGGGTACTGCACCTTGAACTTCTCGTGTAAACTCTCAATATCATCCTTCACACGCTGAATCAGCTGAGTCTGGTACTCCCCTGAATCATTAAAAGACTTATATTTTACTAACCAATTTTCAGAATAAATTTCCTTCTTCCAAGAGAATGTTCAAATGTAAAAATTTCATTATCACAGTCTGAAACAGTTAGAAGACATCTTCATTTGAATATATGGACCACAAAAGTAAACTGGGCTGAAACTGCTTCGGGTGGGCAAAAACTACAGGGGGCTTAAATTTCCAAGATGTATTTAACATACTATCAATTATATCCAACCCAAGATTATTGCAAGTAAATGGATAAACCAGAAGTTTGTTTGGAAACATGGAAGAAAATGAATAAAGCAGAAGTGTGTTTGACAACATCAGGGTGTATCCACTAAATTTCAATATTTTTGCCATGACTTTTCCACAACTTCTCCATGACCGAATCTTTGAAATTAAGGACCTTTTACATGCTTCGTGGCATGAAAGAGACGTGTACCAAGGCCACGAGCTCCCGCCGAGGCCACGAGCTCCCTCCGATTTTGCCTTCGAGAAGCACTCACAAGGTTCCAGTCACAGTATGGGAAGATGTGGAAGACACCAAAATTTGATCTGATTACATAAATGTATCCTTGTATTGAAATGCTAGATGACAGAAAGGAACAACGCCGTTTTGCAAAAGGATGCCTTTTAATTTCCATGACCTTTTATGAATTTTCCAAAACCTGGAGTCAATTTCCAGGACTTTTCCAAGCATAGAAAGAAATAATGGAATTCCATGACTTTTCCAGGTTTTCCATGACTGGATACACCCTGCAACATGGAAGAGTACTACCTGACAGTGATATTGTGGTAAGTGTGGCTTTCCAATAAATAGCAACACAGTTTCACTCTAACACTTGAAATCTAATATCATAATAGAATTTCATAACTTTTCCGAAACAACTTTTTAACCAAAACCAAAGTTAGTGTTAATATCACATGAACAATAATAAATATATTTAATATTAAGGACTTGTATCTTTTTTATTTAGGGTGGGGTGGGGGGGGGGGGGGGGGGGGGGGGGGGGAGGGGGGCACAGAACCACAATTTTCATCCAATAAATCAATAGTGATACCAATACAATGAGTATTTAATGGTGTCCCTAGTTTTCCCCATGTTTTTATAACATTTAAACAACAATATGTCTTGAATAAAATTACAGTTTATTCTGTTTTGGAACTTAAAACTTACGGATAGCGCCTCTAATTCGTGGCCTCACAAAAAGAGCATTGAATCGTGAGAAGATACGGAACATTTCATTGGCATTTTTGGCTGTTCCCAGCTGGTCTCTTAGATGTGCCGTAATCCGGCCTTCGACTCTGTCAATTCTCTCATCATACCTGGAAAAAGTTAAAAGAACTACAGAACTCGGTACCAGAAGCAGGTGTAGTGATTGAGACCACAAACATTTTAAGTTGTTTAATGTTCTACATTTGGAAGCAACAGGAACATCCCAGTCCTTAAACTGGAAGCAAGTTTGTTTCATATATTCCTTAGAATATTACACATCAATAGAACTGGTAGGCAATTACAGAGACGGTACATTTATCTGTGACAACTACCGACAACTTTAAATGATCGACAATATCTTACCTTTCTATGCATAAAAAAGTAAAAACCTGATAATCTATCTGCTTTTAACATATTTTATGCATTTTTATTCAATGTATTGATAGATTTATGACAATTCTTCTTTTTTTTTTTTGTCTTGTGTTTACCTTTATCCTCTTTGGATAGAGGAAGTAACACTCCATACCTTTTGACAGCAGCTTCCCAAGCCTCTGATCCTTCCTTCCCCACATCCAGACAGTCCACTTCCTTCACGTTATCATAGGCCAGGTTCACTTCCTCTATGGCATTGGCGTCCGCCGCATCCAGTCCCAAGGGTTCTGCCACGGGTGGCTGCTCCTCATTGGGTGAGCCTGCGTGAGTTACTGGGGCGGGGCGTAGCACCCGCACTATCACCTGACGCAACTGCTCATGTTGGCGACGGAATCTGTAGATAATATAAATTTTATTCAATTTTATGTTTTATCACACACCATATGGGGTCAGATTAATGACAGGAAGTTTTCATCACACTGCATTGGCTGTATCTTGAGGGTTAAATTAAATCATGAAAGAAGTCAGTAGTCATCATACTTTAAAAACAAGAGGATCAGAGATGCCCCAAACTGTGGGTTGCGCAAAAGTAAGACAGAGTATTACTTACCATATCTACAGGGTCAATGTATGGTAGATGTATGCAGAAGAGGGCAGTGATAGTGGTCATGAACATACCACAATATGTTCACAATTTTTAGAGAACAGACAGAATTATACCCATTTCAAAAGCAACTTAGAAATGATGGTGGTCTATCTCCCTGTCAAGTTTGAATTCAATTAGACAACGCGTCCGAAAACCAAAATGTGGGCCGACAGACAAACGGATAAAAAACGGACAAACGAACAAATGTCATGTTTGAATTCGATTGGACAAAGCATGTTCGAGTTAGAGTCTGGAAACGAAAATGTAGACAAACAGATAAAAAATGGACTAACGGACCGAATTACCCCAATTTGGAAAGCAACTTAGCTATGATGGTGATCTATCTCCCCGTCAAGTTTGAATTCGATTGGACAAAGCGTTTTCGAATTATTGTCCAGAAACGAAAATGTTGACGGACAAACGGACACATCAATCTAATAAGCGGGTTGGTTACATGCAACACGCCTTAAAAAAAATGTGATCAAAACAGTAAATCATAACTTATTTGAGGACTGATCACTTAGTTTTGACGATATGACCCAATTCAAAAACAAGGAGATCAGATATCCTATCCACACGGTAAGAACCTATTAAAGAGCCTGTAGCACCCTCTACACAACTTAACACAACCAGTTGAAAAACCACATAAACAGAGCACCTACATACAACATTTTGAAAACTGCCATGTTATAAGGGATATATTTCACTTTTTATGCAGCTCCCTCCCCACAGCTTTCAAACATAAACAGCCATGTCAGCAGAATGCTGTGACATATGGGAATGGATTGCTTTCTCATGGCCACTGTATATCCTAGTAATATTGTACTATAAACTGTACAGTAAAATTTTTGTCTGGTGCACACAAATTGTTTTAATTTACATAAATAGTTATTCTACTTGAGTAAATGGCCAATAATTACTCAAAGATAGTATTTCTTGCACTTTTTATAAATTGGAAACCCATCTACAGGAAAAAATACAAATACTAAGTACACATTAAAAGTTTTGTTTATAGTTTGTGTTTCTTGAAAAAATAGTGAAAATGGACATGAAATATTCCAGGAGTAACTTGATATTAATTTATTAAATAATACTTACATTGAAGTATGTATATAGCTTTTCATTTGACATTCCACTCAAATATAGTCAATAATAACATGTTTCAATATTTGATTATGTTTATGTTTTGTAAACAATTCTTATTAAATGCTAGTAATTACAAGAATATCAACTTCTATGAGTTTGATCATGCACACATTTGTATATCACATGAAAATGTCATGACAGAACTTCAATTCTTATGGCAGAATTTGAAATTCTTTTGACAGAATTTCCAATCTTTGTATTGAAGTGGTTAAGAAGAATATCAAGTTCAGTCAGCAGAATTTAGACAGAATTCATAATTCTGTTGATAAAACTTAAATTTACAGTATTCAAAAACATTTTGTCCACATGCATTATGAATAAGATTCATTCAGAATTTAAATTATGACAGAATAATCCTCAGCAAAATCAAATTGGAGGTCCAGATTTTAGTTTACTTTAAAGAATTATAATTATCCCACCTTTTTTGTTTATCTAATACTACTTTTCTTTTTGTCAAGTCAACTGTGGTAGTTCAGCTAAAACATACCTAGCCATGGTTTGAATTTTGATGTCAGAAATTCTCATGTTTCTGGTATAATATACACAAGTTTTATGAGCAAATAGAGCTTTTAAAACTTTACATGAAAAACCAGCAAAACCAAGCTTTGAAGCGATGTTTCATAAAAAACAAAGAGATACATAAATTGCAAGGATTATTTATTTTATAAGACTATATTTTGTTTATTTATTCTGGGTTTTTTTTCATTATAAATAGCAATGGTGCCATCTAAGTAATTATCATTATGCTAAACATTAAGCAAAGAAATTATATTGAGTAAAACAATACAATTTTAAAAACTGCCATACACAAACCCAGGTTTAAAATCATCAGCCCTTATGACTTTGTATATGGATAGAATCAAAATAATCTTGTTAACTTTGAAATTAATTTATATTACATTCAGTATTTTGTAATCTAAGTATTATTGACAAGAACCATTGATATTATTTATATTCATATCTTCATTTTCAGCAATACTGTCATCATCAGAGTGAAAGGGTTCAGATTTACAAAAGCACAATGCCTCCTTTATGATTACTACTGTTATCATCACTAAAATTTGATTTATTTTCACTAGCACCAACTTCTGAATCTGTGCATGATTAATGTTTTCAATTTTCAACACCAGGAGACATAATTAGATTTTAAACATGAGGAAATAAGTACAAGAATACTGTAGTCTTTATAGTGTGTTTTTGTGCAAGTGGAAATTTCTGCAATCGTGTGACGTAGTACACATAAGATTTGGACTGCTGGCCTTGAGTGTTTTTCTTCCAAGAGGGAGGGAAATTTGAGTGATAAAAGTTAAAATAGTGGCATAAACATTGGTGTGGTGCAACTGAGAGAAGTGTAAATGTCTTTGTGTGGTTATGTACTTTATATACAATTAAAAAAAGTGGTATCTTAAATTTGGTGCTACAGGCTCTTTAAGTTGAAACAAAGGTGACAGACAAATTTGACTGATAATTAGTTTTCACCAGTAATATTTATGAAAATACTCAATATTGCA
Organism: Sabellastarte sp. h YS-2021; assembly: GCA_964017235.1. Lineage (NCBI taxonomy): Eukaryota > Metazoa > Annelida > Polychaeta > Sabellida > Sabellidae > Sabellastarte > Sabellastarte sp. h YS-2021. The sequence continues at coordinate 147,589,710 of OZ024928.1, forward strand.
ATAGTTTTACAAGTACCCTGGTTGCTAGTTTGTACTGTTTCTCATCACAAGCCATTTTCTCAAGTGTCTGACTACCCTGTTACAGCCCTACGTAATACATACGTCCTCATCTGGTCCAGCCTGGACTGCAGCCTGCGATGTGCAGGGTTGACTCTCCACACCATCTTGAGATGCTCCTCCCTCTTCTTCTTCACCAGATCTCTCAGCAAGCCCTGCAGCCGGTCATACTCGTCATCCCACGTAGCAAAGACCACAAAACAGGCAGTCATCACCTTCTCAAAGTCATCATGGGGAATATGCATCAACCGCCTTGTGCCCAGAACCTGACAGAATAGACCAAACAACATACATCAGGTGGAAAACACAAGCAGACCATCCTCATTTCTCAAAGTGAGGTGGACAATAAAACAAGTTATATCAGAATAGTGTTGAAGACGGTAAACCGGAAACCTATTTGCCGACCGAAAGACAGTGATCCGGTTACGTTTCGTTTTCTTCAAACCAAAACCGGTTTCGTCACATATTTCATTATTTTAACTTAAGTTTTCCAAAATATTGAACTACGACAAATATTTCCCAGTATTTTATAATATTCTATTGATATATCACACGTTTTGTCCTCGAAAGTCTTTAAAAAGTCCCTTGTGGTTCTTATTTATATACGAGTTAAGGCTCATGTACGCGTTTCAAAAACTTATTTCTTCGCGTTTTATAAATCAAACGTACCCGGTTTTTCGCCGAATTTCTGCTTTCGGAAACCGGTTCCAAAATTCGCATTCAACCACAACACTATATCAGAAACCTTACAAATAAAGTGAATTAGACACTCACGTCAAAACAGACCAGATGTTTATAGAACAGATGAAACTAGAGATTGCATCTCGGACGGGACATGGTTGAAGCGTATTATGGTTGACACAAATATGTCCTTGTGGGGAGGAACTTGTACTGACACTAAGTGAACAAAATGTTTGCTTAATGAAAGATACAAATGTAACTAGACGTAGCGCATCGGAAAACCGATGCAAATTGTATCCACCAGAAAGAAAACTCACCAAAGCCAATCAACCATCAATCAACCATCACTTAACCTTGAAGGAGGAGCCCAAGGTAAAATCTGACCACATGAAAAGATTCTTAGCCCATGATTTCCAATAGGTTGGTGTGACATTGCAAACCACTAGGAACACGACTAAGCGAGTTATAAGCACTTTTAATTTTGGCTATCGTCATTTGACCTTGAAAGAGGGGCCAAAGCTCAAATATGATCACATCAAAAGATTCCTAGCACATGATTTCCTATAGGCTGGTTTCACATTACAAACCTCGAGGACCAAGAAAAAGCGATTTATAAGTACTTTAGATTTTGCTATCCTCATTTGACCTCGAAGAAAGGGCCCAAGGTCAAATCTGACCACATCAAAAGATTCCCAGCCAATGATTTCCTATAGGTTGATTTAACATTGCAAACCTCTAGGGCCAATAATAAGCGAGTCATCAGCACTTTTAAGTTTGGCTATCCTTGTTTCCCCTTGAAGGAGGGGTCCAAGGTCAAATCTGACTACATAAAAAGATTCCCGGCCCATGATTTCCTATAAGTTGGTTTACCATCCCAAACCTCTATGACCAATAATAAGCGAGTTATAAGAACTTTTAAGTTTGGCTATCCTTGTTTAACCTTCAGGGAGGGGTCCGAATTAAAATCTGACCACATGAAAAGATTCTTAGCCCATGATTTCCTATAAGTTGGTTTCACATTGCTAACCTCTAGGACCAATAAGTGAGATATAAGCACTTTTCATGACTGACACTTTTAGGTTTGGCTTTCCTAGTTTGACATTGAAGGAGGAGCCCAAGGTCAAATCCAACCACACCAAAAGATTCCCAGCCCATGATTTCCTGTAGGTTGGTTTACCATCCCAAACATCTAGGACCAATAATAAGTGAGAAATAAGCACTTTTCATGCCTGACAAAAAAAAAACGCCCATGGTAGCCATCTTTTTTTCAAAATGAGGCCGAAAATATTTCCAGTCAAGATTTTGTAATGTGGAACATATTCTGCGAATTTGAGATCTCTACCTATAATACCCTAGAGGGTATGCTCTAGAGGGCCATTAAAAGTCTTTGCTTTAAGTCGAATAAACGTACCTGGCGGCCATCTTGTTTTTCAAAATGAGGCCAAAAATATTCCCAGGCAAGATTTTATGGTTATGAATATATCCTGCAAATTTGAGAAGGCTAGCTATAATATTTTTTAAGAACGGTAACAGCCAATAATAAAGGAGGTATATGGCCTCGCAGTCTAAGGTACCATTCTGAGTCATTTTAGCAGGCCTAAGGTGACCTTGAAAACAATAGCCAAGGTCAACAAACTGGATGCTGGTACTCCATCATGTACTGAACCTCCAAAGCCATTTTCAACAGTTTCCATGCAATATAGTCAGCATCAAGTGTGCAAATATCTCCAAAAAGGTAAAAAATGGCGTCGATGAAGTACTTTGGCGGTCTGTGGCTGACCTTCAATGAAGAGCTTCAAGGTCAAATTTCTGCATGCTTACAGAGGACATATATATGTATTACATATACCGGCTATAGGATGGTCTGACTTTCTGTATATCAGAACTGGGATAAAATGTGAAAAAAAAGGCCAAAATCTGACCTTTAAGAGGCCACCAGTGACCTTGAAATTGAAGGTCAAGGTCACAAAACAATAGCGTTTGTGGCATTGCCCATATATACCCATATACCAAATTTGAAAGGTCTAACTAAAATATTTTTTAAGTTATCGCGTCAGCAGTGGCATGACCATACTGAATCCTAAGTATCCCCGACTTTCGTCCTGGGATACAAGCTAAATCAGGTGGCAAACACCATAACACTGGCTTTCAAATTTATCATGAGAACTATGCATGAATAGCCCAAACTGCAATTAAATTCACCTTATCATAATGTAACAGAATTACTCTCTAATGAACAATGACATTAGAAAAAAACTTGTGAAATTAATAATTAACTGCAATATCTTTTAAATGCACTTCTTCAAATGCTGTATTTCTAACACCTATGTACAACTGTACCCAATGCATTTATTAAAGTACATTACCTTGAGCATCTGAGAGCTGAGGTCCCTGGATATGGCCTCCACAAGTCTGAGTGCCCTCTGGATGGGGTATTTGGTGTTCCTGATCCTCCTTAGATGGGTGAAAATTGCCTGCAGTGATACACGGATGCGGTCCAGTTCAGTGGCAGAGAGCAGGTCATTCAGAGGAAAGTCCTTCATCAGAGGGTTGTAGTCATTGACCGTCTCCAGTGCCTGTCTCAGGCCTGATTTGCAAAGTAAAATATAAGTCAAGCAGAATCTGTATCAAGACCATCTTATGAAAACACTGAAGAGAAGTGTTGCAACGGATTTGTTTTCTGACTGCAATGAACCAAAACGCTGATCTTTGGACCAGAACAATATTTTACAAATAATGCTATGATTTTCACAGAATTTAAAGATGTATAGTCCCAAAATACATGTAAACAAAGCACAAAAAATGGTTGGACAACTTGAAACGTAAGAAAAAGGTGGAAAAATTACATTTAGAACAACATCTTTCAGGATAATTTCACTATAATCTCATGAAATGGTCTTACCTGTGTCTGTGTCAAAGCTTATAGTGGCATGGAATCTCTTCCCATGCTTCAAGATATCCAATGTCAGAGCAATGTCATAACTCTCCCTTTTCTCCTGAATCTTTAACAGTGCCCTCTCCAGGTTTAACCAGAAACTTATCTCCTGCAAGGCAGTTCCTGAAGCAGGATCCCTGTCTAATTTGGTCACCTAAAATTTACAAAATCAATTTCAAAAAGTTTAAATGGGGAGGAAATTTAGTATTGAGCAAATAACTGTTCTCAGTTATAAAAGAGCCAATAGCTTCCCTCAAGGGTTAAGCACAAGAATACTAATATCCATGATTCAGTTAAATGTAAATAATTATCAAACAAGAAAACTATGTGGAAACCATTTCAGTAGAATAGCATGGCACTCAACAACCAGTATCTCAATTGTCAACATATGTAATTGTGGCAGAACTTAAAATATGTGTGTTAGACACAAAGTCTAAATCTGCAGAACTTGTAAACTTTTATCCCATAATTTTGTACATTGTACATTCCTGGTAGCGATTTCCAGGAAAGGAATTGCCATGTTTTTCATGAGCTTTACTTCCTGTTACTGGGCATATTCGATTGAGGATTTGATTATGTTGTACTACAACATCTTTTTTTAACTCCATAATCGGAACCTGTTTGCATTTGAGGGATACTGAAACAGAAAATATGCTACAACCCATCCTTAGTTGACTTGTAGCTTCCAATACATCAACATTGCAATTCAGTTTGTTAGAAGTACTGATCACTTCAGTTATGCTGACTTGTACCTTCTGAATCTCTTTGATCCACTTATTGACCCCATTCTGCAGAGCATTCAGGAACTGTGGGTCCTCTGCTTTGTCCCCAAAGTCAGCTACTTTGGGTTTTCGCTTCTCATCAGCACACTTATTGATAACATTGGCCACCACTGGATGCACCACCAGGTTGATCTCTGGGATGTCTATGTTCTGCTGCAAGTGCAGCAGTCCCATCTCAAGTTCAGCTATCTTCTTCTCCACCGAAGGGGCCATTTTATCGCCATCTCTGTAATAATAGAAGACAATGAATTGTAAAACAGAAATTGATCATAATTACAACAAATGATTCTAACTGAACTTTTATAACATGTGCCTAAGTATTTATTCTGCACAATGATTAAATCAGATGTGAATATGGACCCATGTTACTTAAATCATAAGGTCAAAGACTTTGTAAGGTTATCATAAAACTAGATTGGGCCAACTCGGCGCCAACATATCCCCAGACAGGTCATCACTCATGCCACAGGTTTTGATCGGAAATTTTTTAAAACATAATTACCCATTATTATATGAACTTCAGCACATCAATCTACTCTGTTTATATCTCCCCAAGGAAGATGGTGTATCCCCAGACGCCGAATACATAACTCAAATTATATTTTCAATCTTCCTGCAATGATAACTCTAAACCTATTTTCAAAGTATTTAAATGATTGATGATTGAATGTCCATTCTAAAATAATAATCCCAAAAGAGCATATCTGTTTCTATATTTGTTGACAAATAAAATATTATTTTTAACTCAACTCATCATATTTTTCAATCTTCCTTCAAAGTATTTAAATGATTGATGATTCAATGTCCATTCTAAAATTCATAATCCCAAAAGCGCATATCTGTTTCTATATTTGTTCACAAATAAAATATTATTTAAAAAAAAATTATTTATATTATTATTTTATTTTATTATTTTTAGAATTTGCAAATTGTTTTCAGTTATTCATTTCCTCTATACCTATATATGTGGTCCATATATATGCAACCTAAATATGTGACACAATCTCAGTTCTGACTCCCCTTTGTGTTATATGTAATGAAGCCCACCACCTCCCACCCCCACCCCTCTCCCCTTCTCCACACCTCTCTCACTATTACACAAGATCTGCAACCCCATTGAGTTCTTTGTTTCTCATCTGATATCATTAAATACCTTTGTTTATTTAGTGTCACCCAATATAGCTGGAGGTCCCAGAGGTGGGTGGGGGGAATCCGGGTGGGGGATGTGGGTTGAGCATAAATGGTAAACAAACAATCTATATAAAAGGGGTACTCAAATACAAAAAGAATTGAGAATTTTAAGTATGTGATTATCAACTGAAATGAGTTCATAACTGTAGGAGCTGTGCCAAAATTAACTGAGGCAAGTTGAATAAAACTGGGCTAGTTGAGGGTTAAAAATCCCCTAGTTTTACTACATAAGGATATAATTTCATTAATATTGGGACTTAAAGCTCACTTAAAGTGTCCATTTTGTCTACTTGAATATGTTTAACCAGTTTCATTTTAAAAAGTTAACAAGAGGAGAGTGGGCACTGTGTCAGCTGACTGAATGTTTTTGATTTGTGATGGTGATAATGAGAGGAAAGCATAATTATCAGGGAAAGGGCTGTACAGAAATACAGTAAATGGTAACTGAACAGCATGTTCGAAAGATATTCCGAAGCTGACAGAAGAAAAGGACAAAAAAGTTGTGCCCTGCAAATGGTATTATGAAATAAAGTAACAAGGTAATTGTTTAAGTGTAAAAAGTAGGTTAAAAATATTTAAAGAAATACTATAAATGCAATATCCTCGTTCGACCATGAAGAAGGGATCCAAAGGTCAAATCTGACCATACCAAAAGATTCCCAGCCAAAGAATTTAGGATGGTTTACCATCCCAAACCTCTCGGACCAATAATAAGTGAGTCATAGGCACTTTTTAAGTTTGGCTATCCTTGTTTGACCTTGACGGAGGGGTCTAAGGTCAAATCCAACCACACAAAAAAATTCCCAGCCCATGATTTCCTGTAGCTTGTTTACCATCCCAAACCTGTAGGACCAATAATAAGCGAGTTATAAGCAATTGTAAGTTTGGCTATCCTCAATTGACCTTGAAGGAGGGGTCCCAGGTCAAATCTGACCACACCAAAAGAATCCCAGCCCATGATTTCCTATATGTTGGTTTACCATCCCAAACCTCCAAGACCAATAATACGCGAGTTATAAGCACTTTAAGTTTGGCTGTCTTCGTTTGACCTGGAAGGAGGGTCTAAGGTGAAATCCGACCACACCAAAAGATTCCCAGCCCATGATATTCTATAGGTTGGTTTTCATTCCAAACCTGTAGGACCAATAATAAGCGAGTTATAAGCACTTTTATGTTTGGCTATCCTCATTTGACCTTGAAGGAGGGTTCCAAGGTCAAATCGGACCATATTAACAGATTCCCAGCCCATGATTTCCTACAGGTTGGATACAATGATTTACTCAACAGTGAGAACCCGAAAGAAGCTATTGCTCAGCTATGCCATGACATAGAGGTCTGCAATTTCACTATGTTATAGCTGACCAAAACGTCTGTGAATAACATATTTAACAAAATACTCTAAATGTAATAGTTTTCCAGTTACAACTGATTTACTCAAGAGTGAGAACCTCAAAGTAACTATTACTCAGCTATGCAAAGGTCAAAGGTCAAAGTTGGGGTTTTACATCCCGTTCAACAGCCAGGGTCATATTGGGACAGGTCCTCAGAATTGCCACTTGTGGGACTCGAACCCACAGAGGTGACAGCCTATGATTAGATGCCAAACTTGCTAACCACTAGGCCACTGAGGACAATGAGCTACATGTCTGAATTTTTGCTCTGTTATAGCTGACCTAAAAGTAGGTGAACAACATATTTAAGCAAAATACTGTAAATGCAATAGTTTTCAAGTTACAACTGATTTACTCAATAGTGAGAACCTGAAAATAGCTATTGCTCCGCTATGCCATGAGCTATAGGTCTGTAATTTCACTATGTTATAGCTAACCCAAAAGTAGGTGAACAATATATTTTAACAAAATACTCCAAATGCAATATTTTTCAAGTTATAGCCGATTTACTCAACAGTCAGTGCCTGAAAATAGCTATTGCTCAGTTGTGCCATGAGCTACAGGTCTGTAATTTCACTATGTTATAGCTGACCCAAAAGTAGCTGAATAACATATTTGCACAAATTTCTGTAAAGGCAATAGTTTTCCAATTACAACTGATTTACTCAACAGTGAGAACTTCAAAGTAGCTATTACTCAGCTATGCAATGAGCCACAGGTCTGGAACTTCACTATGTTATAGCTGACCCCAAAATAGGTGAATACCATATTGCAACAAAATACTCTAAATGCAATAGTTTCCAAGTTATAAGTGATTTACTCAACAGTGATAACCTAAAAGTAGCTATTACTCAGCTATGCCATGAGCTACAGGTCTGAAATTTTACTATGTTATAGCTGACCCAAAAGTAGCTGAATAACATATTTATACTAAATTCTCTAAATGCAATAGTTTTCAAATTATAAGTGATTTACTCAACATTGAGAACTTCAAAGTAGCTATTACTCAGCTATGCAATGAGTCACAGGTCTGGAACTTCACTATGTTATGGCTGACCCCAAAATAGGTGAATAACATATTGAAACAAAATACTCTAAATGCAATAATTTCCAAGTTATAAGCGATTTACTCAACAGTGATAACCTCAAAGTAGCTATTACTCAGCTATGCCATGAGCTACAGGTCTGAAATTTTACTATGTTATAGCTGACCCAAAAGTAGGTGAACAACATATTTAAACAAAATACTGTACATGCAATAGTTTTCAAGTTACAACTGATTTACTCAATAGTGATGACCTAAAAGTAGCTATTACTCAGCTATGCCATGAGCTACAGGTCTGAAATTTTACTATGTTATAGCTGACCCAAAAGTAGCTGAATAACATATTTATACTAAATTCTCTAAATGCAATAGTTTTGCAATTACAACTGATTTACTCAATAGTGAGAACCTCAAAGTAGTTATTACTCAGCTATGCAATGAGCTACAGGTCTGAAATTTTACTATGTTATAGCTGACCCAAAAGTAGGTGAACAACATATTTAAGCAAAATACTGTAAATGTAATAGTTTTGAAGTTACAACTGATTTACTCAATAGTGATGACCTAAAAGTAGCTATTACTCAGCTATGTCATGAGCTACAGGTCTGAAATTTTACTATGTTATAGCTGACCCAAAAGTAGCTGAATAACATATTTATACGAAATTCTCTAAATGCAATAGTTTTCCAATTACAACTGATTTACTCAACAGTGAGAACTTTAAAGTAGCTATTACTCAGCTATGCCATGACCTACAGATCTGAAATTTCACTATGTTATAGCTGGCCCAAAAGTAGCTGAATAACATATTTATACGAAATTCTCTAAATGCAATAGGTTTTAAGTTACAAGTGATTTACTCAATAGTGAGAACTTCAAAGTAGCTATTACTCAGCTATGCAATGAGCCACAGATCTGAAACTTCACTATGTTATAGCTCATCCCAAAATAGGTGAATAACATATTGAAACAAAATACTGTAAATGCAATAGTTTCCAAGTTATAAGCGATTTACTCAACAGTGATAACCTAAAAGTAGCTATTACTCAGCTATGCCATGAGCTACAGGTCTGAAATTTTACTATGTTATAGCTGACCCAAAAGTAGCTGAATAACATATTTATACGAAATTCTCTAAATGCAATAGTTTTGAAGTTATAAGCGATTTACTCAACAGTGATAACCTAAAAGTAGCTATTACTCAGCTATGCCATGAGCTACAGGTCTAAAATTTTACTATGTTATAGCTGACCCAAAAGTAGCTGAATAACATATTTATACAAAATTCTCTAAATGCAATAGTTTTTAAGTTACAAGTGATTTTACTCATGATGGAAGTTACTGAAAAGCCCAAAAGTAGCTATTACTCACTTAGCTATTGAGACAGGCACCCAACTTACTCACCATATTGTAGCTACGAAAAAAGTAGCTGAATAACATATTTTAACAAAATGCTCTAAATGCAACACTTTTCAAGTTATAAATGATTTTGTGCATGATTTCATGAATTTTAATGCATTAAAAATTATTAAAAAAATTTATTAAAAAAAAAGTAAGACAGATCCAGGTCTCATACTCACACAAGAGAATCTACCTCTGGCCTAGTACATATATGCAAGATATGAGAGAAATCCCTGCAATAGTCACTGAGAAAATTGTGATAAAAAGTTGAAATTTTCACACTTTTGGTGGGGGTACCCCCCTTGTAATGTCTCTAGCAAACAGACGAACAGACAGATTTGCATGCCTTGAACAATTTTTCATCCTCGATAGATAAGGGATCTTTTAAAAAAAACAGCACATCTCTAGGCCTTGTAGTTTTGGAGGAGAAGTTGTTCACGCGGACGCGTACGCATACGCGTACGCCCACGCCGCAGAGTGACGACATAATGTCAGCTGACTGACAAGTCAGCTGACATAAAAACTCAGCAAGCAGAGGTATAACACACAAAAATAAGTTCTTAAAAGACTAAGATAGCCATAACATTATTAATATTCAAAATTTAAATAGACAGGCATTTCCTTTTAAAAATTCAAAGATTTCAGCTCTATAACCCACATCGTTTGACAGTTACTGGGCTTTAAAGTGGCATAATATCCATAAATTGGGTTTCTGTGGGCATTTTACAATTGTTAAAGAGACCTTAGCAATTAAACTATAGATCTGAAACTTTTTGGGGGACACACATAACAAACAAAAATTATATATAATACAGTTTAAGACTTGTCACACTAAGCATTTCCAAATAACAGGGCAAAATACGGAAAAAATGTCAAAAAAGGCACTTGGGCGAGTGTCTATGGCCCTCATACACAGGTTAAATGTCTACTAAAAACCTTGATTTTCGGCATATGTAAAAAAGGACATAATAATGCATTCCCAGATGGGATTTCAGCTCCATCAATCACATAGTTTAACAGTTACAGGGCTTAAAGGTGGTAAAAAGTCCAAATATTGGGTCATTGTGGGCCTTTTAGAGATCTCGATGTGGCTTTCAAATTAAAGCTTCAGACTTAAAATTTGTTACATACTAAGATTACACATAGAATATGTATCTAATAAAGTTTGAAACTTCTCAGACTTACCATTTCCAAGTTACAGAGCAAAATATGTGAAAAATGTCTTAAAAGGGTCACTCAGGTGGGTGTTTAAGGTCCTCATACACAGGTTAAATGTCTACTTGAAGCCTTGATTTTTGGCACATGTAAAAAGAACATAATAATGTATTCCCAGATGAGATTTCAGCTCTATCAGTCACATAGTTTAACAGTCACAGGCCTTAAAATTGGCAAAAAGTCCAAATACTGGGTCTTTATGGGGCCTTCTAGAGACCTAAATGTAGCCTTCAAATTAAAGCTTCAGACTTAAAATTTGTCACATACTAAGATTACACATAGAATATGCATCTAATACAGTTTGAAACTTCTTAGACTTACCATTTACAAGTTACAGGGAAAAATATGTGAAAAATGTCTAAAAATGGTCACTCGGGTGGGGATTTATGGTCCTCATACACAGGTTAAATGTCTTCTTAAAGCCTTAATTTTTGGCACATATAAAAATAACATACTAATATCTTCTCAGATAGGATTTGAGCTCTATCAGTCACATAGTTTGACAGTCACAGGGCTTAAAAGTAGCAAAAAGTCCAAATATTGGGTCTTTGGGAGCCTTTTAGAGACCTCAATTTGACCTTCAAAATTAATGCTTCAGACTTAAAATCTGTTACATACTAAGATTACACATAGAATATATATCTAATACAGTTTGAAACTTCTCAGACTTACCATTTCCAAGTTACAGGGAAAAAGATGTGAAAAATGTCTTATAAGGGTCACTCGGGTGGGTGTTTATGGTCCTGATACACAGGTTAACTGTCTATTAAAGGCCTAAATGTTGGGGCACATATAAGAAAACACATAGATATATTCCCAGATGATATTTAACTTAGATGAGAGACATAGTTTGAAAGCTAGTGCTTGAAAGTGGCAAAAAGTGCATAAATTGGGTCTCTGTGGGCACTTTTGAGACCTTAAGTCGACCCCTTTGGGTAAACCTACAGCCCTAAAATTTTCTACAGACAAGGATTACATATCAAAGTTATACCTAGCGCAGTTTGAGACTCATCAGAATTATCACTTCCAAATTATAGGGCAAAATATGTGTAAAGTATAGCAAAAAATCCCTAAGTGGGGGTATTTATGGGCCTCAAACACAATTTTCTCCTCAACTTAAAGTCATGATTTTCGGCACATGTACTAAGAACATATTAATGTGTTGTCAGGTAAAATTTCAGCCAGCTGAGCATCATAGTTTGTGACCTACAGGGCTCTAAGTGGCCAAAAGTGCAATTTCTGACCTTAAGGTGGCCATAAGTTCTTTTTTACTGGGAGTTTAAGGTCACCTTAAAATAGGGATCTTCCTTTGGGCACCCTTAACATGTGTACCAAGTTTGAAAAAAAAATATTAATTTGTTTTTGAGTTATCGCGTCCACAAGGAAATTTCTACGGCGGCGGCGGCGGCGGCGCGACGGACCTGAATCCAATATATCCCCGACTTTCGTCTGGGGATATAATAATGCCAAAGCTTGGGATTAACTTCTCAGATGTCAGTAATGATCTATCGAGCATCAAAATATGCTCCATATTGATAAATAAATAATAAATTCATTATTAATATTGTGGCCATAACATTTTACATAAAGGCTAAACGAATTCTTAACTTTCTTAAAACACGAACCCAATTAAGATACATCAACAACAAAGTTCAATATACACCAATGACAGGTTCAAATATACTTGTAAATTTGTGAACACGCCCACTGATAATGTCACAGACTCAACAATAGCTAGCCTCAGCAGGCAAGAACCCCAGCCCGCAGGTGCAACTAAATGGGTCACAACATTGAGATTTGGGAAAATCTCATGAACAACTTCAGTTTAAGTAGAAAACCGAATCCACAAAATATTGTCAGAAGTAAGATTCACAGGCCATGAATTTTCACATGTTGTTCTCATATTTTGAAGCTCTGGAACCAATCATAAGGCAGATATAAGGCCTTTTTAGCATGATGACCCTGCATGACCTTGAAGTAGGGGTCAAAGGTCAAATTTGACACTTGCAAAAGATTTGCAGAACACAATTTCCAAGAAGTTGTTGTCTCATTCCAAACCCCTAGGACCAATGATAAGGGAGACATTAGGGCTTTTTGATATGGAGTGGTAGTGTTGGTATCGAATGATAATATTCACATCGATATCAAACCATATTTTTGCCTTGCGTATTGATCGATATTGCAATATCGGGGTATTAGATGCTTTCCTGGGAGAGACCTTCCAAACTCTTTCGCGAGGTTTAGTATTTCCCGAAACGTAAACAAATATGGCATTTCCGGTTTAGCAGTAAGTGAAAGATGACAAAAATAGTAGGAAAACCAATATATTCTTCAAATATTGTCCTTTATTTGAATGAAAAACGTGATATTTGTACCTGTTAAGTGGTATGTTTCGATATTGATATTATACTCTACATTATTGATATCGGCAAATGTAGTGTGAATCGATAAATATTTCAATATCGATAAACAATACCAGCACTATGGAGTGGTGTGAGAAAGACATGTGGTTCTGCAAACAATTCTGGCCAGACTGTTTTGAATGCATTGTAGCTTGCGTAGGTTAGCAACAGATAGACCCCTAAACAAGGAGTTACAGTAGTCAAGCCTACTGCCCACAAGTGCGTTTGCAGCCGTAAGAGCAGCATCACGAGTCAAGTACTGTCGAATTTGTCTAAGATCCCTCATCTGGATGAAACATAGTTTACATACATTTTTAACATGTTTGGTGAAGGAAAAGTCTGAGTCAAACCAGACACCCAAATTCTTAACGGCATCTGAAGGTATCAGTGATTCACCCAATATATTTACTGGAAAGAATGGGTTAAACTTTTCTTGTTGAGACTTGGCACCAAATATAATAAAGTCGGTCTTATCAGCATTCAGCTTTAGTTTATTTGCACACAGCCATAGTTTGACATCTTCGAGGCACTTTCCTAGCCGATCGAAGGCAATTTTTGCATTTTTGTGTTTGAGGTGAATAAACAGCTGTGTGTCATCTGCATAAAAGTGAAATTTGACATCTGGATGTTTAGAGATTACTTTGCTCAAAGGTGTGGTATACAACGAAAAAAGAATAGGACCAAGAACTGAACCTTGTGGTACACCAAACTTAAGCTTTCTAGCCTCAGACAGAACAGAACCAATCTTGATGCATTGGGTACGATCAGAAAGGTATGATTTGAACCAGTCAAGGCATCTACCCCCGACACCGAACCATTTTCTTAAGCAATCAAGGAGTTTGTCATGATCAATGGTGTCAAACGCTGCAGATTGATCAAGCAGCACCACAGCTGTGGCCTCACCTCTGGCTAGAGATAGGTAAATCTGATTCTTTATAGACAAAAGAGCTGTTTCAGTTGAATGGCCACGTCTATAGGCAGATTGATACTCGTTTTCCAACCCATGGAGAGAGACATGTCTACTGAGTTGTGAGGCAACTACACGTTCCACGAGTTTTGAGATAAAGCTCAACCCAGACACAGGGCGATAGTTTTTTAGTTCATCCTTTGATAAAGAAGATTTCTTTATCAGTGGAGTGACAACAGCACTTTTGAAGCCATCTGGGACAGCACCTTCCAACAAAGAACAATTCACAAGTTTTGTGATAGAAGGAAGCAGTATATCAAGGCAATCCTTAACTAGGAAAGTGGGCCAAGGATCCAGGAGACAGGATTTCCTAACCATTTAGTTATTGTGCAAATCTGACACAGCTAGCTGCAATATTTGAAATTTTTGAACATATCAATGATTTTTGAGGATTTGGCTATGGCGGCCATGTTGTTATTTAAAATGAGTACCATAATTTTTTACAGACATGTTTTCACAGCCATAAACATTCTCTGCAAATTTGATTTTAAAATGTGACAAACACACACATGCATCCACGCACACATGCACGCAAGGTAGTGATGCGAACGATAAACCGGTATGCGGTTTTTCGTTCGTTTCTGGCAAAAATAACGAAATTCACAAAGAATATTTGGGAACCGGTAATTGAAAACGTCATCATTTTAGGCCACCTAATCGCTGATACTTCATCAAAACGACAAATAATATACATATTTTGTGAAATATGTCACATTTTTACTTACTTAATAATTTCTCGCGAAAGCCATTTCCAGTTACAAGTTCTGCCTCGTGTACGCCGTGGGAATAATTTTACTGCACATTAACACGCATACGAAATACCGGATTTCGTTCGTTTCAAAGCCCCCCGGTAACCGGTTTGGATTTCTATAAACAGTCCACCCACTAACGCAAGGCATTTCATAATTTCCCAACCCCGGCCTTGGCCGGCGGGAGATTAAACTGCAACTGTAGTAACATTGATTTAGTAACGCCCTATTTTCAATTAAGAAGTTTAAGACCACAAAGTATTTAAAGCGTTGCCATGGCAACAGGTGTTGTCAGATACCCTCCCAAACCTACTCAGCTGTAGATCCTGTTTCAGTTAAGATATCCTGAATCATTAAAACCAAAAAGTATTGCCATGGGAACAGTTGTTGCTAGATTACCTCCCCCTCCCAAAACCTAATCAACTCTAGATTCTCTTGGGGTAAACATATCCTGAAAATCTGGTGAAAATCTGTGCATGGTTTAGGCTGTTGAACACCCACAAACTTTAAGACCCAAAAATCTCAAAAGGGTTGCCATGACAACATTTGTTACCAAATACCCCTCAAAATCTAATCAGCTCTAGATCCTCTTGGAGTAAACATAACCTGAAAATTTGGTGAAAGTCTGTATATGGGTTTTGGCTGTGGAACACCCACAACCTTTAACACCCAACAATCTTAAAAGTGTTGCCATGGCAATAGTTGTTACCAGGTACCCCCAAAAACCTAATCAGCTCTAGATCCTATTGGAGTAAACATAACCTCAAAATTTGGTGAAAATCTGTGTGAGGGTTTAGGCTATGGAACACCCACAAGCTTTATGCTCGCCACCTCCGCCCAGAAAATCAATGAAAATTTAATGGGCTGGGTTTACTATGTTTACCTGTCCACCTTTCCTGTGACTCTGACAAATGACTTGAAGAATGGTGCCACCGCATTGGACACATAGGAGTGCAGGGTTTCGTATGGTGAGCCATCACTGAAGTTCATCAACCTCAGCTGTGAAGTGAAGCTCTTGTCTGCTTCCACCACCACTCCACGCTTGATAACCAAAGCACTATGGATAGCAAAAAGAAATCACCAGTTTTATAAAAATCATTCATTTCAGCATAACAATAGTTGAAAAAAGAGCTTCTCACTTGATAGCCAATGCACTGAAATTTTCAAATGTCATCATTCTGCTTACAGAGCCGACAGCAAACTAACCAACATTCTTTTCTCCAGACTCATCCACAGAGAAAACTCTCAGCCCAGAGAAAAAGATACTTTTGAGTATCTTACATATTTACCAGTATTTCATAGTACAAGAGCTTAAATCTGAATTTATTATCAGAAAATCAAACCACTTGGAGCAGAGCTCCTCCAATCCAACCACATACCTCCAATATTCAATCATATGTTTTTTGTGACATTGTCAACATTTACTGAAAAATTACATCAAAATCCATCCACATTTTTTTTAGATATTTGCAAACAACAGCATGCCACCAATTACATGTTCTTGCTTGTCAGAGGTTAACATGATGGTTGATTATATTCAGATTACCCCTCATCATTCAACTGACAATTGCAACTTTCTCTGCAACTGTTATACAGAAGATAAATACCTGTTGGACCTGGCATTTGTGTAGTTCACCTCGGAAGTGATTGTATAGAGAACTTCCCCTTCCTCATCTCCTTCATCTGAAACACAATTCATAATTCTATTCTCATATTAACAATTTACAACCCTGCTAATTTTATGTTAAGTTAAAAACAAGAGGGTCAGAAATGCCCCAAAAGGCGGGTTGCGCAGGCAGCAACAAGGTTAGCGACTGCTTTAAATATAGAAACTAAAATATTGACGGATAGACAAACGGACTAAAAATGGAGAAACAGACGGAATTACACCGATTTCGAAAGCAACTTAGCTATGATGGAGATCTATCTCCCTGTCAAGATTGAATTTGATTGGACAAAGTGTTTTCGAGCTAGAGTCCGGAAACGGAAATGTTCACAGACAGACAAACAGGGTTGGGGTCAATTACTTTGATCAATTACAATTACTTCAATTACCAATGGGCAAATACAATTACAATTACCGTAGACTTGGCAAAATCAATTACAATTACTTTCATTCAATTTCAATTACAATTACAGTAAGGAAAAAAGTTCAATTACAGTTCAATTACAGCAAATTGTTGATGATATTAACACAAGTAAAAACACAAATGTATTTAGAATTTTTATTGAGTAGAAATAAACATACACGTAAAACATTTACACACAAAATATCATAGCAAGAGTTTCAACACATTTAGTAAATATTTACAAATGACTGTTGCATCGAAGAAACCTCAGTTCTTCAAACCTTGTGTCAGACAATAGAGCTCTGTCTGGTTTGAATATTTTCCCAGCTATTGAAAAAAGTCTTTCTACAGGGGCAGAGGAGGCTACAACTGTCAAATGATGTACTTCCATCTTTGCCAGGTGAGGGAATGTCTCTCTGTTTGTCTGCCAGTACTGTAGAGGATCTTCATCTTCATCTTCTACTGGTTGCTCCAAGTATCTCCCTAGCTCAGATGCTGAAGATGGAGCTTGAGTCCTTGGTTCTTGTGTTGTCCCCATGAATTTAAAAATTTTGCTTTTTTGCTTTTGCTGGACAACAATGGCATTGGTAGTCTCCTGCTGATTAACTGCTGCAAGCTTCAGTTCTAGCATCTCTTTCAACTCTCTGGCTTCTTCTGAAGAACACCACTGTAATTTAAACCTTGGGTCCAAGGCTGAGGCAATCTGCAGTGATGGCATTTCTTCATATTTTTTCATTGTTTTCTCCAGGGAGGCTAGCAGAGTTGAGACCATCTTTGACTTGAAGGTGTCTTGCATTTCCTTCATTTCCTCCTTCAGTCCTCGGACACAGGGGATAATAAGGCCAGCTGTCACCTCATTCTGGGCCTGACACTTCTCTGTCACCATATCAAATGGACTGAGAACAAACGTACAAAATATGGACAAACGAACAGGCGGAATCACACCAATTTCGAATGCAACTTAGCTATGATGGTGATCTATCTCCCTGTCAAGTTTGAATTCAATTGGACAAAGCGTTTTTGAGTTCGAGACCGGAAATGAAAATGTTGACGGACAGACGGAGACACATCATTCTAATAGGCGGGTTGGTTACATGCAACCCGCCTAAATTTTTATTTTTTTATGTGACATTGCAATCTCGTGGCAAAGATTTAACTTGTCAATTTAGCCAAGTTCTTGTGTAAACTTGTGAATTGATATACCAAGGGGGGAAATATTTGTTTAAAACATTTAACAACGATGAGTGAGCTATAAAAATTTCATGCACCAAGTAAGTAATAATGATGTGAAAGGGTTGGACCTGAGCAAAAAAACCAGGCAGGGGCTTGATTCAGTTTTACTTGCTGTTGGATCTACTTTTCCAAGGAGCAAAATATGTGGAGGCAAAAGCAAAGTTAGTAAGCAAGGACAAGCTAACCAGGGTATAATGGGGCTAGAACAGAAGGGTCACTTAGGGCATAAATCTACTGAAAGGTGTTGTCAATATTTATGGACCTGTTGAGGATGAAAATGAAAACTAAAATTTCACTTGACAATAGTAGACATTAGTGCTGGGACGATGTTTGCAAACTTCGGTATTATCGCTCGCCGGCTCACTGCCGATCAATGACCGGTAAAATTTAAGTGCAACCGATGTTTGCTAAATTCATTTCTTTGTAGCCTTTTAGTCACAATAAAACACCAAACGTATTAATATTTTTAAAAATCCGAAATAGTCATCAGTTACAATGACAAAACTAGCCGTGAATGCAATAAATATAACGTAAATAGAAACACCTTGGGGTTTTCCCACTGTTGTCAAGGTAATCATAAAATCAGCCAATCACAAGTGAGGATACATCAAGCATGATCTGTTAGTGAGGGTTATTTTGGTTATATTTGTGGTAATTTGTGTGTATTTTACTTGTTATTATTTAATATTTGATTTTTCTGTCTGGTTTACAATTTCAACTCCATGATTGGAAATGTTCGAAGTTTGCTCACAAATTTCCAATACGAACATCGACAGGTAAAGTCATGGCGATCTCCCAGCACTAGTAGACATTACTTTCACAACATGGTATTACTATTTGTATTCATTATGGTATAATGCAGGTCTTATGTATCACTAAGGTTTTTAACAGTTAGGTTATGTGTATATTAAGTTATTAACTATATTAATACATTACATGGATATTATACTGATACATTATGTGGATATTATATCAATAATTCAACAGACTATATGGGTATTATAACATCACTAAAGTAAATCTTGCTTACCTGAATCTGCATGGGTTGTTAAAAAAAAAAAGACCGATAAATTTCATTTAACTGAAAGTCCCCCCCCCCCCCCCAAAAAAAAGGGGTTTTACCATCAATCAACCAGGGATTTTTACCACGAACTAGGGACGTCACAACTCCAAATATTTTATGTCGACTAATCGGTAAGTACTATTCGTGTCAACACCGAATAACCGTCGAATTAAAATAACATCCAAAAATCTTAAGTTTTACATTGTAAAAGCACTGAAAACGATAAATATGTGACATAAAATGAAAATATATGTATATAACATGTAAAAGTGAATAAATTTGCTGTTTTCCTGCGACTTTTGCTTCGTTTATTTTAGACAGGAAGTGGGCGATATAAGAGATATATGGTACTTCCGGCTTTATGTGAATGCATAAACAGTACAGAAAACGTGGCTGATTTTGGGTTTTAACTTATTTTATGTGACAATATGGATATATTTTATGGATTCAGACCTTCTGCCATCTTTTACTATATTAAGCGATTATTCTTACTTTAAAATATGAAACCAGAAAATATCACTATTCTAACCGTTGTCGATTATTCGGTTAGTCGTGACGCCCCTACCACGAACCCTCCGAAAATGACATAAAACCTCCCAACCACAAAACCTCCAGTAATCTTTTACACAACACTACTATCGCCTTGCTACCAATTATCGCTGGTACCAATTATCGCCACCAATAAATGAAACATTTATATATCAGTAATGGCCACATATTTTGAATGCTTGTTTTGTGTATTTGTTCTATTTACTTTGCAAATTGTTTCACCTTATTTGCTAGATTTGGGATGTACTCTTGGTCAAGTTATGCCTATTTGAATTCTGTCTGGTGATAATTGGTAGCAAGGCAGTATCACATACAAGAACAATACTGTAGCAGGTGTGGAGGTACAGATTCTCACCTTTTGTTGTATTTCTTTGGACAAACAACACTGGAATCTGTGGGTCACTCAAAAACTTTTTCATGCAGTCCAAAGCACCCTTCTCTTTGAGTGCTGAAACCAAAGATCGAGGGGTATCATCTGCATCTTCAAGCAAAACTGGAACCACCCTCCGAAGATAGTTTGCAAATGCAGACACTTCGATTACAGTCTGTGTGGACCCTTGTTGGGGGTCCGAGGTTTCCTCGTCGGCCATGGCCGACAACGCAGTCTCTTCACGGCCAAAAGATACAGATTTCTCTTAGAAGATTAAGTGGATTGTACTTATCAACTGACAATTATTAATTTCACCTTAAATATCAATTTCAATTTTCAAGTGCAATATTTAACCGGCACCCTGTCTTGTGCCAGCCAAAAGATGTCTGCCTTTGATAGATTATTGATTGATTACGTCATCAGACGGGGTCTGTTTTCTGTGAACTACTCAAGAAGTGGAACTAACCCGGGAATGTACCTATTTTTCGTTAATAATTATCTCCATTATTTTGTGTTAAAGTTTATTGAAGACTACACTATTTATGCATTTATTGCTTCATGGTAAATACATGTGTGTACAATCTTGCAATATCAATTTTAATTTTTTGAAGCATCCTCTAATTATCAATAGCATTCAAACTCTATCATCATAAATATATATTGTATGGTGTGCCCCAGGGCTCTGTCCTGGGGCCGATCCTTTTCTCATTATACACTACACCCCTAAGTAATGTTATTTGGAAGCATCCTGGCATACGTTTCCACTTTTATGCGGACGACACACAGTTATATGTTCATCTCACACACAAGCATGCCACTCTGGCCTTTGAAAGGCTGAAAAACTGCTTGGATGATGTTGGAAAGTGGCTCTCAGTAAACAAGCTTAAACTTAATCCTGATAAGACAGAGTTTATTCTGTTCGGTTAAAAAAATATCCGTACAAAACTTGGCAAATTTTTCCCAGTTAGTATACTTGGTACCCTCCTGTCACCTGCCGAGGCAATTAGGAACCTTGGTGTCTGGTTTGATTCTGATTTTTCCTTCTCTTGCCATGTCAGGAATATCTGTAAGGCTTGTTTTGTTCATATCAGGGATTTAAAGCGACTCAGAGGGTATCTTACACGTGAAGCTGCACTCTTGGCTGCAAATGCCTTGGTTGGAAGTCGGCTAGACTACTGTAATTCTCTTTTCAGAAGTCTCTCTGCTCTTGACCTTCGTAGGCGCCAATGTGTTCAGAACAGTCTAGCTAGAATCATGGCGAATACCACCAAGTACTCACATATCACTCCTGTAAGAAAGAGTCTTCATTGGTTGCCTATCAAGCATCGCTCTATTTTCAAGGTTGCCCTTTTGGTGTACAAGTTTCTACATAGTGGCCATCCAAAATACTTCGAACCTTTCCTTAAACCTAGACACAGTATGTACAGAACACGTAGAAGTCAATCTCAGGGTGTTTTGCTTGAGGTCCCACATTTTGCATTAATATATAAGTCAAAAAAGCATTTTGGCCTTAGCTTTGCATACGATGCTCTGATGATTTGGAATGATCTCCCTGACGATGTACGCTCAGCTAAATCTCTCTCCTCATTCAGGAAGAAGTTGAAAACTTACCTCTTTGAAAAAGCCTACCCACCCTAGTTTTTTCCTCAGTTTTCATTTCGTCTTTCTCCGTGGTGCCGACCCCTGCAATGTCTCTGATTTAACGATTACGATCTCTGATTTTTGGCTTTATGCATCTTAGAGTCTGTCAATAGATAGAGATTAAGCGCTATAAAAGTACTATTAGAATTAGAATATAGAATGCCTCTTTATATAATTTATATTTTTGAATAATTCTAAATAATAGCTTCATAAGATTATTAATTTAACATCTAAAAACACAGTCTTCAGGTCACATACTGAAAATTTTAAAGTAGGACAGAGTTACATATTTCAACAATATTTTAAACACACTCTCAACTACATAATTGAAATGAAATTGAGTCTACACAATTAATCTAACCTTTTAACCTTGCATGCTATTTTAAAAGATGGTTTTTTGTTCCATATAGATTATGTTAGTGTATAACACACTATGTTCTTAGACTTAGCATGTAGATTTTTGCTAAGTGTTGCATGGTGTCAAGTAAGTGATTAATTGGTATCATGTAATTCTAATTTAAAAGATTTAATTTTGTTGACCTTAATTAAAACCAGTTCAGTTTTTTTTGTCTAATAATTATCCCTGCATGTATATCAAAAAAATAGTTTAGAGGGTAAAATACACAGGTCGCATTGGCTATAGTCTATTTATTTATTTATGGTTTTACATCGCTTTCAACACTGTACCAGTATACACAGTTGGTCAAGGTTCTGTACTATGAACCGCAGGCCATTAGTACACAACTAGCAACTTTCCCATATAAGGTCCAGGTTTTGACCTTGGAGGTGTTGCCACCTGGCTATCGTCTAACCTTAGTTTTTATTGCCATCATTTTGCATTGACATGCAACACATGAATATATTTAAAGAAACAACAAACTGTATGAAATAGTTAGTCACTTGTAATGTGTACAGAAATGTACCAAAATTCTATTATTACTTTTACAAAGAAAAAAATACAATCTATCCGTTAACTAGTTTAAGTTTTTAATCATGAATCTTATATTTCAAACAACTTTTTAACCAAAATTTATACAGACACAAAATATATATCCCAATGCAATAATAACCTTACATAGGGGAGTGCATAATAAAATTTCGGGCTTAACCGTAGTTCAAAACATACACAAAAGTTAGAAATATATATATTGGAAAGAAACATATTAAAAAATGCTGAAATGATGCAATTTTATATTTTGTCTTTGTTTAACCTTACATTATAATTTGCATATACCAGACGATAATTTTGACACGGTAGATTTGTAATTAAATATTTATTTGGACATTAAAAAACATTTCATGTTTGACTTTTCTAGTGGACTGTTCTTGTTCTAATAAACGCCCACCGCTCTTTGTTTATTTGGGGATTCCCAAATTCTACGTCACACTGAACTTCACAATGACACGCCTTTCAAAGGGAAACCACGAGGTGGCTGCCCATTGTTGAAATAAACGTGTTTTATATAAGTAATAAATTTGTGATTTACACAAACTATCCGTGAAACAACTTGGTGTATCACACGTAACTAATGTTTGCAATCGTGGCAATTTTGGATACCGGCACACTTAAATTTTATCAATAAAACTGTTGTGTTTTTGTTTGGAAGTTTCAACCACGTGTTCGAATTCTGACTGAAAATAATTTTGTGGGGTGTAAAATCCCATTTTCACTTCTGCTTTTCTCGGGAAAAAGACGTAGACTTATTCTATATCTTTAAACATGGATCACATGGATTTTGATGCCATCAATGCTGCAGAATGTCTTTTGGCAATGTCGAGGGGAGGGGCAGAAATCACCCACCCCGCCCTTCGCCCCCCTCCGGAGCTGACAACTCCAAGTAACAGATCCAGACATCAAGAAGATGGCTTGTATACCTACATGGTAGCAAGAATACTTTCAGATCTCTCCACCGTACCACAGGAGCAGCCAGGATTCCAGAAATCCCCAGTGAAAAGCAAAAGGAAGGGGAAACAGCTGGTTGTTGAAGATGGTGAAGCCAGGAAAGGATTTGTTTGTCCATACAGAGGTTGTGAGAAGGATTATGGCAAAAGTTCACATCTCAAAGCACATCTTAGGACACACACAGGTTTGTAGTTTTTCATTGTCTTTTAAGAACCTGTTAATTTGTTTTTCATGAAGTACGTAGTATGCACAAGGCAAACTATGTCTGATTTTCTCAAGGGTCAGTACATAGAGTTATAAGAGTACAGTGTCTCATGTTTTGAGATTTTTGTTCGATTGATCCCCTTGCATAGAATGTAAAAACTTCTTCTAAAAAATTCTTTGTATGTTTTACTTTTTTTTTAAATATCAGGAAATATGACCAACAAGAAACATCATTCATTTTGAGATTTTTGTTCGATTGATCCCCTTGCATAGAATGTAAAAACTTCTAAAAAATTCTTTGCATGTTTTACTTTTTTTTTAAATATCAGGAAATATGACCAACAAGAAACATCATTCCACTGAAATCTACCATTTATAATTCTGCCATCAATGTAGTGAATACTTGTTTATTAAAACTAAAACTTGTATACCATATGCAAAGCCTTTTTCATCTGAATAATTTGTCTTTGCGCTGAGACTAAAGTTACGTTTCCATGGTGATAATGCAGGGTTTTATTTCCATGGGCAACAGAAAAGTGGAAAATGTGCAAGTCATGAATATTCTTTAGCAAATCAAAATTGTGGTGGTAACTAGTAACAATATATTATTCACTGTGGCTTCAGAACAGTCACTGACGGATCAGAAAACAATTACTTTC
Source organism: Sabellastarte sp. h YS-2021 (assembly GCA_964017235.1). Lineage (NCBI taxonomy): Eukaryota > Metazoa > Annelida > Polychaeta > Sabellida > Sabellidae > Sabellastarte > Sabellastarte sp. h YS-2021. The sequence goes on from OZ024928.1 coordinate 147,614,217, forward strand.
AGAACCGCCAATGGAAGTTGTTTACAAATTATTTGCTTTAAGACCTGTTATAAACAAAAATATCCTTCCCCTTAATGTCTTTCACAAGAATATATATACATGAGTTATTTTAAATAATTTTAATGGAAGGTGTAACAAAATCCTGATTTTATGTGAAATAATGAATGGATTTTGAAAACAAAAAATATGGTTGTCGTGGCAATGCTCATGAATTTCCATAAAATACGCAAATTTTATCCCCTGAAAGTATTTTGTAAAAGACAGAAACATGTTTAACATTTATTTAAAAAATAATGAAACACCTTATATTTGAATTATCGATCTTTGTTTTGATCTATTTTCACTGACAGCAAGCTTTAATTTAACAGCCAATATAAGTACATGTACATAGGTTATAAAATATTTTATAATATGGACGTGACGGTTCTCAAATCAACAGAACTATGACCCGTCCTTGCCGGTTCTGAAGACACTCTGTATATTATTTCTAACTTGTTATTCTGTGTATACTTGAGTGAGTAAAAATCTTTAATTTTCTGTAGAATGTGGAAATAAAGAATTGGTTTATCAGCACAAGAACTTGGTTGTAGTCACTCCTTTTCATTTTTGAATAAATACACCAAGTAAGAAAAACAGCTTTAAATGAAAGGAGCAGGATTAAAAGTAAAATTGTGTTAAAAAAAAAAAATGATGCTTGCTGGAAATAGGAAGGTTAATCCCAGTTGACCATAATTTTCATAGCAGCATATGTGGCAGTAAAATCTTTGAAAATGTCGGGAAAAGATTTCATTTGAATAATGAAAATATTTCTAAAGAAGGGCTAATTACTTTTTTTTTTAAATAATGTAAATTAATGATAGTGTCTCAGACACTGGATAAGTTGAAAGATGTTATCATGTGATGTACCATAATTTTTGTAATAAACACTGACAGTGATACATTTTGTGAAGAGATTTACTTTTATAACAACAATTTAAGAAGCACTAGTATAAGATTTATAATTTATGAATATCTACCTCAATGTGTCGATTAGCTCTCTCTCTGTAACAGGAAATAAACATATGGAGAAAGTTAATAATCCAAGATATATCCTGCCTACACTTGTGTTCACCTATTGTAAAAACTGTGGCAATAGTTGTATCCACCAGAGGCATCCGGTGGATACTTTAGTTTAGCGTTAGCTACGCCGCCGCTGACATTTGACCTTGAAGCTCTTAATTCAAGGTCATCCAAGGAGTGCCAAAGTAACCCACATGGCGGACTTTAAAAGAACTTATATCTCCCTTATTATTGGTCCTAGAGATTTGCAGTGTGAAACCAACCTATAGGAAATCATGTGCCGCGAATCTTTTGATGTGGTCAGATTTGACCTTGGACCTCTCCTTCAAGGTCAAACAAGGATAGCCAAACTTAAAAGTGCTTATAACTCGCTTATTATTGGTCCTAGAGGTTTGGGATGGTAAAGCAACTTATAGGAAATCATGGGCTGGGAATCTTTTGATGTGGTCAGATTTGACCTTGGACCCCTCCTTCAAGGTCATACGAGGATATCCAAACTTAAAAGTGCTTATAACTCGCTTATTATTGGTCCAAGAGGTTTGGGATGGTAAACCAACCTATATGAAATCATGGACTGGGAATCTTGTGGTGTGGTCAGATTTGACCTTGGGCCCCTCCTTCAAGGTCAAACGAGGATAGCCAAACTTAAAAGTGCTTATAACTCGTTTATTATTGGTCCAAGAGATTTGGGATGGTAAACCAACCTATAGGAAATCATAATCTGGGAATCTTCTGGTATGGTCGGATTTGACCTTGAACCCCTCCTTCAAGGTCAAATGAGGATAGACAAACTTAAAAGTGCTTATAACTCGCTTAATATGGGTCCTGGAGGTTTGGGATGGTAAACCAACATATAGGAAATCATGGGCTGTGAATCTTCTGGTGTGGTCAGATTTGACCTTGGGCCCCTCCTTCAAGGTCAAACGAGGATAGCAAACTTAAAAGTGCTTATAACTCGCTTATTATTGGTTCTAGAGGTTTGGCATGGCAAAGCAACTTATAGAAAATCATGGGCTGGGAATCTTTTGATGTGGTCAAATTTGACCTTAGACCCCTCCTTCAAGGTCATACGAGGATAGCCAAACTTAAAAGTGCTTATAACTCGCTTATTATTGGTTCAAGACACTTGGGATGGTAAACCAACCTATAGGAAATCATAAGCTGGGAATCTTCTGGTGTGGTCGGATTTGACCTTGGGCCCCTCCTTCAAGGTCAAACGAGGATAGCAAAAGTTAAAAGTGCTTATAACTTGCTTATTACTGGTTCAAGATGTTTGGGATGGTAAACCAACCTATAGGAAATCGTAAGCTGGGAATCTTCTGGTGTGGTCGGATTTGACCATGGGCCTCTCCTTCAAGGTCAAACGAGGATAGCCAAACTTAAAAGTGCTTATAACTCGCTTATTATTGGTCCTAGAGGTTTGGGATGGTAAACCAACTTATAGGAAATCATGGGCTGGGAATCTTTTGATGTGGTCAGATTTGACCTTGGACCCGTCCTTCATGGTCATACGAGGATAGCCAAACTTAAAAGTGCTTATAACTTGCTTATTATTGGTCCTATAAGTTTGCAATGTGAAAACACCTTATAGGAAATCATGGGCTGGGAATCTTTTGATGTGGTCAGATTTGACCTTGAGCCCCTCCTTCAAGTTCAAACGAGGACAGCCAAACTTAAAAGGGTTTATAACTCGTTTATTATTGATCCTAGAGGTTTGCAATGTGAAACCAACTTGCAGGATATTCTGGGCTGGGAATCTTCTGATGTCAGATTTGACCTTTGGCCCTTCCTGCAAGGTCAAACAATGGTTCACTGGCTTTGGTGAGTTGTCTTTCTGGTGGCTACAGATTTGCGTCGGTTCTCCGATGCGTAGGTCTAGTTTTATCTGTTATTTATTTTTACCTGGTGATCAATTTGCAAACTTTGCTGGTATATAACAAGTTACTTGTACCAATGTCCCTAATGGGCTAAAACTTGAAAAAGTGAAATATTTATGTTATGACCTGATATGATTTATTATTGATGGGAGATCTGAGACACAGACTAAATTTGAAAAGGATCTGATTATTACCCAAAACCTTTCATACAATTTGAATATCCAAGTTTATTAAGCGTCCCGCAAGGGACGCTTGTTTGTGTATGGGAGAGCTTCAGGCTCCGCCGGCTCCGCCGGCTCCGGCGGCTCCGCCGGCTCCGCCGGCTCCGCCGGCTCCGCATTTTGTTTTCCTTATAACTCTGTAACCGTTAGGCGGATTCTTTTCAAATTTGGCAGGTTTAGGCAGTAGCCTTGGGGAATTTTTTTGAATATGCTGCAGTGACATTTCAACCAATCAGAGAGGTCACATGACCAAAAATGTCTTTTTTCGATGGGGAAGCTTGTCCGGATGATAACTTGAAAGGAATTTTATCAATTCACCTGAAACTTGGCAAATACATTCATTCTATTAAAATCTGGAAATCATTAGATTTTGGCATTGATTGGTCAAGAAATGGCCGAGTAATTAATGATTAATTAATCATTACGAATTTTCCAAATAAGGAAAACACAAAAATGCTTATATCTCGAAAACCGTACTAGATAGAGCGATTTCGACGAAATTTTTGACCCGCAGGGTATCTCTGCGGAGTAGTTTTCCCAATTTTCAAAAAATTTTTGTCTCGTCCAAAATGGCGGCCATTTTGAATTTTTGAAATTTTCGCAAAAATTGCAAAACACAAAAATGCTTATATCTCAAAAAACCGTGCTAGATAGAGCGATTTCGACGAAATTTTTGACCCGCAGGGTATCTCTGCGGAGTAGTTTTCCCAATTTTCAAAAAATTTTTGTCTCGTCCAAAATGGCGGCCATTTTGAATTTTCGAAATTTTCGTAAAAATTGCAAAACACAAAAATGCTTATATCTCGAAAACCGTGCTAGATAGAGCGATTTCGACGAAATTTTTGACCCACAGGGTATCTCTGCGGAGTAGGTTTCCCATTTTTCAAAAAAATTTTGTCTCGTCCAAAATGGCGGCCATTTTGAATTTTCGAAATTTTCGCAAAAATTGCAAAACACAAAAATGCTTATATCTCAAAAACTGTGCTAGATAGAGCAATTTCGACAAAATTTTTGACCCACAGGGTATCTCTGTGGAGTACTTTTCCCAATTTTCAAAAAAATTTTGTCTCGCCAAAAATGGCGGCCATTTTGAATTTTCGAAATTTTCGTAAAAATTGCAAAACACAAAAATGCTTATATCTCGAAAACTGTGCTAGATAGAGCGATTTCGGCGAAATTTTTGACCCACAGGGTATCTCTGCAGAGTAGTTATCCCAATTTTGAAAAAAATGTTGTCTCGCCAAAAATGGCGGCCATTTTGAATTTTCGAATTTTTCGCAAAAATTGCAAAACATAAAAATGCTTATATCTCGAAAACCCTGCAAGATAGAGCGATTTCGACGAAATTTTTGATCCACAGGGTATATCTGCAGTGTAGCCATGCCAATTTTCAAACAAAAAATTTCTCGCAAAAAATGGCGGCCATTTTGAATTTTCGAATTTTTCGCAAAATTGCAAAACACAAAAATGCTTATATCTCGAAAACCGTGCTAGATAGAGTGATTTCGACGAAATTTTTGACCCACAGGGTATCTCTGCAGAGTAGCCATGCCAATTTTCAAAAAAATTTTATCTTGCCAAAAATGGCGGCCATTTTACTCACCTACTCAAAATGAGTAAATGCGAATTATCTCTTAAAAGTATTGCAGATAGCCAATTTTTCTCAAATAACTCATTCACCTACTTTTGGAAGAGCTTTCACATGGTGAAGTTTCAGACCCATAGCTAATTACTCACCTACTCAAAATGAGTAAATGCGAATTATCTCTAAAAGTATTGCAGATAGCCAATTTTTCTCAAATAACTCATTCACCTACTTTTGGGAGAGCTTTCACATGGTGAAGTTCCAGACCCATAGCTAATTATTTACCTACTCAAAATGAGTAAATGCTAATTATCTGTAAAAGTATTGCGGATACCCAATTTTTATCAAATAACTCATTCATCTACTTGTGGGAGAGCTTTCACATGGTGAAGTTTCAGACCCATAGCTAATTACTCACCTACTCAAAATGAGTAAATGCGAATTATCTCTAAAAGTATTGCAGATGGCCAATTTTTCTCAAATAAATCATTCACCTACTTTTGGGAGAGCTTTCACTGTGTGAAGTTTCAGACCCATAGCTAATTACTCACCTACTCAAAATGAGTAAATGCGAATTATCTCTAAAAGTATTGCAGCTAGCCAATTTTTCTCAAATAACTCATTCACCTACTTTTGGGAGAGCTTTCACTTGGTGAAGTTTCAGACCCATAGCTAATTACTCACCTACTCAAAATGAGTAAATGCGAATTATCGCTAAAAGTATTGCAGATAGCCAATTTTTGTCAAATTAATCATTGGCCTACTTTTGGGAGAGCTTTCACTTGGTGAAGTTTCAGACCCATAGCTAATTACTCACCTACTCAAAATGAGTAAATGCGAATTATCTCTAAAAGTATTGCAGATAGCCAATTTTTCTCAAATAACTCATTCACCTACTTTTGGGAGAGCTTTCACTCTGTGAAGTTTCAGACCCATAGCTAATTACTCACCTACTCAAAATGAGTAAATGCGAATTATCTCTAAAAGTATTGCAGATAGCCAATTTTTCTCAAATAACTCATTCACCTACTTTTGGAAGAGCTTTCACATGGTGAAGTTTCAGACCCATAGCTAATTACTCACCTACTCAAAATGAGTAAATGCGAATTATCTCTAAAAGTATTGCAGATAGCCAATTTTTCTCAAATAACTCATTCACCTACTTTTGGGAGAGCTTTCACATGGTGAAGTTCCAGACCCATAGCTAATTATTTACCTACTCAAAATGAGTAAATGCTAATTATCTGTAAAAGTATTGCGGATACCCAATTTTTATCAAATAACTCATTCATCTACTTTTGGGAGAGCTTTCACATGGTGAAGTTCCAGACCCATAGCTAATTATTTACCTCCTCAAAATGAGTAAATGCTAATTATCTGTAAAAGTATTGCGGATACCCAATTTTTATCAAATAACTCATTCATCTACTTGTGGGAGAGCTTTCACATGGTGAAGTTTCAGACCCATAGCTAATTACTCACCTACTCAAAATGAGTAAATGCGAATTATCTCTAAAAGTATTGCAGATAGCCAATTTTTGTCAAATTAATCATTGGCCTACTTTTGGGAGAGCTTTCACTTGGTGAAGTTTCAGACCCATAGCTAATTACTCACCTACTCAAAATGAGTAAATGCGAATTATCTCTAAAAGTATTGCAGATAGCCAATTTTTCTCAAATAACTCATTCACCTACTTTTGGGAGAGCTTTCACTTGGTGAAGTTTCAGACCCATAGCTAATTACTCACCTACTCAAAATGAGTAAATGCGAATTATCTCTAAAAGTATTGCAGATAGCCAATTTTTGTCAAATTAATCATTGGCCTACTTTTGGGAGAGCTTTCACTTGGTGAAGTTTCAGACCCATAGCTAATTACTCACCTACTCAAAATGAGTAAATGCGAATTATCTCTAAAAGTATTGCAGATAGCCAATTTTTCTCAAATAACTCATTCACCTACTTTTGGGAGAGCTTTCACTCTGTGAAGTTTCAGACCCATAGCTAATTACTCACCTACTCAAAATGAGTAAATGCGAATTATCTCTTAAAAGTATTGCAGATAGCCAATTTTTCTCAAATAACTCATTCACCTACTTTTGGAAGAGCTTTCACATGGTGAAGTTTCAGACCCATAGCTAATTACTCACCTACTCAAAATGAGTAAATGCGAATTATCTCTAAAAGTATTGCAGATAGCCAATTTTTCTCAAATAACTCATTCACCTACTTTTGGGAGAGCTTTCACATGGTGAAGTTCCAGACCCATAGCTAATTATTTACCTACTCAAAATGAGTAAATGCTAATTATCTGTAAAAGTATTGCGGATACCCAATTTTTATCAAATAACTCATTCATCTACTTGTGGGAGAGCTTTCACATGGTGAAGTTTCAGACCCATAGCTAATTACTCACCTACTCAAAATGAGTAAATGCGAATTATCTCTAAAAGTATTGCAGATAGCCAATTTTTCTCAAATAAATCATTCACCTACTTTTGGGAGAGCTTTCACTTGGTGAAGTTTCAGACCCATAGCTAATTACTCACCTACTCAAAATGAGTAAATGCGAATTATCTCTAAAAGTATTGCAGCTAGCCAATTTTTCTCAAATAACTCATTCACCTACTTTTGGGAGAGCTTTCACTTGGTGAAGTTTCAGACCCATAGCTAATTACTCACCTACTCAAAATGAGTAAATGCGAATTATCTCTAAAAGTATTGCAGATAGCCAATTTTTGTCAAATTAATCATTGGCCTACTTTTGGGAGAGCTTTCACTTGGTGAAGTTTCAGACCCATAGCTAATTACTCACCTACTCAAAATGAGTAAATGCGAATTATCTCTAAAAGTATTGCAGATAGCCAATTTTTCTCAAATAACTCATTCACCTACTTTTGGGAGAGCTTTCACTCTGTGAAGTTTCAGACCCATAGCTAATTACTCACCTACTCAAAATGAGTAAATGCGAATTATCTCTAAAAGTATTGCAGATAGCCAATTTTTCTCAAATAACTCATTCACCTACTTTTGGAAGAGCTTTCACATGGTGAAGTTTCAGACCCATAGCTAATTATTCACCTACTCAAAATGAGTAAATGCGAATTATCTCTAAAAGTATTGCAGATAGCCAATTTTTCTCAAATAACTCATTCACCTACTTTTGGGAGAGCTTTCACTGTGTGAAGTTTCAGACCCATAGCTAATTACTCACCTACTCAAAATGAGTAAATGCGAATTATCTTTAAAAGTATTGCAGATAGCCAATTTTTCTCAAATTAATCATTCATCTACTTTTGGGAGAGCTTTCACTTGGTGAAGTTTCAGACCCATAGCTAATTACTCACCTACTCAAAATGAGTAAATGCGAATTATCTCTAAAAGTATTGCAGATAGCCAATTTTTCTCAAATAACTCATTCACCTACTTTTGGGAGAGCTTTCACTTGGTGAAGTTTCAGACCCATAGCTAATTACTCACCTACTCAAAATGAGTAAATGCGAATTATCTCTAAAAGTATTGCAGATAGCCAATTTTTGTCAAATTAATCATTGGCCTACTTTTGGGAGAGCTTTCACTTGGTGAAATTTCAGACCCATAGCTAATTACTCACCTACTCAAAATGAGTAAATGCGAATTATCTCTAAAAGTATTGCAGATAGCCAATTTTTCTCAAATAACTCATTCACCTACTTTTGGGAGAGCTTTCACTCTGTGAAGTTTCAGACCCATAGCTAATTACTCACCTACTCAAAATGAGTAAATGCGAATTATCTCTTAAAAGTATTGCAGATAGCCAATTTTTCTCAAATAACTCATTCACCTACTTTTGGAAGAGCTTTCACATGGTGAAGTTTCAGACCCATAGCTAATTACTCACCTACTCAAAATGAGTAAATGCGAATTATCTCTAAAAGTATTGCAGATAGCCAATTTTTCTCAAATAACTCATTCACCTACTTTTGGGAGAGCTTTCACATGGTGAAGTTCCAGACCCATAGCTAATTATTTACCTACTCAAAATGAGTAAATGCTAATTATCTGTAAAAGTATTGCGGATACCCAATTTTTATCAAATAACTCATTCATCTACTTGTGGGAGAGCTTTCACATGGTGAAGTTTCAGACCCATAGCTAATTACTCACCTACTCAAAATGAGTAAATGCGAATTATCTCTAAAAGTATTGCAGATAGCCAATTTTTCTCAAATAAATCATTCACCTACTTTTGGGAGAGCTTTCACTTGAAGTTTCAGACCCATAGCTAATTACTCACCTACTCAAAATGAGTAAATGCGAATTATCTCTAAAAGTATTGCAGCTAGCCAATTTTTCTCAAATAACTCATTCACCTACTTTTGGGAGAGCTTTCACTTGGTGAAGTTTCAGACCCATAGCTAATTACTCACCTACTCAAAATGAGTAAATGCGAATTATCTCTAAAAGTATTGCAGATAGCCAATTTTTGTCAAATTAATCATTGGCCTACTTTTGGGAGAGCTTTCACTTGGTGAAGTTTCAGACCCATAGCTAATTACTCACCTACTCAAAATGAGTAAATGCGAATTATCTCTAAAAGTATTGCAGATAGCCAATTTTTCTCAAATAACTCATTCACCTACTTTTGGGAGAGCTTTCACTCTGTGAAGTTTCAGACCCATAGCTAATTACTCACCTACTCAAAATGAGTAAATGCGAATTATCTCTAAAAGTATTGCAGATAGCCAATTTTTCTCAAATAACTCATTCACCTACTTTTGGAAGAGCTTTCACATGGTGAAGTTTCAGACCCATAGCTAATTACTCACCTACTCAAAATGAGTAAATGCGAATTATCTCTAAAAGTATTGCAGATAGCCAATTTTTCTCAAATAACTCATTCACCTACTTTTGGGAGAGCTTTCACTGTGTGAAGTTTCAGACCCATAGCTAATTACTCACCTACTCAAAATGAGTAAATGCGAATTATCTTTAAAAGTATTGCAGATAGCCAATTTTTCTCAAATTAATCATTCATCTACTTTTGGGAGAGCTTTCACTTGGTGAAGTTTCAGACCCATAGCTAATTACTCACCTACTCAAAATGAGTAAATGCGAATTATCTCTAAAAGTATTGCAGATAGCCAATTTTTCTCAAATAACTCATTCACCTACTTTTGGGAGAGCTTTCACTTGGTGAAGTTTCAGACCCATAGCTAATTACTCACCTACTCAAAATGAGTAAATGCGAATTATCTCTAAAAGTATTGCAGATAGCCAATTTTTCTCAAATAACTCATTCACCTACTTTTGGCAGAGCTTTCACTTGGTGAAGTTTCAGACCCATAGCTAATTATTCACCTACTCAAAATGAGTAAATGTGAATTATCTCTAAAAGTATTGCAGATAGCCAATTTTTCTCAAATAATTCATTCACCTACTTTTGGGAGAGCTTTCACTCTGTGAAGTTTCAGACCCATAGCTATTTATTCACCTACTCAAAATGAGTAAATGCTAATTATCTGTAAAAGTATTGCGGATACCCAATTTTTATCAAATACTCATTCATCTACTTGTGGGAGAGCTTTCACATGGTGAAGTTTCAGACCCATAGCTAATTACTCACCTACTCAAAATGAGTAAATGCGAATTATCTCTAAAAGTATTGCAGATAGCCAATTTTTCTCAAATAACTCATTCACCTACTTTTGGGAGAGCTTTCACTTGGTGAAGTTTCAGACCCATAGATAATTATTCACCTACTCAAAATGAGTAAATGTGAATTATCTCTTAATAGTATTGCAGATAGCCAATTTTTCTCAAATAACTCATTCACCTACTTTTGGAAGAGCTTTCACACACGAAAATGAAAAATTGTGAATATCTCGGAAAAGCTATTTCTTCTGCTTTAATGCTCGGCGGGAGGTACACACCGCGGCAGTGTTCTTGACAAAAATTTTTGTCTCCCCAAAAATGGTGGCCATTTTGAATTTTCAAAGTTTTTGCAAAACACAAAAATGCTTATATCTCGAAAACTGTGCTATATGGAGCGAACTCAACAAAATTTTGGACCTGCTGGGTATCTCTGTAGAGTAGCCATGCCAATTTTCAAAATATTTTTGTCTCGCCAAATATAGCGGACATTTTTAATTTTTTTATTTTTTGCAAAACACAAAAATGCTTATATCTTGAAAACCGTGCTAGATAGAGCAGACTGCGCTGACTTTGGTTGCCACAACAGTATAAGGCTAGAAACGAAGCATTTTCTTAATACTTTAGCACTCACCTTTATAGCCTTTTCGGGACGCTTTGTTTTTGCTATGCAAAAACATTATCTTTTTTTTTGCGAGCGATCCTCTAGTTTTTGATAGATCTTTTACGTATCTGCATTTTGTTTAAAAGGTACATAATTCATTCAAACACACATTTGAAGGAAATCAAATGCCAATATCACTTGCATCAGATAATTTTACTGTCTACCAGTGTCTGGGGATCTGTCTTATTTTGACCTTAGCATGATGTGAAACCCCAACCTGGATGGTCTATACTGCCTTTTGCAAAAAAAAATATAGCTATGCTACACTGTTTTATCTGATATGGATTTCAAATCATTGTATCCACCGGATAGCATACTAGATTTAGTTCATAATAAATTGGGGAGTTTTGATTCCATATAACATTTTTACAACTAATACAAGTCAGGTAAGTATTCAGATTTAAGTGCCCAATATCAGAAAAAAAGCACCAAAAATTTCATTTAGCTTTGAAGGTACAATGTCGCGCATACATTATCAGTCACTCAGTTTTGACACTGAAAATTCCATAGAAGTTTACATTACTTTGGGAAAAAGTATTTTTGAGCATAAACATGTTTTTCTAAAATTCATCACTGAGCAGTTAAACCACTAAATAATAGATTTTACTGTGGAAAGTTCATTCCATGTAACAAAGCATTGAATTGCATAATCATTCTGCAACATATTGATTTATCTTTTTTTTCTGCTGAATTTGCAAGATTACACATTTCTGTGTAGAATTTTATTGTTGCACAGACATGTGCACATATGTCAGATTATAAAGATATTCAAGTCCATTATATTTTACAATTCAATATACAACAGAAATTTCATGTTTCAGTTTATTCTTCCCGTTGCAAAGGCGTCTTTGTCTTCCTTTTGATGGTGCTCCATTTAGTTCACACAAAAACCACACCTCTCAGATATATCAGTCATTGTGCTTAATGCAGTCTGACAGTTATCCTGGTTTGGGCCTGTTTGTGTTTACAGATACATTAAGAATTTCTTCCCGCCATTGATACAAAGGTACTAATTTTAGACCCATGTGTTGAGGGATTCCCCCAAAAGGACAAAGGAATTGCTTGGGGTCTAAAATTATTGACAAGGACACACTTATGCACATGGCTTTGTGTGTGTATGGTTGCAAAGCCGCATGTGTTCAGTAGACAAAATATAGCAGGGTCTCTTAAATAAAAATAATCACAGTACTGAAATAACATAAATTTAATTAATATCAAAATTTAGAAGAGAATTAAACGCTCTGTTTTAATATAAATATGTTTTGTTTGGACAAAATATAATTTGACATAATTAAGCGGCCTGTCAGGGGTGCTTATTTGTTTTCACGTACGTTCGACTGATCACCGCCCCTGCTGCCGCCGCCAGATTATAGTCACCCTTGAATAACTTCTTGGGCTTTCAAATTTTTTCCTTCTTATCTTTTTTTAAAACTATAGGGGCGGGAAAAATTTTTGGGATACTTTGTGGAGACCTTAAGCTTTACTTAAGGTAACCTTAAGCATTTTTCAAGAACACCCCGTCATCGTGTTTTGGAAAAAAACCACACTCACCTGTGCTATAAAAGTTATCAGGTACATTCTAGACCTAAATCCGTAGGTTGGAAAGGATTTTCTGATCAATCGGACCATAGATGCCTGAATGGGAGGAGTTTTATTTTCATAAATTTTTTTTAAATGGGTACTTGGTCTGTATCTCAAAAATGGTCAAGATTTCAGCATTTTGTTGGAATAACTTATTCAGCTACTTTTTGATAATCTTTCACATGCCGAAGTTTTAGCCCTGTATCTGCAATCTTAAGCTCGCCTTAATGTAAAAAAAGGGGGTTTTAGCCCTCCAGTTCACTTAGTTTTTCACTTTTTTCAACCAAACTTGGCATATATATTAAGATTTATCAAAGGATTATCCTGACTTTATGGTGACCTTAAACTGTTAATATAATTGGAGCTATGGCCCCCCCATAAGTCATAAAATTTGGAATAAAGCCATCTGGCCCCTTTCTTTTTCCATATCTAACGTATATTGATATTGAAGTAAATCAAAAGAAGACTCTTACTACCTTATGATTTAAATATTAATGATGTTATGGCCATCTTAAACTTAAAATTTAGGTTTTTTTCAGCCCTAAGCTCAGTTACTGTTTAAATTTTTAAAATAAAACTTGGAACATTTATAAAGGTTGGCAGAAAGGGACATTCCCATTTTATGGTCACCTTCAAGTCACAATATGAATGAAGTTATGGTCACCTTACAGTGAAAAAAGGAAGTTTTCAGCTTCCAGCTATCTTATTGTTCAACTGACCTCAGCTAAACTTTATGCACTTATAAAGGGTGACAAAAGGGACATTCTTATTTTATGGTCACCTTAAAGTCCCAATATGAATGAAGTTATGGCCACCTTGCAGTGAAATTATGAAGTAATTACCAACTTATAGGAAATCATGAACTGGGAATCTTCTGGCGTGGTCGGATTTGACCTTGGGCCCCTCCTTCGAGGTCAAATGAGGATAGCCAAACTTAAAAGTGCTTATAGCTCGCTTATTATTGATCCCAGTGGTTTGGGATGGTAAACCAACATACAGGAAATCATGGGCGGGGAATCTTCTGGCATGGTCGGATTTGACCTTGGGCCCCTCCTTCAAGGTCAAACGAGGACAGCCAAAGGTAAAAGTGCCTATAACTCGCTTATTATTGGTCCTAGAGGTTTGGGATGGTAAACCAACATATAGAAAATCATGGGCTGGGAATCTTCTGGTGTGGTCGGATTTGACCTTGGGCCCCTCCTTCAAGGTCAAATGAGGACAGCCAAACTTAAAAGTGCTTATAACTCGCTTATTATTGGTCCTAGAGGTTTGGGATGGTAAACCAACATATAGAAAATCATGGGCTGGGAATCTTCTGGTGTGGTCGGATTTGACCTTGGGCCCCTCGTTCAAGGTCAAATGAGGACAGCCAAACTTAAAAGTGCTTATAACTCACTTATTATTGGTCCTAGAGGTTTGGGATGGTAAACCAACATATAGGAAATCATGCGCTGGGAATCTTCTGGTGTGGTCAGATTTGACCTTGGGCCCCTCCTTGAAGGTCAAATGAGGACAGCCAAACTTAAAAGTGCTTATAACTTGCTTATTATTGGTCCTAGAGGTTTTGGTGCATTGTCTTTACGGTGGACACAATTTGCATCGGTTTTCCGATGCGCTAGGTCTAGTTTAGTATTGCCAACAGAAGATTATGTACAGAGAAATGTGCTGCAAATTTGTATCAATCATCTACTTTGATTTGTAGGTGAGAGACCTTTCAGTTGTTCCTGGCCTGGTTGTGTGAAGAGGTTTGCCCGCTCTGATGAACTCACACGCCACTATAGAACCCATACAGGTAACAACAGTCACAGTGACATATTGTACAAATACTCCGCTGTCTTGTATTTAGAAGTAACAGCAGACATTTATTTCACATAATCCACCATTGAATTTTGAATTTAACTTTTATGATGTATTTAATTACTTTTAGTGGCTTAATTCAACATGCAGTTTTCATAGTATTAGTAACTGTAGTTTAATAAATTTCTTGTGAGTGTTGTCATTTCGATTTTTCTAGGGGTTTTATTTCAATTAATTGTTATGAATATAGGTATGTGTTTGTTTACAATTTTTTAATGCCGAAGGTGACAGTACAAGTAGAATTAATCAAGGAATACTTTTTGACCTAAAAAAATGTTGTAGTTGGAATCTCTTTTACATTGATATTTCACTTTCCCATGTTTCAGGAGAAAAACGCTTTTCCTGTCCCGTTTGCAACAAGAGATTCATGCGAAGTGACCACCTGAAGAAACATGCCTCACGCCACCCAGAATTTACTCCCGACATGCTCCCAAATCGTCGTGGCAACACCACACTGAACCGAAGCTCTCCTTATTTCAGTGACGAATCGTGTGAACCAGAAAGCTCTGGAAGTGTGTCACCATAGACTCTCGATATTATAAATGTAAATAATACATTTACCAAAGGATAGATTGTGAGCCTGTGTTTCCACTTAGTTGATTTTCAGTTGCTGACAGGCAACACTAAATTTTAGATGGCAAGCTTCTCCTGTTTCATGTGTGAGATTTCTGTGGCCAATGTTACAAATTTGCCCAACATACTCATGTTTTTTAGGGGGTTGCATGTAACCAACCCGCCTATTAGATTGATGTGTACGACGTCCGTCTATCCGTCCGTCAACATTTTCGTTTCCGGACTCTAACTCGAAAACGCTTTTGTCCAATTGAATTCAAACTTGACAGGGAGATAGACCATCATCATAGCTAGGTTCCTTTCGAAATTTGTGTAATTCCATCTGTTCGTTTGTCCGTCAGCATTTCTGTTTCCGGAGTCTAACTCGAAAACGCTTGTCCAATCAAATTCAAACTTGACAGGGAGATAGATCACCATCATAGCTAGATTCCTTTCGAAATTGGTGTAATTCAGTCTGTTCGTTTGTCCGTCAACATGTCTGTTTCCGGACTCTAACTCGAAAACGCTTTGTCCAATCAAATTCAAACTTGACAGGGAGATAGATCACCATCATAGCTAAGTTGCTTTCGAAATTGGTGTAATTCCGTCCGTTTGTTTGTCCATTTATAGCATAGATACAATTATGTAACCTAGATTACAAGTTTTACATTTCTTAGCACGTCTAACACATTTACCTTAACTGAGTGACCTAACATTTGTTTCCTTGTTTCTAAATTTAATTACAGCAGTGACTAACCTTATTGCTGCCTGCGCAACCACCTTTTGGGGCATCTTTGACCCTCTTGTTTTAACATTTTGTAGCATTAGGTTCTCAGTTCTTAACATATTTGTAAAATTATTTATTCATGTTTTTAATATTGCAAGACAAATCTTGATAAAACAATCTCCATTTTGAGTGCAGTGTACATGTTCTTTACAATTTTATCCATTTTGCCGTGGACCTCACTCAGTCATTTCGCTTCCAATGTAATTGAAAATATCTGTGCGGATGAATGTTTGGTACTACAGAAGAGTCTGCATAGTTAGAAACAGTGTAAGGAGTTTACTGGTGTAAATACTAAATAGAACAAGTGTAAGAAGGTTACAGGATGCTGGTATTTTTGAAGAGATAGGTCAGTAGCATTCGTATCTTGGTGTCAAGAGTGTGCTACTGATATATTGTGGCGACACTTTACAACTGGCATCTTGACTGTTGACACATATGATTGAAAAAATCTTGGAATTTTATTGGAAACACACCCTAAATCTGAAGAAATTGCAAACTTTTATCCCATATTTTGTGCATTTGGAGACTTTTATAGCAGTGTTGTGGAACAGGACAGCCATGTTTTTTGTTTCATGAATTTCTTGTTGGAATCCAGGAATCAGAACAGTTTTGTATTTCTTGGGATACTAAAGTTAAAAGTGTGCTACTGACCCATAACTAAAACCCAGTTCTCTGGATATTGCAGGTTCAAGTTATACAGAGGCTACTGTATATGTTACTTGTAAATTATAAAAATAGAGATCAGCAGTTGCCAATCAAGCATGTGGAAATGTAGGTTCAAACTACATTTTATCTGTTCAGTTTTGGATGAAATTTCCTTTCAAACAAAGAATTGTTTAGAAGGCATGTTGTACTACAAAATACTATAAAGAGCTCATAGAGCCACAATGTATATTGGGATATGCGAGTTAAAAGTAATTGTAATGATACGTGATGAAGCCAACTATTAAATTGGTACATGTAATATTGTGAGTTGTATAATTATAGTCTGCCAATCCAGCTACTACAGTTATTAAACATGGCACAATTTAAGTTATATTCTTTTACAAGTGCTTTATATTAAAATGTTAACTACTGAGACCTTGTGAGAAAAATATAACCATACATTATGCTCACAAATTAGCTTATTAATCTGACATGGTAGCTATGTACTTAATTGAAGTTAATGTTACCGTTTTGTGTGTCACATCTTGATGAGTTTTATGTTGAATTTGTACTTTTTACATTTCTTCACTGTGTGTTACCTTATGAAATGGTTGCACCTTATATCTGTGTATATAGTTAATATTATATTATTTTATATTAAATTATACAAGTTATTCAGACTTTTATTTCACCAAAGTATTCATGGCTACTGTTGCTTTATATGTTTTCTGTTTCATTTTGTGATTATGTAAATTATATATAATGTTTATAATTCTTCAGTTTTGTCAACCAAGGATGTAAAAGTGATAGCAGCAATATTGTTTACATGCTACTAAAACTTACTAAAGGTTTTCAATCCTGAAAAATATAAAGTTTCCGAAAAAATTGCTTTTCGCTATGTTCCTGAAATATTTTAAGTCTTTATTTAAAAAACGAAATCATTAGCTGGCATATTCAGTTTACAAAGGTTTAAGTGTATAAGTAAGGACTCGGCTATTTCAAGAATCATATTATGTCAAAGTTTTTCAGAAATGATATTTTTTCAGGTTAAAAACTACCAGTGTAATGTAAAAGTATTCATTTTATTGAATATGCAGAATGATTAAACATAATGCAGCTGTAAGTGGTCATAAATTGGTGAAATACCTTTATTGTTTACATTATACACGTGACTTGTATTTAGCTGTTACATGCATGTTTATGACACTCATGTATGTTGATGCTTTGCACTGCTGTTATACTGTTACCCCAGAATGTGAATATATATGTGTGTAGCACTTAAGTCTGTTCCCAATTTGAAATGCTAGTGCAAATATTTGTTCTGTTCTCACAAAAGGGATCAGTGAAAAATGTGCCAAAAGCTCAGTTTTTAGTTTAAAAAATTACAAAAGCTATATATTTGAAGTGATTTATTAGCTGTGCTTTGGCCTTTCCTTTGGATTATGCCTAGGTCACATCTTTCCATGCGGGAATCACCAGCTACAATGGAACGGGCTGGCGTGCATGTGGTAGTGGATCATTGAAGCACGATTTGGTGAGATTTACATTTGGATAGGATGCATTCAACACAGCTTGGATAGCGGTTCCAATCGAGGGTCCTTTTTTTTTAAATGTTAAAAAAGCCTTCTGTGAGCTCTCACAAGCTGAACTAAAATGTACACAGTACACCGCTTTACATGGTGGAGGGGTGTGAAAAGGGGCCAGGGATGCATATACAGGGCTGTTTGTTATACAGTGTGTACCACCAAGGTACAAGGTCTCTTTCTCTTTTTTTTTAAGTGTGAGCTCTAGCCAGGCTTGTGATCACATTTTGTTGTTTTTTTTTTGTCACCGGACTTTCATGAATTGTGGCATAGCGGGATGAGTACCCACTTCATCACTGAAGTTAAGCAGCAATGGGTTATGTTAGTACTTTGATGGGTGACCGCCTCAGTGCACTACTCCTGTCTCTAAGGGCTTTGCAGTTCATGCTAGTAGACCGAAACCCCTTTCGGCCTTGTTTAGCCATGAGACTGAAGTTGTGAAGCAGAAACTGTGTCTATCTTGTGACCCCAGCCCAGAAAGGTCTGACCTAGACATCAATACCAATCCTAAAGTATATAACCCTTGTTAATATCAAAAGTTAATGTAAAATAATGTTATGATGTAACTGTGTATCTGGGTGCTGTTGTGTTAATCTAGAGTGCAGTGTTACTTTTATGTAATCAAGAATAACATACTGTAAATTTCAAAGTCTTTACTTCTTATATAAATAAGCATCTGTTTTAAAGAATACACTGAAAAGATTGTTAATTCTATGTCTAAGGTGTAACTGCCTGGTTACCCTCATCCCTAGGGGTTGGGGGGTGGTGAAAGTATTGTCATCAGGTCTGTTTGTTCGTCTGGTTGTCCATGTGCATATATCAAAAACTATACATCAGATTGGGATGATATTTTCACATAAGGTGGGGTCTAGTTGTGGCTCAGTCCTCAGAGACGGTCAGGATCCAGATCTGGATCATGAATCGACAATAGTTTTTATGATTATTCAGCACTACCTGTGGTCACTGTTTAATTGGTAGTAAGTCGACTGGTCTGGTAGATTTCTGTATTTTTACAAATTATGAGAGCATTAGTCAGATGATATGACTACATCAGTTGAATACATGTTTGCCAGCAAACTTTGTTGTCAGGTATTTGACAGAATGCTTTAAATTTATAGATTTACCTGAATGCAAAACTACACAGATTGCATGTAGTAAAAGTAACTTTAAACTACAATATCTTTATGAAATATGTTGCCAAAACAAAGTATTGTTATTAGTGTCTTGAGAGTTTAATGGTTTAACTTTACACACCAGGTTTTAATACATTTTTAGGTGGGTTGCGTGTAACCAACCCGCCTATTAGATTGATGTGTCCGACGTCCGTCTGTCCGTCCACATTTTTCGTTTCCGGACTCTAACTCAAAAACGGTTTGTCCGATCGAATTCAAACTTGATAGGGACATGACTTGACTAGGTTCCTTTCGATATTAGTGAAATTCCGTCCGTTCGTTTGTCCGTTTTTCATCCGTTTGTCTGTCCATCCGTCTGTCCACATTTTCGTTTCCGGACTCTAACTCCAAAACGGTTTGACCAATCGAATTCAAACTTGACAGGGAGATAGATCACCATCATAGCTAGGTTCCTTTCGAAATTGGTGAAATTCCGTCTGTTCGTTTGTACGTTTTTCGTCCGTTTGTCTGTCCATCCGTTTGTCCACATTTTTGTTTCCGGACTCTAACTCGAAAACGGTTTGTCCAATCAAATTCATACTTGACAGGGACATAGATCACCATCATAGCTAGGTTCCTTTCGAAATTGGTGTAACTCCGTCTGTTCGTTTGTTCGTTTTTCTGTCCGTTTGTTCGTTTTTGCTCCGTTTTTCTGTCCATCCATCTGTCCGTCCACATTTTTTTTCCCAGACTCTAACTCGAAAACGGTTAGTCCAATCAAATTCAAACTTCACAGGGACATACATCACCATCATAGCTAGGTTCCTGTCGAAATTGGTGAAATTCTGTTTGTTCGTTTGTCCATTTTTGTCCGTTTGTCTGTCCATCCATCTGTTTGTCCACATTTTCGTTTCCGGACTCCAACTCAAAAACACTTTGTCCAATCGAATTCATACTTGACAGGGATACAGATCACCATCATAGCTAGGTTCCTTTTAAAATTGGTGTAATTCCATCTGTTTGTTTGTCCGTTTTCCTGTCCGTTTGTCTGTTTTTTGTCCATTTTTCTGTCCATCCGTCTGTCTGTCCACATTTTCGTTTCTGGACTCTAACTCGAAAACGCTTTGTCCAGTCGAATTCAAACTTGACAGGGAGATGCATCACCATCATAGCTAAGTTGCTAAGTTGGTGTAATTCCGCCCTTTCGTTTGTCCGTTTATAGCATAGATACAATTATGTAACCTAGATTACAAGTTTTACGTTTCTTAGCACGTCTTACACATTCACCTTAACTGGGTAACCTAACATTTCTTTCCTTCTTTTCTAAATGTAATTACAGCAGTTGCTAATCGTATTTCTGCCTGCGCAACCCGCCTTTTGGGGCATCTGTCACCCTCTTGTATATTTTTTTAAATATAGCAAGTGCCTTTTTGAAATAAAAGTTATTACATTTTAAGTTGGTGCAGATGCTTAAATGTTACGTTTATCAGTGTACAACACTTTACAATAATCTTTCTGTAAGTAAACCGTGTTTCACTGTGAATCAATATGACTTTGTGCAATTTTTTTTTTTTTTTTTTTTATTAAAATATTTACAAAGAAATATGTATAGAGCGTACCTTTATTATTATACAATTATTATTAAATTGCTAAAGTACACTTAAATTAATTAAAACAAAGCTAGTATCTAGTCTGGTCTGCTACACTTGTATTGTGTCTTGGTATAATGAGCACATTACATTTATGTGATAGGAATTTAATAATAAGACAGATTCAGTTTCTTGTCACCTCTTAACCAACCAGATTTTTTGAGGAACCCAAATTGTGTGAAAAAGTTATAAATTATATATGGTTAAGTGTATGGTTAAGAGTGTGGGTTAAGTGTGGTTAGCCTCAAGTTATGTTTCTTGTTCGTACCAGTGAAGACAGTCACTACCAAAGCATTGATATTTTAATCCAAATGTACAGTTACAATTTACACAGTTGAATGCTTTACAGTGGAAATCTGATAGACGTTTTAAGTAGAAGTAAAGGTCGCATCTCCTTTGGAAATCCTGATACAATCTTCCTTACCTCCAGAGATTTCACATAACAAGGTTGTATTTATATTGAGAATGTTTTCATGGAAAGTATATCTGTTTCAAAAGTTGTCCCGTCACTGATTTGTCTGCAATAGAATTAAAAAAAATATTACTGTTAAAGAGTGATGGGTGAATTGATATTTATTTAAATAAACAAGATTAATTCATGCAAAGGGCAGATATTGATATTCAGCGGGACACTGGGATTTTGTGGTGTTACCATAAAGTTTTAATGTTTGTACACTAACATTAATTGTGCTATTTTTACAAAAATTAGTTTACAGTGTAGTTATATGTTATAACAAAAATATTTCAGACTGTTAATAAAATATTAATCATGCTTGTGTGAATTTTACTTAAAAGAAAAATGAAAAGTACTTGTTTTACTGTTGCCAGCCCATCAGCCTGCCCTGTATTCTTAGTGGAATCCTATTGACTTCAACACACAGTGAGTCTCTGAGTGAGATATATGTGAAAGTCAAATTCTACTGTTGGTGGGACCAATTTTGAGATTCCAGTGTAAAAAAGGCTGTATTTTTGTGGGTATGGAATGAATGACAGATTTTAGCCCATAGCCTTTAAAAGCTGTGTGGGTATTGTTTTAACCCATGTGTCTGGTTGGGCAGGTGGACAACAGGAAGAGATATAGGTATAGGAACTTCATACCTGGCGGAGACATTGCATTGGGGTGTGTAGGTGTATGTCATGGTGTGACCACGATTTGACCTTGCTGCAGTGACCTTGATCTTTAAAATCTTGTCAGGGCTATATCACATAAACCGTCTAGTGTAGAAACTTGATACTCTAGGGATATTGGTTCGAGATTGTAGGTGTGCAGTGTCACGTGACCTTGATTTGACCTTACCATAGTGACCTTGACCTTCAATATCTTGTTTGCCATATATCGTGGAAAGCATAAGGTCCAGCAAGTTGATACTTGGTAGGGATATTGGTTGGGGGATGTAGGTGTGAATTGTCAATGTGTGGTTTAGTGACCTTGACCTTTAAAGTCTTGTCTGGGCCATATCCCAGAAACTGTAAGGGTGTAGGAAGTTGATGCAGGTAAAGACTTCGGTTCGGGGTGTAGATGTGCAGTGTCATAGTGTGACCTTGATTTGACCCTGGCTCTGTCAGAATGTTTTCTACTGCCATATTTGAAAAATATTTCTATGGATTGCTTCAGTTGATTATTACATGTATTTTTTACATACCTCTGCGATCTCAACTTAAGGTCAGATATTCTCCCATAGTTAACAATTGGGGCTGCATACTGTTACTGGAACCCCACTCCTAGTACAAGAGATTACAGGTGCTGCCCTTGAGTGTCTCCTGGAATCCAACTCCCATCACAGTTGAAGCAGGAAATAGGTTTACTACAAAAGCAAACCTCTCCAGCCCACAAAGAGACAACACCTATACTTTTTCCAAAATGGAGTAATGCCAACAATTGGGGTCAAGTCAAGCAGTGCCTGGACTGACCTCGTTCCTACACAACCAGCACGTCGCTGCATAGGAACAGATCTTTGAAAATCCCATGGAATTTCTGAACAACAAATTGAACCTGTCCTGGTGCTTGTACTCTGATATCTCCTAGGCCCTAGAAGCTTGAGAGCCCAAGACAAAATAAAAAAGGAAAACAAAAACACTAGGCCTCTCATGTGAGTTCTTTGTGAAGTAAGGAAGGACAGATATCCTAATCCCAAGATAAAGGCCATGTGAGATGGACTTCCCCAGAAGCCCAGGTAAAAAGGGCCCCTGAGAACTGCCAGGTATCTGCCTGACCTGGAAAAAGGTACTGCAAAAAGTCCCCTCATAGTGTGCCTCGCTCTGTTACTTACAGGTATGTTTGGTAACCTGGACCATGACAAAGGGATAGCGAATTGCAAAGAACATTGTCCTGACCCTATTCTAGCACGAGATGTGGATGTGCCGGGCATCTCTTCCAAAGACACTTAGGATACTGACACATTAAGGTGGCTGTTGTTGAATATTCCAGACCTGAGTGCCACCATCCTCATCCCTTCAGCAAAGGGCATGGGTCTGATCAAAGCAGCCCAAGAAGATGAAGGTCAACCAAAGGCCCCGTCTAATTTTTTCCCAACCGACCCCATTGTACTTAATACTTTCCAAAGATGGGATCCGGTGTAAAAACCTCAAATCCTCCTGAGGGAAAATTCATCAAAACCCTTCCAGGAACAGGAGAGCTGTATTAGACACTTAACCCATCTTGAAGTAAAATTCTTGAAAATGTGCATTTCTCCATAGCCACAAGACTTACCAAGGAATTCTACACCCCTTGATGTACTAAAAGTGCTGGAGCACCAGGCTGGAGCTAACATTTGTACTCAAAATTTTCTGCTACCTTCAGTGAGGCCATTTCAGAGTGCAATTCAGCCATAGACACCTGAAGGTCTACCCTCAAAACCCTATTCGAGAAAACCAAGCGTAAAACTGAAAAGGGAGCAGATCCCCACAGCTACAACCACTTTGGTAAAGCTCTAGGAAAGAAACAGGTGCCGATGACAATTCCAATCATATTGTAGGAGAGAGGACGAGGGACTGCCCAAACAGTGACTGCGGGTTGGGGGTCAGTTACAACTTCTAAAACTGGACAGGTGAAAACTGGCAACATACTCCCTTTCACTGAGAAGCAACGGCTCTCAAGGCATCCAGTAATAACAACTGGTTTTTAAAACATGGAGGACCATGCCTTAGACACCTGCATCCAGAAAGAAGATAATAATTAAGTTTTACAGCCACTTCGATACTACAGTTGCCTATTCCGGGTCAGGGTCATATTGGGACAGGTCCTCAGCATTGCCACTTGTGGGACTCGAACCTACAGAGATGACAGTCTATG
Organism: Sabellastarte sp. h YS-2021; assembly: GCA_964017235.1. NCBI lineage: Eukaryota > Metazoa > Annelida > Polychaeta > Sabellida > Sabellidae > Sabellastarte > Sabellastarte sp. h YS-2021. Next base: position 147,638,310 of record OZ024928.1, read on the forward strand.
ATTAGAGGCCAAACCTGCTAACCACTAGGCCACCAAGGACCTCTATTCCTGGTCCCAAAGCTGTACAGAAATTCTAAATGGAAACACCAGAGAATCAATGAGAACCTCTCTAAATCAAGGGGGAGTGGGTGTCATCAATTTATCTTTCAGATGCAAATATCCATGCCCCAATTCACCCCGAAAAAATAGCCGAGATTTGCTCAAAGGACTATATTGGTATAATGTGCCCTAGAGTTAGTCAACAGATGGAGATTAAGCGTTATAAAAGTAATATTAGAATTAGAACTGAACCAGTTCAGATCCTGCCCTTAAGACTAGTGACAGCCCTGCTTGTGTTAACCACGATTTCAAAACAAAGGAAACCTTTCAAAGGGAATCGGACTACATCAGTACCTAGATGACTGGCTCTGATATCAGGGTACAGCCAAAATAGATGCCTGTCACATAACACAGGTGATAGAAGACATAACTCAAAGGTTGGATGGACAATAAACCAAAAGAAATTGTACTTGAACCTGATACAGGCGTTTTCATTTGTAGGCTACGAAGACCACTTAGACACAGCCATTTTGCAACCCACTCAGGACAGATGGCAGAAAATACAGGAATGTATATGCATGATCAAACTGAAGTCTTTATTGAGTGCAAGATGCTTGATGTCACAACTGGTTTGCTAACTACAACTGAGAAAATGGTAACAGAGGGTTGCCTACACATGAGATCATTTCAGTGGCATCTGAAAGAGCATTAAAGATTTCCTCAGTCACTGGACAAGCTGCCTCTCTGGTCAGACACCATAACAGCTCTTTTGGTTTGGTGGCAGAACCCACAAATTGTGTCAAAATGTGCAGATCTTCACCCAAAGGGACACAACAAAATTTTTTTACAGATACGTGAAATGTAAGTTGGGTTGCTAATTTAAATCAAAATTTAGTAAAACTGGGGCCACGGTGGTGCAGTGGTAACACACTTGCCTCCCACCTCTAAAGGTGGCGGTTCAAACCCCGGACTGTATGTGGGAAAGCTGGTACTTGCTTACTGATGGTCGGCAGTTTACAGTACAGAACCTTGACCAACTGTATGTACTGGTTTCCTCTGCCCACAAAACTACCCCTCTTTATATGATCTGTACAGTGTTGAAAGTGACGTAAAACCACAAATAAACTTGTAAAACGACTGAGGTAACTAAACTCAAAGCTACATATAAATATTCTAGAACTGAAACCTGTATTGCTAGCTCTTAAATAGTTCAAACATCAGTGTGCCAAATCAGTGTTGATTGCCACAGACAACTCAATAGTAGCGGCTTATATAGACAAGCAAGTAGGAACCCATGTCCAACACACCCCTGCTAGGAAGTTTGAATGTAATAGATTTTCTGCCCAGATCGACACACAGTCAATAAAGTGGTCTCTGGAGCCTCCAGGCAACTTTGCCTCAAGTGGTTTACTCCTCTGGTGGATCTATTTGCCACAAAGCTAAACTATAAATTACCTCTATATGTATTCCAAGTTCCAGATCAGAATGCCTAGGTAATGGAGTCTCTCTGTTGGTCAAAATGAGCTGGTCAGGCCCATTAGCTTATGTCTACCCTCCAACTGCTCTAATCGTCAAAGTAATGCATAATTAATCTGTACAACTGTGTAGCAATCACAATTGCTCTGGGCTGGCCAGGGACCAAATACAACTTTGGGACCAAGTACAACTCTTAACAGAAATACTACTTCAGTTCTTGACACTACTCAAGCAGTTCAGCAGCCAAGTGTTACAGAATAACCCATGGTACCTCAATTTACATGCTTGGCGTCCAGAAGTGATCAACTAAAAAAACAAGGGTTCTCTGTAGAAGTGGTAGGGAGAATTGTTGTTCCTCAAAGGATGCCAACAAGAGCCATCTAACAAGTGGTTAATTTTTCAATGATGATACAATGAAACTTTAGTGGACATCATCAAAGGAACTATAAAACAAGTTTCAGGTTTTTTCATGCACCCCTGTCAAGTATTAAACAGGCGTCCTTCTTGTGGTGGAGTATCTAGGTCTGTCAGGTCTTCACATTGCACTGAGTCCTGACTCCTTTCTAGTTCCATATGGATAGACCTGAAAGTATTAGAAGCTAGCAAAAGTGGAACTTTTCTTATGTGTTAAATGATCATAGAAACTGAGCCTATGAAAGAAGCTGATCTTAAACACCCAACTCTTAAGACAGCTTTCCTGCTAACCTCGGGCAAATGTCATAGTGAGATCCAAACCTGGGTCGCTAACTAAGTGTTGAATTTAGGTTAGTGAGAAACAGTGGCCCTCTTTCTCCTATCTGACTCCATTGTCAAGAATCATTTGGCTCAGAAAGAAAAACGCAGCTTGGGAAGGAGCACAAAAAGTGGGGAGCACAACTTCATTTGCAATGTCGTCCCACAGTCTGTAGACCAGGAACATGAGGTATCTACACTGGCACCCGTCCCTGCATATGTTTGGTAAGAATATTTTTTTCATATATTGTCAAATCTAAAAGTTTTTGTGTATCATTACAAATTCTAAAATCCTAGGTGACCAGAGAGCTGCGATGGCTCCAAGCATTTTGAGATAGCGTAAGTTTAGACTAGAAACAGTTGGTTGAACTCAAAGGGGTCAAAATGTTTCAGATATCAATAGTATGTGGTAATACTGGGGATTGATCATGCGTGGCTTAAATATATCTGCTATCAATTCTGACAACTTAATTGGCTTGCTTCATCATAGAACTTTTTGGGACTCAAACTGTCTTTTTCCCAGATAAAAACACTAGTTATAAAAAGTCAGAATAGTATTATATATTAGAAATCCAAATCCACAGTCTCAGTTGTAGTCCCTCCTCAAACTGATTGGAATCAGCAAGGAGTTCCAAAGGGTAAGATATTGTAGCTCAATAATATTGTAAAGTTTATGTTTAAATGCAGCTTTCATAGCCTTCAGTCTTACCCCTTGGGACTCAGATGAGTGCCACCCATCCAGCCCCGCTCATTTTAAAGTTGGTTGGTGGGCACAGATGAATTTGAGGCAGAACAACAAACTCTCACCAAGTTTGGCCACCCAGGAGGCAAGCCTCCCATAATAGCAATGATCCCAAAGGGTAAGATTATAACTTATAAAAGCTACATTTAAACATAAATTTACATTTTAATTTTAAATTCTGTACAGCTTTCAAAGACGACTAAGACCCTGATTCAGTACTACCAAAGAAAACTGTTATTGTAATTATGTGATCATCTTTGATATACTGTTGTTTCGCAATGCATTAATATGGTGATATACTCCAAGCTCCAAAAATATGAAGTGCAACAAAATATTTGTCTGTCAACTATCATATTTTATTTACACGCACTTGTTTTGTAAAAAAAAGTATTTGTGTATCCATTATTGTGTTTCATTTCCATTTGCTTGTTTTGCAGAGGCATTTTTCACGCTATGCAAGGACATCAGAACACATCTATCAAGAAAGACTTGTAGTGAGAATGGTATACTCACGTATTTCTCTCTCTAGCCTTGCTTAAGGCCCATATGTGTATAATATGTTCAGAATAGGTGTAGAAATATTTGGCAGTCATAAGGTACGCATTCAGAATTTCAAAGCAAGAAGGCAAGCTCTCCAGAAGAAGGTCTTTCTCTTAGCTGTTTGTTTCTATAAAAGTCAGTAGATGTAGGAGTACATTATAGAAATTGAAACTCCATTATCTGAACTGAAAACTTTGCCGAACTGCAAAGGAACTTGAGCATTCAGCAAGGCTATTCTCTCTCATGCAACATATGATAAAACTACGAAGCGCTTGTAGAGTGTTGACCTCCTCCAAGGTAGCAGAATATTCCCACATTCTAATTTCACCCAAATATTGTTTTGTTTAATCTTAACCCTCTTAATTGGATAGCATTCCCACTATGAAAAGTGATGTAAATGGGACCAGTGAAAATTTGAGATTTCCTTAGTATCCAGAGGATCATCTAGAGCTTTCCCAAAATGTAATAACTTTCTCCTTTGGTCAGGCCCACCCACATGAAATTTGGTAAAAGTTTCATAAGTGGTCGTGAACACACACACACACACAAAAAAACCCCCAAATGCATCCAGAAACATAACCTCCTTGATGGTAATAAGTGAATTAACTTTTTAGAAATGGACAAATTGAGATTATCCTAACTAATTGCTGGTATTACAAGAGGCAAGCCTGATGTCAAGGCAAATTGGGAAAGACTATTCCATTAAAAAGTATCCACAAGTATTTAGAGTTCACAAGCATGTCACGTCTTCTATTATTTATTGCTTAAATACCAGGAAATCAAAAGTGAGCAATAGATATCCATGATATATTTTAAATTCTATCTCGCTGAAAGACAAAAATATACCATCAAAGTCGGGATATGATCAAACTTAAAAGTGTATATCATTTGGAATGATTTTCTTCTCACATTGCTTAGAGGTTGTATGGGTATTGCTTCTCACATGGCATCTTGCTTGGGCTGTATCACAGGTGTGCAATGTCATGGTTTAACTTTAATTTGACCTTGACCTTTAAAACTGCGTTATCTCAGAAACCTCGGAAAGATGTAGGAAGTTGATACTTGGTAGGGTATTGGCTGAGGGTGTCTGTGTGCACCATCATGATGTGACTTTGATTTGACCTTCAACATCTGTTCTAGGCTATATATATCGGAAACTGTAAGGTGTAGGAAGGTGCTACATGGCAAGTATATTGGTTGGAGTAAATAGTTGAGCGCCGTCATGGTGTGACCTTGGTCTGACTTTTCACCTAGGCTCTATCAGAAGGTTTTCTACTGCCACATTAAGACATAGTTTTGCTATCACAAAGCTCTGTGGATTGCAGCAACTGATTACAACATGTATTTTTACCTAACTGTGCTATATCCATTGATACATTACGTTTCAATTAATGAATACATCAATACATTTAACAGCTTCATAACTTCTACTTTACAAATTAATGCTGTAATCTTGCTTCTAAATTGTCCTGTTATGGTACTTTGACTTTACATATACATTGTATTTTTCTTTCCTTAAATGTTATTTCTCATGCAGCTTTATTACATAACTTACACTGTCTATTCTGAAAGAATAGTTATATTTGCACATTTTCACCTCTTCTATATCTTATGATTTTCAATGATGTTTTTCCAGGCTGAGGGAATGAGCATCTCTGATGTTATTTTTCTATTTAATAATACTCCTGAAACAGTTGATCTTCAAATTAGAGTTGGCGAGTCAGGACAAATAAGGACACGAGTTGGGGGCAGGCTGGCTTTTGACACGAAGAGATATTTTTAAAGTTTAATTTAATACATAGCCTATGGGCTTATCTAAAATATTGTGAGACATATGATTAAATTTGTCTGTTTTGAACACAAGGCAGTATCCTGGAAAACGAGTTTACAATAGACCCAGTCACTTAATTAACTACAAAGAATATTATGCATCACTATATTTGTCAAAGTTGGTCATTAATATTTTAGTTAATCACTACAACACTTCAGGGGGTATTCACAGATTGAGCCTCTCTTACATCCCATCGTACGTGTACACACGTAAGTGTGCTGCAAATATTGTTGAAAAATACGAGCATGGCCTGGTAGTGGGGTAGCAGAGGTTTGAACTTGCAAACAATGAAATTCTTTGTCACTACTTAAATATCACAGAACATACTGCGTGCACGCAGAGCAAATGTGCATTCCAATTTTCATTGCGGGGTCTGTGCGACCTTGATATTTTGTTAGAAAATCGCAAGTGTAGCTTAAGTGTCCCTTGCAAATCAGCCCAGTTTTCTCTGTAACCAGGACGTACATGCACATCCTACTGATGAAAAAGCGAGAACTGTGATTCACGCTCATATATTTATACTCAAACCAAGTAACGATAGTAACAATTGTATCATTTTTACACAAGACATATTGCATATTCTGCTGTCCAGAATTAAAATATAAAATTTATTAATTTCTTTGGGGTTTTACGTCGTTTTCAACACTGTACAGGTTATATCACGATCGGTAGTTTTAGGGCAGAGGAAACCATTACTACATATAGTTGGTCAAGGCTCTGTACTGTAAACTGCCGACCATCAGTAAGCAACTACCAACTTTCCCACATAAGGTCCGGTGTTTGAACCGCAGACCTCAGAGGTGGTATTAAAAAGTAGTACAATCCCATAACTGATATAATTCGGCTAAGAAACAAAGGGACAGGGTGAACTCATTATGTCATATCCGTGTCAAAATGAACTCTGAAGAAAGCAAATTTTGTCTTAAACCTGTAACTACTTGTGGACATTATGACTTGGGGCACGTCTTTGGTTAAGAATGTCGCCTTTGAAAGTAGTAGACTTGTTTCAAATCTTCTCGTCTTAACTCCCCTGAACTACAGTAATGGACATGTTACGCACAAAAAAAGTATATATATATATATATATATGTCAGCAAATATTTACAGTGACGCACATGGCATATACCAATTATAGTTTAATTTGTTGATAATTTTAAGTCAGTGATTAAGGGCATTAATTGTAATTGATTTTGACGCAAACAATAATAACCCATGTATTATGGGTGCAACATTTAAACGTGTGATGTTGTTTAGTTGAAAGGTTTGTTTAGTTGAAATGTTGTTTAAATGAAAGGTTATCGTGAAAGTAATTGACTTGTTTACCATAAAAAAGTATGTAAAGCATACATAACTTGAAGCGTGTTTTCATGGGAAATGTTTAAATGATAATTTCAAAGATTTAAATCAATTTCGAGTGAGATATTCAATTGTTTTAATATATTATTTACATAATTAAGTGTATACACGTATGTACACATAATTGATAAGGTCATATTGAGAAACTCGAAACCAGGCAATAATCCAATACAACTGAATGACTTTGATATCAACGGCCAGCTGTTTTCCACCTGTGTTGTGTATTTTATGAAAGCAGTTTACAAAAGCAAGCATGTCCCCGAAAAACAACCCAAAACACTGAATTCACAATGTCATGGAAATGTGTACATTTAAATTATTTATTCTATGCGTACAGAATAAACATATTTATTAAAGTTAATACTGTGCAGTCCGTTGGCCCTAGCTGGTGTCTTTGAGTTTGGGAAATTATTATTATTATTTTTCCTTTAACACATGAACGGTAAAAGGTTTATAATATTCATTGTAACATGTTAATTAGCATTATGTAATAGTGGATTATGCACTGGACTAATGCATTATTGGGCCTACTTTTAGTTTTTCTTTCTAAAACATTTCAACAAGATATAATTAAGCCCATAGATTTACAATCCACTGTCTTTTTAATGTTTTTTTTTTCAAATATGTATGTAACGTTAAAATTACCTTCTAAAAGTGTTTGAAAAATGACCTTCACAGATAGCATCTTGCTTAAAAATGGAGAGGTTCCACCATCGTGCCAAGTTTAAGTCTACCTTTGCTGTTTACTGTGTAAGTTCAGAGGTTTGTACAGTATAAATGGGGTTCACCAAATGTGTCTTTTTTGTGGAATCCTGCATTAAAACAACGCCATCGATTGATTAAAACCCACACATGCTGACATTGTCACAAGAGTTATATGTGGGCACTTGACAGCCAGGGTCCAAAAGGGTCACTCCTATTGTAACTTGACAGAGTTGATAGTTAAAGTGTACATTGGCATACAGACGTGTGCACGCAACATATACACAAGTGCATATAACTTACTGTACACAGAAGGATATTAAATACTGATATATCCACAAGTGGAAAGCAAGAAATGATTATGTGAAAAAGGGAATATTTTATTAAAGCAAACTATGTTTTAGTCATCAGTTTCTTTTACCACAGTACAGTGAATTTGTTTAGTATGTGTGACAGTCGTTTATATTAATCTCAGTATTTATATGCTGTGGTATATTTTAAAGTTTGGATTTATTCTGTGATATTGGTTTTTTCATATACTGTACAGTTTTAAATAATGGCATTTTATTATGATAATGGCAGATAGTTTCAGTCCGGGAAATAACTGAAAACATGGCTTTAGTTGTAAACTTGAAATGTGTGGAAAATCTGAAAGGAAAGGCAGATAGGTTTACAAGGCTATCTTTTAGAGGTAAGTTTAAATTATCCCAGTGACTGAATATTTATTTTCATGTAAACATTTGCAATACTGCATATCCTCACTTGGCAGTTTCATTGGATTGAGTATTATATAAGTCATGTAAATTCTAGAAAATAATATATGATATACTTTCTGTAATGAAGTCATAAAATAGATGTATATCTGAAATTCCTCATTTTATTTTTTTCCAGTTAAAAGCCGAAGAAATGAAAAGAACCCATTCAAAGACACTAATGTTTATAGCTGCATAGTTATAGAGTATTTATTTTCATGCTTTTGGGGTGTAGGGCAGATACAGAAATGAATTTATGCTGCGTAAATTCAATTAAATATTTTGTTAAACATTTACATACAGTACACTAGAAGAGGAAATCAAGTAAACAAGTTTCTACCTTGACCTAACAGGCCAAAAAAGCCATAAGACTATTTTAGTGTAAACAGGGTATTTCTTATTATTGTTTCCTATGGAAGAATACACCTGAGACACAGTACACTGGGTATGAATAGAAAGAGAGTGAATTCGCAGAAAGTACGTGGCTTTACCACAATATTATGTGTCTAGTTAAGCCCCCAGAATATCTCCTTTATTATGATATGTAGTTTATAAAATGTAGATGATCTATTCAGTAACCTAAAAATTAATTGGTAATTTAGACTCCTTACACTTTGTTTCCAAAGTTACTTGTTATAGTATTATTAGCAACAAAATGTTACATGGAATGTACCACATTGTGTGAAATTTACCTTGAAGGAAACAGTTTTATTATGCTTTTAAATTATGGGTATATGTCAAAATTTGTGAGTTAAGTCGTTAACGGAATACAGGACAAAAGCCCTCAAGGAAAATGAAAGTAGGCAAAAAGCCCCCATGAAAAGAATCCTGAAATGACACATCTAGCAAGAAGCCCTCCTCCTAAATTGAGGCCTGTGAAGAAAAACTTATTTTGTTGTTTGTAGAAATAATAGCTTTTTATTTATTTTTAATTTACCTTCAGGGTTTTACTAATTTTCTATGTTTTTAGGGATGAAATCTTGTTGTTTCTTTTATTTGAGAGACATTTACTGATACCTTCATCAGACTGTTTATTTTTTTTTGTGGTGACACTGATTTGCTCCACCTTTATACTTAGCCAGTGAGTTGTATGAATATTCTGAAAGTAATATAAACAAAATATTAATACTCTTTTTAAAATTTTGTTAGGCCTGTGGTTATTGAACTGTGTGGCTATAATTCAAGGATTACAAATCTTTCTCCCTGCCTTGACAGTTTTGCCACACTACAGAACTTAAAATTTTTTCTTTTTTATTTTAGAATAATTTTTCAATATTTTCTAAGGCTTGGCTGACAAATACAATATGGATTTTTGTAAACAAATAACAAATACTGGTAATTCCCCCTGGTAAGTTTTTAGTACATCAACAATTTACAAAATTTTCCCCTGTGTGCCTTGGAATAGAATATTAATGTTTTTCATGCCTTAATCTTACTGGTGTGACGCATCTTTGTAAGAGGTAAAGGTAGTGAATGTAATCACAGCTATCCTAGATGCTTGTTCAATTTTAAAAAAAATTGAAATTCCTTTGTGAGTGACCATTTTGCTCTGAGTAGTGGTGATTGGTCTATTCAGTTGCAAGTTGTTTGTGACATCTTTGTCATGCTATCTTTGTGCCTATTTTTGGAATAGCTCACAAGTAAAATAGTGTTTGAAAGTATTTAAAAAGTATTTTACATTCCAAAAAAGTATTTGTATTTGTATTTTAACATTTTAAAAAGTATTTGTATTTGAATACATGTTCATGTATTTGACCCCATCCCTGCTTTGTGGTGCCATGACTTCTCATTTATGGTGATACCATTACCTTAGCAGTGTTAAAACAAGTATTGAATACTCTTCTGTGAAAATAGAGCCGAGTATTGTTGTCCCATGAGAAAATTAATTGTATCAGTCTGCCTGTTTAATCTTAAGAGTTACTGGGGGTTGGTGTACAACTAATCTTTATGAATCCTAACAGTCAGGAACAGATCATAAGGTTGATATTTTTCAGAAGGTGAGGATATTGTTAAGGGAAAATGTCAACAGGTATTTGTTGGTGACATAATTATGTGATTATGTGATATATCATTCATGTAATTGTTAAATCTGGAGAGGCTCATCAGTTGTGTGAAGCATTTAAATGTTTAGTTGCTGGTGTGTGAGTTAGTGGTCCCAAATTCTGGTTTTGGAAACTAAGGAGTATGACTGAGTAATATTAATTTATTTTATATTTTGAGATGAACAAATGGCCACATAAATTAGATATGAATTCTTCGAAACTAGTTGGTGCAGGGTATTTGAAAGGAATTGTGGAGGTTAGAGTGAAGAGTACTCAGAATAACAAAGAACTGAGCCGGGTAAGGTAAAAGAATCATAACATCTATGTCCTGCGGTTAGAGGTTTTACTCGGCGGCAGAACCACCTCCAAGGATGCCTTGTTTATTCTGAGATTTGGTGTATCCATCACACTACAGGTAGTATAATCCGTGGTTATAGATGTTGGTCAGTATGCCTTAGTTCTTCAACTACCATCTGAGGTTGGTATGCGAAGTTGTGATACAGTGGTAAAACATCCATTTATTTCTCACTTGCCTTCTGTCACCATTTTACACCGAAAGATGACCAAGGCACAATTTTATATACACTGTGGACTACACCTTCAGTTACCATAGCAAGAAATTTTATCTCTGCTTGCTCACATTCTTCTGCGCATGCTCATGGTGAGGCAGTCAGAGGTGGAAATTTTAAACATTTTAAAACTTCCACAGAATGCGCAAGGTAATGGATGTTTCACCACTGTGTCAAAAAATCACATCAGACCTCATGATGGTAGTTCAAGGAAGGGCGGTTCGCCCAATGCCTATAATTATCACCTGTTGTGTGACTGGGTTTTAATTATACTATCAGGAGTATGAAGTACAGTTCCTGCTGTTTGGGATAAAGTTTTTACCCACAGCCCTTAAGGGCTGCCGGGGTATTGTTTTCACCCATGGTGTCCGGATGGGCAGGCGGGCAGCAGGAAAAAGTTTGTCTGGCTGCATTTCAGAAACTATAAGGTGTAGGAAGTTGATACATGGTATGGACATTGGTTGGGGGGTTTAGGTGTGCAACATCATGGTGTGACCTTGATTTGACCTTTGACCTTGTCGCAGTGACCTTGACCTATAAAATCTTGTCCGGCCTATATCTCGGAAACCGTAAGGTGCAGGAAGTTGATACTTGGTAGGGACATTAGTTAGGGTGTGTAGGTGTGCAACATTATGGTGTGACCTTGAATTGACCTTTGACCTTGCCGTATTGACCTTGACCTATAAAATCTTGTCCAGGCTATAATTCAGAAATCGTAAGGTGTAGCAAGTTGTTACGTGGTAGGGACATTGGTTAGGGTGTTGTAGCTGTACAATGTCATGATGTGACCTTGATTTAACATTTGACCTTGCTGTGGCGACCTTGACCTGTAAGTTCATACTTGGTTGGGGATTGTAGGTGTGCATTATTCTGGTGTAGTCTTGATTTGACCTATGACCTAGTCATAGTGACCATGATTTTGAAAATCTTGTCTGGGCTATTTATTGGATTCAGTAAGGTGTAGAAGGTTGACAATTGGTATGGACACTGGTTAGGGGGTGTAGGTAATGCAAGATTTGAGACATGTTTCTCTTATGATAAAGATATATAGACTGATTAGTTTATATACTTTTGTATAATTGTGCTATTTCCATTGACAGCTATACTCCAATTAATAAAATTTAGACCTTTGTAATTTTTAGTTTACTGATTAATGTTGTCATCTTGCTATTGAAATGTTTTGATTTAATACTTTATCTTTACATACATTTTCTTTCTTTTAGATGTTATTTTTTCAACTTAAACATTTATATAACTGACACTCCTCTGAAAGCATCTAGATCTTTGTACTGTTTCACTACTTCTATATTTCATGGTGTTGGAAACTATTTCCCCAGGTTGTGGGGTACGAGCATCTCTGATGCTATTTTATAATATGCATTTATTCAGCCAGTTTAAAGTTATAGAATTTGTCCTGCCCATTACTTTCGAATGCAGTTGACCCATTGTTGGATTTCAAATCTAAAAAAATTTAAAAGCAGGGTTGTATGCACCAGGCATTTATTTAAACCAGATAGGAGTTATTTTGGAAAAAGATAATATTTCTAAAACTTGTTATTTGTCTTGTCATTATCATGTCATGAATGTTTACATATGGAAATTATATTATTTACTTTATCCCAGCATATTCAGCATCTATTTATTTTTTAATTTTCTAATCATTTTTTACAGTATTAAATTTTTTACCATTGTTAAAATAAAAACACATATGAAAGTTAACTATGTTTTTATATTAAATAGCGCTATTCGGGGGGGGGAAAAAAATAGTGGATCAAACAAGTTTTCAATTAGATATCACACACATGCAAGTGGGCTCTCAAGATATTTTTTACCACACATAATGATAAGCAGTAAAACAAAAACAGTGTAGAACTTGAATTATTAAATTAGTGGGAGTGTGAAGTTTTGTTGCATAATTGACAGTGAAAATTATGCCCTATTTTGTGTATAAATTGTGAGAAATAACAACTTTGAGAAAGAAAAAATCATTTATACATTTTGAAATGTGTTGATAAATATATATATTAATATATATATACATATATATATCAAGCCATGAAAGTTGTACAATCTCATTATATCTTAGAAATTTGTTATATTTCATTGGAGCTGTTGTTTTCAAACATAGTGGAGGGCCTTAGCTGTAACTAGACAACTTTATTGTATATCCATCAAAGATAAGATGGCTCTACATAATGCTTCAACAACTTCCCACACATACCATTAAAAGCTCTCTGATACAATAACCGATGTGACGTCACTCCTACTTAGAAGATTTATTATGATAATTTTGAGAGCGATAGCCATTAAGTCATTAATCACATCAGATGTGCAAAGACAAAATATCCAATTATCTTTATTAGTTGGTGTATTTGATGAAAGAAAGAAACCATGCTACAATTAAGTTTTTGCTATATAAATTAGGTAAACATAAAATAGAATTATGTGACCTTAATTATTACATTAGTTGCCCCCTGATGACATTACCAGATAGAGCAATCATGTTTAGTAGTTCAAAAAACACAGTTTATTGTTTTTATGTAACAAGAATTCATGTGCTTTTTATGCTTTATAAAAATCCCACTGTTTGGAACATGTCTGTGTTATCAAGGTCCTATTATCTGAACAAATCTATTCATTTATGAACCAGATAACAGGGTTGCTATATTTGTACTGATATTTAAACTGCTTATTGTTACTTTATGTGATAGTTCATTGTAACTTTTTTTCCAAAGATCAGTTTTCAAATCCCTCAAGTGAATCCCAAGGTACTTGTAAGTTTTGACTCATTAAGAAAAGTTTGGAATGTCAAAGCCCACACTTGATCTTACTGACAGTGGCCAGATACAAGACACAAATGAATGTATGCAAAACTGTGATTAGTAGCAAGGGATTCAGTAGTTACATTGCTTTGCTACATTGTTCTGCAGGTTACACATAATTGCACATAATTCATCATGGGTTCTTGTGTCACTCACAAAGGTTTGAGAAATTTGTAGCATGTAAGTAAGCCAATCCTTATTGATACATTGTCATCATTACATATTCCTAACCAGTTATATTGTCTTTCAGGAGGAATTTTTCCCCAAATAAATGCAAAACTACTCCCAATCATACCTGAATAACATAGAATCACTTTGTAAGCAGTTTCTATGTCATTACTTACCATCGCAGAACATTCTGGATTTAATCAAGGATACATACCTTGATTATATGTTCTTTATTTTTAGGCAGGTTGCATGTAACGAACCCGCCTATTAGATTGATGTGTCCGATGTCCGTCTGTCTGTATGTCAACATTTTCGTTTCAGGACTCTAACTCAAAAACTCTTTGCCCAATCGAATTCAAACTTGACAGGGAAATAGATCACCTTCATAGCTAGGTTCCTTTTGAAATTGGTGTAATTCCGTCTGTCCGGTTTTTGTCCGTTTGTCTCTCCATGAACATTTCCATTTCTGGACTCTAACGCGAAAATGCTTTGTCCAATCAAATTCAAACTTTACAGGAAGATACATCACCATCATAGCTAGGTTCCTGTCGAAATTGGTGTAATTCCGTCTGTCCGGTTTTTGTCCGTTTGTCTCTCCATGAACATTTCCATTTCTGGACTCTAACGCGAAAATGCTTTATCCAATCAATTTCAAACTTTACAGGAAGATACATCACCATTATAGCTAGGTTCCTTTCGAAAATTGGTGTAATTCCGTCTGTTCGTTTGTCCATTTTTTGTCCGTTTGTCTGTCCGTCAACATTTCCGTTTCCGGACTGTAACTTGAAAATGCTTTGTCCAATCGAATTCCAACTTGACAGGGAGATAGATCACCATCATAGCTAAGTTGCTTTCGAAATTGGTGTAATTCCGTCCTTTCATTTGTCCGTTTATAGCATAGATACAATGATGTAACCTAGATTACAAGTTTTACATTTCTTAGCACGTCTAACACATTTACCTTAACTGGGTGACCTAACATTTCTTTCCTGGTTTCTAAATTTAATTACATCAGTCGCTAACCTTATTCCTGCCTGCGCAACCCACCTTTTGGGGCATCTCTGACCCTCTTGTTATTTATTGTTTATATGAGACCTTCTTGTATTCTCATGAATTGCAAATTGATAACTAGTATTTCCATGCATGTGAAGAAAGAAAAAACGCCTGAAGATAGGTAATTGTATCCACCGGAGGCATCCGGTGGATACTTTGGTTTAGCGTTTGCTACACCGCCGCCGCCGCGCGTAGAGAGATTTTCGGCGTTAACGCTCTAACAGGAAAACTGCATCAGCTAGGTTCACCAAATTTGCAGGATATCTTCATTGGGGGGTAAGCTTCTCTGGGAAGGAAATTAGCCTCATTCTGAAAAACAAGATGGCCGCTGCGGGCATTTCTTTGAAAATTATCTACATTTTTCTACTCGCTGTTTCTCATAGGTAGAAGGTTGAATGTCTTCATAGGTGATATGTAGGACAGATATACATGTCCTCTACAACCTTGCAGACATTTGACCTTGAAGCTATTAATTCAAGGTCATCCACTGAGTGCCAAAGTAACCCACATAGCGGACTTTAAAAGTGCTTATATCTCCCTTATTATTGGTCCTAGAGGTTTGCAATGTGAAACCAACCTATAAGAAATCATGTGCTGCGAATCTTTTGATGTGGTCAGAGTTGACCTTGGACCCCTCCTTCAAGGTCAAACGAGGATAGCCAAACTTAAAAGTGCTTATAACTCGCTTATTATTGGTCCTAGAGGTTTGGGACGGTAAACCAACCTATAGGAAATCATGGGCTGGGAATCTTCTGGTGTGGTCAGATTTGACCTTGGGCCCCTCCTTCAAGGTCAAACGAGGATAGCCAAAGTTAAAAGTGCTTATAACTCGCTTATTATTGGTCCTACAGGTTTGGGATGGTAAAGCAACTTATAGGAAATCATGGGCTGGGAATCTTTTGATGTGGTCAGATTTGACCTTGGACCCCTCCTTCAAGGTCATACGAGGATAGCCAAACTTAAAAGTGCTTATAACTCGCTTATTATTTGTCCTAGAGGTTTGGGATGGTAAACTAACCTATATGAAATCATGGACTGGGAATCTTTTGGTGTTGTCAGATTTGACCTGGGGCCCCTCCCTCAAGGTCAAACGAGGATAGCCAAAGTTAAAAGTGCTTATAACTCACTTATTATTGGTCCAAGAGATTTGGGATGGTAAACCAACCTATAGGAAATCATGAACTGGGAATCTTCTGGTGTGGTCGGATTTGACCTTGAACCCCTCCTTCAAGGTCAAATGAGGATAGACAAACTTAAAAGTGCTTATAACTCGCTTAATATTGGTCCTGGAGGTTTGGGATGGTAAACCAACCTATAGGAAATCATGGACTGGGAATCTTCTGGTGTGGTCGGATTTGACCTTGGGCAATGTGAAACCACCTTATAGGAAATCATGGGCTGGGAATCTTCTGATGTGGTCAGATTTGACCCTGAGCCCCTCCTTCAAGGTCAAATGAGGATAGCCAAACTTAAAAGTGCTTATAACTTGCTTATCATTGGTCTTAGAGGTTTGCAATGTGAAACCACCTTATAGGAAATCATGGGCTGGGAATCTTCTGATGTGGTCAGATTTGACCTTGAGCCCCTCCTTCAAGGTCAAATGAGGGCAGCCAAACTGAAAAGAGTTTATAACTTGTTTATTATTGATCCTAGAGGTTTGCAATGTGAAACCAACGTGCAGGATATTGTGGGCTGGGAATCTTCTGATGTCAGATTTGACCTTTGGCCCCTCCTTCAAGGTCAAACGATGGTTCACTGGCTTTGATGAGCTGTCTTTCTGGTGAATACAGATTTGTATCGGTTCTCCGATGCGTAGGTCTAGTTTTCTTTGTTTTTAAGTTGCATCAAAAATGACACCACATGGTAGCACAATCACAATGAATCCCTTACTTGGAGACACCATATAGTTTTTACCAGTTATGCATTTATATAACAATAACTGTGTATTTGTAGATCATGTCTTCAGCTCCAAAATAGTCCAAAATGCAAAGCGAGTGGCATACTTTGGGGAGGTAAGGACGTTGTATAAATCAATAAAAATAATACACACAGAATAATACTGTGCAAACAGATATTAATGTAATAATATCACATATTCAAGTGGCAGTCATAGTTAAAATTGTTGTCTAAATTTGCAGGTTTGCTTGTTTTTTAATCAATTTCTTGACAAGAAGATATGGATTTGTTTGTATCAATATAATGTCTCTTTGCCTCAGACTGTTATGCTAGATTTTGAGACAGGTTCAGACTTTCTTGCTACCTTTACGAATATTCGGGTTTCTTGTGCCATTTATCAATAGACTTAATCATAACATTTAACCATAAACCATCCGACACAGAACACAGAGATAACAAAACAAAGGAATCAGACGTTGATAATTTTGTTTATGTTGCAAAGTGATATTTTCAGTGATTTCTTATTATGTTTAGCATAAATGGATTTGCAATGAAATCTAAAAATCAACTTTTGAATTTGTAGACTTTTGAATGGCCCATAGCAAGAGGGGTGGAAGGTACAGAAGTGATTACAGTGGAGGTGTACAACTTCAATAAATACCTCAGTAATAAGTAAGTGTCCATAGAGTTTATAAAAAACATGGTAACAAGTATGTCACTATGATCATAAATAAATACTTCAGTACCAAGTAAGTATCCACCAAAGCAAATAAATATCATAGTAATAAGTGTGTTCATGTAAATAAATAAATATCATAACAATGTTGGTATCCATGAAAGTAATTAAAAGCAACAGTAACATGTAAGTGTCCATGAAAGTAAATAAATATTATAGCAGCAAGTTAGTATTCATGAAAGTAAATAATTATAAATACCACAGTAAAAAGTATGTATTCATAAAAGTAAATAATTAAATACCATAGTAACAAGTATGTATTTATGAAAGTAAATCATTACATTCCACAGTAACAAGTATGTATTCATGAAAGTAAATAATGAAATACCACCGTAACAAGTTTTTTAGTATCCATGAAAGTAAAAGTTACCACTATGACAGGTGTGTAATAAAGATAATACTGCAGTATAATAATAATACTTCAGGATCTCAAGGTACCTGTAAAGTAAGTCCATCCACTGCCCAGGATTTCCAGATAATTTAACTGAAAAGAACAAGTTAGGCCAAAGTGATATGAGGAACTTTCTGCTTTGTAAGTACTATTATTATGTACAAAAGCAAGAAATGCAAGATAATGTGGTAAAATTTAATAACAGAGGCCTCCTATGGTTCTGATTTGTTAAAAGGGACTTCTACTTAGCAGAGTCCTGTGTTTCAAGGTGTTTTCTTCCATGTGTATTTCACAGACTCATTGGTCGATTTGACTTGGTGGTACAACAGCTTATTTGTGATGGAGTGCTGGAGATTAACGAGTCACTCATTGATGCAAACAACAGAGTCACTGCAGTAAGCATATGTTTGTATATTACCTTCAATTACAGTGTTGTTTATAGTACTTTTGATCTATGTATTTCTTTTTAGATGTAAAAAGTGAGTATCACTGACCAAACATGTATAACATTGTATTTACATTGTCAATGTAATATTATTAAAATGGACATTTTGTGAATGGGTACATACGTGTGTCCTGGTTATTATGTTTACATCTTACCACAGAAAATGTCTGGTTACTCTTTTCTGCAGGAGACATTGTTTATGGAGGTTCGATACTACAGTCCTGATGGCACAATTGGTGACTGGGAATCCAGGGACTTCGATTACCCTCTCATTGAGATGCCTGCTCGGCGAGAAGACTCCAGCAGCAGAAGCAGCAAGAGTGACTTGAATGCCAGAGAGGATAGCAGTATCATGATGCTACTGTGAGTTTGTTTCTATTAAAATCTTTGAAATTATATAAACTCAGGTGACATTCCAAATCTACAATTGTATTGATTATTGTGGCCCAATATTTGAATCATAGATTGTTGGGAAAAGTGTATTTTATGCTGTACCAAATGTGCAGTACTGGTGAACATAAGTTAAGCATGTTCTTTTTTTAAAAACTCCATTTTATGACTCAGTGTCAGTTGTATGACTTAGTTACACACGTCAGTTATTTCCCATATTTACATGCCTCAGTCATACAACCCAATTATATGAATCTGTTGCATTCCGAAGTTGCATGCCTAATTTGCATGTCTATCTTAAACGAGTCCATTGCATTGCCCAGTTTCATTGCCCAGTTGCATGCCTATTTTATTACGCTACAATAGCTTACCATGTGGGACTTAATGCTGTTCTCGGGTTGCCACACCCGGGGCCAACGTCTTAGAAAAAAAGATCGTTCTTGTTAGCCACCGGATATACTGGTAGTTGTCGTCACGTGATAACTTCTGACCAATCGCCCTACTTTCTCGTTGGCCACGATTGACTGGTAGCAGTTTGTAAATATACAGACATTTTCATTTATTTCTCAGTCTTTACTTATTGTTGGAGGCTAATATTTGCATATTTCTTGTATTATATATCATAGATCATTCTGTAAAATTTTAATTTTCACAGGATAAGTATTTTTCTTGCTTTCGCGTGTTTTGAGCTTTCCTCGGTTCAGCCAATTACACTACGTCTTTTTATTGCGTATAAAATGTCTCTACATCAAGCAAATAAAGACAAACCGAGAGCTCAGAAATGCCGCCACTTTTGCTTCAGTTTCGACTTACACAACTACTGCCCTACCTGTAGGGAGGCTGGCAAGGGAGATGACCCCTGTGTCACCTTCGAAACTCCCTGTCAAGTGTGTACGTCCTTTTCTGATGAGCAATTGAAAAAAATTCAGAATAGAAAACGTTACCTAAAAAAGCAAAAAGCGGAAACTAGCTCCAAAGATGATGAACTAGACCTTTTGGGTGAAGGCGACGGGGATTCCTTCACTGGTTCTAATGCAGACCTCGAGAGTGCTGCTGATAATCTTTTTACCTCACCCCCCCGTCCTCAACCTCTCACCTTCAGTTCATTGTCTTTAAAGACCCCAGCCAAGTCTGTTCCACCCACCCCAGGTACAGCTTTGCAAAATAAAATCCAGAAAAACCTTGAGAAATCCCTGGGTGATTCCTTAAATATACATTTACAGCAGCAAATGGGTAGCTTCCAGGCATCCATGTTGGAAGCGTTTCAGTCGCTCCGAGAGGAGTTGGCTACACAAAAGAAAGTCGAGGTAGAATCCTCGCTTCCTGCTTCCAAACCTGGCTCGTCCAGTAACAATGCTGCCCCTCTGGATTTGCCCCCTCCGAGATCTAATACTAACATTCAGAGCGAGGCAATGGATGTGGACTACGGTCCAGCACTCCCTCCTCGCCTAGTACTCAACAAAGACACCTCGGAGCAGTACGTTGCCCCCTCTGAGGGTCATTCCGAAGAGGTCTCGTACTCTCACAAAAAGCAAAGCCACAGGCAGCCAGTTGATCCGAGCTCTGCCTCGGACCAACTACATGAGTATTCCGACCAACCTCGGATCCCTTCTTCTAGACCTAAGAAACACTCTGACAAGAGCAAGCATAAATCAAGGTCTAGATATGTGTCCTTTTCTTCAGAGGAAGATCAGTCCCCTGTAGCCAGACACAGGTCTTCTAAGCCCTCTAGGACTCAGCCCTCAGGAGCAGCTTCTGATCAAGACCTCCCACAACATGATCCAGACCCCCCTTATTATAGGGAAGTAGCTCTGTCTGACATTCCCTCACAATACTCTGAAGAAGTAGACACCTTCAGGCGTATTCTCTCCCTCCCTGACCCCAGGGAATCTATGCCTAGGTCTTCAACTTCAGTATTGGGTCTGGATGATGAAAAAGGCCGTCAAGAGCTCAGACCTAGAGGTCCTTCCTCTATTCTACCTCTTAGCTCAGTTATCAAGGACGCCTTTGATAAATTTCAACATGACTTTAAGGCTGCCAATTTATCTGAGGGAAAATATGTCAAGCCTCCTCCTTCCACTTCAAAGTGGTACAAGGTGGGACAGCCCACATTTCAGGATAAAATTCAGGAGTTGAATACAGACTTTGCCAAGATCTGTATTACTCCTAGACCTCCTGGGGCCCCAGTAGCCAAAGTTCCCCTGCCAGTTCTCAAGGAGCTGGAACATCAGGCTAGACAAAATATCTCAACCCTCAACTTCACTGCTGCATTTGCCAAAACTTCTTCTTCTTGCAATGCTTCCTTGGAAAAATGCCAACATAGCATTAATTAAGTCAACTGTCAAGAAGATTAAATCTCAGATCCAGAAAGGTGCCAATCCTGAGAAAGCAGCAAAGCGCGGATATGAGGAAGTCACTGATTACATGGATTTTTGGAACAAGACAGTTCTTGTTCAACACAGGGCCCTCACCTGTCTCAGCAAATCTCTAGCCCATATTCTCCAGAGGGAGTTATATTCTATGGCTAATACCGGCTTGCTTAGGCGCGAAGCCGAGATGACTCTATTACATCCACAGTTAGGGGAAACGAGACGTCAAGAACTTAGGAACTCGTCCTTTTGGGACCCGTCCTTGTTCGAGTCTCAACTCGTGAAGGAAGGTGAGGACTTCCTTCTCAAAAAAGGCACCTCAAAAGATTCTCAGGGTTTCGCACCCTACCAGAATAAGCCCTTTCGTGGTCCCCACAAGAAAAGAGGCTCCTACAGGAAACGCCCCTATGGGGGCAATACCTCTCAAAGCAGTAACCAATCCTTTCCCTCGGGAAGAGGAAAACCCAACTTCAGAGGCTCCAGGGGTCGTTTTCGACCCCACAATAGGGGAAGGGGGCATGGAAACCCCCCTTCCCAATGACTCCTCCAAAGCCTCACTCAGTCCACCAGTAGGAGGTCGCCTCCGTTCTTTCAGGAGAGACTGGCTAACAAACAAATGTTCTCAAAACGTGTTAAACATTATCACCAATGGCTACGTTCTGCCATTCCGTTCAAAGCCAAACTTGATCAGATTTCCTCTGATTCTGTCAGAGTACAAGGCCCAACAAAAAGACCAAGCCTTGGCCACTTGTATCCAGTCTCTCCTGTCAAAGAACGCTATCGAAAGGGTGGAAAATGTAAAATCTCTCGGGTTTTACAGTCGCCTGTTCCTAGTACCCAAGCCTCACCAAAGGTGGAGGCCAGTCATAGACTTAAGCAGGCTCAACACTTTTCTACACGTAGAAAAGTTCAAAATGGAAACTCCAGAGTCCATCAGGACTTCCCTGATTCCAGGGGAGTGGGTATCATCGATAGACCTGTCAGACGCTTACCTACACATCCCCATCCACCCAAACTCAAGGAAATACCTAAGGTTTTGCTACAAGGCTCAGGTGTTCCAGTTCACCTCCCTCCCATTCGGGCTGGCCACAGCCCCCCAGGTCTTTACAATGATTGTAAAGGAAGTGAAACTAATGGCCCTCTCAAGAGGACTCAGAATTCACCAATACCTGGACGACTGGCTGATCAGGTCCCAGTCCCAGGAGGAAGCCCAAGTGAACACACAGGCAGTGGTAGACCTAACTCAGTCCTTGGGGTGGATAATAAATCAGGAAAAATCAGAACTGAAACCTACTCAGGTGTTTTCGTTCGTGGGCTAAGAATACCACCTAGATTCAGCCCTTGTAAAACCCACTCAAGAGAGATGGCTCAAACTTCAGGATTTGATCCTACGACTCAAGTCAAAACGTGCTTTGACTGCAAGATGTTTGATGTCTCTAATTGGGTTGCTAGCCTCAACAGAGAAAATGGTCCCGGAGGGACGCCTTCACATGAGGCCCTTTCAGTTTCATCTCAAGGAGCACTGGAGATATCCTCAGTCGCTGGACAGCCTCCTTCCTTGGACAGAAGCCATTGCAGCCCACCTAGATTGGTGGCAAAATCCCTCAAACGTGATGAAAGGTGCAGACCTTCATCCCAAAGACCACAGTATCCAAGTCTTTACCGACGCCTCAAACGAAGGTTGGGGCGCTCACTTAGACCAAAATTCTACAAAGGGTCTGTGGTCAGATCGGGAAAAAAGGCTACACATAAATGTCCTAGAATTGAAGGCGGTCTCCCTGGCCCTTCGAGACTTCAAGGACCAGTGCCAGAATCAAACAGTGTTAGTTGCGACGGACAACTCAACAGTGGTAGCCTACATCAACAAACAAGGAGGAACACACTCAGCAGAGATGTGCGCTCTCCTGTGGAAGATCATGACCTGGTGCCATCACTACCACATAACATTGAAAGCCAGGCACATTCCAGGATGCCTGAATGTGATGGCCGACCTACTGTCCAGGTCCAACCAAGTGCAGTCAACAGAATGGTCTCTGCACCCACAGGTGTTCAAACAGATCTGCCAGAAGTGGTTCACACCTCATGTAGACTTATTTGCCACTCACCTGAACCACAAGCTCCCACTGTACGTGTCTCCTATCCCAGACCCAAGGGCCTGGGACATAGATGCTCTAAACATAGACTGGACCAACCTCACGGCCTATGCTTACCCTCCTATGGCTCTCCTTCACAAGGTGATCCAAAAGATCAAGCAATGCCATTGCCTGATCATCGTGATAGCCCCAGGCTGGCCAGGGATGCCCTGGTTTTGGGACCTAGTGCAGCTCTCAACAGAGATCCCACTACAACTCCCAGTGTCAACGACTCTACTCAAACAGTCCCACAAGTATGTGTTCCACAACAACCCCCAGCAGCTGAACCTCCACGCCTGGTGTCTAGGAGCGGACAACTCCAAGAACAAGGCTTCTCTGTGGAGGTGGCAGAGAGAATTGCTGCGCCTCAGCGGTCATCAACAAGGACCATCTACAAGTCAAAGTGGGCCCTATTTGAAAAATGGTGCAGAGAAAATTCGGTGGATTTCTCCACTCCATCTGTGAAACAAATCTCAGATTTTTTCATGTACCTGTACCAAGACCTAAACAGGCGCCCCTCAACCATTGATGGTTACAGGACTGCAATCATTGACACTTTGGGCCCAACGGCCCACCATATTGCACATAACGCAGACCTTCACAGGCTACTCTCCAGTTTTCACAGAAGTCCCAAAAGTTCCAGAAATTTACCTAAGTGGAACCTTTCTGTTGTTCTCAACGAGCTCACAAAAGCACCATTTGAGCCCATGAAAGACACAGACCTCAAACATCTTACTCTCAAAACTGCTTTCTTGCTAGCTTTGGCCTCCGGCCAGCGCCACAGCGAAATTCATGCCTGGGTCGCAAACAAAGTATCTAATCTAGGCCAATGGGAAAAGGTTGCCTTGTTCCCTTCTTCCGATTTCATTCTGAGGACCTGTCCCAATATGACCCTGGCTGTTGAACGGGATGTAAAACCCCAACTTTGACTTTGACTTTCTTCCGATTTCATAGCCAAAAACCAACTAGCAAGAGAAGGTTCTCAAAGTGTGTCTCCGGTGACTATTCCTGCTTTGACTACCATTGTAGATAGACAGTTTAAAGAAGACAGGACCCTGTCCCCCGTACGGGCCCTGAGGTTTTATTTGGACCGAACAAAAGACCTGAGAGGGTCTCGTTCTCTCCTTTTCATCTCCTTTAAGAAAGGACATACCTCAGACATCAGACCCGATACACTCTCTTCATGGTTGAAACAAACCATTCTACTTTGTTACAAACAAGCAGATCAACAAGCCTTGGACTTGGTCCAAGTCAAAGCGCATGACATCCGGGCCTTCGCGGCCTCTAAGGCCTTTTACGGTGGACCAAATCATGCAAGCCTGTCACTGGAAAGCTCACAACACATTTACAAATTTTTACCTTAAAGACCTTACTTGGTCGGACACCGACAACAATATGTATCTGGGACCCGTAGTGGCGGCACAACAAGTCCTAGATCCTTCCCCTCAGACCAGTTGTCCTCGGAAAGAAAAAAGGGGGGGGGGGGGGCACATCCGCTACAACCAAGTCTTCAGGAGTCTCTCCCAGGATCTAGGTATTCCTTTACCTTCAAGATGTTACGGGTAAGGTCATTTTATTTTTTAGTTATCAAGTAATTTCTATTAAGGACTTATTTAGTTGTCATTAATCTCATATTCAAGGTAAAAAATTTGTGAGATGCCCAACCACTGGGTTGGTCAGTCACACGTGAAGGGCCCTCAGGGACCCTTAGACCTCGAAGTGAGCACTCCTGCACTTCCATCCTACAATCAAACATCTAGACAGTTTTAGCACTGTCTCTCATTTTACTTAGGTTTTTGGCTCGTTACAGGCCTGGTCTTCGGGATCGGGGCACTGTAAATGGGACTCAGACTGGTATTTCTGGCACTATTTTATACATATTAATTCAAAATCTTAGAAAAAAATGACATATCTTCCAGTCTCAGCTGTAATCCCGCCACCGGGCGGTTGAATTCAGCATTAAGTCCCACATGGTAAGCTATTGTAGCGTAATAAAATTGAAAATGTAGCTTTTATAAGCTACAAGCTTACCATGTGGGACTTAGGAGAGTCCCACCCTGCCTCCCCGCTGTTTACAGCTGAGGGGTAGGTTTTAGAAAATTTCAACGAGAAAGTAGGGCGATTGGTCAGAAGTTATCATGTGACGACAACTACCAGTATATCCGGTGGCTAACAAGAACGATCTTTTTTTCTAAGATGTTGGCCCCGGGTGTGGCAACGCGAGAACAGCATTAAGTCCCACATGGTAAGCTTGTAGCTTTTAGCTACATTTAAGTAATTAAAATTTTCAAATTTGCATGTCTATCTTAAACGAGTCCATTGCATTGCCCAGTTTCATTACCCAGTTGCACGATTCATTTGTGTTACTCTTGACTGAGTCAGTTGTTTCATTGTTTCCTTACCTAGTTTCATTACCCTATTGCATGACCAATTTGTATGACTCTTTTTTTCCTTGCCCAGTTTCATTACCTAATTAAATGACTAATTATCTCCCGCCGGGCTTTAGCTCAGGAGGGGCATTATAAAATGCATCCTGTGTGTGCGTGCGTGGATGCGGGGGTGTGTGCGTTAGTGTGTCACACAGATTTCTCCAAAACTACTACAGTAATGTTACAGATTTTTTGTCAATTAATTGTCCTAATGAATTTTCATGACCTTGAAAATTTTTTGGGTTTTGTGGACTTAGGCCTAAAGATAAGTGAGTAATAGCAATTTTAGGTACTTTGAGTAAAGGACTTATAACTCAAAAAGTATTGCAGTTAGAGTATTTTCTTGAAATATGTTGTTCAGCTACTTTGCCCTTAGCTATAAGATGGTACATAGTTTGGGGTTCTACTGCAAGCCATAAGTGAGTAACAGCTATTTTCTCATTTGTAGCAAAATAATGAAAGAAGTAAATTGCAAATATCTTCAAAAGTATTACAGTTAGGGAAATCGTTTCAAATATGTTATCCATCTACTTTTTAGTAAGCTATCACATTGTAAAGTTTCAGACCTGTTGCACCTTGGATAGCTGAGTAATAGCTACTTTGAAATTCTGACTGTTGAGTAAATCCATTGTTACTCCAAAACTATTGCAGTTACAGTATTTTCCTAAAATATGTTGTTCAGCTACTTTATCCTTAACTATAAGGTGAAATATAGTTTGGGGTTACATTGCATGCCATCAGTGAGTAATAGCTATTTTGTTATTTGTAGCAATATAATGACAGAGGTAAATGTGAAATATCTTAAAAGTATTAAAGTTAGGCTAATCTTTTCAAATATGTTGTTCATCTAGTTTTTTGTAAACTATCGTATAGTAAAATTTCAGACCTGTTGCACATTGTATAGCTGATTAATAGCTACTTTGAAATTCTTAACATTGAGTAAAGCCTTTGTAACTCCAAAACTCTTGCAGTTAGAGTATTTTCCTAAAATATGTTGTTCAGCTACTTTGTCCTTAGCTATAAGATGGCATATAATTTGGAGTTCTATTGCATGTCATAAGTGAGTAGTAGCTATTTTCTTATTTGTAGCAAAATAATGACATAAATAAATGTCAAATATCTTAAAAAGTATTAAAGCTAGGGAAATCTTTTCAAATATGCTATCCATCTACTTTTTGGTAAGCTATCACATAGTAAAGTTTCAGACCTGTTGCACCTTGGATAGCTGAGTAATAGCTACTTTGAAATTCTGACTGTTGAGTAAATCCATTGTAACTCTAAAACTATTGCAGTTACAGTATTTTCCTAAAATATGTTGTTTAGCTATTTTGTCCTTAACTATAAGATGACATGTAGTTTGGAGTTCCATTGCATGCCATAAGTGAGTAATAGCTATTTTGTTATTTGTAGCAAAATAATGACAGAGGTAAATGTGAAATATCTTAAAAAGTATTAAAGTTAGGCTAATCTTTTCAAATATGTTGTTCATCTAGTTTTTGGTAAGCTATCACATGGTAAAGTTTCAGACCTGTGCCACATTGTATAGCTGAGTAATAGCTACTTTGAAATTCTTACCATTGAGTTAAGCCTTTGTAACTCCAAAACTATTATATTTTCCTAAAAGATGTTGTTCAGCTATTTTGTCCTTAGCTATAAGATGATACATAGTTTGGAGCTCCATTGCATATAATAAATGAGTAATAGCTATTTTCTCATTTGTAGATAAATAACAGAAGAAGTAAATGTCAAATATCTTTAAAAGTTTTGCAGTTATGGCAATCTTTTCAAATATGTTTAACACGTGGAAATCGTCTTTCTCTTTCCTCAGTCTCTCACAAAAAGGCCATTGGTAGGCGAGGTTTTGCAATGGCTTCCCCCACAGAATGGAACAGACTCACACAATCAGTATGATCACAACAAACAATAACAGGTTTCCGTAGCCAGCTAAAGACTTATTTGTTTAGACTAGCATATTCTCCACCATAGTACATCTCCCTGGCGGGTGCTAATTTTGGATCTCGACCTGATACGTCCCTGGACTTTCCCTTTTTGAGCTCAAGTGCATTAGAGGATGTTACATCAATTTTGCGCTATATAAATGTTCCTATTCTATTCTATTGAGAACGCATTTAGAGCATTTCACAAAAATATGTTGTTCAGCTACTTTCTCTGTACCTACAAGATGGTACCTGTTATACAGGTGTACCTCAATAGCTAAGTGAGTAATTGCTATTTTCTGAATTTTACAGTGATGGAAAATGCAAAAATGCGTTTATCTCGCAAATGGTGCAAGATATAGCAATTTCGACGAAATTTTTGACCCACAGGGTATGTGTAGAGCTATCTGCAACTTTTTGCCAAAAATGGTTTTCCCGCCATTTTTGACGGCCATATTGAATTTCTGCGTAAAATGCAAAAACGCATTTATCTCAGAAACGGTGCGAGATACAGCCATTTCAACGAAATTTTTGACCCCCAGGGTATACACAGTGTCATCTGCAATATTTTGCCAAAAATCGTTTTCCCACCACTTTTTGGCGGCGATATTGAATTTCTGCATAAAATGATCTTGGTAACAGTGCAAGATAAAGCAATTTCGGCGATAAGTCATTTACCTACTTTTGGGTGATCTACCATATGGTGAAGTTGCAGAACTGTAGTTCTTTGGACAGCTGAGTAATAGCTACTAAAATGAGTAAATGTCTTTTATCTCTTAAAGTATTACAGATATGCAATTTCTTCTAAATAAGTCATTCACCAACTTTTGGCTGATCTACCACATAATAAAGTTTCAGGTCTATAGCTCTTTGCATAGCTGAGTCATAGCTACTAAAATGAGTAAATGTCTTTTATCTCTAAAAGTATTGCTGATACGCAATTTCTTCAAAATAAGTCATTCACCTACTTTTGGTGATCTACCGCATGATGAAACTGCAGAAATGTAGCTCTTTGGATAGCTGATTAATAGCTACTAAATGAGCAAATGTCTTTTATCTCTAAAAGTATTACAGACATGCAATTTCTTCTAAATAAGTCATTCACCTAATTTTGGCTGATCTACCACATAGTGAAGTTGCAGAACTGTAGATCTTTGGATGGCAGAGTAATAGCTACTAAAATGAGTAAATGCAGTATGCAATAAAGTATTGCAGTCAAACATTAAAGTGCCTCTTGCTCATTGTTACTGCTATATGTGCCTCCATCTCACAAGAAAAGCTGTATTACACTATCTTTAGTACATCTAATTTATACGGCGGGAGATAATTGCATGCGTCAGAATGCTTGTTTGTATTTCTCTTGCATGAGTCAGTTGTGTGATTGTTTCATTATCCAGTTGCAGTGCTCTGTTTTACTTACTCAGTGGTCTATTTTAATGCAGGGATGATGAGGAGCTGGGACTGTCCACACCAGGGCAGGCAGCGCTGCCAGGAGAGGACACCAACTCTCAGACTGTCATGGTGCAGCAGATGTACGAGGTCAAAAAGTCAGTGTCACAACTTGTTGTTATCACAACCAAGGTTTCATATCTTTGCTTGAAATGTTATAGAAATTGATGGCAGTGAAACATATGATTAAGTCACAATTCAAAATTTTTGGGACATAGGGTATTGAAAATAGAAAATTACTCATTTAAGTGAGTGCGTACACTTGGACAAAAAAGTAATTGATCACATACTTTTTCAGCACTCAGTTATATGTATAGTTTTAAGTTTCTGTTTGAATATATTTTAATCAGCTTTCTATGAAAGCAACAAGGTTAAAATCTGAAAAAATCTGAATATTTGAAAATAATCTACAACCCCCGCCATTTGGCTTGGATTGTATAATTAATGTGTAAATTATTTTATTTTTCATAATTAATGTAGTTTTTAAGTAATATGAACATATTTTCATGTGTGAGTATTCGCAGAAGACAGAATATTAGAATAAAAGGGTTTATATAATTTTCTGTGAAAATAGGAATGCATATACATGTATTTATGTTTATTATTCATTTATATTTTGTAGAAAGAGGCCAGAACTGGTTGAAAGAGAACTTCACAAACCCAGAGATTTTCAGGTGATAATGACATTTTCATTTCTTTACATTGCCATACAGAATGAAGTAGGCAAATAGATTTTAAATTTAAAAATTGGAAAACAAAAATAAAAGTCCTTTTTATAGATTACATTGTCACTGAAAAAAACTGCTGGTTAATGGAACATAAATTGGACTTAATGAAACATGTCATCTTATCTATGTTTGTCATGTGAACCACTACTGGAATCTTACTGTTTTCAAAAATCAATGTAAGTGTGATTTTTTAGCATAACTGAGATGACAGTGTGTTAGATAATTCTTCTTGTGAGATTTCCACTTTTTGGTATGACAGAAATGGGTTTACTTGATTACACAAATGGGAAAGTAACAGTAATGAAGTCTATGAACTCTGTGTCAACCATTTTTACCCCACAGCCCTTAAGGGCTGTCGGGGTATTGTTTTCACCCATGGTGTCCGGATGGGCGGGCGGGTGGCGGGAAAAAGTTTATCTGGGCTGTATCTCAAAGACCGTAAGGTTTAGGAAGTTGATACTTGGTAGGGACATTGGTTAGGGGGTGTAGGTGTGCAACGTCATGGGGGTGTGACCTTGAATTGACCTTTGACCTTGCCATAGTGACCTTGAGTTTGAAAATCTTGTCCGGGCTATATCTCAGAAACCGTAAGGTGTAGGAAGTTGATACTTGGTAGGGACATTGGTTAGGGGGTGTAGTTGTGCAATGTCATGGTCTGACCTTGATTTAACCTTTGACCTTGCTGTAGTGACCTTGACCTATAAAATCTTGTCCGGGCTATATCTCGGAAACCATAAGGTGTAGGAAGTTGATATTTGGTAGGGACATTGGTTAGGGGGTGTAGGTGTGCAACGTCATGGTCTGACCAGGATTTGACCTTTGACCTTGCCGTAGTGACCTTGACCTATAAAATCTTGTCAGGGCTATATCCCAGAAACCGTAAGGTGTAGGAAGTTGATACTTGGTAGAGACATTGATTAGGGGGTGTAGTTGTGCAATGTCATGATCTGACCTTGATTTGACCTTTGACCTTGCCATAGATAAAGAGTGTTGAATTTTAGTTTACTGATTAATGCTGTCATCTTGTTATTGAATTATCTTGCTTTAATGCTTCATCTTTACATGCATTATCTTTCTTTTAAACATTATTTTATCCATTTACCGTTGTGTGGAACTTTGTATAACTGACAGTGCTCTGAAAGTATCCTGAACTTTGTACTGGTACAGTACTTCTATATCTCATGGTGTTGAAAATATTTCCCTAGGCTGTGGGGTACGGGCATCTCTGATGCTATTTTTGTCATTAATTTAGCCTGTAAATCAATTTCAACAGTAAGTTTTCACTGTGGCTCATATAACTTAACGTGACTCATATGTTACTTTTACTACATTCTCTGTACAAAAAGTGATATAAACCCTCCATGCAATTCAATATCCCAGTTTGTAGTTTCATATAAACCCTCCATGCAATTCAATATCCCAATTTGCAAAATTACGAGGGGAAGAAATGCTTTCATTTCTGCAGTGCATACTATACCAAATTATAAATTTGGCTATTCTGTTGAGACACCTTTGCTTTTTGGGAGGTGGGGGGTTGGGGGTGGGGGTGCATGTTTTGATTTTTTATAACCATACAAGGTCTTGGTAGCCTAGTTATCAAATGTGGCAAATAGTTGCTCTGTGTTTCATTTCTGTGGTTGTAGGTTTGAATCCTGCTAACAACATGTGAGAAACACAATAGGCCCATCCAAGTATGACCCCAGATATTAAAGGGATATAATAACCCCACCTCGACAATGACATTTGACCATGTATTGATTATAAATAGAAATATATATTTACACAGAATAATTTTCTATTGATTAGAGTCATTAGAAAAACCTTCAAACATTAAGCCTCTGTTATTAGAGTAAACTTTTTTAAGTGTGCTGATTTTTTTGTGATAATTTAGCTTTAACATATAATAGAACAGAATGTTAGAGGCAAAACAATTTTAGTGGAATAGGTGAATATAGTTTGGAAGCCAGACACATTGACAGAAAAGAAATATGCCAAACCTAATTTGTTGAATATTGTTTTGATGTCCTATATCAGCACAGGCAGTTTGATACCACACAAGGTAAATATTCTACATATTGAAGCAGGTTACCGTAGACCCGTGTTGTTATCATGAAAGTTCTGTAGTAGATGTGTCTGTGTGCACTGTAGAATTGATTCCATTGGGCATTACAGTGTCTCATACAGATAGCTCAGACATTAGTAAGCTAACTCTAAAAGTGTTGCCTCTCCTTCCTGTCAGATCTGTGTGGCCATCATTTAAGGCATACACTGGGTTGGCTTTATAATACATTAAATTTTGTATTTACTGATAGCCTGTCTTTCACAAACATATTTAAATTCCCTGCTGTTTTTCGTACTGTTCACCATGATATGTTTGCCTTTGTTTTCAGATCTGTGTGACCATCATGGAATGTAGAGTAAGAAATCTAAAATTCGCCAGGAATCTAAAATTCGCCACCTCTAAAACCTTAGTTAATTTTATGAAGAAAATGATGTTTTTGTCCAAAAATTGGTATTTTCAGTTCAAAAAGCTTTAATTTACTATACAGTCAACAAATCTCACCACAATTCATTTATTTTATTAGCATTTTCACATGTGGCGAATTTCAGATATGTGGCGAATTTTAGATTTCTTACTCTATATACTTGTCAGATCATGAAATAATCTAGATTTTGTACTTATTGTACAATACATTGCTATCTTGTACAGATAACTCTAATATATTTTAGACTACCATTTGTTCTGGTACTGCTCACCATCATGTGTCTTGTCTTTGTTTTCAGATCTGTGTGACCATCATTGAAGGCATACAGTTGGCTGGTGATAGCATACTGTGGATTTTGTATTTAAAAATTAGACCATCTTGTACAGAGATATTTCAATAGCCAGTTATTTGGTGGCTGTTCACCTTTATGTATCTGATCTTTGTTTTGATATCTGTGACTATCATTGAAGGCATGCAGTTGGCTGGTTAGAATATTTTAACTTTTGGATTTAATGTTAGACTGTCTTGAACAAAGATATTTGAATCACCTGTTGTTTTGCTGCTGTTCACCATCATTTTGTCTGTTTTCAGATCTGTGTGACTATCATTGAAGGCATGCAGTTGGCAGGTCTGGACATTGATCCAGTGATCAGGGTGGAAGTGGCAGACTTCAAGAGATACACCACCATCAGACAGTCCACCAACAATCCTTTCTATAATGAGGTGAGTTTTTACAGTCAATTAGTTTTACTTAACAAATGGTTACAGTTTATTAGTTTTATGGTACATTAGTTTATTATGATAAACCAGCATCAGACTGTTCAGTATCAATCCCATCAACATGAGTTGCACAGTTCATTAATTAAGCACTCCAGTAACCATTGTCTCTTTGTCTTGAACAGAAAACTTTGTCTTTATACTTTGTACAGATAATATTAAATCTAACCATTCACTAGTTTTACAAATAATTAAGTTTTGTTAAAAATAAAAAGATGTCCAAGTATACATCTTTTTTAGTATAATGCTCATTCTGAAGACTGTGTTTCCAGAATGTATGGCGGCTGTAATCTTGTAAATAAAATACTTTTTATTCTTTTTGATACTTTTTTGTCGGTTGGTAATGAAATTGTTTGGGTTATGTTTCAGTACTTTGTGTTTGATTTCTGTGAAAGTCCAGCCTTGATATTTGACAAGATGATCACTATCACAGTAAGTACCATCATTTCTACTTAATTTACACATGCAAGCAAGAATTAAAAATAAAATTTATTATTAAATAAACTAGAAAAGAGAGAGTTTACTGATTAC
This sequence comes from Sabellastarte sp. h YS-2021, assembly GCA_964017235.1. NCBI lineage: Eukaryota > Metazoa > Annelida > Polychaeta > Sabellida > Sabellidae > Sabellastarte > Sabellastarte sp. h YS-2021. The sequence goes on from OZ024928.1 coordinate 147,671,830, forward strand.
CTTAAGTGTTAGTTATTACTTAATTCTGTTGTTTACTTGGGCCAAGTTCACATTACTTCATACAATATTCTCATATTTTCTTTTGGAGCATTAGACCACTTGGGATCGTGTAGCTTGTCAGATGTTCCCTCTCTCCAATGATCAGATTAAAATATACAGAATCACTACTTGTGTATTAATTAGTTATATCTTGTGACCACAATCATTTTTGAGCCATATTGGAAAAAAATATTTGGCTTTACAATCGTTTGCATACTTGTAACTTCCTTCGCTGCCAAAGATATTATGACATAACTTGGTTTACAATTCTGTTGCAAAGTCTCTGTACAGGAGCAATTTAGAATATAACTCTAGAACAAGAATATTTTTAAAAATATCCTTGATAGTCAAAGATGTAACTGAACCATTAGCATTAAGTCTTGCAAAGATGAGTTAAGTATTGAACTTACACACCAATGAAATTGTAATAAAATGTTATCCCTTAAAATCTAGCCAGCAATAAGTTCCCTAGTGCGGCTACTGGTTAATGAGTTATCAGACAATTCTAATAAAATGCACTAACAAATTTAATTGCAATAAAATATGTATGATTACAGGCTTTACATTCTCACAAGATCCCCGGTAGACAAGTACTGAGAGCCAGTAATCTGCTACCTGGTCGAGTGATTGGACAGTTCAAGTGTGATGCTGGAACGGTCTACTCTGCAACAGGTGGAAACTTGTGTTTTACTGGGTCTGGCTTTTGCAGTGCTTTAGGCATGGTCCATAATGGCCATGTTGTTAGCTAGTTCAGCATTTAATCACAGACTGTCAGCTATGTGTGGGTTCAACTCCCACAAGTACCAATGCTGAGGGTCTGTCCCAATATGACCGTGGCTGTTGAATGTGGGCGTAAAACCCCAACTATGATTTTGACTTTCCAATACCATAGGGAGGCATCAGTGGCAGATTGATCAACAGATATGGCATTTAATCACTTGGCTTTCACTTCTACTGCCAGAATACACCTCATTACAAAAAAGTCCCTGTATGACGTTGGCTCCTGAAAGGGACATAAAGATCCGACTTAGACTTTTGTCAATTCTGTAGCATGCTACTTCATATACAAGTAACTTTAAAATGACTGATTCAAGATGTAAAATTAATGCCATGAAATATTAAAAATGCCATTGAAAATATGGTTGCTAAGCATTATATTTTACAAATTTGGATCATCGCTTTGTTTTTGCTCTCTATTTGTTTTTAACCTTAATGTTATGTAACTATCCAAGTATGTAACGATTAACCTGTATTTATGATATGTAGTTTATTTTTCTCCCCAGCAAGTACTTGATTTACATAAAATGTTGACTTTATGAAAAATACAACTATATCTGAAGATTTCTATGTTTTCAGACCACAATTTTTACCACAAGTGGGCAGTACTGTTGGATCCTAAAGACACCAGTGATGGAGTCAAGGGTTATATCAAGTGTGACATTTCAGTGTTGGGCAAAGGAGATGTCCTTAGGGTATGGCCGATTTCAATAAAGTAATCTAATCTGAATAAGATATTTACATATTTTAATCTGTGTCCCACAAGATTCTGAGGTGCATAATGCAAAGTCATTGTTCATATAGCCATTGAAGTAGTAAAGTGAGAAATCTAAAATTCACCACCTCTAAAACCTAAGTTAATTCTATGAAGAAAATGATGATTTCTCTTAAACTTGGTATATTTCAGTCAGTTCAAAAAGCATTAATTTACTATACTTCTGCAAATCTCACCTTAATTCATTTTTTTATTTAGTATTTACACATGTGGCGTATTTCAGATATATGGCAAATTTTAGATTTCTTACTGTGTAGCAGACAGATGCCAAGCAACCAAGAAGAACTGAGATAGTAAAGATCTGATAAATAATATTTTTAAATTATGTAGGTTTTAAGCCTTTGCCTGAAACATTTCAGAGAGGTTGCACCAGAATTTGAAGATGCCGATTAATTCAAAGCTTAGGAGGAGGAGTGATGTAGTATGTAGCACACCTCTCTGGTCCTGAAGTAGAATGCTAGTAGTCGCCTGCTGCTGCCTGAGAATTTTCAGTACAGAATCTTGACCTCCATATCCTCGCAAACCATTGTGACATGACTCATACAATGTGTTAAAAGCAATGTTAAACCCATATCAATTGATAAATGCAAACCTTTGGATCATTGTTAAGAAACTGTTACTGAAATGTAAGATAAACAAAATGTACCATACAAATGTGGATGATGTTTATCCAGAGAAAGGAGTGATGATCAAGGATGATTATCTTTTGGAAGTATACTTGAATCTTCACTACATGTTAGTGCCAAAAATATAGATAAGGAAGCACGATGTTCTATGTCTTATATTCTTGGCCCACTCTTTTGTGCTTTGAACAGCAGTCTCCTTTATCATTAATTTACTGTTGTCTTCTATTTCAGGAATTTCTCTCATTCAGATGGAATCTTAATCGCCTGTTAGTATATGTGACAGGATGTACTCTGAGAATATATGAACAGATTTTTTTTATTATTATAATTTCTAGTGTAGCATTGATGAGAAGGTTATAAATTTAGTAAATTAAAGACAATAAAAATATTTTTATTATTTTCTTAAAGCTTAATTAGATGTCTGTAAATTTGAAAGGCAGAAGAGTGGAATTTATCTCAGGAAATTTCCCATAGTCAACTACAATATGTTTGCTTATTTCTAGATTCCAAAACACAGTGCAAAAGAAGATGACAGTCATACCTTAGAAGGGTAGGTCTATTAAATTCATATTCCCTTTGTGCCCTGTTGATATGCTATTGCATGGCAGGGTCTGTAGTAGGCAAGTATACCAGTAAGAATGGTGAGAAGACACTCGTTTGTGTAAAGTGAGAAACCTGTTGCATCATACTTAACATTCCTTTGTTTGCTTGAGCTAAAAGGTATGACAACAGTTACCTGGAACAGACTTTGTCAAAGTACAGTTGTATTATAGTTTTATTAGTGACATAATTCATCATGTTACATTACATTAGAACTGGAGATCTAACTCAATAGCTAATCCTCTCTTCATGCCATATGTTACATACACAGGAAAAATGTTATTAACTGATGTGGTACAATAATCTCTACAGTGGAACTATTTTTAAAATTATAGCACAGATCATATCACTGGAAATATTCTATATCTTCTGCATTTTACTATATTTATACAAAAAGTAAGCTTTGACCACAATTTGAATGGGGTCACCTGTTCCTGCCTATTAGTTGTTTAAAAGTATCAAAGCTTGGTTCATAGTTATTCATAGTTGTTCAGAATTGTAAATAAAGAATATAGCATATCTATTGTGTTATTTAACAATAATTGACAAATTATAGAATAAATTGTTCACAATTCATGTCAGCTAACCATATCCCAAATCATCTTTACTTGCTTGTGTATTGTGCAGTAGTACATCAAATAGTTCTTTTAATTGATGACATTATGCCCATTTAATAAAACCAAGCATTTTGCATTTCAAAACCTCCTGTGAGCAGGGGTACTTATAAACCGATAGAGGGTTACCCACCAAGTGATGATTATATGTCCAACCAATGGAAGCATTGTATATTTCAGAAACCTACTCCTGCCAGCAGGTGTGCCAATGAACAGACAGAGGGCCTCCTATCAAGTGATGATTGTCAGGGCTGAAGACCTGCCCAGAACAGACCTGGGAATCATAGCAAGTGTCCGCAAGGCCATTGGTGGGAAACCAGTGGCATTTGTAGATGCCATGGTCAAAGTCTCCTTTGCAGGTCATACGGTGAGGTCAAAGTTTAAAAAGCAAATACCAGATATCTGTTATTCGTTTGCCACCAGTACTATTCAAATATCATTTAGCAAAAACAAGTATGCTAAATTTTAATTACCTGTAAAATTCATATATCCAGGGTACATTTCTTAATTTTTAAAAAAAAAAAATGTCAACTTTGTCCTCATAGGAATTTTTTTGGATGCCATAGGTAGTACTGATAATATTTGGCTGTATAGTCATATTTATCGTGTTAAAATTGAAATATCCTGAATTTCCATCACTGAAATATCCCTACAATTGTCTTGTTTAATGAAAAAATAGTGTAGAGTAATGTATGTTTATCCTAAATAAAACATAAACTTTCAGGGTAAAACCACAGTGAAGAAGCACTACCACCCTGAATGGAGAGAGACCTTGACCTTTATGGACATGTTCCCTCCACTGTGTAACCGTATCAAGATTCAGCTTGTGGACAGTGATGTCACCAGGGATGATCCCATAGGTACTCACTTCATAGAGCTACCTCAGATTATGGATCCAGGAGGAGACAGTGAAGGTAACTTATACCAGACAAACAATACCCATTACAGTTATACTATATTGAGCTGTATTTTCTCTCAAGGTGGCAGAGCTCATGACTAATGTATTCCAGAATGTGTACCTCTCCTCCAGTGTTATGGGTTTACCATCACCATACGTCTTGGTTTATAAATTTCTTTGATTCAGGGGATTTCCATAGTCATTAATGCTCAACAATAGAAGAGAATTATGTAATTAGTTTTGTTCAGTCTTTCTGTCTTTCTTCCCTTCTGTCTGTAGCACCGTTGGGCTCTCATAACTCAAAAACTATATTATCAATTAAGTTCAAATTTGATGGGCACATACTTCATGGGTTACAGACGGATTCCTTTAAATTTAGTGAAGGTTGATTGAAAATATAAGTCAAGAGAGAGTTTTTTACCCCACAGCCCTTAAGGGCTGTCGGGGTATTGTTTTCACCCATGGTATCCGGATGGGTGGGCGGGTGGGCGGGCGGCGAGAAATAGTTTGTCTGGGCTGTATCTCAGAAACCATAAGGTGTAGGAAGTTCATACGTGGCAGGGACATTGGTTCGGGGGTGTAGGTGTGCAACGTCATGGTCTGACCTTGATTTGACCTTTGACCTTGCCGTAGTGACCTTGAGTTTGAAAATTTTGTCCGGGCTATATCTCAGCAACCATAAGGTGTAGGAAGTTGATACTTGGTAGGGACATTAGTTAGGGATTGTAGGTGTGCAACGTCATGGTCTGACCTTGATTTGACCTTTGACCTTGCCGTAGTGACCTTGACCTTTAAAATCTTGTCCGGGCTATATCTCGGAAACCGTAAGGTGTAGGAAGTTGATACTTGGTAGGGACATTGGTTAGGGGGTGTAGGTGTGCAACGTCATGATCTGACCTTGATTTGACCTTTGACCTTGCTGTAGGGACCTTAACCTCTAAAATCTTGTCCGGGCTATATCTCGGAAACTGTAAGGTGTAGGAAGTTGATACTTGGTAGGAACATTGGTTAGGAGTTGTAGGTGTGCAACATTATGGTCTGACCTTGATTTGACTTTTGACCTTGCCGTAGTGACCTTTACCTATAAAACCTTGTCCGGGCTATATCTCAGCAACTGTAAGGTGTAGAAAGTTGATACTTGGTAGGGACATTGGTTGGGGGTGTAGATGTGCAACATCATAGTGTGACCTTGATTTGACCTTTGACCCTTGCCGTAGTGACCTTGACCTATAAAATCTTGTCTGGGCTATATTTCGGAAACTGTAAGGTGTAGGAAGCTGATACTTGGTGAGGACATTGGTTGTGGGTAGTAGGTGTGCAACGTCATGGTGTGACCTTGATTTGACCTTTGTACTAGCCGTAGTGAACTTGACCTATAATACCTGGTCTGGGCTATATCTTGGAAACCGTAAGAGGTGTAGGAAGTTGATACTTGGTAGGGACATTGGTTGGGGATTTTAGGTGTGCCACGTCATGGTGTAACACTGATTGACCTTTGACCTTGCTGTATTGACCTTTAAAACCTTGTTGCACCTTTGGGTCTGTCTGTTGATGCAGATTAAACACTGTTAAAGTCATATTAGAATTCATTAAGAATTTCCTTTTGCAAGTTCCCATTGTAACAGATGGAATTTCATCAAGTGAGCCACAGGCTTTTCTTCAACACCACACATAAGCATTCATTGAATGTATTGCCACTTCTGTATGCATGGGTAATATTCAAAACATCCAAACCATAATTCGGCCATTTTTTGTTTAACTTGAGATTTCTCCCCCATTTCTGCAAGGAAAGGATTTTTACACAATAAAACTAGCAGAAGTACTGTAATAATACTTTCTAAAAATATAAATAACATTTTTGTAGGTTACATACTTTATGAAATATTAACCATAGAAAATTGTGAAGAAGAAATCCAGGCCTGATAGTGATTGATATTTACATTCAAGATATACCATTAAAACATAAGAAACAATCAGCTGTCACTGTATCTTTACATGTACGGTATCGGACTTGTGATCCCAAGGGCATGGGTTTGCTTCCCATGTAGATCTGTATTTTTTTTATTTATATATTTATTTCTTTTTTAGATTTTTAAAGGTTTTCAATTTGACAAAAAGGGGGAAAATTTAAATCACAGTATTTTATTTTTTTTTTCTCTCTGAGAACTTAAACCAAGACAAGATCTCCATCATGACAGTGCAGGGACAATTACAGGCAATCTGCCAACCCGGGTTCAAACCCAAGGAATTCACAAGAGTTTTTATTATCATTATTATATTTATTATTTTGTTCTCAATGCAGCAGGATTAAGCTTTTCCTTCAGCAAATCAGTTTTGTCTCTGTAAAAACTACAGTAGCAGCAATCACAAAAATTTGGTCACATTGAGTCAAGCATTTTCGTCTCTGAGTGCATTTTGTTTATCCTTACATTAGTTGTGTACACAAACACCAACAGATTTAGTAGTACCAATTGGAGCTTCTTAATCATTCTTGCTTTCAGACCATCATTTCACAAATCCAAAAACTATGATCTCTACCACTTGATACACATAGAGTAAGAAATCTAAAATTCGCCACATATCTGAAATTCGCCACATGTTGAAATACTAATAAAATTTATTAATTGAGGTGAGATTTGTTGAATATACAGTAAATTAAGGCTTTTTGAACTGAAAAATACCAATTTTAAGACAAAATATCATTTTCTTTGTAAAATTAACTGAGGTTTTAGAGGTGGCGAATTTTAGATTCCTGGCGAATTTTAGATTTCTTACTCTACAGTTTCCTCTCTTCTTAAACCCTACTTATTCAGCAAAGATTTCCAGTGTCTCTGGATTATGACATGCATGTCTGTTGGCTCGATGAATTTTGAACCATACGATTCTATTTATGTGCATGAGAAGTTGCCAGTGATATAAATGGGTATGATTAGCTTGTCTGGTGATGGCTTTCAAATATTTTATTTTCAATTTGACCATACCTTTTGCAGTATTCTTTTAATTTAAAAGATACTCTTTGCACATCTACATTTTAATCAATACTGTTGGATATAGCCAAATAAAAAGCAGTAAATTGCTATAAATTAGAAAATACTTAAAATATTTGATATTTTACTCTGCATAATAATATTTGTACTTTTGCTTGCATAATCTATAAAACTGCTTAATGGACAGGGTTTCTACATCATTGATGGTGCGGTAAGGAGTTTTTATTTTTTTCACACAGACCTGTAACTTTTCTTTTTGGGGCAGGTATTCTTCCTACATATGGACCTAACTGGATCAATTTTTATGGAGCGCCACGAAACTACCAAATTGTTGGAGCACACCAGGACCTGAATGATGGTTTAGGGGAGGGAGCAGCATACAGAGGAAGGTGTGTATACTAGTATAAGTGGACATATTCTTGCCAGTGCCCGAGAGATATATTATTTAAAATCTTGACCAGCTGGTCTGCACTGCTTAAATTCTCCATTCCCTCAAGGACTGGTCTTGATAAGGTCTCTACAATGTGTAAGTAAGGATAAACCCAAATTCATTAATCAGTTAATCTTCAGTGGACATTACCGACAGTCTTTAATGAATACATTGTACCTAATTCGATTTTCACAAGCAAAGTAATAAAATATCTGATCAAAGTTTGAGCATATAGTAAATATATTGCAAAGTTTTTCTCTAGTGTATCACTTGTTTTAAATTTCTGAACTGGTATGTGGATTTAAATTAATGCCCAACTAAAAACATCTATTTCAAAAATGCTTGATATACAATATGATCTATTAGTTTTATATCTAACCATTGCCTGGTTGAAGTTTATGTTTGACCCACTCTTATTTGAATATAATGGCCAAACCATATATCAGATCATCAAGGCCATTCTTTGTTGCTTTGAGCTTATATTCTGTAAAGGTCCTAATCTTCCTATCATTCTTTGTAAATCTTAGGTAAAATTTGTCGCAAATGGTTCTCACAAAGCAACCCTTATTTGAGGTAATAAGTAAAAGACCGAGGATTTTTATGAATGCCTCTGAGAATATGACTGGTATTTATAACTACTGTCTGGCAAACTAAGGACAGGAGTCTTTAATTTAAAAAAGAAGCACTTTATTCCAATGCAGATCTTGAACATGGACATGATGATCTATCAGATGCATTGTGTCAAATACCATTGGAGATCTACAATGTAACCATTGGTGTTGTCAAATAAAAGCATGATGTGTTTGAGCAGATTACTGATGGTGCTGAAGACTGAGATTGTAGATGATGAGTCAGCAGGTCCGACCACTGTGATCAGGGAGAAGCTCCGCTCCACAGCACGTATGGACGTGGCTCCACGAAGGGAGTTCCTGCTGTTTGGAACTATATTTGAAGCCAACATGATGGACAAGGACCTCATTGGCAAGAATATCTCATTTGAAATGAGTATAGGTCAGTTCATATTATTGTATTAAATACCTTGTCTTCTCCTCACATATGTTATTGCCTCAGTCAAGAGGTTATGCAATTGGTTGTGTACATTTGTCTGTTGTTTGTCTGTTTGCCCGTGTGCAAAATTGCTCCAAATTTTTTTTTGGAAATGTCAGCAATGGCACAAGGATCAGATTATTAGATTTTGGATGTGATCCAGATAGCTGCCTGGATCCTGGAATTTTTAAAAGGATTTTGTATTATTGCACTTACAAGCAACACTGCCTTGACAGAGGTGTGTACTTTGTGAGTGGACTTGTTAAGCTGTTGTTGGTAACTGCACAGATAGCGAATGTGCATGCATGTCATCTTTGGTAACCTGCTTATTTTTTATATTTTCTTTGGTTAAGTATTGACACGCACTTCTAGAGATCACTTTTTAAACTTTTTTTTGTCTCCAGACTTTCAGAAATTGTGGTGCAGTGTGGTGAGTATCTGTCTGTTCACTGAAGTTATGCGGCAATGGGCTATGTTAGTACTGGGATGGGTGAGTGCTTTGGTGCACTACTTGTGTCTCTGATGGCTTTGTGGCTCACGCTAGAAGACTGAAACCCCTTTTGGCCTTGTTTAAACTAAGACTGACAAGATACATTTCCATGGATAAAGAAGTTATGTTGCAAAGATCAACCATATTCGTGTATGGTGAAAAATATACCCTCTAAAATTTTCACAGGTTAATTCAGTGTTTGAACTGTTAATGGAGTAAAAAAGTTCTCCAAATTTCTTTGTATATGGGGAAGAGTGTGTCCTCTGAAATTAGTGTAGGTAAGTTGAAATTAATTTTGTGAACAGAAGTAATGTTGTTATCCCTGTTTGTTTGCCTGTTGATCTGTTTGTTACTTGTGACAGAAATATGTTTGGAAATTTTATGATGAGATTGTTTGAAGGTTCTTGGAGGGTTTTTTTTTAAGCTGATGTCATTTCTATGCGATCTGGGGATAGTGGATTTACTGGTATATTTATACAAAATGCTTCAGTGAATCAAGTTTAAAATATGACTGTTGGTGGGTCTTCCTATTTTTCACTCGAAACAGTTTGATGTTGCTCTAAATAAGGTTATTTGCACCTTTAACTTCTTTCTTATTGTGTTGAGTTTTTTACTTTTAAAATTTCAGAAATCTACAAAAGGTTTTTACCTGCAAAGTAATCATTCCCTTTCAACATGATTTATGTTATACAAAGTTAATTTAATACTGGATTAATTGATGGAAGGTGAGCCATGTATATTTCAAATTTTTGTCTGCTCTATTCAGTCAAAATGTTTGAAGGGTTAGTTATACGTGAGGTTGATATGTTTAAGTGTACGGTCCTGTATAAATTTGGAATTGAATTAAATTGACACAATTTACATTGTTGTTGCAGTTACATACAATAAGTCTCACTCAATGCAGCTGTTGCTACAGTTGATTTCATTTAAACCATAGCAATACAAAGATAGATAAGTGCGGAAAAATCAATGGAACATACTGCAAGTTACAGGGATTACATCAAATATCAGTGATAACTGGATTATTGGATGCGCCATAAAATAGCAAAAGTATTGTTTAGGTTCAAACTAGTGTATGTTGTACAATATCATTGATTTCTGTAGTTCAAATTGTTGCTTAGTTATACAACCAGGGGTCATATACACAAAGATTCTCTATCTGGTCTAGGATTTAAATCAAGAGTTTTTGTGGGTAAAGTTAAAAAAGACAATAAAAATCATCTGTATACATATGTGAGAATTCTAGTGTATAGGAAGTCTTGTTTAGTTACAGATCTTAAAGATCCTTTCATGGTTACACTATTATCTTTCTGGTTTTCATTGAAGGTCTTATATATGATGATGATGATATTTTAATTGCATTATTTTCATGATATTTTAATCACGGTATTTTCTTTTCCCATAAAACCTGTGTGAAAACAATTGCTTTTAAAACAACTACAGACATCAGTAAAGCAAGACAAAATACCATCTTGAAAATACTACACTGTCATAAAATTAGATGTTTTAATTTGGATCAAGTGTAGACTAAAAATTAAATGTGAACTGTATACTACAGAAAATAAAAAAAAAACCTTGATGGTGTCAGTTATGCTCTCCAGTTACTCTGAAGCTTATCAGTGAGGGTTCAAATTTACCATTTATGATGAATATGTATGTGAAATAAATGTAATAATAATCAACTGATTCCTCCCAGCTGCTGGAGTGTCAAATCAATTTATGTTGCTGAACATTAACTGCAGTGAAACTGTATCTGTCCTGGCAGGTATCTTTGTGTAACTGCGTCATGGGTTTCAACTTTTCTCACTTGTCTCCTATGCTCACATTAAACTATATCAATATGAAGTCTCTTTCTCACAGAAACAAAGTATAAAATTGCAGATGGAGATTTTAATATGATTTTGGACAAAGCTACAAAAGTTCAAATTTACTTTCAAATACTTATATTTTGAATTAGGAATGTGGTTTCAGGGCAGGTGATCCAAACGAAATGCTTGGTTTAAGTCTGAGACAAACTTCTCAATCATAAACCAAAAAATTGGACTTAAGTCCCACAGTGAAATTGACACCAGGCTTTTTCATGAGAACTGAAAGAAAGATATTGTGAATATATCTATTATCTATTATCTTTACTCTGCCTCTTCAGTGTAGCCATTTTCATCACTCGATCAAAACATGGTATGCTTGTTTTAAAACAATTCACAGCCGAAAAAGTACTTCCTGTCTTGATCCAGGCTCTGGATTCACTATAACTGTTCGACCAAATTTCAGCTTGCACCAAAACAAAATCTTAGAAAAGAATTTTTCTTCTTAATTTCAATTTATAAAAATAATGTTAAATCTAAGACTTAAGGATTTTGTAAGACTTGCGAAAAAGTTTAGACTATAAGACATTTAGTGAATCTGTCCCCATAAATTCTTCAATTGAAGGAGGGATGTTGAGTGAAAATACACTTTCCTCTGATTTCTTTAGCTAAGTATTTTACGGTAAATCTCTTGCCTTCAATGGTGTATTTAGTAGTCTGCCAATGCATGTGCCCGTACAGAGCCATATTTAGATTAACTAGTTACCTCCACCAGGATATTATATGTTTTTGGATGTGTTTGTCTGTTTATCTGTTTTGGTAATAACTCCAAAAGTAATTAATGGATCTTTCTGAAATTTTGTATGTGGATTAGAACCTGACCAAAGGAAGAAGCCATTTCATAAACATGCAGATTATATTCTGGATACAAGAAAAAATACCGAATTTTTGGAAATGCACCATGTTGGAGGTTTACTCGCTATGAGTATTCTCCAAGTTTCCACTGTTTTTCCAACCTTACAACTACCTATTATCTCCCGCCCGGCTCGCCGGAGGGAGATTATAATTTGCACCATGTGCGTGTGTACGTGCGTGCGTGCGTGCGTGCGTGCGTGCGTGTGTCACGCAGTTTTCTCTGAAACTACTACAGTTACACATTTTTGGTAAATCACAAGTCCTAATGAATTTTTTTGCTCTTCAATATTTTTGGGGTTTGGTGAACTTTGGCCTACTTTTGAGTGAGTAATAGCTATTTTAGCTAATATAATTATATGGCTTATAACTCTGAAACTATTGCATTTACAGTATTTTGTTCTAATATGTTGTTCAGCTACTTTCTCCACAGCTACAACATGGTCAGTAGTTTGGAAGTGTATCTCCATAGCTAAGTGAGTAATAGCTACTTTGTCAATTTTTAATTATAACCATAATGAGTAAATGGCTTATATCTTCATAAGTATTACAGCTACACAATTTTGTTCCAATATGTTGTTCAGCTACTTTCTCCACAGCTACAACATGGTCAGTAGTTTGCAAGTGTATCTCCATAGCTAAGTGAGTAATAGCTACTTTTTCAATTTTTAATGATAACCATAATGAGTAAATGGCTTATATCTTCAAAAGTATTGCAGCTACACAATTTTGTTCTAATATATGTTGTTCGGCTACTTTCTCCTCTGCTACAACATGGTCAGTAGTTTGGAAGTGTATCTCCGTAGCTAAGTGAGTAATAGCTACTTTTTCAGTTTTTAATGATAACCACAATGAGTAAATGGCTTATATCTTCAAAAGTATTGCAGCTACACAATTTTGTTCCAATATGTTGTTCAGCTACTTTCTCCACTGCTACAACATGGCCAGTGGTTTGGAAGTGTATCTCTATAGCTAAGTGAGTAATAGCTACTTTTTCAATTTTTAATGATAACCATAATGAGTAAATTGCTTATATCTTCAAAGATATTGCAGCTACACAATTTCTCTCAAATATGTTGTTCATGTACTTTTTTGTGAACTGTAACATATTTAAGTTTCACAACTGTTGCTCAATGTACAAGTGAGTAATGGCTACTTTATTGCTACTTTTAGTGAAAATGTGAAAAATCAGAAATATCTCTCAAACTGTAAGATATAGAGCAATTTCGAGCAAATTTTTGACCCACAGGGTAGTACTAGAGTATCCTATTGCTAAGGGGGAAAAAGTTTGGTGAACTTTGGCCTACTTTTGAGTGAGTAATAGCGCTTTTACCTAATATAATTATATGACTTATAACTGTCAATGAGTAAATGGCTTATATCTTCAAAAGTATTGCAGCTACACAATTTTGTTCCAATATGATGTTCAGCTACTTTCTCCACAGCTACAACATGGTCAGTAATTTGGAAGTGTATCTCCATAGCTAAGTGAGTAATAGCTACTTTTTCAATTTTTAATGATAACCATAATGAGTAAATGGCTTATATCTTCAAAAGTATTGCAGCTACACAATTTCTCTCAAATATGTTGTTCATGTACATTTTTGTGAACTGTAACATATTTAAGTTTCACAACTGTTGCTCGATGTACAAGTGAGTAATGGCTACTTTATTGCTACTTTTAGTGAAAATGTGAAAAATCAGAAATATCTCTCAAACCGTAAGATATAGAGCAATTTCGAGCAAATTTTTGACCCACAGGGTAGTACTAGAGTATCCTATTGCTAAGGGGGGAAAGGTTTGGTGAACTTTGGCCTACTTTTGAGTGAGTAATAGCGCTTTTACCTAATATAATTATATGACTTTTAACTGTCAATAAGTAAATGGCTTATATCTTCAAAAGTATTGCAGCTACACAATTTTGTTCCAATATGATGTTCAGCTACTTTCTCCACAGCTACAACATGGTCAGTAATTTGGAAGTGTATCTCCATAGCTAAGTGAGTAATAGCTACTTTTTCAATTTTTAATGATAACCATAATGAGTAAATGGCTTATATCTTCAAAAGTATTGCAGCTACACAATTTCTCTCAAATATGTTGTTCATGTACTTTTTTGTGAACTGTAACGTTTTTAAGTTTCACAACTGTTGCTCAATGTACAAGTGAGTAATGGCTACTTTATTGCTACTTTTAGTGAAAATGTGAAAAATCTGAAATATCTCTCAAACTGTAAGAGATAGAGAAATTTCGAGCAAACTTTTTGAACCACAGGGTAGTACTAGAGTATCCTATGCTAAGGGGAAAATGGTTTGGTGAACTTTGGCCTACTTACTCACCTCCTCAAAATGAGTAAATGCGAATTATCTCTAAAAGTATTGCAGGTAGCCAATTTTTCTCAAATAACTCATTCACCTACTTTTGGGAGAGCTTTCATTCGGTTAAGTTTCAGACGCGTAGCTAGTTACTCACCAACTCAAAATGAGTAAATGCTAATCATGTCTAAAAGTATTGCAGATAGCCAATTTTTCTCAAATAACTCATTCATATACTTTTGGAAGACCTTTCACTTAGTGAGGTTTCAGACCCCTAGCTAATTTCTCACCTACTCAAAATGAGTAAATGCGAATTATCTCTAAAAGTATAGAAGATAGCCAATTTTTCTCAAATAACTCATTCACCTACTTTTGGGAGAGCTTTCACTTGGTGAAGTGTCAGACCTGTAGCTAATTTCTCACCTACTCAAAATGAGTAAATGCTAAATATCTCTAAAAGTATTGCAGATAGCCAATTTTTCTCAAATAACTCATTCATCTACTTTTGGGAGAGCTTTCACTTGGTGAAGTGTCAGACCTGTAGCTAATTTCTCACCTACTAAAAATGAGTAAATGCTAAATATCTCTAAAAGTATTGCAGATAGCCAATTTTTCTCAAATAACTCATTCATTTACTTTTGGAAGAGCTTTCACATGGTGAAGTTTCAGACCCATAGCTAATTACTCGCCTACTCAAAATGAGTAAATGCGAATTATCTCTAAAAGTATTGCAGATAGCCAATTTTTCTCAAATAACTCATTCATCTACTTTTGGAAGAGCTTTCGCATGGTGAAGTTTCAGACCCATAGCTAATTACTCGCCTACTCAAAATGAGTAAATGCGAATTCTCTCTAAAAGTATTGCAGATAGCCAATTTTTCTCAAATAACTCATTCATCTACTTTTGGGAGAGCTTTCACTTGGTGAAGTTTCAGACCCGTAGCTAATTACTCACCTACTCAAAATGAGTAAATGCTAATTATCTCTAAAAGTATTGCAGATAGCCAATTTTTCTCAAATAACTCATTCATCTACTTTTGGAAGAGCTTTCACATGGTGAAGTTTCAGACCCATAGCTAATTACTCACCTACTCAAAATGAGTAAATGCGAATTATCTCTAAAAGTATTGCAGATAGCCAATTTTTCTCAAATAACTCATTCACCTAGTTTTGGAAGAGCTTTCACTTGGTGAAGTTTCAGACCCGTAGCTAATTACTCACCTACTCAAAATGAGTAAATGCTAATTATCTGTAAAAGTATTGCAGATAGCCAATTTTTCTCAAATAACTCATTCATCTACTTTTGGGAGAGCTTTCACTTGGTGAAGTGTCAGACCTGTAGCTAATTTCTCACCTACTCAAAATGAGTAAATGCTAAATATCTCTAAAAGTATTGCAGATAGCCAATTTTTCTCAAATAACTCATTCATTTACTTTTGGAAGAGCTTTCACATGGTGAAGTTTCAGACCCATAGCTAATTACTCGCCTACTCAAAATGAGTAAATGCGAATTATCTCTAAAAGTATTGCAGATAGCCAATTTTTCTCAAATAACTCATTCATCTACTTTTGGAAGAGCTTTCACATGGTGAAGTTTCAGACCCATAGCTAATTACTCACCTACTCAAAATGAGTAAATGCGAATTCTCTCTAAAAGTATTGCAGATAGCCAATTTTTCTCAAATAACTCATTCATCTACTTTTGGGAGAGCTTTCACTTGGTGAAGTTTCAGACCCGTAGCTAATTACTCACCTACTCAAAATGAGTAAATGCGAATTCTCTCTAAAAGTATTGCAGATAGCCAATTTTTCTCAAATAACTCATTCACCTACTTTTGGAAGAGCTTTCACTTGGTGAAGTTTCAGACCCGTAGCTAATTACTCACCTACTCAAAATGAGTAAATGCTAATTATCTGTAAAAGTATTGCAGATAGCCAATTTTTCTCAAATAACTCATTGATCTACTTTTGGGAGAGCTTTCACTTGAAGTGTCAGACCTGTAGCTAATTTCTCACCTACTCAAAATGAGTAAATGCTAAATATCTCTAAAAGTATTGCAGATAGCCAATTTTTCTCAAATAACTCATTCATTTACTTTTGGAAGAGCTTTCACATGGTGAAGTTTCAGACCCATAGCTAATTACTCGCCTACTCAAAATGAGTAAATGCGAATTATCTCTAAAAGTATTGCAGATAGCCAATTTTTCTCAAATAACTCATTCATCTACTTTTGGGAGAGCTTTCACTTGGTGAAGTTTCAGACCCGTAGGTAATTACTCACCTACTCAAAATGAGTAAATGCGAATTATCTCTAAAAGAATTGCAGATACACAATTTTTCTCAAATAAGTCATTCATCTACTTTTGGGAGAGCTTTCACTTGGTGAAGTTTCACGCCCGTAGCTAATTACTCACCTACTCAAAATGAGTAAATGCAAATTATCTCTAAAAGTATTGCAGATAGCCAATTTTTCTCAAATAACTCATTCGTCTACTTTTGGAAGAGCTTTCACATGGTGAAGTTTCAGACCCATAGCTAATTTCTCACCTACTCAAAATGAGTAAATGCGAATTATCTCTAAAAGTATAGGAGATAGCCAATTTTTCTCAAATAACTCATTCATCTACTTTTGGGAAAGCTTTCACTTGGTGAAGTTTCAGACCTGTAGCTAATTTCTCACCTGCTCAAAATGAGTAAATATTAATTATCTCTAAAAATATTGCAGATAGCCAATTTTTCTCAAATAACTCATTCATCTTCTTTTGGAAGAGCTTTCACATTGTGAAGTTTCAGACCCGTAGCTACTTACTCGCCTACTCAAAATGAGTAAATGCGAATTCTCTCTAAAAGTATTGCAGATAGCCAATTTTTCTCAAATAACTCATTCATCTACTTTTGGAAGAGCTTTCACATGGCAAAGTTTCAGACCCATAGGTAATAACTCACCTACTCAAAATGCGTAAATGCGAATTATCTCTAAGAGTATTGCATATAGCCTATTTTTCTCAAATAACTCATTAACCTACTTTTGGGAGAGCTTTCACATGGTGAAGTTTCAGACCTGTAGCTAATTACTCACCTACTCAAAATGAGTAACTGTGAATTATCTCTAAAAGTATTGCAGCTAGCCAATTTTTCTCAAATAACTCATTCATGTACTTTTAGGAGAGCTTTCACTTGGTGAAGTTTCAGACCTGTAGCTAATTTCTCACCTACTCAAAATGAGTAAATGCTAAATATCTCTAAAAGTATTGCAGATAGCCAATTTTTTTCTCAAATAACTCATTCATCTACTTTTGGGAGAGCTTTCACTTGGTGAAGTGTCAGACCTGTAGCTAATTTCTCACCTACTCAAAATGAGTAAATGCTAAATATCTCGAAAAGTATTGCAGATAGCCAATTTTTCTCAAATAACTCATTCATTTACTTTTGGAAGAGCTTTCACATGGTGAAGTTTCAGACCCATAGCTAATTACTCGCCTACTCAAAATGAGTAAATGCGAATTCTCTCTAAAAGTATTGCAGATAGCCAATTTTTCTCAAATAACTCATTCATCTACTTTTGGGAGAGCTTTCACTTGGTGAAGTTTCAGACCCGTAGCTAATTACTCACCTACTCAAAATGAGTAAATGCTAATTATCTCTGAAAGTATTGCAGATAGCCAATTTTTCTCAAATTACTCATTCATCTACTTTTGGAAGAGCTTTCACATGGTGAAGTTTCAGACCCATAGCTAATTACTCACCTACTCAAAATGAGTAAATGCGAATTATCTCTAAAAGTATTGCAGATAGCCAATTTTTCTCAAATAACTCATTCACCTACTTTTGGAAGAGCTTTCACTTGGTGAAGTTTCAGACCCGTAGCTAATTACTCACCTACTCAAAATGAGTAAATGCTAATTATCTGTAAAAGTATTGCAGATAGCCAATTTTTCTCAAATAACTCATTCATCTACTTTTGGGAGAGCTTTCACTTGGTGAAGTGTCAGACCTGTAGCTAATTTCTCACCTACTCAAAATGAGTAAATGCTAAATATCTCTAAAAGTATTGCAGATAGCCAATTTTTCTCAAATAACTCATTCATTTACTTTTGGAAGAGCTTTCACATGGTGAAGTTTCAGACCCATAGCTAATTACTCGCCTACTCAAAATGAGTAAATGCGAATTATCTCTAAAAGTATTGCAGATAGCCAATTTTTCTCAAATAACTCATTCATCTACTTTTGGAAGAGCTTTCACATGGTGAAGTTTCAGACCCATAGCTAATTACTCACCTACTCAAAATGAGTAAATGCGAATTCTCTCTAAAAGTATTGCAGATAGCCAATTTTTCTCAAATAACTCATTCATCTACTTTTGGGAGAGCTTTCACTTGGTGAAGTTTCAGACCCGTAGCTAATTACTCACCTACTCAAAATGAGTAAATGCGAATTCTCTCTAAAAGTATTGCAGATAGCCAATTTTTCTCAAATAACTCATTCACCTACTTTTGGAAGAGCTTTCACTTGGTGAAGTTTCAGACCCGTAGCTAATTACTCACCTACTCAAAATGAGTAAATGCGAATTATCTGTAAAAGTATTGCAGATAGCCAATTTTTCTCAAATAACTCATTGATCTACTTTTGGGAGAGCTTTCACTTGAAGTGTCAGACCTGTAGCTAATTTCTCACCTACTCAAAATGAGTAAATGCTAAATATCTCTAAAAGTATTGCAGATAGCCAATTTTTCTCAAATAACTCATTCATTTACTTTTGGAAGAGCTTTCACATGGTGAAGTTTCAGACCCATAGCTAATTACTCGCCTACTTAAAATGAGTAAATGCGAATTATCTCTAAAAGTATTGCAGATAGCCAATTTTTCTCAAATAACTCATTCATCTACTTTTGGAAGAGCTTTCACATGGTGAAGTTTCAGACCCATAGCTAATTACTCGCCTACTCAAAATGAGTAAATGCGAATTCTCTCTAAAAGTATTGCAGATAGCCAATTTTTCTCAAATAACTCATTCATCTACTTTTGGGAGAGCTTTCACTTGGTGAAGTTTCAGACCCGTAGGTAATTACTCACCTACTCAAAATGAGTAAATGCGAATTATCTCTAAAAGAATTGCAGATACACAATTTTTCTCAAATAAGTCATTCATCTACTTTTGGGAGAGCTTTCACTTGGTGAAGTTTCACGCCCGTAGCTAATTACTCACCTACTCAAAATGAGTAAATGCAAATTATCTCTAAAAGTATTGCAGATAGCCAATTTTTCTCAAATAACTCATTCGTCTACTTTTGGAAGAGCTTTCACATGGTGAAGTTTCAGACCCATAGCTAATTTCTCACCTACTCAAAATGAGTAAATGCGAATTATCTCTAAAAGTATAGGAGATAGCCAATTTTTCTCAAATAACTCATTCATCTACTTTTGGGAAAGCTTTCACTTGGTGAAGTTTCAGACCTGTAGCTAATTTCTCACCTGCTCAAAATGAGTAAATATTAATTATCTCTAAAAATATTGCAGATAGCCAATTTTTCTCAAATAACTCATTCATCTACTTTTGGAAGAGCTTTCACATGGCAAAGTTTCAGACCCATAGGTAATAACTCACCTACTCAAAATGCGTAAATGCGAATTATCTCTAAGAGTATTGCATATAGCCTATTTTTCTCAAATAACTCATTCACCTACTTTTGGGAGAGCTTTCACATGGTGAAGTTTCAGACCTGTAGCTAATTACTCACCTACTCAAAATGAGTAACTGTGAATTATCTCTAAAAGTATTGCAGCTAGCCAATTTTTCTCAAATAACTCATTCATGTACTTTTAGGAGAGCTTTCACTTGGTGAAGTTTCAGACCTGTAGCTAATTACTCACCTACTCAAAATGAGTAAATGCGAATTATCTCTGAAAGTATTGCAGATAGTCAATTTTTCTCAAATAACTCATTCATCTACTTTTGGAAGAGCTGTCACATGGTGAAGTTTCAGACCCATAGCTAATTACTCACCTACTCAAAATGAGTAAATGAGAATTATCTCTAAAAGTATTGCAGATAGCCAATTTTTCTCAAATAACTCATTCATCTACTTTTGAAAGAGCTTTCACATGGTGAAGTTTCAGACCCGTAGGTAATTACTCACCTACTCAAAATGAGTAAATGCTAATTATCTCTAAAAGTATTGTGGGTACCCAATTTTTATCAAATAACTCATTCATCTACTTTTGGAAGAGCTTTCACATGGTGAAGTTCCAAACCTGTAGGTAACTACTCACCTACTCAAATGAGTAAATGCGAATTATCTCGAAAAGTATTGCAGATAGCCAGTATTTTTCAAATAACTCACTTCACCTATATTTTGGGAGAACTTTCAATTAGTGAATTTTCAGATCCATATCTAATTACTCACCTACTCAAAATGAGTAATTGCCTATTATCACTAAAAGTATTGCGGATAGCCAGTATTTCTCAAATAACTCATTCACCTACATTTTGGAGATATTTCACATGCTAAAGTTTTTTTATGAATTATTAAAATAATTTTTAATGCATTAAAATTAATGAAATCATGCAGTAAATCGATTATAACTTGAAAAGTATTGTATTTAGAGCATTTTGTTAAAATATGTTATTCACCTACTTTTTCCCACAGCAACAACATGGTGAGTAACTTGGGTGTCTATCTCAATAGATAAGTAAGTAATAGCTACTTTTGGATTTTTCACTAACTACCATCATGAGTGAAATCACTTGTAACTTGAAAACTATTGCATTTAGACCTTCAGGGTAGTACAAAAGTGTCCTATGCAAAGGGGAAAGATTTCAATTTTCACCACTTTTGGCGGCCATCTTGGATTTTAGCTGAAAAAAATGAAAAAGTGTGAATATCTCGAAAACCATAAGAGATAGAGCGATTTCGAGCGAATTTTTGACCTGCAAGGTAGTACAAGAATGTCCTGTGCAAAGGGGTAAAATTTCAATTTTCACCACTTTTGGCAGCCATCTTGGATTTTTGCGGAAAATGGAAAAGTGTGAATATCTCTAAAACCGTAAGAGATAGAGCGATTTCAAGCGAATTTTTGACCAGAAGGGTAGCACAAGAGTGTCCTGTGCAAAGGGGAAAAATATCGATTTTCGCCACTTTTGGCGGCCATTTTGGATTTTTGCGGAAAATAGAAAAGTGTCAATATCTCGAAAACCGTAAGAGATAGAGCGATTTCGAGCAAATTTTTGACCTGCAGGGTGGTACAAGAGTCTCCTGTGCAAAGGGGGAAAATTTCAATTTTCGCCACTTTTGGCGGCCATCTTAGATTTTTGCGGAAAATGAAAAAGTGTCAATATCTCAAAAACCGTAAGAGATCGAGCGATTTTGAGCGAATTTTTGACCCGCAGGGTGATACAAGAGTGTTCTGTCCAAAGGGGAAAAATTTCATTTTTCGCCACTTTCGGCGGCCATCTTGGATTTTTGCTGAAAATGAAAAAGTGTCAATATCTCAAAAACCGTAAGAGATCGAGCGATTTCGAGCGAATTTTTGACCCGCAGGGTGATACAAGAGTGTCCTGTCCAAAGGGGAAAAATTTCATTTTTCGCCACTTTCGGCGGCCATCTTGGATTTTTGCTGAAAATGGAAAAGTGTCAATATCTCAAAAAGCGTAACAGATAGAGCGATTTCAAGCGAATTTTCGACCTGCAGGATGGTACAACGGTGTCCTATGCAAAGGGGAAAAATTTCAATGTAGTATTTCTTCCCCTGCGGTACTCGGCGGGAGATACATACCGCGGCAGTGGTCTTGTTATTATGTGGCCTGTACAATTTGTTGATTTTTGTTCAAATAATCTACAGCAAATTTCAATTAAGCAGCATTTAGCCATAGTGAGAAGCATTTTATTGAAAACAACACATGGTAAAACCAATTGCTTTTGGTGATGTACTGATGGATTTGTATATTGAAATGTGTATTAGGTTGATACTAGTTTGAACTCCAATATGGTGACAGTCATTATAGATAAAATTAGATAATAAGAGTAAACAAGTGAGGGTTAGGGATAATTATGGATATTCTTCACAACATGTCATTTTGGTGAGCATAGAAAACAAAACAAAACAAAATGACATCAGCTGAATGACTTATTCAAATTGTCAGAATACAGCATACATAATGAAGTTCTTCAAATCAGTTTGGGATCATACTGTATAGAAATTGGACTACCAATATGATAACCATCGTAAAACCAGTTGTATTAGCAGAGGAAGTAATGATGTGCATTTTGTAATGCCACTCATGATATTGGTAATATTAAATTCCCATGTACTGCATGTTTTATTCAGGTCAGTTTGGAAACATGCTGGATGGCAAGTCCACAACTAACATGATGACATCGATGGTGGACGTGGGACTGGACGGGGATGAGGAGGAGGATGATGATGAGGAGTCCAAACTGCTCCAAAAAAAGAAAAAGGAGGAGGAGAATTTGCCTGTACATAGTACAACAGATCCTCAGGTGAGTGTGTAGTGGATCATCCCAACTGCTGAAAAAGAGAAATTGGAGAATGTACATGTACAGTACATCATTAACACCACAGATCCTAAATGAATGTGTATTGAATGATTAGAAACTAAAATCCTGGTCCTGTATTCAAGGACTGTCTGGACAGAGGTCCCAGCTTTAAAATCTGATAGAAAAGTGCCAAAAAAGGAAGGGAAAACTTAAGTTTATCCTGACCGCAGAGGTGAGACCAGGAATTACCTGATTTATCTGGGGATCTATCCTGACCATCCCTCACCTTGCCTGGGAATCCCCAGGACTTTAGAACTTGGACTATACAACTATAATACAATCTCAATATGACTAGATGGATTGCAGATTATGACATGACAGACAAGAGATTGTAAGCATATAGCAACTCGATCCATTTCATTATTTCAATCAAATTTGGAGCCAATAGGTCTGACCTGTTCAATATCAATAAGATTGGTCATAACGGCAATATGATTGGACATGTTGTTGATGGATAGGTCTGGAGTGAGTCTGGATTTCTGTGATGTAATTTAATAACATTTAGATATGTTGGGCTGAAGATCCTGACTTTGGGGGTCAGGAAGCCAAGTCATGACTTTTCCAAAAATATTAACATGTTTGATATTCTCAGAACTTTTACAGACCTTCATGATTTTGTTTCTTGACATATACGATTGCCGAAACTTTGGACACAACTTCAGAATTGTCAAGAATTTGGACCCAAGTCAAAAACATGGAACCACCAGTTAATATAGAGGATTAAATAACCATTCCTCTAATGCATTGCAATATTTGCCCAAGGTAAACACATACTGCATGTCCAGTGCTACAAAATTTAATGTGAAGGGCTTACCAGTACACAATACTATGGACCATTAGGTGAGTATATAAACTGGACACTGAGAACCTCCAGTAAATAATATACCAGCATATACAAATATAGATCTTCTGATAGATAAAATACCAGTACATAGTACCAACAGGATTACAGAATGGACATTGGATGAGAGCAGTTGTATACAATATCACAAACCCCAGGGTATGTGAATGTTATAGCAACAAGTATTTGTAATCTGTAGTTGTGCATAAATGCTGAATGAGCTTACTGCAGGTAACTGATTATATTTCAATTTCAGAATCTTCAGACTATATTTTTTTAAATCACATAATACTTTTTCAGCCTTTGCTTTCCATGGACAAGAACTACTCCTATCTAGATATAAAAGAGAAAAAGCCCTGTGTGTATGTTGTGGGTGTTTTTGAAGACCTCCGCAAACGTCTCTACCACAGCAATCTGATAGACATGGTCTTACATACACTGGTAAGTGGATTTTTTGTCTAGTTGCTGTTGTTATTGTTAAGTTGTGGAGTAATTTTTTTCTTGTAGCACTATTTTTTAACAAATTTTAAGAATGAATTTGTTCCTGTGGAACCTCAAGGGAACAGAAAATACAGATTATGGTAGATATTCAATATAAGGTTAAAGTTTTCTTGTTGAAGGGGGGAATTTTTATTCTGGGACAAATTCATATTAAACTGGTGTATTAAAAATATTATCTTTAAGACTAAACAAACCCAGGCTCAGGTATGGCATATCTGTTTGATAGCAAAATGCTCTTGAGAACCCTTAAACTCACAGAAGTATTCACACTTCAATATGTATATCAGTTTTTTGAGAATTTACCACGTATAAATTTTATAGCATCAAATTTTACAAGAGGAATGGGTTAAATGGTTTTTGACCTCTTCACTTTTGTGCTCTAAAATGTTTCAGCTGTATATATGTTTGAATATTACACAGGAAGATGGACTTGAGGATGTGAGGCAGATGTTGCGGGATAATCACCCGCAGACACACCGCAGGCTGCGTGGTGTCATGGAGGAATTGATCAAAAACATCGACCTCTATACAAGACAAGTTGGAGGGCTGGCCATTGGTTCAGGCTCTGGCAAAACCAAGCTTGACAAGCACAGACTTAAGATGTGCCGCAACACTATTGTGAGATCATATTGAATTGTCATGTAGTTGTTGTATTAAATACTATATCAGTTTATTAGATGTAAATAATTTGTATTATGCCATGTTGATGTGAACACCCTCTAAAGCATTGATTGTCCAAGAACTGATAGTCAATTAGCAAGATGGAATTCAGTGTTAAAAACTACTACGGAAATGATGATGGAAAGGCAAGCCTGAAAAGATGAATCTTTACTTTGTCTCTGAAAGAAGCCATGGTTGTTTGTAAGAATTGAATGGACAAGTAAAAATATTGTACCTTTGTTGAGAGTGTTATTGTGATATGTTTGATTCTATTCATATAATATTCATTTGGAGGAATAGGCGTCAGTGCAGACATGTTACTCCCTTGTTCCTCAGTCTTTTTCCTGTTTTATTTTTATTTATAAAATTTTTACAAAAAAATTCTTTTTCTAAATAGATCCCTCTGTTACATCCTTTAGTTTCCATCTTAAAACCCACCTTTTTAACTCAAGTTTCCCCACTTAGTACTCTTCCCTCCAGTCAGCCCTGGATTACTGACCTAGATTGTCTCTTGACTGTCCCTTTGAGCACTGCTTTTGTTAACCTAGCACATTGAGTTCGTTGTTGTGGGGGATATATTGTGCCTGTAAAGCAGTAAGAAAGATTAGGCTAGATTTTATTCAAAACTGTGTCTGTTGAAGTACATATAACTTACTTATTGATTTTTTAGCTTAGTTGACTTTCTGAGTTAACTTTTTTATAAAACATTCCATAATGTTCTTGTTCCATTCACAGGCATGTGAGTAGAGATGACTTAGTTATGCTCTTGCTGTTATTCTGTTGTTATCATCCAGGAGAAGGCCAGGAGTATAGCAGACAGTGTGAAAAGCAAGACCAACAAGGATAATGTAAAGGAAAAGTACAGGGAAGCAAAGGACATCACAAGGAAGATTAAACAGCTCTCCAAAGAGGTATTACTGGCAGCAATATCACTGTATTTGTACAAAATATGACCTGTTAAAAACTCCAGTGTACCAGATAGAAAATGAACCTGGTGTCAGATTTACAAAAGACCTCTTGAACATTGAGTTTTTTTTTATATTTCTCAGTCTTATGCAGATACTTTTTTCTCAGGTGGCATTCAGTAAAAGTAAACACTGAGTTTTGTCTTAAGTTTTGTATTTCTGTAAGACTGTTATGGAGAGGACATAAATTTCTCATCTGGTAATTGTGATTGTATGAAAGCTTGTAAGATTTTAACTGTCAAGTCAAAATTAGAGCTAAGTATGTATGTCTCAGGTAAGATCTCCTTTTGTAAATATTCATTGTAATTTGGGCAAAATCTCAACTCAGAAAACCATCTGACTTTGAGTTTTGGCTAAGAATTGAGATCATGGGTGAATCTGGCCCCAGGGCTGGTATTCATAAAAGTTGCTGAGACCAAATTTTGTCTCAAGTCTTAAGTTTTGGTCTCAAGTCTGAGACCATTTTTGGTCTCAAACTTGTTAGCTATTCGCAAAACAGTTGAGACCAAATTTAGTCTCAGATTTGGTCTCAAACTTAAGACTGGTACATAGTTGTCTTAAATATTTTGTTCAAAGTCTCAAGCTTATTTCATCTTAACTGAGATTCATATTTGTATTTTTTATGGCTTAACGTAAAGTAGGAATAATTTATAACATATATACTACTTGGCCTAAACTTTTGTAACAACTGATAGCACAAATTTTGGCTTCAAAAGTGCCTTACTTTGAGACAATTTTCAACAGAGTTTTCTGACTGCATAGCAACAAAGAAGTGGATCATGTGACATGCAAAATAAAAAACAATTGACACAATTTTCTATTTATTTTTTATTTTAATAGACAGTATAATTTTTGTTAAGAATTAAAACACGCAACAACTATTGATCTTTAAAAAATGTTGGATATATTTGGAAGTTAATGATTTGTTTACATTGGGAAGACTTGAGACTGGTCTCAGCTTGGTCTCAGCTGAGAACCTATTTGTGAATACAAAGTTGAGACTTGGTCTCAACTGAGACCAAATCTCAAAGCTGAGACTATTTTTTGTTTCAGACTTAAGATCTCTTTATGAATACGGCCCCAGGCCTCTTTTGGAATCAAAGAATTGAGCACAAGATAAAATAGCTCTCAAGAGAATCAATACCACCATTATAATCACTGTATTCTCTCCAAATGTGGCTTGAGGGTAATTTTTTATCAAAACTTTAGTAGATGAGACCAATTTTTTTTTTATTTAAATTAATTTTTTCTGTCAAATTTTTTCAATTAATTTTTTCAAATATCGATATTTTTTACTTGTTCTCCAACCAAAAGTCATTGTGATCACATCAAACTGTGTATGTTACAAGTAAAACAGTACTATGATTATGCATTTGTAAAAGTTTTATCACTCCTGTTCAGAAAATACATAATCTTCATCCTGTCAGTTAGGATTGTACTGACATGTCTACTTTCATAGTTTTTGTGTTATGTGATACCATCATTAATGACCAATGTTAACACTGTCTTCTTCACCACAGCCTCAGCAGTCTCTGCCTGATGTCTTTATTTGGCTGATCTGTGATAAGAAGCGTGTTGCCTACACACGCATACCTGCCAAGACACTGCTGGATGCCACAGATCCCAGCTTTAAGGGCAAAAACTGTGGCAAAATGCAGACATTATTCCTCAGGGTAAGGACATTTTCTTCTATTTTGTGCCATCTGAGTTCACTAATCAGGTACAGAAATATCAGTTTATACATCAAACTGTAGATGCAAAGCTTTCTTGGCATCTAATACAATAGCTTTTCCATGATTTAGGATAAATCATTAATTAGTTAGGACTCTCAGGAACACTGCAAGGTTTCTGATAGGCTGTTTTAATATGGTACTACCTTTAGCAGAGATGAAGAAACCCAGCTTTGAATACAATCTCTTCCAAAAGTTCAAGTGTATTGTTGCAGTCAACACTCACTCAATGACTGCCATAACTTCTTTATTTGTTTCTGCATCACAAATGTGGAGTTTTGAACTCATTGGAAAGAAAACGTGCTGGAGAAATTATAACGTTATTTAAAAATATTTTTATTCAAATGTAACGGATTACAACAATGGAGAAAGTGTAGATTTTTAAATACTTATTGAAAACCTTTTTGTCTTAAATTGAAGCAAAATAAAATTATGAAAATATACTAATGGACCAGTTGTAGATTTTAGTTAATTTTTTCCCGTAAAGAGTCATTATACAAATGTTAAATTGTTTTCATTCTTGCACATCCCATCAAAGCCTATGATGTGTGTGGTGAGTACAGTAGTAAAAAATTTTGTGTCATTTACACTCCAATCTATAATGTATGTGTGTCTTGTTTTTCATAGTACATTGAAACCCGTTGGTTGTTTGTGACCTAAATATTCTATTTGTGGGAAAGTTATGTAACCAGTGGTCAGTGGGTGCTTTATCATCTTATTATGGGAATGTTTGTAAAAGATTCAGTCATTTTTCAGCTCTTGTGGCCCATGTGGTGTATGCTGCTGAGTAACTCAGAATATTTGTACTTTCCTTAACAGAATGCCAGTCTATTTCAGGTTTGGTTCCCATTTGTACCCCAGTTGAATTAGGAATCATATGTCATTATTTCATTGAATTCAACAAATTGTGTGACTCGTCTTAGGATAGATGTCATTTTATTGCTTGTTTATCACCAATCTTAGCTTAAATAGCATAATTTGTGTGTCCAGTGTGATTTTTATAACTGTCATGGCTCTTGGTTTTGATGTCCCATAATAGATTTGGTTAGGACATATAATGAATTTCATTTACTTTATCTTCACACTTAACATGATTGTAAATCTCTTTTGGAACTCAGGTTGTAGGGTACATAAGAGTTGAATCTCAGGAAATTTAGTTTTAAATTTTTAAAAGGTATCAAATCATGAGTTTCAGAGCCATTGGAGCTGTAAATTTAGGTACCAATAGCTTCATCTTTGTTTGACCTTTTACGTCAATACAAGTTACCTTTATGATAACCATTTTCATCTAATAAGGCACAATGTATGGAATGTGATAGCCTAATGGTTGTTAGATAGAAAGACTCTTTATTAAATATGGGTTGTTCAATCTGGCCACATGTTGACAATTTACATTTAAATACCCCTTATATTGCAAGTAATCCCATTGAATTTGTACATGCTGCCTTTTTATCACATTACTATATAGCTGAGTTTCTTACTGATGAGATGAGACAACATCATCTGATCATGTGATTCCATGCACCTGATTGATTTGATTGGATAAAACAAAATACTACAGATGAAATTTTCAGAAAGTAATGAGCAAGAAGGTATAAAATGTCATCAAATAAGACTTTGAAAATTAGGTATGGGTTGCTAGCACCAGTATCTTGTTTTCATAACTATTTGACTGTTATACTGTGACAAACATAACAGACAGCATCCAAAATGGACAATAAAATGGACAATAAATCTGGAAAAAATATGACATTTTATAACAAAATACCCTTACCATTTCTTAACAGTAGCTATTTGTTGGAGCCGTCCAACCCAATGACCAACACAGAGATGCGAATTTAGGGTTGTATAACAACCTTAACCAAGCCATTGGGTTACAGTAGTCCATTCTCCTGTCAATTAGGTCACATGACCCCATTGTTTACTTTATTATTTTTGTTTGCCATCAAAAGTGAGGACGTCTTTGTCGAATTAGAGAAAATATTGTCAGGGTTTTCTTTATATTCTCAGAATGTAACATTTTATCCTATTCTTTTGAAGTCTTGTCTCTTTTTATAAAATCTCACTTTGTATTAGCGTATCTATTTGATTGGACTAACAGTGGAATAAACTTTTTGTATCTAGAAACAGTTTTGTTGAAATGGTGGCATTACGTGAGTGGGACATTAACATGATGCTACCAGCTCATTAAGACCCATTAAATCATATTAAGTTTTGCAGTAAGAACATATGAAAATGTCTTTTGGTGAATGGTTTCCAAATGCACTTGAGATATCCTTTTGATATAAATATATGTTTGAGGTGCACTAAAATCTGTCTTCTGTGATAATGTATGGTTATATGTATCACTGGTGTTTTGTACACAGGGAGAGTTGTTTGTTGCTGTTATACTACTTATTGCAAAACCTCCATTATCCAGACTTCTAGTATATCCAAATGTTTTATTCTATGAACGCAGAGGTCCTCAGTGGCCTAGTGGTTAGCAAGTTTGGCATCTAATCATAGGCTGTCACCTCTGTGGGTTCGAGTCCCACAAGTGGCAATTCTGAGGACCTGTCCCAATATGACCCTGGCTGTTGAACGGGACGTAAAACCCCAACTTTGACTTTATTCTATGAACGCAGTTCAACTCTGTCAAGTTATTGTTTTTATCCCAACAAATCCTTACTGTCCAAGTAAGTTCGGTTAATAGAGGTTCTTCGGTATAATTGTGTGCTGCTGTGTATTAACATCTATTATTACCGCAAGAGTTGTGTACTGGGTGGTGGTTGGGAGCAGTCCATGTCCACAGAGTGTTTTATGTAAATTGAAACATACTGTTATGTGCCAATCACACTAAAGGTCATAATTTGAGTGGCTCTAGATGGAAGAATAGAGGGAAGAATACTTTACCTCCTCTAAAACCAAGCTACACATCTGTAGCTACACATCTGTAGCTACAGCTTTGATATAGAAGAGAATCAGAATTGGGACAAAGATTGGTCACAGTTTGAGACAGAAAGCTCAAAGAAGAGATACAAAAAGGATACTATAAAGATATAGTAATGTTACAAAAAATGTTTAACTTACTGGAGACACAGAAAAGGATGAAATAACACAGAATTGAGAGGAAAGGCAGTGGAAGAGCAGGACTTAATACCATCTGCATCAGGAGGATAATTTGGATTGTTCAGAATCTCTGTGCATGTGGCCAGAAAAAATGGGGAATGTTGTATCATTCAAACTTCTCAGGCAGAATGAGAATGAATGAAGAGCTATATAAAACACTGATAAACATAGGCAATACTGCCTTTAGTGTGATTGGGGTAGAAGGAATAATTGGTAAGCTGGTATAGTAGATTGCGAGTATTTTTGTCACAAGATTTTCTGAAGGATTAAAGTGTTCTCTCCCTGGTAGTAGAAAGGAGGTAATAATCATTATTATATAAACTTTACCAATGTATATTACCTTTTACATCAAACAAAGTGATAGGTGACCAGATAAACAGAGAAAGTGTGAGAAATATGTTTTACATATGCGTATTGTAATGGGAGCAGGTAGGCACTAAATGACACTAATTAGAATTTGTATGTATACAGATGACAGGACTGCTTGGCAGTTCATTTATATTGTGGCTTACTAATCTTACAAAAATGTTATCTCAAGCACCTGTCTGCTGACCTGCACTACTTTTGCTTTTCTGGGAGGGTACGGGGGAGAGGGACATTGCGATTCAGCTGAGTTTACAAATTGTTACTTTGATATGTGATGAAATACTATGATGGGCATATATCAATACATCCAGCAATGCAATTAAAAAACTTGAGTTTAAGCTTGTATTTTTTACTTAATGGCAGATTACCGACTTTATTTTGAACATAATTTGATTGATAAATACTAATACCTTCTCTTTTAGGTTCCAGATATTGCATGGACCACCAAATATGTTAGTAAGTGGTTGAGGCTATGTCAGCGAATTCCTGCAGTATCAGGAAGGTGGTGGTTATCCACTTGCCTCATTTTCAGTCAGTGATTGCACTATGTTTTTTCCATAGATTGTGCCTTTTTAGGAACCACAATATCTTGTATTGGAATTATATGCATACTGCATAATGTTAATGTTATAACCTTACAATGTATTGCCCCACAGGCCATACATATGATAGTTCAGAGGTTTCACATGTTCTTGACAAATACTTTGTTGTTAATTTGTGAAGCCACTTAGTGTAAAATGAGACCCACTGTAGAGTTTCTGCAGATAATCAAATTTCTCTCTTCAGAAACCTGGTAAGAAGAATCAAGGATCCTCTGGCTGGGTGATGCAAGCCAAATTGGACATGTACCTCTGGTTGGGGATGAGAGACAGCAAGAATAAACACAAAGAATACATGGATGGCATCCCCAAAGGTTATGAATTCACCAACGCAATGAAGAAAGACCCACTTCCACCGAAATACCTCAACTTTACAGGTTAGAAATGTTTTGTACTTCTTACATAGTTTTATGTCCTCATATAAAACTAATTGGTGAGTTGATCAGTTAGATAATTTTTATACATTTAAGGATTCTAAATATGGCAATTTAACTGTTGCTGTTTATACTCACCATTGTAATTTTTTTTTTTGACAAATAACTTCACTAGTTTCCTATACAATGTCTTGACCAACTACCACTGTGCGGGCCCTAGAAACTGCCCACCTTGATATGACCTTATACAATTTTCGAAAAGCTGTGTTATCCTAACCTAATTCAAACTCTTGAAGATCATATAAATCAGTATCTTGATTTTCTTTTTCAGAATCCCACACCTTTGATCTTCGAGCCTATATCTTCCAAGCCAGAAACCTTCTTGGATCGGATGACACAGGCCTTTCTGATCCATTTGCTAGAGTGCTTATTTCTAACCAGTGTCAGTCTACAGAGCATATCAGTGAAACCCTCAGTCCAACCTATGACCAGACCTTGGTCTTTAAAGACATAGTCCTCTATGGTCCCATAGAACAGATTGTGGAAAATCCACCAACAGTCATAGTCGAGTTCTTTGATCATGATACCATTGGGAAGCCAGAGTTTCTTGGTCGGGCATCAGTCAAACCCAAAGTGAAGCCAGCAAGCTTAGCCTATGACTTACCTGATTTCCCTCCATGTCTGGCATGGTGGGATGTCTTCCGTGGGCCAAAGCAAGCTGGTGAAGTCTTGGCCTCCTTTGAACTTCTCCAGGGTACAGAAATCCCACCTCCGCCAGAAGCGGTACCTGTGAAAAACAAGGAGAAAGTGACCATTATGAACTTGCCCAGGTCCATCAAACCCACTGTTAGCAAGTACCGCCTGGAAGTGATGTTCTGGGGAGTCAGGGAGCTTAGGCGGATCCAACTGTTGTCAGTGGATCATCCTCGAGTGGACTTGGAATGTGCAGGCTCCGTGATATCATCCAAAAGATTGGAAAACATTGAAAGGAACTGTAACTTTGAACACGCAGTGACATTTATGGATGTGGACTTGCCTGACAATGAAAATTTCTGGCCACCAATTACCTTGAGAGTCATTGACTGCAGGAATTTTGGGCGTGAAGTGTTAGTCGGAGTTGCAACTATAAGTGAGTATAACTTTTAGTTGTAAATATTTTGTTAAATTTGGAGTGTCTTAACAAATGTATTCTATTGTCATTCTGTGCACTTATAGTGTAACATTGAGGTCAATCTTCTGAGTGTTTATGCTAGCAGATTTATTTATCTTTGTAAATTATACTAATTAAAGTAATAGATTGCTTTTTAATCACTCTGGCAAATGCCAAAGGAGTATTCTGATATGACACATTTGAAGGATTGGTGTTTTTTGTTAATTTTCTCTGTCAATTTTGTTTCATTCTTCAGAACTATGACCTATTTTTGCTCAAGTGTCAGTAACTTGTTCATTACGACTGCCATTTCCACATAGCTTGCCATGCAGAGTGTTTGTTTCAAATATTGTGGGACTGGTCTTTGACACTTCTATTTAATTCTCTGTGACACTTTATGTACACCAAATGCTCTCACCGGGATTGTTACCTCAAAGAACTGTATTCATACCAAGTTTTTTTGAATGAAGGGAAAAGTAAGGTTTGTCTATCCAAATACTTCACTGGAATCTGAACAAGAATACTGGTACTGCATTGATAATATTGTAACTGTTAGGGGGGGTGTTGGTGTGCAACGTCATGGTGTGACCTTGATTGGACCGTTGACCTTGCCGTAGTGACCTTGAGTTTGAAAATCTTGTTTGGGCTATATCTCTGAAACTGTAAGGTGTAGGAAGTTGATACTGTGTAGGGACATTGGTTAGGAGTTGTAGGTGTAAAACATCATGGTGTGACCTTGATTAGACCTTTGACCTTGCTGTAGTGACCTTGACCTATAAAATCTTGTCCAGCCTGTATCTCGGACACGGTAACTTGTAGGAAGTTGATAAGTGGTAGGAACATTGGTTGGGGGTTGTAGGTGTGCAACGTCATGGAATGATTTGATTTGACCTTTGACCTTGTCGTAGTGACCATGGACTTTAAAATCTTGTCTGGGCTAATTCTTGGATTCCATAAGATTTAGAAGGTTGACACTTGGTAGAGACATTGATTATGGGGTGTAGGTGTGCATCATGGTGTTATCTTTAACTTTGGCCCTGCCAAAGTGTGTTTAGCTGCCATATTTGAGACATCTTTCTCTTATGACAAAGATATATAGATTGCTACAACTGATTATTATATGTACTTTTACATAACTGTGCTATCTCCATTGACAGCTAGCTGTTCTCCAATTAATAACTTTTACATCTTCATAATTTTTAGATTACTGATTGATGCTGTCATCTTGCTATTAGATTGTCTTGTTTAAAAAACTTTATCTTTACATACCTTTTCTTTCTCTTGGATGTCATTTTCTCTACATAAACATTATTTGGACCTTTATATAACTGACAGTGCTCTGAAAGTATCCCAATGTTTGTACTCTTTCACTTCTATATCTCATGGTACTGAAAACTGTTTCCCCAGGCTGTGGGGTACGGGTATCTCTGATGCTATTTATGGTTAATTTTATAGCTTTGAATCTCAAGTATTTAGGGCACTGACTGGGGCAGGCACACCTATTACTTCAAAACAATGAATTGTAAAATTAGCTATGGACAAGCCTCAGCAGAACTTTTCTAGACTGATAAGGAGTTTCATCTTGGATGCCTTCTAGGACTTGAATCTATCTCTGGAATGTAACACAGTTGCTGCAGTAATTATATCAGTCCATCTTCTCACATTCTCATTCTGTTTATGCCAATTATTTATGTCAACCTTATCAAAAAGAGTATGTTATTTCATTGTTTACGTCTCACTGATTTTGACAAGTGATATGACCTGACCTTACACCTACCTTGTGATTTGGACTTCAATTATAAATACAGATTTTGAATGTTATTGACTATCTTTTCAAACAACTTATCACCTTAACTATTCTATTTGAGTTCATGCTAACTTACGTAAATTTTCCTGAACTCTGTGACCACCCAAACTGTAGAAATAATCATAGCAACTCCCTTTGTATTCAGAAGGAAACTAGCTCTTGACAGGACAACATCTCCTTCTCCCCATCTAAGTACTAGAGCTACTTTATATCTGTGTGCTATGTATTCATGTTTAGAGGTAAAAAGGATTTAGAACTTATCTATTCTTTGTCACAAATTCCATTCTTGTAATAATTTTGTGAAGATGTCTTTCCTGTGATAATATGTAGGAATGACATGCCTATTAGATTAATTAAGATGTGAAATCTTGTCCTATCCAAATTGTTTTGTTTTTACAAAGGATGTTTCTGTTTGTAGATCAAATATCAAAGTTTGTCACACCTTCGCCAGAAGAGCTTGATGAACAACAAAAAGAAAGAGAAGCCTCCAGGTTAAAGTCTCTTGCAGGAGTTGATCCAACAAAAGTTGGAGGTATGATACATAAAACAAATTGTGTCATTTGTTCAATGAAATAAATAAAGTAATATATTGTCACATTACAAAAGTTACACAAATAAAGATGGAGAGAGGGGCCTGATAGTTTTAAATTATCTAAAGCAGACGGATGAATTGGAAATTTTTTTCAAGGCGCTACTTTTGCACATCTTATTTTTGACTAGATTTTACTAACATATGTACACAGTTGATACAAATATCAAGTACACCTTTTACAATTATGGCTAGTCCTTTCAGCCAAATACTTAAAAACACCCAGTGTTTTTAATAAATAAATGGTATAAACATATGTCATGCAGTCATCTTCACTGCTGAAGGCAGGATGAACTGGTGTTTAAATCTTACAATCATGCCTGTTGACTGTCAAGTTGTTTGCAATTATTAACCAATTGCATTTGTCTGTTGGCCAGTTGTTGACATACCAGATGGTTATTTTATTTTCCCTTTGCACTTGATGAGAAAGTTTATGTAAAAAAAGATTTATCCATAACTTTTGCTCCTTTGATTTTCCCCTTTTGTGAAAGGTTAACAGACCAGCTCATTCATAACATCATATAGATTGCCTAAATTATGGCAGTACCTCTGCATGGGTCAGATATTTTATACTTTAAACAATCGGATAAATTTATATTTATGTTCAAGTCTATACTACAGACAGTATCCACCGATGTTTCATAACATAACTCATATTTTCATTGTAGCAAATGGAAGTGTGGTTACAGGTCCAGGAGATGTCATTGTAAATATGGAACCAGGTGCCGATGGAGTTAACCCCAGTGCAGTGCCTCCTGTTGCCATTCAACAGCCTGCAATGCCACCTGATGGACCTCCTGGCAAGGTAGTAAAACTCTATGTGACATCTATGTATCCCTGGTAGTAATCCCTCTGTATATATTTCCAGGTAATAGTATGCAGTAAAACTATGTTTTTAAGAGCCAAATAAAACAGAGTTAAATATTTAGAAAAAGAATTGATTACTGTTCTATTCTATTCTGTACTTTTATAGTGCTTTGTTACATTAAAAAATCATCATTCCATAGCCGTTGCCAAGTCCAATATCATGGAGACGCCGGATAGAGTATATGCTATTTCAGTAGTTCAGAAGTGTAGAATGTTGGTTTTGCCCGATCTTTTTCCAGCAGTTACCTACCCTTTGTAGTATCCACTAACACAAATAATTACTAATGTCAAGGCGGTATGTATATAAACTGAAGTGTGAAATAAACTATTCTTGTGATATAATTATGTCAAGTAAACAGTACTATTTACTTTGTGCAGGAAGAAGAAGTCAAACTGAAGCCAAAGAAAAAGAAGGACTTGATAGCTGACCTAGACTGGTGGAGCAAGTACTACATTACCAAGGAGGATTTTGACAAGGTAGGTGCCTAGAGACTTGTAGAACATGGATCAGTATCATCAAAGATATGCAGGTGGTCCATGACAAATTTACAGGGGTAGTAGAAAAATAAGATAAGCTTATTAAGCTACAAATTTGCGAAAAGGGGACTGAATGGCATATATATATACACGAATAAATGTACAACACTTTACACAATAGCAGTCTGCTTGCCACTGCTCGTTTGTACTTTGCATTGAACTTTACCTGAACAGACACAATAACAGGATATAAGACTGCTTGTCAATGTTTGGTATTTAACTATGCCAAAAGTGTTTGTCATTACTTGGTATGCAATTATATAAAATCAGTTAAAATGGTTAAGTTGTATGACACTGCATTTTAGTACTGCAGATGTATATGTCATACTGTGTCAGTAAACCTCACAAACATAAAATTAATCATTTCCTTTATGTTAGAGTTGTTGCACTAAAATCAAGTATAAGCAGAAACATAGCTAACATAAGCAGCTGTAGAGCTCTTTTAAAAAGCTTTTGTAGTTATTTTTATATACTGCATTCATTCCATGTTTTCTTAAAGGGAGTTCTTGTACCATACCTGTTGTACAGCTCTGCAAACTTACCTTGTGGTTTAAAACATTATTCTGACAATAGCATACTCTCAGCTCTGAATTCTTAATCCAGTAGCTCAGTAGTTGTCTAGTTTTAAAAACATTCACTGGGTTTAGTCTGCAATCATTTGTATGCATTGGGTTAATGACACCCAAAACTTTTATTCATTTGCCCTGTGAGTATCAATTTACAAACAAAGACATAGGTTTGTGGTCATATATATAAGATAGGTTTCTGTTATGTGTGAATAGCTACCAGATGTGGTTCTTAATGTAACCTTTTATTTTGAAGGGTACAAGTACCCAAGTATTGAAGGTGTATAAGTACCCAAGTATTGAAGGGGTATAAGTACCCAAGTATTGAGAGGGTATAAGTACCCAAGTATTAAAGGTGTATAAGTACCCAAGTATTAAAGGTGTATAAGTACCCAAGTATTGAAGGGGTATAAGTACCCAAGTATTGAAGGGGTATAAGTACCCAAGTATTAAAGGCCCACATTTTTTTGCTGGGCCTGCATATTGTGGTAATCTTTTAGTTGGAAATAAAGTTTAATTATAAATATGGGCAGAAAAGTATACATATGGTTTTAAAAGACAAAAAATAATGAATTTATAAATCGATGTAATTGTTTGTTACCTATAAAGTATCATCATTTCACACAAAAATATTTTGGGAAGATAGCAGAGTCTATTTGGTCTCTTTCATTAAGAAATTTATGATTCAAACGTCAGCATTTTGTGAAGCATTATGTTTTGTGAAACCTATCACTGATTTTCTGATTAAAATAAGAAGTCAAATAATTGTTGCAGAATGCAATTGTAGTTGCCTAAAAAGACTGCTGCAGGTGGCAAAGATAAGATTTAACTTGTCAGTTTTCATGATAGGTAAAAATATTTTGCTTATATAAAATCACACAAAAATTGTTTCAAGTTTTTGATTATTATATTTTTGAAAAATTCGACTTCTCTTTTCATTGAAGTATTCATTTTGTACAGAATTTTGAATGAATAATTCAATAAAATGATCTTCATTGTTCAGTAAAATTTCAATAGCTGCATGCAAAGTGAATGTGTATGCTTTTTATAACACACATATAACTTATCATACTTTAGTGCCAAATCTGACACTTTGATAGGCCAGAATCAGATAATTATATCAATCAGAGGTGAATGTGTATGCTTTTTATAACACACATATAACTTATCATACTTAAGTGCCAAATCTGACACTTTGATAGGCCAGAATCAGATAATTATATCAATCAGAGGGTTGGTTGTGACTGGGCAGGGGGCTGTATGACATTAATGGTCCTCCACTCTTTGCAGGATCTACCATCGCTCACCTCAGTTAAGATATAAATAGATTAAACTCTATGTGACTAAATTAACTACTCATGTCAAAGCAATTTCAAAGATTTTATATTCTGAAATTATAACAGTTGTTAACCAACTTTTCATCTTTGATGTCAAAGCAATTTCAAAGATTTTATATTCTGAAATTATAACAGTTGTTAACCAACTTTTCATCTTTGATTAAATACAACATTCAGTTATACAGAAGAAGCGCCAAGTTATTAGAGAGTCTTATTTCCTGAATCTCTTGATTCAAAGCTACTTGTTGCTACAGAGATGGCTGCACCCATATACAAGTTACCTACAATGCATTTTCCTATTATCTGTGAAAACAGATATGAAATGGAAGCCAGGTTTTACTTCAACATAAATCTAATAAATTGACATTCTGGAGTATAAGATATAGATGTACAAATTTAATGTGATTGCAGAGTTCATTTACACTGTGTATGTGTATAAAAATGTTTTATGCTTGATGTTTTCTCATCTTTTCAGAACAAGAAACGGGTATTGAATTCATTTTATTTACTCTCATTCTTTGTAGTACATATTTCTTAGATGTTGTTAATGGCAGCTATATATATATATTCTGCATGTGTTTGATTAATATTATTCAATAAGTCCTGCTGATATTGTATATTTTTACTTTTTTTCTTGGGTGTGCAGTTATGTTTTCACTTATATCTGTCCATCAGTTTGTTTATATTAGATCATTACACCATGGATTACTGCACTAAACAAGTACAAATCATTTCCAGAATTTCACTGGAAGTACTAGTGGTATATGTTTTTATGCCATATCTTGGATTAAAGTTCTGCAGAATTTAGTTTTATACCTGTTATGGATTAATTGCCATCAATTTTTTTGTTTTGGGGTGGTTTGCATGTAACCAACCTGCCTTTTAGATTGATGTGTTTGAAGTCCGTTCATCCATCTGTCCATCAACATTTTGATTTCTGGACTCTAACTCGAACATTCCTTCTATTGAATTGAAACTTAACAGGTGGTAGGGTATCACCTAGGCCAGGTTGCTTTCGAAATTGGTACCATTTGGAAAAACAAGATGGCCGCCATGGTGCCATCTTGAAATTCTGTTTCTGGACTAACTCGAAGACGCTTCTACTGATTGATTTGAAACTTGAAGTTGGTGCCATTTAAGAAAACAAGATGGCCGCCATGGCCACCATTTTGAAATTCCATTTCTGGACTCTAACTTGAAGATGCTTCTGTCATCTGACTTGAAACTTAACAAATTGGTAGGATACCACCTTGGTTGCTTTCACAATTGGTACCATTTGGAAAAACAAGATGGCCACCATCTTGAAATTCTGTTTGAAGACTGTAACTTGAAGATACTTCTGCTAGTAATCGATTTCAAACTTGACAAAGTGGAAAGACAGAACCCAGCACTATTTTGGTATGTCCAGGACCAGTAATGCAGCTATCGTGTTGCATACATCTGGCACACGTCCATTCTATAGACATGGCAAGTACTAGTTTGTGTTATCATCCCTGATACTGATTGTGTGAACCACCTTTTGGGGTCTACAACCCCAGTTTCTTGTTAAACATTTTATGTTCCATATCAGTGCATGAAAGTGGTGGTCAACATAATTACTTAGGAAAAGAAATGCAAAATTCACCACAGTATGTCCAATTTACCACTGGTTACACCCCTCCTTTAAGTAAGACAAACTCGTCAAAATTTGAGGGGGGATCACAGACCTAATGTAGTCACAAAAAATCAGAAATATGTTTATTTTCCCCACAAGTAACAGAAATAGAATGTTTTTTCCTTGCTGGTAAGTTTTGCTGTGCTGAATTTTACATTTCTGTCATCAAGGTTTAATAATTATCTTTTTTATTGGTATCTTCCTCTCAACTGCCTCTACTGGGATATGACCTAAGCATTTCTTGTGTCATGAAACCTACAGGATTTTAAAGAGAGATTACTCTTGGTAAAGGCCACATGGACTAGTACACTACTTTTCACTGTATTTATCATAATTTAAAGAAAATATGTATTTTTTTCCAAATTGAAATATATGTCTTACGGTACAATATTTTAATTTGATAACTGATCTAGTATTTTTTAATCTTTCCTTTGGAAAATTTACTAAGTCTTTGAATGTCTGTGAGGCTTGGTTTTATTTTCATCTATTCTGCAACTGTACTACACAAAAAACAGAGAATTGCACACTCAATGATTGTTACCATGTAATCTCAAGAACAAATTTAAAACAAGTGATAAATTGAAACTATTGAGTTAAACTACTTCGTGATTGTATCACTGATAAAGTTCTAGTTTATTTCTATATTTTTAAATGTATATAAATTTTCAACAATTTAAGGGCTATTGAGTTGCTCCACTCTGGCTTTCACTTTTTCAGGATATTATGGTTTTTGTACCATGCCTCATGCCATCCCTAAAATTTCTTGTCTGGCATGCTAAAAGTGAAATTACATAAATACTGTTGATTTGAGATCTGTACCATGCATGTGAATTTTATTTGATTTTGTTGGTATTGAAGGATCTGTGTATATTTTAGGGCATATTTTGGATGTGGT
This sequence comes from Sabellastarte sp. h YS-2021, assembly GCA_964017235.1. NCBI lineage: Eukaryota > Metazoa > Annelida > Polychaeta > Sabellida > Sabellidae > Sabellastarte > Sabellastarte sp. h YS-2021. Next base: position 147,713,247 of record OZ024928.1, read on the forward strand.
TATTGTGTATAGATTCTGTGTAGTTTTGGTGTGCAGAATTAATTAAATTGATCTTAATGTTGTGAAGAGCTATTTATTGCAGAAGGTGTCTTGCAAAATCTTGCCTTGGTTGACCTTCATTTGAATTTGTCACTGTAAGATTTTTCCAGGTATTAAATATTTTACATCATAAGTAAGATTGGATGCAGTTTCACCTTGGATTTTCTATTCTCCTTGACAAACTGACCTTCACAATACTGTCTGTGTCACATGTGAAAAACTCCATCATTGGTAACTTTTGTCCTAGTAATTATGAAGTGTAAATGATGCATGGTTTGACCTTGATTTTAACATTGACCCTCTTTGGGCATACAGTTTTCTCTGCTTTGTAAAATGCAAGTTATCACAGTCATATTTAAATGATAGTGCTTTCAGTTAATGTTCATTAATTATAAAGGTTGTGTCTTACTTTTAAACACTTATTGAAATAATATTGTCTTATTCATAAATGTCTATACTACTTTTTGAAAAAAACATGAAAAAAAAATGGTAACAGTATATTATAATTTTCATGAATATATTTCAATTCACTTTATAGATACATAGTTTTTACATGTTTTTTAGACATGTTTTATATGTCTAAAAGAAATAAATGTCAGAAATCAGAAAGATCAGGTCTCACTTAAAACATAGAGTATTTTGACAGGTTTCACTGGTATAACTTCAAAATACAAAAAATAACTTCAAAAATTAGAGATATCCTAATGTATCATTGTTACTTAAAAAGCAGTTGACATTGTTTAACAGGAGTAACAAGAGTAACATGTATCACACTTTGGTCATGAAAAATGAATCTTCTTTTAACATGTTTCACTCTTTAGTCATGACAAATGAATCATCTTGCAACATGTGCCACACTTTAGTCATGACAAATGAATCATCTTGCAACATTTACCACTCTTTAGTCATGACAAATGAATCATCTTGCAACATGTACCACACTTTAGTCATGACAAATGAATCATCTTGCAACATGTGCCACACTTTAGTTATGATAAATGAATCATCTTGCAACCTGTACCACACTTTAGTCATGATAAATGAATCATCTTGCAACATGTGCCACACTTTGGTCATGAAAAATTAATCATCTTGCAACATGTACCACTCTTTAGTCATGATAAATGAATCATCTTGCAACATTTACCACTCTTCAGTCATGACAAATGAATCATCTTGCAACATGTGCCACACTTTAGTCATGATAAATGAATCATCTTGCAACATGTGCCACACTTTAGTCATGATAAATTAATCATCTTGCAACATGTGCCACTCTTTAGTCATGACAAATGAATCATCTTGCAACATGTGCCACACTTTAGTTATGATAAATGAATCATCTTGCAACCTGTACCACTCTTCAGTCATGACAAATGAATCTTTTCTCTGCTACTTGTATACATATACTTACATGTTATTGGTGACTTTTAACAGGAAGAAAAGGAGGTTTGTATAACTATATATTCTGATGTGTATTTAAAATATTATCTAGTTTATATTGGTGAGAAATTAATAGCATGTTTTGGCCAAGATATATTAACTTAATAAAAGGAAGATGTGCTGCATCACTGGAATTTTCACCATTTAATCATATGCCATTATATTTAATAACTTTAATAGATGGTGCCAACTATGTATCTGCTTCATATTTTGTGTATTGATAGTTTACCTCCTCTGTCATCAGAAGGGTAAATTATCATAACAACATTTACCTTTTATTATCCACCACACCACGTATTGGACATAAATACTGTGAGCAACATACAGACTGGTACTATTTTTTTTTGTATTTCCCTGTGCCCCTGACCATGAATAATTGCAAATGTTACAAATGCACAAAGAAGTGCTGATTTTTTGTAACGATATTTCATTAATTCGTAAGCTACAAATTTGTTATATACATCATTATGAATGTATTTGACAGAGCTTCTGCTTGTTTTTGTTGCATTAAAATCAATGCACAAATGGCAGAAAAATCTCTTACAGTTTTATATTCAGTGGTGTCTATGGACACGCCTCACAGCCAATCCTTTCCATTCTTTTGGTAAATCTAGTCTTATTTTACTCATTATAAAAGGAAAATGGTGGATAATAAAGGTAAAACTTCTCTCATTAGACATGTAAGAAAAATATAAGATGAACAACATAATACTTACGGAAGAGTATTATGGCCAAGTAAAAAAAAATTTTTTTCAATTTAGTGAGATAGTATCTCAATTTTTTGAGATATTAAGTCAATTTTTTAGATATTAATTCAATTTTTCGAGATATTATGTCAATTTTTCGAGATACTAAGTCAATTTTTTGAGATATTATGTCACTTTTTTAGATAATTATCTCAATTTCTTGAGATATTAAGTCAATTTTTTGAGATATTATGTCAATTTTTGGAGATATTATGTCAATTTCTTGAGATATTAAGTCAATTTTTCGAGACACTAAGTCAATTTTTTGAGATAATTATCTCAATTTCTTGAGATATGAAGTCATAATATCTCGAAAATTTGACTTAATATCTCAAAAAATTGACATAATATCTCAAAAAATTGAGATAACTATCTCAAAAAATTGACTTAGTATCTCGAAAATTTGACGTAATATCTCAAAAAATTAAGATAACTATCTAAAAAAATTGACTTAATATCTCAAAAAATTGACGTAATATTAAAAAAATTAAGATAACTATCTAAAAAAATTGACTTAATATCTCAAAAAATTGACATAATATCTAAAAAAATTAAGATAACTATCTAAAAAAATTGACTTAGTATCTCAAAAATTGACTTAATATCTCAAAAAAATTGAGATAATTATCTCAAAAAAATTGACTTAGTATCCCGAAAAATTGACATAATATTTCAGAAAATTGACTTAATATATCAAAAAATTGAGATAGCTATCTCAAAAAATTGACTTAATATCTCAAGAGATTGAAATAACTATCTCAATAAATTGACTTAGTATCTCAATAAATTGACTTCATATCTCAAGAAATTGAGATAACTATCTAAAAACATTGACTTAGTATCTCAAAAAATTGAAATACTATCTCACTAAATTGAAAAAAACATTTTTTTACTTGGCCCTAATACTCTTCCATAAATACTAGTGCTCTCCACTTGCATTATATTCTCATCCCGATCATAATATATTTTTTTCGTACATGTCATTCAGGAAGATTTGCTATTATATTATTATATATTATATATGTATGTTTGTATAATTTGCTTTCTGCTTTATGAGAAGGGCAAATTATCCCAACTATGTGTTTCCTTAATTTATTTTTGTGTATGAATAATTTTCTTTCTGAATCATCAGAAGGGAAAATTATCATACCTATGTGTCTGTCATACAAGAAAATTAAAACATGAATCCAGTTTAAAAGATGTGGTAGAGTGATGTGATCAAAACAGCTTTTTATTTTCTTTGAAGTATTAAGGGGACAATGATTTTGGAGATTTTTTTTAACTGTGTGTTTTGATAAGGTGCCCATTATCTAGTCCAGATTATTGTACATTACAAATAATTCACCTTTTCATCAATAGCTTGACAATTAAGAAGTTTGTTTTAATTTTAGTATATCAGTTGAATTATCCAGTTCATTTGCCCAAAAAGTGTTCTGAGTTACAAACAGTTCTGAGTTGTAAACAATTTATTAGAGTCACTTTTATTCCTGCTATCCATTTTAGAGTAACAATTCCACAGAACAGAAGAAATACCAGAAACCAGTATAAACACATGGGCCAATATACAAAGGAAAATATATAAATAACCACTAATTAAGTATATTGAGATTTAGTTTAATTGGTTTGACAAAAATTTTTGAAACAATTCAGTAAAAGTGGTATTATTTCAAGGGGTCGTATCCAAAAGTTTGTGAGCTTTAAGTTCAGTACAGTATTCAAAAGTGTGCCTCACTGGGAAAATAATGCACACTATTACTTTAACCCCTTCGGAGTCTCATAAAGTGTGCATTACTTTCCCTGTAAGGCTGACTTTTTGCATGGCTTCAATTAAATATTGTATGTTTTATAAAGAACTACCTCGGTTATCTTATTTTCATATATTTCACTTTGTATGTTTTTCTTTTGTTTTCTTTGAAAGAAGAAAAAGACATCCTATGGTACACATGACCAATGTCTGAATGCAAATAATGCTGAGAAATGTATTTATCATGCAATTTTAAAAATCTGAGATATCAGTTTTCTAGATTTACTTTTTCATGACGTAATATTTTGCGGATACTTGAAGAACACTATAAAATGGTTACACAGACATACTTTATGAGTCTATTCCCTGCCCATGTGGATTGAGAGCTATTAAGTGCAGTCAAAAATTTATATTAAATTTACGGTACATTGCAATGGATTACCATGAAATTACAGAAAGTTGCCAAGATATTACAGAAAATTACAAGAATGTAATGCTGATTATAGACTAGACTAGAATAGAATGGAAACATTTATATAGCACAAAATTGATACACACACTCTAATGCGCTCAAGGTCAAAAAGGGAAAGTCCAAGGATGTATCAGGTTGAGATCTAAATTAGCGCCGCCATCAGGGGGAGATATACTATGGTGGAGGATATGCAAGTCTAAACAAATAGGTTTTAAGGTGGCTTTGGAAACCTGTTATTGTATGCTGTGTTCCTACCGATTGTGGGAGTCTGTTCCATTCAGTGGGGGAAGCCATTGCAAAATCTCACCTACCAATGGCCTTTCTAGGACAAACTGAGGAAAGAGATAGTCAATTTCCACGTGTGAGGCTACTCAACAGTTTTATAGAAAAGAAATTAAAGGAAATAATCAAGATAACTCCATTTTGGATGGAGTGTTCAGGAATGAGTTCCATGTATTACAAATTGTTGTTTTTAGCTTTACCTGACTAATGACTGGTAATAACAAGTAACATAACTTTGCCATGGAGTATTATATTTTAAAACACCATTTGGCATTTATAGGACCAGTACTTATCCATGTGCCAGGAGGCTGCTATAATAGATTCCTCGGCAGAATAGCATTCATACTTCACGATACACATGTACATGTAATAGGGTTTAACCATATTGATATGATATATACATACACTTGAAACTTGTGAATTTCATTCTCAGGAACCAGAAAATTATATAACCAGTAATTCTCAATATAAATCCATTTAAGGATCAAATATTTATTTCTACACAAACAAAATATCTACTTCAATGGGTTTGTACAGATATATTTGTGTTTATGTATCTACAAATAGGGATATACTGTATAACTCCATGATCTAAGCAAATTTATACAATGAATTTGCGGCTTAGATCACAAAGGCGGATTTTCATTGTATATCCTTGTATCATGATGGAATATTAATTTTAAAAATAATAAATTCACCTTCATCTGTGAAAAATTTTGCCATTTAATGGTCATTTGGGGCAAATAAAAAAGGTTGTTCCACCAAATGAGTCAGAGAGGTTAAAACAGCAAGAATATGACAATTTCCACTGTAGCTTTTAGCCAATCAGATTCATGGACTCAACCATGTTTTTTTTAGAATAATCTATGGATGATGGTCAAGGATTTTTATTTGCTCAGCCTTAGGAGTTGGATGAAATATTGGTGTTACATGGCTTACTTGTATATTGCAGTTGGATAAAAGCAAAGCTATAACTTTCAAAGTTCAATCTGTTTTGGTAACTCCAAAACATGGGAAGTTCATATGTGGTTGGAGTTTATGTTAAAGCATGCAAGTTAACATAAACTGTTTTGATTTTACTTCAACTTCTTGCCCTTGACAGGGTGACACTTTATCCCAGTAAGCATTTTTTAGTTTTGCAAATGTTTGGCGAAGGTTAAACAATGATGGGTATGAAATCCCTTTATAATAGAAGGTTTTCAAACGTTTTATATATACCGTTTATTAAATGTTTAAAGACAAATGTTAGAAAAACATAACAATAAACATAATAATGTCTCAAAAATATTATTTTGGCATTACTTAGCAATATTAACCTTAATTGGGGTTAGAGGTCAAATTCAATATGTTTTTAGGTTGTTTACTGATGAAAATATTATTTTTATGTCTAAAATTGTAAGATAGTGGCTAACATTTGTGTCCCCATTCAATTCTTACTTTTAGGCATTGGATGTGGGTCAATGTTGGGCAAAGTCCTCTAAAATTCCACTATTATTGCTCACCACAATCTTTGCAAATGTTTGAAGGTAAATGTTTAATAAGCATTCAGAAAATGTGAGTATATAAAAATGTTTGTGATAGAATGTTTTTCAAACATTTGACAGAAAACATTTCAAAAATGTTTCAAAATGATGGGTATAAAACCAGCTATTTTATAAATGTTTACATTTCCAGTCAAACCTAGTTTCATGAATTATATTCTAAACATTTAATAAATGTTTTTGGCAAAAACATTTGTATAGAGATGTTTATAAACCCTTTTTTTAACATTACAGTGTAAATGCTTACTTGGAAATTGTCAGTAAGTTCAAAAGATGGAGTTTAAAATGTTTGTAAATGTTTCAACCATTTTAAAACATTTTTATTGTTTTACTGGGGTGTATTTCCCTTTGAAACCAGATCCCACTTTGTCCAGGTTACTTGTGTTTTCTTTTCTTTTTTAAAACTGCAAGATACAGAAGAGTTATGTTTTGTAACAATCTTGCTTTGAGGCTATAAATGCCATAATCACTGGGGTGGTCATGGCTGTAAATAATTAGATCCTGTGATGTACAAGGAATTTACTGATAAGTTGTAACTGATATTGCTTTTATGTGTTATTTGTAAGCTGTCTAATATTTGCCATATGAGTATATTTAAACTATGCATGTATTTGTTGCTTTTTATTTTTCAACATTGGACCAGTTGGCTGTTGTGCATATTCCTCTATTTTTAAATTTTTTTTATTGTCAAACATCAGAAACACAGATCGTGTTTTTACTGGATAGAATATGACATAATTTTGAATAAAGAGCCAGTGTTTGCTTTGACATGTCGTCTTGTTTTGTGGTCTTGGCATTCTAGTTGATCTTGGAAGAACTCTGCTACTTTTTAGTCCACCATTAACTCCTGTTTACACGTTCATGAGATGAATGTCTCTGGGATAGATTTTATGGCTGTCACTAAGAAAACAATATAACATTTAAACTATGAGAGATTTCAACAGCAAAAGTATGACATTAAATATTACTTTTGCCATTTCTTGTTATCAATTTTTATGCCAACTTATTCACATTTTTCTTGACAAATTTTGTGTGACTTTTTTGACAAAAAGATGCAACAAAACTGTTTTATGTTTTATAAAAGTCCAGCCATTCAATTCCAACCCAATACAAGGATCAATGCTAATATTTCTTTGTGTAAATCTGTGCTATTTTGGATTACCACCAATGATAAATATGTAATGGGACTGATGTCAGATGCTTTTGCTGTGTAACATTTTTTTTAGCCTGCAGTCAATATTTTCAGTTAACATTTTATTTCTGACAGGAGACCAAGATGTTTATTTCAAGCGGGGGCTCAGACTGTAAGCCCCTGCTTGGCTTTGTTTTGGTAACAATTAAAAAATACTATTCATAAACAGTTCTTTAGTCACAGAATATACCTTATGTCATCAGTGTAAACCTTTTATTTGCTTGGTATGCTAGAGGACTCGCCACCCTATCTTTTTGGTAGGCTTTATGTCTAAATTAGGCCTCTGGCAGACAAAAATGTCTAAAATGCATTAAAATTCGTGAAATCATGCACTAAATCACTTATAACTTGAAAAGTGTTGCATTTAGAGCATTTTGTTAAAATATGTTATTCAGATACTTTTTTCATAGCTACAACATGGTGAGTAATTTGGGTGTCTGTCTCAATAGCTAAGTGAGTAATAGCTACTTTTGGGCTTTTCAGTAACTTCCATCATGAGTAAAATCACTTGTAACTTGAAAACTATTGCATTTACACAATTTTGTATAAATATGTTATTCAGCTATTTTTGGGTCAGCTATAACATAGTAAAATTTCAGACCTGTAGCTCATGGCATAGCTGAGTAATAGCTACTTTTAGGTTATCACTGTTGAGTAAATTACTTATAACTTCAAAAGTATTACATTTAGAGTATTTTGTTTCAGTATGTTATTCACCTATTTTTGAGTCAGCTATAACATAGTGAAGTTCCAGACCTGTGGCTCATTGCATAGCTGAGTAATAGCTACTTTGAAGTTCACACTGTTGAGTAAATCAGTTGTAATTGGAAAACTATTGCATTTACAGAAATTTGTGTAAATATGTTATTCAGCTACTTTTGGGTCAGCTATAACATAGTGAAATTACAGACCTGTAGCTCATGGCACAACTGAGCAATAGCTATTTTCAGGTACTGACTGTTGAGTAAATGACTTGTAACTTGAAAAATATTGCATTTGGAGTATTTTGTTAAAATATGTTGTTCACCTCCTTTTGGGTCAGCTATAACATAGTGAAATTACAGACTTATAGCTCATGGCATAGCTGAGCAATAGCTATTTTCAGGGTCTCACTATTGAGTAAATCAGTTGTAACTTGAAAACTATTGCATTTACAGTATTTTGCTTAAATATGTTGTTCACCTAATTTTGGGTCAGCTATAACATAGAAAAAATTCAGACATGTAGCTCATTGCATAGCTGAGTAATAGCTACTTTGAGGTTATCACTGTTGAGTAAATCAGTTATAACATGAAAACTATTACATTTACAGTATTTTGTTTAAATATGTTATTCACATAATTTTTGGTCAGCTATAACAGAGTGAAATTGCAGACCTCTATGTCATGGCATAGCTTACCAATATCTACTTTCAGGTTCTCACTGTTGAGTAAATCATTGTATCCACTGGATAGCCGCAGTGTGTAGAGAGATTTCACCATTACCGCTCTAACGAAAAAAATATAGCTAGCCTTCTCAAGTTTGCAAGGTATATTACAGGGTGCACCACAGTATTCTATTGGTAGGCTTTATGTCTAAATTAGGCCTGTGGCTAAATTACTTGCCTACTAAAAATGAGTAATTCTGCATTTTCTCTAAAAGTATTGCAGATAGCAAATTTTTCTTAAATAACTCATTCACCTACTTTTGGGAGAGCTTTCACATGCTGAAGTTCCAGACCTGTAGGTAATTACTCACCTACTCAAAATGAGTAAATGCGAATTATCTCTAAAAGTATAGGAGATAGCCAATTTTTCTCAAATAACTCATTCACCTACTTTTGGGAGAGCTTTCACTTGGTGAAGTTTCAGACCCGTAGGTAATTACTCACCTACTGAAAATGAGTAAATGCAAATTATCTCTAAAAGTATTCCAGATAGCCAATTTTTGTCAAATAACTCCTTCACCTACTTTTGGGAGACCTTTCACTTGGTGAAGTTTCAGACCTGTAGCTAATTATTCACCTACTCAAAATGAGTAAATGCTAATTATCTCTAAAAGTATTGCAGATATCCAATTTTTATCAAATAACTCATTCATCTACTTTTGGGAGAGCTTTCACATGGTGAAGTTTCAGACCCATAGCTAATTATTCACCTACTCAAAATGAGTAAATGCAAATTATCTCTAAAAGTATTCCAGATAGCCAATTTTTGTCAAATAACTCCTTCACCTACTTTTGGGAGACCTTTCACTTGGTGAAGTTTCAGACCTGTAGCTAATTATTCACCTACTCAAAATGAGTAAATACTAATTACCTCTAAAAGTATTGCAGATAGCCAATTTTTATCAAATAACTCATTCATCTACTTTTGGGACAGCTTTCACATGGTGAAGTTCCAGACCCGTAGGTAATTACTCACCTACTGAAAATGAGTAAATTCGAATTATCTCTAAAAGTATTGTAGATAGCCAATTTTTCTCAAATAACTCATTCGCCTACTTTTGAGAGAGCTTGCACTTGGTGAAGTTTCAGACCTGTAGCTAATTATTCACCTACTCAAAATGAGTAAATGCGAATTATCTCTAGAAGTATTGCAGATAGCCAGTATTTCTCAAATAACTCATTAATATGAAAACAACTTATAGGAAGTCATGGGCTGCAAATCTTTTCATGTGGTCAGATTTGACCTTGGGGCCCTCCTGCTTATTATTGGTCCTAGAGGTTTGCAGTGTTCATTTTACTACGTGTTTCCGCGTCTTTTGTCGCTATACTGGGGCGAAAAGACGCGTACACGTTACGATCCCGAGTCACGGTGACTCATAAATCTTGCATTATCGCCCACGTTTTCGCTGTAAATATTGGGAAAATTAGACGAATTTTGTTTAAAAATCAAATAAAAGGACACATATATTGTCTTTTTAACCCAATTCCTCCATGTTTCCTTGCTTCTAAATGCCTTAATTTGATTGGTTGAGCGGAAACGGCACTGTCCAATCATACTTTGTTTAACAAAAATTCAGTATTTATCAACAGAAAACACGTTTATAGTAAGTGATTTAAACTCAACAGTAGCTGTAAATTTCCACTTTTTTCATAGTTTTGTTAAATATATATAGAAATAAATATCTATTGCACAACAAGATTTTATTATCCAGCTTTTTAATATTTTCACTTTTTAAAGTTTATTTTTGCATAATGCACTCTTACAAGTGACTTCAAAGACAATTGTTAACGGGTAACAACAAACCTTTTAAACTACTGTGGGACAAACTTGAAAAGTTGCATCTATGTTAATAACAAACTTTCGGCTGGAAAAAAGTTAAATAATAATTTAACTTAAACTTTACATGGTATGTTATTGCTTTAAAACCAGTTTGTTTTTGTTTTTTTCAAAAAGTGGCGAATTTATATCCATTTACATAAATAAATGTCCGGAGTTTTTTTGTATGAAATAAAAACATCTCCCTGAGTGAACCTATGTCAAGGTGAGTTAATTTTTTTTTCTAGTTTTAGATACAGCAGGGTTGGACCATATTTATTGAAACAAAAAAAAAAACAACAAAAAAAAAATGAAAAAAAAAATCAGTAAAAAATACTTTAATTATTGCAAATCATGTACATCATAGGAAATCTTGTACATCATGCTGACTACAAATATGTCTTGAATTGAAATAAATTTTTGTTCAAAGTGAGTAGACTTGAATTTGATTTAGTATTGCAAATTCACTTTGAAGATAGACTAATCGTACTTTTTTTTCTCCTCTCTCCTATTTAAGTCAATTTGCTCAACTGTAAAGTTAGTTTTTGTCATTTGACTCATCGCATTTACTAAATGTCCCACCAAAATTTAGTAAAGGAGTCATTTGACTCAAGTAGCTCCAACTCTAGAATGAACACTGGGTTTGCAATGTGAAAACGACTTATAGGAAATCATGGGCTGCGAATCTTTTGATGTGGTCAGACTTCACCTTGGGCCCCTGCTACAGGGTCAAATAAGGGTAGCCAAACTTAAAAGTGCTTTCAGCTTGCTTATTAACGAAAAATGCTGTTTATCTTCTAAACTATGTTAGTTGGCCTTTGTCGGTGGATACATCCAGCATCTGGCGACAGATGCATCCTTAGTCTAGTTGATTTTGAGATCATCACACCACTGCATACACTTATTTTTTATGTGATAACTTAATAAGTATTTTATGTAAAGCTTTCAAATTTGATTTGTAATTATATATCAGCAAGTCGCCTGTTTATTGGTGTCTCTGACCTTCAATTTCAAAGTAAATGATAGCCTAGAGAATGTCAATTATTGGCTTTCTTTTCACATTTTCTTGGTTGATACCCATGCATTGTAGCTTGGGTCATGTTTCAATTAAAGTGTATAATAAAGATGTATTTTTCCTATTAATCTACAAATATTTGACCTTGAACATCATAGTTAATGTCAAACAGAGAGTGTAAAAGTCCCCCAGCTTGGCCCTTTTAACCATGCTGTGGTATATTTCAGCTTGTAGTTCTGGATGCTATTCAAATTTGCAATGGAGCTTCAGAAAACTGTGAAGTATTCATATCCAGTATATCCCTTTTAATGATCGAAATGGTTTGGAATGTGAAACAAATTCTATAAAATCCTGAGCTCTAAGTGTTTTGATGTGGTTAGATTTTACCTGGTGCTGAATAACTAAAGGTCAAATATGGATGGTGAAAGTTAAAATTGCCTGTACCTCACTTATTATTTGTCATATAGATTTGGTATATGATATTTGTCAGATTTGACCTATGGGGTCTCTGAGGTCCAATAACATTACCATACCTTAAATCTCACAAATGTGAACTCTTCGTATATTGAAGTGAATTTTTTCCTGTCTATATATATATGCATAAAATTAATCATCATTTCCTAATATAGAAAAAGCTCTGATTGAAATGTTCTTTTATGTCATCATCACTACAAAAAGCTCATTTAATGGTCTTTTAATCTCAATTTCATTGTGATTTCTTTATCAAAATACATGACATGAAACAATTGAAAGACCAGTTTGATTACCTTAAGAACTGTTATTTTTAGGAAAGATTGACTTATATGTAACACTGGTCTTCTTCATGTTTAAATCTAAACCAAAATATTGGAAATTAACACTATTTTTGTGTTTATTTCAGGCAATAAAAGAAAGAGAAAAGCACAGAAAGACAGGTATGTAACAGAGATGTATAATGTTAAAATAACAGTCACAACAGAGTTCTTGTAAATATCCAACTCAGAGTTAAAGAAATAATAACAATGTATCAAGTAATTAAATTGTGAAACATAAATAGTGTTTATAGAAACACCAAATGGAGTTATAACTTATAAGTCATTTTTATGATACAGATCATAATCATATTCTTGTCCCTGCCTTAAGTGGTAAAGGTGGAAGTTGGCTGCTGATTTGGTGTTGTTTGCATTGCCAAATCTTGACTCACTAGTATCCGGTGTTTACCTCCACTCTTTTAACTCTCCATGATGATATGATCATTTTACCTTAACCTATCATGAAAGGACCAGTTTACCTACATCTCTTCAACTGTGCATTAGGATGGGACCAATTTCCTCCAGCCTTTTAATTATCCATCATGGTGTCAACAATTTAACTCCCCTCCTGTAAATTACCCAATCTAGACCAACTGGTAAGTATTGCTTTCTTTTACACTTAAAACTACCCATCATGATACCACTTATACAATGTGTTGAAAGTGACGTTAACCCCAAATAAATCAAACAAATCATGGTATGACCAATTGCCTCTATCCATTCAACTATCTATCATTATATGTGACTAGTGTACCTCCACTACTTCAACTACCCATCATGATATGACCAGTTTACCTCTACTACTTCAACTACCCATAATAGTATGAGCAATTTTCTTCCATCATTTAAACTACCCATCATGGTTTGACCAGTGTACCAAGTCCATACCTCAATATACCCATCATTGTTTGACCCAATATATACTTTTGATGACAGTGTTAAAACCATGAACATAAAATACAGTGGTTTCCACCACCACTGAACAATTTGTTAAAATGTGACATTTACAATGTTTTGTGAATTAAACTTTTACAAAACCAAGATGTATGAAAAATATTACTCCAATGTAACCCTGTCTGTAAACAGCTGAGCCCTCTGATGATGAGCTACTTGCTGATGCAGATTATCGAGGTATCATTTCATCTGCTGCATGTCCTCTAATACAAACTGAAATCTCACTCAAAACTTTAACAAAGTCTCACTGAAAAAAGTTGTCTTTATATTGTATAATTTGCTAACTCGTAAAGAATAAAAAAACAATATTAACTGTTAGTATGAGGAACCACCACAGGGAAACAAAGTCCTCTTTATTTCCTTTTATTATCCTGATACTCGTATTTTCATATAACTTGGAATTGATGTGAAGATTAAACAGTGACCATTTTTATTCCATGTAATATTTTATCAAGTATGATAAGACTATAGAACTAAAGTAAGTAAATAATCATGAAAGCATGAGAGTAAGATTTTGTAAAATAAGCAAAATAACTGTTTGAGTAATTAAATGCACATTTTTCTTGAGATTTGAACCTTATGGCATTAGTTAATTCTTTTAAAAATAAATTCTGGGTATCCTACTTCATTTAAGACTTGTTTTTGCTTTGATGCCAGATTACTTTGTGCAAAAAAAGTGATTTGTCAGTAAAAGTGTTATTTATATCTTTCAGTGAAAAGTTTTGAGTGTGATTTCACTTGCTCGCAACCACTTTCATGCAGCAATATGCACTGAATTCACTAATATGCAGAGTTATGTTTCACAGGGCGATGGCTTTCTTAGTTAACATGTACTTTCTTTGTTACTTACATAATTTAACCATATTTTTCAGTAGATGCTAACACAGTAGAGTTTCATAAGAATTTTTGTGTTCAGCCAGGCTTCTACAATTTAGTATTTCTAATATCTATATAGTATAGATTTTTACTATCTTGTAGTTATATTTTTACCCCTGAAGACCTAACTTACTTAGTGGCAGTGGGACAAATTAACTCCAGGGTGATTATATGTCAGTCAGCATTTAACATCTCCAATCTAATCTTATCATACTTCTATAGCACTTAATTGCTGTACTGGGAGATTCTAAGCATAATCAAAATTCTATTCATTAAACATGGAAGGTACGTGGTTATCCAGTGACACCTGGGGCCGTATTCACGAAAGATCTTAGCCAAGTCTTAGGCTTAAGTTGGCTATATTTTTATACAAAAGTTAAGCCCAAGACTTGGCTAAGACCTTTTGTGAATACGGCCCCAGGAAAAAATTCAGATAGAGAGGCCCACCTGAATAAGTAAGTTTTCAGACCTTTCCTGAAAGATGTCCAAGAGGAAGCACAAGAGATATTGGGGGCAGTTCATTTCAAAGACTTGAAACAGTGTAACAAAGGTGTCATTCAGATGTTTTTTTTTTCACTTTTTGCCCTTTATGTTTGTTTGACTTCCCCTGAGACCTGAATACTAAAAAAACTTCCTTGTATATTAGTACAATAATGTAATTTTATAGGGCAATATGCTGTAGAAATGGACCGCCATCAATGATTATCAGCCTGACACATCCATTAGTGCCCGAGGCTTGCCAAGGGCACTAATGGATGTGAAAGGCCGATAATTACATTATTACTATTATTATTAGCTGAATTTTATATATGGTTGTCTGTGATATTCTTGTGTCATTGGAGTTTTCGTGCAATAGTGATTATATCACCTGTACTTAGGGTTAAGACTGTACATTACTCATATATTATTGTTTTGGTGAAAAATACATTTATAAGTAATCAATTATATTAATATATAAACAATAATTTCAAATAAGACTTGTCAAAAAATATATTGTTGTGACATCATATAAGTAGAGGCTAATAAAAATACGTCATCATGACATTTTGTTTTGAAATTGTTCTGGGATGGGTTATTTTTCCTGTAGACAAGTGGCGTTTTTTTCATAATAACCAGTTAACCTATACAAATATTCTTTATATTATTGAAAAGATATTTTTATACTACTTTTTCTCGTTTTTGTTTGATCAAAATCCGTGCAGTAATAATTGAGATATTGTAAGTTACAAATTTCAAGTGAGAGTACAATATTTGTAAACATTACTTGGTGACGTCAGAACCCAGTCAATAATACTCATTATTGGACCGAGGACCAGCTAGCAATAAAATACTGTGTTTTCAAAGACTTGATTCTGCACTAATAATCTCCTAGTAATGCACGTTCAGCTAGTAATAATATATAATAATAATAATGCTAGAAATATGAACATAGTGCAAAATTGATGAAAATCCTCTAATGTGCTAGAATTCAAAAAGGGGGAGTCCAGAACCAGGTAGAGGAATCAACACTTTTATTAGAATTATTCTTTAAACATTTTATGCATGACTATGGAGTTTTTAATGGAAACTAGTTTCTATGTAAGTGTTAATACTAAACAAGATCCTGAAGGAACTAAGTCAACATTTTTGTATTCTCCAGCAAGTACCCTTCACTAGAGAGTTAATCCATTTAAATTACACTCACTAGAGAGTTGATATTTCTGACATATTTTAAAACATTTAAATCAAACCATAGGGAGATATCACAAGTTATTTGAAAGGCCATGTTCATATGTTGGAGCAAAAGAGCATCCATGTTGTCTTCATGTAAAATGTGGATACTAAGAGTCTTTTTGTTGCATATAGAGTAGTGTGTTAAAGAAGGAAGTATTAGAAGTCGGGAAGAATATCAACAGCTTAAATGTTGTATATTTTCAATAATACATTGTACGTCATTCAAATTCATTCTATTTTTGACCATATTTAAAATAGTAAAAGTACTGATACACATGACTGCTAGAAAATAAATAAGAAAGGCTTAAGATTTTATATTTTATTTGCATAATATGTCGGGAGTTTTTGACTGTTAATTGTATATTTAAAGTTTTATCATGGCAGTGTTCCAAAAGGCTCTGGGACTGTAAAATGACTAAAGGTAATGGAACCCCATTCTAGGGATATAAGGGGCTTTTACCTTGTGAAAATATAAAAGGTGGTACATAAGCCTCAGTACTTCGATGAGACAATGTAAAAGTTGTTACACTATGGGAAATTTGCGATTGAGGGAAGCCCCTTTATTTTCCTTAAATTATGAAATTTTTTTTTCTTTTTTTTAAGTTATGGAAAAATTGTTATCAATTTATTTGTTGATATTTTAGGCCATTTTTTAAAATCTAGTGCAAAAGTTAAACTTGACCAATTTAACAAATAATATGTTTCTGTCTTTCTGTGATTGTGGGTTTGAATCCAGCTGAAGGTAACATGCAGGAAATACTGCTGATCTGTTCCAGTATGACTCTCGTAGCTGAAAGTGACCTAAACCTCCAAATCAGACCATTCACTACATCCATACTTTGTGTGCCTCTGTAGACTTTTTCCCAGACATGCTGGACTATGAGGAGCTAGACCAGGACCAGCTCCAGGAGCTCAGAGAGCTGGCCATACAGAAACGCAAGGAGGAGGAGGCTGCCATGGAAAAGAAGAAAAAGAAGAAATTCAAGATGAAAGGTGCAACAAAAAAGCTCAAGAATTTAAAGGTAAAGTAGAAAGCACTTGTAACTAATAGACCTCTTCTATATATTTGTATTATCTTAACCAAATCTCAACATGTTGAAATGACAGGTGATGGCTTTATGTGAAATATAGATGCTATTTAACAGAAAACTGTTATATGTCAGAGTAATCAAAGATAAAATGTTGGGCTGAATGAGGGGAGCTTTGAATTATGAGGTTTAGAAGATGTGTAAAATGTAATATAGCTGTTGTTGCTGTAGTCTTCCCTGTGATTCTAGCATGATAAAAAAAACACATTTTATAGGTAGAATATTGTGGTATATTCAGTTTTCAGTGGCTTTCTGTCAGGCTTTTCATTCTTTTAGCTTTTAAATGAAAAGTACAGTTGTGCATTACATTATATGTCAAATGGATTTTCTTATAAACCAACATTGTATGGTTAAGGTCTGTTAAATACAGTAGGAGGTCTCAATGGCGGGGTGGTTAATTTCTCCTCTGTGATCTTGTGTTCCAATTCAGCACTCCCAATGAACATTTCATACATTGATAAACATTGATGAACATACACTTTAAAACATTGATATTTCGTTTAAAAATAAAAACAGGTAAAATGTTTGGATTCAAATGCTTATCCATGTTTTTCATGCAACAGTTATCGATGTTCGCATTATTAATTAACATTGTTAAATGTTGGTAATTTAATATTTTTGAATGTTGATGTATTTAACTTGTTTCTAATGTTTAGTAACATTTATTAATGTAAGTGTATTATCAATGCTAGTTTCATAAAAGTTTATTAACTGGACAACATGTGGGATTCACTGAGTACTTGTTCTGATTACCTTAGCTGTTGAAAGAGACATTAATCTTTGACTTTTGACCTTTGACCTAGATCTAGTAGATTAAGTAACCTCTAAGACTCTGATGTGTTATTCAGTAGCTGTATATTTAACAGCGTATCTGTTTACATACCAAGTCTTTGTGTTTAAATCCACCAAAACGTGGGTTAGTCATTGATTAGATCCAGAATCATGTTTCAGAAGTCATCTTAATATGACTTCTCATTTCAGACAAGCCTATTTTCTCCTATACATAAATGCTATTTTGGTTAATGTGTCATATATTAAATTCACTTCTTGAAAATTAGCACTTCAGAAAATATGTTTCTCATCAATGAAGTCCTCTGTCAGTGTTTCTGTTGCAGCTCTTTTTTATCATTCAAGCTCACCACTCTGCCATTCTTCTGTCATTGTTGTCATAGGGCCGTATGAATGAAGCCTTCAGTAAGGATGATGAGGATGAGCCAGAGGTTGTACAGGAAGATGATATGGAGGACAAGAGTCATATCCAGCGGTTTCAGGTATGGCAGGAGTCATCTGATCACACCTGTATTACAAGGCGCTTGTTTCTGTACAGAATCTATCGTCCCCAAAACTTTTTCCCAAATCATATAGCCAGTAAACTAGAATGGTGTAAATTCATCTTGTCTGTTCAGACTTTTATCATCCACTATAAACTGTATTTGAACAGAATACTGGGAAATGAAGACTGCTGAATATTGTATTTATTCACCAGTGTCACCTTCTATGGATGATTAGGATTATAAATTTGTCAACAAGTGCCGCCTTTCCATTAATATATTCTTTAACTATAACACTATACATATGATGGTTACCTCATTAAATAGTACTTTGATGGAACTTCTGTTTTTTGCTGTGTTAAATTGTATGCAAAAATGGCAAAGAAATCTCAAAAAATCACATTTTTTTAATGATGCCCACAACTATGAATATGTGCCACTTCATTTTTTTTGGGATAAATAAAGGTTTATTTTACTTATTATTGAAGCAAACTGGTGGATAATAAAGGTACTACAACCCCCTTGGTGCATATTTTTAAATTTTCAGACTCTGTAGTGATTTGCCTCCTGTTGTGGTAAAATTTTAAAATATGCACCACTCCTGTCGTATAACCCAATTTCTGTTTTGTTCTATAGAACTTATGGCACATAATACAAATCACTGTCCAAAATCATTGGACAAGCATGAGGCATTGACCACAGAAACTAAAGCAACCAATGCAGCACTGTAAAGGAAGGACTAGGAAATGAGCTGACTTCAGTAATAATTTAAATGCAAGTCTAACATTGATATACAGGACATTATCACAGCAGACTCTGTATAATTAGGACCTTCAAATTCCACAGGATTTGGTTTTAGTTATGGTTAATAGCTGCTCGTACTAACCAAAATATAATTTTTATTGCGTAAAATAGCCTTACCTTATCCTCACAAGTGCTTGTTTGGTTTTGTGGAGCAAAACGTATCGACCGACAAGAATTTTTTAAGGAATATTCTTGTCACAAGAGGTGACCCCTTTGTCTGCGCATGTCCGCGCTTGCGCAGTAGTCGTTGTCGACAGACGATTGTCGAGAGATCTTCATTATATTTTTGGTCGATATGGGAGCAACACGTACTTTTCCTTATTATCGTCCATTCACGGATGAAGATCTATGAAGTTTTGAAGCGTGCAAGCGTGCACCTACCTGTAGTTGTCCATTATTCGACTGGTACTACCACTAATTCTGCCTCCCTTGTCCTGAAAAGGGTCAGAATAAGATGTGCAAGAAGATGTTGCTGTAAAGTCTTCAGTGGAAGACGGTGTATATCTTCGGCTGTACTCGCCCATTATTCGACTGGAACTACCTCCTTGTCGATGAAAGGGATGCATAGAAGATTTTGCTGTAAAGTTTTCAGTGGAAAACTACTTTATGGTCCTTTTGATGGCACACCATGAATATTACCTTGTGCAAAGAAAAAAAGAATGCAGTTGTCTTGGCAGCGGAGGTCGTAGATTCTTTACTGTGGGTGGAGCGCCACTCTGGTACAGTAACAGGTCTCCCTCCAAAAGAACGACTACAGAAGCGTATCCACGGATCCTTGCAGTTATTATTTTGTTTCCCAGCAGGTACAGTGAACTTCCTGCTTATCAAGACATGAAAATATGGACAGATTACCTTCCTTTGCTGTAAATTTGGATGAAGATCCAACAGACATCTTTGGGGCAGTATGTGTACTGCTTGTCTGTTCAGCCCTGTTGAAGAATTCTTCTGCAAACTCAACGAAGATCAATCTGGCTAGATGAGATTTTATGTTATATTATATTATATGTTGAAGTCCTTGATTCCAACTTTTACAGTGTATTTTGCACAGTATATTCAGGACAGGAGCTATGTCCAGTAATTTCCCCTACTAACCACAAAAGATCGTCGTACCACTCTGCCTAGTGTACCAGGTCAGAGGGATACAGAAGAACGTGACTACATTAATGCAAGTCACCATGGAGGCGCTTCTTGCAGTGTTACTGGCAGTGATGGGATATTTTTTCATTGCCATCCCAGAGTGGTGCGAATCTTCAGTTGGGATTGTCGAGTTACTCTCCAATCGAATTCTCCAATGCCTGTACTACCCACAATGCAAAGCGATGACGTCAGACAGGAAAACATGGCTACAGTACTAGATATACCACTTAAATGCTTCAAAAAAAGCGATTTATCCACTCAACAATTGCAGAACTAAAGGTTTCTATGGCAGTTTATTTCTTGTATAGAAACTCGGCTAATGACGACCTCTGATACATCTCAGTGTCCTGAATTGATCTAACTACGTCTTCAACGGTCACGGCCCACGAGTGAAGTTCATTTACTATAACAATAAATACCTGCTTCTCCCTTCATTTAAGCTGGAGACAGCAGAAATTGTTAGAAATTCGGTTACAAAAGATGCGTTCTTCTATGTACCGACTCACCAAGATTTTCAACATCTACTTCAGTTTAATGTACACGGTCAAACCTATCAGTTCAAAGCATTATGAAATTCGGGTTAGCGACCCCTCTACAGTTTCGTGCGAGTAATAGAGGCAAATCTCATTCTTCAGTCTCACGGAATAGGAGTTCACCATATACCTGGACCACTGGTTGTTAAGTGTACGTAGAAGACACCAGTATTGGGTTCAAATCAAAGAACTCATCCAATTATTCAACAACTGGCTTCGTAATATCGTTTTCCTAGGTTACCACTGCATTTTGGTACCAGGAAATTTCTTTCACCATATACCTAGACTACTGGTTGTTTAGTGTACGTAAAAGACACCAGTATTGGGTTCAAACCAAAGAACTCGTCCAATTATTCATTAACTGGGCTTCTTGATATCGATTTCCTAGGTTACCACTGTATTTTGGTATCAGGAAATTTCTTTCACCATATACCTAGACTACTGGTTGTTTAGTGTACGTAAAAGACACCAGTATTGGGTTCAAACCAAAGAACTCATCCAATTATTCATCAATTGGACTTCGTGATATCGATTTCCTAGGTTACCGCTGCATTTGGTACCAGGAATTTTCTTTCTACCTCGAATAAATTAAATACCTGAGAATCTATTCAAGACATGGCGATCTTATCACAATTAACCCCAAGGTTGCTTATATCCCAGGTAGGGATACTAGCATCTTTGGAAAAGACTATACCAATGGGTCAGTTATGTATGTGTGCCTTTCAGTGGTATCTAGAAAAAACTGACAATATCTCCAGTCACTAGTTGTGAGAATTCCTGTTTCAAATCCTTCTGAAAAAGCATATTCACTGGTGGAAAATGCCAAAAAATGGGAAATAGGATGCCTTTTCTATACACGGGTGCACAATTCCCTTATTTTCGTAGATGCATTAAACCAGGGTTGATGATCCCATCTATGAGCATCACAGTTAGTGGCTTTGGACAGTTAAAAATGTATATATTACATTTCAATGTTATACAGCTGAAGGCAGTGTGTTCAGCCCTTAAAAGCCTTCAAGACAAATTCCACACAAAAGAATTCTGATAGCATCAGACAACACCACTGTGTTCGGTTATCTGAACAAACAGGGGGGGGGGAGCGTATACCTCCTAGTTTGGCGCAGCTTGGCCTACTGCAATCCTTGAAAATATACTCATAACAGACATATTCTTGGTTGCTTAAAGGTCATACTCAACATATCTCCAGAAGGGATAAAGGTTTGGCGCATCCTGGCCTACTACAATCCTTGAAATATACTCTTAAG
Organism: Sabellastarte sp. h YS-2021; assembly: GCA_964017235.1. NCBI lineage: Eukaryota > Metazoa > Annelida > Polychaeta > Sabellida > Sabellidae > Sabellastarte > Sabellastarte sp. h YS-2021. Next base: position 147,735,395 of record OZ024928.1, read on the forward strand.
AGACAGAAATATTCTGGGGTTACTTAAATGTCATACTCAATGATCTCTACAGAAGGGACAAAAGTAATATGTACAGAATGGTTCTTACTCCCTTTATGGTTCTAGACAACGTGCAAGTTTGGCACAATTCAACAATAGGTGTTTTATGCAGGTATGTTGCATCTTGGCCTACTGCAATCCTTGAAATATTCTCATATGAGCCAGATATATTCAGGGTTGCCTAGATGTCATGACAGCCTCTCCACAAAGAACGAAATAATACAGACAGGAGAGGCTTCATCTTTAATATTCTATTTGATTTACATAGTTTGTCAAATACCAATGGTAGAGATGTTTGCCACCAATATGAGTCACAAACTTCCATTCTATGTTGCTAGTCCCGGATGCAAATTCTCTGAACATAGATGAATTAAACATCTTGTTGGAGGTTCTGGACTGCTAGGCCTTTTGTCCTATACCACTTATTCCAAAAAGTCATTGAACAAGTGAACACCAGGTGCAAAATGATTGTAGTGGCCCCTTGGTGGCCCATGATGCATTGGCTTTGGGGTCTGGTGACTCTTTCAACCAAACCTCCATTACAGCTACTTCACTGGTCTCAAAAACAGTCATTCAATCAGAAATACCATCTGAATCTGTTGCATTGGCACCTTCGTGCTTGGTACCTTAACACCACTCAGAATCTCTTATATCATTCTCTGGGCTAGGGATAGAGAGATTTAGGGCATCTCAAGGACCCTCATCTTGGAATGTATGAGTCATGATGGGCCATTTTGAGCTCTGGTACCCACAGAATACGGTGGCCATCTCAGAGCCTACGGTCTCAAATATACCAGATTTTTTTATCCATTTACTTGCAAAAAATCTGAAACCTGTCACTATTGTTGGCTTTGCAGCAGCCATAGCTGATCATTTACATTTTTTGTGCAGGAGTTGAACCAAAGCCTGCATCTTTATAGGCCTATTGCAAGTGTTCTAGAGAGAAGCCCACTGCTAACAGAGGTACAGCATCAAGGGATTTGCCTTTGCTTCTGTTGGTTTTCACAAAAGGCTTCTTGTTAACCTTTAAAAGGAGGTCAGTCTAAAAAAGTTTGACTTGCAAGACTGTTGCAATGCCATTGGAAGTGTATTCTGGGACTTTGGCTCCTTCAGACACAAGCCTCATAGGAAGGAGTTTACAGTTCTCCCTCCTACCTACCTTTTCAACAAGGACCTATTAGCCTCAGTTGGTCTAGATTGCCTCCAGTGGTCACTTCAGCTCTAGATCATTCCTGAACTCAACTTGCCTGGACACGTGCTTCATTGTCCTACAGCACTTACATCCTTCTTGGACAGGACTACTGCTTGGAGAAAAGGGAAAGTCTCCTTCGCCTGCCTTTTAGCAATAATCAGTTGGCTTACAATGCCCCAGATGGCTCAAACCAGTGGTCATTCCAGCTCACAACCTTTCTTGAGCTGACGTTGGTCTGATGTTGTGACACTCTGCTCTCTCACAGTACTTAGTTACTATCAAGACAGTACAAGTACTTCAAGGAGGGGAAGAATCTCTTGCTCATATCTTTTAAGGAAGGCTTGATGGAGATATCTTGAGTTCTGCTATCTCTTCCTGTATCAATCTGGATGCATGATTAGATTGCCAGTCCTTTGATTCTCAGAATCTATACATTGAGACCCATATTACATCCATGGCTGCCTCTTTAGTTTTCAAGAGTGGGGTCTTACCTCAGCAGATATCAAACTCTTGTTACTGAAAGACCCACAAGTCTTTACTACATTCTACTCGAAGATGCAGCTTGGCAATCCCATGACCAGTCCCTGAACAAATTGGGTCTTGTGGATTCATCTCAGCATGTAGTCAATTTTTTGTGTATTTATACATCTTATTCATATGACTCGCATATTTATGTTCTCTCCAGTTATACAAGTGTTGTGTCACTGACATATGCCTTAATTTACATACGGCCCCATATCTGCAGTTTTGCAGTTCAGTTTACCTGCTTGGAGATATTCTCATTGCCAGATGATGACATCTTGTTTGGGGATTCATGCAGACATCTCCGGCCAATACTGGGTGATGGTTAATTCTGCTATATGATTTGTTGTAAAATTGTCTACAACAGCAACAGCAGCAACAATGACGACCACATCATGGATCTCTTGTTGAGGGTACCAAATTACTCATCTGTGATGAAGAAGTAACTTTTACCCTAAGATGTGGTGTATGGAAGCTTATCTTATCCTCTTATCAGTGCTTTATTTGGTGACCCCTTGTCTGACAATCATCTAACAGTGTGGCCAAAACAAATACCCTCCACCTGTTATGGTTGTATTCAAGCACTTGTGAGGATAAGGTAAGGCTATTTTACGCAATAAAATGTAACAAATTTTATTGTAATTTAACTTTTTACAAGTTAAATACTTACCTTATCCTCACAAGGATAAACCCACCCTACCTCCCCGCATAATTTGTTTTGCTGGGGACCAAAAATACAATGAAGATCTCTCGACAATCGTCTGTCGACAACGACTACTGCGCAAGCGCGGACATGCGCAGACAAAGGGGTCACCTCTTGTGACAAGAATATTCCTTAAAAAATTCTTGTCGGTCGATACGTTTTGCTCCACAAAACCAAACAAGCACTTGTGAGGATAAGGTAAGTATTTAACTTGTAAAAAGTTAAATTACAATAAAATTTGTTACAATTTTCTAGGAATGGTACTTTTATTAATGGTGGTAAAAGTTATACATGCATTTAACTTATGCTAATTGTACATATAGAGTGTCTATTGTATCTACCTTCCGTTGTACAAGACCTGTTCTCAGGTCTTGGATGATTTGCCTAATTGCAACTCTACTCAATCGGCTTATAAGAGGTTGGCATCCTGAAGTATCTTCTCTAGAAATGTAATGACAAAACTACAATTCCAAGAAATCTTGAGAAGGCCAAGCTGTCGAAATAATACATTTCACAAATTTACTAGAACATACTGGAGGCTACTATAGATGTCCAAAGATTACTTACTTTTGTACAGACCTTAAAGCTTGGAGCTTTCAATGACAGTATTTTGTGATTTGAATGGTCAACTTAACTGAATGATTCAACATGAAGAAATATTTGGTATGAATGCAGATTTTATATATTCAATTAAATCTTTACTTATGTTTATAAAGTTTAATTAGTATGCATTGCCCTGATTTTGATAAATTAAGGAGTAAACATAATTGTTTCTGAGAAACATAATACTGTATTATTTGGATGCAGTTTTTGACATTATGGATATTGATGAAGTGTTGAATATTGTTATGTGTACAGACGTTGTCTCTCCCTAAAGTAGAGTATTTTTAGTTCTATTTTTTGAATGATATTTATAAGGCCAAGAAAAGGTATAAATAGAAAGATATTGAAAAATCAAAGATTTCAACTTAATCTCATTCCCAATTCATGCATTAAATTAAGAAATGCACTGAAAATACAGTAAATAGGTTTCACAAATATTTGAATGTATAGTTTCAGATAGGCCTAAAAATATGCCATTTTAAAGCCATCATATCGGTGATTTCAGGCTCTAATTTTTTGCTTTTATGAAACTCAAAAATCCAAACTTATAACGTTCAATGGATGTACATTATTTATTTCTAGAAATAATGCTGATTCATATACTTTAAATGATAAGAATATATTCAGTTAGTTTATCATGAAATGTAAGAGTAATAATTTGAGTTTTTTGATTCAAGGCCATCAGTAATAAGCCAGCTGACTGTTATCACTTCAATCTTTAGTTTGTAATAAACTTTCAACTTATGTCCATAACAAACCAATTGTAGGGTGATGACAGATCGTTAGTCGAACCAATGGAGGTAAACTATAATTACTATTTGTATGTGCACGAGATGTGGTAGTTCTCTGGTCTATATTCTGTTTGTGTTATCTTGCTTTATTTTCATATCTCTTCCCTTCAAGTTTTTTTGTCCTACATATTTTATTCTGTTGCATTTATTTCACAGAAATGTTTATAGTTTAAGAACTTTGGCATTATATTTTAATGTTGCATTTCTCTTATTCTAAGCAAGCAAATGTCAGAAAGCAGTGTCTGATTTTTGCTTTACCTTGAGGCCGTTATATTGATTAATTTGATTGGTTTGTTTGTTTTTTTACATTATTGTCAACACATCTTGTGGCTTATTTTTAGCTTATTTTAAGTTCAGGGAATAGAGGAAAGTAGTTCATTCTAGTTGGTCGAAAGTCTGCACTGTAAACTACCAGGCACTGGCAAGTAACTACTAATTTTCCTCGTAAAGTTACTTCAGATTTTGAACCCATGACTCTTGAGGTAGGAGGTGGGTATGTTATGCACCACACCAGTCACTGGTGCAACTAAGGCTGTTGCTTTTCTGAAATATTCTGTGACAGTGACATGAATTTTAGGAGGATGAAGATGAAGTCAAGCCAATGGAGGTAAACTACAGTTTGTATTGCTGCTTGCACAAAATGCAAATTTCTCATTTAGTTATGGCTTGTTTAAGTATGTATGTACAAGATGCAAGTTCTCATTAACTTATGGCATGTTGCAGCATTTTAATATGCACAAACTGCATAGTTCTCATTTTCCTGTGCCAAATTGTAGCTCTTTTTATGCACAAGACACAAGTTCTTTTATAAGTTATTGCATGTTGCAGTATTGATGAATATACAAGATGTGAATTTCTTGTATGTTCCTTGCATGGTGTCAAAGATTTCTTGTTACCTTATGGTATATAGAAAAATATTTATATGCACAAGATGCAAAGATTTTGCAAGTGTGGCTGATGATAGAAGAGTTTACAGATTTCAACACCCAATGCTGTACCCAAGCACCAATATTAGATAACCTTAGATAATATTAGATTCCTTTTTTTAACTATAAATACTTAAATATTTTATTAAAAAAATATTTACATTTGGCTTGTGTTAAATTTCCAGATAAAATACTACATATAATCCAAATGGTTTTATATTAATTATATAAATTAGTTCCCTATTCATATTTAATGTGTACACTTCAAATTTAAAATATGTCTTCTCCCTTCAGCGTCAGTATTCAAACTGTGTAGTTCATTTAAAGATGACCTCCAAGTATGCCATAAACATTTGATATCATATTAGTGACAACTATTACAGAACAGCAACAAATAACCTACAACCACATAATAAAACCTGTTTAAAATCTACCATGGGATGACATTATGAGACAGATTGTGATCCTAGAAGAAATAGAACACTTTATAGCCAACAACTAAACTTGCCAGACTAGACTATTTTTACCATGTACACAACTAGAGATGTTATAAACCCCAACAGCAACTGTTAACTGTCATTTTGTTCAAATAAAAAGCGAAAGAACTTACACCTATTTGCCTCTAAACTGGAAGAGTATCCCCCTTGGCACTGTGTCATGTGACATTTGCAGGTCACAAGCATGATAGAAACAATAAGTTCACATCTGGAGTTCTGGGTTTAATACTACTTAATCTAAAAATGCCACATTGTTTGGTTGAAAGCCAGCCACTGAATTCTTGTATTAAGGTTTGTGAGGTGTGCTCTGTAGATAAAGAAACTTTTACAAAAGTGCTACACAAACATGTATTTCTCCTAATTCAAAGAATATTAAAATTCACTTCACACACTAGGTTAAACTCTATTGTATAACTCTCTTGTTTATGTGATCACTTCAAGTGATCTCTGAACTCTTGTTCATTCAGAAAATAATGCCTCTGTGGTGTCTGTGCTGACCATCTTGAGTGGGGTTCCACTTTTTTAAGTATTTCTGTTTCAATAGTCCATCTATTCCTTGTAATGTTTGCTGGTTTTGTTATTTATTTAATATTTACTTTGTTATTTTTCTTATATTCTTTTTCACTTTTTAATGAAAAAAGTTTTCTGTAGTTGTGTATGCACTTATTTTATCAACTATATTGGGACTAACTGCTGAAAAAAGAATGTATAATTCAACCAAGAGGAAAGAGTTTTACATTTAAATCAGATTACTACAGTTGTAATGTGATATGTTGTACAAAACCCTAGTCAACAATTTGTGCAATACCTTAATACCCTAAATGGTTTCACTTTGTTTTCTCAAAGATGAAAAATAACCAACTATGTTAGACCATAGGTAATTCCAAACTAACAGACTAAATGTATGTTTGTTATCTGATACGTTTGTTCCCCGTTATTGTTTCAGGAATATTTCAAGTGTTCAGCTGATAAACTAGTCAGAAAAGTTAAAGTATGAGTCAGCAAATGATCAGATTATATTTTAGAGAATTGTCATATTTTGCAATAAATAGCCTTAGCTTATCTTTTGTTGCTATCATTTTGGTTTCTGCCAAAAGTTGATTGACCAATGTTGAATATTCATAAAAAAATGTTCCTATTAGTAACTATATGTAACCATCATCAGTGACCATTGTTTTTACAGTGATTCCAATGAGTATAAGGGAATGTTTAATTTCAAAAACAAAAAAAAAACAACTTTAACACATTGTATCTGACTTTACCAGTGGCAAACCATAGCTGCTGCTACTACTACCATATGCTGCATATATAGATACAGGTCTGTAGATCTATATTTCAGTTATTTCTCTTTATAGTTTTATGACTGTGAGCTAGAGGAGCTGGATTCTTTTGGTGGGTTCAAAGACCATTTCGAGACATTTGAGCTCTTCAGAGGCAAGAAACTGGATGATGAGGAAGAAGATGACTTATCTCGTCATGCAGGGAAGTTCAAGGTGACCAGATACAGTCAAATCCCTTTCAATGAAATTCTCTATAAATTACAAATAAGTAGAACTACCCTATAAGGAGAATTTAATGGCGAGTTCACAGGAACTAATTTCAGTGAAACTCAACCTGTTGTGTGGAAACCCTGGTAAAATATTACAGTGTATTTGTATTGTCCAATCAGATTTAACTTCACACAGTTCAACTGTATGTGTAGTTTTATCTCATTTTATAAAATTGTTTTATCTACAATTTTGTGCAATGTCTGTAATATTTCGATGGTATTCTGTGATAAAAGAAGTCCATAATTTACCACTGAACAAACCCCCTTATTTTGGACTGAATTATGGGACAGTAGTATCAAACTGATGATTATTGTGATAGTTGCAAGCTTTTATCTGTAATGTCCGTCTGTAGCAAAATTCCCTGGAGTTGTACTCCCTGTTGTTTGAATTGCCCCATTGGTTATTTCTGTATTTGTAAAATTTAATCTATGCATAAACTATCCAACTTATTTGCACATTCAGTCAGCTTTAACTTCTTCATTTTAGCTTATGTTAAAATTTAAATTCTATAAAATATCAGAAACATTATGTACCAAGATTTTTTTTTCAAATTTGATACAGTATGTATTGTAATCCATTATTATTAGTTGTCATTTATAGTTTAATGTGTTAATGAGATGATAATCAAAACCTGTTCTTACTGATTTGCAGAGAAACAATTCATGTTTTTATTGCGTAAAATAGCCTTACCTTATCCTCACAAGTGCTTGTTTGGTTTTGTGGAGCAAAACGTATCGACCGACAAGAATTTTTTAAGGAATATTCTTGTCACAAGAGGTGACCCCTTTGTCTGCGCATGTCCACGCTTGCGCAGTAGTCGTTGTCGACAGACGATTGGCGAGAGCTCTTCATCATATTTTTGGTCGATATGGGAGCAACACGTATTTTTCCTTATTATCGTCCATTCACGGATGAAGATCTATGAAGTTTTGAAGCGTGCAAGCGTGCACCTACCTGTAGTTATCCATTATTCGACTGGTACTACCACTAATTCTGCCTCCCTTGTCCTGAAAAGGGTCAGAATAAGATGTGCAAGAAGATGTTGCTGTAAAGTCTTCAGTGGAAGACGTGTATATCTTCCGCTGTACTCGCCCATTATTCGACTGGAATTACCTCCTTGTCGATGAAGGGGATGCAAAGAAGATTTTGCTGTAAAGTTTTCAGTGGAAAACAAAGAAGAAAGAATGCAGTTGGTTTTGCAACGGAGGTCGTAGATTCTTTACTGTGGGTGGAGCGCCACCCTGGTACAGTAACAGGTCTCCCTCCAAAAGAACGATTACAGAAGCGTATCCACTTAAAAATATGGACAGATTACCTTCCTTTGCTGTAAATTTGGATGAAGATCCAACAGACATCTTTGGGGCAGTATGTGCACTGCTTGTCTGTTCAGCCCTGTTGAAGAATTGCAATAACTATCTACTAGATTATAAAACCTTCCTATGGCCATGTCTCCAATGGAAAGAATACTGTGACTTTTGAGTTAATTCTTCTGCAAACTCAACGAAGATCAAACTGGCTAGATGAGATATGGTGTTGAAGTCCTTGCTTCCAACTTTTACGAGTGTATTTTGCACAGTATATACAGGACTATGTCCAGTAATTATTTGTCCTACTAACCACAAAAGATCGTAGTACCACTCTGCCTAGTTTACCAGGACAGGGGGATACAGAAGAACGTGGCTACATTAATGCAAGTCACCGTGGAGGCTCTTCTTGCAGAGTTACTGGCAGTGATGGGAGATTTTCATTGCCATCCCAGAGTTGTGCGAATCTTGAGACGGAGTTGTCGAATTACTCTCCAATCGAATTCACCAATGCCTGTACTACCCACAATGCAAAGCGATGACGTCAGACAGGAAAACATGGCTACAGTACTAAATATACTGCTTAAATGCTTCAAAAGAAAGCGATTTATCCACTCAACAATTGCAGAACTTCAGGTTTCTATGGCAGTTTATTTCTTGTATAGAAACTCGGCTAATGACGACCTGTGATAGATCTCAGTGTCCTGAATTGATTTCTAACTACGACTTCAACGGTCATTGCCCACGAGTGAAGTTCGTTTACTATGTCAATAAATGCCTACTTGTCCCATCATTTAAACTGGAGACAGCAGAAATTATTAGAAATTCGGTTACAAAAGATGCATTCTTTTATGTACCGACTCACCAAGATTTTCAACATCTACTTCAGTTTAATGTACACTGGCAAACCTATCAGTTCAAAGCATTATAAAATTAGGGTTAGCGACACCTCTACAGTATCATGCGAGTAGTAAAGAGGCAAATCTCATTCTTCAGTCTCACAGAATAGGAGTTCACCATATACCTAGACCACTGGTTGTTTAGTGTACATAAAAGACACCAGTATTGGGTTCAAACCAAAGAACTCATCCAATTTTTCATCAACTGGGCTTCGTGATATCGATTTCCTAGGTTACCATTGCTTTTTGGTACCAGGAAATTTCTTTCACCATATACCTAGATCACTGGTTGTTTAGTATACGTAAAAGACACCAGTATTGGGTTCAAACCAAAGCACTCATCCAATTATTCATCAGCTGGGCCTCATGATATATTTCCTAGGCTACCACTAAATTTGGTACCAGGAAAATTCTGTCTACCTCAAAATAATTAAATACCTGAGAATCTATTCAAGACATGGAGATCTCATCACAATCAACCCCAAGGTTGCTTATATCCCAGGTAGGGGTACGAGCATCTTTGGAAAAGACTATACCAATGGGTCAGTTATGTAGGTGTGCCTTTCACTGGTATCTACTACAACTGGCAATATCTCCAGTCACTAGTTGTGAGAATTCCTGTTTCAAATCCTTCTGAAAAAGCATATTCAGTGGTGGAAGTGCCAAAAACTTGGAAATAGGATGCCCTTTCTATACACAGGGGCACAATTCCCTTATTTTCGTAGATGCATTAAACCAGGGTTGATGATCCCATCTAAAAGCAGAACAGTCAGTGGCTTTTGGACAGTTAAAATGTATATATTACATTTCAAGGTCATACAGCTGAAGGCAGTGTGTTCAGCCCTTAAAAGGCTTCAAGACAAATTCCACACAAAAGAATTCTGATAGCATCAGACAACACCACTGTGTTCGGTTATCTGAACAAACAGGGGGGGGAGCGTATACCTCCTAGTTCGGCGCAGCTTGGCCTACTGCAATCCTTGAAATATACTCATAACAGACATATTCTTGGTTGCTTAAAGGTCATACTCAACATCATCTCCAGAAGGGATAAAGGTTTGGCGCATCCTGGCCTACTACAATCATTGAAATATACTCATAAGAGACAGAAATATTCTGGGGTTACTTAAATGTCATGCTCAATGATCTCTACAGAAGTGACAAAAGTAATATGTACAGAATGGTTCTTACTCCCTTTATGGTTCTAGACAACGTGCAAGTTTGGCACAAATCAACAATAGGTGTTTTATGCAGGTATGCTGCATCTTGGCCTACTGCAATCCTTGAAATATTCTCATATGAGCCAGATATATTCAGGGTTGCCTAGATGTCATGACAGCCTCTCCACAAAGAACGAAATAATACAGACAGGAGAGTCTTCATCTTTAATATTCTATTTGATTTACATAGTTTGTCAAATACCAATGGTAGAGATGTTTGCCACCAATATGAGTCACAAACTTCTGTTCTATGTTGCCAGTCCCGGATGCAAATGCTCTGAACATAGATGAATTAAACATCTTGTTGGAGGTTCTGGACTGCTAGGCCTTTTGTCCTATACCACTTATTCCAAAAAGTCATTGAACAAGTGAACACCAGGTGCAAAATGATTGTAGTGGCCCCTTGGTGGCCCATGATACATTGGCTTTGGGGTCTGGTGAGTCATTCAACCAAACCTCCATTACAGCTACTTCACTGGTCTCAGAAACAGCCATTCAGTCAGAAATACCATCTGACTCTGTTGCATTGGCACCTTCATGCTTGGCACCTTAACACCACTCAGAATCTCTTATATCATTCTCTGGCCAAGGGATAGAGAGATTTAGGGCATCTCAAGGACCCTCATCTTGGAATGTATGAGTCATGATGGGCCATTTTGAGCTCTGGTACCCACAGAATAAGGTGGCCATCTCAGAGCCTACGGTCTCAAATATACCAGATTTTTTGATCCATTTACTTGCAAAAATCTGAAACCTGTCACTATTGTTGGTTTTGCAGCAGCCATAGCTGATCATTTACATTTTTTGTGCAGGAGTTGAGCCAAAGCCTGGATCTTTATAGGCCTATTGCAAGTTTACCCACTGCTAACAGAGGTGCAGCATCAAGGGATTTGCCTTTGCTTCTGTTGGTTTTCACAAAAGGCTCCTTATTAACCTTTAAAGGAGGTCAGTCTAAAAAAGTTTGACTTGCAAGACTGTTGCAATGGCATTGGAAGTGTATTTTGGGACTTTGGTTCCTTCAGACACAAGCCTGATAGAAAGGAGTTTACAGTTCTCCCTCCTACCTACCTTTTCAGCAAGGACCTATTAGCCTCAATTGGTCTAGATTGGCTCCAGTGGTCACTTCAGCTCTAGATCATTCCTGAACTCAAATTGCCTGGACACATGATTCGTTGTCCTACAGCACTTACATCCTACTTGGACAGGACTACTGCTTGGAGAAAAGGGAAAGTCTCCTTCTCCTGCCTTTTAGCAAGAATCAGTTGGCTTCTGATGCCCCAGATGGCTCAAACCAGTGGTCATTCCAGCTCACAAACCTTTCTTGAGCTGACGTTGGACTGATGTTGTGACACTCTGCCCTCTTACAGTACTTAGTTACTATCAAGACAGTACAAGTACTTCAAGGAGGTGAAGAATCTCTTGCTCATATTTTTTAAGGAAGGCTTGATGGAGATATCTTGAGTTCTGCTATCTCTCCCTGGATCAATCTGGATGCATGATTAGATTGCCAGTCCTTTAATTCTGATTATCAGAATCCATACATTGAGACACATATTACATCCATGGCTGCCTCTTTAGTTTTCAAGAGTGGGGTCTTGCCTCAGCAGATATCAAACTCTTGTTATTGGAAGACCCACAATTCTTTACTACATTCCACTCGAAGATGTAGCTTGGCAATCCCATGACCAGTCCATGAATAAATTGGGTCTTGTGGATTCACCTCAGCATGTAGTCAAATTTTTGTGTTTTTATACATGTTATTCATTTGACTCGCATACTTTGTTGTCTCCAGTTATACAAGTGTTGTGTCACTGACATGTCTTTCTTAACTTACATATGGCCCCATATCTGCAGTTTATGCAGTTCAGTTTGCCTGCTTGGAGATATTCTCATTGTCAGATGATGACATCTTGTTTGGGGAGACATGCAGACATCTCCGGCCAATACCGGGTGATGGTTGATAGTGCTATATCATTTGTTGTAAAATTGTCTACAACAGCAACAGCAGCAACAGTGATGATCACATCATGGATCTCTTGTTGAGGTTAGCAAATTACTTATCTGTGATGAAGAAGTAATATATAACCTAAGATGTGGTGTATGGAAGCTTATCTTATCCTCTTATCAAGTGCTTTATTTGGTGACCCCTTGTCTGACAATCATCTAACAGTGTGGCCAAAACAAATACCCTCCACCTGTTATGGTTGTATTCAAGCACTTGTGAGGATAAGGTAAGGCTATTTTACGCAATAAAATGTAACAAATTTTATTGTAATTTAACTTTTTACAAGTTAAATACTTACCTTATCCTCACAAGGATAAACCCACCCTACCTCCCCGCATAATTTGTTTTCTGGGGACCAAAAATACAATGAAGAGCTCTCGCCAATCGTCTGTCGACAACGACTACTGCGCAAGCGCGGACATGCACAGACAAAGGGGTCACCTCTTGTGACAAGAATATTCCTTAAAAAATTCTTGTCGGTCGATACGTTTTGCTCCACAAAACCAAACAAGCACTTGTGAGGATAAGGTAAGTATTTAACTTGTAAAAAGTTAAATTACAATAAAATTTGTTACAATTTGTAGATTTGTACATGTGATTATTAACTACCTTTCATTCAGGGTAACCTTTGCATCTACAAGCTGGGTGGTCGCTTTGGCCTGGATATAAATACCAACAACAATAATGTAGCAGCGGCCAAAAAAGCATCCATGGTGCCAAAACTACCCAACCTGAACTTGTTGCATGACCTGCCAAGCTTCAAAGCAATCGATGTGCAAGTACATCTCTATATCGTCAAGGTAATAGTTTGCCTCATCAAAAGAAAATGTATCTTAATTTTCAATCTATTTTAGTGAAACTTATACAATTTGGATATTGTTTCTGCATTGCTCCTTTGTACTTAATACAGTATCTGACCTTCTGTCATTTTTATTCTCCCAAATTTTGCCATTAATTTTTCATAATGATTATAATCATTCCTAACAATAGCCATTTATTGAAGCCACCCAACTCCTGAGAAAAGTATTGAACTAACTTAACCAGGCTATTGAACTGTAGTAATCTATCCTCCATCTAATAGGTAGACTTGAGCAGACTTGTTTACAAAATTGTCATCATTGTAGTTGTTAGTTATCCATTTCTACCCATTCCAGGAAAATGAAAAAAATATTGTTTGAAAATTCTAATTAATGATTAAATTATTAAAATTAAGTATAATTCTAATTAGTCTTTATAGCGCTTGATCTCCCCTTTTCAAAGGGGACACTAAGGTGCAACAGAACCAAAACAGTCAACCAGTTTCAGTATGCAGGGACAGAAAAGAGGTCAAGCACCACAGAGAACTTTGGGGGATGATTAAGACTAGCTGGGTATATCTGGGTACGAATCTCACCAGGAAGAACATTGGACACAAGTATAGATGCATCATGACTAAGAAACTGCCTAACATGTCTGAAGTCACAGAGTTGCACAAAACAACTTTTGCAGACATTCTGACCTAGTTTGGACAAGGAAAAATCAGAATTTAAACCACACTCCCAAATTCTTGACTGATTCAGCAGGGCAGAGAGGACTACCTAAGATGTCAATTGGGAAACATGCTTTCACCTTATTCCTCTGTCTTTTTGAACCAAAGACAATTGGCAATATACAGTGTACAATATTTTAACAGCTGGACCTGTGCTAAAACATAATTATGTTCTGAGAAGATTTTGTTTGGATAATATAAAGTTGTCAAGTTAGAAGATGTAGTACCACATAAATTTGAATGATTGGATAAAAATGGAATGCATATAAGTTTTAAAATGTATGTCTGTTTCATGTGCAATACCATTATCATTGACATGTGTAATTTTTTTTTCATGTTGTTTAACAGTGAATGAAAGTGGCCACAATATTAGCCAGAGAGAGATTGTTATTGACTTGAGGTACTTATCACATGGCAAATTTCAGGTGTCTTACTCTAGCTTGGTACAATAGCCACCACCATAAAACAATTTGCTTCAGGTTTATAATCAATGCAACTACAGATGTAATGATTTGAGTTAAAAATATTCATATCTGGCAACATACCTCAATAAACAAGGCAAGGTTTTTGGCATTAAAACAATTATGTTTGAATATATTTATGGGAAATTCCTGGAAATAAAATTAAAATCAGCTGGAATTACTGAAACACACAATTGAAAGCATTTGGTTTCTGTTTATAATGGACACATTTATAGTAAGTCTACTTTAAAAGAGGTTTATCAAGCTATATTGATGATGCATCAAAGGAAACTATGCAATGCTTATAAAAGTTATCAACCAGTTTCAGGAGGCAATGTAAAACACAATATAAACAGCCATTGATCATGGTCAACAGACTGCATAGCAAACTATGCTTAGTTTATTTCTACAATAAATGATTTTAAGAAAAGACCATTGTTGCAGGCCACAGATTTGCATCCCACTGATCTTAATGGGAAGGCAGATCCTTACTTGATGATCAAATGTGGACGGAATGAGGTAAATGACAAGCAGAACAAGATCAGCAATCAACTCAACCCAGTGTTTGGCAAGTGAGTGCAAGTACTTGTGTAGAATCTACAGGAAAAATAAACCATAGCCCAAATGAGTTGTTTGAATTCAATTGTGTTCATTTAGAGGGTTTGATTTTTCAAGGCATTTGTTCTGATAGTTTACTTCAAAAATTATATGCACGTTTCAAATAATTAGGTGCAATGTGTTTTATTGTTTACTTGTTGATTTGCTTTTTCAGATAAATGTTTAAGTTTTTTTTGATAGTTTTCTTCATAAATGCACCTCAAATAATTAGGTGCAATATTTGTCATTGTTTAATTGTTGATTTCATATTTCAAAGTTAGATAATATGATTGTATGCAGATTGGCTAAAAGTACAGTCTGATGATTTTGCTGGCGGTTCTAAGTTATTTGGAAAAATGTAATGGGTGTTTGCTGAGATTCCACAATAATATTATCTACATAGAGACAGATTTAGGCCAAGTTACTCAATTATTCAGGGTGTTTGAGTTTGAGTGCACCTTCCCTATGGACTCAGTCCTGCGTGTCCAGATCTATGACTATGACATGCTGTCTGCTGATGACCTGATAGGAGAGACAATGGTGGACCTGGAGAACAGACTTTTCAGCAAACATAGAGCCACTGTGGGCTTCCCAAAGTCCTTTGATTTGTAAGTTAGATGTTATTATTGTCATTCATAATGATACATTTGTATAATATTTTATATACACAGTCGCACATAGTAATTTCCTCTGATTTATAAAATATGTAGTTGTAATGTATTTAACTCAAACTTCAGAGTCAAATAAAAAATGAAAATGATCAAATACTTTTATGGTCATTTATTTTGGAATAATTATAACTATTGTTGACATCCAAAACCAAACATGTAATCCCTTTGCTTGAAATACATAGAAATCTTTACTGTAACAAATATACCCATTAACAATAAATGCTAGTGATGTGAATAGTTATCCACCATGCAGTTTTCCATTCATTTGTAATAGGAGTAACAAAATGCTCCAAACCATTTGGGGACTGGCTATTGAAAACAACTTATTATTTTAGGCCTTCTAATGGCTAATACTTTATCGAACAATAAGAATCCTTAAAGTTGTTGAAGTATCTCACATATTAGCATTATACTTTGTAAAAATGAAGTTGACCCACTTTATAATTATATCTAGTAAAAGACATTTCCAGTTATACATTATGCTGGCAGTAGTTTCACCATATCTGTGACATGCATGTAAAGCACCGGATTTTGTTCATATTAAAGCCTGCAAACTGACTTTAATTTTTGTAAATGTCCAGACCCCTAATTATAGCATTAATTTTTGAAGCATGTTCGCAATTTATTTTGCTATTATAAGAGATTACAAGGTTCTGTTTTGTCTTCTAGATTTGGGTACAACATTTGGAGAGATTCCCAAAAGCCCACTGGTATTGTGGAGCGGCTTTGTAAGCAGATTGGCCTTGCCCAGCCCATATACCACGCCACGACAGCAAAAATAGGTGGCAAAACCTATTCTGCTGCTTCTATGGTGGAGTCAGAGTCTGGTAAGTACCAGTGATATTGTCAAATCCCCACATGTAGAATTCCAGAGTAAAATTTTACTTTGGGTAGAAAGCCGGCCTAGGAAGTATACATTGTATGCAGTTGAATCCCTTAATACTCCTTTCACAGTACACAGTCAGGTGATATAGCCAGCGGTTATAGGCATTAGACAAAAAATGCCCCTGTCCTTAAACTAACGGTGGCTTCCTTATGCCAACTCTTGATACATTTGGCCAACCATCCCATTCCTTGAGCGGCTATGGAAATTTTAAAATGTTTAAAATTTCTGCTTCTGAATTTCTCACCGTGACACGTCAAATAAATTTTTCATACAGTAACTGAAGGCTACATGTACAGTTTATATAAGATTGTGACTCATTTGTGTTTCGGTAGCATGTGTTCATCCGGCGACTACCAAAGGTGAGTTGAGGTTAATGAAGGTTGCCTCTCATTGACAAACATTTGTACTACTGTCATAATACTGTTGTCCTACTGTTATTCATGGTTACACACTGTATCCCATCATTGGCCAAATCTCCATAAATAAGAGGCTTCCTGGGAGGACGTTTCGCCGCCGAGTAAAACTTCTAACCATGGGATATACCGCCTGTAGTGTGAATGGGGCATTAAATAGCATGCAGATAGGTTGAATCTTGTTTTAAATCAAAAAAGATTGTTGGTTGAGTAGAACTTCTGTTCAGTTTATCCCTTTGAACTAAAATTATTTTGAGTAGAACTTTTTTTTGAGTACTAGCTAGAATAAAAGTTTGGTTGTTCTGGATCATTCTCAGTTAAAATCTGTAATTCAAAGTAAAGAGAGTTAGACTGCATAAGTTTCCCAATAAATCTGTTATGAAGAAATTTGTCACAGAATTTATTTTGTGTAATGATTGTACGACACACTTAAGATATCTATGTTTTGCTAATAATTATATAACACTCTTATCTAATTTTTTGTGAGGTGTACTTCTCATTGCTCAACTTTAATTTAAATTTCATATTGTGTTTCAACCTACTATGTCTCTGGATTCTAGATTTTTTTATTCTGTTTGAGTGACTGCAACATCTTAGAGACTGTCATGTGATGGAGATTAAGTGCTGTATGAAAAGTGCTCATTACATTATATCATGTTGTGAATATTTTGTATGACCAGCATGGGACACCCTTGAAGCTTTTGTCTTTGTACAAATGAATATCAGTCATTGCTGTCTAGTTTTATCCCCTGACAAAAGTCTCCGTTATATTGGTTTTGAGCTCCTCTGGCTCACTCAAGAGGTTTTCTTTCAGATGCAATGACTCAACAAGGATGTGACATAGAACTTGCACATTTAATATGTAGATATAATTGGGCAAGGTCACAAATAAGCCTAATTCTTGGTGATCTGTGCTTTTTATTTCAAGGTCAATAATAGCCTTGAAAAAGTCTGTATTTGGCTATGGTTTCACATTTTGGTCCAATTCTGATATACCATAGCTTTGATCATGTTTTGTAAAAAGTTTATACATCTATGTTTTTGTAAATCTTTTAATGGGGTTAATTTGACTTGAGACTTCTGCTTCAAGGTTAAGTAGAATTGACCAACTAATAATGTTTTATATCTCTCTTAGTGGGATTGGAATGTCAGAACAACTTCTAGGAAATCACTAGTTGAATCTTTTTGCATTTAACATTTGATCATTGTTTCAATGTCAAACAGAGTTGAGTTAAAGGTCCTGTATCTCTCATACTAATGATCCAAAAAATTTGCAATGTACTGGAAATGATAGGCTGTAAATTTTTTTTGCAATGTCAGACTTGACCTGTAACATCTCCTCCAAGATCCAGTGACAACACACCTATGAATCTTACTGTGTCCTGTCTGGGTATGTGCTGCATCAAGACACTGTTTTTATGTGCTTCCACCTTTCTACCCACAGGTGAAATGACACCAAGCAATGAACATCTTGCCCTTGAGATTTTGAAACATTGGGATGAAATGCCAGGAGGCTGCAAACTGGTACCTGAGCATCTGGAGACTAGGGCTTTGTATAATCCAGAGAAACCAGGTGTAGAACAGGGCAGACTGGAAATGTGGGTGGATCTATTTCCTAAAGACCTACCAGCTCCCACCATGACAGTGGACATTACTCCAAGGCTGCCCAAAGAGTAAAGAGAATTCTCTTCTTATTCATTTAAATTATTTTTGTTTATATTGTTAATACAAAATGAAAGTTATGGATACAATGGCACAATACATCAAATATATACAGAGTACCTTACAACCAGACTTGCAGTCAAAAACAGGAATAAACTGCAAGATCCATGATAAAATTATATGTTCTTAATTATTTTTTAACTCCAGAGTGCTACACTTTATCTGGTTTCATTTTCTTTTTTTAAACAACTTTGTACAATAGGCCTATCTCTTTCATTCTTACTGTATTGAGATATTGACTTACATTGAAAGAAACCTGTGATGCTGAGAATTACATGTTGTCTGTACAAGCTGAGAGTTATGATTTTTGATAGCATTTTTCTGAAGCTTACATATTTTTTAAAAGTTTTTTTTTTAGATTGTGGCTCTCTACTAAAAGGTTTTGATTTGGTCCTTTTTTACAGTAGGTAAATGATTGTTCATGCTTTGGATGATATTTTCTTGAGCTTTGTGTAGTTTTAGCTGTTGATCCATTTACCTGTAGGTATGAGCTGCGGGTGGTAATTTGGAATACCGATGATGTTGTGCTTGAAGACACCAATATGCTGACAGGGGAGCAGTCCAGTGACATCTTTGTTAAAGGTTATGTCAAGGGGAAAGGAGAGGATGACGAAACCACAGATATTCACTACAGGTAAAACATGATGACATAGTATACATTAAACATAAAAATAAATATAGTAAAAATATGGTAAACGGGTAATGCTAAAAATCTGATGAAACAGATATTACAGATAAAAATATAATGAAATGGATTACAGATATAAACATGATGGAACAGATATATGCTAGAGTAAGAAATCTAAAATTCGCCACATATCTGAAATTCGCCACATGTGAAAATACTAATAAAATAAATTAATTGTGGTGAGATTTGTTGACTGTATAGTAAATTAAGGCTTTTTGAACTGAAAAATACCAATTTTTGGACAAAAACATCATTTTCTTCGTAAAATTAACTAAGGTTTTAGAGGTGGCGAATTTTAGATTCCTGGCGAATTTTAGATTTGTTACTCTACAGGAAATATATAATGAAATGGGATATACCACTGGTAAAAATATGATGAAATGACCTATACTACGGGTAAAGATATGATGAAAGATGATCTAATCTTAGCTATTAAGAACTTATCCATTGATAAAGCCAGATTGTACTAGAGAAGACATGGGTGGTGTTGTGGCTAAAGAGGATAATCTTTTACAAACAGATAAAGTGGATCTGGAACCCAGTTTGCACAACATTCACCATTTCTGGTGATGTATCAATCTCTCACATGGCAAATGTGACAAAATGATATTACTTAATGTTGACATTTCCATTTTTTCATTGGGAAATTATGTCACATGCTCTACATGCATATGTATAAATTATTACACACAAAACTTTTCATAACTACCACCTACTTCACTGTATTTTTTGTGTCATAGCAGCTATATTGTGGATGTATTGGGATTGCTCTGTTGTCAATGTCATACTTTGTTTCTGAGAAGTGTCTGGAAAACTGCTTTTCAGATTAAATTCCGATTTGGCCTGTAGATGTAACTGCTTATAGAAATGTGCCTTATTTTAAGATGGCACCAAATTCCAATTTATAGATGTATTATATTCAGTTGAACTTTTTTTATGTTTCTGCACAGTGTGCCAAAAAATGGCTTGACATATATAATCTATACTGGCATTGAGTGTAATGTTATCATAAAGTCATGATAGTTAAAGAAGATTGTGAGTTTAAGGTCATGACATCTTTAATCATTCTGTCCACCCTGCTGGACGTGGGTATATACCTTTTCTTTCATCTTTGCTACTCATTTACATTAACAGTATTTTGCATATCTCAACCAAATTTGGTATGAAAGTTTATGGGTTCATGACTTTTATGTAAGTGAGCTCTGGGCAATACGTGGCAACAATTATTTCCATGGCAACGCTTATACTGTTTCTTGGACTTGTAATTTTGTCTGTTCCTTACATTCCAAATCCCTACAGGGATTTAATACAAAGTTTCAGAATTTGTTTATCCCAAGAAAAAACATGAGCTGATTAAGTTTTGAGCAACATCTGCCAACAGTTGTTGCCATGCCAACTATCTTTACATCTTCACATGGTGTCATTTAAAAAAGATCAGTTAACAACAACTTTAGACTGCCTTTGGCTTAAGTAAGAGCGTATGTAGAATGTTTGGATAGAATGAATTTTAAAAAAAGAGGTGTGTACTTTATTTACCCGTGATCTGTAGGTCTCTAACAGGAGAAGGTAACTTCAACTGGAGGTTTGTGTTTGACTTCAATTACCTGAAGGCAGAGGAAAAGATTGTCTACCACAAGAAGATGAGTGTATTTGACCTTGATGAGACAGAGGTGAAAATCCCACCAAAACTTACAATGCAGGTGTGGGATGCTGATCTTATCTCATCTGATGACTTTTTGGGTAAGTTTATTACAAATGCCAACATGGCTGGGTTTCAAAGGTGAATGGTTTTCAGTGTGCCCACTTAGATCATATTAAAAAGCAAGTATAGTAGACTTTTCCATAATTAGAACCTCCAATATGTTGTTGGATCATGGAAATAGTTATTTACATTCCCAGACTCATTAGGCTTCTTGGCAGAGTTTATAGATAAAGTAAGTTTTGAAAGACTGAGGTATTTAAATTTGTCTGTAATATTATGACTATCTTGAATTACGTTATGCATTATGTCTGTTTATATTTTTGATGTAAAGTTTTTCTATTCAAGAATAACCAGCCATGCTAAACTAGCTTTGCAAAAAACATTTCTCATTAATGTTGAACAAGTATCAATCAGTTTATACTTTCACATTGATGTTGCAATTACATTTCATATCACACATTACATTGATATCGTCAGGCTCCATATCCATGGACTTGAACCGCATTCCTCGCCCCGCTAAAGATGCCAAACACTGCAAGATCAACATGCTGAAGAGGGACGGGACTGTGCCCACACTGAACTTGTTCAAAAACAAGCGCTGCAAGGGATGGTGGCCTTTTGCTGCTAAGGATGATGAGGGCTCCAGAATAGTGGTACATAGATTGACATCTGTCTAGTTCTATATCCAATTATTAAATTTCAGCTAAATGATAAATATCCATATTTCATTTGTGACTCTGTGTTAAATATTTCTATATCTGCATAACAATTCATCAGGTATTGAAGATCTTTGGTGTGGAAGGACAATTAATTTAGAGGACACATATTCTGTTGTAAAAAGTAGTAAACCGACTAGAACATCTCATTTTTGTTTACAAATATTTAATGTTACAGATACTTTTATGCTTAATTATTGCTACAAACAAAATTTTCTTCAGGGTGAAGCTGCACTTGTTGAGTTTATTTGTTTCAGGGTAAAGTTGAAGCCGAGTTGCACCTGTTAACCCTGGAAGAGGCAGAGAAATCACCAGCAGGTCATGGGAGAGAGGAGCCTGACCCACTTCCTGAACCAAAGTATGATTTCATTTGTGTTGTCAATACATGTACATATACTGATTTGATCTGTTCAATGAATTTTTTTATGTTTTTTTTAATCTTGTAAAATTTTGCTCCCCTTTCCCACCCTAAACAATTTCAACTTAAATTTAGAAGTTGTGACTGATCACTTGTCTGGCTCAAGGTGTGTATAGCTATAATGTTTGGAGCCTGGTTTATTTCCTTTTTTCTTTGAGTGTAGGATTTACTTAAAATGGTACATCAAATCAACAATAAGACTACCATGACAAGCAATATTTGCTTTGGCAGACTGAGCATACTGCACATATTTGCAATTCATGTACATCTGTGATGGATTTCTCTCAATTCTTGTGAGATTGTAAAGTTACACTGAGAAAATTATATTTCTATATTTCAATCGTGAAAAATTCTTTATAGTCGATATTAAAGGTTAATATGAACAATGCGCTTAAGGTTTTGCAATTTTCAACTTAGAACAAATGTGCTTTCTTTTCTTTAATGATTGCCATCTTAAGTTAAGAAATAAAGATTCCTCTTTAATGTTTGCAAAAATTCCAATGTGACCATCACTGGAAGTAATGAATCAGGTTAGAATAAATATTGGATTTGGACCTTTTCTTAAATAGCTGAGAAATCTTTGTAAGGATGTAATTAAAAAATAACAGATTTTATATTCCTTAACAAATGAAAAGTAAACTTAAGATGATTTCTTCTCTTAATAATCTCGTTCTTTGAATCACTTTTGAATGTACTAATTTTTACTCCACAGCCCTTAAGGGCTGTCGGGGTATTGTTTTCATTCATGGTGTCCAAAGTTTGCCGGGCCTGTATCTCAGAAACCATAAAGTGTAGGAAGTTGATACTTGGTAGGGACACTGGTTAGGGGGCTTAGGTGTGCAATGTCATGGTGTGACCTTGATTTAACCTTGCCGTAGTGACCTTGAGTTTGAAAATCTTGTCCGGGCCATATCTCAGAAACTGAAAGGTATAGGAAGTTGATACTTGAGAGGGACATTAATTAGGGGGTGTAGGTGTGCAGCGTCATGGTGTGACCTTGATTCGACCTTTGACCTTGCCATAGTGTTCTTGACCTATAAAATCTTGTTTGGGCTATATCTCGGAAACCGTAAGGTGTATTAAGTTGATACTTGGTAGGGACATTAGTTAGGGGGTGTAGGTCTGCAGCGTCATGGTGTGACCTTGATTTGATCTTTGACCTTGGCGTAGTGACCTTGACCTATAAAATCTTGTCCGGGCTATATACATAGGAAACCATAATGTGTAGGACGTTGATACTTGGTAGGGACATTGGTTAGGCGGTGTAGGTGTGCAATGTCATGGCATGACCATGAATTGACATTTGACCTTTTCGTAGTGACCTTGACCTATAAAATCTTGTCCAGGCTATATCTCGGAAACCGTAAGGTGTAGGATGTTGATACTTGGTAGGGATATTGGCTAGGGTGTGTAGATGCAAAATGTCATGGTGTGACCTTGGTTTGACCTTTGACCTTGCCGTAGTGACATTAACCCTTGTCGGGGCTATATTTTGGAAACCATAAGGTGTAGGAAGTTGATATCTGGTAGGGACATTGGACGGGGGCTATAGGTGTGCAACGTCATGGTGTGACCTGGATTTAACCTTTGATCTTGCATATCTGATGCTATTTTATCTCTCTACAGGGATATGTGATACTATTTTATCTCTCTTATATCTTGTTACTTGAATCTTGGTTGTTGCACCTTTAGATGTCTTTTGATGTAGATTAAGCACTGTCATATTAGAATTTATTAAGGGTTTTACGTTTGCAACTTCCCATTGTAATAGATGGTATTGCATCAAGTGAGTCACAGGTTTTGCCCCAACTCCACATATAAGCATGTGTTGCCACATCTGTATGTATGGGTAATATTCAAAATATTCCATTAAGGCTGGTTATCCCGAGAGAATCTAGAGCTTATTAGGTTTTGGGGAGGTATCTGGCATTAACTATTGCCATGACAACACTTTTAAGATTTTGGGGTCTTACACTTTCTGGATGTTCCACAGCTTAAACCCATGCATGAATTTAAACAAATTTTCAGAATGTGTTTATACAAGAGGATTTAGTCAGAGCTGATTAGATTTTGGGGTGTCTGGCAACATCTTTTGCCAATGCAACACTTTTAATACTTTTCAGTTTTAATCAACGAAATATAAAAAATATACTATTAAACTCATATTACTACACTTGCACCTTTATAAGCTAAAAAAACTGTTGCTTTATAATAGGCTTCCATTAATGCTGACAGATACCTTCCGGTGATAAAAAGAAATCTCACATCATGAACCAATAAAATACATAACTTTTCCTTCTCTTTAACTGTATGAAAGTATCTCATGGGTTCTGTATACTTCTTACAATTAAAGTTTTTCTGCACAGTATTCCAAATCTTAAATGTTCTTGCCCATTTAGTTGGGCATGCAGGCTGGGGTTCTTGTTTTCATAATATAAATTCATGATGAAAAATATTTTGCCTCAATATACATATCGTGCTTGTACATTTGAAACATTGTCACTATGTTTTCAGGTATGTGTTACTTTTATGTTCAGGTTCTTAATTAGGGCCCAAATATCACACGGATGTGATATGTGTGGTTACAAAAGGATGTGGTAATGAAGTAACATTACTGTATAATGTAATACATGATGAAGGAGGTAATACAAACTGCTATAGTATTTAAGTCTGCTGCATTCTTGTCCTCACAGATTGTGTTTTGGTAGATAAATTTGAAAGTTTCTGTAGAAACTGGTGGAGGAGTGTGTGTGTGTGTGTGTAATTAAAATAATTTTGTATGTTTCATTTTTAGCCGCCCTGATACATCCTTCCTGTGGTTCCTCAACCCATGGAAAACCTTGAAGTACATTCTGTGGAGAAACTGGAAATGGAAAATTCTAAAAGCCCTCCTCTTTACGTTACTTCTTTTGTTCATTGGACTTGCAATTTATGCAGCTCCAGGAGCTATAGTGAACAAGATGTTTGGTTTATAAGTGCTATTTATGCAAGAATATAACATGTATATGACAATGTTTGGATATCTCGAATGATTTTCAAGGACAAAAACATTGTGCAAGTATAGAACTGGTCACTCTGAAAAATAGTCGCATTAAACTCAAGTCACAAAATTCTTATGGTGATAAACAATGAATAGTTAATTTTTGCACGACCAAAGTTACTCAGAATTTATGAATCATGCTTAAAATAACATGCAAAGTCAATCTATAAATTACATTTAAAATAGAATAATACTCTTGCATGTTGAAGAATGTAAATTCTTGGTCAAACTGAAGGTAATTTTCACTAAGATAGTTGTTATCCTAATATAGTATTTTAACAGCTTGTTAGTATTTCACGTGCCAATGGTGATTAAATGTGTTGCAATTTAACATTGGGGTGCTGGTAATTGATAGACAGTTGAATAACAAATAACTACAGCAGAAACCCTATTATCTGAACAAGCTGGTGTTTCCACTTTGAAAAATTAAAAAAAATGAAATTTGAAACTTTAATTTTTAGGAGAATAAAAATGTATGAGCACCTAAAAATTGAATGCTCAGATAATAGATAATCAACTGCAACATGTTTTTACAGATATTTGTTGTTTAATCCAGACATGTGTTGATTCAAATGTCAGCCAGTGTTTTGAAAATATGTAACCATTGCTCAAACTCATTTTTTGCTTTGTTGAACTATAAAATCATGGAAAATAACTGAATCAGACATCTTTTTACCAAACTATAGCTAGTGCTAAAATTTTCAAGTACTTCAAAATATGTATTTGACTGTTTTTCAAATGGCTTTTACAGTCGATTTTATATGGGAATATGACCTTTCTACTTTCAAAACAAAGGCGACAGTTAATCTGTTGGTAATATTTAGTTTATTCTGAAATGAATTATAGTTCTGATGCTTGTTTACAGTTACAGGGTTGGGGTTAGTGCAGATGAGGAGATATTGTGACAAGAGTGTCAGTACCCTTTTTTGTTTCCTACTTTTCTGTTTGTTCAAGTTTTATTTTTATAAACAAAGGATAGTAAGTAATATGAAACATTTATTTGAAGTTAAAAAGATGTATTTCTCTTTTCAGATGCTTAGCTAAGATTGGTGGAATTCATTTTAAGTTTTTGCTGAACATAATGTATATGTCATGGTAGAAAGTCCAATCTGGTAGAATTTCAAATTGTACCAGTAGAAAATCCAATTGGAGTTTCTACCAGTAGAAAGTCCAAGTCCAATTGGACTTTCTCCCAACATAAACTTGGTAGAACATCCAATTGGAGTTTCTAATGGTAGAAAGTCTAATCCAAAAGATTTGGGTATTGCCCCGGGGTCTGAAATCTAATAAACTTGGTCCAGTCTCAGAGATTTAGGTTTTGCTCTGTGTACCAGAATGTAATCTTTGTAGAAACTCAATACATGTATAAGCTTGAAAAAGTTCAACTGAAACACAAAAAGTGGGCCTTCTGTACATATAAATTTGTCACCTAAGCAAGGTGCAGTTTTCTTAAATGAAGAAAATATTTTACTCTAACACACCATTTTTCAAGGGAAATCTGTAATATGGACATTATTAACTGATGTAAGATTTAAGTGTCCTATAACAAGTGTTATACAAAGTACAGTTTTGGTCAATTAAATTTCGACAGCAGTGACTTTCTACATGGCATTTAGTTGACCATTTAACACCTATGCTTCTAGTAGCATTTGTTTATCACAACTGCCCAGTTGGTCTCAGCATGTAAAGCTTTTAGTACTGTCACCCCATCCAGAGCTTCAACATCTAGTTTGTAAGTTTATGTTGGTAGAAAGTCCAATTGGACTTTGGACTTTCTACTGGTAGAAACTCCAATAGGACTTTCTACTTTCTACTGGTAGAAACTTCAATTGGACTTTCTACCGGTAGAATTTCAACCATGACATATATTTATACAAGAAATTATAATCTGCAGGATTACCTGGAAAATATCACTCTGTCATTCACAGAAGTGATTTTTTTCTTTCCCTTATTTGAATAGCATTGGCTTTAATGTTTTTAATGTTTATTTTCTATATCTTTTCCACCTGTTGATTTGTTTACAGTGCATGAAACATTAGAATCAGTTCAAAGTGTTAATTAATTTATTATGAGGAAAAATAATGAAAACTTTTTAACAAAATTTTTATAAACTGTAATACAACAAAGATACTATTATTCGTACTGTCTTGATTTTGTGCATACCTAAAATATCTTGTACAGAATTGCTGACAATTTTGTGTTGTGCAAGTTTTCAACAAGATCCTCTCCCCGCCCCCCCCCCCCCCCCCCCCACTCCAGTGAATATTTATAATGGTAATAACTTGAAACAAAATAATGACTCAAACAGCATACGCCATTTGACTTTTTTTTAATAGTTTTCCTTCTCATCACTGTTGCCATAGGGAACTCTTTTCTTTTATTTACTATATCATGTGGGTTTAGGTACTAAAACTTTTAACACTCAGAATGTTCACATGGTTATGAATATGCGCAATCAGTCAAACTAACTGCATGATACATGGTCAAACCTTCTTCAGTAGATTTTAGTTTAAATCCATGTCACATTTTGCTTGAGAACACTGATGGCTAAAATTAACCTTACTAGGTCTTCTCCTTTGTTAAAATTTATCTGAAGAGGGTTAAGCCATTCATAATTTGTTGTTTACAGTAAATATATCTTGTGTTCATTCTAATAAAGTCCAGCTTCCATTATCCAACAATAGTGGGAGAGTAAGATTGTGTTTGGTGGGAAGAAAGTTAATCAAATAGAAAAGGTATTTTTTACAATAAAACTATTGGGGAAGCACAGTGATTGTCTGTAGAGTGGAAATGAATGAATAAAATTGAATGGTTGACAGAATCTTGGATAATTGAGGTCCTGTTGTATACTTATATTCAAATTGCTGTTGTGATAAACCTTTTGTAGGGTAGTTTAGATATCCCACTATGTATTATAAGCACCTTAACCTGTTCATATACCCTCAAACTGAAGGTCTTAACATGACATTTACTGAAAGGCTTCAACGCTACAGTTACTTAATATAATCCTTGAGTGATAACAAGTGCGAGTTGTTGTTTTTTTTGTGTATATTGCAAGCAATAATGATACAAGAATGAATTTAATACTTTTCTTGTGAGGCAAATATTCACTATTGTTGTACAGTATTAGGTCAAATGTAGTTTGTCGCTTCTGACAAATTTCAATGAAAAACACCGATCACAGGCTTATTGGGATGTCCTAATCGGCCAATGAACAAGTTTAATACGAAAAATAGCCAATAGGGGTTACTTTGAAATACAGAATAGAGTCAGTGACTCTGGGTGAACAAAAATTCAGTGTAAAAATGCAATTTTAATTTCTGTCAATGTTTCCGCCCTTGAAACTACCAGGTTTTGCTTTCTGGCCTAGGTGTGTTTGTACAAAAGAAATGGGTGCTCAGATTTACAGGTGGCTCTTCTTCAATTACTGTTCTCCTAAAAGCCAGTTAGTTTAAACCTTCGAAATGTTCAAATTCCAAAGGTAGCGCATAATGTGACCAAGCGTAAATGATTATTGGAAGGGAGACCTTTCTCTAAATGCCTGTTTTGCTCTCAGTACCCTCAGTCTCTTGCACGGCTTTGATTACTCCTACTTGTGTATGTACATAAACCCAATACTCCTGTCTGTTTGCAGCCGGCCAGATGACTCTTTTCTCTGGTTGATGAATCCTCTGCGTGCTTTCCGCCATATCATCTGGAGGAACTATAAATGGGCCATTATCAAGGGCCTCTTGGTGGTGCTTCTCCTGATATTTTTGGCACTGTTCTTTTACACAGTACCACAAGCAACTGTCAATAAGATATGGAATGTCTAACTGACATTAATCTGGTGTGGAATGCTTTAGTTATTTATAACTTCTAATATGTACAGAACAGTAATTTGACCAGGGTGATGGTGTGACTAATTTTTTAGAGGTAAAATCTAGTTTAAAGATGATCATTAAAGACTCTTGCATTATATATATTATTCAATAACTTATATTTAGCAAAAATCCATAGATGATTCTTTGCAAGGATGTGCTTTAATTTTAACAATGTCTTTGGAAAATACAGATTGTGGCTTTGTAAGAATGTAGTCTCTAAGAAAGATATTTACAAGGTTATACATGCACTGAAGTTGCTTGATACCCATACCTGTGTTATTCACAATTTGTAGCTTCCTGCAGTTTCAACAAAGTTTACATTTGAATAATTGACACTATGAAAATATTGAGAAAATCAATGTGAAATTCACTGCACTTTGACACTATAAAAACCCTGATATTTTTACCTTGAATGGTGATACAATTGTCTGTAAAATTTGTGATCTTTGTAACAGTTTTGTGCCCTCTATCCAATTTATTATAGAACCTTGCTGCTTCTAAAATTAAGGGGGTTGCCCTGTCAGTGTAAATCTCATTCCTCTTGCTAAGGTCCTGTCCTGTACATATTGATCATTATTCTCATGTGATAGACAAACCAGGGTTATTCTGAATATCTCAGACTTTGGAATAGGATCTGTTTCAGGCAATCTGTTCATCAGTATGTGTTCTGACATAATGTGAATTGTACATTTAGCGAATTTAACCCTGTTAGGCCTTGTACATTCAAAATATTGTATTTTTATTGCGTAAAATAGCCTTACCTTATCCTCACAAGTGCTTGTTTGGTTTTGTGGAGCAAAAACGTATCGACCGACAAGAATTTTTTAAGGAATATTCTTGTCACAAGGTGACCCCTTTGTCTGCGCATGTCCGCGCATGCGCCGTACTCATTGTCGACGGGTAATTGTCGAGAGATCTTCATTATATTTTTGGTCGATATGGGAGCAACACGTATTTTCTTTTATTATCGTCCATTCACAGACGAAGATCTATGAAGTTTTGAAGCGTGCAAGCGTGCACCTACCTGTATTTATCCATTATTCGACTGGTACTACCACTATTCTGCCTCCCTTGTCCTGAAAAGGGTCAGAATTAGATGTGCAAGAAGATGTTGCTGTAAAGTCTTCAGTGGAAGACGTGTATATCTTCGGCTGTACTCACCCATTATTCGACTGGAACTTCCTCCGTGTCGATGAAAAGGTATGCAGAGAGGAGCTCCCATAGTTTTCAGTGGAAAACTGCTTTATTGTCCCTTTATTGATGGCATAACATGAGTATTAGCGTATGCTCGAAAACAAAGAAGAAAGAATGCAGTTGTCTTGGCAACGGAGGTCGTAGATTCTTTACTGTGGGTGGAGCGCCACTCTGGTACAGTAACAGGTCTCCCTCCAAAAGAACGACTACAGAAGCATATCCACTGATCCTTGTAGTTATTAAGGACAGGTTACCTTCATTTGCTGTAGATTTAGATGCAGTTCCAACAGACATCTTTGGGGCAGTATGTGCACTGCTTGTCTTTTCAGCCCTGTTGAAGAATTGAACCTTCCTATGACCATGTCTCCAATGGAAGGAATACTGTGACTTTTGAGTTAATTCTTCTGCAAACTCAACGAAGATCAATCAATGCCTAAGAACTGTGGCTGGCTGAGATATGGTGTTGAAGTCCTTGCTTCCAACCTTCACGAGTGTATTTTGCATGGTTTATACAGGACAGGGGCTATGTCCAGTAATTTTGTCCTACTAACTACAACATATCATCGTAACACTCTTCCTAGTTTACCAGGAGAGAGGGATTCAGAAGAACGTGGCTACATTAATGCAAGTCACCATGGAGGCTCTTCTTGCAGAAGTTACTGGCAGTGATGGGAGATTTTCATTGCCATCCCAGAGTTGTGCGAATCTTGAGACGGAGTTGGCGAATTACTCCCCAATCGAATTCACCAATGCCTGTACTACCCACAATGCAAAGCGATGACGTCAGACAGGAAAACATGGCTGCAGTACTAAATATACCGCTTAAATGCTTCAAAAGAAAGCGATTCATCCACTCAACAATTGCAGAACTACAGGTTCCTATGGCAGTTTATTTCTTGTATAGAAACTCGACTAATGACGACCTCTGATACATCTCAGTGTCCTGAATTGATCTAGCTACGTCTTCAACGGTCACGGCCCACGAGTGAAGTTCGTTTACTATGTCAATAAATACCTGCTTGTCGCATCATTTAAACTGGAGACAGCAGAAATTATTAAAAATTCGGTTACAAAAGATGCGTTCTTCTATGTACCGATTCACAGGTCTCTCAACATCTACTTCAGTTTATTGTACACGGTCAAACCTATCAGTTTAAAGCATTATGAAATTCGGGTTAGCGACCCCTCTACAGTATCATGCGCGTAATAAAGAGGCAAATCTCATTCTTCAGTCTCACGGAATAGGAGTTCACCATATACCTGGACCACTGGTTGTTAAGTGTATGTAGAAGACACCAGTATTGGGTTCAGATCAAAGAACTCATCCAATTATTCAACAACTGGCTTCGTGATATCGATTTCCTAGGTTACCACTGCATTTTGGTACCAGGAAATTTCTTTCACCTTATACCTAGACTACTGGTTGTTTAGTGTACGTAAAAGACACCAGTATTGGGTTCAAACCAAAGAACTCATCCAATTATTCATCAACTGGGCCTCGTTATATCGATTTCCTGGGTGACCACTGCATTTTGGTACCAGGAAGTTTCTTTCTACCTCGAAAAAATTAAATACCTGAGAATCTATTCAAGTCATGGCGATCTCATCACAGTTAACCTCAAGGTTGCTTATATCCCAGGTAGGGATACCAGCATCTTTGGAAAAGACTATACCAATGGGTCAGTTATGTATGTGTGCCTTTCAGTGGTATCTAGAAAAAACTGGCAATATCTCCAGTCACTAGTTGTGAGAATTCCTGTTTCAAATCCTTCTGAAAAAGCATATTCACTGGTGGAAAATGCCAAAAAATGGGAAATAGGATGCCTTTCTATACACAGGTGCACAATTCCCTTATTTTCGTAGATGCATTAAACCAGGGTTGATGATCCCAGCTATAAGCATCACAGTTAGTGGCTTTGGACAGTTAAAAATGTATATATTACATTTCAATGTCATACAGCTGAAGGCAGTGTGTTCAGCCCTTAAAAACCTTCAAGACAAATTCCACACAAAAGAATTCTGATAACATCAGACAACACCACTGTGTTCGGTTATCTGAACAAACAGGGGGGGGGGACCGTATACCTCCTAGTTTGGCGCAGCTTGGCCTACTGCAATCCTTGAAATATACTCATAACAGACATATTCTTGGTTGCTTAAAGGTCATACTCAACATCATCTCCAGAAGGGATAAAGGTTTGGCGCATCCTGGCCTACTACAATCCTTGAAATATACTCATAAGAGACAGAAATATTCTGGGGTTACTTAAATGTCATGCTCAATGATCTCTACAGAAGTGACAAAAGTAATATGTACAGAATGGTTCTTACTCCCTTTATGGTTCTAGACAACGTGCAAGTTTGGCACAAATCAACAATAGGTGTTTTATGCAGGTATGCTGCATCTTGGCCTACTGCAATCCTTGAAATATTCTCATATGAGCCAGATATATTCAGGGTTGCCTAGATGTCATGACAGCCTCTCCACAAAGAACGAAATAATACAGACAGGAGAGTCTTCATCTTTAAAATTCTATTTGATTTACATAGTTTGTCAAATACCAATGGTAGAGATGTTTGCCACCAATATCAGTCATAAACCTCCATTCTATGTTGCCAGTCCCGGATGCAGATGCTCTGAACACATATGAATTAAACATCTTGTTGGAGGTTCTGGACGGCTAGGCCTTTTGTCCTATACCACTTATTCCAAAAAGTCATTGAACAAGTGAACACCAGGTGCAAAATGATTGTAGTGGCCCCTTGGTGGCCCATGATACATTGGCTTTGGGGTCTGGTGAGTCATTCAACCAAACCTCCATTACAGCTACTTCACTGGTCTCAGAAACAGCCATTCAGTCAGAAATACCATCTGAATCTGTTGCATTGGCACCTTCATGCTTGGCACCTTAACACCACTCAGAATCTCTTATATCATTCTCTGGGCAAAGGATAGAGAGATTTAGGGCATCTCAAGGACCCTCATCTTGGAATGCATGAGTCATGATGGGCCATTTTGAGCTCTGGTACCCACAGAATAAAGTGGCCATCTCAGAGCCTACGGTCTCAATTATACCAGATTTTTTGATCCATTTGCTTGCAAAAATCTGAAACCTGTCGCTATTGTTGGCTTTGCAGCAGCCATAGCTGATCATTTACATTTTTTGTGCAGGAGTTGCGCCAAAGCCTGCATCTTTATAGGCCTATTGCAAGTGTTATAGAGGGAAGTCCACTGCTAACAGAAGTGCAGCATCAAGGGATTTGCCTTTGCTTCTCTTGGTTTTCACAAAAGGCTCCTTATTAACCTTTAAAAGAAGGTCAGTCTAAAGAAGTTTGACTTGCAAGACTGTTGCAATGCCATTGGAAGTGTATTCTGGGACTTTGGCTCCTTCAGACACAAGCTTCATAGGAAGGAGTTTACAGTTCTCCCTCCTACCTACCTTTTCAGCAAGGACCTATTAGCCTCAGTTGGTCTAGATTACCTCCAGTGGTCACTTCAGCTCCAGATCCTTCCTGAACTCAAATTGCCTGGACTCTTGATTCGTTGTCCTCTTACAGCACTTAGATCCTTCTTGGACTGGACTACTGCTTGGAGAAAAGGGAAAGTCTCCTTCTCCTGCCTTTTAGCAAGAATCAGTTGGCTTCTGATGGCCCAGATGGCTCAAACCAGTGGTCATTCCAGCTCACAAACCTTTCGTGAGCTGATGTTGGACTGATGTGACACTCTGCTCTCTTACAGTGCTTAGTTACTATCAGGACAGTACAAATACTTCAAGGAGGGGAAGAATCTTGCTCATATCTTTTAAGGAAGTCTTGATGGAGATATCTTGAGTTCTGCTATCTCTTCCTGGATCAATCTGGCTGCATGATTAGATTGCCAGTCCTTTAATTTTGATTCTCAGAATCTATACTTTGAGACACATATTAGATCCATTGCTGCCTTTTTAGTTTCCAAGAGTGGGGTCTTACCTGAGCAGATATCAAACTCTTGTTATGGGAAGACCCACATTTCTTTACTACATTCTACTCGAAGATGTAGCTTGGCAATCCCATGACCAGTCCATGAACAAATTGGGCCTTGTGGATTCGCCTCAGCATGTAGTCAATTTTTGTGTATTTATACATGTTATTGATATGACTCGCATATTTATGTTCTCTCCAGTTATACAAGTCTTGTGTCACTGACATATGTCTTTCTTGGCTTACATATGGCCCCATATCTGCAGTTTATGCAGTTCAGTTTGCCTGCTTGGAGATATTCTCATTGTCAGATGATGACATCTTGTTTGGGGAGTCATGCAGCCATCTCCGGCCAATACCGGGTGATGGTTAATACTGGTATATGATTTGTTGTAAAATTGTCTGCAACAGCAGCAACAATGACGACCACATCATGGATCTCTTGTTGAGGTTAGCAAATTACTTATCTGTGTTCAAGAAGTAATATATAACCTAAGATGTGGATTATGGAAGCTTATCTTATCCTCTTATCAGTGCTTTATTTGGTGACCCCTTGTCTGTCAATCATCTAACAGTGTGGCCAAAACAAATACCCTCCACCTGTTATGGTTGTATTCAAGCACTTGTGAGGATAAGGTAAGGCTATTTTACGCAATAAAATGTAACAAATTTTATTGTAATTTAACTTTTTACAAGTTAAATACTTACCTTATCCTCACAAGGATAAACCCACCCTACCTCCCCGCATAATTTGTTTTCTGGGGACCAAAAATACAATGAAGATCTCTCGACAATTACCCGTCGACAATGAGTACGGCGCATGCGCGGACATGCGCAGACAAAGGGGTCACCTTGTGACAAGAATATTCCTTAAAAAATTCTTGTCGGTCGATACGTTTTTGCTCCACAAAACCAAACAAGCACTTGTGAGGATAAGGTAAGTATTTAACTTGTAAAAAGTTAAATTACAATAAAATTTGTTACAATTATTCTCTGGGAAGTAATTGCAAAATTAATGCATTTAATTGTTGTAAAGTAGTTGTGTAAGTTGTGTATGTTACAGTAAAATGTGCAGAATTGGTAAATCTCTGCAGTTAACATAACTTCCAATAGATTTGAATACAATATTCTATATCTGTAAGAATTGCCTATATTCACAATATATACATTCAAGTTATTCATTTTTAAATATTTGACTTCATATACACCTTTAGTCTTTTATCAAGAAACTCATACCTTTCACTTGTTCAACCTAAAAACTAGTAATTTGTTGTTTTCTGTAAAATTTCAATTCAGTTAGTGTGCATATTTACTTATTTTCAGCATTTTCTGCAACATACATACATTTGATGGTGCCGAATGTGTAATATATATGATTCATTTTCAACATCCAAATGTGTATGATTTAGTTATAAATCTGTACATGTATTTGGTAATATATTGGGAAATATTTTTTTATGTCTTCCAGTTTATTGTCTCTATTTTACTTAATGCATATCACATCTGTTTGTAAAAAGTTGTGTGATTATTGGAAGTCTGATGTGCTTTTAGTCCGTTATAAATGCTATTAGATGAAGAATATATCTATTAGTTTCAAACCTGAAAGAACTGTGATATTTGCAATTCACTTGTTACTTATAGAATTTTATATACATCACTTTGAGAATATTAGTTATGTCAACTATGACTTGAGTTATTTGTTAAACATACAATTATTGATCATTTTTTGTGTTTGCAAATGAACTGATGAGAAAATACTGATTTTACGTCTCGGTGTTTTTGAAAGATTCTTTTATTTTTAAATTCTAGGACTGTCACAGCATACAATCTCTCCAGGGGCCAATTTCACAAAGGGACTTAGACTTAGCCAAGTTTTTGGCTAAGTCAGGGACTTACATCTAAGACTTTGGTCTTAGCTAGGTCTAGGACTTAAATGGATTTCATAAAAGGGTAACTTAGCTAAGTCCAAGCTTATCAAATAACCACAGTGGTTTTCTGTGTCATATAACCTTTTATATCCTTCATTTGATGCATTTTATCTAAGGATAAGTGCTGTTTTGATATAGAAAACCTTGTTACATCATATAAACTTCCGAAAGACTATTTCAGTTAGGTGTTTTGTATAATTATACTTTTTTTACAGCTTTTTCAAATTCTGAAGTGGAGAAAAGTTTATGGTGCCCATATTTAAGTCCTCTATTTAAGTCTTTAAGCCCACTACCTCCCAGACTTAAAGTTAAGTCCACTGAGTTAGCAATTTCATGGACTTAGTTGCTTTGTGAAATCCACTAAGTCTAAGACCACAGACTTAACATTCTGTTGACACAATTTAAGACCAAAGTCTTAAATTTAAGTTTAAATCTGGACTTAAATCCCTTTGTGAAATCTGCCCCAGATGGTGTCTAGTATACCAAGACCCATAATATTCACTAAAATTCTGATTCTTAGAAAACTCCTAAGAATTTTCTCAAAATAAGAACTTTCTAAAACATTACCATAAAAGTATTTAGAAAAAACATTCATATATGTGGATCCACAGCTAAAACACTAAAACATCTGTTTTTCTCCACAGCTATTGTATCTAATTTACCCTATTACATTTAGAATTTTTAAGAATTCTGACAAATTTAAAAATTCTTCGAACTTTCTTGAAAGTCGATGTTTCAGGAGTAATGTAATTCTAAGAATAAGAAATTTAGTGAGGATGGACCCAGATAATACTGTGGTTACTGTCTGCAGTTTTTATCAACACAGACCAATACTGAAAAAGTTTTTAGAGGTTTTTTCAATGGAACTATGATTTACCATCAGTTCTTCTTTTTATTTTCATGTGCTGAAGTTGTCCACCATAGAGTACATGTTTGCATTATCACCCACCCCACAAAGCGTATGAAATATGTGTAAACATCCACCCTTTCCAATTAAGGGAATTCAGATTTCAGATTGTTCAAAGAGTTTTTATACATATTTTACTAGATTTTTTCCTGTCTATTTGTACCAAAAGTGCAAAATTTTAGAAATAGTGTGAAAAGTGCATATTGGAAGAACCATGTATGTAATAGAGGTGTGATTCCCTCATACATTAAGAAGTTTCAAGGATATTGTTTGGCTGAGAATGAATACGGCAAGTACAATGCATTGGATTGATTGTCCAGTTGTGATGTCATGTATTTATTTTATACAGACAGATAATGGAATTTTCCACATGGATTTCTAAATTGAACATATTATTGTGTAATATTGTGACATATGCTGTCTAGTACTTTATATATGTGTCATATTATCGCACACCCCGTACTCTATATTTTTCTCAACTAAATGCCCGGGGCTTTACCAAAGATGATTTTGGTAATATATATAGATAAACTCTATGAACTTGAATCTCAAGCAACCAAAATCTCAAGTGACCAAAAATATTTCTGCTTAACCAGGTTTTTCAGATAGCGGGCGCATCTGTTGGTACCCAATATTTAATTCTACTGCAGGGAATTCTAAATGATAAAGTTCTGTGTAAAGGCGTGTAACAATCAGTGTTTGTGTTTGTTATAAACTTGAGTAAACATCAATTTATAGTCTCTCTTTGTTTAACATGTGGTTATTACCTGTAAATGACCATTAAGCTGTTTTAGTTTGCTCAGTAATAGCACTTAGTTTCACAAAAACACATCAAGGAATTAACATATTCATCTTCTTCAACTACAGTCTGCAAATTGATACAATTAGTGTTTGTATTTCATTAACCTTTTCTGTGGTTTAATTTGTTCAGAACACTAATAATTTAGAATTGTGTTGGATGCTGGATATGTTGTATAGAAATTGCATTTGATAAAAAAATATTTATACACAGTTGCATTTATACTGTGTTTTGGAAGGGTTCTGTTGGCTTTAATTGCAGGATAGTTAAAAAAAGCTTGTTAAAGAGTCTGAAATAATCAAAATAAAAATATGCACATTGTACAGTTTACACCAGTACCATGAAAAACATTCAACGATTTGTTTCTTGATCTTAAATTATCCATAACTGATTTTTGTATATAGCATCTGCTAAGTCATAAAGTTTGATTTTATGACATCTTATGGTAATAACAGTGAACATTCACAGCAGTTATCTTGTTGAATTTGTTTTGTAATTATGGTTGCTTTCAGTGTAATTTTTTCCAATGCTGTAAAATTTACATTACCGTAATTAGAATTTCTATGATGGACAGAAAGTGAGAGAGGACTGAATGTTTTGTGTGGATGATCCTGTTGGTGATATTCTTATCCTTCCTTCAGAAATTTTAATATTAAATCAAAAGTAATGAATTTTTAATTGTGTAGTTGAGCTTTGAGATAATTTGTTATTTTAGAATATTATTTACAACTTTTAATATATTTAATTTATGAAAAAAAATATGTATATTTTCCCAGCTTTGAAAGGTTTTATTGTAATTCAAGACTTATTGTAATTCATTCATGTGTGTTCAGTTTTAGTCCCTCATGTTTAATTGCATGCAAAAACATATTAACAACAATGCATCTCTAAATCCAGTTTCTTTTCAACAATACATCATACTAAATCAACAAATATATTGAGAGGATAGCAAGGCAACAGTTTAACCTTATTTTGACCTTGTTGCAATCTGCTTGACCCTTAAAGTTTTGTATTGATCATTTCTGGCCTATATTGGATCAGCTCTAACGACTTAGAAATTGTCTTCAGTGGTTATCAGAGTACATGGCAAAACATACAAGATATTTCTTGGTTAGCATATTTTCCTGTTAATGCTAATATGACCAAAACTGTTATACTGGGTAGTCTCCAATGGCATTTGTAGATTATCACTTTACTTTGACATGCCTCCTCTGTGTTATAAATATTATGATGACACTTGCTTTTTATCTCTTATACATGCTTACATAATATAGATTAAAACTTATAAGTTACTTTTAAGGTTTTAAAAGGTATCTATAGGTGTGTTAAATAGAGAACAGTATCCACACTAATTACAAGTTCTTGTCCAAATTGTACGTGTATTTTAACATTGATGCATTCAGTAAGAGAAATTATGGAATAATTAGTTAGAATGCTACAGATGTTCCAAAATTTCTTGTTTTACTTGTATCCACTGGATTGCGCTTTATAACAAAAGCTTGTATGAGAATATTTATAGCTTTGTGTTTAACAAAAGATGGTCGTGGTGGCCATTTCTATGAAAAAAATCAAGCTTTTATATTTGCAAGCTGTAGCTAGTTTTCAACCGTCTAAACCTGAATCTCTCTATTTTTTGGTGATATGATCAGCACATTTGTATGCTTTTGTATTAAGGAAACTTACTTTAAAGCTCTCCATGTGGTCAATTTCGGCAACCTTTACATTATCAAGAGGATAGATCTGGCTTATTATTGGTCCTTGCTATTTGTTATGTAGAACAAACCTGGAGGAAGTCATGGGCTGAGAATCTTTTGATGGGATTGAATTTGACCTTTGTGCACCATCTTCATGGTTATACAGGGATGGTCAAACTTAAAAGTATCTAGGAATTTCTTAATGCTGGTCCTAGAGGTTTGCAGTCTATAGGAAATCATGGGCTGGAATTGTTTGATGTGATCAGCATTTGACTTTTGGCCCATTGTTCAAGGTAAAACTGGGGCGACCAAACATAAAAGTACCTGTATCTTGCTTATTATTGGTTATAGAGTTTTGGGATCTTGATTTTTATTGGACTAGAGGTTTATAATGACAAACACCCTTGTCTCATTTTTGCTGCAAAGCTTTAACATATACAATGTGTATGTTCTATAGGAAATAACAGGTTGCTACCATGAGTGCTATTTGGGGGCTTTCCAGTGGATACAATATGCAAGTTCTCTGATGCACCAGGGCTAGTCACACATTTGAATTTGCGATAGGGTGATCTATAACACTCTCGCCTCCCACCTCTGAGGCCGGGGTTCGATTCCCGGCACGGCCTCAAGTGAAAAAGCTGGTAGTTGCTTGCCGTTGGTCGGCAGTTTACAGTACAGAACCCTAACGAACTGTATGTACTGGTTTCCTCTGCCCTTCCAACTACCCGTCGTGATATGACCTGTACAGTGTTGAAAGCGATGTAAAACCCCAAATAAATAAATAAATAAATGTATAATGCAATATAATATATATGTTTCAAGCAGATAGAACTAGTGAAGATAAGGTTTGGATATTTTATAAGGTTTATAACTTATACAAACAGAAGGTACAGTGAAACTTTTGTGTGTATCTGCAGCCGACCAGACACTTCCTTCCTGTGGATTTTGAATCCAATGAAGACGTTCAAGTATGTCTTCTGGAACAACTACAAGTGGCTTTTACTGAAAGCCATCATTGTGGGCATACTGATCGCCCTGCTTGTTCTCTTCATCTACAGTATGCCAGGGGCCACGGTAGATAAGATATGGGGGCTGTAGAT
This sequence comes from Sabellastarte sp. h YS-2021, assembly GCA_964017235.1. Taxonomy (NCBI): domain Eukaryota; kingdom Metazoa; phylum Annelida; class Polychaeta; order Sabellida; family Sabellidae; genus Sabellastarte; species Sabellastarte sp. h YS-2021. The sequence continues at coordinate 147,775,933 of OZ024928.1, forward strand.
AACAGCCCAGTGGAGATTTTATTGATGAACTGTTCTATCATTGTGTTGCCATCACTGATATCACTGCAGGTTAACTTTTAAATGATCAGACTTTCTGTTAAGACATGAAAAATATTAAGCATATTATAAAGCTTTAGCAGCCCTTTATGGAGTCAGAATTCGAAGCCTGTGTAGAAAAGCATAATTATAACTATTAACTCTCTGATGAATATTTCTTATGCAAGATTGTGATTGTACTTTTACCACGATAATTAAATGTCAAAGTAGGATACAGGAGGTTTGGTTGAGAATTTTATTTGTTGTTAAACTTGTATCCTTGTTGTTTTGTTATTATGCAGTGCATGAAATAAAGTAATTTAGATATTTTACAGAACAAAAGCAAAATTATTTTATCAAGAGAGTTGTCAATAACTTCCATTTCATATACAGCCAGTCCCATGCTCTGAAATACCCATGGGCAATGTGGGTATATCCAAAAGTTTGGAATGGGTGTTTACGACAATGAAAATAAGCCAGGTTTTACAGGAAAAAAAAAAAAAATTACCTGAATCCTAAGTAATATCATTTTAGTATACACTAACTAGAAGCATGGTGTGGTTGATAAATCTGTTCACAATGTGTAAAATTTGGTTTAAAACGGATATAAAGTAAGCAAAACTGAGATACTATTGAGTTTTAATGGAGTATTTGTCTCTGGGGAGGACATATCAACAATCTATGGGTGATCATGGAGGGCACTTGTGAAAACATTTGCGATACAGTGTGGCACTGGTATATTTTATTTCTTATCAGTTCTATATATCACTGTATCATTAACTACTAGTACTCATTGTTGCTAACCTCCAGGTTAATGTACATATAGATTATAAAATTTTTCATGCTTAAAATGTGTCAAGACTCAATATTGATATTTAACTTTTCAATAAAATAGTTATGTAAAATTGCTGACACTGGTTTTAGTATTTTGTATCTTAGTATTAATACAAAATTACAGTGACTGCATTTGAGGGTATATTATTTACACAAAAGCTAAAACCACAATTTTTAGTGAACCAAGAGATTTTTTTTTAGTTTTAACCATGAAGAGATTTTATTACAGTATCTTATTGTAGTGTGATTATATTGTCTATATTGTCAAAGTGAACTGCAGAATTGTTTATTTTTCAAAGGCATATTCTTTAACATTGTTTATGTGTGATGTATTACTCTGATGACAATGTGCAATGTATAATTTTTATTATATATATTTTAACTGTTGCAAGACTGTCGCATATAAAAGTGACAGAAATAAACCCATGATTACAAATATTAAAATTCGTTTCTTTACCATTGTCCTTGAACTGTTCAATTGGTTTCTTGACATGGAAACCCGAGACCATTTCTACTGTATGCAATCTCTGTTCTCAAGCAAAATATGAAGAAATGACTTGAGCAAAAGAAAAACTTGCAGTAGCATTCTGAGTACCAATAGGCGCTAGCTGGTAATGAATTAAACATTGCATCACTTAGCTGGCTTCGTGGGCATGGGTTTGAGTCCAACTTTATGGGATGCACGGAGGGTCTGTTCTAATACAACCTTGGCTGTTTAGGGTTAAAAATCTCAGAATTATAGTAGAAAGTCTATTATCCGACTAATGTGGGGGAGCAGGATCTTGGTTGATTAATAGAAAAGCTAATTTAGTTTAAAAGAAAAGGGGAATAATGATTTTTGACAGTGGTCATTAAAAATCAAACATTTAGGACAATTGGGCTGATAATGGGTTCTTCTGTACCTCGCAACCTTGTGTTTTTGTTACATCTGTAATAAAGATGATATAGATTTCCAGTTCGATACATAAACTGTAGTTTTATTTATTTGGGGAAACTGGTGTAATAATATATCAACACATTAATACTTATGTAAGCCTTTCTTCAAATATAGCAGCTGAATGAAAAGTTGAATTCTGCAGTTGGAGGATAAAAGGCATTGTAAGCTACCAAACATTTATAAATCTATTAACAGTGTTCACTTGCGCAAGTTTTGAGACAAATTACTGAGGTGAATAGAACAGTGCCTGAACCACAATTCTCTGTCTTGCAAATGGAAGAATATATTTAGGGATTTCACCTCGCTTTCAACATGTTGTACTGGGCAAATTATAACGGGTATTTTCATAATAGTACAATAATGTAATTTTATAGGGCAATATGCTGTAGAAAGGGACCTTCATCAATGATTATTGGCCCGACACATCCATTAGTGCCTGAGGCTTATTAGCTGAATTTTATGTATGGTGTCATTGGAGTTTTCGTGCTATAGTGATTAAATCAGATGTAGAAGCGTTAATCAGTTTATGGGTCCAATTTTGGTGAATTTTTTACTTTGAACCTGAATAACACAGAGTATTTCATATATTTTAAATGTTAATACCTCAAATAATAGGTGTGTTATCCCTTTATTACTGTGCCAAATATTCATCCCCTAATATTTATGCAAATATTAAAAATACTACTTTTTCTATCTCTAATTGACCAAAACCCTTGAATCAGTTTTTGGGTCTATTTGGAAAAAAGGGTAAACACTGACTGAATACTTCAACTATATGAAGTGTACCATATATGGCATTATTACATGTGGTCAGTATTCAAACTAGATTGGGCCAACTCGGCGCCAACATATCCCCAGACAGGTCATCACTCACGCCACAGGTTTTGATCGGGAATTTTTTAAAGCATAATTACCCATTATTATATGAACTTCAGCACATCAATCTACTCTGTTTGTATCTTCCCAAGAAGATGGTGTATCCCCAGACGCCGAATACATAACTCAAATTATATTTTCAATCTTCCTGCAATGATAACTCTAAACCTATTTTCAAAGTATTTATTAATAAATGATTGATGATTGAATGTCCATTCTAAAATAATAATCCCAAAAGAGCATATCTCTTTCTATATTTGTTGACAAATAAAATATTATTTTTAACTCAACATCATACTTTTCAATCTTCCTGCAATGATAACTCTTAACCTAATTTCAAAGTATTTAAATGATTGATGATTGAATGTCCATTCTAAAATTCATAATCCCAAAAGCGCATATCTGTTTCTATATTTGTTCACAAATAAAATATTATTTAAAAAAAAATTATTTATATTATTATTTTATTATATTATTTATAGAATTTGTAAATTGTTTTCAGTTATTCATTTCCTCTATTCCTATATATGTGGTCCATATATATGCAACCTAAATATGTGACACAATCTCAGTTCTGACTCCCCTTTGTGTTATATGATGAAGCCCACCACCTCCTACCCCACCCCTCTCCCCTTCTCCACACCTCTCTCACTATTACACAAGATCTGCAACCCCATTGAGTTCTTTGTTTCTCATTTGATATCACTAAATACCTTTGTTTATTTAGTGTCACTCAATATAGCTGGAGGTCCCAGAGGTGGGTGGGGGATGTGGGTTGGGACTACAGCATAAATGGTAAACAAACAATCTGATATATATCAAAGGGGTAATCAAATACAAAAAGAATTGAGAATTTTAAGTATGTGATTATCAACTGAAATGAGTTCATAACTGTAGGAGCTGTGTCAAAATTAACTGAGGCAAGTTGAATAAAACTGGGCTAGTTGAGGGTTAAAAATCCCCTAGTTTTACTACATAAGGATATACTTTTATTAATATTGGGACTTAAAGCTCACCAGAAAATAACAGTGTCCATTTTGCCTACTTGAATATGTTTAACCAGTTTCATTTTAAAGAGTTAAAAACTCAGCAAGCAGAGGTACAACACACAAAAATAAGTTCTTAAAAGACTAAGATAGCCATAACATCATTAATATTCAAAATTTAAAGAGACAGGCACTTCCTTTTAAAAATTCAAAGATTTCAGCTCTATGACCCACATAGTTTGACAGTTACAGGGCTTTAAAGTGGCATAATGTCCATAAATTGGGTTTCTGTGGGCATTTTACAATTGTTAAAGAGACCTTAGCAATTAAACTACAGATCTGAAACTTTTTGGGGGACATACATAACAAACAAAAATTAGATATAATACAGTTTAAGACTTGTCACACTAAGCATTTCCAAATTACAGGGCAAAATACAGTAGAAAATGTCAAAAAAGGTCACTTGGATGAGTGTCTATGGTCGTCATACACAGGTTCAATGTCTACTACAGGCCTTGATGTTCGGTACATGGAAAAAGAAGACGCTTAATAATGTATTCCTAGTTGAGATTTCAGCCCTGTCAGTCACATAGTTTAACAGTCACAGGGCTGAAAAGTGGCAAAAAGTCCAAATATTGGGTCTCTGTGGGCCTTTTAGAGACCTCAATGTGACCTTCAAATTGAAGCTTCAGACTTAAAATCTTTCACAATCAGAGATTATACATAGAATGTATATCTAATATAGTTTGAAACTTCTCAGACTTACCATTCCAAGTTACAAGGCAAAATATGTAAAAAATGTCTAAAAAGGGTCACTCGGGTGAGTATCTATGGTCGTCATACACAGGTTAAATATCTACTAAAGGCCTTGATGTTCAGCACATGTAAAAAGAACATAATAATATATTCCCAGATGAGATTTCAGCTCTATCAGTCACATAGTTTAACAGTCACAGGGCTTAAAAGTGGCAAAAAGTCCAAATATTGGGTCTCTGTGGGCCTTTTAGAGACCTCAATGTGAACTTTAAATCAAAGCTTCAGATTTAAAATCTTTCACAATCAAAGGTTACACATAGAATGTATATCTAATACAGTTTGAAACTTCTCAAGACTTACCATTTCCAAGTTACAGGGAAAAATATGTGAAAAATGTCTAAAAAGGGTCACTCGGGTGGGTGTTATGGTCCTCACACACAGGTTAAATGTCTACTTAAAGCCTTTATTTCTGGCACATGTAAACATGACATAATGATATATTCCCAGGTGAGATTTCAGCTCTATCAGTAACATAGTTTAACAGTCACAGGGCTTAAAAGTGGCAAAAAGGCAAAATATCGGGTCTCTGTGGGCCTTTTAGAGACCTCAATGTGACCTTCAAATCAAAGCTTCAGACTAAAAATCTTTCACATTCAAAGGTTACACATAGAATGTATATCTAATACAGTTTGAAACTTCTCAGACTTACCATTTCCAAGTTACAGGGAAAAATATGTGAAAAATGTCTTATAAGGGTCACTCGGGTGGGTGTTTATGGTCCTCACACACAGGTTAAATGTCTATTAAAGGCCTAAATTTTGGGGCAGATATAAGAAAACACATAGATATATTCTCAGATGATATTTAACTTAGATGAGAGACATAGTTTGAAAGCTACAGTGCTCGAAAGTGGCAAAAAGTGCATAAATTGGGTCTCTGTGGGCACTTTTGAGACCTTAAGTCGACCCCTTTGGGTAAACCTACAGCCCTAAAATTTTCTACAGACACGGATTACATATCAAAGTTATACCTAGTGCAGTTTGAGACTCATCAGAGTTACCACTTCCAAATTATAGGGCAAAATATGTGAAAAATATAGCAAAAAATCCCTAAGTGGGGGTCTTTATGGGCCTCAAACACAATTTTCTCCTCAACTTAAAGTCGTGATTTTCGGCACATGTACTAAGAACATATTAATGTGTTCTCAGGTGAAATTTCAGCCAGCTGAGCATCATAGTTTGTGACCTAGAGGGCTCTTAGTGGCCAAAAGTGCAATTTCTGACCTTAAGGTGGCCATAAGTTCTCTTTTATTGGGAGTTTAAGGTCACCTTAAAATAGGGATCTTCCTTTGGACACCCTTAACATGTGTACCAAGTTTGAAAAAAAAATATTAATTTGTTTTTGAGTTATCGCGTCCACAAGGAAATTTCTACGGCGGCGGCGGCGGCGGCGGCGCGACGGACCTGAATCCAATATATCCCCGACTTTCGTCTGGGGATATAATAATGAGGTTGTTTTACCAATTTCAAATGTGAAGTTGTGTCTCTGCATGTTTATATTTCTAGAATATGAAGTGTTTTTTGGTGGAAGTAATGATCAGTTCATGGGTCTAATTTTGGTATCTTTTTTAGTTCAAAACTTAATAACACATCCAGTATTTCATTTGTTTTCATGGTGATAGTTAGATGTTATCCCTTTATCATTGTACCGGATATCATTTTCTAAATATTTGTAGAAATATTAAACACATTGTCTTTTTGTTTCTTTTTGCTGAAAACCCTGTGATCAGTGTATGGGTCTATTTTGGAAGAAAATGTTATACTTGACTTATCACTTCAGAGATTTACATATGTACTCTTATCTGTGGTCACTTAAGACTGACCAAATCATGATTTCAAATTATCCAAATGCAGGTATTGTTTTTCCCATGGCAACTAGCTGTGTTGACATGTGAATGGATGGGTGGGCAGAGTCAAATATCTTGTCTGGCCTGTATCTCAGAATCTGTTAGATGTTACCAAGGATGTTGACACTTGATAGGGGTATAGGTTAGGGGTTATAGATGTGCAATGTCATACTGTGACCTTAATCTGACCTTTGACCTTGACTCTGTCAAAATGTTTTCTACAGAAATATTTCAAACATATTTCTCTCATGACAATGATATATAGATTGCTGCAACTGATTATTACCTTCACCAAGGAGGTATCATTTTTATAACGGGGGCCATGGAGGCACAGTGTAACACACTTGCATCCCACCTCTGAGATCAGAGTTCGAATCCTGGCCTGACCTCAAGTGGGAAAGTGGCTTGCCCTTGGCCAGCAGTTTACAGTACAGAAGCTTGACCAATTATATGTACTTGTTTCCTCTTCCCTTCCAACTACCCGTCGTGATATGACCAATGTTACAGTGTTGAAAGCGACGTAAAAACCCAAATAAATATTTTTATAACTCTCTGCTTGTCTCTTTGTTTGCTTGTCATTAGCAGGATATTGTAAATACTACTAGTTGGATCTTCCTGAAAAGAAATCAGAAGACGTGTCCACCTTAGATCCTGTTAAACTTTTAGAGTGATCTGGATTATCATCCGGATACAAAAAAAAATAACTTAGATTTATCTATTTACTTATTATTACATGCATTGGCAGAGGTATGCACTCTCCCAAGTACTCTGGTTATAGGTAATTCTACCTAACTGTTATTTCCATTGACAACAATACTTCAATTAATAAATTTTAAAGCTTCACAACTTTTAGTTTACCAATTAATGATTTGATATTGCCTTGTTTTGATACTTTGCATACATTTTATCCCTCTTACTTATTTGTCTTGCACATTACTTTAGCTTACAATGCAAGTTCTCTATGTAATGTTGTCCAATGCTATTTCCCCAGACTGTTAAACTTTATTAAAAGTGATGAACAGAAAAATAAAAATGTTCTAATAAAACACCCAAACATAAATATATGTTTATATTTGTAATTATACAGCCAACACACAATTTTTTTTATAATTGAAGTACTTGAAGACACACCACTACACAAAATACTTGCCAAAATAGGCTCAAAATTTGGTCAGTGTCCTTGTGTTACAGTCTATATATAGTGAACTTGAAACAGCTGGGGGTTCAGTCAAGTGTGACATTTTTTTTCCAAATAGACCCAAAAACTGATTCAAGGGTTTTGGTCAATTAGAGACAGAAAAAGTAATATTTTTAATATTTGCATAAATATTGGGGAATTAATATTTGGCACAGTAATAACGGATAACCTATTATTTGAGGTATTTACATTGAAAATATATGAAATACTCTTTGTGTTATTCAGGTTCAAAGTAAAAAATTCACCAAAATTAGACCCATAAACTGATTCACGCTTCTACTTAAAGGGTTAAGGCTATACATTACTCCTATATTATCGTTTTGGTGAAAAATACATAGATAAGTAATTAATTATATTAATATATAAACGATAATTTCAAAGACTTTAAAAAAATATATTGTTGTGACATCATACAAGTACAGGTATCATAAGTACATAAAAATACGTCATCATGACATTTTGTTTTGAAGTGGTTCTTGGATGGGATATTTTTCGCGTAAACAAGTGCCGTTTTTTCATAATAAGCAGTTCACTTACTAAAATATTCTTATATTATTGGACAGATATTTTTAAACTGCCTTTTCTCATTTTTGTTTGATCAAAATCCATGCACTAATAATCGAGATATTGTAAGTTGAAAATATCAAGTGAGAGTACAATATTTGTAAACAAATACTCGGTGACGTCACAGCCCAGTCAATAATCCTCATTATTGGACCACGGACCGGCTGGCAATAAAATACTGTGTTTTCAAAGACTCGATTCTGCACTGATAATCCAGTAACGCACACTTGGCTAGTAATAATGGAGAGTATTAGGTGTACATCCCAGACCTGGTTTTCCTGTGAATTTGACTACATTAATTATGGCCAGAGGCAACATGGCTACACAGCACTACACTACTGAAGCAGTGAAAGGACTTGAAGGCATTAGCTTGTGATCATTGTCCAACCCAAACTTGTGAAAGAGAAAAGCAGTTTCAGGTATTTTGAAACATAAACACAAATGAAGGACAAATCAACAATACAACTTTTTAAAAGTTTATTCATATTTTCAATCACTTCTCCTGCAAAGCTATGAAGCACACTCTACTTTAAAAATTAAATAATAGAAAAAGATGAACTACAATTAGCACTTATAATATCCTGTGACTTCATAGACTCAAAATAATGAAACAAACGTTAAAAATAAATACTATTCTAACTGAACCAATCTGTGAGATATAAAAGAGAGATGACAAAGGCACTAGCACAAATTAAATGTTTTACTTGAAGATTTTATTTTAAACACTAGAATGTTGTCCTATATTCTCCAGTAATGGTTGTCTAGTATCATTTATTCGGTTCTGTTTGATATCAATCTGACATAATCTACAAATTACTCGAACCTCAACTATGTTTATGGATTTCAAACGTCTTAACATTGATATTACAAAAATATCAGCATTACCTTCCAAATGGAAACACTCTACTTGAAAATTGCTGTACAAACTTAAGATACAGATAAATATGTAGGGTTTTACAGATTATTAACTAAACTTAATATAATGCCTGATTTTTACAATTCTTCGCTTTTCCAAAATCCAGTCATTTTGATTTACATGTAAAAGAAATCTCTTTTTTTTATCAAAACTAAATAGATTTCTATTTTTTTTTGTCTACTTAAAAAAAATATTTTTTTCTCAAAATCAATGCACACTAAAAACCCTTCTATCAACTTTCCAAGCAAATGTTTTTACTTCTGACTATTTCACAGTTTTAACAATATTTTACACGCAATAATGTACTGATCTGGTTTTCTTCAACATTCTTCTTCTAAAAAAATAATCTTAGCATTTTACTTTCCCAAAGAGTAAAACTAAAATAGAAATCAAATTTTAAGCAACTGCTGCATAAAATGAAGGTTTCATACATGCAAGTTGAAGAGATTTATTTCAGAAGTTCTGAACAATAGTAATACCTTGCTTGAAGACTGACAATTCTCTGAATCTTGCAATTCTAAGAACTTTCCTTGAGTGAGAAGTGGTTTTAAAACTAACAGAATATCTGTTAAACTGGTGTGTATGTTGATTTAAATTAGGTCGGTTCAACCTTTTCCAGAATTTCATTACTTTACATTATCCAAGTGCCTGCTCGAACTACTAGCAACTTCTAACAAATTGCTTATGAATATTTAATAATCACAAATCATCTTTCACATGGCAATTAGATACAAAAAAACAAAAAAAAAAACAAAAAAAAAAACGAAACAAGACATTAACAACATTCATCATACCTAACAATATTCTATAAACACTAGCTCATCAATAAATTACTCATAAATAAGACGGCACAATATGTATGTACAACATTCATATCAAAACTTTTGTCTGTCTTGTGTAGAGCTATGTTCGTTCCTCCTTAAAACACATAAAATATTTTCATCATACACTACTTGGCGATTTAGATTTGCTGACAAACTGGTTATTGACACGACTTGTGGTTTCCACATAACGAGCAGAGAGAAAAAATGACTCAAGAGTAAAAGATATCAAAGTGGAATTTCTATACACATTCAGCTGAACCTCTTTAAGTAAAGTAGCAATGTGACATGGAGTTTCATTTTAAGTAGGAGTAGATGTCACATCCTTAAAGGACCCTACAATATTCATCCTGATCTCTGATACGTGAAATATTCTTCTAGTCTCCTGAGATGTAACAGGGTTTGGATGTAGGTATCCACTTTGTCCTATCAAAGACCTTTATTTGCTTTCTGGTTCTTCAAGAGATTTGCATCGATAAACATTCGCCCATAGTTTAACTGTCTGAATATTTTTCACATTCAGGTAAGTAAAAATTACAATAAACAGAACTTTTTCATTTACTTCTAAACTTTATATCAGCTAATCTATTTCCAGTCTATTTTTTTTAAAATAAATTTTACAGGTCACATTTTATCATTTTTATTTTTCAAAATGAAGAGAATTCCCTTGTGACAAATGGCAGAAGACTAAGCTTCTTGGTAAACATAGAACAAGCATGGTACTGCAATGTTAAACAGGAACAAAATATCCTGGAAGGAGGTAACTTCTGCATTTTGGATCACTCTAAAGATTGCACTTGTGTAGTTTTCACAGCAGTTACGGTTTATGCTTGGAGTGAAACGGAAGCCATTATTTACATTACCAATCACAGCCGTAAGTTACATATCATAGTTTTAACTTGTAAATCATAACCAACCTGTTTGTATCGCGAGAGAACATTGGTCTTTAAGTTTTTCTGAATACTATAAATATTTCTAAATAAAGTTTGAAAATAGCATTGGAGATGCCCGTACCCCACAGCCCGGTGAAATAGTTAGAACATCTAGCACAAACAGTGTGACATGATGTTGCACAAACACACTCTAACCAATGTTCCTATCAAATATCAGCTTCCTACACCTTGCACTTGCCAAGAGATAGTCTGGACAAATTTTAATGTCAAGGTCACACCATGATGTTGCACATCTACACCCCCAAACCAATGTCTCTACCAAGTATCAATCTTTTACACCTTACAGTTACCAAGATATGACAGATATAGCCTGGAAAAGATTTTCAAAATCAAGGTCACTACACAAAGTTCAAATCAAGGTCACACCATGACGCTGCTCACCTACACTCCCAAACCAATGTCCCTTCCATATATCAACTTCATATACTTTACAGTTTCCAAGATATAGCCCAGGCAATGGTCAAGGTCATTACAGCAAGGTCAAATACAGGTAACAGCATGATGTTGCACACCTACACCCCCAAACCAATGTACCTACCAAGTATCAACCTTCCGTACCTTATGGTTTCCGAGATATAGCGTGGACAAGATTTTAAAGTTTAAGGTCACCACAGCAATGTCAAAGGTCAAATCAAATTCATACCATGATCTTTCACACCTACACCCCCTGATCAATGTCCCAACCATCAAGTTCCTACACCTTATGGTTTCTGAGATACAGCCCGGACGAGGTTTTCAAACTCAAGGTCACTACAGCAAGGTCAAAGCTCAAATCAAGGTCACACGATGACATTGCACACCTCTACCCCTCCCCCCAACCAATGCCCCTACCAAGTATCAACATCTCACACCTTACAGTTTCTGAGATACAGCCCGATCAAGCTTCTGGTCACAGCCTGACCAACGACCCGCCCATCCAGACGACATAATTGAAAACAGTACCTCATCCCTTAAAAGCTGTGGGGTAAAAATTCATAGGAAAGTAATTCACTAAATATAAAAATAGCCAGCCTTGGCAGGCAAGAACCCCAGTGAGCAGGTACAGCTAAATGGCCAACAACATTGAGATTTGGGAAAATCTTAGGAACAAGTTCTGTTGTAAGAAGTATAGAGAACCCACAAGATGTTCTACAAAAGATTCGCAGGCCATGATTTCTTACAATTACTTTTCACATTTTGAAGCCCAAGAAACAATTATAAGGGAGATATAAGGCCTTTTTGATATGATGACCCTCCTATTTGGCATTAAAGATGTGACGTGGCGGCCATTTTGTTTCCAAAACAAGGCAAGCTTTCCTATTCATTTACATTTTTGCAAATGTGATAAAGCTAGCTGCAATATTTTAGGTTACAGAAAACATTAAAGATTTTAGAACAAACTTTAAGACCCGAAAATTTGCCAAGGCAACTGTCCTGCTGGACACCCCCCAAAACCTAATCAGCTGTAGATCCTCTTGGAGTAAATATATCCTGAAAATTTGGTGAAAATCCATGCATGGGTTTAGGCTGTGGAACACCCAAAAAGTTTAAGACCCCCAAAAATCCAAAAAGTGTTGCCATGGCAACAGTGGAACTGGATACCCCTCAAAACCTAATCAGCTCTAGATCCACTTGGGGTAAACATATCCTGAAGATTTGGTGAAAATCCATGCAGGGGTTTAGGCTTTGGAACACCCACAAACTTTAAGACCCCAAAAAATCCAAACTTAAAAGTGTTGTCATGGCAACAGTGGTAGCAGATAACCCTCAAAACCTAATCAGCTATAGATCCTCTTGGGATAAACATATCCTCAAAATTTGGTGAAAATCCGTGCAGGGGTTTAGGCTTTGGAACACCCACAAACTTTAAGACCCAAAAACCTAAAAGTGTTGCCATGGCAAAAGTGGTAGCCCGATACCCCCCAAAACCTAATCAGCTTTATATCCTCTTGGGGTAAAGATATCCTGAAAATTTGGTGAAAATCCGTGCAGGGGTTTACACTGTGGAACACCCACAAACTTTCAGACCCGAAAATCTAAAAGTGTTGCCATGGCAACAGTTGTTACCTTGGGGTAAACATCCCCTGAAAATTTGGTGAAAATCCATGCAGGGGTTTAGTCTGTGGAACACCCACAAACTTTAAGATTTGAAAATCTTTAAAGTGTTGCCATGGCAACAGTTATTACCGGATACCCCCCAAAATCTAATCAGCTCTAGATCCTTTTGGGGTAAACATTCCCTGAAAATTTGGTGAAAATCTGTGCAGGGGTTTAGACTGTGGAACACCCACAAGCTTTATGCCCGCCGCCGCCGCCCAGACGGCGAAGGGACAACTATAACCCCAGCCTTTATGGGCTATGGTTAAAAAAGAAAATGCCAATTTTCAAAGCGATACACAAGATGAAACTAATATGACTACTTTTTGACACACTATTTAGGAAAGCATTGCATGCAAATGCTAATATAAAACATTTTGCTTTTCAAAAATAAATTTCACTGAACAATTTCCATACTGATCACATTTACTTAGGTTTAAGTTTGTGGAATGTAGGTGGTTAAAAGGATATCGTAAATTGCTAAATACTGAGCATTCTTCATATCTGTCAATATGCAGGGGTTTAATGTACTTATGAGTATGGTTCATATTTCTTAGACCTTGGAAAACTATCACTGCTATGACTATACAAACTGCTGCAGCTCAGAGACACTTTCACACAGATAACAACCAAAAACAATAGGGACTCAAAATAGGTCAATCACCAAACATTACACTCTGTAATTGTCCACCAAGTATATCAATACATACACACCATCCAGATTTGTCACAGTAAAGCAGGAAGAGTCTGTATACAAGTTATTTTGAATGGAAATGCCTACCATATATACTAACAAATGTTTTACCTACAAGAGAGCCCAGAAAAGTTTTCTTTCAAAAAAGTGATCTTTACCTGGATATAAAATACTAATGATTACATATCAACAATTTACAAAAGAATGGTGGTCGCTGCTGAAGAAAGTAAAGCCCAGTGTTTACGGATTGATCAAAGATATGCAGGTTTCACACCTGCTAGGCAAGCACTGGCATAAAACACATTCATAGTTCAGGCAAACTGTGGGCCACACTTCACTGTATTACAAGCAGTGTGCACTTACAATAATAACTCTAGAACCTCTATTTAACAGATCTCCTAAAATATCCAAACATTTGATTTTCACAAACCATCTCCACTTTCCAAAATATGTGATATGCTGTAAGCTTACATTAAAACCATTTTCTGCTTTAGTTTTCTTCTATTATGTGAATGAAATCTTGTCCAGGTAACAGAGGATTCACTGTTTTAAGACGAAACTATACTCATGTTCTAGAGAAGGCTTAATATATGACTAGCTGTGGTGCTATGAGAGACATATCAATTGAAATTAGTGATCAACAACTAATATGACTGATATGTTATAAATACATGTTAACAATCTAAAGATATAATGTAAAAACAAACACCTAAAATATTTGAGTAAAAGCTTACATACTACTGGATCAGTGTAAGTGTTGTTGCTATTATGCTTTATGTACCGGTGACATGTTTATGACAAGTGTGTCAGACATCCAACACTGAATCTGAACAATCCTAAGCTTAATCATAGAATCTGTAAACTTAATGCACCAAAATCTTTGCAGTTAGTTAATAGTTAAGTTTTTGCAGACAGATGTTGTCAAATTCTTAAACTTAATATTGTGACACACACACATGGGCAGCTAGACAAGATGAAAAAAATTGGTTTCAACCTTTAACAAAGAATAAAAATTTTATAGTACAGTAGAACCTCGCTTATCCGGCCTTCTATTATCCGAATCTCCGGATTAACCGAACCGAAATGATGTCTCCCTACATATAATGCACGGTCAAGCGTGAGCGATAATACAAGATTTAACACGGTCTCTTAAACGATGAATTGTAGTGCTTTGTAAAACGTACCATTCACAGAGACGTCTAACTTCTTTCATCTTTATCACCATTGTTACAATAGGGGAGGGATTAATTCAATTACACAACCCCGCTACACAACTTCTTTGATAATGCGCCAATCAATGAAAGTGTGTTCGATTGCGTTTCGCAAATTTATAATCTCCCGGAGTAGGTTCACAGACTAACAACATTTAGAAAAGAAAAGACGTCAACAATGCATTACCAATCAAACATGTGTGTCACTGAAGTCGTGTTCGCTTGGGGTTTTACAATAAATAATCTCCCGGAGTTTTTCAATTTCAAATGCGGGACGATGGTAATCTAAAATTAAAATGCTAACAATGCAAGTACAAACCGAACACAACCAGCTCAAGTCCGCGTAATATTTTAAATAAAAATAATAATAATAATATCCATGGATATGGAGCAAATAAACGACAATTGAAGGGTCAGTTATATTATATAACACATATATATTAAATTATTTTATTAACGAACACCAGTGTCTATGTATATTGCATAAAAACAACAATTCTTCAATTATCGCCCACTCGGTAACCCATAGACCGTGAATTTCGGTTTCCTTCATCTATCCGAGCCCCTCGATTATCCGGCCGGATTGTATGTCTCCCATGGGGTTCGGATAATTGAGGTCCTACTGTATTTACGACAACAATCCAGTTCAACCAGCATTCACTTCATTTTGATCTGCTTTGGCACACTGATGTATTTTTCAGTCAGATGAAGATTTCTTGTGTAAGATGAACCAGAACATCTTGACACAGTTGTACATCATTTTTCTCATAACAACGTTCACATGCCAATATCTGTACGAGGCTGATGATAATGAAATGAATTTACTGAAGCCTGGTGTTAACTGGAAACTACCCATTAAGTACTTGGCCAAGTGACATTGTACAGATATGCACAACGATTTGAGAAAACCATAGTATTTATGAGAGTTGTGTAAACTTGGCTGTTCAAAAACAATCTGGTGCTAATATTACAGATCCCTTGACACACAGTATACAAGATAATTTCACCTTACAACAATGAAGTTATAATAATAACAGATAAGGTAGCTATGTAATATGATGAATATATATATAGATATTTGAAAAGAGTATTAAAACATTCTTCCATCACACATGCACACACCATGTAAAGGAACAATGGCACATTATACAGAATACATTATCCTAAAACTCTGCTGATAAAAACAAAAGCCCAGGGTTATACAGTAGTCTTATATACATTGCTATCCTCTAGTACCCACATTTGTGAAAGTCTGATCTGTATTAGAACCAATGTTATCACAATGTACTTTACATTAAACAAAGACGTGGGACAACAATAAAAGTAATACGCAAGACTTTCTCTAGTTACAACTATCAAAATATTTTCCACTTTCCACATCAACTGATGTGTTGGATAAGAAAGGTAAAATTTGTCACAGCAAATGAAATTCACTGGTTGAGTCAGTGTAATTAAGACCCAACAGATTCAATAAGTGGGCTAAAATAGTTACAGAATCACAAATTTGACAAGGATTTCCCAAAGTTAAAAGATGAATATGGTTGGGGTTTGACCAGTGACCAAATTTCACATACTGAGACTAATAACCCTTTTCTTTACTCTAAATGTTGATACTTCTGTGAACAATCTACAGTTCTGTCTTGACTACAGACAATTTTGCAAGTTTATAGAACAAATACACAATATTTGCAAAACTTTTGGCAGAAATAAGGGTCAGAATGGAATGAAATATATTAAACTTTCTTTCTCCAGTAAGATCATTCCAATCCCTGGAAACCACTGCAAGTATAAGTAGGTTTTAATGTGCAGGGTATCACCAAATATACACCCGATTCTCCTTGAGCCAAAATCAAATTTTGTACATTTCTACTAACAGAAATCAGAGTTTAAGTTTTAAATTTACATGAGAATATTGAACAATAGAACCTTGTGAAGTCAAACCTACAGTGAGTAGAAAATTAGTTCTAATTTGCCAGGGTCTGTATTCACAAAAGGGATTACCGAAAGATCAGTGAAACATTAGAGTAAGTTCATCCAAAAATCGGAGTGGGACTATGATTGATATTCAGAGAGAAATTGAGCTGATTTCTAGTTATAGTTGTGGAATAACTTTGAGTCACCCATCCAAATGGATTAAATTGTGGATCAAATATGTTTTAATCTTCTGGTCTTGCTCCATATATGGGATTTATGACAAACATTAGTTGAGAAATTTTATATAAACTTTAGTCTGATTTTAGCTCAGTTTAATTGTTCTTTATGAATACAAGCCCTGGGAACCATGATAATGATGTCAATTTCCATGACAAATGCCCTCTAAGGACTTCTTTTTTAAAACTTTTTTTCAGAGCTCTATTTAATGAACAATTTTATTTAAGGATAAGCAGCAAAACAATTAAGGCAAGTTCCCTGTTCAGTATCTCTGCTCCTTATAACCCTTTCACACTACAGGCAGTATAACTGACTGGTTTGGGCATTAGACAAAACGCCCCTGTCCTTCAACTACTGTCTGACGTCCGTATGTGAACTTGTGATTAGTGGGTGGATGATTAGACGTGTACTCGATTAATCGTCGGTGACAGTGTGGAATCACGGTTGGTCACTGACGTTTTCTAATGATCGATTATTAAGCTTATATCTTACCTTTCTTGATTTATTTCAATATCCAATAATTTTAAAAATATTTCAGGTATTTTTACTTAATAAACTGACAGTTTTGTCTTGAATTTCAAGTTTGTTTATGTCTACCGCCACATTTACAGGAAGTGGGTGCTTTCAGTAGATTCTCAATGTCAGAACACCGCTAGTCTTACCGGACTGACCTATACTTTATCCCGGAAAGTGTTTTTTAAATAATAAACAATAATGGAGTAAAATAAATTGATTAGGGGTCGATCATTGATCGGAAAAATGAACGAATAATCAACCATGAAAATTGAAGGCGATTCCCAACACTACTTGTGATACAGTGGCCTACTGTCCCAATCCTTCAGCGTTCCACGGAATTTTTAAAATGTTTAAAATTTCCAGCTTTCAACATCACAAGGTGAGTTTCCGTCAGTCCCTTGTTCCCTTGTCAGCCCTACCACCATCCATATATCCGTGTTTATCAGTCCCTGTCAGAGACTTTCCACAGATAAATTTTTCATGCGGTAACTGAAGGCGACAGCCAGGGTTTATATTAGGTTGTGACTCGTTCTCGTTTCGGTAGCACATGTTCATTCCGATAGCTACTAAAGGTGAGTTGAAGTTAATGGCGATTGCCTCTTGTTGACCAATGTTTGTAATATTGTCGTCCTACTGTTATCGATGGTTACACATCATGTTTTATCAGTGGCCATGCACGTTATACCTTATGGATACATAAAATCTTAAGAACATATGAGGCATCACGGGAGGTAGTTCTCCACCGAGTAAAACTTCTACTGCTGGGTATACCACCTGTAGTGTGAACGGGGCAATTAGTTACTTTGACGGTAGTTTTTACCAATCCCAATGCATCATCATACACAGTCCCAATAATATTAATACTATTTAAATGCTCAAATAAATTGTCATGTAAAATTTCAGGTATGAAAACAAGTGATTGATAAAATATGAATATTCTGTGAAAAAAAAACAGACTTGTGGATATTCCGCAGAAGTACAAACACTCAACATAATTATGATGAAATAATTTTCATTACAATATCTTCAACAACCACAGTTCAGTGAACTGTAGCACCATATATATCAAGTTTACAGAGACAGCCCCATTCATCCACACCACATTGGCCAGTGAATCCTCTGCACACATAAGGCTTTTCATCAAGTACAACTTTAAATAAAGTAGTCCTGTTCAAAAGTGATGCTTTTTGAAAATTCCCCTGATACAATGACAAAAATATTTTTATTTACTATATCTTAATATATTATTTATTTAAATATGTACCTTAAATGGCCAAAATATGTGCTGGGATTTTAATTTTATTTCTTGTTCAAACAAATGTCAAGTATAGACTGCTCTAATTGTGATGTGCAGCATTATCATTACTTCGAAATCTCTCAATTTCAAACTAATGTTGTTTAGTCGGTTTGTTTGTATATGTATGTTTGTTAGTGCGTTCTAGGTCACAATTTTGCAGCTAGGATTCACATTTTTTTCCAATAACATTGTCACTGGTCAGAATAAAGAAGGACCAAATTTCAACAAAATCGGTAGCTTTTTTACATAGCTATGACCATTTTAGCTACTTAACTACTGCATTCACAAATATGCGGAAAGATTTCGAAGTCTGCCACTTGGACAAGTGGATTGATTTTACGTATCAATTAGACAACAGGTTTAAATCATTGGCCAGTGTACTGATATTTTACAATGAAGAATGTGTGCACCATACTGTGGAAATCATACAGTTACATAATATAATGATGTGCTTTTGATGTTATCACAAGAAACTTAACTAATTATTTCATGGTTTGGCCAAATGGATTCTCAGGTTCTTGTAACTTTACAATTTTGTTTTCTATAGTAAATGATGGTCACAATGTCTTTGTAATTAAAAATAAAATTCGGGGAAACAGTGATTTCATTATCGAACAGAAGCATATAATACAAACATACCACTACAATTTAACAAATCATTGCATGGTTCATTCCTAAGATGTTTACCTAAAACACAAGCCAACAGAAAGGCCTTGTAAGTTTTAAAATGACTAGTTTTAACACATCAATAATTTACACACACAAAATGTTGGCCAATATAAACAAAGGCAAAGTATAACTCGAGTAATACGATGTATAATAGTACATTTGTGAGGCTAGTATTCATTCATCCACAGACTACTATATCTCACTCATCAAATACTGAATCATACATTTCCACAAAACGTACCCACTGATCTAAAATTATCACCATATTTCAACAATTCCACAGTCATAGTGTATCTGTACATATTAGGCAACAATTGTTGTAACAGTTTGCTATGTGTGGTTACATAATACATAACAATTACATTTTCAAAGAAGACTGTAAACATAAAGTGCCTTGGTGTTGCTTTGCATACATAAACTGGCATATACAAGAATTTTGATATTATTGTGCAGCACATTTGCATTCTTTTCAAGTACATTTACCAGTGCATAAAAGATGCTGACACAAATTCACCCTGTAAGTCATCTCAACTAAAGCTTCGACTAAAGCTCAAGTGCTCACCACGAGCTTTTATTAAAAAAGCTGGATGGCAAACTGGTTTTGTACACATTTCCCAAATGTAAATGTGAGAAATCAACTGAATTCCACTGTCTCACTGTTAGATTTAGTATTCATACAATGTACCTCATACTACTGATGTTCGATGGTTTCTTTCAGTTAAAAGTATTCAACTCAGGACTTCAAAGCCAGAAAAACTGAAACAATGTTGAAACCTGAAGCAGATACTTTTTCATAAAAAGTTAAGAGCTTTACCGATGTACTTTCAATTTAACATAAGTAATGTGAAACATACCACTGTATGAGAAATTCATTACAGGAAAGGGGTGCGAGTGGGGGGTAGAGGTAGGTACTCCTTAAATGTGGGGCAACACGATCCAAATTTGTACCACTGTTACATCAGACAATATCAAAGACCTTATGCAGTCACAAATACCACACGTGTATATAGAATTTCCCACATGTTAAGGAAATGGGGGTTGGGGCTCCCCTCAGTGGCAAATTTCATATACAGTGGTGAATTTCATCTTTCCTGCTCAATATAGAATTTCATTTGACACAGATGAAAATTAAGGATTGATAAAAATTTACATCTTACATCTTCATTTACAACTTTTTCTGTGTAAAAGCTAGGTGGCTGTGGGTTGTATATTTTATCTTAACTTCATCTGCTGTAGTGTGTGAGCCATAGGATAAAGTGAGAGATGCATGTGAGAACACTGCTTGTATCTGGGTCACTCTAAAGCCAATACACAGGAGGCTGTGGCATCGACTTGTTGCGTAGACATCACATAATACTTGATATTCCTGAAAATGAAACATTAATGTTAGTTAAGTGGTTCCATAGACTATCATGTATTCACTTGGCAGAGCATCACATATTAGATAACATTCCTGAAAGATAAAGACATGGAGTAACCAAGTGGTTACACGGAATGTCACGGGACATTTGATACTCCTGTCAGTAAAACTTGAGAATGTATTAATATACTATTATGTACGAATACCTTTTTGTACAAAAGCTGCATATTAACAATAATAAAATTGTCATTATTGTTAGATTGTTCTTCCCTGAAGTTAAACTATACTATATAACACTCAATCTATGAAACCAGTTATTATGTGTTATGACTAAAAATTTTAGTCATTAAATAAAATGACTGAAAATTTTCGTCAGGGAGGAACTCTGGTGCACAAAATTAACAAAAGAATTGATAAATAGGATAGTCAAGGGATGATCTATGTCAGTAATCCAGGGTTTGAACAGAGAGAAAAATACTAAGTGGGGAAGCTTGAGATGAAGAATTGAGTTTTAAGATGGATGTAACTTAGGGACAAAGTGACTGGTTTCAGAGATTGGACTTAGCATATACACTTGAAATTGAGCCCTGGGATACATTTCTAGGAGGTCAAATTAAAACAAAAGTAAGTTTTAAAAGAGGGAAATCCATGGACATAGTTGCTTGGGTGTTGATTTCTTGATAGGACTTCCTATGTTTTTGCTGAAGGTTTAAAAGAGGATATTTATAGAGCCCAGCAGGAATTTTCAGTGGCTGATTTACTTAACTCCAGAAAACCTATCTGACAATAAATTAATATTATAGAATAAATATTCAGTATTTCATAGACAACATAAATATATGGATACATTGTTACCTAAAATGCAGTTTTGGCCTGGTAATATCACTTGTATCATTGAGATGCTGAAGACAGACACTCTCTTGGGCTATCTGAGCCTGTGGGATTCACTGGCCGAAATCTCCGAGCCCTGAAAAATAAAAACAATTTTAAACAGCAAGTTTTACAACATATGCCCTGGTTCAAATGTATGCTCAAAATAAACACCTCATTTCAGACCATCTACCTATTCTTACATTTCAAACTGGTACTATCAAGGAAAGATACTTATGCCACAACATCAGATGCTGTGACACTGACTGGCTTGGATTCTCATGCATTACTCAGTATGGTACTAGCACAGACAATATTCACTGTGGTATTAGTTTTCACTGATGGCTTTGTACAATACAAAGCTTTGCAACATAGCTTGGACTCAGCCAGCTTTGAAAGACAGTGTGTGGTTCTCACTTTGCTTTGCAAGTGTGTGGTACTCACCTACCTTTGTAAGACAGTGTGTGGTACTCATCTAGCTTTGTAAGACAGTGTGTGGTACTCATCTAGCTTTGTAAGACAGTGTGTGGTACTCACCTACCTTTGTAAGACAGTGTGTGGTACTCATCTAGCTTTGTAAGACAGTGTGTGGTACTCGCCTAGCTTTGTAAGACAGTGTGTGGTACTCGCCTAGCTTTGTAAGACAGTGTGTGGTACTCACCTAGCATTGCAAGACAGGTATGGGACTCATCTAGCTTTGAAAGTACATGTGACTCACCTAGCTTTGTAAGACAGTGTATGCAATTTACCCAGCTTTGTAACAGTGTGTTGTACGCTCCTAGCTTTGGAAGACACAGTGGTACTCACCTTGCTTTGTAAAACAGTGAATGGGACTCACCTCGCTTTATAAAACAGTGTATGGGATTCACTTAGCTTGGGAAGAAATTATGTGGGCTCACCTAGCTTTGGAAGACAGTATACAGGACTCGCCTAGCTTTATGAGACAGTGAATGGGATTCACTTAGCTTTGGAAGATAGTGTATGGGACTCACCTAGCTTTATGAGACAGTGAATGGGGCTCACCTAGCTTTATAAGATAGTGTATGGGACTAACCTACCTTTATAAGACAGTGTATGGGATTCACTTAGCCTGAGAAGACAGTTTATGGGATTCACTTAGCTTGAGAAGACATTATGTAGGACTCACCTAGCTTTGGAAGACACCCTAGCACTGCGTGGTACCTGGCCTGGTGGCGGTTTGGGATGATGTGATATCTCAGACTGGTCATCTCTCCCATCCATCATGTATACATCCACACTGGCCCTAATCAAAGACACATCCTCCATTTGACTGTTGCCTGCAATCATACTCATCGTGGACCTGTCCTTGGATGAACCCTCATGCACCCTTTTCTTTGACCTTGACCTAGAGACATGTACTCTTGTTTCTGGTAGATTTTCTGATTTTGAGGATGCATCAGCATCATTATCACATAGAATATTCTGCAGAGAGTCAGTCTTTTTTCTATTTTCTCTGCCCACAGGATTTTTATTCAAGTCACTTTTATTATTGATAGGCTCTTTGTCAGTGGGCTTGTTTTTTACCTCTTTCATTTCTTTTGGCATTGGAGAGTTTTCTCTTACTGGAATTGAAGATGACTTTGCATTTGATGAAGCAGCCAAAGCCTTGGAAGAATCTTTCTGCTTTACAGAAGCTCTTTTAGAAACACCTTTTGATCTAGAGGGACTTGCATGACTTTTTGTAGGACTTCTCTTTGATTTTTCAGCATTTAAACTCTTTTCCTTCTTTAGAACAGTTTCCGATTTTCTTGGGCCATCAGATGACTTTTTAGGGCTGGGAGGTAATGCTCGCTCTCCATTTTCTGATTTGGCTACTCTATTATCTCTCACGGGCAACCGTGACTTGTGGTTCTTGTCTCTCATAGTACTAATAGAGTCATTTGGGACTTTACTTGATTTTACAGGCTTATCTTTATTTACCACTGTCTCATTACTGTGACCAGATACATGAGGATCTTTGACACAATGCACACCATTTGATAATTCTTTCTTATTATTAGAATACTGACCATTGAGATTATCCTGTAGAGAATTTACTTGACCATTTGACTTAGAGCTGTCTGCTATGAGTACAGGCCTACTGGCCTTATGATTATCAGAAGAGTCTTCTTTCTCTTTCAAAACACCATTGCTTATATCTTTAGTAAGATTTGTCTGCACACTAGAGGGGTCTTTTAAAGGACTCAAATGCCTCGGCATGTCCTCACTTAGAAAACTAAGAGGCCCTCTGTCTAATGATGCAGTGTTGACCACCACATCAGGTACCCTGGTAATTATAGGACTAAATGGCACTGAGATGATTGGCCCTTTCTCGATAGTCAGGAGAGATTCAACCTCCTTTTCCTCCACAAAGAGGACACTTGCCTTTTTGTTTATGTGACATTCTTTTTTCAATTCTTTATCCACCTCTTCGTCTCCACTATTCTGCCGTGGAGACTCTCCATCTGCCACCCCTCTCTCCTCTAGTTTCAGAGCCATTAGCTTCTCTCTGATGACCTCTTTGTCCAACACATTTCTACTTGCCTCTGTGTCACTGCCAGACATCTCATCTGTCGCCGCAACTTTCCCCGCCTGTTTCAATTCATGGACCACCCCTGCCTGCAGGGACATCCCATCCTCCATCCGGTCTTGTTTGATCTCCTTTGACCTGCAGCTTTTCTCTGAATATCCACCACTACTGTCTCTGAATTCTTTGCTGTCCTCCTTCACTCTACTTAACACTGGTAAGGCCTTAATAGGAGAGGGTCCTGGCTTCGCAAGACTCGGGGAAAACTTGGCAGGAGAGCCAGGACTGTGACTACTGTACTTAGGGCGTGGGATTTCCTCTAAAATCGATTTTACAGGCCTGTATTCTGAAGACTGTGGATCCTTATGAGCACTTCGTGAATTAGCACCAAACGAGTCTGCCTCAGAATCTTTCTCGCTCCCAACCCGCGAGTTCTCCTTGTGGCTCAGATCCTGGAACAGTTCCCGCCGGCTGTGGCCCTTGCCGATTTCCCGGGCATTGAGTTTCTCACTTATCCTCTCACTGACATCTTGCAGCTGCTTCATCATGGTTCCCCTCTTGTGTTCAGAGTATGGGGAGAATATCTGTGAAGAAAGTCCTTTGTTCAAGGGTGAGTCCCCCTTAACACTGTCCTCTCCATCACTCTCCTCCTCACTGGAAGCCATAGACAGGTTGAACTGGGTGACCACAGTACAGGGGGCAGCTCTAGTTGCCTGCTCCCCAGCCTGAGTGGGCTCATCCCCCATCACTGCATGCGTATACATGTAGGTATTGTAACTCTTCTCATCAACACCGCCAAACGTGATGTTCCTTGCAGCCAAGTCTTGGGCGGAACCGACAACCATGCGATCTGTGGCGTGAGGTTCCACATCAAACTCTACTGCAGAATCGCCTTGCTGTATCTCCAGCTTCCTCTGTAAATGGTCCTTGGAACATTCCAACACGAGCATTTCATCCTGCCCTCCATCTTCTCTGCTGACTTTCTCAAACCTTATTGCAAAGTTGTTGGAAGCATCTTTCATTTCAGTAGAATGTCTCAATCCAGGCAGAGGCTTATTGATAAGTTCATGTCTCTCCAAGGACTTTGTCATCTGAGGACCCATGCCGGAATCCACAGCATCTTTTTCTATCACAAAATCCAAGGACCTGTGCATGACCCCAGTCCTTGTATTATCCACCTGCTCCTCCTCAGCCTTCTGTTTCTTCAGTCTGTCTGAGGAGTCAGAACCATCATGCTTGAGGATATGTCTCAGCTGGTTATCCAAGAGCTGAAGCTTGGGATCGAGTGTCACATGTTCAATACCTCCACCGTGTTGTGGTGATTTGGATGCAGATCTGCAATCAGACTTCTGCGACTGCTCTAGAATGTGCTTCTGAACCACATTTTCCGCAGATTTTTTATGTTTTAGGCTGGCCACAGGTTCCGGGATGGCTACTTGAGGTTCTTGCATGGATCTGGCAGTGATATATTGTTCTGGAGACTGGGGTCGATCCTGATCACGGTTCCCATTGATGTCATCCACTTTGTATTTACTGTTCACTACCTCAATGCGAGGGTTATTGTCACTCAAAATGTGCTCCTCAATATTAGCATCAGTTGCAGCAGCTTTGGGCGAATATCCATGCTGACCGCCACTAAAATGTGACAAAGAAAAATTACAGGCAATTCAAATATGCTATTAAATAACATTGTAAACCATCCATCAAGGATTGTTGTGTCTATCACAAACAACATTGAAGTTTAAAGTAGCACATCTTTTCACAATTCTATTTAGAGTTAGTAAAATTTATTTTTTTTTTAAATTACTTATTTTTGTACAATTACATGTATAACAACACAATTACACAATGGACAAAAAAACACACACAACACAAAGAAACACAAGGTTTTACATGACTGTATATTTTTGTTACATTATTGAAAGTATTGTGTTCAGCCAAAAATAAATTATAAAAATTCCCCCATGCTTTGTTAAACTTGTCCTGCCTGAAATCAAGTTTGGCAACATATTCCTGCTCTTGGTTTTCTGATTTCAAGTAGTTACAAAAACCATCTAATAATAAATTTCCATTTTTACGTGAAGTTTTAAAAATATACACTTTTGCTGTTAAATAAATTGTGTTGAGTGGAATACTCAAGTTGTTTGTTGCCAGAGAGCCCAGAATTATACAAGATGGATTGACATTAAAATTGGTCTGTAGTACCAATTCAATTCTCGCTTTGAGTACGAACCAAAACTGTTTGACAATTTTGCATTCCTCAAACAGATGTACAATAGTTTCAGGTTGTTCATCACAAAAGTTACACTTTCCACTGCCAGGTTTATTCATTTTTAATAGGAGATCATTTGTTCTCAGAATCTTAATAATAGTACTCTAAGCTGTAGCCATATCAGATCATTGTCCTTCACAGTTTTAAAACAAATTTGAAATATGTGTCTCCATGCATTTTCAGCAATGGTTAAATTAAGGGAGTGTTTCCAGGACAGAAAAGGTGCATTTGTATCAAGGCACTGATAATTTAAAAGCCGATAAAAGTCCTGACTACCCTTATTTGAATTGCACAGTACTTTTATCTGGTTAGGGTAAACTGTTTTCTGCTGGTCTGTTAAATCCAGTTTTAGTTTGGATAGGTAAACTTTCATGCAAGACTTTACTCTATGGTACTCAAGATAATTCGTTTTAATAGAATAAGACTGTTCCAAATCTTTCTGCGATAAAAGCTCCCTGTTTGCAGTGAACATATCTGCAACTGAAACAAGATGCACTCAGAGAGAGCAAAACGCTCGACTCCATGTGACCAGTCCATCAAGTGATATAAGGAAGACAATAAAATAAAACCAAACATGTAAATTAATCTTCATAGAAATATCAAGTAGAAAGCTAAAGTCATTTAAAATACATTGAAATGGGACCTCTGAAAAATCATGAATTTTTTGAATCCAAATTAAGATCCTGATCTGTCTTTTATCCTGATCGTCGAGCATTAATTATACCACTCCTGAACCATGTTGGAAAGTAAAGTGCTGCTTTAGATATTTTCGGATTATGCCATATTGGTTCGGACATTGCATCCGTGCTATTCTTGATTTGAATATTCTTTGAAAGATTACTCCAACTATGCCCAACATCAGCCCAAAATTTATTATTTGATTGCTTGGCAAGACTTTCCAGCATAGTTACTCCCAAGTAACACCATTTTATTAATCATTCCGAGATAGTGTTTTGCCAGTGAGGCCCATGGTGTCTCTGCGTTTACATACAACCTTCGCACCCATGTTATTTTCAATGCAGAAATAAGATGTGTTGTATCAATCATGTTCAGTCCCCCTCTAAATACAAATTTGCCAAAAACTGTCTTCTTATTTTGTCAGGTTTTCCATTCCAAATAAATTTGTAAAACATGTTTTCAATTTTTTTCAGAAGTTCTTTCTTGGGGTTTGGTAGAGCAAGGAAAAGATGATTCAATTTCGAGTTAGTAAAATTAATGTCACAGGATTATTACTTTGCATTTCCTGACAAAGCAGGGCATTTGGATGTAATTCAACATTATTATAACTACTCTGTTTTCGTTTCAAATAAGTTTTAACCAGAATAAACACTAAAGAGCAATTTCAAATCAATAAGGTCCTTGGCATTACCACTGCAATAAAAATCAATTCGTGAAAAAAGTGAAGGCTACATGTTACCTTTGATAAAGTATATTAGTTAAAGTTTTAAAAGAAATCAATGTATACTGTTAGTTTATTTGCAACTCATTCTGCAATACCTTATTTTCCTTAAGAATTACATCTAAATCTGTGCGCTACTTTCAATAAATGCGACCAACACACTGACAAACAATCACAAAAAGCACAACTACACTAGTAATGCTGCAAACATAGATGTGTGCCCCTGATGAAGGGGATACAATTGGCTATGTAAGAAATGTAATGAAAGCTGTGCTTTACCCCAATCCTCTGGTCTCCCGGGTGGCCTGGTGAGCTGTGGTGCTTGTTGAGGTGATGGACACGTCAGGGGCAGGCTTCTCCCAGTCAAACAAATCATCCTCCTTGATACCTTTCCTCCTCATACATTGGTAGAACAGACCCTGAATAATGGATACAAAGGATAAAATCAGCGGGAAACATGTACTGATCTAAATTCTAATAGGTAAATCTAACAGCAATAAGTTGCCTTGAGGCAAAAAAGTTACTGTCTTTAAAAGTTATTCAATGGAAATGCCTACATAACATCAGTTATCGATGTGCCATTTTATCATACGAGCAAATACTTTATACTTAACAGTAAAATTCCTGATTTTGACTATCAATTTATTATTATCATTATCAAAAACACAAACATGATTGATGTGAAGGTTTTTACATATCACCATCAAATTTAAAATAATTATCAGCAAGTTACATTATTTGTCTCTTTTTTTCACTCAGATGAATCATAAACAATGGATCTCTAGAACACAATTGCTAAAAAAATATCTTCTAAAAACAACAGTTGATTTAGAACCTAAAAATATATGAAGTGATTTTCAGATTAAACAGAAAACATTTGTGTAAGCCTCACCTGTAACATATTATAATCTGGTTTGTCATAGTAGGTGAGATTCTGTATGTGTTCCAGTAGCAGCCTGAACTCTGACGGCAGGTGTTTCAATAGAATGTTATTGTCATACTTCTCCTTCATGTTACCAACCTGGAGTTCAACATAAAACACATAATACACAAAATGTTCAGGGTTTCACATCCCCTTAATTTGTTTGACAAAAGCTAGATATCTAATGCAAAAATACAAACTTAAAAAATATCCTGATGTGGAAGCAACAATTAATGGTGATCACACCAGCTTATCGCATTAATTTCAACTGGGATGCAATCTGAAATAGGTGTAAAAGGATTTGAACTTCAATTAAGATTTTTTGAAGGTGTTGAAGTTGAAGCCGGCATCAAGTCAAAATCCACAAAATATTTGGGCAACTTCATGCTGCAGCTAAACAAGTAATACAGTGAACATTGACACTGTACCAGCGCTGGAAAGATACTGCATATGACAAGCAATCCATGAGGCTTAACCTATTAATTTTCTGATAACTGGATGAACAGACTGAGGTAAAGGAATAGTCCTATTTGGACTGTGAAAGGGTAACCGGGTACTTGGAAATGTCCTGGCATGTTGAGAAATCAAATGCAAACTTGTAAACCTGGAACTCATACAATTATTAAAACTCTGTTTATTTCTATAAAAACATGTGTTGAACCTAATTTTCAGATAAGTTAGCTTGACATTTGTTTCATTCACATAATATCCTTAATTTTTTTTACTAAATTCGATAATTTTTTTTAGATCAATCACAACATCCACTTTACTGGTTCTTTTAGTTTGTTCAAACAACCTGGCTGTTAATTAATGACCAACAATGGAGTAATAATCGATTGGAGGTTGGAAAAATGGATGAATAATCCACCCTGGAAATAGGGGTCGATTCCCAGCACTACCGCACATACACACACACCCCAACCCCACTTTACCAATTGCTACCAGACTGTTAGACAGGGACATACAGGAGTATGTTAAAATATGAATAACTTCACAGTGTTGTTTTTACCTGTTCTTTGTCTTTCATCTTTCTCCATGGTAGCTGCCCTGCTGAAAATTCCACCAGCATGTAAAACAGAGACCAAAGGTCATCATGCCTGCCCATCTCCTGAGGAAGAAGAGAGTGAGAGGAGAATACAGAGTACTGCAGAGTGCAGTCCAAGACATACACCACTATATACTATCAACATCACATGCCATCCTGTTTGTTTTTTTGATACATCATTTATTTATTTGCAGTTTTACATCGCTTTCAACACTCTACAGGTCATATCAAGACGGGTAGTTGAGAGGACAGAGGAAACTATTACATATGGTCGGTCAAGGTTCTGTACTGTAAACTTCCGACCAACGGCAACTACCAGCTTTCCCACTTGAGTTCGGGTTGGGAACTGAAACCCGATCTCAGAGGTGGAGGCGAGAATGTTTTTGATACAGTAGTCTCTGTAGAAGTGAAAGCCAGACTGATTACTTCTGAAACTATGTTGATAACAGAATATTCATACTCTGCTTTTCATCTGATTCTGGTTGTAATGAGTCAAAAATGCTTTACAATGTGGATAATTGTCTCTTGACTGTAAACTTGAATAAATAGATTTTATTTTAATTTCAATAAATCTTGCGAAGGCATTTCTTATTTTAAATTAAGGCTTACATCAACAACATCTATGTTTCTTCACCAAACCAATGACAAACATCAGATTCTGTTAATTTCATGACCCCAGAAAGCTGGTATTGATTTTCTCAAATAATTCACACCACCTTTATATCGTCCCTTTCTAAAAAATCTCTGTCTAAAGGGTGAAGGTTGATACATCTGTAGCAGACATTTGGAATGTACTAAACATATTTTTACAAAAAAAAAATAAAATATGGTCCCCTACCCAGAAAATATACAACTAAATTAGGTACTACTGAATTACACAAATGGCATGCATGTCTGAAACAACCCAAGAAATAGAATATTCAACGATTTTCTTTACAAGATGAGGTTTGTTTTAATGATTAAAATAATACAACCACAAGCTCCAAGGATTATTGATATTTTTTAGAAATAAACTACCTCTAAAAGTAATAAATATAATTCCATGCAGTGACCCCTGCACCAGTTTAATACACCTCTACCAGGAAAACAAATCTTTGCATAAACTGAGTATCATGTTTTTATGCAGCTGTTATATTGTTTTCATATGAATTACCCTATTTCCAACACATTCACAGATAATTTACCTTGTTTTTATGTGCATTTACTGAGGCATATCTCACAGTTCCCCTGAATCCTGCAGCTGCTCTGGGTGGCCTCACCTCACCATTGTTATTTGTGTACTGACGTGCCAGCCCAAAGTCCAACATGTACACCTTCTTACAGTTAGTTGAAGTGCGACCCATGGCAAAGTTTGACTGAAAGTGTAAACTGCATTATGTATAATTCAGAAAAAGCCACTAATGCTTAATTCAAAGCACAAACTTCTACTAAAGTTTATATATTAATGGATCAATAGATCTTATAGTTACAAACTGACAAATGAATTTACCAAATGTTCTCCCTATTTATATACTAATGTAAGAAACCCACTGAACAGACGTATCCCATACTGTTCATGAAATCCCACTGAATGCACAATAATTTTTTGTTTGATATCCTTTGTAGCGATCCTACTGAATAAACAACTTACTACTTATTGGCTTGATATTACTGTTAAACTCCCACAAAATGTACAACTTCCTACTTACTGACTTAGCATTCCCATGTAGGTAAATCAATGAATTTACCAGTCCTTTTTCAGGCTTAACATCAGTAAGCAAGACTATACAGTGATAATAGATATATATCCTCTATGCCACTGAATTCTCAAATCCTCTTTGTCACTTACCGGCTTGATATCCCGATGCAGGAAGCCCACAGAGTGTATTGCCTCTATGCCCCTCAATATCTGCATGCCCAGCCTGACTGTAGTCCCCACAGTAAAACATCCGCGTGGCTGACTGCGCCGCAACTCCGCCAGGTTCTTTCCCTGCAGGCTCATCACCACATAGTTAAACCGGTCATTACGGCCACAGCCGATAAAACGACACACATGGTCCTTTCCTGAAATTTTAATGAACACAGCTTCTCCGCCTTAACTTCCTTCATTGCTAATGCACAAAGTAAGCACTGTTAAAGTGTGATTTGAGTACATTGGATTAGACAGGCACATCAATTCTGCTATAAAAGAATGTGCCAAAACTTATCAAAATTGTACTTGTGTTCCCAGGTAAGAAATTTTTCAAAGCAGACAGTGCAAGTTATGTAAAGGTGCAGGAAATATTACACAAGAGAAAATGAACCTAAAAACAAGGTATAACTAGAAGAATGTTTTTGCTGACAAAAACGAAGCGGCCCTGATGAAAAAGAAGTCACCCATAAAAGATGTCAACATATGCATCATAAGCAATAGAAACTCTGAACTTTATTGCATTGTGTATGTTACTTGTCCCTATTTTCATCTTTAATAAGTGTGCACAATTAAAGTGAGGTCAGCTGAACAATACAATAGCTGGAGATTAAAAACTCCATAATTTCACTGCAAGGTGGCCATAACTTCATTCATATTGGGACTTTAAGGTGACCATAAAATATGAACCTCCCTTTTCTCATCCTTTATAAGTGCATAAAGTATAGCTCATGTCAGTTGAACAATAAGATAGCTGAAGGCTGAAACTTCCTTTTTCACTGTAAGGTGACCACAACTTCATTCATATTGCGACTTTAAGATGACCATAATATGAGAATGTCCCTTCAATATCAATATATGTTAGATATGGAAAAAGAAAAGAGCCAGACGGCTTTATTCAAATGTTATGACTTTAGGGGGGCCAAAATTATATTAACAGTTTAAAGTCACCTTAAAGTCAGGATAACCCTTTGGTTTGCCATCCTTTATAGGTGTGCAAAGTTTAACTGAGGTCAGTCGAACAATAAGATACTTGGAGGCTGAAAACCCCCTTATTTCACTTTAAGGTGGCTACAACTCCATTCATACTGAGAGTTTAAGGTGACCATAAGTATTATTTTTATCTACTTTAATACCAGTGATAATTTCAATATAAAAAAATGGAAAAAGAAAGGAGCCAGAGGATGTTATTCCAATTTGATGACTTTAAGCAGGCCATATGTCCATTAACATTTTGAGTTTAAGGTCACCATAAAGTCAGGATATTCTTTTGGCAAATGTTAATATATGAGCCAAGTTTGGTTGAAAAAAGTGAAAAACTAAGTGAACTGGAGGGCTAAAACCTTAAGATTGCAGATACAGGGCTAAAACTTCGGCATGTGAAAGATTATCAAAAAGTAGCTAAATAAGTTATTCCAACAAAACGCCGAAATCCTAACCGTATTTGAGATTCAGACCAGGTACACATTTTAAAAAAATTTACGAAAATAAAACACCTCCCATTCAGGTATCTATGGTGCGATTGATGAGAAAATGCTTTCCGACCTTGGAAATTTGGTCTAGAATGTACCAGATAAATTTTATAGCACAGGTGTGTGTTTTTTTCCGAAACGCGATGACGGGGTGTTCTGGAGTTATGCTTAAGGTTACCTTAAGTAAAGCTTAAGGTCTGCGCAAAGTAGCACAAAAATTTTTCCCACCCCTATAGTTTTAAAGAAAGATAAGAAGGAAAGAAAAATTTGAAAGGCTAAGAAGTTATTCAAGGGAGACCATAATCCGGCGGCGGCGGCGGTGATCAGTCGAACTTCAGTGAAAACAAAAGAACAATTTAACAGTAAGATCACTGCATCAATTTACAAAGTAAAATGTATTAACTGCAAAATTTATCAATTGAATATGTTTATTGAATGAAGTACAGCTGTCAATGGCAATAGCACAATTATATATCAATTATCACACTTTTGTGATAGCAGAAATATGTTTCAAATGTTGCAGCAGAAAACATTCTCGCAGAGTCAAGAATGAAGGTTTTAACATTGTGATATGATCATTCATCACAATATTGTGACACTAAAATCACACCAGTGTTTTAATTGTAATGATAATGTGTTATCATCCTGAAATATTTGGGGATATTTTGATGGCCGTTTTCTATCACGATAAATTCTCTGCAGCTATATCAACTTTAAATGGAGCTAATGCAATACTTTCACTTTCAAATTGACCAGGAAAAGACAAAATGAAAAGACTTTTCTTTAATATTGGAAACAAAAGCTTAAATTGGACCTCTACTTAACAGAGTCTGATTTAACGGATGTGTGGCTGTTAGGGCAGGGTCGTAACACCGGTATTTCGGTATCCAGACCAATTTACTTCAACACTGTGGCGAGACTGAGAAAATGTAAAGTATTAGAAACAAACCTCAAATCTGAAGAAGTTACAAACTTTTATCCCATATTTTTATATATTTTAGCACTTCTACAGTGATTTCTTTCTGAACTGCAATGTTTTCTTTTCGCGAATTTTACTTCCGGTGGTGGGCCTATTCGATTGGGGATATACTAGAATGCAATTTCTTCCTTCGGTATCCCGGAATCGGTATGGTTTTACACTGGCGGGTTACCGAAATGGAAAATCTGATACCAACCCTGCTCTAGTGGCTGTTATACCTATTGTTCGGAGAATGAGGAACTCACTTGGCTAATGGATAAATGATTTTAGAGCAATGATTTCATTTTATTCCTAATTAGAATCTGCTAATCCAGAGATTAAGCACTACAGAAGTCTGATTAAGTTACATATATTTGTCACAGTGAAAACTCCAATCCAGTGCCATTTCTAATTCCCCTAGTGGTAGTTCCAATTAGAACTACCACTAGTGCTACTTCCAATTGGAACTACCACTAGTGCTGTTTCTAATCCTTTGCTGATAAACAACAATTAGAAGTAGCACTAGTGGTAGTTCCAATTGGAACTACCACTAGAGGAATTAGCAATGGCCCTAATTCTTGATTTAATTTCTCAAGAAGAAGTTTATCATTGATCACAGACGGTTTATTTAAACACAGTAAATGACAATACATACAGTATTTACATACAGTAAATGACAATACATACAATACACAATATGAGGTATGTTCACAAGTTTTAGTGTTTTATATCACAGTTTATTTTACCACAATTAAAGGGACAAAATAGGGTAACTGCAATTGGTAGTTGAGCACCTAACATAATAAAGGATAAGGAAGCCAGTGGATTTTTAAATATTAAATTAGATTAAAGGAAATTGCTGCTCTGGTGAGAGCTGCTCATTTGAGAAGATACCACAATTAAAGGGACAAAATTGGGTAGTTGCAATTGGTAGTTGAGCACTTAACATAATGAAGGAAAAGGGTGCTAGTGAATTTTTAGTGGGAATTTAGATACAACATTTTCCAAAACATAATTCAGACTAGAAATTAGTGTTGTCTTAAAAATGTTGATTTGATAATCTTAGAAGTTACACCTTTCAAAGATTTAGTGCTATTTCTAACTCCCCTAGTGCTGCTTCCAATTAGAAGTACAACTAGTGGTAGTTCCAATTGGAAGTACCACTAGGGGAATTAGAAATGGCACTGGATTGGAGTTTCCACTGTGACATATTTATACAATGTACACATACCCTGTAGTTTCTTCAGCACAGCTACCTCCATTTTGAGCACCTGTTTGGCCTGTTTTGCTGACTCCAGCTTCAGAGCCACTTGTTCCTTGGTAACCAAGTCATGACCCTCATAAATCTCCCCAAAACCTCCACCACCTATCTTCTTCACCTGCAGCAACAAGAGGAAATTTGAAAACTAACACGGGCAAAGCTACTTGAACTGCTAACATGGCAAACTGCTAGAGTTTGTTCTGTAATGAGGTGAGGTTCGTGGAGCACTTAACAGAGCTTTGAACTTGTTTTTTTTTAAATTGCAACACATAAGATGATAAGAACCTCTTTTATCATAATATTGTGGAAATGGCTTGGATAATAAAATAAAAAAATATATCTGTTATAAAAATAGTAGGAAAGAGCAATACTGGAATAATTAAACAGAATATCAGTGCTATTTAAAACATATGATGAATTTACACACATGTTTCAAAATGTTTTGTGTATCAGTAATTCCATCCCTTTGAGCTTGCCAAAAAGTGAGATATCAATCAAATAACATAAGAAATTTATCTGAAAAACTTTTAGGATAATTTGTTCAAAATATATCCATTACTGCATTATTTAATCAGTATTCAATTACACTTGAAAGGCTCTATTTTACACACTCAGTTGACTCTGTCATCTGTTTGACTTGAACCTCCAAACATCATAAGATTTAGTTGATTTAAAGCTAAAGCAAAGTTCCACTTACAACAAAAATTGCAGCATTTCATTCCTTTGGGACCTCAAACTAGTCTCACTTATACCTGAAGTCCATATATACTCATTCTCCTTGAATAGTGTGATATACTTAAACAAACAGTGCGGTGTACTTAAATTTTAAAACAACAACTCCAAAACTAGAACTTGAGAAAATATTTTACTCACAACTTTCCACCTCTCCTTGACAAGCTGAGCAGGCTGCAGCAGGTCCTCAGTGGCTGCCATGCTGATGCTGTGGGGGTGTGTGATGCTGACTACAGCACTAACACACACTTACACTGAGCAGGTGGCAAGTGGCACACTCTCACTCAGATCCCCCACACATTATCTGAAAGGTGGGAAGGCAACACCTCAAATTACCAGTGTATTATAACAGGAGAATGTGATAACACTGCATAAATAAAGTAGGGCTAATATAATCAGTCATGTGGTACTACTATATAGTACATACAGTCATTTTGTTAATCTTAACATTTACTTTTTCAAAGCTCCTACCTATCTTATAAATGGCATACGAACAGCGACAACTATACACCTATGTATAGCTGAACTTCAACAAAAAGCAGAGGTCTCAGTACTTTTTATATTACCAGTACTTTGATACTGAATCATAGATTTGTAACAAATACTCCCATCTATATCATGGCATTGGATCCCCAAAAACTGCTATGGTTACATGGAAGTTATTGCATAATGTAGGGTCAATATGAGCAGTAATAATTCTTGTACTCATGAATACTTTTACAATAACTCAACTTTTTATAAAGTATTGGTTTTTTTTTTATAATGCCAATAAAAACGCTTCTGAATTAATACCAATTGTTCATTTCATTCTAATTTTAAAGTGTGATTATTAAGAAAACTACCACTATTTAAGTGGAAAAAGAGTACTGCTATGGTACTTTCTGTATTCAAAATAATCCACAGCTCTATTCCTTAATAAGTATTTCAGTATGCTTTAATTGCCCAAGCACAACAACATGACGAATATTGGCAATATTTTGTTTTTGTCCAAAAAAAATCAAATTTACAGCTTTCTGTCTCCCCATTCCCCAGCCAAAAAATCCAAATATTTGGTTACGGTAATGGAATATCACTCAGTTTCTATTTTCAATATTTGTTGAATATATGTTCCTGCATTCCTCATGAATCATATCATACCATAGTATGTTAAAGCTAGACCTCTAGATATGTCACATGCACAGTGGGAAGTCTCACTTTTTGGCTGCAGATGTCACACCTGAATATACTGCAGATTACTTCATACTGAGTATTTAGTAGTTTAACACAGCATGCACTAATAATACAGACAGGCATAAGCCAATACATGAACAATTATGTGTGTCCTCACTGTCCTGACTTAATACAAAAATCAGACTGTTTGGAGTCGCTAAGTCAGCATTCAAAATACCCAGATAAGACAAATGTTCAAAAGGACAATTTGACCCCCTCCAAAAAATCTACACATAACTCTAAGCGTAAATTTTCCTCTTAAGTTGAAACATCAGGTCTATCTATCACTTTTCCCATTCCATTGATACTGAAATCAATTTACGGTGACATAAAAGTACTCATCTGGCGTATTCATATTTAACATTAACACTGATTAACAGTAGCCAAACATGCAGCACTGTATGAGATTAAACTTAAACTTCAGAGTTTTGCTCGTCCATTTTGACTTAAAATAACTACAGAATGTCTACCCAAATCTTTAAACCAGGCTAATTAATTCTCATTAAATGTTATAGTGAGATATAAAATCAACTTCCGCACACCAATTAAGTAATGGTCTCAAAGAAACCAAGATAAATAATTACGTTTAGAACCATCATAAATATACCCGCAATAACTAGATTTAAAGAATAAATATTACCAAATAATCAAAGATCGTGGTTACATAGACTATGAATACTGCACACAGGAAGATATTTTCCCACCCAGATAAAATTGCTAATTGGATCATCAATATATTGATCTCCTTCGAGCGGCTTATTTTTTTTTCTATGTTTAGGGCATATTTGTGGTCCCCCTTAAATACATACTGCTTAGTCGAAATACTCATGATTTCCATTGAAAGTTGAAACAATAGGGTCTTGGTGATTGAACTGGGTCAATCATAAGAGTGAACTCCAAAATATGTGGAATTCAATTATTAATCTTACCATGATGAATTGCTACTCAGATTAACTTTTTAGCTCCCAGGATTTGGGTAAACTCTTAAACATGGATATGTTGAGATGAGATACATAAATGCTTTTGTTACACACAAGGTTGCCATGGTATTTCCTTTACACAATTCTGACATTTCCAACCAACTTGTCTTGTCCTAATTGCCACATTCCCAAACATATCACCAGGCAAAGCTGATTGACTTTATGAGGCTAAATTCCCAATATCATAACAAACATACACAAAAATACAAGTAGAATCCTACTTGGAGTCATATAAGATTAATCCTCTGATAAATGGCTTCAATATTCATATCTGCGGGTAAAACATGAAAGTCTGTACATTACTGAAGTAATTTATTTAACAGTGTACCTCATTTATATCCAAACACTACAGCTTCAAATTCATTTAACTATGAATATGTTACATCTATAAAACTTATTAAAAAAACACGTGTGTATGCAATACCACAAAAATCATTTTTCTCACAAAACTGCAAGTGATTATTGGTGACTATGTATGCTATAAGTCACAGTTAGGAAATATTATGTCTATTTTATAACCAAGAAAAAAAATTCCTTGCTACCTGAAAAAAAAACCCAAGCTTGTTAAACAAAAAGTAGTCAAAAGGAGACCTTCTAAAGAGTATCTTTGATTGTGACCTTAAAATTGATTGTGTGCAGGTCACAAGACAAAAAGATTTTGTCCTTGCCCGTACCTAGCCACATGTCCAATTCAAAAGGTCCAGTATCATGTATACATTTTGTAACAGGCGTATCCCTCAACTCTTAGTCATTATTAATTTTTATGAAATGGGTATCTGTGTATGACTTTAACAAAGAATAATTAATTGATCAAGCAAAATTGATACCAATTCATTTAATAAACGTAAAGGTTTTGACATATGCAACAAGACATTACACATTACTGAAACAAAGGGAGTGTAATGATCATGAAATGATGAAAACGTGAGAAAAGATTTGATCCTGTGGGGGGCATCAAATGACACACATCCCATGATTTCCTATCAGGTGGTTTTACATCCCTAACCTCTGGGACCCATAATAGCTGTGTTATAAGTTACCCTATTTGACATTTTAGACTTTGACCCCCTCCTTCGGCATCAAATGAACTTAATGAAGGTAACTAAACTTTAAGTTCGACAAAAAATCATGTTGATGAGAATCTTTTTTAATGTGTTTATATTTGACCTTGGACCCCTCCTTCACAGTTAAATGAGGATAGCCAAATGTAAAGGGTGATGAAAGTCCCTATAATTTTTGTCCCACAGGTTTCGGATGTGAAAAATAAACCATGGAAAATCAGTGACCGGGAATCTTTTGATGTGGTTGGAAATAGCCTGGTCTCCCTTTAGGGTCACATGAGGTTGTAAAATTTAAATGTGGTTATAACTTGCTTATTATTGGTCCTAGAGGTTTGGAATATGAAACCAACCTGTAGAAAATCATGGGCTTGGATTCTTTTAATGTAGATACGACTTCTAGGTCAAATGAGGGTAGCCAAATTTAAAAGTGCTTACAGGAAAAAAACAAGCAATCAGTGCCCGTGAACGGGCTCTGTGTCAGCTGACTGTGTGCTTTGAGTTTCAGATTAGAAGTGAAAAAAGGAAAGGACACAAAAGTTGTGCTCTGCAAATAATACTCAGAAGTACCAAGTTAACTATTAAGGAGTAAAAAGTAGGTAGAAAACATATTCAAACAAAATAATGTAAATGTAATAATTTTCAAGTTACAACTGATTTACTCAACAGTGAGAACCTAAAAAGTAGTTATTGCTCAGCTATGCCATGAGCTACAGGTCTGCTATTTTACTATGTTATAGCTGACCCAAAAGTAGCTGTATAACATATTTAAACAAAATACTCTAAAAAATCCAATAGTTTTGAAGTTATATCTGATTAACTCAACAGTGATAACGTCAAAGTAGCTATTACTCAGCTCTGCAATGACCTACAAGCCTGCATTATTATGTTATAGCTGACCCAAAAGTTGCTGAATAACCTATTTAAACAAAATACTCAAAATGGAATAGTTTTCACTTTACAAC
Organism: Sabellastarte sp. h YS-2021; assembly: GCA_964017235.1. Taxonomy (NCBI): domain Eukaryota; kingdom Metazoa; phylum Annelida; class Polychaeta; order Sabellida; family Sabellidae; genus Sabellastarte; species Sabellastarte sp. h YS-2021. The sequence goes on from OZ024928.1 coordinate 147,816,248, forward strand.
TGATTTACTCAACAATAACTAGAGGATCGCTCGCAAAAAAAAGATAATGTTTTTGCATAGCAAAAACAAAGCGTCCCAAAAAGGATATAAAGGTGAGTGCTAAAGTATTAAGAAAATGCTTCGTTTCTAGCCTTATACTGTTGTGGCAACCAAAGTCAGCGCAGTCTGCTCTATCTAGCATGGTTTTCAAGATATAAGCATTTTTGTGTTTTGCAAACAATTCGAAAATTCAAAATGTCCGCTATATTTGGCGAGACAAAAATATTTTGAAAATTGGCATGGCTACTCTGCAGAGATACCCAGCAGGTCAAAAATTTTGTTGAGTTCGCTCCATCTAGCACGGTTTTCGAGATATAAGCATTTTTGTGTTTTGAAAAAACTTTGAAAATTCAAAATGGCCACCATTTTTGGGGAGACAAAAATTTTTGACAAGACCACTGCCGCGGTGTGTATCTCCCGCCGAGCATTAAAAGAGAAGAAATAGCTATTCCGAGATATTCGCAATTTTTCATTTTCGTGTGGGAAAGCTCTTCCAAAAGTAGGTGAATGAGTTATTTGAGAAAAATTGGGTATCCGCAATACTTTTAGAGATAATTCGCATTTACTCATTTTGAGTAGGTGAATAATTACCTATGGGTTTGAAACTTCACCAAGTGAAAGCTCTCCCAAAAGTAGGTGAATGAGTTATTTAAGAAAAATTGGCTATCTGCAATACTTTTAGAGATAATTCGCATTTACTCATTTTGAGTAGGTGAGTAATTAGCTATGGGTCTGAAACTTTACCATGTGAAAGCTCTCCCACAAGTAGATGAATGAGTTATTTGATAAAAATTGGGTACCCCCAATACTTTTACAGATAATTAGCATTTACTCATTTTGAGTAGGTGAATAATTAGCTATGGGTCTGAAACTTCACGGAGTGAAAGCTCTCCCAAAAGTAGGTGAATGAGTTATTTGAGAAAAATTGGCTATCTGCAATACCTTTAGATAGTGCTGGGACGATGTTCGCAAACTTCGGTATTATCGCTCGCTGGCTCATTGCCAATCAATGATCGGTAAAATTTAAGTAAAACCGATATTTGCTAAATCCATTTCTTTGCAGCCTTTTGGTCACAATAAAATGCTAACCATAATAATATTTTGTAAAAATCTGAAATATCCATCAGTTAAAATCACAAAACTAGCCGTGAATGCAATAAAAATAACGTAAATAGAAACACCTTGGGGTTTTCCAACTGTTGTCAAGGCAATCATAAAATCAGCCAATCACAAGTGAGGATACATCAAGCATAGTCTGTTAGTGAGGGAGACGTCTGTGAATGGCTTTTAGATTATATTTTGGTCATATTTGTGGTAATTTGTGTGTATTTTACTTCATATAATTTAATATTAATATTTTATCTGTCTTTTTTTACACTTTGACTCCATAATCGGAAATGTTCGAAGTTTGGTTACAAATGTCCGATACGAACATCGACATGGAAAATCCAAGCGATCTCCCAGCACTACCTTTAGAGATAATTCGCATTTACTCATTTTGAGTAGGTGAATAATTAGCTATGGGTCTGAAACTTCACGGAGTGAAAGCTCTCCCAAAAGTAGGTGAATGAGTTATTTCAGAAAAATTGGCTATCTGGAATACTTTTAGAGATAATTTGCATTTACTCATTTTGAGTAGGTGAGTAATTAGCTATGGGTCTGAAACTTCACAGAGTGAAAGCTCTCCCAAAAGTAGGTGAATGAGTTATTTGAGAAAAAAATTGGCTATCTGCAATACTTTTAGAGATAATTCGCATTTACTCATTTTGAGTAGGTGAGTAATTAGCTATGGGTCTGAAACTTCACCATGTGAAAGCTCTCCCAAAAGTAGATGAATGAGTTATTTGATAAAAATTGGGTATCCGCAATAGTTTTTGAGATAATTCGCATTTACTCATTTTGAGTAGGTGAATAATTAGCTACGGGTCTGAAACTTCACCATGTAAAAGCTCTCCCAAAAGTAGGTGAATGAGTTATTTGAGAAAAATTGGATATCTGCAATACTTTTACAGATAATTCACATTTACTCATTTTGAGTAGGTGAGTAATTAGCTATGGGTCTGGAACTTCACCATGTGAAATTTCTCCCAAAAGTAGATGAACGAGTAATTTGATAAAAATTGGATATCCACAATACTTTTAGAGATAATTAGCATTTACTCATTTTGAATAGGTAAATAATTAGCTACAGGTCTGAAACTTCACCAAGTGAAAGCTCTTCCAAAAGTAGGTGAATGAGTTATTTAAGAAAAATTGGATATCCCCAATACTTTTAGGGATAATTCACATTTACTCATTTTGAGTAGGTGAGTAATCAGCTACGGGTCTGAAACTTCACCGAGTGAAAGTTCTCCCAAAAGTAGGTGAATGAGTTATTTGAGAAAAATCGGCTATCTGCAATACTTTTAGAGGTAATTTGCATTTACTCATTTTGAGTAGTTGAGTAATTAGCTATGGGTCTGAAACTTCACTTTTAGAGATAATTTGCATTTACTCATTTTGAGTAGGTGAATAATTAGCTATGGGTCTGAAACTTCACAGAGTGAAAGCTCTCCCAAAAGTAGGTGAATGAGTTATTTGAGAAAAATTGGCTATCTGCAATACTTTTAAGAGATAATCCGCATTTACTCATTTTGAGTAGGTGAGTAATTATCTACGGGTCTGAAACTTCACCATGTGAAAGCTCTCCCAAGAGTAGATGAATGAGTTATTTGATAAAAATTGGATATCCGCAATAGTTTTAGAGATAATTAGCATTTACTCATTTTGAGTAGGTGAATAATTAGCTACGGGTCTAAAACTTCACAGAGTGAAAGCTCTTTGGGATAGCTGCTCTGCAGAGATACCCTGAAGATCAAAAATTTCGTCGAAATCGTTCTATGTAGCACGGTTTTCGAGATATTAGCATTTTTGTGTTTTGCAATTTTTACGCAAAAATTCAAAATGGCCGCCATTTTTGGCAAGACAAAATTTCTTTGAAAATTGGCATGGCTGCTCTGCAGAGATACCCTGTGGGTCAAAAATTTCATCGAAATCGCTCTATCTAGCACGGTTTTCGAGATATAAGCATTTTTATGTTTTGCAATTTTGCGAAAAATTCGAAAATTCAAAATGGCCGCCATTTTTGGCGAGACAAAATTTTTTGAAAATAGGCATGGCTACTCTGCAGAGATACCCTGTGGATCAAAAATTTCCTCGAAATCGCTCTATTTAGCACGGTTTTCGAGATATAAGCATTTTTATGTTTTGCAATTTTTGCGAAAAATTCGAAAATTCAAAATGGCCGCCATTTTTGGCGAGACAAAATTTTTTGAAAATAGGCATGGCTACTCTGCAGAGATACCCTGTGGATCAAAAATTTCCTCGAAATCGCTCTATTTAGCACGGTTTTCGAGATATAAGCATTTTTATGTTTTGCAATTTTTGAGAAAAATTCGAAAATTCAAAATGGCCACCATTTTTGGCGAGACAAAATTTTTTTCAAAATTGGGATAACTACTCTGCAGAGATACCCTGTGAGTCAAAAATTTCGTCGAAATCGCTCTATCTAGCACGGTTTTCGAGATATAAGCATTTTTGTGATTTCCTTATTTGGAAAATTCATAACGATTAATTAATCATTAATTACTCGGCCATTTCTTAACCAATCAATGCCAAAATCTAATGATTTCCAGATTTTAATAGAATGAATGTATTTGCCAAGTTTCAGGTGTATTGATAAAATTCCTTTCAAGTTATCATCCGGACAAGCTTCCCCATCGAAAAAAGACATTTTTGGTCATGTGACCTCTGATTGGTTGAAATGTCACTGCAGCATATTAAAAAAAAAATTCCCCAAGGCTAACACCTAAACCTGCCAAATTTGAAAAGAATCCGCCTAACGGTTACAGAGTTATAAGGAAAACAAAATGCAGAGCTGGCGGAGCCTGAAGGTCTCCCATACACAAACAAGCGTCCCGCAAGGGACGCTTAATAACCTCAAAGTAGCTATTGCTCAGCTATGCAATGATGTTACAGGTTTGCAATTTCATTATGTTATAGTGGACTCTAAAGTAGGTGAATAACATATTTAAAGAAATTACTGTAAATGCAAAACTCAACAGTGAGAATCTCAAAGTAGCTATTGCTCAGCTATGCATCGAGCTACAGGTCTACAATTTCACTATGGTATAGCTGACCCAAAAGGAGCTGAATAACATATTTATACAAAATAGTCTAAATGCAATAGTTTTCAAGATACAACTGATTTACTCAACAGTGATAACGTCAAAGTAGCTATTACTCAACAATACAATGAGGTACAGGAATGCAATTGCACTATGTTATAGCTAACTGAAAAGTAGGTGAATAACATATTTAAAGAAATTACTGTAAATGTAATAGTTTTCAAGTTACAACGGATTTACTCAACAGTGAGAACCTGAAAATAGCCATTGTTCATCTATGCAATGAAGTACAGGTCATCTATGCAATGAAGTAATTTGAGCTTACTTTCAAACATCCAGGTAATGTCATTCAAACAGGCCTTGAGCTGATGAAATCAGTTTGCGCAATTTCCAGGAGATAGATGAATGAACAACTGGGAGTCATCCACATTAAAAATGGTATTTGATCCATATATTTTGCAATTACCTGGCTAAGGGGAGAGGTGTATATGGAGAACAACCAAGGACCAAGAACAGAGCCCTGAGCTACCCCAAATTTTAATTTAAAATATTTGAAGATGAAGTGATAGAAGGGAGGGAATCACATTCTGACAGGTTCCCAAGCTTGTTTGTTTGGACAGTGAGACCACATCCTTAAGTTAGATAGTGCTAATCCACTTTTACAACCATATGAAACACGAACGAAGTCAGTGTGCTGTTTTTATATAGTAAAAGTTGTGATTTTCTTACTATTGCCCATTGAAAGATGGTAACAAGCAGCCGTGGAAGTGTGATGTATTAAGTTGAAGCCTTGATAATAGAAATTAGGAAACCACACAAGTTTCCACAACGATAATGCAGCAGATAAATAGATGAAGACAAGAAATAGGACATCCTGTTAAGAGTAGCTGCAATATATTAAAAGAAACAGGATAGCACAGAACAAAGCACATTATCATGTGTAATGTCTACCCCATGAATGTTTTGCAACAATTGTACAGTAGTTTCTGTTTTGTTTGTAAAATATATCAAAGATGATTATATAATTATTACATGTAAATTATATCAGCTTCATGCCTTTTTGCATTGGTTCGAAATTTGCTCGAAATTACTTTATCTCTAACAGTTTTTGAGATAAATGACATTTTCGATCTCTGCCAAAATTCAAGATGGCAGCCAAAATTGGGGAAACTCAACATTTCTCAGAGGCACAATATCTAAGGTCTCCAGTACCAAAGGCCTCCAAAATTTGCTTGAAATCACTCTACCTATAACAGTTTCTGTGGTATTTAGGAATTACACATGTTGATAGTTTAATTAAAAATAGCTTCATCTCAAACAGTTTTCGAGATAAATGACATTTTCAATTTCCACCAAAATTCAAGATGGCGGCTGAAATTAGGGAAATTCAACATTTTTCAGAGCCACTATATCTAAGGTCTCTAGTACCCAACTGGTCCAAAATTTAAATGATGTAGGTATAATGTATGTATGTATGCACAATCAATGTATAATATATGTATGGATATCTTAAATGATTTTAAATGATTTTTTTTAAAATAACAAGCCTACTACCGCAGTGGTTATCTGATGCCTTAGGATCAGTAATAATGGAGACCTAAGGGAGATACAAGGCCTTTGTAGTAAGAGGACACCACTTGACACTGAAGAAGGGGTCATAGGTCAAAATCAGCAATTGGAAAAGATTTCCATACCATGACTTCCTATAAGTTGTTTTCACATTCCAAACGCTAGTAGCAAAGATAAGGGACATACAAGGCCTTTTTAACAGGATAATCTCATTTAACATTAAACATGTGATATGGCGGCTATTTTGTTTTTAAAACAAGCATTCTGACGCATGCATTTATCTCCCGCCGTATAAATAAGATGTACTAAAGATAGTGGAATATAAATTTTCTTGTGAGATGGAGGCACATGTAGAAGTGACAAGTTTAATGTTTGATTGCAATATTTTTAAAGACAAAAGGCATTGATTCATTTTAGTAGCTATTACTCTGCCATCCAAAGAGCTACAGTTCTACAACTTTAATATGCAGTAGATCACCCAAAAGTAGGTGAATGACTTATTTAGAAGAAATTGCCTACCTGTAATACTTTTACAGATAAAAGACATTTACTCATTTTAGTAGCTATTACTCAGCTATCCAAAGAGCTACAGTTCTGCAACTTCACTATGTGGTAGATCACCCAAAAGTAGGTGAATGACTTATTTAGAAGGAATTGCCTACCTGTAATACTTTTAGAGATAAAAGACATGTACTCATTTTAGTAGCTATTACTCAGCTATCCAAAGAGCTACAGTTCTGCAACTTCACTATGTGGTAGATCACCCACAAGTAGGTGAATGACTTATTTAGAAGGAATTGCCTACCTGTAATACTTTTAGAGATAAAAGACATTTACTCATTTTAGTAGCTATTACTCAGCTATCCAAAGAGCTACAGTTCTGCAACTTCAGTATGTGGTAGATCACCCAAAAGTATGTGAATGACTTATTAGAACTAGACCAAGGACGCATCTGTGGCCAGATGCAAAATGTATCCACCGGCAAAGGCAAAAGTAGCTATTACCCAGCCATAGCATGAGCTAGAAGTCTGAAATTTTTATTATGTTATAGCTGACCCAAAAGTAGGTGAATAATATATTTGCTCAAAATTCTCTAAATCCAATAGTTTTCACGTTACAATTGATTTTACTCATGATGAAAGTTAGTAAAAAGTCCAAAAGTAGCTATTACTCACTTAGCTATTGAGATAGACACCCAAGTTACTCACCATGTTGTTGCTATTGAAAAAGTAGGTGAATATCATATTTTAACAAAATGCTCTAAATGCAATACTTTTCAAGTTATAAATGATGTAGTGTTGAGTAAGAACTTCAAAGTAGCTATTACTCAGCTATGCTATGAGCCACAGGTCTGGAACTTAACTATGTTATAGCTGCTTCAAAATAGGTGAATAACATATTGCAACTAAATAATGTAAATGCAAGAGTATTCAAGTTATAAGTGATTTACCCAACAGTGATAACCTAAAAGTAGCTATTACTCAGCTATGCAATGAGCTACAGGTCTGAAATTTTACTATGTTATAGCTGACCCAAAAGTAGATGAATAACATATTTGCATAAAATTCTGTAAATACAACAGTTTTCAAGTTACAAGTGATTTTACTCATGATGGAAGTTAGTGAAAAATCCAAAAGTAGCTATTACTCACTTAGCTATTGAGATAGACACCCAAGTTACTCACCATGCTGTAGCTATGGAAAAAGTAGCTGAATAACATATTTTAACAAAGTGCTCTAAATGCAATAATTTTCAAGTTATAATTGATTTAGGGCATGATTTCATTACTTTTAATGAATAAAAAATTATTTTAAAAAGTCATAAAAAACTTTAGCATGTGAAAGCTCTCCAAAATGTAGGTGAATGAGTTATTTGAGAAATACTGGCTATCTGCAATACTTTTAGACATAATTAGCATGTACTTGAGTAGGTGAGTAATTAACTATGGGTCTGAAACTTCAAGCGAAAGCTCTCCCAAAGGAAGGTGAATGAGTTGAGAAAAATTGGCTATCTGCAGTACTTTTAGAGATAATTCGCATGAACTCATTTTGAGTAGGTGAGTAATTAGCTATGGGTCTGAAACTTCACCATGTGAAAGCTCTTCCAAAAGTCTCTAATTCGCATTAACTCATTTTGAGTAGGTGAGTAATTAGCTATGGGTCTGAAACTTCACCATGTGAAAGCTCTTCCAAAAGTTGGTGAATGAGTTATTTGAGAAAAATTGGCTATCTGCAGTACCTTTAGAGATAATTCATATTTACTCATTTTGAGTAGGTGAGTAATTAGCTGTGGGTCTAAAACTTCACCAAGTGAAAGCTCTTCCCAAAGTAGGTGAATGAGTTATTTGAGAAAAATTGGCTATCTGCAATACTTTTACAGATAATTAGCATTAACTCATTTTGATTAGGTGAGTAATTAGCTATGGGTCTGAAACTTCACCAAGTGAAAGCTCTTCCAAAAGTAGGTGAATGAGTTATTTGAGAAAAATTGGCTATCTGCAGTACTTTTAGAGATAATTCGCATTTACTCATTTTGAGGTGAATAATTAGCTATGGGTGTGAAACTTCACCATGTGAAAGCTCTTCCAAAAGTTGGTGAATGAGTTATTTGAGAAAAATTGGCTATCTGCAGTACTTTTAGAGATAATTCATATTTACTCCTTTTGAGTAGGTGAGTAATTAGCTATGGGTCTAAAACTTCACCAAGTGAAAGCTCTTCCCAAAGTAGGTGAATGAGTTATTTGAGAAAAATTGGCTATCTGCAATACTTTCAGAGATAATTAGCATTTACTCATTTTGATTAGGTGAGTAATTAGCTACAGGTCTGAAACTTTACCAAGTGAAAGCTCTTCCCAAAGTAGGTGAATGAGTTATTTGAGAAAAATTGGCTATCTGCAGTACTTTTAGATATAATTCGCATTTACTCGTTTTGAGTAGGTGAGTAATTAGCTATGGGTCTGAAACTTCACCAAGTGAAAGCTCTTCCAAAAGTAGGTGAATGAGTTATTTGAGAAAAATTGGCTATCTGCAGTACTTTTAGAGATAATTCGCATTTACTCATTTTGAGTAGGTGAGTAATAAGCTATGGGTCTGAAACTTCACCAAGTGAAAGCTCTTCCAAAAGTAGGTGAATGAGTTATCTGAGAAAAATTGGCTATCTGCAATACTTTTAGAGATAATTAGCATTTACTCATTTTGAGTAGGTGAATAATTAGCTATGGGTCTGAAACTTTACCAAGTGAAAGCTCTCCCAAAAGTAGGTGAATGAGATATTTGAGAAAAATTGGCTCTCTGCAATACTTTTAGAGATAATTAGCATTTACTCATTTTAAGTAGGTGAGTAATTAGCTATAGGTCTGAAACTTTACCATGTGAAATTGAAAATTTCATGTTTCAACAGAAACCCTTCTACTACACTGTGGGTCCAAAACTTGCTCGAAATCGTTCTGACAGTTTCAGAGATATTTGCCATTTTTCATTTTCCGCAAAAATTCAAGATGGCCACCAAAAGTTGTAAACTTTGAAATTTGAAACTTTACTATGTGATAGCTTACCAAAAAGTAGATGGACAACATATTTGAAAAGATTTCCCTAACTTTAATACTTTTGAAGATATTTGACATTTACTTCTTCTGTTATTTAGCTACAAATGAGAAAATAGTTATTACTCACTTAAGGCATGCCACAGAACCCCAAACTATGGACCATCTTATAGCTAAGGACAAAGTAGCTGAACAACATATTTTAGGAAAACACTCTAACTGCAATAATTTTGGAGTTACAATGGCTTTACTCAAGCTACAAACGAGAAAATAGCTATTACTCACTTATGGCATGCACCAGAACCCCAAACTATGGACCATCTTATAGCTAAGGACAAAGTAGCTGAACAACATATTTTAGGAAAACACTGTAACTGCAATAATTTTGGAGTTACAATGGCTTTACTCAACAGTCAGAATTTCAAAGTAGCTATTACTCAGCTATCCAAGGTGCAACAGGTCTGAAACTTTACTATGTGATAGCTTACCAAAAAGTAATTGAACAACATATAGAAAAGATTTCTGTAACTCTAATACTTTTAAAGATATTTGACATTTACTCCTCCTGTTATTTAGCTACAAATGAGAAAATAGCTATTACTCACTTATGGCATGCAATAGAACCCTAAACTATGTACCATCTTACAGCTAAGGACAAAGTAGCTGAACAACATATTTTAGGAAAACACTCTAACTGCAATAGTTTGGAGTTACAATGGCTTTACTCAACAGTCAGAATTTCAAAGTAGCTATTACTCAGCTATCCAAGGTGCAACAGGTCTGAAACTTTACTATGTGATAGCTTACCAAAAAGTAAATGAACAACATATAGAAAAGATTTCTGTAACTCTAATACTTTTAAAGATATTTGACATTTACTCCTCCTGTTATTTAGCTACAAATGAGAAAATAGCTATTACTCACTTATGGCATGCAATAGAACCCTAAACTATGTACCATCTTACAGCTAAGGTCAAAGTAGCTGAACAACATATTTTAGGAAAACACTCTAACTGCAATAGTTTGGAGTTACAATGGCTTTACTCAACAGTCAGAATTTCAAAGTAGCTATTACTCAGCTATCCAAGGTGCAACAGGTCTGAAACTTTACCATGTGATAGCTTACCAAAAAGTAGATGGATAACATATTTGAAAAGATTTCCCTAACTTTAATACTTTTGAAGATATTTGACATTTACTCCTTTTGTTATTTAGCTACAAATGAGAAAATAGCTATTACTCACTTATGGCATGCAATAGAACCCTAAACTATATACCATCTTATACCTAAGGACAAAGTAGCTGAACAACATATTTTAGGAAAACAGTCTAACTGCAATAATTTTGGAGTTACAATGGCTTTACTCAACAGTCAGAATTTCAAAGTAGCTATTACTCAGCTATCCAAGGTGCAACAGGTCTGAAACTTTACTATGTGATAGCTTACCAAAAAGTAGATGAATAACATATATGAAAAGATTTCCCTAACTTTAATACTTTTGAAGATATTTGACATTTACTTCTTCTGTTATTTAGCTACAAATGAGAAAATAGCTATTACTCACTTACGGCATGCAATAGAACCCCAAACTATGTACCATCTTATAGCTAAGGACAAAGTAGCTGAACAACATATTTTAGGGAAACACTCTAACTGCAATGGTTTTGGAGTTACAATGGCTTTACTCAACAATCAGAATTTCAAAGTAGCTATTACTCAGCTATCCAAGGTGCAACAGGTCTGAAACTTTACTATGTGATAGCTTACCAAAAAGTAGATGAACAACATATTTGAAAAGATTTCCCTAACTTTAATACTTTTGAAGATATTTGACATTTACTTCTTTTGTTATTTAGCTACAAATGAGAAAATAGCTATTACTCACTTATGGCATGCAATAGAACCCTAAACTATATACCATCTTATACCTAAGGACAAAGTAGCTGAACAACATATTTTAGGAAAACAGTCTAACTGCAATAATTTTGGAGTTACAATGGCTTTACTCAACAGTCAGAATTTCAAAGTAGCTATTACTCAGCTATCCAAGGTGCAACAGGTCTGAAACTTTACTATGTGATAGCTTACCAAAAAGTAGATGAATAACATATATGAAAAGATTTCCCTAACTTTAATACTTTTGAAGATATTTGACATTTACTTCTTCTGTTATTTAGCTACAAATGAGAAAATAGCTATTACTCACTTACGGCATGCAATAGAACCCCAAACTATGTACCATCTTATAGCTAAGGACAAAGTAGCTGAACAACATATTTTAGGGAAACACTGTAACTGCAATGGTTTTGGAGTTACAATGGCTTTACTCAACAATCAGAATTTCAAAGTAGCTATTACTCAGCTATCCAAGGTGCAACAGGTCTGAAACTTTACTATGTGATAGCTTACCAAAAAGTAGATGAACAACATATTTGAAAAGATTTCCCTAACTTTAATACTTTTGAAGATATTTGACATTTACTTCTTCTGTTATTTAGCTACAAATGAGAAAATAGCTATTAATCACTAATGGCATGCAATAGAACCCCAAACTATGTACCATCTTATAGCTAAGGAAAAAGTAGCTGAACAACATATTTTAGGGAAACACTCTAACTGCAATGGTTTTGGAGTTACAATGGCTTTACTCAACAATCAGAATTTCAAAGTAGCTATTGCTCAGCTATCCAAGGTGCAACAGGTCTGAAACTTTACTATGTGATAGCTTACCAAAAAGTAGATGAACAACATATTTGAAAAGATTTCTGTAACTCTAATACTTTGGAAGATATTTGACATTTACTCCTCCTGTTATTTAGCTACAAATGAGAAAATAGCTATTACTCACTTATGGCATGCAATGGGACCCCAAACTATGTACCATCTTATAGCTAAGGACAAAGTAGCTGAACAACATATTTGAAGAAAAAGTTGTTTCTGCAATAGTTTTTGAGTTATGAGCCCTTTACTCCAAGTAGCTAAGATAGCTATTACTCACTTATCGTTAAGCCTAAGTCCATAAAACCAAAAAAATTTTCGAGGGCGTGAAAATTCATTGGGACAATTAATTTACAAAAAATCTGTAGCTGTAGTAGTTTTGGAGGAATCTGCGTGACTAACTAACGCACACACGCACGCACACACAGGCATCATTTCATAATCTCCCTCCCGGGCTAAAGCCCGGCGGGAGATAACTAGGCCAAATTACCATCAGGCTAACTTTTCTAGCCATATATCTTTTGTGCAAATTTGATGAACCTAGCCGCAATATTTCAAGTTTTACAGCATCTTTATGATTTTGAAATAATTGGCTATAGCAGCCATTTTGTTTTTCAAAATGAGGCCAAAATTGTTCACAGGTGAAACATTTGCAGACCAGGACTTTCCATGGGCTGTTCATACATTCTGAAGCCCTAGCACCAATAATAAGGGAGATATTAATTCAACACCTAGATTCCCAGGCCATGACTTCGGTTCCTACAAGTTGCTACATATCCCGAGCCCCTAGGAGCAATGGTAAGGAAGATATAAGGCCCTTTTAATAGGATAACCCATTTGACATTAAAAATGTGATATGGCAGCTATTTTGTTTTGCAAACTAGGCCAAAATTACTATCAGACTAGTTTTCCTAGACATACATCTTTCGTGCAAATTAGATGAAGCTAGCTGCAATATTTCAAGATTTAAAGCATCTTTATGATTTTCAAACATTTGGCTATGGCGGCCATTTTGTTTTTCAAAGTGAGGCCAAAATTTTGCTCAGACATGTTTTCATAACCATTAACATGCCCTCAAAATTTGAAGATATTTTCATAAATTAATGAGATAAATTGATGAACCTAAATGTAAAGATGTGACGAAAATGTAAATGTGATGTTAATGTGATGTTAATGTAAAGATGTGACGAATGGATGGAAAGTGTTTTATAATCTCCCGGCCAACGCCTTCGGACGCTGGTGGCTGCTGTTGTTCTCTTGGGCCAATCTGCAGCGTTTGACACCACTGTTCATGGTGCGCTTATTCACGGTTTCTGGTTTGGTATTGGTAGTGTGGTTCTAGACTGGTTCAAGTCTTACCTCTCTGACTATTATCAATGTTGACTCTGTTTTATCTGATGCCAAAAGGCTTTGTATGGTGTGCCCCCGGGTTCTGTCCTGTCAATCAGTCCACCTATAACATCGCTCACTCAGAGTTCTGTCCTGGGACAAATCCTATCATCATGACACAATACTCACTCAGTACAGTTATTCAAAATCATCTTGGCATAAGTTTCAACTTTCATGCTGACGACGCACAGTTATATATTCATCTTACGCATAAGAATGTCACTCAGGCTTTTGACAGGCTGAAAAACTGCTTACATGACATCAAAAAGTGGCTTTCTGCAAACAAGCTTTAGCTTAACAATGATAAGACAGAATTTATTATGTTTAGCTCAAGGAATGTGCATGCAAAACTCAACAAATATTTCCCAGTTAATGTGTTTAGTAATCTCCTCTCACCTGCTGAGGCAGTGAGGAACCTTAGTGTTTGGTTTGACTCGGATTTTTCCTTCTCTTGCCATGTCAGGAATACCTGTAAGGCTTGTTTTGCTCAAGAAGGGATCTTAAGCGACTCGCAGGGTATCTCATGTGTGATGGTACTATTTTGGCTGCAAATAATTTGGTTGGAAGCTGACTTGACTAGAGTAATCCCTTGTTTAGAAGTCTCTCTGCTCTTGACCTTCACAAATTCCAGTGTCCAGAAGAGTCTTGCTAGAATTGTTGCCAATACAAAGTACTCACATATCGCTCCTGTATGAAAGATTCTTCACTGGTTGCCTATCATCATCCATTGTGCTATTTTCCACATGGTCCTTTTTGTGTAAAAATTTCTACAAAATGGTTACCCTAAATACTTTCAACCTTACCTTAAACCCAGACATACTGTGTACAGAAATTGTAGAAGTCAATCTGATGGCATGCTGCTTGAGATCACACACTTTGCATCAATATATAAGTCTAAAAAGCATTTTGGCCTCAGCTTTGTATACGATGCATAAAGGATTTGGAATGATCTGTCTGATGATGTACTCTCAGTCAAAGCTCTCTCTTCATTCAGGAAGAAATTTAAAAGCTATATCTTCGGCAGTCTTTGCAAAAACATACCAATCCTATAGTTTCCTGGTCTTGTCTCGGTCTTTCTCTGTGGCACCGACTCCTGCAATGTTTCTCACTTAATCATTATGATCTCAGCTTTCTGGTATTATGCACTTTTACGAGTCTGTCGACAAATGGTGATTAAGCACCATAAAAGTATTAAAAGAATTAGAATTCTTATAATTCCTGAACTTACCTAAATAAATTGATTGCCTGAAATAATACCTTTATAAATGAAAACTAGGGATGGGTCGGTAGGTCCAGTATCTCGGTATCGAGAGCATTTTTCTGAAATACCGTGATGACATTTTACAATCGCCACTTCGCTTGTCAGCACATATAATGGAAGAAAATGTTAAAATATTAGAAACATACCAAAAATCTGAAGAAATTATAAGTTTATCTCCCCAATTTTCATGCATTTGCAGACTTCATACAGTACTATCGATTACGTTGAGCAGAACTGCCATGTTTAGGTTACGACAATTTATAACCTCAATTTCGCTTGTCAGTTTATATAACTGAAGGAAAACTTGGGAATAAACAAGAAATCTGAAGAAATTTTAAGCTTTTATTTCGTATTTCGCGCATTTAATCACTTTTATTGTGATGTAGTGAAGATGAAACGTCCATGTTTGTTTGGGGTGTACTAAAACGCGGAATCCCGGAATCGGTACAGTTTTGTATTGGCGACCTCCCGATGTACATATTTTTCATACCGACCCATCCATAATGAAAACATATCTTTGTTGGTTTATAGAACACATCCAGTTTTTGCTAGTGAAACATGCAGCAAATTTTACTGGGAACACTCCAAAGAAGAGACACAAAACCTTCCAACCATGAAACTTTTGGCAATTGTTTAGGTGGCTTTTACTTTGGGCGATTTTGACTGGACACCATTGAAGACATATTCACTTTAGGCAGAATGGATTGTTTTTCTGTGTGATCCCGAGATATCACCATGTCCAAGGTACTAAAGTCAATCCGAGAGCGAGCATGTGTCAAATGGGCGGTTGTTGGAATAAAAAAAAACACAACAAAACAGGCCGGCCACCTGCAATAGCTCATCCTGTTTATACTATTGACTCCGATGTGTGAATAAAATACTGTTTAATTATACGGAAATATTAAGTTGATCATGTTGTCATAATTTACCTGATAATATGCGGTTCATATTTGACATTTTCGATAAATTTCACGGCATTATAATATTTTAACAGGAAGTGTTTCCAAAGTATTTATTAATTAGATTCGACTTTTGATTGGAAATATGTCTTCGTCTCTTAAACCTCGGAAACTATCGATATATATTTACTACAGAAACAGAACATAGCAGGTGAAAATAAATAATCAAATTCTGTTTATTGTCTTAATAAATATAAAATATTATATTGAAATGCATATATGTATATGATATATTTACGCCTAATTGGTAAATATGTCAATTTAATTGACTAAAATATGATTCAAGACCTTTCATTAATCAGAGAGCCATTTAACTTTCAATCGCCCTTCACTCCAATGAAAATCCATCAATACCTTTCTGACTTCACACATAAAACTTAGAACGACTCTGAAAACATTTTTTTCATTAATGCTTTACAGTGATGTTTTACTGCATAGCTTCAGGGTAATAAAAACATTATTTTATCCATGCAAAGCAATGAGACAACAAACATGTCTTTCAAATTAGACACAGAATATAATAAACAGAATTTAAGGTGTTCAAAATATCCCTGTTAAGATTTACGGTGTAAGAGCAGATTCATGTGTACTCACAAAGGGAAGGGTGTCCAGATATTGATACAGTCCTCTAAATATGTAATATTCTTAACACAGCATTTAATGAAAGGAAGTTATTTTGGAAGTTTAAATCTAATAGACAGGAATGTACATTCATAAAAGTTTAACAGAAATATAAATCGATGATGCTTAGCTATTATTGAATAAAAGTAAAGTCTTTTGTCATAAATCAGAGGAGATATATCATGATCATTTCTGAACTTACTTCCTTAACAAAACTACACAAATAAAAGCCTGTCTTATGAAATTGCTCCAGAGGGATTTTATTGCATTTATGAATTTACATCCATTGACCAAAATTTATAGCTACTTAGAAGATTAGATGAACCATTTCCCCCAAAATGCTGATGTATATTTGCACATAACAACAAAACATTGGGTTTTAATGATTCCAGAATATTAAGAAGCATTTTCCTTCACCCAAAATATGCTGCATACATACACAATAATCTTCAACATTTAATAAATTCATAGTCAGTAATTTCTAGATTAAAAGAAAATTGATATCTTCCTTCAATATGATTTTGGTTCTGTCCTGTGTGCTGCTTTACTACGGTTTAAAGCTTCATGGTTTCTGCAATTAATGCATTTACAACATTACTTAATTGTCATATGTTACGTGTAAACTGTTTAAATAATATTGTGGTGAAATCCGGTGTTTCGGCGCCGATGTTTAGTATCCACTGCTTTCCAACAATTAGGTCAGGGGTCAAGGACACAGAAGTGAGTTAGTCTGGCTTTTTCAAATATAGCATCAGTCTAGCTCCCAACTGCCAAGTGAATGGTCACAAATTGCAAATAAATAGTTGCTAGCCTTTGCTGCTAATCTAGCAGTACAGGTTTATAGAATAATCTGTAAATAAATATATTGTAAATATAAATACTGTGAACTAGTCAAGTGTTGCTGTGAGGTAACAACCAAGTGACAGCGGACACAGTATTCTTGGTGAGTTTATACTTTATTGGTACCAGAAGTGTGTGAAAAACTCACATTTCTGTTGCTTGGTGCCAATAAATTCATATATATTCAATTCTGTTGTATGTTGAGAGTTTATACACTGTTTTTTGGTTTATTTGAGTAGAAATTCACGGCAATTTCGAGCGTGTAATTAACGCAAAATCGCCGACTTTTGAACGTGAATTTGCCGATTTTTGAGCATTAAATTCACTGTAATTTGACTCCAAATTGCTGTAAATGAAGTATTAATCAGTTATTGTCCATATATTTGTTGTTTTAACTGATTTTTGAGGCAAATTACTGGTACATACAGTGTATAAGGCTTCGACGAATTGAATTTGCTTGTGTAATGTAGGTCCACTGTTGTCAGAATTAGTGGATAATTTATATATTGTGATTACAAAAGTGCAATAATTCTAAATTTAAAATATATTGGAGCCGTATTGAATTTTTCTTGGTGAATAATATTTTATATTCGCTACGGGAGTGTTGAAATGCATTGCCATTGAATTTTGATTGGTGAATAATATTTTATTCACTGCAGTAGTATTATGTACTGAAATTGGAATACACCAGTGAATATTTAAAATCCAGTGTGTATTTTTTGTTGAAATTGAAATATACTGGTGAATATTTCATAGTGTATTAATTTGAATTTTGATACATATTTCATGCACTAAATTTTGACACTTACGCCAGTGAATGATATTGATGAAATTCAATTTTTCATTGTATTTATGCACTGAAATTTGACGGTGACGCCAGCGAAGGTTACCGGTGAAATTTCATTTTCATTGAATTAATGCACTGAAAATTGACGGTGGCGACAGTAGGCAATGCTGTTGTAAATGTCAATTTTAATTACATATGTTGAAGTAAAATATAGACTTTGACAGCAGTATATAATATTATTGAACATAACTTATCAGGATTACATTTGTAATTTCTACAGTTGACTTTTCGCCAGTTTGATGTATAATTTGGTGAAACTTGATATAGTCTTTAGATATTTGGAATTTTGCCAACTTATGTGTTGAAGTAACATAATTTCTATTAGTGAAAGTATAAGTTACAAAGTTTACTGAATTGATTTGAAAAGTAAATGGATTTACATTGAATTAAAGTAACTTTGTAAAATATAATTTAAACTTTTTGAAAACTTATTACTTTGATATTTTGTATGTATTACTAACCTAGTTAGAATCATACATGCTTTTGACTAATTAAGCCCAAATCAAAATTCTGATTTAAATTTATTTTAAATTGTTTGATTTGATTTTGTTATTTAAGTTTGTAGTCAAGTTGTTCAGCGATTTCAGATCATCTGTTCAACAAAATACAGTATTTCTCTTACAGGTACTTGTGAATTAGTATTGAGAATTTATTTCATCAAAATTTATTTACTTCTACAATATATTTGATATAGTGAATAATATTACTTTTAGATATTAATAAATTGATAGTGCATGTTGCATCTTGGAAAAGAATTATTAGGAAAAATTCCAGAAATATTTTCAGATATTTGCATGAAAATTAATTCCTGAATTACAGATTTAGTAAATTCAAATTTAGTACTGATTACCTATTTCAACAGTGAGCAATTATACATTTTGATATATTTGTGAAATTTTTGTTATTGCGTTTCAATAGACAAAATGGCTGCCAAGCCATTACACATTGAACATGCCTGTAGGGAAGACTTATTACAAGTCCCAGGTATTGGTGTGGAAAGGGTTAAGGTAATATTAGCCCGTAGAAAAGCATTAGGTGGAACCATGACCGAATTGGAATTTCTGGAACTTGGTTTTCCATCAAGTTGTACTCAGAAAATTTTGGATGAAAATTACATTCAATTTTCTGAACAAGTTGTAGGTTTGGATAAGTCAAGTCTGTTATCGGTACAGTCTAGCGCCGATTTTGGATACCAGACTGATACAGCTAATACTGTATCGCACGGAAAGACTGAATTTGATATTTGCGACGCTAAATCGACTTTGTTGCAATCAGATGATGGAACTGATACAAAACCTACCGCGTTTCACGACGAAAAACCCGTCGGAGCACCCAATGAACTCGTAACGGTTAGTACTTTGCTTGTTTTTGAAAGTCGTATTATTAAGGAATTTAGATTAGTATCTTCATCGCTTTCAGATAAGATCGATGGTATGAAATCGAGTCTCGATGAAGTCAAGTCAACAGTTACGACTTTAGAAGATGCGCAAAAAACAACTCAATCAGACTTAGAACAATTGCGAAAACATGTAACTGATGAGATTCCGAAACAACAGGAAAAATATGAACAAAATGTTGACAGGGTGGAAAGTAGTATGAATGTGTTAAAGAGAGATGTTTGCGATTTACGTTCGGAAGTATCGCAGGCTAAGGATTCAGCAGACACTGCGCATGAAAATTGCAAATCCGAATTCAATGCCAAAATTGAGGGTGTCAACCACACCATTAGCGATATCAAATCCAGTGTTGCTGAAAATCGAGCTGAACTTGAAGACCATAAAAACAAAGTTGAAAATGACATGGTCACGGTTAAAACCATGGTTCGAGAACAAACCAGCAAAGTGAATCAAAGCATCGATAAAGTTAGATCCGATACTTACCAACACAGCACTGAATCACTGATCAATTTTAGTAATTGTCAACAACAGGTCAGTGCATGTGGAGAAGAAATTGCGCTTATTCGCGAAAATTTCGAATCCAGCCAACGTAGTATTCGAGGCGATGTCACAAAGGTGTCTGACAGTGTCGCTCAACTCCGTGTCAGAGTGCCACGAGAGTTGACAGTCGTCCATAAGAGGATAGACGAGACGTGCCAGCCCATGCAGGGTGACATCGTACAACTTAAACAACAAGTTGGAACCATGACTTGCAGTGTTGGAAGTTTGCAGTCTGAAGGACACAGTCATCAGGAACAGCTGGAAACATTAGCTTCTGATGTTCGACAGTTGAAGACTGCAATGACACAACCTGCACAATCTGCTCAGACTGAAGAGAAGGAACAAGTTTGCCAAGTACTTGATGCATCTGTGCACGAAATCTCTGAACTAAAGTCTGAGAAGGAGTCATTCCTTGTCAGGTATTTTAGGGAAGATGAAGAACAAAACAGACGCATCAGGGACATGCAAGAAGAAGGAGATCATCTCTTAGTCAAGGCTCAGGCTATGAAGGAGCAGAATCTGTCTTTTATGAACGACTACTTCAAAAGCCGTTCTGGAATTCTCAAAAGAAGAATAGAAGACAGTATCAATAGCATGAAATGTAATTTCGATGAGGATTACATTATGCCTTCAGGTTGGGAAAAAGACCTGGAGTGGACAGGATTAGATCTGTTGGAACCACATAGTTTGAAGGTACCCAACACCGAAACTTATTGCAATGAACCAGCTGTAATGGCCATGGGTTCTAACTGCAGGGATTTGGTGTCCAACAAATCTGAACCTAAAGTCCTGCAGTTTGCCTTCCAAAAAGATTGCAGGTCATCAACACCTGTTCAATCTAACCAGTACAAAGCATTAGACAATATCACTCACACTATAAACTCCAAAACACTAGATGGTCGTTATGTTGGGGGAAAAGGTGTAAACCAGCAGACACCAACCCCATACAAATCAAGGCCGAAACAATACCAGGTGAAGTATCATTCGCCTAGGATCCCTAACAGAAATGTGGAGTCTGATGACTGTAGGAGTGATCAATCTAGTGATCAGGAACAAGTGTACATCTCGCAGGGCCCATCAGAATCTGATGAACCGGTCTCATCTGGAAGAAGGCCGGTACACAGAAGTAGGAATTTGAGGTTGCCAAAGATGTCTTTTGATGGAACTTACTGGCGAGGTTTTGTCAGTCAATTCGAAGCTTATGCAAGAAGAATGCAATGGACAGAGCTCGATAAAGTTGACGCTTTCGCCATGTGTCTCAGAAAAGAAGCGGCAGAATACTTTAGTGTTCTCCCAGAGACAGTCAAAGACACTTTTGATGGCATAAAACTGAAATTTGAGCAGTTCTTTGAAAGAAATGATTCTCCATCAACCATAAGATGGGAGATTCTTTCAACTGAACAACGTGAGGATGAAACTCTGGAGAAGTATCTTGCTCGCTTGCAAAAGTTGATCTTGAGTGCCTATCCAGATTCCAAACAGATGGAATTGCATAGTTCCTTATTTATTGAGGCATTCCTGAAAGGTTGTCGTGACAAAGCCGCCGCTGTTGCAGCAGGTGTAAAACGTCCTTCAACTTTGGAAGAAGCTTACAGTTGTGTTAAGACGGAACAGCAAGTGAAGAAAGCTATCCTTGGAAAGAAGGGCTCTGTCAGGAAAGTCAAGCCTTTGCAACCAATGGTTTATAGCGACTCTGATGTTTCAGAAACTAGTTCAGTTGATGAGCCATCAGTAAGAACCTTCACTGCTAAAAGGAAGGTCAATGAGAAGCCTAGGGTGTCAACCACCACAGCCTCAGAAACCGAAATCAAAGACCTAACCAAGTCTATCACACAACTCATAGAAGTCATGTCCAAGCAGCAGACCCCTCAGAGGAGTGGTCCATATTCCCCAAGCAGGAACCCCGGATGTTATGAATGTGGGGATCCAGGCCACTTTGTACGTGATTGTCCCAGAAGGAAGCGTTTCTCATCACCAGGGAGTCCCAGATCCAACTATACTCCCAGGTGGCAGACTTCCCAAAAGCAGGACTATGAACGATCCTATAATATGGATTGGCGTTATAGAGAGGATCAAAGGGACAAAGATAGTCCAAATTCCAGATCCAGACAACCTAGGGGAATGGGGAGACAGGAGCACACATCCGATGAGTCTCCTAGGAGATCCCCTGGATCAAATTATAAAAATGCCAGAAGTCCACCACCACCAAAAAATGTGGCAGGTGGGAAACAACAAGTCCATTTTACGCCTTTAAACTACTGAGAAGGGGTGATCGTGAAGTCACTGCTTTACCCCTGAATGAGTGTAGAGGTGGACAGTCGTATACATGTCAACAGCTGCAAAAAACAAATTATAATAATTTGTGTGCCTTAATTCCATGTACAGTTGATGGTGTTCACACCACAGCTTTATTGGATACAGGTGCCGATGTTTGCTTAATGAGCTTTGATGTGTATGAAAAATTACCCAACAAACCTCTGCTAACTGAAAAATACAAGTTATCAGGAATAAGTGATAGCATGGATTTGTATGGCTGGTTGATTGAAGATGTGCCAATCTCTTTCAATAGTCAGCCTTCCATGAAATGGAAGATGTTGGTGGCAGCAATTAAAGACCCTATAATTATTGGAATAGATTTTCTGTGCAACTTTGGCGCAGTTTTGAATTTCAATAAATACACGTTCACTCTCAATAGAGTTGAACAAGATATGACACATTTAAAAACACCAGATGGTGATGAATTTAACACTCATAAGATCATTCTTGATCAGAAAATTCATATTCCATCAAATACTGTGTTAAGAATAATGGTTAAAAGTGAAATGCCATTGAACACAGACATGGTTGTTATATCAAGTGGTTTTAATAAAGGAGCTTTATTGCCCAATCTTCTGGTGAGAACCGCCGAATCCGTACCAATTCAGTTAGTGAATGACACTGACAGAAATATAGTTCTTCGTCAAGGTCATGTGTTAGGATATGCGATTCCTCCAGATGCAATATTGGATGATGAAACAATTCACATTCAAAAACTGGAAAGTCATCCAAGATACAGGCAAGTAACCTCCAACTATCATCGGCCACGAAGCGACGATGTTCAATCAGGTGAGGGTAGTCGTCGCCAGTACAGCGATGGCAACAGGTCACAGGTGAGTGGCCCTTCACAAAGTAATTGGACCAGGTGGAACCGAAATTCTGGTGCTGTTAGGGCGCCAGAAACAGTGTCCACATCAAGACCTACAAGTGTGTCAATGGTAGGTCAAACCAGTGTGTCAGTGGTAGGTCCATCAACGACAAATGTGCCAACGGTAGGTCAAACAACGCCAGCACAGGATGAAGCCGTAGTCTCTATGCTGCATCAGATATTTGATTTGGCAAACATAGAGAAGATTAGGGAAAGAGTGTACCATCCTTCAAATAGGGTGGAACCTTTCAATCAGGCTCTCCTTATGGAGCGTTGTCTCAGGGACATAGGCAGCAGGATGGCTCGACAGGGTTTGTCCGCGTCGGCACCATCAGCTTCCCTGGGGGCTCCAGTACAAGTAACCAGAGCAGTGCCAGCCCAACTGGCTGCATCCGCTTCAATAGCAGTAGCACCGGTTCCAGCAGCTGCTCCATCATCACAACCTAGTGGGCAAACAGCACCGAGACAAATCTATGGTGTTGCCCAAGAAGAAGCAGAGTTTCGTCAGGCAAGGAGGGAGTATGCTACCTCTCAGAGGAAACCACAGTTATTGCCCTCCAGGCCAACACAAGCAAGAAGTGGCTATTCTATGACACAACCTGACAAATGGACTGTTGTGCGCTCCAAAAAGTCAGAAAAGATGCCCACAAGGTCAATGCCTGAGGAAAAACAAGTGCCCAGGAAGGAAGGCCACTCTTCATCAAGCACTGCCAAAATGCCAGTGAAAAGAAGGGCTCCAGAACCATCAAAAGAAGATGAAGTCCCTAAAAAACACAAAAGAAGGCCAGCATGTTTCATGAAGAGTTGCGGGAAGCCTCAGTCCCACATGAGAAGACACGTCATAGGACGACATCTCCCTGAGGGATTTATGACATGGGTTGAAATGTCAAATGAGGTGAGAATGGAGTCCATTGTGAACTTTACAACCACGATCCAAAATCTGTTAGGGTGTAAAACTTTGGATGATTTGATCACGAAAATTCGCAAGGACCGGCTCTACCCTGACCCCAAAAAGATGATCATCGCTACCACTGACGAAGATCGCGGTCTGATGCGTGAATTTAACAGATGGGTGAAGAAGGAAGACTTAACAGTTACACCTGAAGTCAGTCCACCCAACTGCGTCGCATCATTGGCTCACTGGCGCCTAGCAGCATTTGTTTTAAGCCAAATCGGTGAAGAGCGTGTTCAGGTGAAGAATCCCAACTTTGAGGTAAAAATAACTGGATTGGGAGAGAGCGCCTCTGAAACAACTGCCACATTGACGGTCAAGAAGGTGAGAGAGCCAACCCAGTCAAGTGACCGAAAAGTTGAATTTGTTGCTGGACAGAAGAACGTTCTCAAGAAAACCGTTCTAGCTCAAGTTCAGGAGGCAACTGCATCAGCTCAGAGTGCACCGACAGAAGAGCCAATGGAGCTTGATCTGGAAACAGAACAGAATGTGTCAGAAGTTCCGGATGCAGATGAGCTTTGCAGACAGGTGGATGAGGTGTTAGCACAGAATCAACCATCAACCTCCTCAAGTGCAACGTCACAGGTCACAGAAACATCTGTTTTAGCAATGCCTGAAAGTGAAGGACACACTCCACCACCAACTTTCCGTCCATATCAGCCCCCAGTGATGACCAGTACTGAAATCATCAACCAACTGCTAGACGGAACAATGTGCATGGATCGTTTCATGAGCGTTAAGGTGCGTGAGGAAAAATGGGAGGATCCACCTCAACCAACCTTCAAAGAAGTTTTGATCAAACCACCTCCAAAACCAATTTTACCACCGCGAATGGAAGACATTGGGGAAAGATATGGTGATCGCGAGTGGGAACAAAGAAAACAGAGGTTGTTGTCATGTGATGAATCGCAGAAAATTGGATTTGTCGACTCACACTTACATCTTGACAAAATCAGGGCAGTGGCAGGTTTTTCTGCTCTTCAATCTATCCTGAACAATGGGCCCATGCCACAGACACCTGTTCGCCTGCAACATGCTGTGTGTAACTTCTGCCATGGGGTACCAAGTCGGGAGGATATGGTTGTATACAAACGGGATCACCGATTATCCTTCACTTACGGTGTACATCCAAAGGAAGCAAAGTATGTCTCTCAAAGACAACTTGACATGGTAAAGTCCGCCGTAGAAAAGGATCCCCGTTGCGTAGGAATCGGCGAGATGGGCATGGAGTACTCTGAAGGCTACTCAAAATTCAATGACCACCAAATACGGGTGCTGAAGGATCTACTCCGATTCTACGTTGACAAAAAATTATGGTCAAAAGTATTGGTGATCCACTGCCGTGAAGGTGACAATAAGTCAAGGGATGCCAGTGATATGTGTTTGGCCGTAATGTCATCTGTTCTGAAAGACGATGTGGCAAAAAATTCTAGAATCCACAGACACTGTTACAATGGAGGAGTCCGAGAAATGATCAAATGGAGGGACAGCTTCCCTAGTGTCATGTTCGGGTTCACCGCTCTGATATTGCGGCGAGAAAGACATATAGAAGTGGATGATGTCATCAAACAATTGCCAATGGAAAAGATACTGTTGGAAACGGACTCTCCATATTTGAAAGCTCCAGAACATCTCTCCAATAGGTTCAACTCCCCATATGGCATTGAGGCTATAGCCAGAAGAGTTGCTGAGTTGAAGGGTTTAGGCTTGGCGGAGGTTCTCACGAAGACGTCTGAGAACGCAGCCCGCCTCTACGGACTAAAATAAAGGAGCAATAGGTTGCATCGATAAGCATCCGATGCATTTAAGGTGGTCTGTGGTGACCTGAAAATAGTTGTCCTTGGCCTTTTTCAGAACGGGGTGGAATGTGGTGAAATCCGGTGTTTCGGCGCCGATGTTTAGTATCCACTGCTTTCCAACAATTAGGTCAGGGGTCAAGGACACAGAAGTGAGTTAGTCTGGCTTTTTCAAATATAGCATCAGTCTAGCTCCTAACTGCCAAGTGAATGGTCACAAATTGCAAATAAATAGTTGCTAGCCTTTGCTGCTAATCTAGCAGTACAGGTTTATAGAATAATCTGTAAATAAATATATTGTAAATATAAATACTGTGAACTAGTCAAGTGTTGCTGTGAGGTAACAACCAAGTGACAGCGGACACAGTATTCTTGGTGAGTTTATACTTTAATATATACAATGATTCTTTTTTTTAATCGTACTAGTTTGATTTAGCTTTGTGTATATAGAAATAAAGTTAATAAATAATAATTTTTAAAATGCCTCTGAGAAGTCCAGTAAGTGCTGAGGCAACCACCCGAACGAGAAGGTAGTTTAGAGGTTATCGCCACGAAAAACGAACAGTCCATTAGTAAACAACAACAAACAACAAAAGGCAATATATAAGGGAAACAACATTAAACGAAATAACAAATTTACAAATTGTGCCTTCAGTTTTATTGACATGTAAGAATATTTGGTGTTTTATTGAATGCAGAAAATTGTTATTTAAAAAAATGATAAATCGAAAAACTTTTATTATCGCTCAGTAAGGCTGGAAATACACCTGACCTTAATCTCGTCCGTACCCGCATTCATATCCGCACCTGTAGTACCCTAGATATTTTGGTATAATACAGTGAACTTCCGTCCGTATCTGCAAAAAAAGGGGTCGAGTTTGTTATTTTGCGGATGCGGACAGTAACTCACTAGGTGTATTCGACTGATAATCAATGGAAAGTAAGCATTAAATATGCGCAGTGGATTTCCATTAAATGCATTAAATGACCAATAGAATGATAGATAGATTTCATAGATTCCAAACTTTAAAATCGTTTGAAAATTGTCTCCATTAGTATAAAGTTTATGCTTAAGTAGAATGGAGACAATAATTCAAGTTGCTACATACTGTTGTCATTGTTTATTTCTTATATTGTCACATTGCAACATAAATATATACAAAAAAACTGCAAAAGTAAAAAAAAATACTTATAAATTCTTCAGATAAAATCTAACAATATGGGTATCATAATTTAGCATTTTTAATGCTTTATATGATTTTATTATGTTCTCTAGATATAATATTTCCACACAAAAAGATAAATCTTATTCAGCTATACAAAACTATTAAACAAAATGGCGACCATTTGAGTTTCTATCAGTACTGTGTAAATGCTTTATTTTCATTGGTCCATTTAGCCTTGATCATCATGTTCTTCCTGGTTTACCAGCAGGGAGACATGTGGTAACCTCGTACATGTATAAAATCTACCATAAAGTAGAGTCAAACAGAAAATATAGATCTCATACAAGTATTTCTTCTATTATCTCGCCAGTCGAATACGCCTACTGTTTTATACCAAAATATCCAGGGTATCACGGATACGGACAATTATGGATGCGGATACGGAAGGGTAAATAAGGACAGGTGTATTTTGCAAGTAACTGTGCATATGAAGAAAAGCAGGGACGCAGGAAAAAAACAGCTAATATCTTATCTGATAATATTCTGTATGCCAAAAGTCAAGGCTTTAATTAAGTTGACATTTATGGTTAATCCTCGTATACAAAGGGGGGGGGGGGGGGGGGGGGGGGCAGCATTTCGCTCATAAAAACACCAACATGCAATTTCTTGAGAACAAATATGCAGTGTGGTTTTATAAAAGTGTTCACATTGAAAAGAGGTTCTTCAAACTGTAAAATGATAGTAGCATCCTAAAATATATTTTGTGACAAGTACAAATGCATCCAGAGAACTTGTCCCATGGGCAATAAAATCAGGGGACAGCATTTCACCAATTATTTTATACTGTTAACAAAAAGTTACAAAGACTGTTAACCATTTTGCATACAATACTTAAGGCTAAATATTGATTATTGTCATTGTATTCTAGCATATGATGAAGTTATAAATAGTA
Organism: Sabellastarte sp. h YS-2021; assembly: GCA_964017235.1. Lineage (NCBI taxonomy): Eukaryota > Metazoa > Annelida > Polychaeta > Sabellida > Sabellidae > Sabellastarte > Sabellastarte sp. h YS-2021. Next base: position 147,844,186 of record OZ024928.1, read on the forward strand.
TTTATATTGACCCCAGACACAGTTTAGTAGGGCAGGGACGGTAACACCGGTATCTCGGTATCGAGAGCATTTCACATGAACACTGTGGCGACATTTTACAGCCGGTATTTCGAATGTCAGTATATAATATTGTGAGGAAACATAAAGTATTAGAAACAAACCTCAAATCTGAAGAAATTACAAACTTTTATCCAAAGAAGAAAGAAGGGTGACTACTGAGTGCATTATAGTCAGGATAATAACCAAGAAGAATCACACAAATTGGTTTATGCCCATGGGAGCCAGAGAGTGCAGTTTGAATATCCAGGACAACTCAATACGCCTACGCTTGGAAGTATTGGATGCTTCAAACTTTGGTGTACACCACTCTAGCACAGAGTATTGCATGTTTTTGTGATTATGTCCATCACTTGTGAAGTGACGTGAGAAAGGGGTGTCTATTTTATCTGCCTTTTGTAGAGAATGTCTGTGTTCATACATTCTTTGTCTAAATGCGCGTGAGGTTTCTCCCACATAATGTTTGTTGCATTTGGAGCGGGTAATCAGGTATATGACATTGGTTATTTCACATGAGAAATGTTTGGGTAAGTTTTGAGGGTTGAATAACTTGTGTGTGAAGTTACATTGTACTGTTTATTGTACATTGTAACTTTTATCCAATATTTTTATATATTTTAGCACTTTTATAGTGATTTCTTTCAGAACTTTAATGTTTTCTTTTCGCAAATCTTACTTCCGGTTGGTGGGTCTATTCGATTGGAGATATGCCAGAACGCAATTTCTTCTTTCGGTATCCCGGAATCTGTACGGTTTTATACTGGCGGGATACCGAAATGAAAAATCTGCTACCGATCCTGCCCTACAGTTTAGAGAGCATACAGCTCTTTGCATCAGTCCGATGCAGTTTGTTACGCATATTTTCACTGACATATATTCTTTTTTATTAATCTTTATAATCCTGCATACTGTCAGTTCTAAAATCTTAGAAAAGTATCAAGACATATTGCACACTTTTCCATGCTATACAGTTCCTTCAGAATCACGACAGATGTTAGTTTTAAATAAAGTACAATAGAAATTGGCGAAATGCTGTCCAGTGCGAAATGCTGTCCCCTCCTGCAGTCAGCCTAACTCGTATTTTCGGCCTATTTGGTATATTTTGGGATTAAAATAGAACAAGAATTCTCATTTTACAGAAAATTTGAAAATATCTACAGTATCAACGTTAAACAACTGTCTCTCATTTATTTAACCAAATGTGCATGTTGGAGCCCAACTTATGAGTCAGCCCATCTTAAGATGGGCTATAGCCCAACTTAGGATCCCAAGTTGGTTAGCCTATCTTAAGATGGGCTAGAACATACTAGCCCAACTTAGGATAAGTAAAGTCAAAAATGATTTTAAAGTCAAAAATGATTTTAATTTAATATTAACCAGCTAGTTTAATATTAACCCCTTTGCCACCAAGGGAGCAGTATTCTACTATACTGAAGGAAAATCCGGGATGAAGAACTTACAGACACTTTAAGTTGCTAAAACACACACCACAAGTGATTTACGTTGGCCATCATGTCCACGCACATAATATTTTAATTAACGTATTTCAGTATACCAAGACGTTTAATTCTACAGTACTGAAGAGAAGCTGGTATATCATATGGGGGTGTCGACTGCTAGCCGACAGACATGGTACTGTAAATACACATTGCTGTTGACTGCTTGTCGACAGATAAGGTCTTCAAGGGGTTAATTATGTTACACTCCATTCAGGGTTGTAATCATAAAAATTGAATATAACTGTGCTAGTTTATTTAAATACTGAAAATTCAGTTATACAGCCTATGTATCTCCTTTAGTATTGGTTTTATAGCTTTAGAATGTGTTAAGTGGTATTGGGAAACCATATGTCAAGAGTCTAGATAGCCGGTCAGATTTACCGCCTCACCCTCCCTTATGGGTCAAACTGGGGTCATATAATAGCCGATTTTGTGTTTTTGCCTTATATCTACTTTATTCTTGCTTTTAGAGCTTTAGAATGTATTGAGAGGTATTGGGAAACCATATGTGAAGAGACTAGATAGCCGGTCAGATTTACCGCCTCACCCTCCCTTATGGGTCAAACTGGGGTCATATAATAGCTAATTTTGTGTTTTTGCCTTACATCTCCTTTATTCTTGCTATTACAGCTTTAGAATATATTAAGAGGTATTGGGAAACCTTATGTGAAGAGTCTAGATAGCCAAGCACGTTTACCCCCTGACCCCCCGTATGGGTCAAACTGGAGTCATAAAATAGCCAATTTGGTGTTTTTGCCTCATATGTCCTTTGGAGTGTTGTTTTTACAGCTTCAGAATGTTTTAACAGGTAGTTGGAATTCGTCGAGAGTCTGGGTAGCTGGTTAAATTAGCCCTATGACCCCCTCTTATGAGTCACACAGTCACACTGAGGTCATAAAATATCAATTTTTCTGTTTTTGCCTCATATCTTCTTTATTATTGGTTTTACAGCTTTACAATTTTTTAAGAGGTACTGGGAAACCATATGTGGAGAGTCTTAATAGCTGGTTACAGTGGGGTCATAGATTGCAATTTCTACTTTTATATTTCAATATTAATGATGTCATTATCGTAATGTTATTTTCATATCTTAGTGCAAAGGTTGTAACTTTTTGAAATTGCACTCACGACTTATACATACTATTAAAGCAGGCACAATACATTCCTATTTTGTTGTCACCATCTAAAATTATGATATGCATCAAATTATGCTTGTTTTATTGTAAAAATATAAGTCCAGATATTTACAAACTTATTTCAGTGCAGCAGTTTGATAATGACCCATTTATAAATTCCCATTTTCAGCTCATTATCACTTCTTCTGACTTCCATTCTTCTGCAGTAAACTAATAACTCAGCAATGCAAACTCTACATATCACTGACACTTTCAACAAAGCATAGATAAAGATGACGTCTTACTCCTCATATGAGCATTTCTTCATGCATAGACTAAAACAGGGGTGTTGGGGGTGTTGGGGGAGACACACATTAACTATTGATTTGATCCCTTATCAGCATATACCCAGTGGACTAATTCTCTGGGGACTCATCAAAGACTGGCAATTAGATATAAATAGAAATGAGCATTATTCACAAGATATAAATAGGCTTGTGGGAACATTGACCTTTTATTTACTCATTGGGATAGATGTGTTTGGAGCATTGTGTCATAAACTTCTTGACTTTCTAAAGGCTCAAATTTTACTACTATGGTGTAACTTTCAACCTATTATAAGTATTGATGCCTTATGCATTCTGAGCCTGAGCACTTACACAATTAACTTTTCGTAATTTATGACCATAGAAAACAAAATAAAGCTTAAATTTTTCTTTCATGTTTATGCATAAACTTCCATACTGTCTGCTTAACTTTCACTTCTTCTTTCAGCGCTGCAGGTTTTTATTTTCAAAAACCTTTTTCTACTTTATATTATATTGCATTTAACCTTTTTGGGACGCTTAGTTTTTGTAAGCAAAAACATTTTTTTAGTTTTAAAATTCTTTGTTAAACACGAAACATATAATCAGGCTCACCCATAAAGTCACCCACTATATTTGGCTTTGAACATCCAGCCGCCCCAAGTGAAACAAATCAACATCAATAGAATGTTGAAACAATAGGCACCAATCCAATTAACAAATCATTCCAATGAAAGACAATTCTATCAACATCAAAGGAATATTTTAATTCTTCTCAAGGCTCAGGAAAACACAATTCATTTTAGTGTCTGCAATTAAATGCTCTTTGCTTAGGTCAAATATATTAAACATTTTTATATAAATGGGTCAGTTTAGTTTAACAATGTTAATGTCATATTTTTCATGAAAAATAATTTCCTTGTACTTAGTTTATATTATATTGCGCATAAAAATCATTCTTGAATTTTATTTTCTTAAGTTGGGCTGATATGTTCTAGCCCATCTTAAGATGTGCTGACTCCTAAGTTGGGCTCCAACATGCATTTAAAATTGGAAAACTTACAATGAAAAGTCACCTTTAATACTTGCTTAATGGGTTGATAAAACGATAAACCACCATAACCTGTGTATGATGCTCATAAAGAGCGCACTTGTAAATCTTTTTTCTGCTTTATTCACAAATTCTACTTTGTAACATGGAAATGGAAAATCTAACCAGCCTCAAAACTGTACTAAATATAACTTGTGTATGTGGTCTTTCCCTGTAGAAAATTTTTAGCTCTGTAGGCTAAATTTTAAGGTCACCATCAAGTCTAAAAAATCTTGACAAGGACCTATTGTACACACTTTTTGTCACTTTAAACCCAGTTGTTTTACACATCTAGTATCTTACCTGAGAATATATTTATATGTTATTTTTACATGTACCAAAAATTAAGGCTTTAAGTGGACATTTTTTTCATACCAGACTTTCATGAGAATTGGCGTAGCATGATGGATGGGTGACCGCCTGAGTGCACTACTCATGTCTCTGATGGCTGAGCAGCTCGCGCTAGTAGACCGAAACCCCTTTCAGCCTTGTTTCTACATTTTTCACATATTTGTATCCCCGACGCGAAGCGGGGATACTATGGATTCATCATCGTCGTCGTCCGCGTCCGCAGAGATTTCTTGTTAGCGACCTACAGTCCACATTTCTTTCCGGATTTCTTTCATATTTGGCAGGTGGCTTGATATGGTAGAGGACTCGCCACCCTATCTTTTTGGTAGGCTTTATGTCTAAATTAGGCCTGTGGTAGACAAAAATGTCTAAAATGTGGAATATTGCTTGTTAGCGACCTACAGTCCACATTTCTTTCCAGATTTCTTTCATATTTGGCAGGTGGCTTGGTATGCTAGAGGACTCGCCACCCTATCTTTTTGGTAGGCTTTATGTCTAAATTAGGCCTCTGGTAGACAAAAATGTCTAAAATGCATTAAAATTCATGAAATCATGCACTAAATCGCTTGTAACTTGAAAAGTGTTGCATTTAGAGCATTTTGTTAAAATATGTTATTCAGATACTTTTTTCATAGCTACAACATGGTGAGTAACTTGGGTGTCTGTCTCAATAGCTAAGTGAGTAATAGCTACTTTTGGGCTTTTCAGTAACTTCCATCGTGAGTAAAATCACTTGTAACTTGAAAACTATTGCATTTAGAGTATTTTGTTTCATATGTTATTCAGCTATTTTTGGGTCAGCTATAACACAGTAAAATTTCAGACCTGTAGCTCATGGCATAGCTGAGTAATAGCTACTTTTAGGTTATCACTGTTGAGTAAATTGCTTATAACTTCAAAAGTATTACATTTAGAGTATTTTGTTTCAATATGTTATTCACCTATTTCGGAGTCAGCTATAACATAGTGAAGTTCCAGACCTGTGGCTCATTGCATAGCTGAGTAATAGCTACTTTGAAGTTCACACTGTTGAGTAAATCAGTTGTAATTGGAAAACTATTGCATTTACAGAAATTTGTGTAAATATGTTATTCAGCTACTTTTGGGTCAGCTATAACATAGTGAAATTACAGACCTGTAGCTCATGGCACAACTGAGCAATAGCTATTTTCAGGTACTGACTGTTGAGTAAATGACTTGTAACTTGAAAAATATTGCATTTGGAGTATTTTGTTAAAATATGTTGTTCACCTACTTTTGGGTCAGCTATAACGTCGTGAAATTACAGACTTATAGCTCATGGCATAGCTGAGCAATAGCTATTTTCAGGTTCTCACTATTGAGTAAATCAGTTGTAACTTGAAAACTATTGCATTTACAGTATTTTGCTTAAATATGTTGTTCACCTAATTTTGGGTCAGCTATAACATAGAAAAAATTCAGACATGTAGCTCATTGCATAGCTGAGTAATAGCTACTTTGAGGTTATCACTGTTGAGTAAATCAGTTATAACGTGAAAACTATTACATTTACAGTATTTTGTTTAAATATGTTATTCACATAATTTTTGGTCAGCTATAACAGAGTGAAATTGCAGACCTCTATGTCATGGCATAGCTTACCAATATCTACTTTCAGGTTCTCACTGTTGAGTAAATCATTGTATCCACTGGATAGCCGCAGTGTGCAGAGAGATTTCACCATTACCGCTCTAACGAAAAAAATATTATAGCTAGCCTTCTCAAGTTTGCAAGGTATATTAGAGGGTGCACCACAGTATTCTATTGGTAGGCGTTATGTCTAAATTAGGCCTGTGGCTAAATTACTTGCCTACTAAAAATGAGTAATTCTGCATTTTCTCTAAAAGTATTGCAGATAGCAAATTTTTCTTAAATAACTCATTCACCTACTTTTGGGAGAGCTTTCACATGCTGAAGTTCCAGACCTGTAGCTAATTACTCACCTACTCAAAATGAGTAGATGCGAATTATCTCTAAAAGTATTGCAGATAGCCAATTTTTCTCAAATAACTCATTCACCTACTTTTGGGAGAGCTTTCACTTGGTGAAGTTTCAGACCCGTAGGTAATTACTCACCTACTGAAAATGAGTAAATGCAAATTATCTCTAAAAGTATTCCAGATAGTCAATTTTTGTCAAATAACTCCTTCACCTACTTTTGGGAGACCTTTCACTTGGTAAAGTTTCAGACCTGTAGCTAATTATTCACCTACTCAAAATGAGTAAATGCTAATTATCTCTAAAAGTATTGCAGATATCCAATTTTTATCAAATAACTCATTCATCTACTTTTGGGAGAGCTTTCACATGGTGAAGTTTCAGACCCATAGCTAATTATTCACCTACTCAAAATGAGTAAATGCAAATTATCTCTAAAAGTATTGCAGATAGCCAATTTTTGTCAAATAACTCCTTCACCTACTTTGGGGAGACCTTTCACTTGGTGAAGTTTCAGACCTGTAGCTAATTATTCACCTACTCAAAATGAGTAAATGCGAATTATCTCTAAAAGTATTGCAGATAGCCAATTTTTCTCAAATAACTCATTCACCTACTTTTGGGAGAGCTTTCACTTGGTGAAGTTTCAGACCTGTAGCTAATTACTCACCTACTGAAAATGAGTAAATGCAAATTATCTCTAAAAGTATTCCAGATATCCAATTTTTATCAAATAACTCATTCATCTACTTTTGGGACAGCTTTCACATGGTGAAGTTCCAGACCCGTAGGTAATTACTCACCTACTGAAAATGAGTAAATTCGAATTATCTCTAAAAGTATTGTAGGTAGCCAATTTTTCTCAAATAACTCATTCGCCTACTTTTGAGAGAGCTTTCACTTGGTGAAGTTTCAGACCCGTAGCTAATTATTCACCTACTCAAAGTGAGTAAATGCGAATTATCTCTAGAAGTATTGCAGATAGCCAGTATTTCTCAAATAACTCATTAATATAAAAACAACTTATAGGAAGTCATGGGCTGCAAATCTTTTCATGTGGTCAGATTTGACCTTGGGCCCCTCCTGCTTATTATTGGTCCTAGAGGTTTGCAATGTGAAAACGACTTATAGGAAATCATGGGCTGCGAATCTTTTGATCAGGTCAGACTTCACCTTGGGCCCCTGCTACAGGGTCAAATAAGGGTAACCAAACTTAAAAGTGCTTTCAGCTTGCTTATTAACGAAAAATGCTGTTTATCTTCTAAACTATGTTAGTTGGCCTTTGTCGGTGGATACATCCAGCATCTGGCCACAGATGCGTCCTTAGTCTAGTTTACCTTGTAACTGTATTAAATATAACTTCTATATTTTGTATCCCCAGGCGAAAGTCCTTATGATTTCATTTACAATAACTACTTTTGGTAGACTGTTCAAATTTAGTATGTGGATATATATGGGTAAGACCTTGGGACCTATTTTTTGTGGCTCCCGGCCTTCGACTAGAAGACCGATAACAGCCTTCTAAAGTTCAAAATTGGGATATTTCTTAACATTTGGGCCTAGTACTCACATATAGAAGGTCAAATTATTTTGTGGCTGATATATGTAACAGATATACATGTCCCCTGTAAACATGCAGGAGTTTGACCGTTGACCTCTTTTTTGAAGGTTATGGTTAGACTTCAAACATACGCCTTTTTGGAGTTGGCATTTTTACCTGTGGAGATTTCCATTCATATGAAAATAACTCAAAAATTATTTTGGGTAGACCTTTCAAATTTGGTATGTGGGCAGGGTTCAAAACTAGCAGCAATCCCCCAGTCTGGGAGTAATGCATGAAATTACATTACTTTTCAAATAAAGGCATTACATTACACATTCCTTTTCATAAATTAAAAACAAACAAAATTAGTCCATATTGAAACATTAATTACCGCACATAATAAAGCAACAAAAAGAAGCACTTATGGAAAACAACATCATTATTTACAATGACATCATATTAAAAATCAGTTCAGACTATCTTGGTACATTTTACAAAGATTAGTCTTTCAAATGTAGAGTCTATCAGTGAATATCTGTCTGGGGAAGTGGTGCTGTCTCTCTAGTGGTGCTGATGAGGTTAGGACACATCGATACTTCTTTAAAAGAGGGATTCTTTTATCTTCCAGTACTGCAATGGATCTTTTGCTTCTTCTATAGATGGGTCAGCAAAATAGTCTTTCATTTCACTTTCCAACAAAAGTTCACTCCTTGGTATCTTTCTTGTGGAACTCATGAAGCTGAACAGTTTACTACTCTTGTTGAGTGGGGATTAACTGAATGATTCAGGATTTGATCCACTGACCAAATTTTGAAGATTTACACTTTTGCCAAGGCTTATGAGGGATGGCATGTTTGACTGTCTCTCAAAATCTCTAAAAAACCAGTCAAGCTTGAGCCTAGGGTCCAATGCTGCAGCCATGTGGTACATATGCTTTGACTCAAAGACTGTCAGGCACTTTTCCACAGATGACTGCAATGTCTGCACCATCTTGCACGTGTCACTGAGTTCATTCAACCTTAGACCTCTGACACAAGGTAACACCTAACTGATTGAGACATAATTCTGTTTCTGAACATAATGAGTTACCTTTTCAAATGGGCTCAATATTTCACACATTTCCCTCAATATGTTCTGGTCATACCTGACTGTCAGGCACTTTTCCAAAGATGACTGCAATGTCTGCACCATCTTGCACATGTCACTGAGTTCATTCAACTGTATCCTTAGACCTCTGACACAAGGTAACACCTAACTGATTGAGACATAATTCTGTTTCTGAACATAATGAGTTACCTTTTCAAATGGGCTCAATATTTCACACATTTCCCTCAATATGTTCTGGTCATACCTTGTCAGGGAGATAGTGTCAAGTGCATTTAGCTTCTCGGGAATGCTCAGGATAGATCTAATCATTTTCAGCTGAGAGTTCCAGCGTGTGACTGTTGCTGTTTGGAGTCTGTTTTTACCTTCAAGCAACTAAGCAGCTAGAGTTGACTTCCTGGCATAGTCCACAATACTTGAAGATTTTCCCATGACTGTGTTGAGATAGCCTTTATCCTTCAGTCTGTCTTTCACCACAACTTGTAGCATATGTATAAAACCTGACTCACGACAGGGGAGGTTGTTGAAGGAAGTGGAATCAGTACTAGATTCAGTAGACACATCTTCACTGGACTCGTACTCCTCATTGTCATTAAGCGTCCCGCAAGGGACGCTTGTTTGTGTATGGGAGAGCTTCCGGCTCCGCCGGCTCCGCATTTTGTTTTCCTTATAACTCTGTAACGGTTAGGCGGATTCTTTTCAAATTTGGCAGGTTTAGGCAGTAGCCTTGGGGAATTTTTATGTCCACCCCCCTGGGGGGTGGATATATTATTTTTGCTTTTTGCGGCGTCCGATGTCCGGCGTCCGATGTCCGGCGTCTGATGTCCGGCGTCACGCATGGTTTCCGCTCATTTAAAGGAAAAGTATTAGAGCTATTGTCACCAAATTTGGTATGCAGGCTTATTGGGTCAGTAGCTTGCTTGGGATTGCTTTTGGCTGTTGTACCTCTTTTGCTTACTGAGTAATACTTAAGTACAGCTATTTTCAGTACCCATTGGTTTCCGTGCATTTAAGCCAAAATAATTAAAGATATTTTACTACAATTTTGAATACAAGATTGTTATGTCCATAGCTCGCTTGGTATTGCATTTGGGACTGATAGCTTTGTCAGTACATGAGTAATAGCCATTTAGGTACTTTATTGTGTATTTTCAGTACTACTTTTGAGTAATTTGCTAATATCTCAGAAACCGTAAGAGATAGAGCGATTTTGACAGAATTTTTGACTCACAGGGTATCTAAGGAATGTACTCTTTGCAATTTTCAAAAAATTTTCCCCTCCCCAAAAATGGCGGCCATTTTGAATTTTCGAATTTTTGCCAAAAATGGCAAAACACAAATTTGCTTCTATCTCCTTAACCGTGCGAGATAGAGCGATTTCTTCGAAATTTTCGACCCACAGAGTATCTGACAATTCTACTCTTGCCAATTTTTAAAAAATTTTCCCCTCCCCAAAGATGGCGGCCATTTTGAATTTTAGAATTTTTGCCAAAAATGGCAAAACACAAATTTGCTTCTATCTCCTTAACCGTGCGAGATAGAGCGATTTCGGCAAAATTTTCGACCCACAGGGTATCTGAGAATTCTACTCTTGCCAATTTTTAAAAAATTTTCCCCTCCCCAAAGATGGCGGCCATTTTGAATTTTAGAATTTTTGCCAAAAATTTTTGCTTCTATCTCCTTAACTGTGTGAGATAGAGCGATTTCGTCGAAATTTTCAACCCACAGGGTATCTAAGGAGTGTACTCTTTGCAATTTTCCAAAAATTTTCCCCTCCCCAAAAATGGCGGCCATTTTGAATTTTTGCCAAAAATGGCAAAACACAAATTTGCTTCTATTTCCTTAACCGTGCGAGATAGAGCGATTTCATTGAAATTTTCGACCCACAGGGTATCTAAGGAATGTAATCTTTACAATTTTCAAAAAGTTTTCCCCTCCCCAAAAATGGCGGCCATTTTGAATTTTCGAATTTTTGCCAAAAATGGCAAAACACAAATTTGCTTCTATCTCCTTAACCGTGCGAGATAGAGCGATTTCGTCGAAATTTTCGACCCACAGGGTATCTAAGGACGGTACCCTTTGCAATTTTCCAAAAATTTTCCCCTCCCCAAAAATGGCGGCCATTTTGAATTTTTGCCAAAAATGGCAAAACACAAATTTGCTTCTATCTCCTTAACCAAATTTTCCCCTCCCCAAAAATGGCGGCCATTTTGAATTTTCGAATTTTTGCCAAAAATGGCAAAACACAAATTTGCTTCTATCTCCTTAACCGTGCGAGATAGAGCGATTTCGTCGAAATTTTCAACCCACAGGGTATCTAAGGAGTGTACTCTTTGCAATTTTCCAAAAATTTTCCCCTCCCCAAAAATGGCGGCCATTTTGAATTTTTGCCAAAAATGGCAAAACACAAATTTGCTTCTATCTCCTTAACCAAATTTTCCCCTCCCCAAAAATGGCGGCCATTTTGAATTTTCGAATTTTTGCCAAAAATGGCAAAACACAAATTTGCTTCTATCTCCTTAACCGTGCGAGATAGAGCGATTTCGGCAAAATTTTCGACCCACAGGGTATCTGAGAATTCTACTCTTGCCAATTTTTAAAAAATTTTCCCCTCCCCAAAGATGGCGGCCATTTTGAATTTTAGAATTTTTGCCAAAAATTTTTGCTTCTATCTCCTTAACTGTGTGAGATAGAGCGATTTCGTCGAAATTTTCAACCCACAGGGTATCTAAGGAGTGTACTCTTTGCAATTTTCCAAAAGTTTTCCCCCCCCCCCACATATGGCGGCCATTTTGAATTTTCGAATTTTTGCCAAAAATGGAAAAACACAAACTGGCCTTAACCGTGCAAAATAGAGTTATTTCGTTGAAATTTTCGACCCATAGGGTATCTAAGAAATGTACTCTTGGCAATTTTCAAAAAATTTTCCTTTTCCCAAAAATGGCGGCCATTTTGAATTTTCGAATTTTTGCCAAAAATAGAAAAACAGGAATTTGCTTCTATCTTCTTAACAAAAGGTTGATAGGGTGGACATTACACATGATAATGTGTGTTCTTCTATGCTATCCTGTTTCTATTCATATGTCGCAGCTACAAGCAACAGGGCGTCCTATTTCTAGTTTTGAATATGCTGCAGTGACATTTCAACCAATCAGAGAGGTCACATGACCAAAAATGTCTTTTTTCGATGGGGAAGCTTGTCCGGATGATAACTTGAAAGAAATTTTATCAATTCACCTGAAACTTGGCAAATACATTCATTCTATTAAAATCTGGAAATCATTAGATTTTGGCATTGATTGGTCAAGAAATGGCCGAGTAATTAATGATTAATTAATCATTACGAATTTTCCAAATAAGGAAAACACAAAAATGCTTATATCTCGAAAACCGTGCTAGATAGAGCGATTTCGACGAAATTTTTGACCCACAGGGTATCTCTGCGGAGTAGTTTTCCCAATTTTCAAAAAATTTTTGTCTCTCCCAAAATGGCGGCCATTTTGAATTTTCGAAATTTTCGCAAAAATTGCAAAACACAAAAATGCTTATATCTCAAAAACCGTGTAAGATAGAGCAATTTTGACAAAATTTTTGACCCGCAGGATATCTCTGCGGAGCACTTTTCCCAATTTTCAAAAAAATTTTATCTTGCCAAAAATGGCGGCCATTTTGAATTTTCGAAATTTTCGCAAAAATTGCAAAACACAAAAATGCTTATATCTCGAAAACCGTGCTAGATAGAGTGATTTCGACGAAATTTTTGACCCGCAGGGTATCTCTGCAGAGTAGTTATCCCAATTTTGAAAAAATTTTTATCTCGCCAAAAATGGCGGCCATTTTGAATTTTCGAATTTTTCGCAAAAATTGCAAAACATAAAAATGCTTATATCTCGAAAACCCTGCTAGATAGAGCGATTTCGACGAAATTTTTGACCCACAGGGTATCTCTGCAGAGTAGTTATCCCAATTTTGAAAAAATTTTTTTCTCGCCAAAAATGGCGGCCATTTTGAATTTTCGAATTTTTCGCAAAAATTGCAAAACATAAAAATGCTTATATCTCGAAAACCCTGCTAGATAGAGCGATTTCGACGAAATTTTTGTCCCACAGGGTATATCTGCAGAGTAGCCATGCCAATTTTCAAAAAAATTTTGTCTCGCCAAAAATGGCGGCCATTTTGAATTTTCGAATTTTTCGCAAAAATTGCAAAACATAAAAATGCTTATATCTCGAAAACCCTGCTAGATAGAGCGATTTCGACGAAATTTTTGACCCACAGGGTATCTCTGCAGAGTAGCCATGCCAATTTTCAAACAAAAAATTTCTCGCAAAAAATGGCGGCCATTTTGAATTTTCGAATTTTTCGCAAAATTGCAAAACACAAAAAATGCTTATATCTCGAAAACCGTGTTAGATAGAGCAATTTCGACAAAATTTTTGACCCACTGGGTATCTCTGCAGAGTAGCCATGCCAATTTTCAAAAAAATTTTATCTTGCCAAAAATGGCGGCCATTTTGAATTTTCGAATTTTTGCGCAAAAATTGCAAAACACAAAACTGCTAATATTTCGAAAACCGTGCTACATAGAGCGATTTCGACGAAATTTTTTATCTTCAGGGTATCTCTGCAGAGCAGCTATCCCAAAGAGCTTTCACTTGGTGAAGTTTCAGACCCATAGCTAATTGCTCACCTACTCAAAATGAGTAAATGCGAATTATCTCAAAAACTATTGCGGATACCCAATTTTTATCAAATAACTCATTCATGTACTTTTGGGAGAGCTTTCACATGGTCAAGTTTCAGACCCGTAGATGATTACTCACCTACTCAAAATGAGTAAATGCGAATTATCTCTAAAAGTATTGCAGATAGCCAATTTTTCTCAAATAACTCATTCACCTACTTTTGGGAGAGCTTTCACATGGTGAAGTTTCAGACCCATAGCTAATTATTTACCTACTCAAAATGAGTAAATGCTAATTATCTGTAAAAGTATTGCGGATACCCAATTTTTATCAAATAACTCATTCATCTACTTGTGGGAGAGCTTTCACATGGTGAAGTTTCAGACCCATAGCTAATTACTCACCTACTGAAAATGAGTAAATGTGAATTATCTCTAAAAGTATTGCAGATAGCCAATTTTTCTCAAATAACTCATTCACCTACTTTTGGGAGAGCTTTCACTTGGTGAAGTTTCAGACCCATAGCTAATTACTCACCTACTCAAAATGAGTAAATGCGAATTATCTCTAAAAGTATTGCAGATAGCCAATTTTTCTCAAATAACTCATTCACCTACTTTTGGGAGAGCTTTCACTTGGTGAAGTTTCAGACCCATAGCTAATTACTCACCTACTCAAAATGAGTAAATGCGAATTATCTCTAAAAGTATTGCAGATAGCCAATTTTTCTCAAATAACTCATTCACCTACTTTTGGGAGAGCTTTCACTTGGTGAAGTTTCAGACCCATAGCTAATTACTCACCTACTCAAAATGAGTAAATGCGAATTATCTCTAAAAGTATTGCAGATAGCCAGTTTTTCTCAGATTAATCATTCACCTACTTTTGGGAGAGCTTTCACTTGGTGAAGTTTCAGACCCATAGGTAATTACTCACCTACTCAAAATGAGTAAATGCGAATTATCTCTAAAAGTATTGCAGATAGCCAATTTTTCTCAAATAACTCATTCACCTACTTTTGGGAGAGCTTTCACTTGGTGAAGTTTCAGACCCATAGCTAATTACTCACCTACTCAAAATGAGTAAATGCGAATTATCTCTAAAAGTATTGCAGATAGCCAATTTTTCTCAAATAACTCATTCACCTACTTTTGGGAGAGCTTTCACTTGGTGAAGTTTCAGACCCATAGCAAATTACTCACCTACTCAAAATGAGTAAATGCGAATTATCTCTAAAAGTATTGCAGATAGCCAATTTTTCTCAAATAACTCATTTACCTACTTTTGGCAGAGCTTTCACTTGGTGAAGTTTCAGACCCATAGCTAATTATTCACCTACTCAAAATGAGTAAATGTGAATTATCTCTAAAAGTATTGCAGATAGCCAATTTTTCTCAAATAACTCATTCACCTACTTTTGGGAGGGCTTTCACTCTGTGAAGTTTCAGACCCATAGCTATTTATTCACCTACTCAAAATGAGTAAATGCTAATTATCTGTAAAAGTATTGCGGATACCCAATTTTTATCAAATACTCATTCATCTACTTGTGGGAGAGCTTTCACATGGTGAAGTTTCAGACCCATAGCTAATTACTCACCTACTCAAAATGAGTAAATGCGAATTATCTCTAAAAGTATTGCAGATAGCCAATTTTTCTCAAATAACTCATTCACCTACTTTTGGGAGAGCTTTCACTTGGTGAAGTTTCAGACCCATAGATAATTATTCACCTACTCAAAATGAGTAAATGTGAATTATCTCTTAATAGTATTGCAGATAGCCAATTTTTCTCAAATAACTCATTCACCTACTTTTGGAAGACCTTTCACACACGAAAATGAAAAATTGTGAATATCTCGGATAAGCTATTTCTTCTGCTTTAATGCTCGGCGGGAGATACACACCACGGCAGTGGTCTTGACAAAAATTTTTGTCTCCCCAAAAATGGTGGCCATTTTGAATTTTCAAAGTTTTTGCAAAACACAAAAATGCTTATATCTCGAAAACTGTGCTATATGGAGTGAACTCAACAAAATTTTGGACCTGCTGGGTATCTCTGCACAGTAGCCATGCCAATTTTCAAAATATTTTTGTCTCGCCAAATATAGCGGACATTTTTAATTTTTTTATTTTTTGCAAAACACAAAAATGCTTATATCTTGAAAACCGTGCTAGATAGAGCAGACTGCGCTGACTTTGGTTGCCACAACAGTGTAAGGCTAGAAACGAAGCATTTTCTTAATACTTTAGCACTCACCTTTATATCCTTTTCGGGACGCTTTGTTTTTGCTATGCAAAAACATTATCTTTTTTTTTTTGCGAGCGATCCTCTAGTTGTCTCTGTATCCTCTCCTGAATAAAACCTGGGAATTTAGAAAGCTTTCACCATGTTTGAGGCATTGTTAAAGGTAGCAATAGTCTCCTCATGGTGTTGAAAAATGTTGTCTGCTATTTCACATTTTCCTCAGTATATTTTGTCTTCTCTTGTAGTTTTGTAGACAGCTGTTTTCATTTGTGAACATTGTATCTTGGATCAGCTGAATGGGACATACTGGCTTGTTTTCCTTCTTCCTTTCAGCACTTGTGTATTATCCTTGAAAGCAGCATCATGTTTTCTCCCTACAGATATTATCCTATAAGTAAAATAGTTTACTTTACTTATTTTTAATTTCATGTGTTATAATAATTGTGAGTACAAAAATACCTGTGTGTACAAGAAGTCCAATGTAATTTTTAACATTATTTAAAACCTACAGAAAGGTTTCAAGAATCTTGAACCAAAATGTTAAGATTATTCACTAAATTTTCTCTATATATACAGAATACCTGCTTTTTTACATCCATATTTTTACAATCTTCAGAGACTCACTAGAAATGTTAATAAAAAGTTATGTCTTACCTTTAAGTGTGTAAGAAAGTTTGAATTTATTTTCTTTGAACTTGAAATCTCTGAACAGCAGTGTTTGCATTGAGCTTTAAATTTATCATCAGTCTCTGCTGGCAAGTGGAAATGATAAAATACGTTTTGCTTTGTTTTAACATTTGCCATTTTAAAAGACTGACAAGTGATACTTAATATTACTCAGACAACTGAGAATATTAGAATGACAAGTGACTTCTAAAAGCAGCCTTTATACCAGATTGATGGCCTTTCATTTGTACTCACAGTTCCCAAGTAGGATTAAGATGAAAGGGCAGCCTGATAGTCCTGGTATTGTTTATCGATATTGAAATATTTATCAATTCAAGCTAAGTTTGCTGATATTGATAATGTAGGGTACAATATCAATATCGAAATATACCACTTAACAGGTACAACTATTGTGTTTTTCATTCAAATAAAGTACAAAATTTGAAGAATGTGTTGGTTTTCATATTATTTTTGTCAACTTTTACTTACCTCTAATGTGGAAACGCCTTACTTGTATATGTTTCGGGAACCTACTAAAACTTATGAAAGAGTTTGGAAGGTGTCTCTAGGAAAACATTCCATGCCCTGATATTTCAATATCGATCAATACAAATGGGAAAATATGGTTTGATATCAATATAAATAATCTTATTCGATACCAACACTACACACGTGCAATCCAGTGGCCCACCAATTCAGAATGTGTATTATTAGAATCACTTATTATCAGTAGAATTGATTAATTATACACTAATAACAACGAACAGTCACAGTAAATGTTACTGAATAATCTAAAAGTATTTAAGTTTTAACCCAGGTAGCAGAACAAATAGGAACTAACAGTAAATGACAACTCTGGCTTCATGCAAAAAGAATTCACTGTACAAGTTAAATATTCGTAAAAGAAGTAACGACAATGTAATGTAAAAGTAATGTGAATTCACATTACTTTTCAAAAGTAATACATTACATTACACATTACTTTGTCCTCTTAAATGTACATTACACATTACATTACTTTGGAAAATGTAATGCATTACAGGGCATAACACATTACCATTACCCCAGGCCTGCTTTGAAATATTCTTAGTTTTTCCAAATTCTGACCAATATCTTGAATAAGGTGGAAATGTAAAATGTTGTTTGTCTCTCAAAAACATTTAGAGAAAGAGAAATTTTGAGCAAATTTTGGACCCTTTGGTTCCTAGAGACCCTTGATGTAATGACTTGGCTAAAGAAATAAAAAATATCAAGTATATCGAAAACTGTTACAGATAGAGTGATTTTGAGTGAATTTGGACCTCGTGGGCCCTAGGTATATTGCCTCTGAAAATTTTTTTACTTTTTACCCCACAGTCCTTAAGGGCTGTCAGGGTATTGTTTTCACCCATGGTGTCCAGATGGGTGGGTGTCCGGGCGGGCGGCGAGAAAAAGTTTGTCCGGGCTGTATCTCAGAAACCGTAACGTGTAGGAAGTTGATACATGGTAGGGACATTGGTTAGGGGGTGTAGGTGTGCAGCGTCATGGTGTGACCTTGATTTGACCTTGCCGTAGTGACTTTGAGTTTGAAAATCTTGTCCGGGCTATATCTCAGAAATTGAAGGTGTAGGAAGTTGATACTTGATAGGGACATACGGGCATCTCTGATTCTATTTTTCCAAATTTAGGCCACCATCTTGAATTTTTTTTAGATATTGAAAATGCACATTTCAGAATGGCTGAATTCTCTAGATTTTACTATGTTAGATTATACCAATTCCTCTCTGCGGATGCACCACATCGAATTGATTCAATTCTAGTTGAACTTTGTGGAAAATTGTGGTCTGTAGTTTAAATTTTAAGGTAACTTTAAGGTCTCTAAAACATACCCACAGGGACCCATTTTATGCACTTCTTGCCAGTTTAATGTGGCTTATCCAGCTAAAATCTCACCTGGTGATATATAATATGTTTTTATTTACACATGGCAGGATTCTAGGCTTAAAGTTGATATTTAAACAATTCAAGTTTGTTAGATGTCCTTTAGGTTTTTCAAAATTTTTTATTTTCTTCTTTTTTCTCCCCTTCACTTTCTGTGTTTCTTCATTACAACAAAATGGTTCAAAATATCATCTTCAGGTTTTCTGTGTTCATTTCAGGGTCAAGGGGTAACAACTTCCGAAAAATAATTTTTAGGTCCACCATCCTTTTTACCTGAAATACCCCCACCTGACGACTTAGTTAGTCTGGCTGGCTTCAAACTGAACTAGATATAACTTATGTATGTGATCTTTGTCTACTGGAAATTTGAGCTCTGTAACTTTGATATTAAGGTTCCCGTAAAGTCTTTAAAATTCCATTTAGTTAAAAAAAAAAAAAAAGACCCATTATATACATTTTATAAACTCCACGACTCCACAAAATTTTACATATAAACTAACTACATTGATATCCTCAACCCAGGTGATTTTCAGATCAATCAGGTGATAAATAATTGATTGGAGAGTGACTGATACTCTATTTGTATAAAATGTTTCTTATTTTTATCTTGCCTTGCTCATAATTTGCAAGTTACCAGAAACTAAGCTTTTTAACACAATAAATTATTCATCAGCTTTTAATGTAAATCATGCTGTGCAAATTTTAGCTATCTAGCTATAATACTTATTGAGTATTGGAGGTATTTAAATCAAAGCTTGACCTATGTACAGGAACAAATATCAACTTTTTTTCTGGCTCCCCTTCCCTTTCCTATATCTCCCGTAGTACTCCCCAAGTATTTAAAGTATCTAACTGAATCCTTACATTGTATTCCCTGGAGATTAATACCAGAATGACAGGTACTTCTGTTCTGTACACACTCCCCTTTCTTTATACAGTGTGAGATTTTATCAGTGGTGTATCTGATGTGTGTGTATCTTTGTGGTTTATGTTTGTGTGTTTTTCTATATGTAAGAAAAAAATCAAAAAAATCCTGAGAAATATGTCAATCTGCTAAGATCTTATCACAGCATTTTATGCTATTTTATCTTTCCACAAATGTTATAAATACAGACAAAACAGATCCCCCCCAAAATAAATAAAAATGTTTTGAGCTAATCATTTTACAATGTAAAGGCAGCCAAATAAATACTTTGAATAAGGATCAATCTTTTCATTGCAGGAAGATTGAAAATAAAATAATGAAACAAAATGATTCGTAATAATTGTAGTACACACAGAATGGTGTACGTTGAAAATCTGCAGACCCATAGAAAATCCCCAGATGGGGCTTAGAAAATCCTCAGATAAAAAATTCCCTAAAAGTAAAAATAAAATTTCCATCTTGTTATCAAAAAAAAAAAAAATAAATAAATAAATAAATAAAAGATATCTTTAATCTTATCAACCCTTAAAGGCTTAAAAGGTGTTTGAATGGGTTCCAGAGCATACATTTAAAGTGCTTAAATGTGGAGTTAGTCTTTTGACATGCTTCCTGAGCAGTTATCAAAGAAAGAATCAGCCTATCTATTTATATACAATGGGACAAATAAAAGCCACTTTCCCTGATAGCAATTAACAGTTAGGACAACACTTTATACAGATAGATTAATGAATACAGTTATAAAATAGTTCTTTACTAAATTAATCCATGGGGGCTAGAAATCTAATCTGATTAATTGGAAGCCACATGTATTCCCCAGACAGGTAGATTAAAGACTACAGTTAAAAGTGGTTTCTTTAATACATCCCACAGAAAGTACCCAATCATTGCCTGTGGCATGAGAGATGTCTTATCTGCACAATCTAATTTGCATTGTGTAAGTAGGAAGTATCTTTTATTTGTTAGAAATGTAGACATGGGAGATGAAGAGTATGAGCGAAATCAGATTGTTTCAGAATGGCACACAACATTTAAGAAAGGGACTGATTTTGATATGTGGGGTCAACCTGTTGAAGCAGTTGACACCTATACAAGGTAAAGTAGTCTTCAGCTTTGTCATTTTAACCCAAACAACCCCTGTTTAACAGTTTCAGTGGACTTTATGTTGTAACTTTATTGTATCAAGTGTTGTGGGAAGCTTGTTTGTATGTAGAGGGGAGGGGAGAGAGAGTAGGTCTGCCAGCTCATGCATTTTCTATTGTTTATAGCTCAGCAACCACTGGGTGGATTCTCTTCAAATTTAGCACATGTATGCAGTAGCCCTGGGAAAAATTTCTGAATATGGTGTCATGACATTTCAACCAACCAGAGAAGTCACATGACCAAAATCAAGTTTTTGAAAGGGGTGTGCTGGTCCGGCTGATAACTTTAAAAGTTCTTCACCTATTCACATGAAATTTGGCAAGTAGATTCGTTCTACTGGTGACTTTTTGCAAAATCATTTTCCAGCCATTTTTGGAGGCCATTTTGAATTTCTGTGTAAAATGCAAAAAGGCATTTATCTCGGAAACGGTGCGAGATAGAGCGATTTTGACGAAATTTTTGACCCACAGGTTATTTGCAGAGTTTACTGGCAACTTTTCACAAAAATCCTTTTCCCACCATTTTTGGCGACCATCTTGATTTTCTGCGTAAAGCGCATTTATCAAAGGTGCGAGATAGAGAGATTTTGATAAAATTTTTGAGCCCAAGGGTATCTGCAGAGTCTACTGGCAACTTTTTTCAAAAATCCTTTTACTGCCATTTTTGGCAGCCATCTTGAATTTCTGTGTAA
This sequence comes from Sabellastarte sp. h YS-2021, assembly GCA_964017235.1. Taxonomy (NCBI): domain Eukaryota; kingdom Metazoa; phylum Annelida; class Polychaeta; order Sabellida; family Sabellidae; genus Sabellastarte; species Sabellastarte sp. h YS-2021. The sequence continues at coordinate 147,865,484 of OZ024928.1, forward strand.
AATGCACAAAAAAAAAAAAAAAAAGAAATTCACATTCATCTTTGAAACCTTGCATTTTGGCATAAATAGGAAAACATAAAACACAGCAAGATGGTCATTTCTAAAAAATCATTAATACTCATTGGGCGCTTTGTTTTAGCAGTGCAAAAACATTTTTTTTCTCTTGTGAAGCAATACTCTTGTTTAATTCTGTATTTTTTAAATTTGTCAATGAAGGTGTATTTTACTTAACACAAGCATTTGTTTGTCTCTTTGTTATTAGGATTAGATAAAAATTATTGTACCAATATGGATATACTTTCTTTGAGATGCTCTGTGCTTTGTAAAAAGTTAAATATTCATGGTGGTCTAAATTGAAAATTATATTTTTAGCAAATAACATGAAGATAATGCTTATTGATATATTACTGTCTAGCCTTTGTCAAGAAATTAATTGAACAGAGAATTGTAACTGTTGGAGCTGAACAGAGGCTAGAGGGCGTATACTCAAAATGTTCTTGTTGCAAAGATACATTTTGTTGTTCACAAGATTAATTGTTTTTCATTTGTCTAATCAGAGAGAGATAAACTCATTTAACAATAAGAATTCTTTTATACACCTTTTTCAATGTTTTTAGACTTGTGTCTCAGATAAAAGAGGAAGTTAGAGCGTCAGATTGTTTGTTTACAGATGAACAGATAGTAAGTATTTCTTCTGTACTGAACCAGATAAGACTGTGCAGAGTAGCAGTTTTCTATTGCTGTGGAAATATATTACATGCCAGTTAATATTGGTTTCTCATATTCTATATCAATATTGTATGTGTTGAAATGTGGTGTTATTCTCAGAAGTGCCAAAGCAAAAGTGAAAACTGACTATGAAAGATTCACTTATGAAAGATATATTTTGACAAAAAAATTCATGCATAGTGTAGGATGTTTTATTCAGATGTAACCATTCATGTTGCAAATTTGATGTTGAATTTGTATTTCAGAAAATACTGAATAAAGTTGCTGCGTGCCTGGATTTACGAGCCAAGGCCTTACAGGTAAACTCAGTTCCTGTCTTAAAGAAACATCAACATTCTCTTGATTAATGATTCGAATATAGAAATATTTATGGTTGAAATTTTATGTCTATATTCTCAATGAGTTAGTATTATTTGGGATTTATTTCCTGTGAAGTCCATTTTAAAATCCATATGTATTTTATGTTATAAAGATGACTCTCTTAATGATTTTTGCACTGCAAAGTGATTTTTGCACATTTTTGCATTTAGTGTAATTTTATAACTCATGTTTTATAGCATAACATCCTTTATACAATTTGAGTTACCTTTCACTGATTTTATTTGTTGTATTATTCTCATTTTTTGTGTGATTTTACAAAATAGAGGTTAGGCAGGATCGAAGGAATCAGTTTAGATGATTTGAAAAGAGTTGAGCACAGTAAGTAACATTTATTAGATCAATATTTTTTTTTGTAATTGCCAAATGCTCTTCCATTGGTCTTTGTTAAGGTTATAATCACAAGTATTTCACTCAGCACTTTTGTAATTGAACATTACATACATAAGCCTCCATTAAAGTTTGGTATGGCTTCTCTTTTCCATTGAAAATTAATATCTCATCTGTCATCTTATGCCATCAACCAAGTAGCATTTCTTTTGCATATATTGACAGAGTGAGTGTCTTTATAAGTATAATTGTGATTAGAGAGTCCCTTGAAAATTCACAGTATAGTCTGCAAGGTTTGAACAGACCAAATAATAATTAAAATCAAGCTCTTAATGCAACATATGGCCTTCTCACTCATATAAATGATTAGTAGTTCAGATATCTTGGCCACACTTAGCGTGGAAACTTATTGGGATGGATCCTTGCATGGGATTGATTTTCAGCCAGATGCAAACAATTGCCATTGTTACATCTTCAAAAATTTGTTTATCCTCTTTTCCCTTTAAAAAACAAAATGACTCCTTTTGAAATTTGGCGTGGGTCTGCATGATAAATTCTTGGACCCAGTCAATTTTGATATTGTGACCAAACATGCCTCATTAATAAACATTTCTTGGATTTTATTGGAGTAACTTTCCTAAACTGGCCTAGATCTGGGAAACAGCAATGTAGTGTGAATTTGAGCAAATTGTTGGCCCTCTAGGTCTCTCAAGAGTGTATTGTGCACCCCTTGTCGAAAAGATGAGTTTACCAATGTTTACAAATTTTGTTATCTTAAGCTTTTCTGTTCTGTAATTTGCTTCTTGCATTACATGTGAAAATGTGTTCCATTTCTCGTGTTAAACCCTCCAAATATTGCTTCTGAAAAGTATCTCCGGAAGTATCAAAGGATGCTAAAAAACAAAATTTAGATAAAAATATATACAGCGTCTGCAGATCCCTGTTACTAGTATACAGTCAAAAGACAATTGCTACACTAAATAAAAGAATTAAACAAGGCAAAATTATATTCACCAGCATCTACCTCGCAAAAAGTATGTATTTTAACCAGAATAATTTTAATCAAACAAATTTAGAGAATTGTAGAGTTGCCTCTGTTGACTATTGTTTCCAGGTCTGGAAAGTCTCCAGTCAGCAAGCAGTAAAGACTTTCCAGTGGATGTGACAGGCATGCAGGTGTCGTTACGTAGTCAGACCTCAGAAACCGACTGTATGGTGGACAGTCTTAGTGTTAACAGTTCTCACCACAGGTTTGTTAGAAGCTACAAGTTGAATCACTGTAATAAAAGTCAGAATATTTGGTTTTTTTTATGCTAGGATTTCAAGGTAATATGATGAGTATATTGTTGGCATTTTTACTCGGTTCTGAGATGTACTTTACCTCAGATTCAAATCTTTATATGATGAGCTGAGTCCAAGCTATGGCCACTGAAATTTCTCGAACTGAAAGGCAGAGTCTCAGGGATGACCATATATCAATGCCCCCGAGGTTCTTTAGCCTGGTACTGGGGATAGGAGCCAATGGCAGAGGCCCGTCATTTTAGTGGCCATCTTAGCCACTGTGTATCTGCATATGCAAGGGATTGAATGTATGTCCATTGTATTCATAGGGGAGTCTGTGACCCATTAAGCCACAGTGGCAGAAACTGGATCTGAGAGCTCCACATTTATTTCTAGGTTGAGGGGTTTTTCAATCTCGGTGTCAAAATTCATAACTACAGGTTTGTAAGAAGTCCTATTAACTAGAAGTTGAATCTGAATACAAATCAGGACAGTATTTTATATCAGTTTCTTTTGTCAATAAATTAGAGTTTAACTTATTTTTCCAGCAAAATCTCTGACTTAGTGGATGAAGAGGATGGATTAGAAGAAATAGTTGAACAAAGAGGTAAATATTAAACACTTGAATACAATACTTAAATACTTTGTATTGTATTTGCATAGTTAGAAATACATTACTTATGCAGTGTAACTCTGAATCTTTATATTGTATTTGTGTAGTGAGAGCTGCATTAATTTACAGTGTAACTCCAAATTATTGAATTGTATTTGTGTAGTGAGGGGTACATTACTTCCATGTATTGTACTTGTATAATGAGAGCTACATTAATTTACAGTAAAACTCTGAATCTTTGTATTGTATTTGTATAGTGAGAGCTACATTACTTACATGTATTGTATTTGAAAATTGAGAGGTACATTACTTTTATGTATTGTATTTGCATAGTGAGAGGTACATTAATTTACAACGTAATTCTGAATCTTTGTATTTGTATAGTGAGAGGTACATTACTTCCACAGCCTAATGCCATCCCAAATAAAACCCTTATAAGCATCAGGGTGGAGAAGATTGGTTTAAAAGATGCAGCACAGCTGCTTGATCCCTTCATTACAGTTTCACTCAGAGGTAACTACTATTAACTTCATACTGATGGGACTGTTCCATATCTCCAGACAAACAGCTCTGTTTTTAAAAAAATCTCTGGTTCCACGGAGCACTCGCACCTTGGTTTAAAAATGATATAGTTCAACTGTTTTAAGCTGTGACTCAATTATACCCTAATAGAAAGAAGTGAGTGGAATCGTTTTGATTTTCATGGTCGACCAATGATCAACCGGTATTCGACTTTTTTACTCCACTGTTGGTCACTATATCGTGAAACACTTTCCAGGATGAATTATATTTCAATCTGGTAAGAATAGAGGTGTTTTGAACATTTAAAATCTACCAAAACCACCCACTTCCGGTAAATATAATACCATTGTAAACAAACCCAAGATTCATGACAAATCTATTGATTTATTAAAAGGAAGTTTAGGAAATGGCCTAAAATATAAAAAATACATGGATATTGAGATACATAAGGAAGGGTAAGATTTAGTCAATTTCTAGAAGTTGTCAGTGACCGAACGCGATTGTACCATGACACCGACGATTAATCTCTAACGTTGGTCTAATCATCCACCCACTAATAGAAAGTGTTACCACCTAGTTGTAACTAAAATTCAGAAGCGACTGCAGCAGCATTCTTTTGTTTTGCGTATGTTAAAGGACATCTCACATTCATGTCATGTTTTCCACTGACTGGCTTCTGTGAGCCTTTATTATATTTCTCATAAACACTGGTGTTTTTCATATGCTACAGTAACCCCTGTGTTCTTTTCCTTTAAAAATAAACTTTGTAAAATAGTTTTATTGAATCAAATCTGTTTGATACTAAATCCTGAATGTAAACAAACATAAAGTACTATTATGTTCTTATGATGCTACAACTTTATACGGTTGAATGAAAGTATAATGCCTTCATATCATTAAATTTATTGTTGTTTGTTCATGCCGTGGTGTATTGTTAATCAACTGGCATAATGTTTGTACACAATTTGGTTACAGTTTACTCACATATAAAAACCCTCATTTGGTTTGAAACCTTTCAATATCAATACACCAAACTAACAAACCAAGCATAGTTAGAAATGTTGATGGCAATCACAATGTATTTTGCAGGAGGCCAAGGAGTAGAGATATGTTCAAGCCAGGATACACCCATCTCAGTGCATAAAGACAACACTTACTTGATGTTTGGGGTGGATGTCCATGTACCTGTACCTCTAGAAGACTTAGCACAAGGTTTGTTGCAAGTTACTAATCTGCTGCTGCGCAACTAGTCCAATATGCTTGTCCATTCTCTAAGGCCATGATAGGTTACCCGGTTACCTGAAAAGGGTCCGAATTCTTTAAGAAACCAAGTACAAACTGGCGAAGTGGGTAACCGAAAAAATATTAAATATAGCGTAAATCAGTGAAATACTTGGATAAACCTTAGTATTCTGTCAGATGGCTTTAACTGACATTAGTTTGTCACATAATATTCCTTATTTATACTGATATTTAACATTTTTTTTCGTAACGGTTTGTTTACATCATCAGCCATGTTTGCTTCTCTGCTACTTCCACTGGATGACAACTTAAACACAGTTACCCGAATTCGGATCGTTTTTTTCGAGGCGAATACCTGGTGTCGTTTTTTTAACGAAGTCACAGCCTTACCATTCTCAAAGGTCATATTATCATGACTGGAACAGAATTTGGGTGAAGAAGTTGTAGTGGTAGACTGATCACAGTAAAGTGTTGTATATTTGTTCATACATCTTTATTCATTCACTAGGTACAATTATATAGTTTAGTGTACACATGTAGAATATAATTTCTGTTATAACATATCATCAAATGGAACGCAGGCAAATGAGAATCAGAACAGCAGAAGAACTGAAAACATGTGTTGATAATTTACAGTGTTTTAAATTTTGTTAAGCAGAAAGGTTATGGTGTACACAGATGGTTAAACATTAAATTTGTTTCACTGACAGTGAATGTAGCGGATCTGGTGTCCCTGAAATGCACTAGGTCCTTATTCCCAGCTATTTGACTTTCATAGACATTGTTGCTATTCTTGTTGCAATTTGTCACATTTTTATTAAGAACTGATTGATTATTTCCAAGAAGTCAAATGGTCCTCCATATTAGTATTCATTTATAAACCAGATATGGATATTACCTATGACCTGAGAATTTTCTAACATGTGATGGTATGAGATCGGGTGCTTCACACCATAGAAATTTTAAGAGAAATCATGCAAAAAAGACATTCACTGGGTAGCTTTTGATACATTGGTTCACATTTCCTCAGTTCCCTTCTGAATCATTGGACACGTATGCATCATCGGATACAAAAATATATTTGGACAATATGGCAAATTCATCATTCCCGTCTTAGGTTTTTTTTTGTCTCATTGGACACGTAAATATACTGTGGTATTAATATGCAATGTAAAACAAAAGGGGGTTAATATTAATCAATGATTAACATATTATTATTAAAATGACTAAATATCAGACAAATTTTTCTGAATAATTCTTATACAAAGACGTACAAATAGAGAACACTCGGTATGAGTTTTCTCTATAAATGTAAGGAAAATGTTTCAAATGCTCAATGAATTAATTATTGTCATAATTATAATTTCACATCTGAGATAGTTGATGTGGTGCCCACACGGGCCCCTGTTTTTTTTTACTTCACAGAAGTGGGTCTGTTCTTTGAACTGAAACACTATAAACCCAAGAAAAAGATAACATCAGTCAGGTGCTGGGCTCTCATGGAACATGATGAAATTAGAGAGGGCACCACTGTTCTGGAACTGTAAGACCTTAGTGCATATTTCATAGGTTATACATCTATTTTGTGGTTTGTTCAAGAGCTGTTAAATGTTATACAGGATTTTATAATTCTACATTGTACTTTCTTCAATTTTCAATGTACTTCCCTCATTCCTTGTCTGACTTCAGAGAATAAAAGCATCCAATAAATCAGGAGTTATGTTCTTAAATAAGTAAATCTATATTTTCCATAATATTTTGCTTCCTGAGAACTAAGTAGTTAATCAAAAATATATATTTTACAAGGCAACCATGAAATAAGCATTTTAAGTAATGAAATAGATGTAGACGGGAGAGGATAAGCTTTAATATACATGCAAAAGATTCTGATATGATTACCTGAAATAGTTAAATATATTACAACACAAAACCTTTGTGGGGTAAAGTGCATAACAAACTAATTTTAAAGCATTTCTTTTGAAGTATTATTACCTCTGGCATGGAGGTTATGTTTTCACCTGGGTTTGTTTGTGAGTTTGTTTGTGTGTTTGTTTGTGATTAAGATAACTCAAAAACTTATGGACGGATTTTCAGGATATATCTGAAAAGGAAGAAATGATTCAATTTTAGGAGTGATCCGGATCACTATCTGGATCTTCTGGATCCATGAAATGTAATTTTGAAAGACAGATAACTAAAAAAGTTAGAGATGGATTTTGATTGAAATTTTCGGGAAATGTCCTTAATGGGACAAGAAACAAGTTATTAGATTTTGGAAGTGATCTGGATCACTGTCTGGATCCATGAAAAATATATTGGATTTGATCCGGATTAAGCTCCCTTGGCGGAGGTCTGCGTTCTCCGAGTGCTCTTGTTTGCAATATATTAGTAAAAAATATATGGACAGTTTTAAAAGTTACATATTTTTTTCAGATACAAGAAGCCAGCAGATTTCAAAAGAAAGAAAATAAGTTTATTAACTGTGAAACCTTTGTATTTACATGTGAAAACAATATTCCATACATAAAGATATCTTTAAAAGTTTAGCTATTTTCAAAATTTGATATATCATATTCATGCCTGTTCTCATTGTTCTAGAGAAATATGGTCTATCATCCACTTTGTGTCAACATTTTTCCCTAGACTCAAAGAACCAACGATAACTTAATTGTAGCTACTTGTAGAATAACTAATCTGATGGCTAATATTCCAAACACAACATAGTTTGTTTCATGAAGCGTCCCGTGAGGGACGCTTGTTCGTATATGGGAGAAGCGACTGCCGGATTCGCCAGATCCGCCGGATCTGCATTTTCTTTTCACAATAGCTTCGCAACCATAAGGAAGATTCTCTTGATATTTGGTAGGTGTATGCAGTAGCCCTGGAAAAAATTTCTGAATATGGTGTCATGACATTTCAACCAATCAGAGAAGTCACATGACCAAAAATATGTTTTTCAAAAGGGTGTGCTTGTCCAGATGATAACTTAAAAAGCATTTCAGCTATTCTCATGAAAGTTTGCAAGTAGGTTCATTATGTAGATGTCTGGAAATCATTCACTTTTGGAAGTGATCCAATACAAAATGGCCGACTTATTAACGATTAACTAAACATCACGATTTTTCTTAATGCTGAAAATGCAAACGTGCATTTATCTCGGAAACGGAGTGAGATAGAGCAATTTCGACGAAATTTTTGACCCGCCGGATATTTGCAGAGTCTAGTGGCGACTTTTTGCAAAATTGTTTTCCCGCCACTTTTGGCGGCCATCTTGAATTTCTGCGTTAAACACTAAAACAAGTTTATCTCGGAAACGGAGTGAGATAGAGCAATTTCGACAAAAGTTTTGACCTGCAGGGTATCTGCAGAGTCTTCTGGCAACTTTCCTCAAAAGTCATTTTCCCGTCACTTTTGGCGGCCATCTTGAATTTCTGCGTAAAATGTAAAAACGTGTTTATCTTGGAAACGGAGCGAGATAGAGCGATTTCGACAAAATTTTTGACCCGCAGGGTATCTGTGGAGTCTACTGTATTATTTCGCAAAAAAAACATTTTCCTGCCACTTATGGCAGCCATCTTGAATTTCTGTGTTAAACACAAAAATCCGTTTAGAGGGATTTCGACAAAATTTTTGACCCACAGTGTATCTATAGAGTCTACTGGCGACTTTTCACAAAAATCGTTTTCCTGTCACTTTTGGCGGGCATCTTGAATTTCTGCGTAAAACTCAAAAAAAAAAAAAAAAAAAAAAAATAATAATAAATAAATAAAACAAACCAGATTCATCTATGAAATCTTGCATTTTGTCATAAATGGAAAAACATATTAAACATAGGAAGATGGTCATTTCTACAAACTCATTAATACTCATTGGGATGCTTTGTTTTTGCTGTGCAAAAACAATTTCTTTTTCTCTTGCGAAGCAATAGTCTAGTTTATACTTGTTAGATAGGTGTACCTGGGCCCAATATGGCAACCTTAAAGTCCTTATGATAACTTGATTATAGCGAATTTAAGATTATTGAACTAATGCTTAATATTCCAAAACTTTAGAATTATTGACATATAGAGTTGTAAGTGGGTGAACTTAGGGGGATATCCGCTTTGTGGTAGCCTTAAAGTGCCAATTGTATCGTAAAAATGATTTAAATGTTATCACATTTAATGGCCAATGTTCCAAAACTACACAGTACATTTCATTTACATTTGGTAGATTTTGTACTTGGGCCTGAGGAAGATGTCGACTACCTGATAACCTGAAGATATTAACATGACTTAATTACAGGGCCTTGGAAACATCTGTATAGATTTCATTTCTGATCGCTCTGTGGGTATGCCCCCTAATTACTGACCATAGGAATATCCAGCAGGAACGAACTCCCAAGGCAATGGTTTTTTGTTGCATATTGTGTTGCATTTTGCTACCATTCTTGACATAGCAGATTTATCATTTGAGTTTTTGGACATATTAGTGACAATATATTAACACTGTTCACAGTACATTTGATGTTGTTAAAGTGTTCATGACTGCTGAAAATCTTAATTCTTGTAAACTATTTCAAGAATAATTACCATTTTGTCAGCCCATTTGCATCAACATTAATTAAATAAAAAAGTGTTTTTTTCAAAATTAATATTCTAAAACCTAGGAATAATCCAATAATTAATCCCAGGAACACAAGGTTAATGGCTACTCTCTATACTTTGCAGGATGTATTTACTAAAGTGAAATAACATAACTTGTACTTGAAATTAATAACCTGCATTACTGTTGTAATATGTTGGGATTTGTATGATTTAAATGAAGGTGTTTTGCTGGATGACTAGGTTCCCACTTAAATCTATGTGGGGGAACTTATTCATGTTATTTTTATTGACAGATTTAACGAAGATGTACTTTTGTGAAAAGAGATATTATTTTGCTGTTTATATGTAGATGTAGATGTTTATATCAAGTTTATGCCATTCAAGTTTTCTAGTTGGTTGGTGTGCAAACATTTTGGAACTGGTAACTCAGATGGTAAAACTTATGGATACTGAAAGAGCTGTGATACTTCAATATACATTCAGTTTTTGTACACTTCTTATTATTTTATGTTTTCACCATTGTGTTTTATCTTCAAGCATAATTTCTGTGTCACCAGCATCTATGCTGGGGGGCACATAGGGATTGCTTTGTCCGTAGGTGTTGGCGTCATCCACCATTATTATACTATGTTTCTAGACAGTATCTCAAAACTGGTTTTACAGATTACATTCAAATTTGGTATTTGAATGTAACTAGTCCTCAAGGTGTGCTGTATTTTAAGGGGACCTTATACTCCCAGTAATAACATAATTATATTGACTTTAAAGTTTCACTTCAGAACTGTATCTGAAAAACAGTTCGATGGATTAAATTCAAATTCAGCCTATGGATCTAGTTGGTCAAGGTGTGCCCTATTTTAAGGTGACCTTAAACTCTCAGTATAGCATAATTATGTTGAATTTATTTATTTTTTTTTTGTTTCCGGAGACTATCTAAAAAAACTTTTAATTTAGATTTGGATGTATGTAGTCCTAAAAGTTTGTCCCATGTTAAGGTGACCTTAAACCAAAGTAATAATAGCATTATATTCACATTAAGTTTTACATTTTTTTGGACAATAGTCTTGAATTATGTACAATACATTCTAAGCATAGCTAGGCTCTAGATATAACTAACCTTGGACAGAACCAACAAAGTAAGATAAACTTGAACTCTTCAGAGTTGCAAACTTACATTGAGTTTAAGGTTAGAACAAATTTTCCGATATTTGGAGGATATTTAAAGTTGCAATTGAGACGTTTTCATCCAAACATGTACATATATCTAGAAGTAAAGATTTTTATGGTAACATTACCATAAAGTTGAAAATTTTAATCACTTAAATGTAGCTTTTATAAGGTACAAGCTTACCATGTGGGACTGAATGCTAACTCGGGAAGCCGCAACTCCAACCAACAATCAAGAAAAATGGACATTTGGATTTGGCCGAGTCCGTGGTTTAGTATGTACCATAGCAGTGTCGTTTGGTGATTCTTCCTTATCTCATGGTAAATTTACCCTGTAACCCCTCAGCTAAAATACAGCGGGGAGGTAGGGTGGGACTTTCTTCAATCCCACATGGTAAGCTTGTAGGATATAAAAGCGCTACAATACAGCCCTAGGCTTGAATCTCATTATTTTTGCCACGCTAAATATGAGATTATGGTACACTGATAAACACTAAAAAAACATTATACAATTAAGAAAATAAGAGACCTTACCCGGCTTACCGTGAACATCTGGAGAGGTAACCAATACCTAGACCCTGGGATAGAGTCCTGAAGACTTGGCTGCAGCGGGTGTGCCCCCCCCCCCCATTCTTTTCTTCCCGAAGATGACGATGCTGAGGGGAAGGGTCTAGGACTTGTTGTGCTGCTACTACTGGTCCCAGATACATGTTGTTGTTGTTGCCTGACCAAGTAAGGTCTTTTAGGTAAAAATTTGTAAATGTGTTTTGAGCTTTCCAGTGACACGCTTGCATGATTTGGTCCACCGATACCCCACCGTAAAAGGCCTTAGAGGCCTCGAAGGCCCTAATGTCATGCGCTTTGACTTGGACCAGGTCCAAGGCTGTTGAGCTGCTTGTTTAAAACAAAGTAGGATAGTTTGTTTAGATAGGAAGAAAGTGTAGCAGGTCTGATGTCTGAGGTATGTCCTTTCTTAAAGGAGAAGAAAAGAAGGGATTGAGACCCTGTTAGGTCTTTGGTTCGATCCAAATAGTAACTCAGGGCCCGAACCGGACACAAGGTCCTGTCTTCCTTAAATTGTCTATCTACAATGATAGTTAGAGCAGGAATAGTCACCGGAGACAGACTTTGAGCACCTACTCTTGCTAGTTGGTTTTTGGCTACGAAATATGAAGAGGGGAACAATGCAACCTTTTCCCATTGGCCTAGATTAGAGACTTTGTTTGCAACCCAGGGATGGATTTTTGCTGCGGCGCTTGCCGGAGTCCAAAGCTAGCAAGAAGGCAGTTTTGAGAGTAAGATGTTTGAGGTCTGTGTCTTTCATAGGCTCAAAGGGTGCTTTCGTGAGCTCATTGAGAACAACAGAAATGTTCCACTTAGGAAGATTCCTGGAACTTGTGGGACGATATCTGTGAAAACTGGACAGCAACCTGTTAAGGTCTGAACTCTGAGAGATATGGAGCCCCGTTGGGCCCAGAGTGTCAACAATGGCTGTCCTATAGCCATCAATGGTTGAAGGGCGCCTGTTTAGATCTTGGTACAGGTGCATAAAGAAGTCTGAGACTTGCTTTATAGATGGAGTGGAAAAATCCACTGAATTTTCTATGCGCCATTTTTCAAATAGGGCCCACTGTGATTTGTAGATGGTCCTTGTTGACGATCTCTGAGGGGCAGCAATTCTCTCTGCCACTTCCACAGAGAAGCCTTGTTCTTGGAGCTGTCTCATAGACACCAGGCGTGGAGGTTGAGATGCTGTGGATTGCTTTGGAACACATAATTATGGGACTGTTTGAGAAGAGTTCTTGACACTGGAAGTTGAAGTGGGATCTCTGTTGAGAGCTGCACTAGGTCCCAAAACAAGGGCATCCCTGGCCAGCCTGGGGCTATTATGATGATCAGGCAATTGGATTGCCTGACTTTTTGCATCACCCTGTGAAGGAGAGCCATGGGAGGGTAAGCATAAGCAGTGAGACCCGACCAGTTTATGTTCAGAGCATCTATGTCCCAAGCATTTTGGTCTGGGACTGGAGACACGTACAGTGGAACTTTGTGGTTCAGACGAGTGGCAAAGACATCTACATGAGGAGTGAACCACTTGAGACAGATCTGTTTGAACACCTGCGGATGCAGTGACCATTCTCTTGACTGAACGTGGTTTGACCTGGACAGTAGGTCGGCCATCACATTCAGACACCCTGGAATGTGTCTGGCTTTTAGTGTAATCTGGTAATGATCGCACCAGGTCATGATCTTCCACAGGAGAGCACACATCTCCGCAGAGTGGGTTCCTCCTTGTTTGTTTTTGTAGGCTACCACTATTGAGTTGTCTGTGGGAACTAACACTGTTTGGTTTTGACACTGGTCCTTGAACCTTTGAAGGGCCAGAGAAACCGCCTTCAGCTCTAGAACATTTATGTGTAGTCTTTTTCTCCTGTCTGACCACAGACATTTTGCAGAGGTTTGCTCTAAGTGAGCGCCCCAGCCTTCGTTTGAGGCGTCTGTAAAGAGTTGGATACTGTGGTCTTTGGGATGAAGGTCTGAGCCTTTCTTCATGTTTGTGGGATATTGCCACCATTCTAGGTGTGCTGAAATGGTTTCTGTCCAAGGTGACTAAGGAGGGTGTCCAACAACTGAGGAAATCTCCAGTGCTCCTTGAGGTGAAACTGAAAGGGCCTCATGTGAAGGCATCCCTCCGGGACCATTTTCTCCATTGGACAAGCAACCCAATTAGCGACATCAAACACCTTGCAGTCAAAACATGTTTTGACTTGATTTGTAGGATCAAATCCTGAAGTTTGAACCATCTCTCTTGAGTGGGTATTACAAGGGCTGAATCTAGATGGTATTCGTAGCCCACGAAGGAAAACACCAGAGTCAACACAAGAACAGAGGCGACCTCCAACTGGTGGACTGAGGGAGGCTTGAAAGGAGTCATTTGGAAGATGGGTTTCCACGCCCTCGTCCCCTTGAGTGGGGTCGAAAACGACCCCTGGAGCCTCTAAAGTTCGGTTTCCCCCTACCTGAGGAAAACAATTGAATACTGCTTTGAGAGGAATTGCCCCCATAGGGGCGTTTCCTGTAGGATCGTCTTTTCTTGTTGTGGTGGGGACCACGAAAGGGCTTTTCCGAAACCCTGAGAGTCTTTAGGGATGCCTTTTTTAAGGTGGAAGTCCTCTCCATCCTTCACTTGTTGAGACTTGAAAAGAGGAGTAGGCCAAAAAGGCGAGTTCCTCAGTTCCTGACGTCTCGAGTCCCCTGGATGTGGTTGAAGAAGGGTTATTTCAGCCTTTCTTCTCAGAAGGCCAGTGTTGCCCATGGTATATAGTTCACTCTGGAGTATTTGGGCTACCGATTTACTAAGGCAGGCTAAGGCTCTCTGTTGAATAAGAATCCTTTTATTCATGAGATCAAAATAACCACAGGTGTTTTCATAACCACGTCTGGCAGCTCTTTCGGGGTCGGCACCCTTTAAAATTTGATTTCTGACCCTTTTGAAAGTAGCCTTGGCACTGTGTAGGCACTTCTCCATAACAGTGTTACAGGAGGAAGCAGTCCTAGCGAAAGTAGCTGTGAAATTGATGGTAGAGAGATTCTGCCTAGATTGATGTTCAAGTTCTTTAATAACTTGTAGGGGAACCTTGCCCACAGGGGCCCCAGAGGGCTTTGGCGAGATACAGATTTTTGCAAAATCTGTGTTAAGTTCTTGAAGCTTATCTTCAAAACAAGGTTGTCCCACCTTGTAGTACTTGGCTGTTGAAGCCGGAGGTTTGATGTATTTACCCTCGGGTAAATTGGAGGCCAAGAAATCTTGTTCAAACTTCTCAAAGGCATCTTTGAGAATTGGATTTAAAGGGATCATAGCAGAAGGGCCTCTTGGCCTTAGCTCCTGTTGGCCTTTCTTGTCGTCCAGGCCTAGCACAGTGGTAGAGGACCTACGCAAAGTTTCGCTGGGGTCAGGGAGATCAAGAATTTGCCTGCAAGTTTCCACTTCCTCAGCATATTGGGAAGGGAGGTCAGACATATCTACCTCCCAGGATCTGTGCTGTCCTGATGTTGAGGTTCTTGAGGAACCTTATGTTGAGGTTTTGTAGGATTTCTAGTTGAAGCAGAGGACTGAAAATAAACATCCAACAATACGTATGTGCTGAGAAATCAGTAAATTATTCAGAGATATTTCAAATGACTTTCCAATATGGTGGCCAACGAGAGAAGAAGGACGAATCACCAACAGCACTGCTATGGTACATACTAAACCATGGACTTGGCCAAATCGAAACATCCATTTTTTTGGTCGTTGGCTGGAGTCGCAGCCTCCCAAGTTAGCATTCAGTCCCACATGGTAAGCTATTGTAGTGGAATAAAATGATGATATTAAGAGAAACTTCTGAGTTTAAGGTTACAACAGTCTTACTCATTAGATGTACCCTGCTGGGCATGGACATACAATTTTTCTTTTTTTCTCTTGATCTCTCTTTGTGGCAGCTCATTTACAGGAATACTATTTTACATATCACAGCCAAATTTGGAATGAAGGCTTTTTAGGTTTATAGCTTGTATGTAATTTCTTTTTCGGCAATATCTGGCAACAACTGTTGCCATGGCCACCCTTTGTCAGAATAGGAAGTGTAAGTTATGTATAGGTGCACTAGAAACTAACATGTAAAAGAGCACACATGTACGGAAACACAAAGAATGAAAACAAACCAATCCAATAGCAAGATGGCAGCATTAATTAGTAAACTAAAAGATATGACACTGTAAAATTTCGTAATTGAAGAAAAGCCTTCAAAGCAGGTAGTACAATTAGGCAAAAGTACACATAAAAAGTTGCAGTAATACATATACATAAGTATGTCTCAAATATAGCAGCAGAAAATATTTCTGCAAAGTCAAACATTACATCAAAGCACATTATGACATTGAACACCAACAGTGACTAACCAATTTCCCAACAAAATATAAATTTTCTGCACCTTACGGTTTCTGAGATATAGCCCAAACAAGGTCACTCAAACAAGGTCAAAAGTCAAATGAAGGTCACACCATGATGTTGCACACCTACATCCCCCAATCAATGTGCCTACAAAGTATCAACATCCTACATCATACAGTTTCTGACATTCACCTTGGATAAGGATATGGTTCCCACTACCTGTCCACCTAGCCAGATGCCATGGGCAGACTGCCAGTCAACTATGTCAGTCCAGCTTGTGTGTGCTTTCAAATTTCATCCTTTTCAATCATATAATTAAAGATGGCAACACAGAACAATTTTACTGAATTTTTGTATTTTCTATGCAAAATCTGTACATACTGTAACTACTTTCTGTGAATATGTTTTTATGAGACCTGTATTAACAGCAATGAATGGTGATGATCAAATCTTAATGATAAATATGCCACTAACATATCTGGAAATATTATTTTTGTTGTTAATATTAAAAAGAAAGACCACAATAACATTTCTATGTTTGCCAAGAATATCAATCAGTGCTAAAACACTTATGTAAAACTGCTGTTTTATATCTATTTTAACAATATTTATTATTAAAATGTTTACTTTGTGTATGTGTGAAAGAAAACAGTGCTATTGCATGTATTGTTGACAGCTTTTGTTATAAGTACTTTCCTCATACACAGAACTGCTGTTTTATGTATTTAAACACTATTTATGATGAATTAAATGCAAATTAATTCATGTATTCTTTTGTTAAAATACATATTTTATAGTTCAAATTTTCCAATTTCTGGACCTTGGCATATTGATACTTACAGGTACATGATTTGTACCATCTTCTCTCTGAAAGTTAAGGACTACCTCTATTACAACCAAAAACCAGGAAATGTTTTAAAATAACATCAGAGATGCTCATACCCCACAGCCTTGGGAAACAGCACAATAGAGGTGAAAAAGTATAAAGGTCAGAAGGCTTTCAGAATAGACAGTGTAAGTGATTTAAAGGTGAAAAATAATAGGAGAAAATAATAACATGCAGGACATAAAAATATATGTAAAGGCAAAGTATCAAAACAAGGCAGTTCAACAGCAATATCAAAGAATTAGCACACTGAAAGGTACAAAGCTGAGATATAGCCCAGACAAGATTTTATAGGTTAAGGTCACTATGGCATTGCCAAAGGTAAAACTAGAAAAATGTTTTGCTAACAAAAACAAAGCATCCCAAAAGATTACATCCATCAGAAAAAGGTTTTTGAAAAGAAAAACATGCAGCACTGAGAGAAGAAGCTAAAGTAAAGCAGACAGTGTGGAAGTTTATGTATTAACATGAAAGAAGTGTGGGACGCTTTTTTGTGTATAGGAGAAAATCGGGCTCCGCCGGCTCTGCTGGCTCCACATTTCGTTTTCCCTATAACTCTGTAGCCTTTGGGCGGATTCTTTTCAAATTTGGCAGGTGTATGCAGTAGCCTTGGGGAATTTTTTGATTATGCTGCAGTGACATTTCGACCAATCAGAGAGGTCACACGACCAAAAATGTCTTTTTTCGATGGATAAGCTTGTATGGATGATAACTTGAAAGGGATTTTATCAATTTACGTGAAACTTGGCAAATACAGTCATTCTATTAAAATCTGGAAGTCATTAGATTTTGGCATTGATTGGTTAAGAAATGGCCAAGTAATTAATGATTAATTAATCATTACAAATTTTCCAAATAAGGAAAACACAAAAATGCTTGTATCTCGAAAACCGTGCTAGATAGAGTGATTTCGATGAAATTTTTGACCCACAGGGTATCTCTGCAGAGTGGCCATCTCAATTTTCAAAAAATATTTGTCTCGCCCAAAATGTTGGCCATTTTGAATTTTCGAATTTTTCGCAGAAATTGCAAAACACAAAAATGCTTCATTCCCCATGGGCCCCCCAAAAAGAAACCAATTGCCAAAGAAAACAAGCAATTGGGAATAAATATTCTATTTATTAATCTATTAAAATTGTATATTTTACTGACATGTAATACAAACACACAAATTAAACATTTTACATCCAGAGCATTACTATTTATTACTGACAATTACAAATGGAATTACTGGCATTGGTAAATAATACTGAGCCAAGGCTTGAAAAGCTTTAAGAAATTACTGGCATTGGCAAAATGACAGTTACAGTTTACTAAGCCAAAAATTGCTATAATTAGACATTACTCATACATTGGTAAGGAAACCATTACACATTACTACCCCAATGCAGGTTCCAGGTTAAACTTTTGTAGAAATTTTTTGGGAACCCTGGCAGGGATATAGGAGATGAAACTTTTATGTAACAGAGTCAGGTGCCAGGATGAGTCCAAGTGTGCCCATGGTGCATAATTTGGCTTAGTGGAACGCCATGATGAAAGGCCCAAGTGGCCCCTAAAATCATAAAAAGTGAGGTGAGGGGAAAGGTTGAGACCATCTGATACTGAATGGAGGTGCCTACATGCAAACAGAATCTGTCAAAGGAATTGATGCACGAGTCCTGCGAATCTGAAATAGTGGGGCATTAGCATCACCTGGAATCCAAGCAAGTAAGGAACGCAGTGCCATAGCTGGGCACAATGGCGACAGACCCAGCATGGGAAGGCTAATGGTTCGAAGCTCTTGCCTGTTTTGCATGGTTTTGACCATTTAATGATGACCAACACCTGGTCTTCAGCAATAATGATATCTCCCTTTGCCAAATGGCGAGTGTTATCAAAGTTTGTAACTGTGTGAGGAAGAATATTGGAGAGCCTAAGAAATGAAAAGAAAAGTAAAATGTACAAGGGTTTGAACAACTCAGGATGTTGTAGGGTATCTGTGATACGCAAAACACAAAAATGCTTATATCTTGAAAACCGTGCTAGATAGAGCGATTTCGACGAAAGTTTTGAACCACAGGGTATCTCTGCAGAGTGGCCATCTCAATTTTCAAAAAATATTTGTCTCGCCTAAAATGGCTGCCATTTTGAATTTTCGCAAAAATTGCAAAACACAAAACTGCTTATATCTCGAAAACCGCGCTAGATAGAGTGATTTTGACGAAAATTTTGACCCATAGGGTATCTCTGCAGAGTGGCCATCGCAATTTCAAAAAATTTTGTCTCACCCAAAATGGCAGCCATTTTGAATTTTCGAATGTTTCGACCATGCTATATAGAGCAATTTCGACCAAATTTTTGACCCACAGGGTATCTCTGAAGAGTAGCCATCCCAATTTTCAAAAAAAAATTTTGTCTCACCAAAAATGGCGGCCATTTTGAATTTTCGAATTTTTCGCAAAAAATGCAAAACACAAAAATGCTTATATCTCGAAAACCGTGCTAGATAGAGCAGACTACGCAGACTTTGGTTGTCACAACAGTATAAGGCTAAAAGCAGAGCATTTTCTTAATACTTTAGCACTCACCTTTATATCCTTTTCAGGACGCTTTGTTTTTGCTGTGCAAAAAAATTATCTTTTTTTTTTGCAAGTGATCCTCTAGTTTAACATTCATTTTGTTTTCTATGGTCATAAATTACAAAAATTTAATGAATGCTGTAGTTTATAAGAAGAGTAGTTTTAAAGGAGATATGAGGGTAAAACACAAAATCTGCTATTTTATGACCCCAGTTTGACCCATAAGAGGGGGTCAGGGGGTAAATCTGACCGGCTATCTAGACTCTCCTTATATGAAATCCATTCTAAAGCTATTAAAGCAATAATAAAGGAGATATAAGGCAAAAGTATCAAACCTGCTATTTTATGACTCCAGTTTGACCCATAGGGGGGGGGGGGGGGGGGTCGGGGGTAAATATGACTGGCTAACTAGACTCTTTAAATATGGTTTCCCAATACCTCTTAATACATTCTAAAGCTCTAAAAGCAAGAATAAAGGAGATATAAGGCAAAAAGACAAAATTGGCTATTTTATGACCCCAGTTTGACTTGCTTTCTAGACTCTCCACATATGGTTTCCTACTACCTGCCAATACATTTTATGGCTCTAAATGCAATACTTAAGAAGATAATAGTGGGGTTCACATGAATTTTAAGCTTTCTGGTTGATATCACTCATAAATCAGTCATTTTTCATCGAATCACTCCCAAAATCTAATCAGCTCGCGTTTTTAATAGTATGAACATGTGTCTTTAATTACAAGCCTCTGTGGTCAGTAGATTTATAGGGAGATATTCAAGGGAGACCATAATGCGGCAGCGAGGAAACTGAAGCGAAAACAAATAAACGCCGTTTTCAGGGGACACTTATTAAGATCACCATGATGTTGTACACCTACATGCCCCAACTATTGACCCTCCAAAGTATCGATTTTCTACACCTTACAGTTTCCAAGATATAGCCCAAATAACACTTTAAGGTCTAGGTCACAATGGAAAGGTCAATTCAAGGTCACACCATGACATAGCACACCTACACTCCGCAACTGATGTCCTTACCAAATATCAACTTCATACACTTTACTGTTTCCAAGAAAAAGATTGAACAAGATTTTAAAGGTTTTAAAAGTCTGTCCGGACTGTATCTCCGAAACTGTAGGTGTAGGAAGTTGATACTTGGTAGGGACATTGGTTAGGGGGTGTAGTTGTGCAACATCATGGTGTGACCTTGATTTGACCTTGCCGTAGTGACCTTGAGTTTGAAAATCTTGTCTAGACCATATCTCGGAAACTGTAAGGTGTAGAAAGTTGATACTTGGTAGGGACATTGGTTTGGAGGTGTAGGTGTACAACGTCATGGTGTGACATTGATTTGACCTTTGACCTTGCCGTAGTGACCTTGACCTATAAAATCTTGTCCGGGCTATATCTCGGAAACCATAAGGTGTAGGAAGTTGATACTTGGTAGGGACATTGGTTAGGGGGTGTAGGTGTGCAATGTCATGGTGTGACCTTAATTTGACCTTTGACCTTGCCATGGTGACCTTGACCTATAAAATCCTTTCCGGGCTATATCTCAGAAACCGTAAGATGTAGGAAGTTGATACTTGGTAGGGAGATGGATTAGGAGGTGTAGGTGTACAATGTCATGGTGTGACATTGATTTGACCTTTCCGCAGTGACCTTGACCTATAAAATCTTGTCTGGGCTATATCTCGGCAACCATAAGGTGTAGGAAGTTGATATTTGGTAGGGACATTAGTTAGGGGGTGTAGGTTTGCAACATCAGGGTGTGACCTTTATTTGACCTTTGACCTTGCTATAGTGATCTTGACCTAAAAATTGAAAATTTTATTTAAATTTAGCTTTTATAATCTACAAGCTTACCATGTGGAACTGAATGCTTTCTCCGGAGGCCGCAGGCATCCGGCCAATATCCAAGAAAAATAGACGTTTAGTACTGACCGAATCCTGTTTGAGGTCTATGTCTTTCATAGGCTCACAAGGTGCTTTTGTGAGCTTATTAAGTACAACAGAAAGATTCCATTTAGGAAGATTCCTGGAACTTTTGGGATGATCCCTGTGAAAACTGGAGAGTAACCTGTTAAGGTCTGAACTTTGGGAAATTGGAAGCTCCGCTGGGCTGTCCTATAACCATCAATGGTCGAAGGGCGCCTGTTTAGGTCTTGGTACAGGTACATGAAGAAGTCTGAGACTTGCTTCACAGGGGGAGTGGAGAAATCCACCGAATTTTCTCTGCACCATTTCTCAAATAGGGCCCACTTTGACTTATAGATGGTCCTTGTTGATGACCTCTGAGGGGTAGCACATCTCTCTGCTACTTCCACAGAGAAGCCTTGTTCTTGGAGCTGTCCACTCCTAGACACCAGGCGTGGAGGTTGAGATGTTGTGGATTGCTGTGAAACACATAGTTGTGGGACTGTTTGAGTTCTTGACACTGGCAGTTGAAGTGGGATCTCTTTTGAGAGCTGCACTAGGTCCCAAAACAAGGGCATCCCTGGCCAGCCTGGGGCTATTACAATGATCAGGCAACTGGATTGCCTGTTTTTTTGGATCACCCTGTGAAGGAGAGCCGTGGAAGGGTAAGCATAAGCAGCGAGACCCGACCAGTTTATGTTCAGAGCATCTATGTCCCAAGCATTTTGGGTCTGGGACTGGAGATACGTACAGTGGAACTTTGTGGTTCAGATGAGTGGCAAATAGATCTACATGAGGAGTGAACCACTTGTGACAGATCTGTTTGAACACCTGCAGATACACTGACCATTCTGTTGAATGAACTTGATTCAACCTGGACAGAAGGTCGGCCATCACATTCAGACACCCTGGAATGTGTGGCTTTTAAGGTTATCTGGTAATGATGGCACCAGGTCATGATCTTCCACAAGAGAGCGCACATCTCCGCCGAGTGGGTTTCTCCTTGTTTATGTAGGCTACTACTGTTGAATTGTCCGTAGCAACCAACACTGTTTGGTTTTGGCACTGGTCCTTGAAACTTTGAAGGGCTAGAGAAACCGCCTTCAGCTCTAGAACATTTATGTGTAGCCTTTTTCCCCTGTATGACCACAGACCCTTTGTAGAGGCTTGCTCTAAGTGATCACCCCAGCCTTCGTTTGAGGCGTCTGTAAAGAGTTGGATACTGTGGTCTTTGGGATGAAGGTCTGCACCTTTCATCATGTTTGTGGGATTCTGCCACCCTGTGGTTGGAAAATTTCAACAAAATCGCTCTATCTCGCACGTTTAAGGAGATAGAAGCAAATTTGTGTTTTGCATTTTTGGCAAAAATTTGAAAATTCTAAATGGCCGCCATTTTTGGAGAGAGAAATTTTTTTTGAAAATTGCCAAAAGTACATTGCTTAGATACCCTGTGGGTGGAAAATTTCAATGAAATCACTCTATCTCGCACGGTTAAGGAGATATAACCAAATTTGTGTTTTTCCATTTTTGACAAAAATTCAAAATGGCAGCCATTTTTGGGGAGAGGAAAATTTTTTGAAAATAGCCAATAGGATAACCTGTGGGTCGAAAATTTCAACGAAATTTCTCTATCTCACACGGTTAAGGAGATTAGCTACCTTACCTAACATGGGGTAACAACAGGATGGCAGCCAAGGACTGTAGTGGGTGTGGGTCTTGAGCCACCATTGCATAGGAGATGTCCCTTGCAATCTGGAAACACAGAAGACTCAGATGACAACCAGGACACTGATTTACAGGCGAGTCATTTACACAACTCTGATTCACATGTATCTGATCATCAGACGAAGGGCTCAACTAGACAAGTAAGTGGCAGTGGTCTGTTTGATAGTACCTCTTCAGATCCGACTCAGAAATCTGTTAGTACTGAAATTGTGTTACTGAGAGAGTTAAAAAATATCAGTAAAAGATTTAACAGTTTAGAAGAGCAAGCAGCTAAAGACAGGCTCATGATAGCAGATATAGCCACCAAATTACAGGCTCAGGAAAGTCGGATTCAATCAGATCATGTAAATGTTGTTTATTCACCCAGAAGGGAACAGGTGAGACATTCTGTCAGTCATGCTTCAATGGACACTATTAATGGTTCCAGTGGTGTCATTCGACCAATAATCAATGGCTCACAGCAAAGGGGTGTCACTCAGATTCCTGGTCATAGTGTTATCAAGTTGAATGCTGTTAGAACTCCTAAGAATGTGCAGATGCCATCACATAACAACACTTTTGTCTCGTCAGTAAATGGTACCTTTCCATTGCCTTCTGTTTCATATCCTCAGTTACAGGTTCCAGGAGGGGCAGCAGCAGCCACGGCAGGGAATGCACAGCAGCCAACCGCCAGTGCTCACACCAGGCCACTGCCACTTGTATCTGATATATGTTATTCCCTAGGTCAGGAACAGATCTCTGGTGCTTCTCATTTACTTTCTACAGGTACCCAGATACTGACCAATCAGGTACCACAACTAACGACTCAGGCTCAGCACTCCTTGGGACAACTGGCCACAACTGCTTCGAGTCAGCAGCCT
Organism: Sabellastarte sp. h YS-2021; assembly: GCA_964017235.1. NCBI lineage: Eukaryota > Metazoa > Annelida > Polychaeta > Sabellida > Sabellidae > Sabellastarte > Sabellastarte sp. h YS-2021. The sequence continues at coordinate 147,889,211 of OZ024928.1, forward strand.
ACTGGTGTGACAGAAGAAGAAGACACGCTTATACCTTCCTTGCAGGCACTGAAGAATTCTCAAGCAATACATCACAAGGTCAACAGACGTTATCAAGAACTAGAAGATGCAGTTCAGGTTTCACCAGGTAACCTCAATATTTTATTAGAGACTATACAGAAAAAGGTTCACGAAGAGGCTAAACAGAAACCTAAATGGCCACAAGATTTAGCCTTTGTAGGCAGCTTGCGTAAACGCCCATCCTATGACCAGCTTACCACTTGCCAGTGGATGTTGGGCTTTCTCAGAATACGCCAAGAGGAGCAGGACGCCACCATTAGAGAGAATATGGTAGAGTACTTAACTGAACTTTTACAAGACGCATGTGATTACAGTTGGGAATCAGCTAAGGGTGCCCACAGTGTCTTATTACACCGCATGCAAGATGGTGTAGTTAATTTGAGTAATCTGAAAGAGGTCAACAAAATTCGGAAACGGTATGCTCAAACATCTTCTGCTCACCAGGGTGTAGTTCGGGAAAGATCCAAGATCACAAAAGTAGTGTCTTGTTTTAAATATAACAAATGTTCTTGTCCACGCAATACTGATCATGAGTGGCAGAACATGCTACTCAAACATAGTTGCCAACATTGTTTCTCTACTTTTAATAGACATGAAATGCATACCAAAAAGAATGCACAAAAGCTCCAAAAAACTAATCAAAGCTGCTCATGGTTTCACTGTAAATAGGTTTGTTTACAATTCTAAGGTAGATAGCAATTTAAAGAGCTTATGCAGGCAATTGGATCGTGTTAGGAGCAACAATGTTGGTAAACTAGAACCTAGAAGTTCACATAGGTCAGGTTTTGTGAAAACTAGAATGTTTCATAACAGTAATGTTCACACCACTATTGGTAAACAACAGGGGCATACACAGCCCTCTGTTTGCTTAGGTAGGCAAATTGATGCTAATTTGAATCCTTCTGTTGATACAAATCGCTATGCCATATTAGGGGATTTAGATGAGAATGAAATTCAACAGTTACTTTGGCAGGGTTCATCTAGAGGAGGTAAGTCAAACCATAGTGGTGTGAACACAAGCAATAATAGAAAGGGTGGTCATATGTTAAAAAATGATGATATAAAAGTGCAAGAAAAAATGGGTGTGCTCAAGTTAGGTGTTTGGAACCTAGAATCACACAGAATCAGTGTAACAAAGTACATGATTTATTACAGAATTGTGACAGTACAGAGGTTTCACCCTCTAGAGACTTAATCACTTGCCTACAGAGTATTGGTTGTTTGGAGTATTGTAACAGTAGGGGCGTTGCAATACATAAAAATAATCAAGCACTCGGAGACAACAATCACCTAGTGTGGATGCTTTGGCTTTGGCATGTGAAGGGTCATGTGAAGCATGTGTTTCACATGAAGAGAAATGTGAAAGCATTGTGTGTGACAGTAATGGCCAAGCAGAGATTTCACATGCAGGTCGTGAATCAGGTAGTACAAACCCTGATAGGTTTCATATCTTTAATTCGTATGCAAACCCAGATTTGACAAAATCACAGCATATAATAGAGTTTACAAAAATGGGCAAGAATACCATTAAGAAGATTAATGTACAATCAATTACAGACAAATGTACAGATTTAAGACTATGCTTAGAGCAACAAAAGAATGCCTTAGGCTTTCTTCCCATTAATGATTGAGTCAAAATTGTGTTGCAGATACATTGTCTCGCTTATGTAAAGATGCAAGCAAGAAAATTGCATTGAGTGCCTTAATACGAGACCCTATATGGTACCACATTGATCAGAATTATTTTGATATTAATTATAATATATAATTTTCTTCTTGTTTTTAGATTCTTGCCCCGCCACCCTTTCTTCAGCCCTACTCACCAGAATCTCTCATAGACTTACCCATGCATATAGATCTAAAACATGGGCCTCTTACAAGAGCATGTTCATAACCTTCCTGGCCTTCTGTGAGTTTGTGGCAAGAGACTTCAGGATCTTACAAGTGAACACAGTGCTCATGTTCATTGAGTTCCTCACCTACAGTGGCCTCAAGCAAGCCTCCATTCTGAACTACATCTCGGCTATCAAATCACAGATGAAATGGTTTGAAATCCCAGTCAGTGTTTTTGACCATTTGAAGGTCAAACTCTGTTAAAAGCTGTACATGTTACCATCAGAAATCCTCCAAAATTCAAGGGTATTTTTGACATTCCTTCACTTATCCACATTATTAACCTTTGTGATTTATTCCCCCATCCCCTTGTGTTCAAAACCCTTTATTTATTTGCCTTTTTTGTTTTTTTTAGAATTTCGAATTTGCTCGCCCCCTCTAGATTCACTTTTGATATCAAAAAACAGCTTTGCAGGGGTGACGTCCTAGTTAATGGCAACAGTCTAATTGTGTTAGTAAAATGGAGCAAAACATTGCAGGCCTCTAACCAAGGCTTGTTTATTATATTGCCAAAGTTAAATAATCTCTTATTATGTCCCTTTGTAAACTTTAAGAAAATGCATCACTCATATCCAATGTCGGAAAATCAACCTCTGTTCTGCATTGATAATTTGCCCATCACTCAGGTTAAGGCACGGTCACACTTAAAGAAAATTTTGCATCTCATGGGTTTGGACCCCAGTTATCACAACTTTCACACGTTTAGAAGGTCAGGTGCGACTCTGGCATTCAATCAGAACATTGACCTTCAAAGAATAAAAGACCATGGTACCTGGTCTTCTGGGGCCGATTTCACGAATGAACTTAAGCCTGGTTTTGGGCTTAAGTTTAGGACTTTGGTCTTAAATTCTGTCAAAAATGTGCTAAGTCAGTGGGCTTAGACTTAATGGATTTCACAAAGGGGCTAAGTCCATGGATTTGCTAAGTCAGTGGACTTAGATTTAAGTCTGGTTAGTAGTGGGCTTAAATTTTGTAAAGAGGACTTAAATATGGCCGCCATAAACTTTTCTCCACTTCAAAATTTGAAATGGCTGAAAATAAAGTATAATTACACAGAACACCTCATTAAAGTGGTCTTTTGGAAGTTTATATGTGGCAACAAGGTTTTCCATTTCAAAACAGCCCTTTTCCTTAGATAAAATACATCAAATGAATGATATATATGGCACCAATATTATATTTTGAATAGATATAAAAGGTCACATGATGCAGAAAACCACTGTGGTTATTTGATAAGCTTGGACTTAGCTAAGTCACCTTTGTGAAATCCATTTTAAGTCCCAGACCTAGTTAAGACCAAAGTCTTAGATTTAAGTCCCTGACTTAGCCAATAAAGGGACTTAGTTTAAGTCCTTTAGTGAAATCGGCCCCAGACTCTGTCTACACTTACATTGTTGCTGATCCATTGCATGCCAATGGGGTGGCAAAAGCATTTAAGAAAATATTTGCAAACTAGTATGTTTTAGGGTTCTGTCCCGTAATGTGTTTCATCTTGTGAGTTTGCTTGTTTTTGCTACACCTACTATTGTTTGGGTGTTTGGTGGGTTATTTTTCAGTCACGGTTTGCTGATACATGTAAAGTTACTTAAATATCTGTTTCACACTCTTAAGAGGTTCTTAAGATAATGTTGTGACATGAGCATCTGGTAGCATGATGTATATGAGTGCATTATTAAATAGGTGTATTTGACCCTACAAGGGAGCTTTATGATTACCTTATAATGCCTGTGTCCAATCATCTGTGATGGAATTGGTTTTATTATCTCCCGCCGGGCTTTAGCCCGGGAGGGAGATTATGAAATGATGCCTGTGTGTGCGTGCGTGCGTGTGTGCGTGCGTTAGTCACGCAGATTCCTCCAAAACTACTACAGCTACAGATTTTTTGTAAATTAATTGTCCCAATGAATTTTCACGCCCTCGAAATTTTTTTTTGTTTTATGGACTTAGGCCTAAAGATAACTGAGTAATAGCTATCTTAGCTACTTGGAGTAAAGGGCTCATAACTCAAAAACTATTGCAGTTACAACTTTTTCTTCAAATATGTTGTTCAGCTACTTTGTCCTTAGCTATAAGATGGTACATAGTTTGGGGTCCCATTGCATGCCATAAGTGAGTAATAGCTATTTTCTCATTTGTAGCTAAATAACAAAAGGAGTAAATGTCAAATATCTTCCAAAGTATTAGAGTTACAGAAATCTTTTCAAATATGTTGTTCATCTACTTTTTGGTAAGCCATCACATAGTAAAGTTTCAGACCTGTTGCACCTTGGATAGCTGAGTAATAGCTACTTTGAAATTCTGACTGTTGAGTAAAGCCATTGTAACTCCAAAACTATTGCAGTTAGAGTGTTTGCCTAAAATATGTTGTTCAGCTACTTTGTCCTTAGCTATAAGATGGTACATAGTTTGGGGTTCTATTGCATGCCATAAGTGAGTAATAGCTATTTTCTCATTTGTAGCTAAATAACAAAAGAAGTAAATGCCAAGTATCTTCAAAAGTATTACAGTTACAGAAATCTTTTCAAATATGTTATTCATCTACTTTTGGGTAAGCTATCACATAATAAAGTTTCAGACCTGTTGCACCGTGGATAGCTGAGTAATAGCTACTTTCAAATTCCGACTGTTGAGTAAAGCCATTGTATCTCCAAAACTATTGCAGTTAGAGTGTTTTCCTAAAATATGTTGTGCAGCTACTTTGTCATTAGCTATAAGATGGTACATACTTTGGGGTTCTATTGCATGCCATAAGTGAGTAATAGCTATTTTCTAATTTGTAGCTAAATAACAAAAGAAGTAAATGCCAAATATCTTCAAAAGTATTAGAGTTACAGAAATCTTTTCAAATATGTTATTCATCTACTTTTGGGTAAGCTATCACATAGTTAAGTTTCAGACCTGTTGCACCATGGATAGCTGAGTAATAGCTACTTTCAAATTCCGACTGTTGAGTAAAGCCATTGTATCGATCTCCAAAACTATTGCAGTTACAGTGTTTTCCTAAAATATGTTGTTCAGCTACTTTGTCATTAGCTATAAGATGGTACATAGTTTGGGGTTCTATTGCATGCCATAAGTGAGTAATAGCTATTTTCTCATTTGTAGCTAAATAACAAAAGAAGTAAATGTCAAATATCTTCAAAAGTATTAAAGTTAGTGAAATCTTTTCAAATATGTTGTCCATCTACTTTTTGGTAAGCTATCACATAGTAAAGTTTCAGACCTGTTGAACCTTTGATAGCTGAGTAATAGCTACTTTCAAATTCCGACGGTTGAGTAAAGCCACTGTAACTCCAAAACTATTGCAGTTAGAGTGTTTTCCTAAAATATGTTGTTCAGCTACTTTGTCCTTAGCTATAAGATGGTACATAGTTTGGGGTTCTATTGCATGCCATAAGTGAGTAATAGCTATTTTCTCATTTGTAGCTAAATAACAAAAGAAGTAAATGTCAAATATCTTCAAAAGTATTAAAGTTAGGGAAATCTTTTCAAATATGTTGTCCATCTACTTTTTGGTAAGCTATTACATAGTAAAGTTTCAGACCTGTTGAACCTTTGATAGCTGAGTCATAGCTACTTTCAAATTCCGACTGTTGAGTAAAGCCATTGTATCTCCAAAACTATTGCAGTTAGAGTGTTTTCCTAAAATATGTTGTTCAGCTACTTTGTCCTTAGCTATAAGATGGTACATAGTTTGGGGTTCTATTGCGTGCCATAAGTGAGTAATAGCTATTTTCTCATTTGTAGCTAAATAACAAAAGAAGTAAATGTCAAATATCTTCAAAAGTATTAAAGTTAGGGAAATCTTTTCAAATATGTTGTCCATCTACTTTTTGGTAAGCTATCACATAGTAAAGTTTCAGACCTGTTGAATCTTTGATAGCTGAGTAATAGCTACTTTGAAATTCTGATTGTTGAGTAAAGCCATTGTAACTCCAAAACTATTGCAGTTAGAGTGTTTGCCTAAAATATGTTGTTCAGCTACTTTGTCCTTAGCTATAAGATGGTACATAGTTTGGGGTTCTATTGCATGCCATAAGTGAGTAATAGCTATTTTCTCATTTGTAGCTAATTGAGAGCTTTCACTTGGTGAAGTTTCAGACCCTTAGCTAATTACTCACCTACTCAAAATGAGTAAATGCGAATTATCTCTAAAAGCATTGCAGATAGCCAATTTTTCTCAACTCATTCACCTACTTTTGGAAGAGCTTTCACATGGTCAAGTTTCAGACCCGTAGCTAATTACTCAAAATGAGTAAATGCTAATTATCTCTAAAAGTATTGCAGATAGCCAATTTTTCTCAAATAACTCATTCACCTACTTTTGGGAGAGCTTTCACTTGGTCAAGTTTCAGACCCATAGCTAATTACTCACCTACTCAAAATGAGTAAATGCGAATTATCTCTAAAAGTATTGCAGATAGCCAATTTTTCTCAAATAACTCATTCACCTACTTTTGAGAGAGCTTTCACTTGGTGAAGTTTCAGACCTGTAGCTAATTATTCACCTACTCAAAATGAGTAAATGCAAATTATCTGTAAAAGTATTGCAGATAGCCAATTTTTCTCAAATAACTCATTCACCTACTTTTGGAAGAGCTTTCACTTGGTGAAGTTTCAGACCCGTAGCTAATTACTCACCTGCTCAAAACGAGTAAATGCGAATCATCTCTAAAAGTGTTGCAGATAGCCAATTTTTCTCAAATAACTCATTCACCTACTTTTGAGAGAGCTTTCACTTGGTGAAGTTTCAGACCTGTAGCTAATTATTCACCTACTCAAAATGAGTAAATGCTAATTATCTCTAAAAGTATTGCAGATAGCCAATTTTTCTCAAATAACTCATTCACCTACTTTTGAGAGAGCTTTCACTTCGTGAAGTTTCAGACCCGTAGCTAATTATTCACCTGCTGAAAATGAGTAAATGCTAATTATCTCTAAAAGTATTGCAGGTAGCCAATTTTTCTCAAATAACTCCTTCAGGTACTTTTGGAAGAGCTTTCACATGGTGAAGTTTCAGATCCGTAGCTAATTACTCACCTACTCAAAATGAGTAAATGCGAATTATCTCTAAAATTATTGCAGATAGACAACTTTTCTCAAATAACTCGTTCATCTACTTTTGGGAGAGCTTTCACTTGGTAAAGTTTCAGACCTGTAGCTAATTATTCACCTGCTGAAAATGAGTAAATGCTAATTATCTCTAAAAGTATTGCAGGTAGCCAATTTTTCTCAAATAACTCCTTCACATACTTTTGGAAGAGCTTTCACATGGTCAAGTTTCAGATCCATAGCTAATTACTCACCTACTCAAAATGAGTAAATACGAATTATCTCTAAAAGTATTGCAGATAGCCAATTTTCTCAGATAACTCATTCACCTACTTTTGGGAGAGCTTTCACATGGTGAAATTTCAGACCCATAGCTAATTACTCACCTACTCAAAATGAGTAAATGCTAATTATCTCTGAAAGTATTGCAGATAGCCAATTTTTCTCAAATAACTCATTCACCTACTATTGGGAGAGCTTTCACTTGGTGAAGTTTCAGACCCGTAGCTAATTGTTCACCTACTCAAAATGAGTAAATGCTAATTATCTCTAAAAGTATTGCGGATAGCCAATTTTTCTCATATAACTCATTCACCTACTTTTGGGAGAGCTTTCACTTGGTGAAGTTTCAGACCTGTAGCTAATTACTCACCTACTCAAAATGAGTAAATGCTAATTATCTCTAAAAGGATTGCAGATAGCCATTTTTTGTCAAATAACTCATTCACCTACTTTTAGGAGAGCTTTCACTTGGTGAAGTTTCAGACCCATAGCTAATTACTCACCTGCTCAAAATGAGTAAATGCTAATTATCTCTAAAAGTATTGCAGATAGCCAATTTTTCTCAAATAACTCATTCACCTACTTTTGGAAGAGCTTTCACATGGTGAAGTTTCAGCCCCATAGCTAATTACTCACCTGCTCAAAATGAGTAAATGCTAATTATCTCTAAAAGTATTGCAGATAGCCATTTTTTGTCAAATAACTCATTCACCTACTTTTAGGAGAGCTTTCACTTGGTGAAGTTTCAGACCCATAGCTAATTACTCACCTGCTCAAAATGAGTAAATGCTAATTATCTCTGAAAGTATTGCAGATAGCCAGTTTTTCTCAAATAACTCATTCACCTACTTTTGGGAGAGCTTTCACTTGGTCAAGTTTCAGACCCATAGCTAATTACTCACCTACTCAAAATGAGTAAATGCGAATTATCTCTAAAAGTATTGCAGATAGCCAATTTTTCTCAAATAACTCATTCACCTACTTTTGAGAGAGCTTTCACTTGGTGAAGTTTCAGACCTGTAGCTAATTATTCACCTACTCAAAATGAGTAAATGCAAATTATCTGTAAAAGTATTGCAGATAGCCAATTTTTCTCAAATAACTCATTCACCTACTTTTGGAAGAGCTTTCACTTGGTGAAGTTTCAGACCCGTAGCTAATTACTCACCTGCTCAAAATGAGTAAATGCGAATCATCTCTAAAAGTGTTGCAGATAGCCAATTTTTCTCAAATAACTCATTCACCTACTTTTGAGAGAGCTTTCACTTGGTGAAGTTTCAGACCTGTAGCTAATTATTCACCTACTCAAAATGAGTAAATGCTAATTATCTCTAAAAGTATTGCAGATAGCCAATTTTTCTCAAATAACTCATTCACCTACTTTTGAGAGAGCTTTCACTTCGTGAAGTTTCAGACCCGTAGCTAATTATTCACCTGCTGAAAATGAGTAAATGCTAATTATCTCTAAAAGTATTGCAGGTAGCCAATTTTTCTCAAATAACTCCTTCAGGTACTTTTGGAAGAGCTTTCACATGGTGAAGTTTCAGATCCGTAGCTAATTACTCACCTACTCAAAATGAGTAAATGCGAATTATCTCTAAAATTATTGCAGATAGACAACTTTTCTCAAATAACTCGTTCATCTACTTTTGGGAGAGCTTTCACTTGGTAAAGTTTCAGACCTGTAGCTAATTATTCACCTGCTGAAAATGAGTAAATGCTAATTATCTCTAAAAGTATTGCAGGTAGCCAATTTTTCTCAAATAACTCCTTCACATACTTTTGGAAGAGCTTTCACATGGTCAAGTTTCAGATCCATAGCTAATTACTCACCTACTCAAAATGAGTAAATACGAATTATCTCTAAAAGTATTGCAGATAGCCAATTTTCTCAGATAACTCATTCACCTACTTTTGGGAGAGCTTTCACATGGTGAAATTTCAGACCCATAGCTAATTACTCACCTACTCAAAATGAGTAAATGCTAATTATCTCTAAAAGTATTGCAGATAGCCAATTTTTCTCAAATAACTCATTCACCTACTATTGGGAGAGCTTTCACTTGGTGAAGTTTCAGACCCGTAGCTAATTGTTCACCTACTCAAAATGAGTAAATGCTAATTATCTCTAAAAGTATTGCGGATAGCCAATTTTTCTCATATAACTCATTCACCTACTTTTGGGAGAGCTTTCACTTGGTGAAGTTTCAGACCTGTAGCTAATTACTCACCTACTCAAAATGAGTAAATGCTAATTATCTCTAAAAGGATTGCAGATAGCCATTTTTTGTCAAATAACTCATTCACCTACTTTTAGGAGAGCTTTCACTTGGTGAAGTTTCAGACCCATAGCTAATTACTCACCTGCTCAAAATGAGTAAATGCTAATTATCTCTAAAAGTATTGCAGATAGCCAATTTTTCTCAAATAACTCATTCACCTACTTTTGGAAGAGCTTTCACATGGTGAAGTTTCAGCCCCATAGCTAATTACTCACCTGCTCAAAATGAGTAAATGCTAATTATCTCTAAAAGTATTGCAGATAGCCATTTTTTGTCAAATAACTCATTCACCTACTTTTAGGAGAGCTTTCACTTGGTGAAGTTTCAGACCCATAGCTAATTACTCACCTGCTCAAAATGAGTAAATGCTAATTATCTCTAAAAGTATTGCAGATAGCCAATTTTTCTCAAATAACTCATTCACCTACTTTTGGGAGAGCTTTCACTTGGTCAAGTTTCAGACCCATAGCTAATTACTCACCTACTCAAAATGAGTAAATGCGAATTATCTCTAAAAGTATTGCAGATAGCCAATTTTTCTCAAATAACTCATTCACCTACTTTTGAGAGAGCTTTCACTTGGTGAAGTTTCAGACCTGTAGCTAATTATTCACCTACTCAAAATGAGTAAATGCAAATTATCTGTAAAAGTATTGCAGATAGCCAATTTTTCTCAAATAACTCATTCACCTACTTTTGGAAGAGCTTTCACTTGGTGAAGTTTCAGACCCGTAGCTAATTACTCACCTGCTCAAAATGAGTAAATGCGAATCATCTCTAAAAGTGTTGCAGATAGCCAATTTTTCTCAAATAACTCATTCACCTACTTTTGAGAGAGCTTTCACTTGGTGAAGTTTCAGACCTGTAGCTAATTATTCACCTACTCAAAATGAGTAAATGCTAATTATCTCTAAAAGTATTGCAGATAGCCAATTTTTCTCAAATAACTCATTCACCTACTTTTGAGAGAGCTTTCACTTCGTGAAGTTTCAGACCCGTAGCTAATTATTCACCTGCTGAAAATGAGTAAATGCTAATTATCTCTAAAAGTATTGCAGGTAGCCAATTTTTCTCAAATAACTCCTTCAGGTACTTTTGGAAGAGCTTTCACATGGTGAAGTTTCAGATCCGTAGCTAATTACTCACCTACTCAAAATGAGTAAATGCGAATTATCTCTAAAATTATTGCAGATAGACAACTTTTCTCAAATAACTCGTTCATCTACTTTTGGGAGAGCTTTCACTTGGTAAAGTTTCAGACCTGTAGCTAATTATTCACCTGCTGAAAATGAGTAAATGCTAATTATCTCTAAAAGTATTGCAGGTAGCCAATTTTTCTCAAATAACTCCTTCACATACTTTTGGAAGAGCTTTCACATGGTCAAGTTTCAGATCCATAGCTAATTACTCACCTACTCAAAATGAGTAAATACGAATTATCTCTAAAAGTATTGCAGATAGCCAATTTTCTCAGATAACTCATTCACCTACTTTTGGGAGAGCTTTCACATGGTGAAATTTCAGACCCATAGCTAATTACTCACCTACTCAAAATGAGTAAATGCTAATTATCTCTAAAAGTATTGCAGATAGCCAATTTTTCTCAAATAACTCATTCACCTACTATTGGGAGAGCTTTCACTTGGTGAAGTTTCAGACCCGTAGCTAATTACTCACCTGCTCAAAATGAGTAAATGCGAATCATCTCTAAAAGTGTTGCAGATAGCCAATTTTTCTCAAATAACTCATTCACCTACTTTTGAGAGAGCTTTCACTTGGTGAAGTTTCAGACCTGTAGCTAATTATTCACCTACTCAAAATGAGTAAATGCTAATTATCTCTAAAAGTATTGCAGATAGCCAATTTTTCTCAAATAACTCATTCACCTACTTTTGAGAGAGCTTTCACTTCGTGAAGTTTCAGACCCGTAGCTAATTATTCACCTGCTGAAAATGAGTAAATGCTAATTATCTCTAAAAGTATTGCAGGTAGCCAATTTTTCTCAAATAACTCCTTCAGGTACTTTTGGAAGAGCTTTCACATGGTGAAGTTTCAGATCCGTAGCTAATTACTCACCTACTCAAAATGAGTAAATGCGAATTATCTCTAAAATTATTGCAGATAGACAACTTTTCTCAAATAACTCGTTCATCTACTTTTGGGAGAGCTTTCACTTGGTAAAGTTTCAGACCTGTAGCTAATTATTCACCTGCTGAAAATGAGTAAATGCTAATTATCTCTAAAAGTATTGCAGGTAGCCAATTTTTCTCAAATAACTCCTTCACATACTTTTGGAAGAGCTTTCACATGGTCAAGTTTCAGATCCATAGCTAATTACTCACCTACTCAAAATGAGTAAATACGAATTATCTCTAAAAGTATTGCAGATAGCCAATTTTCTCAGATAACTCATTCACCTACTTTTGGGAGAGCTTTCACATGGTGAAATTTCAGACCCATAGCTAATTACTCACCTACTCAAAATGAGTAAATGCTAATTATCTCTAAAAGTATTGCAGATAGCCAATTTTTCTCAAATAACTCATTCACCTACTATTGGGAGAGCTTTCACTTGGTGAAGTTTCAGACCCGTAGCTAATTGTTCACCTACTCAAAATGAGTAAATGCTAATTATCTCTAAAAGTATTGCGGATAGCCAATTTTTCTCATATAACTCATTCACCTACTTTTGGGAGAGCTTTCACTTGGTGAAGTTTCAGACCTGTAGCTAATTACTCACCTACTCAAAATGAGTAAATGCTAATTATCTCTAAAAGGATTGCAGATAGCCATTTTTTGTCAAATAACTCATTCACCTACTTTTAGGAGAGCTTTCACTTGGTGAAGTTTCAGACCCATAGCTAATTACTCACCTGCTCAAAATGAGTAAATGCTAATTATCTCTAAAAGTATTGCAGATAGCCAATTTTTCTCAAATAACTCATTCACCTACTTTTGGAAGAGCTTTCACATGGTGAAGTTTCAGCCCCATAGCTAATTACTCACCTGCTCAAAATGAGTAAATGCTAATTATCTCTAAAAGTATTGCAGATAGCCATTTTTTGTCAAATAACTCATTCACCTACTTTTAGGAGAGCTTTCACTTGGTGAAGTTTCAGACCCATAGCTAATTACTCACCTGCTCAAAATGAGTAAATGCTAATTATCTCTAAAAGTATTGCAGATAGCCAATTTTTCTCAAATAACTCATTCACCTACTTTTGGGAGAGCTTTCACTTGGTCAAGTTTCAGACCCATAGCTAATTACTCACCTACTCAAAATGAGTAAATGCGAATTATCTCTAAAAGTATTGCAGATAGCCAATTTTTCTCAAATAACTCATTCACCTACTTTTGAGAGAGCTTTCACTTGGTGAAGTTTCAGACCTGTAGCTAATTATTCACCTACTCAAAATGAGTAAATGCAAATTATCTGTAAAAGTATTGCAGATAGCCAATTTTTCTCAAATAACTCATTCACCTACTTTTGGAAGAGCTTTCACTTGGTGAAGTTTCAGACCCGTAGCTAATTACTCACCTGCTCAAAATGAGTAAATGCGAATCATCTCTAAAAGTGTTGCAGATAGCCAATTTTTCTCAAATAACTCATTCACCTACTTTTGAGAGAGCTTTCACTTGGTGAAGTTTCAGACCTGTAGCTAATTATTCACCTACTCAAAATGAGTAAATGCTAATTATCTCTAAAAGTATTGCAGATAGCCAATTTTTCTCAAATAACTCATTCACCTACTTTTGAGAGAGCTTTCACTTCGTGAAGTTTCAGACCCGTAGCTAATTATTCACCTGCTGAAAATGAGTAAATGCTAATTATCTCTAAAAGTATTGCAGGTAGCCAATTTTTCTCAAATAACTCCTTCAGGTACTTTTGGAAGAGCTTTCACATGGTGAAGTTTCAGATCCGTAGCTAATTACTCACCTACTCAAAATGAGTAAATGCGAATTATCTCTAAAATTATTGCAGATAGACAACTTTTCTCAAATAACTCGTTCATCTACTTTTGGGAGAGCTTTCACTTGGTAAAGTTTCAGACCTGTAGCTAATTATTCACCTGCTGAAAATGAGTAAATGCTAATTATCTCTAAAAGTATTGCAGGTAGCCAATTTTTCTCAAATAACTCCTTCACATACTTTTGGAAGAGCTTTCACATGGTCAAGTTTCAGATCCATAGCTAATTACTCACCTACTCAAAATGAGTAAATACGAATTATCTCTAAAAGTATTGCAGATAGCCAATTTTCTCAGATAACTCATTCACCTACTTTTGGGAGAGCTTTCACATGGTGAAATTTCAGACCCATAGCTAATTACTCACCTACTCAAAATGAGTAAATGCTAATTATCTCTAAAAGTATTGCAGATAGCCAATTTTTCTCAAATAACTCATTCACCTACTATTGGGAGAGCTTTCACTTGGTGAAGTTTCAGACCCGTAGCTAATTGTTCACCTACTCAAAATGAGTAAATGCTAATTATCTCTAAAAGTATTGCGGATAGCCAATTTTTCTCATATAACTCATTCACCTACTTTTGGGAGAGCTTTCACTTGGTGAAGTTTCAGACCTGTAGCTAATTACTCACCTACTCAAAATGAGTAAATGCTAATTATCTCTAAAAGGATTGCAGATAGCCATTTTTTGTCAAATAACTCATTCACCTACTTTTAGGAGAGCTTTCACTTGGTGAAGTTTCAGACCCATAGCTAATTACTCACCTGCTCAAAATGAGTAAATGCTAATTATCTCTAAAAGTATTGCAGATAGCCAATTTTTCTCAAATAACTCATTCACCTACTTTTGGAAGAGCTTTCACATGGTGAAGTTTCAGCCCCATAGCTAATTACTCACCTGCTCAAAATGAGTAAATGCTAATTATCTCTAAAAGTATTGCAGATAGCCAATTTTTCTCAAATAACTCATTCATCTACTATTGGGAGAGCTATCACTTGGTGAAGTTTCAGACCCGTAGCTAATTATTCACCTACTCAAAATCAGTAAATGCTAATTATCCCTAGAAGTATTGCGGATAGCCTTCACATGGTGAAGTTCCAGACCCGTAGGTAATTACTCACCTACTCAAAATGAGTGAATGATAATTATCTCTAAAAGTATTGCAGATAGCCAATTTTTCTCAAATAAGTCATTCACCTACTTTTGGGACAGCTTTCACTTGGTGAAGTTTCAGACCTGTAGCTAATTACTCACCTACTCAAAATAAGTAAATGCCTATTATCACTAAAAGTATTGCGGATAGCCAGTATTTCTCAAATAACTCATTCACCTACATTTTGGAGAAGTTTCACATGCTTAAGTTTTTCTATGAATTTTTAAAATAAATTTTAATACATTAAAATTAATTAAATCATGCACTAAATCAATTATAACTTGAAAAGTACTGCATTTAGAGCACTTTGTGCAAATATGTTATGCAGCTACTTTTGGGTCAGCTATAACATAGTAAAATTTCAGACCTGTAGCTCATGGCATAGCTGAATAATAACTACTTTTAGGTTATCACTGTTGGGTAAATCACTTATAACTTGAAAACTTTTGCATTCACATTATTTAGTTTCGGTATGTTATTCACCTATTTTGAGGCAGCTATAACATAGTAAAATTCCAGACCTGTGGCTCATTGCATAGCGGAGTAATAGCTACTTTGAAGTTCTTACTCAACACTAAATCATTTATAACTTGAAAAGTATTACATTTAGAGCATTTTGTTAAAATATGTCATTCACCTACTTTTTCCATAGCAACAACATGGTGAGTAACTTGGGTGTCTATCTGAATAGCTAAGTGAGTAATAGCTACTTTTGGGCTTTTCACTAACTTCCGTCATGAGTAAAATCACTTGTAACTTGAAAACTATTGCATTTAGAGAATTTTGTGCAAATATGTTATTCACCTACTTTTGGGTCAGCTATAACATACTAAAATTTCAGACCTCTAGCTCGTGCCATAGCTGAGTAATAGCTACTTTTGCCTTTGCCGGTGGATACATTTTGCATCTGGCCACAGATGCATCCTTGGTCTAGTCTCTAAAAGTACTACAGGTGGGCAATTTCTTCTAAATAAGTCATTCACCTACTTTTGGGTGATCTACCACATAGTGAAGTTGCAGAACTGTAGCTCTTTAGATGGCAGAGTAATAGCCACTAAAATAAGTAAATGTCTTGTATCTCTAAAAGTAGTACAGATAGGCTATTTCTTCTAAAGACGTGCTTTCCTACTTTGAGTTGATCTGCATAATGAAGTGGCAGAACTGTAGCTCTTTGGATGGCAAAGTAATAGCTACTAAAATGAGTAAATGCCTTTTGTCTTTAAAAGTATTGCAATCAAACATTAAACTTGTCACTTCTACATGTGCCTCCATCTCGCAGGAAAATTTATATTCCACTATCTTTAGGACATCTAATTTATACGGCGGGAGATAAATGCATGCGTCAGAATGCTTGTTGCCTTTTAGTCACATGACTTTGTACATAGTCTTACATGTGAAATGTTCAGTCAAACATTAACTATCTTGACTTATATAATTGTCAGTATTTATGTACATAGTATCTTCAGTATTTTGACTGCAAGTTATGTCATTTGTAATTTAAAACAGTTATTTTATTTGTTCTTAGTAATTTCTTATTGCGTTTATTTACATGTAACTATTTTATGTTGAAACATTAAGTAATATTAAATGAAATGATAGTAATCTCTTATTTGTGTAACTTTTAATACTGCAACATTTAGTAACAAGTAATTTCATGAGTTGCTTCACGTTGATATGTCGTAATAATTATAAATAGTTAAGGTCACCTCGTCCTAGAGGTCACCTAAATGCAACTCTTGTTATGTAGTTATAGAAATGTATGTATAACTAGAGGATCGCTCGCAAAAAAAAAAGATAATGTTTTTGCATAGCAAAAACAAAGCGTCCCGAAAAGGATATAAAGGTGAGTGCTAAAGTATTAAGAAAATGCTTCGTTTCTAGCCTTATACTGTTGTGGCAACCAAAGTCAGCGCAGTCTGCTCTATCTAGCACGGTTTTCAAGATATAAGCATTTTTGTGTTTTGCAAAAAATAAAAAAATTAAAAATGTCCGCTATAGTTGGCGAGACAAAAATATTTTGAAAATTGGCATGGCTACTCTGCAGAGATACCCAGCAGGTCCAAAATTTTGTTGGGTTTACTCCATATAGCACGGTTTTCGAGATATAAGCATTTTTGTGTTTTGCAAAAACTTTGAAAATTCAAAATGGCCACCATTTTTGGGGAGACAAAAATTTTTGTCAAGACCACTGCCGTGGTGTGTATCTCCCGCCGAGCATTAAAGCAGAATAAATAGCTTTTCCGAGATATTCACAATTTTTCATTTTCGTGTGTGAAAGGTCTTCCAAAAGTAGGTGAATGAGTTATTTGAGAAAAATTGGCTATCTGCAATACTATTAAGAGATAATTCACATTTACTCATTTTGAGTAGGTGAATAATTATCTATGGGTCTGAAACTTCACCAAGTGAAAGCTCTCCCACAAGTAGGTGAATGAGTTATTTGAGAAAAATTGGCTATCTGCAATACTTTTAGAGATAATTCGCATTTACTCATTTTGAGTAGGTGAGTAATTAGCTATGGGTCTGAAACTTCACCATGTGAAAGCTCTCCCACAAGTAGATGAATGAGTATTTGATAAAAATTGGGTATCCGCAATACTTTTACAGATAATTAGCATTTACTCATTTTGAGTAGGTGAATAAATAGCTATGGGTCTGAAACTTCACAGAGTGAAAGCTCTCCCAAAAGTAGGTGAATGAGTTATTTGAGAAAAATTGGCTATCTGCAATACTTTTAGAGATAATTTACATTTACTCATTTTGAGTAGGTGAATAATTAGCTATGGGTCTGAAACTTCACCAAGTGAAAGCTCTGCCAAAAGTAGGTGAAGGATTTATTTGAGAAAAATTGGCTATCTGCAATACTTTTAGAGATAATTCGCATTTACTCATTTTGAGTAGACGAGTAATTAGCTATGGGTCTGAAACTTCACCAAGTGAAAGCTCTCCCAAAAGTAGGTGAATGATTAATTTGAGAAAAATTGGCTATCTGCAATACTTTTAGAGATAATTCGCATTTACTCATTTTGAGTAGACGAGTAATTAGCTATGGGTCTGAAACTTCACCAAGTGAAAGCTCTCCCAAAAGTAGGTGAATGAGTTATTTGAGAAAAATTGGCTATCTGCAATACTTTTACAGATAATTCGCATTTACTCATTTTGAGTAGGTGAGTAATTAGCTATGGGTGTGAAACTTCACCAAGTGAAAGCTCTCCCAAAAGTAGGTGAATGATTAATTTGAGAAAAATTGGCTATCTGCAATACTTTTAGAGATAATTCGCATTTACTCATTTTGAGTAGGTGAGTAATTAGCTATGGGTCTGAAACTTCACCAAGTGAAAGCTCTCCCAAAAGTAGGTGAATGAGTTATTTGAGAAAAATTGGCTATCTGCAATACTTTTACAGATAATTCGCATTTACTCATTTTGAGTAGGTGAGTAATTAGCTATGGGTCTGAAACTTCACAGAGTGAAAGCTCTCCCAAAAGTAGGTGAATGAGTTATTTGAGAAAAATTGGCTATCTGCAATACTTTTAGAGATAATTCGCATTTACTCATTTTGAGTAGGTGAGTAATTAGCTATGGGTCTGAAACTTCACCAAGTGAAAGCTCTCCCAAAAGTAGGTGAATGATTAATTTGAGAAGAATTGGCTATCTGCAATACTTTTAGAGATAATTCACATTTACTCATTTTGAGTAGGTGAGTAATTAGCTATGGGTCTGAAACTTCACCAAGTGAAAGCTCTCTCAAAAGTAGGTGAATGAGTTATTTGAGAAAAATTGGCTATCTGCAATACTTTTAGAGATAATTCACATTTACTCATTTTGAGTAGGTGAGTAATTAGCTATGGGTCTGAAACTTCACCAAGTGAAAGCTCTCCCAAAAGTAGGTGAATGAGTTATTTGAGAAAAATTGGCTATCTGCAATACTTTTAGAGATAATTCGCATTTACTCATTTTGAGTAGGTGAGTAATTAGCTATGGGTCTGAAACTTCACCAAGTGAAAGCTCTCCCAAAAGTAGGTGAAAGAGTTATTTGAGAAAAATTGGCCATCTGCAATACTTTTAGAGATAATTCACATTTACTCATTTTGAGTAGGTGAGTAATTGGCTATGGGTCTGAAACTTCACCATGTGAAAGCTCTTCCAAAAGTAGGTGAATGAGTTATTTGAGAAAAATTGGCCATCTGCAATACTTTTAGAGGTAATTCGCATTTACTCTTTTTGAGTAGGTGAGCAATTAGCTATGGGTCTGAAACTTCACCAAGTGAAAGCTCTTTGGGATAGCTGCTCTGCAGAGATACCCTGAAGATAAAAAATTTTGTTGAAATCGCTCTATGTAGCACGGTTTTCGAAATATTAGCATTTTTGTGTTTTGCAATTTTTGCGCAAAAATTCGAAAATTCAAAATGGCCGCCATTTTTGGCAAGACAAAATTTTTTTGAAAATTGGCATGGCTACTCTCCATAGATACCCTGCGGGTCAAAAATTTCGTCGAAATCGCTCTATCTAGCACGGTTTTCGAGATATAAGCATTTTTGTGTTTTGCAATTTTGCGAAAAATTCGAAAATTCAAAATGGCCGCCATTTTTTGCGAGAAATTTTTTGTTTGAAAATTGGCAGCTAATCTGCAGAGATACCCTGCGGGTCAAAAATTTCGTCGAAATCGCTCTATCTAGCAGGGTTTTCGAGATATAAGCATTTTTATGTTTTGCAATTTTTGCGAAAAATTCGAAAATTCAAAATGGCCGCCATTTTTGGCGAGACAAAAATTTTTTGAAAATTGGGAAAAGTACTCTGCAGAGATATCCTGCGGGTCAACAATTTTGTCGAAATTGCTCTATCTAGCACGGTTTTTGAGATATAAGCATTTTTGTGTTTTGCAATTTTTGCGAAAAATTCGAAAATTCAAAATGGCCGCCATTTTTGGCGAGACAAAAATTTTTTCAAAATTGGGATAACTACTCTGCAGAGATACCCTGTGGCTCAAAAATTTCGTCGAAATCGCTCTATCTAGCACGGTTTTCGAGATATAAGCATTTTTGTGTTTTGCAATTTTTGCGAAAATTTCGAAAATTCAAAATGGCCGCCATTTTGGGCGAGACAAAAATTTTTTGAAAATTGGGAAAACTACTCCGCAGAGATACCCTGTGGGTCAAAAATTTCGTCGAAATCGCTCTATCTAGCACGGTTTTCGAGATATAAGCATTTTTGTGTTTTCCTTATTTGGAAAATTCGTAATAATTAATTAATCATTAATTACTCGGCCATTTCTTGACCAATCAATGCCAAAATCTAATGATTTCCAGATTTTAATAGAATGAATGTATTTGCCAAGTTTCAGGTGAATTGATAAAATTCCTTTCAAGTTATCATCCGGACAAGCTTCCCCATCGAAAAAAGACATTTTTGGTCATGTGACCTCTCTGATTGGTTGAAATGTCACTGCAGCATATTCAAAAAAATTCCCCAAGGCTACTGCCTAAACCTGCCAAATTTGAAAAGAATCCGCCTAACGGTTACAGAGTTATAAGGAAAACAAAATGCGGAGCCGGCGGAGCCGGCGGAGCCGGCGGAGCCGCCGGAGCCGGCGGAGCCGGCGGAGCCAGAAGCTCTCCCATACACAAACAAGCGTCCCTTGCGGGACGCTTAATTAACAATTACTAGCAATATTATAAATTAATAAAATAATTTTCCGCATTGCGGATTTTTACTAATGGTCTACCAACTATCAACTTACTGTTCCTCCATCTGTTAACTTGGCCTTGGGACTGAGAAGCAAATTTGTGTTTTTCCATTTTTGGCAAAAATTCGAAAACTCAAAATGGCCTCCATTTTGGGGGAGAGGAAAATTTTTTTTAAATTGCCAATAGTACATTTCTTAGATACCCTGTGGGTCAAAAATTTCGACGAAATCTCTCTATCTCGCACGGTTAACGAGATAGAAGCAAATTTGCGTTTTTCCATTTTTGGCAAAAGTTCAAAAATTCAAAATGGCCGCCATTTTGGGGAAGAGTAAAATTTTTTGAAAATTGTCAAAAGTACATTGCTTAGATACCCTGTGGGTGGAAAATTTCGACGAAATCGCTCTATCTCGCACGGTTAACGAGATAGAAGCAAATTTGTGTTTTTCCATTTTTGGCAAAAGTTCAAAAATTCAAAATGGCCGCCATTTTGGGGAAGAGTAAAATTTTTTGAAAATTGTCAAAAGTATATTGCTTTGATACCCTGTGGGTGGAAAATTTCGACGAAATTGCTCTATCTCGCACGGTTAAGGAGATAGAAGCAAATTTGTGTTTTTCCATTTTTGGCAAAAATTCGAAAATTCAAAATGGCCGCCATCTTTGGGGAAGAGGACATTTTTTAAAAATTGTCAATAGTACATTTCTTAGATACCCTGTGGGCTGAAAATTTCAACGAAATCGCTCTATCTCGCACGGTTAAGAATATAGAAGGAAATTTACATTTTTCCATTTTTGGCAAAAATTCAAAATGGCCGCCATTTTTGGGGGGAGTAAAATTTTTTGAAAATTGCCAAGAGTACATTGCTTAGATACCCTGTGGGTGGAAAATTTCGACGAAATCGTTGTATCACGCACGGTTTAGGAGATAGACATATTTATGTTTTTTGCTATGTAGCTATTACTCAGGAGGTTAAAGCTATTACCACCAACAACAATACCAAGCAAGCAATTGACGGTATAAACCTTCACACCAAATTTTAAAAAGATGAGTTAAATAGGTTTCCTTTAAAAGAGTTAAAACAGAAATGCAAGTCAGAGTAGGCTCAAAGTAGCAAAGCAGCTATTACTCAGATAGCTGCAAAGCTATCATCGACGAAAAGCTATCCTGGCCAAACTATTGACCCAATTATCCTTCACATAAATTTTTGTGAAGATAGAAAACATTGTTTTATTAAAATGTCCAGAAAAATTCAACTCAAAATAGCATAATAGCTATATAGCACAGTAGTTATTACTCAGTTAGCTATAAAGGTATTACCATCAAAAGCAATATGAAGCAAGCTACTGATCCAATAATCCTCCGTCCGAAATTATGTGAACATAGGTGAAATACTTTTCCTTCAAAATGCTTAAAATAAAAAAGCTACTCAAAGTAGCTAAGTAGCTATTACTCAGTCAGTTATATAGCTATTATCACTAAAAGCAATCCCAAGCAAGCTATTGACCTAACTATTGCTCATACAAATTTGGTAATGATATGTCAAATATTTTTCCTTAAAATGCCCGGAAACAAAAGAAGTACACAAAAGTAACTAAGTAGCTATTACTCAGTTAGCTATAGAGCTATCTTCACCAAAATCAATCCCATGCAAGCTATTAACCCAATCAACACCCATACCAAATTTGGTAAACATAGGATAAATACTTTTCCTTGAAATGACCGGAACCCAAGCATGACGGACGTTGGACGCCGGAAAAAGCAAAAATAATATGTCCACCCCACAGTGGGGTGGACATAATGACTGAGGAAATCTCCAGTGCTTCTTGAGGTGAAACTGAAAGGGTCTCATGTGAAGGCGTCCTTCCGGGACCATTTTCTCCGTTGAGGCAAGCAACCCAATTAGCGACATCAAATATCTTGCAGTCAAAACATGTTTTGACTTGAGTCGTAGGATAAAATCCTGAAGTGTGAGCCATCTCTCTTGAGTGGGTTTTACAAGGGCTGAATCTAGATGGTATTCGTAGCCCATGAACGAAAACACTTGAGCAGGTTTTAGTTTGGATTTCTCCTGATTTATTATCCACCCTAAGGACTGGGTTAGGTCTACCACTGTCTGAGTGTTCACTTGTGCTTCTTTCTCACACTGGGCTCTGATAAGCCAGTCGTCCCTTGTCAGGGCCATCAGCTTCACTTCTTTTACAATCATTGTAAAGAGCTGTGGGGCCGTGGCTAGCCCGAAAGGAAGGGAGGTTAACTGGAACACCTGTGACTTGTGGCATAACCTTAAGTACTTCCTTGAGTTTGAGGGATGGGGATGTGAAGGTAGGTGTCTGATAAGTCTATGAAAGATACCCATTCCCCTGGAATCAGAAAGGCCCTGATGGACTCTGATATCTCCATTTTGAACCTTTCTACAAGTAGGAAGGTGTTGAGGCTGCTTAGGTATATTACTGTCCTCCACCTTTGGTGAGGCTTGGCGACTAGAAACAGGCGACTGTAAAACCCGAGAGATTTTACATTTTACGAATTCCTGAGTTCTTGACGTCTAGAATCCCCTAGATGTGGTTGAAGGAGGGTCATCTCAGCCTCGCATCTTAGCAGGCCAGTATTACCCATGGTATACAGCTCCCTCTGTAGAATATGGTTTACAGATTTGCTTAGGCAGGCTAAGGCTCTCTGTTGAATAAGGATTCTCTTATCCATAATCTCAAAATATTTACAGGCGTGTTCATCGCCATGCCTGGCAGCTTTTTCAATATTTGCACCCTTCTGAATCTGGTTTTTAACCCTTTTAAAGGTAGCCTTAAGACTGTGCTGACACTTCTCCATAGTAGTGTTACAAGCGGAAGCAGTCTTTGCAAAAGTAGCTGTAAAGTTGATGGTAGAGATTCTGCCTAGCTTGGTGCTCAAGTTCCTTTAGAACTTGTAGGGGAACCTTGCCCAAAGGAGCCCCAGAGGGTTTAGGAGAAATATAGATCTTGGCAAAATCTGAATTAAGCTCCTGTAGTTTGTCCCCAAAACAAGTTGTCCCAACTTGCAATATTTTGCTGTTAAAGGCTGTGTGGTAAGAAGGTCTGCATTTCGATGATCTAGGCTTCTTAGAACTTGTTTGGTGGGGACATTTTTACAGCAATAAATCCGAGCAGTATGCAGCGGAACTCTCACAATGAAATATTTAAATAAATACTTATCCTGCACACTTCAAAGTTTATCAGAATAAGCTATGATACAAAATAAAAACAAATTGCTGAATGGTAACCCCCAGCAATACATATATTGTGAGAAAAAATTGAAATAAAGTAAGCTTATTTTAAACGCTTGCTAGTCACGCGGCCAACGAGAGAGAAGGGAGAATCGCGGGATTACACTCTCAGCATGGGATTCGGCCAGTACTAAATGTCTATTTTTCTTGGACGTTGTCCGGATGCATGCAGCCTCCGGAGAAAGCATTCAGTTCCACATGGTAAGCTACTGTAGCACAATAAATAGTTGTCTGGGCTATATCTCGGAAACTGTAAGGTGTAGGAAGTTGATACTTGGTAGGGAGATTGGTTAGGGGGTGTAGGTGTGCTATGTCATGGTGTGACCTTGAATTGACCTTTGACCTTGCCGTAGTGACCTTGACCTATAAAATCTTGTCTGGGCTATCTCGGAAATCATAAG
This sequence comes from Sabellastarte sp. h YS-2021, assembly GCA_964017235.1. Taxonomy (NCBI): domain Eukaryota; kingdom Metazoa; phylum Annelida; class Polychaeta; order Sabellida; family Sabellidae; genus Sabellastarte; species Sabellastarte sp. h YS-2021. Next base: position 147,913,250 of record OZ024928.1, read on the forward strand.
GTGTAGGAAGTTGTTACTTGACAGGGGGTTGAAGGTGTGCAATGTCATGGTGTAACCTTGATCTGACCTTTGACCTCATCATTGAGACCATGAGTTTTAAAATCTTGTCTGGGCAATTTCTTGGATTCCATAAGGTGTAGAAGGTTGATATTTGGTAGAGACATTGGTTAGGGGATGCAGGTGTGCATCGTGGTGTGACCTTTAACTTTGGCTCTTCCAAAGTGTGTTCACCTGCCATATTTGAAACATCTTTCTCTTATGACAAAGATATATGGATTGCTGCAACTGATTATTATATACACTTTTACATCATTGTGCCATTTCCATTGACAGCTACTAGTATTCTCCAATTAATAAATTTTACAGCTTCATAATTTTTACCCCACAGCCCTTAAGGGCTGTCGGGGTAGTTTTCACCCATGGGCGGGTGGCAGGAAAAAGTTTGTCTGGGCTGTATCTCAGAAACAGTAAGTTGTAGGAAGTTGATACTTGGTAGGGACATTGGTTAGGAGTTATAGGTGTGCAACGTCATGGTGTGACCTTAATTTGACCTTTGACCTTGTCATAGTGATGAGTTTTAAAATCTTGTCTGGGGTATTTTTTGGATTCCATAAGGTGTAGAAGGTAGACACTTGGTTGGGACATTGGGTAGGGGATGTAGGTGTGCTTCATGGTGTGACATTTAACTTTGGCTCTGGCACCGTGTTCACCTGCCATATTTGAGACATCTTTCTCTTATGACAAAGATATACTTTTACATAATTGTGGCATTTCCACTGACAGCTATTCTCCAATTAATAAATTTTACAGCTTCATAATTTTTAGTTTACTGATAAATGCTGTCATTTTGTTATTGCATTGTCTTGATTTTTTTTTGTCTTTGCAGATATTTTCTTTCTCTTAGACATTATTTTCTTGCGTATGGCCACAGATGTGTCCTTGGTCTACTAGTTATATATGGATTGTTGCAACTGATCATTTTTTTTGCACTTTTACATAATTGTGGTTTTTCCATTGACTATTTTCCAATTAATAAATTTTACAGCTTTATAATTTTTAGTTTATTGATTAATGCGGTCATCTTGCTGTTGAATGGTCTTGTTTTAATACTTTATCTTTACATACATTTTCTTTCTTAGATGTTTTCTAACATTATTTGGAGCTTTATATAACCGACGCCGCTCTAGTATTGAAATCTTTGTACTGTTTCACTACTTCTCATGGTCTTGAAAACCATTTCCCCAGGCTGTGGGGTACGGGCATTTCTGATGCCATTTTTAGTTTTCTGATTAATGCTGTCATCTTACAATTGAATCAACTTGTTTTAATACTTTATCTTTTCATACATTTTTCATTACATCTTTCCCTTAGATGTTATTTTCTCTACTTAAAAGATTATTTGGAGCTTTATATATAACTGACACTGCTCTGAAAGTATCCATATCTTTGTACTGTTTCGCTACATCTATATCTCATGTTGTTGAAAACTATTTCTGACGGGCATCTCAGATGCTATTTTTCAGCAGTTAGCAAAAGGAGTAAATGGCCGATATTTGGGGCTCATCCACTTTTTTGTAAACTAAAACTTTGGTCAGTAGTCGTCTAGACTACTGTAACTCCTTACTCTATGGGGTAAGCAAGTCCAACATAGCCAAACTACAGAGAGTCCAGAATGCTCTTTGTCGCATCATCTTCAGACTTGACAAAATGAGTCATGTTACACCCTTTTTGAAAAAACTCCACTGGCTCCCAATTCAACATCGCATCCTGTTTAAGTACAACCTCTTGGTATTCAAGGCTATTAATCTTTCACAGCCCCCGTATCTTTCAGCTTTAATAAGATCGAGCAATCTCACTCGTGGCAACAGGCTATCTATCTCCTCAACCCGCCCTAATAAGCACATAGGAAGGCGTGGCTTTGCAGTAGCTGCACCAGCCGAATGGAACAAGCTGCCACAGACTGTCAGATCTCAACAAACAATAGATGGTTTCAGAAGCCATCTAGACCTACTTGTTTAGGCTGGCATACCCCCCACCTTAGTTATACCCTGGCGGGCGCTTTTTAGATGTCGACCCATGCCTGTCCCTGGACTCTCCCTTCTTGGACTCCAGCGCATTAGAGGATTTGCATCAATTTTGCGCTATATAAATCCTACTATTATTATTAAACAGTTAACTTTCAAAGTTGTTAATGTAAGAGTAATAGCTACTTTCCATCAGTTACCATAAGGAGTATATGGCTCCCATCTTCACAAGTACTGCAGGTACACAATTTCTCTCATGGTGCTGTTCACTGAACCTTTTGTGAACCACAACACAGTAAAGTTTCTGACTAGTTGCTCAATACATAATCAGTATTAGCTGCTTACTCCCCTTTCAGCAGTTTAATGAAAAAAATGTCTTTTATCTAATTTATTATTGATCATAGGTTTGGGATTTGAAGAGTAATTATGGAAAATCATGTGGCTTGCAAATTTTGGTGGGATCAAATTTGAGCATTGACCCTTCAAGGTAATATGGGTTTGATACTTTCAATGCCCTGAATCTCCTTCATTATTTGTCCTACAGGTCTGGGATCTGAAGACAGCTTACAAAATACCATGTACCCTGAATCTTTTGATGGGTCTAACTTGACCTTTGACCCTTCTTTTCAGTTCAAATGATGTCACTGATACTTTTCAATGCACCTGTATCTCCTTTATTATTGGTCCCACAGGTTTGGGATGTGAAGACAGCTCACAGGAAACCATGTGCCCTGAATCTTTTGTTGGTTCTGCTTTGACTTTTGACGCTTCTTTTAAGGTCAAATGGGTTTGCTCAACACCATATTATACATTTTTACACAATTACTCCACAAATTTTTTGCTATTTGAATTTATTGGTGTTCACTGGCTTTACATGTTAGTTTAACAGATATCCTTCTTGGTGTACAGAAAACAACAGATGTGTTTTCTAGTCACAGTTAAAGTTCACTATTAAAAGTATAATAAAATGGTCCAACATTGTTGTAAGTTGATGTTCACATCTGTATTTCGAAAGTATTTGGTCTTTCTCATCAGAGGCTGGAGTATAGGTGGAACCCTTTCACTGAAGAACTTTTTCAGAAGTGCAATTGTACCACTGGGATGCACAGGTGCAAAACACTTTTTGGTGTTAAGGTGCAGATTTAGTGAAGTTAACTACTGGGCTCAAATTTTAATATTTTAGACTTGTGCCATTGGGAGAATATTGCATGCATGATTCATATTACATTAAGACCCATTGCCTCCTAATGACTTAAGCGGGTTAGGTATCCATGGAATCTATGTTACAGGTGTTAAGCAAACTCAACATCGTGAGATCTGTAATTAATCTTTCAGCCATAATAGGCCACTGGTAATATGTGTTACCACCCACTAAAAAGCTAATATCAGGATTCTTCAATATTAAAATTTAAACCTTATATTTTTAGGAGGTTGTGACAAAACTGCAAATGAAATACTCCAATTGTATTCCTGTATATATTTTTATTATCACCTACTTTACAAAGTGAAACAAAATAATTTTGACATGGAGCATCACCTTGTAAACAAACTCAAAATGTTCAGTGAATCCAATTGACTGACTGCATTGTTAATGATAACTAATAAACTTTACATTCAGACATTTACTGTTTTTCCAAAAAAAATGATTTACAACCAAACAAGACTGCAAACAAGGTTGTGTTTTTACTCTTTTCCCAATCAAATAGGCCCACTAACAGGCAGTGGGGTCAATGAAAATAAACCTATGTCATCAGTCACCAAGACCGTAACATATTCCTGCACATCTACAATTGATATGCTGACAATAATATTTTGTTTAAGCATCTTAACAAAATGGCCTTGATACTGTATACTGGTAATACTGTCTCATGCACAAGACAGCATTAACAAGGAAATTTACAAACAACTCCATGATAATGAATTGTATAACAAGCTGAACACAATATTCCACTGTAACACAAAACAAATAATAAATGGGGATGAAGTACCCTTTACAAACATGATCAGAAAAAATACAGATACTCTTTGCACAGTTTTCATCCACACAGTGTCTTCAGGTGAATAATGAACGATAACTCTCCAGTGAAACAATAATTAAAACAAAATAGCAATTGATTTACTCCCCTGCTAATATGATTCTGAACAACTTGCATCAGTAACCTGTAATAAGCTAGATGAAGCTAAAAATCAGCTTGACATGTGGTTCACACAGTTTGCTCCAAATACATCAGAGGATTAAACTCATTTTACCCTATTTTTGAGTAGGGATGGGTCCTGGCATTCCGGATATCAAGTGCATTATAGAGTAGATACTCTGACAAAATCTAAGAACTGCCATCTTGCTTGTCAGTACATATAATGGAAGGAAAACTTGAAATTTGTTTTGAATTCTCCAGTATCACTTCCTGTCAGTGGCTTATTTGACTAGGGTTCTAATATGTGGAATCCCGGAATTGGAACAGTTTTGCAATGGCAGCCCTTTGAATTACATATTTTTGATATTGACCCATTCCTATTTTAGAGTGAGTTTTACTTATAAGCAAACATTATCAGCACACACGAATTACAGTTTTTAAATCAATAGCAATGTACTTGGTTTATTAATCTGTAGTGTTGGTATCGAGTAATAATATATATATATATCGATATCAAACCACATTTTTGCCTTCTGTATCGATGGATATTGAAATATCGGGTCATGGAGGTTTTCCCCCCGAGAGACAGCTTCCAAACTCTTGGAAGTTTTAGTAATTTCCCGATACGTAAACAAACATGGCGTTTCTGCTTTAGCGGTAAGTGAAATTTGACAAAAATGATAGGAAAACCAATATATTTCTCAAATTTTATATTTTTTTTGAATGGAAAACAGCTTAATTGCATCTGTTAAATACTATGTTCCGATATTGATATTGTGCGCTACATTATCAATATCAGTATATTTAGTATGGATCGATAAATATTTCAATATTGATAAACAATACCAGCACTATCAATCTGGCTTACAAAGTACCAGAAAATACAACTTGAATAACCCATCTTACAAACACCCCAAAAATATTCCCAAAATAGACACAAAATGTCATCCAAATAATGAAAATTACCAATAGAGTACATCAGAAATAATGTAACACTAAAATAACAAATTGGTCACAGCATTAAAGTGTTTGAGACAGTTTGACTGCAACATATAAGAAGTCAATGAATCCTATGATAGCTGACAGTTTGTTGCCACCATCCTTGAAAGTTACACAAGTTGCCAAAAATACAACTTTTTGACTAACTTCAGGTATTTCAACCTCATTTACTATACAAATTCATGTGACTGTTCTCAACATAATATAGGTCACTTCCAAAGAAACTATGTGGGACTCACAACTTTAACTTGTACAGCTGACCAATAGCAGATACCTATTTGTCTACTTAATGCAAATAAAATCCTTGTGGTACACTTAACACAGGTTTTCCCACATAGATTCATTTAATTATGTACAGTTTTTCTTATCGTCTTGCAGATATAGGATAGCCCATCTGGCTGTGTCTGCTGGGTAATGGTGATCTAGATCTGGGAGATCTCTGACTGTAGGGAACCGAGTTCCTGTGTCTTGGCGGGCTCTTCCCACGGGGTGGAGAGCGGTATTGTCTGACAGGGGGAGATCTACCCCTTGGGACAGGACTTTTTGGTCTGTGGTCAGGACTCCTTGGCCTTGGGGGTGAGTCACCCCAAGCAGGTGGTGACCGGGGTGCCCTTACATGGCTTCTAGAAGACCTGGGGGTGGGAGTACGTTCCCTACGTGGGGGTGAGGAGTAGGCCTTGGGAATCTCCTTCCTTGGAGGTGGAGACCAGGATCTGGAGCGATGTTTAGGGGGAGGGGAGCGAGGTCTGGGTGGGGAATGTGTCCTCATGGGGCTGCGGCTGTGACTGCTTCTTCTCATAGGCGCCGGAGAGGGTGGGGATCGACCTGACCTCATGGGGGATGGAGAATGTTGACGCATAGGTGGTGGTGGGCTCCAATGCTGGTGATTGTTGCCATAGCCCCGGGGAGGAGGGGGAGGGGGTGACCTGCCAGAGGGGGGTGGGGGAGGGTAATTACGGGATTGTGGTGAACAATCTCTGCTGGTGCGACGATAGCTCCTGCTGTTTTTCTCTGGGGGCCCGGGGCTGTACTTCCTGGGTGGAGTCCTAGATCTACCAGAAGAGGAACGTCGGTAAGGAGCAGGACTGTGACGTTTGGACCTCTGTGGTGGCAGTGGAGGGGGCAGTGGGGAGGGGGAATGTCTCATTGGAGAGCGTCCCCTCTGATGGCTTCCTCTGGATGAAGGGGGATAGCGAGAAGAGGGAGAGGAACGTCTTCTTGAAACAGGTGGTGGCGATCTGCCCCTGGGTGGTGGTGTCATGTGTAATGGAGGCATGTCTCCCAGGTCTACAAAACTGGAATAAAATGGAATGAATGAAAACACACAAGGATGAGCTTTCAAATTTGAACATCAAATAACATTGCAATATGTGACAATAACTTGTACAAATTAAGGGTGCAATGACAGTATATTTTTGTTCTCATGTAGCTGCTTGTATTAGCCAATGACTAACTGGTTAACTGTTTCTGCTGTAAAGTATCTTTGGAGACAGAAGAAATATCGAAAATGTCATCTACGTATGTACTTGGGATGTAAACTATGTAAATACTATGGCGGATCTTAATGTTTAAAAAAATAGAAAACACATGGGTAATTTGCAGATAAACAATGTTTATACTTTCGGCATAATATGCTCAATAAATAGCATCAGGATGCCCATACATCACAGCCGGAAAAATAACATTGAATACGATGAGACACAGAAGAGGTGCAGCGGTATAAAGGTCAGGAAAGAGGAAACTTCAGAATAGACAGTGTAACATGTGTAATGGTGTAGAAGATAACATGTGAGAGCAAACATGTATGTTAAGACAAAGTATCAAAACAAAGCAATTCAATAGCAAGATGACAGCATTACCTAGTAAACTAAAAGTTTTGAAGCTGTAAAATTTCTTCTATTGAAGTCTGTCAAAGGAGATTGTACAATAAGGTAAAAATAAACAGGTGCAGTATTCTACATATTTTGTGATAGGCATATGTCTCAAAGTCAAACATTACACCAAAGTCACATCATAACATTGCACACCTCTTGGCTTTCTAGATGTTATGGTTTACGTGATATATCCTTAAGATTTTGGAGTTCTAGGTCAATACAGCTAGTTCAAGGGTTAAGTCAAGGTTAACTCATGATGACCCCCATTCAAGTGCTCCTCTGTGACCCTAGGCCAGTGTGTTACCAATGAGGCCAATGAGGCCACAGTGGCAGATATCCCATAACCAATGCCCCTACTAAGTATTAACTTTCTACACCTTATGGTTTCCGAGATAGAGCCAGGACAAGATTTTAAAGATTAAGGTCACTTAGGCAAGGTTATATCTGGGTCACATGATGAAGTTGCAAACCTTCACTCCCAACCAATGTCCCTACCAAGTGTCAACTTTCTACACCTTCCGGTGTCAGAGATATAACCCAGACAAGATTTTAAAGGTCAAGATCACTAAGGGCCAAATCAAGGTCACACCATGACGCTGCACACCTGCATCTCCCAACAGATGTCTCTACAAAGTACCAACTTGCTACACTTTACGGCTTTCGAGATATAGCCTGTACAGGATTTTCAAACTTATGGTTATTATGGCAAAGGTCAAATCAAGGTCACATTGTGATGTTGCACTAGTGGTTGGACCGGTTCTGAAAATGAAAACCAGTTTCTGGGGCTTTGAAAATGAACAAAATCTGGATTTTTAATGCTTGCCATTGATATGGTAAAACTGCAAGAATACATGAACAATAGTATGCATCCGGAATTTCATTTGCGAGATATTTGAAGTTAAACTTCATTTACAATGAACATAAATTAAAAATATGACACATTTCCTCAAATTTACAGATTTCTTAATTGTTTTGATGAAGTATGAACCAGGAGAAAGCCTAAAATAATGACACTTTCAATTAACAGTTCTTAAATATACTTTGCGGATTTCATCATTTGTACCAAAATGAAATACAAACTGGAACACCGGATAACCGTTCACACCATTAGGTTGCACTCCTACACCCCAATCAATGTCCTCAACAGTTTTCAACTTTCTACACCCTTATGGGTTTCTCAGATACAGCCCAGATATGGGCTGTGGGGTAGAAACGTTTGACACCTTTTCAGGTTCTAACAAGAAATATGAAGAATTCAAACAATTCTAAACCTCTCATGAAGTGATATAAATAAGAAAACATTTAACTGGACAAACAAAAAGTGATGCTGCATATTGATGTGGGGACCTTATTTTCAGTTACTATTGTTTCAGCTCAAGTATGAATGGTATATCCTTCTGTGTTTTAAGCTTTATAGAAATTTGCTGGCTTTAAAAAAAAAGAAAAAAAAAGAGACATTTGTATTAAGTATAATGATGGGACAGAGGCTTTTTAACATTATAAAAAATCCATTAACATATTTTGTCATATAGGAACAGACGATCAGCATTTCTATTATGTTATCACGAGCTAGAGTCATGACCACTGTGTGTTGTGAAGGCCACACTGAAGCATAAACATTATCAGTCCCCTAAATTCTCCTTACCTTGGTGGCGGCAGTGACAGGGGAGGGTAAACCAAAGAAGCTGCGGCATATCTGTTCGGGGAGTCCCTGTTACGGCGTTTGTGGGAGCCACGATTGCGTCGTCCTGGTGACCTGCTTACCACAATAGAAGTAAATAACAAAAACATCACACATTATATTATCACAAGGTTATGAAGGAAGTTTTCCTCTTAGTGACTTATTTTTTTCCCCCAGTGATTCTTTATGTGGAACTCGCTAATTTTTTTGGAGGAAACTATTACCTGGGTGGACATACACAGGTACTATCTGGAAATTTAAATAAATTTCAGTTAACATCAGATGTAACCAAGAATATCAGTAAATAGTAGGGATGGGTCGGTAGGTCTGGTATCTCGGTATCGAGAGCATTTTACTGAAATCCTGTGACAAGATTTTAAAATCGCCACTTCGCTTGACAATATATATAATGGAAGGAAGGGTTAAAATATTAGAAACATACCCAAAATCTGAAGAAATTACAAGGTTTTATCCCCATATTTTCGTCCATTTGCAGACTTTTATAACGTTGAGAACTGCCATGTTTTGGTTACGACACTTTATAACCTAAATCTCGCTTGACAACACATAAAATGGAAGGAAAACTTAAAATATTGGAACCAAACAAGAAATCTGAAGAAATCATACAGGTTTCTCTCATATTTTGGCCATTTGGGGACTTTAATTGCGATGTCGTTAAGAGGAAACGTCCATGTTTGATTGGTGCACTAAAACGCGGAGTCCCGAAATCGGTACGGTTTTACATTGGCAACCTCCCGATGTACACATTTTTGATACCGACCCATCCCTAGTAAATAGAAGCTGACTGAAGTTTCAATTATCCCATATGAATACGGACTGTATACCGATTGATCTCAAGGGACATACAGAGGATCAACACTGTGGATAGGCTGAACATAGTATCACAAAGCTCTCTGTATCAATTTGTTAAAAATCTTGCACATTCCTATGGGGAAATATTTTATATTTGCTCTTTATCAAATCTTATTAATTGTCAAGATAGTCAGAATTTCAATTCATAAATTTCAGAAAATTTTTGCATAGTTACAGTTAACATTGAAAAAAGGGGGCAAGGCCCAGTGTTTCATCAAACTAGCTTCAAAAGATCACAAACATTTGTACAAAATCATGTACAACAATGCAAATTATTGACCTACTGGTCAGCTGCAATATTCTTCATTTATTAATACAAATTACACTCAAATATCCATTGATTTCTGAAATTTCACTTGAAACTATCATGAAATGTGTTAAACTTCTGTGGAAATATCCAAGCTTCACTTACTCAGTGCCTCATTTCCATGAGTGAATGATGGGCATGTTCAAAGAATGCTTAATGAGATGAGAAAACACTCGAAGATGACAATTCTCCGCAGAATACTCAGCTGATTGACAGAGGCAATTATATGAATTTTGTCTGATATTCGACAAGTGCTACACTGGTACGTTGGATGGCTATCACTAACATCTCATGAGGTAGTTGCTTAATTTATTGATTGAAACAGACGATTAATGTGACAATTGACAGGGTGAGCCTACAGAACGTTATGCTGACAACTGGTATCAGCCAATTTCCACTGAATGACAGAGCGAATGTGTCTGCTGCCGAACTTCTTTTATGCAAGGTATTTAGCACTGGTGCCCATTCTAGATAACGGAAGTGGGAACAATTTTTATAATGTGAGCTCTACGTTCCCTTTTTCATGATGTGGTTTGTGTAATATTATTGCTGTCATCTGTGTGCCTCTGTGGTGTGGACCACTGTGACTGAAGATTTGGAGAAGGGCTTTACATTTCCTGGGAACAAGTCTGTACATGATGTTGCATCTTTGAGGTGGTAGCACTATTCACCCATGCTGGTGTATACTCCTCCGAATGGTGCTGAAAAATGAAGACATCAGTGGACTCCATTAGACTTGGATCCTCTACTTGGTGCAGACCTGTGATTGAAGTAATACTTGGTATAAACCTTTCCCAACATCTGGATTCAAATGGTACTTGAACCTTACCTTCTGCGTATTTATTTCAAAGACATTTGGTATTAGCTTTTCAATAACTATGAGACATTGTGCTGAAGAAGGAATCAGAATGATGTGTTTCTTTCATTTCCACATTCAAAGAAGGTATCTACCTGGATTATGGCTTTGCTTTCAGATGTATGACTGCTTTATTGCTGTGTGTCAAGTGTAAAGATGCACGACTTTGTACATGTTGATTTCGACGTGGCCTCAAACAGTAGAGATTCTGCTGTGAGCATTTGTGGAGGTAAGCATTTTTCCATGAATAAGACGACAACCTCTTACATTAGAGTTGTGCTGTGAGCAGGAGTATAGGTAGGCAGTTTTCCATGAATGAGATGACAAAGCATTAGGGATGACACACAGAGCAAATAAAGGAGCCATGTGCCTTTTCCATTCCTCATAAGCAGATAAAACTGGTTGCTGTATCCATTTCTGCAATATGGATTTGTTTACCATGACGAATTGAAGACCCCATTTCAAGCTTAATGAAGACACTCGATGGTTTTCTTTCAATTTATGAAATCCTAGCTGTATCCATAGAATGACAGGCAACAAACATTCCAATGAAGAGCTGATGAATGGAAATCGAGGTATAAAATACATGCACCAAGCCTCCTCAGCGGGTTCACGGAAAGGCAGAAGCATTAATTCTGGCTGTGCTGAGTGGATTTTCAAAGTTTTGAACAGGACCTGCAAAAGCTTCCATTTGAACTTAAAGCAAGAAACAATAGATGCTACAGTTGGAGAGTGACGGTGAGCAAACACTCAAGGTTGCTTCCTTGTATATATTTGTAAGAAGCACAACGTTTGTAGCTACAGGGCCAATACTGATTCTATTCAAATACTGATAACTTAGATGCACTTAAGACTGATCCTCCATAAGATGACACTGTTTCCAGAAACTAAAACGACTGTAAAGATGCAGTGTGAAACATGCACATAACCACATGTGTTGATATGCTGATCATCAGATTTATCATTAACGTGATGATAACCCTGTGGCAATACAATTTCTGCAAATGAAGATATTTGAAATTGGCACATTTTTGCTCAGGTTGCTCTGCAGCAAGGATGGCAACCAGAAATTCATACTACTGATAACGTAGCTGCAATGTTGGAAGGCATTAATTTCTGTTACACAAATCATAGTTTAACAAGGATGGATGAAATTTTCCCATATATTGGTGAATCTTCTTGTTACTCTCATTGTATCCAATTTAATAGATGCTACATGACTTCATCACTTTATGGTTCTGACTGGGAAGTATATTGCAGATGTGAGTAAGTTAAGTTTTTAAAGAATAATGCTCGATGCTACCTTTGCCAGTAAACAGGCTTGTTGATAAAAAGGGTATACATCACACTGCAAAACCTTGTTTGGACTTGCGGTAAGAATTGCAGTCTGCATGAACCAACAAAAGCAATCAAGTTATCTTGAAGGCAGATACTGATGTCAGCAATGCTAATTTTAAAGATATATTTTCTGTCACATGCAATTAATTCTGGACACCTGGGCAAATACTGGCAGACTGGCCCCTAAATATTAATAATTATATACTGATATACATGTATATTCATATATTTGTTAAACATTATATCTGTAACTAAAGTCACACATTATTACCTATTTTTAAAGTGATGTTCCCAATTCTTCTCTTTTTTTTTTACAAGTAAAAATAACCATAAAAAAAAAACCTTGAATGCCAGGGACAATCATGGTCTGAAGCATCAAAGTACAATGTGTGTTTCTCTGAATGTGATAGATACTGCTTCTTCTATCTTGTCTTATTATCGCAAAGTTAAAGTCAAAAGAAAGTCGCAGATGAGCAGATCCAACGAACATACAAACCTTTCATTTGAACGCCATAGGCCATCCCAGTGAAATTAGCACTGACCTGCAATTTTTTTAACAGAGGAGGGCATTAGATATGAGCTGGCAGCTTTACATACTGGGTAGAGATCTCTCATCACATACCTTGCAAGAGGCTTTGAGAAAAACACATTCGTGGACTTGACCTTCCCTCTCAACCTGACAGAAAAGGGCATCACATTTTGGGATACTCATGATACCAGCATGCCTTCCTATCGCTAGAGTGACTGCAGGGACCAAAAGGCATAATTGCACACCTGCAATAGATACTTGATCATGTGCCAAGACAACATTAAATCAGCCATACATATACCTGCGAGGGGGTGGTGAACGTCCCCGATAGCGTGGTGAAGGTGAGCGACTGCGATATCTTGGAGGGGGTGGTGGCGGTGGAGCCATTAGGGGCGACCGTCCTCGACTCCAACCACCCATGAGAGCCATTTCCCTGAATCTTGGGTCATAAGGATCAAACATTGACGGCAAAGGAGGGAGAGGTGGAGGTGGGTAGTTGCCTCTTCTTAAAGGTGATGGAGACCTTCTGGGTGAATATCTGCGCATAGGGCTACGTCTTCTTGGTGGCGTCATTCTTCCAGGTGGTGTGCGACCTCTGCTCCATGGTGCACTGAATGAAGACAAAGGTGGAGATGATAAGCTCGGGATCCTCCTTGAATTTGATCCTCGAGTATCAGAAAAGCGGCGTCTCCGTCCTCGCTCTGCAGGTCTACCTGAGTCCCTCTTGTCCTTCATTGCAGCAAGCAGTGAGGCATTTCTAGGACCTAATTTCTTTGCAAACTCTACTTTGATTTTAGGTCCAAGTCTGTTGCTGCCATCTAATACCCTCAGTGCTCTGGCAGCATCTCTAGATTCCATGAAGTCCACAAAGGCAAAGCCAGGGGGATTTCGAGCAATCCAGACTGTATTGATCTCGCCAAACTTTCCAAATTCATTTCTTATATCATGCTCTGATGTATTTTTTGCAAGATCTCCCACATACAGCTTACGCCATCCTCTTTGTGCACCAGATGCTGCTTCTGTAGCAGTCTTTGTCTTGCGAACAGCTCCTCCAGGTCTATTTTGGGACCCCGGTGTGGCCTTTCCAAGGTTATTATGGGGTCGCCTGACATTTCTCTTATTATTAATTGCCTTTTTGAGTAGCTTTTTGCCCAAGGTATTTGGTCTTTTCCTTAGGTCTTTGTCTCTCCTCATCAATGGTCGTACCATCCTGGAATCTGCAAAACAAAAATTAGGCATATTCAGACATAAGTAGACCTACACATTGGAGAACCGATGAAAATTTGTATCCACCGAAAAGACAACTCACCAAAGCCAGTGAACCATCGTTTGACCTTGAAAGAAGGGATCTAAATCAGAAAACATCAGAAAATCCCCAGCCCATGGCTTCCTATAAGTTGGTTTCACATTGCAAACCTCTAGGACCAATAATAAGCAAGTTATAAGCACTTTTAAGTTTGGCCATCGTCATTTGACCTTGGAGGAGGGGCCCAAGGTCAAATCTGACAACACCAGAAGATTCCCAGTCCATGATTTCCTATAGGTAGGTTTACTGTCCCAAACCTGTATGACCAATAATAAGCGAGTTATAAGCACTTTTTAAGTTTGGGTATCCTAGTTTGACCTTGAAGGAGGGGTCCAAGATCAAATCTGACCACATCAAAAGATTCCCAGCCCATAATTTCCTATAAGCTGGTTTTACATTGCAAACCTCTAGGACCAATAATAAGCGAGTTATAAGCACTTTTCATGACTGACAAAGAAATGCCCGTTGCGGCCATCTTGTTTTTCAAAATGAGGCCAAAAATATGTCCAGTCAAAATTTTGTAATGAGGAACATATCCTGCGAATTTGAGATCTCTACCTATAATACCCTTTGCTCTAGAGGGCCAACAAAAGTCCTTGCTGGAAGTTGAAAAAACGCCTGTGGCAGCCATCTTGTTTTTCAAAATGACGGCAAAAATATTCCCAGACAAGATTTTATGGTTATGAATATATCCTGCAAAGAAGGGTAGCTATAATATTTTTTTCATTAGAACGGTAACAGTGAAATCTCTCTACGCACACTGCGGCAGCGGCGTAACAAACCAACCCCATTCACGTTAATAATACAGAAAGTATTTACTTTTTATCTTTTTTATTTAGCAGTAATTGTATATAAAAGTAAAAAAGTAAAGTAGAAAAATAGGCCAAGGCCTGCTGCTTACTGGTGACCCGCATGTTGTTGTGTTTTTCCATTTTTGGCGAAAATTCGAAAATTCAAAATGGCCTCCATTTTTGGGGAGGGGAAATTTTTTTGAAAATTAACAATACTACATTCCTCTTATAGGCCTGTGGGTCGAAAATTTCGACGAAATGGCTCTATCTCGCACGGTTAAGGAGATAGAAGCAATTTTGTGTTTTTCCATTTTCGGCGAAAATTCAAAATGGCCGCCATTTTTGGGGAGGGGAAAATTTTTGGAAAATTAACAATACTACATTCCTCTTATACCCTGCGGGTCGAAAATTTCGACGAAATGGCTCTATCTCGCACGGTTAAGGAGATAGAAGCAATTTTGTGTTTTTCCATTTTTTTTGAAAATTCAAAATGGCTGCCATTTTTGGGGAGGGGAAATTTTTTTTGAAAATTAACAATACTACATTCCCTTTATACCCTGTGGGTCGAAAACTTCGACGAAATCGCTCTATCTCGCACGGTTAAGGAGATAGAAGCAATTTTGTGTTTTTCCATTTTTGGCGAAAATTCAAAATGGCCGCCATTTTTGGGGAGGGGAAAATTTTTTGAAAATTGCCAATAGTATATTCCTCATATACCCTCTGGGTCAAAAATTTCGACGAAATTGCTCTATCTCGCACGGTTAAGGAGATAGAAGCAATTTTGTGTTTTTCCATTTTTGGCGAAAATTCGATAATTCAAAATGGCCGCCATTTTTGGGGAGGGGAAAAGTTTTTTGAAAATTGCCAATAGTACACTCCTCTTATACCCTCCGGGTCGAAAATTTCGACAAAACGGCTCTATCTCGCACGGTTAAGGAGATAGAAGCAATTTTGTGTTTTTCCATTTTTGGCGAAAATTCAAAATGGCCGCCATTTTTGGGGAGGGGAAATTTTTTTTGAAAATTAACAATACTACAATCCTTGTTATACCCTGTGGGTCGAAAATTTCGATGAAACGGCTCTATCTTGCACGGTTAAGGAGACAGAAGCAATTTTGTGTTTTTCCATTTTTGGCGAAAATTCGAAAATTCAAAATGGCCGCCATTTTTGGGGAGGGGAAATTTTTTTGAAAATTAACAATACTACAATCCTTCTTATACCCTGTGGGTCGAAAATTTCGACGAAATGGCTCTATCTCGCACGGTTAAGGAGATAGAAGCAATTTGGTGTTTTTCCATTTTTGGCGAAAATTCGAAAATTCAAAATGGCCGCCATTTTTGGGGAGGGGAAAATTTTTTGAAAATTAAAAATACTAAATTCCTCTTATACCCTGTGGGTCGAAAATTTCGACGAAATCGCTCTATCTCGCACCGTTTCTGAGATAAACGCGTTTTCGTTTTTTTAAAGTTAAGAAAAATCGTGACATTTAGTAAATCATTAATAAGTCGGCCATTTTGTATTGGATCGTTTCGAAAAATTATTGATTTCCAGACATGTATATAACGAACCTACTTGCAAAATTTCATGTGAATAGGTGAAGCGCTTTTTAAGTTATCATCCAGACAAGCACACCCTTTTGAAAAACATGTTTTTGGTCATGTGACTTTTCTGATTGGTGGAAAAACATGCAATGAGGAAAAATGATAGTCCTCCACCCAAGGAAGCTCCATACCAAATTTCAAAGAAATCGGTGCAGTAGTTTCTGAGGAGAAGAGGCTGGAAAAAAAATTGTTGACGACGCCGACAACAACCACAACATCAACAACGAAGACGACGCCAGGCCATGCCATTAGCTTACGGCCGTTGGCCAGTAAGCTAAAAAGTAGAGATGAAGAGAGTAGGATGTTTGTGAAAAGTCTCTCACAATACAATGTGATGTCACAAACCAATCCCATTCACGTCATACACTGCAGTTTTTCTACAAAGAGACTGAAGAAAAATCAATATCCCCCCCCCCCCCCCCCCCCCCCCCCGTTTTCTCATATGCTGAATAACGTCATCATTTGACGTGACAATGACGTATCTAGTAAACACCATCTACGTAGTTTGTTTACATTTTTTAGACAAAAAGGGTATCGGAGTGATATTGTTTTTGTCCAAAACAGGCAATATCATGTCATATTGCCCACAAATACTGCAATCAGATTGGCTGAAACTCACTTGAGGTATAAT
This sequence comes from Sabellastarte sp. h YS-2021, assembly GCA_964017235.1. Lineage (NCBI taxonomy): Eukaryota > Metazoa > Annelida > Polychaeta > Sabellida > Sabellidae > Sabellastarte > Sabellastarte sp. h YS-2021. Next base: position 147,930,195 of record OZ024928.1, read on the forward strand.
AAATATATATCGGCAAGGTTATGTCCTGGGACGTCCCGATATGTAACATATTGGCTATATGTCGGGAAGTGCCAAAATTGTGAAAACCGGAAGTGCTTCATCTAGGGAAGTGCTTTATATCCTGGGAAGCCTTGATTTAGTTCGTTATTAAATACTATGCTATGTGCTATAGCACCAACTTATTAATATTCATGAGAAGATATTAGGTCACAGATTTCCCGGGTTTTCTAAAAATATTTTATATAAAATGGAAGCTTCAATGAAGATCAAATACTTTAAATTTGAGAACCAACGGCCATAGCACCAACTCATTAATATTCATGATAAGATATGAGGTCACAGATTTCCCTTGGGATTTTGTAGCAATATTTTATAAAATGGAAGCCTCAAGGAAGATCAAATACTTTAAACTCGAGAACTCATGGCCATAGCACCAACTCATTAATATTCATGACAAGATATGAGTTCACATATTTCCCGGGCTTTTCTAACAATAAAGAAAACTAACGATAAAAATCAACCAATGAAAAAATTTCCCGACATTTAGCCAGTAAGTTACATATCGGGATGTCCCGTGATTTAACAACTGCGAATACATATATATTGCACAGACCAAATCTTGTCAAAACAGATCCAGTTTCTCAGTTTTCGTTCAATTAAAAACCATAAAGAAACTAGATTGGGCCAACTCGGCGCCAACATATCCCCAGACAGGTCATCGCAGGTTTTGATCGGGAATTTTTTAAAACATAATTACCCATTATTATATGAACTTCAGCACATCAATCTACTCTGTTTATATCTTCCAAGGAAGATGGTGTATCCCCAGACGCCGAATACATAACTCAAATTATATTTTCAATCTTCCTGCAATGATAACTCTAAACCTATTTTCAAAGTATTTAAATGATTGATGATTGAATGTCCATTCTAAAATAATAATCCCAAAAGAGCATATCTGTTTCTATATTTGTTGACAAATAAAATATTATTTTTAACTCAACTCATCATACTTTTCAATCTTCCTTCAAAGTATTTAAATGATTGATGATTCAATGTCCATTCTAAAATTCATAATCCCAAAAGCGCATATCTGTTTCTATATTTGTTCACAAATAAAATATTATTTAAAAAAAAATTATTTATATTATTATTTTATTATATTATTTTTAGAATTTGCAAATTGTTTTCAGTTATTCATTTCCTCTATACCTATATATGTGGTCCATATATATGCAACCTAAATATGTGACACAATCTCAGTTCTGACTCCCCTTTGTGTTATATGTAATGAAGCCCACCACCTCCCACCCCCACCCCTCTCCCCTTCTCCACACCTCTCTCACTATTACACAAGATCTGCAACCCCACCGAGTTCTTTGTTTCTCATCTGATATCATTAAATACCTTTGTTTATTTAGTGTCACTCAATATAGCTGGAGGTCCCAGAGGTGGGTGGGGGGAATCCGGGTGGGGGATGCATAAATGGTAAACAAACAATCTATATAAAAGGGGTACTCAAATACAAAAAGAATTGAGAATTTTAAGTATGTGATTATCAACTGAAATGAGTTCATAACTGTAGGAGCTGTGTCAAAATTAACTGAGGCAAGTTGAATAAAACTGGGCTAGTTGAGGGTTAAAAATCCCCTACTTTTACTACATAAGGATATAATTTCATTAATATTGGGACTTAAAGCTCACTTAAAGTGTCCATTTTGTCTACTTGAATATGTTTAACCAGTTTCATTTTAAAAAGTTAAAAACTCAGCAAGCAGAGGTATAACACACAAAAATAAGTTCTTAAAAGACTAAGATAGCCATAACATTATTAATATTCAAAATTTAAATAGACAGGCATTTCCTTTTAAAAATTCAAAGATTTCAGCTCTATAACCCACATAGTTTGACAGTTACTGGGCTTTAAAGTGGCATAATGTCCATAAATTGGGTTTCTGTGGGCATTTTACAATTGTTAAAGAGACCTTAGCAATTAAACAACAGATCTGAAACTTTTTGGGGGACATACATAACAAACAAAAATTATATATAATACAGTTTAAGACTTGTCACACTAAGCATTTCCAAATAACAGGGCAAAATACGGAAAAAATGTCCAAAAAGGCACTTGGGCGAGTGTCTATGGCCCTCATACACAGGTTAAATGTCTACTAAAAACCTTGATTTTCGGCATATGTAAAAAGGACATAATAATGCATTCCCAGATGGGATTTCAGCTCCATCAATCACATAGTTTAACAGTCACAGGGCTTAAAGGTGGTTAAAAAGTCCAAATATTGGGTCTCTGTGGGCCTTTTAGAGATCTCGATGTGGCTTTCAAATTAAAGCTTCAGACTTAAAATTTGTTACATACTAAGATTACACATAGAATATGTATCTAATAAAGTTTGAAACTTCTCAGACTTACCATTTCCAAGTTACAGAGCAAAATATGTGAAAAATGTCTTAAAAGGGTCACTCAGGTGGGTGTTTAAGGTCCTCATACACAGGTTAAATGTCTACTTGAAGCCTTGATTTTTGGCACATGTAAAAAGAACATAATAATGTATTCCCAGATGAGATTTCAGCTCTATCAGTCACATAGTTTAACAGTCACAGGCCTTAAAATTGGCAAAAAGTCCAAATACTGGGTCTTTATGGGGCCTTCTAGAGACCTAAATGTGGCCTTCAAATTAAAGCCTCAGACTTAAAATTTGTCACATACTAAGATTACACATAGAATATGCATCTAATACAGTTTGAAACTTCTTAGACTTACCATTTCCAAGTTACAGGGCAAAATATGTGAAAAATGTCTAAAAATGGTCACTCGGGTGGGGATTTATGGTCCTCATACACAGGTTAAATGTCTTCTTAAAGCCTTAATTTTTGGCACATATATAAATAACATACTAATATCTTCCCAGATAGGATTTGAGCTCTATCAGTCACATAGTTTGACAGTCACAGGGCTTAAAAGTAGCAAAAAGTCCAAATATTGGGTCTTTGGGAGCCTTTTAGAGACCTCAATTTGACCTTCAAAATTAAAGCTTCAGACTTAAAATCTGTTACATACTAAGATTACACACAGAATATATATCTAATACAGTTTGAAACTTCTCAGACTTACCATTTCCAAGTTACAGGGAAAAAGATGTGAAAAATGTCTTATAAGGGTCACTCGGGTGGGTGTTTATGGTCCTGATACACAGGTTAACTGTCTATTAAAGGCCTAAATGTTGGGGCACATATAAGAAAACACATAGATATATTCCCAGATGATATTTAACTTAGATGAGAGACATAGTTTGAAAGCTACAGTGCTTGAAAGTGGCAAAAAGTGCATAAATTGGGTCTCTGTGGGCACTTTTGAGACCTTAAGTCGACCCCTTTGGGTAAACCTACAGCCCTAAAATTTTCTACAGACAAGGATTACATATCAAAGTTATACCTAGCGCAGTTTGAGACTCATCAGAATTACCACTTCCAAATTATAGGGCAAAATATGTGAAAAGTATAGCAAAAAATCCCCAAGTGGGGGTATTTATGGGCCTCAAACACAATTTTCCCCTCAACTTAAAGTCGTGATTTTCGGCACATGTACTAAGAACATATTAATGTGTTGTCAGGTAAAATTTCAGCCACCTGAGCATCATAGTTTGTGACCTACAGGGCTCTAAGTGGCCAAAAGTCCAATTTCTGACCTTAAGGTGGCCATAAGTTCTTTTTTACTGGGAGTTTAAGGTCACCTTAAAATAGGGATCTTCCTTTGGGCACCCTTAACATGTGTACCAAGTTTGAAAAAAAAATATTAATTTGTTTTTGAGTTATCGCGTCCACAAGGAAATTTCTACGGCGGCGGCGGCGCGACGGACCTGAATCCAATATATCCCCGACTTTCGTCTGGGGATATAATTAAGGAGAAAATATTACTGAAAGTGCCGTACACAATATTTCTCACCTTTAAAAGTATATTTGGTGAATTTTGTGACAAAACACTGAAGGTTTCCCGACTTTTAGTAAGAACCGTCAAATCCACCGGACATAGCGATACATTCATGCGAGGCGATATAATTCAGTTATGTTTCTTAACAATATTCTAGATCAAATAGTTAAAATTTGCAAATGTAACTCATTTATATTCATGTATGGATAGAAAATATCGAAGTGGCTGGAGTGCAGTAAATTGCCGCACTCGAGAAGAAATTCTACAGTACGGTAACATTAATTTGCTGTATTCCAGTAAATTAACTAGAGTACGGTTCAAGCTGGTATGCTAAACATCTCATGGAGTGAAGGAAACATGAGGCGGGTTTCTACATTTTAGAAACAGAAGATCTAGCTATATTTTACAAATAAAATATCAAATGCTAGTACTTGCAATGTACACACAAAGACTTAAGAAAATATAAAACCACGATGGATTTTCTAGCAATATTTTCCAAACAAAAGTCTAGCCAACCAGGCTATTTTTCGTCTGCAAATGTGATTAATTTAACCAATGAAAACAATTGTTACTGAAACCTCACTCGAGACAAATATTTTACTCTTACTGCAATTACTATTGAAGTTTTCTAGCAATATTTTGCAAATAGAATATCAGATGCTGGTACTTCCACATACAGACTCAAGGAAATATGAGGCCATGATTGGGTTTCTAGTCATATTTTACAAACAGAAGATCTATCCAACCAGTCTCTTTTTTGTCTGCAAGCGTGATTAATTTAATTAACCAATGAAAGCCATTGTTACTGAAACTGCAGTTGAAACAAAGTTCTGGAACGCGGCAATCCGTACTGCAGCATATTTTCTAGATCGGTTTTACCGTACCGCAGCCACGCCCAGAAAAATATACGAGGTGATGGAATCCTGTAGTTTTTTTTCTAACGTCTAAATAAAAATTATGCTTGAATACCAATTCCTTCAAATCCACTATGATAATTTATTGGTAGCGAGAAGTAGTACTGAATTACTGATAGCAAGATGCCATTGTCGCGACTTAAAGCCCAAAGTCGAGGGGTCAAAGAGCATTTAAGAACCTTCATTCCTCTGTCAAATGTGATGCTAAAGTAAGCAAACTAATCTTGTATGGCAAGTGCATTGTAATGTACACCTATCTCAGATAATTAACAACTGCTGTGTACAGAAGGGCTTATGTAGGAATCTGCTGTTGAAAATTTAAATAAAGTCTGTGTACTTTAAAACAGTGAAAAAACTGCATCAAGTAACAAAATTCGGATCAAGTGAAGCAACAGGCGCATTCAGTCGAAACGCCACTAAAACATGGGTCGAGGGGGAGATCTTCCGTCAGTTTGCCGAGCGGCGCCTCTATCAATCTTCACTTGTCCCCAAAATTCCATGAAGACTTATGCCCTTTTAAGTAGGAACTACACCTGTCCTTTTCTCTTCACCTGTATCCGTGTCTGTTATTGCCCGTATCCGTGATACCCTACTGCCTGGCCACCAATTATGGTCATGTCTGTGTAGGAAAATTAATTCCTGTGCTTCAATAAATGAAAATAACACTACAGATATTAATTAGTGTGTGTTTATTTTACTAATCCAAAGTTTGCCTTCGTTTCAGCACAATCAATTTCCTCTGTCCATGTACATTGCACCAAAAATGCCCTATTATCACCCAAAGAACTGGAATTTCTTCATACCAATTATGGTCACCCCATTATTTTAGCCACTGATATAACAGAAAATAATGTTTGATCTGTGGTGCTCTGCAAATATAACTTAATGTTTAGCCTTTAAAAATATATTTTAATAATCTTTTGTTATTTAGAATAGGATTACTCTAGCTGTTTACAATTACTTCATGTTTTCCTCACCATGGAATTTGCGTTACTTTTATCTGACCGGCTGGGGGTGACCATAATTAGTGGCAAGGCAGTAGATCTTTTGGTATCACTGCACGTCCCAGTATCAACCACTTCCTATTATCGACCGGGAGCCATTTTTTCCTTTCTCGGGTCACATAACTGCATTTTGACTTTGCCGATTGGAGAATTGAATGTAAACACCTCCTGAAATAATATCACACAAAACTTTCAAAAAGATGAGGTCAAACAGGCATGAAATTTTAAAAAGTTAAAAAGTGTATGTGATAATTTCTCAATACACTAATGTCCGTTTTTCACAATTAATAATTCTTCAATTTTGTAGTATTTTATAAATGTTTCTGCCACTAATTTCATTTCTCTCCTGCAGAATTCTGTCTATTTTTATTCCAAACCAATAAATAGATCTAAACGGTTCAGAATAATGTGTAATAAACCTGAAGGAGTGATATGGTCCTTATACGTCCTCTCTCAGAAAAGTTAAAAATTGTTTCTCAAATATTTCTATTACTTCATTTTAAAAGAGGGTTTTGTTGCATCTTATTGCAGAAAAATCCTGACCATGTCAAGAAGCTTATCTGACCTTTGTATTATTGCAAGCTGTGATTGATGAAGGTCACTCAATTAGAGGCGCAGCCAAGTTTTTGAAATATGCTCTTTACTGTCAATAAAAAAGTAGTGATGCATCAGCCCTCGAAACATAAGATCTTCCAGATCCTAATTATTACAATTTGGCGTAAGCTGATATAATAAATTTTATACTTTTATCATTTTCTGTTATATTTTTTATTTATCTCACAACCTTAAGTCTGCTACTTCTAGCTTTAGATGCAACCTTTAGTCATGTGATCGATAATTGGAAGTGATGCTTCCTGTATAACATGTGTGACATACCTAAGAAAAACAATCATTTCTGTGCAAAATATCATATCAAACCGGGATATATACAGTAGATTTGGTATAAGTAGAACTGCCATAAGTAGAATATTGCCATAAGTAGAAGTAGTTTCTAAGTCCCAACAATTATTAGTGCAAAATATAAGGATAACTAGAAGTTCAACTTACAGAAAGTTGCCATAACTAGAACCTAATTTGATGCACAAAGTGATACTTTTTAATGGGAATAACAAGGTATAAGTAGAACCTATAAATTTTGTGTATACAGAAATGTAAATATCCAAGAAAGAGGTGACAAAATAGTACCATTGTGACACTCTTTGCCTGATTCCCCACTTCTGTGTTATTAAGTCTGAACACCAAGCAAATAAATTCCACAGTAGAGTGATCACACAAGTGTTAATTATGGCAAGAGACTTAAATTACATAGTGTCTCTAGTACTTCATATATTTCTCAAAGTGGGTATAACTAGAAGTTGCCATAAGTAGAAGTAAATGGCTGACATTTTGCAACTTCGACTTAGACCAAATCCACTGTACATACCAATAGATGGATAACATAATATGACAACAACCAACTGGATATTTGCAAATGTATGTTATTTCATATTATTTATTGTCAATTTTCCTGCTTACGTGGTTGATAATTGGACGTGCGAGGATATATAGTAGATGATCGTTATGTCGATATGCTCATTAAGTCGATCAGACAGCATTGGCAGCTTTACCACCCATATGAAAATTCATTTGAATTTGCAAATAAACAAATACCCTATTCTTAAATATATTCTACAAAAATACTCATGCAATGTGTTCCAAGCAGATATATTTTTATATTTTCTGAAATAAACCTTAAAATATTACCTCAATACAGAAATAAACCGTCTGGTTTATTATAATACAACTAATATAAAATTTGTGTACAAATTTTTGTTCAATAGATATAATTGATAATCTTGTAACAAATTTTGCATCTTCTTGATCGCAATGAAAGTGATCGTACTAGGTGATCGACTTAATGATCAATCCTACAAATAAAAGTCTTTTTTCTGCATTTTCAAACCCAGGTTTGAACTTTCTATTGAAGAAATATCTTTGAAGTCTTGCAGCAGTTTGTTACTTTATTTGCTTTATAAAGTCGTATTTTTCAGTGTACCTTAATATTTTGAGGTTGATTTTAATTTTATTAGGTTAGAACAATTGCTCTTTATAAGTCTCCCTTAGGTGATCGACTTTATGATCATCCACTATAAAAGTCTGGAAGGGTTTTTCAGTGCTGTCAAAAGGTGATTGTTATATCCCAGTAATCTGTGGTATTTGTTGATATTTGTACATAAACACTTCAAATGTATGAACTTTGTAATTTGAGGAGATTTTCGTCCCGGGTCGAAAACTTTCCCCTTTAAACGCATGCATCTATTCGAGGACATTGGACAGCGCGACCCACATAAAGGCGTCAGAAACAATGTCTACCACAAGCACAGAAAAGTAGACTGGTAATGAAATCTGAACTAACTTCTTATACAAACCTAGATAAGTTCTTAACTCCTATTTAATTTCTTGGGAACAACGCAAACATGTTATGTTTGAACATTAAAATTAGCTCACAAAATCAACAAATTCAACATGGACGGCGATGCCAAAAACCTTTGATTGGATGTTCGAGAATGAGATGTAAGGTGGTTGGATACATAAATAACAGGCGTATTTCACAAACAAATATCTGTATACAGTCCTACACACAAGGTACAGCCCAAATTCTCCCTCTCTCCTTGGTGCTACAAAATGTGTTTTGTCAGCCTTAACTTGATTCCAGAAACCATGAAAGCACACAAACTTTAAATCTGTGTTCAACTTAAATAGTTTTGGTGATGGGGCATGTTGCAACACCACAGATCCATGGGAGTCCCTTGTGTAAACAAAGGCAGTATAATTTACTACTACTATACACTCATTCTGTTATTTGTTAGATTTGGGAGTGTTTCAAACATTCAAGTAAACAAGAAGTTACATATAATGCATTCATTTTCATTGCAAATTTAAAAGTATAGACAACAGTATAACTCAAACTAAAAATAATGAAATAAATTAATAAAAGATACCATGTTAACATTGCATGGTATAAATTATTTATAGACACTCTGGAAGACTGTAATAATATAACAAAAGCACTCAGGGAGTGCATACCTCCACCAAGGAACATAAGTAGAAATTGTGTCAATTTGATGCAGTGTATTCCTTGTTGCTGATATGGTGAATTATAATGAAAATATTGGAGCAATAAGGTGAGAGATATAAGATCTAAATGTTAGCTAGTTCTGTTAACAGAGAAATGGACAGACACACAGAGAAACAAACAGTCATGAAAATAGTACCTCCTTGGTGGTAGTGACTTAAAGGCATAATTTAGAAAGTATGATTTTTTTTAAAAAGGCTCAATGATAAGTAAATGGGAAAATCTGTATTTTGATATTTTCTGTAGGCAGGCAGGGATTCAGATGAGTCTCATATTGGCATCTAAGTTAGATCAAGACTCATCTTCTTATTCTATTCAGGAATATCCCACCAGTAGTATGTCACTAAAAAACGACACTAAATAATTAGTAAAAAGGAAAATCCAGATTATTTTTTTTTGTACCCAGACAGTGATTCCAAATGGAAAATTTTCATGATCAGAAACTTTTTGGGGAGGTGCATTGGCAGAGTGGAACAGGGGTCTTAGCTATCAAGGTTATTAAACTACATATCAGTACACTCTATTTATGAACAAATAAACTGTTGCTTTGTTAGACCCCTGTTCCACATTACAAATTCCCAATCCTTACAATTGTGCGGTTCACATCTCACTTGTGAAGGAGTTGGTGAAAATGAATACATAGCTGGTCATTATATTTTAATAATTTAAGATTCTTCATGTTAATTTTCCTCAACTTATGTATCCAGAGTAAATTAATTAAGACATGGTCTGTTGTGCAATTGGTAGCAAGGATAAGGTCCAGAAACAAATTTCAAGTTTATTTTTTTAAGGGCTGGGACGGATACTGAAAAACGGCACCCAGTACTCGACCTCTGACAACCGATCCGAATTCGAGTAACCGCAAGATTTAGTATCTACCATTAGAAGTCTTCTGTAAACAAATAGTCCATTCCAGAAAGGAAACTCTGAAGAAAAACGTCTTCTATATGACCAGATATTATAGAATATGGAGTAAATTATATGTTTTCAAGTGAAATTAACAACCTTTATATTGATATTATGTGCTGGAAATGCTGAAATGTAGCACATTTTACACAAGCGTTTCATTATGTGGGCGACAATACAATACCTCGCAAGTAACCGCGTGTTTAAAATGGACTTGAATACTAGCACAGATCGACTCTTCTATCAAGGCTCAAGTACCCGTTCACAGCCCTAATTTTTTTTAAAAAGGTCCTCTGCTACTCTGTCCTCTGTATTTGCACAAAGTATATATTTGTATATAGATAAGGGATGGTATTAACTATAAATTGTGTCCGCTGGATGCATCTGATGGATCATTTGGTGCTTGCTACGCCGCAGAGATTTTCAATGTTAACACTCTCAGCAGAAAACTACACCACCTAGTTTCACCAAATTTGCAGGATATCTTCATTGGGAAGTAAGCTTCTTTGGGACTGAAATTAGTCTCATTCTAAAAACAAGATGGCCACCCTGGAATCGGTATGGTTTCACACACAAGCGGATGGACCAACTGGCACCAATTTTGAAAGCAACCTAGCCCTGCTGGTGTCTTACCACAGTCAAATTTCAAATTGATCAGTGGAAGTGTCCCTGTGTTCGAGTCCAGTAACCAAAATATTGACAGACAGACATAGAGACAAACGGACACATCAACTGGTGGGGCCACGGTGGCAGAGTAGTAACACTCTCGCCTCCCACCTCTGAGGCCGGGGTTTGATCCCCGTCATGGCCTCAAGTGGGAAAGCTGGTAGTTGCTTGCCGTTGGTCGGAAGTTTACAGTACAGATCCCTGACAAACTCTATGTACTGGTTTCCTCTGCCCTTCCAATTACCTGTCGTGATATGACCTGTACAGTGTTAAAAAAGATGTAAAACCCCCAAAAAACTAGACCTAGCGCATCGGAAAACCGATGCAAATTGTATCCACCGTAAAGACAATGCACCAAAACCTCTAGGATCAATAATAAGCAAGTTATAAGCACTTTTAAGTTTGGCTGTCCTCATTTGACCTTCAAGGAGGGGCCCAAGGTCAAATCTGACCACGCCAGAAGATTCCCAGCCCATGATTTTCTATATGCTGGTTTACCATCCCAAACATCTAGGACCAATAATAAGCGAGTTATAAGCACTTTTAAGTTTGGCTGTCCTCATTTGACCTTCAAGGAGGGGCCCAAGGTCAAATCCGACCACACCAGAAGATTCCCAGCGTATGATTTCCCATATGTTGGTTTACCATCCCAAACCTCTAGGACCAATAATAAGTGAGTTATAAGCACTTTTAAGCTTGGCTGTCCTCATTTGACCTTGAAGGATGGGCCCAAGGTCAAATCCGACCACACCAGAAGATTCCCAGCCCATTATTTCCTATAGGTTGGTTTACCATCCCAAACCTCTAGGACCAATAATAAGCAAGTTATAAGCACTTTTACCTTTGGCTATCCTCATTTGACCTTCAAGGAGGGGCCCAGGGTCAAATCCCACCACACCAGAAGATTCCCAGCCCATGATTTTCTATATGCTGGTTTACCATCCCAAACATCTAGGACCAATAATAAGCGAGTTATAAGCACTTTTAAGTTTGGCTGTCCTTGTTTGACCTTGAATGAGGGGCCCAAGGTTAAATCCGACCACACCAGAAGATTCCCAGCCCATGATTTTCTATATGTTGGTTTACCATCCCAAACCTCTAGGACCAATAATAAGTGAGTTATAGGCACTTTTACCTTTGGCTATCCTCGTTTGACCTTGAAGGAGGGGCCCAAGGTTAAATCTGACCACACCAGAAGATTCCCAGCCCATGATTTCCTATATGCTGGTTTACCATCCCAAACCTCTAGGATCGATAATAAGCGAGTTATAAGCACTTTAAGTTTGGCTATCCTCGTTTGACCTCGAAGAAGGGGTCCAAGGTCAAATCTGACCACATCAGAAGATTCGCAGCACATGACTTCCTATAGGTTGGCTTCACATTGCAAACCTCTAGGGCCAATAATAAGGGAGATATAGGCACTTTTAAAGTCCTCTATGTGGGTTACTTCGGCACTCTGTGGATGACCTTGAGTTAGGAACTTCAAGGTCAAATGTGTGCAAGGTTGTAGAGGACATGTATATGTGTCATACATATCACCTATGAAGAGATTCAACCTTCTACCTATGAGGAACAGCCAGTAGAAAAATGTAGATTATTTTCAAAGAAATGCCCGTGGTGGCCATCTTGTTTTTCAGAATGAGGCTATTTTCCTTCCCAGAGAAGCTTACCCCCCAATGAAGATATCCTGGAAATTTGGTGAACCCAGCTGCTGTTGTTTTCCTCTTAGAGCGTTAACGCTGAAAATCTCTCTACGCGCAGCGGCGTAGCGAACGCTAAACCAAACTATCCGCCGGATGCTTCCGGTGGATACAATAAATAAATAAATAGACACATCAACTGGCACTAATTTTGAAATAGGCTAGCCCAAATGGTGTCCTACCACCCTGTCAAATTTTAAATCAATTGGTGGAAGCATTGTTGAATTAGAGTCTGGAAATGAAAAAGTTGATAGATGGACAGACATACTGACGATCAGACAGATGGGCAAACATTAGAAACATCAATTTAATATGCAAACAACACATCCCAAAAAGATCTAACCTGTGTATCTATAGGAAATTATTTAATAAAAGTATGACAGAGATACACACATACAAAAAACTTATGAGCTTCTAATTCTACTGACAAGAAAAAGAAAAAAAAGTTGGAGGTAGAGAGGAATATCCAGATAAGTATATAATGGATATTTAATATCACACACACAGTACAGTTTGTTGATCTTAGCTGCTGAGGCTGCATACAGAAAAAGGCCACAGTTTACTCCACACAATGAACTTAACCAGTGCTTAGTTTAAGGAGAGAAAAGAGGGAAATCACTGCACTGAAAAACCCACTGGCTCAGATAGAGCAGGTCTCTGTACCTTGTGTGTAGGACTGTATAATCTGTGCAATCTAGACTCAGATTTGGAATATTTGGATTAGCTAAATTCGTGAAATGCATTTTATCAAATTCTGAATCCAAATTGAAAAAATTAGATAAACTACTATAAATATAAAAATAGTAACTTACCTCCCAGTAAACATTACAAACGTTTATAAACGTTTATAAACCTAACTATCAACGGTTTAGATAAGGTTTAAAATGATGGGTCCCTAAACGTTTGCCTATAAAAGTAGTACTATTTGAGTTAATTGAACGACATAAGTCGTAAAAATTGATCTAAAGTGATCGGAAAATGATCTAGATCACTATTGATAGGTTATTGCCTCTTGATGGTGCAATACTGGGGAGTTGCTGCTACAGTTACTGCTCTTGTAAAAGAGCTACAGGGTTTTCGCTGATGGAGCAATAACTTATACACCCTGTAGCTGATGGTGCAATAACTGATACTGATGGTGCAATAACTGATGGAACTTATTTGAACCTGAACTCATTTGGAAGAACCACACTCCATTTATTTGTCAATGATTGGCAATAGGGGAGAAGTGGAACCTTTTGTCTGCACACATTACAACAAAATATGTTTTTCAAATTTGGAAAGACCTCAATCTAACACATCCAAATACTCTTACATCTGACTCTTTTCTCAATATTCTGTCAATTTTCGGATTGTATGTAATCAACTAGTGGGTTAACTGCATTAGTTTGAAGCGTCCCTTTTTCTCAATTTTTCAATTTCTATGATATCTCATATTTGAAGTGTAATTAAATGGTTTAGGTGCTATAAATGGAAGCATTTCATCATTTTTCCTTTAATAATCAATCTCAGCAATATTTTATATATGAAGAATGTATATAAACCCTCCAAAAATTTTCAAATATCATTTTTAATTTAAAATCTCTGCAATCAACAACCTCTAAAAAGGTCCAACCAATCTGATTCAAGTACAGATATTTGTAAGGCTGCTTCCAAGCCTTGTTATTCCTTCAGATTGACTGGTGATGAATCAAATGATGCTACTGACAGTAAGGCCATGAGGGGTGGTATGAGGCCAGGATATGGAGGTTTTGCACTATGTAGTAGGACCAAAGTTGAAAAAACTGGACATGTTGCAGGCCTACATCTTTCAGCCGAAAGGCGTGATAGAACAGATGTAAGAGCTGACAGATCATCAGATCTTAGAGGACCCAGATCAGATCCGAAAGCCAAAGTTCATCCTACAGATGGATTTTTCAGATATGATGACAGAATATCTACATTTGTGACCTGGCCCAAGTCGCATCCAATTCCTGCTCAGAGATATGTGAAAGCTGGGTTCTATTATTCTGGCCAAGGAGATAAGGTTATCTGTCCCTGGTGTAATCTTAACCTTATAGAGTGGGAGACCTACAACACCCCAATGGAAGAGCACCAGAAGCATTCTCCTTACTGTGCCTTTGTGTTAATGTTAAATCCATTTCTCAATTATCATTTGTTATAAAAAAATTTAAAAATGTAATAAAATATCTTGAAGTCTATATGATGTCTTTCATTTCAATGTATGTGTCAAAGATCTATCTGGTCACTAAGTGCATGTGACTAGAAAGTTCAATGCATATAAACTACACACTACAATATGTTTAAATTTCTTAATTGTCCTACATCCAACTGCCTGGATGAATGAGAAATAATTTGGTGGCTTGTTTATCTAGAATTTATTCAATATGTAAACAAACACATGTACACCTACAATCCATATGCTACAAATCAGTACAGTAATATGTAGCACAACAGCCAAAAAAACAACTCAGCATAATAATATGTAGCACAACAGCCATCAGAACAAGGTCCATATGCACAATCATTTTCAATCATAAGATCACTTATGAAATACTTCACATGATTGCATCACATGAATGAAATCGTTAATTTTTAGGTCATATTTCGACATATATCCTTGATGAACATGGAACAAGACTCTACATGCATTATAGTCTCAATTTTTTGCTTGTATTGCAATTATTAACTGCCTCATCAGCCTTTTCTTTTTTGTTGAATGTTACAATCCCATTGGTCCAAGCTGTGCAAGTGCATCTGCCTCTAAATCTATATAAACTCCCGAATAACGCTGATTGTCACTGAAGATTTTTTCACAGTTATATGATACTTGTGACCTCATAGTTGTATCCTAGCTGAACTTCAAATCTGCATAATGGCTGAGGCAGCAGTAGTTAAATCTAGCAATGCATCCAAGAAAAGGAGGAGTGATGGTTTGGGTGGAAGCAAGAATAAAAGGTCTTTAGCAACTACCTCTACTAGCAAGATTTCAGAAACCTTTGAGGAATCGCTTTCGAGTCTTCTGATGAGTAATGTACCCACAAGTGAATATACTGATGAGAAACCTACTGGATCAAGACTCGATTAATGTAGTTCAACTGTCATCAAAAGGACATTTCATCTTGGAGGACCCAAGTACATAATATATCAAGGCTCCCATGGACTTATTGAAAATATATATTTGAAAGAATGGGAAGAAGGTGAGGTCAAAAATCAAGGTATTAAACTCACCGTACCTAAATTAGTTGTAATTTTACATTACGTTGAGTTCATTATGTCTGCTATTGAGAAGATTTCTGATGGTAAAAAAGACGTGGACTGCAGTTATTATTTAGGATCTGGTATATATGTCACCTGTGCATTTCCCTATAGAAACGTATCCATAAGGTTATGGAAAATGGCAAATGGAAGGAAATATGCTACTCCTCAAGGCATCTCCTTGAGGTTTAATGAGTGGAATGAATTCATAAAAGTGGCACAAAAAATGTATTCAGAATATTCAGAAATATATACCTGTGAACCCTGCATTCTGGATCAAGATAGATCAGGGGATGATGTTAATACATGTGAAGAGTGCAAGGCTGATACAGAAACCTCCTGCAGGGGTGAGGTTTCAGAGAACATTCCATTATAATTGAACCTCCTGTTAATTCAAAGTTATTGGAAAGACTAGTTAACAGTCGAAGAGGATGGAAACTGCTATCAACGTGTTTCTTGGGAAGAAGAGGGATGTTTATTATCCGGATATGATATCTAGTACTACAGTCACACTAATGGAGCTCGTGTCACTGGTGGATAAGAATAACTACCGTGAGGCCTTTATGGTACTGCTTTTGCTCAGTGATGCAATACCCAACTACATAGCGTGAGTAGCATTATTTATATAATTTTTTTTAAATCCAGTCATAAAATAAGAACTGTGGCTTCAAAAATGCATTCCTAGAATTAGAAATTATAAATAAAGCGTATACTCTTTCCAAGGAATAAGTAAGTGATTATCAATCACCTGCTACTTTTATCCTCAAAACTGAATTTTTTTTTTGAATATAGGCAGAAATACCCAGATTTTGTGCATTACATGTCAGATGAAATGGAGACAATGAGATGTTCTATCTGCTCCGAGTATCTGGAGAAGGACAGGATTGTTATTACAAACCCTTGTTCCCATTTTCTACGTCCTGAGTGTGCTTGTGAATTTGGAAGAATTTGGCGAAATGATGGAAGAAAAAAAAGAAGTGTCCAAAGTGCAGGAGTCATCTAAAGGGAAATTTATTCACTAAATCATTCACTTGCAACATGTCAAAATTCTCTGAGACCTCAGTTTTTGTATGGGTGCCTGCAGGTACATGCATAAGTAAGAATTATGAGCAGGATTTAATTGATAACCTAACAGAAGGTAACCTTTTCAAAGCTTTCTCAGCTGCCTTCATGCTAAATCACCTTCCAAACGACATTGACTTATCATTATGTAACGAATGGGAGACATATTATTATGAAAAGGCAAGAAATGCGTCATGTAGCTCTTGCAGCATTATTTTCGAACTCAGTGTCTTATTTATAACTACCTGTGGGCACTTGTACTGTACTATTTGTGCAGCATTCTTAAATCAGAAAGAAAGGTCAGAGCCATTGGAATGTACAGCCTGCATGGCTGTAATTGAAACAGGTGACCAACCTGCTATATTTATGAGGCCTCTGTGAATTGCTTTTTAAAAAGTTTTTGTTTTTATACAAGAGGATTAAAGAATCATACATGCATTACAATGGAGTAACATTGATATGAGAAATATAAATTAAGATAACCCTCATTTCACATTGGGAAAGTGTGTTAAAATCTGTTACCCCTATTTCATTGTACAATATATTAGATATTATTAAGAACTCGCATTTAACTCTGTTTCCTTCTTTGCACACAGTTGTGTGAGTTCAGTCCAGTCGGATACATAAACTGTAACTAGGTGGGACAGCACCTACTAGAAACTCTCAAAGATGTTGTGTGAAATGATACACATCCAATGCGGTTTACTTCTTTCAGATATTTGTTACTCCATCTGCTAATGCATGTATTGACTTAGTTATAGAATAAGGAAATATAAATCACTAGAATCACGTTTATTTATGATGCAATATATTTACCCACAAAATTATTTTCACAAGGCACTCTTATAGGTTTAACTTGCAGGGAAAAAAAGAAATGTAAACCCAAGTACAATGTCCTCATTCAGAATAACGTGTTATCATAATCTCGGTGCATTGTACATATTGCAATAGTCAAAGATACACAAAAGTTAATGAAAAAATTATATATTCAGGATTATATATTAAATGAAATATATATATTTACTGAAATATCTCGGTAATCACTTGTACATATTTATGTGGAATTACAGTGTGTTCATTAACTTCGTTTGTTTATAAATCTCGAAAATATCAGTACAACATCTATGTAACATACAGGTTAAAAATTACTCTTATGTGTGTAATACATCATATAACCTTCAAAATTACTCTAATGTGCTTACATACAATGTCAAATGTGAATTTCTATTGTACATCCAAAACTTTAAAAAGTCAAGTTACATAATTATATGTTCCCATTGATCATGAAACACATGATTTCCAATGTTCAGTTTCAAATAAATGTACATGCATAATTATGGAAAAAATCTTTCAATTACACAGTTTTGTAAATCCTACCAGATCTAGTTTTACTTTGAACTTTGAGGTCACATTCATCCTGTGAACTTTCTGAATCTGAGCTTAAGATGTTCACATTGAATGATGGAAAATCAGGTGAGCTGAGGTACTTAGACAAAGAAATCCTCTGAGACTCCTCACTTCTGGAATTATTGGAATTCCTCTCAGGAATTATTGGGGTTGAGGATGGCAGAAGAAACAACACATAATTGAGTCTCAGCTGAGTTTGAGAAAATTCCTGCTGGCTTTCTTCTCCAGTTTCCTCCACTGAGTGGGAATCAGATTTGGGATTCTTCATGTTCACTAAAAATAAAAAAGAATATTTAGAAATAGATGACACACACATAGACTCGAAGATCTGACCTGGAAAAATATTAATAATAACAATTGACTATCGCCTCATAGGCTCACTGAGGTTAATGGTGGATTTTTTAATGAATACAACTGTGAACTGGATAATAACACCCTCTTAACAAATTTTTTATATAAAAAATTAAAAAAAATTTAATAAATTTACCTTCGGTGCATCCTTGTACAGTAATCTCATCAGTGGAGCGTTGGACATAGCACTCTCCAGTACAAGCCCAGTTAATTATTCTAACTGAAGGGAAACTTCTCATAATTTTGTCAACAGGTAGTTTGACATAATTTACATAGCATTTTGTGTATGTCCTGATAACTTTATCATCTTTACAGAAGAAAATATTACTACTCTTTGGTCCGCGACCATCAAAGTTCGAAATCACAACCTCACGACCCTCAGTCCTACATTCAATTAAGTTGGAGTCCACATTTTGATAAATACTGGATATTACAACAAAATAACAAGTAAAGAAATGAACTTCATCTTTAGAACTTATAATCCACCCAAAGAAAATAAACAAGATTTTCACTGTTTACTAAAAAGCAGAACCTTTTTACGTTAAAAATATACGTAGAAATATAGTGAAACGTCATTAGTGTACATGGAAAGTGACGTCACATTCAAGAAATATATAAAAATTAGTACAAAATAATTACCTATATCTGATTCAACAGAGCAATCAATTTCTTCCATCATTTGCCAGGAAGAATATGGGATGATAGATAGACTGCAATCCAAGATATTTGCATTTTAATTATTGTAAATATATTTTTGCGGGTACAATATGAAGAAATTTTCCTTTAACAAGAATTAAGTGAAGTTATTGAAGATATTAAGACAATAATCGCTAATAATTTATAACTTACTCATCATCATCATCTCTGAGGGGGTTGTCTTCATTAAGGAGCTCAGACAATGGTATAGCAATATCATCCTCAATATCCTGAGGTTGGATTCTTCTGAGTAACTTCTTCCTGCATCGGTATACTATGGATGGAATTATTATTATAACTACAATACATGAGATGCCTAATAAAATCCACCAAAAACACCTATTATTTCCATCTTTCAAATTCTGGCTTTGTGGATACTCTGAGTACCTTGTAGTCTTTGTTTCGAATCCCTCATTGTACATTGAGGTAGATTGTCTCTTATCTATCTGCGCACTTATCTGTTTTGTGTCCTCCCTCTCTGGCATTTCAGTGACAGAAGGATATGTTGTCCCATATCGGCTAGATAGCATCTTGTCCTCTTGCTCAGAGATCTTATCTTGATTCACTCTCTTTTCTTAAAAAAAACTGACCTGTTGTTGAATAATGAGTGATACTTGTTAATTTTAAACACATATTAGTCCTCACATACACATCCCTAGGTATTTCCTTCATCCATTTGCAGTTGAAATATTTCATATTTACTAAACTTAAATATTTTAAATTTGGCAAGTTCTTCAGAATATCGATCAAATTTACTACCTGTACATTATCCATATACAGCATAGTTACTGTGGCTCTATATTTGAACCTGGGTGCTGCAACTCCAACACAGGTTATCATATCCTCCATGCAAGTACATTCTGCATAATCACAGCTGAATCCATTCACTATTTCATTGAAAGAAAAAAAGAATACAGAAAGAAATATGTATATTTTGAAAATCTCCATATTTATGTAAACTTTATCAGATAAGCTAAAAGATATTGCAAGAAACTGAGAGTATTTAGGAGAGGAACTAATCCACTGGAGTCTGCAAACAGATATAAAAGGAATGGATGAGTTGGAGTGAGGATGCATAACCAAGCACAGCTTTCATTACTCACACTTCTGGCTAACTTTCAAACACTGTCTGAAATATTTCCTTTCATCTGACTTATTGCAGCTGATTGAAAAGAGGTATTTGCTGGCTATCTCTCGACTGCAAACTATAAACACCTTGTACACTGCCAAAATTACTGGGGTTTATGGATCCATTTTTATTGAAGAACCCATTCACTTCTATAGTATGTGGTCCAACCGGATCCAAAAAATCTACCTTCGTTTTGAGACTTTTGAATAATATCAGTGCGATGTTTTCAGAAAAAATTAAGAAAATTGGCAGATAAAGTTTGAGGAAGAGATCACCAGTGATATAGAATACAGACAAGGTCTACCTACAGAGCAGGATTTTAAGTCTTACCCTAATGATGACCAGTGCATAGTTGTGATTGATGACATGCAGGCTTCAGCTCTAAACAACATTTTCATTGCAAATGTTTTTAGTCGAGAATCGCATAATAGAAACATTAGTGTTATTTTAATTTTGCAAAATTTATTTCACCAGGGAAAATATTGTTGAGATATATCTTTAAATACTCATTATTTCTTTTTATTTAAAAATCCTAGAGATATTCAACAAATTAAATTATTGGGAAGACAATTAGGTATGTCAAAGAAGCTATTAGAGGTTTACTTAGATGCAACTGCAGAACTGCAGATCCTTTTGGTTACCTATTGATCGATTTATCACCTGGAAATAAAGATAGTTACATGCTAAGAAGTAACATATTTCCTGGTGAACATATGATTATACACATGTATATAAATAGGAAAAAAATTTCTTTCATTTTCCTTTGAATAGAAAATCAAGCTATCTACATATGGTTTAAAATGTCTAGGAACCTCAAAAACTCAAAACATTTCATTCTGCTGTTATTGGAGAATAATTTACACCTAAATAAACATATATTCATTCATGCAACACCATCTCAGTTGAAAGCAGTGGCAGAAATTTTTTATAATGTATTCAAGCTTCCTTTAACTAAGAGGAAAAAAGAAAAATTCTTAAGTTGGCTAAAAATATTGAAAAAATATATAAAATCTGGGGAAAGAGGAAGGAGGAGTATAGCAAGAAAACACTTTGAAAGAATAACCAATTTGCTTGTATCAATTAAATATTACATAGAAAAAATTTTAGAATGAATAAGTACGTATTAATACCACATGAACAGTATCAGAGTTTCAAAAGCTTTTTAGCTGATAAAAAGGAGCATAAAATTGCAGAAAGCAATCAGGAAACGGTGAATGAGAAGGATATCTATCCAAAAATACATGAGAGTAACTCAGAAATACTTAAAGGAGAAGAATTCAGAAGGGTAGACAGCAGGATATTGAATAATAATAAGAGGAAATCAGAAAAGTTGTTGGACAATAATCGAAAAGAGACTGAAAGTAGTCAGTTCAGTGATAACACAAAGGACAAGGCAGAAATAAAGCATCCCCTCCCTCCACCAGGTCTTCCCAAAAAAGCAGTTTACAATCAAGACAATTACTTCTCAAAAATTAAAAAAAATGGAAGGGAAATCCAAAAAGGGAGTGGAGCAAATGAATGGATTCAAAAATGGACCAAAAAAATTTAATTCAGATGAAGAAATCGATACATATCTTCATAACCTTTATTATGATATCAGGAGTCCAGTAGTCTACATCAGTTACAGTAAATTATACCCATATATTAAAAGGGATGGAAAGTATCATATAACCCCTAAGTATTTAAAGAAGTGGTTAAGTAAATAGGAAACTTATACAACTTTTCGCCCAGCTCGAAGGACTTTTCGAAGACCTAAAGTCTTAGCTTTTACAAAAAATTATCAATGGGATAGTGATACAGCTAACATGGTGAAATTCAAGTCAGAAAACAATGACTACGGTTATTTTGTAGTATTCATAGATATATTTACTCGATATCTGTACACAGCACCATTGAAAACTTTAAGAGGGGATGAAATGGTGAATGCATTTCAAAGAATAATTAGAGAAACAGATGAGAAACCAGAAATTCTAAGAACTGATCAAGGAAGTGAATATAAGAACCATTCATTTAATAATTTGTTAAATGAAAATAAAATAAAACATTTGTACACATACTATGAAACCAAAGCTAATTATGCTGAAAGAGTTATTAAAACTATTAAAAACAAAATAATGAAATATTTAAGTGAAAAAGAAACCTTAAGATGGATTGATATTCTGACTGACTTAACCTATGGATACAATAATTCTATCCATAGATCAATTAATATGAGTCCAGAAGATGCAAAATCGAAAAACCAGTATTTACTTTGGAAATTTCAATATGATAATCTCAACTACCCCAAAAGTTTCTTTAGCATCAAAAAACAAAATAAAAATCCGAAACTCTTACAAACCTTGAATAAAAAAAAATTTAAATTCAACATATCAGACAGGGTTAAGATAAGTCATCTTAAAAGGATGTTCGACAAAGAATATACTGCAAAATGGTCTGGCGAAATTTTTACTATAATTAATCGTAAATTAAATCAAAATATTCCAATGTATGAGTTAAAAGATTACAATAATGAGGTAATTCAGGGTTTCTTTTATGAACCTGAACTGCAATTAGCATACATAGATACTGATATTTTGTACAAAATTGAGGAAATTCTTAAAAAAAGAAAGAAAAAAAAAGGTGGGCAGGTGGAGGTATTAGTGAAATGGAAGGGATGGCCTCCAAAGTTTAATTCATGGATTCCAGAGGAAGATGTAGAAAATATATAGGGCATAAGAATATATAAATTATTTCATAATGTAGGATCTCTTTCATAATTTAAGATATCAAATAATAAAGATGGAAGAAGATAGCATTTACTTTTTCTTATCCTCAATAGATTCCTTAAATTTTCATCCGAATAACAAGGCTTATAACTTTACAGTCGAGATCGCTGAGAGAACTAGTTTATCTGGTGATTGGGAAGTAGGGATATACGATTTCCATGCGAGTACTTTAATTAATGAAACCCTGTACTTGTTTTCAGATATTGTGGATTACTCTTATGTCAGAAATTCAATGGAAGGTATATTAAGGCTTTTACCTCAATCTAATTCGAATAAATATCAATTATTTAATAATGTTTACTATTTACCACTTAAAAATCAAAGCTTCAGTCGAATTGGTATATATATAAAGAACAAGAACCTTCATTTTGCAAGTAGTTTAACTGGAGTGGTTGAATTAACCTTGCATCTTCGAAAGAAGAAGAAATTATGAATAAATATTTAAAATTTTGTAAAAAATTTATGGATGGAAAAATAGAACTATCAAAGAACTATTATGTTCTAGATAGTGATGATGACCATGCAAAATATAAAAACAAAGATTCTATAGATGTTTCAATAGTTAGCCCTACGCAAGCAGCAGTTGACCAGGCTAAAAGTGAGGTTAGAGACAAAATGATTATAAATAGAGGCAAAGCTATAAAAAAATATCAAATAGGAGGTAAAGACAGACTAAACAATACCTCTAGGAAGAAAAAAAAGGTTGTTAATAAAAAAGGAAAAATTTAAAAAAAATTGCCAGTTACAAAGTCTAAGAAGGAAGCTAAAAAAAATTAAGAAAAAGTTAACTAGCTACAGATCTATATGGATGTAGTCCAGACGTCACTATCTTTATTTGCTCCACCTCCCACTGATAGGTCCATTGTCAAGGAATACTGGGTGGATTACAATCCTATTGCAGCCATAACTGAGGGAGGGGTTATAGAATTCAATGTACCAGGAACCTCTGTAGATTATATAAGTTTAGGAAAAAGCAAATTACACATAAAATATATACTCACAGATGAAGAAGGGAAAAAGGTTAGTGATGAAAGAACTCTCGATGGAGACCCTACACCTAATACAGATCAAGTAGCACCTGTTAATTTTACTTTACATTCTATTTTCAGACAAGTTGACTTATCTTTAAATCAGAAACTTATCTCACCAGATGTGGGTGTTAATTATCCTTACAAAGCACTTATTGACCTCCTTTTAGGATCCAATAATGATATGATATTATCTCAAGCGCAGGCGGCTATGTTCTTTAAAGACCAGGCAGGGCATTTGGATGAATTACAATATATAGGAAGTAATAGTGGATACACAGAAAGAGGTAGACCAACTAAGGATGGTGATTCAGCCAATGTTGAGGGATGTCTATATCTTGATATTTGTCAAGGCAAAAATAGAGCAATTCTAAATGGAGTTTCTGTAAACCTTAAGTTGTTTCAGGCTTTAAACGAGTTCAGATTAATGAGATTAGGAACTAAAAATTACAAGTTAGTA
Source organism: Sabellastarte sp. h YS-2021 (assembly GCA_964017235.1). NCBI lineage: Eukaryota > Metazoa > Annelida > Polychaeta > Sabellida > Sabellidae > Sabellastarte > Sabellastarte sp. h YS-2021. The sequence continues at coordinate 147,954,602 of OZ024928.1, forward strand.
ATCACTGCTGCGGTATGGAAAGTATGTTACATTTCTCTTAACCCAAAGATGATACTGGTGCATGATGAGGTCTTAAAAATTAGTCCTGCAATATATCCTTTTTGGAGAAGTGACATTAAGAGTTTCAGTGTTGATAAAGGTTCCCTTAATTTCATGACAGATAACATATATCATGGTATGGTTCCAAGTAAATTAATAATAGGAATGGTCTCCAATGCAGGTTATTCAGGAGATTACAGTAAAAATCCTTTTGATTTCAAACACATGAACGTTAACTACCTGGAGGTGACTGTAGATGGACAACCTGTACCTAATAGAGCATTAACTCGGAATTTTGAGAAAGGGGACTTAGTTACCTCTTACCTATCCTTATTGGACAATGATTATAATAAAAAAATGGGATTATTATAAATTATTAGAATATGACAAAGGCTATACTTTGTTTTTATTTGACATTCAAAGTTTCCTCTCAGGCCATATTATGAGTAAGGGTATTAAAGGTCATAGAAGGTTAACTATGAGATTTTCAAAGGCTTTGCCAGAAACTATAAATATTATAATTTATGGAAGTTTTCCTGAGACCTTAAGTATTGATCATAGTAGAAATGTGACTCTGGGATCATGAATACAGAAGAAGTTTTTGAAATGATGAAAAGTGACAAAGAAATCAATAAAATATTCATAGGGGTTTATCCCATAGATCTAATACCCCAAGATCTTCCAGTACCGTCGATTATCGTAGTGAATCTAGACAGTTCTGAGAAGAAAGGAAGTCATTGGATAGTTCTGCATTATCAAAGAAAGCATGTGGAATATTTCGATTCATTAGGAAAAGAGCCAGGGAAAGAAATACATAATTTATTGAGCAGTAAAGGATTTACATACAAGTACAATAAAAAGAGGTTACAATCACCATATACAGAGTCATGTGGATTGTTTTGCTTCTACTACAGTTACTACAGTTGCAGAAAGATAGACTACAATATATTATTAACAAATTTCAGCAGTAACTTGGAATGTATATATGTATCAAAGAATTGTACATAACAATTGTATATTTATGTATTCAAGAAATTTTAACATAGCATGTAATAAATTAATATTAATTCAGATTTTTTACATTTTATTTAGCAAAGCATACTTCAATAACCTAAAAAACCATTCACCTTTTAAGGCATGCTGTCTGACCCCAATTTCAATTTTGAAGAGCAAGCAAACTAATGCATTCATTGCCTTTCACATGAGCGAGAGTTGCCGTTACAAATTCAAAATCTGATAGATTACTCATTGAGATCGGATTGTTTTTCGTTCTTTAGGTAGTACAAGCAGACTAGTTTGGGAAGTCCTTCTTTATTATTACCGATTTCAATTTTAAAATAATCAAAAATTACAAACATATTCCATTAATATTTGACCCATTATATTGTTACCAGCTAAAGAAGATGGTTTCAAAACAGAAACCAGTTTAGAGGGTGTAGAAACTCCCCAAAAGGCAGTTTCTTCGCTGTTAAAAGTTGGTTGCTTATATACAAGATGTTTATTTTTATTGATCATTAAATCCTCTCTAAATAAAGGACACTGAATAAATTTTTGAAATACTGCAAATCTCATAATGCGCTCTCTTATCTCTGAGTCCATGTATACATTTTTATACGGTTTCATTATTTCAACTATTTTAAAACAATCATTTTCCATGACTAACTGTTCGCATAATTGATTGTTTTGATAGTGTTTGGCTAGTAAAAAGAAATAAAGTTGCTCAAGAGAATAAAAACAGTAATTCTCGAATCTTAATTTAACGAAAAAAATATTTGATAGAAAAGATTGAATTTTTTCAACCAAGACAACATCTTCCTCCCATGGACATAGAACCATATCTAGGGGTCTTGTACTTACACTATCATTCTCAACAACTCTTTTACAATAGAAGTAGTTAAAACCAATTTTTTCTTGAGAATATGTGTACATTTTCTTCCTCTTAATCAAAATCCTACATTAGTCGATGAATTAATTACCTTCTCCTTTAACGTTTGTTGAAATTTATTCATAGGGTCAACCAATTGTTTCTTAGAAATTCCTTTGCAAGATATCTTTTGTTTCCCCTCAGAATCTTGAATAATGTAAGACTTAGAACATAAGGAAATCATCTGGCATCCTTCGAACTCTTTCTTAAAAATCCCAACCCTACGGCGGTCTAATGCAATGTGATGGGCACAACATCTCCTAGGAAACCAAGGAGGATAAAATTCATCCGAACAGGAGTTAAAAATTTCATTGTGATATCTATTCTTATATTTTTCGGATATACATTGATCGAGATCTGGCTGGTTTATAGCCATGTAGATACTATCCGTATCTGTTTGTGTGAGTTCAAATGAATTTTTTATGAGATAACGGTTTAGGCAATCATAATAAAATTCCAACATTCTTAACTTTGCATATTGTAAAATAAAAAATCCAATTTGAATGGGAGTGTCTACAGATATACGAGTTTTGTATGTCTCTACTTCGTATAAATCCTGACCTAATTCATTCATATTTTTAAAGACAGGTGAATTAATGAATTTACAGACCTTAGATTTATCCATTAAATATTTCACATTGGAATGCTTGGACTTATCCATGAGCAGAGATCCGTAGGAGCTATTAGTAACCAACTTACAGGTTTCCCCAATGATTGCTTTGTCAGGATCTCGATCACCCTCAAGTCGATATTTGGTCACTGTTAAAAGGATCTGAAAGCCATTTTTGGTAATTTCACAATTATTATTCAGGTACCACTGCAACAGTGGAGTTGAAAGTAACATCTTTGACCCTGAGGTGCCACTAATGAGAAGTTTCTTGTAGTCAAATATAATGTCATTCTGACTACAATATTCAGTCATGTGCTCACCTGTGTCTGACATTGACACTTGACAGGTGCAAAAAAGGGAGGAAATTCTGAAAAAAAATCTTTAAATTCCTCTTTCACAGATATATCAACCTCAACTACGCCGAACAATTGTCCATTAGCAATATCCGATTTAATTTATTTCCAGTTAATGAACCTTTATTTTTAGTGTAATAGGTAGGCAAATAATGGTCATAATACTCAGTGCAGAGTGATTTTACTGCTTTGTTGAAGTCACATTGTTGAATAGATACATATTTATAACCCATAGAGATAATGAAATCCTTTTTTCTGATATCTTTGATTTGAGTTTTCTTAATTTTTTTAAGCCAATGGGAAGACTTAATCTTCCTAACAATTGGACAATCATCCCGACAGTAATGATAATAACAACCCTGAAATTCATAAACGGTCTTTGTAGTTGGGGCATAACCATCAACTAGAAAATTTCCAATTCTAATTTCTTTGGAATTATTTAATTTATGCAAAATTTTTATATTTTCTTTGACCATAATATAATCCATCCATACGTATGAATCCATATATTTTTCAGAAATTTCTGGTCTGAAGTTATTGTCCGGATGTCTTCTTATGTATACACCTGTAGGCATATTCTGTTTAATAGCATAGGAGTATAAACCATTGCAATCATACCCAACTATAGATTGACATTTATTACCTTCTATTTTCTTAACGTTAGAAACCCCTTTTTCATGATAATGAGAAAATATTATGCTAGGTCCACCCACAATATTTTTGAGTGAGGTGTGATCTAGTTTGATCTAGTTTGTCAAAAGAATCAAACCACTCATAAGGAAAAATACCTTTGGGTATATCACAACCATAAGCCTTCAAAAATTGACTATAAGAACTCCCAACAGCAAGATAATTAGAAATGTCCAAAAATTTCAACTGAGGGATAGCAATTGTCAGGTAAGAGTTTTCTTTTTTTATTGTATGAATATCTTTTTCTGGGAAATTTCTGGCTATGTATAACATAATCTCTTCCTTAATTAAGTTTATGTCATATTTACCCGAATTAAACCCTACAACTGGAATTTGGGAAAGATATATCTCGAATTTATTCTGAAGATCCAGAATCTAATTAAAAAAATGAGTTTTCGTGTTAGAACTTAGTGATTCTTCATTAGTGGAATCTGTGGAGGAGGTGTCTGAAAAATCTGAATCACTTTCTGGATCCAATGTATATTTTGAAAGAAGATCATCCAGATCTTGAAATACATAGTCGTATTTCAGTTTTAGTCTACTTAAATTGGAGGAGCTTATTTCAATGAGATAGGACATCATACTAGAGATAAGATTATATGAAGATGCATCTACAAAACACTTAGGTTCACAAAACCCTTCAACATTTGAGGAAATGCTAACGCTTACTGGAATATGTTTGGACAAAAAATTCATTTGATCAGTGCATGTGGTAGTTGTCTTCATTAATATGGCCTCCATATCCCACACAATAAAAGTCGGGTAATATCTGGCAGATTCAGGTACATATATAGTTAGGGATTCTAGTTTATCGAAAATTGTCTCTTGATGTTTATGAAAGCCTCCAGGAAAGATGTATTTAGTTCTTTCATAGCAATTTTGATAATGTCTTTTAAGATTCCAATATCTATTAAACATTTTGTTACATTTTTCACATTGAAATTTGTTGGCTACCTTGGAATAATTTGTTATGTAACTCAGATGATTTTTATAATTGTTTAAATACATTATTTTTTCACTTTCATATAAGGAATCGTACAGCAAATTTACAGAAGCAGATGAATTCAGAGATACAATAATTATCTTTACATTAAAACATTGTTCCAGCTTATTCATATCTTCTATGGTGACACCTTTAAAATTTGCAATGGAATTCCTTGAAATTTCTGCCCAATCGTTATATCTGTTCCATTGATTAAGGTATTGCAATAATGTATCAATTTGTTTATCTTTAAAATGATAATGTAAACATCTAAAAAGCACAAATTATCTTGATAGGGCTTGCGAGTAACTCTATTAATGTAAAAAGAAACGATATAAGGATTCTTTTTAAGATATGAGGGAAAATTATCTGTCTGTCCCAATGGGAATTCTGTCTTGAAAACTACATATTGAATATTTGTAAAAAAGGCTAATGTCCAGGCAGTTGAGGGTCTCACAGCTCTAGCCTGCTCTATAATGTCTAATTTTGCAAGTTTAAACATAAGAAATCTAATACTGTTCCTATTAGATATAGTAAATGGAAAATGTAAGATCTTATTATTAAAATATGGAATATAATACCTATGTTCACCAGTTTCTGTATGCTGTAGTATCATACCAAATGAAAAATTTATTCTAAAAGCATTTTCTTGGTCGTTATATATTTGTGTCAAATGTCTTCTAATCGCGTTGAATCCTCTGTGCAGATTATTGGATGGGAAGTTGTAGACCTTCTTCAGATCAGTGTCTTCATCTCCTGCTAGAATATGGCGTCTGTTGATAGCATACTCAGCCTGAAGTTCTGGATTATTCAGATCTTCCACATATGGTGGAATTTCATAGACGTCATTTCCACCATGCTGAGACATACGACGAGTGTACAGTTCCTTCCTGTTTTGACATATGAATTTACAAATGGAGCATTTGTAAACTTTATTAACTGCATTGTCTTCTGTCCCTGCATTCCTCTGGGTCCTATGACGACGTTGAATATGAGTATTCAGAGCTTTGGTACTAATAAATGGATAGTCACATTGAGATGAAAGCACATAAACTTCCCACAGTTTCTGTAATGTTGAAATAACTGCTGAGATGAGTGGAATTCCTTGTCACATATGTTACATTTCTATAAATTATCCTTGTTCTTAGCACATATCTTCATATGACAGTTCAACAAATATTGGTTAAGCATTCCACATTGACAAAATTCACATTGAAATTTCTGTTTAGAAGTTTTCCTCTGAGATATGAACTTATTGCACATCTTCAAGTGAATTTTCAACAAACATGCATTAAGCATATTACACTGACAGAATGGACATTTGAATTCCATTTTGAAAGTCATAGAATATTGTTAAATTCTTAAGATGATGTGGAGGTTTATTTATAAGAATATTTAGTGATGATGAAGCAATTCTTGTTTGCATACATATGTAATTTTGGTTTACATATTACTGATGATGCAACAGCTTCTGAAGACCATATGGGTGAGTTAACATCATATTATTGATGATGGGGCAAAACTTTCCTAAGATTATGACATATTGTATATCTATAGTGCTACAAGAAATCTGTTTATATGACCTGGAAAAAAAGAGTTCAAAATATGATTTACATATTTTATTACATATTTGTATATACATTAGGTAGCATAAAGTAAATGTCTCATGTATCTCCAACTTCATCGCCTCCCCCTTCTATTCTTCGCATCATGTCCTGTGCTTGTTCAGTGTAGAATCTGGCCATAGGTGAAAAAGTATTCATCTTATTCTTCCACTGTCGATAGGTGCCACATATTTTATGTGTACATATCTGCCAAGAGGCTGATAGCAGAGAGAAAAAATGAAAGGGATAATGCCAATAAAATAGTGCCATATAATATGCAGAAATTCCAAAATCTTCCAGGACAGGTTATTGGAAAGTCTTTTAAAACTAACATCATAAAGTCAGCTGGTTTCTTCAATTGGAAATTCTTCACTTGAAGATACAAATCCCAGAGTGTAATAGTACCAGCCATGTTGTAGTTAGAGCATGGAATGAGTTTAACTTAACTAGGTGTCCAAATTTATATTTTCCAGAAATATTCTTGTTAAATTGGAGTTATTACAGCATGTGGGAGATATTGCAGCATCAGCATCACCCTACCTGTTCTTCAGTGATCTAGATTATATTATACAGCAAAAAAATAGTATTGCACCATCAGGTCAATAACTATGCACCATCAGCGAAAACTCTGTAGCTCTTTCTCCCAGTATTGCTAACCTATCAATAGTGATCTCAGGTTCAAATGAGTGCTAAGTCTAGCAGCAACTCCCCAGTATTGCACCATCAAGAGGCAATAACCTATCAATAGTGATCTAGATCATTTTCCGATCACTTTAGATCAATTTTTACGACTTATGTCGTTTGATTGACTCAAATAGTACTACTTATAAATGTTTATAAGCGTTTAAGCATAAATGTTTATTAATGTTTATATATAAACATTTATAAACGTTTATATATAAACGTTTATACACGTGTTTAAAATCTGGAGAAATATTTCTGTAAGTATATCTTGCTGTATCACTGTAGTTTGAAGCCATCATTATATTCTAAGTAGAGATATAAAAGTATATAATATAATATATTTTTATATCTCTACTTAGAATATAATGATGGCTTCAAACAACAGTGATACAGCAACATATTGTAACAGAAATATTTCTCCAGTTTCTCTCAAAATGGCTGTCCTGATGTCATCATCCCAACTGAAAGTGAGGTTAAGGTATTTTTAACCCTTTGTAAAGGTTTAAAAACGTTTATAAACGTTTATAAACCAAATTAATATTGCTGAAACGTTTATAAACCCTTAATATTGAATAATTGTCAATATTTAGGTTTATATTTGGTTTAAAAAACGTTTAAAGGTTTACTAAACGTTTGTAATGTTTACTGGGCTTGGCAGGCACCCAGCAGGCACACGACCTGATTTCAACGTTGAAATCAGGTTGGTTCTTGGTTGATGATGTCGCACAACCTAATATAGACTTGGTATCAACATCATTATCTGACTCAGGATTCAATCAAAATTTCTGACTTTGAAATTAGGTTGATTTTTAGTTGATGATGTTGCACAACCTAATTTCAACCTGCTTTCAACGTCAGTAACTGACCTTGAATCAACTCAACTATGATGATGTCATAATGATGTCACGTGTGACATCACATCTGATGTCATACAAGATGGCAGTGGGCTTTATGATTTTAGACATAAAAAACACATTTTCACTATAAATTTACCCTCATGTAGCTTGTTATCTGGCATCATTATAATAATTATTTTCACTATTATCATTATTATTCCTGGATACCATATCATATTTAGACCCATTGTTATTGTTACCACCTGTCAACCACTATGATGTCATTGGTCATATGACTGCTTAGGGATTTCCAATTAGGCTCCGCCCACTACCTTTCCATTACCCATTATGTGACCTATGATGTCACTGGTCATTTGACTGGTCAAGGATTCCCCCTAGGCTCTGCCCACTACACTGAAAACCGCGGTCAAATTAACGTTTGTAATTTATTTGTCTCTCGAATTGTCACGGATTAATGTTTGTCACTATTTCGTTTTTAGTACTACCCACGTGGCATGGTTGAAGAAGTGAGGACCTGGTTCAGCGAAGAAAGAGGAGAGGGTACCATTACACCTGGGTCTAATGGTGCCAGTGGTACAGTGAGACCCGTTTAACAAACGCCAAGTGGCACAGTGAGACCCAGTAAAGAGCAATTATTATTTCATGAAAAATATTTAAGTTCTTTACTAGTGGTACAGTGGGACCTGTCTCCTCGCTAGTTCATCCCCAGTGGGACCAACCCCTGCCAAACTTCCTCCCTACATGCAAATTCGTCCCTGGTTTCACAGTGGGACCCACTCCTGCCCCAGTTCTTCCCTACTTCACAGTTTCTTCTAAGTGGCACAGTGGGACCTGCCTCCTCTCTAGTTCCTCCCTAGTGGTACAGTGGGACCCACCCCTGCCTAACTTCTTCCCTGCATGCAATTTCATCCATGGTGGCACAGTGGGACCTACTTCTGCCCTAGTTCTTCCTTACTTCACGATTTCTTCTCTAGTGGCACAGTGGGACCCACCTCCTCTCTAGTTCTTCCCTAGTGGCACAGTGAGATCTACATTCTCTCCAGTTCCTCCCTAGTGGTACAGTGGGACCCACCCCTGCCAAACTTCTTCCCTGCATGCAATTTTATCCATGGTGGCACAGTGGGACCTACTTCTGCCCTAGTTCTTCCTTACTTCATGATTTCTTCCCTAGTGGCACAGTGGGACCCACCTCCTCTCTAGTTCTTCCCTAGTGGCACAGTGAGACCTACATTCTCTCCAGTTCATCCCTAGTGGTACAGTGGGACCCACCCCTGCCAAACTTCTTCCCTGCATGCAATTTCATCAATGGTGGCACAGTGGGACCCACTTCTGCCCTAGTTCTTCCTTACTTCACGATTTCTTCCCTAGTGGCACAGTGGGACCCACCTCCTCTCTAGTTCTTCCTTACTTCACGATTTCTTCCCTAGTGTCACAGTGGGACCCATGTCCTCTCTAGTTCTTCCCTAGTGGTACAGTTGGACCCAGCCCTGTCCATCTTCTTCTCCACCTGCAAATTCGTCCCTGGGAACATAGTGAGACCCATTCCTGCCAAACTTCTTCCCTACTTCACAGTTTCTCCCAAGTGGCACAGTGGGACCTGCTTCCTCTAGCTCCTCTCCTAGTGGTACAGTGGGACCCAATCCTGCCAAACTTCTTTCCTACATGCAAATTTGTCTCTGGTGGTACAGTGAGACCCATTCCTACCCAACTTCTTCTCTAATTCAAATTTTTGCATCCTCTCTAATCTCTTCCTAGTGGTACAGTGGGACCTGCCTCCTTCCTACTTCTTCCCCAAAGCTATAGTGGGACCAACCCCTGCCATAACTTCCCCCTTACATGCAAATTGTCCCTGGTGGCACAGTAAGACCCATTTCTGCCCTATTTCTTCCCTACTTCACAATTTCCTCCCTAGTGGCACCAAACTTCTTCACAACATGCAAATTCGTCTCTGGTGGCACAGTGAGACCCATTCCTTGCAAACCTCTTCCCTACTGCACAATTTCTTCCCTAGTGGCACAGTGGGACCTGCCTCCTCTCTAGTTCCTCTCTAGTTCCTCCCTAGTGATACAGTGGGACCCACCCCTGCCAAACTCCTTCCCTATATGCAAATTCGTCCCTGGTGGCACAGTGGGACCCATTCTTACCAAACTCCTACCCTACTTCACAATTTCTTCATTAGTGGCACAGTGGGACCTGTATCCTTTTCAGTAACTACTATCTTGAGTAAAATCACTTGTAACTTGAAAACTATTGCATTTAGAGAATTTCTTATAAAGTAGGTAATTACTCACCTACTCAAAATGAGTAAATGCAAATTATCTCTAAAAGTATTGCAGATAGCCAATTTTTGTCAAATAACTCCTTCACCTACTTTTGGGAGAGCTTTCACTTGAAGTTTCAGACCCGTAGGTAATTACTCACCTACTGAAAATGAGTAAATGCAAATTATCTCTAAAAGTATTCCCGATAGCCAATTTTTCTCAAGTAACTCCTTCACCTACTTTTGGGAGACCTTTCACTTGGTGAAGTTTCAGACCTGTAGCTAATTATTCACCTACTCAAAATGAGTAAATGCTATTTATCGCTAAAAGCATTGCAGATATCCAATTCTTATCAAATAACTCATTCATCTACTTTTGGGAGAGCTTTCACATGGTGAAGTTCCAGACCCGTAGGTAATTACTCACCTACTGAAAATGAGTAAATTCAAATTATCTCTAAAAGTATTGTAGATAGCCAATTTTTCTCAAATAACTCATTCGCCTACTTTTGAGAGAGCTTTCACTTGGTGAAGTTTCAGACCCGTAGCTAAATATTCACCTACTCAAAATGAGTAAATGCGAATTATCTCTAGAAGTATTGCAGATAGCCAGTATTTCTCAAATAACTCATTAATATGAAAACAACTTTGACTGCCAAACTACTTCCCTACATGAAAGTTCATCCCTGGTGGCACAGTGGGACGCACCTCTGCCCTATTTCATCCCTACTTCACGATTTCTTCCCTAGTAGTAAAGAGGGACCTGCTAGTTCTTTTTAAATGGTACAGTGGGACCCACCTCCTCTCTAGTTCTTCCCTAGTGGTAGTGTAGGACCCAGACCTGCCAAACTACTTGCCTACTTGCCAATTCATCCCTGGTAGCACAGTGAGACCCACCTCTGCCCTAATTCTTCCCTACTTCACTACATGCAAATTCATCCCTGGTGGCAAAGTGGGATCCACATCTGCCCAACTTCTTCCCTACTTCACAATTTTTTCCCACGTGGCACATCTGGACCTGCCTCCTTTCTGGTTCTCCCCCGTGGTACAGTGGGACCCATCCCTGTCAAACTTCTTCCCCACATGCAAAATGTATTTCTAGTTGCACAGTGGGCCCCACTCAGGCACAAATTCTTCCATACTTCATGAATTTTTGCCTAGTGGTGCAATGGGTCATGCCTCCTCTCTAATTCCACCCTGATGGTACAGTGGGACCCATCCCTGTGAAACTTCTTCCCCACATTCAAATTAATATTCCTAGTGGCACAGTGGGCCCCACTCCTGCACAAATTCTTCCATACTTCATGATTTCTTCCCTAGTGGCAAGTCGCTACTTCCACTGTACCACTAGAGAAGAACTAGAGAGGAGGCGGGTCCCACTGTACCACCAGGGAAGAACTAGAGAGGAGGTGGGTCCCATTGTACCACCAGGGAAGAACTAGGGAGGAGGTGGGTCCCACTGTACCACCAGGGAAAAACTAGCGAGGAGGCAGGTCCCACTGTACCACTACAGAAGAACCAGAGAGGAGGTGGGTCCCACTGTACCACTACGGAAGAACTAGGGAGGAGGCAGGTCCCACTGTACCACTAGGAAAGAAGTAGAGAGGAGGTGGGTCCCACTGTACCACCAGGGAAGAACTAGCGAGGAGGCAGGTCCCACTGTACCACTACGGAAGAACTAGAGAGGAGGTGGGTCCCACTGTACCACCAGGGAAGAACTAGTGAGGAAGCAGGTCCCACTGTACCACTAGGGAAGAACTAGAGAGGAGGTGGGTCCCACTGTACCACCAGGAAAGAACTAGGGAGGAGGCAGGTCCCACTGTACCACTAGGAAAGAAGTAGAGAGGAGGTGGGTCCCACTGTACCATCAGGGAAGAACTAGGGAGGAGGCAGGTCCCACTGTACCACTAGGAAAGATGCAGAGAGGAGGTGGGTCCCACTGTACCACCAGGGAAGAGCTAGGGAGGAGGCAGGTCCCACTGTACCACTACGGAAGAACTAGAGAGGAGGTGGGTCCCACTGTACCAATAGGGAAGAACTAGCGAGGAGGCAGGTCCCACTGTACCACTTGGAAAGAACTAGAGAGGAGGTGGGTCCCACTGTACCACCAGGGAAGAACTAGTGAGGAGGCAGGTCCCACTGTACCACTAGGAAAGAATTAGAGAGGAGACAGGTCCCACTGTACCACTAGGAAAGAATTAGAGAGGAGGTGGGTCCCACTGTACCACCAGGGAAGAGCTAGGGAGGAGGCAGGTCCCACTGTACCACTACGGAAGAACTAGTGAGGAGGCAGGTCCCACTGTACCACTAGGGAAGATGCAGAGAGGAGGTGGGTCCCACTGTACCACCAGGGAAGAGCTAGGGAGGAGGCAGGTCCCACTGTACCACTACGGAAGAACTAGAGAGGAGGTGGGTCCCACTGTACCAATAGGGAAGAACTAGCGAGGAGGCAGGTCCCACTGTACCACTTGGGAAGAACTAGAGAGGAGGTGGGTCCCACTGTACCACCAGGGAAGAACCGGTGAGGAGGCAGGTCCCACTGTACCACTAGGAAAGAATTAGGGAGGAGGTGGGTCCCACTGTACCACCAGGGAAGAGCTAGGGAGGAGGCAGGTCCCACTGTACCACTACGGAAGAACTAGAGAGGAGGTGGGTCCCACTGTACCACCAGGGAAGAACTAGGGAGGAGGTGGGTCCCACTGTACCACCAGGGAAGAGCTAGGGAGGAGGCAGGTCCCACTGTACCACTACGGAAGAACTAGAGAGGAGGTGGGTCCCACTGTACCACCAGGGAAGAACTAGGGAGGAGGCAGGTCCCACTGTACCACTAGGAAAGAATTAGACAGGAGGTGGGTCCCACTGTACCACCAGGGAAGAACTAGGGAGGAGGCAGGTCCCACTGTACCACTAGGGAAGAACCAGAGAGGAGGTGGGTCCCACTGTACCACTAGGGAAGAATTTGAGAGGAGGCAGGTCCCACTGTACCACTATACAGAGCTTAGCATTCACCCATTTAGTTAGGTATGAGTTCGGTAAAAAGTAGTTCTCAAAATTGTAATCAAGAAAATAATGAATGCTCCCCAACTATTAGCGGTGTTACCATTAGACCCAGGTATAATGGTACCACCCTCACTTCAGCGCTGATGTTCCTTTTGGAAGAAGTTTACAGAAGGGAGTTTATGAAGTAGGTATGTTTTAAACAAAATATCTGCAAATACAGTAAAGCAAAAGCTAATATTAATTGCTACTTGATGTATAGGTTGAATTGAAATGAATATTCGAAGCTGAAATTGAGAAATATGCAATTTACAGACAGTTGTAAATGTGAGTTGGATAGAATCCTCTATTGTCACCCATCATAATAAAGTGACTTGCTGCTGATTGTTTTCCAAAAATTTGGAAAGAAATAGATGCATAGACTTATTTGGGATGGGTAACATATTAATTTTTATCTTCTTTATGCTATATGTTTCAACTGTTAGTTTAATTTAGTGTTACTTTTGTAGTTGACCATGTATGTATTTTAGTTGTCACAAATTAGTCGCGAAATAGAGCAAAGGTTGTCAATTGACTAACTTCCTGTGTCATTGTCATTCTACAGTCAAATCAATGTTCGTCAGATATTTGTCATACTGTTAAAGGTTTGTCAGGTGACAAATTTCATTAAAACATAATCAGTGGCTAATGGGTGCATACCAATCGTAGGTACCACACACCTATTGTAGTTAACCTACTTACAGTTACCTGCACTGAAAACCGCAGTCAAAGTATTTATCGTAGTTTGTTTTCGTTTTTCTCTCGGTCAATTCCTGAACGTTTGGTGATCACCTGATGCGCGCAGGAAAGTCGGGAAGTTCATGAAGTGGGCTGCAGGTTTTCAAGTAAAGATTTGGACAGAATTTACCCAAAAGTTTACCCAGAATGGGTAAGATAACAATATATATCTTTATATTATTTATTTCAATTGTCAGTTTAATTTGGGGCAATTGTTGTAGCTTTGATTAGGCCACATGAATTTTAGTTGTCAAAACTTAGTCACGGAAAAGACCAAAGTTTGTCAACTGACTATACCTTCCCCTGCCATTGTCAATCTGTGTCAAATTAATGTTTGTCAGATGTTCGTTATACTAGGCAAGGTTTGTAAGTTGACAAATTTCAATGAACTTATTGCTTTAAAATTAAAATCAGCCATAAGCCAATTCACGGTCTCGCGAGAAAACTGCCTCTGTGAGAAATTCGGGATGAAAAGAAACAATATTTCCATTCGCAGAAACGTAAATTTTATTGCGCTACAATAGCTTACCATGTGGAACTGAATGCTTACTCGGGAGGCCGCAGGCATTCGGCCAACGTCCAAGGAAAATGGACCAATAATAGTGGCGAGATGCCTTGGAATCCAGGTGACCCCAGTAGTGATGTAGCCATCCACTTCCTCTTTTTGAGTTGGCTGCAAATAATGGAATATGTGCCTTTTATTGCAAGGAAAGAAAATTATTATTTCTGTGGATATACTTGTCGTTGGATTGTGAAACTACATCAGTTTCTTTATTTTATAGCATAGAATCTTATTTTGTGACAATTCACAGATCAGACGAGTATTTTTATCATATTTTACAACTTTAAGTCCACTTCTGGGTTCACGTTGTAAAGAATTAAGGACTCGTGCTGCAGCTTATATACCATACAGGACATTGGCCTGTCGAAATAAAATATTGAACCCCTATCTGCTTCCATATCTGACCATTTTAAGGGTTAAAAATATAAATTAAAGCACAAAATGAGTCCTTGTTGAAAGAAGTCATCAGAAACAACTTCTGTCCTTGTCTACACAGCAATTGCTTGTAAACTAATGCACGATTCGTGCATGCAGCTTATGTACAGGAATATATGCCTGTTGGAATCACATAAAACTAAACCTACGTATCGGAGAACCGATGCAAATTGTATCCACCAGAAAGACAACTCACCAAAGACAGTGAACCATTGTTTGACCTTGAGGGAGGTGCCCAAGGTCAAAGCTGAACACAGCTTCCCAGCCCATGATTTCCTATAGGTTGGTTTAACATCCCAAACCTCTTGGACCAGTAATAAGCAAGTTATAAGCACTTTTAAGCTTGGCTATTAGTGCTGGGACGAGTTGACTGAAACTCGAGTTGTAACTCGATGGGCGATAATTAGGGGTCACATCGATCTGCAAAGTGAAACTCGAGTTTTTGAAAACATCAATATTTTCACCATCTAAGACTAACACTTCCCCAACACAACAGATATATCTAAAATTTTCAAAAATATACTGCATTTTTACTTTATTCTGGCTTAAATCAATGAAGATTTAATTTAAATTATTTCGCGAAAGCCATTTCCAGGTTAAAGTTTCAGCTAATGTACGGTATGTAAAATATTTTCCATTAATCAAACGAAATATTTTATCCCGAAAATTACTCCAGTTCAACTCGCTTCTAATAGGTGATGCTCGATCTGCCATTTTAGCTGGCGATCCCACCACTATTGGCTATCCTTGTTTGACCTTGACTAAGGGGCCCAAGGTCAAATCAGACCACACCAAAAGATTCCTAGCCCATGATTTCCTATGGGTTGGTTTACCATCCCAAACCTCTAGGACCAATGTTAAGTGAGTTATTAGCACTTTTAAGTTTGGCTATCCTCAATTGACCTTGAAGGAGAGGTCCAAGGTCAAATCCGACCACACCAGAAGATTCCCAGCCCATGATTTCCTATATGTTGGTTTACCATCCCAAACCTCTAGGACCAATAATAAGCAAGTTATAAGCACTCTTAAGTATGACTGTCCTCATTTGACCTTGAAGGAGGGGCTAAAGATCAAATGTGACCACTTCAGAACATTCCCTGCCCATGGTTTCCCATTACTTGGTTTCACATTGCAAGCCTCTAGGACCAATAATAAGCGAGTTACAAGCACTTTTAACTTTGGCTATCCTCGTTTGACCATGAAGGAGGGGCCCAAGGTCAAATCTGTCCAAACCAGAAGATTCTCGGGGTGTGATTTCCTATATGTTGGTTTACCATCCCAAACTTCTAGGGCCAATAATAAGAGAATTATAAGCACTTTTAAGTTTGGCCATCATCATTTGACCTTGACTGAGGGGCCCCAAGGTAAAATCTGAGCACCCCAGAAGATTTCCAGCCCGTGATTTCCTGTAGGTTGGTTTACCATCCCAAACCTCTGGGACCAATAATAAGCGAGTTATAAGCACTTTTAAGTTTGGCTATCCTTGTTTGACCTGGAAGGAGGGGTCCAAGGTCAAATCTAACCACACCAGAAGATTCCCAGCCCATGATTATTTCCTATATGTTAGTTTACCATACCAAACCTCTGGGACCAGTAATAAGCGAGTTATAAGCACTTTTAAGTATGACTGTCCTCATTTGACCTTGAAGGAGGGGCTAAAGGTCAAATGTGACCACATCAGAAGATTCCCTGCCCATGGTTTCCCATTACTTGGTTTCACATTGCAAGCCTCTAGGACCAACAATAAGCGAGTTACAAGCACTTTTAAGTTTGGCTATCCTCGTTTGACCATGAAGGAGGGGCCCAAGGTCAAATCCGTCCAAACCAGAAGATTCTCAGGGTGTGATTTCCTATATGTTGGTTTACCATCCCAAACTTCTAGGGCCAATAATACGTGAGTTATAAGCACTTTTAAGTTTGGCCATCCTCATTTGACCTTGACTGAGGGGCCCAAGTTAAAATCTGACCACACCAGAAGATTTCCAGCCCATGATTTCCTGTAGGTTGTTTTACCATCCCAAACCTCTGGGACCAATAATAAGCGAATTATAAGCACTTTTAAGTTTGGCTATCCTTGTTTGACCTTGAAGGAGGGGTCAAAGGTCAAATCTGACCACATCAGAAGATTCCCAGCCCATGATTTCCTATATGTTAGTTTACCATCCCAAATCTCTAGGATCAATAATAAGCGAGTTATAAGCACTTTTTAGGTTGGCTATCCTCGTTTGACCTTGAAGGAGGGGTCCAAGGTCAAATCTGACCACATCAGAAGATTCGCAGCACATGATTTTGGTTGGTTTCACATTGCAAACCTCTGCAACCAATAATATGGGAGAAAAAGACATTTTTAAAGTCCACTATGTGGGGTACCTTGGCACTCCGTGGATGACCTTGAATTTAGAACTCCAAGGTCAATTGTCTGCAAGGTTGTAGAGGACATGTATATCTGTTATAAATATCACCTATGAGGAGATTCAACCTTCTACCTATGAGAACCAGCCAGTAGAAAAATGTAGATAATTTTCAAAGTAATGCCCGCGGCAGCCATCTTGTTTTTCAGAATGAGGCTAATTTCAGTCCCAGAGAAGTTTACCCCCAATGAAGATATCCTGCAAATTTGGTGATATTTGCAGGATATCTTCTAACACCGAAAATCACTATGCGCTGCGGCGGCGGCAGCGTAGCGAATGCTAAATCAAAGTATCCACCGGATGCCTCCTGTGGATACAATTATCCATTATTTGAGACATATTGCTCAAAGACAATTTTTTTTTAAAAGTCATGTCTGAATATTTTTATTCCATTCTTGTAACAAAAAATTGGACTGGGAGGCCTGGGTTTGATTCCCAGTGTTGTGGAATGAGACATTATAGCTCAGTGACAGAGCACTCAGTCTGTTATTTTGTTGTTGCAATACTACAACATAAAAAACAAGACCACTGCCACGGTGTGTATCTCCCGCCAATCATTAAAGGGGAGGAAATACTTTTTCCGAGATATTCACAATTTTTCATTTTCCGCTAAAATCCAAGATGACATTTTTCGCTCGAAATCACTCTGTCTGTTACCATTTTGAAGATATTTTCAATGTTTATTTTCTGCTAAAAATCCAAGATAGCCGCCAAAAGTGGCGAAAATTGAATTTTTTCCCTTTGGCATAGTATACTCATGTACTACCCTGCGGGTCAAAAATTCACTCAAAATCGCTCTATCTCTTACAGTTTGAGATATTAAGACTTTTTCATTTTCCGCAAAAATCAAAGTAGCTATTACTCAGTTAGCTATGGACCTACAGGTCTCAAAATTTGCCATTACACAATACATCAAAAAGTAGATGAACAACATATTTGACAAAAATCCTTTAAATTCAACAGTTTTGCTGTGATAAGTGATTTACTCAGGGGAAAACCATGAAAGTAGCTATTACTCGGTTAGCTATGGACCTACAGCTCTCAAAATTTGCCATTTCACAGTACATCAAAAAGTTGGTGAAGAATATATTTGAAAAAAAATCTTCTAAATTCAACAGTTTTGCTGTTAAAGGTGATTTACTCAATGGAAAACCCTCAAAGTAGCTATTACTCAGGTAGCTATGGAGATACAGCTGTGAAAATTTTACATGACACAGTACATCAAAAAGTAAGTGAACAACATATTTGACAATAATTCTCTAAATTAAATAGTTTTGGAGTTATAAGTGATTACTCATTGTTGAAATTCAAAGTAGCCATTACTCAGTTAGCTATGGAGGTACAGCTCTGAAACTTAGCCACGACACAGAACATTAAAAATTAACTGATTAACATATTTGACAATAATTCCCTAAATTCAATGTTTTTGGAGTTATAAGTGATTTACTCAATGTTGAAATTAAGATTGACACATAGCCAATTTTTCTCAAATAACTCATTCACCTACTTTCGGGAGAGCTTTCACTTGGTGAAGTTTCAGACCCGTAGCTAATTATATATGCTATGTTTAGTGAAAATGTGAAAAATCACAAATATCTCACAAACCATAAGAGAGAGAGCAATTTAGAGTGAATTTTTGAGCCACAGGGTAGTACAACGGTATCCTATGCTGTTGGGTTTGGTGAACTTTGGCCTACTTTTGACTGAGTAATAGCACTTTTACCTAATATAATTATATGGCTTATAACTCTCAAGCTATTGCATTTAGAGTATTTTGTTCCAATATGTTGTTCAACTACTTTCTCCACAGCTACAACATGGTCAGTAGTTTGGAAGTGTATCTCCATAGCTAAGTGAATAATAGCTTTAATGATAACCGTAATGAGTAAATGGCTTATATCTTCAAAAGTATTGCAGCTACACAATTTCTCTCAAATATGTTGTTCATCTACTTTTTTGTGAACTGTAACATGTTTAAGTTTCACAACTGTTGCTCAATGTACAAGTGAGTAATAGCTACTTTATTGCTACTTTTAGTGAAAATGTGAAAAATCACAAATATCTCACATCCTGTAAGAGATAGAGCAATTTTGAGCGAATTTTTGACCCACAGTATCCTGTTGTACTGGGTTTGGTGACCTTTGGCCTACATTTGAGTGAGTAATAGCACTTTACCTAATATAATTATATGGCTTATAACTTCCAGACTATTACATTTAGAGTATTTTATTCCAATATGTTGTGCAGCTACTTTCTCCACAGCTACAACATGGTCAGTAGTTTGTAAGTGTATCTCCATAGTTAAGTCAGTAAGAGCTACTTTGTCAATTTTTTATGGCAACCGTAATGAGTAAATGCCTTATATCTTCAAAAGTATTGCAGCTACACAATTTCTCTCAAATATGTTGTTCATCTACTTTTTTGTGGACTGTAACATATTTAAGTTTCACAACTTTTGTCCAGTGTACAAGTGAGTAATGGCTACTTTATTGCTACTTTTAGTGAAAATGTGAAAAATCACAAATATCTCGCAAACTGTTTTTGACCCATGTTGTTCATCTATTTTTTACTCGACAGCCCATGGTGTCCGGATGGGCGGGCAGGTGGCGGGAAAAAGTTTGTCCAGACTGTATCTCTCAAACCGTAAGGTGTAGGGAGTTGGTACTTGGTAGGGACATTCGTTAGGATGTGTAGGTGTGCAGCGTCATGGTCTGACCCTGATTTGACCTTGCCGCAGTGACCTTGAGTTTGAAGATCTTGTCCAAGCTATATCTCGGAAACCGTAAGGTGTAGGAAGTTGATACTTGGTATGAACATTGGTTAGGGGATGTAGGTAAGCAACATCATGGTCGGACCTTGACTTCACCCTTGATTTGGCCGTAGTGACCTTGACCTATAAAATCTTGTCTGGGCAATTTAATGCTCGGTGGGAGATACACACCGCAGCAGTGGTCTTGTTTTGAGTGTACTTAGCTTGTTACCTGGACTATAATCAGGGTTTCCAACAATTATTAAGCAGGTTTTGGGAGCGCTTATTTGTTTTCATGTTGGTTTGATTGATCGCTACCCCTGGATTATGTAGTAAGGACATTGGTTTGGGGTGTAGGTATGCAACATCATGGTCTGACCTTGATTTGACCCTTGAACTTGCCGTAGTGACCTTGAGTTTGAAAATCTTGTCCGGGCTATATCTCAGAAACTGTAAGGTGTGGGAAGTTGATACTTGGAAGGGATATTGGTTAGGGGGTGTAGGGGTGCAACATCATGGTGTGACCTTGATTTAACCTTGCCATAGTGACCTATAAAATCTTGTCGGGACTATATCTCGGAAACCGTACAGTGTAGGAGTTGGTACTTAATACAGGGGTTGTAGGTGTGGTGTGGCCTTGATTTGACCTTTGACCTTGGTGGAGTGACCTTGACCTATAAAATCTTGTCCGGGCTATATCATAGCAACCATAAGTTTTTGGAAGTTGATATGTGGTAGGGCCATTGATTAGGCGGTGTAGGTGTGCAACATCATGGTGTAACCTTGATTTGACCTTTGACCTTGCCATAGTGACCTTGACCTATAAAACCTTGTCTGGGGTATATTTTGGAAACCGTAAGGTGCAGGAAGTTGATACTGGATATCGACATTGGCTATGGTGTGTAGATGTAAAATATCATGGTGTGACCTTAATTTGACCTTTGACCTTGCTATAGTGACCTTGACCTATAAAATCTTGTCCGGGCCATATCTCGGAAACTGTATGGTGTAGGAAGTTGATATTTGGTAGGGACATTGATCGGGGGGTTATATGTGTGCAACGTCATGGTGTGACCTGGATTTGACTTTTGATCTTGCATATCTGATGCTATTTATCTATCTATGGGGATATGTGGTATTATTTTATCTCTCTTATATCTCTCTTATATCTTTTTACTTGAATCTTGGTTGTTGCAACTTGGGGGTCTCTTGATAAAGATTAAGCACTGTTAAAGTCATATTAGAATTCATTAACCTCCTTCAAGGTCAAATGAGGATAGACAAACCTAAAAGTCCTTATAACTTGCATATTATTGGTTGCACAGGTTTGGGATGATAAACCAACCTACAGGAAATCATGGGATGGAAATCATTTGGTGTTATCAGATTTGACCTTGAGCCCCTCCTTCAAGGTCAAATGAGGATAGCCAAACTTAAAAGTGCTTATAACTCACTGGTTATTGGTCCTTGAGGTTTGGGATGGTAAACCAACCTCTAGGAAATCATGGGCTGGAAATCTTCTGGTGTGGACAGATTTGACCTTGGGCCCCCTCTTCAAGGTCAAATGAGGATAGCCAAACTTAAAAGTGCTTATAACTCACTTATTGTTGGTCCTAGAGGTTTGCAATGTGAGACCAACTTACAGGAAATCATGTCCTGCGAATTTTCTGATGTTGTCAGATTTGACCTTGGACCCATCCTTCAAGGTCAAACAAGGATAGCCAAACTTAAAAATGCTTATAACTCGCTTATATTCGTCCTAGAGGTTTGGGATGGTAAACCAACCTATAGGAAATCATGGGCTTGGAATCTTCTGGTGTTGACAGATTTGCCCTTGGGCCACTCCTTCAAGGCCAAACGTGGATAGCCAAACTTAAAAGTGGTTAAAACTCCCTTATTATTGGTTGTACAGGTTTGGGATGGTAAACCAACTTATAGGAAATCAGGGGCTGGGAATCTTCTGGTGTGGTCAGATTTAACCTTGGATCCCTCCTTCCAAGGTCAAATGACAACATCAGAAAATTCGGACATGATTTCCTGTAGGTTGGTTTCATATTACAAACCTCTAGGACCAATAATAAGGGAGTTATAACCATTTTTAGATTTGATGTTGTCATTTGACCTTGGACCCATCCTTCCAGGTCAAACAAGGATAGCCAAACTTAAAAGTGCTTATAACTCGCTTATATTTGTCCTAGAGGTTTGGGATGGTATTTAAACCAACCAGTGGGAAACCATGGGCTCGGAACCTTATGGTGTGGTCAGATTTGACCTGGGGCCCCTCCTTCAAGGTCAAAAAGGATAGCCAAACTTTAAAGTACTTATGACTTGCTTATTATTGGTTCTAGAGGTTTGTGATGGTAAACCAACCTACAGGCAATCATGGGCTGGAAATGTTGGTGTCGACAGATTTCACCTTGGACCCCTCCTTCAAGGTCAAACGAGGATAGCCAAACTTAAAAGGGCTTATAACTCACTTATTATTGGTCCTTGAGATCTGGGATGGTAAACCAACCTTTTGGAAATCATGGGCTGGAAATCTTCTGGTGTGGACAGATTTGACCTTGGGCCCCTCCTTCAAGGTCAAAAGAGGATGGCCAAACTTAAAAGTGCTTATAACTCACTTATTGTTGGTCCTAGAGGTTTGCAATGTGAAACCAACCTACAGGAAATCATGTCCTGCGAATTTTCTGATGTTGTCGAATTTGACCTTGGACCCCTTCATCGAGGTCAAAAGAGGATAGCGAAACTTATTATTGTTGGTTTCTGTGCATTTAAAAGAAAATGATTCAAGTTATTTTGCTAAAGTTAGGCATACATTTGGCTTGCTTGGTATTGCATTTGGCACTGTTAGCTCTGTGGGTAAGCGAGTAAGAGCTATTAAGGTACGCTCGAAAATACTAGAGAAGTATTCTATTCAAAAGTGATTTTCGCCACTTTTGGAGGCCATCTTGTAGTTTAGTGGAAAAGAAAAAATTGAACCATTGCTTGGAAACTGTAAGACATAGAGATCCATAGGGTACTGGAAAAGTATCCTATACATAAGGGTAAAATTTCAATTTCCATAAATTTTGGCGGCCATCATGGATTTTAGCTGGAAATAAAAATTTAAAATATCTTGGAAACCGTATATAAGAGAGCAACTTCGAGTGAATTTTTGACCTGGAGGGTAGTAGTGAAGTAGCCTATACAAAAGGATAAAATTTTAATTTTTGCAAATTTTGGTGACCATCTTGGATTTTAGCTGAAAATAAAAAATTGGAAATATCTCTGTAACAGTAAAAAGATGGAGCAATTTCGAGTGAATTAGTGAGAAATTTACATACTTTGTCGTCAAATACTCACCTGACAAAATAACTTTATATTTAGCAATTTTATGACAAGCTTTTACTGTGCCTATGGACTACTTTTCAGATACTGAACCCTGACTGACCAGTATATTTGACTTTTATGACAACTTTTCACTCTGTCTGAAATGACTACCTTTCCTATATATTGTGTGACAACTATGTTTGCATGCATTAGTCATAAACTAGTCACTTTTGGCTAACTAAAGGCAAATATATTTGACAATTTTATGACAAACTTGTTACAGTGCCTGAAAAGACTATACCTTTTACTTATTGACAAATGAGTGTGATATATTAATCATAAAAGAGTCACCTCTGAAAAAAACTAACAAGTGTACGTCAGTCAGATGTGACTACTTTGTGACTAATGTATGACAAACATTCATTTGTGAATAAGTAAAAGGTAGTCGTTTCAGGCGCGGTACAAAGTTTGTCATAAAATTGTCGAATATATTTGTCTTCAGTTTTTCACAGGTGACTAGTTTGTGACTAATATTTAACAAACATACAGTTGTCAATGTGGAAAAGGTAGTCATTTCAGGCACAGTAAAAAGTTTGTCATAAAATAGTCAAATATACTGATCATTAGTTAGTCAGAGATGACTATTTTGTGACTATGTGGTGACAGATATATGACATACTATTGACTAATATGTTTGACTATCTTTGGACAAACTTTTTACTGTGCCTGAAATGACTACCTTTGGCACAGTGACAAGTGTATGTTTGTCATATATTAGTCAGAAAATAGGCAACTCTGACTAACAACTAGCAAGTGTATGCTAGTCATTAATTAGTCATTAACTTGTCATTAGTTAATCAGAGGTGACTTTTCTGACTAATATATGACAAACTAATGACTAATAAAAGTTGTTTTACTGACAAGTTTATGACTAGATATACTTGACGAGTTTTAAACAAATAAACACTAGTCATTAGGGTAGTCATCTCAGGCACAGTAATGCTAACTTTTTTTTGTCACTTATTTGTCATTTTGGTTTTCAGTGTACCAATAAATCACGACCTGAATTCAACCTGATTTCAACATAATTTCAACTTGATTTCAACGCCACATGGTGACTCTGGACCATGTTTGCAAAACCAACCTGGATTCAATGTCTAACCCTGACCAGTAATTCAACGATGAATCAACATTGACATGCCTGCTGGGCAAGAACCCCAGCCCGCATGTACAGCTAAATGGCCAATAACATTGAGATTTGGGAAAATCTTAGGAACAACTTCTGTTGTAAGAAGTATAGAGAATCCATGAGATGTTCTACAAAAGACTCACAGGCCATAATTTCTTACAAGTAGTTTTCATATTTTGAAGCCCTAGAAACAACTAGAACCGAGATATAAAGCTTTTTTGATATGATGACCCTTCTATTTGATATTAAAGATGTGATATGGCGGCCATTTTGTATTACTCTTAGGCAAGCTTTCCTATCCATTTACATTTTGTGTAAATCTGGTGAAGCTATAGCTGCAATATTTTAGGTTACAGAAAACACTAAAGATATTAGAACAAACTTTAAGACCCGAAAATTTTAAAAGTGTTGCCATGGTAACAGCTGCTGCTGGATACCCCCCCAAAATCTAATCAGCTCTAGATCATCTTGGGCTTAACATTCATGCGATCTGTGCAGGGGTTTAGGCTGTGGAACACCCACAAACTTTAAGACCCAAAAATCTTAAAAGTGTTGCCATAGTAACAGTGGTAGCTGGATACCCCCAAAGCTTAATCAGCTCTAGATCCTCTTCGGGCGAACATATCCTAAAAATTTGGTGGAAATCCATGCAGGGGTTTAGGCTGTGTAACACTCACAAACTTTAAGACTTGAAAATCTTAAAAAGTGATGTCATGGCAACAGTTATTACTGGATACTCCCCAAAACCTAATCAGCCCTAGATCCTCTTAGTGTAAACATCCCCTGAAAATTTGATGAAAATCCGTGCAGGGGTTTAGGCTGTGGAATACCCACAAGAGTTATGCCCGCCAGGGGATGACTATAACCACAGCCTTTATAGGCTTAATGGGGTTAATGAAATCACTAAATTTTTAAAATTCTGCTGCCACAAGTGGCGGCCATTATTTTGAAAAGCATTATGGGTAATCCAATGAATCTGAATCCATTGGTCTACCTCAGGAGGTAGATCAGCGGATTCATATTCTAGATTCAGATTCTAGTCACATTACAAGCGAATCTGTTAATCTAAGGAATCTAGATTCAATGGATTATGGTTGCCAAATACACCTAGTATTCTAACATGACACAGATGTGTCCGTCATTTTGATTGGCTGAGAGGGATTTCTAAACTGTCTAAAATTCTAAATCAACATGAAGGCTGTTGCATCAACTTCCCCATGCATTTCACATAAACAGAAGAAAATGTTTCCGCTTTTGTTATTTACAATAGTTTCAGTGCAAATGGTATGTAAAAAGGAAAATTACTTTTAAAAGAAACAATTCTTTCTAATATAAAAGAAAATAAACAGAAAAATTTTACAGTATATCTTAGGAGAAAAAAATCATCCCTGTTCAATTGATGGAACTTTTAGCCTTGACACTGAGTTTGTGTTTACATGTCAACAAATCTGCTGGAATTACAAGTATATGGATAAAACAAGGAAAAGAAACTTGGATGAATTATCAGATTTAAGAACACCTAGCCCTTTGAAGAATCCAGCTAAAACAAAAAATTAATTTAGGCCAGTCTAAAATGGTATGTAAAATTAGTGAACTACAAAGCCAGGATCTTGATATGGGTGATACAGATAATATTCTGATTTCCGCTGACCCTACTCTGCAATCTATGGTCAGGTATCGCCCACCATCTTGGGTACAACGCTTCCGTAGTTAGTTTAAGTACGGTCCATCTTCTATTATCACCCAAAACATGTTTTGCTTCTAAAGATTATTGTCATTCCAAAATATTTTTAAGTTTAATTCACAATATTTGATGTTATAATTTCAATAATAAATGTTTAAAATGTTTTAAATACATACAAAAAGCATACAAGTAATTAAAATAATGATCGAGATATCCTGTTAATGACAGCTGGCAATGATGTCTTCAAGGCCTTCGTGGCCGATACCAGTCCCTTTATTGTTAAAGGATGGCTGGTTCCCGTCTATACAGATAATAGTTTGAAAGAGATGTCAATGGAACAAAAAGTTGACGAAATCCTCCGGTTATTGAAAATTCAAAAAATAGAAGTGGCTTCAAAAAGTAAGTGAACAACATATTTGACAATAATTCTCTAAATTAAATAGTTTTGGAGTTATAAGTGATTACTCATTGTTGAAATTCAAAGTAGCCATTACTCAGTTAGCTATGGAGGTACAGCTCTGAAACTTAGCCACGACACAGAACATTAAAAATTAACTGATTAACATATTTGACAATAATTCCCTAAATTCAATGTTTTTGGAGTTATAAGTGATTTACTCAATGTTGAAATTAAGATTGACACATAGCCAATTTTTCTCAAATAACTCATTCACCTACTTTCGGGAGAGCTTTCACTTGGTGAAGTTTCAGACCCGTAGCTAATTATATATGCTATGTTTAGTGAAAATGTGAAAAATCACAAATATCTCACAAACCATAAGAGAGAGAGCAATTTAGAGTGAATTTTTGAGCCACAGGGTAGTACAACGGTATCCTATGCTGTTGGGTTTGGTGAACTTTGGCCTACTTTTGACTGAGTAATAGCACTTTTACCTAATATAATTATATGGCTTATAACTCTCAAGCTATTGCATTTAGAGTATTTTGTTCCAATATGTTGTTCAACTACTTTCTCCACAGCTACAACATGGTCAGTAGTTTGGAAGTGTATCTCCATAGCTAAGTGAGTAATAGCTTTAATGATAACCGTAATGAGTAAATGGCTTATATCTTCAAAAGTATTGCAGCTACACAATTTCTCTCAAATATGTTGTTCATCTACTTTTTTGTGAACTGTAACATGTTTAAGTTTCACAACTGTTGCTCAATGTACAAGTGAGTAATAGCTACTTTATTGCTACTTTTAGTGAAAATGTGAAAAATCACAAATATCTCACATCCTGTAAGAGATAGAGCAATTTTGAGCGAATTTTTGACCCACAGTATCCTGTTGTACTGGGTTTGGTGACCTTTGGCCTACATTTGAGTGAGTAATAGCACTTTACCTAATATAATTATATGGCTTATAACTTCCAGACTATTACATTTAGAGTATTTTATTCCAATATGTTGTGCAGCTACTTTCTCCACAGCTACAACATGGTCAGTAGTTTGTAAGTGTATCTCCATAGTTAAGTCAGTAAGAGCTACTTTGTCAATTTTTTATGGTAACCGTAATGAGTAAATGCCTTATATCTTCAAAAGTATTGCAGCTACACAATTTCTCTCAAATATGTTGTTCATCTACTTTTTTGTGGACTGTAACATATTTAAGTTTCACAACTTTTGTCCAGTGTACAAGTGAGTAATGGCTACTTTATTGCTACTTTTAGTGAAAATGTGAAAAATCACAAATATCTCGCAAACTGTTTTTGACCCATGTTGTTCATCTATTTTTTACTCGACAGCCCATGGTGTCCGGATGGGCGGGCAGGTGGCGGGAAAAAGTTTGTCCAGACTGTATCTCTCAAACCGTAAGGTGTAGGGAGTTGGTACTTGGTAGGGACATTCGTTAGGATGTGTAGGTGTGCAGCGTCATGGTCTGACCCTGATTTGACCTTGCCGCAGTGACCTTGAGTTTGAAGATCTTGTCCAAGCTATATCTCGGAAACCGTAAGGTGTAGGAAGTTGATACTTGGTATGAACATTGGTTAGGGGATGTAGGTAAGCAACGTCATGGTCGGACCTTGACTTCACCCTTGATTTGGCCGTAGTGACCTTGACCTATAAAATCTTGTCTGGGCAATTTAATGCTCGGTGGGAGATACACACCGCAGCAGTGGTCTTGTTTTGAGTGTACTTAGCTTGTTACCTGGACTATAATCAGGGTTTCCAACAATTATTAAGCAGGTTTTGGGAGCGCTTATTTGTTTTCATGTTGGTTTGATTGATCGCTACCCCTGGATTATGTAGTAAGGACATTGGTTTGGGGTGTAGGTATGCAACATCATGGTCTGACCTTGATTTGACCCTTGAACTTGCCGTAGTGACCTTGAGTTTGAAAATCTTGTCCGGGCTATATCTCAGAAACTGTAAGGTGTGGGAAGTTGATACTTGGAAGGGATATTGGTTAGGGGGTGTAGGGGTGCAACATCATGGTGTGACCTTGATTTAACCTTGCCATAGTGACCTATAAAATCTTGTCGGGACTATATCTCGGAAACCGTACAGTGTAGGAGTTGGTACTTAATACAGGGGTTGTAGGTGTGGTGTGGCCTTGATTTGACCTTTGACCTTGGTGGAGTGACCTTGACCTATAAAATCTTGTCCGGGCTATATCATAGCAACCATAAGTTTTTGGAAGTTGATATGTGGTAGGGCCATTGATTAGGCGGTGTAGGTGTGCAACATCATGGTGTAACCTTGATTTGACCTTTGACCTTGCCATAGTGACCTTGACCTATAAAACCTTGTCTGGGGTATATTTTGGAAACCGTAAGGTGCAGGAAGTTGATACTGGATATCGACATTGGCTATGGTGTGTAGATGTAAAATATCATGGTGTGACCTTAATTTGACCTTTGACCTTGCTATAGTGACCTTGACCTATAAAATCTTGTCCGGGCCATATCTCGGAAACTGTATGGTGTAGGAAGTTGATATTTGGTAGGGACATTGATCGGGGGGTTATATGTGTGCAACGTCATGGTGTGACCTGGATTTGACTTTTGATCTTGCATATCTGATGCTATTTATCTATCTATGGGGATATGTGGTATTATTTTATCTCTCTTATATCTCTCTTATATCTTTTTACTTGAATCTTGGTTGTTGCAACTTGGGGGTCTCTTGATAAAGATTAAGCACTGTTAAAGTCATATTAGAATTCATTAACCTCCTTCAAGGTCAAATGAGGATAGACAAACCTAAAAGTCCTTATAACTTGCATATTATTGGTTGCACAGGTTTGGGATGATAAACCAACCTACAGGAAATCATGGGATGGAAATCATTTGGTGTTATCAGATTTGACCTTGAGCCCCTCCTTCAAGGTCAAATGAGGATAGCCAAACTTAAAAGTGCTTATAACTCACTGGTTATTGGTCCTTGAGGTTTGGGATGGTAAACCAACCTCTAGGAAATCATGGGCTGGAAATCTTCTGGTGTGGACAGATTTGACCTTGGGCCCCCTCTTCAAGGTCAAATGAGGATAGCCAAACTTAAAAGTGCTTATAACTCACTTATTGTTGGTCCTAGAGGTTTGCAATGTGAGACCAACTTACAGGAAATCATGTCCTGCGAATTTTCTGATGTTGTCAGATTTGACCTTGGACCCATCCTTCAAGGTCAAACAAGGATAGCCAAACTTAAAAATGCTTATAACTCGCTTATATTCGTCCTAGAGGTTTGGGATGGTAAACCAACCTATAGGAAATCATGGGCTTGGAATCTTCTGGTGTTGACAGATTTGCCCTTGGGCCACTCCTTCAAGGCCAAACGTGGATAGCCAAACTTAAAAGTGGTTAAAACTCCCTTATTATTGGTTGTACAGGTTTGGGATGGTAAACCAACTTATAGGAAATCAGGGGCTGGGAATCTTCTGGTGTGGTCAGATTTAACCTTGGATCCCTCCTTCAAGGTCAAATGAGGATAGCCAAATCTAAAAATGGTTATAACTCCCTTATTATTGGTCCTAGAGGTTTGTAATATGAAACCAACCTACAGGAAATCATGTCCGAATTTTCTGATGTTGTCATTTGACCTTGGACCCATCCTTCCAGGTCAAACAAGGATAGCCAAACTTAAAAGTGCTTATAACTCGCTTATATTTGTCCTAGAGGTTTGGGATGGTATTTAAACCAACCAGTGGGAAACCATGGGCTCGGAACCTTATGGTGTGGTCAGATTTGACCTGGGGCCCCTCCTTCAAGGTCAAAAAGGATAGCCAAACTTTAAAGTACTTATGACTTGCTTATTATTGGTTCTAGAGGTTTGTGATGGTAAACCAACCTACAGGCAATCATGGGCTGGAAATGTTGGTGTCGACAGATTTCACCTTGGACCCCTCCTTCAAGGTCAAACGAGGATAGCCAAACTTAAAAGGGCTTATAACTCACTTATTATTGGTCCTTGAGATCTGGGATGGTAAACCAACCTTTTGGAAATCATGGGCTGGAAATCTTCTGGTGTGGACAGATTTGACCTTGGGCCCCTCCTTCAAGGTCAAAAGAGGATGGCCAAACTTAAAAGTGCTTATAACTCACTTATTGTTGGTCCTAGAGGTTTGCAATGTGAAACCAACCTACAGGAAATCATGTCCTGCGAATTTTCTGATGTTGTCGAATTTGACCTTGGACCCCTTCATCGAGGTCAAAAGAGGATAGCG
Source organism: Sabellastarte sp. h YS-2021 (assembly GCA_964017235.1). Lineage (NCBI taxonomy): Eukaryota > Metazoa > Annelida > Polychaeta > Sabellida > Sabellidae > Sabellastarte > Sabellastarte sp. h YS-2021. The sequence continues at coordinate 147,985,387 of OZ024928.1, forward strand.
AAACTTATTATTGTTGGTTTCTGTGCATTTAAAAGAAAATGATTCAAGTTATTTTGCTAAAGTTAGGCATACATTTGGCTTGCTTGGTATTGCATTTGGCACTGTTAGCTCTGTGGGTAAGCGAGTAAGAGCTATTAAGGTACGCTCGAAAATACTAGAGAAGTATTCTATTCAAAAGTGATTTTCGCCACTTTTGGAGGCCATCTTGTAGTTTAGTGGAAAAGAAAAAATTGAACCATTGCTTGGAAACTGTAAGAGATAGAGATCCATAGGGTACTGGAAAAGTATCCTATACATAAGGGTAAAATTTCAATTTCCATAAATTTTGGCGGCCATCATGGATTTTAGCTGGAAATAAAAATTTAAAATATCTTGGAAACCGTATATAAGAGAGCAACTTCGAGTGAATTTTTGACCTGGAGGGTAGTAGTGAAGTAGCCTATACAAAAGGATAAAATTTTAATTTTTGCAAATTTTGGTGACCATCTTGGATTTTAGCTGAAAATAAAAAATTGGAAATATCTCTGTAACAGTAAAAAGATGGAGCAATTTCGAGTGAATTAGTGAGAAATTTACATACTTTGTCGTCAAATACTCACCTGACAAAATAACTTTATATTTAGCAATTTTATGACAAGCTTTTACTGTGCCTATGGACTACTTTTCAGATACTGAACCCTGACTGACCAGTATATTTGACTTTTATGACAACTTTTCACTCTGTCTGAAATGACTACCTTTCCTATATATTGTGTGACAACTATGTTTGCATGCATTAGTCATAAACTAGTCACTTTTGGCTAACTAAAGGCAAATATATTTGACAATTTTATGACAAACTTGTTACAGTGCCTGAAAAGACTATACCTTTTACTTATTGACAAATGAGTGTGATATATTAATCATAAAAGAGTCACCTCTGAAAAAAACTAACAAGTGTACGTCAGTCAGATGTGACTACTTTGTGACTAATGTATGACAAACATTCATTTGTGAATAAGTAAAAGGTAGTCGTTTCAGGCGCGGTACAAAGTTTGTCATAAAATTGTCGAATATATTTGTCTTCAGTTTTTCACAGGTGACTAGTTTGTGACTAATATTTAACAAACATACAGTTGTCAATGTGGAAAAGGTAGTCATTTCAGGCACAGTAAAAAGTTTGTCATAAAATAGTCAAATATACTGATCATTAGTTAGTCAGAGATGACTATTTTGTGACTATGTGGTGACAGATATATGACATACTATTGACTAATATGTTTGACTATCTTTGGACAAACTTTTTACTGTGCCTGAAATGACTACCTTTGGCACAGTGACAAGTGTATGTTTGTCATATATTAGTCAGAAAATAGGCAACTCTGACTAACAACTAGCAAGTGTATGCTAGTCATTAATTAGTCATTAACTTGTCATTAGTTAATCAGAGGTGACTTTTCTGACTAATATATGACAAACTAATGACTAATAAAAGTTGTTTTACTGACAAGTTTATGACTAGATATACTTGACGAGTTTTAAACAAATAAACACTAGTCATTAGGGTAGTCATCTCAGGCACAGTAATGCTAACTTTTTTTTGTCACTTATTTGTCATTTTGGTTTTCAGTGTACCAATAAATCACGACCTGAATTCAACCTGATTTCAACATAATTTCAACTTGATTTCAACGCCACATGGTGACTCTGGACCATGTTTGCAAAACCAACCTGGATTCAATGTCTAACCCTGACCAGTAATTCAACGATGAATCAACATTGACATGCCTGCTGGGCAAGAACCCCAGCCCGCATGTACAGCTAAATGGCCAATAACATTGAGATTTGGGAAAATCTTAGGAACAACTTCTGTTGTAAGAAGTATAGAGAATCCATGAGATGTTCTACAAAAGACTCACAGGCCATAATTTCTTACAAGTAGTTTTCATATTTTGAAGCCCTAGAAACAACTAGAACCGAGATATAAAGCTTTTTTGATATGATGACCCTTCTATTTGATATTAAAGATGTGATATGGCGGCCATTTTGTATTACTCTTAGGCAAGCTTTCCTATCCATTTACATTTTGTGTAAATCTGGTGAAGCTATAGCTGCAATATTTTAGGTTACAGAAAACACTAAAGATATTAGAACAAACTTTAAGACCCGAAAATTTTAAAAGTGTTGCCATGGTAACAGCTGCTGCTGGATACCCCCCCAAAATCTAATCAGCTCTAGATCATCTTGGGCTTAACATTCATGCGATCTGTGCAGGGGTTTAGGCTGTGGAACACCCACAAACTTTAAGACCCAAAAATCTTAAAAGTGTTGCCATAGTAACAGTGGTAGCTGGATACCCCCAAAGCTTAATCAGCTCTAGATCCTCTTCGGGCGAACATATCCTAAAAATTTGGTGGAAATCCATGCAGGGGTTTAGGCTGTGTAACACTCACAAACTTTAAGACTTGAAAATCTTAAAAAGTGATGTCATGGCAACAGTTATTACTGGATACTCCCCAAAACCTAATCAGCCCTAGATCCTCTTAGTGTAAACATCCCCTGAAAATTTGATGAAAATCCGTGCAGGGGTTTAGGCTGTGGAATACCCACAAGAGTTATGCCCGCCAGGGGATGACTATAACCACAGCCTTTATAGGCTTAATGGGGTTAATGAAATCACTAAATTTTTAAAATTCTGCTGCCACAAGTGGCGGCCATTATTTTGAAAAGCATTATGGGTAATCCAATGAATCTGAATCCATTGGTCTACCTCAGGAGGTAGATCAGCGGATTCATATTCTAGATTCAGATTCTAGTCACATTACAAGCGAATCTGTTAATCTAAGGAATCTAGATTCAATGGATTATGGTTGCCAAATACACCTAGTATTCTAACATGACACAGATGTGTCCGTCATTTTGATTGGCTGAGAGGGATTTCTAAACTGTCTAAAATTCTAAATCAACATGAAGGCTGTTGCATCAACTTCCCCATGCATTTCACATAAACAGAAGAAAATGTTTCCGCTTTTGTTATTTACAATAGTTTCAGTGCAAATGGTATGTAAAAAGGAAAATTACTTTTAAAAGAAACAATTCTTTCTAATATAAAAGAAAATAAACAGAAAAATTTTACAGTATATCTTAGGAGAAAAAAATCATCCCTGTTCAATTGATGGAACTTTTAGCCTTGACACTGAGTTTGTGTTTACATGTCAACAAATCTGCTGGAATTACAAGTATATGGATAAAACAAGGAAAAGAAACTTGGATGAATTATCAGATTTAAGAACACCTAGCCCTTTGAAGAATCCAGCTAAAACAAAAAATTAATTTAGGCCAGTCTAAAATGGTATGTAAAATTAGTGAACTACAAAGCCAGGATCTTGATATGGGTGATACAGATAATATTCTGATTTCCGCTGACCCTACTCTGCAATCTATGGTCAGGTATCGCCCACCATCTTGGGTACAACGCTTCCGTAGTTAGTTTAAGTACGGTCCATCTTCTATTATCACCCAAAACATGTTTTGCTTCTAAAGATTATTGTCATTCCAAAATATTTTTAAGTTTAATTCACAATATTTGATGTTATAATTTCAATAATAAATGTTTAAAATGTTTTAAATACATACAAAAAGCATACAAGTAATTAAAATAATGATCGAGATATCCTGTTAATGACAGCTGGCAATGATGTCTTCAAGGCCTTCGTGGCCGATACCAGTCCCTTTATTGTTAAAGGATGGCTGGTTCCCGTCTATACAGATAATAGTTTGAAAGAGATGTCAATGGAACAAAAAGTTGACGAAATCCTCCGGTTATTGAAAATTCAAAAAATAGAAGTGGCTTTAGATATAAACTCACTACAAACAGCAGAAAATGAGAAACTAAAATTACACTAGAAGGAATCCAATGGACTTATCTCTAAGTTGACAGCCAAAGTTTCATATTTAGTAGTTAGAGAATGTGGAGGTAAACAGCATGAAGAAGAATATTGTTATATATAACATGCCAGAGGAAACGGGGGGAGAACTTGTATTCAAAAGTGGAAGTTTTCTTGTCAAGAAATCTCCAAATACCACAGGATCAGCTTTTTCTAGGGACAACCCCTCTGCTCCAGTTAGAATTGATATATCCCATCACATTGGTCAAAAGGGAAGCAAACCAAGGCCAGTAGTTATGTCTTTTGTGACTCAGCAAGGAAAAGATTTAGTTCTGTCTCATTCCAAAAGCCTCAAAATCCACACCTTTTTTTCTATATCAGAACAACTTCCACCATCAGTTCGTGAGAGAGGAACAGGATAGTTCTTCATCTGATTCCATTAAGCTTGTGAAAGATAAACTTATACTTAATAATAAGGTCAACACACAGGCTTTTGAATCTAACCCTTTAAAATTCTCCACTCAAACAGATGATGTGCTAAGATTTGATGCAATTCAGCATTCAGCCAGAACAAAAGTGAAGAACAGTATCTTCCAGGGACATTTTCACCAGTTCACCCCCAGAAAGAAGCTGTCAAGGTCGTTAGAACTTTACATCAGAATGAAATAGTTGCAGACAGTGACCATGTCATATATGTCTACAGATACATGGATTTGGATGGGGAACAAATAGAAGGATACAGTGATGATGGAGAGTGGACTGCAAGCACCCTCCTAATGGCTTTACTTAAGAAGAATGGGATAAACGAGGCAATACTGGTAGTTACACGTAAATTTGGTGACAATAAGCTGGATGAGCAGTGTTTTCAGATTATTGAACAAGTGGCAACACAAGTTATTGGAAAATAAACTTTGAACTTTTGTGATATTAGTAAACATTGACAACATTGTGTGCTGTAATAATAACTGGACAAACACTTTCAAAAATAAACTGTACTAAGGTTGCAATATATAAAATGATTGGATAATCATTGACCTTTTTTAGTACTATGAATATTTTTTGTAAACATTGTTGCATTTTTGTTGTGATCATGTTTGAAATAGTAATGGACCCACTCTACAAGAATACTATAATTTCTACTTATGTTGTATTCAATGAAATAACTCAATAATCATTTAGTAATGTGTAGTGATATGAATATTTTGTAAATATTTGTTACATTTATTTTGTTGAAATATTTCTCAGATAAATTGTACTAATTATTACTGTTTTGTATTATTTTGAAAATATTGTTAGATTTATTTAGTTGAAATATTTCTCAATAACAATATGAGTTTGGTGATTCAACACTAATACCTTGCTAGTCACTAAACTGTTGTCTCTTTAATTGTGTTTTTTAATATGTAACCTCTATCTTATTTTCTTGTTTTTTACTTTAAAATGTTTGTTGTATCATGTTTTTGCAACCGCTGTGCTTATGACCGCACACATTGTGTATCTGGTTTATTGAATCTTTTTATAATTACAACATGACCCCCTAGTACACTAAATGTCTATATATGTTTAATGTCTGTAAACTTTAACTTATTATTTTTTTTTACTTTAAATTGTTGTTGTATCATGTTTCAGAAACTGTGCTTACGATCTAACATAATGTGTATGCGCTTTAAGAAATCTTTCTATAATTACAGCATAACTTCCAAGTACAATAAATGTCTATATATTGCAAAATTCTTGATCTGACTTAAACAAACAAGGCTTGACTTTTTCCTGGTTTCTAGTTCAATGTCGGACAAAATTACAAAATGTGACATCAGAGCTGTTAATAGATCTGACCACTCAATAATAAAAATGGACATACTATTAACAAAATTTACCATTTATAAAGGAGTTTGGAAATTCAACAATAGCCTCCTAAATAACCAAAGTTATCTAGATCTTATAAACAAAACAATTCATGAAGAAATCTTAAAATATGCTGTACCAGTGTACAATGTGAAATTTTTGGAGAACTGTAATAATTATGGCAATATCAAATTTACAGTTGATGCTGAGACCTTTCTGGAACTATTATTTCTTGCAATCGGGGGTGAAACTATTAAGTATTCCTCCTATTTAAAGAAACAAAGAAATAAAACAGAAACTCAATTGATAACTGATATAGAAAATTTGGAAAAATAGACCATAGATAGCAATTTACATGACAGTATACCGTCTGACAAAAAAGCAGAACTTGAAAAGTTAAGGGAATATAAAATAAGAGGTGAGCAAGTCAGATCAAGAATTCAGTGGTTACAACAGGGTGAAAAACCTTACAAATATTTCTGTAATCTTGAGAATCAGAATTTTACAGATAAAACATTTCGAAACATTTTGTTGGATAATGGAACTGTAGTTACTGAACAGGAACCAATTTTGGAACATGTAAAGAATTATTATCAAAGTTTATTTTAGAACAGGGATGGGACTTTAGATTCCATAGACCTTAAAAATACTTTTGTAAACCTTAAATATAAAACTGTGACAGACCCCGAAATAGGTGATAAATTTTGATTACAGAACTAGCTGCTACCTTAAAAACATGAAGCACAATAAAACCCCTGGGAATAGATGGAATAACTGCAGAATTTCTGAAGGTATTTTGGGAAAAATTGAAATGTTTCATAGTTAATGCTGCAAATAACTACTTTGATAAAGGCTGTCTTTCAACCTCATTGCGCCAGTGCTTAATAACATGTTTACCTAAAGGCAATAAAGATAAAAGGCTTATTAAAAATTGGCGTCCAATATCGTTTTATCTGTAGTGTATAAGTTAATATCAGGGGTAATAGCCAAAAGTTTAAAGCAAACTTTAGCAATAATTATATCTGAAAGCCAGTCAGGATTCTTATCTGGAAGGCAATTAAGTGATAATACAAGATTTATATATGATTTAATGCACAAAACTAAAATTAGTAATATTAATGGACTTTTGATGTTCATTGATTTTGAGAAAGCTTTTGACTCAATTTCATGGAAATTTATTTGTAATGTTTTGGAATTTTTTGGTTTTGGTGAAAAATTTATTGAATGGATAAAGCATTTTAATTATAACATCACAGCTTATATTGTTCAGTGTGAAAAACTTTCAGATAAAATATTTATTGGAAGAGGGTGCCGTCAAGGTGACCCCATATCCACCTGTTTCTTATGGCAGCAGAAATACTATCAATGTTAATAAAATCTAATAAATATATTAGAGGGATTAGAATAAACAATAAGGAATTGAAAATCTCACAATTCACGGATGACACCAGACTTACCCTTGATGGTTCACAAGTCTCTCTACAGGCGGCTTTAAACACTTTAGAAACATATGGAACCTATTCTTGCTTGAAAATGAATAAAAAGAAAACAAAGGTTTTTTGGTTGGGAAGGAAAAAGCATTCAAAAGAGAAATTAAATGTGTCAGTTAATTTAGATTGAGGATGTTCAGAATTCACGTTATTGGGTATAAAATTTTGGAAAAGATGCTAGATGCAAACTTTACTCCAGCCCTTGCAAAAATGAAGTGAAAAAATGGAAAAATAGACCTCTTACACCAACTGTAAAAATTACAGTGATTAAAACCAATATAATATCAAAGGTAATACATTTCTTAACTGTCCTGCCTACACCACCAAACTTTTTAAAATTAGTGAATGATCTTCTTTTTGGCTTTCTCTGGGATGATAAACCTAACAAAATTAAAAGGATAATTACTTGCAAAGATTATTTTGAAAGAGGATTAAAATGATTGGTATTTACAGTTTTGAAAAGAGTTTAAAAATAAATTGGCTAAAAAGAAAATTCCTCCAACCTAACACACAATGGAACACCCTTTTCCATGAGATGTATGGCAGCTTGAATAGAGTATATAAATTAGACGGCGAATGGGCAATTTCAAAAAAAAAGATTGCTTGTGAAAATAAATACTGGAAGTCAGTTTTTGAGAGCTGGAGTATAGTTTGCAAGAGTAAAACACTGGCAATAATTTTGAAATTTTGCAATTTGGTATAATACTCAATTGTCAAGAGAAGCTCTCCATTTTCCAAAATGGTACGAAAAGGGGATTTCATTGATTGGAGATATTGTTGAATCTACTGGAGATATAATGACACTTCAGAAAATTGAAAAGACATTTGGTTTGAAAATTAATTTTTTAGAATATCACAGAGTGAAGACCCTAGTAAATAAACTTATTGCAAAATATAAAAGAAATGGAAACTTTCACTTTCAAAGACCTTATGTCCCTTTTTCCATCAAGCAGTTTTTATTACCAGAAAAAGGATGTAAACTTTATTACAAGATTCTATTAAACAATTGTAAAATGTTGAATTACCCATAAGAAATAAAGGATAAAACATGTTAAGCAATCATGATGATGAAGTATGGAAAAATAAATTTCACAGTTGTTTTAAGTCGATTAAAGATAATTCAATCACATGGTTTCAATACAGAATATTTTTGGCATTTTACCAACTAGATATTTTCTTGGAAAAATTAAATTGTCAGAGAATGATATGTGTGTTTTGTAAGGACCAAAAATAAACAATTTTACATCTTTTTTGTCATTGTTCTAAAGTTATACCTATTTGGCAGAATATAGAATCGTGGATCTCCAATAAAGTTAGTATAAAATTAAAGGTAATGGATTCCATGAAAATACTTGGAAATATTGAGAGAAACAAAGATTATTGGACTATTAATCTTGTTATAGTAGTAACCAAAAAATATATTTATTGGTGTTCAAAAAAGGGCTTCATGTTAAACATTTACTTTTTACAAAAAGAAATAAGAAAGATTTTTGATGAACAGAGGGCATTAGCCAAGGTGAATTTAAACGAAACATGTTTTATGAAGATATGCGACCATTGGATCAACATTTTTGATATAATGTGAAAACTTTCATTTACACTGTTAGTCTAAATTTCATTTGTGTACAAGTCTGATGCTCTTTTTAAAAATTTTTTTGTTTCATTCTTTCTAATAATACGGTTGACGGTTAATTTCTTTTCTTTTGTAAAATGAATGTATGTTCTCAAGAAAAAAACATCTGGTATCTTTCTTTTTTTCTTCATAATTTGTCAGTATATGAAACTTATGCAGTGTCACTGTATGCTATCAAATATGTTAAAAATAAATAATAAAAAAATTAACATCAGAAGATTCCTAGCCCAAGATTTTGTATAAGTTGGTTTCACATTGTAAACCTCTAGGATCAATAATAAGCAACGTATAAGCACTTTTAAGTTTGGCTATCTTCATTTAACCTTGAAGGAGGGGTCTAAGGTCAAATCTGAACACACTAAAAGATTCCCAGCCCATGATTTCCTATAGGTTGGTTCATCCCAAACCTCTAGGACCAATAATGAGCAGGTTATAAGCACTTTCAAGCTTGGATATCCTCGTTTGACCTTGAAGGAGGGGCCCAAGGTCAAATCCGACCACACCAAAAGATTCCATTCTCGTGATTTCCTATAGGTTGGTTCACCATCCCATACCTCGAGGACCAATAATAAGCGAGTTATACGCACTTTTAAGTTTGGCTATCCTCATTTGACCTTGATTTATTTATTTATTTGGGATTTTACGTCACTTTCAACACTGTACAGGTCATATCACGACGGGTAGTTGGAAGGGCAGAGGAAACCAGTACATACAGTTCGCTAGGGTTCTGTACTGTAAACTGCCGACCAACGGCAAGCAATTACCAGCTTTCCCACTTGAGGCCATGCCGCGAATCGAACCCCGGCCTCAGAGGTGGGAGGCAACAGTGTTACCACTCTGCCACCGTGGCCCCCTCATTTGACCTTGAACAAGGGGCCCAAGGTCAATTCTGACCAAACCAAAAGATTCGCAGCCCATGATTTCCTATAGGTTGGTTTATCAACCCAAACTTCTAGGACCAATAATAAGGGAGATATATGCACTTTTAAAGTCTGCTATGTGGGTTACTTTGGCACTCCGTGGATGACCTTACATATCACCCTTGAAGAGATTCAACCTTCTACCTATGAGAAACAGCCAATAGAAAAATGTAGATTATTTTGAAAGAAATACCGGCGGTGGCCATCTTGTTTTTCAGAATGAGGCTATTTTCAGTCCCAGAGAAGCTTACCCCCCAATGAAGATATCCTGCAAATTTGAACCTAGCTGGTATAGTTTTCCTCTGAGAGCGTTAAAGCCGAAAATCTCTCTACGTGCGGCGGCGGCGATGGCGTAGCAAACGGTAAAGCAAAGTATCCACCGGATGCCTCCGGTGGATACAATAATAATAAACAGGCTAAGGTTACTGATTATTGATTTCTTGCAGCCAGATTATCATACTATAAATAAAAATAAAATAGTCATAGTTTAGGAGCATGGTACTGGACAATGTTTAGATTGAGAGAGATCATTTGTAGTGGTGATTGAGCATTTCAATTTTTTTATTCTAATATATCCCCACAACTTTTATTTGTCCTCACACTTTTTTTTAATTAGTGTCTTTTAACTGTCACCGACACCTGGGGCACAGGGATTGGTTTCTCTTGCTTCCTGAGAGTTGTTGGTGGTGCAGGCATCACATGTCACATGACAATATATTGAAAAAGCTAAACAGATAAATTTAAGTTGGCTTATGGATGTAACTGCATATGAAAATGTGCCCTATTAAACTCCTACCCAGTAAAACATTTTAAGGTTTGGAAACATTTGGACAGAAATATTTGGTAAAAGTTAAAAAAAATGATGGATATAAAATCCATCTATTATAGAAGGTTATCAAACATTAAAGTAATACCATTTATTCAATTTTTTGAGACAAATGTTAGAAAAACATTACAAATGAACATTACAATGTATCAAATATATTACTTTGGCATTGCTTAGCATTATTTACCTTAATTGTGGTCACAGATCAAATTCACCACGGTTTAAGGTTGCTCACCAATGAAAATATTATTTTATGTCTAAAATTGTAAGATTGTGGTTTAAAATTGTGCCCCCCATTCAGTTCTTAATTTTAGGCATTGCATGTATGTGGGGTCATTTCCCTGCCTCCTTAAGGGGCTATCAATGTAACAGCATAATTCACGCAGTGTAGAAACCTTTCCTCAGAGACAGCCATCTATTTTCCGTGGTGTGAAAGTTTATAAACTTAAACTTACTGAATTTAATGACTCTTGCTTTTTTGGCTGTTAACAAATTGTTAAAAAGAAACTAACTACTAAAAGAGTAGTTTGTTTTAAATTATTTTTGTAACATTTAATAAAATGGTGCAATAAAAATGTTCACAAAATGCAGTGAAAGTGCTCTAACTTTGGTCACCTCAAAAAGAGACATACTTTATAAACGTGACAAAAGATGCACTCAAGACAAGATCAACACTTGTGTTTAACATATGCATGTAAAGGTTATTTTCTGGACTAACTTTTGAATGAATTCATTTTTACATTTAAAGCATCATTTTTATAATATTGTAATTTTTTGATAATCAAAGACTACTGGTTTGAATCACTGTTACATATTTATTAGTGATATGCTTGTGGAAGTATTTTTTAAAAATGTAATTCATTCAAAACAATGGTCCTGTATTTCTACGACTGTGGCATCCACAGTGTCCTCATATATAACTTCTAAGTATTTTTTTTATGTCTCGATAAACTGGTATATCTCTGTTGCTAAGGGAGCAATACAAATTCAAACTCAAACTCAAACTATTTATTTGCTGTACTTATACATTAAAGTATTTTGCAAATACACTACAAGCTAAACTAAGCTAACTAACACCTAATTATAGGACTAGAACATAATCATAAGATCTCAAAATGGCAGGAGAGAGGCTGGTATTTTGATATATTTTTACATATTAATAACACCATAAGGTAGCACTGGCACTATAATTTTTTGATGCACATACATATATATATACATAATTAAAACATTAAAGTGTACCTCTTAGAAGTGACACTTGGTCTAACATTTTTGATAGTAGATTTGTACTTTCAAAGTCACAACATTTCATTATAAATATAAACCTTTCTGCATCATTTAAGTCTTTTAGCCCTAGAAAGGTGTCGATAAGAGAATCCAACATATACTGTCTCGGTTGTTGATACTTTGGACATAACATTAGTACATGTTCTTCATCTTCTATTTTTTGCATGTCACAATTCTTGCATAACCTTTTATCTTTTCCAATTTTTTCTCTTTTTCCTTTACAGGCATATCTCCCTATTTCTATTTCCAGTCTTTTCTATTTTCTATTTCTGAATTTTGTTATGTTCCTTCTTTTAAAGAAATCGGATTCTGTATCTAGATATTTTTCGTACTCAAATTCTCTTTTGAATTTATAGTATGTTCTTAATTTATTTCCCTCCCCATCGCCCAGGTGGATATTTCTACTTAATTCGTTCAGCCACTGAAATTCAAAAATGTATTTCATATGAATCTCAACTTTATTTGCTTGAGCTTTGGTTCTACTTGTGTGGCCCTGGTTATCCCATAGATGGGTCAGGCCAAGCCTACATTTAATGAAATTCTTTATGTGGGAAAGCCAGCACGATTTGTTTTCTGAGACCATTTGGAGATTGCAAAGGTAAGCATCATAAAGTACTGTATCAAAGTCATAATTTACAATTCTAAGCCAGTTCTTCACTATTTGTTTTAAAATATATAAGGTGGTTGGGTATCTACCAAGTTCCCCTCTAACCGCAGCATTGCTGGATTTTCTATGGACACCCAATACTGTTTTTGAGTATTTAATGTCTAGTTTTTCGAAGCATGGTTCATCAAATAAACTGTATTTTTCATGATTTATGTTAAATACTTTATCTTTTGTTCCCAAGAAAGCGCCCCAGGTTTCACAACCATAAGTGCTGATAGGTCTTACTAGGGTGTCGAATAGGTAACAGCTTGTTGACGGAGGTAGGTTTAATTGATATAGTGAGTGACTCAGTTTGAACATTGCTTTTGATGCCTTTTGGCTCAACATATTCATGGCATCTAAAAATTACCACTTGTTCTAAAGACAATTCCAAGATATGTATATGAGTTTACAGTGTCTATGGTGTTCAGGCCTATAGAATATTGACCCTTTATTAATTTTCCTGGTTTGTTGAATATCATAACTTTAGTTTTATCAGTGTTAATGTGTAAGAGCCACTGGTCACTATAAACTTTCAACCTATCTAGACATCTTTGAAGACCTTCAGCAGTCTCTGACATAATAATAACATCATCAGCAAATAAGAGACAATTTAGTGATTCCTTGTGGAGCGTTACAGGTTTGCATTTCTCATCAAAAATATCTGGAAGATCTTTTATAAAAATTTTGAAGAGAGTGGGGCTCAGAACACAGCCTTGTTTCACACCCACATTATCAGAGAAGGTTTCTGTCAGGCCTCCTTGAAGTTTAATTTGTATTTTAGAATCATGGTAGATGTTTTGGATCATTCTGCCAAAAGTGCCACCAATATCATTTTTCAAAAGTTTATAGAATAATGCATTTCGCCAGATACTGTCAAAGGCCTTTCGAAAATCGATGAAACATGTATAAAGTTTCTTTCCATTTTGATTGTATTTGTCAATTAGGGTTTTTACTGTAAGGATGTGGTCTGAGGTTCTACAATTTTCCTGAAACCCAATTTGTAATTTACTATTTTTTTTTGTTCTTTTTTAGAAACAAGACTAATCTATTATTTAGGACTGCACAAAATAGTTTACCTAAACATCTCATGATAGATATCCCTCTGTACTTATTAGGGTCTGAGCGGTCACCTCCCTTGTGCAGTGGCTTCAACCAGCTGCCACTCCACAAAGTAGGGAACATCCCAAAGGTAAACACAAGATTGAATAATTTGTTTAGGACAGGTAACATGGTATCTCCACCAGCCTTCAACATTTCATTTGATATTAAGTCTGCTGCACAAGCTTTACCTTTTTTCAGGGCTTTGATTGCTTTTGTAATTTCTTCAGAATTGATTCTGTAGTTTAGTTCATTAAATATCGTCCAATTTTTGTCATTTTCAATAAAGTCCATAATTTTGTGTTGTGATTCATTGAGATCAATGTTACCCTTGTGCATCAGCGTTTTAAAATGGTGAAACCACTTATCTGCTGGTATATCATTTATTTCATTACTTTTACCATGTGCACATTGCTGCAAGTTGTCTAATGTTTTCCAGAAGTCTTTTGGGTCAGAATAGGAAGATGTCAACTTACTCACAAGGGTTTCCTTCTCAACTCTTAATTTCTGTTTAGTTAATTTTTTGAATAGCTTTTTATTACTGTAATAGCTTTTTCTTAATTCAGAATCTTTCGGATTTCTTGAAAGTTTTCTACTCATGTTTTTCAGGTCTCAGGAGCAATATCTGCCAGTACTTATGGCTGTGAGAGGGCGTATTGATTTATAAATTTATTTTTGAAATTACTGGTAGATGTATCTTAAACAGAAACATTGGTTGTGAAATCATAAGATAAATGAAAAACAGGAAACAAATCTTGAGAATCTATAACTGATGCAAGCAAAACAGTCCAATTACAGACTGTAATTTACAGTTAAAAAAAAATCCCTTGTCCTGTGAAGGTAAATAAGTACACGTGGCTTTCAGTTGATAGTTATACATTGCCTCATTCTTCACTCTGTAGCTGTTATATCGCACAGTATAAAAACATAACCTGTGTCCTATCGCTGCAGCTTTGCAAAGCAAAACTAAATATGTGTGTGTGTGCTTTCTTACATGTTGATTAATACATAGATATAAAAGCACAAGCGTAGTAAACGTACTAGCCTTGCTTTGTGACGTAGCTAAACATATTTGTAAATACTGCGAAGAAGTCCGTGCATAGCAACAAATATATGCTTTCTACGTAAGCCACCTAGCGTGGACTACACCAACTAAATATACGTTATTATGTTGATAGCCCCTTAAACCATGTCACCTTAACTGAAGAAGAAAAGTGAACTCGAGAAATTGGTCACCCAAAACACAAGCCCTCTACACAATCAAAAGATGTTGCAGGAAGATCTTTGATCCTCACCCCATCTTCATGGATTATAGTTTTTAAGGACTTAAGGTTGCATAATCCTTATATATGTATGTATACCTCAACAACCCTGTCCTGAGTCCCAGACACTTAGTGGGTTAGCAGTTTTTAATGACAGGCTGTCAATTAACTCTGTGTGGATTCATTTCCCATAAGTAACAAAGTTAAGGATCTGTCCAAATACCTGTTGCAATATGACCCTGGCTGTTGAACAGGAACTTTCACTTTGATATTGTTAAGGCCTAGACACCCTGCATGAATACTGCACAACTAGACCAAAAGTTGGTGTAACATCAAATAATGGATCCATTGGATCAGTTCACTGAAAACCAAGCTTCACATGCAATGGGTGTATCCTGAACTTAGTGTCACTGAATTGAGTCCGCCAGGAGAGAACCCATATGCTTGCTTGGATTCCCCACTGAAAGTCCTGGATACAAGCTTGGTCCTGCAATCCCAACCTGGTCCTCAGGTTCTGGTTCAGTAACATACAGAAACACCTCTGGAGGTTGAAAAACAAACTGAGCAAGTTTGAATGGAGTTACATCCAAGGTATGTTTCCTCAGATGTGTTCGCAGGCCCAGATACTCTGGATGAAAAATCCAAAAAGAAATGAAAAAAGCACAAGGGTAAATAAAAAAGTGGGACATCTGATGTGAGTTTTCTTCTCAAGTGAATCAATCATTTAGCCCATGGGGTGAAAGGTGATATGTGAGAGATCCTTCACTTGAAGCGCTGGAGGAAACCCTGAGAAGTCTTGGGATTCTCCCCAAGTAAGGGACAATAAATCCTTTGAAATATCACCAGTTCAGTGTGTGCTTTGATCAAGTATGATATACAGAGATGTGACGAGTGACATAAAGCACACCATGTGGCAAAAGAGAAACAGCGAGAGCACTGGAGCACTCCCCAATGATCACCAGGGAAGGGAATGCTTTAGATATCCCATTCCAATATACCCAGGACATTGATATATTTAGATAGCTCCTGAACTCCTTGATCCTAGTGTTAGTATGATTAGCTCATCCATAAAGGGTATTTGTCTTATTCATGTATTTAAAGAATTGTAACATCAGGCCAGGACAAATACTTACACCCTTAGTTTTTCTGCATCCTTCAATGATGCCTACTGCAATTTTGACTATTACAGATTGGGCATTATAGGACTTTGATCAACTGATCAAGAAAATCAAGCACCAAATTGAGAAGGGAGCTGATGGTCCTGAGGGTTACCTCAAATACCTGTGAACAATTCAAAGAATATCTGGATATTCAAGAGACTCTTCTTGACATTCAAACTAGGTCTCTGGCGTGCCATAGCAAAGTCCTTGACCAATGTTACAGAGAGATCAATGTACCATGGGTAATTCAGGGTTGACCAGCTGTGATGCAGAGAAGCCCAAACATCAACTAGTCCCAAAAAGGTGATAATATACTTAGCTAGTCCCCTTAAACATTGACTATAGTATCAGTCCAGGGCCATGTCCTTTGGACTATCTATGGCTCTACAAATCTTCACTATGGTGACCCTTTCAGGGGTTTCAGAAAACACCAGTATTTGAACACTGGCTTAATAAAGCACAAGCATAAACAAGGATTTCCGCAACAGAGGGGTGATACTGGAGATGTTTCAAAATCTGCTAAGGATCATAAATCAAAAGAAATTGAACCTTGCCCAGACTAAGTTGTTTCCATTTGAATGTTACAAGTATACCACTTAAACACAGCCATTGTTTGACCATCTACGGAAAGCTGGCAAAAGTCACAAGACTTAATCCATGGGATAAAACAAAAACATATTCCGAGTACAAGATGCTTGATGTCTCTAATTGGATAACTGGCTGCCACCGAGAAACTGGTACCAGAGGGTTACCAAGAGCATTGGAGGTGTCCTCAATTGCTGGACAATTTCCTTTCCAGGTTAGACATAATGACAGCTCATTTAGAAGGGTGACAGGACCCACAAAATATGTTGCAATGTGTAGACCATCATTAAAAGGAATGCAACATATCAATTTTACAAACAAGTCAACTGTATGGGATGCTCATTTACTAAAGGAAAAGTTAATGTAAAGGACTGTGGTCACAGTTTCAGAAAAACATTCTAGAGCTTAAAGCTGTGTTCCTATATTTCTCTCAAACAGTTCAAACATCAGTGCCAAAATCAGAGAGTATTGATTGCTACAGACAATTCAACAATAGTGCCAAACATTAACAAGCAGAGAGGAACCCACTTGGTGAGAAATGAGCTCTCCTGTGGAAATTGATGAGTCGGTGCCGCCAATATAAACTCTCACTTCATGCCAGACACATCCCAACTGGTGTATGAATGTAACAGTAGATTCTCTGTAGTTGATTGACAAGTATTTGAGAAATATCCTTACAGAGAGATCAATGTACCATGGGTAATTCAGGGTTGACCAGCTGTGATGCAGAGAAGCCCAAACATCAACTAGTCCCAAAAAGGTGATAATATACTTAGCTAGTCCCCTTAAACATTGACTATAGTATCAGTCCAGGGCCATGTCCTTTGGACTATCTATGGCTCTACAAATCTTCACTATGGTGACCCTTTCAGGGGTTTCAGAAAACACCAGTATTTGAACACTGGCTTAATAAAGCACAAGCATAAACAAGGATTTCCGCAACAGAGGGGTGATACTGGAGATGTTTCAAAATCTGCTAAGGATCATAAATCAAAAGAAATTGAACCTTGCCCAGACTAAGTTGTTTCCATTTGAATGTTACAAGTATACCACTTAAACACAGCCATTGTTTGACCATCTACGGAAAGCTGGCAAAAGTCACAAGACTTAATCCATGGGATAAAACAAAAACATATTCCGAGTACAAGATGCTTGATGTCTCTAATTGGATAACTGGCTGCCACCGAGAAACTGGTACCAGAGGGTTACCAAGAGCATTGGAGGTGTCCTCAATTGCTGGACAATTTCCTTTCCAGGTTAGACATAATGACAGCTCATTTAGAAGGGTGACAGGACCCACAAAATATGTTGCAATGTGTAGACCATCATTAAAAGGAATGCAACATATCAATTTTACAAACAAGTCAACTGTATGGGATGCTCATTTACTAAAGGAAAAGTTAATGTAAAGGACTGTGGTCACAGTTTCAGAAAAACATTCTAGAGCTTAAAGCTGTGTTCCTATATTTCTCTCAAACAGTTCAAACATCAGTGCCAAAATCAGAGAGTATTGATTGCTACAGACAATTCAACAATAGTGCCAAACATTAACAAGCAGAGAGGAACCCACTTGGTGAGAAATGAGCTCTCCTGTGGAAATTGATGAGTCGGTGCCGCCAATATAAACTCTCACTTCATGCCAGACACATCCCAACTGGTGTATGAATGTAACAGTAGATTCTCTGTAGTTGATTGACAAGTATTTGAGAAATATCCTTACAGATTTTATTCAAATTTGTGCAAGTGAAAAACTAGTTGATGGATTTTATTCAAAATTTTATGAGAATATAACCTATATTATATGTTAACTTGATCCAAACTCTGAGTAATAGCTGATTTGTTTTAAGTTTAAAGATTTAGGTTTTTGGATTGTATTTTCAAAATTTTTGAATAATGTGAGATGACCCTGTCATCTCGTAGTCTACAAAAGTGCTTCAGTATTGCTGCGGATCGACGAGTCCGTGAGATTTTTTATTAGATATTCTACAGAGTTGTGAAAGGTGTCATTCTGTAGCATTTTATGTGTACATCGTTTTAAATATTACACTTAAGCTTGTCACGTAAGATATTCGCAGTATTTTATTTTATTTTTGTTAAATATTGCTGGGATCTGTGACGTCCATCTTTGTGTGATGACGTCATCACTCTTCGAGTTCAACACCAATATATATTTCCATTTGTTGTAATCGATCCAGTGACGAACTGCCACCGAAGCGGAGTTCGGTGTATGCAAATAAGCTACGAATCCTCTTATAAACGGTGTAGAAATGTCACCGATGCGGTGTTCGGTGTATGCAGATTAGTTACGAATCCCCATAAGCGGTGCTGACTTGCCACCGATGCGGTGTTCGGTGTGTGACGAACGTGGATTCGTCGTCGCATTGATTCTCGCAAATGAGCGATATTCAACTAAAATATATAAAACACTGACCATTTGTGTGCAGATATTCCTGTAACTTATGTACTTTAATATCTGTTGTCTTTATGTCATTTTGTAATATGATTCAGTGTGTTAACGGTAATTGTTGATTCAATGTGACTCTGTATATAGTATTAAAAGGAAGTTGTCTTTCCAAAGTCTAGACTATGAAAATACCCCTAGAAAGGGAAAGGGAACCAGAAAGGGAACCAGAGTATGTTCCAAGAGATTTCTATCCTAGGAATCCAAGAGGATTTGAAAACCTGGATAATTTTACTCCTGGTTAGCGAAATAGACATAGGGTTGAGGGATCAAAACTGAGTCGTAAAAATTTGAAAGCTCCATTTTTCAATGGTGAGACTAGCTTTAAAGATTTTCTGGTTCAATTTGAGCTGATAGCACAATTAGCAGAATGGGACGTGCAGACAATGGCATTAGAGTTAGCAACACGTCTTAGAGGTTCAGCTGTAAGTGTGTTAAGTGACTTACCACATTGTGATAGAACTTACTATCCTACACTAGTACAAGCTCTCAGTAATCGTTTTGACCCAGAAAATCAAACTCAACTGTATAAGGCACAGTTAAGGACTAGGATTAGAGAAAGATGGAGAATCAATTCCAGAATTAGCTTAGTGCGAAGTGCTTACATTGAGCTCCCATCTGAACTTAGGGAAGGAATAGCTAAGGACTGTTTTATAGAGTCTCTTAATAACAGAGAATTAGAAATGGCTGTGTTTCAGAGTCGTCCAAAGTCCCTACAGCAAGCAGTGAATGTAGCTATTGAGTTTGAGGCATTTCAGGCAACAAGGCAGAGGAAACCCCTGAGTTCTGTGAGAGAGTGTGTACCAAGTGAGAAAGAACATATCTGTGGAGAGTTAGCAAATAGATTTTCCCAAATGGAATTAGAACTTGAAGGCTTGAGATCAGTGAAGTCAAACAGGGCAGAATGACCAGAATGTTCAACAGCTGAAACTAAGACTAAGGACAAAAAGTGTTTTCTTTGTGGAGAACCAGGGCACTTTAAGGCAAACTGTCCTTTAAGGAAGTCTGGTAAAACAGACTCTAGACCGAGAAATGATAGGTGTGACTATTGTGGTAAACAGGGTCATATAATGTCCAATTGTTGGAAATATAAACCAGTCAAGAGTAAGTCCTCAACTACCTGTGTTTATTGTGGCTTGACAGGGCATTTTATGATAGATTGTGAAAAGTACAAGGCATCCCTATTAGTTGACCCCAAAGAGCCTTTAAACTAGAACAAGCTGATGTAGAGACCCGTACTTCAGCACATATTAGCATAGGGTCACAAATGCGTGCACAAGAGGATGGTTTGTATCTCAAAGCTAAAATTATGGGAACTGATGTGAATTGCTTGATAGATACAGGGGCCACTAAGTCTATACTTCACCCCCAAAAGTACTACTCCATTCACGCAGAGAAGCGTCCCATGATGGAACCACTGAACAAAACCATTATGTTGGCAAATGGTGACAAGATAAATCCACAAGGACAGGTAAAACTGTCACTTCACACTAAGATACGTACATTTTACCAAAATTTTGTTGTTGTTGAAACTAAGGAACCCCTGATCCTTGGAAATGACTTCTTGTCCAGTCATCAGTGTGTCATTGATGTTGCAAATCATTCCTTAAGTATCATGGACAAAAGTGTAGATTGTATCCTAGAAAGTCGATTGGATTCTCTGTTCAGGTTGAGGTTGTCTGAGGATATTAAGATCCCAGGCAATAGTGAGATGGTCATACCGGGATATATAGCTAAGGTTGAAAGTAGATATGTGCCAGATTGCTTGTTGATTGAACCTTCAAAGGAATGTGTGAATAAAGGTCTTGTTGTAGCAAAAGCTTTAGTAAACCCTAACCAAAATATCATCCCTGTTAGGGTCATAAATCCTTCCGAAGATTCCTGTGAGCTTTTCAAAGGTACTACTTTAGGGAAGTGTAGCCTCATAGACAGTGTACTGTCTGACACAGCTGAGGTAAAACTTGGCTCTGTCTCCCTTGAGTCTGAAATGATAGGGCTACCTGAATATCTACAGCCAATTTTTGAAAACAGTATAGTCAATTTGACTAATGATCAACAGGACATTGTAAAGTCCCTCCTTTGGTCATATAAGGACTTGTTTGCTAAAACAAAATGGGATCGAGGTAAAACTCATTTGGTCAAACACACAGTCAACACTGGGGACCATAAGCCAATAAAGCAAAGACCAAGACGTCTGCCTCTAGCTAAACGTGAAGCTGAAAGGGAAGAGGTTGATAAGATGTTACAAGCTGGAGTTATAGAACCGTCTAGTAGTCCTTGGGCCTCCCCCATAGTCTTAGTCACCAAAAAGGATGGGTCTATTAGGTACTGTATTGACTACAGACAGTTAAATAACATAACATTGAAAGACTCTTATCCACTACCACATCCCCAGGATTGTTTAGAATCTCTTAGGGAGTCCAAATGGTTTTCAACCCTTGATCTCCAGAGTGGTTACTGGCAAGTTGAAGTAGATCCTAAGGATAAAGAAAAAACTGCCTTTACCAGTATGAGTGGTTTATACCAATTCTGTGTCATGCCGTTTGGCTTGACTAATGCCCCAAGCACTTTCGAGAGATTGATGGATAAGGTATTTAAAGGTTTGAACCCAGAAATTTGCTTGCTGTATCTAGATGATATCATTGTGAAGAGTGCAACTTTTGAAGATCACATTCAAAATCTTAGGGTTATCTTTGACAGATTGAAAAATGCAGGGTTGAAACTTTTCCCCAAGAAATGTCACTTGTTCAAAGAAAAGGTAACATTTTTAGGTCATGTTGTTTCTAAAGAAGGTATTTCTACAGACCCTGAGAAGATAGATGCCGTGTTGAATTGGCCAGTTCCAAAAACTCTTACTGAGTTAAGAAGTTTCCTTGGACTTTGCTCTTACTATAGGAAATTTATTAAGGGTTTTGCATCCCTAGCTAAGCCGTTACATCATCTGACTGAAAAGGATGTGAAATTTGAATGGAACTGTGATTGTCAAAATGCATTCACCAAACTCAAGAATTTGTTAACCCAGGCACCTGTTTTGAGCTATCCAGAACCATCAAGTTCCTTCATTTTAGATACAGATGCCAGTGGGGTAGGATTAGGAGCAGTTCTGTCTCAAGTTCAGGGCAGTCATGAGGTTATTGGTTATTATAGCAGAACATTGTCAAAAAGTGAAAGGCAGTACTGTGTAACACGTAGAGAACTATTAGCAGTTGTAAATTCCATAAAACACTTCCATCCATACCTTTGGGGAGTACCTTTCTTAGTCTGCACCGACCATGGTTCATTGAGATGGTTTTTAAATTTCAAAAACCTAGAAGGCCAATTAGGAAGATGGAATGAGATTTTAGGGAGTTATAATTTTACACTAGTACACAGGTCAGGCAAATTACACAATAATGCAGATAGCTTGTCTCGTAGACCATGCAATCGCTGTGATTTTTGTGAAAAAATTGAAAGGAAGAGTACAGAGGAAGAAGTAGGAATTCAGTGCGAATGTAGGCAGGTTAAGGATCAAAGTTTTATAGTGAACTGGATAGAGGGTAAAACCTCTGAGGATATTAGCCAAGCTCAAGATCAAGACCAATGCATTGAAATCATCAAAAAGTGGAAGATATCTAGTGAGACAAGGCCAGGATGGAAGCATATATCCCATCTAGGTAGAATAGTGAAGGCATACTGGTCCCAATGGGATAGGCTAGTCATAGTGGACAATGTTTTATACAGATTATGGTGGGAACAAGGAAAGAAACAACCACTGTATCAGTTAGTTTTACCTCAAAGCTTAAGAGATTTAGCTCTGTCCCAACTCCACAACCAGGCCACCTCAGGTCACATGGGGGTCAATCGAACCATTGCTAAGGTTAGAAGGAGATATTATTGGACTGGCTATAAGACTGATATATGTGATTGGTGTTCCAAATGTGAAGTCTGTCAGAAACGCAAAAGTCCTTCGAGAAAACATAAGGGCCCAATGCATCAGTATGTAGTAGGAGTCCCATTTGAAAGAATTGCCCTTGACATAACAGGTCCCTTACCCGAAACTGAGCAAGGTAACAAATATGTGTTAGTCCTTAGCGATTACTTTACAAGATGGGTTGAGGCTTTTCCTATCCGTGACATAGAGGCCAAAACTGTCGCAGATGTTATGCTTCAAGGTTTCTTTTCTAGGTATGGTGTTCCAAAGCAAATACATAGTGATCAGGGCACACAATTTGAATCCAAGTTGTTTCAGGAGCTATGTAGAGTATTTGATATCGAAAAGACTAGAACTACACCTTACCATCCTCAGAGTGATGGTCTTGTTGAAAGGTTTAATCGAACATTGGGAGACATGTTAAGCAAGTTAGTGAACATCAGTCATAGGAACTGGGATGAAGTTTTACCATATGTTATGATGGCTTACAGATCGTCAGTTCATGAGAGCACAGGGCAGTCCCCATCTAGTATGCTTTTTGGGCATGAAATCCAGTTACCTATAGATTTACTTTTGGGTGAACCACCAAAAGAAGTATCACCTTCAATCTCCAGTTCTTCCTATGTAGTTGAGTTACAAGATGTTCTCTCTAGGATTCATGACTTGGCAAGAGAGAAAATGATTGAAGCAAGTGATAGACAGAAAAGGTCCTATGATCTTAGGAAAAATTTCAAAAGCTATAGTATTGGGGATTCAGTCTTCTTGTTTGATCCTGCTCGTAGGAAAGGCACAAGTAGCAAGTTGCATAGTCCTTGGAGTGGTCCAGTGAAGAAGTGCGTACATCATGATAGGCTTAAGCCATCCTTTATTCAATTAGACAGTTGGCTTGAGATGCATGATTCATGTGAAAATATAGCTCCCCAGGAGGATGTCATTGAAGAAGATGGTTCAGCCTCAAGTAATGAAACATTTATATCAGGTAAAACTGATAGAGATCACAGTGGCCTATACAAGGATGAGACAGACTTGCCTAATGATGTAAATGATATTCCTAGTGATGAACGAGAAATTGATTCTTTTTCAGGTAAAACTGAAAATCCAAATCAGAATAGTGGTTCTTTTTCAGGTAAAACTGAAACACCAAAACCAGATGAATTGGTTGGCCAAACCACACGATTTGGTCGGAAAACAAGACCACCCAAATATCTGGAAGATTTCCAGCTGAAAATATGCTTTTCTGATGATATTTGAAGGGTAAAACCTCAAGAATTTATTTTTAGTGTAAGGGTAAAACCTTAGTTCTTTACAGAGGGTAAAACCTTATTCATTTTAATTTCAGGAAATCACTTTTTGCATGCAGCAAATGTGGCTTTGTTACAACCACCTATGAAGATGAGAGACAGCATTTTAAAGACATCCATGGAATCAAAAACAGATGTCCCCATTGCCCGGAATTTTACTTCCCAGATTCGCATTGGCGCCTCTATCGTCAACACTGGAGGGCCTGTCATTCTGGCAAGGACATTGAAAATCCTATACCTATTGTAAAAGAAAACAAGAGGAGGGATACAACCACTCAGGATGTCCCTGTGGAATTGCCAGAGGATCTGTATTCCACAAATCCTCTTAATTTGGATATGGGAGAGAAGAATAGTGAACAGTGCATATCAGAATGGCAGCAGGAACCGGCGGAGGGATTTGTGGAGTTATTTGAAGAAAATACATCACCAGTCATGACAGAGGAGTCGGACACTGTCATCCTAGCTGGTGTTGATACAGCTAGAAAGATGGAATGGCATCTACAACCCATAGAAGTGCCCCCTCCTATGCCCTCCTAGAGTTGATACAGTTATCACCCTATTTCAGCAGCGTTGGAAGCTTAACTGAAGGGGTAGCTTGTATACTCTACTGTAGTGTTTTTTTCACTAATGTGTTATAAACAGAGACATTTAGTAATTAAAGATTGAAATGTTGTGTTTTGTTTAAAAATGAAGTAATGTAAATAAAGTCTCTTTTGTAAAGACATTTTGTTTAAAAAGAGAAGTTAATTTTGTTTGATCAGAAGAATCAAAGATCACAATTTGGTTTAATAAAATAACCTTTGATAATACATTTAAAGGTATGAAAAGTTGGTACAATAATTTAAATATAAGTTGATATTTCAGGATCGTATTGTATTTGACTTACATATGATGAGATCATTTCTGATGTGAGTCTAATATATATATTTTACTTTTATGTATTTAACCTGTTGTAATTTGTAATTACTTAGCTCGAGGACGAGCTATTTTCTTCAGGTGGGAGGGTAATGTGACGAACGTGGATTCGTCGTCGCATTGATTCTCGCAAATGAGCGATATTCAACTAAAATATATAAAACACTGACCGTTTGTGTGCAGATATTCCTGTAACTTATGTACTTTAATATCTGTTGTCTTTATGTCATTTTGTAATATGATTCAGTGTGTTAACGGTAATTGTTGATTCAATGTGACTCTGTATATAGTATTAAAAGGAAGTTGTCTTTCCAAAGTCTTGGGGATGACTAAAGTTTAGTCCAATGAGAGGCCTTGTTACTTCTCTGATTTGAGTAATTCTGTTCTGTCTGCAATTCCACTATATAAGGGCCAGCATTTCATCAGTTCAATGCTGGACTGGTAGATGGAATAGGACATTTTGAGGGAACCACTTGGCTGACACACCATGAACTCAGTCACAGGGTAAAACCTGTAGTTAAGGGGTAAAACCTGCTTATTTATTTAAGGATTGATATGAAATAGTTTGTTTCTCTTGCAGGGTGAAACCTGTCAAAAATGATAGTTTAGGTTTGATCATTTGTTTTACAGGGTAAAACCTGTGACTTTAATTTTATTTGCAGGTCTAGTCCTTTGGTTAGGACATGTGAATTATTCCAGTATCCTGTGTCTGAATTTCAGGGTAAAACCTGGTTTGTACAAAGTATTTATATGTTTTGATTTACAGGGTGAAACTGAGGCTCTGTGATGTTTTTGTAGTGAATTAATGTTATTGATAGAATGAATCCTGAGGTTCTGTGAGGTTTACGCAGTGGATTCATGTCATTTACAGGGTGAAACCTGAGGTCATTTACAGGGTGAAACCTGAGGTCATGTACAGGGTGAAACCTGAATGCTATGTTAATATATGATTTGTTTCAACTAAGATAGAAGCAACTGCCTATGATGACTGAGTAAGGATGAACTCTGTTTTTCCAGTTAGGATCCAAAGCTGCAGCATTGTATTCAAGCTAAAGGTCTGAAGTTGTTACAAAGCCGGGTTAATGTTAATATTTGATTTTATTGTCAGCAGTATTGTATGTTTCAGTCCAGCCCCAACTTAGTTGGTCACTGTATGATATTTACACTACCACTTATGTTTAATAAACTTGCATAGTTTTCAGAAATATCCCTCTTTGTGTTTTTCTGGTTACTAGACACCTTTTCAAGAATACAACAGCTCGGCATGCTACAGGTGTATGCAAATTAGATACGAATCCTCTATATAAGGCACGGAAAATTGGTTGTTCTTCGGTGTATTGAGCCGCTCCAACAGAAGGTACACTCAGTGCTTCTAGCTTTTACTGGCATTTTTTCGATTTTGTCCGGTTTGCTTGATTTATTTTCGGATCCGGTTACATTGAATAATTGCTTTTATATTATTACAAGTTGACAGAAACTCTCAGTAAATTTGGTTGGATATTTTATTAATTTTCTGTCATTTTGACAGATAGGGGGGGGGGGGGGGGGGGGTTTCCTCCAATTTGTTTATAAAGAAATGCTCATGGTTTTGACAGTTCTTACAACTGAGAGTAATTCTTAACTTGTAATTGCTATGCAATAATGCCGGTGTAAATATTATTTCGACTGCAGTTTATGTATTACATCTTAGGGTTCTTATATTTACATTTTGACTGATAACTGCAGTATGTGTGATAGTTATGTTACATATTTGATTGAATACTACAGTGTGATTATTTTAACTTAGTCAGATGCTGCAGTATTAATACCGTTATGGTTCATTAAATCTTGTATTATTTAGTTGTTCATATGCCACTAATAGTTTAGTGAACAGTATTATACCATTTTTGGTCTCATTTCTGTACATTTTTTGTTACACCATATATAATAAATCCATGATTATTTAAAATAAATATAGATTACGTTTTCGGCCTAACTAATGTTTTCGGCCTATTATGTGTATTTTGGCATTAAAATAGAGCAAGAACTGTTGTTTTTCAACAAATATTAAAACATCTTTCAACTTTAAGCATATGTCATTCTTTTATTTTAATCAAATGTGCATGTGCATAGGCAAAACTTGCCATTTAGCGTCACATTTACGATTTGCTTAGAGGGCCGATAAAACGGTAAACCACCATACATTTAAGAATATATTATTGCTTGTTCTTTACAACTTTTAATTGATAAATCATCATCAGCTGAGTCTATTGGCACAGGCGTCAATAATTACAACTCTGTTGGTGATTTGCAATCCAAACCTGATATCTGGCGACCTGCCACCTTTGAACACAACGCGAGAACTGTATTGAAAAATACACTTTGGGCTTAAGGGTCGTTACAGATGTTACCAATGGTCTTAAGGGTGTACTCTACTTTAACCCTACTTCCTTACTCCCTGTATGGAACTCTTTTAGAAATAATAAATCACTGGGCGGATAGTCCAGTAATTCCAGCTTTGTCTTCATGGTTCTAAACTGCCAATTGGACTATAATTCTGTAAAATGTACAACAAGTGATGGATTATTACTATTCTAATATGATAAGGGTTAAATTATGTTTCAATCTAAATGACACTTTCATATGGGCGATAATTGGATGAACTAGTGTGCAGTGTTATAATCCAAAGATTTTTTTCCTCTTAACTAAGAGGATTCACTGACACAGCCATGTTGTATTAGAATTTGAGAGTTTCTGAACATATCTCAAACATTTCTGCATGTATATATTAATTTCAAATTTGTATGCATGGATATAACTAGTCCCACTGACAGGTTCCATTTTAAGGAGACCTTAAAGGTATAAAAATTATATTTAGTTTAAATTCTCCTGTTTCTGGACAATATCTCAAATTGGGCATAGCTTAAATTTGAATTTGGCACAGGGTGTAAATAGTAACACATATATTTAAGGCGACCTTAAACTTCCAGTAGTACATTTCCAAAATGCATTTCAAACAAAGCTTCATGAATTTCATTTAAATTTGGTACATAGATATAATTAATCATAATTAAAGACTAAGAGCAGCCAACTTGCAGACTGAAATACCTATATGCGCATGTAATAAGTATTCACAAGCAAGACACCAAAATCATGCATAAGGCAATTTACTGCTGAGATGTAGTAAAACTGGTAAATAAAAGCTTTTTATAATTTTGCATATCAGTGTGTCTTTGTCTCATTTTGCACATAACTCAAACTATATATTTGATTGACATCATTTTTACACAAGGTAGGTGTAACTATGGCTTGGTCCTCCTTAAAGATGATCTCGATCTGCATAAATTTTGCCATCCAACTGACTATATATGTCAGTCAGGCAAAATGTGTGTACTTTCAACATTTCATCTGGTTCAATCTGTAAGTATAGCTGATGATATAATATTGAATTATTATATTCATTTGAATGTTTATGAATATTTACATCTACACTATGTTTTACGATTTAATTGTAAGAAAATGAAAATTTAGTTGGTGCTCATTATTCATAGAAATAATTGGTTGAATAATTTATAGAGATGCATATTTACGGGCAGAATTTGGATATGCTTCAATGACTCCAACATTTACAAACTATACAACAAGATGCACTCAGAGAAAGCAAAAAGCTCGAGTTGATGTGACCAGTCTCTGAAGGGTTATAAAGTATTGTAAGGAAAACAATAAAATAAAACCAAACATGTAAATTGATTTTCAGTGGATTTCTCCCCACTGAGGTATACATGCATACCTAAACATACACATATCCAGACCCTCTAGTTGACATTATTATAAATGTTAATTGATGAAATGGGCACAAAGTGTACCAGAAATCACTGAGCACACAGGCTGAACATGGTGGCATTTCCAAAAATAATGGAGGTTTATTGGTATCCATTAATTAAATCTTTCCTAAAATGTAATCACTTCTTCTCATGGCTAGCCCCTTCCTACTGAAAATTAACATCAAAATTTGTTCATTACTTTTGAAGAAATATCAAGTAGAAAGCCAAAGTTATAAAAATACATTGAAAATGGGACCTCTGAAAATTCATAATTTTTTAATCTAAAATATGACCTAGATCTTTCCCCAAGATTAGTAACTTCTTTCTTTGGCCAGGTCGTACCTACAAGACATGTTTATAAAGATCTGTTCATTAGTTTTGGAGTAATGTAAACACCAAAACACTGACAGACAAATAGACAAACAAGCACACAAAAACATAAACTCCTGTTGGAGGTAAAAAAATATTGGCTAAAAGCCACTTCTTGGTAAAAATCAATCAGGGTATTTTTTTTTTGTGATGGACTGTCAAGAAATTGAAACAAAAAAAAAGAAAAAAAAAAGAATGATGAATACAACACCTCCCCCTTTGTTATCTTTATGTCAATTTCAAGAAATAAATTTAATGAGAAGAAACATTTTTACTTAAAGACAGCAAATATCACAAGCTAGGTTTGTGACCTCACAATGACAATTGCATTGTGACAACATCAGAAACCAAAATATTGATTTTTTTACAAATATGATGAAGAGAATCAGATTTCTCCGTATATGCTCAATTGAAAATCATTACCTGTCAAGCTGGACATCTCATCTTTGTTAAAGTTTTTTTGGACAAAGAAGAAGAAAGGTTGACTACTGAGTGCAAGGTAGTCAGGATAATATCTATCATACAAATTGGTTGATGCCTATGGGGGCGAAACAGTGCAGTTTGAATATCCAAGATAGCTCAAGCCTTCTGCGTCTGGCTGTGTTGGATGCCTCAAACTTAGGCGTGCACCATTCTAGCACTGAGAACTTGTGGGTGTGACCCTCACTCTTAAAGTGGCGGGACACTGGTGTGATTTGTCCATCTTTTTGTACTGAAGCTCTGTGTTCATACATTCTTTTTCTATATGCCCTACTGGTTTCACCTACGTAGTGTTTGTGGCATTTTTTACAAGAAATCAAATATATGATATTGTTTAATTCTCAAGTTATACATTTTGGTAAGTCCTTAGTTTGGTGGGACTTGTCTGCGAAGTTACATATTACTGTGTTGATTATATTTATCAGAGAGCAGTATGTACATTTGCCAAGTCTTGTGCAAATCGTGGGTTTCGGGTCTATTTTACCCGATTCTACTAGGGGATAAGTTATAGAGGAATTAGTTAAAATGTCTCTAAGATTTGGGAGCCTTCTGAAACCGATAACAGGTTTATCCTTAAATAGTATCCCACAATCTGGGCTGTTGCTGATAAAATTCCAGTTATTATGGATAATCTGTTTGATGTTAGGATTCGATGGGTTGTAGTTAGTAACCATCATAGGGGTCTCAATACTTTCCTTTGGTTTTACTTCTAGTAATTGGTCTTGTGTGTACTGAGATGCCCTTTTGTAGTGTTTTCTCAGTGCCTTTTCTGGGTAGTCCCTTTTCATATAGTATGTTATTAATTTTTCAGAGTTTTCTTGAAAATCTGAATCATATGTGCAGATTCTTCTTAATCTTAAGAACTGCCAATATGGTCCCTTGGTTTTGCTCGGGGAATGGTGAGATGAAGTGCTGTGTAAGTATAGGTGAGTATCGGTGGGTTTCTCGTATAGTGTAGTGTAGAGTTCCCTGTTGTCATTGATTTTGACAGTAGTGTCTAGAAAGCTAATGTTGGTGTAGCTATGTTCAGATGTGAATTTAATAGTGGGATAAATACCATTGAGGTAGGTGATAAATTCTTCTAATTTATCTTCCCCATGGGTCCATATCATGAATATGTCATCGATAAACCTCAGCCAGATAAGTGGTTTCAATGACCAATTGTTTAGGGCTTTAGTTTTGAATCTGTCCATGAATAGGTTTGCATAATTTGGTGCTGCTGCAGTACCCATGGCTATGCCTCCATTTTGTAAGTAATGATCACCATTGAAATTAAAGCTCATTGATTGTAGCACTAATTCTAGCAATTTTAGTAAGTGTGGTCCTATTTTCTGTTTTTCAGGATCCTTTCTGATGTGGTCAGCTACTGCGAGAGGTCCCTCATGATTTGGGATGTTGGTGTTCAGGGAGCTGACGTCTAGAGTGACAATGAGTGCACCTGTTGGGATTTTGCCCAATTCTTTCAACTTACTGATAACATGTTGGGTGTCCCTGACGTAGATGATGTTTCGGGAACATATTGTTGGATTTGTTTTTCTACAAACTTACTAATGTTTGATGTTGGGTGGTTGATGGAGCTACAAATTGGTCTACCTGGAATGTTCTTTTTGTGAATTTTAGGTAGTAGGTAAAACCTAGCTTCTGTAGGGTTTCGAATGTTGAGGTATTCAAAATTCTTTTCAGTAATGAGATTTAGTGATTTCATTTTGACTAGCTGTTTGGCTATTCTTTCTGATATATGTGGAGTTATATCCG
Source organism: Sabellastarte sp. h YS-2021 (assembly GCA_964017235.1). NCBI lineage: Eukaryota > Metazoa > Annelida > Polychaeta > Sabellida > Sabellidae > Sabellastarte > Sabellastarte sp. h YS-2021. The sequence goes on from OZ024928.1 coordinate 148,017,002, forward strand.
CCGGTATTTTTTGGTAAAAATTGGTGTCTTGAAGTTGCCTATACCCTTCTCGTAGATAGTCAGTTGTGTTCATTACTACTACTGCTGAGCTTTTGTCTGCTTTTTTGATTACTATATGTGGGTTATCTTTAAGTTCTTTGAGACCAATTCTTTCTTGTTTAGTAAGGTTATTGTGTTTGGTTTTCTTGGTTTTACTTTTGAGTATTTCCTGTTTGACCAATCTTTGAAATATTTCAAGAGTTCTGTTTGGTGGATAAGGTCTCCACCCTGATTTGGGCTTAAATTTTTTTTTGAATTTCAAAGTTCTTGGCTGTTTCAGGATCTGAATCATTAGGGTCTTCTTGTGCATTTTGATTCATGATCAATTAGAATAATAGTCCAAACATCTCTGCTAATTTTACTAAAAACGATGGGTAAAATTAGATAATACATCCCTGTTCTGATAAGAATTATATCCAGTAAGAGTGATACATACCTGGATCCCCTACAAAACCACCCATTAGGTGTATTCTGTTCTAACCTGTTGTACCTGGAGTTACTGGTACAAAACCGGTTCAGAACCGGTACAATAGGTGGTTCAACACCTGAACCCCTAAATTACTTCAGGGAGTCCAGATGCACAAAAATCATAGCCTCTGATGAGACTGAACCCTTTAAATCAGCAGTCGAAATACAGTTAACACATAGTTGATTATATAAGGCAAATCTATTTTAGTTACCCAGTCTGAACATAAACAGGAAGTAGTATACTTTGGTTTTTTTGGACAGCAAAATTTTAAATACTGTGTTTTAATTTTCTCTTTTCTTTTTTTTGCGAAACCTTAAAAGATATTACTAAAAAGCATGAAAAAAAAGAAATATTAAAAAAAAAATAATCTAGAATTGAGGTGTTTTGAACCCTAATCATGGGATTACAAGTTCTGCATATCACAGTCGCAGCCACAGCAAAATTTTGATTGTACAAAAATTCATTAGGAAGAAATGCTGTCATGATATTGATTTTATTTACATATGTGACTAAGGGAAGTAGATTTCACTGTATATGCCCAATTAAAAATAAAAAAACTCTCTCCTGACTTTAATTTTCAAACAAATAACACCAAATTTGGAAGAATCTGCCTGTACCCCAGGAAATACCTGCCCACCAAATTTGAGCTCGATTGATGACACACAAAGACACAAACTGATCACAATAACCCTCTTCTATCGTTGGGGGTGTTAATTATGAATAAACACAATGCAACAACTATCCTCAATGCACATGCCAATGTAAAAGCATGCATTAAATGAAAAGTTATTAAGTGATATAGGATTGATGAATTCAACTAGCCTCATGTGAACCAATAGTTTGAGCTACTTAACAAACAAAATTATATAGGCCATGATTCCAACACCTGGGATATAACACAGATTTTAATATCAGATATTTGTATTTCACCCATTCATCCTGAATTTACCCTTTGAATTCTATGTGATCTTTTATGATAGTTCAGGTTGTGAAGATACTTTAATCCTGGGCAATAATGTTTTTTGAATTGATTGAAAAATAATAATGATCTAAATGTAAAAGGAAGAGATCTAAGAAAGACCAAAATCATTAAATTACTATTGCAGATTGCAGTATATATCTAATAAATTCCAATTTCCCTGTATTTTTATCATGCAAGATTAAGGGTTTATATAAATGTAGTACCAATTATTGCCCCCTTGTGGATGAAAGATGCTTACCATATATTTTCTATTTTTTTTTCAAAGACTTGTGTTTCAATAATATTTCGAATTATGAAAAAAATGAAGATGAACAATGTATAGTGTCAAATTTACTAAATAGAATTAAGATAATACAAAAGAATGGATTTATATTGACTAATGCATGTGCAACCAACTAAATTTGAGATTTTCCTTGAATATAAAATATTATATATCGGCATATGAAGTTTAAATAATGATTAAAATCTTTAAAAAGTTACACTAAAACCCAAATAAATAAATAAATTAACTAACAAACTTAGAATTCCATAACTAGGGTTTATCTATTGCCCTTATAGTCCTTTGTTGTCAACTATTCACTTTCAAAACATATTATTTTAAAGAAGGCAATGTCTTATGTGATTGATGATGCTTTAAATATTACTACATAGGTTTTAACTGGTGGATAAAAACAATGCATATATGTTCATAATGGCTCCATACTACAAACCAGGACTTCACTTTAGTGCATAAAATCAGAACAGCAGCACATTACCAATAAAGGCTGTTTTCTCATAGTATTATCACACATAGTCAGTTTATAACTCGCTCTAAGATGCCTTGGTGGATTACAACCTCAAATCATGACAACATCCTGAGAGCATCATCATTTAACAGGTACAAGCATGGTGGCCCAATGTCATGGCTCAATATAAACATGCCTACAGCCTAGTAAACCCCTGTTTCACAAAAGGCAAAGGGACTTAAATCTGAGCCTTTTGTCTTTACTAAATTTTAGACTTAAATGGATGAAAGTGTGACTTAGCAAAGTCCAAGCTTGCCATATAACCACAGTGGTTTTCTATGTCATGTGACTCTTTAGATAGGTCAACATAATTTAGTGGTGACTTCTATCCTTTGTTTAACTCATTTTAGCTTTGAAAAGAATGCTGTCAATGAAAAGTCTTGTAACCACAAAAATATCTGTGAAGATTAATGTAGGAAAGTGTTGATTTATTCTTTATTTTTAAGCATTTAAAACTTCTAAGTGAGAAAAAAATGGTAGCCATATTCAAGTCTTTGTTTACAAAAGTTAAGCCCATTCCCAGATAGACAGAGCTAAAGCTTAGACTTAACAACTTGTGAAACCATCTAAGTCTAATACCACAGACTTAGCCTAGTTTTAAGACAAAATTCTTAACTGTACGTCTAAATCCGGGCTCTGTCCTTTTGTTAAACCCACCCAACAAGGTTCCAGCTTTTAGTCGGCTTTAAGATTTTATAATCGAAAGACGAATCAGGGGTTCTGTCAAAACACAGAGTGGGATCATGTCACTTTACAAGGGATTGGGATTTGGGGCAGAAAAACCAGCAGTTATCATTGACATCGGGAAAGCCTTTTCTAAGTGTGTTGGTTATTTAAGATATGAAATTTGATACATGGATCGCCCTAAGTTTCTTGAAACTGATATTATCGCCCAGGTGTTAAATATACTGTACTGCTGCCCTGCATAAATTGGCCACAGGCATAAGTTGGCCGCGGCTCATCTACAGGCTACAGGTGTAAATTGATCTTCCACTGGAAAACAGTTATTATAATGCTTACTCTTTGATATCAATGCACTCACATTTTTATTCCCATACTCAGTAGTCTATTCCCCATTGTCAACAGGGATGGGGCCGATGTAATAGAAGTAATAGAAAAAGTAATAGATTTGCTGAAATTTAAATGTAATAGTAATAGATTGACATTTTGAAAATGTAATAGTAATTAGGGCTGCAAGCAAGCCCGAAAATGCGCCTCGATTCCTCATTTTATAAGAATCGACTCGGATTCGGTTATTCGCTTGATTATCGCCCACGAAATAAACTGCTTCATATTTTGACATACCACGCCTTATTAAATGGTTACAAACCATACAACAGGAAAGAATATTGATAATTTATTGAATTTTGGGGAAAGGACGCATTTATAATGCAAAATATTAGAAACTGTAACCATCCTTATATTGCGAGATTTGAGGCATCTTCGATATATGTTAGAATAAAATGCCGTCTTATAAAACGTTGTTACACAAAGAATTTAAGTTTGCAAATAGTTAAAATATAAAATACGGAAACGCCTTATAATAGTAAAATATATAAATATATTACCGGTAATATATTTAAAGAAAAAAACTTGAATTTTGTAGTAGATTTTACTTCTATGTTTAGTTATTTTCGAAGATCCGGTTCACTTTTCTTGCCTCGAGTATTGAAGTGAATCGTTTCGTTTCCGAGTAACCGAAGAATCGTTGCAGCCTTAATAGTAATAGATTGCAAAGTAATAGAAAAATCTATTACTTTTTTCTATTACTTTCTATTACATTGACTACCGTAACTGTTGTTTTTGTTCAATATATCTCTATTTATAAACATTTCAGTACAACTGGATTTCTCAGATGTTTTTCACTATTTTTATTGTTGTGTTTTATTTAATAAAAGTTAGACAATCCCTGTTCCATGAAAAATACATGCATTATATAATAATTTATAGTGCTGCGCCGATTAGTGGTCTGTTCGATGCATCGATCGATCCCGGCTTAACTTTCAATGCATCGATCAGGGAGGAATAAAATCGTGCATTAAAAGGTAGTAAAGTAGTAAAATGTTGACATATTATCAGTAATTCTTACAATAAAGTTCAATAAACCTACGTGATCATCATTTAAATATAATATATTGTTTGTTTTGTGTATAGTGACTTGTTGCTATGGCATCAATTTCACCTTTGGGGAGTAGTCATTATTTCAAGGTGTAAATTATGGAAAACTCAAAAGATCTCATTTTCTTTTTTCAGGGTTCCAGGAAAGGTCATGTGAGGGAGCTACTTTGTTCCCTTGATTGGAATGATTTTAAAACTTTATGTTGTAGACTCCAAGAAGAAAATTTGTTGAAGAACATTTTATTGGAAAACAAAAAGTAAAATGTCAAAGTGTATGCATTTTTAAAATTACTGTTCCTCAATACTAAGTAGTCAATTACAGTCACATTTACTTCAAAAAATTTTTCCTCATTATTTTTTATCAATATATGACAATTATACATTATGCATGTGCATTTGCTAATGGTCAAAGGTAGTCCAAACTCCTAAGGTCAAAGTTTTATTAGCAAATGCCTAATGCATGTGTCAGTCATTTAAAATTTTTGTAGTTTTTCTTCAAAAAAATCAGCATGTCCACATTTTCTGGGGACAAACTGGCTCTCTTTTTAGACACTATTGTCCCTGCTAGGCTGAATATTCTCTCACTTGGTATGCGGCTGGCTGGTATTTGTAGATACTTCTTTGCCATCTTTGAAAGTGTTGGATAAACACTCTCTCTCCTTTTCCACCAAGTCAAGGGATCCTCCTTAGACACTAGTGCTGCCAGATATCTCTGATATTCCTTATTCACAATGTCTTTTGGGCTTGGTTCCATGGCTTCATCAACAACAATCACATCTTCTAGCCATTCCATGACATTTGGCTTCACATCTGAAATTTTTTTTGTATTGTTTTCAACCATGGATTTAATTTACAATATATATTAAAGTTTTATAATGCACAACAGACCAGAGGACAGTTAGTTATTTATGAAATGAAAAATTGGTTCAATCAAAAAGATGAGATTACCACTTGCTATATGCATCTAATGAAATGATCAAGTTCTTTAATGTAAACATCAACAGCTAATGGTCATGGACTATCACATGTACAAATGAGAGAGACAGAGGCTTCCATATTGAACTATTACATGTACAGCTGAGAGAGAGAGAGAGGCTTGTAGATGGCCATACTGGGACTATCACATGTACAAATGAGAGAGACAGAAGCTTCCATATTGGACTATTACATGTACAGCTGAGAGAGACAGAGGCTTCGAAATCACTTTTATGTGCAACCACAATAAGCATTAAAAATACAAACTGCTTTTTCACTTTTATTATCATTCAACATACCAGAAGATGGCAGTGACAGGTCCAGTTGGCCAGGTTCAACTTTCACAGTTGGGAATGAAGTAGAGGGACAAGATGTGTCTGGCAAATTTTGGCAAATTTCTCCCACCTCATTTTTAATTTTGACCTCCTGGCTTATAGGTTTGAAGCTATCAATCATCTGACAGATTATATGAACTGTCACTCTCTCCTTTTCCTCATCATTCATGAATTGCAATTTTTTAGTTGCTGGATGCAACAAGCTAGATATACCTAAGCAAATCTGTTGATTTTCATTCTGGTATCTTTTACCAAGATTGGCCTTTGCTTCTTTTTTGAGGTTCTCAATCAAAGTAGAATCAGTCTCTAAAGGAGTGAGATGTTTATCAAGTTTGGCCAAGGTTGGCAAGACAGCAGGCAAAGTTGGAACACCTTCTCTTGATAAGGCAATTGTGGCACCCTTAAAGGGTTGTAAGAATTCAATAATAGCTTCCACATTTGTCTGGTCATCTGTTGTAAAAAGTGACTTTGTTTCGAAGGTTTTCTTGAAGGCAGGATCAATCAAAGTGGCATGAATAGCTGGACATTGCTCTAATAATCTTTCCAGCATGTCAAGAGAAGAGTTCCAACGTGTCTGCACATCTTGCAACAATTTACGGTTGCAAAGTTTTTCGGGTAGGAGTAGCCTCTGCTTCTCCTGTAACATGCATAAAGCACTAGAGCTTCTGTTAAAGAAGGATACAATCTTGCGCCCTTTGGCCAGAATTTTGGCAACATCCTTGTTGCCCAATGAAGCCCGCACAGCTAAATTAAGATTGTGACCCATGCAACTGAGTTGTAACCATTCTAGTAACTCAAAAGCTTTCCTTTCATTGGCTGCACTGTCAGTTGTGCCAATGATATCAGGCAAGCCCCAAACCTCTTTGCAATTCAGTAAATCACTCTTAATGCACTCTGCGGTATGCTGGCCAAAAACTTTTTTGGTTTGCAAGACACCTGACTTTAACTCCCAATTTTGATCAATAAAGTGCAAAGTAACGGTACTGTATGACTCTGTGGCAATTGAGGTCCATCCATCATGAGTAATACTACAACTAGGTAGAGTTGAGATCTGAGATTTCAAAGAGTTAACAATGGTGTCATATTTAGCTCTAAGGTGTGTTTCTGTAAAAGTTTTTTTGCAGGGGACATTATATCTGGGTTCTAGTGTTTTGACCAAGTTACGAAATCCCTCCCCCTCCACTGTAGATAATGGCCTCAAATCATTTATCAGAAACTCACAAATAACATCAGTTATCTCCACTTCTCTTGCCCTACTAAGTGGCATGGACGGTTTTTTGGCTTCCCCACCACCCATACTATCTTGGATTGAAATTTGCCTTTTACCAACATCTGTCACCTCCACACATTCCCTGTGTTTTTGCATCAGATGATTCATTAAATTTGTAGTATTCCCACAATATGAATATTCCATCATACAGATCTTGCACACAGCTTTATCCTTTTTGGTTTCTGCAGGCCCTGTTTCATTTGGATACTTCCAGAATCCAAAATGCTTCCAGACCTTTGATTTGGCTAATCCCGGAAAATTAACCAGTTCTCTCTTGCCCACATAAGCCATTTTAAACTGTTAATAACTTAATATACACTAAATCTCTTTAGAGTTTAAACTGATGCACATGCAAAAGGACGCCAAAAACATCAGAGCTTTCATGATGTCATAATTTACCTTCGGAAATAATGACGCCTCCATTCATGACGTCACACACACACACACAAAACAACAGAAAAAAGAAAACATAAAAAGGGATTCTTAAAGTCAGGTAATAGTTGTTTATTATGTTAAGTATTCTATTGCAAGTAGTTTGGGATAGTTTAGTTGTTTATTCTGAAGGTTTTTGATGATTTTAATGTCCGACGATTAAATTGAATCATGCATCGACCCCAAGTGGGCGATAATCGAATGATTTTAGCGGACCGAGTCGCACCACTAATAATTTATAAATATATAACAAAATTGCATATAAATTAAAAAAAAACAACATGTTTATAATCTAAATGTGAAAGTGTTTACATACTAAGTATAAGTCTCACTCTATTGTTTATTCAATTGAACAACAATAGATACATCTAAGGCTACATTCTTGTTATGGTTGTGAGTCAGATTATGCAAAGGCTAATTGCAGTGATTTCTTTACTCAGGAATGCGACACTTTCAATAGGATTTCATGACACCCCGTTAGACGTTTCAATTGAAGTATCATTGTTATAGTCCAGTAGAAATTTGAAAAAGCGTGAAATTTAGTATGAACAAGGTTTTTTTGCTGAAATCATTTCTTTAGGGGGTGTAGATCAATAATCTGATGGGTGCCGCTCTGGCATTGTTGAGCAATTTTTTTTATTTAGCAAAATTCAAGATGGCCGCCATATCAATATTGTTCTATTAAAAATGGCCATTAAATCGCTATTTCTTAATCAATTTTCATGTGTAATATATCATTTTTTTCAGACTTTTGTACTCTATCACATGGTCAAAACAGATGTTAGTTTTCCTCAAAATTTAAAGTGGCCACAGTGATAGACCTTCACAAAATTACGATTATACAGTCATTTTGCAAAGTGACAATAAATTGTAGATGCAGTCTGTTACTGACTAATTTTACTTAGACCTAAAATAACAAATGCATAGATTTAATATAAACATATTTATTAGCATATATTAGAAGACTTAAATCATAATATTTGTATTACAAATAAAGTAAGTCTTCATTCAAATCATCTCACATCAAAAAATGAAAACCATCAACATACTGAACCGATATATATGAAAGAGCTTCATAGACATCAAAATAAAAATTCTATTCTTCATCTGAGTCATCAGTAAAACACAGAGCTTGCACAAATACAGTGCTTTCATTTCCACAGTTCAATTCTGCTTCACAGTGGCAGAGAGATGTGCATGATTGTCCAGCTTTACGGCAACTACAGTGATTACTATTACATGGAATTTGTGATGAACATCAGCAAGCTACAACTTGTAGAAGACTTGCTGGTGCAACTGCTGCAGGCCCATAATAGGCCACAACTCTCCTTTATCCTTAATTTTCCAAACAAACTTTGTTATTTAGAAAATTTATTTAAGTAAATTAAATTTTTGTGAACCCTAGTAAGGCAGATTTGCAGGGTCGGAGGGTGGGACTCTCCCGTTTGTTAGGTAACTTAAAGATATTACCTTATAAAAATTTTATTTACTTGTTAAATTTTGTATTTTATTGCATTGATATATCTTACCTAACAGACTAATGCCACAATAACTACCAAAAGCATGGTGGGTAGCTTACTGAAGGGGCAAGATAGAACTCTAAGGAGGAATTTCACAGAAAATCTCTCTTGTCAGGTCTTAGGTCCGACCGGTTGACCAGTTACCGGAATGGGTAACCCTCTCATTTTTTCTCCCCTAAAAGAAGAAGAGAGGGAAGAAAGAGTTCAGTCCCTAGTGATTTTCAGAGGAAGGACAGGGAAACATTGACAGAACTTGTAACTCTTACAGCAGCAAGATGGAGAGGTTCCGTGAACAAAGTAGAATCTATAGAATGAAAGTACCCTTCTGCTGGTTTTCCAGAAAAGTTTTCCCTCTCAAATATCTAAACAAGATACAACAGGTGGAAGAAAAGCTAGATTTTATAGTACAGGCACTCAATGGTGAATTTGATGTGCTGCCACTATGGGACCCAAGTGATAATGTTCAGAATCAGCCCAAGCAACATCCTTTAGGTAGAACTGAGTGAAGGTTTTGTGAGACTTCCAATGACAAGCCAAGAGGATTTACTGTAAGGAAACTCCTCCTTGAAAGACTTTGCAGGCAGCAAAGGCCCTAACATCATGGGCCTTTACCTGATACACTGGCAGTGACTCCTGGTCAGAGGGCTTGTAACACTGGAGTACTGACTGTTTAATCCAAGAAGAGATTGTAGCAGGGGATACGCCCCTGTCACAATTCTTCTTAAAAGAGATGAAAACCAGTTGTTTGTTTCCTCTGAGGTCCTTAATTCTGTCCAGGTAGTAGCATAGTGCAGGGATTTGTCCAAGGCAGGGGGAAGTGCTGGGATGACCAGTGGAGCTACATTGTTGGGACCCTATGAGATTTCAGTGATTTGTCCAAGGCAGGGGCCAGTGCAGGGATAACCACTGGAGCTACACTGTTGGGACCCTCACAGGGGTAAAGAGAGACTTGAGACCAGTCCTCCCTGCGGTGAATGTTCCTATTCACCCAGGCATGGATTTTACTTCTACGTTTTCCTGATGCCAGAGCCAATAGAAAGACAGTCTTGAAGGCGAGGTGTTTCAGGGAGGCCTTCCTGAGAGGCTCAAAGGGGGCCTTGGTCAGTTGATGTAAAACAAGAGATAGGTTCCAAGAGGGGATATCCCTGCGACGTTTTGGCCTATATCTGTGGAAACTTCATACTTACTTATTCCAGAGTAATTGCCAACCTTAACAGCTATGGCAGTTCTGTAACCAACTATGGTGGAGGGCTGAAGTTTCCTTTCCCGGAACATGTAGAGAAAGAATTCAGCTATTTAGTTTATAGATGGTGTTTTAAACAAAAATGATCCACTTCATCTCATAGACTGCTCTTGTTGAGCATCTCTGAGGAGCCTCAATTCATTCTGCCACTTGACCAGAGAAACCTTGGACTCTGATGGTCAAAGCTCTGGAAGCCAAGCATGGAGATTCAGATTGAGGAGGTCTCTGTATAGGTTCCCATTGAATAGTTGAGTTAGAAGGTTGGGTTGGTAAGGTAGGCAAACAGGAGCTGGGATGACAGGCTCACTAGATCCCAAAACCACAACATGTTGGGCCAGCCAGGAGCTATGACTATTATCCTCTGACAGTTGTTTCTGAGAATCTTGTTTATGACATTCGCTATCAGGGGAGTTGGTGGAAAGGCATACTTGATGAGCATATTGTAGATGATGTGGGGGTTGGCTTACTGGGACATTGTCTTCCTCCACTTTAGGTGATTGTGGGGAGACTTTGGAACAGGGATAGACCTTTCTTAGGACTCTGGGACATGCCAATTTGCCTTTACGTGCCACTAGATAGGCCTCATGTGTAGGCAGCCTGAAGGAACTTGCTTCTCAGTGGCAGTGAGCAGACCTATCAATGACATGAACTGCCTCACCGTACACTGCTTTTGCTTTAAAAGAGCCCCTATTTTGAGTTCAGGGCCTCCCATCTGTCTGAGGTGGGCCTAACTAGTCCTTGTCTGAGGTCGTACTGATAGCCTACAAAGGAAACAGCATAAAGACTTAGAAGTAGGTGTATCACTTTATTACCCTTACATGCCTTAATAGGTTGTGATACTGTATCATACCCCTTTGGAAGGGGAAAATCAGTGCTGCTAACCTCCTACTCAAATCAGAGGTATATATGATGACATCAATTTAGAACTGGGATCAACAGTATTGCTATACCTTTATGGTTGCACATCTATAGAAACTGACCTTAATAGCTACTGATACCAACTCTTCAACGAAAAAAGGAAATCTCCCTAAGCTTAAAGTCCTGCCACCGACTAATAAAGCTGCATTTTCACATCAAGATAACACACTTACAAACTCTGCTTTGTTGTGTAGTAGATTCCAATGAGCCCCCAATACGTTTGGCTGGGAAACTAAGGATAAAGGAGAATTGTGACCTATTTATGGGCCTGCAGCAGTTGCACCAGCAGTTGTCCTCTACAAGTTGTATCTTGCTCATTCTATTCTTCATCTGAGTCATCAGTAAAACACAGTGCTTACAAGTTCTGCCTCACAGTGACAGTAATCACTGTTGCTGTAAAGCTGGACTATCATACACATTTTACTGCCACTGTGAGGCAAAATCCAACTGTGGAAATAAAAGTAACTGTAACTGTGTAAGCATTGTGTTTCACTAATGACTCAGATGAAGAATAGAATATTTATTTTGATGTCTATGAAGCTCTTTTAAATATATCAGTTCAGTATGTTGATGGTTTTCACTTTTTGACGTGAAATGATTTGAGCGAAGACTTACTTTATTTGTAATATAAACATTATGATTTAAGTCATCTAATATATGCTAATAAATATGTTTATATTAAATCTATGCATTTGCTATTTTGTGTCTACGTAAACTTAGTAACAGACTGCATCAACAATTTATTGCCACTTCGGAAAATGACTGTATAATCGCAATTATGGAAGGTCTGTTACTGTGGCTATTTTAAATTTTGGGGAAAACTAACATCTGTTTTGAGCATGTGATAGAGTATAAAAGTCTGAAAAAAATGATATATTACACATGAAAATTGATTAAGAAATAACGATTTAATGGCCATTTTTGATACAGCAGAATCGATATGGCGGCCATCTTGAATTTTGCTAAATTTAAAAAATTGCTCAACACCGCCAGAGCGGCACCCATCAGATTATTGATCTACTCCCCATTAAGAATTGATTTCAGCAAAAAAACGTTGTTCATACTGATTTTCACGCTTCAGCTAATTTGGGGGGGTTTGTCTACTGGACTATTAGGCTAATAACAAGACTGGGCTCTCCCTGCATGCTTTGTAAGATTATGAAATATCTCTGTACTAAAAGCTTTCAACAAATAAACCTACATTATTTTATACATCTACATGTGTAGAATGTGATAAATAGATTTACAAACTGTCTATTCAGTGTTATTTCCAGAGATTGTAATGAAAGTAAATGCATAAACTTGCAACAAGAATGAAAAATATTCTCATCACAGATTTCCTGCACCGTGAAAGTTATTTCAAATGTGAAAACCCATTTGAAGGTGGTTATAATTGTAAGTCACATTAATTGACTTTATGTTTAAGGACTTTTGGTTTCATTGAATACCTGTGTATAAATTTTGAAATAAAACTGTGGATATTGTTTCATTCAATGGATTATGCAGATATCTTGATGGTTTTCTTATAATTTCTGTGTGGTTTTGTAAATCCATATAGACAATGCATTTGACTGCTAGTGATTAAAAAAATGATCAAACTTTATCTTTACTTACTAGCCGATACAAAGTAATAGAAATTAATAAAAGTAATAGAAGTAATAGATGACAATGTAATAGTAATAGATTTGAAAATTTGAAATGTAACAGTAATAGTAATAGATGGCATTGTAATAGTAATAGTAATAGACAGCATGTAATAGACCCCATCCCTGATTGTCAGTTCCAATCAAAGCTTTAAGGGGATAATAACCAATGACACAGTTGGCAGCAGACTTGTAAACAAAGTAATAGAAAAGTAATAGATTGGAGTCAATTTCGATGTAATAGTAATAGTAATAGATTAGAATTTTTCAAATGTAATAGTAATAGTAATAGATTGAAATTCTATCTATTACATCTATCAGTGTTCATTCTCGAGCGCGATTTCGTGAGTTTGTACACACTCTGGGGCGAGTTGTCGCAAAACCAACTCCCCAATGCGTCTGTGCTGTTGCTACCAGGCGAAACACTCAAAACTGACTGAAGAAATTTGTCTATTATCAGAAGCGACGACCTACATATTTCCTCATAGAAATGGGTGAGAAAAGCATGAAAAGCAGTTTATTTTATGTATCCAGCTAACAGTAATTCATGTGAGAATTCGGGTATTCTCGCGAGATTTCCGTGCTTTTTGTCGGTTTTAAACTCGTCTTCTGCTTATAGTGTCACAGGTGAAACAGTTAAAACACCTACTGACCAAAGAAATTCGTCTATTATCGGAAGCGACAACGTACATATTTCCTCATAGAAATAGGCGAGAAAGACATGAAAGTGAGTTTATTTTATTTGACACATCCAGCTAACAGTAATTCACGCGAGAATTCGGGTATTCTCACGAGATTTCCGTGCTGTATGTCTAATTTTTAACTCGTCTTCTGCATATTGTGTCACAGGCGAAACAGTCGAAACAACTATTGACCAAAGAAATTCGTCTATTATCGGAAGAGACAAAATATACATTTCTTCAAAGAAAATAGAAGAAATGCAATTTATTTATTTATTTGATGAATCCAGATAACAGTAAAATAAAAAAACAAAACAAAAAAAAACCCCAAACACCAGTAGCACCCAGCCATTAAGCCATTAAGATGTGGTTTTGAAGTGAAATTAAAAAAAATAAATAAAAGACAAATAAAAACAGCATTCTAACATGACACGGATGTGTCCGTCATTCTGATTGATCGAGAGCGATTCCTCAACCGTCTAAAATTCCGAATCAACATGAAGGCTGTTGCATCATCTTCCGCATGCATTTCAAATAAACAGAAGGAAATGTTTCCGGTTTTGTTATTTACATTAGTTACGGTGTAAAATGTTTGTAAAAAGGATAATTTCTTTTAAAAGTAACAATTCTTTCAAATGTAAAAGAAAATAAACAGAGAGAATTTTAGGAGAAAAAAAATCATCCCTATTCAATTGATGGAACAGCCAACATGGCGGCGCCCTATTGTGGTCACTTCGATAATTTTTGTTAATCTTACAAGTGTTTTAGGTATTTTATTTTAAACAGCCCTTTGCCTTCGTGCGTTGACAACGCCACCCGTGCTAAAATTCTGCGTTTGGACGGTTTTTTCGTGATATATTCCTATATTAAATAGTTTATTTATTTGAACTTTTAGTTTGGCATCTATTTCTTATTATTTAAATAAAGAAGATTTTATGCAGTCCCAAATTGGAACTAAATATTTCAAAATATCTTGACGCAAAACATGTCTCACATTTTTTCACAGTTGTCTCGCCTTTTCAAGTGAAGGGAGACAGTCTGTCTTGCATTCATTTTTGACGAGAGCGAACACTGACATCTATTACTTTCTATTATTTTTCTATTACAATTTACCCTTTATTAGTCGAATCTTTGATTCGAGTTATGTACTGAGTTGCGGCCGCGATTTTAAATTCGCCGTTTAAGCCCTTAAATATCAAATTCTGCATAATATTTGTTCACATATCGGTACATTAAGGTGTATATTATACACTCTGCCATTTTGAAGATTTTTAATGCTTTTATTCAGTTATATTTTATGAAGTAAAAAGCTTGTCTAGCACTACGTCTGGCTTTCTATAAAGTCCCGGATGTCCTAGAAACTATTGTGTTTGCTATTGTGATGGCCTACTCGAACGAGTCTTTTTTAACCGTTTCGTCTGCTGGTTTCTAGACGTTGAAACCCCAATTAATTTATTTGTCTGCTGGTTTATCACGCAGTCACTGTTAATGTAAAATTGTTGTCTGCGCATCTACCCATTTGTCAAACAAATAAACCGCAAAGAAATTAATGAATGAAGTGACGTCACGGTAGTACTAGATATTGGCCAATAAAAATATGGGGTGATGCGCAGACAATGTTTTTACACTTACAGTGACTACGTGACACTTGGTGGTCATACAACAATGGAATTCGTGAATTACTAGTAATTTGCTTTCTAGTGTTCTAATATTGGCCTTCAAAATGGATAGACAGAAAAATAAATGGATGTTATTTACTACAGATAATACACCTTTGTCGTTCAGCCAATCAGAATCGACAATCAAAATATTCAAACTCCGTAGTTCTACATTCAACCACTCGAAGGCGCTTTTGTCCTAGAAGTTATCACGTGATTTAATTTTTCTGTCAAAATACTTCATCGGTAAAATACAGCATAACCTCTGATCCCCGATTATCGCTCATTATGGCTATCGTAATACTGTAGAAATAACACACAAATATTTTATTTAAATACTTACAATTTGCTTCTGGAAATATCCATATACAGTACTATATATCCACGCTTCAAGATTGAAATATGTCTTCTCATTTCAAAATCAAATTTCAAACTGCAAGTCCGTGAACAGGAAATATGGTGGTAGTTTTCATCTTAAACCAGCCTTGTAAAATATTGTCACGAAACTCCCACAAAGAACTGCCGTGACTGCACATATTTGCTCATTAATATTAATGAGGCAAGTCCGTGAACAGGAAATATGCTGGTAGTTTTCATCTTAAACCAGGGGCCGTATTCACTAACAAGGATCAAGCTGAGCGAAAAATCAGCTCAAGATCAGGGGCCGACTTTCACAAAGGAAGGATCAGCTGAGCCAAAAATTTTGAAAAATTTCACATAGCAACGCATAATTTAATTACTTTTATATGTTTTAAACAGCCTTTTTATACCTGAATTTCCACAAAATATACATTAATATAAATTTGGTTCACTATTTTTTTCACAGAAGAATTTTTAAATATTGGATATTTAATCCAAAAATTTAGGCTCCGCCCACTTTTGATCCAGAAAAAACAACAAAATCTGACCTATTTTATATGTCAATATAAGCATACTTAAAACAGAAAAAAAGTATTAAAAACGTATTAATTAACAATATAAAAGATTGAAGATTATTTACCAATGATTTATTTTTTATATATTTGCCATTTTAGTTAATTATAAAGCTACAAACTTTGATCAAAAACTTAATCCATCAACATAGGTGGATCAAAGTTAAGCCAAAAGTTGAGCTCAACTTCTTTGTGAATACTAACTTGATCCTGATCCATTTTTTAGCTTAACTTGAGCCAAAAATCAGCTTAACTTGAGCTTGATCCCTTTTGTGAATGCGGCCCCAGCCTTGTAAAATATTGTCGGAAAACCCCCTCAAAGAACTGCCGTGACTGCACATATTTGCTCATTAATATTAATGAGGCAAGTCCGTGAACAGGAAGTGCACTGGTAGTTCTCATCTTAAACCAGCCTTGTAAAACTTCGCATCTACAGACCCTTTATATTTGTATTTCACTACAAATACTAGTACCCATATCGCTACACAAATCTGAAAACAACTCTGGAAGCGGTTTGCAAATGCGGGCGATAATACCGAGTTTAAAGATTTCAACACCCAGTGCTGTCCTAAGATTCGACTGTGTGGTTGGCAGAAGGCCAAACACTTCACCCTTGTTATTTTTCAGAAGGAGGTTGCAGAAAAATAATCACTTAACATGGACTTTAATTCTGTAATGAATTAGTTTTCATATAAATGAATCCTTTAAATTGAATTTGATACAATAATGAATTAATTGTCATAAAATCATCACTTTAAATAAACTTCAAAACAATAATGAATTAATTTTGTAGCACTCATAAGTCAAATTCATTTTAAACTTTCATACATAAACTTTTCAAATAAATAATATGTAATGTATTGATATTCACCAATGAATACTAAATAAAACACACAAATGTTGAAATAAATAACTTTGAAATATCAAGGGACCTTTAATTGCCCCTCTTTGATTGAGTGTTCTAAAACAACTGTCTTTGAGGACTTGGTTCTATGGTATCCGCCGCAGGCGGATAAGGTCTGACGCCTTGGGCTAGGCGTCTTTTGCCTGACTTTGTTATCTCCCGCCGGGCTTTAGCCCAGGAGGGAGATTATGAAATGATGCTTGTGCGTGCGTGCGTGCGTGCGTTAGTTAGTCACGCAGATTTCTCCAAAACTACTACAGCTACAGATTTTTTGTAAATTAATTGTCCCAATGAATTTTCACGCCCTCGAAAATTTTTTTGGTTTTATGGACTTAGGCCTAAAGATAAGTGAGTAATAGCAATCTTAGCTACTTGGAGTAAAGGGCTCATAAGTCAAAAACTATTGCAGTTACAACTTTTTCTTCAAATATGTTGTTCAGCTACTTTGTCCTTAGCTATAAGATAGTACATAGTTTGGGGTCCCATTGCATGCCATAAGTGAGTAATAGCTATTTTCTTATTTGTAGCAAAATAATGACATAAGTAAATGTCAAATATCTTTGAAAAGTATTAAAGTTAGGGAATTCTTTTCAAATATGTTGTTCATCTGCTTTTTGATAAGCTATCACATAGTAAAGTTTCAGATCTGTTGCACATTGGATAGCTGAGTAATAGCTACTTTGAAATTCTACAGTTGAGTAAATCCATTGTAACTCCAAAACTAGTGCAGTTAGAGTATTTTCCTAAAATATGTTATTCAGCTACTTTTTCCTTAACTATAAGATGGCATATAGTTTGGGGTTCTGTTGCATGGCATAAGTGAGTAATAGCTACATGTATTTTCTTATTTGTAGCAAAATAACAACATAAGTAAATTTCAAATATCTTCAAAAGTATTCAAGTTAGGGAAATATTTTCAAATATGTTATTCATCTAGTTTTTGATGAGCTATCAGATAGTAAAGCAGCAAACCTGTTGCACACTGGACAGCTGAGTAATAGCTAGTTTGAAATTGTGACTGTTGAGTAAATCCATTGTAACTGAAAAACTACTGCAGTTACAGGATTTTCCTAAAATAATTTGTTCAGCTACTTTTTCCTTAACTATAAGATGGCATATCGTTTGGGGTTCCATTGCAGGTCATAAGTGAGCAATAGCTATTTTCTTATTTGTAGCAAAATTATGATGGAAATAAATGTCAAATACCTTCACAAGTACCAAAGTTAGGCAAATCTTTTCATTTGTTATTCATCTAGTTTTTCAAAAGCTTACTTTCCTGTGTCCTTTATATTTTTGTTGCTTTTGCAGATGTAGGTCAATAGCTAAGTGAGTAGATAGCTGAGCAAGAGCTACTAAAATGAGTAAATGTCTTTTATCTCTAAAAGTATTATAGGTAGGCAATTTCTTCTAAATAAGTCATTCGCCTACTTTTGGGTGATCTACCACATAGTGAAGTTGCAGAACTGTAGCTCTTTGGATAGCTGACTAATAGCTACCAAAATGAGTAAATGTCTTTTATCTCTAAAAATATTACACATAGGCAATTTCTTCTAAATAAGTCATTCACCTACTTTTGTGTGATCTACCACATAGTGAAGTTGCAGAACTGTAGCTCTTTGGATAGGTGAGTAATAGCAACTAAAATGAGTAAATGTCTTTTATCTCTAAAAGTTTTACAGATACACAATTTCTTCTAAATAAGTCATTCACGTACTTTTGGGTGATCTACCACATAGTGAAGTTGCAGAACTGTAGCTCTTTGGATAGCTGAGTAATAGCTACTAAAATGAGTAAATGTCTTTTATCTCTAAAAGTATTACAGGTAGGCAATTTCTTCTAAATAAGTCATTCACCTACTTTTGGGTGATCTACCACATAGTGAAGTTGCAGAACTGTAGCTCTTTGGATAACTGAGTAATAGCTACTAAAATGAGCAAATGTCTTTTATCTCTAAAAGTATTACAGGTAGGCAATTTCTTCTAAATAAGTCATTCACCTACTTTTGGGTGATCTACCACATATTGAAGTTGCAGAACTGTATCTCTTTGGATAGCTGAGTAATAGCTACTAAAATGAGCAAATGTCTTTTATCTCTAAAAGTATTACAGGTAGGCAATTTCTTCTAATAAGTCATTCACCTACTTTTGGGTGATCTACCACATAGTGAAGTTGCAGAACTGTAGCTCTTTGGATAGCTGAGTAATAGCTACTAAAATGAGTAAATGTCTTTTATCTCTAAAAGTATTACAGGTAGGCAATTTCTTCTAAATAAGTCATTCATCTACTTTTGGGTGATCTACCACATAGTGAAGTTGCAGAACTGTAGCTCTTTGGATAACTGAGTAATAGCTACTAAAATGAGGAAATGTCTTTTATCTCTAAAAGTATTACAGGTAGGCAATTTCTTCTAAATAAGTCATTCACGTACTTTTGGGTGATCTACCACATAGTGAAGTTGCAGAACTGTAGCTCTTTGGATAGCTGAGTAATAGCTACTAAACTGGTAAATGTCTTTTATCTCTAAAAGTATTACAGGTAGGCAATTTCTTCTAAATAAGTCATTCACGTACTTTTGGGTGATCTACCACATAGTTAAGTTGCAGAACTGTATCTCTTTGGATAGGTGAGTAATAGCTACTAAAATGAGTAAATGTCTTTTATCTCTAAAAGTATTACAGGTAGGCAATTTCTTCTAAATAAGTCATTCACATACTTTTGGGTGATCTACCACATAGTGAAGTTGCAGAACTGTAGCTCTTTGGATAGCTGAATAATAGCTACTAAAATGAGTAAATGTCTTTTATCTCTAAAAGTATTACAGGTAGACAATTTCTTCTAAATAAGTCAATCACCTACTTTTGGGTGATCTACCACATAGTGAAGTTGCAGAACTGTAGCTCTTTGGATAGCTGAATAATAGCTACTAAAATGAGTAAATGTCTTTTATCTCTAAAAGTATTACAGGTAGGCAATTTCTTCTAAATAAGTCATTCACTTACTTTTGGGTGATCTACCACATAGTGAAGTTGCAGAACTGTAGCTCTTTGGATAGCTGAGTAATAGCTACTAAAATGAGTAAATGTCTTTTATCTCTAAAAGTATTACAGGTAGACAATTTCTTCTAAATAAGTCAATCACCTACTTTTGGCTGATCTACCACATAGTGAAGTTGCAGAACTGTAGCTCTTTGGATAGGTGAGTAATAGCTACCAAAATGAGTAAATGTCTTTTATCTCTAAAAGTATTACAGGTAGGCAATTTCTTCTAAATAAGTCATTCACCTACTTTTGGGTGATCTACCACATAATGAAGTTGCAGAACTGTAGCTCTTTGGATAACTGAGTAATAGCTACTAAAATGAGCAAATATCTTTTATCTCTAAAAGTATTACAGGTAGGCAATTTCTTCTAAATAAGTCATTCACCTACTTTTGGGTGATCTACCACATAGTGAAGTTGCAGAACTGTAGCTCTTTGGATGGCTGAGTAATAGCCACTAAAATAAGTAAATATCTTTTATCTCTAAAAGTGTTACAGATAGGCAATTTCTTCTAAATACGTCCTTACCTACTTTGGGTTGATCTACTGCATAATAAAGTTGCAGAACTGTAGCTCTTTGGATGGCAGAGTAATAGCTACTAAAGTGAGTAAATGCCTTTTGTCTTTAAAAGTATTGCAATCAAACATTAAACTTGTTATCACTTCTACATGTGCCTCCATCTCACAAGAAAATTTATATTCCACTATCTTTAGTACATCTAATTTATATGGCGGGAGATAAATGCGTGCGTCAGAATGCTTGTTGTTTGTGGCTTGACTTGTGGGCCTTTGCTGCAAGGTGGGTTTCAGGTGGCTGAGGTTTCTGTTCTTTCTTTTGTTTCTTGTTTCTGGTTTCTGGACATCTTCTTCTTCATCTTCTTCTTTCTTCCACCACAGGAGTTCGAGAGAACTGCAGCTGCGGTAGCCCTGATAAGGGCTGTTTACCTAAGGTAGCTTGAATAAATTGTTTTGTTTTTGTTACCACCATTGGTAGTGATTACTCTTTTCATTTTCATTTCATAGCTACTTTCTAGTTTACATATGTTTTTCTTTTAGTACTGTTGGTTAGACTGATTCCAGGACTTCAGCGAGATGTTGTTGTAGCATGGAGTTCTCATAGCGTTTGAGTGCTTTGATTCTGCATTGTTCCAAGTAGTTTTGTATGTAAGGGAGGTTGAGTATTTCATGACTGGGTCCTGATGATTCGTGTGGTCTTGTCCAAGTGATCATTCTGAGACATTTATTTTGGATCCTCTGTAATGCCTCCAGGCTAGGTTTATGGTTATGAGTGAGATGGTATCCTGTTTCTCAGATCGGTCTAATCATGCTGGTGTAGAATGTTTTCAGTGCTGCTTGTTGTGCTCCCCAATTCTGGAGTTGTCTCATTTTTAGTTGAATCTTTGATTCGAGTTATGTCCTGGGTTGTGGCCGCGATTTTAAATCGGCCGTTTAAGCCCTTAAATATCAAATTGTGCATAATATTTGTTCACATATCTGTACATTAAGGTGTATAGTATACACTCTGCCATTTTGAAAATTTTTAATGCTTTTATTAAGTTATATTTTATAAAGTAAGAAGCTTGTCTAGTACTATGTCTGGCTTTCTGTAAGGTCCCGTATGTCCTAGAAACTATTGTGTTTGCTAGTGTGATGGCCTACTCGAATGAGTCTTTTTTAACGGTTTCATCTGCTGGTTTCTAGACGTGAAAGCCCAATTAAAGTACATATATTTATTCGTCTGCTGGTTTATCATGCAGTCACTGTTAATATGAAATCGTTGTCTGCGCATCTATGTGACTTCATTCATCGAAGCATGACAATTAATTTAAAAAGTATTTATGAACCAATCACATAGCTTAACAGATATTGTAGAACTACGGAGTTGTGCCATGAATCAATCTGTAGTAAAATAACATCCATTCATTTTTCTGTCTATCCATTTTGAAGGCCGATATTAGAAGACTTAACAACTAACATGTTCTGAAACTGGAGGGGCACTGTATAGGGAATATATTTGCAGTTACATGTATTAAGGTCATCTTTGTGAGAAATAAATAGCGATAAAGATGTAGAAAGCAAATTAATTTACGAATTCCATTGTCGTATGACCACCAAGTGTCGCAAAGTCACTGTTAGTGTAAAAACATTGTCTGCGCATCATCCCAAATGTTTATTGGCCAATGTCTGGTACTACCGTGACGTCACGTCATTCATTAATTTCTTTGTTTGACAAATGAGTAAGGCTGTGACTACCTATATTTTAAACACAATTCAACCATTCGAAGGCGCTTGTGTATTTGGGTTTCCATTTCCTAGAAGTTATCACGTGATTTTATTTTTTCTGTCTGTCTGTTTCAAAGTGTTGGAAGAAGTTGTGAAATATTTTATTTGGAAAATATATAATTTTTGGAATTAATATAACTGGAAAAGGTCGGTTTTGCTTGAGAATGAAAATACTACAAATTCGCAGTTTACATGCACTCATTTATGACAAACGTCTACTGAGTAAAAGATCTACTACGTAGATATCGATCAATAAAAATATGGGGGGTGCGCAGACAACGATTTTACACTAACAGTGACTGCGTGACACTTGAGGATAAAATAAGAAGCATTTACAACAATGAAATTCGTGAGTTAATTTGCTTTTTTATTGAATGAAAGCTTGTACAATCACTTCATTAAGCGTCCCGCAAGGGACGCTTGTTTGTGTATGGGAGAGCTTCAGGCTCCGGTGGCTCCGCCGGCTCCGCATTTTGTTTTCCTTATAACTCTGTAACCGTTAGGCGGATTCTTTTCAAATTTGGCAGGTTTAGGCAGTAGCCTTGGGGAATTTTTTTGAATATGCTGCAGTGACATTTCAACCAATCAGAGAGGTCACATGACCAAAAATGTCTTTTTTCGATGGGGAAGCTTGTCCGGATGATAACTTGAAAGGAATTTTATCAATTCACCTGAAACTTGGCAAATACATTCATTCTATTAAAATCTGGAAATCATTAGATTTTGGCATTGATTGGTCAAGAAATGGCCGAGTAATTAATGATTAATTAATCATTACGAATTTTCCAAATAAGGAAAACACAAAAATGCTTATATCTCGAAAACCGTGCTAGATAGAGCGATTTCGACGAAATGTTTGACCCACAGGGTATCTCTGCGGAGTAGTTTTCCCAATTTTCAAAAAATTTTTGTGTCGCCCAAAATGGTGGCCATTTTGAATTTTCGAAATTTTCGCAAAAATTGCAAAACACAAAAATGCTTATATCTCGAAAACCCTGCTAGATAGAGCGATTTCGACGAAATTTTTTATCTTCAGGGTATCTCTGCAGAGCAGCTATCCCAAAGAGCTTTCACTTGGTGAAGTTTCAGACCCATAGCTAATTGCTCACCTACTCAAAAAGAGTAAATGCAAATTACCTCTAAAAGTATTGCAGATGGCCAATTTTTCTCAAATAACTCATTCACCTACTTTTGGAAGAGCTTTCACATGGTAAAGTTTCAGACCCATAGCCAATTACTCACCTACTCAAAATGAGTAAATGCGAATTATCTCTAAAAGTATTGCAGATAGCCAATTTTTCTCAAATAACTCATTCACCTACTTTTGGGAGAGCTTTCACATGGTGAAGTTTCAGACCCATAGCTAATTATTTACCTACTCAAAATGAGTAAATGCTAATTATCTGTAAAAGTATTGCGGATACCCAATTTTTATCAAATAACTCATTCATCTACTTGTGGGAGAGCTTTCACATGGTGAAGTTTCAGACCCATAGCTAATTACTCACCTACTCAAAATGAGTAAATGCGAATTATCTCTAAAAGTATTGCAGATAGCCAATTTTTCTCAAATAACTCATTCACCTACTTTTGGGAGAGCTTTCACTTGGTGAAGTTTCAGACCCATAGCTAATTACTCACCTACTCAAAATGAGTAAATGCGAATTATCTCTAAAAGTATTGCAGATAGCCAATTTTTCTCAAATAACTCATTCACCTACTTTTGGGAGAGCTTTCACTTGGTGAAGTTTCAGACCCATAGCTAATTACTCACCTACTCAAAATGAGTAAATGTGAATTATCTCTAAAAGTATTGCAGATAGCCAATTTTTCTCAAATTAATCATTCACCTACTTTTGGGAGAGCTTTCACTTGGTGAAGTTTCAGACCCATAGCTAATTACTCACCTACTCAAAATGAGTAAATGCGAATTATCTCTAAAAGTATTGCAGATAGCCAATTTTTCTCAAATAACTCATTCACCTACTTTTGGGAGAGCTTTCACTTGGTGAAGTTTCAGACCCATAGCTAATTACTCACCTACTCAAAATGAGTAAATGCGAATTATCTCTAAAAGTATTGCAGATAGCCAATTTTTCTCAAATAACTCATTCACCTACTTTTGGGAGAGCTTTCACTCTGTGAAGTTTCAGACCCATGGCTAATTACTCACCTACTCAAAATGAGTAAATGCGAATTATCTCTAAAAGTATTGCAGATAGCCAATTTTTCTCAAATAACTCATTCACCTACTTTTGGCAGAGCTTTCACTTGGTGAAGTTTCAGACCCATAGCTAATTACTCACCTACTGAAAATGAGTAAATGTGAATTATCTCTAAAAGTATTGCAGATAGCCAATTTTTCTCAAATAACTCATTCACCTACTTTTGGGAGAGCTTTCACTTGGTGAAGTTTCAGACCCATAGCTAATTACTCACCTACTCAAAATGAGTAAATGCGAATTATCTGTAAAAGTATTGCAGATAGCCAATTTTTCTCAAATAACTCATTCACCTACTTTTGGGAGAGCTTTCACTCTGTGAAGTTTCAGACCCATAGCTAATTACTCACCTACTCAAAATGAGTAAATGCGAATTATCTCTAAAAGTATTGCAGATAGCCAATTTTTCTCAAATTAATCATTCACCTACTTTTGGGAGAGCTTTCACTTGGTGAAGTTTCAGACCCATAGCTAATTACTCACCTACTCAAAATGAGTAAATGCGAATTATCTGTAAAAGTATTGCAGATAGCCAATTTTTCTCAAATAACTCATTCACCTACTTTTGGGAGAGCTTTCACTTGGTGAAGTTTCAGACCCATGGCTAATTACTCACCTACTCAAAATGAGTAAATGTGAATTATCTCTAAAAGTATTGCAGATAGCCAATTTTTCTCAAATAACTCATTCACCTACTTTTGGAAGACCTTTCACACACGAAAATGAAAAATTGTGAATATCTCGGAAAAGCTATTTCTTCTGCTTTAATGCTCGGCGGGAGATACACACCACGGCAGTGGTCTTGACAAAAATTTTTGTCTCCCCAAAAATGGTGGCCATTTTGAATTTTCAAAGTTTTTGCAAAACACAAAATTGCTTATATCTCGAAAACCGTGCTATATGGAGCGAACTCAACAAAATTTTGGACCTGCTGGGTATCTCTGCAGAGTAGCCATGCCAATTTTCAAAATATTTTTGTCTCGCCAAATATAGCGGACATTTTTAATTTTTTTATTTTTTGCAAAACACAAAAATGCTTATATCTTGAAAACCGTGCTAGATAGAGCAGACTGCGCTGACTTTGGTTGCCACAACAGTATAAGGCTAGAAACGAAGCATTTTCTTAATACTTTAGCACTCACCTTTATATCCTTTTCGGGACGCTTTGTTTTTGCTATGCAAAAACATTATCTTTTTTTTTTGCGAGCGATCCTCTAGTTCATAATTTCTTTACGGTTTATTTGTTTGACAAATGAGGACGATGACTGCATAGGACGCTACCCATTCACAAAAAGTACCGACTGCCACACGTACACAAATCACAGAAATATGAAGGCAAATATATTTTCTTATTTTAAATGAAATTGTTGAATATTTTATTAAAATACTTACAGTTTGCTTCTGTAAAGTATCCATATAACACTTTAAGTTTTGTCTTCCAAATTGTTTTATATATACAAAATAAACCAGTTCACTTATCTTATATCCACACTTCAAAATTAAAATACGTCTTCTCACTTCAAAATCAAATTTCAAACTGCGCATCTACATATCCTTTATATTTGTAAACCTTTCACATCACATCACTACAAATACCGATCTCGCTACACAAATCTGAAAACAACGTCTCTGGAAGCGGTTTGCAAATGCGGGCGATAATACCGAGTCTACAGATTTCAAAACCCAGTGCTGTCCTAAGATTCGACTCTGTGGTTGGCAGAAAGCCAGCCACTGCACCCTTGTTTCTATCCTTGGGGCACATTTGTTGATAAGGTTGGTAGAACAGGGTTCGCGAAGCACTTCTGAAAAAGGGAGTCCACGGGACTACATGTGCTCCAAAAAATGGAGTCCCAATCAGTTTTTCCGAGTCCCAGTTTATATAGGTTATGAGAAAATCAACAAATAATATGGTGATCATAAGATATTATTTACAATTATTGTAGTTACATGCTAAGGTTAAGTCAAATCTGAGGCAATGGATTAGGTAATACTAATCTAAGACCAATCTGTGGTCATTATTCATTAATTCAAATGCTAACATGACCGTTATTATCAACACAACTTCCTGTTTAATAATTACGCTTTCTAAATAAATGTATTTTAAATCTAAATGAAGAGAAAACTATAAATGCTCATCAGTGATCTCAAACAACAGAAAAATAATAATAGTTTATTAAACTTCTTTTTACATATTAGCATATTAGTTAACAAATTTTAGTCTGGTTAACACATATATGTTAAACTACTCCAGTTATCTCAAGTATTTACTAGCAATCTGTTTTATTAAATTTCTAATAATAAGATATCAGGCTAGTTTCACAACCATTGACAACCATTACTACTATGTTAATCTATATACACCATAGTTTTCTAGCTTGTGAAAAAGCGTATTTAAAACTGTTATAAAATAAAATAAAATTCATACCACAATGTCTTTTTACTTGAATAACCAACTATGTCATACTCTTTTATCTTTAAAAATAAATGACATAACTAGCCATTGTAAATTACTTTCTATCTACCCTTACTGTTACTTGTAACAGGGGAGGGAGGGTGGGCAATTGTATGAATTTCTGGCTTTCAACCCCACAACTGATTGTAATACATGTTGCTGGAGGCTTTAAAGTAAATTTGGCGGGAGATTGTCTACTGCCAGAATTTCTCAGTATCACCCCACAGGAAGTTAATTTGCATATTATATTGTCTTTTTTGTAGGTCGTCCCAAAAACAGGCCTAAAGGTGATGTTCCATGTGTTCGAATTTCCTACCTCCCCTTCAACTGAATTCGTCTGCTATTACATACGCATTTCATCCACAGTTGCAGGATGAGAGTACACAGATGAAAGAAACTAATGCATAATATACAACTATATATAGTTTGGAGTTTATTAAACTTCTTTTTACATATTAGCATATTAGTTAACAAATTTTAGTCTGGTTAACACATATATGTTAAACCACTCCAGTTATCTCAAGTATTTACTAGCAATCTGTTTTATTAAATTTCTAATAATAAGATATCAGGCTAGTTTCACAACCATTGACAACCATTACTACTATGTTAATCTATATACATCAT
Organism: Sabellastarte sp. h YS-2021; assembly: GCA_964017235.1. Lineage (NCBI taxonomy): Eukaryota > Metazoa > Annelida > Polychaeta > Sabellida > Sabellidae > Sabellastarte > Sabellastarte sp. h YS-2021. The sequence goes on from OZ024928.1 coordinate 148,044,527, forward strand.
AGTTTTCTAGCTTGTGAAAAAGCGTATTTAAAACTGTTATAAAATAAAATAAAATTCATACCACAATGTCTTTTTACTTGAATAACCAACTATGTCATACTCTTTTATCTTTAAAAATAAATGACATAACTAGCCAAACTCCCAACATGTTTAGCAGTAGACAATCTCCCGCCAAATTTACTTTAAAGCCTCCAGCAACATGTATTACAATCAGTTGTGGGGTTGAAAGCCAGAAATTCATACAATTGCCCACCCTCCCTCCCCTGTTACAAGTAACAGTAAGGGTAGATAGAAAGTAATTTACAATGGCTAGTTATGTCATTTATTTTTAAAGATAAAAGAGTATGACATAGTTGGTTATTCAAGTAAAAAGACATTGTGGTATGAATTTTATTTTATTTTATAACAGTTTTAAATACGCTTTTTCACAAGCTAGAAAACTATGGTGTATATAGATTAACATAGTGGTAATGGTTGTCAATGGTTGTGAAACTAGCCTGATATCTTATTATTAGAAATTTAATAAAACAGATTGCTAGTAAATACTTGAGATAACTGGAGTAGTTTAACATATATGTGTTAACCAGACTAAAATTTGTTAACTAATATGCTAATATGTAAAAAGAAGTTTAATAAACTCCAAACTATATATAGTTATATATTATGCATTAGTTTCTTTCATCTGTGTACTCTCATCCTGCAACTGATCTCAAACAACAGAAAAATAATAAACTACAAAAAAAAAAAAATAAATAAATAAAAAAATAGAAAATAAAAAAATTACAAAAAACTGCCAAAAAATTACACAAACTGCAAATTATTAATGATTGATAATTCTATCAGTGTCTGTCCAGTTTAAAATTCAGAACAGACATGCTAGTCCAATGTCATTGATGGTTCGCATTCTAAATCATATGATTCTTGAAAATTATTGTCAATACAAGAACAAAGTGACAATTAGCTTATAGCAGACTATGAAGTTAAACATTACAATCAAGACAAGTATGCATTACTGGTAATGTCCTTTTTATTACAAATTCTTATTCTGTTGCAAATGTCAATATATGAATTATAAAAAAAACAACTGCTCATTCTAATTTTATTTTTTTACTTCATTCTGTTGCGAATCTGTCTAAAATTTTGTGCTGCATCATTGTAGTCAAAGAGAGAGAAGTCTGGCCCATTTATTGAAATCCTGAGCAGTTCATTCTGCCGTTTGTCAGACAAACGATTTCGAAGTTTTGTTTTCAAAAGGTTTTGTGCACTAAACCCACATTCACACGATGCTGAATTGAGTGGCATGCTAAAAAAATATGAAATCAAAATGGCATAATCAGGATACTGGTCGCTGTAGGTGGTCAACAATTCTTCAGCAAAGTCAGCAAGTGACTGTGCATTGCTAGATCTGACATGAATTTTGAAAGCTAAGAAATCATTTTTTGCTCGCATTGGCTCAAATACATTGTCATTTGTGAGTGACATTTTCTGACTCAGCTTCTCCAGGGAAGCTAATCCATAGCTGGCAACTGAAGCTTGGGGTATGTTCTTCAGCTTCTTTGGATTAAGAAGTGTATCCAGATCCGTCAGGAGAGATATTGCTTAAAATAAAATATTTTGCAAGTACAATATTTATTAATATTTGGTTATTTGGACAAGCTCTGAACTTCAAAATTTTTATTTTTGTAAATTTGTTGACTTGTTTTGTTCATTTGTTATTTTGTCACCACTGTTAACTATATATATGAAAACCAAGGCAGAATCACAGTGCTGGAGAAATAAGTACATAAGTACTAAGTCATTTTGACACAAAATTGAAAATGTGATCGTAAGTACCTGACAATCTATGTAATTTATCAGTGTAATTAATTTGTTATACATGTATATGAAACAGAATGATCTGAAAATATATTTTTCTAACACTTTTCAAAAGTAATATTTTAGTTATTTTCTGTGGACAAGAGATTAAATTGGTTAATTCAATTCAAATTACCATCTTCAGGAAATCGCCTGTCTAGATTTGCCAGCAATTCATTTATAAATAACTCTTTTGTTTGCTTCAGTTTTTGAACAGCAGCATCAGATCTCTGTAGCTGAAATCCCATCCATGTAATATTATTTTGGGCGTCAAGTGCCAAGTTCAACACTTCATCACAAAGTGGCAAAACATGATTTTCATCTTCTAGCATTGCTCTGAGACACTGACGTGTCACTGTAAGGGTTGTACAAGCCTACAAAAAGAATTTGTGGAATATACTTCCACTTCCTTAAAGCATATGCATGACAAGGGGTACCAAAAAATCAATGCGCCATGAATCATTGATAAGGGGTAGTAAGTCAATGTTCAATCAATATTAGAAATATAAAAGCCAAGAATTGTAGGTCAAGAAGCATTGATATAATATCTTGGATATTCAGTTTCAAAAATAAATCCTCTGAGGCTATACCTTTTAGTTTATAAAAATATACCAGTAAATAATTATTAAATATGATGTAAATTGTATGAAATACTGCAGTTAATGTAACTTGATTGAGTTTAGATCATACAATTACTGTAGCTAGTACCTTGTCAAAATCTAGTTTTTCTGCTTGAAATGCTTTGCTGAGCTTGGTGAAGAGTGGCAGTATGTCACACAGAAGACAGGTAATTGCCAAAAATGAAAACTGTTCGACCTTCTTTGACAGTCCATTGGCAACACCATTGTTCAAGTTGACTGCATCTTCACCCAAAGCAGCTACCAATGCTGGCCAACATTTCCTGATTGCATCAACTGCTTCATGGAGTGACAACCATCTTACTGAGTGTGGTTCTTTGACTGTAACTGTGCAGTTTATTATTAGTTGTTCAAGCTCACGAAGTCAGTTGTATCTGAAAGTTTTGAATTACATTGGGCTTACTTATAATATGCCTGTCCGGATATAGCCTTAGCTATTACAGGGGTCTTAATAGCAAAGTAACCTCTGATCCCAAGTTTCACTGGTAACATTACCCAGTCACTGCATACATATTAAAGTTATTGTCAGTCCAGTGATTGCACGTTTAGCACTTAAGAACTTGCCCAGACCTGTGTGGTTGTGGATTTGAATTATCCAGCCCATGACAACATGTACATTGTAGAATGCATGGACTCCCGAGTGCCTGATGGTTTTACCAGCTGCAGTGAAGATAGTGAGATGTTACTGATTTTACATGAAGGCTGCAGCTTATCATACAAAATTTCATTAGAACCTGAATATTACTCCAATTAGTTTTAAAATGTAAAGTTTCAAAGTGTGTGCTGTTGTGTTAACTCTGATCAATGATGATTTAGTTCCTAACGTCCCAAATGAAGTAGGTATCAAATGGACCTTAACGCAATAAAAAAAATAATTTTTTTCCAAAATACCTTTGCTTTTTAATTTAACCATAATTTGATAAATGAGCATATTAATGTCTTGAAAGCCAAGTAAAGTTGTAAAGAACATGCAATTCACTGTCTAGTGTCTACCTATTTTCAAATAAAACTGACAAACCAAATGTTAAAACATGAACATATATGGATAAAGCTTAACTAAACTCCAAAAGCACCCTCTTGACTAAAACTTTTACCTCACAGGAGAATTAGTATAGTAATGGAAAATTGCAGTAACAGTCTCCTGATATTTTTGCAAGTCACTAATTTCTTTGGCGCTCTGGGAAACTGCCAAAGCTAGCCGATGTGCATAACAATGCACATGTATCAGCAGTGGGCATCGTCTTGCTAGCTGCACACCTACGGTAGTACCAACAGTATAGTAATTATGTTTTTTTTCAGCTTGATGTATAGATTGTTATTGTGTGTGTAATGATCATAGATTATATAAACCTTGGTGCAAAGGCAAAATCAGATGACTGGTCAAAGTTGGGCTTTCACATCCTGCCCAACAGCCATGGTAATATTTGGACAGGTCCTTGGCATCAAACATTTATATTATCTCCCAAAACAGAGGTCATAGTTTAAATCCTTCCCAAGCCCAAAGTGACAAAGCTGGTAATTGCTTGCTTTTGTTGGTGATTAAAAGTACTGAACATTGAATCAAGTTGAAAGCATGACAAGTGCACATTTTGCATGAAAGATCCACCTCTGAAAACATGTCTGCTACAAGTGATGATTGTAACTCTATTAATGCATGACTTACTTATTAGCAATAGCAAATAAATTCTTTACTTCAGTTTTGAAATTGTAATTTTTATTTTGTGTCATTTAAATTATTATCTAAGGCACTCTTCCCCCCCCTCTGAGGTCAGCGGTTCATATCCTGGACCCTATGCAGGAAAGTTGGTAGTTGCGTATCGAAGATCGGCAGTTTACAGAGCCTTGACCAACTGTATGTACTGATTTCCCCTGCCCATAAAACTACCCGCCATGATATGACCTATACAGTGTTGAAAGTGTAAAACCATAAATAAATAAATTTAGATTATTAGCATGCATAATTGCATTTGTATTCTGTGTGACTAGGCATATGATGACAGGTAGTTTCTATGTCCTCCTGTCAGAAATTATAAATATGGAAACTGACCAACTCCATTTCGAACTCCTGTCATTACAGCAGCCCCATCAGTCCAGTCACTTTAGTGAGTGGTATCTGCCACTGTTCCAACACCTCAACCAATGCTTGGATAATAGTGTCAGGCTTGCCATCACATACATCTTTGTTTTCCATGAAAAACAGCTGAACTTTTCCATTGACAACAATTTGTGCATAAACAATCAGTTTTTTAAATACAGCAATGTCGACAGATTCATCGGTAATAATGCCAACAAATTTAGACTCTTCCAGCTTCTTCTTCATTTCAACCCTGACTGTAGAGTCTAAAGATTCCACCATTTCCTCCACCTAAAAGGATGCGTCATAATTGATCAAATTTTATTTGTCATAAATTACATTGTTAACCGGTCACGGAAATTTTCATTTTTAATGTGAAGAATTGAAAGTCCATCATTAGTATGAATGTAAATGCTCAAATTCAATCAAATGCAAGGCAAATCCATATATGTTTTTAATCTTCAGCCGTTTTTTTTCACACACGCATGTGTTGAGTCAACTAGTAAAATTTTATACAAACTACGTACCTGCTGATGGTGATAATAAACTCCACTAAATGAAGCTTCATTTATTTTCTGCAAATTAATCAAGCCTTCAAATTTAATTAAAGGTATATTTTCTCTAGCCATATAATGTATAGTCCTTAACTGGCTGAGAAGACCATCAAGAGTTATTTCTTCAGCCTTTTTAACTGATGGAAAAAATGCGGTTGATGATTTGACATCATTACATGCAGATATGTGAACAGAGGTTGACATATGTTTTGTGAGGGCTGATTTTTGAAAATCTCTACAGCCATTTGTAAATGTGTTTTTCTTTTTGGCCTTCTTGCACACAGAGCAATACATAGCATTGTCTGTGGCATCATATTCTAGCCAACTGAATTGGGACTCTTTAGTCCAAGTTTCCTGAAATTTTCTTTTTTTTTTTACACCCCCCACTTCTGTTTTTGTCTCAGACATGATTTTTCATAGAAACACTGAGAAATTGCAAAAACAATGAAAAAATAAAATTTAAATATCGCGCCAACTGCGATTCGCGCGTGCGCATTGGTGATCTCGCTCATGCGCAGTGACAGTCGGCCATCTTGCTTTCAAAATCGAAGAATAAAATAAAAACTCACCTAATATCTCACCAAAGCCCTCATTTTAAAGTATTTGCTGTGTCCTTCATATATATCACGTCCTAATAAGCTTATTGCCAACCGAAATTCGCTTCTTTAACAGAAATAAAAATCGCATCCTTCGGAACGCATTGTCAACCGAAATTCGCGTCCAAATCCGAAATACCGCGTATATAACATACTCGGACGGCGTAATCGCGAACCCTGAGAATGTGGTTTTAGGTTCATTGTTCTATCTAGGGTTGTTCCTAGTAGAGCTGCTGAGTCTTTTATTTCCACTTGGTTGTTTCTGACGTTGATGGGGATTAATTTCCTTGAGTTTTGGCGAGTGATAATCATTAGTTGTGTCTTCTTGCTGTTGAGCTTGATGAACCAGTCTTCACACCAGTCTTCCAATTCATCCACCTGTTTCTGGAGGTGGGCTTCTAGGTATCTTGGGTTTCGGTGGCTGGTGTAGATGGCTATGTCATCTGCATATTGTGTTACTTGGCAGGTTTGGGTGACTGGGATGTCGTTGACGTAAACGATGAAGAGAAGTGGGCTCTGGATACTTCCCTGTGGTGTTCCTGCTAGCACTTGTAGTACTTCTGAAAGTGTATTCCCTATTTTGACTTGGATGGTTCTGTCCGTGAGGAACGAGGAGATTATCCTGAGGATGTCACTGGGTAGTTCCATGTCATGGAGTTTCTTCAGTAGGCGGTTGTGCCATACTGCATCGAAAGCCTTTTCTACGTCCATGAGTGGTAGTGCTGCTAGTTTTTTGGTCCTGGTTGATGAGTTTGATGGGCTTCTTATCGGTTTTGGTTTGACCGGTGAGGTTGTTGATGGTCCTCCAGTATTGTTTGCTGTCTTTGGGGTTCAGGGCTTCTATCTCTTTCATTCGGGCTGCTCGTCTTTCTTCTTCCAGGTTGGTTTTTATTTCCTTTGTGATGTTGCGGTATGCCTGCCTCAGTGGTTCGTAGTCCGGGAATTGCCTGATCTCTCTCTGTATATCCCGTTTCAATTTGATTTTCCCCAGTAGTCTTCTGCTGATTTTGATGAGCCCCTGTCTGGATTTGGTGGTGGGGCAGCTGTCATGGAGGCAGGAGGCAATTGCTGTGGTGATTTCCTCTATGTATTTGTCAATGGATGTTACTGAGTTGGCCTGGTGTTCTTCCCGAAGGTGGTCAAATTTCTTCATTAAGCGTCCCGCAAGGGACGCTTGTTTGTGTATGGGAGAGCTTCCGGCTCCGCCGGCCCCGGCGGCTCTGCCGGCTCCGCATTTTGTTTTCCTTATAACTCTGTAACCGTTAGGCGGATTCTTTTCAAATTTCGCAGGTTTAGGCAGTAGCCTTGGGGAATTTTTTTGAATATGCTGCAGTGACATTTCAACCAATCAGAGAGGTCACATGACCAAAAATGTCTTTTTTCGATGGGGAAGCTTGTCCGGATGATAACTTGAAAGGAATTTTATCAATTCACCTGAAACTTGGCAAATACATTCATTCTATTAAAATCTGGAAATCATTAGATTTTGGCATTGATTGGTCAAGAAATGGCCGAGTAATTAATGATTAATTAATCAGCGATTTCGACGAAATTTTTGACCCGCAGGGTATCTCTGCAGAGTAGTTATCCCAATTTTGAAAAAAATTTTGTCTCGCCCAAAATGGCGGCCATTTTGAATTTTCGAATTTTTCGCAAAAATTGCAAAACATAAAAATGCTTATATCTCGAAAACCCTGCTAGATAGAGCGATTTCGACGAAATTTTTGACCCACAGGGTATATCTGCAGAGTAGCCATGCCAATTTTCAAAAAAATTTTGTCTCGCCAAAAATGGCGGCCATTTTGAATTTTCGAATTTTTCGCAAAAATTGCAAAACATAAAAATGCTTATATCTCAAAAACCCTGCTAGATAGAGCGATTTCGACGAAATTTTTGACCCACAGGGTATCTCTGCAGAGTAGCCATGCCAATTTTCAAAAAAATTTTGTCTTGCCAAAAATGGTGGCCATTTTGAATTTTCGAATTTTTGCGCAAAAATTGCAAAACACAAAAATGCTAATATTTCGAAAACCGTGCTACATAGAGCGATTTCGACGAAATTTTTGATCTTCAGGGCATCTCTGCAGAGCAGCTATCCCAAAGAGCTTTCACTTGGTGAAGTTTCAGACCCATAGCTAATTGCTCACCTACTCAAAAAGAGTAAATGCGAATTACCTCTAAAAGTATTGCAGATGGCCAATTTTTCTCAAATAACTCATTCACCTACTTTTGGAAGAGCTTTCACATGGTGAAATTTCAGACCCATAGCCAATTACTCCCATAGCCAATTACTCACCTACTCAAAATGAGTAAATGCGAATTATCTCTAAAAGTATTGCAGATAGCCAATTTTTCTCAAATAACTCATTCACCTACTTTTGGGAGAGCTTTCACATGGTGAAGTTTCAGACCCATAGCTAATTATTTACCTACTCAAAATGAGTAAATGCTAATTATCTGTAAAAGTATTGCGGATACCCAATTTTTCTCAAATAACTCATTCATCTACTTGTGGGAGAGCTTTCACATGGTGAAGTTTCAGACCCATAGCTGATTACTCACCTACTCAAAATGAGTAAATGCGAATTATCTCTAAAAGTATTGCTGATAGCCAATTTTTCTCAAATAACTCATTCACCTACTTTTGGGAGAGCTTTCACTTGGTGAAGTTTCAGACCCATAGCTAATTACTCACCTACTCAAAATGAGTAAATGCGAATTATCTCTAAAAGTATGGCAGATAGCCAATTTTTCTCAAATAACTCATTCACCTACTTTTGGGAGAGCTTTCACTTGGTGAAGTTTCAGACCCATAGCTAATTACTCACCTACTCAAAATGAGTAAATGCGAATTATCTCTAAAAGTATTGCAGATAGCCAATTTTTGTCAAATTAATCATTCACCTACTTTTGGGAGAGCTTTCACTTGGTGAAGTTTCAGACCCATAGCTAATTACTCACCTACTCAAAATGAGTAAATGCGAATTATCTGTAAAAGTATTGCAGATAGCCAATTTTTCTCAAATAACTCATTCACCTACTTTTGGGAGAGCTTTCACTCTGTGAAGTTTCAGACCCATAGCTAATTACTCACCTACTCAAAATGAGTAAATGCGAATTATCTCTAAAAGTATTGCAGATAGCCAATTTTTCTCAAATAACTCATTCACATACTTTTGGCAGAGCTTTCACTTGGTGAAGTTTCAGACCCATAGCTAATTACTCACCTACTGAAAATGAGTAAATGTGAATTATCTCTAAAAGTATTGCAGATAGCCAATTTTTCTCAAATAACTCATTCACCTACTTTTGGGAGAGCTTTCACTTGGTGAAGTTTCAGACCCATAGCTAATTACTCACCTACTCAAAATGAGTAAATGCGAATTATCTCTAAAAGTATTGCAGATAGCCAATTTTTCTCAAATAACTCATTCACCTACTTTTGGGAGAGCTTTCACTTGGTGAAGTTTCAGACCCATAGCTAATTACTCACCTACTCAAAATAAGTAAATGCGAATTATCTCTAAAAGTATTGCAGATAGCCAGTTTTTCTCAAATTAATCATTCACCTACTTTTGGGAGAGCTTTCACTTGGTGAAGTTTCAGACCCATAGCTAATTACTCACCTACTCAAAATGAGTAAATGCGAATTATCTGTAAAAGTATTGCAGATAGCCAATTTTTCTCAAATAACTCATTCACCTACTTTTGGGAGAGCTTTCACTTGGTGAAGTTTCAGACCCATAGCTAATTACTCACCTCCTCAAAATGAGTAAATGCGAATTATCTCTAAAAGTATGGCAGATAGCCAATTTTTCTCAAATTAATCATTCACCTACTTTTGGGAGAGCTTTCACTTGGTGAAGTTTCAGACCCATAGCTAATTACTCGTCTACTCAAAATGAGTAAATGCGAATTATCTCTAAAAGTATAACAGATAGCCAATTTTTCTCAAATAACTCATTCACCTACTTTTGGGAGAGCTTTCACTTGGTGAAGTTTCAGACCCATAGCAAATTACTCACCTACTCAAAATGAGTAAATGCGAATTATCTTTAAAAGTATTGCAGATAGCCAATTTTTCTCAAATAACTCATTCACCTACTTTTGGGAGAGCTTTCACTCTGTGAAGTTTCAGACCCATAGCTAATTATTCACCTTCTCAAAATGAGTAAATGTGAATTATCTCTAAAAGTATTGCAGATAGCCAATTTTTCTCAAATAACTCATTCACCTACTTTTGGGAGAGCTTTCACTCTGCGAAGTTTCAGACCCATAGTTATTTATTCACCTACTCAAAATGAGTAAATGCTAATTATCTGTAAAAGTATTGCGGATACCCAATTTTTATCAAATACTCATTCATCTACTTGTGGGAGAGCTTTCACATGGTGAAGTTTCAGACCCATAGCTAATTACTCACCTACTCAAAATGAGTAAATGCGAATTATCTCTAAAAGTATTGCAGATAGCCAATTTTTCTCAAATAACTCATTCACCTACTTTTGGAAGAGCTTTCACTTGGTGAAATTTCAGACCCATAGCCAATTACTCCCATAGCCAATTACTCACCTACTCAAAATGAGTAAATGCGAATTATCTCTAAAAGTATTGCAGATAGCCAATTTTTCTCAAATAACTCATTCACCTACTTTTGGGAGAGCTTTCACATGGTGAAGTTTCAGACCCATAGCTAATTATTTACCTACTCAAAATGAGTAAATGCTAATTATCTGTAAAAGTATTGCGGATACCCAATTTTTCTCAAATAACTCATTCATCTACTTGTGGGAGAGCTTTCACATGGTGAAGTTTCAGACCCATAGCTGATTACTCACCTACTCAAAATGAGTAAATGCGAATTATCTCTAAAAGTATTGCTGATTGCCAATTTTTCTCAAATAACTCATTCACCTACTTTTGGGAGAGCTTTCACTTGGTGAAGTTTCAGACCCATAGCTAATTACTCACCTACTCAAAATGAGTAAATGCGAATTATCTCTAAAAGTATGGCAGATAGCCAATTTTTCTCAAATAACTCATTCACCTACTTTTGGGAGAGCTTTCACTTGGTGAAGTTTCAGACCCATAGCTAATTACTCACCTACTCAAAATGAGTAAATGCGAATTATCTCTAAAAGTATTGCAGATAGCCAATTTTTGTCAAATTAATCATTCACCTACTTTTGGGAGAGCTTTCACTTGGTGAAGTTTCAGACCCATAGCTAATTACTCACCTACTCAAAATGAGTAAATGCGAATTATCTCTAAAAGTATTGCAGATAGCCAATTTTTCTCAAATAACTCATTCACCTACTTTTGGGAGAGCTTTCACTCTGTGAAGTTTCAGACCCATAGCTAATTACTCACCTACTCAAAATGAGTAAATGCGAATTATCTCTAAAAGTATTGCAGATAGCCAATTTTTCTCAAATAACTCATTCACCTACTTTTGGCAGAGCTTTCACTTGGTGAAGTTTCAGACCCATAGCTAATTACTCACCTACTGAAAATGAGTAAATGTGAATTATCTCTAAAAGTATTGCAGATAGCCAATTTTTCTCAAATAACTCATTCACCTACTTTTGGGAGAGCTTTCACTTGGTGAAGTTTCAGACCCATAGCTAATTACTCACCTACTCAAAATGAGTAAATGCGAATTATCTCTAAAAGTATTGCAGATAGCCAATTTTTCTCAAATAACTCATTCACCTACTTTTGGGAGAGCTTTCACTTGGTGAAGTTTCAGACCCATAGCTAATTACTCACCTACTCAAAATGAGTAAATGCGAATTATCTCTAAAAGTATTGCAGATAGCCAGTTTTTCTCAAATTAATCATTCACCTACTTTTGGGAGAGCTTTCACTTGGTGAAGTTTCAGACCCATAGCTAATTACTCACCTACTCAAAATGAGTAAATGCGAATTATCTGTAAAAGTATTGCAGATAGCCAGTTTTTCTCAAATAACTCATTCACCTACTTTTGGGAGAGCTTTCACTTGGTGAAGTTTCAGACCCATAGTTAATTACTCACCTCCTCAAAATGAGTAAATGCGAATTATCTCTAAAAGTATGGCAGATAGCCAATTTTTCTCAAATTAATCATTCACCTACTTTTGGGAGAGCTTTCACTTGGTGAAGTTTCAGACCCATAGCTAATTACTCGTCTACTCAAAATGAGTAAATGCGAATTATCTCTAAAAGTATAACAGATAGCCAATTTTTCTCAAATAACTCATTCACCTACTTTTGGGAGAGCTTTCACTTGGTGAAGTTTCAGACCCATAGCAAATTACTCACCTACTCAAAATGAGTAAATGCGAATTATCTCTAAAAGTATTGCAGATAGCCAATTTTTCTCAAATAACTCATTCACCTACTTTTGGGAGAGCTTTCACTCTGTGAAGTTTCAGACCCATAGCTAATTATTCACCTTCTCAAAATGAGTAAATGTGAATTATCTCTAAAAGTATTGCAGATAGCCAATTTTTCTCAAATAACTCATTCACCTACTTTTGGGAGAGCTTTCACTCTGCGAAGTTTCAGACCCATAGTTATTTATTCACCTACTCAAAATGAGTAAATGCTAATTATCTGTAAAAGTATTGCGGATACCCAATTTTTATCAAATACTCATTCATCTACTTGTGGGAGAGCTTTCACATGGTGAAGTTTCAGACCCATAGCTAATTACTCACCTACTCAAAATGAGTAAATGCGAATTATCTCTAAAAGTATTGCAGATAGCCAATTTTTCTCAAATAACTCATTCACCTACTTTTGGGAGAGCTTTCACTTGGTGAAGTTTCAGACCCATAGATAATTATTCACCTACTCAAAATGAGTAAATGTGAATTATCTCTTAATAGTATTGCAGATAGCCAATTTTTCTCAAATAACTCATTCACCTACTTTTGGAAGACCTTTCACACACAAAAATGAAAAATTGTGAATATCTCGGAAAAGCTATTTCTTCTGCTTTAATGCTCGGCGGGAGATACACACCACGGCAGTGGTCTTGACAAAAATTTTTGTCTCCCCAAAAATGGTGGCCATTTTGAATTTTCAAAGTTTTTGCAAAACACAAAAATGCTTATATCTCGAAAACCGTGCTATATGGAGTGAACTCAACAAAATTTTGGACCTGCTGGGTATCTCTGCAGAGTAGCCATGCCAATTTTCAAAATATTTTTGTCTCGCCAAATATAGCGGACATTTTTAATTTTTTTATTTTTTGCAAAACACAAAAATGCTTATATCTTGAAAACCGTGCTAGATAGAGCAGACTGCGCTGACTTTGGTTGCCACAACAGTATAAGGCTAGAAACGAAGCATTTTCTTAATACTTTAGCACTCACCTTTATATCATTTTCGGGACGCTTTGTTTTTGCACAGCAAAAACATTATCTTTTTTTTTTGCGAGCGATCCTCTAGTTACTTTTTCCTTGTACATGTCCCAGTCACATTTGTTTAGACTTTTGGAGGTCCAGATTGGGTGATCCCTGATGTGTGTTCGAATGTGGAGTGCTATAGGACAGTGGTAGGTGTTTTCTCCATGGATTGCTTCGTGGACCTCAGTTTTGATGATGCTTGTGGATGATGGTGGTGTGGCCAGAGCTAGGTCCAGTGTTGAGTGACGGTCTGGTGAGAGATTGTGGAAGTTTGGCTGGTTGTGGTGGTTTTGTAGGTGGAGGTTGTGTTCCTTGGAGAGGCGTCGTATGGTTCTGCCTCTTTCGTTGGCTTGTTGATGACCCCAGGTTGGGTGGTAGGCGTTGAAGTCTCCCATTATGATTGTGTGGCGGTGGCGAGAAAGGAGGTCATTGAGGGTGTCCAGGTTAGGTATGCCTCCATGTGCGAATCCCCAGTAGCAGCTTATGATTCAGCTTTTCTTTCCATCGATGGTTGTGGTGATGGCGCATATGTCGTCGGTGTTCGTGTCAACCTCGGTGGCGTCTGTAGTTTCTGACCAGGATGGCTACTCCTCCTCCGCCCAAGGTTGCTCTGTCTCGTCTGGCGGCTAAGGTGAATCCCTCTATTTCAAAGGTGGTGCGGTTTTATGGTTTGGTTTCATTCAGGCAGACGATGTCTATTTTCTTTTGGTCCAGGTAGATTTCTAGTTGTTCCTTCTTTGAGTCAAAGCCGTTGATGTTCCAGTGGGTGATTATTTTCATGGTTTGTCGTTTGTTGATGGGGGTTGTTGGTTCCTTACAGGTTCTTGGTGAGGAATTTGGCTATGGCTGTGTGGTCGTACTGTTGCCTGTAGAGCTTGTTGAAGGTGGTGTTGACTATCTTGGCTGTTTCCATGAGGTTGCATTCTATCCCTGTGTGATCGCTCAGACAGGCGGCGATGGCTTCCATCATGGCCATGTTTAGTTTCAGGGCATCCAGTTCGTCGGTTTTCCTGGCTGCCTGCGTTGGCGGCTTTTCTAGCCGGGCATCCTGGATAGGTGGTGGGGTGGCTTCCCTGGCAGTTGGTGCACTTCCTTTCCTTGTCACTACATTCTGAGGTTCTGTGTTCTTCTCCACACTTTCGGCAGGTGTCCTTGGTGTCCCTGCATTCTTTGGTGGTGTGTCCGAACTTCTGACATCTGTAGCATTGGATGGGTTCTTTCTGTGGTCTGTACTCCTCGCATCGGTATTTGACTCCTTCAAATGGGAAGCCTACCAGGCATAGCTGAGCAATAGCTACTTTCAGGTTCTCACTGTTGAGTAGATCAGTGGTAAAACTAGAAAACTATTGCATTTAGAGTATTTTTTTAAAATATGTTATTCACCTACTTTTGGGTCAGCTATAAAATAGTAAAACTGCAGACCTGTAGCTCATTGCATAGCTGAGCAGTAGCTATTTTCAGGTTATAACTTGAAAACTATTGCATTTAGAGAATTTTCTCAACCTACTTTTGTGTTAACTATAACATAATCAGGGTTGGCGAAGTACCTCTAAAATATGGAGTCCAACGGACTACATGACGTCCAAAAAATGGAGTCCCAATAATTATGTCCACCCCACTGGGGGGTGGACATATTATTTTTGCTTTTTCCGCCGTCTGCCGTCCGGCGTCCGGCGTCCCACTTGGTTTCCAGACATTTTAGGCAACAGTTCTTATCCTATCTTTACCAAATTTGGCATGCAGGTTTATTGGGTTAATAGCTTGTATGGGATTGCTTTTGGTGATGATAGCTCTATAGCTAACTGAGTAATAGCTACTTTGCTACTTTTGAGTATCTCTTTGGTTTCCAGACATTTTTAGGAATGCTATTAAGCCTAGCTTTCTGAAATTTGGTATGGAGGTTCATTGGGTTAATAGGTTGTATGGGATTGCTTTTGGGGGGAATTGCTTCATAGATGAGTGAGTAATTAATTAAATAAATGAGTAATTGGCTATTTTGAATACTGTAAAAGACAAATGTGTTCATATCTCCTTAACCGTGCGAGATAGAGCGATTTTGTTGAAATTTTCAACCCACAGGGTATCTAAGGAATGTAATCTTTGCAATTTTCAAAAAATTTTCCCCTCTCCAAAAATGGCGGCCATTTTGAATTTTCGAATTTTTGCCCAAAATGGCAAAACACAAATTTGCTTCTATCTCCTTAACCGTGTGAGATAGAGCGATTTCGTCGAAATTTTCGACCCACAGGGTATCTGACGAATGTACTCTTTGCAATTTTCAAAAAATTTTCCCCTCCCCAAAAATGGCGGCCATTTTGAATTTTGGAACTTTTGCCAAAAATGGAAAAACACAAATTTGCTTCTATCTCCTTAACCGTGCGAGATAGAGCGATTTCGTCGAAATTTTTGACCCATGGGGTATCTCAGGAATGTACTCTTGGCAATTTTCAAAAAAATTTCCCCTCCCCAAAAATGGCGGTCATTTTGAATTTTCGAAATTTTGCCAAAAATGGCAAAACACAAATTTGCTTCTATCTCCTTAACGGTGCGAGATAGAGCGATTTCGTCGAAATTTTCGACCCACAGGGTATCTGAGCATTGTTCTTTTGGCAGTTTTTAAAAAATTTTCCCCTCTCCAAAAATGGCGGCCATTTTGAATTTTCGAATTTTTACCAAAAATGGCAAAACACAAATTTGCTTCTATCTCCTTAACCGTGCGAGATAGAGCGATTTCGTCGAAATTTTTGACCCACAGGGTATCTAAGGAATGTACTCTTTGTAATTTTCAAAAAATTTTCCCCTCCCCAAAAATGGCGGCTATTTTGAATTTTCAAATTTTTCCCCAAAATGGAAAAACACAAAATTGCTTCTATCTCCTTAACCGTGCGAGATAGAGCGATTTCGTCGAAATTTTCGACCCATCAGGTATCTAAGAAATGTACTCATTGTAATTTTCAAAAAATTTTCCCCTCCCCACATATGGCAGCCATTTTGAATTTTTGAATTTTTGCCCAAAATGGAAAAACACAAATTGGCCTTAACCTTGCAAAATAGAGTTATTTCGTTGAAATTTTCGACCCATAGGGTATCTAAGAAATGTACTCTTTGGAATTTTCAAAAAAATTCCTTTTCCCAAAAATGGCGGCCATTTTAAATTTTCAATTTTTTGCCAAAAATAGAAAAACAGAAACTTGCTTCTATCTTCTTAACCGTGCAAGATAGAGTGATTTCGTCAAAATTTTTGACCCAACCAATGCAAAAAGGCATGAAGCTGAAATAATTTACATGTACACTAATAAATATTTAAGCATCATTGGTATATTTTACAAATGAAACAGGGTCTTGTAAGACTACTGTACAATTTTGGCAAAAGGTTCATGGGGTGGACATTACACATGATAATGTGTGTTCTTCTATGCTATCCTCTTTCTATTCATATGTCGCAGCTACTGTCAACAGGGCGTCCTATTTCTAGTTTTTTTCTGAATCCAGTGTTTGCATTAGGGTTAGGAAATGGTGGTACCTTGTACCTTATGGCACATCAAAATTTGGGTACCATTGTGTGAAAATGGGGTACCAATAATCTTTTTTCTCCTTTATTTCTGGATACATTTAAATATATAGAAGCACTGTTCAATTTCCTTTCTACTGATAAATAATATGTATCTATCAATAAATCAATTTTGAAAATATTTTAAAAAGCTGAACTCCAGTCAACCAACTTCATTTTAGGGCAATTAGAGTGCTTTTTTTGTATGATTATTTTATTTAAGCTACAAATATGGTATTTATACTGTTTGAAAGGAAAATATTTGTAGTTTCTGTTGCTTTTTGTTTGATAAAAATTCATTGCGTAGTTCCAGAGATATAGTTCTTTTGTTGCATTCCCTATTGAATATTAGTTACAGCTTTTATTTTCCGATATTTCCGATACATGGACTTTCCGGGGTTAAATATCAAGAGTTTCCGAGATTTAGTGTAGTTCGTCTCCAACGAAAGTTCGCCATCCTGGCTTGTTGTTTCGATTGTTTCGTGCAGAGATCTGGCTTTCTTTTGATATATAATGTTTTGAGTAGCTTTGCTAGTGTACAACACCAGCACTCACTGGCTGTTTTGGAAGGATCTTGTCACGCATGAAATCTCGCTTAACAATGGTGGACGTAAACAACTTGCCAGGAAATCGCTCGAAACCATTTAATTTTAAAATATAAAGTGTGGAAATCTGAAATACCGTGTGTTTAACATACTCGGACGGCGTAATCGCGAACCCTGATAATAAAGTTGCAGACCTGTAGCTCGTAGCATAGCTGAGCAATAGCTACTTTGAGGTTCTCACTGTTGAGTAAATGAGTTGTAACTTGAAAGCTATTGCATTTACAGTATTTTGTTTAGATATGTTATTCACATACTTTTCAGTCAGTCAGGAATAACAAACCTGTAGCTTGCATAGCTGAGCCATAGCTATTTTCCGGTTATCACTGTTGTGTGAATCGCTTGTAACTTGAAAACTATTGCATTTAGAGAATTTTCTTTAAATATGTTATTAATCTACTTTTGGGTCAGCTATAACATAGTAAAATTGCAGTTATGTAGCTAATTACAAAGCTAAACAATAGCTTCTTCCAGGTTCTCACTGTTGAGTAAATCAGTTGTAACTTGAAAACTATTGCATCTACAGTATTTTGTTTGAATATGTTATTCTTGTACTTTTCAGTTAGTTATAACATAATGCAGTTGTATACCTGTAGCTCAAAGCATAGCTGAGCAATAGCTACTGTCAGGTTATCACAGTTGAATAAATGTGTTGTAACTTGAAACTATTGCATTTACAGTATTTTTTAAATGTGTTGTTCACCTATTTTTGGGTCAGCTGTAACATAGTAAAGTTGCAGGCCTGCAGCTCATTGCATACATGAGAAATAGCTACTTTCAGGGTTTCAATGTTGAGTAAATCAATTGTAACTTCAAAACTATTGCACTTAGAGAATTTCCTTAAAATTTGTTATTCAGCTACTTTTTGAAAAGCTATAACATAGTAAAGTGTCAGACCTGTAGCCCATTGCATTGATGAGCAATAGCTACTTTGAGGTTCTCACTGTTGAGTAAATGAGTTGTATCTTGAAAACTATTTCATTTACAGTATTTGGTTTAAATCTGTGATTCACCTACTTTTCGCTCAGGTGTAACATAGTATAATTGCAGACCTGTTGCTCAGTACAAAGCTGAGCAAAAGTTAATCGGAGATTATCACTGTTGATAAATCATTTGCAACTTGAAAACTATTGCATTTACAGTATTTTGTTGAAATATGTTTTACACCTACTTATTACACCTTAAAGCTAACTTTGTACTTTACTTCTAAATATCATTTGCAGGGCACAACCTTTGTGACCTTCTTTCACTTCTACTCTGAAACTCAAAACACACAGTCAGCTGACACAGAGCCCATTTACGGGCACTGATTGTTTATTTCAAAATTGGAGGATTTTCCTGGGAGGCACATTACACTAACTCTTGGAAATTCTTGATTTTTTAACCCCGGAAAGTCGCCCAGAAAACAGAAACTACAAATATTTGTCTTTCAAACAGTATAAATACAATATTTGAAGCTTAAATAAAATAATCATACAAAACAAATTTCACTCCAGTTCCACTGAAATGAAGTTTGGTGACAGATATTCAGCTTTTTCAAATATTTTTAAAACTGCTTTATCCACAGATACATATTATATACCATTGGATATGAAATTGAACAGTGCTTCTGTTCATTTTTTTTTTATGTGAGCTGAGTTGTCAGTCAGCTGACATGTCGTCACTCTGTGGCTTTGGCGTCTGGGTCTGCATGAACAACTTCTCCAAAACTACAAGGCCTAGAGACATGCTGTTTTTTAAAAAGATACCTTATCTATCGAGGATGAGAAAGTGTTCAAGGCATGCAAATCTGTCTCTTCGTCTGTTTGCTAGAGCCATTACAAGGGAGGTACCCCCCACCAAAAGTGTTAAAATTTCAACACTTTATCACAATTTTCTCATGGACTATCACAGGGATTTCTCTCATATCTTGAATATGTGTACTAGGCCACAAGTAGATTCCCTTGTGTGAGTATTGGACCTGGGTCTGTCTTAATTTCTTTTAAATTAATTTTTAAAATAATTTTTAATGCATTAAAATTCATGAAATCATGCACTAAATCACTTATTTTCTCATGGACTATTTCAGGGATTTCTCTGATATCTTGCTTATATGTACTAGGCCACAGGTAGATTCCCTTGTGTGAGTCTCAGGCCTAGATCTTTTTAAATAATTTTTTTTATGAATTTTTAAAATAATTTTTGATGCATTAAAATTCATGAAATCATGCACTAAATCACCTATAACTTGAATAGTATTGCATTTAGAGCATGCTTTGTTCTGGTAGTGTTGCTGTTGTTGTTGTAAATACTTGGAATTGTACTTACAGATGTGGGTTTGCAGGTGATAATGCACCAAGATCTATTATTCCAAGTGAGGTCAAGGATTCTAAAACTGGAGAAGTACGTCAGATCATTTTGACTTCATCCTCAAGAGTTTTCTCTTTATAAAGTTTATATAAAATGTTATTTAATTTCTGCTGGAAAATCTGGTGTTTTGAAGGTATTTCTTTTTACTAGAATTAAAATGGCGTTTCCTTTCTGTTGGTTTCAATTTTGCATATAATTCTAAAGCTGCCATGTTCAATCAACATTACAGATAATACTTGGTAGTTGATTTCAGTAATAAGATTTTTCTATTTGGTGGAAGCTTGTTGACTGAGAGTAAATGTTTTTGAATGTAAATGATAAAGTGTTACAGTTGCACATGTAGTAACACTTACTTATATTTTTAATACTTTAAATTTAGGTAAAAAATGTTTGCTGTGATGGTTTAACACCAGAAGAACAATACAATATCTTGTCAGACTTTTTCTATCTCCTTTATTTTAGGTAGGTCTTATTATTATTATAACATTTCTTTGAGTAATCTTAAGTATGAAGATTCAGAAAGTAATAATAGAAACAATGAAAGAAATTGTTACGGTCCACAGAGGAATTGGCTTCGGCTTCATTTTTAGGCGGGTTGCATGTAACCAACCCGCCTATTAGATTGATGTGTCCGACGTCCGTCTGTCTGTCCGTCCACATTTTCGTTTCCGGACTCTAACTCAAAAACGCTTTATCCAATTGCATTCAAACTTGACAGGGACATAGATCACCATCACAGCTAGGTTCCTTTCGAAATTGGTGTAATTCTGTCTGTTTGTTTGTCCGTTTGTCAGTCAAAATTTCCGTTTCCGGCTTCTAACTCGAAAATGGTTTGTCCAATTGAATTCAAACTTGACAGGGAGATAGATCACCATCAAAGCTAGGTTCCTTTCGAAATTGGTTTAATTCCGTCCGTTTGTTTGTCCGTTTTTTTGTCCGTTTGTCTGTCTGTCCGTCCACATTTCTGTTTCCAGACTCTAACTCAAAAATGCTTTGTTCAATCGAATTCAAACTTGACAGGGACATAGATCGCCATCACAGCTAGGTTCATTTTAAAATTGGTGTAATTCCGTCTGTTCGTTTGTCCATTTTTTGTCCGTTTGTCTGTCAAAATTTCCGTTTCCAAACTCTAACTCGAAAACGGTTTGTCCAATCGAATTCAAACTTGACAGGGAGATAGATCACCATCATAGCTAGGTTCCCTTCGAAATTGGTGTAATTCCGTATGTTCGTTTGTCCGTTTTTTGTCTGTCTGTCCGTCAAAATTTCCGTTTCCGGACTCTAAACTCGAAAACGGTTTGTCCAATCGAATTCAAACTTGACAGGGAGATAGATCACCATCATAGCTAGGCTCCTTTCAAAATTGGTGTAATTCTGTCCATTTGTTTGTCTGTTTTTTGTCCGTTGTCTGTCCGTCAACATTTCTGTTTCCGGACTCTAACTCAAAAACGCTGTGTCCAATGAAATTCAAACTTGACAGGGAGATAGATCACCATTATAGCTAGGTTCCTTTCGAAATTGGTGTAATTCTGTCTGTTCGTTTGTCTGTGGGTCAACATTTTCATTTCCGGACTCTTGCTCGAAAATGCTTTGTCCAATCTAATTCAAACTTGACAGGGAGATAGATCCTCATAGCTAGGTTGCTTTTGAAATTGGTGTACTTCCGTCTGTTCGTTTGTCCATTTTTTGTCCGTTTGTCTGACTGTCAATATTTCCTGCGCAACCCGCCTTTTGGGGCGTCTCTGACCCTCTTGGTTATTTTTGGCCCAATTTTTTCAATCTTTTCACCATTGTTTCAATTTAATGGGCTGAACTCTTTTATAGCTATAATTGGATTATGTGATATAATATGTAGCTGGTAGGTGAGATAAATAGTTGTAAATCCATAACTGACAGTAGCCCAGCCATTGAAAAAGTTAGCGCCACTTATATTTGCTAATGTTTGTGTAGGTATTTGGTAGTTAGTCCAAAAGAAAGAAGAGTTGTCATAATTGAGTCAGTATTAACACCATCGTCATTTAGGGATGCTGTGGGCAAAGTGTTGTTTCATCATTTCGAGGTAAGTTTCATTGAGTTGATAAATTATCTTTTTGTCTGGTAAGATGTTTGTAAGGTATATGTTTTTAAATAAAATGTGTAATCAGCCAGTATTTATATGTCTTGAAATTTACAGTAAATACTTGTATTTCTTGATATAGTCAATCAGTGTATCTCTTTTATTATTGTGGTTAGGGCTTTGTAATGTTTTGGGAGCCTATGGGAAATAATGGCTTGGAATTCCTCCCGAAAAAAAAACCATAAGCCATCCCTCTTGCCCGGTCAACATGGGGTTGTAATGTTATTGTTTTTTTCTGTTAAACAAATCTGTTATCACCCGAAAAATGATAGTTAACAATGTTGATGTATTTGCTAGTTGGTATCTTTACTCTTCTTTTTTGCTTCATTATTTTAATCATTTGTTATTTAAAGTTATGTTATTAAGACTTGACGAGTTTATAATGATGCATAGGCTGGATATTTTAGAATTAATTCCTGATAGAGTAATCAGAACAGTCAGTTGTCAGTCAGGTGCTCTGAAATCATTGACTTTATTAGTTTTCAAACTTCAACTGTCTCTCGTAATGTGACATAAATAGTAAATTCATGGAAAATGAATCACACTATTACTCTTGCATGTTAGATTCTGACAAGAGATTAAAAGTGCTATATCTCTGCAAACTGCAGATTCTAAGGTGTAACAAACCAGTAGCCCTAGTCCCCCCAAAATCATATAGATCATTCAAGGAACATGGAAGTTCAGAGCCTCAGAGTCCACAGTGGTAACACACTTACCTACCACCTCTGAGGTTGACGGTTCAAACCCTGGACCCTATGTGGGTATGTTGGTGGTTTCATACCAATGAATGGCAGTTTACAGTACAGAACCTTGACTAACTGTATGTACTGGTTTTCCTCTGTCCATAAAAGTACCCATTGTGATATAACCTGTACAGCATTGAAAGCGACGTTAAAACCCAAATAAATAAATATATTAAAAGTCTCAGTGGCTGAGTGGGTCTCACCTCTGTGATAATGGTTTCAAATCCAGTTCATATTAGCGTGTGGGAGATATTGGACCTCTGTCCTTATGTAACTGTTGCAGTTGAAAGGGACACAATATTTACCTCATTTTTGACCTTTGTCCTTTGCAGGTTCCATCAGTTCTGTTTGCACCGAGTCACCTGCTTGCTGTGCTGACTTTGGGTGTTCAGTCTGCACTTGTTGTGGATGTGGGCTTCAAGGAGACTGTAGTTTTACCAGTGAGTTGCCTGTGCTTAGCAATTTTTACATTTTATTGAGGATGGCCTCATTAAGCTCATCCAACAATGTTCTTATATCCTATGCAGTTGAAGCCCTTTTGAGTTGAATCTTCAGGGATGTGTGGAGTATTAATTAACAGGGAAATTCCAATAAAATTTGACTGAAATAGGCTGAAGCCTAACTAAACGCTGAGATTTGGTGAAATATCAGTATATTTATACATGTGAACGTGTATAAACATATAAATTCGTCTGCAACTTGAAACATCTTCACCAGTCCAATGGTTAATAAAAACATACAGTGATGTCACGTTATTGTTCTCATGTTTTACTTTAGATTTTATGTTTGTAACTTTTCTGTTTCTGGATTAGATATTTCTGTAATATGATGATAACTATATATTATCTTAACATGCAATTTTTATTTTCAATTTTCAAGTATTTTTTTATATTTTTTACATATTTATAGAATTACAAACCTATATGATAATTAAGCGTCCCTGAAAGGGCGCTTATTTGTTTTCACCTCAGTTTCCTCGCCGCCGCCGCCACCGCCGCCGCCACCGCCGCCGCCGCCGCATTATGGTCTCCCTTGAATATCTCCCTTATTATTAGAAGGATTCAAACCATATTTGGCACTTATATACCTTAGGCATGGGAAAATTTTTCTGCATGCTTAAATTTGACCTTTGACCTTTATGAAGGTCACATGATCAAAAACAATTTTTTTAAGTACACCCCCCCGTCATCACAGTTCAGGAAAAACTACTTGCTACACAGCCTTATGCTTTGACACACCTGTTCATACTATCGAAAACGCGAGCTGATTAGATTTTGGGAGCAATCCCTTGAAAAATGTCTCATTTATGGGTGATTTCCTCACACCTTCCAATCTGAGAGCCTTAAATTTAGGTGAACCCCACCTATTATCTTCTTAAGTATTGCATTTAGAGCCATAAAATGTATTGGGAGGTAATAGGAAACCATATGTGGAGAGTCTAAATAGCCGGTCAGTTTTACCCCACGGCCCCCCCTTATGGGTCAAACTGGGGTCATAAAATAGCTGATTTGGAGTTTTTGCCTTATATCTCCTTTATTGTTGCTTTTATAGCTTCAGAATGTATTAAGAGGTATTGGGAAAGCATATGTGGAGAGTCTAAATAGCCGGTCAGTTTTACCCCCCGACCCCCCCCCCCTTATGGGCCAAACTGGAGTCATAAATAGCTGCTTTGGAGTTTTTGCCTTATATCTCCTTTATCGTTGCTTTTATAGCTTCAGAATGTATTAAGAGGTATTGGGAATGCATATGTGGAGAGTCTTAATAGCCGGTCAGTTTTACCCCCCGACCCCCCCTTATGGGTCAAACTGGGGTCATAAAATAGCTGATTTTGAGTTTTTGCCTTATATCTCTTTTATTGTTGCTTTTATAGCTTCAGAATGTATTAAGATTTATTGGGAAAGCATATGTGGAGAGTCTAAATAGCTGGTCAGTTTTACCCCCCAACCCCCCCTTATAGGCTAAACTGGGGTCATAAATAGCTGCTTTGGAGTTTTTGCCTTATATCTCCTTTATCGTTGCTTTTATAGCTTCAGAATGTAATAAGAGGTATTGGGAAAGCATATGTGGAGAATCTAAATAGCTGGTCACTTTTATCCCCTGATCCCCCCCCCCCCCCCCCATGGGTCAAACTGGGGTCATAAAATAGCTGATTTTGAGTTTTTGTCTTATATCTCCTTTAATATTGCTTTTATAGATTGAGAATGTATTAAGAAGTATTGGGAAAGCATATGTGGAGAGTCTAAGTAGCTGGTCAATTTTACCCCCCCTTATGGGTCAAACTGGGGGAAAAAATAGCTGTTTTGGAGTTTTTAACCTGATATCTCCTTCATTGTTGCTATTATAGCTTTGGAATGTATTAAGAGGTATTGGGAAACCATATGTGGACAGTCTAAATAGCCGGTTAGTTTTACCTCCTGACCCCCATGTATGAGTCAAACTGGGGTCATGAAATAGCTTTTGCCTTTATTGTTGCTTTTATGCTTTCACAATGTATTAAAACCTATTGCAAAACCCTGTGGACAATCTAAATAGCAATACATACTTGCACACATGACTATATGATTATATTATATGATTATATGAAGTTATCAATACTCGTTACTGAAATGCTTTGTAGCATTTACACAAAATTTACTAAAGTTACATCCAATATACAACACTTTCTCCAGCCTTTCTATATCTACAACGCTTGTTTATGTTAATTAAAGAAGACCTTTGTAGGATTTTCCCTGTCATGATATCACTAAGGGGGTTGCTTTATGTAACAGTACGGTACAGCTTTGTGCATTCTTAGCTTTACAGCATGCTTATTAAAACCACAAGGCATTTTAAACTCTCAGGGATGCTTCGCTTTTGTTAGCAAAAGCATTCATCTAGTTATGGAATGAGCTTTCTTATGCAACTTCAGATCTATGAAAGCACTCCACTTCTGAAGGCTTGGCAGTCAATTCCTCTTGCTGGGAAAGCCATACACAAGTAGGTCAATCAGTATTGAATTTCTAATGAACAATGCCAGAGAATGCACAAACCCTTGCCACAGGAGGTGCTTTAAAATCACATACACAATTCTACTTTCACAATTCAGACCATCTTTGAGGACGACTGAGCCATGGTTTGGTAGAAATATGACCCAGATCTGATGCATAGTTTACGAGTATTGTGCACAGAGAGAGAGAGAGAGATAAACAGACCCTGATTATTTTACACTTAATCCTCCCTCTCATTCAGAGGCCTAGTCAGAGCCCCCCCCCAAAAAAAAACACATGTAAATCTGTGAGAAATGGAGGCTTGCAAGGTGAAGAAGCCAAAAGTTAAATATTGCCCATTAGTGTTGTAATATGAAATTTTATTGTGATGCAATTTCTTATCCTAACAGTCCCATGCTGTTTTGGACGCTGGCCTCCCGGACAACAGAACCTCTGAAAAAAAGAGTTTTATCATGCACAGGGTGGCAAGAAATCTGCCAGGTGGCACATGGCGGGAAGGTGATTGCCAGTTTTGTTGCCTCCATTCTGTTTGGCCACCATCTTAGACATGCTTTATAATCTGTCAAGGTTTTGTATTTCTTAACGAATATTTAACTTAAATATTAGATATTCCTGTGTGAAGAGGTTAAAGTATTGAGTGGTTAACAATGTGTCACAACCAGGTCAAACGGACGTAAAGTGTAACTGTTTATGCACAATTTGGGACTAAAAATAGTACTGGCCTAAGTGCAGGAATTCCACAAGGAGTATCTAGATATGTTGGATATATTACTTACATCCAAAAGAGGGATCTGGCATGCCAGAGCAAAACCATCAAAACATACATACCAGTGGGACCTTTATGTTATGGGTAAGTGTTCAAGCAGGGGTTAGCTGTTACAAGGCTTCAGGAGAAACTGGAAAAACAAAATAGCTTAGACAGCTTCTGGCAGCTTATTACAAATGGCTACTTTCTCCCTTTCAAAGAAAAGGCAAGGCTCTCAAGGTAGCTAGTGATAACAAGCACTTATCAAAATTTAGAGAAGGACCACACCTGAGATGCCTCTATCCAATATCTCCTATAAAAGCAGGTGATCAAAAGTGAAAACTGTGCAATCATTTGATATGACAATCACCTGTTCCTGGTTCCAAAGTCCGAAAAATAACTGGAGACCAGTATTTGATCTGAGCATACTAAATTCATTTCTGGTCATACAGTAATCCAAAATAGAAACACCAGAATCTATCAAAGCATCATTCGATGTACAGTGTTCATGTTAGGGTTATGAAATTTGGGGTACCCTGTACTCCATGGGGCATCAAAAAGGGGGGTTCATAATGGGGTCACTCAGTTTTTTTCCATGGGTGACCTATGTCTGCCACTTGGACACAGCCATCACGAGACCCACTCGGAAGAAGATGGAAGAAGATACAGGACTAGATCTACAGGATCAAACAGAAGTCTGTATTGAGTGCAGGATGCTTTAAGCTTTTAACTGGATTGCTAGCTGAGACCAGGACTTTGGTTCTAGAGAGTTGTCTACACATTACACTCTTTTAGTGGCATCTGAAAGAGCATTTAAGGTTTCCTCATTCACTGGGCAGTTCTATTACCCTGGTTGGATACCACAAAAGCTCATTTAAACTGGTGACAAACAACAAATATAGTGAACAGGTCAGACCTTCGCCCAAAAGAAAAAAATCATAAAGATTTTACAGACGCATTAAACATAGATTTGGGGACTCATTTAGATTAGAACATAATCGTTCTGGGGTTCAAAGCCTTGTTTCTAGCTGAGAAACAGTTAGAAATCAGTGTCAAAATTAAATGTGTTAATTGCCATGAACAACTCAACAGTAGCTACTTAAATGAACAAACAGGAAGCCACGCAGTGGAGATTAACACTCTTCTGTGGAGATTAATAAGCTGGTGGTACCGATATGAAATCTTACTTTGTGTGTGGCACATCCCAGAGTGTCTGAATGTAATAGTTGATTCTCTGTCCAGACCAATGCAGACACAGTCAGCTGAGTGGTCTCAGCACCATTAGGTGTTCAAGTAACTTTGCTTTAAGTTGTTCACTCCTCAAGTGGACCTGTTTGCTGCAAGATAAAAGCAATTTGAAAATTTTTTTGGTTTTATGGACTTAGGCCTAAAGATAAGTGAGTAATAGCAATCTTAGCTACTTGGAGTAAAGGGCTCATAACTCAAAAACTATTGCAGTTACAACTTTTTCTTCAAATATGTTGTTCAGCTACTTTGTCCTTAGCTATAAGATGGTACATAGTTTGGGGTCCCATTGCATACCATAAGTGAGTAATAGCTATTTTTTTATTTGTACCAAAATAATGACATAAGTAAATGTCAAATATCTTCAAAAGTATTAAAGTTAGGGAATTCTTTTCAAATATGTTATTCATCTACTTTTTGATAAGCTATCACCTACTATTAGTAAAGTTTGAGACATGTTGCACAGTGGATAGCTGAGTAATACCTACTTTGAAATTCTACAGTTGAGTAAATCCATTGTAACTCCAAAACTATTGCAGTTAGAGTATTTTCGTAAAATATGTTGTTCAGCTACTTTGTCCTTAACTATAAGATGGCATATAGTTTGGGGTTCTATTGCATGCCATAAGTGAGTAATAGCTATTTTCTTATTTGTAGCAAAATAACAACATAAGTAAATGTCAAATATCTTCAAAAGTATTAAAGTTAGAGAAATATTTTCAAATATGTTTCATAAGATAAGCTATGAGATAGTAAAGTTTCAGATCTGTTGCACATTGGATAGCCGAGTAATAGCTACTTTGAAATTGTGACTGTTGAGTAAATCCATTGTAACTAAAAAACTACTGCAGTTACAGTCTTTTCCTAAAATAATTTGTTCAGCTACTTTTTCCTTAACTATAAGATGGCATATCGTTTGGGGTTCCATTGCATGTCATAAGTGAACAATAGCTATTTTCTTATTTGTAGCAAAATTATGATGGAAATAAATGTCAAATACCTTCACAAGTATTAAAGCTAGGCAAATTTTTTCATTTGTTATTCATCTAGTTTTTATGTCAGCTGACTTGTCAGTCAGCTGACATTATGTCATCACTCTGCGGCGTGGGCGTACGCATACGCGTACGCGTACGCGTGAACAACTTCTTCTCCAAAACTACAAGGCCTAGAGACATGCTGTTTTTTTTAAAAGATACCTTATCTATCGAGGATGAAAAATTGTTCAAGGCATGCAAATCTGTCTGTTCGTCTGTTTGCTAGAGACATTACAAGGGGGGTACCCCCCACCAAAAGTGTGAAAATTTCAACATTTATCACAATTTTCTCAGTGACTATTGCAGGGATTTCTCTCATATCTTGCATATATGTACTAGGCCAGAGGTAGATTCTCTTGTGTGAGTATGAGACCTGGATCTGTCTTACTTTTTTTTTTAATAAATTTTTTTAATAATTTTTAATGCATTAAAATTCATGAAATCATGCACTAAATCACTTATAACTTCAAAAGTGTTGCATTTACAGCATTTTGTGAAAATATGTTGTTCAGCTACTTTTTTCATAGCTACAATATGGTGAGTAAGTTGGGTGTCTGTCTCAATAGCTAAGTGAGTAATAGCTACTTTTGGGCTTTTCAGTAACTTCCATTATGAGTAAAATCACTTGTAACTTAAAAACTATTGCATTTAGAGAATTTCGTATAAATATGTTATTCAGCTACTTTTGGGCCAGCTATAACATAGTGAAATTTCAGACCTGTAGCTCATGGCATAGCTGAGTAATAGCTACTTTTAGGTTATCACTGTTGAGTAAATCGCTTATAACTTCAAAACTATTGCATTTAGAGAATTTCGTATAATATGTTATTCAGCTACTTTTGGGTCAGCTATAACATAGTAAAATTTCAGACCTGTAGCTCATGGCATAGCTGAGTAATAGCTACTTTTAGGTTATCACTGTTGAGTAAATCACTTTTAACTTGAAAACTATTGCATTTAGAGTATTTTGTTTCAATATGTTATTCACCTATTTTGGGGTCAGCTATAACATAGTGAAGTTTCAGACCTGTGGCTCATTTCATAGCTGAGTAATAGCTACTTTGAAGTTCTCACTGTTGAGTAAATCAGTTATAATTGGAAAACTATTGCATTTACAGAAATTTGTGCAAATATGTTATTCAGCTACTTTTGGGTCAGCTATAACATAGTGAAATTATAGACCTATAGCTCATGGCACAACTGAGCAATAGCTATTCTCAGGTACTGACTGTTGAGTAAATCAGCTATAACTTGAAAAATATTGCATTTGGAGTATTTTGTTAAAATATATTGTTCACCTACTTTTGGGTCAGCTATAACATAGTGAAATTACAGACCTATAGCTCATGGCATAGCGGAGCAATAGCTATTTTCAGGTTCTCACTATTGAGTAAATCAGTTGTAGCTTGAATACTATTGCATTTACAGTAGTTTGCTTAAATATGTTGTTCACCTACTTTTGGGTTAGCTATAACATAGTAAAATTTCAGACATGTAGCTCATTGCATAGCTGAGTAATAGTTCCTTTGAGGTTCTCACTGTTGAGTAAATCAGTTGTAACTTGAAAACTATTACATTTAGAGTAATTTGTTAAATATGTTATTCACAGAATTTTTGGTCAGCTATAACATAGTGAAATTGCAGGCCTCTATGTCATGGCATAGCTGAGCAATAGCTACTTTCAGGTTCTCACTGTTGAGTAAATCATTGTATCCACTGGATAGCCGCAGTGTGTAGAGAGAGATTTCACCATTACTGCTCTGATGAAAAAAAATATTATAGCTAGCTTTCTTAAGTTTGCAGTATATATTAATAACCATAAAATGTTGTCTGGGAATATTTTTGGCCTCATTTTGAGAAACAAGATGGCCGCCACAGGTGTTTTTTGTCAGTCATGAAAAGTGCTTATATCTCCCTTATTATTGATCCTAGAGGTTTGGGATGATAAACCAACCTGTAGGAAATCATGGGGTGGGAATCTTTTGGTGTGGTCAGATTTGGCCTTCAATGACCCCTCCTTCAAGGTCAAACAAGGATAGCCAAACTTAAAAGTGCTTATAACTCGCTTATTATTGGTCCCAGAGGTTTGGGATGGTAAACAGACAGGAAATCATGGGCTTTAAATCTTTTGGTATGGTCAGATTTGACCTTTGGACCCCTCCTTCAAGGTCAAATGAGGACAGCCAAGCTTAAAAGTGCTTATAACTCATTTATAATTGGTCCTAGAGGTTTGGAATGGTAAACCATAGGAAATCATGGGCTGGGAATGTATTTGTGTGGTTAGATTTGACCTTGGACCCCTTCTTCAAGGTCGAACGAGGATATTGCATTTGTAGTATTTCTTTAAATATGTTTTAACCTATTTTTTACACTTAAACAATTACCTTGTTATTTTCCTTCATAATACCATTTACAGGGCACAACTTTTTTATCCTTTTCTTCTGTCAGCTTTGGAATTTCTTTCGAACTTGCTGTTCAGTTACCATTTACTGTATTTCTGTACAGCCCTTTTCCTGATAATTATTCTGTCCTCTAATCACCTTCACAAATCAAAAACACTCAGTCAGCTGACACAGTGCCCATTCACGGGCACTCTCCTCTTGTTGATAAGCTTACTTTCCTGTGTCCTTTATATTTTTGTTGCTTTTGCAGATGTAGGTCAATAGCTAAGTGAGTAGATAGCTGAGTAATAGCTACTAAAATGAGTAAATGTCTTTTATCTCTAAAAGTAGTATAGGTAGGCAATTTCTTCTAAATAAGTCATTCGCCTACTTTTGGGTGATCTACCACATAGTGAAGTTGCACAACTGTAGCTCTTTGGATAGGTGAGTAATAGCTACTAAAATGAGTAAATGTCTTTTATCTCTAAAAGTAGTATAGGTAGGCAATTTCTTCTAAATAAGTCATTCACCTACTTTTGGGTGATCTACCTCATAGTGAAGTTGCAGATCTAGCTTTTTGCATAGCACACTCGTAGCTACTAAAATGAGTAAATTTCATTTATCTCTAAAAGTATTGCAGATAGGCAATTTCTTCTAAATAAGTCATTCACCTACTTTTGGGTGATCTACCACATAGTGAAGTTGCAGAACTGTAGCTCTTTGCAGAACTGAGTAATAACTGCTAAAATGCGTCGATACCCTATATCTTTAAAAGTTTTACAGATCGGCAATTTCTTCTAAATAAGTCATTCACCTACTTTTGGGTGATCTACCACATAGTAAAGTGGCAGAACTGTAGCTCTTTGGATAGCTGAGTAATAGCTACTAAAATGAGGAAATGTCTTTTATCTCTAAAAGTATTACAGATAGGCAATTTCTTCTAAATAAGTCATTCTCCTACTTTTGGGTGATCTACCACATAGTGAAGTTTCAGATCTATAGCTCTTTGCGTAGCTCAGTCATAGCTACTAAAATGAGTAAATGTCTTGTATCTGTAAAAATATTGAATATACGCAATTTCTTCTAAATAAGTTATTCACCCTGTTTTGGGTGATTTACCACATAGTGAAGGTGCAGAACTGTAGCTCTTTCCATAGCTGAGAAACAGCTATTAAAATGATTAAATTCCAATTCCAAATCAACTTTTATAGTGCTTAATCTCTGCCAGAGTGACAGACTCTAAGGCGTATAGTCACAAAAATCATCGTCCTTATCCATAGCAATGGCCGACATCACGGAGAACGCCATATGAGGTGGAAAATACTAAGGAGGATAAGCTTGGCAGAACAGGTATGCCTTAAGTTTTTTTCTGAAGGAAGCAATGGAAGTGGCAGATCGTACATCATCAGGGAGTTCATTCCATATTTTGGAAGCATCATATTCAAAGCTTAAACTAAACTGCTTTGTGGATGTGTAAATAGATGGTTGGTATTGAGAAACATGTAAAATTATACCATCAGATTGACTCAACCGGGTATTATAGGCACATTGTCTAACTTTGAGAAATGGGCTGAAATATTTAGGACAGTTAGTATGTAGGTATTTGTATACCAACAAGGCAGTCTTGAAGATGCAACGGTGCCTTATGGGTAGCCAATGAAGGGCTTTTCTTAGTGGAGTGGTGTGAGAAAGACATGTGGCTCTACAAACAGTTCTGGCCAGATTGTTTTGAATGCATTGTAGCTTGCGTAGGTTAGCAACAGATAAACCCCTAAACAAGGAGTTACAGTAGTCAAGCCTGCTCCCCACAAGTGCGTTTGCAGCCATAAGAGCAGCATCACGAGTCAAGTACTGTCAAATTTGTCTAAGATCCCGCATCTGGATGAAACAAAGTTTACATACATTTTTAATATGTTTGGTGAAGGATGAGTCTGAGTCAAACCAGACCCCCAAATTCTTAATGGCATCAGAAGGTATCAGTGATTCACCCAATATATTTACTGGAAAGAATGGGTTTAACTTTTTTTGTTGAGACTTGGAGCCAAAAATAATAAATGTCTTTTATCTCTAACAGTGTTATGAAAAGGCAAATTCTTCTGAATAACTGATTCACCTTTTGGGTGATCTACCACATAGTGAAGTTGCACATCTATAGCTCTTTGCATAGCTGAGTCATATACCTGCTAAAATGAGTAAATATCTTTTATCTCTAAAAGTATTGCAGATAGGCAATTTCTTCTAAATAAGTTGTTCACCTACTATTGGGTGATGTACCACATAGTGAAGTTGCAGAACTGTAGCTCTTTGCATAGCTGAGTAACAGGTACCAAAATGAGTAAATGTCTTTTATCTTTAAAAGTATTGGACATAGACAATTTGTTCTAAGTAAGTCCTTCACCTACTTTTGGGCAATCTACCACATAGTGAAGTTGCAGAACTGTAGCTCTTTGGATGGAAGAGTAATAGCCACTAAACTGAGTAAATGTCTTTTATCTCTAAAAGTGTTACAGATAGGCAATTTCTTCTAAATATGTCCTTCACCTACTTTGGTTGATCTACTACATAATAAAGTTGCAGAACTGTAGCTCTTTGGATGGCAGAGTAATAGCTACTAAAATGAGTAAAGTTGCAGAAATGTAGCTCTTTGGATGGCAGAGTAATAGCTACTAAAATGAGTAAATACCTTTTGTCTTTAAAAGTATTGCAATCAAACATTAAAGTACCTCTTGCTTGTTGTCACTTCTACATGTGCCTCCATCTCACAAGAAAACTTATATTCCACTATCTTTAGTACATCTAATTTATACGGTGGGAGATAAATGCATGCGTCAGAATGCTTGTTTTATTGTGGAATATCAGTTGATCAATAATGTCGGTACCAGAGGCTCACCAACTTTGCCTAGAAGAATTGACGTGGTCGGACAATGATAACACTATGTACCTGGGTCAAGTGGCGGCAATTAAACAGGTACCTTTTACCCTCAGACAGCCAGGCTCAGGGAAAGACAAAAGGGGGGGTGAGATACAGCCTTGTCCGCCAAGTCGTTCAAGTCTAAAGGACCCAGAACATGAGGTACTTACTCAGGATTTTCATCACAATGATTATCACTGTGGATAAATGTTTTATTCTTTGTCAAGTATTGATTAAATCAAAGATTAAACTTTGCTCAAAAGTATGGAATTAAAGGTGAACCAGTGGAGCCTGAGTTGGCTCCAAAAATATGGAGATAGTACAGCATCAGGCCAGAATCCAGTGGTGTGAACCCAAAGAGTTCACATAACCTTAGTACATGGTGCTAGATTAATTAAATGTGGTAAACCTATTTATCTACTAAAATACTGGTATATAGCTGGGTTATATACTGTAATATGCATTATACTGTAATATGCATGAGACTTTTTCAAGACCAAAATGTATGATTTGATATACTGCTGCAAAAAGAGTTATGTTATGAATCAAACTCCCCAGTCTAAGCTGTAATCCATCCTCAAAATGGTTGGATCCTGTTTTGAGTCCCAAAGTGTAAGATAGTGTAGCACAGTAAAAAAGGAAATTTTATAATTAATTGGACCTTATATTAGCTAAAATCTTTCTGGGTCACCTTCCCATCTTGCAGATTTCCTGGTCAGCCCAGAACATAATAAAACTCTTTTTATCTCCCGCCCGGCTCGCCGGCGGGAGATTATAACTGGGCGTTCAGACTAGTGATTCAACCCGGGTTGACACAGATTGAACCAGATTGAAGACTAGTCTGAACGCTCATAATCCGGGCTGACAAGGGTAAATCTCAACCCCACTCAAGACTGAGGTGGATTGAAGCAGATTGGCTGAGTGTAATGGTACTGTAATTTATAGATTTACTGTCTTGAAATAATTGCATAACTTTATATTTATACAGTAGAACCTCTATTATCCGACCCTCTAGGGAGAGTAACAATTAGGTCGGATAACAGAAAGGTCGGACAATAGGAAGCCTAAAATAACAGGTTTAAATGGAGTTGGGAGAGTGGGTTTGAGGTTGGATAATTAAAAATTTGGATAATAGAGGGTCGGATAATAGAGGTTCTACTGTATATCTAAAAAGAATAATCCTTTGTAAGCAAGGACCCAGTTAACACATAGGCCACCAGGCAAGATTGTGGTGTGATTTCTGTATGATTGCAATTTGGTATAAAATGTATGAATATTTGTAATTGTAGTAGGATGATCTTATAAACACAACTATTTCAAAGGATTGCAATTACTCTGTTGGTAATAAAGTGGCAAAATCTAAAAAATCTAAAATACTCTTTGATTAATGATAAAAATCTAATAAGCTATTTATCTGTGTGAAAGCTAATATAAATTGGGATCTTTTATAGTTTTAGAAATGTGGGAAAAATAATAGTAATTTAAAAAATGACATTAAGCTATATTTGGAGGCTTTACTGTACCCAATTTTTAAGACTTTTCAATCCAGATTGGTGAACTTTGGCCTACTTTTGAGTGAGTAATAGCACTTTTACCTAATATAATTATATGACTTATAACTCTCAAGCTTTTGCATTTAGAATATTTTGTTCCAATATGTTGTTCAGGGGAAAAATTTCAATTTTATTGCGTTAATACATCCTATCCAATGGACAATTGCTAATCCGGTCGGCGCAGACCGGCCCGCCAAACGCCAGAAAAAGACGTCCTGTGTTACCACTGGCTGGCCGGTCCGTAGTACTGTGCACTCCCTAGATGGCGCCTCGTACTTCCTTCCTGTCTAGGCAACCTGACGTCATAGCATCTTTTTTGTTTGGCGCGTGTACTGTGCGAACGTGTTTTCAACATCTCCAGATTTTTAAAAGAAAAGTGTGCATTATGACGGATTTTCATCCCCTTTTGTGGATATTCTCAGTGTAGAAGTGTTATCTACTGATCAAGCACGGATATACATTTAGAAATCTGCTGGAAACGCTCCCTAGTTGACTCAATTTAGTGTTGATGATAGGGCAGTAATCGACGAGAAATATGAAGGCAGCCATTTTGCTAGTTTCCTCCCATTCAACCATTGTGTTGTTAGGGGCAGATCTACAATATTGAGGAATTATGGATATACTACTTACAGGTATTTTTGTCCGTGTCTTTGTTTGAATTTACCTTCTGCACCCTTCCAGCTACAGTCACCATAGAAACGTCTTTTCTAGTACTACGTACAAATAAAATCACGGGGAACTTCAGTCTACGTAGTTTTGAACCCTGTAAATGGAAGGAATTCCCCAGGCAAGAGATGCATTCTTCAGATTTCTTCAGAGCGCACTGGTACCGACTTCTCTGCTGTATAGCATCAGTCACACCAGCCTAGCTTGAGTATAATCAGTGTTTTTCATCAGAAGCAAGAGATGAATTCTTCAGATTTCTTCAGAGCGCACTGGTCCAGACATCTTTGCTTGTAAAGCATTAGTCGACCGGCAAGCTCCAGTTCAACCGACTTCACAATAGAAGAAGGATTTTCATCTACACATCTACAGAGCGCACCGGTCCAGGCTTCTCTGCTTTTAAAGCATCAGCTGACCGGCCAGCACAAAAGAACGCGACCTCTGACGTCATATCCAGTCAGCCAATCGCGTGTCCTTTCTACCAAATCACGAAGCTGGTCACGTGGTGCACCGACTAGGTCACGAAGTTTATCACGTGATTCACCGAACAAGAGGATCGGAAGTGCATTATTTGCACTCACGTCTACTGTGACTCCAGTTTTTAGTTCCTGTAATTCACCTCCAGCACACTGGTACAGACTTCTCTGCTACAGGCATCAGTCGACCAGTCAGCTCACGTTTACTGTGATATAAGAAAGAACGCGTCCAGTGAGGGCATTTCCCCGAAGTTGGTCACGTGATTCACCGACCAGGTCACGAAGCTGATCGTCATCTCCAATCAGCCAATCATGTTGTCCCTCCGACCAGGAAACTGGTCATGTGACACACCGACCAACAATTGTTTCTATATATAGATCTCAAGGGCTTTCCCAGCAACTGTCAAATCTACAATAAGATGTGCGTTCAAAAGAAATACTTTGATTAATGGCGAAACCTACAGCCAGCTGATTTCAACACAAGATATTTGTAAGTACATTTACTTCAACAACTGGTTACAGAATGTACTGACCGACTACCGGCTAAACAGCCTTGTACAGTTACTTCAACAACTGGTTACAGTGCACCGACCGGCTACACAGCCTTATACAGTAGCTTTTAACAACTGGTTACAGTGTACCGGCTACACAGCCCTGTACACTTGCTTCAACAACTGGTTTTCAGAGTGTACTGACAGGTACCGACTACACAGCCCTGTACACTTGCTTCAATAACTGGTTACAGAGTGTACCGGCTGGTACTGGCTACACAGCCTTGTACACTTGCTTCAACAACTGGTTACAGAGTGTACCGTCTGGTACTTGCTACACAGCCTTGTACACTTGCTTCAACTACTGGTTACAGAGTGTACCGGCTGGTACTTGCTACACAGCCTTGTACACTTGCTTCAACTACTGGTTACAGAGTGTACCGGCTGGTACTGGCTACACAGCCTTGTACACTTGCTTCAACAACTGGTTACAGAGTGTACTGGCTGGTACTGGATACACAGCCTTGTACACTTGCTTCAACCTATGGGTTACAAGTCTACTAACAAGGTGTTGGCTACACAGTCCTTACTGTACAGTGCTTCAACCCAACTGGTTAAATAAAAAAGGGTTGTCCCAAGCTACTGCCAGGCAACCTTCCCTTATCACACCTCTCAACAACCTGTTATCGGTGCTGGACTTGACTGGAGAGATAATAAATTTTGTCATCATGTCCGGCCAGGGGTCAGACATCTCACAAATGACAATTGCTCTGTAAATGCTGCACCTTGCAGGCTGCTGGCCCGGGGCGAAGAGTCTATTAATGTGAAAAGTTGTGTCAGCCCCACCGGACCGCAATAAGAGCAGGGAGACTGTTAACCTGGATCATTGTCACCAGACCGGACCAGTGTCCGGAGGGACAGGAAATGTTTGTCAGAATACCAAATGTCCCAAATGTGGCACACAATCTGCCTATAGGGTCCAGACTAAGCCCTTTTTGGGAACGTAGGAAGCCTTGGGGGCTGGACCCTAGGTAGTACAACTGTTGAAGGAAGGATACCTATGTCCATATACCTATACAAGAACAATCCAGGAAATGCCTGAGATTTCACATCCAAGGTCGGGCATACCAGTTCAAGGCCCTGCCATTCGGTTTGTCCACAGCACCTTTGGAGTTCACCGTGATACCAAAGCAGGTGAAATTGATGGCCATACACAAGGATTTAAGAAGCCACCAGTACCTAGACGACTGGTTGGTGAGAGCCAGATCCCACCAGGCTTGTCTCCAACATACACAGGAACTAGTAAATAATGTGTCAGCAACTGGGTTGGCTGATGAACTCTGATGAAATCAGAGCTGGAGCCCAAACAAGACTTCGATTTTGTAGGCTACCAGTTCGTCTTCGGGTCTGATTGGTTCCGACCGACTCTGGACTGGTGACAGAGCCTTCAAGAGACTGTTAAAACTGCTATCCCTACCGGCTTGCCCGGTCCGGGAATTCATGTCCTTGATAGGTTACTAACATCTACAGAAAAGCATGTTAATCTAGGCAGACTTCATATGAGACCCATACAGTGGCATCTCAAAAACAACTGGAGGGTACCAGAATCACTGGAAAAGGTGATCCAAGTCCCCAGGTCCCTGCACCCCCATTTACAATGGTGGGTGAAGGAAGACAATGCACTTACAGGCCAACCATTACACCCAATAAAACATGCTCTGCAAATATTTACAGACGCATCAATAGAAGGGTGGGGCGCTCACTTAGATGAGCACTTTGCAAGAGCAACCTGGTCCCCTCCGGGAAGCAAGTTGTATATAAACTATCTAGAACTTTAAGCAGTTTTTCTGACTTTAAGAGTTCTAAGACCTTTGCTCAAACAAGATAGTACTTGTAGCAACTGACAACACCACAGTAGTGTCATACATAAAGGAAGGAGGAATGAGGTTGGGCCCACTTTGTGCCCTACTATGGAGAATCTTGACCTGGTGTACCAGGAAACAAGTGACTCTAAAGCACGACACATTCCAGGCCGGCCTAATGTGGTAGCAGACAGGCTGTCCAGGCTAGGCCAGACCATCCAAACAGTGGTTTCTCCTTCCAGAGGTCTTCCACTCTATGCAGTAGGTGGCACCGGCCCAAAATAGACTTATTTGCCACGAGGTTCAACAACAAGTCACCTCTGTTTTGTGTCACCGGTACCGGATCCCCTGGCCACAGCAGTGGATGTGCTCAGTCGGCCATGGTAGGATCTAAAAGACTCCCCATGTAAGAGAATCATTCTGATTGCTCCGGGGTGGCCCAACATGCCTTGGTTTTGGGATCTAGTGGCCATGTCCAGCCACATCCCGCTGAGCCTGCCCAATCTGCCCAGCCTGTTCACAGCCATTCGATCAGATCCCTCACAGAAATCTGACAAATCTTAATCTCCATGCAGGGCTCCTAGAGCCTCAGCAATCGAGGAGCAGGACTTGTCTGAGGCAGTGGCAGCAAGAATTGAGGCTCCTCAAAGGGGGGTCAATCAGATCAGTCTATGAGGCAAATGGGTCATTTTTACCAAGTGATGTATCATTCATCAGGTGGACTTCGGGCACCACCTGTAAAGTCAGTTGCTGACTTCCTTAGGTACCTGCTTCAGGACAGGAAGTTGCAGCCCAGTACCATTGATGGTTACAGGTCAGCCATGGCTGATAGTCTGGAAAATTTGCCCATCAATGTTAGTAAGGATGAAAATCTCACTCGTCTCCTGGATAGCTTCCACTGAGACAGACCCAAAGGCCGGAGGGGAACCCCCTCTTGGAACCTCTCCCTGGTTTTTGCACCAGCTGACAAGGTTCATTTTGAACCAATTAAAGGCCTCCTTGAAGCATTTGACCTTCAAGGCAGTTTTCCTCTTGGCCCTGGGTTCGGGCAAGCGTAGAAGTGAGATACATGCTTGGCAAACAGCCCAGCACCATTGATGGTTATAGGTCACCCATTGTTGATAAACTGGGAAATTCACCCTTCAACATCAGTAAGGACGGAAATCTCGCTCGTCTCCTGGATAGATTCCTCAGAGACAGACCCATAGGCAGGAGTGGCATACCCTCCTGGAACTTCTTACTGGCCGTGCACCAGCTAAGACTCCATTTGATCCAATCAAGGAGGCCCCCTTGAAGCATTTGACCTTCAAGACGGTATTCCTCTTGGCCCTTGGGTCGGGCAAGTGCAAAAGTGAGATTCATGCCTGGCAAAACTGATATATTGGACACCAATCCGATTGGTCAAAGGTGTCCCTGTATCCATCACCCAGCTTTCTATCCTAGAATCAGCTGGCCATAGAGTGTCCAGTGTGGCCCCTGGGGTTATAACAGCCCTGGCCCCGACTCTGGATAGATCCCTCAAGTCTGACAGGTCCCTCTGTCCGGTCAGAGCATTGTGCTACTATTTGGACAGGACCTCAGACATCAGGCAGAATAAGGAGGTGGTTTTTGTCTCCTTTAAGAAAGGTTTCAACAAAGACATCTCACCTGCCACTATCTCCTCTTGGATCAAGCAGACTGTGATCCTATGTTATGAGCTCTCTGACCAGGAGGCCCACTTTTAACATCAGGTTAAAGCCCATGATGTCAGGGCCTTTGCTGCTTCTAAGGTCTTCCAGTCGGGAGTCTCCTTAGATCTAATCTTGTCAGCCCGCCACTGAAGTCACAATACCTTCACACAGTTCTATATGAAGGGCGGGGCTTGGGCTGATTCAGAGCTTTACCAATTGGGCTAGGTAGTGGCTGCTCAGCAGATCCACAAGTGGCCCTTAGATTGAGGAGATTTGTATATGTGCATAACAGTTCTTCATGTACATAAGAATCAAGTGTGGCGTGCTTCCTTCGGGAGGTTTATTTGCATTCTGGGACTGAACTCATCCCTCTCTTCCCCTACCTCGGGGCAGGTCTGCAAAAAAGGGGGGGGGGGCGACGGCGGTATAGCCCCGGGTAACCGGCTGCTGGCAACCGACCATGGCCTTGCAGGGTTTCCTGACCTTAAAGTCAACCCAGGCCTGGACCTATAGGTCTCCTGACGAAGTCAGCCTAGACCGTAGGTTAAAATATGCTATTACTTGTGAGTTCACATAAGTCCCTAGTAACTTACCCGCCGACCAAGCGGTAGTTATTCAGCAATTGTCCATTGGATAGGATGTATTAACGCAATAAAATTGCAAATTTAATAAGTAAATAAAATTTTTATAAGTTAATACCCTATCCAATGGACACACAAGACCCTCCCACCGACCCCGCTATCAGCTTACTAGGGGTCTAAGAGGTTTAGACAACGAAAAAGATGCTATGACATCAGGTTGTCTGGACAGGAAGGAAGTACGAGGCGCCATCTGGGGAGTGCACAGTACTATGGACCGGCCAGCCAGTGGTAACACAGGACGTCTTTTTCTGGCGTTTGGCGGGCCGGTCTGCGCCGACCGGATTAGCAATTGTCCATTGGATAGGGTATTAACTTATAAAAATTTAATTTACTTATTAAATTTGCAATTTTCACCACTTTTGGTGGCCATCTTGGATTTTAGCGGAAAATGAAAAAGTGTGAATATCACAAAAACTGTAAAAGATAGTGAGATTTTGAGCGAATTTTTGACCCACAGGGAAGTAAAAGAGTATAATATTCAAAGGAAAAAATTTCAATTTTCGCCACTTTTGGTGGCCAGTTTGGATTTTAGTGGAAAATAAAACATTGAAAATATGGAAATGGTAAGAGATAGAGCGATTTGGAGCAAATTTTTGAATCGCAGGGTTGTACAGGAGTATCCTGTGCCTAGGAGAAAAGTTTCAATTTTTGCTGCTTTTGACGTCCATCTTGGATTTTAGCAGAAAATAAAACATTGAAAATATCTTGGAAACGGTAAGAGATAGAGAGATTTTGAGCGAATTTTTGACCCATAGATTAGTACAAGAGTATCCTATGCAAAGGGGAAAAATTTCGATTTTCACCACTTTGGGCGGCCATCTTGGATTTAAGCGGAAAATAAAATATTGAAAATATCTCGGAAATGGTAAGAAATAGAGTGATTTCGAGCAATTTTTTGACCCACAGGGTTGTACAGAAATGTCCTGTGGCTAGGGGAAACATTTCAATTTTTGCCACTTTTGGTGGGCATCTTGGATTTTAGCGGAAAATGAAAAAGTGTGAATATCTCGAAAACCGTAAGAGATAGAATGATTTTGAGCGAATTTTTGACATACAGGGTAGTACAAGAGTATACTATTCAAAGGAAAAAAAATTCAATTTTCATCACTTTTGGCGGCCATCTTCGATTTTAGCAGAAAATGAAAAAGTGTGAATATCTTGAAAACCGTAA
The DNA here is from genome assembly GCA_964017235.1 of Sabellastarte sp. h YS-2021. Lineage (NCBI taxonomy): Eukaryota > Metazoa > Annelida > Polychaeta > Sabellida > Sabellidae > Sabellastarte > Sabellastarte sp. h YS-2021. The sequence continues at coordinate 148,086,825 of OZ024928.1, forward strand.
GAGATAGAGCGATTTTGAGCGAATTTTTGACCCACAGGGTAGTACAGGTGTGTCCTGTGGCTAGGTGAAAAGTTTCAATTTTTGCCACGTTTTGGCGGCCATCTTTGGATTTTAGCGGAAAATGAAAATGTGTGAATATCTCCAAAAACCGTAAGAGATAGAGCAATTTCAAGAGAATTTTCGATCCGCAGGGTAGTACAAGAGTAACCTATGCAAAGGGGGAAAATTTCAATTTTCACCACTTTTGGCGTCCATCTTGGATTTTAGTGGAAAAGAAAACATTGAAAATATCTTGGAAATGGTAAGAGATAGCACGATTTCCGGGCCACGGTGGCAGAGTGGTAACACTCTCGCCTCCCACCTCTGAGACCAGGGTTCAGTTCATGCCTCTACCTCAAGTGGGAAAGCTGGTAGTTGCTTGCCATTGGTCAGCAGTTTACAGTACAGAACCTTGACCAACTGTATGTATTGGTTTCCTCTGCCCTTCCAACTACCCGTTGTGATATGACCTGTACAGTGTTGAAAGCAATGTAAAACCCCAAATAAATAAATAAATAAAGGTAGAGGGATTTCGAGCGAAATTTTGACTCACAGGGTAGTACAAGAGTATTCTGTGCCTAGGGGAAAAATTTCAGTTTTTGCCACTTTTGGTGGCCATCTTGGATTTTAACCGAAAATGAAAAGTTGTGAATATCTCGGGAAAGGTATTTCTTCCCCTTTAATGCTGTGCGGGAGATACACACCGCTGCAGTGGTTTTGTTTTTAGTCGAATCTTTGATTCGAGTTATGTACTGGGTTGTGGCCGCGATTTTAAATTGGCCGATTAAGCCCTTAAATATCAAATTCTGCATAATATTTGTTCACATATCGGTAGATTAAGGTGTATAGTATACACTCTGCCATTTTGAAGATTTTTAGTACTTTTATTCAGTTATATTTTATAAAGTTAAAAGCTTGTCTAGCACTACGTTTGGCTTTCTGTAAGGTCCCGGATGTCCTAGAAACTATTGTTTTACCCATTGTTATGGCCTACTCGAACGAGTCTTTTTTAACGGTTTCATCTGCTGGTTTCTAGACCTTAAACCCCAATTAATTTATTCGTCTGCAGGGTTTATCATGCAGTCACTGTTAATGTAAAATTGCTGTCTGCCCATCTACCTGTACTCAATTATTTGTCAAACAAATAAACCGCAAAGAAATTTATGAATGAACTGACGTCACGGTAGTACTATACACCTCTGGCAGAGACAATGAAAATATTCAAACTCCGTAGTTCTACATTCAACCACTAGAAGGCGCTTTTGTATGTCCTAGAAGTTATCACGATGGGGTTTCTAAACGTGAGGCTACGATGGGGTTTCTAACAACATTTTACAAATATATAATCCAGCAATATTTCTGTCTTCTCGCAATATATAAAACAAATAAAATATCAAATGCTGGTAGTTGTACACCCACACAGTGATGAAAACGTGAGGCTACAATGGTGTTTCTAACAACATTTTAGAAATTATAATCCAGCAATATTTTACTGTCACGCACCTCACTCTGTCTTCTCGCAATATTTAAAACAAATAAAATATCAAATGCTGGTAGTTGTACACCCACAGAGTGATGAAAACGTGAGGCTACGATGGGGTTTCTGACATTTTACAAATATATAATCCAGCAATATTTTACTGTCACCGCACCTCACTCTGTCTTCTTGCAATATTTAAAACAAATAAAATATCAAATGCTGGTAGTTGTACACCCACAGCTAGAGTGATGAAAACGTGAGGCTACAATGGTGTTTCTAACAATATTTTACAAATATATAATCCAGCAATATTTTACTGTCACCGCACTTCACTCTGTCTTCTCGCAATATTTAAAACAAATAAAATATCAAATGCTGGTAGTTGTACACCCACAGAGTGATGAAAACGTGAGGCTACGATGGGGTTTCTAACAACATTTTACAAATATATAATCCAGCAATATTTTACTGTCACCGCACTTCACTCTGTCTTCTCGCAATATTTAAAACAAATAAAATATCAAATGCTGGTAGTTGTACACCCACAGAGTGATGAAAACGTGAGGCTACGATGGGGTTTCTAACAACATTTTACAAATATATAATCCAGCAATATTTTATTGTCACCGAACCTCACTCTGCCTTCTCGCAATATTTAAAACAAATAAAATATCAAATGCTGGTAGTTGTACACCCACAGAGTGATGAAAACGTGAGGCTACAATGGTGTTTGTAACAATATTTTACAAATATATAATCCAGCAATATTTTATTGTCACCGCACCTCACTCTGTCTTGCGGGCGATAATACCAAGTTTATAGATTTCAACACCCACTGCTGGCCTAAGATTCGACTCTGTGGTTGGCAGATACCAACCACTTCACCCTAGTTTGAGAAAAGGTTTAACCATCTGGGAGGTGAGCCTCCTAAATAGCAGTGAGTCCCAGAGGGTAGTATTGTAGCTTATAATACCTCTATCAAATTATATATTTTTTAAAAATTTCTTTATTGAACTTGAATAATGATCTATAGAGTTTTGAGTGGTACAATTCAAATTTTAGAACCTGGCAAACCAGGTACTTTTCTGAAAAACTTGTAAAACTTGATATTCAATCAGATTAGTGTACCTACTAACTAGATTTAATTTTAAGCATAATAAAATCCACCCTATTGAGGGATGAACATATTTTTTTTTCCTTTTTTTGGAATCCAGCATCATATCATTTCTTCTCCTTTAAAGGAAAAGTAATTTATGTATCTTTGCCAAATTTAGTGTGGAGCCTTATCATATCCGGTGTATACTTTGGATGCAATTTCATTTTAGCCACATGTTCACATTTTTGTGTTGCTATATCAATTTTTCAAAAATTACCTGGCACATTTTGTTTCCACATTTTGTTTTAAAACAACAGTATTTTAAGCATCTCAACAAAATTTGGTGTGGAGACTTATTGGGTTTATAGCTTGTATTCGATTGTTTTCAGCCATGTACAGACAGCTTTTTGTCCACATTTTTTTTTGCTTTGCCAGAAAATATGTGGGTTTTTTTTGTTTTTGTTTTTATCTCATATATGGTTTGAGATAAAGCATTTTGAGTTAATTTTAGACACTGTAGAATAATATATACTGACTATTAAGTAAAATTCAAATTTTCTTAAGTCTTGATAGCCAACTTGAATTTTGACAGATAAAATCATGTTTCTCTTGTAAATAGTGGGATATAGAATGACTTTGAATGATTGCACTGTATTTGAGGGTACACTTTATTCTTGCTTTTCTGTGCTGTCTTTGTCCAGCATTACACTTCATTTTTACTCATTTAAAAGAAGAGTATTTTAGATATCCCAACAGAAACTGGCATTAAACCTTAGTTTTATTGCGAAAAATACACTTACCATTTCCTGACCATTGCTATATGTTGGTGCCATCCAACTCACTGGCCAACGTTGAGAAACGTTTTAAGATACCTTAAGAGGCCAGTGAGTGAGTGTGAACTAGCATGTCCCCCTAGTGGTCATGTGACCACGCTAGTAAACAACCTTCATTATTTTTGTTGGCCATCCTAGAGTGTGGATGTTTATTTTCTTTTCGGATTTTTATTAAGTATTTTGGACTTTTTGTGGATTTGAGTTCTGTTATAAGACATCTGTGTTCACAATGTCTTCTCAGGACAAAATTAAGAGGAAAATCACAGAGGAAAAGTGCTTTTGTGGACATTTCTTCACGGATTGGTAACCACTTTTTGTAAGATGGCGACAGGGATGTTTGTCGTTGGATGAAGAACTTCTGCTGCTCAGAATGCAGGTTTTTTCTTCATAAGTCACGTATTTCTTCAGATGGGACAAGTTCTTTTTTATTTTTTATGCAATTTCCTCTTGCTTGAAGATTTACTTCATTTTTAACACTGAAACTGTCGGCAGTCATACTAGCTCCGGCAGGGACAGTTTACATGTGGCTAGGCGACAAAGGAAAGCATGGAGACAATTCGATTGTCACAAAGCTTATCACTCGTCGGGTTCGTATAGCCAGGCGTTTGGTAGCAAAGATCTCACCACATCATGCTCTGCCGAATAGGTCACTGGTTGGAATCCCCTATGGTGGAAGACATCATTGATTTTCTTGGATGCTACATCGTGGGCAAGTTCCGGATGCAGAGTTGATGTTCTACACGTTTAATTCCTCCGGTGAGGTGCAGTCGGAACTTTTCATGGAGGAAAATACCTACATGACGTCATCCGAAGACAATCGAGTTTCCATACCTCCCAAAAGGTCTGGAATCGGGTTGTCAGATGACCGGAGTCGTGTTTCATCTCAGTAATTAGCTTTTCATTCTGTGGTGTTATGCAGGGTTTCTGCTGGAAACCGGCACCGGTACATAAAACCTAGTTGTACCCATTGTCAGATTTTGTTCAAGAATACAGGTTCTCTGTTTTCTTGCAGCATAATCATGTCAAATCTTAGGATACAATAATTTTGGAGTTATTTAGCAGGACCTCTCTCAGGAGGTCTTCAAGAATTTAAAGATTAACAGAAATCTCATAGAATATCCAGTTCTACACTAGCACCTTGGACTGTGTACAGTATTTTCAATTACAGTCTGCAATAATTCTGGATGTTTTTTGGGCAGTACGTTGACAGTTCTTCAACTTGTTACTCATCAGGAGTGTTACAAGTCGTACTTTTTTTCTATCTTATCTCTTAGATGATTTTGGTAGAATAAAAGTGAATTTTTCACTCTTAATGAGGTTTTCTCCTGCTGAGTTCTTGGTCAGATGTCCAGGAAAACTTCATTTTATGAATTCGGGTGTATAGTGTTTCTTCTGTCTGGGAAGGAGCAAACTCCTACACATGGCTAGAAATGGGATAAGTACTTTACCTTTCACACATACCTTTCATACAGAAGCGACAGTAGCAGGAAGGATTACTTATTCATATTCCTAAAGCAGCTGTGGATATGTGTTTTAAATAAATGAATAAAATGCGGGAGACATCAGTTTGCATAAAAGCTGTGTATGAAATGATCGACAAAAGGGCGATAACACCAGTGAGATGGTGATATCGCTACAATTTTACAGTTTATCGGTTGTGATAAGCTGGGAAGAGATGGCTACCACTAATAGTTGAGGTAAATAAGCCTAATTAAGTACCTTATTTTCATATTGTTGGGTTTTTCGCGAGTTGTTACTTGTAAGTGAATGGGTGTGTTAACTCGTTTCCTTACAGTTGCATTCTTCCATAGCTAGATTCACGCGAATTTTTATCTTCACTTCCCTGTTGATGACAGTTCACACCGGTTCACTGCCTGTTTGCTATGTTAGTCCATGGTGAGACTGTGGGATCTATAAGAACGCATCATGCTTTACCAGTATATAGACCATTTCATTGCTTTGCTCTTGGAAATGGTTTATTTTCGACTTTACTATTGTATCAACGGATAGTGAACCTGATGGCTGCAGTAGAAGGCATTGGGTGTCACCAGCTTATATACATTGAAAACATCTTGTCTAAAGCACCAGGATTTTTAGTTTGGATTGCAGATTCCACCTTAGGGTACATCTTTACTCATAGCAAAGCATTTTCTCCGGTTAATGGTTTCTAAGGAAGCCATTTCTTTGGTGGCGGTATGGCTTCATAGGAGAAAACAGTGCCATTGGGTCATTTGTTTATCAGGTAACCCCAAGGCTATGTGCTAATGTACCACAGATACCACACATAATACACAGATAGTGTACCAGTTTTTCTGTTCTCAGGTTCTCAGGGATCATCTTCAGTGGTGGAACGACTTTTCAAATTTGCAGGAGCTCCCATTACTTCATCAGAAGGAGCACAATCTCCTTTTGTTATTAGATGCTTTCTTTAAGGGTTGGGATGCACAATTATGGCATCAAACAGCCAGTGGTCTGTTGTATCATGAGGGGTCAAGACTCCACATTATCAGGGCTACTACCTTTAGAATCATTTGGAAGTCTGATTCGGATTCTAAATCTGTTGATTTCCACAGACAGTTCTTCAGTGGTTTCCTATCTGAACAGGTAGGGAGGTACCCACTTTCAGGAATGTGTTTCCTTATCTGAAGAATCATTCCTTGGACGAATGCCATGGGTACAGATTCAGGCATATCACTTCCCAGGGTATACAAATGTTCTAACAAATTCTTTGTTCATGAGAGTCAAGATGATTCAAATTGAATGTGTTTTGGATGACTTTTGAATCTTCTATTCTGATTCAGGTGTTCAATCAAATCTGTCTTTGATTACAATCACCAATGATGGATTTGTTTTGCAACTAGTTTGAACCACAAGCTTGTCTTTTTCAATTTTTCTTGGGATGGACTGGACAGTTTGTTTGGTCCTGTGACCTTGATTCTTCAGGTGATGCAGGTGAATCATTTGGCTTCTAAGGCTCCTTTGGTTTTTCAACCTATAGTCATTCCTGCTTTGGAACCTTCTTTAGATCATGCTTTGGTGCAAGATAGGTTTCTTTGTCCAGTGAGAGCCTTGAGAGGTTATCTTGATGAGACAAAAGATCTCAGGAAAGGCAAGAAATTCTTTTTGTAGCTATTAAGAGGGGCTACTTCAAGATTTTGGTGCAGAATCATCTTGATTGCATCAGAGTGGCTAGGGATGTCTTATTTTTGGGATCTGGTGGATCTGTTCCACAAAGGTTCCTTTTAAGGCTTCCCTTGTAGGTGAGTTCAATCATTATGCCATTGGTATCCAACAACCTGAATCTTAAGCTTCCAGTGTATGTGTTTCCTTGCCTTAGACTGTGGGGCTTGGGGAACAGATGCATTACACATTTCTTGGGAGGATCTGGACAGCTTTGTGTTTGTTCCAGTGGCTCTCATTCCTCAGGTGACTCAAGATGATCACCTACAGGTGCAGAATCATCATGATTGCACCAGGATAGCCAAGGATTCTTCAGGTGATTTAGAAGATGACCACCTTCAGGTGCAGATTCATCATGATTGAATCATGATGGTCATGGTGGATGTTCTTGGTTGTGGGGCCTGGTAGATCTATCCACAAACCACCATCTGAGGCTTCTTTGTGGTGAACATCTCAGATAATACTTTTCTACATGTAGCAAATTTCCTTAACTTTTTCTTTAAGGAAAAGAATCTAAAGCTATCTACTATTGCTGGTTACAGAATAACAATTGTAGATTGCTTTACTTGAAGGATAATAAGTCTCCAGAACTCTTCAGTTGTATAGATTGTTGACATGTTTCTATAGAGACAATCCAGTAGCCAATAGGTTAAGCCTTCTTTACCTTTTGTCCCTGGTCTTGTTTGGTCTCACCAGACAGCCTTTTGAGCCTTTTGAGGAAGATTTCTGGGAGGTTATTAACTTTCACAACGATCTTTCTTTTGACTTTGGCATCAGGCAAAGGAAGAAGGGTAATTTTTGTTAGCATTGTCTTCCCTTACTTAAAAGGAGTATTGCTCACAAACTGCTCTGGCCATTTATTACCCAAGAATCAGTTGGCTTCGGATGGGCCTACTTCAGTTAAGCCGGTCGATATGCCAGCTCTCAATCACTGGGACAGCAGTTTTACTCAAGATAGATCTCTTTGTCTTGTGAGGTTTTGAAATACTTTTACTTGGGACAAAGGATTCAATGAGGAATTATTATGTCTTGTCTGTGCCTAGTTAGGAAGGCTTTACAGCAGATATTTTCAGGTCAACTATCTTATCTTGCTGTAGGCAGACTAGCATTTTGACTGAGGAGAAGTCAAATTCTGACTCTCAACAGCAGCGAGTCAAAGCAAGAATCTTTAGGTTTTAGGATAGTGTTTCTGTATATGAATTTTCAGATGCCTGTTACTGGAATCCATAACTTTTTTACCAATTTTCAGTCTCACCTGCTTGGTTTGCTTGTGGTCAGACTTTGATATTGTGTCCTACAGTTTGTTCTCTTATAAGTATATGTGTGATACTTATTTTGATACTTTAGTATGCATTTGCATCTGTATGCCTGTTATACTATCTGTATTTATATTAGGCAGAATTGTTGACTTCATTCAGGCTTGGAATTACACAATATGCTGATGACATTTCCAATATTTGTGTCACCTGTGTGGGTGTTGGATGTTTGTCTAGATACAGCATTCAACTGTGGCAATAACTGTCAGTTTGTGAGAACTTCAACTACATTACTATGATTTAGGGGATCTGTATGGTATGTGGTGACTGTTGGAAGTTTATATGTTGTTGTATGCATGTAAATTTTAATGTAAACTTCTCATAATGTTTTAGTTGTAGGCTAGGTAGTGAGTCTCTGTAATGATTACTTCCTTCCTACAACAGCAACAACAACAACAACAAGGTTGTGTTGTTTTGTAGTGCTCAACAGTTCCTCTGCCTCATCTTGGAGGTGAGTTTGGATCTGAATGCCTATAGGTTTGTGCTGTGTATGATAGCTGTGCAGAGTGGTGTACTGGGTCTTTAAATTCTAGTACTGCCCTCCTTCCATGAAGGCTGCATTCAGCAATGGTCAGGAAATGGTAAGTGTATTTTTCGCAATAAAATTGAAAAATTTTGTTGTAATTTTAATTTTTATTAGATAAATACTTACCATTTCCTGACCAGGATAGTCCCCCCCTACCTCCCCGCAGATTCAGTACTAGGGGAGTATTTTCTGCAACAAAAATAATGAAGGTTGTTTACTAGCGTGGTCACATGACCACTAGGGGGACATGCTAGTTCACACTCACTCACTGGCCTCTTAAGGTATCTTAAAACGTTTCTCAACGTTGGCCAGTGAGTTGGATGGCACCAACATATAGCAATGGTCAGGAAATGGTAAGTATTTATCTAATAAAAATTAAAATTACAACAAAATTTTTCAAATTTACCAGTTCTATTCTTTCACAGGGTGGACAGTACACATGGCCAAGTGTTCAAAAATTGCTTCCCGTTTTGTTTCATCTCCATTAAAGAAAGAATATTTTAACATTTTTAGCCAAATTTTACATTGGAACTTGGATTTATGAGTTGTATTTTTTCACAGCATTCACAGTGTGGACTGATGAATATGTGTTTTTTTTCTCTATGTCATTTTATATTTTTTTCAGTGCTCCAGCTACTTTTATTTTGTTAAATATTTAATATTTTATTTTTGATAAATTTGTTTTCATCATTCACCATATTGCAACAAACACCTAGCCCTGTTTTTAGCCCTGAGTTACACTCCTATTTATAACAGTTTGTTAAGAGTAAAGCTTTATCAAAGCTTGAACAAAGTTAATGAAAAAATTAAAACTTCACAGGAAAGAAAATGCAAATTGTCAGTGTAACTCCATCTATATGTCCTTAACATAGTTTTGTGAATTTAAATTTTCAGCTATCTTGAAGCATCATTGTTGGAATCATCTACTGTATCTAGTCTTGAAGGAGATAAACCTTTGTCTTCTGTTATGGGTATGTATTATTAATAGGGCTGTCCCACTATGGCAATTGTCCTTCCTGATCAAGCTACGATCACAAATATTTGCCATTTGGGAACTCGATCTTTTCAATCGGAACAATCTTAAAGCCATTGTAAACCCATTGTGTATGGAAGTTCCGGTACTTCCCGATGTGTTCCTGATTGTTTGCTTTCGTAAGTTTATCGGGAACAGTTTGTGACAATATTAAACATTCTTTAAAGTATTGCAAACTGCTGCCGATCCTTATCAGATTTTTATCATCTTAAACCTATCTTTCTGCTTGTAAAGTCATCTTTTTTTATCTTACAGCAATCTTTAAACCCCTCTAGTCCATCTTAAGTTGAACTTTATGGTTCATAAAACAATCAGATGGATCGGGAAACTATTGCAAACCCATCGGGAGCCTATCGAAGACTACTCGAAGCAATCCCAGTGTCCATTGAAAAGCTATCATGAAAACTCAGGAACGTGTCTTATACCTATCTTAAAGTTTTCTCAAACTACTTCAGTGGATTGTAAATATTTAGTCCAGTAGACAAACCCCCAAAATTGGCTGAAGCGTGAAAATCAGTATGAACAAAGTTTTTTTGCTGAAATGAATTCTTTAGGGGGTGTAGATCAATAATCTGATGGGTGCCGCTCTGGCATTGTTGAGCAATTTTTTTTATTTAGCGAAATTCAAGATGGCCGCCATATCGGTTCTGTTGTATCAAAAATGTCCATTAAATCGTTATTTCTTTATCAATTTTCAAGTGTAATATACCATTTTTTTCAGACTTTTATACTCTATCACATGGTCAAAACAGTTGTTAGTTTTCCCTAAAATTTAAAATGGCCACAAAAATAAACCTTCCCAAAATTACGATTATGCAGTCATTTTGTGAAGTGGCAATAACTTGTAGATGCAGTCTGTTATTGACTAAGTTTACTTTGCCACAAAATAGTGAATACATAGATTAAATATAGACATATTTCTCAGCATAAATTAGTAGACTTAAATTATAATATTTCTATCATAAATAAAGTAAATCTTCATTCAAATAATCTCACATCAAAAAGTGGAAACCATCAACATATTGAACGGATATTTGAAAAAGCTTCATAGACATCAAAATAAAAATTCTTCTTCTTCTTCTGAGTAATCAATAAAAGACAGTGTTACAGTGTTCTCATTTCCACAGTTGGTTTCTGCCTCACAGTGGCAATAAGATGTGCATGAGAGTCCAGCTTTATGACAACTACAGTGATTACTATTACATGGAGTTTGTGATGAATATGAGCAAGCTCTCTTCATGTGAAACAGCAGCTTCATAAGTTGGTGGCAGGACTTTAACCTTACGAGGTTCTGCTTTTTTGTTGAAGAGTGTGTATCTGTAGCTATTAAGGTCAGTTTCTGTAGATGGCAACCATAAAGATATAGCAGTACTGTTGATACAATTTCTATAATGGTATCATCTAGTGAGCCTATGTTACACATGGCATCCAGATTTATATCTGATTTGAGTAGGAGGTTAGCAGCACTGATTTTTCCCTTTCCTAAGGGGTATGCCACAGTATCAAAGCCTGTTAAGGCATGTATGGGTAATAAAATGACACACTTGTCACCAAGTCTTGATGTTGTTTCACTAATGTAAATTACTTTTCCATCATACTTCTTCATAGAAACCTGGGTTGTGATGTCATGCTTCCAGACGTAGTAGACTAAAAGGACAAATATATCGGTATTATCTGCTTTCACCTGAACATACTGAGATTTTTCTTGAACAACAGGAGATAGCTGATGATGTTAATGTCTGCTTTCTCATGATTAAAATGGCTTTGATCTTCACCTATAAGATGTAGCAGAGGGCATTCATTGTTATCACATGGAACATTGATTAACTGCTTCTTGTTATAATCACTCTTCATTATGATGTCTTGAGGTGGAAGTGGAGAATCCAGAGTGAGTCTGGGGTGTTGTGGATTGAAGCCACCAGCTCTTCTTTTCGATTCATTGTTGATCCTGATAGTACATACTTGTCAAACACAACATATGTTATATGTGGCTTTGACAGTGTCCAGTAAAAGGACTGACTTAAGTGCTGTACAGTACCAATTTTTGGCTACTTTATGTAATATAGTGCCTCACTGCTATCAACTATTTCAAGGTCCACTGGAACTAAGGGATTTGATGCTGTAGATGCTAGCTTTTTCAACAGAATATTCTTTGGTCCTTTTCTCATGTCACCATACTTTTCAAATTAAGATGGAGATACTAGCACCAAATTAGCATCAAACCAGACACTAAGATTCTTCACAACAACTGCTGGATGCATGAAATTACCAAATATCCTAACAGGGTGGTAGGGATCTAATTTTTTGAGTTGAGCATGAGATCCAAAGATGATAAACTCTGTTTTGTCAGGGTTTAATTTGACCATACTGGATGACATCCATTCTTGAACATCTAGAAGACATGAATTCAGTTTGTCAAAAGCCAGGGCTGCATTCTTGTGAGACATATGAATAAACCACTGGGTGTCATCTGCATAAAAGTGGAACTTGATGTTGGGGTGCATTCCAATAACCTTATAACTCAAAGGATTAGTGTATAAAGATAACAGCAGAGGACCAAGGGCTGAGGATTGTGGAACTCCAAACACCAGCTCATGCATTTCAGAGAGGGTTGACACAATTTTAATTGCTTGGAATCAATGGCTGAGATAGGACGTGAACCACGTCAAGGCTGCGCCGAACACTCCAAACCATGACTTAAGACAATCAAGAAGAGTAGTGTGGTCAGTTTTGTCGAATGCTGCTGAAAGACTGAGTAAGACAAGTGCAGTAGGTTCACCATGTGATAGTGAGATGAATCTGGAGGGACCAGTTTTGTATGCAGATTGCTCAGGATTGTCAAGATTATTTCTGTTGATACACTGCAAGAGCTGTTTGACAACTATGCAATCCACCAATTTTGACATGAAATGTAGTCCTGATACCAGTTGATAGTTCAAACCTTTGCTTGGAAGTGATGCTTTCTTTATGAGGGAGCATCAACTGCCTTCTTGAATTTTTGAGGAAACACACCCTCAGCTAAAGACAAATTGACAAGTTTTGTAATTGACAGAAGTAAAATACCCACACAATCTTTCAGAAGGAACTGGATCTAAAACACATGATTTTGTAGGGAAATTTTTGGTGATATTAAGTATATCGTTCTCTGAGACATTTTAAGTGAGATAGGTTGGCAGGTGGACACATGGGTGGTATAACTGTTAAGGAAGAAGTTGTGAACATGTCACAAATCCTTTTGATTTTTTGATTAAAGAAGGAAGCAAATTGGTTTTCAAAGGATTTTTCTGACTGATGAGGAGGGAAAATCATCTCTTGGCCCTTATATAGGACATGTCAAAGTGCCTGCCATAGATTTTTTGAGTCATGGCTGTTGTTACTAATGACAGTGCTATAATATTCAGCCTTCTCTCTGTTTATGATTGCATTGCACCGTGCAATCTGCGCAATCTACTTCTGCTCAACTGAGACCTATCTTTACCCCACATGCACTCAAATTGATGCCTGATAGATTTGGAACTAGGATATGAATCAGACAGCCTCCCAGCTCGTATTTTCTTAACTCTTTGACAAATCAATAGTGCATGCCCGTCCAATACACCACCAAAGTCACAAATATACTGATCATGCAGGTCAGCAGCTGTGCTAACAGGAGACGTGACAAAGGAAGTATTTGCAAGATCTTCGCAAAAGCTCTGCATGCAGATTTTATGATCCCTGCGGTAAGAGATACTATTGACCTTTGGTATTGCAAGACATTCAAAATCCAGAAGACATTTTATCAATGCATGATCCGCGACCAAATCACCAACTGTCACATTGCTGACAAAAGAGGAATCATTTGGGCTGAGTATCAGATCCAGTATATGGCCATGTAAGTGGGTAGATTTGTTTACATTTTGAGCAAGGTTGGAGGTATCTAGTAGATTATAAAATTAACATCATCAATTATCTCCTGTTGCTCAAGGAAAACTTCAGTATGTTCAGGTGAAAGCAGATGATACCAATATATTTGTCCTTTTTGGTCTACTATGTCTGGAAGCATGACATCACAATCCAGGTTTCTATGAAGAAGTATGATGGAAAAGTCATTTACATCAGTGAAACAGCATCATGACTTGGTGGCTGTGATACTGTGTCAGATATAGAAATAACCAAGTTTATCTGGGAAATTAAGGATAAAGGAGAGTTGTGGTCTATTTATAGGCGTGCAGCGGTTGCACCAGCAAGTCTTCTACAAGTTGTAGCTTGCCCCTCTTCATTGCAAACTCCATATAATAGTAATTGCTGTAGTTGCCATAAAGCTGGACTATTATGCACACCTCACTGCCACTATGAGGCAGAAGTCAATGAAAACACTATAACACTGTTTTTTACTGATGACTCAGATGAAGAATATAATTTTTATTTTGATGTCTATGAAGCTTTTTTTCAAATATCCATTCAGTATGTTGATGGTTTTCACTTTTTGATGCAAGATGATTTGAATGAAGACTAACTTTATTTGTAATACAAATATTATGATGAAGTCTACTAATTTATGCCAATAGATAGGTCTATCTTAAATCTATGCATTCGCCATTCTGTGTCGAAGTAAGCATAGTCAATAACAGACTGCATCTACACCTAGTGATCAGCAAATATGGGATCTAATCACAGGCAGTTACCTCTGTGTGGGTTCAACTCCCACAAGTGGCAATGCTAAGAATCTGTCCCAATATGTCCCTGGCTGTTGAATGAGACATAAAGCACCAACTTTGACTGCATCTGCAATTTATTGTCACTTCACAAAATGACTGTATAATCATAATTTTGGGAAGGCCTATTACTGTGGCGATTTTATTTTTTTGGAAAAACTAACATCTGTTTTGACCATCTGATAGAGTATAAAAGTCTGAAAAAAATGATATATTACACAATATGGACCAACCCTATTCCTGTTGCTTATGTTACATCTTCAGAAAGTAAAACATAAAGGTTTCACCTGTCACACATTTTCACCTTTGCCATTTGTTTTGTAATTAATGTAAATTTTAAAGTGTTAGCAAGTTATATTTACATGTACATGTGATTATTTCTATCTTAGCATATTCTCATTAGAATCCAGTTATTACCTTTATTGCAAGCTAATTTTATTGCGTTAATACATCCTATCCAATGGACAATTGCTAATCCGGTCGGCGCAGACCGGCCCGCCAAACGACAGAAAAAGTCGCCTTATATGAGTGCATAATGCCCTCACAAGCGTACCGGTCCCAGTGTGTGCTCGCAAGGTGGCGTGTCGTACTTCCTTCCTGTGCAGACAGCGTGACGTCATAGCATCTTTTTTCGTTTGGCGCGTTTGTGTGTGGACGCGTTTTTCATCAGCTCTCGCAAGTGATATATATTTTGTTTGATAATTCTTCAAGAAATTTTATTTATTTTACGGAATATTAGAACTTTCATTGTGGATGTAATGGCTTCTCCTGGTCAACGAAGGGGAGTTTGTGGACACGCCATGGCTGGCTTTGACCAGCATGCACATTGTGCCTGTTGTCGGGATAAAAAGAAAGGGACTGATCCTTGTATTAAAGGCAATGTTTGCCCTTCATGTAACATGCTTACTGAAGAACAGAAACTTCGCTTGGCCACCCCCGTTTACCAGAATAAGAAGGAAAAGCGAGACAGTAAGGCTGCACTAGAAGATTGTACGTTAGTGGACCCTGCTCTAGTGTCAGTCCTGGGGGGTTTCTCCAGAAAGCGGGATTAAAAGCTCAGAAGAGGCGAGTAGCAACGCTGTAGTTGTGAAAGCCAGGAAAGATGCTGAGAGCTTGGAAGAGGCGAGTAACGTGTCTGCTAGCGTGAAAGCTAAGAAGAAGATTAAATCCCCTGCTGTTTCTGTGACCCAGGAAAAGCCAGAAAAAAGCAAGAAACGTCAATCTTCACCGGCTAAACCCACCAAGGGTTCTACAGACAGGAAATTGGAGGCTATGGATACTAAGTGGTTGGACAGGTTTAATAGGCTTGAGGCTATGCTGTTGTCTAAAAGTCTATCTCAACCGGAACCGTCTTTTCAACCAGTGAAACGATCACCGGTCAGACCATCTCCAACTGGCATCGCTGAGAACGTTGCTCCCTTCTTTGCTCCCAGAACATCTTCATCTCAAGAGCAAGGGGACAAATCTTTGCCTTCTAACCACCCTCATGATATGCCAGTACTCATGCCGGTGGCCGGTTTGTCAGGCTTGTTAACTTCTCAGCAACAATCAGAACCGGAAATGGATACCGACAGTGCCTCAGAGTCTGATTCCTTACCGGATATGTCGGATAAATGTGAAGAGGGTGAACTTTCAGGACTAGATGCGGATAATTCCCTCTCTGATGTTGACCAGGTCCCGTCTGAGGAACAGACATACAGGGAAACAGTGCGAGGTATCAGGGCTTCTATGAATTGGAATCACATCCCAGATATGGATACAACCCTAGCCAGTTCCGAGGACAATCCCTTTGCAGCTCCCAAAATACAGCCGGCAGGGAAGATTAGTGTTCAACTACCTACAGATGATTGGTTGTGCCGTAAAATGGACAGACTTAATTTGACTCTTAAGCAAGGATATCCTGCTAAGGGTTCTGAACCCGGTGGACTGCAAAGGGATCAATTCATCAAACCTACCAAGTCACAGGGGAAATGGTATGGCTTGCACCCTAACCAAGATAAACCGGCTGGTTCCGTCTCTTTCTGGCACAATGACAATGCTAAAGTCAACAGTACCTTCAGTAGAATCGCCAGATACTCTGCTCTTTCAGCACCAGCCCCTGTTTCTCGTTTTATTGCTCAGGATACCCTACGTAAATGGGAAAGAAGTGCACGTGAAGCCACATATATGTGTAATCAAGCTGCTGGCTTGAGTAGATGTTTGAATAAAGTTCAACAGGATATGTCCTCACAGTTAAAGATCATTCAAGGAGAACACAGCAAAGGCAAGTCTGCCGGCAAAGCAGGTAGTGCCACCGAAGAACTTCAACATCTTATGCATTTTAATGCTTCTATTTTCCAGTGTATGGCGAAAACAATGGAACACTTGTCAGATTTCGCCTTTGTCAGTATGTTTAACTTCACATTGGCTAGACGGGACTCGTACCTTGCCCTTGTAAAGGCTGGCATCAAGCAGGATACCCTGGCCTCTCTACACCAGGCCCCTATGCAGTTGGATACTTTGTTTCCTGATTTAGTGTTGAAGAAAGCAGAAGAGGATATCTCAAAGTTTGAAGACAGGGGTCGGTCTCACGCTAGTTCCTCTGGCCGGAAGGACAGTCGTTTCCATCCGTATAAAAGGCCTGAGAAGCCCTATCAAGAAAATAAGCAGACTAGGCCGGCCTGGAAGAACATTGGCAGATTGCAAAAGAAAAAGGCTAAATTCCAGGGTAACAAATACTCCTCGCGACACGCCCGGGGTTACAATTCATTTAAATGACAATCAAAGTTCAGACCTTCAGTCCCTGGAGGTTCAACACAGGGGACAGGAACTTTACAGTGGGGTGCCGGATCATCAAGCCGGACCGTACTCCAAACAGACTTTAAAGTTTGTGCAAGGAAATATAAACTCTGTAAATTCATCTGTTGTTTTTCCTGCACCTTTCGCAATCGGGCAGCCGCAAAAGAAAGGCATAAGTCCAGTACCTGTAAACTTAAACAAAGTTCAGTCATTAAAATATGTGAACAATGCTTTGTGTGTAGATCACTTGTGTTCTGTAACTCATGTAGCAAATGTCCCAAATGTTGCTTCCAATCTTCCTGTAGGGACCAGACTTCAAAACTATTGGACAAAGTGGGTGGATCTGGGTGCAAATCCAACGGTAGTTCAAATCCTAAGAGAGGGTTACCATCTCCCCTTTCGGATCCGACCCAAACTTGCAAGAAATCCCACAGTCATAAGCTGTTATGTAAATCCCCACAGGAACAGCTACCTGGTGGAGGCATTGCATCAGCTTATAACCAAAAATGCAATAGAAATCGTTCAAAATCCAAACTCTTTAGGTTTCTTCAACCGCCTATTTCTAGTTCCAAAACCCAACAAAAAGTGGAGACCTAAACTGGATCTGAGCAAACTCAATCTTTTTCTCAAGGTGGAGAAATTCAAAATGGAAACCCCGGAAACCATCCGGACTTCCCTTCAACAAGGGGAGTGGGTCACCTCAATAGACTTCAAAGACGCCTACTTCCATATACCCATACACCAGAGGTCACGAAAATATCTCAGATTTCATGTCCAAGGTCAGACCTACCAGTTCAAAGCACTACCTTTTGGGCTCTCAACAGCTCCTATGGAGTTCACTGTAATAGCAAAAGAAGTAAAACTGATGGCTATAAGCAAGGGTATAAGAATCCACCAGTACCTAAACGATTGGTTGGTGAGAGCCAGCTCCCACCATCTTTGTCTTCAACACACCCAAAAGTTGGTCCAGATTTGTCAGGAGCTGGATTGGTTAGTGAATGTAGAGAAGTCAGAACTCGAACCCAAACAGGTCTTCGATTTTGTAGGCTATCAATTCGACCTCCAGTCCGGCCGGGTCCGACCTACTCTGGACCGGTGGCAAACCCTTCAGGGAAAGATACAGACCCTACTTTCACTGCCGGCCTGTCCGGTCCGGCAATTCATGTCCTTGATAGGCCTGTTAACAGCCACAGAAAAGCAGGTTCATCTAGGTCGACTGCCTATGAGGCCCATACAGTGGCATCTCAAAAACAATTGGCGGGTACCAGAATCTCTGGAGAAAATTATCCCATTACCCAGATCACTACACCCCCACTTAAGGTGGTGGCTGGAGGAAGACAATGTGCTCCAAGGGCAACCATTACACCCCTTAAAACATGCTCTGCAAATTTTTACAGACGCATCAAAAGAAGGTTGGGGCGCTCATTTAAACGAGCACACTGCAAGAGGTTCCTGGTCAGTGCCGGAAAGCAAGTTGCACATAAATTATCTGGAACTAAAAGCAGTCTTTCTAGCCTTAAGGGAGTTCCAGGACCTCTGTGTAAACAATATAGTGCTAGTGGCCACCGACAATACAACAGTGGTGGCTTACATAAACAAAGAAGGAGGCATGAGGTCAGGTCCACTCTGTGCCCTGCTATGGAGAATCCTGACCTGGTGTGCCAGGAAACAAGTGACACTGAAAGCCCGACACATCCCGGGTCGGCTGAACGTGGTAGCGGACAAGCTATCCAGATTAGGACAGACCATTCAAACGGAGTGGTCCCTCCTTCCGCAGGTATTCAAAGCAATATGCTGCAGGTGGCACCGGCCTCAAATAGACCTCTTTGCCACCAGATTCAACAACAAGCTACCTCGCTTTGTGTCACCCTGCCCAGACCCCCTGGCCTCAGCAGTAGATGCACTCAGCATACCATGGGAGGATCTGGATCCTTATGCTTCCCCCCAACAGCCATATTGGGCAAGGTAGTAGAGAAGTTGCAGGACTCCCAGTGCAGCAGAATCATTCTGATCGCCCCGGGGTGGCCAAACATGCCCTGGTTTTGGGACCTGGTAGTCATGTCCAGTCAAATTCCACTGAGCTTGCCCAAAGTGCCCAATCTGCTGACCCAGCCCTTCAGTCAGACTCCTCACAGGAATCTGACAAATCTAAATCTCCACGCTTGGCTCCTAGAGCCTCAGCAATCAAGGAGCACGGTTTCTCTGAGGCAGTGGCAGCAAGAATTGAAGCTCCTCAGAGAAAATCAACCAGATCAGTCTATGAAGCAAAATGGGCCATTTTTACAAAGTGGTGCCTCTCTAATAAGGTGGACTTCAGAGCACCACCTGTAAAATCAGTGTCTGATTTTCTTATGTACCTTTTTCAGGACAAAAAGTTTCAGCCCAGTACCATTGATGGTTACAGGTCTGCTATTGCAGATAAATTGGGGAATTCCTCCATTAATATCAGCAAGGATGACAATCTCACCCGTCTCCTGGATAGTTTCCACAGGGACAGACCCAGAGGCAGGAGGGGAATCCCTTCCTGGAACCTCTCCCTGGTTCTACACCAATTGACAAAAGCACCCTTTGAGCCAATTGGGGAGGCCTCCTTGAAGCATTTGACCTTCAAAACAGTCTTTTTGTTAGCCCTAGGGTCGGGCAAACGTAGAAGTGAGATACATGCTTGGCAGAACAGAAATATCAGGCACCAAGCAGACTGGTCAAAAGTGTCACTATTTCCTTCACCCAGCTTTTTGTCAAAGAATCAGTTGGCCAAGGAAGGTCCAGATAGTGTGGCTCCAGTGGTTATTCCAGCCCTGGCCCCAACACTGGATAGGTCCCTGAAGTCTGACAGATCCCTCTGCCCAATCAGAGCTTTGCGCTATTATTTGGACAGGACTTCAGATCTTAGGCAGAATAAGGAACTAGTCTTTGTTTCCTTTAAGAAAGGTTTCAACAAGGATATTTCCCCTGCCACCATCTCCTCGTGGATCAAACAGACTGTGATCCTATGTTATGAGCTCTCTGACCAGGCGGCCCACAAGTTGCACCAGGTCAAAGCCCATGATGTTAGGGCTTTTGCTGCCTCTAAGGCCTTCCAGGGGGGGGGGGGGGGGGGGGGGGTGCTCCTTAGAGCAGATCTTATCAGCCTGCCATTGGAAATCTCATAACACCTTCACACAGTTTTATTTGAAGGATGTTGCTTGGGCTGATTCAGAGCTCTACCACCTGGGTCCAGTTGTAGCTGCCCAACAGATCCACCAGTATCCCAGGACATAGAGGAGCCCTGGACCTATGTAAAGATTTGTACATATGTCAATAGTTTGTACATATAGTTAAGCAACATTCAAAAATGTTCTGACGGTTCAAAGCCGAATAACGGATAACCGAATGATGATACCCGACCATAGCCTTAAGGGTTCTTGATCCCAAGGTCTACCCAGGCTTGAAAGGGAAAAGTTTTAATTCTGGTCATGAGTTCACTGCTAGTCCGTAGTAACTTACCCGCCAACCAAGCGGTAGTTATTCAGCAATTGTCCATTGGATAGGATGTATTAACGCAATAAAATTGTAAATTAAGTAAATTAAATTTTTATAAGTTAATACCCTATCCAATGGACACACAAGACCCTCCCAGCCGACCCCGCTATCAGCTTACTAGGGGTCTAATAGGTTTAGACAACGAAAAAAGATGCTATGACATCACGCTGTCTGGACAGGAACTTCAAGGAAGTACGACACGCCACCTTGCGAGCACACACTGGGACCGGTACGCTTGTGAGGGCATTATGCACTCATATAAGGCGACTTTTTCTGTCGTTTGGCGGGCCGGTCTGCACCGACCGGATTAGCAATTGTCCATTGGATAGGGTATTAACTTATAAAAATTTAATTTACTTATTAAATTTGCAATTCTGTTAGAATGTCAATCTGGTTCCTAATTATTATCCAGATATTATCTTTCTTTTGATGTAATTTTATTGGAGTATTAATCTTATTCCCATTGGTATCATCCATGCTAAACTATTACTGTTGTGTGAATAGTTTATTGTATTAAACTATTTAATTGATGGATTTAGGTTTAATGTTACTCTCAACACATTATGTAGGTCATATCATGGCAGGAATGGGCAAAAGCAGTGCCTACTAGTGATCACAATTCTGCATTGAAAAGTATGGAGTACCTCTAGTGAACTTTTCAACTTTAAGTAAGGCTGGGAATCAGATCCAGAACCTGAGAAGTTGCAGATGCGTGTGTTACTCACTGGTCCAAAATGCCTCTCTGAAAACTACACTTTCTTTTCATCTTTAGAGTAAAAATGCAATGCACAGCTATGAGAAAATATAAAATGTGGATGACTGTGAACTTTATGAATGAACATAATCTTATTTATGTATTCTGATCTGATACTGCTTCATTGTCTTTTATTTTACTGATTCTAGATTCCATTGATGAAAAAATCTTGGAAGACATAAAAGGTTAGTCGCTTCACCTTTGAACTTTTACTGACAAGAACAATGTGCCTTTATTATTAAAGAGACCTGCTGTGTGTTACTTTTTTGTGTGCTGAAAATCATACAATGTATAGGTACTGACAAAAAATGAAAAAAAGAATATTATATTTTCAGTGAAGTGCTGCTTTGTCACAAGACTGGAGCGGGCCAAGAAGATCCAGGCTGTTAATCAAGGGAAACTATCAGAGACTGAGGTTTGTAGAGTAAGATGCATGAGATTTATCGCTGTGGCAATACCCTTGATTTCCAATAAATTACAGGACATTTTCATTAAATTGTCTTTTTGGTGAAAACTCCTAGATTACATTGTTTTAACAAATTACAGGAAAGTCCTTTCCAAGCTTACAGTTGGTTTTATAAGTTGTACTCGGCATCTATATCTATAGTGTTAGGTCTATACTGTGTAATACAAAATTGAATGATAATGTTTTAAAGATTTAATGCATGTAGAAGAAAGCAAAGAAGAATTCAGACAGGGCTTTCTTTAGGTGTACCTTGATGTATAATATTTACAAATAGGGAAAAAACAGTCACTTTAAAGGATCTTTAAAGGATAAACTTTCTTTTTCTTTTTGTTGTTACAAAGATAAACTTTCTTTTTCTTTTTGTTGTTTTGTTAGAATGTGATATTTAATAGAATTATGCTTGTTGAATGAGTAGCCAATTTTGAAACAGTTGTTATTTTGTGTACCATAGAATCTATCAACACAGGGATTAAGCACAATAGGTGTATATTAAAACCAATTGCTTCTGGCATGATTCGGCAGATACCCCTAATGGCCATCTTAACATGCTGTGCAGAAATTTACATTTTCATTTTTGTTCAAGAGGAAACTACACTGTCAGCTGAAACTGGAGTTTATGGCTGAATACCAGAATATATTATTTATTTTTTATTACTTATGTTCACTTTCTAATACTTTCTTTCACCTAGGCACCCGAGCCTCCACCACCAGTTGATTACCCCCTGGATGGAGGAAAGATTCTTCATATAAGTGGAAAAATCAGGTCAGTGCAAAGAATATATATGTTGTATTGAATATAGTTAGCTGTAGAATGTAAACCTGCAATAGCTAAACCATTCACTGGGTTAACTGTGAAATGTGTACATTCAGTAGGCAAATTCATGCCAGTGTATGAACCTGGCCTATGCCACTGTGGCCTAGTGGGTAACACACTTGTCTGGGAACTCAGAGGACGTGGGTTCAAACCCAGGTACAGGCAGATACATAGTGGCTCGGATGACCACTAAAAATGGCGGTCCTCCGTCATTGGGTCCTATCCCCAGTGGCAGGCTAAAGAACCTCAAGAATGTTGATAAATGGTCATCCTTGAGCCTCTATCTTCCAGTTAGGGGAATGTGAGGGGAATTTTGAGTCCTGTAGTATATGGAGATATTGCGCTGAGTATAAAACACAATACAACTTAGTTGATGGACATAACTTCAATGAGAAGATACTTTAAAAAATGTAATTTATTTTTGACAAATTCATAATAATTCACATCTATTGCTATTTAATTTATAAGTTATAAATAAACTGGTGTGATAAGTTGGTTATCTGCTGTTAGTTGCGTATTTATATATTATTGTATCCACCGGATTGGTTTAGCGTTTGCGTCGCCACCGTGCTTAGAGAGATTTTCGGCGTTAACGCTCTAAGAGGAAAGCTACACCAGCTAGGTTCACCAAATTTGCAGGATATCTTCATTGGGAGTAAGCTTCTCTGGGACTGAAAATAGCCTCATTCTGAAAAACAAGATGGCCGCCGCAGTCATTTCTTTGAAAATAATCTTCATTTTTCTACTGTCTGTTTCACATAGGTAGAAGGTTGAATCTTCACTAGGGGGTAAGCTTCTCTGGGACTGAATATAGCCTCATTCTGAAAAACAAGATGGCCGCCGCGGGCATTTCTTTGAAAATAATCTACATTTCTCTACTGTCTGTTTCTCATAGGTAGAAGGTTGAATCTCTTCATAGGTGATATGTATAACAGATATACATGTCCTCTACAACCTTGCAGACATTTGACCTTGAAGCTCTTAATTCAAGGTCATCCACGGAGTGCCGAAGTAACCCACATAGCGGACGTACTTTAAAAGTGCCTATATCTCCTTTATTATTGGTCCTAGAGGTTTGCAATGTGAACCAACCTATAGGAAATCATGTGCTGCGAATCTTCTGATGTTGTTAGATTTGACCTTGGACCCCTCCTTCAAGGTCAAACGAGGGTAGCCAAAGTTAAAAGTGCTTATACCTCGCTTATTATCAGTCCTAGAGGTTTAGGACGGTAAACCAACATATAGGAAATCATGGGCTGGGAATCTTCTTATGTGGACGGATTTGACCTTGGGCTCCTTGTTCAAGGTCAAACGAGGATAGCCAAACTTAAAAGTGCTTATAACAGGCTTATTATTGGTCCTAGAGGTTTGGAATGGTAAACCAACCTATAGGAAATCATGGGCTGGGAATCTTTTTGTGTGGTCAGATTTTACCTTGAACCCCTTGTTCAAGGTCAAACGAGGATAGCCAAACTTAAAAGTGCTTATAACGCACTTATTATTGGTCGTAGAGGTTTGGGATGGTAAGCCAACCCATAGGAAATCATGGGCTGGGAATCTTTTGGTGTGGTCGGATTTGACCTTGGGCTCCTCCTTCAAGGTCAAACGGGGATAGCCAAATTTCAAAGTGCTTATAACTCGCTTATTATTGGTCCTAGAGGTTTGGGATGGTAAACCAACATATAGGAAATCACGGGCTGGGAATCTTCTTATGTGGACGGATTTGACCTTGGGCTCCTCCTTCAAAGTCAAACGGGGATAGCCAAAGTTAAAAGTGCTTATAACTCGCTTATTATTGGTCCAAGAGGTTTGGGATGGTAAACCAACATATAGGAAATCATGGGCTGGGAATCTTTTGGTTTGATTAGATTTGACCTTGGGCCCCTTGTTCAAGGTCAAACGAGGATAGCAAACTTTAAAGTGCTTATAACGGGCTTATTATTGGTCCTAGAGGTTTGGGATGGTAAACCAACCCATAGGAAATCGTGGGCTGGGAATCTTTTGGTGTGGTGGGATTTGACCTTGGGCCCTCCTTCAAGGTCAAACAAGGATAGCCAAGGTTAAAAGTGCTTATAACTTGCTTATTATTGGTCCTAGAGGTTTGGGATGATAAACCAACCTATAGGAAATCATGGGCTGGGAATCTTTTGGTGTGTTCAGATTTGACCTCGGACCACTCCTTCAAGGTCAAACGAGGATAGCCAAAATTAAAAGTGCTTATAACTCGCTTATTATTGGTCCTAGAGGTTTGGGATGGTAAACCAACATATAGGAAATGATGGGCTGGAAATCTTTTGGTGTGCTTGGATTTGACCCTAGGGCCCTCTTTCAAGGTCAAATGAGGATAGCTGAACTTAAAAGTCCTTATAACTTGCTTATTATTGGTCCTAGAGGTTTGCAATGTGAAACCAACTTATAGGAAATCATGGGCTGGGAATCTTCTGATGTGTTCAGATTTGACCTTGCTCCCCTCCTTCAAGGTCAAACAAGGACAGCAGAACGTAAAAGTGCTTATAACTTGTTGATTATTGGTCCTAGAGTTTTGCAATGTGAAACCATCTTGCAGCATGTCATGGGCTAGGAATCTTCTGATGTCAATTTTGACCTTTGGCCCCTCCTTCAAGGTGAAAAGATCGTTTACTGGCTTTGGTGAGTTGTCTTTCCGGTGTATACAAATTTGCATCGGTTTTCAGATGTGTAGGTCTAGTTGAATCTATGCATTCCACAGCTCAGCCATTGAATGTACACATGCAGTGATTTGCCAATTGAATGTATTTCCGCATTCAGTACAAGATACAGTACAATCTCACTTATCTGAACCCTGTTTATCAGAAAATCCGGCTTAACCGAACTTTTCTGGTGTCTCCCATATTTCGGTTTTGTTGTCTACCGAGTCTGATGGCGATAATAAGTGATTTGAATAAAATCTTCATATTTACTTGGCTAGTAATCTTAAGAGCCATTACATGCATCTATTTAACACAGTTCCTTGATCTGACACCTTTTGTTTAATATAACACACAGTAACCATTCCATGCTGAGCCCTTTCTCAATGCCAGGTCTCACTGATTAAGTGTAATTAAGGCATCTTCTAAATTCAGAACAAAGGGGGACCCAGTGTTTGGGTGATCAGCTTGGTTTACAAAGTGAGGCATTGAATTAGGAATTAACCCCCCTGTACACAATAAAATGACAATATCCACTGAATTTGTTGTTATTGAAAAGGCAGTGTCTTTAATTAGTGGACATGGCGTTAGGAAATCAACAAAAAATGGTTCAGATGTCTTGTTCTAGATTATAGGCTAGAAAGAAAAAGCCTTCACAAATAAAGCCTGTAACTTTGCCTTTGATCATAACAATAGTGTGACGGCCCTTAAAACATTCATAATCCATTAATTAAATAAAAAGGCTGTCTGTTTGGCTGATAAAATATATTGTAAGTACATGTACAAAAAAACGAACTGAGATTTTGCACTGTTTTATTTAATAGGGGTTATAGCAAATAATTTTAAGCATTCATTTACAAAAACAAGTCATTAAATGAACTAATAAGGTGTATACATACATGTATTTAAAAAAAAAACAAGAAGTAAAACTTATAATTCTTGCAGATTTTCAGGATGACTAGATGTCCCTTTGATTCTCCTATAATTTCAATTTTAGAAATCTCCAAAAACTTGTATTTTTTTTGTTTCTACAGTCTTCATGGAAACTTGTGATTGATGCCTTTTAGTGGACTAATATAATGGATTATTTATTTAAAACCAGAATAACCTAGGTATTTGCATCTTTTATTTTATTTTTATGTCAGCTGGCTTGTCAGTCAGCTGACATTATGGCATCACTCGGCGGCGTCCGCGTATGCGTCCGTGTCTGCATCTGCATCCACGTGAACTTCTCCAAAACTACGAGGCCCAGAGACATTCTGTTTTTTTAAAAGATACCTTATCTATCGAGGATGAAAAATTGTTCAAGGCATGCAAATCTGTCTGTTCGTCTGTTTGCTAGAGCCATTACAAGGGAGGTACCCCCACCAAAAGTGTGAAAATTTCAACACTTTATCACAATTTTCTTATTGACTATTGTAGGGATTTCTTTCATATCTTGCATATATGTACTGGGCTACAAGTAGATTCCCTTGTGTGAGTATCAGACCAGGATCTGTCTAAATTTTTTTTATGAATTTTTAAAATAATTTTTAATGCATTAAAATTCATGAAATGATGCACTAAGTCACTTATTTTTTCATTGACTATTGCAGGGATTTCTCTCTTATCTTGCATATATGTACTGGGACACTAGTAGATTATCTTGTGTGAGTATTGGGCCTGGATAATGCATTAAAATTCAGGAAATCAGGCACTAAGTCACCTATAACTTGAAAATTATTGCATGTAGAGCATTTTGTTAAAATATGTTATTCAGCTACTTTTTACATAGCTACAACTAGGGCTGCAAGCGAGCCCGAAAATGCGCCTCGATTCCTCGTTTTATAAGAATCGACTCGGACTCGGTTACTCGCTTGATTATCGCCCACGAAATAAACTGCTTCATATTTTGACATACCATGCCTTATTAAATGGTTACAAAACACAAAACAGTAAAGAATTTTGATAATTTATTGAATTTTGGGGAAAAGACGCATTTATAATGCAAAATATAAGAAACTTTAACCATCTTTATATTGCGAGATTTGAGGCGTCTTCGAAATACGTTAGAATATAATGCCGTCTTATAAAACGTTGTTACACAAAGAACTAAAGTTTGCAAATAGTTAAAATATAAAATACTGAAATGGAAATGCCTTATATTAGTAAAATATATAAATATATTAATATATTTAAAGAAAAAAATTGAATTTTGTAGTAGATTTTACTTCTACGTTTAGTTGTTTTCGAAGACCCGGTTCACTTTTCTTGCCTCGAGTATTGAACTGAATCGTTTCGTTTCCGAGTAACCGAAGAATCGTTGCAGCCTTAGCTACAACATGGTGAGTAACTTGGGTGTCTATCCCAATAGCTAAGTGAGTAATGGCTACTTTCTGACTTTTCAGTACCTTCCATAATGAGTAAAATCACTTGTAACTTGAAAACTATTGCACTTAGAGAATTTTGTATAAATATATTATTCTGCTACTTTTGGGTCAGCTATAACATAGTAAAATTGCAGACCTGTAGCTCATTGTATAGCCGAGTAATAGCTACTTTGAGGTTATCACTGTTGAGTAAATTGGTTGTAACTTGAAAAGTATTGCATTTAGAGTATATTGTTTAAATATGTCATTCACCTACTTTTGGGTCAGCTATAACATAGTAAAGTTGCAGACCTGTAGCTCATTGCATAGCTGAGCAATAGCTGTTTTGAGGTTTTCTCTCTTGAGTAAATCAGTTGTAATTTGAATACTATTGCATTTAGAGTATTTTCTTTAAATATGTTGTTCACCTACTTTTGTGGTAGCTATAACATAGTGAAGTTGCAGACCTGTAGCTTATAGCATAGCTCAGCAATAGCTACTTTGAGGTTCTCATTGTTGAGTAAATTGGTTGTAACTTGAAAACCATTGCATTTAGAGAATTTTGTCTAAATATCTTATTCATCTTCTTTTGAATTAGCTATAACATAGTAAAATTGCAGATATGTAGCTCATACCATAGCTGAGTAATAGCTATTCTCAGGTTCTCACTGATGAGTTAATCAGTTGTAACTTGAAAACTATTGCATTTAAAGTATATAAATTTCTATAAATATGTTGTTCACCTACTTTTGGATCAGCTATAACATAATAAAATTGCAGATCTGTAGATCATGGCCTAGCTTAGCAATAGCTACTTTCAGGTTCTCGCTGTTGAGTAAATCAGTTGTACCATGAAAACTATTGCATTTACAGTATTTTGTTTAAATATGTTATTAACCTACTTTTGGGTCAGCTATAACATAGTAAAATTGCAGACCTGTAGCTCCTTGCATAACTGAGTAAAAGCTACTTTCAGGTTCTCACTGTTGAGTAAATCAGTTGTAACTTGAAAACTATTTCATTTAGAATATTTTGTTTAGCATATTTTGTAACATAGTGAAATTGTAGACCTGTAGCTCATTGCATAGCTGAGCAATACCAACTTTTAGGTTTTTACTGTTCAGTAAATCAGTTGTAACTTGAAAACTATTGCTTTTATTGCGCTACAATAGCTTACCATGTGGGACCGAGTGCTGTACTCAGATGGCCGCAAGGCATCATGGCCAACATCTAAGAAAAATAGACATTTATAGTTGGCCGTAGCCTCTGGTTGTCGTCTCGCGGTACACTCTCACATTCGTCTCCTTTTCTCGTTGGCCGCGTGATTTAGCAATACTTTATTTTAGAAGGAAGTTTCTTTTTTTTTTTTTTTTTTTTTTTTTACAAGGATATACTTGTCGTTGGATATGGAAACTACATCAGTTTCATAATTTTATTACATAGAATCATAATTCGGTGTCTTTGCATAGTTCAGATAAGTATTTTTAGCATATTTTACAACTGAAATCCACTTCCGGGTTCACATTGTAAAGAAACAGCGACTCGTTTATGTGGTTTCTAATACAGGATATATATATATATGCCTGTCAGTACAAATAAAATAAAATAAAATATTTAACCCCTATGTGCTTCATTATTGAACATTTTTAGGTTTTAAAAGTATATAAATTTAACCCAAACGAGTCCTTGTCAAGTGAAATTATCGGAAATAAGTTCCGTTTTTTTGTCGAGACAGCAATTTCTTGTAATGCACGTCTCGTGTAGGTAGTTTATATACAGGAATATATGCCTGTTGAATTCAAATAACATAAATTTCTTCATGGTTTATCCCTGTTCTTCAACAGTATTTGTCCATTTTAAGGGTAAAAATATGATATAAAGCACGAAACTAACTTGGGGAATCCTCGGGGAAACCCCTGTGATGACGTCACGTCTAGACAGCATGTGCTAAGAGACGCGTGTTTTTTACAGTACGTTTACCAATAAAATAAAATAAAATAAATAAAATTGAATAAATAAAATGAAATAAAATATTTTATCCCTTCTTTCCTGTATTATTGACCATTTAAAATGTTAATACTTAAATAAACAGGAATTGAATCCTTTCTCAATTCGTCTAGACAGTACGTGCTTCTTCAAACTAAGGTAACTTTGGTTTGGCCTTATTTTAATTCATCTAATTATATCCCCAGACGAAAGTCGGGGATATATTGGATTCAGGTCCGTCACGCCGCCGCCGCCGTAGAAATTTCCTTGTGGACGCGATAACTCAAAAACAAATTAGTATATTTTTTTCAAACTTGGTACACATGTTAAGGGTGCCCAAAGGAAGATCCCTATTTTAAGGTGACCTTAAACTCCCAGTAAAAAAGAACTTATGGCCACCTTAAGGTCAGAAATTGGACTTTTGGCCACTTAGAGCCCTGTAGGTCACAAACTATGATGCTCAGCTGGCTGAAATTTTACCTGACAACACATTAATATGTTCTTAGTACATGTGCCGAAAATCACGACTTTAAGTTGAGGAGAAAATTGTGTTTGAGGCCCATAAATACCCCCACTTAGGGATTTTTTGCTATACTTTTCATATATTTTGCCCTATAATTTGGAAGTGGTAATTCTGATGAGTCTCAAACTGCGCTAGGTATAACTTTGATATGTAATCCTTGTCTGTAGAAAATTTTAGGGCTGTAGGTTTACCCAAAGGGGTCGACTTAAGGTCTCAAAAGTGCCCACAGAGACCCAATTTATGCACTTTTTGCCACTTTCAAGCACTGTAGCTTTCAAACTATGTCTCTCATCTAAGTTAAATATCATCTGGGAATATATCTATGTGTTTTCTTATATGTGCCCCAACATTTAGGCCTTTAATAGACAGTTAACCTGTGTATCAGGACCATAAACACCCACCGAGTGACCCTTATAAGACATTTTTCACATCTTTTTCCCTGTAACTTGGAAATGGTAAGTCTGAGAAGTTTCAAACTGTATTAGATATATATTCTGTGTGTAATCTTAGTATGTAACAGATTTTAAGTCTGAAGCTTTAATTTTGAAGGTCAAATTGAGGTCTCTAAAAGGCTCCCAAAGACCCAATATTTGGACTTTTTGCTACTTTTAAGCCCTGTGACTGTCAAACTATGTGACTGATAGAGCTCAAATCCTATCTGGGAAGATATTAGTATGTTATTTATATATGTGCCAAAAATTAAGGCTTTAAGAAGACATTTAACCTGTGTATGAGGACCATAAATCCCCACCCGAGTGACCATTTTTAGACATTTTTCACATATTTTGCCCTGTAACTTGGAAATGGTAAGTCTAAGAAGTTTCAAACTGCATTAGATGCATATTCTATGTGTAATCTTAGTATGTGACAAATTTTAAGTCTGAAGCTTTAATTTGAAGGCCACATTTAGGTCTCTAGAAGGCCCCATAAAGACCCAGTATTTGGACTTTTTGCCAATTTTAAGGCCTGTGACTGTTAAACTATGTGACTGATAGAGCTGAAATCTCATCTGGGAATACATTATTATGTTCTTTTTACATGTGCCAAAAATCAAGGCTTCAAGTAGACATTTAACCTGTGTATGAGGACCTTAAACACCCACCTGAGTGACCCTTTTAAGACATTTTTCACATATTTTGCTCTGTAACTTGGAAATGGTAAGTCTGAGAAGTTTCAAACTTTATTAGATACATATTCTATGTGTAATCTTAGTATGTAACAAATTTTAAGTCTGAAGCTTTAATTTGAAAGCCACATCGAGATCTCTAAAAGGCCCACAGAGACCCAATATTTGGACTTTTTGCCACCTTTAAGCCCTGTGACTGTTAAACTATGTGATTGATGGAGCTGAAATCCCATCTGGGAATGCATTATTATGTCCTTTTTACATATGCCGAAAATCAAGGTTTTTAGTAGACATTTAACCTGTGTATGAGGGCCATAGACACTCGCCCAAGTGCCTTTTTGGACATTTTTTCCGTATTTTGCCCTGTTATTTGGAAATGCTTAGTGTGACAAGTCTTAAACTGTATTATATATAATTTTTGTTTGTTATGTATGTCCCCCAAAAAGTTTCAGATCTGTAGTTTAATTGCTAAGGTCTCTTTAACAATTGTAAAATGCCCACAGAAACCCAATTTATGGACATTATGCCACTTTAAAGCCCAGTAACTGTCAAACTATGTGGGTTATAGAGCTGAAATCTTTGAATTTTTAAAAGGAAATGCCTGTCTATTTAAATTTTGAATATTAATAATGTTATGGCTATCTTAGTCTTTTAAGAACTTATTTTTATGTGTTATACCTCTGCTTGCTGAGTTTTTAACTTTTTAAAATGAAACTGGTTAAACGCCGGTTAAACATATTCAAGTAGACAAAATGGACACTTTAAGTGAGCTTTAAGTCCCAATATTAATGAAATTATATCTGTATGTAGTAAAACTAGGGGATTTTTAACCCTCAACTAGCCCAGTTTTATTCAACTTGCCTCAGTTAATTTTGACACAGCTCCTACAGTTATGAACTCATTTCAGTTGATAATCACATACTTAAAATTCTCAATTCTTTTTGTATTTGAGTACCCCTTTTATATAGATTGTTTGTTTACCATTTATGCTGTAGCACTCCATCTCTTTGTAGTCCCAACCCACATCCCCCACCCGGATTCCCCCCACCCACCTCTGGGACCTCCAGCTATATTGAGTGACACTAAATAAACAAAGGTATTTAATGATATCAGATGAGAAACAAAGAACTCAATGGGGTTGCAGATCTTGTGTAATAGTGAGAGAGGTGTGGAGAAGGGGAGAGGGGTGGGGGGGGGGGGGAGGTGGTGGGCTTCATTACGTATAACACAAAGGGGAGTCAGAACTGAGATTGTGTCACATATTTAGGTTGCATATATATGGACCACATATATAGGTATAGAGGAAATGAATAACTGAAAACAATTTGCAAATTCTAAAAATAATATAATAAAATAATAATATAAATAATTTTTTTAAAATAATATTTTATTTGTGAACAAATATAGAAACAGATATGCGCTTTTGGGATTATGAATTTTAGAATGGACATTGAATCATCAATCATTTAAATACTTTGAAGGAAGATTGAAAAGTATGATGAGTTGAGTTAAAAATAATATTTTATTTGTCAACAAATATAGAAACAGATATGCTCTTTTGGGATTATTATTTTAGAATGGACATTCAATCATCAATCATTTAAATACTTTGAAAATAGGTTTAGAGTTATCATTGCAGGAAGATTGAAAATATAATTTGAGTTATGTATTCGGCGTCTGGGGATACACCATCTTCCTTGGGAAGATATAAACAGAGTAGATTGATGTGCTGAAGTTCATATAATAATGGGTAATTATGTTTTAAAAAATTCCCGATCAAAACCAGTGGCGTGAGTGATGACCTGTCTGGGGATATGTTGGCGCCGAGTGGGCCCAATCTAGTTTTATAATATAAGAAATATTATACTTGCTTTTCAGATTCTATGTTATTTAATAAAATTCTGTGTAATTATCGCTTTCCTTATCCCACAACTAGCCCTACCTGCAGTGAGGCGGGTGGGGCAGATGACCTTGTGTCACTCTTGATTTACATACGTAAATCCAGTTGTGTAGTTCTCTTCAAAGAACCCTTAAGGAAAGCTTACAAGGAAATTATAATATCCATCTTCTTTCTAGCCAGGGTGGATCAGATCCCTGCTTGAATCTGAAGCCAGATCCGATCTTAGTTCATCCGAGTTTTTAATTCAACCGAGAATCGGATGCATTATTCCCAACTTTTATCCACCCGAGTATGATTT
Organism: Sabellastarte sp. h YS-2021; assembly: GCA_964017235.1. Taxonomy (NCBI): domain Eukaryota; kingdom Metazoa; phylum Annelida; class Polychaeta; order Sabellida; family Sabellidae; genus Sabellastarte; species Sabellastarte sp. h YS-2021. Next base: position 148,120,203 of record OZ024928.1, read on the forward strand.
GATACTCGGATTTTCATTGCATCTAGATCCGATGCTCAGATATCAGATCCAAGGTTCGGATGTCTGCTACTCCCATCCTATGCTCGGATGATCGGATTTTACACTAAGTTCCAATGCTCAGATGATCTAATCTAAAAGCCGATGCTCGGATGATTGTATTTAGATCTCATCCTCGGATGATCAGATGTTAAATCTGATGTTCGGATGATGGTTCCAGATCAGAACTCTGAACAATCCTAACACAACTTGGACTAATAGTTCACAAGTCTGGCAGTAAATATTCCTTATGGGAGGCTTCGGTGCAAGCCCAAGTCCTCCAGCCCTTCTGTCCTGACTCTATTTTAGGGAAGTAGGTTGCCTGACTTCACCCTAACCATTTTCTGAGGACATTGAAACTTAGGCAGTTTTTGAACCTCCCTGCCCCCAGGGATTTTATGCCTAGATCCTCCACAGTCTGGACTCCGAATGATTTACCAGGCCAACAGGAACTTAGGCTGCTAATTTCCCTTAAAATGGAACAACCTTGTTTGGAACACAAATTACAAGTTTTGAAATTTTGTATCTCCCTAGGGGCCTCCTTGGGTAAGCCCCCTCCCCCTTCTGGTCATCAAGAGTTGAGCTTCAGGCTGCTCTTCACTAGGTTCCCCTGAATACAACCTGGTTATGGATATTTGTTAAGACAGTAGCAAGGCTACTACCAGACAGGTCAAACTCAATTTCATGGTGCATATAAGTAGTCAGAAGGGGTATGGTGAATTCAGGTGAGATACTGGATCTTTACATCTTAAAGTTCCCCATTCACATCTTGTTTCGGAGGGACAGGAGTTCCTCATCAAGGCACCTGTAATAACACTCAGGGTTTAGGCCCTATTAATCAGCCCTTTCCATTCCCCACAATCTAGAGGCTCCTACAGGAACCACCCCAATGGGGGTCATTCCATTCCAAGCAGTATCCATCGTTTTCCCCAGGTAGGGGGAAATCGAGTAACAGAGGCTCCAAGGTCGTTTTCGACCCCACTCCAGGGGACGAGGGCATGAAAACCTTTCCCCAATGACTCCTCCAAAGCCTGCCTCAGTCCACCAGTAGGAGGTCGCCTCCGTTCTTTCAGAAAAGACTGGCAAACAAATCCTGTCATTCTTTTCAAATCCAGGTCCGGTCAGATCCCTCTGATTCAGTCAGAATACAAGGCCCTTCAAAAGACCAAGCTCTGGCCTCTTGTATCCAGTCTCTTCTGTTAAAGAACGTAATAGAAAGGGTGGGAAAAGGTAAAATCTCTCGGGTTTTACAGTCGCCTGTTTTCTAATCCCCAAGCCTCACCTTAAGGTGGAGGCCAGTAATAGACTTAAGCAGGCTCAACACTTTTCTACACAAGTCCATCAGGACCTCCCTGACTCCAGGGGAATGGGTATCGTTGATAGACCTATCGCACACTTACCTTTTTGCCTCCCCATCCACCCGAACTCAAGGAAACAACTAAGGTTTTGCCTCAGGTCACAGGTGTTCCAGTTCACCTCCCTTCATTTCGGTCTAGCCACAGCCCCCCAGGTCTTTACAATGATTGTAAAGGATGGGAAGCTAATGGCCCTCTCTAGAGGACTCAGACTTCACCTATACCTGGTCGACTGGCTGATCAGGTCCCAGTCTCAGGAGGAAGCCCAAGTGAACACTCAGGCAGTGGTAGACCTAACCCAGTCCTTGGGGTGGATCATAAATCGGAAAAAATCAGAACTGAAACCTACTCAGGTGTTTTTCGTTTGTGGGCTACGAATACCATCTAGATTCAGCCCTTGTAAAACCCACTCAAGAGAGATGGCTCAACTTCAGGATTTGATCCTACTACTCGAGTCAAAACTTATTTTGACTTCAAGATGTTTGATGTCGCTAATTGGGTTGCTTGCCTCAATGGAGAAGATGGTCCCGGAGGGACGCCTTCACATGAGGCCCTTTCAGTTTCATCTCAAGGAGCACTAGAGATATCCTCAGTTGCTGGACAGCCTCCTTCCTTGGACGGAAGCCATTGCAGCACACTTAGACCGGTGGCAAAATCCCTCAAAGTGATGAAAGGTGCAGACCTTCATCCCAAGACCACAGTATCCAACTCTTTACAGACGCCTCAACGAAGGTTGGGGCGCTCACTTAGATCAAGTTCTACAAGGGTCTGTGGTCAGACCGGGAAAAAAGGCTACACATAAACGTCCTAGAATTGAAGGCGGTTTCCCTGGCCCTTCGAAGCTTCAAGGACCAGTGCCAGAACCAAACAGCGCTAGTTGCAACGGACAACTCAACAGTGGTAACCTACTCAAACAAGGAGGAACTCACTCAGCAGAGATGTGTGCTCTCCTGTGGAACATCATGACCTGGTGCCATCACTATCACATAACATTGAAAGCCAGACACATTCCAGGGTGTCTGAATGTGATGGCCGACATTCTGTCCAGGTCGAACTAAGGGCATTCAACAGAATGGCCACTTAATTGCCACTCATCTGAACCACAACCTTCCACTGTACGTATCTCCTGTCCCAGACCCAAATGCTTGGGACATAGATGTTCTGAACATAAACTGGACGGCCCTCACTGCCTATGTTTACCCTCCGACGGCTCTCCTTCACAGGGTGATCCAAAATCAGGCAATGCTATTGCCTGACCATCGTAATAGCCCCAGGCTGGCCAGGGATGCCCTGGTTTTGGGACCTAGTGTAGCTCTCAACAGAGATCCCACTGCAACTCCCGGTGTCAACAACTTTTCTCAAACAGTCCCACAATCATCTCAACCTCCATGCTTGGTGTCTAGGAGTGGACAGCTCCAAGAAGAAGGCTTGTCTGTGAAGGTGGCAGAGAGAATTGCTGCCCCTCAGAGGTCATCAACAAGGACCATCTACAAGTCCAAGTGGACTCTATTTCAGAAATGGTCCAGAGAAAATTCAGTGGATTTCTCCACTCCATCTGTGAAACAAATCTCAGATTTTTTCATGTACCTGTACCAAGATCTAAACAGGCGCCCCTCGACCATCGTTGGTTACAGGACGGCCATTGTTGACACGTTTGGCCCAGCGGGCCACCATATTGCACAAAGTTCAGACCTTCACAGGTTACTCTCCAGTTTTCACAGGGATCGTCCCAAAAGTTCCAGGAATCTTCCAAAATGGAACCTCTCTGTTGTTCTCAATGAGCTCACAAAAGCACCCTTTGAGCCTATGAAAGACACAGACCTCGAACATCTTACTTCCAAAACTGCTTTCTTGCTAGCTTTAGCCTCCGGCAAGCACAGCGGAATCCATGCCTGGGTTGCAAACAAGTATCTAATCTAGGCCAATGGGAAAAGGTTGCCTTGTTCCCTTCTTCTGATTTTATAGCCAAAAACCAACTAGCAAGAGAAGGTTCACAAAGTGTGTCTCCGGTGACTATTCCTGCTCTAACTACCATTGTAGACAGACAATTCAAAGAATACAGGACCTTGCGTCCCGTGCGGGCCCTGAGGTACTATTTGGACCGAACCAAAGACCTGAGAGGGTCTTGATCCCTCCCTTTCATCTCCTTCAAGAAAGGACACACCTCAGACATCAGGCCCGCTACTCTTTCTTCTTGGTTGAAACAAACCATTCTACTTTGTTATAAACAAGCAGACCAACAAGCCTTGGACTTGGTCCAAGAATTAAGCGCATGACATTTGGGCCTTTGCTGCCTCTAAGGCCTTTTTATGGTGGGGTATCGGTGGACCAAATCATGTAAGCCTGTCACTGGAAAACTCACAACACATTTCCAAAATTTTTTCCTAAAAGACCTTACTTGGTCAGACAACAACAACAATATGTTTCTGGGACCAGTGGTGGCGGCACAACAAGTCCTAGATCCTTCCCCTCAGATCAGTCATCCTCGGAAAGAAAGAAAGGGGGGGGGGGGGGGGGCACATCCGCTACAGCCAAGTCTTCAGGAGTCTAATCCTAGGATCTAGGTATAGGTTTACCTTTCAAGATGTTACGGCAACTTATGGGTAAGGTCATTTTGTATTTTCAGTTTATCAAGTATAAGATGTATTAAGGACTTATCAAGGTTGTCATTAATCTCATGTTCGGTGGCAAAAAATTTATGAGAATTCCAACCAGTGGGCTGGTTTTTCACTCGTGGATGGTCCCTCAGGACCCTTACACTCCTTAAGTGAGCATGTCTGCACTTCTCTCCTACAATCAAAATATCTTGACAGTTTTAGCACTGTCATCCATTCTATTCAGGTTTTTGGCTCTTTACAGGCCCGGTCTTCGGGATTGGGGCACTGTAAACGGGACTCAGACTGGTATTTCAAACATTCATTCTATCTATTACTTCAAAATCTAAGAAAAATTGACATATCTTCCAGTCTCAGCTGTAATCCCTCCACCGAGCGGTTGGATTCAGCATTCAGTCCCACATGGTAAGCTATTGTAGCGCAATAAAATTGAAAATTTTAATTACTTAAATGTAGCTTTTATAAGCTACAAGCTTACCATGTGGGACTGAGAAGAGTCCCACCCTTCCTCCCCGCTGTATTAAAGCTGAGGGGGTATGGTTTAACATTGCAACGAGAAAAGGAGACAAATGTGAGAGTGTACCGCAAGACGACAACCAGAGGCTACGGCCAACTATAAATGTCTATTTTTCTTAGACGTTGGCCATGATGCCTTGCGGCCATCCGAGTACAGCATTCAGTCCCACATGGTAAGCTTGTAGCTTATAAAAGCTACATTTAAGTAATTAAAATTTTCAAATTTAAAGTATTTCTTTAACTATGTTATTGACTTACTTTTGTGTGAGCTATACCATATTAAAAATACGGCCCTTTAACTGATTGCATAGCTGAGCAAAAGCTATTATGAGATTGTCAGTAAATCAGTTGTAACTAGAAAACTATTGCATTTACACTTTTTTCTTTAAATATGTTTTAACTAGTGCTGGGATCATCGGCGATTTTTGCAGATCGAGGATCATTTGTTAGAAACGAGTTGAACTCGAGTTGGACTCGAGTAAATATACAAAAATAAAAATAAAATAAGAAAAATCCAAATATTATTACATTTGTGTTAAGTACCTTTTTATTGCAAGAAAAAATATTTTTTTGCCATTTAAAGTGTACAGGTATGTATGTGCACCTCATGGAACAGCCACGCAGCTAAGGCTAATATTAAAATGGCCATTATTTATTGAGTTTTAAGTTTTGATGGTTTGATTAGTTCCAAAAATGTCCCTTTGAGACAAGGTAAGTATATCATTATTTATTTTGTGAAATATCGCTCACCGAGTTACGACTCGAGTTACAGTCAACTCGTCCCAGCACTAGTTTTAACCTACTTTTTACACCTAAACAGTTACCTTGTTACTTCTGAATACCATTTGCAGGGCACAACTTTTGAGTCCTTTTCTTCCGTCACTTCTACTCTGAAACTCAAAACACACATCTGACCCAGAGCCCGTTCACGGGCACTGGTCGCTTGTTATGTAGATATAAGCAATATTGACAAAATCACTCTATTATCGACCATTGGTGTTACTGCTAATGCATGTAGAGCTCACTCCAGGCTATCTGAACCTGGTGTTACTGCTAATGCATGTAGAGCTCACTCCAGGCTATCTGAACCTCCCGATTATCCGAACTTCAGTGATGTCTCCCAAGAGGTTCGGATAATCGAGAGTCTACTGTATATGCTGGTTAGATAGTGCTAGCATGCGTCAATACTGATATGTGGATCAATAATGACTGTAGGTTTTAATCTGTATACGGGAAATGACAATAGAGAAATTACTGAACAATTGTAATAATGTGAGTCTGGTATTTGTAACAATGAAGCATCAAAATATCCTCAGTTCATAGGGTATATGATATATGTTGAGAACATAATGTTTCAAGCTTGAAAAATATAACATTGTTTCATAATAAAATTTGAATTAATATATATGCAAAAGTAGTTTTGAAGTTTCATATTAACATGGAATATTCGTTCCCATACCAACATCCACTAACTTTACAGTGTTTTATGGCACATTTCAGAGAAAATACGTGTGAGGTTTTGTTTGAACAAGACAACGATGAGAAGTCAGTGGCAACACTGATCATTGATTCAATATTGAAGGTACTGTAGCTTCAGACTAAGTTTACTGATAAAGTAACCCAATTAAAGATGTTATTATATCCCCAGACAAAAGTCGGCGATATATTGGATTCAGGTCCGTTGCCGTAGAAATTTCCTTGTGTACGCGATAACTCAAAAACAGATTAGTATTTTTTTTTCCAAATTGGTACACATGTTAAGGGTGCCCAAAGGAAGATCCCTATTTTAAGGTGACCTTAAACCCCCAATAATAAAGAATTTATGGCCACCTTAAGGTCAGAAATTTGACTTTTGGCCACTTAGAGCTCTCTAGGTCACAAACTGTGAGGCTCATCTGGCTAAAATTTTACCTGAGAACACATTAATATATTCTTAGTACATGTGGCAAGAATTAAGACTTTAAGTTGAGGAGAAAATTGTGTTTGAGGGCCATAAAAACCCCACTTAGGGATTTTTTCTTACATTTTCACATATTTTTCCCTATAATTTGGAAGTGGTAATTCTGATGAGTTTCAAACTGCACTAGGTATAACTTTCATATGTAATACTTGTCTGTGAAAAATTTAAAGGCTGTAGGTTTACCTATAAGGGGGCGACTTAAGGTCTCAAAAGTGCCCACAGAGACCCAATTTATGCACTTTTTGCCACTTTCAAGCATTGTAGCTTTCAAACTATGTCTCTCACCTAAGTTAAATATAATATATCGATATATTTTCTTATATGTGCCCCAAAATTTAGGCCTTTAATAGACATTTAACCTGTGTATGACGACCATAAACACCCACCCGAGTGACCCTTATAAGACATTTTTCACATATTTTGCCCTGTAACTTGGAAGTGGTAAGTCGGAGAAGTTTCAAACTGTATTGGATATACATTCTATGTGTAGCCTTTGATGGTGAAAGATTTTAAGTCTGAAGCTTTGATTTGAAGGTCACATTGAGGTCTCTAAAAGGCCCACAGAGACCTAATATTTTGCCTTTTTGCCACTTTAAAGCCCTGTGACTGTTAAACTATGTGACTGATAGGGCTGAAATCTCATCTGGGAATATATTATTATGTTCTTTTTACGTGTGCCAAAAATAAAGGCTTTAAATAGACATTTTATTACGCTACAATAGCTTACCATGTGGGACTTAATGCTGTTCTCGGGTTGCCACACCCGGGGCCAACGTCTTAGAAAAAAAGACAGTTCTTGTTAGCCACCGGATATACTGCTAGCTGTCATCACGTGATAACCTCTGACCTCTCGCCCTACTTTCTCGCTGGCCACGTGAATTAGCAATACCTTATTTTACAAGGGATATTATTTCATTTTTACAAGGATATATTTGTTGTTGGATATGGAAACTACACCAGTTTCTTTATTTTATTGCATAGAATCACAATTCAATGGCTTTTCGTAGTTCAGATAAGTATCTTTACTATATTTGCCAACTGAAGTCCACTTCCGGATTCACGTAAAGCAATAGCGACTCGTTTATGTGGTTTCTAATACAGGATATATATATATATGCCTGTCAGTAAATAAAATAAAATAAAATATTTGAGCCCTATCTGCTTCATTATTGGACCCCCTTTTAGGGTTTAAATATATATAAATGTAACACAAACGAGTCCTGGTCGAGTAAAATCTTCGGAAACAACTTCCGTTTTATTGTCGAGACAGCAATTTCTTGTAATTCACGTCTCGTCTAGGTAGCTTATATACAGGAATATATGCCTGTTAAACTCAAATAAAATAAATTTTAGAAGGGTTTACCCCCGTTTCTTCTATTCTATTGGTGCATTTTAAGGGTTAAAATATGATATAAAGCACGAAACTAACTTGGGGGAATCCTCGGGGAAACCCCTGTGATGACGTCACGTCTAGACAACATGTGCTGAGAGACGCGTGTTTCTTACAGTACGTTTATCAATTAAATAAATAAATAAATTTATAAATAAATGAAATAAAACATTTTATCCCTTCTTTCCTGTATTATTGTCATTTAAAATGTTAATACTTAAATAAACAGGAATAGAATCCTCAAATCGTCTAGACTACATGTTTCTTCAAACTAAGGTAACCTTGGTTACCATTATTTTAATCATATTTTAATTCATCCAGTTTTATAATATAAGAAATATTATACTTGTTTTTTAGATTCTATGTTATTTAATTAAATTCTTTGTAATTACTGCTTTTCTTATCTTACAACTAGCCCTACCTGCAGTGAGGCGGGTGGGGCAGGTGACCTTGTGTCACTGTTGATTTACCTACGTAAATCCAGTTGTGTAGTTCCTTCAAGAAGGAAAGGCAAGCTTACATGGAAGCTTACTTTTAAGGAAAGCTTACATAGAAATTATAATATCCAACTTCTTCTCCAGGGTGGATCAGATCCCTGCTTGAATCTGAAGCCAGATAAGATCTTAGTTCATCCGAGATTTTAATGCACCCGAGAATCGGATGCAGTATTTTCATTGCATCTCTCGGATCATCTAATCTAAAATCCAATGCTCGGTTGATTGTATGTAGATCTGATCCTCGGATGATCGGATCATCTAACCTGATGTTCGGATGATGATTCCAGATCAGAACACTGAACAATCCTCACACACAAAAAAAACAAAAAAAAAGACAAAAAAACTTGGGACTAATAGTTCACCAGCCTGGCAGTAAATCTCACTTATTGGAGGCTTGAGTCCAAGTCCTCAAGCCCAAGAGGGCTTCTAAACAAGGTCCTTCATTCAGTCCTGGCTCTGTATTTTTAGGGAAGTAGGTTGCCTGACTTCACCCTAACCATTTTTGAGGACATTGAAACTTAGGCAGTTTTTTGAACCTCCCTTCCCCCAGGGAATTTATGCCTAGATCCTCCACAGTCTGGACTCTGAATGATTTACTAGACCAACAGGAACTTGGGCTGTTAAAGTCCTTAAAGTGGAACAACCTTGTTTTAAACACAAGTTTTCAAATCTGTATCTCCCTAGGGGCCTCCTTGGGTAAGCCCCTCCTCCCTTCTGGTCAGCTAGAGTTGAGCTTTAGGCTGCTCTCCACTAGGTTCTCCTCAATACAACCTGGTTATGGATATATGTTAAGACAGTAGCAAGGCTACCTCCAGACAGGTCAAACTCAATTTCATGGTGCATATAAGTAGTCAGAAGGGGTATGGTGAATTCAGGTGAGATACTGGATCTTTAGATCTTAAAGTTTCCATTCACACTACTTTAGGAGGGACAGGAGTCCCTTATCAAGGCACCTGTAATAACACTTAGGGTTTAGGCCCTATTAATCAACCCTTTCCAATTCCCCACATCTAGAGGCTCCTACAGGAACCACCCCAATGGGGGTCATTCCATCCCTAGCAGTATCCATCGTTTTCCCCAGGCAGGGGGAAATTGAGTAGCCGAGGCTCCAAGGTCTTTCGACCCACTCCAGGGGACGAGGGCATAAAAACCCTTTCCCCCAATGACTCCTCCAGCCTCACTCAGTCCACCAGTAGGAGTTCTCCGTTCTTTCAGATAAGACTGGTAAACAAATCCTGTCATTCTTTTCAATCCAAGTCCAGTCAGACTCCTGACCCGCTCAGAATACAAGGCCCTTCAAAGACCAAGTCCTGGCCTCTGTATCCAGTCTCTTCTGTCAAAGAACGCAATAGAAAGGGTGGAAAATGTAAAATCTCTCGGGTTTTACAGTCGCCTGTTCCTAGTACCAAGCCTCACCTAAGGTGGAGGCCAGTCATAGACCTAAACAGGCTCAACACTTTTCTACACGTAGAAAAGTTCAAAATGGAAACTCCAGAGTCCATCAGGACCTCCCTGATTCCAGGGGAGTGGGTATCGTCGATAGATCTGTCGGACACTTACCCACACATCCCCATCCATCCAAACTCAAGGAAATACCTAAGGTTTTGCTACAAGTCACAGGTGTTCCAATTCACCTCCCTCCCATTCGGACTAGCCACAGCCCCCCCCCCCCCCCCCCCCCCCCCCTCTCGCCCTACTTTCTCGTTGGCCACGCGAATTAGCAATGCTTTATTTTGCAAGGAATATTATTTCATTTTTACAAGGATATACTTATTGTTGGATATGGAAACTACACCAGTTTCTTTATTTTATTGCATAGAATCACAATTCGATGCCTTTTCATAGTTCAGATAAGTATCTTTACTATATTTTACAACTGAAGTCCACTTCCGGATTCACGTAAAGCAATGGCGACTCGTTATGGGGTTTCTTGAATCTTGAATCTAATACAGGATATTTATATATGCCTGTCAGTAAAATAAAATAAAACAAAATATTTAAGCCCTATCTGCTTCATTATTGGACCCCTTTTAGGGTTTAAAAGTGTATAAATGTAACACAAACGAGTCCTGGCCGAGTAAAATCTCCAAAAACAACTTCCGTTTTATTGTCGAGACAGCATTTTCTTGTAATGCGCGTCTCGCGTTGGTAGTTTTTATACAGGAATATATGCCTGTTGAAATCAAATTAAATAGATTTTGCAAGGGTTTACCCCCGTTCTTTTACTCTATTGGTCCATTTTAAGGGTTAAAATATGATATAAAGCACGATTCTAACTGGGGGAATCCTCGGGGAAACCCCTGTGATGACGTCACGTCTAGACCGCATGTGCTGAGAGATGCGGGTTTCTTACAGTACGTTTATAAATATAAATAAAATAAAATAATATATTTTATCCCTTCTTCCCTGTATTATTGACCATTTATAAGGTTAATACTTAAATAAACAGGAATATAATCCTTCATCTAATCGTCTTAGACATTACGTGTCTCTTTAGGCTATAAGGTAACCTTGGTTACCCATTATTTTAATTATATTTTAATTCATCCAGTTTTAAATTATAATTACTTGTTTTTTAGATTCTATGTTATTTAATAAAATTCTGTGTAATTTCTGCTTTCATTATCTCACAACTAGCCCTACCTGCAGTGAGGCGGGTGGGGCAGGTGACCTTGTGTCACAGTTGATTTACTTACGTAAATCTAGTTGTGTAGTTCCTTCGAAGAAGGAAAGGCAAAGCTTCCTTGGAAGCTTACCTTAAGGAAAGCTTACATAGAAATTATAATATCCAACTTCTTTCTCCAGGGTGGATCAGATCCCTGCTTAAATTCAGATAAGATCTTAGTTCATCCGAGATTTTTAATGCATCCGAGAATCGGATGCAGTATTCTCAACTTCTATTCAACCCACTGTATGATTTGATACTCGGTTTTCATTGCATCTCTCGGATCATCTGAAATCTAATGCTTGGTGGATTGTATGTAGATCTGATCCTCGGATGATCGGATCATCTACTCTGATGTTCGGATGTTGATTCCAGATCAGAACACTAACAATCCTCACACACACACACACAAAAAAAAAAAAAAATAAATAAATAAAACTTGGAGTAATAGTTCACCTCCCTCCCATTCGGACTAGCCACAGCCCCCCCCCCCCCCCCCCCCCCCCCCCGGTCTTCACCAATACCTGGACGACTGGCTGATCAGGTCCCAGTCTCAGGAGGAAGCCCAAGTGAACACATAGGCAGTGGTAGACCTAACTCAGTCTTTGGGGTGGATAATAAATCAGGAAAAATCAGAACTGAAACCTACTCAGGTGTTTTTTCGTTCATGGAATACGAATACCACCTAAATTCAGCCCTTGTAAAACCCACTCAAGAGAGATGGCTCAAACTTCAGGATTTGATCCTACTACTCAAGTCAAAACGTGTTTTGACTGCAAGATGTTTGATGTCTCTAATTGGGTTGCTAACCTCAATGGAGAAAATGGTCCCGGAGGGACGCCTTCACATGAGGCCCTTTCAGTTTCATCTCAAGGAGCACTGGAGATATCCTCAGTCGCTGGACAACCTCCTTCCTTGGACAGAAGCCATTGCAGCCCACCTAGATTGGTGGCAAAATCCCTCAAACGTGATGAAAGGTGCAGACCTTCATCCCAAAGACCACAGTATCCAACTCTTTACCGACGAATCAAAAAAAAAAAAAAAAAAAAAAAGGTTGGGGCACTCACTTAGACCAAAATTCCACAAAGGGTCTGTGGTCAGATCGGGAAAAAAGGCTACACATATATGTCCGAGAATTGAAGGCGGTCTCCCTGGCCCTTCGAGACTTCAAGGACCAGTGCCAGAATCAAAGTGTTAGTTGCGACGGACAACTCAACAGTGGTAGCCTACATCAATAACAAGGAGGAACACACTCAGCAGAGATGTGCGCTCTCCTGTGGAAGATCATGACCTGGGGCCATCACTACCTCATAACATTGAAAGCCAGGCACGTTCTAGGGTGCCTGAATGTGATGGCCGACCTACTGTCCAGGTCCAACCAAGTGCAGTCAACAGAATGGTCTCTGCACCCACAGGTGTTCAAACAGATCTTCCAGAAGTGGTCCACACCTCATGTAGACTTATTTGCCACTCACCTGAACCACAAGCTGCCACTGTACGTGTCTCCTATCCCAGACCCAAGGGCCTGGGACATAGATGCTCTAAACATAAACTGGACCAACCTCACGGCCTATGCGTACCCTCCTACGGCTCCTTCACAAGGTGATCCAAAAGATCAGGCAATGTTATTGCCTGATCATCGTAATAGCCCCAGGCTGTCCAGGGATGCCCTGGTCTTGGGACCTAGTGCAGCTCTCAACAGAGATCCCACTACAACTCCCAGTGTCAACGACCCTACTCAAACAGTCCCACAGGTATGTGTTCCACAACAACCCCCAGCACCTGAACCTCCACGCCTGGTGTCTAGGAGCGGACAACTCCAAGAACAAGGCTTCTCTGTGGAGGTGGCAGAGAGAATTGCTGCCCCTCAGCCGTCTTCAACAAGGACCATCTACAAGTCAAAGTGGGCCCTATTTGAAGAATGGTGCAGAAAAAATTCGGTGGATTTCTCCACTCCATCTGTGTAACAAATCTCAGATTTTTTCATGTACCTGTACCAAGACCTAAACAGGCGCCCCTCGACCTTTCATGGTTACAGGACTGCAATCGTTGACACTTTGGGCCCAACGGCCCAACAAGTTGCACACAATGCAGACCTTCATAGGTTACTCTCCAGTTTTCACAGGGATCGTCCCAAAGTTCCAGAAATTTACCCAAGTGGAACCTTTCTGTTGTCCTCAACGAGCTCACAAAAGCACCATTTGAGCCCATGAAAGACACAGACCTCAAACATCTTACTCTAAAAACTGCTTTCTTGCTAGCTTTGGCCTCCGGCAAGCGCCGCAGCGAAATCCATGCCTGGGTCGCAAACAAGTATCTAATCTAGGCCAATGGGAAAAGGTTGCCTTGTTCCCTTCTTCTGATTTCATAGCCAAAAACCAACTAGCAAGAGAAGGTTCTGAAAATGTATCTCCGGTGACTATTCCTGCTTTGACTACCATTGTAGATAGACAATTTAAAGAAGACAGGACCCTGTGTCCCGTGCAGGCCCTGAGGTTTTATTTGGACCGAACAAAAGACCTGAGAGGGTCTCGTTCTCTCCTTTTCATCTCCTTTAAGAAAGGACATACCTCAGACATCAGACCCGCTACTCTCTCTTCATGGTTGAAACAAACCATCCTACTTTGTTACAAACAAGCAGATCAACAAGCCTTGGACTTGGTCCAAGTCAAAGCGCATGACATACAGGCCTTCGCGGCCTCTAAGGCCCTTTACGGTGGGGTATCGGTGGACCAAATCATGCAAGCCTGTCACTGGAAAGCTCACAACACATTTACAAATTTTTACCTAAAAGACCTTACTTGGTCGGACACCGACAACAATATGTATCTGGGACCGTAGTGGTGACACAACAAGTCCTAGATCCTCCCCTCAGACCAGTTGTCCTCGGAAAGAAAAAGGGGGGGGGGGGGGGCACATCCGCTACAACCAAGTCTTCAGGAGTCTCTCCCAGGATCTAGGTATTCCTTTACCTTCAAGATGTTACGGGTAGTCATTTTTGTTTTTCAGTTATCAAGTAACTTCTATTAAGGACTTATTTAGTTGTCATTAATCTCATATTCAGGTTGCAAAAATTTATGAGATATCCAACCATGGGTTGGTCAGTCACTAGTGAAGGGCCCTCAGGGACCCTTAGACCTCGAAGTGAGCACTGCTGCACTTCCGTCCTACAATCAAACATCTAGACAGTTTCAGCACTGTCTCTCATTTTATTTAGGTCTTTGGCTCATTACAGGCCCGGTCTTCGGGATCGGGGCACTGTAAATGGGACTCAGACTGGTATTTCTGGCACTATTCTATACATATTAATTCAAAATCTTAGAAAAAATGACATATCTTCCAGTCTCAGCTGTAATCCCGCCACCGGGCGATTGAATTCAGCATTAAGTCCCACATGGTAAGCTATTGTAGCGTAATAAAATTGTAAATTTTAATTACTTAAATGTAGCTTTTATAAGCTACAAGCTTACCATGTGGGACTTAGAAGAGTCCCACCCTGCCTCCCCGCTGTTTACAGCTGAGGGGTAGGTTTTAGAAAATTTCAACGAGAAAGTAGGGCGAGAGGTCAGAGGTTATCACGTGACGACAGCTAGCAGTATATCCGGTGGCTAACAAGAACTGTCTTTTTTTCTAAGACGTTGGCCCCGGGTGTGGCAACCCGAGAACAGCATTAAGTCCCACATGGTAAGCTTGTAGCTTATAAAAGCTACATTTAAGTAATTAAAATTTACAATTTAACCTGTGTATGAGGACCATAAACACCCACCCCAGTGACCCTTTTCAGACATTTTTCACATATTTTGCCCTGTAACTTGGAATGGTAAGTCTGAGAAGTTTCAAACTGTATTAGATATACATTCTATGTATAATCTTTGATTGTGAAAGATTTTAAGTCTGAAGCTTCAATTTGAAGGTCACATTGAGGTCTCTAAAAGGCCCACAGAGAGCCAGTTTTTATTACGCTACAATAGCTTACCATGTGGGACTTAATGCTGTTCTCGGGTTGCCACACCCGGGGCCAACGTCTTAGAAAAAAAGACAGTTCTTGTTAGCCACCGGATACACTGCTAGTTGTCGTCACGTGATAACCTCTGACCTCTCGCCCTACTTTCTCGTTGGCCACGCGAATTAGCAATGCTTTATTTTGCAAGGAATATTATTTCATTTTTACAAGGATATACTTATTGTTGGATATGGAAACTACACCAGTTTCTTTATTTTATTGCATAGAATCACAATTCGATGCCTTTTCATAGTTCAGATAAGTATCTTTACTATATTTTACAACTGAAGTCCACTTCCGGATTCACGTAAAGCAATGGCGACTCGTTATGGGGTTTCTTGAATCTTGAATCTAATACAGGATATTTATATATGCCTGTCAGTAAAATAAAATAAAACAAAATATTTAAGCCCTATCTGCTTCATTATTGGACCCCTTTTAGGGTTTAAAAGTGTATAAATGTAACACAAACGAGTCCTGGCCGAGTAAAATCTCCAAAAACAACTTCCGTTTTATTGTCGAGACAGCATTTTCTTGTAATGCGCGTCTCGCGTTGGTAGTTTTTATACAGGAATATATGCCTGTTGAAATCAAATTAAATAGATTTTGCAAGGGTTTACCCCCGTTCTTTTACTCTATTGGTCCATTTTAAGGGTTAAAATATGATATAAAGCACGATTCTAACTGGGGGAATCCTCGGGGAAACCCCTGTGATGACGTCACGTCTAGACCGCATGTGCTGAGAGATGCGGGTTTCTTACAGTACGTTTATAAATATAAATAAAATAAAATAATATATTTTATCCCTTCTTCCCTGTATTATTGACCATTTATAAGGTTAATACTTAAATAAACAGGAATATAATCCTTCATCTAATCGTCTTAGACATTACGTGTCTCTTTAGGCTATAAGGTAACCTTGGTTACCCATTATTTTAATTATATTTTAATTCATCCAGTTTTAAATTATAATTACTTGTTTTTTAGATTCTATGTTATTTAATAAAATTCTGTGTAATTTCTGCTTTCATTATCTCACAACTAGCCCTACCTGCAGTGAGGCGGGTGGGGCAGGTGACCTTGTGTCACAGTTGATTTACTTACGTAAATCTAGTTGTGTAGTTCCTTCGAAGAAGGAAAGGCAAAGCTTCCTTGGAAGCTTACCTTAAGGAAAGCTTACATAGAAATTATAATATCCAACTTCTTTCTCCAGGGTGGATCAGATCCCTGCTTAAATTCAGATAAGATCTTAGTTCATCCGAGATTTTTAATGCATCCGAGAATCGGATGCAGTATTCTCAACTTCTATTCAACCCACTGTATGATTTGATACTCGGTTTTCATTGCATCTCTCGGATCATCTGAAATCTAATGCTTGGTGGATTGTATGTAGATCTGATCCTCGGATGATCGGATCATCTACTCTGATGTTCGGATGTTGATTCCAGATCAGAACACTAACAATCCTCACACACACACACACAAAAAAAAAAAAAAATAAATAAATAAAACTTGGAGTAATAGTTCACCAGCCTGGCAGTAGATATCACCTATTGGAGGCTTGGGTCCAAGTTCAAAAAGTCCAAGTCCTCAAGCCCAAGAGGGCTTCTAAACAAGGTCCTTCATTCAGTCCTGGCTCTATATTTTAGGGAAGTAGGTTGCCTGACTTCACCCTAACCAATTTTTGAGGACATTGAAACTTAGGCAGTTTTTTGAACCTCCCTGCCCCCAGGGAATTTATGCCTAGATCCTCCACAGTCTGGACTCTGAATGATTTACTAGACCAACAGGAACTTGGGCAGTTTAATTTCCCTTAAAATGGAACAAGTTTTCAAATTTGTATCTCCTTAGGGGCCTCCTTGGGTAAGCCCCTCCTCCCCTTCTGGTCAGCAAGAGTTGAGCTTCAGGCTGCTCTTCACTAGGTTTTTTTCTGAATACAACCTGGTTATATATATATATGTTAAGACAGTAGCAAGGCTACTACCAGACAGGTCAAACTCAATTCCATGGTGCATATAAGTAGTCAGAAGGGGTATGGTGAATTCAGGTGAGATACTGGATCTTTAGATCTTAAAGTTCCCTATTCACAACTACTTTAGGAGGGACAGGAGTCCCTCATCAAGGCACCTGTAATAACACTTAGGGTTTAGGCCCTGTTAATCAACCCTTTCCAATTCCCCACATCTAGAGGCTCCTACAGGAACCACCCCAATGGGGGTCATTCCATCCCTAGCAGTATCCATCGTTTTCCCCAGGTAGGGGGAAATCGAGTAGCCGAGGCTCCAAGGTCTTTTGACCCACTCCAGGGGACGAGGGCATAAAAACCCTTCCCCCCAATGACTCCTCCAGCCTCACTCAGTCCACCAGTAGGAGTTCTCCGTTCTTTCAGATTAGACTGGCAAACAAATCCTGTCATTCTTTTTAATCCAAGTCCAGTCAGACTCCTGACCTGGTCAGAATACAAGGCCCTTCAAAGACCAAGTCCTGGCCTCTGTATCCAGTCTCTTATGTCAAAGAACGCAATAGAAAGGGTGGAAAATGTAAAATCTCTCGGGTTTTACAGTCGCCTGTTCCTAGTACCAAGCCTCACCTAAGGTGGAGGCCAGTCATAGACCTAAACAGGCTCAACACTTTTCTACACGTAGAAAAGTTCAAAATGGAAACTCCAGAGTTCATCAGGACCTCCCTGATTCCAGGGGAGTGGGTATCGTCGATAGATCTATCGGACACTTACCTACACATCCCCATCCATCCAAACTCAAGGAAATACCTAAGGTTTTGCTACAAGTCACAGGTGTTCCAATTCACCTCCCTCCCATTTGGACTAGTCACAGCCCCCCAGGTCTTTACAATGATCGTAAAGGAAGTGAAACTAATGGCCCTCTCAAGAGGACTCAGAATTCACCAATACCTGGACGACTGGCTGATCAGGTCCCAGTCTCAGGAGGAAGCCCAAGTGAACACATAGGCAGTAGTAGACCTAACTCAGTCCTTGGGGTGGATAATAAATCAGGAAAAATCAGAACTGAAACCTACTCAGGTGTTTTTCGTTCATGGGCTACGAATACCACCTAGATTCAGCCCTTGTAAAACCCACTCAAGAGAGATGGCTCAAACTTTAGGATTTGATCCTACTACTCGAGTCAAAACGTGTTTTGACTGCAAGATGTTTGATGTCTCTAATTGGGTTGCTAGTCTCAACGGAGAAATGGTCCCGGAGGGACGCCTTCACAGGAGGCCCTTTCATTTTCATCTCAAGGAGCACTGGAGATATCCTCAGTCGCTGGACAACCTCCTTCCTTGGACAGAAGCCATTGCAGCCCACCTAGATTGGTGGCAAAATCCCTCAAACGTGATGAAAGGTGCAGACCTTCATCCCAAACACCACAGTATCCAACTCTTTACCGACGCCTCACACGAAGGTTGGGGCGCTCACTTAGACCAAAAATTCCACAAAGGGTCTGTGGTCAGATCGGGAAAAAAGGCTACACATATATGTCTTAGAATTGAAGGCGGTCTCCCTGGCCCTTCGAGACTTCAAGGACCAGTGCCAGAATCAAACAGTGTTAGTTGCGATGTACAACTCAACAGTGGTAGCCTACATCAACAACAAGGAGGAACACACTCAGTAGAGATGTGCACTCTCCTGTGGAAGATCACGACCTGGGGCCATCACTACCTCATAACATTGAAAGCCAGGCACGTTCTAGGGTGCCTGAATGTGATGGCCGACCTACTGTCCAGGTTCAACCAAGTGCAGTCAACAGAATGGTCTCTTCACCCCCAGGTGTTCAAACAGATCTGCCAGAAGTGGTTCACACCTCATGTAGACTTATTTGCCACTCACCTGAACCACAAGCTGCCACTGTACGTGTCTCCTATCCCAGACCCAAGGGCCTGGGACATAGATGCTCTAAACATAAACTAGACCAACCTCACGGCCTAGGCGTACCCTCCTACGGCTCCTTCACAAGGTGATCCAAAAGATCAGGCAATGTTATTGTCTGATCATCGTAATAGCCCGAGGCTGGCCAGGGATGCCCTGGTTTTGGGACCTAGTGCAGCTCTCAACAGAGATCCCACTACAACTCCCAGTGTCAACAACCCTACTCAAACAGTCCCACAACTATGTGTTCCACAACAATCCACAACAGCTGAACCTCCACGCTTGGTGTCAAGGAGTGGACAACTCCAAGAACAAGGCTTCTGTGTGGAGGTGGCAGAGAGAATTGCTGCCCCTCAGCGGTCATCAACAAGGACCATCTACAGGTCAAAGTGGGCCCTATTTGAAAAATGGTGCAGAGAAAATTCGTTGGTTTTCTCCACTCCATCTGTGAAACAAATCTCAGATTTTTTCATGTACCTGTACCAAGACTTAAACAGGCGCCCCTCGACCATTGATGGTTACAGGACTGCAATCGTTGACACTTTGGGCCCAACGGCCCAAAACATTGCACACAATGCAGACCTTCATAGGTTACTCTCCAGTTTTCACAGGGATCGTCCTAAGAGTTCCAGAAATTTACCCAAGTGGAACCTTTCTGTTGTCCTTAACGAGCTCACTAAAGCACCATTTGAGCCCATGAAAGACACAGACCTCAAACATCTTACTCTAAAACTGCTTTCTTGCTAGCTTTGGCCTCCGGCAATCGCCGCAGCGAAATCCATGCCTGGGTCGCAAACAAGTATCTAATCTAGGCCAATGTGAAAAGGTTGCCTTGTTCCCCTCTTCTGATTTCATAGCCAAAAACCAACTAGCAAGAGAAGGTTCTCAAAGTGTATCTCCGGTGACTATTCCTGCTTTGACTACCATTGTAGATAGACAATTTAAGGAAGACAGGACCCTGTGTCCCGTGCGGGCCCTGAGGTTTTATTTGGACCGAACAAAGACCTGAGAGGGTCTCGTTCTCTCCTTTTCATCTCCTTTACCAAAGGACATACCTCAGACATCAGACCCCCTACTCTCTCTTCATGGTTGAAACAAACCATCCTACTTTGTTACAAACAAGCAGATCAACAAGCCTTGGACTTGGTCCAAGTCAAAGCGCATGACATCCGGGCCTTCGCGGCCTCTAAGGCCTTTTACGGTGGGGTATCGGTGGACCAATCATGCAAGCCTGTCACTGGAAAGCTCACAACACATTTACAAATTTTTACCTAAAAGACCTTACTTGGTCGGACACCGACAACAATATATAGCTGGGACCCGTAGTGGCGGCACAACAAGTCCTAGATCCTTCCCCTCAGACCAGTTGTCCTCGGAAAGAAAAAAGGGGGGGGGGCACATCCGCTACAACCAAGTCTTCAGGAGTCTCTCCCAGGATCTAGGTATTCCTTTACCTTCAAGATGTTACGGGTAAGGTCATTTTTGTTTTTCAGTTATCAAGTAACTTCTATTAAGGACTTATTTAGTTGTCATTAATCTCATATTGAGGTTGTAAAAAATTTATGAGATGTCCAACCATGGGTTGGTCAGTCACTAGTGAAGGGCCCTCAGGGACCCTTAGACCTCGAAGTGAGCACTGCTGCACTTCCGTCCTACAATCAAACATCTAGACAGTTTCAGCATTGTCTCTCATTTTATTTAGGTTTTTGGCTCATTACAGGCCCGGTCTTCGGGATCGGGGCACTGTAAATGGGACTCAGACTGGTATTTCTGGCACTATTCTATACATATTAATTCAAAACCTTAGAAAAAATGACATACCTTCCAGTCTCAGCTGTAATCCCGCCACCGGGCGGTTGAATTCAGCATTAAGTCCCACATGGTAAGCTATTGTAGCGTAATAAAATTGTAAATTTTAATTACTGAAATGTAGCTTTTATAAGCTACAAGCTTACCATGTGGGACTTAGAAGAGTCCCACCCTGCCTCCCCGCTGTTTACAGCTGAGGGGTAGGTTTTAGAAAATTTCAACGAGAAAGTAGGGCGAGAGGTCAGAGGTTATCACGTGACGACAACTAGCAGTGTATCCGGTGGCTAACAAGAACTGTCTTTTTTTCTAAGACGTTGGCCCCGGGTGTGGCAACCCGAGAACAGCATTAAGTCCCACATGGTAAGCTTGTAGCTTATAAAAGCTACATTTAAGTAATTAAGCGTCCCTTGAAAAGGGGACGCTTATTGGTTTCACCCCTGGTTTTCAGTCAGCCGCCGCCGCCGCCGCCGCATTATCGTCTCCCTTGAATATCTCCCTTGTTATTAGGCCTATCCGAATGATATGTGGCAGTGTTCTTCTATAGGCGTGGGGAAATTTTTTGACAGGCATAAATTTGACCTTTGACCTTTATCAAGGTCACATTATAAAAAATTCAAAAAAAAATTTACTTCCTTTTCACTAGATTTCCTCAGAAAGTACTGGGTGTGGGTCAACCAAATTTGGTATGCACATTCCTGGGGGAAGAATCTAGGCGCCAGTCGATATTGGGATCAATCGGGCCATAATTGACTGATTGACGGGCGATTGATTATAAGTTCATAAAAATTTTGCTAAGATTAAGCCTTGAACTCGCTTATTATTGGTCGTAGAGGTTTGGGATGGTATACCAACATATAGGAAATCATGTGCTGGGAATCTTCTGGTGTGATCAGATTTGACCTTGGGCCCCTCGTTCAAGGTCAAGCGAGGATAGGCAAAGTTTTAAGTGCTTATAACTCGCTTATTATTGGTCCTAGAGGTTTGGGATGGTATACCAACATATAGGAAACCATGGGCTGGGAATGTTTTGGTGTGGTCAGATTTGACCTTGGACGTCTCCTTCAAGGTCAAACGGGGATAGCCAAACTGGAAAGTGCTTATAACTCGCTTATTATTGGTCCTAGAGGTTTGGGATGGTATACCAACATATAGGAAATCATGTGCTGGGAATCTTCTGGTGTGGTCGCATTTGACCTTGGGCCCCCCCTTCAAGGTCAAACGAGCATAGCCAAACTTAAAAGTGCTTATAACTCGCTTATTATTGGTCCTAGAGGTTTGGGATGGTATACCAACATATAGGAAATCATGGGCTGGGAATCTTCTGGTGTGGTCGGATTTGACCTTGGGCCCCTCGTTCAAGGTCAAAAGAGCATAGCCAAACTTAAAAGTGCTTATAACTCGCTTATTATTGGTCCTAGAGGTTTGTGATGGTATACCAACATATAGGAAATCATGTGCTGGGAATCTTCTGGTGTGGTCGGATTTGACCTTGGGCCCCCCCTTCAAGGTCAAACGAGGATAGCCAAACTGAAAAGTGCTTATAACTCGCTTATTATTAGTCCTAGAGGTTTGGGATGGTATACCAACATATAGGAAATCATGTGCTGGGAATCTTCTGGTGTGGTCGCATTTGACCTTGGGCCCCCCCTTCAAGGTCAAACGAGGATAGCCAAACTTAAAAGTGCTTATAACTCGCTTATTATTGGTACTAGAGGTTTGGGATGGTATACCAACATATAGGAAATCATGGGCTGGGAATCTTCTGGTGTGGTCGGATTTGACCTTGGGCCCCTCGTTCAAGGTCAAAAGAGCATAGCCAAACTTAAAAGTGCTTATAACTCGCTTATTATTGGTCCTAGAGGTTTGTGATGGTATACCAACATATAGGAAATCATGTGCTGGGAATCTTCTGGTGTGGTCGCATTTGACCTTGGGCCCCCCCTTCAAGGTCAAACGAGGATAGCCAAACTGAAAAGTGCTTATAACTCGCTTATTATTAGTCCTAGAGGTTTGGGATGGTATATCAACATATAGGAAATCATGTGCTGGGAATCTTCTGGTGTGGTCGCATTTGACCTTGGGCCCCCCCTTCAAGGTCAAACGAGGATAGCCAAACTGAAAAGTGCTTATAACTCGCTTATTATTGGTCCTAGAGGTTTGGGATGGTATACCAACATATAGGAAATCATGGGCTGGGAATCTTCGGGTGTGGTTGGATTTGACCTTGGGCCCCTCGTTCAAGGTCAAAAGAGCATAGCCAAACTTAAAAGTGCTTATAACTCGCTTATTATTGGTCCTAGAGGTTTGTAATGGTATACCAACATATAGGAAATCATGGGCTGGGAATCTTCTGGTGTGGTCGCATTTGACCTTGGGCCCCCCCTTCAAGGTCAAACGAGGATAGCCAAACTGAAAAGTGCTTATAACTCGCTTATTATTGGTCCTAGAGGTTTGGGATGACATACCAACATATAGGAAATCATGTGCTGGGAATCTTCTGGTGTGGTCAGATTTGACCTTGGGCCTCTCCTTCAAGGTCAAACGAGGATAGCCAAACAAAAATGTTTATAACTCGCTTATTATTGGTCCTAGAGGTTTTGGATGGTAAACCAACATATAGGAAATCATGGGCTGGGAATCTTTTGGTGTGGTTAGATTTGACCTTGGGCCTCTCCTTCAAGGTCAAACGAGGATAGCCAAACTGAAAAGTGCTTATAACTCGCTTATTATTAGTCCTAGAGCTTTGGGATGGTATACCAACATATAGGAAATCATGTGCAGGGAATGTTCTGGTGTGGTCAGATTTGACCTTGGGCCTCTCCTTCAAGGTCAAACGAGGATAGCCAAACATAAAAATGTTTATAACTCGCTTATTATTGGTCCTAGAGGTTTTGGATGGTATACCAACATATAGGAAATCATGGCCTGGGAATCTTTTGGTATGGTTAGATTTGACCTTGGGCCTCTCTTTCAAGGTCAAACGAGGATAGCCAAACTGAAAAGTGCTTATAACTTGCTGATTATTAGTCCTAGAGGTTTGGGACGGTATACCAACATATAGGAAATCATGGCCTGGGAATCTTTTGGTGTGGTCGGATTTAACCTGGGGCCTCTCCTTCAAGGTCAAACGAGGATAGCCAAACATAAAAATGCTTATAGCTCGCTCTTTATTGGTCCTAGAGCTTTGGGATGGTAAACTGACATGTAGGAAATCATGGGCTAGGAATCTTCTGGTGTGGTCGGATTTGACCTTTGGCCCCTCCTTCAAGGTACAACGAGCCTAGCCAAACTTAAAAGTGCTTATAACTCGCTTATTATTGGTCCTAGAGGTTTGGGATGGTATACCAACATATAGAAAATCATGGGCTGGGAACCATCTGGTGTGGTCGAATTTGACCTTGGGCCCCTCCTTCAAGGTCAAATGAGGATAGGCAAACTTAAAAGTGCTTATAACTCGCTTATTATTGGTCCTAGAGGTTTGGGATGGTATACCAACATATAGGAAATCATGTGCAGGG
The DNA here is from genome assembly GCA_964017235.1 of Sabellastarte sp. h YS-2021. Taxonomy (NCBI): domain Eukaryota; kingdom Metazoa; phylum Annelida; class Polychaeta; order Sabellida; family Sabellidae; genus Sabellastarte; species Sabellastarte sp. h YS-2021. The sequence goes on from OZ024928.1 coordinate 148,144,453, forward strand.
AATCTTCTGGTGTGGTCAGATTTGACCTTGGGCCTCTCATTCAAGGTCAACCGAGGATAGGCAAAGTTTAAAGTGCTTATAACTCGCTTATTATTGGCCCTAGAGGTTTTGGATGGCATACCAACATATAGGAAATCATGGGCTGGTAATCTTTTGGTGTGGTTAAATTTGACCTTGGGCCTCTCCTTCAAGGTCAAACGAGGATAGCCAAACTGAAAAGTGCTTATAACTTGCTTATTATTAGTCCTAGCGGTTTGGGATGGTATACCAACATGTAGGAAATCATGGCCTGGGAATCTTTTGGTGTGGTCGGATTTAACCTTGGGCCTCTCCTTCAAGGTCAAAAGAGGATAGCCAAACATAAAAATGCTTATAACTCGCTTATTATTGGTCCTAGAGCTTTGGGATGGTAAACTGACATGTAGGAAATCATGTGCCAGGAATCTTCTGGTGTGGTCTGATTTGACCTTGGGCCCCTCCTTCAAGGTCAAATGAGCATAGCCAAACTTAAAAGTGCTTATAACTCGCTTATTATTGGTCCTACAGGTTTGTGATGGTATACCAACCTATAGGAAATCATGGGCTGGGAACCTTCTGGTGTGGTCTTATTTGACCTTGGCCCTCTCCTTCAAGGTCAAATAAGGATAGCCAAACATAAAAATGCTTATAACTCGCTTATTATTGGTCCTAGAGCTTTGGGATGGTATACCAACATATAGGAAATCATGGGCAGGGAATCTTATGCTGTGGTCGGATTTGACCTTGGGGCCCCCTTCAAGGTCAAGCGAGGGTAGTCAAAGTTAAAAGTGCTGATAACTCGCTTATTATTGGTCCTAGAGGTATGGGACGGTAAAGCAACATGCAGGAAATCATGGGCTGGTAATATTTTAGTGTGGTCGTATTTGACCTTGGGCCTCCCCTTCAAGGTCAAATGAGGATAGGCAAACTTAGAAGTGCTTATAACTCACTTATTATTGGTCCTAGAGGTTTGGGATGGTAAACCAAGCTGTAGGATATCATGGACTTGGAATCTTTTCTTGGGATCGGATTTGACCTTGGGACCCTCCTTCAAGGTCAAATGAGGATAGGCAAACTTAAAAGTGCTTATAACTTGCTTATGAGTCGCTTATTATTGATCCTACAAGTTTTGGATATTAAACCAACCTATAGGAGTTCATGGTTTGCAATTTTTTTTCATTTGTGATTTTGAAATGTTTTGCAGTTGGCCTTCATATCTGTGACAAGTGTATTTACTTTGCAACCTCTTGCTTTTGACTAAAGTTACATATATTTTTTCCTGTAGAGTACAACAACTCTATATATTACTTTGTTCTCTTTCTTTTATATTTGTAAAAAGGAATTTATAATCTTTCCCCTTCATTAATCCAACAAACAGAAACTTCACTCATTTACCATATTTTGAAGTGAATTACCACTGAATTATGTTCTAATGATATATATTAGGATAGTAAGTTGTTACAGTTGTAAATGTCTGATGTACTGCATATATTCAAAAAGTATACAGATCCATGCCACCTTAATAGTAGATTCAACCTTTTCTTTACACTCACTCAGAGCCTTGCTTAAGGCTCAAGTACCCTAGTAATTAAGAGAAAAGATACAGAAAACATGGTCATTTTGCATAATGTACTCTTACAATTAACATGTACTGGATTTTACACATGATATGTCTGCTCAGTTTATATCTCAAAACATGCATGAGTGCTTTATGAATACCAAATATCTGTGTACAAGTATGAAAACATATGGTACAAATTTGAGCCTTAAGCAAGGCTAACTCACTCAATGAGAATTTGGAGAAAAGACACTGTTGTATACTTCAAGGATGAAAACAATCATGTAGCCTTGTTCAGGTGCACAGATTGTTTCTGTTGAAATCACCATTTTTATCACCTTTTTAATATCACATCACTTTGTGGCATTGTCTGATGGAATATTGGTGATCGATGTGCCCAAGATGGGCATCATATTTAACAAGTCCCTATAATAATATACATTGCATCATACTCATTTTATTTCCTGTAGTATGTCACAGAACATTGTAGAAATAATATCGTGTGCTACTGACATTATCTACATATAACATAGCTTTCAGATAATTTGTTTTTTTATACACCGGACACATATTTTTGTTAAGGAAAACAATGACCTACAATATTATAATTGTTTCATTTTTAAAGCTGTAGAACTGTTTTTGAAATAAGTAAGGTTAATTGCTGGTGGTTTATATTTACAGTAACCTTGACCAAACATCCTAACCTTTAATGACAAATTTTAAAGTGGTTATAACTCGCGTATTATTGGTCCTAAGGTTTGCAATATGAAACCAACCTAAGGGGAACCATAAGCTGGACTTGGGTCCTGTTTCGAGGTATATAGTTATAAATAGAGACTTTGGGAAAGACTAAGATAGTTGTAAAATACAGATGTTAAAAACACAACAAATGTATCAGTTTATGGGAATGATCTCCTCTTGAACTCTAAGATCCTTTTATAAAGGTAAACAGCAATAAAACCACACACATTGTGCAGAACTATGTATAAACATGGTCTCGGGTGTTTTACTATTATGGAGGAATACATAGATAGATAGATCTTTATTCAGCATTACATTACAATGTAATAATACAACAATTTAAAATAAATGCTGAAAGTAAATGTCAGAAGTTCAAATGAACTTATAACTAGACATCCCTAAATTTGGAGAGAACTGACAACATAAAGTTAAGAACATACAATAAATACTAAACAGAAATGCCTGAAGTTAAATATTACTTAACTTGGACATAACTGACAACAGAAAGTCAAGAAAGAAATACAGCAGATAAAATAGATTTCAATTTGTGACACAAAGAAGCTATTTAGCAATGAATATGCTAATTTGAACTGTTTGTCTGTTAATTAAATTTTAACATACTTGACAAAGTACTTAATGGTAAAAATATAGATTAAAGATACACACAGATTTAGTACACAGATCCGTAACTTCCATTTGTCATACCATAATTTGTTGGATAGGCAATGGTTTTTTATATTTAGTGAGGAATTCTTCTTTTAATCTCTTTTTGAAGCTTATTATAGATGGCAACAATCTTACATGTGATGGAATTTGATTGTACAGTTTAACCCCTATAATACTAGGACATCTACTTTTCTGGAAAGTTTTGGGGATATTTTGATAAATGTTTCCACAGTTCCTTGTATTATTAGTTATGAACATGCTTGACATATCTATATCGTTCCATTAGTTTAGGTGGTATCAAATTCCTATCAGCTTTGAAAATATGAATACATGTTTTGAATTTTATTATATCCCGTAACTTTAAACATTTGAATGCATTGTATGTGTTGCTTGTTGAATCTCTGTATCTTAAGGAGCCAATCAGGCACATTCCTGACAGAGGAATCTAAGCGCCAGTCGATATTGGGATCAATCGGGCCATAATTGAGCGATTGACGGGCGATTGATTATAAGTTCATAAAACATTTACCACGATTAAGCCTTGAACTCGCTTATTATTGGTCCTAGAGGTTTGGGATGGTGTACCAACATATAGGAAATCATGTGCTGGAAATCTTCTGGTGTGGTCAGATTTGACCTGGGGCCCCTCGTTAAAGATCAAAAGAGGATAGGCAAAGTTTTAAGTGCTTATAACTCGCTTATTATTGGTCCTAGAGGTTTGGAATGGTATACCAGCATATAGGAAATCATGTGCTGGGAATCATCTGGTGTGGTCAGATTTGACCTTGGGCCCCTCGTTTAAGGTCAAACGAAGATAGCCAAACATAAATGTGCTTATAACTCGCTTATTAGTGGTCCTAGAGCTTTGGCATGGTAAACCAACATATAGGAAACCATGGACAGGGAATCTCTTGGTGTGGTCAGATTTGACCTTGGGCTTCCTCTTCAAGGTCAAACGAGTATAGGCAAACATAAAAGTGCTTATAACTCGCTTATTATTGGTCCTAGAGGTTTGTGATGGTATACTAACATATAGAAAATCATGGGCTGGGAATCTTTTGGTGTTGTCAGATTTGACCTTGGGCCTCTTCTTCAAGGTGAAACAAGGATAGCCAAACATAAAAGTGCTTATAAGTGGCTTATTATTGGTCCTAGAGCTTTGGGATGGTAAACCAACCTGTAGGAAATCATGTGCTGGGAATCTTCTGGTGTGGTCAGATTTGACCTTTGGGCCTCTCCTTCAAGGTCAAATGAGCATAACCAAACTTTCAAGTGCTTATAACTCGCTTATGATTGGTCCTAGAGGTTTGGGATGGTATACTAACATATAGAAAATCATGGGCTGGGAATCTTTTGGTGTTGTCAGATTTGACCTTGGGCCTCTTCTTCAAGGTGAAACAAGGATAGCCAAACATAAAAGTGCTTATAAGTGGCTTATTATTGGTCCTAGAGCTTTGGGATGGTAAACCAACCTGTAGGAAATCATGTGCTGGGAATCTTCTGGTGTGGTCAGATTTGACCTTTGGGCCTCTCCTTCAAGGTCAAATGAGCATAACCAAACTTTCAAGTGCTTATAACTCGCTTATGATTGGTCCTAGAGGTTTGGGATGGTAAACCAACATGTAGAAATTAAGGGCTGGTAATCTTTTGCTGTGGTCGAATTTGACCTTGGCCCTCTCCTTCAAGGTCAAATGAGCATAGCCAAACTTAAAAGTGCTTATAACTCACTTATTATTGGTCCTACAGGTTTAGGATGGTAAACCAACATGTAGGAAATCATGTGCTGGGAATCTTCTGGTGTGGTAATATTTGATCTTAGGCCTCTCCTTCAAGGTCCAACAAGGATAGGAACTTTAAAGTGCTTATAACTCATTTATTATTGGTCCTAGAGGTTTGGGATGGTATACCTACATATAGGAAATGATGGGCTTGAAATCTTTTGATGTGGTCAGATTTGACCTTGGGCCTCTCCTTCAAGGTCAAACAAGCATAGCCAAACTTTAAAGTGCTTCTTCTTCTTTGCAGCTGAAAACACACAGTCAGCTGATACAGAACCCGTTCATAGGCACTGAGTGTTTTTTTCGTTTTAAGGTCACTCTTGTGATCCTAACATGGTCCTTTTCACGAACATTTCTCTTCACCAATAACATTTACCTCTTCACATTAGTCCTTTAGCATTTTATATAAAGCTTAAAAGCTGTAGGGACGCTTTGTTTTTGTGTACAAAAACTTTTGTCTAGTTAAAATTTACAAATTTGTACTTTTTGCCACTTTTAAGCCCTGTGACTGTTAAACTATGTGACTGATAGGGCTGAAATCTCAACTAGGAATATATTATGTTTTTTTTGTGCCAAAAATAAAGGCTTTAAGTAGACGTTTAACCTGTGTATAAGGATCATAAACACCCACTCGAGTGACCCTTTTTTGACATTTTTCACATATTTTGCCCTGTAACTTGGAAATGGTAAGTCCGAGAAGTTTGTAAATGTATTAAAGATATACATTCTATGTGTCACATTGAGGTCTCTAAAAGGCTCACAGAGACCCAACATTTGGACTTTTTGGCACTTTTAAGCCCTGTGACTGTTAAACTATGTGCCTCATAGAGCTGAAGTCTCATCTTGCAATATATTGATATGTTGTTCTTTTACAAAAATCAAGGCTTTAAGTAGACATTTAGCCTGTGCGTGAGGCCCTTAAGTGCCCACCTGAGTCCATTTTACTTGTGTATCAAGCCCATAGGTTGACTTTTATGCTACAGTTTTTTCATATATGTATTATTTTGCCTTCTAACTAGAAATGTATGTTTGATGAAACTCCAAAAATACTCACAGGGACCCAATTTATGAACTTTTGCCTATTTTAAGGCCAGTAGCTGTCAAACCACGTGGCTAATTTACCTGAAATCTCATTTGAGAATATATTAATATGTTATTTTCTTTACATATATCAAAAATCAAGGCTTTAAGTTCACTTTTAACTTGTGTATTAGGATCATAAATGTCCTCCGAGGGTGATTTTCTGTATGGTTTTCATATATTTTGCCTTGTGAATTGAAATGTATGTCAACATGATTATTTTTTGTTGATCTTTGAGTCCCCAGTATTAACTAACTTATTATCTCCCGCCGGCCGATAGGCCCGGCACGGGAGATTATAAAATGCCCTCTGCCTATTTTGAAAAACAACATGGCCGCCAGAGCCTTGCCAAATCTCTGCAAATAGCAGAATGTAAGGCCTAAAGGTCTGTCCAAAGAAAAGTGTTGCAGGTATCCTCACCCGTTTCTCCTTGGCCTTTTCAGTGTTTTATGACCTTATTGCTTATGTCTTTTCATTTGATGCTGTTTTTTCAGACCTAGGTCCATAGCTAAGTGAGTAATAGCAATGGTGGCTACTTTCAGTAAAGTGCTCATAACTCCAAAACGATTGCTTTTATTACGCTACAATAGCTTACCATGTGGGACTTAATGCTGTTCTCGGGTTGCCACACCCGGGGACAACGTCTTAGAAAAAAAGACAGTTCTTGTTAGCCACCGGATATACTGCTAGTTGTTGTCACGTGATAACTTCTGACCAATCATCCTACTTTCTCGTTGGCCACTCGAATTAACAATGCCTTATTTTACAAGGAATATTATTTCATTTTTACAAGGATATACTTGTCGTTGGATAGGGAAACTACATCAGTTTCTTTATTTTATTACATAGAGTCACAATTCGATGTCTTTTCATAGGTCAGATAAGTATCTTTACTATATTTTACAACTGAAGTCCACTTCCGGGTTCACGTTGTAAAGCAGTAGCGACTCGTTTATGGGGTTTCTAATACAGGATATATATATATGCCTGTCAGTAAAATAAAATAAAATATTTAACCCCTATCTGCTTCATTATTGGACCTTTTTTAGGTTTTAAATGTATATAAATGTAACACAAACGAGTCCTTGTCGAGTGAAATCATTGGAAACAACTTCCGTTTTATTGTCGAGACAGCAATTTCTTGTAATGCACGTCTCGTGTTGGTAGTTTATATACAGGAATATATGCCTGTTGAAATCAAATAACATAATTTTCTTCATGGTTTATCCCCGTTCTTCAACAGTATTTGCCCTTTTAAGGGTTAAAATACCATATAAAGCACGAACTAACTTGGGGAATCCTCGGGGAAACCCCCTGTGATGACGTCACGTCTAGACCGCATGTGCTGAGAGACGCGGGTTTCTTACAGTACGTTTATAAAATTAAATAAATAAATTGAATAACATAAAATATTTTATCCCTTCTTTCCTGTCTTATTGACCATTTATAATGTTAATACTTAAATAAACAGGAATAGAATCCTTCATCAAATCGTCTAGACATTACGTGTTTCTTCAAATTAAGGTAACCTTGGTTTCCCATTATTTTAATCATATTTTAATTCGTCCAGTTTTATAATATAAGAAATATTGTACCTGCCTTTTAGATTCTATGTTATTTAATCAAATTCTGTGTAATTACTGCTTTCCTTATCTCACAACTAGCCCTACCTGCAGTGAGGCGGGTGGGGCAGGTGACCTTGTGTCACTGTTGATTTACTTACGTAAATCCAGTTGTGTAGTTCCTTCAAAGAAGGAAAGGCAAAGCTTACATGGAAGCTTACTTTAAGGAAAGCTTACATAGAAATTTATAATATCCAACTTCTTTCTCCAGGGTTGATCAGATCCCTGCTTAAATCTGAAGCCAGATAACATCTTAGTTCATCCGAGGTTTTAATGCACCCGAGAATCGGATGCATTATTTCCAACTTCTATCCATCCGACTATGATTGATTCTCGGATTTTCATTGCATCTAGACCTGATGCTCAGATCCGAGGTTACACTAAGTTCCAATGCTCGGATGATCTAATCTTAAATCCGATGCTCGGATGATTGTATCTAGATCTAATCCTCGGATGATCAGATCTTAAATCTGATGTTCAGATGATGGTTCCAGATCAGAACTCTGAACAATCCTAACACACACTTGGACTAATATTTCACCAGCCTGGCAGTAAATATCACTTATTGGAGGCTTGGGTCCAAGTCCTCAAGCCCAAGAGGGCTTCTAACAAGGTCCTTCATTCAGTCCTGACTCTGTATTTTTAGGGAAGTAGGTTGCCTGACTTCACCCTAACCATTTTGGAGGACATTGAAACTTAGGCAGTTTTTTTAACCTCTCTGCCCCCAGGGAATTTATGCCTAGATCCCCCACAGTCTGGACTCTGAATGATGTACTAGGCCAACAGGAAGTTGGTCTGTTATTTTCCCTTAAAATGGAACAACCTTGTTTTGAACACAAGTTTTCAAATCTGTATCTCCCTAGGGGCCTCCTTGGGTAAGCCCCTCCTCCCCTTCTGGTCAGCAAGAGTCGAGCTTTAGGCTGCTCTCCACTAGGTTCTTCTCAATACAACCTGGTTATGGATATATGTTAAGACAGTAGCAAGGCTACTACCAGACAGGTCAAACTCAATTTCATGGTGCATATAAGTAGTCAGAAGGGGTATGGTGAATTCAGGTGAGATACTGGATCTTTAGATCTTAAAGTTCCCCATTCACAACTACTTTAGGAGGGACAGGAGTCCCTCATCAAGGCACCTGTAATAACACTTAGGGTTTAGACCCTATTAATCTACCCTTTCCAATTCCCCACATCTAGAGGCTCCTACAGGAACCACCCCAATGGGGGTCATTCCATCCCTAGCAGTATCCATCGTTTTCCCCAGGTAGGGGGAAATCGAGTAGCCGAGGCTGCAAGGTCCTTTCGCCCCACTCCAGGGGACGAGGGCATGAAAACCCTTCCCCCCCCAATGACTCCTCCAGCCTCACTCAGTCCACCAGTAGGAGGTCGCCTCCGTTCTTTCAGATAAGACTGGCAAACAAATCCTGTCATTCTTTTCAAATCCAAGTCCAGTCAGACTCCTGACCCGCTCAGAATACAAGGCCCTTCAAAGACCAAGTCCTGGCCTCTGTATCCAGTCTCTTCTATCAAGAACTCAATAGAAAGGGTGGAAAATGTAAAATCTCTCGGGTTTTACAGTTGCCTGTTCCTAGTACCAAGCCTCACCCAAGGTGGAGGCCAGTCATAGACCTAAACCGGCTCAACACTTTTCTACATGTAGAAAAGTTCAAAATGGAAACCCCAGAGTCCATCAGGACCTCCCTGATTCCAGGGGAATGGGTATCGTCGATAGATTTGTCGGACGCTTACCTACACTCCCCCACCCATCCAAACTCAAGGAAATACCTAAGGTTTTGCTACAAGTCTCAGGTGTTCCAGTTCACCTCCCTCCCATTCGGACTAGCCACAGCCCCCCCAGGTCTTTACAATGATTGTAAAGGAAGTGAAACTAATGGCCCTCTCAAGAGGACTGAGAATTCACCAATACCTGGACGACTGGCTGATCAGATCCCAGTCTCAGGAGGAAGCCCAGTGAACACTCAGGCGGTGGTAGACCTAACCCAGTCCTTGGGGTGGATAATAAATCAGAAAAAGTCAGAACTGAAACCTACTCAGGTGTTCTCGTTCGTGGGCTACGAGTACCATCTAGATTCAGCCCTTGTAAAACCCACTCAAGAGAGATGGCTCAAACTCCAGGATTTGATCCTACGACTCAAGTCAAAACATGTTTTGACTGCAAGATGTTTGATGTCGCTAATTGGGTTGCTAGCCTCAATGGAGAAAATGGTCCCGGAGGGACTCCTTCACATGAGGCCCTTTCAGTTTCATCTCAAGGAGCACTGGAGATATCCTCAGTCGCTGGACAACCTCCTTCCTTGGACAGAAGCCATTGCAGCCCACCTGGATTGGTGGCAAAATCCCTCAAACGTGATGAAAGGCACAGACCTTCATCCCAAAGACCACAGTATCCAACTCTTTACCGACGCCTCAAACGAAGGTTGGGGCGCTCACTTAGACCAAAATTTTACAAAGGGTCTGTGGTCAGATCAAAAAAAAAAAAAAAAAAAAAAGGCTACACATAAATGTCCTAGAATTGAAGGCGATCTCCCTTTCCCTTCGAGACTTCAAGGACCAGTGCCAGAACCAAACAGTGTTAGTTGCGACTGACAACTCAACAGTGGTAGCCTACATCAACAAACAAGGAGGAACTCAGCAGAAATGTGTGCTCTACTGTGGAAGATCATGACCTGGTGCCATCACTACCACATAACATTGAAAGCAAGGCACATTCCAGGGTGCCTGAATGTGATGGCCGACCTGCTGTCCAGGTCCAACCAAGTGCAGTCAACAGAATGGTCTCTGCATCCGCAGGTGTTCAAACAGATCTGCCAGAAGTGGTTCACACCGCATGTAGACTTATTTGCCACTTATCTGAACCACAAACTTATCACATAACATTGAAAGCCAGACACATTCCAGGGTGTCTGAATGTGATGGCCGACATTCTGTCCAGGTCGAACTAAGGGCATTCAACAGAATGGCCACTTAATTGCCACTCATCTGAACCACAACCTTCCACTGTACGTATCTCCTGTCCCAGACCCAAATGCTTGGGACATAGATGTTCTGAACATAAACTGGACGGCCCTCACTGCCTATGTTTACCCTCCTCGGCTCTCCTTCACAAGGTGATCCAAAAGATAAAGCAATGCCATTGCCTGATCATCGTAATAGCCCCAGGCTGGCCAGGGATACCCTGGTTTTGGGACCTAGTGCAACTCTCAACAGAGATCCCACTACAACTCCCAGTGTCAACGACCCTACTCAAACAGTCCCACAACTATGTGTTACACAACAACCCACAACAGCTGAACCTCCACGCCTGGTGTCTAGGAGCGGACAACTCCAAGAACAAGGCTTCTCTGTGGAGGTGGCAGAGAGAATTGCTGCTCCTCAGTGGTCATCAACAAGGACCATCTACAAGTCAAAGTGGGCCCTTTTTATGTCAGCTGACTTGTCAGTCAGCTGACATTATGTCGTCACTCTGCGGCGTGGGCGTACGCGTACGCGTACGCGTCCGCGTACGCGTCCGCGTGAACAACTTCTCCTCCAAAACTACAAGGCCTAGAGACGTGCTGTTTTTTTTAAAAGATACCTTATCTATCGAGGATGAAAAATTGTTCAAGGCATGCAAATCTGTCTGTTCGTCTGTTTGCTAGAGACATTACAAGGGGGGTACCCCCACCAAAAGTGTGAAAATTTCAACACTTAATCACAATTTTCTCAGTGACTATTGCAGGGATTTCTCTCATATCTTGCATATATGTACTAGGCCAGAGGTAGATTCTCTTGTGTGAGTATGAGACCTGGATCTGTCTTACTTTTTTTTAAATAAATTTTTTTAATAATTTTTAATGCATTAAAATTCATGAAATCATGCACAAAATCATTTATAACTTGAAAAGTGTTGCATTTAGAGCATTTTGTTAAAATATGTTATTCAGCTACTTTTTTCATAGCTACAATATGGTGAGTAAGTTGGGTGCCTGTCTCAATAGCTAAGTGAGTAATAGCTACTTTTGGGCTTTTCAGTAACTTCCATCATGAGTAAAATCACTTGTAACTTAAAAACTATTGCATTTAGAGAATTTCGTATAAATATGTTATTCAGCTACTTTTGGGTCAGCTATAACATAGTAAAATTTTAGACCTGTAGCTCATGGCATAGCTGAGTAATAGCTACTTTTAGGTTATCACTGTTGAGTAAATCGCTTATAACTTGAAAACTATTGCATTTAGAGTATTTCGTATAAATATGTTATTCAGCTACTTTTGGGTCAGCTATAACATAGTAAAATTTCAGACCTGTAGCTCATGGCATAGCTGAGTAATAGCTACTTTTAGGTTATCACTGTTGAGTAAATCGCTTATAACTTGGAAACTATTGCATTTACAGTATTTTGTTTCAATATGTTATTCACCTATTTTGGGATCAGCTATAACATAGTGAAGTTTCAGATCTGTGGCTCATTGCATAGCTGAGTAATAGCTACTTTGAAGTTCTCACTATTGAGTAAATCACTTGTAACTTAAAACCTATTGCATTTAGAGAATTTCGTATAAACATGTTATTCAGCTACTTTTGGGCCAGCTATAACATAGTGAAATTTCAGATCTGTAGGTCATGGCATAGCTGAGTAATAGCTACTTTAAAGTTCTCACTATTGAGTAAATCAGTTGTAATTGGAAAACTATTGCATTTAGAGTATTTCGTATAAATATGTTATTCAGCTACTTTTGGGTCAGCTATAACATAGTAAAATTTCAGACCTGTAGCTCATGGCATAGCTGAGTAATAGCTACTTTTAGGTTATCACTATTGAGTAAATCAGTTGTAACTTGAAAACTATTGCATTTACAGTATTTTGCTTAAATATGTTGTTCACCTACTTTTGGGTCAGCTATAACATAGTAAAATTTCAGACCTGTAGCTCATTGCATAGCTGAGTAATAACCACTTTGAGGTTCTCACTATTGAGTAAATCAGTTGTAATTGCAAAACTATTGCATTTAGAGAATTTCGTATAAATATGTTATTCAGCTACTTTTGGGCCAGCTATAACATAGTGAAATTTCAGATCTGTAGGTCATGGCACAGCTGAGTAATAGCTACTTTGAAGTTCTCACTATTGAGTAAATCAGTTGTAATTGGAAAACTATTGCATGTACAGAATTTCGTATAAATATGTTATTCAGCTACTTTTGGGTCAGCTATAACATAGTAAAATTTCAGACCTGTAGCTCATGGCATAGCTGAGTAATAGCTACTTTTAGGTTATCACTGTTGAGTAAATCGCTTATAACTTGGAAACTATTGCATTTACAGTATTTTGTTTCAATATGTTATTCACCTATTTTGGGATCAGCTATAACATAGTGAAGTTTCAGATCTGTGGCTCATTGCATAGCTGAGTAATAGCTACTTTGAAGTTCTCACTATTGAGTAAATCACTTGTAACTTAAAACCTATTGTATTTAGAGAATTTCGTATAAACATGTTATTCAGCTACTTTTGGGCCAGCTATAACATAGTGAAATTTCAGATCTGTAGGTCATGGCATAGCTGAGTAATAGCTACTTTAAAGTTCTCACTATTGAGTAAATCAGTTGTAATTGGAAAACTATTGCATTTAGAGTATTTCGTATAAATATGTTATTCAGCTACTTTTGGGTCAGCTATAACATAGTAAAATTTCAGACCTGTAGCTCATGGCATAGCTGAGTAATAGCTACTTTTAGGTCATCACTATTGAGTAAATCAGTTGTAACTTGAAAACTATTGCATTTACAGTATTTTGCTTAAATATGTTGTTCACCTACTTTTGGGTCAGCTATAACATAGTAAAATTTCAGACCTGTAGCTCATTGCATAGCTGAGTAATAACTACTTTGAGGTTCTCACTATTGAGTAAATCAGTTGTAATTGCAAAGCTATTGCATTTAGAGAATTTCGTATAAATATGTTATTCAGCTACTTTTGGGCCAGCTATAACATAGTGAAATTTCAGATCTGTAGGTCATGGCACAGCTGAGTAATAGCTACTTTGAAGTTCTCACTATTGAGTAAATCAGTTGTAATTGGAAAACTATTGCATTTACAGAATTTCGTATAAATATGTTATTCAGCTACTTTTGGGTCAGCTATAACATAGTAAAATTTCAGACCTGTAGCTCATTGCATAGCTGAGTAATGACTACTTTGAGGTTCTCACTATTGAGTAAATCAGTTGTAATTGCAAAACTATTGCATTTAGAGAATTTAGTATAAATATGTTATTCAGCTACTTTTGGGTCAGCTATAACATAGTAAAATTTCAGACCTGTAGCTCATGGCATAGCTGAGTAATAGCTACTTTTAGGTCATCACTATTGAGTAAATCAGTTGTAACTTGAAAACTATTGCATGTACAGTATTTTGCTTAAATATGTTGTTCACCTACTTTTGGGTCAGCTATAACATAGTAAAATTTCAGACCTGTAGCTCATGGCATAGCTGAGTAATAGCTACTTTGAGGTTATCACTGTTGAGTAAATCGCTTATAACTTGGAAATTATTGCATTTAGAGTATTTTGTTTCAATATGTTATTCACCTATTTTGGGGTTAGCTATAACATAGTGAAGTTCCAGACCTGTGACACATTGCAGAGCTGAGTAATAGCTACTTTGAAGTTCTCAATGTTGAGTAAATCACTTATAATTTGAAAACTATTGCATTTAGAGAATTTAGTATAAATATGTTATTCAGCTACTTTTGGGTCAGCTATAACATAGTAAAATTTTAGACCTGTAGCTCATGGCATAGCTGAGTAATAGCTACTTTTAGGTTATCACTGTTGAGTAAATCGCTTATAACTTGGAAACTATTGCATTTAGAGTATTTTGTTGCAATATGTTATTCACCTATTTTGGAGTCAGCTATAACATAGTGAAGTTCCAGACCTGTGGCTCATTGCATAGCTGAGTAATAGCTACTTTGAAGTTCTCACTGTTGAGTAAATCAGTTGTAATTGGAAAACTATTGCCTTTACAGAAATTTGTGCAAATATGTTATTCAGCTACTTTTGGGTCAGCTATAACATAGTGAAATTACAGACCTGTAGCTCATGGCACAACTGAGCAATAGCTATTCTCAGGCACTGACTGTTGAGTAAATTGGCTATAACTTGAAAAATATTGCATTTGGAGTATTTTGTTAAAATATATTGTTCACCTACTTTTGGGTTAGCTATAACATAGTGAAATTACAGACCTATAGCTCATGGCATAGTGGAGCAATAGCTATTTTCAGGTTCTCACTATTGAGTAAATCAGTTGTAACTTGAAAACTATTGCATTTACAGTATTTTGCTTAAATATGTTGTTCACCTACTTTTAGGTCAGCTATAACAGAGCAAAAATTCAGACATGTAGCTCATGGCATAGCTGAGTAATAGTTACTTTGAGGTTCTCACTCTTGAGTAAATCAGTAGTAACTTGAAAACTATTACATTTAGAGTATTTTGTTAAATATGTTATTCACAGACGTTTTGGTCAGCTATAACATAGTGAAATTGCAGACCTCTATGTCATGGCATAGCTGATCAATAGCTTCTTTCAGGTTCTCACTGTTGAGTAAATCATTGTATCCAACCTGTAGGAAATCATGGGCTGGGAATCTGTTAATATGGTCCGATTTGACCTTGGAACCCTCCTTCAAGGTCAAATGAGGATAGCCAAACATAAAAGTGCTTATAACTCGCTTATTATTGGTCCTAGAGGTTTGGAATGAAAACCAACCTATAGAAAATCATGAGCTGGGAATTTTTTGGTGTGGTCGGATTTGACCTTGGACCCCTCCTTCAAGGTCAAATGAGGATAGCCAAACTTAAAAGTGCTTATAACTCGCTTATTATTGGTCCTAGAGGTTTGGAATGGAAAACCAACCTATAGAAAATCATGGGCTGGGAATCTTTTGGTGTGGTCAGATTTCACCTTAGACCCCTCCTTCCAGGTAAAACGAAGATAGCCAAACTTAAAGTGCTTATAACTCGCGTATTATTGGTCTTGGAGGTTTGGGATGGTAAACCAACATATAGGAAATCATGGGCTGGGATTCTTTTGGTGTGGTCAGATTTGACCTGGGACCCCTCCTTCAAGGTCAATTGAGGATAGCCAAACTTACAATTGCTTAGAACTCGCTTATTATTGGTCCTACAGGTTTGGGATGGTAAACAAGCTACAGGAAATCATGGGCTGGGAATTTTTTTGTGTGGTCGGATTTGACCTTGGACCCCCTCCGTCAAGGTCAAACAAGGATAGCCAAACTTAAAAAGTGCCTATGACTCACTTATTATTGGTCCGAGAGGTTTGGGATGGTAAACCATCCTAAATTCTTTGGCTGGGAATCTTTTGGTATGGTCAGATTTGACCTTTGGACCCCTTCTTCATTTTTTTGTGTGGTCGGATTTGACCTTGGACCCCCTCCGTCAAGGTCAAACAAGGATAGCCAAACTTAAAAAGTGCCTATGACTCACTTATTATTGGTCCGAGAGGTTTGGGATGGTAAACCATCCTAAATTCTTTGGCTGGGAATCTTTTGGTGTGGTCAGATTTGACCTTTGGACCCCTTCTTCATGGTCGAACGAGGATATTGCATTTATAGTATTTCTTTAAATATTTTTAACCTACTTTTTACACTTAAACAATTACCTTGTTACTTTATTTCATAATACCATTTGCAGGGCACAACTTTTTGTCCTTTTTTTCTGTCAGCTTCGGAATATCTTTCGAACATGCTGTTCAGTTACCATTTACTGTATTTCTGTACAGCCCTTTCCCTGATAATTATGCTTTCCTCTCATTATCACCATCACAAATCAAAAACATTCAGTCAGCTGACACAGTGCCCGTTCACGGGCACTCTCCTCTTGTTGAAAAATGGTGCAGAGAAAATTCGGTGGATTTCTCCACTCCATCTGTGAAACAAATCTCGCTGAGGTATTAGCTGGACCGAACCAAAGACCTGAGAGGGTCTCGTTCCCTCCTTTTCATCTCCTTCAAGAAAGGACATACCTCAGACATCAGACCCGCTACTCTCTCTTCCTGGTTGAAACAAACCATCCTACTTTGTTACAAACAAGCAGACCAACAAGCCTTGGACTTGGTCCAAGTCAAAGCGCATGACATCCGGCCTTCGCGGCCTCTAAGGCCTTTTACGGTGGGGTATCGGTGGACCAAATCATGCAAGCCTGTCACTGGAAAGCTCACAATACATTTACAAATTTTTACCTAAAAGACCTTACTTGGTCAGACACCGACAACAATTCGTATCTGGGACCCGTAGTGGCGGCACAACAAGTCCTAGATCCTTCCCCTCAGACCAGTTGTCCTCGGAAAGAAAAAAGGGGGGGCACATCCGCTACAACCAAGTCTTCAGGAGTCTCTCCCAGGATCTAGGTATTCCTTTACCTTCAAGATGTTACGGGTAAGGTCATTTTGTTTTTTAGTTATCAAGTAATTTCTATTAAGGACTTATTTAGTTGTCATTAATCTCATATTCAGGTTGCAAAAAATTTATGAGATGTCCAACCATGGGTTGGTCAGTCACTAGTGAAGGGCCCTCAGGGACCCTTAGACCTCGAAGTGAGCACTGCTGCACTTCCGTCCTACAATCAAACATCTAGACAGTTTCAGCACTGTCTCTCATTTTATTTAGGTTTTTGGCTCATTACAGGCCCGGTCTTCGGGATCGGGGCACTGTAAATGGGACTCAGACTGGTATTTCTGGCACTATTGAAAATTTTAATTACTTAAATGTAGCTTTTATAAGCTACAAGCTTACCATGTGGGACTTAGAAGAGTCCCACCCTGCCTCCCCGCTGTTTACAGCTGAGGGGTAGGTTTTAGAAAATTTCAACGAGAAAGTAGGGCGATTGGTCAGAAGTTATCACGTGATGACAACTAGCAGTATATCCGGTGGCTAACAAGAACTGTCTTTTTTTCTAAGACGTTGGCCCCGGGTGTGGCAACCCGAGAACAGCATTAAGTCCCACATGGTAAGGTTGTAGCTTATAAAAGCTACATTTAAGTAATTAAAATTTTCAAATTTAGAGCATTTCTGTAAAATATGTTGTTCAGCTACTTTCTCCATGCCTACAAGATGGTACCATTTTTAGGGGTCTATCTTGATAGCTAAGTGAGTAATAGCTATTTTCTGTTTTTAACAATGACCAAAATGAGTAAGTTGCTTTTATCTTTGTAACTGTTACTTACAATATTGGTCTCAAATATGTTGTTGAACAACTCCTTCATGTACTATATCATGGTGAGGTTTCCAAGGTGTAGCACCATAGCTAGCTGAGTAATAGCTACACTAAGTTTAACATTTGACCATTCAGCAAGTCACTTATAACTCAAAAACTATTGAATATAGAGGATTTTTGTCAAATATGTTGTTTATCTACTTTTTGATGTACTGTGTCATGGTGAATTTTCAGAGCTGTAAGTCCATAGCTAACTGAGTAATAGCTACTTTGAAATTTCTTAATTTCAACATTGAATAAATCACTTGTACCTCCAAAACTATTGAATTTAGGGAATTATTGTCAAATATGTTAATTAGTTACTTTTTAATGTTCTGTGTCGTGGAAAAGTTTCAGAGCTGTATCTCCATAGCTAACTGAGTAATGGCTACTTTGAATTTCAACAATGAGTAAATCACTTATAACTCCAAAACTATTAAATTTAGAGAATTATTGTCAAATATGTTGTTCACTTACTATTTGATGTACTGTGTCATGGGAAATTTTCACAGCTGTATCTCCATAGCTACCTGAGTAATAGCTACTTTGAGGGTTTTCATTGAGTAAATCACCTTTAACAGCAAAACTGTTGAATTTAGAGGATTTTTGTCAAATATGTTCTTCACCTACTTTTTGATGTACTGTGAAATGGCAAATTTTGAGAGCTGTAGGTCCATAGGTAACCGAATAATAGCTAATTTAATGGTTCTCCATTGAGTAAATCACTTATAACAGCAAACCTATTAAATTTACAGGATTTTTGTCAAATATGTTGTTCACCTACTTTTTGACGTATTGTGTAATGGCAAATTTTGAGACCTGTAGGTCCATAGCTAACTGAGTAATAGCTACTTTGATTTTTGTGGACTTTTTAATGTTCTGTGTCATGGCAAAGTTTCAGAGCTGTAGGTCCATTCCTAACTGAGTAATAGCTACTTTCATGGTTTTCCATTGAGTAAATCGCTTATCACAGCAAAACTGTTGAATTTAAAGGATTTTTGTCAAATATGTTGTTCACCTACTTTTTGACGTATTGTGTAATGGCAAATTTTCAGACCTGTAGGTCCATAGCTGAGTAATAGCTACTTTGATTTTTGTGGAAAATGAAAAAGTCTTAATATCTCGAAAACCGTAAGAGATAGAGCGATTTCAAGTGAATTTTTGACCCACAGGGTAGTACATGAGTATACTATCCAAAAGGGAAAAATTTCAATTTTCGCCACTTTTGGTGGCTATCATGGATTTTAGCAGAAAATAAACGTTGAAAATATCTTCGAAATGGTAACAGACAGAGCGATTTCGAGCGAATTTTTGACCCACAGGGTAGTACAACAGTATTCTGTGCCTTGGGGAAAAGTCTCATCTTGGATTTTAGTGGAAAATGAAAAATTGTGAATATCTCGGAAAAGGTATTTCCTCCCCTTTAATGCTCGGCGGGAGATACACACCGCGGCAGTGGTCTTGTTTTATTTGATAATCACACTTTTATGAAACCAATGTTTAAGCACATTATACGGCATCTTTCTTGTAGCTGTAATAATTCATAAATCTGGAAATATATTTTTCCCTATGGACATTTCTTATTGATATATTTGATTTGTTTTATTGCTCATGAGATTAAGTAAGTTAACTTTGTAAAATGGATATATACTGGACCATTTATGATTTTTGAGTATTTTAATGCCCCTTTTATATATATTTGATTTGTTAATACTGAAGAGGCTGTTACAGAAAAAAAAGATCCACCCATTCTCACCCCACTGAGTTGAAGTGTTGTTTGTTATGTCATACCATTTACATAATCAGTGGTTTATTTACACAGTGTCAGTGGCAGACTTCATCACCTAATAAGACGAAGGAGGGGGTTGGGGGAGGGGTGTAGAGGAGGAGTGATATCATTCAGATATGAACAAAACATGCATCCAATTTATACCATATTTTTTTTTTGCTTTACAGAAATATAAGTGTCTGGGCTACCGTCAGTGACGGATTTACAAATATAGATCTCGGTTTCCGGTAGAAATTACTGCCGGTAATTTTCTTTGAAATCTGTCCATCTTTACTAATATTTTACGAATAATATACAGTACATGTGGTATTGTGGTTCTATGTTATCTTTAATTCACCTATGAACAAAAAAAAACAGTCATTTTTGGAAGAAAATGGACGTAAGTTCTGTCATATTATTGTCAAGATGTTTCACGACTTGCAGTTAAAGTTTTGTAGATGATAATTAACATGTAAACTTCTAAATAATGTCAAATGTGTTGAAATAACATAAAATATCCGTAGTATGACAAGATTCAGCTAATTAAACTGAACATAATGGTGAAAAAATTATAAAAATTGGACAAGAAATAAGGAAGTAATGGCTACTTGAACATACATTTAAGATAAAAATGAAGTACCGCGATCGCATATTTTCCCGATTATCGCCCGTTTAAAACCACTTTGGTTACCGCTGACGGCTTCAGAAATAAATTTCTGGGTTACCGGTTACCGATATACAGCCACGCCGAATTCAAAAAGTACTCACACTCTTTGTCTAAGCAGTATGGTGGTGTAAAACCCAGAACATGTATAAGTAAATTTTTCAAACTGTGGCTGATTATATAATGATTACATGTTTACATGTCAGTGCAAGGACTCAGAAGTTATATTATGAGATCCTATACAGTCTCTTCTCATCATAAATTGAAACCATGACACCAACTTTAATTTACTTTGTAAAAGGATTGCAAGGATAGATGTCAAATTATGAAGGCAGAATAATAAAAAATTATAATAGTATTACTTAATCTGTTCAGATCTAATCACACATCTGTTTTATGATATTTAATCTGTTCACTAATAATTAAATTCATTCGGGACTACAAATTTAGAATGGACAGTCGAAATAGTTATGTCCCCATCGATGTACGGACCTTTGCCCATAGGAGCTTTGTCCGCAAGGAACTTTGCCTAGCACTTTTTTTTTTCATGTGAGGAACTTTGCCCACAATAATAATTTGTAATAATATTCAGAAAATAAATTTTTAATATTTGATTGAAGAAATAATATCTACAATGTAAAGGAATTATAAGTATATGATGTCTACAAAATAACAGTTTTCACAATGAATGTTGGACTTTCTTGAAACCATTTTAGTATATGTGTCCATCATTGCAATGTTTTGGCCACCATTTAGTTCTTTCATTATTTCCATCTTGCAATACTATGAAAATCTATCAACACTGAATTAATTACTAATGCAATCAACCTTATGAACTTTATGTTGTGTGTAACTTTGGAAGTGCAATTAATGTTTGATGTCTCTCAAAACTGCGTGTCCTGAATAGTTATCTAAAAGGAATATTATTAAACTGAAATAAAAAATAAAGAATAAGGTATTTGTAGTAAGCAAAATTTATATTGTGGGCGGAAATCCTACCTTCAAAAGATTGTTGTGGGTTGAGTTCCTTGTGGACAAGGGTCCTGTGGGCAGAATTTTGCATTGGACAAAGTTTGTGGATTTTCACTCGTCGTCTGGGGATAATTTTGGTTTGCAAAATAAAAGTATTGAAGGTTGAATTGCTGAAGTTCTTACATAAGTTGTTATCTTTTGCTCAGAATTATGTCATACAAAAGATGGGTCCTAAGGAAAATGCCCAGTCAAACCATATGACGTGAGTGATGACCTGTCTGGGGATATGTTGGCGCTGAGTTGGCCCAATCTAGTTTATTATCTCCCGCCCGACTCGCCGGCAGGAGATTATAATTTGCACCATGTGTGTGCGTGCGGGAGTGAGTGCGTGCGTGGGTCATGCAGTTTTCTCAGAAACTACTACAGTTACACATTTTTGGTAAATTACTTGTCCCAATGAATTTTTACGCTCTTCAAAATTTTTTGGGTTTGCTGAACTTTGGCCTACTTTTGAGTGAGTAATAGCACTTTTACCTAATATAATTATATGGCTTATAACTCTCAAACTATTGCATTTAGAGTATTTTGTTGCAATATGTTGTTCAGCTACTTTCTCCACAGCTACAACATGGTCAGTAGTTTGGAAGTGTATCTCCATAGCTAAGTGAGTAATAGCTACTTTGCCAATTTTTAATGATAACCATAATGAGTAAATGGCTTGTATCTTCAAAAGTATTGCAGCTACACAATTTCTCTCAAATGTTGTTCATCTACTTTTTTGTGAACTGTAACATATTGAAGTTTCACAATTGTTGCTCAATGTACAAGTGAGTAATGGCTACTTTATTGCTACTTTTAATGAAAATGTGAAAAATCACAAATATCTCGCAAACCGTAAGAGATAGAGCAATTTCAAGCGAATTTTTGACCCACAAGGTGGTACAACAATGTCCTATGCTAAGGGGATTGGTGAACTTTGGCCTACTTTTGAGTGAGTAATAGCACTTTTACCTAATGTAATTATATGGCTTATAGGGGCCATGGTGGCAGAGTGGTAACACTCTCGCCTCCCACCTCTGAAGCCGGGGTTCGATTCCCGACACGGCCTCAAGTGGGAAAGGTGGTAGTTGCTTGCCGTTGGTCGGCAGTGTACAGTACAGAACCCTAACGAACTTGTTGTACTGGTTTCCTCTGCCCTTCCAACTACCCGTCGTGATATGACCTGTACAGTGTTGAAAGCGACGTAAAACCCCAAATAAATAAATAAATATATGGCTTATAACTCTCAAACTATTGCATTTAGAGTATTTTGTTGCAATATGTTGTTTAGCTACTTTCTCCACAGCTACAACATGGTCAGTAGTTTGGAAGTGTATCTCCATAGCTAAGTGAGTAATAGCTACTTTGTCAATTTTTAATGATAACCATAATGAGTAA
This sequence comes from Sabellastarte sp. h YS-2021, assembly GCA_964017235.1. Lineage (NCBI taxonomy): Eukaryota > Metazoa > Annelida > Polychaeta > Sabellida > Sabellidae > Sabellastarte > Sabellastarte sp. h YS-2021. The sequence goes on from OZ024928.1 coordinate 148,167,037, forward strand.
ATGGCTTATATCTTCAAAAGTATTGCAGCTACACAATTTCTCTCAAATATGTTGTTCATCTACTTTTTTGTGAACTGTAACATTGAAGTTTCACAACTGTTGCTCAATGCACAAGTGAGTAGTGGCTACTTTATTGCTACTTTTAGTGAAAATGTGAAAAATCACAAATATCTCACAAACCGTAAGAGATAGAGCAATTTCGAGCGAATTTTTGACCCAACGGATGGTACAACAATGTCCTATGCTAAGGGATTGGTGAACTTTGGCCTACTTTTGAGTGAGCACTTTTACCTAATATAATTATATGGCTTATAACTCTCAAAATATTGCATTTACAGTATTTTGTTGCAATATGTTGTTCGGCTACTTTCTCCACAGCTACAACATGGTCAGTAGTTTGGAAGTGTATCTCCATAGCTAAGTGAGTAATAGCTACTTTGTCAATTTTTAATGATAACCATAATGAGTAAATGGCTTATATCTTCAAAAGTATTGCAGCTACACAATTTCTCTCAAATATGTTGTTCATCTACTTTTTTGTGAACTGTAACATATTGAAGTTTCACAACTGTTGCTCAATGTACAAGTGAGTAATGGCTACTTTATTGCTACTTTTAGTGAAAATGTGAAAAATCACAAATATCTCACAAACCATAAGAGCAAAATGAGTAAATGCTAATTATCTGTAAAAGTATTGCGGATACCCAATTTTTATCAAATAACTCATTCATCTATTTTTGAGAGAGCTTTTGGATGGTGAAGTTTCAGACCCGTAGATAATTACTCACCTACTCAAAATGAGTAAATGCGAATTATCTCTTAAAAGTATTGCGGATAGCCAATTTTTCTCAAATAACTTATTCACCTACTTTTGGAAGAGCTTTCACATGGTGAAGTTTCACACCCATAGGTAATTACTCACCTACTCAAAATGAGTAAATGCGAATTATCTCTTAAAAGTATTGCGGATAGCCAATTTTTCTCAAATAACTCATTCACCTACTTTTGGGAGAGCTTTCACTTGGTGAAGTTTCAGACCCGTAGCTAATTATTCACCTACTCAAAATGGGTAAATGCTAATTATCTCTAAAACTATTGCGGAGACCCAATTTTTATCAAATAACTCATTCATCTATTTTTGAGAGAGCTTTCGGATGGTGAAGTTTCAGACCCGTAGATAATTACTCACCTACTCAAAATGAGTAAATGCGAATTATCTCTTAAAAGTATTGCAGATAGCCAATTTTTCTCAAATAACTTATTCACCTACTTTTGGAAGAGCTTTCACATGGTGAAGTTTCACACCCATAGGTAATTACTCACCTACTCAAAATGAGTAAATGCGAATTATCTCTTAAAAGTATTGCGGATAGCCAATTTTTCTCAAATAACTCATTCACCTACTTTTGGGAGAGCTTTCACTTGGTGAAGTTTCAGACCCGTAGCTAATTATTCACCTACTCAAAATGGGTAAATGCTAATTATCTCTAAAACTATTGCGGAGACCCAAGTTTTATCAAATAACTCATTCATCTATTTTTGAGAGAGCTTTCGGATGGTGAAGTTTCAGACCCGTAGATAATTACTCACCTACTCAAAATGAGTAAATGCGAATTATCTCTTAAAAGTATTGCAGATAGCCAATTTTTCTCAAATAACTCATTCACCTACTTTTGGAAGAGCTTTCACATGGTGAAGTTTCACACCCATAGGTAATTACTCACCTACTCAAAATGAGTAAATGCGAATTATCTCTTAAAAGTATTGCGGATAGCCAATTTTTCTCAAATAACTCATTCACCTACTTTTGGGAGAGCTTTCACTTGGTGAAGTTTCAGACCCGTAGCTAATTATTCACCTACTCAAAATGGGTAAATGCTAATTATCTCTAAAACTATTGCGGAGACCCAATTTTTATCAAATAACTCATTCATCTATTTTTGAGAGAGCTTTCGGATGGTGAAGTTTCAGACCCGTAGATAATTACTCACCTACTCAAAATGAGTAAATGCGAATTATCTCTTAAAAGTATTGCAGATAGCCAATTTTTCTCAAATAACTCATTCACCTACTTTTGGAAGAGCTTTCACATGGTGAAGTTTCACACCCATAGCTAATTACTCGCCTACTCAAAATGAGTAAATGCGAATTATCTCTAAAAGTATTGCAGATAGCCAAGTTTTCTCGAATAACTCATTCACCTACGTTTGGGAGAGCTTTCACTTGGTGAAGTTTCAGACCCATAGCTAATTATTCACCTACTCAAAATGAGTAAATGCGAATTATCTCTATAAGTATTGCGGATAGCCAATATTTCTCAAATAACTCATTCACCTACATTTTGGAGAGCTTTCACATGCTAAAGTTTTTTTATGAATTTTTTAAATAATTTTTAATGCATTAAAATTAATGAAATCATGCACTAAATCAATTATAACTTGAAAAGTATTGCATTTAGAGCACTTTGTTAAAATATGTTATTCAGCTACTTTTTCCATAGCTACAACATGGTGAGTAACTTGGGTGTCTATCTCAATAGCTAAGTGAGTAATAGCTACTTTTGGATTTTTCACTAACTTCCATCAAGAGTAAAATCACTTGTAACTTGAAAACTATTGCATTTAGAGAATTTTGTGCAAATATGTTATTCATCTATTTTTGGGTCAGCTATAGCATAATAAAATTTCAGACCTGTAGCTCATGGCAAAGCTGAGTAATGGCTACTTTTAGGTTATCACTGTTCAGTAAATCATTTATAACTTGAAAACTGTTGCATTTACATTATTTAGTTTCAATATGTTATTCACCTATTTTGAGGCAGCTATAACAACACAGTAAAACTCCAGACCTGTGGCTCATTGCATAGCTGAGTAATAGGTACTTTGAAGTTCTTACTCAACACTAAATCATTTATAACTTGAAAAGTATTGCATTTAGAGCATTTTGTTAAAATAATTTATGTTATTCAGCTACTTTTTCCATAGCTACAACATGGTGAGTAACTTGGGTGTCTATCTCAATAGCTAAGTGAGTAATAGCTACTTTTGGACTTTTCACTAACTTCCATCAGGAGTAAAATCACTTGTAACTTGAAAACTATTGCATTTAGAGAATTTTGTGTGAATATGTTATTCACCTACTTTTGGGTCAGCTATAACATAGTATAATTTCAGACCTCTAGCTCGTGGCATAGCTGAGTAATAGCTACTTTTGCCTTTGCCGGTGGATACATTTTGCATCTGGCCACAGATGCGTCCTTGGTCTAGTTTATTGCTACTTTTAGTGAAAATGTGAAAAGTCGCAAATATCTCGCAAATGGTAAGAGATAGAGCAATTTTGAGCGAATTTTTGACCCACAGGGTGGTACAAGAGTGTCCTATGCCAAGGGGAAAAAATTTCAATTTTCGCCACTTTTGGTGGTCATCTTGGATTTTAGCGGAAAATGAAAAAGTGTGAATATCTTGAAAACCATAAGAGATAGAGCGATTTTGAGCTAATTTTTGACCCACAGGGTAGTACAAGAGTGTCCTATGAAAAGGGGAAAACTTTCAGTTTTCGCCACTTTTGGCGGCCATCTTGGATTTCAGTGGAAAATGAAAAAGTGTGAATATCTCGAAAACCATAAGAGATAGAGCGATTTCGTGCGAATTTTTGACTCGCAGGGTAGTACAAGAGGGTCCTATGCAAAAGGGAAAAATTTCAATTTTCGCCACTTTTGGCGGCCATCTTGGATTTTTGCGGAAAATGAAAAAGTGTGAATATCTCGAAAACCGTAAGAGATAGAGCGATTTCAAGCGAATTTTTCACCCACAGTGTAGTACAAGAATGTCCTATGCAAAGGGGAAAAATTTCCATTTTCGCCACTTTTGGCGGCCATCTTGCATTTTTGCGGAAAATGAAAAAGTGTGAATATCTTGAAAACTGTAAGAGATAGAGCAATTTCGAGCGAATTTTTCACCCACAGGGTAGTATAAGAGTGTCCTATCCAAAAGGGAAAAATTTCAATTTTCGCAACTTTTGGCGGCCATCTTGGATTTTTGCAGAAAATAAAAAAAATGTGAATATCTCGAAAACCGTAAGAGATAGAGCAATTTCGACTGAATTTTTAACCCACAGGGTAGTACAAGAGGGTCTTATGCAAAGGGGAAAAATTTCAATTTTCGCCACTTTTGGCGGCCATCTTGCATTTTAGCGGAAAATGAAAAAGTGTGAATATCTTAAAAACCATAAGAGATAGAGCGATTTTGAGCGAATTTTTGACCCACAGGGTAGTACAAGAGTGTCCTATGAAAAGGGGAAAAATTTCAGTTTTCGCCACTTTTGGCGGCCATCTTGGATTTCAGCGGAAAATGAAAAAGTGTGAATATCTCAAAAACCATAAGAGATAGAGCGATTTCGTGCGAATTTTTGACTCGCAGGGTAGTACAAGAGGGTCCTATGCAAAAGGGAAAAATTTCAATTTTCGCCACTTTTGGCGGCCATCTTGGATTTTTGTGGAAAATGAAAAAGTGTGAATATCTCGAAAACCATAAGAGATAGAGCGATATCGAGCGAATTTTTCACCCGCAGGGTAGTACAAGAGTGTCCTATGCAAAGGGGAAAAATTTCAATTTTCACCACTTTTGGCGGCCATCTTGGATTTTTGCAGAAAATAAAAAAAATGTGAATATCTCGAAAACCGTAAGAGATAGAGCAATTTCGACTGAATTTTTAACCCACAGGGTAGTACAAGAGGGTCTTACGCAAAGGGGAAAAATTTCAATTTTCACCACTTTTGGCGGCCATCTTGCATTTTTGCGGAAAATGAAAAAGTGTGAATATCTCGAAAACCGTAAGAGATAGAGCGATTTCGAGCGAATTTTTCACCCGCAGGGCAGTACCAGAGTGTCCTATGCAAAGGGTAAAAATTTCAATTTTCGCCACTTTTGGCGGCCATCTTGGATTTTTGTGGAAAATGAAAAAGTGTGAATATCTCGAAAAGTGTAAGAGATAAAGCGATTTCAAGAAAATTTTTCACCCACAGGGTGGTACAAGAGTGTCCTATGCAAAAGGGAAAAATTTCAATTTTTGCTCCTTGGAAATGAAAAAGTGTGAATATCTCCAAAAACCGTAAGAGATAGAGCGATTTCGAGCGAATTTTTGACCCACAGGGTAGTACAAGAGTGTCCTATGCAAAGGGGAAAAATTTCAATTTTCACCACTTTTGGCGGCCATCTTGGATTTTTGCAGAAAATAAAAAAAATGTGAATATCTCGAAAACCGTAAGAGATAGAGCAATTTCGACTGAATTTTTAACCCACGGGGTAGTACAAGAGGGTTTTATGCAAAGGGGAAAAATTTCAATTTTCGCCACGTTTGGCGACTATCTTGGATTTTTGCGAAAAATGAAAAAGTGTGAATATCTCGAAAACAGTAAGAGACCCGCAGGGTAGTACAAGAGTGTCCCATGCAAAGGGGAAAAATTTCAATTTTCACCACTTTTGGCAGCCATCTTAGATTTTAGCAGGAAATGAAAAAGTGTGAATATCTCGAAAATTGTAAGAGATAGAGCGATTTCGCGTGAATTTTTGACCCACAGGGTAGTACAAGAGTGTCCTATGCAAAGGGGAAAAATTTCAAGAGTATCCCATGCGAAGGGGAAAAAATTCAATTTTCGCCACTTTTGCCGGCCATCATGGATTTTTGCGGAAAATTAACATTGAAAATATCTTCAAAATGGTAAGAGATACAGCAATTTCGAGCGAATTTTTGACCCACAGGGTAGTACAACAATATTCTGTGCCTAGGGGAAAAATTTCAGTTTTTCACCACTTTTGGCAGCCATCTTGGATTTCAGCGGAAAATGAAATATTGTGAATATCTCGCAAAAGGTATTTCTTCCCCTGTAATGCTCGGCGGGAGATACATACCGCAGCAGTGGTCTTGTTCAATAATATGTTTCAGATTCTTCATCAATATATTTTTATCTCCAGCCTGTGGCCAAAGGCTGTGGTCGGGAGATTATAAAATGCCTTCCATACGTGTGTGCGTCCGTGTGTCTCTCCGTTCGTCACGTTTTTACATAGACCTTAATATCTCATTGATTTATAAAGATATCTTCACCAAATTTGCAGGGAATGTTTATGGCTATGAAAACCTGTGTGCAAAATTTTGGCCTCATTTTGAAAAACAAAATGGCCACCATAGGCAATTGTTTGAAAATCATACAGGTGCTCTAATTCTTGAAATATTCCAGCTGGCTTTGTCAAATTTGCACAAAAGATATATGGCTAGAAATGCTAGCGTGATAGTAAATTTGGCCTAGTTCTAAAAAATGGCCACCATATCACATGTTTAATGTCAAATGGGGTTATCCTATTAAAAAGGCCTAAAATCTCTCTTAATATTTCTCCTAGAGGTTCGGAATATAAAAACAACTTGTAGGAAGTCATGGCCTGGGAATCTGTTTTAGGTGTCGAATTTGACCTTTGACCCCTGCTTCAAGGTTAAATGGGGTCATCACTCTAAAACGTCCTTATTTCTCCCTTATTATTGGTGCTAAGGCTTCAGAATGTAAAGACAGACCATGAAAAGTCCTGGCCTGCAAATGTTTTGCCTGAGAAACATTTTGGCCTTATTTTGCAAAAACAAAATGGCCGCCATAGCCAATTATTTCCAAATCATTAAGATGTTCTAAAACTTGAAATATTGTATCTGGGTTCATCAAATTTGCACCAAAGAGATATGGCTAGGGAAGTAAGCCTGATATTAATTTGGCCTAGTTTCAAAAACAAATGGCCGTCATATCACATGTTTAATGTTAATTGGGATTATCCTATTAAAAAGGCCTTATATCTGCCTTATCATTGCTACTAGATGTTCCAAATGTGAAAACCACTTAAATGAATCATTGCCTGAGATTTTTTTCCAATTGCTGACTTTTAGCTTTGACCCCTTTTTCAATGTCAATTGGGATTATCGTACTACAAAGGCCTTATACCTCACTTAGTTCTCCATTATTACTGATTCTAAGGCGGGAGATAACTGCTGCGGCATTGGCCTTGTTTTATATGTTTCTTTCAATTGCAGACTGTTTATTTTGTTAAACAGCCATATGGCCCCATACTTGATATTATCAGTGACATTGCATTTCTAACATCATCCAAAGCACATATTATAGTTTCTTCTACCAAAGAAAAGTAAAAAAGTAAACTTCTTCATGTCAATTCATCATTGCCAGTGTTTAGGAACTTTTTGGTTTGCTGATTAACATCAGTATTTGTCATAGCGTGATTAGCTATTTTGTGGTAATATTTTCCATTATCAGTAATGCCCAGTGGCTCATGCTATTTTAACTTTCAATAGCAAAATGTGGAGTATTTTAGAAGCTTTAAATCCCCAATGTGCCTGGTTCCAGTGTCCCATTGATGCCCGAAAGCTGTTGGCCGAGAATCTGGTGCTTATGGGAGGGACCACCATGCAGCCTGGTTTCCTACCTCGACTGGTGTCCGAGCTGAAGGAGTTGGTGACTGGGGACAGGTATCAACCTCATCTGAATAACTGGAAATTCAGCTTTCACCAGCCTCCATCACAGCCCAACTACACAGCCTGGCTTGGAGGTAAAACACTAAGCCAGAACACTTCTTTTTAGATCAGCAGGCACATTGATTCCTGGTAAGTTCCTAGAGATTCCACAAGCCTCCATCAAAGCCCAATAGCCTGGATTGGAGTCAAGAATTCTTATAAGATGAGTAGTCACACTGAGACTGACTAGTTCTTTCATTATGTCAAAAGCCTGCTTTGTATTGATTTGGGCCCTATTCTTGGAAATTTGTTGGAATGATTTTGATAGATCTGAACAAAAGGCTTAGGTAATCCCTGATTTGTTCGTTCGGGTTTACATTTACACCTCATGCCTTATAATATTTCCCCAGATGTAAGTAATAGGCAACAAGTTATCCAACAGTATTGACCAGTATGCATGTGAACTAAGGAATTTTCCCTATCGGTAGATATAATTTTTTTGTTTACAAAAAGTTTTTCTTAGCAAAATACAGGTGTTACCGTAAAATCAAGTTATAACAAAGACACATATGGAACAAAATTATATAAACAAGGCAAAAAAGGCTGAGTCTTAGCAATTTTCGCTTCAAGTTCTAAATTATATTTGGTTACTTGTAAAGTTATTTACTTTTCGCTTATATAAGCTATACCTTTTAAATCTAAAATAACATACAAAATAACATACAAGATTAAAAAATGTTGTAACTGAAATTCCTTTTATTCTTGTATTTTTATAATAAATTTATATTAACAAAATCGTTTTCTAGTTTATTTAAAAGAAAGTGATTAATTTGTTGAAATAGGTCCACTATTACAGCTAGAAGGAATCATTTCCATGGTAGCAAATACAGATTTTGCTTTCACTAACTAGACAGTTACTGTTTTGCTTGTGAATAGATCCTGTATCTGGCACCATCTTTAGGTTCTATGCCATCCGTTGTTGCATGGTAGCTGTATTACTCTCCGTTGTTGCTCACTTCATCCCCTTGAATTGGTCCTCCGGTATTGTTACTCCCTTCTCCTTCTTGAACTAGTCCTCCTTCATTTCCTTCCCCATTGTTGCCAGGTCTGGTCACATCCACTGTTTTCACATCAATCATCTGTTTGGACTGGTACACACACTTCACATCTCCTTCTGACACAAACTCTATGCTCTTTGTCTCGCGGCATGCCTTAATGCCGTTCTGCCGTGCCTTCTCATTATCAAATATCCTGGCCAGATTTTTGTTTTTCAGTGTGAAGACATCCAGTATCTTTCTGTCATCTGGGTCCTTCATTATGTCAGATTCTGGCACCACATAGACTGGAATATTGCTAGTATTGGGCATTGGGGTGATGGTATGCTTCACTTTGAATGTAGCAAATGCCTCTTCTTCTGTCACACGCATTTCCGCTGTCACCTTTTTCTTGTCTTGCACTGTGACATCATTGTTGACGCTCCACATTTGTTCTGTTGTTATGGATTCATTCTTGGATTTGGTCAGCTGATACTGCCCAGTCAAAGCCCCAGTTACACTGAGTGGATCAATTAGATTGGTGGCTGTGACTGGAAGAGATAAAGCCAGGTTTAGTTGCCCTCCAACTGTGTAAGATTTTTGTACATTTATACTCATCGTAGAGGTAGTCTTCCTCTCCGTGTGGAACGTAAACTTCTGGTCGTGCCCTGAAGTGTTGGTGTATTCTGTTTTGAACAAGCTCAGGTCACGGGGTTTGGGTTTGTATCTTTGCATACTCTTCTCACCAGTCTCTCTGTATTTCACAAGTTCAATCTGCCCAAATTTACCAGTGGCTCTTTTCGCATCATCGGTATCTAATTCTAGTTCATCTGCTTTTTCTGTTTTAGTGTGAACCATTTTTTTCCAGTTGTTTACAATCCTTCTAATTCGGCTTTCTTTTTTTTCCTCTTTGGTTTCTTTTTTGAGAGGTTCCTTTTCAGACTGTAAAACTTCGATGATTTCAGATGAATCTTTTTCATCTTGAATCTTCTTAGAGGATGAGTCCCTGGTTTCTGTTAACAAGTTTGTTGCTTCATTTGTGGATTCCTCAGTGTCTTTGCTAATGGCTACATCAGGTTTTACAGTTGTTGCCATCTCATTTCCATTTTTGGACTTTTGATTAATATATCCTTCAGTCTGTTTTGTACTGCCTGTATCCCTGCTACTTGTACTAGGAGACTGTGGTTCATCTGGTTTATCCAACCCATCATCTCTCTGTGTGTTTCCTTCAACTGCTAAAGTCTTGCTGTCTTGTTCCTTGACTTCTGTGTCATCTGTTAACTTCTCCACCTCTTGTATTACTCCGCTATATATATCATGGGGCTGAATTTTAAATTCCAGCAGCTCTGATTTTGCACAAAGATGGCGCCACTGTACATCATATGCTAGCCTTCTGCAGGGACACTTTGGCGGGGTGTAAAGGTGCTCATTGATGGCAAAGTCTCTGAAGTACTCACTCAGTTCGATAAACTTGTTTTTTTCCTTCTTTGTTTTCTTTTTGCAGCATACTCCAAAGCAACACAGAGACATACCTGTAAAATGTGAAAAACAATATGGTTGTCAAGAAAAAATACCATATTCATAACTTTATTGTTTAGATATGTTCAAAGTCAGGGTTTTATACTTTTATGTCCTGTTGAATATGTATTGTCATACTGGGGTTCAACGTTGCCACTTGAGGAAGTTGAACCTACATAGAGGTGACAGCCTGTGATTAGCTACTGAGAAAAAAGATAACCAAAGTGACTTGAGTCCTGTGATTAGGGTTCATGAGATCAACAGACTACTGATCTGATTTTTGTGGTTCTATACTTTTACTTGATACCATGATTTATAGTAAAGACTGAATAATTCTGGTATTCAGTCTTTAACTGAATCAGACAAGTCCATTGAAAAGGCTATTGTTTTCAAACTGTCCATTTCGTATGAAGTGTGAAGTGAAACATGTGTTGTAGATTGGTAAATGTCAAAACAAAAGAAAATGTAAACATGTCAAAGTTTTATTTATATTTTTAATTACACTTTTTAACTTTGAAATGATTTATATGGTTTTTTTTAACATGTCTGTATAAATTTGTCAACATTAGCTATTTTACTAATTCTGTTGATGCAGTGTCACAATTTATGTTTTATTGTATGATTACCATGTATAAGTTAATTGTTTAATCCCCTTGCCAGATGGTTCATGAAAAAGTTAATTTTTATTTATTTATTCATTCAGACACTACGGTATACATATTCGATAGAACAGTACATAAACAGTAAATGTACAAAGAGGAACAAAAAAAACCCCACAAAAACTGAACCAGGAACATAGAAAATAATTATTTATGTAGTGTCAGGGACTTAGCCTTTTGTATATTGTGTTAACAGTCAGTAATTGTTTGGTATAATTATTATCCTGAAGACAATAGTAGCATTTCTCAGGTAAAATACAATTGGCGTGTTTTACTATAAATATAGGGAACATATGAGCTGTAAGTCAGAAAATAGAAATCTGAATGGAGAATTCAGAATTCATAAGAGAACAGAGATTACAGACAGAGAGGAACAAGAGAGATAGAAATAGGAGAGATATTAAGAATTTAAGAGCTAGAATATATGAGATATACATTTTAGGAATTCATAAAGAGAAGTGATATTAAAAGACACAACAGCAGGTGTGAATTAGATGAATGTGTGTGAAACATTTGGAACTGTCCTTTGTTAATGATTAAATTGTTAGCTTTAAAGAAATCATAACATCAAAGAGAACTCTTGCTACATTCCAAACCCGAACTAAAGCAGATGTGCCATAAACCCAAATGTAAGGTTGTTTTATGGTGTTCGATTACTACCCCCTAAGTAGGTCCAACTCAACTGTCAAACCAAGTACAGAGTAGTGAGCTGGGTACAAAAACTGTAATAATATATTTTAAGGCCATTAACAGCAATGGTAAACTTTAGTATTCACTGAGATACAGTCGGAGTCAGTCGGAAAATATGATGAAATCTAGGGTGGGTAGGTTTTTGTGAAGAGATAACTATTCAGTTAGGCAACTCATTCCATACCTTGGGAACATCCATAGGCAAAACTAACCAATGCAAATTCTTAAGTACTGGAGTTAAATTTGAATATCTGGTTGTGTTGGTGACAATCCTAGCAAAACTGTTCTGTACACTTTAATTTGAACAGGGAATTATGTCCACCCCACTGGGGGATGGACATATTATTTTTGCTTTTTCTGCTGTCCGGCGTCTGGTGTCCGGCGTCACACTTGGTTTCCAGACATTTTAGGTAACCGTTCTTATCCTATATTTACCAAATTTGGCATGCAGGTTTATTGGGTTTTAATAGCTTGTATGGGATTGCTTTTGGTGATGATAGCTCTATAGCTAACTGAGTAATAGCTACTTTGCTACTTTTGAGTATCTCTTTGGTTTCCAGACATTTTAAGGAATGCTATTAAGCCTAGCTTTCTGAAATTTGGTATGGAGGTTCATTGGGTTAATAGCTTGTATGGGATTGCTTTTGGGGGGAATTGCTTCATAGATGAGTGAGTAATTAATTAAATAAATGAGTAATTGGCTATTTTGAGTACTGAAAAAGGCACATTTTCCTAAACCGTGCTAGATAGAGCGATTTCGACGAAATTTTCGACCCACAGGGTATCTAAGGAATGTACTCGTTGCAATTTTCAAAAAATTTTCCCCTCCCGAAAAATGGCGGACATTTTGAATTTTCGAATTTTTGCCAAAAATGGCAAAACACAAAATTGTTTCTATCTCCTTAACCGTGCGAGATAGAGTGATTTCATCGAAATTTTCGACCCACAGGGTATCTAAGGAATGTAATCTTTGCAATTTTCAAAAAATTTTCCCCTCCCCCAAAATGGTGGCCATTTTGAATTTTCGAATTTTTCCCAAAAATGGCAAAACACAAATTTGCTTCTATCTCCTTAACCGTGCGAGATAGAGCGATTTTGTCGAAATTTTCGACCCCAAGGGTATCTAAGGAAGGTAATCTTTGCAGTTTTCAAAAAATTTTCCCCTCCCCAAAAATGTTGGCCATTTTGAATTTTCGAATTTTTGCCAAAAATGGCAAAACACAAATTTGCTTCTATCTCGTTAACCGTGCCAGATAGAGCAATTTCGTCAAAATTTTCAACCCACAGGGTATCTGAGCATTGTACTCTTGGCAATTTAAAAAAAATTTTCCCCTCCCCAAAAATGGCGGCCATTTTGAATTTTCGAATTTTTCCCAAAAATGGCAAAACACAAATTTGCTTCTATCTCGTTAACCGTGCGAGATAGAGTGATTTCGTCGAAATTTTCAAACCACGGGGTATCTAAGGAAGGTAATCTTTGCAATTTTCAAAAAATTTTCCCCTCCCCAAAAATGTTGGCCATTTCGAATTTTTGCCAAAAATGGCAAAACACAAATTTGCTTCTATCTCCTTAACCGTGCCAGATAGAGCAATTTCGTCAAAATTTTCAACCCACAGGGTATCTGACAATTGTACTCTTGGCAATTTAAAAAAAATTTTCCCCTCCCCAAAAATGGCGGCCATTTTGAATTTTCGAATTTTTCCCAAAAATGGCAAAACACAAATTTGCTTCTATCTCGTTAACCGTGCGAGATAGAGTGATTTCGTTGAAATGTTCAAACCACGGGGTATCTAAGGAAGGTAATCTTTGCAATTTTCAAAAAATTTTCCCCTCCCCAAAAATGGCAGCCATTTTGAATTTTCGAATTTTGGCCAAAAATGGCAAAACACAAATTTGCTTCTATCTCTTTAACCGTGCGAGATAGAGCGATTTCGTTGAAACTTTCAACCCACAGGGTATAGGAATATCGTACTCTTGGCAAGTTTTAAAAAATTTTCCCCTCCCCAAAAATGGTGGCCATTTTGAATTTTCGATTTTTTGCCAAAAATGGCAAAACACAAATTTGCTTCGATCTCCTAAACTGTGCGAGATAGAGCGATTTCGTCGAAATTATCAAGCAACAGGGTATCTGAGCAATGTACTCTTGGCAATTTTCAAAAAATTTTCCCCTCCGCAAAAATGGCGGCCATTTTGAATTTTCGAATTTTCCCCAAAAATGGCAAAATACAAAATTGCTTCTATCTCCTTAACCGTGTGAGATAGAGGGATTTCGTCGAAATTTTCGACCCACAGGGTATCTGAGCAATGTACTCTTGGCAAATTTCAAAAATTTTCCTCTTCCCACATATGGCGGCCATTTTGAATTTTCGAATATTTGCCCAAAATGGCAAAACACAAAATTGCTTCTATCTCCTGAAATCGTGCGAGATAGAGCGATTTCTTTGAAATTTTCGACCCACAGGGTATCTAAGAAATGTACTCTTGGCAATTTTCAAAAAATTTTCCCCTCCCCACATATGGCAGCCATTTTGAATTTTCGAATTTTTGCCCAAAATGGAAAAACACAAATTTGCCTTAACCGTGCAAAATAGAGTTATTTCGTTGAAATTTTCGACCCATAGGGTATCTAAGAAATGTACTCTTGGCAATTTTCAAAAAATTTTCCTCTTCCCAAAAATGGCGGCCATTTTGAAATTTCAAATTTTTGCCAAAATAGAAAAACAGAAATTTGCTTCTATCTTCTTAACCGTGCAAGATAGAGTGATTTTGTCAAAATTTTCGAACCAACCAATGCAAAAAGGCATGAAGCTGAAATAATTTACATGTACACTAATAAATATTTAAGCATCATTGATATATTTTACAAATGAAACAGGGTCTTGTACCACTACTGTACAATTTTGGCAAAAGGTTCATGGGGTGGACATTACACATGATAATGTGTGTTCTTCTATGCTATCCTGTTTCTATTCATATGTCGCAGCTACTATCAGCAGGGCGTCCTATTTCTAGTTAAATAGTCAAGCCAACTGCTCACAAGTGCATTATCAGCATTTACAGCCACTTCCTGTGTAAGGTGCTGAGTCTCCTAAGATCCCTCAATTGTACAAAACAGGCCTTACAAATACTCTGTAGATGCCTAGAAAAAGAGAAATTGGAGTTGAACCATACTCAAAGATTTGATTTCATCAGGATTGAATTTCAACTTATTTGCTGATAACAAATGTTCAAATATTGCTGACTAATCCAGAAGAGCCAGTGCCAAAGCTTCCCCTTTTGATAGGGAAAGGTGGATCTTGTTCTTTATACACAGCAGTGCTGTTTCAGTTGAGTGACAGACCTTGGGGGCAGATTGATTCTTATTATCCTGTCCATTTATGCGATCAGTCATCTGAGATGCAACAATTCGTTCCAACTAGTTTGGATTTAAAGCACAAGCCAGATACAGGATGGTAATTCTTCATATCATCATATGGCGAAGAAGCCCTTTTGATTAGTGAGGTAATAGCTGCCTTCTTGAAATCATATGGAACAAAGCCCTCAGACAAGGAGCAGTTTACCAACTTTGTTATTGATGGAAGAAGAATAGCTAAAAATTCTCTCCAGATATATTTCCAAGTGTACTATATCCAGACCATTTGAAGTGATGGTGTCACTGATAAGGGGACCCTTATTCCAGATGGACCTCCAATTAACAAATCCAAGAGACAGAGGAAAAGGATTTTAGTGATATATCTCCGAAGAGAAGAAGTAGGAGTAGCAGTCATTTGAGATTAATACTAGGTGGAAATTAGTTTACACTTAAGGCACATGAAGCTGGGTGGTAGGGATCCTGATTTGGGACAACCCAGGAAGTAATGATTTCATGCCCCTGTCTACTCAAACTCAAGAGAAGAAAATTAATTAGGACAGAAATTCTGGCAATGCACATTTTGAAATCGAGTCATAAAACATATTCAACATTGAGAGAATCAATTATTGTATTCACCGGAGGCATCCGGTGGATACTTTGGTTTAGCATTTGCTACGCCGCTGCCGCCGCACGTAGAGAGATTTTCGGCGTTAACGCTCTAAAAGGAAAACTACATCAGTTAGGTTCACCAAATTTGCAGGATATATCATTGGGGAGTAAGCTTCTCTGGGAAGAAATTAGCCTCATTCTGAAAAACAAGATGGCCACCGCGGGCATTTCTTTGAAAATTATCAACATTTTTATACTGGCTGTTTCTCATAGAAAGAAGGTTGAATGTCTTCATAGGTGATATGTATAACAGATATATATGTCCTCTACAACCTTGCACTTATTTGACCTTGAAGCTCTTAATTCAAGGTCATCCACGGAGTGCCAAAGTAACCTACATAGCGGACTTTAAAAGTGTTTATATCTCCCTTATTATTGGTCCTAGAGGTTTGCAATGTGAAACCAACCTATAGGAAATCATGTGCTGCGAATCTTTTGATGTGGTCAGATTTGACCTTGGAACCCTCGTTCAAGGTCAAACAAGGATAGCCAAAGTTAAAAGTGCTTACAACTCGCTTATTATTGGTCCTAGAGGTTTGGGATGGTAAAGCAACTTATAGGAAATCATGGGCTGGGAATCTTTTGATGTGGTCATATTTGACCTTGGACCCCTCCTTCAAGGTCATACGAGGATAGCCAAACTTAAAAGTGCTTATAACTTGCTTATTATTCAGGTCCTAGAGGTTTGGGATGGTAAACCAATTTATAGGAAATCATGGACTGGGAATCTTTTGATGTAGTCAGATTTGACCTTGGACCCCTCCTTCAAGGTCAAACAAGGATAGCCAAACTTAAAAGTGCTTATAACTTGCTTATTGTTGGTCCTAGAGGTTTGCAATGTGAAACCACCATATAGGAAATCATTGGCTGGGAATCTTCTGATGTGGTCAGATTTGACCTTGAGCCCCTCCTTCAAGGTCAAACGAGGACAGCCAAACTTAAAAGGGTTTATAACTGATTTAATATTGGTCCTAGAGGTTTGCAATGTGAAACCAACTTGCAGGATATTGTGGGCTCGGAATCTTCTGATGTCAGATTTGACCTTTGTCCCCTCCTTCAAGGTCAAACGATGGTTCACTGGCTTTGGTGAGTTGTCTTTCTGGTGGATACAGATTTGCATCGGTTCTCCGATGCGTAGGTTTAGTTTTTATATCATTTAATATTCATGTCCTAATTTGCTGAATGAAAAAATAGTTACTTGCTCTCATGAACTGGAATACACAGTTCAGGAGTTTTAGAAGGAAAGAAATGTGGAAAATGTACTTGTTTGTTGCAGAGTTAGTAAAATAGCGAATGCTAACAGAGGCCTATTCAAGTCTTTGCCAAATGTAAAGACTATACTCTTTTTTTTAATAAGAATTGTTCTTTTTGTAAAAGAGATATTTTTGTGAAAGAATATTTTTAAGCAAACATAATTTTGTAAAATAAGTTCTGAGAGTTTAATTGAAGTGAGGCATAAGTAAAGTAAACCTATATCAATCAATCAATCAGTTGTCCACGTGCTTAATCTTCGTATCAACGGATTCTAAGGCACACCATCCAATTCATAAGGCATAAGTCATAAGACATTAGACATGTTCCGAGTCGTTCCCAGAGAGGTGGTCCGGTGTTCGGTAGTAAGAAGCTATGGTGGGAATGATTTCTGAAATAGGTAGGTTTTGAGTCGACTTTTGAACTTGAAAGATTTGGAGCACTGCGTATATCATATGGAAGATCATTCCATAACTTAGGGGCATCATATGAGAAACTATTGTTAAAATGGACCTTTGATTTATGGATGGAAGCACAGTAAGAGGGAACCTGAAGGAACAAATTTTTGGGATTGGAACGTCTTGTATTCATGGCAGATTTGTACAAGGGGAGATATGGTGCAAAGTACTTAGGCTGGCCAGTGGTGAGGTACTTATAAACCAAAACTAGGGCTTTGAACATAATACATAGTCTAATGGGTAGCCAATGAAGTGTCCTAAGGGTGGATGTAATGTGAGTGTACTTTGAAGCACCAGTGACAAACCGTGCAAGCGCTGCCAATGTGACATCATGCTGTGCATTCGTGCCATAGTTGGTAAATTATAGACTACCAAGCCTTCCAAGCATACGTATGTGCATGTGTCCTTTTTACATTAACCTTTACATCTCATTCATTAATGATATTTTACCAGAATTGTAGAGAATGTTTATCGCTATGAAAATCTATCTGTAAAATTTTTGCCTAATTTAGAAAAAAAAATAACTGCCATAACAAATTGTTTGAAACTCATTAAGGTGTTCTAAAACTTAAAATATTGCATCTAGCTTCAACACACTTGCGAAAATGCATAGGGCTAGGAGAGCTTGTCTGAGTATAGTTTTGGCCCTGTTTTGAAAACAAAGAGGTTGTTATATCACATCTTTAAGGTCACATGGGGTTATCACCTTTAAAAGGCCTTATATCTCCCTTATCATTGGACCTAGCCTCCTAGGGTTTGGAATGTGAAATTGCCTGAGAGTAATTTTAGGCCCATTTTGAAAACAGAAGGGCCTTATATCTCTCTTTAAGTTACCATAAGTCCTAGAGGAATACAATGTCAAACAACTAAGAGGAAATTATGGCCTGAAAATCTTTTAAAAATCTGTTTAAAAGTGAATTTGACCTTCAATCCCTGCTTCAAGGTCAATTTGGGTTATCACACTAAAGGGTCTTTAGCTTTCCATTATTATAAGTTGTAGGGTCGGGGATAACCTAACTGCAACAGCATTCTTGTAAGAGGTCGAATTAGAATCAACTCAGGTAGTACATCGTGCATAAAGTGGGTGTTTTATCCAGTTTAATTATCCAATTATAAACTAATCCAGGTAGTTCCATATAAACATGCTTACACTACACATTCTTTTAATCAGCCAGTGATAAAAAAAAATATATATATAACTGTATATTTTTTGTTGTTGAAAGACCTTGAAGTAAGTTTAAAAAAGAATAAAAATTGCATAACAATGCCAGAAAAAAACACTCTTTTGAAAAAAAAAGAAAATAATTGGATGCCCTTACAACTGAATGAAAGAGGTGTGAATATGACTACTTTTGATAACATTGCAAAACTGCTCATTCATTTATTTAGTTATGGAAAAAAAAGTATTAGAGATATCAAAATGAACCTTAATTAAAAGTCATAAAGTTAAAACTGCAACTTGAATTGCTTCTATCAGCAAGAAATAACACATCATATCAATGAAATTAAAAAAAAAAATGGTTACACAGACTGCTTGAAATCTCAAACTAAAGTTTAATTATTTGATATATTTAAAGAAGCAACACCACATATAACAACATCTGAATACGCACCAAGAACTAAAAAAGTAAAAATGAGAATGAGAAAGTATGAAATATATCATTATTAATGATTATGTACTAAAATTGTTTATTTACTCACTTATGCTAAAATGCATGAGATATGTCAAAATATAGCCTCATTAATTGTATCCCCGAACGAAAGTCGGGGATACTTACGATTCAGTACGGTCACGCCGCCGCCACCGCCGCCGCAGAGATTTCCTTTTGGACGCGATAACTTAAAAAATATTTTAGTTAGAACTTTCAAATTTGGTATGTGGGTATATATGGGCAATGCCACGAATGCTATTGTTTTGTGACCTTGACCTTCAATCTCAAGGTCACTGGTGGCCTCTTAGAGAGGCCACCAGATTTTGACCATTTTTTCACTTTTTGGCCCAGTTCTCCTATACAGAAAGCCAGATCATCCTATGGCTGGTATATATAATACATATATATGTCCTCTGTAAGCATGCAGAAATTTGACCTTGAAGCTCTTCATTGAAGGTCATCCACTGACCGCCAAAGTACCTGACCGAGGGTCATTTTTGGCCCTCTATTTGTTTGTTTGTTTGTGAACAAGATAACTCAAAAACTGACAGATGGATTTTGATAAAATTTTCAGGATATGTCCAAAATGGTAAAAGGAAGAATTAAATTTTGGGAGTGATCCGGATCACTGTCTGGATCTTCTGGATCCATGAAATTTAATTTTTAAAGACAGATAACTTAAAAACTTATGGGTGCATTTTTTTGATGAAATTTTCAGGAAATGTCCTTAATGGGACGAGGAACAAGTGATTAGATTTTGGGAGTGATCTGGATCACTGTCTGGATCATCCGGATCCAGGCTGCCAGATGTGTTTGTGTACAATATAGCTCAAAAACTTATGGATGGATTTTGATGAAATTTTCAGGATATGTCTGAAAAGGTAAAAGGATGAAATGGTTGAATTTTGGAAGTGATCCGGATCACTATATGGATCTTCTGGATCCATGAAATGTAATTTTTAAAGACAGATACCTCAAAAAGTTATGGATGGATTGTGATGACATTTTCAGCAAATGACCTAAATGGTACAAGGAACAAGTGATTACATTTTTGGAGTGATCTGGATCACTGTCTGGATCATCTGGATCCAGGCTGCAACAGAATTTTAGGATGAATTTTGATGATATTTTTAGGATATGTTACAAATGGTAAAAGGAAGAAGTGGTAAAAGGAAGAAATGGTTCAATTTTGCGAGTGATCTGGACCACTATCTGGATCTTCTGGATCCATGAAATATAATTTTTAAAGACAAATAGCTCAAAAAGTCATGGGTGGATTTTGATGAAATTTTCAGGAAATGTCCTAAATGGGACAAGGAACAAGTGATTAGATTTTGGGAGTGATCTGGATCATCTGGATCCAGGCTGCCAGATGTGTTTGTATACAAGATAACTAAAAAATTTATGGATGGATTTTGATGAAATTTTTAGAATATGTCTGAAAAGGTAAAAGGATGAAATGATTGAATTTTGGAAGTGATCCGGATCACTATATGGATCTTTTGGATCCATGAAATGTAATTTTTAAAGACAGATACCTCAAAAAGTTATGGATGGATTGTGATGACATTTTCAGCAAAGGACCTAAATGGTGCGAGGAACAAGTGATTAGATTTTGGGAGTGATCTGGATCACTGTCTGGATCATCTGGATCCAGGCTGCCAGATGTGTTTGTGTACAATGTAGCTGAAAAACTTATGGATGGATTTTGATGAAATTTTCGGGGTATATGTCTGAAAAGGTAAAAGGATGAAGTGGCTGAATTTTGGAAGTGATCCGGATCACTATATGGATCTTCTGGATCCATGAAATGTAATTTTTAAAGACAGATACCTCAAAAAGTTATGGATGGATTGTGATGACATTTTCAACAAATGACCTAAATGGTACAAGGAACAAGTGATTACATTTTTGGAGTGATCTGGATCATCTGGATCCAGGCTGCAACAGAATTTTAGGATGAATTTTGATGATATTTTTAGGATATGTTAGAAATGGTAAAAGGAAGAAGCGGTAAAAGGAAGAAATGATTCAATTTTGCGAGTGATCTGGACCACTATCTGGATCTTCTGGATCTATGAAATATAAGTTTAAAGACAAATAGCTCAAAAAGTCATGGGTGGATTTTGATGAAATTTTCAGGAAATGTCCTAAATGGGACAAGGAACAAGTGATTAGATTTTGGGAGTGATCTGGATCATCTGGATCCAGGCTGCCAGATGTGTTTATGTACAAGATAAATCAAAAACTTATGGATGGATTTTGATGAAATTTTCAGGATATGTCTGAAAAGGTAAGAGGATGAAATGATTGAATTTTGAAAGTAATCCGGATCACTATATGGATCTTCTGGATCCATAAAATGTAATTTTTTAAGACAGATACCGCAAAAAGTTATGGATGGATTGTTTCAGCAAATGGCCTAAATGGTACAAGGAACAAGTGATTAAATTTTTGGAGTGATCTGGATCACTGTCTGGATCATCTGGATCCAGGCTGCCACATAATCTTGGGATGGACTTTGATATTTTTAGGATATGTTACAAATGGTAAAAGGAAGAAGTGGTAAAAAGAAGAAATGATTCAATTTTGCGAGTGATCTGGACCACTATCTGGATCTTCTGGATCCAAGAAATGTAATTTTTAAAGACAAATAGCTCAAAAAGTCATGGATGGATTTTTATGAAATTTTCAGGAAATGTCTTAAATGGGACAAAGAACAAGTGATTAGTTTTTGGGAGTAATCTGGATCACTGTCTGGATCATGTGGATCCAGGCTGCCAGATGTGTTTGTGTACAAGATAACTAAAAAACTTATGGACGGATTTTGATGAAATTTTTAGAATATGTCTGAAAAGGTAAAAGGATGAAATGATTGAATTTTGGAAGTGATCCGGATCACTATATGGATCTTCTGGATCCATGAAATGTAATTTTTAAAGACAGATATAAGTGAAAGAACTAGTGATTAGCTTTTGGGAGTAATCTGGTACTATGGAGAAACCTGACCTGGTGTTCCAGGAAACAGGCTCAAGACCGACATATTCACGCCTTAACTATGTCCTGTCCGGGGATACACTGCGTCGAGACGCAATCTCTAGTTGTAATATAGTCTTGAAATAGTCTACATCTTGAATTGCTTATAGCAAGAAAAAATCATATTCTATCAAAAAGATATTTTAAAAAGATGATTACACAGATTGCCTGAAATCTCAAATACTTTTTTAGGCAATCTGTGTAACACTGAACCTTTTATTTCAGTCGAGTCTAGCTAGTCATTAGGTGAAATGTCTAGGCATTTTGCAAAATGACTAAACTGTTTAGGCATTTTGCGAAATGCCTGGTTACACAGATTGCCTGTAACATATACATTGATTGACAAAACCAGATGAACTGTGGATTGCAACTATACTGGGGAACCTACAAAACCCCACTATAAAAATCCCCATCGTAAAAAAAACTATTTTTGGCGACTCATAAAAACACCACCCTTAAAATAGACAGGGGCAAACCATCTCTTTATAATAATGCCTTTAATATCTACTTTTCTGTAATCAGTGAAGGTAAATGTTTTATTTTTATAGCATTTATTAAAACTTAAGAAACTACATATAAAAGATAGATTTGGATTGAAGTTTTTACTGTGAAGCCATATTGACTGGGTGTTTTTTTATGTATTTTTATGGGTATTTTGAGAAGATCACTTGTACCTTTGATTATTAAAGCCTGAATAAGTAAAAGAATTAACCTGTAGTACACGCCAAACACACAATCGTACATTTAACTGCAATAACATGTGAGGAGCTACATAAAGAGACTGTACCTTTGATTTTAAAAGCCTAAAGGAGAAGAAGAATTAAACCAAGCATACTTCAAGCACATCATCATGTAGTGGATTTTACCAGGGAGGACTGTTTTCCACCCCTACAAAATTGAAGGAGGGCAGTTTTGTAGGAGGGCAGTTTTCTGGGAGGGCAATTTTCACGGATTCATAAAAATAAGTAAGGGAGTGTAAAATATACTAGTATATATATGTCGTGTACAAGTTGGGATTGTGTACAAGTTATAACTTGTACGGAATCTTGTACAAGTTATAACTTGTACGGCTGAGTTGTACAAGTTATAACTTGTACAAAATCATTTTCAAATTTTGTACAGATTTTGTGCTTTTTCTAAAAAGCATAACTTGTACAACTTAGGCCAATACATTTTTAATACTTTTGGAGCTGTATAAATGAGTTTTTGTGCTTCATAAAAGCTTAACTTGACCAACTATGTTGTGCAAGTTAGGCCAATACACTTTTTAATATTTTTTCAGCGGTACAACTGGGTTGTAAAAGTGAAGCTTTTTTGAAGCACAAAAACTGAGTTGTACAACTTGGGCCAATAAACTTTTTAATAATTTTGAAGCTGTACAATTAAGTTTTTGATAGTTTTGTGCTCCTGCTTTGCCCCCATATGGAACATTTTTTGCCATATTAAAAAAAGTGACTGTTGTAATAAATTTTGAAAATTTGCTGTTGATCTTGTCAGCAGGTCTTGTTCTAGTTTTTAACATCAATATCACTTATATCACATATATAAAATACACAAATGGCATATCTAAGGAAGACTTCCTTTCTAACACACTGTAAAACATGTAGCTCTACACCCATATCATTATGCATTTTAATTCTGTTTACATTACAGGCTAGACAAGACAATTATCTCCTTACTAGACAATTATCTCCTTACACTTGTCATAGATTGGAAAATAGTGTTATTTGTATTGTTTTGATAAATATAGCATTTTTATTACGCTACAATAGCTTACCATGTGGGACTTAATGCTGTTCTCGGGTTGCCACACCCGGGGCCAACGTCTTAGAAAAAAAAGACCGTTCTTGTTAGCCACCGGATATACTGGTAGTTGTCGTCACGTGATACCTTCTGACCAATCGTCCTACTTTCTCGTTGGCCACGATTGACTGGTAGCAGTTTGTAAATATACAGACATTTTCATTTATTTCTCAGACTTTACTTATTGTTGGAGGCTAATATTTGCATATTTCTTGTAATATATATCATAGATTATTCTGTTAAAGTTTCATTTCCACAGGATAAGTATTTTTATTGCAGTCGCGTGTTTTGAGTTTTCCTCGGTTCAGGCTATTTCTTTCTACGTCTTTTATTGCGTACAAAATGTCTACACATCAAGCAAATAAAGACAAACCGAGAGCGCAGAAATGCCGCCATTTCTGCTTTAGTTTTGATACACATAATTTCTGCCCTACCTGTAGGGAGGCTGGCAAGGGAGATGACCCCTGTGTCACCTTTGAAACCCCTTGCGAAGTTTGCACGTCTTTTACAGATGAGCAACTTCAGAAAATCCAAAACCGGAAACGGTATTTGAAAAAGCAGAAAGCGACAACTAGTTCCAAAGATGAACTAGATCTTTTGGGTGAAGGCGACGGGGATTCCTTCACTGGGTCTAATGCTGACCTCGAGTGTGCGGCTGATAGCCTTTTTATTTCACCCCCCCGTCCACAACCTCTTGCCTTCAGTTCCTTGTCTTTGAAAACGCCAGCAAAAACCGTCCCACCCACCCCTGGCACTGCTTTGCAAAATAAAATCCAGTCAAATTTAGAGAAATCACTCGGTGATTCCTTAAATATACACTTACAGCAGCAAATGGGTTCCTTTCAGGCATCCATGTTGGAAGCTTTTAGGTCACTCCGAGAGGAGTTGACTGTAAAACAGAAAGTCGAGGCACAGCCCTCGACTCTTGCTTCAAAACCTGGCTTGTCCAGTACTTCTGCTGCCCCTCTGGATTTGCCCCCTCCGAGATCTGGTACTAACATTCCAAGCGAGGATATGGATGTGGACTACGGTCCAACTCTTCCTCCCCGTTTAGTATCTACTCAACCTTCCTCGGATCAGTACGTTGCCCCCTCTGAAGGTCATCCCGAAGAGGTTTCGTACTCTCACAAAAAGCAAAGCCATAGGCAGCCAGTTGACCCGAGCTCTGCCTCGGACCAACTAAATGAGGATTCCGATGAACCTCGGATCCCTTCTTCTAGACCCAAAAAGCACTCTGACAAGAGCAAACATAAATCAAGGTCTAGATACGTGTCTTTTACCTCAGAGGAGGACCACTCCCCTGTAGCCAGACACAGGTCTTCTAAGCCCTCTAGGGCTCAGCCCTCAGGAGTTGCTTCTGATCAAGACCTCCCACAACATGATCCAGACCCCCCTTATTATAGGGCAGTAGCTTTGTCTGACATGCCCTCACAATACTCTGAGGAAGTTGATACCTTCAGGCGTATTTTGTCTCTCCCTGACCCCAGGGAATCTATGCCCAGGTCTTCCACCTCGGTGTTGGGTCTGGATGATGAAAAAGGCCGTCAAGAGCTCAGACCTAGAGGTCCCTCCTCTATTCTTCCACTTAGCTCAGTTATCAAGGACGCCTTTGATAAATTCCAACATGACTTTAAGGCTGCCAACTTATCTGAGGGAAAATATGTCAAGCCTCCTCCCTCAACTTCAAAGTGGTACAAGGTGGGACAACCAACTTTTCAAGACAAAATCCAGGAGTTGAATACAGACTTTGCTAAGATCTGTATTACTCCTAGACCGTCTGGGCCCCCAGTAGCCAGAGTTCCCCTTCCAGTCCTCAAGGAGCTAGAACTTCAGGCTAGACAAAATATCTCTACCCTCAACTTCACCGCTGCTTTTGCCAAGACCTCCTCTTCTTGCAATGCTTCATTGGAAAAATGCCAACATAGCATCAAGTCTACGGTCAAGAAGATTAAATCTCAGATTCAAAAAGGTGCCGATCCTGAGAGAGCAGCAAAGCGCGGATATGAGGAAGTAGCTGACTACTTAGATTTTTGGAACAAGACAGTACTTGTTCAACACAGGGCCCTCACTTGTCTCAGCAAATCTCTAGCCCATATTTTGCAGAGGGAATTATACTCTATGGCTAATACCGGCTTGCTTAGGCGCGAAGCCGAGATGACTCTATTACATCCTCAATTAGGAGAAACGAGACGTCAAGAACTCAGGAACTCGTCCTTTTGGGACGCCTCCTTGTTCGAGTCTCAATTAGTGAAGGAAGGTGAGGACTTCCTTCTCAAAAAAGGCACCTCAAAAGATTCTCAGGGTTTTCCACCCTACCAGAATAAGCCCTTTCGTGGTCCCCACAAGAAAAGAGGCTCCTACAGGAAACGCCCCTATGGGGGCAATACCTCTCAAAGCAGTAACCAGTCCTTTCCTTCGGGAAGAGGAAAATCCAACTTCAGAGGCTTCAGGGGTCGTTTTCGACCCCACAATAGAGGAAGGGGGCGTGGAAACCCCCCTCCCCAATGACTCCTCCAAAGCCTCACTCAGTCCACCAGTAGGAGGTCGCCTCCGTTCTTTCAGGAGAGACTGGCTCACAAACAAATGTTCTCAAAACGTGTTAAACATTATCACCAATGGCTACGTTCTGCCATTCCGTTCAAAGCCAAACTTGATCAGATTTCCTCTGATTCTGTCAGAGTACAAGGCCCAACAAAAAGACCAAGCCTTGGCTACTTGTATCCAGTCTCTCCTGTCAAAGAACGCTATCGAAAGGGTAGACAATGTAAAATCTCTCGGGTTTTACAGTCGCCTGTTCCTAGTACCCAAGCCTCACCAAAAGTGGAGGCCAGTCATAGACTTAAGCAGGCTCAATACTTTTCTACACGTAGAAAAGTTCAAAATGGAAACTCCAGAGTCCATCAGGACCTCCCTGATTCCAGGGGAGTGGGTATCGTCGATAGATCTGTCGGACGCCTACCTGCATATCCCCATCCACCCAAACTCAAGGAAATACCTAAGGTTTTGCTACAAGGCTCAGGTGTTCCAATTCACCTCCCTCCCGTTCGGACTAGCCACAGCCCCCCAGGTCTTTACAATGATCGTAAAGGAAGTGAAACTAATGGCCCTCTCAAGAGGACTCAGAATTCACCAATACCTGGACGACTGGCTGATCAGGTCCCAGTCTCAGGAGGAAGCACAAGTGAACACTCAGGCAGTAGTAGAACTGACTCAGTCCTTGGGATGGATAATAAATCAGGAAAAATCAGAACTGAAACCTACACAGGTGTTTTCGTTCGTGGGCTACGAATACCACCTCGATTCAGCCCTTGTAAAACCCACTCAAGAGAGATGGCTCAAACTTCAGGATTTGATCCTACGACTCAAGTCAAAACGTGTTTTGACTGCAAGATGTTTGATGTCTCTAATTGGGTTGCTAGCCTCAACGGAGAAAATGGTCCCGGAGGGACGCCTTCACATGAGGCCCTTTCAGTTTCATCTCAAGGAGCACTGGAGATATCCTCAGTCGCTGGACAACCTCCTTCCCTGGACAGAAGCCATTGCAGCCCACCTAGATTGGTGGCAAAATCCCTCCAAGGTGATGAAAGGTGCAGACCTTCACCCCAAAGACCACAGTATCCAACTCTTTACCGACGCCTCAAACGAAGGTTGGGGCGCTCACTTAGACCAAAATTTTACCAAAGGTCTGTGGTCAGATCGGGAAAAAAGGCTTCACATAAATGTCCTAGAATTGAAGGCGGTCTCCCTGGCCCTTCGAGACTTCAAGGACCAGTGCCAGAATCAAACAGTGTTGGTTGCGACGGACAACTCAACAGTGGTAGCCTACATCAACAAACAAGGAGGAACACACTCGGCAGAGATGTGTGCTCTCCTGTGGAAGATCATGACCTGGTGCCATCACTATCACATAACATTGAAAGCCAGGCACATTCCAGGGTGCCTGAATGTGATGGCCGACCTGCTATCCAGGTCCAACCAAGTGCAGTCAACCGAATGGTCTCTGCACCCACAGGTCTTCAAACAGATCTGCCAGAAGTGGTTCACCCCTCATGTAGACTTGTTTGCCACTCACCTGAACCACAAGCTCCCTCTATACGTGTCTCCTATCCCAGACCCAAAGGCCTGGGACATAGATGCTCTGAACATAAACTGGACCAACCTCACAGCATATGCGTACCCTCCTACGGCTCTCCTTCACAAGGTGATCCAAAAGATCAGGCAATGCCAGTGCCTGATCATCGTAATAGCCCCAGGCTGGCCAGGGATGCCCTGGTTTTGGGACCTAGTGCAGCTCTCAACAGAGATCCCACTGCAACTCCCAGTGTCAACAACCCTACTCAAACAGTCCCACAAGTTGGTGTTCCACAACAACCCCCAGCACCTGAACCTCCACGCCTGGTGTCTAGGAGCGGACAACTCCAAGAACAAGGCTTCTCTGTGGAGGTGGCAGAGAGAATTGCTGCCCCTCAGCGGTCATCAACAAGGACCATCTACAAGTCAAAGTGGGCCCTATTTGAAAAATGGTGCAGAGAAAATTCGGTGGATTTCTCCACTCCATCTGTGAAACAAATCTCAGATTTCTTCATGTACCTGTACCAAGACCTAAACAGGCGCCCCTCGACCATTGATGGCTACAGGACTGCAATCGTTGACACTTTGGGCCCAACGGCCCAACATATTGCACACAATGCAGACCTTCATAGGTTACTCTCCAGTTTTCACAGGGATCGTCCTAAAAGTTCCAGAAACTTACCCAAGTGGAACCTTTCTGTTGTCCTTAACGAGCTCACCAAAGCACCTTTTGAGCCCATGAAAGACTCAGACCTCAAACATCTCACTTTAAAAACTGCTTTCTTGCTAGCCTTGGCCTCCGGCAAGCGCCGCAGCGAAATCCATGCCTGGGTCGCTAACAAAGTATCCAATTTAGGCCAATGGGAAAAGGTTGCCTTGTTCCCTTCTTCTGATTTCATAGCCAAAAACCAACTAGCAAGAGAAGGTTCTCAAAGTGTGTCTCCGGTGACTATCCCTGCTCTGACTACCATTGTGGATAGACAGTTTAAAGAAGACAGGACCCTGTGTCCCGTACGGGCCCTGAGGTTTTATTTGGACCGAACTAAAGACCTGAGAGGGTCTCGTTCTCTCCTTTTCATCTCCTTTAAGAAAGGACATACCTCAGACATCAGACCCGCTACACTCTCTTCATGGTTGAAACAAACCATTTTACTTTGTTACAAACAAGCAGATCAACAAGCCTTGGACTTGGTCCAAGTCAAAGCGCATGACATCCGGGCCTTCGCGGCCTCTAAGGCCTTTTACGGTGGGGTATCGGTGGACCAAATCATGCAAGCCTGTCACTGGAAAGCTCACAACACATTTACAAATTTTTACCTGAAAGACCTTACTTGGTCGGACACCGACAACAATTTGTACCTGGGACCCGTAGTGGCTGCACAACAAGTCCTAGATCCTTCCCCTCAGACCAGTTGTCCTCGGAAAGAAAAAAGGGGGGGGGGCACATCCGCTACAACCAAGTCTTCAGGAGTCTTTCCCAGGATCTAGGTATTCCTTTACCTTCAAGATGTTACGGGTAAGGTCATTTTATTCTTTAATTATCAAGTAATTTCTATTAAGGACTTATTTAGTTGTCATTAATCTCATATTCAGCTTGTAAAAATTTTTATGAGACGCCCAACCACTGGGTTGGTCAGTCATACGTGAAGGGCCCTTTTGGACCCTCAGACCTCGGAGTGAGCATTGCTGCACTTCCGTCCTACAATAAAACATCTAGACAGTTTTTAGTACTGTCTCTCCTTTACTTAGGTTTTTGGCTCGTTACAGGCCCGGCCTTCGGGGTCGGGGCACTGTAAATGGGACTCAGACTGGTATTTCTGGCACTATTCTATAAATATTAATTCAAAATCTTAGAAAAAAATGACATACCTTCCAGTCTCAGCTGTAATCCCGCCACCGGGCGGTTGAATTCAGCATTAAGTCCCACATGGTAAGCTATTGTAGCGTAATAAAATTGAAAATTTTAATTACTTAAATGTAGCTTTTATAAGCTACAAGCTTACCATGTGGGACTTAGAAGAGTCCCACCCTGCCTCCCCGCTGTTTACAGCTGAGGGGTAGGTTTAAAAAATTTCAACGAGAAAGTAGGACGATTGGTCAGAAGGTATCACGTGACGACAACTACCAGTATATCCGGTGGCTAACAAGAACGGTCTTTTTTTTCTAAGACGTTGGCCCCGGGTGTGGCAACCCGAGAACAGCATTAAGTCCCACATGGTAAGCTTGTAGCTTATAAAAGCTACATTTAAGTAATTAAAATTTTCAAGTTTGTAGCTTTTACCTAAATTAGCACTAAGCTTATTATTTTCTTTAGTACTTTAAAAATTACATAGTCTGATGGCATCTCTAAAGCATTGTAATCAAACACATTTATGATTACATCTGTTGCTTAGACTAAGTATATGGTAGAAAGGGAAAATGTATCTTAATTTGTTTATGTTTGAAGTATGTAATTGCTTGTATCAATAGTTTTATATCTAAAATTCTAATTATATAATTATAAGGTCAACCCCCATGTCATCTGTCACTTACTAGAAGGGAATGTGTATTGTTTCACCATCTGGTTAGAGTATTGTTCTTATACCTATTGTCTATGTTGTATAAAACCATGTGGTAAGAGAATTGTTCTCAAACCTATTTGTATAAGTATATTCTTTATTCTGTTGAATTCCTGTGAAACCACCTTGTTGAACTTGAGTATAAATATAGGTACAGACTACAGATAGATTCAGAGTTGGCTGCCAAGGGTGTTAACAAGATGGCTGCCATGGTTTTTTTTCAGGTGTTCTGCCATGGGTTTTTTTTTCATTGATTTAAATGGCTGCCATAAGTGTGTAGTTGCACTTTTATACAGCCTAAACATAGCCTGCTTGGTATATTTCAGACCTAGGTCCATAGCTAAGTGAGTAATAGCAATGGTGGCTACTTTCAGTAAAGTGCTCATAACTCCAAAACGACTGCATTTAGAGCATTTCTGTAAAATATGTTGTTCAGCTACTTTCTCCATGCCTACAAGATGGTACCATTTTTAGGGGTCTATCTTGATAGCTAAGTGAGTAATAGCTATTTTCTGTTTTTAACAATGACCAAAATGAGCAAGTTGCTTTTATCTTTGTAACTGTTACTTATAATATTAGTCTCAAATATGTTGTTGAACAACTCCTTCATGTACTATATCATGGTGAGGTTTCCAAGGTGTAGCACCATAGCTAGCTGAGTAATAGCTACACTAATTTTAACATTTGACCATTCAGCAAGTCACTTATAACTCAAAAACTATTGAATATAGAGGATTTTTGTCAAATATGTTGTTTATCTACTTTTTGATGTACTGTGTCGTGGTGAATTTTCAGAGCTGTTAGTCCATAGCTAACTGAGTAATAGCTACTTTTAAATTTCTTAATTTCAACATTGAATAAATCACTTATACCTCCAAAACTATTGAATTTAGGGAATTATTGTCAAATATGTTAATCGGTTACTTTTTAATGTTCTGTGTCGTGGAAAAGTTTCAGAGCTGTATTTCCATAGCTAACTGAGTAATGTCTACTTTGAATTTCAACAATGAGTAAATCACTTATAACTCCAAAACTATTAAATTTAGAGAATTATTGTCAAATATGTTGTTCACTTACTATTTGATGTACTGTGTCTTGGGAAATTTTCACAGCTGTATCTCCATAGCTACCTGAGTAATAACTACTTGGAGGGTTTCCATTGAGTAAATCATCTTTAACAGCAAAACTGTTGAATTTAGAGGATTTTTTTCCAATATGTTCTTCACCTACTTTTTGATGTACTGTGAAATGGCAAATTTTGAGAGTTGTAGGTCCATAACTAACTGAGTAATAGCTACTTTGATGGTTCTCCATTGAGTAAATCACTTATAACAGCAAAACGATTAAATTTACAGGATTTTTGTCAAATATGTTGTTCATGTACTTTTTAATGTTCTGTGTCATGGCAAAGTTTCAGAGCTGTAGGTCCATAGCTAACTGAGTAATAGCTACTTTCATGGTTTTCCATTGAGTAAATCGCTTATCACAGCAAAACTGTTGAATTTAAAGGATTTTTGTCAAATATGTTGTTCACCTACTTTTTGATGTATTGTGTAATGGCAAATTTTGAGACCTGTAGGTCCATAGCTAACTGAGTAATAGCTACTTTCATTTTTACGGAAAATGAAAAAGTCTTAATATATTGAAAACTGTAAGAGATAGAGCGATTTTGAGTGAATTTTTGACCTGCAGGGTAGTACATGAGTATTCTATGCAAAAGGGAAAAAATTCAATTTTCGCCACTTTTGGCGGGTATCTTGGATATTTAGCAGAAAATAAACATTGAAAATATCTTCGAAATGGTAACAGACAGAGTGATTTCGAGCAAATTTTTGACCCACAGGGTAGTACAACAGTATTCTGTCCCCAGGGGAAAAATGTCATCTTAGATTTTAGTGGAAAAGGAAAAATTGTGAATATCTCGGAAAAGGTATTTCCTCCCCTTTAATGCTCGGCGGGAGATACACACCGTGCAGTGGTCTTGTTATATATAACATGCCCTGATATCACACTAATTGTCAGGCTGGGAACACATAAAATTAAAATTAAAAATGCATATATATTAATATGCACCTATGATAATACACCAATTATTCAGACTATAATAACCATAATTGGTTAATTTTTCGTCTTTTATAATGAGAATTAGTCTCATTTTAAACTAATCCCTCTGAACCTCTAATTAGGCTCGGTCCGCCAGCTAAGAGTCATAATAGTAAAATGGAGGCTCTGGGTGGATAGCATTTTTGTACCTCAGGACAAAAGGGATTTGTTTCTCAGCCTCTGATGAGAAAGTAATTGAACTTTTCGAAATATTTACACACACTGCGGTTAATATAAGGCAGTTTTGACAATGGTGTGGTGTATATTGTCTAGTTCAATTGCATTTTAATTCTGTAAGCATATTTTTTGTACAAGTTATAACTTGTACAAAATTTGAAAATGATTTTCGTACAAGTTATAACTTGTACAAAATCCCAACTTGTACACGACATATATGTCGTGGCAGAATTTTAAATTCTGTCGACAGAACTTAAAATTCTAAGTTCTGTCAACAGAACTTAAAATTCAATATTTTGTAAACAGGATTTTAAATTCTGTCGATAGAATTTAAAATTCTGTCAAAATACCTGTAGACAGAACTTAAAACCATGAAACATATCCTATATTTTATTTAACTTCTTTTACAGTGAGTTAGTATTTTATATTTTGAAGGGGGCTCAGTACTTGTTATAAAAGTAAAAGAAATGCATAAGACAGATATTAAGTACTATTAGATCCTTTACTGGCATAGATCCACTTTCATTTATAGTAATACATTAATATGCAATAATTTCACTAAAATTTTCTATGATCACAGTGCTAAAGTCAGTGGTGACTGTATGTAAACAAAATGTACATAATACAGGTGTTTGCTGGTTTTGTTTTTTTCAATATACATCTCTTTATGTTTACTGTTTCTTTACTGTAATTGCAGTGCTAAACTCAGTGAATAATATCTGTGTTTAATGTTGCATGTCACCAATAAAGTTTAAAATATTTCTGTTATATTTAATTTCTTTGACGACAGCTATATAAACATGATTTTAAGTTATGTCAACAGGATTTTAATTTCTGTCGACAGGATTTTAAATTCTGTTGACAGAACTTAAAATCCCTCCAAACCAATGAAATCCTAGGATTTTAAGTTCTGTCAACAGAACTTAGAATTTTAAGTTCTGTCGACAGAATTTAAAATTCTGTCAAATTTTAAGTTCTGTCACGACATATGTATATACAAAACATGGCACTGGATTTTGACTTGTCATATACAAGATGTTGTTTTAATTAATATGGTGCATCCAGAATTAAATTCAACGAAGTGACTATCCCTTTCAATTCAATGAATGACTATGTACCAGGTCCCTGACACATAAGTTAAAATCACTATGCATCAGGTCCTCCATATTTTACATTGACATGTGCAACTCATTAAGCGTCCCGTAAGGGACGCTTGTTTGTGTATGGGAGAGCTTCCGGCTCCGCCGGCTCCGCATTTTGTTTTCCTTATAACTCTGTAACCGTTAGGCGGATTCTTTTCAAATTTGGCAGGTTTAGGCAGTAGCCTTGGGGAATTTTTTTGAATATGCTGCAGTGACATTTCAACCAATCAGAGAGGTCACATGACCAAAAATGTCTTTTTTCGATGGGGAAGCTTGTCCGGATGATAACTTGAAAGGAATTTTATCAATTCACCTGAAACTTGGCAAATACATTCATTCTATTAAAATCTGGAAATCATTAGATTTTGGCATTGATTGGTCAAGAAATGGCCGAGTAATTAATGATTAATTAATCATTACGAATTTTCCAAATAAGGAAAACACAAAAATGCTTATATCTCGAAAACCGTGCTAGATAGAGCGATTTCGACGAAATTTTGGACCCACAGGGTATCTCTGCGGAGTAGTTTTCCCAATTTTCAAAAAAATTTTGTCTCGCCCAAAATGGCGGCCATTTTGAATTTTCGAAATTTTCGCAAAAATTGAAAAACACAAAAATCCTTATATCTCAAAAACCGTGCTAGATAGAGCAATTTCGACAAAATTTTTGACCTGCAGGATATCTCTGCAGAGTACTTTTCCCAATTTTCAAAAAAATTTTGTCTCGCCAAAAATGGTGGCCATTTTGAATTTTCGAAATTTTCGCAAAAATTGCAAAACACAAAAATGCTTATATCTCGAAAACCGTGCTAGTTAGAGCGATTTCGACGAAATTTTTGACCCACAGGGTATCTCTGTGGAGTAGTTAACCCAATTTTGAAAAAAAAATTTTCTCGCCAAAAATGGCGGCCATTTTGAATTTTCGAATTTTTCGCAAAAATTGCAAAACATAAAAATGCTTATATCTCGAAAACCCTGCAAGACAGAGCGATTTCGACGAAATTTTTGACCCACAGGGTATATCTGCAGAGTAGCCATGCCAATTTTCAAAAAAAATTTTCTCGCCAAAAATGGCGGCCATTTTGAATTTTCGAATTTTTCGCAAAAATTGCAAAACATAAAAATGCTTATATCTCGAAAACCCTGCTAGATAGAGCGATTTCGACGAAATTTTTAACCTGCAGGGTATCTCTGCAGAGTAGCCATGCCAATTTTCAGACAAAAAATTTCTTGCAAAAAATGGCGGCCATTTTGAATTTTCGAATTTTTCGCAAAATTGCAAAACACAAAAATGCTTATATCTCGAAAACCGTGCTAGATAGAGCGATTTCGACGAAATTTTTGACCCACAGGGTATCTCTGCAGAGTAGCCATGCCAATTTTCAAAAAAAATTTGTCTTGCCAAAAATGGCGGCCATTTTGAATTTTCGAATTTTTGCGCAAAAATTGCAAAACACAAAAATGCTAGTATTTCGAAAACCGTGCTACATAGAGCGATTTCGACGAAATTTTTTATCTTCGGGGTATCTCTGCAGAGCAGCTATCCCAAACAGCTTTCACTTGGTGAAGTTTCAGACCCATAGCTAATTGCTCACCTACACAAAAAGAGTAAATGCGAATTACCTCTAAAAGTATTGCAGATGGCCAATTTTTCTCAAATAACTCATTCACCTACTTTTGGAAGAGCTTTCACTTGGTGAAGTTTCAGACCCGTAGCTAATTACTCACCTACTCAAAATGAGTAAATGCTAATTATCTCAAAAACTATTGCGGATACCCAATTTTTATCAAATAACTCATTCACCTACTTTTGGGAGAGCTTTCACTTGGTGAAGTTTCAGACCCATAGCTAATTACTCACCTACTCAAAATGAATAAATGCGAAGTATCTCTAAAAGTATTGCAGATAGCCAATTTTTCTCAAATAACTCCTTCACCTACTTTTGGCAGAGCTTTCACATGGTGAAGTTTCAGACCCATAGCTAATTACTCACCTACT
The DNA here is from genome assembly GCA_964017235.1 of Sabellastarte sp. h YS-2021. Taxonomy (NCBI): domain Eukaryota; kingdom Metazoa; phylum Annelida; class Polychaeta; order Sabellida; family Sabellidae; genus Sabellastarte; species Sabellastarte sp. h YS-2021. Next base: position 148,202,713 of record OZ024928.1, read on the forward strand.
TAAAATGAGTAAATGCGAATTATCTCTAAAAGTATTGCAGATAGCCAATTTTTCTCAAATAACTCATTCACCTACTTTTGGGAGAGCTTTCACTTGGTGAAGTTTCAGACCCATAGCTAATTACTCACCTACTCAAAATGAGTAAATGCGAATTATCTCTAAAAGTATTGCAGATAGCCAATTTTTCTCAAATAACTCATTCACCTACTTTTGGGAGAGCTTTCACTTGGTGAAGTTTCAGACAACTAGCTAATTACTCACCTACTCAAAATGAGTAAATGCGAATTATCTCTAAAAGTATTGCAGATAGCCAATTTTTGTCAAATTAATCATTCACCTACTTTTGGGAGAGCTTTCACTTGGTGAAGTTTCAGACCCATAGCTAATTACTCACCTACTCAAAATGAGTAAATGTGATTTATCTCTAAAAGTATTGCAGATAGCCAATTTTTCTCAAATAACTCATTCACCTACTTTTGGGAGAGCTTTCACTCTGTGAAGTTTCAGACCCATAGCTAATTACTCACCTACTCAAAATGAGTAAATGCGAATTATCTCTAAAAGTATTGCAGATAGCCAATTTTTCTCAAATAACTCATTCACCTACTTTTGGCAGAGCTTTCACTTGGTGAAGTTTCAGACCCATAGCTAATTACTCACCTACTCAAAATGAGTAAATGCGAATTATCTCTAAAAGTATTGCAGATAGCCAATTTTTCTCAAATAACTCATTCACCTACTTTTGGGAGAGCTTTCACTTGGTGAAGTTTCAGACAACTAGCTAATTACTCACCTACTCAAAATGAGTAAATGCGAATTATCTCTAAAAGTATTGCAGATAGCCAATTTTTCTCAAATAACTCATTCACCTACTTTTGGGAGAGCTTTCACTTGGTGAAGTTTCAGACCCATAGCTAATTACTCACCTACTCAAAATGAGTAAATGCGAATTATCTCTAAAAGTATTGCAGATAGCCAATTTTTCTCAAATAACTCATTCACCTACTTTTGGGAGAGCTTTCACTTGGTGAAGTTTCAGACCCATAGCTAATTATTCACCTACTCAAAATGAGTAAATGCTAATTATCTGTAAAAGTATTGCGGATACCCAATTTTTATCAAATACTCATTCATCTACTTGTGGGAGAGCTTTCACATGGTGAAGTTTCAGACCCATAGCTAATTACTCACCTACTCAAAATGAGTAAATGCGAATTATCTCTACAAGTATTGCAGATAGCCAATTTTTCTCAAATAACTCATTCACCTACTTTTGGGAGAGCTTTCACTTGGTGAAGTTTCAGATCCATAGATAATTATTCACCTACTCAAAATGAGTAAATATGAATTATCTCTTAATAGTATTGCAGATAGCCAATTTTTCTCAAATAACTCATTCACCTACTTTTGGAAGAGCTTTCACACAGGAAAATGAAAAATTGTGAATATCTCGGAAAAGCTATTTCTTCTGCTTTAATGCTCGGCAGGAGATACACACCGCGGCAGTGGTCTTGACAAAAATTTTTGTCTCCCCAAAAATGTTGGCCATTTTGAATTTTCAAAGTTTTTGCAAAACACAAAAATGCTTATATCTCGAAAACCGTGCTATATGGAGCGAACTCAACAAAATTTTTGACCTGCTGGGTATCTCTGCAGAGTAGCCATGCCAATTTTCAAAATATTTTTGTCTCGCCAAATATAGCGGACATTTTTAATTTTTTTATTTTTTGCAAAACACAAAAATGCTTATATCTTGAAAACCGTGCTAGATAGAGCAGACTGCGCTGGCTTTGGTTGCCACAACAGTATAAGGCTAGAAACGAAGCATTTTCTTAATACTTTAGCACTCACCTTTATATCCTTTTCGGGACGCTTTGTTTTTGCTATGCAAAAACATTATCTTTTTTTTTTGCGAGCGATCCTCTAGTTTACATTCATATTGTAGCATGCCCTTGCTCTTTATCATAAATTAAATCGTACTCATTAGTTGAAAGTTGCATCAAGTTATTAAATCAAATTCATATTCCAACACTGAATTTCATTTTTCCCAACTAAAACTTACTCATGAAATTAATATTCATGCATGCACCGGAAATATATGAGGTGATCGAGTTGTAGTTGTTTTCCAAATAATGTCCTATTAGTAGTAATATGCTGCTTTAAAATCATCTGTCACAATAACAATGGCCATATCTTTTGTGACAAATGTGAATAAATTTACATCTGACCCGACACATACTGTTTCTTTTAGATATCTCTGGAGCCAGATATATAAAGAGAATTTGATATGTCTGGGACCTGACTCATAGGCTCTCCCCAAAATGAAAAAGAAATTTGGAAAATTTAAAGATAGTCTTGCTAGTAAGTTTAAAATTATTCAGCACTTTGTGAAAAGTGAATATAAAATTGTGCCTAAAATTATCTGTCAATCATAAGTCTTCCATTCTATAGAATCTTGTACTTTTCATTACAATTTATAAAATAAAAATAGTTATCTTACTGAGTGATAATGTAATAACTTAATAAAATATCACACACTCACCTGTAAGTTTCAGGTAAAAGTAATCTATCCTTCAATTATTCTTTAGTGGTAACAGTTCTGTGCAGTATGCAGTATTGAGTATTGTACATTTCATATGAACAAAACCTCAGTCCCACTTGATACGCAGATATTTCTTCTTTTTTTTCTTCTTTTTTCTGGTTAAGTTTATTGGCTTTTCTATTTGTACAGGAGATATGAACCTCTTAGAGAGACAACGAGCACTCCCCTAAAATGTCCTTGTTCAGATTCTTTTGTGACTGTGTTAGGGAGAGACCCATCTGTATAAGGCATGATAATGATAATGTGCATAGTATTCAGTGTGGATGAGAAACACACTACTCAGATCTTTGTTTATATCCCACTGAGTAAAGTTTTTACTTCTCCCTGCAGTGGGAAAACCTAATGTGTTTCAGTAGAAATCACTCCTGCAAATTATTGAAAGCTTTGTATATCCAGAAGTTGATAATTAATTGATATACAGAGAATGCACTTTTTTGGTATATGTTATTCAAACATATTGAAGGTACTTAGTATAAAGTATAACTACAAACTCACTCTCAGTACTTAGTACTATAATGATAGTCTGTTTACATGAAGCAGAGGTATTTCACTCAGCTCTGCTATCATAGCTACATACTCAGCAGTAGGTTTGTTGCTCACTCCTAGATGAAAATCAATATCTTGCTATACTGTGGAATATCTGTCTGGCTTGTTTGATTTTTGTTTGTAGGATAAATCTACAGGGGGGGGGGGTTGTGGCTTTTTTGACTACAGAGGAAAAAAATGGGAAAATGGCATGTGTAAAAGTACAAGAAATGCAGAACACAACTTTTACTTGTTTAATTGTCAAATTTGGATCAGGAAGTCGTGTTCTGAATGTGGTTTTTATGTCAGCTGACTTGTCAGTCAGCTGATATTATGGCATCGCTCTGTAGCATCCACGTGAACAACTTCTCCTCACTATATGACCCAGAGACATGCTGTTTTTCTTAAAAGATACCTTTCGAGGATGATAAATGGTAAAATCCATGCAAAGTGTGAAAATTTCAACACTTGATCACAATTTTCTCATTCACTATCAAAGGGATTTTTCTCTTATCTTGCATATATGTACTAGGCCACTAGTGGATTCCCTTGTGTGAGTATCAGGCCTGGATCTTTCTTAATTATTATGTCCACCCCCCTGGGGGGTGGATATATTATTTTTGCTTTTTTCGCCGTCCGATGTCCGGCGTCCGATGTCCGGCGTCACGCATGGTTTCCGCTCATTTAAAGGAAAAGTATTAGAGCTATTGTCACCAAATTTGGTATGCAGGCTTATTGGGTCAGTAGCTTGCTTGGGATTGCTTTTGGCTGTTGTACCTCTTTTGCTTACTGAGTAATACTTAAGTACAGCTATTTTCAGTACCCATTGGTTTCCGTGCATTTAAGCCAAAATAATTAAAGATATTTTACTACAATTTTGAATACAAGATTGTTATGTCCATAGCTCGCTTGGTATTGCATTTGGGACTGATAGCTTTGTCAGTACATGAGTAATAGCCATTTAGGTACTTCATTGTGTATTTTCAGTACTACTTTTGAGTAATTTGCTTCTATCTCCTTAACCGTGCGAGATAGAGCGATTTCGGCAAAATTTTCGACCCGCAGGGTATCTGAGGAGTGTTCTCTTTGCAATTTTCAAAAAATTTTCCCCTCCCCAAAAATGGCGGCCATTTTGAATTTTCGAATTTTTGCCAAAAATGGCAAAACACAAATTTGCTTCTATCTCCTTAACCGTGCGAGATAGAGCGATTTCGGCAAAATTTTCGACCCACAGGGCACAGGGTATCTAAGGAATGTAATATTTGCAATTTTCAAAAAATTTTCCCCTCCCCCAAAATGGCGGCCATTTTAAATTTTCGAATTTTTGCCAAAAATGGCAAAACACAAATTTGCTTCTATCTCCTTAACCGTGCGAGATAGAGCGATTTCGTCAAAATTTTCGACCCACAGGGTATCTAAGGAGTGTACTCTTTGCAATTTTCAAAAAATTTTCCCCTCCCCAAAAATGGCGGCCATTTTGAATTTTCGAATTTTTGCCAAAAATGGCAAAACACAAATTAGCTTCTATCTCCTTAACCGTGCGAGATAGAGCGATTTCGTGGAAATTTTCGACCCACAGGGTATCTAAGGAATGTAATATTTGCAATTTTCAAAAAATTTTCCCCTCCCCAAAAATGGCGGCCATTTTGAATTTTCGAATTTTTGCCAAAAATGGCAAAACACTAATTTGCTTCTATCTCCTTAACCGTGCCAGATAGAGCGATTTCGTCGAAATTTTCGACCCACAGGGTATCTAAGGAATGTAATATTTGCAATTTTCAAAAAATTTTCCCCTCCCCAAAAATGGCGGCCATTTTGAATTTTCGAATTATTGCCAAAAATGGCAAAACACAAATTTGCTTCTATCTCCTTAACCGTGCGAGATAGAGCAATTTCGTCGAAATTTTCGACCCACAGGGTATCTAAGGAATGCAATCTTTGCAATTTTCCAAAAATTTTCCCCTCCCCAAAAATGGCGGCCATTTTGAATTTTCGAATTTTTGCCAAAAATGGCAAAACACAAATTTGCTTCTATCTCCTTAACCGTGCAAGATAGAGCGATTTCGTGGAAATTTTCGACCCACAGGGTATCTAAGGAATGTAATATTTGCAATTTTCAAAAAATTTTCCCCTCCCCAAAAATGGCGGCCATTTTGAATTTTCGAATTTTTGCCAAAAATGGCAAAACACTAATTTCCTTCTATCTCCTTAACCGTGCGAGATAGAGTGATTTCGTCGAAATTTTCGACCCACAGGGTATCTAAGGTATGCAATCTTTGCAATTTTCAAAAAATTTTCCCCTCCCCAAAATTGGCGGCCATTTTGAATTTTCGAATTTTTGCCAAAAATGGCAAAACACAAATTTGCTTCTATCTCCTTAACCGTGCGAGATAGAGCGATTTCGTCAAAATTTTCGACCCACAGGGTATCTGAGCATTGTACTCTTGGTAATTTTTAAAAAATTTTCCCCTCCCCAAAAATGGCGGCCATTTTGAATTTTCGAATTTTTGCCAAAAATGGCAAAACACTAATTTGCTTCTATCTCCTTAACCGTGCGAGATAGAGTGATTTCGTCGAAATTTTCGACCTACAGGGTATCTAAGGAATGCAATCTTTGCAATTTTCCAAAAATTTTCCCCTCCCCAAAAATGGCGGCCATTTTGAATTTTAGAATTTTTGCCAAAAATGGCAAAACACAAATTTGCGAGATAGAGCGATTTCGTCGAAATTTTCGACCCACAGGGTATCTAAGGAATGTAATATTTGCAATTTTCAAAAAATTTTCCCCTCCCCAAAAATGGCGGCCATTTTGAATTTTCGAATTTTTGCCAAAAATGGCAAAACACAAATTTGCTTCTATCTCCGTAACCGTGCGAGATAGAGCGATTTCGTCGAAATTTTCGACCCACAGGGTATCTAATGAATGCAATCTTTGCAATTTTCCAAAAATTTTCCCCTCCCCAAAAATGGCGGCCATTTTGAATTTTCGAATTTTTGCCAAAAATGGCAAAACACAAATTTGCTTCTATCTCCTTAACCGTGCGAGATAGAGCGATTTCGTCAAAATTTTCGACCCACAGGGTATCTGAGCATTGTACTCTTGGTAATTTAAAAAAAATTTTCCCCTCCCCAAAAATGGCGGCCATTTTGAATTTTCGAATTTTTGCCAAAAATGGCAAAACACTAGTTGCGAGATAGAGCGATTTCGTCAAAATTTTCGACGCACAGGGTATCTAAGCAATGCAATCTTTGCAATTTTCAAAAAATTTTCCCCGCCCCAAAAATGGCGGCCATTTTGAATTTTCGAGGTTTTGCCAAAAATGGCAAAACACAAATTTCCTTCTATCTCCTTAACCATGCGAGATAGAGCGATTTCGTCAAAATTTTCGACCCACAGGTATTTGAGCATTGTATTCTTGGCAATTTAAAAAAAAATTTCCCCTCCCCTAAAATGGCGGCCATTTTGAATTTTCAAATTTTTGCCAAAAATGGCAAAACACAAATTTGCTTCTATCTCCTTAACCATGCGAGATAGAGCGATTTCGTCGAAATTTTTCAACCCACAGGGTATCTAAGGAATGTAATCTTTGCAATTTTCAAAAAATTTTCCCCTCCCCAAAAATGGCAGCCATTTTGAATTTTGTTATTTTGTTATATTTTACAAATGAAACAGGGTCTTGTAAGACTACTGTACAATTTGGGCAAAAGGTTCATGGGGTGGACATTACACATGATAATGTGTGTTCTTCTATACTATCCTGTTTCTATTCGCATCTACTATCAACAGGGCGGCCTATTTCTAGTTTTTTTTATGAACTTTTAAAATAATTTTCAATTCATTAAAATTCATGATTTTATTGCGTTAATATATCTTACCTAGTGGACCAGTGCATTTATCCGGCGCACAGCCGGTCCCGCCAAACATTAGAGAAAAACGTCCTGAGCTGGGCTCGGACCGGGACCGGTAGTGTATTCCTCATTCGCCAGGTGTCGTGACTGCACCCAGCTCCCCTACTGCGCGTGCGCGCGCATGCGTACTTCCTCTTTTTGTTTGGCGCCATAGTGTGTTAGCGATAAATTTCAGTGGAATAAACTTTGAATTATATTAGTTGTTTACAAGTGTGTTACAAGGAAAGTTTTGGATATTTGCAAAATATATTTATCATGGCATCACCAGGACAAAGGCGTGGAAGTTGTGGCCATGTTATGGCTGCTTTCGACTTAACAAAAAATGTGCCCGCTGTAGGGACAAAAAGATGGGAGATGACCCTTGTGTCAAAGGTCAGCGTTGTGATTTATGTGACAGTTTTTCGGATTCCCAGAAGGGTATGTTGGCAACCCCACAATATCAGATCCGGAAAGATAAGAAAGCTGGAACATTGGTTTCCCCTAGTAAAGTAACTGTTGTGGGTCCCGTAGAGGATCAGGTTGACTTTCAAATGGCCCCGGACGCTGCGCATGCGCAGGAACGGGTTTTTACCGGTGCTTCACCGGCTGCTCAAGCTAGTGTTGGAGATTTTGTCTCCCGTCAGGACTTGGAACTGTTAAACAATCAATTAGAAGAAAAGTTCGCCCGCTTTGAGGCTCTCCTTTCAAGAACTAATATCTTTTCAACCCCCAAGATGCCTGTATCTACAATTCAAGCTCCCATTTCTGACACGCCTTTTATCAACCCGTCTCCTGACCCCGGAGCCACCGGTCCGGTGAGGCCTCCAGGTCAGGGGTTAAAGGTTTCACCTGCTGTTAAAAAACATAAGGGAAAGTCTAAACACAAGAAAGCTGGTAAACCGGCTGCTAGTGCCGGTTCTTCAAGTCAGATTGCTTCGGATCCTATTCCTCCTCTCAAGACAGTTGTGCCCGGTCCGGGTTTGCAAGATCTTGAGCAACCGGAGGAAACTGTTACCAGTGTCACTTCTCTTGGATCCTCTTCTCAACCGGTCATCACCGGTACGCAACCTTCCAGTGGGTCTACTTCATTTGCTCCAGACAGTTTTACTCAGCCGGATCCGGCTCTGTCAGATGAGGAACCCCTTCCGGACCGGTCAGATAAAGACTCCGGTGAAGAAGGTGAACTTTCAGATTCTGAGGTAGTTGAAAGAAACGAAGAAATGAACTACAGGGAAACGGTCCGGTCGGTCCGGTCTTTCCTTGGCTGGTCTCACATACCAGATTTTGAAGCTGCTGTAGGTGACACGGATAAGCGCTCTGACAACCCTTGGAAGGGTATACACCCTCGTCGTACAGGAAAAGTGTCAGTAGAATTGCCAGCAGACGACTGGCTGTGTTATAAAATGGAAAAACTTAATACGCGGGCTGCAGAGGGCTACCCTTCCCGGGCTCAGGAAGCAGCAGGTCTGAAACAGGACCAGTTTATCAGGACACCTAAAAGCCAGGCTAAATGGTATACTCAATCCCGAATAAAACAGGATGGCAACCAAAGACCCGGAAGGACTATCTATGGCTGGTCGGGGTCCGAAGCTAGGTGAAGTCAGGCAACCTACTTCCCTAAATATACAGAGTCAGGACTGAATGAAGGACATTGTTGGAAGCCCTCTTGGGCTTGAGGACTTGGACCCAAGCCTCCAATAAGAGATATTTACTGCCAGGCTGGAGAAAAATTAGTCCAAGTGTGTGTTAGGATTGTTCAGAGTTCTGATCTGGAACCATAATCTGAACATCAGATTTAAGATCTGATCATCCGAGCAGTAGCCTCGGATCTGATATCTGATCTGATGGACTAGATGCAACGAAAATCCGAGTATCAAATCATATTCGGATGGATAGAAGTTGGAAATAATGCATCCGATTCTCGGGTGCATTAAAATCTCGGATGAACTAAGATGTTATCTGGCTTCAGATTTAAGCAGGGATCTGATCCACCCTGGAGAAAGAAGTTGGATATTATAATTTTTATGTAAGCTTTCCTTAAAGCAAGCTTCCATGTAAGCTTTGCCTTTCCTTCTTTGAAGGAACTACACAACTGGATTTACGTAAGTAAATCGACAGTGACACAAGGTCACCTGCCCCACCCGCCTCACTGCAGGTAGGGCTAGTTGTGAGATAAGGAAAGCAGAAATTACACAGAATTTTATTAAATAACATAGAATCTAAAAGGCAAGTACAATATTTCTTATATTATAAAGCTGGATGAATTAAAATAATGGGAAACCAAGGTTACCTTAGTTTGAAGGAACACATAATGTCTAGACGATTAGATGAAGGATTCTATTCCTGTATATTTAAGTATTAACATTATAAATGGTCAATAATACAGGAAAGAAGGGATAAAGTATTTCATTGAATGTTATTCAATTTATTTTATTTTATTTTATAAACGTACTGTAAGAAAACCGCGTCTCTCAGTACATGCGGTCTAGACGTGACGTCATCACAGGGGTTTCCCCGAGGATTCCCCAAGTTAGTTCGTGCTTTATATGGTATTTTAACCCTTAAAAGGGCAAATACTGTTGAAGAACGGGGATAAAACAGTAAGAAATTTATGTTATTTGATTTCAACAGGCATATATTCCTGTATATAAACTACTAACACAAGACATGCATTACAAGAAATTGCTGTCTCGACAATAAAGCGGAAGTTGTTTCCGGAGATTTCATTCGACCAGGATCACGTTTGTGTTACATTTATATATATATTTAAACCCTAAAAGGGTCCAATAATGAAGCAGATAGGGGTTAAATATTTTATTTTAATTTATTTTATTGACAGGCATATATATATATCCTGTATTAGAAAACACATAAACGAGTCGCTTGCTTTACAACGTGAACCCGGAAGTGGACTTCAGTTGTAAAATATAGTAAAGATACTTATCTGAACTATGAAAAGACATCGAATTGTGATTCTATGTAATAAAATAAAGAAACTGATGAAGTTTCCATATCCAACAACATGTATATCCTTGTAAAAATGAAATAATATTCCTTGTAAGATAAGGTATTGCTATATTCGAGTGGCCAACGAGAAAGTAGGGCGATTGGTCAGAAGGTGTCACATGACGACAACTAGCAGTATATCCGGTGGCTAACAAGAACTGTCTTTTTTTCTAAGACGTTGGCCCCGGGTGTGGCAACCCGAGAACAGCATTAAGTCCCACATGGTAAGCTATTGTAGCGTAATAAAAGCAACACTTTTCAAGTTATAAGTGATTTAGTGCATGATTTCATGAATTTTAATGCATTAAAAAGTATTAAAAAAATTTATTAAAAAAAAAAAGACAGATCCAGGTCTCATACTCACACAAGAGAATCTACCTCTGGCCTAGTACATATATGCAAGATATGAGAGAAATCCCTGCAATAAAATAACATAAATTTCTTACTGTTTTATCCCCGTTCTTCAACAGTATTTGCCCTTTTAAGGGTTAAAATACCATATAAAGCACGAACTAACTTGGGGAATCCTCGGGGAAACCCCTGTGATGACGTCACGTCTAGACCGCATGTACTGAGAGACGCGGTTTTCTTACAGTACGTTTATAAAATAAAATAAATTGAATAACATTCAATGAAATATTTTATCCCTTCTTTCCTGTATTATTGACCATTTATAATGTTAATACTTAAATATACAGGAATAGAATCCTTCATCTAATCGTCTAGACATTATGTGTTCCTTCAAACTAAGGTAACCTTGGTTTCCCATTATTTTAATTCATCCAGCTTTATAATATAAGAAATATTGTACTTGCCTTTTAGATTCTATGTTATTTAATAAAATTCTGTGTAATTTCTGCTTTCCTTATCTCACAACTAGCCCTACCTGCAGTGAGGCGGGTGGGGCAGGTGACCTTGTGTCACTGTCGATTTACTTACGTAAATCCAGTTGTGTAGTTCCTTCAAAGAAGGAAAGGCAAAGCTTACATGGAAGCTTGCTTTAAGGAAAGCTTACATAAAAATTATAATATCCAACTTCTTTCTCCAGGGTGGATCAGATCCCTGCTTAAATCTGAAGCCAGATAACATCTTAGTTCATCCGAGATTTTAATGCACCCGAGAATCGGATGCATTATTTCCAACTTCTATCCATCCGAATATGATTTGATACTCGGATTTTCGTTGCATCTAGTCCATCAGATCAGATATCAGATCCGAGGCTACTGCTCGGATGATCAGATCTTAAATCTGATGTTCAGATTATGGTTCCAGATCAGAACTCTGAACAATCCTAACACACACTTGGACTAATTTTTCTCCAGCCTGGCAGTAAATATCTCTTATTGGAGGCTTGGGTCCAAGTCCTCAAGCCCAAGAGGGCTTCCAACAAGGTCCTTCATTCAGTCCTGACTCTGTATATTTAGGGAAGTAGGTTGCCTGACTTCACCCTAACCATTTTGGAGGACATTGAAACTTAGGCAGTTTTTTATGTCAGCTGACTTGTCAGTCAGCTGACATTATGTCGTCACTCTGCGGCGTGGGCGTACGCGTGAACAACTTCTCCTCCAAAACTACAAGGCCTAGAGACGTGCTGTTTTTTTTAAAAGATACCTTATCTATCGAGGATGAAAAATTGTTCAAGGCATGCAAATCTGTCTGTTCGTCTGTTTGCTAGAGACATTACAAGGGGGGTACCCCCACCAAAAGTGTGAAAATTTCAACACTTAATCACAATTTTCTCAGTGACTATTGCAGGGATTTCTCTCATATCTTGCATATATGTACTAGGCCAGAGGTAGATTCTCTTGTGTGAGTATGAGACCTGGATCTGTCTTACTTTTTTTTTAATAAATGTTTTTAATAATTTTTAATGCATTAAAATTCATGAAATCATGCACAAAATCATTTATAACTTGAAAAGTGTTGCATTTAGAGCATTTTGTTAAAATATGTTATTCAGCTACTTTTTTCATAGCTACAATATGGTGAGTAAGTTGGGTGCCTGTCTCAATAGCTAAGTGAGTAAAGCTACTTTTGGGCTTTTCAGTAACTTCCATCATGAGTAAAATCACTTGTAACTTAAAAACTATTGCATTTAGAGAAATTCGTATAAATATGTTATTCAGCTACTTTTGGGTCAGCTATAACATAGTAAAATTTTAGACCTGTAGCTCATGGCATAGCTGAGTAATAGCTACTTTTAGGTTATCACTGTTGAGTAAATCGCTTATAACTTCAAAACTATTGCATTTAGAGAATTTCGTATAAATATGTTATTCAGCTACTTTTGGGTCAGCTATAACATAGTAAAATTTCAGACCTGTAGCTCATGGCATAGCTGAGTAATAGCTACTTTTAGGTTATCACTGTTGAGTAAATCGCTTATAACTTGGAAACTATTGCATTTACAGTATTTTGTTTCAATATGTTATTCACCTATTTTGGGATCAGCTATAACATAGTGAAGTTTCAGATCTGTGGCTCATTGCATAGCTGAGTAATAGCTACTTTGAAGTTCTCACTATTGAGTAAATCACTTGTAACTTAAAACCTATTGCATTTAGAGAATTTCGTATAAATATGTTATTCAGCTACTTTTGGGCCAGCTATAACATAGTGAAATTTCAGATCTGTAGCTCATGGCATAGCTGAGTAATAGCTACTTTAAAGTTCTCACTATTGAGTAAATCAGTTGTAATTGGAAAACTATTGCATTTAGAGAATTTCGTATAAATATGTTATTCAGCTACTTTTGGGTCAGCTATAACATAGTAAAATTTCAGACCTGTAGCTCATGGCATAGCTGAGTAATAGCTACTTTTAGGTCATCACTATTGAGTAAATCAGTTGTAACTTCAAAACTATTGCATTTACAGTATTTTGCTTAAATATGTTGTTCACCTACTTTTGGGTCAGCTATCACATAGTGAAATTTCAGACCTGTAGCTCATTGCATAGCTGAGTAATAACTACTTTGAGGTTCTCACTATTGAGTAAATCAGTTGTAATTGCAAAACTATTGCATTTAGAGAATTTCGTATAAATATGTTATTCAGCTACTTTTGGGTCAGCTATAACATAGTAAAATTTCAGACCTGTAGCTCATGGCATAGCTGAGTAATAGCTACTTTTAGGTCATCACTATTGAGTAAATCAGTTGTAACTTGAAAACTATTGCATGTACAGTATTTTGCTTAAATATGTTGTTCACCTACTTTTGGGTCAGCTATAACATAGTAAAATTTCAGGCCTGTAGCTCATGGCATAGCTGAGTAATAGCTACTTTTAGGTTATCACTGTTGAGTAAATCACTTATAACTTGGAAATTATTGCATTTAGAGTATTTTGTTTCAATATGTTATTCACCTATTTTGGGGTCAGCTATAACATAGTGAAGTTCCAGACCTGTGACTCATTGCATAGCTGAGTAATAGCTACTTTGAAGTTCTCAATGTTGAGTAAATCACTTATAATTTGAAAACTATTGCATTTAGAGAATTTAGTGTAAATATGTTATTCAGCTACTTTTGGGTCAGCTATAACATAGTAAAATTTCAGACCTGTAGCTCATGGCATAGCTGAGTAATAGCTACTTTTAGGTTATCACTGTTGAGTAAATCACTTATAACTTGGAAACTATTGCATTTACAGTATTTTGTTGCAATATGTTATTCACCTATTTTGGGGTCAGCTATAACATAGTGAAGTTCCAGACCTGTGGCTCATTGCATAGCTGAGTAATAGCTACTTTGAAGTTCTCACTGTTGAGTAAATCAGTTGTAATTGGAAAACTATTGCATTTACAGAAATTTGTGCAAATATGTTATTCAGCTACTTTTGGGTCAGCTATAACATAGTGAAATTACAGACCTGTAGCTCATGGCACAACTGAGCAATAGCTATTCTCAGGCACTGACTGTTGAGTAAATCGGCTATAACTTGAAAAATATTGCATTTGGAGTATTTTGTTAAAATATATTGTTCACCTACTTTTGGGTTAGCTATAACATAGTGAAATTACAGACCTATAGCTCATGGCATAGCGGAGCAATAGCTATTTTCAGGTTCTCACTATTGAGTAAATCAGTTGTAACTTGAAAACTATTGCATTTACAGTATTTTGCTTAAATATGTTGTTCACCTACTTTTAGGTCAGCTATAACAGAGCAAAAATTCAGACATGTAGCTCATTGCATAGCTGAGTAATAGTTACTTTGAGGTTCTCACTCTTGAGTAAATCAGTTGTAACTTGAAAACTATTACATTTAGAGTATTTTGTTAAATATGTTATTCACAGACGTTTTGGTCAGCTATAACATAGTGAAATTGCAGATCTCTATGTCATGGCATAGCTGAGCAATAGCTTCTTTCAGGTTCTCACTGTTGAGTAAATCATTGTATCCAACCTGTAGGAAATCATGGGCTGGGAATCTGTTAATATGGTCCGATTTGACCTTGGAACCCTCCTTCAAGGTCAAATTAGGATAGCCAAACATAAAAGTGCTTATAACTCGCTTATTATTGGTCCTAGAGGTTTGGAATGAAAACCAACCTATAGAAAATCATGAGCTGGGAATTTTTTGGTGTGGTCGGATTTCACCTTGGACCCCTCCTTCAAGTTCAAATGAGGATAGCCAAACTTAAAAGTGCTTATAACTCGCTTATTATTGGTCCTAGAGGTTTGGAATGGAAAACCAACCTATAGAAAATCATGGGCTGGGAATCTTTTGGTGTGGTCGGATTTCACCTTAGACCCCTCCTTCCAGGTCAAACGAAGATAGCCAAACTTAAAGTGCTTATAACTCGCGTATTATTGGTCTTTGAGGTTTGGGATGGTAAACCAACATATAGGAAATCATGGGCTGGGATTCTTTTGGTGTGGTCAGATTTGACCTGGGACCCCCCCCCCCCCCCCCCCCCCTCCCCCTTCAAGGTCAATTGAGGATAGCCAAACTTACAATTGCTTATAACTCGCTTATTATTGGTCCGACAGGTTTGGGATGGTAAACAAGCTACAGGAAATCATGGGCTGGGAATTTTTTGTGTGGTCGGATTTGACCTTAGACCCCTCCGTCAAGGTCAAACAAGGATAGCCAAACTTAAAAAGTGCCTATGACTCACTTATTATTGGTCCGAGAGGTTTGGGATGGTAAACCATCCTAAATTCTTTGGCTGGGAATCTTTTGGTATGGTCAGATTTGACCTTTGGATCCCTTCTTCATGGTCGAACGAGGATATTGCATTTATAGTATTTCTTTAAATATTTTTAACCTACTTTTTACACTTAAACAATTACCTTGTTACTTTATTTCATAATACCATTTGCAGGGCACAACTTTTTTGTCCTTTTCTTCTGTCAGCTTCGGAATATCTTTCGAACATGCTGTTCAGTTACCATTTACTGTATTTCTGTACAGCCCTTTCCCTGATAATTATGCTTTCCTCTCATTATCACCATCACAAATCAAAAACATTCAGTCAGCTGACACAGTGCCCGTTCACGGGCACTCTCCTCTTGTTTAACCTCCCTGCCCCCAGGGAATTTATGCCTAGATCCCCCACAGTCTGGACTCTGAATGATGTACTAGGCCAACAGGAAGTCGGTCTGTTATTTGCCTTAAAATGGAACAACCTTGTTTTGAACACAAATTTTCAAATCTGTATCTTCCTAGGGGCTTCCTTCGGTAAGCCCCTCCTCCCCTTCTGGTCAGCAAGAGTTGAGCTTTAGGCTGCTCTCCACTAGGTTTTTCTCAATACAACCTGGTTATGGATACATGTTAAGACAGTAGCAAGGCCACTACCAGACAGGTCAAACTCAATTTCATGGTGCATATAAGTAGTCAGAAGGGGTATGGTGCATTCAGGTGAGATACTGGATGTTTAGATCTTAAAGTTCCCCATTCACAACTACTTTAGGAGGGACAGGAGTCCCTCATCAAAGCACCTGTAATAACTCTTAGGGTTAGGCCCTATTAATCACCCTTTCCAATTCCCCACATCTAGAGGCTCCTACAGGAACCACCCCAATGGGGGTCATTCCATCCCAAGCAGTATCCATCGTTTTCCCCAGGTAGGGGGAAATCAAGTAGCCGAGGCTCCAAGGTCTTTTCGACTCACTCCAGGGGACGAGGGCATAAAAACCCTTCCCCCCCAATGACTCCTCCAGCCTCACTCAGTCCACCAGTAGGAGTTCTCCTCCGTTCTTTCAGATAAGACTGGCAAACAAATCCTGTCATTCTTTTCAATCCAAGTCCAGTCAGACTCCTGACCCGGTCAGAATACAAGGCCCTTCAAAGACCAAGTCCTGGCCTCTGTATCCAGTCTCTTCTGTCAAAGAACGCAATAGAAAGGGTGGAAAATGTAAAATCCCTCGGGTTTTACAGTCGCCTGTTCCTTCTACCAAGCCTCACCTAAGGTGGAGGCCAGTCATAGACCTAAACAGGCTCAACACTTTGCTACACGTAGAAAAGTTCAAAATGGAAACTCCAGAGTCCATCAGGACCTCCCTGATTCCAGGGGAGTGGGTATCGTCGATAGATCTGTCAGACACTTACCTCCACATCCCCATCCATCCAAACTCAAGGAAATACCTAAGGTTTTGCTACAAGTCACAGGTGTTCCAATTCACCTCCCTCCCATTTGGACTAGCCACAGCCCCCCAGGTCTTTACAATGATCGTAAAGGAAGTGAAACTAATGGCCCTCTCAAGAGGACTCAGAATTCACCAATACCTGGACGACTGGCTGATCAGGTCCCAGTCTCAGGAGGAAGCCCAAGTGAACACACAGGCAGTGGTAGACCTAACTCAGTCCTTGGGGTGGATAATAAATCAGGAAAAATCAGAACTGAAACCTACTCAAGTCTTTTTCGTTCATGGGCTACGATGTGGGGATGGCATCCCGGGTGCCAGTCCAGTCAGTGGCTTCTGGGGTGTTTTAATAAATTTATTCTTGTTGGTAGTTGCCCTATTTTATGATTGGTTGACCTTAAGTTGACCTGACTTCCTATGAATTCCCGCTTTTGGAAGCCATCTTCACTTGTAAATTTTAAATCAAGGAGGAAACACCTCTCTTATAAAACAAAAATTTTATTTCGAATTTTCGATTTTACACTAATTGTTTTAGAAACTCTGGAGCTTCAGCCACAATACTGAAACCTCAGAGTTTCAGTATTTTTCAGAGTGAATGGCAAGTTGGTGATCCAGGAAGGCGTTCTTTTGCTGTCCGTCGATTGAAGTGATAATTGACATATGTGCGTTCGCTCTGGGATTCATCTCTTGGAGCTTCATTGAAGGGCTGTATAAATTTTATTATTTTATATTTTGGTCATCCAAATTTCGAACGCGCACATTTCAATTGTCAGTCAGTGATTGATTATTCCAGAAAATGCCGAGAAAATTCTTCAAGTGCAAGGCTTGTGGGGACACGCATGAACGACCCATTAATTCCAAATGCCAGCATATTGACAATATTGAAACCAGTGATTTAGATGGTGACAGTGTTAGTGAAGCAGGACAAATGGACATTAACCAACAAATTCTGCATGAACTGAAGCAACTGAGTGGCAGAATTTCGAAAGTGGAACAGAAAGTTGACAGTCAGGACAAGGGACATTTTGATTCACCAAAATCTGTCAATAGTGCCACTTCGACGGCGTCATCCAGCCAAGTTGACGCGGATCTGGTACTCCCTACACTGACAGGACTGAAGAATGCCAAGCATCTCCAGACACAGGTGGACCAGAGGTTACAAGAACTACAGGCCATCAACATGCAAGGCAAGTTCAAATCCCAGAGGGGAGGGTCTAGTGATACGGTGTGGTGTAAGAGGGAGGTGCCTTGGCCTCAAAATTTTATACTCTCGGGTTCGAGTAAAAGTAGAACATCCTATGATAACTTGTCAATGTCACAGTGGGTTTCGGGCTTTAGCGCCATAATCCGGGAAGAGTCGGATCCGGAAACCAAAAATCAGATGTTGGAATATTTGTCGGATCTAATGGAAGATTCTCACGATTTCGGGTGGCAGTCAGCCAAGGCTGCTCACGCGGTTCTTCTATGCAAAATGGAAGAAAATAAAATTTCCTGGAACGAAACCACAAAAATCGACCGCGTTCGCAGGGTACATGCCCAACGATTGGTTACCACTGGCCATAAGAAAGTCAATAGCAAAAATAAACCGATACCTTGCAGATATTTTCAAAAGGGAACGTGTGGCCAAACTAAAGATCATGAAAACAATGGTCAAATGTATTTACATGTCTGTGCCAGTTGTTTTGCATCTGGTAAATCACACACTCACCCACAAAAAGATTGTAAACGGTCAAAAAACGACCAAGGCACTGCCTAAGTGCAGTGCTTACCTCAAATGTTATTGATCATAGAAGTTTTGATACTAGAATTGTCTTTTCTAAAGTTGTAAATAATGGTGAAAGTATGAATTGGAGACATGACTGGTTTAAATGTATTAACAGATCATACAGTGAGGTTGTTAAGAACGTGAGTGTGAACAAAAACAACCAGGTAGACGATTATCCCTGGTTTTCACGTGGGGCTCATGAAGAACTGGTAAATACAACCAAAGTCACGAATCGTGACAAGTGTCATAGCAAAGTACGATGTCCATATCAAAACCACAGACTTAAACATGACCCCAAAGGGCAGGTCCATAGCTCAACTCGTACTCTGGTCTCTAACCAAGATGTACCAGTTTTTAACGAAACCACACCTAAAGCCAAACCCAAGGTTAGAGATATTTTTCCAGCACATTGCCACGATTTTCCACAAAGAATACCAGATAGTCACCACTTGTGGGTTCCACAAAACAACGTATTCTCACCTCTGGTCTGTCACAATAGCTTTGCTCCGTTAGCTGCACCAATTCTTGATCATGGTGAAAAAGTAGTAATACAAGAGCTCCAAGGTGGCACTGTGGATGCTGAAGGTAAGGCTGGAAAAAAGTATTGTAACCATAGCAAGGGGCGTTCAAGCACAGTGATTCAGGGCACAGGACAGAATGGCACGGTAGGTGGCGCCAGCAGCGTTGCTGGTCCCTCAAAAGCACTTAATACTCGTGTCGACGACCGTCAGTTCCTTGCTACTAATACCACTGTGGACAAATATGACTTAGCACTCAGGTTCAAGTCCAAACACAAAGATAAGATTGAACAGTCAGCCAACTCTGAAATCCTGAAGCTATGGGATGGTCAAACAGTGGGGAAATTTGGTTATATCCCATTAACTGAGCAAGTTGTAGTCAGTGACCAACAAATATCCCCAGTTAATCCTGATCTGCTACAGGTCCATGGTAAAGTTAAGCAAACTGGAACTTACAATTTTCTTGGGGCCCAGATACCAATACCGTCTCAACTCAAGGTGAAGGCCTGGGAGGCCAACTTAAAAGGCTATTGGGACAAACAATTAGTGCCTTTAATCAAATATGGATTTCCCTTGAGTTTCAATCACAATATCGACCTCATATCCACTGAAGTTAACCACAGCTCAGCTAGGCAGTTCCCTCTGGAGGTAGAAGGTTACCTAGAAGAAGAAAAGTCCTTCAATGCTATACTAGGTCCATTCTCTGAACCCCCCATACCAGGCCTGCATATATCCCCCTTCCTTACGAGAGAAAAGAATGGAGGAACCAGTCGCAGAGTCATTGTGGATCTTAGTTTCCCTCCTGGTTCTTCAGTGAATGCTGGGGTTGATCCCAACTCATATTTAGGTTCTGAATTCTTACTCACCCTTCCTTCTATTGATTACATAACTGGTCAAGTCCTAAAACTGGGAAAAGGTTCACTAATTTACAAAATAGACATATCCAGAGCTTTCAGGCACATCAAAATTGATCCCTTGGATTATAATTTGTTAGGTCTTAGTTTCAAGTCTTATTTCATTGATACATGCCTGCCATTCGGGTTCAGGCATGGTTCAGGCATCTTCCAGCGCCTGAGCGACTCAATAAGGTATATGATGTTGTGTAGAGGTCATCATGTGACCAATTATATAGATGATATCATTGGGCAGGCCACTAGGTCCCAGGCTGAGTCATCTTTCAACACCCTTTATGATCTTCTGGGGGAATTAGGTCTGGATATCAGCAAAAAGAAGTTGGTCCCTCCCTCCACCCAGGCTTTATGCCTAGGGGTCATGATAAATACTGAAAATTTCACCATCTCTGTCCCTGAGGAAAAACTGGCAGAAATCAAGGAAGTGTGTTCGCAATGGCAGCTCAGAGACCATTGCAGCAAACGCGACCTTCAGTCTTTATTGGGTAGGCTGCTGTACGTTACCAAATGCGTCAAGGCATCTAGACCTTTTCTGAACAGAATGCTCGAGCTTCTAAGGCAAGCAGACAGACAGGAGAAAATAGTTCTCACTGAAGACTTCCATAGAGATCTGAACTGGTTTTCTAGGTTCTTGACAAAATTCAATGGGGTGGCGTTCTTTTCGCATGATCCAGTTCACTTTCACATCGAATTGGATGCCTCGCTTCAAGGTCTAGGGGCTGTTTGTGGCAATGAAGTTTATGCTGTTCCAGTCGAATTAGGTTACAAAGGTTACCAAATTGTTCATCTTGAAATGTTGAATATTCTTGTCGCAATGCGAGTGTGGGCCCACATTTGGCATGAAAAAAGAGTAGTCATACACTGTGATAATCAGGCAGTCGTGGCAGTCATTAACTCAGGCAAAACTAGGGACCCTGTCCTAGCAGCCATTACTAGGAACATAGCAATGCTCACTGCCACTCATGATATTAACCTCAAGTTAGTTCACATTCTAGGCAAACACAACATAATTGCTGACGCCCTTTCTAGGATTGGTTTACATTCTAACTACCGAGTGCAGCTCCATCATCTTATACCCCATCATACTTGGCTTGAAGTTCCAATCGAATTGCTTGAAATAGACTGGTCTATATAACTTTCAGATTCCAACCCTCAGATTCAAGCTCTGTCAAGAGATGCGTCCTCTAGAATTCGAGGTGCCCTGGCTGAATCCACCACAAGGTCGTATGACAACATGTTTCGAGTGTTTCTTGCTTTTAGTATTTTTGCCAAGTTTCCTCTCTCAGCTCTAACAGCTGGCCATGTACTCTGTTTCCTTGAATTTCTGGCCTCAAACAATGTGTCCCACTCTGCTATTGTCAACTACTTATCAGCTATCAAGACCAAAATGACCATGTTTGGCCTTTCCAGTGCCAGTTTCACTGACCCTAGACTAAGATATTTCAGTCGTTCATTAGCCAGAAATGCAGCTCTTAAAGTCACCCTCAAATCCATCATTGACATTCCCATTCTCTCACAAATATCTCAAGTGTGTGATTCCATGTATATGGGTTTTGTATATAAATCAGCCATATTGTTGTCTTTCTTCAGTTTCCTGAGGATATCAAATCTAGTCCCTCACTCAATTGCCAAATTTGATCCACTGAAACAGCTGGCTAGGGGCGATATATTCTTTGCTCCCCCAGGGGCTCACATACTCCTTAAATGGTCAAAAACCCTCCAGATGAATAACTCAGTAAGACTGGTAAAAATTCCCCACTTGGGCTCTTCCCCCATCTGCCCTGTTGCAGCCCTTAGAACCCTCCTCTCCCTTACCCCCACAGGCCCCAACAAACCCCTTTTTCAAGTTAAACTCAGGCACCAGTGGGTTCCATTGTCAGACACCAGACTGAGGAAACATTTCTCCACAATTTTGGCTAGATTGCAGCTATCTCAGTCAAATATCACCTTTCACTCACTTCGACGTTCAGGTGCCACCTGGGCTTTCAATGCCAAGGTGCCTCTACAGAATATCCAGAGTCATGGCACCTGGACGTCGGAGTGTGTTTGGTCCTACATTACCCAGGACCATCAGGCCTCAGATGCTGTGGCCCTCACATTCCAACGTTCCCTACAAACATGATACTTATACTGGGGTTTGGGGTTCATACATCCTCCCCTATGACCAAAACTCCCAAGTAAATAACATAATTTGGCACAAGGTGCTATTATACCACTCAAACAGTGGTAAACATGTAACCTTGTTTAAGGCCACCTTAAATGGCCCAGTCAACAATACTATCACATGAATCCATTATCAGGTAATTTAGCAAATTTAAGGCCTCCTTAATGTTAAGTTTACTCTTAACTGATTAGCTCATACTATGGTCCCCTGTTAGGGACACAACCTAATTAATCTTAGGTGGCTAATATGACCCAAGACCTATGGTCTCATTTTAGGCCACTTACTGGCCAGTTCACTTTAAGACCACTCTTAACCCAAATGTAATTGCTAGCTTTACTTATACTGAACTGTTTTACTTGAGGCCACGTTACTTGGCCATGTCATACTAAGATGACCTTAACTTTTAAATGTTTTAATATAAGGCCCCTTTAGGGCCAACCTTGTTATTAGTGTTTTAATACAAGTTTAGGTCACCTTACCATATCAGTAATTTATGGTGACCTTATGTATACTATTGCTGTTAATGTTACTGTAACTGTTAAACTATCAAAGAATGTACATACATAATTTAGCGTATTGTGTTAACATAGTAAATACTAATAAATTTTTAATCCCCACCTGTGTGTTATTATACTAGCTAGGACACTGTGTGGGGATGGCATCCCGGGTGCCAGTCCAGTCAGTGGCTTCTGGGGTGTTTTAATAAATTTATTCTTGTTGGTAGTTGCCCTATTTTATGATTGGTTGACCTTAAGTTGACCTGACTTCCTATGAATTCCCGCTTTTGGAAGCCATCTTCACTTGTAAATTTTAAATCAAGGAGGAAACACCTCTCTTATAAAACAAAAATTTCCCTCTTACCCTCCCTAGAGCCACTGGCAGGTCTTACAACTGTACATGATTGTACCCTGTACTAGTTTGTATTTGTAGAAAATTACCGTGTCCAGCTGACGGTTGGGCAGTTGCAATGGTCAAGTCAAGCAGGTCATCGAGGTCAAGGTCATCAGACCACAGCCATTGGTCCAGTCTCACCTTTCTGACCTTCCTTAAGATGGCAGGTCTGCAGATCAGCTGAAGTTTGAAGGGTGTCTTCCTGGTCTCCCTCTTGTCAACAGAGACATAATAAATCTTTAAATCTGATAATTAGTTTAAAGTAGTTCCATCCTGTGTGAGAATTGGACTGTATGCTCATATGCTATCAATATCATAGAAGATATATGTTGTTTTTCCTCCTGGCAGCCAGCGCCGCCGTCCGGAAGCCAAGTAAGGATTGTTCCAGTTTGAGCTTAAGGGGCTGTATTGCTCAGTCACGTAGGGAGCCAACTGTTGAGCTAGTGTCTGGCTGTCAGAAGGAAATTCTGTACAAACGCTTCATAAATGCTTAAAAACTGTTTTAATGTTATCATGTTATCTTTTGCTTATGTGCATTGCATGTTGTTTTATTCTGTTGTTTTGACCTCACTTATCTGACCTTGGCTTTGACCTTCCTGGCAATACGGGGTTCATACATCCTCCCCTATGACCAAAACTCCCAAGTAAATAACATAATTTGGCACAAGGTGCTATTATACCACTCAAACAGTGGTAAACATGTAACCTTGTTTAAGGCCACCTTAAATGGCCCAGTCAACAATACTATCACATGAATCCATTATCAGGTAATTTAGCAAATTTAAGGCCTCCTTAATGTTAAGTTTACTCTTAACTGATTAGCTCATACTATGGTCCCCTGTTAGGGACACAACCTAATTAATCTTAGGTGGCTAATATGACCCAAGACCTATGGTCTCATTTTAGGCCACTTACTGGCCAGTTCACTTTAAGACCACTCTTAACCCAAATGTAATTGCTAGCTTTACTTATACTGAACTGTTTTACTTGAGGCCACGTTACTTGGCCATGTCATACTAAGATGACCTTAACTTTTAAATGTTTTAATATAAGGCCCCTTTAGGGCCAACCTTGTTATTAGTGTTTTAATACAAGTTTAGGTCACCTTACCATATCAGTAATTTATGGTGACCTTATGTATACTATTGCTGTTAATGTTACTGTAACTGTTAAACTATCAAAGAATGTACATACATAATTTAGCGTATTGTGTTAACATAGTAAATACTAATAAATTTTTAATCCCCACCTGTGTGTTATTATACTAGCTAGGACACTGATACCACCTATATTCAGCCCTTGTATAACCCACTCAAGAGAGATGGCTCAAACTTCAGGATTTGATCCTACGACTCAAGTCAAAACGTGTTTTGACTGCAAGATGTTTGATGTCTCTAATTGGGTTGCTAGCCTCAACGGAGAAAATGGTCCCGGAGGGACGCCTTCACATGAGGCCCTTTCAGTTTCATCTCAAGGAGCACTGGAGATATCCTCAGTCGCTGGACAACCTCCTTCCTTGGACAGAAGCCATTGCAGCCCACCTAGATTGGTGGCAAAATCCCTCAAACGTGATGAAAGGTGCAGACCTTCATCCCAAAGACCACAGTATCCAACTCTTTACTGACGCCTCAAACGAAGGTTGGGGCGCTCACTTAGACCAAAATTCCACAAAGGGTCTGTGGTCAGATCGGGAAAAAAGGCTACACATAAATGTCCTAGAATTGAAGGCGGTCTCCCTGGCCCTACGAGACTTCAAGGACCAGTGCCAGAATCAAACAGTGTTAGTTGCGACGGACAACTCAACAGTGGTAGCCTACATCAACAAAGAAGGAGGAACACACTCAGCAGAGATGTGCGCTCTCCTGTGGAAGATCATGACCTGGGGCCATCACTACATCATAACATTGAAAGCCAGGCACGTTCTAGGGTGCCTGAATGTGATGGCCGACCTACTGTCCAGGTCCAACCAAGTGCAGTCAACAGAATGGTCTCTGCACCCACAGGTGTTCAAACAGATCTGCCAGAAGTGGTTCACACCTCATGTAGACTTATTTGCCACTCACCTGAACCACAAGCTCCCACTGTACATGTCTCCTATCCGAGACCCAAGGGCCTAGGACATAGATGCTCTAAACATTGGTGATCCAAAAGATCAGGCAATGTTATTGCCTGATCATCGTACTAGCCCCAGGCTGGCCAGGGATGCCCTGGTTTTGGGACCTAGTGCAGCTCTCAACAGAGATCCCACTACAACTCCCAGTGTCAACGACCCTACTCAAACAGTCCCACAGGTATGTGTTCCACAACAACCCCCAGCACCTGAACCTCCACGCCTGGTGTCTAGGAGTGGACAACTCCAAGAACAAGGCTTCTCTGTGGAGGTGGCAGAGAGAATTGCTGCCCCTCAGTGGTCATCAACAAGGACCATCTACAAGTCAAAGTGGGCCCTATTTGAAAAATGGTGCAGAGAAAATTCAGTGGATTTCTCCACTCCATCTGTGAAACAATCTCATGTACCTGTACCAAGACCTAAACAGGCGCCCCTCGACCTTTGATGGTTACAGGACTGCAATCGTTGACACTTTGGGCCCAACGGCCCAACATGTTGCACACAATGCAGACCTTCATAGGTTACTCTCCAGTTTTCACAGGGATCGTCCCAAAAGTTCCAGAAATTTACCTAAGTGGAACCTTTCTGTTGTCCTCAACGAGCTCACAAAAGCACCATTTGAGCCCATGAAAGACACAGACCTCAAACATCTTACTTTAAAAACTGCTTTCTTGCTAGCTTTGGCCTCCGGCAAGCGCCGCAGCAAAATCCATGCCTGGGTCGCAAACAAAGTATCTAATCTAGGCCAATGGGAAAAGGTTGCCTTGTTCCCTTCTTCTGATTTCATAGCCAAAAACCAACTAGCAAGAGAAGGTTCTCAAAGTGTATCTCCGGTGACTATTCCTGCTTTGACTACCATTGTAGATAGACAATTTAAGGAAGACAGGACCCTGTGTCCGGTACGGGCCCTGAGGTATTATCTGGACCGAACCAAAGACCTGAGAGGGTCTCGTTCCCTCCTTTTTATCTCCTTCAAGAAAGGACATACCTCAGACCCGCTACTCTCTCTTCCTGGTTGAAACAAACCATCCTACTTTGTTACAAACAAGCAGACCAACAAGCCTTGGACCTGTTCCAAGTTAAAACTCATGACATCCGGGCCTTCACGGCCTCTAAGGCCTTTTACGGTGGGGTATCGGTGGACCAAATCATGCAAGCCTGTCACTGGAAAGCTCACAACACATTTACAAATTTTTACCTAAAAGACCTTACTTGGTCGGACACCGACAACAATATGTATCTGGGACCTGTAGTGGCGGCACAACAAGTCCTAGATCCTTCCCCTCAGACCAGTTGTCCTCGGAAAGAAAAAAAGGGGGGGGGGGGGGCCACATCCGCTACAACCAAGTCTTCAGGAGTCTCTCCCAGGATCTAGGTATTCCTTTACCTTCAAGATGTTACGGGTAAGGTCATTTTTGTTTTTCAGTTATCATGTAATTTCTATTAAGGACTTATTTAGTTGTCATTAATCTCATATTCAGGTTGCAAAAATTTATGAGATGTCCAACCATGGGTTGGTCAGTCACTCGTGAAGGGCCCTCAGGGACCCTTAGACCTCGAAGTGAGCACTGCTGCACTTCCGTCCTACAATCAAACATCTAGACAGTTTCAGCACTGTCTCTCATTTTATTTAGGTTTTTGGCTCGTTACAGGCCCGGTCTTCGGGATCGGGGCACTGTAAATGGGACTCAGACTGGTATTTCTGGCACTATTCTATACATATTAATTCAAAATCTTAGAAAAAATGACATATCTTCCAGTCTCAGCTGTAATCCCGCCACCGGGCGGTTGAATTCAGCATTAAGTCCCACATGGTAAGCTATTGTAGCGTAATAAAATTGAAAATTTTAATTACTTAAATGTAGCTTTTATAAGCTACAAGCTTACCATGTGGGATTAGAAGAGTCCCACCCTGCCTCCCCGCTGTTTACAGCTGAGGGGTAGGTTTTAGAAAATTTCAACGAGAAAGTAGGGCGAGAGGTCAGAGGTTATCACGTGACGACAACTAGCAGTATATCCGGTCGCTAACAAGAACTGTCTTTTTTTCTAAGACGTTGGCCCCGGGTGTGGCAACCCGAGAACAGCATTAAGTCCCACATGGTAAGTTTGTAGCTTATAAAAGCTACATTTAAGTAATTAAAATTTTCAAATTTGTATAAGATCAATGAAGAGTATTTTAAATTCAGATTTTGACATATTCGGAAATATTACCTTATAGTAATATCTGTTCTCATTACTACCATAAGGAGGTTATGTTTTGGATGTGTTTGTCTGTACCTCTGTTTGTTAATACTCGAAAAGACATGAACAAATCTTTATGAAATTTTTTATGTATGTAGGGCCTGCCTGAAGGAAATGAAATGAAATTTTGTAAAAAAATCCAGATCACATTCTGGATACAAAAGCCTGAATTTTCAAATGTCAAATTTTAATGTAGCTTTTCAAATGGTTTTGCTTTATTATGGTATCACTCTGCGGCGTCTCTGTTTTGAGAGAATGGAAAAAGCCTTAAATTAAATATATCCTGGAAACAATTTACGATTCCACATTTACAGCAGCTACAGTTTCTCTTCAGCCAACCTCTAGCAAAGATGCTTCGTAAAATATACTACTTTACGAAACACATAAAGCTCACATTCTGCTAACAGTTTAATACTGTAACTGTTACAGTTTTTAAATCATCCATTTTTCGATCAGATACAAAACACAGTAAAGCTTACGTTCTGCTTACAGTCTCATACTGCAACTGGTACAGCTCTCCATCCGGGCCGCTCGTTTTTCTTAGCAAAAACCTTTTCCTAGTTTACACTTTTTTTTTATCCAAATACATGTGTATTGATTTACGACCTCAGTTATACTCTAATTTTTATTTCCTATTGTGTTTCACTAAAATACTTCCACACTCAGTTGACCACAATTTTACTCCACCCTGCATGGTTGTATAACATAGGTAGTACTGTACCATAATTTGTCTTCTGTAAAATTATGAGAAGTATGTGTGTCTAAATGTCTCAGTGTGACCTTAAAATCGCGATGGCCAATTAGGGATTGTGACTTTTTTGCGTTGACAGCAAAGAATCACATGGCAATTGTGACTGATAGTGTCAATTTTGTTGAATAATTATTTAGAATTGTGGTGATTTACAGTTTATTTGTACTATACTCAATTCAACAATTTATCTGCATTTGCAATTTGGCAGCTATAAATGTCTTATTTTCCCAAAAAAATATTCTGCATGAAGTATTTGAAGTAATCATGAATTTTAGGACAATATTGTTATAAAGCCATTAAATTTCAAAACTGTTTTTAAATATATCTTCTAATGTATAAATATTGTTAGTTGAAATATGAACTAATAGTAACATTTTAATATTTTAAATTAATGCCTTCTTAATAATTGAAAACATTTTTAATATGGAAACTGAAACTCTTATGGCTGTATTGAGTGATATTAAATTATCATTGTTTGATCAATTATTAAGTAATGATTCTTATATTTCCAATACACAGGTTCCATTATGGGAGCACTGGAGATCTTGGCCAGTCGTTCTGTCACAAGAGATGCATACAACAAGGACGCCGTCATCCCTGACTGGTGCTCATTGTACGAGTCCGAGGAGCGGGATGAGAAGCTCGCCACACCATTAAAGAGATGATGCCTTCATTTGACCAGTCAACTGTAGTCTAGTGGACTCTGTACATCTCTACTTTGTATAAGTGGAGCTTTCAGTATGTCAAGAATTGGTTCTAGTTAAGCCTTAATTTCCACCTGTAGCTTTTAGGGTATGACTTGGCAGAAAACAGGGTCAGGTATGCTTTGCAAAATAAATGACAAAAATCTGGGTACCCAAATCTAGTTTATCATACCAGATGTACCAGTGAAACAAAAAGGCTGATAAAACAAATTAATCAAAAACAAAATCAAGTATTTTTGAAAAATTTATGTCAAAAAATATTAGGTAGACAGATTTGGTAATAAGGTTTCACACATGTTAATTATGGAAATACACTTTATTTTAGTAGTTTGTAGATTTACCCGACTATTTAGTTGTCACTTGGTTTAATGCCAATGAAAGTCCTGTATTACCCACGTGCATATCTAGCGAATGGTCCCACTTTTGTCCAGATTTGTTTTACAGGGGTATTACTTACTTGACAAAGACCATGATACAAACAGCAGAATAAGGTTGATTGGAAATTGGCCTCTGGACTTCAAAATAAGCTATACTCCTGAAGGTATATGTGGAGACTGGAACCATGAGGGGAACCAAATCATGTGGACATTGGAGGTTCTGTTTACACAGTGTCTGGTGTATAATATTAGTGCTTGAATATCTTTTTGTGGATTAGATAATGATGCAGTAAATTGATAAATTGATAGAGTAGACCCTATCTTATCCAAACCCCTTTTATCTGAAAATTCCATTTTATAAACACAGATCTACTGTCCCAAACCAAATATTTTGCACTCTTGTACATCAGTATGTCTCTTCTGTTTTCTGAACAAAATCTTACTCTACTGGGGTGCTTGGATAATAGAGATTTTTCTGAATTTATCAACAAAGGTAGTAAGTGATTTAGTGGTCAATTCCTTATTTTATAAAGTAGTTAGCATAATGTGAATGAAGATTTAATCTTCATGCCATGTATTGTGATCATAAGTACAGATACAGATAGCCATTGAAGGTTAGTATTTATTTCTCCTTTGAAAGTTTAGTTTTCTGTATTTTTTCACTTCTTATATTCTTCTTATATTAAATATGTACACATATTTTTTTCTTTTTTTTCATTCTTTTGGGATAATTGAGGATCCATTTACTTTTATTTTTAAATATAAACTTTTGATGGGATTGCATAGGTTTCTTTTAGAAAAAAAGTGCATACTTTTGTTAAAATACAGTATTTACATTTGCCACTCCAGCCAAATACAAGTTGACTATTCAGTGTGTGGTGTGCACAGTAGTGGTCATTAGATTGTCACCACAAGGTCTTTGTACAGACTATTTGTTCTCCTGGTATAATTACCTATCACCTTGCCTTGTGACATTAAACACAAATGCTGTTCATGGCTTTTAGAATTTTAAAAGAATATCTTCTATAACTAAGAGAAAATTCAAAGATTAAGATTTTTTTAGGATTGTCACGAAAGTATATTTTCAAATACACAACACCTTCTTGCCAGTTAGGAACTAAAATCTATGCCACCCATTTTTACAAAGCTATTGTTATTGATTTATCAGTATTACCTATAATTCAAAAATATTCTGGCTTAGTGAAATTTTTTACAAGTAACTGTTATTATGTGTTGTTTACTCATGAAATGTAGAAACAGGTGATCCAGATGAATATATACATAGATCTGTGTCCTCTATATTTAGTTGTTATTTGAGATAAAAATGTTACATGTTAGCTTTTATTAGTGCTAGTTTTCACTACCTGTATGTCTGAAACTGTGTGAACTTTAAATGTAAAATTGGATTCCTTACTGGCAAACATCATAAATGTGTAAAGGATGTCCCACAAGTTAAAGTAAAATTAGCCTTGCTTAAGACTGACATTTGTACGATATCTTTTTCAAACATGCACGCAGATATTCAGTATTCGTAAAGCACTCATACATGTTGGGAGATATAAGCTTATGAGACACAGTGTAAGCTGTATGCTAGTGTAAAAGCCAGTACATGTATGAGTACATAATATAAACTGAAACGTCATTATCTGAACTAAGAAAATTTCCCTAACAACGAAGAAACTTGAGGTTTTAGCAAAGTTAAGGTAGTGCATGCAGAAAAGGATTTCCTCATTGGCAAATATCACATACTCTCTTAAATTTCACAATTTTAGTGACAGTGTAAAAGCCTTTGCACGCACTTCTTGGTATTAGTTCCAACCTACTGCTTGGCGCCGTATATCAAGGCACAAACCTTATCTTTGCCCAAACGAAGGAAAGAGTATTTATTGTTTGTTATGTGATTATCATCAGTAAAAATTGTGCACTTCCGCCTACCTTATAAGGGAGTTGAATTGACCACAGAAATAATTTAAATATCTTCGGTGATTTCCACATGCAAATTTTGGAAAATTGGGGCACTGATTTCCAGTAGAAATAATATTATAGCCTCTGAAAAATGGGTCTAGAAGGTTCATTGTTTTGAGTTTATCTTAGTAAAGTATATGTATAACTTGCACTTGTATCAATGCGTATTTTAATCAAAGAAATCCATGTAATTATACTAAAAACAAGAAAAAAATCAAGGTTTATTTGTCTAAGTTGTGTGGGAAGTTACGGTGGGAAGCAGTACCAATATTAGAAATTTTTGCAAGAAATTTGGACATTTTTTTCCACTGAACATTGTCAGAAGAAAAAGGCACCAGTTTGATATATAGCATGTCAGAATAATATATGTTGCTAAAATATCTCAATGTTGAGATTTCAAATGGGTGACAGTTATGTAAACATGTGTTAAATTATTTTATTTATACTTCTTGAGTAATTCTTATCTGTATGTCTGGAGTAATTCTTACCACTCAGCTTAGTGAACAACTTCTTACAGCAATTTCATTATTTATCTGAGACATAATTCACTGAGTTAGGCTAAACTGAACCTCCTGCTTGCTTTATTGTATCCCCGGACGAAAGTCGGAGATACTTAGGATTCAGTACGGTGCCGCCGCCGCTGCTGCCGCAGAGATTTCCTTTCGGACACGAATTGATAACTTAAAAAATATTTTAGTTAGACCTTTCAAATTTGGTGTGTGGGTATATATGGGCAATGCCACAAACGCTATTGTTTTGTGACCTTGTCCTTCAATTTCAAGGTCACCAGGGGCCTGAGTTTCCAAACTCAGCCTTCCCCCAAGATTATAACCCATTTGCCGGTTTTCACAACTCAAGCAATGGTAAATTTATCTGTTAACCAGACCAGGGGTCACAGTTCTCAAAAATGGTTATTAGTGTTTTCCACAGTGGGGTTGTGTGGGTTACTGACACCCATACAGAAGCAAGTCCACCAAATGGTGGTTGTAGGATGACAATGTGCTTCAAGGTCAACCATTACACCTACTCAAATATGCTCTGTGAATCCTTACAGATGCATCAAGAAGGGCGAGTGCTCACTTAGGGGAACACACTGCAAGGAGAACCTGGTCCGTTCCAGAAACAAGTTACACATAAAGTATCTGGAACCAAGGTGGTCTTTTGGCCCTAAAGGAGTTCCAGCTTGAACCTTATTGCTACCATAGATATGGACAACACCATGGTGGTTGCCTATTTAAGGAAGGGGGGGGGGGGGGGGGGGGAGAGAGTAAGTCGGGCCCTCTTTGTGCCCTTCTATGGAGAATCCTGACCTGGTGTTCCAGGAAAAAGGCTCAAGCCCGACACATTCATGCTTCAACCATGTCCTCTCCCAGGATACACTGCGTCGAGACGCAATGTCTAGTTGTACTGCCAATTGCTTTGTGGCTGTCTAGTATTTATTTTATGAGATGTACATTCTTACAAGAGTAAACTATAAAATTCCAACACTAGTTCTCTGTCTGGTGTGTGCATACAGTTTATATGGTGGGGCACTATGAATATTTAATACAGGGTTACTGGTCTATACTTCATTATATCCCCAGATGAAAGTCGGGGATATATTGGATTCAGGTCCGTTGTGCCGCCGCCGCAGCAGAAATTTCCTTGTGTACGCGATAATTCAAAAACGGATTGGTATTTTTTTTTCAAACTTGGTACACATGTTAAAGGTGCCCAAAGGAAGATCCCTATTTTAAGGTGACCTTAAACTCCCAATAATAAAGAACTTATGGCCACCTTAAGGTCAGAAATTTGACTTTTAGCCACTTTGAGCCATCTAGGTCACAAACTATGAGGCTCATCTTGCTAAAATTTTATCTAAGAACACGTATATATATTCGTAGTACATGGGCCGAAAAATAAAAAAATCAAGACTTTAAGTTGAGGATAATATTGTGTTTGAGGCCCATAAAGTTTTTCCTACATTTTTCACATATTTTGCCCTATAATTTGGAAGTGGTAATTTTGATGAGTCTCAAACTGCACTAGGTATAGCTTTTATATATAATCCTTGTCTTTGAAAAAATTAAGGGCTGTAGGTTTAAGTAAGTTTAAGTATAAGGTCGACTTAAGGTCTAAAAATTGCCCACAGAGACCCAATTTATGGTCTTTTTGCCACTTTCAAGCACTGTGGCTTTCAAATTATGTCTCTCATCTAGGTGAAATATCATCTGGGAATATATAGATATGTTTTCTTATATGTGCCCAGAAATTTTGGCCTTTAATAGACATTTAACCTGTGTATGAGAACTGTTGTGGTTTGGGTTTGGGGTGTAGCAAGAGATCTTCTTGGTGTTTATATTTATTTACAGCTTTAAGAATTTAATAATAATTAACAGTTCTAAATGTTTCATACAAAATTTCCTAAGTGCCTAATATCTCCTTCCAATTTCTATATCTCACTTGTTCCTCTCTATCTGTTCTCTCTATTTAATATTTTGAATTCTCTATTCTGATTTCTATTCTATGTTCTTACTACCTCTGTTCTTATTAAGCTTCCCGCAAGGGACGCTTGTTTGTGTATGGGAGACCTTCAGGCTCCGCCGGCTCCACATTTTGTTTTCCTTATAACTCTGTAACCGTTAGGCGGATTCTTTTCAAATTTGGCAGGTTTAGGCAGTAGCCTTGGGGAATTTTTTTGAATATGCTGCAGTGACATTTCAACCAATCAGAGAGGTCACATGACCAAAAATGTCTTTTTTCGATGGGGAAGCTTGTCCGGATGATAACTTGAAAGGAATTTTATCAATTCACCTGAAACTTGGCAAATACATTCATTCTATTAAAATCTGGAAATCATTAGATTTTGGCATTGATTGGTTAAGAAATGGCCGAGTAATTAATGATTAATTAATCATTATGAATTTTCCAAATAAGGAAAACACAAAAATGCTTATATCTCGACAACCGTGCTAGATAGAGCGATTTCGACGAAATTTTTGACCCACAGGGTATCTCTGCGGAGTAGTTATCCCATTTTTGAAAAAAATTTTGTCTCGCCAAAAATGGCGGCCATTTTGAATTTTCGAATTTTTCGCAAAAATTGCAAAACACAAGAATGCTTATATCTCGAAAACCGTGCTAGATAGAGCGATTTCGACGAAATTTTTGACCCGCAGGGTATCTCTGCGGAGTAGTTGTCCCAGGATTGAAAAAAGTTTTGTCTCGCCAAAAATGGCGGCCATTTTGAATTTTTCGCAAAAATTGCAAAACATAAAAATGCTTATATCTCGAAAACCGTACTAGATAGAGCAATTTCGACGAAATTTTTGACCCACAGGGTAGCGCTGCAGAGTAGCCATGCCTATTTTCAAAAAAATTTTATCTTGCCAAAAATGGCGGCCATTTTGAATTTTTCGCAAAAATTGCAAAACATAAAAATGCTTATATCACGAAAACCCTGCTAGATAGAGCGATTTCGACGAAATTTTTGACCCACAGGGTATCTCTGCAGAGTAGCCATGCCTATTTTCAAAAAAATTTTGTCTGGGCAAAAATGGCGGCCATTTTGAATTTTCGAATTTTTCGCAAAAATTGCAAAACATAAAAATGCTTATATCTCGAAAACCATGCTAGATAGAGCAATTTCGATGAAATTTTTGACCCGCAGGGTAAATCCGCGAAATGGTTATCTCAATTTTCAAAAAAATTTTGTCTCGCCAAAAATGGCGGCCATTTTGAATTTTCGAATTTTTCGCAAAAATTGCAAAACACAAAAATGCTTATATCTCGACAACCGTGCTAGATAGAGCGATTTCGACAAAATTTTTGACCCACAGGGTATCTCTGCGGAGTAGTTGTCCCAGTTTAGAAAAAATTTTTGTCTCGCCAAAAATGGCGGCCATTTTGAATTTTTGAATTTTTCGCAAAAATTGCAAAACATAAAAATGCTTATATCTCGAAAACCGTACTAGATAGAGCAATTTCAACGAAATTTTTGACCCACAGGGTATCACTGCAGAGCAGGTATCCCAAAGAGCTTTCACTTGGTGAAGTTTCAGACCCATAGCTAATTGCTCACCTACTCAAAATGAGTAAATGCGAATTACTTCTAAAAGTATTGCAGATAGCCAATTTTTCTCAAATAACTCATTCACCTACTTTTGGAAGAGCTTTCACTTGGTGAAGTTTCAGACCCGTAGCTAATTACTCACCTACTCAAAATGAGTAAATGCTAATTATCTCAAAAACTATTGCGGATACCCAATTTTTATCAAATAACTCATTCACCTACTTTTGGGAGAGCTTTCACATGGTGAAGTTTCAGACCCGTAGATAATTACTCACCTACTCAAAATGAGTAAATGCGAATTATCTCTTAAAAGTATTGCAGATAGCCAATTTTTCTCAAATAACTCATTCACCTACTTTTGGAAGAGCTTTCACATGGTGAAGTTTCAGACCCATAGCTAATTACTCACCTACTCAAAATGAGTAAATGTGAATTATCTCTAAAAGTATTGCAGATAGCCAATTTTTCTCAAATAACTCATTCACCTACTTTTGGGAGAGCTTTCACTCCGTGAAGTTTCAGACCCATAGCTAATTATTTACCTACTCAAAATGAGAAATGCTAATTATCTGTAAAAGTATTGCGGATACCCAATTTTTATCAAATAACTCCTTCATCTACTTGTGGGAGAACTTTCACATGGTGAAGTTTCAGACCCATAGCTAATTACTCACCTACTCAAAATGAGTAAACGCGAATTATCTCTAAAAGTATTGCAGATAGCCAATTTTTCTCAAATAAATCATTCACCTACTTTTGGGAGAGCTTTCACTTGAAGTTTCAGACCCATAGCTAATTACTCACCTACTCAAAATGAGTAAATGCGAATTATCTCTAAAAGTATTGCAGATAGCCAATTTTTCTCAAATAACTCATTCACCTACTTTTGGGAGAGCTTTCACTGTGTGAAGTTTCAGACCCATAGCTATTTATTCACCTACTCAAAATGAGTAAATGCTAATTATCTCTAAAAGTATTGCGGATACCCAATTTTTATCAAATACTCATTCATCTACTTGTGGGAGAGCTTTCACATGGTGAAGTTTCAGACCCGTAGATAATTACTCACCTACTCAAAATGAGTAAATGCGAATTATCTCTTAAAAGTATTGCAGATAGCCAATTTTTCTCAAATAACTCATTCACCTACTTTTGGAAGAGCTTTCACATGGTGAAGTTTCAGACCCATAGCTAATTACTCACCTACTCAAAATGAGTAAATGTGAATTATCTCTAAAAGTATTGCAGATAGCCAATTTTTCTCAAATAACTCATTCACCTACTTTTGGGAGAGCTTTCACTCCGTGAAGTTTCAGACCCATAGCTAATTATTTACCTACTCAAAATGAGAAATGCTAATTATCTGTAAAAGTATTGCGGATACCCAATTTTTATCAAATAACTCCTTCATCTACTTGTGGGAGAACTTTCACATGGTGAAGTTTCAGACCCATAGCTAATTACTCACCTACTCAAAATGAGTAAACGCGAATTATCTCTAAAAGTATTGCAGATAGCCAATTTTTCTCAAATAAATCATTCACCTACTTTTGGGAGAGCTTTCACTTGGTGAAGTTTCAGATCCATAGCTAATTACTCACCTACTCAAAATGAGTAAATGCGAATTATCTCTAAAAGAATTGCAGATAGCCAATTTTTCTCAAATAACTCATTCACCTACTTTTGGGAGAGCTTTCACTGTGTGAAGTTTCAGACCCATAGCTATTTATTCACCTACTCAAAATGAGTAAATGCTAATTATCTGTAAAAGTATTGCGGATACCCAATTTTTATCAAATACTCATTCATCTACTTGTGGGAGAGCTTTCACATGGTGAAGTTTCAGACCCATAGCTAATTACTCACCTACTCAAAATGAGGAAATGCGAATTATCTCTAAAAGTATTGCGGATAGCCAATTTTTCTCAAATAACTCATTCACCTACTTTTGGGAGAGCTTTCACTCTGTCAAGTTTCAGACCCATAGCTATTTATTCACCTACTCAAAATGAGTAAATGCTACTTATCTGTAAAAGTATTGCAGATACCCAATTTTTATCAAATTCTCATTCATCTACTTGTGGGAGAGCTTTCACATGGTGAAGTTTCAGACCCATAGCTAATTACTCGCCTACTCAAAATGAGTAAATGCGAATTATCTCTAAAAGTATTGCAGATAGCCAATTTTTCTCAAATAACTCATTCACCTATTTTTGGGAGAGCTTTCACTTGGTGAAGTTTCAGACCCATAGCTAATTATTCACCTACTCAAAATGAGTAAATGTGAATTATCTCTTAATAGTATTGCAGATTGCCAATTTTTCTCAAATAACTCATTCACCTACTTTTGGAAGAGCTGTCACACACGAAAATGAAAAATTGTGAATATCTCGGAAAAGCTATTTCTTCTCCTTTAATGCTCGGCGGGAGATACACACCGCGGCAGTGGTCTTGACAAAAATTTTTGTCTCCCCAAAAATGGTGGCCATTTTGAATTTTCAAAGTTTTTGCAAAACACAAAAATGCTTATATCTCGAAAACCGTGCTATATGGAGCGAACTCAACAAAATTTTTGACCTGCTGGGTATCTCTGCAGAGTAGCCATGCCCATTTTCCAAATATTTTTGTATCGCCAAATATAGCGGACATTTTTAATTTTTTAATTTTTTGCAAAACACAAAAATGCTTATATCTTGAAAACCGAGCTAGATAGAGCAGACTGCGCTGAAGAAACGAAGCATTTTCTTAATACTTTAGCACTCACCTTTATATCCTTTTCGGGACGCTTTGTTTTTGCTATGCAAAAACATTATCTTTTTTTTTTGCGAGGGATCCTCTAGTTTTACATTCTCTTTTTACATTCTCTTTTCATTCTGACTAACAGCTCATATGTTCCCTGTATTTGCAGTATGGTGGTGTAAAATTTTGCATCCGTAGCACTATATAAACTAGAACTTCATTTTATTTGCAGGGAACTGAGAAATGATATTGTCAGGTCTTACTGTTTCTTCTTATTTTAAAGAAAACCGTGAAACCAACCTTTCATGTAATTTTCCCTATTTATACAGATATACAGATTTTTAACATTAATTTTCTTAACGTTTATTTAAAACAAAATCTAATTGTATATTTGTTTTGTAATATTTCCTCTATCCACTAATATATTAAAAACGTAAAAACAGATAAACTTCTGTGTGGACCTTTGCCCACAAGGTCTCCTGCCCACAGAACCTTTGCCCACAAAGTACTTTGCCCACCACATTTTTACAGGGGAGGAACTTTGCACAAAATAATCTTAAGATGGGCCTACTCCAACAATGATATGAAATAATATCCACAAAATTAGCTTTTTAATGTTTTATTGAAGTATAACTGTACAATATCTACCATATTAAAGGTTAGCTTCTTGAATTATAAGTATGTAATGTTTACAATATAATAATATTCTTAATGACTGTTGGACTTTCTTGAAACCATTTTAGTTTTCATGTATTCTTCATTGCAAAGGTTTTGGCAACCTCTGGTATTTTTTATTATTTCCATTTTGCAACACTGTAAATCTATCAACACTGCATTAAATGCTAATGAAATAAACTTACATACTCTATATAGTGCAACTTGGGAAGTTCGGTTAATGTTTATCTCTTTCAACACTATATATCCTGAGTAGTTATCTAAATGGTGTTTTTATTGCATAAAAACGTACTTACATAATCCCAACAAATGCTTACGTGACCTACCGTTCAGTCAAGGACACAGACAATGTGTCTCGCCATTTTTATGTCAGCTGACTTGTCAGTCAGCTGACATTATGTCGTCACTCTGCAGCATGGGCGTACGCGTCCGCGTGAACAACTTCTCCTCCAAAACTACAAGGCCTAGAGACGTGCTGTTTTTTTTAAAAGATACCTTATCTATCGAGGATGAAAAATTGTTCAAGGCATGCAAATCTGTCTGTTCGTCTGTTTGCTAGAGACATTACAAGGGGGGTACCCCCACCAAAAGTGTGAAAATTTCAACACTTAATCACAATTTTCTCAGTGACTATTGCAGGGATTTCTCTCATATCTTGCATATATGTACTAGGCCAGAGGTAGATTCTCTTGTGTGAGTATGAGACCTGGATCTGTCTTACTTTTTTTTTAATAAATGTTTTTAATAATTTTTAATGCATTAAAATTCATGAAATCATGCACAAAATCATTTATAACTTGAAAACTGTTGCATCTAGAGCATTTTGTTAAAATATGTTATTCAGCTACTTTTTTCATAGCTACAATATGGTGAGTAATTTGGGTGCCTGTCTCAATAGCTAAGTGAGTAATAGCTACTTTTGGGCTTTTCAGTAACTTCCATCATGAGTAGAATCACTTGTAACTTAAAAACTATTGCATTTAGAGAATTTCGTATAAATATGTTATTCAGCTACTTTTGGGTCAGCTATAACATAGTAAAATTTTAGACCTGTAGCTCATGGCATAGCTGAGTAATAACTACTTTTAGGTTATCACTGTTGAGTAAATCGCTTATAACTTCAAAATTATTGCATTTAGAGAATTTCGTATAAATATGTTATTCAGCTACTTTTGGGTCAGCTATAACATAGTAAAATTTCAGACCTGTAGCTCATGGCATAGCTGAGTAATAGCTACTTTTAGGTTATCACTGTTGAGTAAATCGCTTATAACTTGGAAACTATTGCATTTAGAGTATTTTGTTTCATATGTTATTCACCTATTTTGGGATCAGCTATAACATAGTGAAGTTTCAGATCTGTGGCTCATTGCATAGCTGAGTAATAGCTACTTTGAAGTTCTCACTATTGAGTAAATCAGTTGTAATTGGAAAACTATTGCATTTAGAGAATTTCGTATAAATATGTTATTCAGCTACTTTTGGGTCAGCTATAACATAGTAAAATTTCAGACCTGTAGCTCATGGCATAGCTGAGTAATAGCTACTTTTAGGTCATCACTATTGAGTAAATCAGTTGTAACTTGAAAACTATTGCATTTACAGTATTTTGCTTAAATATGTTGTTCACATACTTTTGGGTCAGCTATAACATAGTAAAATTTCAGACCTGTAGCTCATTGCATAGCTGAGTAATAACTACTTTGAGGTTCTCACTATTGAGTAAATCAGTTGTAATTGCAAAACTGTTGCATTTAGAGAATTTAGTATAAATATGTTATTCAGCTACTTTTGGGTCAGCTATAACATAGTAAAATTTCAGACCTGTAGCTCATGGCATAGCTGAGTAATAGCTACTTTTAGGTCATCACTATTGAGTAAATCAGTTGTAACTTGAAAACTATTGCATTTACAGTATTTTGCTTAAATATGTTGTTCACCTACTTTTGGGTCAGCTATAACATAGTAAAATTTCAGACCTGTAGCTCATGGCATAGCTGAGTAATAGCTACTTTTAGGTTATCACTGTTGAGTAAATCGCTTATAACTTGGAAATTATTGCATTTAGAGTATTTTGTTTCAATATGTTATTCACCTATTTTGGGGTCAGCTATAACATAGTGAAGTTCCAGACCTGTGACTCATTGCATAGCTGAGTAATAGCTACTTTGAAGTTCTCAATGTTGAGTAAATCACTTGTAATTTGAAAACTATTGCATTTAGAGAATTTAGTATAAATATGTTATTCAGCTACTTTTGGGTCAGCTATAACATAGTAAAATTTCAGACCTGTAGCTCATGGCATAGCTGAGTAATAGCTACTTTTAGGTTATCACTGTTGAGTAAATCACTTATAACTTGGAAACTATTGCATTTAGAGTATTTTGTTTCAATATGTTATTCACCTATTTTGGGGTCAGCTATAACATAGTGAAGTTCCAGACCTGTGGCTCATTGCATAGCTGAGTAATAGCTACTTTGAAGTTCTCACTGTTGAGTAAAT
Organism: Sabellastarte sp. h YS-2021; assembly: GCA_964017235.1. Classification (NCBI taxonomy): domain Eukaryota; kingdom Metazoa; phylum Annelida; class Polychaeta; order Sabellida; family Sabellidae; genus Sabellastarte; species Sabellastarte sp. h YS-2021. Next base: position 148,243,688 of record OZ024928.1, read on the forward strand.
CAGTTGTAATTGGAAAACTATTGCCTTTACAGAAATTTGTGCAAATATGTTATTCAGCTACTTTTGGGTCAGCTATAACATAGTGAAATTACAGACCTGTAGCTCATGGCACAACTGAGCAATAGCTATTCTCAGGCACTGACTGTTGAGTAAATCAGCTATAACTTGAAAAATATTGCATTTGGAGTATTTTGTTAAAATATATTGTTCACCTACTTTTGGGTTAGCTATAACATAGTGAAATTACAGACCTATAGCTCATGGCATAGCTGAGCAATAGCTATTTTCAGGTTCTCACTATTGAGTAAATCAGTTGTAACTTGAAAACTATTGCATTTACAGTATTTTGCTTAAATATGTTGTTCACCTACTTTTAGGTCAGCTATAACAGAGCAAAAATTCAGACATGTAGCTCATTGCATAGCTGAGTAATAGTTACTTTGAGGTTCTCACTCTTGAGTAAATCAGTTGTAATTTGAAAATTATTACATTTAGAGTATTTTGTTAAATATGTTATTCACAGACGTTTTGTTCAGCTATAACATAGTGAAATTGCAGACCTCTATGTCATGGCATAGCTGAGCAATAGCTTCTTTCAGGTTCTCACTGTTGAGTAAATCATTGTATCCAACCTGTAGGAAATCATGGGCTGGGAATCTGTTAATATGGTCCGATTTGACCTTGGAACCCTCCTTCAAGGTCAAATGAGGATAGCCAAACATAAAAGTGCTTATAACTCGCTTATTATGGGTCCTAGAGGTTGGAATGAAAACCAACCTATAGAAAATCATGAGCTGGGAATTTTTTGGTGTGGTCGGATTTCACCTTGGACCCCTCCTTCAAGGTCAAATGAGGATAGCCAAACTTAAAAGTGCTTATAACTCACTTATTATTGGTCCTAGAGGTTTCGAATGGAAAACCAACCTATAGAAAATCATGGGCTGGGAATCTTTTGGTGTGGTCGGATTTGACCTTAGACCCCTCCTTCCAGGTCAAACGAAGATAGCCAAACTTAAAGTGCTTATAACTCGCGTATTATTGGTCTTGGAGGTTTGGGATGGTAAACCAACATATAGGAAATCATGGGCTGGGATTCTTTTGGTGTGGTCGGATTTCACCTTGGACCCCTCCTTCAAGGTCAAATGAGGATAGCCAAACTTACAATTGCTTAGAACTCGCTTATTATTGGTCCTACAAGTTTGGGATGGTAAACAAGCTACAGGAAATCATGGGCTGGGAATTTTTTTTGTGTGGTCGGATTTGACCTTGGACCCCCTCCTTCAAGGTCAAACAAGGATAGCCAAACTTAAAAAGTGCCTATGACTCACTTATTATTGGTCCGAGAGGTTTGGGATGGTAAACCATCCTAAATTCTTTGGCTGGGAATCTTTTGGTATGGTCAGATTTGACCTTTGGACCCCTTCTTCATGGTCGAACGAGGATATTGCATTTATAGTATTTCTTTAAATATTTTTAACCTTTTACTTTTTACACTTAAACAATTACCTTGTTACTTTATTTCATAATACCATTTGCAGGGCACAACTTTTTTGTCCTTTTCTTCTGTCAGCTTCGGAATATCTTTCGAACATGCTGTTCAGTTACCATTTACTGTATTTCTGTACAGCCCTTTCCCTGATAATTATGCTTTCCTCTCATTATCACCATCACAAATCAAAAACATTCAGTCAGCTGACACAGTGCCCGTTCACGGGCACTCTCCTCTTGTTTTCTACTGAAAGTACACATGTAAACCCCAGCGGGCACCTGCTGGAGGTTATATATTCTCTGTAAGTTGCCATTCTTTTTTTGACCGCCGTCAAGTGCACACGCGTTCTTTTAGGCGCATCACAGTTTCAACATGTCTGAAAAACAAAGAAAATGTACTATCTGCTCGGGTGAGATGTTACCTTGGGATAACCATTTAGCTTGCCTCAAGCGTAGAAACGACAAGAAAGGGAAGGACAAATGTGTTATGGGTAAGGAATCTGAGTGCACTATTTGTACTGGTGCCTTAAAAATTCCTCACAAGAAGAAATCTAAAAGTAAAACTTCTGAGAAGTTTGATGATTCTCTGTTAGATGAGCCAACACATTGAAAGTCCTCTCAGTCTATTCCTTCCACTCATGATTCATCTCTACAGGACATGATTAAGGCTATGAACAATCAGTTGGCTTCCCTGGCTTCTCAGTTTGAGGAGTTTAAGTGCAGTGACAGACCTTCAGCCTCCCATAAGAGTCTTCCTCTCTCTCAGGAGCAGGGTATGTGTGCCCCTGCCTCCCAATCAAGACCTGACCCATCAGAAGGGGAACTGCCTGATGAAGAGTCCACCTTACCTGCAATGAAGCGTCACAGATCTAGGTCTCCTCAAGGTGAGGCAGATATACACCAGCAGGAGTTGGACCCCTCTTATGTAGAAATGCTGAATGCAATCAGAGGTCTCCTGGACTTGGAGGTACCACAAGTGGAGTGCCGTCTGGCCCCTTCTGCTTTTTCCAAGAAGCCGTCGAAGCAGGTGGTAAGGAAACAAAATCTGGCTTTACCCCCTGTTCAGGATATCCAGTCCATATGGGACTACAGGTTTAGGAAAGCATCTGGAACCATAGTAAAAGACAAGTCCAGCTCTGAATCCTTGTCTCAGGGTCAGTTTCTGGCTTTTGAGAGACCTGACATGATTTATTATACCACTCCTCCTCACAATACGCCTTTGAGAGCTCCTAAGTTGCCTGACTCTTATTTCAATATAGCCAAAGTGAAATCCTTATCAGCTTCCATCTCTGTACCTTCTAAACAACATATCATTCAGGAGACGGTTTGCAGAGAAAATGTCCAAATCTTAGGCCATGTAGTATGGTTCAAGATGGCCATTGAAGAGCTCAACAACAGGATACAGGAGTTAGCTACTGAAATTAGAAGTTCAGAAGATCTGGACACGGTCAAAGAATCAGCAGATGTAATGATTAAATACTCACGACTCCAGGCTTCAGCTACCTCCTCCTTAGAGATAGCTCTGGACACAGTTCTCAAGCAAAACATGACTTTGGCCTGCAATATGCTCCTTGCAAGGAGGGACAGTTTATTGAAGGACTGCAGTTCCAAGTTAGGACCTAAGGACTTGGCAAGCTTACGTACAGACCACTTTGACCAGCAAGAAGTCTTCAACTCAGATATTTTGTCCCAGGTAGAGGACAATATGATCAAAAGGTTGTCCATTATGAAGGAGTCTGATACCAAGCCATACAGGGATTCTGTCAAGAACTTCGATTTCGGGAGATCTTCACATCCCAAATCTTCTCAGGAGAGTAGCAGGTCGTTTCGTGGTAAAAGAACGCAGCCAAACACCTCTTACAACCACTTCTCTGCGCGCGCATCGCGAGGAGGCAGAGGCGGAAAGAGGAAGTGACTTTCCAGGGACAAGATTAGAGGATTTTTGGCAGGTATGGGCAAAAAATCACGCGCATCCCAGAGTAGTAAGTTTACTACAGCATGGTTATCGTCTGGACTTCAAAATTCTACCAAAATTGTCAAAAATCCCGTCATTTTGAGCAAATATCACACCAAAAACAAAGATGGTGCCCTCCACGAAGCAGTTCAGGCCATGCTTGTAAAAAAGGCGATAACTCATGTCAGGAAACCCTCTACTCTGGGATATTACAGCAGACTATTTCTGGTACCCAAACCCATGAGAGGGTGGAGACCAGTGATAGATTTAAGTATGTTAAACAACCATTTACATGTACCGACATTCAAAATGGAAACAGCCAAATCTATCAGGAAGTCGATTCGAAAGGGGGAGTGGGTCACCTCGATAGACCTCACAGATGCTTATTTTCATGTTCCAATTCACCCACAATCTCAAAAATATCTGAGATTTCAAACAAAAAAAGGGGTTTTCCAATTTCAGGCACTCTCTTTTGGTGTCGCAACAGCTCCCCTAGAGTTTACTCGCATTGTGAAAGAGGTAAAACTCATAGTTCAAGCCAGGAACCTCAGAATCCATCAATATCTAGACGACTGGCTTCTTCGGTCACCAACAAAGGATCAGTGTCTCAAAGATTCGGAAAATTTAGTGAAATTGGTCCAAGAACTAGGCTGGCTCATCAATTTTCAAAAATCAGAATTGGTTCCCACACAAAAACTAGATTTTCTGGGCTATCACTTCGATCTTCAGAGGGGTCTGGTCTTTCCAACCCAAAAGAAACTCGATCGGTTAAAAGTTCAGACTGTTTCCATCAGAAAGTCATTAGTCTTGACTCCAAGAAAGCTCATGTCACTCATAGGGACATTAGCTTCCTTAGAAAAAAACAGTACCTCTGGGAAGGTTACACATGAGACCTTTTCAGTGGTACCTAAGGTCACACTGGAAATTTCACCAGTTACTGGACAAAAGGATCCCAGTAACAGGGAATTTTCTGAATCATCTCAAATGGTGGGAGAATCTTTAGAATTTTATGGCAGGTGCTCCTATACATCCTCATGTTCACAACACACTGGTATTCACAGATGCCTCCCAAAAAGGCTGGGGAGCTCGCTTGAATGAAATAGTTCTCAGTGGCCTCTGGTCAAACAAGGAGGCTCAGCTTCACATCAATGTATTGAAGCTAAAAGCTGTTCTCCTAGCCTTAAAGGGGTTTCAGGAGCACTTTCAAGGTCAAAGAGTGCTCATCTGTTCAGACAACAGTACAGTAGTATCTTATCTGAACAAAGAAGGAGGCACCCATTCCATAGAAATGTGTGCTCTTATCTGGAGAATTCTGGCATTCACAAATTCCAGAAGGATCCAGATAAGAGCAAGACATGTACCTGGATCCCTAAATGTGATAGCAGACTCCCTATCACGAAGGGACAAGGTCATACAAACAGAGTGGTCCCTTCACCAACAGATATTCAACCAAATTTGCAGAGTTTGGCACACACCAATGGTAGACCTGTTTGCAACTCATCTAAATTACAAACTTCCAATTTATGTATCTCCTGTCCCAGACAAAAAGGCTTGGAAAATAGATGCATTGAATATCTGTTGGGAAGACAGCTATGTCTTCTGTCCAGTAGCCATCCTGCCACAAGTAATTCAAAAAATAATAACATACCCATGCAGGATGATAGTACTGGCCCCAGGGTGGCCAGGGATGCCATGGTTTTGGGATCTGGTGGATCTCTCGACCAGGGTACCCCTACAGCTCCCTCACTGGAAGACACTACTGAAACAGCCACATTCCAACAGGTTCCACAACAACGTGGAGTACCTGAATCTACATGTGTGGCTTATGGATTCCAGGAATCCAATTCTGGAAGATTCTCATCTGAGGTGGCAGAAAGAATTAAGGCACCTCAGAGGGAATCCTCAAGAAAAGTCTATCAATCAAGGTGAACCATTTATGGGCAATGGTGCTCACAGAATAAGGTGGACATCACCTCAGCAACTGTTCCCCAGGTAGCAGAGTTTCTAAACTACCTGTTCGCAGTTAAAAATCCCAAACCAGCCACAATTACTGGTTACAGAACAGCAATTGCTGATGCTTTGGGTTCACAGGGTGAACGCATCTCAAAAAGTCTAGAACTAAATAGACTTATTGCCAGCTTCACCAGGGATAGACCTAAACCAAGTAGGTCCATTCCTACATGGGACCTCTCCTTGGTCCTAGGTTTGACAAAACCTCCTTTTGAGCGTTTATCTGAGGCTCCTTTGAAGTGGCTAACTTACAAGACAGTTTTCCTGCTGGCTTTAGCATCAGGTAAAAGAAGGAGTGAGATACATGCTTGGACTCACTCTTCTGTCTCTTCAAGGAGAAATTGGTCAGAGGTCACGGTTTCTCTTTCTCCAGCATTCCTGGCCAAAAACCAGTTGGCTTCAGATGGCCCTGATTCCATTAAACCAGTAGTTATACCAGCTCTTACTACCATGTTGGACAGTTCACTGGTGGAGGACAAGTCACTTTGTCCAGTTAGGGCCCTCAAAGTCTACTTAGACAAGACCAAATCCATGAGAAAGGGCAAGGCCCTTCTCTTTGTATCACTTAGGGAGGGTTATTCTAAGGATATCACAAGAATAACCATTTCCCAGTGGATAAAACAGACCATTCACACTTGCTATCAGTCTTCAGATATGACTGATCAACAGGTCACTCAAGTTAGAGCTCATGATGTTAGAACTATGGCTGCATCACTTGCCTTCAAAGGAGGTGTTTCCTTGGAGCAGGTCTTGAGCTCTTGTTACTGGAGGTCCCAGAATACCTTCACAATCTTTTATTTGAAGGATATTTGCTGGGAGAATGAAAATATCTTTAAGTTAGGTCCCATTGTATCAGCTCAGCATGTAGTGAACAATTGAGACTGAATAATATGATTAATTTTTATTTTCAGGATATATGGAATTGGACTGGAATGGAATAGGACTTTGATTTTGAACACAACTATGGATATATATTTTCAAAATACGGCTGCTTGGCTTGAGGGACAGCTGCACTCTGTCTGTTGGAGTTCTATTCAACTGGGCGCAACTGACCTTTGACCCCTGCACATCTGTACAGACCGGGTGATGGGATGTATATATATATCATGTTTATGTATGGTACAGCATGCTGCTCTCATAAGTGGGTGAGTACCCTTTCAGTTACTTTATTACAACTACTTTATCACCTTATCAGTACTTGTAATAATAATAGTAATAATAATAATTTAAATATGTGTAATATATTACAGTTGTTTGTAGTATAATCTCAAGAACTCTCCTGTAGCAATTGTCAGTCCTCAGAAGTCTACCCACCATGGACCTCAGGGCTGCATTCAAGGATTTGTTGGGATTATGTAAGTACGTTTTTATGCAATAAAATTGGTTAATTTTATTGTAATTAGAATTTTTATAAATAAAAATACTTACATAATCCCAACAAGGAGAGTCCCACCCTCCTCCCCTCTATCATCTTCTGAGGGATAGGGTCAAAAATTAAGAATGGCAACTTACAGAGAATATATAACCTCCAGCAGGTGCCCGCTGGGGTTTACGTGTGTACATTCAGTAGAAAAAAATGGCGAGACACATTGTCTATGTCCTTGACCGAACGGTAGGTCACATAAGCTTTTATTACGCTACAATAGCTTACCATGTGGGACTTACTGCTGTTCTCGTGTTGCCACACCCGGGCCATCGTTTTAGAAAAAAAGACAGTTCTTGTTAGCCGCAGGATATACTGGTAGTTGTCGTCACGTGATAACTTCTGACCAGTTGTCCTACTTTCTCGTTGGTAGCAGTTTGTAAATATACAGCTTTTATTACGCTACAAAAGCTTACCATGTGGGACTTACTGCTGTTCTCGTGTTGCCACACCCGGGCCATCGTTTTAGAAAAAAAGACAGTTCTTGTTAGCCGCAGGATATACTGGTAGTTGTCGTCACGTGATAACTTCTGACCAGTTGTCCTACTTTCTCGTTGGTAGCAGTTTGTAAATATACAGACATTTTTATTTATTTCTCAGCGTTTACTTATTGTTGGAGGTTCTTTTTTGGATATTTCTTTTATTATATAACATAGATCATTCTGTAAAATTTTTATTTTGACAGGATAAGTATTTTCTTGCTTTCGCGTGTTATGAGTTTTCCTGGGTACAGGCACTTTGCATTGCACGTCTTTTATTGCGTTTAAAATGTCTCTCCATCAAACGAATAAAGACAAACCGAGAGCTCAGAAATGCCGCCATTTTTTTTATATTTTCGACCTACACAACTATTGCCCTACCTGTAGGGAGGCTGGCAAGGGTGATGACCCCTGTGTCACCTTCGAAACTCCCTGTGATATCTGTGCATCTTTTACAGATGAACAGATGAAGAAAATTCAGCACAGGAAACGTTATCTTAAAAAACAAAAGGTGGAAACTAGTTCCAAAGATAATGAACTCGATCTTTTGGGCGAAGGCGACGGGGATTCCTTCACTGGCTCAAATGCAGACCTCGAGAGTGCTGCTGACAATCTTCCCCCCCCCCCGTCCTCAACCACTTGCCTTCAGTTCCTTATCTTTAAAAACTCCAGCGAAGTCTGTCCCACCGACCCCAGGTAAAGCTTTACAACAAAAAATTCAAACAAATCTTGAAAAATCCCTGGGAGGTTCCTTAAATATCCATTTACAGCAACAAATGGGTTCCTTTCAGGAATCCATGTTGGAAGCTTTTCAGTCACTTCGAGAGGAGTTGACTGCTAAAAAGCAAACAGAGGTGGATCAGACCTCATTTCTTGCTTCCAAACCTGGTACTGCCAGTAATTCTGCTGTAAATCTGGATCTACCCCCTCCGAGACCTAGTACTAACATTCAAACCGAGGCTATGGATGTGGACTACGGTCCAGCACTCCCTCCTCGCCTAGTACTTGACCGGCATGATCCCTCGGATCAGTACGTTGCTTCCTCTGAACTACCACCGAAAGAGGTCTCGTACGCTCCCAAAAAGCAAAGCCACTCTCGTAGTAGGCAGGAAATTGATCGGGGATCTGCCTCGGACCAACCATATGAGGAATCCGATGAACCTCGGATCCCTTCTACCAAACCTAAAAAGCACTCTGATAAGAGTTAACACAAGTCAAGGTCCAGATATGTCTCATCTTCTTCAGGGGAGGATCAGTCCCCTTCAACCAGACACAGGTCTTCTAAGCCCTCTAGGGCTCAGCCCTCAGGGGCTGTTTCTGATCAAGACCTTCCACAACATGATCCAGACCCCCCTTATTATAGGGAAGTATCTCTGTCTGACATGCCCTCACAGTACGCTGAAGAGGTCGACACTTATCCTTTCCCTCCCTGACCCCAGGGAGTCTATGCCTAGATCTTCAACTTCAGTGATGGGTCTGGATGATGAAAAAGGCCGTCAAGAGCTCAGACCTAGAGGTCCTTCCTCTATTCTGCCTCTCAGCTCAGTTATCAAGGACGCCTTTGATAAATTTCTGAGGGTAAATATGTCAAACCTCCTCCTTCCACTTCTAAGTGGTACAGGGTGGGACAGCCCTGTTTTCAGGATAAAATTCAGGAGTTCAATACGGACTTTGCCAAGATCTGTATTACTCCTAAACCCTCTGGGGCCCCTATCGGAAAGGTCCCCCTTCCAGTTCTCAAAGAATTGGAGCATCAGGCTAGACAAAATATCTCAACCCTCAATTTCACCGCTGCCTTTGCTAAAACTTCTTCTTCTTGCAATGCTTCCCTAGAGAAGTGTCAACATAGCATTAAGTCAACTGTCAAGAAGATCAAGTCTCAGATTCAAAAAGGTGCCAATCCTGAGAAAGCAGCAAAGTGCGGATATGAGGAAGTCACTGAGTACATGGATTTTTGGAATAAGACCATTCTTATTCAACACAGGGCCCTCACATGTCTCAGCAAATCCCTAGCCCATATTCTCCATAGGGAGTTATATTCTATGGCTAATACCGGCTTGCTTAGGCGCGAAGCCAAGATGACTCTCTTACAGCCACAGTTGGGTGAAACGAGACGTCAAGAACTTAGGAACTCGTCCTTTTGGGACCCGTCCTTGTTCGAGTCTCAACTTGTGAAGGAAGGTGAAGACTTCCTTCTCAAAAAAGGCATCTCAAAAGACTCTCAGGGTTTCGCACCATACCAGAATAAGCCCTTTCGTGGTCCCCACAAGAAAAGAGGCTCTAACAGGAAACGCCGCTATGGGGGCAATTCCTCACAAAGCAGTAACCAATCGTTTTCCTCAGCTAGGGGAAAACCAAACTTTAGAGGCTCCAGGGGTCGTTTTCGACCCCACATTAGGGGAAGGGGGCGTGGAAACCCCTCTTCCCAATGACTCCTCCAAAGCCTCACTCAGTCCACCAGTAGGAGGTCGCCGTTCTTTCAGGAGAGACTGGCTAACAGACAAATGTTCTCAAAACCTGTTAAACATTATCACCAATGGCTGCGTACTGCCATTCCTTTCAAAGCCAAATTTGGTCAGATTCCCTCTGATTCTGTCAGAGTACAAGGCCCAGCAAAAAGACCAAGCCTTGGCCACTTGTATCCAGTCTCTCCTGTCAAAGAACGCAATCGAAAGGGTGGAAAATGTAAAATCTCTCGGGGTTTTACAGTCGCCTGTTCCTAGTACCCAAGCCTCATCAACGATGGAGGCCAGTCATAGACCTAAGCAGGCTCAACACTTTTCTACATGTAGAAAAGTTCAAAATGGAAACTCCAGAGTCCATCAGGACCTCCCTGATTCCAGGGGAGTGGGTATCGTCGATAGATCTGTCGGACGCTTACCTACACATCCCCATCCACCCAAACTCAAGGAAATACCTAAGGTCTTGCTGCAAGTCTGAGGTGTTCCAGTTCACCTCCCATTCGGACTAGCCACAGCCCCCCAGGTCTTTACAATGATTGTAAAGGAGGTGAAACTAATGGCCCTCTCAAGAGGACTCAGAATTCACCAATACCTGGACGACTGGCTGATCAGGTCCCAGTCGCAGGAGGAAGCCCAAGTGAACACTCAGGCGGTGGTAGACCTAACCCAGTCCTTGGGGTGGATAATAAATCAGGAAAAATCAGAACTGAAACCTACTCAGGTGTTTTCATTTGTGGGCTACGAATACCATCTAGATTCAGCCCTTGTAAAACCCACTCAAGAGAGAGGCTCAAACTTCAGGATTTGATCCTACAACTCAAGTCAAAACATGTTTTGACTGCAAGATGTTTGATGTCGCTAATTGGGTTGCTAGCCTCAACGGAGAAAATGGTCCCGGAGGGACGCCTTCACATCAGGCCCTTTTTGATTTTCATCTCAAGGAGCACTGGAGATATCCTCAGTCGCTGGACAACCTCCTTCCTTGGACAGAGGCCATTGCAGCCCACCTAGATTGGTGGCAAAATCCCTCAAATGTGCAGACCTTCATCGCAAAGACCACAGTATCCAACTCTTTACCGACGCCTCAAATAAAGGTTGGGGCGCTCACTTAGATCAAAATTCTACAAAGGGTCTGTGGTCAGATCGGGATAAAAGGCTACACATAAATGTCCCTAGAATTGAAGGAGGTCTCCCTGGCCCTTCGAGACTTCAAGGACCAGTGCCCGAACCAAATAGTGCTGGTTGCGACGGACAACTCAACAGTGGTAGCCTACATCAACAAACAAGGAGGAACTCACTCAGCAGAGATGTGTGCTCTCCTGTGGAAGATCATGATCTGGCGCCCCTCGACCATTGATGGTTACAGGACTGCAATTGCTGACACTTTGGGCCCAACGGCCCACCATATTGCACATAATGCAGACCTTCATAGGTTACTCTCCAGTTTTCACAGGGATCGTCCAAAAAGTTCCAGAAATTTACCTAAGTGGAACCTCTCTGTTTGTCCTCAACGAGCTCTCAAAAACACCCTTTGAGCCCATGAAAGACACAGACCTCAAACATCTTACTCTCAGAACTGCTTTCTTGCTAGCTTGTCCTCCGGCAAACGCTGCAGCGAAATCCATGCCTGGGTCGCAAACAAAGTATCTAATCTAGGCCAATGGGAAAAGGTCGCCTTGTTCCCTTCTTCTGATTTCATAGCCAAAAACCAACTAGCAAGAGAAGGTTCTCAAAGTGTGTCTCCGGTGACTATTCCTGCTTTGACTACCATTGTAGATAGACAATTTAAAGAAGTCCCTGTGTCCGGTGCGGGCCCTGAGGTATTATCTAGACCGAACCAAAGACCTGAGAGGGTCTCGTTCCCTCCTTTTCATCTCCTTTAAGAAAGGACATACCTCAGACATCAGACCCGCTACTCTCTCTTCCTGGTTGAAACAAACCATCCTACTTTGTTATAAACAAGCAGACCAACAAGCCTTGGACTTGGTCAAAGTTAAAGCGCATGACATCCGGGCCTTCGCAGCCTCTAAGGCCTTTTACGGTGGGGTATTGGTGGACCAAATCATGCAAGCCTGTCACTGGAAAGCTCATAACACATTTACAAATTTTTACCTAAAAGACCTTACTTGGTCAGACACCGACAACAATATGTATCTGGGACCCGTAGTGGCGGCACAACAAGTCCTAGATCCTTCTCCTCAGACCAGTTGTCCTCGGAAAGAAAAAAGGGGGGGGGGGGCACATCCGCTACAACCAAGTCTTCGGGAGTCTCTCCCAGGATCTAGGTATTCCTTCACCTTCAAGATGTTACGGGTAAGGTCATTTTTGTTTTTTAGTTTATCAAGTAATTTGTATTAAGGACTGTCATTAAATTGTCATTAATTTCATATTCAGGTGGTAAAAATTTATGAGATTTCCAACCATTGGGCTGGTCTGTCACTCGTGAAGGGCCCTTAGGGACCCTTAGACCTCGAAGTGAGCACTGCTGCACTTCCGTCCTACAATCAAACATCTAGACAGTTTTTAGCACTGTCCTTCATTCTACTTAGGTTTTTGGCTCTTTACAGGCCCAGTCTTCGGGATCCGGGCACTGTAAATGGGACTCAGACTGGTATTTCTATCACTATTTCTATATATATTAATTCAAATCTTAGAAAAAATTACATATCTTCCAGTCTCAGCTGTAATCCCGCCACCGGGCGGTTGAATTCAGCATTAAGTCCCACATGGTAAGCTATTGTAGCGTAATAAAATTGAAAATTTTAATTACTTAAATGTAGCTTTTATAAGCTACAAGCTTACCATGTGGGACTTAGAAGAGTCCCACCCTGCCTCCCTGCTGTTTACAGCTGAGGGGTAGGTTTTAGAAAATTTCAACGAGAAAGTAGGACGATTGGTCAGAAGTTATCACTCGAGGACAACTACCAGTATATCCGGTGGCTAACAAGAACTGTCTTTTTTTCTAAGACATTGGCCCGGGTGTGGCAACCCGAGAACAGCATTAAGTCCCACATGGTAAGCTACATTTAAGTAATTAAGCGGCCCGTCAGGGACACTTATTTGTTTTCACTGAAGTTCGATTGATCACCGCCGCTGCCGCCGCCGGATTATGGTCTCCCTTGAATAACTTCTTAGCCTTTCAAATTTTTCTTTCCTTCTTATCTTTCTTTAAAACTATAGGGGCGGGAAAAATTTTTGGGATACTTTGCGCAGACCTTAAGCTTTACTTAAGGTAACCTTAAGCATAACTCCAAAACACCCCGTCATCGCGTTTCGGAAAAAAACACACACACCTGTGCTATAAAATTTATCTGGTACATTCTAGACCAAATTTCCAAGGTCGGAAAGGATTTTCTCATCAATCACACCATAGATACCTGAATGGGAGGCATTTTATTTTTGTAAATTTTTTTAAAATGGGTACTTGGTCTGTATCTCAAAAACGGTTAGGATTTCGGCGTTTTCTTTGAATAACTTATTCAGCTACTTTTTGATAATCTTTCACATGCCGAAGTTTTAGCCCTGTATCTTCAAACTTAAGGTCACCTTAATGACCAAAACGTGGATTTTAACCCTCCAGTTCACTTAGTTTTCCACACTTTTCAAACAAACTTGGCATATATATTAAGATTCACCAAAGGATTATCCTGACTTTATGGTGACCTTAAACTGTTAATATTATTAGGGCTATGGCCCCCCCTAAAGTCATCAAATTGGAATAAAATTGTCTGGCCTGTTATTTTTCCATCTTTTTAAAAATCTAACATATATTGATATTGAGATACATCAATAGAACACTCTTACTACCTTATGATTCAAATATTAATAATGTTAGGGCCATCTTAAACTTAAAATATAGAGTTTTTCAGCCCTAAGCTTAGTTAATGTGTACATTTTTCAAATAAAACTTGCGACATTTATAAAGGTTGGCAGAAAGGACATTCTGCTTTTATGGTCACCTTAAAGTCCCAATATGAATGAAGTTATGGTCACTTTTCAGTGAAAAAAAGGAAGTTTTCGGCCTCCAGCTATCTTATTGTTCAACTGACCTCAGCTAAACTTTGTACACTTATAAAGGATGACAAAAGGGACATTCTCATTTTATGGTCACCTTAAAGTTGCAATATGGATGAAGTTATGGTCACCTTGCAGTGAAATTATGGAGGTTTTAATCTCCAGCTATCGTATTGTTCAGCAGAGCTCAGTTAAATTTTGTACACTTTTAAAGATGACATTTAGGGACATTCTTATTATCTTTCCACCTTGGAGTTCCAATACAAGTACAGTCATGGCCATCTTGACGTGAAAATGAGGATTTTCAGCCCCTAACTGATTTACTATTCAGTAACATCAGTTTAACTTGACATTGATTGTACTAAAGTAAGATTTTGTATAACATTTCACTTACTACTAATAGAATTCCTGTACTTAAGAGGCTTTGGCCATCATGATAAATTTATATACTTCTTGCTCCCTCCTCATTTATTTTAACACTTTTTAAAACCACACCCGGTATATGTATACAGTCTAACCTCATTATCTCGAATTTCATTGGTCCATTCCAATCACCTCGACTTATCCAAAATTTGAAATATACATTTATGCCTTTGAGAGACTAAACTTGTCAAAACAACTACCCAGTGTATGGGCGATAATGAATGATATTAGCCAAATAGCTGGAAGATGTTGTTTTAAGCAATGTCCGTGGGGTATATAGTAAATGAACTAGTAAATACCTTTAATTTAATGTATTCCTTCATGAATATCCAAGAAAACATGCATCACAACAAGTGTACTAGTAGTTGAAACCTACACTGTAATCTCTCGTATAATCTCTACTGCTTCCCTCCATAAGTTGGCCGCAGTCATAAGTTGGCCGCGGCTCATCTACAGGCTCCAGAAAGACAAGTAGGTTATTGTACACCAATGAAAACTGTTGCATATAATAAGTTTAATAATAATACATGGTTTCAGGGTGTAGTAGGCCACTCATGTTAAAGCCCTGTGAAGCTGTGCTGAGGGCGGCCAACTTATGACTGCGGCCAACTTATGGAGGGAAGCAGTATGTAAATAAGTTTACAGTATGGAGAGAAATGGGGAGGAAAATAAACAAATTGGCTTCTCATTCAAAGTATTGCTAGTAGATGTAATCTTCAGAGATGGCCATATTATTGTTTGACTTTCTGCTTTACTGGGTAAATTGCCTTTTGTAACACATGCTGGATGTGTCTGTTTTTGTTGCAAAAGGATACTTTCCACCGGACTAAATATCAACAACACATGGTGTGTAAAATGGCAAATAGCCTCGATATAAGCGCAAATACTAGCATTTTATATCGAAATAACCTTTAATTTTCTTATATATTTTATTCTAAATGAGCTGGGACTGAGGGTGTAACCTCGAGATAAACAGGAAGTCGATATTTCCGAGATCGGGATAAGTGGGTTAGACTGTACTTAAAAATATTTATTCCTCCCCATTTCTGTCTGGCAAACCTAATCTCTTAGTGTTTATGAAGTTATGACATCTTCAAAGAAAAAAATGAGCTATTTATGATGCACTGATGTGGTTATTAACATATTGCAACTGATCAGTGTTCACATAATATAAATTCCCAATTTTAGGCAGATAAAAAAACCACATTCTTCTGATTCCATTCTTTTGGAATTGTGGGGATATAACTTTTCCTTTTTGGAAAAAAAGCTTCAATTGATTCAACTTTTGTGTTGTAGAAGGAGTTGATGATCTAGCTACTTGTTCACATAGACTATATAAATTGGTCAAATGTATACACCTGACTTCTTTCACAATATAAGATGCTTGAAAAAAAAAACACTTTCTCATAAAAAGTTTTTCTTGTACAGCATTTTATGTATCTCCAGCTGAGTGGAAATGAATGACTTGTCCTTTTCTTCTTCCTCCCCAACTCTGTATTTGCTTTTGTGTGATATCTATCAAAAGGCACATTCGTGGAAAGTCTTTCTATGCAGAAAGAATCCCCCCCAACTCCCCTTTAGTGCACATAAAAAGCAAGTGGAAAAAAGAATGGCCTGAGTGGGGAAGTGGGGGGTTGATGGAGGGAGATGATAGATAGAGATATATATATGTGTGTGTGAAGCAAAAGTGGAACAAAAAAAGTGGAATATTTATGCTATTCTTTCGAATGTATATTGTTTTCTTTTACTTTCTTCCATTTCACTTAGAGTTCTACATTTAATTAATTTTAGCTCAAGTGGGAAATGAATTTTTGAAACTTTAATGCATTCAAATTCCTGAAGTGATGCACTAAATCACTTATAACTTGAAAAGTATTGCGTTCACAGCATTTTGTTAAAATATGTTATTAGGCTACTTTTTCCACAGCTACAACAAGTCCAGTAACTTATTTGGTCTTAATTTTGTGCATTATTGAAGTGTGGAATGGATCATGATCTCCTACTCTTATTCCTAAGCCTAGATTTTTAATTTCAATTGCTAAATCATGCATAAATATTGCAGTATATAAACTCATACTTTTCTTTCCCAATAAATCCAGTAACATTTTTCTAGCGCTATAGCTTGACTTGTTTGTAACTTGATATTTCTTGTAAGCAATAACTCTGAAGTAAAATCAGTAACTTAGGAGGCATATTTTCTAGGAGGCATTTTTCCAGGAGGCATTTTTTCCACGCATCAGACATACATTCTTTTGAGAAGTAAATTTCACACCTACAATTTCTCTTCTGCCAAGCTGTGGTCGTTCTTTCATTTGTTAAATATGGTAACATACACAATGCAATAAACTTTACATTTTATTGCGTTAATACATCCTATCCAATGGACAATTGCTAATCCGGTCGGCGCAGACTGGCCCGCCAAACGACAGAAAAAGTCATCTTATATGAGTGCATAATGCCCCCACAAGCTGGCCGGTCTACCCAGTACTGTGCACTCCCCAGATGGCGCCTTGTACTTCCTTCCTGTCTAGACAGCGTGACGTCATATCATCTTTTTCGTTTGGCGTGTGTGTTGTGCGAACCTGTTTCCAACATCTCCAGATTTTTTAAAGAAAAGTGTGCATTAAGACGGATTTTCATCCCTTTTTGTGGATATTCTCAGTGTAGAAGTGTTATCTACTGATCAAGCACGGATATACATTTAGTAATCTGCTGGAAACGCTCCCTAGTTGACTCAATTTAGTGTTGATGATAGGGCAGTAATCGACGAGAAATATGAAGGCAGCCATTTTGCTAGTTTCCTCCCATTCAACCATTGTGTTGTTAGGGGCAGATCTACAATATTGAGGAATTATGGATATACTACTTACAGGTATTTTTATCCGTGTCTTTGTTTGAATGTACCTTCTGCACCCTTCCAGCTACGTCTTTTCTAGTACTATGTACAAATAAAATCATGGGGAACTTCAGTCTACGTAGTTTGAACCCTGTAAATGGAAGGAATTCCCCAGGCAAGAGATGCATTCTTCAGATTTCTTCAGAGCGCACTGGTACCGACTTCTCTGCTGTATAGCATCAGTCACACCAGCCTAGCTCGAGTATAATCAGTGTTTTTCATCAGAAGCAAGAGATGAATTCTTCAGATTTCTTCAGAGCGCACTGGTCCAGACATCTTTGCTGTAAAGCTTTAGTCGACCGGCAAGCTCCAGTTCAACCGACTTCACAATAGAAGGTGATATCAGTCCCTCCCTTGCAGAACCGGCTTTGTTGTCGGTAGTGGGGGTTGTGGATGGCCAGTTTACTGGTTTTATCACAAAAGAAGAAGGATTTTCATCAACACATCTACAGAGCGCACCGGTCCAGGCTTCTCTGCTTTTAAAGCATCAGCCGACCGGCCAGCACAAAAGAACGCGACCTCTGACGTCATATCCAGTCAGCCAATCGCGTGTCCTTTCTACCAAATCACGAAGCTGGTCATGTGGTGCACCGACTAGGTCACAAAGTTTATCACGTGATTCACCGAACAAGAAGATCGGAAGTGCATTATTTGCACTCACGTCTACTGTGACTCCAGTTTTTAGTTCCTGAAATTCACCTCCAGCACACTGGTACAGACTTCTCTGCTACAGGCATCAGTCGACCAGTCAGCTCACGTTTACTGTGATATAAAGAAAGAACGCGTCCAGTGAGGGCATTTCCCCGAAGTTGGTCACGTGATTCACCGACCAGGTCACGAAGCTGATCGTCATCTCCAATCAGCCAATCACGTTGTCCCTCCCACCAGGAAACTGGTCATGTGACACACTGACCAACAATTGTTTCTATAAATAGATCATAAGGGCTTTCCCAGCAACTGTCAAATCTACAATAAGACGTGCGTTCAAAAGAAATACTTTGATTAATGGCGAAACCTACAGCCAGCTGATTTCAACACAAGATAGTTGTAAGTACATTTACTTCAACAACTGGTTACAGAATGTACCGACCGACTACCGGCTAAACAGCCTTGTACAGTTACTTCAGCAACTGGTTACAGTGCACCGACCGGCTACACAGCCTTATACAGTAGCTTTAACAACTGGTTACAGTGTACCAGCAGGGTACCGGCTACACAGCCCTGTACACTTGCTTCAACAACTGGTTTCAGAGTGTACTGACAGGTACCGACTACACAGCCTGTACACTTGCTTCAATAACTGGTTTCAGAGTGTACTGACAGGTACCGACTACACAGCCCTGTACACTTGCTTCAATAACTGGTTACCGAGTGTACCGGCTGGTACTTGCTACACAACCTTGTACACTTGCTTCAACAACTGGTTACAGAGTGTACCGGCTGGTACTGGCTACACAGCCTTGTACACTTGCTTCAACAACTGGCTACAGAGTGTACCAGCTGGTACTGGCTACACAGCCTTGTACACTTGCTTCAACCTACGGGTTACAAAGTCTACTAACAGGGTGTTGGCTACACAGTCCCTACTGTACAGTGCTTCAACCCAACTGGTTACATATATATATATAAAAAAAAAAGCTGGCTAAATATAGACCAGTAGCTGTCAGAATTCATTGATGACCCCAGCCTGCTAGTTTTTTGCCGGTTACAGAGAATTACTGGTTACAGTAAAGTACCGAGTATGGAGTCCGGGTACCGGACAGAGTTGCCTCAGGTTTATTTGGTTACAGAGAATTCTTAGACTGGTCAGTGGTCTTGGTGATATGACAGGGATATGACAGTGTCCCAAGCTACTGCCAGGCAACCTTCCCTTATCACACCTCTCAACAACCTGTTATCGGTGCTGGACTTGACTGGAGAGATAATAAATTTTGTCATCATGTCCGGCCAGGGGTCAGACATCTCACAAATGACAATTGCTCTGTAAATGCTGCACCTTGCGGGCTGCTGGCCCGGGGCGAAGAGTATATTAATGTGAAAAGTTGTGTCAGCCCCACCGGACCACAATAAGAACAGAGAGACTGTTAACCTGGATCATCGTCACCAGACCGGACCAGTGTCTGGAGGGACAGAAAATGTTTGTCAGAATACCAAATGTCCCAAATGTGGCACACAGTCTGCCTATAGGGTCCAGACTAAGCCCTTTTTGGGAACTTAGGAAGCCTTGGGGGCTGGACCCTAGGTAGTACAACTGTTGAAGGAGAGATACCTATGTCCATATACCTATACAAGAACAATCCAGGAAATGCCTGAGATTTCACATCCAAGGTCGGGCATACCAGTTCAAGGCCTTGCCATTCGGTTTGTCCACAGCACCTTTTGAGTTCACCATGATACCAAAGGAGGTGAAATTGATGGCCATACACAAGGTTTTAAGAAGCCACCAGTACCTAGACGACTGCTTGGTGAGAACCAGCTCCCACCAGGCTTGTCTCCAACATACACAGGAGGGGCCACGGTGGCAGAGTGGTAACACTCTCGCCTCCCACCTCTGTGGCCGGGGTTCGATCCCCGTCATGGCCGTAAGTGGGAAAGCTGGTAGCTGCTTGCCGTTGGTCGGCAGTTTACAGTACAGAACCCTAGCGAACTATATGTACTGGTTTCCTCTGCCCTTCCAACTACCCGTCGTGATATGACCTGTACAGTGTTGAAAGCGACGTAAAACCCCAAATAAACAAATAAACCAACATACACAGGAACTAGTAAATAATGTGTCAGCAACTAGGTTGGCTGGTGAACTTAGAGAAATCAGAGCTGGAGCCCAAACAAGACTTCAATTTTATAGGCTACCAGTTAGACCTCAGATCCGATTGGGTCCGGCTGACTCCAGATCGGTGGCAGAACCTTCAGGAGAAATTTCTGAAACTGCTATCCCTACCGGCTTGCCTGGGCCGGGAATTCATGTCCTTGATAGGTTTGCTAACAGTTAAAGAAAAGCAAGTTCATCTAGGCCAGCTTCATATGAGACTCATTCAGTGGCATCACAAACACAACTGGAGGGTCCCAGAATCACTGGAAAAGGTGATCCCAATCCCCAGGTCCTTGCACCCCCATTTACAATGAGGGCTGAAGGAAGACAATGTCCTTACAGTCCAACCATTACACCCAATAAAACATGCTCTGCAAATATTTACAGAAGCATCAATAGAAGGGTGGGGCGCTCACTTAGATGAGCACTTTGCAAGAGCAACCTGGTCCCCTCCGGGAAGCAAGTTGTATATAAACTATCTAGAACTTTAAGCAGTTTTTCTGACTTTAAAGAGTTCCAAGACCTTTGCTCAAACAAGATAGTACTTGTAGCAACCGACAACACCACAGTAGTGTCATACATAAAGGAAGGAGGCATGAGGTCGGGCCCACTTTGTGCCCTACTATTTAGAATCTTGACCTGGTGTACCAGGAAACAAGTGACTCTAAAGCACGACACATTCCAGGCTGGCCTAATGTGGTAGCAGACAAGCTATCCAGGCTAGGCCAGACCATCCAAACAGTGGTTTCTCCTTCCAGAGGTCTTCCACTCTATGCAGTAGGTGGCACCGGCCCAAAATAGACTTATTTGCCATGAGGTTCAACAACAAGTTGCCTCTGTTTTGTGTCACCGGTACCGGATCCCCTGGTCACAGCAGTGGATGTGCTCAGTCGACCATGGTAGGATCTAAAAGCATACACCTTCCCACCATCAGCCATTTTGGGCAAAGTGGTGGAGAAGTTCCAAGACTCCCCTTGTAAGAGAATCATTCTGATTGCTCCGGGGTGGCCCAACATGCCTTGGTTTTGGGATCTGGTGGCCATGCCCAGCCAATTCCCGCTGAGCCTGCTCAATCTGCCCAGCCTGTTCACAGCCATTCGATCAGATCCCTCACAGAAATCTGACAAATCTTAATCCTCATGCAGGGCTCCTAGAGCCTCAGCAATCGAGGAGCAGGACTTGGCTGAGGCAGTGGCAGCAAGAATTGAGGCTCCTCAAAGGGGATCAATCAGATCAGTCTATGAGGCAAATGGGTCATTTTTACCAAGTGATGTATCATTCATCAGGTGGACTTCGGGCACCCCCGGTAAAGTCAGTTGCTGACTTCCTTATGTACCTGTTTCAGAACAGGAAGTTGCAGCCCAGTACCATTGATGGTTACAGGTCAGCCATTGCTGATAGTCTGGAAAATTTGCCCATCAATGTCAGTAAGGATGAAAATCTCACTCGTCTCCTGGATAGCTTCCACTGAGACAGACCCAAAGGCCGGAGGGGAATCCCCTCCTGGAACCTCTTCCTGTTTTTTGCACAAGCTGACAAGGTTCATTTTGAACCAATTAAAGGCCTCCTTGAAGCATTTGACCTTCAAGGCAGTTTTCCTCTTGGCCCTGGGGTCGGGCAAGCGTAGAAGTGAGATACATGCTTGGCAAAGCCCAGCACCATTGATGGTTATAGGTCACCCATTGT
Source organism: Sabellastarte sp. h YS-2021 (assembly GCA_964017235.1). Classification (NCBI taxonomy): domain Eukaryota; kingdom Metazoa; phylum Annelida; class Polychaeta; order Sabellida; family Sabellidae; genus Sabellastarte; species Sabellastarte sp. h YS-2021. The sequence continues at coordinate 148,265,332 of OZ024928.1, forward strand.
TGATAAACTGGGAAATTCACCCTTCAACATCAGCAAGGACGAAAATCTCGTTCGTCTCCTGGATAGTTTCCTCGGAGACAGACCCAAAGGCAGGAGTGGCATACCCTCCTGGAACTTCTCACTGGCCATGCACCAGCTAAGATTCCATTTGATCCAATCAAGGAGGCCTCCTTGAAGCATTTGACCTTCAAGACGGTATTCCTCTTGGCCCTTGGGTCGGGCAAGCGCAGAAGTGAGATTCATGCTTGGCAAAACTGATATATTGGACAAATCCAATCCAATTGGTCAAAGGTGTCCCTGTATCCATCACCCAGCTTTCTATCCTAGAATCAGCTGGCCATAGAGGGTCCAGACAGTGTGGCCCCTGGGCTTATAACAGCCATGGACCCAACTCTGGATAGATCCCTCAAGTCTGACAGGGCCCTCTGTCCGGTCAGAGCATTGTGCTACTATTTAGACAGGACCTCAGACATCAGGCAGAATAAGGAGGTGGTTTTTGTCTCCTTTAAGAAAGGTTTCAACAAAGACATCTCACCTGCCACTATCTCCTCTTGGATCAAGCAGACTGTGATCCTATGTTATGAGCTCTCTGACCAGGAGGCCTACACTTGACATCAGGTTAAAGCCCATGATGTCGGGGCCTTTGATACTTCTAAGGTCTTCCAGTCGAGAGTTTCCTTAGATACAGTCTTGGCAGCCTGCCACTGAAGTCACATAATACATTCATACAGTTCTATCTGAAGGGTGTGGCTTGGGCTGATTCAGGGCTTTACCAATTGGGCTCGGTAGTGGCTGCTCAGCAGATCCACAAGTGGCCCTTAGATTGAGGAGATTTGTATATATATGTATAAACAGTTCTTCATGTACATTAGAATTATGTGTGGCGTGCTTCCTTCGGGAGGTTTATTTGCATTCTGGGACTGAACTCATCCCTCTCTTCCCCTACCTCAGAGCAGGTCTAAAAAGGGGGGGGCAACGGCGGTATAGCCCCGGGTAACCGGCTGCTGGCAACCGACCATGGCCTTACAGGGTTTCCTGACCTTAAGGTCAATCCAGGCCTGGGCCTATAGGTCTCCTGACGAAGTCAGACTAGACCGTAGGTTAAAATTTGCTATTACTTGTGAGTTCACAGAAGTCCCTAGTAACTTACCCGCCGACCAAGCGGTAGTTATTCAACAATTGTCCATTGGATAGGATGTATTAACGCAATAAAATTGCAAATTTAATAAGTAAATAAAATTTTTATAAGTTAATACCCTATCCAATGGACACACAAGACCCTCCCAACCAACCCCGCTATCAGCTTACTAGGGTTCTAGAGGTTTAGACAACGAAAAAGATGATATGACGCCACGCTGTCTAGACAGGAAGGAAGTACAAGGCGCCATCTGGGGAGTGCACAGTACTGGGTAGACCGGCCAGCTTGTGGGGGCATTATGCACTCATATAAGATGACTTTTTCTGTCGTTTGGCGGGCCGGTCTGCGCTGACCGGATTAGCAATTGTCCATTGGATAGGGTATTAACTTATAAAAATTTAATTTACTTATTAAATTTGCAATTTTCTATTCCTTGTGATGCATATCTTGACATCTTTTACGGCTTACTTCACACTTTTTCATCAGGGCCGCTTCGTTTTTGTCAGCAAAAACATTTTTCTAGTTAAAATTTTCAAATTTGTTGGGATTATGTAAGGATTTTTATTTATGAAAATTCCAATTACAATAAAATTAACCAAATTGATTGATTGACTGACTAATTGATTGATTTAAAAAAAATGGAAATGTTTATGTGGTAAGAAAAATTTGCTTTGTGGTTGAACATCCTACCCTGTAAAGATTGTCATGGACAAAGTTCCTTGTGGGCAAAGCTCCTGTGGATAGAGTTCGCATTGGGCAAAGTTCTTGAGGGCAAAGTTCCTGGGTTTGCATCTGTCGTCTGGGGCTATATTTTGCTATGCAAAATAAAAATATTGTAGATTGAATTACTCAAGTTCTTATATAAGTGGTTGATTATGTTTTCCCTCAAAATTATATCACACAGAAGGGGTCCCATGGAAAAGACCCAGTCAAAACATGTTGCATGAGTGATGATCTGTCTGGGGATATGTTGGCGCCGAGTTGGCCCATTCTAGTTGCATACCACTACTAATTTCATGACTTGACCCAATTTGTTGCGAGTATGGTATTTGTAATATAATAGATAGTATCATAGATGACATGGTCAAAAGCATGGCTGGTTTTATACTGCAGACTCTGGTGAGGAAATTGTGCATTAATATCAACTAGTACAAGTGATACAAGTAAAACTATTATAAGTCCACTTTGGGAAAAGGGGAAACCTGTTTAAATTTTTTTTATTTGTTTATTTATTTAGTGTTTTACATCATGCCTAGTACCTTATCAGGTATATTGTGGCAGATAGATGGAAGGCCAGGGGAAACTGGTACATACAGTTGTCAAGGTTCTGTATACTACCAGGTTTGAATGAGGTCAGGCCGGGATTCTAACTCTGATCTCAGAGGTGGAATGTGAGTGTGTTACCACTGCACTACCATGGTCTCCAGAAACCAGTTTCAAAGTGATAAGGAATACATTTGTACACTAAAAACATGACATAATAAACTTTTGTAAAGCAATTGTATGTTAACTCCAGTTGTATATGGAAAAAGTTTGTAAAGATATTGTATGTTAACGTCAGTTATATATGGAATAAGTTTAAAACTAACAAAGCACAAATACTGTTTTTATTGTGTTAATACATCTTACCTAATAGACAACTAGACCTACACATCAGAGAACCAATGAAAATTTGTATCCACCAGAAAGACAACTCACCAAAGCCAGTGAACCATCATTTGACCTTGAAGGAGGGGCCAAAGGTCAAATCTAATAAGATCTGAAGATTCCCTGCCCATGATATCCTATGAGTTGGTTTCACATTGCAAACCTCTGCAAACCGGGTCGGCAGGTCACCAGAAGAAATATCCACAACTTTATGAGAATATAATGCGTGGTATTTTTGTCCGATTAACCAATCAGAAACTCTGTTACATTGTCCATTTATTTTATAATCTCCAAAAATAAAATTATTTTTTTTTGGCAATTATTTTTATTATTTTCTTTTACACTTTTTATAATATCTGTCTACCTGCCGACCAGTCTACCAGCCAACCTGTCCTTCCTGTCTACCTGCCAGCACGTCTTATTTCATTTTATTTATTTTTATTGCATATATATATATATATATAGAGAGAGAGAGAGAGAGAGAGAGAGAGAGAGAGAGATATCACGGAACTACTTTCAGCTATATCCGGGAGGGGAATTCTGCAATTTAGCCTTTTTATCTCTTAAAAAAGGGTTTTACATAAAAATTAAACTTAAAAATTTCAGTGATATAGGTACCTAAAAATAGATCAGGCTATGTTAACTCCATCATCTGAAAGTTTTGCAGTACAAAAAGAGGATTAGTGAAATGAATTATGAAATTCTCATTTCTTGCTTGTTTTTTACAAATATTGTATGATTTTAAAGCTAAAATCTAACAGAAATCACCTACACTGCCTATACAGCTGAATTTATTAAAAACTTAATCGAAATGTAGAACAAAAACAGGGTAATAAATAAAAAAAATCAAAATAATTTGTGATTTCCTTCTTATTCGTGGATGTAGTATTATTGTAATTTAATGCAGGGAATATTTCAATTTACAAAATATTCGAAAGATAAAGGTGGTTTCTCCCCTGAGCATTTTTAAACATGAATATCAACGTTACCATAGCCACTGTTGACAAGATGATGTCGTCCTGGATTTTTGGGGTAATCCCTATAGATTCTATTTTTAGATTGAATATTTATTATTCTCAAAAACGTTTATTAGTAAAATAAAATATGCTAAAACTGTACAATGTATTGACATTTCATAATAAGTTAATCTTAAAATTTAAATTTTATTACGCTACAATAGCTTACCATGTGGGACTTAATGCTGTTCTCGGGTTGCCACATCCGGGGCCAACGTCTTAGAAAAAAAGACAGTTCTTGTTAGCCACCGGATATACTGGTAGTTGTCGTCACATGATAACTTCTGACCAATCGTCCTACTTTCTCGTTGGCCACGATTGACTGGTAGCAGTTTGTAAATATACAGACATTTTCATTTATTTCTCAGCCTTTACTTATTGTTAGAGGTTCTTTTTATGTCAGCTGACTTGTCAGTCAGCTGACATTATGTCGTCACTCTGCGGCGTGGGCGTACGCGTCTGCGTACGCATGAACAACTTCTTCTCCAAAACTACAAGGCCTAGAGACATGCTGTTTATTTTAAAAGATACCTTATCTATCGAGGATGAAAAATTGTTCAAGGCATGAAAATCTGTCTGTTCGTCTGTTTGCTAGAGACGTTACAAGGGAGGTACCCCCACCAAAAGTGTGAACATTTCAACACTTTATCACAATTTTCTCAGTGACTATTGCAGGGATTTCTCTCATATCTTGCATATATGTACTAGGCCAGAGGTAGATTCTCTTGTGTGAGTATGAGACCTGGATCTGTCTTACTTTTTTTTAAATAAATTTTTTTAATAATTTTTAATGCATTAAAATTCATGAAATCATGCACTAAATCACTTATAACTTGAAAAGTGTTGCATTTAGAGCATTTTGTTAAAATATGTTATTCAGCTACTTTTTTCATAGCTACAACATGGTGAGTAACTTGGGTGTCTGTTTCAATAGCTAAGTGAGTAATAGCTACTTTTGGGCTTTTCAGTAACTACCATCTTGAGTAAAATCACTTGTAACTTGAAAACTATTGCATTTAGAGAATTTCGTATAAATATGTTATTCAGCTACTTTTGGGTCAGCTATAACATAGTAAAATTTCAGACCTGTAGCTCGTGGCATAGCTGAGTAATAGCTACTTTTAGGTTATCACTGTTGAGTAAATCACTTATAACTTGAAAACTATTGCATTTAGAGTATTTTGTTTCAATATGTTATTCACCTATTTTGGGGTCAGCTATAACATAGTAAAATTTCAGATCTGTAGCTCGTGCCATAGCTGAGTAATAGCTACTTTGAGGTTATCACTGTTGAGTAAATCACTTATAACTTGAAAACTATTGCATTTACAGAAATTTGTGTAAATATGTTATTCAGCTACTTTTGGGTCAGCTATAACATAGTGAAATTACAGACCTATAGCTCATGGCACAACTGAGCAATAGCTATTTTCAGGTACTGACTGTTGAGTAAATCAGTTGTAACTTGAAAAATATTGCATTTGGAGTATTTTGGTAAAATATGTTGTTCACCTACTTTTGGGTCAGCTATAACATAGTGAAATTACAGACCTATAGCTCATGGCATAGCTGAGCAATAGCTATTTTGAGGTTCTTACTATTGAGTAAATCAGTTGTAACTTGAAAACTATTGCATTTACAGTATTTTGCTGAAATATGTTGTTCACCTAATTTTGGGTCAGCTATAACATAGTAAAATTTCAGACATGTAGCTCATGGCATAGCTGAGTAATAGCTACTTTCAGGTTATCACTGTTGAGTAAATCACTTATAACTTGAAAACTATTGCATTTAGAGTATTTTGTTTCATATGTTATTCACCTATTTTGGGGTCAGCTATAACATAGTAAAATTTCAGACCTGTAGCTCATGGCATAGCTGAGTAATAGCTACTTTGAGGTTATCACTGTTGAGTAAATCACTTATAACTTGAAAACTATTGCATTTAGAGTATTTTGTTTCATATGTTATTCACCTATTATGGGGTTAGCCATAACATAGTAAAATTTCAGACCTGTAGCTCATGGCATAGCTGAGTAATAACTACTTTGAGTTGATCACCGTTGAGTAAATCACTTATAACTTGAAAACTATTGCATTTACAGAAATTTGTGTAAATACATTATTCAGCTACTTTTGGGTCAGCTATAACATAGTGAAATTACAGACCTGTAGCTGATGGCACAACTGAGCAATAGCTATTTTCAGGTACTGACTGTTGAGTAAATCAGTTGTAACTTGAAAAATATTGCATTTGGAGTATTATGTTAAAATATGTTGTTCACCTACTTTTGGGTCAGCTATAACATAGTGAAATTACAGACCTATAGCTCATGGCATAGCTGAGCAATAGCTATTTTGAGGTTCTCACTATTGAGTAAATCAGTTGTAACTTGAAAACTATTGCATTTACAGTATTTTGCTTAAATATGTTATTCACCTATTTTGGGGTCAGCTATAACAGAGCAAAAATTCAGATGTGTAGCTCATGGCATAGCTGAGTAATAGCTACTTTGAGGTTATCACTTGAGTAAATCACTTATAACTTGAAAACTATTGCATTTACAGAAATTTGTGTAAATATGTTATTCAGCTACTTTTGGGTCAGCTATAACACACTTTTGGTGTGGTCAGATTTGACCTTTGACCCCTCCTTCAAGGTCAAACGAGGATAGCCAAACTTAAAAGTGCTTATAACTCGCTTATTATTGGTCCTAGAGGTTTGGGATGGTAAACAGACATATAGGAAATCATGGGCTGGGAATCTGTTGATGTTGTCCGATTTGACCTTGAACCCCTTCTTCAAGGTCAAACAAATATAGCGAAACTTAAAAGTGCCTATAACTCGCTTATTATTGGTTCTAGAGGTTTGGGATGGTAAATCAACCTATAGGAAATCATGGGCTGGGAATATTTTTGTTTGGTCAGATTTGACCTTTGACCCCTCCTTCAAGGTCAAACGAGGATAGCCAAACTTAAAAGTGCTTATAACTCGCTTATTATTGGTCCTAGAGGTTTGGGATGGTAAACAGACATATAGGAAATCATGGGCTGGGAATCTTTTGGTGTGGTCAGATTTGACCTTTGGATCCCTCCTTCAAGGTCAAATAAGGACAGCCAAACTTAAAAGTGCTTATAACTCGCTTATTATTGGTCCTAGAGGTTTGGGATGGTAAATCAACCTATAGGAAATCATGGGCTGGGAATATTTTTGTTTGGTCAGATTTGACCTTGGACCCCTTCAAGGTCGTACGAGGATACTGCATTTGCAGTATTTCTTTAAATATGTTTTAACCTACTCTTTACACTTAAACAGTTACCTTGTTACTTTCCTTCATAAAACCATTTGCAGGGCACAACTTTTTGGTCCTTTTCTTCTGTCAGGTTCAGAATTTCTTTGAACATGCATGTTCAATTACCATTTACTGTACTTCTGTACAGCACTTTCCCTGATAATTATGCTTTCCTCTCATTATTACCTTCACAAATCAAAAGCACTCAGTCAGCTGACACAGTGCCCGTTCACGGGCACTCTCCTCTTGTTTGGATATATCTTTGATTATATAACAGATTATTCTGTAAAAATCTTATTTTCACAGGATAAGTATTTTATTGCTTTCGCGTGTTTTGGGTTTTCCTCGGTACAGGCAATTTATATTGTACGTCTTTTATTGCGTTTAAATATGTCACTCCACCAAACGAATAAAGACAAACTGAGAGCTCAGAAATGCCGCCACTTTTGTTTTAGTTTCGACCTACACAACTATTGCCCTACCTGTAGGGAGGCTGGCAAGGGTGATGACCCCTGTGTCACCTTCGAAACTCCCTGTCAGATCTGTACATCTTTCACAGATGAACAGATGAAGAAAATTCAAAACAGGAAACGTTACCTTAAAAAACAAAAGGCGGAATCTAGTTCCAAAGATAATGAACTCGATCTTTTGGGCGAAGGTGACGGGGATTCCTTCACTGGCTCAAATGCAGACCTCAAGAGTGCTGCTGACAATCTTTTCATCTCACCCCCCCCCCCGTCCTCAGCCACTTGCCTTCAGTTCTTTATCTCTCAAAACACCAGCCAAGTCTGTCCCACCCGCCCCAGGTACAGCTTTACAACAAAAAATTCAAACAAATATTGAAAAATCCCTGGGTGATTCCTTAAATATCCATTTACAGCAACAAATGGGTTCCTTTCAGACATCCATGTTGGAAGCTTTTCAGTCGCTTCGAGAGGAGCTGACTGCCAAAAGGCAAACAGAGGTGGATCAGACCTCGTTTCTTGCTTCCAAACCTGGTACATCCAGTAACAATGCTGTAAATCTGGACTTACCCCCTCCGAGATCTAGTACTAATATTCATACTGAGACTATGGTCCAGCACTCCCTCCTCGTCTAGTACTTAACCAGCAAGATACCTCGGACCAGTACGTTGATCCCTCTGAACTACCACCGAAAGAGGTCTCGTACTCTCACAAAAAGCATAGCCACTCTCGTAGTAGGCAGCAAGTTAATCTGGGTTCTGCCTCGGACCAACTAAATGAGGATTCCGATGAACCTTGGATCCCTTCTACCAGACCTAAAAAGCACTCTGATAAGAGTAAACACAAGTCAAGGTCCAGATATGTGTCATCTTCTTCAGGGGAGGATTTGTCCCCTGCAGCCAGACACAGGTCTTCTAAGCCCTCTAGGGCTCAGCCCTCAGGGGCTGTTTCTGATCAAGACCTTCCACAACATGATCCAGACCCCCCTTATTATAGGGAAGTAGCTCTGTCTGACATGCCCTCACAATACGCTGAAGAAGTCGACACTTTCAGGCGTATTCTTTCACTCCCTGACCCAAGGGAGTCTATGCCTAGGTTTTCAACTTCAGTGTTAGGTCTGGATGATGAAAAAGGCCGTCAAGAGCTCAGACCTAGAGGTCCTTCCTCTATTCTGCCCCTTAGCTCAGTTATCAAGGACACCTTTGATAAATTTCAACACGACTTTAAGGCTGCCAATTTATCTGAGGGTAAATATGTCAAGCTCCTCCCTCCACTTCTAAGTGGTACAGGAGGGTGGGACAGCCCTGTTTTCAGGACAAAATCCAGGAGTTGAATACAGACTTTGCCAAGATCTGTATTACTCCTAAACCCTCTGGGGCCCCTATAGCAAAGGTCCCTCTGCCAGTTCTCAAGGAGCTGGAGCATCAAGCTAGACAAAATATCTTAACCCTCAATTTCACCGCTGCCTTTGGCAAAACTTCTTCTTGCAATGCTTCCCTGGAGAAGTGTCAACATAGCATCAAGTCAACTGTCAAGAAGATAAAGTCTCAGATTCAGAAAGGTGCCAATCCTGAGAAAGCAGCAAAGTGCGGATATGAGGAAGTCGCTGAGTACATGGATATCTGGAATAAGACAGTTCTTATTCAACACAGGGCCCTCACCTGTCTCAGCAAATCTCTAGCCCATATTCTCCAGAGGGAGCTATATTCTATGGCTAATACCGGCTTGCTTAGGCGCGAAGCTGAGATGACTCTCTTACATCCACAGTTAGGGGAAACAAGACGTCAAGAACTTAGGAACTCGTCCTTTTGGGACCCGTCCTTGTTCGACTTCCTTCTCAAAAAAGGCACCTCAAAAGACTCTCAGGGTTTCGCACCCTACCAGAATAAGCCCTTTTGTGGTCCCCACAAGAAAAGAGGCTCCTACAGGAAACGCCCCTATGGGGCAATTCCTCTCAAAGCAGTAACCAATCGTTTTCCTCAGGAAGGGGAAAGCCGAACTTCAGAGGCTCCAGGGGTCGTTTTCGACCCCACAACAGGGGAAGGGGGCATGGAAACACCCCTTTCCAATGACTCCTCCAAAGCCTCACTCAGTCCACCAGTAGGAGGTCGCCTCCATTCTTTCAGGAGAGACTGGCTAACAAACAAATGTTCTCAAAACGTGTTAAACATTATCACCAATGGCTACATACTGCCATTCCTTTCAAACCCAAATTTGGTCAGATTTTCTCTGATTCCTCTGAGTACAAGGCCCAGCAAAAAGACCAAGCCTTGGCCACTTGTATCCTGTTTCTCCTGTCAAAGAATGCAATCAAAAGGGTGGAAAATGTAAAATCTCTCGGGTTTTACAGTCGCCTGTTCCTAGTACCCAAGCCTCACCAAAGGTGGAGGCCAGTCATAGACCTCAGCAGGCTCAACACTTTTCTACATGTAGAAAAGTTCAAAATGGAAACTCCAGAGTCCATCAGGACCTCCCTGATTCCTTGGGAGTGGGTATCGTTGATAGATCTGTCGGACGCTTACCTACACATCCCCATCCACCCAAACTCAAGGAAATACCTAAGGTTTTGCTACAAGGCTCAGGTGTTCCAGTTCACCTCCCTCCCATTCGGACTAGCCACAGCCCCACAGGTCTTTACAATGATTGTAAAGGAAGTGAAACTAATGGCCCTCTCAAGAGGACTCAGAATTCACCAATACCTGGACGACTGGCTGATCAGGTCCCAGTCTCAGGAGGAAGCCCAAGTGAACACTCAGGCGGTGGTAGACCTAACCCAGTCCTTGGGGTGGATAATAAATCAGAAAAAATCAGAACTGAAACCTACTCAGGTGTTTTCGTTCGTGGGCTACGAATACCATCTAAATTCAGCCCTTGTAAAACCCACACAAGAGAGATGGCTCAAACTTCAGGATTTGATCCTACACCTCAAGTCAAAATGTGTTTTGACTGCAAGATGTTTGATGTCGCTAATTGGGTTGCTAGCCTCAACGGAGAAAATGGTCCCGGAGGGACGCCTTCACATGAGGCCCTTTCAGTTTCATCTCAAGGAGCACTGGAGATATCCTCAGTCGCTGGACAACCTCCTTCCTTGGACAGAAGCCATTGCAGCCCACCTAGATTGGTGGCAGAATCCCTCCAACGTGATGAAAGGTGCAGACCTTCATCCCAAAGACCACAGTATCCAACTCTTTACCGACGCCTCAAACGAAGGTTGGGGCGCTCACTTAGACCAAAATTCTACAAAGGGTCTGTGGTCAGACCGGGAAAAAAGGCTACACATAAATGTCCTAGAATTGAAGGCGGTCTCCCTGGCCCTTCGAGACTTCAAGGACCAGTGCCAGAACCAAACAGTGTTAGTTGCGACGGACAACTCAACAGTGGTAGCCTACATCAACAAACAAGGAGGAACTCACTCAGCAGAAATGTGTGCTCTCCTGTGGAAGATCATGACCTGGTGCCATCACTACCACAGAACATTGAAAGCCAGGCACATTCCAGGGTGCCTGAATGTGCTGGCCGACCTACTGTCCAGGTCCAACTAAGTGCAGTCAACAGAATGGTCTCTGCACCCGCAGGTGTTCAAACAGATCTGCCAGAAGTGGTTCACACCTCATGTAGACTTATTTGCCACTCACCTGAACCACAAACTTCCACTGTACGTATCTCCTGTCCCAGACCCAAAGGCTTGGGACATAGATGCTCTAAACATAAACTGGACCAACCTCACGGCCTATGCTTACCCTCCTACGGCTCTCCTTCACAAGGTGATCCAAAAGATCAAGCAATGTCATTGCCTGATCATCGTGATAGCCCCAGGCTGGCCAGGGATACCCTGGTTTTGGGACCTAGTGCAGCTCTCAACAGAGCTCCCACTACAACTCCCAGTGTCAACGACCCTATTCAAACAGTCCCACAAGTATGTGTTCCACAACAACCCACAACAGCTGAACCTCCACGCCTGGTGTCTAGGAGCGGACAACTCCACGAACAAGTCTTCTCTGTGGAGGTGGCAGAGAGAATTGCTGCTCCTCAGCGGTCATCAACAAGGACCATCTACAAGTCAAAGTGGGCCCTATTTGAGAAATGGTGCAGAGAAAATTCGGTGGATTTCTCCACTCCATCTGTGAAACAAATTTCAGATTTTTTCATGTACCTGTACCTAAATAGGCGCCCCTCGACCATTGATGGTTACAGGACTGCAATCGTTGACACTTTGGGCCCAACGACCCACCATATTGCACATAATGCAGACCTTCACAGGTTACTCTCCAGTTTTCACAGGGATCGTCCAAAAAGTTCCAGAAATTTACCTAAGTGGAACCTTTCTGTTGTCCTCAACGAGCTCACAAAAGCACCATTTGAGCCCATGAAAGACACAGACCTCAAACATCTTACTCTCAAAACTGCTTTCTTGCTAGCTTTGTCCTCCGGCAAACGCTGCAGCGAAATCCATGCCTGGGTCGCAAACAAAGTATCTAATCTAGGCCAATGGGAAAAGGTCGCCTTGTTCCCTTCTTCTGATTTCATAGTCAAAAACCAACTAGCAAGAGAAGGTTCTCAAAGTGTGTCTCCGGTGACTATTCCTGCTTTGACTACCATTGTAGATAGACAATTTAAAGAAGACAGGACCCTGTGTCCGGTACGGGCCCTGAGGTATTATCTGGACCGAACCAAAGACCTGAGAAGGTCTCGTTCCCTCCTTTTCATCTCCTTCAAGAAAGGACATACCTCAGACATCAGACCCACTACTCTCTCTTCCTGGTTGAAATAAACCATCCTACTTTGTTACAAACAAGCAGACCAACAAGCCTTGGACTTGGTCCAAGTTAAAGCGCATGACATCCGGGCCTTCGCGGCCTCTAAGGCCTTTTATGGTGGGGTATCGGTGGACCAAATCATGCAAGCCTGTCACTGGAAAGCTCACAACACATTTACAAATTTTTACCTAAAAGACCTTACTTGGTCAGACACCGACAACAATATGTATCTGGGACCCGTAGTGGCGGCACAACAAGTCCTAGATCCTTCCCCTCAGACCAGTTGTCCTCGGAAAGAAAAAAAGGGGGGGCACATCCGCTACAACCAAGTCTTCAGGAGTCTCTCCCAGGATCTAGTTATTCCTTTACCTTCAAGATGTTACGGGTAAGGTCATTTTGTTTTTTAGTTATCGAGTAATATGTATTGAGGACTTATTAAGTTGTCATTAATCTCATATTCAGGTGGCAAAAAGTTTATGAGATGTCCAACCATTGGGTTGGTCAGTCACTCGTGAAGGGCACTCAGGGACTTTTAGACCTCGAAGTGAGCACTGCTGCACTTCCATCCTACAATCAAACATCTAGACAGTTTTAGCACTGTCTCATTTTGCTTAGGTTTTTGGCTCGTTACAGGCTCGGTCTTCGGGATGGGGGCACTGTAAATGGGACTCAGACTGGTATTTCTGGCACTATTCTGTACATATTAATTCAAATCTTAGAAAAAAATGACACATCTTCCAGTCTCAGCTGTAATCCCGCCACCGGGCGGTTTAATTCAGCATTAAGTCCCACATGGTAAGCTATTGTAGCGCAATAAAATTGAAAATTTTAATTACTTAAATGTAGTTTTTATAAGCTACAAGCTTACCATGTGGGACTTAGAAGAGTCCCACCCTGCCTCCTTGCTGTTTACTCAAAACATTATATATCGAAAGAAAGCCTGATGTCTGCACGGAAACAATCGAAACAACAAGCCAGGACGGTGAACTTTCGTGGGAGACAAACTATACTAAATGTCGGAAAGTCTTGATATTTAACCCCGGAAAGTCCATGGGAAAATAAAAGCTGTAACAAATATTCAATAGGGATTCCAACAAAAGAACTATATCTCTGGAACTACCCAATGAATTTTTATCAAACAAAAAGCACCAGAAACTACAAATATTTTTCTTTAAAAACAGCATAAATACCATATTTGTAGCTTAAATAAAATAACACTAAAAGTAAAAAAATCACTCTGATTGCACCTAACTGAAGTTTGTTGACTGGACTTCAGCTTTTTAAAATATTTAATGATATTTAATATTATAATATAATTGATTTATCGACAAATACATATTATTATACAAGGTACCCAATGTTTCATTACCCTAACGCAAACACTGGATTGGGAATCCATTTTTTGGAGGTCATGTAGTCCGTTGGACTCCATATTTTAGAGGTACTTCACGAACCCTGGGAGGGGCTGAAGGTCATATCTGACCACATCAAAAGATTCCCAGCCCATAATTTCCTATAAGTTGGTTTCACATTGCAAACTTCTAGGACCAATAATAAACAAGTTACAAGCACTTTTAAGTTTTCGGGCTGGCATTTGGGTGCCAGTTAGATCATTGCTTGGGGATGACCTTAATTTCTAAAATGAATCTTTAGTATATATCCTGGCCACTTGTGTGGCGACTTTTGATTGGCCCTTCTATTAATGACAAAAATTTACACTCTTCACTCTGCCATTTGCCCTGCAGACACAGAAGGGGTCACATCTATGAATTTTTCATGCACAGTCTACAGGCAGCCACGTGTTCTATACAGAGTTTTAGGTTTTTAGTTTTTTATTCTGATTTTAAATATTATATGAGTGTATAGTTACTGCCACTACTGTTACATGGCTCAGAAGTATAACTTGCAATCTGGGAAAAGGGAAACAGTGCTGCCAGTGCAGTTGCAGTTATGTGACGATCAGGACTTCATGTCACAGATGCTGGGGGCTAGTCAACCTACCCCAGCTCAACGGCAAGTGCATTCAGATTTATCATCCGGTAGTGATTTCGAATTTTCGGACCTAGTTCAATCATCCGACAGTGAAGCAGAAGCTTCAGGTTCTGAAAGTAGGTCCTATAAAAAATTCGCTAGTGAAAGTCAAATTCCGGATGAGAAAAATACTGGTAGTACTCAGGAAATTGTGAATCAAACCATACTTTCTCAGTTAGAAAAAATTAGTTCTAGGCTTGATACATTGGAAAGGAAAAGTTGTAAAAAGTCAGTTGATGAATCAAAAATAAAAAGTCGAAACAGTGTAGGGAAAAGGTACAGCTGGCCAGAAGTTCTGGTTCTATGACTTCCTTTCCTTTCAGTAACACAACACCTGAGACCAGTGGTCAGGTACATAAACCTAAAGCTAAGGTCACACATGTCCAGACGCAGCCGGTTGTCCAGGTCGGATCTGATAAGTCCATACCCACTCTGCAGTCCATCAAATATGACCAGCAGATACAACAACAAGTAGATCACCGCCTTAGGGAGCTAGCAGATATTGCACAAACAGGTACTTGTACTATGGTTAAGTCTCAAAGAGGAGGTCAAGTTGATGTGTTTGTTTGAATGCGGGTTAAGTGGCCCCATGAGTTAATTCTGTCAGGTTCTTCCAATGAACGTATTTCATATGACCAGCTTTCAATGCCACAATGGATGGCTGGCTTTTGCCGCACCATGAGGGAGGAAACCAATTTAAATTTGAGAGATCATATGTTGAATTATCTGATCAATTTGATGGTTGATGCGAATGACTTCTCCTGGAGTGCGGCCAAGGCCAGCCATGCGGTCTTATTGTGTCGTATGGAACAGGGGGAAGTCACTGGTTATGACCAAGTTGATCGTATTGACCGTATACGCAGAGCAAATGCACAAAAACACATAGTACCAAGTCCCCACACCTCTGCTGGTTTTCAGCTGGGTAAGAAAACTCATGCAAAAGTTGGTAGATCAATGCCTTGTCAGTTTTTTAATCAAGGGTCATGTTCACATGCTAACACACATGAAACTAGGGGTATTGTATATAAACACATATGTGCCCATTGTTTTACAGTAGGCAATAAGACCTTCCCACATACTGAAGTGGACTGCAGGAACAAGAAGAAAGTCACTTCAAAAAACGAGGAAGCCAGGGCATGAGCCATTTCCGTGCTCATGTCCATAAGTCTCGTCAAATACTCAATGGCCAGGTCGATAGACAGACATTTTGTCAGGAATTAAATGCCCCTAAGGCTTCCTGGTCTTACTGGTTTCACCAGGGCAAAGCTTTTCTTTCAAAGATAGACAGTATGTCATATGCACAGGTCGTGGCTTCTTCCAACAGTAATACATTTGCTAGTGTTAGCAGCTTTAACAAAGGGTTTGAACCTTCCACTTGTGCAGCAACTGCACCAATTGTTAAGAATACACATTGCCCGGGTCGAAAACATACAAAAACCAACCCAACCAAGTTGATGGTTCGGGTCAGTGTGAACAAGCCTTTAGGCCTTACTTCAAAATCACCTGTGGCCAGCGTGGCCTTGACAAACAAGTTTCAAGTACTGCAAGATTTGCATGAAGACAGTATTAAAGTACTTGGTGACGATAAATCTGTAGAACTTGAAAACAAAACAGTATCTGATTATGTTCTAAATAGGAGGACTAGTACAGGGCTTATGGATACTATGGTTGTCAATACGGAAGGTAATAAAACTGATTTTATAAAATCAATGCCCAATTCTTCTGTGCAAAACGGTACGGTGGCTTCTCATCACAAAACGTATCCACCCAACAAAGGTCACCCTTCTCATGAAAACATGGACAACATCCCAGACCTCCTTTGCGCTTCGCACTCTCATACTGATGATGCTAGGTTTGAGTCCTGCTTTGCAAATACGGCAATTCCCATGCCCATTTGGTCTCAAAGGTTTCAATGTAAGAATTTTGTTCAGTGTGTTGCACAAAACGGATCCGACTTTGGGGTTTTCCCAATTACTGATCAATTGACTTATCAAGGTCCAGATACTCACAACACTTTTCTTGTAGATATCTTTGATCTTCATAGGAAAGTTAGGGAGTCTAATAAACCCAATTTTTTGGGTTGTAGAGTTCCACTTAAAGGTCAACTTAACCCTGCAGTGTGGAGAACACA
The DNA here is from genome assembly GCA_964017235.1 of Sabellastarte sp. h YS-2021. Lineage (NCBI taxonomy): Eukaryota > Metazoa > Annelida > Polychaeta > Sabellida > Sabellidae > Sabellastarte > Sabellastarte sp. h YS-2021. Next base: position 148,281,809 of record OZ024928.1, read on the forward strand.
CTTGCTAGATTACTGGGATAAACAGTTACCCGATTTGATCGAATATGGCTTTCCCATAGATTTTGATAGGTCTTGTGCATTATCTTCTTCTGAAGATAATCATACCTCAGCCCAACAGTTTTCCAAAGATGTGGGTATATATCTTGATAATGAGGTTCCATACAATGCTATGTATGGACCTTTTAATGAGAAACCTATAAAAATGCACATATCCCCACTCATGACCAGAGATAAGCCAGGTTCAGATAACCGGATAACTATTGTTGATCTCAGCTGGCCTCTTGGTCTTTCTGTTAATCATGGTGTCTCAAAAAATAAGTATTTAGGTTCTTACTATCACCTGTCTTATCCATCTGTTGATCCTACAGTCGACAACCTAAAGCGTTTGGGTCCTGGGGCTCTTACATATAAAGTCGACATTAGCAGAGCTTTTCGACACATCAGGATTGACCCTGGGGACTTGGATTTACTGGGTTTGAAGCATGGATCTTATTATATTGATGTATCTTTGGCATTCGGATTTCGACATGGTTCTTTTTCTTCCAGAAATGTTCCGATGCCATACGGTACATTATGAAAAAATTCGGTTATCCGAACCTCCTAAATTATATAGATGATCTAATCTATATTGGTTTGCCCTCAAATATCCACACTTCCTATCAATTTCTGCTACAATTATTGCAGGATTTAGGCCTGGAAATCAGCACCAACAAGTTAGTTGCCCCCTCCACAGCTGTTGTGTGTTTAGGTATCGTTGTGGATTCGGTTAACCAAACTATATCAATTCCTGACAAAAAATTGTGTGAAATCACTGACTTGTGTCAATTTTGGAAAGATAAGGCTATGTGTACCAAACACCAGCTTCAGTCTCTCCTTGGTTCTCTGTTATATATTACAAAGTGTGTTCGTCCTGCCAGGTATTTTAACCGTATGTTGCAGGTACTTAGAGACAATTATGCAAATAAGCACATTTCCTTAACAGCAGACTTTGGTAAGGACTTAAACTGGTTTAACACCTTCTTGTGTTCGTATAATGGAATCACATTTTATGATAACAAACCCGTTCAAGCCATAATTGCTTTAGATGCATCTTTAACAGGCTTGGGAGCTGTTTTTCACAACATGGTGTATGCTCTACCTTTGCCTAGTGGTCACTTAAATTATAATATTACCCAGCTTGAAATGCTTAACATCATGGTAGCTTTAAAAATTTGGGGTCAAGCTTGGCAAAACATGCGCATTGAAATAAAATGTGATAACCTGGCTGTTGTCCAGGTACTCCAGGATGGCAAAGCCAGGGATTCTCTCTTGGCCACTATTGCTAGAAACATCTGGATGTTAATCTCATTGTTTAATATTCACTTTTCAATCTCACACATTCCAGGTAAAGACAATGCAGTGGCAGATTTGTTGTCTCGCTGGTGGGTTACAGAAAATAGGAGTCAAAAATTGGAAAAATTACTACCTGCATATCAGTGGGTGCCTACACACATTGATCTTGTTCAGCTTAATCATGATATTTAGCACTGGTTATTGTTGTATTTTCAGATGAAGATTCCTTTGCAGCTCGGCTTGCCACCAGGGTTTTCAGTCGATTGTTGAGTGCGTTCAGACCAGCAACACAGAAAGCGTATGCACATATGTTTAGGGACTTCCTGGCATTCCTGGTGGCGGCCGGGCTGCTTCTTAATCAGGTCACCACTGTTACTTTGCTTATTTTTATGGAGTTTTTAGTAGACCAGGGTCTTTCCCCCTCAAATATAGTGAATCATATGGCAGCCATTCGTTCACAGTTTATTTTATACGGTTTGGATACATCTCCTTTCAGAGATGACAGAATTCATCTTTTCCAGAAGTCTCTTACTTACACAAAAGCTTTTTTCCCAAGAGTCACTCAAATTATAACTACTGATAAATAATCCTCTATGCTTCTTGTGTCAGATTCCCTCCAATATCCTTTTGTCTTTAAAGCTTTATATTCCTTCTGTTTTTTTTCCTTTTTAAGGATATCCAATATACTCCCTCATACAATGGCCACCTTTGATATTACAAGACAATTGTGTAGAGGTGATCTTATTTTTTCTCCAGATACCATTACTGTCCTCATAAAATGGTCTAAGACTCTTCAAAATAGAACTGATACAACTACCATCTGTATTCCTGCATTAGGTACATCTCCCCTGTGTCCCTACAGGGCCATGGCTTTAATGTTTAAAACAATTACCTGGGGATTCAAATGACCCCCTTTTTAGAATACCCAAGGCCAATGGCTTGGTCCCTTTAACGGATTCTGTGGCCAGAAAACATTTAAAGTTAGTTTCCCAACTACTTCAGTTACCTTCTCCTCTGACCTTCCATTTATTTCGTAAATCCGGTACTACCTGGGCTTTCCAGCATGGTGTATCCTTACAGCATATCATGTTGCATGGTACCTGGACTTCCAACTGCGTCTGGCGTTATGTATCTACACTTCCCCAACATATTTCACCTGTTGCTGCTACTTTCAGGCAACACCTACATGTATAGTTTCTTTGGCTGTTTGGGGCTTTTCTTCTGAGAATTTCATATCTTTTGGCCGCACAGCTTATCATTTACCCCCTTTGGCTGGGGATATATTTCTTTTCCTTAGTAGTTTTCAAAATTCTAAATTGGCTAAAAGTACTAGCTATTTCAGTGGTGTAGATACTCAAACTTTAATAATACTCACCCATGGGCTTCTTTATCCCTTGGATTCTTCTTGTGGCTTCCGGGTCTTCGACCCCTTATCAATTTCAAAATTTGACCCCTGTTTGACCCATGGGTAGTTTGTCCAGGGCTGTCCCTGGTTATTATGCAGCAAATTATATTACTACATTATGTTATAAATCATTATCATAATGTTATCTTACATGTTATCACTTATCAACTAGTCACTAAAAGGATTTTAGATGTTATATGTATGATTGTTGTATAATAGTAATAAAAAATATATAATCCCATTCTGGGTATTTCCTTATGGCTTCCCCAGGGCAATGTTCGGGCTGGCATTTGGGTACCAGTTAGATCATTGCTTGGGGATGACCTTAATTTCTAAAATGAATCTTTAGTATATATCCTGGCCACTTGTGTGGCGACTTTTGATTGGCCCTTCTATTAATGACAAAAATTTACACTCTTCACTCTGCCATTTGCCCTGCAGACACAGAAGGGGTCACATCTATGAATTTTTCACCCAACCCTGTATCCCACCGTTTGGGGTTTTTCTGTCCAGTTGTTGCTTTGTTTTTTTTCTGTTGCAGGTGTTATGCGCCATGTGGTGGAATGTGTGATGGAATGGTTGCTACATGTGGTGTGTTGGAATTATATTTGCTTGGTGATATTGGCGATGTTTTGGTGTTATGTCGACCAGGAGGACTGTTGCAAGGACTGTTGCCTAAGCCAGTGAAGGAGTTACTCTCATGTTGTACCCTCCTTGTATTCCTCTGAGGAGACTTTTTTTATTAGTGGATTTACAGTCCTCGCCAGTTGGCTTGATGTTGTGCTTTCATTTATATGTATGGAACTGTTCTAGAACTGTACTGTGAACTGTACCATCATCACTAACATAAAGGCATTCCGTAGGGTTTTTAGTTATTTTTGAATAGGGTGGGCTGTACTGTTCAGCTCTGTAAGGTGTAGTTGTTATGAGCTAGATGGGATGTAACAGTGGTGGGTACTTGCATACACACATACATATATTTTAATACATTTTATGTTGCGTTTTATTGTGTTTATAATGCTGCTATGTATCTACCTTCATTTTTTATTCCATCTTACTGATAAGCTGTGGGACCAAAGCCCGTAATCTCATATCTTGTATGCTTTATCTGTTAAATTTTCCCTGATCTACAGTCGAATAACTTCTCACATTGAAACTTACAGCCATTTTTCCCTGGGTTTTATAGTTTCTTTTTACTTTCAATTGACCTTTCAGGTTTCACCTTGACCTTTGCCAGTTAATATCCGTTTGATACTGATCCAACTATACCTATTTTTGTTTGGTTACATCTGACCTGCCATTATCCTTTTGGACTAACTTCATATTGTCCTGTCTAACTGTTACATATGTTCATTTATTTGACCTTCCTGTCCTCGTATTTCTGTCTTGTAGGTCATGTATACTTTTACCTATGTCCTGAAAAATTTATCCAAATTTTTCATATCTCTTTCTGAACTTACTTATAATAATTAATCCCAGGGTTGGGCTGGGGCTTTTCTTCTGAGAATTTCTTATATTTTGTCCGCACAGCTTATCATTTGCCCCCTTTGGCTGGGGATATATTTCTTTTCCTTAGTAGTTTTCAAAATTCTAAATTGGCTAAAAGTACTAGCTATTTCAGTGGTGTAGATACTCAAACTTTAATAATACTCACCCATGGGCTTCTTTATCCCTTGGATTCTTCTTGTGGCTTCCGGGTCTTCGACCCCTTATCAATTTCAAAATTTGACCCCTGTTTGACCCATGGGTAGTTTGTCCAGGGTTGTCCCTGGTTATTATGCAGCAAATTATATTACTACATTATAAATCATTATCATAATGTTATCTTACATGTTATCACTTATCATCTAGTCACTAAAAGGATTTTAGATGTTATATGTATGATTGTTGTATAATAATAATAAAAAATATATAATCCCATTCTGGGTATTTCCTTATGGCTTCCCCAATGTGGCTATCATCATTTGACCTAGAAGGAGGGGTCCAATGTCAGATCTGAACACAACAAAAGATTCCCAGCCCATGATTTCCTATGAGTTGGTTTCACACTGCAAACCTCTAGGACCAATAATAAGCAAGTTATAAGCACTTTTAAGTTTGGCTATCCTCGTTTGACCTTGAAGAAGGGGCACAATGTCAGATCTGAACACAACAAAAGATTCCCAGCTCATGATTTCCTATGAGTTGTTTTCACATTGCAAACCTCTAGGACCAATAATAAGCAAGTTATAAGCACTTTTAAGTTTGGCCATCCTCGTTTGACCTTGAAGGAGGGGCACAATGTCAAGTCTGACCACATCAAAAGATTCCCATCCCATGATTTGCCATAAGTTGGTTTCACATTTCAAATAATAAGTGGGTTATAAGCACTTAAGTTTGGCTATCCTCGTTTGACCTTGAAGGAGGTTCCAAGGTCACATCTGACCACATCAAAAGATTTCTAGCCCATGATTTCCTATGAGTTGGTTTCATGTTGCAAACCTCTAGGACAAATAAGAAGTGAGTTATTAGCACTTTTAAGTTTGGCTATCCTCGTTTGACCTTGAAGGAGGTTCCAAGGTCAAATCTGACCACACAAAAAGATTCGCAGCAAATGATTTCCTATAGGTTGGTTTTAAATTGCAAACCTGTAGGACCAATAATAAGGGAGATGTAAGCTTACCCCCTAATGAAGATATCCTGCAAATTTGGTGAACCTAGCTGATGTAGTTTTCTAAGAGCATTAACACCGAAAATCTCTACGCACGGCTGTTGCAGCTGCGTAGCAAACGCTAAACCAAAGCATCCACCGGATGCCTCCGGTCAGCGCCAACCAGTCCCGCCAAATGTCAGAAAAAGACCTCCGTCCTGTGCTTGCACCAACAGAACCGGTCGTGTGATGCATTGGCTTGACTTCTTTCCTTCCTGTCTAGACAACGTGACATCAAAGCATCTTTTCTTTTGGCATGTGCATTCAGACACTTTTCTCAAGTTGAAAATAATTTTGTAAAATTCACCAAGAAGACATCTCTTCAAATAGTTTATACCAAGTGTTTCTACGTATATAATGGCCTCACCAAGACAAAAATGTGAAGGTTGTGGCCGTGTTTGACCAGCACAGCAAATGCTCATGGTGTCACGAGAAAGGTTTGGGTAGTCTCCCTGTGTATTAAAGACAGACTGTCAGGTTTGTAACAGTCTTACTAGTGATCAGAAATCCCAGCTAGCAACCCCGTGCACAAAGCTAGAAAGGAAAAGAAAGCGACCAGCCCATCTCCCTCCCCAGTGGATCATGGTTCTGTTCAATATCTAGGACAAGGTTGAGAGCTGTGAAACTGCAGCAAATGTGACCAGTATCAAGATGGAGACAACCCCCTATTAAAGAATCTGCCAAGAGGAAATTGTCTTACAAGTATTCCAGTGCTTCCAGCTCTGCTTGTGATGATATTAAGGGGCTTAACACGAAGTGGTCTGGGAGATTCTCCAGATTAGAGGCCATGCTTCTGGCAAAGCTTTCCAGCAACCCATGGTCAACCACGTTTCAGGTCACAATGCCAGTTTCACCACTGAAGCAGCCAGCTGGTGTTGTCACTTCAGAGACACCTTTTATTCCACCTAGCGGTCTGGCCAGTCAGACCTGTTCAAGCCAGTGTGCTACCGGTACCAGTGAGATGCCAGTATTGCAGTTTACTGGACCGGTCAAACTACTACCCGTCAAAGCCAGCTTGTTGCCACTTTCAGTAAGATGCCAGTGTTTCAGTCTACCAGACCGGTAAGCCAGATGACTTCCAGTCAGACTCCTACTGGCAAGAAGGTCCTTCCCATGACTTCAGTTTGTGGTACTGTTCAACACGATCTTGACTCTGGAACAACAGACCTACTCCACCTCTCCTGTCCACTGTATGGAGGAAGAGGTGAAGGTTTCTGACCACGAGGCTGTTATACCTGGACAGGAACCAGATCAGCAGCTTTCTGAAGAGCAGAAGTACTGGAAAGCTGTTACAGGTGTCCGATCGCTCAAAGGGGTGGCATCAGGTACCAGAATTTAATAGTTCAGCCTCTTGTCAAGATGATAACCCCTTTGCAGGTCCCAGGACCCAGCCAACTGGCAAAATATCAGTGAAACTTCCATCAGATGACTAGCTCTGCCGTAAAATGGAAAAGCTGAACCTTACTTTGACAAAAGGCTACGCTACACATAGTTCTGATACCAGTGGACTGTGCAGGGACCAGTTTATCAAGGTTCATCGTACTCAGAAGTGGTATGATGTGTATTCAGAAAAGAAAGACTTTTCCTGGTCAAAATGAACCAGTAGTTCTTTCACCAGATTTGCTAGATAGTCCCTATCTTCTAGATCACCGGCTTCCCGGCCTGTAGCACAGGAAACCCTGAGAAGATGGGAGAGGTCTGCCAGGGACTCAACATTCATTAGTAACCAAGCAGCAGGGTTTAGTTGCTGTTTAACCAAGGTCCAGGATAGCATGGCCACCCAAGTTCAGATCATTCAGGATGACAAATCCAAGGGGAAGTCGGCCATTAGAACACGGCAAGCAACTGACGAATTGGCATACTTTATGACTTTCAATCCAAGTATCACACAGGCAATGCCAGAACTATGCAGGACCTGTCAGAAATTATATTTATTAACGTGGCTAATCTCACTCTGGTCCGACTTGATAGCTACCTGATTATTTGAAGGCAGGGGTAAAACATGATACACTGGCTGCTCTCTGAAACTCACCCCTTCATATGATCTCTCTGTGTCCAGACAATGTTATCACGAAAGCAGAGGAGGATATAGCTCACCGTGATGATTATGTCCACCTCACTGGGGGAAGGACATATTATTTTTGCTTTTTTCGGCGTCCAGCGTCACATTGGTTTCCGGTCATTTCAAGGAAAAGTATTTATCCTATCTTTACCAAATTTGGTATGGATGTTTATTGGGTTAATAGCTTGCATAGGATTGCTTTTGGTGAAGATAGCTCTATAGCTAACTGAGTAATAGCTACTTTTGTGTACTTTTTTTGTTTCCGGGCATTTTAAGGAAAAATATTTGATATATCTGTACCAAATTTGGTATGAGCAATAGTTAGGTCAATAGCTTGCTTGGGATTGCTTTTAGTGATAATAGGTATATAACAGACTGAGTAATAACTACTTAGCTACTTTGAGTAGCTTTTTTATTTTAAGCATTTTAAAGGAAAAGTATTTCACATATGTTCGAAAAATTTGGGATGGAGGATTATTGGATCAGTAGCTTGCTTGGGATTGCTTTTGGTGATAATACCTTTATAGCTAACTGAGTAATAGCTACTTAGCTACTTTTGTGTACTCTTTTTGTTTCCGGGCATTTTAAGGAAAAATATTTGATATATCTGTACCAAATTGGTATGAGCAATAGTTAGGTCAATAGCTTGCTTGGGATTGCTTTTAGTGATAATAGCTATATAACAGACCGAGTAATAACTACTTAGCTACTTGGAGTAGCTTTTTTATTTTAAGCATTTTAAAGGAAAAGTATTTCATCTATGTTCACAAAATTTGGGATGGAGGATTATTGGATCAGTAGCTTGCTTGGGATTGCTTTTGGTGATAATACCTATATAGCTAACTGAGTAATAGCTACTGTGCTATATAGCTGTTATACTATTTTTGTTGTCTTTTTTTCTGGACATTTTAATGAAACAATGTTTTCTATCTTCACAAAAATTTATGTGAAGGATAATTGGGTCATTAGTATGGCCAGGATAGCTTTTGGTCGATGATAGCTTTGTAGCTATCTGAGTAATAGCTGCTTTGCTAGTTTGAACCTACTCTGAATTGCAAATTTGGTGTGAAGGTTTGTTTGCTTGCTTGTTATTATTGTTGATGGTAATAGCTTTAACCTCCTGAGTAATAGAATAATAGCTACATAGCAAAAAAGATAAATATGTCTATCTCCTAAACCGTGCGAGATAGAGAAATTTTGTCGAAATTTTCGACCCACAGGGTATCTAAGCAATGTATTCTTGGCAATTTACAAAAAAAATTCCTCTCCCCAAAAATGGCGGCCATTTTGAATTTTTGCCAAAAATGGAAAAACACAAATTTGCTTCTATCTCCTTAACCGTGTGAGATATAACGATTTCGTCGAAATTTTTTACCCACAGGGTATCTCAGCAAACCACTCCTTGTAATTTTCAAAAAAATTTCCTCTACCTAAAAATGACGGCCATTTTGAATTTTCGAATTTTTACCCAAAATGCCAAAACACAAATTTGCTTATATCTCCTTAACCGTGCAATTTTGTCGAAATTTTCGACCCACAGGGTATCTCAGCAATCTACTCTTGCCAATTTTCAAAAGATTTTCCTCTCCCCCAAAATGACAGCCATTTTGAATCTTTGAATTTTCGCCGAAAATGGAAAAACACAAATTGGCTTCTATCTCCTTAACTGTGTGAGATAGAGGGATTTCGTTGAAATTTTCAAACTCCAGGGTGTCCAGAGTGTACTGGTGATTTTTCACAAAAATCACTTTCCTGCCATTTTTGGCGGCCATCTTGAATTTCTGCGTAAAACGCAAAAATGCATTTATCTTTGAAACGGTGCGAAATAGAGCGATTTTGATTAAATTTTTAACCCACAGGGTATCTGTAGAGTGTACTGGCGACATTTCACAAAAAACGCTTTGTCGCCAATTTCTGCGAAAATGCAAAAACGCATTATCTTGAGAACGAGATTTTGGCTGCCATCTTGAATTTTGGCGGAAAATGAAAATGTCATTTATCTCAAAAGCCCTTAGAGATAAAGTGATTTTGAGCAATGTTTGACCCTTTGGGTACCAGAGACCTTAGATATAGTTGAATTTCCAGAATTTTGTCCACCATCTTGAATTTTGGTGGAAATTGGAAATGTCGTTTATCTCGAAAACCGTAAGGGATAGAGCAATTTCAAGCTAATTTTTGACCATTTAGGTATTAGAGATCTTTGGTATATTGCCTCAGCAAAATGTCAAATTTCTAAAATTTCATCCACTGTCTTCAATTTTATCAGAAATCAAAAATGTTGGTTATCTCAGAAACCTTTAGAGACAGAGTGATTTTGAGCAAATTTTGAACCAGTACAAAAAGGCATGAAGCTGAAATCATTTACATGTATACTAATAAATATTTAAGTATCATTGATACATTTTACAAATGAAACAGGGTCTTGTAAGACTACTGTACAATTGTTGCAGAACGTTCATGGGGTGGACATTACACATGATAATGTGTGTTCTATGCTATCCTGTTTCCTTTCATATGTTGCAGCTACTCTAAACAGGATGTCCTATTTCTAGTTAACATCTCTCTTGTAACTCACATAAGAAATTCAGTCAGTACCACCCATATCCTTGGTCTATTAAGCAAGCACTGGACACCAGCTGGAAATCCACTCCACCAGCATGGAAAACGCTAGGCCATCATGGTTACAGCAAACAAGGTCGGGACAAAGCCTCCAACTATTTACAGTGAATGGCAAAGAGTCCAAGTTCTTATAAATGATAACTAGAAATAGGACGCCCTGTTGATAGTAGCTGTGACATATGAATAGAAACAGGATAGCATAGAACACACATTATCATGTGTAATGTCCACCCCATGAACGTTCTGCAACAATTGTACAGTAGTCTTACAAGACCCTGTTTCATTTGTAAAATATATCAATGATGCTTAAATATTTATTAGTGTACATGTAAATTATTTCAGCTTCATGCCTTTTTGTATTGGTTGGGTCAAAAATTTTGACGAAATCACTCTATCTTGCACAGTTAAGGAGATAGAAGCAAATTTCTGTTTTTCTATTTTTGGCAAAAATTCAAAATGGTCGCCATTTTTGGGAAGAGGAAAATTTTTTGAAAATTGCCAAGAGTACATTTCTTAGATACCCTATGGGTCGAAAATTTCAACGAAATAACTCTATTTTGCACAGTTAAGGAGATAGAATCAATTTTGTGTTTTGCCATTTTGGGCAAAAATTCGAAAATTCAAAATGGCCGCCATATGTGGGAAGGGGAAATTTTTTTGAAAATTGCAAAGACTACATTTCTTAGATACCCTAAGGGTCAAAAATTTTGACGAAATCGCTCTATCTCGCATGGTTAAGGAGATAGAATCAATTTTGTGTTTTGCCATTTTTGGGAAAAATTCGAAAATTCAAAATGAGCGCCATTTTTGGGGAGGGGAAATTTTTTTGAAATTGCCAAAAGTATATTGCTCGGATACCCTGTGGGTCGAAAATTTTGACGAAATCGCTCTATCTCACACGGTTAAGGAGATAGTTCGGGACCACATGAGGGTGTGGGCAAGGTCAGTTCTGAAGAAGTTGGTTACTACTTTAATCATGTTGTTTGGTTACTACTTTAAATTATTTTACTTTGTATCAATACTTATGTGACTGCTTCTGATTGGACAGCCTTTGGTCCTCGTCTGTAAACCCCTGTCATTCTTCCATTTTGAAGTTGGAGGCACATGGGCACACAGCAAGAAAAATTTTGAAACAAAAAATTTCAACTTCAAGTGCAACTGCAGAACTGTTTTTACGTCTAAGTGGTTTTATACTGAGTGTTTTATATTTTACTATTTTATCTTTTATATTGTGTTGTGTACAATGGCAGAGGCTGACAACGGCATTATAACTTGCGTTCTGGTAATACTGTACAACTCCCAGTACAGATTCACATATCCAATGATTCCGAATTTTTGACACAAATTTCACAGAATCACCATAATTCAGATTCTGATGATTCGGCAGACTCTGAATTAGATTGCAGTGCGGTTGTTGAGAATTCTGACACGGAACATACTACCGGCACAGAAAGTAAACAAAGTACTTCCAGTACACCAAGTACTTCGCTTGCTGGGAATGCTTTGTCGGATGCTGCCACTCAACAGGCAATAAACGTTCAAATTTTAGCACAGCTTTCATCTATCAGTGATAGATTAAATGTACTTGAGAGTAAGAAAGTCAAAAAACATTCGGATCCGAAAAAAATCAAGGGAGTTTCCAAAAGTAAAACCAGCACTCGAGTTACCCCGGTCACACTGCCACAGAATCAGTGCCCTACCCCCGGCATGCCAAGTTTACAGTCTATTAGACAAGATGCATTCATTCAAAGCCAAGTGGACCAGAGATTGAGAGATTTAGCTCAAAATACTACTGCAGGTACAAAGTTAAAATCCCTTAGAGGGGGACCTGTGGAGGTCTTGGTTTCGAACCGGGTCAAATGGCCACAAGAATTTGTACTTTCTGGTTTCAAAAAAGAATGAATCCAGTATGACCAATTGTCGGTAGTCCAATGGGTGGCTGGTTTCTGCCGGATCCTAAGAGAAGATCAAGATCCCCAAGTCAAGGAGCATATGCTCGATTATCTAATAGCTCTTATGGAGGATGCCAATGACTTCTCTTGGGATGCGGCACGGGCCAGCCATGCAGTCCTGCTTTGTAGAATGGAGCAAGGGGAAGTAAAAAATTATACTAAAACTGAGAAGTTGGACAGGATAAGGCGAGCCAATGCTCAACGACATGTAGCTAACACTTCTGAAGAAGTGTCAAATTTTCAAAAGAAAACCAAGAATAAGGTACTTACTTGCTCATATTACAATCAGGGGACATGTATCCACCAAAAATCACATGACGCAAAAGGTGTCACCTATAGACACATCTGTGCTTATTGTTTTCAACAGTTTGGCAAAACATATTCGCATTCGGAACAAAATTGTAGGAGTAAGACAAAGAAAATGACAAAAAACGAGTAAGCCAGGGTGGGTTCGAACCTACTCCCACCCGATCGTTTTCTACCAAGAGTTATTTTAGCACACAGCTGTATTCTGCCAAGTCAGAATCATATGCATCTAAAGATCAAGCAATACGTTGGTTTCAACAAGCCAGAGCTTTTGATACAGTTAAACCTAATAAGTCTTATGCTCAAGCATTACTTTGCAATGTAGATAGCAATGTGCTTTCTTACCCGAGGGTTGAGAGGAATCTTGGGGCTACTGATAACATGAAGCTAGGTATAGCAGGCAATAACCAAGGTTATAGCAGTGCTCATACAGTAGCTAAGATCCATAAAGTTCCCTATGTTAAGTTGTCCAGCAAAGCTCAGTCACAGCCCTCCAGTAAGCTGATATGCAAAAAACAAAATAATACTATTGCAAAAAATTTTCAACAAACTTGGGGTAGTGGCAGTGTGACCGAGGTGGTTACTAAAAAGCCGGAAATACTGTCAAACGACAGGTTCCACGTATTACAGCAGTTACATGCTGATGACTTATGTATGATAGATACAGACACAAAAAACAGCATGGAAAACATGTTAGGTTGCAGTAATCAGCCAACATTGGCTAAGCAGGTCAAAAACCATTTGGTGGGGAAAAAAACAAAAATGGGACTTTTGATGGGGAATCTAGAAATATATGCAACAACATAGTCAACCTTAAGGTCGCAACTGCCAATCAAAGTACACCCAAAGATTGTCTCAGTATGCACCCGTCTATTAGACCACATGTGCAAAACAGAAACTCAGAACCTCAATACTTTAACTCCAGTAAGGAGTGTGCTTTTAATGCCGAGTATGATGCACCATATGACCATATGTTACATCTGATTAATTCTCAGAAAAATACCAAACACTTTGGTTTCTCCCCAAAATCTGCTTTAAAAATCTATGAGAGACAGCCAGTACAATGGCATCAGGTACCTGATATATTGCAGGCCCATAGGTTAATAAAAGATAGCAACCTACCAAATTTCTTACATTGTCATATACCTGTTCAATCTGGACTTAATATCAAAGCCTGGAGAAGTTACCTTCAAAATTATTGGGACCAGCAATTATGTGATTTGCTTGAGTTTGGTTTTCCTCTAGAATTTGATAGAACTTGTCACTTACACTCTACTGAAGAAAATCATGCTTCCGCTATTGAAAATATGCAGGATATTGGTACATTTTTACAAGAAGAGAGGCAATATGAAGCCATTTTAGGCCCTTTTGACACAAAACCTATAGATATGCATGTATTTCCATTGCTAGTTAGAGAAAAACAGAATTCTACCAGCAAAAGAACCATTATGGACTTAAGCTGGCCAAAAGGAGCTTCTGTTAACAATGGAGTGGCTAAAGATACATACTTGGGTACCCCTTATGAATTGAATTATCCCTCTGATGACTCCATAACGAATTCATTGCGAAATTTGGGGCCTTCAGCACAAATCTACAAAATTGATATCAGTAGAGCCTTTAGACAAATAAAAATTGATCCTGGTGATATAGATCTATTAGGTATCAAGTTCCAAGACCAGTATTTTCTTGATAGATCGGTAGCTTTCGGATTTTGTCATGGTTCGTTAATTTTTCAGAGATGTACAGATGCCATTCGTTACATCATGGCCCAGCATGGCTTCCCATTATTGTACAATTATATAGATGATCTAATATATACTGGTCTTCCTTCCCAAATCAACGAATCTTTCATAATTCTGAAGAAATTGTTGGGGGAGCTGGGATTAGAGATTAGTAACAAAAAATTGGTTCCAACTGCCACTTCAGTTACTTGCTTAGGTATACTGGTAGATTCGGGGCAAAAAACCATCTCCATTCCAAGCGAAAAATTGGCTGAAATTGTTCAGCTATGTGCAGACTGGGGTTCCAAGACCTATTGTAGCAAAAAGGACCTTCAATCTCTCTTGGGGTCTCTTCTTTATGTTTCTAGATGTGTAAAACATTCCAGATTTTTTCTTAACAGAATGCTGCAACTATTAAGAGATAATGTGGATACAAGGAAAATACTAATCACTGCTGAATTGAAACATGACCTAGCTTGGTTTAATTCTTTCCTTCCTCATTATAATGGTGTTACTTATTATGACCAATCTTATTGTCATTCAGAAGTACATCTGGATGCCTGTCTTACTGGCTTGGGGGGTGCCCATGGCAATATGGTGTATGCTTTACCCATCCCTAAAGGCTATCTTCACTATAACATTGCTCATTTAGAGATATTAAACATAATAGTAGCACTGAAAGGTTGGGCTACTCACTGGGCAAATAGACGAGTACGTATCCATTGCGATAACATGACAGTGGTAGAGGTTTTGAACTCTGGCAGGGCTAGCCCTACCTTAGCTTTGATTGCCAGAAATATTTGGCTTATTTGTGCAATTTTTCATATAGAGATAGTAGTTGTACATATTCCAGGCCAGAGCAATGTTTTGGCAGATCTCCTTTCCAGGTGGCAATTTACTGCTGATAACTGTACACAGCTTGACCACATATTGCCTGATTACAGCTGCATTCCCACGCATTTAGATTTAACATTGTTGAACTAGACAAAAGGTTTTTGTACACAAAAACAAAGCGTCCCTACAGCTTGTAAGTTTTATATAAAATGCTAAAGGATCAATGTGAAGAGGTAAATGTTATTGGTGAAGAGAAATTCTCCTGAAAGGACCATGTTAGGGTCACAAGAGTGACCTTAAAATGAAAAAAAGCAATCAGTGCCTGTGAACGGGTTCTGTATCAGGTGACCGTGTGTTTTCAGCTGCAAAGTAGAAGTAAAAGCATAAAAGGACACAGAAGTTGTGCCCTGGAAATGGTAATCAGAAGTAAAGTACAAAGTTAACTGTTACAGTAAAAAAAGTAGGTGAAAAACACATTTAAAGAAAATACTGTAAAATTAATGTAATATTTTTGAGGTACAAGCGATTTACTCAACAGTGGAAACTTGAAGTAGTTATTCCTCAGTTATGCAATGAGCTACAGGTCTGAAAATTAAACTATCTTATAGCTGACAAAGAAAGTAGGTGAATAACATATTTAAAGAAAATGCTGTAAATGAAATAGTTTTCAAGTTACACGTGATTTACTCATTACGGAAGCTACTGAAAGGTCACAAAGTAGCTATTACTAACTTAGCTATTGGGAAAGGTTTCCAAGTTACTCACAATATTGTAGCTATGGATAAAGTAGTCTGCAAAATTCACAATGTTATAGCTGATGCAAAAGTAGATGAATAACAAATTTACAGAAAAAACTCTAAATGTAATAGTTATCAAAATACAACCGATTTACTCAACAGTGAGAAAATGAAGGTAGCTTTTGCTCAGCTATGCAATGAGCTACAGGTCTGCAATATTACTATGCTGTAGCTCATCCAAAAGTAGGTGAATAACATATTTAAACACAATTCTCTAACAACAATAGTTTTCAAGTTACAAGTGATTTATGCAACAGTGAAAACCTGAAAGTAAATATTGCTCAGCTATGCAACGAGCTACAGGCCTGCAATTTTACTATATTATAGCTCACCCAAAAATAGTTTAATAACATATTTATAAAAAATTCTCTAAATGCAATAGTTTTCAATTTACAAGTAATTTTACTAACTATGGAAGCTACTGAAAAGTCAGGAAGTAGCTTTTACTCACTTAGCTATTGGGAAAGGTTTCCAAGTTACCTTGTTGCAGCTATGGATAAAGTAGCTGAGTAACATACTTTAACAAAATACTCTAAATGCAATACCTTTTTAGTTATAATTGATTTAGTGCACGATTTCATGAATTTTAATGTCTTAAAAGTTATGTTAAAATTCATTAAAAAAATAGACCAAGGACGCATTTGATGTATCCAATGGAAAAGGACAACTAACATGGTTTTGCAGATAAACAGCATTTTTCAATAATAAGCAAGTTATAAGCACTTTTAAGTTTGCCTACCCTCATTTGACCTTGAAGGAGGGGCCTGATTAGGGGTACACGGTTATAAGTAGAGAATTTTTGCTGGACATCTGTTAGCCTTCTCCTGATTGTTGAAGTGTACCACTTCCTCAGATGTCCCTTGGTCAAACTCCTTTATGTTATGTGTTAAGCAGCTACTTCACTAGCTCTCAGAATTTCAACTGCTTCATTCAGATTGACTTTTTTACCTTCTCTCTAAACATCCATGCTCTTATAGCTTTGTCTTTCGTCCCAAGAACGACACAGTCTCTTAACAAACTGTCAGTCATTGCTTCAAAGTTGCAAGACTTTGAAAAGAGTCTTGGTCTGTTAACCCACTGATCCACATTTTCATTGGGTCCTTCATCACATGAACAGAACATATACAATCCGTAAATCTAATTTTGGGTTGGTTTGAAATAACTTTCCAGTGCCTTTCTACACTTTGCTGGATCTTTGCAGTTTTCATCTGTTATCTCATGATTTCTTAAGAATCTAAAACAATCTCTACCCATAACAGATCTTAAAGTTGCAACCCTTACATTCTTTTATTTCTCCCTTAGTCCAGTGGCAATTTCATTATTTTGCCATTCAGCTATGAAAAATGTCCAATTACTAAATAAGTCACCTTTCACCTTCATTGGAGCTGGAAAAGGGATATTAACAAAAGCCATTCAGAATATTTTCAATGTTCTGTGCATTATATGCTGTTATCACTATTTGTATCCTATTATGAGATGTATTCCTCTCTAATAGTCACATACCTGACAACATGTTTATATATTTTTGTAAGAATTGTAAGAGATAGTTACATAGAAGTTATATCTTTCTATTGTATTGTATAATCACAGACACACATATATAAATGTATTTTTGGTCTTGTTCCCAACATTTAACTACTGCTGTTTACCTTTATAAAAGGATCCTACAGTTCAAGAGGAGGTCATTCCCATAAACTGATATACTTGGACTGCATACTCCACTTCATAACTGTCTTAGCCTTTCCCAAAGTCTCTACTTACAACTGTATACCTCTAAACAGGGCCCAAGGCCAAATCTAACCACATCAGAAGATTCCTAACAGATGAACAGACCGATATGCATGCCTTGAACAATTTATCATCCTCAATAGACAAGGTATCTTTTAAATGTAAAAGCATGTCTCTGGGCCTTGTACTTTTGGAGTTGTTCATGAGGATGTGGATGCATACCAGACAATGCAGAGTGATACCATGTCAGCTGACATAGAAACAAAGAAACCATAATTTTTTTGTGCATTACTGATCATCAGAGCTGCTCAGATGGACCACTTAATAACCAATAATAAGATATCATAAACTCATTCATGGGTAAAACCCATGTATGTACACTGCATGACTGAAGTGCTGGAAATTGGAGAATCTGACTTCATCAGTAGACTGCTAGACATTGACAAACAAATGCACTTTCTTTTTTATTTTAAATTATATTTGATTTGATTTTTTTGACATAATTTCCAGCACATTTTTCAGCAAATATTTGAGAACATTATGAAAAATACTTATAATGCAATCAAACTGTTGTGTCTATATTGTACATATAAATGCCTGTGGCAAGGCTAATAAGAGTGCACAAGTTGTTTTTATAAAGTGGGATGAAATGTTACCTGTCCCAGACTTCCTATATTTCAATCTATTCCACTTGTGTACATTGCTGGCTTTAAAGGATGGCATCAGCGTTTTTTACATACCTATTTTTTAAGTGTAAATTTAAGCTTTATATATTATAAATATACTGACAAACTTTTATGTGTCAAAGTTGCCTATATCTGCTGTAATTTGCATTTAAAAGTACAGAAGCACTGCCTTATTTGGAAAGTCACATGTTCCCTCCCGAAAATTGCCGAGTGCACATGAAGTAAAAAAACGTGTGGGTGACGTCATTTGTGTTCACTTGCCTTGGTTTTAGCTTAGAACTGTTCTGATATATACTACATTACATTATCTGTTATAAAATGGAGCATTTCAAGGACATAGTAAAAGTAATAATGTTCTAACTGTAGTTTGAGCCAATAAAACTTACAAAATGTGTGAGTTTATAGAACAAAAGATAAATATAACACAATCCACTATGGGGGTGAACTGCCGACACTAATACTGAGAAGAAGAACTGTTTATATTCTTTGCTGTGAACAGTGTATATTTATAACATTCCCTTCTTTTATCAACTATAAGATGTGAAATGAGATGAGTTTCTGGTAAATGTTTCATGGTGAAAGTATACACTGCAGTATCAAGCAGCTAGCCTTTTTGTGTCTAAAAAGGTATATCAATTCAGAAAAGCTTCAGTTAACATTTGTTTTACTGTATAAAGTGCATCAGACTTTCATCTCTGTGGTGGTGGATTTAAATATATGATACAATTGAATACATGATGATCCCTTGTTGCAATGTGACCTAATAATTATGATAAAAGTGATATAAACACTCAACTTGGAGCCAACTTTTTGAAAATTTACATCTCTCTCCTTTTAGCTATTGATTTGCCTTGACCAAGGTTGTAAAATTGAATAACTGACTATTTTTGAACAGCATCATTATCTAAATTTACTAGCCTCAGTATCTAGATATTAAAATTCAGCTGAGATCATGTACAGATGACCTTTGTGTCTGAGATAAATGTGGATAAATTGAAGAGAAGCGAATAGTATGAGAGAAAAATATAGGTTATGTTTGATCATTTTAAAAAATCAGAAAAAAATCTTTTCTAGTTTCTTTTTGCTACTTATATAATTCTTAATTTTATCCTTCAATAACTATGTACAATTTTCCATTTTAAACTGACAATTGCAAAAATAAATTGAGGAGACAAAAACAGATATACTGTACACATAGCACTGTTTTTATCCCTGCATACACAGCCCATGAACACATATGATGCAAACACACCACGTGACTGGTAAAAAGAGCCGAAGGAGGCAGTTGTAAATTTGAAATTTATCTACTGTTATAAAAGCTTGTTTATTAAGTAAACAGACTACTTTGGGTACTAATAGTACCAGATATATGTTTTAAATAGGCAAGAGTAACATATCCTGCATTTAACTCAGAAGTGAAAAAAACACTGAAGTCATCCTTTAAAAATGAAGCAATTATAATATTGTAGGTCATTGCTTTCATTAACAAAAAATGTGTCCAGTGTATAAATTAACAAATTATGTGAAACCTATATTATCTGTATATAATGTCAGTAACACAGGATATTATTTTTATAATGTACTGTGGCATATTACAGGAAATAAAGTGAATACAATGCAATGTATATTATCATTAGGACTTGTGAAATATTATTTGTATTCATCTTGGGTACATAGATCACCAATATACCATCGGACAATGATATAAACTGGTCTGATATTCAAGAGCTGATTAAATTGGGGAAACAATCCGTGCATCTTAACAAGGCTACATGGTGTTTTCATCCTTGAAGTTTACAACAGTGTCTTTCTCCCAGTGGCAATTCTCATTTAGTGAGTGTTAAAAAAAGGGTTGAATCTACTACAAATCTGTACTAAGGTGGCATGAACCTGAGAAAAAACAACAACACACATCTGCACTGGGCAACAACAAACCAGAAACTGACTGGGTTATCAACATTCCTTATCTCATGTAATCCTTGGTGACTGTTTGGGATGAGTAGAACTGTATATTTTTACAAAACCAGGTTGCAAAGTAAATACACTTGTGAGAGATATGAAGGCCAACTGTGAAACATTTCAAAAACATGAAAAAACAACTTCCATGTGATTGTAAGATGTGTCAGTAGAATAACATGTGTACCTTGTCTTTAGTCATTTACACAGAAGATATGACTTGCTATACCTGAATTTATAACACAACTTATCTGTAGGTAAGTAATATAGGATATTAGCAGTATTAATTTTAGGAAAGCAAAAAGATTTCCTATAGGTTGGTTTCACACCCAAAACCTCTAGGACCAATAATAAGCCAGTTATAAGCACTTCTAAGTTTGGCTATCACCGTTTGACCTTGAAGGAGGAGCCAAAGGTCAAATCCCACCACACCAGAAGATTCCCAGCCCATGATTTCCTACATGTTGGTTTACCATCCCAAACCTCTAGGACCAATAATAAGCGAGTTATAAGCACTTCTAAGTTTGGCTATGCTCGTTTGACCTTGAACAAGGGGCCCAAGGTCAAATCTAACCACACCAGAAGATTCCCAGCACATGATTTCCTATATGTTGGTATACCATCCTCATTTGACCTTGACGGAAAGGCCCAAGGTCAAATCCCTCCACACCAGAAGATTCCCAGCCCATGATTTCCTACATGTTCGTTTACCATCCCAAAACTCTAGGACCAATAATAAGCAAGTTATAAGCACTTCTAAGTTTGGCTATGCTCGTTTGACCTTGAACAAGGGGCCCAAGGTCAAATCTAACCACACCAGAAGATTCCCAGCACATGATTTCCTATATGTTGGTATACCATCCCAAACCTCTAGGACCAATAATAAGCGAGTTATAAGCACTTCCCAAAACTCTAGGACCAATAATAAGCGAGTTATAAGCACTTTTAGGTTTGGCTAGCCTCGTTTGACCTTGAACGAGGGGCCCAAGGTCAAATCCGACAACACCCGAAGATTCCCAGCCCATGATTTCCCATATGTTGGTTTACCATCCCAAACCTCTAGGACCAATAATAAGTGAGTTATAAGCACTTTTATGTTTGGCTATGCTCATTTCACCTTGAAGAAGAGGCCCAAGGTCAAGTCTGACCACACAAAAAGATTCCCAGCCCATGATTTCCTACATGTTGGTATACCATCCCAAAACTCTAGGACCAATAATAAGCGAGTTATAAGCACTTTTAAGTTTGGCTATCCTTGTTTGACCTTGAACGAGGGGCCCAAGGTCAAATCCGACCACACCAGAAGATTGCCAGCACATGATTTCCTATATGTTGGTTTACCATCCCAAACCTGTAGGACCAATAATAAGCGAGTTATAAGCACTTTTATGTTTGGCTATGCTAGTTTGACCTTGAAGAAGAGGCCCAAGGTCAAATCTGACCACACAAAAAAATTCCCAGCCCATGATTTCCTATATATGTTGGTTTACCATTCTAAACCTGCATGACCAATAATAAGCGAGTTATAAGCACTTTTAGGTTTGGCTATCCTCGTTTGACCTTGAATGAGGGGCCCAAACTCAAATCTGACCACACCAGAAGATTCCCAGCCCATGATTTCCTATATGTTGGTATACCATCCCAAACCTATAGGACCAATAATAAGCGAGTTATAAGCACTTTTATGTTTGGCTATGCTCGTTTGACCTTGAAGAAGAGGTGCAAGGTCAAATCTGACCACACCAAAAGATTCCCAGCCTATGATTTCCTATATGTTGGTTTACCATACCAAACCTCTAAGGCCAATAAAAAGCGAGTTATAAGCACTTTTAAGTTTGGCTATGCTCGTTTGACCTTGAAGGAGAGGCCCAAGGTCAAATCTGACCACACCAAAAGATTCCCAGCCCATGATTTCCTACAGGTTGGTTTACCATCCCAAACCTGTAGGACCAATAATAAGCGAGTTATAAGCACTTTTATGTTTGGCTAGCCTCGTTTGACCTTGAACTAGGGGCCCAAGGTCAAATCCGACCACACCAGAAGATTCCCAGCACATGATTTCCTATATGTTGGTCAAATCCGACCACACCAAAAGATTCCCAGCACATGATTTCCTATATGTTGGTATACCATCCCAAAGCTCTAGGACCAATAATAAGCGAGTTATAAGCACTTTTATGTTTGGCTATGCTAGTTTGACCTTGAAGAAGAGGCCCAAGGTCAAATCTGACCACACCAAAAGATTCCCAGCCCATGATTTCCTATATGTTGGTTTACCATTCCAAACCTGTATGACCAATAATAAGCGAGTTATAAGCACTTTTAGGTTTGGCTAGCCTCGTTTGACGTTGAACGAGGGGCCCAAGGTCAAATCCGACCACACCAGAAGATTCTCAGCACATGATTTCCTATATGTTGGTTTACCATCCCAAACCTCTAGGACCAATAATAAGCGAGTTATAAGCACTTTTATGTTTGGCTATGCTAGTTTGACCTTGAAGAAGAGGCCCAAGGTCAAATCTGACCACACCAAAAGATTCCCAGCCCATGATTTCCTATATGTTGGTTTACCATTCCAAACCTGTATGACCAATAATAAGCGAGTTATAAGCACTTTTAAGTTTGGCTATGCTCATTTGACCTTGAAGGAGAGGCCCAAGGTCAAATCCAACCACACCAAAAGATTCCCAGCCCACGATTTCCTATATGTTGGTATACCATCCCAAACCTCTAGGACCAATAATAAGCGAGTTATAAGCACTTTTAGGTTTGGCTATCCTCGTTTGACCTTGAACGAGGGGCCCAAGGTCAAATCTGACCACACCAGAAGATTCCCAGCCCATGATTTCCTATATTTTGGTATACCATCCCAAACCTCTAGGACCAATAATAAGCGAGTTATAAGCACTTCGAAGTTTGGCTATCCTCGTTTGACCTTGACGGAAAGGCCCAAGGTCAAATCCCTCCACACCAGAAGATTCCCAGCCCATGATTTCCTACATGTTCGTTTACCATCCCAAAACTCTAGGACCAATAATAAGCAAGTTATAAGCACTTCTAAGTTTGGCTATGCTCGTTTGACCTTGAACGAGGGGCCCAAGGTCAAACCAGAAGATTCCCAGCACATGATTTCCTATATGTTGGTATACCATCCCAAACCTCTAGGACCAATAATAAGCGAGTTATAAGCACTTTTAGGTTTGGCTATCCTCGTTTAACCTTGAACGAGGGGCCCAAGTTCAAATGCGACCACACCCGAAGATTCCCAGCCCATGATTTCCTATATGTTGGTTTACCATCCCAAACATCTAGGACCAATAATAAGTGAGTTATAAGTACTTTTATGTTTGGCTATGCTAGTTTGACCTTGAAGAAGAGGCCCAAGGTCAAATCTGACCACACAAAAAGATTCCCAGCCCATGATTTCCTACATGTTGGTATACCATCCCAAAACTCTAGGAGCAATAATAAGCGAGTTATAAGCACTTTTAAGTTTGGCTATCTTCGTTTGACCTTGAACGAGGGGCCCAAGGTCAAATCCGACCACACCAGAAGATTCCCAGCACATGAGTTCCTATATGTTGGTTTACCATCCCAAACCTGTAGGACCAATAATAAGCGAGTTATAAGCACTTTTATGTTTGGCTATGCTAGTTTGACCTTGAAGAAGAGGCCCAAGGTCAAATCTGACCACACCAAAAGATTCCCAGCCCATGATTTCCTATAATAAGCGAGTTATAAGCACTTCTAAGTTTGGCTATGCTCGTTTGACCTTGAAGGAGAGGCCCAAGCTCAAATCCAACCACACCAAAAGATTCCTAGCCCACGATTTCCTATATGTTGGTATACCATCCCAAACCTCTAGGACCAATAATAAGCGAGTTATAAGCACTTTTAGGTTTGGCTAATCTCGTTTGACCTTGAAGAAGAGGCCCAAGGTCAAATCCCACCACACCAAAAGATTCCCAGCACATGATTTCCTACATGTTCGTTTACCATCCCAAAACTCTAGGACCAATAATAAGCAAGTTATAAGCACTTCTAAGTTTGGCTATGCTCGTTTGACCTTGAACAAGGGGCCCAAGGTCAAATCTAACCACACCAGAAGATTCCCAGCACATGATTTCCTATATGTTGGTATACCATCCCAAACCTCTAGGACCAATAATAAGCGAGTTATAAGCACTTCCCAAAACTCTAGGACCAATAATAAGCGAGTTATAAGCACTTTTAGGTTTGGCTATCCTTGTTTGACCTTGAACGATG
Organism: Sabellastarte sp. h YS-2021; assembly: GCA_964017235.1. Taxonomy (NCBI): domain Eukaryota; kingdom Metazoa; phylum Annelida; class Polychaeta; order Sabellida; family Sabellidae; genus Sabellastarte; species Sabellastarte sp. h YS-2021. The sequence goes on from OZ024928.1 coordinate 148,306,162, forward strand.
GGCCCAAGGTCAAATCCGACAACACCAAAAGATTCCCAGCCCATGATTTCCTATATGTTGGTTTACCATCCCAAACCTCTAGGACCAATAATAAGTGAGTTATAAGCACTTTTATGTTTGGCTATTCTCGTTTCACCTTGAAGAAGAGGCCCAAGGTCAAATCTGACCACACAAAAAGATTCCCAGCCCATGATTTCCTACATGTTGGTATACCATCCCAAAACTCTAGGAGCAATAATAAGCGAGTTATAAGCACTTTTAAGTTTGGCTATCCTCGTTTGCCCTTGAACGAGGGGCCCAAGGTCAAATCCAACCACACCAGAAGATTCCCAGCACATGATTTCCTATATGTTGGTTTACCATCCCAAACCTATAGGACCAATAATAAGCGAGTTATAAGCACTTTTATGTTTGGCTATGCTAGTTTGACCTTGAAGAAGAGGCCCAAGGTCAAATCTGACCACACCAAAAGATTCCCAGCCCATGATTTCCTATATATGTTGGTTTACCATTCCAAACCTGTATGACCAGTAATAAGCGAGTTATAAGCACTTTTAGGTTTGGCTATCCTCGTTTGACCTTGAACGAGGGGCCCAAACTCAAATCTGACAACACCAGAAGATTCCCAGCCCATGATTTCCTATGTGTTGGTATACCATCCCAAACCTCTAGGACCAATAATAAGCAAGTTATAAGGACTTTTATGTTTGGCTATGCTCGTTTGACCTTGAAGAAGAGGCCCAAGGTCAAATCCCACCACACCAAAAGATTCCCAGCACATGATTTCCTACATGTTGGTTTACCATCCCAAACCTCTAGGATCCATAATAAGCGAGTTATAAGCACTTTTATGTTTGGCTATGCTCGTTTGACCTTGAAGAAGAGGTGCAGGGTCAAATCTGACCACACCAAAAGATTCCCAGCCTATGATTTCCTATATGTTGGTTTACCATTCCAAACCTTTAGGGCCAATAAAAAGCGAGTTATAAGCACTTTTAAGTTTGGCTATGCTCGTTTGACCTTGAAGGAGAGGCCCAAGGTCAAATTCCACCACACCAAAAGATTCCCAGCCCATGATTTCCTACAGGTTGGTTTACCATCCCAAACATGTAGGACCAATAATAAGCGAGTTATAAGCACTTCTAAGTTTGGCTATGCTTGCTTTACCTTGAAGGAGAGGCCCAAGGTCAAATCCGACCACACAAAAAGATTCCTAGCCCATGATTTCCTATATGTTGGTATACCATCCCAAAACTCTAGGACTAATAATAAGCGAGTTATAAGCACTTTTAAGTTTGGCTAGCCTCATTTGACCTTGAACGAGGGCCCAAGGTCAAATCCGACCACACCTCAAGATTCCCAGCCCATGATTTCCTATATGTTGGTTTACCATCCCAAACCTCTAGGACCAATAATAAGCGAGTTATAAGCACTTTTATGTTTGGCTATGCTAGTCTGACCTTGAAGAAGAGGCCCAAGGTCAAATCTGACCACACCAAAAGATTCCCAGCCCATGATTTCCTATATGTTGGTTTACCATTCCAAACCTGTATGACCAATAATAAGCGAGTTATAAGCACTTTTAAGTTTGGCTACGCTCGTTTGACCTTGAAGGACAGACCCAAGGTCAAATCCGACCACACCAGAAGATTCCCAGCCCATGATTTCCTATATGTCTGTTTACCATCCCAAACCTCTAGGACCAATAATAAGCGAGTTATAAGCACTTTTATGTTTGGCTAGCCTCGTTTGACCTTGAACGAGGGGCTCAAGGTCAAATCCGACCACACCAGAAGATTCCCAGCCCATGATTTCCTATATGTTGGTTACCATCCCAAACCTCTAGGACCAATAATAAGTGAGTTATAAGCACTTTTATGTTTGGCTATTCTCGTTTCACCTTGAAGAAGAGGCCCAAGGTCAAATCTGACCACACAAAAAGATTCCCAGCCCATGATTTCCTACATGTTGGTATACCATCCCAAAACTCTAGGAGCAATAATAAGCGAGTTATAAGCACTTTTAAGTTTGGCTATCCTCGTTTGCCCTTGAACGAGGGGCCCAAGGTCAAATCCAACCACACCAGAAGATTCCCAGCACATGATTTCCTATGTGTTGGTTTACCATCCCAAACCTATAGGACCAATAATAAGCGAGTTATAAGCACTTTTATGTTTGGCTATGCTAGTTTGACCTTGAAGAAGAGGCCCAAGGTCAAATCTGACCACACCAAAAGATTCCCAGCCCATGATTTCCTATATATGTTGGTTTACCATTCCAAACCTGTATGACCAATAATAAGCGAGTTATAAGCACTTTTAGGTTTGGCTATCCTCGTTTGACCTTGAACGAGGGGCCCAAACTCAAATCTGACAACACCAGAAGATTCCCAGCCCATGATTTCCTATGTGTTGGTATACCATCCCAAACCTCTAGGACCAATAATAAGCAAGTTATAAGGACTTTTATGTTTGGCTATGCTCGTTTGACCTTGAAGAAGAGGCCCAAGGTCAAATCCCACCACACCAAAAGATTCCCAGCACATGATTTCCTACATGTTGGTTTACCATCCCAAACCTCTAGGATCCATAATAAGCGAGTTATAAGCACTTTTATGTTTGGCTATGCTCGTTTGACCTTGAAGAAGAGGTGCAAGGTCAAATCTGACCACACCAAAAGATTCCCAGCCTATGATTTCCTATATGTTGGTTTACCATTCCAAACGTTTAGGGCCAATAAAAAGCGAGTTATAAGCACTTTTAAGTTTGGCTATGCTCGTTTGACCTTGAAGGAGAGGCCCAAGGTCAAATTCCACCACACCAAAAGATTCCCAGCCCATGATTTCCTACAGGTTGGTTTACCATCCCAAACATGTAGGACCAATAATAAGCGAGTTATAAGCACTTCTAAGTTTGGCTATGCTTGCTTTACCTTGAAGGAGAGGCCCAAGGTCAAATCCGACCACACAAAAAGATTCCCAGCCCATGATTTCCTATATGTTGGTATACCATCCCAAAACTCTAGGACTAATAATAAGCGAGCTATAAGCACTTTTAAGTTTGGCTAGCCTCATTTGACCTTGAACGAGGGCCCAAGGTCAAATTCGACCACACCAGAAGATTCCCAGCCCATGATTTCCTATATGTTGGTTTACCATCCCAAACCTCTAGGACCAATAATAAGCGAGTTATAAGCACTTTTATGTTTGGCTATGCTAGTTTGACCTTGAAGAAGAGGCCCAAGGTCAAATCTGACCACACCAAAAGATTCCCAGCCCATGATTTCCTATATGTTGGTTTACCATTCCAAACCTGTATGACCAATAATAAGCGAGTTATAAGCACTTTTAAGTTTGGCTACGCTCGTTTGACCTTGAAGGACAGACCCAAGGTCAAATCCGACCACACCAGAAGATTCCCAGCCCATGATTTCCTACATGTCTGTTTACCATCCCAAACCTCTAGGACCAATAATAAGCGAGTTATAAGCACTTTTATGTTTGGCTAGCCTCGTTTGACCTTGAACGAGGGGCTCAAGGTCAAATCCGACCACACCAGAAGATTCCCAGCCCATGATTTCCTATATGTTGGTTTACCATCCCAAACCTCTAGGACCAATAATAAGCGAGTTATAAGCACTTTTATGTTTGGCTATGCTCGTTTGACCTTGAAGAAGAGGCCCAAGGTCAAATTTGACCACACCAAAAGATTCCCAGCCTATGATTTTCTATATGTTTGTTTACCATTCCAAACCTCTAGGACCAATAATAAGTGAGTTATAAGCACTTTTAAGTTTAGCTATGCTCGTTTGACCTTGAAGAAGAGGCCCAAGGTCAAATCCGACCACACCAAAAGATTCCCAGCCCATGAGATCCTATATGTTGGTATACCATCCCAAACCTCTAGGACCAATAATAAGCGAGTTATAAGCACTTTTAGGTTTGGCTATGCTCGTTTGACCTTGAACGAGGGGCCCAAGGTCAAATGTGACCACACCAGAAGATTCCCAGCACATGATTTCCTATATGTTGGTATACCATCCCAAACCTGTAGGAGCAATAATAAGCGAGTTCAAGGCTTAATCCTAGCAAATTTTTTATGAACCGATAATCAATCGCCTGTCAATCAGTCAGTTATGGCCCGATTGATCCCAATATTGACTGGCGCCTAGATTCTTCTGTCAGGAATGTGCATATCAAATTTGGTTAATCCACACCTGGTACTTTCTGAGGAAATCTAGTGAAAAGGAAGTAAATTTTTTTTTGAATTTTTGATAATGTGACCTTGATAAAGGTCAAAGGTCAAATTTATGCCTGTCAAAAAATTTCCCCACGCCTATAGAAGACAACTGCCACATATTATTTGGATAGGCCTAATAACAAGGGAGATATTCAAGGGAGACCATAATGCGGCGGCGGCTGACTGAAAACCAGGGGTGAAACCAATAAGCGTCCCCTTTTCAAGGGACGCTTAATTATAAGATATAATTTCTTGTGTAGATCAGATGGGTAATGCAGCCCAGCTGGCCACGTCTGCTGTTGATAAGCTTATATCAGGATTCCGCCCTGCCACACTGAGGCAGTACTGTAGGATGTGGCAGCTGGGCTGAATATTCATTTGTTGTTGGCCTTTCTAGAATTCTTAAACCATAATGAAATTTCTGCTTCTCAGTTACAAAACCATTTAACAGCAATTAGGGCTCTACATATCTTGCACGGCCTTGATACCAGTGCCTTTAAAGATGAAAGATTGGCCCTATTTATCAAAGCTACTAGGCTGCAAGCCCCTTTTAATCCTTCAATTCCTGCTCATTTAGATGTCACTTTATTACAACGTATTATTCAGCAATGTGACAGCATGCAGTTTCCAGTGATCTTCAAGCCTTTGTACCTGGTGGTTTTCTTTTCATTCCTCAGGCTATCTAATGTTCTTCCACATTCAGTGGCCTCATTCGACCATACTAGACAGCTGGCTCGTGGTGATGTAATTTTTGGGGACTCTGGGGCAGTATTAGTGATCAAATGGTCCAAAACAATGCAGAACAGAAAGGATTTTACCACTGTTTCACTGCCAGATTTTGCAGGTTCGAACCTGTGCCCCATTATGGCTCTTAAAATCATGTTTGCCACATTCAAAGGTACTGATAACTCTCTAGTCTTTCTAATTCCCAGCAATAAAGGATTAGTTCCATTGACTGACTCTGTAGCTCGCAAACATCTAAAGGACATTTCCAAGGCCCTTTCCTTGAGTAAAGTTCTCACATTCCATGATTTCCGTAGGGGTGGGGCTGCTTGGGCTTTCTCCCAGGGCGTTCCTCTTGAGCACATAATGAAACACGGTACCTGGAAGTCTGATGCTGTTTGGACATATCTTTCCTCTGCTGTCACCACTACTTCCCCTGTAGCCCTTGCATTTCAACGTGCTTTACGTCCCTAGGTCCTACTTGGGTTTGGGTGCTTCTTATTTTCACCCTGTACACTGTGAATACACAGTACCTTTACTATGATACAAATGCAAATACTAATATTTTAACATTTTAAGTTCACCCTCTTTCATGGGTTATCAGCTGGAAACACACTGACTAGCATTTCTGGCCACTTTACCTTGCCTTGCTTCGTTTGTCAGTTTGACCTTGACCTCGGATTTGACCTTGGAATTCATTGCTCCAGGACCTGTTTTCATGACCTCATTGTTGCTGGACTGGCCGGTGGGTTGGGCAGAATTTTATATAAACCCATGGACTCTAGACAGATAATTTCATATTTGCTGCCCATCCTGCTTGCTTTTCTTTCACCGTTCGTCATGTTGGGTTTTGACCTTCCATATTTGAAGGTCAGCTGCATGACCTTGGAGTTCACTACGGTTCAACTTCCTTTACTTAGGTCACTTGCAAGGCAGGCTTATTTGGCCAGCTAGGGGCAAATACATTATTTAATTCTAATTGTCTTGAATTTATTTTAAATGTTATATTGTGCCTGATACAAATTGGGTAGTAAAGTAGAAAAATAAATGTTATATATCCCATGTTGCCTCCTTACTTCTTGGGAAATGAAGCAAATTTGTGTTTTGCCATTTTTGGCGAAAATTCGAAAATTCAAAATGGCCGCCATTTTTGGGGAGGGGAAATTTTTTTGAAAATTGCAAAGTGTACATTCCTTAGATACCCTGTGGGTCGAAAATTTCGACGAAATCGCTCTATCTCGCATGGTTTAGGAGATATGAGCACATTTGCCTTTTTCAGTACTCAAAATAGCCAATTACTCATTTATTTAATTAATTACTCACTGATCTATGAAGCAATTCCTGCCAAAAGCAACCCCATACAAGCTATTAACCCAATGAACCTCCATACCAAATTTCAGAAAGATAGGCTTAATAGCATTCCTTAAAATGTCTGGAAACCAAAGAGCTACTCAAAAGTAGCAAAGTAGCTATTACTCAGTTAGCTATAGAGCTATCATCACCAAAAGCAATCCCATACAAGATATTAACCCAATAAACCTGCATGCCAAATTTGGTAAGGATAGGATAAGAACTGTTGCCTAAAATGTCTGGAAACCAAGTGTGACTGCGGACGGCGAAAAAAGCAAAAATAATATGTCCACCCCCCAGTTGGGTGGACATAATTACTGCATTACCCAGATGAGATTTTGGGAGACAGCCGGAAGGAGGGAGACACTTGTTTACAATTGCCAGACTTTAAATGTAAATTGTTTTGCTGTGAATCATGTACCTTTTGTCGTTGGGCAGCCCTCTAATGGACAAAAGAGGCCGTCCCAAGCAACCCTGCTATCAACTCACTAGGAGTTTCTCTAGGGTTATGCAATTAAGAAGATGCTATGATGTCACATTGTCGAGAGATGAAGGAAATGGGTCACGCTACCTGGTGAATGCATCACACCACCGGCCCTGCTGGTGCATACACAGGACATCTTTTTTATGTTTGGCAGGACCAGTCTGTGCTGTAGCTGTAGCTTATTGTCCGTTAGGTAAAGTATTGACTTATAAAAATTTAATTTTCTCACTAAATTTGCAAAAATTCTGGCGGAGTGAACAATACATACAAGTACAAGGAGATTTTAGTTGAGAACTTTATTGAATCTTTTAAATATATATGTCTTAAAAATTTTAACAAACTCGACATGAATATAACAATGTTGTCATCACAGTCAACAATAACTGTATAGTTAAGGTTAATCTGTTTACAATATTGAACAACTTGGATATATTACAATTAAGATCATAAAGATGAAGGGAATTTTAAAATAATTGAATGATGTAATGTGTTTTTCTTTAAATTTAACTTTTAAACTACACACTCTTGGAAGAGCACAATTAATGCATGAAAGGATGTTCGTGTGCTATGTGTTTAATTCAACAAAGACTATGGTTGCAAAATGTTTAAAAACACGCACTAATTTTCTAATTAACCAAACAAAACTTTGAAAAATCAGGTAGTTTAGAGGAAAACCACAATAGCAACACAGACTAAATAGTTTCAAGTAAAATTCAGATTTTATAAGGATATATGTATCAACACAAATATATTATTCAAACAAGCACATGATGAAATTAAAAAAAAACTGACCACAATAATAGAGATTGACTTTTCCCTTTGCAACAATACTGTTGAATCCGTAAAGAAGTCTGTATTGATACTGAGTTTTTATAGCACCAGAAAACACATGAGATTATTATTTTACATGATAGTTTTTTTGCAGCTTCTTTGTTAAAGTCACTTCCAATTTATAGAGTTACAATCTGACTCCCATTTTATAAGGTAATGTGCAAATGTAACCATTGCCCTGTTTGAGCAAACATTCTGCATTGGGGACATACTTTAAACCATTAATGTTTCAATTACATTGTGATACATGCTGTGACATAACTACATAAAGCTGTGTGAAACTATATGTTCAGTTTGATACTGATAATAAGAATATACCAGGTAGTCTAGGTTTGTACCAACTGTGTTTACTTGCATCTGGTCGATCAACTTTTAACCAATATATTAAAAACAAATCTCGTAGTCTGTGTGAAAATGGAAAATATAAAAGGGAAACAGTAATATCGTGTGTCAAATGTGGAAATGTATCTTGTAGGCTTTTCATGAAACACAAGTAGTTGTCAATATAATAAGGGCTGTTCACATCAGTTATTCTTGTGTAAATGTGTAGTGCTTTGTACAGAAAATAGTGTTCTATTGATTTTTTTTGATACAGTGAATTTATGATGTAGTAAACTTTTATATTATTGCAAATTCTGAGCTTGCACTTCATTACATACAATTGCACATACAACTGAAAACATTTGAAAATGTTACATGTTACCCCATTTGTGTTATACACGTATTGTTAAAATTTAAAAAAGATTTTTTTTAGTTTAGTAAGGAGTTCCCAAGAAAAAATGTTACATTCAAGAAAATGACTAGCATTCAGCACACATTTATAATAACTAGATATTGCTTTTGAATATACTGATTAATTACAAATGATACTTACTTGCTTTTTATAACTTCACAATTTATACAGTAGATATTTCTGACGAGGGAATATATATCCAGGGAAATCTGTGTATTACCAAATGCCAATACAAAGGAACACAGTAATCGTGTGAATTTTGACCCAGTGTGTTAAAGGGCACTCAACATGTATACAGGAAAAAGAACCAAGATTGATAAGCCAATTAGGTGTATAACTGTCTACAGTATTAATAATGTTGTTTCCTTGTTGAAGACTAATACTCCTCATCCTCTATTTCCTCTTCCCCCTCATTGGAGTCCACTGCCACTTCTTCATAGTCTTTCTCAAGGGCAGCCAGATCCTCCCTGGCTTCAGCAAACTCGCCCTCCTCCATCCCTTCACCCACGTACCTGTAAAATATTAACGCATGTCTCAAGAATGAATACAGAAATCCATTAAGATGTGAATCACATAAGTAGATGTACATACAGTAGCCGATAATGTGTAATCATACAGAGAAGAATGAATAAAGCAGTCTTCAGGGTATGAAGATACAGGTATGAATACAACAGACAACATAGGCATAGATACAGCTGCCTACATGGTATAGAATTACAAACAGGTCTGATACAGCTGCCAAAAAGGTAGGAGCATACACACTGGTGTGAATATCAAACTGGCTACACGGTATGAACATACACCAAACCATGAGATGAGCAGCCCACAAGATATAAACATACACATTGAACTAGACCTGAGCATTGGAGAACCGATGCGAATTTGTATCCACCGAAAAGACAACTCACCAAAGCCAGTGGACCATCGTTTGACCTTGAAAAAGGGGCCCCAAGGTCAAATCTGAAAACATCAGAAGATTCCCAGCCCATGACCTCATATAAGTTGTTTTCATATTGCAAACCTCTAGGACCAATAACAAGCAAGTTATCAGCACTTTTCAGTTTGACTATTGTCGTTTGACCTTGAAGGAGGGGCCCAAGGTCAAATCTGACCACATCAAAAGATTCCTAGCCCATGATTTCCTATAGGTTGGTTTCACTTTGCAAACCTCTAGGACCAATAATAAGGAAGTTATAAGCACTTTTATGTTTGACCTTCAAATCCGACCACACTAAAATATTTCCAGCCCATGATTTCCTATAGGTTGGTTTACCATCGCAAACCTCTAGGACCAATAATACGCGAGTTATAAGCACTTTTAAGTTTGGCTATCCTCGCTTAACCTTGAAGGAGGGGTACAAGTTCAACTCTGACCACACCAAAAGATTTTCAGCCCATGATTTCCTATAGGTTGGATTACCATCCCAAACCTCTAGGAACAAAAATAAGCGAGTTATAAGCACTTTTAAGTTTGGCTATCCTCACTTGACCTTGAAGGAGGGGTCCAAGGTCAAATATGACCACACCAAAAGATTCCCAGCCCATGATTTCCTATAGGTTGCTTTACCATCCCAAACCTGTACGACCAATAATAAGCGAGTTCTAAGCAATTTTAGGTTTGGCTATCCTCGTTTAACCTTGAAGGAGGGGTCCAAGGTCAAATCTAACCACACCAGAAGATTCCCAGCCCATGGTTTCTGTAAGTTGGTTTACCATCCCAAACCTCTAGGACCAATAATAAGCGAATTATAAGCACTTTTAAGTTTGACTATCCTTGTTTGACCTTGAAGGAAGGGGAGGTCCAAGGTCAAATCTGACAAAACCAGAAGATTCCCAGCCCATTATTTCCTATAAGTTGGTTTACCATCCCAAACCTGTACAACCAATAATAAGCGAGGTATAAGTACTTTTAGGTTTGTCTATCCTCATTTGATTTACCATCCCAAAACTCTAGGACCAATAATAAGGGAGATATAAGCACTTTTAATAACTGACAAAGAAAAGCCTGTGGCTGCCATCTTGTTTTTTCAAAATGAGGCCAAAAATATTCCCAGTCGAGATTTTGTAATGAGGAACATACCCTGCGAATTTCTACCTATAATACCCTTTGCTCTAGAGGGCCACCAAAAGTCCTTGCTGAAAGTTGAAAAAACGCCCTTGCAGGCCATCTTGTTTTTCAAAATGAGGCCCAATATATTCCCAAGCAAGATTTTATGGTGATGAATATATCATGCAAATCTGAGAAGACAAGCTATAATATTTTTTTCCTTAGAGCGTTAACAGTGAAATTTACACACTGCTGTGGCGTACGAAGCGAAATCCATAGTATCCACTGGATGCTATCCGGTGGATACAATAAATACAGAGGCAACCAGCTATAAAACATCAGGCATGAATATGGCCAGTCCACAGTTACTTCACCAATACCTCTTTGTTTAATATTAATGATTAAATAGCAGAACAAGTAATTCTCTTCTCTTCAGAAAGTGCTGACAAAATGAATGATTTACAATTTTAATATTTTTGTACATACCAGTGCACAAAAGCTCTCTTTGCATACATCAGGTCAAACTTGTGGTCAAGCCTTGCCCAGGCCTCTGCAATAGCAGTTGTGTTACTGAGCATACACACCGCTCTCTGTACCTTAGCCAGGTCACCACCGGGCACTACAGTCGGAGGCTGGTAGTTGATGCCAACCTAGATGAAAGAAACAGGACACTAGACTTGCTCCAAGTCTTTGTATTTCTTATTACACCAAATCTGACATACATGGAATCATTATGAACCCATCATGATGGGTGGGGAAATGGCTGAGGGCTGAAATACAAAGCCCCTGCCCCACATTCTGACCAAAAAGTCATTCAGTCCTCATAAATACCTAAGACAAAAGGACTTGAGGAAAGTCTAACAGGACACATAAACTTATGTAATGAGTTTTCATTGCACATCATTTTTAAGTCAAGCTGTTGTCTGCAGAGTATCCCTTGCAATGCATTTTATTTTCACAGCATGCCTAATGCAGGGTCCTGTTTTTGTTATACTTGAAAAATATACGTACAGTATGACAGGCGAGACTATATCATTTATTATGCTCTCAACCTATGATAGGACAGCATGTGTCGAACCTTTTAAAAAAACTCATTTGAAATTGGCAGTTGATGCAACATACCTTGAATCCTGTGGGACACCAGTCAACAAACTGTATGCTTCGTTTTGTTTTGATGGTTGCAATTGCAGCATTGACATCCTTTGGCACCACATCTCCCCTGAAGAGGAGGCAGCAGGCCATGTACTTGCCATGTCTTGGGTCACACTTCACCATCTGGTTTGTCGACTCAAAGCAAGCATTTGTAATCTCTGCTACTGTCAACTGCTCATGATAAGCCTTCTCTGCACTTATAATTGGGGCGTAGGTAGCAAGAGGGAAATGGATACGAGGGTAAGGGACAAGATTGGTCTGAAATTCAGTCAGATCAACATTTAAGGCACCATCAAATCTGAGAGAGGCTGTTATTGAGCTAACAACCTGTGCTATAAGGCGGTTCAGATTGGTATAGCTTGGCCTCTCTATGTCAAGGTTTCTCCTACATAGGTCATAGATAGCCTCATTGTCCACCATGAAGGCGCAGTCAGAATGCTCCAGGGTTGTGTGGGTGGTAAGGATAGAATTATATGGCTCGACCACAGCTGTGGCCACTTGAGGAGCAGGGTAGATTGCAAATTCAAGTTTGGACTTCTTGCCATAGTCTACAGAAAGCCTCTCCATAAGGAGTGAAGTGAAGCCTGAGCCTGTACCTCCACCAAATGAATGAAAGATGAGGAAGCCCTGAAGACCAGTACATTGTTCTGACAGCTTGCGGATCCTGTCCAGTACTGTGTCAATAATCTCTTTTCCAATGGTATAATGACCACGGGCATAGTTGTTAGCAGCATCTTCTTTACCAGTGATCAGCTGTTCTGGATGGAAAAGTTGACGATATGCTCCACTTCTCACTTCATCTGTAATATAGATATCATCAATATATTTATACATTAACCAAGAGGTTCTCAGTGGCCTAGTGGTTAGCAAGTTTGGCATCTAATCATAGGCTGTCACCTCTGTGGGTTCGAATCCCACAAGTGGCAATTCTGAGGACCTGTCCCAATATGACCCTGGCTGTTGAACGGGACGTAAAACCCCAACTTTGAACTTTGAACTTTATACATTAACCAGAATGACATAATAGTGTAATCCTGATCAAGTGTTATTTTATGTTAATATTGGCATAAAACCTTCAAGGTAACGTAAAGGCTTCTTATTTCTAATATTCCAATCTGATTACACCAAAACTTGTTTGCTCCTTTTTGGACCATACATCAGACTTTATATATATCAATGATATAAGATCGGTCTAGTTGTTACTCGTATAAAGACAAATAGTAATGAAAACATAATCATAATGGTTCAACAATTGTAAAACTTTATAAAAAAGCTAAACATTCAGTTGAGCAAAATCTGCAAAATTCAAACATTTTATTGAAATGTCATTGGTGAGATCACGATGTGATCAGACTTTTTCAGCTTTTTCACTCTTGCCCTTGCTAATTATTCATGGTCAGGTGTTCAAAAGTTTTAAGACAGTTTTTTTAAAATTTTCTGTCATTTTCTTAATATTTGTCTGCACTAAAGTTTATAAAATGATGAATTTTCTTTTACTTATTATGAGGGGTTAAATAACAAAGTAATGACCCAGTAAAACATTAGCACAACATTATCAACAGAAACTGTGTTTTGACCATCATACCTGTGTGCTAATACGTTGGTGATTCTCTGAAAAAAGATTAAAACAGACGATGGTCAGAAGTTAAGTACCTATGACCGTGGGTTCCAGATCCACAAAAATAGCCCTGGGTACATGTTTTCGTGCTCCAGTCTCACTGAAGAAGGTGCTGAAGGAGTCCTCTCTCATTTGGTTGCTTGTCCGGGTAGTTTCTTCCGGCATCTGACCATCTGGTTGAATCCCATGTTCTAGACAGTACAGTTCCCAGCATGAATTGCCAATCTGGACACCAGCCTGACCAATGTGGATACTGATGCATTCCCTCTGTCAAAGGTATAAGGATATATAGAGTCAAACCACACTTTGGGAAATTTTCTATTTATTTCCAATAACTTTTCACTCTTTGGTTTTCTGAAGCTGAGTAAAACTCGTGTATACAAACCAACAACTTCCTGTCTTTTTCAATCTTAGCCTGAGTAAAACGTACACGAATCAACAGCTACTCTGTCATTACAAGGGTCAACCTTTCATCCAGCTAATTATGTATATAACTTCAGTTTTCTTATTTATTTAAAAAAATGTTTATTTTATAATAAAGAATTTACATAAGTGAGAAAATAAATCAAAAGTTACTTATTTCATGTGTGACTGTAATCAATAATACAGATGTTCAAAGACTGAAACAAATACTTGCAGATTAGTAGACAACAGAAACCACGCCTACATACTCATTTTCATTTATACATTTTCTTAGATTGATATACATTTCTGCATTTTACTGTTGTATATACATGTATTTGGGAGAAAAAGCAGAACAAGTAACCTTTGAAATGCAAGACACCACACGGGTGGTCACAATTATGTCAGGTTCATAATAATGTCTGATTTTCATTTTTCTGAGTTTATTTTTTAAATGTTGCAACTAGAATTGTAAATATATTTTTTTCAAATTATTCTCTTTGAGATCGATTTTATTTCATGAAAAATTTTAAAAATTGAATCAAACACCCAAACTGTGTACATTCACGTTCAGTAAAAATATGACCGGGACATAATTGTGACCAGCCATATAATTCTCTCTCTTAAAATAAAGAAAGTTGCAGAAAACAAAGCAAACTTATTGAAAATATGACTGTCTTACCATTGTAAAATCTGATGATGCTGTAAATGATCCTTGTGTAAACAAATATAACAAATGCTATTATGTTTAAATTCCAACTCACAGAGCAACCTACAAAGTGTTGCAGTGAGCTTGCAAGATGGCGGTAGAATGATGTTCCAATACTGTTTGCCATCTACAATAACATATTACTAAAAAAATAGCCCTGTTAAGTCCCTATTTAGTAACTACAGCTCACAAACTTTGAGGAATAATTTTGACCAACAAATTCGTTCAAAATTAAGAATTTTGTACCTGAAAGAAAAATTTTATTGAAGTGCAATCACATAATTTTTCACTCATTTTTTTGGGTATTTTGATCTGTAATTATGTTTTATTTTTCCTGTTTTAGTGGAATGTGGAAACATAGTTTTACCATAGAAACAAACAAACAAAAAATGACGAAATTATGTGCATAAGATATGTTTGTAGTATTTGACTTTTGTCCATCTAATTGTGAAAGGCAAAAAGAGTAAAAAAGAAGTATATCTCGAGCCCAAAATTCCCTCTCCAAGTTTCTACCTGGATATGATGGTCTCAGACTAAATCCTGAGTGAAAAGAGGGTATCACTGTTGTTCTGTATCCATGTAGCCAGGGTTTATGTTTGGATTTTGATCAAGACATTCTTATGGGAAATTTGGCCAAACTTTCTAATTTGGTGGTTTTATTGTAGAATCCTGTTAATTCAAAGTTGGTTGGGTGGGGTTGGGGGGTCTTTCAGGAAAAACAATTCTTACTAAATTTCAGTCTTGGTGTATTTATGGGTTATCTACAAAAATAAACAAAGCCAATAGGCTGCAGAGGTATTTACATATCATCTTTCTGAAATCTTCTTTTAACCCTTAAATTCACAGCAGTGTTACAGCTTTGATATGTCTATCAATTATCTAGAGCTTGCCATGAACATTTTAGGGTGTTTATTTTTGAACTCACATTGGAATACCAATTCAGTTTTAAGGAACCATAAAAGTTCTGTCATAACAGCAGAAAATGGTGTTACATATAACGATGGCGAGGTTGTAATGTCAACAACACACACATTCTACGATTGCCTATTTCACTTTAATTATTTAATCTACTTTGTTTGATAAGATATATTGAAATAGATTTTTGGCAATTAGAGTACAATTGTTTGTTTGTATTGCCTATAAAAAGTTACTCCCATGAAGCATTTATTTACCAAATTAATTGCCTATAAAAAGTTACTCCCATGAAGCATTTATTTACCAAATTAACCGCATTCAATAGCGGTTGTTTGTCTAAGAATCATCTAAATCTGTTAAAAATGTAATGTAAAGGCTAGATATTACTGAAGCCTAGCAAAGGCTAGTAAGTTTTTACAACTGCTGTTGTTGATGAAACCACGTGCTCTATTCCCGTCGCTGTAAAAGGCTGCATCTGTGATATCTAGTATTTCCGGAAGACTTAAAGTGAGCAGATCTTTCCACGCAACGATTTACAATAACATGTATGTTCATCATCCTATTATTTCTTTAACACATTCAGTTAATAAGCACATATATGCATTCTATTGTAAGCTAATTTGATTTCCCATTGTGAAACTTAATTGAAAGTATTTTAATTAAGTACCTCGAGGTGTTTTAAGTGCTGAATGAGTAATCTACATTTAACCGGGTAGGATTTTATAGATGCATGTATGTAGTATATTCAGTATCTTTGCTAGAGTCTTGTGAGTGAAAAAAACATTCTCACATGATGTGATAGAAGTCAATACATGAATCATTCATCTTCCTCTCTTTGTTCTCTCTTAAATGGAATCATCCCCCAAGAGAAACAGTGTAGTCACTAAAACAAAACCAAATGCTAAAATGCTGCCTAAACATACGTTTTTTTCCACATTTATATACTTTTGTTCTCACTGTGCAGATCTAGAAAGTTAGGCCATGTAAACTCAGTAAATTACTGAGCACAGGTGTGATGGTATTTGTTGATATAGCTAGCCTTGTGTAAGGCGCAACTTTGTACTGTATAATTTTCAAACATGCACCCAGGTAGTTGGTATAATAAAGCAGACATACATGTTAGAAGATATAAGTTAGTAAGAAAGTGCTAGCAGTATGCTGATGAAAAGCAGCCAGCATATGTAAGGGTACATTATATAATCTACAAC
The DNA here is from genome assembly GCA_964017235.1 of Sabellastarte sp. h YS-2021. NCBI lineage: Eukaryota > Metazoa > Annelida > Polychaeta > Sabellida > Sabellidae > Sabellastarte > Sabellastarte sp. h YS-2021. Next base: position 148,322,572 of record OZ024928.1, read on the forward strand.
TTTCATTACCGGAATTGGAAGTATTCCTTCTTACAAAGAAACATAAGCCTTTAGCAAGACTAATACACAGCTATATTTTCCGTCTAACTTTACTGATGCTTCAGTGTATTAGTCTTGTTCTGGCGATCAAAATATGGCAAATGATTTTCTTGTTAGATAAGTATTGATGACATAGTGGTTAACACACTCCTGTCTTACATCTCAGGTAGTAGGTTTGAACTTGGCCCTAACCTTTAGTTGATAAAAGTTGATAATTACTTATCAGTGTCTGGTGATTTAAAGCACAGAATCTGGCATGCATTGATTTCCTCCATCTACAGAACTACTAGGCGTGATATGAAATATACAATGTGAAAGGTAAAGCCAAATAAAAATCATATAGATGGATACCACACCAAAGTGTTATTTTCCCTTTAGAAAAGCGCTCGTTCCACCCTGGAACAGTAGTTTCTTGTCGCTGACTGTTCAGACGCAATATAACCCCCAAAATTTGTAAAATATGAACCATGCAATGTAAATTGCTTTCAAACCCATGAAAATTAAAATCAAATACTTGGATACTGTCGCAGGGTGGACAAAATACTGGTCTTACCAAGTCATTAAAAATACTTTCCGAGGTCTTCAAAGGCCTGTCAATGATGAGGCTATCCCTCAGATTGGTTTATGGAAGATATCACCTCAGTACTTTTAGAAGTGTGGAATGTTCACAAAATTACCCTTGATGGGGACTCGAACCCACAGAGGTGACTGCCTGTGATTAGATGGCAAACTTGCTAACCGCTAGGCCATAGAGGACTGTAGGCCCATTCACACTGTTCTGTACAGTTGTATGAACACAAATTTGAATTTTGCTAAACAACTTTATAATTATTGTTCTGTAAATGGACTTTGTATGTGAGTTTTGCATGTTTAAAAATGAGCTGCCCTATAAAGAGATACCGCTCCTTTCACATTCCCAGTGTGTACATTTTAGTTTAGTACATAAGAGCTCATGAAAAGATTTCCAAACATTTTGATAAAGTTGTTACATATGCAAAACATTTATGTTCTGCGCAATATACGCCTACCTAAATATGATTCCTGACTTATTTAACCTCATGGATACATCTATAAATACATCAAACAACACATTCAAGTTGAGTATTCTGTGCGCGTATGTACATTGTGAGGCGAGCACAAGACAGTGTGATCTGGGTATATGCAGGGGTATGTCAACAGAAGAATTTCTTGAATGGAATAAGGCCTAGTATTAGGCCAAAACTAGATCTTGTGCAAGGTCCTTCCTTAGTGCACTATGATTTTCTGAGAGCATTTCACTCCAGAAGGAAGGACGAGTGTAAAATCCAGACTGTTATAAAATGCACTCATTCATTGTCTCAAAAAAAAAAAAGTAAAAAAAAAAAGAAATAACCCCAAAGTAAAGACATGTGAGCAAGTCTAGGCCAAAACAACAATTTAATTCAAGGTGTTTTATAAAAAAATACTGAAGTCTCTTTGTTGATTTCAAACACAGTAGTGTTAAAATCCTAAAATATTGACCTTCATTTTATCCACTGGCATTTTGTCTACAATCCGAAAAAAATGCAAGAGGGGACACAACGCTGGCCATATTTTTGGAGATTGGACAAAACTGCTGATCCGTCAATTCTGTATTGTTTGGTGTGCAGAGAAAAAGCCATTGGACAAAATGACAGTCAAAATTGCAAGGGCAGACAAAATGCAGGCCAGTTTTGGGATAGGGCGGAGAAAATGCTGGTCTTATCGAATAATTAAGATATTTTAAGCTCCAGAGTTTGGGGAGTGGCATTTTGTCCACTGATGTTTTGTCCATGAACCACAAATTACAGAGGCCGTTTCATCATAGTTAATTTAGGGGGCAGAGGAAATCTGTGTAGATTTCCTTGTCAGCATTCTGCAGTGTAAACGACATAACATTGGCATGCAAAACAAAATTTTCTAGTTGAGGTAGGAAATCTGCTGGTTCTAATAAACACGAGCCTAGCTAGAGCTTGCACTTTTACAGATCACTTTTTTTGTCTGCAGACTTTGATGAAATTGACAACACCTGTGGATTCTGAATTTCCCTCTCTTGCTCTCCAATAGCTAAAAGGACACATGTCCTTTTGGCTTTTCCCATACACATGTCCTTCTTGCATCAGACTTTCATGAATTGTGGCACAGAGTGATGACTATTTGTCTGCTCACTGAAGTTAAGCGTCAATGGGCTATGTAGTACTTGGATGGGTGACTGTCTCAGTTTGGGACCAACTGTGGGATGTATCTAAATTGGAATTTCTTTCTGACATGAGACTTTCGTAAATTCAAGTGCACTATTCGTGTCTCTGATGGCTTTGTGCTCGCACTAGGGGACCAAAACACCCTTTGACCTTGTAATGGTATGTTATGACAGTGAGTGTATGAACATGTATGCGGCTTATGACATCCAATAGCCGATTTGTGACAGCGATTTTGGCCCTCCTTTTGATTTATGTTTGGTTGTATACATGTGTCCGATATGATTTACGACACCCAATATCCGATTTGCGATGATGATTTTTTCGCTCTGGGAGGTAAAAAAATTAGATGACAAGTAAATTTAGATGTATGTCAACAAAATTTTGGGAAGGCTGGAAACAAATTGCCACCGCAAAATGGCTGTCGGGTCCTAAGCTGCATATATGTATACATATACTGAGGAAATCTTACTAAGAGATATCTTAACAAACAAAATATAGCAAAAATATTAATGAAAGTTTAATTGTGAGCCCATGGTTAAGGTTAGTGACCTATTTCAAATGACTGTTATATGGATGATTTCTTTGTGCAAACTAAAACTTTATTATACAAAGATTTGTTTCTATAATTGCACAAAAACTCGAGCCGTAAGCAAGTCTATTGCATGTACTGCATGGCACGGCTATCAGTGTTTTTAAATGAATTTGTACTGTTTAGTCGGTTAAAATCTTTGCATAGAAAAATCCGGTTTTTATTCAGTTTGGGCAACATCACTTTCTATTTAGACAAAGTGTACTTACACGCATGTACATCCCTGCCTGAAGGGCTGTTTTACACATTCGTGGAAACTGGAACGTAAATGTAAAAGGTAATTCATGTGTATGTTTCTGTGGACTATTTCACACTGACCCGTTTTATTTCCTGATTTTGATCAAAACAATAAAATAACACATGTAAACATTTGCCATAAATATGGTGGGGAAATATACATAATAATGCCGTGTCACAAATTTGCGGAACCGTCAAAAGAATTAAACAAATGAAATTGTCATAGCTAACTACACCTATCCGTACCCGTAACCGTGAATTTTAATACACATGTCCATTGACGGATGGGATGCTATGTCACAAATTCATGGTACCCGTGAAAATAATTAAACAAATGAAATTGTCATAGCTAATTACACGTATCCGTACATGTAACCATGAATTTTAAGACCCCAGTTACACATGGCTGGATGTACTGTCGGATCGCGGCAGGTTATCAAATATGGGAAATTGTGAGTGATTTTACGGATCATATTTTTCATTCGTGAACACATCTGTAACGTCCGTAATATCCTTGTGGCATCCGCCACGGTTGTGATGTGTCTGTGGGAATGCCACAGAAAAATCAAACTGTTGAATTTTCCATAAAAGGTTTGCGGATGCCAGGTGTAATTAATATCCGCAACTGATCTGTATATAATCCGCGTGTCATCCATATTGTCCTTACAGCCCCCATTGATTTCCTTGTGGCATCCGGGACTTCCTTGACTCATCTGCACCAATAATTACTTTGAAAAGTAGGCAGCTTGGGTGGAGGAGTTGGTGGTTGGAGTGGAGGATCTTCTGGAGATGTCAGATATAGAACAGGGTGACATTGGGCTGGAGACACAGCAAGAATCGGATACAAGTGCTGAGGATACACAGGATACACAAGCTGCTGCAGCTACTACACAGAAGAGCAAGGGCACAGGCAAGGGCAAGGCTCAAAAAAGGAGCAAGAAACCCCCAGTTCTCTTCAGTGCTGAACAGGAACAGAAGTTAGTGGACTTTCTGCGTGATAATAAAATTCTCTACAATAAGTGTTTAATGGACTACAAGGATAGGTCCAAGAGGCAGGATGTGTGGCCAAAGTTTTGTGAGGAGAACAATTTGAATAAAGATGCCTGCCAAAAGTGGTTCCAGAGCCAGCGCACATTCTTTGGGAAAGTCACACACATGAAGTCCGGCCAGGAGGGAACCAGTGCTGACAGAGGCAGAAATGAACCAGAGACAATTTTGACTTCCTCAGGGACCACATCATGTGCCATCTTACAGCAAAAAGTGAATTCAGGGCTCCCAAGGGGTCTGCTTCTCAAGGCAGTGCAGCAACGGGCTCATCATCCAGTTGGGAGACTGTGCACATGGAACCGTTCCAGGATACTTCCTGTCCAGAGTCAACTTGTGACTTAATTATCTTTCAAATGTAACAATCGTATACTAATTTTCCAAAATTCACAGTCCATGTACAGTTCACAGTCCATGTAGCACTTTTCCATTTTTATCACAGTTCTTACTCATTTCATCTGGTTTTTGTTTTAAAAGTGCTTAAATGTTCTATTAACATTTAAAGAGTCTCAGTGTAACAATATTTCACATTTTAACTGCTGGCCATTGGACAGGGGAGCTGTCCCTCATTCAGGAAATAGTCCCTGAGAATATTCCTCTGCCTTTTAGCTGCCCCAATTGCATTACAGCCCTCACATGGAATGTCATTGCCCTCGAGCACTACCGTATGCTGGCCCTTCCCCCCAAAGTCTTCCTGTTGAGTTGTGGGGTATCTTATCCTCAGTAGGTTGTGCAGTACTAGGCAGGCCATGACAATCCCGTTGACCAAGGGGGGCTCCTGCTGCAGTGGGCTCTTGAAAATCCTAAAGCGAGAAGTCAGGATCCCAAAGGCATTCTCCACCACAGTTCTTCTATGCCTGATCCGATAGTTGAAGACCATCTCCTTCAAGTCCATATTGTGGCTGGAGTAGGGCCTCATTAGCCAGAGCATGAGGGGGAAGGCGTCGTTCCAGAGAAGGAAAAAGTTCACATTTGGTCCACCAATCCCCAGAGATTCACTGTCAGGGAAGCTGATACTGCCGTCCTCTATTTTGTGCCTAAAATCGGTGTGCTTGAAAATCTGAGCATCTGAAGTTGACCCGGCTGCCCCCATGTCCACCCACAGGAACTTGGAATCTCCATACACCAGGGCCAAGAAAGGAAGCCCTTGCTGTTGCGGAAGAGCCTGCCTCCCCCTTGTGGACATCTGATTGGAATATGCCTTCCATCCATGGCTCCCAGGGCATGTGGCAAGTTACACCTCCGGCGGAAGACTGACTCGACCAGCAACCAATACTCTGGGAGTGTGGGGCACCACATCACCTGATCTCGATAGGCCCTGGTGATAGCCTCACAGACCTCAGGCACAAACTTCTCGCTGGTCGAGCTGGCCACCCTGAAGCATACTGCAGGGTGGTGATGCTGTCACCAGTGGCGAGATGTCTGAGGGTTACTGCCGACTTCACTCCTGGACTCACGGTATCTCTCATCAAGGTCCTGTCCCTCTGGAGCTCAGCAGTAAGTCTCTGCTCCAGCTCTTGATTAAGTTCTGGCGGCATCTGGATGAAGTTTATATATGCCATAGGGTCATCTAAGTGGTGCATTGGCATTGGTCTGCTGTACTGACCCTCTTCTTCAAGCTCTGCCCGGGTTGGCCAAGGCCTGAACCCATATCTTCTGTGTCTAATAACTGGCAGACCCCATCTGCTTCTCAACCGGTCTATCATAGCTGAAATGATAAGTAACTGACTCTCCATTTCTAACAGTAAGAGTTGAAGTTGTGCATTTTTGTCGTGCAATCTACATTTTATCTGGCTAGTGAGCAGGACCCAACCCCCTTTTATAGCCATTGGCATCCAGGCATTCAGATACCCAGTGGTCAACACCTCCCATGGAGACAGGTGTAATGTTAGTAAAATATCTTATTCGATAAGCTGACATCCGTGAGAGAAATAAAGATCCGTAAACCCCATCCATGAGTGTCTGCAAGGTCCATAAACCCATCCGGGGTGTCCTTGAGACATCCTGATGCATCCCTATGTTGTCCTGGCGTGTCCTGGGGTCTTTCTGCTGCACTGTGAGTGGTCACGGAGTAGTATCCGTAGGTCTTCCGCAAGCAACGCAATGCATCCGTAACGTCATTGTGGCATCCTTATTATCCGGAGAGTTATCCATGACGCGTCCGTAAATCACTCACTTTTCTAACATTTCCCCTCCCCAAACCCCACAATCTGCAACAGATCCTTGGCAGTTTCCATATGCGGAACCATGGCCTATATCCGTGGGGGATCAGTGAAAGTGTAACTGGCCCCTAATATCCATGTACGTTCACGGATGGGATGCTATGTCACAAATTCATGGTACCCCCAAACAGAATTAAACATATGAAATTGTCATAGCTAACTACACCTGTCCGCACACGTAACCGTGAATTTTAATACCCTTGTCTGTACACGGATGGGATGGTTTCAGATTTTCTTTTACAGACATGGATGGGGGGAGGTGGGGGGTGAACTTCAACACTGTTTGAGGATCATGTCAAAATTAAGCCTCCCCATCCGTGCCCATAACAGAACAGTCTGAATTAAAAGTGATAAAAATTATGATTAAAACTGATAGAAATAAGGATAGGTGTAGTCACTTTTCACTGACAAGGACACAGACACTGATGCAAGTCACTGACACTGGCAAGGACAGGTGAAGTTCCTACATCAGAATATGTCAAGTAGGGACAAAGCAATTAATGAAAGTGTACCAATAGTCGTTTGCAGGATTTTGATTAAATATCTTGAAATTATGTCATACACATTCAGTGTTATTTGTTTTCTAATGGGTGTGTTCCACTGGAACCAACCCTGTACCAGACTCTACCAATCTAGGGTCGGTTGCAAAAGGAGTGGAATTGGGGATGAAAAATATAAAAAAGTGCACAAAAGAGCTGGGTCGGTTACATCTCTCGACAAGATGTAGCACATGCCGGCTTGTTTAGATCCAGATCTCGACCTGACTTGGGGTCGGGAATATTTTGTCCACAGGTAGATGAGAAACTACTGCCACAAGCCCTAAACCCCTAACAGGCAAGCTGTAGCAAGCCCGGACAAGCCGTATTGACAAACAGACAGGACTGGAGTATTTTCCCGACTCACCCCGACTGGACTGAATAAATCTTGGAGTCTGGATCCAGAATCAGGATTGAACCAAAACTATATAAACCCCCACAGGCTGTCTAAAACATCATTTATCACTGCAAAGATGCCAGTTACACATCAGAGAGACTTTCTACAGAAGCTCAGGGTAGTTTTGGTTATTATTGAGTTTAATATTTTGATTTTAATCATGATTTGCAGAGAGAAAAGGATACATCTGAACACAGGACCACCACCTACCCTACATCCAGCACCACAGTAACAGCCCCAGCCAGCCCCCATTAGAAGAAGAAAGCCACCAAACCCCTGGGTCATGTCCTGGATCCTTTAAAGACAAGAAAAAGGATGCCACAGCAACCTCCTAGCTAACCTGATACACACAGACATCCCAGGATACCGGAATTTTGTCAGGATGCATACACCACCGCATCAAGAAGTCAGTCACTAATTTTAAGAAGCTCTTAGAAGTTGGACTGAAACTGGCAATTACACTGAGACACCTGGTAACAGGAGAGACCTACACCTCCTTGCAGTATCACTAGCTGGTTGGCCGAACCACCATCTGTAAATTCGTCCCCCAGGTCTGCCGAGCCATACTTTCTGAATTCCAGGACATCTATGAGTCCTTTTCATGACTACTATCAGTCCTTTTAAGGATTAACCAATTATTTCAATTGTTCAAATTTCCAACAAATTTCAAAACAAAATTCAATCAATTTCCAACAAGCTTCAAAACTATTTCAAACCAAATTACAAGTCCCCCGTTGAAAACATTCAACCCTAGTTATGTAAAAATGACCCCTTAAATGTAAAAAATTGTAAACCTTAATTTTTTTCAAAATTATTTTATTGCAAATTTGCAACATATTTTAAAGTTCGAAATCATCCAAATCTAAAATGTTTCTCAAAGGGTCAAAGGTCAAAAGGTAGAATCCAAAAGTTAAAATGCCCCAAATGTCAGACCTTTAAAATTTGTTTTTTAAAATTTTTTTAATTTTTGGGGCAGGTCAAAGTTGCCTTTGCCCCATTTCTCTTTTGGATCAAAAGTTTTTTTTAAAAAGTTCTTTATCAATTTATTTAAATGTTTTTTTTTGTATAAGTTATAAAACCAATTTTTTATCTAAGTTCAAAATCTTCCAAGATCAGTTTTGAAAATTTAAAGTTTTTCAATCACACATTCATTCATTCAATTTTTTGTGTTTGGGGCGAAAGTGTCTTGTGCAGGGTGGTGTAATGCTTCTTGTTTGTGATTTTTTTAAGCAACACCTATTAATTGTTTTTGGAAGATTTGGGTGGTCCTGAAAAGGACCATTAAATGTTTGATAGCAGTGGTCCTGAAAAGGACCGATTGGAGGCAAGTGAAGTGGTTCTACTGCTGCTGCTGTTTGGAGTCCGTTAACTGTGAGGTGGTGGTGGTTGGAGGAGAGGTGGCTGGTGGTTGCGTGTGGCCTGGTGAAAATGGCTATGGTATGTCGATCTGATGGTAGCTCAGCACTGAGGGTATATTTCCGAAGATGAGAGTCCTAATATGTTGTGTAGACTTTCTGCAGCTGTAGCAGAGGCAATTGACAGTGGATTGAAGTGCTTCATCAGCATCAATGTGAAGGTAAGTGGTCTTGAAGGTCCAGCCCATTGGTTGTCAACGACTAGGAAGGAAGTCGGCTTCCCTTTGGATTGGTGCTGCTGTCCTTTGATTGCCACTTGGCTCTGCTGAGCAGGTTGGATGATCTGGCTTGCAGGCATCTGAGTCTGGGATGGTTAAGATGTGTTCCCTTACAGTTGGTGCTGATTGCTGTGGCTGTTGAAATGTCTGTGGCACAAATGTTAAAGTTGCACTTGAGCTTTGTGAAAGTGCCTGTTGATGTGGTTGCTGGGGCTGATGGCCTCATTCATCTGCCCTGCTTTGGATGCTGCTAAGAAGCTTCACATCATCATTTCTGAATGTCTGATTATGAAAGACTTTCCAATCCCTCCACCTCCGATGCCAGGTAGTTGCAGAAGGTTGTAGAAGAATGCCCTGAAGCTGCAGTGAGGCTAGTAACTTGTTGAGGCTGTAATGTGGTGTCTGTTGACTGCATGGTGATCTCCATACTGTCTGTGTTGGTTGAACCTCTTGAAGCACTGGCTTATCCGGCCTGGAACTTGAAGCCTGATGATTTGCTGAGTCCCTTGTGTCTAATGTGCGACTTCAGGAATCCAAATTTATCCTGTATCCAGTTCTGACATTCTATCATCTCTTTTGGGGCTTGTATGAGCTTGTTGTAATGTGTACTTTGCAACTCAAACCAGGTCTTGCACACCTTCACAGAAGGTTACGACTGTTGGCAAACCTTTCTCAGATACACTGCTTCCTTGCTTTGTCCTTGAAAAGTTCATTAGGTTTGTTTGTATATCTCCTCATGGTCCTTCACAAAGTCACTGCCCTATATAATTAATAAAAAGAAACTCCTATTCTTAAAACACTGCCAGAGGTAATCTGTCAGATGCTGGATTCCAAATTATCCATTGCGCAAGCCGACTTGCCTTATAATCCAGCTTGTCCTACTGGCTGTATGGTTTGTTTGCTTTCAAATATGATTGGTTAGTGAAGATGGCCTGTCTGGAGGTGGATTCCTGGTACTTAACCATGACAGGGCGGCAAGGTTTTCAAGACAAGACAGTAACAGTATAGGACAAGCAGGAAGTGCATAGCTGTAGAGATCCATGACAAGACAGTTACCAAGTGGGTGGAGCCACAGTCCAGATACAGAGTCATGGAGGGTCAGTGAAATATGTTTGATATTTTGCTGATCCACAGTGACAAGCCAGGAAACTACAACCGATCTTAACCGACTCTGTAAACATTGCTCCCGACCCTCAAAAATTACCTAGTTACCGACAAGTCAGCTCCAGTGGAACACCCCCATGATGGATTAATATTTGCCATTGGCTCACAAGACAACTGACAATATATTATTGTTGTATAATTAACTTTCATATACAAGACAAATAGGGTATATTTTGTAATCCTGCACTATACATTTTTAAAAGTTTCTTCTGTGAATGGCTTACTATGGTGGTATTGTCAGAATTTTTACCTGAAATTTCTTGGCAAAATATAACGGATAGTTATGGACAATAACTGGCTTATGAAAACCTTAATTTTTAAGGTTAAAAATTTTGTTAGGGGGATATCTCCTCTTTCACAATTTGGGCGAAATTGCGTTGGGCGAAAAATACTGAGAAATGAAAGAAAGGTACATTTTAATAATTATACATAGTTTAAAGAAGTTATTGTACAGATATCTGCTACATGACACAAAGTCATAATGATATTATATTATAGTATTTTAGCCTGTTTTGTAAAAATAGTAGTTTTTCAAATTATTTATGTCATCCCCCATACCTAATAGTAATCTTACATTTTCTGTTTTTAATGATACCATTATTAGATAAAGACTAAGGAGATTGGCTTCTTTCTAATAAAGAAATCTGGACCACAAAGTTCATTCTGTGCGATAGCATTTAGACATGAGGAAAAATATACTTCAGATAAATTAGGTGCAAAAACAAGAGCAACTAATCATTAAAATTGTGTTCCAGTTCTGCCAAATTATTTCGCAAAACAGTCTGTGTAAAGTTTATTTAATGAGTACATTGTGTAAACTGATTAAGTTTTCTACATCTCAAAGATATACTGGGCTTTCAGACTAGTGATTCAACCCGGGTTGACAAAGATTGGGATTAGGTGTGAACGCTTACAATCCGGGTTGCCAAAGGTAAATCTCAACCCTACTCAATAGGTGGATTGAAGCAGATTGAAGCAGATTGGCTCAACCCCCTTTGTAGTGTGAACCCTCTCAATCTGGGTTGACAAGGGTTGAGTGTGTTGATACTGTAATTAACTGATTTACTGGGATCTTTTATAGTTTTAGCAATGTGGAAAATTAATTGTCATTTAAAGAACGTTCATGCATTACATTTATCTAAATTTGGGAGTTTTACAGTACTCAGTTTTTGAGACTTTTCAATCCAGATTAAAGTCTGTAGTGTGGACACTCAACTCGGATTGAGATGGATCTGCTTCAATCTGCTTCAACCCTCAATCCTTGTCAACCCGGATTGTAGTGTGAACAGGGTAATACAGGGCCGATTTGCCAAAGGGTCAATTTGTCCAGCTCCCCCCCACTGGTCAACATTAATATGGACAAGATTATAATTCAACACCAATTAATTAAGGCATGCAGTTTTTGTTGAAAAGGACGCCTTATGTTTCTGTTTTAATAAACCTGAAGCAATATCTTTATCAACCCAGTTGAATCCTTTCTGTAGGTCTATAAATAAGTTCCAATTGCAAAAGTTTTCAACTGGGGCCGATTTGTCCAGGGCCGAATTTTTAGGGGTCGATTTGCCGAGGGTCGATTTGGGAAAGGATCGATTTGTCCAGCTCCCAAAACAAACTTACTGCTATATACTTGCACTTTTGAATGTCGAACAAAAGAAAAAAACTTCAATACAGAAGTTTGTGTAAGTGTATTAACTGTCATATAGTATGTACTTTATCGATCATTTAAAAACAAAATTTATTCTTTAATTTTAAAAATCTCGAAAGTCGTGGACCTTTCTCCAGTGTGTCAGTATTTCTGTCTCTCTTTTGCCACAGATGCTTTATGGGCCAAACCATTACAAATATTTCTAAATGGAAGACTATATGCAAGAGCATGCCATAAACTATGAACATGTGAATCAGCCTTCAAACTTGGACCGACCACTAGCTACATTTGTGAAATGTCTCTGATTATATTCCCCTGTACCACTCTTTATGAGTCTGCCTCCCTGACTGCCTAGACAATCAAGTCCTGGCTTGTCTCTTGTCATTCATAAAACTTTTTTTTTCAACTTGTGCGGTTCTGGAGTGTAACCTTATCAATCTTTGACACCGTTGAAAATATGAGACATGTTTAAAAGCGTGTGTGAGTGAGTATTTCTCTTCTGAGTATCCACAACTGATATTTTAACTGTAACGCAGTTAGACCCGTTTTCAGCACATTATGAGTGTTCTCTATGGAGTAACAAATTACCCTTTTCTGTTGTTTCTGATACAACAGAGCCTAGCAATCTTGACACAAGAGAACATCAGTCGTAAGAGTTTTCCGATTACTGCACCAGAATGGTTGGGGTTGGTGATACGAGTGATTATGAATTGCATCAGTCAATGCACACACCACACACTTTATCAGATTATCTGAATCCAGGATTAACTGTAAAGACCCATATTCAAATGGAGATACAACAGGAACTCTCGTCAGTAACGTGTGACAGGCTTTTAAGTAGGCGAAAATCAATAAGGCAGATATGTCTCTTGCAGGGATTTTTTTTGCAGTGAGTGAATAATTTATTATATATAAAGAATTTTTGTTTTGCAAAATTAATAGCTTCATCAAAGATCTCAATAATTTGCCAAAAATCAGGAAAACCCAGGGGAATTATCTGTCAGTCAAAATATGTTGTGAACAAAGCTAAGAATTTGAGCCCCCCATCCCATAACAGAACCTGAGCCTAAGTTTAGTTTGGGACCTTTAGTCGGTACCATCTAAGAAAAAAAAATCTTAAGCCTTAAACAAATCTGAGACTAAGTTTAAAAAAATTCAGCTGTAATGGCCAGGTCACACTGTGGGGAGACCACTACGAATTAACTGGCGAATAGGAAGATTTCCTGCGAATTAGAATTTGTGGTAGTTTGCCACAGAAAGGGCGGGAAAGTGTGGTCATGTGGTTAAAATTTGAAAAATCCACAAATTACTTCGATCTGGCTACCTGGGCTACCATCATCTTCATCTTGTGGAAGATCTTGGTACGATGTTCTCATCACCCCGTCAAGAATATTTTGTTTCTGTGAAGAACGTCGACGAACACAAAACAAAGTTCGTAGAAGTATGTACGAATTAATGCGAAGTGTTGCGATTTCCGTGAGATATTCTTGCACCGAGCCACGAACATGGTGGAGGGTTGAGCGAGCTGTGACGAGCCCCTGACGAGGAGGAAGAACGTTCTGAGAAGATGTGACGTACAATTCATGGATAATGCCAGTTCCTATATAAACAGCCTGGATCATCTGGATTCACTTCATTTCTCATCAGACGTCGGACAGTGTACATCAAAGGCTATGGATCTACAGAGACTCAGATTATTGCAGCAACTGTATGAGGCTCATCGTTTAAATCTACAGAATCAGATTGTGATTGCACAGATACTGGTTGACAGACAGAGAAGGCATCGACCAAGGCCCAGGTGGTATTGGATGAAGCCCTGGCTATCCAGGAGGTTGGACTATGGACACTATGATTGTTTGATGAGGGAGCTGGAGGCTGAGGATGTGGTGTCTTTCAGAAATTTTGTCCGGATGGACCCGGCCATGTTCAGAGAGGTCTTGCAGAGGGTGGGGCCCAGAATTGGGAAATATGACACATGGTACAGGAAGTCTATCAACCCTGGATGTAGACTTGCAATCACACTTCGTTTCTTGGCCACTGGAGAGAAGTACAGGAGTCTGATGTTTGGCTTCAGGGTAGCACACAACACCATCTCAGTCATAGTAAGACAGACTTGTGAGGCATCCTGGCAGAATATGGTGACGAAGTCATGCAGTGTCCCCATACCAGTGATGCATGGAAGCAGGTTGCTGCAGAATTTTCTTCCAGATGGAATTTCCATCACACCCTGGAGGCTATAGATGGCAAGCATGTGGCAATCAGGTGTCCTAAGAATGGTGGCTCACTCTATTTCAACTACAAGGGCTTCCATTCCATAATACTTCTGGCTCTGGTGGATGCCAAGTACAAGTTCCTTTGGGTGGATGTTGGCACCAATGGATCCAGTTCTGATGCACAGATCTTCAATGACTGCGATTTGCGCTCAGGCATTATTGATGGCACCTTGGATGTACCTGATGCAGAGCCATTGCCTGGTGATGACCGTGATATGGCATATTTTCTCATTGGGGATGATGCCTTCTCTCTGAGGACCTGGTTGATGAAGCCGTTTAGTGCCAGAGGACTTCCTGATGAGGAGAGGATCTTTAACTACAGACTGTCTCGTGCCAGAAGGGTGGTGGAAAATGCCTTTGGCATCATGGCCAACAGATTTGGTTGTCTCCTCACCACCATGAGTCAGAATCCAGAGACTGTTACCTCTATTGTATTGGCCTGTTGCACGTTGCACAACACCATGAGACTGAGGTATCCAGGTATCCACCAGGGACTGGCTGATGAGGAGGATGACAACCAGAGAGTTATCCCAGGACAGTGGAGGCAAGGTGCTTGTTTGCAGGACATTGAGGATGTGGCTGGTGGCAACAGGGATACACAGGTTGCCAAGAGACAGAGACTGTATTTGAAGCATTATTATAATGCTCCAGTAGGGGCCACGGTGTGGCAAAGAGACATGATTTGAGACTTTCACATATGCCAAGGACATTTCTGAATAGTGACTGTATTGTGTTTGTATTTTTATGATTCAGTGCTGCATCATTATCTGTGTTATATTGTATATTGGGCGTTATATACTTGTTGAAATAAAGTTGCAACTTTCTTGTATTGCAATAAAGTTGTTGTCATATTGCACTTCATATATGTATTTTCTTGTTACTAGGGTCAAAGAGGTCAAGTCTGAAACAAAATCAGGTCAAACACCTAACAGGTCATACAAACCAGTTCACAACTTAGCCACCACAGGGCAAGAAGGTCACAAAGGTCAAAAATCAATCGAGGCCATAACTCAAGGAAAGTTAAGAAATCTAACCAGCTCCAAGGCGGAAACTCTGCAACCAAACGCCGATTGCTTTAGAATCAGAGCATAATGAAATCCAGAAATGGAAGATAAACAAATTTTAACATTGGCCACCTGTTAAAATTTGTTTATATTACATTTCTGCATTTCATTCGAAACTGTGAAATTTCCATAGCGAACCACTCACATTGGGTCATAATAGATCTTGGTAACCACTGGGCCACTTTTTTGGATCCTTCATGCTAAGATGTGACACTTACCAAGTATTATGCCAATGTTTTTTCAAACATGAGAAAAACAAACAATCACATAAACAATTTATTCTTCCAACAAGGTCAAAAAGGACAAATCACAATAACATAGTAACTGAATAAACAAATGCAGACACATTAGCTCACAGCTAAAGTTAACATACAACTGGCAAGAACAGCTGCCAAAGTGAAACTTGTTATACATACGATTACTAACAGCTAAGGTTATTATACAACTGACAAGAACAGCTGTCAAAGTGAAACTTGTTATATATACCATTACTAACAGCTAAGGTTAACATACTACCCACAAGAACAGCTGTCAAAGTGAAACTTGTTATATATACCATTACCATCAGCTAAGGTTAACATACTACCCACAAGAACAGCTGTCAAAGTGAAACTTGTTACATATACCATTACTAACAGCTAAGGTTATTATACAACTGACAAGAACAGCTGCCAATGTGAAACCTGGTTTATAATAGTAATAATCATAGTAATACTTGAGCCAAACATAGCAAAACTACACAAATAAATTACTTTACACCTGTTTGATAATTACTTTTTACATCTCACCTAAATTACTTCTTAAGTGTCTATAGACTTCATTTACTTATTGGGACAAAGTTATTACTAGACCTAAGAACCTTGAGAATCATTCTGATTAAGTAATGTCATAGGTGTCATGGGTGTTGAAGGCACACTAGAAATACCTGCAAATGACGCATTTAGGTCTGACAGTCCTATTGTCCTTCCCTCGGTGTCTGTGATAACAAACTTGTTGGATGAAGTACTAGATGATGAACCCGCTGACTGTCCAGAGGTACTGACGTCCGATGGTGTCTGGAAAATAACAGTGGTCTGGCTCTGGGTGTCTGACCCTTGAGGCAAAGGGGTAGAGGAGGCCACAGCTGCGGGCCCAGGTGCGGGTGGCGGAGGCATTTGTGTGATGGTGTACTGTTGCTGCTGCTGCTGTTGCTGCTGTGGCTGCTGGAACATAAGTTGCTGCTGTTGCTGAACCTTCATCTGCTGCTGCATACTGTCCAGCTGCTTCTGCCTGTCGTCCAGCTGCTTCTACCTATCATCCAGCTGCTTCTGCCTATCAAGCTCCTGCCTCTGGATGTCCATCTGTGAAAGTAGCTTGGACTCCTTGATGGTCTGGTTGAGGAGGTCCATACTGCACATCTGGTATGTGGGCCAGAGATCCTCGTGGATCTTCGACATGGCACTTGACATCCAGCCAGCCCAAGCAGTCCTGTCATTGGTCTGTGCCTCCATGGATGTCAAGAGTCTCTCCAGCCTGTCAGAGATCTGGGCACTGTTGTCGCTCTGCTTGCACATCTTGTCCAGGAGCTCTGACTCAGTGCTGGCACTTCTCCTTGTGGTTCTCCTGCCACTAGTCCCGGAGAGGCTGATACCTGGAGGAGGAGTGCTGCACTATCTGGGTTCACCCAGTGATCCTGACTCCACAGACTCATCTGCAGGATCCAAGTCGGTGGATAGGTGTGAAGGCATGGTGGCAGTTGCAGAAGTAGCAGAGGCCAATGAGGTGATGACAGAGGCAGTGGTGGTAGCAGATGCGCAGGTAGCAGAGGCTGAGTTGGCTCGACAGAGGCAGAGGTAGTTGTGGTGGAAGCTGGTTTCAACTGTAAGTACAGTAAAACAGAGACAGATGGTAAGCATATAGTATATATGTTCAAGAAACAGTTCAGGGAGGTACTGTGAAGTAAGAATTATAAACTTCTATGTCACTGCAGAAAACTTTACAGATTTTTGCAAAACATTAGTGTTACAGCTACAAACTTGTATCCATAGGTAGTCACTGTTTACAATTCATGAATACACAACACAGCAAAAACATCAGGATATCCAGGTGAGTCAGACTATGAGAATATACTTACATTGCAGGACTGCCTGGAGGTTACTCTGGAGATGTGGTCATCCAGGAAGCTGAAGGACCTCAGGATCCAGGTGTCCCTGTCTGTGTGTTCCTTTGCCCCGTCACCAGACTTCTTTGAGGTAAGATTTCCATACCTTGTCCTCATCCCTTTAAACCAGATCTTCAGGTCGATAGCTGAAAAAGGAAGAGGAGACACGGACACATTAGGTAGGTTGTCACCATAACAATGGGTTACATTAAGTTTTAAACTGCTTTACATCTGTGGTGTCATCTGCAAATGGGTGAAACCTAATACATCATATAATAACAGAGTACAATTCAAAATAACATAAATTAACAGAATAAGTAAACATTCACCATAAGGCCATTTACACATTACTGTACATGTAGTACCTCCATCACAATTTAAATTATTACCTGAAACTATGAAAAGGTTAAATCAGAATGGTTAGTCTAACTCACCTTCCATGCCCATGGCCCTGGCCTGGGTGGCCCAAGCAGCCTCCTTCCTGTCCGTGTCCCTGTACTCCTTCTTGGCCTTGTTATACATCTCTGGATGGTTCTTGAGCCACTCAGCCATCTCATCCACCTGGGCATCTGTCATCCTCACCAGCCTCTTCTTCTTGAACCTCCCCTGGGACTGGCTCTCTTGTGTGGCCTCATCCAAATCATCTGTGTCCTCCGGCTGGGTGGCTGTATCCCCTGGGTCTGATGCTGATGCTTGAGTGTCAGGCAGTTCATCTGGCTGTTCTGGCTGTTCAGGCTGTTCAGGCTCTTCCGATGCTTCAATCTGAGGCAGAGTGACCCTCTTCCTCTTTCCAAGTCCAGGTCTCTTCACCATATTTCTTGTATGAAATATATCCAAAAATTTATCCAAAGCTTCTCATTGGCTGAAAGGAGCGACGAATATCTCCGGGGCCTCGTAGCATATTCTTCATTGGCGACGATGCATGGCTTCCCTGCTGCGAATATCGTTGTTTGTTCTTCGTCTTTCAGGCGACAATCTTCAAAGGAAAGTTGAAGAACAATGAAGAAGCCTTCTACGAAGTGGCGAATTGAGGTACGTAGCCACTGTCTGTTATTTATAAACCAGTACACTAGTGAAGGTTCTGGTGACATACAGCTGGTGAAGGTTCTGTTCTATAAATCCCCAATCAACGGGAAGCAACTGCCAGCTCTTTCACTTGAGTTCAGGCTGGGATTCGAACTCCAAATATCTGGCTTATATGTTGCTTTCACTATAATTTTCTGTGAAGTAAAACATTCCTTTTTGGAATTTCAATCTTAATTTGTTACTTAACAAAGTGTTTAAATTTTGTTTTATTGAATGTTTAGACAAAAGAAATCTACATTGTGAAAGAAAATAACAACCAAAAACGTAAATACTTTTACTTCACAGGGAAATTTACAATCATAATGTATTTTCCACAGATAAATCACACAGAATTCTATATGATTTGTTTATATATTATTAACAATTATAATTATGCAGGCTGAAAGGTCATACCACAGTGTTTTGTTGACAGTATGAGCTGCAAATTGTCCCAATCGATTTTGAAGTATGTTGGTCAGTCGGTTTGATTGTTTGTATGTTTGTTTGCACATTCTAGGCCACATTTTGAAGCTAGGATTCTCATTTTTCCTATAATATTGTCAGGTGTCAGAATAGAGAAGGGCCCAATTTCAACAAAAGCGGTAGCATTTTCACATAGCTATGACCATTTTAGCTACTCTGAGTAAATGACTTATAACGTGGAAACTATTGCATTTAGAGTGTTAGAGTATTAAACATGTTGTTCAGGTACTTTTTCTTTAGCCATAAGATGGTATATAGTTTGGAGCTCTGTTGCATTAGCTAAGCAAGTAATAGCTATTTCTCTGATTTGTAGCACAATTTAAAAATGAGAACATGTCAAATTTCTTCGAAAGTATCACACAGTGACTTCCTTTGAATACACAATTTACTATGTTGGGGTAAGTTATGACATAATAAAGTTGCATTCCATAGCTGAGCAATAGCTACTTTTTGGATCTCACTGTTGAGTCAATCGTTTGTAACTTTAAAACTATTGTAATTAGAGTATTTTGTTGAAATATGTTATTCACCTACTTTTGTATCAGCTATAACAGTATAAAATTGCAGCCATGTAGCTCCTTCCGTAGCTGATGAGTAAATCACGTGTAACTTTAAAACTATTCCATTTGGAGTATTTTCCTGAAATATGTTGGTCACCTACTTTTTAATCAGCCAGAGCATAATAAAATTGCAGCCCTGTAGCTCCTTCCGTAGCTGATGAGTAAATCACGAGTAACTTTAAAACTATTCCATTTGGAGTATTTTCCTGAAATATGTTGGTCACCTACTTTTTAATCAGCCAGAGCATAATAAAATTGCAGCCCTGTAGCTCCTTCCGTAGCTGATGAGTAAATCACTTGTAACTTTAAAACTATTCCATTTGGGGTATTTTCCTGAAATATGTTGGTCACCTACTTTTTAATCAGCTATAACATAATAAAATTGTGGACCAGTAGCTCATTCCATAGCCGAGCAATAGCTACTTTGAGATTCTCAGTGTTTAGTAAATCGCTTGTAACTTTAAAACTATTGCATTTAGAGTATTTTCTTGAAATATGTTATTCACCTAGTTAAGAATCAGCTATAACATAATAAAATTGCAGACCTGTAACTAATTCTGTGGCTGAGCAATAGCCGCTTTGAAGTTCTCACTGTTGAGTAAATCACTTGTAACATAAAAACTATTGCATTTAGAGTATTTTGTTGAAATATGTTATTCACCTACTTTTAGATCAGCTATAACATAGTAAAATTCCAAACCTGTAGCTCGTTGCATAGCTGAGCAATAGCTACTTTGAGTTGGGCAAATTTGGACCCAATGCAAAAGATGTGTAGTTTGAATCTTGTAATGCAGCAAGTTATCGGTAGATTGCTGCCAGATTTCGGAGTTACCACTCAGCCGCAGCTGAGTAATCGTTTGTATGTTTGTTAGCACGTTCTAGGTCACAATTTTGGAGCTATCATCCCATTTTTTTGCTATAATATTGGCATTGGTCAGAATAGAAAAGGACAAAATTTCAACAAAATTGGTAGCATTTTCAGATAGCTGCGACTATTTTAGCTGCAGGTTATTCACCTACTTTTACGTCAGCTGTAACATAGTGAAATTGCAAACCTCTAGCTCATGGCATAGCTGAGCAATAGCCTAACTTTTTTTACTTGGCCAAATTTGGTCCCAATGCAAAAGAGGTGCAGTTGGAATCTTGTAATGCAGATCAGTAGATTGGGCAAGATTTTGACGTTACCACGCAGCTGCGGCTGAACGCTCGTTAAACTGGCATCAGTTTTTGTGTGCAAGCAGAATATGGATTTTTTCTAGATAAATATTTATCTTGGAATAATATCACAGAATAAAGTCACGTGAAATCATGATATGTGCATGCCCATGTGAGGATTGCAAGGGTTGCAATTTTCCTGGTTTTCCGACATTACCCCATAACTGAAAAAAAATAACAGAATGGGGAAGAAAGCAATGGAAGAGCAACAGAAATGATACATATCTAGTTAGAAGTGATTATAGGCACTGATCTTCATTCCACCTATGCTATGGGTTCGGTGGTGTAGTGACTGTATGTTGGTAGTATTTACCAATGCCCGGTGTAGCACGAAATAATAATGACTTCCCTAGATTTCTGACTGGGGGTCAGTATCTTGCAATGGGTTTGAACTATTCTGGGTCTGTATTCACAAAGATTCTTAGAATTTTTCTTAGAATTACACTTAAGTCTAAGAAAAATTCTATGCTAAGAATTTTCTTATTCTTAGAATAAAAACCTATTCACAAAACAATTCTTAGCTAAGAATAATTCTAAGAATAGAAGTAAAAGGAAATGTATATGTATGTATTTATACATCCTATCCAATGGACAATTGCTAATCCGGTCGGCGCAGACCGGCCCGCCAAATGCCAGTAAAAGACGTCCTGTGTTTCCACCGGTTGGCCGGTCCAAGTACTGTGCACTCCCCATATGGCGCCTCGTACTTCCTTCCTGTCTAGACAACTTGACATCATAGCATCTTTTTCATTTGGCGCGTGTACTGTGCAGACGTGTTTTCAACATCTCCAGAGTTTTTAAAGGAAAAAGTGTTCATTATGGCGGATTTTCAACCTTATTTGCAAATACTTTAGTGTACAAGTGTTATCTACATATTAAGCACGGATATATATTAAGAAATATGCTGGAAACGCTCCCTAGCTGACTCAATTTGGTGTTGACGATAGGGCAGTAAGCAATGAGAAATATGTATGTGGACATGTTGCAAGTTTCCTCCCATTCAATCATTGTGTTGATAGGGGCAGAATTAGAATATAAGGAAGTTTTATTGGTTACTTATCTTAAAAGGTAATATTATCCGTGTTCATCAACGAAACGTCAGTCTTTTCTAGTATTGTCAACCTTAAATAGAAGGAATTCCCAATAGAAGAACATGAAGTGCATTCTTTGAACTCACGTCTACTGTATCACGGAAGAAATTTACCTACAGAGTTTCCTGGAACTGACTCCTCTGCTGTAAAGCATCAGTCGACCAGTAAAACTCAGACCAACTAGATCTTCTGAACTTTTGTTTTCAACCAATATCTTCAAAGTACATGCGTACCAACTTCTCTGCTGCAAAGCATCAGTCCACCAGCCAGCTTAAGTCAGACCGACACCGACCAGGATATTCACCTTCAGAGCGCACTGGTACAGACTTCTCTGCTGTAAAGCATCAGTCGACCAGCCAGCTCGAAAGAATGCGACCACTGACGTCATCTCAAGATAAAGAACTGTGTTCTTTACTACTCACGTCTACTGTGATACCAATATTAGTTTCCTGGACCAACTTCTCTGCTGTAAAGCATCAGTCGACCAGTAAAACTCAGGCCGACCAGGATTTCCTGCTTCAGAGTGCACTGGTACCAACTTCTCTGCTGTAAAGCATCAGTCTACCAGCCAGCTCCAGCCGACCACACAACCAACCATGTTGTCGGTAGTGGGATTCTTTGTGGACGGTCAGAATACTGTAAAGTTGCCAGTTGATTATCACAAAAGAACGCGACCACTGACGTCATCTCCAGTCAGCCAATCACGTGAACTTCCAACCAGCAATTGCTTCTATTTTTAGCTCACAAGGGCTATCCCGGCATCTGTCAAATCTTGTCAATAAAGACATGCACATCAACAATGCGTTCTTTAGTATTTGCGTCTACTGTGATAACAGTCCCTCCCGCATACACCCGGCCTTTGTAGTCAGTATTGGGGTTGTGGATGAGCAAAATACTGCGCATTTGCCTGTATCACAAAAGAACACAACAACTGAAGAGCTGGTCACATGACACACGGACCAGCAATTTCTGTGGTGCCGTTTCTAAAAATAACTCACAAGGGCTTCCCCACCAACTGTCAAATCTACTCAATTAAACGTGTGCTTACGATAATTCATTTAAGGAATACATGAAACCTGCTATAAGCTCGATTCAACACAAGATAGTTGTATAATTGTTTCAACAGCTGGTTACAGAGTCTACTGACCAGGTACCATCTACACAGCCCTTATTATACAGTGCTTCACCGAAACCGGTTACAGAGTCTCCCTACCTAGTCCATTCAACTGTTGATTTTGGGGCAGGCAGACAGCATGTATCTACAAATATGACTTCCACTGACCAATTACAGAGTCTTCAAGTCACCAGACCAGTTTACCGGCTATACAGCCTTGTTTTCACAAAAAACGGTTACAGAGTGATTACTTCAACGACTGGTTACAGAGCCTACTGACCAGGTACCGGCTATACAGCCTTGTATGCAAAGAATTGCTTCAACCAACTGGTTATGGAGTCTACCAACCAGTTGCCGGGCTACACAGCCCTTATTTTGACTCCAGCCTACCAGTTTTTTGATGGTTACAGAGAATTACTGGTTACAGTTACTGGTAACAGAAAAAAAACTACAATTTTTTCAAACTGAAAAAGCTAGCTAAATATAGACCAGTAGCTGTCTAATTTCATTGGTGACTCCAGCTTACCAGTTTTGCCGGTTACAGAGAATTACTGGTTACAGTGAATTACCGGTTACAGAAACCTGGTACTGGACAGAGTTACCTAAGGTAATTTTGGTTACAGAGAATTCCAGTCAGTGGTCTTGATGATATGGCCCAAGCTACAACCAGGCAACCTTCCCTTATCACACCTCTCACCAGCCTGTTATCGGTGCTGGACTTGACTGGAAAGATAATATATTTCACCCTTACAAACAAGTTTTCATCATGTCTGGCCAGGGGTCAGCCATCTTACAAATAACAATTAATGTGTAAATGCAGCACCTTGCAGGCTGCTGGCCTGGGGCAAAGAGTCTGTAAAATGTGAAAAGTTGTGTCAGCCCCACCGGACCGGACCACAACAAGAACAGAGAGACTGTTAACTTGGATCATTGTCACCAGACCGGACCAGTGTCTGGAGGGACGGAAAATGTTTGTCAGACTACCAAATGTCCGAAATGTGGCACACCATCTGCCTGTAGGGACCAGAGTAAATCCGTTTTGGGAACTTAGGAAGCCTTGGGGCCTGGATCCTAGGTAGTACAAATGTTGAATGAGGGCTACACTCTCACTTTCCAGTCAAGACCAAGCTTGACAAGGTCACCAAAATTATCAACTGCTATGTACATCCTCACAGGAACCTATATTGGTTAGAGGCATTACATCAGCTTATGGCCAAAGATGCAGTAGAGCCAGTTCAAAATCTCTGGGCTCCTTCAACCTTTCTTGGTTCCAAAACCACACAACCGTTGGAGACCTATTCTAGATCTGAGCAAACCAAACCTTTCAGAGACCATCAGGACCACCCTCCAACAAGGGGAGTGGGTTACCTCAAGAGATTTCAAGGACACCTACTTCCATATACCAATACAGGAACAGTCCAGGAAATATCTGAGATTTCATGTCCTGGGTCGGACATACCAGTTCAAAGCACTGCCTTTCGGTCTGTCACTGTGGTAGCAAAGGAGTTGAAACTGATGGCCATACACAAGGGTATAAGAATCCACCAGTAAGTAGATGACTAGTTGGTGAGAGCCAGATCCCACCAGGCTTGTCTCCAGAATACTCAAGATCTAGTGAAAATATGCCAAGAACTAGATTGGCTGGTGAACTTGGCGAAATCGGAACTGGAACCCAAGCAAGTCTTCGACTTTGTAGTTGACCAGTTCGACCTCAGATCTGGCCGGGTCCGACCAACACCGGACTGGTGGCAGAGACTCCAGGACAAAATACTGAAACTGCTATCCCTACCAGCCTGTCCGGTCTGGCAGCTTATTTCCTTGAAAGGTTTACTAACAGCCACAGAAAAGCAAGTTCACCTAGGCCGGCTGCATATGAGACCCATACAGTGACATCTCAAAAACAACTGGAGGGTACCGGAATCACTAGAAAGGTGATCCCAATTCCCAGGTCCCTGCACCCCCATTTACAATGGTGGCTGAAAGAAGATAATGTACTCACAGGCCAACCATTACATCCAATAAAACATGCTCTGCAAATCTTTACAGACACATCAAAAGAAGGGTGGGGCGTTCACTTATACGAGCCAATTGCAAAAGGAACCTGGTCTCTTCCGGAAAGCAATCTGCATATAAACTATCTGGAACTAAAAGAAGTCTTTCTAGTCTTAAAAAAGTTCCAAGACCTCTGCTCAGACAAGATAATACTTGTAGCACCAACAACATCACAGTGGTGTCATACATAAACAAGGAAGGAGGCATGAGGTCGGGCTCACTTTGTGCCCTGCTATGGGGAATCTTGACCTGGTGTATCAGGAAACAAGTGACTCAAAGCTCGACACATTCCAGGCTGGGCTGAACGTGGTAGCAGACAAGCTATCCAGGCTAAGCCAGACCATCCAAACAGGGTGGTCTCTCCTTCCAGAGGTCTTCCAAATAATATGAAGCAAGTGGCACCGGGCAAAAATAGACGTATTTGCCACGAGGTTCAACAACAAGTTACCTCTGTTTGTGTCACCAATACTGGATCCCCTGGCCACAGCAGTGGATGCACTCAGTCTGCCATGGGAGGAACTGGACGCATACGCCTTCCCACCAGCAGCCATATTGGGCAAAGTGGTGGAGAAAATGCAGGACTCCCCATGCAAGAGAATCATTCTGATTGCTCCGGGGTCCCCAATATGCCTTGGTTTTGGGATCAAAAAGCCATGTCCAGCCAAATCCCACTGAGCCTGCCAATTCTGTCCAACCTGTTGACACAGCCCTTCAATCAGATCCCTCACAGAAATCTGACAATCTAAATCTCCATGCATGGCTCATAGAGCCTCAGCAATCAAAGAGCAGGGCTTCTCTGAGGCAGTGGCAGAAAAACAATTGAGGCTCCTCAAAGAGGATCAACCAGATCAGTCAATGAGGCAAAGTGGGCCATATTTACAAGTGGTGCCTCAGTAATCAGGTGGACTTCAGAGCACCCCCTGTAAAGTCAGTTGCTGATTTCCTTATGTACACTTTTCAGGATAAGAAACTGCAGCCTAGCACCATTGATGGTACAGGTCAGCCATTGCTGATAAACTGGGAAACTCACTCAAAGATGAAAATCTCACTCGTCTCCTGGATAGTTTCCACAGAGACAGACCCAAAGGCCGGAGGGAAATCCCCTCCTGGAACCTCTCCCTGGTCTTGCACCAGCTGACAAGGACTCCTTCTAAACCAATTAAAGAGGCCTCTGTGAAGCATTTGACCTTCAAGACAGTTTGCCTCTTGGCCGTTGGGTCGGGCAAGGGTAGAAGTGAGATACATGCTTGGCAAAACAGAACGATTAGACATCAATCCTACTGGTCAAAGGTGTTCCTGTATCCATGATCCAGCCCTCTTTCAAAGAAGCAGCTGTCCACAGAGGGTCCAGACAATGTGGCCCCAGTGGTTATACCAGCCCTGGCCCCAACTCTGAATAGGTCCCTCAAGTATGACGGGTCCCTTTGTCCAGTTAGAGCATTGTGCTATCATTTGGACAGGACCCCAGAATTTGGCAGAATAAGGAGTTGGTTTTTGTCTCCTTTAAGAAATGTTTTGACAAAGGCATCTCGCCTGCCACTAACTCCTCTTGAATCAAGCAGATTGTGATCCTATGTCATGAGCTCTCTGACCAGGAGGCCCACACTTTACATCAGGTTAAAGCCCATGATGTCAGGGCCTTTTGTTTATAAGGCATTTCCATTAGGATTTTCCTTAGAACCAATCTTATCAGCATACCACTGAAGTCACTTAGTACCTTCACAGAATTCTATCTAAAGGGTGTGGCTTGGGCTGATCCAGAGCTTTATCACTTGGGCCCAGTAGTGGCTGCTCAGCAGATCCACAGGTGGCCCTTATATTGAGGAGATTTGTATATATGTACATAGTGTAAATAGTTCTACATGTACATATTATATAAAAAAATGTGTGATATGCTTTCTTCGGGAGGTTTATTTGCCTTCTGGGACTGAACTCATCCCTCTCTTCCCCTACCTCAGAGCAGGTCTGCTAAACAGGGGGGGGGGCTACGTTGGTATAGCCCCGGGTAACCGGCTTCTGGTAGCCGACCATGGCCTTACAAGGTTTCCTGACCTAAAGGTCAACTCAGGCCTGGGCCTATAGGTCTCCTGACAAAGTCAGCCTAGACTGTAGGTTAAAATTTACTATCATTTATGAGTTCACATAAGTCCCTAGTAACTTACCGGCCAGCCAAGCGGTAGTTATTCAGCAATTGTCCATTGGATAGGATGTATTAACGCAATAAAATTGCAAATTTAATAAGTAAATGACATTTTTATAAGTTAATACCCTATCCAATGGACACACAAGACCATCCCTCCAGCCCAGCTATTAGCTTACTAGGGGTCTAAGAGGTTTAGACAATGAAAAAGATGCTATGACGTCAGGTTGTCTAGACAGAAAGGAAGTACGAGGCACCATATGGGGAGTGTAGAGTACTGGGACCGGCCAGCCGGTGGAAACACAGGACATCTTTTTCTGGCATTTGGCGGGCCAGTCTGTGCCGACCGGATTAGCAATTGTCCATTGGATAGGGTATTAACTTATAAAAATTTAATTTACTTATTATTGCTCCACAATAATCAACAGAACAACTATTTTTCTTAAGTTAAGCATGCTCTGTGCCAGTCTTAAATTTAAATCAATTCTTAGAAATTCTAAGAATAAGAATCTTTGTGAATAGCAAATTCTTATTCTTAGAAAAATTCTAAGAAAAAGCACAATTCTTAGAATAATTCTAAGAATAAAAACCATTCTTAGAAAAATTTTAAGAATAAGTATAATTCAAAGAATAAGAATCTTTGTGAACAGGAAAATTCTTATTCTTAGAATTTTTCTAAGAAAAACAACAATTCTAAGAAAAATTCTAATAATAAGACTAATGCTAAGAATAAGAATCTTTGTGAATAGAGACCCTGACCCATCCCTGCAAGTTTATGACTTCCCCTTAATCCCCCCACTTTCCAATTAATTGAGTGTCATTAATGCACATGGTAGGTTTGTGTATTCGTGTGTGTGCTAAAGAATAAGTTATTTACTATGACATCAATATTTTTAATAATGAATACTATGATCAATATTGATGCTAAATATTTTGTAACTTAGTATAAAAAGCAATTAACATAATATTTGGTTTGGTGAATGACCTTGTAAGTAAAATTTACTTTGCATTACCTTTGGCTAGTTATTACTAATTAACTTTACAGAGCAGAATCTTGACCAACTAGTATTAACTGGTTTCCTCTGACCTTAAGATTACCCATTGTGATTGAACCTATACAATGTGTTGAATTGATGTTAAACCCAAATAAATCAAATTAAATCGGCCTATGGTAAGCAGAAATATTGTACTGTTACAAATTTCCTTGCCCAAGACACATGAAGGAATATTCCTTGAAGGAAGGAAAGGTGAGGAGTAAAGCTGGGACTTGTGGCAGTAGTGACGAATATCTCTACTCCTTGTAACTGTAACCCTTATTTACTGTACTGGGCATCAGTAACATCTTTTAAGAAGCATTTTAAGATTCATCTCTTCAAATTACATGACTTAAGCTTCCCCAAGTAGTATTTTCCCTCCTTTAGACCCACAACCCTGGATTATAACCTAGATTATTGACCCTGTCAGCCCTGGACTATGGCTTTTCTTTGCCAGTTTATTGCACTGAGTTTCCATTTTGGGGAAGATATTCTGGCTGCAAAGTATTCGATAAGGGCAGAGTCTTGTTTTGGTAGATGTATGTGTTGGAGCCCAACTTAGGAGTCAGCCCATCTTAAGATGGGTTATAGCCCAACTTAGGATCTTCAGTACCCAAGAGCCAAACTACCAGTTGAGGGAAATTTATGTTTAATTCTACTTTATTTACTACCACAATTATTATGTAATATGCAGACTATATGTAAACAGTATAGAAGAGAGTGAAGGGGTGACCCAAACTAATTACAGTCCAAAGTCCACACAAGCACTGGTCAGGACACCCCAGGACAATTAAGGTGAATGAAAATTTATGCATTATGCAATTACATAGATTATGCATTGCTTATTAATATGCTAGAAGCCGTTAGCCCAACTTAGGATAAGAAAACTCAAGAATGATTTCAAAGCTAAACTTTAATACTGACCAGTTAGTTTAATATTAATTTATTATGTAGCATTTGATGGGTGGTTTTAACCATTAAATTGAATATTACCCTGATAGTTTATTTAAATACTAAAATTTCAACTATACACTATATGTTTGTGAAATATACTTTTAGTGCTTATCCTGTCAAAAGATTTGCTTACACATACTAGCCCAACTTATAATTTGCATAGGTAGTTTTTATTTTTCAAATTTATATAATATTATTTACTTATTGTTCTTATTGCATTTTTATCTCTTTCCTTTATCCCAGTATGCATTGATAGGATTAGCCTTAATTCCTTTATTGTTCCAAGACTCTGTTTCAGTTAATTTGACAATGGAAGGGTCATTAGGTGTCTATTGTTCAACCACTGCTTTCAACTTGATTTGTTTCACTTCTGGGGAGTGATTAGGCAAGTGGATTAAATTGTGATCTATCTATTGTTTGAATAATCTTAAGTTGATTTGTTTGACTACATGTGTGGCATTATACTGGATTATTCTCAGATTTACCTTCTGTGCTAACATTCTTTTGAACTTGATTTGTTTCACCTCTGGCTGAGTGACTGACTATTAATTAGACATTGTTGTAAGATTCTTTTAAGGTGTTTTGAGGTGATATTTTACCTGTTTATAAACAAAATGATTAATTTAATCAGAATCTTCAAATGTTTAAATACTAAGTTCTTAGACATTTACCCATATAACCAAATTAAAAAGTCCACTTTTTATAGTGCATGTCAGTGTGTTCTTTGACAAAATTAACTTGTTTGATTCAATTTTATTTTCCAATTGATTAGTGCAATTTAAAAGATAATTTTATAATTCTTTGTGCAACTTTATAATCAGACTCATGTATAAATAATGTTATATATTTGTGCTTTTCCACTTAAAGGTTTAATAGAATTAAGCCTCATTATTGTTAGAGATTACTTTGATGTTGATTTGTTTCACCTTATGATTTGAGGTGTTCCCTATTGTGTACTTCACCTACCCCAATTGAAACAAATCAACATCAATAAAATGTTCTTTACAAGGGTCAGTTAGGTTGATCAACATAAATGTCATCTTTTTCATAAAATATCATATAATCTCCTTATACTTGCACATGATTATAAATAGTTTATATTATGCAATTTAAAAATCATTCTTGAATTTTGTCATCTTAAGTTGGGTTGATATGTTCTAGCCCATCAAGTTGGGCTATAGCCCATCTTAAGATGGGCTGACTCCTAAGTTGGGCTCCAACATATGTATAATTGGTGAAACCGGGGTTTGGAAAATTTTACAGATCAAATGTAAATATATCTGCATTTAATTGTAATCTAATTATTATTTATTTGTGACATTTGTCGTGCAATTTAAAATAATAACTCACACAAAAATGATCAATACACGGGGAGAATGTTCACCACTATCTTAACTGGTTTTCTTAATGATGACCAAATTTAAATCATTCACAATGATTCAGTGATATAGCCTTGAAATTAGAAACAAGAACGAAGTTATGTATGTGACACAAGGTGATAGCCTGTGATTAGATGCCAAACTAGCTGACCACTAGGTCACTGAGGACATAAAAAATTTGAGTTTAAAGATTTTAGCATATTTTTAACTATACATTCAGGCAGTGTACTTCATTTAACAGAAATTTTACCTCATCATTTAGTACAAAAATGACACCTAAACAAATATGCATGTACAACCTGTATTCTATTGTTAACCAGAGATTTTCACTTAGTGTTTTCTTTAATTTATTTCAACCAAGGCTTAATATTTTGCCATTTTCTGGTAGATATACGACTATAATGTAGATACTGCCTATCTGATCAAACAGTTCTAGTTATAAACAATAAAAATGTCAATTAGTATCAGTCAGTAAATACACACATGACTTACATATTTATTTATTTTTCCACTTTTTATTCAATTCCAATCAAATGCACTTTATGTATCAGTCACCTAAAATGTTGAAAACTTAAGTAGCTGTGAGATAATAACCTGTGAAATAATAACCTTAAATAAAATATCTACAGGGACCACATTCCTGAAGTAAGTAGACATAAACATTTAAAAGTCTCGTGCCATTTTTCATCATAATAGTTACATCTAATGTATTGAGAAATAAAGTATGCTCAGTATGTTCCAATAGTCATCATTGTAAAAAAATATTTCAAAGTTTCATTTCACATAATTTTGTAACTCGAGCCACTAAACTTGTGAAATAAATCAGTTCATAAATATAAATCAGTAAATATGTGTATTTACTGAATATTTTAGATAACATGCGTATTTACTGAATTAATCAGTAAATATACTAATTTACAGAACATTTCAGTAAATACGCGTTTTACTGATTTCGCACTGTAGAAGATTCCAACTTTATGCTTAGTAATGTATTTCAGTGGAACTAGTTCTAAATTGTCCATATATTATAGTAAGCGTAGAAAATATTCCGACCAGTGGGTTCTGGGCATAAAAGGAAGTGAGACATATATAGGCTTCAAATTTATTTACAAAATAAGTTTCCATGCTGTATATCCATTGTTGAGCCAAACTTGAAACAATACCCCAAATGGCGTGTTCTAGACTCGTCATGTCCATTTCAGATTCAAATTTATTTTCCAAAGAAACTCTCGTGCATTCATAAACATCGTTATGTAAGAAGAGACAATAGAGTGGAAACACCAGGCACTAATTCAATCTTAGATATCTAAGCAAAATCAACAAAGTCATGCCGATTGGCTTCATGAGCCAGTGTTTTGCTAGGAGGCCATTAAACTAATGCCACAAAGGACATGCATATGGTGTGCCATTTGTGACTCCTGTTCACAAGACCTGAGATATTCAAACGTGTTACTGTGCATGTGATACCAACGTGAGGGAAAAATGACTGTACCTTTCAGAGTGCATGACAAATTGTACACCGGGTTTTAGTTGGCTCTGGGGTGGTATCTAAGGATTTTCTTGTTCAAGCAGTGTTAAGACCAAGGAAAGGGATGTGTTTTGGAGAACATCTGTAAATATTCGACACTGGGCAAGATTGGACTAAAGCTGACAGTGTTTGTTGAAAGGACAATTTCAAAGTTATTAAATCAACTTAAGGAGATAGTGAAAAGCCCAGCATAAGTGTAAACCAATATTATAAAAGCATTGGAAAGTGTTAGTGGCGAGTGAATTGAACTGACATCATGGATTTGAATGGGAGTGACGTTACCACAGCATCAACACAACCAGTGTATGATCAGACCTGGGATGATGCCACCTGGGTTCTCATCAGTACATTCATTATCTTTACCATGCAGTCTGGTATGTACTGTACCATTAGTTTCTATAGGTATTGTGCCATTTGATTTTTTGCTACTAATTCATGCTGAGAGCCAGGATGAGATCACCTGGATTCTCATCTGTATATTCATCTTCTGTAATTTGCCCTCTGTAGAAGTGACCATGAATACCACCATACTCTCACATACTATATTGTTTTTCTTTGTACTGTATTGTTTTACTTCTTTCTCCTCCAATAAATAGGCAAATGTTTGAAAAAATATAAGGCTAGACAATACAACTACACATGCGACTGTACCCAATATTTGCATCCAAATCTGCACCCGTGTCCGCACATCCCAGTATGATGCCATGGACTTTTTTGCACGGAACCATGTACTGCTGTCCACATAACTACAATAGAGGTAAAAAGCAAGTAAAAAAAGCAAATATTCTAGTAACAGTATTTTAAAGATCTATTGCCAACACATACGGAGTTCCTCAAGGTCCAACAGAGGTCACTTCATATTTCTCAGGCTGCAAGTCACACCGGATACCCAAGTGGATTATTTTACATTTGATTGGTTGAAGCTTCAAACTATAAAGTTGGGGTTTTACGTCCCGTTTAACAGCCAGGGTCATATTGGGACAGGTCCTCAGAATTGCCACTTGTGGGACTCGAACCCACAGAGGTGACAGCCTATGATTAGATGCCAAACTTGCTAACCACTAGGCCACTGAGGACCTTGCTTCAAACTATAGAAATCGCACTAAATCACTTTAACTGTACATTTGTCAACCAGTTCTGTACTATAATCTGGTATACACAAAACTTAGATAAAGATTGATTTTGGCTGAAAGTGCTTTTTAATTTCTTTGTAATGGTTATTTAATCTATATCAAATTTTTGCTTTTTAATTTCTTTGTAATGGTTATTTAATCTATATCAATTTTTGCTTTTTAATTTCTTTCTAATGGTTATTTATTCTATATCAGTTTTGCATGAAGTGTCAAGACCTGTTAAGATAGTTACAGCCTGAATGCCAGATTTAGTGTATTGCACAATGCAGTTAGTTTTGGCAGGATTAAATTTTACCTGCCAATAATTCAGCAATTATCGGTTCATTTCATATCCTTATTTTACCTTTAAAAAACAGCTGTGTCTATTCTAGCTTTACCTATGGATAATAAAATATTGTTAAATGATATATCGTTTCATAATTGAATTTGCTATTAGACCTCACAGTAACTGTTTTTTTCCCTGTATTTGAAGCCTCACATACGGGTACACAATTTTCTCACACATTTTATTTAATTTCAGCCTTGTGTAAGGCTAATATGTTCTCGCCATAACATTGTTTGAAGGACCCCGTTGAAAAATAAATCATAAAAACTCCCCTAAAGCCAAGATTTACATTTCTATGCTAACTTTTTATTTACCAACCCCATGTGATATTTACATATTCATATCTTTACCTTGTCTGGTTTTATTTATACATAAAGCATAAGCCTTTCTGAAAACCAAATAAAATACAAAGTTTTGTGCTCATTAAGTCATTTCAAATGAATGTCAAATACAAAGAATTATTTATACCATTTAAAATGATAGATAAGGAATTTAAAGTTATAATAGGTTGTAAATAATTCTTAGGTAAAATTTTCTCAGGTCTTTTAGTAAAGTGTCCAAAATTTAGTAATTTGCATAAAAAACCCATGTACAAGTGAATGATTTATTCCAAATAGTGTCCTCATTAAAAGAACGTAAACTATTTTAAGAAAAAGTGCAGACATGTTTTCCTCCTACTTTTTGCTGTTACGTAATCATACAGATATTTTAAGTCAAGGCACAAGAGACAGGGTTAAGTTTGTCATGCACTGAGAGGTCTTATGGAATATTTTGTGTTTCCAAATGGAAGTCAGCAGTAATTTATTGTAAAACTTGAAAGCCACACCACACTAAGCTTAAAATACTTTGCCCACGCATTTTTTTTCAGAGATAAATCGATCTCGTGTAAATGTTGCATTAAATTTTTAAAAAGCACAATCTTAATTGGCACTAGTGAGGTGTTTTATTCCTTCTCACATCGGAGTGGGTTCAAATTGATTGAAATCCTCAGAATTTAACGTGGCCTGTTCCAATTTGACCATAGTTGTTAAGAGATCATAAGCGCAAAGATTTACTACCATCACCATCCATTTTCACATAAACTAGGATTGTGAAAATGCATAAACAAAAAATCCTTGATTCTCTAAAAGAGTAGAATGTTTTACCAGTGATTCAGTACTCAATAAATTTGTCAACGAGGGCCTTTAATTTTTAAGCGCGAGCTTCTACAGATCACTTTTTTTGTTTCCAGACTTTCATGAATTGTGGTGCAGCGTGAGGAGTATTTGTCTGCTCACTGAAGTTAAGTGGCAATGGGTCACGTTTGTTATTCGGTAAATGGGCTTTGTATGTGGGTTGTGCACATCTCAAAATGAACCTCCCCATAAACATTGTTCCAACTCCTTTAGTCATTATTCCCGGCACTTTGAAACTCTCTTCCTCTCCACATAAGAAATAGTCCCTCTGTTACATCTGAAACATCTTAAGACTCCCCTCTTCAACTTAGGTTTCCCCACTCAGTACTTTCCCTCCGGACACACCCAGAATCCTGGATTACTGACCTAGATCATCCCTTGACTCTCCGTTTAAATAATACTTTTTGTTAACCTAGTTCACTGAGTTCTCCACTGTGGGGGAGATATTGCACCTACAAAGCAGTAGATTAGATTAGATAAAGTGATATCCCCAACACCCTTCACCCTGTGGGGGTATATTTTAGTTTAGCACATTTTCAGATGGAGATTCACCAGGGCATCTCATCAGTCTGGATGGTGAAAGAGCCTATTTCATGTGTTCATTATGCTGAAAACCTAATTGTATTTTTCTATCATAACTGAAGAATAATCACTCCGAATTTGAATAAAACACAGAATTTTTTTATCATATTTTAAGATATTTTGACTGGCTTATAAAAATGGCAAGGAAGTGTCTGTAAAGAAGGGGAAGGTAAAACTCCTAGGAATATTGGTGGCAAAAAGTTATCTTTTTTTACCAGATGACATTTTCCAAATTCAAACCAAGAACATGGTCTGTAAAAACGGTACCTTTGCAACTTTTTTATGGGTGTAGCAAAATAATTACAAATAGTCATCTTTTCAAAAGTCGACATCAGTTACAGAAACAGAGTTTTTGCTGTTTAGAATATTACACAACACAAAAACCCTCCACCTCTGGTGAGAATCTATAAAGTGAAATTTACAAGTCTTGTGCTAGTCTTTTTAGAAGTAAATGTCTAGAAATATTGAGGAGGCCATACCAGATGACATGAGAGTCACAACTCATGACATACCTTTAAATTGCTATTCAATGAGAAGACTATACAAACTGATATGAAAAGATTGTCAAAGTCCTCAGTGGCCTGGTGGGTGAGCGGGTTTGGCTGTCACCTCTGTGGGTTCGAGTCCCACGAGTGGCAATGTTGAGGACCTGTCCCAATATGATGCCTGTTCTTGAATGGGACGTAAAACCATACCTTTTAAATGATTTTATTTTGAAGAACCGGCAGATATTATTGGGTTACGACAGATGACTAAACTTCCACTTAACAAAACTTTCCTATTTTTGACTAATTTTATTTTTATCAGTACATCCTCGGATTACAGAAGACTTATTTTAACACATCATATATCTTTGGTGTGTATGATCAAAGCTCTTAAAATTTGATTACTGCACACACTGTAAAACTGTAGTCGACTTTGAAAGTTCAAACCTCCCCATGACTGGTTGCCCACATTATAAAACACATGTGCAAATTTATCTTTTTTGTTGTTGTAACTGTGATATCTGAGGTCAAGTTAGTCCAAAATGTTTACTGCTTGCCAAACAATTATGGTCAGTATACCAATTATGGTCACCCCACAGTTTTCTATGTTTATTTCTAATTAAAGATCTGATATTTAATCCATATGTCAAAATTTATTTCTATTGTTGTGTAAATTGATCTACCACTGTAAAACAGCAGCTACATTTGAAAATTTAAAAGATTGGTATAAGAAAATTTGGAGTGTCCATAATTTTTGCTATGATCATAATTGCTTAATTGAGTAGTCCTATTCGTTACTTGCGGGGGTGGAAATCTTGCCTGCATTTCTGAGTCCAAAGATCAGTGGTCACGCGTGACAACAACTTAGACTTCTTCACTGAAGTAGTCTGTCGGAAATTTATATGATGTAACAAGGTTTTCAATTTCAAAACAGCACTTATCCTTCGATAAAATGCATCAAATGAAGGATATAAAAGGTGACAGGACACAGAAAACCACTGTGGTTATTTGATAAGCTTGGACTCAGCTAAGTCACCCTGTGAAATTTGGACACAGTATTCGATTCACAATGATTTAAGTGATTTTTTTCTATTCGATTGGGGCCTCTCGTATGACTAAATTATTACACCAAGTGATCCTGTAAGGAAGACTGATCACTTAGATCATGATTCAAGTGAACAAAGTGATCCCAATCGAATCGCGTAGTAAATGTGTACACTGAACAGTCTGAATTTTATATCCCCACTACAGGGAAAAATTACAAGAGAATCACACCTTGCATGAGAACTAAATCGAATTCAGTTATATGTTAATCTATATTAACACAAAAAGGCAAGAACAACCAATCTGCACCAAAAATGAAGTTAATTTCCTCTGATGACTACTTTGATTTTTCTATGGATCATAACAATGATAAAATGTAATAATATTATGCAGCGTTCTTACCAGCCGTAAACACGACCTCACAGCTTGTAAATTTGTCAAGAACGGTGTCACAGGTGGTATTTACGACTGGTGAGTTGGGTGCCTCCAGAAACTTTCCAATTTGTGACCTTCACCTCTAATGACAACAAAGATGGATGATACATATGCTTTCGTTATAAAAAACATGTTAAATAAAGTGTTTCGGTACTCTGGATTTTGATAAATAACATTGGAAAAGGGTTTAACAAATGAAGTATGCATCATTTGTATGGCGAATAACGAAATATTTTTGTGATTTTTTTATTTCTTTCTCTTTGTCATTTGTGTTTGTTTACATACACACATAAACACACAGGTGGTGAATTGTTAAGCACAGTCAAAACTTTCCACTGGTATGGTATATAGGTACTCACAGGTGGTGCGCACCACTCGTGAATTTCCGTCGGAATGCAACATAACATTCAGGTTTCCCCTTTTTTCATTGGTCAAAATCTGACCTTGAAACACCAGGGGCCGATTTCACAAAGGGACTTAATTAAGTCCAGGGGCCGATTTCACAAAGGGACTTAAGTCCAGATTTAGACTTAAATTTAAGACTTTGGTCTTAAATTTTGTCAAAGAATGTTAAGTCTGTGGTCTTAGACTTAGCAGATTTCACAAAACAGCTAAGTCCATGAAATTGCTAAGTCAGTGGACTTAACTTTAAGTCTGGGAGATAGTGGGCTTAAATTTTGTAAAGAGGACTTAAATATGGCCGCCATAAACTTTTCGAATCCACTTTAAAATTTGAAATGGCTGTAAATAAAGTATAATTATGCAGAACACCTTACTGAAGTAGTCTTTCGGAAATTTATATGATGTAACAAGGTTTTCAATTTCAAAACAGCACTTATCCTTCGAATGAAGGATATAAAAGGTGACAGGACACAGAAAACCACTGTGGTTATTTGATAAGCTTGGACTTAGCTAAGTCACCCTTTTGTGAAATCCATTTAAGTCCCAGACCTAGCTGAGACCAAAGCCTTAGATTTAATTCCCTGACTTAGCCAATAAAGGGACTTAGTTTAAGTCCTTTAGTGAAATCGGCCCCAGGGTGTATATCACATGATTGTGTACATTATAATCAAGTAGAAATTACGTTCCCACATGAACTATACCTCAGAAAATGTACCCACTGAAAACGTGTAGCAAAAGTGCGAACATACTACAATAATGTACACACACAGGTTTTATGGGTGGGGACGTTGTGACTACAGTACTCAAACTAGTCTCTTTTTTTCGTTTTTTCAGTCAATTAAATTGTAGCAATTCCAGGATTTCTCCTTGACCTACACGTAAATGTGGTTATTTAGTTTGTGTGATTTTGCTATGTACACTACTTAAATTTGAAAGCTTTGAAGACCGTACGTTCATCTCTATGACCGTTTGTCTTATTGACCACCCGTGTACTGTAACAGTTGCTTGTTGTTTTTTTTCAATCAGTGTAAATTTGTTTGGATTTCTTAGGTTAAACATAGATTGACACGAGATGCATTTATACATAAAATATAACACAATTCCAGTACGTAGTAACCTTTTCGGAGGCTTTTAAGGAGTGGTAATAGAATTAATGACCAGGTGTTAGCCAATAGCCAGTAAATTAATCTGCAGTTAATAATATTGGTATCAGTTATCATGGTTGGCTGGAGTTGTAAGGCATAGTTAATTTACTTTTTCTGCTTCTTTGTGTACAAATTAGCAAGTAAAGAGCTATATGTCAATATTCTAGATTTATACAGAATCTTAATCCTATGGACTTCCAGGTTTTGGCCTCCTGGAGTCCGGCTGTGTGAATGTGAAGAATGAAGTGAACATTATGTACAAAAACGCAGCTGACGTCATCTTTGGTGGGACAGTGTATTGGTTGATTGGCTATGGACTGTCCTTTGGAGAGGACAAGGGTACGAACCCATTTTGCGGAGTGGGCTACTGGGCCGTAGATGTGACAGATCCAGCTGAAATGGGTGATGTCTTCATGAAATTCAGTTTCCAGGTATACCTGCACACACATGTTAAGACTTTTTATTTCTTATTATTGATATAAAGAAGTTCATTTCAAACAATCACCTTTGTGTGAAACTTATGATAAAAAATTATTTTAATATTTAAGTGTTATCTGGAAGTTAACACAAGTCAGATACAGGATTTTCAGCATGAGGGGGCATGGGGGTATATACATTTTGTCCTGGGACAATTCGTACCTGGGCATTTTATGGGGAATTGGCAAAAGAGAGAGTGACTGAAAGAAACTAAACAAAAGGAGACATAAAGTTTCAATTCATAGACAAAAAGCTTTGATTCTATAATAGGAACTTACAACAAATTGTGTGATATATGTTTGACACTTGAGTTATTGATGAAATATCACTAAACACACATGAAAACCATATTGCCTATGTATTTGAATACTCTCTTTGTAATAATCAAAAGATATTTTGGAGTGACATTTGGCAACTTAAGTATTAAGCATATTTATACAGTTTGTTGGTATTGAGTTTCCTTTATAAAAAAATAACTTTTTGCTCTGGTATTATGACTTTTTGTCAGGTTTCCCTTTTTGCCAAATTTCTTTTAGTCTCTTTTAAGTTTCTTTTGTCAGGTTTCTTTTTTATGCATATAGCCCTTTTCCATCGAGAACAAAATATCATAAAATTGACAAATTTAGAACTATGACCATGTCAATTAATTAGTTTTTTAAACAAACCCTTAAATGATTCCAGTTTTTGTATCCTCTTGGTTGGTGATATATGATGGTAATTTCTTGCCATTTTGGCATAATAGATGGACCAAATTTGAAGTGAAAGATACTTTGATCTTTATTTATTTACTGCAATATGTATTTCTTTTAATTTTTTTACTTTGATAATAACAAATTCTTTTATTATCATACTCTGAAACTCACTGTGTAAATTGACTTATTTAATCAATTGAAAGTTCATTAAAATTAAATGTTCTTCGGAATTTACATTTGTTTTTATTTCATTTGTATTTTATATAACCTCAAACAACAAATAAAACTTAAAAAAAGAACAATTTGATGGTTTCAAGAGTTTGTTAAAAGCCTTAAACTGAAATTAATAAATGCAGAATATTGGAATAAATGGAGGTGACACATTGCACACCATTTAGTATGTACATAAAAAGCAGTTGAATAAATTTACATATATATCCCAGTTTGGCATATTTATTTCTCAGTTATGTAATACAGTAATAGTGTTGCAGTACTTGATCGATGTATTCATAATCACACTTGTCTCCCATGATATTTTTATGTCATTCTAACAAACATATAACCTATATATGTATATGTTATGCACAAGTTGAGATTTTGTTCAAGTTGGAGCTTGTACAACTCCACATTTTTCATCAGTTGAACAATGTATTTTAATAAATTGATACTGTTATGTTCATAACATCAACAAGTCCAATATTCATAAATGATGATTTAATGTAAATTATATTATTACATGTAAAAACAAACTGTTGTCCTGCATATTTTTAATTTTCTTGCAAATTTATTGGATTTTTTTAATGTGTGTATTTGTAGTATTTAAAAATTTGGAGTCTTACTGTTTAAGACAGATATAAAGTATAAAATAATGCTATAACTTTTGTTCCTGTTTTTGTCAAGAAATGTCCTAACTTTATTTATCTATTCCAAAGCAAAGGAACCAAATCTAAATTTTAAGACTAATCAATGAATGTAAATGGCCCAAGATTTATTTGTGAAAAGTATATCTCAATTTCCATTATACATGACAGTCATTCTTCCTTTGAAGCTTTCACTTACCTACTTATGATTATTGAGGAGATTCACAAAATATCTCAGATACTGGAAGCCACACAAAGACAGCTGATTATATTTACAAGATTTCTGGAAGTGCTGATTCTAACTTTTGAACTTAAATCTTTGAGGCCCCATTGCCATTATCAACACTTTTTCTATTTTAAGATTTTTGAATGGAGTTGAAAGGTATGTAAAAGAAAAAAAATAACCACTGAATTGGAATCTCACAAGCATCATTGGGCCATTGCTCACATTCATGTAAACCAATTGCTTCATTTATCCGGAAACAGACAGAGTAAACATTAAGAAATGCATACATCTGTCTTGTTTCTCTACTTGGCTTCTTTGTAATGAAAAACACCTTAGCTGTAAGACAATACAATACATGTCATCAGCTAGAATTGCATTAATGAAAGGCATAAGTCAGTTGTAAGTTCATACAGTCATCAGTCCTTTAATGCTTTACCAGCTCTGATCCGAGTTTAATGCCTGCAGGTAAATCACAAAATATCCTTATATGTACAAAACATGAAAAAAAAATTTATACAATTTTTTAAAGCTCTATTTCTTATTGTTTACTTTTGAACTTTCATCGTTGAGTCAAATTGTTATCATTAATACTTTGATACTTTAAGATTTTTTAAAAACTAAAAGACCCAGTCCACAGTACCATAACTTGGATGATTTCAAAGCTAAAGTATTACAAACATCAATAGGCCACAGCTCACACTCAAATTAATGTAACTATTGCCTAAAAAGCTATATTTTTCTGCATGATAAAAAATGTTAAAACTTTATTTCTCAGTAATAAACTAATAACTTAATAATTATCACTGTAAATAATTTTTTGTGTATTTTAGATGTTATTGGCCAAAAATTTCAAGGCTTTGCTGTAACTGTTGTATTAATTTTCGATGGGGAAATTATATATGACACTTTTACATTAGTATCTATATGCATAAAATAACCTATGTTTTCACTAGAATTCATAATTTAAGTAAAGTTAATTTTTCAACTAACATGTATAAAAGCACTTTACTACAAATTGGAATTCTTTGATGGTGAAATTTTGTACAAGTTACAACTTCTACAGCTTATCTTGTACCAGTTGCAACTTGTACAGGCTTTTTGTACTTGTTGTGATTGGTACAGAATCTCAACTTGTATATAATGTACAAGTATACATACATATTAAAAATTGGACAATGAAAATATCCCGAAAGGAAGAAAAGTAAAAAATTATCTTGGTTCCTATCTTGTAAATTGACTGTGTTTTCCAACTATTAAGCCAAATTAACTGGAAGAACTAGGCAAGTGCAGCCTCACTCTTCTTTCTCCTCTTTTGATACCAACTTACTCAATTCTATTGATCCCACACTTCTCTTTCATGTACTTGCTTTTATCCCTGACTAAACATTTCTTTTAACTTCTGCAGCTTTCATTTGCCACGACAGCTGCGACAATTGTATCAGGAGCCGTGGCAGAGCGCATCCGTCTCCACAGTTACATCATCTTTGCTGGCTTGAACATCATTGGTTACTGCATCCCTGCACACTGGGTATGGGGAAGCAATGGATTTCTCTACAACATGGGTGCAGTGGATATCGCTGGTTCAGGTCAGTGTCATCATGTGCCAAAATTCTCCTGATCTTATTGAATTCGCCTGATCTCATTAAATTCTCATGATCCTACATCAATTATACTCCTCATCCCACCTTATGAAATTATCCTGAACCACCTTAATAAATTCTCCTGATCCCACTTTAATTGATAAAGCTCCTGATCAAATCTTACTAAATTCTCTTGATCTGCCCTTGATAGTAATCCAGATTCAAACTTCCTAATTTCTTCCGATAACATCCTACATAAGTCTATATCAATATCTCCACAATTCTCTTTACCCCATCTTCAATTCTTTTGATGCCAACTTACCAAATTCTATTAATCCCACACTTCTTGTATTCTTTTAATGTCACCTCAATGAATTTTCTTGATTTCAACTGAATAAATTTTGATGCATCATTAATAATTCTCTTGATCCTACCTTTCACAATTCTCTTGATCTTGTTACACTAAATTCTCCTAATCCCTCACCATTAATTTCTCCTAATCCCTCACCATTAATTTCTCCTGA
The DNA here is from genome assembly GCA_964017235.1 of Sabellastarte sp. h YS-2021. NCBI lineage: Eukaryota > Metazoa > Annelida > Polychaeta > Sabellida > Sabellidae > Sabellastarte > Sabellastarte sp. h YS-2021. The sequence continues at coordinate 148,365,453 of OZ024928.1, forward strand.
TCCCTCCCTGTTAAATTTATTGAACCCTCCTTGTTAAATTTTCTCGATCCCTTCCTGTTAAATTCTCACAATCCTTCCCTTTTAAGTTCTTCTGATCCCAATTTACTTAACTGTCCATTTCCTTCTTTAAAATCTCTGTTACACTCCATGTTTTTATCTCCATCCTGCGGCTGAAGGCCGTGGTCAGGAGATTATAAAACGCCTTCCGTCTGTGCGTCTGTGGGTTCGTTTGTTACGTTTTTACATAAACCTTAATATCTCATTCATTTATAAAAATATCTTCACCAAATATGCAGAGAATGTTTATGGCTATGAAAACCTGTATGTGCAAAATTTTGGCCTCATTTTGAAAATCAAAATGGCTGCCATAGCTAATTTGTTTGAAAATCATAAAGGTGCTCTAAATCTTGAAATATTCCAGCTAGCTTCTTCAAATTTGCACAAAAGCTTTTTAGCTGAAAAAGCTAGCCTGATAGTAATTTTGGCCCAGTTCTAAAACAAAATGGCCATTGTATCACATGTTTAACATCAAATGGGGTTATCCTATTAACAAGGCCTTATATCTCCCCTAATATTGCTCCTAGAGGCTCAGAATGTGAAAACAACTTGAAGCAAGTCATGGCCTGGGAATCTTTTCTAGTTGTTGAATTTGAACTTTAAACCATGATTCAAGGTTAAATGGGGCAAACCGACTAAAATGTCCTTGTTTCTTCCTTATTATTGATGCTATGGCTTCAGAATGTAAAGACAGACCATGAAAAGTCCTGGCCTGTAAATATTTTGCCTGAGAACAAGTTTGGCCTTATTTTGAAAAACCAAATGGCCACCATAGCCAGTTATTTCAAAATCATTAAGATGCTCTAAAACTTGAAATAATGCAGCTAGGTTAATCAAATGTGCACAAGAGATATATGGCTAGGAAAATTAGCCTGGTAGTAATTTGGCCTAGTTTCAAAAACAAAATGACTGTCCTATCACATGTTTAATGTTATATGAGATTGTCCTATTAAAAATAGCCTTATATCTCCCTTATCATTGCTACTAGGGGTACAAAATGTCACAACAACTTAAAGGGACTCATGGCCTGAGACTCTTTTCCAATTGCTGACTTTTATCTTTGACCCCTTCTTCAATGTCAAGTGGGGTTATATTACTACAAAGGCCTTATATCTCCTTTAATTCTCCATTATGACTGATTCTAAGGTGGGAGATAACCATTGCAGCAGTGGCCTTGTTTTTCATAGTACTGAATATTGAAACATTTATCTGATAAGTATATGTTAAGTAGATCCCCCCCAAAATTGAACTGTTGAAAAGAAAATGTTCGTTCTGTGTTTGCAGGAGTAGTACATTTGTGTGGGGGTACAGCAGCATTGGTTGTATCAATTCTCTTGGGTCCACGAAAAGGTCGCTATGATAATGGACCGGCTCCCCCACCTGTGGGAAATGGAACAAACATCATTCTAGGAACATTCTTTTTATGGTATGGTGGATTCACTTTTGCTGTTCATACATTTCTTTTCCATATTTATAAATATCCTGTATTTAAAAAAAAAATGACCTACACCAACTTTATTGTTACAGTGTTTTCAAAATAAAAATAAATTTATGAAAGCCTGGAACCACCATCCAAATTCAAAATTTACTTTTTGGAATTCCAAATACATATTTAGAATTTCAAATAGTCTATTTGGAATTCCAAATAACATATTTGGTATTCCAAATACACTATTCAGAATTCTGAATACGTGTTTGGAATTCTAAATAGCATATTTGGAATTCTGAATAGGTATTTGCAATTCCAAATCGTGTATTTCAAATTTTGAATTTGGATGGTGGTTCCAGGCTTTCGTAGAAACTTGATACAAAGCTTGTTTTTTTAAAATATAATTCAAGTATGTGTTATTTGAATAAGAATGTTACAATGTAAATGTCTTACAATGTCTTTCCAGGTGGGGCTGGCTGGGGTTTAACTGTGGCAGTACTTTCGGTGTTCAAGGTGGTCTGTGGATATCGGCCTCCAGGGCGGCTGCATGTACACTGGTTGCTTCTATGGGAGGTGGGATGGTGGGTGTCCTCTTCAGGTGAGGTGCACTTTTAAAATCAATTTGCAAAATCCCATCAGAAATCTGTATATACAACCAGACTGACAATTTTTATGCTTATTCTGACAGTATCAACATGGAAGACCTGATGGTTAAACAAAAGTTTTAATTGTATGCTTATTTTTGGAGTGCATGTTTTCCAACAATAGTAGATAACCAGATTGTTGTCTTCTTTTGCAGACAAAATAGGTTAAAGAATTGTCAAAATGTATTAGAAAATAAGAAAAAGAAAAAAAACAAACAAATTGGCCTTTAATATTTGATAAGTGGCTTTATGCATAATGGTACTGTACACAACACTAAATGCCCATAAAACTGACTTCAGAGTTAAAAGTTAACAAGCTTCAAATAATGCAATAAGCTTTCTTGTACACATGACTGTATGCCAAAAATTAAAATGACTTGGCTTTTATATGGTGTGGTTATTTGTGTGGAGAAATATATACATCATAAAAACTAAGGTTACCATAGAGGTAAGTTTAATATTACAGTAACCATAAAGATGACTTTAACTGAAGTGACTTTGAACTAGTATTAAATAGGTTTAATAGATAAGCTTAGAGTGGAAATTGTAGAGGTAATAACATAAAACTTCTAAACTACTTCTTGCAGAAAATCTAGAATAACATAATTAAAAAGTAAAATTTAACCAGCAAGCTCCAATAAAACCCTCCATCCAGTAAACTGGCTTTGGTACTTATCCGAGTATCAATATGTTACTGTATATACATGTATTTACACTTTTTTAGTGTAATCACCAAGAAGGGGATCTTCTCAGTCACTGACCTCTGTAATGCAGTACTTGGGGGACTTGTCGGGATCACAGGTATGGACTTATGGAAAGTTGTCACAGATGGTTCAACATAGTGAAATGTGGGTTTTATATAATAATAATAATAGTAGGATTTATATAGCGCAAAATTGATACAAAGCCTCTAATGCGCTTGAGTCCAAGAAGGGAGAGTCCAGGGACAGGCATGGGTCGACATCTAATATAGTGGACTATGTATAAATTCTGATACTCTACAACTAAACGGGTACATTCTTCTACATTTCTACAGAAATACTTGTAACTTTATGTGGGAAGTGTGCTGCTTGAGGTGACTAAAACTTGAAATAGAAAGTTTAGCTTGAACCACTTGACTCTCTTGAGTACACACTCGCCTCATGTATAATATGTGTGGGGAGGCCACGGTGACAGAGTGGTAACACTCTTGCCTCCCAGCTCTGAGATCGGAGTTCAATTCCCGGCTGGACCTCAAGTGGGAAAGCTTCTAGTTGCTTGCCATTTTGTCGGCAGTTTACAGTACAGAACCTTGACCAACTGTATGTTCTGGTTTCCTCTGTCCCCAAAACTATCCATCGTGATATGACCTGTACAGTGTTGAAAGTGATGTAAAACCCCAAATAAATAAAAAATTGTATTATATGTGTGGAACATTTAATTATTGGGTTTCTAAAGATTTTATGTGTCAGCACTAAACTAGTACCTCGCCACAGTTTTAAACAGTGTTTGGTCAACTCTAAGTATATGGATACTGGAGATATGATGTCATCTATAAATTTGAGTTTGTATGAGTCAGATATATGTCTATATGTTAAACAACTCACTCAGCTCTCATACGAATTTTTGCCTATCGAACCAGTATTGAGGTAAAAACTACACGTTTCCAGTTATCCACTGACTTTTCTATCATGTTTTTTTCTTTTTAATACTCGCTGATCATTACATTATTACTCAGTGGTCCAGTGAGTAGCAATTAAGTATGGCATGTAATTGGAGGTTGTTACCTCTTTGTGGTTTCAACTCTCACAAGTGACAATGCTAAGAAGAACCTGTCCCAACATGCCTCAATATGACCTTGGCTGTTGAATATTGACTTTTACTTTCACAGTACATCACATTAATTTTCCTTGGCCTGGGACCAATCAGTCATATTAGTTTAAACTCTTTTTGTAAAATCTGAACTACTGAAGGTCTATTTAAATGTTCAAGATGTTCAAGACACAATACATTTACACAAGATGGCATGGGTTTCTGTACCTTGTTTTACTTCTGAGACATATTGCCTCAGTCTTGTGACAATTCAAAGCTACGGGAGTTATAAGTTGAAGATATACTTTTCAGCATCCTGTGCAGTGGTTTGGCCCTGGCATGCCTTTATAATTGGTGCAATTGGAGGACTCGTGACTGTGGTTGGTACTTACTTGTTTGACTATCTACATGTGGATGATCCAGTAGGAGCCATCTCAGTACATGGCCTGTCTGGAATCTGGGTGAGAATGTGTAGTTTTTGTCATAATCTCCTCCACCAAGGATGTTATGGTTTTTTGGTGCAGTCATATGTATGTCTGGAGGTAATAATTCCAAAAGTAATGATCCGATCTTTATGAATTATTTATATGTAGGTAGGGTCTGCCAGAAGGAAAAAGCAATTACATTTTGTGAAGGATCCTGATTCTGGGTGTAAAAATCCTGAATTTTAAAGGACACATTTTTTATGTATTCCATAATTTTGGCTTTCTTGTTGACAATACTCCAAAAGTAATTAGTGGATCTTCATGAAATTTTTTATCTGGGTAGAAGTGATTATATTTTGGAAAATATCTTGATTGTATAGACATTTTGTCAAAAATGACTCCCTGGGGAGGTCTTCATTGCATGAGTGCTTTCAGTTATTGTATCTATATGTATTTTGTAAATCTGAATTATGGATTTATGAACAAGTAAAAAAGACGGGTATTGTCAGAGTGAGAAAAACCCAATTTATTGTATTATAACTTGATTTATTGACATAAGTTGACATCTTATTTTTTGGTGTTATCCTCCTTCTGGGTATTAGACTTTCCTTTCTCAGAAAAGTAGTGTGTTAGAGGATGTTAACATCAATGGGCACATTACAGGGCTTACTGGCAGTTGGATTCTTCATGACAGAAGAAGCAGAGCTGAACAATGGACAGAAGGGTCTGTTTTATGGAGGAGGGGGATATTCCCTTGGAATCCAGGCACTCACAGCTGTCTGCATTATTGCTTGGTGTGGTACTGTTGCATTTATTATTGCTGGGGTATGTATCATGTACAAAACATGGAAGTATTTATCCACTACTTGTAAATGATGTGGCAGCTTCTATCTCTGAATGGTTAACACACTTGCCTGTCACCTCAGAGGTTGAAGCCAGTTTTATTGGAACATGTCACTAAGGGCCTGTCCTGATTCAGCACCTCTGAATAATTCACAGAATTGTTACATTTTATCCCTTCACTCTTAACACTTCTGGTTGGAACCAGCCTAAAGTAACATGTCACTGAAGGCTTTTTCTGGGGCATTATTCGCAAAAGAGATTAGCAACAGACACTGAAAAATTACCTCAAGTTAATAAAAAAATTTGGAGTAGGATTAAAGTTAGTATTCACATAGAAATTAACTCAATTTTTGTTTTAACTTTTGGATTAACTTTCATCCATCCATCAAAATGGATTAAAATTTGAATTAAATATAGTTGAATCTGTTGCACTTAATCCAAAAAAAATAGCTTAACTTTGTGAATAGAGTCAAGGATTAGCCAAGTTATTTTTTTGTAAACTTTAATCTAATTTATGACTGATGTTAATCCTGCTTTTTGAAAACAGCATAACAACTGGAATGGGCACTTATACATTTCAGTTGTTGAGAATAAGTCCCCTGAAACTGCGTATGACTGAAGAGGAAGAAGAGAAAGGAGCAGACTTAGTAGAACATGACATTGACAAAATGTTAATGTACACAGCTCACATCCAGAATCATATTGTGTAAGTGTTTTTTGCATTTTGGACAATTCACATAAATGCTTGGAATAAAAAACCTGTGTTTATGTCCAACATAAAAATACTGATGGGGTCAGTGGTGCATATAGTTAACAAACTTTCTTATAGCCTTTGTGTCATGGATTATAATGTGTTCCAGACCTTTTTTGGGGGAAATTGGTTGCTTCATGTCCAAGTTCCATGGGGTGTAGAGTGTTAAATTGTGACTTAGTGTAAACTGCAGTCTTTTCCAACTAATTTTTTTCTGTTGTGGTGTTATGGATAAAAAGTGTTGAAATCCCTCATAAATCAAATAATTTGCAAAAATAAATAAGTAAAAGTTATTCACAAAACATACGAAACCATAAATAGATAAACTGCTTGTATATAAAATCACTCAACTCAAGCAGCAAGGTCCTCGGTGGCATAGTGGTAAGCAAGTTTGACATCTAATCACAGGCTGTCACCTCTGTGTGGGTTTGATCAACATAAGTGACAAAAAATTGAATGCTAATGGCTTGTTCTGATGTCACCTTAGCTGTTGAACAGGATGTAAAACATTAGGTTTTGTCAACCCAAGTGACAAAGCTACCCAAATCCTGCATATCCGGACAGAATTCCTGAAACATTGCATCAACATGAAATTATCAGGGGATTATCATGGAAAACTCTTTTTACAGAAGGTAAATGGGAGATAGTTGAAAAATATACAAAGTCAGTAACGCATTCGCAGGATTTACATCTTTTACCATTCAAATACATGTACTTGGAGCCTGATAGTAATTGTATTTTTCCAGATTGTGCATGTTCTGTCTCTAAAGTGTGTTACAGGTGATGACTTTAGAAAGTACATTGTAGCCCCACTGGTCATTAATAAAATAAAACTAAATAATAAATGTGTTACAAAAAGTTTTATTGTAAGCTCTGACCTTGTTAATCAAGTAATGTATATGGTTCTCTCTCCCTCTCCTTTGTTACTATGCATTTGTTTTTTGATTAAATATTTCAAGAACTGTATTTATAAGAAGGCATATATGTATGTTTGTGTAACATTACTTTTTTCAGACATAATGGTATGTTTGGGTCCAGGATGAATACTTTAAAACCATCACATGTTGATACACAGAGTCAAGGGTCACTGGACCATGGCAAAAGCAACAAGGTATGATGGTACAACATTAGATTGACCTTGATCAGAATGAGTGTTTATTTTGAAGTATGCAATTTGCCATGAAAGATTCTCACCTTCTTAAAGAACAATGTCCATATATCTGGACTTGGACGGATATAGCTAACCTGTTAATTAGGGATTCAGGTTTTTGTGATGGAATAGCAAAATGAATGTTACAGGTCATGTTTTGGTGTTTGGTCAATATTTGTTGAATAGTTACTCGAAATTGTTGCAGCTTTATGGTTTATTCATGTGAGAAACAAGAGGGGACAGTTTATTCATATGGTACTGGGTATATAGACGTACAAAACCCCATCACCAAAAATGCTTTGCCAGTCATACTCACAGAAAGGTACACACAAGACCTTTGTTATCATAATAACATGCGTTAGAGTAAAAAATCTAAAATTTGCCAGAAATTTAAAATTTGCCACCTCTAAAACCTTTGTTAATTCTATGACGAAAATGATGCTTTAGCTTAAACTTGGTATATTTTAGTGCAAAAAGCCTTGATTTACTATACATTTAAATCTCACCTCAAGTCATTGCTATACCCTGGCGGGTGCTTTTTAGATGTCGACCCATGCCTGTCCCTGGACTCTCACTTCTTGGACTTAAGTGCATTAGAGGATTTGCATCAATTTTGCGCTATATAAATCCTACTATTATTATTATTATTTTTATTCGTATTTCCACATGTGGCGAATTTCAGATATGTGGCAGATTTTAGATTTCTTACTCTACAAGGTTTTGCATTTAATCACTGGACTCTCACTTCTATGAAAGATGGTTCAAATCCAGCTCATAGTAATGGTATGTGTTTGAATGCATTTTCTGATATAATGTTATCCCAACTTAGACAATTGCATTACAAGGTAGATGTTTAAGTGAGGGAATAGCCCAAACATCCAATTAGATATACTGAACTGGAACCAAAGTATTGCAGAAAGTCAGCTCACATAGCCCACTTGTGCAGGAGCAGGATTGGTAATCCAAAATGTTTCTGGTTCAAAATTTAGTTCAGTCATTTAACCTAGGGACAGTATAATCTGTCATTGATTGTCTAGGTTCAAAATCTGTAAAATGGGGTCTAGGTCTGAATGGTCATCAGGCTGTTCTTTGCAAACCTGTTATTTGCATTTTGTCAGTACATGATCATTTATGGATATGAAACCTTTACCTGATATTATAAACCAAAATCAATTACATTTGATCTTATTTGCTTCATTTTTAAGTCACTTTCATTTTTCCCCAAATAGTTTGATAAATAAAAGAATACAAGTAAAATTTGTATGAAACCCATACTTGGGAATAATGAGACATATTGGGTTAGTATTGGCGTAAACATCATCACCATACAGTGTCACTAGGCTAATGCTTTGATATCTGCAAAAAATGTTCACATTTTCAAAACTGGATTATTATTTTACATTTTTGAGGCAATGTAATGTAAATAGTACTAAATACATTTATGGCTAACAAATAGAATTAAGCAAAGATGTTTAAAGTGCCTGTGTCCATAGGACAGTCCAGTTTATAATTTTGGATGAACTAATTTTATTTACTATAATTGACTATATTTCTTCATTGTCACCATGTGGTCGCCCATTTCAGCTTTTATTACCTGTACCCCTTGAAGGTTGTGGTCAAGGGTATTGTAATCAGATGTGTAGGTTTCTCAACACATAACTCATAATATGTACATCAGATCTAGGATACATTTTTGCAGACAAGTTGAGGTCTAACTGTGGTGTGGTCTACCTCAAACATGGTCTGGATCTGGATCCAGAATTATTATTCTTTTCAGCACTACCCATGGGCGAGTGTTTCTCAATTCTGAGGCACTGCTTGTTTCAGACTAAGAAATCTAAAATTCGCCACATATCTGAAATTCACCACATGTGGAAATACTTATAAAATAAATGAATTCAGGTGAGATTTGTTGAGTGTACAGTAAAGTAAGGCTTTTTGAACTGAAAAAGACCAATTTTAAGGCAAAACATCATTTTCTTCATATAATTAACTAAGGTTTTAGAGGTGGCGAATTTTAGATTCCTGGTGAATTTTAGATTTCTTACTCTAGCTTTTGTTGCTTTTTACTCTGACAGTAAATTTTTGTGCATGAAGTGAATCACTCTTTTCTAGGCATTTGAGGACACAGATTACTCAAATATACCGAAAGAAACTGAGGCTGAATGTGCAACTGATTATTTGTGATCTACTCTTAAAGACTCATAAGAACTTACCTTTTGTGACGGACAGTGTTTTTTCAGTAATATATGTGAAACAGGGTCCAGTACTTTGTAAGCACTTAATTTATGTATTGACAGGTTTATAGATTAACAAATCTTGTTTATTTATGTGGCAAGAAACATATGGACATTTGATTATTTTCTTTTAGTGCACTTTCATGATGAATGAAAAGATTTTATTAAATTATAGTAGTTTATGTAAAGATTGCCTCTGTTTTCTTCTGAAAATTTATGATTTCTATTTTTGTTCGTTAGTGTTACTGTTACTATTGTATAAATATTTTTCTACATGAGCAATACTTGGCATATATGTTATATTCTCGATATATCCTCAAAAATCTCCAAGTATACTGTAATGTCTATGTGCTGCTATCACTCTGGTTCTTATTTCATAAATGGTGCAACACCTCATTGAAGTATATACCTAACCAATAAAGAAATGCAAGTCTTGTAAAGAATTAATTATAATATACATTGCGTTTCTTTTTTTTTTGCTTAGTATATATATTCTTATTGTTAAGTGTAAAGCAACCTGATGACTGTAAATCTTGATACAGTCCCCTGAAGCATGTTATAATCTGTACATATGTCTTGGATTACTTTTAGGATCCCCCTATCACCAAACTTTTATTTGACAGCAATTTACATCCATATTTTTGCCTTCATCTTCTACTCATAATAAGCTACTGCTGTATAAATATATATTTTTAAGTCAATCAATAAAATACTAGAAGCTGCAAACATCTTTATAAAATATTTTACATCTGAATCCCCTTAAGTAGATGTCCAACAAAACAAGTTCTTTGAAGTTTATATCAAGTCTTGCTGGTTCCTTGATATTTAAGTAAATGTGGCTCAGCTTTGACAACTTGAGGTTTCAATGAGCAAACCTTTCCTCAATCTGTGCTTTCTTTTCTCTTGCAGTGGTAATTGTCTAAATGGATTTCACAATGGATTCTTCTATTATAAATGGCAGTTTGTTAGTTCTTATGTTATGCATAAAATACATTTATAGCTTGAGCTTGTATCTATTCATGTTTTTTTAGACATCCAGTCTAGTTTACTTACATCATGTGTACTTGTCAATATGCTGTTTGTTTGATTTGTATTTATAGCAGTAAGCAGTTTTCTTTAAAGCTTAGGTAATGAAACTCAAAATATGATATACAAGTACATTTTTATTGCTATTTAAGCATTTAGATTGAATGAACTTCATGTGTATGTTTTTATTTGTTCACAACTGAAGCGATAAATTTATGAATCTCTTTTTAATATCTTTGTATGTTTTAAATGCAGGAATTGAAGTGTTTTGGTCATGGTTAAGAATTAATACACATATTCATGTGTGATCTGTTTTGTTACCATGTTGTTATTTATGTAAAGCCATTACCATCTCTATAAGTTAAATAGTCATACAATATTTCAAACAAATATATGATTAAATGTGAAAGATCAAAATAACTCTTTAAAGTTCATTTTATCACATTCACTCAGAAGTCACTTGTAATAAGTGTAATTCTAGGCAGCTCGTGTATAAAATCTGCTGATTCCACAGTTATGGACAAGAAGAAGGCAGTTGTTTCATATAAGCCTACCCCTGCTGAGATGTAGTCAAATTTGCCCAGTTCTGCCAGCTCCTATGAGTTTTCGCAGAACTGTGGAGCCACCAGGAACCGGTTACAGAGCATTGCTTCACCTATAGCCGGTTAGGCCCTGGTACTGGGCAGGTCCACAGGACTGGCTAACAGACTAGCTGGTCGAAAGTGACTATAGATAAGAAGACTTTCCCAACAAGATTTGTCCAACTACCTGTCAGCCTTATCTTATCAGACCCCACACCAGCCAGTTACTGGTCCCGGTGAGATGCCGAACTCAACCGGACTGGACAGCCTACTGCCAGCAAAAAGTCTGCTGTATCAGTTACTGTGGAAGATCATCAAATTTTTCTTATGGGTTCCAGTGAGATACAGTGATCCACCCTCCTAGACTGGCCACCCAGCTTGCCTTTTACCCAGCATGTGACCAGTGTCAGCTGACACCAGGGGCCTGAGTTTGCAAACTCAGCCTTCCCTTCAAGATTATAACCCATTTGCCAGTTTTCACAACTCCAGCAATTGTAAATTTATCTGTTAATCAGACCAGGGGTCACAGTTCTCATAAATGGTTATTAGTGTTTTCCACAGTGGGGTTGTGTGGAAATGACCCAAGGTCGCAGATCCCTTTTGGATGGTTTCTTACTGTGTGGATCAGTGAACCTCTCGCCAGTGTTGATACTGTTTTTTGGCCCCAACCTGCCTGGTTAAACTTGGACCGCCCTATGGGCCAGTCCCAAGTTTATAAGAATCTCCCAGCCCCTGAAATGGTTACTGACACCCATAGAGAAGCAAGTCCACCTAGGTTGCCTCCACATGAGGCCGATACAGTGGCTCTTGAACACTCCACCCCATCTAAAATGGTGGTTGTAGGATGACAATGTGTTTCAAGGTCAACCATTACACCTACTTAAATTTGCTCTGCAAATCCTTACAGAACAAAATAACATAAAGCCGACTTGTCTTCTGTAACTTAAGTACTGCTCATTTGCAGTCCATTTACAGCTTAATGTGAGTTGAAAATATGACAAAAATTACGTCAGGAATGACAGAAAGCAGTAAATTTGAAGTTAACAGTTAGACAAGGTCCACATGTATGCTGTAAATAATTAAGAAACCTAAAAGAGTGTTTTATTTTGTCATATAATAATCAAATTCTGAGCCTATTTCACCAGAGCAATTAAAAAAATGTCTACAAACTACTTGGATCCAATCAGAAGATATTTCTTCTCATTGTAAAAACCCATAAGCAATTTTGGGGAAAAATGAGGATCAAGTAGAAAACTGGAGTATAAAAGTCAGCAACAATCTAGAGGATTTTCATTGTCACGTGAGATTTTGTTAAAGCACATCTCTCTCTGCTTGTTTGCACAGGATATAACATTTTGAATGAAAATTTTATATTTTATAAAAATATTTATATTTTAAATGTTTTTTTTTTGTTCATATATGATCTGAAGTAGACATACATTGATTTATTTGTCATACAATATTGAAGCAGGAACCTGGAAATTATAATTAAAATAACAAAAAACTAATTTTGGACGCTTAGGTCAATTGATGGGATCCAAATATTCAGCCTTGACCTAGTTTAAGATTTGTTTATTGGATGACATTTAATCGTATTTTTTCCCAGAAATTCATCAAAAAGTGTAATGACAATACCGACTGCAAGTCTGGTCGTGGGGTTCTGTATGTTTCTTCAGTCCTGTCTGTTTGTCTTTACGGCTTGTCTGTTTGTGATCCGGCTTGTCTGTTAGGGGTTTAGGGCTTGTCATAGTACTTCGACTGGCTGTGCAAAAAACGTCCCCGACCCTATGTCTTGTCGGGATGCTCATCACGTCCTGTCTGTAACTGTACCGTCCTGTCAGGGATTTCCTAACCAACCCACCATTTTTTTCGCCCTTTTCCCCATGATCCTATGACTTTCACAACCGACCCTAGAGTTGTAGGGTCGGTTACAGGGTCGGCTCCAGTGGAACACCTGCATAACATTGTGACGTCATCACATTGCGTGTTCATCATTTACTAGCGGAGTTAAGTAAATGAGCTGACTTTTTTGACGTAAAAAAAAGTTTTAGGCACTGGAGCAGACAGGCAACTATGCATTTTTGGAGAGTCGGGACCAATGTTTACATGGTCGGTTGGGGTCGGTTGCAAGTTACCGGCCTATCGGGGAGAGTCGGTGAAATATCAAACATGTTTGATATTTCTATGACCGTTGCCGACCCTTGTATCGGACCCTAATTTTAGCCCCCTAGCAACAGGCTAGGTTACACTTCCCGTCTTGTCGGTTAATCAAACAGGCCTGTCTGTAGCAAGTATCCGGCTTGTCCCAAATATGGACTTCCAGACTGTATGTGATGACTCACCGACCATGCTGGAAGGTTTACAGTACAGTTGGTAACTTTAGCCGGCCTGTCTGTAAGTGTTCCCGACTTACAGGCCAGTTGGTAACTTTAACCAACTGGGTCCTAGAGTCAGGGAAATTTGTAATCGACAGGCCTTAAACTGAAACAGACAAGCCGTAAACAATAACCGACAGGCGTGTAACACTAACAGACAAGCCGGGAACTGTAACCTGTCGGTTTCAAAATCTGTGGGTATAAAAAGGCGAGTCGGTATACAATCTGTGTATATTTGGGCTTTGACTTGTCAAGAGACAACTGGTGTGCAGCTTTTCTTTAGGTTTTTTTTTTTTGTAAAATTAGCGTAAGTTTTGAGCTAGGCTGGACTGGTTGGGAGTGAAATCTGTTCTGTGAGGTTTCACTTTTATTTTTATGTTGTGTTTTTTTAAACAAGCTGTACAATCGATTGATTGATCAGCATGCCAAGGGGCAGAAGGAGCAAGATTGAAGTACCAACTGACACTCAAGCACAGCTTGACTTAGGAGATACAGCTGAGGATATAGAGAGAAGGAGGAGGGAGAGAGAGGAGAGGGATGAGAGAGAGATGAGGGAACAAGAGGAGAGGGACAGAGAGAGGATAGAGAGAGAGACCAGGGAAGAGAGCCAGGAAAGGGGAGAGAAGAGAGCGCGAACTGACACGGATACTGATGTAGAATCAACTCGTCCAAACAAAAGAAGGGCCAGATGAAGTTCATTTCCCTGAGTGATTTAGATGAAGAAGCCATCGTGGACTTCATCAAACAGCACAAGGAACTTTATGACAAGACCAACGACAGTTTCAAAGACAAGCAGAAGAAAGAAAGACTTTGGTGGTTCAAGACTCAACATACCAGATATGGCAAGCTCACTAAGACGAAGTCAGGACAAGCAGCTGTGAAGAGCACAGAACCACAGACCTGGCTGAAGGACAGTTTCAGTTTTCTATGAGGTCACAGAAGGAAGGGAGTTTCCAAGTCTTCTGCATTGAAGTCACCCCAGAGACCTTCTGCAGCCGCAGCCTCAGCTTCAGTTCCAGATACATCCAGAGTCTGAGATGGATTACTTCAATCAAATAACCAGAGCACATGTCTTCAGAAAAAGTCCCATGAGACCAGGGGGGTCTTTATAAGCACATTTGTGCTTCATGTTTTGCATCAGTAGGAAGAACTTTTTCCTCATGCGGAGGTCAATTGTAAAAACAAGCAGAAAGGTCATTCAAAAAACGATTGAGAATGGGTGAACACAAATTGGTGGTCACCCATAAAGATAGAATTTTTGTAAATAAAAATGTATGTTCTGGGTCTGTTAGGGAAGAGTTATCAGCAACACGTGCCCAATGGAGTCAATGGTTTGCACTCAACAAGTCCTTGAATACAATGGTCAATAAAAAATCATATGCTCTAATTCTTAAGGATGGCAAGTCAGTTGTTAAACAGAAAGAACGCAATCAGGTACAAGGGGTAGGAACTAGTACTGAAGTGGTTTACACACCCCAATGCAGAATGCAGCAGTAGTCACAGCAAGCGTTTATATAATGAACGCAATGACAATGTCAAAGAAAATCTAAATGACAAAAAAAAAACCATTGTTGAATACTGTCAATAGATTTCAAGTCTTGGCTTCAATGAAAGATTTTGACGATGAATATCAGAATAATGTGACATATGACCATTCTAAGAAACCATTGGAAGGCAATAAAAACAAAACTGGGCAAATATTGGGTGATTCCACACATAAAACAGGTCATTCGGATACTAAAAGTCACCAGGCAAGTTTACAATTCATTCCCTCACCCCAAAAGTTATGGATTTTTGGGCAATTGTCATCTCTCAAAATTCTGCAGAAACCAGACATCCACTGTGTGATATTTAACTGATTATACGTAATTCTGTCCTTGGTACTACCTGCCAATACAAATTCATGGGGCCATTTAACTCTTTCTTTGACAAAAATGTCCATAGCACCACCCCGCTGTGATTTATATTTCGGATCCGTACCTTTAACATCATTGTTTGACAATTGCCTGATCCGGGCTTCAACCTGATCCTGAATGGATCTATCATGTCTCAAGGTATGCAATTCTGGTAATTTTTTGAATCGAATCACCCTCAGAAAAACATGAGACTTGAACTAGCAGTACCCGTAACAGTGACTTTTTTGGCCTTAGGCCGAGCAGCAGAAGCCGAACTCTGTTCTATAGCAGTTAAACGCTTACCAATTGCGTCCAGTTGAGAAAGTATCCTTTCATTAATGAGTGTCTGATCCAGTTGACTTCCAGCCATAACCTCCCTGCTTCTTGAATTTTTGAAACGTGAAGGTCTGTCTGATTTTTTGAATTTTTTGGTCTGTACATGCACAGGAGATTCGTCAACAGAATCCTCACTTTCCTGTGACAACAGAGTACCGATTTCTAAATCAATACTAGTATTAGAATCAGTATCAGACCTAGATTTTGAACTCTGACCTGGTTCTGGTTGAGAGGCAAATTCATTCAGAAAAGCATTGTCATTATTTAATTGAAGTTCTATGGGAATCTCAACTTTCCGACGCAAATTGTAAGAGTTACCTGCAGTCCTGTGCTTCTGTTTAGCTGCCATCATTAGTAAATATCAACAGACAAGACCCCTAAAAACTATGTATGAGCAAGATAAAAATAAAATAATTTAAATAAATAGAAAACAAATAAATTCTTTATAAAATAAAACAGGTCTTGTCTTGCCGACTGCCAGTTCAAATCTGGCCATTCTCCCCTTGACCAATCAGAAACGACCATGTGGCCAGTAAACCCATTTACAATATATTTGTTTATTTGGGGTTTTACGTCGCTTTCAACACTGTACAGGTCATGTCACGACGGGTAGTTGGAAGGGCAGAGGAAACCAGTACATATAGTTCGCTAGGGTTCAGTACTGTAAACTGCCGACCAACGGCAAGCAACTACCAGCTTTCCCACTTACGGCCATGATGGGGATCGAACCCCGGCCGCACAGGTGGGAGGCGAGAGTGTTACCACTCTGCCACCGTGGCCCCCCATTTACAATATAGGGGTGTTTCAAAAATTAGGGGTGAAGGAATGATTAAGGTTGGCACCTCAATGCCAACCCGCAACAGGGGCAACAAAAACGGAACTAGGGGTAAATTGGGTTTTATGCCTAGTCAAAACACTGATAACACATTGAAAATGACTGAAGAGATAGTCGATGCTGTTGCTCAACAGATGCACAGTAAAGAGGCCAGAACAGAGAGTAATTTGGCTGCATGTCATGATTTTCATAAACGTAAACGTAACACACCAGATGTCATTCATTTGCATAAAAATAATTTGGTGGTTTACAAAAACTGTATACAGCAGAATGGCAGGAATTTTGGTTTCTTGCCGTTGAATGACTTAATGGTTTACACAGGGGTTATATGGCTGATGTACCTAATATTATAGAGGCTCATAAAATTATCAAGAAGTTGGCTATGCTTAATTTTATGGGAGCCAGAATACCTGTTAGTGGACAATTTAATATCACAACACGGAAGTCGTACATAAGTGGATATTGGGATGAGCAAATTCTTGATTTCTTGCAATACGGTCTCCCACTGGACTTTGACTGTTCTAGGAACTTACACTCCACATACGAGAACCATGCTTAAGCATTAAAGTTTCCGGATCATGTCAAGAACTATATTGCAACAGAGATGGAGTATGGTGATATTTTAGGTCCCTTTTCCCTGTCATATATCCCCCTTTTTGACTAGAGAGAAACCAAATTCTGTTAACAGACGTGTTATTTTGGACCTAAGTTTTCCAGTAGGCCAGTCTGTAAATGATGGGGTGTCGAAAGACAAATATTTAAATACTTATTTTGAATTAAATTACCCTTCAGTTGACAGTATAGTTGACAGTCTCAGGAGTTTAGGTCCTAAAGCACTTATAAAATTGACATTAATCGTGCCTTCAGACACATCAGAATTGATCCTGGGGATCTGGATCTATTGGGACTTAAACATGAACAGTTTTCATTGATCGTATGTTACCATACTGATGTAGACATGGATCTGTATTCTTTCAGCGCTGTTCGGATGCAGTACAGTTTATGAAAAGTAGCTTCAAATTTCCAAATCTGTACAATTATATTGATGACCTGGTACATACTGGGTTACCAGATGATTTTTATGATTCTTATAACATTTTAATTCAACTGTTGCAAGAACTAGGTTTAGACATCAGTCAATCCGAGTTAGTAGCCCCCACTACTTGTGCTGTGTGCCTAGGTATCGAGATAAATACCATCAATAAAACTCTCAAAATACTCTATAAAAAGTTACAAGAAATTCAGAATATTTGTTTATAATTTGCTTCTAAAGCTAAAGTCACAAAAAAATCAGCTTCAGTCCCTATTAGGTTCACTCCTCTATATAACTTAATGTATTAATCCAGCTAGTTTTTTACCCCACAGCCCTTAAGGGCTGTCGGGGTATTGTTTTCACCCATGGTGTCCGGATGGGTGGGTGTGCGGGTGTGCGGGTGCTTGGAAAAAGTTTGTCCGGGCTGTATCTCAGAAACCGTAAGGTATAGAGTTGATACTTGGTAGGGACATTGGTTAGGGGGTGTAGGTATGCAATGTCATGATGTGACCTTGATTTGACCTTTGACCTTGCCATAGTGACCTTGACCTATAAAATCTTATCTGGGCTATATCTCGGAAACTGTAAGGTGTAGGAAGTTGATACTTGGTAGGGACATTGGGTAGGTGTGCACCGCTATGGTGTTACCTTGATTTGACCTTGCTGTAGTGACCTTGACCTATAAAATCTTGTTTGGGCTATATCTCGGAAAGTGTAAGGTGTAGGAAGTTGATACTTGGCAGGCACATTGGTTGGGGGTTGTAGGTGTGCAACGTCATAGTGTGACCTTGATTTGACCTTGCTGTAGTGACCTTGACCTTGACCCGCAATTCGGTATATTCGGTGCGTTCGGTAGAAGACGCGATCCCGCATGTTTACAAAATGGAGGGGCACCGATCGTGTTGTGAGAATCCTTTAATTTTATCATCATGGAGGCTATATTTGGTTGTTTTTTTCAGTGAAAAATGTTATTTTACATGAAAACAAAATGGATACTACAGTTTGAAAGTGGATGATGCAAACATTCGATACTAACAAGAATACTGTTGAACCAGTTCATACAGCATATCTGTTATCTCATTTCTTATCATGAATATTAATGAGTTGGGTGCTATGGCCGTGAGTTCTCAAGTTTTTTTAAAGTGTTACATCTCTGGTGAGGCTTCCATTTTATAAAATATTGCTAGAAAACCCCAATGGCAATCTATGACCTCATATCTTCTCATGAATATTAATGAGTTGGGTGCTATGGCTGTGAGTTCCCGAGTTTAAAGCATTTAATCTTTCATCGAGGCGCTTCTATTTAAAAAAATATTCCTAGAAAAGTAATGTTATAGAATGCGCCCCAGGTCTTTGATATTTTTTTATTTTTGCAGTGATCCAGATAAGTAACAGAATTTAATGGGATCTAAGTTAGATCAGGTTCCATCTTCTATTTTTTTCACGAAGATCCATGCAGTAGCATTTGTGTGATCCTGCTAACAAACATACAGACAGACAAATGCTTCTGAAGTTAATCCCTCTTTGGCGGAGGTACAAGTTCCCATTTTATTGACCAAACCCCCACATTTTTCGGACATGGGGGGGGGGGGGGGGGGGGGGGAACTGCCCCCATATTTCAAAATTTCTAGAATCAACACTACATTGGTTAGGGGTTGTAGGTGTGCATCATAATTTTTAGTTTACTGATTAATGCTGTCATCTTGCTATTGAATTATCTTGTTTTAATACTTTATCTTGACATACATTTTCCTTCTCTTAGATGTTATTTTCTCTGCCTAAACATCATTTTGACCTTAATATAACTGATACTGCTCTGAAAGTATCCCAATCTTTGTACTATTTCACTACTTCTATATCTCATGGTGCTGAAAACTATTCCCCCAGGCGGTGGGGTACGGGCATCTCTGATGCTATTTTCTTAAATAGAATGCTTCAATTGTTGAGAGTAATTCAAAATGTACTATAAAATCGAATGAAAGTTTTCAAATCGACTTGAACTGGTTTAATACATTCCTGTGGCAGTATAATGGGGTTACCTTCTATAATCACCAGAAGGGGGCCACGGTGGCAGAGTGGTAACGCTCTCGCCTCCCACCTCTGAGGCCGGAATTCGATTCCCGGCACAGCCTCAAGTGGGAAAGCTGGTAGTTTCTTGTCATTGGTCAGCAGTTTACAGTACAGAACCCTAACGAACTGTATGTACTGGTTTCCTCTGCCCTTCCAACTACCCATCATGATATGACCTGTACAGTGTTGAAAGCGACGTAAAATCCCAAATAAATATAATCACCAGAAACCACACCATACCATATACCTGGATGCATATTTAACTGCTTTTGGAGGTTGCTTTGCAAATATGGTCTATACATTGCCTATTCCCTTGGGGCATAAGGACTATACAATAGTACATTTAGAAATCTTAAATATTGTGGTAGCTTTAAAAATCTGGGGTGAATACTGGCAAGACAAAATTATAGAAATTAAGTTTTAAGATCTGGTAGAGCCAAAGATGGCATATTGGCTACTTGTGCTAGAAATATTTGCCTATTAACCTCAGTATTCAACAAACAATTGGTATTTAATCATATCCCTGGATTTTGTAATGAAACAGCAGACTTATTATCCAGATGGAGATATACTGGTACTCAATTTGATGCACTTTCCAATCTTGTCCCGCATTACAGATGGATGCCAGTTCACCTAGATCATACAAAACTGAATCAGAATGTATAATGTGAAAATTATATTTTTAAATGCAATGGGAAATTCTTCACGATTTGCAACCTCGGCCTTGCATAGGCTCAAAAAGTCGATTTCTGCCTTATTGAATTTATCTCCACACTTAACTTTTCATTGTTTTAGGTCTGCTACGACCTGGGCCTTTCAAAATGGGGTCTCCCTACAAGAAATTATGAAACATGGTACATGGTCTTCTGATGCAGTGTGGAGATATATTAAATCTGTTCCATCTGCTTCTTCACAAGTTTCCCGTGCTTTCCAGCATCACCTTTTCCTTTAGTTTGGCGATCTTTTTTTACATATTTTCATATTTTTCATCTGTAAAATCATATAAATGCAATACAAGTTTATAAGATGCCATGCATTGCTCTTGTTAAAGTTGAAAGTAAATTACTAGCATTGCAAATGGCTGCTCTGTCACTTGTTAATTGGGCAGTTCAAAAATTTAAAGGGCCACTGCAACCAAAATACTATTTTCTCAGTATAAGTACATCAAAACACATAGTACCCAATCCAGTAGATAAATATACACACAACCACTGGGAAAGCCACAAAAAATGCTTTTGTTTAGCTTTCCTGCAGAAATCTGCCTCACAGGACATTTAACCTCTGGATCACGTGTACACACGTCATCACATGAACACAACTCATCTCCTGTATTCATTCATCAGTATAAAAACAGTGTGTGTGTAGTATTTTGGAGTCTAAAAGCCTTGTGTTTTCTTAAATTACAAAGCATTTATAGCATCATTATTTGGAATTATCTTTATGTTCAGCATCTGCAATATACGGACCAGTTTTTGCAGCCCTTTTAAAGTCAAATAATGATCGCAAATAGCCAATATGTCCAGTTTTTGCTTGCCCATCCATAAATAGGCAGTACCATGTATGAAAAAAGAAAGTTTCTTGCATAAAAGTATTATATTGCTTCACTGTTACTATGAACATTAACTTACACTTTACATTCAAATGTTTATGCAAAAAAAATCCTATTTTACCACAGAAATTGATAATTATAGTTCTAGATTTGCAATAAACAGACACAATTCATACAATTAGGCATTTTATTAATTTAAATAAAACATGTCTCTTTTTAACTCAAGCATCAGCTATACATTAAAGCATATATTTATTGCATATCAACAGTATTAGAACAGTGTCTTCAGTGTTTATTATTCACAATTCACTGTAATTTTTATTTTTTTGCATATTTTCATGGGATTTTCATATGTCTTATTTGACTAAGGCTCACAAAATGGATAATTTCATGGATTGGGCTTCACATATGCATGTGTCTTTATTCATTAAAAAAGTTTTAAAGAAATACACATATGCATGTGTCTTCATTCATTAAAAAAGTTTTAAAGAAATAAAATTATTAAATAAGTCATAGCAGTTAAAAAGCAGCAGGAAGATGAATTGTAATTGACTGATAGCCACACAGACTAGTCTTTGCAATTTGGAGCATAAAAGCTATACAAGCAATGATCTCACAATTGATTAAAACAGTCAGTCACTTTAGATTTATGAAAACTATTGTAACAATGAATATCATGAAAAGAAAACATCTCACAGCAAATTGGTTTTATTTATGTAAAAAACCCTTTGGTTTATATCACCAACACAATGTTAATGTATAATAAAACATGTGTCCATGTAAAACTGTCAATTTGAAGTTTTCATGTTTGTGAATATTTGAATCCAAGAAAGTCAGGAGAATCAAATTTTTCCCTAATGATAGCTGTAACACAAGAAGGGAGATGGACTGTTTTTTCCCTAGATATCCCCTGCACCATCTTACAAACTGTATGTATGCAGTATACATCTGTATTTTTCCTCAATTGGTTTATCCAGAACTCCAAATACTGAGAAAATAGTTTTTTGGGTTGCAATGGCCCTTTAAGTATACCAAAAGAGTTCCAAATAAATGTAAAATCAAGAGAATACACTGACAAATCAACTGATCTCTGCACACATAAACAACAGAAAAGCCAGTACATCTTCTGTTGATGACGTGTGCACAGAAGCAGTAACCTGACCTAATTTCTCCCGGCCTGTAGCAGAAACATAGATTTCAAAAGATAAAAGTACTGATAATAAACAACTGGGTGTTTTTTGGCTTGATTATTTATGTCAGTAGTGTTGTATGAATAACACTCTGTGTTTTTCATCTGAAAAATATACTTGGTAAATTTGGTTGCAGTGGCCCTTTAACATTTTTTCACAGTTATTGCTTTGGTCGGGTTTGCAACCTTGGTTGTGTACCCGACCCTTGCTTGGGATATCATACAGAAAATTGGGGTTGTAAAATCATATTTTGGGGGGATGGTCTGGTCACCATATGTTGTCTTGTCAGTGACAGGGTTTGAAAAAAAATGTATTACTTAGATCCACATTGTCATAATGTGCTCGTATATATTGGCCATATTCCATTGTTGAGATTAAATGCTATGCTCATGGCCTTTTCTGTCACATTTTATTGGGGTCAAGGAAAAAATTCAAAATTTTTGGCTTTCGGGTTAGCAAAGAAATTTGTGCACCCAATTTAAGCCTGGGTTATACTGGAAACTTGGGTTTGAAATTTTGGGGAAGGTTATGTTTGTATATGTTAGTCTGTTTGTTTGGTGACAGAATTTTATTCTATGAAAGTACTGCCTAACATGTTTACAAGAAATGAAGAAAAACAATACATTAATAATAATAAAATATTATTCCCCAACATTGCATTTCATTGTCTTGGGAGAAGGGTGGCTTGGAAATGTCTTTGTATTCTGTACAGCATACAGTACAGCATATTTGTCAACAAATTAAATTGATTAGGATAGGTTCAGGGATGATCTAAAACTATTCCTTTAAAATTCATGTAGAAAAATAAGCTTTGATTTTGGTATGGAACTTACAATTGATAAATAAGTGGTAAATCTTGTGTACAAACCAAAAAAGAGCAGTACTGAGTGTATAGGCAGTGTCTATCAGGACACCTACTTACAGAACAAGTGGATAAAAATCTTACATTTAATTTATGCCTACATTCTAGTAAATTCCACTCCTTTCTAAATATACTCCAGTTATTATGAAAGAATGACAAAACAGAAAAAGTGGCCCAATTAACACATACCCCAACTGACACTGCCTAATTGTAACATGTGTTGAAAAACATATCTAGGAGTTCCTTGGCCCAAATTCAAAACAACTTTTGGTACACAGGCAATATTGTAACTAGGAAATATACATCATATATTTTACATGATAGGTGTCCCTGACAACCACAACAGTTTGTGTGATTAAAAATTAATTAAATCTGTATGCTTCTGCTGTAACTGTTTTATGTGCTATTCAGTACATGGGTGCATGTGATGTTTATTTCCAGTACTGTGCAAGTTAAATAGATGTGTACGCTAGCCGTAACCTTATTTTCTTTACACTTACGTTGTTACGTTAAAGTTAACAAAAATGCGCAAGGTCTCTACTATTGGTTGTAGAACTTCAAATTGTGAAAGCAAAACCTTTTCGGAAATCATGTCCAGGGAATCTTTTGCAAGTGTCAAATTTGCCCTTTGACGCCTGCTTCAAGGTTCAGTTGGGTCATTTTGAAAAAGCCTTTTACCTCCCTTATTATTGCTCCTTGGGGTTTGAATCCTTTTTTGTGGTTAGACTACCTCCACTTTTCTTTAATACGCGCCAGGAGAGAAACAGCATCAGTGGTCTTATTCTTTGGTAATTTCAGCTGTTTTTTAGGAAGTGAAAGTTTATGCATGCTGCTGACATCAAACATGAAGTGTCATTGCTGTCAAACCATCACAATATGTTCACCATGATAGGCCAGTTTCATGCACTTTTAATGAAATTATGGCAAACATTGCTGCCATGGTAACTGTTTTACTTTGATTTTTTTTGTTAGAGGTCTTGTGTTGCCTCGACAGTGTACATCTGTGCAACAGGGGCAAACATATGCTACCACCAATGCTACCTATGCTACTCAGCTATGCTACATCTTGCATTCGTTTAACAAGTTTAATTTTCCAGTGATAAAGTAAATTATGGTGACTTACATGATATGGAAAAGATGAAAATAGTTAATTTACTTGGCAACATTTTCATGAGATATATGGATATATTTTATTTTGTATATACATGTATATATATGATATATGATTTGGGTGGGTTCCCAATTAGTCGGTTTATCCTGTTTTTGGATAAATTCCTTTCTGTTTGCGAACCATTCCAAACAATCTCCAAAATGATGAGTAATCTACCATTAAGTTTTAAAAATGTGTTTTTGATCTGTATTAGATGGTAAGGAATAACATAGGAAATGTAATGTTTGAGCATGAACAGCACTCTCTTGAGGACAAAGTCTGTGTGGCAAAACAGCAAAACAAATGAACACTTAGGAATGCTTAACAATGAAAAGGTCAGGAAGGATCGACTTAAAAATGCCTTAAAAATCCTGGAGCTTTCGAAACTATACAAGACTAAAAGATGAATACTAGTAGAACAGCACCTTATGAAAATGACTCCTGAAAATTATATTTAACCAACAAATGGTCAAATGACCTCTGTATCCCCAAACCACACAATTGTGAAGTAGTCCAGGGTCTGAACCTTGTAATTTCCATTCATGAAGCATTGGGAAATTCTTAAGGCTTACAGCCATCAATGAAATGTGACTTGTCTAAAATGTTTGTATTTATTTCGTAATTAACAAACCAGGGGGCTGTAAATCAAAGCCTTCGTTTTGCTAACTAATTGGTTAACTCTAAGTTAACCCTAAGTTAGCAAAGTGTCGTGTAAATCAAAACCTTAGTTAGTTTACTCTTGGTTATTTTTTTCGTAAAAACCCTCAAATTTAACGATAACTCTGACCCTGTTGTTAAGTGTTAGTTGCATGAACCCTTTGTCTTTTACTTCCACATAAATATAAAGTTATCATTGTTATATAAAACAAAGTTAGTGAATATTGTGCATAAAGGTAATGTGAATATAAATGGTAATTTACATTGGATTTGGTTGAGTGAGTGATGCATTTCAATGAAGATTTATGAATTGAAGGGGATCTCTACTAACATATCCTGGGTATCCCAAATCAATTTTAGATAACTATCACATTTTTTAAAGATGTTTGGTCAACTTTTCCCACATAGTACATGAATCTCACAAGTTTGAAATGCTAAGAATTTTTTAATGATTATCTTAATTTTTTGTAAGTTTTGACTATCTTTGTTTTAAGTGCAGATCTTACAATTTTACTCATCTTTTATGTTTACACCTTTTAATAGTTCATTTATACATATTTATGAATATTCATCATTTTTAATCTGCCTCTTTTGTGAACAAAACAACAATGGGATACTTATTAGATTGTTCACCACAGTATTTACTCCTTAACCCACTCTACTTAACCAGAAAATCTAAATTATGATACTATTATCATAAGTAAATGCTTAAAGTTATACATAACCTTAGCTTGGCCCAAAATCTATGTCGGTAAAGTAAAATTACTCAAAAATTGACTTCACTCTAAGTTTCAACCTAAATGTCATCCTGTCCACTAGTTACAAAGACTCACAAAGACAACTAATTGGGCCAAGCTACGGTATGGCCACCTTAACATAATCTATGTTGCTATCTTAGTTTATTGCAAATATATCTCAGTATACTCAATATAAAGTATGTAAAATGTTTAACTATATATTTTTATTAAGTTGGCCTTAATCTCTGATTACACCAGTAGGTAGATGGTATTTTAGATCTATGTCAATGTTAGTGATTAAAATATGTAAACCCCACTCTTGTGTGTCTACCAAATAAGGTACTGTGGCAAAGGACACTGCTACACAAACACACAAGTAACCAAATACAAGCACACATTTAGTCTATAGTTACCAAACGAAAGCATAATGTAACGAAAACATAAAGAGTGCTTTCCATTTACCCACTGAATGCTTTAGTTAATATGTCATTATATTGTCGTTAAGTATTGATTAGTTAACTATTTTACGAATGCTTCGATTTACAGGCCCCTGGCACCCTTGATCTAGTTTAAAGATGTCAATTAATTTCCTTCAAAACAAGATGGCCTTGGTGGCATGTGGGTTGAAAACTTGTACTACTAACTTTAGAATGGTTAAACACTGTTAGCTTTCAAACTCCATAAGGGATGGGACAATACGAGGGATTTCAAAATTGCCGTTTTTCTGCCAAAATGTGCAAGAATATAGTACATCACTTCATCTAGAGGAATTTGGCTTTGTATTTCGAGTGTGTCGGTGCATGCAGAAGTGAGGGCAAATGACTCAGAATTCTTCGGTGGAACACAAAATTTATCAGTGCCAAGTAATCTCCACTACTGGCTGGTGCATTCAGAATTTAAAGGGCAGTGTCATCAAAGAAGTGTCCAGCATCAGTATAAATACCAGCTATCTGTTTTTAGTAACGTTTATTATTCTAAGTAGCATGAAAAAGAAAAAAAGCACCTTCAATTATTTATATTACAATTACTAGACATTATGCAGAGGCAGATACAGGATTTTCTGAAAGGGGGGGGCGTGGCTTGTCCGATGAGTGGATGTTTGGCCAGTGGACATTTTCCGGCGGACGTTTGGCTTTTTTTTTTTTTTGGGGGGGGGGGGGGGGGGGGGGGGTAGGGGGTAGGACAATTAGCGGGTGAATTCTTTATGTGTTATTTTAATATGGTCCTAAATGAAATAACTTGTCTAAGGGCATTTATAATTTGTGTGCGGATATTTTGTAATCAGCGATTTCTTGCCAATTACCAATTAAATGGGAAAAGTCCCTACTAGAAAAACCTCAAAAAAATCCCTAATTAAAAATCATGAAATGATGCATAATAATCAAAGAACTAAGACAACTTTTTAATTTCTTATAAACAGTCAGTTTAACCATGTTTTAAAATACACAAGTAATGTGCACCACTTAACATAGATATCACATAATATAACAACAGAAGCATCAGGTGAAATTCAAAGCTCATCATGTAGGTAACTATCTCCCACGAAAGTCAAAGTTTTATAGATTTGGGTGTTTTTAAACCCACTTTGGAATTTTTTCTACTAGGGGTTTCTGTTACTGTGGCTTTTCTTAAAAGTTTTTTCTACATATTTTTTTTTTCTACACTTGAATGCCAGACACATGTAACTGTTTCCTTTCATGAACAAAATAACATGAAATAAACATCAAAGAGGAATGGATACTGTAATTAACAGTTGTGGGATGGTAAAAAATTAGAGAAACATACATAGATCTTAAATTATACACCATAATACTTTCATAGTTATCCTTCGAAAGAGGTTGATAAATTTGATGGAACTATTTCAGAATTTAAATGTTTTTCATTTTAATTTTGTAATTCTAAAAGGTACTGTTAATAAATTTGATAATTAGTTAAAATTCTGAGGGAAAAACTGAGTGAACTACTAAATTATTAATTGTGGATAAAATAGAACAAAGTGATTCCATTCTGTGAATTATGTACCTGTTGTTTAAGCATAAACTATTAAATTGATTAGGTTTACAAACCAAGTTATCAACAAGACATATAATCCTCAGACCTAACTTAGTACAAACACAAAGGGATCTAATCCCCTATGGGGTTGTGTTAGACAATGACAGGGGTTTAATAGCTGGCACTTCAAATAGGTATATTACTCTGGTGAGTCAGTACAGAGGCAGTGGGGGCGTGGGGTTGGGTATGGGGGCATGGAGGATTAGAAAACCCTCCCATGACAAAGGTTTCATACCCTGAAAGGGGGGGCGTGCGCCCCCCACGCCCCCCCTAGATCTGCCTGTGTTATGAATGTTCTCCCATTGCCATTTGTTTACTTTAATCCGAGAAGATATTCCAAGATGAGAAGACACACACACCTGCGACAACTCGATCTGCGCACGCGCAAGGTTTATCCTTGTCACACTTGACATACGAGGCCAAACTCGCTCCCAGAGGAGTTATTCTTTGCATCAAAGATCTGAAGCCACTTACATGACATTGGACTGTCATAACTTAACTAGTGGGGGTAATATGACCAGATTTTCTTGTACATGAAAGTGGATTCTAGTTACCTGTAATAACTGATTATGCATGCTGCTGGCTTACACTTACATATAAAACCGTTAGAAAAATACATCACACAAAAGGTGAAGTGGACAATGTGAATGCCACAAATAAAACTTGCACTTTTTCACAAATCAAGGTCATTATTATGGTTTTCTGGGGAGAAATACTATAGAATGGGTTTAAAGCAAGAAAACAAATGACAAATCTTTACATGGCTCTTTTAAATAATATTGCTTCTGATAGGATATATTACGGGAAACTCGTGATCATTATGGCTCCCCAGTAAATTAGAGTTTGTAGAGACTTTACAAATATCATAGTTATATTTCCCAGTTATATAGAGAAAATAAAAATAATTGTATGTTCTGGTTCAGTACTTAGACCCACTCTGTTTCCACAACCGAGCTCAGCAGAGTCATCGAGAGGCACAATGACATAACATTCCACTTATATGCCAATGACACTCTGTAAATCTGTAAGCTGTAAATCTACCTCACACGTAAGAACATTCCTGCTACATTTCAGAATTTGAATCTCTGTCTGGATGTCTATGGATGTCAAATAACAAGCTGAATCATGACAGAAACGTATTGTGTTCGGGTTACAACAGCAACAAAACTAGGTAAAATCTCTATGTTTCAATCAAGGAATTGTATGATGGGATATAGGGTTCTGATTTGGTACCTATGTAAACAAGGTTTGTGTTGGATCAGGAAGTACCTCACGTGCATCTGGTGTTAGCCCTATGTCTTAGGATTCTGAGTTTTCCATCTCCCTTTATGCCTCTAGCACCTTAGAGACAGTCCTATGATGAAGATTAAGAACTATAAAAGTACCCATTATATTACATATGATAGAAAACTTAAACTGCACTTATTGATATCCATGGCATTTGTAACCTACTTTGTTCAAACGCATTGGATGGAAGCAAGATAACTTTTCACGGTGTGAGAATACAGTGGCACCACAAACTTTACAGAGGTCCTTTGTGTACCAGTGAAAAATAAAACATAGTATACTTTCGTACAAGACACCCCCGTATGTTATTTTCATTGTGCATTTGATGTCTGTTATTTATCCCATTCAACAAGGTCACAAAGGCAACAAAATAAGACCATTTTCTCAGTTCAAGATCTTAAATCTAGTTCAACTCCTGAGAGAGGTGTCTTTTCGGAACTTTTGCCTTCATATTTTATCCTTTCTTGGGAGATATCCATACCCCCAACATGACAGAGAAGTGTGTGTGTGTGTGTGTGGGGGGGGGGGGGGGGGGGGGGGGGCATTTCCATGTATACTGTATATGATTTTTAAACTTTGAGTTGTCATATCACAATGGGTAGCTAGCCCAAACTAGTTCCAATACAAGAACACGTATCGATACAGTTGGGAAAACCGGGACATTAAAACAAAGAAAGCAGTCATATTGCCATACATTTAGCAGAATGAGATGGGACCCTCGGTGGACTCAGAACTGTGCTGTGTTGTGTTTGTGCACCTTTGCAAATTGATCTGAATCTAGTATGCCTAAAAACTTTGGCGTGCTGTATAAATAGGAAATGACTAGAATAACGTACATTTTAAAATTTTTCTCAGAACCAAAGAAAAATATGACAGATTATCCTTATGTAGGGTGCATCATTGAATGGAAAAAATACATCTATATTAGATATACCTGGTAATTCTTTGGATATTTAAATAAATAAAATAGTTGAAAATTTCTCCCAACATTCTTGGAAAAGATTGAGGATGATACTTTAAGACTTGAGATTATTTTCCTTTGAATTGCCTGCATGTCTTGTCTGATTCCAGAACCACTTTCTCTGTATCTGCAACCATTTTTTATTGTTAGTGTTGAAGTTACACTTGGCAATGATGTGCATAAATGGTAATAAAATACCTTTTTACACAACTAAAATGGTGCACACTTGGATATTATTTCCCCTCTTTTTCGCACAATGTGTGGGATAATAGGTTAATAAAATTAAGATAATTAAAAGGAGGACCCCTGAGTGCTGTAGGGTCCGGATTATAGCCAAACAGAGTCACACAAATTGGTTAATGCCAATAGGGTGTAGAGAGTGCAGTTTGAAGATCCAGCTCAACTCAATTCGCCTTCGTTTGAATGTGGAGGATGCTTCAAACTTAGGTGTGCACCACTCTAACACAGAGAACTGCATATGTCTGTGGTTATGTCCTTCACTTTTGAAGTGTCTGGAAACTGGTGTGATTTGTCCATCTTTTTGTACTGAAGCTTTATGCTCATACATTCTTTTTCTAAGAGCTTTACATGTTTCACCAACGTATTGTTTTTGGCACTTAGTGCAGGTAATCAGGTATATGACATTGGTAAGTTCACATGTGACTTGTTTTGGTAAGTCTATAGTTTTGTGTGACTTTTTAGTGAAGTTACATTTAACAGTTATGTTAGTCCTTTTTCTAGAGCCCTAATTTGGGTTTGTTCTAGGTTGCAATCAGATATGTTGATTACTGTATGCCCAATGTAACTTTCGAACCTGGTATTCTTTGGTAGGATACCTGGTTGTGCTGCTTTAGCTTGGAGCTTAAGGTTATCCAAGAAATCTGGATCTTCAATGCTAGACATAGTTGTGGGTTAGGTGACAACCGATGGGTTGTGTTGAGATCATGGGTCCCTAAGGTAGTTTTTGGTTACAGGGGTGGTACCTGTTGGGACCTGGTTCTGAATTAAAGAGAGTACCAGGTTTTTATTTTGGTAGAAACAGAAGTTCAGTTTATTGAGTTACTGGTTAACATGGTATTATATGTGTATTAAAAATCAATGAATATTATGATTATATGAGGATACATAGTTCATTTGAGTAAAGACTTCAGGGTGTTGAGAATCTTGTCCATTTTTTGGTCATTTCTTCTACTACCACCAGTTCTTTGGTTTCTTGGGCCTTGGAACTGTCTTTTTCTGGGGGCTCTATTGCCTCGTTGGCTCCTGAATTGATTCTCCCTCTTTTCTACAAGGGAAGGTGCCATCTGTTTGAATTTAGAGGTTAATGAGTCTTTAATTTCCTGGAACTGGTCCCTGGTTAGGAAGGTTTCAAGTTCAGCCATCTCCTTAGCAATTGTGGCTTTAGTTCTGCTGTAGGCTTTCTGTAAACCATCTATCAGTGCCAGGGTTAGGTCTGTTTTGCATGTCCTGATGGTCCTGGCCCAGGCATCCTTAAGGATAGGGTTCCTGGTGCTGTTGATGTTGAATCAAAAGTCGACACTGGTGGGGTATTAATTCTTGGCTAGCTTGTCTTCCATTACTTTGATGGAGGCGGCTAGAGACAGCTTTTTCTTATGGAGTCCCTTCAGTTTAAGGTAGACTGGTTTGGCTTGGGGTGGGTATTGATCCCTGGTGTCTATGTATCTCTCCTTAGTGGATGGTTCACCTTGGTTAGGGGAGTCCACTCTCTTTCTTTTGTTGGGGTTGTCAGGTCTGGAAGTTGATTGTCCCAGTTTAATACTGACAGCATTGAGGGTCCTTAATGTCTATTCTGAAATTCTATTTTCAGTTATGGGTGTGTCATAACCACTTGGTGGTTCAGCGGTGACGTTGATCTTTAATTTAAAGATCAAATGTCCTCCACATAGACACATTTTCTATAGTATATTGCCATACCATGTTTATTTTTCAACTGAAATAAATAAATTGAGCAATAAATAATAAAGTTTATTATAATAAAATAAATAACATAAACCAAATAGTTTTTATGACTTCTTAAGTGATCTATATGCAAACAACAAAAGCTATATATACACTTTTAAGCATCTAAAAATAATATTATAATAAATATACATTCTGCCTCGATATCTGAAGGAAGGCCTTCAAATAAGCTCAAGAAGAGCCAGGCAATGAGATACCCATACTCACCTTACAGGATATGGTACATATGACAGTCATAGCACTTATATTCAACTATCACTCTATTATGTGAAACAAAAAACACAAAAATAGAACCTCCATAAGTCCATTTCACGAAACCAGGTGAACCTGGTGGGTACCAGGTACCCCCCACTGAACCAGCTCAGAACCGGTTCAGAACCAGGTTCCCATAGGTGGTACCCCCCAAAACCCAAAATAGTACTTCAGGGACCAAGGACTTAGATTTTTCTTAGCATCTGATGAGACTGCACACATATTAAATCAGTCGAAATACAATTTACACAGTGTGAATTATATCAGGCAAATTATATATACTTTATTCATTGCCCAGTTTGTCTAATAAGCAGGAAGCAGATTTTCTTTGCTTAATAAAATTAGTATTAATTTAAAAAAATGCACCAATTTGAAGGTTTAAAGCCTTCATTATTAATCAGAAAATACGTATTTTTACAATAAATTACCAAAAAAAATATTGTTTTGCTTTGGTATCAATAATTGATATGATAATTCTGAATGCCCATTATAAAAGTAATAAATCTAGTTTAAACAGATATAAGTAATTTGATTTATTGAAAAAAATTACTGGAGTTTCTTATTCACGACAACAATGTAGTTGTAATTCAGACGGACAAGGTGAAGGTCACCGTAGGCGATACAAGTCCCTTTCTGTTAACGTGGACTGTTGTCCCGTATATGGCCTAGCAATCATCACAGAGAACAAATGCAAAACTCTTGTTGTAACATTCGTCTATTATAATGTACCAAAACGGGCCAACATGACAATATTCCATGCTCGGCTAAAAAGGGCGTTCTCTGATTTGTACCAATAGAATTCCAGTATTTCATTCCCGCCTCAAAGAGTTGGCCCAACAAATAACATACCTATTTAATAAAAAAAAAAATTGTTTTGGAATTATTGCGAGACACACTTAACCACAACTCAGATGTACTTTGATATAAGTTGTCTTTAACACTGATATCTAGAGTTGGTTTGATATTCTTATCATGAACATCGATGGCTTAAAGGAGTTTGCTGTTTTAAAAATATTTTTAAGCATACAACTTCATCTAGCAAGGTATAAATGATACATGTGGACGTTTTAATGACTTGTCTCCAAGTTAAAGATATTATACTATCTAGGAGAGACTCAAAGACACAAAAACTTGAAGGACAAATATCTTTTAGTGCTAGTATGTCATAGCAATTTCTATATTTAGAGAAACCTAGGAGTTATAAGCTTGAGTCACTTTAGATACCAACATCAATCATTGCTAGTTTTGCGGGGTTTTTTTGGTGACACCACGTTGATGTTTTCATTTTATCTAAACATATGAAGGTATA
Organism: Sabellastarte sp. h YS-2021; assembly: GCA_964017235.1. Lineage (NCBI taxonomy): Eukaryota > Metazoa > Annelida > Polychaeta > Sabellida > Sabellidae > Sabellastarte > Sabellastarte sp. h YS-2021. The sequence continues at coordinate 148,398,917 of OZ024928.1, forward strand.
ATACTTTGGAAACTGTCCAAAGAGGCTCTAAGAAAGAACATAGTTTGCTGTGATGTTATTAAAATATATGAAAATGCATCTGAAGTAACAACATACACAAATAAATGTCAAGAATAGTTAACATTTCTTAATCAGAATTATAATTGGGATCTTTTGTATATTTTAACAGCAAATCGGATTTATATTGCCTGGAGGTTTATAGCAAAATAATTCATTCTGTGTCTTTGTCTATCTGTGCCTATCTGTGTCTATTTCTTACACTTTGAATAACACTCGCACACAAGTTAAAAATCTGACAGAATTTTATCATTTAGAATATCAAAATCCTCATTAAAAAGAAGTGAGCATAGTCCTTGGTAAGTTACAAAATAATGCGGATTTGAAAAAATGTTTGAAAAACCTGCCAGGAACTCTAAGGTGCTAAACTAATGGAGGTGTGTTTTTTTAGGGCCGGGAGCAATGTTTACAGAGTTGGTTAGGATAGTTTGTAGTTTCCTGGCTTTTTGCTTTGGATCAGCAAAATAACAAATATGCTTGATATTTCACCAATCCTCCCTGACTCCTGATTCCTACCTTGGCTCTGCCCACTTGGTCACTGTCCTGTCATGTCTCTCTACGGCTTGTCATAGTCACTTTCTGCCTTGTCCTATACTGCTACCGTCTTGCCTGGAAGCACTTGAGTGCTGAAGTAGACAAGTACCTAGACATCACTTCAAGACAGGCTTGTAGACACAAACTGACCATACCTGAAAGGAAACAAGCCTGCCTTAAACATCCCCGACCTGACAGTCACTTCCTGTAAAGATGGGAAGTCAAAGACCAACGATCACTTTAAGGACAAGGCCAGGAAGGATTGGCTGTGAGAGAGGTTCACCAGCAGCTGCATCGTTTTTGTGAAAGTGTGCAAGAATCCAAAAAGGACTCGCTACAAAAAAACTCACCTAGTCCGTCTCTGGTCAGGCTCCCAAGGAAATGACAGAGAGACGGAGGCAGCCACAGCAACCAGCTGCCAGGGAATACATCTTGAATGTTTAAGTAAGCCAGATGCTAGCAAGCCAGGCCATCTAACCACCTCAGCAGAGCCAGGTGGCACCCAGAGGACAGCAGCAGCCCAGAGGGCAGCAGACTTCCTATGTATTTGTCGGCGAGTAGCAAGCTGGCAGCTCAAGACAGCTACATTTCACTATCAGTCAGACCAAGCTTTTCAACCTACCATCATTAGCCACTGTCACCAGCAAAGAAAGTACACACAACATCTTAGGACCCTCCAGCATTTTTGGGAATCTACAATCAGTCATGAGCTACCCACAGATGGATACACCTCAACCATTTTCACCAAGGGACCTGCGTCAACATGCCATCTCTCCTCCAACCAGCTCACAGCAAGAGCCCTCGTCAGCAGCAAGCCCAGTCCCAGTCCCGTAGCATTCAACCTATTCCAAGCACCAGCAGTAGAAGACCTACTGCACTTGCCTACAATAGGTCCTCAGGAACATCTAAATCTTTCCAGCATGATTAATAAGAAGCTGCATGTTTTAAAAAAATCTCAAAGCAAGGAGCATTTCACAGCCCCACACCAAATGTGTAACCCCTAAACACATAAATAAAAAAACAATGAATGAGTGAGTGATTGAAAATGTGAAGTTAAAAAACTTCAAATAATTTAAACATGGACTTAAAGGATTTTAAACTTTGAAAAAAATATACAAAATTTTAGAAAAAGAACTTGTAAAAAGAGACTTTGGCCAAAGAAAGAAAGAAAGAAACAAACAAACAAAAAAATAAATAAAAATTTGACCAAAAAAGGGAAAAATTTGAAAGAAAAATCGAAAACACCTAGACTTTCAAGAATCTATAACATTTTTGGGAATGAGTTTGACCTTCGGATCAAACCGTTTAACTTTTGAGAAACTTTTGGAGTTCTAAAAAGATTTTGATACTAAAGATTTAGAAATATGCAAATTTGCAAGGAAAAAATGAAAAAAACCCACCATTTTCTTTACTTTGAATTTTTACACAGTCCCCACCCCAAGTCAGACAACAAACTGCGGGTACCAAGTTTATTATACATCTAAGACATTAATACATAAGGTTACTAAAATATGTACAAGTCATAACAATAATATAAAGTATTTAATATATGGGACTAGTAATATATGATAATAGTAAGAGCAATGCATAAAATTACTTATCTTGACTTGTCATTAGAGTCCAAAAAGAAGCATTGCCCTGAGAAGTTACTAAGTTAAGAATGTTTGACCCCTAAGGTGACCTTCAACCCCAGCAGAAGAGAAGGTCAGGTAAGTCAAGGTCAGGGACCAAGAGATTTACAACGATATATGTGATTTCGACTAGGGTGTCCTGTAACCTCTCTAAACTGCAGGAAAGGAAGAAGGTAACCCCAGGGTTTACAATGATAAAAATTATAAAATACACAAATAAGAACTTATGACATTTGTTAAGAATAACCAGGAGCAAGCATTATACTGACCCTCAAGCCCAACATAGTAGGAAACAATATTTATGCATTATCTACAGCATTAGCATTCACCAGATGAGTGATCAGACTGAATATACTGCCATACGCAGTCAGATGACCATGTGCCATGTCGTTTTATTTCTTGAATTGAGACATTTGAATTGAAGGCAAATGTAGCCCCAGATCTCCTAAAGTCATGAAAAGTAAAGAAGGCCGAATGAAAACCCAATTTCAAATTTACAATTTTTAAAGTTTTTCGAACGCTGGAATCAGTGAGGGGACTCGAACCCCCAGGGGATGGTAGTTGAAACAAAAGTCAAAGTCAAAGTTGGGGTTTTACGTCCCGTTCAACAGCCAGGGTCATATTGGGACAGGTCCTCAGAATTGCCACTTGTGGGACTCGAACCCACAGAGGTGACAGCCTATGATTAGATGCCAAACTTGCTAACCACTAGGCCACTGAGGACCTCGGTAGTTCAAACAAGAGGAGTGAGAGGACACGGGATACAGTTGAAATAGTTCTTTGAGAGCCCTGAAGGGGCAAATTAAGTGGTCATGTAACTTGGGAAGTGTGATACACTGTACTTTGTCTCTAGTCTGTAGAGTTTTCGACCATTTTATCAAAATTTTGACAAATTTCTTGGTAAAAAATACATCATCACCAGTCAGATGTCTAGAAGGATCAAAGGTGGAGAGAGAATGGGGGGCCAAGTTGGACAATCTCATAAAAGCAAAGAAACCAGTGAGGAACACTGCTATGTAAACCACTCCATATGGCAGCTCCATGCAAGCGATTGAGATATGCCTAAGAATGGTGAGGTCAATGAGATTGTGAGGTCTCAAGGTCAGAGGTCTATTTATTTTCAGGGACTTGATGAAATATTTTATTTTGGGATGATTGAAAACAACATATGGTAACTCATACAATATAAAACTGGCCTTTATGGCTTATACATAATTTCCCACCATGGCGACAGAACATTTGTTTTGCACCAAGCACTCTAAGGAAGCTAATATAACTTTGACATTCACATCTACAAGCAGCACCTCACTGAAGATGCAGAAAGCCACAAAGACTCTAAACATGCTGTGATATGCTCGTTGTGTTTTAGGATGAAATGCATGTTGAGACCTGTAGGAAGCCTTGGAAGCCAGAGGTATCAATGCAGCATGTTCTACAAATACAAAGGGTAGCAACTTTACTATCAAGACAAACAGAGAGAGGCCCCTGCAAACATGTTTTTTAACTGTACATAAAAGTCACTGGACACAACATAGCATGTCCCCTGACAAGGATTTGACACATATATGACATGTCATTGGCCCAATTTCATGGCCCATGACAGAATTATTCATACAGTAGAACCTCGCTTATCCGGCCTTCTATTATCCGAATCTCCGGATTAACCGAACCGAAATGATGTCTCCCTACATAATGCACGGTCAAGCGTGAGCGATAATACAAGATTTAACACAGTCTCTTAAACGATGAATTGTAGTGCTTTGTAAAACGTACCATTCACAGAGACGCCTAACTTTCATCTTTATCACCATTGTTACAATAGGGGAGGGATTAATTCAATTACACAACCCCGCTACACAACTTCTTTGATAATGCGCCAATCAATGAAAGTGTGTTCGATTGCGTTTCGCAAATTTATAATCTCCCGGAGTAGGTTCACAGACTGACAACATTTAGAAAAGAAAAGACGTCAACAATGCATTACCAATCAAACATGTGTGTCACTGAAGGCGTGTTCGCTTGGGGTTTTACAATAAATAATCTCCCGGAGTTTTTCAATTTCAAATGCGGGACGATGGTAATCTAAAATTAAAATGCTAACAATGCAAGTACAAACCGAACACAACCAGCTCAAGTCCGCGTAATATTTTAAATAAAAATAATAATAATATCCATGGATATGGAGCAAATAAACGACAATTGAAGGGTCAGTTATATTATATAACACAAATATATTAAATTATTTTATTAACGAACACCAGCATCTATGTATATTGCATAAAAACAACAATTCTTCAATTATCGCCCACTCGGTAACCCATAGACTGTGAATTTCGGTTTCCTTCATCTATCCGAACCCCTCGATTATCCGGCCGGATTGTATGTCTCCCATGGGGTTCGGATAATTGAGGTTCTACTGCATTACATTGCACATTACAAATAAGGATCCAACTCCAGCAGATCCATGGATACTGGTAACCACACTGGTACTTCAATGTCATGAATGGTTGTGACATACCAAATATTTCTGGCACTGGCTGCCAAGAAAGCGTCACATGTCTTGCCCGACCTTAGGACCGTCACTACTGCCTGGTTATCACTTCTGATTAGAATTTTCCTAGAAGCCCAAAGGTTTGCAAACAGCTTTATAGCCAGCAAAATATTGACCATTTCAAGATGTACAGTGCTCCAATTTCTGAAACCATGAGCAATGCCCAGGTGATATACAAAAATGCCACACCTGCCACCAAAGCCTGTCAAACAGGCATCAAGATCCAACGCCATGTCCATAGGTCTATGATCGTACAGTGAGACGCAATTATACCATGGTAGGAATGTGGCAAACCACCTCAGGTCAAGTTTGAAGTCAGAGGTAAGAGCTATAGGTTGTGTAGGGTGAGATGACCTTAGCAGTTCCAACATTCTGTTCAAGAAAACCCGAGCTGGCTTTACACATTTGTGTACATACAAGAGTAAGCCTAGTATGGATTGAAGTTGACGTTTTGACGCCACTTTCTTGTTTAGCCATTGACGCACTACAGTATTGATTTGCTCCAGTTTTTCTGTGGGAATGGCAATGGTGCCTTTGATGGTGTCAACCATGATGCCCAGACGCGTCACTTGAGTGGAAGGGGCTACCAACTTTTTCTGGCTGACAGTTAGACCCAAATCCGACATTACATCAAGTAAGGTGACGTAACGCCGACACCAATGTAATCATCAATGTAGTCAATCATTTTGAACCCTTTCTGATGCATTATGAATCTGACGGCGTCGCTGAGGCGTTGGAAGATCTGACTCCCGTGGCTTGTCCCGAACAGGACGCAAAAGTCAACGTAGTGGCCTTTCCAAGCTAAGCCTAACAGGTCATAGTCCCTAGGGTCTACCTTGACATGGCGAAAAGCACTACTGACGTCTACCTTATAAAGGAGGGCACCCCTACCTAAACGCTTTAACTCAGTTGTGATGTCATCCACTGTAGGGAACGTCAGATCAAATTCACTATTGAGATAAGTCAGCTTATCAATGCCAGCATTCACTGACGCCCCTTGAGGGCAGCTCAGGCCCACTATGACCCTTCTTCTGTCAGAGTTTGGTTTACTTTGTGTCATGAAGGGAGAGCAATGACCCTCTTGATAGGATTTTTGTTAAAAGGGCCCAAGATGGCACCATAACTGAGTTCTTCTTCAAGATATGCCTCTATGTCATTTGGAAAGTCATTGGCTGAACTGTGGTTGCCAGTATACTGACCCAGGCTACAAGCATGATTAAAGTCCAAAGGGAAGCCAAATTTTATTAGTTCCAGAAGTTGTCTGTCCCAATAACCTTCCAGAGCTTTTTGCCAGGCCTTGACATTTAGCTGAGACTTGATAGTAATTCTAGCTTGCAAAAAATTGGGCTTTCCTGTTAATTTGACAACCTTCCAACAGAGAATCAGAAAATGCAATGCCCTGAAATTCAGAGTCAGGCATAATCTGTGGCTGCAAGGGGACAAAACCAAAGTTAAAATCCATCTGTTCATGCCAAAGATGAAAAATGGGGTGATTTATTTCACTTAGGTCTGTTCTTGCCTTTCTTTGATTGCAAAATATGACAGATGTTGCAAATTTGTCATCAAACCCACAATAATTCACATCATATATTGGTTTTATTTTGTCACATCCAAGATCTGATTCAGTGCAATCTGCATTCACAGTTGTCTGGTGAGCAGACTGCAATTCCGGATCCGACCCAGTGCCTGTACCCTGGAATGTACCAGATAAAGTGTCCCTGACTGATTGGGAATCCCCATTTTCTGAAATACGTTTCAACAGAGCAGGGTGACGCATAGTATGATGGTCGACGCCACGTGCAGGACTAACAATGCTGGCCCTCTGCAATTCTTGGCCAGACACACTTTGACTCACATTTGTATAAATGTCACTAGTTATTTGACTATCTTTATCAGTTACATTGTCATCCACTACTGTATTATTGCCATTGGAGCCACTTGCCCACTCAACCTTTGACATAACTTTGACTCTTTCTTTTCATTCTCCTGGCCAAATTAGCTTCTACAAGGGCAGGTTTTGCCTTGGAGTTATACACAAATCTGGTATTAAAACAAGGTTTTTCAGACCCGCTAGGGGCTCCGATGGCAACCATAACAGGGGCACTGCTACCACTAGCAACATTTTTCATCTGATCATTAACACTTTTATCATCATAACTGACATGGCTACACATAACACTGTTCCAGCTGCTACATCCTAATGATGTGCAGCTGGTATTTCGTTTTTTGTTTGACCTTTGTTTTGACAGTTCTTCTCAGAGTGACCCAGCTGTTTGCCTTGTGTTAAGCAAAAGGCACATATGTGCTTCTGTAAACGCCCATTCGACTCGTGATCCCTCGAAAAAGAACATGAATTAGTTTGAAAATTTTGCAAAACCATGGTTTTCGACCATCAGCCCTGCCCCATGATTGTTTGCTTGTTGACACATGTTTTTGGGCATGAGCCCTGTGAATTCTGTCAATTTGATCTTCATTCTCCCATGTTACTGACCCACGCTCCATCTCACAGAGCAAGACGGCATGAGCCGCCTTAGCCCCTGCCACAAAAAATCTATGGCGTCCTCCATGAGGTCTCCAAGGTAAGCCACCGTGGAATCTCGACGCAAACTCAATTTTTGTTCTAGGATATTTTTACAGAATCCTTGGACCCATTGGGTCAGTGATAGTTGGTCGTAAGAAATTTGTTGACATGTTACCCCTCCCAAAATCGCCTCATGGGGCCAGTGAACTTTATGCTTAACAACAACATCAACCCCACCACCCCTCTGAGATTTTAATTTTGGGGAGTCTTTACCTGTGGAGTTTGAACACTGTTCTGGGTCTCTTATAGGTCTAGGTCTTCTTTTTTTCTGTAAGTGTTGTGACCTTAATAACTCAACACCTGGTGTGTCACTCATCAGAGGACGAATCATTTACTACTCTTTGCTTTTTAACAGATTTTTTACTGGGTTTTACACTTTCTAGAAAACTGTCTGTACTTAACTCATGACTGGGTGTTGAGTGACGTGTTGACGCTGCCATCCTGTCCTCCACTTGATCCAGCCTGTCTGTAACACGCCTCAACTGCTCCAGAATCTGCATCTGTACCAGCTGTCCGTCAGTGGATCTCCCTGGCGTCATCTGCGGCTCTGTCGCACCACTTGAGACGGCAGCATCTCTTAAAAGTTTAGAATTTGCATCTTTTTCCTTCACCAGTTGACATGTCTTCCCAGTTGGAGGTAAGTGTCTTTGCTTGCAGGTTTTGCATATTTGCTTTTGATCAGGCATTTTGATATTTATTTATTTAAATAGTCAATGTTTCTTATCTGAAATTGAGCACAAATACCCCACAGGGGCTGAAATTCCGTACTCAGCAAGACAAAATCAGGCTTCAATTTCGACCAAAATGACCATAAGGGCAACACGCCCAAAAAATATAGGGTAGACCATCCCTCTGTGGTCCAAAAACCAAGCCTGAGGTTGTCTAGACGACTATAGAATTTGCAAAAGGTGTCAATCTATCAATGTTCACAGTTCAGCAGACTGGAAACCTGACCACCTATAAGGGTACCCACCAACAAAACTGACCCGGGGAAGGACTGACACCTGGGTCGCCTAAACAACCCAAGCGAAAATCTGACTTGTAATGTTGGACATTTTTTCATATTAATTTTTCATGGAGAAGTGTTATGGGACTTGTGATTTTGTTGAAAATTGTTTGAAACTTGTTAGAAATGTATTGGATTTTTAAAAATTTGTTGAAAATTTGTGCAACACTAGCTGGAATAATATTCTTGGAATAATTGGGTATTCCTGAAAGGGACTGATAGATACCAGCTTCTGTGCTCAGGGTAGTTGCTTGTCACATATTCTGTCCTCCTGCCAATGCACCAAGATGACTGAAGTAACCTTTCAGTAGGTCTCACTCTTATTTGGCCTCCCTCAAAGGATTCCTGTAGTTTTTATCAGGTTATGTCATCTGCTGGGATGGGTGCCCTGTCTGCTCCACCCTGGTAGACCTTGGGGATAAATTTACATATAATGGTTCTGCCAACCAGCCATTGGTACTGCAAGGACAAGGTATCTCCTGTTTCCAGGTGTCTCAACTTTATTGCCAGTTTCAATCCCACTTCTAAGGGCTTCCTAAAATTGTGACTGACTTCTTGATGCGGTGTTGTTTGCTGTATTAAGTTAGCCAGGAGAGTTTTATAGCATTCTCTTTCTTGTCTTCGAAGGATCCAGTCATTACCCAAGGGTTCGGTGGCTCTCTTCTTCTCCTGGGTGGTGGCTGGGGCTGTAGTGAAGGTCAAAGTTGGGGTTTTTACGTCCCGTTCAACAGCCAGGGTCATATTGGGACAGGTCCTCAGAATTGCCACTTGTGGGACTCGAACCCACAGAGGTGACAGCCTATGATTAGATGCCAAACTTGCTAACCACTAGGCCACTGAGGACCTCTCGGGGCTGTAGTGAAGGTGCTAGTCCTGGGTTCAGATTCTACCTTTTCTGTCTGCAAATCATAATGGAAATCAAAATAGTAAACTCAATAAAAACAAAAAGTAAAAAATTACCCTGAGCTTCTGTAGAATGTCTCTCTGGTGTGTAACTGGCATCATGACAATGATAAATGAGGAGTTACAGCGGCATGAAGGGATTTATTTCGTGCTGGTTTGATCCCAACTCACAAACTTGACTCTAGAAACTAATCAGTCCAGGCGGGGCGGGTAGGGAAACTGCTCCAGTCCTGTTGGTTTATCAGTATAAGCTTGTCGAGGCCTGATATGGCTTGTCTGTTTTTGATTTATGACTTGTCCTGGTAGTTTCCCATCTAGTCGTGGAGAAAATTACCCCAACCTCAAGTCAGGTCTGGAGGTAAATCCACATCACTTCCTGTCAAGAAGATGAGGCCCAACCATAATTTTAAAAATTTTAGTGTGCTTTTTTTCTGGATTTTCGGAACCGCCCCCAAATTTTCTAATCTAGAGTTGTAGAGTTGGTTACAGGGTCATCCCCAGTGGGACACCTATAAATTTATTTATTTGGGGTTTTACGTCGCTTTCAACACTGTACAGGTCATATCACGACGGGTAGTTGGAAGGGCAGAGGAAACCAGTACATAGAGTTCACTAGGGTTGTGTACTGTAAACTGCCGACCAACGGCAAGCAACTACCAGCTTTCCCACTTAAGGCTGTCACGGGGATCGAACCCCCGACCTCAGAGGTGGGAGGCGAGAGTGTTACCACTCTGCCACCGTGGCCCCTGACACACCTATAAAAGACATAAACTAAAATGTATATGTTGACGGGTGAAGGAGGGAGTGGACAGAATGGCTATACAGGGCGGATCATTTGTAAATGTTCAGTACCAAGATAAGAGGTCATAAAGACAAGGTTGTGAAGCAAAATTCAAATACTCAGTTGTTACAACTGCACGGTACTGTTTGAACAGGACTTAAGTGGATTATTTGAAATTCTAAACTTATATAATTTGATATTATTAAGGTTTGTATTATTCATAAACATTATTTAACCATGGTTTCCAATTATTTGGAATATTTCTTCAAACTTTATCTCTTTATGTTAACACCACTATGAGCTGAGTAAAAAGTTAAAAAATGGGAAAAATCTTAATTTTTTTTAAGTTTTTATAATAATTTTGTAAAATGAAAGTTATTCTTCAAAATATACACCATTAAAAACTATTAGTTAGATTTTCTAGTAATATTAATTTGGCAGGATATAATAACAGAAAATTCTCAATGTTATGACTTTGATCGTAAGGTGGCTTTTCATAGACAAAATAAAAAAGAATAATGTTCAACTTTTAACTCTTTAATAATGATTTATGTCATTATATACACTTTACAAATTATAATAAACGTGTGTTTCCAATATCAGAACCCAAACTCTATCTGTATAATAACTCCATTTAACCATTTAGTACTACCACTGCTGACTCAAATCAATGTCTATATGGAAAATATTTAACAATGTCATAGATTCCCTGGGTAGACTGCATAGTCATTATCTTTGACGAAACTGGTAAATGCCAGAAGACATCAGAAGCTACTAGAAGGGTGGTACTGCAATCCCTCAGTGCTTAAAAAGAAATAATAAATTCCCTTACTAACTATACTTGGGGGAAATTAACAATATATTACATTTACTTCAGTTATAGCCTGAATCAATTAATCTGTCTTCAAAATTTAAAGTATGTATTTTACTGGTAACTACTATCTTCTAACCAGAATCTAGCAATATTCATAATCACAATACAATTACATAGTATTTTAAACATACTAGGGAATTGTCAAACAGAAGGATCTATAATGACTATACTAAATAAACTACAAATCTTAAAGCTTTAATAAACTAAAGTTATACTACTTAAACAAACTACATGTACTTACAGACATCAAACTTTCCACTTCAGATAAAGCCGAAGCTCTCTACACATCCTTTCCCACTGACTTCAAAAATCCAACTCACTTTTCCATGTATCCCAATTTCCTTCAACAATTTAATAATAAAAGAATTTTGACCTTCAACAATAACATCTAGTTCAATAATCCTTGGTCAAACCACCTTCAACATTAATCAAGCAACATGGTTTAAACATCACTCACACTGACATGATTTCCCGACAAGTTTTCATGAAACACACTTTAACTTTGTATAAATACACATTATTATACAGTACATCATATATACCACTTTAAACAACTGATTGTGTTAAATAAAGGGAAGAGGGGGGCATCTGGGTAATGGATGCCATGAGAGGGCATAACTTCATACAAACATATTGATGCCTGCAGGGTGGAGTGTAGGGAATGCCCAAATATAATATAGTTCTTGGCTTCTGCGCCTTGAGGTGGCATTTGGGCTTGTTGGATCCCCCATCCATTGAAAGATGCTAAACTCCATGTTTTTCACAGAATGATTTTTCTGTGTAAAATGTCTAGAGACAGGAGTGGATTTTTCTGGTTGGAATTTTTGAACACTATTTTGGTGCTCATACATCCTGTTCCTGAAGGGTCTTTTGGTTTCTCCAATGTATTGGAGGCCACATTGGTTGCAATTTATAATATAAATTACATTTGATAATTCACAAGTAACTTTGTGTTTAGGGGGCAGTGACTTGCATTTGAATACTTGCTTAGTGTGGAAGCTGGTTATTTGTTCAGCTTTCCTAATTCTGGGGCAATAGGTACATTTCCCAAGTCTGGTGCAGACAGGGGTGTGTACTGATGGTTTTGCATCAGTTGTAGGTTTAGGAGGGTAAGAGATAGTGCTACTGGTCAGGATATCTCTGAGGTTGGGCAGTCTTCTAAATCCCATTAGAGGTTTGGAGCTAAATATTTGTGTTAGTTCCTCAGTATTTTGGATAATGTTCCAATTTCTTTGTACTAGAGAACCGATTTGTGGGTTCCTAGGGTTGTATTGGGTGACCATTACTGGTGCTTCATTAGCCTTTTTCGAGACAGTCTCTAGTAATTCATCCTGTGAAAATTTACGAGCTCTGAGATAGTGTTTTTTCAGGCTTTTAAGTGGGTATCCCCTTCTGAGGTAATACCCAGTGAGTTTTTTGGCATTAGCCTCAAAATCAAGGTCCAGAGTACAGATCCTTCTTAATCTTAAGTATTGACCAAAGGGTCCTTTAGTGAGGACACTTTGCGGGTGAGCTGAGCTGTATTCTAGATACAGGTGGGTGTCTGTAGGTTTGTTGAAGAGGGTTGTGATCAGTCCTCTGTCTAGGCCAAATTTGACAGTTGTGTCCAGAAAGTCAATCTGGGAATAACTCATTTCATGGGTAAATTTGATTGTGTCATGTAAGGAGTTTAAGTAGTCAATGAACCTTTTAAGAGACTCCTCTCCATGGGTCCATACTAGGAAAATGTCATCAATGAACCTTTTCCAAGTAAGTGGTTTAAGTGGGTAACCAGCTAAAGCCTTGGTCTCGAACCTGTCCATGAACAGGTTAGCATAGTTAGGGGCTAAAGAGGTGCCCATAGCTGTGCCGCCTGTCTGTAAGTAATGATCTCCATTAAATGTGAAGTTCATACTGTGTAATACTAGTTTAAGTAAGTCTAGTATAAAATTGGTGATTGGCGTTTTAGTAGGGTCACTTCTAAGTTTCTCTGCAACTGCTAATATCCCTTCATTATTTGGGATATTAGTATAGAGTGAGGAAACATCTAAGGTGCATAATATGGCACCATCAGGGATTGGTCCAAGTGCTTTTATCTTTTTAATAAAGTCCTGGGTGTCCCTAATGTATGAATTGGTTTTGGGGACATAATCTTTGATGTGTTCATCAACCAATTTGCTAATCCTGCTAGTGGGGTGATTAACAGAACTGCAAATTGGTCTGCCTGGTACACTTTTTTTATGTATTTTGGGTAGCATATAAAACCTAGCTTCAGTGCAGTTGGTTGGGTTGAGGTGCTCGAAATTCTTATCTGAAATCAAGCCTTTTTCTCTCATTTTAGTGAGTGTCTGGGTAACATTTGTAGCTACTTGATCAGTACAGTCATGCCCAAGTTTGGTATAGAACTTAGAGTCGCTGAGCTGTCTGTACCCTTCTCTTAAGTAATCAGTAGTGTTCATTACTACTACTGCTGACCCTTTATCAGCTTTTTTTATTACTATTTCAGGGTTTTCTGAGAGTTCTCTCAGACTCATGGTTTGCTCCCGTGTCAGGTTTGGTTTCCTGATCTTTTTTACTTTACTGTTGAGAAGACCAGTTTTGAAGGACCTTTGGAAAATTTCCAGGGATTGATGTACCCTGTTGGGTTTCCAAGTACTTTTATCCACAAAATTCTTATGTATTTTATGGTAAGGGGAGGTTTCTTCTTCTAGATTCTCAGCCATGAAATTAATCAAATCTATTTCTTGGTCTGTTAAATGGTCAAATTGTTGATTGTCATTATAGAAATGGAATTTCAAACATAATCTCCTGTGAAATTCCTTGAAATCAGTCCAAATTTTTGCTTTATTTGGGGGTCCTGGTGTAGGGCAAAAGGTCAGACCTTTTTCTAGGGCTGACACTTGGTTCTCAGTTAAAGTAATGTCAGACAAGTTTATGACTGTGTGGGTCACACAGTCATAAACTTGTCTGACATTACTTTAACTGAGAACCAAGTGTCAGCCCTAGAAAAAGGTCTGACCTTTTGCCCTACACCAGGACCCCCAAATAAAGCAAAAATTTGGACTGATTTCAAGGAATTTCACAGGAGATTATGTTTGAAATTCCATTTCTATAATGACAATCAACAATTTGACCATTTAACAGACCAAGAAATAGATTTGATTAATTTCATGGCTGAGAATCTAGAAGAAGAAACCTCCCCTTACCATAAAATACATAAGAATTTTGTGGATAAAAGTACTTGGAAACCCAACAGGGTACATCAATCCCTGGAAATTTTCCAAAGGTCCTTCAAAACTGGTCTTCTCAACAGTAAAGTAAAAAAGATCAGGAAACCAAACCTGACACGGGAGCAAACCATGAGTCTGAGAGAACTCTCAGAAAACCCTGAAATAGTAATAAAAAAAGCTGATAAAGGGTCAGCAGTAGTAGTAATGAACACTACTGATTACTTAAGAGAAGGGTACAGACAGCTCAGCGACTCTAAGTTCTATACCAAACTTGGGCATGACTGTACTGATCAAGTAGCTACAAATGTTACCCAGACACTCACTAAAATGAGAGAAAAAGGCTTGATTTCAGATAAGAATTTCGAGCACCTCAACCCAACCAACTGCACTGAAGCTAGGTTTTATATGCTACCCAAAATACATAAAAAAAGTGTACCAGGCAGACCAATTTGCAGTTCTGTTAATCACCCCACTAGCAGGATTAGCAAATTGGTTGATGAACACATCAAAGATTATGTCCCCAAAACCAATTCATACATTAGGGACACCCAGGACTTTATTAAAAAGATAAAAGCACTTGGACCAATCCCTGATGGTGCCATATTATGCACCTTAGATGTTTCCTCACTCTATACTAATATCCCAAATAATGAAGGGATATTAGCAGTTGCAGAGAAACTTAGAAGTGACCCTACTAAAACGCCAATCACCAATTTTATACTAGACTTACTTAAACTAGTATTACACAGTATGAACTTCACATTTAATGGAGATCATTACTTACAGACAGGCGGCACAGCTATGGGCACCTCTTTAGCCCCTAACTATGCTAACCTGTTCATGGACAGGTTCGAGACCAAGGCTTTAGCTGGTTACCCACTTAAACCACTTACTTGGAAAAGGTTCATTGATGACATTTTCCTAGTATGGACCCATGGAGAGGAGTCTCTTAAAAGGTTCATTGACTACTTAAACTCCTTACATGACACAATCAAATTTACCCATGAAATGAGTTATTCCCAGATTGACTTTCTGGACACAACTGTCAAATTTGGCCTAGACAGAGGACTGATCACAACCCTCTTCAACAAACCTACAGACACCCACCTGTATCTAGAATACAGCTCAGCTCACCCGCAAAGTGTCCTCACTAAAGGACCCTTTGGTCAATACTTAAGATTAAGAAGGATCTGTACTCTGGACCTTGATTTTGAGGCTAATGCCAAAAAACTCACTGGGTATTACCTCAGAAGGGGATACCCACTTAAAAGCCTGAAAAAACACTATCTCAGAGCTCGTAAATTTTCACAGGATGAATTACTAGAGACTGTCTCGAAAAAGGCTAATGAAGCACCAGTAATGGTCACCCAATACAACCCTAGGAACCCACAAATCGGTTCTCTAGTACAAAGAAATTGGAACATTATCCAAAATACTGAGGAACTAACACAAATATTTAGCTCCAAACCTCTAATGGGATTTAGAAGACTGCCCAACCTCAGAGATATCCTGACCAGTAGCACTATCTCTTACCCTCCTAAACCTACAACTGATGCAAAACCATCAGTACACACCCCTGTCTGCACCAGACTTGGGAAATGTACCTATTGCCCCAGAATTAGGAAAGCTGAACAAATAACCAGCTTCCACACTAAGCAAGTATTCAAATGCAAGTCACTGCCCCCTAAACACAAAGTTACTTGTGAATTATCAAATGTAATTTATATTATAAATTGCAACCAATGTGGCCTCCAATACATTGGAGAAACCAAAAGACCCTTCAGGAACAGGATGTATGAGCACCAAAATAGTGTTCAAAAATTCCAACCAGAAAAATCCACTCCTGTCTCTAGACATTTTACACAGAAAAATCATTCTGTGAAAAACATGGAGTTTAGCATCTTTCAATGGATGGGGGATCCAACAAGCCCAAATGCCACCTCAAGGCGCAGAAGCCAAGAACTATATTATATTTGGGCATTCCCTACACTCCACCCTGCAGGCATCAATATGTTTGTATGAAGTTATGCCCTCTCATGGCATCCATTACCCAGATGCCCCCCTCTTCCCTTTATTTTTATATTGGGCACTTCATCACAAGGGCTACTCTTAGTATGATGTCACAACTATGACGTCGTCAATTTGATGACGTGTATGACCATATGACGTCATATTACACCATCATAATCACCTCAATTACTATGTGACCTCACTAGTAACTAGGTAACCTATGACCTCATTCATCAAGGCTGTATTTAAATCACCTATTCAGTGTTTTAAGTTCAGTGGTGTTATATATGTGTGCATTATTATCCATTACTAATCCACATTAGGATTACTTTCTACATTTAGTACCCAGTAGTACCAACATTGTGATTTTTATTGTGTGTAACTTCTGTGACTTACCATATTCTCAGATTGGATATATTAAATTCAAAATGTGGTATACATGTTTCATATGTCACAAAACATATGTCCACAAGTGTAATTTGAAAAGACATATTGACACTTCCCATATGTTGAGAATACACAAATGCCAACATTGTAACAAGGAGTATAAAAGAAGGGAGTACCTGAACAGACACTTGAAGGCAGCCCACAAGGCGCCTTCAACAACCTATACTTTCGGCAACATTGCGGATTGTGTAACTACAGACAACTCCCCAGATGTGACACCCACTTTCCATCCAGTCATCACACCTACTGAGGATAGTTGGGATGAAGTTGATGCCTTCCTGGAAAACTTTGATTTCCCATCTTCTGAGACACCAAACCCGGACTCAGTATATGCATCTACTCACAAGTCTAATATGGTTTGTACCAATGTCTGCACCCAAACAGACATATGCACTCTACCCTCCATCAGGAAGCCAGTACATATAGGGACCAACACCACCCCAGTCATATGTAAAGATAAGGCTGTTCAATTGGCACCCACCAGGATAGACACTGGAACTTCACCACATGTTCTCATGGTGTCACCCAAGCAAACCATTCAAGGTTGGGATTCACCGGTCACCAGTTCGCCTCACACTCCATTCTTAGATATACCTTGCTACTACACAGTGGAATATCAGGAAAGGAGGAAATCAATGAACCTACCTGAGGCTGTACCATATCAAGGTGCAACAGAGGAGGAAGATCCATTCCCCCCACACCTCTCACCTGAAGACCCACAATGGGGAATAGTGACCAACAACACCACCCCTTCATTCCAATTGGTTGATTACCTGGACTCTATCTGCTCCAACATTACTCCTCCATTAAACATTTTGTAATTTATTTTATGCTGTCAATGTATATGCATAAAACTGTGACACTGGATATTAACTTTATGAACTGTAATTAACATTATTCTGTTAGTTCTGTTTTGTTTTAATTTATTACACTTTGTATATTTGATTTCTCATGCATTAAATGAGATTTTTCCTTGAAAACCACCATTTTGGTTTTTTTTCTTTGATATGTTTTTTTCATCAGATTTAAAATTTGTTGATAACCTCATATCACAAATTATGCGATTAATATGATATCCAAAAATTAGCCTGGTCAAGTGGCAACCACTATTCCTACTTGACCATTATGTCCAACATACTTTAATTTTTGAATGTTGCATTTTTGTTGGAATTCACGTTAATTTCCACATATGCATCATTTAGCATTCTTGTTAACACCTCTGATTTATGGTCAGGCTCGAGTCTTACAGAATGAAATCATACACATTTAATAATGGTATATTCTGTAATTCACCCACCATCATCAAGTTTCACTTATTAGAGACCATGTATCTCTGAAGTCAGACTGCTATGCAATCACGCACACGCAATTGAGTACACCTCCACTCCAATAAGACACTTGAGTGACTGTGCTCTCTCAGTGATACACACTGGATTGCAATCAAACCCTCTCATATATATCAATATTGAGACCTATTAAAAGTGTATGAGTGACTCTCTGATTTTAATATAGGGTTAAATATTACCTGGCCACTCCCAATTACCCCAGATAAAAATTTTAGGTACAAAACATACCTAAAATTCGAACCTTTATAACCATAATCTGGAATTAAGGGTTATTATTTAATAGTAAATGATCAAGTTTACTGACTCAGTTAGCTAATCATAGTTATTCTTAACCAAATTAGGGCTATCAAAACCTACCTTGGATTGAAAACTGTAGTATACTAATTTATTCCCCATTATTAAATTAAAAATAATGGTTTTAAAGCAAAAAATGACTTTTTTCAGGATTTTATCCTCCTGAGCCTCCTACAGAGGCTCTATCCGCCGGAGGACGGCTCATTTTGACGGCTCAAGGCGGATAGGATTTTTGCACCTTAGGGGCAAAATGGGTTAAAATCTTCAGCCTCTGATGAGAAAATTCAATTTAATTTTCGAAATATTGCCAAGCATATTGGCCAGTATAAGGCAGTAGTCATAGGTAACTGCACTCTAGTCACTGCACATATTACTTTTTAACCTTGATTGTGTTAAATAGAGTTTAAGAAAATATGATTATAATATTTATATTCATTTAAAGTGACTACATTACCAGAACAAGTGTGACCGGGGTTTAACCTTAGGTCTTTATCAATATTAAATAACAATCCTAGTCCCTCTATATATAAAACACATGATTCAGACAGTCATTTATACACAATGCTGCATTAATGTACTTTAAAGGTCACTGACAATACTGGACTATATATATCAATACACACCTAGAGAAACTTACAAAATCTTTAATTGGTAAATATAACAAAAGTGGACAGACTTGTACACAGTGTAAAGAATGTCATGAACTGAGTGCACTGAACTGACAGAAGTCAAGTTTCTAGAGTCCATTGAAAATACACAAACATAATTCAAATTGTAACACCCCACCACAGATATTATTCAAACAATAGGAGACGTTAAAAGCCATTTGTTCGCTTTACTATGAAATTAAAGAGTATGAAAGAACATTCATTCATTCATTTTATTGTATTATAATAATAATGCTAATAATCAAGTGAGAGTCAGTATGCTGCCTGATACAATTGATATTATTGTTATAATTATATTTTGACCATAATCTGTTAGGTCTCATCAGAGGCAATGTCCCATTTAATGGTATAGGGGCCCTGAAGTACTTTTAAGGTAGAACCACTGAACCAGCAAGGAACTGGTTGTGTGCCGGTTTCTGACCGGTTTTTGGCGGTTTGAAGGTGAGTAGTAGGTAATTACCAAATTTATGGTAGTGTTGTTGGTTATATGACCATGTGTACTTCGGGATACAGTGTGTCTCTTTTTTATTTAAAAATAGGGGCAAGTTTGTCCTTTAGTTAGGATATTATTAATATGCCAAGATTTTAATATTTATGATCTGGTCACATGGTCAAGACCAATTAGACCATTTCATATTATTATCTCAACAGTATACACCCAACCATTAAGTTCACCAGTGAAACAAGTCACTCAGCCATTAATTTTTTGACACAACTGTCAAAATAGATGAAACTAGACACATATACACCACCCTTTATGAGAAACCTACAGACACACATTTGTATTTACATTACACATCATCACAACACGAGCCATGTAAAACTAAAGGACCTTATGGTCAATACCTCAGACTGAGAAGAATATGTACCAAAGATGCAGATTTCAACTACAACTGCAAATGACTCACTGAGTTTTACCTTAAAAGAGGATACCCTATCAAAAACATTACAACAGAGCCAACCGATACAAACAAGATGACCTATTGGAAACCAAGAAAAAGGAGCCAAATGAACTCCCAGTAATGGTAACCAACCCAAAATTTGCACGAGATTGGGCAAATGCACCTATTGCCCACTCATTAGGAAATCTACTGAAGCTACTTGCACTTTCACCAACACCACTTACCAATGCATTAATCTCTCAAAAAGAATTACATGTGAAATTAATAACATTATATGTTTAATCACATGTTCAAAATGCAATATGGTTTATGTAGGAGAAACGTGCAGAGAATTTAGGAAAAGGATATATGAACATAGAAACTCTGTCATAAATCCTAAACCAAGTAGAAGCACACCAGTTTCTAGACATTTTACCACAGATAATCATAGAGTCTCCCATGTGTGAGCTATGGGTATATTTTATAGCCTATGCACTCAAGACTATACTTTAATTATGATTTTATTTTATTATAGTGACACATATTATACTGTAACAAAAGGTATAACAAAACATAAACAAAAAGAAATACCCAGCTCTCTTTTGGGCTTATAAATCACTTTAAATATAAAAGTTCAAAACATGATTGGTTTGATTAGCTGACACAGATAAGAAAAGTTATAATCTAGTGAACAGAAGCCATGGCTTTAGCCTAATGTATAGAATAATGAAAACTTTGATAGCAATAATCCTGATCAAAGTAATTGTATTTTTAATAATTCTAACATAATTCTGATTGCACTTTTACTAAATATAGTGAATAAGAAGTTATCACCATTGTCACCATAGTCATAATCACCATTGTCATAATATGATAACAAAGATTATTCCAAAATTATTTGACATTAAGTGTAACCAGTTTACAATTAATGGGAGCTGTTTCTCTATAAAATCATCATTTCTCCGAGGATATGGAAAGTAGGAGAAAATAAGATATATACACGTACTGCTTAATTGCTGATAAGTTTAACACATAATTTTTCAATTGGTGCTGATCTTGCAGGGGTTGAGTTTTCGGGGGGGGGGGGGGGGGGGGGGGGGGGGGGCATTTGACAAATGGGATTTGGCTCAAGGCTTATTTGTCCAGATCACAAATAAATAAATTGATGGATAAATAAATAAAGCACATGACGCATATAACAGCAAATAAGCAAAATGTCTCTTCAGGTTTTCCATAAGACGAAAGAAAGCCCGCCCCCCCCCCCCCCCCCCCCCCATAATTAACATATGCCGGCCCTTGGCGTCTGAGATGTTCCCCTGGTTTTAGATGATATGGTCGTGTTACCGTGAAGGTCTATACACAGATCAGCATCACTTCAACAGCGTATGTACCGGTGGTATAGGGTCAGGTGAAATATTTTCTATTTGCATGTCAAACAAAAAGCTGATTTAAAACAAACACGTGCAGTATTACTCTGGGATTAAGTGATGATGTTTCATTTGATTGTTTAATTATTCATTAAGCCGAAAAAAACTTATTAGTAATTGTTATTAATACTAGAACAGAGATTGTGTGGTTTTATTGATTTAACCAATACTATATTGTACATTTTGAGGTATTTGTAGCAAGACATATTGGCATTTAACTGAACATAGAACCTTGAACATCAATGCAAGTTAAGAGTGCAGTAGACATTTTCAATGAATGCTTCCACAGAATTGAATGGCACATCACCCAGTGCCACTAACCCAGATACCATTTCTTCTCTTCTGGATACAACCACACCAAGCGCCATTACTTCAACACTCATCCAGTTGATTCAGTCAACAGTGACACAAGCAGACAGCAGCACCAGGGAGCTAGGGACACATTCTAGTGTTATGGCCATGGGAAGCAGTACTACTGATATGATGAGGAGTAGTATGGGAGATGGTGATTTACACAACAGCAGTATGAGTACTAGTTCTATGATGTCTTCCTCATCCACTGAAAACTATGAAGCTGATGTGGGTATCACGTGGGATGATGCCACCTGGGTTCTCATCTGTACATTCATCATCTTTACCATGCAGTCTGGTAAGTAAGGTTATATTTTGCTCAAAAGTGTCCCACCGTTTTATCTGAGCAGTTCTCAGATTTTCTGTAAACTTCAAGCAATGAAATTCACAAACATCACCACCATTAAGGTTTTTAAAAAATAAACCTTAAGACATGCTTCTTTCTCTACCATATATGTGACATACTCTGGTCATATCATATTTTGTCTTTCTATATATGTGCCTTACAAACTGTTTTTTTTGCAAAGAGTAAGCCCAATAAAACTGATATAAATTAGATCAGACTTGTCAGCATGTTGTCAGCCACTGAATAAAGTAAATTGAGCAAAAGTTTTAAAACTTTACAAGAGGTATTTGCAAATTGTTGTATGATAATACAATTACATCCCACGTCCAAGATCTGAAGCTATAAAGTTCCACATGCTACAGTGCTAGACGCCAATGTGTTGAAATGTGTCGTATTAAAAATGGATACACTTTCAAACTCAAATAATCGACTTTAAAATGCTATAAATCGATGAATGAAGTGGACCTTAAACTTGGGTTATTGTCTTGTAAACTCAAGAAATTGACGAAAGTTTAAGCGTCGTTTCAATGAGTTTAAAGGAGAATTGTTGAATTTCAAGGTCGATAAATCAACGTCAATGGGTTTAAAAGTTGTTATTTATGTAATGTAGCATTTACCATGCTTCTACTTTATATGTTTTCTATTTTCCCACTCTGTTTCTTGTTATTGTATAGTTAGAGCGACATTTAGGCCCACGTAGAGGTGGGTATTTATTTTACTTTGATATTTATGTGTAACATTTATTTGTAAAGATAGGTGTTACTGTAACAAACTAACAAGCGCACACACTCAACTAAAAACATCGGGCAAACATTTGAAGTGTTTTGCACTGAATCATTAAAAAAATTGCACTGAAATGCTACAATTCTATGTACTTGCTCCTTTGAGTGGTAGGTATGTAAATGTTCTTTTTGATAACATCATTTCATTTTATCGCTTTCTTCCTGTACTGCGGATTAAATGATGGATAGAAAAGGGGTGGGGGTATTCAGCGGTGTACAAGTTTGGGTGTTAATCACTATGACAGTTGGTTTGAATAATACTCATGCAACTGGATATGGCCTGCCCTGTTTAAAGTGAAGTAAAATCCAACTTCAACTTCGACAGCTTCGGCGCACTGCTTGTGTCTCTGATGGCTTTGTGGCTCATGCTAGCAGACCGAAACCCCTTTGGGACATGTTCTATATTAATGTTAGGGCAATTGTACAAACCTATCTGAAATCGGCGGCTTAAATTAGCACAAAAACCAATCCAAAAACAGCCATGAAAGCTTTAACTTTGTAAGACTGATTCTGATTGGTCAAGCTATCAAGTTACTAGATACACAGGCTATTTATGACAAACCACTGAGATGTATTTCGTGCAAACTGTTTTTACAATACCACAGATACAATAGATATGAATATGCACATAAACCAATTAAAACTGTGTGTATGCATATATTATACATCTACTACACAGCTTTGCAGGCGCAATACCTTCCCCAAAAGGGGAAACTCAATGTGCTAGAAAGTTACTGAAAGTGAACTTCTTTAACAGGTATTGTGTATAGAATTAAGTGTAAGCAAATAGATGTCATAAATCAATACTTATTACAATATACAGTTCCACACCAACCCTTGGTTACCCTCATTGTTTTAGTGTTCTGTATGTCTTAGTATTCTGTAGGATATATACGTATACACCATCTTTTAGTGACTTGTACCGGTCCCACTATTCTCTAATGTATATAATGACACACCACCTCTTGGTTAGCTATACTGTCCCAATGTTCTCTTTTCAATTACACACTATCACAGGCTTATGTATACTGTTCCACTATTCTCTACTCTATACAATTACTCACCATCACTTGGTTACTGATACTGTCCCACTATTCCCTAATCTATAGAACCATACACGATTACCTAGACTGTCTAAATGATCTCTTGTCTGTAATTACATATCATCACATGGTTACCTCTGCTGTCCCACTATCCTCTTGTCACATGGTGACTGTTGTGTCTTTGGTGGGTAAACAAGAACTGATTTATTCTACATAACACATTACACTACAGTTAATGTTACTCTGTTTGAGTACATCGCAATTTATCACCGTCAGATGTGTGACAGCTTAATTACTTGAATGGGGCCTGTAATAGATATGGGCATTGGAATACATCACATTTACCTGTACTGTCTAAGTATTCTCTAATCTATACAACTACCCACCATCACTTGGTTGCCTGTCCCACTACTCCCTAATCTATAGAATTACACACATTGGGGATACCTATACTGTCCCTAGTCTCTGTCCCATACAATAACACACAATCACTTGGTTTCCTATACTCAAGCCAGAAAGTAAAGGCCAAGTTGGAAAATATTATTTATTAGTAAAACCACATTTACTATTTACAAAGTACAACTATGCTAACATCAAACTACTTGCTAAGCACTACTATATGATTACTTATTTTACTTCAACAGTTATATGGCAATTATTAACATTGCTGCTTACTATGCAATTGCCACGAACATATTATTGCAATTGCCATACATTGAAGATTAAAACCATTGTAAAATTACTAAGACCAGTACATGTTACTATGCATCAACCAAAGCAGCAATTACTATGTAGTAACACTGAGGTTGTGATTGTTACTGACTAGAGTTACTAAGTTTAATTTGTGAACAGGTTAAAGTATTTAAAATTACAATTGCATTGTTACTGTTACACTAAAAATTACTAAGATAAGATTGCTAAGTTACTTCATGACTAAAAATGTACTTTAATTACAATTACACTTACACTTGAGAGGAGCCCAATACTTGGGCTAAACCTGTACACACACAGGGGTTACCCTTTTTCCCATTGACACAAAGGGGGGCTGGAAGGTAGAGAGGTAGGGGGGACTATTGTAATAGGGCCAAAGGTCAAATAGGGTTATTGTTGGAGTAGATGTTGGAAAGTAGAAGCAACAGAGCCTGGATTATGAGGGTTTGAGATGATGTATGACCAGACTGCATCAGAAGACCAGGTGCCATGTTGTTTGATAGACTGGAGGCTAATGTTACAGTTAAAGGCCAGGGAGGCACCTGATCTTCTGAAGGTGTGGAAGGGGTGAGAGGCGGGGTCTATATTAAGAGAGGCAAGGAGGGAGGACAAGGTTTTCCTGACCTTGCTTTCTGTGAGGGAGACGTAACCAGGGCCCTGAGGGATAGCAAACATAGGGGCGTTGGCAGGGAGGGGAAGGGTGGAAGACATGGCAGCCACTGCAGCCAGGGGACAGAGAGGAGAGGACCCCAGGCAAGGAACTTGAACAGTTGCAAACTGTGATTGCTTTTGAAGAGTTTTTGACCATTTTACTACTATAGTGGCGAAGGAGGAGTGAGGGATGAAATCTCCTCTACAGAGATGAACTAAATGACAAAAGGAGGAGACAGAGGGAGGGACTAGATTTGATAGTCTGAAAAAGGCGAAGAAGGCAAGGAGGAAGACTGATTTGTACACAAACCCCAGGGGGAAAGAATCACACAGGGCCACTAAATTATGGAGTACTTGAAGGTCAAAGATGCTTTTGACTCTTCGTGGGGCAGGAACATTGATAGCTATGCTCTTAAGAGCAAGGGTGACTAAATGATGGGACAGGGGAAGAGGGGACAGGCCAAAGGATTTGAACTGGGACCTGAGGGAAGAAATGTGGTCCTGAATATTGGAGGAGGAGAGACGATTGAACTGAAGAAACTCAATGAAAGCCAGAGTGGTGAGATGAGACATAGCCGTAATATCAGTGTTGATGAATTGAAGAAACTGGAGAAGGAGGGTGAGATGGGAGGAGTGGGTACTGGCTGTTTTAGGGCGAAATGCAGTGTGAATCCTAAGTCTGGCCCGACCCATGAGGGCTTGGAGAACAGGCAAGGAGTCTACAAATATATAAGGAAACTGATATTCAAATTTCTAGGTTTAAACACAAGTGCTCTGCTTTGACTTCGCACCACACAGGATTGTAGACATATTTACTCAATTTCGCAATGTTATTGCTAACCATGTGCCATCTGGATAATAAATCTGCACACTCATTGTTCTTTCCTGGTATGTGAACTAATGTTAACTTTATATCACTACTGGCTGTTTCCAGCCATATGTTTCGTGCCATTGTTGACAACACATTGTCCTTTGTGACCCCAGTGTTTACAACACTGACAACAGCTTGATTGTCACACTTTATTGTTACACTTTTTCTAGCCCACAGGTGACCCCACACCTTGAGGGCCACTAACACATTCCACATTTCAATGTGTGTGATATTGAACATTGTTGACATTTCACCTTCCTTGAATTGATAATGGTACACAAAAGAGTTATAGCATGCCCCTAAACTTGTTAAACATGCATCCAATTCTATTGTTTCCATACATAATACGGGGGTGGGGGGGGGGTGGGGGGGTTGGGGTGGGGGGGTGGGGGGGGGTGGGGGGGGGGGTGGGGGGGGGGGTGGGGGGGGGGTGGGGGGGGTGGGGGGGGGGTGGGGGGGGGTGGGGGGGGTGGGGGGGTGGGGGGGGTGGGGGGGGGGTGGGGGGGGTGGGGGGGGGTGGGGGGGGTGGGGGGGGGTGGGGGGGGGGGTGGGGGGGGTGGGGGGGGTGGGGGGGGGTGGGGGGGGGGGGGGGGGGGGGGGGGGGGGGGTGGGGTGGGGTGGGGTGGGGGGGGGGGGTGGGGTGGGGGGGGGGGGTGGGGGGGGTGGGGTGAATATATTGACATGTGCCATTGAATTGTTCTACAAACACACAGAACCAATTAATGTCCTGTTCCACTTGTCTTGACATTTTACATGATTCACCCATTGTACGAAGGGTGTCTAGTAACCTGTTAACAAACAGCCTAGCAGGCTTCACAACCTTATGAATGAACATAAGTTTACCAATGATGCTTTGTAACTGTCTTTTACTGAAGTATTTTTTATTTTTGAAATTTTTACATTCTTGGAGAATTTCCTGTAACTTGTCCCGAGGGACAGACAAGGTAGCTTGTACAGAATCTACCTCTATACCCAAGCAATTGATCTTGGTGGTTGGTGGAGTGAGTTTTGACTGGCTTATAGGGATATTAAGATCCCGTAACAACTGAACCATACTTTGAAAACTACTCTCAACTTTGCTATGGACTTCAGCCCCTAGAAGGTCATCCATGTACGACATGGTGTAGAAACCATGTTTGGCGTGAACGTAACGTAAGAAATCGCTCAGTCTGCTACACGCCATAGATCCCGTATGATGGCCGAACGCGTAACTTGCGTCTACATAATAGTGATGTTGCCATTCAAGGCACAGAAGGGGGAAGTCGCAGGGATCAACTCTCAGTTGGCGAAAAGCGCGAGATAAGTCGATTTTGTGCATCAGAGCACCCCTACCTAACTTCCTGAGTCTGTCAGTGTAGGTATCGATGGAAGGGTAATGAAGTTTGAATGCTGTACCCAGGTAGCAATTGCTACTGGTGAAGTGATTGACACTTGCCTTGTCCGGCCAAGACAGATCTATAATGACCCTTCTTTTATTACTATCAGGTATATGTTGAGTTATGAAGGGTGATACGTGGGTAAATTCACCAAAAGGTTTACTGTCAAAAGGACCGTACATGGCATTATAATGCAATTCATCTTGAAGGTAAGCTGTTACATGCTCAGGAAACTGCAAAGCTGAACTGTGACTGACCGTAGCATTCTCCAGATCCGTACTGTTACCTTTGAAGTCCATAGGAAAACCGTACCGAAGCAATAAGGGGAGTTGCCAGTCCCAGTAATCCTTTGCTAACACATCTAACAGTTCAAGGTTCATGGTATGGTTAACCTGAACCCGAGCCCCCCAAAAATTAGGGGAACCAAAACTTTTGATGTACCTGGGCAATGTCACAGGATCTTTACATAACTCCTGATCTATAGTACACTTTTTACACTGTCTTATAGGTTTAAATTGTAAAGGTGACAGGGGAATGAACCCAGTGTGTTGGTCCTGTTGTTCCATGAAATCTAATAACTCTTGACATTTGTCCCCAATATCTTTTAATTGAAGACGACTAAAGTTGGATTTTGATACACATTCCCAATTGTTTTGACCTAATTGTTCAATAACCCAGGGTACATTATGCCCCCTGTCACATTCACACGCTTGTGTGGTGTCCACCTTGACACTTTTAACCTGAAATGTATCTGACTGATGGTTAGATTCACTACTAGTGTTGATAACATGAAATTTGCTGGTGGAATCTGTCCTGTCTAAACTGTCAACACCAGGCACACCCACTGACACTTTAACTACCTGATGAATTCCTACTGTTGTGGGTGTGTTTGCTGCCCGTTTTTTGACCGTCTTTTATTGTTACATACGTTTTCAGCATGGTTGTACATTCTGTTGAGTGTATACAGGCAATATGCACATATGTGTTTGTGTGTTATCAAACCAACCTCGTGATCCTGCTGTCTGTTACACTTTCCTTCTTGAAACTCTTTACAAGGCATACTGCTTGGCTTCCTACCTCCCTTCTTTGGCATTTGATTGTATGTCTCACCAGTGAAATTATTGCTACTACCTGAGGCTCGAACGTAGGTCTTCCTGATCTTGTTCACCTTTTTAAGATCTGCCCAGGTGACCAGCCCATCCTCCATCTTTGTCATCACAACTAGATGTGCACCCTTGGCGGCTGGCCACCCGAAGTCACACACATTTTGAAATAACTCAGTTACATACTCTATCATGTTACATCTAATATAGGGGTTCACTTCCTCTTGCACTGACCTCAGGAAACCTAACACAAACTGTGACTGGGTAAGTTGCTCCTACGTGACACGTGCTCTCAAGTGGCCCACAAAGGCACAATCTTGAGGCCATACTACTTCAACTTTCTCTTTCTTGGCTTTCTTTGAGTTGTTGTTAACAAAACTCACTTGATTATTTGCAGAAAAGTTTGTTATTTTACCTGTGTCCTGAGGTATAACTTGCTGTTGTAGTTCTTGTAGTCTCTTCTGTACTAGTTCCTGATTCACTGCTGTACTTTTGAGAGCCTGAATACTGGGAATGATGTTGAGTTCTTGCGTCTGCTGACTCGTGGGTAAGCCCCCAGGGATGCCCCATTGGTGCTGGTGTATCTGTTCCTGACCATGGGACAGCCCCCTCAGTGTTGACAAGCCTGCATTGACACCTGAAGCAATATAATTGACATTGTATTGTGGTATTGTGTTTTGTAATGGGATGTTGTTTACAGTCTGTGACCCTAACGTGCCCTCAGTTCCCATAGAAGTACCTTCAGTAGGTACCCTGTGGCCTTGTGTACTCTGAGTTATCATAGGTGCTGATTGACAGTTACTGTTGAGCATAGCACTACTCTGCTGGCTACATATGCTACTCTGAACACCAGTGGAGGATCCTGACCCCATTGTCATAATATTAGTCGTAACCATTGGTATGTGCTGCCCCGGATGTAGGGACTGACATGTTGAAAACACCACTTGGGTCTGGGCACTTGTGAGAGGAACCCTGCTCTGCTGAATTGCTATGGGATTTCTTTGACTGAACAGACTGGTTGTGGTTACAGAGGTGGTACTAGTGCTATGTTGAGTATGAACCGGTATTGAGACCCGGCTGTGATGTAAGGCAGAGGTAGCAGTGTCATTGAACGTGGTTTGGGTATCTGTTAGGTTCATGGTTGTCCTTACCACCGAATTCTCCCCCCTTCTATTCCTAGCCTTGGATTTCTGCCTTTTCCTGGGGGTGGAGGTTACGGTATCTGCATGTAACTCTTGTTCCATGTTAGACATACGGGCGGACAATTTCTGAAGTTCGGTTAAAATAAGTTCTTCAGTTCTAGATGGTCTCACCTGTGACTCTTGTGTGCTAGTTGAAGGTTGAACTTCCAGCCCGTTTACATTGTGAGAGGTCCCTGGTTGGGCAGAAGAGATAGGACTGAGAGGCCCTTCTGTAGCACTACTGAAGAGAACTGCAGATACCGCGGCATTAGCTTGACTGGATGTTATGTTAGTGGCCATACTCACTTTCATACACCGTCTCCCCACTGGTCTTTCATGTAACAAGTCACATTTATTACAAAATTGTTCCATAGATAGTTGTACCGTATGTGTGTACGTTTATACTGTGCATATGTTGTTACTAAAAACTGATAAAACTAAAACCAGGTTGATTTTATTAATATTTGCCAATACACGTCCATTCACTTCAAACTCCCAAGTGTAAACAATATTCCCGCCAAATGCCATCACATGGGACCCAACGTGACTCTATTTACTGATACAAAGTTGACATTAAGGTAGAGCCAAACAACTCTCAGGCTTGAGCTGCATAACCCCTATAGGTTATGCTAACAGTCCCACTATTCCCCGATCTATAGATTTATACACCATCATTTGGTTACCTATACTGTCCCACTCTTATCCAGCCAATAAAATTACATACCATGTCAAGGTTACCTATACTGTCCCTGTAATCTGTAGCCAATGCAGTCACATTATTACTTGGTTACATATATGGTACCAGTTTTCCCATATTCTATATATTTGACACAGTGTCAGCATTTACTACTTTACATGCATTTTGCATACACCTTTGTTACAGCAAACCATGTTATAAACTCCAACTTTATTTCTCTGGTTTGGTGGTTCTATCGCGTTTCCATACATGTTTCACAGGAATGACATCAGTAATTATACTGTATTTGATGTGAAGGGACCATTCACCTTTGCTTCACATATTCAGAAATCAAAACATACACTTACTATGTTAACCACTGACAAAATATACACTGAAACATTCTTCATACGGAATCCCAGCTCTTAAGATTCCATTAAAATAATATCTATTCAAACACTCTTCAAATAAATTGTGTTAACCCAGATATTCAAGGACAAAAGTTTAGAATTTGTAGAAGAATGATTTGTCTTTCTTTGAAGGGAAAATAATACCTTGACTTTAATTAGTAAACTGTGTGTACAAACCATAACAAAGTTTGTGGTGTGACACACACGAAATCATGATGCATAAGTGATCTTTGTCAACATTGGCTTAATATATTTGCAAGTATTATTATTTCAAATACTATGCAAAATGAAGTTTGCATAAAATTTAAAAAAAAGAAAGTTAAACAGCGAGGGTCATAATGGGATAGGCCCTGATAATTATCACTTGTGGGGACTCACAATCAAATATGTTAATTTAATTTACACCCGAGAGATTTTCTTTCGTTAAAAGTGTCCAATATGTATAGATTAATGACCAAGTAAGTGTCCAATATTTGTAAATAATAGACTGTTTATGAGGTCCTGAAGGGACCGAGTTATCAGTCCATTTTTTCAAATATTTGACACTTATGAGGCTATTAAGCTATTAAAATTACACATATTCCTTCATTTGTCATTTTAAAGATTTTGTTTAACATCCTTACTTTTCATTTCTACATTTCTAGTGTGTGTTTTGTGGTTTTTACGATAATTTTATTTGAAATAAATATAGATGGGTTATTTGGAAATGTGTTAAAAAGTTTCTATATATGACCACAATCACAGTGGAACAACTGCCCATTAGTGATAGATATTGGACAGGTTACACACAATAAAATCTCTCAAGTGTAATTTAACTTTCATCAGTGGGTACTTATTCCGCTCAGTGATAATGACCATATATGGAAGCCCTTTTTGCACATTTCCAAAGAAACCTCTTTACTTTCATTAAACTAAAATAATCATAAAACAAAAATACATACATTGCTTGACAAATACAAATGAAAAGAAATTATATTAAACAACATCTTTAAAATTACAAATTAAGGAAGGGGTGTAATTTTAATATGTTAATAGCCTTGCAAGTGTCCAATATTTGAAAATAATCACAAATAAATATAATATATATTTTAAATACACTTACACCTAGTTACAAGTTCCTTCAAATGGACTGTACCTATGTAACTTTTCCAGGCTCGTCTGTGGCTCAACATGTTTCATGTCTAATTAGTTTTATCAGGAATGAGAAACTCTCAACATTCTTTGACATGATATAATTCACAGAGTTTGTCATTCACCATGTCATATTTAGAAAACTGTTTTACTATCTTGTGATTTATCATAATGTTTATAATGACACAGTTGTTATTTTAAGTAGATTTATGTTACGTGTTTGTGTACTGATTTTACATTAAAATCTTAAATAATATTTGTCACATATTTCTGAGTGTCAGATATTGCCAGATAGTCCTTTGTATTAATGATAGTATCCAGCTGTTCAATTGGGGAAATAAGAGCCAGAAATGGCATGTGAAAAAGGTGACCACAGCTGGACTCCTGTAATTTAACCTAAACTCCTTTTGTCACATGAGAAAGATTGGATAACCTAAGTGAGTAAACAGTAAATATTTATCACTGTGTGACAAATGGCCTTAAGCTGACCACATCTAGGCTCCACCTTTAATCCTCTTAACACCTCTGAGTTAATGAACAGGCTTTTATAACTATTTACGGAAAGGTGTGATTATGCACATTTGGGTTGGACAGGGTCTGTCACACAAGATTTCATGTTATTCGGGAGCTTCTTTTGATTAGATTATGATTACCATTTAAGAGACATGGTGGTTCATAATTAGAACATCACTAAGACATCTCTGTTAATATAAAACTAATTCAGTCATGCATGATATAATGTGTATTACTCAGCTGTGTTTTGCTTTACCCTAGTGTCACCATAGACCCTAAGATTGTCATTAATCAGTCCCCCTTAGGGGCCAGTTACACATAGCCGGATGCGCCACAGATATAGGCCACAGTTCCATATATGGTAACTGGCAAGGGATGAGGGTGGGTCATGAAAAAGATTTACGGATCTGCTACAGATCTCCTACGGACCGCCACGGTGCCCCAAGGACAGGTTTGTGGATGAAAAGATTGCACAAAGGATTGGTCTTTTGACTGTTTTTTTTTTAAAACAAGAAGATTCTGTGTCAGTGAAAAATGAGTCAAGACTTTAAATCTCTGCCTTATATTCACAGTATAATAGTTGTGAATATTTCGATCTGATTTTGTCAGTTCTCATCAGAGGCTGTGAGAGGGGTTGGGGGGATCACCTGAAGTACAGATATGAGATCCTCTCTGATCCTGGGGATCAGATCCGGTGGCCGGCGGATCGGATCAGATTTTTTGTATCTGATTGTTGAAAATGCCAATTTGCATCAATAAATGACTAAATATCTTTAATTATGAATTTAAGTCCAAAAAAACAGTAAATAATTGTACTGTGCTCATTGTAGAGATTATTATTATAAATCTCCTATGTACTGTCCAGTAAGTAGCTGGAAACAATGGATTCAAACTTCAAATTAATTTGAATGCAGTGGTGATATGTAATAAATAATACAACAGGATAATTTGTTTTATTTTTGTGTTTGGTGTATTATACTCATGTCCAAAGATAAAATTGTCATGAATATACACAACTGAAAACCCTTTTTCCCAATGAGAGTCGAGTTGCACTCTCTGAAGCATTGTCTCATAGTGTGTATTGTATGGTTTACAAGTAGATCTGTTTCAGTCACCTCTTGCAATACCCGCCTATATTGGGAGGATAAGGGGGTGAGTATACCACACACAGTCTTGTGGCACTGAATCAGATCTCAAGACCCAATAGCATTGATTTGGTGAGTGGAAGTCAGTGGTGAATATTCATACTTATTCACCCATAATCCGTACTTCCATTAACGTATTTATACCGGAATAATTGTCGGTAAAAATAATAATAAAATACTGGAAAGATGGGTGGCAATCCAACATATTTTGTGGATGCCTTTAATTATATTTATATAAAATAATGTTAAAAATTCTATATATATATATTGGAGACAAATAAAGCCCAGATTTTTTATTTGAGCTCTAAGATAGATGTCAGTAAGGATTATTTTATAGTAAAAATAACCGTGATTCACAATAATAACCTTTTAATGCAAGTTAAGTAGTGATTAATATTTATGCAATATATAAAATAAGCATTATATTTATATTAAAATCAAGTGAAATGTTAAAATTAATGATTTTAACTATTTATAAAGTCTAAGACTATTATGTAGTCTTCAGTCCGTTATTTACACAAAATTGCCGGTAAATAATCCGTGAATAAAATGTAAATAAACTGTCTTTTTATATATACCCAACTTTTCAATTACTGGTAAAACTATGGAGAGCCTAATTGGTCACACAGTGATTAACTTATCTGATGAAACCCTGAGTAAAGCACAAGTAGGTGCCTTAGAAAAAGGCCTAACTTTCTGCCCCACACCAGGACCACCAAATAAGGCTCAGATTTGGCTGGACTTCAAAGAATTCCACCGTAGGCTAAGCCTTAAATATCACTTCTACTATGACAATAAACATCTTCAGGATCTTAATGAAGATGAATTGGCAATAGTAGATTTTATGGCCATGAACCTAGAAGAAAGTGAAGATCCATATAAAGATATTCACAAGAAATTTGTAGACAAAAGCTCCTGGAAACCACCAAGGATACATCAATCCTTGGAAGTTTTCCAGAGAGCATTTAAAGATGGCTTGCTAAAAAGCAGACTCAAAAATAAGGGACAACCAAACCTGACCAAAGAACAGTGGACAGGCCTTAAGGAACTATCATCAAACCCTAAAATTATCATCAAAAAAGCGGATAAGGGGTCAGCAGTTGTTGTAATGAATACAACTGACTACCTCAGAGAGGGCTACCGACAACTGAATGACACCAATTTCTATACCAAACTTGACCATGATCCCACCCAAAGTATTGGTCAAAAAATTACAGATACACTAATAAAGATGTACAATAAAGGTTTAATCAGTGAGAAAAACCTTGAACATTTAACACCAAAATCTTGCACAGAAGCAAAATTTTATATGTTACCCAAAATACATAAGAAAAATGTCCCAGGGAGACCCATTTGCAGTTCTGTGAATCATCCCACCAGCAGAATTAGCAAATTTGTTGACGAACATATAAAACAATATGTTCCTCATACAAAATCCCACATTAGGGATACACAGGATTTCATCAAGAAACTTAGGAATCTAGGTCAAATCCCAGAGGGAGCAATATTATGCACCCTTGATGTATCCAGTTTATACACTAATATCCCTAACCATGAGGGAATATTAGCTGTGGCGAATAAACTAAGGAGTGACCCTACCAAAACACCTATCACCCAGTTCATATTAGACCTGTTAACTTTAGTCCTCCACAATATGAATTTTGAATTCAATGGTGAGCACTATCAACAGATAGGAGGGACAGCCATGGGAACATCATTAGCACCAAATTATGCTAATTTATTTATGGATAGGTTCGAAACCAGAGCCTTAGATGGTTATCCCCTAAAACCACTAGTCTGGAAAAGGTTCATTGACGATATCTTTATGGTCTGGACACATGGGGAAGAGTCTCTCAACCACTTCATTGAGTATTTGAACTCTCTCCATGAATCAATTAAATTCACTCATGAATTTAGCTATTCTGAAATTAATTTCCTAGACACAACAGTGAAATTCAATGAACATAGGGAACTAATCACAACCCTATACAATAAACCTACAGACACCCACCTGTACTTAGAGTACAGTTCAGCCCACCCTAGCACTGTACTAGAAAAAGGACCCTTTGGACAATATCTAAGGTTACGCAGAATATGCACACTGGATAAAGACTTCAAAACAAATGCCTTTAAACTGACTGGCTATTACCTTAAAAGGGGTTACCCAGCAAGTAGCCTCAAGAAGCATTTCAACAGGGCCAACCAGTTCAAACAGTCAGACCTACTGGAGGACAACCCAAGAGAAACCATAGACACACCGGTCATGGTGACTCAATTTAACCCCAGGAACCCACCCATTAAATCCCTCATCAGAGACAACTGGAACATTATCCAGAATACTGATGAACTTAAACAAATCTTCAAGGACAAACCACTCATAGGGTACAAGAGACTACCAAATCTCAAAGATCTACTTACAAGAGCAGCTATCACATTCCCACCCACTAATGAAACTAAACAGAAAATAGCTTTCAATACAGTATGTACTAGATTAGGAAAATGTACATATTGCCCTAAACTGACCAAAGTGGACCAAATAACCAGTTTCCACACTAAAAAGATCTTCAAATGTATTAACCTACCACCAAGGCATAGATACACTTGTGAATTAAGTAATGTAATATACATTATTAATTGCACTGAATGTGGTCTCCAATATATAGGAGAGACCAAAAGACCAATTAGACAGAGAATGTATGAACACTACAGAAGTGTTCAGAAATTCAATGATCTAAATTCTACCCCTGTCTCAAGACACTTTACACAACCCAAGCATAGTGTCAGAAACATGGAGTTCAGCATTGTGCAATGGATGGGGGAGGAAAACAACCCAGATTCTTCCACTAAACGTAAAAGACAGGAACTATTCTATATCTGGGCCTTCCCCACCCTCCATCCCACGGGTATCAACATATTTGTGTGAGTTTATGCCCTCTTATTGCACCCCTAACCCAGGTGCCTACTTGTTAATTTTGTTTTTTTTTTAATCTGCAAACCCTTTCTGTGTCAGTCCGTAGCAAATCCGTAGCAGATCCAGTTAGATCCAGCAATGTTTTGGGGGATATTTGTTGGCACGGAAGCCTCAAGGATGCCACAAGGACATTCAGGATGGCTTTACAGACAATAAGGACACTCACGGATGAGCTACGGATGAGTTATGGAAGGGCTACGGATACTAAGGTCCGTATGGACTTTGCGGAAAAATCAAACAGTTTGATTTTTTTGTAACGGCCTAGGGATCTTATCTGATCTTTGACATGTCACTACACTACCACAGCATGCCGCTAAGGATCTCACATGGACATTATGGATGTTACGGATGACTGTACAGACACAAAATATGATCCGTAAATCACTCAACATTTTCGAACATTTTTCCAAATTAGGAAACCTGGCGCGATCTGGGTGTCATCCATGAATGTGTAACTGGGGTCTTAAGATTATTGGTTCTTAAGTAACCCATCAAACTGACCAAAGGTCACAGAGCCAGTGGGACAAAATTCTTTGGTCAAAAGACAGGCCAAAGGATTATCAGTCATAAAGATTAATAACAAGGCAAACTCTTGGACACTGAGGATCAGACAGTAAGAGATCAAAGGCTAGTGCTGAGTATTAGGAAAGATAACTCATCTAAGTTGCTGATAAAGATTTAACAACATGTTCACTCTCTCTAGGTTATAAGGCAAAAATTATATACTTAGAAACAGGAAAATAATCAACTCATACGTTATGAAATATGATGATGTGATGTTTAGTTATGTAAGGAATGGATAAGCAATTTAATAAGCTGAACTCTTGCTATATACCTGTCCTTAAAAGAATCGATAAATTTAGAAAGATTTTGGTAGGTTGCAATGAAAATTGTCCAAAACCAATGTAAAAAACTACAATTTGACCAAAAAAGCAATTTTCTAGAAACCCACATCTGTTTTTAAAGATCCACACTGGTTGCGTTTTGACCAACGGTCAATTTTCAAAACTCTTACTCTTGTGTAGAGGTCCTCCACACTGGCTTTCCAATGTATTTAAACCCCTATCTTACTCAAGCATCATGTACCTGCAACACTACGTACAGCAAACCTGTCATAACCTGAATCCACAGTTCTTATCTTCACTGTACAACTAAAAAACACATTGGCCAAAGCTTTGCATTCGATTCTCCAACTTTTGGAATGAGTTATCTGGGGACATTGGAATAGCAGTTTCTCTGTGATCTTTCAGACATAAATGGAACAGATACCTATTTTGTGAAGCTCACCTCCCATAGCTCAATCGACTCTCTGATGTCGGCCCGCTATGTCTTTGGATTCTATTTTATAGCTCTAAAGTCTTTTCATGTGATTGAGATTAAGTGCTGTAAAAGTAGTCTTTTACATTACAAGGCTTTGACTTTAAATAGCGGCTTATACTGGCCCTCTTTGTTGATCAGTGGTTTTGGCCCAATGTGTCAATTTGAAGTTTTTACTTCAGCTTGGTCATCATATCTAGTAGTATGATAAACGCTCAAATCTATTTTGGGGATGTGTTCCAGCTATTGGACAGTTTACCAATGTCGTCCTATATTCAGAATACAGAAACCAACCAAGTGAAAAAGCATGCTGAAAAGAATAAAAGAAGGCTTGAAAAAAATTCATTATTTTAAGAAGAAATAAAATTATTTTAGTTGAAGCACCTTAGCTCATTTTTATTCATAAATTTAAAATCTGTTAAAAGTAATATGTATAGACAGATACTTTATAGACTTTAAATGAATGAATAAAGCTTTTTCATGTTTTTTTTTCAAATTTAACATATCTAAAATGTTAATAATTGATGATGGCTATCTTTTTTGATTAAATTTCATCTGATTTTAATTTCATTTTATTATTTTTATCAGTATTTTTAGAGGACTTATTTCCATGGGAGACTGGACTCTAATATTTGAAATTTTATGCTTGTGGGAACTTGCAGATCCAACAAAGATTGGTCACTGTTTGAGATTTAACTCATGCAATTGCATACTTCAACCCAAACACAAGTATTTTCTTTATTTCTTTAACTTGTAATGTTTTACCTTATGGTGCAACAGCAAACTGGAAACTGCTAACCTCATCCGTGTACACGGCCACATTCGTTTTTGTATGATAAATCCCTGGTACTGGCTCACATCTTTTAAAACTGAAAGAAGATCAATGGGTACACTCTATCTGGTGTAAAACTATGACCTTGATAGGTGCATACTTTTTGAGTTATTCCTGTGGACAAACAGATAAACAGACTTGAAAAAAAAAATCTGGAGCAACAGTAAAATAAAGCCAAAACGAGGTCAATTAAAAGTACAACAACACTTCATATTCTATGCATTAACTCTACCTGCGTCAATTGTATCACAATAACTCTAGATGCTATTTGCCTTTGTTTATGTCTTGGTTCAGCTTATTTCCGGATTCACACTTCTACAGTCTGTCTAATTCTGGCAGTTTTATGTGGCAAAAGGGGTTTGGGTGAACTTCTGCCAAAAAGCACTAACATCTAACTTTGTCACAATTGAAACAAAAACTATGAAATGCATCAAATGATAGTATCACAAACCTCAACACAATAACAGAACCAAACCCTGAAAGTATCCGAATAATTTGGATCTAAAAGTTTAAAACATGTTGAGGGGTTTACACCACACTGACTTTCAACATTTTAAAATAGCAAGGAGAACACTTTGGTTACTTTTTAGCTTGAACTTGGCACAAACGAAAATGAAGAAAACTTATCAACAGTTAAAGAAAACACTTGGTTGTCACCATCAACACTAGTGCATTTCAGATCATGTATCAAAACTGGAGGTGACGGTAGTTGAAGCTACGAGAGAAATAAATTAAATATATTCAGGAAAATGAAGGCCCTAGGTTAGAAATAATATTGCTCTTTAAAACACTGTAAAAGACTAACTGATTTGTCCATGGTGTCAGCATATTTTAATCAAGTTTTTGTGAAATACAACGGTACAGATCCAAAAAGTGAGCTGCACTATATTAAACAATGTGACACTTGTCCATATATCAGGTACAATAGAATATTTTACCAGAAAAGTGTGAATGTGACCATTCTACAATCATGACCTATAACTAGAATGTGTTGTTTCTCCAATGTTAGATGGTTCAACAATTGACTGCTTAACCTTATACTTTTATAGTTGTTCTGTCCTACATCTTAAATGGTACGGTTACAAAATAAACAAGTTGAAAGTTGAAATACAATACATAACATGTAATGCATGAGAAAAAGTATTAACTTAAAACCAATTACATCATATATGGGAGAACTGAAATAATAATTTTTTTTTTAAATATCTTGCTTTTTTGATGTAGGAGAGTAAGTAGTAAGGCTTCAGTTAAACATCAGCCTTCAATGATTTTGTTTGCTCAAAAATACTAGACATCATTAGTGTTATGGAGACCTGCCTTAGGCCATCTGATGCACAAGGCTTATTGGACGAGGTAACACCGGCAGTTTCAGCTTTACCAGATTCCCTGGAGGGACAGACAAAGGGATGACTTTTATAGTGTGTTCTGCCACACTCTCCAATATGGCACTTTCAAACACATCAACATCAAACTATGTGAGAGTTGGTCAAACCATTTGACAGTACATGTATACCTCAAGTACTTGTAACAGCAACTTCACAGAAGAGTTAAATAGGTCCATGGAAGGTGCTGCTATAACAACATGCAAATATTTTTGGCAACTTCTTAGCAAACAAAATAGCTAAGCTAAGATCAGGATTAGTGTTTTCTGCTAATGACCCCACTGAGCCAGGATCTGATCAAGAACAAACTTGTGTCTTTTCAGATTATGGCAGTGAAGGAAATTCTCAAAATCGTCAACACCTAATAAATCAGGTGACTTAGGCTCAAAGCCTGCTTCACTGGTCTGTGACTGTATCTTTGTGAATACAGGCCCGGATTTCAGGGGGAGGGGGGCTTGCAAACCTGTCAAACTGGTCCTGTATTCACAAAGATTCTTATTCTTGCAATCACACTTATTCTTAGAATTTTTCTAAGAATGGTTTTTATTCTTAGAATGGTTTTTATTCTTAGAATTTTTCTAAGAACAAGAATTAGGTATTCACAAAGATTCTTATTCTTAGAGTATTCTAAGAATTTCATTTAAATCTAAGACTGGCATATAGCATGCTTAACTTAAGAAAAATGGTTGTTTTGGTGATTATGGTGCGACAACTGATTACAAATCGACATCCAGAACAGATGTTACAGATGTTACATATTAAGTTGTCCATTGTGTGTACTGTACTGAAATGCAGCCTCTTTATATTTTTTTCAAAAGTTCTAACTTTCTTTTCACATATGCCAAATCTGTATTCTTAGAATTTTTATTAGAATTATACTTGGTCTAGACCTAAGAAAAATTCTAAGAATTGCATACATTTCTTTTTACTTCTATTTTTAGAATTATTCTTAGCTAAGAATTGTTTTGTGAATAGGATTTTATTCTAAGAATAAGAAAATTCTTAGCATAGAATTTATCTTAGACTTAAGAGTTTGTGAAGACCCTGGTTCCTCAGGCCTTGTTACCAGTCCTGAAGCTGTTGGCCCTCGTTGTTAAGACCGGGAACTGAAGAAAGAACATATAAACAATTTTGGTTTTGTTAAAGCCACATACTGAAATTCCAGAAAGGTGAATTTCTACATTAGAGGTCACAAGTTTTAATGTACAGCATATTTATTTTATAATATTCTAATTCAGTTATTTCCTTTACAAATTCAGTCATACAGTTTTATTATAGATTTAATGTCCAGCTCCCCCCAGATATAAATAACATAGAAGTATTGGAAGTGGAAACCCCCAAATTAATCATTCAGAAGTATACTACAGGTGTACTACCAGTGTAACAATACCAAAATTATTCAAAGTAGCCCTACAATGTATTGTTGCAAGATTTCAAAAGAGGAAGGGGTTCCATAGGTGATAAATGTAGTGAGTAGGTCCTTATAAAGAATTACACTCTCTTTTAAAATGAGTTATAAAAATGTTTTAATGAAAAAAAAATATTTAAAACCAATTTAAACCCAATATTTTGGGTTACTAAAAACATTTCCAAGTGAATGTTTACGCTGTAATGTTTAAAAAACATTTATAAACATCCCCTATACGAACGTTTTTCCTGAAAAATTTATTAAACATTTATAAAGTAACTCAAGAAATTAGATTTGACTGGAAACGTGTTTAAATATTTATAAAACAACTGGCTTTCATACCTATCGTTTTAAAGGGTTTTTAAAATGTCTTCTGTCAAATGTTTTGAAAACATTCTATCACAAACATTTTTGTACCCACATTTTCAGAATGCTTGTTAAATGTTTACCTTCAAACATTTCCAAACAAAGATGACAGTGAGCAATTACAGGGAATTTAGAGGACTTTGTCAAAAATTGTCAAACATCAAATCCCTAAAAATAAGAATTGAATGGGGGCACAATTTATAATCCACCATCTGACAACTTTAGACATTAAGATACTTTTTTCATTAGTGAGCAACCTAAAAATATACTGAATTTGACCCCTCGCCCCAATTAAGGTTAATAGTGCTAAGCAATGCCTATTTTCTAGGTTAATAGTGCTAAGCAAGTACTATTTTCGAGGCTTTAAAATCTTCATTTGTAACATTTCTCTAACATATGTCATTAAATGTTTAATAAAAGGTATACATAAAACGTTTTGAAAACATTCTGTCATGTTTGCAAAACTCAAAAATGTTTACTGTCAAGGGTGTACGAATCGAATACCAGAGAGAAATGAAACAAAGTGTGTTGAACAAGAAACAATCCCAGATAACGGCCAATTTTTGCATTTGTTTGTATCTCATGAGGCCAGCACGGAACCCTGTGAACTAGGTTTTAAGTGATCAGGTGTGTTCTACCTTTATTGCAAAACATTTTGTAAACTCAAAAACACAGTAGCTGGACCCACTTAGATCTTTGTGTATGTATTTATTTGGGTTTTATCGTCATTTGCAACACTCTATAGGTCATATTATGAGAGGTAGTGTTATAGTCAGAGAAAATCTGTATTGTGAACTGCTGACTATCAGGAAGCAGGTTCCAATTTTCCCCCAGATAGTCCAGGTTTTGAACTGCAGACCTCAGAGTTGGGAGGTGAGTGTGTTACCACTGTGCCACTGTGTCCCCTGAAACACTTGTTATGAAGACGTGTGTTATGAAGACGTGTGGTTTTTTGAACAAATATTTTTCAAGTTTGTCATGCACTGAAGGATTTAGCTTTGATTTTGTCACATTTTAAATACAATTTAGACAGCTGCAAATGGGTTTTATAAATATTATAATAAGTTTATAAATATTACAATAAGCCTCCACTGAATGTATATAAATCACACTTAGTAAGTTCCAATTTGTGGGTACAGAGTGATACATTGGGTGTTATTTAATTCGATTTTAACTTTTTATTTGCAAGACTTGAAACACAACTCTCTGTCAGGGTTATGGACACGCTACCACAGTTTATAGTCACACAAGTGCGGCTTTGTGTGAAAATCAGGTTAATTTGATAGCATAGGGTTCTGTATAACCTCTCAGCATATTCATTAGTCAAGGACAAATGTACATACATATTATGGGGCTGTTCCATTTCTGCGATATATT
Organism: Sabellastarte sp. h YS-2021; assembly: GCA_964017235.1. Taxonomy (NCBI): domain Eukaryota; kingdom Metazoa; phylum Annelida; class Polychaeta; order Sabellida; family Sabellidae; genus Sabellastarte; species Sabellastarte sp. h YS-2021. The sequence continues at coordinate 148,442,060 of OZ024928.1, forward strand.
GTAAACCTTGCTCCCAATTGTCAATTTCAGGAATCGCGAACTGAATGTTACACATCTTTATAATCTTAAAGCCATCATACAGAGATCCTGTAATGAAAATATGGAACTTCCCGTTAAGTTTATGAGTAAACCCATCGAGAACAGTTTATGAGAAATTGAAACTGTTTGAAATTGAAAACCTTTCCCAATTCTTATCAGATTTATAACATCGTAAACCTATCGTAAACCAATTGTATTGTCAATGACAATTTTCACAATTTGTTATCTTTTTAATCTTACAGCAATCTTAAACCTTATCTTACATAGCGATCACACAAATTTATCTGTTTCATCTTAGGGAACTCGAAAACCAGTCAGATGGATTCAGAAACACAAACCTATCAGAAGATTTTCTGAGGCAATGGAACAGTCCCATAGAAAAGCTATGTTTCATTTTCTAAGATATTTACCGGCCTGTAATGGCGGATATAAAACAGAAGCAAATAAATACATAATGACAAATAATAAGACAAGTGACAAAAGATCAACAAATGTAAAGGTTGAATCTAATCCAAAACTGAAATAAAAAAAATTAAAAGTTGTCAGAGCAATCATAAGATATATTCTGACATCTACAAATCAATTCAGATGTAATTCCAAAAAACTGATTTAATTGTAGACTGGTATTATTCAAACATAGTTTTAGAGGTGACAAAAATAATTCTATCCTGTTAAATCTTTACAAATAGTGCAAGAAGTAGGCCTGGTTTTTCTTACATGACAAAAAGTATCCTCTTCGGGACAAGTCCATAATTAATATCAGATTCCAGGTTTTTTTTCATATGACGTACTTATGTTGCACATGCTATCACATGTGATCAATGTTTTAGCATAACCACCTACTTCCGCCAAAAAAAGTAAAAATAATTACACAATGTATCATTAGATGTGAAATTTCTTTACAACTAGATACAAAATGGAATTTAAATAAAAAAAAATCAAGGCCAACATATTATTTGGTAATTATATGCCAAAGATCAAGTTAACATCCAATATCAGAATAAATTTGAAATCTGCCTAGACCAAGTTTAAAGCTTGATTTCACCTGGGCGAGATTAAAATTTTACAATTTTATCTAGTAAATATTTAATCTGGTGTTGGTGGATTTTACAACTTATTTATCTAGGTGAAATCAATATCCTATACTTAATTAAATATAACTGTGTAGATTTCAAACTAATATACAATATCTCTATAGAAAAATGTATTCATGAAAAAGTTTTGTAAAACTTTGCAAACCATTATTAACTAAAAATAAGAACATATTTAAACTCAATTATATAAATGTATTTTCGATCAAACTCATATTAAAATGTGCTCATGAATGAGTAAGTATCATTTGGTTACAATCTTGAATGATTCCTCCAGTCACACCGCTTTTATGTATTATTTGGCCATGTTATGCGACTTTACTGCATTAACTGATTCAACAGTTGTCTTTGCTGCAGTTCATTAACTAATTTTGCCTGGGAATGAGAAATGATGAGTAAGTAATATTTACATATCATTTCCTAACTACCCCCAACACAAGAAGGATACATGTTGGGTTTAAAATTCTTTTATTATAATTTATATTCAAATATATTGTTAACAACATCACAGTATAATATATATATGGCGGAAAAGGTAATAAACCTGTCACCCAGACAAATAACATTGCATACCCATACTTAAGTTCCAAACATGAAATGTACCCCCCCTCATAAGCCAAACTCGGGGCAGTAATGAACTTACTGACCTGAGAGGGCCATACCTTGTTAACCCACGCAAAGCCAGGGCAGTAAATAATTTACTGGCCCCAGAATGCAATAATTATACAAATTTAGAGATTTTCATAAACAGTCCCTCCCCCACCCCAAGAAGACAACAGGCATGGAGTTAAACTTTATTATATATATAATTGTACGTCTAACTATAATGTATATATACAAGTCCAGAAAAATGATACACAAGTTACTACTAAGATTATAAAAGTTACATATAAATACAAGGTTACATAAATAAATTAAAAATAGCATGTAAATTACGTGTGATAAATACACAAATTATAGTTACTTGTAGCATAGAGATGTAAATACCCACATAAACATTAAAACACATAAAATACAACTTTTGATAAAGGATGTGATGTGAAAATCCAAGGTCACAGCGTGAATTCACATGCCAAGGTCAGAGGTCACACACACCAGATGATAGTTCAAGGTCAAGTGAGTGACCCCCGTGGGTCACTCAAAGGTCATAGGTCAACCCCTCTGGGTGACCTCAAGGTCAAAGGTCATATGACTTAAAGCAAAGGTCAATGTGATGAAATGACCCCTGAAAATGAGGGATATTTATCCCAGATGAGCTGAGTACAGCACTTTAGCTTTGAAATTTATACATTATAGGAGACCCTCACCCTCAGAGGTGAAGGAAAAAACCCCTGCCTGTTGTATAATGGGAGGGAGGGTGGGGCAAATAATTTTCCAGTCTTTCCTTGTTGCTCTTGAATTCAAACTGAAGAAGACCCCAATGCTTGAGAGGTTAAGGGTTAGGGTCAACCAATCAGGAGAAAGGTTACAAGAATCTCCCAGGAGATGAAAATGCCACCCCAATCACTTAAGTGCAAGTAGCAGCTGAATTCTTTAAGGTACCCCCAAGATTATCTTGGGGTGGGGAGGACTGACAGGCGTGATGTCTGTACACCACTATTGACAGTCCCTCCCCCACCCCAAGAAGACAACAGGCATGGAGTTAAACTTTATTATATATATAATTGTACGTCTAACTATAATGTATATATACAAGTCCAGAAAAATGATACACAAGTTACTACTAAGATTATAAAAGTTACATATAAATACAAGGTTACATAAATAAATTAAAAATAGCATGTAAATTACGTGTGATAAATACACAAATTATAGTTACTTGTAGCATAGAGATGTAAATACCCACATAAACATTAAAACACATAAAATACAACTTTTGATAAATGATGTGATGTGAAAATCCAAGGTCACAGCGTGAATTCACATGCCAAGGTCAGAGGTCACACACACCAGATGATAGTTCAAGGTCAAGTGAGTGACCCCCGTGGGTCACTCAAAGGTCATAGGTCAACCCCTCTGGGTGACCTCAAGGTCAAAGGTCATATGACTTAAAGCAAAGGTCAATGTGATGAAATGACCCCTGAAAATGAGGGATATTTATCCCAGATGAGCTGAGTACAGCACTTTAGCTTTGAAATTTATACATTATAGGAGACCCTCAAAACCCAAATGCAGGGTAGATTAAGCATTATCTATAATTGCAGCAAATGAGGCAGCAATATCTCTACTAGAGTTTTTGTTGGCTTGAATGTAAGCCCAGACACAGTCCGACGTCCAGGAGCCATGGTGCTTAATGCTCCCCAAAGGCATGTGAGAGTTGTAAGCAAAGGAGGCCCCTGAACGCCGGAAGGTGTGAAATGTGAAATGTGATGGAGAAAGGCCCATTTTTACATTTAATTTGGACAATACTTTCCTGATTCTAGAATCTATGAGGACCACCCATCCTCTGGAAGTTTAAATAATTTACTGGCCCCAGAATGCAATAATTATACAAATTTAGAGATTTTCATAAAGAAACCCCAGAAATAATAAAGGGTGACAGCAAAGCCATTTGCAACCAAGAGTTACAAAATTCATAATGTACTAGTATAAGATATAATACAAAAGTTGCATAGCTTTAGTGAAATAAAATATGTAAATATGATGTATGATGATAGAAATAGAGCATAGATATCCGCCAAACACCAAGCTACAAGTAAAGATGTTGCTGAAAGGTGCGCCAGACCTGGGAAGACACAGAAGGAACGGAGTGTATATATCGCCACACAGCAAAAGACGACCAAGTACCATGCTGCATTATATCTTGCAAAGAAACTCCCTTGTCAAAGGCTCAGGACGTAGCAGATTTCCGAAACATGTGAAAAGTCAAGGTGGGTGAAATAGATAAGAAAGAAGAAACCTGCTTCAAATGCTTTCTGGCTACTGAATCTGTTAGTGGGACAAGGCCAGATTTCTTTGTAATGCAAAACAAAAGTGAATTTTTGTCAGCTGGCAAGTCCTGGAACATATTGAGCAAAGCTTTCACAGGACATAAGGGTGAATCCCCTAAACATGGAATGGTTATTGTTGCCATTTGCTTTCTATCTTGCAAAGTTTTAGTCCACTTAACAATGACTGTGCAGAATTTTTCTGAGAACATTATATCACCTCTTGCTAAATGTCTAGTCAGGTCGAATTTTTGTGCAGAATGTGGGAGAATGTTGGAGAGCCGGAGGAAGGAAAAAAATGTGAATAAGTAAAGGGTTCGGAAAACCAAGGGGTTATCCATTGTTTGTGACGTAGCCACAATTTCTTGAAGCATCTGTATTGTAATAATTGTTTGACCTCTCAAAGATAAAGGTGCATTGATCTTAAGGGATTTGATAAACAAAGGAAGCCTTTCATCCTTGAAGGGGGCAGTATTCAAACCATATACTATGAACATGGCCCCTAATTCCTGCCATGTGATTGGAAATATTCGCTTGAGATAGCCCTTTTTGATGCAAGTATTCCATGAATGCTAATATAATAACTGTAGTCACCTGAAAAGTGGAAATCTGTGCTCTTTCGAGGAAATACAAGAAATCTCTGAACATTCTGGTATACTGATTTATTGTTGCTGGTCGAAATCCCGACCTAAGGCTTTGCATTGCAGCGGAGGCAAGGTCTGCCATGTGGCCCAGTACTTCTGGAAATAGAGTAACATTGTTTATATGTGTTCATTTAACATTGTCAAATCTATATGTGCTGGAATCCAGATATGATCTGGGATCATGGTATTCAACTTATTCTTATCTGCCATTGTACCCTGCCATCTAGATAACAAGTCAGGTATGACATTATGGCAACCAAGAATATGGTTAATCACTACTTCAACATTAAACATTGCAGATAACAACCATATATTTTGTGCACACATAGCTAATACGCTATCACGAGCACGTCCCAACTTTAGAACCTCGACAACGGCCATATTGTCACACTTTATGTCAACAGTTTTGTCTTTCCAATAGGGGCCCCACAGTTTAAGTGCCACTACTAAATTTAGTATTTCCAAATGGACAATAGTATAATTTTTGAAACCCAAAGGAAGGGGTAAGGCATATACCATCTTATCAAAGGTCCCCCCCAAACCTTGAAGACAAGCATCCAAGAATACCTTTTCATGTATGATTTGGTTGTCATAGAAGGTAATGCCATTGTATTGAGCCAGAAATGTGTTGAACCAATTAAGATCTCGATAGCAATCTGTATGTAAAGATATACAAGTCTTATCAGTAATGTCCCTCAGCAATTGAAGCATTCTATTTAAGAAACACCGAGCTGGTTTAACACACTTCGTAATGTAGAGGAGGGAACCCAATAACGATTGAAATTGGGTCTTAGTCACTTTCTTTTTGAACACATATTGTTGACATATCTGTTGAATCTGACACAACTTGTCCTTCGGTATCTGTAAAGTCCTGTTAACCGTATTAATTTTGATTCCAAGACATACAGCAATATTGGTGGGTTCTATAAGTTTGGAAGTACTGATTTCCAAACCTAAATCCTGTAATAATGCTAATAGAGTGTGATATGACCGTTGACTTTCACCTGGCAAACCAGTATACACCAGATCATCAATATAGTTGTACAAGTTCAGATACCCAAATGTATTCGCCATGATAAACCGTATGGCATCAGAACAACACTGAAAGAATACGGCAACATTTCGTCAACATAATACTGGTCATGCTTAAGACCTAATAAATCTAAATCCCCAGGATCTATTCTAAGATGTCTGAATGCCCGACTGATGTCTATTTTGTATAAAAGAGCATCAGTACCAAGTTCCTTAAGGCTATCAACAATATGATCTACAGAGGGATATTTCAAGTCAAAATAGGACCCCCAAATACTTGTCTTATGCCCTTGTTCCACCAAAGGATTAAGCCCCGATCCTGTCGGCGACCCTTAATCGTGGGTAGTCTTGGAAAAAATGGAAAAAAAATTGACCAATGGGGTGGAAGACAGAATCGGTATGAAGGTCTGGGATTAACTACAGATCGGCCTCAGGACGCCCCAGGCGGCCCCAGACAGTCCCTAACTGGTCTGGGACTAAGAACAGACTAAGCCATTTTTCTGGTCGGTTTGAACCACGATCCTGTCCTAGACAAACCGACTGGGTCCCAGGACGCCTCAGGCCTCCTGGGACTAAGCCCCGACTAACCCAGGATTAAGTCCCGACCCCACAAGGTGTCCTGAGGCGTCCCCAGGCGTCCCCAGACTGAGATAGCCGATTTTTGCTTTGCAATGGGACTAAGGGTCGCAGGAAGCCTGGGACTAAGGTATAGAGGGTCTGGGACTAAGGGTCGGCGACTAAGGGTCGCAGGCGGCCTGGGACAGCATAGGACTGTGTAAATTTGATCTGAGGAGGCCTGAGGAAGCCTGGGACTGGACATTTTGTTTATGGCGGGAAAAAATAATCGGTTGGGGTCGGGAGAAATATCAAACATGTTTGATTTCTCACACGGCCCCGACCGACCACAACCGACCCTAATGTGGGTGTTCCACCACACGACTAAGGCTCCCGATTAAGGGTTTTTGGGGGTCGGTTTGAAATATTTGCTTAGTCCCAGACCTTCTGTAAGGGTCGGTTGTGGTCGGTTGGGGCCGTGTGAAAAATCAAACATGTTTGATATTTCACACGACTACAACCGATTCCTATTTCCCGCCGTCAACAAAATGTCCAGTCCCAGGCGTCCTCAGGCCTCCTCAGACCCAAATTTACAGAGTCGGTTGTTGTCCCAGGCGTCCTGCGACCCTTAGTCCCAGACCTCCGTAGCTTAGTCCCAGGAGGCCGGTTCTTAATCCCAGACTCAAATATGATGCGTATGAATTTCATGCGTCTGAAAGTGAGTCGGTTGCATTAGTCCCCGGAAGCCTCAGACCGTCTGCGGTGTCCTGCGACCCAAAAATCAAGGTCTGGGACTAAGAACCGACTAAGGGTAACCGACCCTAACCGATCCAAACCGGCCTCCCCAGGACGCCTGGGACCACGCATTTTCAGTCTGCGGCGGCCTGAGGACGCCCCAGGCGGCCTGGGACTAACAACCGATTAAGAACCGACTGTTTTCCGCGCGCTGGAAATTAAAACGAGGCAATGAGCAGGTCTGGGACTATATAAGCGACCGCGCACACATTGTCGTTGTTACTGACTGTTTGGCTACTGAGAGACGTGTGTCACTGATTTGTAGGGGTTTTCAGTTTTTATTTTACATTTTATATACTTGAGCTTAAGGCAAATTTCACAGTTAGGAGACACATTTTACTATTTTTTTATTATTTTGTCGACTGGATCATGAGAAAAGAGAAAGGAGGGAAGAGAGGAAGGAAAAAGATGGATGAGAGGGAGAAGGAAAGTCAAGTAGAGGAGAGGAGTGAGGTTATTACAGAAGAAGGAAGTGAGAGGAGAGAGGAGGAGGAGATTCAGGAAGATCCAGCTATTGGGGAAGCTGTGGCAGAAGAAGAAGAGAGGTGTGAGGAAGATCCGGAGTGCCATTCTTCAGCCAAGAGAGCCAGGGTGTGTGCCACTTTTACAGACAGTGATGAAGTTTCCATTGTAGAATTCGTCAAGCTGCACCCTGAACTGTATGACAAGGAACATTCACGTTTCCACGACAGGAACAGAAGAGAGGCTCTCTGGGCAGAAATATCTGCAGAACTTAAGCTCCAGCCCTTTGATGTGAGAAGGTGGTTTGAGTCCCAGCGAACCCGTTATGGAAAGCTGTCTAAGCTCCAATCTGGCCAAGCCCCGAGGGAGATGACCAAGAGACAGTCCTGGGTCTACCAACAGATGGGTTTTCTTAAAACCCACATCAGAAGAAAGGGGGCCAATAGAAGTTCAGGTTTTGAGGCCAGTCCAAATACCAGCAAGCAGGACGAATCACGTGGGTCAACTACTGACACAGAACACCTCGAGTCAAGTGTCCTGAGGGAGAGGAGTCAGTCCATCATTACATCAACACCCGTTTCAACTACAGACTCCAAGATTCTCGAACACTTTGAGCAGATGAGGACACTTATCTCAGGTTTTATGCATCAGAAGTCAGACAGGCAGCCTTTCTTTGACTACGTGGCATCAGAGGCCGAAAAGATGACTCAAGAAGAATTCGAAGAATTAAAGGGCAAGATATTCAGAGATATCGAAAATATTAAGAGTAACCGCAGACGTCAGCCATTGCCCAGAAGATCAGCCACTGTAACCACGGAGTCCCAGAGGGTCGGCCTACTGCCAACAACCACTCCACAGGCGTCAAGTTCTACTCAAGCAGCAGCTAGCAGCAGTTTTGTGTACTATACACCAAGCCCCATTGGCTTCAGCAACCCGACATCTGTCCTAACTGTACAGGACGAAGGGAGCAGACACAATCTGAGTGGAATCTTAAGCCAGCTACCAGATCTGACATCAACACAGATCGTCGAGCAGCCTCAGCAGCAGCAGCAACAACCGCAGCAGCAGCTCTTTACTATCACCACTTCAGCACCGCCTCAACAGCAGCAGCAGCCTCCTCAGTAGCCATCCAGTCAGGGCGGGTCTTTGACCTGCCAGGCCCTTTTCAGGGCCACCAAATCATCCAAAAACAATTATTCAGCTACGTGTTCTTCCAATTCCCCTCCCAAAACAAAAAAGTTCAGTACAAATACTTATCACAAGAAAAAAAAAATTAAAGTCCAACACTTACACCACCCCAAACATGAAACAAATAACCCATGGTACTACACATAACCAAAAAGGCCACATAAAAAAAATATTAAAAGTAACTCCCAATATGGCCATTAATCAGCCCATTTTTAGATTAAAATCCATGGGATAGTTTAAAATCTGTAATTGAAAAGTCCAACACTTGCACCTTCCCTAGAGTTAAAAGGCATAATTACATACTTACCAACCCACAAACAGACAAACCCAATACCAAACATAACCCCCAAATAACAAACCCAGTACCAAACCTAATACCCAACTACCCCAAAAAACCCAACCCCAGTAACCAACAAACACACAAACCCAAAAGTAAATAGAACCCATGCCAACGAACTGACAAAGTATTTGGCAAACACAATCCCCCATTATTGAAAGCAAAACTAGTTCCATGGTTATATTTTCCAAATTTTTGTGATTAGAAATGAATATTTAAAATTGAATATTTCCATAAAAAAATTTCTGCTACAAATAAGTTTCCCAGCCATGAAAAAAGGAAAATGTTTAAATTAGGATGTGGATTTGAAAATATATGAAATAATAATTTAATTTAGGATATTATGTGTGACTTTGTGTTTGGCTTTTGTTTAAGAGTGGGTTTGTCTGTTTGTTGGGTGAGTAAGTTGTGTTTGTCTGTTTGTCCGTCTCAAGAAGTTATGCTTGGCATGGGGTTTGTCTGTTTGTCCGTCTCAAGAAGTTATGCTTGGCATGGGGTTTGTCTGTTTGTCCGTCTCAAGAAGTTATGCTTGGCATGGGGTTTGTCTGTTTGTCCGTCTCAACAAGTTATGTTTGGCATGGGGTTTGTCTGTTTGTCCACATAGCTGATTAATTGTTTTTGGAATATTTGGTAGTCCTGAAAAGGACTGTTATAGTTAGTCCTGAAAAGGACTGTTTACTGCAACAGGACTTATATTCTGCCATCTTGCCAGGCCACCGCTCCCTCATTATTGAAGTAGTCCTTCAGGTAATCCCTCTGTCTTTTGGCCTCTCTAGCAGGGTTTCTGTCTTGGCCACCACCAGCAGCACCACCAATCAATCCACAATCACCAGGCACATCATCATCATCATCATCATCCCCCCCAGGCTGCTGACCAGCAGGTTGACCTTGATACTGGCTTCTGAGTATATTGTGCAGAACCACACAGGTCATGACCACTTCTCCAACTGTTTCTGGGGGTAGTTCAATGGTGGTCCTCATGACTCTAAATCTTGACACAAGGATGCCAAAAGCGTTCTCCACAACTCTCCTGCCCCTTGATATTCTGTAGTTGGCAATCCTTTCCTCCCTTGTTAACAGCCTTCTGCCATAGGGTTTCATGAGCCAGGTCTTCAGGGCAAAGGCATCATCTGCCAAAATGAAGTAGGGGACATCTGTACCACCCTGTGTTATAGGAGCTGGGTCAGGGAAGCCTATCCTGCCATCTTCAATCCTCCTCTTCAGCTGAGAGGCATTAAATATCTGGGCATCTGAGCAAGACCCTTCTGTACCCACATCCACCCATCTGAATTTGTACTGCCCATCTACCAAGGCCAACATGACAATGGAAAAGAACCCCTTGTAGTTGTGGTAGAGGGCTCCAGAGTTCTTGGGTTTCTTCAGGGCCACATGCTTTCCATCCAGGGCTCCCAGGGCATGTGGAACATTCCACCTGATCCTGAATTCCCTTTCCAGTTCTTTCCACTCATCTGGAGTAGTAGGACATTTGAGGTACTCTCTGGTGAACTCATCCTGGATGGCCCTGCAGACCTCTGGTAGAAACTTGGAAATGGTGGATCTGCCAACCCTGAACTGACAGGATAATGATGTGTATGACTCTCCAGTGGCCAGATATCTGATGGTGAGGGCTAACTTCTCCCCAACACTGATAGGAGCTCTGTAGTTGGTGGCCTGCCTGGCTAGACGTGGTTCCAGTCTGGTCTTCATCATTTCAAAGAATTCTGGGGTCATCCTCATGTAGTTGGTGAATCCTGGAATATCTGTGGCATAAAGATCAGCCATAATGTTGTGGTAGGCCCCCCTCTCCTCTCTCTGCAGTAGCCATGGCCTGACCCACATGTTGTGCCTTCTTCTGGGTCTCTGTATGGGTGCTGGTGGTGCTGGTGGTGGTGGTGGTGGTTGCTGTGCTTGACGTAAAAAATGGAAATACATGATTATTTGTAAGTGAATAAAAACCAAAAAAGCCCTAAGTTGTTGTTGAATCTGTCTTCCATTAAAAGGTGGCATCCTGGTGTGTTCCTAGAAAAGCAATGATGATTAGATCGCAAATTTTATATATATATACCCAGAAAATCCAGCAACTTTGAAAAACAATAATCGGGGATCGTGGTCTGGGGAGGCCTGAGGAGGCCTGAGGACGCCTGAGGACGCCGGTAGTTAATCGTGTGTTAGTCGGCTCTTAGTCCCAGGAGGCCTGAGGCGTCCTGGGACCCAGTCGGTTTGTGTCCGACAGGATCGTGGTTGAAACCGACCCGAAAACTGGCTTAGTCGGTTCTTAGTCCCAGACCAGTCGGGGACTGTCTGCGGCCGCCTGAGGCGTCCTGAGGTGTCCTGAGGCGTCCTGGGGACGATCTGTTCTTAATCCCAGACTTTGAAACCGACCCAGTATTCCCGCCCATTTTTGTCTTTTTTCAACCGACTGTGCACGATTAAGGGTCGCCGACAGGATCGGGGCTTAATCCTTTGGTGGAACAGGGGCATTACAGGAAGCCTGGGACTAAGCATATTTTTGAAACCGACCCTCAAAAACCCTTAATCGGGAGCCTTAGTCGTGTGGTGGAACACCCACATTAGGTACTCCATCATTCACTGACTGAGCAGACGGGAAGCTTAAGTCCAGAATAACTCTTCTCTTATCCAAATTTGGCTTATCTCTGGTGAGAAATGGCGATACATGACATGGAAAGGGAGGTTGGGCAAAAGGGCCATAAATAGCACCATATTGCATTTCAGTTTGAATAAATGCAGACACATGATCAGAATATTGAACTGCCGAAGCATGATTAACATAAGTAGATTGTAAAGTAACCTCCCTGTCAAAATCAAGAGGAAATCCATATTGTATAAGATCTATTAACTGCTTATCCCAATATGAATGCAAGTACTTTTTCCATGCTGCGACATTAAGTTGTGACTTAACTGGGATTCTAACTTGCATGAAATTAGGCACAGCCAAACGTCTGACTAATTCATGAACCTGAATAATATCAGGGACACTCCCCCATACAACTTCCTGTCCTGTATATATCATCAAATCATTATAGGGGATAAAGCCAAACCTTTCCTATTCTGATTCAGACAATTTTTAAAACCCACAGATTGGTATTTGTTGTATACAACAGTATCTGGTATTGACTTTTTACGTTTGTATACATTGGAGGGATTTGTATAAGCCATGTCCCAGACCGGAACCCCTGCTACATCACTTTGTACTTGATTCTGATAGAAAGTATCAGTGTTATCAGTACCGTATGATATGCCCTGCCGAAGTACGTTTTCAGATGACAGAGATATACTTTGAGGCACAAGTGGAAGGGGGTTATCTTCAGGCATGGCCTTAATATTTGATTTGACAGTTACATTACAATCATCTGTTCTGTTATCAGACATGCTACCCAATGTTTGCCCTTTTCGGTTTTTATTGCCCTTAAATGTTAAAGAAGCATGTTGTTTGTCTGATAAGACACCTAATGTGTTACACTGATCACTTTTGTGATACGATGTATGCATGGAAGTACTCGATATTTGCCCTGTTTTGTTTTTATTACCCTTGAAAGAATTGAAAGATTTCATCTAGTGATGTCTTGCCCACCATAAAGGAATGCTGAGCCCAATGCTTGCCCTTTTCCGTTTTTATAGCCCTTTAAATTGAAAGAAGCATTGGTGGACTGCCAACTGGATTGTGAACTACAGTCACTGTCTTTTAACTGTGCAAGTACTTGAAATCGATTACAAAGTGGCAATGGTTGACCCTGGGCTGTAACCGTATGTTTTCTAGCAGCAGCTAGATAACCACTATTTTTTATGGTAATTGGTTTGTTTTGAAAGGTATCTGTTGTGAAATTTCTGACGGTTTTATTAACAGCACCATTATCTACAATTTCAACATACTTGTCCACAGTAGAAGAAGTACTCTGTTGTAGCACAGAAACGTAAGAGCAACTGGGATTAACATTCTTGAAAGCATTGGCTCTAGCTAACCAGGCTTTCCATACAGGGCGAGTTGCCTCAAGCTGACTTGTTATCTTATCTATAGCAATATCTCTGGTGAAGAAACACCTAGAGTCATGGATGGACCTCAGTTTGTGTCGTTTTTTGGCAGTTGTTTATTTTTATTTTTGCAATCAATTTCCGTATGTGAAAATGTACGGCCAGTGGTGGCAAAACATGAAGCACAAATGTGCTTGTACAATACCCCCCTTGCCTCATGAGATTGGCCTGTAGACAAGAACCTTGGTTATAATAAGTGCAAGGCATTGATTTTGTGACATTTGAGTACTTTTTACTACTATTAGAATATCCCAACGCAGCAGTTTGGGTATTTGGCCCATGTTTCTGTGCATTTGCATGCCAGATCCGATCAATGGCCAAAGTATCCGAATAATCCTTCACTTCTCCTTGCTCCATATGACACAGTAAAACTGCGTGGCTGGCTTTGGCAGAGGTCCACAAAAATTGGCATCATCCATAATGTATATAAGATATTCTAACATATGTTTTCTCAAAACCGGATCCAACTCGTCTCTCATGGTTCTGCCACACCCAACCACCCATTGCGTAACATTCAACTGGTCATATGTGACCCTCTCCTTATTTAAACCAGATAAAATATACTCATGTGGCCATTTAACTCTATTTTTGACCAACACTTCAACATTACCACCTCGCTGAGACTTTAATTTTGAATTTGTACCTGTTTTAGCCAGATCCGACAGTTCTTGCAGCCTTTGTTCGACTTTCAGCTGCAACAATGTTTCGTCTGTCAACACACCAAGATTTGAACCCATGTGTTCACTAGGTTTGCTTATTGGTTGTGTAGCTTTACTATGTTTCTTTGGTTTAATATCTTTAGATTTAGACCTTTTGACTTTGGATTTATCAGCAGTCTTTTTGCTGTCTTTGTTTTCAATTTTGTCTAAACGCTTGCCTATCTTCTCTAACTGTTCCAAGATTTGAACATTAATAACAGCTTGCACATCCGGATCCGACTTATGGAAGGTTGCATGTGACTGTTTTTGTTGAGAAGGACCATATTTAATTTTTCTTCAGAATCAGCACAACTCTAAGATAAAAACTTTTGTAAGAACTGGTTATCATCCGATAATTGTATTTCAACAGGTAATTGAACTGTATTCTGTTTATGTGAGCGCAAATTGTACATACTTTACTACATCATGACTAGAAACAATATTGTAAAGTTTACATGCCAGAACATGGAAGGTTACATAAAACACATAAAAGTTTGGTTACAATACTAAAACAATATATATTAAAAGTCACATATAAAATAAACATAAAAAGAAAACCATACAGTATCAGCCAGTCCTGTGTACGGCACCATATAAAGACAAAGATGTTTCTCCTCATGTTTCTAACATGTAAATGTCAGAATGAGCAGTTAAAATCAGAGAGGTCCCACGCTTGACCAGCTGACCACTTTAATATGCAAATAAGGTGTGATAGTAATACTAAATAAAGGTAGTCCAGAAACGAGCTAGATGACACCTAAATGTCATCCCGCAAATCTTCAAAAGGAAAGTTAAAAGAGGAAGAACCTTTGAAATTTAATGCATGATGCTTTGTTTTCAAGCATGGTTTTGCTTATTTTGCTTATTTGCTTTTAGCCCATTTCTTGAAATCATCAATTTTGTGGATTGGAGGGTCATATAATCTACAATAAACATAAATACTACATTGTGTATGACTTAGGAATTAATGTTAGAAATCACCATAAATTGAAAATGTCAAAACAGAAATAAATTAGTTACAATTATAAGTCGTTAATTTTCTATATTTATTCATCAAATATTTCCAATTATGTTTAATTGGTCGAACCAGATTTTAAATCTGCCCAAACAAGATTGTTGTTCTAGATTACATGCTACTTCATGCTCACCTGTTTATGGTGTTATACTGATGATTACATATTAAATATTAATATTGGAATAAAACCCGATAAAACCATGGTATACATAAAATTTTACCATGGTTTGAGGTTATAAACGATGAAAGCTGAGAATGACAAAATATTTAGACATAAATAATTGCATTGTTAATACTATTCTAATATGACAAAACTCAGCTGTTTCATCCATAATACTTTGCATTGGGTTATTATTGGAACACTCACTGTATATACAAATAATTTTACCATGGCTCTCGGCCAATCAGATTCATTGACACTGTCTTGTCATGTTAGAATAAGCCATTAACTTAGATGTGAATACACAAGTATTCTGTGTGCACAGTGGGTTCTTTGTGAGCGTGGTTTATTTCTGTCATATTGTGTCCACTGCAGGGCTCCGTACAAGCACATGAAACGTTTTCAAATTGATATCAATCAAGTTGCATCCTATAAGCCAAGGACTTCTGCAATTCAAAAAGCTCCTTTGATTGAATAGTGTGACATGTTATTTGGTGTGGGTTACATACAGATGGAATCAAATATCCATAGCCTATTTGAACTGATTTTTTGCTATTCTTGACATATTATAAGTTCTCAAAACAAAACCCAATTAACATAATAATATTTCCTAATTTTGTGCCTTATCTCGGACATAAAATAACAACTAAAGTGATTTCAATTAAACAAAGTAGAATACAATGAAAATAATATGTGTAGCTCCAATTGTGTCAATAAAAATTTATCAAGTGAGGCAGATATTATATTTACAAGACAGAAAAGGGACGTCCATTTTACCTTCAGAAAATGTTAAACATATTATTTTATGAAAGACAACATAAAATTTAAAAAATATACATATATTTAAAAATTAAAATTATATATTATAGTTATTATTTAAAGAAACAGTGTCACATGATATGATACATCACTGTGTGCTGCTGTGAAGCAAGTTAGTTCTTTGCAATACCTGGTCGATTGCAGAATTTATCTAACTTCGTGCATTGCTTTATGTATGACCAAAATCCATTTACCACTGTGTAAGGATGTAGATTTCCATCAGTTAAATTTTACATCTTCATTCTACTTATTCCGTCCACCAGGAGGTCATGATGGTAGGTGTATTCGTTTGTCTGTGTTCGCGATTACAAAGAATTAGTCAACCTTTGTTTCAGGATTTGGCCTTCTGGAATCCGGATGTGTCTCCAGCAAGAATGAAGTGAACATCATGTATAAGAACACTGCTGATGTGATATTTGGTGGCATTGTATACTGGCTGTTTGGGTATGGCTTGTCCTTTGGTGAGAGTAAAGGTGCTAATGCCTTCTGCGGAGTGGGGTACTGGGCCGTTAGTGTCACTGACCCCAGGGTCATGGGAGGAGTGTTTGTCAGTTTTGTCTTTCAGGTAATGATGTATCTGTAAAAGCAAGAGTAATTATTTTACTAGCTTTCTCATTCTTAGAATTTTGATTTCTTTTACCTAACATGTAATTATATTACAACATTATATTTAAACTGCATGTGTACACTGTTAGTACTTAAAATTATTTCTATTTTTTTCTAAATTGACCCAGATTTATCAATATTTTTGTAAAGGCACTTCAAAATGTGACTATGTGTAAAGAATATGAGTTATCTTTATTTTTCAGCAGATAAACTTCAACTTCCATTGTCTCACATGAAGACAAAACACTATAATATTTGAAATTGTTACATTTTTGCCATTTCCCAACAGTTATCATTTGCTACCACAGCAGCAACCATAGTATCTGGGGCTATGGCAGAGAGAGTGAAGCTACACAGTTACATCATCTATGCTTCCTTCAACACCTTTGCTTACTGCATCCCTGCACACTGGGTCTGGGACTCAAGAGGTTTTCTCAACAAGCTTGGAGTTGTAGACATTGCTGGTTCTGGTAAGATATTTCCTTGAGTCTTGTTGCATTTGGCCAAGATATACTTAGTTCTGAAAATGATTACTCTGGAATGCATTGCATTCATCTGCCTCCCTTCTGGATTCGGATCAGATGAGCCACTTGAGCATCCTGTACATCTGGAGTGGAAATTGTTGGTTCTGGAAAGTGATTCCTTATTGGATCTTATTGGATCCCTGTATCCTGTGCACTTATTGCGACTGAGATAAGATACATTGTGACTCCAAAGATTTTTACCACTGGGTCTGAAAACGTTAACAGAGGGATGATTAGGGGGCATTACCCGGTCAGATAAGATACTTTGTGGTTTTTCACTCCTCCACATCTGGTTTTGGATTATTGGTAGATAGGGGCAGGATGGAGTGTGGACAGTGGCTTACATAATGTGGGTGTTCCACCCCACGACTAAGGCTCCCGATTAAGGGTTTTTGAGGGTCGGTTTCAAAAATTTGCTTAGTCCCAGGCTTCCTGTAAGGGTCAGTTGTGGTCGGTTGGGGCCGTGAGAAATATCAAACATGTTTGATATTTCTCCCGACCCCAACCGATTATTTTTTCCCGCCATAAACAAAATGTCCAGTCCCAGGCTTCCTCAGGCCTCCTCAGACCAAATTTACACAGTCCTATGCTGTCCCAGGCCACCTGCGACCCTTAGTCGCCGACCCTTAGTCCCAGACCCTCTATTCTTAGTCCCAGGCTTCCTGCGACCCTTAGTCCCATTGCAAAACAAAAATCGGCTATCTCGGTCTGGGGACGCCTGGGGACGCCTCAGGACACCTTGTGGGGTCGGGACTTAATCCTGGGTTAGTCGGGGCTTAGTCCCAGGAGGCCTGAGGCGTCCTGGGACCCAGTCGGTTTGTGTACGACAGGATCGTGGTTTAAACCGACCAGACAAATGGCTTAGTCTGTTCTTATGCCCCTGTTCCACCAAAGGATTAAGCCCCGATCCTGTCGGCGACCCTTAATCGTGCACAGTCGGTTGAAAAAAGACAAAAATGGGCGGGAATACTGGGTCGGTACTGAAGTCTGGGATTAAGAACAGATCGTCCCCAGGACGCCTCAGGACACCTCAGGACGCCTCAGGCGGCCGCAGACAGTCCCCGACTGGTCTGGGACTAAGAACCGACTAAGCCAGTTTTCGGGTCGGTTTCAACCACGATCCTGTCGGACACAAACCGACTGGGTCCCAGGACGCCTCAGGCCTCTTGGGACTAAGAGCCGACTAACACACGATTAACTACCGGCGTCCTCAGGCGTCCTCAGGCCTCCTCAGGCCTCCCCAGACCACGATCCCCGATTATTGTTTTGCAAAGTTGCTGGATTTTCTGGGTATATATATATACAATTTGCGATCTAATCATCATTGCTTTTCTAGGAACACACCAGGATGCCACCTTTTAATGGAAGACAGATTCAACAACAACTTAGGGCTTTCTTGGTTTTTATTCAGTTACAAATAATCATGTATTTCCATTTTTTACGTCAAGCACAGCAACAGCAACCACCACCACCACCACCAGCACCACCAGCACCCATACAGAGACCTAGAAGAAGGCACAACATGTGGGTCAGGCCATGGCTTCTGCAGAGAGAGGAGAGGGGGGCCTACCACAACATTATGGCTGATCTGTATGCCACAGACATTCCAGGATTCACCAACTACATGAGGATGACCCCAGAATTCTTTGAAATGATGAAGACCAGACTGGAACCACGTCTAGCCAGGCAGGCCAACAACTACAGAGCTCCTATCAGTGTTGGGGAGAAGTTAGCCCTCACCATCAGATATCTGGCCACTGGAGAGTCATACACATCATTATCCTGTCAGTTCAGGGTTGGCAGATCCACCATTTCCAAGTTTCTACCAGAGGTCTGCAGGGCCATCCAGGATGAGTTCACCAGAGAGTACCTCAAATGTCCTACTACTCCAGATGAGTGGAAAGAACTGGAAAGGGAATTCAGGATCAGGTGGAATGTTCCACATGCCCTGGGAGCCCTGGATGGAAAGCATGTGGCCCTGAAGAAACCCAAGAACTCTGGAGCCCTCTACCACAACTACAAGGGGTTCTTTTCCATTGTCATGTTGGCCTTGGTAGATGGGCAGTACAAATTCAGATGGGTGGATGTGGGTACAGAAGGGTCTTGCTCAGATGCCCAGATATTTAATGCCTCTCAGCTGAAGAGGAGGATTGAAGATGGCAGGATAGGCTTCCCTGACCCAGCTCCTATAACACAGGGTGGTAGAGATGTCCCCTACTTCATTTTGGCAGATGATGCCTTTGCCCTGAAGACCTGGCTCATGAAACCCTATGGCAGAAGGCTGTTAACAAGGGAGGAAAGGATTGCCAACTACAGAATATCAAGGGGCAGGAGAGTTGTGGAGAACGCTTTTGGCATCCTTGTGTCAAGATTTAGAGTCATGAGGACCACCATTGAACTACCCCCAGAAACAGTTAGAGAAGTGGTCATGACCTGTGTGGTTCTGCACAATATACTCAGAAGCCAGTATCAAGGTCAACCTGCTGGTCAGCAGCCTGGGGGGGATGATGATGATGATGATGATGTGCCTGGTGATTGTGGATTGATTGGTGGTGCTGCTGGTGGTAGCCAAGACAGAAACCCTGCTAGAGAGGCCAAAAGACAGAGGGATTACCTGAAGGACTACTTCAATAATGAGGGAGCGGTGGCCTGGCAAGATGGCAGAATATAAGTCCTGTTGCAGTAAACAGTCCTTTTCAGGACTAACTATAATAGTCCTTTTCAGGACTACCAAATATTCCAAAAACAATTAATCAGCTATGTGGACAAACAGACAAACCCCATGCCAAACATAACTTGTTGAGACGGACAAACAGACAAACCCCATGCCAAACATAACCTGTCGAGACGTACAAACAGACAAACCCCATGCCAAACATAACTTGTTGAGACGTACAAACAGACAAACCCCATGCCAAACATAACTTGTTGAGACGGACAAACAGACAAACCCCATGCCAAACATAACTTGTTCAGACAGACAAACAGACAAACACAACTTACTCACCCAACAAACAGACAAACCCACTGTTAAACAAAAGCGAAACACAAAGTGACACATAATATCCTAAATTGAATAATTATTTTATATATTTTCAAATCCACATCATAATTTAAACATTTTTCTTTTTTCATGGCTGGGAAACTTATTTGTAGCAGAAATTTTTTTATGGAAATATTCAATTTTAAATAGTCATTTCTAATCACAAAAATTTGGAAAATATAACCATGGAACTAGTTTTGCTTTCAATAATGGGGGATTGTGTTTGCTAAATAGTTTGTCAGTTCGTTGGCATGGGTTCTATCTACTTTTGGGTTTGGGTGTTTGTTGGTTGGTGGTTACTGGGGTTGGTTTTTTTTGGGGTAGTTGGGTATTAGGTTTGGTACTGGGTTTGTTATTTGGGGGTTATGTTTGGTATTGGGTTTGTCTGTTTGTGGGTTGGTAAGTATGTAATTATGCCTTTTAACTCTAGGGAAGGTGCAAGTGTTGGACTTTTAAATTACAGATTTTAAACTATCCCATGGATTTTAATCTAAAAATGGGCTGATTAATGGCCATATTGGGAGTTACTTTTAATATTTTTTTTATGTGGCCTTTTTGGTTATGTGTAGTACCATGGGTTATTTGTTTCATGTTTGGGGTGGTGTAAGTGTTGGACTTTAATTTTTTTTTTCTTGTGATAAGTATTTGTACTGAACTTTTTTGTTTTGGGAGGGGAATTGGAAGAACACGTAGCTGAATAATTGTTTTTGGAAGAATTGGTGGCCCTGAAAAGGGCCTGGCAGGTCAAAGACCCGCCCTGACTGGATGGCTACTGAGGAGGCTGCTGCTGCTGTTGAGGCGGTGCTGAAGTGGTGATAGTAAAGAGCTG
This sequence comes from Sabellastarte sp. h YS-2021, assembly GCA_964017235.1. Taxonomy (NCBI): domain Eukaryota; kingdom Metazoa; phylum Annelida; class Polychaeta; order Sabellida; family Sabellidae; genus Sabellastarte; species Sabellastarte sp. h YS-2021. Next base: position 148,462,874 of record OZ024928.1, read on the forward strand.
CTGCTGCGGTTGTTGCTGCTGCTGCTGAGGCTGCTCGACGATCTGTGTTGATGTCAGATCTGGTAGCTGGCTTAAGATTCCACTCAGATTGTGTCTGCTCCCTTCGTCCTGTACAGTTAGGACAGATGTAGGGTTGCTGAAGCCAATGGGGTTTGGTGTATAGTACACAAAACTGCTGCTAGGTGCTGCTTGAGTGGAACTTGACGCCTGTGGAGTGGTTGTTGGCAGTAGGCCGACCCTCTGGGACTCCGTGGTAACAGTGGCTGATCTTCTGGGCAATGGCTGACGTCTGCGGTTACTCTTAATATTTTCGATATCTCTGAATATCTTGCCCTTTAATTCTTCAAATTCTTCTTGAGTCATCTTTTCGGCCTCTGATGCCACGTAGTCAAAGAAGGGCTGCCTGTCTGACTTCTGATGCAGAAAACCTGAGATAAGTGTCCTCATCTGCTCAAAGTGTTCGAGAATCTTGGAGTCTGTAGTTGAAACGGGTGTTGATGTAATGATGGACTGACTCCTCTCCCTCAGGACACTGGACTCGAGGTGTTCTGTGTCAGTAGTTGACCCACGTGATTCGTCCTGCTTGCTGGTATTTGGACTGGCCTCAAAACCTGAACTTCTATTGGCCCCCTTTCTTCTGATGTGGGTTTTAAGAAAACCCATCTGTTGGTAGACCCAGGACTGTCTCTTGGTCATCTCCCTCGGGGCTTGGCCAGATTGGAGCTTAGACAGCTTTCCATAACGGGTTCGCTGGGACTCAAACCACCTTCTCACATCAAAGGGCTGGAGCTTAAGTTCTGCAGATATTTCTGCCCAGAGAGCCTCTCTTCTATTCCTGTCGTGGAAACGTGAATGTTCCTTGTCATACAGTTCAGGGTGCAGCTTGACGAATTCTACAATGGAAACTTCATCACTGTCTGTAAAAGTGGCACACACCCTGGCTCTCTTGGCTGAAGAATGGCACTCCGGATCTTCCTCACACCTCTCTTCTTCTTCTGCCACAGCTTCCCCAATAGCTGGATCTTCCTGAAGCTCCTCCTCCTCTCTCCTCTCACTTCCTTCTTCTGTAATAACTTCACTCCTCTCCTCTACTTGACTTTCCTTCTCCCTCTCATCCATCTTTTTCCTTCCTCTCTTCCCTCCTTTCTCTTTTCTCATGATCCAGTCGACAAAATAATAAAAAAATGTTAATAATTCTCTGGGGAGGCCGGTTTGGATCGGTTAGGGTCGGTTACCCTTAGTCGGTTCTTAGTCCCAGACCTTGATTTTTGGGTCGCAGGACACCGCAGACGGTCTGAGGCTTCCGGGGACTAATGAAACCGACTCACTTTCAGACGCATGAAATTCATACGCATCATATTTGAGTCTGGGATTAAGAACCGGCCGCCTGGGACTAAGCTACGGAGGTCTGGGACTAAGGGTCGCAGGACGCCTGGGACAACAACCGACTCTGTAAATTTGGGTCTGAGGAGGCCTGAGGACGCCTGGGACTGGACATTTTGTTGACGGCGGGAAATAGGAATCGGTTGTAGTCGTGTGAAATATCAAACATGTTTGATTTTTCACACGGCCCCAACCGACCACAACCGACCCTTACAGAAGGTCTGGGACTAAGCAAATATTTCAAACCGACCCCCAAAAACCCTTAATCGGGAGCCTTAGTCGTGTGGTGGAACACCCACATTAGTTCCAGACCAGTTAGGGACTGTCTGGGGCCGCCTGAGGCGTCCTGAGGCTTCCTGAGGACGATCTGTACTTAATCCCAGACCTTCATATCGATTCTGTTTTGCAGTCCATTGGTCAATTTTTTTCCATTTTTTTCCAAGACTGTCCACGATTAAGGGTCCCAGACCCAATCGGGGCTTAATCCTTTGGTGGAACAGGGGCATATGGGTCGTCCATCCTCAGGTATGATTCCAAGCCTGACCTGAAGTATAATAGTTGGTGGATGATTGCTGTTGCCTATTCTTACAATGGTAAGATATGTCATAGGCTTACTGAGCACATAAACTGGTTGAGAGACATATAGCATACGACTTTTTAATATTGTGTTCATGATGTTCAAGTACCTTAATATTAACTCCATAAATTGAATGAAAGGGATTAACTATTGAAACTTCACACTTTATCATTATTTTTTCAAGTTTTTAATGACAAGAGAACTTGAAAAGATAAACCACTTTTTTATAACAATTAAGTTGGACCTAACTCGACTAGAATTTTCTAATATCAGCAGTGATCAAAATACAAATGAAAAATATACTTTCCCCAATGAGATTTTCCATTTCTAGATTGAAGTATGTAAAACACTGATCCCATGTTTGCTTCAGGAGTGGTACATTTATGTGGTGGTACAGCTGCTTTGGTATCTTCCATGATGCTGGGACCCAGAAAAGGTCGATATGACAAAAATCAGGGACCTCCTCCGGCAAACAGCACCAATATCATTCTTGGGACCATGATGTTATGGTGAGTGTGTGTATGTAGGGGTGTTTCTGTATGTCTATATGCTACTCTGGTAATAACATTACATTATTATCATCTTTGGGACCATGATGCTATGGTGAGTATATACGTATATAGATATTTTGTGTGTATGTCTACATTTGTTGATACCAATAACAGTCACAATACATGAACAAGCCTCAACATTGTAGCAATACTATCATGGTGGTTAGAAACCAAACATAGTAGTAATATTTCATGTTTTCAAGTGAAAATACTTTGAAAAATGAACTTTTAATAAATGTTGCTATAGCAAGCTTACATGCGTCTTGGAATGAAAAGCAAATGTAAGTGCTATGGCACACTGCATAATTTGAAGTGTGTTATGTTCAAAACTTAAACTTCATTATTGTTACTGCGATGAGCTTTGCCTAAGATGAGGTGGCAAATAGACAAAAGACAAATAGCACAATTTTACAAAGTTGCATCTTAAGGCAGTGAGATTCAGTCCAGGGGGTGACCCCCCTACTTCTATGTACAGTATCCCCCTGAAATCAAATCTCCCACATTTCCTGATGTAGGGATTTTATCTTAGGTATTAATACGCCAGGAGCCTGGGTTATATAAACACTGTTTTCATGATTTGGCACCATTCTTTGCTTAGAAAATGAAGTAAACAGAACTATTTTGTGACTCTTGTAACAAGATATTTTACATTGTGTTATGAATCAAACTGCCGTTGTTTGTGTGTTTTAAACAGGAGGTTTTAGTTAGTATTGTGTGGCAACTGAATCAGTAATCAATTTACTGTTGTTTGTGTATTTTCACAATGAGAGGAGCCAGCTACTGCACAAGTTGTAAGGTCAACCACGATGGAGTGCCTGGTAGGAAATGTACCTTTTCACATTCTGACACTACTCAACCCACAGACACCGTCCACTGCACTAATTCAGCATTGAATTCCACTGTTTGAACAATCACAATCCACTCAACCCACATCAGTAGAAGGCTCTCTTAATACTTCTTCCATGTCCACTTCAGGTCAGGATGATGTTCAGGATCCGATTCTCAGAGAATTATTAACAATATCTCAGAAATTTGGACATTTAGAGCAGCAGGCTGTCAAAGATAGGCAGATTCTCAGAGGGCTAGTATCAGAATTTAACAAGCAAGGGGAAGCAGTACAACGCTTACTCAATCACTCTCAGAATGCCACACACCTCCCAACAGTGAATCAGAGTCACCTATCTTCATCAATTCAGAACAACATATCCGCCTTTCCTCAGGTGGCCTCGGCTAACAAGGACACAAAATCGGGCAACATCTGTATTTATCCAGATAGAAGTTGCAAAATTATGTACACTCAGTGCATCAATAACAGCAGTGGTATTACACACGCAGGTGGCTCACAACAGCATCTTAGTGGTGAAGCAATCCACAGGCACTGTTCAGAATCCTGGAATGATGCAGACTCGCTACAATACAAGCAATACCACTGTGAATCCTAATTCACATTTGAGTATGGGTGTGGTCCCACATAGTGGATCAGCAGCGTCTCTGACTTCTCAATCAACACACACCATACAACACTCAGGTGATCTTGGTGCACCTACACCTAATCCCCTTGCAGATGCATCACATTCTAATATATCTTTCTCTTCCACAGCTTTACACACAGGGCTGGTACCAGCAAACACATCACATACAGCCAAATCAGCAGTACATGATGACCAGAGACAGCAGAGAAGAGTGCAGCAAGGGAATGGTGGTGATTATGTGATCCCTTCTATCCAAACATTATGAAACACAGCGGGTACACACAGGCGGGTCAACCAGAGGTATGAGGAAGTAGAGGAGTCAGTGAACTTTGGGGACACAGGTAACTTTGATTTGCTAATTGACAAGTTACAGAAGAGGGTACAAATTAAAGATAAGGTAAAGGTTAAATGGCCCCAATGCATGGCCTTTATTGTCAGTGTCTGGTCTTTGTTTCATGTCAAAGTTGGTGGAACGAGTTGTTGCTAAACAACTTACATCACACATCAATAAGAACAAACTGGATAATCCACATCAGTCAGCTTATAAGCCAGGACACTCCACTGAAACAGCTTTATTGTCAATAAAAGATGAGGTCCATCTCTCTCTGGCACACAGCGCACTACAGCTCTAGTTCTTCTTGATTTATCAGCCGCATTTGACACCATAGATCATAATATTCTCCTCGGTTATCTTAAATCCTGGTTTGGCCTTAGTGGAACTGTTCTAAAGTGGCTTGCTTCCTACTTGAGTGATCGATGCCAGAGCATCAAGATAGGCTCCACACTATCTGAATTAAGCAAGCTCATCTATGGCGTTCCACAAGGTTCTGTTCTGGGTCCATTGTTGTTTTCACTTTATACTACACCACTTAGCAAAATCATCCGCCTTCATACACATATTAAATTCCACTTCTATGCAGACGACACACAGCTATACATCCATCTCTCCCATAAGAATGCCTCTGCTGCTCTTGCCAAGCTAAATGCCTGCCTTCATGATGTGCAACGATGGATGTCTGTTAGTAAACTGAAGCTCAACCCAGAAAAAACTGAATTTATTGTCTTTGGCTCTAAGGCTCAGCATCAGAAGATTTCCTCCCATTTTCCTGTTAGTATTCTTGGTAGCCTTCTTCATCTGGTTGATTCAGTTGGAAATCTAGGCGTGTGGTTTGATGCAGAATTTTCCTTCACTGAACATGTCAAGAGGACTTGCAAAGCGTGCTTTCTCCAGATGGGTGACCTTCGTAGAATAAGACAGTATCTTACTCCAGAAGTGGCTGTCCTTGCTGCAAATGCCTTGGTTAGTAGTCGTTTAGACTACTGCAACTCTCTGTTTAGGGGTTTGTCATGTTTCAATCAGCACAAATTGCAAAGTATTCAGAATACCCTTGCTCGTATTGTTACAAATCAAAGAAAGTATGCTCATGTTACACCCATTCTGAAGCAACTCCACTAGCTGCCCGTTAAGTATCGATGTATGTTTGAAACTGCAACACTAGTTTATAAATTTTTACATAGTGGTTCTCCTTCCTATTTTTAACCATTCTTGTCACTCAGCGGTTGTTCCTATAGCACCAGGCGTAGTCACCCAGATCATCAATACTGTTCCTCCTTTCCGCTCATCGGTCTTCAAGTCAGTCAAACATTTTGATCATAGCTTCTCCTTTGATGCTCCTAAGATCTGGAATGAACTCCCTCATGATGTGCTCAGTGCAACATCAGTTGCCTCCTTCAGAAAGAAGCTTAAAACTTACCTGTTTGCAAAAGTATATCCCCCATAGCCTTTCCTGTCACCCTGTGTCTCCTTGGTATGACCTGGCTATGTCCTCGGATTAATGTTAACTGCCTTGCTTTATGTTCAATGGCGCCTTAGAGTCCATCAGCGATGGAGATTAAGCACTATAAAAGTCTACGTTAGATTAGATTAGATGGGAAGCCGCCAAAGGGGCACATTCAGTGCTTCTGCACAGAATGGCCGATGGGGTCGTGGACTGGACAAATTAGAATGACATAAATAAAATCAGAAAGCATTATGCACAAACTAATTTAATTCAGTTTGTACAAGATAGGCAAAAGGCACTGAAATCAGTTCCTTGTATTCAGTTCAATAAAGGATAATGTTCAAGGCATAACGACCATGAATGGAAAATTATATGTTGTTTCAGAAGTCAGAATTACACCCAAAGCGTGATTGTTGGAAGGCAGCCAGGGAGCAGACAAAAAAACCAGTTAGAGCTGCCAACGCAAGTACCGTTGTCACTATGGTCATATACAGGTCAAATTGTAACACTAATCTTGTCAGATTGTTGTAGAAATGTAGATATGAAGAGACAGCATAACAACATTGTATCCAGAGGCAGCATCACAACAATCACATTTGGGTAAGATCACATAGTTTTGTAAAAAATATAAAAGTTAGAAAAAACACAAACAATCCTGCAGATGGAAACATCAGCATGAGTAAAGTAAATAATTTCATGAAAAATGTTAATAAAAGTCAAAAATGCAAAAACAAAGACAGTCTTTCTAATCACAAAGATGTGAAAAACATAGGATGCAGACCGGATTATGCAAGTACATTCAACAGGTTTCAGGTGTTCACTGAACTGAATGAAAATGGTGATTCAGGTTATATACCAAGCTCAGTTCACATGTTCCAAACTAACGCATCAGGTGTAAACCAAAGTCAAAACAATGTCATACTCATTGAATCAAACTCGGGCAGTATAACTGTAACTTCACAAGGGGGGTTATCTGATACTCCTAATTAACTCAGCCTGGTAGATTACCACAGTTGAGCTTCAATCATCAGCCAAACAACACAAGGCAAAAGTAATGTTTCCATGACACGTGTCAACGTGTCTTGATCTAAAACAATGCATAAAACAGCAACAACTGTTTTTGGCTTTCTGTCAATATCCAATCTGAGACGTATGCACAAGTTTTGAACCAAAAACTAAACCTGGGATTGAACTTAAAACCTGTTAATATAATTTTAGGTCAGTTTAAAACTGATTCAAATTATACCTTTTACAATATCCTATACCTAATTACAAAGAATTATATTTTTCTATGCTCAAAGACTAAGAAAAATCCTAATTTATTAGGTTTACTAAAAAAAGTGGAATTTGTATATATGGACCAAAAAGTTGCTGCCACTTTAAACTCCACTGCAGTTCGATTTGAAAGAGATTGGCACAAAGTAAATCTTCTGATCCAGAATCCTTGTGTACCAAATGATGCAGAGACAATTAACAGACAATAGATTAATAATTTTCAGCCCTGCTATACAAAATAATCCTAGAAGTCGTATCTAATTAACACATTGTTATGTATAACCACATTTTTATGTACATATATCCATACCACATACGTAGCTGCACTTGTACATGCGCCCGATGGGGGGTTGGCTGCCCTCACCTCCCCGGGTGTACTTGCATGATGTAAAAAAAGGGCAAATAAAAATTATTGAACTGGAAAAAAAATATTGAGAACTTTCTGACAAAAAAAATTAACCAAATAGTATTGTCACAAAAGATAAATATGACCCAGTTAAGGCATATCACTGGGTAAGAGCTCAAGCAAATATAACTATGAAGAAGCTCGAGTATAATTAACCTCCAGCATCAATTTTGAATTGTTTGAAGCCTTAAGCAAGGACTACTGGGATTACCAGTTCCCCTTTTTCATAAAATATGGTTTTCCCCTAGACTTCCCCAGAGATAAAGAAAACCTATTGGTTCTTCTGAAAGTAGCCATGCTTCAACAAATGATTACCCCAGTCATATGGAAACATATTTCCAAGCAGAGATAGGACACAATGTCATCATAGGCCCCTATGATAAAACAACACACATGTCTCCATTCAGGTCAAGAGAGAAACAGGGCAGTGATAATAGAAGGATAATTATAGACCTAAGTTGGCCAGTCAGGCATCTATAAGTAATTTTACTTTACCAGTTTATTATCTCGTGACAGCTTATAAGTTACAATACCGAACCATTGATAATATTACCAATCACTTGAGAGAATAAGGTGAAGATGCGTGTCTTTATAAGATTGATTTGTCATGTGCCTTTCGACAACTATGAATCAGTCCTGGTGACTTCAATCTATTATGCCTAAAATGGAAAGATTCTTACTTCTCAGATAACTATTGTCCTTTTGGCTACAGGTCAGGAAGCATGGCTTGCACACGCCTTTCAAACCTTTTCCGGTTCATAAGGTGGAAGAACCAATACACCATATTTAACTATGTGGAAGATCTTTTAGGCATAGACAGGGATTCGGTCATAAACAGTTCCTCCTGAATCTACTCGATGAATTCGGTTTTCCAATAAGCAAATCTAAACTCATAGCTCCAGCCAAAATATGCAATTGTCTGGTTGTCATTGTGAATGTCAAAGTGAGAACACTATCCGCCCGGAAGAAAAGCAAACAGAAATTTTCAACAAATGCACAAACGTTATGAACAAAAGCTGGATCACAAAATGAGAATTGCAGTCCCTTATTGGCTCATTAATGTTTATCCACAAATGCATGAGTCCCACCAGATATTTCGTTAACAGACAATTCAAAGCTTTGAGAAACTGCACTCAGAAATGAGTGAACATGACATATGAGATTCACAAAGAAAAATGCTGGTTTATAGCTTTTTCTCTCCATTTTGGCACAGCATCTTACAATCATGAAACAATCAATTTTGCTGAAACTCTTGAGATTGATGCATGTCTTACTCATGTGGGAGGCGTATGGAAAAACCAGGTCTACTCAGCAGAAATTCCAAACAAACTTAAGCATAACCCCTGTCATAGCATTACTCTTATGAGATGATAAACATTTTAGTAGCCCTACGCATATGGGGTAAAAAGTGGCAACAGGAAAGGGTACTGCTGAAAACAGACAATGTGGCAGTAGTTAATATTTACAACAAAAGCCATACCCATGATACATACCTATGTGCCTACATTCGTAACATATAACTCCTTGCATTAAGCTATGACATCAATCTGAGCATAATACACATCCCAGGCAAAGAGAATATGGTAGCAGACCTCCTATCTCCATGGGATAGTACTAAAAGTAGCAAGAGTGCTTTAGGTAGTGCATATTGGTGTTCTGTCACACCCGAACACTTTGCAATTAATAATAACATTTAACACATGTTACTGTCAAAATATAGGACTTTGTATATATTCTGTTACACATCACAATTCTCTGTCAGCCATCTTGTCACACAAAGTCAATGAATGATTGAGGTTAGGCTACAAACCAAAGCCATGTTGCAATTATGAAAGTATGTTTATATTGTATTTGGCTTTCATTGGTCTTAATTGCTTGTCCCATCTCTTTTTACAATCTTGGGCTTCATTGAATTTTTGTCACATTATGGACTCAAACATGCCTCCATCCTTAATTTCGGCAATAAAATCCTAGTTTGCCTGGTTCCATTTAGATGCCTATATCTTTAATCATCCCAAAATCAAACTGATGTTAAAAGCTATTGAACAATCTGGCCACAGGGTTGCCATTCAAAAAAGGAGTGTTTCATACAGATGATTTGGTTAATATTGTGAAAGCATGTGAGCATTTCCCCTTTCAACTAGCATTCAAAGCATTGTATTTATTAGCATATTTTGGATTCCTAAGTATATCAAATTTAGTTCCCCATTCTAAATTAGCCTTTGATATCAAGAAACAGCTATGCAGAGGAGATATCATTTTGAGCACAATCATGCTGTCGTTTTAATCAATTGGTCAAAGACATTGCAGGCCTCCAAAAAGGCACCTTTATAGTCATACCCCAGCTAGGATCTTCAATACTCTGTGTTATATCTGCTTTACGTGTCTGGTTCCCTGCCTTTCCAGTTCCCAGAAATGCCCCTCTCTTTTTCACCAGCTCAGGCTCATTAATCCAGTCTCAAGTACATACACATCTGTCCAAAGTTCTTACTTCTTTGAACATGAATCCACTTTATTTCTCCTTCCATACTTTTAGAAGGTCTGGGCGACCTTAACCTTCAACTCCAATGTAGAAATTCAACAAATCAAAAGGCATGGAACCTGGACCAATGAGGCAGTTCAATCATACATAATAGCAGATCCACTCCACTCCTGCATTCAGTGTCTACTCAGTACATCATAGTACTCTACATTTGGTTCTTTGGTGCATCATTTACACATATTTAGAGTATTAGCCAGATTTATGCAACAAACTCAAGGGTTCACAGTGGGGTCACACTGATTGGCTCCATCAGGGAGTGTTCAAAATACAATGGTTTAGCAAAATGTAACTTGATGCTACTCAACTCTGGGGCTAACACTGTGCAATATGTTTTTTGTTCATTCACTATGTGGATTATGTTTACAAAGGTATGCTAATGTACCAGTGACAACGGGAGATAAAATGAAATGTGTGTTTTAGTTTCTTAGAAATTATCTGTGATACCATGCTTTAGGATATATGTTTTGCAACAAAAATCATAAGTGTAGGTTGGTATATTGGAAATCATTTTGTTGATGTGTTACATAGCAACACAATCTTAATGTGTTCTAGTTAGCTGCAAAACTTGTACATGTATAATCTTGAATATCTCTATAAATCTTGAATTTTAGTCACATATTAGTTTCTTAGTGTTTTAATGTGCAGTAGTTGATAGGAGAACTAAACATACTGATGTACTAAAATGCAAAATTTTTATGAATAAAATTTTTTATTTTTTTCCGCACTTGCGGGTTTACTGAACTATAGCATCTGATTTTTCTGCATTTGCAGGTGTACTGAACTGTACCATCTGACCTTGCTCATGATCTTCACCTCTCTTGGTCACCTCTTGGACTGTAGCAGAGTTACATCATAAGGCAATGGGATTCAGTCCAGGGGGTGACCCCCCTGCTACTATGTACAGTATCCCCCTGAAATCAAATCGCCCACATTTCCTGATGTAGGGATTTTATCTTGGGTATTAATATGCCAGGATCTTAGGTTATATAAACACTGTTTATATGATTTGGCGTCATTCTTTGTTTAGAATGTGAAGTAAACAGAATTATTATGTGGCCCCTGCCACCCATTCCCATACTTCAGGTCATGAGCTAGCAGATCACATTTTCTATTAATATGTGCATTATTGCATCATTAACATATATCTTGAGTATTAGCCAGATGTATGTAACAAACTCAAGGGTTCACAGTGGAGTCACACTGGTTGACTCCATCAGGGAGTGTTCAAAATACAATGGTTTAGCAAAATACAACTTGGTGCTACTCAACTCTGGAGCTAACACTGTGCAGTATGTTTTTTGTTCATTCACTATGTGGATTATGTTTACAAAGGTATGCTAATGTACCAGAGAAAATGGCCAGGTTGGGAGATAAAATGAAATTGACTTTGCAAATATGTGTTTTAGTTTCTTAGAAATTATCTGTGATACCATGCTTTATGTTTTGCGACAAAAATTATATAAGTGTAGGTTGGTATATTGGAAATAATTTTGTTGATGTGTTACATAGCAGCACAATCTTAATGTGTTTTAGTTAGCTGCAAAGCATGTACATGTATAATCTTGAATATCTCTATAAATCTTGAATTTTAGTCACATATTAGTTTCTTAGTGTTTTAATGTGTAGTAGTTGATAGGAGAACTAAACATACTGATGTACTAAAATGCAAATTTTTTATGAATAAAATTTTTTATTATTTTTCCGCACTTGCGGGTTTACTGAAGTATACCATCTGATTTTTCTGCACTTGCGGGTGTACTGAACTGTACCATCTGATCTTGCTCATGACCTTCACCTCTCTTGGTCACCTCTTGGACTGACTATTAAAATATTGCAGTAGAACATTCTCAAGGGAATTGTTTGACTTATTCTTTAAGTGTAAGAATATTTTAAGTAAAATGAATGGTTAAAATAATTTAGAAAGTTATTTTTAGTGAATAACTTACAACTGACACTGTCTTAATACAAGTTAAAATTCTGCAAATCCCTTTTTTCAAACCAATACAAATTATGAATCCTTTTTGATACACAGGTGGGGATGGATGGGCTTCAACATGGGCAGCACATACGGTGTTCAGGATGGTCTATGGAAACTTGCAGCCAGGGCAGCAGCCAACACACTCATTGCCTCTATGGGCGGAGGTCTCACTGGTGTGCTGTTCAGGTAAGTTAGCAAGTGTAATGGCATGAATAACATCTATACCACACAAGAATTCCATCTTAAGGGAGGGTGTCTCTCTGTGTGTTTCACACTGATATGGAATAAGATGAGTTTTAACTGTATTTTCATGAGCTCTGTCTGTAACAAGCTTATCAAGCTCTCCATCGGAGATGTCTGAATCGTGAGGTCTTTTAAATAATATTTCCATGTAGACCAAGAAATATGAAATTCCCTACAAGATGTGAACGTTGCCTTTGAGAAAGCCCCCTTCTGATCATTGGAAATTCTTTTCATATTTATGATTTCCGTGATTACAGCAGGGCTCTAATTTTCTCTGATGTCAAATTGGAACAAATTTGGATTAATTTCGGCTCCATTTGAAAAGGTAAGTCTAGTGTCCAGTTTTTTTATCTTACTTCAGTGCATCTGCAAACACTTATATTAGACTTGCTTACAAGTCTCTATGGGGGCTCGGTGGTGTAGCGGTTAGAGTTAGAGTTATTTGTGTGATCTTTTGGTAAATTGTTATTATGCTACTTGATTTAAGGTGTTATCTGAACATTATATCATGTACAATTTTGTCTGTGTATCTGGTATATTAACCCTGTCGGTTTTATGTCTGAGACACTCTTGTCTGGTCTCTTCTTCCTGACAAGTTCTAATCATGTACACCAGATCTGGGTTTTTATCAGAAATGTTTAAGAGGTCGATTCTTTTTATTCATTGAAACAACATCCTACCCGAATGCTTAAGATTTCTTCAATGATAAACCTCTTTCAAAGTTAAAATCTATATAAAGACCACGTTTCAATATATCCTGCAAATTATGTTTATTTAAAACATATATTATTATTTAGGAATGTAATTTATGTATTACAGTGTGATAACCAAAAAGAAGAAGTATTCAGTAGGAGATCTGTGTAATGGTGTGCTTGGAGGACTTGTTGGTGTGACGGGTAAATAAAGCTAAATTTTCTATTTATTGGGTCAAAGTTGTGACTGTCAGTGTCATATCTGACTAATGCATTCTGGAATAAGAACCATGGTGGGGGCATGGTTTGTCACAGTGTGTAAATTAATCAAGGCCGTTCATAGCCTTGACAACAATCAATGTTGTTATTCTTCAACATGTCTCATCTTTGTGAACCCATGAAGCCTTTCCCCCAAAAACTAAATGTCTTGCTTATATTTTTAAGTTTAGGTGCAAATCGTTTCAAACACCTTGTTCTGATGATTGTAAGTTGCAGTTTACTTGCCCCAGAGCAAATTTATATTTAAGTTCTCTTTATACTGTCAAGGCTTCAGTTACCAACCTTTGGTATTTGGCGAGTTTACCCTTGAGGTTGTGGGTTCGAGTCCAGGGCCTGCATTCACAAAGATTCTTATTCTTAGAATTAGTCTTATTCTTAGATTTTTTCTTAGAATTGTCGTTTTTCTTAGAAAAAATTCTAAGAATAAGAATTTTCCTATTCACAAAGATTCTTATTCTTAGAATTACGCTTATTCTTAGATTTTTTCTAAGAATAAGAATTTTCTATTCACAAAGATTCTTATTCTTAGAATTTTCTAAGAATTGATTTATATCTAAGACTGGCACATAGCATGCTTAACTTAAGAAAAATAGTTGTTTTGGTGATTATAGTGCAGCAACTGATTGCAAATCGACATCCAGAACAGAGTGTTACATATTAAGTTGTCTATTGTGTGTTCTGTTATGAAATGCAGCCTCTTTAAATTTTTCAAAATTTCCAACTTTCTGTTCACATATGCCAAGATCTGCATTCTTAGAATTTTTTCTTAGAATTACACTTAGTCTAAGAAAAATTCTAAGAATTGCATACATTTCCTTTTACTTCTATTCTTAAAATTATTCTTAGCTAAGAATTGTTTTGTGAATAGGATTTTATTCTAATAATAAGAAAATTCTTAGCAAAGAATTTTTCTTAGACTTAAGTGTAATTCTAAGAAAAATTCTAAGAATCTTTATGAATACAGGCCCAGCTCATTGATTTACTGATAGTCTGTTCTTATGTTGATCTTGCTTGTTAAAAGACTACAGAGTAGTCACTCCAGGGTTGCACACATTATCCCACAGTTGAACAAAATCCCACTCGCTTCAATTTTAAAACAGGGTACAATTCAAAATTGTATTAATCATCCACAAAGTAAAAGAAATATGGCCAACCAGTAAAATTCAAGAACTTTCTTTCCTCTCCACATAAGTAACAGCTTTATTAAGCATTTTAAGGTTCACCATTTTTAATTAAGTGTCATCAACAACGAGATTATTTCCTCTATTGCTGTAATATCCTCACGTATATCAGTTCTATTAATACCTGGGCTTCTGGGGATTCCCCCGTAGCTCAGCTGGTTAAAGAGCTAGACTTGTGTTTATTCCTGTGTGTAATCAGAAGGCTGTGAGATCGACACACAGCAAAACCAGTTCATAAATTCTCCCTTCCCACTACAATTACACCCACTGCCCTGGATTGCAGTCATGTGTGTCCTGCAATTATGTCATTTGTTAGAGTAGCTAACTGAGATCTCCTCCTTGTGAGATAAGATACATCTCCAAACTGATAATTCTTCTGGATGTATTGTGGATGATTTTTGTTTGTTCCAGCCCCATGTGCAGTGGTGTGGCCTTTTGAAGCATTCTTCATTGGACTGATAGGGGGATTTGTTGCTGTGACAGGTGTGATCATGTTTGATAAACTCAAGGTGGACGATCCCGTTGGTGCTATATCTGTTCATGGTCTGGCTGGAATATGGGTGAGTGGTCTAAAAGCTTTAAAATGTACTATCATTGTGTCTTGTTTAACTATCAGTCTGTCATTTGTAAATTTATCCATCCAAACCAGTTTGCTGTCCTTAACTGGGAAAATTGTTCCTCTGCTCCAGTAGTTAGCTAACACATTTGCACTGAAATTCAATGATCTAAGCTAAAAGTTTTTCCAGGTAAGCTGTGACCCAGGGGCCGTATTCATGAAAAGTCATAATCTTAGTCTTATCTTGGGCTTAGCCCAGTCTTAAATCTAATATTTTTGTCCCAGCTAAGTATTGTCATAAATAGGCATTCACAAAGCAGGTCTTAGCCAGGACAAATGTCATAAACTTAAGACCAAGTTAAGACTGATTTTTTATATAACCACAGTGGTTTTCTGTGTCATGTGACATCATTTTGTACATTTTATGTAGTTACATAGTTAATACATTGTTGGTGGTATGTCCGACAGCACATTTTGGGATACCAAAAATGACAATATAATTGAACATGAATTTGACACAGCTGTGTACATAATAACAAGGTAAATTCATGCAACTTGAAATCAGTTACAAATTATTTTGCATTCTGACAGGCGTGAAATATATATGGGAAAAACATAAGGGCACCACCGGCATCATGAGTGCATTAAGAGAGCACTATCTATCACATGTTTTGTTAACTGTCAAACAATTGTGTTAGGAAGTTTAGAATAAATATAGTTGATCTAAATCAACTGTCATGTGTATTATACATTAATTATATATAATATTCTCTGATATCACACTATATGTCAGGCTTGGAACTCATAAATTCAAATAAACAATGCATGTATATTAATACACATAGATGATTGAAGATATCATAATTATTCAGGTTATAGTAACCATAATTGGTTATTTTTTGTCTTGTATAATGAAACTGTAGACAATAACTGAAGTAAAGACATGCATATATCAATGTATTGTTTTTATTTATACATTGTGATTTCAAGCTTGTTCATTTTGTAAGTTCAGTACATGACTGAGAGAGTATTTTAATTGTAATCAGTTGTGAATTAAAAGAATAACAACAAGAAATGGAGATGTTAAATATTTGTTATATACAGCAATCTTGTTGTTATGAATTTATCTGAATATGCGTTGCTGTACACGGTAAAACTTGTCCGTTACCTGTTAATGCATAAGTCAGAAAGGGATAAGTTTTGCAGTTGAAAACGTTCTAACCACTTTAAAATATAACATAAAATGCTTTACAAATATATGGTAAGTATTTTAAACTTAATTTTAGCCATATCAAGTTTTGAAGTGGAAAAAACATGACATGGCGGCCATATTTAAGACTGGTTTTGAATATTTAAGACAACCTCCACTCAGTCTTAGAGTTATGACTAAAGATAAGACTAAGATAAAACTAAGATTTTTTGTGAATTGCTCTAAGACTAAGACAAATGTCATAACAAGTTTTTGTCCCAAGTTATGAGAAAAGTCTTAGATTTAAGACTAAGATTAAGATAAGACCTTTCGTGAATACGGCCCAGGTTATTTGTTCACACATCTTTCAAGGGTATAGATAACTAAAACCCCAATACATTAAATTATTCTGCAAAGAAAGTCTATCAGATAATTCATAGTGTGCTGTCACTTATTTTTATGTGTGGTTGCATATTTCAGTATGTGGTGTCAGTAAGTTGATTGTAAACAATTATGTATTTCAGGGTATGGTGCCATTTAGGTTCTGCATGAGTGATTGTACACCATTTTGTGTTTCATGGTATTCTGTCATCGGTTTATTTATGACTAAGAGTAAGCCCTTGTCTATTTCGGGGTATGTTGTGCTTTGTTTTTTGTGAGTGAATGTAGACCATTTTGTGTTTCAGGGTATTCTGTCATCGGTTTATTTATGACTAAGAGTAAGCCCTTGTCTATTTCGGGGTATGTTGTGCTTTGTTTTTTTGTGAGTGAATGTAGACCATTTTGTGTTTCAGGGTATGCTGTCATCGGTTTATTTATGACTAAGAGTAAGCCCTTGTCTATTTCGGGGTATGTTGTGCTTTGTTTTTTGTGAGTGAATGTAGACCATTTTGTGTTTCAGGGTATTCTGTCATCGGTTTATTTATGACTAAGAGTAAGCCCTTGTCTATTTCGGGGTATGTTGTGCTTTGTTTATTTATGAGTGAATGTAGACCATTTTGTGTTTCAGGGTATGCTGTCATCGGTTTATTTATGACTAAGAGTAAGCCCTTGTCTATTTCGGGGTATGTTGTGCTTTGTTTATTTGTGAGTGAATGTAGACCATTTTGTGTTTCAGGGTATGCTGTCATCGGTTTATTTATGACTAAGAGTAAGCCCTTGTCTATTTCGGGGTATGTTGTGCTTTGTTTTTTGTGAGTGAATGTAGACCATTTTGTGTTTCAGGGTATTCTGTCATCGGTTTATTTATGACTAAGAGTAAGCCCTTGTCTATTTCGGGGTATGTTGTGCTTTGTTTTTTGTGAGTGAATGTAGACCATTTTGTGTTTCAGGGTATTCTGTCATCGGTTTATTTATGACTAAGAGTAAGCCCTTGTCTATTTCGGGGTATGTTGTGCTTTGTTTATTTATGAGTGAATGTAGACCATTTTGTGTTTCAGGGTATGCTGTCATCGGTTTATTTATGACTAAGAGTAAGCCCTTGTCTATTTCGGGGTATGTTGTGCTTTGTTTATTTATGAGTGAATGTAGACCATTTTGTGTTTCATGGTATGCTGTCATCGGTTTATTTATGACTAAGAGTAAGCCCTTGTCTATTTCGGGGTATGTTGTGCTTTGTTTATTTGTGAGTGAATGTAGACCATTTTGTGTTTCAGGGTATGCTGTCATCGGTTTATTTATGACTAAGAGTAAGCCCTTGTCTATTTCGGGGTATGTTGTGCTTTGTTTATTTATGAGTGAATGTAGACCATTTTGTGTTTCATGGTATGCTGTCATCGGTTTATTTATGACTAAGAGTAAGCCCTTGTCTATTTCGGGGTATGTTGTGCTTTGTTTTTTGTGAGTGAATGTAGACCATTTTGTGTTTCAGGGTATGCTGTCAGGTGGGTTTTTTATGAGTGGTTGTAAACCATTGTGTATTTTAGAGTATGCAGTATATTGCTTTTCTTTATGTCTGATTTTTTAGTTTTTTATTTTAGTGCTTGCTGTCAGTGGATGTCTTTATGAGTGATTGTAAGTCATTGTGTATTTCAGAGTATGTTGTCACTTGGTTCCAATATGACTGACTGTATACCATTTTGTGTTTCAGGGTATGATGTTACTTACGTGTCATTTATGAGTGATTGTAAACCATGGTGTAATTTAAGCCATGCTGCCTCTTGGTCCCTTGTGAGTTATTCTAAATCGTTGTGTGTTTTAGGGCATGCTGTCAGTCGGTTTCTTCATGAGTTCAGATTCTATCAGTGGACTGAGCAATGGTAAGGCTGGGGTATTCCATGGTGGAGATGGCAGCTCTATAGGAGTACAGCTACTGGCTGTTCTGTGTATAATTGCATGGTCTGGAACTATCGCTCTGGTTATCAATGCTGTAAGTTACTGTCATTGTAGTGTCACATAAATAGCTATCATCAATCAATCTGCAATCAATGCTGTAAGTTACTGTCATTGTAGTGTCACATAAATAGCTATCATCAATCAATCTACAATCAATGGTGTGAGTTACTGTCATTGTGGTGCCAGTAAAAATAGTTCTCTTTAATTAACGAACGTGTCAAAATAACTTAGAATGTTACTCATTCCATGATAAGATGATAAAGACTTTTAAACATGGTAATACAACACACATTTACTAAATTTTATAACTTTATATTCAATTACCTGTAGGATGATTTATTTTGTCTCAAAGTCAAAATAACACATTTCAATAAAGTAAGGGAGAGACTTTTAATGAAAAATATTCAACAGAATATAAATTTTCAAATGTTTCACAGAATAGCATTGTATGTAACTAGAATACATTGTGTATTTGTAAAGAAACTCCTGAACCTTAAGAAACTCATATTTATACAAATTTACAGCACTCGAACAGACATAGATAATAGTTCTTTACAATTTGACACAACTTAAATATAAAATTTACAAAAAAGATATTTTATCTGTTTTATATGGGTGTCCATCGAAGAAGTTACACAAGTTTAATCATCTATTTGTTTAAATTTAAATAGCAACTAAAGAATGGATAATAAATATCTCTTTTGCAGTTTGATATTTAACAGCAAATGTCAAATTTGTATTTGCATTGAGAAATAAATTTAATTGTTTCCTGAACCATGTTATACAATACAAATTCAAATAGTTATGAATAATCCTGTAAACAGATGGAACGAGACAAGAAAATAGATAAACAAGTTATGCCAAAATATTTTGCTGAAGTTGGTCTATAGCTCAATTACAGTTAAATGTTACAATAAATGGAATAGAATGTCATACATCTTTCATACAGGCACTAAAGTTTAGTCCACTGGGGCTGCGCATGTCAGAGAAAGAGGAGGAGGCTGGAGCTGATGCTTATGAACATGAGATTGGTGATGAGCCAGAGATTCATGTGGATGTGCTCCCAAGTTCAGATGGCGACAAACCTGGACTGGCATATCTATAGTAAGACATATAGCTGTTCAAATATGTTACCAAAAGTTCTAAGTAGTATAAATTACTTACATATCTCTTAAGGGTGTGGTGATGTACTAATATACTGCTCCTACTTCTAGGTTGTGGACTGCAATCCCACTCACCCTTAAATGGGAAAGTTCATAGTTGCTTGCTGATGAGCAAGGGTTAAAATTACTTGACTAAATAATAAATTCATACTCTCAAATCTGACAGGCTTTCAGTTACTATGAATCACAATTTTTACACATCCCACCTTTGCCGTTGTACATTTTAATGTCCTCAACACGTTTAGCTGAACATTAACTGATACCAAATGCTGATATTTGATTGTTTTTAGGGTAGAACCTTTATCAACAGTTACTTAGATGTTTTATGTTATTGTAGGTGGAGCATGAAGCATGTTATGATAGGGTAAACTCTCTGGGATAAAGAATATATTTATTGGTCACACTC
This sequence comes from Sabellastarte sp. h YS-2021, assembly GCA_964017235.1. Lineage (NCBI taxonomy): Eukaryota > Metazoa > Annelida > Polychaeta > Sabellida > Sabellidae > Sabellastarte > Sabellastarte sp. h YS-2021. The sequence goes on from OZ024928.1 coordinate 148,482,882, forward strand.
TATTTCGATGTCATCCAGACCAATTGATACTATGCCACAAATTCTCCTTTCACTACTTTTCACACTGTAGTCATACAACACTCCTAAGGTAATTGTGGACATCCATTGCATTTAATAGATATCAGCTTTTTGAAGGAACAACAAAGAGATCTAAATAAGAAAAAATCCATAGTGATATCTTAAGCGACAATGTTGAATAGCTCTATTTGAAATCTGAAATCTGGATCAAATTTTTGAAAATGCTTTTAGTAGCAAGTATGAAAAAAGTTATGAGGGCTTACGATTGACAATTTTGGTCTTTGAAGCAATCAATAAAAGTTTGCATGGACTTGTTCATCTCTGTGTAAAGAAATCATAATTTTAATTCCACTACATGTAAAGATACACATATCAGACCAAAATATGAGACTGAAATTATAGGGTTTGATTCAAAATACAATTTTGAAGATGTCCATGCAACAAAGCGCTAGAAAATATAGTATCAGACCATTTTGATATTTCGAATATTTTATTTTTTGGTATAATAGCAAATTTAAGTAATATTGTTGAATATTGTGACATGACTAGCAGTCAAGTTTCTCTAAATTTGATTGGAACATATTTTTAAACAATTTGGTAACAATTGTTAAGTTAAATTGTATTTAAGCCCTTTTGCAGGGTAAACAAACAAAATAATCTTGCCATTAGGTGATGCTGAAACAAAACCAAAACCGGTTTTGGATCAGGATGTCATGTAGTGTGGTGTGTGTCCATTTGAGATGTACCGTTTTTTCAAAATTCTTTACTGTTTCTTTATACACAATATCTTCATTACACTCATTCTACATCTGCCTCAGTACTAATGTTGAAGGCACAAAAAACATTTTCTTTTTTATACTCCCTTTTAATAAAATTATTTGACAATTACACATCAAAACTGCCCATTTTATCGCTTGATCCCATTTTATTACTGACATTCCCCGTTATCGGGGACCATCACTTTCACAATATACACCTACTAACCACACAATTCCCAAAATTTTATGTTCAGTATCAAATTTTTAACCCCCAAAAATGATTTTCCTCCATATCTTACTGGCAATCCAACCAATCATTGCTGCATACCAGCACCACATTAACTAAAGCATTCAATATCCGAATGTTGTCACTTTTTGCCCCTTCAAACCCCCACCACCACAACCTTCTGTCTACATTTCAGTATCAAATCCTCAATGTCAATTCCACCAGCTCTCTCACCTGCCCGCCTTTTCATCCTACTCCGGCTAGCTGGTGATATCAACCCAAACCCAGGACCACCCTAGTATCTGAAGGTCACCTATGCAAATATCAGATCAATACACAACAAATACTCGGCCATTGCAAAATTTGTTTCTGGCAATGACACTGATCTCTTTGCCATGTTGGAGACTTAGATCAGACCCGACACCACGAGTGCCAATCTGTGTGAAATAACCCCACCAGGTTTTAATCTTTACAAACAGCCACAGGAGGTTCGCCGCGGTGGAGGCCTGGGGTTATTTGTTAAAAATGGATTGGATCCTTCCATTGTTCCTACAAAGACCTGCACCACCTTCAAAATTTTCTCATTAAAATATCCTTACACAAAGAATCTTTTCATATTCTGAATATATTTAGACCACCATCCTCCAGTATTCCGATCTTTTTCAAACAGTTTCAGTCACTTTTGGAAGATATCCATCACACGACTGAAAATCTTGTGATCATCGGAGACTTCAATTTTTACATTGAAACAACTTGCTTGAATTCAAAAACCCTTCATTCTCTGAATGACTTATTTGATCTAAGTCAGAAAGTTATACCTCCTGACTCACATTCATTGACATACTTTCAGCCCAGTTTTAACCAAATCTAAGAATGACAATGTTTCTAATGTCTGTACCACTGATGCTACCATTTTTCAATTATTGTAAATCGTAAATCTCTCGAACCCTAGATCCCAAACTAATGCTACTGTTACCTTCTGCAAATACCATAAAATTGATAAAGTTAAAATGAAAACAGATCTCCTTGCTTCTGAAATAATTAACAATTGGGTGCCACAGTGGCAGAGTGGTAACATTGTCACCTCCCACCTCTGAGATCGAGGTTCAGTTCTCGGCTCTACCTCAAGTGGGAAAGCTTGTAGTTGCTTGCAGTTGGTTGGCAGTTTACAGTATAGAACCTTGACCAACTGTATGTCCTAGTTTCCTCTGCCCTTCTAACTACCCATTGTGATATGGCCTGCACAGTGTTGAAAGCGACGTAAAACCCCAAATAAATAAATAATTAACAATCCATCCAATGAAGCCGATACTTTGTACAAGTAATATCACTCTACCTTGTCGACCCTTATCAACAAACATGCACCACCTCAGACCAAACACGCCAAGGTGAAGTACATTCCAGGATGGGTCAACAAAACCGTAATAGCAGCAAAAGAGACCTGGTGCAGAAACAAGTCTACCTTCAATAGATCCCAATACATGCAGAAAGTCCACTAGCACAATAGAGTCTGCATGCAGGCCAAATCTGAATTACTTAGAGTAAAAATCCATGACAATCAGGACAACCCACAAAAATTATGTAGAATCCTAGGTGATGTGTTACATAGACTACCAGCCAAGTTGCTCCCATCGATAGATCGCCCTCAGCTTTTGGCTGACAGATTTGTAGAGTTCTTCACAGTTAAAATTGAAAAAAAATCCGATCAACTTTCCCTGCTTCCCTAAGCTCTCAACACATCACCCTGGACTCCCCCCCCCCCCCCCGCCCATATTTTCCACTTTCTCCACTGTAAACAAGGATCAAGATACAAAAAACGTCATGAACTCTCCAAGTAAATCATGTTCCCTTGACCCACTTTTCTTGTCCTTGATTATCTTGACATCCTCATCACCCCCATCATTTCAATAATTAATGCCTCTCTTGAACAAGGTAAGTTTCCTAACTTCTCCAAACAGGCCCATGTTACCTCAATCCTCAAAGATCATCCTTAGACAAAGAAGTTTTCTAAAATTACAGGCCTGTCTCTAACCTTAACTTTGTTTCAAAGATACTTGAAAGGGTTGTAGCAGTCCAACTACAAACTCGCCTCGATGAAGCTGGCCTCATGGCCACTTTCCAATCTGCTTATAGAAAACATAACTCTACTGAAAGTGCCCTCCTTAATATTCAGAACGATCTTCTTCTCAACATGGCCAAAGGGTCTGTCACAGCCCTAACCTTATTGGATCTCTCCGCTTCCTTTGATTCCATTGACCACGCCATTCTCTTTGGCAGACTTAATGTTTACTATTGAATCAATGAGCTAGCACTTGGCTGGTTCAAATCGTACCTGGCGGGAAGGACACACTCGGTCAAGGTAGGTAGCACACTAGCAGCTTGCTGCGCTCCAGTTTGGGGTGCGGAAGGGCTCTGTCCTTGGTCCAATTCTTTTTTTTTCTCTATTCAAACCGAATCAGCTCAATCATTCACTCTCACTGTGGCATTAATTACCACTTCAACGCTGATGATACCCAGTTATATATAACACTCTCACCAGCAAATTTTTCTCACTCTATACAAACATTACAGAATAGCCTAAATGACATTCAAAATTCATGCTCGCAAATAAATTAAAACTTAATCCTGACAAAAGAGAGTTTATTTTGATAGGCTCCAAAACAACTGTAAACAACTCCTTCCTCACTTCCCAATCAATATACTTGGTAATCAGGTCTCACCAGCACAAAGTGTCAAGAAGCTCAGAGTTGTGTTCGATTCTAATTTCACTAGTGTCACAGATCGTAAAGTCTACCAGAGTTCATGCTAGTGACCTCTACAAAATTCTTCCCCTTCTAGACCTTAATACATCAGTTCTCTTAGCAATTGCTTTGGTGAGCAGCATATTGGAATATTGCAACTCTCTGTTCGTATCACTAACTGATTTTGAGTTAAGGAGATTGCAGTGGGTCCAAAATTCACTTTGCAGGGTTGTCACCTGTTCCCCGAAATTCTCACACGTTACCCCTCAACTGAAGAAACTCCACTGGCTCCCAGTCAAGCACAGGGTACAATTGTAAATAGGCCTCATAACTCCCCCCCCCCCCTTGAAAATTAGAAATAGCCCCTCTGTTGCATCATTAAAGAAACACCTTAAATTCCATCTCTTCAACTCCAGTTTCCAATAATTCCGAATCACTGACCTTGCCCGCCTCTCGACTGTCCTTACAATAACGATTTCTGTTAACTAGTGCACTGAGTTCCCCTTTGTGGGGAAGATATTGGGCCTGCAAAGCAGTAGATTAGATTAGATCTCGATCATCATTGAGGAGGACCAAGCCTCAGGTAGTCATCACCTGGTGTCAATATATAATACTGATCTGATTAACAGTTTTTGGTCGATGCATGCAGGCATTACCTAAAAATCAGAAAAAAATCTAGATTTTCATTCTGGACCTGAATTATCTGTGGAGGACTAAGCAATGGATAAACCCCCACCTTGTGTAAAACTATGACCTTATACGACGTATAGTTTTTCACTTATGCATGGAGACGAACAATCATATGGGTATGATAGCAATAGAGAGGGGAAAAAGTAATTATGTATAGATAGAGGAATGTTTAGGCCGCAGAAACAGATTACAGCTTGTGGCATAAAGGGCAAACGCATTTTGATTTTTCCATAAATTCACGGACGTTATGTATATGGAAAAAAAAATCTGAAAACATTAGTGATTTATTTACTGGTTACTTTCAGTGGCAGAAGGCGGTCAGCTTTTGGGTACAGAAGAGAAGAAGCCAATGAGGAGGAAGCAGAACAGAAAGCTGCTGAAGTGTTTGAGTCTGACCTGAAAAAGTTCCAGGATAAATATGCACATCTCAACAAGGTAGACCGTTATGTAAATTATAACAATATAACAAAAGAATAAACTGTAAAGAGTGGCAGGAATGTTCAGTTTTAAACATGGCCGATTCTTTCAGCAGTTTGTGTAAATGATCTCTGTGACTTGTTGGTTATCCATTAATTTTAAACAATAATGGTATGTTCCTTTAATATAATGAACATGTTGGGATGAATTGGATTAAAAGCCACGACCAATAAAGCTGAGATTAGTGATAATGTGTCATGTAAGATGTAGGAAGAAAACCGTTATCTAAAAAATAGCATAACAATATTTCATCTTGCAGAGTGAAGGAGTTGGTCAGTCAGTTCTTAAGTCCAGAACTAGGTGTTATTGATAATAGAAATCACTAAATTGCTTATCTCCACAGGTTTGACTGGATAGTCTGTAAATTTAAACATTCCATTTCATAACACAAATCTGAATCCTGCTGACAGGCAGCCAGACAGACAACAAGCAATGCGTAAAAACGTTGTTAAAACTTCAGTGTTAAAAATGACATAACTCAAAATATGATTATGTGGACATGTAAGATTTACCTGGTGCAAGGTCCTTCCTTAGTGCACTATGATTCTCTGCGAGCATTTCACTCTGGAGGGAAGTTTACTTCCACTGAAAGTAGAAAATACAGACTCTTATAAAATGCACTCATTCATTGTTTAAAAAAAAGACTTGTGAGCAAGTCTAGATTCACCCTGATAGTATTCTGTGTTCGTAATGTGGCAATGGATAACTGAATGAAAACTAAATTGCAGATGGATATCAAATAGATGTGATATCCTTGTGTATATCAGTACACACAATAGTGTGTACCTGCTGGCATTTGCAACAACAAATAACTTATCTCCTTCGTGTCAATGACTATTTAACATATATGAGATTAAAATGCAGGGAATAATTTACAAATGGAACACTTGTGTTTGTCTCTAAGAAGGCCCTGGATTGCATCCTGGTGACAAAGGGAAATTACAATGAATATGTTCATATTCCAGGTTTAAGAAGTCTCTTTTAACATGCAGTTTGGGGGGCACGGTTGCAGAGTGGTAACACTCTCGCCTCACACCTCTGAGGTCGGGGTTCGGTTCCTGGCCCTGCCTCAAGTGGGAAAGCTGGTAGTTGTTTGCTTGCTGTTGGTCGGCAGTTTACAGTACAGAACCTTGACCAACTGTATGTACTGGTTTCCTCTACCCTTCCAACTACCTGTTGTAATATGACCTGTAGAGTGTTGAAAGTGAGGTAAAATCCCAAATTAAAAAATAGCAGCGATAGCATAATGAACTTATTCATATTTCAGGCTTAAGATGCTTATGTTTATTTTTGTGCAAACCGGAAAACCCGGACTGTTTCCTGGTGATATCTGGATATTATAATGAACTGCATATTTCAGGTTGTACATGCTTGAGTTTATTTGTATAAAACCCAAAACGGATAGCATCCTGGTCACAAAAATATTATAATGAACCTCTTCATATTTAAAGCTCTGGAAGCTACTTGCTTTTATTTCTCTGCAACCCAAAGACCTTTGTTTTGCATACTTGTGACATGGAGTTATGACAAAATCGTCAACGTTTCAGGCTCCAGAAGCCTCTGTTTATTTGTATGCAACCCAATAGGGATTTTATCTTGATGACAGAGTGAAGGTATACAAATTTTTATACTTAAGGCTCTGGGAGATATTTGTGTTTATTTGTGCACAATCCAGAAGATCCTGATTTGCACTTTGGCCACACAATAATATTATCACAATCTTGTTTCATATTTAGGCTCTAGAAGCTTGTGATGAGGAGGAGGAAGAAGAAGAGGAAACTTCTTTAGAGAAAGGTGACTCAACGAGTCAAGAGGAAAAGGAAAACAACTGCACCAAAATATAGAATATATCTAGACCTTGGTCACATGGGTTTTAGAATGAGTGAAACGTATTATTTGACCTGTCCAGGGTAAAGTTATCCATGAACATAACCTTATTCACGTGAAAAATGGTTAGAAAGGGTACAACACACGGGTAATAAAGTCATATCAGCTTTTATTAATTGGACTAGTATGTATTATGTTACAGTTAGTTTGTTTATCTCATTGTAAAACTTAAGGGTCATATAGTGGACAGTTATTATCTCCCGCCTGTGGCCGAAGTCCGTGGTTGGGAGATAATAAGACTCCTTCCGTATGTGTGTGTGTCCATACGTGCATGAGTGCATCCGTCCGTTCGTCACTTTTTTGCATAAACCTTAATATCTCATTCATTTATAAAGATATCTTCACCAAATTTGCAGGGAATGTTTATGGCTATGAAAGCCTATCTCTGCAAAATGTTAGCCTCATTTTGAAAAACAAAATGACTGCCATAGCTAATTGTTTGAAAATCATAAAGGTGCTCTAAATCTTGAAATATTCCAGCTAGCTTCATCAAATTTGCACAAAAGCTATATGGCTATATTTGACCTAGTTCCAAAACAAAATGGCCGCCATATCACATGTTTAATGTCAAATGAGGTTATTCTATTAAAAAGGCCTTATATCTCCCCAAATATTGCTCCTAGAGGTTCGGAATGTGAAAACAACTTGTAGGAAGTCATGGCCTGGAAATCTTTTCCAGGTGTTGAATTTGACCTTTGACCCCTGCTTCAAGGTCAAATGAGGTTGTCATACTAAAACGTCCTTATTTCTCTCTTATTATTGGAACTATGGCTTCAGATTGTAAAGACAGACCTTGAAAAGCAAAGGCCATGGTCGAGAGATTGTAAATGCCTTCCATACATATGTCTGTTTGTGCATCCGTCTGTGCATCCGTTCATCAGGTTTCTTTATAAACCTTAACATCTCATTCATATATAAAGATACCTTCACCAAATTTGTGGGGAATGTTTATGGCTATAAAAACCTGTCTACAAAATTTTGGCCTCATTTGGAAAAAAAATGGCCACCATAGCCAATTGTTTGAAAATCATAAAGCTCTTGTAAATCTTGAAATATTCCAGTTAGTGTCATCAAATTTGCACATATATGGCTAGAAAAGCTAGTCTGATAGTAATTTTCACCTAGTTCTAAAAACAAAATGGCCGCCATATCACATGTTTAATGTCAAATATTGTTATTCTATTAAAAAGGCCTTATATATCCCCTAATATTGCTCTAAGATGTTCAGAATGTGAAAACAACTTGTAGGAAACCATGGCCTGGGAATCTTTTCCAGGTGTTGAATTTGACCTTTGACCCCTGCTTCAAGGTTAAATGGGGTCGCCACACTAAAATGTCCTTATTTCTCCCTTATTATTGGTGCTATTGCTTCGGAATATAAAGACAGACCATCAAAAGTCCTGGTCTTTAAATGTTTTGCCTGAGAAAAATTTTGACCTTATTTTGAAAAACAAAATGGCCGCCATAGCCAATTATTTAAAAATCATTAAGATGCTCTAAAACTTGAAATATTGCAGATAGGTTCATCAAATATGTGCAAAATATATATGGCTAGGAAAATTAGCCTGATAGTAATTTGGCCTAGTTTCGAAAACAAAATGGCCATCATATCACATGTTATCACATATCCTATTAAAAAGGCCTTATATCACCCTTATCATTGCTACTAGGGGTTCCAAATGTGAAAACAACTTAAATGAATTCAAGGCCTGAGACTCTTTTCCATTTGCTGACTTTTACCTTTGACCCTTTCTTCAATGTCAAGTGGGGTTATCTTACTACAAAGGCCTTATGTCTTCTTTAGTTCTCCATTATTACTGATTCTAAGGCGGGAGATAACCGCTGCGGCAATGGCCTTGTTGTATTTGTATTTGACTAATGGTTAGTATTGTTAGTATCAGTAGATTAATATACCACTAAATTTATACACATAGGCAATAGTGTGAGAAAACCTAACCTCACGATACACACATATTTTAATGTAACAGAATCGAGCAGAAGCTCTGTAACATGCCTTTCAAATGACACGTTTGTAGCTTACATGGTTATTGAGATATTTCCTCGGCACTAATTTCCTTGACACATTTGTCACCAGTTGTCCATTGCTCTGAACTTCGGGAATTAAAACAAATATGAACTGGTCTTGATTTCTTGGTAAAAATCCATAAATAATATGGTGCAAAAATTGCTTCGGTTAGCGGGTCTGAACTAGCACCGAAAGAGTGATACAAAATTTCGCAACACTTGTGTGTACGACTATTGCTTACCAGCTTTTTGCTCAAGTTGCATTTCTTATACAAATGCTACGTATTAGGGAAAGTGGTAGCGTTTTAATAGAGTTAGTTTCCATGTTGGATTGCCCTTTTTGAATCAGAGTAAAGTGTCTCAAGAGATGTCAGATTACAATATAATATTCTAGTGTACTTACAAACGCGTTTGTGTTATAAAGACATCTACCGTGTTATCAATGGTATATCTACCATGTAACTTCTCATTTTTTAAAATAACAAACGTCACATTCATTTTATTTGTAGAATTACCAGTACATTACAATACTTTGCTTTGTGTTTATGACCTACACCACGAATGTATGGTTTGAGTACATTAGTTTATCAGTCTGTTTGTCTATGTTCACAAAAATCCCAAACGTAATGAACAGATCTTTTTGAAAAAAAAATATACGAGTTGGGTCTAAACATTTCCAAACAGTGATTAATATTTGGGAAAAGATCTGGATCATATTCAGGATACAAAAGTTCATAAAATTTTCAAAGATCCCATTTTCAATGACTTTGGCTTTCTGGTTGACATGACTCCAAAAGTACTGAGTGAATGTTCCTGAAGTTTTTACTTGGATAGGATCTGGCCAAAGGAACAAGTGATTATACTTTGGGAAAGATCTGGATTATATTTGGAATACAAAAAAAAATCCAATTTTTTTTAATGTGCCCTGATGAAGGTCTGCACTCTGCGTATGCTTTCTGGTTGATGTAATGGATTTAGTTGTGTCATTATGTACACATTGATGTGCTAGGTTTACAAGACTACATTATGCATCTTGTCGCTGTAGCTGTGTAATCATTCTACTTTTTTTACTTTATCAATGTTGGTATATTATTCTTTAATAGTTGTAGCATATATTTTAATAAATACATATATTCATACAATTAACTACATTTGTATCCTCATAAACTAATTAACTGACATTATTATATTCTATATATTAACATAAAATATTATAAAATGTACGTAAAACTGGACACATTCCACACTTTCTTTGGATTTGTCATTTCAACCAAGGCCACAAAATTGATACATCACTTCTGGTCTGTTTGTTGTTAGGATAATTCAAAACCTCCTAGACAGATTCCTTTAGGGAGGTTGCTCAAGGAAGGACTATTTAAATTTTTAGGGACAATCTAAAACAGTGAATGGTTGTTTTAACCCCAGCCCATAAAGGCTGGGGTTATAGTCGCCCCCTGTGCCATCTGGGTGGTGACAGCGGGCATGAAGCTTGTGGGTGTTCCAGAGCCTAAAGTCATGCATGGATTTTCACTAAAGTTTCAAGATATGTTTACCCCAAGAGGATCTAGAGCTGATTAGGTTTTCGGGGGTATCTGGCAACAACTGTAGCCATGGCAGCACTTTGAATATTTTTGGCTTTTAACATTTGTTGGTGTGCTATAGCCTAAACCAGTGCATGGATTTTTATCAAATTTTCTGGATATGTTAACAGAAACAGGATATAGGGCTGATTAGGTTTGAAGGGTATCTGACAACCGCTGTTGCCAGGCAATGCTTTAACTACTTTCGATTTTAAATATTGCAGCTACCTGTTTTTAGATTTGCACACAATGTATCCTCCTAGGAATGCTTGCATGAGTGTAATTTTTACCCTGTTTGGAAAACAAAATGGCCGCCATATCACATCTTTAATATCGAATGGGAGGCATATCAAAAACCACTAATATATCCCTTATCATTGGTCATAGGGGTATGGAATGAGAAAACGACTTATTGAAAATCATGGTCTTTTGAACTTTGACCCCTGCTTCAAGTTCATGTAGTGTCATCATAAAGGGCCTTATATCTCCCTTATAATGTGTCCTAGGACTTCAAAACATAAAAAAACTTGTAAGAAATCACGGCCTATGAAACTTACATTCCAACCAGCGGCCTCAGAGGTTGGAGGCGAGAACTCTAACCACTGCACCACCGAGCCCCCTGACTCTAGATATTAATACATCAATACCTGATTGATATTTTGGCACCCACCACGCATTCTGTTTCTGTTTTAACTTTGGTTAGGAGAGATTCTTTTCTCCCCTGTGTTCCAGAATATATTCCTGATCACATTGTTAGTGAACTTAGGTATTTTCCCATTTACTGTCCTAAGCTGTTTGGTGAGACTACTCTACAGACCCTCCAGTCTCACACTAAACAGTACAAACAGGAACAATTCCAGAATGCACATACTAAGGGAGTCTCTTATCAGCTTTCAGCTTCAGTCTCCAAAGGCAATTCATTCAAGATCCCTAATTCCCAGAACAGACAAAACTAACAAAGTTAAAAACGGTTCTAGTTCCTTTTGAGGTTCCAGCAAATCTCGTGATGGAAATCTTCCAGAGGAAGGGGCAGAAAGCTTCAACCTCAGTCTCAACAATGATGTCCTTCAGGAGGTAAGAGTGACTTTGAATCTTTCCAAAGTTTGGGGTCCAGCTTCCAGTAGGCTCTGTCAAAATTCCTTTATCCAGGGTTCAACGTATTAACAGCCATTATTCTTCTCAAGAAAAGAATGCTGTGCTTTGCCAGGCAGTCTCACACATGTTGCACCAAGGAGCAATTCGGGAGGTCAGGGATCCATCGTCACTGGTCTTTTACAGCAGACTTTTTCTTGTGGCAAAGAAAACAGGAGGTTGGAGGCCAGTAATAGATCTGTGTCATTTATTCTTTATAATCTTTACCTGGACTTCCCAACTTTCAGGATGGAAACCACTTAGTCGATCAGAAACTCCCTTCAAGTTGGCCAGGGGACTACTTCTCTGGACCTCAAAGATGGTTAATTCCGTATTTCCATTGCTCGTTCTGTTCACAAACTGCTCAGATTTCAGGTCTTTGGCAAGTTGTATCATTTTGTGGTAATGCCTTTTGGCTTAGCCACTGCTTCTCGGGTGTTTACTACCTTAGTCAAGGAAGTAATGAAGATGGCCTTGGGGTTGAGCTTCTCAGTACACAAGTACCTATAGTATTGGCTCACCAAAGCCAACATTTGTCAAAAGACTCATTCTGTAACTCTTACTCTGTTAGAGTTGACTCACAAACTGGGGTGAATTGTCAACAGGGAGAACTCAAGTCTGATTCCAAAGCAGATCTTCAACTTCCTGGGTCAGGTTTACGATCTGTCCAAAGGTGTTTGTTACCCAAGATAGGCCAGGTTTTTGTTTGGCCATTCATCCTCTGCTTCACAGCACTTTCACTACTCCACGCCCAGCGATGCACCCTGGCTTTGACATAGAAGCTAGTTCCTTAAGGTCGCCTATACATGAGACATCTTCAGTTTCATCTCAGAAGACATTACAATAGCCACCAGAAAGGTGCCCTGGATTCCCCATTCTCCTTAGACCCTTCTGTGAAGGTTCTCTTAAGATGGTGGTTACTCAGGAGCAATGTCATGGCAAAAGCTCTCCTTCACCCACTTAAATATGTAACATCCATTTACATGGATGCCTAAGTTCAGGGTTTGGGAGCTGATTTTGCTCATATGATCGTCCAAGGCCTATGGTTAACTCAACAGTCCAAACTGCACGTCAGTGTTCTAGAGCTCAAAGCTGTTCTTTCCTGCTCTTAAGGCCTTTGTTCCTCAGTTATCCTTTCATCATCCAGGATGATCCAGATTGCCTGGGACAACACAATTGTTTGTGCTTCATAAACAAATGAGGGGGCACTCGCTCTTGGGATATGTTTGCCCTCACTTGGCACCTATTTGCCTTTTGTCGAAAGAACAATGGTGTTCTTTCAACAGGACATGTTCCAGGGGTCATCTATTTATTTATTTATTTGGGGTTTTACGTCGCTTTCAACACTGTACAGGTCATATCACGACGGGTAGTTGGAAGGGCAGAGGAAACCAGTACATAGAGTTCGCTAGGGTTCTGTACTGTAAACTGCCGACCAACGGCAAGCAACTACCAGCTTTCCCACACCAGGGGTCATCTAATCTATCTAATCTACTGCTTTGGAAGCATAATATCGTCCCCACAAAGGAGAACTCAGTGCGCTAATTAAACAAAATCATTATCACAGGGAGAGTCGAGGGGCGTTCCAAGTCAGAAATCCACAATTCATGAACCTTATGGCAGACCAACTTTCAAGGTCTCATCAGATCCTTCATACAGAGTGGTCTCTGAATCCACAGTCCTTCAGGGGGTTGTCTCAAATAGACTTCCAAACTCAAATAGATCTCTTTGCCATGAAATTCAATCACAAGCTTTCCTTGTATGTGTCTCCAGTGCCCAATCTGCAGGCTCTAGCAATACATGCCCTAGAGATGAATTGTTCCCCGGACTAATTCCGTACTCTTTCCCTCCAACAGCTTTTTGCCCACTAGTGGTGAAGAGGTTTATAAGCTCTCAGGGTTGCAGGATGCTCCTTATTGCTCCGCTTTGGAAAACCAAGGATTGGCTTCAAGATTTCTTTATACTGAATAAGAAAGAATAAGAGAACCAGTAGCTCTTCCTCAAAGAGAAAATCTTCCAAAACAACCTCATCTGGAGGTTTTTCATCAAAATCTAAGGAGTCTAAATCTTCGTGCACTTAGGCAGAAGTTTCTTTAGAAAAGAAAGGATTTTCTGAGGAAGTGTCCAATACGATTCTTAGTCTTATCAGGAAATCCTCTAGAACCATCTATGAAGCAAAGTGGAACTGCTTTAAAATTTGGTGCATCCCACTGTCCCTATCATTGTTGAGTTTTCTTATTTATTTTTTTCTCAAAATTAATTCCTCGGACAATAGAGGGATACAGATCAGTGGCTGGTTTCATGAAGCCTCCTTTGTTTTTTCCTTCCTTAAAGTAAAGGAAGGGGGATTTCTAACCTTTGGAAAGGCTTCCCTTAAATCCTGTTTCACAAAGCCTCCTTTATTCCATCTTACCAAAGATTTTCCTTAACACAAAGGAAGGGCGCTTCCCTGTATCATCACACTGCTTGGAATTTCCCCTCCATTAATTATATAACCTTCACACAATTTATTTTAAATATTATGAGAGTAAATTGCATTTTAGCATTTTAACTATTTTAAACTTGGTACATTAGGTACATTTTAATTTTCAGATACATTATTTGCATTTTTATTTCTAATTTTAATAAATTTTGTAAAATGCAGATTGGTTGTATATTTTGCAAATTAATACAGTAGGTCACATGACAATTTTTTACCCAAAGTAAGGGCGGGGCCCTTTATGTTCAAGGCAACTCCATGAATATGTTTCTCACTTCAAAAGTTTGAACATCAATTTTTCAAGAATTAAACAACCAAATTGTATGAATTAAACAGCAAAACATTGTTTGTGGATGTAGGTTTGACATTAATGTTTCAAGTTGTATATATTTAGGTGCAGTCACCTTTAAAATGTTCATTAAAGTTAATAAACATTCCTTGAAGGACACTTCCTTAAATCTAAGGTAGGTCCTTAGCTTCCTTGAAATTCAAGGAAGTTTTCAAGGTCTCCTTTAAGGAAGGAGGCTTTGTAAAACTGCGATTTTTTAAAGGAGGGAAAAAACCAAGGAAATCCTAGAATTTAAGGTGACCTTTATCTTAAGGAGGCTTCGTGAAACCAGCCCAGCTCTCTCAATGAAGCTTGATGCAGAGCTTCTTCAAGTCCAGTCCTAAGGCTAGTCGTCACCTACCTGCTTGGTAATTAACATTTGTTATGCAGGTTCTTACCATGGAAGACGTTCTTTCTTATTGCTCCTTCTTCTAGAAGGAGAAAGAATGAGATCCATGCCTTTACCTTTATAGTTTTTTCTCATTCTAAAGTATGGTCTAAGGTCATCGTTAAATCAGATCAGCTGGCTTCAGAAGCTCCTTCAAATTGTGATTTCTTTGACCAACTGTCTTGTTAAAGATAAGGAGGACATGTCTCTATGTCTCTTGGAAAGTCTCTTCTAATTGGATTAAAGATGTAATCCACTTCACCACTGAGAATGCATCTATTCATATGGTCAAGGCTCATGATGTTCGGGCCCAGGCTGCATTCTGGTCATTCAGAGGTGGAGTCCAACTTTTGGATATCATGAGGTCTTGTACTTGGAAGAATCATTCCACTTTCACATCCTTCTATTTTAAGGATATTTCTCTCAAGTATCATGAAGATTCTTATAGCTTGGGAGACATTTTTGCTGCACAGTGTATTGTCTCCCTGTTCACCTAATTGGCTCATTCTTAAGTTCATCTCAGGCTTTTAGCCTCAAGAAAGGATGGGGTGGGTGGTATTTACCATTTGGGGAATTCCGTTCTTTTGAAACATGCTTGGTAGTGTACCTTTTGGACACATTTTGGTTTTAGGCAAATTTCGGTAAATTTCCTCCTTAGAGCTGACATATTGGGTGCTGACTCCAGTACTGAAGGTAATAAGTAGTTTCACTACTTCTCACTTATGTAAGTTGCACCTTCAACACAGAGGTTTGGCGTTTTTACGTTTTTCCTGTCTTTTGTGCACTTTAACCATGGGTGATTTTCCTTAGTCTGTCTTTTTTCCACATTCTTGTTACGTTGTTATTCAACCCATGTGGTAGGATATATTATGGTAGGAAATATTACATTTTTGTGAATTAAAATTTCATATTGTAAATGTAAAATACATTTTTATGAAGAAAATGTATATACCGACCATATGAAAACAGTATATCACCCTACCACCAACCCCGTTTCAAAAGACCTTTTTTCTAGTATTCTTTTCACAAAAAGAATTATCTATTTCTATTCATATGCACATGGCAGAGTGAAGTATCGTGTACATGGTGGTCACCCAAGGCCAAGTCGTCCTTAACCCAAGTGTTTCATATGGCATGTAAATACATCTTTCTTCATAAAATGTACGTAACATTAAAACATGAAATTATCAACAATTTTGAATCCCAAAGGGCAGTAGCTGGATCAAATAATTTCATTTTATGGTGGCACAATTTCAGTTACGCACTCAACTTAGCCATGGTGTATGGGACAAGTGTCTACAGCAGTACTGGGACAAGCAAGTTACATACTTTAACAGATGTGTCTTTCCTTTGAATTTTAATTGGCACACTAGGCTTACTCATTAAGAAATTAATCTTAAATCAGAAAGGGATTTTGAAAATAATGTCAGACACTACCTGAGAGATTGACATGAATTGGGGGGGCCATAGGTGGTCGTATTCAGAAACCTCTCATGAAGGATTTCCTTATCCCCATTAATGACTAGACGTAAGCCTTTGGCAAGTCATAGAAGAGTTATCATGGACTTGAGTTACCCACAAGATACCCAAGTGAATTCGGGCATTAGCCCAGATACATAACTAGGAACAGAATTTATATTAACATTGTCTAATATTGACAATATTACTAGCAAAATTAGAAAATTGGGCAAGGGTTCTTTATTGTTTAAGATAGATATATCAAGAGCTTTTATACATAACTATCAATTTTTAAAGAGTCAGGAGCAATGTTTGCAGAGCCGGTTAGTTGTAGTTTCCCGGCTTGTCACAGTGGATCATCAAAATATCAAACATGTTTGATATTTCACTAATCCTCCATGACCCGACCATGGCTCTGCCCACTTGAAAATCATCCTGTTGTGTTTCTCTGTGGCTTGTTGTAGACATTTCCCATCTTGTCTTATACTGTTACAGTCTTGTCTGAAAGCACTTGCCATCCTGTCATAGTCAAGTACCTGGACATCACTTCACAACAGGCTTTAGATACAAACTGACCATGCTTGAAGCAAATCAGCATGTTGTGAACATCCCCAATCTAACTTTGGCACTTTCTAACAAGACAGAAAGTTTCCTTAGTCTTTGGCCACAGAGTCGGTAACTTCTCAGCAGGACAGTCCTAAAAGAGACCCCAACAAGGCGGTAACAGCAAAAGACAAGCCAGAAAGTGTAAAGGACAGACTGGCTTCATTTTACTCACCCACGTCTTGCCGGCTATGTAATATTTGTCTATATTAGGTGAGTCGGTTTGCAGAATGTATCATTTGGATTTTCATCTCTAAATTAGGATTTAGTGTTGAGATAAAAGTTGGAGTGACTTGCTGATAGGCTTTTTTTGCAAATGCTTCTTTTTATTTATAAGATGGGTCCTAAAAGGGAAGAAGGAATGTGAGGAAGATAGAGGTCCCAACAGACACACCTACAGGGAGAACAGAGAGATAGATAAGGGGAGGCAGAGAAACAACAGAGGCAAGAGAGGGAGGAAGCAAGGAGGGTGGAAACTCCACCGTCACAAACAGAGAGAGACAGTGGCCATAAAGAGACCAAGAACTGAGACAGGTGACAATGAAATGGACAGAGGGTGGAGCATAGGTGGGCACATCTCCAGTCGACAGGCCAAGAAGTTATATATAGGCAGGATAAGGAAGTAACACAATGAGTACACATGTGTATATATTTTTGGGACAACTGAGCCTTTTATTTGACAATTTCACAAACTAGTACAATTGCTATGTTAATATATTAACACAATAAATACAATAGACATAAAATGACCCAACATAGAACACTAAAAGTTACAAATGTAAGCAGTTAAAATACTAAAAGATGTAAAACTTGGAGTAAAGTTGGCGCTATTACATTGACAATGAAACACGTAACTGGCTAACAGTGTAGTGAGTGTGATAACATGACCTGTGAGTAAGGTGTAGTTGTACATGGGGAGGTGGGTGGGTGCTTTTAAGTTAAAAGTTTTAACCCGTCCACAACAAATGTAAGAATGAGGGCCCAGAGTGCTGGAAGCTTGGGGGTAGGAGAAAAGGCGGGAAGATGATGGGGTGTCAAATATTATTGACACCATGTTTACACAACAATTAGTAGAGTGACACTGACACTTCAACCCCTGCCAGACTGATACATTATGCAAGCATTAACAACAACTGTCAACAGGCCAAGAAGTTATATATAGGCAGGATAAGGAAGTAACACAATGAGTACACATGTGTATATATTTTTGGGACAACTGCACCTTTTATTTGACAATTTCACAAACTAGTACAATTGCTATGTTAATATATTAAACACAATAAATACAATAGACGTAAAAGGACCCAGGCCCATTTGGTGCCAGGGCTTTTGGTGTAAACTTAAGGTATGCATGAATGGCATTAGAGGACCACCCCCATGGGCTTTGTGGTTCTGTAATGGGACATCATGATCAGCAGCCCAGGAAACCACAGACCTTCTAAAGGCATGGAACCCATAATGAGATGGGTCTAAGTTCAGGGAGGTGAGGATTCTTGATAACGTGGCACTTTTCATGGGGGCCGAAATGGGGGAAAAGGAGGGAGGGGAAACAAAGAGGGGGGAAGAGGGAACTCCAGGGGTGGAGGAAAGGAGGACTTTTAGTACAGACACAGGGCATAGGGGGAGGGAGGAAGGGAGGCAGGGGATTTGGGCCACCTGGTGTTTTGAAGAGGATTGCATAGATTTTGCCCATTTTACAATCATATGGGCCCCAGGAGGGCCAAAAATAATATCACCTCGTGTGAAATTCCGGGTGGGGTCAAATTTTACAGAAGAAGAGGGAGCCAGATCGGAAAGGCGAAGGAAAGCAAAGTAAGCCAGAAGAAAAATTGACTTGTAAATGAAACCAGAAGGAAAAGAGTCACAAGCTTTGACAAGTTTTAGGATAATGGGGACAGAGAAGCTTGCTTTAAATTTGGGTGAGTAAGGGGCATTCATTGCTACAGACTTAATGAACAAGTGAATTTTTCTGTGAGCAAGAGGAGCATATGGCACGTCGAGCAGATGGAAGTAGTGACGCAATACGGACACGTATGAGTTCAATGCTTGGGCTCTGGAGCCATTACGGACCAGGAACTCCATGAAAGCCAGAATTAAGTCCACTTCTTGGAGGGGAATCTGGCAATAAGAGGTGAAGGCTAAAAACAAGCTAAACTTGTCCATGTAGGCCTGGGATGTACGTGGTCTAAGGCCCGATGAAATTCTAGCATATGCTGCCTGCACCAGTGACTTAGCTGGACCTGAAATTAAATAAATACATTTGGGTAGAAATGACGACCATTGACCGGCCACCAAGTACAGTGGTCAAACAGCTGATCATTGATGAGACCTCTTTCAAATACTCTGGACAGAATGTCCACTTTAACATTGTCTTTACCTGGAATGTGAGTACATTCTAATTTTATATCATAAGTGGCTAACAGTAGCCAGATGTATCTGGCAACTTGCTGCATGTAGGTGTCTTTTATTCATTTTGCATTGCATAAACTACAGCTTTATTTTGTCAATGTGAAACCTGACCCACTGGCCTGTCCAATTTTTTGCAAAAGTTCTGATGGCTATTAAAACGTTCAGACATTCCAACTGGGTTATGCTGAGACTCCGAGTGGCCAGGACATGTCTGGACACAGCATATATTTGCATTATTTGCCCAGTACAGACCCATCCCAGAGAGGGATGCGTCAACAAACACGTCAAGTTTATTTCTGGCGTCATCAAACCTTTCCATTTGCTTTAGTGAGGTTTTTCTGAGATTGTTAAGTAATCTATTTACAAAAAACCTTGCAGCATGCACACAAAATATATACAAAAGCTTTCCTAGTAGACTCTGCAATTGTTTCTTTGACACATATGATCTAGTTAAAAACAATCTGCAATGTCGACAATTTGCAGTATTTTTTCATGTGGAATAGTACGTTGATGTGCGTCAACATCTACACAAATACCCATGCAAGTTAACACCCTAGTGGGGGGACAACCTTCTTGGGGGTTATTGGGACTCCAAGGAACTCAAATAGAGAATACAAAGTATTGAATTCATGCTCAGCTTGGTGATGTGGATGGATCGCTATGACGTCATCTATATAGTTGCGTACGATTATGCCCTTTGATGCCATGACGTACCGAATGACGTCTGTCGTACGCTGACAGAGAGCACTGCCCATACACATGCCCATGGGAACGCTTATGTCCAGATATGAGTTGGCTTTCCACTTTAGACCTAGCAGGTCATAATCTAACAGGTCGATGCACAAGTTACGGAACGCGCTAGATACGTCAATTTTTGATAACATAACATCACCTCCCAAGTGGTCAATAGCGTCAACTATGTCCTCAACAGATGGATATTTCAGAATATACGGGACACCATCATATATTTCATTTGAAATGTGATCATTAACTGCTTGACCCCAGGGGAGGCTAAGATTGACAATAACATGTCTGGTGTCATCAGGTTTTGGTCTTGACAAAATTGGGGAATAATGAACTTGAAAGGGGAAGTCCTGACATGGGCCAACAATAGCCCTATTTTTAAGTTCCTTGTCAAAATAGGTGTCAATGTCGAATTGAATTGAACAGCAGAGGGGTGGTTTACAATATTTTCGTTGAACATGAATGCATCTCTGTTTACACATAGAGGAAACCAATATTCCAAATATTCCAACAACAGTTTGTCATAATAGTTCACACATAATGCCCTCCAATTTGCAATGTTTAGATCAGTGTGTACTCTCACCCTAGCCAGTTTATAATTCGGGCAACCAGTGGCTGCCACCAGTAAATGGGCGTCACATGGTCGAAACAATGGAACAGGGATATGTGCTTGACTAATAAACCCGAATTGTGTATTTAAACCATTGTTATAATTTATGTCACCTCTTACAGTGTTATGAATGAAACACCAATCAATGCCTTTGGACAGACAGTTACACAGTTTATCAATAAAATGTGTTTCTGAACAGCCTTTGTTATGATTTGACACCTCTGACACGTCAAGAATACGATTATTTTCATCAAGTGGAACATTTCTACCATTTTCACAAACATCATTTACATCAACCATAATTTTTGACAATACATTATGCACAAGATCACTATCATTGTCAGTGTTCTGATAACAGTTTGAGTTTATGAGTCTATTAGTGTTAACTGCTCTAATTCTAGTTCACTTGGCCTTGTCCTTTCCTTGGTCCCCTGTCCTGTGACGTAAGCAATCCTGGGTCTTATGATAAAAGAAGCGACCCACTTCCTTAAAACAATAAGAACATGCATGTTTCCAGATTTGACCCCTACCGCATGATCAGATGAAAACTTACAGTCATTCTTATTGAAGTCCTCACAAATTTTGTCTTTTGCTGCTCCTTTGTTGTCCTTAGTGTTGGTGGGGTTTGACTTGGCAGGTATGACACGGGCTGTGTTCCGGATCCGGATTTTTTTCAACCGCGTCCGGACGCCTCCATGTAACCTTGCCTCGCTCCAAGTCCTGCAATAGGACCATATGTGCATGACGAGCTGTCAACCAGTTGGTCTCAAGAGCGTCGTGTAACAGATGGCGACCATACTCGAGCATATTGTTCCGAACTGTGTTACTCTGTTCCTCTTGGATACAGCCCATAAAACCAATGACGACACTGATGAGACTGCAACAGTCACTACCACATCATTTGCTACCACCGTGGCCACTTTGAGTAGTACAAGCATGACCACTACGTCTACAAAGATTGGCACTCTATCCACTAGCACCAGGGCGCCTTCCCCAGGCATGGAAACAAGCTGATGAAATGTTAGTGTGTGGAACTGTCATTGCTTGTGTATTGTTATATGCTCAGTACAAATTAAATTATAGATAAAAATGTAATTATTGTGTAAATGTAGAATATGAAATATTATTGCATTTATACACTGGTGGTGGCAGCTTGTTAAATTTCAGAGTGCTATGTAGTAGCTGTTGTCTGCTAAATTTGTCTGGATGTTAATCTTCTTTTCACAGTTTTTAAAACAATTGTTGGTTGCACAATCACACCTTGTCATGTTTTTTGGCAATACGTGTTATGAATGCAATAAAATTGTTATTGTTGAAATATTTTGTCTTTACTTGCAACAGGGCACAAAGCTCACTAGGACTTGGTCTACATACTGTTGAATTACCACACATCAGATTTGGTGGAAAAGTTACTTACAATGATTACTTCACATCTTTGATTAACTGATGCATTACTGGTGTCACCAGATCTTCAAAACTTTAGCATCTTATAAGGAAAATCTCTTATTATGCTTGAAACTTAACTGCAAGAAGGGTACTTGCAACATCAAAAGGGGATGCATTTGTAAAATGCATCTAAATGTTAAAGCCTCCAACCTCTGAGGTGAGGGTTCAAATTCAGGGTGGGAGTTACCTGTTTGCTTGGTCATGGTCTCGGAGCTCTGATATCAGTGCAAGGACTTGACCAACTGTATGTACTGGTTCCCTCTGCCTTAACAACAACCTTTCATGATATGACCTCTAGACAGATGGGGATCTTGCAGCAACAATAAGATAATATAGTCTAATAGCATGTACACTTTCATAGCACTAAATCTCATCATTTGAAAGACTCTATTGGGACCAACTGCTCCAAAACAAGGTGCATTATTATAAATCCAATGCCATAACCAGGCCATAAGCCAGAGGTGAAGGTGTTGCCAGGGAGGCCAGGTCCCATAGTAAGAAATGATTAAATGCCACAGTGCTATGTATTGGCTGTTTCTGTTAATATGTCTGGGTGTTAATCTTCTTTTCATAGTTTTTAAAACAATTGTTGGTTGCACAATCACACCTTGTCATGTTTTTTGGCAATATGTGTTATGAATGCAATAAAATTGTTATTGTTGAAATATTTTGTCTTTACTGACCACAGGGCACAAAGCTCACTAGGACTTGGTCTACATACTGTTGAACTACCACACATCAGATTTGGTGGAAAAGGTACTTACAAATTTACAATGATTACTTCACATCTTTGATTAACTGATGCATTACTGGTGTCACCAGATCTTCAAAAATTTAGCATCTTTTAGGAAAGTCTCTTATTATGCTTGAAACTTAACTGCAAGAAGGGTACTTGCAACTTCAAAAGAGGATGCATTTGTAAAATGCATCTAAATGTTAAAGCCTCCAACCTCTGAGGCGAGGGTTCAAATTCAGGGTGGGCGTTACCTGTTTGCTTGGTCATGGTCTCAGAGCTCTGATATCAGTGCAAGGACTTGACCAACTGTATGTACTGGTTCCCTCTGCCTTAACAACAACCTTTCATGATATGACCTCTAAACAGATGGGATCTTGCAGCAACAATAGGATAATATAGTCTAATAGCATATACACTTTCATAGCACTAAATCTCATCATTTGAAAGACTCTATTGGGACCAACTGCTCCAAAACAAGGTGCATTATAGGTGAAGGTGTTGCCAGGGAGGCCAGGTCCCATAGTAAGAAATGATTTACCACATGGCTTAGTTATGTGGAAAAGTGGGCAGTTACTTTTTTTTAATTAACACAATTATCAGCATGCCTAAGAAGACATGGTGACAATGTGCAAGAAATAAAACAACAACATAAACATCAGAATAATTATTTAAAAGCACAATTATTATTTCAAAGAAGTGCCAAATGTGTGACCTCTCACACACATACACAGGTATATAATTAAAGAGAGATATATAAGTTAGGACAAATATGCAGCCATAAATATATAGTTAGTCACCGACTTTTACCAATTCCATAATAAATAAGAGAACTTGGAGAGCGCAAACCTCCACCAAGGACACATATCCTGAAAATTTCATCCAAATCCGTCCATAACTTTTTGAGTTATCTGTCTTTAAAAATTACATTTCATGAATCCAGAAGATCCAGATAGTGATCCGGATCACTCCCAAAATTGAAACATTTCTTCATTTTACCTTTTAGACATATCCTGAAAATTTCATCACAATCCGTCTATAAGTTTTTGAGTTATCTTGTTCACAAACAAGCTGACAAACAAACTCACAAACCCACAAACAAACCCGGATGAAAATATAACCTCCTTGGCGGAGATGATAACAAATTCTCAGTCATTGCCCACAAATCCCATAAAAGAACACATCAGAACACTAGACCATTTAGTTCCACCATGGCACAGCACCAATGTCATTACAGTATAACTTCATCAAGTATCTCCGGGGCTTGGCCCTTTTCTTTCTTATAATGTTGGTCCTCTCGATCCAGCATGGGAGCCTGCATATCTGGACAGCGGTCTCTGATGCTGTTATGTAGCACACAACATGTACTGGTGATTAGACTGGCAATCTCTGAGCTGGTATTCACAAAGAATCTAAAACTCAACCTCAAACTCAGTCTCAAACTCAAAGTCAGTCACAGTATTAAACTCAAACTCAGTCCTACATAAGTATATACTCAAAGTTAGTATTCTCAAGTGAAATCCTACCCCAGTAGTAT
Organism: Sabellastarte sp. h YS-2021; assembly: GCA_964017235.1. NCBI lineage: Eukaryota > Metazoa > Annelida > Polychaeta > Sabellida > Sabellidae > Sabellastarte > Sabellastarte sp. h YS-2021. Next base: position 148,507,150 of record OZ024928.1, read on the forward strand.
ATGCTCAAACTTAAATTAGAAATATGGTCAACCAAATTATTACAGCCATAATCTTAAGAACTTAAGACTTCTTAAAGGCAAACTTAAATGATCCATTAATATATCAAGAATAAATGATTTAAGCCCTGAGTTTAAGTATATACTTACTTGAGAATATGTATTATATTTGAGTTTGAGTTTAAACTCAAATTTGAGTTTGAGTATAAGCTCAAATTTAGGGTTTAAATCCTTAATTATAGGGATTATATTTGAGTTTGAGTCTGAGACTGAGATTTTTTTGTGAAATGTCTTAGCTTGACAGACCTCCCGGACCACTTCAGATATGGTGTTTGGTGCTAGCCTAAAGCCCCACTGGAGGTCGGTGAACATGTTGCCTGAAGCAAGATACCACAAAGTTACAGCCAACATCAGACCCGGTTCCAACTGTGCCCCTGGACAGCTGGGTGCCCTGTAGTTGTTAGTGATTTGTTGCAAGATTAGTTGGTATAACTCTGGAGCACATCTGGTGAAACTCCTGTAGGACCTTGGATCATTTCTCTATAAATCTAACAGGACGTTTCCATACAGTCCAAACCCGGGTCTTTCAAGTATCCAACCCTTGTCCAGATTCTTCTCCTATGTCTCCTTCTGTTTCTGGCACCTGCAGATTGCATCCACAGCCACCACAAAAACTGAGGGTCATTCAGTGAAGCCAGGACGATGGCATTGGCCTGAAGAAATTGTTATGCTCTAACAACGGAGAGGAAGGGGCAAACAAAGAGGTGGCCACATGGTGGTTCACCACGATATATGTGAGGTGAAGCAATGAGAAGCAAGTTACAGCTATGTACCTAAAAGCCGCAATAAGTAATTCAAAATGGGGAGACAGGTCGATGAGTAGAGAGAAGAGTAACAATGTGAAGTAAGAGTTATCCAGACATAGATTAAAATGAAGCAACGGATTACAATGTATTGGGACGGTGTCTTTTTCCCGCCATTTTACAAGACCAATGGTCACAGAACTGTAGAAATGGAGAGACAGGTGAAGTGACAGGAGCCTATGTCAATGGTAGAAAATGTGAGACAAGGGGATGAAAAGGCAAAGAATTTAAAGTGAAGTCTGACAATGTACCACAAACGTAAAGAAACGGCTTGTGATGTGCCATTTGCAAGGGGGGGACAGAGATGTTGATCCACGTCTTCGACGTATTGGAACGGTCTCCCAACAGCAGTCAGGGTGAAGCAAAATTGGTCAACGGATGAAAAATTAATAGGCTTGGAATGACGGCTTTGACACATGGTTCCCAAATTGAAGACAAATGCCATGGAGTATACAAATGGTGTGTGACATGGTGTAGTAGAGACACTTAGAGACCACTTTATGTCACTTAAAGTGACGGACAGCAAAATATAGTGACGGAGTGTAAATGCAGAGAAATGAACAGCAATGGTAGCTTCTGTAATGGTGAGCAAAGTTTCCAAATAGATTACAACGGCTAGCAACGGTGCCTTTCACAGGATACAAAGTTGGTCCACAAACATCAATGGTTACAACGGTAACAGACTTAGGATGACATGTAGCATGAATGGTTGTCAAAATAAGGCAATATTTAGGGACAGATACAGACGGGGAATGACGGGATGAAAATTTGACGGGAACCTACTTACTATAGTGCAGTTACACTTGCAGGAAAGGCCAAAGACATGTAGACATGTACTTATGTTTATATATCCCGTAAGTCAATAATATTATTATGACTGCATATTCTTGAAAATCATATTTTACAAACCGCAGCACTTAAAATTTCAAGTAAACGCTAAACTAAGGCCGTTGAGGGCGTTATGACTTCTACCAGCCAATCTTTGACACTTTGGAGTGTTCATACGTGTTTATGTGAAATAAGCAGTCATTATGTGCTCTTAAACGTATTGTGGAATTGCTTTTGAAACACAGTCGACTATCAGTGAGGTTTGTTGCAAGTCTAGAAGAATTCTTGCTTTCGGGAAAAAATCATAATAAATTATTTAGATCTATACAAAGCCAAATACCAATTAACTTTGATAAAATTACATTTTATTCGCATGAACGGAAACCCACAGTACTCCAGCAAATCAAAACAGACGTGTGGTTACACTAAGTGTAACATGACTCCCTTGAGTCATCGTAGATACAAATCATGTTCCACATACCAAAGTTTCACGCCAGAAAGTAAAACAGTACAGTTCTAAACTTGCCCAAAGCCAGATTGGCACAACATCAGTCTGCTTTTTGTGTGTTTTTAGCATCCACCACTGCACTAGTGTAATGCGGATTACTTGTGTTTACTGGAAAAAACTAGAAGTCTTGAGGAAACATTAGTTCTTGGTTAGTTTGTGCCTGTTTTCTTGATGGATAAATTTGTGTTTACAAGAGGCAAAATATATTGGCATTATTTCAACCCACAGACAAGGTAGAGATGTTAAATTCTTTACAGATCCGTCTTAAAAATAGAGGATCTATGATATATATTAAGTTACTTTGTGTGACATAATGATGGAAAAATGCTATTGAAACAAAGCATGTAAACATACAAGTATTTGCCTGTTCTTTTTAGAATGACTAATGGAAGTTTGTTTTTGTTGAAACTCTGTAGTTTATGCTAACAAAACATATGTAGCATATTTCACGCCTCTCTTTTGTGATAAACGGCCCAACAGTGTACAAAACATAACCTTGGCTAGTTGGGGTTCATCTTTTCTGCAGGTATGTGTGAATTAAATATTTTGTTTGTAGAATAGATAATTGTGAATGTACATATTTTCATCTTACACAGAGCCTTACAAATTTTGTTTGTGCATTTATCATAAATTGGGCTTGTGTCCTTATTTATAAGTCAAATACTCAATACCACATAGCCCTGACATATATATATATAATGAACAACATAAAATAATTGTAAAATAACAGTTTATAAATATGTTCACTCGTAGATCTAATTTGCAGTGTAACCTTGGGCTTTTCATTTCAGATTCCCTTCTTTGATGTTTTAAGTTTGAACTCGGGTGCATGTAAAATATTGACATGGATGCCTGTTTATTTTCTCAAATACATGACATACCTTACACACATGTACATGTATATTATGTACCATAAATATACTGTTTCACTACTGTAATCGTTTTTCAAGATTTAGAGAATCCTCTCTACCCATCGAGCATTAACAAGGGTGAAATATAATCTTTCATTCGGATACAGACAGGCGTTATGGGTTGTTATTTCACCATTTGATAAAGTTTACAACATATTAATTTCTGAGTGTTATTGAGATATACAGTTGATTACATTGTGGTGTATGGCATTCCACACACAAATGTTTGAAATGAGGTCTTTCCCTTATATGTCATGATTTGTTTAACTATTTGTTAAATACAAATATACCAGTATATAGAAATGTACTGTGGTTTATCTTTGAGGTAAGATATGCGTGAATGTTAAAATAAAAGTGTGATGGCCATCATAAAATAATTGTAAATTGGGAAATGATTTGAAAGTATTAGGACATGGATAACATATCTTCTTGAAGGGTGAGTAGAAATATTTATGTACATTGCATAAATTACATTAGAAATGTATACTTTTGATAACAATTTAAAATTACAGGGCTTGTTTTTGATTATCTCATACCTTGGTCTTGCGAGCATACCCAGTAAATTTCACCACTGTCTATTTTAGCACATAAAAACAAAATGTACAAAGTGTACTGGAAAACTTGCCAGGTCCACCAGACCCGCAAAGGGAAATTTTGTACAATTCCAGAGCAAAATGATGCCAGTCCGTATTTATTGTGGGTTAAACAATATTGAGTTTCAACATTGACCAAGTGGCAAATGCTAAAGAGTAAATGATAGTTTTAAAGTGGCAAGACGGTAAAAATCTAGTTTGTGTATCAAGAAACGTATATAACAGAGTCAAGCAGACTGTCTGGGACTCTACATTTTTTGGAAACAGATGCCCAAATACCCTTAATCGGGAGCCTTAGTCATGTGGTGGAACAGGGGAATAAGGCTCTCAATGGGGGTATTTTGGGGATCTGTTTTCTGAAAATGTAGAGGCCCAGATAGTCTGCTTGGATCTGTTGGGGTCTGTTTAAAATCAAATATGTTTGATATTTTTCACGACTGTAACCGATCCTTTCTTGCCCCAACCCACAAATATTCCAGTCTCAGACTTCCTGAGATTTTCGCAGACCCAGGTCTTAATGCCAGGTCGGCTTTGTTATATTCCCAGGAGGTCTGGACTTCATCCCAGATCTATCCCTGAGCCCCCATGCAAAAGGAAAAAAAGTCTGAGCTGTCTGAGGAAATCTGTTATTAGTCCCAAAAACCCTTAATCGGGAGCCTTAGTCATGTGGTGGAACAGGGGAATAAGGCTCTCAATTGGGGTATTTTGGGGATCTGTTTTCTGAAAATGTAGAGGCCCAGATAGTCTGCTTGAGTCTGCTTAGATCTGTTGGGGTCTGTTTAAAATCAAATATGTTTGATATTTTTCACGACTGTAACCGATCCTTTTTTACCCCAACCCACAAATATTCCAGTCTCAGACTTCCTGAGATTTTCGCAGACCCAGGTCTTAATGCCAGGTCGGCTTTGTTATATTCCCAGGAGGTCTGGACTTCATCGCAGATCTATCCCTGAGCCCCCATCCAAAAGAGAAAAAAGAGAAAAAAGAGGAAATCTGTTATTACTCCCAGAAAGCCTAAGGAAGTCTCAGACCAGTCTGAGACCCAGTCAGTATGTCCCAGACAAGATCGGTGTTGAATCCTATCATAACCCTGGTTTAATCGCCTCTTAGTCGGGGACTATCGTGAGTTGTCCGAGGAGGTCTGAGACTTCCTGGGGATGATCTGACTCTCACCCACTTTCACTGACTCTCAAGGGTTAAGGGTCCCAGGATGAATCGGGGCTTAATCCTTTGGTGGAACAGGGGCATTAGGCATTACTTAGCACTATGTCTAACCTTGCTAAAGGCTTGAGTTTCTTTGTAATGAGGAAAACTTTCAGTTTAAATTTCAGTTTGTACAAAGTGCTCTTACACATTCTGGCTTTTACAGCAACATACTGCTCAGGTAGAGTCTAATGAGCTTATATCTCCCCACATGTATGAATGCCTTATGAATATCAAATACATGGACATATTTTAACAGGTGCCTGTACATGTTTGACAAAAGATATCGAATACATTTTAACCTTAAGCCAGGCTACCTTTGGTCCTGCTTTTCCAAACAACCAAAGAGGGGGCAATGAGAAATAAATAAAACTAGAGCCAACATTCACACCTAATGTCCTGAATACATGTTCAACCAAAAAGTATTATAATTTCTGGAACATTGTTTATTAAGTATACCATTTGAAACTTATGCAACTTGTTAAGCAAATGTCATGATGTTGGTTTGCTGGTCACTTACTTGTTTATCTGTTGTTGGTGTACGCCCTTTAGTGTATGTCCTTCGTGTTTATCAATGTAAAGTGTTATGCACTGTACTATTAATGTGAACAATAAAAATAGTACTATTAAACAACACTATTAACAACAACAATACTATTAAATAATAACAATAATAATTTCTGAAACATATAAATATTGGTAGCAACATGCTCTATCTGTACAAAAGTGTAATACTTTCTTCAGATAGGGAAACAGTTGACCTAACACTTTAGGAAACTGGCCTAAAAAATCTTGATGAATTTATGAACACATTCCATTTTCATTTTTCCTTGGTATTAACATAATATCTAAGTACATTTTTTTTTGTATTCAGAGAACCTAAATGTGTGCACCTGTTTTCTTTGAAAAGCCCAGTTTTTCTCACCCGCCTGTTTCAATGATAAGGGAAATTTTTTCCTCAAGACAGAGTAAATGTATAACAATGGAAAAACTAACATGGCGGCATGTGTCTTATCTCTTATCACAGCAGATAAAAACAAGGGGGATATTTGAGGCAAATTTCCTATTGTTGATTGTAATATTAAATAAATGTTTATTTTATACTTTTCTTGTTTATCCGGTATTTTGTATTGTTTTCCCTTTTATGGGGCAACATAACCTCCAGCATTTAAGAATATTCATGTCTACGTATATTAAGTACATATGAATCGGGAGGTAAAATTCCATACTGTTATTGTATGCATTTTATTATGGAATTAACAAAATTTAAATTAATTTCTTTGTCATTTATTTCCAATATAGTGCACAGTATACATAGTATACATTAGATGTGCAATAGAATTGCATGTTGTTTGAATGTGATTGGAGTTGTATCACAGTTATTATCTGAGTAACTTTGCTATTACAAATGTCACGGCTAAAAGTTGGGATTGCAGTACATCATGGTTGTGTAGCATAAGGAAACTGCATAAAATAAAAAAAGAAACATAAGATATTTTGTCATATATTTATCACAACAAATTGTTGTCATAACTTTCTTACATATACGAAGGACAACTCTCTGGGACTTTCCATGTTCCCCCCTTTTGGTGCACGTTGAAAATTTCCGGATTGAAAATCCCCAGATATTTGCAAACCCATAGAAAATCCCCAGATGGGGCTTACAAAATACTTTCCAAAGATCATGTGATCATCTTAAAAAAACTTATGTATTATGTCATCCAGTATTTTTAGAGAAAAAATATTTTACAATCTTTTTTACGTGATCTACAGCAGATATGCTGTCCACATGTATGTTTACGTAGATTACAGTTTGTAGTTGTTTATTGGGTGGCGAGTAAACAGATTGGACAGAGATAAACAAAGTGGCCTTACTGTAGGAGTAAATTAGAAGCTAGCATGAGCAAGGCATACTACTCAGAGTTAGAAGTCATAGTCAAAAGTTACGATCCTTACAACAGTTACAGTTTTCATTATTAGCAAACCAGACCAATTAGTAATACTATGGATATGATGGGCCAAAGATATACTTTTGTTTTGACGAAGGCTCTCAGAGAAAGAAGTTAACTAAGAGATCTCACAGGTAAAATGTAAGCTTAGATAAGTGTTGTTCTAATTTTGAGGTTGAATATTACTTTATTTACTTACCACTGCTTGGGTGCAATACCTAGTGCAAGTCTGCCTACTTGGGTCAATTGTGTGAATTCATAGCCAAATATGGTCGACCATCTATACTAATGGATTGCAGTGATATTTACATTCTATTGTCAATGCTACTTGTATCTGTCATTACTACACTTTGAAGAGAAGAATAGATTTTGTAACCATAATTTTGTTACCACACATTCTTCAAATGGACTTGATTCAGTCATTTATTTTACTCTTATAGTTCGCCTCTACCAGACTACTACATTACTAAAGTTATTTGCTTGTGTTTTGCCAGGTGGTCTTTTTTGCTGCAGATGGGAGAAAATCAAGGGAGGGAGCAGTTTATCAACAACTACTGAAGTCAGGCTATTTCTCTCCCAGATCCAGCAGCCAAAAACACAGCTGTATACCCCACTGGGTATTGGGCAATGACTAAAGCAGGCTACTGGGTCAAGAATACAATGTTATTATATTAGGTGAGAATATATTATATTGCATGAGCCTCCAGTTTTTTCATCTAACTAAATATATACTACCTTCCCAACACTTATGGTTATAGGAAAATTTATGAACTCCCTATTTTTCTTTTACTATTGTTTTAAGTATGGCGGGACTATTTCTCTTTGACAATACCAGATAAACTCTTCCAAACTGTTAAAACTTTTTTTAAATAAGAAATTTGAGCTTTACCATATATGAATAGAAATATATTAAATGATCATGAATTGTGTACTGTACATTATTATTTCTCAAGCAATAATTGTGGAAAACTAAAATTTATTTTGGTGACATGATAAGCATGAATATTTCCAAAAAGTGATAACCATAGGAAAAATGTCAAAATCCAAAAATCCTTTTGTAAAAGCTTGTAATATTGAAACTTTACCAACCCAGTTAAAATAGCTTAATCCTGATTACGCCTGATACAAGACTAACATTATTGAGCATCCTTTTACTCACCACTGAAAGATTCTTACATTGTTTATCTACCATTGTGTATACACATACACACCAAATATTTTTATCAGATACTAAGAGCATGTTGATGTCTTTAGTTGATATTATTGCAATTGGGATACATATTTGTCTGTTGCCTCAGCAATTATATCGCGGGAGCAAAAGGTAGGCAGTATTTTCATGGTCTATTAATTCTGTAATCAGGGGTGCATGGTACCTTGATTTTCTAAATGGTACCAGATGTTTATTTGATTTTTTTCACAAGTTTATTCATTCACCTGGATCTTGTGTGATTCCGACAAGAAATATACCAAGTATTTGGGGGAAAGTATATATTACTTGAACAAATGGTTGAAAAAAGAATTATGCATTTAATCTTGGAAATTAAAGTAAGTCAAGTCCAACACAGGATATTTGTTGTTGCTGGACTTAAAGTTTATGTTGCTTAATTTTACAAAGGAGATATATATATTTTTTTCTAATTTATACAGATTATCTGCAAGTTCAAGTCTTGCAGTACTGATAATATTAGCATTGTTGATAACAGGCAGGGAAAATGGCAAAATTAATCTTGTTGATAACTGTACTTAAAAACTTTTGTTGTTCTTGATTCAGGATACAGTGAGCCACCTGTTTAAGTTTCTGTTCAATCTCTGACATTTGTTAATGTTACTTTGGATTTGTTGATTGACAAATCTGAAATAATGTAATTTGTGACTGGTAGAGATAATTTTTGCAGAAGTTTGCAACGTTTTATAAATACAATGGGTTCACTGGCATGTCAGTAATCTTTATCGTGCATTTAGGGATTTTCTGGATAAATTAGTGTTTAATTTCTTTGTGTCCTGGTTCTGTCACATTTTTTTTGTGGCGTTAATTGACAAAATATTAAATATACACTACAATAAAAATGTACATTGAGCAAACGTGAATTTGTGTTGGGGTCAAAGAGAGTATGATTCATTTACAGTTTGACTCAAGTTTTGTTATGGACTTGTTTTGGCAATGTTTTTCATTAGTTTCCTTACTGTTTTTTTTCAAACTTTTAGTGAATGTGCTTTTTCAAATTTCTGTCCAGATATAAAATCTTTATTTGTATTACAAACTTTCTCTAAGTTGCCACTGTGGCCTAGCGGGTAACACACTTGTCTAGGAACTCAGAGGACGTGGGTTCAAACCCACTTACAGGCAGATACATAGTGGCTCGGATGACCACTTAAAATGGCTGTCTTCTGTCATTGGGTCCTATCCCCAGTGGCAAGCTAAAGAACCTCAAGGATGTTGATAAATGGTCATCCTCGAGCTTCTATCTTCCAGTTAGGGGAATGTGAGTTACTTGTGAGTTGGGACTGTACCTGTGCAGTTAGATGGGTTAAATAGCGCTTTGAGTCCTGTAGTATATGTAGATATTGCACGGAGTATAAAAATAAATATACAAATACACAATACACAAAAATACGCAAATAGTTTGATGTTTTAAAACGAAAAATTTGATTTACGAAAATTACTGGCATTTAAACATGATATAGAAGTTATGTTATATCTTTGCATACTTACTTGAAAAGTATTTCAGTATTTATGATAAATCTGAAATTTTGTCCTATTTTTTAGCAATGGGAGGCTGTACCTCATCTGTAGTGAAACTTCCCAGTGACAAGAAGTTCAGAAGAGCCATTAAGTTGTATGAAGTGGATGAAGTCTACTCCCTCACCAACCTCTTCAACAGGAACAAATGCTTTGAGAATGGAGAAAGTCCTCTAACTTTGGCTGCACAAGAAGGACATGAAGCCATAGTCGAAGTCCTGGTTACAAATGGAGCGGATGTCAATAAACTTGATAGAAATGGCCGGGGTGCACTACATCTAGCTACACATTTAAATGATGAACAGACAGTAGATATCCTACTGAAGAGCAATGCAGATCCATGTAAACTTGATGAATACCACAGTACAACACCACTGCATATTGCCTGTGAGAGGGGATTTCATAGGATAGCCGAGAGGTTGTTAGAAGCTGGAGCAAATGTGAATGACTGCGGAGCTGGTCTGCCACCTCTGATCTTTGCAATTACAAACAGACATCAGCAATGCTTGGAAGTTTTGCTCAAACACAAGGCTGATGTAAATGTAACAGACAGCAGAGGGAACACAGCTCTTCATATTGCAGTATCAAATAGTGATGCAACTTCAGTAAATCTGCTTCTAGATTATGGTGCTGACCCTTTTGCGAAAACTCGTGATGATGACACACTAGTAGTTTTAGCTACCTTGGTTGGCAGTGTTGGTGTTTTGGAGGCTCTTTTGAACCATAATTGTGATGTAAATGATCATAAGACAGATGAGCCCCCACCTTTGGTGGCAGCAGTGGCTAGAGGCAGTCCTGAACTGGTGGATACCTTGATCGCGTTTGATGCTAATGTCAATACTAATGACAAACGTCACCAGAGTGTCCTTCAAATTGCCTGTATGGGAATTGCAGATGTTGGAAAAGACACTCACTATGCACACTATTTTTCAAATGTTTACCGAATGTTCTCCAAGTATGATCCAGAACAGATTTATCCAGAGAGCAGTTGTAAGTGTGCCATGAGCTTAGTCCAAGCTGGAGCAGATGTGACAAGAGTATGGGGTCGTTTTGTTCAAGTGTTTCCAGATCCAAATAGTGTTAGCTTCGAGCAATTGGTGCTGTGTGAGGTTCTTATACAAGCTTATGGCTTTCATCAGCTCTCTCCAGTGAAGATCAGACTGTTCATCAAGAAAGTCATTGAGGCTAAAGAGTACAGTCTATTGAAGCTGCTGTTTTCCTCTGGAGTGAATCCTTCGAAGGATGACTTAGGTATCCTTGTTACTGCTCCTGAAGAAGATACAAGGGATACCTTTGTGTGGGTTAAAAAACTTCTAAACAGCCCAAGGCAGCTGAAGGACATCTGCAGGCAAAGGATCCGAAAGCTGTTGTCATGGAATGTGTTATATCTGGTGGAACAACTACCTCTTCCCACTGAAGCCAAAGAATACATCTGTATTATGGACACTGAACATTACAGTGTCGTCCATGGCGATTCATAGCATTGTTACTATTACAGAATATTTTTTGTTTGTTTTACATATGTATATACCAAAATGATAATGTATGTGCATTTTGTGTACAGTAACAATGTACTAATATCATGTTGGATGTCACCAAAGAATTTTAGTTTGCAGCGTCTTACAATTTGCTTGAGGTTTTTACTTATATGGCAGCTCATTTTTACCCCTATAGGATACTCAAGAGAAAATGAGTATATTATAAAATGAAAGAAAAGTTGTGATTTTGAGCTCATTTCACATGTAAAAGGCACCCAAGTGGTGAGAAAAATGGTCTATTTTATCTTAGAAAATTGTGAACTTCTATGAAATGATGGCCGATACATATTTATTTTTCTATTCTGCAGGGTATCCAGGAGTGTTGGGAAACATGAAAAAATTTTGGTGCGGATGTTTTAAGTTCCATCATATAACCTACTAGTTTTAGCTGTTTACTGGATATGTTGGCTGACAACACACTGCCATGTTTGCACTCCATTCCATTCTGTATTGTTAACTCTATCTATGAAAGTACATGTTTTTCAATATTTGTCTTTCCGTCCACTTTGAGGGGACAATGGGATAAAGTGAAAAGTCAATTTTAATCAAATTTCTGTGATGAAATTCTTCAATAACTCTAATATTGTTAATACCAGTGCCACTGATAAGCATCATCGGTGTCTTTTAAACTGCCTACATTAAATTTGCTGATGTTGAGAGAGAAGATGATTAAATTTTGATCATGATGTAAAATAAAATGTTCAAAAAAATTATGGCATGTAGGAACCAATGGCGATATAATATGAAACAATGGAAAAATTGGAATTTTATATGATATATCTTGTCTCTGTAGTTTCAGACAGCCTTCCAATACACTGGATAGCTGAGTTTTTTTCTGGACCCAACTAGTTAATTTGTTTGTTGCACTATAGAATCTGAAGTTTGTGGAGATTCAGCACTGTAAAAGTCACATCAGATTATCCCATGGGATATATATATATAACATATTTTTGGGGTGCATTTGTGTGTATGACTGTCTGATTATAGTCTGTGTTCCAGATGACTCCAAAAGTAATGAACAGGTCTTTCTGGATCATATTCTAGATCCAAAAGTTCTAAATTTTCAATGTATTTTCAATGACTTTGGCTTTCTGGTGGTCATTACTCTAAAAGTAAAGAGCATATCTTAATGAGTTTTTCTATGTGGGTAGAGCCTGTCAAAAAGAAGAAGTACTTATATTTTGGGAAAGATTTTGATTATATTCTGGATACAAAAAATATTCCAAACTACTATGCATTCTAGTTAGTCATGAATTAAGTCCCTGGAAATCTGATGTTAAACAGGTTATTTTCATTTTGAAGTCAGGTTTTTTAAAGTGCCAAATTGCACCTAAACATTACCCAAAGCAATATGACAATAGTTTGTGTGAACTTCTGTGAGTTACATATAATGCAAACACTAATTAGAAAGTTAAAAACTCTTAATATTTTTGCATAAATTTATTTAATAAGGCTATGAATCTTTATGGGTGTTTTATCCATCTATTCTTTGGGTATGTAATTTTAATTAGAAATGGAGTTTCATCAAGCTTTTCATATCTTGTAAATATTTTTACACTTCATGTTGAACGCATGCCAGTTCTGTGCTGTGTGTTTCTTTTTTCATTTCTTTGTGTGTCATCAACATTTTACATTGGTAAGGTTACACCTTTCCTTTACAGTCCCATGTATGTGTATTTGCTTTCCCCTTGACAGCCTTGGCCTCACGGGTCTGATGAGAGACCTCATTTCTGGGTACTAAATGTAGAAGAACAAGCCACTCTGTATATCCATCTTACCCCCCACCCCTGTAGCATGGATATATTGATAGCTTGTGAGAGGTTGTAACAGCTATTTCAAACATTTGAAAAAAGCAGTTCCGAATGCAAATTGCTCTTGTGTTAGATAGCATCAAAGCTGTCCAAGTCCAATGACAATCCAATTAAGTGTGTCCTACAAAACAGACTGAACCGTAACTGAACATAACCAAAAGTACATGGGCCTATAGCATAGACAGGTGTGACCTAGGTTTAACCAATATATATCTAAATGAAACTCACAGGTTATATTTATTCAGCATTTAAGACAAGGTTAGTCATGATTATGTTGTGTTTTTAAAAAGTCACTGTTTTCACAGATTTTTAATATAGATTTAACACATGATTTTACTGTTGCAAATTTATGCAATATGCCTTTAACAAGACAAGCTTAACTGATTAGATGATCAAGCACGTTATGACCTCTATTATACAGATGACTGCCTGAAAAATGTGGTCACAAATTAACCTCTTCACAGACACAATAACAAGCACCAATATTTTACAACACAAGTTCATTAAATACAGCATTTATATCAATTAATGAGAGGTAGCCCTGGCACCAGTAAAATAGTACATCAAGTAACTTATATACTGTATGACATTGCCAGACATCATCTTGCATGCTGAAATCAACTTTTGAATATCAAACCTACCAGTGTGTGATTTTGTGGAGTCGATGTAAAGGGGTTAATCCTCCCGGAATTTGAAATAGAAGTAAGAATTGCAAGTGAAAATTAAACGGCAAGGAGGTGGAAATTACTATGGCTTATCTTAAAGCACAACAAAGTCACTTGGGATGCCATCAGCTTGCCATTGAGTCCTATAATGATAAGTGCAATAAAAATGCTGGACATAAAGTGGGACTCATTTTTCAGGCATCCCTGTTTTACACACCCAAGAATCTGTACATTGTTTTTTTTTGCCAGGTTAGTATTTTCATTTTCTTGTAAATTGTTCAGATAATAGAGGTGTAATGCGTAGTTAAAACAGACAAGTCTCATGTGTACTCACTGTGACATTTCAATTCACTCACAATTCTAACAAGTCATTACTAAACCCTAGACTTAGTTTTTTGTCCCATCACCAATTACTATTGAAAAACTGATGGTACGCAATGGCGAATGACAGTTTTCCAGTACACATGTACTTGTTTTCAGTGTAAATCATGAATGTTTTTTTGTACACTTATAACAACAAATATAAACTATTACTTTTGATTCTTTGAGGAACATATATATGTGCCGTTCACTAATATTTAATGCCTATCCAGCTGGTAAGAATAAATTTCAACACAGTTTTTGATGTGCATCTTCAGTATTATCAATAGCATTTGGTGATTCGACAGAAACTTAATCTCATGCTAAACCCCTGCTTTCACTTTTCCTTGAAGCAACAGTTTCAAACAATTGTTAAAGCTTCCAATCTGAGCCAGAATTCAGACTGGTTAATTACATCAGACTATGTTTATGAGTGTATTAACACTTATAGACTATTTCTAAATATATCATGAGTTTTCAAATGGAGTAGTGAGATCTGGGCCCATACTCACTAACATGATTGCATATACTCTTATTTTTGGAATTTTCTAGAATTCTGAAGAAAATAATAACAAATTCGATGCAACAGATGTGTAGAAAACAGCAATCGCTAGTATCAGTTGTTAGTCGCATTCTGTTAAAGCAAACTTTAATAATAATTTTGACAAATTCTTATTATTATAATTTTTTATTTTCCTAAATTTTTCTCAGACACCCCTAGTTTCTTAGGATAATCTCAGACAAAAGGAGCTCTAAGAATGAGAATGTAACAAAATGTGAATCAGAGTTTATTCTATGTAACATGGTTGTTATTTATTGCACTAGATGACTATAGAAGTTCATATAGAACTTTGTATTTTGAACAGTACTTGAACATTAGATTTTATTTTTATTTTGTACAGTTTAACACAATGCTTTTCTTTTTCTGTAGTGAAAAGTTAATTCATGTAGACATTTTTATTAAAACATGTTCTATCATATTAATATATATTTAAGTGAAAATATAGCATTATCTTGCATATGTCATACACAGTATTATTCATTAACATGTTAATTCAAATGAAATTGTAAAAAAGTAGCTAATTATATGATTAAGGCAGTCATTTTGATGTCCATTCTATCAGTACATTTTTTAATCATACCTTTACAATTCTTTACCATACTCAAGAGTTTATATGTTTTATCTCTATGTGTCTGTTAGAAGGATTACTTAATAATATATCTCATAGATTTCAATGAAATTTTGAGGTAAAAAGAACAAATAAGTAGAAAACAAAAGCAACGCCTTTTCGGCATCTGATTCCTGAATTCAGTATATGGATAATACTTCTTTTAACAATGACTGAGAGTAACATCTGCTGGTTTACGTTATTTTGACGGTCTGGACTCTACTCTCACCATAGATATTTTTGCTATTATTTGAACTAGGTGCTAATATGTTTACCTTGAATTTTTTTCAGTCTGTTAACTACCCATTGTAATATTTTATATAATGTAAGTGAAAAAACAGGGGATGGACTCATTCAAATCATGTCTGCACTAAACTTTCAAAGATGGTCAAATAATGAATAAGTATTTTTGGACAAATTCATTGTATCCACCGGAGGAATCTGGTGGATACTTTGGTTTTAGCATTCGCTACGCCTCCGCCGCCGCACGTAGAGAGATTTTCGACATTAACACTCTCAGAGGAAAACTACACAACCTAGGCTCACCAAATTTGCAGGATATCTTTATTGGGGGGTAAACTTCTCTGGGACTGAAATTAGCCTCATTCTGAAAAACAAGATGGCCGCTGCGGGCATTTCTTTGAAATTTATGTACCTTTTTCTACTGGCTGGTTCTCATAGGTAGAAGGTTGAATCTCTTCATAGGTGATATGTATAACAGATATACATCAAGGTCAAACAAGGATACCCAAACTTAAAAGTGCTTATAACTCACTTATTATTGTTCCTAGAGGTTTGCAATGTGAAACCAACTTATAGGAAATTATGGACTGGGAATCTTTTGATGTGGTCAGATTTGACCTTGGGCCCTTCCTTCAAGGTCAAACAAGGATACCCAAACTCAAAAGCACTTATAACTCACTATTGGTCCTAGAGGTTTGCAATGTGAAACAAACTTATATAGCATATCATGGGCTGGGAATCCTCTGATGTCAGATTTGACCATTTGCCCCTCCTTCAAGGTCATACGATGGTTCACTGGCTTCGGTGAGTTGTCTTTCCGGTGGATACAAATTTGCATTGGTTGTCCGATGCGTAGGTCTAGTTCTGTTTAAATTCAAGATGGTTGGTTCTAGATTCTGAGAAGTTATAATGTATTCAAAATCAAAGAATATGGTAAAATTTTATATTTCTAAACATAGGTTCTATTTTCTTTTCTTTGGCGGAACCAATAAAACTTTAAAATTGTTTATATCTCTTATTTCTATAGAAGTGCATACTGTGAAATTCCCCTCAATCCCACCAAAAGGGTAGGGGGAGTGAGGGTAATTAGAAATATACTGAACATTACTTGTAGTGAGCAAAGGTTAAAGGTGAAGTATTACTTCCCTTTAACCAGCTTATGTCATATAAGGACAGACTTTCATTGTATCCCACATGTTGCCATGACCTGGGTTCGAACCCATGACTACCCATGCACCTATACATGAATGCAAACTCCACAATATGTGGAAAGGGAGTGGTGAAGGGACAACTCTGCCATAAATGGCAGTAGATATAGAGCCGCAGTGAACCACTTTAACCACCTCTTGGAATGTTCAAAAACCAAATACTACAGTAACATGGTTAGGGAAAATGAGGATAACCCCAAAGCCTTGTAGAATTCCATAAAAAAAATCTTCAATAGATCACCGAAAATTGTACTCCCAGATAATACTACTATCATCAGTTTAACCAACACTTTTGGCAAATATTTTGCAGACAAAATTGCTATACTAAGGTCTGGATGATTGTCTATTGATGCGGATCCCCCTGTCCTAGGCCCCTACAAGAATAAATTTATTTTTTTCTGGACCATGCCAGAGGACAAATTCTTAAAATCATTAAGTCTACACCAAATAAATCATGTGACTTGGATAAAATCCAACATCTTTGGTCTTTGAGTGTATCAGTTTGACCCCTATTACAAATATTCTGAACCAGTTCCTACAGGAGGGCAATTTCCCATCCTATTTCAAGACTGCATATGTCACACCCTTGCTAAAAAGAGCTGGTCTGGACAGAAAAACTCTGTCCAACCTCAGATTCATCCCCAAACTTATAGAGAAAGCTGTGGCTAAGCAAATAAATGAGCACATTGCTCAGGAGGGTATATCTAATATTGATCTGTCTGTATATAGAACTTTTCACTCTACTGAAATGGCATTGCTAAAAATAGAAATTGACATTGCCACCTCAATGGATAAGGGTACTGCTGCTGGATTAGTCCTTCTGGACTTATGCGCAGCATTTGACACCATAGACCACTCAATCCTTTTTGACTGCCTTCAACATTGGTACGATATTGATAAAGTTGTGCTTAATTGGGTTCAGTCAGGCTTCAACTCAAGGAAACAGTGGATCAAAATAGATCAACATCTTTTAGATGCTTTTCAACTCCCTCATGGGGTTCCTCAGGGCTCAGTCTTGGGCCCACTCCTTTTTACCTTAAAAACAACACCTCTTAGTTCAGTCATATCTAAATTCAATGTTTCCCATCACTCATATGCAGATGATACACAAATTTACTTGGAACTTGACTCTAGGAACTTTGATTCTAGTACCACTGAACTGGCAAATTGCCTTGAGGCGATTCAGACATGGATGGGAAATAACAAACTTAAATTAAATCCTCACAAGACGGAACTGATTGGTGATGATCAAAGCAGAAGCTCCATGAATCCATCATTCCCAATAAATTTTCTTGGTAATATCATGAAGCAACTGAATCGGTCAAAAGCCTTGATATCATCCTGGATGCTGACAACTCAGTGCAAAGATACGTGGCTAGTCTATGTCACATATGTTACTACCATCTCCGGTGTAACGCCATATTTTGTATGCCTGCCATATTCTGTAACCCATTTTTGATCTTTTAGGGGATACAGAATGTGGCTGCTATATTTTGTATCCCAACAATAGGGAATTAAGGGGATCCAAAATATGGCAGCTACATTGTGTATCCTTATCATATTCTGTATCCCCTCAATTTGGAGGTGTAATGGGGGGGTTATAAATAGCAAACACAGCTGGAGAGGATTAAGTTGCCATTGTTTGGGATGGTTGTTGTCAGTCAAACAAATCAGTTGTCTCATTCTGACCAACTTTTGATTTAATTCACTCAAGAATGAATAGGTTTGAATTAAAGCAGAGTTATGTAAGAGTTATATAATTTCTGTCCCCCCTCCCTTCCCCGTTTTTGTGGCACAAGCTGGAGGGTCTCTGATGTGATCAAGCATAAAGGAAAAATTACATCAAACTGGTCTTTATCTTTGATGCAAATTTATTATTTGCTTTCTACCATTTATTTATTTTTACCTACTCATTTATTTATTCTTACCTATTTATTTATTGTATCCACCGGAGGCATCCGTTGGATACTTTGATTTAGCGTTATCTATACCACCGCCGCGTGTAGAGAGATTTTCGGCGATAACGCCCTCAGAGGAAAACTACACCAGCTAGGGTAACCAAATTTGCAGGATTTCTTCATTGGGGGGAAAAGGTTCTCTGAGACTGAAATTAGCCTCATTAAAAAAAAACAAGATGGCTGCCGCGGGCATTTCTTTGAAAATTATCTACAATTTTCTACTGGCTGTTTCTCATAAGTAGAAGGTTGAATCTTTTCATAGGTGATATGTATGACAGATATATATGTCCTCTACAACCTAGCAGACATTTGACCTTGAAGCTCTGAATTCAAGATCATCCACGGAGTGCCGAAGTAACCCACATAGCGGACTTTAAAAGTGCCTATATCTTGCTTCAAGGTCAAACGAGGATAGCTAAACTTAAACGTCCTTATAACTCGCTTATTATTGGTCCTAGAGGTTTGGGATGGTAAACCAACCTACGGGAAATCATGGGCTGGGAATCTTTTGGTGTGGTTGGATTTGACCTTGGGCCCCTTCTTCAAGGTCAAACGAGGATAGCCAAACTTAAAAGTGCTTATAACTCGCTTATTATTGGTCCTAGAGGTTTCGGATGGTAAACCGACATTAGGAAATCATGGGCTGGGAATCTTTTGGTGTGGTCAGATTTGACCTTGGGTTGCCCCTTCAAGGTCAAACGATAATAGCCAAACTTAAAAGTGCTTATAACTCCCTTATTATTGGTCCTAGAGGTTTCGGATGGTAAACTGACATATAGGAAATCATGGGCTGGGAATCTTTTGGTGTGGTCAGATTTGACCTTGGGTTGCCCCTTCAAGGTCAAACGATAATAGCCAAACTTAAAAGTGCTTATAACTCACTTATTATTGGTCCTAGAGGTTTTGGATGGTAAACCGACATATAGGAAATCATGGGCTGGGAATCTTTTGGTGTGGTCAGATTTGACCTTGGGTTGCCCCTTCAAGGTCAAACGATAATAGCCAAACTTAAAAGTGCTTATAACTCACTTATTATTGGTCCTAGAGGTTTCGGATGGTAAACCGACATATAGGAAATCATGGGCTGGGAATCTTTTGGTGTGGTCAGATTTGACCTTGGGTTGCCCCTTCAAGGTCAAACGATAATAGCCAAACTTAAAAGTGCTTATAACTCACTTATTATTGGTCCTAGAGGTTTCGGATGGTAAACTGACATATAGGAAATCATGGACTGGGAATCTTTTGGTGTGGTCAGATTTGACCTTGGGTTGCCCCTTCAAGGTCAAACGATAATAGCCAAACTTAAAAGTGCTTATAACTCACTTATTATTGGTCCTAGAGGTTTTGGATGGTAAACCGACATATAGGAAATCATGGGCTGGGAATCTTTTGGTGTGGTCAGATTTGACCTTGGGTTGCCCCTTCAAGGTCAAACGATAATAGCCAAACTTAAAAGTGCTTATAACTCACTTATTATTGGTCCTAGAGGTTTCGGATGGTAAACCGACATATAGGAAATCATGGGCTGGGAATCTTTTGGTGTGGTCAGATTTGACCTTGGGTTGCCCCTTCAAGGTCAAACGATAATAGCCAAACTTAAAAGTGCTTATAACTCACTTATTATTGGTCCTAGAGGTTTCGGATGGTAAACCGACATATAGGAAATCATGGGCTGGGAATCTTTTGGTGTGGTCAGATTTGACCTTGGGCCCCTCCTTCAAGGTCAAACAAGGATAGCCAAACTTAAAAGTGCTTATAACTCGCTTATTACTGGTCCTAGAGATTTGGGATGGTAAACCAACCTATAGGAAATCATGGACTGGGAATCTTCTGGTGTGGTCTTACTTGACCTTGGGTCCCCCCTTCAAGGTCAAACGATAATAGCCAAACTTAAAAGTGCTTATAACTCACTTATTATTGGTCCTAGAGGTTTCGGATGGTAAACCGACATATAGCAAATCATGGGCTGGGAATCTTTTGGGCCCCTCCTTCAAGGTCAAATGAGGATAGCCAAATTTAAAAGTGCTTATAACTCGCTTATTATTGGTGCTAGAGGTTTGGGATGGTAAACCAACCTATAGGAAATCATGGGCTGGGGATCTTGTGGTGTGCTGGGATATGACCTTGGGCCCTTCCTTCAAGGTCAAATGAGGATAGCCAAACTTAAAAGTGTTTATAACTTGCTTATTATTGGTCCTAGAGGTTGGGGATGGTAAACCAACCTAAAGGAAATCATGGGCTGGGAATCTTTTGGTGTGGTTGGATTTGACCTTGGGCCCCTTCTTCAAGGTCAAACGAGGATAGCCAAACTTAAAAGTGCTTATAACACGTTTATTATTGGTCCTAGAGGTTTCGGATGGTAAACCAACTTATAGGAATCATGGGCTGGGAATCTTCTGGTGTGGTTGGATTCGACCTTGGACCCCTCCTTCAAGGTCAAATGAGGATAGCCAAACTTAAAAGTGCTTATATCTCCCTTATTATTGGTCCTAGAGGTTTGGGATGGCAAACCATGGGCTGGGAATCTTGTGTTGTCATCAGATTTGACCTAGGGCCCCTCCTTCAAGGTCAAACGAGGATAGCCAAACTTAAAAGTGCTTATAACTCGCTTATTATTGGTCCTAGATGTTTGGGATGGTAAACCAACACATAGGAAATCATTGGCTGGGAATCTTGTTGTGTGGTCGGATTTGACCTTGGGCCCCTCCTTCAAGGTCAAATGATGGTTCACTGGCTTTGGTGAGTTGTCTTTCTGGTGGATACAAATTTGCATCAGGTCTCCGATGCGTAGGTCTAGATTATTTTTTCAGTGCCCAAAGTAGGTTATATAACCAATAGGAATACTACTGAGGTTGGGATTACTATTTTTATTCTATAATTAACAATACTAAGATAATATTTACATACAATGTTGAGATGATGAGGCCACATTAACATAAAATAGAACAATTAAAATAAGGTTACATGATGGTAAGTTAAGGTGGCCTTAGCCAAGGCCCCCGCCCAAGAGAGGTGACCTTAAGATATCAGTGTATAGGAGGAAAACGACCTTAAGGTTGGACCTTAAGGGAGTGAAATTTTTGAAGGTTTACAAAGGTCACCCTAGCTTGAGAGGGGGCAAAGGTCATTATATATGGTGAGCAAGTTACATGTTTGATACTGAGAGATACTGGTTGTAGTATATCAATCTAAGGGTTATTAAAGATACGAAAGTAAGTATACAAGCTACCCCAAACCCCAGTAGTGTAGAATTTAACTAGAGAGTAGGGATTGAAAAGTAGACGCAACCTTGTCAGTAACATTATGGTCTTGAGTGATATAAGACCATACACAGTTCGAGGACCAAGTCCCGTGACTTTGAATGTCTTGAAGTGGCACACTGGAATTAAATGCCAAAGTGGCACCACTTCTCCTAAATGAATGAAATGTAATTTTTGAGTTTTGTAACTGGAGGGACAGAAGAATAGAAGCCAATGCCCTTCTTAATCAGGAGTCTGTCAAGGGAACCCATTTCTGTTTGTACTTTATCTGGAATAAGGGATTGTTGTCACCAGCAGGGGTGATTAGCAATAAATTTTTAAGGGCAGCCACTGGACATAAAGGGGAATTAGTGAGGAGGGGAATTTTTAGCAACCGTACCTGATTTTTTGATTGAAGTGTTTTAGACCATTTAATGAGAATGTGAGCACCAGGGGAGTCAAAAAATAAGTCAGCTCTTGCTAGCTGCTCTAGAGGGTTGAATTTTTGAATGGAATGTGGAACTAGGTTGGAAATACGTAAGAAGGAGAAAAATGACAGAAGAAAAGCAGCTTTGAAAACCTGACCCATGTACATGGTGTCACACTTCGCTACTATAGCCTTAAGTGTGTGGACATCAATAACTGTCTTTAAGGAAATTTTCAAAGGGGCAGACAGAGTAAGGGATCTGGTAAAGTATTTGATTTGTGGATGAGAAAAAGGTGCAACGTCAGCACCATAGATGGATAGCTTAGCTTTAATAGCCGACAGGTAATTTGCAATACTGGCAGTGGAGGTACCATTGAAAACCAAAAACTCTAAGAAAACCAGTATATGGTTGGTATGGAGGTAAAAGATTGAAAATTGAGCAAAAATACAAAAAGCTACAAATATTCTAAATTTGGTAGTATAAGCCTTGGTGGTGGAGTGTCTAAATGCTGATTGTAGATGCTGATGGGCCTTCGACAGCAATGGGCTAGTCTTTGCAGGTAATCCTATGGAAAATATTATATATCATAGTCAGTAAACAAAGTATTATCAGCTGGGACTACCCAGGTGGCGTGGGGAACCAAACTTTGGACATTATTTTTGTGTAAATCACTAGTATAGTATCTGGATAAACTATCAGCTATAATGTTATTTTTCCCAGAATATGGATTAACCTAAGATTAATATCAGCTAAAGCAACTTCCATAGCAATGTTACGTGCAATTGCTGCTAGAACCACATCTTTGGTTTTGCCTGTATTTATAACTGAAACTACTGCTTGGTTATCACAAGCTATGACAACCGTTTTACCTCTCCATTCATTCGCCCAAACTCGTACAGCCACTAAGACATTTAACATCTCTAGCTGGACAATGTGAAAGTGGTTATAACCTCTAGCCAGAGGTATAGCATATATTTGGTCTTTAAAATAAGCACCCAGGCCCTCTAAAGAAGCATCTAGCTCAATTTTTGCATGTACGTGAACATGGTTAAAATATGAAAAACCATTGAACTTTGGTGCAAATTTGAGAAACCAGGCCAGATCTTGAAGAAATTCCGGAGTAAGCTTAATTGTGATTTCTTTGTGGCTTTGTCATAACAAGTCAAGCATGCGATTGAGGAAGTTATGTGAATACCGTACACACTTTGCAATATATAGGAGAGACCCTAACAGGGATTGAAGTTCTTTCCTGGTACATTGCTTTTTATCTTGCCATTATTGACAAATAGCCAATATTTCTGTAAGCTTTGATTGTGGAATGGACAAAGTGGACTTAATTGTGTCAACCTCAATACCTAAACATATACATTTGGTGGTGGGAGCCACCAACTTATTTTGACTAATTGTGAGGCCTAATTCCTGGAGCAATTTTTGTAATTTTTGAAAAGCAGGTTCTGCTTGACTTACAGTTGCATTTCCAATCAGATCATCTATATAATTTGTCAAAGAGTACCCAGCCTTTGCCATAATGTACCTAATTGAGTCGGTTATTCGCTGGAAGATGGCCGAACCGTGCCGAAAGCCGAAGGGTAGGCAAGTATCAAGATAGTACTTATCCAACTTGAGACCTAACAGGAAATAGCTATCAGGATCTATCTTTACATGTCTAAATGCACGAGAGATATCTATCTTGTATATTAGTGAACCTTTGCCATATTTACGAATTTTTTGACTAACGTTGTCAATAGTAGGGAGAGAGAGGATAAAGGCAGTATTAAGATATTGATCAGAAGCGACACCTTGGTTTACAGATTGACCTTTGGGAAAACTGAGGTCAATTATCACACGTCTATGATCAGAAGATGGCTTGGGTCTGGTCATAAATGGGGAGATATGGAGATTTTTGATGGGAGGTGCATCAAAAGGACCTAAAATAGCTTTGAAACTTGTTTCTTCCAGCAAGTAGTGGGCTACATCTTCTTTAAATAAATTGGCTGAAGCATGGTTTATTTCTTCATGATATAAAGGTGAAGCATGGTCAAAATCAAGGGGAAAGCCATACCGAATTAAAAATGGGAGTTGTTTATCCCAATAATGTGCAAGATATTTGTCCCATGCATCAGGATTTAATTGTGATTCAATTTCAATTTGTGCCCCCATAAAATTATGAGTATTAGTGTCAACTATGGATCGCTGTATGTCGAATATGGTGGCTAGAGATGAATTTTTTTCTATTTGTTTTAGGTACTATCATTTCAGACAGAGGAATAAAGCCATATTTATCAGCTGTTTGACTATCCCAAGTTCTGAACAATTCACAATTCGTAGCCTTAGCCACAGCTTCCCTATGACGTGGTCTGAATCTGAGGTCAAGGTCATATTTATCAGAGTTCGAGTCAACAGAATTTTTAACACCTTGGTTATCATTCGAAGACCCTTTTGAACCTTGAGAGTTGACATAAGTAACAGGTGTCACTGTGACACTGGGGTTTTCGACTGTATCAGTGCTAACAAGTGATTTAACGCTATCCAAGGTCTT
Source organism: Sabellastarte sp. h YS-2021 (assembly GCA_964017235.1). Taxonomy (NCBI): domain Eukaryota; kingdom Metazoa; phylum Annelida; class Polychaeta; order Sabellida; family Sabellidae; genus Sabellastarte; species Sabellastarte sp. h YS-2021. The sequence goes on from OZ024928.1 coordinate 148,531,900, forward strand.
ACTTTTGCCAAGGCTGTTTGTTATTGTAGGACAGTTTTTGTTAACTTGGCCCTTTGCAACACTGCAGTTTGCATGGGCAACCCGAGTATTACTACTTTCAGACAACACGTCGTGAGGACATGTTACATAATCATTTTTGACGTTATTCTGCTTGACAGTTGAACTGTCAGACAATGCCGACCCAGTGTTGTCGTCTGACACTTGTTGCAAACTAGCAAACCTATTTACATCTTCAAAAACACAACTCGTTTGCAATTTCTCATCATTCGTATACAAAGAACTGATTGTAACATTGTTACCATTACAACTATCATTGTTAAAGTTCTTACCTTTAATAAAACAGTTATTTGACACTTTAAAGCTATTTCCACGAGGTTTCCAAACATTTCTGAGTGGTACACTCGATGTTTTTGTATTTGCAACACACTTGTTAGTATTGAAATTAGTATTGACAACATGTGTGTCCACATTTGTCGCTTTGCTATAAATATTCTGCACTTTGTGTACCTTTACTGGACTATTAACCTTTAAAGGACAATTGACAGAATTTTTGCCATATGCTTGGTTACTTGTGCCTTTTACAATATCCGCATAAGAGACATTGGAAAAGCGATGCCAAGTAGCTTTCCAGTTCTGTGGTGGAATGCTTCCAATTTTTGAGTTATAAATCACTCGATCTGGAAATTTTTTACAATTTTTTCCACTATTTGGCACTGCATTTAAGCAGTGCCCAAGTCGTTTTTTGACCTGTTTTTACAATCTTTTCCGGGGTGGGGATATGACTTCCCTTGTGTATAGCAATGCTGACAAACATGGAGATACATTTGACCATTATTTTCATGATCACCTTTTTGCATACAACCGCCTTTTTGATAAAATTTACAAACGAAGGGGCCTTTAACATTGATACGTTTGTTTTGGGGGGTGGGGGCCATTCTTTGGGCATGAACCCGACGCAACCTATCAATTTTGTGAGTGTCTTGCCATTGAATTTTATTATCTTCCATCCTACAAAGGAGGACAGCATGACTTCCCTTGGCAGACTGCCACCCGAAGTCATGACTGTCCTCCATCAACTCAGCCAAATACTCAAGCATATGGTTCTTTACAGTATTGTCACTTTCTTCCCTTACAATTTGGGCAAATCCTGAGACCCACTGACTCATTGACAAGGCATCATAGGTGACCCTATTCTTATTTGCCTCCCCCCCAAAAAAAATAAAGTTCTGGGGCCAGGGGACCTCTTTCTTAACCCAAACCGTGTCTTTGCCCCCCCCCCCCTCTGCGACTTAAACTTGCCTTGTTCATTGAGGTCCTTTAATTGCTGAATCCTCTGGTCAACCTGTGCCTGCATGCGCTTGGACTGCTGCAATGACTTGATAGATGGCAGGATAAGTTCATCATCTTCTTCTTCGCTGTCTTCCGCTGGGGTAGGTGCCTTACAGCTACTGGCCACGCTTGAAGCTGGGGAGTGGACTGTACCGTCGACTTTCCGTTCCATTTCCGCCATTCTGCCGCTAAGACTCTTCAGTTCCTGCAGTATCAACGAATTAGTGTCCATAGCCCAGTAAACATAGCAAAGGTTTATAAACGTTTATAAACGTTTAGTAAACCTATAAACGTTTTTTAAACCAAATATAAACCTAAATATTGACAATTATTCAACATTATGGGTTTATAAACGTTTCAGCAACATTAGTTTGGTTTATAAACGTTTATAAACATTTTTAAATGTTTATATATAAACATTTATAAACGTTTATATATAAACGTTTATAAACGTTTATGCATAAACGTTTATAAACGTTTTTAAACGTTTACAAAGAGTGAAGAATATCTTAACCTCGCTTTCATTTGGGATAATGACATCAGCACAGCCATTTTGAGAGAAATTTGAGAAATATTTCTGTTACGATATCTTGCTGTATCACTGTTATTTGAAGCCATCATTATATTCTAAGTAGAGATATAAAAGTGTATAATATTATCAAATTACATACTTCTATATATCTACTTAGAATGTAATGATGGATTCAAACAACAGTGATACAGCAAGATATACTTACAGAAATATTTCTCCAGATTTTCAACACGTGTATAAATGTTTATATATAAACGTTTATAAACGTTTATGCTTAAACGTTTATAAACGTTTATAGGCAAACGTTTAGGGACCCATCATTTTAAACCTAATCTAAACCGTTGCTAGTTAGGTTTATAAACGTTTATAAACGTTTGTAATGTTTACTGGGAGGAAAAGCACTGGCTTCATTCACATTATTATTTTGTCCTTCTAGTTTACATTTAGAATTAATGGGGCGCGAATGGCTGCCTCTACATTTGCTACAGTCAAAGTTTTTCCTGGGCATTCTGAAATCAACAGTATACCTCTCGTTTTGGATCTGCTTGTATAGATACTACTGGAACTTCAGAAAAGAGAGTTGAAAGTAATAAAATTAAACTCAGCCCTCAAATCCTGCTCCTAAGAGCTATCCAAGCAGACTCAAAAGAGTAATAACGGCTCAAAAGCCAGGGCTCGAACACAGCAACACAGCATTAGAACAGCATCAACACCACCGGGCAGCAACTCTGCAAAACACTGAAACTCTAACGTTTCAGTGCTCTGAAACCCCAGAGTTTCCAATACAATTAAGCATAAAATACATAAAATCGAGTAAAATAAAATTAATTTTCTAAAACGTGTTGCATGTTTGGTTTCAAAATTTAGAATGAATATGGCTGCTTTTGGCGGGAGTTTAAAGTTCAAAAACTAGGTTAACCAATTATATAACTATGTCAGTTCACAAACAAGAAAAACCTTTACTAGCACTGAATATGGTAGCACCCTTACTTGCTACCCCAGCAATTTTATTTGGGGTGTTACGTTGCTTTTAACACTGTGCAGGTCATAGCATGACTGGTAGTTTTGTGGACAGAGGAAACCAGCACATACAGTTGGTCAAGGTTCTGTACTTAACTTCTGACCATCAGTAAGCCACTACCAAATTCCCCACATTTTCCCCTTTAAAACGCAATTAATCGACTTTTGAACTCAATAAATGACGATATTTAACCAAAAAACTTTGATATAGAAAAACAATAAATATGATGTATAATGACAAGCATGGCCGCATTATGATAGCTTGGGCAGTTAATACACTAATGCGTTAAGACTCAAATTCAGACACAAGACTGCAAATATAGGGGTTAATTGACTAATATGATGATTAATAATTAAATATACTATGATATATTGTAATTCAGAGTCGGGATTAATTCCTACCTTCCCACAAACAAATGTGTCTCTTTGTTACATAACCATTTCATCTTTTAATCAATTAATTTAAATTCTAACATGACACGGATGTGTCCGCGATTCTAATTGGCTAAACGACGAAATACTTTAACGGTAAAATACACATAGCCCTGGTTCTCCCTAATATCGCTCATTATGGCTTTCGTAACAATAAACGTTTTACCACAAAATTTGCAATAATTATCCATATCTTAAAATAATTTGTCATGTTACAATAAGAATAGCCCCCCTCGGGGTTTATAACCCCAAACCAAGGTAAAATTCTGCATATACCCTGGTTTTGGAGGGGACTATTATTATTATATTATTTGGGGTTATGACGTCATTGATATCACTAGTGACGTCACAAGTAAACGTCTACTGGTTTTTTACGTTGCGAATTGTGACGGAATTGTATCTAACCGAAAAGCCACGCTTCTTAGCAATACTTGTAAATAGTGTGTTTGAATGATAAAAACAGTTTTGCAGGATCTAAAAGGTACATATAGAACGTCCTGTCCCAGAATATAGATAAGATGATGTAATATGGTATTAGATTAGATTTGATGCCGTTGAAACCTTTCCACACAAAATAAATTCTCTTAAATATCAAAAATTAAACAATGCTATAATTTCAACCATAATACACTTGGGGCCGTATTCACAAAAGGGATCAAGCTCAACTTAAGCTGATTTTTGGCTCAAGTTAAGCTAAAAAATGGATCAGGATCAAGTTAGTATTCACAAAGAATTTGATCTGATTTTTGGCTCAAATTTTAGCTTAACTTTGATCCAGCTAGGTTGGTGGATTAAGTTTTGGATCAAAGTTTGTAGCTTTATAATTAACTAAAATAGCAAACATATGAGAAATAAATCATTGGTTAATAATCTTCAATCCTTAGTATTGTTAATTAATAAGTTTCAATACTTTTTTCCTGTTTTAAGTATGCTTATATTGATGTGTAAAATAGGTCATATTTTGATGTTTTTTCTGGATGAAAAGTGGGCGGAGCCTAAATTTTTGGATTAAACATCAAATATTTAAAAGTTCTTCAGTGAAAAAAATAATTAACCAAATTTATATCAATGCATATTTTGTGGAAATTCAGGCACAAAAATACTGTTTACAATGTATAAAAGTAATTAACTTTTGCGTTGCTATGTGAAATTTTTCAAAATTTTTGGCTCAGCTGATCCTTCCTTTGTGAATACAGACTTGAGCCAAAGATCAGCTGAGCCATTTTCCTTGATCTTGATCTGATCTTGAGCTGATTTTTCGCTCAGCTTGATCCATGTTAGTGAATACGGGCCTTGGCTGCTGGGGCCGTATCACGAAAGGTCTTAGCCAAGTCTTAGGCTTAACTTTGGTATAAAAATATAGCCAACTTAAGCCTAAGACTTGGCTAAGACCTTTCGTGAATACGGCCCCTGGTAAATTTGCCATGCACCTTAAATTGCCAATCAAGATTGTTGATACAAAATTTATTACTTTATAAGCTGTTTGTTGGAGGGTTACTTTTGGGCGCTGGGGCCGTATTCACGAAAGGTCTTAGCCAAGTCTTAGGCTTAACTTTTGTACAAAAATACAGCCAACTTAAGCCTGAGACTTGGCTAAGACCTTTCGTGAACACGGCCCCTGGTCTGAAGCCGAATTTGTATTATTGCTCCTTGAAAATTAACAGGATTATAATGAGCCAAAATCAGATTTAAATTGACAGCTTAGCTAATCATTAGTTCAGCTAACTTTTGGATTAAGTACACAAGATTCCCATATTCAGTTGAAAATTTCATCCATTTAGATGGACCAGCTCAACTTCTCCGTAAATACCAGCCTGCAGAGTCCTAAGTCTACATACACATTTATGCGGCTTACGACATCCGACGGCTGATTTGCGATAGCGACTGTTCCCTCCTTCTCATTTATGTTTGGTTGTTTACATGTATTCGACAGAATATTAGGAAGGTTGAAAAAAAATTCGCCATCGCAAATCGGCCGTCGTGTGTCATGAGCCGCATACATGTGTACGTACACTTAGTTTGTAAACATATATCTAAATTCAGTTGTCATCTGACTTTTTCCCTCCCAGAGCAGACAAATCGCTGTCGCAAATCGGGCGTCAGATGTCGAAAATTGGAGTTGGATACATGTAAACAACCAAACATAAATGAGAAGAAGGGAAAATAATCGCTGTCGCAAATCGGCTGCCAGATGTCGTAAGCCGCATACATGTGTATGTACACTAATCGGGTCACTGATTAACTTAAGAGGTTTTTCTGTGCCTCTCACTCATTCTTTTAACTGATATTTGAAATTAAATGTTTATTTCACAATACATTGTATAAAAATGAAAGGAAATACCAAAACATAAAAATTTGAATAAATCGCCCAAATGTTCATACTCCAAAACTATAGAAACACATTTAAATAATTCATGAGATAAAAAGTAAGGTATAATTGCTTTATTTAACGTTTATTTTGAATTATTGTAAGATATATAGATTACTCAATTGCATCCATATTCCCCATGCCTGTTGACATTATGCAAGGTCCTTCCTTAGTGCACTATGATTCTCTGAGAACATATCACTTCCAGTGAGAATGTAAAGCCAGGGACTGTTATAAAATGCACTCATTCACTGTCTCAATAAAATACCCAAAAAGTAAAGACTTGTGAGCAAGTCTAGCATGCCAACAAAATGTTTTTAACCATATTTATTTCTCTTTGCAGCTTAAACACAGTAGAGGATATCAAGTGAAGATGACATCAATGTCAACCGATTCTGTTCAGATACAACGGTCAATTTCTTCATACACAAAGTAAATTAAATGCAAAAAGGAATTAATAATTTAGCAATAATCATATGTTATATTATATCTAACATGAAAAAGCTTGTGACCTGGAACACGTTATTGTTTGTAAATAATGAATTTCTTCAGCAATTTTGCATTTTTGAAACAAAATTTAAAATCTATATGATTAAAACATTCCTAATTGGTAAAAATAAAATGAAAATATAATTTGATATGTTGCCTTTACACTGTATGTTGAATACCAACTCGTCTAACTGGGGTGTTCCATTTGGTGAACTTCATTGGCGGCTGGCCATACGACCAATGCAGTTGCCAACCATTTTGAAAGGGAGAAGGCAGGTATGTGACCAGTCCTATAAATTTCATACTTGATTAACCCAGCTTATCACCCACTTAATCGCATTATAAGTCCGCTGTTTGAAAAAGTCTGTTGTGACGGTGAAAAGTACAGTCATATAGCAATACAGCCTGTTGTTTATCCCTTTATGGCCAGTCTTTTCGAAATCTTTACATGTGACCATAATTTTCCCATTGGCTACAGGCCATATACCCTGTCCTTTTGTGAACACTCATTCTGGGGATCAGTTTGAAACTCTACTTATCTGACTGGCGACAGGCCATCTTATGTATAAGCTAGGCTGCATCAAACAAAAGACAGGCAGTATAAGCAGTGATCAAGTTCTGTATGATATGCGGTAAGCAATATTTGTATTTATACTTGGCACAATATCTCCATATACTACAGGACTCAAAGCACTGCACGACCCATCTGACTGTACAAGTACAGTCCAACTCTCAAATTATTGACATTCCCTTAAATGAAAGACAGAGGCTCAAGGATGACCATTTATCAACGTCCTTGAGGTTCTTTAACCTGCCACTGGGGATAGGACCCAATGACAGAGGCCCACCATTTTAAGTGGTCATCCGAGCCACAATGTATCTGCCGGTAAGTGGGGTTGAACCCAACTCTTCTGTGTTCCTAGGCGAGTGTGTCCCACTAGGCCACAGTGGCAGAATATCTAACAAATGTGGGAGCTGTTGGGCTCTGGCTTTTTCATAAAATGATGCTCTCGACTTTAACTTTACTTGGCTTTTTTTCCAATTCCTTCTGAAGGGATAAGTATAGAAGAAAAGAAAGATTGTAGAGTGCAAGTCTGGGCATGGGATTTCAGAAAGTTATTGGTGGCTGCTTCAACAAATCAGCTTCCTAAAGTCACATAATGGGATACCATTGAAATGTAACCTCAGCTGTTAAAGTTATCAGAGGATCGCCGCCCACACAGAAACACACAGCCTATCACCTATCCCCCAATTCCATGAAGGGGAAAAGTGACAGCTGGGATACCAGAATCCACAGTATTCCCAGATGCATTGTTGGAGACAGACCTGTCTCAAGAATACCTGGGACAGCACATAACGGACAGATTAGAAGTCTATAATTGCAATTTTCCTTTGGCAACGGTCCCAGGACAGGCCCCATTCCTAAAGAAAGACTTGTATATTCCTGCCATCAGAATTAGAAAGAATGCCAGAGGTATCCACTGGAGAATTTAAAGAGCAGTTATTTAAACTTTGGATCAGAATTCAGGAAGAACATCAGTCCGGCAGTTCACACACAGTATCCTCAGCTTCAACCTGTGACATTGGTGCTGGTGTTTGTAACATATCTCCAGTGTTCGAAACTGCGCGGGCCCGGTGGCCAGGAACTACCAAGTTCTGCTCCGGGCCATCTCTTTTCGCAAATGCGTAGCCCGGCTGGCCATTTAATGCTTTGGTTCCTGATTAAATGCGAAGAAAAATACTGTACGACAACCAGTCGAAATACTCAAAACGTTTTAAAATCGAAAGAACTTCGCAGAATTTCTGCTTCCCGATGACAACGTTCTGAATGCAAATTTGCTCTGGTTCCTGATTAAACGTGAAGAAAAATATTGTACGAAAACCAGTCAAAATACTCGAAACGTTTTATAATCGAGAGAACTTCACTGGATTTCCGCTTTCTGATGGTAACGTTTTGAATGAAAACACACTGGTACGTGGGATATCTTCGTTTTTAAAGATTTGGAAATAAGATTTTTATAAATATGTAGCCTTTGAAAGCAAAGTCAAGAGATGTGTGATTTTGTTTTAAAGATTTCTTCGTTTTTTGTAGGAGTTGGGCAATATAACAATGTTTAATTTTTGATCAGTAGTGGTACTGACTTTATGTACTGAGTACATGTACTCTGCAGTAATGTTGAAAAATATATATTTTCTGACGGGCGGATCCAGCTTTTAAGTAAGGGGGGGGGGGGGGGGGGGGGGGAGAGGTCATATCAGAGTAAGGTGGGGGTTCACATCAGACATACCATAACTAAGGGGGTTGGGGGCATGCCTTCCTGGGAAAAAATTAATTTTTGGTAAAAATACAGTGCATTTCCAGTAAATTTAACACCACTCTCAAGAAATAATTTTGTACTTTGGGTTGAACCCCTTAACATTATTTTTCAAGGGGGGGGAGTTCGAACCCCCTGAACCCCCTGAATGTTGAAAAAAAAATTATTGCAGACCTTGTCGTTCTGTCTGTGGCCCACTTGCTTTAAAAATAAGGCACAAAGCTAGCTCAAAATTTTCAGGGCATAAATTTGATAAATACATTGCATGGTCCTTTAGTCCAGAGCAGTGATAATTGCTTTGACCTTTTTTTTTAAAAAATTTGGCAAAACTATTTTTTTATTTTTATTTTATTTCCTATCTGATTTCTAAACCACTTGATGATTGTTTAAAAAATGGTAATTATTACAGAAAATAAAGAGATTTAAATTTAATTTTATTGGGCTATTTACATTTCATACGGGCCATCAAAAATGAAAAGTTAATGGCCCTGCTGGCCATCTGGTTTCGTAAGGTAGTTCATACACTGCATATCTCAACATATTTCCAGCAATGGGCTAGATAAATAGCCAGGCCAAATAACCCTGAAAGGTGTCTCCAAAAGAAGTTTATAAATTCAAGGAAATCAAAATTTTTAAAAGAATAAAAATAAAATGCGAATGAAATGAAATGAAATAAAAATGAAAAAAAAAACTAAATAAAAAAAAAAGAATATTAAAAAAGTAAAAAAAAATAAAAGATTAAAAAAAATTTAAAAAATAATTAAAATTTAAAAAAGTAAAGAAACAGTAGTGTTTGTTTTAGGGTGTCATTCTTCCAGGCAAGTGCATGACCTGCTAAGGAAGATAAAGTATACCTGCTCATAGAAGTGGTCATCCCTCTGGAAGACCAAGCATATTCCATCCTCTGACCTTAAATTCACAGTGAGTATCTGTGCATCTGAACATGACCCTGATGAACCACTTTCCAAACAAATAAATTGATAGTCTTTATCCACAACAGCCATCAAAACAATGGATGAAATCTTTCTTATCTTAATATTCATTGACAGACATCTTGGGCGTCTTGATGCTGATATATTTGACATCTAGCCCCTCCATGAGGGAGCCGTGTGTCCATTTGAAGAAATTCAGGATTCGCTGACATTTTTCTGGATATTTCTGCACAACTTTGGTACAAACTTCATAATGCTTGACCTTCCATCCCAGAAATGAAAGGTCAATAACATGTAGATTTATCTGGTGGGTGGGTTCCTCAAATTTATTGCCAACTTCAATCCAGCAGTTAAAAGCATACAGAAGATTTGTTCTGGATCCAGGATTTAATTCTTTCTCGAATTTCTTCAAACACAGGGGTCATCTTCATAAAATGTTTGTAGCCAAGTTTGTCTTGCGTCTCCAACTGGGTGAGAAGATTTCTGTAGCAGTCTGTGACATGTCTTTGTTCTATCCAGAGTTAGAGCCAGTGACATGGAGACTTTCTTTTGGCCATTGGCAGGTTCTAGGTTGTTTGCGTATCTTTGTTTCTGGTTTACATCCCTGTAGAGTTTGTTTTGCGGTCAGCTATTGCCTAGCATGTTTCAAAAACTGTTTCTATATTCTCTGCAGACTGTCATCAGAGCCATACAGAATGCTGTATGCCTCATATGGCCAGTCCCATGAGACTGAAGGTAGATTGTTTGGTTGTAAAGGGGTGGTCCGGTGGCAGAGTGGTAACACTCTCGCCTCCCACCTCTGAGGCCGGGGTTCGATCCCCGTGACGGCCTTAAGTGGGAAAGCTGGTAGTTGCTTGCCGTTGGTCGGCAGTTTACAGTACAGAACCCTAGCGAACTCTATGTACTGGTTTCCTCTGCCCTTCCAACTACCCGTCGTGATATGACCTGTACAGTGTTGAAAGCGACGTAAAAACCCCAAATAAATAAATAAAGGGGTGGTCGTATGGTGCCAATGGAATACCCCCACTAGTTTACTGAGTTTATAAAATGTCCCTTTATTGTAGCCATATAATTAAGTCAAATTAATTCAGTTCAACTTACATGTATTATTTTTTGTATATCTAATCTTGTTAATATACATTGCAAGTGAGTAAGATTCTGATCCAAAAAACATTGCAAATATTTCCAAACAGGGGCGAGAGTCAGCTACATGTTATAACAGAGGAGGGTAATCCAGATGAACTGCCAGCATCACCACTAATTAATCCTGAGGATGAGGACGCAAAGTATGATACTGATTTGGAAATTGAAGGTAAGGTGAACATATAGATTACATCCATTACAGCATCTAACCCTAAACCAATACAGGGTCGTTAATGCATCCCAAATGTCGCCATAGATTCAAACCCAAGATCTTAGACTTGAAAGGGTTTAAATACCAAACTTGTTAAGTACTTGGTAAGTAATTATATTGATGTATCCACTTTGGAATTGAGGACAATAGTACCATACTGTCCTTACGTCTATTCATCCATTTATAAAGTAACCCCATTTCCACTAATCAAACTCACAGATTTACCAATAAGGAACAATATATATCAATAGAAACCAATCTAAAGTTCATACTATTGGCTATTTTGAGCTTCTAAAATGCTATTTATGCTTGTTTTTAATTTACAGACGAAAAGACTGAGTACCATGACATATCTTACCAGAAGATCTATATGGAGGCCTGTAAGGAACTAAATGTTGTTCCAGCATCTTATTTCATGAGACACATGAAAGATGAGGTGCTCATCATGAGACACCACGGCCTGGGTCCTTTGGGGGCGAAAGCTTTGGCCATTCCTATGATTAGTAATACATCAGTTCTTCACCTAGATTTAGAGGACAATTGGATAGAGTCGGCAGGAGCAGTCTACCTTTGTGAGATGTTGAAAGAAAATTGCTATATCACCCATTTAAATCTGTCTAACAACAGATTGGGCCATCAAGGTGCAGTGGCTATATGTGACATGCTGCAGAATAATATGTCACTGACAGCACTACATCTGTCTGGAAATGGCCTGCAGGATAAAGCTGCCCCACTATTTGCCGCTGCTTTACTGGAAAATAACAGATTGCGAGACCTCAATCTGAGTCATAATGCTTTTGGAGAAGTTGCGGGAGATTTGATTGGTCATGCTATAGGTGGGTAGGAAGATTTCAACAGATTGTTTAACCTTATTTTTTTTCTAAATATCCATAGTACACTTAGATTGAGTAATAGGCAATTGATTAATGTAGGAGGATAACACATATATACTCTAGCCTAAGTTTTATGAAGTGGGAACCCACAAATGGAAATAGGTAATTGTCATTGCTGCCTTGTATCAATAAATATCTATGCAGAGGAATTATCCTTCAGAATTTCAATATATAAAATATTTTCTTCAATATGTCAATCTTTCAAAGTTCTTTTTTCTTCATTAACTGTTTCTATATATCGGTATTTTAAGTATCTTTGTCGATGCTCTCACTGCTCAATCCTTCTAATTTTGATACAATTAAAGGGTGAGTTTGTGGCCACTTGCAAAATGAGAGTTTTAATGCAATATTCCTTCACTGTGCTGGCCTGAAACCCTAAAATAGTATTCAATTTCAAAACGAAATCAACTTTCCTTGAATATGTTCATTCAAGGCCAGTATGAACCAATGCTGAACGCAATAAAATCGAATGAAGCAATATAAACACATACCTTGTTTACATGCACTGAAATATAATCCAACGTGAAAGTTTTTTTTCTAAATTTGGAGAAATTTTTCATTTCATTTTTCCATCATTAGGTATTGTCAGCATATGCAATAGAATGTTTCAACTAGAATGACAATAACTCCTTTATTTCTAGAACAGTATTGCATTGTATCAGATCGGTTTAGTACGCACATTCCTTAACAATGATGATTAATTGGCCTGCATTTTTTTATTTCACTTTATAATACATACAAAACTCACAGTTCCCCCAGAAGTCCCCCCAAAAGCAGCCAAGCACCAGACAGAGGGTAATAGTAATTTTATTATACAATAACAATAGTAAGAGATAATTAAGATTACATAACTAAAACTACCAGTACTTTACAGATCCAATATATATGTATACACAGAATCAGAATCATGATCATACACAATTGATCTACATGAGTACATATTAACTTAATACATAAGAACACATTATAGATATATGTTTAACCATGTAAATACACACAGAGTAATGAGAGTCACCATGACATAAGTTGAAGTTAACACTTATAAGCCAAAAACGGAGTTAACACTTATAAGCCAAAAACAGGTGAAAATAATCAGAAAATGGGTCTTGATCCAATTTAGATCTCATACAATTTTGAGAGTGATCCCGTCATCGCCTGGATTAAAAAATGTATCTAGTTCCAGATTTTCCCATTTTCTTATTATTTTGCTGTTTTAGGAAGGACAAATAAGATTCTGCTATAAACTAGACATGCCTTGGCGGACGCCTGTGCACTCCAAGTGCTCTTGTGTATAATTTTTTTTTGCAGAGATTAAGGTATAATGTACAATTTGTAGCATATTTCCACTTGATAATGATACCCCCAAAACTTCTTTATACCCTGTCAATTTAAACTTTACATTCAATTTTTCAAGCAATCATTGATCAACCCCCCCCCCCCCCCCCCCCCCCCCCCGTTAGATTAAGTTTACAGTTAATGATTCTGTTTAGCACCTTGTTTTGGCCTAAAGATCACAACCTTATGCCCCTGTTCTGCCACACAACTCGGCTCCCGATTAAGGTATTTTGTTAATGGTTTCCTAGAAATGTTGAGTCCTAGACAGTCTGCTAGAGTCTGTTTAAATCTGTTGAGGTCGGTATAAAAATCAAGCATATTTTTTCACGACTGTAACCGATCCACTTTGCCCCTATCCACAAATATTCCAGTCTCAGACTTCCTGAGGCCTCCTCAGACCCAAATATACACAATCTGATGTTAATGCCAGGTCGACTTTTTTTGGTCCCAGCAGATCTGGGTTTAATCGTAGATCTATCCCCACCCACCATGGAAAAGAAAAAAAAATGGCCATAGCTCTCTGAGGAAATCTGTTATTAGTCCCAGGAGGCCTGAGGGGATCACAGAACTGGATCCTGATTCCATTGTCCCTCCCATTCATGGTTTTTGCACAGACTCTCAAGGGTTAAGGGTAGCAGGACCAATCAGGGCTTAATCCTTTAATGGAACAGGGGCATAACATTTGTTGGGATACAGCCCAAGTTCAGAGACTAATTGCGAAGACATTTTTGAGACTTTCAATAGTCCACACTTTTGCAGGTGAGAATGAGGTCTTGGAGAGTCTAGATATGAGTTGGAACAGACTGAGTGGTAAGGCTGGTGCCAATATGATAGAAGGTATCAGGAACAGTTCCAGACTCAAGTATGCTAACATGGCTTGGAATGGAGTTGGTGATGTGGGGGCCTTAGCCATTGCTGAGTGCCTGCGATGCAACCATCTTCTTGTAGAGCTAGATGTGAGCTGTAATAGACTGACTGCTGAGGGGGTAACAGTCATAGCCAAGGGGCTTGATGCAAATGAGTCGCTGAAAAAGTTAAAGGTAAAAGGTCTATTGTTCTATGGTTTAGAATATTACAATAATTGTTCTTTGCTAAAGCATCTTAAAACCCGGATTATACCATCATAATTGTTTTGAATACTTATATTTTGAATAACTAGGAACTAATTGTGGTGATTTTCTTTATGACAATTAATCTGTTTGCTGATTTCTTTAACTACTTTGTTTTCAGATTGGTATGAACACTATGGGCAGTTTTGGTGCTGAATTAATTCTGAAAGCCATAAACAATGACAGAAGTGTTTTAGAAGAACTGGATTTGACAGTACGTATAACAATGAGCTTTTGATTCCAGAGGTTATTTTTTCTTTAAAGCTTTAGAAAAATTGGACCCAGTTTTAATCACCCAGATCAGGATATTATACATTGTTATATTTTCATGTCTTGGGTAATAATGGCGTTTGTCCTGGTTGATTTAAATTACCATGTGGTCTCAGACAATAAGGCTCAAAATCACCCATGTTCATTCATTTACTAGCAGAAATAATAGCATTAAACTTCAGTTAATATCAAGCCCCCAACACACTCCAAATGAAGCCATAAGCACTGGAGATAAAAATCACATTAGATAATCATTTCTATATTACGGAGGTGTTCCACTGGAGTCAAGTAACAAGGATTTTTTGAGAGTTGGGAGCAATGTTTACAGAGTAGGTTATGATCGGTTGTAGTTTCCCGGCTTTTCGCGACTGTTGTCCAGACCTCTGCTCAGCCCACCAAAAAACCTGCTGTCCTGTCGAGGTTAATTTCCAAGACTTCATCTCCTTACAGGCAGTCCACACTAACAGAGCCTACTTGAAAGGAAACAGGCCTGTCGTAAACATAACCAACATGATTTGGACACTTCCCGTCAAGATGTGAAATCTCCCAGTCTTTAACTTTAACAAGACAAGCCGTAAAAAGACACCGACAAGATGGTTATAGCAACAGATAAGCCAGGAACTTGTAGGACAAGCTGGCTTCATTTTTTCAACCCAGAAAACTGAGGAAAATAAGAGTTCCCACTGATTTTGATCTGGGGGACACAGCAGCAGATATACAGTGAAGGAGGAAGGAGAGGGAGACGAGAAAGGAAAAGGCACAGAAATAGGGGAGGAAGCCAGGAGGGAGGAAGCTAGGAGGAGGAAGCTACACACTCAGCAGAGGAGGCAGTGTCAGAAATCGTGCAAGGACAGACAAAAATGACACAGAAGTGGCACAGAGGGTAGAGGAGAGGCGAACATCTCAGTCGCACTCAAGACACAATAAGGGGCACATAAACAACATCTACCTGTCAGATTGGGATTCAGAGGGAATTGTGGACTTTGTGAAGGAATAGGAGGCGTTGTAAAACAAGACTAATGAACATTTCAAGGACAAAGTAATAAAGGAGTGTCTCTGGTAGATAATTGCCAGCTGTCTGTCAAGACCTGGTATGACTCGCAAATGACATGTTATGGCAAGTTCATGCAATCCAAGTCTGGACAGGCTCCAGAAAAAAGTGATGGAAAGGCAGACCTGGATACAGGATAAATTTCACTTCCTGAAGTCGCATATTAGATTCAAGGGACTCAGCTAATCGTCAGGCTTCAAGACCCAGGCCCGAGGAGCCAGTGCTTCTGCTGCTTAAGCACACAATTTTACCACTTGACATGCAACCACAAGCTGCCTCTCCTCCAACCACCACCATGCAGCAACAGAAGTAGCAACCACCCCAGCCTCAGCTACTGTGCAGTCACCCGGTGCCAAACAGCAGCAGCAGTAGAACCACTGCACTCGCCTCCAATCAGTCCCTTTAGTACCAGTGCTGTCAACCCAAATCTTCCAAGAACAATAAATAGCAACTATTGTATTGTATTTTATTGTATTGTGTATTTATACTCAGCGCAATATCTCCATATCTACAGCCCCAACTCATAAGTAACTGACTTTCTCCTAACTGAAAGACAGAGGCTCAAGGATGACCATTTATCAACGTCCTTGAGGTTCCCTAGCCATCCACTAGGAATAGGGCCCAATGACAGAGGACCGCCATTTTAAGTAATCATCAGAGCCACTATGTATCTGGCTGTACCTGGGTTTGAACCCACGTCCTCTGAGTTCCTGGGCAAGTGTGTTACCCGTTAGGCCATAGTGGCAGATAATGTGGGTGTTCCACTACATGACTAAGGCTCCCGATTAAAGGTTTTGGGGGGGTCGGTTTCAAATATTTGCTTAGTCCCAGACCTTCTGTAAGGGTCGGTTGTTGTCGGTTGGGGCCGTGTGAAAAATCAAACATGTTTGATATTTCTCACGACTCAAACCGATTCATATTTCCCGCCGTCAACAAAATGTCCAGTCCCAGGCGTCCTCAGGCCTCCTCAGACCCAAATTTACACAGTCGTGTGTTGTCCCAGGCCGCCTGCGACCCTTAGTCCCAGACCTCCGTAGCTTAGTCCCAGGAGGCCGGTTGTTAATCCCAGACTCAAATATGATGCGTATGAATTTCATGCGTGTGAAAGTGGGTCGGTTGCATTAGTCCCCGGAAGCCTCAGACCGTCTGTGGTGTCCTGGGACCCAAAAATCAAGGTCTGGGACTAAGCCCCGACTAAGGGTAACCGACCCTAACCGATCCAAACCGGCCTCCCCAGGATGCCTGGGACAGCACAAATTTAGTCTGCGACGGTCTGAGGATGCCCCAGGAGGCCTGGGACTAACAACCGATTAAGAACCGACTGTTTTCCGCGCGTCGGAAATTAAAACGAGGCAATGAGGGGGTCTGGGACTATATAAGCGACCGTGCACACATTCTCATTGTTACTGACTGTTTGGCTACTGAGAGACGTGTGTCACTGATTTGTAGGGGTTTTCAGTTTTTATTGTATATATATTTTACTTGAGCTTAAGGCAAATTTCACAGTTAGGAGACACATTTTACTATTTTTTTATTATTTTGTCGACTGGATTATGAGGAAAGAGAAAGGAGGGAAGAGAGGAAGGAAAAAGATGGATGAGAGGGAGAAGGAAAGTCAAGTAGAGGAGAGGAGTGAAGTTATTACAGAAGAAGGAACTGAGAGGAGAGAGGAGGATGAGATTCAGGAAGATCCAGCTATTGGGGAAGCTGTGGCAGAAGAAGAAGAGAGGTGTGAAGAAGATCCGGAGTGCCATTCTTCAGCCAAGAGAGCCAGGGTGTGTGCCACTTTTACAGACAGCCAGGAAGTTTCCATTGTGGAATTTGTAAAGCTGCACCCTGAACTGTATGACAAGGAACATTCACGTTTCCACGACAGAACCAGAAGAGAGGCTCTCTGGGCAGAAATATCTGAGGAACTGAAGCTCCAGTCCTTTGATGTGAGACGTTGTTTCGAGTCCCAGCGAACCCGTTATGGGAAGCTGTCCAAGCTCCAATCTGGCCAAGCCCCGAGGGAGATGACCAAGAGACAGTCCTGGGTCTACCAACAGATCGGTTTTCTTAAAACCCACATCAGAAGAAAGGGGGCCAACAGAAGTTCAGGTTTTGAGGCCAGTCCAAATACCAGCAGGCAGGACGAATCACGTGGGTCAACTACTGACACAGAACACCTCAAGTCCAGTGTCCTGAGGGAGAGGAGTCAGTCCATCATTACATCAACGCCCGTTTCAACTACAGACTCCAAGATTCTTGAACACTTTGAGCAGATGAGGACACTTATCTCAGGTTTTCTGCATCAGAAGTCAGACAGGCAGCCCTTCTTTGACTACGTGGCATCAGAGGACGAAAAGATGATTCAAGAAGAATTTGAAGAATTAAAGGGTAAGATATTTAGAGACATTGAAACTATTAAGAGTAACCGCAGACGTCAGCCATTGCCCAGAAGGTCAGCCACTGTTACCACGGAGTCCCAGAGGGTCCGCCTACTGCCAACAACCGCTCCACAGGCGTCTAGTTCCACTCAAGCAGCAGCTAGCAGCAGTTTTGTGTACTATACACCAAGCCCCATTGGCTTCAGCAACCCGACATCTGTCCTAACTGTACAGGACGAAGGGAGCAGACACAATCTGAGTGGAATCTTAAGCCAGCTACCAGATCTGACATCAACACAGATCGTCGAGCAGCCTCAGCAGCAGCAGCAGCCTCCTCAGTAGCCATCCAGTCAGGGCGGGTCTTTGACCTGCCAGGCCCTTTTCAGGGCCACCAAATCTTCCAAAAACAATTATTCAGCTACATGTTATTCCAATTCCCCTCCCAAAACAAAAAAGTTCAGTACAAATACTTATCACAAGAAAAAAAAAGTTAAAGTCCAACACCTACACTACCCCAAACATGAAACAAATAACCCATGGTACTACACATAACAAAAAAGGCCACATAAAAAAAATTAAAAATAACTCCCAATATGGCCATTAATCAGCCCATTTTTAGATTAAAATCCATGGGATAGTTTAAAATCTGTAATTGAAAAGTCCAACACTTACACCTTCCCTAGAGTTAAAAGGCATTATTACATACTTGCCAACCCACAAACAGACAAACCCAATACCAAACATAACCCCCAAATAACAAACCCAGTAAGAAACCCAACATCCAACTACCAATAATAAACCCAACCCCAGTAACCACCAACCAAGAAACACAAAAACCCAAAATTAAATAGAACCCATGCCAACAAACTGACAAACTATTTTGCAAACACAATCCCCCATTATTGAAAACAAAACTTGTTTTATGGTTATATTTTCCACATTTTTGTGATTAGAGGTGAAGATTTAAAATTGAAGATTTCCATAAAAACATTTCTGCTACAAATAAATTTCCAACCCATGAACAAAATCAAATTGGTGAAATTAGGAGGTGGATTTCCAAATATATAAAAAAATAATTCATTTTAGGATATTATGTGTGACTTTGTGTTTGGCTCTTGTTTAACACTGGGTTTGTATGATTGTTGGGTGAGTAACTTGTGTTTGTCTGTTTGTCCGTCTGAAAAAGTAATGTTTGGCATGGGGTTTGTCTGTTTGTCCGTCTGAAAAAGTAATGTTTGGCATGGGGTTTGTCTGTTTGTCCATCTGAAAAAGTTATGTTTGGCATGGGGTTTGTCTGTTTGTCCGTCTGAAAAAGTTATGTTTGGCATGGGGTTTGTCTGTCCGTCTGAAAAAGTTATGTTTGGCATGGGGTTTGTCTGTTTGTCCGTCTGAAAAAGTTATTTTCATTGCGTTAATACATCTTACCTACCAGACGATAGCTATAGCCCGGCGCCAGCCGGTCCCGCCAAACGAAAGAAAAAGACGTCCCGGGTTTCACCCCCGGCAGGACCGGCACACTACAATCCACTCGCCAGGTGGCCTAGTTCCTGCCTCACTCGCCAGAGGGACGTGACGTCATAGCATCTTTTTCGTTTGGCGCGATATTTAAAGTTGTGAATTTTTATCTGTGAACCTTTTGGTTTTATATTTGTGTTATATCTGTTTAATTTGTGTCGGAATAGTTGCCATTACTTGACTTTTCTATCATGGCATCTCCAGGACAGAAAAAGGGAGCGTGTGGCCATATTATGGCTTCATTTGACAAACATAGTAGGTGTGCGCGTTGTCGCGAAAAAGGACATGGTGATGACCCTTGTGTTCAGAATCTGCAGTGTGACTTTTGCAGTGTCCTTACCCCGGAGCAAGTGCTCAAGTTAAGTACTCCAACCTATAAACTCAGAAAGGAAAAGGCTAAAGCAAAGGAAGTGTTAGTCGATCCGTCCTCTGTGGTAGTACTTGATACCCAGCCAGAACAAGAACCTGATGTTTCTGTGTCTTCTGCTCCGGATTTGTCCCTTCCTGTGCCTCAGTTTAAGAAAGATCTTCAAGAACTGGACGAAAAGTGGTCCACTCATATGGCCAGGCCTGAAGCACTTCTTACTTTAGGACATCGCCCCTCACCTTCTGTGCAACAAAATCTGTCATTTTCTCCGGTCAAAGTACCGGTCTCTCATGCTGCTCCAGCAGGTGCTCTTTCCCAGACACCCTTTTTTTGTCACTACTTCGGCTTCTTCCGGCCCAGCCGGCCCGGCTGCTGGCCCGGATGAGGCTAGAGGTCAGGATGTTTCCTTTGCTGACAGACAATCTCCACTTCAAAACCTCTACCCGGAAGCAGAACCTATGTTTAAACACCCTGCTCCGGTGGCTACTGTTTCGTCAGCTGCTATGTCTGCTTCCTCTCAATCTTCATTTCAACAACCTTCTTCCGGCTCCGGGCCGGTCACCTTCCGCGATGTCAATCCTCCGGAAACATTTGAAGAGGGTGAGTTATCTGACGCAGAGGAATCCCCAGACTTGGAAACCTCAGACCCGGACCGGGTCCTCAGTGAAGATCAAAATTACCGCGAGACTGTGAGAGGCGTCCGCGCGTTCATGGGATGGACACACATTCCTGACCTGGAGTTTTCTCCGCAATCCCGCACTGATAATCCTTGGGCAGGTCACCGTTCTCAACCTGTGGGCAAGATTTCTGTGGATCTTCCACCGGAAGATTGGTTGTGCCGAAAACTAGAAACTCTAAACCTTGTACTGATAGAAGGATATCCTTCAAAATCTAGTGATCCAGGTGGCCTGCATGTGGACCAGTTCCTCAGACCCCCAAAATCCCAGAGCAGATGGTATGGGATACACCCGGCGGAGCCTACAGATCCAACTAGGCCGGGTAAATCAGTGAATTCTTGGCCAAATGATGCGGCTAAGATCAACAGTTCATTCCCCAGGATTTCAACCATATCTTCTACATCTCCTCAGCCTCCATCCCGCCCACTATCACAAGACACTATGCGTAAGTGGGAGAAAGCAGCAAAAGAGTCTTCATATATTTGCAACCAGTCAGCGGGGTTTAATCGCTGTATCACCAAAATACAGGATGCCTTCCAAGAACAATTGCATATTTTACAAAGTGAACTTAAGAAAGGCAAGTCCTCTGTCAAAGCTCAAGGTGCATTGGATGAACTTTTATACTTATCCTCATTTAACCAGAATGTCAGTTTCGCCATGGGTAAATCTTTACAGCATTTGGCAGACTTTACATTTGTGCAGATGGCAAATTTGACCCTACTCCGTAGGGACTCATACTTGGAAGCTGTGAAACCGGGAATTAAACCAGATACTTTCAATTCCTTGAGAAATTGTCCCCTGAATGGATATGGGTTATTTCCAGATGCTGCTATTAGAAAAGCTGAGGATGAAATCAACCAGTTAGAAGCTTCCCGACGTACTTCCCAGCCCGGCCCGGGCCGCGGGGGGTTCGCCGGTAGAGGCAGAAAGCAGAGATACCAACCCTACAGTACTGGTTGGAAACCTCAAGACACTGCTAAATCGACTTCTCAGGCCGGAAAGGAACTACCAGCTTGGAAAGCGTTTGGTTCCCGCAATAGAGGCCGGGGCAGAGGCCGGGGTGGTCAGCCCGGACGTGGTACCAAGATGGCTCATGAGAAGACACAGTATAAATGACAATTACTGCAAGTCAAGTCCGGTGCCGGTGGCCCGGCCAGTCAGTTCTGTAGAAAGTGTCATAACAAGAAACTCTTTTGTATCTGTTCCAACAAATGTTTCTTATCATGTTGTATGTCGTGTACCTACTGTAACAAGGTGGCAGTCGCAAAAGAAAGACGTAAGGCCAAAATCAAAGATCAAAAGTCAAATAAAGTGTGTGAAAAGTGCTTCTTTTGTCGGTCACTTTGTTTCTGCTCCAAATGTTCCAAATGTCCCCAATGTTGCAAGTGTCCAACCAGTGGGGGGACGTCTTCAGAGTTTTTGGGAAATGTGGGCTCACAAGGGTGCAAACCCAAAAGTAGTGTCCATATTAAAGGAGGGTTATGTTCTCCCCTTCAAAGTCAGACCTCCCTTGGTAAGGGATCCCCTGATAGTAAGCGGCTATGCAAACCCCATCAGAGACTCCCACTTGCAAGAAGCTGTACAAGCTCTGATTGAGAAAAAGGCAGTAGAGAGGGTCAGGGTTCAAACCTCACTAGCCTTTTTCAACAGACTGTTCATTGTCCCAAAGCCGAACCACAAGTGGCGGCCAATCTTGGACCTCAGTGCTCTAAATCAGTTTTTATGCGTAAAAACATTCAAAATGGAGACTCCAGAGACAATCCGGACCTCTCTACAACAAGAGGAGTGGGTGACATCGCTAGATTTCAGCGACGCCTACTTCCACATTCCAATTCACTTCACATCCCGAAAATTCCTCAGGTTCCACTTTCAGAACCAGTCGTACCAGTTTCGGGCACTTCCCTTTGGCCTGTCAACAGCTCCCATGGAGTTCACTGGTGTGGTCAAAGAGGTGAAGTTAATGGCTCAGTCACAGGGTATAAGAATCCACCAGTACCTAGACGACTGGTTGATTCGAGCCCCTACCAAAGAATCTTGCCACCAGGGAACCCAGTCCCTCCTAGCCCTTTGCCAGGAGTTGGGCTGGATGGTAAACATGCAAAAGTCAGAACTGGAACCCCAACAAGTCTTCGACTTCGTAGGCTACCAGTACGACCTACTC
Organism: Sabellastarte sp. h YS-2021; assembly: GCA_964017235.1. Taxonomy (NCBI): domain Eukaryota; kingdom Metazoa; phylum Annelida; class Polychaeta; order Sabellida; family Sabellidae; genus Sabellastarte; species Sabellastarte sp. h YS-2021. Next base: position 148,554,418 of record OZ024928.1, read on the forward strand.
AACGGAGTAGTCAGGCCTACTCAAAACCGTTGGGAAGCCCTTCAACAAAAAATAACAGTGCTTTTACAGAACAGATTTTGCCGAGTGAGAACTTTCATGTCTCTTATAGGTCTTCTCACTGCGACAGAAAAACAGGTGCCCCTAGGCAGACTGCACATGAGACCTATTCAGTGGCACCTCAAGAAGCACTGGAGAGTCCCAGAATCTCTGGAAAAGGAGATCCCAATTCCAAGGTCTCTCCATCAGTACCTACAGTGGTGGACCCAAGAGGAAAATGTCCTAAAGGGTCAGCCCTTACACCCCCTGCGACACGCAGTTCAAATCTTTACAGACGCCTCAAAAGAAGGCTGGGGTGCTCACTTAGGCGACTTCACAGCAAGCGGTACTTGGTCAGTGCCCGAAAGCAAGTTGCACATAAACTTCTTAGAACTAAAAGCCGTGTTGTTAGCACTAAAAAGATTACAACATTTAGTGCAAGGAAAGGTCGTCCTGATTGCCACAGACAACACTACGGTTGTAGCATACATCAACAAGGAAGGAGGTATGAGGTCAGGCTCACTCTGTGCCCTTCTTTGGCGGCTCCTATGTTGGTGCAGCCTCAATCAAATAGTACTGAAGGCCAGACACATTCCAGGCCGTCTGAATGTAATTGCAGACAAATTGTCTCGCCGAAGGCAGGTCATTCAGACGGAGTGGTCCCTCCATCAAGAGACCTTCGACCTCCTTTGTCAAACCTGGCATTATCCCCGAGTGGACATGTTTGCAACAAGGTACAACTGCAAGCTAGTTCAGTTTGTGTCCCCAATTCCAGACCCAAAGGCCTGGTCAGTGGATGCTCTGACATTGTCCTGGGAGGACCTGGACATGTACCTCTTCCCCCCAGTGTCTCTGATGGGGAAGGTGGTCAGCAAACTGTCAGATCACTGGTATCGCAGAGCAATCCTGATTGCCCCGGGATGGCCCAACATGCCTTGGTTTTGGGACCTAGTGGAGCTCTCTGCGAGGGTTCCTCTTTGTCTTCCACACCACCCAGATCTAGTGACCCAACCTTTCAACAAGGCACGTCACAGGGATCTGACAAACCTAAATCTCCATGCCTGGCTCCTAGAGCCCAGACAATCAAGGAGCAGGGGTTCTCTAGCCCAGTGGCGTCAAGAATTGAGGCGCCTCAAAGACGTTCAACCAGAACAGTCTACGAAGCGAAGTGGGCCGTTTTTATCAGATGGTGCGAAACAAGTCAGGTGGACTTCAGGAACCCATCTATAAAACAAATAGCAGATTTCCTCCTGCACCTTTTCCAGGAGAAAAATCTCCAGCCCAGCACCATTGATGCTTACAGGTCAGCCATTGCAGACAAACTGGGAAATACCTCGATTAATGTCGGCAAGGATGAAAATTTGACTAGACTGTTTTCACAGGGATAGACCCAAAGGACGCAGGGGGGTCCCTGCTTGGAACCTCTCCCTAGTTTTACACCAGCTTACAAAAGCACCTTTTGAACCCCTCAGAAAAGCTTCTCTGAAACACCTTACTTTCAAAACTGTTTTTCTCCTAGCCCTGGCTTCAGGAAAACGCAGAAGTGAGATACACGCTTGGTTAAACAAAAATATCAGACACCAAGCTGATTGGTCCAAAGTTTCCCTCTACCCATCACCAAGCTTCTTGGCGAAAAATCACTTGGCAAAAGAGGGACCAGAGTGCGTGGCCCCTGTGGTCATCCCGGCCTTAGCCCCCACTCTGGATAAGTCTTTAAAGGAAGACAGATCCCTTTGCCCCGTTCGGGCTCTGCGCTACTACCTGGACAAAACACAGGACCTAAGAACGGGAAAGGAGTTAGTTTTTGTCTCATTCAAACAAGGTTTTGACAGGGACATCTCTCCTGCCACTATCTCGTCCTGGATCAAACAAACAGTAGTGTTGTGTTATGATCTCTCTGACCAAGAGTCCTTGACCTTACATCAGGTCAAGGCCCATGATGTTAGGGCCTTTGCGGCCTCCAAAGCGTTTCAAGGTGGCATATCTCTGGACCAGATTCTAGCAGCATGCCACTGGAAGTCCCACAACACCTTTACACAGTTTTACCTTAAGGATGTTGCCTGGGCAGATAAGGAGCTTTTTCACTTGGGTCCTGTGATGGCGGCCCAGCAGATCCACCACTAGTCCCCTAAGCGTCTTTGTTTATAATTATATATAGTGTACATACTAGTTAGTTTTAGGTGCAGGCTCGCTTTTAGCCTATGCCTTGGCTTCTCAAAGTTTTTTACTTCAGAGTAATTCTCTGGGTATAGGACTTTCCCTACTCTTCCAGGTTAACCGTGGGAATCATGGACTTGAACTCTTGCTCTCTTCCTCCCCTCAGAGCAGTCAAAAAAGGGGGGGGGCAGGTAGGTCTAGATACCCTTGAGACTAATTTGTCTCCTCAAAGGACTAGAACCTCACACCTAGGTATAATATAAGAGTTCTCTCCAATCTTCAGAAGGCTGCCCTCCTTCCACTGGGTAGTTATTCTAGCTATCGTCTGGTAGGTAAGATGTATTAACGCAATGAAATTGCAAATTTTAATTAGTAAATTAAATTTTTATTAGTTAATACCTTACCTACCAGACGGGAAATTCCCACCCGGCCTTCCCCGCTTCCAGCCTTCATCATTCAACCTTAGGGACGAAAAAGATGCTATGACGTCACGTCCCTCTGGCGAGTGAGGCAGGAACTAGGCCACCTGGCGAGTGGATTGTAGTGTGCCGGTCCTGCCGGGGGTGAAACCCGGGACGTCTTTTTCTTTCGTTTGGCGGGACCGGCTGGCGCCGGGCTATAGCTATCGTCTGGTAGGTAAGGTATTAACTAATAAAAATTTAATTTACTAATTAAAATTTGCAAGTTTGGCATGGGGTTTGTCTGTTTGTCTGTCTGAAAAAGTTATGTTTGGCATGGGGTTTGTCTGGTTGTCCATCTGTACAAGTTATGTTTGGCATGGGGTTTGTCCGTCTGTAGCAAGCATAGCTGATTAATTGTTTTTGGAATAATTGGTAGTCCTGAAAAGGACTGTTTGTTAGTCCTGAAAAGGACTGTTATAGTTAGTCCTGAAAAGGACTGTTTACTGCAGCAGGACTTATATTCTGCCATCTTGCCAGGCCACTGCTCCCTCATTATTGAAGTAGTCCTTCAGGTAATCCCTCTGTCTTTTGGCCTCTCTAGCAGGGTTTCTGTCTTGGCCACCACCCACAGCACCACCAATCAATCCACAATCATCAGGCACATCATCATCATCATTCTCCCCAGGCTGCTGACGAGCAGGTTGACCTTGATACTGGCTTCTGAGTATGTTGTGCAGAACCACACAGGCCATGACCACTTCTCTAACTGTTTCTGGGGGTAGTTCAATTGTGGTCCTCATCACTCTAAATCTTGAGACCAGGATGCCAAAAGCGTTCTCCACAACTCTCCTGCCCCTCGATATTCTATAGTTGACAATCCTTTCCTCCCTTGTTAACAGCCTTCTGCCATAGGGTTTCATGAGCCAGGTCTTCAGGGCAAAAGCATCGTCTGCCAGAATGAAGTAGGGGACATCTCTACCACCCTGGGTTATAGGAGCTGGGTCAGGGAAGCCTATCCTGCCATCCTCAATCCTCCTCTTCAGCTGACAGGCATTAAATATCTGGGCATCTGAGCAAGATCCAGCTGTACCCACATCCACCCATCTGAACTTATACTGTCCATCTACCAGGGCCAACATCACAATGGAAAAGAACCCCTTGTAGTTGCGGTAGAGGGCTCCAGTGTTCTTGGGTTTCTTCAGGGCCACATGCTTCCCATCCAGGGCTCCCAGGGCATGTGGAACATTCCACCTTATCCTGAATTCCCTCTCCAGTTCTTTCCACTCATCTGGGGTAGTAGGACATTTGAGGTACTCTCTGGTGAACTCATCCTGGATGGCCCTACAGACCTCTGGTAAAAACTTGGAAATGGTGGATCTTCTAACCCTGAACTGACATGATAATGATGTGTATGACTCTCCAGTGGCCAGATATCTGATGGTGAGGGCTAACTTCTCCCCAACACTGATTGCTGCTCTGTAGTTGGTGGCCTGCCTGGCAAGGTGTGGTTCCAGTCTGGTCTTTATCATTTCAAAAAATTCTGGGGTCATCCTCATGTAGTTGGTGAATCCTGGAATGTCAGATCAGCCATAATGATGTGGTAGGCCCCCCTCTCCTCTCTCTGCAGTAGCCATGGCCTGACCCACATGTTGTGCCTTCTTCTAGGTCTCTGTATGGGTGCTGGTGGTGCTGGTGGTGGTTGCTGTGGTCGACGTAAAAAATGGAAATACATGATTATTTGTAACTGAATAAAAACCAAAAAAGCCCTAAGTTGTTGTTGAATCTGTCTCCCATTAAAAGGTGGCATCCTGCTGTGTTCCTAGAAAAGCAATGGTGATTAGATCGCGAATTTTATATATATATACCCAGAAAATCCAGCAACTTTGGAAAACAATAATCGGGGATCGTGGTCTGGGGAAGACTGAGGAGGCCTGAGGACGCCTGAGGACGCCGGTAGTTAATTGTGGGTTAGTCGGCTCTTAGTCCCAGGAGGCCTGAGGCGTCCTGGGACCGAGTCGGTATGTGTACGACAGGATCGTGGTTGAAACTGACCTGAAAACTGGCTTAGTCGGTTCTTAGTCCCAGACCAGTCGGGGACTGTCTGGGGCTGCCTGAGGCGTCCTGAGGCATCCTGGGGACGATCTGTTCTTAATCCCAGACTTCAGTACCGACCCAGTATTCCCGCCCATTTTTGCTTTTTTTCCACCGACTGTGCACATTAAGGGTCCCAGACAGGATCGGGCCTTAATCTTTTGGTGGAACAGGGGCATAACTTTACAATAAATCCATGAACAATAAGCATTACACTGCCCTACACAAATTACTTTGGCCCCAAACACACACAAAAATAAGAATGAATGAATGAATCTGAGTGAAGAAAAATGTGAAGTTAAAAAAACTTCAAATTTTTCAAAATTAAACTTAAAAGATTCTAAATTTAGAAAAAAAAAATGGATTAATAACTACGGAAGCTCTGAACTGCCAAAGTTTTTTTATTTTACTAACTTGAATATACGAGTTAGTTAACTTGAATATTCAAGTTAATAACTGGAATATTCGAGTTAGTAACTTGAATGTACAAGTTACTAACTTGAAAATACCAGTTACCTAACTTGAATATACCAGATAACTAACTTGTATATACGAGTTAGCTAACTTGAATATACGAGTTAGCTAACTGGAATATATGAGTTACTAACTGGAATATATGAGTTAGTAACTGGAATATACAAGTTACTAACTTGAAAATACCAGTTAACTAACTTGAATATACGAGTTAGCTAACTTGAATATACCAGTTAACTAACTGGAATATACGAGTTAGCTAACTGGAATATACGAGTTAACTAACTGGAATATACCAGTTACTAACTGGAATATACCAGTTAGTAACTGGAATATACCAGTTACTAACTTGAAAATACCAGTTAACTAACTTGAATATACGAGTTAGCTAACTTGAATATACGAGTTAGCTAACTGGAATATACGAGTTAGCTAACTGGAATATACGAGTTTACTAACTGGAATATACCAGTTAGTAACTGGAATATACGAGTTAGTAACTGGAATATACGAGTTAGCTAACTTGAATATACCAGTTAACTAACTGGAATATATGAGTTAGCTAACTTGAATATACGAGTTAACTAACTGGAATATATGAGTTAGCTAACTGGAATATACGAGTTAACTAACTGGAATATACCAGTTACTAACTGGAATATACCAGTTAGTAACTGGAATATACGAGTTAGCTAACTGGTATATTCAAGTTAGGTAATTCGTATATTCCAGTTAGCTAACTGGTATATTCGAGTTAACTAACTGGAATATTCCAGTTACTAACTCATATATTCCAGTTATTAACTTGTATATTCCAGTTAGCTAACTGGTATATTCCACTTAACTAACTTGAATATTCAAGTTACTAACTCATATATTCCAGTTATTAAGCGTCCCTGAAAGGGCGCTTATTTGTTTTCACTTCAGTTTCCTCGCCGCCGCATTATGGTCTCCCTTGATTATCTCCCTTATTATTAGAAGGTTTCAAACCATATTTGGCAGTTATATACCTTAGGCGTGGGAAAATTTTTCTGCATGCTTAAATTTGACCTTTGACCTTTATGAAGGTCACATGATCAAAAACAATTTTTTGAAGTACACCCCCCCTGTCATCGCAGTTCAGGAAAAACTACTTGCTAAACAGCCTTATAATTTGACACACCTGTTCATACTATCAAAAACGCGAGCTGACTAGATTTTGGGAGCAATCCCTTGAAAAATGTCTCATTTATGAGTAATTTTCTGACACCTTCCAATCTGAAAGCCTTAAATTTAGGCCAACCCCCCTATTATCTTCTTAAGTATTGCATTTAGAGCTATAAAATGTACTGGGAGGTAATAGGAAACCATATGTGGAGAGTCTAAATAGCCAGTGAGTTTTACCCCACGGCCCCCCTTATGGGTCAAACCGGGGTCATAAAATAGCTGTTTTTGCCTTACATCTCCTTTATTGTTGCTTTTATAGCTTCAGAATGTATTAAGAGGTGTTGGGAAAGCAAATGTGGAGAGTCTAAATAGCCGGTCAGTTTTACCCACCGACCCTCCCTTATGGGCCAAACTGGGGTCATAAATAGCTGCTTTGGAGTTTTTGCCTTATATCTCCTTTATCGTTGCTTTTATAGCTTCAGAATGTATTAAGAGGTATTGGGAAAGCATACGGTGCAGCTTTGTGCATTCTTAGCTTTACAGCATGCTTATTAAAACCACAAAGCATTTCAAACTTTAAGGGACGCTTCGCTTTTGTTAGCAAAAGCATTCCTTTAGTTAACTCATATATTCCAGTTAGCTAACTTGTATATTCGAGTTAGTTAACTCGTATATTCAAGTTAGCTAACTCATATATTCCAGTTAGTTAACTGGTATATTCAAGTTAGCTAACTCGTATATTCCAGTTACTAACTGGTATATTCCAGTTAGTAACTAGTATATTCCAGTTAATTAACTTGTATATTCCAGTTAGCTAACTCGTATATTCCAGTTACTAACTGGTATATTCCAGTTAGTAACTGGTATATTCCAGTTAATTAACTCGTATATTCCAGTTAGCTAACTCGTATATTCAAGTTAGCTAACTCATATATTCAAGTTAGTTAACTGGTATTTTCAAGTTAGTAACTTGTATATTCCAGTTACTAACTGGTATATTCCAGTTAGTAACTGGTATATTCCAGTTAATTAACTCGTATATTCCAGTTAGCTAACTCGTATATTCAAGTTAGCTAACTCGTATATTCAAGTTAGTTAACTGGTATTTTCAAGTTAGTAACTTGTATATTCCAGTTACTAACTCGTATATTCCAGTTAGTAACTGGTATATTCCAGTTAGCTAACTCGTATATTCAAGTTAGCTAACTTGTATATACAAGTTAGTTAACTGGTATATTCAAGTTAGGTAACTGGTATTTTCAAGTTAGTAACTTGTATATTCAAGTTACTAACTCGAATATTCCAGTTATTAACTTGAATATTCAAGTTAACTAACTCGTATATTCAAGTTAGTAAAATAAAAAAACTTTGGCAGTTCAGAGCTTCCGTAAATAACTTCCGTAACTTGTATATTCCAGTTACTAACTGGTATATTCCAGTTAGTAACTGGTATATTCCAGTTAATTAACTCGTATATTCCAGTTAGCTAACTCGTATATTCAAGTTAGCTAACTCGTATATTCAAGTTAGTTAACTGGTATTTTCAAGTTAGTAACTTGTATATTCCAGTTACTAACTCGTATATTCCAGTTAGTAACTGGTATATTCCAGTTAGCTAACTCGTATATTCAAGTTAGCTAACTTGTATATACAAGTTAGTTAACTGGTATATTCAAGTTAGGTAACTGGTATTTTCAAGTTAGTAACTTGTATATTCAAGTTACTAACTCGAATATTCCAGTTATTAACTTGAATATTCAAGTTAACTAACTCGTATATTCAAGTTAGTAAAATAAAAAAACTTTGGCAGTTCAGAGCTTCCGTAAATAACTTATAAAAAATTACATTTAAAACTTAGGAGAAAACAAGTTTTGGGATTAAAAACTTAGGAAAAAACAAAATAGTGGATTATCAACTTAAAACTACTTTGGCAAAAAAAAATAAAAGTGGGGGGGGATAAACTTTTGGCCCACCACAAAGTTAAATATTAGCAAAAAAAAATAAATAAATAAAAAAATGAATAACTAAACAAAATAAAATAAAAACTTTGACATTAAAGAAGGTTTGACAGTTGTAGAAAGTATTGGTTTGGTTTGAAATAGTTTGAAACTGGTTGGGAATGGATTGGATTTTGTTTGGAAATTTGAGTGACACCAGCTTTAATAAAAGTTCTTGGAATAATTGGTTAGTCCTGAAAAGGACTGAAAGATGCCTGCTTTGTCTGACGCCAGGGTGGTTGGTTGACACATCTCAGATCCTGTCCTCTTGCTAAGCCAGTGCCCCCACATGATTGAAGTAGTGTTTCAGTAGGTCTCATTGATGTTTGCCCTCCCTCGAAGGATTCTTGTAGTTGTTATTTGACACATACACCACCTGTTAATTTTGTAGGCCTGCCACATTATTTGTTGGGGTTGGTGCCCTGTCTGCTCTGCCTTGGTGTGTCCCCAGCATGTTGTGCGACACCACACATGTAAAAACAATGTCTCTCACAACCCTTGGCCTTTGCTACATGGTGCCCAGTAGTACTCTGAACCAGCTCGCTAATATTCCAAAGGCATTTTCCACCACCCTCCTGCCTCTGGAGATCCTGTAGTTGGCTATTCTTTCTTCCTTTGTTAGATATCTTCGGCTGTAGGGTTTCACCATCTATGGCATCAAGGCAAAGAGCAGCAACAAATATTGTAATCTGGTCCTCCTTCCCCCAGTGGTTAAGGTGCCGGAAACCCCAAGCTGCCGTCCTCAGTCTTCTCCCTCAAATCACTTCTGTTGAAAATCTGTGCATCTGATGAAGATCCACCTGACCTAATATCTATCCACAGGAATCTGTATTCTGCACCAAGGGTAGCAGCACCAGGGAAAAGAAGCCCTTGTAATTATTATAGTCACTATCTGATTTCTTTGGCTTCTTCATGGCGATATGCTTCCTGTCTAGTGCCCCTACTGCATGGGGACATTCAATCTGGTTCTGAATTTTTCCTCCACCCTTTTCCACTCTTCAGGGCTAGTAGGGTAGTGCAAGTATTTGTCCTGGAATTCAGCAAGCATGGCTCTGCAGATCTGGGGTTGAATTTACAGATGGTGGTTCGGCCCACCAGCCAGTGATACTACAAGGAGGTGTAGGTCTCTCCTGTTGCCAGGTGTCTCAGCGTTATTGTCAGTTTCAGTCCAACTTTTAAAGGCTTCCTGAAATTGGTGACTGACTTCTTGATTCGGTGGTGCATGCATTCTTTGATGAGGTCAAAAAAGGCTGGTGGCATCCTGACAAAATTCTGGTATCCTGCTATGTCAGTGTGTATTAAGTCGGTCAGGGGATTGCTGTAGTATCCTTTTTCTTGTCCAGGATCTATAGCATAACACAGGGGTATGGTGGCTTTCTTCTTTTCCTGGGGGCTGGCTCGGGCTGTGGTGTTGGCTGTAGGGCAGGTTGTTGTCCTGGGTTCAAATGTGTCCTTCTTTGTCTGCAAATCAATGAAAATCAAAATATTAAACTCAATAAAAACAGAAGTACCCTTTGCTTATGTAAAAAATCTCTCTGATGTGTAGCTGGCATCTTTGCAATGACAAATGATGTTTTCTGACAGCCAGAGGGGGTTTATAAAGTATGGGTCCAATCCCCACTCTGGATCCCGACTCCAATCCTATCTGTGTGTTGGTATGGCTTGTCAGGGCTTGCTACAGCTTGTCTGTTAGGGGTTTTTATGGCTCGTCTTAGACAGAATCATTCCAAGTTAGGTCGGGATCTTGATCCAGACAAGCAATCATGTACTACATCCTGCCAGGGAAATGTAATCGACACAACATTTTCTCGTGCTTTTTTCTGGACTTGTGTACCTGATCTCTGACTTTAGCAGAGACCCTAGAGTCATAGAATCAGTTATAGTGTCGGTTCCAGTGGAACACCCCCATTTGCAGCTACATAACAAAGGTGCCTGGGTCAACTTTACTTTAATATATCACTTAACACAAATACACACAGCCCAGGTGCCCATGGGAAACAAAATTCAAGTATTTTACTTCTATTTATTACAAATAAATAAACATAATTTGAGTGTCCCATGAAAACCCTAAATTAAAATCTGTTCCACAATGCACACATATTCATGACACCGTTTGCACCTGCCACCCAAATGCAAAACAAGTGGAACCCTTTAGCTCATTAATAGACTAGAAACTGTGTAAAAATTACTCTCAGTAAAGATCTGGGAATCTAGGAGTGTTTTTCTCTATTTCTCTATCAATCTCCATAATTATATGCTACTGAATCAAATATCTCTCAATCACTCTGAATACCTCTATACTTTTCTGTATCTGATCTAAACTACGACATGCTCACAAGTATTTCTGGAGACAATGAAAAAGTACATTATATGTCAATCTGGATTTCACACCCTCAACAGAAGTTCCCTTCCTTTTTTGGGAGGAAAATCGTCTCGGTGCAGTAAGGAAGGACCTTGTACCAGGTCTAGACTGAACTGAACTCACATTCCGCCAATGCCCTATCAGTATATGCCTTTTTATGCTGGGCCACTGTCTGGCCAGCAAATTTAGAAACTTTAAAACATAACAAATGGTATTCTAATATTACACTAAGGTTAAGCCACATAACAAGTACCAACACCAGATGAGGAATATGTCTGATGATAATTATGCTTTCCATTTCTATACAATAATGATTTTATAAGCAGTGTACGCCATCAAGCAGGACTATAAAAACACCAACCTGAAAAAAATTCACATACTGGCAATTGGCTTTTGGACATAAATGATTTTGTGTTGAAGCTTTCAAGTCTCATAATAGTAAATGAAGCATAAAGTATGAACCACATATAACGACTTCAGAAAAAATGAGAAAACAGCAAATTTGTATTACGATTATACAAACTTTAAATGTCAAAATACTGAATATAATATGACATACAGATATATTTAGTTAAATATCTGATGTTAAATTATTAGGTTTGGGAAATAAGAGTTTGTAAATAGTGCCAACTGATTTCACTGATCAGGTAAAAATGCATAGTCTCACATTATTGTTATTTTTTACAGCAAGTGCAGGTGGAGAAATCTTTTGCAAAGCTGGTGGAAGAAATGTGTGAAAATAGAAACCTGGTGGTAAAACATGGTGGGATTTTGAGTAACTATGTCCTGAAAGAACCACCACCAAGAAGAAAGCCCAGTACAGCAATGCAGGATGGTGAGCAACAACCAGAAAACACCCAAACTGACACTTGACCTGACAATAGGGATGTTGTAGACTATGTTTCCTGTGGGGAATTGATCTGGCTAAATAAAGAAATAAATATGATGACTTCACATTTGTTATTTCTATGTGGCACTGTATAATCTTCAGTTTATTGCAAGGGATACTGAAATATTTATATGTAAATCCATTTTTAAGACTTAGAGACCTCTGTAGCTTAGTTTGAGCAGTTGATAAATACTTGCAAGGACATCATAATATGCTCTCGTACTCTGGAAGATTATCCAAAATTTATTATTCAAAGACATCAAATTGACCCTGTGGCTGTCATAAAATTGACTTCTTATCTCTATGCTACATTGTATTTGGTTAGTCATGTATGTAGAAGCCATAACTGCAGGGTGTTCACCTTCACGTCCATAAAAATGTGCTTTCTCAGTGGCTCGAAATTATTTGGTATAAATGTGTAGAAAAATTGCTCAGAGGGACGGAATTTTGAAGGGGTCCTTCTCAGAAACTCGAAATTGGAGTATAAAAAGAAGCAACAAGCAGAAGCTTTTCATGGTCACGTGAGAGATTGATAGAAGCACATGTCCCCATGCTTTTTTCTACAGGATAGAACATTTTTATTTGTAAACATGGCTCGTACTAAGCAGACTGCACGTAAATCAACACGGAGTAAGGCAGTGGGGTTTCTTCCTGACTGAACAAGTGTTTGTTCCTGATGTGCAAATCAGTACTGAGAACAGTGCTGAAATTTTTGTTTCACTCTGGATGTAAGTAATAGTAGGGTTGTTCTTGACTATGGGTGTTATGGTTTGAATATTCACATTACATTGGGTCTTGACAGTTTCAATAATTTACAGTTTTGTTCACAGCTTTGTTACAATTTTAAATTCACAGTTTTACTTATGTTTTATTTTTTATCCAATGCTGTTCATCTCATTTTGTTTACTTTTCAATCATATTAGAGATTATATATTTATGAGTTTGTCACTTGGCTATATTGAAACTATGAAGTACTAGTTTATGGTAGTTGTGTTTTGAATACTGTACTTGCCATATTGTAGTTTACATCACATTTCTCTATATATGCTTAGTATTTACTCTTTAAATATATCCATAAAGTGTTTTGTATCCTTTTACATATCCATTTAGTGTCCCTGATCACTCATTTCACGTGCTTTGCCCCCTGTTGATTTACGTGCAGTCTGCTTAGTACGCAGTCCTACACACAAGGTACAGCCCAAATTCTCCCTCTCTCCTTGGTGCTACAAAATGTGTTTTGTCAGCCTTAACTTGATTCCAGAAACCATGAAAGCACACAAACTTGAAATCTGTGTTCAACTTAAATAGTTTTGGTGATGGGGCATGTTGCAACACCACAGATCCATCGGAGTCCCTTGTGTAAACAAAGGCAGTATCATTTACTACTACTGTACACTCATTCTGTTATTTGTTAGATTTGGGAGAGTGTTTCAAACATTCAAGTAAACAAGAAGTTACATATAATGCATCTATTTTCATTGCAAATTTAAAAGTATAGAAAACAGTATAACTCAAACTAAAAATAATGAAATAAATTAATAAAAGATACCATGTTAACATTGCATGGTATAAATTATTTATAGACACTCTGGAAGATTGTAATAATATAACAAAAGCACCCAGGGAGTGCATACCTCCACCAAAGAACATAAGTAGAAATTGTGTCAATTTGATGCAGTGTATTCCTTGTTGCTGATATGGTGAATTATAATGAAAATATTGGAGCAATAAGGTGAGAGATATAAGATCTAAAAGTTAGTTAGTTCTGTTAACAGAGAAATGGACAGACACACAGAGAAACAAACAGTCATGAAAATAGTACCTCCTTGGTGGTAGTGACTTAAAGGCATAATTTAGAAAGTATGATTTTTTTTAAAAAGGCTCACTGATAAGTAAATGGAAAAATCTGTATTTTGATATTTTCTGCAGGCAGGCTGGGATTCAGATGAGTCTCATATTGGCATCTAAGTTAGATCAAGACCCATCTTCTGATTCTATTCAGGAATATCCCACCAGTAGTATGTCTCTTTATTTTTTTTGTACCCAGACAGTGATTCCAAATGGAAAATTTTCATGATCAGAAACTTTTTGGGGAGGTGCATTGGCATAGTGGAAGAGGGGTCTTAGCTATCAATGTTATTAAACTACATATCTGTACACTCTATTTATGAACAAATAAACTGTTACTTTGTTAGACCCCTGTTCCACATTACAAATTCCCAATCCTTACAATTGTGCGGTTCACATCTCACTTGTGAAGGAGTTGGTGAAAATGAATACATAGCTGGTCATTATATTTTAATAATTTAAGATTCTTCATGTTAATTTTCCTCAACTTTTGTATCCAGAGTAAATTAATTAAGACATGGTCTGTTGTGCAATTGGTAGCAAGGATAAGGTCCAGAAACAAATTTCAAGTTTATTTTTTTTAGGGCTGGGACGGATACTGAAAAACGGCACCCAGTACTCGACCTCTGACAACCGATCCGAATTCGAGTAACCGCAAGATTTAGTATCTACCATTAGAAGTCTTCTGTAAACAAATAGTCCATTCCAGAAAGGAAACTCTGAAGAAAAACGTCTTCTATATGACCAGATATTATAGAATATGGAGTAAATTATATGTTTTCAAGTGAAATTAACAACCTTTATATTGATATTATGTGCTAGAAATGCTGAAATGTAGCATATTTTAAGCGTTTCATTATGTGGGCGACAATACAATACCTCGCAAGTAACCGCGTGTTTAAAATGGACTTGAATACTAGCACAGATCGACTCTTCTATCAAGGCTCAAGTACCCATTCGCAGCCCTAATTTTTTTAAAAAGGTCCTCTGCTACTCTGTCCTCTGTATTTGCACAAAGTATATAATTGTATATAGATAAGGGATGGTATTAACTATTAATTGTGTCCGCTGGATGCATCTGATGGATCATTTGGTGTTTGCTAAGCCGCAGAGATTTTCAATGTTAACACTCTCAGCAGAAAACTACACCACCTAGTTTCACCAAATTTGCAGGAGATCTTCATTGGGAAGTAAGGCTTCTTTGGGACTGAAATTAGTCTCATTCTAAAAACAAGATGGCCACCCTGGAATCGGTATGGTTTCACACACAAGCAGATGGAGCAACTGGCACCAATTTTGAAAGCAACCTAGCCCTGCTGGTGTCTTACCACAGTCAAATTTCAAATTGATCAGTGGAAGTGTCCCTGTGTTCGAGTCCAGTAACCAAAATATTGACAGACAGACATAGAGACAAACGGACACATCAACTGGTGGGGCTACGGTGGCAGAGTGGTAACACTCTCGCCTCCCACCTCTGAGGCCGGGGTTTGATCCCCGTCATGGCCTCAAGTGGGAAAGCTTGTAGTTGCTTGCCGTTGGTCGGAAGTTTCTGCCCTTCCAATTACCTGTCGTGATATGACCTGTATAGTGTTAAAAAAGACGTAAAACCCCAAATAAATAAATAGACACATCAACTGGCACTAATTTTGAAATAGGCTAGCCCAAATGGTGTCCTACCACCCTGTCAAATTTTAAATCAATTGGTGGAAGCATTGTTGAATTAGAGTCTGGAAATGAAAAAGTTGATAGATGGACAGACATACTGACGAACAGACAGATGGGTAAACATCAGAAACATCAATTTAATATGCAAACAACACATCCCAAAAAGATCTAACCTGTGTATGTATAGGAAATTATTTAATAAAAGTATGACAGAGATACACACACATAAAAACCTTATGAGCTTCTAATTCTACTGACAAGAAAAAGAAAAAAAAGTTGGAGGTAGAGAGGAATATCCAGATAAGTATATAATGGATATTTAATATCACACACAGTACAGTTTGTTGATCTTAGCTGCTGAGGCTGCATGCAGAAAAAGGCCACAGTTTACTCCACACAGTGAACTTAACCAGTGCTTAGTTTAAGGAGAGAAAAGAGGGAAATCACTGCACTGAAAAACCCACTGGCTCAGATAGAGCAGGTCTCTGTACCTTGTGTGTAGGACTGTACGAGCCGTTTTTACAAATGAGAGACAAAAACATAAAAGGTCAAGTAACAAGCGTTCAGTCAGGATGGCCTCGTACTTAAGACCAACATCCCTAGAACTTGAAATAACAAAGGCAGATTTAAGTGAGGGTCCAATTAAGCAATTGGACGTCCTGCAAGAAATCATATATATAATGGAAAGGGACCCAGATCTGCATCATATAAACATAGAAGGCTTTGAACGCAACAGTGCACAAAAATACACCATCACAGTAGATTCCAGAGACCACAGAGCCTTACTAAAGCACCACTTTGAAAATAACCCATTAGAGTTTTTACATTATATACCAGTGGGAAGTAAGCTGGGTATTTACATGCCTAATATGGCAATGCCTGATTTAAATAAATTTTGAGGGGTGGCAACTTTATATATGTGTAGAGCAATATTTGTGTACGTATCCAAAACTGGACAATATGATGTATTGTCTGTTGGAACCTTTTAAGGACTGGCCAGTATTATGACATGTCATGTGGCTGGTTATAGAAAGTGTGTGGTGCCTGTTTTTTGACAAATTGGTGCATGTGTGTCCTTGCTAAACTGTGATCACATTAGTGAGCCACATTAGTGGGTAAATTAACTATTGGAGTTTTGAAAGTGAAGCGATCACATTTCATAAGTGTAATATGCGAGCCCCTTAGTTATTGACTGGAAACTGGGAAAAAACCCTACAAAGAAAAGCCCTACAGGAGAAAAGCGCTATTGTTTTTTATATCCATGTAGAAAAGCATACACCATTTTCTAGATCTTGAATAAAGCCCTATACATCATGTTTAGTTTACAAATGAAAGGGTTGATCATTACTTAAAGCTTATTTCAATTGCTATTCAAACTAATCAGTGCTGTAATTTTAAATCCTAATGCCCCTTTGTAGTTTCAAAAACAATGAAATAAATTAATTTGTTAGCAAGGTAAAACCCCTCTGGATTACAATTACTCAATCTCTAGATGATAACTGATTAAAAAGAACATTGCAGTGAAATGTTCAAGTGAAAATTAAGTTTGTTCCAGAAAATTACAGTCAGTTGAACTTAGAATTTGTTCTTGAAGATTGGGATTTGTTTACTTTCCTTTCATTAGTATTTTTTTATTTATTTGGGTTTTACGTCGCTTTCAACACTGTACAGGTCATATATCACGATGGGTAGTTGGAAGGGCAGAGGAAACCAGTACATACAGTTCACCAAGGTTCTGTACTGTAAACTGCCAACCAACAGTAAGCAACTACCAGCTTTTCCACTTAAAGCCATGCTGGGAATTGAACCCCAGCCTCAGAGGTATTAATGTTAAAGTATTTCTTAAAATTTTAGTTTGCACAACAATAAATGTTTATGTCATATATCAAATACTAAAAACAATAATAATTTTAAAATAATAAAAGTGATACATAACTTTGAAACAGTTTATGTTTGTACATTGTACTATCTGAAAGGACTTTTATCCACAGTCTCAAAAATGGTGTAGGGCATTTCTCAATGGGAGGGGGGAGTCAACAAATTGTGTGACTTTTCTCTGTATGGATTTTCTCTGTAGGGCTTTTCTATACTTTACATAATATAAAAATGGTGCAGAATATTTTGGAAAAATGAAGGACCAAGAAATTGTTATTTCTGTAACTTGATAAATTTTACACACCAGTGAAATATATATTATCCTTAAAATTCTGGAGTCTTTATTTTAGGCTCTGTGAAATGAATTCTGGTAGACATGTTATAAATAATGTTTTCTCAAACTTAACAATTGTTCAAGTGATATTTTAAAACACTGACCCTACACCCTAGTTTATCATATTATCAATTTAGTGTACCAATACATCTAGCCTTGCCTATGGGCTTTACTAGAGCCCCTGGCTCAATGCATAAAATACTGTAGGTCTGTACAAATAATAGGTTGGCTTTTAAATGAAACATAAAAACTTGGTATTTGATCTTGGACCTTAGCTAATAGGCTTTGGTTTGAACTAAGTGGAATATAATGTAACTGTCATGCTGATTCCATTTGAAAATTAATTATATTTTGTACAGGTCAGATTGTTTTCTTTCAGTTACACTTAGTTCCAGTATGCTGTTTGAATATTGTGAACACTTGCTGTTGAAAAAATATAAAAATACAGAAAAATATAAAAAAAATATTAAACTTAAAAAATTTCTCAGAGCTTAGAAGAAGACTACCCAAAACCAAAAGGTGTACAATATTGTATATACACGTTCCTTTGTGTTAATCATTTGCAAAGTGAAGAACAGTCATATTTGGCCCTGTTGTTTGGGAAATGTGTACCAAGTCCTTCATCCCTCCAACATAATGGATTCATATTAAAATTTTGTTTATTAATGAGCTTAAATACCCCTTGTACACCACCAACCACCCATACTACCTTTGATGGTTACTTCAAGCTCTACCCACATGCCTGTTAAATGATTTGATTGGTAATTCCCAAATAGGTCAGTGTACTACCCTGGGTAGGAATGGTTTCAATGTAAAAACTCTAATAGAGTTTTTACATTGTACACCAGTGAGAAGTAAGCTGGGTAGTTACATGCCTAATATGGCAATGTCTGATTTAAATAAATGTTGAGGAGTGGCAACTTTATATATGTGTAGAGCAATATTTGTGTACATATCCAAAACTGGACAATATGATGTATTGTCTGTTGGAACCTTTTAAGGACTGGCCAGTATTATGACATGTCAAGTGGCTGGTTAAAAGTGTGTGGTGCCTGTTTTTTGACAAATTGGTGCATGTGTGTTCTTGGTTAACTGTGATCACATTAGTGGGTAAATTAACTATTGAAGTTTTGAAAGTGAAACGATCACATTTCATAAGTGTAATATGCCAGCCCCTCAGTTATTGACTGGAAACTGGGAAAAAGCCCTACAAAGAAAAGCCCTACAGGAGAAAAGTGCGACAGTTTTTTATATCTATGTAGAAAAGCATAGACCATTTTCTAGATCTTGAATAAAGCCCTATATATCATGTTTAGTTTACAAATGAAAGGGCTGATCATTACTTAAAGCTTATTTCAATTGCTATTCAAACTAACCAGTGCTGTAATTTTCAATCCTAATGCCCCTTTGTAGTTTCAAAAACAATAAAATAAATTAATTTGTTAGCAAGGTAAAACCCCTCTTGATTACAATTACTCAATCTCCAGATGATACTGATTAAAAAGAATATTGCAGTGAAATCATCAAGAGGAAATTGAGTTTGTTCCAGAATTTTTACAGTCAGTTGAACTTAGAATTTGTTCTTGAAGATTGGGATTTGTTTACTTTTCTTTCATTAGTATTTTTTTATTTATTTGGGGTTTACATCGCTTTCAACATTGTACAGGTCATATCACGACAGGTAGTTGGAAGGGCAGAGGAAACCAGTACATACAGTTGGTCAAGGTTCTGTACTGTAAACTGCCAACCAACAGCAAGCAACTACCAGCTTTTCCACTTGAGGCCATGCCGGGAAATGAACCCCAACCTCAGAGGTGCTAATGTTAAAGTATTTCTTTATATTTTAGTTTGCAGAACAATAAATGTGTATGTCAAAAAGCAAATACTAAAAGCAATAATAATTTTAAAATCATAAAAGTGATACATAACTTTGGATCAGTTTATGTTTGTACATTGTACTATCTGAAAAGGACTTTCATCCACAGTCTCAAAAATGGTGTAGGGCATTTCTCGATGGGAAGGGGTGTCAACAAATTGTGTGACTTTTCTCTGTAGGGCTTTTCTATACTTTACATAATAAAAAAATGGTGCAGAATATTTTGGAAAAAAATGAAGCACCAAGAAATTGTTATTTCTGCAACTTGATAAATTTTACACACCAGTGAAACATGTATTATCCTTAAAATTCTGGAGTCTTTATTTTAGGCTCTGTGAAATGAATTCTGGTAGATATGTTATAAATAATGTTTCCTCAAACTTAACAATTGTTCAAGTGATATTTTAAAACACTGGCCCCACACCCTAGTTTATCATATTATCAATTCAGTGTACCAATACATCTAGCCTTGACTATGGGCTTTACCAGAGCCCCTGGCTCAATACATAAAAGACTGTATTCCTTTATTTGGGGTTTTACATCGCTTTCAACACTGTACAGGTCATATCACGACGGGTAGTTCGAAGGGCAGAGGAAACCAGCCCATACAGTTTGTTAGGGTTCTGTACTGTAAACTGCAGACCAGTGGCAAGCAACTACCAGCTTTCCCACTTAAGGCCCTGACAGGGATCGAACCCTGGCCTCAGAGGTGGGAGGCGAGTGTTACCACTCTGCCACCGTGGCCCCTAAAATACTGTAAGTCTGTATAAATATTATGTTGGCTTTTAAATGAAACATAAAAAACTTGGTATTTGATCTTGGACCTCAGCTAATAGGCTTTGGTTTGAACTAAGTAGAATATAATGTAAATGTCATGCTGATTCCTTTTGAAAATTAATTATATTTTGTACAGATCAGATTGTTTTCTTTCACTTAAACTTAGTTCCAGTATGCTGTTTGAATATTGTGGACACTTGCTGTTAAAAAAATATAAAAATACAGAAAAATATAAAAAAAATATTAAAAATATCTCAGAGCCCAGAAGAAGACTACCCAAAACCAAAAGGTATACAATATTGAACATACACTTTCCTTTGTGTTAATCATTTACATAGCGAAGAACAGTCATATTTGGCACTATTGTTTGGGAAATGTGTACCAAGTCTTTCATCCCTCCAACATAATGGATTCATATTAAAATTTTCTTTGTTAATGAGCTTAAATACCCCTTGTACACCACCAACCACCCATACTACCCCTGATGGTTACTTCAAGCTCCACCCACATGCCTGTTAAATGATTTCATTGGTAATTCATAAATAGGTCAGTGTACTACCCTGGGTAGGAATGGTTTCAATGTAAAAACTCTAATAGGCATAGAATTCAAATTCAAAGCAAGCCCTGCGGACATACAAGGAGGTCGCTTAACCATCACTGGCATTCCAAATGAATATCCAAATTCTAGAATACAAGAACTACTCTCCAATACTGTGGATATAACAAAGAACAAAAGTGGAACTTACAAACAATATCTAACCATCAAGAATGGACTTAGACATATAACATACAGAAAACAATACACAGTTATACCAACCACGCTAAGATTACCTGAAGGAATGACAGCATATATAAAACAGGATATCACAGCACAGGGGTGCTTCACCTGCAAAGGGAACCACTTCAAACAAAACTGTCCCTATAATAAAAAAAAACTGAAAATGAATCAGGAATCACAAAGTCAGATGAAACGTGCATATCTACAGCCCCTCTTACAGCAATTCAACCAGAACAGAAGATAGAAAGCCAGGCAATCTCACACAAAACTTTCAATTTAGGGACAGAAGAACATCAACCAGAATCAAACACAAAAAACACAAACGATCCTGAAACAAACACAAACCAGGAAGAAATCCAAGCAGTAACAAATGAAGGACCATCTTACCATTCCTACACCACCTCGACCCCAGCACATAAATACCGAAATCAAAAGGAAAAACAGATGCTACAAGAATCCATAAGCAAATCACATTCAAGTATTGAAAGTCAAACACCACTACTAGAAAGAATGCAAGACCTTGTATGCAATGTACAAGCCCAACACAAAGAAAAATTTAAACTGGAAGATGTAGAGATTACAGATATAACTCCTCAAAGGGACATAAAGACAAACAAAGCAGACAGACTATCAATCAGCTATGAAGAACAAACACTACAAGGCTTACGCCATAGTACCCAGTACTACAAAATATATGACCCTTTAATAATAGATAACTTTGACAAATACCTAGAACAAAAATCAGAACATGGGACATCTCACCAAGAACAAACATCAAAAAGACAAGAATATACAACAAATCAGGGAGAACGAAAGGATGTACCAAAAAAGGACCAACAAAAACCAAAACCTGCAAGACAACACACAAGAACAACCAATAAAGCAAAAAAGTGATCTCTGTAGTTCAGCGGCCAAAGCCAAACTGAGCACAGATAGTACATCAAAATCAAGACGTGTCAGAAATATCAACTCTCAATAAAGTTGTACAGTTAAAATACGTAAAAGTAACTAAGCTAAAAAGTATGGACAAGTATAAAATTTACCATATATACTGTAAGGGCTAAGGAAATGGGCAACAAAAAAGGGGGTAACTGTTTGCTCACTACAACAAAATGTACATAGAGAAACAGCTACCCAACAGAAATTACCAGCCCAAATCTGAGCTGAAAAATTAACCATTGTAAAGTAGTGTGTATTTATATAACATAAAACCTGAAAATATTGAAAGCATTGTATAAAAAAATGTGTATGAATTATGAAAAAGTTGGATAAAAAAATGTCACAAAGTAGAAAACAAAAATAACTAGAACCGATGCAAATTGTATCCACCAGAAAGAAAACTCACCAAAGCCATTCTAACATCGCTTAACCTTGAAGGAGAAGCCCAAGGTGAAATCTGACCATATCAAAAGATTCTTAGCCCATGATTTCCTATAGGTTGGTGTGACACTGCAAACCTCTAGGAATATGAATACAAAGTCAAAGTTGGGGTTTTACGTCCCGTTCAACAGCCAGGGTCATATTGGGACAGGTCCTCAGAATTGCCACTTGTGGGACTCGAACCCACAGAGGTGACAGCCTATGATTAGATGCCAAACTTGCTAACCACTAGGCCACTGAGGACCTAGGAATATGAATAAGCAAGATATAAAAACTGTTAATTTTGTCAAATCCGATCACACCAAAAGATTCCCAGCCCATGATTTCCTAGATTTTGGTTTATCATTCCAAACCTCTAGGACCAATAATAAGTGAGTTATAAGCACTTTTAAGTTTGACTATCCTTGTTTGACCTTGATGGAGGGTCCAAGGTCAAATCCGACCACAGCAATAGATTCCTTGCCCATGATTTTGTGTAGGTTTGTTTACCATGCCAAACCTCTATGACCAATAATAAGAAAGTTATAAGCACTTTCAAGTTTGGCTGTCATCGTTTGACTTTGAAGGAGGGGTCCAAGGTCAAATCCGACCACAGCAATAGATTCCTAGCCCATCATTTCCTATAGGTTGGTTTACCATCCTAAACCTCTAGGACCAATAATAAGCGAGTTACAAGTGCTTTTAAGTTTGGCTATGCTCGTTTGACCTTGAAGGAGGGGTCCAAGGTCAAATCCGACCACACCGAAAGATTCCCAGCCCATGACTTCCTACAGGTTGGTTTACCATCCTAAACCTCTCCGACCAATAATAAGCGAGTTATAAGCACTTTTAAGTTTGGCTATCTTCATTTGACCTTGAAGGAGAGGTCCAAGGTCAAATCTGACCACACCAAAAGATTCCTAGCCCATCATTTCCTATAGGTTGGTTTACCATCCTAAACCTCTAGGACCAATAATAAGCAAGTTACAAGTGCTTTTAAGTTTGGCTATGCTCGTTTGACCTTGAAGGAGGGGTCCAAGGTCAAATCCGACCACACCGAAAGATTCCCAGCCCATGACTTCCTATAGGTTGGTTTACCATCCCAAACCTCTAGGACCAATAATAAGCGAGTTATAAGCACTTTTAAGTTTGGCTATCCTCGTTTGACCTTGAATGAGGGGTCCAAGGTCAAATCGGACCACACCAAAAGATTCCCAGCCCATGGCGGCCATCTTGTTTTTCAAAAAGAGGCCAATAATATACCCAGGCAGGATTTTATGGCTATGAATATATCCTGCAAATTTGAGAAGGCTAGCTGTAATATTTTTTTTGTTAGAAATCTCTCTACACACTGCGGCGGTGGCGGTGGCGGCGGCGGTGGCGGCGGCGGTGGCGTAGGCGTAACGAAGTCAAATCCGTAGTATCCACTGATAGCATCCGGTGGATACAAATAGTAGAACTGGACATAAATAAGTCAAAAACTGGATAAATATAAACAAGTACTGAAAAGTAAAATTTAACAATGAAATTCTAAAAGTAAAACTAAATGGTCTCTGTTATAATATTGTATATAATATGAATAATGCAAAGGTGAGCCCTGGCTGGAAATGGATCTTTCAATATATGACTGACCCAAACCAGCTGGTGTACACAAGAAAAAAAAAAGGGGGGGGTAAGGCACTTCTGTGAACTAGAGCTTTCATGTGAAATGAGTGATCAGGATAACTAATGGACAATTAAAAATAATATAAACACTCTATGGATGTATATATATTTAAAGAGATAATAGAAAGGATATATAAAGAAATGTGATTTAAACTACTATATGGTCAGTGCTGTATTCAAAACACAACTACCATAAACTAGTACTTCACAGTTTCAATATAGCCAATGACAATCTCATAAATATACAATCTGGATATGTGATTGACAATCAATATGAGATAAACATTACCAGATGTTAAATAAAACATAAGTAAAACTGTAAACTTAAAAGCTATGACAAAACTGTGAACAAAACTGTAATTACTCTAACTGAGAGAAGCCAATGTAATGTGAATATTCAAACCATAACACCCATAAACAAGAATCACCATACTATTACATATTCCCAGAGAGTCACAAACACTTCAGTTCTGTTTTCAGTACTGATTTGCATATTAGGAACAGAGAACTGTACAGCTAGGAAAAATCCTGCTGGACAAAATCTACAGCAACACAACAAACACCTGAGAATTATATGCAGAAAACTTAAGTAAGTAGTAGTAAATCAAGATGGCCCGATATTTGAGACCAACGTCTCTAGAACTTGAAATAACCAAGACAGATTCAAGTGGGGATCCGATCAAGCAAATAGATGCTTTACAAGAAATCATATACATAATGGAAAGAGACCCAGATTTGCATCATATCAACACAGAAGGCTTTGAACGCAACACTGCACAAAAGTTCACCATCACAATAGATTCTAGGGATCACAGAGACTTGCTAAAGCACCAGTTTGAAAATAATCCAACAGGTATAGTGTTCAAATACAAAGCAAGCCCTGCTGACATACAAGGAGGTCGTTTAACCCTCACTGGTATTCCTGATGAATACCCAAATACCAGAATACAAAAACCTTTCAAAAACCGTGGATATAATAAGCAGCAAAAGTGGAACACATAGACAATATCCAACCATTAAGAATGGACTCAGACATATAACATACAGAAAACAACACACAGTTATACCAACCACACTGAGACTACCAGAGGGAATGATAGCATATATAAAACAGGATGGCATATCACAGGGGTGTTTCATCTGCAAAGGGAACCACTTCAAACAAAATTGCCCTTACAATCAGAAAACTGAAAATGAATCAGGAATTATGAAATCTGACAAAAATGGCACAACCACAGATCCTCCAGAAAAAAATCGATTAGAACAAAAGACAGAAAACAAGCCCATCCCAAGCAAAACTTTCAACCTAGGAACGGAAGAGAAACAGGTGAAATCAAACACACAAGACATTATGGACCTTGAAATAAACATAAACCGACAAGAAACCAAAGCAGCAGCAAATCATGAACCCTCACCCCGCCCTTACACCACCTCGACCCCAGCGAACAAATTTATAAGACAAAGTGACAAGAAGGTTTTACAAGAATCTATAACCAAATCACATTCAAGCATCGAAAATCAAACACCACTACTACACAGAATGCAAGACTTTGTACCGAATTTACAGGCTCAACACATAGAGAAATTTGATTTAGAAGAAGCAGAAATCACCAAAGTAACTCCCCAAAGGGGCATACAAACAAGCAAAGCAAACATGCTATCAATTGACTATGATGAACAATCAGCGAAAGGCTGACGTTTAAGCAACCAAAGATACAAAATATATGATCCATTAATAATAGACAACTTTGACCAATGGCTAAAAGAACAAGAGTTAGAGCATGAGGGAACTCACCAAGAACAAGAACCAGCAAAACAGGAAGAATATATGGCTAACCAGGGAGAAAAAAAAGACGTACCGCAAAACGGTCAACAACAAAAATTGAAAACTGCTAGATAAACTGCTAGACAACAAACAAGAACAAACAGCAAAGCTAAAAAGTGATCTCTGTAGTTCAGTGGCCACGGCCTAACTGAGCACAGAAAATAGCTTGACATTTGAAAAATCATTGAAACATTAACACATACTTCATATGATACTGTGCACTAATGACATATGAATTAACTGTCTTTTGTGTGCCATCCAGCCACAATTCAAGAGAAAAGGCATTCTACTGATTGTTGTAATTGCAATTAATAGCCCTCCTTTGTACATTATATGTTCATACACATTTCAATTTGACTAAGGTTGTCCTTAGGAAAAAACTCACTGCTCAGGTGTTTGAAGTGCACATATTCTGATGCTTGAATTAAAAACCTTTTGTGAATTGACCTGTGATTTGTACATCAAAGGGGGTAAATCATTTAAACTGATTATCTTTCCTTGTGAACTAATCACCAGAAAAAGGGAAGGATTCCATAAATTCAATCCATTATGTTAAAGCCAGTCTACATATAAGACAATACATCAGAAAGTAATCCTACATGAAAAATAGGCTTTCCATTGATCAGTCTTTTCATAACAGTGTGGAAGTCATCCCAATTGTGTTGATTTGTTAACTATTATTTAAGTGATCACTGAATTAGATTTGTCCCTATTGTCAGGCTATCACAAACTTAGCTTTGACTGAATCAATTGACTTGGTAGTGTGAAAGCTGTTTGAATACTTCTGAAAAATTCATAATTACTATATACTGATATAATTCTATTGCTATTTGATATTTCGTTTTTTTTTTATTTATAAGCTTACATGACAAATAATAGAAGGACATTAAATAATTTTCATGAAACATTAAACATATATCCCACAGAAACAATAATCCGATAGCCAACAAAACAGTTATAGCTAGAAAAAAATTTAAAACAGCTGGGGGCTGGAGTCTGCCATTTTAAATAGCTCAGCCATTTAGAATCCTAATTTAAACCGAGTGAATGTAAACGGATTGGGGTTCAAAACAGCAGTGAACAGGGTTCTGATTGTTTTCTCCAGTCCTGTCTGTTTGTCAGTACAGCCTGTCAGGACCTGCTACGGCTTGTCTGTTAGGGGTTTAGGGCTTGTCGTAGTACTTTTACAACTGGCTGTGCAATAAATGTTCCCGACCCTATGTCATGTCGGGTTAGTCACCATGTCCCGTCTGTAAGTGTACTGTCCTGTCGGTTATTTCTTAACTGACCCGCCATTTTCGCGCCTTTCATAACTTTTCACTTTCACAACCAACCCTAGAGCCGTAGGATTGGATTCAGGGTCGGTTCCAATGGAACACCTGCATAACACAACCAAATCTGTTATAGCTCATCTGATAGAGTGTGGTTATCTACAATTGGGGACTGTGGGTTCGAGTATTATAGAATTTTTGTCCTGAAAGAATCACACAGGGATTTTAATTAAGAATAATGAAAACAACGCTGAAATTACATCTTTGATTCTAGAATAAGGTTACTGTAATATATGCTATGGTGGTTCTGTTCTAACAATGGTGTCCTCCTTTGTTTCATTTCTAGTTAGAATATTGCTAACATATACTAACATAGTATATGTTGTCAATTTTAAACGAAAGTTTTATTTCTATTGTTATTAATATGTGGGTGTATATGAAGTATTAATTCTATTCAGTGGTCTTTGCAATAAGCAGAAAGCAATGATCATTTATTTATTTTATGTCAATTGCATTAGATGATAGCTTTTTCATGTAAGCAATTTCATCAAAAGCCATTAATCCAAACTCTTTGAAATAGGACAAAATCCCCTCTTGAAATTGAATTAGTTGAGCAAAAAGTACATCCGGTAAAGAAGTATTTAAATGCTAAAAATAATAAAAATACTCCAGGTTTGGTCAAGTAAAAAACAATGTATGCTTTACAAGAAATCATATACATAATGGAAAGAGACCCAGATTTGCATCATATCAACACAGAAGGCTTTGAACGCAACACTGCACAAAAGTTCACCATCACAATAGATTCTAGGGATCACAGAGACTTGCTAAAGCACCACTTTGAAAATAATCCAACAGGTATAGTGTTCAAATACAAAGCAAGCCCTGCTGACATACAAGGAGGTCGTTTAACCCTCACTGGTATTCCTGATGAATACCCAAATACCAGAATACAAAAACCTTTCAAAAACCATGGATATAATAAGCAGCAAAAGTGGAACACATAGACAATATCCAACCATTAAGAATGGACTCAGACATATAACATACAGAAAACAACACACAGTTATACCAACCAGACTGAGACTACCAGAGGGAATGATAGCATTTATAAAACAGGATGGCATATCACAGGGGTGTTTCATCTGCAAAGGGAACCACTTCAAACAAAATTGCCCTTACAATCAGAAAACTGAAAATGAATCAGGAATTATGAAATCTGACAAAAATGGCACAACCACAGATCCTCCAGAAAAAAATCGATTAGAACAAAAGACAGAAAACAAGCCCATCCCAAGCAAAACTTTCAACCTAGGAACGGAAGAGAAACAGGTGAAATCAAACACACAAGACATTATGGACCTTGAAATAAACATAAACCGACAAGAAACCAAAGCAGCAGCAAATCATGAACCCTCACCCCGCCCTTACACCACCTCGACCCCAGCGAACAAATTTATAAGACAAAGTGACAAGAAGGTTTTACAAGAATCTATAACCAAATCACATTCAAGCATCGAAAATCAAACACCACTACTACACAGAATGCAAGACTTTGTACCGAATTTACAGGCTCAACACATAGAGAAATTTGATTTAGAAGAAGCAGAAATCACCAAAGTAACTCCCCAAAGGGACATACAAACAAGCAAAGCAAACATGCTATCAATTGACTATGATGAACAATCAGCGAAAGGCTGACGTTTAAGCAACCAAAGATACAAAATATATGATCCATTAATAATAGACAACTTTGACCAATGGCTAAAAGAACAAGAGTGAGAGCATGAGGGAACTCACCAAGAACAAGAACCAGCAAAACAGGAAGAATATATGGCTAACCAGGGAGAAAAAAAAGACGTACCGCAAAACGGTCAACAACAAAAATTGAAAACTGCTAGATAAACTGCTAGACAACAAACAAGAACAAACAGCAAAGCTAAAAAGTGATCTCTGTAGTTCAGTGGCCACGGCCTAACTGAGCACAGAAAATAGCTTGACATTTGAAAAATCATTGAAACATTAACACATACTTCATATGATACTGTGCACTAATGACATATGAATTAACTGTCTTTTGTGTGCCATCCAGCCACAATTCAAGAGAAAAGGCATTCTACTGATTGTTGTAATTGCAATTAATAGCCCTCCTTTGTACATTATATGTTCATACACATTTCAATTTGACTAAGGTTGTCCTTAGGAAAAAACTCACTGCTCAGGTGTTTGAAGTGCACATATTCTGATGCTTGAATTAAAAACCTTTTGTGAATTGACCTGTGATTTGTACATCAAAGGGGGTAAATCATTTAAACTGATTATCTTTCATTGTGAACTAATCACCAGAAAAAGGGAAGGATTCCATAAATTCAATCCATTATGTTAAAGCCAGTCTACATATAAGACAATACATCAGAAAGTAATCCTACATGAAAAATAGGCTTTCCATTGATCAGTCTTTTCATAACAGTGTGGAAGTCATCCCAATTGTGTTGATTTGTTAACTATTATTTAAGTGATCACTGAATTAGATTTGTCCCTATTGTCAGGCTATCACAAACTTAGCTTTGACTGAATCAATTGACTTGGTAGTGTGAAAGCTGTTTGAATACTTCTGAAAAATTCATAATTACTATATACTGATATAATTCTATTGCTATTTGATATTTCGTTTTTTTTTTATTTATAAGCTTACATGACAAATAATAGAAGGACATTAAATAATTTTCATGAAACATTAAACATATATCCCACAGAAACAATAATCCAATAGCCAACAAAACAGTTATAGCTAGAAAAAAATTTAAAACAGCTGGGGGCTGGAGTCTGCCATTTTAAATAGCTCAGCCATTTAGAATCCTAATTTAAACCGAGTGAATGTAAACGGATTGGGGTTCAAAACAGCAGTGAACAGGGTTCTGATTGTTTTCTCCAGTCCTGTCTGTTTGTCAGTACAGCCTGTCAGGACCTGCTACGGCTTGTCTGTTAGGGGTTTAGGGCTTGTCGTAGTACTTTTACAACTGGCTGTGCAATAAATGTTCCCGACCCTATGTCATGTCGGGTTAGTCACCATGTCCCGTCTGTAAGTGTACTGTCCTGTCGGTTATTTCTTAACTGACCCGCCATTTTCGCGCCTTTCATAACTTTTCACTTTCACAACCAACCCTAGAGCCGTAGGGTTGGATTCAGGGTCTGTTATAGCTCATCTGATAGAGTGTGGTTATCTACAATTGGGGACTGTGGGTTCGAGTATTATAGAATTTTTGTCCTGAAAGAATCACACAGGGATTTTAATTAAGAATAATGAAAACAACGCTGAAATTACATCTTTGATTCTAGAATAAGGTTACTGTAATATATGCTATGGTGGTTCTGTTCTAACAATGGTGTCCTCCTTTGTTTCATTTCTAGTTAGAATATTGCTAACATATACTAACATAGTATATGTTGTCAATTTTAAACGAAAATTTTATTTCTATTGTTATTAATATGTGGGTGTATATGAAGTATTAATTCTATTCAGTGGTCTTTGCAATAAGCAGAAAGCAATGATCATTTATTTATTTTATGTCAATTGCATTAGATGATAGCTTTTTCATGTAAGCAATTTCATCAAAAGCCATTAATCCAAACTCTTTGAAATAGGACAAAATCCCCTCTTGAAATTGAATTAGTTGAGCAAAAAGTACATCCGGTAAAGAAGTATTTAAATGCTAAAAATAATAAAAATACTCCAGGTTTGGTCAAGTAAAAAACAATGTATAAAAGGATTTTGTTAATTAAAACTTTAGTGATTCTCATTAATTTGTTAAGCCGACCAGCTGATCTCAAAAAAGTGCATCAGTTTGAAACTGGGACCTTTAGTCGCACAGTAATTGCCTCGTTTTGGAATGTGACTAGCATGACTGTGATTATAGGTTCTATGTAACCCAATATTACTGGCATATCCCATTATGTAATCATAATCTGTGGTCTCCAATTAGTCTGGTTTTAATTATTGCTTCTCAATAAAGTTGAACAAAGGAACTAAGTTTTTCAAAGAATATCAAAATTATTTAGATCTAATGAGAATCTTTGACTTCGTCTATTATACTGGAATAACAAAAAATTACTCGCACAAGTGCATAGGGCTTGGCTCATTCCGATAGCAATAAAGTAAAAGGAAATGTTTCTACCACTCATCTACCAAAGAAAAAGTATTGTACATCACTGACCATAAATGTCATGGGAGCAAGCTGAAGTTGTACTTCACCAGAATTCATGTATTCATGAATTCTGGTACACAGATTCTGGAAGGCAGATGCCATATTTTCCGTGGATCTAGAAACAAGTAAATACTAAATTGAAATATATAAGTCTTGATCATGGTTTTAAATACTTGACACAAATACAAGATACCTTGTAGAAGCTCAAGCTAAAATAAAGGGGAAAATAGCATAAGAGATGCCCGAAACTCACAGGCTGGGGAATTTTTTTTTGACACCATGAGATTTCAAATGTATATAAAGATAAACTATTAAGACAATTCAGCATCAAAATGACAGCATTAATCAGTAAACTAATAATTAGGAAGTTGTAATATTTAATAGTTGAAGTACCTGTCAATGGAAATAGCACAGTTAAGTAATACTATATATTATAATAAGGTATAAGAGATAATATCTCATTTTTAAAGATATTATGTCAAAAACTATTTTTCAATTTGGTGAGATAGTATCTCAATTGTTTTAGATATTAAGTTAATTTTTTGAGATACCATCTCAATTTTTTTAGATAATTATCTCAATTTTTTATATACTAAGTCGATTTTTGAGATAGTATCTCAATTTTTTGATTAACTAAGTCATATTTTGAGATAGTTATCTCAATTGTTTGAGATAATAAGTCAACTTTTGAGATATTAAGTCAGTTTTTTAGATACTATCTCAGTTTTTTTGAGATATTAAGTCAATGTTTTGAGATATTATCTCAATTTTTTTAGATAATAAGTTAATTGTTTGAGATAGTAAGTCAATTTTTTTAGATACTATCTCAATTGGTGAGATATTAAGTCAGTTTTTTGAGCTATTATCTCAATTTTTAATATAATAGTCAATTTTTGAGATACTAAGTCGAATTTTTGAGATATTATCTCAACTTTTGAGATATTAAGTTAATTGTTTGAGATAGTAAGTCAGGTTTTTTAGATACTATCTCAATTTTTCGAGATACTAAGTCAATTTTTTGAGATATTAAGTCGATTTTTTTAGATATTATCTCAATTTTTTTAGAAACCAAGTCAATTTTTTGAGACATTAAGTCAATTTTGTGAGATACTAAGTCGATTTTTTTAGATAGTATCTCAATTTTTTGATATACTAAGTCACTTTGTTGAGATAGTTATCTCAATTTTTTTAGATAATAAGTCAATTTTTTGAGATACTATCTCAATTTTTCGAATATTAAGTCAGTTTTTTTAGATATTATCTCATTTTGAGATATTAAGTCAATTGTTTGAGATAGTAAGTCAGTTTTTTAGATACTATCTCAATGTTTTAGATAATTATCTCAATTTTTCGAGATACTAAGTCAATTTTTGGAGATATTAAGACGGTTTTTTTAATATTATCTCAATTTTTGGAGATACCAAGTCAAGGTTTTGAGATATGTCAATTTTTTGAGATACTAAGTCAATTTTTTTAGATATTAAGTCAATTTTTATATACTCTAATCTTTGGAGATAACCTAGATATTTGTTGAACCTAGCTGCAATATTTCAAGTTTTAGAACATCTTAATGATTTTTAAATAATTGGCTATGGCGGCCATTTTGTTTTTCAAAATAAGGCCAAAATTTTTCTCACTCAAAACATTTGAAGGCCAGGACTTTTGATGGTCTGTCTTTATATTCTGAAGCCATAGCACCAATAATAAGGGTGAAATAAGGACATTTTAGTGTGATGACCCCATTTAACCTTGAAGCAGGGGTCAAAGGACAAATTCATTACCTGGAAAAGAATCCCAGGCCATGACTTCCTACAACTTGTTTTCACATTCTGAACCTCTAAGAGGAATATTAGGTGAGATATAAGGCCTTTTTAATAGAATAACCCAGTTTGACATTAAACATGTGATATGGCGGCCATTTTCCTTTTAGAACTAGGTCAAAATTACTATCAGGCTAGCTTTTCTAGCCACATATCATTTGTGCAAATTTGATGAAGCTAGCTGGAATATTTGGGGGCCACGGTGGCAGAGTGGTAACACTCTCGCCTCCCACCTCAGAGGCCGGGGTTCTATTCCCGGCACGGCCTCAAGTGAGAAAGCTGGTAGTTGCTTGAGGTTGGTCGGCAGTTTACAGTACAGAACCCTAATAAACTGTATGTACTGGTTTCCTCTGCCCTTCCAACTACCCGTCATGATATGACCTGTACAGTGTTGAAAGTGACGTAAAACCCCAAATAAATAAATAAAATAAACTAGCTGAAATATTACACGATTTAGAACAACTTTATGATGTTTAAACAATTGACTACAGCGGCCATTTTGCCATTTCAGGTTTTCGTAGCCATAAACCTTCCCTGCAAATTTGATGAAGATATCTTTATAATTGAATGAGATGTTAAGGTTTATATCAAAACCTGACAAACGGATGCACAGACGGATGCACAAACAGACACATGTACATCCAGACATACAATCTCTCGACCACGGCCTTTGCTTTTCATAGTCTCTCTTTACAGTCTGAAGCCATAGCACCACTAATAAGGGAGAAATAAGGACGTTTTAGTGTGACGACCTCATTCAACCTTGAAGCAGGGGTCAAAGGTCAAATCCAACACCTGGAAAAGGACCCCAGGCCATGACTTCTTACAAAGTTGTTTTCACATTCTGAACCTCTAGGAGCAATATTTGGGGAGATATAAGGCCTTTTTAATAGGATAACCGCGTTTGACATTAAACATGGGATATGGCGGCCATTTTTTTTTGAACTAGGCCAAAATTACTATCAGGCTAGCTTTTCTAGCCATATAGCTTTTGTGCAAATTTGATGAAGCCAGTTGGAATATTTCAAGATTTAAAAAAAATCTCAAAATTTTTCACAGACAGGTTTTTATAGCCATAAACATTCCCTGCAAATTTGGTGAAGATAAATGAATGAGATATTAAGGTTTATGCAAAAACATGATGAACAGAGGCACGCACCATGGAGGGATGGACGCACACACGTACGGAAGGCATTTTATAATCTCCAGACCACGGCCTTCGGCCACAGGCGGAAGATGAAAAATGAGTTAGTATCTCAAAAAATTGAGGTACTATCTCACTGAATTGAAAAAAAAATTACCTTGGCCCTAATATTCTTCTGTATGAAAGTTTTAAGATGGTGCCACAAGAAAGGCGAAGATTCGAATTTAATGCTTTGTGTGTTAATTGAGCACAACTCAAAACATAGCATTAATTTAAAACTATATGTGATCATTTTTATCTGAGCCGCTGTGGTACTATGTATAAGCACTGACAAGCAGCTCTATATACACTTTGATGACATGTATTATGTGGTTTTTAACGAGTATATGAACATTTAATGGTCATCTTTATTGTTTTTCTATGGCTACATTTTTATTTTTAGTGTATTATATTTTATACATGTAACTTTTTAATATGGGCCACGAGCATGAAATGAAATCTATCTATCTTATCCTTGTTTGGCATCACAAAGCGTGGGTTTGATATGCACCAGCGAAATCACATTTTTGATACAAATTAAGTGGGTGCCCATAGAAGTGATTTAATTGTATCGGACATTTGATTAGTATAATGATCTTCAGAATGCAACCAGTTTCTTTATGCATTGTATTGATTTAAGGTATGTTATGAATTATTTACAAAGTGATATGTTGGCGTTTGTTTGTCTGCTTTCACAATTAGCAGAATTATCTAAAATGTCCTGAAGAAATGTTGAAATGTTAAGAATACGCCACAGACTTGACAAGTTTGGTTTTTCCCAGTCCATTTAGCTACCTTACCTAACATGGGGAAGGTGGTTCAGTCACTGGCCTTAGGTAGTTTTGTGTATTAGTATGACTCAGGCACTATTTTGATGTATTACTACATCTTCCCCGTTATATGCCTGTTTTCCCGCCTGTCTTTGTTTATTATTTGAATTGAACTTGCACAAGGATTGTTATAAAGTTTTTAGATGTCATTTTTCTTGGCTTTTACTGTTTCAATTCGAATTCTTGAACATTTTATGTGATCTTATGTTTCCTACTTGGGATTTTACCTGTGTCTTTTGATTTATACTGTAGTTTTATGCATCACAGACATTGATTCACAACAGGATGGCAACCAAGGACTGTAGTGGGTGTGGGTCTTCACATGAGCCACCGTTGCACAGGAGATGTCCCTTGAGATCTGGAAACACAGAAGACTCAGATGACAACCAGGACACTGATTTACAGGCGAGTCATTTACACAACTCTGACTAACATGTATCTGATCATCAGACGAAGGGCTCAACGGGGTCATATGTGGCGTCACCAACGCGTCGTTTTCAATGTTGATAATGCAGCGGTGGTAACAATTTGCAACAAAGGATATACCAAATGTAACCACTTGGGCGCCATGATACGAAACATTTGGCTGGTAACAGCCATTTGGGACATTGAATTGGTGGTGATTCACATACCAGGCAAACAAAATTGTGTTGCAGATACATTGTCTCGTTTATGTAAAGATGCAAGCAAGAAAATTGCATTGAGTGCCTTAATACGAGACCCTATATGGTACCACATTGATCAGAATTATTTTGACATTAATTATAATATATAATTTTCTTCTTGTTTTAGATTCTTCCCCCTTTCTTCAGCCCTACTCACCAGAGTCTCTCATAGACTTACCCATGCATATAGATCTAAAACATGGGCCTCTTACAAGAGCATGTTCATAACCTTCCTGGCCTTCTGTGAGTTTGTGGCAAGAGACTTCAGGATCTTACAAGTGAACACAGTGCTCATGTTCATTGAGTTCCTCACCTACAGTGGCCTCAAGCAAGCCTCCATTCTGAACTACATCTCGGCTATCAAATCACAGATGAAATGGTTCGAAATCCCAGTCACTGTTTTTGACCATTTGGAGGTCAAACTCATGTTAAAAGCTGTACATGTTACCATCAGAAATCCTCCAAAATTCAAGGGTATTTTTGACATTCCTTCACTTATCCACATTATTAACCTTTGTGATTTATTCCCCCATCTCCTTGTGTTCAAAACCCTTTATTTTATTTTTTTTAGAATTCCGAATTTGCTTGCCCCTTCTAGATTCACTTTTGATATCAAAAAACAGCTTTGCAGAGGTGACGTCCTAGTTAATGGCAACAGTCTAATTGTGTTAGTAAAATGGAGCAAAACATTGCA
Source organism: Sabellastarte sp. h YS-2021 (assembly GCA_964017235.1). Taxonomy (NCBI): domain Eukaryota; kingdom Metazoa; phylum Annelida; class Polychaeta; order Sabellida; family Sabellidae; genus Sabellastarte; species Sabellastarte sp. h YS-2021. The sequence continues at coordinate 148,590,641 of OZ024928.1, forward strand.
GGCCTCTAACCAAGGCTCGTTTATTATATTGCCAAAGTTAAATAATCTCTTATTATGTTCCTTTGTAAACTTTAAGAAAATGCATCACTCATATCCAGTGTCGGAAAATCAACCTCGGTTCTGCATTGATAATTTGCCCATCACTCAGGTTAAGGCATGGTCACAGTTAAAGAAAATTTTGTATCTCATGCGTTGGGACCCCAGTTATCACAACTTTCCCACTTTTAGAAGGTCAGGTGCGACTCTGGCCTTCAATCAGAACATTGACCTTCAAAGAATAAAAGACCACGGTACCTGGTCTTCTGACTCTGTCTACACTTATATTGTTGCTGATCCATTGCATTCCAATGGGGTGGCAGAAATATTTAAGAAAATACTTGCAAACTAGTATGTTTTAGGGTTCTGTCCCATAATGTGTTTCATCTTGTGAGTTTGCTTGTTTTTGCTACATCTACTATTGTTTGGGTGTTTGGTGGGTTATTTTTCAGTCACGGTTTGCTGAAACATGTAAAGTTACTTAAATATCTGTTTCAAACTCTTAAGAGGTTCTTAAGATAATGTTGTGACATGAGCATCTGGTAGCATGATGTATATGAAGGCATTATTAAATAGGTGTATTTGACCCTACAGGGGAACTTTATGATTACCTTATAATGCCTGTGTCCAATCATCTGTGATGGAATTGGTTTATTGCCTTTTAGTCACATGACTTTGTACATAGTCTTACATGTGAAATGTTCAGTCAAATATTAACTATCTTGACTTATATAATTGTCAATATTTATGTACATAGTATCTACAATATTTTCACTGCAAGTTATGTCATTTGTAATTTAAAACAGTTATTTTATTTGTTCTTAGTAATTTCTTATTGTGTTTATTTACATGTAACTATTTTATGTTGAAACATAGTAATATTAAATGAAATGATAGTAATCTCTTATTTGTGTAACTTTTAAGACGGGAACATTTAGTAACAAGTTGCTTCATGTTGTAATAATTATAAATAGTTAAGGTCACCTCATCGTAGAGGTCACCTAAATGCAACTCTTGTTATGTAGTTATAGAAATGTATGTATAATTAACAATTACTAACAATATTATAAATTAATAAAATAATTTTCTGCATTGCGGATTTTTCTAATGGTCTACCAACTATCAACTTACTGTTCCTCCATCTGTTAACTTGGCCTTGGGACTGTCATTACATTGTACAGAATAAACCACGACGGGTGATTGAAATGGAGTAAAACAGCAAATGATAGTTGTTCAGGGTTCTGTTCTATCAACCATTGGTAAATAATTACATATTCTCTCACTTAAGACTGGGGTAACTATTGAAACCCATGGCTTAAGATGCAGAAGGCAAGTATAGGAGCCTTTATTTCCTACCCTCAACTGTGTCAATTGAACAGACCAAGGACAAATCCATTAAATTTTGTGGCAGTTTCTTCAATAATATACAGGCGTGCGTTTCTTTGTATTATCTAAAATTTCCTTGGATTCCCCTTCTTCCCAACTTGTTGAAAGACTGTTTATTGTTTGCATACCTCAAGAGCCTGGATTAACGTCCCAGAGGATCCTTGTCTTTTGTTATCTATGATGTCCTGATTATAGATAATATTTATACAAATTTAATAATCAAAAACGTACTGACTCAACAAATGCAACTGGAGCCATATACCAATACCTGTTGTTTTATCTCATAGTTTTATCCTGGAAATTTCTCAAGTTTTACACTTAACTGAGTACAAAATGAGTGTGTCACAAAGTTAGTCTCTCCTGTGACAGTCCATTTGTTATATGGCATTTATTACTGTACAATTAGTGCTGTTCCATATAAAGTAACACGTTTTGTCTTTTATAGCTTGTTTTTTATTATGTTTATCCTATGCTCTATACTATACTATATAGTATTCACTCCACTGTGGGTGAACAAGTAGTTTTTTATAACCTTTTATAAGTAAATATGTTCTCATCTACTCTTATAGTAGCCTTGAATTTAACATTATATTGTCATAGGGTCACCTTTCCATAAGGCACTCTTATATACTTTTTCTTCTGAAGTGTCACCTTGTTTTCATGTTGAATAATTCTCTCCTTACTTTTGTGTTAAGGTTACCTTAAATTGTGCCTAAGGTAAGGTGACCCTATGTCTTGTCAAATGTTATTGGTCTGTAAATACAATTAGTGTAGAATCATTATTAATGTATTAATAAATATATATTAACCGCAATGATGTGTTGACCTTCTCCCTACATATCCCAAGGTCATTGGTCACTAGTACGTGGGGAACTGTAGCCATATTCAAGCAAAACTTGAAGCGCCTACGATCCTAAGGTGCCAAAGACAGATTCTAATAAGCATCAAACAAATGCCTAACATTAAAATTTCAGGCAATTAAACAGAAAGTCGGCAGCACAGAGAACACTGAAAAACTTCTTACAGTGGGTACACTGTTGTAAATAGACAAAATGCTTTCTGTAATTCGGATAGAAGTGTGACCAAACAAAGATTATATTCAGTTCTGTACTTTTATAGCACTTAAACTCTGCCAGCAAGACTGTAAGGCACAACACTAATATGCAATCCAAAAAAATCATCATTCCATAACCATTGCCAAGTCCAATAACACAGAGATGCTGGATAGAATATATGCTAAGTTGGGAAAGCAGTTTTGAAGAGACACGACTTTAACCTTTTTCTGAGTTATAGCAGAATGTAGCTCATCAGGCAAATCACTCCAAACCATGGGGGCATCAAAAGCAAAGTTGTGACCAAAGTGTTTTTATTTATGCATGTGCAGATGGATAGAGTTGAGGAACCTCCAAGAACCTTTAATCTGGATGTTTGTATTTTGTACTAAATCTTCCACAACTAGTAGACAAAAGATCCATGACAGGATCCAGGCAACTGGAATAATATGAAGTAGAACCAACCAACAGTTTTCAAAGTGTTCCACGATGATTTCAAAAGGCATGTCCTTTATTATTAACAAGCCAGATAGCATGTAAATGTAAACCTCTGAAAGTGTCTGAATAATTACTTTTTCTTTGAATTGTAATATTATATAAAGAAGAAAGTATTCTTGCAAATTAATTTTAAAAATCTTTTTTACAAAATGTTTTGCTACTTGAACCTGTTTAATACTGACGAACTGTATGTACTGGTTTCCTCTGCCCTTCCAACTACCCGTCGTGATATGACCTGTACAGTGTTGAAAGCGACGTAAAACCCCAAATAAATAAATGAACCTGTTTAATAATGACTAAAAGTCGTTTAGGGCTGGGTGTCACTAATAATTTGTCATTTATTGTACATTAACAATATGTCAAGGTAAAGCCCCATAACTGTCCATGAAGTTACCCTGGCCACACAAACTGTCATAGTTCTAATTACTCACTCTCCTCGTTGATGAACAAGTCATTGGTTGACCTTTTGTGTCGCAGAAAATTTATTTCTGTATATAGAAACTAAAGCCTGAGAACTAGGCTATAGCCCGAAATAGGTAGAGTAATTAATAGTTTTGTTTATACCCAGAGTTTCACATTTACCTATTTATTTTAAAATATGTCCAGTGTTATATTACAGGCTATTTATAAGCATGAATAGTCGTCAGGAAAACCATCAGCTGATTTCTTTCATCCTGTAGATATCAGTGAGCTAGATTTCTTGGAATGGGAAGTGATGTATCATGAAGCATATACTCATTGTCTGCAAAACACTGTGCATTCCTACTTTTCTTTCAAGCAGAACTCCATTTCAACAAAACAAAACGGAATTTCTAACATAGGTTCTTAGCCTGGAGAGAAGCTCAAATTTAAAACACAAATCAAATAAGACAAAAACCTGTCTCAGTTGGGGCATACAAATACAATGCTCCATTTCTCGTAAGGATTCTAGTATAATGACTTTTTCTTTATTCTGAAAACTAAAATCTAAGCTCATCGAAATTCCATGTCTAACAGTCATATCTGAAAAAGCTTGATTTTTAATGGTTTCAGTGGTTTTTACAGAATGTACAAGGGCACATTTTCCCTTTGTCAATGGCATCATTCAGTGTTTTCAAAACTGTTTGTCTTTTGGTTGTCTGTCTCTTGGCAGAATATGAACTGATAACAGCACACTGACATACTGTAATATCCAGGTAGGAAATCAGTGTTCTACATTCATCAAGCAAACACATCCAGCTGGCCTTTGATATATGTGATACTCCAAAACACTGAACAAGTTCTGATAGAAATATATTGCTAAAGCATGGTTTGTAATAATTGTGAGATTACATGGGTAAAACTAGCTTCTGAGCTGTATTTTTCATCATACCTTGTAAATTTGTAATAATATCATTTTCATGTAATTGCTTGTAATAATAATAATACAGTGCCCACCATAAATAGAGATTGACAATGAATGCATAAGGTCACATAATTATCGTCACACATTTGACCCTAAGTTCATTCGTAAAATTCTTTCTTTGTATTTTAACAGTCTGGGCCCGTATTTACAAAGATTATTATTCTTAGAATTATGCTTATTCTTAGAATTTTTCTTAGAATTGTCGTTTTTCTTAGAAAAATTCTAAGAATAAAAAATGTTCCTATTCACAAATATTCTTACTCTTAGAATTATACTTATTCTTAGAATTTTTCTAAGAATGGGTTTTATTCTTAGAATTATTCTTAGCTAAGAATTGTTTTGTGAATAGGTTTTTATTCTAAGAATAAGAAAATTCTTAGCATAGAAAGTTTCTTAGACTTAAGTGTAATTCTAAGAAAAATTCTAAGAATCTTTGTGAATACGGGCCCTGATGTGTACATACTTCACAAAATGTAAATATAAATCTTTCAACAAATATAAAAAGCTATAATAATAAACCAGCATCTTTAGATGACAAAAATCAGTTTTCAGTGGTTTTCAGAATGCTTTAATTACATTACATTTATCTGTTTACTTATATTACCATACTTCTATATGATTTGAAATTTTCTAAATCACAGCAATATTTTATCATTCTACTAAGACTATTAATACACAAATGGGTTCCATTTGATTTTAAACATAAGCTACTACTTTGTGGTTATATAAATCTTGAAACATACCATGTCTTCAAAATTTCCATTTCACATTGATAAATTTTCAATCTTTTTATGGAATAACATGAACAAAGTCCATCTTCATGCATTCTATTTTACAACATAACTAATCCGTAAACAGACTAGTAGTAAAACTATATGCACTTGCAAAGCATCCAAGGAATGTTGAGATGGACAGTGATGTGTCGTTGGAGCACACGACCTTGTATACCAATACCAGAGCAGAGGTCAGCCCAGTGCTACAGTCATCAATCAACTGCGTCATGACAGGAATGGTAAACCAAGTGTTTTCTGACCCATACTTCATATACAATCTAAATTTACTAAGTACTTAGCCCTATTTATTATGTTTGATGGACCATTGGTCCGATAATGTAAGCTAGTTAGTTGTTTTGTTTATCTAAACCATGCCTGTAAATCTGCAAAATTTACTAATGCCATGGGCAAAAACAAGGGCGTCAACAGAAGATTTTGGTGTTGCCTTGGTTTTCTTGTACTATGGGACCGCATTATTGTTGTTGTTATTATTATTATTATTAGTATTGTATTCTATAAATAGTTAAGATTTATCAACCAGTAGTAAAAATAATCAAAACTCATACAACAGGGTTGGTCTGCCTTCGAATGTTAGAGTTCTATTGTGACTAAACACATTTGGTCCCATCTTGAGTTTCCATTTTAAATATTTCAAAAGTTACCAAAATATAGATATTGTGTTAATATTATACACCAAGAATAGAAAAAAATATTTGAAGCATTTTTTGTAGAAAAATTTTATTATGTTTTGCTGAGTATTATGAAACAGCAGGGACCGATTTCACAAAGGGACTTAACTCCAGATTTATACTTAAATTTAAGACTTATGTTAAGTCAGTGGTCTTAGACTTAGCAGATTTCACAAAGCAGCTAAGTCCATGAAATTTCTAAGTCAGTGGACTTAACTTTAAGTCTGGGAGGTAGTGGGCTTAAATTTTTGTAAAGAGGACTGAATATGGCCGCCATAAACTTTTCTCCACTTCAAAATTTGAAATGGCTGTAAATAAAGTATAATTATACAGAAACACCTTACTGAAGTAGTCTTTGGGAAGTTTATATGATTTAACAAGGTTTTCTATTTCCAAACAGCACATCTCCTTAGATAACATGCATCAAATGAAGGATATAAAAGGTCATATGACAGAAACCTACTGTGGTTATTTGATAAGCTTGGACTTAGCTAAATCACCCTTTGTGAAATCCATTGAAGTCCCAGACCTAGCTAAGACCAAAATCTTAGATTTAAGTCCAAGACTTAGCCAATAAAGGGACTTAGTTTAGTGAAATCGGCCCCTGATTTATTAAGATATTCTGTATAATGCATTAGCTTACACCAAACCATAGGCTTTATAGTCTTCCTTGCATGCGAACACAACACAACCTGTGCGTTAAAAGAGTCAAAGGTAAAAACACACCTTTGGTCAGTATTATATTGATATGACGAGAATAGTATATTTTTAACCTTTATTAGCCTTGTCGTAATAATGTGGATGGGGTTTAATATGTATTTGTGACACTTTTAACACAACTGGACTTCAAGCCAGTGGCAAGTCTCCAGTTCATGCAATTACTGTTTTTATCTCTCACTGGCTGTGTCCCTTGAGCATTATTTTCATTTGCAAACCCAGAAACAATTCCAAAACTTGAAATTGACTCATAATTGAAAACACAAATGAAGTGCCAATTAAAACTCCTTATAACAGTGGCAATGGTTGTTACACTGACTGACATCTCAGGCATAGTAGGAAGCCAGAAGTTAGGAATGTTTTGAAAATGTTAACTACAGGTATTTAAAACATTTGATACTTTCACATCTGGCAGTCATCATTATGCAAATACAAACATTCCAGGAATATACCAGTTTTGCCTGCTTTACCCCTGAGCCTTTCGCAAGGCTCAAATGTGTGGCAAAATTATTGTCAAACATGTAAACCAAGGCTAGGTCTTCATAAAGCTATGTTAGGGATATAAATAAGCTAACCAGACTGTCTGAGTGGTATTCTCATGTAAAAGCCAGTATATGGAAGGGTACATTGTACAATGTGTAATTTTAGAATTTACAAAACATAAATAAGAACTGGCCGTTAAGCAAGGCTAATTACCTCTTTACTTACACTGAAATAATATAATGCCCATATTAAAATCACAGATGTATGATTTTATCTTGTTGTATTTTGTGTATTTTGCTTTCAAATTGTTACAATATTTCAATAAAAGTGAATTTATGTAAGTGAATAAAATACAATTTATTTAGTTAGCCCTGCAGGTGCATTACACGTTTTAAAATAAGTTTTAGTTAATACTTAATCTCAGGGTTTTGATTAGGACAAAATACATTTTTGTCGCTTTTCATACACGTTTTTCATTCAGTACTATTTCCTGTATGTGTTTTGATTTGCCCCTGGCTGTAACATGGTATATTTAGTAATGTATGTCTAATTATAGCTCACAGTTTTTGTATTATTATTACACTGGTACAACATACTCTACTGATAAACAAGGACATGAATGCGGTAACTTAGTGCACCTATAACTTTGGAAAAATTAACAGTTTTTAGTCCAGTCTAAGGGTATGTTTCCTTGCAAGCGATTTGCATTTGTTCTTTTGGTAAAATTTAAAGACTGGGGTTGTCTCTTAAAACCATTTTGTACAATGAACTTTAAGGTAGTAAAAGTTAGCTGATGTTGGTGCTAGGTTGAGACATGTGAGTCAAGTTATGACGCAAAGCAATATAAACATGAAATCTTGTGTTAAACATACTTCAGGAGTTATACAAATCACTGTTAAAATCACAAACCGCTCGGATGGACGTACACAACAACATTTATGGAACGTGATTCCAATGACCAAAATGGTTTAAACAAACAATCTTCCTGTCATTAATTTGAGCAATTTGATCATGTTGTTTCAGAGTACACATGGAAAGCCCCTGCATGCCAAAACATTGTTAGTTTGATGGAGTAATTGAACATTTAAATATTTACAAGTCCATTATGTAGAATTACAAAGACATACCCTTGCTTCTGTCATCATTGTTGTTCTGAAGTACACCTGCACGGAATGAAACCTCTGGAATGTGGAAATGCTTCAGGAACTGTCAAAATATTTTTAAATGGTAAAATTATACAAATTTCGCAGTAAATACTGAATTTCGGAGTCTTGATAAAATATACACTTGCCGTTAAACTGACGTCAAAAATCTGTTGTCTTATGCAGAGTAAACTGTCCTCAAAAGTCTCTCTTCTTATTTATGTGGAGCCGTGAGAATAAACCTAAGCTTTAAAGTAGAACTTGTTTAAAAAGTAAAACAGGTTATGGAGTGGTAAAAATAATCCTATTTTAATCAAATTCTTCAATTACCACCAAAATTTTATAATCCTGTCCATGATCTAGCCTACTTCATGTCATCTCCAAATTCTGTGTAAAATTCAATCAGTTTAAGTGCATCTCCCAACAGACCAACAGACGAACAACCCTCATTAGTAAAAAGGTTTGTATGGCTCATAAGACGGCCCACAGAGGTTAAATAATTAAATTCAAGAAGAACAATAATGATAAATCTTAATTACTAGCCAAAGCTCTTTCCAAATTGCTGACAACTATACTTAAGGACCCAAGTGCTGTTGCCTATGAAAATTCCGATCCGATCCAGTCTATGTTTTATGTAAATGAGGTCTGTTATTTCCAGCAGAAGGTCTGTCATTTGCTTGATAAGTTCAGTCACCAAAACACCAGAAGATCGGCCATCAATTGTTGACAGCTACAAAGATATTCTGTCATGTAGAGTGGGGGGGGGGGGGGGATCTGTTCCCAACCCCAGAAAGTTTGGTGGCCTAATGAAGAATTTGTCTGGTCACCAAAAGTTGGTAAAGGCTGACAACAAATTCATACACGACAAGCCACATTGGGAGCGAAAAGCCTTCTCACCCTTGTGACCACATTATCTGACGTGATGGACTGTAGAGGCAATCCAGTGGTTCATCAACTAAGTCGACAATACTGTGGTCAAGGATGGTAACCCTCAGCATAACTTCTTGCACCCCCCACAAAAAAGAGAAAAAATCAAGTAATAATAATAATAACTAGGAGTTTTAAAAAATCCAATGGTGTGTAAATTTCTCCAGTGGAACATAATTATTTGTTACTATTGGATCATTCTGAATATGAATTGATCAGGTAATTCGGTCAGGGTGCCCCATGACGTAATGTGGCAGACAGTTCTCATGATAAACCCACCACAAGTATGTTTAAACTTTAATAGTATTCCAGGTTGATTTCCGGGAGTAAAGGTGTAAAAATATAACTTTGAAATACAATCTTTCACCGATACCACAAATCAAACAAGTCCCCGACGTCTGGTATGCAAAATGTCTAACTCTAGACTCAGTTATTATATAGATATATGTTTTGACTTAAGCTCATTCATATATCTTTTAATAAACAGTACGAATGATAGTCTCTCTAAAATTTTATTAAAATAGAACAGATTCCCAGGAAAATTGAACTATAAAGATATATGTTTAACATTAATGAAAAGCCCAAATTCATGAGTAAAATACTACAGATTGTTCAAACACTTTGATTTCGGACAAAGTCAATTCTGTTATGCCGTCACTTCCGTTCGCATAGCACAGCCAGATCCAACATGATGTGCATTGCGCACAGCATAAACAAAACCATTGGCCAATAGCAAATAAGGGGAGGGGTGTCAAGCTGTTCCAAACCCTGTCCACTGCCAACCTACACCCTCACCTAGTTAAGCTGTGGTGTCAGTTGTCTGTTGTCATACAGTTAGTAGCATGGATTATCGGCTATCTTTCATGGTATCTTATTTCACTAAAACAAGGGAAAATTAATCCATCATTACCTCCATCTCCGCACTGTGTGTACATACCTACTCACACACACGTGGGAAACCAAACAAAAACCTCCTCGTATTTCAACAAGGAGTTAAATGCTTACAAACAGTGAAAAAACACGGATTCCATTTCTGCATTTGTGGCTGGGAGAACAGAGTATTTACATGAGAAGAAATGTCGCCTGTCAGAAAATGTAACAAGTGAATCACACTGGAACGTCTGAACGCATTGAAGCTCTCTATAAATAGGCAAGCTGTGGCAATAAACTTGTCACTTTGAAACGTGGATTACAAGGGAAAGATTTATGTGTTGAGATTTTTAATATACAAGAAGGACAATTCTTGGTTGTGTAAAAAGAAACAAAGATATATTAGAATAGAATCATAGAGGAAGAAATATTTCTGGTTGATGATAATTGGTTACAATATGAAACAGAGTCCTGTTATGGTGCTTGAGGTAGGTACCAGCTTTCATTTATTAATACTTAATTAATGTATAATTAATCCTATTATTTGCTGTTTTTATAATAGGTCTTATTTCAACGATGTTTCATCAAGCATCTGTAGCCATGATATCAGCGATTGATTGGATTATTGAATAATTCAGGATAAAAACAAGATAATCAATTAAGGATAATTTCACCGACACAGAAAGTTTATTCAGAGTCCATAAAACTTCATATTTGAGGATCTCTTCTCAGACAACTATAATTTTGTACAAAGATTAAAACACAAAAGGAATAGATTTAGCATAAAATACTTTCAATAAATCGCCTAATAATTCTTTTATTAGAAAGTTATTTTTTATTAGAAATATATTTCAAAATATGTCACACATGAGCAAATGTTCAACATATAATAGAGTAACATGAAGCAATCTAATGGTATTTAACATGTTTAAAAAATGTACCAGTGTTACTTGTGTAGTTGCTAATGATGAATTGTAAAAGCTGATTAGTAGTTCTGTAGTAAAATGTAGTTACTATTCATAGTACGGAGTAGCTTTGAACACTGTAAATGCATATTAAAATGTGTAAATTACTGGATAAAGAACTGCTAAAATCCTCATTTTTATAATTATTGTTGCCGGAAAGTCATATATAGCTATCCTAGATAATGTAATACAGTTAGCTTATTTGTATAAATGACAATTTCCATGCTTTAAGCAAAAAGTCCCCTGTGTCACTTATGGTGAAACAATGTCAACTATTTACACCTATCACCAAGTATCTGTTCAAAATTACAAGATAAATTGTTTGTGCAAAAACAATTACACTTTTAACTTATATTATTGCTGTAAATGTTGGGCACCCATTTTGTGGGCTGATGTAAATTCTTGCAAGCAATGTACAGTTGATGAAGCTTTCATAGGCCAAGTTATTTTAAAAGGTATTTATTTACAGCAAACTACCGGGTATGTGGTATTTGTATGACTTTAATTCACCAAAACAATAGTGCAAAATCTGGAAAAGACTTGATAAAACAAATTTAAATCAATAAAAATATTGGCAAAGTCCTTATAACTTAAAATAAAAAAGAAACTTTTCAAATTTTCTTTGATTAGGTAACTGGCAATAATTTTAACAAAGATTTTCCTGTCTTATATTGATCACTAGCTTACAAACCCGCCATATAATGTTACAACAAATATTGGGATCACAACATTACAATATTTGTGTGAATGATATAAATTACATGACTTGATATAAATAAACCAAATAAAATAGTTACGAAGGAAATAATAAATACTTTCCAAATTACATATTGAAACTGTACTTGGGGTATGTCATAACACAACTGGAGCTGTTATTATATACAATCATTTGTGTAAGACCCTTATTAGGATTTTGTTGAATTGTATATGCACAGAATAAGATATTTCCAGTGGTATATAACATTACTCATCTCCACAGTAGACTCAAATAATTTCAATGGGCGCTTGTTGGTGTAAATACAAGGATTTGAATTGCTAGGGGTTTCCGACTTTTGCAGTTATCAATACAGAAGTTGGAATAAAAGTAATTACATTAACAAAACTTTAGTCAATATTTGAAGGTGATTATGGCCCTCCATTCACCAACTTCTGATCATAATATAAATAAAGAAACCTGTTCCATTATTGTGAACGAAACAGCCCCCACCCCCCACCCCCCACCCCCACCCCCCCAAAAAAAAATTATTAGACTATGATCCCGAAATTTGCCATCCTGGAGCATTTTGGAGGTCAATCTTTTCTTTTGGGAGGTTTGTAAACTACGGTCTTAGCATTTGAGAAGGGTTCCGGACCAGAAGGTAAACTTTGGAAATATTCGGGAGTGATTTGTCAACCTTCCGATTAATTCAAATGGTTTAACTTTTCTTAAAGTTTGTGCAGTCTTTCACAACCCTCAGTAGTTATAACATTCAGGAACTCAATTATGAAGCAATCTCAACATTCATACAGGTATCTTTTGGATCTTGAGTGAGTTGTAGTGATTGTTTGGGCCGTCATAAAGTTCAAAACTCATTGGGAATGTTTTGGAAAGTTTAAATCAACGATCACAACGTCCCCCTTTTCTGTGGATCTTGACTGGGAATAGTTATACAAGTTCTATACAACCCAGTCGCCTCTGTGGAACAGCCATATAAGAATTTTCTGACCAAAATAGCTATGACAAGAAAAACAAGTATGAAATAAGAATTGTCATGAAAGTGTAATTTCACCGATCAGTTCTTCCTTGCCAGCCAACAAGAAAAATACAAATAATATCTTATTTTAAATTACCTTTAGAATTCTAAACACTTCCCAGGAATTAAGACATTATTAGTATGGATGTGTCTGGAAATAGGAACCTTTCACTCTTATGCATTAATTGGTCCTCAGAATTTACATTTGAAACTTCTGAGAATAACTCAGGATATGTATAGTAGGAAATTCGGACCCAAGCCTCTCTGAAGTCTGGGGTCAACATGTTTATCTGGTTTTCCAACACGGCGTGAAATATTGAAATTTAAAGAATAGTTTTCATGTTTAATTTAACATAAGGAACTCATACATTTATCTTTCAAGTTATTTAAAATTTAGTTCACTGACTGAATGCTAAAGTTACCTTTAGTAAATTGATCTTATAACTTAAGGTCACCTAATATTTGTGCACAAAGTTTAAGGTGTTTCTTTGTTCTTTAAAATTTTAAGCAGTTCTTGACTAACTGAATGTTGAACTGATAGACATCAGTTGGACATGAATGTATTTTCAAATGATTATTCAACAAAATACCGCCGCCATCTTGCCTACCCTAAACAAAAAGTGCATTAAAATTACGTATGGATTCTATGACATAAAATATAACACCCACCATCCGTGTGCATGTTTTTTTCTTCTCAGATTTAATTCAACTTAATTAAATGAAAGAAATTTAATAGCTCTCAAATGTTTTTAAAAATTATACTACACGTACACATTAATTATGATTTTATGACACCAGTGATGACTTGATGAAATTAGATATGAAAACCTATTTAAATATAGCTTGTAGTATAATTAAATTGTAGTATATTAGGTATAATTAAATATTACTGGCATTTTGGTTGAAACAAAATTACATAAATATTTAAAAATGAACTAAACCACCTAAAAATAAAGTGAAATATTGATGTGTAATGTGTTTCTTTAAGTCATGTGACACATCATGTGACCTCATTTAAACCAATAAAATCTCCCTTTTCATGCTTAGCTTGGTAATTAAGCACGTTTTCAGTCAGTCCAAATATAAAGTAAGGCCTGCATAATAAATGCTAACTTAAACCAGACAGGACAACTAAAACAAAAACAAAGCTTTGAAATCTGAAATGGTTGTGTGCCTCTAAAATGTCCTCCTGGAAGGTTAATGAGTTAGTCATTTTTAACAATGAGTTAGCCATTTTTTTCATAAAGCCGCGCTGATGTCAATGCACTTTATAATCATATTAAAGTTATGCCAAATGAGACAATACCAGAGCACATATGATAGTGGAAGTTTTAGAGTTTCTACTATTTAATTGTAGAAGGAACAAGATGTAGAATTGTAAAATAATACTCCAAATATAAATTTAAATTAGCAGTGATTAACTATTTAGAAATTAACTTTGTTTATTACTTTACTTTGACTGTTTATTCATCTTGTTTTTTTTTTCTTTTCCATGTAAAATGAGTGATTTATTACAGAAACTATTAACAAGTCCAGTAAGAATCCTGGTCAATCCATCATAGTCAACCAAGTGTAAGACAACTTAAACAAGCATATAAATTACTGGAAAAGGAAACACTATCTGCGTGGGAGGGACTTTTTTTGAAAAAAAAATTTTTTTGCTGGCTATATTCTTTTCACAGAACTTTTATATGACGTAAACAAGTAGTTTGTCAGATTACTAAATACAGAAAGTCTATCATGTTATCTGCCTAAGTCCTTAATATAGACAGGTTTCTTCCCCTATTTGTCGCCTTTCTGAAATAGTTGCTGTACTTTTTATCACATGCCTGAGTTGTTTGATAAGAATAACATGATATATTGGTCAGAACTGGCGGCATGGGCCAATCAACATTAAGACCTTTAATCCTTCAGCTACTTTCTACTTCAAGGATGTATCCGTTTTAGATAGGATGTAATCTTTCTTTGAACACTTCAACAAAAATATTATTATTGTTATTATTATTACAGTAAATGATACCAGTGCTTTTAATTAAATGTATGTGGACAATACTTTGGCATCTTTGTATGATACAAGGGGAAAACATTTAAAACAAGCCCTGCCTGAGTATGTACAATCCCTCATCCAAGTGAAGTGCTGAAGAAGTTGAAAATTTACAATATTGGATCCAGACTCAGATCTAGAAAATCGGTCAGAATACAGAAGAACCTTAACCAAGTCATGAGTTGACCCCACCTTGTGAAAAATATAACCCAGGTCAAACTATCAAACGGAAATAGTTACAATACCCCCCACCCCTTCTCTTTGGGGGACAAGGGTAATAATTGTATAAAGGGGCTTTTGGCATTCACATTTATTTTTAAACTGATGTAATAATTAAACTATATGAAATAAGACCTTGTGGATAAGAAAATATTATTTAAAAGAGATCTATAAAGGAAGTTTTGCACATGCTATAAAATACCTGTGCATCAAGGTCCTGAATAGTTTTAACTCTCCAACTGCTATGGTCTGAACACACTTGGCCAGATCCGGATGCTGATCAGGATGCGAGACTTTATTGCACTCAACAAATTTCATCATTCAGTAAATTGTTGCTAAGTATGTTAATGTAATGTTTTAAAAACCCATTTTAAAAATAAATCACATCTTTATAATCATTATATGTTTCAATTGCAAATTATTCGGCTGTAGCATTTGTGTCTGTATGACTGTCAAGAAAAGAAACCCTATATCCCATTTAAATCCCATTCCATTAATAAATGTGGATCCATTTGGGTGTATTTCCACAATAATTGCTTTCATGAATATTTAAAATTTGATCAATTACAGTGGACTTTTGTACAAAAGACACAGCACTAATTACAGTTTGTTTTATTATAAAAATAACAAGAATGGAAAACTATTAACTGTGCCTTCAACACCACCCAGCCGGAAGTCATAAGAGGAGGTTCTATCACTAATTTGCAAACTACAACTTGGGGAAAACTGTTAATATACCACTATGAATTCTGAAGTCATATATACAAACTTTCCTGTAGGAAACAAGCCCACTGTATCCAGTCAGTATGAAGACACTCTGGAGAAATGATTATCGGATTATCAGAGTAAATTAAAGAGGCGGGATGAATGCATTTATAACAAGTTACAGTAAGTGACGTATTTAGAGAGGAGAGTCGGATTTTGGACACCCAATAAAACATGCCAGATTCGAAGTATGCGCATGAACAGACAAACAAACAGACCCAATTACAACAATACCTCATCTCGTCCCAGTTACAGGGAGGGTCGTGGCTTGCATAATGAACTCACTGAAGCAAAGCCCTTAAATGATAGACTTTGTACATAATAATGATTTTAGTATGATAATCAGTATGATTTCAATTCAGCTTATATATTTTGTCCTATATCCAGTAGAGATTCTATATGTTGTTCGCTAACATTTGACTGAACTTCCATTTTCTTACCTATGAGTTTTATGTGTGATCTTTGTGACCTTCACTTATACCTTTTACTGTTTATAGGCTGTCTGCACTTCATCTTTTATACAAAGGTTGTTGTCCTATTTTCACAGTTCACCAATATTTACGGAAATCTCCCAGGTGGGAGTGATTGTAAAAAAAACAACAAAAAACAATGTATTTTTCCCTTTAGCTGGTTATACCTACATACACATTAAGTATTATTAATTAATTTTTGTGGCTTTTCTTCTCAAATCTAATCAAATGTATGACCTTTTGTTTCATAGTTTCTTGTCTTGATTTATGCAAGGAAATTGATATTCCTGTTGATTTGTTGTCTCATTCATTTTGTTATAACATCTTCTGTTTAAATAAACCCAATATGCGATCTTTCTGAACCCCACTGTCAGTCTCATAATTTATTGTTCATTATTTGCAGAACTCTCCCAGATGGCTACTTTGGGTGGCTGTGCTATGTTGCTTTACCTTGTTTTATATTTATTGTCTTTCTTCTCATGTGTTTTTGCTTTGTACTGCTACAGAAATCTCCCAGGTGGTTACTGTGGCTGACTGTACTACATTGTCCTCATGCAGTTTTTATTCTGTACTTACTAAGGCTGTGATAGGTGACCAGGTTACCCGAAAACGGTTCAAAGTCTGTAAGAAACCGAGTACAAAGTGGTGAAGTGGGTAACCAAAAAATATTAAATATACTGTAAAACAACGAAAAACTTGGGTAAACCTCAATATTCTGTCAGATTTCTCTAACTACTGATAGTTTTTCACGTAATTTTCCTTATTTATACAGATATTTAACATTATTTTTCATAAGTATTTGTTTACATCATCTGCCATGTTTGCTTCTCTTCTACTTCCACTGGGTGACAACTAAAACACGGTTACCCGAATTCGGATCAGTTCTTGTGAGACGAATACCTGGTGTCATTTTTCTAACGAAGTCACATCCTTAGTTCCCCGGGTGGCTACTGTGGCTGGCTGTTCTATCTTGGCTTAATTTTACCTCATATTTTTGTCTTTCTTCTGATATAATTTTGTTCTATACTTACAGAAATCTCAGGTGACTACTGTGACTGGCTGTACTATGTTGTCTTACATTTTATTCTGTAAGTTTTCATTCCTCTGATGTGCTTTTTGCTATGTACTTACAGAAATCCCTCAGGTGGCTTCCGTGGTGTGCTTTGTTGCTTTACCTTTGTTTTATATTTTTGTCCTACATTTTATGTGTTTTTATCCTGTACTTACAGAAATCCTCCAGGTGGCTACTGTGGCTGACTGTGCTATGCTTGCTCCTCTCTGTGGTCACTTGCAGGCCAAGTGGAAGAGGTAGACGTGCTCCGGCCATATTTTCTCCAGATCGGGAGGGTTACGGAACGTCACAATGCTCCACACGAGACTACAAGGACTGCTATCTGTGTGGCATGATGTCGGATGATTTTAGGATATATAAAGGTTGTTGTGAAAGAAGGAGAGATTTTCTCGCATTCTGTGATCGTCTTTTGTCATAGTTGAATAGTTTCTAGTTGTTTTTATTTGAAGAAAAATATATATAGAAAGGAAATTAGGTAAACCTGAGTTTGGTTTCAGACAGCTGATGCAATCTACCTTCACTGCAAGAAAAAAGTCAGGAAATATTCAACTGTTGACAAATAGCACACCAGTAAGAAATTTGAAGATAATTGGCATTATTGCAATTGAACATTCTAAATGTCTTCCTTGGGTGGTTATCTACATTACTTTAGCTTCACTCAGTCAGCTGATCAAACCTCAATGACAATAGATTATGGAATTTTTGTTCTTCTGGACTTTTGTGACCCAACATTCATCAAAAATTGTAGAATTGCTACTTCAGACTAATGCCTGTCACTAGCAAACTGTCAAGACATAACGTTCAGCAATTGTGGTCAATAAGACATATACATATTCTTCTCTAATAGTTCAGACTGTTACAGAGACTATGTCAAAAGTATATTTAAAAGACATAGTCGTCACATTAAAGCTTCTCCGTTTGATGAGATCTAATTTTCTGTGTTAGCGCTAATGGGTTTAGTAGTCACCAAGTTTTATTGGAGCCATCTATAGCTCTTGTACCTTGTTTGAAAATATCCCAGTGATGCCTTGTTTCAGCTTGTAAATCATGCTTAAGATTTTTACTGCTCTGTTCTCATTAGATAAAAAACACAAGAATGCAGATGAATTTATGCCTAATCTTAATCTTGTTATTCACTGACCCAAGATAGTTTTCCAACCTTTATATCCCATAGTTTCATTTGTAAGATGCTGTTTTCTTGACAGAATATCTGACAGGTATTTGGCCCAAAGTTTTGATGTGCAGGATATTAAATCTGAAACTTAATTTATTCTTGGATAGGTTAAGTGTTGGGATAAGTGTTAACAGTTATTTTATTTGTTATCAAAACTAAAGCAAAGACTACTTTACAGTGTTAGTGAGAATTTGCTCCAATTTCAGCAATTAAATACAATATGACATCTTGTTACATTTACAGTTTAGGTTTACATTCCAAATTGTACTAAAATTCATTAGTCTGTACAGAAATTACTGTCCCACTAAACCAACGTGTGTTTCACATGATGGCATAATGGTAAAAACATTCTAAATGATACAGTAACTCCCTCGAATCACCATTTTATTAAATATCAAAAATTGTGTAGGATTTCTGCTTTAATCTTAAAAACGGCTGCTGATAAATGAATAATGACTATTCACCAAATTGGTGTATGAATTAGATAGGTGTATAAGCAATTAAAACAGGGTTCAGACATCATTGTATGTAATTTGTATTCAATACATTCCACCTGATCTCAATTGGAGTAAGAAATGCCAAATTAGCCACAAGTGTGTGTGAAATTCGTCTCTAATGAAACTTCACAAGCATTCTCTCAATTGTTATTATTTTATGCAACTAATCCAAATTTATCATTTCTATTAAACTTTTAAGGGCAGATTCCATTAGTGAATTTCACATGTCGTGACGAGTTGGTTTCACATTTCTGACTTCATGTATTCTTAACTGCTATAATATGCACAAATATATTTAAGTACCAACTAGGAGCACAATAACTGATTATGTATCAGGAAAATATTTCCTGTTTTAACAGTTTATGGTTGAAACGTAATATAAAGGTAAAAAATTTAAAGAATACAAAAGTGCAATTAACTGTAAAATGTGTGTTTTTTCTTATCGAGACATAAAAATGTGTCATCTCTATAAATTTAAAAGGTTTAGACAACACTTTTCATTTGGTTTGTTTGAAAGAATGCAGTGTTTTTTCTTCTATTTTATAAGATATTATAAAAATCAAACTTACTATATTTTATACATAAAGATTGACCTTGTAATTTACGTAATGGTCATGTTTATCTGAGCATTGGTTAAAAAGTAACCTCGCAATCTGGACCAAAGTGCAGTATGTGTCATCTCACAAGGAGTATAATCTCAAAATAGATTGTGTATGGCAGATTAGCCAAAGCATGTCACGGTATAATTTCTGCAATGTTTCACAGACATCACAATTCTGCACAATTTTAAAACTAGTGTTTGCAGTCAGTATTAAAGACAACCATTTCTTGAAATTGATACAAATATTCTAGGAACGTGTAAAGTGGGCAAAGTTCCTTTCTACTTTAGCCTCAAAGTTTATCGACTGACTCAAAGCATTTGCTTTCAGATAACCCTCATAGATTAAGCCTAGATATGTAGTACGTTATCTCCTTTGTACAAATACATTGTACAGGGAATTTCTGACAGGTATTATTGTTAAAGTGATACAAAGCTTTGTGAATTTATTTTAGCCCAGAAATGAATAGCATAAACAAAACAGTATATGTGTGTGTATATATGGTACAGATGCTCTATTTATATGCTATGACACGTATGCTTCATGCATACATTTTGTAATTAATAACTGTATGAAACATAAATTGTGCTCACATCTATATTTGCGATCTGAAATTATATGTGTATTAAAGAACTACATAAAATATGTGAAAATCATTTCAAACATTTGAGAAAAAACTGTTTTCTATTGATTTTCTAATGTATACAATGTAGCACAAAAATACAGATTTGGTATAATATGTGTGAAAAGCACAATGTTAAATTCTTACAGTGAAAAAGTTTAAGAATGAACCGGTGTTATCTGCAATGACACTTAGGTAGGTTTTGGGTAGATTGATTAAGTTTGCATGCTATGAGACAAGTATTACATTTTGTAGTACTAATCTAGTTGATATTATTAATTTAACTATAGTATATTTCTCAAATATGCTAAATATCTAGTCTACTAGTACTAATAGTACAACATATGACATATATGTCATAGAGATTTGTCAATTGCCACTTTCCTTCTACCTTTCATTGAATCTATGAAAGAAAATGATGCTTGATTTCCTTAGTCACGATTTAACAAACCTGATAGGTTTCACAAAACGGGGACAAAAGCTTTAAAGAAAATTAAAATCATTGGGAAAACTTGACTCTTTATAGAAACATCTGCGACCAACTATTATGTAACTTTTATATCTGGCAAAAAGGCTTCTTATAATAAAGCTTCCATCTAGATTCTATTGAAAAATCTAAACATTAAAAACACACAATAACTGTTTTGTTATATCAAAATTCTATCCCTACCACATTCAGCATGTAATTTCAAAAGGTTAAAGCAGGTGTACAAAAGAGTGAAATGTAAGTTACTCTTCCAATGTAATACAGTACAATTGTAACTCCAAATCCCTATTTGAAATGGCAAGATATATTACTATGTGGTTGTTTTGATATCAGTGACATAAAGCAAGTCATGAATAAACTTCATTAAAAATAAAACCCTTTCATGCTCATTAACCTTCCACGGTTTTTCTTCAGAGTTTCTGCACAAAATCAGTTCTCTAAATCGGCATGTACAAACCAATCAACTTACGCATTACAAATCATAAATTTTCTCTCAACGGTACAAATTTGTTGTTTAATTCTTATTTATGCTGATTTATGTCTTGTGCTAAATTATATCAAAAAGAAGTTGATTTACCCCAAAACACGACCTTGGCACAAAAGTATATGTATTATTTTATAGTTATTATTGTGCTCTGATGGCAGTGATTTTCATCCAAAACTCTGTAAGATTAATGTGATAAGTGTACTGTTGGTCATATATTAAAATATTGTGTGTTTTTGAAGTATAATTTTGTCTCTTGGTCTTCATATTGTGATACATTATTGAACTGCTTTGGTACATGATAAAGAAAAGTTATAGAGAACTGCACATTGAAAGGGATAAAAGTTTGTGTTATCTCGTCCAGTATATTTCTGTTTTGTGTAAACATTGTTAATGATATGTTGCAATTTAAAGAAAATATTAAATTTGAAGAATAAAATCTGATGGATTTAAAGTTATTTCTCTTTTGTAACTTTATATTGCCAAACAAATCATCAATGATGATACAGATACTTGTCGTAGGTCTGTGGTTTGCTGTACTGTTGCACAGGTTTTCTCCACACTGAGTTTAACTGGATATCACATGCTTATCTGTCAGTGTTACACTTTATACAAAGCATTAACATTATATTTTATATACCTTTTCAGATGATTTTGAACTGTGATACCTATGTGGTTGTCACCTCAAATCCAGTCCATGCTACCAGTTTATCGCTACTTTGATAATAATTTACAATGACTGGTATACTGGTCACCAAAAAGGAGGAGTAATAAATAAATACCCCATTGTCTCTGTTTCCAATATTATTATTTTATAACATTTTAAATTTCAACTGGCTCATTGGCTCTACTGCAGTAAGGTATATACATCAAATTGAACAAAACTTTTCTTCAGCATCTAGCCATCTTTTAACAGTGTAATGATTATGTCCCATTGCTTTTGGTTTTCAATTTACACATGTTAGACCTTTTCTAGATGCAGCATTTTTTGATATGGAAAACACAACATATACCCTTACAGATTTTTGACATCATTTAAACATCCCTCAGTACTATTTGACTCATACTTATAGTTTTAACAAATCACCAGATTATACTCAGTCTTAATAGCCAATACCTAGAAATTAAATGAAATGGGAGGGAAAAACATCTATGAAATTTATTTTCAGTGCAAATCTGCAAGCAAAGCCCAGATATCCTGATGGTGTGCTAGTAGCATTGATAAGATCATTAATGACCAGTGGTTTTTTACTGATAGTCATATCTGGATTCAGCATGACGTCATAGAGGCATTTAAGGATTCCTATGCCATTCTGGGGATGCCTCGTCCCATTTTATCATCAATGTTATCATCAATGTAATTAATAATACCACTTTGATGCATTATGCACAAAACTCTTTCACTTGATAATTTAAACAAGACCAAAAGGTGTTTTGGTCTCGTAGCATGAGCGAAAAACCATCAGAGACACAAGTAGTGCACTAGAATTTATGAAAGTCTGGTGACAAAGAAATTCCAACTGAGACATATCCCACAGCTGGTCTAGAAGTCAGACGGTCACCCATCCAAGTACTAATGTAGCCCATTGCCGCTTAACTTCAGTGAGCAGACAAATACTCATCATGCTGCGCCACAAAGCATGAAAGTCTGGAGACAAAAAAAGTGATCTGTAGAAGTGCGAGCTCTGTCGAGGCATGCATTGATATGTCCCTAACAGAAAACAGGTGTCAAGATAAGCCCACTTCCAGTCTAGTCCTGGTAATTCACAACTTCCAGGGTCTATTTTTACAGAAGGAAATGGATGCCATGCCTTTTTTCCTTGACAATAAGTTGGGGGGACCAGTGGCTTTTCACTGATGGTCAACCCTTGATCCAGAATGAGGTCATAGAGGCATTTAAGGATTCCTTTCTCAAGTTTGGGATGTACAGTCTCCTGTAATCGTTAATGTGATTAAAACTGATCATTTTTTTACAAAACACTGACTACAGATAATGGATGTATTTTCTGACACCATCATAGCCTGGTTCTGTTGGAACAACTGCATGAAGTTTCAGCATTCCCAGCTCTTTACTGGTTGTATAAGCAATCAGACAACAAAACTGGGCCTTCTTCATATTTTGGTTTCAATGCAAAAACATATTTCAGTGGACTTTTAACATTTTTAGTAAAGTACCCCATTCCTAGTCTTTTGTAAGTATACAGTTATTCTTTTGGCCTTCCCTGCTTCTTTTCTCCCATACTGCGGCATTGATTTTGCCTGAGCATCTATTTGAGCTAATTCCACTCTCAAGAAGCCCTTTGAATATTTACTTTGATATCTCTTATTTGATATGTACAAGGAAAATGATTCCATAAGGTTCAAGCAAAACTACAGATGGACTACATATCATTGAAGTAAATGCCCTCCATCTCTCCCACGCTTCCACAAGTTGATTCCATGCTGCAACAGTTGACTGTTGTCAATGAGATCATAAATGTCAAACTAAAGAGTAAATTGTTGTCAATAATAAAGTACTGAATCATTAACTCATCAATTCTGGAGAATTCATATTAATTATTAGAATTTATAAACATCAGATTGGGCTACATTTGAAGACAAGTAGATGTAACTGATACAAGTGAATTATGTTACCACTTTGTGCATTACATTACTTCATGTTAGATGCAATATTAAAAAAGTGATCATTGCACAAGAATCTTTAATACTGCTTTGGTTGAAAGGTTTATATCTACTCCAGTGCTCATATACTTCTGCCATACACTGTGATACAGTACATAAAAATAATCTATGACATAACAAGCTAGTATCTGATAGTTATTTGTAACAAACGATGTGTGCAACAAAATATAACATAATATTGTGCCTTACTATGTCATTTCGTCCATGTGGTCTCTCCCATGCTGTTAGAAATGCTTAAACATGCTGCAGTAAACTGCTTGTGGAAA
This sequence comes from Sabellastarte sp. h YS-2021, assembly GCA_964017235.1. Classification (NCBI taxonomy): domain Eukaryota; kingdom Metazoa; phylum Annelida; class Polychaeta; order Sabellida; family Sabellidae; genus Sabellastarte; species Sabellastarte sp. h YS-2021. The sequence goes on from OZ024928.1 coordinate 148,614,677, forward strand.
AATTACCCATTTTTGTCAGTTCAAAGTAACGTAATTCACAGTAATGTAATTCACTGAATTATACTAAATCAAATATAAAATTCAGAGCTTTGTGTTGATATTGCTAGTATTCTAATACACAACAAGGGCCAACACATGCTTGTCATATATAGTCTTCTTGTCATCCTCACATCTTTAGGAAATTAAAAATCACTGGTAACGTAATTTACATGAGAAAATACAGAATTCTACTTTTTAGTACGTCCTTAAGAATTGTTTGTATTTGTAGTCTTCTGCTGAAATATTACTTTCACATTCTGATAATCCACTTACTCAGAGATAAGTTGCACTAAAACGCTAGACTTTTAGAATTACCAAATGTGAAAAAATTAAGTATTATAATGGTAACGTAATTCACAAGAATATTTTGGACATTGTCAAATTTGGCAAAAAATAATATTTTGTTGATGTCTTTTAAAAGAACTTTTGATATTTGCATGGTGGAGATTAACTGGAAGCTAAATAGTATTGACTTAATCCCAGTTAACCACATTAAAGACAAAAAAATGTTTTTGGAATTTTATTACCCCGGCTTTGGACACTGTTTTGGTGCCATTTTCATACTTTAATGGTAAATTTCAATAATAAAAGTACATCAAAACCATAACAATTCTAATTGGACTTTTTAGAGTGCTTAATCTCCCCATACAAGAGGACTCTAAGGCACAACAAAACCAAAAGAGCAGTCGACAAAATTTCAGTATCCCGAGACAGAAGAGGGGTCAAGCACCATGGAGAACGCCAGGGGATGACCCACACTAAGGTGGGTATGCTTTGGTATACAGGTAGGTTTTAAGCTGCTTTCTGAAAGAGGCTAGGGTGGGCGAGGCACAAATCGCACCTGGAAGAGCATGCCACACAGTGGGAGCATCAAAAGCAAAACTATTACCAAACTATTTGACAGCTTTATGAACAGAAGGGTAGAACTTTGGAATGACAAGGAAATTGACACTACTGGCAATTTTCTTTTCTATTGTTGAGATCTGACCGGAAGTTAGACATGTTGATATGGTGGTACCTTCTATATTGAACTATATTTGGAGGCTGAGCCACTTGACAAAGGAAGGCAATTGTGCATTTGACTAATGCATGATCATATACAAAATCGCAAATTTTGATATCAACAATAGTATCCTGATCACTGGGGGGTAGAATGAGGTCCAATATGTGACCATGCAGATGAGTAGGTTTATTGACTAACTGTTTCAGATCACACAAATCAAGAAAGGTAATAAATTTATAACCATCACAAACTGGAACATCAACATGAATGTTGAAATCACCACAGATGTAATATAAAGAATTAATAGATGACAGGAAACCAGCAAATGACATGAATTCTTCTTGAAAGTTACAGGTACATGATCCTGATGGGCGGTAGATGCAGGCAAGTAACAATGAATGGCCATGAAGCCCGATTGACACTAACATGTTCTCAAATGACCTGAGCATTCAAAGGCATGACCTGCTCCCCCAGTGGGACGTAGCCAAATGCAAACTCACTTTGTTGGACCATTTCTGGAAAATATCAACATGACTGTAGTTTTCATGTGACTGGAGCCCCCCATGTGCATGCATAATTGAAGCCACAAACCCCTGCCAATTTTGCATCATACAAACAATGTACAGGAGGACATACTTCCCTTTTCAGGTTCTGCGGGATGGCATTTGGGTGCCATCTAGATAATTTCTAGCGACCCTAATTTTTTGCAACCAGTACTGCATCTTATTAGAATGTTGTTGCTTACTTTTTCGGTTTCACTTGTACTTTTTCAATACTATCAACACAGCTGCCCTCCTTTACCTTTGAGCAGCTGTTACCTCATTTTTTGACCATGATTGTTTTTATTGAGACAATCCTTCTCTGGATGACCCAGTTGTTTCCATACTGACAAGCAGTGGGTACAGATGTGTTTTTACAATTTGCCATTGGTCGGGGTCATGTGAAAACAGACATGTACCTAACTGATAAATTTGTAGAACCAAAGCCTTGTTTTTGTGTTATTCTTCTGCCAAGCGGCTTTTGTTACCGAAACAGGTTTCTGCACATGAGCACGTCTTATTCTATCTATTCGTTCAGTGTTTTCCCATTTCACAGAGCCCCTCTCCATCTCACACAGTAAAACTGTGTGAGATGCTTTCGCCCTTTGTCACGTAAAATTTGTGGCATCTTCCATGAGGTCACCAGATCATAATAGCTTTCCATTTCTATGACTTTTCTTCTAATACATTCCGAAGGGCCACGGTGGCAGAGTGGTAACATTCTCGCCTCCCACCTCTGAGGCCGGAGTTCGGTTCCTGGCAGGGACTCAAGTGGGAAAGCTGGTAGTTGCTTGCCGTTGGTCCGCAGTTTACAGTACAGAACCCTGACAAACTGTATGTACTGGTTTCCTCTGCCCTTCCAACTACCTGTCATGATAAGACCTGTACTGTGTTGAAAACAACGTAAAACCCCAAATAAATAAACTAATATGTTCCGGCAGAAACCTTTCACCCATTGGGTGATAGAGAGCTGGTCATATGTTAACCATTGTCGGTTGTCACCCCCCAGAATCGCCTCATGGGGCCACGCAATTCAGTGCTGTACTTCGACATTCCCACCCCGTTTGGCCTTTACCTTACTTAAATCATTACCTTCACTGCTTGTGGACTGATCTAGATCCCTAATTCTTTTATCAATAGTACTTTGTAAGTTTTCAGATCTGAGTCTCTGTAAGCTTGGTATGATACTCTCATCCGACGATGAGTCAGATGTTGATACAGGTACAAATTTAGGGTTTTTTTGCACAAAAGTGGCTTCTTCCTGGCTCCACTGTTTGCAGCAACCCGCTCCTCCACTTGAAAATTGCTTAGAAATTGTGCCCCCATTCAATTCTCACTTTTAGCGATCGCATGTGGGGCAATTTTTGACAAAATCCTCTAAAATCCCCTATTATTGCTCACCGCCATCTTTGTTTGGACATGTTTGAATGTTTAAAAATATGGGTTTAAAAAACGTTTTTGATAGAATGTTTTTAAAACATTTGAAAAGCAATGTTGTTTAAACATTTATGTGTACTGTTTATGAAACATTTTATGATTAATGTTTGAAAAACATTTCCAGCAAAACTTTCATTTCTTCAGCTATTTTATAAATGTTTTAAAAACATTTCCAGTCAAACTTAGGTTCTTGAGTTATTTCAGAAACGTTTAATAAACGTTTTCAGTAAAACCGTGTTTATAGAGAATGTTTATAAAACATCTTTTAAACATTACAGCATAAATGTTTACTTGGAAATGTTTAGAAAATCATAAGATGGGGTTTAAATAGGTTTTAAAAACGTTTTGTAAACGTTTAAACCATTTTAAAACGTTTCTAATGTTTACTGGGTCTTACATAAAGTTACAGTACAAAATGTACAGAAATTTCAGTGGACTTCTTGTCATAAGGTTTGCAAAATAGTCATTCAGCTTCCACCTCCATTGTGATATATTCGAATCCGGTCTGTGGGAACATGTTACAAGAACTGATTGCATATCCCAACATAACAACTGTTCAAAGGGAGTTGAAACTGGAGATATCGCCATTACCTTCCTTACAGACATTCGAAGAAAACCTTATTTGATTGGTTCCCCCAAATTGTCATATTGCTTTGAACATTTGGGTCTTGTGTTGAAACTGGATCAAGCAATAGTATATAGGGAACGCTGGAGACCTATAAAATATTTTGTATTGTACTTTATCAAAGACTTTTCAACGAGACTCCTGCAGGCAAACCAAATACATATTGTCCCCCATTTGTTTGGTCATAATTGTCAAAGATAGTTCATACGTGGGATTGTGGAATAACATTAATCCCTCCACTGATTCATTAGATTTGGTTCAAGTTTTTAATTTTTGCAGAAAATAAAGTATGCTGAATGATAGCTGTACATCTTGAAAAAAACTATTTAATCATGAATCTGTTAGAATCTTCAAGATGTATGAAACAAATACTGTGCTCAACTAAAATACAATATGCTCAACAAAGTAATGATCGAAAACATGTGCTAGCTTTACTGAATATTGTCGTGAGAACTTTTGTGTTGGCCTCTCTCTTGTATCCTCTGTAATTAATCCCTTATAGTATGCAGGAAGTCTGCCTTGTGTTTTACTCATGTCAACCCCATTATAACAGCTGGTTACAAAACCCTACACTGTTGGCTTTGTTGTATCCAATCTCTCAATGAGACCCAGAAAACAAACAAGATGCCATTAGCCAGATTAGTAAATTCCCACATTTTTATGAAAAAAATATCGCTCCTGACAAGTATGATATCATCAGCAAAACATTTTCTAAGAAACTTGGAAAAAAAGTATCCCCATGTGTATTATAAGGAGGACTTCCTTTGTTTAGTAAGGTTGAGCTGTTCTAAGTTCATGAAACGTTTAAATGATTTGGTAGTAAATCTCATGAAATTACTATCTCGGGTTATCTATCTCCCACAGAAATTAAGTATGAAGGAATGTTAAATTTTGGTGGTGCTTTCAGAATATTGGTCTGGTCAAATCATGTCCAGGACATTTGGCCGGTGACTTTTTTTGGAGGGTAGGACAAATGGCTAGTAACTTTTATATGTGTTATTTCAATATGGTTGTAAATTTAATAACTTTTCTAAATATTGCAAGCAAGGTTTAATATGTTATTTTTGTATTGTCTTCAACAAAAAAGACTGTTATTTTAACTTTTATTGACACAAAAACATAATACAGCAATACATCTAAACATTAGATTATAACATCATCATCACTTGAGCAGTTATCAAAGGCCTTTTAGTTTCTTATATTTAATCCTGAGCAGTTATCAGAGATTAAACTTAAAATCAATCAGAAATTTTGAGTAGGAATCATAGGCCTTTTTTTTCTTTTATGTAAAGAATAATAAAGGAGGGGTAAGATTTGTCATTTGGCATACATATACATGGGGAAAGCTTCAAGAAAAAGTAAAATTTAGTGTGAGTAATCACAGAGACAGTCCCATCCACCCTGGGACAAAGGAAACCCACATGGCAGAGCATAGTTTTATTATACATAGTTATCACAAAATACTAAGTACAAGATTACTACTTACTAATTACTGTACTTATGTACAGACCAATATGTGATGTAAATGCAATCACAGTAATGTATATCTGTTATACATGACACGCTTTAAAATACACAAGGTTAGTGCTACATAAGGGTCCAAGCCCACATTAAGGTTACCACATACTTTAAAAAAAACATGACTAAGTATTAAGACTGCCATAGTATAAGGACTCACTACAAAAATAGATAACAGTAAGTGAGAGAACCAAACTCACAGCCGAGGCAGGTTCAAGATTCAACCCCAATGACCCTGAGATAAGGTTAAAGGTAAAAAAACCCTTACACAGGCCATCACTGGGGAAGTGGATACCTAATTACTTTTGGTAAATCAGTGGGTTTAAGTTAACATACATATAGAAAAACCTCTATTTACAAGCACTAACATGATAAGATTCGTAAAACAGAATAAACATATTGTTACCAAATGTATAAGATAAAAGATTAAAACTAGATTAAAATTGCAATGTTGACTCCTACACCCTTACACAGGCCATCCCTGGGGAAGTATAAGGATACCTAATTACTTTTGGTGATTCAGTGGGTTTAAGTTAACATACATATAGAAAACTCTCAAAAGCCCAACAGTAGGGGTAGTTACATGCTATGAGCTAGGGACACAAAAGAGGAAGCAATATGAGCACTATGAGAGCTGTCTTTCTGTATATATGTCCACAGTCCGACACCCAGGAGCCATGATGCTTGATACTTTGGATGGGCATATGGGCATTATAAGCTAGAGTAGCTCCTGAGCGCCAGAAGGAGTGAAATATGTAATGGTTAGGGGCCACCCCTAATTTCACATTAAGTTTACTAAGGACTTTTCTTATCCTGCTAGCTATCAATGGCTGCCAGACTCCAGCAGAGGGTAATTGGAACAAAGATTCATTGGGAGCTGGGTTATATGCTTTAATGGCTGTTTTCAAAGCTTTGACAGGACACAAAGGGGAATGCTTTAATCTGGGAAGAGTAATAATATGTACCTTGTTTCGGTATTGTAGGGTTTTGGACCATTTTATGGCAATTTGCATTGATTGTGGCTGAAAAGTAACATCTGCAATGGTCATGTTCCTAGAGGGGTCAAACACAGCAACTGAATGAGGGGTCAAATTAGAGATCCTTAGGAAGCCAAAGAATGCTATAAAAAGCTTCAAGAAAAAGTAAAATTTAGTGTGAGTAATCACAGAGAAAAACTCAAAGCTGCAAGAAGACATTCTACACTACATTAGATGTAAGGGCTTTTATGGTCATGGGGCAAGTGTGGTAGCAATTACCAGTTGCTTTCAAATTGCAACAGGAAAAGACAAAAGGATTTACGTAACAAATTTATTTAACAATTAAAAATGATGATTACAGTCAACTGGAATCCTCTCAATAGCACATACAATAATACAATAATGAAACCAATCCGACCTGGCCACAATCCAGGTAACTAACATTTAAGTTTGTCCACTGTATCCAGCAGTTTGTCCTGTGATCTGCCTGGTGTCGGCTAACACACAAATGTCTGCATCCTGTGATCTGCTCACTGTCAATTAACACTAAATATCCTTATCCTGTGATACTTTCAAGGTCCAGCAACACAAAATGTCTGCATGTAGATATTCAGAGAGTTTGCATCAAGTATTGCAATATTTTACCCTAATAAATCTTAATCATTCACCTTGGCAGTGTAATTCTGAGCATGTTTCAATAAAGAGGATTCCCTTTATATTAGCTTTATGGCTTCTTTGAAGATTTTAAAAAATAATAAATCACAACATAACCCTTCATTCACAAACAAAGCTAGTGTATGGATGTAGTATATTACATGATTTAACAATATTTAGTGTATCATATTTTGTATTCTGTAAATAAACTCCAAAACGGATATAGCTTTAAGAATAAGTAAGAAATAACTAAAATTCAAATTTAGACACTATTTATTACAGGATAAAGTTGAGGGCTTTTTTCGAATTGAGGGCTTTTCTCCACAGGCCTGGAATGAGGATGAGGGCTTGTCTCAACAGGCTGTAAAACTGAGTGAGGGGTTTTCTCCATAAAAGACATTTGAGAGCTTTTCTCCTGAGGGCTTTTAAAGTGAGGGTTTTCTCTGTCTCCCTGATAAAGCACTTCAAAAGAAGAGTTTTTCCAAAGAGGAGGAGGAGGATCCCAGTCACTTGGAACAGAATGTGGTCGACGGGACATGAGGACAGGGTCAATACCATAACCTAGTCACAAAGCTCTATGTAGAAGATCTTTCACTAAATTTGAGCGCCGGTTAACACCAGACCTTCAAAAGCTGACCACCTTCCTGCGAGAACCGCTCATCCCAGGCTTGATGTTAGCTATAACACTGAGACATCTGAAAACAGGTGAAAGCTATGTCTCCCTTCATTTCACCTTCAGGGTAGGGATATCAATAATTAGCCGCTTTGTCCTGTGTGTGACATCGTTATCAGATAATACCGTAATGAGACTGGTTCGAGATAGAGCAGGGCTTTAGGGAGAGGTGGAACCTACCCCATGCTCTTGGCGCCATACATGGGATTTCACCACCATAGATTTCACAACTTTTTTCACCAGGGTAGTCATTTGTCTGCTACAGGGGGATGATTTTGCCACCTTTTATTTTTTTTTCACATTAAGATTACTTTTTGTTTTATTTTAAATTCATATGCATGCACATTTGTGTATGCATGTTATTAATAAATATATACTGAACAAATAAACTACGGTTTCTGACTACAACATATATTAATAATCAGTTTGTCCTCCTCCATTAAATCCAATTTATCTGGAGAAATGGACATGGCTTCCCACTGCATCTGATACAAGTGGCTTCCAATGACACAATGAACTTAATGTTAAATACTTTTCTGTATTAAATCCCCTTTTTGTCACAATTAAAAACAGTTTCAAAAATACATGAAAAGACATGTTTGTGTTAATTTTAATAGTTCTTGAGTCATTATTCATTGTCCAACAAACAATAAATAAGTCCGTTATAATTCATAAAGATTTCCTTCAATAATTAAATATGAGACATGAAAGAGTTCCTGAGAGGAATAGGGAAAAATCTCCAAACACACGTTTTTTATTGTTGTGTTAAATAGATATGATGGTGAAAAATAGGTCATACAAATATACTATTATGTAAAGTAAATATAGCCTAAGAAACAAGTTTTATTGTTCCAGTTTATCCTGCACTATAACAGATATCACCTATGAAGCAAGTGTAATTATTCAAATATTATTTATTTCATATTATTTTATTAGTGGCAAAATCACCCATGTCTGGTGGGGAAATATATGCCCCATGTGAAACTTGTGGCAAAATCTACGGTGGTGAAAGCTATGGTTTCAAAATCAATCTGCACCGGGAAACACATCCCCATCAGTTGTCCCAGACGAGAGGTGAACAATTACTTCCACTACAAGAAGGGCTTCCACTCTGTGGTCCTGCTAGGTCTGGTGGATGCAGACTATAAGTTTATTTGGTTTGACATTACTGCTCCTGGGTAAGGTTCTGAGTAAGCCAGATTGTCCACTACTGTGACCTGAGGAAAAAGATTGAGGACACCATTAGCTTCCCTCAGGCAGAATCACTGGTGGACCATGGGCCTTAAGTGGAATACCTCATTGTGGGTGATGATGCCTTCCCCCTGCGAACCTTGCAAAAGCATTGACCTAAATGTGTGGGTGTTTAACTACTGGTCTAGCTGCACATGAAGGGTTGTTGAGAATGCCTTTGGGAATTTGGCCAGCAGATTTTTGGTCCTGCAATCCACCATGCAGCAAGAACCTCAGGTAGTCATGCGGATACAGGTACAGCCTGTGTGGTGCTCAACTTATTGAGAATCACATCTGGAAGAGGACAGTTCCAAGTGGAAAACATGGGTTTGACAATATCTTGCAGGGGAAAAAGCTGCCTTTAGGAGGAAGAAACCCCACGGAAGCTGCCAAGGCACAGCAAAGTGTTCTGACAGATTACTTCAGAAATGAAGGATCTTTGCTTTGGCAGATTGACAGGATATGAAGTATGGACATTTAGTGAAAGGACAAATTACACATGGACTGTCTCAGTAATATGTTGTCAAATATGTACCACAGTGGTACTGTGATTCACATAACATTACAAGTTACAAGTAATTGTGTCTTGTATGAACTCAGGTGTTAATTTTTTTTTTAAATTTTGGTAACTGTTTTACATGTGTAGTATTTATATTGTTACATCTACCTCTAGAGAAGTTATATGTTTATTTTCAGTAATATGTACTTCTTGTTATATTTTGTCATAAATATTGCATGGAGGTATTTTTGTACTTTATCAATATATATTTGAGTAGTTTAAAAATGATTTTTTTTTTGCAATGAATTAATTTTTAAACCTGCACCAAACTTATTTGCACTTACGACTGACACGGAGGTGTGAGGGTTTGAACCCACCCCGTTAAACTTAAACATGTTTAGAAATTGGCTGACAGAGTGGTGGCAGGGCTTGAACCCTCCCCCATTGAACCTTAAACTTGTTTTGACATTGGCTGACAGAGGTGGCAGGGTTTAAACTCTCCCCTATTAAATTTGAAACTAGTTTGGACTTTTACTGACAGATAACTCCTAGGATTTTAACCCCACATACAAATAATAACTTGTTTCCACTTTGGATAACAGAGAAGTGTGTTGGGTCTTAACCCACTTCCCCCTTGAAATACACTATTCTTCTAATAGGAAGACACGGAAGCCCGAGGGTTAAATCCCCAACTGAAATGCAAACTTGTTTCTTTTTATGATGACAAAAAGTATGTGGGATCTAAATCCGTTGTCTAAGTATTTTTGAGGGGTTCGAACCTTCCATTATTTTGGGAGGAACAAAGTCTTGGATGAGGAATTTGGGAAGTGATTTTATTTTGTTTATTTTATAACCAAAGGTCCTAAAATTTTGATCTAAAAGCTGAAGAGTGCTTCCTGCTGCACAGACACTTTCAGGGTGTCATCTACTGCCACTCAGCTCTATGGTTTTCTCTGGGAGACTCTGGCAGGTGTGGCTGGGGGTGTTGAGTTGGCTATAGCTCTCATCTGTGTGTGGCAAGGCACGGATGAGTGACCCAAAGGATGTGTCTGTGGAGGCTACTTAGGGTGGGTTGCTGGCATGAGGCTGTGGAAGGTGGTTACAGTTGTCAGGCCTGGTGATGATAGGTGGCTTGTTGCTGGACTCTGCAGTGGGAAAGCTAAAAAACATCACAAAACCCCACCATAAAATGCCCACTCGTTTGTTAAACTCATAAATCCATCCTTAATATTTACATTGCCTTTTATTTCTTCCTCCTTTATTGTGCCTCCATCTTGAACTCTGATTTGCTAATGGTGGGGGTTGCACACGCATGGGAGACAGAGGGGGTTTGTGATGGGGTATGGGAGATGCCAGACAGTCTCAGTGGTTTCTCAGTCAATCCAACTGAAATTAACTCCATTGTACCGGGCTCTCCAACTGGAGGTTGATCTGACTCTTCTGCTGATAGACCAGCATTGAATGGCCCTGATACTGTTGCTTCTCAAGCTGGTTTGAAGGCACTCTTTGGTGGACAATATGTTGGTGTGTAGAAATCCATAATTCTTCTTCAGCCAGTTCTGCCTATCTGTGAGAAGAGGTGCCCCCTGCCCAGACTTCATATGTGTAATCTTGCCATACATCTGGTACAGGCAGCCTTCTCCTTGTTCTCAATGCAAAACTTTGCACTACATGGCCTCCCTCTTGTTTGGATCTTTATAGTCCATGAGTCTCTTATTGTACAGCAGTCCATTGTCCTTAAGAAATTTCACCAGCTTCAACTCATCTTCCTCTTGAAACACAGTCAACTGCCCCCACCAATGAAAACAAATTGTCATCACCAAAAATTATTCACCCAAGTTTACTATCATCTTTGGACAGTTGCAACACTGCTTTTCTTGCCCTGCAGGCCCACTGTCGTCAAGTGACACACCGTTTCATAATGGTCCATTATCAAGTCCATTATCTTGATTTTCTCTGGTGACATTAGCTTAAACCTGGGTCTGTCAGTCAGACACATGAAAATCTGTTTGCTAAATGCTCGGTCATTGTGAAACAAAATATCTGCCTTTAGTGAGTTTGTTTCTTCAAATGACCTTGACATCATGGGTGTCACTGAGACCTGGCTTAATGCATCAGACACACAAGGCCTACTGGATGAGATAATTCCTGCAGGCTTCCAGCTTCACCACGTCCCACGTAGAACAAAAAATGGAGGAGTTGTTCTCTTTTTCAGGATTGACATTGATAGTGTCTTTTGTCAAACTGATCAGCAAGATACCTTTGAACATATCACTGTTAAACTATCTGAAAGTCGACCAAACCAGCTCATAACACATGTCATCTACCGACCTCCAAGCACTAGCAAATGTAAATTTATTTAGGAATTCAATGGAAGCTTCTGCTCTGTCACCACATGAAAACATCAATTTGGCAGATGTCTATATCCTCAATGGACAAAGGTACTAGTGTTAGGCTAGTCCCTCTGGACTTATCCACAGCATTTGATGCAATAGACCACTCAATCCTATTTGACTGCCTTCAACACTGGTATGGCATTGATGGGGTTGTAATTTAGTGGGTTTAGTCATACCTCAACTTGAGGAAACAGCGAATCAAAATAGATGGACATGTTTCATATGCTTTTTAACTACCTTATGGGATCCCTCAGGGCTCAGTCCTGTACCCACTCCTTTTTACCCTATATATAACCCCTCTTAGTTCGGTCATATCTAAATTCAATGTAACCCATCACTTATATGCTGATGACACACACATTTACTTGAAAATTGACTCTTGAACTTTGATTGTAGTACCACTGAATTGACAAATTGCCTTGAGACCATTCAAACGTGGATGGGAAACAACAATCTGAAATTAAATCCTGATAAGATGGAATTCATAGTGATTGGTGATGATCAAATAAGAAGCTCCATGAATTCATCATTCTCATTAAATTTTCTTAGTAATATCATGGAACCAGCTGAATCGGTCAAAAACCTTGGTGTAATCCTGGATGCTGACAACTTAATACAAAGACATGTGGCTAATCTTTGCTGCATATGTTTCTACCATCTCCAGTAACTATGTAGGGTCTGCAGGTATTTAAATCATGAAACAGCAGTGAAGGTGGCAAATGACTTGGTAAGCAGTCGCCTGGATTACTGTAATTCACAGCTTTATCACACAAAAAGGCCTATATTGTCAGACTACAAAGAGTTCAAAATGCTGTATGCCGCACAGTGTGCAAACTAAATAAATTTAGTAATGTCACCTTCCTGCACACACTGCATAAATCCCATTCATTACCATATTTTGTGCAAATACAACCTTCTTACGTATAAGGCAATAAATTTTGGCAAACCTCCATATCTGTCCTTTCTAATTAAGTGGAGCTAATCTCACACTTGGTAATCGCCTAACAATTTCCTCATCTAAATCGAATAAATGCTCAGGTTGGCGCAGCTTCACAGTAGCTGCTCCCACAGAATGGAACAAGTTCCCTCAAGCCATTAGAACAGTTGAAAGTATCTCTAGATTTAGAAAACAATTGAAAACATATATTTTCAGATCAGCCTATCTGCCACCATAGCCTATCTCCCCTATTGGACGCTAATATGGATATTGTATACTGACAACTTTTTGGAACTAGACTATCCTTTTTTGGACAGTAGCGCCTTAGAGGATGTTAACATCAATTTTGGCACTTTATAAATGCTTCTTACTTGCATTATTTACTCTTGCTCTCCTCTTAAGCCTCAAGTGTAGCCACCATAGTTGAGATCTGTGTAGCCTCCACAGTTTCCTCATGTTTAGCATCCATAGTAGCCTCCACTCCACTCCCAGTAACCTCTTGAGTCTCAGCCACACCCCCACTTTCACTCTCGGGGCTTCTGGATTTCTCTGTCTGTCTGTTGCAGCAGGCATTTCTCTTCTGCTTCTTCTTTGGGGGCATAATGACAAGAACTTAACTTTTAACACTCTATAAAAATAAACTTAAAAACAAACAGAACTGCCACTAAGTTATATCTAAACTATTGCAAAGTATTAAGTCCAATTAAATCTCACAAGTATGTGTACCTCTCAGTTTCAAGCTATGAAATGAATGCTGAATCACGGGGTTTATATAGAGAATTGCAAACCTTTCATGCATTTTTGTTAATCCCATCGCATTGGGAAGCCACCGTAAACCCATCATATGGTAATTTTTTAACCCTATCTAAATCCTTTCACATCATATACTTTATGGTCCTCAGTGATGAAATCCTATTTTAAATGTCGCAGGGGGAGAGAAAAGGTTTGATTCTGGGGTTTCTGAGTGAAAAGCTCTCGGTACGACAAAAAACATGGCCATACAACGGCCACATTAGGTATACAATGGGTTTACAAGGATACCTCTGTAAGATCGGATAAGAATTAAGAAGAGATTACAGGAATTTCAAACCATTTTAAATTATCGGGAAGTTTGGAGATTTCTCTATGATAGGTTTACAATGTTCAATTCCTGGTTCTTCAAAGTTTATAATCGGGAACAAGGTTTATGATATATCACAAAAATGGAAGAGCCCTCTTACAAAGGCCTATACCACCACTATGGCTGAATTAAAATTTGAAAATGTCTTTACGAATGTTGCCAAATGAGTTTGGGAATGCTAGATCTGATAAGGATTGCAGAAAGTTTTCAACAAATTCAAACAGTTTGAATATTTAAATTTATCGGAGACACAGGAGATTTACTCCCAAACATTCTCTAGCAGAAAGTGTTGGACAAATTTGAATTGATCAGAGTTACATGTAATTTGCTCCCTAACATTCCCAAGTTTAGCCACCTGTCCCAACATTGAGATCGTGATTTGCAAACCTCCCGAATGAAAAGACTGACCTACTAAATAAACGGAACAGCTAATTTTTCAAACAAATTCTGGGGGTTGATCAGCATAGTAGAACAGCCATCTAAGAGCCACTAAAGTGTAAGTTATTATTGGTAAATGAGCACATTTAAAACATTAAATGAGATTGGATCCCTAATTCAATAACTGTCTCACGTAAAGCAAAATTCCCTTCTGATATTAGGCACAGTCTTGCGTGTGAACCCTATCTCATGTCTTCGCTTCTGCGTAACACAACCTGTACAGCAAATTGGCTCTTCTCCCACAGACTACCAAATCCAGTCTGACATATATATATATATCCCCATTCCATGCAATACAATCAAAAATTAAGGTTTATTATGTGAACAGCTGCTGATTTGGGGGATTCTGTGCTTCTCCTGCTGGATGGTTGCTGAATCTGAGACAGCCTTCGATTAGACGCATTCATTTAGTCTCAACTATATGACGGCACAAAATATAACACATCGTACATTTATATGATGACTGCACCCCCCACCCACCCCCACACACAACTTGACACTAGTTGAATACAAACTTATTCTTTATACTTGTTTAAAGTGTTGTAAAGTAGATTTCTTTGGAGTAAAACAAGAACCGATACAGGTGCAAGTCATAACTTTACCATTTTAACCCTTAATAACTTTTAAGGAGTGATAATACAATGTCTACTTGTAATTAGCACCCCAAATTGACAAAAACAAAAAGACGGAATCTATACACGGAAATTTTAGAAAAATGGTTAACGTCCATGGTCACTTCACTACCATTACCTCGATATTATAGGTATGGTCCATTCACAGACAGGGGCTCAGTGAGTGAAGTGGGTAACACATTCACCTCCCACCTCTGAGGTCTGCGATTCAAACCCTGGACTTTACTAGTTTGTGGGAAAGCAGGTAGTTACTTACGAATGTGCCATAATTTACAATGCAGAACTTTGACCAACTTTTATGTACTGGTTTGCTACTATGTACTCTCCAACATGATAAAACCTTTTAAAGCAACGTTAAACACAAACAAATCAGACCATTCACAGACATACACGAGCGCCAAGATGACATCCAATTATCGATCGGTATTTCATATTTGATTTTGCACCACGTCAAGGCGTGGGAGGTTGATGCCAAGGAATAGCATGTTACGATTCTCTGGGAAAATTCCTGTCAATATCAATGAAGCTATTTTAGAATAGATAGATAGATATTGTTGGATACCAGGAGAAAGACAACCCCAAAACAAACAAGGTGAGCCCCAGATAAAAACATTGTCATCTAGCGCTGGTGCAATGATTGGAATTTGATCTGGTAAAAAAACTTGTTTAAGTATGAACTGAATCTGGTATTATTTTATTGTTATCTTGACCCCCATTTCTCATTGGAAAAGCAGAGACTCCAATTTCTCATAAGCCAAATTATCTGACATGCAAAGCCCAAAAGATTCCTTAGCTATATTCACTGGCGCTATTGGTAGCTCAGTTATTTTAAAATACAGAAAATATTATAAACTATGTAACAACACATACAACACATTAAAAAGATAACCATTTCCTTTCCTGTGCTTGTTGGTCAGCTGCAATTTGAAAGTGGATAATTTGTTAAATTGTATAATGCTCCGATTTTTATTTATGCTCTGTGTTTTGAAGTTGATTTAATTTAAAATTGCAATTATGTTGATGTACATGTACTTGTATGATGTAGATAGATATATATTTTATAAGATAAACAATCACAGGTGCAGTTTCTTTCGAATTTTTATGCTTATTGCAGTAATATTATTGGATGTCAATGTTTCCTTCAACCACTGACAACATAAATGAATACAACATTTGTTGAAATTTTGTCACAAAGGTAATTGGGTGTGGGCGAACTAGAAGGACACTTACAGAGCAACTGCTTTTGACAATGAAGTGTGACTTATTTCTGTGAAAAGTCTTTGTGGAGAATCTGTTCCAGGAAGCTATGGTGTCAATTTGAAATATGCTCAACGGTTCCTCTTTCAAGGAACGAAATACTAGGTAGTGGAGCTGAAAATGTTTTTGTCTGTGTGTGTGTAATGAAACATTTTTGAAAATAAATAACCCACACATTTATAGCTTGTATGTTCGAGTTACTCACTCGGATCTTAAAGATACTAGTTCATATATTTAAACAATGTGACTCATATTTGTAAGTTATTAAACTGATATATTCAAATTAATTATGTGTATCAGATAATACTAATTTGTATGAAGTTGTTTACTAATTTTGCACTTCCTTATGGGCTTTTCACACTTTTTGGTCAATGATCAAACATGATCGATTCTCAGAGCATTATCTGTTGAACAGGACACCCCCTGGGCAGGAAAGTGGCTATACATGTCCACATGCTTCCTTTTTCCAAGTTTAAGTTATCTCACCATGTTATCTCACTATGTAGTTAACCCAGGGACACCATAATGGATACATACCCCTAAAGTACCGAGGAAAGTAAAGGAAATGTCACTTTTGCTGGAATTTTAGTTTTGTACCTCATCAGTTTTTTTTTCAGTTTCAAACTATAATAACACCCTTCAAAATGCATTCTTGAAAATGTGCCGTACAATGACTTTATGCTGCATTTAACAATTAAACTGAAATATCCAGAGGCCTGCCCAGTGCTTGAATTGAAGAATTGGATAAGGTTTTAAGCAGTGAAACTACCAAGGGCCTACTCATCTGGGATAAGATGTGACAACCACAGCTCCCATTTGTAGGCTATGGCAGTCATGTGATCTAAATACAACCATTATCAGAGTCCCCTATGATTCTCTGTCAGAGATTACTTGCAAAACTCCTTGCAAAAATAAGTGAAAAAGTAAAAATTTCAACCAATTAAAATCAGACAACAACATTTGTTATAACAAGTAAATGTGTGACTGTGTGAAAGTTATCACAATAAATTATTGGCAAAATTTAAAAAAAAATAGGCAACAGTCATATTATTGTTGTATGTTTTAGCAGTGCGGTAGATATTAATACTACTGAAAGTGTTAGCACAATATCATAGAATTAAATGATTCAGTGCATGCCTTCATTTGTTTAAAAATATGAATTGTAAACACATCTCTTCTACTACCCAACCAATACAATTCAGCTGAAAATGAAAAAAATAAATACCTTACAATGTTAGAGTATGCATAAAGATTATGCAGTTCCCAAGAAGTAAAGAGGCAACATGGGATATATAACATTTATTTTTCTATTTTTCTACCCAATTTTTATCAGGCACAATATAACATTTAAAATAGATTCAAAACAATTGAAATTAAGTTATGTATTTGTCCCTAACTGGCCAAATAAGCCTGCCTTGCAAGTGACCTAAGTAAAGGAAACTTGAACCGTAGTGAACTCCAAGGTCATGCAGCTGACCTTCAAATATGGAAGGTCAAAACCCAACATGACGAACGGTGAAAGAAAAGCAAGCAGGCTGGGCAGCAAATATGAAATTATCTGTCTAAAGTCCATGGGTTTCTATGAAATTCTGCCCAACCCGCCGGCCAGTCCAGCAACAATGAGGTCATGAAGACAGGTCCTGGAGCAATGACCTCCAAGGTCAAATCCGAGGTCAAGGTCAAACTGACAAACGAAGCAAGGCAAGGTAAAATGGCCAGAAATGCTAGTCAGTGTGTTTCCAGCTGATAACCCATGAAAGAGGGTAACGTTAAAAAGTTAAAGTATTAGCATTTGCATCTGTATCATAGTAAAGGTACTGTGAATTCACAGTGTACAGGGTGAAAATAAGAAGCACCCAAACCCAAGTAGGACCTAGGTACGTAGGGCACGTTGAAAAGCAAGGGCTACAGGGGAAGTAGTGGTGACAGCAGAGGAAAGGTAGGTCCAAACAGCATCGGATTTCCAGGTACCATGCTTCATTATGTGCTCAAGAGGTACGCCCTGGGAAAAAGCCCAAGCAGCCCCACCCCTACGGAAATCATGGAATGTGAGTACTTGACTCAAAGAAAGTGCCTTGGAAATGTCCTTCAGATGTTTGCGAGCTACAGAGTCAGTCAATGGAACTAATCCTTTATTTCTGGGAATTAGAAAGACTGGAGAGTTATCAGTGCCTTTGAATGTTGCAAACATGGTTCTAAGCGCCATAATGGGGCACAGGTTCGAGCCTGCCAAATCTGGCAGTGAAACAGTGGTAAAATCCTTTCTGTTCTACATTGTTTTGGACCATTTTATCAGTAAAACTGCCCCAGAGTCCCCAAAAATAACGTCACCACGAGCCAGCTGTCTGGTATGGTCGAATGAGGCCACTGAATGTGGAAGAACATTAGATAACCTAAGAAATGAAAAGAAAACCACCAGGTACAAAGGCTTGAAGGTCACTGGAAACTGCATGCTATCGCATTGCTGGATAATACGTTGTAATTAAGTGACATCTAGATGGGCAGAAATTGAAGGGTTAAAGGGGGCTTGCAGCCTAGTTGCTTTGACAAATAGGGCCAATCTTTCATCTCTAAAGGCACTGGTATCAAGGCCGTGCAAGATATGTAAAGCCCTAATGGCTGTTAAATGATTTTGTAAGTGAGAAGAAGAAATTCCATTATGATGTAAAAATTCTAGAAAGGCCAACAGCAAATGAATATTCACCTGATAGGGAAACAGCCCAGCTGCCACCTGGAAAGCTATGAAGTCTGACCACATCCTACGATACTGCCTCAATGTGGCAGGACGGAATCCTGACCTGAGCTTATCAACAGCAGACATGGCCAGCTGGGCTGCATTACCCATGGAATCTACAACAGAAATTTATATTGTACAGTTTAACAATGTTAGATCTAAATGCGTTGGAATCCAACTGTAATCAGGCAATATATGAGCGAGCTGTGTACAGTTATCAGCAGTAAATTGCCACCTGGAAAGGAGATCTGCCAAAACATTGCTCTGGCCTGGAATATGTACAACTACTATCTGTATATGAAAAATTGCACAAATAAGCCAAATGTTTCTGGCTATCAGAACCAGAGTAGGGTCCCTAGCCCTGCCAGAGTTCAAAACCTCTACCACTGCCATATTATCGCAATGGATACGTACTCGTCTATTTGCCCAATGAGTAGCCCATATTTTCAGTGCTACTATTATGTTTAGTATCTCTAAATGAGCAATATTATAGTGGAGATAGCCTTTGGGGATGGGTAGGGCATATACCATGTTACCATGAGCACCCCCAAAACCAGTAAGACAGGCATCCAGGTGTACTTCTGAATGGCAATAGGATTGGTCATAATAAGTGACACCATTATAATGAGGAAGGAAGGAATTGAACCAAGCTAAGTCATGTTTAAAGTCAGCAGTGATTAATATCTTCCTTGCATTTACGTTATCTCTCAATAATTGCAGCATTCTGTTCAGAAAGAATCTGGAATATTTTACACATCTAGAAACATAAAGGAGAGACCCCAAGAGGGATTGAAGGTCCCTTTTGCTACAATAAGTCTTGGAACCCCAGTCTGCACAAAGCTGAGCAATTTCAGCCAATTTTTCGCTTGGAATGGAGATGGTTTTTTGCACCGAATCTACCAGTATACCTAAGCAAGTGACTGAAGTGGCAGGTGGAACCAATTTTTTGGGATTAATGTCTAATCCTAGCTCCCCCAACAATTTCTTCAAAAATATGAAAGATTCGTTGATTTTGGAAGAAAGTCCAGTATAGATTAGATCGTCTATATAATTGTACAATAATGGGAAGCCATGTTGGGCCATAATGTAGCGAATGGCATCTGTACATCTCTGAAAAATTTGGGAACCATGTCGAAATCCGAAAGCTACCGATCTATCAAGAAAATACTGGTCTTGGAACTTTATACCTAGTAGATCTATGTCCCCAGGATCAATTTTTATTTGTCTAAAAGCTCTGTTGATGTCAATTTTGTAGATTTGTGCTGAAGGCCCCAAATTTCGCAATGAATTCGTTATGGAATCAACAGAGGGATAATTCAAGTCATAAGGGGTACCCAAGTATGTATCTTTGGCCACTCCATTGTTAACAGATGCTCCTTTTGGCCAGCTTAAGTCCATAATGGTTCTTTTGCTGGTAGAATTTTGTTTGTCTCTAACTAACAACGGGGAGACATGCATATCTATAGGTTTTGTGTCAAAAGGGCCTAAAATGGCTTGGTATTGCCTCTCTTCTTCTAAAAATTTACCAATGTCCTGCATATTTTCGATAGCAGAAGTGTGATTTTCTTCAGTAGAGTGTAACTGACAAGTTCTATCAAAATCTAGAGGAAAACCAAACTCAAGCAGATCACACAATTGCTGGTCCCAGTAATTTTTTAGGTAGCCTCTCCAGGCTTTGATGTTAAGTCCAGATTGGACAGGTATACGACAATGTAGGAAGTTTGGGAGATTGCTATCTTTTATTAACTTATGAGCCTGCAATACGTCGGGTATCTGATCCCATTGAACTGACTGGCCTTGGTAAATTTTCAAAGCAGATTTTGGGAAGAAACCAAATTGTTTGGTGTTTTTTTGAGAATTAATCAGATGTAACATATGGTCATATGGTGCATCATACTCGGCATTAAAAAGACACTCCTCACTGGAGTTGAAATATTGAGGTTCTGAGTTTCTGTTTTGCAAATGTGGTCTAATAGACGGGTGCATACTGAGACAATCTTTGGGTGTACTTTGACTGACAGTTGCGACCTTAAAGTCGACTATGTTGTTGCATGAATTTTTTGATTCTCCATCAAAAATCCCATTTTTGTTTTTTTTCCCACCAAATGGTTTTTGACCTGGTTAGCCAATATTGGCTGGTTACTGCAACATGACATGTTTTCCATACTGTCTTTTGTATCTGTATCTACCATACATAGATCATCAGCAACTAGCTGCTGCAGTACATGGAACCTGTTGTTTGACAATATTTCCGGCTTTTGAGCAACCACCTCGGTCACACTGCCACTACCCCAAGACTGTGGAAAATTTTTTGCCACAATGTGATTTTTTTTTTACATATAGACTTACTGGAGGGCTGTGACTGAGCTTTACTGGGCAACTTAACATATGGAACTTTGTGGATCTTAGCTACTGTATGAGCACTGCTGTAACCTTGGTTGTTGCCTGCTATACCTAGCTTTGTGTTGTTAGTAGCCCCAAGATTCCTCTCAACCCTCGGGTAGGAATCATTGCCATCTACATTGGAAAGTAATGCTTGCGCATAAGACTTATTGGGTTTAACTGTATCAAAGGCATTAGCTTGTTGAAACCAACATATTGCTTGATGTTTAGATACAAATGATTCTGACTTGGCAGAATGCAACTGTGTGCTGAAATAAGTTTTAGTAGAAAACAATCGGGTGGGAGCAGGTTCGAACCCACCCTGGCTTGCTCGTTTTTCGTCATTTTCTTTGTCTTACTCCTGCAATTTTGTTCCGAATGGGGGTATGTTTTGCCAAACTGTTGAAAACAGTGGGCACAGATGTGTCTGTAAGTGAC
Organism: Sabellastarte sp. h YS-2021; assembly: GCA_964017235.1. Classification (NCBI taxonomy): domain Eukaryota; kingdom Metazoa; phylum Annelida; class Polychaeta; order Sabellida; family Sabellidae; genus Sabellastarte; species Sabellastarte sp. h YS-2021. Next base: position 148,636,205 of record OZ024928.1, read on the forward strand.
ACCTTTTGTGTCATGTGATTTTTGGTGGATACATGTCCCCTGATTGTAATATGAGCAAGTGAGTACCTTATTTTTAGTTTTCTTTTGAAAATTTGACCCTTCTTCAGAAGTGTTAGCTACATGGCGTTGAGCATTGGCTCGCCTTATCCTGTCCAACTTCTCAGTTTCAATATAATTTTTTACTTCCCCTTGCTCCATTCTACAAAGCAGGACAGCATGGCTGGCCCATGCCGCATCCCAAGAGAAGTCATTGGCATCCTCCATAAGAGCTATTAGATAATCAAGCATGTGCTCCTTCACTTGAGGATCTTGCTCTTCTCTTAGGATCCGGCAGAAACCAGCCACCCATTGGACTACTGACAATTGGTCATATTGGATTCGTTCTTTTTTGAAACCAGAAAGTACAAATTCTTGTGGCCACTTGACCCGGTTCGAAACCAAGACCTCCACAGGTCCCCCTCTAAGGGATTTTAACTTTGTACCTGCAGTAGTATTTTGAGCTAAATCTCTCAATCTCTGGTCCACTTGGCTTTGAATGAATGCATCTTGTCTAATGGACTGTAAACTTGGCATGCCGGAGGTAGGGCACTGATTCTGTGGCAGTGTGACCGGGGTAACTCGAGTACTGGCTTTACTTTTGGAAACTCCCTTGATTTTTTTCGGATCCAAATGTTTTTTGACTTTCTTACTCTCAAGTACATTTAATCTATCACTGATAGATGAAAGCTGTGCTAGAATTTGAACGTTTATTGCCTGTTGAGTGGCAGCATCCGACAAAGTATTCCCAGCAAGCGAAGTACTTGGTGTACTGGAAGTACTTTGTTTACTTTCTGTGCCGGTGGTATGTTCCGTGTCAGAATTTTCAATAACCGCACTACAGTCTAATTCAGAGTTTGCCGAATCATCAGAATCTGAATTCTGATCATTCTGTGAAATTTGTGTCAAAAATTCCGGACCAGACATATGAATCTGTACTGGGAGTTGTACAGTACTAGTACCAGAATGCAAGTTATAATGCCGGTTGTCAGCCTCTGCCATTGTACACAACACAATATAAAATAAAATAGTAAAATATAAAAACACTCAGTATAAAACCACTTAGACGTAAAAATAATCTGCAGTTGCACTTGAAGTTGAAATTTCGTAAAAATATTTTTCTTGCTGTGTGCCCATGTGCCTCCAACTTCAAAATGGAAGAATGACAGGGGTTTACAGACGAGGGCCAAAGGCTGTCCAATCAGAAGCAGCCACATAGTATTGATACAAAGTAAAATAAATTAAAGTAGTGACCAAACAACATGATTTAAAGTAGTAACCAACTTCTTCAGAACTGACCTTGCACACACCCTCATGTGGTCCCGAAATTGCATTGGTTCCATGATACTGATACAAATCTGAATTAAAAATCCAGAACTTTTTGTGTCTTTTTTCTGTGTTACCTGTTGGCGAGGGTTGGTGGGTTTTCAGGGAATGCTTAATTCCATTGCAATATCAATGCTTCAAATTTCCAAAGATATGGAAACATTCTTGCACCCTCAACCTTGTTTCTGCCTCGTTTGGCGAGTCCCGTTAAATAAATGAGGACCTTAAATTAGAACCCTTCATATGAACATAATAATACAAACAGGTTTGAGCACATAGAATGGAAGAGTACCGGGATATAGCAGTCCCTTTCCAAGCAATGGTGTAGGTTTCACTCAACCAGTTCATTGATAGTTAAAGCACACTTCTGATGTTACTATGTTGTTTAAAATGTGTTATGTTTAGGTAATGCAAACTTTTTATGTTGTTTAAAATGTGTTATGTTTAGGTAATGCAAACTTTTTGTTCTAATTTACAGGCACCTGAAACAGTCGAATAATTTTGACCAGAACCATGAGATAAATGCTGTAAATTGACAAAAATAAATCTGAAATAAATGAATGCAACAATAAAACCACATAACAGTGTGTTTTAATTCTGGTAAATCATTGGAACTATCCAGTTAATTTGCCCAAAAAGTGTTTTGAGTTCTCAACAAATTATTAGTCATTGTTATTCCTGCTATCCATTTTAGAGTAGACATTCTACAGAAGTACCAGACACCAAAAGTCAATATATAAATAACCACTAATCAAGTACATTGAGATTTAGGTTAAATTGTTTATCAAGTGTTTTAAAAACAATTCCATAAAAATATAGTATTTTAGGGGGATGTATCCAAAAGTGTGCATGTGTGCATTAATCCTTAATAATCCTTCTCGGCAGACAAATATATTTATTTGGGTTTTACATCGCTTTCAACACTATACAGGCATATCACGACAGGTGGGCGGAGGAAACTATTACAAATAGTTGGTCAAGGTTCTGTACTGTAAACTGACGACCATTGGTAAGCAACTACCAACTTTCCCACATGAGGTCTGGGGTTTAAACCTCCAATCTCAGAGGCGAGAGGTCAGTGTGTTACCACTGCACCACCGTGGCCCCTGGAAGACAAATATAAAGCAAATGTTAACTTATACTTTTGTCGGTCTCTTCAAAGCACTGTTACATCCTGTAGATATTAATAATTAAAAAAAAGAATTTTTTTTTGCAATTTTGCAGTAAAATATGTCATGTACAGGGTGGATTTTGTAACTTTTATATTAATCCATTTGAGTATTTCTGGTGAATAATGTTCTGATACACTGTAGTATGTTCAGTTGAAACAAATCTCATAACTCTAGTGTACCAGTGTGATCATATTTTATGTTAACATAAGTGGATACAATTATACAATGGTCAAAACAGTATTTACAGAGGACATACTGAAGATCATGGAACAAATACATTCTAGGTGTTGATAAAATAGTAATTAAACTATAGTGTATCGTTTGATGGGGAGTAAAGCATGTCATTTAACTGGATGGCAGGAAAAAGTATCTAACATGAATGGACCACAACAACCTTAAGAACATTTAAAACATTTACTAGAGAGCATTGTTATCAAATGACTTGTGCTATATCATTCAAAAACTTAATAAGATTTTATATATTTGAATTGTAGAACACTGCAGCATTCTGACTGGTACAAAAAAAAACTAAATAGATTTCATCTACAGCCTAATTATCCACAACTCTGCAAATACTGTTTCCATGTAACTTTTCAAATACTCCAAATACTGTTTCCCTCCAACTTTCCAAGTAGAAGTATTTAGCACGAAAATTTTAAAATATACTCTGGACAGTTTGGTTGTGTGTTGTATGAGATCAACAGTCTTTCCGTGGGTTCCTGGTTTTAAAGATGACTGCCAGCTTGCCAAGCAAAGAAATATAGACATTACTAACACCAATATTTGAAATTCTGTACCTACCTTCATGTTACAAAACAAAAACTTTTTATCTTATAAACCGAAACCCTACAGCACATTATATTGCTATCTATCGGATAAGAATACAACAGAGTGTAAGATTATAGAGAGTTTAAAGTGACACTTGTTTTAATATGTGAACTCATTTTGTAAGTATTTATATTGGTTATACTGGTTATATCATGAGACATCGAGTAAATAGTAGGAACATATTATTTCAAAAGGTTTTGTTCCCATTTTCCAGCTTCAAAGTGATAAAATAAGATGAAATAATGTATACAAAATAAATAAAATTAGTATGTGGGAAAACCTTATCAAAGGTGCCATGTTCTTAGGAAAAACAGAAACATAAATACTAGGATTTGAACGTCTGATTGCAGAAACTCCAACTGGAGTTTTTAACAAATAATTATGTCAGAACTTCCAATTGGAGTTTGTGATATCACGATTTGAAACTGTGATGGATTGGACGTTCTGATACGACATAAACAGTGACAGTTATAAACGTGTGGGTTGGTTTGGCGTGAGCTTTATTTAGCCTTTCCAGGGTCTCCATTACCAGATACCTGGTGTAGGCATCTCCGGGCCCCTGGTACCAGTTATCTTTGGGTTCCCAGTGGCGGGTCCCTTTCAGGTTCTGAGAGCTAGTGTAGATTACCACTGTGTAACAAACCAGGTTATGAGGTGTGTTGGGTTTCCCCAGACACAAAAAGTATAAAAGGGGGAGCATTTAGTCAGTTTTGTGTGTGGAAAATTAGGAGGAAATGAGGTTGATAGAGTAAGGTTGGAAAATGTGCTTGATAGGATGAGATTAATAATGATGAGATGAAAGTGAATTAGGTGTTCCATTGTACATAATTGTATATAACTGTATATTAACCGTATATAAACTGTATATGAACTGTATAAAGAAATTAAATTAGCCACACCAGCAGAAGAAGAGAAAGTGAAAACCCAACAATCTACTTCCTTCAGCTAGGATCTTGATCCTTGACTCCCTTCAGCAATTAGCAATTAATGATGAGATGAAAGTGAATTAGGTGTTCCATTGTACATAATTGTATATAACTGTATATTAACCGTATATAAACTGTATATGAACTGTATAAAGAAATTAAATTAGCCACACCAGCAGAAGAAGAGAAAGTGAAAACCCAACAATCTACTTCAATTCAGCTAGGATCTTGATCCTTGACTCCCTTCAGCAATTAGTTACAAAAAATCAGTAAATTAAGTTGTTTGGTAAAGTTATCCTTAACTTGAGAAGGGAATTGTGAGTATACTGTAAATGCAACAGAATAAGATACACTTGCTCGCCCCAAAACACTTACATTGGTTGTAATATTTAGTTGAAAGTTTTGACATTTAAATATACTGGTGTAACTGTTGATTTTGGAGTACCCTCCCAGGTTTGACCTAATTTGAAGCCTGGACCACTTTCGGCCTTGGTGTCTAGGCACTAAGGGTGTCAATCCCTCAGTTCCCTGAGAATTAGGGTACCAGTCTGAATGTTTTCATTTGTTGGGCATTCCCTGGTCATGGTAACCAGGTGTTTGGTTTAAAGTAATTGGGGCAGACTGGTCAGTTGAGTAAACTCTGGGGTTGCCCATTGAAAGATCAGGGGTGACCATGCGGTTGTCTGGGTGCTGTTGTATTAAGGTCTGCTATTGGTCCTTGTCTGGGGCCTCATGTGCCATGTGCAATACAGTCCTCAGTCAAGAGCCAAAAAATACATTTTAGAATTGTGAACTGTGGATTTATATTATTTTAAATGGACTCAGTTTTGCTTGGTGTTGGCAATTCAGGTGGTATCATGGGCAAAGAAGATTTACATGTGTGTGATTTTTAAAAGGATTTTATGAACATTATTTTACTGACAGTTTTTAAATGGAACTTTCAATCTACAAGGACAGCCTGATATAAATACTGTGAAGTGCTCAACACGTGAACTGTTGGCCAGTGTCAATATATGGAACTCTGTTGGCCAGTGCCAATATATAGAACTCTGTGCATGTGTGGCAAGGGTCACTAGACTGAACTTTATGTACTTAGTACTTGTTTATAGTACTTTTCTGGCGACTGGAGAATGCTTTAACAACATTATGCTTGATTTTACCCGATAGGGATGATGTGACATATTTATATTTATCATATACTGGTTATATTGTTGGAATAAATCAGTTGCAACATTAAATCAAGCTTAGAGTTGTTACTTGTAGCATCTTCAGTCGTGATATTTCACTATAAAGAAATCATTGAAAAGTTCAAGGAACTTCACTATGCCGAACAAAAAGTTTTGTAGGAAGTGTGGGGACAAGCATCTACCTCCAACAGGAAGGAACTGTGTTCAGACCCTGTCGTCAGTATGTCAACCATCCACTTCGCCAGCCAGTTCTGTGTCAACAGGGGCGTCACACCCTTCAGCTGCAGAGGCGTCAACTGGTGAGCAAACTACAGTTTTACAGCAGGAAATCCTGAGACAGCTTCAACGTGTCAACAACAGACTGGATTCAGTGGAACAGGACCTGGTCACAGTCAAAGGAACTGAAAATAAACAGACTCACAAGATAAGTAGTTTTGACAAGTCAAAAGTATCTGTCAGTGAAGTGTCAATGTCCGAATCTGATTCGTCTTCTGACGAATCATTAGTACCAAGTCTAAATGTTCTAAAATCCAAAAAATCTATACAGAGAAAGGTTGATCAAAGGTTAAAGCAGTTGCAAGATGACAGTGCTGTGAAATCAGGTAGTAGTGATAAGTTCAAATCTAAAAGAGGTGGCAGTGTTGATTGTATGGTAAAAAACAAAATTGCTTGGCCACAAGATACAGTGTTAGGGGGTCACAGTCGTCAAAGGGTCACATATGACCAACTCACTTTGACCCAGTGGGTCCAAGGTTTTGCAAAAAATATCATTGAGGAAAATTGTCAGGACACTAGGGAACACATGCTTTTTTATTTGTCTGATATCATGAGTGACGCCACTGATTTCAGTTGGCAGAATGCTAAAGCTGCTCATGCAGTTCTACTTTGTGATATGGAAAGGGGGGCTGTTTCATGGGAAGAAACATCAAAAATTGACAGAATTAGGCGGGCGCATGCGCAAAAACACCTTCAAAATTCTAAACCTTGAGCCAAAAATTTTGACACCAGTGCTAGTAAGAAACCGTGGTTTTGCAAACCATTCCAAACTGGCTCCTGTACCTTCAACAGGGATCATGAGAGTAATGGTAAATGGCAGAAACACATATGTGCAACTTGTTTAGAAAAAGGTAAGATCCTACCACATCCTGAAAAAGATTGCAATTGGGTAAAAAAGTCAAAAAACGAATAACTGGCTGTCCTGTGGTCAAATTCCCTCAGGGCAGCACTTATGCCTCTCATGTATCCTCTTTTGAAGTGAAACGACAGCAGTTCAAGTCTGCTATATCTGATGGTGTTATTAAGACATTTTCACCCAGATATGTGTATTCAACAAGGTGTAACCCTAGTGATGTTGAAATGTTGTTAAAAAAGGTAAAAAATAAGTCACATTTCATTTCTCGAAGTCGAGTGTATCATGAACAGTCACTTCCTGTCAAGAAGAGTGAGTGCACAGACATAACAGCTAAGGTACATGTCAACAGGGGCGTCGACAGCAGGTCATATGCCCAGGTAGTCCGGGAATGTGGGCCAGAAAGTGTCATTCATAGTAGCAACATGAGTAGTCAAGGTATAGGTGTCAATCGTGACAGTTCAGTTACACATCAGGGCAAACAGTGGCGTCAACAAAGCGTCAAACCCTTTGATCTTACTGTCTCATCTGAAGGCGTCACACAGCAAACCAAACACTCTCACCAAACTAGTCCTGTTTGTAAGGAAATTTCTAGGGCTGGGGGTATTGTTGTCACCAATGATGAGGCGTCGTATACTGCCCCTTGTGTAAGTGATACCTTAACTCACACTGATGTTTTTAAAAGTGACAGTACTCTAAGGTCACCTGCTAGTTGTGCAAACAGCTTAGGTCAAATTCAAGCAACTGCCACCGTGTGTGACCTTCCTGAACCTGTGACCGCTATGGCCAAAGGTCAGGATACTGCTGCCCCTGTTTATAATGAGGTTGTTCAATCAGAACAGTATCACAAACCTTTAGTTGGGGGCTTTCACTCAGGTACTTCCGAATGCTGTAAAGTCTTTGATGTTAATGGCTTGGATGAAAAATACATCAACTCTATTCTCATGAGAACTCCAAAGAAAAATCTATGGCAAAACTCAAATCACGCTGTGGTAAAGGCTTGGAAGGCTCAAACTGATTTTCAATTTGGATTTATTCCTTTGTCTGATGTTAAAGAATCAGAATGTAAGGACATTAATGTTTTGCAGAACTATTGTCCCATTAAAGCTCATAAATTGGTAGCAAGTCACAAAAAACCCAATTATCTGGGTGCCAGAATTAAAGTGGACTCCCAGCTCAACTTACAGGAATGGTATGACCAACTGTATGATTATTGGGACCAGCAATTATTGGAGTTTTTGACCTTTGGTTTCCCTCTTGACTTTCATAGAAATTCCCCACTGTCATGGGAAGGCGACAATCACAAATCTGCCCTTGAGTATCCCCAGGACATTGATGCTTATTTAAAGGAAGAAATTCATTTTAATGCTATTGTAGGTCCCTTTGACAAACATCCATGCCACAATGGCCATATTTCCCCCTTTATGACCAGAGATAAGCCTGGATCTGAGAACAGGAGGGTCATCATTGATCTTAGCTGGCCAGTAGGGTCCTCTGTTAACTCTGGAATAGATAAGGACTCTTACATGGGTACTGAATTTGCATTAGTTTTACCTACTGTTGATCATATCACTGACCAGCTGAAATTGCTAGGCAAGGGAGCTCATCTATATAAAATTGACATCAGTAGAGCCTTTAGGCATATTAAGGTGGATCCATTGGATTATGACCTCCTTGGCCTCCACTGGCGTTACGTTTACGTCGACACTTGCGTTCTGTTCAGGAGTCGGCACGGTTCCCAGATTTTTCAACGCGTCAGCGACGCCGTGCGTCATATCATGCGTCGACATGGTCATAAAGTCATAAATTATGTGGATGATTACGTTGGATTCGGCGTTCCGTCCGACGCAAGAAGATCTTTTGACCTTTTATATGACCTTTTGCAAAAGCTGGGTTTGACTGTTAGCCAGAAAAAGTTAGTTGCCCCTGCTACGTCAGTTATTTGCTTAGGTGTTGAGATCAATACTATTTCTGGCACAATTGCCATTCCAGCTGACAAGTTGCGTCAAATTTCTGACACCGTCAAAGATTGGACCCATAGAAAAACATGTTCTAGGCGCCAGTTACAGTCTTTACTGGGTCACCTACTTTACATACACAAATGTGTGAAACCTGCTCGTTATTTCTTGAATAGAATGTTGCAGACTCTGAGATCCAATTATGGCCACACCACTATCAAATTAGATCCAGAATTTCATAGGGATCTTAGATGGTTTGAAAGATTCCTTCCTCTTTATAATGGGGTGTCCCTATACGATCACAAGAAATGTGATCATCAGGTCCATCTGATTGCATGTCTTCAGGGCCTAGGTGGGGTTTGGCAAAACCTTGTTTATCATCTACCAATTACCTATGGCTACAAAGGTTTGAATATTGCCCACTTGGAAATGGTAAATATCCTAGTTGCTCTCAAGGTATTTTGTCGCCATTGGGCGGGAAAACATGTTATGGTTCACTGTGACAACCAAGCTGTGGTATGTGTCCTCCAGTCGGGCAAGGCAAGGGACCCTTTCTTGGGCGCCTGTGCCCGTAATGTGTGGTTGTGGGCAGCCACATTTGACATTGACTTCACTTATGTCCATGTTATGGGCAAATACAACAGGGCTGCGGATTTATTATCTAGGTGGTCAAATAGTATTAATGACAATAATGAATTGCAAATGTTAGTACCTGGTGCTTCCTGGGTTCAGGTAACCTTGGAAGCAGCAGACATTGATGCTGAAATTTAATGTTAATTACACTTACTATACTTTGTTATTAGGCAACAGAAGGCTGGACAGCTTGGCTATGAAGGCTACCACCAGGCTTCAGGGCGCCTTCAGACCTTCTACTGCAAAAGCTTATGCCACTATGTTCAGAACTTTTGTGTGTTTTTGTGTGTACCTTAGTGTGGATGTAAGAAATTTGGATGTCGAGGGCATCCTTGCTTTTATGGAGTGTTTACATGTAAATCAAGTTTCTGCTAACATGATAGCCAATTATCTGGCTGCTATTAGGGCTAAATTGGTAGTATTGGGTTTAAATCCCTCTCCTCTTGACCATAAGAAGGTCAAGTATTATGTCAGGGCATTAAAGCTAAATAGACCAATGAGTGTGACTACTCATAATATCATTTCCCCTGAAGTGCTTTTGCAGATAGTCAATCATTGTGATCGCTTATACATGCGTACAGTTTTTAAAGCTGTTTTTCTAGTGGCTTTTTTCGGATTTTTTAGGCTTTCAAACTTAGCCCCCCATTCATTTACTGCCTTTGATTTTTCCAGACATTTGGCTGGGGGTGATATCTTTTTTGAAAATAATATGGTTAAAGTTTTGCTGAAATGGTCTAAGACCATCCAGACCAGGGACCAAGTTAAAGTTATCACTTTGCCTCGTTTGCCTAAAAATCCACTTTGTCCCTACAGGGCCTTGAAGGCATTATTCAAATTATACAATCCAGGTACAAATGACCCACTTTTTCAATACAAGTATTCTGTCTCATGGAAAGTTCTAATTGATTCTAAAATCAGAAAGACCCTGTCTCTGATTAATACAAAATTGCATTTGTCACCTCACTTTTTCACCTTCCATGCTTTCCGGCATTCAGGTGCCTCCCTGGCTTTCAATGCCAATGTTCCTCTTCAAGAAATTAAGGTTCAGGGCACCTGGACGTCGGATTGTGTGTGGAGATACATCCATAATGACCCTACTCGTTCGTCTGAAGTCGCCATTGCTTTTCAGAAAATGTTCAAAAAATCATAAATGTTATAAATGCTGGGTTTGGGTTTGGGGTTCTTAATAATATATTATATTATCTATTCATCCATGAAATGGCTTATTCACTGTTGTTTTTCGAGCCTTTCTGTCTGACTCTAATTTATTTTAAAATTCTAACTTTCTTGGCATGTGTGACCTTGTTTTACTGTAACCTTAGTCGTATCACTTCTGACCTTTCCCAAGGTCAGGTGCAACTCTGTGATGTCTATCTCTGGTCACACGCTTTGCTCTCAAGGTCAAGAACTGTGACCTTTACCCTTTGTGATTTTGGTGAGATCAAGAAGCATGACCTCCAACTTTTATTTGGCTATCAAGGTCAGACTGACTGGCTCAGTTAACTTAGTGTATGAAGTTTAATTATGTGGTTTCCTGTGTTATGTATTCATTAATTGCATTTATGATAACTGCCTCAGTTAACTTAGTGTATGAAGTTTAACTCTGTGGTTTTCCTATTCATGTATTCATGTATTGCATTTATGATAATTTGTATTTATATCATGGGACATGTAAATACTGGTAGACTTGATGAATGTATTTACACATGTTAAAGATTCACATGTATTATTAATAAACTGAGTACCCTCTGTGGTCTTGTCACTGTGTTGGGGAACTTTGAGGGGGACTGTTTGCAATTCTGATAGGTCGGGAAGCAAAATCAGGAAGTCTGGAAAAGTGAGTAAGGATTTTAATCATGTTTATTAATATTATTGAAAAAGTCGGCAACTTTGCTTCCCGAACCCCAAGGTTGGGATCTTTAGCCCGACCTATCTTAATACCATCCAGTCCCCCAAAGTCCCCCAACATAGTGATAACACAACGGGTGGGAACTCAGTTTTATTCATAACACACATAATTCATTAACATGTGTAAATACAATTACATCTAGAAATATTTACATTTCCCACAGATTAAATGCAAGTTGTCATAAATGAAGTTTAAATGTATACTGATTGACACACAAACACATAATACAGAATTACATAGAATTAAATCAATACACCACGTTAAAATGAGCCAGTCAGTTTGACCTTGAGAATAAGGAAGCCAAAGGTAGAAAAGGTTGAAGGTCATAATCTTGACCTCCAAATAACAGAGTGTGACCCTAGTGAAAGTAAGACATGAAAAGAAATTGAGTCAAGGTCAAATAAAGGTCAAATTACTGAGAACCCCAAGTTTGGGATATTTAGCCCGACCTATCTTAATACCATTAAGTCAAAACACAGAGATCAGGAGACACTCTGGACAGATGCTATTGCCATTATGCCTGAATGTATTGCTATTACGGCCAGTTGTTTTAAGAACGTGTAAGTCGTGAAGTGTTTGTTCCCCACTTTGACCCCAAATTAGAAAATGGAGTGGCCACCTGCTTCTGACTTTTTCCTGAGTCTTGTGGGGGGTCGATTGGCCCCCTCCTTTGAAAACCGGGGGTCAATGCAAATTTTCGAGGGGCAGTTATGCCAAGAGGCCTGACCCTTCCTGGAAAAAGACAATTCACAGTTCAGTGGACAATAATTGTAACAGTGTGCTATTTAGTTCAGTAATTTACTGGTGGGGTTTATAATTTATTATAATTTACTGTGTTTAACTACAACAACTATCTCTAAAGCTTTGTAAAGCTTATAAGTTACATATTTCCATAAACAGCAAGTGCTGGACTAAGAACATATATAAAACTACTTTTGCTAGTTCATGTACATAACGTCACCATATGAATTACTATGTGTAGTGTAGTGACAAGTGAGAAACAGGATATCGGCCTTGAAATTGGAATAATTAAAGAATTTGCTTCATATATAGATTAAATATCGGTATTTGTTTTTATAAATACTTCTGTGTCACTCTGTTCCCTGGGTAAATAATATATGCGATTTTGAAGTAAAGTTATGCACGCTTGTTCCTGAAATATTGGCAGGGTCTGGATATGAACTCATGAAGTTGTATCGGGGATGCAATGTAGGTCAATGTAAGGGGTCAGTTACACTTTCACGGATCCCCCACGGATATAGGCCATGGTTCCATATATGGAAACTGACACAGATCAAGGAGGATCATGTAAAAGATTTACGGATCTGCTACGGGTCTCCGATGGAGTGCTACGGTGACCCAAGGACAGGTTTGCGGATGGCCTTTTGACTGTTGTTTTAAATCCGCAAACCCTTTCCGTGTCAATCCGTAGCAGATCCGGTTAGATCCAGCTATGTTTTGGCTGATATTTGTTGATGAAAGGGTGGCCACATCGGATCGCAGCATGCTGCTACAGATCTTACAAGGACATTACTTAAGTTACGGATGCCCTTACGGGCGGAAAATATGATCTGTAAATCACTCAACATTTTTCAACATTTTCCAAATTAGGAAACCTGACGCGATTCAGCAGTACATCCATGAATGTGTAACTGGGGTCTAAGGTCAGGATGTTCAGGATAGGTTCCCAAGACTAATCTCAAGAGTCAGGACGCATTTGAATGACAAACTTAAGATGAAACGCACCTTCATTGAATCAGGACCTCTGTCCTGACAGTTCCTGAATATGGAACCACCACTTTACACACTCAAAAAGAATGGTATTACTTGGGCTTCATCATACAGATATGAGATGGTCCTTGTTTTGAATATGAATAAGAGACATATACAAATACTATTTGTTTTTATGACAATGTTGTATCAAAATCCTGTTTAATGTCTCCTTTAATGTAAAATGGTGGATGCATATTCCCACCATCGGTCCCCACCATCCCGATTTAGAGGTTGGGAGCAGTGTGTTTTTGAGATGTTTTAGGTTGGGAACAAAATTGGGAAGTTTGGCAAGGTTGAGAAAGGAAACATTTTAATACTTTTTTACAATGTCAGTAAACTCTCAAAGTCAGGAGCAGCCCGGGGACAGGTTGTATTCATGATAGGCCAATTATAGTGGTCAGGAGACGATCCTACCGCCTATAGGACTGATTCTATGGCTGTTACAACCAGTTGCACTGTGCAGGTAAGAGAGGTTTTTGGTCCCAAATATGAACAAAAAGATGAAATGGGGTGGTCAAAATTAATATTTTCTGTAAAATCTCGAGGGTCTAGGATGCGAACACATCATGTCATATTTGTGATCCGTTTAGTCATATACAGGTCGGATTGAAGTCGTATAGATCTCCGGGTCAATTCTAAGGGTTGGGTTGCATTTAAATTTTTCCCGCCATTTTATGCACTTTTTGGTCACAATTCTCTGCTGACCTTATGGTCGTGGCCCTCTCCCTGCAATCCTTTAATATGGAACCATGACTTTAGATCAAACGCGCCTTCATGGCAATAAATTAAAACACCAGATCTTTTTTTCGGTCATTATTTTTGATTATTATTTAACATCATTAGCATATGGGAGAGCTTTCAGAGTAATGTAAGTTATTAATGAAACCAAAATGTAAAAATTGTTGGATTCCATTAGTAGATATTTGAGGTAACTGTTACAAATTTATAGTATTACTAAAATGAGTTGAACGCCATTAGAGCTAAAGTGATTATGCTTATCTCTAATGGATCCATTAACAATGCATGTAATTCTACACAATTTGGCTCATTGTTAGACTCACTTTTCATATTACTATTTGCCGATTATAACAAAGCATCCTTTTTTGTGAAAGAAAAGTTAAAAATATAAAAAAATATACAACATACAATAATAACTTAAAAGCCTGAGTTAGCTGTACTCTGCCTTGCAGAAATGAAATGAAAGGAAAAAATTAAGCACTTCCATAATAATTCATTCTAAAGTTTTGCATGGAAAACCCTCAAAAACAAAGCAAACACATAATTATGGGAAACAGGGGCAATGACAAGTTGATCTGGATAAATCAGCCCTTTGCCAAATCAACCCTCGGCCATCAGCCCGATTTGTCTGTGATAATACCGGACTGCCTTGCTAAATTTGCCACATCAGTTCTCTCTCACCTCTTACAACATTAGGGGTCTACTGATGATCTGTACTCATATAATCTAAGTTGTTGTAAGGGCTGTCATATCCAACTTTTGGTTTCCTGTGGAGCAAGCTACAGGCTATGACACAAACTGTTATCAGGGGCATAAAAACCAAATAAAACCTATAGGCCTATGGTTTATGCAAAAGAAATGCCAATGTTTTCAGACATTCCTTTTTTACATGTTTAAAATAAAATAAGAAAAAAAAATACCTTGGAAAAAACACTTCACCATAGCTCAAGTACCTATATTATTTGTTTACCCTCAGGGCATGGGTGGAGTGTTGTGGTAATATCTCTTCATTATATCAGTTAGATTTAATAACCCTCCATAATGCCCGTGCTTACTGTCTCTTCTATATTTATGTGCACATTCTGACTGCTGGTGGATCATTAGTAGTCATCACCCCCACTGCCGGCCATGAACACACGAATTTTTATACACTGAAGCTAATTGTCAGTGAAGGTTTCACCGTTCAGTATGAAGTCTTGGCACACAAATTGCTTGACCTATGATTTCATCTACTCTAGGAACTCTTGAATACTCAAGCTTTTTAAATTAAAAACAAGGTTGTGAAATAAGCAAAATTAAGTATAAGATTGTCCACTAATATAATTTCAATAAAAAGAAACCAAACAAATTTGACGAGACAAAAAGTGTATTTCCGAAAATTTTTACTACCTTCAAAAAGCTGCAGCATACCAGATTTATGCTACATTTGACAATAATCTTCGTATACTTAGTGTCATCACCTACAACCGACTCTACAACTGTAGAGAACAAAATTTTGAGAAAAATGCACACAAAAAATTTGGGTCAGGTTCACCTCCCTGACAGGATATAGTGCATCACAACTTGTCGGGAGCAAGATCCCGACCTGACTTGGAGTTTTTCTCCATGACAAGATGGGAAACAAGCCATAAATCCCTAATCGACAAGCTGTATCAGGTTATCTGGAGTCAAGATCGCGAGTAAGGATCAAACCAACACTATATAAACCCCTTGTGACTGCTGTAACTCATCATTTATCACTGCAAAGATGCCAGCTACAAATCGGAGAGACTTTCTACAGAAGCTTGTTTTTATATTATTTTTTAAAATTTTCATTCTGATTTGCAGACTCATCTATAGCTAATACCAGCACCTGTGATACAGCCAGCACCCCACCACCACCCAGGAGAAGAGGAAAGCCACAATATACCTGGGATATGCCCTGAATCCTTCAACGAGAAGAAAGAGGATGCTGTAGGAACCTCCTAGCCAACTTAACACATACTGATATCATAGGTTCCCAGAATTTTATCAGGATGCCAGCTGCAGTTTTTGACCTGACTAAAGAATGCATACATCACCAAATCAAAAAGAAAGTCACCAATTTTAGGAAGCCCTTACAAGTTTGATTGAAACTGGCAATCAATAACAGTGAGACACCTCATAACAGGAGAAACATACACATCCTTACAGCATCACTGGCTAGTTGGCCAAACCACCATATGTAAATTCGTCCCCAAGGATTGCTGGGCCATCCTTGGAGAATTCCAGGAAGAGTATTTGACCTGCCCTACCACTCCATAAGATTGGAAACAGATCAAGGAGAAGTTCAGAACCAGATGGAATGTCCCCCATGCTCTTAGGGCACTACACAGGAAGCATATCGCCATGCATAAGCCAAAGAAATCTGGGAGTGAATATAAAAATTATAATGGCCTTTTTTCCCTGGTCGACACAGTCTACAGATTCTTCTGGGTAGATGTTGGGTCAAGTGGATCTTCATCAGATGCACAAATATTTAACCGCATCAAGTTGAAGGAAAAGATTGAGGATGGCACCTTAGGTCTTCCTTTTCTTAAGATTAAAATGGTTTGGAAAGTTTTTCTTTAAAAAGTATTTAAGTCAATGTTTAAATTTTTTATTACCATGTAGCTTTTGGGAAGATTCAGGTGACCCTGAATCAGTAGTTGTCCAGCAGTAGTTGTCCAGTAGTTGTCCTGAAAAGGACATTTTACAGCTGTGGTCCTGAAAAGGATGACTGCTGGCGGGGGGTGCCTGCTGAATAGGCTCTTGCTGCTGGGTGGTTGGAGGAGAGACAGTGTGTTGATGTGGGGCACATGGTGTAAACGGTTGAGGTGTATCCATCTGCTTGTAGTTCATGACTGACTGTATGTTCCCAAATAGGCTAGAGAGGCCTGAGATGTTGTGCTAAGTTTCTTCGCCTGTGACAGAGGCTACTGATGATGGGTTGAAGGCCTTGCTCGGGCTGATGGTGAAATGTAGCTGTTTTGAAGTCCTGGATTGTTGGTCGTATGAAGTCTGCTGCCCTCTGGGCTGCTGATGTCCTCTTGGAACCAGTCAAGATGTATTCCCCAGCAGTGGCTGCTAGTTGTTGCAGCTGCTTATTCTAAGTCTGTGGCACATATGTAGAAGTGATACTGGAGCTCCTAGAAAGTGTAGGTCACTGTGGCTTGTGGTTTCTTTCCTCTGCCCTACCATGTATCCCACTTAAATGTTTAACTGCCTCGTTTCATAAAGTCTGAAAGTTTCTTTCCTCTAAGTTTTCAACTTCAGATGTCCCATAGTTACAGAAAGCTGTTCTGGTTGTCTCCTATTTGGTACCAAGGAAGGATGTGAGCATAGTCTTCATATGGGCAAATTGATCCAAAATCTGCTGGTCGGGTGATAAAGGCTGGAACACTACACTTGTCCTGGAAGTGCAGCAGATGGATGGCTAGTGTGTTGTCTCAGAATGGATACTGGTCTTGAATCTTTCCCACAGGCAATCCTTCCTGGCCTTGTCATTAACTTTCTCGTGGGTTATTTGTAAAGCTCCTCATGATCCTTGACAAAGTCTATATCTGAATCTGTTAAATAAATGTTCAGCAAATGTCCTTTCTTGACCTTGGATTGGAACTCAGTAGATGTCCTGATATCTCCTCTACCCTCTGTGTCCATTTCACTTTCAGCCCTCTGAGTTCTTGGTCATTTTTGGCTACTGCCTCCTCCATTTGTGACTGTGGCGTCTTCACCCTCCTGGCTTCTTCCCTCTCCTCCCTCTGTTCTTTCTCTGCCTCCTCGCCCTTACTGTTCTCTCTCTGACCTCATCTGTATATCAGCAGCTGTATCTTCCAACTCAAACTCTGTAGGTGTGTCTGTGGGGACTTCCCTATCTTCCTTACATTCTTTCTTGTCTTTCAGAATCCATCTTATAAATCAAATCAAAGCCTCATTTCTGAAAAAAGCAAAAGCCTATCAGCTAGCCAGCCCAAGTTATATCTGTACACTAAATCCAAAGTCAATTTGTAAAAAAACACAAAAACCTAACTGAATGCTGCCAGTTGTAATCCATCAAGACCTGAAACTCCAAATGATGCATTCTATGCACCCACTCACTTTTATAGACACAGATTGCATAACCAACTAACCGTGTGTCGATAAAATGAAGCAGACCTGTCTTACACACTTCCAGGCTTTTCTGTTGCTGTAATCACCTTGTTGGTTTGCTTTTTCGTCTTGTCCTGCTGTGTTTCAGGCTTAGCCTCCAGTGAAGTAACTGACAGGAAGTGGCTAAGTCAGGGGATGTTTACAACAGGCCAGTTTCCTTTCAAGTACGGTTGGTTTGGTTTTACGACCTGTCATCGAGTGATGCCCAGGCACTTGACTATGACAAGGCAAGTGTTTTCCAACAAGACAGTAACAGTATAGTACAGGTCTGGAAGTGACTACTTCAAGACATAGACAGACAAGACCAGATGGCTTCTGGTTTCCAGGTGGGCAGAGCCCACCACGACAAGCCAGGAAACTACAACCAATCCTAACCGACTCTGTAGATGTTGCACAAGACCCTCGAAAAATCTATCATTACTGACAAGATGGCCCCACTGGAACACTAACATCTAGTAAGTGCACTTTAATATTTGAATTTCTGAAAATAACAAAACATCTGAGTTACTCCTCATTGCGTTACAGCACTTAAATATAACATTGTATTAATATTTACAAATGTATGCATGAAAACTACTCTTGCACAAGTTCTACTAAGCTAGTAAATTAAATATGTTATAACCAACTATTTACATCTAGTATGTATTTAATTTGAAATGAGTTCATAACTTTGAGCAATAAAACATTGATTTATTGTTTTAAGTTTGACACAAAAAGAGCTTTTATTAAATTGAGAATGTTGTTCTCTGGCATAAATAAATTGCACACAAAGTTTTTAGATATCAATATGTTAAAAACATAGTTAAAGTTGTGAGGGAAAGGGCCCGATTCAGTAAAGAAGATTGATTGTTAGAAATAATTTTGTAATTATTCTTCTGTTTTAGTTGATATTGTTTCCTTTTCCACAAATATTCAATAAAGAAATTTTCCCCTATAATATCTTAAATAAATAATATTTTTGCCTATATTAAATATATTTTATAAATTATTATTACAAATTTGAAATAAGAAAGCCTTAATTGACACAAGACGGACCTTTTTAAATATTTCTTTAACTCTTTTAATATTTGTATTAATGGACATAGGGATTTGTTATGAATTTCATTTCTTACATCTTGTTTGTGTAAATATTTATTACAAGGTCTATTTACTTTTTCAGGAGTGACACCTTCAAAAGGACCACAGGTATTATTACTGAATCCAATTGTAAAGACTTGGGTGTTACTACTTTGATTTCATTTCCTGCTCAGGTATATCTGTTAACCAAAGTTATAAATATCAAATACAAATTGTCATCCTTAATAATGTTGCCACTTACATCATTTTCATTCAGTGCTATGCTAATACACTGGCTATAACTAACTGTATACTCCACCTTGTCAATCTAATTTTACTGTCTTCTTTGCTTTACTGGGCTTCTCACCTTGTTTTGACCTCTGAGGTCGGACCTCTGTTTAAGACCTTGGATTTGACATTTGGCCCTTCTTGGCTGATGTCTTCAGCCTATATATTCGGTTGGCAGGTGGAGTGAACAGTTTAGGGCTTTACAAATTAATAATTTAAACTGTAAACCAACAAATAGACTTCTGCATGTGCTTGATAAAAACTATGTAGTTTTTAAAATATATATGTATATATTCCCATCTGCTTTTTAACTTCAACCTTTCTACTTCTTGGGAACTGAATCCAATTGTAAACAAGTTCTTTGTGAAGCATAATGAAAGAGTCTGATATTTTGTTTGAAAACTTTGAAATGTTAAGGGGATTATCTCTTGATTGGTATTATCATTTGCCTGTGTTATTTGAAATTCTGTCCCTTGTTGCTTGTAATTCATGTGTTAATATTGTCTATCAGAGGAAAATTTTGTATCAATCAAACTCCTTTCTAATTAGCTGTCAGCAGAAAGCACTATGTAAGAACACTTTTTAGCCAGTGTTTCTTTCTCACTATGGTGTATGGAATTTTTATTAAATAAACATAAAGATGGCTCTTTGGAATGCTTTAACAAAGATAACAACGAAAGATTAAGGATTAAGGGTTTTTGGGAGTCGGTTTCAAATATTTGCTTAGTCCCAGACGTCCTGTAAGGGTCGATAGTTGTCGGTTGTGGCCGTGAGAGAAATCAAACATATTTCCCGATTCTCATTTCCCGCAGACAACAAAATGTCCAGTCCCAGGCTTCCTCAGGCCTCCTCAGACCCAAATATACACAGTCCTATGTTGTCCCAGGCATCCTGCGACCCTTAGTCCCAGGCCTTTGTAGCTTAGTCCCAGGAAGCCTGTTCGTCAGTCCCCAACTCATAACAGATCTTTGAAGTTTCATGCGTGTGAAAGTGATTCGGTTTCATTAGTCCCGGGAAGCCTCAGACTGTCTCAGGTGTCCTGGGACTAAGAAATCTGGGTCTGGGACTAAGCCCTGACTAAGAGAAGCCGACCCTAACCGATCCAAGCCAGCGTCCTCAGGCCATCTGGGACAACACAAATTTAGTCCACGACGGTCTGAGGATGCTCTAGGAGGCCTGGGACTAACAACTGATTAAGAGCTGACTGTTTTCCACGTGTCGGAAATTAAAACAAGGCAATGAGGGGGTCTGGGACTATATAAGCGACCGCGCACACATTCTCGTTGTTACTGACTGGTTGGCTACTGAGAGACTTGTGTCTCTGTGTTGTAGGGGTTTTCATTTTTCTAAATATCATATAATACTTGAGCTTAAGGCAAATTTTACAGTTAGGAGACACATTTTACTTTTTTACTTTTTTTTGCTATTGACTGGAGTTATGAGGAAAGAGAAAGGAGGAAAGAGAGGAAAGAAGAAGATGGATGAAAGGCAAGAGGAGAGGGAGAAGGAAAGTGGAGAGGTGGATGAAAGGATTGAGGAAAGGACGGAGGAGGGTACAGAGGAGGGTACACAAGAGACTGAGAAGCGATTGGAACTTACTGAGGAAGCTTGCGAGGAAGAAGAGAGGTGTGAGGAGGATTTAGAGAGTCATTCTGCAGCCAAGACAGCCAGGGTCTGTTCAACTTTTACTGACAGCCAAGAAACTATGCAATTATGGAGTTTGTGAAGGAGCATCCAGAGCTCTATGATAAGGAGCATGCACGTTTCCACGACAGACAGAAGAAGGAGGCTCTCTGGGCAGAAATATCTGCAGAACTGAAACTCCAGTCCTCTGATGTCAGAAGATGGTTTGAATCTCAGCGAACGTGTTATGGCAAGCTGTCAAAACTACAATCTGGCCAAGCCCCAAGGGAGATGACCAAGAGACAGTCCTGGGTCTACCAGTAGATGGGTTTCCTTAAAACCCATATCAGACGAAAGGGGGCCAGCAGAAGTTCAGAGTTCGAGGCCAGTCCAAATACCAGCAAGCAGGACGAATCTCATGGGTCTACTACTGATACAGAACACCTCGAGTCCAGTGTCCTCAGAGAGAGTAGGAGTCAACCTATGTTCACATCTACACCAGTTTCAACAGACTCCAAGATACTCGAGCACTTTGACCAGATGAGGACATTGATCTCAGGTTTCCTGCAGCAGAAGTCAGACAGGCAGCCCTTCTTTGACTATGTGGCATCAGAGGCTGAAAAGGTGACCCAAGAGGAGTTTGAGGACCTCAAGGGCAGAATTTTTAGAGATATTGAAAGCATTAAAAGCAACCGTAGACGTCAAGCACTACCAAGAAGATCAGCCACTATTACCACGGAGTCCCAGAGGGTTGGGATACTGCCAACAACCACTCAACAGGCGTCTACTTCCACCCAAGCAGCAGCTAGCAGCAGTTACGTCTACTACACACCAAGCCCCCTTGGCTTTGGAAACCCTCCATCAGTACTAACAGTACAGGACGAGGGCAGCTACCAGATCTGACATCTACACATATCATTGGGCAGCCTCAGCAGCAGCAGCAGCAGGAGCCGCAACTCTTCACTATCACCACTACAGCACCGCCTCAGCAGCAGCAGCCTCCTCAGTAGCCATCCAGTCAGGGCGGGTCTTTGACCTGCCAGGCCCTTTTCAGGGCCACTCAAATATTCTAAAAACAATTATTCAAGCTGCAAGTTATTTCAGGGCCACTCAAATATTCCAAAAACAATTATTCAAGCTGCAAGTTATTTCAATTCCCCTCCCAAAACATAACAGTTCAGTACAAATACACAAAAAAAAGTCGTACACCACCCCAAACATGAAACAAATAACCCATGGTACCACACATAAAAAAGGCCACATAGAAAAAAAATTAAAATAAATAAACTCCCAACATGGCCAATAATCAGCCCATTTTTAGCTTAAAATCCATGGGATTGGTTAAAATCTTTAATAAAAAAGTCCAACACTTACACCATCCCTAGAGTTAAAAGGCATTATCACATACTTACCAACCCACAAACACACAAACCCAATACCAAACATAACCACCAACTAACAAACAGACAAACCCAATAGCAAACATAACCACCAACCAAGAAACAGACAAACCCAATAGCAAACAGAACCCAAACCAAAGAACTGACAAACTATTTTGCCAACATAACCTCCCATCATTGTAAAGAAAACCTGTTTGGTGGTTATATTTCCTAAAGATTTGTGACCTGGAGTAAACGATTTTAATTTTAAGATTTCCAGGAAAACATTTGTTTCAAATATTTTCCCCCAAAAAAATGCCAAATGAAGTAAAATTAGGATGTAGCCTTCAAAATATATGAAATATTTATTCCATTTAGAAAGTTATGTTTGGCTTTGTGTGTTTCTTTTGAGAATTATGTTTAGCACTGGGTTTGTCAGTTTGTTAGTTGGGTGACTTCTGTAAGGCATTTATTTCTGTCTGTTTGTTGGGTGGGTGACTTATGGTGGGCATTGGGTTTGTCTGTTTGTTGGTAGCGTGACTTGTGTCGGGAATTGGGTTTGTCTGTTTGTTAGGTGGGTGACTTATGGTAGGCATTGATTTTGTCTGTTTGTTGGTTGTGTGACTTGTGTCGGGAATTGGGTTTGTCTGTTTGTTAGTTAGGTGAATTATGGTGGGCATTGGGTTTGTCTGTTTGTTGAGTGGGTGAATTATGGTGGGCATTGGGTTTGTCTGTTTGTTGGGTGGGTGAATTATGGTGGGCATTGGGTTTGTCTGTTTGTTGGGTGGGTGAATTATGGTGGGAAATGGTTGTGATATTTTCAACAAGCACAGCTGATTAATTGTTTTTGGAATATTTGGTAGTCCTGAAAAGGACTGGTTACTGCAGCAGAAGTTATATTCTGCCATCTTGCCAGGCCACTGCTCCCTCATTATTGAAGTAGTCCCTGAGGTAATCCCTCTGTCTTTTGGCTTCTCTAGCAGGGTTTCTGTCTGGACCACCACCACCAACACCACCAATCAGTCGACAATCACCAGGCACATCATCATCATCATCGTCATCTCCAGGCTCTTGACCACCATGTTGACCTTGATACTGGCTTCTCAGTATGTTGTGCAGAACCACACAGGTCATGACCACATCCCTGACTGTTTCTGGGGGTAGGTCAATAGTGGTTATCATGACTCTAAATCTTGACCAGGATGCCAAAAGCGTTCTCCACAACTCTCTTGTCCCTTGATATTCTGTAGTTGGCAATCCTTTCCTCTCTTGTTAACATCCTTCTGCCATAGGGTTTCATGAGCCAGGTCTTCAGGGCAAAGGCATCATCTGCCAAAATGAAGTAGGGGACATCTCTACCACCCTGGGTTATAGGAGCTGGGTCAGGGAAGCCTATCTTGCCATCCTCAATCCTCTTCTTCAGCTGACAGGCATTAAATATCTGGGCATCTGAGCAAGATCCAGTTGTACCAGCATCCACCCATCTGAATTTGTACTGCCCATCTACCAAGGCCAACATTACTATGAAAAAGAACCCCTTGTAGTTGTGGTACAGGGCTCCAGAGTTCTTGGGCTTCTTCAGGGCCACATGCTTGCCATCAAGGGCTGCCAGGGCATGTGGAACATTCCACCTGATCCTGAATTCCCTTTCCAGTTATTTCTACTCATCTGGAGCAATAGGACATCTGAGGTACTCTGGTGAACTCATTATGGATGGCCCTGCAGACCTCTGGTAGAAACTTGGAAATGGTGGATCTGCCAACCCTGAACTGACAGGACAATGATGTGTAGGACTCTCCAGTGGCCAGATATCTGATGGTGAGGGCTAACACTGATAGGAGCTCTGTAGTTGGTGGCCTGCCTGGCTAGATGTGGTTCCAGTCTGGTCTTTATCATTTCAAAGAATTCTGGGGTCATCCTCATGTAGTTGGTGATTCCTGGAATGTCTGTGGCATACAGTTCAGCCATAATGTTGTGGTACCTAGCTGGCTCTGTCTGGCTGGTGGTGGTGGTGGAGGTGGTGCTGCTTGTGGTGGTTGCTGTGGTCGATGTAGAAATAGCAAATACATCATTATATGTAAATGAATAAAAACTAAAAAAGCCCTAAGTTGTTGCTGAAGCTGTCTTCCATTGAAAGGAGGCATCCTGCTCTGTTCCAATAAAAGTAATGATGATTAGATTGCGGAATTTATATATATACCCAGAAAATCCTGTTATTTTGCAAAACAAGAATCGGCCATCGTGGTCTGGGGAAGACTGAGGAGGCCTGAGGACGCCTGAGGAAGCCGGGACTTAATCGGGGGTTAGTCGGGGCTTAGTCCCAGGAGTTCTGAGGCATCCTGGGACCCAGTCGGTATGTGTAAGACAGGATCGTGGTTGAAACCGACCAGAAAACTGGCTTAATTGGTTCTTAGTCGCAGAACAGTCGGGGACTGTGTGGGGCCACCTGGGGCCTCCTCAGCCTTTCTGAGGCCGATTTGTATTTAATCCCAGGCTTTGATGCCGATTCAGTATTCCCGCCTATTTTACCTTTTTTTTCACCGACTGTCCACGATTAAGGGTCACCGACAGGATCGGGCCTTAGTCCTTTGGTGGAACAGGGGCATAAGCTTTTCAAAGATATCTTACAATGCCAAGAGTTCTTCGAACCTTACAACTCATTTAAAGTTGGGTACATCTTTTTTGTAACTTGATTTTATTGTCTTCGTGTTCTACTATGTTTAATTGAAATAAATTCTAGAAGCGTCTAGTGTTGTGAAAAAGGCTACTGTACATTTTACAATGAGTTTCCCTGCATGTTCTGTGCGATATAGTAAATACAAGAGTTTTTAACGCTTAATTAGATAACACATTTCAACTTCAACCTCATAAAACGGGGATTCATAGCTCAGCCCAAGCCATAATGTTTGAGCTTGTTTGATTGTTTCTCAACATCTTGTGTGAGGTCCTAAGTGGCCTAGTGGGTTACCAGGTTTGGCATCTAATCACAGGCTGTCATCTCTGTGTGGGTTCGATTCCCACAAGTGACAATGCTGAGGACCTGTCCAAATATGACCCTGGGTGTTGAATGGGATGTCAACCCCCAACTTTGACCTCAAAATCCTGTGGCTCACAGAACAGAATCTTGTCTACCGAGTAAACACGGGTTCCAGTTACAAGCAGTAGACAGACCTTCTCCTTCCTCCCAGCTTATCCTTCCTTCGTGAGTAATCTTATTTATCTTTTCCTTTGGCAATGGACTTCTAATCATTTCCTTTCGTAATAAACTGAAGTTTTGGACAGTTGCAATTTCTGTCTATCGTAGGTGGTATGAAATTCAGATCCCATAACTGTACACATTTGCAGGTTGTCATATCATTTCTGTAGATCTTCCGTCACCATTCTGCCATTTTTGTTTCATTCTGTGTCTCTGGTCAAGTTGTAAGTTTGTCCTAATGTAACTTTATCTTTATTATATATTTTCACTGATAAACTGTCAGTAAAAAATGTCTACGTGGGGGTATTGTCACCCCAATTCTGATTCTCTTCTGTGGCAAAGCAATTGTTAGAGGTTTGGAGCTGGGTTTCATGGGCAGTACAGAATCAAGTCTTTGTTTTGTCCAATACCTTTTACTGGCAAAATACTGGTGGCACTGGATCGGGGAAGTCCCTCACCACTCAAACTGCCAGTTATGATATAATTCAGATAATGTATTGACAGATACATTAAATAAAGTTACTGGAGTTACACACTTATGGACTTTATGCCAATGTTCCATTCTTCATATTCTCTGCGTACTGTGATATTCTCTGTTCTCTGTTTTCACACACAGATGTTTTAAAACTGTTCAAAATATCCGGCCACCATAGTTGATATCAAGTTCTGTAGGGTAACTGTGGGGTGTCCTATTATCTCTGTTGGTGGTATTCTACTACCTTTTCTTTGCATTCTATGTCATTCTCTACCCCTGTCCCCAGTTAAGCTGTGTGTTTACTGCCTCTTTATAATAACTTTGCAATATCTTCTGCAGCTGGATTTCACTGAAGGTACAGGATTTCACATATGTTTTCCTGTCATTTCATCCCCCGGAAATACCGCCTGTAGTGTGGCTGAGGCATGACTTAGTTAAAAATGTAGTTGTGTGACACACAGTTGAGACTGGGCAATGAGCTGTTTGTAGTAAGAATGTGAGATCATTTAATAGAATTGAGAGCCTTTAACCTAAAGAACTGATTATAGATCAGCATCTCAGGTTTCTGAAAAAATTGTTCTTGCATGATACAGATAGTTGCTTAAAGTGGTATAGTTAAGACAAACTCTCATAGTGCTCATATTGCTACTTCTTTTGCGTCACTAGTTCATAGCATGTAACTACCCCTACTGTTGGGTTTTTGAGGGTTTTCTATATATATGTTAACTTAAACCCACTGAATCACCAAAAGTAATTAGGTATCCTTATACTTCCCCAGGGATGGCCTGTGTAGGGGTTATTTTACCTTTAACCTTATCTCAGGGTCATTGGGGTTCAATCTTGAACCTGCCCCTGCTGTGGGTTTGGTTCTCTTATTTACTGTTATCTATTTTTGTAGTGAGTCCTTATACTATAGCAGTCTTAATACTTAGTCATGTTTTTTAAAGTATGTAGTTACCTTAATGTGGGCTTGGACCCTTATGTAGCACTAACCTTGTGTATTTTAAAGCGTGTCGTGTGTAACAGATATACATTACTGTAATTGCATTTACATTACATATTGGTCTGTATATAAGTATAGTATTTAGTAATTAGTAATCTTGTACTTAATATTTTGTGATAACTATGTATAATAAAACTATGCTCCGCCATGTGTGTTTCCTGTTTCCCAGGGTTTGGGGGACTGTGAAACAATTGTTCTTGCATGATAGAGATAGTTGCTTAAAGTGGTATAGTTAAGACAAGTCTCAAAGTTGGAATTTTACTCTGCTTACCTAGAAGTTAATGTGACATCATTTCAGTCCCTCAGCTCACCCACACATGTTGTTTGGACTTGCATTGGAACCTGTTACTGAGAGGTTAGATATTCAATCATACAATGTGAGCACACATCAAACAGTATTATTGAAGTACAGGGGCCAGATTCACGAAAGGTCTTAAGTCTCAAATCTGAGATTTTTGTCTCAAATCTAAGATTTATTTCTCAGATTTGAGACCTTTTGCTTAGCTGGGATTCACAAAAGATCTCAGGCTGAGATTTTGCTCAGATTTGGTCTCAAATCTAAGACTTGTTACGTTCACGGGCAAGCACGGTAGCAATTACCGGTTGTCTTTAAGTTGTAACAGAAAAAGCAAAAAGTTGAACTTAACAAATTTATTTAATAGTCAACAATAATGATTACAGTCAACTGGTGTGCTCTTAACCAAACACACTAATACAATAATAAGATCTAGCTGACCTGACCACAGAGATTATGAGTTAAGTTTATCCGCCGTATCCAGCAATCTGTTCCGTAATCCGTCCTGTAGTATATTCTGTGGTCTATCCAATGTCCTATGGTCTGTCCTGTGATCTGTCCAATGTTCACTCACACACGGATATCTATATCTTGTGACCTGTCTCACACTCAACAACACAAAAGGTTCTTGTCCTGCTATTCTTTATATATCCAGTCACACAGAATGTCTGTCTGGAGATATTTAGAGAGTTAACACAACTGTACTGTCTGCTCCAAGATGTGGACAATGTTCAAAATGCAGTAAATTCACTCTCTGTTATATGAATGTACAATATCCAAAATATCCAAAGTACAATAAATCTGTCCAGATGATGTATCCAGTTCACTCCAGTAAAAGTTCACAGTGATATAAGCATATATTATACTCCAAAACACAATAGCTCTCCCTATAGCAAGCGAATACAAAGTTTTTTGTGGTCAGATGTACATTCCTTATATACATTCACAGATTCCTCTGGAATTGTACAGAACCAACTCAAAAGAAGATTAAGCCATCTAGGCCAAATGAGGAAGTTCTAGAAACTACTGGCAATTGGGTTTCCCCAAATCTATCTTAACCACTGAGGGGGGGATTTCCCCCAGTCTGTGAACAAATCAATAAACACTAAAACACAAAAATCAATAACTCCCTTACTTTAAATGTTAAAACACAAAAAGAACCAACAACACAATTATCTTTTATGACAATGTATAAACATAAAGCTTCAATTAAACAATGCACTAATATAGTGCCTAATATATGTAATATACAATGTACTAATATAGTGACCAATATATGTAACACCTCCCCCCTTAAAGAAAAATTTTGGAAACCAAGGGATTACAAAATTTTACAAGAGATTTTCATGATGTATACAAACACAGGTAATAACATTTTACAAAACATTTTTGTCTAAATACAAAAGTAAAATTAGTACCATGTATAACCTTTATAAACTTACTAATTACAGGTATATAAATTACACTTTAAATACAGCTTCTGGACAGGGCGTATCCATGCGGACGCCATATGTTACTTTTTCAAAGTCCTGTTTATACACTGAATTCCTATCTTTAACAGTGTTTCTATTAATAGCCATCATAAGCTATGTTATACCTCTTTCGAAGTATGGCTTTACCATAGTTATTTCCCACATTTGGTTTGAATGTCTGTTATCACAGTTTTTAATGGTCTTTTGGAGAGTTTCTACTCTCCTTGCTACTGGGTATGACCCTAGATCTCTGGCCTGTAGTTTATTCATTTGGCCAGGTGATGACACTGAAGCCTTGCCTCCAGGATTGAAGATACGATTTTGTAATTTCTTATCATAAAGCATCTTCATTTTTTACTGAGAAGTTTTCAAGTTTTGTTGCGCCAGCTCACAAGCCTTCTTCAACTTATCTCTGAACTTTGAAACATAATCTAGCAGATTTAGGCTCTCGGTGTTCTCAGATAACCAATTTTCCTTCAACAGCTTGAGAGGACCACGGACTGAATGGCCAAAGACCAACTCGAAGGGACTAAAGCCTAAAGACTCTTGAACAGACTCTCTAACTGCAAACAATAATAAGCTGATGCCTTCATCCCAATCTTTTTCATTTTCTAAACAATATGTCCTAATCATATTCTTCAAAGTGGAATGGAACCTTTCAAGTGCACCTTGGGATTCTGGGTGATAAGCACTAGATTTGATCTGTTTGGCACCTAACTGAAATACAACCTGTTGAAATAGTCCTGACATGAAATTTGACCCTTGATCTGACTGGATTTCTTTTGGTAAGCCAACTAGAGTAAAGAAATTAACCAGAGCTTTTGAAATTTTGGGAGCTGTTATGTTGGTATGGCTTCGGGAAATCTGGTTGAGGCGCACATAATGGTCAAAAGATATTGGTTTCTGGATTTAGTTTTTGGTAAGGGACCTACACAGTCAATTATCACTTTGCTAAATGGTTCCTCAAATGCTGGAATGGGTTTGAGAGGAGCTACAGGAATTTTTTGGTTTGGCTTTCCTACCATTTGACAAATGTGACAAGTCTTGCAAAATTCTGCCACACAGTGCCGAATTTGAGGCCAATAGAAATGTTTGGTTATCTTGTTGTAAGTTTTGTTGATGCCTAAATGGCCACCCATTGAAGATTCATGAGCCAATTTTAATATCTCACTTTGGTACATTTTTGGTACAACAATCTGGTGTACTACTGACCATTCTTCAGATGCAGGGACATTTGGTGGCCTCCACTTTCGCATAAGTACACCATTTCTGACATAATAGCCTACAGGGACCTTATCTAGCTCTACTGGTGGCAAGACCAACTTGAATAAAGGAGCTAATTCAGGGTCATTTTCCTGCTCTGAAATCAATTTTGATGTTGAAAGTGATACATCTTGACAGTCAATTGAGTCTTGTTTTTCAGAATCCACCCTGGCCTTGGGATTTGTATCACTAGAATTCTGCACATCATGGTCATAGTTGTTTAAGAATGTATCTGACAAATCAACTAAGACATCTGTAGATTGTTTACAATCTTTTGGTTCTTCTTGGGCCTTTTTGGCCATAGCTCGAGTCACAGCACAGGAGGGAAAAATACCAGGAATAACCTCTTCTAATTTCTCAGTGCTAACCAAAGTGATCGGCTTAGAAGTAACCTTAGGATCAGCAACTACCTTTCCACCTGCAAGATCATTTCCCAACAACAAAGATACCCCTTTAATGGGTAAAGTGGGCCTGGTACCCACAACAACAGAACCAGTAACTAAGTCTGATACTAACTTGACCTTATGCAAGGGAACGTTCACACAGCCTCCTTCAATACCTTGAGCAATGACACTCTCACCAGTAGATGTGCTTACACTCAATGGCAATACACCTTCTAAAAGTAAGGACTGAGTAGCTCCAGTGTCTCTTAATATCTTAATGGGGACCTGACTGGAACTACTTTCCAAGGATACAAAACCCTCAGACACAAAAGGTTTGAACTCTTCCCTAATAATCTCAGACTTGTCTAAACCAATACTAGACTCTGCTCTATTGGGATTTGAACGCCAGTTAGACTTGCTAGACACAAAGGCGTTGGGCGTTGCCTCCTTTTCTCTTCTCTTCTTTAAGAGCCAACAGTCAGACATAACATGCCCAGGTTTCTTACAATAGTGGCAAACAGGAGCAAAGGATCTGGGTTTCCTATCCTTACTCATAGTCTGATTTGAGGTTTGACCCTTATCTGAACTCTTTTCTGGAGCTACATTTTCAGATTTCTTTCCTATTTCTGGATACGACTTTTTAGCAGGACCAAAGGACTTATTCTTGTTGAAAGTGGACTTGTGAGTTAGCGCATAATCATCAGCATAAGCTGCTGCTTTTGCCAAATTTTCAACTTTCTGTTCATCTAGATAGGTTTTAATGTCATCACGAACACACCTTTTGAACTCTTCAATCAAAATAACTTGCCTAAGTTTCTCAAAGTCTGTACCTACTTCCCTAGAATTGCACCATCTGTCAAAGTACACTTCTTTCTCATGGGCAAATTCAACATGAGTTTGACTTTCTTGTTTACGATAATTTCTGAATTTTTGACGATATGCTTCTGGTACCAACTCATATGCTTTCAAAATAGCATTTTTGACAGAGTTATAGTCCACACATTCAGAAATTGGCAAAGCCGTGTATGCCTCCTGGGCCTTTCCCCTCAAAACACTTTGCAGCAATAAAGGCCATTGGTCTATAGGCCATTTCAAATTTTGAGCTACTCTTTCAAAGTGTTGAAAGTACTTATCAACCTCGGACTCATTAAAAGGTGGTACCAGTCGCACATTTTTACCCAAATCAAATTTGGTAGCAATGGACTCTTCATGGGCAATTCGACGAGCATTTAATTCTAAAGCTTTCATTTCTCTTTCATGTTTAAGCTCAAGTTCTTTTTCATATTTTTGAGCTTCAAGCTCTTCTTTTCGAGCCTCAAGCTCTTCTTTTCGTTGTTGAGCTTCAAGCTCTTTAAGTCTTAACTCTCTTTCAATTTCTAATCGCCTGATCTCATATTGCCCAGAAGGTTCCATCGGTAGAGGCTTATACACTTCTAAACAACTATCAGGTAAAACATCTTCATCAACCAACTGTTCAACAATAAGCCTTTTAAGTTCATGTTTACGTGTTGACCTTTTTACCTCTAACTGTAACTCTTGTGCTATCTGCATTAACATATCTTTTTTAAAAGTTTCTAGAACTTCCATAGATGGTGACTGTACAAACTCTTTAGCACTAGCCATTTTGAGCACTGTTGACTGTAACCAATTACTAAATCAAATGGATTTTCAAAATGTTAATTGAACGGTTGATCAAATAGTTGTAATCAAATGGTTGGATCCCGGACGAGCCCCCAATTTTCCTGTTACGTTCACGGGCAAGCACGGTAGCAATTACCGGTTGTCTTTAAGTTGTAACAGAAAAAGCAAAAAGTTGAACTTAACAAATTTATTTAATAGTCAACAATAATGATTACAGTCAACTGGTGTGCTCTTAACCAAACACACTAATACAATAATAAGATCTAGCTGACCTGACCACAGAGATTATGAGTTAAGTTTATCCGCCGTATCCAGCAATCTGTTCCGTAATCCGTCCTGTAGTATATTCTGTGGTCTATCCAATGTCCTATGGTCTGTCCTGTGATCTGTCCAATGTTCACTCACACACGGATATCTATATCTTGTGACCTGTCTCACACTCAACAACACAAAAGGTTCTTGTCCTGCTATTCTTTATATATCCAGTCACACAGAATGTCTGTCTGGAGATATTTAGAGATTTAACACAACTGTACTGTCTGCTCCAAGATGTGGACAATGTTCAAAATGCAGTAAATTCACTCTCTGTTATATGAATGTACAATATCCAAAATATCCAAAGTACAATAAATCTGTCCAGATGATATATCCAGTTCACTCCAGTAAAAGTTCACAGTGATATAAGCATATATTATACTCCAAAACACAATAGCTCTCCCTGTAGCAAGCGAATACAAAGTTTTTTGTGGTCAGATGTACATTCCTTATATACATTCACAGATTCCTCTGGAATTGTACAGAACCAACTCAAAAGAAGATTAAGCCATCTAGGCCAAATGAGGAAGTTCTAGAAACTACTGGCAATTGGGTTTCCCCAAATCTATCTTAACCACTGAGGGGGGGATTTCCCCCAGTCTGTGAACAAATCAATAAACACTAAAACACAAAAATCAATAACTCCCTTACTTTAAATGTTAAAACACAAAAAGAACCAACAACACAATTATCTTTTATGACAATGCATAAACATAAAGCTTAAATTAAACAATGCACTAATATAGTGCCTAATATATGTAATATACAATGTACTAATATAGTGTCCAATATATGTAACAGACTGCCTTGGGGGAAACTAAAGTTTGAAAATGAAAATTGTCAAGTATGACATATTTATAACTTTTAACACAAAAACACGAATATATACTAAGAGTTTTTATGAAAACTTAAAACATTTACATTAGTAATTTACATGAATGGTTTATTTTGCCAGGACAAATTATGGTAAAAAGAAAATATTTTACTTGATGGAATATATTATAAAATGTGAGTACATGTGGTACAGCTGTAAATATAAATGTGTATGCTTTTCACTGATCTAAACAGAATGTTACATCAATTTTGATTGGTCCAGACTCAAAACATGTCGGAGATTTTGGATCCCTTTCGATTTGGCTAAGACTTGAGACCTTTTCTGAATCTGGCCTCTGGATTATAATCCATGAACACAGGTTAAATCGGTGATTTAGATCAAAATTGATAACAAAATAATCTGTGAAAAGGAATAGTATACAGTGAACAGAGATTATTGAATCATGAGCCAAGATCAGAGACTAAAACTGAATATCAAACTTATTGTATTTGCATGAACCTAAATACAGTAGTAAATAATACAGTATTTACTAGTTTCTTCACCACTTGCAAATATATATATATGGCCAATTTTCACATAAAATCAAAACTTTATAGACTTGATCTGTGTACTAAAACACAAAACTTTCATTCAGAATGTAATTGTGTTTTTTTCTAATGCATTGCATATTTGGGTATTAAGACAGATTTTTGTGCTAGTTTCGTGTTTTATTCCAAGACACCTACAGTAGCAATTTCCCCCACTTAACAGTCCTTAGTGAAGTGTGTGGATATCAACACCATTTACACTTTGACATATAATAGTAGCTAGGTTCACTACTGGGGTGAATCCTTGTCATTAGAAAAGCATCCATTTTGATTTACTTCGTTGAAAAACTTGCTGTCACTGTTGCTATCACTGTGTGTGGTCTCTTGAATATGGAACTACATTTTGTTTTGGAATTGCTGCCTTGCTCAAGGCTTTAATGTACACTTGCTAAAGTGATTATACCAGAGCCTACTAGAAGGAAGCACAATATGACATTTGCCTGTAGTGGAGGCTATGATTCAGTGAGGTTTGATTGGTCAATAACCATGAACTTTAGGAAGGACGACATATGAGAATCACAACTGAAATAGAAGAAGCACAGGGAAGAGATTTTGAATGACTTAGGTTGTTTGTTTCAAGTAAGTAGTTTTATAGAGGTCTCAAATGTCAAAACTTAGGTTCAATTCCAGCAGTCTGTAATTGCTTGTAGGTTGAAGTTACAAATGACTGGCAAGTGTCACAGATTATATATGTTTGCTTTTTCACAATTTGGATAAAACAGACTAAGAAAGTGTTATTAAAATTTTAACTTGCCCACCCAAGAGCTTTAAAACTTTCGCAGACTCTGACAGCTGGTGTCAGTAACATTTTCTATATATGTTATGTCAGACAAGTAGCTTTTAACAACAACCTTTGTAAGCCATTGTTCTTCCATGTGAGAATGTTAAGGGTTAACAGTATATAGTGCCACAGTGTTTCCTATCCTATCAAGAAAAAATTAAATTTAGAAAATTTGCAGAGATTAGGTTACCGAAACCTGATTAGGTTATTTAACTTGAGGTGAAGGTCAACAAATTATTGCACTGGGAGATAAACGCCAATAGAGTTGTTATGCTGTTGAATACCCTTTAGGGAGAAATCTTAAGTATTTGTTCAGTAGACTTTAGTAGTGACTCACCACATGACCCACCTTTTGTGGCCCTTTACAGAGAATTTTGAGGGGACCTGCAGATACAGGAATTGTCACCAACCTCAGTGCAGGATTTGCAAAAATATCCAACATGTTGATTCCAATTGGATCAACTTTACACACAGCCACTTCAAAATTTCAGTCATAAGGGTGAAAAGGCGTGTGGCTTCTAGATGCAGGCTGTCATATACCCCCTTGTGACCATTATTTTGTGTTGTGAGGTGAGTTTCAAGCAATTTCTAAAGATCTTTGATGTTCTAATCATCTTTTTGCCTCTAATAAGAGACCATTATTATTATTTTACTGTTAATAGTTATAGGCAGTTTTCCTGATAAAACAGTTAAATTGTAGAGATCAATATAATTTCGTCACTTTAATATGAATCTTAACAAATGTAGGCAATAGCCATAAATGTCCTGATGGACATGAATTTCCCAGTGGATGGTTGCAAGGGTAGCTAGTAACTGTAGTCAGTCCGCCAATACAACATAGGTATTAGTTTCTCACCACTTGCATGTTTTCTTAAAGATGACTCTCTTTATTTGCATTAGATTTTCCACTTTTGATCACACTTTAAGAACTATTTCATTACAAGTGTTTCAGTTAATATATATGATGTATGTTTCAAGCCAAAAAATTATAATGCATGTAGGAGTCTCCCAGGGCTGTTTCACGAAGCCTCTTTAAGATAAAGGTCGCCTTAAATTCTAGAATTTCCTTGATTTTCTCCCTCCTTTAAAAAATCTCAGTTTCACAAAGCCTCCTTCCTTAAAAGAGACCTTGAAAACTTCCTTGAATTTCAAGGAAGCTAAGGTGTCCTTCAAGGAATGTTTATTAACTTTGATGAACATTTTAAGGTGAATCCACCTAAAAATATAGAACTTGAAACATTATTGTCAACCCTATATCCACAAACAATGTTGTCATGTTTATTTCATACAATTTGGTTGTTTAATTCTTGAAAAATTGATGTTCGAACTTTTGAAGTGAGAAACATATTCATGGAGTTTCCTTGAACATAAAGGGTCCCTCCCTTTCTTTGGGTAAAAAACCATCATGTGACCTACTGTATTAATTTGCAAAATATACTCACAACCAATCTGCATTTTACAAAATTTATTAAAATATAGTAAAATATAGATTTACTGACTTTTCTGATCTTTAACAGTGTTACAATAAGGACATTGCCTCCATGAGGTAATTTAGGTACAAAATAAATGCAAAAGTACACATGTACTAACAGTGAAAGAAAAACATTGGTGTGGTTATAGGTTTTGGAAACAACTCCCAAAAGAAATAAAAATGCAAATAATGTATCTGAAAATTAAAATGTACCTAATGTACCAAGTTTAAAATAGTTAAAATTCTAAAATGCAATTTACTCTCTTAATATTTGAAATAAATTGTGTGAAGGTTATATAAGTAATGGAGGGGAAATTCCAAGCAGTGTGGTTATACAGGAAATCTCCCTTCCTTTGTTGTAGGGAAAATCTTTGGTAAGATGGATTGAAGGAGGCTTTGTGAAACAGGATTTAAGGGAAGCCTTGCCAAAGGTTAAAAATCTCACTTCCTTTAATTAAGGAAGGAAAAAAACAAAGGAAGCTTCGTGAAACCGGCACCAGATCTGGGAATAACAATTTAGAAATAGGCACCATGAAAATAAATAACCTAAACTGTACCACCAAAAGAAAGGTTAGTGAGAATCCAACATAGTTTGTGGCAGAGCTAAAGTACTGCCAATTGTCTCATTGACAAGTAATGTCATAAACTATGCCAGTTTTAACAGGTTGAAGAAGTAATCATGTTAGACTCTCATTAGTGACCATAATTGGGTGTGAGCTATCTCACTATCACACTCATCAGAAAACTGTCCTTTTGTAAGCGGTTTTACATTTACCAATTACCTCTCTGCAGGGACAACAATTGAACTTAAAAGGCAAAAAAACTTACTACACAGATCAAAGATTGCTGCCAAGGCAAGACGTCCAAAGACCAGGGGTTTGGAAAAAGGTATAATTAACTTACTAGACATATAAACATAAAACAGTTAACATGACTAAAACTAGGTTACCACCTGTACATTCAACATTAGAATTGGGTATTATCACACAGAGAAAAATTGTTGTATTTGTGTGTGAGTAAGTTTAAACTAAAAGTTCTATTGAGTAAACTGAAAGTCACTTTAGTGCTCTTTTCCTTTATTTTATTACTTTCTCTTTTGGGATGTAGCTCAAATTAACAATAAACAATAACAATTACAATATTCAATTTATAAACCATTTAACATTTAACTAATTATTAATAAAGTTGCATAATCCAATTGTCAAATATCAGTTTATAACTTCCTGTTTGCAATTCACTATCATTCAATTCTCCTTTTAAAGCTATTAATATCACTTCTCATTCTATTTTCATTTTAACACTCAGTTCAAATAATTACTTCTCCTTTTTTGACTCTATCTTCACACTCTCATTTCACTTCTCTCATTTATTTCTCATTTTATTCTCAATCTCAATTCTCATTTTCCTTCTTTTAGTTTGATTCAAACTTCAATACTGATTTTCTATTTCTGTTCTCACTCAATTCTAATTCTCCCTTTGGGTGGGATTCGCCTCACAATTTATAGACAGAGTTCTCAGTGCAAAGATGTTACAATTATGACATTGGCCAATCACATTACAGAAACACAAGACAACACAAAACACTAGATAATAAAATGAGTGACCAATGACATGACATAAAAGAACAATAACCATTTATAGTACAATATACAATACAACATCACAAGAACACAAACCACATCACTACATAATTATACAGTCATTCTCACATCATCACACAACTTCAAATACACCCACTAATAATGACCTCCTGCAGCTACAATAGACATTATACAACAACTGGATATCTGTGATTCCAGATTCCAGATAACAGAAGGATACAAAATCAGAAGGACATACAGGACATAATGACAGATGTTTTACAATAGACATTACATCATGAAAGACATAAATTTACAAGCAATTTCAAATGAACACAAGCTACAAAGAAAACACATATCCAAAGAAGTACCATCACAAATAAGACATTTTAACTGAAAAACTAGGGGGTATCCTTAAAATGCATCTAACTCCTAAAATACTAAATTTTACACTGTGATAATACACCCCCTTGTTCCAATTTGGACCTCCTGGTCCAAAAAAAAAAAAGAATTATAACAGTACATGAATATAGTGTACCATTACAAGAAGTGAAACATTCTGAAAATTAATGAGATACATAAGATATACATTACAGATATTTTATGGTGATTCTTCTATGGACACAACACATTTTACTTTCTTCATTTTAACACTTTCCTGCTCATCTCAGAACACAAGACACCCGAAGTGCTTGCAAAATATTCTCCTTTTACATTCTGAACTGGAATTGGCTCTTACAACAGCCCACAGTAATCAGACATACACAATAACAAAGACAATCATGAAATTGCTAAGCAGGGAGGAATTACATTACTGCACAGTCACACTACTTGTTACACCATATACAAACTTTAAACTGCTTTTTAAAAATACCATACTTGCACACTAAACACAGTGAAAGAGATGAATTCAATGAAATGATACACAAATAATGACCAGAATACCTTGTTCATCAATTTTGATGTATAGAATACGCCAAACTTTGCAATAAACACACAACTAAAGACTGCCATCTTGTAAAAATTACACACGTCAGACATTTACACAATTCTTTTTAAACTTTCCAGAACACAAAACCTAGCATTGTCTAAAAAGAGCTACCATTTGCTTATCGTTTTTCTCTTTTAAACTTAGTGATTTACTGCTTAAAAATAACATAAACAGTTACTGTCCTGAACTTAACTGATTCTGAAGTAACCCAGGTGTCTCACTGACTGGTGACACATTCTGTGGAGATGGCCTGTCCTTCCACACTTCCAGCACTGCAATGCAATGGTGCCACACTGATCACTGCTATGGTTGTGTAGCCCACATCTCTGGCACTGAATTTGCTGCTGGTTTAGTTGTGGACAACATCTCGCTAAATGTCCCACTCTGTAACACTGCCTGCATTTCAACCTTCTGGCACCACATGTTGAACTGGAATGGGTAGGAGAGTTACATAGGTCACAGCGATCTTTGACTGAAACAGACACTTTGGCAGCTGAATGTGAGACGGTGTCGGTTCTTTCCACATTGTCCACGGATGTTGGTTTCTCCAGTGCTTCAGCTAGTGCAGTGACTTTTAGCTGGACCTCATCCAACAGATGCCTGTGGCCCTCACAGCTTTCTTCAATAGAATGCACCTTGGCCTGAAGTGTTGTTTTTTCTTGGTCCAGCATAGGTTTGAGTGCAGCTATCTCCTTTTGAACATGTGACTGTTTATCTTTTAAGGATTTAAGGGTGTCATTTTTACTGTTGCTAATTTTGGCTAGTTCTTCTTCAAATAATGCTAATTTCGATTTTTGCCTTGGAGTTCTGCAATGATAGTTGTTTGGTCATCAAATTTTGAAAATGAGTGTTCTAATTTTCCAATTCGGTCAACGAGGATATCTATGGTTTTATTTTGAAATTGGAACTGAGAGATAGCCGAGGCATGTTCAGACAACAGTGTATGAACATCCTGGAGGGCTAGCAAAATTACACCTTCATCTGGTATCATGTACCTGACCTGACACAGATTAACCAAACTGTCAAATGGTTTGACTCTGTTCCTCAAGTGCGCTGAGAATGCCTCATGAAACCACTGGTTGGCCTCACCATTCAGTTTTGCAGCGAACAGGTCAAAGTTGCTCCTGTTTTCATGAGGCTTGAAGGTAAAATCCATAAAGGATCGGTAGAACGCTGCCGCTGATGCTTCATCTAGTATTTCCTGAAGACGCCTTGTCATGCCTTTTGGGGAGGTAGGCCCATCAAATTGAGGCACATGATACACTTCAGTTCAGTTCTGCTATTCATCTTGAAATTTCTAACTAACTTGCTTGGCTGAGGTAAACTGGGATCTTTGAGCTTCTCCACCAATTATCACACAGAGAAAAATGGTGTTTTTGTGTGTGATTAAGTTTAAACTAAAAGTTCTATTGAGTAAACTGAAAGTCACTTTAGTGCTCTTTTCCTTTATTTTATTACTTTCTCTTTTGGGATGTAGCTCAAATTAACAATAAACAATAACAATTACAATATTCAATTTATAAACCATTTAACATTTAACTAATTATTAATAAAGTTGCATAATCCAATTGTCAAATATCAGTTTATAACTTCCTGTTTGCAATTCACTATCATTCAATTCTCCTTTTAAAGCTATTAATATCACTTCTCATTCTATTTTCATTTTAACACTCAGTTCAAATAATTACTTCTCCTTTTTTGACTCTATCTTCACACTCTCATTTCACTTCTCTCATTTATTTCTCATTTTATTCTCAATCTCAATTCTCATTTTCCTTCTTTTAGTTTGATTCAAACTTCAATACTGATTTTCTATTTCTGTTCTCACTCAATTCTAATTCTCCCTTTGGGTGGGATTCGCCTCACAATTTATAGACAGAGTTCTCAGTGCAAAGATGTTACAATTATGACATTGGCCAATCACATTACAGAAACACAAGACAACACAAAACACTAGATAATAAAATGAGTGACCAATGACATGACATAAAAGAACAATAACCATTTATAGTACAATATACAATACAACATCACAAGAACACAAACCACATCACTACATAATTATACAGTCATTCTCACATCATCACACAACTTCAAATACACCCACTAATAATGACCTCCTGCAGCTACAATAGACATTATACAACAACTGGATATCTGTGATTCCAGATTCCAGATAACAGAAGGATACAAAATCAGAAGGACATACAGGACATAATGACAGATGTTTTACAATAGACATTACATCATGAAAGACATAAATTTACAAGCAATTTCAAATGAACACAAGCTACAAAGAAAACACATATCCAAAGAAGTACCATCACAAATAAGACATTTTAACTGAAAAACTAGGGGGTATCCTTAAAATGCATCTAACTCCTAAAATACTAAATTTTACACTGTGATAATACACCCCCTTGTTCCAATTTGGACCTCCTGGTCCAAAAAAAAAAAAGAATTATAACAGTACATGAATATAGTGTACCATTACAAGAAGTGAAACATTCTGAAAATTAATGAGATACATAAGATATACATTACAGATATTTTATGGTGATTCTTCTATGGACACAACACATTTTACTTTCTTCATTTTAACACTTTCCTGCTCATCTCAGAACACAAGACACCCGAAGTGCTTGCAAAATATTCTCCTTTTACATTCTGAACTGGAATTGGCTCTTACAACAGCCCACAGTAATCAGACATACACAATAACAAAGACAATCATGAAATTGCTAAGCAGGGAGGAATTACATTACTGCACAGTCACACTACTTGTTACACCATATACAAACTTTAAACTGCTTTTTAAAAATACCATACTTGCACACTAAACACAGTGAAAGAGATGAATTCAATGAAATGATACACAAATAATGACCAGAATACCTTGTTCATCAATTTTGATGTATAGAATACGCCAAACTTTGCAATAAACACACAACTAAAGACTGCCATCTTGTAAAAATTACACACGTCAGACATTTACACAATTCTTTTTAAACTTTCCAGAACACAAAACCTAGCATTGTCTAAAAAGAGCTACCATTTGCTTATCGTTTTTCTCTTTTAAACTTAGTGATTTACTGCTTAAAAATAACATAAACAGTTACTGTCCTGAACTTAACTGATTCTGAAGTAACCCAGGTGTCTCACTGACTGGTGACACATTCTGTGGAGATGGCCTGTCCTTCCACACTTCCAGCACTGCAATGCAATGGTGCCACACTGATCACTGCTATGGTTGTGT
Source organism: Sabellastarte sp. h YS-2021 (assembly GCA_964017235.1). Taxonomy (NCBI): domain Eukaryota; kingdom Metazoa; phylum Annelida; class Polychaeta; order Sabellida; family Sabellidae; genus Sabellastarte; species Sabellastarte sp. h YS-2021. Next base: position 148,677,856 of record OZ024928.1, read on the forward strand.
AGCCCACATCTCTGGCACTGAATTTGCTGCTGGTTTAGTTGTGGACAACATCTCGCTAAATGTCCCACTCTGTAACACTGCCTGCATTTCAACCTTCTGGCACCACATGTTGAACTGGAATGGGTAGGAGAGTTACATAGGTCACAGCGATCTTTGACTGAAACAGACACTTTGGCAGCTGAATGTGAGACGGTGTCGGTTCTTTCCACATTGTCCACGGATGTTGGTTTCTCCAGTGCTTCAGCTAGTGCAGTGACTTTTAGCTGGACCTCATCCAACAGATGCCTGTGGCCCTCACAGCTTTCTTCAATAGAATGCACCTTGGCCTGAAGTGTTGTTTTTTCTTGGTCCAGCATAGGTTTGAGTGCAGCTATCTCCTTTTGAACATGTGACTGTTTATCTTTTAAGGATTTAAGGGTGTCATTTTTACTGTTGCTAATTTTGGCTAGTTCTTCTTCAAATAATGCTAATTTCGATTTTTGCCTTGGAGTTCTGCAATGATAGTTGTTTGGTCATCAAATTTTGAAAATGAGTGTTCTAATTTTCCAATTCGGTCAACGAGGATATCTATGGTTTTATTTTGAAATTGGAACTGAGAGATAGCCGAGGCATGTTCAGACAACAGTGTATGAACATCCTGGAGGGCTAGCAAAATTACACCTTCATCTGGTATCATGTACCTGACCTGACACAGATTAACCAAACTGTCAAATGGTTTGACTCTGTTCCTCAAGTGCGCTGAGAATGCCTCATGAAACCACTGGTTGGCCTCACCATTCAGTTTTGCAGCGAACAGGTCAAAGTTGCTCCTGTTTTCATGAGGCTTGAAGGTAAAATCCATAAAGGATCGGTAGAACGCTGCCGCTGATGCTTTATCTAGTATTTCCTGAAGACGCCTTGTCATGCCTTTTGGGGAGGTAGGCCCATCAAATTGAGGCACATGATACACTTCAGTTCAGTTCTGCTATTCATCGTGAGATTTCTAACTAACTTGCTTGGCTGAGGTAAACTGGGATCTTTGAGCTTCTCCACCAATTATCACATAGAGAAAAATGTTGTTTTTGTGTGTGATTAAGTTTAAACTAAAAGTTCTATTGAGTAAACTGAAAGTCACTTTAGTGCTCTTTTCCTTTATTTTATTACTTTCTCTTTTGGGATGTAGCTCAAATTAACAATAAACCATAACAATTACAATATTCAATTTATAAACCATTTAACATTTAACTAATTATTAATAAAGTTGCATAATCCAATTGTCAAATATCAGTTTATAACTTCCTGTTTGCAATTCACTATCATTCAATTCTCCTTTTAAAGCTATTAATATCACTTCTCATTCTATTTTCATTTTAACACTCAGTTCAAATAATTACTTCTCCTTTTTTGACTCTATCTTCACACTCTCATTTCACTTCTCTCATTTATTTCTCATTTTATTCTCAATCTCAATTCTCATTTTCCTTCTTTTAGTTTGATTCAAACTTCAATGCTGATTTTCTATTTCTGTTCTCACTCAATTCTAATTCTCCCTTTGGGTGGGATTCGCCTCACAATTTATAGACAGAGTTCTCAGTGCAAAGATGTTACAATTATGACATTGGCCAATCACATTACAGAAACACAAGACAACACAAAACACTAGATAATAAAATGAGTGACCAATGACATGACATAAAAGAACAATAACCATTTATAGTACAATATACAAATACAACATCACAAGAACACAAACCACATCACTACACAATTATACAGTCATTCTCACATCATGACACAACTTCAAATACACCCACTAATAATGACCTCCTGCAGCTACAATAGACATTATACAACAACTGGATATCTGTGATTCCAGATTCCAGATAACAGAAGGATACAAAATCAGAAGGACATACAGGACATAATGACAGATGTTTTACAATAGACATTACATCATGAAAGACATAAATTTACAAGCAATTTCACATGAACACAAGCTACAAAGAAAACACACATATCCAAAGAAGTACCATCACAAATAAGACATTTTAACTGAAAAACTAGGGGGTATCCTTAAAATGCATCTAACTCCTAAAAGACTAAATTTTACACTGTGATAGTATTAATAAAAAGTGTTTCTTGGTCTGGTATTACTAGTGATTTACTAATATTAAAACCAAGTGTTAACCATAAGATAGTCCCTTAAAATTGTTATACAATTGTTAGTGCAAATCAATAATACTTAATCTGTTCTTCCCTGCCAGATTACAAAGATATACTGTCCATTGCATTACATATATAGTCCTGGCGCCTGACAGGTGGTGTGGTGTCAGTGGGGTTTGAGTGTTGGCCAAGACCCAAGTAGTTGCAGTGAAGGGTTCAGATTTCAAAAAGGCTGGCAAATTCAGACACTACTGAGGTTTGGTGTGCTTCCATCAATATAAAAACAATAGAGCAAGGTGAGACATTTCAAATCAAAAACAAATCAGGTCATAGTGGCAGATCACTGTACTATCATATTGCAAATAATTAAAGGATACTAGCAACAAGCACATTATTTATCTATATTTAAAACAAGTAAAATATTAGAATTTTTGTTTTATTTTTCCCTGTTACCACTGTCATCACTGAATGAATCTCCACAAGAACAAACAATGTAAATAATGCTATTATATTTTAAAACACGTATCTTAAATCGTTTATCTGAATCATTTTATTTTGTACATATTACCCGAGAACCAGTTTATGCCCAATATGTTGCTATTTACAGACTCTAAATAATGGGTACTTGTGAGTTACCAGTAAGGAATGTAAATAACTTGCACTGCACCACCTGTGCAATTCATCCTAGCAACAGAGAGATTAGTCATCACTGCCTTACGACTGAAAAGATCAGTCGTGAGTACTCTTGAATGCTCACTAAATGTTCATTTGCAAAGATGTTTAAATATGTTTGATACTTTTATGGGGTCTTATGAAAGGACAAATTATACAACCTATAATATTATGCTGAAGGATACATCTCAAGGAAGGCTGGGGAGCAAAGTGGAGACAGTGAAACAGGAGTATTAGTGACTATAATGTCTGGTAAGCTACCCCAAGTTTTCCCTCTTTTTGTCCTTGGATTTTAATTTGTAAATTTCTGAAAAATTTTATTATCGATGAATTAATTAGAATTTCATGAAAACATAGACAAAGTGAAAGGCATAGATGTAGTGTATTCTTTAATATTAATACCAGAAAAGAAAGAGATATGAAATTAGAAGGCAAGGTTAAAACAGAAAAAGAGTAATCTACTAACATTTTAGAAAATAATAGAACTCCAAATGTAATTTAAACGTGAGTTATTAACTGAAAACCTATGTTTAATTCTTGAGAAAAACTTGTTGAAAAATCCAGGTGTGATGTTTGATTAACACAAAAGGTCATGAAGACGGGTGTTATTAAATATTCTGCCACTGAAGAAAGGGCATTTTAAATGAGCATTGCATTTAGGTAGTGATAACACATATTTTGCTTTTAAATCAAAATTCAAATCTTGACCCAATCTCAAGTGGCAAAGCTGGAAGTTGTTTGCCATTGGCTGGTGATGTACAACACAAAACCTTGACCAACTTTATGTTATCATTTCTTTCAGCTTTCTCAGTGCCCTTCATAACTTAACTGATACAAAGGTATTATTAGTCATTGTCTTAAATCCCAGGGTTCATAATCTTAACAACAAAAACTTGACTTTTTCAGAAGCATTTTATTCTACTACAAATTTACAAAACTGAATTATCTCAGTGTTATAGAGTGTCACAAAAACAGGGATTATAAGCAGGTGTACACTCATCCTTTGTCTTTTCAAAAACATCAGCATTGTATCAACTTCTGCTGGTGAGATAACAGCACATAATCAAGGAAAACAGTGTTAGCCTTTCTAAACACACAATTATGTTTGGACTAGGAAATACTTAAACTAACATAATATTTAACATCCCCCCAGTTGGAGACATAGATATGAGAAGGGGATCCAACTATTAAATCTTTTTAAAATTACAGTAGTTTTTAACTTTGACCATTTAAATTATTACATCATTTTTCCCAATGTCAAGTTTTACAGCTGGCCAGAATGTAAAAGAGCACCTGAGCAACTGTAATAATGATCAGTTTGTGATTACACATTTTACAAAGTAAGCAGTTAAACAGTATAACAACTGTGACATCTCTTTGTACTAACTCTAAATAATCTTTTAACAGTCTACGAATCAAATCTTCTACTGTCTAAACACTAACTTTTACTTTATGAAAATCCTCAGGTAAAGTTAATTTTTACACTCTATTTTGATAAACACAATAAAAGGTTTATAGAGAAGTGTGTAAAAAACAAAGCTGATTGTACAACCATATGTCCCATATAATGTTAGTTTTAAAACATGATCTGAGGGGGTCATAAGGGTACACTGTCCCTTATCCTTTGCATTACTTGGGCATTACTCTGGCCCAAATGTGAATGATAATACTCCTTCAATATACTAAGGTATTATCTGTGAACAATATTTGTCAGGTTTTTGTACAATCCGACCTGTATTATACATGTTGTTACAGGGGTTTCTTTGATATGCTTTGCCTAATTTGCAGTCTTGGATTTCCTGTGTTTATTTATTACAGGAGACATTTGACCATCATCGCTTGTAACAACTTATTTTGTATCAATGACTTATTTTGTATTACCTGACTTATTTCGTATCAATTTTTGACTTATTTCGTATTACCGACTTATTTTGTAGTAAAATTGCCTTATTTTGTATTACTTGGCCGACTTACTTTGTACCAACAGTTGACTTAATATGTTACAAAATGGTGCGCAGAATTTTGGCCAGATTTCAAATAAGCTGCTCTATAGACAACTTGTTTTGTATCACTGACTTATTTTGCAGTAATTTCAATTCACCTTTTATAGAGTCCATCCTTTTATGGCAAGTCAAGCCACTATAACAGGTGAACTGAAATTACTGCAAAATAAGTCAGTGATACAAAACAAGTTGTCTATAGAGCAACTTATTTTGTATTATCGACTTATTTTGTATCACCCTGAAATCTTGCCAAAATTCTGCGCACCGTTTTGTAACATATTAAGTCAACTGTTGGTACGAAATAAGTCGGCCAAGTAATACAAAATAAGGCAATTTTACTACAAAATAAGTCGGTAATACGAAATAAGTCAAAAATTGATACGAAATAAGTCAGGTAATACAAAATAAGTCATTGATACAAAATAAGTTGTTACAATCGCTGGGCAGTGCCTCATCCTTTGCACTTTCAAGAGGGTACAGTTTTTGTACAGGCCGAACACAAATGTCATAAGCTGTCTTCAATCTTACAGAACAAGTCCATGTGCTGTACCAACTTCTAAAGTGACATTAATATGCCATCATACAAAACAGTCAGTTTCTCAGTTTCATGTGTAGAAATTGGTCAAGTCTGTGAATGTTGCAGCATAAACATTTACATAGTAGCCTGGCCATAAGCGTCCATAGCCCACTTTCAGTTATACCAGGCATTCAAGGGTGCTGTTAGTCATAGTCTTTTATTTACTTTAAGGCATTTTAAAACATCAGTAACACAGTGATTTTAAACTCTTTTTTGACTATTTAGGTATATTTATTGTTCTATCCAGCAGGGAAAATGTCACAGCTGATTCCTAGAAACATCAAATGACAGAGTCCATTGTGCAAATATATAACCTCCAGACATTCTGTTTTTGTCTAAATATTCAAACTAATATTTGGCCTGAGCCAAACTTTTGATATATGTTTCCTGGGCAAGTTTATATTCTCATTATTTTGTTTGCAGAAGGTGTATCAATTTCATTCATTCGTGTTCATGTGATTTGTGTTATAAATTATCACATTTAGAGTGTACAATGTAGTATTAATTACATGGATTTTTTATAGTGAAATAATACATGCTTAACAGTTATAAATAAATAATAAAAATATTTCTTAAACTCCACACCAAATAAGGAGTATACATTATGTCCAATTTTCCGGGGGTTTTTCTGTTCACACTTGTAAATTAATCCATACCTACAGTTGCAACTGATACTTGGATTCCCTAAAACCAAAATCTCGGAAACAAACATAAATAAAACAGTGTTCCATCTCAGATATTATAAGTATTTAATATTATCTTATGTATCATTGTACGTTAGAAACAGTGTTTTTGTTCCACAGTTGAATTTCTGGTTTAGTGGTGGTGGACCAATTCACGCCCACTCAATATTAGATTATTTAAAGATAGTCACACAGTTCCCGAAGCTCCATAACACAAGATAGTCAAGCACATGGCTGAGAGACACATTCTTTCTTAAAATACTGATAAAGTTAACCTTTACATAACCTGAGTAAAGGTCATCCCAAAATGCTATATATATACAATGCAAACTAGATTAAGGTGACCTTAAAATAAGCCCCAGCCACACTGCTAATCTTAGGGGCAGTTTTAAGATTTACATGATATGAATACAAACATAAAGGTCACCAGCAAACAATTAGAATTATTACATAGATACACATTTACATTACTGGTTAATATGTTACTGTTAGATTTAAAAACTTGTAATTACAGACTATAACTGATAATATGAAGGTGCAAATAAACACCCCATATGTACAAGTACATAAAACTCTATAGCTATACACATAGTAAAGATAACAGACTGATGTAAAATATAATGTAAAAGAGAATATCAGGATAAAAAGGAACACTGTACATGGTTACTGACTAAAATAAAGATGTATAATATTACTAATTTAACTTGATACTTTGTTACACTGATTAGCAATTTTGGTGGAAAATGGCTGCAGGAAAGCACTGTAAACCTACAGGAGGAGGAAACCTGAGGGAGGCGAGACCCACTCTAGTAGAGAGGCAGCCAAGTAAACCACGCCCAGAGGAAAATATACACACTTGATCCTGACCCAAAAGGTCAAGCTGATGATCACAGACAGATGCCACAGCAAAATTACTGAGCAAGACCCATACTGAGGGAGCAGAGCCCCATTATTTACTATCCACAAGCATAATTAGGCTTGACAAGACCACTACCGCGGCACTACAGGAACCAGAAGAAAGCTGCTGCCACTTGCTTCAGCTCAGCTCTCACAGGGTCTGAAACTACACAACACTGAGTTAGAAACAAGTAAAATTTATAAGCAGGGGAGTGAGGGTGGGAAAAGTTTTTGACACATCAACTTCTATTTTACAAGTGAAGTTTACACTTAGGCTTCAAGTCAAACACTTGAACCCTCAGCCAATAAGGGGGCAGAAAGCCCTAGCAACCAACAAGGATGTAAAGCATCTTAAAGTCAAATGCAGGACCTAGCCTGTCAGGGGCTCCACTCAATATTAGATTGTTTAAAGATAGTTACATTTACACACTACATTACCGATGAATATGATTCATTTTATATTATCTATGAAGTGGTAAGCATATTTTCTATCAAAAAGTATAAATCTTTAAGAAAATGGAGGGTGGGTTTGAATAGGGACACGAGCAAGATTTGGTCCAGCACCACTACAGTTTAGCTGAGTGCTCCTTTATTGCATGTCTCCATAATAATACCTGTCAACTACCCTGTGAAATCACACATATAATTATACATTTAATAGGAAAAGTCTTCATATTTCAAACTATTTTATCCTTTCACCCAGATATTATGAAAGTATGGGTATTCATTACATACAACTGACCACTGTTGCTAAAGAATCTGATTATTATTTATCCACTGGATATGAAACATGACATATTTTAGATGCTATAGTTTGACATCCATAAATCACAAAGTAATGATTGGAGCTTTTGGCTTGTTTCATTTTAATTTTCGCTGACTTGAAAGTTACATAATTAGAATAAAGGAATTAGCAATAAAGGAATTCTTTCTTTGGTCGTGGATAAAAGCATCAGTTTTCAAGGTCATATTAAGTTGATAAAGGTCACTAGATCAAAGTCGTGTTAAAGTTTGAGGGATTTATTTATACGATAGTCATATACAAATGGTTAAAAGTTTGATAAATTATTTGGAAATTTTTATAGATGAGAATTTCCAAAGCACTACACATCACATAAACTAAAATACCATAGAAGAGACCAACTAGTGACCAGAATTAAAACAACTAGTGTAAAATTGAATTAAAATAGCACCATAAGAGGAAATTAAGAATTCTAATGTAAAGTTATTGACAAGCGTTTGTTTGTTTGTATGCCCGCCAGACTCAAACTTCGAGTTTTTACATGTTTACAAATTTTAATAATATTATGTCAAGAAGGCGTTTGTCTGTTTGTGTAAGTGCCAGAATCATTCTAGTATTAATCTATGCGTTATCGTTTCTGTGCATCTATACGGTGTACCTGTCATCATAAAACCACATGAGTGTCAATCTCTGATGAAGGGTGAGATGGCGGGTAAGAAAATTTCTGACATTCAGTTCACCTTGTTGCTGCTTGTATTTCAAAATCCAACATGAGGAAGACCCTATGGGAAGCAATGCAATGAAGCATGAAGATCAATTGTGATTGGGGTTGCTATGTACAGTGGCAAGAAATGACGGTTCTTATATCCACCATTAGGGATTAAGATACCAGTTATGTTTACGGAAGCACTCCATTTAGTTATGGGGCCACAGCTGTAGTTGTATTATACTGTAGGGTCTTAACTGGAATATGAGACAAATATTACAATAAGGGTTTACACATTCTTTTTCAACAGCTAGGGTTATTTAGGACAGACTTTCAGCGAATTCCACATGGTGCCATAAAACCAATGATCACAGAGGTTAAAGTCAGTTGATCAAAACTTTGTAACCACTTGTATCACGAGACCTCTTTAAGAAAAAGACTTTCTGTGCCCCAGTTTTATCACAGCCCACACAATACAAACCGCATGTCATTTGAAATGAGAAAATGTGGACTGATAATCTGTTTGATTATGAGAGTAAATTATCTTTATGTTTTCCTACATAATCTTTCTGTTTGTAAGCTGAAATTCTGCATGTTATTTTACTGCCCACCAAATTGTGCAAGTTTACCTTTTTGTTCAACAAAAGTTTGTTTACTACATAATGATTGTCGCAAAACCTACCAGTGCTGTGACATTGTATCTGTTTGATACTTGTAATACCTGATCTGACACTGCAAGCTTGTACCATTGCCAAATGTGAACATTAGTATTTCCTAATAATTTTAGATGCTGTGTTAGAGTTTGCAAACTTACATCCTGGTTTAAAATTTTGAATGAAATTGAAGCAGCAATGCAGCCATATATACCAATATTTGATTCCAAATACATCATAAAATGGCAACAGAATATGTTATCAGCACAGGACAAAAGTCCTTTTTTATTTCTTTGGCGAGATTATTAATGTAAATCACAAAGAGACACCTATATAATAGGTGTATATCCCACATTTTCATGACAAAATATATCAGATAAAAATTAACAATTTAAATCATAACCGCATTACTTTTAGTCCAGTTGATTTTTAAGGCTGGATTTGAAGCAGAAACACCATGGAAACGGTCCATCTATTCAGCGTTATTCTAAATCCGAATGCACCCTGGGTGACAGAGGAAATGTGTTGATAATTTGTTATTGCAGAGAGGATATCACCATTATCTATAAGATAAAATTATTTTGGCTGTATAAGTTACACTTGAAATTGATGCTTTCTAGTAGTTCTTTGATTAAGAACAATGCGGTAGCAGCTAAAACTAAAGCATATTTACAAGATCCGGTGGTGATCTCCAACCGAGTATTAAGCAAAAATGGTAGTGTGACCTTGAAACAGAGTTCCAAATCCAAGGATATAATTAGGGAAATATAAAGACCATTCAGTGTAATAACCCAAATCAACTTTGATGAAGGGGTCAAAGGTCAAATTTGACACTTGCAAAAGACTCGCATGTCATGATTTCGTAAAAGTTGTTTTCATATTTTGAAGCTCTGGGACAAAATTAATAATAAGAAAGATATATGTCTTTTTACCATGATGACCCCACTTGACCTTCAAACAGGGGTCAAAAGACAGTTTCGACAGTCAGGCAAGTGAGGCAATGATTTCAAAGAAGCTGTTTTCACATTTTGAACCCGCTAGGACCAATGATAAGGAAGCTATAAGGCCTTTTTAATATGATGGCCCCGATATTATGTTAAAAATGTGACATGACAGACATTTTGTTTTTAAACGAGGTCAAATGAGGCCATTTTGCTTTTCAAATAGAGGCCAAAATTTTTTACAGACATGTTTTATAACCTAAAATATTTTGTGCAACATTCATGTACGTACATGCTGGCAACGGTAAAAATGATCTAAACATGGCCATGGAGAAGAAACTGGTATGCGGATTAATTGTGGAAAAAAAACTGACATACAGTCAGGACACAAGATTTACTTATTTTGTAAGTAAGATGTCTGCAAACATCTATTTCCTCCACACACTAGTCACGGCCGTACATTTTACAAACAATCATACAGTCAAAATGTGTTGTGCTGTTTGTAACCAGTCAAGTATTCTAGCTAGTCAGCTTTACACACTTGTGGGTATATAGGAAGTTCCCAAACAAAGATTATAGCTGGCATCTAGTGTGATATTTTTCGGTGACCCATTCTTCGACTAGAGTTGTGAGGGTGTAGAAATGATTTATTGATCTGTGTCTATTTGTAAGCGCAAGCATGAAGCAATGGTATCAGGGTGGACTAACCTTTTTACACTTAAGTCTAAACCGGGGTTTTTATGATTTCAAGTAAAGCATCATTGCATAGGAGTGTTGCACAACATCAAGAATCAATTAAATCAGCGTAAAGTACCAACTGACTAAATGTCAGTCCTTCCAGTTTGCTTTCTAAATATTAAGTGACAGATTTTCCACCATATTCTATTGGAATGTTGGGCTAGCTACTCATTTAAACAGTAAATGTACCAAAAACTTCTTAAGGTGCATCCACAACTATCCGTGGTGATAGACTGACAACCATGACACTTGAACAACACTGGTGACAAAGTTACATACATACCAAAAATATAAAAATGATTAAAATACAGGGGAATATCTTCCAATTTTGATTTCTTGGCATTAATGCTCACATTTGGCATAGGTTAGAGCCAAAGTTCTTTCACTCAGAGGTGAAACAGATTATTTTAGTACGACTTCTAATTGAGTTGCTGGAAATTGTAGACATTAAAAGCTACATAAACGTCTTTACCATATTTAAAGATAAGCATCAGTTTAAAGCCCTGTCTTTTGTATGAAGATTATGGAGAATATATACATGTAACAATATTAAAAGGCTGTGTTGTTCAATTTAATAAAGTGAAAGAGATGCTTTTCAGTTTATTACTGAAAATCGCCAGAAAGGTTTGCAAGATGGCGAGAAACAAAGATGTTATATTTACTTATGTTACTTGAGTGTCATTACTTGATTGTTATTTATATATTTGTAAATGTAACTTAACATTTTTGCACATTATGTCAAACAGTGACTTATAAGTCCGAATGAGACTGTGAACTTTAAAATTGTTGCTATATCGATTATCATATATTTGTATGTACAACTCACTGCAATAAATAAATTATCACTCTATCTAATATTTTACCCTGTTTTGATGATTTTAGTGAAAACTAGGGTAAGATGAGACATTTTAGGATGGTCTACATATGTCACTTTACCCAAATCAAGTACAAATGTCGTCAGTTCATCCAATTCCTGTGCATAACATGGCCAGTTAGTTACACACAAGTCAAGTTAAATCATTGCTGGCATCTCACCTTTTAGTACTCCCCCCAAGCTTGCCATGTATTAACACACTATTGATTCTTGCTGCACTTCCCATTTACACCAATTGCTTTTGTAGACTTGTCTGTTTGTTTGTCAGGAAACGTTACTGTAATGCTGACTTTACTTTCATAACCAGGTGAAGGTTATATGGATCAAGATATTTCTAAATTTGTTGGATAAAGGCTGCAAAAATTACATACTACATTCCAGAACTGGGTTGTAATTTATATCTTATATGGAAACAATAGAGCTAGCCATTTGTCAATTTAGAAGATTTATTAATATTACTGAAGCAATAATTATTATAGAGGTGGAGATAAAGATTTATGCAAGCAAAGCTATGCAATTCTAACCTACTGAGAAATTAAGATTAAAGTAACGGAAATGTACATTTGTGTAAATATGTAAATGGATGAGAATGGGTGTTTCATGAAGCTACATTATTAAACAGGATGATTATGTCTTTCCTTATGCATATATAAGTTTTTGTGTAATCCCTAAACTATTCTTTACACACGATATATAGACAAAAACTACAGTTGACCCAACTTCACAAAAGTTTGAAAATGAAATGACTAGGTGAGAATCTTTTAAATGTTCAGCAAACATTTGGGGCTGGTTTCACTTCCCAGTAAACATTAGACATGTTTTAAAAAGATTTAAACATTTCGAAAACGTTTTTGAAATCTATTTAAACCCTATCTTATGGTTTTCTAAACGTTTTCAAGTAAGCGTTTACGCTGTAATGTTTTAAAAAAATGTTTTATAAACATTCTCTATACAAACATTTTTACTAAAAACATTTATTAAATATTTATAAAATAACTCAAGAAGGTAGGTTTGACTGTAAATGTTTTTAAACATTTATAAAATAGCTGAAGAAATGAAGGTTATGCTGGAAATATTTTTTTCAAACATTCACCATGAAATGTTTGATAAACAGTTCACATAAAATGTTTCAAAAGGTTTCTGAAAACGTTTTTGAAACCCATATTTTCTGAATGTTTATTAAGTTTTCGCCTTCAAACATGTCCAAACAAAGATTGCAGCAAGCAATAATAGAGGATTTTAGAGGACTTTGTCAAAAATTGCCTCACCTGCAATCCCTAAAAGTAGGAATTGAATGGGGGCACAATTTCCAAGCCACTATCTTACAATTTTAGACATAAAAATAATATTTTCTTTAGTGAGCAACCTTAAAAAGATATTGAATTCGACCTCTGACCTCATTATCATTCAGACATTATTATGTTCATTTAAAAAAAATTTTAAAAATCCCCTTAAAGAAATAATTCCCTAAGAAATCAAAGTAAAACCACCACCACCCAAACAAAAAAAAATAAAAAAAAAAAATACCCCCACCCCCAAAAAACAAAGATGTGGACTCAAACCCACAACCCCCCCCCCCCCCCCCCCCCCCCAAAAAAAAAAAAGAAAAAAAAAGAAGAAAATGTGGACTGATACCCACAACCCCCCAAAAACAAAGTTGTAGACTCAAACCCACATCCCCCCAAAACCAAGATCAAGACTCGAACCCATGTCCCTGTCTCCCAGTTCTTGGATTATTTGGGTAGTCCTGAAAAGGACTGATATCCTGTAGTTAGCTATTCTCTCTTCTCTGGTCAGTTGACGTCTACTGTAAGTCTTGACCAGCCAAGGCATCAGGGCAAAGGTCCCCAGCAGGAAGTAGTGTAGATCTGGCCCCCAGGTCCAAGTGGTTCAGGTGGTGGTAGTCCCAAGGTTCCGTTTTCAATTCTTCTTTTCAGTTTGCTGCGGTTGAAAATCTGTGTATCAGATGATGACCCACTGGCCCCGGCATTGACCCACAGGAACTTGTAATCTGCATCGACTAAAGTCAAAAGTACCAGGGAGACGTAGCCCTTGTAGTTGAAATAATTACTGCCTGACTTCTTGGGTTTCTTGATAGCAATGTGTTTTCAATCTAATGCACCGACTGCATGGGGGACATTCCATCTGTTTCTAAATCTTTCTTCAATTTTCTTCCAGTCTTCAGGATCAGTGGGGCACACCAGATATTCTTGTTGAAATTCCTTCAAAATGGCTTTGCAGATCTGGGGGATAAACTTGCAGATGGTCGATCTTCCAACCCTCCAGTGCTATTGCAGTAAAGTGTAGCTTTCCCCTGTGGATAAGTGTCTCCAATTAACTGCCAATTTCAAGCCGACTTCCAGTGGCTTCCTGAAGTTGGTTGAATGACTTCCTGAGGTGGGGGTGATTCTTTCTTCAGTCAAATAAAAAAATGCTGGCTCCATCCTGGTGAAATTTCTGTAGCCTGGTATGTCAGTGGTGATCAGTTCGTCCAAGAGTGTTCTGTAGCAACCCCTCTCCTCTCTCTGCAGTATCCAGGGCAGCACCCATGGATTCTGTGGCTTCCTTCTCCTTCTGGGTGCTGGGGGTGGGGTGATGGTGATGCTGGCTGGGCAGGTGCTGGGTTCTGCTGTCTTCTGTGTCTTGAAAATATCAACTACAATAAAAAATTAAACTCAATAAAAACCAAAAAACCCTTCAAATGATCTATCAGTTGCTCTTGATGTGTTCCTCTCATCTTTGAAGTGTGGAATGAATGGCATATCACAGGAGAGGGGGGTTTATATAGTGTGATATGGATCCCGATTCTGGATCCCGACCAACAAAAACAATGAGTCCTGTCGGGAAGGGTCGGGAATATACTCCAGGCCTGTCTGTTTGTCATTACAGCTTGTCTGTTTGTGATCCAGCTTGTCTGTTAGGGGTTTAGGGCTTGTCGTAGAAGTTCTACGACTGGCCGTGCAAAAAAGTTTCACGACCCTACGGCTTGTCGGGATGGCCATTATGGCCTGTCTGTAGCTTTACCGTTCTGTCGTGGATTTCATAACCGACCCACCATTTTCCCGCGCTTTTTCTCCCGACTCTACGACTTTTGCAACCGACCCTAGGGTCATAGGGTCGGTTACAGAGTCGGTTCAAGTGGAAACACTGCATTACATTTTTTTCTGAAATTTATCATTAAATGTTTAATAAATAGTATACATAAAACATTTTAAAAACATTTGTTTATAAATGCTTTTCGCACCCATCATTTTAACCTTTGCCAAAACTGTTTACTGGGTTATAATATAGCCTGTAGTTAAAATTAAATTTAACACTTTTGTCTCAACTCAGATTTAGTCTGTGGCCTAAGAGACTTTCACAAAGCTGCTACGTCTAAGTTTTGGCCAAGTTTATCCTACCCTTAGGTTTTGTAAACAAAGAGTTAAATATCGTCATCATAAATTTTTCTCATCACGAATTTGAAATGCCTAAAAATGAATACAAAATATATAAGTCACCTCCCTAAATTAGTCTTAGGACATTTTTATGTAGTTTATGTAGTTCTCTATTTAAAAGAGTATTTTACCACAGATAAAATGAGTTGAACAATATATATCACCAGTAAAATAGTTGTCTAGAAATAAAGGGTCACAGAGAAAAACATTACAATGATATGATAAGCTTAGACTTAGCTAAGTCAACCGTGGTAAAATCCATTTAAGTCTCCAGACTTAACTAAGTCAAAGGCTCAGATTTAAGCCCCTGACTTAACCTAAGTCTAAGACCATCTGTGAAACTGGCTATAGGATAAAGTGCTTTGGTCGTCAGAATCAAATCAATAAATAACATTTAGATTCAGAAGTTTTCTCTGAAATGGTCATGTTAGATAAAATGTAGCGAAATTACATTATTTTTTCATTAAGTTCATAATTTTGGCTGAGAGTCAGTTACCACAGATTTTTGAATTCATTTTTGAAGTGTTTATTTTACTTATTAAAGTGTTAATTTTACCATCGAAATTAATATGATGTTCTGGTTAAACCTATTGCTTTTTGGCAAATTTTATTAATACAACCCATATAAGCATCCTCACATTATGGCGGAGGTAATGCACTCTTCAAAGTGATCATTTATTTGTTTATGCAAGGAAATTAAAGCTTCTTAATGGAAGAAGGAACAAAGAGTCAATTCATGTCTTGAAGAAGTGATTTGGTATGGCAAGTCAAGTTGGCCCGAGACTATATTTATGTCATCAAATATGTATGACGAGCAGTAAACCACAAAGTGAATTAGACAGCTTTAACAGTAATTAACCCGGTTATTTTGGTGTGGGAGGTGATAGGAGCCAAAGTGAGTATGTGTTTGACCCAAGTCTTGATGAATGAGGACAACAGACTAATGGGTTTCCAGTCAACTATATCAAATGTAGGTTTTATTGGTCATAACAATTGTTGTTGTTACAATAATAAAACAAGTTTATTTTGTGATAAAACTTTTCTTTGTTATTTCTTTAGACTTCTTAAATGTTTATATTGACTTTTATGAGAACTCTAATTGCCTCTTTATCTCTCCTGTATATTATTTTATTTAATAATGGTTTAGCTTCCCTGTTACATTTTTATACAAATATATATTTTTTTATTTCACATGTTAAGAGAGCTGTTCATGTGACACAATGTAATTTCAGATGTCTTCATCTTCAACACTATCAGAGTCCCTACTTTGAATTAAAAATAAAAGCCCCTGTTACATCCAAACTAATGAAATTACTCCGATTGAAACTTTCTCCATTAAAGCAGAAAAAAATGAAGACAGGGAGGTTTCAAAAAAGGAAGATTAAAATGTAAAATGCAGGCATCATATTATTTTCCCAGTAGAACCTTACATTTAATAGAGGGTTACATTACACACAGCTAGTGTAAGCATTTATTTTAGCTACAACCTTTTCACATTTTAAGAAATGTATTGTGCAGTTTTACAGTTATATTGTAATCATCTTGTGAACATCCTAGATAATAATAATAATAATAGTTTGTTCTTATATAACACAATTCTAGTCACTGATTGGCTAAAATCACTGCGCTACTCCAATTAAAAAGCAATTTTAACTAGAAAAGTTTTAAGTCTTTTCTTGAAGTCATTTAAATCCAGTTCAATGTTGTGGACATCATCAGGTAGGCTATTCCAATAGCAAGGTGCTGCAACATGGTATCCCTTGTTTTTTTCAGTTTCCATCAAGGCTCTTTTAATTTATACATTTGGTCACAAGAACATAGTGGTCTTGGTAGTTGATTTATAGAAAGCAAGGATTGAATCTAGTCAGAGACATCACCCTTTAATGCCTTGAACACAATGAGGTTAAGTTTGTAGATAATGTGCTGTCTTATGGGTAACCAGTGAAGTTTCATTGGATGAGGTTTTAAAGAGTCGTATTTCTTCAAATTCAAGACAATCCTAACAGCAGCATTTTATACATGTGGTAACTTTATGATAAAAAATCTTGAATTTCAATGAAGACAGAATTGCACTAAACCAATTTTCAGAGATAACTGAATGCACAATGGTTTTAGCTGATGATTGATCAAATATGGTTGAACTGTACATATATTCTTCAGATAATGATAGCAGGAGTTGTAGATGTAAGTTATGTGATTATTTAATGTAAGCTCATCAATGATAACACCAAGGTTTTTAACACAGGGACTAGCTGGTATAATTTTTCCACTTAGACTAAGAGAGACAACACTTTTGCATGCTGTCGAGGTGTTCCAGCTATCAGGGATTCAGTCTTATCTTCATTAATTTTTAACTTGTTCAAGTTCATCTAGCCACTTATCTCAATTTTGACGCTGCATTACAGCAGTCAGTTGGTTTTCCTCAATATTTGGTGATACTGACTTATACAATTGAGAATCGTCTGCATACATGTGGAATGAAATCAGAAAATATCTGATATTAGTCCCTAGAGGTATTGTATAATCACAATTTGGTTGTGGGCCCAAAACAGAACCTTGAGGGAAACAACATTTTAAAACTCTCTCTTTAGATATCACCCTGCCTATTTTTATAGATGTATATATTCAATATTCTAGCAGTTCCATTGCCTGGTCAATTTTGTATTTCAATGAACAAATAACAAACAAGCTTGGGATATATTAAACAGAAAAATCTTTCTACTTTGCTCAACATTATGAGATCTTAGTAAACTCTTGCTCTTTGTTCCTGAATGTTTTGTTTCAGATCCACTTCTTTTTGTCACTGTATACTGTATACCCCTTGGCAACACATTGGTATATGTAGTGTGGTGTAAAATTTCACTTTTATTCTGCGGTTATACAAAGCTTTCCCTTCACTGGTCTCACAATATGGGTCTCTTGTATTCAAAAATTTGACCAATACCCTCGGTGTTGCGAACACTTACAATCTGTTTTTCAGTTGACATTAAGCACTATAAACATTGGTTAAAATTAAAATTACTTGGTTGACAATTCTGATTATTATTGAGGGTTATGTTTCAGCATCTCCCACAATGGTCAATGAGATTAAATTTCAAGAATATCAGATGTAAATGCAAAGACAATATGAATCTGAGACGTTTTAGAACAAACATGAAAATATTTGTCAGAAGAAAATTAATTAGAAAACACATTGTGTTGTTATTATTTTTTTTCTGGTGAATGGTGAAAATACAAGGGCGAACATCAGGTTTGATTACACTTGATTAACCACAGGAATTGTGTTGTGATACTGAAATATCTTCTACTATTTAAAGGTTACGGTAACAATGAAAATTTGGAAATCATTCCCTTGTTTAAGTCACCATCTGGCCAGAAGCTCATTTCCGGTGTCCTTGGGATAAAATGACCCATTTTTGCTGTTGCAACCCTTAGCTTGAGTGCATTAGTTTGCCGGTCACCACAGTAAACAATGTATTAGTGGTCACTAAGACCAGAGTGTCAGCTTATGCACATACATATATATTCTCTACACTTTTAATTGTTTTCGTTTAATTTTTTTTTTTTTTGTAGAAGAGAAATCACGACCGATAGCCTTACTTAAGGCTCAAACCAATTGTTTTCAAAGATATATATATGTATATACAACATTCTATCTATGAAAAATCTTCATTCACTGACATAGGCCTTCATCCAAATGGCATTCTGTTTGGGTCTACTGGCATGCAGAAACCAGACAGGTTTATGTATGAACCAAAAGAAATGAAGCTTTGAAGTATAGTTTCAACTTAACAGATAACTGTGAGTGTCCTATGTGTAAGTCTTAACAGCAAAGTCTACAACTACGAGTTAGTGATTCAATAGTGACAATCCATTTACCTTCATTATTCTTAGAAGTTATATTTTCCAAATTAATACAGGTGTTGAATAAATCGTGAAGGAAGGCGATGTGATTTGTAAGTGTTTCAGTCTAATATATTGATCAGTATCATATGTTCAACACCAGAGTGGTAAAGTGGTAATAAGGTTTGGGATTCTCCCCTCTGTAGTCGTGGGTTTGAGTCTAGCTCAAGACAATGCATGGTATTTACTGAGGAACTATGTGCTATGACATCTGTTGAAAAGGTTGTATATTCCCAACTTTTATATTGGACTTTGGCCTGTATTTTGCAAAAGCTTTGTGTTTGAAGTTCACCAGTTTTAAGAAGTGCTTCCACATACTCTTTTTTTCTTGTTGTGGCAATTTCATGGGTTTTTTCAACATTTACAGATTAAATGGTAATTTGAATTGCATCTTAACAATGCCAATCACCGACATATAATCTTAAAAATATAGAATGCAAATAAGGCATGATTTACCCACAGATTGATAGATAAACCTGGGAGGGATAAGAGAGACAAAATGGTCACCAAAAGGACAATTAATGAAGAAATGAAGAAATGCTGTAGAAATGAAGGGTAGGGGGCAGTATCGCTTTACGAAGCAGGTCCTTTTTAAACATGAAATACCCACATAGAAGATCCATTAATAATAAGGGCCAGGTCATGAACCAAATGTTCATACCCATTAGCCATTACAAGGTATGTAAACCCCAAATTTAGTCTATCACTGTAATCCCATACCTGTCTGGTTTGCACAAGGGTAGAGATAAGAGTCTATACTGCTCCTTTGGCTGGTCTAAAATTATAAATTTATGGGACTTGAAATCATGAAATGTTTTGAGCAGACACAATTTCAAAGGCATTGAGATAAAATACAGACTTTGGTTTTGCGGAGTAGAGACATTACATAGTTATTAGTTTATAGATGCTTTTTGGAAATATATTTCCTGATTTGAAATTGCAGTCAAGCCATTGATAAATAATTAATCTATCAATACTTTGAAGAAAAACAAGAACAGGTGTTGGATTTAATCATCCCGACTCATGTTGTATGACTTATATATGCTACAATATCATTTTATTTCTTAAAAGAAGATTCAATCATTTATGATCATATGTTGCTTCATTTACTGACTTTACACAGAACACTGTAAATATGTTAATTGAATGCAAGGACATGTAAATTACAAGGGTTTATTATGAAGGGATTACTAATACAGGTAAACTCCTCGGAACTCTACAATACCAGAAAATATTGGAGAACAAGGCCCACTAGGGCCGAGTTCTTCAATAATTTTTGGTATTGTAGAGTTCCGAGGAGTTTGTCTGTTGTAAATCCCATTTAACATTAAAATAATACCCCCTCAACAAAGAAAAGTCTGTCCCTAAAATTTATTTTCCTTATGTCCATAAACAGGCAATTATACTGAGTACTATTCATTGAGTATTGGAGAGTTGCTTTGAGTATGGGAGAGTTAGTGGTCATCGAATATTGGACAGTCTTTTGCAGAATACAAACAAAAAAGCATGTCAGCCATGGTTAGGGATAGTGGTGATAGTCTTTTTATCACACAAGACAAATTTTCTTTAGATAAGTCTTGGAAAACCTGGAAAGTTTCAATTTAATTGCTGAAACTGATCACATATCTATACCAAAACAAGAACTGCAAGTGGATCATACATGTCAAAGCAACTCAAAAATTAGACCAAAGTATTTTGAAAGTACTACTTTTATAAAAGAAATTAAGTAAATGCCAGTTTAAGACCAGATCAGGAGCCCAGTTAGTAAAGAACAAGCAGGAAAGCTGTGAAAAGGTAATTATATTTTGTAATGTTAAGATTTTTATGTCATACAACCTTTAACAAACACATTGTGAGCTATGATATTTTTGTATAAAATATTGATCTTTGTGGCACTGTGGCATCCCAAGTCTCCCAAATACTATATGGATGAACACTGATGATGCATCTATCACATTAATCTTTGCACCACCCAAGACCATTTAGAATTTTAAACATGGCATACACAACTTAAAATAAAATTAAAATTTTAAAAATATTATTATATATAGGTGCAAAAAATATTACATGTTGACTGTAGAGCATGGAATAGTTTATGAACCCCTTAAATAGTATTTTAATGTAATATTGTTAAATTATAGAAATAAAGTCAATTTACAGCGAAATATTTAAATATGAATGCACATTGTAAAATATTTTTAGATATGCTGAATATACAGAGAAGAAAATGAAATGGGTCAAATCATTCTGGTGAAAGTTGAGGATATGATTGCAGATGAATTGAACTACAGTATTTGTCATTTTAGAAAAGAGGATCGACATGCAGATAAAGCAGAATACCCACCAGTTACCACAAAATTATTGGTGCTCATGTTGCACCTGTATCTACAGAGCTGTATCTGCGTACCCTGGGATGAATTACCTGGTTTTTATTTGAGATCACTATCTGCACCTACCTCTAATGTGTGGTATAGCAGATAACCATTAAGGAGGCATAGACTGGGATGCATGGTTAAGAATATTTGTAGCAAAGGAAATATTTGGCTATTGCACAAATCACTCCCTACAAGCAACAGTGTCAACACATTTGTTTGATGCAGACATAGACAAACAGTTAATTGTGGAGGTGACTTTTCATAGATCTTTGGCTGTTTGCAATTATAAATGTGTCAGTGACACAAAATGTGAAAAGGTAAATGATGTCATTCAAGGAACATCTTCAGATACAGCTTAGAGTGGGGTAACTGTCATAACTACACACTCCTCTTTTGAAAACAGTGATGAAAAAGTGTCATTTACAGTAAATCTGAAATCAAGCACATCTTAATGTTAGTGCTTCATGGGGATTACCAGCCATTGCTTTAATTTTAAGTATTTTGTGTGATGTATCAGTTTTGTTTGCTGAGTCTGACTTTAACTGAACAATCACAGTTATAGATTATTTTACTTTTTATTGACATCTTAACATTTTTGGGGGATTTATTTTGTTGCAAGTGTAGTTTTTAAGTAAGTTCAAATGGGCAAAGATCATTTTCATAAACATTTGTTTTAGCTGTATGTTAGCTACCAGTAGTTTTGGTAACAATGCCAATTAAATAAAGTCTGAATATATATAGATATTTAATTAAATACCACTAACAAGAATTGGATAATAAACCCTACAATACCCACCAGGTATTGGAGAGTTAAATCTCCAATACTTGTTAGTATTGGATAGTGTTTCTATTGTGATAATCACCAACTGGGATTTACAACCTTATAAAACCTAAACCAGTGACCCTCCTATTGTGTCTACCCTCCATTATTTTTGCATAATGGAGAATTAACACTACAGTATTTTCTTTCATTGAAATGTAGTTTAGTTCAGTGGGCAGTCTGAAAGACCAAAAGAGTGTTTGCCAGTCATCCCCAGCACAATTGATTCAATATTGAATTGTTTTCACAACTTTTTTATATTTATTTGTTCAGTGTGTACATTTACTGTTTGAATTCTGCATGAAATTCAGAGTGCATGGAAAAATACCTGATGGACAAATACTCCCCGGAAAAAATAAGTAGTTTAATTTTTAAAGCTTGACATTTTAAAGTCTTTGGATGTTCTTTACAATATAACTTTTCAATCACCCTCTGTGTACGTAATTGCAAGAACAAGCTACCCTTTCAAATATACCCAAGATCTGTGTCTGTATTCACAAAGATTCTTAGAATTTTTCTTAGAATTACACTTAAGTCTAACAAAAATTCTATGCTAAGAATTTTCTTATTCTTAGAATAAAATCCTATTCACAAAACAATTCTTAGCTAAGAATAATTCTAAGATTACAAGTAAAAAAGAAATATATGCAATTCTTAGAAAACATTTACAAAAGATTGTCAACAAATGTTGTTTAAACATTTTACGTGTAATGGTTGTCAAACATGTCATGATAAATGTTTGACAAACATTTTCAGAATAACCTTGATTTTTTTTCAGCTATTTTATAAATGTTTACAAAACGTTTCCAGTCAAACCTAGTTTCTTGAGTTACTTTATAAATGTTTAATAAATGTTTTCAGCAAAAGCATTTGTGTAGAGAATGTTTATCAAACATTTTTTAAACATTACAGTGTGAACATTTGTTAGTAGTCCGTTGGATTACTGCAAGTCACTTTTCAGGAACCTCTCCAAGTTCAATCTACGCAAATTACAGTGCATCCAAAACAGTGCAGCCAGAATTGAATTAAACACCAGTCAATACACCAGTATAACCCCTGTGCTTAAGAAATTGCATTGGCTTCCTGTTGAACAGCGCACAGTGTTTAAGACAGCCACACTTGTGTATAAGTATCTTCACACAGGTTTTTCTAGGTATTCTGCTCCATATCTTTCTCCCTACAGCAGTTCTTACAGTACCATGCACAGTCAAAGTGGTGGTAATTTCCTTGTCATTCCAAAGTTCAACCCTTCTGTTCATAAATCTGTCAAACAGTTTGGTAATAGTTTTGCTTTTGATGCCCCCACTGTGTGGAATGCTCTTCCAGATGAGATTCGAGCCTCTCCCTCCCTGGCCTCTTTCAGAAAGCAGCTTGAAACCTATCTGTACACCAAAGCATACCCACCTTAGCCTGGATCATCTCCTGGCGTTCTCCGTGGTGCTTGACCCTGCTCCTGTCTCTGGATACTGAAATTTTGTTGACTGCTTTTAGGTTTTGTTGCGCCTTAGAGTCCTCTTGTATGTGGAGATTAAGCGCTATAAAAGTCCAATTAGAATTAGAATTTATTTGGAAACGTTTAGTAAACCATAAGATAGGGTGTAAATAGGTTTTAAAACATTTTAATATCTACTGAGATAAGACATTAAGTTTACATAATGGGGTTTCACTTGGCTAATATCTATACAATAAGGGAAGAAAAAGTGTCAAAATATTGTGTATGGCAATGTATGTACAAATAAAAGTGATTGCCCCTTCAATTAACAGAGATGAAAATTATTTAATTGATTTAAAAATACATTTTTAACTTTAATATAGCCCAAAAGATTGCAAAAATTGTGCATAAAAGTGAAAGATAGGGTAATTTCTTGTACTGAGCATATTTTAAAATTTGCACCAAACCAAGCTGCCCATGTGTACAAAATCCTTTTGAACTTATTGTTTCTTTCTGTGAATGTGTGAAATCCACTTTTTGCCATTCAAAGATATAGAATACTGTTGCCAGGAGCTGAACCTGGGAACTTCCAATCAATAATTATAAATTGTAAAAATAAGGACACTGAAAACTGAACAATGAAATCAAATATTCAGAACCATCACTCATCAAAACAGAAATAGCGATACATGAATATGCAACTGCACCATCAGTTCACACTGATGTTCACTGCATGTCTACCACTACAACAGAAATGCATGATAAACTAAGGTTACCAGTATCTTGTGTTCATTCATAGAAACAAGCAGTGTCTGAGCAGCCCTCACCTGGGAATCTGAAACCAGATAGAAATCTACTGGTGAAAAATCTCAAAAATTCTGGTCACCCAATGCAGATCCTGGTAATCTCTGAGGAGCAATAAGCCAAGGGTATGGACCCACCTTGTGTAAAAATAAGACCCTGATGTGGTACATAGTTATGTAGCAGATATTATCAAAAAATCCCTAAAACATTCAGGAGTGTCAATTTGTATTATGTTTAAGGAGAATTGGGCAATGGGTAGACCTCAACTTTCATGAAACAATGATCCTAACCCAATGTTTAGTTTTCAAGTGATGTCAGCAGACAAACAGACACATAAACCGACACAATTACAAAACACTCACCCCTCCACTTTGAGGCTTTAAGGTAATTATAGCTGAATACACATGTACAAGAATCAAAGATAAACCTTGTTTCATCAAATCTCAAAGCATTACTTCTACTTAACTAGCAATTCTTAATAACAGTGACAATTAAAATTCAATGGTGCAGGCATCTAAAGATCTGCTGTGTACTTCTGCTAAAAAGGCAATTCTACTGGAAGAGGTTTTACTGTAATCTCAGGTTTTTTTAGATTTAATATTATTGTACACAGAAAGAGTGAAAACAGAGACGATAGCTTTATTTTAATATGAAGCAATATTTTATTCAAACAATGTACAAATGCAATTTAAATGTACTCAGAACAGTTGAGCAACAAATAGCTTTTACTCTGATATTAATGACATATAATGATACTGTACCAAAAAAGAACTCAAATTGAAACCTCAGAAGCACATAGAACATTGAATATAATGCCCTTTATTTTATAGATGTACTTTTACAATCTATCATTTGGATACCAAAGTATCAGTATTGATATATCCCTGTGTGGTGTAATACTGTAATTTTGTAACAGTGTCAATGCAGAAATAACAAGCAGGCTAAATTTTCTTTTGGTCATGTACCCTTTTGGACATGTACCCTTTTGGACATGTACCCTTTTCTGAACTTCAAACATCAAATATATGTTCATATTATCATGGCAGTACACATACATCAATGGTAACTTTCATTCTATTTCATGGAGACATACGTTCAGTGCTGGTCATTTAATTTGATTCTACCGAAAAAAAATGTTTCAATCAGAAATAATATCCCAACGTGAATTGGTCATCTGAGCCCACAATATACTTCTAATCATATTGCACCCAACATCCCCTTCGTTGCACGGTACATGTTTTAACCACCAAACCAAATGTCAAAAATGGTCTGGTCAAATAAAATATTCAAATAATTAACTATCTCTCCTCTTTGTAAAGTCAAAATTGGGGTTTTATATGTCCCATTCAACAGCCAGGGTCATATTGGGACAGGTCCTCAGCATTGCCACTTCTGTGACTTGAACCCATAGAGGTGACAGCCCATGATTAGATGCTAAACTTGCTAACCACTAGGCCACTGAGGGCTCCGATCTCTCCTCTTTGTAGTCTGATGGTATAATCCAACAGTGTATGGAACACAAGGTCTTGATCTTATGCGTAGAAGGTTACCAATTCGTTGCTGATGCTGGGATAGTTTACATTGCAGAATTTTGAACTACTAACGTGCACTGCTCTACCAATAAAACTGGGCATCAAGATAGGCACTGGGGGTCAATTTACAAAAAAACATTTCAAAGTATTTGATCTTATATGTCAATGACTTACATATAAGCCAGACTTCAGTCAAACACTTTCCAAATTCATCAATATTGAGGCATTATTTCTTGATATAAACTTGAGAAATTAACTTGTTCTCAATTTACCAATAAATTATGTTATTTTGTCGGGCATATTTACAATCACTGTAACTTTTACACAGCATTACAACAAAGCTTTGAAATGGCAAATTATACCTTAAAATAAATCATGCAAGCTATAAATTAAGGATTTTATGTTAAGAACTTAAACATAAAAAATGATTTTGAAATTAACAGTTTTAACATTGGAATTTAAACTGGAACCATTATCCTAAAAAAACTGAAATATGGATATGTGATTCCAGCTCTAGCACAGTGATGTAGTTTTCACTATTAATTTACCTGACAGTCATACCATGAATGAGCTACAGAAATATTTATATTGTGAAAACACTGTAATTCTAAAGTACATTGAAACTTTCTATGAGAACCATATTAAAAATGCTTAAAAACCAAGTAGAAAATGCAAAGACACATTAACTTTTCTTAAACTGAAAATCTTGCTGGATCATACATCTCTATAAGATACAAACTATACAAAGAAAGAAAAATGCAACAAGAGGCATTTTCACTCAAATCTAATCACTATATTTTCTTCACAAATCTAAGTCTTTGTTTCCATATATGTGATCGCTGATCCACAATCAGTGAAATCAAAATCAGAGAACAAAATATGCAAAGTCTATCTTGCACAATTTCACAACAACAGACAACATATACTCCCCATTTTTGAATAAATATTCAACATACCTGACCATAAACATAAGCTGTTCTCAAGCACTTATCACTCTTCTAATAAAAAACTGCTAAGACTGCTAAGAGACTGCTAAGAGCCCATTTCACATTTTAAATTTTATTTATTTATTTGTACATTCAACAGTAGATAACTTGCAATTTATTGAAACTTTTTTAAGTATGACATACATTAGTAGTAGTACTAACATATTATATCATGTAAATCGTTCTTGATTAAATTTATCATTTGTTCCTATCAGATGGATACAATCTGCAGATATGCACTGTGGTATTTTCGCAATAAACATCTGACGGCCTACTGATTAGTAAGTGGCAAAATACACTGTAAATACACTTAATACATGAATGGAAACACTTCTTATTTTTTCATCAGGAGACAAAGAATTCTATTCATAGACTGCATATCACACACTACAAATTGTGCACAAAGAAATATTGTGTAAACATCTAGATCTGGGGCCATATATACAAAGAAGGGTTAAGCTAAGCCCAAAATTAAAGTTTACAAAAAATGGCTTCGCTAATCCTGAGATTAAATTGAAATTGATTTTTGGATTATGTTCAACTGAGTCAATAAAATTTAATCCAAATTATATATCAGTTATTATGGAAATTAATCCAGAAGTAATTCCAAAGTTAGCTTAACTTCTCTGTGAATGTCAACCTTAATCCTAATGGAAATTTTTAGATTAACTTAAGCCAATTTTTCTCAGATTTTTCTATTTCCCTTTTGTGAGTACAGCCCTGGATCATCAGTTGTCAATATGCTTTTAATATTTTAATATATTACTCCATATTTACCCTTGTATGTAATATGAGGTACTGTGAGTATGTGTGATGGTTATTACTCCATATATGTGATCAATTGTCAACGTTTGTGAGAAATATTTTGATATTTAACCACACAAGAAATATAAATAGTATTTTCATGTACGAGAATGATCTTTTCTTTCCTGAATCAGAAAAGAAAATGAACTTTTATGTGGTACAACAGACCTGTACAAACATAGTCCATTCAATGGAAAACTTAGAATAACAATAAAAATATACTCATACATTGTACCTTGTAAGAAATACATGGGAGTCACAGAATTCACAGAATCTACAGTATTATATATCCTTCATTATCAACAAACCTCATTCTGTGCATTTAACTTACACTGAATATTTATTTGATTTTATTTATACAATAGATTTATAATATTAAAACTAATCATACATTTACATATATATACAATTTCTCATTAAATAAAAAAAAACTTCAAAGATAACAATTCAATTGCATTTTTATTACAATAGAATGCTCAATATTAAGATACAAATATGTTTACATATTGGTATAGCAGATTAATCACTTGTTTTAAGTCATTTTAGCTTACTGGCAATAAATAGACAGAAACAACACTACCATGGGATAGTGACAAGACCCAACATTTGTTCTTACTAAATTAATACAACTCTAGTTGTAAAATCATTGTAAATAGTGGTTTTCTAAATAATCCTATTAACTTAAATAGCCACTAGATAATCATTAGTCTAGGCCAGAAGTGTATTTCTTCAAAATGCCAATTAAAAAGAGTGACATGTAGTGTTACAACGTAAGTTGTAGCTTTATTGACTGAGATTGAAAATGGGATAGATCTGTGTCAGAGGTTGATAAATCACTTAAAGCAATGGAGACAAGATGAAACCTGCAGTTAAGGAAAGATTAATGCCAACATTTTAAGAACACATAATCTAATGTGACATCTTAAATACTTGCTCATGAATATTCTTTCAGTGTCTTGTTGTTACACTTTGCCTGAGCCAAACTTCCTCAGGAAATGTATGAGAATATAAGCAGCTAATGTACGTTTGTGTATTTATCTTTGTTTAATATGATCATCTCAATTATGTCAACAACTTGAAAAGTTGTAGGTTGAGGACTAGCTATTTGTAGACATGGGAAAGTTGAATCTGCCACAATAATGCCCATTTTTGAGGAATTCATCTCTGTCAAAAGAAGCCCCCTATATTACTCATTGCCTCCTCTTTATGAGCGATCTGACCATAAAAGCAACCACACTTTTTCACAACCTCAAAAAATACATATTAAATTTGGATTTACACAGAATCTTAAAAAGGAAATCTACATTATTGTTTCCACAAAAATGGGCGTAAAAATCACAAGTTCTAACAAAACTTGACACCAGGGGGATATCTGTGTGTCTCTGCTGACAAGTGTAATTGCTCTCCATTGTTTCTTATGATCTTATATAATCCCTACTCTCCCAAAGACATATTTACTCAGGGCCAACATGCAATTTGCCCAAACCCTGTTTACATGTTGAATGATTTATAAGCCTGGTCTGTTTTTATCAGTAATTAAATAGTTAAGCAAGCAATAAAGACAGAAGGAGACAAATGACCTTGTAATATTAGTGATATATGAGGTGAGTAGCTTTTAGAGTAATTTTTTTCATGTCCACAACAAATTAAGACAGAGTGCATAAAATTCATTAGCCTTTCTGTGGTTGTATGGCTTAGAAGACCTCCAATAAGTTTATATATGTATAGTTCAGAAATTTAACAAATGAACAATTTTATTGTCTCTGCTAAAAACCAAAACTAACACCATAGAATTGTTTACATGAATTTGCTTCTCTTGGGTAATTGATTTTATTGTGGGGTTTGTGTTGGTTATGCTGGCCTACGCATCATGTTTCAACAGCTAAATCATAGTGTGTTCAACCTACATGCTAAAGTTTGTTTCACATAAACACAGAAACCATAATATTTAAGAATGGTTTAAACCTGCTTGAGTTTTCAGACTGCAGTAGAAATGGAAATGTAAAATGTCAATATGCATGGTATTTATAACTTTTCGATGTCAGTATGACCTTATGTTCACAATTTTCCATTGATTTGATGTTGATATTATATACTATTTTGCAAAACTACAAACATAAAAACATTGAGATATATTGGTCCAATGACTAATATGTCAGCCACTAACAATAGATCTTTCTGGTAACTGAACTATCCTTTTATTGGACATCCATACCTTGGAAGATGTCTGCATCAAGTTAGTGCTTTACAAATACTTCCTTATTAGTATTAATATTATTATTATTATTATCAAAAGATAAAAGAAATTTTTACAGTCATATTATCCCCCACTGATAATGTCATGATAGTCTGTTGTCTTGTGTGTTGGTACCATCTTCAGTATTTTACCAAAACCATTGGTGTTCTGTGGAGAAACTACTGCTATTAAACTTTACCCTGTCCAAGATCAGTATTAGTAGGACCTGTCAAGTATGAAATGATCTATGACAATGGAATTGGAAGCTTATGTTTCAGATACACTCCTGTTCCCAGGTATGTGAAACAGCCTTTAGTTCTGTTATTATTACCATGAATGGGCCCAAAAAAGAAGCTGGCTGAAAGAAGTATGAGCAGGAGACCAGTTCAGGCCCACATTGTATTTCTTTGTATAGGGAGTTTATGATGCATGTATATATATATAAAGAATGTTACATGAAACAATAGTTCTCATATGCATGAAACTTGAGAAAAAATGCTTTATTATGGACACTTGAATGCTGTCAAAGTAAATGGCTACTTTATGCTGATCCCTAATCTAATAGGTCAAACTTGTACAGAGCAAGAAGTGCAAATTGCACCACACACAGTACGTAAAATTCAACATTAAGGAAACATTCTTCCATTTCCTTGACTTATGTGATATACTTCATACATTTGTGACTTTTGTTACTATGTCAGATCCCTGGTCTCCCTTCATGCAAAATTTGCACAAAGTTTAGTAATTTTGTCTTACTTTTAATGGGTTCCTGCAGTGAAGTTCACATACTGTGGCAAAAATCTTGTTTTTAACTCAACACAATTTATCTCAATTATGAAGCAAAGCATGGGCATGATGAAATTATTTAACAATATTTTTACTTGTACATCTACATTTTATATGCTTATGCCCAACTTTGAATAACATTAGATCATGTTATTTTACTAAACTAAATATTGATGTTAATGAAAGTTTTATGGAACAGTACATAAATGTTATCTGTCATTTAGATGTAAAGGTAATGAGTAATTTCATATCAGAAATGTGGTTTACAAGAAACAACATTATATTTCAAAAATAGAATGTTAAATCCACAGTTTCCAACAAATGTAAAGTTTTTCTTTTTTTTGTATTTATAGTGACTAATAAGCCCATCAGGGCTGGGTATATACTATATGTAGCTATTCAATTGTTATCATTTTTTTTATGCTATTATACTTGTCACTTAAATAAATGAATAAATAAATAATACATCTGCATTACATGGAGACTGTTTAAAGGCTATTGTACTGGCCTGGGAAAATATCAGTTGCTGATCAGATGGTGGATAAAAGTAGTAAATATCCTTTTAGTTTGTCACAACTGTTTTCTTTTACCTTTTTTCATAAGGAGGCAAGCATGAACCAAATTAGTTATTATGACAAAATCTGTTAAAATTCTGTTAAATTAGGAACTCAAATCCATGTCCATGAGAAAATGGATTGGTGTAGAAACTATTTAGAAGCCAAGCATCTATCACTGCTAATAATACCTCACAACTCTCACTGTGGTTGTAAAATGGTGTCAACATGTCAAGCAGCCATTACTCTATAATGGTATAAAACATGTACCGCACTACCTTGCTACATTTAATAGCATCAGATGATGATACTTGGATTACAATAAAATCCACTCCCATCATAGTCACACCTGTCCAAACACCAAAAGAGTCATATAAATTTATAAGAAAATGTGGCCTGCTCTATTCATCTGACATCAATGGGCAATAAAGCTCCATATTTACAAAAAAGTGTGAATATTCCTGTTCTTAATTATATTTTCTTGTTTAATAACATAAAGTGGCAGATATTTAAAGATGATGCTATTTTGTCACACAGAAATGTACGTTTAAAACATAACTGATATTGCTGCAAAAAATTTAAAAAAACAAATTAACCAAAGTGTATTATTTTGATGAAGTTTGTGTAGGCAGAGCACTTAAACTTCACCCTGTTTATTAATTGCCATGGAAACATACCAATCATGATTTCACATCAAAACCATCTTGTGCTTTCAACTATTTCATAGAGAATAGTGATAATCTCATTTACCAGTTGGCTTAAAGTAAGACAACATTTGTCCAAAATAGACATCTCAAAACAACACTGGTAAGGATTCTTCAATGGAAAGTATAATAACATAGCAGTCAGTCCAAGAAGGGTCTCTTTCCTTGCTACCTCCATACAGTCCATGTGTCTCATGGCTCACCCACTTACAATTACAATGTATATGTTTAAGAACTCTTCAAGTATTCTGTCAATGGATTCTTCCCTTTCCTTCTTTCCAAGTCATCTCTTGGGATATCTGCAACAGATGAAACAAATGAATATATGTAAACCATTTGCAAGATATCCTTAATTTCATCGAGTCACAAATAAAGATGATTGTCTAAAAGAGGAAACAAAAAGGAAATTTGGATAGCAATTTGCAGAACCATTCAAGGCCCATTTGGGTAAAAATTGAAAATTACTATACTTGAGATATTCAAGTTTTTGTGAAAAAAAGCTAAAGTCACAAAAATCAGTGGTGGTCCAGAGAAATTTTTTAAAATGTAAACTTTAAAAAATCCACAAGGTAAATCTAGAAGTAGATTTTTTAAGACAAAAACAGAACATTCCAATGAGTTGACAAATGAAAACATGTTAAAGTTTAAAGGATGGGAAAAAGGGGAAAGTATCTCTGTCAAAAATATTCTCACACAGAAATAATCATAAAAGACACATTATTGTAAAATTATTGTTAAATATTACAATATTGAATAGATATTGCAAAATGATGCATATGATTATTATAAGGTACATATTGTCAAAAGAAAATAGCCTTGGCAAGGCAAATATTACATCTATGGCTCTGAAAATGTCACAGTATCTGACAGGCTTTCTATGGTTTCCTATTACCTGTGAATACATTCATAGGCTTTAAAAGCAATAACCAAAATGAGAAAACCCAAAAGCACAACATCTGTGATTTTTTTACCTGAGTTTGACCCATAAGGAGGGGCCAGGGGGTAAATCTGCTTTCTAGATTCCCTGTACATGGTTTATTATTATCTCCCAATACATTCAACAGCTCTAAATGCAGTAATTAAGGAGACAAAAGCCAAGAGGTAAATTCGACTGGCCCCCTGGACTCTCTGTATATAGTTTCCTATTACGGTACTTCCCAATACATTCAAAAGTTCTAAAAGCAACAATAAAGGAGATAAAAGCCAAAACACAAAATCTGTTATTTTATGACCCCAGTTTTAAAGCCATAGTTTTAATGCAAATCTTTATATTATTTTAAAAGTTTGTGTCACACTGGCCCAACTGAAACCTGTATGTGACTTTTGTGTTGGTGTTGGTAACCTTATAATTTGTAATAGTGTTTTCCGTCAATAATTCTCTTAAATTTATTTGTTCCAAAACAAAGGGATAAATAAATTTAATTGTTTTATGATGATAAAACCACATCTGAATGTTAAGACTATACAAAGACTTTATTTCTGTAAGGCATGTGTAAATTACAATTATGTATATTCTATAATCTGCCCTTTGATGCTTTCCCTTACACACTTGTGATCCTAGTTTATTGTCTAGAGGTAAATAACAAAACAACCCTGGTGCAACAGGAAGCCACACTGCCAGTTGATTGCATTTAGAAAATTTGTATTTCTTATTACTGATTGTCATTATTTAAGCTTTATCTGCCTTTCTAAAAAATATTTCTAAGACCAGAGTCCACAGTTCCAAAACTACATTGAGAAAAAGCTGGAGTCTTACAAGCATCAATAAGGAACAGCTCACATTCATGCTGAACAATATATTTAACAATAAATATATATAGCAAGATGACAGCATTAATCAGTAAACTAAAAATTATGAAGGTGTAAATTTGTTAATTGGAAAATCCATATATCTTTGACATATGAGAAACATGTCTCAAAGACGGCAGGTCAACATACTTCGCCAGAGCCAAAGTTAAAGGTCACACTATGATGCACACCTATAACCAATGTTACTACCAAGTGTCAACCTTCTACACCTTAAGGAATCTAAGAAATAGCCCGGACAATATTTTAAAATTCATGGTCACTACGCCAAGGTCAAAGGTCAAATCAAGATCACACCATGATGTTAAACACCTGCCACCCCAAACCAATGTTCCTACCAGGTATCAACTTACTACACCTTATGGTTGCTGAGATAACCCGGACAAGATATTATAGGTCAAGGTCACTAAGGCAAGGTCAAATCAATGTCACACCATGACGTTGCACACCTACATCCCTCAACCAATGTCCTTACCAAGTATCAACTTCCTACACCCCATTATTTTTTGGTTTTAGGTGCATTGGTGCATGTGTTACTGAAGTTCTTGTCACAGTTACTAGTATGTGATCATTGATGAATAAAGGTGATTTTATTTAAGCCTGGTGTCACTGGTGTTATTTAAGATGTCTCCCCACCCTATTTTTATTCCATAATTCTCCTATAATGTTATGTAATGTCAAGTAATTTACCCCCATGTAATATGTGATTCATGCCCAATTGATAGCTTATTCTTAGGTTTTTAAAATTCATGGATGTTAACATAAATTCTGATAATTGTAATGTAAGTCGATGTTGCAAATTAGCACTATAAGGAAGTGGATCTAGTGTAAGCAAAAATATTCTGTTGGTGAAACACAAGTATAATATTACCGATGCACATAACATGTATAAAAAAGTAAAAATAATGATATATAGTGGTGAAAATGATTTGCATGACCACATTATTGGAAACTTTGTAAGAGAAACAATTTATGTGTGGGACTATGAAACAACAGAACTTTCACGAGATCAGTTGAACTGTATTTTGCAGTATATTGCCATCAGTTTTTAACCAGAGAAATATTAAATTTTGTTAAAACAAGCATACTGCAATGTGTAATATAAACTTATACATGTATATATAAATGTTACAGTTTATTAGTTTCTACTGTGTTTAAATAATTGTTTAAATGTCATGTTTATAATTATCTAAAATGTTTGTACTATCTGTACGAGAAATAAATAAATAAAATAAATAAATAACATTTAAAGTTAATGCATAAATTTTAACTGCAACAAAAATGTTTTCAAAAAAGCCTAAATTAATAAATGGATGATATTGTTTTGAACAAAATTACATTTTTTTTCATCTCTGATTAAGATTTTTATTCAAAGGGAGTAATTATATCAACCCTATCAAATATGATATGTCTGACCTCATTTTCAATTAATTTTTTTTAATTTGGTTCATATAATACATGTTATAAACATGTTCCATTTCAACTATCCTACCAACTCTTTAGAATTGATGTTTATTTCTTTTGAAAAATGAGTTCAAAGACACAAAGGGTAATTACTCTGTCAAATGAAATCAATGAGATGGTATTCAGTTCATAAACAGAGTTTTAATTTACATTTAAGCTGCACAAAAGCCCAGTACTTTTCTATCAAACTAGATTTTCATAAAGAAAAATAAGACAATCTGCAGAGAATGTGAGGCACACTTCAGAAATGATTAAGATCATGACAATATTTTCTGAATAGACACGAAACCAGTTGATAGGGACAATCATGGCATGTTAATCTGGGAGAATGTTTACCATACTCTCTCACTGCAAATGGATTGAAGCACATGTTACAACCCTCGGCTAAGAATGGGTACAAACAAAACCACTGCTGGATCAGTCATCTCCTGTATTCCTAGGGTATAGGTATTTCCACATATCAAACATGAATGAAATCTAAGGAGTCGTGTTTGAATATTAGCCATAAGAGCAGTTACCTTATAGTCCCTATGATATAAATTATATTGTGCCTTTAGGGTTACCATGAAGCAGACATCTTACTGGGGCCTTTAAGTACACCCACATGAAAAAATTAATGTTTTAAATAATTTTGAATGGATGTAGCATCAACACAAGTCAGGGGTTAACAGATCCAGGCTCTGCAAGCAATCACCTGGTCTAATCATATAGCTAACATGACAGAGCTCCTATTACAGGAATTTCATTACAGTAAGAAGCTTCAGGAATTTCTTAGGACTGCATTGTACTTCTGAAAATATTCTGTCTGTTCACAGCTCAGACAAAATTCTATTAAACAAGTTTACAGCCTTTTTCTGTGACAAAATAAGGAAAATTTGCAATATGTTAACTACTTCTGGCTCATCAACTGAAGCACCTACATTGGCACCTCATGTTTCAATGCCTTTAGGTATGTGAATAAAGATGACATTTGTAAAATGATTCATCAATGCACACTTCTCCTTTTCCAAAGATGTTCTTACGATTTATAAAGCCTCTTTCATGCAATTGCATGATCTTCATCATTTTAGATGCAAGAAGTGCCTATCCTTGCAGCAAATGCTTGGTTTGTAGTTGTGTGGACTAATATAACTCACTGTTTAGAAGTTTGTTTCGTTTCACCCTACTTAAGCACCAGTGTATTCAGAATACTCTTGCACATACAATCATAAATCATAGAAATTGTGCTTCTGTAACACCCATCCTAAACAAGGCCAAAAGGTGTTTTGGTCCTCTAGCATGAGTGCAAAGCCATCAGACACGAGTAGTGCACTAGAATTTACGAAAGTCTGGTGACACAAAGAAATTCCAACTTAGACACATCCCATAGCTGGTTTAGAACTCAGTCACCCATCCAAGTACTAATGTAGCCCATTGCTGCTTAACTTCAGTGAGCAGACAAATACCTATCACACTGTGCCACAATTCATAAAAGTCTGGTGACAAAAAAAAAAAGAAAGCGATCTCTAGAAGCGCGAGCTCTATCGAGGCT
This sequence comes from Sabellastarte sp. h YS-2021, assembly GCA_964017235.1. NCBI lineage: Eukaryota > Metazoa > Annelida > Polychaeta > Sabellida > Sabellidae > Sabellastarte > Sabellastarte sp. h YS-2021. The sequence continues at coordinate 148,714,658 of OZ024928.1, forward strand.
CGCGCTTAAAAATTCCACTTGCTGCCAGTCTAGTACTGCTGTGGTAAAAACTGCTTTATTGGTCTACAAAGTTCTTTATTTGGGCCCCAGAGCCCTTTTGGACCTCCCTTGTTTCTGAACTCTTGCATATACAATACCAGACATGGTCACCCTGACTGGCAGTACTTGGTAGTGCCACCTTTTCTCTCCTCAGTTAACAAATCAGTCAAACGTGTATGGTCATAGTTTTGCCTTAGATGCTCCTAAAATCTGGAATGACCTACCTGACAACATGCACTATGTGACCTTTATCACTGCCTTCAGTGAAAAGCCCAAAACTTACCAGTTTGCAAAAGCCTATCTGCTTTAGCCAACCCACCTCTCTGCATTCTTTGTATGACCTGGGTACCCTTATTCTATATGTATATATGTTTATGTATAGTTGCACCTTAGAGACTGCTAGATGATGGAGATTAAGCACTATAGAAGTTCTAGTCAGATAAATCATGTACTTTTCGCAAATTGGCCATTAGGGCAGATACCTTTAAATTGCTATAATTAAGTTACCTTTGGACTTCAAGATTATTGTAAATTGAACATCTTCCTGGCACTTAATGGTACCTGTTCCTAGGTACCAACTAAAGACATATTTTGGAATGAAATTTTGGCAAAATGAGGTAGATTATGTAATGATTCTGCTCTGATTACCTGCACATATGGTTGCTATGGTTTCTGACTTACATCCTGGTGTACAGTGATCAGTGATGTTTCTTTACAATAATTTGTGGCATGTGTTTTTGAGGACTTATTTGTGAATTAAAATCGACTCGTTGTTTCCCACAGGCCTGTTGGTTAGGAAATAACAAAATGCAGCCTGTGTGTGTCAATGTGTGTCTGTGGCACTGTGTGTAGCTATGACATTTTCTTATTTGACCAAAGACTCCAAAACTACATGGCTGCATTGGTTGACTTCATTAGGTTCAACTTTCAAGGATTCATATGTAGTCATCATATAGACCATAAATTCATGGCTTCAGAACCCGTAGAAATGTAATTGGTAAAAGGTACCTCTGAATGCAAGATGTAACTGACTAAACCATTAAAATATGGAAAACTATATTTTTACCTCATATTTTGTGTAGAAAGTATCTTCTTGAAACACTAATTAATGATGAAACCCTAAGAGTAATATGGGATGTGGAATTATTAATTATTTCCCTTAAGGCATGAACCCACAGTAACTGTTGATGTTTAGTATTTTTGACATGAGTTACAGGATATTGGAAGAACATTTCTGGGGTTGCCTCTGGTCACATTTACTGGGTCAACAAAAAGACATATAAAACAATGTGTGCATCAAAGACTGGTAAATCCCACAAACATAATTTAACTGCATGATACAAATTAGTAATTTTTTTACTAGACAAAGGGTCATTTAAATGTTACATAAAAATTCATGAATTTCCCCAAAAATGTGTGTTCTGATTGTTCAGTTTTTGTGCAAAGCCTCAGTAGTGGTGTGGCTCAGAAGTTTGACATTTGATATCATTTGGGTCTGTCTCACCTTTGTTATCATGGGTTCAATTGGAATACAATAGGACAACTTTTAAAATGAAAAAAATATATCACGAATGAAGATAACAATATATAAGAGTGCAAAACAAGAGTATTATATTGTTTATCTTTATTTGTGACATATTTTTTGTATATGTCTAATGAGGGATGTTTACTTTTATAACGTACCATTTTTATTTCAATAATAAATGAGATAAGTTCATTCCTAAAGAATGCAAAAAAGTAGCTCTGAAATGTATCCATAGTTTCAGGCACCAGTGAATATAAAACTTCAGTTTTAACTTGAGATCACTCTGTCATGTCTGTGACACAATTCAGCAGTAGCTCTGTAAAGTACCGTTCTGACATATTTGTAGCTTACATAATTACATGTAATGCAATATTTATGAAAAACCAGATTACAGGATAACTTAAAATACTTCAGCAAAAATAACTGAGGATGAATAAAAAACAAATGAAAGATAACTACTTTATTTTTAATTATTTTACATGCTACCAAGCACATTAATTCTGATGACAAGAACCTATAATGTAATGAGTACTTCTATAGCACTTAATTTCCATCATAATTTTCATAGAATTTGTTTCCTGCAAGCAATAACTTCCAATGGCAACTGCAAAAATTTGCAAATTTAGTAAGTAAATTAATTTTTTTAGTTAATACCTTACCTAATGGACCAATTGCTAAACCAGTCGGCATAGACCGGTCCGCCAAACATCAGAAAAAGATGTCCTGTCTTCCTTCCTGTCTAGACAGCGTGACGTCACTGGATCTTTTTCATTGTCTAAACCTATTTAGACCGCTAGTAAGCTGATAGCTGGGTTGGTTGGGAGGGCATCACATGGCCATTAGTTGAGGTGTTAACTTATAAAAGTTTAATTTACTTATTAAATTTGCAATTTTCTTACATTAACACATCTTACCTATGGACCATTTGCTAGAACAAATACTGCTTGGTAGGCAGGTCTGTTTTTAGGGACTGTAGGTGAACTCAAAATTAAGGCAATACCGGTCTTAAACAGGACTCCAGCTTGTCCCATAGATCAGTTGCCGGTGTCCAGGTTGCCGGCAGCATACCAATGTTGCTCCCCCCATTTACAGACCTACTCTGAGGTAAGGGAAGAGAGGTATGAGTTCAGTTCCTGTAGAGGTCCTCATAGAAAAATGTTACCAACTGACTGATTTTAACACTTTTTTCTATCTGCAACATACTGGGCTATTGGTTTATCCTCTGAGCAGCCACCGGATGCAGATGGAAAGAGCTCCGAATCAGCACAGGCCATATCCTTCAAATAGAATTGTGTGAAGGTGTTATGTGACTTCCAGTGACAGGATGATAAAAGTTGTTCTAAGGAAACTCCCGACTGGAAGGACTTAGAAGCAGCCAAGTCCCTCACATCATGGGCTTTAACCTGATGTAAGGTGAAGGCCTTCTGATCAGAGAGCTCATAGCATAGGATCACTGTTTATTTTATCCATGAGGAGATAGTATCAGGGGAGATATCTTTATCAAAGCCTTCCTTGTTCTGCTTGAGGTCCTACCCAAATAGTAGCAGAGGGCTCTGACTGGACATAGGGACCAATCAATCTTGAGTGACTTATCCAGAGTGGGGGCCAAGGCTGGAATAACCACTGGGACCACACTGTCTGGACCCTCTTTGGCCAGCTGGTTCTTGGAAAGAAAGCTGGGTGAGGGGTAAAGATACACCTTGGCCCAGTCTGACTGGTGTTTGATGTTTTTATGTAGCCAAGCATGGATCTCACTCCTGCTTTTTGGCTGAACCCAAAGCCCAAAGCTAAGAGGAAGACTTTCTAAGGTCAAATGCTTCAACAAGGCCTCTTTAAGGGGTTCAAGGGGAGCTCTTATAAGCTGGTAAAGCACCAGAGTGAAGTTATCCAAGAGACAAGTGACATTCTTATCTTTGCTAATATTAATGGGCAAATTTCCCAGTTTGCCTGTGATGGCTGATCCGTAGCCATCAGTAGTACTTGGCTGTAACTTCCTGACCTCGAACAAATACAGGAGGAAGTCAGCTATGGATTTTATAAGTGGTACCCTAAAGTCCACCTTTTTTAGTGATTATGGTACCCTCCAGTTGTTTTTCAAGTGCCAATCTATCGAACTCATATAGAGTTGACCTAGGTGGATTTGCTTTTCTGTAGCTGTTAAAACCCCTATCAAGGACATCAGCTGTCAGACCGGACAGGTCGGTTTATGGAGCAGGTGCTGGATCTTTATATTTACAGTCTGCCAACACTCTAGGGTGGGTCTGACCTTGCCCTCTTTCAGGTCGAACTGGCTGAAGACTTGTTTGGGATCCAGTTCTGATTTTTCCATGTTTACCATCCAACCTAGACAGGTTTGGTGGGATCTGGCCAGTGTTCACGACTTGTACAAAATTGTTGCTGGCCAACATGGCCAGAAACTTGAAAAAGTTAATGGCCCAACTGAAAAGTTGCTGGCCAAATTTTAAAATCTAAAAATGAAGAAATTTACAATTAAAAATCCAAATATCTTTTTAAAATTTTGATTCAACATACTTTACAGCTTACAATATACTATTAATTGTAGGAAAAAAGAGGTGTAAAACTATTGAATTTTTTTTTTCAAAAATCTTCAATGTCTAATATTATCTAGAGGTTCTCAATGGCCTAGTGGTTAGTAAGTTTGTCATCTAATCACAGGCTGTCACCTTTGTGTGGGTTTGACCCCCACAAGTGACAATGCTGAGGACCTGTCTCACTATGACCCTGGCTGTTGAAAGGGATGTAAAACCCCAACTTTCACTTTCACTAATATTGTCTACCTCTGAGTTAGAAGAGCCATATTCACACTCATCATCTGACTCATAATCAGAGTAACAAGGGTCACTGGTTACCGCCACATTTTTAACATCTTCATCAATCAAAAAAAAGAAGAAAAATAAAAAAAATAAAAAAACAAGAAAAAAATCTTCATCAGTGGCCAGGTCAATGGTCAATCACATTTTCCCTTTATTTTAATACATTAACCAAGAAAATTCCTCTGTTGCTTCATCCAATAGATGACCAAGAACTGTTAAATTGTACTAATGGCATAGAAAATTCAGTCAAACAGCCTAAAACATCAAAATGGATCAAAACGACATATAAAAAGATGGGAAAGAAAACCTCACACAAAACCTTCTTTGGATTTGGACGGCTAATATATTAACAGCGGAAACGTTTTGAATGGTTTTCACGAAGAGTGATAATATATAAGCTAGCAACGTGAGATGAAATATGGACAGAAAGTTTTCGGTTATTTTTATTAAAATTAAAGAATTCTACATGTTGTAAATTATTTTATTTTACTAGCCAACTGGGCCAAGAAGTCCTCAAAGATGTAGGCCCGCCACGATACTTTGTGGCCTCGGGCCGTATTGAACACTGGATCTGGCTCTGACCAACCAGTTGTCTAGGTACTGGTGGATTCTTATATCCTTGTGTAAAGCCATCAGTTTGACCTTCTTTGCCACTAGTGTGAATTCCATTGGTGCTGTGGCCAGACCAAATGGTAGTGCTTTGAATTGGTAGGATTGACCTTGCACGTGAAAACATAGGCATTTCCTGGACTGGGTCTGTATTAGAATGTGGAAATAGAGGTCCTTGAAATCTATGAACATTACCCATTTCCAAGTTGGAGGGAGGTCCTTGTAGTCTCTGGCATTTCCATTTTGAAGTTTAACTGTCTTTAGAGTACCCAGGTTCAAGATAGGTCTCCACCGAATGTTGGGATTGGGTACCAAAAGTGGGTTGAAGAAACCAAAAGATTTCTGAGCTTTGACCAGTTCTGCTGTATTCTTTTACATAAGTGCATTTAATACCTTCATCGGGTAGCAGTTCCTGATGGGATGTACATGACCACTTATGATGGTTGGTGACCTTGTCAAATCTGGTCGGATCTGGAAGGGGAGAATGTAGCCTTCTCTAAGGATTCTTATGACCTTGGGACCGGCCCCTAGGGCTGCCCATGTTTCCCAAAAGTACTGCAATCTGACCCCTACTAGGACATTCATAACTTTTTGGACAAAACTGAATTGATCTACACTGGAAACATCTTTCACATACTTTAATGACTTTAATGGTTGTAAATTATAACAGGACTTAAGCCTTTCTTTTATGGCTGCCCTACAGCAAAAGGTACATGATATGCAACAAGTGAGTTTACATTTAACGTCTGACAAGATTTTAAAGTCCTTCTGCTCCCGGCCAGTCACCTTTCACACACTGGACCTACACAGTAATTATAATTTATAAGATGACCCTTGGCTAATCGTGATTAGAAGTTACTTGATTTGCCCTTGTGCTTTTTCCCATGACCACGAGACACAATATTTTTCCATGCCGGCTTGTCAAACTTGCTGTTGTCATGTGATTTCTCCAGCCTCTCTTCAGGGTGATAGCAACCCTTCTTGTGACAAAATGACCTGGAGAGTCTCTTACTTTCATAACTTAGGGTGGCCATATGGTGAGGTGCTGTTCTCAGAGAGCAGAAAGTGTGTCAGATTTAATGCCAGATCTGACATGAGTTAGGTAGGCATCCCTTCTGTCAAGTGTGAGGTTGAATATATAAATAAATACAAAGTCAGATTAATGCTCCATTGTCTTGGCCATTGCTAAACTGATGCTATGGTTAAACTGGATCAAGTAATCAAGTTCATCAATAGTAGTCTGTACCTTGCCAGCCAACTCAAGGTTTCTAGAGAGATTGCTCTAGATGCCAGTAGGGTAGAAGAGAGGGACCTGAAGACTTGGCTATCCGGCTTAGCCGAGTAATGTTGAACCAGAAGGATACAGCATTGGAGCTCTTCTCTTTGTTGGTTTACAAATGGTATCACTTGCTCTGGGATTTGGCTGGCTTTACAAACTGATCCTACGGAAGATCTCTGGCCTCAGAACTTCTAGAAGGGTATCCTTCTAGCAAAGTAACATTCAACCTGTTTAGTTTCTTTTACAGCCACTCATCAATCAGCATATTCACAGAAATCTTCCCAACTGATTGCTACTTTGGTCTGGCAAAGGGGTTATCATCAGCTGCTGAGGTAGCTGTGTCGCGGTCAGGAATGTTTGACCAGCCTATGTACAACCTGATGCTTCTCATTGTCTCTGTAAGCTGTTCTTATAGAGGGCCTAGTCAAGGTCAGGTGCAGCAGTGTCCTGATCAGGTCCGACAACTCCCCGTCTTCAGTTGGACAAACATGTTGAGGTCGGATGGTGGGGTCAACATCACTACCAATGTCCATATCAGAGAGTAACTAACGTGCTGGTCACCTGTCACTGCAGAGCAGGGACCTGGCCAGTGCTGGCTAGGTCAGATGGTCTTGTAGAGTGAGGTATGGCTCAGATGTCTTCACTGCATCTGCTTGTGGGGCCTTCGTTGGTGTGACTCTCAAAGTCAGGAAGGTCAACTCTTGCTGAGGTTTTTCGAGAGTTCTAGCCACCAGCAATGCTTCCAGCCTTGAAAAACGTTCTGACTACTTCTGGTCCAGAGCCTTCAATTCACTGTTGATATTGGAAGACCTGGCAGGGGTTGAACGCTTCTTGGGCTTTTTTCTTTCACCACATCCTTATCTGGAGAATTTAGCTGTTTGTCCCCATTCACTGTCCCTATAACTGACACAGATGCTGGATCTATTAGGGAGGAACTAGTACAGCTCCCTTTTCTCTTATAACACTTGTTAGACTTGTCAGATTTGTTATCACACTTTTCTTTTTTAATTTGTAAGATGGTGTGGCAAGTTGTTCCCACTGGTCACTGGTCAGAACATTACAGTGAGGACATTCTTGGTGCATCACACAGGGGTCGTTACCTTTTCTTTTGTTACAACAACATGCACAGTAGGAGTGAACATCAAAACCTGCCATAAGATGGCTGTAGGTTCTCCTTTTCTGTCCTGGTGATGCCATGTTGTGTACAAATCACAATATTTAGATATCAGATGAAAATAAAGTTCAAATTCACAATAATCCACATTTTTCTTTAAACTTCGAGAGCTTGTCAAAAACATGTCTGCACAGTAAATGCACCAAACGAAAAAGATGCATGCCGTGATGTCACGCTGTCTAGACAGGAAGGACAAACCATGTGCCACCTAGCAAATGCATAGTAGTGGACTGACCTGCCGGCTTATAACACAGGACATCTTTTTCTGACATCTGGCAGGGCGCTCTGTGCCTGGTACACAAATACCAAATCAGAGTCAAAGCTAGAGCTTTATGTCCAGTTCAATAGCCAGGGTCACATTGGGACAGGTCTTCTGCTTCATCACTTGTGGGAGTCGAACCCACACAGAGGTGGCAGCCTTTGATTAGATGCAAAACCTGCAGACCCACTAGGCCACTGTTCACATGTACATACACAGACATAGTTTTACTTACTCTGGTTCGGCTGACGCAAAGTGTACTATACTTACCATTAATAGTCAGACACTCCAGCCACTCAGCTTCAGTAATTTTGCCGTTGGTGTCTTCATCACAATAGCGCAGGAAGTTTCGAGCACATTTCCGCAGGGACTTCTGTCCGTGGGACTGTATGCTGTCTTTGAATAAATCTTTTAAATCTTTTGTTTCTTTTCTGTCTAATTGCTAGTGAAAAAATAGATGAAACAGTGAGTTGAATATTTAAAGTTAAAGTCTGTTTAGAATTATTTAAATAGCTATGGTTTTGTTGGCATTTTGTTCACTGGGATTAACATATCTCAACAAAGACACCATTCTCTTGGAAATACAGTTAAATACTGTTTTATATTCAAATTTCATGAGACACCAACATAATATGTAGCCAAATTTGCCAAATATCAGATTTTTTGAAAGACTAAACATTTACTAAAAGGCAATTCTATTGAACAGAATTCTACATAAAGAGAAGCAGCAACTGAAGCTCAACACGACAAATACATTGTGAATCGAAAACACAAACATTAATGGATACTAGAAGCAACGCAAATACCACAAATTTGATAAACTGGATAAAGTAATAGGGTCTAAGGTATTGATACCAGCTCTACATTTGGACAAAATAAAATACATATATAACTCAAAAAACACGCATAACATGTCTTGAAGTAAATATGTCTGGAGAATATATTCTATGAAGCCTTACAGCATTTCCGGCAATACTTCACCAGATAAAGACTGAAATACAAGAAAACGCCCTTTATGACCCAAGACCAGGAGGGAGGGGGTTACAGGTGAATAGGATAAGTATTTCAGAATCACAATCCCAATACATTCCAAAGCTCCAAATCCAATAATACAGAAGATACGAAGCAATATCTGAAATTCTAACCAATTTTTGGTGTCACAAAAATAGACCTTAAAACCCAGTAAGGAGTACCAAGCAACAAACCAGTTACCCATGAATCGATCCAGGAAATACAAGAAAACAAGCAATCAGTGCCCGTGAAGGGGCTCTGTGTCAGCTGACTATGTGTTTTGTGTTTCAGAGTAGAACTGACAGAAGAAAAGGACACAAAAGTTGTGCCCTGCAAATGGTATTCAGAAGTAAAGTAACAAGGAATCTGTTTAGGTGTAAAAAGCAGGTTAAAACATATTTACAGAAAATACTGCAAATGCAAAAGTTTTCGAGTTGCAACTGATTTATTCAACAGTGAGAATCTCAAAGTAGCTTTTGCTCAGCTATGCAATCCGATAAAGGGCTGCAATTTTAATATGACATAGCTCACACAAAAGTAGGTGAATGACAGATTTAAAATAAATGCTCTAAATGTAATTGTTTTCAAGTTAAAACTGATTTACTCAACAGTGAGAACCTGAGAGCAGCTATCATTCAGCTATGCAAGGAGCTACAGGTCTGCAATTTTACTATTTTATAGCTGACCCAAAAGTAGGTTAACAACAAATACGAACAAAATACTGCAAACGGAATAGTTTTCAAGTTACATGTGATTAACTGAAAAGTGAAAACCTAAAAGTAGGTATTGCTGAGCTATGCAATGACCTACAGGTCTTCAAATTTACTATGTTATAATTGACCCAAAAGTGGGTGAACAACATATTCATAGAAAATACTTTATATGCAATAGTTTTCAAGCTACAACTGATTTACTCAACAGTGTGAACCTGAGAATAGCTATCACTCAGCTATGCCATGAGTTACATGTCTGCACTATGTTAAAGCTAATTCACAATTAGATGGATTAGATATTTAAAGAAAATTCTCTAAATGCAATGGTTTTCAAGTTACAACTAATTTACTCAACAGAGAAAACCTCATAGTAGCTATTGCTCAGCTATGCAATGAGCTACAGGTCTGCAACTTTACTTTGTTATAGCTGATCCAAAAGAAGGTGAATGACAGATTTAAAATAAATGCTCTAAATGTAATTGTTTTCAAGTTAAAACTGATTTACTCAACAGTGATGAAATAAAAGTAGCTTATTGCTCAGCTATGCCATGACATACAGGTCTGCAATTTCACTATGTTTTAGCCAATAGTTTCAAGTTACAACTAATTTACTCAACAATGAGAACCTGAAAGTAGCTATTGCTCAGCTATGCCATGACATACAGGTCTGCAATTTCACTATGTTATAGCTGACCCAAAAGTAGATGAATAACATATTTAAACAAAATACTCTAAATGCAATAGTTTTCAAGTTACAAGCAATTTACTCAACAGTAATAACCTCAAAGTAACTATTACTCAGCTATGCAATGAGGTACAGGTCTGCAATTTCACTATGTTATAGCTGACCCAAAAGTAGATGAATAACATATTTAAACAAAATACTCTAAATGCAATAGTGTTCGAGTTACAAGGAATTTTACTCAGTTATTCACCATGTTGTAGCTATGGAAAAAGTAGTATTTTCACAAAATGCTCTAGATGCAATACTTTTCAAGTTATAGGTGATTTAGTGCATGATTTCATGAATTTTAATGCATTAAAAATTATTTTAAAAATTCATAAAAAAAATAATTAAAAAAGATCCAGGCCTGATACTCACACAACTGAATCTAGTAGTGACCTTGTACATATTAGCAAGATAAGAGAGAAATCCCTACAATAGTCAATGAGAAAATAATTGATTTAGTGCATGATTTCATGAATTTTAATGCCTTAAAAATTATTTAAAAAATTCATAAAAAATTAAGACTGATCCAGGTCTAATACTCACAAAGTTTCACTCTTTTGGTGGGAGTACCAAGTCAGCTGACATAAAAATCGTTTTTGATTATGTGAACTTGATAAAGGTCAAGGATCAAATTCATACCAGTCAACAAAGAGATATTCAAATGAGATGATAATGTGGTGCTTGTCTGAAAACAGGGACAAAATCAATTTAGTGTCCCCTTTAAAGGAATACTTAATTACTGTTCTATGTACAAGGAAAAGACAAGAAAAGAGAATGCAACAATATGTTGTAGGAATGAGATATTGTGACATCATACTTACCTTGTTTTCATTTAAATCTAACATTCTAAATTTCCATTTTATGGCAATTTCTTCTAAACTGTGACTTGGATCCATTTGTATTTTGCTGCAAAATAAAACAGAATTCTTTTGATTCCATTCACTTCAAATAAGCTATCATTAAATTACATTCCATATTTACAATATAATGTTCACAGACTTCAAACATCCTCAAAATTTCAAGAGCTGTAGCAAAATGTTCTTTGGTTACACATATTCCATATGACATGTAACATCACAATAATTATGGTAATCATGCTTTTTGGGAATTTGTACAACAGTTTACAGAAATATAAGGCCAGTGTAGTGTATCATCTATGTGTTATACCTTCAGATTTGTCACTTCTTTCAAAAACCATCACTGATCCCCTATCTGGTAACAACCTTGGTTTGGTCTGTAACATTCCCTTTCTTGTTTGATGATACATTAAAATAAGTTGAGGAGATTAAGCCCCATTATGGTATGGATTAGATTAGATAAAAGTTAAAAAAATGGATTGCAAGATCAAAATCTTACTCTTCATCTCCTGGATGCTTTTTCGAATAATCCATCATGTCATTAGACAGAGAATCCAAAACCTCAGTCAGAAATTGCCTCTTCTCTGGATAAGGACAGCCTGAAACCACCAATTGGAACAGCCATTAAAAATACAACTTTATACTATCACAGTTTACATTTGGATTACATTGATATTACTATGACATTGCAAATCATTCTGTAACTATTGCATGGTGATATGTTAATTTTATAATGGCATGGTTGCATGCAGCTGTTGGTGATTAATGGTGTTTTAAAAAGGCGGATGTAATAGTACCAAAGCCTAGTTTATATCATGTCAGTACACTCATTTTTATTCTCCACTGTGCAACCTGTATGACCTATATGCAGGGATATACAGAGTGGGATATATATTTTTTTGTATACAACGGCGCCCCCTTATAATGGATAATTAACATCAAAAACTCAAAAACTATGGAACACACAAATATGTATTATTTATCATTAAAAAGGTCTTTTTATAGAACTTCTGCTCATTTTTGTTACATAAAAATTCATGAAGAAATGGCAGAGAAAAAGCAGGTTACAGATTGAGGTTTTATATTCACTGTTGCCCCAGTATATATGGAAGCCTTTTTCACAATCTCTCTTCAAAATATGGTTATACTTAAGGGATAGATCATACAAAAATGGTGGATAATAAAACTAAAACATCCGCAATAGACATATACAGAAGAAATATATCACTTATGAAAATTAACAATACTTGTGCTACACTCGTATAACATTGTCATCTTCATTCATGATATATTTTTTCTGTATATGTCATTCCGGAAGTTTTCCTATTTTACCCTTATTATGACACATGTATAAGTCTCTACCTAAATTCTTTTTATTTCACTGAAAAATTGCATTTTAGCTTAATGTATCAACTCATGTTTATATCAACCTCTATTATCTCCCACATTCTCCATTATCACAGTTTTCTTTTAGGGTTATTTTTGTCTTTTGGCTGAGACATGTGAATATAAGTAGGGTTTCTTGGAGTGTACATCACACCATGTTGGTTACTAAGGCTGCTACACTGCTGTGTTTCCTGTGTCTCAACCAAAGCTTAATGGTGAAAAATAGCATCAGAGTTGCCGCACGCCATAACCTGGGGAAATAGCCTTCAACACCATAAAATGTAGAAGTAGTGAAACAGTACAAAGATCGGGATACTTTCAGAGCAGTGTCAGTTATATAAAGGTCCAAATAATGTTTAACTATTGAAAATAATGTCTGAGAGCATAAATTAATTGGAGAATAGATGTCAATGGAAACAGCACAATTAGGAAAAAGTATACATAATAATCAGTTGTAGCAATCCATATCTTTGTCATAAGAGAAACATGTCTCAAATATGGCAGGTGAACACACATTGGCAGAGCCAAAGTAAAAGGTCACATCATGATGCACACCTACATCCCCTAACCAATGTCCCTACCAAGTGTCAACCTTCTATACCTTACGGAATCCAAGAAATAGCCCAGACAAGATTTTAAAACTCATGGTCACTACAATAAGGTCAAAGGTTAAATCAATATCACACCATGATGCTGCACACCTACAACCCCTAAGTAATATCTCTATCAAGTATCAACTTCCTACGCTTTACAGTTTCAGAGAGAGATATTGGCCTGACAAAATTTCAAAGGTCAAGGTCACTATGGCAAGGTCAAAGGTCAAATCAAAGTCACACCATGACATTGCGCTCATACAACTACCAACCATTGTCCCCACCAAGTAAACTTCAAACACCTTTCGGTTTCTCAGATATAGCCCGAATAAGATTTTATAGGTCAAGGTCACTACAGCAAGGTCAAAGGTCAAATCAAGGTCACATCATGACGTCGCACACCTACATCCCCTAACCAATGTCCCTATCAACTGTCAACCTCCTACATCTTACAGTTTCTGAGATATAGCCCAAACAAGATTTTATAGGTCAAGGTCACTACAACAAGGTCAAATCAAGGTCATACCATGACATTGCATACCCTACCCCCCCCCCAACCAATGTCCCTACCAAAGTATCAACTTCCTACACCTTATGGTTTCTGAAATACAGTCCGGACAAGATTTTCAAACTCAAGGTCACTATGGCAAGGTCAAAGGTCAAATCAAGGTCACACCATGATGTTACACACCTACACCCCCTAACCGTTGTCCCTACCACATATCAACTTCCTACATCTTACGGTTTCTGAGATAGAGCCCAAACAAACTTTTCCCACCGCCCACCCATCTGGACACCATGGGTGATAACAATACCCCAACAACCTTTAAGGACTGTGGGGTAAAATACAATGTCAACACTGTCTCATTATCTCTTCAGTCACAGCATTAGTCTGAAATTACTTGTACCTCAACAATACAAATATTTTTCACTGGAAGTGAAATTTACAAAAATCCTTCTACTACTGTTGTTTTGCTTTTGGAAAATGTAGATCCATCTGAATTAGGGCCCTCTTATTAGTGATCTGATTAAATCCAACAACTTGCATATTTTGGCTTTACATTAGGTTCTCTGACTATTATGACATTCTCAAAGCTGTGACCCCACCCAACTATAAGTTCATTCAAAAGCTTGGACCACTGGTCATTGTGGCAGTGTTGGTTTCATGTACAGGAGTACCTTCTTTCCTGATAAAGTGTCATCTGGAATTTTCACATCCTGCAACCATCACCAAACAACAGGTATTTTACTTGGTCATGTGGTTGAGAAGAGTGCAACCATTATTTTTGTACTCTTATATCCTGTTCACACTACAATCTGAGTTGACAAGGATTAAGGGTTGAAGCAGACTCAACCAGATTCATCTCAATCCAGGTTTAATTTTCCACACTACAAATTTTTATCTGGATTGAGAAATCAACCTGGATTGAGGGGCTCACACTACAAAGGGGATGATTCAATCAACTTCCATTCGCTTCAATACACTCCTTGAGTAATGTTAAGATTTACTCTTGTCAGCCAGGATTGAGAGCACTGACACCCAATCCCCTATCTGCTGCAGTCTGTGTCAGCCTGAGTTGAATCACCAGACTGAACACCTTTAACACATTTAAACAGCATTCAGCCCAGTGACCGTCAGACTGTTATCCCACAGCATGATCATTAGGATCGATGATTAGAATTTCTACATGGGGAGTTGGCAGCATGTAATGATGCTGGTGAAGACAGTGACAGGCAACAAGGGCTATATAGTTGGTATACCTGTGAGTAAATGAGGAGATCTTTTATATTGAATACACACTTAGATTGTGTGTTTACCTTTAAGTTCTCGTTGTGGTTTGGCCTGACTACAGTCTGGCACCTGGTTCCTGGTGGAATAGCCTGGTATGGGTTTGCCAGTCCTTTCATCCACACACCAGCAGTAGCCTGTGTACTTGTGACACTGTTCCTTCTTGTACAGCCCTCCATCCACACACTCGGGCACAAAGATCTGACCATTTGGGTATGTCTTCTCATTTTCTTCCTCTTGTCTTCTCGCCTCAAAACAGTCCATTACACCTGGTGGAAAGAAGCATAATGTTAAATGTTTACCTTGAGAATTGTCAAAAGCACTTTTTGAACAGTCATAGAATTTTACGTCCTCTTTAAACAGCCTTCCAGAACAGAACTATAAACTTAAAATAATACCATCGAACCCATATTACAGAATATAAATAGATTCTTGGCACAGATTCCTATAGTAAAGAATTAAAACTTTTGAATTTCTTTCTGTGTTATAAGTACAGCAAGAAAAAATAAACTTGAACATTATATGTCTTGAACAAGTTCCACATGAAGAGTAATGAAGTAATTTATCTGCCTCCAAGCATTCCAACATCCAGAAAGGGGGTACTGTGCAAAATATATATACCCTAATACAGTGAGTTTCTCCAAGAGAAACGAAGATCAACATGGACTTTTACCTTGGAAACAATCCATAACACCAAAAATTGGTGGGACTTAAAATTTTATAGCCACATTTAATTATGCCAACCTTAATTCTATTCTAAATATGTGTATTTTGATAACAGATATTCATAATTATGCAATAACCAAGATGCATCTTTTTGTGGATTCTAAAGTAGTC
Source organism: Sabellastarte sp. h YS-2021 (assembly GCA_964017235.1). Lineage (NCBI taxonomy): Eukaryota > Metazoa > Annelida > Polychaeta > Sabellida > Sabellidae > Sabellastarte > Sabellastarte sp. h YS-2021. Next base: position 148,730,293 of record OZ024928.1, read on the forward strand.
CCAATAATAATAAAGTTACAGTTTCTTTCATTTTCCAAAATATTAAGTGCAATTATCTTTAACCTTCACTGCATCATATATTCAGACTTGATCATAGCACCAGAACTCTGTACATTCCAATTAAAACTAGAGGATCGCTCGCAAAAAAAAAGATAATGTTTTTGCATAGCAAAAACAAAGCGTCCCAAAAAGGATATAAAGGTGAGTGCTAAAGTATTAAGAAAATGCTTCGTTTCTAGCCTTATACTGTTGTGGCAACCAAAGTCAGCGCAGTCTGCTCTATCTAGCATTTTTGTGTTTTGCAAAAAATAAAAAAATTAAAAATGTCCGCTATATTTGGCGAGACAAAAATATTTTGAAAATTGGTATGGCTACTCTGCAGAGATACCCAGCAGGTCCAAAATTTTGTTGAGTTCACTCCATATAGCACGGTTTTCGAGATATAAGCATTTTTGTGTTTTGCAAAAACTTTGAAAATTCAAAATGGCCACCATTTTTGGGGAGACAAAAATTTTTGTCAAGACCACTGCCGTGGTGTGTATCTCCCGCCGAGCATTAAAGCAGAAGAAATAGCTTTTCCGAGATATTCACAATTTTTCATTTTCGTGTGTGAAAGGTCTTCCAAAAGTAGGTGAATGAGTTATTTGAGAAAAATTGGCTATCTGCAATACTATTAAGAGATAATTCACATTTACTCATTTTGAGTAGGTGAATAATTATCTATGGGTCTGAAACTTCACCAAGCGAAAGCTCTCCCAAAAGTAGGTGAATGAGTTATTTGAGAAAAATTGGCTATCTGCAATACTTTTAGAGATAATTCGCATTTACTCATTTTGAGTAGGTGAGTAGTTAGCTATGGGTCTGAAACTTCACCAAGTGAAAGCTCTCCCAAAAGTAGGTGAATGAGTTATTTGAGAAAAATTGGCTATCTGCAATACTTTTAGAGATAATTCGCATTTACTCATTTTGAGTAGGTGAGTAATTAGCTATGGGTCTGAAACTTCACCAAGTGAAAGCTCTCCCAAAAGTAGGTGAATGAGTTATTTGAGAAAAATTGGCTATCTGCAATACTTTTAGAGATAATTCACATTTACTCATTTTCAGTAGGTGAGTAATTAGCTATGGGTCTGAAACTTCACCAAGTGAAAGCTCTGCCAAAAGTAGGTGAATGAGTTATTTGAGAAAAATTGGCTATCTGCAATACTTTTAGAGATAATTTGCATCTACTCATTTTGAGTAGGTGAGTAATTAGCTATGGGTCTGAAACTTCACAGAGTGAAAGCTCTCCCAAAAGTAGGTGAATGAGTTATTTGAGAAAAATTGGCTATCTGCAATACTTTTAGAGATAATTCGCATTTACTCATTTTGAGTAGGTGAGTAATTAGCTATGGGTCTGAAACTTCACCAAGTGAAAGCTCTTTGGGATAGCTCTGCAGAGATACCCTGAAGATAAAAAATTTCGTCGAAATCGCTCTATGTAGCACGGTTTTCGAAATATTAGCATTTTTGTGTTTTGCAATTTTTGCGCAAAAATTCGAAAATTCAAAATGGCCGCCATTTTTGGCAAGACAAAATTTTTTTGAAAATTGGCATGGCTACTCTGCAGAGATACCCAGTGGGTCAAAAATTTCGTCGAAATCGCTCTATCTAGCACGGTTTTCGAGATATAAGCATTTTTGTGTTCGAAAATTCAAAATGGCCGCCATTTTTGGCGAGACAAAAATTTTTTGAAAATTGGGAAAAGTACTCCGCAGAGATATCCTGAGGGTCAAAAATTTTGTCGAAATTGCTCTATCTAGCACGGTTTTTGAGATATAAGCATTTTTGTGTTTTGCAATTTTTGCGAAAATTTCGAAAATTCAAAATGGCCGCCATTTTGGGCGAGACAAAAATTTTTTGAAAATTGGGAAAACTACTCCGCAGAGATACCCTGCGGGTCAAAAATTTCATCGAAATCGCTCTATCTAGCACGGTTTTCGAGATATAAGCATTTTTGTGTTTCCTTATTTGGAAAATTTGTAATGATTAATTAATCATTAATTACTCGGCCATTTCTTGACCAATCAATGCCAAAATCTAATGATTTCCAGATTTTAATAGAATGAATGTATTTGCCAAGTTTCAGGTGAATTGATAAAATTCCTTTCAAGTTATCATCCGGACAAGCTTCCCCATCGAAAAAAGACATTTTTGGTCATGTGACCTCTCTGATTGGTTGAAATGTCACTGCAGCATATTCAAAAAAAATCCCCAAGGCTACTGCCTAAACCTGCCAAATTTGAAAAGAATCCGGTTACAGAATACGGTTACAGAGTTATAAGGAAAACAAAATGCGGAGCCGGCGGAGCCGCCGGAGCCGGAAGCTCTCCCATACACAAACAAGCGTCCCTTGTGGGACGCTTAATACTGACGAGAGTCCTCTTTCAAGTTTATGGAGAAATAATAGAAATGTTTGACTATTCAATATCACAAGAATGTGCTACTTCGCATAAGTGAGAATTCATACAGTGTCTTCATACAAGTTATTTAACTACGTACAAGATCTAATATTAACATATAGTGTTACGTATAATGCATTCATATTAGTTATATTCATAGTTCACTTTGAATGACTAGAATCTAAAACTATGTAGGACATCATTGTGGCTACTCATGCACTGTATCCATAATGTATTCATATAACTACTTGTGTGCCCAAAAAACATGATCACAATGCACCCATTCGAAATGTCACATCCAGAAGAAAGTAAGTACATAATAATAATATTGAGAAAAATCCAAAGTTTTACTTTTTATACATATTACTTCATAATCTGACCATTCTTATTATGTGAAAGGTTCAGAAATACTTGAGGTTATTGCCTTTTTATTGCAATTCTTGAGTAAAATAAATACATGTTAAAATATTTTCACAAAACAGAGACTTTTAGATTCACAGCAGATATTGGTTTAGTTGTCTTTTTTAATAAAAAAATGAATTTTGCCACTTCAAAGTTAAGTACTGCACAAAGAAGAAGAAATTGTTTTAATAAAAAAGTATCACGTTTTCTACTCCATTATAGATTTATAAACCCAGCGAGTTATGTACTGATTTATCACACAAGAGCAATGTATACAAGATCATAACATCACTATAGTTCAATAAAGTATTGTGTACAGCTGTTGGTGCATCTCACTGGACAAAAGGTTATGTTTCAGTGAAATGAAAATAGTGTATTATGTCAACCACATGGAGCGTGTATGTATCGAGAATATTCAATGTAAATCTAGCATACCATTTTATAGCCTGACCACAGGTTTTACCACCAAATAGACAGTTTCATGTGTCAATTTAACAAATATCTATATTTTTAGCAATAAAAATATAAAAAAAACTAAACCTTGTTTCATTGTTGCAGAAAATTTAAAACTATAACTCACCAAAAATCCTGTCCACATTTATTATGTAAAACAGAAAATAAGTATAAATCTGTAGTTAAAACTCACAACCCAAAATTACAACTCATGAATTTTAAAGTTCTTCCCATCTACCAACACCCAAGTTCCATTGTAACAAAATGCCTCTACTAAGACCTGGAAAAGTACTTCTCATTAGGCTATGTTCCCATATACACGAAAGGCAATCAGTGATCCATTAACATTACTATTTGTATGACAATATCCAATAATAAAAGTGTTTCGATGTAGTCAAAAAATGAAGGAAATTTCTTTAAAATTTGAGGATTAAAGGTTAATTCTGTAGACATCAAACTGACAAATTCACGTACAAGGAGTCTGCACTTGCCAATGACAAATTACCAATTGCATATTGTGCGCATGGAAACACAAGTGTTATTGTTGAGTGGACTATTGAGAATACTAACTACTGGGCTGGGTCTCTGGCATGTCAGGCCTGCTCTCTGTCACTGGTAGATCCTGTCCAGGCTGTTTGCTGATCAGTGAAGGACCCGATTGCTCTGTAAAAAAATACACACAACATGCTGGCCTCAGTGAAAAACCATGCACCAGTGCTTACAATCAAACCCTTATAAGTGGCACTCTGCTATGTAGAAGTCCCTTTTCATTTGAAATTTATACCTAGGCCCATAATCACTTACATATTAATTCTTAAAATAATTTTCTTCTGTGAATTTCTTAGAAAATAAGGAATTTGAGCAAAAATATGCTTAGAATAAGAACAATTTCTAAGAATAGTGTGCAGAAAAATACATATTTTTGTTTGCAAAAATATCACATTCACAATGATCAACAGCAGCTAAAATAGATCAGGCACCAGTTCACTTTAACAAAAAGGGGACTGGTATCACCTAGAGTGACCTTCACCTTGTCTGTAAATATAATGCATTGCGGTCATGGAATCAGGAACTTCAATGACTCGTTTCTTTCTTCATAATAATATTAAAATAAATTAAGATGACATAACCTATAATAAAATTACTTATATCTATCTTATGATCAGAACCTGACTGCAACTAAAGTGATAATGCTGCCTGTTTTGTATACTGCTTTTGTATCTAATGCTGCCTGTTTTGTATACTGCTTTTGTATCTAATGCTGCCTGTTTTGTATACTGCTTTTGTATCTAATGCTGCCTGTTTTGTATACTGCTTTTGTATCTAATGCTGCCTGTTTTGTATACTGCTTTTGTATCTAATGCTGCCTGTTTTGTATACTGCTTTTGTATCTAATGCTGCCTGTTTTGTATACTGCTTTTGTATCTAATGCTGCCTGTTTTGTACACTGCTTTTGTATCTAATGCTGCCTGTTTTGTACACTGCTTTTGTATCTAATGCTGCCTGTTTTGTATACTGCTTTTGTATCTAATGCTGCCTGTTTTGTATACTGCTTTTGTATCTAATGCTGCCTGTTTTGTATACTGCTTTTGTAACTAATGCTGCCTGTTTTGTATACTGCTTTTGTATCTAATGCTGCCTGTTTTGTATACTGCTTTTGTAACTAATGCTGCCTGTTTTGTATACTGCTTTTGTATCTAATGCTGCCTGTTTTGTATACTGCTTTTGTATCTAATGCTGCCTGTTTTGTATACTGCTTTTGTATCTAATGCTGCCTGTTTTGTATACTGCTTTTGTATCTAATGCTGCCTGTTTTGTATACTGCTTTTGTATCTAATGCTGCCTGTTTTGTATACTGCTTTTGTATCTAATGCTGCCTGTTTTGTATACTGCTTTTGTATCTAATGCTGCCTGTTTTGTATACTGCTTTTGTATCTAATGCTGCCTGTTTTGTATACTGCTTTTGTATCTAATGCTGCCTGTTTTGTATACTTCTTTTGTATCTAATGCTGCCTGTTTTGTATACTGCTTTTGTATCTAATGCTGCCTGTTTTGTATACTGCTTTTGTATCTAATGCTGCCTGTTTTGTATACTGCTTTTGTATCTAATGCTGCCTGTTTTGTACACTGCTTTTGTATCTAATGCTGCCTGTTTTGTACACTGCTTTTGTATCTAATGCTGCCTGTTTTGTATACTGCTTTTGTATCTAATGCTGCCTGTTTTGTATACTGCTTTTGTAACTAATGCTGCCTGTTTTGTACACTGCTTTTGTATCTAATGCTGCCTGTTTTGTATACTGCTTTTGTAACTAATGCTGCCTGTTTTGTACACTGCTTTTGTATCTAATGCTGCCTGTTTTGTATACTGCTTTTGTATCTAATGCTGCCTGTTTTGTATACTGCTTTTGTATCTAATGCTGCCTGTTTTGTATACTGCTTTTGTAACTAATGCTGCCTGTTTTGTACACTGCTTTTGTATCTAATGCTGCCTGTTTTGTATACTGCTTTTGTATCTAATTTGTCATTATTATCTTTAGAATTCTCCATATTGCCAGGAATTTAAAGAATCTTAGTCTTAGAATCTTTTTCTTATTTTTAATAAATTCTAAGAATACGAGTTATTCTAAGAATATGAATGTAAGTGCATATGGTCCCAGGTGCATGGATAATTATTGTCACTTTTAGTAAAGTCACAAGTAGACGTACATGTGGTAAATTAATGTAGTACTGAAAACTAACACACTGTGACAAGTACCTGACATGCAGGACTTTTATCAGTAAACCCCAAAATTTGTGTAATCTTTTTAGTCCCAATGTTACACAAAGTGTCATGATATTGTTCAAAGATGGATCACATATTTTTTTCTGTTGCTTTTATTTTGTTTTTACAAAAATTAATGTGTACTTTGTGTATGAATTTGGCATAAAATAAAATAAATACACAGCATTTCACATACCCCAAAGAGCCAGAAAGTGATGAAATTCAACAATATGTATGTATACTGGTAACCTTGTTTTGAGAAATCACAAATGTTACCTTGTCCCAGAACGTAGACTAAATTGATGAGAACTATGGATCACACATATTTTAGAAGTTGACACAAATATTCTTACAATGACTTTGTCAAAAATGTGACTGTTTTCAATCCCATAAGGGTTACTACTATGTCATCCATATTTGAACTTACAGTGATCCATGGCATTAGAACAAGTGGGACCAAGGTTTTATTGGTAAATGACTGAGCTGCAGGCAGCCACAAATACAAGATCTCTGAGTTCAGTTTCTCTTGGCCCTTCTTGCATATACATGTATCTTGTATACTTTTTTTTTATTTCTAACCCTTCAACAGAGTTACAACACAGATTTCTGAATGATACCATTCTTTATTGATGACAAAAGACAAAGGTGGCTTTCTTTAAAAATTTATATTAACTCTCATTAAATAATACATGAAACATAGAATATTAAAATCTAATTTTTCATAAAAGTACCTTTTTAATGTGATCTTTATCTTACAATTTTATGCTAACTTAGGTTACATGACAAAATAATCTCTATGTTGAATTATCAGCTTAACTGAAGTTTTAAATGTTTACGGCTTTGGGTAAAAGGGGGATGAGTTTGGGATGAGATAAAGAAAGTACAGAGATGAAACATGAAAAGAAGCAAGCATGCATTTTTACAGTATTTACAAAGGTGTATTTAAATATATTTATCTATTGCAGGGACTTAAAAATGCATCCAACTGTGACCCTCTTTTCATAATTAGCATGTTTTTTCCTAGAAAATTTTTCTGTACTTTGCCACATGTATCTTTAATTAGTTGAAAATACACTTTCTGTGTGTACTCTTGTTTTTGTTTGCTAATTTATACATTGTAAACTCTCCAAAAAATCCTATGTACTTGACAATTTTCCGTCAAAATGTTAGGATATCAAAAAAATTGAAAGCAATAGTATGTCAAAGAAACATGAGGCCATCAATTTTGAGTATGAAGTGTAAGATATGTTGTAATGAAGATTACAAATGTTGTTGAATGATTAAGACAGGTATTTTACAGAGTTCAGTGTAGAAAATTAGGTATTGGAGTGATATTATCACCTGATATAAAGATTTACCCACAACCTAGAGAGAACAGACTTATAACTTGACAAAATTAGAAATATTACAAAAGTAGCATTATTGCTTAATTTAAAATATGATTATGTCATGGTGCAGTTTTAAACTTATTTACAATATATGATGTTAAATATGTTTCCGTTACTTGTCTTTAGATAACAATATTATTGTTAAGGTAAGAATACATGCAAGACAGACAATGAAGAAATAAGAATGTTATAAAAATTTATATTTTTTTTGTCTTAGTTTTGAACTAACACTGTCGGATAAAAATCAGTTGTAAAAGTATGGAAAAAGACATATATGTACTTGACTGAAATTGATTAATGTACCGTAGCGGATTTTTAAAAAAAAATTTTCTACAATTTCTAAAACACAAGATTCCACAGGCTAAAATAAGCAATCACAAATACAAAGTACAACACAGCATGACAACTAGATGCTAAAGACAAATAGCATGACAAAATATGTACAAAAACACTGCATTCAACACAAACATGATTTGCAGACAACATTCTGTACAGAGTTTACAGCCATTACCCTCAATTAAGGATATTAATTAATAAATGATTCTAAATAGATATATAATCAGTAATAAACAATACTCATCACTATGTGTTCAGTCAGAGAGTAAGACAACATTAAAAGTAGAAAGAAATCTGTATGTTGCCTTCGCCAAGTTTACGGGACAGCCTAAAATTTGTGTCAAATCACCAGAAACCATGCACATGCATTTTACAAAACCTCTTGTACTCTAAACCTTCTAAAATAAGAAATATTACATATTTCAGAAATCTGACCCAGACCTTAAGCAATAGGCAGTTCAGGCCCATATTCAACATCATTCTTATTCTCAGAATACTCTAGTGAAATCAGACATGATGTTGAGGCTGATGTCTTAGTCTAACATTTTTTTCTTTTCCAGACAATAGGATGTTTCTAAGCAAACTTGCAAGACAAAATAAGACAACCTTCTATACCTTACAGAATCCAAAAAATAGCCCGGACAAGACTTTGGTCTTTACTCATGGTCACTACAACAAAGTCAAAGATCAAATCAAGATCACACCATGATGTTGCACACCTACAACCCCACGGCAATGTCACTACCAAGTATCAACTTCCTACACCTTACGGTTTCAGAGAGATAACCTGGAAGAGAATTTAAAGGTCAAGGTCACCACTGCAAGGTCAAAGGTCAAATCAAGGTCTCACTATGACGTTGCACACCTACAACCCCCACCAATGTTCCTACCAGATATCAACTTCCTACACCTTATGGTTGCTGAGATAGAGCCCGGACAATTTATTATAGGTCAAGGTCACTACTGCAATGTCAAAGGTCAAATCAAGGTCAAACCATGATATTGCACACCTACAACCCCCAACCAATGTCCCTACCAAGTATCAACTTTCTACACCTTATGGTTGCCGCGATATAGCCTCAGCAAGATATTGTAGGCCAAGGTCACTACGACAAGGTCAAATCAATGTCACATTATGAAGTTGCACATCTACAACCCCCAACCAACATCCCTAACAAGTGTCAACTTCCTACACCTTACGTTTTTTTATGAGATATAGCCCGGACAAGATTTTATAGTTCAAGGTCACTACAGCAAGGTCAATTGTCAAATTATGGTCACACCATAATGTTGCACACCTACACCCCGTAACCAATGTCCCCACCAAGTATCAACTTCCTACACCTTACAGTTTCCAAGATATAGCCCCGGACAAGATTATGAAACACAAGGTCACTACGGCAAGGTCAAAAGTCAAACCGAGGTTACGCCATGATGTTGCACACCTGCACCCCCTAACCAATATCCTTATCAAGTATCAGCTTTCTACACCTTACAGTTTCCGAGATACAGCCCGGACAAACTTTTCCCGCTGCCCGCTTGCCCATACAGACACCATGGGTGAAAACAATACCCCGGCAGCCCTGAAGGGCTGTTTGATGAAAACATTAGTGAATATTTAAATTAAGTTGGACCAAGCGTCTATTTGAAATGTAAGTTTTAATACTGAATATTGTGTTCAAGGTGTCATGCATTGTGACATGAATCCTGGTAATATTTTGTGAAAGTTTAGTGCATGCAATGATTTACTAAGTTTTTAATAAGGGCTAATTAATTTTGCACTATGGTCAACCTTTACTTGGTGTTGTCATAAGAATCTATTCTGCATGTTTCTGTCTTAGTAACTTTTAAAATCGTTCCAACAAACCAACAAACATGAAAAAATTAAAACCAAAAACATTGTAATCCTTGGCGAAGGTAACAAGAAATTATTTTTAAATTTTTTATTCATAAAATAAATAAGAACTATGAGAGCTTAATGCATATTATACATATGTACATCATGTGTGATAGTATTATTAAATCATTATTATTATGAAAGCAAGTACAAAGCAAAACGTACTGGCACCCAACAATGCAAGGAAAGACAGCGCAGACTGGTTATCTCTGTTGGCAGAGGATGAGGATGGAGAGGATTGAGGAGGAGATGGAGGGGCCATGTCTATACCTCCGTCCGATTTCTTCTCGGGCCTCGGAGCCCCGCCAGACACAGCCTCTTCTTCACGGCTGTCCAGTCCGAGGGGACTCGTGATTTTCCCATCTGAATTCAGCGATAAAAACAGTCGAAAAGATACTGTAACACAGAGGGGGCAAAGATAGTTAGGTCAGGGACCGTGATGAAGGAATCAGGATATTCAGAATACTCCTGGTGTTTTGTATTTGTAATGACATACAGACAAACTTTGACACAATCAACTTTCACACAATCATTTCCCTCGAATGCAGAACTCTTATGTAAGTTTAAGTTCCTTTTAAGCATACATACATATCTGATCTTTAAGGCAGCTTTTTTATTCACAGTTACAACAGTTACCCTCATCATCTGACCTTCAATTATACAAGTATTCAATTTCATTAACTTACTTCCGCTATCCTCAATTTAAATTTTCCTATTGTTTTATACTAAAATGCCTCTGCCACCATTTTGTGAGCCTTCAGTAATCCCATTCTCCCTTATTTCACTGCATGGTAAGATAATAGGGATTGTACTGTATGATGCTGTCTGGAATTTCAGGTTTCATCAGTGATTCAACTTAACAGGGTTCAGTTACATCTAATGGCTACTGCTTTCAGTGGAATAAGTTTATGTCAGATATTCCGGAGACTATGACTCTTGTGAATAACCTTTTCACAATGAAGATGTGGGTACTCTGTACATGTTATTTTGATGGTGTAGTTTCAAGTATCATATGTACCTTATGGTCAATATTGTCTTTCTCAGAAATGAATTTACTGTTATTTTTGTCAGTGATAGTGATCTAATCACTTTCATACAAAGCTCTGAAAACCCTCTAAAAGTTTGTTACTCTCTGAATCATAATACACATTTATATCTTAAGATCTGAATTAAATGCAAATTTTTTTGTCAAGATTTCACTTTATTTATGCTACTTTAATAAAAGCCTCTACAAATGACATCACAAGATTGCAGAGTTGTTTATAAACACAGCATTGAGATTCAAACTACAAATACCAACATTTTGTGCATCTTTTCCAAATATAACACTGGTAATTATTCAAAACAATAAAAATCACCAGCATTTCGTCATGTTTTTTAATATACAAATCTATCCAAGAGGAGATTAAGTCAGTATGAATTTGATGTTATATATCTTTACAGTTGTACAGGTGCATTATGAAGTATGTTCACACATGTTTCAAATTAAGATATTCCTCAATATTTCATAATTGTCTGTTGAGATCATTTACACATGATCCTGGTATGTCTAATAGTACTTTCATGAATTTCAAGCATATTTCATAATCACTCACATAAACAGGGGCTGAAATGCTAAAATGTTATCTTTAATTCTTTAAACCAGTTTTATCATTCACTTTACTGTTTTGTAAACTATATGTAGGCTTATCATCTGAGTGTTTGTATTTTATCTGCCTAATGATATTGTTTCATGGTACTTAAGTTATTACCACCTGTGGAACACATGTTTCTTTGCTGAGTGTCCACTGTCTTTCCTTGTTTTCTCCTAGAGATTTCAACTGTTACACATACATCCTAACATTAAAAGTTTATACCAGTCTTAACTATATGGTTGTATTACCTGGTTTTAAAAGCAAGGGGATGTATTACAAGTAAAATATAACTGAGACTGAACCATGCCCACATTAACTGTGCTTTTTTACTGTAATATATATGATGGCTAACTTGCATTAAAATATGCATGCAAATATCAAAGGTCAAACCCATGTTTAAAAACATATGACATACCCATATGTGAAATGGCAGATATCTTAAAACAAACGATTTCAAGTAGTTCCCTGATAGTACACTTGGAAACTACTATGAGGGCACAGTCATCTCACTCTGAAGGTGTGACTTAGAAAGCTAAAACTAAAAAGGTATAATGTCACTTCATTCTTCCAGACACTCCATACTGCAAGGATCTTAATTTCCTAAACCAAACTGTTAAATGTTGCCTTAAGGTCCACACAAACCAACATCACATAAAACCCTATTATGCCACTGTACAGACAAGGTCGTGCTGTGACCTACCCAAGGTCAGAGTGCAGTGTTCCAGCTCTGACCACCTTACTTACTGTTCTCACCATCGCCCAGACAGTCTGACCATTCTTCTTTATCTATCGCATTATCATGGTTCTTGTCGCAATACTTGGGGAACCGCTTGGCACAGATTTTGGGCTTAACCTGTCGTCGTGTCAGTTTCCGCAATGATTTTATCTCTTCTTTCTTCAAGAAGCCATCTTTGTTGCTGTCCAGCTGATCATATTTCCAAGCTACAACATCTACTTTTTGATCTTCATCTATAACAACATAGAAAAAAAACACAAAAACAGTAATCTACAGTTCAATGGGGCTGATTAATTTATTCGTGGATTTTAAACAAATTTTGCACATTAAATATTGAATGGAGATACAAATATTTTGAATAATGTGTTTTACACAATGATATTGATTACAAAAAATCAAAAGGTATATTATATGTTTTACCATTTGCTGAAGTAATCATTTTCCAATGTCAATCAAAGATTGCTTTCTGAGCCTAAGAAAAGATATTTTAAAACAAGTAATAAATAAGCAAATACTGGGTACTCTGTTTCTATTAGTTTTTCTGTTGAATAACCAGAATTCTCAATCAAATATTGATAACAAAACAAAATAATATTTGTTGTGGTAATTTTATTAAAAAAGCATCAGAGATGCCCGTACCCCACAACCTGGGGAAATAGTTTTCAACAACATGAGATGTAGAAGTAGTGAAACAGTACAAAGATTGGAATACTTTCAGAGCAGCGTCAGTTATATAAAAGTCCAAATAATGTTTAAGTAGAGAAAATAACATTTAAGAGAAAGAAAATGTATGCAAAGATAAAGGATAAAATTTATTAACTGGAGAATAGCTGTCAATAGAAATGGCACAATCATGTAAGAAAGCATATAATAATCAGTTGCAGCAATCCATATATCTTTGTCAAAAGAGAAAAAAGTCTCAAATATGGCAAAAATATTTAACTCATTGGGCTCATTTGTGGTTTGACACATTTCTTGTTCTAGAAGAAAATTTCTCCAATCTTAACTTTTATAAGGAATGCACTGGAATTGATTTTCACTTTTGGTCAGAAACAGACACATAATTAAGATTTTACCAGGAATCAATTTTCACTGTTAAAGGTCACTGTTAAAGCTAAAATTAATGCCCAGTTAAAATATTCCACTTATATATAGCAGTTTTACTTGAAAGATTACTTGATATTACTCTTAAACCGGATAAATTTTATGAGGTCAATAGTTGTCAAAATCGTGGTGAATATGGGGTATTTTTATTGTCATTGTTGAAAGTAGTATGGTGGTAAATTGGTTAAGGCCTGTTTCAATTGACACATGCCCAGATTACGCATATGTTATGTATAAGTTGAGACTTTGTACAAGTTGAAACTTATATAGGATTTCACCACCAAATAATCTCACCTTACAAAATACTGTTGTACAACTTGGATTTTAAAAGAACTTATGTTAAATTTAATAAATTAACAATTTTATTGAAAATATTTCTTATTTTATGTGTATAAATATCCAAATTAATGCGAGAGTGTCAGATATACATCATTTTTCCATGAAAAATTAACACTAAATTAACAGAAAAACCTTGAAAGATTTGGCCAGTAATACTCAAAAATACAAAAAACAATTTATTTATACGTATATATCAATATATTAAGTTGATACTTTAGTTGATCCCTCAAGGGTCAAGTTATTTACATTGTTTATCATGCAGAAACAAGCTTTCTGACACATGCATTTATCTCCCGCCGTATAAATTAGATGTACTAAAAATAAAGAATTCCCTAACTTTCATACTTTTGAAGATATTTGACATTTATTTATGTCTTTATTTTGCTACATATAAGAAAATATCTATTACTCACTTATGGCATGCAATAGAACCCCAAACCCCAAACTATATGCCATCTTATAGTTAAGGACAAAGTAACTGAACAACATATTTTAGGAAAATACTCTAACTGCAATAGTTTTGGAGTTACAATGGATTTACTCAACAGTCAGAATTTCAAAGTAGCTATTACTCAGCTATGCAATGTGCAACAGGTCTGAAACTTTACTATGTGATAGCTTACCAAAAACTAGATGAATAACATATTGAAAAGATTTCCCTAACTTTAATACTTTTGAAAATATTTGACATTTACTTATGTCATTATTTTGCTACAAATAAGAAAATAGCTATTACTCATTTATGGCATGCAATGGGACCCCAAACTATGTACCACCTCATAGCTAAGGACAAAGTAGCTGAACAACAAATTTGAAGAAAAACCTGTAAGTGCAATAGTTTCTGAGTTATGAGTCCTTTACTCAAAGTAGCTAAGATTGCTATTACTCACTTATCTTCAGGCCTAAGTCCATAAAACCAAAAAAATTTCAAGGGTGTGAAAATTCATTGGGACAATTAATTTACAAAAAATCTGTAGCTGTAGTAGTTTTGGAGAAATCTGCATGACACACTAACGCATGCACGCATGCACACACGCACACACACACAGGCATCATTTCATAATCTCCCTCCCAGGCTAAAGCCCGGCGGGAGATAAAAAAATGAAGCTTAGTGTTAAATACTAGGTTCAGCATGAATGTGTGCTGTTCTTTGTTTGATGCTTGGATGTTGTGGAATTGTGGACTCACGGGTCCTCTTCTTTTTAAAAATACTCAGGCAGAAAAAGTTTAAATAATAACAATCAGACTTCAAGGATGAAATTTAATAAAGTAATAAGAAATAGAAATCTTCTAAATGCAATCAACTGTCTTGGTGTGGCTTTCTGTAGCATCAGGGTTGTTTATCATTTACCTCTAGAAAAATAAACTAGGATCACAAGTGTGCAAAGGAAAGCATCAAAGGACAGATGATAGTTTATGCATAATTGTAATTGACACATGTTTGCATTAACAAAATCCTTGTATAGTCTTAAAATTCAGATGTTGTTTTATTATCATAAAAAAAAATAAATTTTATTTATCCCTGTGTACTGGAACAAATAAATTTAGGAGAATTATTACAAATTATAAGGTTATCAACACCAACCCAAAAGTCAGACAAAGGCTTCAGTTGGGATAGTATGACTCAAACTTTTAAAATAATATAAAGATATGCATTAAAAAGTGTTGTAATTGAAAACAAAATTATGAAAATATACAGATCAACAGTTTGCTTTCTCAATATAATTTAGAGTGAATCTGTTATTCATGAAGATCGGATATGTTGATTTTATGAATTTTAAAGTATAAATTCATAAAAATAGCATCAGAGATGCCCGTACCCCACAGCCTGGGGAAATAGTTTTCAACACCATGAGATATAGAATTAGTGAAACAGTACAAAGATCGGGAGACTTTCAGAGCAGTGTCAGTTAAATTAAGGTCAAAATGATGTTTAAGTAGAGAAAATAACATCTAAGAGAAGGAAAATGTATGCAAAGATAAAGTATTAAAACAAGAAAATTCAATAGCAAGATGACAGCATTAATCAGTAAATTAAAAATCATGATGCATACCTACAACCCCTAACCAATACCCCTAACAACTATTAACTTCCTACACTTTACGGTTTCAGAGATATTGTCTGGACAAAATTGTAAAGGTCAAGGTCACTACAGCAAGGTCAAAGGTCAAATCAAGGTCACACAATGACTTTGCACACCTACACCCCCTAACCAATGTCCAGACCATTGTATCAACTTCCTACACCTTACGGTTTCTGAGATATAACCAGGACAAGATTTTATAGGTCAAGGTCACTACGGCAAGGTCAAAGGTCTAATCAAGGTCACACCATGACGTTGCACACCTACACCCCCTAACCAATGTCCCTACAAAGTATCAACTTCCTACACCTTACAGTTTCCGAGATATAGCCCGGACAAGATTTTATAGGTGAAGGTCACTATGGTAAGGTCAAAGGTCTAATCAAGGTCACACCATGATGTTGCACACCTACACCCTCTAACCAATGTCCCTACCAAGTATCAACTTCCTACACCTTACAGTTTCTGAGATATAGCCCAGACAATATTTTCAAACTCAAGGTCACTACGGCAAGGTCAAAGGTCAAATCAAGGTCACACCATGACGTTGCACACCTACAGCCCCTATCCAATGTCCCTACCAAGTATCATCTTCCTACACTTTATGGCTTTCGAGATATAGCCCGGACAAGATTTTATAGGTCATGGTCACTACGGCAAGGTCAAAGGTCAAATCAAGGTCACACCATAACGTTGTACACCTACACCCCCATCCAATGTCCCTACCAAGTATCAACTTCCTACACCTTATGGTTTCCAAGATATAGCCCGGACAAGATTTTATAGGTCAAGGTCACTACAGCAAGGTCAAAGGTCAAATCAAGGTCACACCATGATGTTGCACACCTACATCCTTTATCCAATGTCCCTACCAAGTATCAACTTCCTACACCTTACAGTTTCTGAGATATAGCCCGGACAAGATTTCAAACTCAAGGTCACTGCGGCAAGGTCAAAGGTCAAATCAAGGTCACACTATGATGTTGCACACCTACACCCCTAACCAATGTCCCTACCAAATATCAACTTCCTACACCTTACAGTTTCTGAGACACAGCCTGGACAAACTTTTTCCTGCTGCCCGCCCCCCGACCGACCGCCCATCCGGACACCATGGGTGAAAACAATACCCCGACAGCCCTAAAGGGCTGTGGGGTAAAAATACATTGCTCAATTGATAAATATGGAGCTTGTATAAGTTGCAACTTTTTACCCGTCCAAAATTTATTTGTACATGTTGCAACTTGTAAAAGTCAACCCGTACGAGTTGCAACTTTTTCAAGCTATTTGTACAAGTTGCAACTTGTACAGATTTCTTGTACAAGTTACAGCTTGTACAAAGTCTCAACTTGTACATAACATATATATAAATAAATCATCAATAAAAAAAACTTTGTAGAATATTTTATTTTAAACCTGTGATTATTAGTTCAATAAATTGAAAACAAATTTATGTTTAATATTTCATTTCCCATGTAAAGATCAAGTAATTTTTTGGGCCAAGTGGTCCACATGACTAATGCTTATTTCTGCATTTTTTTGGCATAAAGCAACTCAAGGCATTTCTACTCCACTCTACAGGAGGCCAGTCTGTCGCAGGTTAACCAACTAGTGTTGGTATCCATTATCCACCACAAGTCGTATATGACGTGTATAGAGGAATATAATGAGTGGGATATATTTTTTTCATTAACACCGGCGCCTCTGTACTATTCATAGGCAGTGTCAAAAAGTTTCGCTTTTTCAGGAATATCTCGGACACTGTGTAACCTTCAAATAAGTATTATATATCATTGGACAGGTCTTCTTACAGTGCTTCTGTTGCTTGTTTTTGCATAAACATTTATGCAGAAATGGCCGAGAAATGGTGAGATAATATCGAGTGTTTTACATTCACTGGTGCCTGTGACAACCTTTTCCACATTTTCTATTTAAATATGGATATTTTAACTCATAAATTGTACCAAATGGAGGATAATAAAAGTAAAATATCCCTCATTAGACATATACGGAAAAAATATATTACTCATGAAAATTAACAATATAATACTCATTCTACGCACTTCTATAATATTGTTATCTTCGTTCGTGATACATTTTTTCTGTATATGTCTTTCAGGAAATTTTCCTGTTGTACTCCTGGATGAAGAGGGACATCTGTCTGTAAATAACCTTGTCTTCCATGACTCAGCCAAAGATTGAACCTCAGACCTTCCGCTCTGAAGTCCAACACTCTAGCCACAAGGCAACATATAGACCACTTTAAAATGCCAAGGTTAAATAACACACCTATGTACAGCCAATTACAAATTATGAAGGTAGCAACAGAGAAAGACCAGAATCTTACCACATCTTGTAACCAGTAAGAATGTTTTGATTTTGGTGATAAAATGGACAAAACATTTATCTTGTCTTTCTCCATAATTTAGCTGGAAAGACATGCTAATTTGTGGTGGATAGTGTATCTACTCCTATATCTACAAGACTTTGATAAATTGCTGTTTAGACTAGCTACTGTGTGTGGTTCCCCAGGTTTTTGAAGCAAAGAACTCTGCCAAGAAAAGGTTTAGCAGTGATAGAGATAACAAACACACCAGTCATTTGTGTTTACATAGTTACACAAACACAACATAAATATATTAGCTGGAAAGGTTTTTCTGTGGTATAATTTTGAAACGAAAATTTAGCCATCAGGAAATCTGGTTCCCTTATTACCTGAGTTTGTAGAACATAAAGAAATATGTTTCAATTTATTTAAAATATACTGACAGCACATAAACAAAACATAAAACATGTAAAAGCACAGATTTTTAAAATTGGAATATCTTTAATGACATTTAATGTCATCTTTTTTGAAGTGGAATTGTTTAAAGGGAGCTATCAGATATGTGCCCAATTAATGTGAAGATTCATTATTTAGGGCCCCTTATATAGTTGCTGTTTTCAACCTCTGATCAGAAGGTATACAAAACCAAGAAAGAAACGCAAGTTTTATCAACAATACATTATAATATATTTCTTTTTTGGGTAAGTATACATGTTTTTCACCTGTATGTTTGTTGGTTTGCAAAATAACTTGAAAAGTTTTATGCATGATTTCATGAAATTTTCAGAAAATGCCCAACAATGGCACAAAGAACAGATGATCAAATTTTGATGCAGATTTGGATCCCCATCTAGTTCCAGGAATTTTTGAAAGGATTTTTTGTCATAGCACCGATAAGTCATAGTGGAGGTATTAAACCTTGGAGGAGGTTTTGCACTCTATGAATGATTTTCTAGTTTACTTATGAAACTCGGTGTAAAAAATACTTTATACAACTACTTTAGTTACTTATACTCACCTATTCTACTTATTATTACCATTCTCTCGTGACACAATAAAATGAAATTTAATGCAAAAAGAGAAGCCTTTCCCAAATAAAAGGGGAGAAATTTCATAATCTGGTAAAAATGGCAGAAAATAAGTTCAAGATTTTCATCGTGAACCATTTAATGGTGAATTTGTCTGTTTTTTTAATTTATTCTTTGGATGATACAGCTAGATCATATGTACTAGATGGTCAAAATTTTGTCCAGTAAATCTCTTGCTTTCAGCAACAACTGTTAACTTTTTCCCTTGAGATTGGTGCTGCAATTTAGACAATAAAAGGTGATTGGAAGTAGAAGGGTTACAACCCCTCCCCTACACCTATGTAAAAGTGAAAAAAAATATACATTTTTGAGTTTAAAATTTGACCACCATCTTAGGAGAATGTTTATTAGTTTAAATATTTTCCTGTTAAATTTATTTAATTAATTTAGTCTTGTTACCATTAACTTTGAAATAATAGATTTTGAAATAAGCTTTTGTTTAACACATTAGAAAATTTGATATGTGTGGTCTTTAGCCAACCCATCCTTCCTATTGTCTCAACAGCACCTGTTCATCAGCAGGATTCTGTTTTCTCATTGTTTTATTTTATTTTGAATCCCTCTGCTATTGACTTCCAGCATAACAGTTTTGTATACAGGAAATACAGACCAGTGGGTTCTACTTGCAGCTGATACTAAAGGTGTTTCCATGAAACCAATGGACAACTTCTGATATTCAACACCAATTCTGTGACTCCTTTATTTTATATTTAGGTGTTTCCATTTTAAAGACAACAATATCCATTGGCCAACAATGTCTGAATTTTGTGCTACGAGCAGCTGAAAAAAGATTGGTGCCAGTGACTTGTTTGTAAATATTAAAACAATATAATAGTACATGTACATGGTAATTTAGTGAAAAACATTGACACAGTAGCTATGAAGATTTCTGTCGTAAAGCCGGCCAGCAAAATCTTGTACCCTGAAACACTAATATGTGTATTTCAGTGTTTGCAATCAACTCTCTCTCTCATGTGGAAATGTATAAAATATACATCGAGCCATTCCAAACTATTGCCAGACTATTGTATAATAACTTCATACTTTGAAAATATGGAAGGTATTATTTTCACTGATACAGGTAGGATATTTGTAAATGTCACTACTTTTGGTTGGGATGGAAGTCACATTTGCCACATAATATTGAGCTGAGTTATTTCTGCAAATGATTGCCCTCAGTGCTGTAATTACCTGCGCTATAAATTTTGTAATTTATAATATGAGGGTTGTATGTAACTAATATTAAATTAAAACAATAAAATCTCACAAAGATGTTGACTGATGACAGTAATTAGACCATGGTTTACTTAAAGGTCAAAAGAAATGGATCATCTTGTCCACTCTATTTTAAAATAATTGTATAATGTATTAAAATTCCTGCCAGATTCATAATATGTGAGCATCTTTTTCTTCTTTTTTTCTGAACTCTTTTGTGTAATATTGGATTATAATTTAATTGAAAGAAAAATCAATATGACACTGAAGTCTAATTACTCATTCTGCTTTCTCAATCTCCTTTTGTCAAAAGTGGACCAATGTAGATGTACAATGTTCTGTTTCCTGCACCAAAATCAAAATAACCAAATCTCATTTCCATGTTTATCTTCAATCTCTAACCTGCTGAGAAAGAGCTATTTTTAAAGCATGTCATAATCAAAGAAAACTTATAGTTTGTCTTTAAGATAATCTTACTCAAAATTGTTTTTTTGCAATTACATTCATTCTTTTTTTCTCTTTAAATTTTCTGTATATTTATTTTTGTACATTTTTCTCTGTCTATTACTTAAAAGTACTTAAAAGGTGAAATTCACAAAAGGTAAAAAAAGTTCTTAAGTTTTTCAAGAAAGTTTTCAGACAAAATGCTTTTATTCTTCTTCAAAACACCCAAAGGGTATTTTTCTGATTGTGTGCAGGAAGTTTAATTTATTCAAAACATGTGTTATTAATGTCAACTTTTAGCAGAGTGGAAATCTTGTGTAATTCTGGAAACAGCCTTCATGAGGCCCTATTTTCCATCCCATCCCAACTCATGCATTATTAAAGTGCCCAGCTAAGCAATAAGTCTGCACTGTATAAGCAAAAACCATTTTAGTGTTAAATATACTGTTTCATGACAGAGACTAAGCTCTTCCTCTCATTCTCCATCTAACTTACCCCATCTCTTATTGTAGAAGTTGGTAGTTATCTGCTCATTGATGATGATTCTTAACACATCCATTCCATCCTTTCAACTACCCATCATGATATTACCTTTAATATCTTCCAAAAGATAAATTAGATAATGTATTATTTTAGCTGAAAAAATCATCATAGCTTTCTGAAAGTATTACAATAAAGGTTTGAAACATCATCATATAATAAAAAGGCCATTTTAGCTGTAATTTAAGATTCTTAATGTTCAATACTTGTAAATTGCAAACTTGTCACAGTTGTAATACTTGTATATAACTTGTCCTTAACCTTTTGAGCATAGATTTGCAATTGTGATTTTGTCTTAGAATGATTCCAAAATTTGATCACATGCAGCTGTTTTATCATCATTACACCAGAACAAGGCTAGTTGTCTAATTGGCCCCTAATAATGTGTTTGATGGATGATTTAAGAATTATTACATTATATTTACAACTTGATACTTGATAAGCTCCTCCACAAATATCACATGACTTACACAATATTAATTAAACCAAAAGTTAAATACTCTCTTGTTTAACATGTTTTTACGTCCCCTTTTGTGTGGTGTAGGATCTTACCCATCAAGAACAAAATCACCTCAAAGTCACAAGTTTCATATCCACTTATTTTGGTTAAAAACTGTTTAAAGATCCAAACATTCTTTTGTGGGGGGGGGGGGGGGGGGGGGGGGAGGGGGAGTTATCAGTGACAATTTCTGGGCAAATTTGACAGCTATTGTGCTCTACAATCACTCTCACCTATTCACCGGTAACAGTGTTTTGTCTCTCTAAGTAAAGACTTATGTGAATATCGGGAATGTAACTGGTTGACTCAAGGGTCTTTGAACACATACTTTTTAAAAACTGAATCCTATCAATCAAGTTTAATGAAAGAGCGGGTGTTTTAGTGCAGCCTCTACACTGATGAAAGCTGACTGAACATTACACATTATACGTCATTTTTTTTATGACTGTCTGAACTAAATGATATAAAATAATCACATGTTTTTTCCTGCAGTGAATGATAATGTGGATGGCATAGTTTATTGGCAGTAATTTCCACCAAAATCATGAGAAAGATCAGCATCATAGTCATTCTGATACATGTGTGACTTTCCTATTTTCCACTTGCCAATTCTTGATGATTCAATATGATTAATGTCTTGATGAAGCACATAAAATCAGCGACTGTTATTTTTTTTAACATGACATGTTGACCAACTGTTTGTACTATTTGAACCAGGCATACAGTCTCACAGTAATCAAATCTTTAATAAAAACAGTCCTGAAGTCAAAGCGACGCCTGATTCATATCCAGTTCACATTCACAGGACAATGATATGAAAGAAGTCATAAATTGGGTAACATTTTCAAAATACCTCAATCCATCACTTCTAATTCACAGATTAGCACGGTTCAAATGAAATGTCACATAACGTGATAACTTCCAATAAACTTGTCTTTCCCCAAAAAAGTAGTTTGTTTGTTAGTAAGTTATATGTCAGCTGATATCAGGTAAAGGTTACAAAAATAGAGGCACTGTTGATTCCACACAGATTTGCTTCTTCAAGAAGAATGTAATGGCAATTCTGATTTTTTTTCTTGAGTAAAAATTAAATTATATACAAAGCTGCTCATAGAAAAGTTAGATATTACAATATTGTAATTTTGTAAAGAGATCTTTACACAAATTCCTGATTTGAAGTCATGAGCAGTACCAGACCTTTTAGTGAAAAATAACCTTTACTCAAAATATTGTTTGTCGTAAAAACATCAACGCTATTCCTACAGTTTATTCCTTACACCACACTGCACATCTAATCTTCTCTGTTCAAATTAGCTCAGTTAATCTTTGAACAATCTTTCTGACAAACATATTACAATTCTAATTTTATTCTAATATGACTTTTCTTGTGCTAAATTTCCATCAAAAGACTGAATCTATGGTACAATAACCAAGAAATAAAAGGTACAGTAAACACAAACACTGAATAAAGATTAAGGCCATTAGAGCTACAAAAGCTAGCTATCATAAGTTATAGTTCTACATAGTCTGCTTTATAATTATTTAAATTGATCTGTATGGTTAATGAAAACACATTTGAAGATAACATGCAGATAAATAAACCTTTAATATTTCATTACAGTTTATCATCAAAGCCTATCATGCATGAGGCCTCATAGACAGGACACTATACTGACCCTTAACAAAAAAGGACTGGTATCATCTACAGTGACCTTCACCTAGTCTGGTTTTCATAGAGCTTTATTCAGGTTACCAGTCTACTAATCTGATGGTAGTGTCATGAATGTTTAAACTTTCTGATGATTGTTAAATAATTAAATTAGTAATATCAATTTTGTATGTGTTCAAATAATTTTTTTCATTATATAATAGGACTTATAAAATGAAACTTTGCTAATAAGTAAAATTCCATTTGGTGTGTCCATTTTCATTTAAAATCAAAATCATATTTTTGAACGATATTAGTGTCACAACACTTAAACTGATGCACACTTTTTATTTAAGCAAATTTTATTCAATTATCATAACATTACACAGTAAAAGGTTGACATAATGTCAAAGTGTGCACCACATATATTGACCAAAAATACATATTTTAGTTATTCTCTAGTAGTGCTAATTGTAACTATGAAGATTAATTCTGCAATATGCCGGCTGATACCTAACCCTTTATTGCAGAGAAAGTGGTCTGGGGACCTGAGTAGAGGTCTCAGACAGATGTAATCCTAGTTTTGACAACAATTACATGGAGCAGAGTAAAAAACTATAACAGCCATATTCTAATGTAATGAACTCTAAAAATACATTCAAAAGTCCTCTGGAATTGTCTGTTTGACAATTGTTTTAGTAGAATTCTGCAAAAAGGTTTTTGTGGCACGATAAGAAATTATATGACGTTACCACTGAATTCCACTTTTCACAATCATTCTGTGGTGTATTTTGCCAGCATTACATGTCAGTAAAATTGAATGTGACATGAAATGCAATGAACCTTTCAAGGATCATAAAAACATACAGGATGCTAAAATAAATCATCCTTTTTAATATCCTGTACTTAGATAGTTTCTTAAGTGAAAACAGATTGACTTTGTTCTGAGTACTATTCTAAGGTCTAACAAAGACCAACAAAGCTAGAAAATTGCTTTTTCTTTGCAAAAGTAAAGTATCTGTAGAAGGATATGTACTTTTTCAGTGTATTATTCTTTAAACTTGATTAAGTTTACAAGGCAGTCGACTATTTATGTGGGATGTAATTAGATTGCCGAAGGTTGTTTTTCTAATTTTTTATTGATACATTATTCATACCCTACACATCCAAATTTAATAAGAATTCACCCTATCTTACTCCATGTATGATAGAAATATGATTTTACATTTTGCAAGAATTAAAATTTTTCTGATTTTTCAAATATGTAACTACTTATAGTCCCTTTAGATCCAAAAATCACTTTTGCTCTCTTTAAGAGATAAATGTGATTTTATATGTTTAGTCAATAATGCAAAATGGTCATCATAACTCAATAAATAGAATTTGTTGGATGCTTCACATATTCTAATACCTGAATGTGCAGGGCTGGACATTAACTTTTTTCGGCAAGTGGCATTAAGATTTCACTTGCCCTGACCTAACATCTACTTGTCCATATTTTGTTGCTACAGAGGTTACAGAGGATACTTAGCATGTCTTGAGATTAATACTAACATTTTAATTGGATTTTCTGCATGACATCTTGCTAGTCAATTACAATATCATGTTGCTAGGACCAAAGTCGTCCCTCAGTGGTCTTGCAGGGAACTTTAAAAGTAGTAGTCACTAGAATTAAATACATTTAGACAAGACTTTAAAAAAAATTAAAACAGAAAAAAAAATGAATATTTTACCAAATTTTGCCATGAGAACAAGTGAAGCACCAAATCCACTTGTCCTGACTGGGAATTCACTTACCATGGGCAAGCGGGCAAATGTTAAAGTCCAGCCCTAGTGTAAGATAAACACATTATTATATTTGCACAGGAAATACAAGCTGGCCATGAAAAATATGAGAGAATATAATTTTCTTGTTTTACCATTATGCCATGAGAAATTTCTTACTGGTTCACAATTCACTCGAAATCACTTTTATTGCCATTTACAACAATTTTATGATTTATGTAGAACACCAAGGTGACCAACAAAACATCATAATACAGATTATTTTCAGATATTTTAAATATATCATCTTGATTACCCTTCACTTGACATTTACTCTATCCTTGTCCATTTACGAGATAAATGCAACTTCAAGATGGATGCCAAAATCCAAGATGGCCACTATAACAGATGTTTCATTTATGTAATTTTAAAACCATATATAGGCGTCCAAAATTCACTTGACATTGATCTATCATGCTCTGCTATGAAGTAAATGCACAATTGGCACAAAAGACATGGGTTGATATTTGTATTCAGAATAAATTCTGATTTTTTTAAAAAGCTGCTGAGCCTTTATTGTTATTTTGATCTCGTTATCATCTTTGTTCTCAGTAACCTAGTGGTAAGCATGTTTGGCATCTAATCACAGGCTATCACCTCTGTGTTGGGTTCAACATCCAATGCTGACAATGCTGACTCAAGACCTGTTCCAGTCTGACTCTGGCTGTTGAAAGGGATGTAAAACATTAACTTTGACTTGTGATTACCACAAA
This sequence comes from Sabellastarte sp. h YS-2021, assembly GCA_964017235.1. Taxonomy (NCBI): domain Eukaryota; kingdom Metazoa; phylum Annelida; class Polychaeta; order Sabellida; family Sabellidae; genus Sabellastarte; species Sabellastarte sp. h YS-2021. The sequence goes on from OZ024928.1 coordinate 148,756,162, forward strand.
ACAGAAACAGAAATTGACATCCTTTTCCACTGCATGTAATACAGAGAAGTTTAGACCTATATTTAATTAAAGTTTATGTGCAAGCACACAGGCTAACCGCTAGGGGATAAACTACCTCTCCACTATTTAATCTTATCAAGTAGAGACTTGTTACCCTGCATTGTAGTTGGCAATAACCATTAATCGCAGCTGAATTGTGGCATTTTATGATAACAGAAATTAACCTTATTAAGTGACTTTAGTCTCATGTTAAAATCAGTTATGTATGATGCGTGCTGTGACACGTGTCATAAACATCCTCAGAGGTATGTAACAATGTCATTTAATTCATTTAAATTTATTTAAATAGGCACTCAAGCATAAAACATCTGTATAACTTTTCAAATCTGTGTACACATAACAGAATGTGGCTATACTTTTAACTGTGTTAATAGAAAAACTTTAGAAAACCATATAATTTGACATACTCCACAACCAAATTGTGTTAACTTAGAAAGTTGTTTTGTAGTTATATTTTCATAATCATAGCTAGTGGCTATTGCTGACATTAAAAGTAAATGTATTCAATATATGCCTCACAGATATGCCTCACCCCTGATAAAGCCCTTTTAAACATTTTAAATCTTGGTAACATAAAATCAGTGTTGACATAACTAACCTTCCTGTGACAAACTGGCTGGTATCCGTGAATAATCTGCTGCAAACAATTCTACAAGGTTGTTTGTGAATGTCACTCTATCCTTGCGGCCACACTTCTTTTTTGCAGCCCCTGTAAGTATTAAAAAGGGATTTTTCAGTACCACCATATGTCAAAAACCAATAATATATTGCCAATATTGTACCAAAGTAGACTATATATGTAGAACCTTCAATATCCATTGGATTTTCTTGTAGCTTCTACTTGTATAAAAATTAACAATCAGTGGCTGAGAAAGGACAAACTATCACCCACAGTTTCTGCAGAAGAAATACAAAAACAATTCCTGATTCGTAGTTTAAACTCTCTTTGAGGACCGGGCAATGGTTAGACACCACCTTGTGTAAAACTATGAGCCAGATCTGATGTACAGTTTTCTAGTTATGGACTGACAGACATACAAATAGACCCAATTATTGCAAACAGAGGTGATTGTTGCATTTTCTGATACTGGGGGTTATATCTGGCTTCAATTACTGTCGAAGCCTGTTGAGTCGAAATGTACCAATACTTCTTATCTACTTATCTAGGATTTCCAGATAACAGGGTAAATTTCAATATAAATGGCTTTTTTCAGGACTTTTATTTACATCAACTTAAATCAGACTTTCTAGTTAACAGAGCTCTACTTACAAGGGTTTGACTGTTTAACTAAATTCAGTTTACACTGGTTCTACCTTTACAGCACATCTGTACTAGCTTCAGACATTTTGGTGTAAGGTTTACTGCAATTGCAATCTCATGGATACCTTTGTGATGTAAAACCCCTCAATGGGCCCCAGCGGGGATGTGCTTTAAATGTACATACCCTGGTACACTAAATCTATTGTTGAAGATCGAATGAGCCTCTTAGACCAAACCATGCCCGCCTTTCTAAAGAGCCCAAAACAAACCTGTGATTACACTTTTACATTATCTGTGGGCTCAAAATGTTATACCCCTTTCACACAACAGGTGATATAACTTGCAGTTATAGACATTAGACAAAACGCCCCTGTCCTTCAACTCCCGTTTGATGTCCTTATGCGAACTTGTGATACAGTGGCCTGCCGACCCATTCCTTGAGCATTCTACGGAAATTTTAAAATGTTTAAAATTTCTGCCTCTGAATTTCTCACCATGACATTCCACAGATAAATTTTTCATAAAGTAACTGAACACGTGATCTGTGGTTTATATAAGGTTGTGACTTGGTCGTGTTTCATTAGTATGTGTCTGTCCAATGGCCACCAAATGTGAGTTGAGGTTAATGTATATTGCCTCTTGTTGACCAACATTTGTATTACTGTCATTCTGCTTGTTATTGATGGATACACACCATTTCCCATCAGCGGCCGTGTGTGTAATACCTTATACCCCTTTCACACCATTGGCACTATCTGGTAACGTGTGCATGCGCAGATCATTCGAAACATGGGCATATGAAGTTTTTACTCTGCGGCCGTATTCACAAAAGGTCTTAGCCAAATCTTAGGCTTAAATTGGCTATACTTTTATACAAAAGTTAAGCCTTAAACCTGTCTAAGACCTTTCGTGAATATGGCCCCTGGTAACCAAATAAGGTTGTGATTCAGTTGTCTTCTGGTATAATATGGTGACATAAGGCAAGTGGAGGTACATGGGCGTTTCACCACTGTGACACAAGGTCGCATACAAACCTCAGGCAGTAGTTGAAGGACAGGAGCGTTTCGCCAAATACCTATAACCACAAATTACACCGCCTGTAGTGTTAACAACTCAGAAAAAATGGGGCGACCTGGGAAGCGGTTCTGTTGCCGAGGAACACCTGTAACCATGGGACATACCACCTGTAGTGTCAAAGGGGCGTTATGGATACACCAAATGTTGGAAGATATGAGGCGTTCCGGGAGGCGGTTTAGCCCCCAAGTAAAATTTCTAACTGTGCGGTATATGCCTGTAGTGTGAATGCAGCATCAGGGGTCAGTCATAATAATAATCATAAACACTCCACAGTGACATGTATTTGTTCTGAGAATTCTTTAAACTGGTTGGCTAAGGAAGCTTTTGTATGTTTCTTACAAAAATTAGGCTTAAAGTTCAATTATGGTGAGGTCAAACAAGAGTATAGTTTTTTTTTTGTTAAAGCAGCAGTTTGCTACATTGACCAGCCATTTTGGAACATAACATTCCAGGATAGGGATCTCTGTGATGGGATCACAATCCAAAAAGTCATTTTGGTGGAGCACCTAAGTGGACCACAGGAGAGGTTAAGTACCTGATTAAGAGACAGGTGAAGAGAGCTCAGTTGCAAAAATCTGGCTGAAAAGTTGATTCATGAGATATATTTTTTCATTATATATATTGTTAAACATGAAAAAAACTGAAAAATCCTGTGCAAAGAAAGTGCACTTAACAGGCTGGTCTATCATCAAGGATTGTAAATCACTGTAGATCATTACATACACAGCTTCATAAAGATTATTACCTAATGTAATACTCCATTCACATTACAGGCAGTATCGCCCACAATAACCCGCGTTTGGTGAAACATCCCTATCCTTGGATCACCATCTGACGTCCACATGCGACTTTGCAAGTCAGTTGTGAACCATCCATTACCTTGCGCATCCTACCAAAGTTTTAAAATATTTGAGGTTTCCGAATCTGAATTCAGTACTGTGAGAATGTGCAGACTTTTTCACGCATGCGCATATGAATTTCTTTCTACGGTAACCGAGGGTGTGGTCTACGGTGTTCATAAGGTTGTGATTCGGTCATCTTTCGGTGTAATACGGTGACATAAGGTGAATTAAGGTATTGGTCATTTCGCCACGTGTTCATCTGATGGCTACCAAAGGGTAGTTAGGTTGCTTCATGGTGACCAATGTTTGAAGTACTGTCATTTCCAATCAGTAGCCGTCTGCCTGTAGTGTGAACAACTTGGACGAAAAGGGACCTGGAGGCGGTTCTGCCGCCGAGAAAATCTTCTCACCACGGGACTTACCGTCTGTAGTGTGAATGGGGCATAGACTTAACAATTTCAATTGCTGAGATTTGAAAAAGTAGAAATGATCAAATTTATTTTAATACTGAAAACCACATAATTTAAATGGCTAATTAATGAAGATTCTATCGATTTTGACCTTTGTAGTTTATAAAATTTTTCATATTGTTATAAACTTTGACTTATACATCCAAGTAACTATTAAAAATGTTTTTAAATGGTTTAAACAGTCACAAAACATTTTAAAACCCCATTGAAACCCTATCTTTTGGGTTACTAAACGTTTCCAAATACACATTTATACTGTAATGTTTTAAAAAACGCTTGATAAACATTCTTTATAAAATGTTTTTGCTGAAAACATTTGTCAAATGTTTATAAAATAACTCAAGAAAACAAGGTTTGACTGAAAACATTATTAAACATTTACACAATAGCTCAAGAAATGAAGGGGATGCTGGAAACGTTTTTCAAACATTCATCATGAAATGTTTGATAAACAGTATACATAAAATGTTTAAACACCATCTGTTGATGATGTTTTGCACATGTTTGCTCTAAAAATGTTTTAAAACATTTTATAGCAACTGGTTTTTATAATCATCAATTTAGAATGTTTTCTGTCAAATTTTTCGACAACATTCTGTCACAAACTTTTTATCTACCCATATTTTCAGAATGCTTATTAAAAGTTTAGCTTCAAACTTTTGCAAACAAAGATGGCGGTGAGCAATAATGGGGGATTTTTGATGATAAATTGAGGACATGCAATGCCTATAAGTAAGATTTGGATGGGGACACAATTTTTAAGCCACTACCTTACAATTTTCAACATAAAAATAATATTTTCATTGGCGGGCAACCTAAAAACATTATGAATTTGACCTCTAACCACAATTAAGGTTAATATTACTAAGTAATGTCACAGTAATATTTTTGAGACAGTGTAATGTTCATTTGTAACATTTGCCATTAAACCTTTAATAAATGGTGTTAATAAAACGCTTTGAAAAATTCCTTCAATTACAAATGGGTTTCATATCCATCATTTTTTTAACCTTGACGAAATGTTTGCAAAACTCACAAATGTTTACTGGGATGTATGTCCTTTGAATGAGAAATAAAATAATTAAATTCTAAAAAGTACTATATGGCTCCCCCTTCACAATACATTTAACATTTCTTTGACTAAAATCCCATTCATAGAATTCAAGGCATTGTTTTTATGCCATCATTATATATTAAGTGAAGGGAAAATATCAGTCTAATTTACTTTCGTAAACTTTAAATTAACCCTATTTTAAGGTAGACACTTTGATGATTATTTATTTGAACAAAAAGATTTCTAGTTGTGAATCACCTTTCAGTGAATAAAGCTTACATCAATATCAATAAGGGGTTGTTCCAGTGTTATGACTAGTTCTGTTCAGTGTTGCAAGAAGTTCAGTACCCTGTCCCCTTACAACCATTTTGTCCTGTTCCTGGCCATTCTTTAACCATTTCCTCTCTTCCAACAGAAGACTTCCAATATCATCCTGAACACTAAAATAATGTGATCTCCCCAGTTAACATTTGAGGGTTTTTCAAACATTTGATGAGAAACGTTTGGCAAAGGTTGAAATATGATGGGTACGAAAAAGATTTACAATAGAATGTTTTTAAAAAGTTTTATGTATATCATTTATTAAACGTTTAATGATAAATATTAGAAAAACGTTACAAATGAGCATATTAATGTCTGAATAATAATAGGTTCAGAGATCAAATTCAATATCTTTTTAAGGTTGCTCACTAATGAATAATTTTTATGTCTAAAATTGTAAGATAATGGCTTAAAAATTGAGCCCCCCATTAAATTCTAAATTTTAGGGATTGCATGTGGGGTAATTTTTGACAAAGTCCTCTAAAATCCCCTATTATTGCTCACCACCATCTTTGTTTGGACATGTTTGAAGGTGAAGGTTTAAAGAGCATTCTGAAAATATGGGTTTAAAAAACGTTTTTGATAGAATGTTTTTAAACATTTGATCAACAATGTTTTTTAAACATTTTATATGTACTGTTTATAAACTATTCCATGATGAATGTTTGTAAAACATTTCCAGAATAACCTTCATTTCTTTAGCTATTTTATAAATGTTTAAAAAATGTTTCCAGTCAAACCTAGCTTCTTGAGTTATATTATAAATGTTTAATAAATAGAATGTTTAGAATTGTAAATAGAATGTTTATAAAACATTTTTTTAAACATTAAAGCATAAACGTTTACTCAGAAACATTTAGGAAACCATAAGATAGAGTTTAAATAGGTTTTAAAAACGTTTTGTAAACATTCTAGTTCTAATTTAGCTTTTATAGCACTTAATGTCCACTGAATAGTGGACTCTAAGGCGCAACAAGACAATAGCAATATACAAATTCAAAGTCCAGGGACAGAAACAGGTCGGCACCATGGAGAAGCCATAAGGGAAAAAGACCAAAGGAGGATAAGCCTTTGCGTAGAGATAGGTTTTGAGCTTGGTTCTAAAAGAGGCAATAGTGGGTGATGCATGAATGTCTTCAGGGAGTGAATTCCAAACAGTGGGAGCATCAGAGGCGAAACTAAAACCGAACTGCATAGTGGACTTGTGAATTTTAGGTTGAAACTTTGGAACATTAAGGAAATTAGCAACACTCTGACTGCGTCTAGTATTGTAAGTATTGTGGTACGTGGAAAGATATGGAGCAAAATATTTCGGGAAGCCAGTATGAATAAACACCAGGGTAGCCAGTTTGAACTCTGAGTGAAACTGAACAGGGAGCCAATGGAGTTTCCTGAGGACCGGAGTTATCCGAGTAAATTTACTCGAATTTGTAACAATTCTGGCTGCACTATTTTGGATAGACTGTAATCTGTGAAGGTTGAATTTGGAGAGACTCCTGAAAAGTGAGTTACAGTAGTCCAACCGACTACTAACAAAAGCATTGGCAACCGACACAGCTGCATCATGAGTCAAGTACTGCCTAATATTTCTAAAATCCCTCAGTTGAATAAAGCAGCCTTTACAAACATCTATATGTGCTTGTTTACAAAACGTTTCAAATGTTTACTGGGTCTGAGGACAAAGACTGATGTAGGAACTGCTCCCAAAGTGTTCGTGATGTGATCCTGTGATGTTCAAGAACTATTGGAAGTAGTTTGGCATTTATTTGAAGATGAAAATGCCCCAGTCATGAATATGGTTACAAAATCTGTTCAAAAATTCCTAAACCCTCATATTTTTCATTCCTATGTCATTTGGGAATGCAACTAGGTGATGTGGGACAGGCGTATATTACACTATCTACGCAGTTTCTTATAGCTTAAAAATACTTATTACCTCCGTTTAAAACACAAATTACCTGCAGAACTCCATTACTGACTAAAACAGGGACTTGATTAATCTACAGGTGCAGTGTACAAGGAGCTAACTGAAAGCAATGGCACCAGTGTAGTCATCAGACCAGGAAACTGATGAACAAAAACATAGCATATGCTACCAATCTACTGAAAGCTTGTGTAATCTATATGTGCTTGTTAAAAGAAGTTTGATCCTTGCTGATAATAATGTCAGTAACAAAGTGTATTTTGAGACATGGTAACATTGCAGTAGAAGTTTGTAAGTTAGTTTCTAAACATGTTTTGTTCAGATTGCAGAAGACTCATAAAACTATTAGAAAATGGGGTTATTACTATAAAACAAAAGGAAACAGTTTTTGTATAGGGTGCATATGAGTTCACCAAATAGAATATTTAGAAAGTGAGAAAACGGTTGTTCTACTATATGAGGATGTACCTTTGATATGCCATAAGTATTGATACATTCAATGCCACTATAGGTTTATTATATTCAACAAATTATTTATTGTACAGACATGGTATATTTTAGACAATGGCCAAAACAGAAACAACAATAAAAGACATAATAATATTGTCACCAATAGCTTTAAGGCCTATCAGTCTCTATAAGTCAGAATTTAGGAACAAATGAAGCATTTGGCTAAATTTATCATTCAATGGATGATTACCTCGAGTAGTACATTTTTTTTACACTCCAGAAAAAATTCTCACATTTGACATTATTCCCTGAAACTAACCAGTACATCAATTCTATCACTAATACATAAATCAGTGCAGACAGTTTAGAATTAATACTGTTTTTCCTGAATTTCATTCACAAGGAAAATTACTCTCAATGCCTAATGCCACACATAACAAGCTTGTTCCATATTTTTGAGTAGAAATAAAGAACATAATAATTCTAATTTGACTTTTATAGCGCTTATTCTCCCCTTTTTAAAGGGGACTCTAAGGTGCAACAAAACAAAACAGTCAACCAATTTTATTACCCAGGGACAGAAAAGAGATCAAGCACCACAGAGAATGCCAGGGGATGATTGAGACTTCGGTGGGTATGCCTTAGTGTGCAGGTGTAGGTTTTAAGCTGCTTTCTGAAAAAGGCTAGGGAGGGGGACACACAAATCTCATAAGGAAGAGCACTCCAAACAGTGAGGGCATCAAAAGCAAAATTATAACCAAACTGTTTTGTCTTAGGTATTATAATGACTGAATGACTTTTTTTTGGTGCTAACAAAAGTGTATTTCATCAGATAGTATGATCCCCACCCATCAGATGAATTCATAATGATTCCATGTATGTCAGATTGAGTAGAATAAGAAATACAAAGACTAAAAAAAATGGAGCAAGTCTAGGGCAAAATAAGATTTGCTGAAATTGAAAAAGAAATGTTAAAATCCAAATTTAATTATACTTTCTCATTCAACTAGCAAATCTGTAATGGACTGCTCAAATTTTGAGGTGCTTGTTGGACAAGTTGGATACATATATATCATTGAGTATCTTCTGTAATTTGATCCAAAAATATTTTATGACTAAGAAGCAAACCTCATACAACTATATTTGTTTATATATAATTTATAGCACTGCTTAGTAATTCTATAAATACATCCTACATTTGCATCATTCACAGACAGCCAGATCATTCAGCTTGTGAAAATATTGACTATAACAGAAGTAAACCCACATCAAAGATGAATGGAAAAACAAAGAATTTTTACACCAACCCAGAATTAATGTTGTGTAGATTTTCTTCTCTACTGAAATAATACCTGAGGAGAATTGAGATTGTTTTTCAATGTGCAGAATATCATATATCATATATATCATATAGTCCCATTAAATAAAAGTAATTTGGCCGCATATTGTCTTTCCAAACCAATCATTCCACAAGAACTACTGTCATAATTTTATGCGATAATTCTGCTGAACTTGAAACCAAAAGTGTCGTAAAACAATTCTGGCATGGTTTAGGCATAGCAAGTGAACAGAAATAATGAAATAATATTAAGATGTTTGTTTTAAATAATATGTGACATTATATATTACTTAATTCAAGAAAAATGGAGCATTACAGTATACATCAGTGTGATTATATTACTGAGATGATAAAATTGATAATTTCTGTCATGGAGAAAGCACAAGGAACAGTAGATTCGTAAATAGATTGTACTACGAATCTACTGTTCCAAGTGCTTTCTCTGACTTAAAATACTGTTTAATAATGATAGTAGTGTTTTGGTTTCAAGTTAATTCCACATTTTAATAGACATTTCTCATAGTATGGAAATATTTTTAGTTACTTTCCAAAATAATCACATCATCATTACTGGTTGTAAATATGTCAAATCATAAACATTTCAGCCTAACTAAGATCTTAAATACTTAAACTGTATAAATTAGAATGCCAAATAGATCTGAGTATACATATTACACATAGTCTTGCAAAACATAATGCCTTGAAATATTGCTATATTTAATATTTTCTCTTTAAAGTTTTGCACTACAAAAAACAAATGTAGGTAAATGTTAACATTTTTACATACTTCTTAAATCCCAATTTGTATTACATAAAAATACGAATATTACACACAAAATAGTCTATCTTGAATGCATTTTTAAAGAATGTAAAATACTGATACAGGAATTTAAAATGTAGTGTTAATTGAAGGCTAAACTGTAAATGGTCAAGCTTTGTACCTTGGGTCCCTTTACAAAAACAGTAGAAAAAAACAGCACATTCTGTTGTAGGAATCTACTGTTTTAACAATAGAGTGACGTCACTACTGTATTTTAAACTGCAGTAACAGAGTTCAGGATGGTTTAATGGTGTTTTTAGGCCTGAATGCATCAAACCAATGCAATTGAATACAATATGGTCACATAAATGCACTCTATAAGCTGGGCAAGTAAAACTCATACCATAACTTAGAAAGTTATGGCCATTTTAGTTCAAGGCTTCTGAGATGGTAGTTGAAGGATAGGGTGTTTTACCCAACACTTATAGCCATGGGTTAATATACCACCTGCTTTGTGAATGGATATGTTATGTTTTTGATAACAGATAATACAGATTCTCTTGGTGTAAGGAGATTGAAAATCTTTTATCAACTCTTAATTTACATGACTCTTTTCTAAACAAGACATTAGTTGACATTAATCAATGTAAAAGTATTCTATGCCAAATGGAAAGAGACAACTGGAAAACAAAAATTACTACTAGTCCAAAGTTAAGAACATATTGTACATTTAAAGAAAATCCCCATTTGGAACCATATGTATATAAAATTAAAAATAGACAGGATAGGTCTCTACTTTCAAAAATTGAGATTTGGCATTTTTCCTCTTCAAGTTGAAATTGGGCGATGGCAAAATATAAAGTTTGAAGATCGAGTTTGTCAAATCTGCCACACAGGTGTAGAAGACGAAAACCATCTAGTCTTTTATTGTAGTGGGTATAATAAAGAAAGACATAATTTTGAAAATAATATGTGCAGTATAAAATACAGAGAAATTGGAGGACACTCTCATGCTCAGAAAAATTAGGAATTCTTATGCAAAAGGAAAATATTCTGATTTTTACAAACTTTCTGTCAAACATTTTAGCTAAACGTAAATCCTATTTTTCACATTGATGTATGTTTTGTTAACTTAAATATATTTTAAGACATGTAATGTCTTCTGTTGCAATTTTATTTATGTATCAACAGTGCCTCATAAGCCCCGATGTTTAGGGCTGGCTGCTTTATGTAAACTTGTTATTGTATGTTTTTTGTTAATTGTGTGCAGTTGGCACTTAAATAAATGAAATTTTCTCTCTCTCTGTACAAGTTGACATTGTGTACAAGTTGGAACTTGTACAGGTTGACTTGTACAAGTTGCAACATGTACCAATTTCAGACCTGTACAAGTTGCAACTTGTACAAGCTCTATATTTTATTTGTTGAGCAATTTAATTTAATGAATTTATACTTTAAAATTCATAAAATTATAATTATCCGATCTGAATGGAAAATTCACTGCAAATTATACTTCTTAGATGAGATAAAAAATAACCTGCATATTTTTATAATTTTGTTGACAATTCACTGGACTTTTGATGCATACATTGATATTATTTTAAAAGCTGGAATCACACTGGCCTGACTGAAACCTGGGGACGATTTCACTAAAGGACTTAAACTAAGTCCCTTTATTGGCTAAGTCAGGGACTTAAATCTAAGACTTTGGTCTTAGCTCCAAAAATGGATTTCACAAAGGTGACTTAGCTAAGTCCAAGCTTATCAAATAACCACAGTGGTTTTCTGTGTCATGTGACCTTTTGTATCTATTCAAAATATAATATTGGTGCCATATATCCTTCATTTGATGTATTTTATCAAAGGATAAGTGTTGTTCTGAAATGGAAAACCTTGTTGCCACATATAAACTTCCAAAAGACCACTTTAATGAGGTGTTCTGTGTAATTATACTTTATTTACAGCCATTTCAAATTTTGAAGTGGAGAAAAGTTTATGGCAGCCATATTTAAGTCCTCTTTACAAAATTTAAGCCCACTACTAACCAGACTTAAATCTAAGTCCACTGACTTAGCAAATCCATGGGCTTAGCCCCTTTGTGAAATCCACTAAGTCTAAGCCAACTGACTTAGCACATTTTTAACAGAATTTAAGACCAAAGTCTTAAACTTAAGCCCAAAACCAGGCTTAAGTCTGTTCGTGAAATCAGCCCCTGTATCAACTTTAGCTAGGGTATGTTGGTGTCGGTAACCTTAGAATTTACAATCATTTTTTTTTCTGTCAAGAATCTATTCCACAACAATGGGATTAATAAAATTAATTCTTTTGTAAAACCACATCTGAATTTTAAAACTATGTAAGGATTTTATTAATGTAAGGCATGTGTCAATTACAATTATGCATATACAGTAGAACCTCGATTATCCGTTCCTCTTTCATCCGAATTTTAGTGCTTTATAAAACATATTGTCCACAGAAAACCCCTAAATTTTTGCTATTGTTTCAATTAGGGGGGGGGGATTAATTCATTTACATGACCCCAGTACACAACATCTTTGATAATATACCAATTACTGAAAGCATGTTCTTGGGTTTTGCAATTTATTATCGCCCGAGTAGATCAATTCACAGGCTGACAATGTGCATTGAAAGAATAACGTCTGCAATGCATTACCAGCTGAACATACTTATCACTGAAGGCATGTTTGCTTGGGGTTTTATAATAAATAATCTCACAGAGTTTTTCAATTGACAAAATGCATGACGACGTTTATCCACAATGAAATGTCATTAATGCATGTACCAACCGAACAAACCCAGCTTAAGTTTGCGTAATATTTTGAAAATATTTTAAATATAAATGATAATATCCACAGAAATAAAGCAAATAAGTGATAATTAGAGGGTCAGTTATATTATACTACACTAATATATTAAGCTATATCATCAGTGACTACCGATGTCTATATTTATTGAATACATCGATCTTTCTTCAATTATCACACCCATAGACAGTGAATTTCGTTTTCTTCATCTATCCAAACCCCTCGATTATCCGACTGGATTGTAAGTGTCCCACTGAATTCGGATAATTGAGGTTCTACTGTACTACCATCTGTCCTTTGATACTTTCCTTTACCCGCTTGTAATCCTGGGCCTGTATTCACAAAAGTTCTTAGCCAGGGCTTAGGCTTAAAGTTGAAACTTTTGTCTCAAGTTTCTGCCCAAAACCAGCTAAGACTTTTGTTTTAGGCTTAGTGGTATCCACAAAGAATTTAAGACTGGTCTTAGGCTTAGCCAAGGGCTCAACTTTAAGACTGGTTAGTAGTGGGCTTACATTTTGTAAAGAGGACTTAAATATGGCCGCCATAAATTTTTCTTCACTTCAAAATGCAAATGGCTGTAAATAAAGTATAATTATACAGAACATCTCACTAAAGCATTCTTTAGAAGTTTATATGTGGTAACAAGGTTTTCCATTTCAAAAGAGCACTTTTCCTTAGATAAAATGCAATAAATATAGGAATAAAAGACATATTTGAGTGTTTTATGATGGTTTTAAACTATCGATCGGCTACATTAAAGCCACGAAGCCCAAAATATCCATGATGCTGTTAGGAAGTCACAGTTGATTGCATTAAGAAGATTTCTATTTCTTACTTATTACTTTTGTGTCCTTCATCTTTGAAGTCTTATTATTATTATTTCAACTTTTCTGCCTAATATTTTTAAACGAAAAAAGGTCCAGTCCACAGTACCCTGACTTGGATGAGAACAAAGCTATATAGTCTTACAAGCATGAATAAGGAACAGTTCACATTCTTGCTGAACTTGGTATTTACCACAGAAGCTTCATCTTTTTCTGCTTGATAAAGAATGCAAATAATTTAGCTTTTGAGTGATGAACTACCAACTTAATATGTTAATATTAATACATTAATATATTTTTTTTTATTTGTTGTGCTTTTGGCAAATATTTTCAAGTGTTTTTTCTGTAAATTTGTTTACAGAAAATATGTTACATATATGACATTATCACATTAATTTGGACATTTATGCACCTAAAAGAAGATATATTTTCAATAAAATTGTGAATTAATGAAAATTTGGTTTATTCCAACTTGTACAACAGTACAACAGTATTGTACAAGTCCAGTTTATTTGATGGTGAAATTCTGTACAAGTTACAATTTGTACAACCAATAATGTACAAGTTGCACCTTGTACAAACTGCTTGTACCAGTTGCAACTTGTACAAAATCTCAACTTGTATATAACAGACACATCGTGGAAGGTATGAGGCATCCTTGCAGGTGGTTCCGCTGCCGAGTAAAACCTGTAACTGCAGGACATACCATTCAGTGTGACTGGGGCATTACAATAAGAAGAATTCTGTGTATACAAATGTTAGTGAATATGAGTCCTGATCGTCAGTTTTGGTATCCCATATCACTGTCCATGGCTATATGTAGGGATAAGGTAAGTATAACAGTCGTTCGCATATATGAACTCTGCTATGAGTGTCATGATTAAAACTATAGAGGTCAAAGGAAGCACTATACTGCTTTCATTTGTTAATCCAATTTTTAAAAAGTTATGCCTGGAAATGCTGCAAAAAAGCCACACTTAAATGCAAATGGTAATGAAAAGTTGTCATCTCAGCTTCTAATAAAATCTATGCCTTGTCGCTCAAGTGTGCAAACTCCTTTACCTCTAAAATTTTAGTGAAAACCTCTGGACCCAGGAAAAGAATTGTATTTATTTTTTACATTTACCATAACTCAATTTCATCAAGTAGTTGTGGGCAAAAAGTAAATATTTGGCTATTTTCCACTGAGAATTTTTAAAATTATTTCATGTAATTTGAACCATGCAGAAAATGGACATTGCAACTGAGCAGTGTGGCCCAGATATCATTTTCAACAAGACATCTATTTTTAAATGGTGAGAAAGGAGGTTACTTAATACAATACTGAAATCTGTTCAGTTGGAAAGAGAAACTGGAGAACAGTGGGCCTTTGACACATCTTATCATTCTGAATGTTCAAATATGTCATGTTTTAAATAAAAGGTGAAGTATGTCATTCTAAACAGATTGTCTTCCTTAAAATATTTAATCCTACACACACAGGTGGATTTTGAAGTTTGTAGTATTATTGTACAGTAAAACCAGCAATACCGCTCAATAATTTGAATTAGTGTAATAAGCTTAGCAAAGAGTTCAATGTCCTTTGCCAACCAATCTGACTTTTATATTGTTTACTCTCTCAAATAATAGATTCTAAATTATGTAAGACATGTCAACAAAATCATTATTCCAAATTTACACAGTCGCTGGACAAGCATGGGTTGTTAACTACAGGGAAGCCAGACATTACACAGGAAATGAAGGTGGGAAATAGAAGGTAAAATGATAATTTATATCTAGTTTCAGACATTTTTTTCAGATACTGTCCCTGTAACAATTAATATTAACTAAATAAACATGAAAGGGCACGTAGGTAAATTTTGGTTAATAATGTGTTAATATAAACAGTTTTTTACATGAACAAGGATCAAACCCAAGTCTATCCACTCTTTAAAAGTTAAAAACATTAGTTTACTGGGAGTTCCAGATACCAGGGTAAATTTTACTGATAACACCCCTTTGATGACATGATTTAATGTTTAATGAACTTCTACTCTAATTAAACTTCAAAGGGTTTGTCTACATAGGCTAGTATTAAAAAACTACATGAAGCTGAATGCACTATGCTGTATGTTTTAATACAAAAAATACAAATTGCACCCCAAACCTCTAGCACCTGTAGATCATGACCTCGAACGTCCCTCGACTTTCCCTTTTTGATTTCAAGCGCATTAGAGGATGTTGCATCAATTTTGCGCTATATAAATGTTTCTATTCTATTCTATTCTGTAAACTATAGGAATATTATTTGTTCACTCAGTTGTACCATAGAATCTTTAACTTGTGACTATTTAAGTAGTTAAATAACTAATTAATACTGAGCTATGAGTACAATCTACATAATAGAGGGAATGTTGAGCCTGATTCATTTTAAAACTCTATCTCATTACCCACAACCCAATGTAGATGGAATTCTACATTGCCATGACTGCCGTTATCACACTGACATGTTGCTGTCAGCCAAAACCCAGTGACAAAAAGTCCTCACAGAGACAGAAACTCGGTGTAAACTTAATGTGACAAGTTTTTTGTAATCTTGCTTAGAAATATCTATCACCTAACACTGAGCTAACAAATTAATTTATTTGGAAAAAATTTTAAATTTGTCAATTTCTACCTTTTTAGTAGAATTCTGTGTTTGTACATTCCTGCTTCAAAAATATCATACACACATAATATTGTTATTGAAACTACACTTCCTGTCTTACATAGAGAAGAACAACATAGAACCTTTAAAATAGCTGTTAGTTGTTACAGATTTACTTTTTACCAAATAAAATAAATTACAATGGAATGTCTTACCCCTTCGTTTCTTTGAAGGTACTTTTCCTCCACCTAAAAAGAAGCAGAAAAGCAATTATACTACTGTATTAAGAGTGGCACTCATATTTTGCACTTTAAACTTGTCCAGAAGCAAAACAAACAACATCAAATATTTGATCAAAATTATCCATTTTGGAATTAAAAGCTAGTCTTACTATTGTAATTATCCATTTTGGAATTAAAAGCTAGTCTTACTACTGTATTTAAGTTTATTTAATTGAATCAGGTAGTTTCCAATGTCATGTCAGGGAACTAAACAAAATCTTAAGAAAAAATTTGTGATGCAGTAAAATAAGTTAAATTTTAATTTTACTTACATAATAACTCTAAATTGATTATGTCTTGAATAATACACTATAATTGAAAATACAAGACAACTCCATTAACATGTTATAAAGTTAACTCATATATTCAAGATACCAATTATTACACCATTTTTTTCAACTTAACTTGTATATTAGTGTTAGTAACTCGTATATTCAAGTTGGTTAACTTTGTATGTTACAATTGGTACTAAAAAGTATTTGGCAATCCAAACCATGTAAGTTCTATTATAAATTTAAGATTTTAATATTTAGCTGCTATAAACTACACCAAAGTGTGTACTCATTAATTTTCTATCAACAATATTGAAATTGACATTTTTAACATCTCTCCATACTGGATACCAATACTTGTAACTACTGAAAAAGTGATACGCCAAAGTCTCTAACCACAAAGTCATTTTACTGTAACAACTGTGACTGACTGACTGACCTACAGACAGGGAGTTTCACTGATTGACTCAGTAATTCACTAACTGACTGACTGATTGATTGATTGATTGATTGACTGATTGATTGAGCTTATAAGTTCTTACACAACATTGTTTAGGCCATATTATTACAGTTAAGTTAGAGGGTGGAGGAAAGCTATGCAGGCTTGTTGCTCACCACTTTGCACTGTAAACCATGGAGCATCAGCAGGCCATCATCAACTTTCACAACAAAGGTCAGACCCGATCAGAATCAACAATACATTGCATGGGAGCACACTGCTGTGCCACCAATAATTACAGAGCAGCAACTCTACCATACTGTTCAGTAATTTTACCATATTTTGACAGATCATTAATAAAAAGATCCAAGGGCCTATATTTACAAAGATTCTTGGAAATATCCTCATACTTAGTAAAAACAATTTTAAAAAGAAACCTTTGAAAAATAATAATTAAAATTATGATATAAATGCCCAGATTTGATATCACATGAGCTCTGTGGAAAGCAAGTGTAACACAAGTTATTTTAGTTATTAACTGTCATGCAGGAAATGTTAGTGTAAAACTGTATTGCAAAATGCACTTCTGTTGCAATTCTGAAAAATTATTATCGTAATTTTCTTGAAAATTCATAAAATAAGAATGATAGTGAATTTGGACCTGTGTACTTGTCCCACTTCTATTGTTACCTTACCTTGGCTACAGTTGGGAGTCTCTCCTCTCACTGAAGTTCGGGGTAAGGGTTTACCCTCTGGGGTGACACACCAGCAATAACCTTCATAACACTGAACTGGTGTGTAGGATCCGTCAGCTGTACAGGTCGGGACCGACACATCCTCCGCTTTACTCCGGAGTAATTCTCGCCTTTTCTCTTCACACCTTGGGACTGCAGATCCACCTGTCCGATCCCCAAGGAGCAACGTCAATAACAAGAAAATCACAGAGATTTGATAACACATAAGAGCTGATGACTCAGTCCATTGGGACATGGCTACAATGTAATATCCAACCCCTTTCATATGTACAATGTTATGTATTTATTAATAAATACATATAAATACATTGATCTACTAAAACTTTTATCCAGACAGCAATTCAATTTTCATGCTCTCCTGAGGATTATATTCCTCCCTTGTACTGAAAAAATACCAGCATAAATTTCAGTTCATCCAGGCAGAATTACCAGTATCTATTCCCTGCTTCCATCTTACATAAGTTTCCCAAGTGAACTACAAATATAAACTAGTATTAATTCTCTCAGAGCATCATCTCACAGCATGTAAGGTTGGGATGATTCAACATTGCACTAAAAATATCTGTGTACCGACAGTCTCCAAACTGCACACAGATAGGTCGCGAAAACACAGCTTCAACAAGAGAATACAATCTCATTAGACCTTTCCGCCTCTTATATATATATATCTTCCCAGACAAACGAGTGTACAGTAGAAAATGAATTCCAGAACATTTATATTGTGTTGGAGAAAAAAAAGGTCTCAGAAATTTGTCACAGCTTTTTTCTATTCTCATAAAAATATGTAAACCTTCTGTTTTTTTTTTCTTTTTTAGCACAAAACAACGGTCATATAATGTAGTTTAGCCACCAGCAAGAAAAGATGAGACCTTTAAAAGAGGCATATAACTGCACATGTTAAAAAGCTGCCAAGTTAGGTTGAATGAATGTGCATGAAGAAGTGTGTATGTACAGATGTGTTCATGCATCTGCAGAAGTGAAAAAAGACATACGGCGACCAGACAGCTTTTACAACTTGCACAATTTTTTTAGTTTAAGGTTTTGCTAAAAGTCAAAATTAGTAAAAGGGGTAAAAGAAGGTGCTTTCCCCTTGTGTTTAGTTTATTTTGATATTGAATGAAACCGCGCACTTATGTATTTAATTATGTATTTATTTTATCTTTATTTTGATATGACCAAGCCCAAAAATCTTTCTAAAGAGATTGAGGAAACAGGTGTTAGTTACGATTGTGTTCAATAAGTAAACAAATTGAAAGTCTGTGAAAGACACTGAGCTCAAATTTGGTAATCAATTGATCACTATTGATACATGTTAACGTCAAATGTGTACAAACGGCTTTCTAACGCAAATCACACAGCTCAACCAGTAGAATTGTATTCAACGTTGTTTAACATTTAAAAATAACAATTAATACCTTATCTCTAGTACAATGTTATTAATGCACAAAAAACATCTCTAAATAATTATTTTGACAACAAATGTCAAAGAAGATGAGGCGCCCTTAGCTTAAAGAGATAAGCGAATTTTAGCGACAACTTAAACTGTTTAGTCTGGACCCTGGAGCTGACATATCTAACCAGATGTGTATCACCTGTTGGTGTTAACACAGGTTCACAAAACACACAGTTTAATTTCCAGCCACCCCACTTTATGGGCATTCCTTTACACAAACGCAGAATTATTAAAGCTCGGGTTACATCAAACAAGTTAGTCATGCATCACAGTCGGCGGGGACTGCCATAAAGTTGCAAGTTTGAGTACTGGTTAAACGTTTAACATCACTAGCCCCTCACCTCTGTGGTCCTGGTTTTGAACTTTTTGGAGATGCACTGAACACCTGCCCTGATATGAGTTTATACCCCAGTTCCACTGTCGTGTGTTACTCTACCAAACACCTCATGTTCGCGCTAATGGCCCATTCACACTACAGACGATACGTCCCACAGTTAGAGGTTTTACTCGGTGGCAGAACCTCCTCCAAGTATGCCACAACCTTACAAGATTTGGTGAATCATTCACACTACAGGTGGTATTACCCGGGGTTATAGGCGTTGTGTGAAACGCCCCTGTCCTTCAACCACCATTTGAGGTTCACATGTGACCTTGTGACACAGTGGCGAAACATCCATTTACCTTCGCCTTATGACGCAGTGTTACAACAGAAGACGGCCGACTCACAACCCTATTTTCACCGTGGACTACACCTTCAGTTGCTGTAGCAAGAAATTCATCTGCGCATGCTTACGTTCGTATGCGCATGCTCACGGTACCAAATTCAAAGGCAGAAATTTTAAACACTTCCATAGGACACACAAGGTAATGGACGTCTCGCCACTGTGTCACAAGTTCGCGTACGAACCTCAGACGGTAGTTGAAAATGGAAAGGGGTATTTTGTCTAATGCCTATAACGGCGGGTTATACTGCCTGGAGTGTGAATGGGGTATAAGGAGCCAACTCGGGGAGGTTTTACCACTTATCTTTTCACTTGTCAAGGTTGGGAGCACACTTGGGGTATCAGGGTATTAACTATTGATAGGTACATAAAACACAAATTTGGTCCTTATAGACGGTGTGCAAAATTTCTACTTGAAATCAGCCACCAATCAGGTGTCTACACTCAGTTGCAAGTCATCAATCACCAATCCCCTAACAAATATTGCATATAATCACAACTTTCTGCAAAGTCAGGGTGTACCAAATAAAAATCCTAGCTTCTACCCTAGTTTTTAACAAGGGACATATGTTTTGGCATTATGTGAAACAGGTGGGTTTAGACCCCGAGTCCTCAGACCTCAGAGGCCAGATATTGTAAAGCAGTCTATTCTTAATGAACGTTTCATTATTTCAGCATGAGCTTCTTACCATTATTCAAGTATAAGTTTTTTTACAACTAGTCCGGTGTGATATATTTTTATCTCTATTCATGTATAAGCTTTTTAACCGCTATTCAAAAATGAAGTTTTTGCTAGTCTGAGCTTTTTACAAATATCCAAGCATTCATTTATACATTTTGATGTAGTGAATTTCATTATTCGAACAGATATAAAAGATAAGAACAAAGCTTTTATTCGGGGTTTTTTTGGTTCTCATAAACCATTCAGTTACATAATAATTATACTGTCATTTGGTTTTTCTTCATATCTGAGATCTTAAAATGAGACCAGAACTTTTTTTTGGCTGAGAAGTACAGTATTCACAATTTCTTCCAAGTAGTACAATCAGTTTGGGTTATATTGAAATCATTTCACAAATGAACTTGTTGATGTGCACAGTTATAAATGTTCAGCTTTTCAGCTTGCAAGACTCATATTAAAGGCAAGTTATTAAACAGATAGATGATATTCTATATATCACAAGTAAAGCACCAAGTGGTATATTGGCTAGATTTCACACAATTTTTCCTACAGATACTTGTGTTACCTTTTTATGAAAAACTATATGCTCCTTTATTGTCCCACCACGTGTTTCAGAGAACATAACTGAATCTATAAGAAAATGTTTCAGAATATAGAAAAAAATATTAGACCAAGATTTTAGACTTGAAAAGACACCTGTGTTTGAGAAACCCCCTTCCAAGCCCCAATACTTCCCGTCCCTTATCTACACCTTGTGACCAATATGGCAGACACCTGGTTTGCACAGAAGGAGGAATGATTGATCAGTAATTAAACCAAGCCAAGGATTGTGATCTCAATGCATGTATTGAAATATGACTGGAGACCACATGTGTGTATAAATCAACAAGTGTCACAAAGTACAGATGCTGTGTGTATGGACAAATAAGGCTCCGTGAAGGCACAGAGGTGTTGAATGAGGTTTTTCTATGATAAATATGAAATTTTCTTATGAAACTACAAAAAACTATTAGGTATTAATTGTTTTGGTTTTTAATCCTTCACCTGTGAATATAAGATGTCTTTGTTTCATATACACACATTTTCTGGCAATATGAAAATAAATCTTTTGAAAGTGTTTTATGAATAGAAGGTGGAGTCTTCTTGTTACACTATTTCTCACTATTGAGTGTCACAGAAAAAAAAGATAGAATTCTATCATTAAACAGTTAAACAAACGAATGAAATAAAAACTATTGAATTTGAATAAAAAAAATTACATCTACCCTTACACTAAAATGTTTTCTAAAGCCAATCATATAATTTTGAATAGTTAGATGTAGCAAAATCATATTTAAAATCTGTACATCTTCTTTTATTCTCAACTCTTATTTTGATTATTTCATTGGAACTTGATATATCAATAATGTGTAATTCTACGCAAGCATTTGGTACTTGAGATTGTGAAAGAAATGCAATACAGGTCACTGTTTTCAGCTACTACTTCAACCAAAGATTCTTTTCAAAAAGAGAACATTAGCCTTCCTTTAACCCCAATAGCGAAGACGTAAAGAGAACTAAATGTTTGTCAAATAATCACCTAGACTTTCCTCAAGTCCTTTAGGTATTATATGAGGACTGAATGACATTTTTCCAGAATTTGGTGCTGACAAAAGTGTATTTCATCTTACAGTAGAATTTCCACCCATTAGATGGATTCATAATGGTTCAATGTATGTCAGATTTGGTGGAATAAGAAATACAAAGAAAGTCTAATGATCACCCAATGTAGGCTTCAAACAAAAAGTTGTTCTGACGTCTTATACACAGTCAAGGTCATTAGGTCATACTGAGCTAGGTCATCCGTGCTTCTTACATGTTGCCATGGACTGAAGGGGAATCCCTGACCCTAGAGGTGACAACTAAGCATTATTATCATCATATTACTGGGCCACTATGGTCTCCATATCTCTTAAAGAAGGCAAAATGGTGAAGTATAAAGCTATTGTGCTGGCAATATAACACATTGTAGAATGGTTGATTCTGCAAGGAGCAGGAATTATTTCCCTCATGATAATAAGCTTCCCCATTTTTGACATGCACCAGACAAATGCGTAAAATCTGCTCATTCAACAGAGATTTACCATCTTCAGGTCCTTTGGTGTCTGGTGTCTTAGCGGGTAACGTTGTGTTTGTCCAATGATTATGATGTGGTAGTAACCATTATCACCATTAATTATTATTATTTGGTTTGTATATTTCTACTCAGTAAAATATCTTCTTTGCTGCATGGCTTAAAACGTCCTTTGACCCACCAGAGAGTGTAAGTACAGCCCAAGCTCTCTAGTTGACTGAGATTTCCCTGACTATAAGACAAGAGTCTCAGGAATGACCATTTATCAACGTCCCTGAAGTTCTTCAGCTTGTCATCGGGGATTGCACCCAGTGACAGAGGATCACCATTGTAAGTACTCATCCGAGCCACGTAGCATCTACCTATACCTGGAATGGAACTCGGATCCTCTATGTTCCAAGACGAGTGTGTTACCCACTGGGCCAAAGTACCATATTTATTTGGGTTTTAACGTTGCTGTCAACACTGTATAGGTCATACCACGACGGGTAGTTTTACAGCAGATCTCGAGGGAACCAGTAAATAGAGTTGGTCAAGGTTCTGCACTCTAACTGCCGACCATTGGTGAACAACTACCAACTTTCCCACACAGGGTCCGGGGTTGGAACCACAGACCTCAGAGGTGGGAAGGGAGTGTTACCACTGTACCACCGTGGCCCCCAGTAACATATTTTTTATGCTTAGACATTCATTCAGTTAAATATAATTCAATCTGGAGAAATTAAATGTATGTGCAAATTTCAATAGGTCTGGATCAGGCTACAGGAGCACTTGAGAACACGTGCTTACTTACCCTTGCACCTGCCCTTTGAGATGATCTTCATGCCCTTGTTCTCGCATTTGATTACTCGCCTCAGTTCACATTTGGACGTATAGGTTTTTCCGTCAGAGGCACAAAAGGGGCGTGGCTTCCTGGTCTTGCACGTGACACTGCAGTAGGCGGAACGTAGAGTGATTGGCGTCCTTTGTGGGCGTGGCGATTGATGCAGTGACGCAGAAAACTGGTGCTGCCAATAGAAATGCAGAATATGGATGATTATCAAGTGACCAATATAGATCAATGTGTTAATAATATAAATATAACCAGATAAAGTAGTCTATATGACATGAAAACTATCAAATGTACTTTTGACCAAAAAGTAAACATTTCGCTCTTATTACACAATGACTATATATGTATATGTGGTTCTGTTTCATTAATATTCTAAAATGTTTACACAAAATGTAGCTCTATTAATATTCATCAGTTGACCTTTCTATGTACATATACTTCCTCAATATCATTGAAGAGGCAAGAAAGGATAAAAAATATAGAAATCTTGGGGAAAATTTATTTGTTTTTGCAAGACTCGCGATCACGGTTCAGATTGTAACACGGCTAAGATTGTAACAGATCATCAAAAAATAGCTGAACAATATGTTTGATAAAGACCTCTAAGTTTGCCATGCCACAGAACATCAAAAAGTTGGTTAACAATATATTTGATAAAAAGAAGCCTCTAAACTGAATAGTTTTGAAGTTACAAGTAACTTACTCATTGAAAAAATGCCAAAGTAGCTATTACTCAGTTAGATGTAGAGCTACAGCTCGGAATATTTGCCATGACACAGAACATCAGAAAGAAGTTGAACAACATGTTTAAAAATGCTCTAAATTCAATAGTTTTGTAGCTACATTTTATTTACTCAAAGATGAACTATCAAAAGTAGCTATTACTCAGCTACTGAACTGCAGCTCTGAAAATATGCCATGACACAGATCATGAAAAAGTAGGTGAACAACATATTTTACAAAAATACTGTTCATTCAACAGTTTTTTAGTTACAAGTGATTTATTCAAAGCTGAACTAGAAACAGTAGCTAAACAACATACTTCACTAATATGCTACAAATGCAATCATTTTGGGGTTATAAGCAATTTACTTAAAGTAGGTACTAGTCCCAATTACTCATTTAGGTATAAACCTAGATCTGCAATAGCAGGAAAAATATTGAGGACATAAGAAACTGTGCTAAAAGTATTAAAGCAAAATACTCCACAGCTCCCCAGACCTGTTAATTCAAGTGTTGTGGTGATGAGTAATTTACTGATTTGCCAAAAAAATAAACTCAGTGGGGCACTTTAAGGGTCGAATGTCTGTAGGCTATAGATGACACATATTTCTATGAAATATGTCAATCATAAAGATATACAACTTTCTATTGATGAGAAAAAGCCTCAGAATGTGCAAACTCCTTGATGACCATCGAAGAAACGCCTGTGACGGCTATCTTGTTTTTCAAAATGAGGCCAAAAGTATTGTAACAAATGATTATCAATCATTGTTAGTTAATTAATTAATTAATGCATTTTTTGAAGGTTTTAAAATAAGTAAAGGTGTTCTACAAATGCTCTTAACCAAGCATATCACTGGCAAAGTGTGACAGTCTGTGAACTCTAGGTATGTAGAGATTTTGTGTGAGTGTGTGTTTTGTATGGGGATCCTGGGTTATCCCAAGGGAAGATGCTTTGTGTGTGTTTTTTTTTAAACTGTGAAATCTATTTATAAAACTGATGAAATGTGGATGTTGATGTCATAGTTCTCCCATTAATTGTCTAAGAGTATTAATGTTGTAATTGAGATTATTATCAAGTTAAATGTTGTCATAGCAAGTTGAGTATTTGTAAATTGTAATATCACTATATCTGTATAAGTTTACCCTTATGTAAGTGATACATTTTAATGTTTTATATTGGAGCTCCTACTAGGAGCCATTTCTGATTGGTTAGGGAGGATTCCATGATGTAATCCAGCAGACTAGGAAAGTATATAAGGGGGGTGACTAGGACCAGTTAATCCAGTCTGAAATTTGGATGCAGACTGAAAACTTCAAATCTTGGAGGAGGAACTGGAAACCAATCAAACTAATTATCAAACTAGGAGCCACACTAGGAGCCATACTAGGAGCTACACTAGGAGCCCATACTATATTGGTGACACTAGGAACCATACTAGGAGCCTCGTCCAAAAGCATACAGTACCCACTAGGAGCCTCTTTAGGGACCATAATAATAAGGTACTGATGAAGTTCTGGGAATCTTTTGCTTTTGGTATGGGGAACCTTCTCAGATACCCTTGTGGGAAAGGGGAAATAGCACCAATGGGACACGGGGGGGGGGGGGGGGGGGGGGGGCAGTGTTGTATATAATTATGTAGTAGTAGGCTCCCACAAAATGGAACAGGGAATTTTGGGGTAAGAGTTTCTTGTTGTTATACTTATTTAACTTCAGTTACTAGCAAGGTATTTTAGATTTCTGGGTAAATGTCAAATAATGGTACTAGATTAGGTGTTCTTGTGTATTTTGGTGGTGTACATACTTGTATTCATGCATTTCTTTATGACTAGATGACATGCAGTAATTTGGAGTGCTTTTACAGAAATGTGTAACTAGGCTACATGTTGTCTATATCTTTCTTACAATTACAATAACTTTATTACTTTAATATGGTTGGGTTATCTTTGCTTTACTAGAGATTATTAGATATCAGTTGATTTAATTATCATGTGTTTTTTATTAATCCTTTTTTGTGTGTTGTGCTGACTGTTTGCTGTGGTGCTGTGTTTTGTTTGTTTGCACGGTGTTGTGTTACATGATTTGTAAGAATCAATATTTGGTAATAATAACTAGCCTTTCTCAGACTCTTTTTTATATTCACTACCTGTCCATGTTACTTTTGACAAGCCAACATTAGTTGGATCTTCATTTGGAAAGGTTCTTACGATTGCATAATCTGTTGCTTAAGGTTAGGCTTAAATGGAGAATTTTGGAACATTTTAATCTGGAAAATGGACGTTGGCACCTAGGATAGGATGAGGAGCCTCACTATGGAAAACAGGACTTGGAGCCTCAGATGGAGTTTATTACTGGAAAACTGGAACTGGATTGTTGCTACAACAGCAGACAGAGCACTGGACATGGGATTTGTCTGCATGATGTGAAGGAGAATTTTGAGGGCCTGATCCCCTATAATCTTATTCAGATCACATCATGTGGACATAGTCCAAGACCAAGTATATTTACAAATTCATTAAATTTATGACATCAGATTTTAGCTTACGAACCCCTGAACATTTCTCCTGACACATAATTTTTTTTTCTGTTTGTCATAATCAATAACTAGCCATATATTGAGGACTATTTACTGAAAGTTAAACATATTCTCATTTGCAGACTAAGTATACCCAGCCCGCTACAATATCCCTAGGCAAGCTTTTTGTAATGATAAACATATCATGCAACCTTAAGAACTCGACCTATAATACCTTCTCATCTAGGGCCTCAAAATGTGCAAAAGTTCTTGCTGACCGTCAAAAAACACCCGTGGCGGCCATCTTGATTTTTAAAATGATGGAAGCTTCAAGTTCAAATATCTGTAGGCTATAGAGTATATATATTTATTAAAAATATCATCCATGAAGACATTCAACTTGCCATAGATGCGAAAGGCCTCAGAATGTATAAAACCGCTGGATGACAGCAGAAGAAACGCCCCTGGCGGACATCTTATTTTTCAAAATGAGACCAAAAATATTCCCATGCAAGATTTTGTAATGATGAACATAGCCTGCGAATTTTAGATCTCCACCTATAATACCTTTTGCTCTAGCAGGGGATGGTTATGGGATACCAATTTAATTGTAATTGTCAGATTGTTGTGATACGTATGTTTCTGTATTCGCTAAAAAAAAATAAAATTATTGAAAGCACAAGTTTGTTTATATTTTTCAAACCTTTTCACAGCTGTATCATTAGTTAGCATATTATATGGAATATTAATTTGCAATAAGTAACCTGGTTTCCCATGTTTATCATGCCCTTGATCTTCGTATTTCAGTCTCTTTTAATATGCCCATGTCAGACGGTGGTAAATTTTATTGGCAACTATCTGCAAATAATACATTCTTCAATGTTCTTGGTGATTTGCTTATTATTACCCCTTGGTATTCAGTCGTCTTCATTTTTCATGGCCTCACAGTGACGACCACCTGATGTTCAAAATTGTCACCAGCATAGACCGATTTTAAGTTCGCCATGACAATTCACCACAAAAGGTAGGATATTAACTGGCCTGATACTGTTGTGAACTGATGCATACAACTGTATTTCGAAAGGATTTAATCTTTCTAATCAGAGGCTAAAGTGTTTGTGCAACCCTCTCCCTAATATACTTTTCCTAAGGTGCAATTGCACCACTGATGTGCACTAGTGCAGTGCATTTTGGTGCACCTTTAAAAAGTGCTGAGGGGGAAAATGTGCTGGAGAGTGTTTGTGCTCAAATTCATGGTTTGTGCAAGTGGAAGAATATTCCGAGGTGATTCATATCACATTCAAACCCATTGCCTCCTAAACCCAGATATCAAACAGTTCCTCAACAGGAACTGGAATATCTACCCAAATTTGTCACATGTGAAAAAAGTGACATCATATACCTAGGTCTAATCACATGTAACAAAATGCAAGTGCAATAACTACTATGTGGGTGAAACAGGTCCTCCATTTAGGAAAAGCATGTATGAACACAGGTTGTCAGTGACATAACCTTGGGAAGGCAGAATAACCCCAGTCTCAAAACACTTCACTGAATTGGGTCATTATTATTGTACAAAAGACATGAAATTCTCTGTGCTGGAATGGTGTTCTCCTATAAATGCCACACACCTGACACCAATCATAGAAGAATAAGAAAGAGACTGTGGATGTGGAATATTCACACTTAGAACACACTTCGTTTCTTTTGTACATGTGATCCAGTCATACACCATCTACCATATATTAAGCCCTTGGGTGGATTTCTATACAGTTACTATATTTATGAATTAAGTTAAGCTCAACAGCTGTAAGCTTTCACACATTAAGCATTAAAATATAGAGATCGATCTCTAATTAAAAATTGGTGCCCCATTTCCTTACTGAGTGTAATTTATAAGTTAGCATCAGGAACCATAGCAGAATGGCTTAAGAAAACTCTGAATCATGTCATCTCAGAATGTCAAACTGGATTCATAAAGGGAAGGTATGTTAGTGACTACCCGACTGATCTATGATATCTTACATGCAACAGAGGATAAAAATATACCAGGATTGCTTATGTTAATAGATTTTGAGAAAGCATTTGATTTGCTTTTATGGAAATTTCTGTATAGGGTTCTTGAGTTTTTTGGATATAGCAAAAACTTTATACAGTGGATAAAACTTTTTAATACAGAAATAACTGCATACGTCGTGCAATGTGTTTTTTTGTCAAAACCAATACACATTAACAGAGGCTGTCGATAAGGTGCCCCAATTTCAGCATATCTGTATATTAATGGAGCTGAGATTCTAGCTAGACTTATTCAACTTAATCCAAACATAACTGGTCTAAAAATAAAAAAATATTCAATTTAAACTGACACAGTTTGCGGATGACACCACCCTAATACTAAACGGTAGCCAGTACACCTTACAATTGGCATTAAATACCCTTGAAATATATGGAAACTTATCAGGCTTAAAAATGAATAAGGAAAAAAACTAAAGTAATTTGGATAGGGCAAAAAAACCTTTCCAAAGACGAAATAAATGTTGCCACGGATTTAGACTGGTGATGTACCGACTTTACCTTATTAGGCATAGAATTTTCAAAAAATTAATCATGAATACCAGAGTGAAATTATAAAGACATGGAGCAACAGATATTTGACACCTCTGGGCAAGATTACGGTCATTAAAACTAATCTAATATCACAGTGTGTCCACCTATTATCTTCTTTACCAAGATCAGAATCATTTCTTAAAGCACTGAATACCATCTTGTACAAAATCTTATGGAATGGGAAGCCCGATAAAATAAGAAGATCCACTATAGCTTTAAGTTATATGCAGGGAGGTATGAAAATGATCAATAGTCACAATTTTGACAAGACGCTTAAAACAAACTGGATCAAAAGGCTAATTACTCAACCTAATTCATAATGGTACCGACTCATGTCTGTGATGTATGAAAATATTAGCCAATTTTTAAGTTTTGGAGATCAATGGTGCAGTAAAATATTTCCAAATATGCATAACCAAATTTGGCAAGATGTACTGAAAAACTGACAAACCCTAATCAAAATACAACAACCACAAAATGACTGTGAACTATTAAGAAACTGCATTTGGTACAATTCTCAAATCTCAAAAAATAGAATACTCTTTCCTCACTGGTACAAGAAAGGTATCTATTTGGTGGATGATATAATAAATTCAGATGGCAAGCTTATAAGTATTAGAGACTTAAATAAAAAATATAATATAAACGTGAATATTTTAAATTACTATAAAATGAAAGCTAAAATCAAACTTTTCATGTCAAAATATAGACTCTTAGGTAGTTCAACCTTAGGAAGGCCCACTTATCCTTTTCACTTAGATGTGCTTTTCAAATCCAAAAGTGGTTGTAGCCATTACTACAATATATTTAATAATGCAGAGGCTCAAAATGATAATCCACCTTGTGAGATAATATGGATAAATATTGTTAAAAAAGAAAATTTGGATATAACAATTAAGGAAAGATGGAAACGAATATATAAAATTTGTTTTTATTCGGTGTGTGACAACAATGTAATTTGGTTTCAATACCGTATACTGAATAACATTTTAGGAACAAAAAATTACCTAAAAAAGTAAAAATAAATATGAATAGTGCATGCTCTTTTTGTAGGATGCATGATGAAAATCTGGAGCACTTATTTTGCAAGTGTAGAGACGTAATGCAGTTGTGGGACAATATTCAACAATGGATTAATAACAAACTTGGAGTAAATCTAGTTCTAACAAATTTAATGAAAATACACGGCTATTTAATTAACGACCAGAATTTCTGGCCTTTAAATCTAATACTTATGATTACTCGGAAATATATTTTCTGGAGCGCAAAAAAAAGACTATAAACTAAATATTTTTTTTCCTTCAAAAGGAAATTAAAAAAAATTACATGGAACAAGAAACATTAAGCCTGATAAATTCTCAATCAGACCAATTAAAAAAACAGGAACTTTTGGGAACATATATTTGATGGAATTGACATGTAGAAACATTTGGATAAGATTATAACCAAATCTTAGAGCCAAAACTTCCATATATCCTTTTGTTATTAATGAATTAAATTATCACTCTTTGATAATTATAACCATTAACGATAATAAATCACACAAAATGTCTGTATATTAACATTTAATTTATTTTATATTTTGTTAACACAATGTTAAAAGAATTGTATTTATTTATCATGAGTCATGCTTCATATATGACATTTTTGTAAGACACCAAAGGGAGGTTGTCCACTCTCCCCACTCCCCTACCCCGGATGTCAAAAGTGGAATGGGAAAAAAGAGTGTATAAAAACAAGCATATATATGAAAAAATATAGAGACAATAATAATTCTAATTTAAGATCCTTTGCTACAAATTGATGAATATTTCAACATATCTGATGACCCATCTAAAACATAACAATTGTGATTATGTACTTTTAAATCGGTATTTAATACACTCACTGCTTAAAGTCAGTGCAATGATTTTGAAACGGCCAATGGTTTCAAAACTGCAAGCAACATATACAGTATCATGTTGTGTTTGACTTATTAACATTCGGGTAATGATGTGGTCTGTGGAGGTATACATAAATAAGGTGATTAGTGTGAGAATAAAGTGATTCTTAATTTCCAAACTCAGTTGCAGTCTAATCAATAAATCATTTGCTCTTAATCCCCATTGATTTGCTCTGTATGGCCCAGTATGGGGGGTATAACTTTTGGTGGGGTGTAAAATATCGTAGTCATATTTTACACCCCTCTAATCCCAATTGTTAGGGGTGTAAAATATGATTGCCATATAATACACCCCCTAAAATAAAATATGTAAAATATGTCAGTTCTGAACACTCGAAAAATTAGGATCGTGGTATACAGTCGCCCTTCATGATTGTGAAAAAGTTGGATAGGACACACAAGGATGTGGAACAATAATGAGTTACATACATAAAATAGCATCTGATTTGCCCATATCCCACAGCCCGGGGAAACACCATGAGGTGAAGAAGTGAAACAGTTCAAAGATCTAATCTAATCTAATGTGGACTTTTATAGCGCTTAATCTCCATCACTGATGGACTCTAAGGCGCATCTAAACATAAAGCAAGGCAGTTATCGTTAATCAAGGGACATAGCCAGGTCGTACCAAGGAGACACAGATGTGACGGGAGAGGCTATGGTGGGTAGGCTTTTGCAAACAGGTAAGTTTTAAGCTTCTTTCTGAAGGAGGCAACTGATGTTGCACTGCGAACATCTTGAGGGAGGTCATTCCAGATCTTAGGAGCATCAAAGGCAAAACTATGGCCAAAATGTTTGGCTGACTTAAAGACTGATGAATGGAAAGGAGGAACTGTAAGGTATTGACGATCTGGGTGACTATGCCTAGTACTATAGGGACAACTACTAAAAGACAAGAACGGTTCGAAGTAAGAAGGAGAACCACTATGCAAAAATTTATACACAAGTGTTGCGGTTTTGAAAATACAACGATACTTAACAGGCAACCAGTGGAGTTTCTGTAGAATGGGTGTAACATGAGCATACTTTCTATGATTTGTAACAATACGAGCAAGGGTGTTCTGAATACTTTGCAATTTGTGCTGATTGAAACCGGACAACCCTCTGAACAGAGAGTTACAATAGTCCAGACGACTACTAACCAAGGCATTTGCAGCAAGGACTGCCACTTTAGAAGTGAGATACCTTTCTAATTCTACGGAGGTCACGCATCTGAAGGAAGCACGCTTTGCAAGTCCTCTTGATATGCTCAGAGAATGAAAATCTGCATCAAACCACTCACCTAGATTTCTGACAGAATCAACCAGATGAAGAAGGCTACCAAGAATGCTGACAGGAAAGTGAGAGGAGATCTTCTGACGTTGAGCCTTGGAACCAAAGACAATAAACTCAGTTTTTTCAGGGTTGAGCTTCAATTTACTGAGAGACATCCACTCTTGAACATCACGAAGGCAGGCATTTAGTTTGGAGAGAGCCAAAGAAGCATTCTTGTGGGAGAGATGGATGTATAACTGAGTGTCATCCGCATAAAAATGGAATTTAATATGCGGGTGGAGGCGAATAATTTTACTGAGTGGTGTTGTATAGAGTGAAAACAGTAACGGACCAAAAGATCATGAGATTTTCAGAGCAAATAATTTTAAGAAAGAGAAGATATATCTAAATCTACTGCTTTGCAGGTGCAATATCTTCCCCGAAGAGGAACTCAGTGCGCAAACTAATCATCTATAATATCCGAGTCATAGTGGGGGGACGTGTCCAGGTCTGTATTCCAATGGTTGTGGGTGTGAACGTGGGGAAGAAAGCTAGGTCGGAAAAGCAGATTTGAAAAGGTGGGTTTTCAGGTGCTTCCTGAAGGATGTGACAGATGGACTGGTTCTTACATGGACAGGAAGTGAGTTCCAGAAAACAGGTACATGATGGCTGAAAGATTTGGTAAGATACTTATGAGACTTATGTATTTTAGAGTCAAAAGAAGGAACTTGAAGGAATTTGTATTTTGGACTGCTACGTCTGGTGTTCCTTGATGAGGTATATGGATGAAGTTTATCCTTGAGGTACACAGGTTGACCATACTTAAGGACCTTATATGTGATCAACCCAATTTTGAAAAGAACCCTGTATTTGACTGGTAGCCAATGTAGTTTTTCCAGATTTGGAGTTGCATGAGTATACCTCGAGGATCTAGTGACTACTCGACAGAGGGAGTTCTGAACACCCTGCAACCTCTTGAGCTCAGAAAGAGTGAGTGAGGCAAAGATGGAATTACAGTAGTCAATTCGGCTACTGATGAGAGTATTTGCAAGGAGTATTGCTGTGTTAAGGTCAAGGAGATGGCGAATCCTATATAAATCTTTTATATGGAACCGAGTAGACTTAATGACTTGGGAAATGTGATCTGTGAGGGTCAGGTTGGGGTCGAACACCACTCCTAGGTTTTTGACATTTGAGGCAGGTGCAACTTTATTCCCGAGAATATCAGTGGGAAAAAGCGAATGAAGTTGTTTACGACTGTATTTTGAACCAATAAGGATGAATTCTGTTTTGTCTGGGTTTAATTTGAGTTTATTTGCATCCATGAAATTTTGTATATCATTTAGGCAGTCCGTTAGAGCTGTCATTGACTGACTGAAATTTGATGGTGAAAGAGTAATGTATAACTGAGTGTCATCTGCATAAAAGTGGTGTTTGATACCCCTATGAGATTGAATAATTGAACTGAGTGGATTTGTGTACATGGAAAACAGGAGTGGCCCCAGGACAGAGCCTTGCGGGACACCAAATTTCAAATCCATGGGATGTGACAGTACAGAGCCTAACTTGACTGATTGAGTCCTGTCCGACAAGTAAGACTTGAACCAACTCAGAGCCAGTCCATTGATGCCATAGCATTCATGTAATCTATGGAACAGGATCGAGTGGTCAATCGTGTCGAAAGCTGCAGAGAGATCAAGGAGGGTTAGGGCTGTTGTACTGCCTTCAGACATATTGAGGAAAAGATCATCCTGTATATTTAGGAGGGCACTTTCCGTAGAATGGAACCTTCTATAGGCAGATTGGAAACCAGTCAAAAGACAGGACTCGTCCAGGTGAGACAGGAGTTGGGATGACACCACTCTCTCTAAGATCTTTGAAACAAAGTTTAAATTAGAGACAGGCCTATAGTTTTTAAGGACTTCTCTATCAAGGGTTGATTTTTTTAGGAGTGGAGTTACATTGGCCTGTTTGAAAAATTTAGGGTAGCTTGCTTCACGGAGTGATGCATTAATTACTGATGTGATAGGGGTGATGAGGATATCTAAAAACTCAATTACAAGAAATGTTGGCCAAGGATCAAGCGAGCAAGATTTGCTAGGGGAGTTTTTGATGATTTTAGCTACCTGATCTTCTGAAACAGAGGAAAAAGCTGAGAAAACAGGAGGTGTGAGAGCACAGTCAGTGTATTGAGGGGGATTAGAGTTGGCGAAGGATTGACGAATGTTTGTGATTTTTTCTGTGAAAAATTCAACAAATTTGTTAGCTAAAAGTTGAGGAGAATTTACTGAGGGAAGTACCTTTGCAGCAGATCTGTGGAGTACGTCGTTTAAAGTTTGCCAAAGTTTCTGAGGTTGTCATGAATTCTGGATTTGAGGAAGTCAGATTTCGCTTTCATGCAGATTTTATTATACATATGAACCTTTTTGATATATTGTGATCTGTTGAAACTGGATTTGTTTTTGCGCCAAAGGCGTTCAAAGAGATGTTTTGTTTCTTTTGCCGCAATAACACTGTCATTTACCCACCCAGGGATATATTTGGACCTGACGTGTTTAGTGATGGAAGGAGCATGTTTGTCAATGAGAGTTGTTAGAGTGGAGTGGTACTGTGAGTACAAGACATCAGAATTATTTCTCGGATCAACAATAAGTTCAGATGAGAGAAGATCCTTTCTCATGGCTTCCATATTGATTTTATGGTATTTTCTGAAAGTGACGGTGTCTCCAGAGATTCGTCTTTGGGGGGATGATATTGACCTTGAATGTTATGGAGAAGTGATCGGAGAAGGCCTCGGTGGCATGGACGTGTGAAATGTTGTCGTTTCTAGATTTGGTGAGAACTAAGTCAATGGTGTGTCCGAGGATGTGGGTAGGAAAATTTACCTTTTGAAGGAGGTCAAAGGACCCTAAAAGAGCACGAAATTTTTTTGAATTTGTGTCCATGTGAATGTTAAAGTCACTGATGATTACCAAATTGTCTGTAGTAGGGTAGATATTTTCGAGAAGTGCATTAAACTGTTCATAGAAGGATGCAGGGCTGGTTGATGGGGGTTTGTATATATTAAGAAAAAGGCAGGATTCGTTTTGTAAGGAGATTTTAATAAGGAGGTTTTCAAAAGAGGAATAAGTATCTGTAGGTATGCGGCTGGTTTGCAGTTCATTTTTCACCAGGAAAGCTACTCCGCCACCCCGTCGTGACTCCCTTGGTCGGTGAAAAAGGGTATGACCCTGTGGGGAGATATCGCTGAGATACGCCTGTGAAACGTCTGGGCGAATCCAGGTTTCTGACATGGCAAACACATCTGTATTATTGTCCAAGATAAACTTTTGTATGGATGAGTATTTGTTTGAGAGGGATCTAACATTGGCAAAAGAGAAATTTATGCAATCAGGAGGACCAGGGTTTGGATTAATGTCACCAGCTAGTAGTAGAAGTGTAAGGAGGCTGAGAGGTGGAAGTTTCGATGGAATACGGACGTTCTTTTTGAACAAAAAATGTAGGCAGGAGGCGGTTGGTGTACGTTGAGTTTGAAAGAAACTGACAACTGGGTGACAGACAATCTGAGTGCTGCCATAGTGGCGAAAAACAGATATGGCAGGCAAGAAAAACAACAGAAATTGTAAAAATAACATCATATGTAGGAATTAGTACTTTATAAGTTGTTTTAAGTAGGAAAATAGAATGGGGAAGTGTTTAAAATTAAAAGGAAATGTGTAAGCAGGTAGTATATTATTGGGCAGATAACTGGGGAATGTGGGCGAAATTAGGGGATTGTAGTGATATTTAAGTAAAATGTCTGGATAGAAAAGATTTGGTTGAAAAATTAAAAGTATATGACGAAAAATTAACTGTTATTAGGGAATGATAATAGTTTGGAGAGGCAGATTGTTGTATTAATGGTGAGGTTTACAATGAGAAATGGTTTATTTTCAAAAACGCTACTTCCCTCGACGGACACACGCCACACTGTTATATGTGAAAAACAGCATTAAAACAAGACAATCCAATAACAAGATGACAGCACAAATCAATAAACTAAAATTATGAAGCTGTAAAGTGTATTAATTGAAGTATAGTTGTCAATGGAAATAGTACACTTTGACAGAGCCGAGGTTAAAGGTCACACCATGATTTAGCATACCTACATTCCCCAGCTTCCTGCACCTTACAGTTTCAGATATATGGCCAAGACCAGATTTAAAAAGTAATGGTCACTACAGCAAGGTCAAATCAAGGTCATACACCATGATGTTGCAGACCTACAACCC
The DNA here is from genome assembly GCA_964017235.1 of Sabellastarte sp. h YS-2021. Classification (NCBI taxonomy): domain Eukaryota; kingdom Metazoa; phylum Annelida; class Polychaeta; order Sabellida; family Sabellidae; genus Sabellastarte; species Sabellastarte sp. h YS-2021. The sequence continues at coordinate 148,792,857 of OZ024928.1, forward strand.
TCAACCAATATCCCCACCAAGTATCACCTTCTTTCACCTTTCAGTTTCAAAGATATAGCCCGGAAAAGGTACAGAAGGTCAAAGTCAGTACAGCAAGGTCAAAGGTCAAATCAGGCTTATATTTAGGCACAAACAGGTCTCACATCGACTCAAGTGATCTTAGTGACACCTTCTAGTCAGCTTACAAAGTTGGTCACTCCATGGAAATTGACCTGTTGTGTCTTCAGAATGAGACACACATGTCGTTGACTAAGCGTATGCCTTCAGCATTGGTCCTCCTTGACCTGTCAGCCTCTTTCAACACCATTGACCACAGCACACTCCTTGCCTGTCTGTCAACATGGTTTGGCTTCACTAGAACTGTCAAAGGTCAAAGTTGGTGTTTTACGTCCCGTTCAACAGCCAGGGTCATATTGGGACAGGTCCTCAGAATTGCCACTTGTGGGACTCGAACCCACAGAGGTGACAGCCTATGATTAGATGCCAAACTTGCTAACCACTAGGCCACTGAGGACCTCCACTAGAACTGTCATAAAGTGGTTAACAAAATATCTCGTGAATTGCTTTCAATCAATCAAAATTGGATCAGTAATATCTCACACATTTAAATTAAATTTCGGGGTTCCCCTGGGTTCTGTTCTTGGTGATTCTTCGTGATTTTTATCACATCCAACATTTTCTTTAATATGCTATCTCAATCATAGTTGCAAATGCATTGGTCAGTAGTCGTCTGGATTATTGTAATTCTCTGCTTCATAGTTTGTCTATCAAGAACATCACAAGTGTCCAGAATATACAAAATTGTTTGGCACGCTTTGTTTCTGGTGCTTCCAGATTTACTCATATCACTCCGACCTTAAAGTCTCTTCACTGACTTCCTGTTAAGCTACGAATCCTCCTCAAAATCCTAGTAATCATAAACAAGTACCTAACCACTGGCAAGCCAAAATATTTTGTTCCGTGTTTGTCTTTGTATACATCTGTTGTTAAAACAAGACAAAGCTATCCAGAAAAGATGTTTCTCAAGTTTCCTTTTTACAGCTCCTCAGTTCATAAATCTAAAGTTCATTTCAATAAGTGATTTTCATATGATGCTCCGAAACACTGGAATGAGTTGCCAATGGAAATTCGAACTGATCCTGCACTTTCATGTTTCAAAAAGCAATTTAAAACCATCTGTTTCAGAAGTTTTTCCCTTCCTAGATCCTCTACCTACTGAACATCAATGGTCCCCTTTGTGATGACTTGATAATGTTTTACGAATTATTGATTTGTGAATTTCAATTTGCATGGTGTGCCTTAGAATCCACTAGTTCAGGGATTAAGCACATGGATACCTGATACCATTTTGGATACTTACACCCCCTACCATAACACTACCAAGTATCAACTTCCTACACCTTACGGTTTCCGAGATATAGCCCAGACAAGATTTTAAAAATCAAGGTCACTACAGCAAGGTCAAAGGTCAAGTCACGGTCACACTATGATGTTGACCACCTATGCCCCTTCCCCCAAGCCAATGTTCCTACCAAGTATCAACTTCTGAGATACAGCCTGGACAACTTTTTCCCGCCTGCCCACCCATCCGGACACCATGAGTGAAAACAATACCTTAACAGCCCTTAAAGGCTATGGGGTAAAACCCCTTCATTTGACTCACTTTATTTCATGAAAACCTTTTTGTTAATTGGAGCATGTGCGTTTCTGAATTAGTCAAATGGAGAGTTTACATGGCTGTTCCACAATCAAGGACTGCTTGATAGTGGGCCCCCAGGTATCCTTGGGTGGCATTTTCTTAGATTTTCAAATATATTTCAAAAGACACTCCTCAAAAAAGCTAAAATTACTCCTGGTGACAGGCTGGGCCGCCAGAATTGATGCCGGATAAGTGTGAGCAGCAGGTGGCATTTTACAGAATCAGGACAGATTCTTAACATTTTCTAGATCTGATTTCTTTTTTATCCCAATTTTAACCCAAGAAATACCCAATATGATACCAGATCTATGTCAATTTGCAAGATAATCCTTGTGGAAGTACAAGGACGATCTGGGACAATAATCATCAGGATTGCTCCTGGACTATCTTGACAGTGGAACTCTGTTTGCTATTAGTTGTGTATGTTCAGGCAAACCACATTTTGATGGAAGGTGGCATTTGTTGTGCTATAGGCCGTGCAGAAAGCTGCTTCAGGGTTCTGTGTGTGCATGATGGATGGAAGTATGAAACAGAGTGTTGACGTAAGGAGATGAAAGGCTTATTACCAAGATTAAATACCAGCCTTCCTCACACTCAAATTTAATCCATTTTTTTAATGCCGAATACATGTCAACTTTGGTAAAGCGGGAGTAATCAGCTCATATACACTAGTATCTGACATCTTTTTATTTTATGTTGAAGCTAACACAACAGCTGCCATATTGTCAAGGATCTATCTATAAATGTATGCTTTACAGGTGCTTTGAGATTAATGTAGTTTTTATTTAATAATTATTCAATAAGTATGTTCTTTTATTTTATCAGCCACTACAAAGGGACCTCGATAGCGTAGTGGTTATCAAACTTGACAAATGATTACATGGCTCGCATCTCTGTGTTCTTCAAATGTTTAAAGCCAGCCTCTCCTCTCTGTGTTCACATCTCTCATTTCTGTATGGGCATGTATCTGACCAAACTTTCAGGGCCATGGTGGCAGAGTGGTAACACTCTCGCCTCCCACCTCTGAGGCTGGGGTTTGGTTCCCGGCATGGCCTCAAGTGGGAAAGCTGGTAGTTGCTTGCTGTTGGTCAGCAGTTTACAGTACAGAACCCTAACTGTATGTACTGGTTTCCTCTGCCTTTCCAACTACCGGTCATGATATGACCTGTACCGTGTTGAAAGCGGCGTAAAACCCCAAATAAATAAAATAAAACTGACCAAACTTTCATCCCCGTATTGCCATGAGTCAGGCCAGCCTCTCATCTCAGTGTTCAGTTGTTTAAAGCAAGCCTCTTATCTCTGTGTTTACACGTTCTAAGCCAGTCTCTCATCTCTTTCTTCATCTCTGTGAAGCTCATCTCCATATTCACATGTTTAAACCCAGCCCTAACCTCTATCTTCGCATATTTAAAGCCCACCTCTTGTGTTCACATGTTTAAAGCACAGCTTTTGTTTCTGTGCACATGTTTAAACCCAGCCTGTCATCTATATGTTTACATGTTTAAAGCCAGCCTCTCATCTCTGCATTTACATGTTTAAAGCCACCCTCTCCGCTCAGTGTGTTTGCATCTTTAAAGATAACCTTTCATCCCTGTGTTTGATTCTTGACGTTTACACTAAATTAATCACAGTGAGCCTCAGTAAGGCTGCTTTACGACAACTTGCCGGCTTGGCACTGGATTTACCTAATCGTATAGTATCGTTTACCAGTTTATATATTTCAATTTATTTTCTTGGCGTTAGTGGGTAATTATGATTACCTCATTACTACATAGCACCAAACTTCACTGTAAAACTAAATCAATTCAAGCCACCCAAAATTGAACAAAATGGCTTAAATATGAAAAATAAACTCAGCTTTAATTGTCAATACTGTTTTCGTAAGGTGTATACTAAAAGCCAAACACCCCAAGACCCAATTTACTGCTGTTCAAGGAGAAGGAAAACTCATGCCGGGAAAAGTCAATGATTTGAGTTGTTTTATTGCTTGTCATAATTCTGAATGATATATGGTGTGTACATACTGGGGGAATATAACTGATTTGATTCCTGTACCGCACTGACTCCTTAGCCCTGTTAGTTAAGCTTTCTCAGGCACAAAAGTTATTTAATGATAAATCTGACTAACTTTCTGAATGAGTACGTAACGATGTCTAGATATGTGTATACTGTACTCTATATGTTGTAGCCAAGCTTGAGATCAGTGCAAGCCCAACTTAGGATATTAAGTTTGGCTGCCGGTCTTAAGATGGACTGGCCAATGTAAAGACAGGCTAGGTCAGACTTTCTACAAACCTATTTATCTTCAACACTTAACAATGACCATTTTTAAGTATCTTTCATCTTGCAAAATTTAGGTACAGCAACTTTATTAGCAATTTAAATCTAAACCTTACCTGGATGATATTGAATAATTGACCAAATATAATTTTTCTCAAGGAAGGGGCGTCTGGTAAGAATAGATTGATAAAACTTGATAGTAATTTGGATACAAATGTACATATATTAATAGATGTGTCAATTGATACGTAGAATTGTAGAATAAGGGCTCACACTTGAAACGTCCATCACATTAATATAGATAGAAGTGTTTAATGTGACTCAAATCTCGCCATAATTACTTTAATAAAAACACATTGCGTAAACAATCGCAGGTGGGCAGAATTGAAAGTGATTACATCATCATCAAATTGGTAGACTTTTGATCATGTTATGTTTTGATAGATGAACAGCGGTGGGTACATTTTGTGGTGCCAACAATCCCTTGAAGAAACTGTGCAGAGACAAGCCACCATTAGTCATCTTGAAAATTGCACATTAGAAAAACAACAACAAATGTATTCATTTTACGCCATCCTTACAAAAATAACTTGCACTGAAAGGTCGCCGTATTCATAAATTACTCATAATAACAGTGTACCTGTTGCAGTCATTTTGTTCTTGCTAAATGTTTTGGTGTTTATATATCAATAATATACCATTGCTAGCCTTTCTGATAGAATATTATCAAATTTACTTTTGTTCCGTGTGCGTAAAACAAGTACAAACGTCTCACGAAAAAGTTGTTCAGGTCATAACTTGGGTCTGTAATACTGAAAAAAAGCACATACTAGTTGCAATAAACAACATCTTTCCCTTGTCCTGAGGGGGCTACACAATTCGAACCCATGACCTGGAGGACTGGAGGCGAGTCTGTTAAAACTATATTGCCGACCTCTTCATTTAACTTTGCGCAGAAAATGTGAAGTTACAGCATTAATCCCTTGATGGGCAGATCACAGTTGCTTATAGTTGGCAACTGAATTTGATGCCACGTGAAGAGATTATTCTTCCAATTGTACTGTTGGATAAATTGATTAAATAAAAGGAATATGTTTGTAAACTGTTCCCAGTTTTACTGTGTTTTTCACATTGTTTACGTCAGGTACTTCACATTTCTTCCTAGAATTGGGTTTTATGTGTGAAATCTGGTCTGGATTGTGAGAATCAGAGCCATAGACACCTGAATTTGGACAGCTAAATCAAGCAATATGGGACTTAATACAGTTTATATCACGACCTCATGCGTAACAATTAAGTGTGACATTGATGCATGGATGGTGTGAAGAAAACAAGTAAACCCTTCAAATACTGCTCCACTGAAATTGCACTGCTTTGAAAGAACTCTTGATATGCATTTTCTTAGCTACCCAGTAACACTCCAATACACCGCAGAGACCGGATCATGTTTTAAGCCGATGTATGTTTGTCAATCTGTCGGTTTAAAATACTGAGTTAGTCCAAGTCACAGCAAGTGCTTTGGGGTGGAGGAAAACAATACATCCTCAGTGGTTCTGAATATACACTGCAAACTACTGGGCATCAGTAAGCATATACCCACTTTCAAAATGATGTTCAGCCGCCAGATTCAAACTTCCAATCTCAGGGGTGAGAGATCAGTTGGCTACCGAATCCCTTGTATGCATGCAAAATACAGGGAAACATTGAAAGGTTTTTCATGAAATTGTAGCAATTGGAAGCATCACACACCAGTTTTTGTTTTGAAGCTTTCATTAGCTGAGTTGGAGGGGTGGGGGTGGGGGGGCATCCTGGCTAACACACTTGCACATACCCTTTACATCTTGGGTTCAATTACCTGTCCAAACCAAGTGGGAAATTTGATATAGTTGCTTGGTGGTGATCAGAGCATTGCTCCGCCACCTTTACTACCAATTTCTCAAATAACTTATATAATGTGTTCAAAGTGATATTAAGTCGCAAATAATCAATTAGTCATAAGGTGAGACAACTGCATTACGGCAAACATGCTGCTCGCCACTAACTGTTGTCACACTGTACAGTAGTTTAACTTAATGTAGTGGATTTGGAATATGGCAGCATGATAAATGTGGAAAGTTAAATTCTCTTACCAGTGAATCTATTGACATGAAGTAATCAGCTACTGTTTTAGGGTCTCTCAATTTCCATTCCCGAACTCTTGGTTTGCCACTTAATTTTAGAAGGAGAGTAGTTCGACTGGATTAAATTATTTTGCTGAATCTCTTCTGTACTTCATATAAATAGATAAGAACCTTGGACTGAATTTAGTGGGATCTTAGAATTACTTGGCACTTGTATTTATACAAGGCACATTATCAAATATTTCTCAAAAATACCCACTCTATGTTGCGCTTATATGTCACTTTATCCATTATAAAGAAATAAGTGTGTGGTTTAATAACTCAAATAAAAGTCAAATTGTGATAAGCCAACACAAATTTTTAAACTTAAATTAGTATTAATTTATTGTAGCATGTAAATTATCAGATATATTCAGTAATAACTATAATCTTCTACTACTACTGCATACAAATTTGATTTTTAATCCAGAGTGATATTTAAAACATCATTTCTCTTAGTCCAGCAATTTTCAACATACTTAGTCAGAAACCTTGTTTCATGTGTCATTAATTTGATGAATTGTTCATTTGAAGCTGATGATTTAAAATTAGGAATGTAGTTACATAAAATATGTCTTTCAATCTGATATAAGGGGCACTGACACAAACGGTTACATTCATTTTGAATCAAATCAATACCACAAAGGGGTGGGTTTTGTGGTGCAATTGCTCGCTGTTCAGAATCCAAGTGGAAAAAATCATCTTGTAGTGGATTTGAAGCTACAACCTTAAAGTCAGTAGTCCATAACTATACTAACAATTCAGAATAATAATTTAAATTAGAGAGACATAAACTCATCTGGATCCAGTAGAAAGAATTAATGGGGATTACCTTCAGTAACTGTGGTTCAGCTGTTCCACATGGTAGACAGTGGATAAGTATTAGGAATACTCCTGTATAAAAGACCACAGGCCACCTAAGTCTCATAGTATGTCCACTCACAGTTCTTACACATTTAACCCAAGGGTCTTCACAATCTATAGTTTTGATCACAAAGAGTCCTGCCATAATCTTATTGGTTACTTAACTCCAGATAACACTGTGGTTTTGTTTTCTGACACAGTGACCTAATTAATTTTCTATTGTGATAGGTCAAGTTAGTTCATTTATTACACTGTTTTCCCAATTTATTTCTGTCTTTTATTTTGGCTTTGTTTTTCTTTGAATTGTTTTTTCAACCCCATGAAGTATATCACCCTTCATATGAGTAAAATGTGATCCATTATGTGTTTTATTCCAAGCCTCCGCAAGTGACAGAGAAGTTGATAAATCCATTGTGATTGATACATATGCCAGCAAATATCATTTATCAAGCCACCAAAGCACCAAAAAACAATCATCCCCCACATATATTCCAAGTGAAATCATTTGTCTAACATCCTGCTTTGGGTTAAATCAAATCACATTTTTTTAGTATCCACAAAAAAAATGCTGTCCAAATGAGTTGTTCATAAGATTTGTGAAGGATTTAATAGATTATAATGACACAATAAACCGGTGTATGCTTTTCATCAAATGGTTTCTGAAAAAAAATGCTACAATGCACAGACTGATTATCCTTTTTAAAGTTTATAAGAATGCACTAGATATAAGCCATAAGCAAAAACTTGCAAGGGTCTTGGTTCCAATAAGACTGTTGGTGGACCATTGAGCTTCCGACTTTTTATATACATTAGAAAGATCTAGCCTAGACAAGGCTGACTTATAATAGAAACCTTTAAAATATATTTCATTTGGAATAGAAAACTATTATGAAATAATTTATATTAACTGCATTTTTATTCACCCGTGTGCTATTAGTATTAAAATAATGTTATATTGTGTATGATACCTGTGAACTGAAAGCTTTTATTCATGTAGTTTGTAACATGTACTCAAAGGGTTGATTTGTTAGCCCCATAGAGGCCCATAATCATTTGTAATAATAATAATAATAATTATTATTATTAGTAGTAGTAGTAGTAGCAGCATTATTATTCTCTAAAACAAAGTGATGTACTTTGCATTGTTAACACTTTTTTCCACCACTAAGTATATTGCAATTTAAAGTGACCATGGTGCCATCATGCACTGGTTTCTTGTAGCCAATTTATCTCTAAAGCAAGCAGAGAACCTCTAGGATGTGAACCCATGACCTTCTGATTTTTGCTAAAAAGTCACTAACACTGACTTTGGGCTGACCTTGACACGAATATTTATTTCCTGAATCCCATCTAGATTTGCCATTGACACACCATTATTTACCATAATATTTCTATTTTACTATTTTAGTGATAACATTATGACACTAAAAATATGTCCAAATATGTTATTGTCCGTTACCAATTTATCTTGTTAATATTAACACACAAAAATAAATTACACGCCTGAAGAATAAAAATTATAAACATATATATAGAACAGCAGCTACATGCAAGCGATACAACTCATATACACAGGTTGAACGATTGGCATCACTCCTCTGGATAGGTCAAATAGAATGTCTATTAGGCTGAGCAGGTTGGACAGGTTACATACACTGGCAGAATAGGATGTATTACTCATTGAACAGATTGCTTCACTCAAAAACTCAGGATAAATCGATCAGAATTACTCATATATACAGCTTGAACAGTCTGTCTCATTCATACGCATAGAATGAACAGATCGTCTTACTCATATGCACAGACTGGTCAAGGAGCCTCACTTTTGTACAAAAAAAGGTTGTCTTACTCCTATACATAATCCAAAAAGATTCTCTCGTCCATACACATTGTTTGAACAGACTCTATCACTCATATACACACGCTAAACAGGTTGTTTACTCATATGGACAAGCCAAAAAAAAAACCTGCCTCACTCATCTACATGCACTGTAACTCATATGTACAGGGTAAACAGATTAACTCGCTCATATACATACGATGAACATATCGCCCAACTCATACACACAGACTAAACAGAGTGTATCATTCATATACATAGAATGAACTGATTGTTTCACCCACTTATATTATGTGAACATATTGCCAAAGTAATATCCACAGGTTAAACATTCCACTGCCGCAGCAGTTATTTCCCACCTTAAAATCAGTAATAATGGAGAACTAAAGGCGATATAATTAGGCCTTTGTAGTAAGATAACCCAACTTGACATTGAAGAAGGGATCAAAGGTAAAAGTCAGTATTTGGAAAAGAGTCTCAGGCCATGACATTCTTTCAGTTGTTTTCACATTTGGAACCCCTAGTAGCAATCATAAGGGAAGCATAAGGCCTATTAATAAGAAAATCTGATTTAACATTAAACATGTGATATGACAGCCATTTTGTTTTCGAAACTAGGCCAAATTATTATCAGGCTAACTTTCCTAGCCATATATCTTTTGTGCAAATTTGGCTGCAATATTTCAAGTTTTAGAGCATCTTAAGGATTTTGAAATAATTGGCTATGGCAGCCATTTTGTTTTTCAAAATAAGGCCAAAATTTTTCTCAGGCAAAATATTTGCAGGCAATGACTTTTCATTCTCTGTTTTTACATTCTGAAGCCATAGCACCAATAATAAGGGAGAAATAAGGACATTTTAGTGTGATGACCCCATTTAACCTTGAAGCAGGGGTCAAAGGTCAAATTCAACACCTACAAGTTGTTTTTACATTCTGAACCTCTAGGATCAATATTATCGGAGATATAAGGCCTTTTTAATAGGATAACCCTGTTTAACATTAAACATGTGATATGGTGGCCATTTTGTTTTTTGAACTAGGCCAAAATTACTATCAGGGTAGCTTTTCTAGCCATATAGCTTTTGTGCAAATTTGATGAAGCTAGCTGGAATATTTCAAGATTTAGAGCCCCTTTATGATTTTCAAACAATTAGCCATGGCGACCATTTTGTTTTTTAAAATGAGGCCAAAGTTTTGCAGAGACAGATTTTCATAGCCATACACATTCCCTGCGAATTTGGCGAAGATATCTTTATAAATGAATGATATATTAAGGTTTATGTAAAAATGTGACAAACGGACTCACGCACGCACGTACGGAAGGCGTTTTATAATCTCCCGACCACGGCCTTCGGCCGCAGGCGGGAGATAACAAAGTGCCTCAGTCATATACATAGGCTGAACAGATTGCCACACTCATATACATAGGACCCACAAATGGCAATGCTGAGGGCCTGTCCTAATATGACCCATGCTCTTGAATAGGGTATAAAAAATCCTGACTTTAACTTCATATTACATTAGTTAAACATATATCCGATATATATGGAGGTTTAATAGATTTAATGATCAATATGTATCGTATAAAGAGAGCCAAACAAGGCTAATAAGGCTATTTGGGCATTGTGATAAAAATAAATATTCTCTTCTACTTGTGCTTAGGATGCAGGTCAGACAGGAACCAGTCTAAATATTCAATCCTGGGAGTGTAATAAAACTCCCTTAATCTGCCTCCCTTGTGAGGACTAATGGGGGATAAGAGGGCAAAGAGAAAGTTACAGGTTCAATAGTGTTTATCCAAGACCATCGGTTAAAAAGAACATATGTGTTTTTCATGAAATCCAGATTGAAAAGGAGTTCACAATATTAGCATCTTTTATCATCCACGTGTGTTTAATACGTCACAACATAAATGAGTTGACTATTTACTTTAATACATTTACTTTAATACTTTAGCGCGTTTTCACAGGAGCTTTGTTTCAGGGGTTTACTGTAATAAGGATTTAATGGGCATATTGGAATCCCTTAACAGCGATAAGGAGGATATTTATGTTGCTTCATTTTTGTTCCTTGTCTCATAGAAATACTTGGAGAAAGAAAATCTTTAAAAAAAACTGGTCACAAAAATAGTCTTTCAGAAATAACAAACACTTTGGCAGAATGAAAGAGGAAATACATAATATGATAAAGTCGTAACATAAGCTATTTGTTAAAATCTTACTGGTAATATCTCTTTACCTGATGGGCGTAAAGACAAAGTGTTTGATAAGATTACAAGACTCCTCGATTCATTTTAGGTTTGTAGTTGTAGTTTAGTTGAAATACCATAAAATGCATAAATTTACTTATATTACTCATTAGATTGATACTATCTATTCAGAATTGTGTAATCATAGTTTAAACTTCAAATTATTTAACCATGTCTGCGTATAATTTGTTTACAACTTTTTAAAGGAATAAATGTAACAAAAAAATGCAGTCTAACATTACATTAATGGTTGTTGAATAACTGATCAAATTTGAAGTTGGTTGGAGCACTCTTAGGATGGTCATCTTGCAGTTACGTGGTGTCCTCTTTTCTAACTTTTGAGTACTCTCTTTGTTTACACACCTGCCTAATATATTCTATATACATAGAGTATTTTTTATAAAGATTTCTACTAAACTACCGCCATCCCTAGGTCTGTTTCTCAACGTTATTTTGGCTTGTTAGACTTTTATGTTTAAAACACTGTTATAAATGTTGGGTACATACAAATATAGTTGTCATAATGTTTGCATTTTAAAACTGATGTTTAGAACTTAATAACACCAAATATGTGATCAGTAGTTTAAGTTTATGTGAAAAACCGTACATGACAAGTTCTCGCTAGGTGGATATGTACTGTGTGTTGGAGGGCTCTTCTAGTTTAATGAAGCATGCAGGGTGGTTTTATGCTGATGACCCAGAGGTCTGGTGTGTGTAATAGAGGGGGTTAACTACTTGCATGCTCCATATAACCTATTTTTCTGTCTTGCTTTGTGACACCCCCCGTAAATGTGTGTGTGTTTATCTGACACACAAAGCATTTACATATAGATATATCTGTAATTACTCCAATTCTTCGCAGTAACTTGAGCAGCTAACAATTTGTTTGAAATTCCTGTTTGAACCAATTGTTGACATTTTATTGTTTACCCTATACAATTTAACTCCAGCTTAGTCTTGCCAAGGACGCATTTATTAAAAAAATATTAACTCCAATATAAAAGCTATCAGTATTATAAATTACCAAGAATTTCCTACAACAGTGAAATTGCTATTTTCTAGGAACCAAGCGATAGGAATCAGAAAGGACTCTTCATAACGTCTGATAGTCTTTGTTTTTGGCAGTCAGCCGAGACTTTTCCTGATTGGCAGACTTATCATGTTCTATGATTTTAACTCTCTGACATCTACTTTCACCCCTTTCATTCTGCCTATGAAACAGGATTTTTTTCCAGAAATGCTTTGCTTCTATCTGACCATTGATGTGTTATTTTTGATCTTCAGTCTTTCTTATACCCAGAAGGTGATCTGGATCCCCCACAAAGTTATTTTGCAATCTGGCTGGGCTGCCAATTACATCACATAATTGGCAGAAGTAATTAAATGTTAACAGGGTAAATAGAAATTATGATACAGAAAAACAAAATTACAATGAAGGACAAAAATCTACACTTGGAACTACATATGATAATATGTATATAAAATAATATACAAATATAAATTGAAGTTTATTCATATATAGATATACCTCATATATATATCTTTGCATATAGCTATCACCTAATGAATTCTGTAATCATTTATAAGAATACAACTATCATTTACCATCTCTCCCTTCAGTCCTCTCAAAAGACTAAAGAGATTTGAACACCTGGCGGGTGCGTTTCCCCTTATATACACAATACACGGACTGATTGTTGATTTAGAACTTAAACTAAATGGTGTTATGAACAGATTTACAATCTAAGGGAGGGAAAGGAGTCAGATTAAAGCTAATTGATGCAGCCCATTGAATCACTTATACGTTTAATGTATCCATGTTGCCAACCCTCTGTACATTGTATTTTAGTTTGACCACATCTTTGACCCATTTTCCCCTCTCATTAAAATGTCCTCTAAAGGAAGACGTTCAAGAATGGCATTCGTGTGTTTAACACACCTGCGAAAACACAGGCTTTTCAAAGATCACTCTATCAAAAGGGTTTGATCCTTAAAAGTTATTTCAAAACCAAATACAAACACACCTGTTATGCTACGCAATTTGGCAAGATATCGTATGTACAAGTAGTTAAGTGACTGTTTCCAATTACCTGACTTGATTTTTGTGTGCCCAATTCAACACCATTTGCGGGTTTAAAAATACCTGTAGTGGAGAATTGTGGGTGTGATTTTCACAATAGGCCACAATTACACTCTAATTTTTAACTAAATATTTAACAAATACTTGATGATATACGTTAACATTGACACAGACAATTTGTCTATTTTCAAGCAGTGGTTTTCTGGTTAAAGCTGGAAAGCATATATAATTGGTCACTACTATTCGCAAATTGCATACAGACGTATGGAAACACACACTGTCATTTCAGCAGGAGACAAAAACACACACATGAGAGAGGTTGCGAACAACATTTTGTTGAAAACGTAGCACAAAACGCAACATAAATTAAAACAAGATCGGGGCGGAGTTCAACGTGGCAAGGCTCTTTTTAAGGTGAATTATAAAGACCGGAAGTGCGCAGTAAATGAGACCGCTTATGTGTGCATAGACACAGCAGGCAAAAATAGGAGAACAAATGCTCTCTCTAAACTGGAATTGCTGTTTCGAATTTGTTGGTAGGAAATTTGTCTTCTTTTACGAGAGCGATCATGCAGTCAAACGGTGTCCTTGTTGGTGTCACCTCAGAAAAATAAAGAGACATTTATTTAAACCAGGAGGGCCAGTCTTTATAATAGTAATAAATACCTCATGTTCGGGCATTTGTTGTGCTATTTATGCCCAGCAAAATTCTTTCATAATGCCCTCGTGCCTAACGGCGCTCGTGTATTATTTGAATTTTTGCCAGGCATAAATAGCCCACAAATGTCCTAACATTCAGTATTTATTCCTATAATATGTAACGGCTGGTACTTTTGACGTTGTGAAATGATGTTCAAGACAAACAGTCTCTATTATCCCATTGAAAATCCCTTATACCCACTTCACACCTTCCCCGTGCTGGGATCACAAGCTACCAAGGAACAGGCTCACTTACTTTCAGTTGTGAACCATTGTGGTACTGTCCAATTTCTGTCTCGGTAGGATATATTTGGTAAAATTCTTTAGGATTCTCATTTAAGTATGATGCGTTTGAAACATCAGACAACACAATTTGTAATCGGGATGACTTGTTGAAATGTTTGGAAAAAGGCCTTTGCACATATATGCGATGCGGTATGGTGCAATATGATTTTTCCCTACATGCTAAGCAGGAGAATTTTTACACTCAAACTCTACATGTTGGAGGGGTGAAGGGGAAGGCAGGATGGATATTTGTGATTCATTCTTCAGCATGCACTAGCCAGTAGCCTTGCTAAAGTCTCAAGTTTCTTTGCAGTTACGGGAAATTTTCAGTTCAGATAATGAAGTTTCAGTTTATATAATGTACTCCTACACTAGTGGCTATTACATTAGCATACAGCTAAGGCAGAGACTGATAAGCTTGTATCTCCTGACATGTATGAGTGCTTTATGAATACCAAATAGCTGTGTGCATCTTTGATAAAGATATGGTACGAATTTGAGCCTTAAGCAGAAAAGTAGCAGCTAATATGCATTGCAAGTATAGTAGTTTGTCCAATAATGTAATATCTGCTGATTTGTCAAGACACAAATCAATGACAAGAGAGCCACAGTCTGACACAAAGTTTAAGATGAGATTTTTTGAAACAGATGAGTATTTTTTTGTATAAGATGAGTATTTTTCTATTATTTTACCTTTGTGAATTCTTCTACAGAGTTCCAATCAAAGTTGCCTGTTTTAACAGGTAGGGTCATATCTAACATCGGCAAGTTCCATCTGTCTTAATGACCTAGATTCAAACCCCAATGACAGAAATGACAGGATTGTTATACCAAACGTATCACTGGGTTCAGTGTTACACATAAAAAGCTAAAATTACTATGCATCCAGGGACTGTCAATCCACATGCTTTCACGTATTCTTGTGTCTAAAGTCAGACAGTCACAATGTGTTGAATAAAAGAGAGAAGTGTTCTATTTAAATATGTATGATGCTTCCACTTTAATTTACTCTATCATTTTGGTACTTTCATGGTGATTTACAAAAGTATCGATAATAACAAGCTTGTGCGCTAGGGGACAGTAAATCCACATGGTAAACAACAGTCTAAAATGGAATTGGAAAAGTTACATGACCTGTTTAAATGGAAAATGCACTATTTAAAACGATTAGTTTACCAGAAAAGTAAATATGGGTGCATTAAAATAACTATGTCACTTATTTTGACAGAAATATGTCGGCACAAAACTACATTCAGCACCCAAATAAGAGTAAGTGTTGCATGGGGTTTATTGGATTCTAATGAGCATAAGTAACAAGGCCAAAAGGTGTTTTGGTCCCTAGAACGAGCGCAAAGCCATCAGAGAAACAAATAGTGCACTAGCATTTATGAAAGTCTCATGACAGAAAGAAATTCCAACTTTGATACATCCCACAGCTGGTTCCAAACTGAGACAGTCACCCATCCAAGTACTAACATAGCCCATTGACGCTTAACTTCAGTGAGCAGAGAGTCATCACTCTGTGCTACAATTCCTGAAAGTCCAATATAAGAGGGACATTCAGAATGCACAGGTGTTGTCAATGTCATCAATTTATTTATTTGAGGTTTTACATCGCTTTCAACACTACAGGTCATATCACGCCGGATAGTTGGAAGGGCAGAGGAAACCAGTACATACAGTTTGTTAGGGTTCTGTACTGTAAACTGCCGACCAATGGCAAGCAACTACCAGCTTTCCCACTTGAGACCGTGTCGGGAATCGAACCCCGGCCTCAGAGGTGAGAGGTGAGAGTGTTACCACTCTGCCACTGTGGCCCCCATATGCTATCAAAGTCTGGGGACAAAAGGACATATGTATGGGCAAAAGCCAAAAGGACATGTGTCCTTTTAGCTATTGGAGAGCAAGAGAGGGAAATTCAGAATGCACAGGTAAATTTCATCATAAGTCCGGAGACAAAAAAAAAGTGATCTGTAGAAGCGCAAGACAATCATAGACCAATACTTTACATCAGACAATACTTTAAAAACCTAAAAACGGCACATTTTAAAATTTATTTTCTTATTCTATTTATTCACAGAGTTAATCAAACAAAAGAAAGCAATAATAAATTTGAAAAAATAGGATGCATGCATCAAACTTTCTGATTTTTTTAATTTGGGGTGTATTTTTCTCATTAAGTTGTATGTGTTTTAGATAATGTAAATATAATTTTAGCATTAGTGTGTCCGTTCAAATTGAAATACAACAAGGTATCAGATTTTTTATATGTACAGTTTCAAGAAAAGTGTTGCTTGTGCTTTAAAAGTATATTTTCTTTTCTTTGGAATAATACTATATATAGATAATGTATTTCACATTATTCCAGTGGTACTCAAACCAATTAACTAACAAATAAAAAATTAGGTTTAAGTCTCTTTGAACTGCTCAGGTCATATAAATGCAGGTCCTCAATGAATCAAACATAATGTCATGAATTGGATGGATTGGAACCCACAGAGCCAACAGTCAAATGATTAAATGTTTAAGTTTTTCCACAACTGGGTCACTGTACCAATTCAAACTAATCTACATTACTTGGGTAATGCACTCCTTTTTTATCCATATAGAGGCTTATACGGAGAGGGATATATTTTATAGAGAGGTTGTGAACGTTTTATTGAAAATTGAGCACAAAACGCAACATAAATTAAAACAAGATCACTGCGGAGATCAACGCGGCAAGGCTTTTTTTAACATGAATTATAAAGACCGGAAGTACTCAGTAAACAAAAACGATTCTCTGCGCATTCAACGAGTGGGCCAAAATAGAAAAACAAATGCCCACTGAAAACCGGAAGTGCTGTTTCGAATTTCTCGTTTGGAAATGTGTCTGCTTTTAAGAGAGCAATCATGCATTCCAAACATTATGGCGGCTCCCTTGTTTGTGTCGTTGTTGGGCGCAAAGTACCGATCCGCGCGATCTCGAGATGGTACTTGTGCGATCTCGTCATCAAAAGATCGTGCGCCCATCTCGAGATTGCTCAAGCAATCTCGAGATGGAGCTGCTCCAACTCTGTATTTTATTGTTGTTAAATGATAATTTAAGAAATTTAATGTATATATTTATTTATTTGGGGTTTTACATCGCTTTTGACACTGTACAGGTCATATCACGACGGGTTGTTGGAAGGGCAGAGGAAACCAGTACATACAGTTGGTCAAGGTTCTGTACTGTAAACTGCCGACCAACAGCAAGCAACTACCAGCTTTCTCACTTGAGGTCAGGCCGGGAACCGAACTCCAATCTCAGGGGTGGGAGGTGAGAATGTTCCCTCTCTGCCACCGTGGCACCTAAGAAATTTATGCCCTTGTTCCACCAAAGGATTAAGCCCCGATCCTGTCGGCGACCCTTAATCGTGGGTAGTCTTGGAAAAAATGGAAAAAAAATTGACCAATGGGGTGGAAGACAGAATCGGTATGAAGGTCTGGGATTAACTACAGATCGGCCTCAGGACGCCCCAGGAGGCCCCAGACAGTCCCTAACTGGTCTGGGACTAAAAACAGACTAATCCATTTTTCTGGTCGGTTTGAACCACGATCCTGTCGTAGACAAACCGACTGGGTCCCAGGACGCCTCAGGCCTCCTGGGACTAAGCCCCGACTAACCCAGGATTAAGTCCCGACCCCACAAGGTGTCCTGAGGCGTCCCCAGGCGTCCCCAGACTGAGATAGCCGATTTTTGCTTTGCAATGGGACTAAGGGTCGCAGGAAGCCTGGGACTAAGGTATAGAGGGTCTGGGACTAAGGGTCGGCGACTAAGGGTCGCAGGCGGCCTGGGACAACATAGGACTGTGTAAATTTGATCTGAGGAGGCCTGAGGAAGCCTGGGACTGGACATTTTGTTTATGGCGGGAAAAAATAATCGGTTGGGGTCGGGAGAAATATCAAACATGTTTGATTTCTCACACGGCCTCAACCGACCACAACCGACCCTTACAGGAAGCCTGGGACTAAGCATATTTTTGAAACCGACCCTCAAAAACCCTTAATCGGGAGCCTTAGTCGTGTGGTGGAACACCCACATTAATGTAAACTACAGATAACTTTCAACAATATGTTGAATATTATGTAAATAGAGTTTTACGGTTTATAACGTAACCATTTCTGCGCATGCGTGATGGCGTAGAAACAGGTAAAAAGACAGGTAGAAGAAAACTCACGGGACAACAGGCTTTAAAAATGTTCGCAACCTCTCTATAAATATTTGTATACAACGGCACCTCTGTACCCTGGATAACAAGTGTCAGTAACTTCCGGTTTTTCACTAATATATCAGTAGTGATATTTGACCAGAAATCATGGTGATTTTTTGTTGAAAAATTGACACTGACACAATTTCAACACTATTTCAAAGCT
The DNA here is from genome assembly GCA_964017235.1 of Sabellastarte sp. h YS-2021. NCBI lineage: Eukaryota > Metazoa > Annelida > Polychaeta > Sabellida > Sabellidae > Sabellastarte > Sabellastarte sp. h YS-2021. The sequence continues at coordinate 148,811,410 of OZ024928.1, forward strand.
GGATTTCTGACTGGAAAGAGTAGTGATACTTCATACAAAAATCAACACTAAATCAAGTTAGGTTTTCCGACATGAAATCTTAAGGGTGTTCCACACAGGAAACGACCCCACATGATCCGATCAGACAAAATAAATAGCCCATAGTGTTTTATTGTAATGTATGCACACACACTCAGATCCTATCAGATAAGAAACTGCAAGACACTACCCGATATTTCTAAATTAGAAAAGTTTCTATTTTTTTTATCTGGTCGTAGGGAGGGGGAAAGGGGGGTTCTCTATTGTCCATGTCATTTCAAGAGAACTGTGTGTAATAAATGCCTTGGAAAGGTGAGATGAAACAGGCTGCATCAATGAAAGGTATTTAATTGGTACAACATAGTCTTACCCAAAGCTCAAGTTTTTTTATATTGAGCTAAAATATTGGTGGACACAGCACAATCTAAAATATACTCTTACCTATCTTAGCTTTTAAATTAATTTACTTATTATTCTGCCTCTCCTAAAACATGTAATACTTCATTATGACACCAGGTATTTATATTTTAAAAACATATTGTGAACTTTTAAGCCCAGGTAAAGGCTATGCAAATCACAGGATGTACAACCAAAGTGAAAAAACTGTTGTAAAATAGCAAAACAAACGGATCGGATCAGATTCAGTGTGTTTTGACATGCCTGTGGACCTCCAAGCAAACTGTGGTTAATATGTCGGATCCGTGTGGGGTCGTTTCCTGTGTGCAACACCCTTTAGTCATGTTATTGAACAGAAAACAGGTTGTGAATATTGGGAAACGAATGACTGGTGATCGTTGATTAAAAATTGTTTTTCAAGAGGGAGATATAGTGATTGAGTCTAACTTTTTGAAAGAACTATTATTGCAATAGTTTTTGAATTTGTAGGTATTTGTAAAGCAAAGACTATTTTTTAGACTTAAGATTATAAAGATGATAAAGATTATGTGTGCATGTACTTGTATATTTTATCCATTCTCCTTATTAATTTACAGCAACAACAAAACTGGTGCACCAAAGTATATTTTTATAATTCATAATTATATTGTGATTAATGCAATTCCTGATACTTAAAAAAATTTTTGAAGTCAAACTTATCTTTTTTATTTTTTTGAAGTCAAACTTATCTTAAATAAAAAAAAGATAAATTCAAACTTATTCATCAAAACTTAGTAATTTAAATTTGTTTCTCAAATGCTCCCATGCTCAAATAACTAGTTTTCAATTTGCAAGTTTACACTGAAAACTTCTCTATTATACAGAGAACCTAAGCTTTAACATTTTATCACATAGCAGTGAGGTTATGGAGGTTAATCATCTCAAAAATCTCCGGGCAGCCCCCATCTCAGGCCCAGACCTATTTGAACGTTCACTAATGCAAGAGTTTGAGCAACACTTGATAGGTCTTGGGGTTAAAACATGAAACCAACAGACCACCAGGTTCCACCCTTATGGAAAACACAAGAAGAAACCTAAAGGCAGAGGCAGGGGAGCATATCAACAAGGGGGCTTTTATCCAGTTCCTCCCCCAATACATCATGCCTCCTCAGTTTTATCCCCAACAACAAAGAGGTGGGTTTTGTGGTGGCAACAGGGGTAGAGGAGCCCACAGGGGCAAAAATACCAGTGGTAACCAGAACCAGCAACAAACACCCAGTCAATGATATTCCTCAATCCTCTCCCCCCTCAATCCTGGACGACTTCCTTTAATCCATTCAGAGCATACCTGGGATATCAACAAACCACCCAATCAGTCAGGCAGCACAAACCTTCCAGAGAGGTTAAAGACTCTGAGTACAAACCTTCCAGAGAGGTCAAAGACTCTGAGTGCATCCACCCCATCGAAGGGGGTAAAGACTCTGTGTGTACAGTTAGTCAAGGTTCCTATATATATCCAAGAAGATATAAAAGACCTCCCAGTGGGGGGCAGACTAAAGTGGTTTGTAACACAGTGGGAAGAGCAAGGTTCTCACCCCTTCCAACTGGACCTTCTCAGACAAGGTTATTGTCTACCATTCAAGGAACATCCTGAATTGTCCAGGACACCTTGTATACGCAGTCGATACAGCGAGGTTGACAAAGACAATGCCTTATCGACTTCTATACTAGACCTCCTTGCCAAAAACGCCATAGAGAGAGAACCAGGGAACCTATGGTGACCCGTCTCAGCTCTCTAAATCAATACCTCACAGTCTCCAAATTCAAGATGGAAACCCCAGAATCAATCCGTGCATCACTCAGACAAGGGGAATGGGTCACCTTGATAGACCTCTCAGACGCATATTTACATCTTCCCATTCACCCTCAATCAAGAAAGTTCCTCAGGTTCCATCACAACGGCGTATAATATCAATTCAGCAGTCTGCCCTTCGGGTTAGCCACAGCTCCTCTGGTCTTCACCTCACTTGTGATGGAAGTAAAACTTCTAGCCTTAAAACAAGACATTCACCTACACCAGTACCTAGGCAACAGGTTAATCAGAGCCCCTTCTCAGGCCAAATGCCAAAAACACACAACCAAACTACTCTCTCTAGTTCGAAACCTGGGCTTCATAGTAAACCTCCAGAAATCAGAACTCACTCCCCAACAGAGGTTTCGACTTCATAGGTTACCACTTTTTACTGGATCAGGGTCTTGTCAGACCAACAGACGACAGATGGTGCAAGGTTAAGAACTCTTTCACCAAGATCTCCAAGAAATCTGTTATCAGTGCAATGACTCTTATGTCCATCATTGGATTACTAGCGTCTACAGAGAAAACAGTGAAACTAGGCAGGATACACATGAGACCCTTTCAATGACATCTCAAGACTCATTGGAAGTTCCCCATGCCTCTGAATTCTCCAGTTCCCTGGATTCAGAAAATGAAACAACACGGGGAATGGTGGTTAAACCCTCAAAACGTCCGGGGCAGAAAATTCTTACACCCCAGGGATCACGACGTACTGATCTTTGCAGACGCATCAAACACAGGTTGGGGCGCACACTTAAATCAAAATTCCACAGGAGGTTTATGGTCTCAAGTAGAGAAACAACTGCACATAAATGTACTAGAACTAAAAGCAGTAATCCTAACACTTTTCAAGACAGTGCACCAAGAAATAAGTGCTAGTAGCCTCAGACAACACCAATGTAGTACCCCACATAAACAAACAAGGAGGAACTCACTCAACCGAGCTTTTTGCCCTCATGTGGAGACTCCTTACCTGGTGCAACAAACACCAGATAACTCTCAGAGTGAGACACGTCCCAAGGTCACTCAATGTCATTGCGGACGGCCTCTCCAGGAGGAACCAAATTCAACACACAGAGTGGTCCCTGTCTCTCAGATATTCAAACAGATCACTCGACTCTGGGAGCATCCTCAGATAGACCTGTTTGCCACCAACCTAAACACGAAACCCCCAACCTACGTGTCTCCCATTCCAGATCCACAGGCATGGGCGGTGGATGCACTGAACATCTCCTGGAAGAACATAGTCGGCTACGCCATTTCTCCCACAGCATTCCTGTCCAGAGTGTTCCAGAAATTACAGTCCCAGGAATGCAGGCTCATCCTGATAGCCCCGGGCTGGCCAACAAAACCATGGTTTTGGGATCTGGTGAAACTGTTTCTTGACCATCCAAGACAACTTCCACCAATTTGCTCGCTACTCAAACAACCACTGAACAACCAATTCCACTCTCACCCAGAATCCCTCAACCTCCACGCATGGTATCTAGGAATACAACCCTCCAGAACCAAGGTTTCACTGCAGAAGTGGCAGATAGAATTGCTGCACCTCAAAGATTCTACTAGAGCTATCAACGCTGGTGCATCGAAAAACAGGTGAACTTCAGGGCTCCCTGTATAAAAGATATCTGTAACTTTATGTGTTTTCTCTTCAATGAGAAGAACGGACGCCCATCCACCATTAAGGGATATAGGACTGCAATTGCAGATACTTTGGGAAATGCTCCCTTAGACATCAGCAATAATACAGAGATAGCCACACTCATTGCCAGTTTCCACAGGGATAAGCAAAAAATTCCAGAAGCCTACCCAAATGGGATTTGTCTTTGGTCCTTCACCAACTCAATCAACCTTCATTCGAACCTCTTGAGGAGGCCCCTCTTAAATATGTCACCTGGAAAACAGTCTTCTTATTAGCACTAGCTTCTGGAAAATATGTAGCGTAATCCACGCCTGGACATTAAACGGGCTACTTTTTCTAGGCGACTGGGACCAGATTCAACTTACCCCGCCCCCTTCCTTTATTGCCAAGAACCAGTTAGCAAAGGAAGGAAACCAAGTAGTCTCTCCAGTGGTTATTCCCACTCTCAAGACTTTAACAAGACGACAACAACAAGGATATGATACTCTGCCTTCCTGGGCCCTCTCAACTTGCTTAAAAATCACTGCAGATTCAAGACAGGATAAACCTCTATTGTTCATATCCTACAAACAGGGCCATTCTAAGGACATCCAATGCTCTACTATATCGTCATGGATTAAAAATACTATCAAATTCTGCTACTCAAGAGTGTGCGACATGGATATGGTCCTACTTGGGGTTAAGACCCATGGCGTCAGAGCTTTTGCTGTTTCCAAAGCCTTCTATGGGGGTGTCTCTATGGACCAAATTCTCCAAGCCTGCCATTGGAAATCTCACAACACATTCACATCCTTCTACCTCAAGGACCTCTCTGGTCAGAGCCAAAAGGACCTTTCTTACCATTTAGGATCCTTCATGGCTGCTGAGCAAGTGATGGCTCCTCTCTAGCTCCACAATTATCTACAAAGAGGGTGGGGGGCTTGATGCTGCATGACGACACATCCAGCAGATGGGGCCGGTTGGAACCCTGACCGCATATAACATGGCTTCCTACTACTCAAGGTAAATATATTTTATATATATACATTAAAACCTTTTGTTTTCTGAGATGTTTTTAAAATTATTATTATTATTAACCTAGGTTATTCGTATATTAATCTCATTATTCTGGAATTGTTGTTATTTTTTCGTTAACACCCAATTCCCCTTCCATATCTTTTCCCTGTTTTTACTCTTTTGCAGCCATGTTGGAGTGCTCCACTGACGGGCTACAGTCTTCCATGGACAGCTTCCCTGTACAGCCCTCCCAGTAGGGTCTCCAGAAGAGCAATACCCCTCTGATCGGATCTTCAACATACCGGCACAGCTGCGGGTCTTCCTTCACCATTCACTGCTCTTCACCGGCATCCCAGTCAGTGAACTGTCTTCCCTCCATCCAAGATGTTGGAAGTCAGCACTCTGTTTCAATAGGTAAGTACATTGTAGCACAATAAAATTGAAAATTTTATTTTAAATGTAGCTTTTATTAGTGAGCAACCTTAAAAAGATATTGTATTGGACCTCAGACCCCATTATTATTCAGACATTAATATATTCATTTGTAATGTTTCTAACATTTATCATTAAACATTTAATAAACGGTATACATAAAACGTTTTAAAAACATTCTATTATAAATGGTTTTCGTACCCATCATTTTTAACCTTTGCCAAACGCTTCCTATCAAATGCTTGCAAAACCTAAAAATGTTCACTGGGATTAAGCTTTAAAATTTACAAAATCCAAGCCTCAGCAAGACTAATAATGAGTCAAATCTATCATGTAACGGGAAGCCTTTGTAATGAAAAGGTGGCAACACTTTCATATGTACATTGTGTAATCTAATGGCCATTAATCCTTTTCACCAGTGTGTCATTAATCATGTAATGATGATTTACGTGGGCAGATCTAGTCTGAATGAATTTATTGTGGTTAGATGGGCACATGTGTTGAATAAAAAAGTGTAAAATACATCCAATTATTTGAAGAAACCTTGCCTTCAAAAGGAAGAAGAAAGATAAACAACACCTGGACTTAAAGACACAATAAATGATAATACAAGTAACCAATAGATGTAATACTGTATTGCCACGTTTTTAAGGGCCATTTCCATATATACGGCATCCGGTATCCGAATACGACATCCAGCTCCGGCATCCAGTTAGTGTGTTTCCATATGTACTGACATAAATTGCTCCTTAGTTGAACATTTGAGATTTTCAACCAAATTCCAATAAGATGGAAGGCATCGGTATGAGATGTTAATCGTTTGCAAATATTTTTAAAAGTACTTTATCCACATAAAAAACAACAAAAGACAAATATCATTAAACTGGTATTTGTACAATGTTTATGCTGCTTTTATTGCATTAAAAGCTATCCAGAAATAAGCAAAAAATCTAATTCAAAGTTTGGCCTTATATATGTTACAGTAAATATGCAAAATCAGTAAGTTTTTCAGTAAATACACGTATCTACTGATTTGGTCAGTAAATACGTGTATTCCCTGAAAATTTCAGTAAATACGCGTATTTACTGGTTTTTTGGTCCACTAAATACGTGTATTTACTAAAATCATCATAAAGACTTTATATCTTAAATAGTTGGGTGTCATCTGCTATCTCTTCATATTAACAGGCATTTCAAACTTTAAATGGCTTTGTCATATTCAAAGTTTGATACTTGTTTACAATCCAGCACTGGGATAACTATTTAACATCACTTTATAATTTCAAAAGAATTTGCATGTGATATGTGATTAAAACTTGTAATATTTATGTTTCACTTAAAATAAATTGTAATGTAAATAGACAAGTTTATACATTTTAAATATCCAAATATTTATCAAATTATGATGCATTATGTATAAGGAATAACAAACAAGGTAATAAGATTAAGATATATTTCTTGTTCAAGAACTGAATTTTACTGTAGTTTTAACAATGTATTTTAACAATGTATTTCTTTTCTAAAGGTCACCAATAAAATTTAGATCTATAATTAGGGTTGAATAAAACTTCCCTTTAATGTTGTCCCTTCAATGGAGGAAGCCACAACATAACCATAGATGCCTTAAAAGAGATTAAGTCCCTCTGAAAGACTATGATGAAATCCAATTAGGGGCTAGTTGGCCTTTTCATTGTTTCTAACAACAATTCTTTGATCAAGTAGCCAGTACCTACATTAAGTCATAATCTACCAGAAAATGGCAAAATATTAAGCCTTGATTGAAATAAAATAAGGCAGCCACTTACTAATAATATCTGTTTAACAATAGATTCTTCAAAAATACATGCAGACTTGTTTGGGTGTAAATGATCAAAATCATTTGTCTTAAATGATAAGGTAAAATTTCTGCTGAATGGAAGTACAGTTAAAATATGTTAAAATTTAGAAATTTAAATTAATTTCTTAAAATTTTATTTATTTAAAAAAAATTCACTTTTTATGTATCAGTCACATAAAATAGTGAAAAGTTAAATGATCTTCAATCATATGTAGGGATGACATAGGTCCTTAGTAGCTGTGGGATTGAAAATAACATAAACTTAAATGAAATATCTACAGAAAACACATATCTAAAATAAATACTTAAAAGCCCAGTGCTATTCTTTTCAACATATTTTCATGTAATGTACTCTAACATGAAGCAAGCTTAGTATGTTCTAATAGTCATCATAATAGAGTAAAATGTTCCAATATAATTCACAGTTTGGTTTACCATTTAATATTATATAGATTAAAATGTTCCAATATAATGTACAGTTTGGTTTACCATTTATTATTATATATTTACAACCAGTGAACATCAAAGTTTCATTTCACATATTTACTGAAAGTCAGACCAGTAAACTTACGCGTATTTACTGAAATTTTCAGTACATACGCGTATTTACTGATTTCACATATTTACCGTAACATATATACAAATTACATTACGTACATCAAGTATACACAACAATTCCTCAGATACCTTTAGCAAATATACAAGCAACTTAACCAAAGAAAAAATAGAACAACCTACAATAAAGTCCCTTTGTTATGATATAAATGTCATATTTTAACTTCAATATTTATTTATATACCAATGTTTAATGTATATGTTTTAAGTGCCAAATATTCGTCATTTTTAAACTTAATTTCAAGTCAAGACTTTTATAAACTCTTTGCACATCACTGCACCCAGCTGATTCTGATAAAAAAGTACCATGAACTACAATAAGTTCTGTTCAAAAAGTGAAATAATAAACCAGTGTACATCATTTTTCAACCAAATCCCAACAAGATGGAGTGTCTCAACAAATGCCAATTTTATTTAATTGAAGGAGTGATTTACAAACATATATAAATGCAATGATAATAGTATATCTTAATTTATATTATTATATAATAAATGTAGTTGAAAAGGCATTCATTTGTTTTATTGCCTCAAAATACATGAACAATGAGGAAGGTATCACAAAGTATTAAGTTAGTTTTACTTTTGTAATTAGTTATGTACACTCATTTTTTGTGTAGTTTGTGATAAAATATTGAGTTATTGTCATCATATATGCTTTCTGTTGGTTATAAGCTTTAAAATGATATATTATTGAACAAAATCAAGCAAGAAGTGACAATCCTGGTATCTGTTGGTTTTCAGTGTGGAATGTTGATCCATTAGTATGCAGTGCTTTCCTCCATCTCTCAACTGATATGACCTATACAGTGTGATGAAACCAAAGTATATTTCTTTTATTTCTCATTTGCATTTTTTCTGTATTTTCTGTATGATGGTGGGTTTTCTCTTATCATGACAGATAATCTGTACTTTGTGAGTGAACAAATACATCAGGCAAAGCAAGAAACTAGGCGAACATGTTCATATTTTTTGGAAATTTTGTGTAATTGACACAGCAATCAATGTAGTTAAACTGCATCTCTAGGTTGGCCTGAGAAGCAGAAGTTGCCCGAGTTGCAGAAGTAACTGATACAAAAAATATTCATCTTAAACTTCGTGTCAGACTGCGAGTCTCTGGTCATTGAAAGTAACCGATATCAAAAATACCTGATATGTCTTGGGAAAACAACCCTCGCTGGACGAAAACTACACTTATGGTTTTTACTCCATTAGTTTGAAACAGCTTGATCTAAAGGACTTAACAGCAGATCTAATCATATGATACGGCCTGACGATGATTCACATTGTTTTTGTTCATTGGCACCTTAGAGTTTGTCAATTGGAGGAGATTAAGCGTTATAAAAATCTACATTAGATTAGATACATTTTCAGGTGCCTTATTGTAAAAGTGTCAATGGGTGTACAATACTATGGTATGGGAAGTAGACCTAGTGCAAGGTCATTCCTTAGTGCACTATGATTCTCTGAGCGTATTTCCCTGGAAGGAACATACAGCGAGAGTGTAAAATCTAGACTGTTATAAAATGTACTCATTCATTGTATCAAAGAAAAAACGCCGAAGACTTGTGAGCTACTCAAAATATAGGAAGGTGATACCTAGATACCCACTAAAAGACTTATGTTCTTTTTAATGTGGTACTTTTAAAATATATTTGCTAATTTTTGTAAGTGTTCATAATTGTCTATGCACATGCGTACAAAGCCGTGTTTATTCACTAACAAATCTTTCTTCCTTTTGATATTGACCTTCAATTATCTTGCATCTGTGGTCTATTTTTCTGTTGACGAAGAAGAATCTGACAATTTATTTTTCTCACAAAAATGAATTAAAAACAAACAAAAAAGTGAGAAAAAAATGTCTGTTCAGTACGGAGCCCTGGAAGGGACATAGAACTGTTTTCCTTGCATTTTTTTATCTCGTTACCACAAGATAGTAAGTCATTCCCACAAGATAGGAAGTCGTTACCACAAGATACTAAGTCGTTCCCACAAGTTAGTAAGTCGTTACCACAAGATACTAAGTTGTTCCCACAAGTTAGCAAGTCGTTCCCACAAGATAGAAAGTCGTTCCCACAAGTTAGCAAGTCATTCCCACAAGTTAGCAAGTCGTTACCACAAGTTAGCAAAGTCGTTCCCACAAGATACTAACTCATTCCCACAAGTTAGCAAAGTTGTTACCACAAGATACTAACTCATTCCCACAAGTTAGCAAAGTTGTTACCACAAGATACTAACTCGTTCCCACAAGTTAGCAAAGTCGTTACCACAAGTTAGTAAGTCATTACCACAAGATACTAAGTTGTTCCCACAAGTTAGCAAGTCGGTACCACAAGATAGAAAGTTGTTCCCACAAGTTAGAAAGTCGTTCCCACAAGATACTAATTCGTTCCCACAAGTTAGCAAAATTGTTACCACAAGATACTAACTCATTCCCACAAGTTAGCAAAATCGTTACCACAAGACAGCAAGTCGTTCCCACAAGATAGAAAGTCATTACCACAAGATACTAACTCGTTCCCACAAGTTAGCAAAGTCATTACCACAAGTTACCAAGTCATTCCCACAAGATAGCAAGATAGCAAAATGCCTGTTTTATGGCACTTTCCTGGGTCCTTCGAAGATATTTCAGTATGTTACATTGGACTGGGTGCTTTTTTGCACAGCATACCTTGCAGTATCTCCTGGACCACTGGATTCTCATCAAAGCTATGTACCTGGATGCAGCAAAACTCGTGTTTGCTGTGCTGCAAATTGCATAGACTTTTCATACAATAAATTGCATAGTCTTATCATTCTCAACCCCTTCTTAATACCCATTACCTTGGTTCCCCCTTAGGTGCCACATATAGACAATGTAACGCATTTAGTATTAAATCTTTAAAAGACAGTATTGCAGTATACCTGTAACAATAAGTAGATGACCTCTGAAGGTCAATAATTAGGTAACTTAGAAGAATAACCATTAAAATTTATAAAATGATAACCAGGCCTACAGGGATATGTAAACTTGAATGGTATGCTAGTAGATGGGTGACCTCTATATAGTTAGGTATCACAGACAGAGAAATTGCCTGTACATTGGCATCAAAGTAAACTTGTGGGAATGACTTGCTATTTTGTGGGAACAAATTGTTATCTTGTGGGAACGACTTGTTAACTTGTGGTAACGACTTAGTATCTTGTGGTAACGACTTTGCTAAGTTGTGGGAATGAGTTAGTATCTTGTGGTAATGACTTTGCTAACTTGTGGGAACGAGTTAGTATCTTGTGGAAACGACTTTCTAACTTGTGGGAACGACTTGCTATCTTGTGGGAACGACTTTTAAACTTGTGGGAACGACTTTCTAACTTGTGGGAACGACTTGCTAACTTGTGGGAACGACTTGCTAACTTGTGGGAATGACTTGCTAACTTGTGGGAATGACTTGCTATCTTGTGGGAATGACTTGCTAACTTGTGGGAACGACTTGCTAACTTGTGGGAACGACTTTCTAACTTGTCGTAATGAGTTGTTAACTTGTGGCCACAACTTAATTCTTATCTTGTGGGAACGAGATAAAAAAATGCAAGGAAAACAGTTCTATGTCCCTTCAAGGGCTCCGTAGGTTCAGCTGATGAATGTCCGTTAAATTTTTCCTACAATGCGGTCGGAGAGTTAACTAAATTTTATTGCAAATTTGTGAAAAGTATTATGGTCAGTATTGTGCAACAGATATAATTGAAGAAACTATATATTCTGGACAACCACATCTGGTATGTCTCGACGAAATGAACAGAACGGTTTTTTCTTTCAGTGAGGTCGGCCATATTTTAAAATTCTGTACGTGATCATGCTATTTTTGAACTGCTCCCTATATTATACTAGACACCAATGGAGTTTTTCAATTGTGTGATGTGGGAAAATCTTATATGGATATCTGATATGGAGCCAGTGGAGTTTTTCAATTGGATGATTATGTAGAAAACCCTGATATTGATATGGATATCAGATCTCCAATATGGAGCCAATGGAGTTTTTTCAATTGTGTGATAATGTGAGTAAATCTGATATGGACTAGGAGTAAACTCCGTGTCTGGGAACCATGATCAGAGCGACATGTTATAACTAAAACTCTTCCCCACAGATGGTACATTCTGAATTCCAAGAATACAAGTGAGAAAAAAACCCGCAAGTTGCTTACGGTTATTTTTTGGACCAATGAAAGAAAATTTGTTTTATAGGTACGTAGTTTGTTTGAGGATGCCATGAAATTGGAGTCCAAAAACATGTTGTAGAAACTCTGTGGTGTTGTTGCATAAAAACTGGGCAACATTGACATAATCTGAGAAAGTTCCAAACTCCTTGTGGAAGGTAATCCCCATTATTCAAGTGGCAGAAAAAATAACCGATCTTACTCCAGAATGCTGGTGGTATAATGAACTCCAATATAAATTAAACTTTCAGGATAATGATAGATACCAATACAAAGACTTGCAGCAAGTCTACTGCGAAGTTTATGGCCTTGATAGGGCAAGAGAGATTTACACATGATGTACCACATATACTTTGGACTCAACGAAGATTTCTGAATTTCTGAATGTTGGTAATCCACTTCCGCCAATTTGCTCTCGAATTGTCCAAGAACCCTGAACATTTGCAATTTTTTGCAATTGTGGATATGCTCGAGGATATACCAGGGCTGGTACTTAAGCAGTACTGGTGTCGTAGTGAGTACTTTAATGTTCTTTAGCACCTCCAGTAAAACAGAGACACTTTCCCCCTCCTAAACTGCTCCTGAAAGTATAGGATTGCTTCCATAATGACAAGTACTACTATCTTATTAGGCATATGTATCTGCCACATACCTGCCAAGGACATAAAAGAAGTGTATGCTTGTGTCCCAATTGACAAGTATTATTTCCTTCTTTGTCCAATTACTTGTAAAGCACATAGACCACACGACTAATTATAGTCCTGCATGCCCACAGGTCAATCACTTACCAGTCAGGTAGTAATCCCCTAGACCCTGAACAGCCATGAAGAGATCCTGAACATTCCAGTACTATCTACACAGTGCTGATGTTTCACTTCCAGATGCTCATGTTCTCTGTAAAGCCCCAGTTTGGACAGGAATCTGTACACTTGCCTTCCTGCAAGTGCAGGAATCATTGTGCAGCTGAAACAAAATCAACTTTCTGAAAGTACTGTTTTCTTTTCCTCTTCTTCTCCCCACCTTTTCACATGGAGTATGCAGCAAACAGCACAACCTTTGTTGTGCACAAAAAACTGGAGTAGTCCTCAGTGCACAGGGGAGTCCAAATTTTTTGTCTTTTCTTTCCATTTCTGCCTAAATTCAAGATGGCGGCTGAAATTTAACAATTCTGAATTTTTCAGGGGTCGTGCAGGACCTTACTACCCATTCGGTCCAAAATTTGCCCAAAATCGTTCTATCTCTAACGTTTTAGAGATAAACATCATTTTCCTTTACTCCAAAATTCAAGATGGCAGCAGAATTTCAGAAAATTCTACATTTATCAGAGGTCCTAGAGGAGTAGTCCTTATGAGGGACTAATTTTCCCAAAATCCCGAAGGTGCTAAAATGGCCTGTCCCAATATGAACCTGGCTGTTGAACAGGATGTAAAACCCTAGCTACCTTGATCTGAAAGCTCTAGATAAAATATTTGTTGGGAGTCATGGTTTCCCACAGCACACACATATATATACATGTCGTGTACAAGTTGGGATTTTGTACAAGTTATAACTTGTACAAAATCTTGTACAAGTTACAACTTGTACGGCTGAGTTGTTAACTAGTTTAGGTTTTGTATGGACAAGTAAGATTTTCTAACTGATCATTTTAGACTTTTGTAATATTTTTGTGTGGTATACAAAATAATTTATACTACAGTAATGATTGATTTTTATTTAAGTCTAAATTTGAATGTTTTTGCTTTTTTGCCTTTAAAATTTAAATGTAATTTAAAGTATTTTTAATAGTAATATATCTTGCTTGAAGCTACTGGTATTTCTATTTCACTTATGTTCCATACCAAATATCGTTACTTTTTATAGTTTGAATAAATGTAGCAAAATAAATTATAAGGAATAGAACAAACACTAAACCTATCAATACTTTCAACACTTTCATTTTATAACTGCCATTTATGTTCTTTCATGTCTTAAAACTTACTAATTGCAATCTACATCCACAACAGAGAGAGACGGTGGGGGGAGAATACTGCATGTCTTTGACTAACAGGTTAAATGATTCAATCTCAATTACAACTAGAAGAATGTTTTTGCTAACAAAAACTAAGCGTCCCAAAAAGGCTCACCGCAATATAATATACAGTAGAAAAAGGTTTTTGAAAATAAAAACATGCAGTGCTGAGAGAAGAAGTGAAAGTTAAGCGGACAGTGTGGAAGTTTATGCATTAACATGAAAGAAAAATTTAAGCTTTATTTTGTTTTCTATGGTTATAAATTGTGAAAAGTTAATTGAATAAATGCTCTGGCTCAGAAAGCATAAAGCATCAATACTTATAACAGGTTGAAAACTAGAAAAATGTTTTTGCTAACAAAAACTAAGCATCCCAAAAAGGTTCACTGCAATATAATATACAGTAGAAAAAGGTTTTTGAAATTAAAAACATGCAGTGCTGAGAGAAGAAGTGAAAGTTAGTTAAGCAGACAGTGTGGAAGTTCATGCATTAACATGAAAGAAAAATTTAAGCTTTATTTTGTTTTCTATGGTCATAAATTGCGAAAAGTTAATTGAATAAATGCTCTGGCTAAGAATGCATAAAGCATCAATACTTATAATAGGTCGAAAGTTACACCATCTAACTACTTAATTAAAGAGTAACAGTGCTTTATAAATGTCATATATCTATTTACATTTTAGAAAAAGGCATAGCAAAATGTGAGCCTTTAGAAAAGCAAGAAGTTTATGACGCAATGCTTTGAACACATCTATCTGGTAAATCTGACCAGCTGTCTAGACTCTTCACATAAGGTTTCCCAATACCTCTGAATACATTGTAAATCTCTAAAAGCAAGAATAAACTAGAGGATCGCTCACAAAAAAAAAAGATAATGTTTTTGCATAGCAAAAACAAAGCGTCCCGAAAATGATATAAAGGTGAGTGCTAAAGTATTAAGAAAATGTTCCGTTTCTAGCCTTATATTGTTGCGGCAACCAAAGTCAGCGCAGTCTGCTCTATCTAGCATGGTTTTCAAGATATAAGCATTTTTGTGTTTTGCAATTTTTGCAAAAAATTCAAAAATTCAAAATGGCCGCTATATTTGGCGAGACAAAAATATTTTGAAAATTGGCATGGGTACTCTGCAGAGATATCCAGCAGGTCAAAAATTTTGTTGAATTCACTCCATCTAGCACAGTTTTCGAGATATAAGCATTTTTGTGTTTTGCAAAAACTTCGAAAATCGCCACCATTTTTGGTGAGACAAAAATTTTTGAAAACAAGACCACTGCTGTGGTGTGTATCTCCCGCTGAGCATTAAAGGAGAAGAAATAGCTTTTCCGAGATATTCACAATTTTTCATTTTCGTGTGTGAAAGCTCTTCCAAACGTAGGTGAATGAGTTATTTGAGAAAAATTGGCTATCTGCAATACTTTTAAGAGATAATTCGCATTTACTCCCAAAAGTAGATGAATGAGTTATTTGATAAAAATTGGGTATCCGCAATACTTTTAGAGATAATTAGCATTTACTCATTTTGAGTAGGTGAGTAATTAGCTATGGGTCTGAAACTTCACCAAGTGAAAGCTCTCCCAAAAGTAGATGAAGGAGTTATTTGAGAGAAATTGGCTATCTGCAATACTTCTAGAGATAATTCGCATTTACTCATTTTGAGTAGGTGAGTAATTACCTACGGGTCTGGAACTTCACCATGTGAAAGCTCTCCCAAAAGTAGATGAATGAGTTATTTGATAAAAATTGGGTATCCACAATACTTTTACAGATAATTAGCATTTACTCTAATGTACTCTAACATGAAGCAAGCTTAGTATGTTCTAATAGTCATCATAATAGAGTAAAATGTTCCAATATAATTCACAGTTTGGTTTACCATTTAATATTATATAGATTAAAATGTTCCAATATAATGTACAGTTTGGTTTACCATTTATTATTATATATTTACAACCAGTGAACATCAAAGTTTCATTTCACATATTTACTGAAAGTCAGACCAGTAAACTTACGCGTATTTACTGAAATTTTCAGTACATACGCGTATTTACTGATTTCACATATTTACCGTAACATATATACAAATTACATTACGTACATCAAGTATACACAACAATTCCTCAGATACCTTTAGCAAATATACAAGCAACTTAACCAAAGAAAAAATAGAACAACCTACAATAAAGTCCCTTTGTTATGATATAAATGTGATATTTTAACTTCAATATTTATTTATATACCAATGTTTAATGTATATGTTTTAAGTGCCAAATATTCGTCATTTTTAAACTTAATTTCAAGTCAAGACTTTTATAAACTCTTTGCACATCACTGCACCCAGCTGATTCTGATAAAAAAGTACCATGAACTACAATAAGTTCTGTTCAAAAAGTGAAATAATAAACCAGTGTACATCATTTTTCAACCAAATCCCAACAAGATGGAGTGTCTCAACAAATGCCAATTTTATTTAATTGAAGGAGTGATTTACAAACATATATAAATGCAATGATAATAGTATATCTTAATTTATATTATTATATAATAAATGTAGTTGAAAAGGCATTCATTTGTTTTATTGCCTCAAAATACATGAAC
Organism: Sabellastarte sp. h YS-2021; assembly: GCA_964017235.1. Lineage (NCBI taxonomy): Eukaryota > Metazoa > Annelida > Polychaeta > Sabellida > Sabellidae > Sabellastarte > Sabellastarte sp. h YS-2021. The sequence continues at coordinate 148,827,977 of OZ024928.1, forward strand.
AATGAGGAAGGTATCACAAAGTATTAAGTTAGTTTTACTTTTGTAATTAGTTATGTACACTCATTTTTTGTGTAGTTTGTGATAAAATATTGAGTTATTGTCATCATATATGCTTTCTGTTGGTTATAAGCTTTAAAATGATATATTATTGAACAAAATCAAGCAAGAAGTGACAATCCTGGTATCTGTTGGTTTTCAGTGTGGAATGTTGATCCATTAGTATGCAGTGCTTTCCTCCATCTCTCAACTGATATGACCTATACAGTGTGATGAAACCAAAGTATATTTCTTTTATTTCTCATTTGCATTTTTTCTGTATTTTCTGTATGATGGTGGGTTTTCTCTTATCATGACAGATAATCTGTACTTTGTGAGTGAACAAATACATCAGGCAAAGCAAGAAACTAGGCGAACATGTTCATATTTTTTGGAAATTTTGTGTAATTGACACAGCAATCAATGTAGTTAAACTGCATCTCTAGGTTGGCCTGAGAAGCAGAAGTTGCCCGAGTTGCAGAAGTAACTGATACAAAAAATATTCATCTTAAACTTCGTGTCAGACTGCGAGTCTCTGGTCATTGAAAGTAACCGATATCAAAAATACCTGATATGTCTTGGGAAAACAACCCTCGCTGGACGAAAACTACACTTATGGTTTTTACTCCATTAGTTTGAAACAGCTTGATCTAAAGGACTTAACAGCAGATCTAATCATATGATACGGCCTGACGATGATTCACATTGTTTTTGTTCATTGGCACCTTAGAGTTTGTCAATTGGAGGAGATTAAGCGTTATAAAAATCTACATTAGATTAGATACATTTTCAGGTGCCTTATTGTAAAAGTGTCAATGGGTGTACAATACTATGGTATGGGAAGTAGACCTAGTGCAAGGTCATTCCTTAGTGCACTATGATTCTCTGAGCGTATTTCCCTGGAAGGAACATACAGCGAGAGTGTAAAATCTAGACTGTTATAAAATGTACTCATTCATTGTATCAAAGAAAAAACGCCGAAGACTTGTGAGCTACTCAAAATATAGGAAGGTGATACCTAGATACCCACTAAAAGACTTATGTTCTTTTTAATGTGGTACTTTTAAAATATATTTGCTAATTTTTGTAAGTGTTCATAATTGTCTATGCACATGCGTACAAAGCCGTGTTTATTCACTAACAAATCTTTCTTCCTTTTGATATTGACCTTCAATTATCTTGCATCTGTGGTCTATTTTTCTGTTGACGAAGAAGAATCTGACAATTTATTTTTCTCACAAAAATGAATTAAAAACAAACAAAAAAGTGAGAAAAAAATGTCTGTTCAGTACGGAGCCCTGGAAGGGACATAGAACTGTTTTCCTTGCATTTTTTTATCTCGTTACCACAAGATAGTAAGTCATTCCCACAAGATAGGAAGTCGTTACCACAAGATACTAAGTCGTTCCCACAAGTTAGTAAGTCGTTACCACAAGATACTAAGTTGTTCCCACAAGTTAGCAAGTCGTTCCCACAAGATAGAAAGTCGTTCCCACAAGTTAGCAAGTCATTCCCACAAGTTAGCAAGTCGTTACCACAAGTTAGCAAAGTCGTTCCCACAAGATACTAACTCATTCCCACAAGTTAGCAAAGTTGTTACCACAAGATACTAACTCATTCCCACAAGTTAGCAAAGTTGTTACCACAAGATACTAACTCGTTCCCACAAGTTAGCAAAGTCGTTACCACAAGTTAGTAAGTCATTACCACAAGATACTAAGTTGTTCCCACAAGTTAGCAAGTCGGTACCACAAGATAGAAAGTTGTTCCCACAAGTTAGAAAGTCGTTCCCACAAGATACTAATTCGTTCCCACAAGTTAGCAAAATTGTTACCACAAGATACTAACTCATTCCCACAAGTTAGCAAAATCGTTACCACAAGACAGCAAGTCGTTCCCACAAGATAGAAAGTCATTACCACAAGATACTAACTCGTTCCCACAAGTTAGCAAAGTCATTACCACAAGTTACCAAGTCATTCCCACAAGATAGCAAGATAGCAAAATGCCTGTTTTATGGCACTTTCCTGGGTCCTTCGAAGATATTTCAGTATGTTACATTGGACTGGGTGCTTTTTTGCACAGCATACCTTGCAGTATCTCCTGGACCACTGGATTCTCATCAAAGCTATGTACCTGGATGCAGCAAAACTCGTGTTTGCTGTGCTGCAAATTGCATAGACTTTTCATACAATAAATTGCATAGTCTTATCATTCTCAACCCCTTCTTAATACCCATTACCTTGGTTCCCCCTTAGGTGCCACATATAGACAATGTAACGCATTTAGTATTAAATCTTTAAAAGACAGTATTGCAGTATACCTGTAACAATAAGTAGATGACCTCTGAAGGTCAATAATTAGGTAACTTAGAAGAATAACCATTAAAATTTATAAAATGATAACCAGGCCTACAGGGATATGTAAACTTGAATGGTATGCTAGTAGATGGGTGACCTCTATATAGTTAGGTATCACAGACAGAGAAATTGCCTGTACATTGGCATCAAAGTAAACTTGTGGGAATGACTTGCTATTTTGTGGGAACAAATTGTTATCTTGTGGGAACGACTTGTTAACTTGTGGTAACGACTTAGTATCTTGTGGTAACGACTTTGCTAAGTTGTGGGAATGAGTTAGTATCTTGTGGTAATGACTTTGCTAACTTGTGGGAACGAGTTAGTATCTTGTGGAAACGACTTTCTAACTTGTGGGAACGACTTGCTATCTTGTGGGAACGACTTTTAAACTTGTGGGAACGACTTTCTAACTTGTGGGAACGACTTGCTAACTTGTGGGAACGACTTGCTAACTTGTGGGAATGACTTGCTAACTTGTGGGAATGACTTGCTATCTTGTGGGAATGACTTGCTAACTTGTGGGAACGACTTGCTAACTTGTGGGAACGACTTTCTAACTTGTCGTAATGAGTTGTTAACTTGTGGCCACAACTTAATTCTTATCTTGTGGGAACGAGATAAAAAAATGCAAGGAAAACAGTTCTATGTCCCTTCAAGGGCTCCGTAGGTTCAGCTGATGAATGTCCGTTAAATTTTTCCTACAATGCGGTCGGAGAGTTAACTAAATTTTATTGCAAATTTGTGAAAAGTATTATGGTCAGTATTGTGCAACAGATATAATTGAAGAAACTATATATTCTGGACAACCACATCTGGTATGTCTCGACGAAATGAACAGAACGGTTTTTTCTTTCAGTGAGGTCGGCCATATTTTAAAATTCTGTACGTGATCATGCTATTTTTGAACTGCTCCCTATATTATACTAGACACCAATGGAGTTTTTCAATTGTGTGATGTGGGAAAATCTTATATGGATATCTGATATGGAGCCAGTGGAGTTTTTCAATTGGATGATTATGTAGAAAACCCTGATATTGATATGGATATCAGATCTCCAATATGGAGCCAATGGAGTTTTTTCAATTGTGTGATAATGTGAGTAAATCTGATATGGACTAGGAGTAAACTCCGTGTCTGGGAACCATGATCAGAGCGACATGTTATAACTAAAACTCTTCCCCACAGATGGTACATTCTGAATTCCAAGAATACAAGTGAGAAAAAAACCCGCAAGTTGCTTACGGTTATTTTTTGGACCAATGAAAGAAAATTTGTTTTATAGGTACGTAGTTTGTTTGAGGATGCCATGAAATTGGAGTCCAAAAACATGTTGTAGAAACTCTGTGGTGTTGTTGCATAAAAACTGGGCAACATTGACATAATCTGAGAAAGTTCCAAACTCCTTGTGGAAGGTAATCCCCATTATTCAAGTGGCAGAAAAAATAACCGATCTTACTCCAGAATGCTGGTGGTATAATGAACTCCAATATAAATTAAACTTTCAGGATAATGATAGATACCAATACAAAGACTTGCAGCAAGTCTACTGCGAAGTTTATGGCCTTGATAGGGCAAGAGAGATTTACACATGATGTACCACATATACTTTGGACTCAACGAAGATTTCTGAATTTCTGAATGTTGGTAATCCACTTCCGCCAATTTGCTCTCGAATTGTCCAAGAACCCTGAACATTTGCAATTTTTTGCAATTGTGGATATGCTCGAGGATATACCAGGGCTGGTACTTAAGCAGTACTGGTGTCGTAGTGAGTACTTTAATGTTCTTTAGCACCTCCAGTAAAACAGAGACACTTTCCCCCTCCTAAACTGCTCCTGAAAGTATAGGATTGCTTCCATAATGACAAGTACTACTATCTTATTAGGCATATGTATCTGCCACATACCTGCCAAGGACATAAAAGAAGTGTATGCTTGTGTCCCAATTGACAAGTATTATTTCCTTCTTTGTCCAATTACTTGTAAAGCACATAGACCACACGACTAATTATAGTCCTGCATGCCCACAGGTCAATCACTTACCAGTCAGGTAGTAATCCCCTAGACCCTGAACAGCCATGAAGAGATCCTGAACATTCCAGTACTATCTACACAGTGCTGATGTTTCACTTCCAGATGCTCATGTTCTCTGTAAAGCCCCAGTTTGGACAGGAATCTGTACACTTGCCTTCCTGCAAGTGCAGGAATCATTGTGCAGCTGAAACAAAATCAACTTTCTGAAAGTACTGTTTTCTTTTCCTCTTCTTCTCCCCACCTTTTCACATGGAGTATGCAGCAAACAGCACAACCTTTGTTGTGCACAAAAAACTGGAGTAGTCCTCAGTGCACAGGGGAGTCCAAATTTTTTGTCTTTTCTTTCCATTTCTGCCTAAATTCAAGATGGCGGCTGAAATTTAACAATTCTGAATTTTTCAGGGGTCGTGCAGGACCTTACTACCCATTCGGTCCAAAATTTGCCCAAAATCGTTCTATCTCTAACGTTTTAGAGATAAACATCATTTTCCTTTACTCCAAAATTCAAGATGGCAGCAGAATTTCAGAAAATTCTACATTTATCAGAGGTCCTAGAGGAGTAGTCCTTATGAGGGACTAATTTTCCCAAAATCCCGAAGGTGCTAAAATGGCCTGTCCCAATATGAACCTGGCTGTTGAACAGGATGTAAAACCCTAGCTACCTTGATCTGAAAGCTCTAGATAAAATATTTGTTGGGAGTCATGGTTTCCCACAGCACACACATATATATACATGTCGTGTACAAGTTGGGATTTTGTACAAGTTATAACTTGTACAAAATCTTGTACAAGTTACAACTTGTACGGCTGAGTTGTTAACTAGTTTAGGTTTTGTATGGACAAGTAAGATTTTCTAACTGATCATTTTAGACTTTTGTAATATTTTTGTGTGGTATACAAAATAATTTATACTACAGTAATGATTGATTTTTATTTAAGTCTAAATTTGAATGTTTTTGCTTTTTTGCCTTTAAAATTTAAATGTAATTTAAAGTATTTTTAATAGTAATATATCTTGCTTGAAGCTACTGGTATTTCTATTTCACTTATGTTCCATACCAAATATCGTTACTTTTTATAGTTTGAATAAATGTAGCAAAATAAATTATAAGGAATAGAACAAACACTAAACCTATCAATACTTTCAACACTTTCATTTTATAACTGCCATTTATGTTCTTTCATGTCTTAAAACTTACTAATTGCAATCTACATCCACAACAGAGAGAGACGGTGGGGGGAGAATACTGCATGTCTTTGACTAACAGGTTAAATGATTCAATCTCAATTACAACTAGAAGAATGTTTTTGCTAACAAAAACTAAGCGTCCCAAAAAGGCTCACCGCAATATAATATACAGTAGAAAAAGGTTTTTGAAAATAAAAACATGCAGTGCTGAGAGAAGAAGTGAAAGTTAAGCGGACAGTGTGGAAGTTTATGCATTAACATGAAAGAAAAATTTAAGCTTTATTTTGTTTTCTATGGTTATAAATTGTGAAAAGTTAATTGAATAAATGCTCTGGCTCAGAAAGCATAAAGCATCAATACTTATAACAGGTTGAAAACTAGAAAAATGTTTTTGCTAACAAAAACTAAGCATCCCAAAAAGGTTCACTGCAATATAATATACAGTAGAAAAAGGTTTTTGAAATTAAAAACATGCAGTGCTGAGAGAAGAAGTGAAAGTTAGTTAAGCAGACAGTGTGGAAGTTCATGCATTAACATGAAAGAAAAATTTAAGCTTTATTTTGTTTTCTATGGTCATAAATTGCGAAAAGTTAATTGAATAAATGCTCTGGCTAAGAATGCATAAAGCATCAATACTTATAATAGGTCGAAAGTTACACCATCTAACTACTTAATTAAAGAGTAACAGTGCTTTATAAATGTCATATATCTATTTACATTTTAGAAAAAGGCATAGCAAAATGTGAGCCTTTAGAAAAGCAAGAAGTTTATGACGCAATGCTTTGAACACATCTATCTGGTAAATCTGACCAGCTGTCTAGACTCTTCACATAAGGTTTCCCAATACCTCTGAATACATTGTAAATCTCTAAAAGCAAGAATAAACTAGAGGATCGCTCACAAAAAAAAAAGATAATGTTTTTGCATAGCAAAAACAAAGCGTCCCGAAAATGATATAAAGGTGAGTGCTAAAGTATTAAGAAAATGTTCCGTTTCTAGCCTTATATTGTTGCGGCAACCAAAGTCAGCGCAGTCTGCTCTATCTAGCATGGTTTTCAAGATATAAGCATTTTTGTGTTTTGCAATTTTTGCAAAAAATTCAAAAATTCAAAATGGCCGCTATATTTGGCGAGACAAAAATATTTTGAAAATTGGCATGGGTACTCTGCAGAGATATCCAGCAGGTCAAAAATTTTGTTGAATTCACTCCATCTAGCACAGTTTTCGAGATATAAGCATTTTTGTGTTTTGCAAAAACTTCGAAAATCGCCACCATTTTTGGTGAGACAAAAATTTTTGAAAACAAGACCACTGCTGTGGTGTGTATCTCCCGCTGAGCATTAAAGGAGAAGAAATAGCTTTTCCGAGATATTCACAATTTTTCATTTTCGTGTGTGAAAGCTCTTCCAAACGTAGGTGAATGAGTTATTTGAGAAAAATTGGCTATCTGCAATACTTTTAAGAGATAATTCGCATTTACTCCCAAAAGTAGATGAATGAGTTATTTGATAAAAATTGGGTATCCGCAATACTTTTAGAGATAATTAGCATTTACTCATTTTGAGTAGGTGAGTAATTAGCTATGGGTCTGAAACTTCACCAAGTGAAAGCTCTCCCAAAAGTAGATGAAGGAGTTATTTGAGAGAAATTGGCTATCTGCAATACTTCTAGAGATAATTCGCATTTACTCATTTTGAGTAGGTGAGTAATTACCTACGGGTCTGGAACTTCACCATGTGAAAGCTCTCCCAAAAGTAGATGAATGAGTTATTTGATAAAAATTGGGTATCCACATTACTTTTACAGATAATTAGCATTTACTCATTTTGAGTAGGTGAGTAATTAGCTACAGGTCTGAAACTTCACCGAGTGAAAGCTCTTCCAAAAGTAGGTGAATGAGTTGAGAAAAATTGGCTATCTGCAATACTTTTAAGAGATAATTAGCATTTACTCATTTTGAGTAGGTGAATAATTAGCTATGGGTCTGAAACTTCACCATGTGAAAGCTCTTCCAAAAGTAGGTGAATGAGTTATTTGAGAAAAATTGGCTATGTGCAATACTTTTAAGAGATAATTAGCATTTACTCATTTTGAGTAAGTGAGTAATTATCTACGGGTCTGAAACTTCACCATGTGAAAGCTCTTCCAAAAGTAGATGAATGAGTTATTTGATAAAAATTGGGTATCCGCAATAGTTTTAGCGATAATTAGCATTTATTCATTTTGAGTAGGTGAATAATTAGCTACGGGTCTGAAACTTCACCGAGTGAAAGCTCTCCCAAAAGTAGGTGAATGAGTTATTTGAGAAATATTGGCTATCTGCTATACTTTAGAGGTAATTCGCATTTACTCATTTTGAGTAGGTGAGTAGTTAGCTATGGGTCTGAAACTTCACCAAGTGAAAGCTCTCCCAAAAGTAGATGAATGAGTTATTTGAGAAAAATTGGCTATCTGCAGTTCTTTTACAGATAATTCGCATTTACTCATTTTGAGTAGGTGAGTAATTACCAACGGGTCTGAAACTTCACCATGTGAAAGCTCCCCCAAAAGTAGATGAATGAGTTATTTGATAAAAATTGGGTATCCGCAATACTTTTACAGATAATTAGCATTTACTCATTTTGAGTAGGTGAATAATTAGCTACAGGTCTGAAACTTCACCAAGTGAAAGCTCTCCCAAAAGTAGATGAATGAGTTATTTGAGAAAAATTGGCTATCTGCAATACTTTTAAGAGATAATTCGCATTTACTCATTTTGAGTAGGGGAGTAATTATCTACGGGTCTGAAACTTCACCATGTGAAAGCTCTTCCAAAAGTAGATGAATGAGTTATTTGATAAAAATTGGGTATCCCCAATAGTTTTCGAGATAATTCGCATTTACTCATTTTGAGTAGGTGAGTAATTAGCTATGGGTCTGAAACTTCACCATGCGAAAGCTCTTCCAAAAGTAGGTGAATGAATTATTTGAGAAAAATTGCCTATCTGCAATACTTTTAAGAGATAATTCGCCATCTAGCACAGTTTTCGAGATATTAGCATTTTTGTTTTTTGCAATTTTTGCGTAAAATTCGAAAATTCAAAATGGCCGCCATTTTAGGTGAGTCAAAATTTTTTTGAAAATTGGCATGGCTACTCTGCAGAGATACCCTGTGGGTAAAAAATTTCATCGAAAACGCTCTATCTAGCACAGTTTTCGAGATATAAGCATTTTTATGTTTTGCAATTTTTGCGAAAAATTCGAAAATTCAAAATGGCCGCCATTTTTGGCGAGACAAAAATTTTTCAAAATTGGGATAGCTACTCTGCAGAGATACCCTGTGGGTCCAAAATTTTGTCGAAATCGCTCTATCTAGCACGGTTTTCGAGTTATAAGCATTTTTGTGTTTTCCTTATTTGGAAAATTCATACTCGGCCATTTCTTAACCAATCAATGCCAAAATCTAATGATTTCCAGATTTTAATAGAATGAATGTATTTGCCAAGTTTCAGGTGAATTGATAAAATCCCTTTCAAGTTATCATCCGGACAAGCTTCCCCATCGAAAAAAGACATTTTTGGTCATGTGACCTCTCTGATTGGGGGGTGAGGGGGGGGGGCAGGGGGTAAATGTGACCAGCTATCTAGACTCTTCACATAAGGTTTCCCAATACCTCTTAATACATTCTAAAACTTTAAAAGCAAGAATAAAGGAGATAAAAGGCCAAAACACAAAATTGGCTATTTCATGACCCCAGTTTGATCCATAAGCGGGGGTCAGGGGGTAAATGTGACCGGCTATCTAGACTCTTCACATAAGGTTTCCCAATACCTCTTAATACATTCTAAAGCTCTAAAAGCAAGAACAAAGGAGATAAAAGGCAAAAACACAAAATCGGCTATTTTATGACCCCAGTTTGAGCCATAAGGGGTGATCCGGGGGGTAAATCTGACCAGCTATCTAGACTCTTCACATAAGGTTTCCCAATACCTCTGAATACATTCTAAAACTCTAAAAGCAAGAATAAAGGAGATAAGAGGTAAAAACACCAAATCAGCTATTTTATGACCCCCAGTTTTACCCATGGGAGGGGGGGGGGGGGGGGGGGTCAGGGGGTAAATCTGACCAGCTATCTAGACTCTTCACATATGGTTTCCCAATACCTCTTAATACATTCTAAAGTTGTAAAAGCAAGAATAAAAGTGATAAAAGGCAAAAACACAAAATAGGCGATTTTATGACCCCAGTTTGACCCATACAGGGGGGTCTGGGGGTAAATCTAACCGGCTATCTAGACTCTTCACATACGGTTTCCCAATACATCTTAATACACTGTAAAATTCTAAAAGCAAGAATAAAGGATATAAGGCAAAAACACAAAATTGGCTATTTTATGACCCCAGTTTGACCCACAAGGGGGGGTCTGGGGGTAAATCTGACCTACTATCTTGACTCTTCACATATGGTTTCCCAAGACCTCTTAATACATTCTAAAGCTGTAGAAGCAAGAATAAAGGAGATATAAGGGAAAAGGACGAAATTGGCTATAGTTTGACCCCTACAGGGGGGTCGGAGGGGAAATTTGACTTGCTTTCTAGACTCTCCACATATGGTTTCCTACTACCTACCAATACATTTTATGGCTCTAAATGCAATACTTAAGAAGATAATAGGGGGGTTCACATGAATTTTAAGCTTTCTGATTGGTACCTGTGAGAAAATCGCCCATAAATCGGTCAATTTTCATCAGATTGCTCCCAAAATCTAATCAGCTCGCGTTTTTGATAGTATGAACACATGTATGAAGTTACAAGCCTCTGCGGTCAGTAGATTTTCTGCGATAACGGGCGGGTGTACCCGAAAAAACTATTTTTTGATCATGTGACCTTGATAAAGATGAAAGGTCAAATTTAAGCATGTGGAAAAATTTTCCCACGCCTAAGGTATATAACTGCCAAATATGGTTAAAAAGCTTCCAATAATAAGGGAGATATTCAAGGGAGACCATAATGCGGCGGCGGCGAGGAAACTGACTCGAAACCAAATAAGCGCCCTTTTCAGGGACGCTTAATTAGTTAGCAGGAAGTGTACAGAGAACAGATTCCATCACAATGGTGCACTCCATGTTAGTTCAGATCAGGCTGATCAATGAAAACTGAAAAGTACTTATTTTTTTATTTGAGGAGGTAATCTAATCTAATGTGGACTTTTATAGCGCTTAATCTCCATCACTGATGGACTCTAAGGCACATCTAAACATAAAGCAAGGCAGTTCTCGTTAATCAAGGGACATAGCCAGGTCGTACCAAGGAGACACAGATGTGACGGGAGAGGCTATGGTGGGTAGGCTTTTGCAAACAGGTAAGTTTTAAGCTTCTTTCTGAAAGAGGCAACTGATGTTGCACTGCGAACATCTTGAGGGAGGTCATTCCAGATCTTAGGAGCATCAAAGGCAAAACTATGGCCAAAATGTTTGGCTGACTTAAAGACTGATGAATGGAAAGGAGGAACTGTAAGGTATTGACGATCTGGGTGACTATGCCTAGTACTATAGGGACAACTACTAAAAGACAAGAACGGTTCAAAGTAAGAAGGAGAACCACTATGCAAAAATTTATACACAAGTGTTGCGGTTTTGAAAATAAAACGATACTTAACAGGCAACCAGTGGAGTTTCTGTAGAATGGGTGTAACATGACCATACTTTCTATGATTTGTAACAATACGAGCAAGGGTGTTCTGAATACTTTGCAATTTGTGCTGATTGAAACCGGACAAACCTCTGAACAGAGAGTTACAATAGTCCAGACGACTACTAACCAAGGCATTTTCAGCAAGGACTGCCACTTCAGAAGTGAGATACTTTCTAATTCTACGGAGGTCACGCATCTGAAGGAAGCACGCTTTGCAAGTCCTCTTGATATGCTCAGAGAATGAAAAATCTGCATCAAACCACACACCTAGATTTCTGACAGAATCAACCGGATGAAGAAGGCTACCAAGAATGCTGACAGGAAAGTGAGAGGAAATCTTCTGACGTTGAGCCTTGGAACCAAAGACAATAAACTCAGTTTTTTCAGGGTTGAGCTTCAATTTACTGAGAGACATCCACTCTTGAACATCATGAAGGCAGGCATTTAGCTTGGCGAGAGCCGAAGAAGCATTCTTGTGGGAGAGATGGATGTATAACTGAGTGTCATCCGCATAAAAATGGAATTTAATATGCGGGTGGAGGCGAATAATTTTACTGAGTGGTGTTGTACAGAGTGAAAACAGTAACGGACCCAGAACAGAACCTTGTGGGACTCCATAGATGAGATTGCTTAATTCAGATAGTGTGGAGCCTATCTTAATGGCCTGGCAACGATTTTTTAAGTAGGAAGCAAACCACCTTAGAGCTGTTCCACCAAGACCAAACCAGGATTTAAGGTAACCAAGAAGAATATTATGGTCTATAGTGTCAAATGCGGCTGATAAGTCAAGAAGTACTAGATCTGTGGGTTCACCGCGTGCCAGAGAGAGATGAACCTCGTTTTTTATAGACAATAAAGCAGTTTCCGTGGAATGTCCTGGCTTATATGCTGACTGATGAGGATTGTCCAGTTTGTTGTTATTAATGTGTGATGTTAGCTGCCTGGCAACGACCCGCTAAACCAACTTTGACAGGAAACAAAGACCAGACACTGGGCGATAATTCTTAAGGTCGTCTCTAGGAAGGGAAGCCTTTTTTATGAGGGGGGTGACAACCGCCTTTTTGAAAGAATTTGGGAAGGATCCTTCAATGAGAGAATAATTTACCAACTTGGTAATGGAAGAGAGGAGGATATCAAGACAATCCTTAAGGAGGAATGTTGGTATAGGGTCTCGTGAGCAAGATTTAGTGGGGGATTCACTAATACACTTATAGACCTCGTCTTCAGTGACAGGCATAAAGGCATTGAAAGCAGAAGGCACCGAATCCGGTGCATCATTGAAAGAGCCAGAAGAAGCAAAGGTGTCCCTGATTTTGCTTATTTTATTGGAGAAAAAAGAAGCAAACATGTCCGCGAGGCTTTTGTCTGAGCTATGAGCAGGCAGGACAGTCTCGGAGGTGCGATGCAACACCTTCCTCAATGACTGCCATAGCTTCTTGGGGTCACGACTATTAGCAGTTATGAGATTTGTATAGTATGAACCCTTGTCTTTATTGGCCAGTCGATTACACCAGGCAATTTGTCTGCGGAGTCTTGACCTATTCAACTGACTTATGTTTTCTCCACCTTCGTTCAAATTGCCGTCTCAGAGATCGAGCCATGCGATACGAATCAGACAACCACTCATCAGACTGCTGTTTAGCCTTGCGTGAAATGATAGGAGCATGCTTGTCAAGTACCTGTGTAACACCAGTTATGTACTGATCATAAAGTTCTGCAGCAGTACCTTCAGGGGACCGTACAAACGGTATATTATTAAGGTCATTTCTGAACTGGTCGATATCAATCCTGTGGTACCGTCGATAAGAGACCCATTTGTCGATGCTGGTTGATGGGTGGGAGAAATCCAGTTGGCATCTTATGGCAGCATGGTCAGAAATGAAATCCCCAACACTAACATTGCGGACAAAATCTGAGTCACAAGGAGATATCAAAACATCCAGAGTGTGACCCAGTAAATGAGTCGGGCCACTGACACTTTGAACCAAACCACAACACTGAAGGATGTCGTTAAACCTGGACCTATCACCACACTCAATATCCAGATGGACATTTATATCGCCACAAATGATGAAACTGGAACCAGTCGAAGACAGAAAGCCAGAAAATCTTCCAGAAACTGAGTAGTACAAGAACCAGGAGGACGATACACACAAGCCGCAACAAAGCTATTATAATCAGACTTAAACGAAAGTATGATAATTTCAAATGACCTGAAAACTGGTAAAGAGACAATACTGGGAATAAAGGTTTTTCTACACAGAAAACCAACACCACCTCCCCGACCAGTGCACCTTGGTTTTTGGATGAAATTGTAATCAGCCGGTGTGAGAGAACTCAGGAGGCCATCAGTATCATTTGGTCTAATATGTGTCTCAGCTAGACCCAGGATGTCTAGGTCACCGCCTTTTATCAGGTCCTGGAGGAGAGGGTTTTATTGCGAATGGATCTACATTTGACAAATCCAAAACTGGTGGGGCCAGGGTTTGAAGCAACATCGCCACACAACAAAAGGAGTAGTAGTAGGTTTTTAAATTTTAGTTGTGGAGGAACCTGTTTTGTATCGCTAGTGTAACAATATTTACGGATCAAGACAGAAAGCCGAAAAATAGAAGGGATACTCCGGTCAATCTTTTCGCAGTTCTGACTCCTGTCAGCATTCAGCCAGTTACACAAGAAACCAACACACAGGAAACATATCACTAGAATGACTCACAAATAACATGGCCGAGAACACATTACCCAGTCCAAAAACATGAAGGAAACCAGAACTGTGTAAAAATAAAGGTAGGGTATAGAGGTAGGTGGTATTGGAGATCAAAGGCACCAATGGAAGGGCATGAGATCCTAAGTAGTTTAAGGTTGAGATAGATTAAAGGTTTTGTTCAGACCTTTGAAAAGACAATAAATAATTCATTCAATAAATGTAAGCATTCTTAGGTAATCTTCTTTCCAAAAATATAATTAATTTTCATTTGTAATAAGTTTTTATCAGTAAATAAATCTTGCACCCATCACATTATTTTATGTTGTTGTAAATACGGTCCTAAAGAAGCATAATAATGACTCATGTGCATTAAGTTTTTCTGTTTAATAAATTTTAAAAGAGTAAAATATATTCAGGGATTTCATGAAATCCCTAGCTAAACTTTCAGGGATTTCGCGAATTCCCTAGAAATTTTAGGGAATTCGCGAATTCCCTGATCCATTTAGGGATTTCGTGAATTCCCTAAAAACATTCAGGGAATTCGCGAATTCCCTGATTACACAAATTCACTGTAACATATATATATATATGTTACAGTAAATATGTCAAATCAGTAAATACGCGTATTTACTAGAAATTTTAGGGAATTCGCGAATTCCCTGATCCATTTAGGGATTTCGTGAATTCCCTAAAAACATTCAGGGAATTCGCGAATTCCCTGATTACACAAATTCACTGTAACATATATATATATGTTACAGTAAATATGTCAAATCAGTAAATACGCGTATTTACTAGAAATTTTAGGGAATTCGCGAATTCCCTGATCCATTTAGGGATTTCGTGAATTCCCTAAAAACATTCAGGGAATTCACGAATTCCCTGATTACACAAATTCACTGTAACATATATATATATGTTACAGCAAATATGTCAAATCAGAAAATACGCGTATTTACTGAAATTTTCAGTAAACACGTGTATTTACTGGTTTTTTGGTCCACTAAACATGCGTATTTACTAAAATCAGAATGAAGACTTTATATCTTTAATAGTTGGGTGTAATCTGCTATATCTTCATATGAACAGTTATTTAAAATAGCATCAGAGA
Organism: Sabellastarte sp. h YS-2021; assembly: GCA_964017235.1. Lineage (NCBI taxonomy): Eukaryota > Metazoa > Annelida > Polychaeta > Sabellida > Sabellidae > Sabellastarte > Sabellastarte sp. h YS-2021. The sequence goes on from OZ024928.1 coordinate 148,843,086, forward strand.
TGCCCGTACCCCACAGCCTGGGGAAACAGTTTTCAACACCATGAGATATAGAAGTAGTGAAACAGTACAAAGATCGGGACACTTTCAGAGTAGTGTCAGTTATATTAAGGTCAAAATAATGTTTAAGTAGAAAAAATAACATCTAAGAGAAGGAAAATGTATGTAAAGATAAAGTATTAAAACAAGACAATTCAATAGCTAGACGACAGCATTAATCAGGAAACTAAAAATTATGATGCACACCCACAACCCCTAACCAATGCCCCTACCAACTATCAACTTCCTACACTTTACGGTTTCAGAGATATTGTCTGGACAAAATTTTAAAGGTCAAGGTCACTACGGCAAGGTCAAATCAAGGTCACACCATGACGTTGCACACCTACAACCCGAACCAATGTCCCTGCAAAGTATCAACTTCCTACACCTTACGCTTTCCGAGATATAGCCCAAACAAGATTTTATAGGTCAAGGTCACTACAGCAAGGTCAAAGGTCAAATCAAGGTCATACCATGATGGTGCACACCTACACCCCCTAACCAATGTCCCTACCAAGTATCAACTTCCTACACCTTACAGTTTCCGAGATATAGCCCAGACAAGATTTTATAGGTCAAGGTCACTACAGCAAGGTCAAATCAAGGTCACACCATGACGTTGCACACCTACAATCCCGAAACAATGTCCCTACCAAGTATCAACTTCCTACACCTTACGCTTTCCGAGATATAGCCAGGACAAGATTTTAAAGGTCAAGGTTACTATGGAAAGGTCAAATCAAGGTCACACCATGACATTGCACACCTACACCCCCTAACCAATGTCCCTACCAAGTATCACCTTCCTACACCTTACGCTTTCCGAGATATAGCCCGGACGAGATTTTATAGGTCAAGGTCACTACAGCAAGGTAAAAGGTCAAATCAAGGTCACACCATGACGTTGCACACCTAAACCCCCTATCCATTGTCCCTACCAAGTATCAACTTCCTACACCTTACGGTTTCCAAGATATAGCCATGACAAGATTTTAACAGTCAAGGTGACTACGGCAAGGTCAAATCAAGGTCACACCATGACATTGCACACCTGCACCACCTAACCAATGTCCCTACCAAGTATCAACTTCCTACACCTGACAGTTTCCAAGATATAGTCAGGGCAAGATTTTATAGGTCAAGGTCACTATGGAAAGGTCAAAGGTCAAATCAAGGTCACACCATGACGTTGCACACCTACACCCCCTAACCAAAGTCCCTACCAAGTATCAACTTCCTACACCTTACGCTTTCCGAGATATAGCCCGGACAAGATTTTATAGGTCAAGGTCACTACGGCAAGGTCAAATCAAGGTCACGCCATGACGTTGCACACCTACACCCCCTATACATTGTCCCTACCAAGTATCAACTTCCTACACCTTACGGTTTCCAAGATATAGCCCGGACAATATTTTATAGGTCAAGGTCACTACAGCAAGGTCAAATCAAGGTCACACCATGACGTTGCACACCTACACCCCCTAACCAATCTCCCTACCAAGTATCAACTTCCTACACCTTACGGTTTCTGAGATATAGCCCGGACAAACTTTTTCCCGCCCACCCATCCGGACACCATGGGTGAAAACAATATCCCGACAGCCCTTAAGGGTTGTGGGGTAAAAACTTTAAAAGGCTTTGTCATCTTCAAAATTTGGTACTTGTTTACAATCTAGCACTGGGATTACTATTTATATCACTTTATAATATCAAAATCAGTTGCGTGTGATATGTGATACAAACTTGTAATTTTTTTTTCATATAAAATAAATTGTAATGTAAATCAACAAGTTTATAAATTTAAATATCCAAATATTTGTCAAATTATGATACTTCATGTACAAGGAACAACAAGTAAGGTAATACGATTAAGATATATTTCTTGTTCAAGAACTGAATTTCACTGTAGGTTTAATAGTGTATTTTAACAATGTATTTCTTTTTCAAAGGTCAACAATAAAATTGAGATCTATAATTAAAGTTGAATAAAATCTCCCTTTAATGTAGTCCCTTTAATCCAGGAAGCGACACCATAAACAAAGATGCCTAAAAAGGGATTAAGTCCTTCTGAAAGGCTTAAATCCAATTTGGGGGTAGCTGGCCTTTTCATTGGTTGTAACAACAATTCTTTGATCAAGCCACCAGTACCTACATTAAAGCCATACATTTACCAGAAAATAGCAAAATATTAAGCCTTGACTGAAATAAAATAAACCACTTCCTAATATTCTCTCGTTAACAATAGATTCTGAAAGAATGCATGTAAATTGGTTTGGGTGTAAATAATATTGTCTTAAATGATAAGGCAAAACTTCTGTTGGTTGTTGAGTTAAAATATGTTAAAATTCTGAAACTCAAATTAAAATTTATTTCTAAAACTTTTATTTATTGCCAATAAAAACACATACGTATCAGTCATATAAAAGTGGGGAAAGTTAAATAATCTTTTATCATTTGTAGGGATGTTATAGGTCCTTTGTATCCTTTGCATCTGTGGAATTGAAAATAATATAAGCTAAAATGATATATTTACAGAAAGCACATCATCCCCCAAGATATATATTTAAAAGTCTATTGCTATTTTTTCAACATAAAATTTTGCGTGTAATGTATTGTAAAATTAGGTATGCTTATTGCTAAGTATGTTCTAATAGTCAACATAATAGAGTAAAATGTTTCAGTATAATGTATATTTTGGTTTACAGTTCAATATTATATATTCACAACCAGTGAACATCAAAGTTTCATTTCATATATTTACTGAAAGTCAAACCAGTAAACTTGTGAAATAACACGTCATAAATCAGTAAATACGGGTATTTACTGAAAATTTCAGCAACTATGCGCATTTACTGATTTCACATATTTACTGTAACATATATATCTTTCATTCGAGTATACAATATTTTTTTAAAAAAGAAACAATACTGTTACACTTTAGTACACATTAAAGAGATTTAATTAAGCTTAACATAATTTAATACTTCCATACACAATGAGTCACATATTTGAACATGACATGTGAAGATTTGCCACTATGTGTATTTAAAATGCACACACTCATGAAAAGAGAAGATTAAATTTTGGTGTGATCCGGATTACCAACTGGATCCAGAAAGTTTTTAATTGTTTAATTTGTTAAATGTTAAAGGTGTAGTGCTTTGATGGAGATCTGCTCTACCTGAGAACTCTTGTTTCATAAGCAATAGTACATTGCCACAAGTACTTAAGTATCTTTGATTTTGTCTTTACATTGGCCTGGTAGAATATCTTTCCAGCTGGATATTTTGGAGAGTCACTGCAAGTTGCCACTCCTATGGTCCTGAAACAATTGTTGGTTAATATCAAAAACGTTAACACATTAACCATTTCCATCTATCACATTGAAGAAATGGTATACTTCATCACTGTCGTACAAGGCTACATGTGTAGAACAACCTGTGCAGTGCACAGCGTGATATTTGTCATTGTCACTTGTACTACAACTACTCGTGTCTTCTGCTGTCTCTTCTCTGGAAGTCTCATTGGCATCACTCAACTGTGAAGCCTTCTTGGATTTCTTTGCCTTTTTATTGTGCTTTTTAGGAGCTGGATACCTCAATACTTCAGTTTCATCGACAGAGCAGTTCATCACAAACATGGCTCTGAACTGGTTCTTATACAGAGAATGCCTGTAAAAAGAAAAACCATGAATAGATGACACTCAGTCTGGCAGTTCTGCCATCCTTCATCAAATTTTAACTTGTACAAGATTTTCTATTTATCAAAAATCTGCACAGTTCAACTGCACAAGTTTTTAAATAATTATTCAATGTTTCTCTAAATATATCTATTATGCACTATAAAAATGGTAAAATTAACATAACTATGTTTATGCAATATCTGGAATTGGCATCATGTGCGATTATCTTGACCAACACATTATTATCATTATTACTATTATTCAGACCATTATCACTTATCAAATATACACTGCATAATATTTATATTTATTAACTATTGCAGTCTAGGGAATCTATAAACTATTGCAGACTATGTGAGAGATATCTCAAGCAGAGACATGACTCACAAGAAAAAACACACCAAAGTAAACAGATTGTGAAAACAAACGGGGAACAGCATATTTTTAATTTAGGTATCACATCAATGCAAAACCATTCTGATTCCAGGACACTGAATAAAGTTGTGTTTTAGTACATCCCCAACTGAATAGTTCCACTAATATGAAGTGAAGCTCATGGTCTTAAAATCTACAAAAATATGTCATAAAAGTATAATTTTTTTTACAATTTCTTCAAATTTAGGGTAAGTTTCCAATATTTTAAATTTTTCCACAGTTATATATGCTGACAATTACAATGGTGGTTGTAAATCATTATTGAGGTATTCCACTGAAATTGCAAATGTAATAAGTAAACTAAATTTTTGTAAGTTAATACCCTATCTAGTGGAGAATTGCTAATCCTGTGTTACCCACTGGCAGGACCGGTCATGTATTGTGCATCGTGCTTCCTTCCTGTCTAGACAGAGTGACGTCAGTTCATCTTTTTCTATGTCTTAACATATTTAGACCCCTAGTAAGCTGACAGCGGGGTCAGTTCGGAGGGCCTTGCCTGTCCATTGGATAGGATATTAACTTATAAAATTTAATTTACTTTAAATTTGCAATTTTGTTGCATTAATACATCCTATCCAATGGACAATTGCTGAATAACTACCGCTTGGTTGGTGGACTAGGGACTTAGGTGAACTCATTAACATACAAAAAATTTTCCAGGCCTGGGTATACCGATGTTTTGCTATGTACAACTATTTACATATGTACAAATCTCCTCAATAATATGGGCTACTGGTGGATCTGCTAAGCAGTCATTACCGGCCCAGATGGTAGAGCTCTGAATTAGCCTAAGCCACATCCTTAGATAGGACTGTATGAAGGTGCTATGTGACTTCCAATGGCAGGCTGACAAAATTTGTTCCAAGGAGACTCCTGATTGGAATGTATTGGAAGCAGAGAATGCCCTCACCTCATGGGCTTTAACCTGGTGTAAGGTGAGGGCCTCTTGGTCAGAGAGCTCATAGCATAGGATCACAGTTGCTTGATCCATGGGGAGCTAATGGCAAGTGAGATATCTTTGCCAAAGCCTTTCTTAAAGGAGACAAAAACCAACTCCCTGTTATGCCTGAGGTATGAGGTCCTGTACAAATAGTGGCGCAAAGCTCTGACCAGACATAGGGACCTACTTGAGTGACTTATCCAGAGTTGGGGTTAGGGCTGGTATAACCACTGGGGACACACTATCTGGACCCTCTCTGGCCAGCTGGTTCTTGGAAAGAAGGCTGGGTGAGGGGTACAAGGATACTTTAGACCAGTCTGACTGATGCCTGATGTTTTTGTTCTGCCAAGCATGGATCTCACTCCTACGTTTAACTGAACCCAGGACCAAAAGGAAAACAGTCTTGAAGGTCAAAAGCTTCAAAGAGGCCTCTTAAAGGGGTTAAAATGGAGCCTCTGTCAGCTGGTGCAATACCACGGAGGTTCCAGTAGGGGATACCCCTCTGACTTTTAGGTCTGTCTCTGTGGAAACTATCCAGGAGACAAGTGAGATTCTCATTTTTGCTGACATTTATGGGTGAATTTCCTAGTTTGTCAGCAATGGCTCATCTGTAGCCATCAATGGTACTTGACTGTAACTTCCTATCCTGGAACAGGTACCATAGGAAGTCGGCTATAGACTTTACAGGGGAGTGCCCTGAAGTCCACCTGATTACTGAGGCACTCCTTTGTAAAAATGGTCCACTTTGCTTCATAGACTGATCTGGTTGATACTCTTTGAGGAGCCTCAATTTGTGCTGCCACTGCCTCACAGAAGCCCTGTTCTTTGACAGCTGAGGCTCTAGGAGCTACAAATGTAGGCTTAGGTATGTGTCAGATTCCTGTGACATGTCTGATTGAAGAGCTGTGTTAGTAGGCTGGGCAGATTGGGATCTGGCTGGACATGGCCACTAGGTCCCAGAACCAAGGCATGTTGGGCAACCCTGGAGCAATCATAATGATTTTCTTGCATGGGTCGTCCTTGCAGCTTCGCCACCACTTACCTAAGATGGCTGCTGGTGGGAAGGCATATGCATCCAGATTCTCCCATGGCAGGCTGAGTGCATCCACTGCCCAGGCCCGGGGGTATGGTACTGGTGACACAAACAGAGGTAACTTGTTGTTGAACCCTGTGGCAAACAGATCTATTTAAGGCCTGTGCCACCTGCTGCATACTGAGTGGAAGACCTCTGGAAGGAGAGACCACTTCTTTTGGATTTTCTGGCCTAACCTGGATAGCTTGTCTGCTACCACACTCAGCCGGCCTGGAATGTTTCGGGCTTCGAGTCACCTGTTTTCTGAAACACCAGGACAGGATTCTCCAAAGAAGGGCACACAGTGAGCACGACCTCATGCCTGCATTCTTGTTTATGTATAGACACCACTGTGGTGTTGTCGGTTGGTACAAGAATTATCTTGTCTGAGCAGAGGTCTTGGAACTTTTTCTGGGCCAAGAAGACCACTTCAGTTCTATGTAATTGATATGCAGCTTACTTTCTGCATGGGTCTCATATGGTGAGGCCAAGGTGAACTTGCTTTTCTGTGGCTGTTAACAGGCCTATCAAGGACATGAACTGCTTGACCAGACAGGCCGGTGGGGAGAGTAGTTCAGTATTCTCTATTGAAGAGTCTGCCACCAGTCCAGTGTGAGCCACATTTGAGGTCGAACTGGTAACCTATGAAGTCGAAGATCTGTTTGGGGCCCAGTTCTGATTTTTTCAAGTTCACTAGCCAACCTTATGAAACAGGTTGGTGGGTCCTTGTACCCTTGTGTAAGACCATCAGATTCACCGTAAAATTTAAGTGTGCTGCGGATAGACCAGTTGTTTGGTTTGGTACCAAGGAAAGTCAACTGAAGAAGCCTATGAGCTCTGTGGTCTGACCAGTGCTACTGCATTCCTGGAGAACGCACATCATGCCTCAATCAGGTATCTGTCATGAGAGGACGTACATGGCCACTTATGAAGGTCAGTGATCTGATCAATTTGGTTGGATATGGAAGGGAAAAGTGTGGTCTTCCATGAGGATTCTTCTGACCTTTCTAAAAAAGACAAAACTAACCCTCGGTCTTGAGGTGTAAATAACCTTTCCAGTGACCATTGCTTACATGCGGGTCCATCAGACCGGTCAGTGTCTTTGGAAGACTTCTGTTATCCCTCATAAGGGTGGCCAAGACCCTTTAATGAAAGGACAATCCTGACTAGCCTTAGCTATCAGACTGTGGTAAGACCTTCTGTTCTTTTCAGGACACTGCCGTGGGGGGGTGGGGGGTGTGTAGCCAGGCTAATGGGAGCAGTTCTGCGTGCATCAAGTGTATTCAATTTAATGTCGGCTCCTAGGTGATGTAGAGTTGCTGGAAAACTTTCCTTTTCTCTGGTCACCCTAATAAGCTTCATCTGTTCTACTAGGACTGGTTGGCTGGTGTTTTTCTGTAAACCAAGTATTCAGAGGTTAATGGGCCAGGCTGACAGGTTACTTTATTGTTGATCATCTGCCAGCCCGGTGGGCTTGTGTTTATCTGTAACCAAAATTTTCAGAGAGCAAGGGTAACACCTTATTGCTCCTCTGCCAGTCTGTTATTTCTCAGCAACCAATGAAGTCAGACAGCAGTTGGTCTGTAGCATTGCTAGTCAACCCCATAATAGACCTGCCGGGCAAGTAGCCTGGAGTTTCTCTGTAACTTTTTTTCCCCAATGGTTGGTTTACCCTCTTGTGGATCTCCTCCAGGCCTGCTAGCTGGTCCGGTTGAATGGACTTTTCTCTGTAACCAATGTTAAAATGAACAGAAGTATAAACTGTTAAATAAAAGCTGTGTAGCCGACACCCGACACACATAGACTCTGTAACCGGTTGGTTGAAGCAATTTCTTTGTAGATACTTCCCATATACCTGCCCCAGAATCAACACATAGTTCAATGGACTAGGTTGGTAGACTGAAACCTGTTTGACTGAAGCACTGTACAATACTTCTCCGTGTTGCCGACCTGTTTTTGTCCCTGGACTTTGAATTTTGCATATTGCTATTGTCTTGTTGCACCTACGAGTCCACTACTCTGTGGAGATTAAGCATTATAAAAGTCAAATTAGAATTAGAATAAGGCTGTGTAGCCGGCACCCGGTCGGTAGACTCTGTAACCAGTTGGCTGAAGCAATTTCATTGTAGGTACTTCCCATCTACCTGCCCTAGAATCAACACAGAGTTGAATGGACATGATCGGTAGACTCTGTAACCAGTTTTGGTGAAGCAAGGCTGTAAAGCTGGTACCTGGTCGGTAGGCTCTGTAACCAGTTGTTGAAGCAATTTCTAAACTCTGTAACCAGTTGGGTTAAAGAAGGCTGTGTAGCTAGTAATTTGTCTGACAACAATATTTAAACTGTCTCTTAAAAGCACATTTTTAATGTGAACATTTGACAAATGGCGGGATAGCCCTTCTATGTCATATTTAGAAACAATTGCTAGTCAGTAGTCATGTGACCAGCTTGTTGGAGAAGATGACGTCAGTGGTAATGTTCTTTCATGATATTTAACCAGGCAACTGTGCAGTATTCAGGCCGTCCACAAACCCCACTACCGACAACAAGGCCGGGTCCATGAGGGAGGGACTGGTATCTCACAATCTAAACTTTATTTCAAAGATACTTGAAGGGGTAGTAGCAGCCCAGCTACAAACTCACTTTGATGAAGCCGGCCTGATGACTACCTTCCAATCGGCTTATAGAAAACACCATTCTACTGAAAGTGCCCTCCTTAATATTCACAATGATATTCTTCTCAATATGGCCAAAGGGTCTGTTACAGCCCTCACCCTTCTAGATCTCTCCGCCGCATTCGATACCATTGACCACACCATTCTCCTGGACGGACTTAATGGTTACTAAGGAATCAGTGAACTGGCACTCGGCTGGTTCAAATCATACCTGTCGGGAAGGACACACTCGGTCAAGGTAGGTAGCACACTCTCACATCCTGTTGCCCTCCCAATATGGGGTCCCCCAGGGCTCCGTCCTTGGTCCAATTCTTTTTTTCGCTCTACACCAACCCAATCAGCTCCATCATTCAATCTCACAGTAGCATAATTACCATTTCTACGCCGATGACACCCAGTTATACATTTCACTCTCTCCAGCAAATTTTTCTCACTGTATATAAAAACTAAAGAATTGCCTAAACGACATCCAAAATTTCATGTTCACAAATAAATTAAAACTCAACCCTGAAAAAACAGAGTTCATTTTGATAGGTCCGAAACCGTAAACAACTCCTTCCCCACTCCTTCCCCACTTTCCAATCAATATTCTTGGTAATCAGGTCTCCCCAGCACAAAGTATCAAGAACCTCGGAGTGGTGTTTGATTCCAATTTCACCTTCTCTGACCATGTGTCACAGGTCATAAAGTCCACTAGAGTTCATGCAAAAGACCTCTACAGAATTCGCCCCCTTCTAGACCTTAAAACATCAGTTCTTCTAGCCAATGCTTTGGTGAGCAGCAGATTGGACTGATTTTGAGTTAAGGAGATTGCAACTAGACCTAGTGCAAAACTCACTCTGCAGGGTTGTCACCCATTCCTCAAAATTTTCTCACATCACCCTTTAACTCAAAAAACTCCATTGCCTTCCAGTCAGGTACAGGGTACAATTCAAAAAAGGCCTCATTACATACAAAATCCTCAACCAAGGTCAACCTATTTACCTAAGAGAATTAATTCACCCTTACACTTCCTTCAGAAATACTAGGTGTAGTACCCCTAAACTCAAGTTCCTTCATACCCTCACTTTTGACCATAAATCATGAGTTCATAAATCAATTAAACACTTCTCTAATTCTTTTAGTCACTATGCGCCAGTTCTTTGGAACTCTTTCCCCTTCCAAATAAGAAACAGTCCCTCTGTCACATCCTTCAGGAAACACCTCAAAACCCACCCTTTCAATTCTAGTTTCCCAACTTAGTCTCCTTCCCTCTCGGTCTCACCCACAACTCTGGAACACTGACCTTAAACGTCCCTCGACTCTCCTTATTAGAAATGATTTTTGTTAGCTAGCGTACTGAGTTCCCCTTAGTGGGGAAGATATTGCGCCTGCAAAGCAGTAGATTAGATTAGATCAGTAGAATGTGAACTTTCTTGCTCTTCTGTTGATAAAAACTCTACCAGCTGACTGGAGAAGATGGCAAGTGTCACCAGGAAACTTACACAGTGACCTGGCCATCCACAACCCCCACTACCAACAACAAAACTGGGTCCATGAAGGAGGGACTGGTATCACTGTAGACATGGAACTGGACAGTGTCCACTGGAGGTATGGAGAGGTCTGACTGCTGACAGCAGTGGGTTTATTTGCAAGTACTGATACAGTGATTGCCAGTTTGCGAAATCTGAAGGCTAAAATAGCAAGAAGAAGTAGCAATATTAGATTCAGAATGAATGATATAAGACCAGTGAATTTGAGCTCTAAATAATGCACTTCTTGCTTTCTCATTATTGTTGTAAATACTTGAAAAGACTCACATTTCCTTCTTGACTGTAACTGGGAGAAGATGTTACAGAACGTACATTTGCAAACACACGGGTAATTTTCTTACCTTTTAAAAAGCAATGTATCCAAAATATTTCGCTAACAACACAAGGTTGAATAAACTAGGGAGGAAACTAGCAACATGGCTGCCTGCATATTTCTTATTGCTTACTGCCCTATCATCAACTCTAAATTGAATCGACTAGAGAGCGTTTCCATAAGATTTTTTAAAGTATATCCATGCTAGATATGTAAATAACACTTCTACACTAAAATAATTGTAAATTCGACATAATCCACACTTTTTCTTTAAACTTCTGGAGATGCTGAAAACACGTCTGCACACTACATGCGCCAAATGAAAAAGATGAACTGATATCACTCTGCCTACAGTGTTGATTCTAGAAATTTTGAAATGTGGGGGCTGTACTCCCCCATGTTCGAAAAATGTGGGGGCTCGGTCAGTAAAAATGGGAACTTGTACCTCCGCCAAAGAGTAGCATTTTCCTGTATGTATGTTTGTTAGCAGGATTACACAAATGCTACTGTATGGATCTTCGTGAAAAAACAGAAGATGGATCCCGATCCAACTTAGATCCCATTAAATTTTGTTACTTATCTGGATCACTGCTTGGATAAAAAAATATCAAAGACCTGGGTATTCTGTAACAATAATTTTCTAGTATTTTTTAAAAATATAAGTGCCTCAATGAAAGATCAAATACTTTAAACTCGGGAACTCATGGCCATAGCACCCAAGTCAATTATTTTCATGAGAAGATATGGGGTCATAGATTTCCATTTGGGTTTTGTAGCAATATTTTATAAAATGGAAGACTCAACAAAGATCTAACACTTTAAACTTGAGAACTCACGGCCATAGCACCCAACTCATTAATATTCATGAGAAGATATGAGGTCAGGGATTTCCCTTAGCGTTTCTAGTAATATTTTATAAAATGGAGGCCTCGACAAAGATCTAACACTTTATACTTAGAACTCACGGCCATAGCAGCCAACTCATTAATATTCATGAGAAGATATGAGGTAACAGACATGCTGAGTGAACTGGTTCCACAGTATTGTTGTTAGTATCTGACGTTTCATCATCCACTTTCAAACTGTAGCATCCGTTTTGTTTTCATATGAAACATATGAATCTGCAATACTTTTAGTGATAATAGGCAGTTACTCATTTTGAGTAGGTGAGTAATTAGCTACGGATCTGAAAATTCACTAATTGAAAGCTCTCCAAAATGTATGTGAATGAGTTATTTCAGAAATACTGGCTATCTGCAATACTTGTAGAGATAATTCGCATTTACTCATTTTGAGTAGGTGAATAATTAACTACGGGTGTGAAACTTCACCAAGTGAAAGCTCTCCCAAAAGTAGGTGAATGAGTTATTTGAGAAAAATTGGCTATCTGTAATACTTTTACAGATAATTCACATTTACTCATTTTGATTAGGTGAGTAATTAGCTACGGGTCTGGAACTTCACCATGTGAAAGCTCTTCCAAAAGTAGATGAACGAGTAATTTGATAAAAATTGGATACCCGCAATACTTTTAGAGATAATTAGCATTTACTCATTTTGAGGAGGTGAATAATTAGCTACGGCTCTGAAAATTCACCAAGTAAAGCTCTCCCAAAAGTAGGTGAATGAGTTATTTTATAAAAATTGGCTATCTGCAATACTTTTAGAGATAATTCACATTTACTCATTTTCAGTAGGTGAGTAATTAGCTACGGGTCTGGAACTTCACCATGTGAAAGCCCTCCCAAAAGTAGATGAATGAGTTATTTGATAAAAATTGGATATCCGCAATACTTTTAGAGATAATTCACATTTACTCATTTTGAGTAGGTGAATAATTAGCTACGGGTCTGAAACCTCACCAAGTAAAAGCTCTCCCAAAAGTAGGTGAATGAGTTATTTGAAAAAAATTGGATATCTGCAATACTTTTACAGATAATTCGAATTTACTCATTTTGAGTAGGTGAGTAATTAGCTACGGGTCTGGAACTTCACCATGTGAAAGCTCTCCCAAAAGTAGATGAACGAGTAATTTGATAAAAATTGGATATCCACAATACTTTTAGAGATAATTAGCATTTACTCATTTTGAGTAGGTGCATAATTAGCTACGGGTCTGAAACTTCACCAAGTGAAAGCTCTTCCAAAAGTAGGTGAATGAGTTATTTAAGAAAAATTGGATATCCCCAATACTTTTAGGGATAATTCACATTTACTCATTTTGAGTAGGTGAGTAATTAGCTACGGGTCTGGAACTTCACCATGTGAAAACTCTCCCAAAAGTAGATGAATGAGTTATTTGATAAAAATTGGATATCCGCAATACTTTTAGAGATAATTCACATTTACTCATTTTGAGTAGGTGAATAATTAGCTACGGATCTGAAACCTCACCAAGTAAAAGCTCTCCCAAAAGTAGGTGAATGAGTTATTTGAGAAAAATTGGATATCTGCAATACTTTTACAGATAATTCACATTTACTCATTTTGAGTAGGCGAGTAATTAGCTACGGGTCTGGAACTTCACCATGTGAAAGCTCTCCCAAAAGTAGATGAACGAGTAATTTGATAAAAACTGGATATCCACAATACTTTTAGAGATAATTAGCATTTACTCATTTTGAGTAGGTGAATAATTAGCTACGGGTCTGAAACTTCACCAAGTGAAAGCTCTTCCAAAAGTAGGTGAATGAGTTATTTAAGAAAAATTGGATATCCCCAATACTTTTAGGGATAATTCACATTTACTCATTTTGAGTAGGTGAGTAATTAGCTACGGGTCTGGAACTTCACCATGTGAAAGCTCTCCCAAAAGTAGATGAATGAGTTATTTGATAAAAATTGGATATCCGCAATACTTTTAGAGATAATTATCATTTACTCATTTTGAGTAGGTGAATAATTAGCTACGGGTCTGAAACTTCACCATGTGAAAGCTCTCCCAAAAGTAGATGAAGCAGTTATTTGAGAAAAATTATGTCATTATTTTGCCACAAATAAGAAAATAGCTATTACTCACTTATGGCATGCAATAGAACCCCAAACTATATGCATTTACCCTACAGTCACAATTTCAAAGTAGGTATTACTCGGCTATCCAATGTGCAACAGGTCTGAAACTTTACTATGTGATAGGTTATCAAAAACTAGATGAATAACATATTTGAAAATATTTCCCTAACTTTAATACTTTTGAAGATATTTGACATTTACTTATGTTGTTATTTTGCTACAAATAAGAAAATAGCTATTACTCACTTATGGCATGCAATACAACCCCAAAATATATACCATCTTATAGTTAAGGACAAAGTAGCTGAACAACATATTTGAAGAAAAAGCTGTTACTGCAATAGTTTTGGAGTTACAATGGATTTACTCAACAGTCACAATTTCAAAGTAGCTATTACTTAGCTATGCAATGTGCAACAGGTCTGAAACTTTACTATGTGATAGCTTACAAAAAAGTAGATGAATGACATATTTGAAAAGAATTCCGTAACTTTAATACTTCTGAAGATATTTGACATTTACTTATGTCATTATTTTGCTACTAATAAGAAAATAGCTATTACTCACTTATGGCATGCAATACAACCCCAAACTACATGCCAGCTTATAGCTAAGGACAAAGTAGCTGAACAACATATTTGAAGAAAAAGCTGTAACTGCAATAGTTTTGGAGTTACAATGGATTTACTCAACAGTCACAATTTCAAAGTAGCTATTACTTAGCTATGCAATGTGCAACAGGTCTGAAACTTTACTATGTGATAGCTTACAAAAAAGTAGATGAATGACATATTTGAAAAGAATTCCGTAACTTTAATACTTCTGAAGATATTTGACATTTACTTATGTCATTATTTTGCTACTAATAAGAAAATAGCTATTACTCACTTATGGCATGCAATAGAACCCCAAACTACATGCCAGCTTATAGCTAAGGACAAAGTAGGTGAACAACATATTTTACGAAAATATTGTAACTGCAATAGTTTTGGAGTTACAATGGATTTACTCAACTGTAGAATTTCAAAGTAGCTATTACTCAGCTATCCAATGTGCAACAGATCTGAAACTTTACTATGTGATAGCTTATGAAAAAGTAGATGGATAACATATTGGAAAAGAATTCCCTAACTTTAATACTTTTGAAGATATTTGACATTTACTTATGTCATGGTTTTGCTACAAATAACAAAATAGCTATTACTCACTTATGGCATGCAATAGAACCCCAAACTATGTACCATCCTATAGCTAAGGACAAAGTAGCTGAAGAACATATTTTAGGAAAATACTCTAACTGCAATAGTTTTGGAGTTACAATGGCTTTACTCAACAGTCAGAATTTCAAAGTAGCTATAATTCAGCTATCCAAGGTGCAACAGGTCTGAAACTTTACTATGTTATAGCTTACCAAAAAGTAGATGGACAACATATTTGAAAAGATTTCCCTAACTTCAATACTTTTGAAGATATTTGACATTTACTTCTTCTGTTATTTAGCTACAAATGAGAAAATAGCTATTACTCACTTATGACAAGCAATAGAACCCCAAACTATGTACCATCTTATAGCTAAGAACAAAGTAGCTGAACAACATATTTTAGGAAAATACTCCAACTGCAATAGTTTTGGAGTTACAATGGCTTTACTCAACAGTCAGAATTTCAAAGTAGCTATTACTCAGCTATCCAAGGTGCAACAGACCTGAAACTTTACTATGTCATAGCTTACCAAAAAGTAGATGGACAACATATTTGAAAAGATTTCCCTAACTTCAATACTTTTGAAGAAATTTGACATTTACTTCTTCTGTTATTTAGCTACAAATGAGAAAATAGCTATTACTCACTTATGGCATGCAATGGGACCCCAAACTATGTACCATCTTATAGCTAAGGACAAAGTAGCTGAACAACATATTCGAAGAAAAAGTTGTTACTGCAATAGTTTTTGAGTTATGAGCCCTTTACTCAAAGTAGCTAAGATTGCTATTACTCACTTATCTTTAGGCCTAAGTCAATAAAACCAAAAATTTTTTCAAGGGCATGAAAATTCATTGGGACAATTAATTTACAAAAAATCTGTAGCTGTAGTAGTTTTGGAGAAATCTGCGTGACTAACTAACGCACGCACACACGCACGCACGCACGCACGCACGCACGCACACACAGACATCATTTCATAATCTCCCTCCCGGGCTAAAGCCCGGCGGGAGATAATAACATTTTTAACTGAAAAATGACCAAATATAGCCTTTATGATGATAAAATTAAAGGATTCTCACGAAACGATCGGTGCCCCTCCATTTTGTAAACATGCAGGATCGCGTCTTCTACCGAACGCACCGAATATACCGAACTGCGGGTTAGTACTAAAACTCGCGAGATATCGCGTATCCCACGCTCTAGACGCATCACTGTGTCTAGGCAGGAAGGAAGCATGATGCACCACCTTGCGAATGCATACTACATGACCAGTCCTGCCGGTGGGTAACACAGGATGGCTTTTACTGTCGTTTGGCAGGGCCGGTCGCGCCGACTGTATTAGCAATTGTCCAGTTGATAGGATGTATTAACACAATAAAATGGCCTTGATACCCAGATACTGGTGACACCGACTCATCCCTAAAACAAACCCCAATCCAGGTACTCTCCTTTTAGTGTGAACCAATGAAAAGTGCCAGTGAAACAAATATGGAAGTGGATGTTAACAAATGTATTGAAAATATAATGTGCAATAGCTGTGCAAACTAGAAATAGGACGCCCTGTTGATAGTAGATGCGAATAGAAACAGGATAGCATAGAAGAACACACATTATCATGTGTAATGTCCACCCCATGAACCTTTTGCCAAAATTGTACAGTAGTCTTACAAGACCCTGTTTCATTTGTAAAATATATCAATGATGCTTAAATATTTATTAGTGTAGATGTAAATTATTTCA
Organism: Sabellastarte sp. h YS-2021; assembly: GCA_964017235.1. Classification (NCBI taxonomy): domain Eukaryota; kingdom Metazoa; phylum Annelida; class Polychaeta; order Sabellida; family Sabellidae; genus Sabellastarte; species Sabellastarte sp. h YS-2021. Next base: position 148,859,733 of record OZ024928.1, read on the forward strand.
GCTTCATGCCTTTTTGCATTGGTTGGGTCGAAAATTTTGACGAAATCACTCTATCTTGCACGGTTAAGAAGATAGAAGCAAATTCCTGTTTTTCTATTTTTGGCAAAAATTTGAAAATTCAAAATGGCCGCCATTTTTGGGAAAAGGAAAATTTTTTGAAAATTGCCAAGTCAGAGTACATTTCTTAGATACCCTATGGGTCGAAAATTTCAACAAAATAACTCTATTTTGCACAGTTAAGGCCAATTTGTGTTTTTCCATTTTGGGCAAAAATTCGAATATTCAAAATGGCCGCCATTTTTGGGGAGGGGAAAATTTTTTGAAAATTGCAAAGAGTACATTTCTTAGATACCCTGTGGGTCGAAAATTTCGACGAAATCGCTCTATCTCGCACGGTTAAGGAGATAAAAGCAATTTTGTGTTTTGCCATTTTTGGCAAAAATTCGAAAAATCAAAATGGCCGCCATTTTTGGGGAGGGGAAAATTTTTTGAAAATTGCAAAGAGTACATTCTTTAGATACCCTGTGGGTTGAAAATTTCGATGAAATCGCTCTATCTCGCACGGTTAAGGAGATAGAAGCAATTTTATGTTTTGCCATTTTTGGCAAAAATTCGAAAAATCAAAATGGCCACCATTTTTGGGGAGGGGAAAATTTTTTGAAAATTGCAAAGAGTACATTCCTTAGATACCCTATGGGTTGAAAATTTCGATGAAATCGCTCTATCTCGCACGGTTAAGGAGATAGAAGCAAATTTGAGTTTTGTCATTTTTTGGCAAAAATTCGAAAAATCAAAATGGCCGCCATTTTTGGGGAGGGGAAAATTTTTTGAAAATTGCAAAGATTATATTCCTTAGATACCCTGTGGGTCGAAAATTTTGACAAAATCGCTCTATCTCGCTCGGTTAAGGAGATAGAAGCAAATTTGTGTTTTGCCATTTTTGGCAAAAATTCGAAAATTCAAAATGGCCGCCATTTTTGGGGAGGGGAAAATTTTTTGAAAATTGCAAAGAGTACATTCCTTAGATACCCTGCGGGTCGAAAATTTCGATGAAATTGCTCTATCTCACACGGTTTAGGAGATATGAGCACATTTGCCTTTTTCAGTATTCAAAATAGCCAATAACTCATTTATTTAATTAATTACTCACTCATCTATGAAGCAATTCCCCCCAAAAGCAATCCCATACAAGCTATTAACCCAATGAACCTCCATACCAAATTTCAGAAAGCTAGGCTTAATAGCATTCCTTAAAATGTCTTGAAACCAAAGAGCTACTCAAAAGTAGCAAAGTAGCTATTACTCAGTTAGCTATAGAGCTATCATCACCAAAAGCAATCCCATACAAGCTATTAACCCAATAAACCTGCATGCCAAATTTGGTAAAGATAGGATAAGAACTGTTGCCTAAAATGTCTGGAAACCAAGTGGGACGGCGGACGGCGGAAAAAGCAAAAATAATATGTCCACCCCACTGGAATTAGTTTGAAAAAACTATATGAGATGGACACATCTGGTTGAATACTGGGTTTCACCCATGTTACTATGGAACAGTATTTACAAGTAGCCAGTTCACTAGTTTGTACTCGCTTTGTCAACATACTAGGCCCATTTTGCCTTTACTTGGTCACCCTGTTCAATCCTTAATCTCAACTTCTATGATCTATCTCAGGGATATAACAACCACTGAAGTATTTTGGAAGATGACTAATTGCACCCACCTTTGGCAGTCTCTGCAGAGTACCACCATGCATGCAGGGCAGCAGAGGACGGAGTCAGATGAAGCGGGTTTCTGATGGTTTCCACCACTGCTGCGGACCTGGTAACTGCTTCTCTGTTTGTCCACCCATTGCTGGTCCACATCATCTAGGTCAGGATCATACAGGAGGTCATCATTGGAGGGGCCTGTGGTACCTAATAAAGCAGAACTTCTATTTGAATGTGAAACGTGAAAATCACTCGAGTGTGTGTTACTATTATTCAATATCAGAGATGGGTCGGTAGGCCCAGTATTTCAGTATCGAAAGCATTTTAATGTAATACTGTGATGAGATTTTACAACCGCCACTTCGCTTGTCAGCACATATAATGGAAGGAAAACTTGAAAATCTGAAGAAATGATAAGCTTTTATCGCAAATTTTCATGCATTTTGAAGACTTTTTACTGTATACAGTTTTAATGTATACATGTTTTTACTGTATATAGCGGAACTGCCATGATAATAGTTTTATAAGGCTATTCAAAATTCGGTACTTCTTTACTTTGACGAAATTCTTCTTTACTTTGACAAAATTTTTTTTCACAAGAGTACTTGACATGCAGCTCCACACAGCACCAGGTCACATTAACTCAATAGACTTTGAAAGACAGGCTTTTTTATTGTGCAGTAGAAAATAAAACAGAAGATTATCATTGGAACGCATCGATTAATACATTTTAATATTGCTTTACCTGTACAACAGGACATTACAAACAGGAACGTATCCTCATTTCTAGCTAAAAATGCAACATATTTACAAATGGTCTTTTTGGATGATCATTTATTTAAGACAAGATGTTAGGTAGCCAATGTAAACCTCATTTTCTGACAGAATGGAGACATACCTTTTGTTTCTTTTCCATCATCTTCATTATCACTGAAAGAATCATTAAACTCTTCTGCAACCGACTTATTCTTATCTACCTTCGGTTTGCTGGTTTTAGTTGAATCACCCAAATTGCTGTCTTGCTTTTCTCTTGTACTTGCTGCAATATTAAAACAATATAACAAAGAATAACTTCTGTAAGATAAAAAATAAAAGACTATCTTTACAGCATACTGAAACATTAGCAGTGTTCACTCTCGAGCGCGATTTTGCGAGTTTGTACACAATCTGGGGCGAGTTGTCGCAAAACCAACTCACCAACGCGTCTGACCTGTTGCTACCAGGCAAAACACTCAAAACTGACTGAAGAAATTCATCTACCGGTATTATCGGAAGCGACGATGTACATATTTCCTCATAAAAATGGGTGAGAAAGACAAGAAAGCGAGTTTATTTTATTTGATACATCCAGCTAACAGTGATTCACACAAGAATTGGGTATTCTCGCGACATTTCAGTGCTTTTTGTTGAATTTTTAACTCGTCTTCTCCATGTAGTTTCACAGGCGAAACAGTCGAAACAACTACTGACCAAAGAAATTCGTATATTATCGGAAGAGACAAAATATATATTTGTTCAAAGAAAAGAGCAGAAATGCAATTTATTTTATTTGATGAATCCAGATAACAGTTAAAAAAAAAACAAAAAAAAACCAGTGACACCCAGCCATTAACGCTTAGATGTGATTTTGAAGTGAATTTTTTTTTAAATTTGACAAATAAAAACAGCATTAATTAATTCATCTGAACTAGCTCTTAGTTTAGCATCTATTTCTTATTATTTAAATTTAGAAGATTTTAAGCAATCCCAAATTGGAACTAAATATTCCCAAAATATCTTGACGCAAAGCATGTCTCACATTTTTTTTAAGTTGTCTCGCCTTTTCAAGTGAAGGGAGACAGTCCGTCTCGCATTGAGTTTTGACGAGAGCGAACACTGCATTAGATATTGATTCTGCCAATCTGAAGGGTATTTGCTGTGGAATATACTAATGGCTTCCTTACTTTCTTCTCTGTCTGCACGGCACATGATAATTTGATTTGGTATCGGCATATGATAATTTGATTTGGTATTATGCTGTCACATGTGAATTACCTTCCATCATTGTAAAACTTAATTCCCATTTACACTTCTAGGGCAAGAATGACAATTGTGTAATTGTATCAAACACTTAGGCTTAAGATATTTTCCTTACCCCCAGAAAAGAATGGTTTTGGGCTCCAGTATCCAAAATCTACAAGTGTTATTTCTTTTTTTTCCAAAATTACTACAGCTGTCACAAATACATTGTTGGTTCAATAATACTTGGTCTGCTGGAGTTTAAAAGTAATTATATACAAGAGAAAGTACCCTTAACATTAAAATGAACAGCAAAAAAGAAATTCCTTTGACTCACTCTTTATTTTTGGATTATATCATTTTCAAAACCTATCACTAATATAAGTTACTCATGTCATGATGAGGTGAAAGTGTTGGAACCCGATAGAGGCTTGTATGAGGCTTCCCACTGGTGATAAATACCCAAAATATTTATTCACATACATGCATTGTTAACTGCTTACCAAAAATAAACCTTCATGCCAAAAATATCTCTACTGACACTGACCCACAGTACATACAACAAACTCATAAATCATGTAAAATTTTCAAGCTGAAAACCTACTGCTCTGTGCTGCTGCAATATGGTCCATTCTCTGGTTTAATTCTGCATCCATTTCCTTCTCAAACTCATCATCACTTGAGGACTTTTGTCCTAAACTTCTTCTTCTCAAGGCACGTTTCTGTTTCATGGTACCATGTAAAATAACATCGATCTCATCTTCAGAACTGCATCACAAAAATAGAAAAATGTTGTTTGCTTACAAAAATAGGCCAAGGCCTGCTGCTTACTGGCAACCCGCATGTTGTGGTTGTGCCACCCAAATACTTTTTTCATGCTATAAATGTGCAGCAATTAATATATGTTTTATACAACAATAAATGTAAAATAAAAAAGAACACATTTTGCCTGTAATTTTGTGTTTTTCCACTTTAGGCAAAAATTCGAAAATTCAAAATAGCCGCCATTTTTGGGGAGGGGAAAATTTTTTGAAAATTGCAAAGAGTACATTCCTTAGATACCCTGTGGGTCGAAAATTTCGACGAAATCGCTCTATCTCGCACGGTTAAGGAGATAGAAGCAATTTTGCGTTTTTCCATTTTTGGCAAAAATTCGAAAATTCAAAATGGCCGCCATTTTTGGGGAGGGGAAAATTTTTTGAAAATTGCAAGAGTACATTCCTTAGATACTCTGTGGGTCACTCTATCTCGCACGGTTTAGGAGATAGAAGCAATTTTGTGTTTTTCCATTTTTGGCAAAAATTCGAAAATTCAAAATGGCCGCCATTTTTGGGAAGGGGAAATTTTTTTGAAAATTGGCAAGACTACATTCCTTAGATACCCTGTGGATCGAAAATTTTGACGAAATCGCTCTATCTCGCACGGTTAAGGAGATAGAAGCAATTTTGTGTTTTGCCATTTTTGACAAAAATTCAAAAAGGCCGCCATTTTTGGGGAGGGGAAAATTTTTTGAAAATTGCAAGAGTACATTCCTTAGATACTCTGTGGGTCGAATATTCTGACGAAATCGCTCTATCTCGCACGGTTTAGGAGATAGAAGCAATTTTGTGTTTTTCCATTTTTGGCAAAAATTCGAAAATTCAAAATGGCCGCCATTTTTGGAAAGGGGAAAATTTTTTGAAAATTGGAAAGAGTACATTTCTTAAGATACCCTATGGGTCGAAAATTTCGACGAAATCGCTCTATCTTGCACGGTTAAGGAGATAGAAGCAATTTTGTGTTTGCCGTTTTTGGCAAAAATTCGAAAATTCAAAATGGCTGCCATTTTTGGAGAGGGGAAAATTTTTTGGAAATTGCCAAAAGTACATTTCTTAGATACCCTGTGGGTGAAAAATTTCGACGAAATCGCTCTATCTGGCATGGTTAAGGAGATAGAAGCAATTTTGTGTTTTTCCATTTTTGGCAAAAATTCAAAATGGCCGCCATTTTTGAGGAGGGGAAAATTTTTTCAAATTGGCAAGAGTACACTTCTTATATACCCTGTGGGTCGAAAATTTCGATGAAATCGCTCTATCTCGCACGGTTGAGATAGAAGCAATTTTGTGTTTTGCCATTTTTGGCAAAAATTTAAAATGGCCGCCACTTTTGGGGAGGGGAAAATTTTTTGAAAATTGGCAAGAATACATTCCTAAGATACCCTGTGGGTCGAAAATTTCGACGAAATCGCTCTATCTCGCACGGTTTAGGAGATAGAAGCAATTTTGTGTTTTTCCATTTTTGGCAAAAATTCGAAAATTCAAAATGGCCACCATTTTTGGAAAGGGGAAAATATTTTGAAAATTGGCAAGAGTACATTTCTTAGATACCCTATGGGTTGAAAATTTCGACGAAATCGCTCTATCTTGCACGGTTAAGGAGACAGAAGGAATTTTGTGTTTTGCCATTTTTGGAAAAAATTCGAAAATTCAAAATGGCCGCCATTTTTGGAGAGGGGAAAATTTTTTGAAAATTGCCAAAAGTACATTTCTTAGATATCCTGTGGGTGAAAAATTTCGACGAAATCGCTCTATCTGGCACGGTTAAGGAGATAGAAGCAATTTTGTGTTTTTCCATTTTTGGGAAAAATTCAAAATGGCCGCCATTTTTGAGGAGGGGAAAATTTTTTCAAAATTGGCAAGAGTACACTTCTTATATACCCTGTGGATCGAAAATTTTGACGAAATCGCTCTATCTCGCACGGTTAAGGAGATAGAAGCAATTTTGTGTTTTGCCATTTTTGGCAAAAATTCAAAATGGCCGCCACTTTTGGGGAGGGGAAAATTTTTTGAAAATTGGCAAGAGTACATTTCTTAGATACCCTGTGGGTCGAAAATTTCGACGAAATCGCTCTATCTTGCACAGTTAAGGAGATAGAAGCAAATTTGTGTTTTTCCATTTGTGGCAAAATTCGAAAATTAATAATGGACGCCATTTTTGGGGAGAGAAAAGTTTTTTTGCAAATTGCCATGAGTACATTGCTTAGGTACCCAAGGGTCGAAAATTTCGACAAAATCGCTCTATCTTGCAAGGTTAAGGAGATAGAAGCAAATTTGTGTTTTTCCATTTTTGGCAAAAATTCGAAAATTCAAAATGGCCGCCATTTTTGGGGAGAGTAAAATTTTTTGAAAATTGCGAGGAGTACATTGATTAGATACCCTGTGGGTTGAAAATTTCGACGAAATTGCTCTATCTCGCATGGTGTAGGAGATAGACATATTTATGTTTTTTGCTATGTAGCTATTACTCAGGAGATTAAAGCTATTACCATCAACAACAATACCAAGCAAGCAATTGATGCTATAAACCTTCACACTAAATTTTTTGAAAAGAGGAGTTAAATATGCTTCCTTTAAAATAGTAAAAACAGAAATGCAATTTAGAGTAGGCTCAAAGTAGCAAAGCAGCTATTACTCAGATAGCTACAAAGCTATCATCGACCAAAAGCTATCCTGGCCAAACTATTGACCCAATTATCCTTCATATAAATTTTTGTAAAGATAGAAAACATTGTTTCATTAAAATGTCCAGAAAAAATCAACTCAAAATAGCATAATAGCTATATAGCACAGTAGCTATTACTCAGCTATAAAGATATTATCACCGAAAGCAATCACAAGCAAGTTACTGATCCAATAATCCTCCATCCCAAATTTTGTGAACATAGGTGAAATACTTTTCCTTTAAAATGCTTAAAATAAAAAGCTACTCAAAGCAGCTAAGTAGCTATTACTCAGTTACATATCAAGCTATTGACCCAACTATTGCTCATACCAAATTTAGTACAGATATGTCAAATATTTTTCCTTAAAATGTCCGGAAACGAAAGAAGTACACAAAACTAGCTAAGTAGATATTACTCAGTTAGCTATAGCTACAAAGCTATCATCGACCAAAATCTGTACTGGCCAAACTAATGACCCAATTATCCTTAATATAAATTTTTGTGAAGATAGAAAACATTGTTTCATTAAAATGTCCAGAAAAACGTCAACTCAAAATAGCATAATAGCTATATATCATAGTAGCTATTACTCAGTTAGCTATAAAGGTATTATCACCAAAAGCAATCACAAGCAAGCTACTGATCCAATAATTCTCAATCCCAAATTTTGTGAACATAGGTGCAATACTTTTCCTTTACAATGCTTAAAATAAAAAGCTACTCAAAGTAGCTAAGTAGCTATTACTCAGTTATATAGCAAGCTATTGACCTAACTATTGCTCATACCAAATTTAGTAAAGATATGTCAAATATTTTTCCTTAAAATGCCAGGAAACAAAAGAAGTAGCTATTACTAAGTTATATAGCTATTATCACTAAAGGCAATCCCAAGCAAGCCATTGCCCTAACTATTGCTCATACCAAATTTGGTAAAGATATGTCAAATATTTTTCCTTAAAATGCCCGGAAACAAAAGAAGTATACAAAAGTAGCTAAGTAGCTATTACTCAGTTAGTTATAGAGCTATCTTCACCAAAAGCAATCCCATGGAAGCTATTAACCCAATAAACACACATACCAAATTTGGTAAAGATAGGATAAACACTTTTCCTTGAAATGACCGGAAACCAAGTGTGACGCCGGATGCCGGAAAAAGCAAAAATAATATGTCCACCCCAGTGGGGTGGACATAATTAGGTATATTTTGTAGATACATATGTACACTGCAGGCATATCATTGTAAAGCATTTCATTGTTGACTATGTATTCTTAAATAGTAAGCCAAAAGCCTATTTATCTTTCTTCTGTTCAATATATCAATTGAGGAGACAAAAGGGTGAGTCCAAGCATCTCACCAACAGAAACACCATGTTGGAGGTTAGCCACTTCAAAGGAGCCTCTGATAAAGGCTCAAAAGAAGGTTCTGTCAAACCTAGGACTAAAGAAGGTCCCAAGTAGGTCGAGATCTATTTGGTTTTGGTCTATCCCTGACAAAAACTGGCAATAAGTCTATTCAGCTCTAGAATTTTTGCGATAAGCTCCCCATAAGAACTCAAAGCATCAATAATTGCTGTTCTATAGCCAGTAATTGTGGCTATAGAAGACTTTTCTTGAGGATTCACTCTGAGATACCTAATTCTTTCTGTCACCTCAGATGAGAACTTACAGAATTGAATTCCTGGAATCAAGAAGGCACACATGAAGATTCAGGTATGCCACATTGTTGTGGAACCTGTTGTAGTGTGGCTGTTTCAGGAGTGTTTCCAGTGTGGGAGCTGCAGGGGTATTTTTTATTTGAGAGATCTATCAGATCCTAGAACCAAGGCATCCCTGGCCACCCTGGTGTACGTACAATCATCCTGCATGGCTAAGTAATTATCTTTTGAATTACTTGTGGCCGGATGGCTACTGGACAGAATACATAGCTGTCTAGGCCTTCCCAACAGATATTCAATGCAGCTATTTTCCATGGCTTTTTGTCTGGGACAGAAGATACATAAATTGGTAGTTCCGACTAGTTCGTGGTTTATATGAGTAGCAAACAAGTCTACCATTGGTGTTAGTCCCATTGTGACAGGAAATCTGCTATCATATTGAGGGATCCAGATATATGCCTTGCCCTTATCTGGATCTTTCTGGGATTTGTGAAAGCCAGAATTCTCCAGATAAGGGCACACATTTTTATTGCATGTGTGCCTCGTTCTGAAGTGATCTTTAGAGAGCCCTTTATGCCCAGGTCACACTGTGGCGAGGCCACTACAAATTAACTGGCGAATATGAAGATTTGCTGCGAATTAGAAATCGTGGTAGTTTGCCACAGAAAGGGCGGGAAAGTGTGGTCACGTGGTTGGAATTGGAAAAATCCACGAATTACTTCGATCCGGCTACCATGGGCTACCATCATCTTCATCCTGTGGAAGATCTTGGTACGATGTTCTCATCACCCAGACAAGAACATCGTGTTTCTGTGAAGAACGTCGATGAAGATCAAACGAACTTCGTAGAAGTATGTACGAATTAATGCGAAGTGTTGCGATTTCCGTGAGATGTTCTTGCACCGAGCCACGACCATGGTGGAGGGTTGAGCGAGCTGTGACGAGCCCCCGACGAGGAGGAAGAACGTGCTGAGAAGAATTGACGACCAATTCGTGTATAATGCCAGTTCCTATATAAACAGCCTGGATCATCTGGATTCACTTCATTTATCATCAGACGTCGGACAGTGTACATCAAAGGCTATGGATCTACAGAGACTCAGATTATTGCAGCAACTGTATGAGGCTCATCGTTTAAATGTACAGAATCAGATTGTGATTGCACAGATACTGGTTGATAGACAGAGAAGGTGTCGACCAAGGCCCAGGAGGTATTGGGTGAAGCCCTGGCTCTCCAGGAGGTTGGACTATGGACACTATGATCGTTTGATGAGGGAGCTGGAGGCTGAGGATGTGGTGTCTTTCAGAAATTTTGTCCGGATGGACCCGGCCATGTTCAGAGAGGTCTTGCAGAGGGTGGGGCCCAGAATTGAGAAATATGACACATGGTTCAGGAAGTCTATCAACCCTGGATGCAGACTTGCAATCACACTTCGTTTTCTTGGCCACTGGAGAGAAGTACAGGAGTCTGATGTTTGGCTTCAGGGTAGCACACAACACCATCTCAGTCATAGTAAGACAGACTTGTGAGGCCATCGTGGCAGAACATGGTGAGGAAGTCATGCAGTGTCCCCGTACCAGTGATGCATGGAAGCAGGTGGCTGCAGAATTTTCTTCCAGATGGAATTTCCATCACACCCTGGGGGCTATAGATGGCAAGCATGTGGCAATCAGGTGTCCTAAGAATGGTGGCTCACTCTATTTCAACTACAAGGGCTTCCATTCCATAATATTTCTGGCTCTAGTGGATGCCAAGTACAAGTTCCTTTGGGTGGATGTTGGCACCAATGGATCCAGTTCTGATGCACAGATCTTCAATGACTGTGATTTGTGCTCAGGCATTATTGATGGCACCTTGGATGTACCTGATGCAGAGCCATTGCCTGGTGATGACCGTGATATGCCATATTTTCTCATTGGGGATGATGCCTTCTCTCTGAGGACCTGGTTGATGAAGCCGTTTAGTGCCAGAGGACTTCCTGATGAGGAGAGGATCTATAACTACAGACTGTCTCGTGCCAGAAGGGTGGTGGAAAATGCGTTTGGCATCATGGCCAACAGATTTGGTTGTCTCCTCACCACCATGAGTCAGAATCCAGAGACTGTTACCTCTATTGTATTGGCCTGTTGCACGTTGCACAACATCATGAGACTGAGGTATCAGGTATCCACCAGGAACTGGGTGATGAGGATGACAACCACAGAGTTATCCCAGGACAGTGGAGGCAAGGTGCTTGTTTGCAGGACATTGAGGATGTGGCTGGTGGCAACAGGGACACACAGGTTGCCAAGAGACAGAGACTGTATTTGAAGCATTATTATAATGCTCCAGTAGGGGCCACAGCGTGGCAAAGAGACATGATTTGAGACTTTCACATATGCCAAGGACATTTCTTAGTAGTGACTGTATTGTGTTAATTATTGTTATGACTCAGTGCTGCATCATTATCTGTGTTATATTTTGTATTGGGCGTTATATACTTGTTGAAATAAAGTTGCAATGTTCTTGTATTGCAATAAAGTTATTGTCCTATTGCACTTCATATATGTATTATGTGTATAGTAGGGTCAAAGAGGTCAAGTCTGAAACCAAATCAGGGCAAACATGTAACAGGTCACACAAACCAGTTCACAACTTTGCCACCACAGGGGCCAGAAGGTCACAAAGGTCAAAAGTCAATCAAGGCCATAACTGAAGGAAAGTTAAGAAATCTAACCAGCTCCAAGGTGGAAACTCTGCAACCAAACGCCGACTGCTTTGGAATCAGGGCATAATGAAATCCAGAAATGGAAGATAAACAAATTTAATATTGGCCACCTGTTAAAATTTGTTTATCTTCCATTTCTGCATTTCATTTGCAGTGTTCGCTCTCGAGCGCGATTTCGCGAGTTTGTACACACTCTGGGGCGAGTTGTCGCAAAACGAACTCACCAACGCGTCTGTGCTGTCGCTACCAGGCGAAACACTCAAAACTGACCGAAGAAATTCGTCTATTATCGGAAGCGACGATGTACATATTTCCTCATAGAAATGTTTGAGAAAAGCAGTTTCTTTTATTTTATATATCCAGCTAACAGTAATTCACGTGAGAATTCGGGTATTCTCGCGAGATTTCCGTGCTCTTTGTCGATTTTTGAACTCGTCGAACAGGCGAAACAGTCGAAACAACTGCTGACCAAAGAAATTCGTCTATTATCGGAAGCGACGACGTACATATTTCCTCATAGAAATAGGTGAGAACGACATGAAAGTGAGTTTATTTTATTTGATACATCCAGCTAAGAGTAATTCACGCGAGAATTCGGGTATTCTCACGAGATTTCCATGCTTTATGTTTAACTCGTCTTCTGCATACTGTGTCACTGGCGAAACAGTCGAAACAACTACTGACCAAAGAAATCCGTCTATTATCGGAAGAGACAATATATATTTCTTCAAAGAACAGAGAAGAAATGCAATATATTTATTTATTTGATGAATCCAGATAACAGTAAAATAAAAAAAAATTAAAAAACCAGTAGCACCCAGCCGTTAAGCCATTAAGATGTGTTTTAGAAGTGAAATTTTAAAAAAAATAAAAGACAAATAAAAACAGCATTAAATATTTTATTTATTTGAACTTTTAGTTAAGCATCTATTTCTTATTATTTAAATAAAGAAGATTTTATGCAGTCCCAAATTGGAACTAAGTATTTCAAAATATCTTGACGCAAAACATGTCTCACATTTTTTCACAGTTATCTCGCCTTTTCAAGTGAAGGGAGACAGTCTGTCTCGCATTCATTTTTGACGAGAGCGAACACTGCATTTGAAACAGTGAAACTTCCACAGTGAACCACTCACATTGGGTCATAAAAGGTCCTGGTAACCACTGGGCCACTTTTTTGGATCCTTCATGTTAAGATGTGACACCTTCCAAGTATTATGCCAATGTTTTTGAAACATGAGAAAAACAAGCAATCACATAAACAATTTATTATTCCAACAAGGTCAAAAAGGACAAATCACAATAACATAGTAAGTGTACTTTTTAATAAAGAAATGCAGACACATTATGTCACAGCTAAGGTTAACATACAACTGACAAGAACAGCTGTCAAAGTGAAACTGGTTACATATACCATTAGCTCACAGCTAAGGTTAACATACAACTGACAAGAACAGCTGTCAAAGTGAAACTGGTTACATATACTATTAGTAACAGCTAAGGTTAACAAACTACCCACAAGAACAGCTGTCAAAGTGAAACTGGTTACATATACTATTAGTAACAGCTAAGGTTAACAAACTACCCACAAGAACAGCTGTCAAAGTGAAACTGGTTACATATACTATTAGTAACAGCTAAGGTTAACAAACTACCCACAAGAACAGCTGTCAAAGTGAAACTGGTTACATATACTATTAGTAACAGCTAAGGTTAACAAACTACCCACAAGAACAGCTGTCAAAGTGAAACTGGTTACATATACTATTAGTAACAGCTAAGGTTAACAAACTACCCACAAGAACAGCTGTCAAAGTGAAACCTGGTTTACAATAGTAATAATCATAGTAATACTTGAGCCAGACATAGCAAAAATACACAAATAAACTAGAAATAGGCCGCCCTGTTGATAGTAGATGCGAATAGAAACAGGATAGCATAGAAGAACACACATTATCATGTGTAATGTCCACCCATGAACCTTTTGCCCAAATTGTACAGTAGTCTTACAAGACCCTGTTTCATTTGTAAAATATATCAATGATGCTTAAATATTTGATAGTGTAGATGTAATTTATTTCCGCTTCATGCCTTTTTGCATTGGTTGGGTTGAAAATTTTGACGAAATCACTCTATCTTGCACGGTTAAGAAGATAGAAGCCAATTCCTGTTTTTCTATTTTTGGCAAAAATTTGAAAATTCAAAATGGCCGCCATTATTGGGAAAAGGAAATTTTTTTGAAAATTGCCAAGAGTACATTTCTTAGATACCCTATGGGTCGAAAATTTCAACAAAATAACTCTATTTTGCACGGTTAAGGCCAGTTTGTGTTTTTCCATGTTGGGCAAAAATTCGAAAATTCAAAAGGGCTGCCATTTTTGGGGAGGGGAAAATTTTTTGAAAATTGCAAATATTACATTCCTTAGATACCCTGTGGGTCGAAAATTTCGACGAAATCGCTCTATCTGGCACGGTTAAGGAGATAGAAGCAAATTTGTGTTTTGCCATTTTTTGCAAAAATTCGAAAATTCAAAATGGCCGCCATTTTTGGGGAGGGGAAAATTTTTGGAAAATTGCAAAGATTGCATTCCTTAGATACCCTGTGGGTCGAAAATTTCGACGAAATCGCTCTATCTCGCACGGTTAAGGAGATAGAAGCAAATTTGTGTTTTGCCATTTTTGGCAAAAATTCGAAAATTCAAAATGGCCGCCATTTTTGGGGAGGGGAAAATTTTTGGAAAATTGCAAATATTACATTCCTTAGATACCCTGTGGGTCGAAAATTTCGACGAAATCGCTCTATCTCGCACGGTTAAGGAGATAGAAGCAAATTTGTGTTTTGCCATTTTTGGCAAAAATTCGAAAATTCAAAATGGCCGCCATTTTTGGGGAGGGGAAATTTTTTTGAAAATTGCAAATATTACATTCCTTAGATACCCTGTGGGTCGAAAATTTCGACGAAATCGCTCTATCTCGCACGGTTAAGGAGATAGAAGCAAATTTGTGTTTTGCCATTTTTGGCAAAAATTCGAAAATTCAAAATGGCCGCCATTTTTGGGGAGGGGAAAATTTTTTGAAAATTGCAAATATTACATTCCTTAGATACCCTGTGGGTCGAAAATTTCGACGAAATCGCTCTATCTCGCACGGTTAAGGAGATAGAAGCAAATTTGTGTTTTGCCATTTTTGGCAAAAATTCGAAAATTCAAAATGGCCGCCATTTTTGGGGAGGGGAAAATTTTTGGAAAATTGCAAATATTACATTCCTTAGATACCCTGTGGGTCGAAAATTTCGACGAAATCGCTCTATCTCGCACGGTTAAGGAGATAGAAGCAAATTTGTGTTTTGCCATTTTTGGCAAAAATTCGAAAATTCAAAATGGCCGCCATTTTTGGGGAGGGGAAAATATTTTGAAAATTGCAAAGATTGCATTGCTTAGATACCCTGTGCGTCGAAAATTTTGCCGAAATCGCTCTATCTCGCACAGTTAAGGAGATAGAAGCAAATTAGTGTTTTGCCATTTTTGGCAAAAATTCGAAAATTCAAAATGGCCGCCATTTTTGGGGAGGGGAAAATTTTTTGAAAATTGCAAAGATTGCATTCCTTAGATCCCCTGTGGGTCGAAAATTTTGCCGAAATCGCTCTATCTCGCACGGTTAAGGAGATAGAAGCAAATTTGTGTTTTGCCATTTTTGGCAAAAATTCGAAAATTCAAAATGGCCGCCATTTTTGGGGAGGGGAAATTTTTTTGAAAATTGCAAATATTACATTCCTTAGATACCCTGTGGGTCGAAAATTTCGACGAAATCGCTCTATCTCGCACGGTTAAGGAGATAGAAGCAAATTTGTGTTTTGCCATTTTTGGCAAAAATTCGAAAATTCAAAATGGCCGCCATTTTTGGGGAGGGGAAAATTTTGGGAAAATTGCAAAGATTGCATTCCTTAGATACCCTGTGGGTCGAAAATTTCGACGAAATCGCTCTATCTCGCACGGTTAAGGAGATAGAAGCAAATTTGTGTTTTGCCATTTTTGGCAAAAATTCGAAAATTCAAAATGGCCGCCATTTTTGGGGAGGGGAAAATTTTTTGAAAATTGCAAATATTACATTCCTTAGATACCCTGTGGGTCGAAAATTTCGACGAAATCGCTCTATCTCGCACGGTTAAGGAGATAGAAGCAAATTTGTGTTTTGCCATTTTTGGCAAAAATTCGAAAATTCAAAATGGCCGCCATTTTTGGGGAGGGGAAAATATTTTGAAAATTGCAAAGATTGCATTGCTTAGATACCCTGTGGGTCGAAAATTTTGCCGAAATCGCTCTATCTCGCACGGTTAAGGAGATAGAAGCAAATTAGTGTTTTGCCATTTTTGGCAAAAATTCGAAAATTCAAAATGGCCGCCATATTTGGGGAGGGGAAAATTTTTGGAAAATTGCAAAGATTGCATTCCTTAGATCCCCTGTGGGTCGAAAATTTTGCCGAAATCGCTCTATCTCGCACGGTTAAGGAGATAGAAGCAAATTTGTGTTTTGCCATTTTTGGCAAAAATTCGAAAATTCAAAATGGCCGCCATTTTTGGGGAGGGGAAATTTTTTTGAAAATTGCAAATATTACATTCCTTAGATACCCTGTGGGTCGAAAATTTCGACGAAATCGCTCTATCTCGCACGGTTAAGGAGATAGAAGCAAATTTGTGTTTTGCCATTTTTGGCAAAAATTCGAAAATTCAAAATGGCCGCCATTTTTGGGGAGGGGAAAATTTTTTGAAAATTGCAAAGAGTACACTCCTCAGATACCCTGCGGGTCGAAAATTTTGCCGAAATCGCTCTATCTCGCACGGTTAAGGAGATAGAAGCAAATTACTCAAAAGTAGTACTGAAAATACACAATGAAGTACCTAAATGGCTATTACTCATGTACTGACAAAGCTATCAGTCCCAAATGCAATACCAAGCGAGCTATGGACATAACAATCTTGTATTCAAAATTGTAGTAAAATATCTTTAATTATTTTGGCTTAAATGCACGGAAACCAATGGGTACTGAAAATAGCTGTACTTAAGTATTACTCAGTAAGCAAAAGAGGTACAACAGCCAAAAGCAATCCCAAGCAAGCTACTGACCCAATAAGCCTGCATACCAAATTTGGTGACAATAGCTCTAATACTTTTCCTTTAAATGAGCGGAAACCATGCGTGACGCCGGACATCGGACGCCGGACGCCGGACGCCGGACATCGGACATCGGACATCGGACATCGGACGGCGAAAAAAGCAAAAATAATATATCCACCCCCCAGGGGGGTGGACATAATTACTTTACACCTGTTTGATAATTACTTCTTACATCTCACCTAAACTACTTCTTAAGTGTCTATAGACAAAGGACAAAGTTATTTCTAAACCTAAGAACCTTGAGAATCATCCTGATTAAGTAATGCCATAGGTGTCATGGGTGTTGAAGGCACACTAGGAATACCTGCAAATGACGCATTTAAATCTGACAAATTCAGGTCTGACAGTCCTATTGTCCTTCCCTCGGTGTCTGTGATAACAAACTTGGTGGATGAAGTGCTGGATGATGAACCCACTGACTGTCCAGAGGTACTGGCCCCCGATGGGGTCTGGAAAATAACAGTTGTCTGGCTCTGGGTGTCTGACCCTTGAGGCAAAGGGGTAGAGGAGGCTAGAGCTGCGGGCCCAGGTGCGGGTGGCGGAGGCATTTGTGTGATGGTGTACTGTTGTTGTGGCTGCGGCTGCTGGAAAATAAGTTGCTGCTGCAGCTGCTGTTGCTGCACCTTCATCTGCTGCTGTATAATGTCCAGCTGCTTCTGCCTGTCGTCCAGCTGCTTCTGCCTATCATCCAGCTGCTTCTGCCTATCAAGCTCCTGCCTGTGGATGTCCCTCTCCGAAAGCAGCTTGGACTCCTTGATGGTCTGGTTGAGGAGGTCCATACTGCACATCTGATATGTGGGCCAGAGATCCTCGTGGATCTTCAACATGGCACTTGACATCCAGCCAGCCCAAGCAGTCCTGTCATTGGTCTGTGCCTCCATAGATGTTAAGAGTCTGTCCAGCCTGTCAGAGATCTGGGCACTGTTGTCGCTCTGCTCGCACATCTTGTCCAGGAGCTCTGACTCAGTGCTGGCACTTCTCCTTGTGGCTCTCCTGCCACTAGTCCCAGAGAGGGTGATACCTGGAGGAGGAGTGCTGCACACTCTTGGTTCACCCAGTGATCCTGACTCCACGGGCTCATCTGCAGGATCCAAGTCAGTGGATAGGTGTGAAGGCATGGTGGCAGTTGCAGAAGCAGCAGAGGCCGATGAGGTGATGACAGAGGCAGTGGTGGTAGCAGATGAGCAGGTAGCAGAGACTGAGGTGGCTGCGGCAGAGGCAGTTGTGGTGGAAGCTGGTTTCAACTGAAAGTAGAGTAGAACAAAGACACATGGTAAGCATATAGTATACATGTTCAACAAACAGTTTAGGTAGGTACTGTGAAGTAACAAGTATGAACTCCTGTGTCACTACAGAAAACTTTACAGATTTTTGCCAAACATTAGTGTTACAGCTACAAACTTGTATCCATAGGTAGTCACTGTTTACAAGTCAAGAATACACAACGCAGCAAAAACATCAGGATATCCAGGTGAGTCAGACTGTGAGAATGTACTTACATTGCAGGACTGCCTGGAGGGGACTCTGTAGATGTGGTCATCCAGGAAGCTGAAAGACCTCAGGATCCAGGTGTCCCTGTCTGTGTGTTCCTTTGCCCCGTCACCAGACTTCTTGCAGGTAAGCTTGCCATACCTTGTCCTCATCCCTTTGAACCAGATCTTCAGGTCGATGGCTGAAAAAGGAAGAGGAGACACAGACACATTAGGTAGGTTATCAAAGTAACAATGGGTTACATTAAGTTTTAAACTGCTTCACATCTGTGGTGTCATCTGCAAATGGGTGAAGCCTTATATATCACACGATGACAGAGTACAATTCAAAATAACATAAATTAACAGAATAAGTAAACATTCAACATAAGTCCATTTACACATTACTGTACACATAGTATCTCCATCACAATTTAAATTATTACCTGAAACTATGAAAAGGTTAAATCATAATGGTTAGTCTAACTCACCTTCCATGCCCATGACCCTGGCCTGGGTGGCCCAAGCAGCCTCCTTCCTGTCCGTGTCCGTGTACTCCTTCTTGGCCTTGTTATACATTTCCGGATGGTTCTTGAGCCACTCAGCCATCTCATCCTCTTGCCCATCTGTCATCCTCACCAGCCTCTTCTTCTTGAACCTCCCCTGGGACTGGCTGTCTTGGGTTGCCTCTTCCAAGTCATCTGTGTCTTCCGGCTGGGTGGCCTGAGTGGCTGTATCCCATGGGTCTGATGATGAAGCTTGAGTGGCAGGCAGTTCATCTGGCTGTTCTGGCTGTTCAGGCTCCTCAGATGCTTCAACAGGAGGCAGAGTGACCCTCTTCCTCTTTCCAAGTCCAGGTCTCTTCACCATATTTCTTGTATGAAATATATCCCAAAATTTATCCAAAGTTTGTCGATGTGTACGCATTGAAAAAAAATTCGCAAGTGATGACAATTGTTTTCGCGGTGCCCTGCTTTTATAGTCTCCAGCCAGTTCGCCGCAACCTACGAAGGTCGTAGCTGATTGGTAGCCAGTTCTTCGCATGCGCAGTCAGTTCGCCAATCACCGACGAACTACTGCGACATTCGCTTCTCACTGGCTGAGAGGAGCGACGAATATCTCCGGGGCCTCGTAGCATATTCTTCAGGGGCGACGATGCATGGCTTCCCTGCTGCGAATATCGTTGTTTGTTCTTCGTCTTTCAGCCGACAATCTTCAAAGGAAAGTTGGCGAACAATGAAGAACAATAAAGAAGCCTGCTACGAAGTGGCGAATTGGGGTACAAGGGTGCTACGAAGTCGACGAATCCACCACCATCTGTGAAGAATTGCAAAGAAATGGACGAAGCGTGGCGATAGTTTTGAATAGTTTGAAACTGTCGTAGCCAGATGACGATCCATGGAGAATGTTGGAGAACAGTGAAGATGGACCAAGAATATGCTACCAACAAGGACGAATTGCATGATCACGCATATTCGCCACTAAACATCGCCACAGTGTGACCTGGGCATTAGGGCTACAAGAACAGCTTTCAGCTCAAGCATATTGATGTGAAGCTGAGTTTCTTGCCATGAAGTGAGGCCACTTAACGCCATCTCATTTTTGTGAGCACCCCATGTTACTTGGATCTTTTTGTCCAGTAACTGGGGATAATTCCAGAGAAACTTTAGGTACCATTGGAAAGGTCTTGTGTGCAACCTTCCCAATGATACTGTCTTTTCTAGAGAAGCTAATGTCCATATGAGAGACTTGAGCTTTCTGGAAGTCAAAACTAAAGACTTTTTGATTGAAGCAGTCTGAATTTTTAACTGATCGAGTTTCGTTTGGATTGGAAGTACCACACCTTTCTTCAGATTGGAATGATAGCCCCCAAAAATCTAGCTTTTCAGTGGGTACCAGTTCTGATTTGTTGAAATTGACGAGTCAGCCCAGTTTTTGTACCAATTTGAGCAATTGGGTACCAGTTCTGATTTGTTGAAATTGATGAGTCAGCCCAGTTTTTGTACCAATTTGAGCAATTTGGGGGAATCTATGATACATTGCCCTTTTGGAGGTGACCAAAGAAGCCAGTCATCCAGATACTGGTGGATTCTGAGTTTTCTGGATTGAGCTACAAATTTTACTTATTTGACTATTCAAGTAAACTCTAAAGGGGCTGTGGCTACACCAAAGGAGAGTGCTCGAAAATTGGATCACCTTTTATTTGGTCTAAAATCTCATACATAATATTGCTGAGATTCAGGGAGAATTGGGACCATGGTAAACCATCCCCGAAGATTCCCAGCCCATGATTGGTTTACCATCCCAAACTTGTACGACCAATAATAAGTGAGTTATAAGCACTTTTAAGTTTGGGTATCCTCGTTTGACCTTGAAGGAGGGGTCCACGGTCAAATCTGACCACATCAAAAGATTCCCAGCCCATGATTTCCTATAGGTTGGTTTACCATCCCAGCCCTCTAGGACTAATAATAAGCGAGTTATAAGCACTTTTAGGTTTGGCTATCCTTGTTTGACCTTGAAGGAGGAGCCCAAGGTCAAATCTGACCACACCAGAAGACTCCCACCCCCATGTTTTCCTGTAAGTTGGTTTACCATCCCAAACCTGTACGACCAATAATAAGCGAATTATTAGCACTTTTAAGTTTGGGTATCCTCGTTTGACATTGAAGGAGGGGTCCAAGGTCAAATCTGACCACATCAAAAGATTGGCAGCCCATGATTTCCTATAGGTTGGTTTACCATCCCAGCCCTCTAGGACCAATAATAAGCGAGTTATAAGCACTTTTAGGTTTGGCTATCCTTGTTTGACCTTGAAGGAGGAGCCCAAGGTCAAATCTGACCACACCAGAAGACTCCCACCCCCATGTTTTCCTGTAAGTTGGTTTACCATCCCAAACCTGTACGACCAATAATAAGCGAATTATTAGCACTTTTAAGTTTGGTTATCCTCGTTTGACCTTGAAGGAGGGGTCCAAGGTCAAATCTGACAACACCAGAAGATTCTCAGCCCATGATTTCCTATAGGTTGGTTACCATCCCAAACCTGTACGACCAATAATAAGCAAGTTATAAACACTTTTAAGTTTGGGTATCCTCGTTTGACCTTGAAAGAGGGGTCCAAGGTCAAATCTGACCACATCAAAAGATTCCCAGCCCATGATTTCCTATAAGTTGCTCTCAAATTGCAAACCTCTAGGATCAATAATAAGCGAGTTATAAGCACTTTTCATGACCTCTCCTATAATACCTATACCTATAATACCCTTTGCTCTAGTTGGCCAACAAAAGTCCTTGCTGAAAGTCAAAAAGATGCCCGTGGTGGCCATCTTATTTTTCAAAATGTGGCCAAAAATATTCCCAGGCAAGATTTTATGATTATGAATATATCCTGCAAATTTGAGAAGGCTAGCTATAATATTTTTTTTGTTAGATTGGTAACAGTGAAATCTCTCTACACACTGCAGCGGCGGCGAAACAAAGCAAAATCCATAGTATCCACCGGATAGCATCCGGTGGATACAAATAATATCTGATACAAAATACTGTGATTTAGAGTTGTCATTGGAAGTAAATAATACCCTCAGGTGAAAGTATCTCCCACCCCTATTTTTTCAAGCATTTATTTGTTCTGGGGTTGCATATTTTTACTTCAGCATCTAGTTCAAATATATTGTTGTTTTTTTAATTGTATACATACATTGAATCATTTATTATAATTTCCTGCATCAAATTGAGTGTCTTGTAAATTCAAGTATTGTTGTTTTTCTTGGTAGTAAGACCATACTCTTACAGACAAAATAAAGCTTGGAAGTTCATAGTTTTGCAAAACAACTTCCAGTGGCATTTTTTGATGTGAAAAAAGTCTGTATACATGTTAAATCTGACTCCCTTTCTAGACTCGCAGCATACAGTTACCTATTACCTCCCACTATATTCAAAAGCTCTAAAGGCAATAATAAAGGAGATATAAGCCAGAAACACAAATTCTGTGAAGTTATGACTGAAGTTTTACACTTCTGATTATAGATTTCTACTGCCTCCAAATACATTTTAAGGCTCTAAATGCAACATATAAGGAGACAATAGAAGGGTTGCGATGTATATAAGCTTTCTGATTGCTACCTGGTATGAAAAGTCATAAAGTGCTCAGTTTTAGGCTTATCACTACCAAAAATCTAAACAGATTGAGATTTTGAAAGTATTAATATGTTTGTAAAATCCCACCCTACTGTAACAAACATTTTTGGCTGAACAGCGATGATGAGGGGTGTTTTTTTGATCATGTGACCTTGATGAAGGTCAAAGCTTAACAACTAAGGTATAGAAGTACCAAATATGGTTTATAAGCACCCACTAATAAGGGAGATACTGAAGGGAGGCCATAACAAAGTTGTTTGACATTGAAAATAATCTTGGCTCTTTTAACATAAGATTAAAACAGTCTTGTTTTCAAAGTAAAATATGAAATGCCCTACACATAATTCATTAAATTGCAATAAAATATGTCGCCTAACAATAATTTTTGTTAAATACTACTATTACATTAGTTATTTATCAACTCATTGATGATAAATATAATTCTTTTCCATGTATGATAACTATTACTCCTTTCATTTAGCATTATTTCACCATATACATGTACTTTTGGGGCAGTCAAATCAAATAGAATCTCCACTTTTCACTTACCTGCTTGCACATTCTCCTGTATCACTGTCTAATTCCACCATAGGATATCCATCACAAGGGTCACACAGGCCATCCATAGTCAAGTATCAATTAAAACTACTCCAAAGTAAAACCACTTTTCTTTTAAGGTTGTAGCTTCTTTCTAAGCAATGTGCAATCCTGCAAATATTCAATGATACAAATTATTTAATAAACCTGCTAGTACACTACTGTACCACCATTTTGTTTTAAAATTCATATCCTGCTGTAGGTATCATATACAGTATATTTTTTTTCAGATTTGCTAGATATGTTTGTTTTTTGGTTATTATTTGAAATTCTTCACAATTATTCAACAAAATTCATTTATGGGGGAAAATAAATACAATAAAAGAAAGAAAAACTGACATATCCCATACTCTTTATTTATTTATTTGGGGTTTTACATCGCTTTCAACACTGTACAGGTCATATCACGACGGGTAGTTGGAAGGGCAGAGGAAACCAGTACATACAGTTGGTCAAGGTTCTGTACTGTAAACTGCCGACCTGCAAATTTGAGAAGGCTAGGTATAATATTTTTTTGTTAGAGCGATAACAGCCAATAATAAAGGAGGTATATGGCCTCACAGTCTAAGGTACCATTTTGAGTCATTTTAGCAGGCCTAAGGTGACCTTGAAAACAATAGCCAAGGTCAACAAACTGGATGCTGGTACACCATCATGTACTCAACCTCCAAAGACATTTTCAATAGTTTCCATGCAATATAGTCAGCATTAAGTGTGAAAATATCTCCAAAAATGGCCTCGGTGAGGTACTTTGGCGGTCTGTGGATGACCTTCAATGAAGAGCCTCAAGGTCAAATTTCTGCATGCTTACAGAGGACATATATATGTATTATAAGTACCAGCCATAGGATGACCTAACTTTCCATATATGAGAACTGGGCCAAAATGTGAAAAAATGGCGAAACCTGACATTTAAGAGGCCACCAGTGACCTTGAAATTGAAGGCCAAGGTCACAAAACATAGCGTTCATGACATTGCCCATATATACCCACATACCAAATTTGAAAATATTTTTTAACTTATCGCGTCCAAAAGGAAATCTCTGCAGCGGCGGCGGTGGCGGCGTGACCGTACTCAATCCTAAGTATCCCCAACTTTTGTCCAGGGATACAATAAAATCCCAGCTGCGACTTATGAATATCAATGATTTGGTTTATCAAGTTGAAGCAGCCTTTTTATTAAAACATTGTTAAGAAACCCCGCGGAATTCTGTGACCTCATGAATATTAATGAGTTGTCTGTGAATTTTGATATTCAAATACAATTTTGATAGAAAACCCCACAGAATTCTGTGACCTCATATTTTCTATGCATCCATGGACATTAAAGAGTTTATTTTTTTTCTTCTGTACCCTATTTATATGCATGAACCAGACCAAATAATGGTGCAACTAAAGCATTATGTCTGCAAAGACAAATTAAAATGCATTTTTCAAACAAATATTCTTGTATATATAAAGGTTATTTGAATGTAGTTTTCATCAGAAATGGGTGGTTTTCACCAGTTTTCATCAAAATGTCTGTTTTCATCTTTTAGGGACACCAGATACAGTTCACATGAACTAGAAAAATCTTCCAGTGCAAAAATAGCCTGAAAGTTTGAGACAAAATTGAAAATTTTAATTACTTAAATGTAGCTTTTATAAGCTACAAGCTTACCATGTGGGACTTAATGCTGTTCTCGGGTTGCCACACCCGGGGCCAACGTCTAAGAAAAAAATATCGTTCTTGTTAGCCACCGGATATACTGGTAGTTGTCGTCACGTGATAACTTCTGACCAATCGCCCTACTTTCTCGTTGAAATTTTTTATTAAACCTACCCCTCAGCTGTAAACAGCGGGGAGGCAGGGTGGGACTCTCCTAAGTCCCACATGGTAAGCTTGTAGCTTATAAAAGCTTCATTTAAGTAATTAAAATTTTCAATTTTATTACGCTACAATAGCTTACCATGTGGGACTTAATGCTGAATTCAACCGCCCGGTGGCGGGATTACAGCTGAGACTGGAAGATATGTAATTTTTTTCTAAGATTTGAATTAATATATACAGAATAGTGCCAGAAATGCCAGTCTGAGTCCCTTTTACAGAGCCCCGATCCCGAAGATCGGGCCTGTAACGAGCCAAAAACCTAAGTAAAAAGGGACAGTGCTAAAACTGTCCAGATGTTTGGTACTAGGACGGAAGTGCAGCGGTGCTCACTTCGAGGTCTAAGGGTCCCTATTAGACCTTCACGTGTGACTGACCAACCCAGTGGTTGGGCATCTCATGAAATTTTTAACCTGAAATATGAGATTAACGACAACTGACTAAGTCCTTAATAGAATTACCTGATAATTAAAAAATAAAATGACCTTACCCGTAACATCTTGAAGGTAAAGGAATACCTAGATCCTGGGAGAGACTCCTGAAGACTTGGTTGTAGCGGATGTGCCCCCCCCCTTTTTCTTTCCGAGGACAACTGGTCTGAGGGGAAGGAACTAGGACTTGTTGTGCCGCCACCACGGGTCCCAGATACATATTGTTGTCGGTGTCCGACCAAGTAAGGTCTTTTAGGTAAAAATTTGTGAATGTGTTGTGAGCTTTCCAGTGACAGGCTTGCATGATTTGGTCCACCGATACTCCACCGTAAAAGGCCTTAGAGGCCGCGAAGGCCCGGATGTCATGCGCTTTGACTTGGACCAAGTCCAAGGCTTGTTGATCTGCTTGTTTGTAACAAAGTAGAATGGTTTGTTTCAACCATGAGGAGAGTGTAGCGGGTCTGATGTCTGAGGTATGTCCTTTCTTAAAGGAGATGAAAAGGAGAGAATGAGACCCTCTCAGGTCTTTAGTTCGGTCCAAATAGAACCTCAGGGCCCGCACAGGACACAGGGTCATGTCTTCCTTAAACTGTCTATCTACAATGGTAGTCAAAGCAGGGATAGTCACTGGTGACACACTTTGAGAACCTTCTCTTGCTAGTTGGTTTTTGGCTATGAAATCAGAAGAAGGGAACAAGGCTACCTTTTCCCATTGGCCTAAATTAGCTACTTTGTTAGCGACCCAGTCATGGATTTCGCTGCGGCGCTTGCTGGAGGCCAAGGCTAGCAAGAAAGCAGTTTTGAGAGTAAGATGTTTGAGGTCTGAGTCTTTCATGGGCTCAAATGGTGCTTTGGTGAGCTCGTTAAGGACAACAGAAAGGTTCCACTTGGGTAAATTTCTGGAACTTTTAGGACGATCCCTGTGAAAACTGGAGAGTAACCTATGAAGGTCTGCATTGTGCGCAATGTGTTGGGCCGTTGGGCCCAAAGTGTCAACGATAGCAGTCCTGTAACCATCAATGGTCGAGGGGCGCCAGTTTAAGTCTTGGTACAGGTACATGAAAAAATCTGAGATTTGTTTCACAGATGGAGTGGAGAAATCCACCGAATTTTCTCTGCACCATTTTTCAAATAGGGCCCACTTTGACCTGTAGATGGTCCTTGTTGATGACCGCTGAGGGGCAGCAATTCTCTCTGCCACCTCCACAGAGAAGCCTTGTTCTTGGAGTTGTCCGCTCCTAGACACCAGGCGTGGAGGTTCAGCTGTTGTGGATTGTTGTGGAACACATAGTTGTGGGACTGTTTGAGTAGGGTCGTTGACACTGGGAGTTGTAGTGGGATCTCTGTTGAGAGCTGCACTAGGTCCCAAAACCAGGGCATCCCTGGCCAGCCTGGGGCTATTACGATGATCAGGCAATGGCATTGCTTGATCTTTTGGATCACCTTGTGAAGGAGAGCCGTAGGAGGGTAGGCGTAGGCCGTGAGGTTGGTCCAGTTTATGTTCAGAGCATCTATGTTCCAGGCCCTTGGGTCTGGGATAGGAGACACATATAGACGGAGTTTGTGATTCAGGTGAGTGGCGAATAAGTCTACATGAGGGGTGAACCACTTTCGGCAGATTTGCTTGAAGACCTGAGGGTGCAGAGACCATTCTGTTGACTGCACTTGATTGGACCTGGATAGGAGGTCGGCCATCACATTCAGACACCCTGGAATGTGCCTGGCTTTCAATGCTATATGGTAGTGATGGCACCAGGTCATGATTTTCCACAGGAGAGCGCACATCTCTGCTGAGTGAGTTCCCCCCTGCTTGTTGATGTAGGCTACCACTGTTGAGTTGTCCGTCGCAACTAACACTGTTTGATTCTGGCACTGGTCCTTGAAGTCTCGAAGGGCCAGGGAGACCGCCTTCAATTCCAGGACATTTATGTGTAGCCTTTTTTCCCGCTCTGACCACAGCCCTTTTGTAGAATTTTGATCTAAGTGAGCGCCCCAACCTTCGTTTGAGGCGTCGGTAAAGAGTTGGATACTGTGGTCCTTGGGATGAAGGTCTGCGCCTTTCATCACATTTGAGGGGTTTTGCCACCAATTTAGGTGGGCTACAATGGCTTCTGTCCAAGGAAGGAGGTTGTCCAGCGACTGAGGATATCTCCAGTGCTCCTTGAGATGAAACTGAAAGGGCCTCATGTGAAGGCGTCCCTCCGGGACCATTTTCTCCGTTGAGGCTAGCAACCCAATTAGAGACATCTAACATCTTGCAGTCAAAACACGTTTTGACTTGAGTCGTAGGATCAAATCCTGAAGTTTGAGCCATCTCTCGTGAGTGGGTCTTACAAGGGCTGAATCTAGGTGGTATTCGTAGCCCACGAACGAAAACACCTGAGTAGGTTTCAGTTCTGATTTTTCCTGGTTGATTATCCAACCCAAGGATTGGGTTAGGTCTACCACTGCCTGTGTGTCCCTTTGAGATTCCTCCTGGGACTGGGACCTGATCAGCCAGTCGTCCAGGTATTGGTGAATTCTGAGTCCTCTTGAGAGGGCCATTAGTTTCACTTCCTTTACGATCATCGTAAAGACCTGGGGGGCTGTGGCCAGTCCGAAAGGAAGGGAGGTGAACTGGAACACCTGGGCCTTGTAGCAAAACCTTAGGTACTTCCTTGAGTTTGGATGGATGGGGATGTGAAGGTATGCGTCCGACAGGTCTATCGACAATACCCACTCCCATGGGACCAGGGAAGTCCGGATGGACTCCGGGGTTTCCATTTTGAACTTTTCTACATGTAGAAAAGTGTTGAGCCTGCTTAAGTCTATGACTGGCCTCCACCTTTGGTGAGGCTTGGGTACTAGGAACAGGCGACTGTAAAACCCGAGAGATTTTACGTTTTCCACCCTTTCGATGGCGTTCTTTGACAAGAGAGACTGGATACAAGTGGCCAAGGCTTGGTCTTTTTGTTGGGCCTTGTACTCTGATAGAATCAGAGGAAATCTGATCAAGTTTGGCTTTGAACGGAATGGCAGAACGTAGCCATTGGTGATAATGTTTAACACGTTTTGAGAACATTTGTTTGTTAGCCAGTCTCTCTTGAAAGAACGGAGGCGACTTCCTACTGGTGGACTGAGCGAGGCTTTGGAGGAGTCATTAAGAAGGGGGGTTTCCACGTCCCCTTCCCCTATTGTGGGGTCGAAAACGACCCCTAGAGCCTCTGAAGTTGGATTTTCCTCTTCCCGAGGGAAAGGATTGGTTACTGCTTTGAGAGGTATTGCCCCCATAGGGGCGTTTCCTGTAGGAGCCTCTTTTCTTGTGGGGGCCACGAAAGGGCTTATTCTGGTAGGGTGCAAAACCCTGAGAATCTTTTGAGGTGCCTTTTTTGAGAAGGAAGTCCTCACCTTCCTTTACAAGTTGAGACTCGAACAAGGAGGAGTCCCAGAAGGACGAGTTCCTAAGTTCTTGGCGTCTCGTTTCCCCTAGCTGGGGATTAATAGAGTCATTTCGGCTTCGCGCCTGAGCAAGCCGGTATTAGCCATGGAATATAATTCCCTCTGGAGAATATGGGCTAGCGATTTGCTGAGACAGGTAAGAGCTCTATGTTGAACAAGGACCGTCTTGTTCCAAGTACTCAGCAACTTCCTCATATCCGCGCTTTGCTGCTTTCTCAGGATTGGCACCTTTCTGGATCTGAGACTTTATCTTCTTGACAGTCGACTTGATGCTATGTTGGCACTTTTCCAAGGAAGCATTGCAAGAAGAAGAGGTTTTGGCAAAGGCAGTGGTGAAATTGAGGGTTGAAATATTTTGTCTAGCCTGATGTTCCAGCTCCTTAAGGACTGGCAGAGGGACTTTGGCTACTGGTGCCCCAGGAGGTCTAGGAGTAATACAGATCTTGGCAAAGTCCGTATTCAACTCCTGGATTTTGTCTTGAAAAGTGGGCTGTCCAACCTTATACCACTTAGAAGTGGATGAAGGAGGCTTGACATATTTTCCCTCAGATAAATTGGCAGCTTTGAAATCATGTTGAAATTTATCAAAGGCGTCCTTGATAACTGAGCTAAGTGGTAGGATAGAGGAAGGACCTCTAGGTCTGAGCTTTTGATGGCCTTTTTCGTCATCCAGACCCAACACTGAAGTTGAAGACCTAGGCATAGAGTCCCTGGGGTCAGGGAGAGAAAGAATGCGCCTGAAGGTGTCTACCTCTACAGAGTATTGGGAGGGAATGTCAGACAGGGCTACTTCCCTATAATAAGGGGGGTCTGGATCATGTTGTGGGAGGTCTTGATCAGAAGCTGCGCCTGAGGGCTGAGCCCTAGAGGGCTTGGAAGACCTGTGTCTGGCCACAGGGGAGTGATCTTCCTCTGAAGATGACACATATCTGGACCTAGATTTATGCTTGCTCTTGTCAGAGTGTTTCTTAGGTCTAGGATGGATCCGAGGTTCGTCGGAATCCTCATCCAGTTGATCCGAGGCAGAGCTCGGTGCTACTGTTTGCCTGTGGCTTTGTTTTTTGTGTGAGTACGAGGAATCCTTCGGTATAGCTTCAGAAGGGGCAACGTACTGATCCGAGGAAGTTTGGTTAAGTACTAGTTAGGGCTGCCACGAGTAGCAAATTTTGTACTCGAGTACTCTCTCACCATTACTCTACTCTAAAACGAGTACTCTTTTTAGCGATAAATACAACAAAATGTGCCATTTTCCCCTGAAAATTAATAGAAATTTACCCAGTTTATGTCACTTTTATCAAGAATGGTTTATAAAAGGCTACTATTTGAGTGTAAAAGAGTACTCTTTTGTTCATTTTGTACTCCAAATAATTTAGTAATCTAATCTTTAACGAGTACTCGAGTACTCTTTAACAGCCCTAGTACTAGTCGAGGAGGGAGTGCTGGACCAACGTCCACATCCATTGCCTCGGACTGTGCATTAGTACTTGACCTCGGAGGGGGTAGGTCCAGATGAGCAGCAGAGATGCTGGATGAGGCGAGGGGATCAACCTCGGCAGGCTTTTTAACTGCCAACTCCTCTCGGAGTGATTGAAATGCTTCTAACATGGATGCCTGGAAGGAACCCATTTGCTGCTGGATATGTATATTTAAGGAATCACCCAGGGATTTCTCTAGATTTCTTTGAATTTTGTTTTGTAAAACAGTACCTGGGGTGGGTGGAACAGCTTTGGCTGGGGTCTTTAGTGATAAAGAACTGAAGGCGAGAGGTTGAGGACGGGGGGGTGAGGTAAAGAGGTTATCGGCAGCACTCTCAAGGTCTGCATTAGAACCAGTAAAAGAGTCCCCATCGCCTTCACCCAAGAGATCTAGTTCATCTTTGGAACTAGTTTCCGCTTTTTGCTTTTTTAAGTACCGCTTCCTGTTTTGAATTTTTTGCAATAATTTATTGTTCATCAGTGAGAGACGTGCAAATATGGCAGGGTGCTTCAAAAGTGACACAGGGGTCATCTCCCTTGCCAGCCTCCCTACAGGTAGGGCAGTAATTATGATTATCAAAACTGAAGCAAAAATGGCGGCATTTCTGAGCTCTCGGTTTGTTTTTGTTTGCTTGATGGAGAGACATTTTTAACGCAATAAAAAGACGTACAATTGAAATTGCCTGAACCGAGAAAACTCAAAACACGCGGATTGTAAGGAAAATACTTAAGTTGTGAAATTAAAAATTTTACAGTATAATCTATGAAATATATTTAAAGAAATATCCAAATACTAGCCTCCAACAATACGTGAATACTGAGAAATAAATGAAAATGTCTGTATATTTACAAACTGCTACCAGTCATCGTGGCCAACGAGAAAGCAGGACGATTGGTCAGAAGTTATCACGTGACGACAACTACCAGTATATCCGGTGGCTAACAAGAACGATCTTTTTTTCTAAGACGTTGGCCCCGGGTGTGGCAACCCGAGAACAGCATTAAGTCCCACATGGTAAGCTATTGTAGCGTAATAAAATGGAGATTTAAGTCAGAGAAAAGAATGTCATAAAACAAAATTTTGTCATATTACACTCGTTGAACAACTTTTTTCGTCTGCATGGTAATAAAAACATCTGATCTTTTAAAAATATACTGCTTCCCCCCCCCATAACTTGGCACACCTTGGACACAAAATCCTTATTTCTGGTTATTACCTGTTTAATATCGTGGATTTCTATTGCTTAAAATATGAATGACACAAGCCAAACTATAAATGTATTTAAACAAGAAAAAAGTCAAAACAATAAACATTTTAGTAGGGTTTTTAAGAGGCGATAATATAATTTCTACATGAAATCAGCACCCAAAATTGGCAAAATTTGTATTTGGAAATCACCAAAGAGGTTTAAATATGTCTATGTGTATGAACACATGTATGCGGCTTTTGACATCTGATGGCGATTTTTTATTCAACCTCCCCAATATTTTGTTGACATACATTTAAATTTACTTGCCATCTGATTTTTTCCCCTACCAGGAGCAAATAGGCGTCGCACATCGGAGTCAGATACATGTGAACAATCATACATGCAGAAGGAAAACAAGCAATCAGTGACCGATATGAATCGGTCACATATGGAGTTGGTACAGACCTTGGTGAGTGACAGGATAAGTCAGGCAACAGAAAGGTCCAATCAAGGTCACACTATGATGTTACACACCTACACCCCCTAACCAATGTCCCTACCAAGTATCAACTTCCCACACCTTACCGTTTCCGAGATATAGCCTGGACAAGATTTTATAGGTCAAGGTCAAAGGTCACATCAAGGTCACAATATGACATTGCACACCTACACCCAGTAACTGATTGATGTCCCTACCAAGTATCAACTTCCTACAGATAACGGTTGCTGAGATATAGCCCAGACAAGATTTTATAGGTCAAGGTCACTATGGCAAGGTCAAAGGTGAAATCAAGGTCAGACCATGACGTTGCACACCTACACCCCCTAACCAATATCCCTACCAAGTATCAACTTCCTACACCTTACGGTTTCTGAGATATACCCCGGACAAGATTTTATAGGTCAAGGCCACTACGGCAAGGTCAAATCAAGGTCAGACCATGATGCTGCACACCTACATCCCCTAACAAATGTCCCTACCAAATATCAACTTCCTACACCTTACGGTTTCTGAGATATAGCCCGGACAAGATTTTATAGGTCAAGGTCACTACAGCAAGGTCAAAGGTCAAATCAAGGTCACACCATGACGTTGCACACCTACACCCCCTAACCAATGTCCCTACCAAATATCAACTTCCTACACCTTACGGTTTCTGAGATACAGCCCGGACAAACTATTTCCCACCGCCCGCCCGGACGCCCGCCCGCCCACCCGCCCATCCGGACACCATGGGTGAAAACAATACCCCGACAGCCCTTAAGGGCAGTGGGGTAAAAACTAACAGTTTATTTAAGCTTTGTCTAACATAAAGCCTTGAATGCATTAAGGGGGTAAATAGGGTTATTTCAATTAAGCCCACTAAGCCCAGGTACAATAGTTATTGTTAAATGCAATCAAGCTTAAAGGAAATGCTTTGGTGTGACATGAAAGGTGATAGGTGATTGTAATTCTGAATGATTTCAAAGAATCTGGACCTGCTCAGTGAGATGAAAATTCTTTTAAAGTGTGCTCAGGAAGATTAGAGTAGCTAATTCACATAGAATAATTTAAAAAGCCCTGGTCCATTTGTTTAAGTCATTAATCAAATTAGTTGCATCATGGAGATCAGTAGAACTAGAAATAGGACGCCATGTTGATAGTAGATGCGAATAGAAACAGGATAGCATATTAGAACACACATTATCATGTGTAATGTCCACCCCATGAACCTTTTGCCAAAATTGTACAGTAGTCTTACAAGACCCTGTTTCATTTGTAAAATATATCAATGATGCTTAAATATTTATTAGTGTAGATGTAAATTATTTCAGCTTCATGCCTTTTTGCATTGGTTGGGTTGAAAATTTTGATGAAATCACTCTATCTTGCACGGTAAAGAAGATAGAAGCAAATTCCTGTTTTTCTATTTTGGGCAAAAATTTGAAAATTCAAAATGGCCGCCATTTTTGGGAAAAGGGAAATTTTTTGAAAATTGGCAAGAGTACATTTCTTAGATACCCTATGGGTCGAAAATTTCGACGAAATCGCTCTATCTCGCACGGTTAAGGAGATAGAAGCAATTTTGTGTTTTGCCATTTTTGGCAAAAATTCGAAAAATCAAAATGGCCTGGGGAGGGGAAAATTTTTTGAAAATTGCAAAGAGTACATTCCTTAGATACCCTATGGGTCGAAAATTTCGACGGAATCGCTCTATCTCGCACGGTTAAGGAGATAGAAGCAAATTTGTGTTTTGCCATTTTTGGCAAAAATTCGAAAATTCAAAATGGCCGCCATTTTTGGGGAGGGGAAAATTTTTTGAAAATTGCAAAGAGTACATTCCTCAGATTCCCTGTGGATCGAAAATTTCGACGAAATCGCTCTATCTCGCACGGTTAAGGAGATAGAAGCAAATTTGTGTTTTGCCATTTTTGGCAAAAATTCGAAATTTCAAAATGGCCGCCATTTTTGGGGAGGGGAAAATTTTTGGAAAATTGTAAAAGAGTACATTCCTTAGATACCCTGTGGGTCGAAAATTTCGACGAAATCGCTCCTTTTTGGCAAAAATTCGAAATTTCAAAATGGCCTCCATTTTGGGGGAGGGGAAAATTTTTGGAAAATTGCAAAGAGTACATTCCTTAGATACCCTGTGGGTCGAAAATTTCGACGAAATCGCTCTATCTCGCACGGTTAAGGAGATAGAAGCAAATTTTTGAAAATTGCAAAGAGTACATTCCTCAGATACTCTGTGGGTCGAAAATTTCGACGAAATCGCTCTATCTCGCACGGTTAAGGAGATAGAAGCAAATTTGTGTTTTGCCATTTTTGGCAAAAATTCGAAATTTCAAAATGGCCGCCATTTTTGGGGAGGGGAAAATTTTTTGAAAATTGCAAAGAGTACATTCCTTAGATACCCTGTGGGTCGAAAATTTCGACGAAATCGCTCTATCTCGCACGGTTAAGGAGATAGAAGCAAATTTGTGTTTTGCCATTTTTGGCAAAAATTCGAAAATTCAAAATGGCCGCCATTTTTGGGGAGGGGAAAATTTTTTGAAAATTGCGAAATCGCTCTATCTCGCACGGTTTAGGAGATATGAGCACATTTGCCTTTTTCAGTATTCAAAATAGCTAATTACTCATTTATTTAATTAATTACTCACTCATCTATGAAGCAATTCCCCCCAAAAGCAATCCCATACAAGCTATTAACCCAATGAACCTCCATACCAAATTTCAGAAAGCTAGGCTTAATAGCATTCCTTAAAATGTCTTGAAACCAAAGAGCTACTCAAAAGTAGCAAAGTAGCTATTACTCAGTTAGCTATACAGCTATCATCACCAAAAGCAATCCCATACAAGCTATTAACCCAGTAAACCTGCATGCCAAATTTGGTAAAGATAGGATAAGAACTGTTGCCTAAAATGTCTGGAAACCAAGTGGGACGCCGGACACCGGACGGCGGAAAAAGCAAAAATAATATGTCCACCCCCCAGTGGAGTGGACATAATAAAGGGGGATTGAAGTTATGTTTAGATGGATATATGTACACCAGGCATAAGACCAAGTCTTCCTATGGAAAAGAGTGAAAAAGGCAACAAAGGATCTCCAAGAAAGGCTGAAATACCTGTGTACTTCATTGCAGAATGGTGAAAAAACTGTGGAGGGCTTTCTCAAGGGAGTAGGGCATACCATTAGACTGTGTTAAGTTTGAGAGCTAATGTATGTGTAAAAATGTTTAAAATGTGTTAAAACTAATACAAATAAAATTTACATGTGTTATACTCATAAATGTTACTATTTGTTTCAAATAAAGATATGAAGTACTTTTTGTCCTATGGTGCAGTTCTTTTTGTCCAGGTACTTTTTGTCCTAGTAATTTTGAGGCCGGTTCTTTTTGTCCAGTTCTTTTTGTCCATACCCCGCAGCCTTCATCCATATATTTCTTGTGGACATAGTATTTAACATTTATAACAATTTTAAAGTGACATAAAATAAAATATATATTTGTAAAGACTTTGCAGATTTGCATAGTGAGATGTGTTGGGTATTTGAAATATTGTCTTGACCAGAAACCTATATCTGTTTATAAATCTGTAAACTATTCTATTATCGCCCCATTTGCAAAAACGCTTGCAAAGACGTTGTTTACAGATCTGTGAGGCGAGATGTGAGGAATTCTTGCACTGACCAGAAACATGACGTGAAACTTTTATAAATAGAGGGGTCAGTATCTGTAAACTGCGCATTTTAATCTGGATTTCAAAGGGAAGCGAGAACAAGTAGTTTAAGTTTGAAGCGTGGATACGTGTAAAATAAGATTAGCAAACTAGTTCATATAGATGAAAGCAATTGGGATTTTATAAAATATCGGTACTTTATAAATATCGGTAATATCGGTGGCAGTCGGTACTTTTTGTGTGGCCTCCCGTGAAATCTTCGTCCAATATTTCTCGTGGCCATATTCAACATTTATAAATATTTTAAAGTGAAATAAAATTACCTGAATTTCAAAAGAAATATACTGCCTCTAAATCTTTGCAGTACACAGCAATATACAGTACTTATATTCGCTGATGAAAGCAAACGCCTTCATATTTTTCATGAACTGTGTACTTGCGTGGCTGTTCCATAAAGTGCACATACATACCTGCAATTTTACCAGCAACAAGATATATTTCCCTGTAATAAAATGGTACTAAACAGATTTAATGGCAATATTTGGACATTATGTTACTTTATTTATATTTTTGTCATTTACTCGAGTTCAAGTTGCATCTAACAGGCTATCATGGGTCAACAGAAATCTACTGTACATCATCGGTCAACAGAAATCTACTGTACATATATGTTGCAGTCAGTACTTTTTGTGTATGTGTACTGAACAGTCTTCGTGCATATATTTCTCGTGTCCATAGACAAATATTTTGAACTGAAATAAAATTACCTTATTTTCGAAAGAAATATATTGCCGATAAACCTTTTCAATTCTTTGTAGTAGTTATATTCCCTGATGAAAGCTATTTCGTCTTGCTGTCGAAACTAAATCTCACAGCTGAGCTCATGAATATTAATGAGATGTACAAGTCCACGAATCGATCTTTTACTCTGTAGCCAAGCTAGTTTTTTTTTGTCTTTTTACATAAACTATCCATGATCAGTATTTTAAAGTGAAATAACATAAAAATGTATCTTATTTTATAACAAATAAATTTCTTTTCGTCATTTGTCAAGCAAAACAGATATATGAAGTCACGTGATAACCTCTGGGCTGTATGTACAGGGGGGGGGGGGGGGGGACAGCGATTTGTAGGGGAGAGCGATTCGCCAATTTCTATTGTACCTCATTTAAAACTAACTTCTGTGTTGACACTGAGGGAGCCTTATAGCATAGAAAAGTGTGCAACATGTCTTGATACCTTTCTAAGATTTTAGAACTGACAGCATGCAGGATTATAAAGATGAATAAAAAAGTTTATATGTCAGTGAGAAATATGCCTAACAAACTGTATATGACTGATGCAAAGAGCTGTATGTTCTCTAAACTGTGTCTGGGGTCAATATAAATACTATTTATAACTTCATTAAGTGCTAGAATACAATGAGAAGAATTGATCTTTAGCTTTAATTATTGTTTGTAAAGTGTTTAACAGTCTTTGTAACTTTTCTGGGAACAGTATAAATAATTGGCGAAATGCTGTCCACTTTCCAACAGCCCTAATCTTATTCCCATGGGGCAAGTTCTATGGTTGTATTTGTACTTATTACAAAATATATTTTATGATGCTACTATCATTTTACAGTTTGAGGAACCTCTTTTCATTCTGATAACTTTTATAAAACCACACTGCATATTTGTTCTCAAGAAATTGCATTTTGCTGTTTTTATGGGCGAATCGCTGACCCCCCTGTAGCCTCGCTTCCAACAAAATCACGAACTTTACACTAGTACTGTGGTTAGTTGGCAAAATTTCATTTAAAATGAAAAACATATTGCTGTTAAATGTGGCACTCGGTATTTTTCATGTAGCGTCCTGTGCAGTCTTCGTCCACATATTTCTTGTGGCCATATTTAATATTTATAAATATTTTAAAATAAAATAAAATTACCTTATTTTCAAAAAGAAATATATCACGTACGTTTGTTTACATTGTGGTGTAAAGTACAATGGATGGAACAGCCGGTTGCAAAGGTCACCTCAATGTATACAACCATTCAGCAATCGTGGATTATTTCTGCAACCAATAGATTTCTTTTAGGCTGTATGTAGCCTCGCTTCCAACAAAATCATGTGATAAGTTCTAGTACTGCATTTGTCAAACAAATAAACCGCAAAGAAATTATGAATGAGATGACGTCATTATAGTATGAGCTTTCATTCAATAAAAATGTGGGCATGCGCAGACAACGATTCGTTTACTACACTCGGGTGAATGAAATTGGAAGTAAATAAAACGTTTTGTATGTGTGCATTATGAACATATAAGTCCGCGAAGCCAGTTTGTTTTCCTGATCAGTATTTTAAACGAAATAATATGAAAATGCATCTTATTTTATAACAGAAATGGAAAGAAATATTTAGTACTGCATTTGTCTACCAAATAACCCACAAAGAAATTAATGAATGAAGTTACTTCGTGAGACTTCAATGAAAAAGATAGCTTGCAATTTCCGGGGGGGGCATTTTCCCCGAGTTAAAAAGAAGCAAATTTCCCAGTTTTAGTATGTCTTTATTGGAGAAAAGTACACAAAAGTCCAATTACGTCATTGCAGAAATATATTATATTGCTCATCCAATGAAATCCTCAAGAATCGTGCAGTCACTGTTATTGTAAACTCATTGTCTGCGCATGATTTCTGTTAGTCATTGTCAAACAAATAAACCGCAAAGAAAATATTGGATGAAGTGACCGCC
Organism: Sabellastarte sp. h YS-2021; assembly: GCA_964017235.1. Classification (NCBI taxonomy): domain Eukaryota; kingdom Metazoa; phylum Annelida; class Polychaeta; order Sabellida; family Sabellidae; genus Sabellastarte; species Sabellastarte sp. h YS-2021. Next base: position 148,897,958 of record OZ024928.1, read on the forward strand.
AACCCGTACCCAAAACTCGAACACAAATCCATATATTTTCATTATTTTGCAACTTTTACACCACTTCAGTTGTTAAATAAAATGATTAATTTATATAAAAGGCGTTGGTCATTCATATCTATGAAGAATAGAGCCTTTAATGAAAAATACAAGCTTCCATTTTCCGGGATTAAATATTTTCCTTGATGAATTTTGTTTAGATGTAGCCGGCCCAAATAGATCTTATCAGTGCTGTTTTAGTTCAAAAAGTTCATTTTAAGTTAATGAGGTTAGTGTGTTATGCACATAAAAAAAAAAGAAATTCGTCTACAAATTTTTATTAAAGTGATGAATGGCCAAGAAACCAAACGATCGCTTAGTTACAGTTATTCAAAACTCACTGAAAACGGCAATCAGTAAGCACTCAAAATGCCAGAAATTCGAGGACAAAGACTTGCAAAAACACAAAGTACAACAGAGTTGGACGTGCATGTGCATGTCTTTACAGCACTTTGTCGACCTGTCAACCAATTGCTAATACAGCTATATATGTATATATATATATATATATCTTTTCTAATTTTTATATACTATAGATACATGTTCTTGTCCATTTTGGCCAAAAGAAAGTATTTTGTCAACCTGTCGACCAATTACTACTATATGTATGTGTCAGGTTTCTTAAAGCATTTTGTCAACTTTCTTGAACTGTCGACCTTGAAGACCAGGGATTCATTGGAAATTATGTTGTCGACCCTGTAGACAATGTCTACCCTATCTATTTCTTAATATTACCTAATTAGCATAATTACAACAATTATTGTGTATCTTTTCCTATAAATTTCCTAATTATCATATTTTCACTTCCGTCAGGGGGATTCTACAATCGCGCCACAATAAATATTGGGAACCAGATGTTTTCTAATCTTTATAATGTGTGTTGGGCACCTGATGTCTAATCACTTTGTTATTTTTTGTCAAATGTGTTTGCATGTTGACTAGACCGAGTTTTCTGTCACAAAATATGCCTTTTTAAAACAGATGGATGGCATTTTGGGACAGAGTTCCTCGACACATAAAAAACTTCAATATCTGAAAATTACCGTCACTTTAAACTTTAAAATATCCATTTAAATGTATTAACAGTATAAAGCATTTAGATGCAGGAAACCATTAACTATGCAAAAAGTTTATTTCTTTTAATGCGGGGCACATCCTTGATACTCAAGATGCTAGCCTAGTACATGTTTAATGTCAGGATGTGTGCCATTTGTTGCCATTCAGGACGTTTATGTTTTTGCATACTTATGCCATCTGTCTCTCGCCAATGCATCCATCTTTTAAAAATTGGCTGAGAGACAGATTAATCGGTCTACATGTTGACTGACTGTTGACGTAAATGTAACAAAATAGTTGTGGGAACAGTTGTGTGTATATTTTTTATGGTATTTGTGTTTTATGCAAATCTCTAGTTTTATGTGGGGTCGTGCCACGGCTCTGCACGCAAGTAAGTAGAGCCGAGGTAACCATGTTTAATGACACCCGTGTAATGTATACACTACTGTTACCCTGCATAAGTTGGCCGCAGTCATAAATTGGCCGCCCTTACCACAGCTTCACAGGGCTTTAACATGAGTGGCCTACTACACTCTGAAACCATGTATTATTAACGCTCGACAATAGGAGAGGGTTATTGTAATCAGTTTGTTTCTGTCTGTCTGTGCACCGTTTTGCCCTTATATCTAAAAAAACTATGACATCAATCTCTCTCAAATTTGGTGGGCAGGTATTTCATGGGGTACAGACGGATTCTTCCAAATTTGATGTAATTTGTTTAAAAATTAAAGTCAGGAGACAGTTTTTCTTATTTTTAACTGGGAATACACAGTGAAACTGCTTCTCTTCATCCCATACGTAAAAAAAATCAATATTTTGCTTTCTGATGTCATTATACTTAATGATGTCACAATGCAATTCTCATTGTGAGGTCACAAACCTAGCTTGTGATACTTGCTGTCTTTAAGTAAAAATATTTCTTCTCATTTTATGTCTTGAAATTGACACATAGATAATAAAGAGGGGAGTGGTATATTCATCATTTTTATTAATTATCATTTCTGTTTTTATTATTGCTGTTTTTATTTTCTCTTTTTTTCTTTCAATTCCTTGACAGTCCATCACAAAAATTTACCATGAGTGATTTTAACTAAGAAGTGACTTTTAAGCTATATTTTACCTCCACCAGCAGTTTATGTTTCTGGGTGCAAATTGTTTGTCTATTTGTCTGTCTGTCTGTTTTGTGGTGTTTAGATTACTCAAGAATTAATGAACATATCTTTATTAAAAAATTTTTGTGGGTAGGACCTGGCCAACGGAAGAAGTTACTAAAAGAAAGATCTGGATCTTATTTTGGATAAAAAAAAATCAAGAATATTCAGAGGTCCCATTTCAATGTATTTTTAATGAATTTGGCTTTCTACTTGATCTTTTTTCGAAAATTAATTTACATGTTTGGTTTTATTTTATGGTCTTCCTTACAATATTTTATATCACTTTAGAGACTGGTCACATGGAGTCGAGCGTTTTGCTCTCTCTGAGTGCATCTTGTTGCTAAACTTATTATAAGCAACATTTTTCATTGGTGTACAATAACCTATTTGTCTTTCTGGAGCCTGTAGATGAACCCCGGCCAACTTATGACTGCGGTCAACTTATGCAGGGTAGCAGTACTGTACACGGGTGGGGACATGGATAGACGGTTTTTCATCTATTTGTTTAATAAGTCATTTGTCAAGCTGAGGAAGGAAAATTTTGTATTTACTCAATGTAGACAATGTTTATATCCTTTATTCATTAGATTTTTAAATGTTTTTGTGTTGTTATAGCAATACCCTATTATGTATCATGTCAGCCATTTTCTTACTGGGGACATGGATAGACAGTTTTTATGTAAACATGAAAAAGCGCCATCTAGTGATTAACTGAAGTACTGAATACAAGAAATGCCAACAGTATTGATCTGTGGTGGAATTTTTATAATTGTTGAAAGCTGTCACTGCCATTTTTGTCATATATGTGTGCACTATGAATTCACAATTAAGCGCTATAAAGGTGTAGATTAGCTAGCCTACTCGCAAACACTCTTAAAGAAGGAAATGCATGTAAAGAAAAAAAGAAAGAAAAAAAAATTCTGCCCCTGCAGGGATTCGAACCCGCAATCTCTCACGATTGAGTCCAGTGCTCTACTACTGATCTATCAAGTCAGATTGGTATTTAGTGGCACTGTTTGTTCATATATTTGTAGATAGTTTTCAATCTTTTAAGGGGACATTATGAAATTACAAATAGCCTGGGTTTTTTTCAAAATAACTTTTTTTACACTTTACACAAAAGAAAATGTGTATAAATTAACTAAACAATAAAAATAATTGTATTCTTTAAGATGTCTTGTTATTGAGAGATATTCTGGTTGCCATAGTTATTTTAAGACAAAGCAGAATTGAAAATGTGTGTTTATGAATACAAGAGATTTTGTAGAAATAAAAATGATATGGTCGATGGTCCAGTTTTCATGTTAGCACTAGTTTTTGTGTGTTTGCTGCATATTTAACAATATCTCAGCCAATATAAAACAAACTTTCTTCAAATAAAACTGACAAAATCTACTATAATTTTTCTTTAAAATGATACATTTATCATTTCTGTAGTTGAATCAGGTACTTGGATATCACTTGTCAAACTCTTTTAGTCTTTATTTTGGGTTCATGCAATGGTTTGTTTGAAAATAAATTTTTATCCATGCAATGTGAAATTTTGTTTATCTTTAATTGCTTGTAAATCTGTCATTACATAACCAATTTTTGCAATTAAAACACCATTGGAAAGATTATTGCGTAGAGTTCAACAGTTATGTCTTTGTTTTGTATAGTATTGTGCAAAAATTATTTAATTTTTAAAGTTTCTGAAATAACCAACAGATAGCATGAAAACTGGGCCAGTAACCCTTTGACATATAACCTGTGACATTCTAAATTAAATTAATGAAACAAATATTTTTTAGCATTTTTGTGGACATTTTCTTCATAATTCAGCATAAATAATGCCTGAAGTATTTTATAGTTGTGGAAAACTTAATGTAAACTTGTTTTATCACATACTTTATTGATATTTTTTTATTACGGAGTGGTTATTTACCCAATGGCTGTGTACGCTAGTTGTGATATTGGTCTAGCGTACCCAACGGCTGTGTATACAAGATTTATATCATCGCTAGCGTACCCAACGGCTATGTACACAAGATCAGTGCTAGTGTACCCATATTTTAATCACTTCTTCCTTAAATTAACTTTGTTAAAATGTAACAATAAGCTGAATATGTTTAATTCAGAGAGTGGTCCTTGGCCCATTTCTGACTACTCAAAAAAATTCCTTAAAAACTAATTACTTCACAATGCCTTGGATACAGACCTGTTTAGTACGCTATGAAGGGTACTGATATCGAGTGCACAACCATTGAGTGCATACTACCTTGGGTAATGAGAAATTGGGCAGGCTGTAAAAAATTTGGAGTTGTTGGGTACACTAGCAGCGATATAGATCTTGTGTGCACAACCACTGGGTACACAAGACCAATATCACAGCTGCTGGGAACACTAGCAGTGATATGGATCTTGTGTACACAGCCACTGGGTATGCCAGCAATGATACTGATCTTGGGTGCAAACCCATTGGGAACACAGAGTTTACTGCCTTGGGTACAGGGTAGTTGGGTATGCCAGTACCTTAAACAGCTTTTGGTTACACTAACAAAAGAAAATATCAATGACGTTAATCTAGGGTACATAACCATTGGGAAAACAGAACTTAGTGCTTTAACTGGATGTAGGAGAGTTGCATATGCCATTAGTGTACATATACAGCCATTGGGTATGCTAGCAGTGATATAGATCTTGTGTACACAACCGTTGGGTAGGCTAGACCGTTATCACTGTTAGAGTACACAACCGTTGGCTACACTAGCAGTGAAACTGATCTAGTGTACACAGCCATTGGGAACATAGGGTTCAGTGCCTTGGGTGCAGGGTAGTTGGGTATGCCAGTAGTGTATAAACACAGCTGTTGGGCAAACTAGCACTGATATAAATCTTGCGTACACAGCCGTTGGGTACGATAGACCGATATCCCTGTTAGCGTACCCAACCATTGGCTATGCTAGCAGTGAAACTGATCTAGTGTACACAGCCTTTGGGAACATAGGGTTCAATGCCTGGGTTGCTGGGTAGTTGGGTATGCCAGTAGTGTATGTACACAGCCGTTGGGCACACTAGCACTGATATAAATCTTGGGTACACAGCCGTTGGGTACGCTAGACTGATATCTCTGTTAGCGTACCCAACCGTTGGGTACGCTAGCAGTGATATAAATCTTGCGTACCCAACCGTTGGGTACGCTAGCAGTCAAATAGATCTTGCGTACACAACCGTTGGGTACGCTAGCAGTGAAACTGATCTAGCGTACACAGCCGTTGGGTAAATATCCTCTACCTTTTTATTAAGTAGCATGATTACTGGTGCAACTGACATACATTGTTTCATTCATTGGATTATATAAAAACATCTACTGCTTCCCTGCATAAGTTGGCCGCGGGTCGTAAGTTGGCCACCATCATCATATTTTGAAATTTCTATAATTCTAAAGGCCTGTATCATTCTTGAATGGTCTATTATAATAAGATTTACTATAACCACCACTTTTAAAACCTGTGCAACAACACATTTGTCTGTTTGATACATTTAAATGAGTGGCGGCCAACTTACGACCCGTGGCCAACTTATGCAGGGAAGCAGTATACAGTATACTAGTGGCGGTGGACCAGTTCACGCCCGGGTACCAATTCACGCCCACTAGTGTTAGGAATCGGTCTAAAAAATCAGAATTGATTAATCGGTAGTTCGGAGCAATCGATTATCGATTATAATCATTTTTCTGCTTGCTTTGTAAGAAAGACAGAATATTCTTTTTTACCAAATATAATAACAGTAGTCTTCCGATAGGTCAGTGGTGAAAAAAAATCTAGGTTATTTGTTTACATTTTAGGGTAGGGAAGGGGGTATGTTAGGAAACCAGTAGGTTGAAGAGTCAACAAGTATGTGTATCAGCAATAATATAATAATCTATTAAGGTGGCCTTAACAGTTACAAAACTAGATTGGGCCAACTCGGCGCCAACATATCCCCAGACAGGTCATCACTCGCGCCACAGGTTTTGATCAGGAATTTTTAAAAACATAATTACCCATTATTATATGAACTTCAGCACATCAATCTACTCTGTTTATATCTTCCAAGGAAGATGGTGTATCCCCAGACGCCGAATACATAACTCAAATTATATTTTCAATCTTCCTGCAATGATAACTCTAAACCTATTTTCAAAGTATTTAAATGATTGATGATTGAATGTCCATTCTAAAATAATAATCCCAAAAGAGCATATCTGTTTCTATATTTGTTGACAAATAAAATATTATTTTTAACTCAACTCATCATACTTTTCAATCTTCCTTCAAAGTATTTAAATGATTGATGATTCAATGTCCATTCTAAAATTCATAATCCCAAAAGCGCATATCTGTTTCTATATTTGTTCACAAATAAAATATTATTTAAAAAAAAATTATTTATATTATTATTTTATTATATTATTTTTAGAATTTGCAAATTGTTTTCAGTTATTCATTTCCTCTATACCTATATATGTGGTCCATATATATGCAACCTAAATATGTGACACAATCTCAGTTCTGACTCCCCTTTGTGTTATATGTAATGAAGCCCACCACCTCCCACCCCCACCCCTCTCCCCTTCTCCACACCTCTCTCACTATTACACAAGATCTGCAACCCCATTGAGGTCTTTGTTTCTCATCTGATATCATTAAATACCTTTGTTTATTTAGTGTCACTCAATATAGCTGGAGGTCCCAGAGGTGGGTGGGGGGAATCCGGGTGGGGGATGTGGGTTGGGACTTAGTTTAGTTTATTAGTTTATTATAGTGACATGTATTATGTTGACAAGGATTATACAAAAACTATTGAAGTAATACCCAGCCCTATATGGGCTTATAAGTCACTTTAAATAGAGAGTTAATAACAAACAGAGCAAACATATTTTGAGGTAAGATACAGTAAATAAAGACAGCAATTCAATACATAAAAATTAACAATATAATTTACTTTTTCTTTCTTGCCACAAATCAAAAATAAAATTAATAACCATATTGACATTCATATGAGTTAATACCCTTGATAATTGATCTATTAATAATTCAGATTTATCTATATTTAAAATTTTGAAATATTTCATACGAATCAGCTCTAAAGCTGGACAAACACAAACAAAATGTATCTCATCTTCTACATCTTTTTTACACAGTTTACATGTTCTCTCAAAGAGATGGAGTGCTACAGCATAAATGGTAAACAAACAATCTATATAAAAGGGGTACTCAAATACAAAAAGAATTGAGAATTTTAAGTATTTGATTATCAACTGAAATGAGTTCATAACTGTAGGAGCTGTGTCAAAATTAACTGAGGCAAGTTGAATAAAACTGGGCTAGTTGAGGGTTAAAAATCCCCTAGTTTTACTACATACGGATATAATTTCATTAATATTGGGACTTAAAGCTCACTTAAAGTGTCCATTTTGTCTACTTGAATATGTTTAACCGGCGTTTAACCAGTTTCATTTTAAAAAGTTAAAAACTCAGCAAGCAGAGGTATAACACACAAAAATAAGTTCTTAAAAGACTAAGATAGCCATAACATTATTAATATTCAAAATTTAAATAGACAGGCATTTCCTTTTAAAAATTCAAAGATTTCAGCTCTATAACCCACATAGTTTGACAGTTACTGGGCTTTAAAGTGGCATAATGTCCATAAATTGGGTTTCTGTGGGCATTTTACAATTGTTAAAGAGACCTTAGCAATTAAACTACAGATCTGAAACTTTTTGGGGGACATACATAACAAACAAAAATTATATATAATACAGTTTAAGACTTGTCACACTAAGCATTTCCAAATAACAGGGCAAAATACGGAAAAAATGTCCAAAAAGGCACTTGGGCGAGTGTCTATGGCCCTCATACACAGGTTAAATGTCTACTAAAAACCTTGATTTTCGCCATATGTAAAAAGGACATAATAATGCATTCCCAGATGGGATTTCAGCTCCATCAATCACATAGTTTAACAGTCACAGGGCTTAAAGGTGGCAAAAAGTCCAAATATTGGGTCTCTGTGGGCCTTTTAGAGATCTCGATGTGGCTTTCAAATTAAAGCTTCAGACTTAAAATTTGTTACATACTAAGATTACACATAGAATATGTATCTAATAAAGTTTGAAACTTCTCAGACTTACCATTTCCAAGTTACAGAGCAAAATATGTGAAAAATGTCTTAAAAGGGTCACTCAGGTGGGTGTTTAAGGTCCTCATACACAGGTTAAATGTCTACTTGAAGCCTTGATTTTTGGCACATGTAAAAAGAACAAATAATGTATTCCCAGATGAGATTTCAGCTCTATCAGTCACATAGTTTAACAGTCACAGGCCTTAAAATTGGCAAAAAGTCCAAATACTGGGTCTTTATGGGGCCTTCTAGAGACCTAAATGTGGCCTTCAAATTAAAGCTTCAGACTTAAAATTTGTCACATACTAAGATTACACATAGAATATGCATCTAATACAGTTTGAAACTTCTTAGACTTACCATTTCCAAGTTACAGGGCAAAATATGTGAAAAATGTCTAAAAATGGTCACTCGGGTGGGGATTTATGGTCCTCATACACAGGTTAAATGTCTTCTTAAAGCCTTAATTTTTGGCACATATATAAATAACATACTAATATCTTCCCAGATAGGATTTGAGCTCTATCAGTCACATAGTTTGACAGTCACAGGGCTTAAAAGTAGCAAAAAGTCCAAATATTGGGTCTTTGGGAGCCTTTTAGAGACCTCAATTTGACCTTCAAAATTAAAGCTTCAGACTTAAAATCTGTTACATACTAAGATTACACACAGAATATATATCTAATACAGTTTGAAACTTCTCAGACTTACCATTTCCAAGTTACAGGGAAAAAGATGTGAAAAATGTCTTATAAGGGTCACTCGGGTGGGTGTTTATGGTCCTGATACACAGGTTAACTGTCCATTAAAGGCCTAAATGTTGGGGCACATATAAGAAAACACATAGATATATTCCCAGATGATATTTAACTTAGATGAGAGACATAGTTTGAAAGCTACAGTGCTTGAAAGTGGCAAAAAGTGCATAAATTGGGTCTCTGTGGGCACTTTTGAGACCTTAAGTCGACCCCTTTGGGTAAACCTACAGCCCTAAAATTTTCTACAGACAAGGATTACATATCAAAGTTATACCTAGCACAGTTTGAGACTCATCAGAATTACCACTTCCAAATTATAGGGCAAAATATGTGAAAAGTATAGCAAAAAATCCCTAAGTGGGGGTATTTATGGGCCTCAAGGACAATTTTCTCCTCAACTTAAAGTCATGATTTTCGGCACATGTACTAAGAACATATTAATGTGTTGTCAGGTAAAATTTCAGCCAGCTGAGCATCATAGTTTGTGACCTACAGGGCTCTAAGTGGCCAAAAGTCCAATTTCTGACCTTAAGGTGGCCATAAGTTCTTTTTTACTGGGAGTTTAAGGTCACCTTAAAATAGGGATCTTCCTTTGGGCACCCTTAACATGTGTACCAAGTTTGAAAAAAAAATATTAATTTGTTTTTGAGTTATCGCGTCCACAAGGAAATTTCTACGGCGGCGGCGGCGGCGGCGCGACGGACCTGAATCCAATATATCCCCGACTTTCGTCTGGGGATATAATAATATTTATTTTCATTCTCCCTTTTCATCAGCTAAATCATTTACAGTGTTTGAATGTAACATCAGCAGATTAGCAACCAATCATGCTTAAAATAAACAATATTTCAACCCTAGACTTTCTTCAAGTCCTTTTTTCTAAGGTATTATATGAGGACTGTAGGACTTTATACCAGAATTTGGGGCTGACAAAAGTACTGTTTCAGCATAGATAGGATTTTTCCCTCCTTAAGTGGATGTATAATGTTTTCATCTATGTCAGATTTAGTGGGATGAAAAATACAAAGACTTGGTGCAAGTCTATTTCAACCCCTTTTGTTCAACATCACCATGTGGTACACCCGTGTTGTGAACTCAGGACACTTTGTATATATGCAACAAAGAAGAATTGAATATCTGCTTATCATTATCATATGTCAAGAACAGTGACTGCCAAGCAGCTTCTGAAAATTATCCTGAATAAAATGCTTCTTTGGAAACTAAACAATACATAGACATGTGTTCATGGAATTTTCCTTCCATTTTTAACTCAGGACACTTTTCAAAGACATGCTATTTTCATTAATCAAATGGAATAGTGACTTTTATTGTTTCTGGTCAATATTGGGGGCCACGGTGGCAGAGTGGTAACACTCTCGCCTCCCACCTCTGCGGCCGGGGATCGATCCCCGTCATGGCCGTAAGTGGGAAAGCTGGTAGTTGCTTGCCGTTGGTCGGCAGTTTACAGTACACAACCCTAGCGAACTCTATGTACTGGTTTCCTCTGCCCTTCCAACTACCCGTCGTGATATGACCTGTACAGTGTTGAAAGCGACGTAAAACCCCAAATAAATAAATAAATTCTGGTCAATATTGATGTTTTGTAATGTATAGTAGGTTATATGAAACAGTTTGGCACAAGTGAACATGTATATCAGCATTGTCACTCAAGTTTATGTGTATTGGATGGGGTCTGGAAAATCTGACTCTTATCTCAGGAATAATATGATGAAAATTTCTCAAAACAGCATATATATGACATAAATAGTTGTGTATCATTGATAAATGGATGGTGCAGTTATTTTATCAAGTGTATTTAGCACTTGTATGTGTTTCAGTGCATGGGTGTCCTGAGTTAAAACCTTCCCCAGTTAGCAACACAGGTGTAGTTCAAACTGAAATTATCTCCTAGCCTGGCCTTCCAGGCTGTCTGAACCATAATGCAAATGTGAAATATTTTTGCCATAATGCACACTGTATCAAAGGCCTTTCTAGTCTGGAAGTCTCCTCAGCAAGCTAGGCTAAGTAAGTGTATGAGAACATTATGAAAAATACTTACAATGCAGTCAAACAGTTGTGCCTTCTTTATACATATAAATGCCTGTGGCAAGGCTAAGTATCTCCCACCAGCTTCAACGAAGTCAGATCCCCCTCACTCTCTCTCTCTCTGCCTGTTTATGTTACTGTAAAGCATTTGTCTATTATTCTGTTAAATTTCTCTCATCCTGAAAACAATATTCCATGAATTTCCTTTTTTAAGCAGATCTTCATGACCTATTCATTTCATATAATTATAATTTCTTAGATACTGTAAAATTCTAAGTATGGCAATGTAGTAAACATTTTAGTTTTCTTGTTCAACAAAATTTGTCAAAAATATTCATGGCAGACTGCTGAAGTATTACAGTAGTGTGATCTCTCTCCACTTGATTTATGGCCAAGGTTGTTATTCCCCATTTATAGGGAGTATACATGTTGTGTGTGAAGCAGTGAAAGTTAAATTTAATTTAGGTTGAACTTAGTTTATTGTATTAAAAGATCTTCTAAATACCTACAGAAATTTTGAGTTTTAGTTGTAACCAACAGGAAGTAGATACCAGTGAAAGAAACATGGCAGATAATGTAAACAAATGTTATGAAAATAAAATGTTAAACATCTGTAGAAAAGGGGAAAATTAGGTGGTTTATAAGTCTTACTTTCGATTCACAATCGATTCTTAAAATGAGAATCAATTTTCTACATCGAAAGTTTTAAATAGACGATGAATTGATTTTCCGTCTAATCGTAGGACCACTAACGCCCACCCTCAATTTTCTTGAAGATTTATGATTTTTCATAGAGAAGATGTTTACCACATTATAGATAATCATCAAGTTGATCATATACATTTGTAATTTATTGTTTAACTGCGATTGTTTTGGATAAATTTAGGGGTGGGCGTGAATTGGTACCCGGGCGTGAATTGGTCCACCACCACTACATCTTTAAAAATTTGTGATGCTGCTGATTTTAAATGAACATTAAAAAAAATTGTCTATCCATGTCCCCACCCGTACTGTATACAGTACGTACTACGTACGTAGTGCTACTGAGTAAAGTATCTCTCTTATTTGCACAGATGAAATATCAAAGGGATTTCTTCTAAATGAAGTGTTTTATTATCAATGTCAAACCCCTTTTCGACCGACACATTGGTAATTGATGATAAAACCTGCCCTCCATATAACAACAAACCCTCAAAACGTTTCACATTCGTTATGGGCGATATAGCAAGACAATATTTTGTCTACAAGCACGTTTACATGTATGAAGAAACTATTTCATTTTTGTACGGTGTCTGCGTAATACCTTTCGAAACATGTCAAAAGAATATATTCAGTACAAAGCATTATCAGAAGATAACGCTGTTTAAATTGACAAAGTAACTAATTTACATTTGTATGTATATTTTTGGCCCACTTTGCAGACAAAAGATTATATCACTGTCATATTGGCAAGAATGTAAGTCCTAAGTGTCATCTGCCCAGATAGCATTCTGCCATCAGAGTGACATTGGCTGGGTGTATGAGCAAATCACCCACAAGTCAACTCGCAGACATAAACTCCCCAACAAATTTTAAATAACTTAATGACGCATAAATACTGGGAACCTAAAAAAACACCAAAAAACCCACCATAAAACCCCAAGTTTTGGTAAACCCATAAAAACCCACCCTTAAATTTGACAGGGTCATAAAAAACACTCTTTATAATAACACCTTTAATGTCTATTTGTCAACCTTTCTAGACTAACTTTGTTTTTCGTATAAAAAGAATGTGTCTCATTTCACACTGTTTCACATAAAATTTTTTAAAAAATTACTTTTTGAAATTATATTATGTAATAATTATGGAGTCTAAAGATTTCATCATGCCTTAGAAAATCATTATAACTTGTAGGATATGATCAAGAAAGGTAAATATTTATTTGGAAGAGAGGAAGAGGTGGATTATTGAGTGCTAGATAATCCAGATAATATCCATGAAGAGTCACACAAATTGGTTGATGCATAATGGGACTAGAGTGTGTAATTTGGATTATCCAATAGAACTTAGTTCAACTGTGACTAACAGCATTGGTCAACTCAAATTTTGGTGTACATCACTCTAACATTGAGAACTACATATGTCTGTTGTGCCCATCATTCTTGGAATGACATGGTACTGGTCTTAATTGTAAATCCTTTTGTATTGAAGCTTTATGTTCACAAATTCTTTTATAAAGTGCTCTGCTTGTCTCTATGACCTAGTGCATTTACACTTAGTGCGAATGATCAGATAGATGACAGTTGACATGTCTCATCTTAGATCTTTATTATAGGGATGGGGTGTGTCACAACCACTTAGGGGTTCAGGGGTGATGGTGACTCGAAATGTCGCACCACAGAAGTCAGTCTGACTATCAGTTTGATAAAGGAACACTCATAGTTAATGCCTTTGTCATTTTATATATGCCCAGTCTTCCCTTTAGCAGGAAGTATTGTATTGGTATAAATATTTTATTTGTGTGACATTAATTGAAATTTAAGAAATTCCATTTAAAAATGAAGTTTTATTGAGAAGCCACATACACTGGCCATAGACCTTTAAGACTCAATTGTTTATCTTTGTAATCCACTATTTCTAATTATTCTTTTGTATTCCACTATTTCTAATTATTTTTTTGAAGGATTGCCCCACATTTTGTTATTCTTTTGCTTAAAATACATTACAATATTCAAACAATCCTGCAAGTATGTCTTCATACAAACAAAGCATGTTTTTATTGTCCAAAAGATGGATTCATCTGCCAGTTTATTGTGTATGTTTACACTCATACTTAAACGTGAGAAGTTTTATCACATTTTTGTAATATAACATGCTGTAATGAAAGGAAATGGATGGTTGAAGATAGTTAATACAATTTATAGCAATATTTTAGTGTTATAAAAGCTGCATGTGTCACTTTTGTAAGTAAATAATCTGTCAGCAAGTTGTTGTCGGTGAGTTGGCTTGTCGGCAACTTACATATAATTCCATTGGCTGTTGGTTGCATGCTAACCAGATTTTGCCAATGTGGAGCCAACATTGGACTAACATTGGCTATTGATTGCATGATTGACAGTTATTGCTTGTTGGGCCAACGTTGAGCCAACAGCAGCTTGCCAACCAGTACCCAGACTGCATATATCTGTGTGGATCCGACCCTACAACTGGCAAATGTTGTGGCTCTGTCCCAATATGACCCTGGCTGTTGAACACGAGATAAAACAGCAACTTTGACTTTGTCATACATGCACAAAATGAGCTGTATTACTGACATGTTTTAATATTTCAACTTAAAATACCTCAAAATAATATACTAGTATTGATTATTGTACTCCTGGGTTATATACACAATGAGGTCTTAAACCTAAGAGAAATTAAGGACTCAGCTGAAATTATCAGAATCAGTATCTCAGGCGACCAAGGTGATACTATTCTCAAGTCTTTCTAATGTAAACAAACTATAAACTTGCAAATATACATGTATTTAATATTTTAGTTAAGATCAAAGGTATTTGTATTAAAATATATCCCTAATTTGAAAAAACATTTTTGAGTCTTGAAAATTGTCTTTTTGCCAAACATAATTCTATCACAAGAAGTTTTAATTTAACAAGTTATCAATTTTGTTTCAGTTTGTAATAATTAATAACTTACAAGGAGACGCCACCAATACATATCTAAAGACCCCCCTCTTAAAGTTGAGTTGCTATACTTAGTATATTCCTACTGTTTACACCCACAATTAACCATGGATAACTGACCTAGAATGTACCTTGACTTTCTTTTTGACACTTCTGTCAGTTATCACACAGAGTTTTCATGCATGTGTGTGTGTGTGTGTGTGTGTGTGTGGGGGGGGGGGGGGGGAATTGTACCTGTGAAGGATTAAATTATGTTAGAACTTTAAAGAAATCTACGTCACAATGCAATTTTCTTGAAGTTCTTTACACGTTTGGCAATGGTACAATTTTGGGTAGTCCTACAAGCTGTCAATTAAGAAAGGAACATTGAATTAATTACATGTGCAAAGGGCTTAACTATTCATTGCTTAGTGGGTGGGACGTAATGAAAACCTATTTTGGGATACAGTGAAAGTGTAATCCTCTGGCTGTAGCCCTGGTCCTTCCTACTTCGGCCAGGGGGTCATGGTGGTGCACTGGTAACACACTGGCCTAGCTTTCACTTCTGAGTTCTGAATTCGAATCCCAGTCTGTTTGTGGCAGATTCACAGTACAGAACATTGATCAAGTCCATGTACTGGTTTCCTCTGACCTTTTAACTACCCGTCATAATATAACCGTTAAAAAGGTACTAGGCGTGACGTAAAACACTAAACAATCGTATCCAATTCTACCCGGACCAGTCGCAATAACTCGCAATAACCCTCTCGTGAGGTTTAAGTTATTCTAGCCATTTGTATGATAACCTTGACCGGCCTTCCGATGTAAACATGGAGGCAACGTAAACATTACGAAACTTCGATCATAGTTTAACTTATTAAAAGTTTATATTAACAGTTTTATTGTCATACCATCATCATACGACACCAGTAGCGAAGATTTGTCGTTGGTAAAATGAAACATAGAGGTGATATTTTGGCTCAGTTTTCTGGCTGAGGTGCATTTACTGTAGACGTGGTTACCTCAGCTCCACTGTACTTTACTTGCGTGTAGAGCCGTGCCACGACCCCACATAAAACTGGAGATTTGCATAAAATCCTTTTCTGTTGAATAAAACTTGATGAAATGACTGAAAATGGTATCATGTAGTTAAAAGCAATTCATATTAAGCTAATGACTCCGTAAATACATCATGTGTAGCCATAGACGTGGTTACCTCGATCGGCTCTACTTTACTTGCGTGTAGAGCCGTGGCACTACCCCACATAAAACTAGAGATTTGCAAAAAATCATTTTCTGTTGAATAAACGAAGAGCTTCAATCCACGGCATTGTGGATTTACGATTTATTATATTTACACGGCATCATGAACTTAATGACACACTTAAATACACTGCCCCAATATAGAAAGAATTATGTATAACTATAAATTTGTACTTACACACACACAAATGAAATCTCCGTTCATAAATCACAATATAATAATCCATTTTATCCAAAGTGCAATTTCATCTTATAAAAATTAGTTTTGAAGCTATTTTGTACAAAAATATACAATTCTAACATGACACAGCTGTGTCCTCGATTCTGATTGGTCACTCACTATTGTAAAACCGAGGATAACCTCACGGCCAGTAAAGGAAGGTGGGCGATATTCCCACTTCATTTTAAACACCAAATTACGAAGAATATACAGTACAAATCTTCATCAAAACAGTAAGAAGACAAGGAAAAATGTGAAAAAAATATGAAATGTCATGTTGCTAGAATTGCATATATATTCCATATATGGCTATATTCCATATAGCAATGCACCCCCTTACATGCATATGATGGAACAGCCACTCATTTTCAGTCATTTAGACATGCTTATGTGCAGAACGTAAGTAATATTAATTTTTAAATATTGTCATGTTGGAATAGAAATAGACAACTCCGAGCCGTGTCATGTTAGAATTGGATATACATATCCCGTGTGAGGATGGCCGTGGAAATAAGGTAAATATTAGAGTCACGGCGCCATGTATCTAAGCTCTTCGTTGAATAAAACTTGATAAAATGACTCAAAATGGTTTGACACATTTAAAAGCAGTTGATATTAAGCCAAGGAGACAACAAATATAATATGTGTATATATGCTATTTTATACAGCTTTTATAACAAAAGAGCATTTTCAAATTTTTGGAGAAATGGTCCAAAAAGTATTGAAAATAAGGAAATATAATTTATTTTTTTGTCAAATATGTTTACATGTTGCCCGACTGTTGAGGTTAATGTAACAAAATAGCTGTGGGAACAGTTGTGTGTATAATTTTTATGGTATTTGTGTTTTGTGCAAATCTCTAGTTTTATGTGGGGTTGTGCCACGGCTCTACACGCAAGTAAGTAGAGCCGAGGTAACCACATCTAGTGTAGCCAATGTACGGGTTTTCGATATATTCACGTTTTCGATCGCTTAAACTATAAGTTCACAGTCTCTTTTTTGGGTGACGTTTTTATAATATTTTAGGATAAATATGAAGTCACACTGAATCAGACACTTTGTGGAGTTAGTTTTATTGTTATATTTCTTGTCATTTTGGCTGCGTACATTTGGATACTGATCCATGGAAAACCCGTCCATCAAGGATGTATAAAATTATATGCTATTTTACACAACTGATATAATAAAAGAATATTTTCAAATTTTTAGAGAAATGGTAAAAAAACATTGAAAATGAGGAAATGTCTTTTATTTTTAGTTAACTATGTTTGCACGTTGACTGATTATTGAAGGAATTATAACAAAGTAATTGTGGGAACAGTTGTTTGTACACATTTGTATGGAATTTGTGTTTTATGCAAATCTCCAGTTCTATGTGGGGTCGTGCCACGGCTCTACACGCAAGTAAAGTAGAGCCGAGGTAACCACATCTAGGGTGCATTCTAAAACTCGGGCTTATGTGAAGCTTGAAATTATACATGGACAAAGCGGCGATGGGGTGGGTGGCCTGTAGCAATGGGGCGGTTAAGTGATATTGCTACAAAATCCCACCCGGGGGTCTCCTATTGAAATAAATTTAACAGCGAGGTTCAGGGTCCAGGTTCTTTGGGTATTGAGACATTTCGGCCCAAGTATCACTACCAAGTCGCCCCATATTAGGGGGTATGTAGTATACTCTCGCATCCCGCTGCGTTCCAGTATGGAGTTCCATGGGGCTCTGTCCTTGCACCAATTCTCTTCTCTCTCTATACTAACCCAATCGGCTCAATCATTCATTCCCACAGTAGCATCAACTACCACTTTTACGCCAATGACACCCAGTTATACATAACATTCTCACCGGGAAATTTCTCTCACTCTATGCAAGAACTAAAGAACTGCCTAAACGACATTCCAAATTTCATGTTTACAAATAAATTAAAACTTAACCCAAACAAAGCCGAGTTTATTCTCATAGGCTCCCCAAAAAATCGTAAACAACTCCTCCCCCACGTCCCTATCAATATTCTGGGAAATCAGGTCTCGCCAGCACAAAGTGTCAGGAACCTCACAGTGGTGTTCGACTCCAAATTCAATTTCTCAAACCACGTGTCACAGGTCATAAAGTCCACTAGAGTACATGCAAGAGACCTCTACAGAATTCGTCCCCTTCTAGACCTGAATACATCAGTGCTGTTAGCGAATGCTTTAGTGAGCAGTAGGTTGGACTATTGCAATTCACTCTTCTTATCACTCACTGATATTGAGTTAAGGAGATTACAGCTAGTCTAAATCTCACTCTGCAGGGTTGTCACCCGTTCCTCTAAATCCTCTCACATTACCCCTCAACTAAATACACTCCATTGGCTACCAGTCAGATACAGGGTACAATTTAAAATTGGTCTTATTACATATAAAATTCTCAACCAGGGTCAACCAGTTTACCTGGAGAATTAATCCACCCCTACACCTCTTCCAGAAATACAAGGCGAAGTCCCCCCAAACTTAAGTTCCTTCAAACCCCCACTTTCGATCGAGTTCACAAATCAATTAAACACTTTTCTAATTCCTTCAGTCACTATGCCCCTGCCCTTTGGAACTCTTTCCCCTTTCATGTAAGAAATAGTCCCTCTGTTGCATCTTTTAGGAAGCACCTCAAAACCCACCTCTTCAGCTCTAGCTTCCCAACTTAGTTTTTCTTCCCTCTCAGTCACATCCACAATCCTGGATTACTGACCTTGAATACCCCTCAACTCTCCCTATGATAATAATGATTTTGTTTAATTAGCACGCCGAGTTCCCCTTTGTGGGGAAGATATTGCGCTTGCAAAGCAGTAGATTAGATTAGATATTAGAAAAAGACAACTCACGACATACTGAATTTAGTATCAAAATTATTGTTATAATTTTGTTTTGAGACCATAATTAAAGGAGATTAATTACTAAAGCTGAATAGAAGAGGTTGCCTTAGTGTTATTGTAATTAAGAAATTTAAAAGGGAGGCTAGTACAAAAGCCTGGTATCGCCATCCAAATTCAGAATTCAAAATTTGAAATATGCTGTTTGGAATTCCAAATATGTATTCAGAAGTCCAAATACCCTATTTGGAATTCCAAATATAGATTATCTCCCGCCCGGCTCGCCAACGGGAGATTATACTTTGCACCATGTGTGTGCGTGCATGCGTGAGTGTGTCACACAGTTTTCTCTGAAACTGCTACAGTTACACATTTTTGGTAAATTACTTGTCCTAATGAATTTTTACGCTCTTCAATATTTTTGGGGTTTGGTCAACTTTGGCCTACTTTTGAGTGAGTAATAGCACTTTTACATAATATAATTATATGACTTCTAACTCTCAAACCATTGCATTTAGAGTATTTTGTTCCATATGTTGTTCAGCTACTTTCTCCACAGCTACAACATGGTCAGTAGTTTGGAAGTGTATTCCATAGCTAAGTGAGTAATAGCTACTTTGTCAATTTTTAATGATAACCATAATGAGTAAATGGCTAATATCTTCAAAAGTATTGCAGCTACACAATTTCTCTCTAATATGTTGTTCATCCACTTTTTTGTGAACTGTAACATATTTAAGTTTCACAACTGTTGCTCAATGTACAAGTGAGTAATGGCTACTTTATTGCTCCTTTTAGTGAAAATGTGAAAAATCACAAATATCTCGCAAACCGTAAGAGATAGAGCAATTTCAAGCGAAATTTTGACCCACAGGGTAGTACAAGAGTATCCTATGCAAAGGGGAAAAATTTCAATTTTTGCCACTTTTGGCAGCCATCTTGGATTTTAGCGGAAAATGAAAAAGCGTGAATATATCGAAAACCGTAAGAGATAGAGTGATTTCGAGCGAATTTTAGACCTGCAGGGTAGTACAAGAGTATCCTATGCAAAGGGGAAGAATTTCAATTTTCGCCACTTTTGGCGGCCATCTTGGATTTTAGCGGAAAATGAAAGTGTGAATATCTCGAAAACCGTAAGAGATAGAGCGATTTCGAGCGAATTTTTGACCCACAGGGTAGTACGGGAGTATCCTATGCAAAGGGGAAATATTTCAATTCTCGCCACTTTTGGCGGCCATCTTGGATTTTAGCGGAAAATGAAAAACTGTGAATATCTCGAAAACCGTAAGAGATAGAGCGATTTTGAGTGAATTTTTGACCCGCAGGATAGTACAAGTGTATTCTATGCACAGGGGAAAAATTTTGTTTTTGGCCACTTTTGTCGGCCATCTTGGATTTTTGCGGAAAACAAAACATTGAAAGTATCTTCGACATGGTAAGAGAAAGAGCGATTTTGAGCGAATTTATGACCCACAGGGTAGTACAACAGTAGTCTGTGCCTAGGGGAAAATTTCAGTTTTCGCCACTTTTGGCAGCCATCTTGGATTTTAGCAGAAAATACAAAATTGTGAATATCTTGAAAAGGTATTTCTTCCCCTGTAATGCTCGGCGGGAGATAATACCGCGGCAGTGGTCTTGTTTGCAAGAGCTTACGCATCGGCCACCGACGTACAATTATTTTCTTAGTTATTGGGTCCCCAATGTGTATTTATGTCACTAAGCATTGGGTGCCGATAAAATCGATTAAGGTGTCTTAAAACTTAATGAAAAGATTATGGTAGGTAAAATCTTTTTTGTTAGCAACTAAAGTACATATCAGCTCAAGCTAAAACACATGTTATACAAAACACTAATTCTTACAAAATCTCCAATACCATTATTTACATTTGGGGACTGATTTGAATTTTGCACATGAAAATTGGCACACTAATTCTTACAAAATCTGCAATATATTAATATTTACACTTGGGGGCTGATTTGAGTTTTGCACATAAAAAATGGTACTATTTTAGGCAACACTCACAGCCAACAGATTCTTCACGATCCAGGTTCTCACTGCAGATGCCACACAGCCATGGCATTATCTTCCTTTTGTCAACTGTTTCTATTAGGCTTTTGAAAGTATCTTCCGTGAAGTATTTTTTTATCAGATTTAAATCCACACTGTTGTCTTTGACACATCCAGAAATATTTTCAGGTGGGCACTAAAAGCCATGGACAACTTGGCCTGAGATAGTATCCAGTAATCTTTCTGCATCCATAAATAATTCAAGAAGGAACATCTGTCTTTGCTCTGTTGTTTTCCTGAAATATGGGATCAGCTTTTCCTCTATCTTCTGTCTCTTGGTATGTGGGAGTCCAATGGCAGCCTGAGTCCAATGATCTTTTCCTTGCAGCCTCAATAGTACAGCTCTCTTTTTTGTATAACTTTACAAAATTAGTATCCTCAAATGATTTCACCAAAATTTCAATGTCCTTATAGTCACTAAACAACTGGCCAACTTCAAATGAGGCCATTATCATCAAAGACTCTAGTTACACTCAGGTTACTATAACACCCACTGCTATAATAATCCTACTGCTCCACTGTTTCATAAATGAGCCAGTTATCACAGTCAGTTTGGAACTGAAAGTGTACAATGATTTACTGAGTAAAAGTGGGGGCTTATATAGCCAAAATATGAATCCCTAATTGGTATTAGTGACATGGGGTGAACTCCGAATGCTCACTATGTTAACAAATGAGAAAAGTTACACTAAGGGTGTGGCACTCGATTGCAATCAGCATTGCCATTAACTCCCCAAAAGAGAGACAAACAGATTACTTCTGTGGTATTTGCTCACTTCTGTGACTGTGTGAAAGATTATTGCAATTCAAGCCCCCTGCATATGGATTGGTGATGAGATCTATACTGTAAATTTTTTTTTGAATATTTTGAAACTAAAAGAGTAAAGATGCTTACCAAACATGCTTATGTTACAAAGACAAAGGTAAATACATTAAGTAATAAATAAAATCTCCCAACCTTCAAACTTAATCAAGTAAACATGTAAATGTTTTGAGAAGCTTTCATATTGATTAATCTGAAAGGGGCACCCAACACATATTGAATAAAATGTACATTGGGGACCCGACATTCATTCTCTTCATTATGTGTCAGTCACCCGACGCCTAATCACTTTGTATATATTTGGAATTCCAAATACAGTATTTGCAGTTCCAAATACAGTAGACTCTCGAATATCCGAACCTGTTGGGAGACATCATTGAAGTTCGGATAATCGAGAGGTTCGGATAGCCGAGAGTGAGGTCTACATGAATTAACGGTAACACCAATGGTCGATAATAGAGTGATTTTGTCAATATTGCTTATATCTACATAAAAATGAAATAAAAGATGCAAACACCTATGTTATTCTGTTTTTTAATAAACAATCCATAATTTTGGTTCACTAAAAGACATCAATATGTGCTTTATATCACAAGATTTCATGAAGACTATAGAAACAAAAAAAAACGTAAGAGTTAGGAGATTTCTAAAATTGAAATTACTGGAGAATCAAAGAGGCATCTGGTTGTCCCGAAAATTTGCAAGATTTATAACTTTTACTTGTTGTTATTTTTTATACATTTTGACACCTTATAAGTTCAGTTAATGACTTGTTTTTGTAAATGAAAGCCTAAAATCCTTTGCCACAACCCCTATTGAATAAAAGAGTGCAACATCCAAGTCCGTTTTTGTACATGTACTGACAATATATTTTATCAGCCAAACAGATAGTCTTTTTAGTAAAACAATGATAGTGAATGTTGTAAGGCCTGTCACACTATTGTTATGATTAAAGGCCAAGTTCTAGGCTTTATTTGTGAAGTCTTTTCTTTTTTAACCTCTAAACTAGAACAATGCATCTGAACATTTTTTGTTGATTTCCTAACACACTGTCCAACAATTGAACACACTGCCCTTTCAATAACCACAAATTCCGTGGAGAGTGTCATTTTATTGTGTGAAGGGGGTTAATTACCTAACTGAATGCCTCACTTTATAAACCAAGCTGATCACCCAAACACTGGGTCCCCTTTTGTTCTGAATTTAGAAGACGCTTTAATTGCACTTAATCAATAGGAGACCTGGCTTTGAGAAAGGGCTCGGCATGGAGGGATTACTGTGTGTTATGTTAAACAAAAGGTGGCAGATCAAGGAACTGGGTTAAATGGATGAATTTAATGGCTTTCACGATTTTTAGGTAGGTAAATATGAAGATTTTATTAAAATCACCTATTATCGCCCGTCGGACTCGGTAGTCAACGAAACCAAAATATGGGAGACACCAGAAAAGTGCGGTTAAGCCGGATTTTCGGATAAACGAGAGTGTATTGTACCTTATTCGAAATTCCAAATATGTATTTGGAATTTGAAATACAGTATTTGGATTTCCAAATACCCTATTCGGAATTCCAAATACCTATTCAGAATTCCAAATACCCTATTCGGAATTCCAAATGCATATTTGTAATTCCAAATATGCTATTCAGAATTCCAAATACGTATTTGGAATTCCAAATATGAGACAGGCCATTTATGATTTTTAAAAATTCAGCTATGGTGGCCATTTTGTTTTTAAAATGAGGCTAAAATTTTGCACCGACATGTTTTTATAGCCATAAACATTCCCGGCATATTTGGTGAAGATATCTTTATAAATGAATGAGACATTAAGGTTTATCTAAAAACTTGACTAAGGGACACACAGACAGACGCATGTATGGAAGACATATTATAACCCCCGACCAAATCCTTCAGCCGCTGGCAAGAGATAAAAAAAAATCATCACCATCAATTCAGTGACATGCTTCCTTCTGGGAGGTTTATTTCCAGGGAGTGAACTCATATCTCTCTTCCCCTACCTCAGAGCCGGTCTGTAAAATAAGGGGGAGGGCAACTTCAGTATTCTGCCGACACCGGCAACTGACATATGGAACCAACTAGAGTCCTGTTTAAGGCCACATTTGTCTTAATATTACAGTTCATTTGTAGTCCCTAGTAACTGACCTGCCTACCAAGCGGTAGTTATTCTAGCAAATTATCCATTAGGTATACTGTATTAATGCAATAAAATTGCACATTTAATAAGTAAATTAAATTTTTATTCGTCAATACCTTACCTAATGAACAGGTGAGGTCCTCACAACTGACCATGCTATGGACTTACTAAATAAGTATAAATATGTATTTGGGTCTAAATAGGTTTAGACAATGAAAAAAAATGCTGTGATGTCACACTGTCCAAACAGGAAGGAAGTACCATGCTCCATCTAGTATAGTACTAGACCGGTCCTGCTAGTGGATAACACAGGATGACTTTCCTGTCGTTTGGTGTGACCAGTCTTGTATTTGAAATTCCAAATACATATTTGGAATTCTGAATAGGGTATTTGTCTGAATAGCATATTTGCAATTCCAAATGCATATTTGGAATTCATGCATGTTTGGAATTCTGAATAGCGTATTTGGAATTCCGAATAGTGTATTTTGAATTCCGAATACGTATTTGGAATTCCAAATAGCATATTTCAAATTTGAATTTGGATGGCGGTTCCAGGCTTTTGTAGGCTAGGCTAGGGCATTAATTATAAATTGGTAATTAAGAAGAGAAGGGAGTACAAGTGTGAGCCCTGAGCTATTTTTGTTTGTAAAAGGGTAACCATTTCAATCATCATTCAAGTCTTAAGTGTTCAACACAGGTGTTATATAGCAATTAAAATAGAAATTATTACAGACTTATGTTTAACTTGTGTAAAGGCTGCAAGGTAAAGACAAGAGCGTATCCAGTGTGAAAGTTGTCATGGCTGGAAACACAGAACTTATGGGATAAATATTCCTAAGGATTGTTATAAGCATTGGGAGTTTATGTATATTGTCAAGTGAATAAAGTGCCTTATGGCATTTGTCTTTTTAATGCAAAATTTTTTGGCAAGTAATCATCAGAAGAGATACAGAATAAGGGGCAAGTTGTCCAGAAATTTCTGGGGTATGTTGGTACTTGGGGCGAGATGTCCTGTAAGCGTTCATTGTATGTATCCTCTTGGTTGAGATATTCTAACTTCGGACACAGAACAGTATAATTCAAAGGACTTTCCGTGAACTTTGCTAAGCTCCGCCCACTTATCAAACAGTTGATAGGGTAACATTTTATGGGGTGTTTCTCTGCTTTTGTTTTACTTTTGAATTATTTGATCTTCAGCTAAATAGATATTTTGCATAATATACTTCATCTTCAAGCAGCATTTCAAATTTTCTGTGTATAAAATATGGTTAGGAACCCCCTGGTAAATTTGTGACATAGTAGTTTTTATGCATACATGAACGTTAATAAGTTGTAGAAATACACAAATTTGAAGTTTTTGTCCTTCATAAAAATAAATTTTTATTGCATAAAAACGTACTTACATAATCCCAACTTATGCTTATGTGATCTACCGTTCGGTCAAGGACAGTCAAGGACACAGGCAATGTGTCTCGCCATTTTTTTATTGAAGTTGCACACATAAACCCCAGCGGGCACCTGCTGGAGGTTATAAATCCTCTGTAAGTTGTCATTCTTATTTTGACCGCCGTGAAGTGCACATCGCATTCTTTTTAACGCTTTGAAGTATATTTCATCATGGCTTACAAACAAAGGAAATGCGCAGTTTGTGCTTCCCTGGGATAATCAACAAGCTTGCATTAAATGCAGAAATGATAAAAAAGGAAAGGATAAATGTGTTACTGGTGAGGAATCAGATT
Organism: Sabellastarte sp. h YS-2021; assembly: GCA_964017235.1. Classification (NCBI taxonomy): domain Eukaryota; kingdom Metazoa; phylum Annelida; class Polychaeta; order Sabellida; family Sabellidae; genus Sabellastarte; species Sabellastarte sp. h YS-2021. Next base: position 148,923,908 of record OZ024928.1, read on the forward strand.
GCTCTATTTGTGTGGGCCCTTTGAAAATACCTCACAAGAAGAAATCCTCAAAGAGTAAGTCTTCTGATAAATTTGATGATTCATTATTGGATGAACCTACACCTTCTAAATCCACTCCTTCCACTCCTGACACCTCTCTTCAGCTTTTGATTAAGACCATGAGCAGTCAGTTGGCATCTCTGACTTCCCAGTTTGAGGACTTTAAATGCAAAGACCGACCTCCCTCTTCTCAGAGAGATTCATCTTTTTCACAGGAGCAGGGTATGTGTGCCCCTGCCTCCCAGACAAGATCTGATGCATCAGAGGGTGAACTTTCTGATGATACAAACTTCCAGGAAACGCCATAGGTCTAGGTCTCCTCAGGATGAGGCAGGCTCACATCAACAAGAATTGGACCCCCTCCTATGTGGAGATGTTGAATGCCATTAGAGGGCGGCTGGATCTAGAAGTTTCACAAGTTGAGTGCCTTGTGGCTCCTTCTGCTTTTTCAAAAAAACCTTCTAAACAGGTTGTCAGGAAGCAGAATTTAGCCTTCCCTCCTGTTCAGGACATTAAAAACATGTGGGATTACAGATTTAGAAAGGCTTCAGGAACAACTTTGAAGGACAAATCTAGCTTAGAATCCTTGTCACAAGGTGAGTTTCTTGCCTTTGAGAGGCCAGATATGATCTATAACACAACCTCTGCCCAAGAGAATCATTTGAAGGCTCCAAAGCTCCCAGACTCATATTTCAACATTGCTAGAGTCAAGATTCTTTCAGCTTCCATTTAGTCCCAGCAAAACAGCACATTATACAGGAGACAGTCTGTAAGTGCAGATTTTAGGCCATGTTGTGTGGTTTAAGATGATCATTGAGGAGTTAAACAATAGGATTCAGGAGCTAGAAAGTGAAATCAGGAACTTCAGGAGATCTGGACACTGTGGGGGAGTCAGCTGATCTCATTGGAAAGTATGCACAACTCCAGGCATCTGTTACTTCATCTCTGGAGATTGCTTTAGATACTGTTTTGAAGCAGAATATGACTCTTGCTTGCAACATGCTTCTAGCCAGAAGGGATAATTTGTTTAAGGACTGTAGTTCGAAACTGGGACCTAAGGATCTGGCTAATTTGCGTACAGGCCACTTTGATCAGCATGAGGTCTTTGATTCAGGTATTTTGTCTCAAGTGGAGGACAACATGATCAAAAGACGCTGTATAATCAAAGAATCTGACACCAAGTCATACAGGGATACTGCCAGAAATTTTGATTTTGGGAGGTCTTCTCACTCTAAAAGTTCTCAGTCAGAAGGCAACAAGTCTTTTTGTGACAAACGAACGCAGCCAAACACCTCTTATGCAAATTTCTGTGTGCGTATCGAGAGGTGGCAGAGGAGGAAAGAGAAAGTGACTGGCCGGGAGCAAGAATACAGGATTTTTGGTAGGTATGGTCAAAAAATCAAGCTCATCCCAGAGTAGTAAGTTTACTACAACATGGCTATCGTCTAGATTTCAAAATTCTTCCAAAATTGTCGAAAATTCCGCTCATTTTGAGTGAATATCACAACAAAAACAAAGATGGCGCCCTCCACGAGGCAGTTCAGGCCATGCTTACAAAGAAGGCGATAGTTCATGACAAGAAACCCACAACTCTGGGATGTTACAGCAGACTATTCCTGGTACCCAGACCCTTGAAAAGGTGGAGACCAGAGATAGATTTAAGTATTTTAAACAGTCATTTGCATGTACTGACTTTCAAAATGGAAACAGCCTAATCTATCAGGAAGTCGATTCGACAGAGGAGTGGGTCACCTTGATAGACCTGACAAATGCTTATTTTCATGTTCCTATTCATCCACAATCTCAAAAATATCTGAGATTTCAAACCAAAAAAGGGGTTTTCCAGTTTCATGCACTTCCTTTTGGTGTAGCAACAGCTCCCCTATAGTTTACTCGGATAGTGAAAGAGGTAAAACTCATAGCTCAAGCCAGGACCTCAGAATTCATCAGTATCCGGATGACTGGCTTCTTCGATCACCCACAAAAGAACAATGTCTCATAGATTCCCAAAATTTGGTAAAATTGGTGCAAGAACTAGGCTGGCTAATCAATTTTCAAAATTCGGAATTGGTACTCACACAAAAACTGGATTTTCTGGGTTATCACTTCGATCTGCAGAGGAATCTAGTCTTTCCAACCCAAAAGAAGCTCCATCGGTTAAAAAATCAGACGGTTTCCATCAGAAAGTCTTTAGTCTTGTCTTCAAGAAAGCTCCTGTCGCTCATAGGGACATTAGCTTCCTTAGAAAGAACAGTGCCACCAGGAAGATTACACATGAGACCTTTCCAGTGGTACCTGAAGTCACACTGGAACTTTCCCCAGTCACTGGACAAAAGGATCCCAGTAACAGGGAATTTTCTGAAACATCTCAAATGGTGGGAGGATCTACAGAATCTTATGGCAGGTGGTCCAATTGATCCTCATGTTCACAATACTCTGGTATTCACGGATGCCTCCCAAAAAGACTGGGGTGCTCACTTAAACGATTTAGTGTTAAGTGGCCTCTGGTCAAACAAGGAATCTCAGCTTCACATCAATGTATTGAAGCTAAAAGCTGTTCTTCTGGCCCAAAAGGGTCTTCAGGAGCACTTGCAGGGTCAAAGAGTGCTCATCTGTTCAGACAACAGCACAGTATCTTATCTGAACAAAGAAGGAGGCACACATTCCATAGAAAGGTGTACTCTTATCTGGAGAATTCTAGCCTTCACAAATGCCAGAAGGATGTGACAGCAGACTCCCTATCACGAAGGGACAAGGTCATACAGAGTGGTCCCTTCACCAACAGATATTCAACCAAATTTGCAGAGTTTGGCACACGCCAATGGTAGACTTGTTTGCAATGCATCTAATTTACAAACTTCCAATGTATGTATCTCCTGTCCCAGACAAAAAGGCCTCGAAAATACATGCATTGAATATCTGTTGGGAAGGCCTAGACAGCTATGTCTTCTGTCCAGTAGCCATCCTGCCACAAGTAATTCAAAAAATAATAACTTACCCATGCAGGATGATTTTGCTGGCTCCAGGGTGGCCAGGGATGCCTTGGTTTTGGGATCTGGTGGATCTCTCAACCAGGAAACCCCTACAGGTCCCTCACTGGAAGACACCTCTGAAACAACCACATCCCAAAAGGTTCCACAACAGTGTGGAGTACCTTAATCTACATGTGTGGCTTCTGGATTTCAGGAATCCAATTCTGGAAGATTCTCATCTGAGGTGGCAGAAAGAATTAAGGCACCTCAGAGGGAAAAGTCTATCAATCAAGGTGGGCCATTTATGGGCAATGGTGCTCACAGAATAAAGTGGACTTCACCTCAGCAACTGTTCCCCAGATAGCAGAGTTCCTAAACTACCTATTAACAGTTAAAAATCTCAAACTAGCTACAATTACTGGCTACAGAACAGCAATTGCTGATGCTTTGGGTTCACAGGGTGAACTCATCTCAAAAAATCTAGAGCTTAATAGACTTATTGCCAGTTTCACCAGGGATAGACCTAAACCAAATAGGTCCATACCCACATGGGACCTCTCATTGGTCCTTCTTGGTTTGACAAAACCTCCTTTTGAGCCTTTATCTGAGGTGGCTAACTTACAAGACAGTGTTCCTGTTGGCTTTAGCCTCAGGTAAAACAAGGAGTGAGATACATGCTTGGAGTCACTCTTCTGTCTCTTCAAGGAGAAATTGGTCAGAAGTCACTGTTTCTCCTTTTCCAGCATTCCTGGCCAAAAACCAATTGGCTTCGGATGGCCCTGATTCCATAAAACCAGTAGTGATACCAGCTCTTACTACCATGTTGGACAGTTCACTGGTGGAGGACAAGTCACTTTGTCCAGTAAGGGCCCTCAAAGAATACTTAGACAAGACCAAATCCATGAGAAAGGGCAAGGCCCTTCTCTTTGTATTACTTAGGGAGGGTTATTCTAAGGATGTCACAAGAATAGCCATTTCTCAGTGGATCAGTGGACTATTCATGCTTGTTATCAGTCTTCAGATAAGATTGATCAACAGGTCACTGAAGTAAGAGCTCATAATGTTAGAGCTATGGCTGCATAACTTGCATTTAAAGGAGGTGTCTCCTTTGAGCAGGTCTTAAGCTCCTGTTACTGGAGGTCCCACGATACCTTCACAAATTTCATTTGAAGGCTATTTGCTGGGAGAATGACAATATCTTTAAGTTAGGTCCCATTGTATCTGCGCAACATGTAGTGAACAGTTGAGACTTATTAATGTATTCCACTCTTTATTTTTAGGATTTATGGAGTTGAACTGGACTGGATTAGGACTATGATTATGGATATGATTTCAAAATACAGATGGATGGCTTGAGGGACAGCTGCACTCTTACTGTTGGAGTTCTAATTCAACTGGGCTCAGCTGACCTTTGACCCCTACACAATTGTACAGATATGGTGACGGTGTTAAGAGATATGATGTTAATGTATTTTGATGTTACACAGCATGCTGCTTTCATTAATGGTTGAGTACCTATCAGTTACTTCACTACAACTACTTTATGTGTTCTTCAATACATGATAGATTAACATAATTTTTAACTATACGTAATATATTACAGTTGTTTGTAGTACAACATATTGTTCAATGCATGTTTGTATCTGTACAGGCTCAAGAACTCTCCTATGTCACTTCACGGCCCTCAGAAGTCCACCATGGACCTCAGGGCTGCATTCGAGCATATGTTGGGATTATGTAACTACGGCTTTATGTAATAAAATTGGTTAACTTTATTGTAATTGGAATTTTTATAAATAAAAATACTCACATAATCCTAACAGGGAGAGTCCCACCCGCCTCCCCTCTACCATCTTCTGAGAGGTAGGGTCAAAATTTTTAAGAATGACAACTTACAGAGGATTTATAACCTCCAGCAGGTGCCCGCAGGGGTTTATGTGTGCAACTTCAATAAAAAAAATGGCGAGACACATTGTCTGTGTCCTTAACCGAACGGTAGGTCACGTAAGCATATGTTGGGATTATGTAAGTATTTTTATTTATAAAAATTCCAATTACAATAAAATTAACCAGATTTGTAGTGTTTTAATGGAATAATGGACAACTCAGCCTTTCACCAACTCGGCCCCTGCCAACTCGGACCCATTTTGATGCAAACTCAGTCTCCTTCAAAAACTGATCCATTCAAAGTTGGCCCTACTTTTATATGTAGTATTTATGGATGCATTATATATTAATTATGCATGTGTTTTGTGAGATAAATTTGCATTTCAACTGCACTTGAAAGGCTATGTTATTAAAACTGTTACCAATTGATTTGATAAAACACTTTTGCATAAATTACTCTATGTAACATTATATCAACGATTAAAAACTATAAACAGTGATACCTAGATTATCAAAATCCATCCATAAATAAAGATTTTTTGTCAATTTAAATTTCTTATTGAAAGGGGCTGAGTTTGCATTGATGAGTCCAAATTGGCAAGGGCCGAGTTGGCGGAGGTCTGAGTTGACCAGTTTCCGTTTAATGTTTATGTCTGATGAACACATATCTGCAGTGGTACAGTTAAGTTATTTAACAGTTAATTGTAATTATTATGTACATATTCAGTGTGTGAGATATGTATGACAATGGAAAAAGTGGAGGATTGATTTTTTTACGTGTTCCATACACCAAGATTGCTGATCTCAGTGCACATTTCCTGTGGGCAGAGTCACATTGTAAATTTAAAAACATCGCCCATCGCCGCTTGCCTTGAACAGTCACTGTTTGCCAATTCCCTTTCCTCATCACCAGGTTGACAGCTTTTTCCACAGATGGAAAAAAATGCAGAAAATAACAGAAAGGAAAAAATAGGGGCGGAAAAATGAAAAAAAAAACTTGAAAAACTAAATACCCTAAAGAAAATGGTCCAAATCTTTTAAAAGTGAATAGAATTGAGAAAGTAATACATTTAATTTGTAATGTATTTAACATGTGATACATGTAGTAAACATCACTTATGAGACACAAAAGAGAAAAAATAAAGTTGAAAAAGCTGGAAAAACTCAAGTAAATTGAAAAATCATCTAAAAGTTTTTATAGACAAAATATTAAAGTAAGAATGTTGACATTAAAATTTAAACTAAATTTAACTAATAAAATGTAGCAAAGTGCATCTTGGATAAAGTAATATTTATGACATATTGAATATAAAAAGCCCCCCAAAATTTTTTAAATGGTCATGTAGTCCAAAACCTGTCTACTGAAGCTTGTAAGTATACCTTTGGTTTAAGTGTTATATTTCACTTCAAATTAAATGAAAAATAGGTTGAATAAATATCAAATGCTAGTGAAACAGATAACCTTTAAACAGACTGTATATGTCCACTAAATGTTAACACCCACACCATGGTTAATATTTGGATTTGAAATTGTATTACCAGGCTTACACTTTATTTCAATTTATGAAAACTAAAAGTGATATTATTTCTATAAATAGTTGTACACAGTTCGATATTTCTTTTAAATTAATACATTTAGATAAATAATTTCTATTTTCGGCCATTTTTACTGTGAACCAGAAATACCAGTAAGGACCTATTGTGTTATACACATATCAGCATTTACCTTTGGCCTCTAACAAAGAAGTATAATGTGAGCATTCACTTGTAAACAATACTTGTAGAACACACAAACCCTCTCCCATGGATAGTTCTAAAAAAAATCTGAATCTTCAAACTGGGTCAAATTTGAGGAGCACTAAACCATGGGTAGACTCCACCTGGATCTGAAAAATAGTTTTCACCGCACAAACTTTAAGGGCTGTGTGGGCATCCGTCCGGATGGGTGGGTGAACAGCGGAAAACGCTTGTGTGGACTGTATCTCTGAAACTGTGAGGTGTAAGGTACTGATACTTGGTAGAGAGTCTAGGGACGTTGTCTCGGGAGTGTAGGTGAGCAATGTTGGGGGGTGACCTTGATTTGATCTTTGACCTTGCTGTGATGACCTTCACCTGTTAGATCTTGTCTGGGCTATATTCTGGAACTGTAAGGTGTAGAAACTTGATACTTGGTAGGGACATAGGTTAGAGGGTGCAGGTGTGCAGTGTCATGTTGTGACCTTGATTTGACTTTTTATCTTGTAGTGACCTTGACCTTTAATATCTTGCCTGGGCTATATATTGGAATCTGTAACGAGTAGAAGGTTGATACTTGGTGGTATGCAAGTGACCATGACCGTAAAATTTTTGTCCGGGCTATTTTTCAGAAACCATATGGTGTAGGAAGTTGATGCTTGGTAGGGACACTGGTTAGGGGATGTAAATGTACAATGCCATGATGTGGGCTTGATTTGATGATTGACCTTGCCAAAGTGATCTTGACAATCAAAATCTTGTCTGGGCTATATTTCTGAAACCGTAGGGTGTAGGCAGATGATCGTTGGTACATATATTAGTTAGGGGGTGTAGGTGTGCAGTGTTGTGATGTGGCCTTGATTTGACATTTGACGTTACCGTTGTGACCTTGACCTTCAAAAGCTTGTCTGGGCCATATCTCAGAAACTGTAAGGTGAAGGAAGTTGGTACGGGGATGGGTCATTGGTCGGGGAGTGTAGGTTTGCTAAATCATGGTGGGACGTTTAACCTTCACTCTATCAAAGTGTTTTGCCTGCCATATTTGACACATTTTTTTATCACAAAGATATGTGAATTGCTGCAACTGATTGAACATCCCACAAGGGACGCTTGTTTGTTTAAAGGAGAAAATCAAGCCAAAGGGGGGCGCAGGCTCCGCTGACTCCCACATTTTCTATTGCTTATACCTCAGCAACCACTGGGCGAATGCTCTTCAAATTTTGCACATGTGCGCAATAGCCCTTGGAAAATATTCTGAATATGGTGTTGTGACATTACAACCAATCAGAGAAGTCATTTGACCAAAAACATGTTTTTAAACGGGGCATGTTTGTCTGGATAATAACTTAAAAAGCGCTTGAACTTTTCGCATGAAATTTGGCAAGTAGGTTTGTTTTTTCTTTCTGGAAATCATTAATTTTAGAAAATGATCCAATACAAACAATTATTTACAATTATCTAAACACCACAATTTTTCTTAACAATAAAGATGAAAAATCTTTAATATCTCAAAAAGGGTGCGAGATAGAGTGATTTTGGTATAGGCAGAGTCATATGCCACTTTTTGCCAAAAATTGTTTTCCCACCATTTTGATGGCTATCTTGAAATTCAGCTTAAAACACAAAAACACATTTATTTCAGAATTTCAGAATCGTTGTGACAAAGAGCAATATTGTCAAAAATTTTTACCCACAGGATATACGCAGTCATCTGGCACTTTTAGCCAAAAAGCATTTTTCTCCCCATTTTGGCAGCCATCTTGAAATTCTGAATAATCGCAAACAACACATTAATCTCGGAAGTGATTTTGAGGAAATTTTTTACCCCCAGGGTATACACAGAGTGATCTGCCACTTTTTGCCAAAAATCGCTTTCCTGTCATTTTGACGGTCATCTTGGAATTCTGCATAAAACAAAAAAGCACATTTATTTTGTAAATGCTGCAAGATAGAGCAATTTCGATTAATTTTTTGGCCCACAGAGTCTTCTGGCTCTTTTTGTGAAAAAAAAAATCCTTTTCCAACCATTTTTGGGGATCATCTTGAAATTTTGCGTAAAATGCTAAAAGCACATTTATCTCTGAAATGGTGGGAGATAGAGAGCAATTTTGATTAAATGTTTGACCCTAGGGTATACACAGAGTTATCTTCCACTTTTTCCTGCCAGCTTTGAGGACCATCTTGAAATTCTGCATAAATTATAAAAACTCATTTATCTTGTAAGCGGTGCAAGGAAGAGCGATTTTAACAAAATTTTTGGCTTGCGGAGTGCTGAATAATCTGGCACTTTTTGCTCAAAAACATTTTCCTGCAATTTTTTGCAGCCATCTTGGAATTCTGGGTAAATTGCAAAAATGTATTTATCTCCAATACGGTACGAGATAGAGCTATCTGGATGAAATTTTTTACCCCCAGTGTATACACAGTCATCTGCGACTTTTTGCCAAATATTGTTTTTCTGGTAGCCGTTCAAAGTTTTGGCAGCCATCTTGAATTTCTGAGTAAAACACAAAAAATGCATTTGTCTGGGAAACGGTGTGAGAAAGAGCAATGTGGATGAAATTTTTGACCCCGCCAGCCAGGGTATATGCAGAGTCATGTGGCACTTTTTTCCAAAAGTCATTTTCCTGCCATTTTTGGTGGCCATCTTGAAATTTAGTTTAAATCACAAAACATATTTATCTCGGAAACAGAGTGATATAGAGCGATTTCGACAAAAGTATTGACCCCCTGGATACATGCAGATTGATCTGTCACTTTTTTGCCAAAAATTGTTTTCCTGCCATTTTTTGTGGCCATCTTGAAATTCTGCATAAAGCGCAAGAATACATTTATCTTGAAAAATGGTGTGAGATTGAGTGATTTCAACATAATTGTTTACCCACATGGTATACACATAGTGATCTGCCACTTTTTGCCAAAACATTTTTCCGCCATTTTGGCAGTCATCTTGAATTTCCTTGTAATACACAAAAACACATTTATCTCGGAAACGGTGCATGTAATGCAATTTCAGCGAAATTTTTTACCTGCATGGTATACACAGAGTCATCTGGCACTCTTTCAAGAAAGCATTTTGCTGCCATTTTTTGCAGGCAGGTTGAATTTTTGCATAGTGGAAAAACAAATTAAACAGAGCAAGATAGTCACATCATCAAAATCAATAATGTTTATTGGGATGCTTTGTTTTTGCTGTACAAATACAATTTCTTTTTTCTCTTGCATAGCAATACTCTATAGTTATTGTTTGTACATTATTAAGCGTCCCGCAAGGGACGCTTCTTTGTGTATGGGAGAGCTTCAGGCTCCGCCGGCTCCGCCGGCTCCGCCGGCTCCGCATTTTGTTTTCCTTATAACTCTGTAACCGTTAGGCGGATTCTTTTCAAATTTGGCAGGTTTAGGCAGTAGCCTTGGGGAATTTTTTTGAATATGCTGCAGTGACATTTCAACCAATCAGAGAGGTCACATGACCAAAAATGTCTTTTTTCGATGGGGAAGCTTGTCCGGATGATAACTTGAAAGGAATTTTATCAATTCACCTGAAACTTGGCAAATACATTCATTCTATTAAAATCTGGAAATCATTAGATTTTGGCATTGATTGGTCAAGAAATGGCCGAGTAATTAATGATTAATTAATCATTACGAATTTTCCAAATAAGGAAAACACAAAAATGTTTATATCTCGAAAACCGTGCTAGATAGAGCGATTTCGGCGAAATTTTTGACCCGCAGGGTATCTCTGCGGAGTAGTTTTCCCAATTTTCAAAAAATTTTTGTCTCGCCCAAAATGGCGGCCATTTTGAATTTTCGAAATTTTCGCAAAAATTGCAAAAGACAAAAATGCTTATATCTCAAAAACCGTGCTAGATAGAGCAATTTCGACAAAATTTTTGACCCGCAGGATATCTCTGCGGAGTACTTTTCCCAATTTTCAAAAAATTTTGGTCTCGCCAAAAATGGCGGCCATTTTGAATTTTCGAAATTTTCGCAAAAATTGCAAAACACAAAAATGCTTATATCTCGAAAACCCTGCTAGATAGAGCGATTTCGACGAAATTTTTGACCCAAAGGGTATCTCTGCAGAGTAGTTATCCCAATTTTGAAAAAAATTTTGTCTCGCCAAAAATGGCGGCCATTTTGAATTTTCGAATTTTTCGCAAAAATTGCAAAACACAAAAATGCTTATATCTCGAAAACCGTGCTAGATAGAGTGATTTCGACAAAATTTTTGACCCACAGGGTATCTCTGCAGAGTAGCCATGCCAATTTTGAAAAAAATTTTGTCTCGCCAAAAATGGCGGCCATTTTGAATTTTCGAATTTTTCGCAAAAATTGCAAAACATAAAAATGCTTATATCTCGAAAACCGTGCTAGATAGAGCGATTTCGACGAAATTTTTGACCCACAGGGTATCTCTGCAGAGTAGCCATGCCAATTTTCAAAAAAATTTTGTCTCGCCAAAAATGGCGGCCATTTTGAATTTTCGAATTTTTCGCAAAATTGCAAAACACAAAAATGCTTATATCTCGAAAACCGTGCTAGATAGAGCGATTTCGACGAAATTTTTGACCCAAAGGGTATCTCTGCAGAGTAGTTATCCCAATTTTGAAAAAAATTTTGTCTCGCCAAAAATGGCGGCCATTTTGAATTTTCGAATTTTTCGCAAAAATTGCAAAACACAAAAATGCTTATATCTCGAAAACCGTGCTAGATAGAGCGATTTCGACGAAATTTTTGACCCAAAGGGTATCTCTGCAGAGTAGCCATGCCAATTTTGAAAAAAATTTTGTCTCGCCAAAAATGGCGGCCATTTTGAATTTTCGAATTTTTCGCAAAAATTGCAAAACATAAAAATGCTTATATCTCGAAAACCGTGCTAGATAGAGCGATTTCGACGAAATTTTTGACCCACAGGGTATCTCTGCAGAGTAGCCATGCCAATTTTCAAAAAAATTTTGTCTTGCCAAAAATGGCGGCCATTTTGAATTTTCGAATTTTTGCGCAAAAATTGCAAAACACAAAAATGCTAATATTTGGAAAACCATGCTACATAGAGCGATTTCCACGAAATTTTTTATCTTCAGGGTATCTCTGCAGAGCAGCTATCCCAAAGAGCTTTCACTTTGTGAAGTTTCAGACCCATAGCTAATTACTCACCTACTCAAAATGAGTAAATGCGAATTATCTCTAAAAGTATTGCAGATAGCCAATTTTTCTCAAATAACTCATTCACCTACTTTTGGGAGAGCTTTCACTCTGTGAAGTTTCAGACCCATAGCTAATTACTCACCTACTCAAAATGAGTAAATGCGAATTATCTCTAAAAGTATTGCAGATAGCCAATTTTTCTCACATAACTCATTCACCTACTTTTGGCAGAGCTTTCACTTGGTGAAGTTTCAGACCCATAGCTAATTACTCACCTACTGAAAATGAGTAAATGCGAATTATCTCTAAAAGTATTGCAGATAGCCAATTTTTCTCAAATAACTCATTCACCTACTTTTGGGAGAGCTTTCACTCTGTGAAGTTTCAGACCCATAGCTAATTACTCACCTACTCAAAATGAGTAAATGCGAATTATCTCTAAAAGTATTGCAGATAGCCAATTTTTGTCAAATTAATCATTCACCTACTTTTGGGAGAGCTTTCACTTGGTGAAGTTTCAGACCCATAGCTAATTACTCACCTACTCAAAATGAGTAAATGCGAATTATCTCTAAAAGTATTGCAGATAGCCAATTTTTCTCAAATAACTCATTCACCTACTTTTGGGAGAGCTTTCACTTGGTGAAGTTTCAGACCCATAGCTAATTACTCACCTACTCAAAATGAGTAAATGCGAATTATCTCTAAAAGTATTGCAGATAGCCAATTTTTCTCAAATTAATCATTCACCTACTTTTGGGAGAGCTTTCACTTGGTGAAGTTTCAGACCCATAGCTAATTACTCACCTACTCAAAATGAGTAAATGCGAATTATCTCTAAAAGTATTGCAGATAGCCAATTTTTCTCAAATAACTCATTCACCTACTTTTGTGAGAGCTTTCACTTGGTGAAGTTTCAGACCCATAGCTAATTACTCACCTACTCAAAATGAGTAAATGCGAATTATCTCTAAAAGTATTGCAGATAGCCAATTTTTCTCAAATTAATCATTCACCTACTTTTGGGAGAGCTTTCACTTGGTGAAGTTTCAGACCCATAGCTAATTACTCACCTACTGAAAATGAGTAAATGTGAATTATCTCTAAAAGTATTGCAGATAGCCAATTTTTCTCAAATTAATCATTCACCTACTTTTGGGAGAGCTTTCACTTGGTGAAGTTTCAGACCCATAGCTAATTACTCACCTACTCAAAATGAGTAAATGCGAATTATCTCTAAAAGTATTGCAGATAGCCAATTTTTCTCAAATAACTCATTCACCTACTTTTGGGAGAGCTTTCACTCTGTGAAGTTTCAGACCCATAGCTAATTACTCACCTACTCAAAATGAGTAAATGCGAATTATCTCTAAAAGTATTGCAGATAGCCAATTTTTCTCAAATAACTCATTCACCTACTTTTGTGAGAGCTTTCACTTGGTGAAGTTTCAGACCCATAGCTAATTACTCACCTACTCAAAATGAGTAAATGCGAATTATCTCTAAAAGTATTGCAGATAGCCAATTTTTCTCAAATTAATCATTCACCTACTTTTGGGAGAGCTTTCACTTGAAGTTTCAGACCCATAGCTAATTACTCACCTACTCAAAATGAGTAAATGCGAATTATCTCTAAAAGTATTGCAGATAGCCAATTGTTCTCAAATAACTCATTCACCTACTTTTGGGAGAGCTTTCACTCTGTGAAGTTTCAGACCCATAGCTAATTACTCACCTACTCAAAATGAGTAAATGCGAATTATCTCTAAAAGTATTGCAGATACCCAATTTTTCTCAAATAACTCATTCACCTACTTTTGGGAGAGCTTTCACTTGAAGTTTCAGACCCATAGCTAATTATTCACCTCAAAATGAGTAAATGTGAATTATCTCTTAATAGTATTGCAGATAGCCAATTTTTCTCAAATAACTCATTCACCTACTTTTGGCAGAGCTTTCACACACGAAAATGAAAAATTGTGAATATCTCGGAAAAGCTATTTCTTTTGCTTTAATGCTCGGCGGGAGATACATACCGCGGCAGTGGTTTTGACAAAAATTTTTGTCTCCCCAAAAATGGTGGCCATTTTGAATTTTCAAAGTTTTTGCAAAACACAAAAATGCTTATATCTTGAGAACCGTGCTATATGGAGCGAACTCAACAAAATTTTAGACCTGCTGGGTATCTCTGCAGAGTAGCCATGCCAATTTTCAAAATATTTTTGTCTCGCCAAATATAGCGGACATTTTTAATTTTTTTATTTTTTGCAAAACACAAAAATGCTTATATCTTGAAAACCGTGCTAGATAGAGCAGACTGCGCTTACTTTGGTTGCCACAACAGTATAAGGCTAGAAACGAAGCATTTTCTTAATACTTTAGCACTCACCTTTATATCCTTTTCGGGACGCTTTGTTTTTGCTATGCAAAAACATTATCTTTTTTTTTTGCGAGCGATCCTCTAGTTTAATTATGGTATTTCCACTGACAGCTATGCTTCAATTTATAAATTTTACAGCTTCATAATTTCTAGTTTACTAATTATGTAATTGAAACTGTTGCCTAAAATGTCTAAAATGTTTTTGCTTTTTCCGCCTCCCGGCGTCCGGCGTCCCACTTGGTTTCCGGACATTTTAGGCAACAGTTCTTATCCTATCTTTACCAAATTTGCCATGCAGGTTTATTGGGTTAATAGCTTGTATGGGATTGCTTTTGGTGATGATAGCTCTATTGCTAACTGAGTAATAGCTACTTTGCTACTTTTGAGTATCTCTTTGGTTTCCAGACATTTTAAGGAATGCTATTAAGCCTAGCTTTCTGAAATTTTGTATGGAGGTTCATTGGGTTAATAGCTTGTATGGGATTGCTTTTGGGGGTAATTGCTTCATAGGTGAGTGAGTAATTAATTAAATAAATGAGTAATTGGCTATTTTGAATACTGAAAAAGGCAAATGTGCTCATATCTCCTAAACCGTGCGAGATAGAGCGATTTCGTCGAAATTTTCGACCCACAGGGTATCTAAAGAATGTGCTCTTTGCACTTTTTAAAAAATTTTCCTCTCCCCAAAAATGGCGGCCATTTTGAATTTTTGAATTTTTGCCAAAAATGGCAAAACACAAATTTGCTTCTATCTCCTCAACCGTGCGAGATAGAGCGATTTCGTCGAAAGTTTCAACCCATAGGGTATCGGAGCATCGCACTATTGGCAATTTTTAAAAATTTTCCCCTCCCCAAAAATGGCGGCCATTTTGAATTTTCGAATTTTTCCCAAAAATGGCAAAACACAAATTTGCTTCTATCTCCTTAACCGTGCGAGATAGAGCGATTTCGTCGAAATTTTTGACCCACAGGGTATCTAAGGAATGGACTCTTTGCAATTTTCAAAAAATTTTCCCCTTCTCAAAAATGGCGGCCATTTTGAATTTTCGACTTTTTGCCAAAAATGGCAAAACACAAATTTGCTTCTATCTCCTTAACCGTGCGAGATAGAGCGATTTCGTCGAAATTTTCGACCCACAGGGTGTCTAAGGAAATGGACTCTTTGCAATTTTCAAAAAAATTTCCCCTTCTCAAAAATGGCGGCCATTTTGAATTTTCGAATTTTTGCCAAAAATGGCAAAACACAAATTTGCTTCTATCTCCTTAACCGTGCGAGATAGAGCGATTTCGTCGGAAATTTTCGACCAAGAGGGTATCTAAGGAATGTAATCTTTGCAATTTTCAAAAAATTTTCCCCTCCCCAAAACTGGCGGCCATTTTGAATTTTCAAATTTTTTCGAAAAATGGCAAAACACAAGTTTGCTTCTATCTCCTTAACCGTGTGAGATAGAGCGATTTCATCGAAATTTTCAACCCACAGGGTATCTGACCAATGTACTCTTGGCAATTTTAAAAAACTTTTCCCCTCCCCAAAAATGGCGGCCTTTTTGAAGGTATACGAGCATCTCGTGACCACGGCAGCTCATGACCAACAACTTGTACCCACAACTCGTTCCAAAGATTTTTTTTAAATATTGCAGGAAACCCCACGGACTTTTGCCTCCTCACGTTTTTTTTTTCTAATTTGCATATTTTATTTGAAAATATTGCAGGAAACCCCATGGACTTCTGTCTCCTCATGTTTTCTCTAATTTGCATAATTTATTTTATAACAGTTCTAGGAAACCTCCATGGAATTCCATGACCTCACGTTTTCTAATTTGCATATTTTATTTCATAATATTGTAAGGAAACCCCCACAGAAGTACGAGAATTTGAAGTATTTGATCTCTAACTGAACAGACGTTCTTACATAAATTACTACTCACTCTTCAAGCAGCATTTCTATCAATTAAATATAATATATTGTTAGAAAATCTCATGTAATTGGGTGATCTCATATTTCTTCATAAATATTACGAGCTTCATATACAAGTATTTGATATTCAAGCAGAAATAATGTTTATTCTTATAAAATATTTGTGTATGAGTTGTGGGTACGAGTTGCATGTAAATCTTTTTGAATTTTCGAATTTTTCCCAAAAATGGCAAAACACAAAATTGCCTTTATCTCCTTAACCGTATGATATAGAGGGATTTCGTCAAAATTTTCGACCCACAGGGTATCTGAGCAATGTACTCTTGGCAATTTTCAAAAAATTTCCTCTTCCCACATATGGCGGCCATTTTGAATTTTTGAATTTTTGCCCAAAATGGCAAAACACAAAATTGCTTCTATCTCCTTAACCATGCGAGATAGAGCGATTTTGTCGAAATTTTTGAGCCACGGGGTATCTAAGAAATGTACTAATTTTCCCCTCCCCACATATGGCAGCCATTTTGAATTTTCGAATTTTGGCCCAAAATGGAAAAACACAAATTTGCCTTAATCGTGCAAAATACTAAGTAGAGTTATTTCGGTGAATTTTCGACCCATAGGGTATCTAAGAAATGTGCTCTTGGCAATTTTCAAAAAATTTTCCTCTTCCCAAAAATGGTGGCCATTTTGAATTTTCAAATTTTTGCCAAAAATAGAAAAACAGAAATTTGCTTCTATCTTCTTAACCGTGCAAGATAGAGTGATTTCGTCAAAATTTTCGACCCAACCAATGCAAAAAGGCATGAAGCTGAAATAATTTACATGTACACTAATAAATATTTAACCATCATTGATATATTTCACAAATGAAACAGGGTCTTGTAAGACTACTGTACAATTTTGGCAAAAGGTTCATGGGGTGGACATTACACATGATAATGTGTGTTCTTCTAGGCTATCCTGTTTCTATTCATATGTCGCAGCTACTATCAACAGGGCGTCCTATTTCTAGTTAATGCTGTCATCTTGTTATTGAATTGTCATGTTTTAATATGTTATCTTTACATTCACTTTTCTGTCTTATATGGTATTTTGTCTGTTTAAACATTATTTGGGCCTTTACATAACTGACACTGTTTGCTCTGAAAGTCTTCTGATCTATTTACTGTTTGACGTCTATATCTCATGGTGTCAAAAACAATTTCCCTGGGATGTGGGGTGCCGGCATCTCCAATGCTATTTTTGAGTTATGCATTTGGATATTGCCAAAAAAATTACAAAAATATTTCTGGATTCTTAATCTAGATCCAGATAATATTTTTTTAGGCTTTTGCTGTATAGTTTTATAGGTTAATGATGTAGAGTGTTCAGGTTGTGTGCACAGACAGACATACTGGTCTGACTACAATATTCTCTCCCTCCCCTAAGGGAATTAAGCCATTGATATGTTATAATGACATGTGTAATATAAAACAATATAGCCTACAGTTGTAATACACATCAAGATTTTATGCCCAGCCTTTTGGCCATTTGACTATATAAACTTTCAGTGGAATGTTTTTCTCCAACAACATTTTTCACTTATTCCAAATAACTTCAATGAAAACTGCAACATTTCTGCAACATTTCTGCATTATGCAAATATATGAATCTTCTGGAGACAAACCTAAAATGACCATCACAAATACCTATGACATTCATTGTCAGTGTTGCCTGTATTGCAAGTGTACAGGCTATTTTCAAATAGAGCTTGCATAATAGATCTTGTATAAAAATGGCCTGCTTCAATACTTAATGGGAGAATGACCCACACTCATTAAATTGTGAACGGAACTTCTGTTGTAAAACTTTACTTGACATATGTCTTTTATAATGAGTCTTGAAATAATGTATCCATATGTCTTTTATAATGAGTCTTGAAATAAATGTATCCAAATAAGAATTAATACACACTGTGGCAGATAAACTACTGTTCAAGGCTGTAGATCTGACAGGGCTTGCCCACTTTCTTTTGTACGTTTGAATAAATGTTAAATAGGAACAAATTACTGTTTTTGTCTTTAATTTGTCAGCTTTTGAGATAAATTTTAAACTTAATAAATAAAATTTAATATGTAAATCATTTGTAGATATCAGCAAAACATAATGAACCTGTCATAGTATTCCAAACCAAGAGGAAGCATAAAATGCTGTGCTTTGTTGAGCAAACAGCATTAAGAAGTGCTAAAGTTAATCGACTGATGGCAGTGTTTGCAGGAAATGCTTCACAGCAAAGGTATAAAGCAAATATTTTGTATTATGGACAAAGATGTCTTGAATAGCTTTTACCAAATACCCATTAATTGTATCCACCGGATAGCATCCGGTGGATACTATGAATTTGACTTTGTTACGCCGCCGCCGCTGCCACTGCAGTGTGTAGAGAGATTTCACCGTTACCGCTCTAACGAAAAAAATATTATAGCTAGCCTTCTCAAATTTGCAGGATATATTCATAGCCATAAAATCTTGCCTGGGAATATTTTTGGCCTCATTTTGAAAAACAAGATGGCCGCCACGGGCGTTTTTCGACTTTAAACAAGGACTTTTGTTGGCCCTCTAGAGCAAAGGGTATTATAGGTAGAGATCTCAAATTTGCAGGATATGTTCCTCATTATAAAATCTTGACTAAGAATATTTTTGGCCTCATTTTGAAAAACAAGATGGCCGCCACAGGCGTTTCTTTGCAGTCATGAAAAGTGCTTATATCTCCCTTATTATTGGTCCTAGAGGTTTGGGATGGTAAACCAACCTATAGGAAATCATGGGCTGGGAATCTTTTGGTGTGGTCAGATTTCACCTTGGACCCCTTCTTCAAGGTCAAACGAGGATAGCCAAACTTAAAAGTGCTTATAACTCGCTTATTATTGGTCCTAGAGGTTTGGGATGGTAAACCAAACTATAGGAAATCATGGGCTGGGAATCTATTGCTGCGGTCGGATTTGACCTTGGACCCCTCCTTCAAGGTCAAATGAGGATAGCCCAACTTAAAAGTGCTTATAAGTCGCTTATTATTGGTCCTAGAGGTTTGGGATGGTAAACCAACATATAGGAAATCATGGGCTGGGAATCTATTGCTGTGGTCGGATTTGACCTTGGACCTCTCCTTCAAGGTCAAACGAGGATAGTGCACAAAATCATGTGCTGGGAATCTATTGCTGTGGTTGGATTTGACCTTGGACCCTCCATCAAGGTCAAACGAGGATAGCCAAACTTAAAAGTGCTTATAACTCGCTTATTATTGGTCCTAGAGCTTTGGAATGGTAAACCAAAATCTAGGAGATCATGGGCTGCGAATCTTTTGGTGTGATCAGATTTGACCTTTGGCCCCTCTTTCAAGGTCAAATGAGGATTGCCAAAATTAGTGTTTATATCTTGCTTATTCGTATTCCTAGAGGTTTGCAGTGTCACACCAACGTATAGGAAATCATGGGCTAAGAATCTTTTGATATGGTCAGATTTCACCTTGGGCTTCTCCATCAAGGTTAAGCGATGTTAGAATGGCTTTGGTGAGTTTTCTTCTGGTGGATACAATTTGCATCGGTTCTCTGATGCGATAGGTCTAGTTTTGGAAGATTTATTTTTTGTATGCTATGTTACCTAGTTTAAAAACTACAGAGTGTCTTACTAGCATTCTAAGAAATTTGGATTCCTGTTTTACTGGCATATATCTTTATTGGCATTAGCTTTGTATAGTTAGACAGTGTAAGTGGTTGATCTGATATGGTTGATGTGAGATCTTAATTTTGAAAATTCTCTGTTTATCTTGAATACACCAAATACTACTTACAAAATATTTGTATTTTATTACGCTACAATAGCTTACCATGTGGGACTTAATGCTGATCTCGGGTTGCCACACCCGGGGCCAACGTCTTAGAAAAAAAGACAGTTCTTGTTAGCCACCGGATATACTGGTAGTTGTCGTCACGTGATAACTTCTGACCAATCGTCCTACTTTCTCGTTGGCCACGATTGACTGGTAGCAGTTTGTAAATATACAGACATTTTCATTTATTTCTCAGACTTTACTTATTGTTGGAGGCTAATATTTGCATATTTCTTGTAATATATATCATAGATTATTCTGTAAAAGTTTCATTTCCACAGGATAAGTATTTTTATTACAGTCGCGTGTTTTGAGTTTTCCTCGGTTCAGGCTAATTCTTTCTACGTCTTTTATTGCGTACAAAATGTCTACACATCAAGCAAATAAAGACAAACCGAGAGCGCAGAAATGCCGCCATTTCTGCTTTAGTTTTGATACACATAATTTCTGCCCTACTTGTAGGGAGGCTGGCAAGGGAGATGACCCCTGTGTCACCTTTGAAACCCCTTGCGAAGTTTGCACGTCTTTTACAGATGAGCAACTTCAGAAAATCCAAAACCGGAAACGGTATTTGAAAAAGCAGAAAGCGACAACTAGTTCCAAAGATGAACTAGATCTTTTGGGTGAAGGCGACGGGGATTCCTTCACTGGGTCTAATGCAGACCTCGAGTGTGCGGCTGATAGCCTTTTTACCTCACCCCCCCGTCCACAACCTCTTGCCTTCAGTTCCCTGTCTTTGAAAACGCCAGCAAAAACCGTTCCACCCACCCCTGGTACAGCTTTGCAAAATAAAATCCAGTCAAATTTAGAGAAATCACTCGGTGATTCCTTAAATATACACTTACAGCAGCAAATGGGTTCCTTTCAGGCATCCATGTTGGAAGCTTTTAAGTCACTCCGAGAGGAGTTGACTGTAAAACAGAAAGTCGAGGCTCAGTCCTCGACTCTTGCTTCAAAACCTGGCTTGTCCAGTTCTTCTGCTGCCCCTCTGGATTTGCCCCCTCCGAGATCTGGTACTAACATTCCAAGCGAGGATATGGATGTGGACTACGGTCCAGCTCTTCCTCTTCGTTTAGTATCTACTCAACCTTCCTCGGATCAGTACGTTGCCCCCTCTGAAGGTCATCCCGAAGAGGTTTCGTACTCTCACAAAAAGCAAAGCCATAGGCAGCCAGTTGACCCGAGCTCTGCCTCGGACCAACTAAATGAGGATTCCGATGAACCTCGGATCCCTTCTTCTAGATCCAAAAAGCACTCTGACAAGAGCAAACATAAATCAAGATCTAGATACGTGTCTTTTACCTCAGAGGAGGATCACTCCCCTGTAGCCAGACACAGGTCTTCTAAGCCCTCTAGGGCTCAGCCCTCAGGAGTTGCTTCTGATCAAGACCTCCCACAACATGATCCAGACCCCCCTTATTATAGGGCAGTAGCTTTGTCTGACATGCCCTCACAATACTCTGAGGAAGTTGATACCTTCAGGCGTATTTTGTCTCTCCCTGACCCCAGGGAATCTATGCCCAGGTCTTCCACCTCGGTGTTGGGTCTGG
This sequence comes from Sabellastarte sp. h YS-2021, assembly GCA_964017235.1. Classification (NCBI taxonomy): domain Eukaryota; kingdom Metazoa; phylum Annelida; class Polychaeta; order Sabellida; family Sabellidae; genus Sabellastarte; species Sabellastarte sp. h YS-2021. The sequence continues at coordinate 148,945,407 of OZ024928.1, forward strand.
ATGATGAAAAAGGCCGTCAAGAGCTCAGACCTAGAGGTCCCTCCTCTATTCTTCCACTTAGCTCAGTTATCAAGGACGCCTTTGATAAATTCCAACATGACTTTAAGGCTGCCAACTTATCTGAGGGAAAATATGTCAAGCCTCCTCCCTCAACTTCAAAGTGGTACAAGGTGGGACAACCAACTTTTCAAGACAAAATCCAGGAGTTGAATACAGACTTTGCTAAGATCTGTATTACTCCTAGACCTTCTGGGCCCCCAGTAGCCAGAGTTCCCCTGCCAGTTCTCAAGGAGCTAGAACTTCAGGCTAGACAAAATATCTCTACCCTCAACTTCACCGCTGCTTTTGCCAAGACCTCCTCTTCTTGCAATGCTTCATTGGAAAAATGTCAACATAGCATCAAGTCTACGGTCAAGAAGATTAAATCTCAGATTCAAAAAGATGCCGATCCTGAGAGAGCAGCAAAGCGCGGATATGAGGAAGTAGCTGACTACTTAGATTTTTGGAACAAGACAGTACTTGTTCAACACAGGGCCCTCACTTGTCTCAGCAAATCTCTAGCCCATATTTTGCAGAGGGAATTATACTCTATGGCTAATACCGGCTTGCTTAGGTGCGAAGCCGAGATGACTCTATTACATCCACAATTAGGAGAAACGAGACGTCAAGAACTCAGGAACTCGTCCTTTTGGGACGCTTCCTTGTTCGAGTCTCAATTAGTGAAGGAAGGTGAGGACTTCCTTCTCAAAAAAGGCACCTCAAAAGATTCTCAGGGTTTTCCACCCTACCAGAATAAGCCCTTTCGTGGTCCCCACAAGAAAAGAGGCTCCTACAGGAAACGCCCCTATGGGGGCAATACCTCTCAAAGCAGTAACCAGTCCTTTCCTTCGGGAAGAGGAAAATCCAACTTCAGAGGCTTCAGGGGTCGTTTTCGACCCCACAATAGAGGAAGGGGGCATGGAAACCCCCCTCCCCAATGACTCCTCCAAAGCCTCACTCAGTCCACCAGTAGGAGGTCGCCTCCGTTCTTTCAGGAGAGACTGGCTCACAAACAAATGTTCTCAAAACGTGTTAAACATTATCACCAATGGCTACGTTCTGCCATTCCGTTCAAAGCCAAACTTGATCAGATTTCCTCTGATTCTGTCAGAGTACAAGGCCCAACAAAAAGACCAAGCCTTGGCTACTTGTATCCAGTCTCTCCTGTCAAAGAACGCTATCGAAAGGGTAGACAATGTAAAATCTCTCGGGTTTTACAGTCGCCTGTTCCTAGTACCCAAGCCTCACCAAAGGTGGAGGCCAGTTATAGACTTAAGCAGGCTCAATACTTTTCTACACGTAGAAAAGTTCAAAATGGAAACTCCAGAGTCCATCAGGACCTCCCTGATTCCAGGGGAGTGGGTATCGTCGATAGATCTGTCGGACGCCTACCTGCATATCCCCATCCACCCAAGCTCAAGGAAATACCTAAGGTTTTGCTACAAGGCTCAGGTGTTCCAATTCACCTCCCTCCCGTTCGGACTGGCCACAGCCCCCCAGGTCTTTACAATGATCGTAAAGGAATTGAAACTAATGGCCCTCTCAAGAGGACTCAGAATTCACCAATACCTGGACGACTGGCTGATCAGGTCCCAGTCTCAGGAGGAAGCACAAGTGAACACTCAGGCAGTAGTAGAACTGACTCAGTCCTTGGGATGGATAATAAATCAGGAAAAATCAGAACTGAAACCTACACAGGTGTTTTCGTTCGTGGGCTACGAATACCACCTAGATTCAGCCCTTGTAAAACCCACTCAAGAGAGATGGCTCAAACTCCAGGATTTGATCCTACGACTCAAGTCAAAACGTGTTTTGACTGCAAGATGTTTGATGTCTCTAATTGGGTTGCTAGCCTCAACGGAGAAAATGGTCCCGGAGGGACGCCTTCACATGAGGCCCTTTCAGTTTCATCTCAAGGAGCACTGGAGATATCCTCAGTCGCTGGACAACCTCCTTCCCTGGACAGAAGCCATTGCAGCCCACCTAGATTGGTGGCAAAATCCCTCCAAGGTGATGAAAGGTGCAGACCTTCATCCCAAAGACCACAGTATCCAACTCTTTACCGACGCCTCAAACGAAGGTTGGGGCGCTCACTTAGACCAAAATTTTACCAAGGGTCTGTGGTCAGATCGGGAAAAAAGGCTTCACATAAATGTCCTAGAATTGAAGGCGGTCTCCCTGGCCCTTCGAGACTTCAAGGACCAGTGCCAGAATCAAACAGTGTTGGTTGCGACGGACAACTCAACAGTGGTAGCCTACATCAACAAACAAGGAGGAACACACTCGGCAGAGATGTGTGCTCTCCTGTGGAAGATCATGACCTGGTGCCATCACTACCACATAACATTGAAAGCCAGGCACATTCCAGGGTGCCTGAATGTGATGGCCGACCTGCTATCCAGGTCCAACCAAGTGCAGTCAACAGAATGGTCTCTGCACCCACAGGTCTTCAAACAGATCTGCCAGAAGTGGTTCACACCTCATGTAGACCTATTTGCCACTCACCTGAACCACAAACTCCCTCTATACGTGTCTCCTATCCCAGACCCAAAGGCCTGGGACATAGATGCTCTGAACATAAACTGGACCAACCTCACAGCATATGCGTACCCTCCTACGGCTCTCCTTCACAAGGTGATCCAAAAGATCAGGCAATGCCAGTGCCTGATCATCGTAATAGCCCCAGGCTGGCCAGGGATGCCCTGGTTTTGGGACCTAGTGCAGCTCTCAACAGAGATCCCACTGCAACTCCCAGTGTCAACAACCCTACTCAAACAGTCCCACAAGCTGGTGTTCCACAACAACCCCCAGCACCTGAACCTCCACGCCTGGTGTCTAGGAGCGGACAACTCCAAGAACAAGGCTTCTCTGTGGAGGTGGCAGAGAGAATTGCTGCCCCTCAGCGGTCATCAACAAGGACCATCTACAAGTCAAAGTGGGCCCTATTTGAAAAATGGTGCAGAGAAAATTCGGTGGATTTCTCCACTCCATCTGTGAAACAAATCTCAGATTTTTTCATGTACCTGTACCAAGACTTAAACAGGCGCCCCTCGACCATTGATGGTTACAGGACTGCAATCGTTGACACTTTGGGCCCAACAGCCCAACATATTGCACACAATGCAGACCTTCATAGGTTACTCTCCAGTTTTCACAGGGATCGTCCCAAAAGTTCCAGAAACTTACCCAAGTGGAACCTTTCTGTTGTCCTTAACGAGCTCACCAAAGCACCTTTTGAGCCCATGAAAGACTCAGACCTCAAACATCTCACTTTAAAAACTGCTTTCTTGCTAGCCTTGGCCTCCGGCAAGCGCCGCAGCGAAATCCATGCCTGGGTCGCTAACAAAGTATCTAATTTAGGCCAATGGGAAAAGGTTGCCTTGTTCCCTTCTTCTGATTTCATAGCCAAAAACCAACTAGCAAGAGAAGGTTCTCAAAGTGTGTCTCCGGTGACTATCCCTGCTCTGACTACCATTGTGGATAGACAATTTAAAGAAGACAGGACCCTGTGTCCCGTACGGGCCCTGAGGTTTTATTTGGACCGAACTAAAGACCTGAGAGGGTCTCGTTCTCTCCTTTTCATCTCCTTTAAGAAAGGACATACCTCAGACATCAGACCCGCTACACTCTCTTCATGGTTGAAACAAACCATTTTACTTTGTTACAAACAAGCAGATCAACAAGCCTTGGACTTGGTCCAAGTCAAAGCGCATGACATCCGGGCCTTCGCGGCCTCTAAGGCCTTTTACGGTGGGGTATCGGTGGACCAAATCATGCAAGCCTGTCACTGGAAAGCTCACAACACATTTACAAATTTTTACCTAAAAGACCTTACTTGGTCGGACACCGACAACAATTTGTACCTGGGACCCGTAGTGGCTGCACAACAAGTCCTAGATCCTTCCCCTCAGACCAGTTGTCCTCGGAAAGAAAAAAGGGGGGGGGGGGGCACATCCGCTACAACCAAGTCTTCAGGAGTCTTTCCCAGGATCTAGGTATTCCTTTACCTTCAAGATGTTACGGGTAAGGTCATTTTATCCTTCAATTATCAAGTAATTTCTATTAAGGACTTATTTAGTTGTCATTAATCTCATTTTCAGGTTGTAAAAATTTTATGAGATGCCCAACCACTGGGTTGGTCAGTCATACGTGAAGGGCCCTTTTGGACCCTCAGACCTCGGAGTGAGCTCTGCTGCACTTCCGTCCTACAATAAAACATCTAGACAGTTTTAGCACTGTCTCTCATTTACTTAGGTTTTTGGCTCGTTACAGGCCCAGCCTTCGGGATAGGGGCACTGTAAATGGGACTCAGACTGGTATTTCTGGCACTATTCTATACATGTTAATTCAAAATCTTAGAAAAAATGACATACCTTCCAGTCTCAGCTGTAATCCCGCCACCGGGCGGTTGAATTCAGCATTAAGTCCCACATGGTAAGCTATTGTAGCGTAATAAAATTGAAAATTTTAATTACTTAAATGTAGCTTTTATAAGCTACAAGCTTACCATGTGGGACTTAGAAGAGTCCCACCCTGCCTCCCCGCTGTTTACAGCTGAGGGGTAGGTTTAAAAAATTTCAACGAGAAAGTAGGACGATTGGTCAGAAGTTATCACGTGACGACAACTACCAGTATATCCGGTGGCTAACAAGAACTGTCTTTTTTTCTAAGACGTTGGCCCCGGGTGTGGCAACCCGAGATCAGCATTAAGTCCCACATGGTAAGCTTGTAGCTTATAAAAGCTACATTTAAGTAATTAAAATTTTCAAGTTAACATGGTATCTGAAGTAATGTGGTTTCATTTTACATCTAAATTAGATTTTAAATGAAAAGGTTTTCTTTTTTATCTGTGTAACTGCAACAAAAATCTTTATCTGCTGATTCTTGTGGTATGTTATTGGTATTAAATGTATTACCTTTGTCAGTATAAATAAAATTAAGAATTATAATCATTATTATAAATAAAATTAAGAATTGTAATCGTTATTATAAATAAAATTAAGAGTTATAATCGTTATTGGATATCTTTCTCAGGAGACATCTAGCTTCAAAGACTGCGCCAAAGAAAAATTATTACCAGGTTTTGCAAATCTCAGAATCTGCAACACCGAGTGAAATAAAAGCTGCTTTTGTAAAGCTGTCAAAAGAGGTTTGGACTTTGGTGTACTCGTATTTTTATGAAGAAGATTTGTTTCATGGCTTTTATGTATATAATTATGATATTGTAGATGAGATTTAAGAATTTCTAGTTTGGCCTTTTTGGGGATGTATCATTTTCACAGGGCTTGGAACATCCCTATATTATTTTGGTTGGCTTCCTGTGGTTTATTATTTAATCATGAATATTGATGTGTCTCAGGATAAACAAAATGATAAATAACTTGCGTAAGCAAACACTGTAAGCAAGTACCTATCAACATAATTCTCAAGGTTTGTACAACAAAATAAATACAAGCTTTTCTGAGATATTGAACCACAAAACTAACAATCACACATGTAACTCAGTTAAATAAAGAAGTCTTTATATATTTTGTCCAGTCATATTTTATCAGAAACTAGAAATGTGGTCAAGTATCGATCCATTTTTGTTTGTCTGTTGTTAGGGTCACTCTGCTTCTTCTGCTCTTATACTTCAACTATTTTACAGCTACATCCAGATAAGAACCCTGATAATCCAAATTTCCACAATAAGTTTATAGCTCTGAATGAAGCATACACAGTGTTAGGTAAGAAATCAAGCAGAAGAGAATATGATTTAACTCTCAGAGACTACAAGAAAACCTTCACAGCTCAGGAAGTAAGGTAATCATTTTCAATTTACGTTTGTAACATATTATCCTGGTTTTAAAGTTATGTTTCAAATAAAACCTAATAAAGTCATGTTTGATGACATATTCACTTCAGAGTTTCATTGGAAAATATTGGCAGTTCAAAACAAGTAACATAAATCGCAGTATGTTTTTGTATTGATTAAATCTTATGTTGCAGTAACTTTACCATGCTAAAAGTTTGTGTATATCTTAGATAATAATGATATGTCCTCACAAAAATACTCAGAGATTACATAGCCCTGCCAGTTGATGTAATTCACTGTCAAAAATTAACCTTCTCATTCAGATATTTTCATTGTGTTGTACACTAAAATTTTAGCAACTTTTGTAAGAACCATTCCACCATATATTCTCTTGTAGATCCAAAACATATAATTAAATGGTAGATGTACTATACTTGGTGGAGGGATTTCCATATTAATGTGTTAATATTTTGTTCTATTTGTACAGTTTCTCTGTGTCTAATGAAAAGAAATGTTTATTTATTGAAAGGGACTGGCAAAGGCATGAAGTGGAGAATGAATACAGGGCTTATCATCGTGACCCCTCATACAGAAACTATTATAAGGGTCAACAAGGTGGATTCAGACGGTCTCAGGTTAACATTGGGTTTACTGCGTGGGCAACTACTTTACTATTAGGATTAGGAACCCTGTATTTATATCTTGGAATGCTGTAAGTAGTTTTGTAAGTGATTGTCCAAATTAAGATTTTTTATGGTTACTTAGCCTTTTCATAGAAACCTTAACACTTTACTTTTTATTTTTCGATGGGTCATATTGAATCTCAAATGGTAGTAGATAGATACCTTATTTTCAGGGAGAGGGAAGGGTATCAAATGGTAGTAGATACCTAATTTTAAGGGAGAAGGAATTGTATCAAATCAGATTTTTGTGATATTCATAAGCCTTTTCACATTATAGCAGATTATGTTGGTATTTTTGTTGTTAAGATATATGTATAAACCTGTGTAGTTTCATTGTGGCTGATTGCTATGTATTTAGTAATTAGTGACAAGAATAAGGTTTTGAAACTGCAGCATATTTAAATTGTGTTTTTGAAAAGGTAATCTCTTGTAGTTTCACCAATAATTAAAACTCCCCAAACAAATCTCACGTGGTGGACACAACACTGTATCATCTTTCATATTTCAATACTCAACAGATTTACTTCAAATAGAAAGTGAGAAAAACTGTAATAATTTTGAACAGAAACATTAGTAGATGAAGAACCATTATAATTGAATTTTAAACGCAACACAAAATGTGAATCATAGTGTGTTTAGATGTATATTTTATGTTTATTGTAGGAATCTTGGTAAAATTCTGTATTTTTTTACAAAGAATCTCATAAGTCTCTTTACAACTTTGGATGTTTTTCCCTGTTTAGTTTATCCAGATTTATTGATATTTGTCTTTTTTAGATGGGTTTCTGAAAAGTTAGAAGCAAAACGAATGAAAAGTGTAGAGAATTACAGAATTTTGGAGAGTGTGAGAGAGAGGGCAAGGTTAGGAAGGGCATACATACAGTAGTAGTATTAGTATATCAAATTTGTCAACTTCTCAAAGTTGTGAAATGTAATCATTTCACAAGAAGCAATATGATTTTCGTCAGAAGTATCAAAACCTATAGCTTTATAGGTTAGTACATTTGTGGAGTAGAACATATGGTTATTTAAATTTATTAACAGAAGGAGAATGGATATTTGGTCCCTGTCTTAGTTTTTGGCCAAGGTTAAATATATGTTTTCATACTTTGAGAAGTCTGTAAAATACTTGATATTTACTGATCTTTTGCTGATAATGTAGAAATAAAGTCTGAGGGTGAGTACTTTATGACCTCTATAAAAGGATGGTACTTCTGGCGGATAATGGATGAGCACAGCAGCACGAGTCCATTATGCCAGAAATTCTATCCCTTTATAAAGGCATAAAGTATGAACCTGAGGGCTTTATTTCTATTATAAAGACCGGTTTAATTTATTAATCCATAATTTTTTCCCCGAACGAAAGTCGGGGATACTTAGGATTTAGTACGGCCACGCCGCCACCACCGCAGAGATTTCCTTTTGGACGCGATAACTTAAAAAAAATTTTAGTTAGACCTTTCAAATTTGGCATGTGCGTATATATGGGCTATGCCACGAACGCTATTGTTTTGTGACCTTGACCTTCAATTTCAAGGTCACTGGTGGCCTCTTAAAGGTCAGATTTTGTCCATTTTTTCACATTTTGGCCCAGTTATCATCCCAGTTGGCAGAAAGTTAGATCATCCTATAGGTGGTATATATAACACATATATATATATGTCCTCTGTAAGCATGCAGAAATTTGACCTTGAAGCTCTTCATTGAAGGTCATCCACAAACCGCCAAAGTACCTGACCGAAGCCATTCACACTTATTGCTGACTATATTGCACGGAAACTATTAAAAATGGCTTTGGAGGTTGAGTACATGGAGTACCAGGCTTACTGGTTACAGGATTGTTGGTTACAGAGAAAATGTGCTGATTCCACAGTTATGGACAGGAAGAAGGCAGTTGTTTCAGAGAAATTCTTATATGTCATTGATCTCGGTGAGATGACTTGTCTGAACCTACCAGACCAATCAGCCAGCCTACTGTCAGGACCTCCTAGCTGGTCGAAAGTGTTAAACCAACCAGTTACTGCCCAAAGAAATTGGTTACAGAGAAATTCTTGTACCAGTCATTGGTCTCGGTAACATGACTGTCTCAACCTACCAGACCAGTCAGCCAGCCTACTGTCAGGACCTCCTGGCTGGTCAAAAGTGACTATAGATAAGAAGACTTTCCCAACAAGATTTGTCCAACTACCTGTCAGCCTTATCTTATCAGACCCCACACCAGCCAGTTACTGGTCCCCGTGAAATGCTGAACTCAACCGGACTGGTCAGCCTCCTGCCAGCAAGAAGTCTGCTGTATCAGTTACTGTGGAAGTTCATCAAGTTTTTCTTACTGGTTCCAGTGAGATACAGTGATCCACCCTCCTAGACTGGCCACCCAGCTTGCCTTTTACCCAGCCTGTGAGCAGTGTCAGCTGACACCAGGGGCCTGAGTTTCCAAACTCAGCCTTCCCCTCAAGGCATTTGCCAGTTTTCACAACTCAGCAATGGTAACTTTATCTGTTAATCGGACCAGGGGTCACAGTTCTCATTAAATGGCTATTAGTGTTTTCCACAGTGGGGTTGTGTGGGTTACTGACACCCATACAGAAGCAAGTCCACCTGGGTCGCCTCCACATGAGGCTGATACAGTGGCACTTGAAGAACAGATGAAGGGTACAAACAGACTCACTAGAAAAGGTGATCCCAGTTCACTCCACCCCATCTAAAATGGTGGTTGTAGGATGACAATGTGCTTCAAGGGCAACCATTACACCTACTTAAATATACTCTGCAAATCCTTACAAATGCATCAAGAAGGGCGAGTGCTCACTTAGGGGAACACACTGCAAGGGGAACCTGGTCCCTTCCAGAAGCAAGTTACACATAAAGTATCTGGAACCAAGGCGGTCTTTTGGCCCTAAAGGAGTTCCAAGACTTCTGCTTGAACCTTATTGCTACCATAGCTGCAGACAACACCTTGGTGGATGCCTATTTAAGGAGCGGGGGAGTAAGTCGGGCCCTCTTTGTGCCCTACTATGAAGAATCCTGACCTGGTGCTCCACGAAACAGGCTCAAGCCCGACACATTCACGCTTCAACCATGTCCCATCCGGGGATACACTGCATTGAGACGCAATGTCTAGTTTATTATAATAAATATGATTTTACACACCTATTTGTCGCACTATATTTTGTCTGTATTGTTGTGTTCTGTATTATGGATGATCATCCATTTATTGCGTCCAATAAATGTACAAAACAACATGCACACTACAGGATTTTCTGTTGTCTTCACACTTCTGCACTTTAAAGTTACATCTCTTTCTAAAGAATGTTACACTTATCTTTATCATTATATTAGTGCATGCAAGGTAATTAAATTTTATCAAATAAATTATTTGATGCAGAAGTCTCCATAAAATTCAGAAATATGGTTAAACACTAAAAACCTTCAAAGTGTGACTTTTTTTTGCAGAGGCAGATCTCGAGATGAAGTTGTATCTTCTTTTGCTTATGACCCAAGTAGATACAGCCCACAAACTAGGAAAACTATAAGACAGGAGGACAAAGATGTCTGATCAGGTAAAAAAACCCTCATTAAATGAAGATTTTTTCCTGAATTTAGTAAGCAATTGTGAAACAAAGTGTTTTAGAAATTTGAGAAAATGTAAACAAATATGAAATTGTGTATTATACTAAGAGAGGTTAGTTAGTAAGCACATCATTGTTACCATTTCACTGACAGGAACAGTCTTTGGGAGGAAATTATTTTTATTTAGTAAAAATATGTATTATGATACAGGTTGATGTAATTTGATCATTTTGATTTGAATTTGAGGGGCAGCCCATTGTCTGTTGGACACTTTTTTGTAAACATGAGTATGATAAAACTGTATGAGATATAGTCTTGTCATACTTGTGTTTACAAAAAAAGTGTTCATATTGGAAATAAAATTATTAGTGCTGTTTAATTAAAATATGTTAAAACCTTTAGTTTAATAATAATTATTACACAAAAAATATGATTATATTCGTTACTGAAGGACCACTAAGTAGGTCACCAAGAAGTTAGTTTGTTTTCTTACTGATACTGTGAGAAAGTAACATCATCTATAATTTGATAAACTGCACATCACTTCACTGAACAGTGTTACATGGTACAATTAAACGCCAATCATAAATATAGGTACTGGCTTTTACTTATTCTAATGTTCATGACTATGATGATTTGATATTTAGAGTTCCACTGTGATAAAAATAGCTAAGACAATACATGAATGACATTAAGAGACACTCGTCCAATCTAAACAATTCAGATTGTAGAGTAACTGCATATTTCTGCCATCTCATCACTCTTCAGGTCGCCCAAATTTTGGGAATCACAAGGAACTAAAAACTGTAATTTATGTATTCTTGGGAATATTGTAGAGAGAAATCTAATATGTGTAAAATTGTCATTTATTCGTAAGTATTCATTAAGATATATTGCGAATACCCTCTGAAATAATCACTGAATTTTGAGTTCCTGTTAGATCAAAACCATAGGATATATCATAAGAGTGCATACTATTTGATCAAAAGACCAATACACACTTTTTATGGCTGTGTAAGACATTTATTTAAATTGGTTTGTGTGTGTATATTGGGGGTAGTTTCTACCCCACAGCCCTTACGGGCTGTTGGGGTATTGTTTTCACCAATGGTGTCCGGATGGGCAGTGGGAAAAAGTTTATCCGGGCTGTATCTCAGAAACCGTAAGGTGTAGGAAGGTGATACGTGGTAGGGACATTGGTTAGGAGGTGTAGGTGTGCAACGTCATGGTGTGACCTTGATCTGACCTTTGACCTTGCCGTAGTGACCTTGAGTTTGAAAATCTTGTCCGGGCTATATCTCGGAAACCGTAAGGTGTAGGAAGTTGGTTAGGGGGTGTAGGTGTGCAACGTCATGGTGTGACCTTGATTTGACCTTTGACCTTGCCGTAGTGACCTTGACCTATAAAATCTTGTCCGGGCTATATCTCGGAAACCGTAAGGTGTAGGAAGTTGATACTTGGTAGGGACATTGGTTAGGGGGTGTAGGTGTGCAATGTCATGGCGTGACCTTGATTTGAGCTTTGACCTTGCCGTAGTGACCTTGACCTATAAAATCTTGTCCAGGGTATATCTCGGAAACCATAAGGTGTAGGAAGTTGATACTGAGTAGGGACATTGGCTAGGGTGTGTAGATGTAAAACGTCATGGTGTGACCTTGATTTGACCTTGTTGTAGTGACCTTGACCTATAATGCCTTGTCTGGGTTATATTTTGGAAACCATAAGGTGTAGGAAGTTGATATTTGGTAGGGACATTGGTCAAGGGTTATATGTGTGCAACGTCATGATGTGACCTGGATTTGACCTTTGATCTTGCATATCTGATGCTATTTGATGTCTCTATGAGGATATCTGATACTATTTATCTCTCATATCTTTTTACTTGAATCTTGGTTGTTGCACCTTTGGGTGACTTTTGGTGTAGATTAAGCACTGTTAAAGTCATATTAGAATTCATTAACCATTTTACTTTTGCAACTTCCCATTGTAACAGATGATATTGTATCAAGTGAGCCACAGGTTTTGCCCCAATTCCACATAAAAGCATGTATTGCTACATCTGTATGTATGGGTAATATTCAAAACATCCAAACCATAATTCGACCATACAAATGAAAATCAAAATGGGAGAAGTCTTAAAGCTTCATAATTTTTAGTTTACTGAATAGTGTTGTTTTAATACTTAATCTTTACTTGCAATTTCTTTCTCTTCGATGTTATTTTCTCTACTTAAACATTATTTGGACACTGACACTGTTCTGAAAGTATCCCAATCTGTGTACTGTTTCAGTACTTCTATATATCATGGTGTTAAAAACTATTTTCCCAGACTGTGGGGTACGGGCATCTCTGATGCTATTTTCTGGGTTATTTATCCCCCCCCCCCCTTTCCTGGGGATGATGTTTCAGGTAATTGACCCCAGGACGAGGATTTCTGTGCGGCAAGACTTAATGATATATACCATGTTCTCTTATTTTTAGGACTTTCTAAACTATAGATGGCTGCTATATTTACGGGCACAAGGTTGAAGTCTTCCACTGAAGTATCTGAAAGGAATGTACATATACCATGATTTTTGTGTGAAGATGTAGTTCATTTTGATTGACATTTTCCTGTAGCATTTTTTTTAACTTATGTGGAACTTACTCACAATATCATGGCTGGATCTTCTTTTATTTGCTCCTGTAAATTCAGTGGAAGTTCGTCTTGATATCCATGGTGCTTTCTCTCAGACATATTCCAGCTTTATGGCCCGTGTATGTCCAGTGCATTAATCAGTTTTAAAACATGTTTCTGATTTGCTAGTCTAGAGATTAAGCACTGTAAAAGTATAAGGAGATTAGATTTAAGTGGAACTCTGGTAATTAGGAAATAAATGATCTGTGTCTTCAGTAGATTTTTTCTGTGGAGAGTCCGCGATATCTAGTAAAATTATAGTTAATAGAAGGTTTTTGGGCTTTGAAATTTGATATTACAGAGTTTCACCATTGCTGTGATTTAGAACTGTCAGTGAAAGCATTTAATGCTTGGATAATGAGCTTGTTTAAAGCCATGTACAAAAGTAGTAACTACATTACATGCAGTAAATGACTATAATAATGGTTTCTGAGTGTGAGATGGTTTAAACCACTCGTGTTATTCATATAGTTAATTGTATTTCTGTGTATGATAAAAGTATGGTGTCACAGTGTATATATGTAGATAGTCAATGTACATCAGCTCATAATGAACATTTGCAAGTGAGATGTATAAACACATCTATTGTTCAACAACGAGCACTTTATAAGGATTCACTGGTCAATACTCTGTGTTGATTTATGGATGTTACATCAACTTGTGTATGGTTTGAGTGCCTGTGTTTGAATGTAATAAATTGAAGAAATAAAAAAGTAATTTCATGCTTTTAGATTCCTTTTATTCTTTGGAAAAATCATTTTTAAATTCAAAGTCAGGCAGATATCAGAATATATGCATAATTATTAGGTGAAGTAGTTTCACTCTTATACAGGAGATATTCAACAGAATATGAATAGACAAATCTTATGATATGAGTCATGTTGCAAATTGAAGTACTATCACTGATTTAATATTTCCTCTTTTTATGATTATTTTTTTAAAAAATATTCAACAAAAGTAGTTTAGCTGTAATTTAATTTATTAATAGTTAATACCATGAGATATCCTATGTATTAATTTTGCAGAATGATGTTAATTTGATTTACCTGACAATGTGTACAGAGATTAAAATTATAATCAGATTTGATGGAATTCATCATGTTGTCATATACGTTTGATTTGATCTACTCTTGTACACTGAAAATAATCTTTCTATCCCTTTTAACTTAATTTTTTTTTACAAAAGTAGTTTGGTGGTTCTTTCATTAGCTTTTTTGCAGGGTTACTACATAAATAAGGTGCTAGAACTTGCTGGGTAAACCTCAGGGCCTTCTAATAGTGGAATAAATACAAGTCAGGTTGTCAATAGGTTGAAAGTATTGCTATTCACATAAACTCACATGTAAGTAGTGCAGATATAGAGATACATACTTTTTGGCTTCCCCTGCATAAATCTGCCAGAATTACATTATCACAAGTAAACTCACTTGCCTCAAAGGAGAGAGAGATTTTAGGGAATCTGATCTTGTATAATAGACAAAGGAACTGATGTGAAGCAATCTCAGTCCCTTCTCAAATGCACGGAACAATCAACACACACGTTTGGAACTTGAACATCTTGTATGCCTATATTATCACAAGTGGGTGACAGTGTAAAGGAGAGGAAGGGATTTACCTAAAAGTAAGCTCAGACCCCTTCTCATATGCACAGAACAATTGACACACAGGTTTTATACTTGAACAGGTTAAGCTAAGGAGGAATCCCAGGAAATCCAAGTTGTTAGAATGCCTATAAACACAAGGCTTATACATGCCTTTCACTCCCAGGAAGACCTGCCCTCAGTTCTTGTATGACTAGACTCACACTAGCCAAACCCACTTTCCTCATGAGAGAGAGAGAGATCTTGAGGAATCTGACACCATGTAAATAATGACAACAGAACTACTTTGATTCCTGGAAACAATCTCAAAATTCCCTTATTTGCACAGATTCAATTAACACAAGTGTGGTTCTTTAACAGACTGAACAGTCTCTGTTCTCTCACCTATCAGGATCGTCGATCACCCAAGTCTCTAAAGTGGATGTTTTTGTTGGATATTTTCCACAGAACAGTTATTTACAATGTTACATTATATACATCCACTACTAAACCAGAAAATTGAGACAATTGTGAACTTGATATACAACAAACAGAACGCCAGACTTTTTTGTTTCAGGTTTGGTGGATGGCCATTTTGTATATTTTTGTATGACTTTATTCAGACAGATATAACTATCAGAAAGATACGATAATATTGTAATGTAGCTGGATCATCAAAGAAAACAAAATACAAGAGAAACAGCTTTAAATAGACTAGGTATGAATTTTGTTGCAAACTGAATTTTAATATACAAGAAAGATGGTACAACCAGTAATTGAATCTTGTGGCATTTTTAACAGTGATTGCACCATTAACAAATGGTTGAGATATATATACATTTTCAGTCTGAGGTTTGTGCACCTTTCCTCCACCTATTGTTTATCTACAGTCTGATGCTACATGGAACACTTTCAGACAAATATCTAAATGCCTTCCAGTTAAAAATCAAAACGAAAGGTATCTCAGAACATGAATATTCAACAACATAATTCTGTGATTGCAAATCAAACTTTCGCAGAGAAAAATACACCAACCAGTGTGGGTACATGTATATATTATAATTGGTATTTCACATCTTACTTGGTATAATTTCAACAAAACATCCCTTTTAAAATATTAAACCTCCAAATAGCAAATGAGAAACTAAAATATTTTATTATTATAATGGTGCAAGATGCAAGATAAATCGATAATAGGATTTTCTTTTAAAAAATCCAATATTTATCTAATGGTGTGTAGTAAGGATTATACAATTGGTCACAGTATATGGGATTATTCAGTGAGAAAAACCCTGTTATATTTCCCTTACCTGTGGGGAAAATCTTTAGTTCCATAACAGACCATCTGGGTAGTATATGTTACAGAACAAGATACCCCATATTCATCTTCCCCTAGCCCTCCAGCATATATATCATAGTACAGGGAGTGGTCAGTCTCCATGCATGAGCTGCAAAGCATCTAGTGACATGAACAGTGCACTAGAATTTATGAAAGTCTGGCCTAGAACTCGGATGGTCACCCATCCAAGTACTAATGTAGCCCATTGCTGCTAAACTTCACTGATGAGGATGGTACTTGCCATGCTATGCCGCAATTCATGAAAGTGTTGTGATTTCTAGAAGTGGCAATCCTCACTAGAGCTCACGTTTAGAAAGCAAAGTAGACAGCCTGTTTGGTTGCAGCTCATTACCTCAACACAGACATACTTCGTCTCTTCAAGCCATGGTCAGCTCATAAGGCTTGTCAGAATCCCTCGCCTTCTTCCTTTATCTGTTCCAGCTTCACTCCATGTTTGCCACTACAGTTCATTTTGTGCATCCTTGGCGCTTTTCCACATTGTTGGTGGGCGACCTCTCTTTCTCCTTTACCGTGGTGTCCATATCGGCTAATTGTTTGCTAGAGGTTTGGAGCGGGATTTCACAGGAAGTACATCCCGCTTATGTTGTGCTTGCCACCTGTAATTATGGGAAACACAAGCTGTGTAGTATAACTGATCATTAGAAAGCAAGACTGGCATACAAAAGTCACCTAGACTTGCTCCAAGTCTTTGTATATGTATCCATCAGTAACCTGAATAGTTAAATTTAAATTGGAAACTTACAGGAGTTCATTATACCACTAGCATTCTGGAGTTAGGGGGATAGGGCTGGCTGTTTCTTCAAAAATCATACAGTACTCCTATATTTTACAAAAGACAAAAGGACTTGGTGAAAGTCTAAGAGTCACCCAGAGAATTGGAAATCACAGGCAAACAGAACAGACTCATTCCGGATTATTTACAGAGACTAAAAATTTAGATACTCTTGCATATTGTGCATTGGATCAAAATACACAAAAATCAGTGTTATCCAATTCCACATTACAAGAAACTGCATGTCTAGTTTTAAACATCATCCACACACTTGATCGAAAATGCCAGTTTCATTATCAGGATCGTGTACATGTATTAATATAGTGCCACCGACATGAACAAGACTTTTCAGTACTTCTAGGAAAAGTTCTTTGTTCAATTTAAATTGATACGGGATGTATCATCTGGTGGAAAGTCAAATGGACCGTTATTGTATATTTGTAAGTGAATTAAAAGGTGTGGTTATATCTAGTGTGTGGAACAATACTGTTTAACATGTGATACAACTCATAACAGGCCAGTAGGAAGGAGATGCAGGCACTCCTGGTTTCCTCTGCTGTAACAAGCATCCACATAATCAACAGTCCATCAGCCAACACCAATGTGGAACTTCCAGGCCCCAGTAACATTTCCATAGCTACATATTCGGCCCAGGTCCAAGGCTCAGCCCCCACTAGAACAGAAGAGCTAATACTTGCAGAGCTGCAGAAGTTATCCTCTAGAATATCCAATATGGAGCAGGAAATGCAGTCAAAAACCTATACATCCACGCCCAAAAAGAGGAAGAAGGCCAAGCAGGTAAATAAAAGTAGGAAGCAGTCCATGGTGGGCGTTAGTATACTTACAGACACCCAATCAACCATAAATGACAGTGTAGCAGATATAAATCGATTAGTGTCAGGACCCAGCACATTGATCAGGCCTGTAATCACAGTGGTTACATCTTCTTCCAGCATGTGCACTCAAGTGCGAGTGGTTACTACAACAGCTACAGGGGTGACAAGTGGATGTGTCAGACCTAGTACCCAAACCACTGATGCCTCATGTCAAGGAGGGCATTATAGGCACCATATTCCCCAGGGGCCGCGTCCTAGTAGCAGTCAAACACTCAGCACACCAGTGGTCAGCAGCATGGCAAGTGGGGCGGCTCGGACTAGTCAGGCCAGTGTGGTGTTCAATCTAGTGGTACAAACAGGGAATACACAAGCTGGAGCTCAAGGAAGCCCTCAGGGAGTGCAGACACATAATAATCCACAGCCCTCTTTCAGTCAGCAGCAGTGGCCCATGGCAGCAAATCCCCAGTCTCAGTGTATGTGTGGGAGTGGTCGCATGGGGACACAAGCAGGGCTTGAGCAATCAGCCTCAAGCAGGGTGCAACCACTCAATTGTAATCAACAAGGTTGGAACGACCAGGTGCTCATACCTTTCATCCAGGCCTTACAGACAACAGCAGTGGATCAAGACCTAGTACAAAGGGAGTTGACTGAACTTCACCAGCAGGCCCTACCCCAGCAGGCAGGTAACAATACTCCTCAGTTATCACAGCAAGATACATCTCATAAACAGCCCAGTAAGCCCAAGGGGAAGAACGACAAAGTCGAAGTGGTTTGTTCCAGTTTTGCATCTAACAGCAGCAGTACTCAAGAGTATTCAGGCCCCAACTCCAAGAAAGGGAACAGGAAGCAAAATGAAGGAAAGTGTCAAAAGAACTATGGTCATGAAGTAGGACTGATTACTCACAAGCATATTTGCAATTTTTGCCTCTACTCATTGAATAAACAGTACAATCACTCAGAAAATGTGTGTAATAGGAAGCGTGCAAAAAACGGGCAGGGAGTGCACCAGTAGCTAAAAGTAGTTCACTACTGAGTGCCAGTGTAATTAGTGTCATAGAAAATAATGAAAAGTGTATTGATAGTAGTGTAGTTAAAGAAAATGAAACAGGTGGTGAATGTACTTCTAGTAACAATTGTGCTACAGGTTCTGGTGTTGGCTTCTCTTGTACTTGTAAAGAGTTTTATGGTTGAAGATCTTGGTCAAAATCATTGGGCTTCTGTTCCAACAGCATGTATTTCAAAGTTAAACATTAAAAATATTGACAAAAAATGCAGGGATCGTGAACTTTATATGGAGCAGCAAGTCCAACACACTGGCTTCATCCCTCTTTCACCACTTCAGTTTGGCCACATCAGAAATTGTAGCGCCTGTCAGGTAAATAAGAAATGGCTCCAGCAGCCGGTGAAATTGTATGAGAATGTGAAAAGCTTCAACTGTCCCAATTTTTTAGGTGCCAGAGTCCAGGTAAATTTTAGTATGAATCTGGATCTTATTGATCGTCTTGTCACCTCCTATTGGGACTGGCAGCTCCCACTGTTTCTCAGGTTTGGTTTCCCTATGGATTTTAGGGGTAACTACTGGGATCTGAGAAATTGTATGAGTATGCAGTTGCCATGCCTCTGCTCGAGACAATCCGGATCATGTTACGGTTTATCTTGAAGATGAAATACAACATGGGGCTATTTTTGGTCCTTTTCAACAAAACCCCTTTGGGGAGATAACACATATCTCACCCTTCATTACCAGGCCAAAGCCTGATAGCGATAAGAGGAGAGTAATTGTAGATCTTTCCTGGCCGGATAAGGAAAGTGTCAACCACTTCACTAAAAGCAATGAATACTTGGGTACAGCATTTAAACTCAATTATCCGTCAGTCGACACATTTGTAGAGAGACTTCGTAGCCTGGGTAAAGGCTGTCAAATGTTCAAGATAGATCTATCAAGAGCGTTTCGGCAATTGAAGGTGGATCCTGGGGACTACCCCCTGCTTTGCTTAGAATTTTAGGATTCCTTTTATCTGGATACATGCTACGCTTTTGGACATAGGACTGGATCCATGGGATGTAGTAGACTAAGTGATTTCTTGAGGTATATACACTCAAAAAGTGGTTTTTTACTTGCTGTCCTACATTGATGATCTTTTGGGGGCATAGTTCCCCAGTAGAGCACAAAGCACTTATGACACTTTGTTTAATTTGTTACAGGAGCTTAGAATCCTTGTAAGTAAAGCAAAATTGTGTTCTCCCTCTACCAAAATTGTATGCTTGGGGATCCAGATCGATTCTGAAAAAGCTACCATGTCAGCTTCAAGATATTTGAAGAATTGTAGGGATTTTATAAAACTCAAAAGGTTCACAAAGAGGCAATTACAGAGTCTCATTGGTTCACTTATGTTTGTGCATAAGGTTGTTAAGCCTGCAAGGTACTTTGTTAACCGATTGTTGGAGACATGTATGTCTCAAGTTAGTAGCATAAATGTAGAGATTAGGCGTGATGTCAACTGGTTCTTAAGTTTCATGGAGCACTTTAATGGTACTTGCTCTTATTTGTATACGCTAGTCCAGTGCAATTATAGAGTCAGACGCCTGCTTGACAGGTGTAGGGGCTAGATTCAATAACCAAGTATACCAATACCAATTTAAAGACAATGAAGTACAATGTTCATTCTCTATGGTACATCTAGAGATGTGGAATGTGTTGATAGCATTAAGGGTGTGGGCCAATGAATGGAACAATTGTTTTTTGGTTATTAAATGTGACAATGAGGCTGTGGTCAGTGTGGTTAATTCAGGGGTCACCAGACACAGTGCTTTGGCGGCTATGGCCAGAAATATTTGGCTGACCACAGTCAGTCATAACATTAAGGCCAGGCTGGTTCACATTCCAGGTGTAAACAATGAGTGTGCAAACCTTCTGTCTAGGTGGGGAAAATTACCAAGTGTAACTTTGAAAAACTTGGGGTACAGGTCAAAACTGTCACATGGTAATTGATGTAAACATATGAGGACAATACCTCTGTTCTGATCATTGTATAAGTACTGGTTGTAACTGTGTTTTGTAGGTCTCAATAGCACTTATGATGAATTAGTGTCCAGAGCAGCCTCAAGAATTCAGCAAGCCTATCATCCTAAGAACAGATGAGCCCATATGTCCCACCTCACATTATTTCTCCAGTTCTCCATGTATACTGGTTTACCTCCCCCCCCCCTTCTTTCTCCACTGTACTTGCCTTCATTGAATTCCTTCAAGCAAATGGCCTTTCCCCCCTCCATCTCTGTTTACATTCACTCACTTCGTTCAAAATTCTAGGACTTCCTCTTTCCTCCCTCTCCCACCATTCTGTCTTCTTAGCACTCAGAAGTTTGTCTCTTAATGTCCCCCACCTCAGGCGAGTGAAAGGTATTTTTGATATCCCTGCTCTTCACCCTATTATTTCTGCTTGCCTCAACCTTCCTCTTGGCTTTGTTTATGCTCCTTTGTTCCTCCTGGCCTTCTTTGCCTTCTTGAGGCTTTCCAACATAGTCCCTGTCTCCCCTTTCTCCTTCAGATCTCTCACTCACCTTTGTCGGGGAGATGTTATTTTTCACCCCTCCTTTGCAACCATAATCCTAAAATGGTCCAAAACCCCCCAGGCTGCCTCCCAGTTTGCTACTTTTCAAGTTCCTGTGCTAGGGTCTTCCCCTCTATGCCCCATTTCCTCCCTTAAAACCAAGTCCACAAATTCCCCCTTCCTGTAAACTCTGTTTGCAGTCCCCCAGGGTCAGGGCTTTACTGTTCTCACTCAAAGCAAAGTCAGAAAAACCCTTTCCAACATCCTCTCCTCCATTGGCATTGACCCCTCCACCCACCCCTTTCATACATTCCGATGCTCTGGGGCGTCATTGGCATTTAATTCTGACATGTCTCTTCAAGCAATCCAGCATCAAGGAACTTGGACCTCAGATGCTCTGTGGAACTACATTATAACCAACCCCCAGCATCAGTCCTCTGTATCAACCACTTTTAAAAATCTACTATACCTTCAGTAAGACTTGGCTCTTGGGTGGTTATTAACAAGTAAAACTTCAAAAACATGTTAACAATTGTAAATACTAATGTCATGAACTCGTATTTTACTAAGTTAATGCAGTTGTCATGCAAAGAAAGGTCTCATAGACATGTGTACTTTATTTACTTTGGCATCTGTTTGAGTACTTTATGCAAATAGTTCTGTGGGATTAACCTGTATTGGTGATTAGATTGTAAACAGCTTCTAACAAGTAACACTGTGTTATCAGTAGAAAAAAATATTTAGTTAGTTGATGTTTTAGTTAACCTGTCTTAGTATTTTAATCTTGTGGTGTGGTTTTAGTTGTAACTCGTATTTAGGTATCTAGATGCTATCTATGTTAGATGTGTATGTTTTAATAAATAAAATAATTTTTTCCCAACTCTGTGTCTCAGTCTTGGCTTCTCAGCTTGTGAAGTTCATATTTTGACATTTCTCCGCCATTTCTCCTTTGATTTTCACACAACAAAAAGGGAGCAGAGGCTCTGAAAAATACCTTACATAATTTGTGGGAAAAATGGGTCCATGTTTACACGTTTGTAATGACACATGATAAGAGTCACGGGGAAACATGGAACTGTAGGTCATGGTAGTTAGGTTAAATACAATGTGTGGTTACATGTTAACACACAGACAAACTAACATACTCAAATGTAAACATTCTGGTGTACTCAACCTGCATTTGATTTACCAATACAGCTTAATTCTCGCGACTTTAGTTTGACATTCATTGGTTGACAATATTTAACAGAAAAATGACACCCGCAATACCTTGTGAACCTGTAAGTCATTCTAATGGGTACTGATGACAAATTGATGATACAACTGCTGGTTACCTGAAGAAACCTGAACTCCCAACAGCTGTATATAGCTGTACAAATCAATACATAATCTCCTGTTATGGTTGCATGTGGCCGCAAATTATCATCGGGGTTAATCCAATGAACCTCTAATCCTTATATTTCTTCCATTCAGACTTTTTAAACTCTGGCCTGAAGTTACTGTCACTAATTGCACAGGGAATTAATGGAACAGGTAGCCTTGCTGCAAGCGCGAAATAATATTTATTTCATGAACTCTTATGCCCCTGTTCCACCAAAGGATTAAGCCCCGATTGGGTCTGGGACCCTTAATCGTGGACAGTCTTGGAAAAAAATTGACCAATGGACTGCAAAACAGAATCGATATGAAGGTCTGGGATTAAGTACAGATCGTCCTCAGGAAGCCTCAGGCGGCCCCAGACAGTCCCTAACTGGTCTGGGACTAAGAACAGACTAAGCCATTTGTCTGGTCGGTTTGAACCACGATCCTGTCGTACACAAACCGACTGGGTCCCAGGACGCCTCAGGCCTCCTGGGACTAAGCCCCGACTAACCCAGGATTAAGTCCCGACCCCACAAGGTGTCCTGAGGCGTCCCTAGGCGTCCCCAGACCGAGATAGCTGATTTTTGTTTTGCAATGGGACTAAGGGTCGCAGGAAGCCTGGGACTAAGAATAGAGGGTCTGGGACTAAGGGTCGGCGACTAAGGGTCGCAGGCGGCCTGGGACAGCATAGGACTGTGTAAATTTGGTCTGAGGAGGCCTGAGGAAGCCTGGGACTGGACATTTTGTTTATGGCGGGAAAAAATAATCGGTTGGGGTCGGGAGAAATATTAAACATGTTTGATATTTCTCACGGCCCCAACCGACCACAACCGACCCTTACAGGAAGCCTGGGACTAAGCAAATTTTTGAAACCGACCCTCAGAAACCCTTAATCGGGAGCCTTAGTCGTGTGGTGGAACACCCACATTAATGTGGACTTAAACATTTTGGCAATGTGAACTTTGACTTGGGGAACACAAAGCTTTAGAACTGTTTAAGCTTTTAATCATTTAATTTTAGCCCAGTTTTCACTATTTATATGTGCTTGAAACACAGAATATTTTGTTATTTTTAAATGTAAACTACATATATTAATTTCTAATCTTCACAACACATCTGTTTTATTCTTCTAAATTCACATAACATAATTGCAAATGGATTTATTAAATGTTAACATATCCTTCTGGATGAGGTCTGTGTAATTTGATTCTTGTGCTATCTGTTGGGTGTGATTTTGAATGTCAAACAGTATATTTTGATGAGAAAAATAAATCAATCTAAATTCAAACATCATTCGGTTGTATCCATACTCTAATTGATCACAATTAAGCTTTCCGTAACATAACTGGTTCATCTCGCAACTATTTGCATTATGTCCACATGTTAAAGCTTTTTCACCATGACAATTCAGACTGGTGGTGATGGTGCCTGTACAGGGGCGGATCCAGCTTTTAAATAAGGTGGGGGTTCACATCGAGAAAGGTGGGGGTTCACATTGAGTAAGGTGGGGGTTCACATCAGACATATTATAACTAAGGGGGTCGGGGGCATGTCCCCCAGGAAAAAATTAATTTTTGGTAAATATATAGTGCATTTCCTGTAAATTTAAAACCACTCTCAAGAAATAATTTTGTACTTTAGGTTGAACCCCTTTACATTATTTTTCGGGGGGGGGGGGGGGGGGGGGGGGGGTTCGAACCCCCTGAACCCCCCCACCCCGCTGGATCCGCTAGTGCTGTACAGTACCGTCTTTATGTTAACCTCTGGGAAATTAACTTGTCTTTATCTTGTATGTATTTCTTATGGCAAGAGAGATTAAGAATGATACTCAAAATGTAGTTTCATGTAATTTATAGTTCTACAAACAGCAACTCAGATATGTAATCATAAAAATGAGTTTAGGAAATTAGTACAGTTGTGCAACCACGATATACTCTGTTTTGAATGTTATCAAATAAATATATACTTGGTCTAATATTTATTCAAGGCTGTATCTGGACACATGCTTTTGAGAATACAACGTTGCAAGAATTATGTGTCTCACAAAAACACTATTAATTCATGAGTAAGTGGAACTAGTCAAGGCTAGACAAATGTATCAAATCAATGGACATCTTTTGTATTTCAAGAAAATATTTGTCACTGTAGACTTGCGGGGGTAGGGTAGACATAAGTGAAACTGCACAGCAAGACATTGGACGAACGATAGCAGTAAACAAGTTAGTCTTTCCAAGTCTTGAAACTTGGTGGGTTTCAGATTGCATATGCATCTGATGATCTTCTCTCTGTGTATATTTTAGGATAATCTGTTACTATCCTTGCAAATTAAAAAAAAGACATTCCTGAAAAATTTATAGATTTTTTTTACTAATACAGAACGTAGATATAATTTGGGGGAAAAGTATGTTTTATGATGCATGTAGCTGAAGATGATAATCATGTATGCCTGATAGAAAGCTTATGCACATGCTACTTTGTTATCTGTTATTTTAACTGTGTCGTTATTATTATTTTTTTTTAGATTCACATATTCTGGCACTTGAGGCTCATATTCCCACATGTATATCTTTTAAGAGCTTTAATATTCTTAGTTTTATTGTCTAGAGGCATGTAACGAATTACTAACCTTAAAGCCCCGACCTCTAAACAGATAAGAATTTCTTCACAAGGCAAAAATAAAATTGAGCAAAGCACTTTAAAAGCCATGGAAATATTGGAGGAACTGAAACTTGACTTGAGATGCAGTCCTTGATAACCATTCCCACAGAATGGGTTCTGGTCAAATGATTGCAAATGACATTTATATACCCCTACCAACAGTTAGGTCATATCTATAAATGACTGATGATTGTGCATAAAGTAGCAATATTTACAGTATCATTACTATGTTTTTTCATTCTTCTTGATGTCCTACCAAAGCACAACCTGACTTAATGTGACGGTGCTGGAGCCTGCAACAAAATCGTTCTTTTGACTTGTTTGCTGCATTAAGCTAATTATCATCCAAGTCTTTACAGGGTTAGCAAAAGATTTCTCCTGAAGCATTCTGCTAACCATTTCCCTGGTTACAGGTACGACATGTATTATTGATCTTACACTCTGTGTCCACCTTGAGTTTATTTTCAAAGCACGGGGGTCTACGTATGTTCAAACATTCCCAAGTTTTTGCTTTTCTTACATTAAACGAGACAGTTGCCAGGCATTATCTTCAACATGTCTCCATATAATAACTTGGATGGTGGGGGATTTGTGAAAACTGCCACACCTGTTAAGTTGATGACATGAACATTTGGAACAGTTTCTTTTTTTCACATTAGTGTATTAATAGCATTAACACGGTGAACACAATGTAGTGCTTTATTTTCAGCAAGTGTTGCTTGTTTGTAGTGTCAGTGTCTGGATTAGTAACTCAAACCTATTTGTCAACGGATACTTCCTTTTATGCTTTAGGTTTTAAGAGGACATGGTAGCCAAGGAGAAAAATCATTGGTACCAATCCCTACGTGTTACACCTCGTAAAACAATTATTTGGATTATTGATACGGGGATAAGATTGTCTGAAAAGGGTCTGAATTTCTTTGGGAATATAATAGACTCCCCTGCATGAAATGCAGACACAAGGGTTGGATATTTTTGTGGACTTTTGGAGAGAATGGGATGTGGCAAATCTAAAGTGGATGTTGAGCCAATGAATGGTGGACTTGTGGCCCCGCCAGCACCCCCTCCTACTGACAGTAGACTCCCTCTGAATGCCAGGGAGGTCTTCAAGCTGAAGAAGAGTTGGAAAGGTATCAAAAGAAACATGGAGGACACCGGGGTTGAACTCTTTGTGGGGTATGTTCAAAGGAATCATTACACAGGTGGCATTCCTTGTTGTTTTAAACTAACTTATTAACAGTAAGTTAAATTTAATGGTCATTTAAGTTTCATAATAATAATATACAAACAGTTTCATAATAAAAATTTACAAACATTTTAAGAACTTAATATGGATCTAAATGAAATTCTAAGGCACAATAAATCCTAAGGGTGAAGGGAATATGGATCTAAATGAAATTCTAAGGCACAATAAATCCTAAGGGTGAAGGGAATATCATAAGTCCATGGACAGAATTGAGCCTTAAGCTCTCGTCTAAAATATGCCTGGTATTAACAAAGGATCTGTAATAACTTGTATATTCATGAATGTACTGTGGCAGACCATATTCCAAATGTTTGTAACAGGGAGCGAGTGTACAAATTTCAGTACAGGTGTAATATGGGTCAACTTGCGAGAACCAGTGACAACTCGTGCTAATGCATTTTGCACACAGTGCAGTCTTCTCAGGTTACTTTAAGATAAACTCATGTACAATGAGTTGCAGTAATCTAGTCTGCTACTGACCAGTGCCTTTACCACTGAGATAGCCACTGTCTTTGGTAGATATTGTCCAATCCTCTGCAGATCACAGAGTCCACCAAAACATGACCTGCTAACTGCGTCAACCTGCTTTTTGAAGGAGAAGTCACAGTCACATAACTAGACACCCAGGTTCCACAAAGATATTCAGCAGCCTTAAATCTCTCTCCAAATAAAAGAATCTAAAAAGTACTAAAAGGAAATGTTGAATTAGATTAGTTTTCAACTGTGCTATTTCAAGGCATTTATATAGGCCATGGTGACAGCTGTATTCTGTTGATTAATTCAGACTTTTTTGACGGTTTTAACAAGTAATACCCTATTAGCAGGGACTATCCACATTTACTGCATGTTTGCATGGACTGTGTCTGTAAACGCTTAAGAAGTGCAAGACAAGTGAATAAATGTCAAACTTGTCTATCATTTGGTCAGTTGTTAGTAAATTAAAGGAAATAACAACACAATTCGCATTCCCCATTCTTCCAATGTGGTCTAAAATGTATAGGGGGGAGGCGTCAGTAACCATGTCACCACTTTTCTCTCACCGTGAGGGTTTGAATCCATCTCCTTGTGATGCTCGTGGCAACATGGTTTCTCCTGATATCAACTAATTGTTGAAAAGGATACATAATCAAATGTCAGAATAACTTTGAAATATATTAGATTTAATGATCCCCTTAACATAATGTATAGATTGCACTGGGAAATTGACCGTTGGGATAAAATAGAATGACTAAGGTTTTAGCCTGCTCTCTACTTTCCAACACAAATAACACCTTTCCACCTATTATTTAATTTCCTACTAATTAATGTTGCAGGCAAGTTTGTTGGTCCTTTGTTATACCTTGGCCTGTAAGCCAACACTGTCTTAACTTTGTAAGCAATAACCCGGTTAAATATACAGTACAAATGTTTGATATGTGTACTGAACAATGAACAGCTGTTGCGGACCCATCAGTGGAATCTGTTTCAATTTTAATTATACCAAATTATCCTCCTTGGGCTCATTCTGTGTAATATTACAAACCAAAACAATAATTTATAGGAACTATTAATTATTTACATTGTGATTATGGCCTAAGCGCCGCCTATTGAAAAAAACTGGCATTGAGAAGGGAGTCATAATATACCTAATTCAAATATACGATGTTATTGATGCCCTGATCACATTACATGCGGTATCTCCAGCAATTAGTGGCGGCAGGAAAACAGAGCTGGGTTGCTGTGGCAATCGGTGAAATCCAGCTACACACCTCTAACTACATTATTCCTACAGAAGAGATCAGAATTTCGGAGGACAATGACTTCAGTCTGGCACACGAGACAAACAGCAAAATTAAAATATTCAGCAAAAAAACAGAAAGTAACAGCAACACCATGGCAAACATACTACTTGGCTGGAGACACAGACACATAATAACACTGAACTGGGGGAATGGCAGCAAAACAGCTACAGAAATGAGGGGACGCCTGCAGTCATGGCCGGTGTCTCTGGCAGGGTAAAAGTGAGGACATTCCAAAACTTTTGTCTGGGTGGCCATAGAAACCAGGGGGTGGTAAATCATGCAAAGCTAACTTACAGATGTTTGACAGTACATCGAGGAATGAGGCATTGTACAAATGCCTAAAAATGCAGATAATACAGCATATAGAGTGATCAGGGCATATAGTGTTGCTATTTCTTCTTTGGCCTTATTGGATCCTTCAGATTGTGATCGGTGTTCTTGACAAGTGACCTTGAAATCTGCAAAACAAGGGAACTGGAGAGTTTTTATCTTTTCTTCTTGAAAATATATCATTTGGTCCAAATCTTGATTGCATGTGTGGATTCTTTATCATGGTAACCATGTAGACAGAGGCTTAATATTTCAATCTATTATTATTATTATTATCATGTAATTTTGGCAGGACTGTGTGACAGAGCTACTGCAATAATATTGATTATTCATTTGTCAGTCATACTGATCCTGCCAACTTGATCGCAAAGTTGTATTTGTCTTAAAGAGAAGTAACGTATGTGGAATTATTTTGAATGAAACCTGCATTAACACAAGCTATTAAATTATAGTCATAAGTTGTAACAAGTTACAAACAGATTTTGAACACAAATGTCACATGGATTAAGCTTTTACAACACTTTTTATTTTTAAATGTTTATTTTAATACAATTTCTACTCGAAATCAGATTCTCAAATTAGTACAATTTGCATGTAGAAACTCCTGAAAACACTAAACATATGTCCGTCATAATTTTAGATACCTTAAAATGGTATTGATATATCTCTGGAACTTTACCAGTGTGGCTGAAAACACACAAGCAATAATAGTCTGGGTTCCGGTTTGTACCAAGTTGAAGTTTATGCCAAGTTACGACGCCAAGCAGTAAGAAAACTAAAAAAGACTGACAATATGAGAGCCATATTTTTCCAGGCAAAGGTATTTTTTCATATCAACACCAGCTACTTCAATGAACTATTTCTGTTATACTAGATCTCCCAGTCCCTCCCGAGTACCTAATTAAGCCTGGAAAATGAATGAAGCTTTCATTGAAATTACAAGCTCAGAGAATTCACTATAAGTGCAATAACATAGTGCAAAATATTTTCAGTTAGAAAATACATGTACATATTATTTAAATCCTTTCACTTTAAATCCACGCAATCAATGTGAAAGTACAAAAAACTTGTTAGATTTCTGGTGGTGATCCGGACCTTGTACTTGTTGTAATTTAATCATTAAACTGCATTGATTGCCCTGCCTTCGTATACCAGCACTGATTTTTGTAGAGAGTTCAAAGAACCTGTAGCATCTGGTGTTTCAATCTGGCTCTTTGTAATTTATCTTTGCACTATGTTTACATTATTACAATTGCATGTATTGTATGTCTGTAGTGTTGTGCATAACCTGGATTCAGCGTATGTATCATGGACATCACATGTAGTTAGTTGTATAACTTATTGTAAGCTATGACTTCCAAATATTGAATTCTTCGTTCCAATATATCACAAAATTTTGATATATGTATACTAGAATTCCATGCCTTGCTTCCTGTTGCAGTGTTATCATTTTTGCGTAATTAAGACTGAAAGCCTGAAGGAAAGTTCATCAGAGCAGCCACCCCCACCCAACCCCCCAGTCACAAGAAAGTGGCAACAGACTCTTAATTCGTTTTTTGAAAAAAAAAAACAATTGTAAGATTTGAACTGCACGTTATCAAAAATCTGCATCTCTCCAAAACTACAAGGCCAAGCATGGGATCATGCACCCATTATTATGCTCAAAGAGCTCGATCAAGGCCAACACTTGTGCTTTGAAGTTTTCTGCTACCGTCAATGAGGCTATTTTGGACTGCAACTCTAACATAGTCACCGACAGATCTACAATCAAGACTTGGATACAAGTACCTGTATAGAGTTCCTCCAGCAACTCAAGTGGTCCATCCCAATCCTCAATGGCAGGTTCATCCAGCAGGGGTCGAGAAAAATTCAAACCACATCCCAGAGGGAGAGGGTAATCTACTCCTCCCAGGACTCACAAGTATTTAGAGGAAACTTGAAAATCAAAAGCTACTAAGACAGCATCTGGCAGCTCATTTAAATGGCTACGTGCTCCCTTTCAATAAAAAGTCAGTGACAACAAGTAGTTATCAAAATGTAGAGCAGGACCATGC
The DNA here is from genome assembly GCA_964017235.1 of Sabellastarte sp. h YS-2021. NCBI lineage: Eukaryota > Metazoa > Annelida > Polychaeta > Sabellida > Sabellidae > Sabellastarte > Sabellastarte sp. h YS-2021. The sequence goes on from OZ024928.1 coordinate 148,975,700, forward strand.
CTTACAGACATGTAACTAGTCTTTTCTACAAAAAAAAAGTTAATAGAAAAAGTGGAAAGTGTTAGTCACTTGGATAATGCAGTCACTTATTCTTTGTCCTTAAGCCCAAGTATCAGTGGCGACAGGTAGACTAGAGCAAACTAAACCCATTTTTGGTCATGCAGAAGTTCAAAATGAAAACACCAGAATAAATCAAAGCATCGCTCAGTGGAGATGTGCGCTCTCCCACGGAGATTTCTGAGCTGGCGTAATACAAAATCTCTCCTTGTGAAAGGCATATCAAAATTTAATCCATGCAAACACAGTCAACAGAGTAGTCTCCGCATCCTCAGGTGGCCCTGTTATTCACAGGACTAAACCATAAACTATCTCCATATGTATCCCCAGTCTCAGGTTGTAATGCTTGGGGATAAGTTGCTCTCAACATGAGCTGGCCATGCATATTAGCCTACGCTTACCCTCCAAGTGCTCTATCGTCCAAAGTAATGCACAAGGTTCATCAGTGCAACTGTGTAAAAAATTTAATAGCTCCAAGCTTGCCAGAGATGTCTTGGTTTTGGGACCTAGCACAACTCTCAACTGAAATTCCACTACGTTTACAGTGTTCTGATCAGTGGTAAGAGACGGCCTTCTTTCGCTCATCTGCCTTCATTGCCAAACCCAGCTTGGCTTGGAAAGGTGCACAGAGTGCAGCTCAAGTGATTGACTGGGCTCTGATATTTAACTTGGAATCTACCCAGGACATAAGGGGTGACAGTGCAATGAGTCCCAAAAGGTAACACATTGTAGTGTAAAATTAATAAATCTTAGATTTAGTTTCTTTTTGGATTCAAATGAGTTCAACCTATACATCCCCACTCAATTTACAGCCTGGTGGTAGGAACAAACAAATAAGAGAACAACAAACTATCTTCATCACTTCACTATGGTGTCATCTAGCAGTAGCCCGGGCAGCTGGGGCAAAAAAAAATTCTCTTTTCAAGAAATTTGGCGGCCCAACATGTGACCCTCCCAAATAGCAGTGAGCCACAAAGGCTAAGGTTGTAGCTTGTAAAAGCTACATTTAAATGTAAAATTTCCAAGTATGTCATGGTCAGTGTTTTACTGCTGTTATTTTGTTCACTCATTGGGTTGTGTTACCACTGGCCCACTAGCTCATTGTTATATTATTCAAGTGTTCTTCCCTTGCTGGTGTACTTTCACTAGGTACATGGATTCTTCTGCATTCATTGACCAATGCAAATTTGGATATCTGTCCAAGAGACTTTTCGTAATCTGTAACAAAAAATGATTATCTTATGTTATCAAACAATGGACTGTACATACCATTGTACATATGGTATTTAACAAAAATGTAATTTACACTAAGCTAATACCCACAACTGTATCAATCCTTTTGACCAAATCAAATTTTAATTTTCCTGATTGTCATCTACCTTGATAAATTAATACTATTATCATGAGATACCGAGATTTAGGTTAATAAACAGAGATAATTACCTTAAATGATTCAGATGGTAAGATAGTAAAAGATTATTCAATGGCCTTGAATTATCAGATACACAGTAAATTAGTAAGATAATATAATTATCTTAGTATTGTATTTCAATAATTAGCAGATTTCAATAATCTACTACTCTTCCCTTATCCATGTTATTGAGCAGTACCAAATCTCAAATGAAAAGAGGAGCGGTACAATTTGTGTAGACAGTGACTTACACAGTGACTTAAACCAATGTAAGCCTGTAGCACAAGTGCATCAAAAGTACTGTATATGACACACAGAGGGGCTGCAATCTATCATTATAATGGGTCATCAGTTGGAATGGATGAGTCTCGTGCTAAAGTGTATTGAGTCAGACAATATTGCATACCTGGTTGTGTCAGTTTATAACAGCAAATATATTATGGTTCAGAAAGACTCACCTGCAAAATACACAAAATATTACCAATAATGTCATATATATTGTGCCGCAAAGAAAACATATCTTGTGAACAAGTTGTTCAATGATATAGATATAATAATAAAAGTATAATAATATATTTTCCAATACTTGTATAAAGATCCTCGGTGGCCTAGTGGTTACCAAGTTTGGCATCTGATCACAGGCAGTCACCTCTATGGGTTCGAGTCCAACAGGTGGCAATACTGAGGACCTGTCCCAACATGACCCTGGCTGTTGAATGGGACGTAAAACCAAAACTTTGAACTTTGAAGTCTTGTATAAAGTAAAGACCAGTGACAGTACACAAAGTTGAATATTTAAAGTATGTAAAACTATTTCATCAACAGCCTTAAGAAAATACTCAAAAATAATTCAATAAGTCTTGTATCTAGACTATATTTACAAGACAATAAATATATCAGATAACAAGTCCAAATACTAAGCACTTCCATTCCCTATTCAAATAATTTCACTAGTTTGTGAAAGATTTGATCTTTCATTCTCCCCTTCAAGTCAATTTTCAAAGTATTTTCTTGTTTTCGTGGTTAAAATCAATTTTTTTCACTCGCCAAACTAACTTTAAAATATATCACAGCTGAATGAATATCCATCATAAACATCTTGAGAGAGGTAGGCTTTCTTCAGATAATAGAAGGTTCTTGAGATACAAGGGAATATTTACTATAAGAGAGTATTAAATGTTATTTGCAGAGAGTGAAATAGACAGTAGAAGTTTAGGTCACAGAGGTCATATTTTACATATTTAATTGCTTTGTATTCCTAATATTGTTTTTCTTTGCAGCTTGTTTAAGAAAAATGTCCGCTTGAAAGATTTCTTCAAGAACTTTCGAGGCCTCTCAACAGAGGAAGAGATGCGTATGAATGAGACTCTTGCTATGCATGGAGTGATGGTCCTCAGCTCTATAGATGACATGATCTGTGTGATAGATGAGGTGGACAACATCATCAGCCAATGTGAACAACTCAGGGAAGCTCATGCCACATTTCCAGGCTTTGATGACTCATTCTTCTGGGTATGTATAATTTGAGGAATGTCGCTTTCATGACTTCACTGTATCTATCCAGTGTCTTAGACATTCCCATTTATTACAATTAAGAGTAGTCAGGCATTTGAATTGTTGACACTCACGTTAGCTGCCAAAGCCAATACGGAAGCTTCTGAAACATTTGGTTTGTTTGTCCCAAGTATGTGTGTTACAGGGTCACAAATGTATACACCTCGGGCCCAGATCAATAGTTCAGACACAGTGGAATCATATGTTTTTTCTCTAAAATTAATGTTGCGGATGATAAGACAAACTGAAACAATAATTATTGCTGGATAAAGGTAGACGTGTCTTTCTCTTACTTACAGACTAAATTAAACATACAGCTGACTTGATAATGCGAAGCAGATCATCTTGCCAAGTGGGTCAAATATTAAACTTTATCAAGAACAACTTTGTTTCATTGTATAACATCAAAATAGTTGCAAAGGTCGTAAAACTATGTCTTATTTTATTTAAGTACATTGCGATTTATTTATTTCTTTGCTGTAGAGTTTACCTTGAATTGTAACCAATTGGAATTTTAGTCCTAACGAAGGTTGGTATTAAAAAAAAGTGATCAGTCGAAGTTCGCCCAAATATATATAGGTTACTGATTCTATTATGATTAATGTGGTTCTTGTATTTTACTTCAAGCTGATGATATTCCATGTAGCATTCCCTCTTCACTCCTGCTACTGCTAATATTCTGGCCTTGATTTTGGCTCAAGGTGTATTATAAAGAGGAAAAACTTTGCATAATAAACGTTGAGCTGACAGTTGCTGGCTCTGACATTAGCCTACTTCAACGGCAGGTCAGCTGATATGGGGCTCCTTACAAATATAAATCATTCAGCAAGGCTACTACAGCTTCTTCTGTTTGTAATGCTTTAACCTGTGTGGCAATAGTAACAAAACCATGGCCGTTATGTCTTTATGGCAGAATCAAGAGCCCTTTTTATGTGGCACTTTATTAGTTAGGTTCCACAAAACTACTTTGAAGTGAGGATACTTTTCATTTGAGAATGTTGTAATATTGTTCAGTAATTCTTATTTCCTGTACTAGAAGCCTCATTCTGTAAAAGGGGTAGAACAAGGGTCAAATTAGGGGTCTGGACAACTAAACCGTGATAGATCAGTGTTTCTGTTGCACTCTTCTGTTACAGAATTTATTTTAAAATGTTTGTTTGATCATTACTGGTTCAGACTTGAAAACATATATGAAGATCTTCCTCCAAAGCCAGTCACACTATTTATAAATTAAAGAATCCAGATTCGAATTTATAACATATGCATACTTAGGTACTCGCAGGTGGGTTACATTTTTGGTTTGACAAATATTGTTTCAAAAATGTTACAAAGTTAGTTTATTTCAAAGTTACAGTAAACGGTTAGATATATTCCACACATTTCTAACTTGACGAGTAGGCTGGGGTTTTATACCGGGTTTTGTATTTGTTTTCATCTCCCCTCTGATAATGCGTTCGTAGCAAGCAGGTATTTCTGTTGACTATTAAATGACACACCTGTGTAAGACAGATCAGTCCTTTATGAGACATGGTAGACCTCGCAGGAATAACAAATGTTAATTACAGTCACTTTAAGCATGGGCCAAATTAGTTGAAAGCACTATTGACATGCTCTTTATCTCCTCTTTCCCTCTGTGCGTGCCAGACTGTTTATTTCTTTCCAATTATATTTCACCAGGGGACTTGGCAATTTTCAACCAATGACACATTTCGTAAAAAGATGCAATGCAACTTTTGAATTTTAATGGAAATCAATTTGAAAATATTGAACGAGAAACAATATTTAAATGTAGTAAAAATTTACATTCAGGGTTTTAATCTGTGCTTTAAACAGATTTATAGTTAGGGAGCCCTCAAAATAAATAAGTTTTGATTTGAATTTTGATATTTCCGTACAAATAAGATATGCAGTATGGAAAAAACATAAATCTTTGGACTGGACCGAGAGTATCCATTTCTCTCTCAGAGAAAGTCATTGAAGACTAGAATGACAAATGTTATTTTATTATTTCTTAGTTGTAATTATTACAGAGTTCTAATGGGGGTGTTTCATAGGAACTGACTTGTCGTTAGTTAGGATTGCTTGTAGTTTTCCGGCTTGTTGTAGTGGATCGACAAAATATCAAACATGTTTGATATTTCACCAGCCCTCCACCCCATATCCGGTCTGTGGCTTGGCCCACTTGGAAACCTTCCTGTCTTGGATCTCTACAGTTAGTTTCACTTCCTGTCTTGTTGTATACTATTACCATCTTGTCTTGAAGAACTTGCTGTCCTGTCTTGGTTAAGTACCAGGACTCCACCTACAGACAGGCCATCAACACAAACCGACCGTACTTCTCAAACAGCTAACAGGCCCATTATGAAAACATAACCGACCGGACATCATCACTTCCCATCAAGAACGAAGTCTCCCAGTCTTCAACCGTAGTCAGTAACATCTCAGCAGGACAAGCAGGGAACACATACAGACAAACCGTAAATAGAAACTGACAAGGTGGCTAAAGCAACAGACAAGCCAGGAACTGTGTGGGACAAGCCGACTTCATTTTACTGACCCATGGTTTGTCTATTATGAAATTTCTGTCTATATTATAAGGCGAGTCATTTGGAAGCTGGCATGTGACAAATTTCAAGACATTTCAAGAATAGGAGTTTTTTTTTCAAATTATATAGGGCAGTGCTAAGTTTTAGAAGTTGTCTGATTTACATTTTAGGATTTTTTTTACAAAACGCTGCTTATAACGAAAAAAATTGGTCCTAAGAAGGGCAGAAGGGCACTGAGGAGGATAGAGGTCCCCACAGAGACCCAACCAGAATTTGAACTTGGGGACACTGGGGCAGATATACAGTCGAGGAGGTAGGAGATGGAGGCGAGAGAAAGGGAGGAAGGGGCATAGAAACAGAGGAGGGGACCAGGAAGCAGGAGGCCAGGAGACAGGAAACACTCAGCAGAGGAGGGAGTGCAAGAAAAGAGTGCAAGGACAGACAGAAGTGACACAAAAACAGAGGTTAGAGGTGAAGTGGACACATAGCAGTCATCACACTCACAATACAAGAAGGGGCACATGACCAACATGTACCTGACAGACTCAGATGAGGAGGCTGTTGTGTACTTTGTGAAGGACCACGAGGAGTTGTAAGACAAGACTAATGGAAATTTTGAGGACAAACCAAGGAAGGAGTGTCTCAGGGAGAGGCTTGCCAACAATCACAACCTGTCTGTCGAGGTGTGCAAGACCTGGTTTGAGTCACAAAGGACATGTTACCACAAGCTGATGCAATCGAATTCTGGACAGGCCCCAAAAGAGATGGCAGAATGTCAGAACTGGATACAGGATAAATTTGGCTTCCTGAAGTCCCACTTCAGGGACTATCATCAGCCTTCAAGTCACAGGCCCAAGGAGCCAGTGCATAATCTGCTTCAATACAGGACATCTCCAGAGCTTCATCCGACACGGACAGTATGGAGATCAGCATATGGACAACAGACACCACATTACAGCCTCACAAGTCACCAGCCCCAGGGGGGAAACAAGGAGACAACACGTACAGCCTTCTGCAACTACCTTGCGTTGGAGGTCGAGGGATTAGAACAGAAAGACTTTTAGACAGTCAGAAACGAGGCTGTGAAGCTTCACAAAGCTCAAGTGCATCTTCAACATTTGTGCCACAGACATTTCAACAACCATGCCAACCAGCACCTTAGATGCTTGCAAGTCAGACCATCCAACCCGCTTAGTAGAGCCAGGTGGCAACCAAAGGGCAGCAGCAGCAATTTGAAGGACAGCCGACTTCCTTCCTAGTCACTGACGACCAACAGGCTGGACCTTCAAGACCACTTACCTTCACATTGACTGCGATGAAGTACTTAAACCCTCCATCAATTGCCTCTGCAACAGGTTATCAGGACTCTCAGGCTTCTTTGGGAATCTTAAATCTGTGATGAGCTACCAACAGCACCACCCACCTTTCATCCAACCTCCATCGCAGCACAGTAGGGACATTATCAGCCACCAGCACATCCTCAGTCTCCTCCACAGTCAGCTGACGCCAAACAGCAGCAGCAGCAGCAGAACCTTTGCAGCAGAAGCTTTCACATTTGGGGAAAGTATTTTGACTTTTGGATTTGACCTTTTGAGCTTTAACCCTAGAAACGTTCAGTTTCCCATAAGATTTGGATGATTTTGAAAATTTGCAAAGAAATAATTTTGAAAAAATAAACAGAAATAAGTTTGACAAATTTTGACATTTAATAGAGGTCATCTTTACATAACTTGGGTTGAAGGCTTCCAACAGACTTTTGTGAAGGTTTGAAACAGTTTTGAAACTTGATGGAAATGGATTGGATTTGGTTTGGAAATTGGTTAGAAATTTGAGCAACAACAGCTTAAATAAAAGTTCTTGGAATAATTGGGTGGTCCTGAAAAGGACCGATAAATGACAGCTTCTGCCTCCAGGGTTTTTGGTTGATACATCTCATATCCTGTCTTCCTGCCCTGGCAGTGCCCCCAAATGATTAAAGTAGTCTTTCAGTAGTTCTCATTGATGTTTAGCTTCCCTCGTAGGATTCCTGTAGTTTTCATTAGGCAAATACACCACCTGGTCATTTTGGAGGGCCGTTGCATCATTTGCTGGGGTTGGTGCCCTGTCTGCTCCATCCTGGTGTGTCCTCATCATGTTGTGCCATACCACACATAAAAAAACAATGTCTCTGACAACCCTTGGCCTTTGCTCCATGGTGTCTAGTAACACCCTGAACTGGCTCACTAAGATTTCAAAGCCATTCTCAACCACCCTCCTGCCTCTGGAGATCCTGTAGTTGGCTATTATTTCTTCCCTTATGAGATGTCTTCTGCTGTAGGGTTTCCCCATCTATGGCATCAAGGCAAAGGCATCATCACCCATCAGGAAGTAGTGCAAATCTGGCCTCCCTCCCCCAGTGGTTCAGGTGCCAGAAGCCCTAAGCTGCCATCCTCTATCTTCTCCCTCAAATCGCTTCTGTTAAAAATCTATGCATCTGATGAAAAACCACTTGACCCAGAATTTACCCAGGGGAATCTGTATTCTGTGTCGATCAGGGCTAGGAGCACCAGGGAAAAGAAGCCTTTGTAGTTATAATGGTCACTGCCTGATTTCTTTGGTTTCTTCATGGTGATTTGCTTCCCATCTAGTGCCCCTACAGCGTGGGGGACATTCCATATGGTTCTGAACTTCTCCTCCACCCTTTTCCACTCATCAGGGCTATTAGGGCAGCACAAATATTCATCCTGAAATTCAGGATGGCTCAGCAGACCTGGGGACAAATTTGCAGAAGTTGGTGCGGCCAACCAACTAGTGACATTGCAAAGTGTAGGTCTCTCCAGTGGCCAGGTGTCTCAGCGTTATTGTCAGTTTCAGTCCAACTTCTAATGGCTTCCTGAAATTGGTGACTGACTTCTTAATGAGGGGTATATGCATTCGTCGATGAGGTCAAAAAGGCAAGTGATATCTTGACAAAATTCTGGTATCCTGGGATGTCAATGTGTATCAAGTCGGGCAGGTGGTTTCTGTAGCATCCTTTTCCTTGTCTTTGAAGTATCCATGGCATGACTCAGGGGTTTGTTGGTTTTCTTCTTCTCCTGGGGTTGGCTGGGGCTGTGGTGGTGGCTGTATGGCAGGTGCTGGTCCTGGGTTCAGATCTTTCCCTTTGCCAATCATGATGAAAATCAAAATATTAAACTCAATAAAACCAAAAGTACCCTAAGGTTTTGTTCAAAGTCTCTCTGATGTGTAGCTGGCATCTTTGCAGTGACAAATTATGTTTTGTGACAGCCAGAAGGGGTTTATATAGTGTTGGTTTGATCCCTACTCTGGATCTCGACTCCAAGATTTAATCACTCCAGTTGCTCAGAAAATACTCTAGTCCTGTCGGTTTATCACTGCAGCTTTTGGGGCTTGCTACGGCTTGACTGTTAAGGGTTTACAGCTCGTCCTGTCACGTCTTGTCATGAAGAAAATCATCCCGACCCCAAGTCTATGTGCTACGTCCTGTCGGGGAGATGTAACCAACCTAACATTTTTGTGCGCTCTTTTATGTTTTTTATCCCCAATTCCATTACTTTTGCAACCAACCCTAGAGTTGTAGAGTCGGTTATAGGATCGGTTCCATATTTTGGTAGGACATCTTTGTAGGACCATTTTTTGTTTGTTTTTAATGTTTAAATACACATCAAAATTTTTGCGAGTTGTGCAGAACTATATGTGCTAGAAGGGTAAAGGCAGTGTGCAGTGAATATTTGGAGAGGCTTGTTCTTCAATCTTTACTACCCAGATGCAAAGGATCCATAATTACACGGTCGTCAAAGTGAAAGTACATATGTACAGATATTAACGCAAGGAAAGGTGTAAATGTGTCAGTAATATGTAACTAAAGGGTGTAAAACTGATACTTTAGTTACTGGTAAGATGGTATGTGTATAGCTGTCAGTTTAATGAAATGAACATATTCAATGAAATGATAAAATGATCATTTGTTGAAAGGTGTGTAAAGCTTTGACTTCACTACCTTTATAAATAGCATAATTTTTCACAGGTATGTGGATGCTAGTTAAATTCCTAAAATCACTGATATTAATTTGATGACATTCACATCGAAGGAATATGGGGGGGGGGGGGTTATAAAAATTGGTCCTTGACATAATGGGGCAAACTGCGTTGAAAAATGTTGAAGCTAGAATATTAGTCTGTATGAAACCAAATTTTACATAGGAAGCCAGTATAAACACAGAAAGTTTGACCCCATTTGGTCCCCGTACTTCATGTACTCTCTGATTACTTTAAGCGTTCTTATTAAAATTTATATGTCTGACAGTCTGTTTTCTGGTGCTAGGCAACATAACCGAGTTTTGGTGTGTGTTTTTTAGCTTTTGCCACGATGCAAATGTCAATAAAATTTCGTTTATTCTTGGTTTTTCAGATCATTACCTTTTTGAAATTTTCTGGTCAGTATTCATTCTTATTTCCATCTTGATGATAGGACCATTACTGGAGAGATTTCTGTTTTACTTTTACCAATATTAATGTTATGTTCTCCGAGGCCTGTCATCAAACGGATACCCCTCCCCTCAAGTTATACTCCAAGAAACAAAGCTATTCTCACTTCAGGGGTGTGGTTTGTTGACACATGCAACATTTGCGTATGTAATATCTGCCACTGAAACATATCTATCTTATGATGAAGAGCCAAAGTTTTTATACATTATGCTTTTTGGAACATTTGAATAGGTTTGTTTCACTGGTAAAGCTGTGTGTGCCAGTTTTCAAATCCATTGCAAAGGGTACTTGCATAACATTGAAATCTTACCTTACATTCACACACTTCATCTGTGATTGTCCAATCTTTCCTCAGTCCCCAACCCCCCAAGACAGACAAACAACTGCGGGTACCATTTTATTAATATGTAAGAAGTTACTACAGAAATTTGTAAATACAATACTAATACTATTTACACGTCAACTAAAAATACGTATATAAAAAACCTTGTTATAAATATACCATAATAATGATGGTTAAAATACTGATGTGGGCTGCACAGAGAAATTACTATGACAAGACAGCCCTGAGTTGATGATAAAGTTTGATAAATACTGATGTGGGCTGCACAGAGAAATTACTACAACAAGACAGCCCTGAATTGATGATAAAGTTTGATAGATCAACCTGAAAGTTGACTTGACTTACTGACCCCTGAGGTGACCTTGAACCCCAGCTGAAGGGGAGGCTTTGAGATTAGTTAAGAGGGACATATCTATAACCAAAGAGGTGATGCATAGCAAATTTAGACTGAGGTCACAATAAGGTCAAAGCAAAGCCCCCTAGACTGCTGAAGAGGAAGGGACCCCCACAGTTTTCTTTTTTTTTTATTTGTCTTTTTTATTTTCATACAAAGGGTACAAAGAATGTAACATTTTTAACAGAAACACAATGTTCATATACTTTCTATTTTTTAACAACAACACAAAATTAATAAAGAGAAGTGGAAAAAGTTTCAGCAAGTTACAGGAAAAAAAATGTTTACATTAAAAGCACTAATAGTTGAAAGAATGTGAATGAATTTGTAACATGTTTACCAAAAAACTGACATAATATAACATAGGAAAACACCCTCAAACCCAAGACCAGAGGTAGGATCTTATAAAGCATTTATAGTAGAAGCCAAGGTTACAGCTAAACTCTCCCCTGATGAGTGTCGGATTGGATGTACCATGTCGTTTAATCTCCTGGATGGGAATGTGAGACTTATAGGCAAACATAGCCCCCGACCTTCTAAAATCATGGAATGTGTGGAAAGTTGGGTTCAAGCCCAGGGCCTGATTAATACTCTTTAACGTTTTACGCACTGTAGAGTCAGTCAATGTGATGTAACCATGTGTAGTACTGATTTGAAAGAGTGATGAATTTGAGGACATAGGGTAAGTCTTGAATAGAGCTTTTAAAGCTACATAGGGACAACTACGCTTGTCATGAAGCCTTGGGGGTGTTACACATTGGACTCGATCTCGAGTCTGCATAGTTTTGGTCCACTTTAACAGGACTTTCACAAAGTGTTTTGTAAAGAATATGTCATGCCTAGTTAGATGTCTAGTCTCATCAAAGCTTAAGATCGCATGGGGAGCCAAATTTGACAGTCTGAAAAAGCCAAAGAAGGCCACTAGAAATACAGCTCTGTACACTAAACCTGATGAGAAATCTTTACACGCAGATGAGATCAGGGCCAATCTGTCTAGAGATATAATGTGAGACTTCACTGATAATGGCCTGATTATTCTGAGGGCTTTCAGGAAATATTTTAGCTTTGGATGATCAAACACCTCAAAAGACAACTCATGTAAGACAAAATGGGCCTTTATGGCTGACACATAATTCTCAACCATTGAAGTTGAGCAACCATTCATGACTAAACATTCTAAGAAAGATAAGACTACTTGTATATCAACTTTTGCCAGGACACATTTAATATAAATACAGAAGGCTACAAAAGTTCTGAACATGGTGAGGTAGGCCCCTCGCATCTTGGGACGGAAGGCCTCATGTAATGTTGATGTAGCTTTCGCAGAAAGTGACGTCATTGCTTCAATATCTACAACACAAAGTGTAGCATCCCTCAGTATCAATATAAAATAGCAGGCAGGGCCTGCCTACAGCCCTTGCACACCCACATGTTCATACATAATACACAATACACAATGTAACTAAAATTACAACTCTGGATCTAACTCCAGCAATTCATGGGATACCTGGAGCCACACTGGGTGCAGCACATGCAAACCCAGCAGCTACCACTGATGTACAGTGCCCTGCCATCTGGACAATGCATCTGCCACCTTGTTGTTGACACCCCTAATGTGGGTGTATTGCAAATCTATGTCTGATGTTGCGGCGACGTATCACACGTTGCGCGCGCATGCGCCCAAGTAAGGATCTCTGGTCCTACCAGATTTGAGAATGCTCACGACGGCAGCATTATCACAATGTATCAACACTTTCTTTGACGCCCACTGCTGATGGAAAAGCCTTACTGCCACAAGTATATTGACCATCTCTAAGTGGACAATGGTCCAATCTCTGTAGCCCATGGGAATAGAGAGATGGTAAATGAAATTTCCAGAACGACCCCCCCAGGCCTGTTAGGCAAGCGTCCAACTCCAGGGAGACGTCAATGGGTCTGTGATCATATAGTGACACCCCATTATAGACAGGCAAGAATTTTGCGAACCACTTAAGATCCCTTTTGAAATCTGGGGTGAGCGTCACTTTCTGACGGGTATGGGCAAATCTGAGTAGGTCAAGCATTCTATTTAGAAAAATACGCGCAGGCTTGACGCACTTGTGTATGTACAGTAAGAGACCCAATATGGATTGTAGGTCATGCTTAGACGCCACGTCATGCGAAAGCCATTGACACACGGTTGACGTGACGTCACGCAATTTATCAGGTGGTATAGAGATTGTTCCTTTAACTGTGTCAATGAGCACGCCCAGACAGGTGACTTGCATCGAAGGGGGAACCAACTTCTGGCTTATGGTTAAGCCAAGGTCACCCATGAGGTCAATGAGAGCAGAAAATGACGCTGACGCAACGCTCGGAACGCCGACGCCGATGTAATCGTCAATAATGTCCTATCCTTTTTGACACATGACGTACCTGACGCCGTCACTGAGGCGTTGAAAGATCTGGCTCCCGTGACGTGTCCCGAACGGAACACACGTGTCGACGTAACGCCCATGCCAATCCAGCCCCAACAGGTCATAATCACTTGGATCTACCTTGACGTGACGAAACGCACGCGAAACGTCAATCTTGTACAACAGGGCACCACGACCCAGCTTCTTAAGCTCATCAGCGATATGATCCACTGTAGGGAAGGTAAGGCAAAATTTGCTGTCAAGATACGAATCCTTGTCAATACCAGCATTGACAGAAGCCCCTAGGGGCCATCTCAAGTCAATTATAACTCGACGCCTGTCAGAATTGGGCTTTGCCCGTGTCATGAATGGTGAAGAGTGACTGAAGGGAATAGGAGGTTCACTAAAAGGTCCCAGGAGAGCACCAAACTCAAGCTCCTCTGCTATGTAAGCGTCTACATCCCCAGGGAACTCTAGGGCAGACTTATGATTACCCTTGTCACACTTAAGGTCGCATTTTCTGTTAAAGTCAAGAGGAAAACCGAATTCCACCAGTTGACACAACTGTTGGTCCCAATAAACCTTTGAGACTGTCTTTCCAAGCTTGAACATTAAGTTGTGATTTGATTGGAACTCTAGCTTTGATGAAATTGGGAACACCAGTGGCTCTAACAAGACCATGCACATCCCAGGGGGAACCCCCCTCCCATTCAATGATTTCCATAGTCTGTGGCATCAATTGTTCATCAATTGGAATGTAACCGAAATCAAAACTTGACTGGGAACGCCATTTTTATGTATTTCAGTGTTAACATGCAGATTACCCACCCCCACCTTCCTAAATTGGGCAGCGTGGAGTATTGAACTTGCAAATTTGTCATCAACACCATTGACATTATAAATCAGGACTTTCCCCGAATCAATGCCATTGTCTATGGCAGCAGTCGCACTTATTGGATTCGCTGATTCCGGATCCGAGTCATTTCGGGTATAGTCGGGGGAATGAGGCAGGGATATGACCTTAGCAGTGTCGGCCTGATCACATCGACGCCCCCCACCAGTGGCAGCCACTGGGCTCACACTTTCATCACAACCCCCCACACTTGGGTCTTTTTCAAGAACCGACTGTGCTTTTTACTGTGACATTTTTTAATGCCTGACTCACAATTATGACTAATAACATTAGCAGAATTGGCACTGGCCCAAATAGTTCTGCTATTGACATTTTGACATTTGACATTATTACTTGCAGGCTTTCTAGCCAACAAAGCATCTACTTGACTACGGACTACCCTAGAGTTATACACAAATCTGACTCTGTAGTTTTACTACTATCATTTGCTGTGAACATTTTACCTGTAGAGGTTTCACATTTCTGGCCATGTGAAGCATTGCTTCCCATTGTGACTTGACTCACCCTACTGGATTCACATAAGTTACGTGACACACCACCAGCAGCAGTGCTGTACTTGACCAACTCAGCCTGACACTGTAAACCAGTCAAAGCAGGATTCGAAACACTGGCTTCACATAGGTAACGTGAATCAAAAGTCTTCAATTAGTTGTCTGAGCTAAACTACCTGTACATCGCTTAGCATGGCCAGTATCCCTATAGCCCTGTATAGCTACATTTACATCATTTTTACTACAGCTGCTCCACCCTAATGATGGGCAGCTGTCTGCTGGTTTTTTTACTTGCTGCTGCTTTGTGATGCAGTTTTTCTCGGGATGGGTAAGTTGCTTGCCAAGCTTCAAACAGTAGGCACAAATATGCCTGTGAAGTCTGCCATTTGTCTCATGGTCTTTTGCAAAGGTACATGTGTTGCTCTGATAATTTTTACAGAACCAAGGCTTTTTATTGGTGTCTTGTTTACCCCAATTTGGCCTATCAGCGACGTGTTTCTGGGCATGAGCCTTGCGAATGCGATAAATTCGATCACCATCCTCCCACTGAACTGTGCCCCTTTCCATTTCGCACATTAATACGGCATGTGCCGCTTTTGCCCCCTGCCAGGTGAAATCCGTGGCATCTTCCATAAGGTCAGCCAAATATGACACCATTATGTCTTTTCTATCCCTACTAGTTTCTTCAAGAATGTTTCTACAAAAGCCCTGGACCCACTGGGTCAGGGACAACTGATCCTAGTTTACACGTTGACATGTGACCCCCCCAGAATAGCCTCATGAGGCCAATGCACCTTATGTTTTACTTGCACTTCAATAGTACCACCCCTCATAGATTTAAACTTTTCTTTACCTTGACAATGCGAACTGTGGTTCAACTCCCTTAACCTTTTATCAACCCTTTTCTGTAACAATTGTGATTTTAACACTTCTAATGAGGGACAATCACTTTCCTCTGAGGACAAATCATTTACAATTGGGGTTTTCTTCTGTTTTTACTGGGTTTAACTTTTTGCAAAAAACTGTCACTACTTAACTCAGGAGACTTTGGTCTGCTGTGCCAGGTGTTGTCGCCCGCTGCTCCTCCACGTGGTCCAGCCACTCTGTCATCCACTGTAGCTGTTGAAGGATCTCCAACTGCAGCTGTCCGTCCCCAGAAGCTCCCTGTGCAGTCTGGGTGGCAGAACTCTGTCCTGCAACGGCAGCATCACTTAAGAGTTCATTGTCCCTTTCAACTTGGTGGTGCTTCTTCTGCAGCTTACACATTTTGCCTGTAGGAGGCAAATACCTCACCTTACAAGTCTTGCACAGTTGCTTGTGATCAGGCATTGTACTTCAATATTTGATGTGAGTTAATAAGTCACTGTTTCTGGAATGTAATACACAAAGGCACAAGGCCCTAAGATTTAGCAAAAATTACACGGCCAACAGAGGCAATAATGCACAAGGAATATAGGTTAGACCGTCCCTCTCTCTCTTGGTCAGTAAGCCTGAGGTTGTCGTGAAGACTACAGAATCTTATGTAATCCAAGTTCAGCCAGTTCAACACATATTGACTCCAGTTCCACGCTGTGCTTTGATAAAAAACTTGTTACATGATAAATGACCGTCTTGTTTATATTATTTACAGATTAAAACTTTAAAATGATCAGATAAAAAACATAAAATAAAAATAGTAAAAGTCCAAGAAAAAGTTTTTCATGTTTCTCCTTCAAGAGTCAAATTTAAACTGAAGTTCAATGCCAGGAAAAGAACTAAGGTGAGGAACCCCACCAATGAATTCAAATTGTTTACAGGTTGCCACGTCACTGAGCAAAACTTCTTGGAAGCCAGGATGCAAACAGTCAGACTGTACCCAAACCTGGTACTTAGGTGGGATATAATTTACTAAGCCGACCAAGCCTTGGGGGGGGGGGGGGGGGGGGGACTGACCCCCGGGTCGCCTAAACAACCCAAGAGATACTCTCCCAATAAATGAATTTCCGTAGTTTATCCTAGTCATGGGATAAGTTTAAATTATGAACCAATTAATTACATTCAGTCCGCATAATGCTCTAGCTAAGAGTTTAGACATATTCTAGATCCATTTCTCTGGATATTTGTCTTTTATTTGAAAGATGTCAGCTTAATATTACATATTGTTAAGAAGTGTGATTTATATCGTCATTATTTCAAGTCAATTTTCTATTTATGGGTTTTAGTTGGTGTTTTGCTTGTTACATGTGACATTAACCACACCAACCTGTTGTTTCAGAAGTGATGATTTTATTACATAATATATGACACCACCATGAAATAATGTTTGTGAGTGTAAATTTATTTAAATTTAATATAGAGTATTATATTCACATGCCATATGAAGACATTTAACCTTTTTAAAAACTAAAATAGTAGTTTTGTCTCAATTATACCGTAAATTCTAAATCTATAGGCCAGTCAGCGATGAACCATCAGTGAAATTTTACAGCTGATAGCTGTGGTGTTATAGGTAAACATTCAGTCAGTCTTAGGCAGACTTTATGTATATGTTACAGTGAATATGTGTTCAGTGAACACACGTATTCCCTAAAACGGTCAGGGAATATGCACATTCCCTAAAAATTCAGAGAATATGCATATTCCCTGGTTTTGTCAAGCAGTTGCTTCACACATTCACTAAACTAAAATCAGTGAATATGTGTAATGGATCAACTTTAAAGTTTTACACTAGAAATAAGCTAGAAAATTCACATATAAATTTAACAATTTAATGCCTCACTTCTCAATATATGTTACTTTTATGTAAGTTTTTAACTAATATTTGACCAATATTTTTGACAGAAGACAATTTAGTTGCAACTGAATGGCTCCCTGTAAAATTAAAATTATAGTAAATGTGGAAATATTTCTTTAATCTTAAGTATTAAAGATCAAAGAGCTGAGTAAAGACAAATCACAATGAATTTGAATTTAATTGGATTAACTGAGAATATACAATTAATAAATAAAGACTTGAGAGAAAATTACTATGACAAGCTGATATCTAGTAAATTTTATGCAGATTGTTTAATAAATAAAATATGTAATATTTCCAGAAATTCTTGCCAGAAATATATTTAAATTTGAAACTAAATTTCATTTATTTGTTTACATTGGCTCTATATTTAATTATTGCATGCTTTTAAATTAAAGCTAAAATATTAGGTAGTTTAATATCGTTTTTATGTTATTAATCATTTATCCAATATTTTTCATACTGGACACATTTTAGATCTTAATAACAGAGGAGTGTAGTATAATTGATACTCAAGCTGAAGACAGTTTTAAAGGAGAACTATTTAACAAATATAAAAAAAACTAACAAGAATTTTATTCTGAAGGATAAGTACATAGTTTAAGTTAGTTCAAAAGGCTAATAGCCAACAAACTTAATGTAGCATGTATACTACCTTTGGGCAAATACCTTTGGGACGTATTTTTATGTTTTCAATTATGGTACAGTGAAAGTTATGCTATGCGGGTGTTCCACCACACGACTAAGCTTCCCGATTAAGGTTTTTTTGTAGTCGGTTTCAAATATTTGCTTAGTCCCAGGCGTTCGGTATGGATCGGTAGTTGTCGGTTGGGGCCGTGAGAAATATCAAACATGTTTGATATTTCTCACGATCCAAACCGATTCTCATTTCCTGCCGTCAACAAAATGTCCAGTCCCAGGCTTCCTCAGGCCTCCTCAGACCCAAATGTACACAGTCCTATGTTGTCCCAGGCCTCCTGCGACCCTTAGTCCCAGGCGTCCATAGCTTAGTCTCAGGAAGCCTGTTTGTCAGTCCCCGACTCATAACAGATCTTTGAAGTTTCTGAGGAAGCTTGCGAAGAAGATGAGAGGTGTGAGGAAGACTCAGAGTGCCACTCAGCAGCCAAGAGGGCCAGGGTTTGTGCTACATTGACTGATAGCCAAGAAAATGCCATTGTTGAGTTTGTGAAGGAGCACCCAGAGCTGTACGACAAGGAGCATAGACGTTTCCACGACAGACAGAGGAAGGAGGCTCTCTGGGCAGAAATCTCTGCAGAACTGAAGCTCCAGCCCTTTGATGTCAGAAGGTGGTTTGAGTTACAGAGAACTCGCTATGGAAAGCTCGCCAAGCTACAGTCTGGCCAAGCCCCAAGGGAGATGACCAAGAGACAGTCCTGGGTCTACCAGCAGATGGGTTTCCTTAAGACCCATCTCAGACGCAAGTGGGCCAACAGAAGTTCTGCGTTCGAGGCCAGTCCCAACACCAGCAGGCATGAAGAATCGCGTAGATCTACTACTGATACAGAACATCTCGAGTCCAGTGTCCTGAGGGAGAGTGCAAGTCAACCAATTATTACATCTACACCAGTTTCCACAGATTCAAAGATACTTGAGCACTTCGACCAGATGAGGACACTGTTCTCAGGTTTCCTGCAGCAGAAGTCAGACAGGCAGCCCTTCTTTGACTACGTGGCATCAGAGGCTGAAAAGATGACCCAAGAGGAGTTTGAGGACCTCAAGGGCAGGATTTTTAGAGACATTGAAGAAGTAAAGAACACTCAGATACGTCAAGTTCCACCCAAGAGATCGGCCACTATTACCACAGAGTCACAGAGGGTCGGGATACTGCTAACAACCACTCCACAGGCGTCTAGTTCCATCCAGGCTGAAGTAGGCAGCAGTTCCAGCAGTTATGTCTACTATACACCCAGCCCCATTGGCTTTGGAAACCCTCCATCAGTGCTGACATTACAGGACGAGGGCAGCAGACACAACTTAAGTGGAATACTAAGCCAGCTACCAGATCTAACAAAACAGATCACTGAGCAGCCTCAGCAGCAGCAGCAGCAACAGCAGCAGCAGCTCTACACCATCACCACCACAGCACCGCCTCAACAGCAGCAGCCTCCTCAGTAGCCAGCCAGTCTGGGTGGGTCTCGTACCCCCCATAGGCCCTTTTCAGGGCCGCCCAAATCTTCCAAAAACAATTATTTAGCTGCAAGTTGTTCAAATTCCCCTCCCAAAACATAACAGTTTAGTACAAATACTTATCACAAAACAAAACAAAAAAAGGCCCAACACCCACACCACCCCAAACATGAAACAAATAACCCATGGTAATACACATAACAACAGAAGGCCACATAGAAAAAAATAGATAAATAAACTCCCAATATGGCCAATAATCTGCCCATTTGTAGTTTAAAATCCATGGGATAGCTTTAAATCTGTAATGAAACAGTCCAACACTGACACCATCCCTAGAGATAAAAGAAATTATGTTATGACATGGCCACAAACCAACAAACAGACAAACCCAATAGCAAACATAACCTCCAACCAACAAACTGACAAACGAATTTGCAAACATAACTCCCCACAACAAACAGACAGATAAACCATACTGTAAACAGAACCACATGGGTGGTTATTTTTTGTAAATTTCCCTGAAGTGGAATAAAAAAATTTTATTTTGAGATTTGCAATAAAGGAAAAACTTTCAGTTACATTCCCAACCCCCCACAAAGACCAGCAATGGGATTATATATTTTATTAGATTCATATTACATTCAACAAATATATGTTACTACTAAAAGTATTTGTATGGCTACATCATAATGTACTCTTATATACAATAAACTGGACAACATGAATATTTGAGCAACCGTTAATAATAACAAAATAGTTAAACTAAAAGATAAAATTAGGTCACCAGGTGCAAGACTATTCAAATCACAGCTACAGCAAGCCAAGCAGACCAGATGAAGAATATAAACTAAAAGGTCAAATTCAAAATTGCGAAGGTCATAATGATTAATGCTAAGGAAAACAAAGATGTAAATAACATCTTGGCTCACCAGGTCCAGCAAAATCACAAGCATATCCCAACAACGGCCTAAGGCCAAACCAGGCTAAATCCGAGTGATCCAAGACAATGTTTTAAAGTCAAAGGTAAAATATTAGGGCCCAAGGTCATATAAATAACAGGGAGCCCCAAGATACTAATCAGATCAAATCACAAAGCACAAGCTGTGCCCAATGTAACCGGAAGTAAATGGTTTAGCAAGCAATCAGAAATATAACAACATATGCATCAATACATATGTACATATGGACCCAACCCCCTATAAGAAGAAGTGTACCATAGTATATATAATAAAATGGCTTGTAAATGTGACAAAACAATGGTACACACTGGTAACAGGAGAAAGGCAATCCCCAGGCACCCAGTAGATAAGTAGTCAAATAGAAAGGTGGGTACGAAATGAAGAAGCAACAGGGGAGGCGCCAGAGGGAGGCACTTGAATATATCTCCAGACACAGGAGGATGACCAAGTCCCCTGTGCCTGGATATCTTGAAGGGAAACCCCAAAGCCCAAGTGGCCCCACTGCGCCTGAAGTCATGAAATTAGTTTCTGAAAGAAAAAAGCTCTGAGACTAAATCCGAACCCCAAACTTAGATCCAGATACAGCTGATCCCTGTGTGTGAGTCCCAGAAGGTCAATATCTCCAGGGTCAATGCGAATATGTCGAAAAGCTCAACTGATATCGACTTTAAAGATCCTAGCTGCAGGTCCAGTCGTAATAACTTGTTGAATTATAGTATCGACAGAGGGATAATGCATTTTAAAATCCGTTCCTAGATAAGAATCCTTAAGGACCCCATCATTCACTGAAGCACCCTTAGGCCAACTTAAATCTATAATAGTGCGCCTAGTGTCAGATCCAGCCTTCTCCCTGGTCATAAAGGGAGATATATGTATTTTAAAAGCCATTTCTGTGAGAGGCCCAATTATGGCTTGATAAGACAACTCTTCTTGTATATATTGGTCCACATGCTCTATAAACTGGATAGCAGAGGGATGATTGTGAGCAGTACTATTGAGATCCAGATTCCTGTCAAATGATAAGGGGAAACCGAATTCAATCAAATCTGGAAGGTGTTGATCAAAATAATCCACCAAGTACTCCCTCCACTTATGTGCTTTCAAACTACTCTGAACAGGAATCCTTCTACCCAAAAAAATTGGCTTGCCACTGGCTTTAATAAGATTATGAGCTTCAAAAACATTTGGAATATTTTGCCATTGAATATCCGGACCTGAGTAAGTAATTATTGGGCTAAGAGGTACACAACTAAACTTGAGACCTATTTGTTGTTTACATTTTTCAAAATCAGTACACCAGACCAGCAGTAAGTCCATAGTATTCACCTGGCTAGCATATGACTTAGTAAAAACCTTCTGTCATCCGAACATACAGACCTCTGAAAGTCCTGGCTGTCAAACAATTGGTTTTGAAGGGAAATTGGTGAGTGTATATCCAAATTCACATCCGAATTTACATCCGAATTTGTTGCCAATACTTCAAAACTATTGGAAAGGGGTATTTCACTGAAATTGGTCGATTTTTGGCCAACAGTAGGGCTAACCAGTGTTAGCTATTATGCGAACTATCAAGAGTATACAAAGTTTCAACTTTACCATTGTCTTGATTGCGTCCATAATCCTGCAATACAATCCTATCTGCACTACAAGCTGGATCCAGTTTAACATCAGACAAACAAACCTGTTTACAAGTTTTGTACAACACAGCAGCTTTGCTACCACCAAAGTGTTGTGTTTTCTTCGAATACTGACCACAAACAGATGAAGTACTGTTTACCAGATAACTATTTTCAGTACTGCCACACCACTTGCCACTTTTGTGAAAGGGGCTGTCACAATGAGAAGACAAAACTTGTGCATACGACCTCTGGTCTTGTCTATTACAGAAAGCAATAGCCCTTCTGAAAGCCAACTTCAAACTACCTGGTGATGAAAAAAGGACCAGGATCTGGATGTTTTCCCCAATTCAAATTAACAAAAGTTCTGGAAGGATGGGCATGTCTAGACCTCAACATGCCCATCTTCACTTGTTTTTTGTCCGATTTTGAGACTTCCTACATTCAGACTGTGGGTGTGGAAACGGTATTCCATCTTTTGACCAACAAAACAAGCATATATGCCTATATAAGACCCTTTGGTTTCATGAGTGGCCTTCTGTCCGCAAGAGTTTTTGTTATAGTACACACAAGGAGTACTTTTACCACTATTCTGACCTTTATCTGATCGAGTTGTAGCATTACGAGTAGCTACATGTCTCTGCGCATGGGCCCTTCTGACCCTGTCAATCTTATCTGTGTCCGACCACCTGCCAATTTCACCCTGTTCCATCCGGCATAACAGGACCGCATGGCTGGCCTTCGCAGAGGACCAAGAAAAATCTGTAGCATCTTCCGATAAATTAATACAATAATCTAGCATGTGTTCTCTACTTTTACTATCAGATTCATCCTTGATACTTCTGCAGAAGCCAACCATCCATTGGATGGGAGACAGTTGATTATATGAAATCCAGTCTTTGGTCTGACCCAGCAGAACATATTCATGAGGCCACTTTACTCTTTTTGAAATGAACACGTCCACAGAACAACCTCTCTGAGACTTTATCTTATCCGTACCTGCTTTTGCCTTATCCGCCAGATGCAGTAGTCTAGCCTGGACTTCCTTTTGTATATAAGCTTCTTGTCTAAGCTTATCAGGGGTTGAGATCTGATTGCTTGCCAAACCTACACTAGTCTCCCCTTGCCGGTGACTTGGACCAGACTGTGTGACAGCCGCTTTAGAACGCTTGACCCTACTTGAACTTTTAATATGCTTTGCATCACTGGGTTTTTTATAATGTCTAGATCTTGTACTCCCTTCAATGACAGCCAAACAGTCCCCTAAACTACCAAGCTGTTGCAAAATTTTCCTGTTAATATCATTTTGGGAAACAGAGTCATTGGAAGTACCTTGATTTGCAGGTCCCTGTTCACGCCCAGGGAAAGTCTCAGCATCACTATAAACCGGATCCGACAAATTTTGGTCTGAATGATTAATTAACTCAGAAACATTAATGTCCTCATCACTACTGCCTTGCTACCAATTATCGCCGGCTACCAATTATCGCCAGCAGAAAATAAAACATTCATATTTCAGTAATGGTCACATATTTTGAAAGCTTTCTGTTGTGTATCTGTTCCATTCACTTTGGAAATAGTTGTACCTTATTTGCGAGACTTGGGATGCTACTTTTGGTGAAGTTATATCTATTTGAATTCTGTCTGGCGATAATTGGTACCCAGCGATAATTGGTAGCAAGGCAGTAGCAAGCTGGAGCTGTATAGGAATGCTGCATTCTTTCTTCTTTGACCTCAAATTGTATCCTTTATCTTCCATAGTAATAAATAGTAAAAACTAAAACAACTAAAATAGCAAACTAAAATGAAATTTTTTTCAGAGGTCTGTTCTGTTGCATGTTCAATGACAAAATGGCAGAGGTGATTCACTGGAGGTAAGGACAGGACCCTGCAACCAATCAAATTAAAGGTCAACAATTATGTCACCTACAAAAAGTTAAAAGATCTGAACAAATAATTTTTTTAAGGTGGGAGGCAGGAATGAGAGCTTGCACACCCACATGTGCAATCACACAGTTATTTCTCCAGAATAAAAACCAAATGTGAAACTAGGGTGTAGATTTCCAAATATATGCAATATTTATTCCATTTACCAAGTTATGTTTGGCATGGGGTTTGTCTGTCTGTTTTTGTCTGTGGGAATTATGTTGGGCATTGGGTTTGTCTGTTTGTCTGTTGTTTGGGTGACTTATGTTGGCATTGCGTCTGTATGTTATTTTTGGGAATTATGTTTTGCATTGGGTTTGTCTGTTTGTTGGTTGGGTGAATTATGTTTTGCATTAGGTTTGTCTGTTTGTTGGTTGGGTCAATTATGTTTTGCATTGGGTTTGTCTGTTTGTTGGTTGGGTGAATTATGTTTGGTAATGATTGGGTTATTTGGAACAAGCACAGCTGATTAATTGTTTTTGGAATATTTGGTAGTCCTGAAAAGGACTGGTTACTGCAGTAGTAGTTATATTCTGCCATCTTGCCAGGCCGCTGCTCCCTCATTATTGAAGTAGTACATGAGGTAATCCCTCAGTCTTTTGGCTTCTCTGGCAGGGTTTCTGTCGTGACCACCATCAGCAGCACCACCAATCAACCGACCATCACCAGGCACATCATCATCATCATCACCACCAGGCTGTTGAGCACCATGTTGACCTTGATACTGGCTTCTCAGTATGTTGTGCAGAACCACACAGGTCATGACCACATCCCTGACTGTTTCTGGGGGTAGTTCAATAGTGGTCATCATGACTCTAAATCTTGAGACTAGGATACCAAAAGCGTTCTCAACAACTCTCCTGCCCCTTGATATTCTGTATTTGGCAATCCTTTCCTCTCTGGTTAACATCCTTCTGCCATAGGGTTTCATCAGCCAGGTCTTCAGGGCAAACGCATCATCTGCCAGGATGAAGTAGGGGACATCTCGACCACCCTGGGTTATAGGTGCTGGGTCAGGGAAGCCTATGCTGCCATCATCAATCTTCCTCTTTAGATGACAGGTATTAAATATCTGGGCATCTGAGCAAGATCCAGCTGTACCCACACCCACCCATCTGAACTTGTACTGTCCATCAACCAAGGCCAACATTACTATTGAAAAGAATCCCTTATAGTTGTGGTACAGGGCTCCAGAGTTCTTGGGTTTCTTCATTGCCACATGCTTGCCATCAAAGGCTCCCAGGGCATGTGGAACGTTCCACCTTATCCTGAATTTTGTTTCCAGTTCTTTCCACTCATCTGGAGTAGTAGGACATCTGAGGTACATCTGGCAAACTCATCCTGGATGGCCCTGCAGACCTCTGGTAGAAACTTGGAAATGGTGGATCTGCCAACCCTGAACTGACAGGATAATGATGTGTATTACTCTCCAGTGGCCAGATATCTGATGGTGAGGGCTAACTTTTCCCCAACACTGATTGGAGCTCTGTATTTGGTGGCCTGTCTGGCTAGACGTGGTTCCAGTCTGGTCTTTATCATTTCAAAGAATTCAGGGGTCATCCTCATGAAATTGGTGAATCCTGGAATGTCTGTGGCATACAGTTCAGCCATAATGTTGTGGTAGGCCCCCCCTCTCCTCTCTCTGTAGTAGCCATGGCCTGACCCACATGTTGTGTCTTCTTCTAGGTCTCTGTATGGCTGGTGGTGGTGCTGCTTGTGGTGGTTGCTGTGGTCGACGTAGAAATAGCAAATACATCAGCATATGTAACTGAATAAAAAATAAAAAAAACCCTAATTTGTTGCTGAAGATGTCTTCCAATGAAAGCTGGCATCCTGCTGTGTTCATAGACAAGTAATGATAATTACTTCCCAAACTTTATATATATATACCCAGAAAATCCAGTTATTTTGCAAAACAAGAATCGGCCATCGTGGTCTGGGGGAGACTGAGGAGGCCTCAGGACTCCTGAGGAAACTGGAACTTAATCGAGGGTTAGTCCCAGGAGGCCTGAGGTGTCCTCAGGCTTCCTGAGGCCGATCTGAACTTAATCCCAGGCTTTGATACCCATTCAGTATTCCCGCCCATTTTACCATTTTCTTCACTGACTGTCCACGATTAAGGGTCGCAGACAGGATCGGGGCTTAGTCCTTTGGTAGAACAGGGGCATTATCTAATCATTAATGAGGTAATAGAAACTATAAAACTTATATTGCATAAACAAGGTAAAGTTTTTTATAAAAATACAAAGTTGCTTTCTCAGTAATTTTTAATTAGGGAATATGTGTATTCCCTGGTCATCAAAACCAGAGAATACGTGTATTCCCTGAAAATTTTAGGGAATACATGTATTCCCTGACTGGTTTAGAGAATATGTGTATTACTTGAAATTTTCAGGGAATATGTGTATTTCCTGATTACACATATTCACTGTAACATATATATTTCAATAAACATGAATATTTGAGGGTATTGTGTCTCTATTCTTCATTTTGTATGATTGACAGATTTTTGCCTCTTTCTCATGACAAGCTAATCCTGTGAATGGATGTGTGTCTTATGAATTTATGTGTCAACGTTTTGGAAAATGAAGCGTTAAGTGTTAAATCCTCAGTGTGGTAAAAATGGAGAAGGACTAGTCAGGCTGAATGCTGTGTGTTATAAATAGGGTAACAATTATGAGCATTACTAATTTTTTGGGAAGGGTGCTGCAGTCCCCACCCCAAGACAGTAAAACACAGGTTGAGGGCTCTTTATTTTAATATATATAATTAATCATGTAAAGTCATATGTATATATATGGTTACTACTAAAATTTTATAAACAAGTCAGATAGTATACACAGTAAATAAAATATATAAATAAACCATCAGAATTTACTTGTTACACTCATGATCAAATCATCTAAAGTCATTGTCCATACAGATCATGAGGAAAATTGTGATGTAAAATGACACATTACAAATGACTCCATTACAGAGCAAGATTAACCTAAAGGTCTACAAAATCCCCAGCAGAAGGGTTGACCTTCGAAGGTCACAGTCCAAACTGACCTGTCAAAGGTCAAACTTTGACATGACAAATGACCTCTATAAACGAGGCTGGATTTGAAGATGAGTAATTTTGGGATTAATTTAAGGTCAGCCTAACAGCTGGAGGGATGAGACCTAAAGGTGTACAATAAAAGTGTATTAAGTAGTGACATATGAAGGCCCTCAACCCCAACAGTAGGGATATTATGCATTTATAGCAGCAGCCAGTGTGGTAGCTAATTCTTCACCTGCAGAGTGATCAGCTTGAATGTAGCGCCAAACACAGTCAGAAGACCAGGTGCCATGACGCTTAATCTGTTGTAAGGGGACGTGGGAATTATAGGCAAAAGTGGCACCATATCTTCTGAAGGAATGAAAGGTGAAAAAATGTGGATTCAAACCCAGGGCTACATTTACTGTCTTTAGGCCTTTTCTGACCTTTGTATCAGTCAGGGGTTGCCAACCTGTGTTGCCATACACTTGAAACACAGAGGTTACTGCTGACGAGGGGTATAATTTGGAAATGGCCTTAAGGGCCCTAAATGGACAGATTACAGGATTTTTTAACTTTGGAAGACAAATGAGTTGTACAGTGTCCCTGTTTTGAATTGTCTTGGTCCACTTGAGCAAGATTTTTACCCATTTTTTACTAAAGAATAGGTCCTGACCAGTGAGGTGACGTGAAGGGTCAAACATGGTTAAAGAGTGAGGAGCGAGGTTGGACAACCTCAGGAATCCAAAGAAGCCAGTTAGAAAAGCAGCTCTAAAGACTTGTGGACATTCCAAGTCATCACAGGCCAGAGATATTTTTGATAACATGTCAAGATCAATGAGGTTGTGAGATACCAAGGTCAGAGGTCTATTGATCCTGACAGATTTCAAGAACAGTTTTACTCTTGGGTGATCTAAGAGGTCATGTGGAAGGTCATATAAGACATAGGAGGCCTTTATGGCCGACACATAATTACATAACATACTATAAGTACTATTATTGCTAACAAGACATTCCAAGAAAGACAAGACTAATTTTACATCAACACTTTCAATAGGCACAGAGACATAGATGCAAAAGGCCAGGAACACTTGAAACATTCTTTCA
Organism: Sabellastarte sp. h YS-2021; assembly: GCA_964017235.1. Classification (NCBI taxonomy): domain Eukaryota; kingdom Metazoa; phylum Annelida; class Polychaeta; order Sabellida; family Sabellidae; genus Sabellastarte; species Sabellastarte sp. h YS-2021. Next base: position 149,003,844 of record OZ024928.1, read on the forward strand.
TATGCTTGTCTGGTCTTGGGTCTGTAGGCCAAATGGGCCCTAGAGGCTGCTTTTTCTGACAACACTTGCAAGGCCACATTTCCTACAACAAAGTATAGCATACTGTTAATTATCATGTATCATTTCTCAGACCCCTGCGCGGGTATGAGACACTAATCCACCCCTGCAAGGATAACACAGGCCCCTTAACAAGGATAACACATTATAGCTACTACAACTCTGGATCAATCTCCAGAAGACTGATATTTGCAAGGATCCACACTGGATCCTGAACATACATTTTTAATTCTAGGCAATCATTGCCACTACCAGTCCAACGCGACAACAGGTCAGCCACCCTGTTGTCCAACCCCCTGACATGTACATACTGTGCATCAATATCAGCCAGTGCACAGATATACCAAATATTCCGAGCGCAGGCCCCCAGATAAGGATCTTTGGTCCTACCAGACCTGAGCACTGAGACCACTGCCTCATTGTCAAATTTTATCAACACTTTTTTATTGGCCCAATGAGCATGGAACAGCTTCACTGCTAACAAAATGTTGACCATTTCTAGCTGTACTATAGACCAATTCATGAACCCCAGGGGTATGGGGAGATGGTAAACAAAATCACACCAGCGCCCCCCAAGGCCTGTGAGACAGGCGTCAAGCTCCAGTGTATGGTCAACAGGTCTGTGGTCATATAAGGATACGCCATTGTACAGTGGCAAAAATTTTGCAAACCATCTAAGGTCACGCCTAAACTCAGGGGTCAAGTGAATTTGTTGACTGGCATGACCAGCCCTAAGAAGGGCCAACATTCGGTTCAAAAATGCCCTAGCTGGTTTAACACACTTGTGCACATATAGCAGTAATCCCAAAAGTGATTGCAGTTGCCTTTTTGTACAGGTATCTTTGGTCATCCAGTGACGCACTGTGTCGTTTACTTGACGCAACTTGTCAGGAGGGATGGAAACAGTGCCTTTTTCTGTATCTATCAGGACCCCTAGGCATACCACTTTAGTACTGGGGGGAACTAATTTGCTATCACTGATAGTGAGACCTAATTCCTTCATGAGACTGAAAAGTGACGCAAATGACGCACGCGCGACGCCCGGGACGCCCATTCTGACGTAATCATCAATATAATCGATGACGCAAAAGCCCCTCTGACGCATGATATGCCGCACAGCGTCGCTTAAGCGCTGAAAAATTTGGCTCTTGTGACGCGTCCCGAACGGCAGACAGGTGTCGACGTACGCATCACGCCAGTGAAGTCCTAGGAGGTCATAATCGCCAGGGTCTATGCGCACATGGCGAAATGCCCTACTGACATCTATCTTATACAGGTGAGCCCCCCTACCCAGACGCTTCAACTCAGTAGTGATGACGTCAACAGTGGGGAATGTTAAAGCAAAGGGGGTACCCAAGTAGGTATCTTTGTCGATGCCAGCATTGACTGAGGCCCCCAGGGGCCAGCTCAGATCTATTATGACCCTGCGTCTGTCAGAATTGGGCTTATTTCTGGTCATGAAGGGGGAAGTGTGTGAGCTTTCAATGGGATTTTCTTTAAATGGACCCAAAATGGCACCATAGTTGGTTTCCTCCTGTATATAAGCCTCTACATCCTTTGGGTACTGTATAGCAGAGGAATGGTTACCCCCCTCACAATGTAACTGGCTATTTCTGTTAAAATCTAGAGGGAAGCCAAAGCGAAGCAGCTGCAACAGCTGCTGATCCCAATAGTCTTTCAGTAATTCTTGCCAAACTTCAACATTCAGTTGTGATGTCACAGGGATACGTGCTTGCATGAAATTTGGTTTTTGGGTATTTTTGACAATTTCATGAATTTCAATTAGGTTATTTGTGTGGTCAACATTAATATCAAGATTGGTAGGCATTTGCTGCTCTCCTAATGGTATAAACCCAAAATCAAAATCTGATTGTTCACGCCATTTTTGAGATATCTGGGATTGACAATCACCAATATTGATCTGGTCACCAAATTGTTTGAAATGCATAATGGTATTGACGAATTTCTCTTCAACCCCCACATTATTGACATCATATAATGGGATGCATTGATCTGTGAATGGTTTGTCATTTGTATTTGCTGCGTGCACACTACCCCGACATTCCGGATCCGACTCAGAGGTGATCTGATGATAACTCACGTGTTTATCCGGATTCAAACCAAGACCTGAATTATCATAGTGTCCATTCTTGTGAGGGACAACAGGATTCAAACTTGGACCCGAATCAACATTTTTGTCTGCCTCAGCATACACTTGCTCCACCCCCGAGATCTCAACATCTCTCACATTATGAATGTCACTCACATCCGACGCCTTGGGATGGGCAACAGGGAGGCTGAAATTGTGCTGAACACCCTTTTTAACAACACTAGACGCCTTTGCGGCATTATGACTCTGTATTTGACGCATTTGAGAGTTGACGCCTATTACATGACATTTACTAGCAGTTTTCTTGACATAGGTCACACAATCAATACTTTTTCTGGCCAAAGAGGCCTCAATGGCCTTTGGTCTGACACTAGAATTATAGAACAACCTAGTTCTGTATTGTTTGGCTACATTACACTGAACACTAGGTTTACAGCTATAATTTTTTACTCTGTACTGAGCCTCACCAATGCAGCTGTCCCTTCCTAGTGATGGGCAGCTGCTTGGTCGTTTTTTGGGTTTTGCTTCTTGAAAAGACAGTCTTTTTCAGCGTGATTCAGCTGTTTCCCCCCATTAGGCAAAAGGCACAGATATGTTTCTGGACTTTTCCATTGAACTCATGATCCTTACTATGTGTACAACTGCCAGATTGAAAATTTTAACAGAACCATGGCTTCCTACCCGGATCTGATGGCTTAGCCCAACCCCCCCTAGCTGGAGCATGCTTTTGAGCGTGAGCCCTACGGATCCTATCTATTCGATCCTGGTCTTCCCATTGGAGGGTACCCCGCTCCATTTCGCACAGTAAGACAGCATGTGCTGCCTTAGCCCCCTGCCAAGTAAAATCTGTGGCATCTTCCATCAGATCACTAAGGTAGGAAACCATGGTATTTTTTCTCTTACTAGATTTTTCCTCTAAGATGTTTTTGCAAAAGCCTTGCACCCACTGGGTGAGAGACAGTTGGTCATAAGTGACCCTCTGTCTGTTACTTCCACCCAAAATTGCCTCATGTGGCCACAGTACTTTATTTTTCACTGAAACCTCAACATTCCCCCCCCTTTTTGACTTGTATTTCCCTGAGCACTCAGTACCTGACAAGTGTGAATCACCCTTTAACTCCCTGATTCGTTTATCCACTTTTTTCTGCATCGACTGTGATCTCAGAAAGGACAAAGAGGGACTATCACTATCATCAGACGATGATTCACTGGAATCTGATGGGGGTACAGACTGTTTACTTTTCTTACTTTTACTTGGGGTACTTTTACTTATTTCAAAAAAGTCACTACTTCTACTTAACTTTCCTGTTCCTGCAGCTGAGGTCGAAGGCTTGCCCTGGTCTTGGTCTGTGGACGAGATCCTCTGCTCCACTGTTTCCAGTCTGTCAGACATCTTCTGTAGCTGAAGCAGTATCTTCTCCTGGATCCGCTGTCCGCCCGGATCCGCCTGATCCGTGGCAAGTGACATACTTGCAGCGGCAGCATCTCTTAGTCCATTAGGCACTTCCTCAGCATCAGAATTCACACTGTCCACATACTTGCACTTCTTTCCAGTTGGTGGCAAATGTCTGTTCTTGCAATTCTTGCATTTTTGTTTATTATCTGGCATTTTTATAACTCAAACTTTTCCTTTTTAATAGTCAAAGTTACTGCAAAACATACACAAAAGAGACTTAGACTCTCTCTTGGCAACCTCAGGCTTATGAAAGTGGGACCAATGTCAAAAATACGACCAATTTGGCATAATCAATGCACAAGAATGAAATATAGGTTAGACCGTCCCTTTGTGCCAGTGGCACTCAAAGCCTGTTGCTGTCAAGATGACCAAATCTCTCCAAGCGTCATAAAGTTGACGTGTCACAAACAACTCAGCATCAAATGTCACAATATCACAACATCCAGTGCAGTGTTCCAGTGTACAACACAATTCATAAGTGTAACATAAAATCTGTTACTGATAAATGACCGTCCTATTAATGTACACTATCATACACTTTTAAAAATAAAAACATTCAAAGTAAAAAACTAAAACCCTAAAATTAAACAGTTCCATAAAATCAAAAAGTTTTTCAAATCAAAAAGTTTTTAGCACATGTCCTTCCCTCAAAGTCAAATCATGAAGTGATTGAATTGTTAGGATACAGTTGAAGGGCAGGGGAACCCACAGGGGATATTTACTGAAAATCAGGGGGGGCCCCCAATCAGAGGTAGTTGCTTACTGAGTTGCCTAGTAATAAGGGGTCACCCCCCAAGGTGATGTTACATAAACTAGACTGGTACCCCATAGGTGACCAGGACTGGTACCCCAAATTGATTGTACACACAACACCACTGTCTTGGGGCAGGACTGACATCTGTGGTGCCCAAACACCCCAGGTGCTGGTGGCACCGACCCAAAACAAGAGTGCCCACAATTATTATTATTAATGCATAAAATCTCCTTAAATTAATTTAATGCCTATCAAAGGAATGATTTCCATTTTTTTTCATTGAAGCCTATCATAGCTATTGTATTTTCCTTCAGGGCAAGTACTAAATTTTATTTGAATGTCTGTGTTCTTTTGTTTCAGTACATAGAACATGCTCTCTTGGCTGCGGTCAAACTGACTCTGGCAGATGCTTTAACAGACCAGATGGCTGAAATCTACCAGAAAGCCTTCCACTTCATCCTCTCCAACATGTCGGGACACACCAAGGAGCAGGCCCTCAACAAAGTCACCCCCTTTAATGAAAACCTGGAGAATGGCTGAACTGACTGCCATCCAAAATCCATATACAGTATTTACAACTATTTTAAAAGAATGATAAATATTAGCTCAAATATATCAGTTTTTGTGTTAATGTTCCTCTGATTTTTGGCCCATATCTTGTTGGCAATTTTTGGGGTAGGGCCTTTAGTGTATATTGTTATCCATAAGTGGATATTGTGGTTCATTTTGAAAAAGCTTTTACCAATGCTTTTATCAGAGTAACCCTTAGGACTACAGTAATTCCCCTGATGTATGATGTCCACTTCGAGTTCGGCATACATGTATTGAGTCCATATTCACCTTTAACCTATACACCCAAGGAAAGTATGACGTTCTGACCTCGCGGGTGTCTTTTTCTGGGTGTCAGAAGCATTGCTCAAAAGTTTACAAGATATGGTATCTGTCGAAGAAATACCTGATTAAATGTTGGAGAAAAGATTGAAGCAAGATATGTACAAACAACAGTACATTCTATAAAAGATACAGATTACTTGACTGCCAATCCAGCTTATGGCAACGTATGGGAAAGACCATGGCTCTTAAAATAGAAAGAAATACAATTTTGATAAAATGAATATCAGTATGGAATACAAAACTCGGTTATATAAACTGACCAATGTTTGACAAAGGTAACATGCATTGCTCCATTGCTCCCTTTTTAATATACATAGAACAAATTCCTGTATTTGTGGGTATTTACAACTGTTACAGTAGCAGCATTGGGTCTAATGTTTCAAATTTGAGACACACATATCCTGATGTTTAGACTATAGAATTTACTCGAAGTTTACACAGATTGAAGCAGATAAGGGATTAGATGCGAATGCTCAGAATCCAGGTTGACAAGGCTAGATTCCAAATTTTCTCAGGAAGTGGATTGACGCAGTTTGGCTCAACCACTTTTATAGTCTGAGAACTCTTAATCCGGATTGATAGGGATTAAGTATGACTCACAACATTGGGGTGATTAAAATGTTAAGATAAATGTCTGGTCTAGCTGTTAATAATAATAATACTAATACAGCACTAACATTAATTGTTGCAGTTACAGCTGGAAAGAAATTACATGTTTTGTCCTGTGGTGTTTTGCAAGTTGGAATGTATCATTAAAAATACATTGTCGAAAACTAATTTTGCATTTGTGAAATCGATAGTTGTATTTACCGTAATAATCATTTTTAGACTTCCTTCCTCTATTTTCTTTGTAGTTATTGGTTACCCCAAAAGCTTTGCATATTTGACAGATATAGAGAGCTACTCATATTTCTCTATCAAACAATAAAACACTGTTTATGAAAAAAGTAATTGATGTCTCTGAGGCAATATAGTTAATAGCCCCGGTGACACCTAAATGTGGCAACTTCTGTTTATTTTGGTGGGAAGTATCAAATAGCTGCACAATGTAAATATACGTAATCTGATCATTAATTGGGCTTAAAAGCAGTGTTTCTTTTTTAGAAAAATGTATTATTTCTGCTGGATAGACATTGTTTTATCAAATAAAAACTCGGTAAACAATGTGAAGGAGAAATAAACCGCACAAAGTGCAAGATATTGTATCTCTCAAACAGGCAGCTTTCCACTCCATCAATATTTAAATTCATTTAGTGCTTTACTTTTAGTCAAAAGCTTTTAATTTCATGTGTATGTCTTAATTTATTATAATGGGTGGCAGCTGACACATGTATATAATAAAAGTTTCATTTTTTCAGATTTTTTTTGTGTGTTTGTTTTATTATTGCTCAAGCAAGTGTTTACCTTGTGAAATACCCATATGGATACAGTTTATTTAATCTGGGTCCACAGAAAATTAACCCAGACAACAGGTAGTTGGCAAACAGGTTTATGCATATACCTCGTTTGACCCAGTTAGCCCTAACAACATATATCATGGAAACTGGATGACATAATCGTTATTACTCTCTCTATCAATCACATTGAGGTCTTATTTTTACACAGGCTTAGTCACAGACTTAATCCTCTAAAAGATGATCCTGACCGCTTTCGGGACTCTAGATTTTTTTAGGATTGCTAATATCTGGTCCCTTAACCCCAGGCAGAGGGTTTGTGCTCTCTCAGGTGCTGCTTGTTTTTGTAATCAAAATTTACATTTAAGCAAAAACACTCTCTGTACATTTTTGTTATTGTCCAGTACATGATACAGAATAAGAGCAAGTTCCACAAATACTCATGCCTCAATCACATACAGATGCTACGTCCCCCGGTTACAGGTTTTCCAAGGCGGTTGAACTGTCTCCAAGGATGACTCATATGTTTGGGGATTTGGTGTAGCATTCACACTACAGGCAATATAATTCACGGTTATAGGCATTATCAGAAATGCACCTGTCCTTCAACTACCATCTGAGGCTCGTATACAACCTTGTGATACAGTGGCATCCATTTACACATCCATTTACTTCCACTTGCCTTATGTCACACTGAAATTACACTGAAAGATGACTGAAGGATGACTGAGTCACTACCTTATATACATCCTGGACTACACCTTCAGTTACCATAGCAAGAAGTTCATCTGTGCAGGGTCACATTTGTCTATGCATGTCTATGCTACCAAATTCAGAGGCAGAAATTTTTAAACATTTTAAAACTTCTATAGGACGGTCAAGGTAATGGAAGTTTTGTCACTGTGTCACAAGGTCGCATATGGACCTCAGATGGTAATTGAAGGACAGGGACGTTTTACTAATCATGGATTACCAAGGGGATACCGCCTGTCGTGTGAATGGGGTATTAACAATAGAGGTTACAGTTTTCTGCAAGCCACAATGCACTGCAAGCCTTTTACAGCAAACACCCACATACACACATACTGGAGGTGAAAAAATGATAGTTCTACTGTACATACGTACACAAGGTTTAAACCAACACAACGCACGATAGAGGTCCTCATTGGAATTAAAATTCAGACTTTTTGGTGAAGTATGTCAAATAATTACAAAACATTTTTTATTATTTACCTGCAGTATTTTAACTCAACTTCAATATATGACCCATAACAAGATTTGGTACTTTTTTAACAAAGAAAGCAGTGGACACTAGTTTGGTTAAGATATTTCAATGCAATTCATTGGGTTTCCATAAGGAATTGCTATCTATCACTTAATATTACAACAGCGATTTAAGAATTGCTATCTATCACTAATATAATAACAGAGATTTAAGAATTGCTATCTATCACTAATATTACAACAGAGATTTAAGAATTGTTATCTATCACTAATATAATAACAGAGATTTAAGAATTGCTACCTATCACTAATATTACAACAGAGCTTTAAGAATTGCTATCTATCACTTAATATTATAACAGAGAATTAAGAATTGCTATCTATCACTTAATATTACAACAGAGATTTAAGCTTGGAGTATATTGCCCACTCTACTGCCATGTACCCGGGCCTTCAGGAGGTCATTCACTGTTTACCTTATACATATGCCAGTTTGAAGCATGTGGACAATTACCAAGACATACAGTTAATACCGCTGTTCAACTGTCATAAATTATCATCCCAGTAAACATTTTGGGGTTTTGCAAATGTTTGAAAGGAAATGTTTTGTGAAGGTTGAAAAATGATGGGTACAAAAACCATTTATAATAAAAAGTTTTTAAAACGTTTTATGCATACCGTTTACCATAAAGTCCTCTAAAATCCCCTATTTCTGCTCACTGTCATCTTTGTTTGGACATGTTTGAAGGTGAAGGTTTAATGAGCATTCTAAAAATGGGGTTAAGAAACGTTTTCGGTGGAATGTTTTTAAAACATTTGATCAACAATGTTGTTTTAACATTTTATGTGTACTGTTTATCAATCATTTCATGAAGAATGATTGAAAACTATTTCCAGCACAACCTTCAATTCTTCAGCTATTTTATAAATGTTTAAAAAATTGTTTCCAGTCAAACCTAGCTTCTTGAGTTATTTATAAAAGTTTAATAAACTTTTAATAAATGTTTTTATTAAAAACGTTTGTATATAGAATGTTTATAAAACGTTTTTTAAACATTACAGCATAAACATTCACTTGGAAACGTTTAGAAAACCGTAAGATATGGTTTAAATAGGTTTTTAAAAACGTTTTGTAAACGTTTAAACCATTTAAAACGTTTTTAATCTTTACTGGGATAAGACCTTCAACTTTCAAGCTTGAGGGGCTACTACAAATAATCTTGTCAAAAAGGAAGGGACACTGACAATCCTTTAGATTAATCCCGAGTGAAAAAGATAAGTTGTAAGACTGAAAGGCTGGCCTTAAACAACCTGGCCACGACAGCTACAATCCATGAAGATAACTTATGACCATAAGGCCTTGACCACTCTTGTGCAATGGTACTTGTATAGCTAATCTTCTCCTGGAACAAAATCACTCGGCTCATTTTTACAGAGAGTACACAAGACTAGTCATAACACTATGAAGCCATAGCGCCATTCAGTTTAGTTGTAACTGCTTTATAACCTAAACCATTGGATGTGAGTATTGGGAAAAGAAATGCTCACTCCTGAAGGTTTTTAAACATGCTTAGGAGTTGAGACAGGCATCTATACTCAGCGCTATTAGTAAAATCTTACACGTCCTACCTGCTCCCCTGCTTTATTTATTTATTAATATGGGGTTTTTCTTTCAACACATTGTATAGGTCATAGCACGATGGGTAGTTTTATAAGCAGAGGAAACCAGTACATACAGTTTGTCAAGGTTCTGTACTGTAAACTGCCGGCCAAAAGCAAGCAACTACCAGCTTTTCCACTTAAGGTCAGGCCAGGAGCCGAACTCCAATCTCAGAGGTGAGAGGCGAGAGTGTTACCACTCTGTCACTGTGACCCATCCCCTGCTTTATGAATGAAAAGAGAGGTCATGTAACCAAAAAGATTACGCTTTTGCCTAAATTATTACAGGAGTCAGAAAACAAACAATTGTTCATGCATGTTGCCATTTAGTGCTCATTCACAACTGCTTTTAATTTGCATGTTACAAATCTTAACTTTCAAAACGAAATTCCAAAGGTCTATCTAAATGATAAACAAGTAAGTTACACTAGTTAATACATCTGTCTCCAGAAAGCTAGTGCCGACTCTTTTATACTTCCTGCTCCTTAAGACGTACCTGAATTTAACTTCTCTAACAGTGTGATAATGGAAATAGTAAAGTCACCAACAAAATACTATCCTCAATTATTGGATTCTCCACAGATCAAAAAGGCCTCATTGCCACCTGGAAGAACTACCAACCGGCGCCTGGCTTGTCTTTCATTTCAAAATTTGTGTAACAAGTGGTCTTTTTCAGTTAAATGAACATGTCATGTCTAATGGACTGGAGAATGTCAATCAGTCAGCTTATAAGCTTGGTCACTTGACTGAAACTGCATTAGTTTAGTTTAGTTAAGTTCCTGCAGTTCCGGTTGGAACGCTGGGAAACAACAGCTCTCCATTTGATTCTGTCAGCAGCTATAGTCTTGGACTCTTCCCAACTTATCCCCATGTCTAGCAAGTCTTGTTGTACTGTTCTTCTCCAGGTGGTGACTGGTCTGCCCTTTCTCTTTTACCTCTAGTAGGTGTCCACTCAAGTGATGTTTTTGGTAGTCTTTCTTCTGGCATTCTTAGGATGTGACCCAGCATTTTCAAACAATGTTCTCTCACAATTTCACTCAGCTTCCATTGTCCTGATCTTTGACACACATCATCATTTGTAACATGATCTCGCCACAATATTTTGGATAGCTTCCGTAGACATCTGTGATGGAACACATCAAGCTTGTGCACTAAGTTGTTATTACTCTTCCATGTCTCGCTGGAGTAAATAGCCACTGGTATGACAAGAGAGTTGTACAAGCTCAGTTTGCTCTTCATAGAGATGTGATTTGATATCCAAATGGAGCTAAGTCTCTGAAATACAGATGCTGCTTTGCCTAGTTGGCATGAGATGTCCCGTTCACCCTTGTTTGAGATGCTGCTTCCGAGGTAGGTATAATTTTCTACTTCTTCTGCTTCCTGTTGGTTTACTGTAAGAGCCGTTGGTTGCAGCTCCCTCACTGACATTACCTTGGTCTTTTCTGTACTGATCCTCAAACCTCCTTTCGCTGCTGTACTTACCAGATTATCAGCCATTGATTGTAGAAAGCAGTTACACCCAATAAGGCTAAATCATCTGCAAAAGCCGAATCAGTAAGACGTCTGGTGTTCCAGGGAATTCCATGTTGGGGGTCAGATGTGGTGAAATGGTGAAATAATACAGCCCTGTCATACTCCAGTCATGATGTTAAAATAATCTGTGTGGCCAGAGTTTGTTCTTATACACCAGCTGGAATTCAAGTACAGGTTTTCAAAGATGTTGATGTACTTTTCTGGTATACCATAGATCTTTGCAAAAGAAACTGTATTGTTGTCTGTTAAAAATGACATTTTGCTCTCGCTAGAGGTGTAGCCACAGCTGTTGTATTACTTGACCCATCGACAGCATTTGATTACATTGATTATGGCATGCTCATAGATTGTCTGGGTTCTTGGTGTTGGCAGTGTAGTTCTGTACAGGTTCAAGTCTTAGTGCTCTGTCCTTGTTCCAATACAATTTTCATAACACACTACTCCTATTAGCAGTAGGTTTTCCAAAGCATCCTGGTATAAATTTCAACTTTTATGCTCCAAATATGCAGCTATATGATTTTCTTATACCCAGAATGTGGCAAAGGCCTTTGACAGGTTGACAAACTGCTTAGACTGTGTCAAAAAAATGGTTATCTGCAAACCGGTTGAAGCTTAATACTGAGAAAACTGAATTCATAACTTTTAGTTCAAAGATGCAACATGAAAAACCTCACGCATCATTCTTGTAAGAAAGACTCTTCATTAGCTACTTATTGTACTTCTCTATATTTGAGTGTCTTACTGGTGCACAAGTTCCTACAGAGTGGTTAACCTAAATATTTAGAACATTTTCTTATACCTGAACATAATACATACAATACTCATAGAAGTCAAGCTGAAAGTGTGGTTCCTTGATGTCCCACACTTTGGGCATGACTATGTGAGTCTACTAAGCACTTTTGCCTCAGCTTTGCATAAGATACTCCAAAGATGTGGAATATTCTGCCTCTCTCAGCCTTCAGAAAGAACTTGACAACCTATCTATTTGCAAAAGCATACACACCTTATTTTCCATTTTTTCTCTCAGTATTTTTTCTATGGTGGTGACCCCTGCTGGTCTGGTTATATGATTATGGATCTCTGATTCTGCATCATGCACCTGGAGTCTGTTTTTATAAAAGAGATTAAACACTATAAAAATACTATTTAAATTCCTCATTTTTTGTACGTCAAGAACTACCATAAAAATATAGCAAATACGGCTAAATTTGCCACAGAGAAACTTTTGCATTCTTTGGGTGACCCTGTTTCAAGGTCAAATTTCTGCATATTTATAGATTAGATATATGTCCCTTTTACAGATTAAGCAACACATGGTTGAAACTAGGGTAGATAACGAATAGGTCAAAAAGTGAAAAAATATTTTAAAAAATCTATGCAAGCTTTGTGATAAGCTTAAAACCAATATATCATTGGCTTTCAACTGGGGATATAATAAATGTACCATAATAAGTATGTTCGCCATATTGTCCTGATGTTCTGACAGTCATTCTGAAAGAGTGCCTTGGAATTTGCACTAGATGAAGAACATATATGGTTACAGTATAGTACACATTTCTAATGGTTGGTGACTGGGAAAATCTATGTTTTCCACAGGACGCTTAAATTTTATTTCAGAAATATGTGAATGCAGGAATATTGCTCAGAATATTTCCTGGTGATACAGAAATGTGTTGTTTTACCATTTTCTGGATTTTCAGCTTTTTTCGGAGGGAGGGGTCCCTCTTGTTGGTTGCAGAGAATCTGCTCTCCAAGGACTAATCCCACTAATGATGCCACACACATCATAACAGCCCTATTTTATGTCAGATGACTTAATTATGCTTCATCTTTGATCCTCTAGAATAGGCTTAATTCAGGCTCAGTATCATTTCCGGTTTCAAGGTTAATTGTGTTGTAACCCTGTTTTCAAACATAGTCCATAATTGTTAACCTCCCCTTAGAGCATGATCCGAAATCTATAAGTCTTAATAGATTGTACAATTTTGGTTTTTTTCTGTGGATATTCAAATGTCCACTGTGGTTCACTGAATTCACTACAAGTTTTGGCACATCCAATAAGTTATGAATCTGTTTAAACAGCCGGGCTTTTTACCTCTGTCAGGTGCATTTGTTTATGGAGATTCATGATTTTTTATGTAGGTAGGGCCAAGACAAAGGAAGAAGTGATTGCATATTTGGGAAAGATTTTTTATTAAATGTCTCCTGGCGGTAGAGGCGTGTGGTCCACAAGTGCTTTCTAGTTCTATTAAACATGCACATTTTCCTGCAATAGATGAGAATAGATAAGCAATATACATGATTAATATTGGGAGATTATAACATTTATATCTATTGTATGTATTTATTTAACCATTAAATGCAACTGTAAATTGATATATCTAAACACACTCATCCACTAATACTGTACATAAAGTTCAATGCCCGCATCACATCAGAGATCCGTCGGCTTATGTCACCAAAATGTGCAAAAATGGGGACACATGAGAAACGAAGGGAAGAGACAGTTGGTAACTTAAGTCAATCGTAAACCAATAGGATGGATTGGGAAACTATCACAAACCCATTGCAAGATTTTTTGAGGCAATGGCAACGTCAATCAGAAAGCTATCATGAATATATACCATCATGGGGAATGCATCTTGCTTTACCCCTAAGGGCTAGAGGGTGTAACTTGGTAGAATGAAAGGCAGAATATTAGGGTTATTTATCTTTATTCCCTGTTCTTAACAACAAAAGCAACAAGTCCAATATCTGCCCCCAAGTTCCACTGAATTTAAAATTTTGACGTCTCAATAGACGGAAGGCCAAGAGTAAAGTGTGAGTGTGCCCAGCTCCAGAGCTCTGAGCTTCTGTGGAACACCTTTCCTTTGATTGGCTGCTGAGATTGTCCAATAGTGATTTTTGACAAAAATGCAGGCTCTGCCTGCTTAGAGATGAACAGGAGTAACATAGCTCCATTGTGGAATCTATTTTTAGGACAGCCACATTTCTTAGGAAAGTGTGATATTACATACCAAGGGGGCGCGGAATTCACGACCTCGTGAATTGTTAAAAAAAATGTGATATTACATACCAAAAGGGGTGCGGGGATTCCAAATTAAGATATTGCTTTGCATAGTGAAATTCGATTTGTTGAATTGTTTTGTTCTAAATGATTTTCAAGGATTTAACTTTAAGTAATTTAAATAAATGGGGGAGTGATGACTTGTGGGCTTTACATTGTTTGTGTTTTATTGTTCTTTCCTAATTTGAAAATGTTTGTATGATACAGAGGAAATTTTGAGAGGAATGAGGTCGATCGTCCTAGATAAAGGACAAATATAAACATTAGAACCTCAAATTAACATTTTAAAATCTGTGCATATGAAACAATGCATTTAATGTGAATTTTGAATGATGTGAAAATTTTGATCAATTTTGATAAATACTTAACACATACTCTTGAATATACAATACTTAATATACTATTACCTCTAATTTTGCTCCAAATGGTAAACTATAATTCACACCACAAGTCCAAAACATATGATGATGATGACACAGTGAGTTTATGTATACTTAACAAAACACAGCAAACACAACCAGCCATTTGAAAACAAACTGGAAAAATAAAAGGGACAATAACAACATTTAGACCCAATTGGGTCGGCCCAGCGGACCAATAGCATTCAGGGGAGCTAGGGAACCCGGGAGGGACAGTTTTGTTTCAAAAATTTGCAGGAGAGAAAAGCTGAAAATAAGTCTCTCAGTTTTATTGCAAATTGTGTTATTTCAATGTTTCCAAAATTGACATTGAAACAAAGAATTTAGGGCCAATAAGTGTGTTGTCCCTATGGGGGTTTCCACTAGGAGCTAAAGGCATGTTAGTCCCAATCATCTTCGTTGTCCGAAAATGATGCATCAGGATCTTGGTCAAAATGTCCTGATGTTGGCCAATTGCCTAGAGATGGCTGAAAAGAGCCCCTGCCTCTGCCTCTCCCAAACGAAGCAAATGGGGAATTGGATCCAGTGGCAGGTTGAGTGGCTTGTTGTAGTTGTTGGAACGCATGAAGTAATTGCGCACCACGACCAAGGAGTTGTACAGGGGGAGGTCCAAAGGAAGTTGAGGGTGCCAAATTTGAGGTCGAAGGTTCTGGTGGTGGTGGGTTCTCTGGTTCAATCGGTGACCCCACATGTTCAAGAGGAGGGAGCAGTGAGTGCACATTCAAATCTTCACTGTCATCCTCCGACTCGTCACTCATTAGTGACCAGTTGTCCTCATTTATGTCTGAGAGGTCGTGCCAATTTACAAGCTCTGGAACTCTTAGTCCATACCTTATTATGGCTGGTATTGTCCAGGTGCTTGGGTCAAAATTGTGAACCGGTGGTAGGTCATTGGGACCACCGATCAGAGGCATGAGATCATTGAAGTCAAACACCCAATTTAATAACATGCCAAAAGTTCCATTCCAAAATTGACTCCACCCATTGTATGCAAAATTTTGGGCATCCCTTTCACAGAGTTTAACGGGTTGCCATGTAGATACTGGATTGGTGCCATTGAAAATTCACCACATGAAATAAGGGTCAAAATGTTAGGTGGAGTGTGTTGTGGCCTTATGCGAACAATTGGCACAATTTCACATTCAGGGAGAGGTGCCAGTATCTCGCATTCCTCAGATCTGTGATAGTCAAAACTTTGTTGTACAAAGGAGAATACCTTTAGTACAGAAAAACCGTACAAAGACACAGTGAGTGAGTAACTGCTCATCAAAATTCTGCAGTTAGTCCTACTTGTTCCCAAATATGGTGCCTGCACTCTATCATCAAATTGAATGCACTGTGCGGCCAATACAAAAGCCTGGGGCCTGGTCAGATGTTGAAGTGTTCCCCTGTTTTTGGTGGGACCAGATGGCGTTGCTATTGGGGAAATAAGGGTCAAAATGTTAGGTGGAGTGTGTTGTGGCCTTATGCGAACAATTGGCACAATTTCACATTCAGGGAGAGGTGCCAGTATCTCGCATTCCTCAGATCTGTGATAGTCAAAACTTTGTTGTACAAAGGAGAATACCTTTAGTACAGAAAAACCATACAAAGACACAGTGAGTGAGTAACTGCTCATCAAAATTCTGCAGTTAGTCCTACTTGTTCCCAAATATGGTGCCTGCACTCTATCATCAAATTGAATGCACTGTGCGGCCAATACAAAAGCCTGGGGCCTGGTCAGATGTTGAAGTGTTCCCCTGTTTTTGGTGGGACCAGATGCCTTTGCTATTGGGGACATTGTTTGATGCCATATTTTGGGGGTTTTTTTCTTTTTTTTTTAATCAAGATATATGTAAATATTCTCAATTACATTCAATAAATAATTACTTTACCAATAATTTACGTTTACTAAGAAATTAACTTTTTACCTAATTAAAGTGTTTTTTACAATGGAAGTACTGAATTTTGCAAAAAAATAAGCGTTTAGTCGCCTCTTACGACATGCAGCTTTCACAGTGTGTCTATTCTTTTTAATTCCCGGATCACACGCGAGGAAAATAAATATTTATCAGGAGATAAATGGTATGGATAAATTTAGTTGTTTAGTTTTCTTGAGGAATATGAACAAATAAGGAACAGATATAACTTTCATATACAGTACAAAATGTGTTATGGCTGGTTGTACACAATCTACTATATAAATATATTTAAAACAAGAATTTAAATATCTACTGCAGTCATTTCACACTTAAATACACTATAAACAAATTGAATATAGCACAACCGTAAATAACAGATGGTAGGCATCCTATTGGGGACTTGGTCGGCTGGCCGGGAGGAAAGATAGAAATTGCACTCTAGTTCTTAAAATTTGTAGAAGCTTTGGTGTATTCTGCTGTATGGAAGTGGATTTTCAAAATTGTAAGCATCCACAGTTTTGTCTATATTCCCAAATTGATAGAATTGCCCACAAATTGGACATTTGTAATCTTCTTCCTGAGCTATGATCATCCAGCATTGAAAGTGGACGCAATAATCACAGCATGGGGTTCTGTAAAAATTTTGATATTTTGTTGGGCGTATGATTTCAGAACGTGTGAATGGTTGAGTACATTTTATACACCGTCCCCCATGCACCATATTGGCCCAGTGCTTGAAGGCGCGCTCACTGGATCGTGCTGCTCGACAAAAGTCAAAGGGTCGAGGCTTTCGGCTCTTACTTTGTGAAAGATCCAATGATGGCATGCGTACATTCCAAAGGTTAAAATTGTGTAAATGTATTTGAATTGCAGTGTCGTCAGGCATAAAAAATGAGTGCACAAACGTGAATTTTGCCCAAGTTGAAGTGTCCAAGTTTGGTAGAAATCTCACGAAATATGTTTCCGGGAATTTAGGGCACTGGAGGTAGGCAAAGGCTCTTAAGAGATCCACTGGATTACTTTCTGTCACATTTAATAGCTCTGGAATGCCGCCAAGGTAACATAGTGCAGTTTCAAATGCACTTGAGGAAATGTGCATAAAAAATGACTCATGGCGTGCAGATTGGGGTATTTCAAAATCTCCCACTGGTGATTGAATATTGATGAAATTTAGAGAGCCACGGGGTAATAAAAGTTGGTTGAGATCGTGTAGCCACTGTGCTAAACCACTACGCTGTATCATACTCTGTACACTTATCGGGTATGTTTGATTTTGAACTATGATGAGTGCCTGATCTGTTCCTATGGGGCTTTCGCTGACCTGGGCATGCTGCACCCACCACTCATTAAACTGGGGTTGTGAGTGTTCTGTTGGATTGGAACACTGGTATTGTGGTATAGGTGTCGAGGAATGCCAAAAGTCATCACTGGCTTGAGGCTCTTTGTTGATAAGTGGAACTAAGCAAGAATCTTTTGAAGTGGATGATGAATTGAGAATTTCTACAGGATTCTTTTCTTGTTTTTTGCTTTCAGATGGACCTGTCTCTGGGTTATCTTTCATCTTTCGCTTAAGTGCCCCTTTGTTCTGTTTTCTAATTAGGTATGAGGCATTATCTCTATAGCCTGAATGTTCATGGTATGAAGACTCAGAGTAACGTTTTTGAAAGTCATTGGGCATTTGGTGTACCTGAGTTTTTGGGTTGAAAACCCGTTGACAACCCGTTTCCCAGTTAAATTTGGAAGGACGTTTCGGTGATTTTCAGTGGTGGTTTGTGCTTTTGCCCTGAGAGGAGGGAGAATTGTTCTGGGATGCCATACCTTATACTTTATAAACAGTTAATGACAGTTGACAGTTAATCACAGTTAACAGTTCTTTGTGCTCAAATTATTCAGCGCACAATTGTAATAGTTAACGTTAAACAGTGTTCCAGCAAAATTATTTAAAATAGCAATATTCTGGGCGCTCAAATGCTCCGTCTCATTATATACAGCTGGAGAATATAAAGGTTGGTGCATACCAACAAAAATATACAAATGAGTATAAACATACTTCAAAATAAAGTAACAAAGTTAATTCATCAATCAAATCGTTAAACTTTTATCCTTTGCATAATATAAATTAAATGTATTTACATACTTCATAAAATAATGTTAATAAGTTCATCAAGTATGAGGTGAATAAATATTCACTCCTCAAAACAACAGATCAGATCTCAATGAGACCTGGTGCTAAACCAGAGTAATACATATCTTTGGAGCTATATAAATGTCCAATGTTAAAAAAATATACAAGTCATAAAACAGTTGGTCCTGGACCAACAAAAATATACAAATGTTTATACATTCACACAACAAATACCATATTATATTAACATAATTAAAAGGGTTATGTAAGCTTTGCTTGATGTAATAAATGCAACATATTTCTATTGTGTTACAATAAATGTTATATACAGATTAATTGGTTGTGCCATATTGGTACAATGACTACAGTAAACATTGTATACATTACACCACTTTTATAAATGTCACACTAATACATTAGTCAGCATGAACATATTTAACTTATGTTTATATCCTGTATATGGAACTAATTTTAAATAGAACACACATTTCCATGTTAAAACTTCGATCGGTTAATCTTTAATTTCAACAGACAAGTAATTTCTTAAAGCAAGAGAATTAATCAAAATTTATGTGGATGACTCTAAGTAAAAATCATCATGATTTTGAAATTTAGGTGAGACCTTACTATGAATGTAAGTATCAATCAATCACATATAAGTCTAACCACTGTCATTATTTACCAAACAGTTCTAACAGCTTAATAATATCTCAATATTATAACAATATTAAACAATATTGTAGAACAATATAATAAATACAATATACACAGTTATAATAACGGCTAATGCCACAAATATACACAATTGAAACAGTGCTAACACACTTACGTGTATATACCTACTTGTGAAATCTTTCAAAACTATTTAGGTTCCTTTTATTATTTTTTTTTTAAATTTATTTTGCTAATGTATTTGTTGACACAGTGCTTTGCTAGTTTTACTGCCGCAAATTAACTCAGAATTTAATATCAGTTCACAGTTTTGAGTATTGCCAAAATGCTGTAGCTTAACCTAAGAGTCTAATATTTGTTACTGTTTAAACTGAGGACTGCCAAAATGCCAGGGTTGAAACCAGGAATAAGTTTCATACACAATTATTTACTTTTTTCATTACTCTTTAAAAATCTGCTATTTTCTTTCCTGCCTTTACTCGCAATCGAATAAAAGTCCGTTTAAAAGTTAAAATATATATCAAAATAGTAGTTGCAAAAAAATTTTTTTTTTTTTTAAAAAACCTGATCGTAAACTATACCTTATATCTGCGTATTTTTATTACTTTAAATTGTAGATCTATCTATACCATACAAAAATTAAACAACCCCCTTTTTCTTTAGGGTGCTTCAACTAAACGTAAGGGTATTATGACTATTTTTCGGCTACTGTGGCTAATTATATATAATAGGGCTGCCCCACCTTGGCGAGCAAATTATAAATATAGTTCAAGATTGGAAATAATGAAAACATTCAATGTCCAGGGTTTAGATAAGGACAGGTTTAAGATAGATTAAGATCTCATCCCAATAGCTTTACGAGTAATGCTGAGATTGCCACACTTTGGTTCCTGAAAAGTTTATGATAGTTTAAGATAGGTTTACAAACATTAATGATAGACTTAAGATGGAAGATATAGGTTAAGGTCATTGTAAGATGGAAAAGATTGTTTTGCAACTCTTAAGAAAGCTTAAAGATCGCTGTAAGATAAAAAAGATGACTTTACAAGCAGAAAGATAGGTTGAAGATGGGTTTAGATTATATGGATCGGGAGCAGTTTGTGATAATTTCAAATATTTCAATATTATAATGAACATTTCACAATGGGTTTATGAATATATCAGATTGGGAAGCACTCAGGAAGTTCTGTAACTTATATATACGATAGGTTTCTGATGGCTTTAAGATTGTTGCAATTGAAAAAAATTACATCCCAAACTGACAATGTACAGGGTCGTAAATCTATTGTAAAGCATTATCGCAAAGGTTGAGCAGCCTTATTATATTTTCACACTTTTCTGTGAAGGTGGAGTGTTCTTGTCCAAGTCGAACATTGATCATAAGATTTCTCCAGTTACTGTCCATGAATTGGCAGTGTTTGGTGTTACATGTGAATTTATTTACATGTGAAAGTACAAAACATAACTTTATGCTTTATTTAGCAATATAACTTTATGATTTATGCTTTATTTATGAATTCTTTACACAAACCACAAAGGAGCCCTATGGAATAATATTATAAAGGTCACCTTACTAAAGGAGATTTTCACCCTGTAAAGCCGATCTATTTTGTCATACAAATTATCTTTTTGATCAGGACAAGTCATATCGCTTTTTCAGTCTTCCTACCTTTTTCGGGATTTGATCAGTTATAGAAGTACAACTACTCCACAGCTAGGAATCCTCAGTTACAACATGATGGAAGTACTATTATTACACAGAATAACATGCACTTGCTCACCTCTATGCTCCACAGTGGCACCTAGTTAATGGGACTCGACGTCCAAGTCAATGCTATGCAAGCACAGGCCCCACAGGCTCTACTAGTGAAAGTAGCCACGTTGCAGGCGATCCCGGCCAACCTACCAACACAACAAACAAAACAGCACGCATCGCACTTCTCCTCTCATTTTATTGTACCATCAACATACTGAGGCAGAATCAGAACATTTCTCAGTTGGTGGTCCAAGTGTTGGCTTCTTATGAGGCAAAAGCCAAACAGGACGTTGCTCCAGGTAAGACAACAGAGGCAGAGGTCAGTCGAAGCTGAAATGGCCCAGTGAGGGCTATTACGGAGTACAAAGTAAGAGGAAAGCAACCTATGATGAGCTCAGTATCCCCAAGCGGGCAGTGGGTCAGCTAACTAACATATTCCACGTGCAGAAACTGGATACCATAAAGAAAGCATTACTGCAGACCATACTGGCGCTCAAGGATGCCACATCCCTCCCGTGGCCAGCAGTCAGGGCAGCATATGATACATCCATGCATGAAGTCGAGTTAGGTAACTTAACTTGGGGGCCAGATGCAGTGATCCATCAATAGCCTTTCGGCATCCCCGATCGCTATGACTAACATCAGCATTACCACCAATCAGCCAAACCAAAGGACAAAAATATGCAGATACTTTAATGAAGGTATGTGCTCTTTTGACTCAAGCCAAGAACAGTACAAACATATATGTTCATTTTGTGCTAAATCAGGAAAGACTTTTAATCATCAAAAACCTAGGTGTTTTAATAAGCAGAGAGGATAAGACAAACCACAATATAACTAGGTAGATCAGTCACCAGCTGGGCTACGGCACAGTAGGACCAAGCCACAACTTTGGGGGGGAGGCTCCATATGGAACTTTTGATTGTCAAAGACGTCATGTAAACAATGTAAATAATCATTGTCACGAGGCCATTCATGGTGTCAATAAGTGTCAAAATTATCAAAAGGTGTTAATTACTGCAATTAGCCACGACTCAGGATCCCACACTTATGTTTCAGACTAAATACAGCCGATAGGCGGGTTACCCAGTGGACAATCGTTTGAATATTCCAGTTTTCCTGGCAACAAATTCCCCATCAGCTTAATTCTTGTCACAATGATTCTTATGGAACAAGTTGCCAATGATTCTGTGTCAGTGTTACTTCGTATGTAACTCATAATATGTGCTATAATGTGTCAGAGAGCAATTTGGCTGCACAGGCTCAGTGTGGGGATGAATCACCATAAGTCCCAAAGTTAACAGTAATTACCTTATAGACTTTACTAATACTACTAACACTCACCAAAGTATAGATTGTAATCAATGGCAAGTTTATTGTGCTGATGGGCAGCCCTGGGGCCCTGGGCATCAACATCAGGGTTTTAAATCTCAACCACTCATTACTGATGTGATCATCCAAAATGTTAGCATATTCAATTCAGTAAGCTGTGAGGTTAGATTACCTATTTTGGCTCTCATTGGGAGCTGGATAATTCGGCCCTTTGCCAAGTCGGCCCTCGGCAAATCGGCCCCCAAAAAACTAGGCCCTGGACAAGTCGGCCCCCAGATTGAAAAGTAATAAAAGGTAGTGCAATAAGAGTACTTTATAGAGCTTAATCTCCATCATACAGCAGACCCTAAGACTGACAGATATTCAGTTTTCACAGTACATCAGTTGAGCATATATTAGGTAATTAATGACAAATAATGGCGAATAATTGTTTGTGATCATGTTATATCTGTTTTATAAGGATGACAACTTCTAAAGTGATACTTGCAAAGTGTGATTAGCAAATATCAAAGATGTTTGGATGTTTCATCAAGCTCTTTTAACTTATGTCCTTTGGACACTTGTTTATATTAGAATAATTATAAGTGCAATTACATAATCACATTATATCAAGGGTGATAACTACTAAAAATTGCAATTAACATGTATCAAAGATTTTTGAATGCTTTAATCAATATCCTTTATCCTCTGTCCTTTATGCACTTATCTATGTTAGTTTCATTAAAAGGGCAATTGATTAAAAAGAGATTAAGTGCAATAAGAGTTTTTATCAAATCACATTCTTATTAGATGGTGATTTTGTCATTTGTTTAACGTATTCTTTTTGAGGGTACAATAATTCCCAGGGGGCCGATTTGACTAGGGTATTTTATTTTGGGGGCCGATTTGACGAGGGCCGATTTGGCAAAGGGCCGATTTGTCTATGATTCCTTTCATTCACCCCAATTGTTCTAGTCAGCTAAGGGTTTTTATACTATTTCGACAGGCCGTTCATACAATGTTTGGTGCCCTTGTCCTGAACTCTTGACTGAACAGCTTGACGCCATATAATTCAACTTCCTCACCCAAAAAGTCTTTACCTCTGTCCAGTAAGAGAACTTAGGGCCCTCTTGGCTTCCAGACCTCTGTAACCTACTGCCAGTCTATTTGATATCATCCTTCCCCCACATTGTCAAATTACAGACACTCACAAACGTAGTGCCCTCAAATCAATTCTCCAGTCCCTCAACATTCCCCCATTTAGGTTTTGGGTTCCATACATTCAGGCGTTCTGGAGCCACATTTGCATTCGCCCATAATGTATCACTACAAAATATCATGTCATGGCCTTTGTGAGAAGCTCAGCTGTCTGGATCTAGCTTCAGAACGCCTCCCTCGCCCCTTCTACACTCCCTGTCACCTTCCAGGCCTTCGTCCGTTCCTCTTTTTGATTTGGGTTTGGTGGCTTTTAAAATTTCATTCTCTTTACATTTTAAAATCTGCTCTGCAAGCACAGTACTAACATGTAAAAAATGCCAAACTTGTGTTTACATGTTTTGCAAAGCTGGAGATTATAAAATGCCAAAATTTACTTGCTTAACCTTTGTGAACCTTTGGGGCCCTTGAGACTCCCATCTCAGTATCAGATCTGTATTAGCTGGACCCTTTCAAATATCTGTTATTTGACCTCGACTTTGACCTGGGAGCATTGACTGATAGTAGTACAGCGACTTTTTAAAGTGGAACATATGTGATTGAATTGTGTCGACTTAATTATTGCAGTACTTTGTCTGAGATAATGTGTTTCTGTGCATTGAAGCACATAATTTATAAGTTGTAGCAGATGTAGATGAATCCAAATAACCCATATACATATTCTACGTATTTTTATGTTATCATGCATCATCTCGTTTTGTTCTATTTAAATTAACATAGAAATAATGGAAAAATCAAAAGTTAAACATTTGAAGTGCATGTGAATTATTTCAAATTTGAAATTCTCTACAGACAAGCCATATTTCCGGTAGTTACATATTAAAAACAGGCTACAGAATGCTGCTACAGAAAAGAGTTAAAATTGGTAGAACAATGGCAAGGTTTAAAACACCTACAAACGTAGGCGATGACTAGGGCATGGCATTATAGACATAGATTTTTCTTTGTAAATCAAAAACATTGAATAATTTCATGATGAAATAAACCAGAAAAGAAGCTTAAATTGAACATTTAAAAGCAGCATGTTAACTAACTTAAGAAAGCATGAAGGATCTCTTCATTCATTCAAAACACTTTACATATGACATATTACACACAGTCAGAAACATCTACATTGTCATGTTAGTGGCCTTATCATCTCTTCACCTGTGTGTGTTCACAAGTTTTTTGTTAACATTAAATCAGTACTTTATCACCCAGTATTGGATGCAAATGTTACACATAAGTATAAAGCCTCACATTTTGCTTTTATACAGCAAATATAGAACTTCTCAATGGGTGAGTACTTGTTGTGCCTCTGTTTAATTGTTGTAAGAATTTAATTGTATTCTAGCTTTAATTTTAATTTATGCAACTACAAAAAAGACAATTAAATATAAGTTATAAATTTGTTTGAAGAAATTAATGAAACGGTGTTTATAAATGATAAAGATAACTGTTCTCATATTCTTTCAATATGTACATTATATACATGTTAATATTATGTTTATTTGCCCTTTATTGATTTCTTATACAGACGATGTTTAAATAGGCTCACGTATGATTGAAAAATAATAGTTACTGAATGTTTAATAGCTAATATTGATTCATGATGCAGCAGGGACATCATCTTCCTCAAATATTCTGCGCACAAGAGAATAAGTTGAGTATTTGTGTCTATGTAACTCTTGGTGCTGTGTTATGACTGACATATATGCTGAGAGTTAATACCACAATTTGGTAAAACCAATAGTCATTTTGTATATTTGCCCTCATTTAGACTTACCTTAAACCAAAATTGCACAAACAAAAAATTCTACTGCCAAATTACTATTCCATGGTTGTGACAAACTTATCAGAGTTAATTAACGAACTAACAAACATTGGAGAGACAATATCTCCTTTAGTTATCATAAATAGCCTGGTCATGACTTGTATAGCCTTGACTACACAGGTAACAAAACAGCTTGAACATTTGGAGACTCACCTTCAGTACAAACTGACTCAGACTTGTATTTAGTCTGTGACACTGTTTTCTGCGCCTCAAGGTGTCCTCTCTCAAGAGCCAAGTGTGCTTAGCTGTGATAATGTAGTCATATAAGACCTAAGAAGTAAAGGTCATCAGTGACTTAGTGCTTAGCAAGTTTGGCATCTAATCATAGGCTGACACCTCTGTGTGGGTGCGAGTCCCACACGTGGCAATGCTTACAGCCTCTTCCAGTAAGGTCCTGGCTATTGAATTGGATCTAAATCCAGACTTTGATCTTGACTGAGTAGCTATAGATAATGAAGAGAAGCTATGTAAGAGTTACATCTATATTGGTGTTAACTTTACTTCAACATGTTGGGGGCCACGGTGGCAGAGTGGTAACACTCTCGCCTCCCACCTCTGAGGCCGGGGTTCGGTTCCCAGCACAGCCTCTCAAGTGGGAAAGCTGGTAGTTGCTTGCCTTTGGTCGCAGTTTACAGTACAGAACCCTGACGAACTGTATGTACTTGCTTCCTCTGCCCTTCCAACTACCTGTCGTGATATGACCTGTACAGTGTTGAAAGCAATGCAAAACCCCAAATAAATACATGCTTCAACATGTTGAAGTGCCCAGTCAAGTCCTTGTAAAAATTCCAGTCTTGAATACGTCCAATGCTTTACTTTATTGTAGAGTGTTAGATCCTTCCAGGTTTCTCATTGATGGAAATCAGAAGGGGTCACGTTAATATGTGTTCTCGGGACTTGCTTTCTATGCATACTATTTCTACAGCTGGCCATGACAAGGATTCTGTCCGTTGGGCAGGAGAGAGTGACAAAGCTTATCCAGACATCTTCACAAAACCTCCCACTTTCCCAAAAAGCCGGAAACCAGGACATCTGACCAGAGAGCAGTTTGACCAGTTCTTCAGAGAGGTCAGAATATTATCTAGCATTCTTTATCATGGATTGGGTCAATCACTGCACACTAGATGGTCAATATTTTGAACTGTACAGTAACTTCCAAATTTCCCAATTGGAATAAAAACCACCACTCTCTAAACATGGGGAGGAGATATTAGTAATCAAAATGAAAACAATAAAAAGATTTGATTTAGTGTAAAAAATAGGAAGCTGTAATTCTGTGGGGATAGAAATGCATCAAGGCGATCTATAATACAGATGGCACACGTTCTCATTGAAGATCTCATGCTGTAGTTTACATGTTTGGTCAAACCCACTTATACCCCTATTTCAAGGCCACAACTTTCCTCCTGACTAAGTCAACAAAGTAGTCCTGAGTACAATTTTATTGGTTGAACAACTGAGCTTCTTCACTCTAAAAGTGAGGACCTTCATCTCAATGATCATATACACTCATTCCAAATATTTAAAGCATGTAAAAAACCTGTATGACGGAACATGTCCAGAATACACACAGCCGACCTTTATGGTACTAAAACTTTTCTTTATGGTGATATGGTTTATCATGTTCACTCTTCTGTAAAATGTAGCAGAGTGATCTTATCAAGAGATACCGATTAGTGATATGAATCACCGATTACTGTATAAGAATTACAGGGACGAACATAGGAGCCATATAGCAGTCAGGGTCAGATCATAAGACTCAATTTTTCAGTGGTATATATGATGTATCTTTTGACTTTAGTTTCTTACTTTTTCAACAATTATAGCAGCCTCATAGCAAGTTTTCAGAAAATCATATGTATATCTAACTCATTAAATCATTTATCAAATCATAATTTTGAACCATGTTTGTTTTTGTGATACATAATTGTAATATAGCTTTATTTTAATCTATGAAACATTTTATACTTCTATTGAACAATATGCAATATTTCTCCAGTACACTTAATATCATTTCCAGGGCTATGTAGTTATAGACGATCTCTTTAGTGAAGATGACTTGCAGGCTTTGGAGGATGCTAGAGCTCAAATTAAGGATATGGTTGATGGTTTAGCCAACAAATTACATGCAGCTGGAAAAATAAAGAGTACGTACTGCAAAATAAAATATTATTTGGTAATAACTATTTGACAGATTGCGCCTGACAGTTGCCAAGTAGTTATCAAATTTGGCAGATGACCCCTCGGCTGTCCCCTTTGTGGCTATGTGCTCGATCCATTTATGGCAGCATATAGAAAATACTGATGACTCACCTGCTAAGTGAAAATTCCGAAAAAAACTATGATATTAATCCCGGACTTAATGGCAATAATACACCACAAGTGATTGCAAATTGGAGAAGAAACAGAGTCGGGTTTAATATAAACCATTTCTGCCAAAAGAAAAATTACTGCATTACATTAGAGTAAATTTATATATCTGTTCATCTTTCATGTTATAGATTTACTGTATAATAAGATATAACACCAAAATACGATCACTTTTATGTTTCATGGTAGTTAGTTTTGCACCAGAGCAGAAGGACTTGAGTTCTCATTCTTAAGCTATAGAGATTGTGCCTTTAACAAGGTGCTCAACATACAGTTGTCCCTGTCAGTCCAGGGGTGGATGTACAAATGGATAGCTTGGTTTTTATGTGATACATACAACATCTTGCCAAGTATTCCTTCCGGAGAGAGATGCAAGTGAATATAAAAGTCTGCTAAAATTGAGGATGAGTGAACATGAACCCACTACTTATCTGAAAACAACAGACAGAATAATATTAACAAAAATTGCTTTGGATAACTTACTCTACATGATTAACATCAAATTCATTGGTTGCATAAAACAATAACATGTGTGGTGACATTGGCACTTTATTCTACAGTTCCCTCCATACACCTACATAATAAAAATATTGTAACAGGCCATGTATATGATATTCCTTAAAGGCTTGCTGGGCCTACAGGGTCTATTTTATGTTACATTTGATACAATCTGTCAATGGATGGAGATTAAACACTATAAAATTACTTTTAGAATTGACATAAGAATTCAATTTTTATGTTGAGTATATGGACACGAATGTTTCAGTTTCAGCAACAAAGCTTACGAGAATATTTTACCAACCAATACATTTTATTGCCTTATGTCAACAGAACTATACAGAGAATGTGGCTTGTTTCAAAGGCTCACAATGATTGAAAAGGAGTTTCCAGGCGCGGCTATTATTCTCCACAAAACAGGAACTTTTCCTGTTGTGAGTATACGATATGTTGTATTTTTAGATAAAAAAACTATATTAAAAATAAGAATAAAATCAACTTTTAATCTGTCACTGAATTATTCAGCTTAACCTGACTACAGAACTCGAGTCTTTTAAATCTCTCTTCATTTAAACCTCTACAGTGACCCCTTTGCAACATTTTACATTTCTTTGATGGAATTATCATCATACCTATTAATTTATCAATATATATTTCCATCATGCTGCTTCAAAATGAGGTTTAGTAGTATGTGGAAGCATCCTTTATAGCTTTAGATGTTACATGTCACTTGTTAATCACTCGACAGAGCGGTTTGTGACAAGACATGTATGTTTATGCAGGGCTTCCGGTCACTCTGGTCTCATGAAAAGTTGCTGAACATGGTAGAGCAGTTACTGGGTACTTCAGACATCAGTGGTAGTCCTGTGTGGAATATCAGGCCAAAGACACCAAAGAATGCCTCCACCGTTGTACCTTGGCACCAAGGTGTGTGGTTAACCCTATCTAATTTAATAAGATTCAATTTGCATATTCTCTTTAATAAAAGATTTAAAGGCAGGCAAATCCTTATTTTCATTTCTCGTGGCCATTGGCAATTAGTAGTCAGACTCAAAGTAGTTAGTCTGTATGTAGCTTATTATGCAATTGCAATGGTGTCATTGACCATGCTGATTGTAGGGACAAAAGTAGATGTTTGAGTGGGTTATGTTTACGGTTAATACTACAACATGGGTCTACAGTCTGTCATGGGGCCCCAATTTGGGAATAAGTAACGTGACAGTGAAAGCTGTGGTCAATTTCTTAAACTGATTCGAATTTTTAGACATGAATATAGGTTTAAAGGTCCTGCGACCTCATTGTATGTGTGCTAAATATGTGATATTGAAATAAAAGCAAAACTGAAAAAGATAAGTTACAAAATAAACTAATTTTTAATTATCATTACAACACTAGGTGTTGTAGGTAAACCAAATTATCAGCTTGGACACCGCATAGTGTAATGTCATAAATATGGATTGAAAGGCAAGAAATATTCATGAATTATTAGGCCAAATTTTGATGGAGTGAAGCAATTTTGCATGAAAATATTTTAAGTATTACCATACAATTTCTGAGACAATAATATCATTGTGAGCATACATTATGTGTAGAATGATTACATACTTCAAAATGATTGTAAGTATGAGTATACAAAATTGAGCTGAGTAGAGATAAATGAGGTACGAAACTTAATCTTCCCCTTTAGATTGGCACTAATAAAGATTTATTGTTATAAAATTATCAACCTGTTAAGACTGTGATCCAGTTCACTAATCATTTATCAATGATCACAAGCCTTATGCCCCCATTTCCATAGTAATAGGAAGCCATTTTCTTTTTGTTGATTTGCTACTGTCTTAACAGGTGATTATTTGATTACATTTAAGTTTTGTTGGCCTGACCAGTATTTTTGGGCAGAACTTAAGAGTTTACTTATATTTGTTTACTTTAATCTGTAACATACTTGGTAAAGATTGTACATGGGGATTAAATACATAATTCATGTTTTTGTGAATTCACTCTACATAATAACAAAAAGAATCATTATCAACTTTTCCAATGGTTTTAATTTCAGAACTCAATACAATAATTCACAATTAAACTACTAGGTAATATCTAGTTCTCCGTAACAAAATTATTTAATTTGACAAGTCTTGTTTGTGGCTCAATGCATGTTTTGGGTGTATCAGTTCGGTTATGTAAATATACATAAATCAGGATTCTTGTTTAAGTAGGAAGTATTCCCCACGACATGGCATGCGTTTCCAATGTTGGCAGAATTTTTCAAATGTTTATGAAACCTACCACTAGCTCTCATGTGTTGAACTTAAATGCACAAACTATTTGCCCAAAAAGAAAAGCTACGGTTTAAAAATACATTTATATTAATACACAAAGAAGTGATTCAATAAAAAGAACCTCTAATGCTTGGATATTTTGAAATTGTGCTTGAGAACAAGTGTGGTTGTATCTTCATTGGACTTAATTATACTAGACATTTGTGTTCATCTGATATAGACAACAGTTATTTTGATGATGATGCTTACAAGCAAATGATAGTAACTGCCTGGGTTCCATTGTTGGAAGTCTCTGAAATGAATGGCTGCATGCAAGTGAGTTCTTGATCCTTTTTGCTGTAATAACTCTATCTGAATGTATACATTTATTTCAGAAATTTCAGTTTTCAATAGAAATTGTTCATATGAGTATACAGAAGCTTGTGATGTATGATACTGATTGCAATGAATATTATGCATAAAAGTATGAGTGATCCCAGTTTGTTCTCTCTTTTTTGATAACAGAGATATAAATAATTGAATAATGAGCATTGTTGGTCAGTGTTGAAAGTTATGCAGAATCTGTACTTCCTCTATATATGCTGCTTGGTTAACATTTCAAGTTGGAATAATTTTATCAAAGGTAGAAATATTCTGATTTAGTGATAAGCTAGAAAAGCACTCAGAGAGAGCAAACCTCCATCAAGATCTGATTTTTTCCCTACGGCTTCTGAATGCTATGATAAAAAAATATTTTAAAGAATTCCTGGATCTAGACAGTGATCATGATCACCACTAAAATTTAATCATTGGTTCCTTGCGCCACAACAACTTGAGTTATTTTGGAAACAAATGCTGCGAATTACATATACCTCTTTGTTGGAGGTTAACTTTTTATCTTTGATTGGAAATTATATGATACACTTCTACTATATAACTATAATCACGCATTATCAGTAACTTAAATGAATTTTCATTTGTAAATATGTTTTATCCAATGACTGTCATATAATCACTTATTCATTTTTTATCATTCTAGGTGGCAAAGAATGGTCATAAAACTGGTAAGATGGCAAAGCACCAGTGTTGTTTTGGGGGAAGCTGGTATACAATGCTGGATGAAGATGAGATGGCCAAAACTTTGGGTGTGATATATTTAATTATAGAAAGTGCCATTAAACACACTACATCACATTCTAGTAAAGAAGATATACAAATAGTCCATCCAATTTGATATCTTGGAAAATTTTGATACTGTTCATATACTAGTATTTTAAATAATTTTTGGAGTGAGAACACTTATATTGCCACTTTTATTTCCAGTTTATTTATTTGACAATGATATAAATATGTATATCTATATTAACCTCTGTTAAGGAGGTTATGTAACTGACAGCGTGCATTTGTCTGGGGGTTTTTCCTTGTTTGTTTTTTTGACAAAGTACCTCGAAAAGATATCGGTAGATTTTGATAAACTTTTCAGAAAATGTCGACGATGGCATAAGGAACAGAGATGATCCGATTTCTGTGGTGATCTGAATCACCATCTGGATACAGATCTGTTTTAAAATAATTCTTATCGTTGTACTCATCAGCAAAGATTGGAGGTGTTAGGCCTTGGCAAATGTATGCACTCTCTGAGTGCTCTTGTAATAAATGCGAAAATCTTTACATCTTCATGAATCCCAAAGCAACCATATTCTTGCATTTGAGGGGTGCCTTATTCATGAGCTAGCTTTAAAAGTAACACAGAGTGCAGCCTTTAAGTCAGTGCATTTATATTATTTGATAGCATTAATGCACACAGTCTACAAGAAATAGATCTGAGAAAGTATATTTTTGTCTCATGATGCGGCCACATTTTACTGATGACCCATGAAATGTTAATGCAGAAAAAAGTAGATCAAAATTACTCAATTAAACGACCATGGTACAGTGAGAGTTAGAAGTCTCAGTTGGTAATACAATCAAATTCAAACCCAAGATGTATCCATAAAGGTTCAAATGGCAATGTCTAAGGCACAATTTAATTAACAAATTAAGAAATACTGTTTTAGTATGTGAGATGCAATTAACAAGGTGAAAGACTAAATGCATACATAAATCTAATCTAATCTACTGCTTTGCTGGTGCAATGTCTTCCCCACAGTGGGGAACTCAGTGCTCAAAGTAAACAAAAAAATATTGATCATTAGGATAGTCAAAGGGTGGTCAAGGTGGGTAATCCAAAGTTGTGGGTGTATCCAAAGGGAGGGAGACTAAGTGGGAAAACTAGAGTTAAAGAGGTGAGTTTTCAAATGTTTCCTGAAGAAAGTGACAGAGGGATTGTTTCTTATTTGAAAGGGTAGAGAGTTTCAAAGAGCAGAGGCATAATAACAGAAGGAATTTGAAAAATGTTACTGTGATTTGTGAACTGTACAGTCAAAGGTGGGGGGAGTGAAGGAACATAAGTTTAGGGCTGCTGCGTCTGGTATTTCTAGAAGAGGTGTAGGGGTGAATCAATTCACTGAGGTAAGGTTGTTGGCCATGTTTTAGAAGTTTTCCAAACTTCCAATAAATATGTACATCTGTTGTAGGAGTTGATCTGGAAGAAGATATTGTGACATGTCCTATTCCATATGGTGGAGTGCTACTTTTCAGTAATGTGCTACCACATAGAAGGTAAGACTGAAACCTTGTGACATATCATGTTTAATATGTGTATTCACATTTTTCCATTGTGAATTCAGATGTTTTCACTGTAAATACTGTTCTATTTTAGCTTACCCAACATATCCAATGACATTCGATGGAGTTTAGATCTGCGCTGGCAAAAATCTGGGAATCCAAGTGGACTATTTGGTCAGAAAGACAGCATTCCTATGCGTTCTTCTGCTCAGAAAACTGGATTCCAAATAGACTGGGATAGTTTTGAGTCTGTTAACAGACACCAAAAGGCATTTGAAGCTGTAGGTTTGGTACGTAGCAAATTATTAGGAATATATAATGTAATGATCGTTACTTCTTAGCAATAAGAATATATTCATATAAGACTTTTGAAAATACTCAAACCAGGTCATTTTTCAAATATATTATTTTTTTATAATTCTGTACAGTTATTTTATTTTATAAAAGTTAAAGCTTAATCATACTTTTTAGGTTTCAAACCAGTACTAAGCTTGCCTTCAATGTACACTCCTTTGGTACTTGTTTTATTTAATTTTTTATTTTATATTTAGCTGTAATAAGCTACTTGTGATATGAATGGATGACTCTACTGACTCTAAAAGCAATGAAATGAGATAATATTTTCTCTTCTCAATTCTATGACTAAGCCGATGAGTTATCTGGTGCAGTATTTAATGTCATAATATCTATTTTTATTGTTATTTGTCATTGCGGTTGCCAATTTTTTCGATAGTGTGTAAGAATCTGGATCATTTAATTAAATCATTTCATTAGAGGTTCTATTGATGCTAATTATAGTGTTTGTAAAGTCTGAAATGACAAGCATTTTAAACGGTAATATATTTTCAGGAAATGGATGAATTTGACACAACGATTCAAGGACCTTGGATGCATCGCTGGGAAATTGTTCATATGAATGATCACACAAAGGCTTTTCATGAATTTCAAAAGCGATTAGTTTGAGAGATGTCACCTGTACAATGGACATGACTTCCTGAAATCATTAATAGTTATTGTTTTATGCTATTGAACTGGTTGAGAATGATATAAAGCAATGTTATATGTACTTTTATAAACAAATTAATAATAGAAAATAAGTTTCTGAGTAAAGCCAGATTCTTTTACAAATCTTTCAATTGTTATATACAGTGCAGTCTATTCCGCTTCATCAATGCTCACCGATAGGAAACGGTTATTGCAATCAATTTCGTTCCATCTTTCTGTAATTTTGTACATCTTCCTCATAATTCTGAAACTACAACATCAGTTGAATTAAAATTTGGTGGCCAAATTCTTCCTGGGCAGGGGCATAGCTTCTATATAAGCCAGTTTGCCAAAGCATACCATTTTGTAAGTAGCATCATTAATGAGATATACAATATACCATCACCTAAAAATATTGCATATAACCACAACTTCCTAAAAAAAAATCGGCATACTAAATCACTTTTCCGCTCTCTAGCTGATCCAGAGGAAGTGTTCAGGGGGTTTGGGCTTCCCCCACCCTCTTAAAAGATTTTAGGGGTTCAAAAGTGAACCCAATGCAACAGACACAGATTTAAAACAGATAACAGATTTATGTTGAACATCCTGCACTGGATCGCACATGCCAGGGACACGTGACCCCCCACCTACAATTATGTTATATACATCATTAAAAAGATGTCTTTACAGCACATCTGCTAGTTTTTATTGCATAAAAATCCATCAGAAATGGTGGAGAAGCCACAAGCAGTGGAGGAAAAGTGTTATGAATCAGATTGTGACATTAAAGTTCGTAAGAAAAGAAGAAATATAGAAAGAAACACGCCCAAGAATTTGTGCAGCTGATAAGTTGTTGTGTTGACTGGAATGTGGTGAAGAGAATGCAGAAACCAACTAAACCATGCTGTTACTTAAACCCGGGCTGCTTCAACAGAAAGAAACAGAAGAGTTGGGAGATCCAACATTAGAATCTCAAGCCCAAACAGTCCCGTTTTTGCTTTCCCTATGGTCATACCCACAACCCGGAATTACTGATCTAGACCATCCCTTCACTGTCCCTTTAAACACTACTTTTATTAACCTAATGCACTGAGTTCCCCATTGTGGGGAAGATATTGCACCTACAAAACAATTACAAAAGTAATATCCAAAGTACAGCAAATCTATCCAGACAATGTAGAAAGTTCACTCCAGCAAAAGTTCACAACAACACAAGCAGTTTATATCCAATATCCACTTGAATGTTAATTCTAAGACACAATAGCCTTCCTTATAGCCAGCGAATACTAAGTTCATGTGTGGTCAGATGTACAGTTCTTATATATACTTACAGAAATTCTAGAATCTTATGGAACATAACAGCTGTCACCAGAGGCAGTGAGGAAGTTTTAGAACCTACAGGTAGCTTATAGGGTTTCCCCAAATCTATTACTAGCATCACTGGGGTTAACCTAGAGGGATTCCCCCTGTCTATAAATGGATCAATAAACATCAGTATCACATAACACAAAAATCAATAACTCCCTTACTTTAAATGTTAATACATACATATGAAGCTTAGATTAAATAATGCATAGACACAGTAGCCCGTATATGTAACAACAAATACAGATGTTAGTTGCTGAGTGGATGCAGCAACTGTAGACTGATACTCAGACTGAAGAATTGCAGAGTGACCACAAACAATGTTCAAAATGTTCTGACAGATATACCACAAACAACCCTTCAGCCATACCATACAGTCATTGAGTGAAATCTAACTGAGCCCTTCACATAGAGCCCTTCACATAAGAGTGTTGTGTGACTGTTTGACACAAACCCAGTTAGATGGGTGTTATAATATATCGTGAGATGCAAGTCTCCTGGGTCAAATTGTAAATTGTCAATTTGAGAGGTAGATCTTTTCAATCGCAATGATCGCAAAATTATTGTAAACCCATGGTGTACAGAAGTTATGGAACTTCCCAATGTGTTCCCAACTGGATGTGTTGATAAGTCCATTGGTAAAAGTTTATGATGATATTAAATTGTTTGAAATTATCACAAACTGCTCCGGACCCTTGCAGGATTTTTATCTTCTTAAGCTTGTCATTAACCTCACATTTTCACTCATAAAGTCATCTTTTTGATCCCACAACAATCTTGAACCAATCTTAACAGTCATAAAGCAATCTTTTCCATAAATCACATTGTGCCACTTCTAAAGCTGTAGTTTAAAGCTCGTAGAACCCAAAATTTAATTCTATTCCAAAAATCCTTTAAGAATTCAGCTGTTAAGACATCTATTCCTGGGCACTTATTGTGTTTCATATTTTCAAAACTATGTTCAACTCCTCAAGTTGAAGCTCTCCTTCTAGGGATTTAGCTTGTAATTCATTAAGTTTGTTAATTTCAGTGTTACAGAACAAATGTTTACGGTTTAAGTCTTCAAGCTGATTGTCATAACATTTAATTAGTTTTTTATAATACATTTGGAATTCAGTCAAAACGTCTTTTTGATTGGTAATATAAGTGCCACCATACCTCTTAATTCATTTTAAAGTTTTATTAATATAGTTTCTCTTTTCAAGTGAACAGAAGAATTTCGTATTTTTTCCCCATCTAGTAACTACTGCACTCTAGATCTGACACAGTGGCCTTTCATTTTCTTTTCCCTAATTTCCAACAATTCATATTGTCTTCATTTTCAAGTTTTTCCATATCAGATAACAACTCAGATTCACGTGAGACCTCCAGTTTATTCCAGTCGAGTCTGGCTTGTTTTATTGGTTTGTATCTACGCCAGGTGTAGCGCCTTGTGTCTAGATGAAAATCAAATAAACTATGGTCTTTTATTATATCTAAAGTGACACAACATGAATTTGGATTGTTGATATTTGAGTAATTATGGCTATCTAGTTCAGGGTTTAAGGTCATATTAAAATCGCCACACCAAAGTATGTAATCTTGCTCATTATCATTGAAATTCTGATTTAAAGAGTTATAGAAACTTATGTCATCTTTGTTTGGACCATATATATTAATCAATTTAAGGTTAAGGTCATAAACCTGTATATCAAGTACTATTTTATTTCCCTCCTTGTCCTTGATCATGTTTTTGTAGTATAATTTCATAAACAATATTTTATTAAAGCAATTAGGCAAAATCCCAAAACAGATTATATTAAGCCTTCTCGCAGGAAGAGATATTTACAAAAGAAAAAGAGAGAAAATAAAAATATACAAACATTAATACAAAGTAAATAAATAAATAGTTAAATAAGTGTATAAGAAATATACAAAAAAGAAATAATAGAATAGATAAGAAAAGAGAATGAATGAAAATGATGATAGGTGTGTGGACCCTTCAACTGTCAGAGGCTACATAAAACGCTTAGTTTCTTTGAAAAATGTCTGGACTGCATTAAATACGGTTTCGTTTTGTTCAAAATTAAGATCAATATCCCCAAACAATAACGTTTCAGTTGACAAAGGAGGAAGATCTGAAAGTTTATTCATCATAATTTGTCTAGGTTCATCATGGAGAACACAGTGAAAAAGAAAATGAATACTATTTTTGATATCCATGCCACATTCACAATTACAGTCATTAGATACATGCAAATACTTTGAAAGGTATTCATTTAGTAGGCTACACTTCATTCGCATCCGAGCATGGATTGTATTCTAAAATCGATCGCCAGTGTTAAAAAGTTCTTTTCGGAATTTGTATACTTTTTCTTTGCCTTGGCCCTGCTGTTTTTGCAATTTATATTTGAAAGATGACAATGTGATAGAAGATTTCAAGGAATGATCCAGTTGATTCCATAGCTTTATTCCAATTGGAATAAATGAATCTCTGTGTATATTTATTCTATATTTTGGAATACTATAGTTATTACTATTTCTGAGACTATACGGAATAGTATGACCAATCACTGGTGGAATTAGATCTCTTAGATAAGTCGGACATAAGCCAGTCATTATTTTAAACATCATCACCAGTACATGATGTTCCCTTCTGTCTGATAATTTTTGCCAGTCTAGTTCATTGTATAATAATGAGATGTTTGACCTAAAGGGAGCTCCGGAGACAAGCCTCATGGCTTCCACTTGAATGCTATCTATTTTACGTAAGTCCGAATAACTAGCCCCAAGCCATACAACATCTCCATATTCAAGTATTGGCCAGATAAATGTGAAATATATCTTTTCTAGTGTATTTCTACTAATTCTAAATTTCAATTGTTTTAGATAGTTTAGTCTGCGTTGAGCTTTTGTGCAAATGTCATGAACATGTACATGCCATCCCAAGTTGTCCTCTAGCCAAAGTCCTATATGCTTATGTTTGTTCACATTGACAATTGGAGTGTTATGGAGATACAGTTTAGGATGTTCAGATTTATGATGTTTAAAGCCCATTATCATTGATTCAGTTTTAGATGGATTGAATGTTACTAGCCATTTTAAAGACCAATTTTCAATTTTTTTCAGGTCATCATTTAACAATAAAGCTGAACCCTCTCTATTATCAACTTCAATGAAAAGGCATGTATCATCTGCAAAAAGTCTAACGCTACAGTTAGTGATAACATCAGTTATATCATTAATAAATACTAAAAATAAGAGGAGCCCAAGTACAGAACCTTGGGGTACACCAGCTGAGATTTTATACCATTCAGAGAACTGACCATTAATAATGACTCTTTGAAATCTATCAGTGAGATAATCCTCAAACCAATTTAGTAAGGTGCCACTTATGCCCCATTTTTTTCAGCTTGAATATTAAACCTTTATGCCAAACTCTGTCAAAAGCTTTCGAGATATCCAGAAATACAATATGAATTTCTTTATTTTTAGAAATAGCAGAACAGAAGGTATTGTATATTTCAATTAACTGAGTGACTGTAGAAGACCCAGGAAGAAAACCTGATTGCCATACAGATAAAAGAAAGTTGTCCCTGAAACGGTTGAAAACATATTTGAAAACTATTCTTTCCATCATCTTTCCAAGAATGCTCAAGAGAGATACTGGTCTATAGTTTCCCAAGATCTGTTTACTGTCTTTTTTATGTATAGGCACAACATTGGCTTGTTGCCACAGCTTTGGGACTTTACCTTTAGTCAAAGACAAGTTAAATAATTTAGTTAGTGGTTTTACCAATGAAAAACTTGCTAGTTTAATAAATTTTGGTGAGATACCATTGGGACCATAGGATTTATTACCATCAAGAGATCTAATCTGATCTTTAACATCTTCTGAAACTAGAATTTGATCCAATATGTTACACTTTGGCGAATCGTCATTTGGCAAATAAGCTGAGCTATCATCAACTCTACTGGCTTCAGAAAAAAAGGAATTAAAAGCATTAGTTTTTGCTTGATCATCACTAATTAATATCCCCTCTGGAGAGAGTAAGGGTGGTGTGGACATATCGGCAGTCTTCGTCAGGAATGATTTAGCAAGTTTGAAATATGACCCCTGATGTAAATCTTCGTTGTCAATTTTTTCATATAAAACAAGTGAGGTATTCATTTTTACATCGAGCCACTTCTCGAAAGTAGAAGTTTCTTTCAAGTTTATAGACATCCCAAGACATATATGTATTACAACACTTTGCTTTGGTATGCAATCGATTGACTTTACATCGTAATCTACGCAAGTAGCCATTATAAAAAGGCTTATCTGAGTTTCGTACTGTAACTTCTTTGTGTGGTATCCAATCCTTAGCAGATTGCAAAATTTTATCAGTCAATGTGTTACACATTTTATCGACGCTGTCTGCCTGAAAAGCAGCACTCCAGTCAAAATTAGTAAATGACTCTATATACTTTTCCAAGTTAACATTGTTAAAATTCCACATAGTTTTTTTGTAACACTTTGATTTCTTTGTTCGAAATAGTAACTTAACATAGATTGTGTAGCGATCATTGTTTGCTATGGGTGGTTCTGTCCCAGAAGTTTTAATATAGTTTGGAAAATTTGTTAAGCATTGATCAAGAACAGTGCTTGAAGTGTCAGTTATACGTGTTGGTTCCTTTATAAGGACATTCAGACTATTTTTAACAGCGAAACTATTTAAATAGTGGCCCTGTTGAGAATTTAAATCAGCATTCAAGTCACCAATAATTAAAATATTACAGGTATTTGTGCTGTTTATGTTGTCTATATTATTCTGAAGATGGAACCAAAATTCGCCATTAGTGGGTGGCCTGTAAGCCACACATTGTAGAAACTTATTAACATTGGCTGTTACCTCAAGCCAAATTATTTCAGTTTGGGGTGTTTCTAAGTCTGTCCTTCTTTTAGCAGCTATGCTATTAGCCACCCAACATAACACACCACCACCTAAAGTATCTCTGTTTTTGATAAATGGTTTTTGAAATCCATCAATACTAAAATCATTTAGGCAATCAGAATCATTTAACCATGTCTCGCTTAGAGTAATAATTTGATACCTTGGTGCAATTTCATGTCTTATGATTTCCATTTTATAGAATACATTATCAACTGTGGGTTTTAAACTTCTGATATTGATATGACAAATTGCCACATCACAAAATTCTGAGTCGTCATTAATTGGCCCTGGATTACTTTCAATATCACCAGCCATTGCCAACAACAACTGAATGGTCATGAGCACTGATAAGGCCTGAACACATACCAGACCAAAATATTGTGAAGAATTTGATTTATAAGTGTTACAGTGTAAGGTTCAGACTGAATGCCTGTTTATAAAATTTGAACAAAACTTTCCAACTGATTCCCTGTATTGCTCTATGCTAATACCCATTTAATATTATTAACCAGCTGTTTGTAAACCACTTCTCTGACAGTCTGCAAGTCCCCACACAATACAAATTAACTGATGAGATGATGATAATATCAAAACTATACAGAAACATAATTGTACAAACTATAATATAGTTAAAGATATTGTAAATTTTTTACAAAGGAACAGAATGATTTGAGGTTCAACAATTGGTTATCTCACCTACAACAGGGTAATAATTTAATTGAATGGTCAAATTTGCACCAAGAAACACTTTTGTTGCACATTTCTGTTACGTTATCAATTCATGAAGAATTGGAAAGGTAGTTTCCATTCGCATATTAGTCTGTTTTCATCAAGTAACTAATTGGAATAACATAAGTTTAACAGTGTTAGAAACAACTTTAAAGTAATGGATACATAGCTTTTCCATAATGTTATGTAAATATAATATGCAAATTTAATTGCAGTGATAAATAGGACATTTTATAGAACAATATGCAGTTCGTATTGCTTTGTGACCTACATTGCAATAAAGAATTATGAGCACTGGAAAGTAGTATCAGACTTTAGTACTTAATAAGAACATAACTCTAGTGATATTTAAGCATTGCACCATAAGGTATAATTATACAGGATATGATGATCAATATGCAATTAATACTATAATAGATCAGAACATGAATGATAATTTAAATTCATTAATACCTGTGTAACAACAATGCAGCTATAATTTGTAACCATTATTTGCAATAATCTTATTATGTAGATACACTAGGCCCTTTTGATTTGGTAAAACATTAGTGATATGAGAAACAGAAGATACAGTATTGCTTCCTATGTCAACAATATTTATACATACAAGATGAATTATGATTTTATATTGCAATATTATATAGCTAATCAGGTGGAAGGATAATCAGACTTTAAACAAATGAAACTCAAGTAAAGAGTTTGAACAAAAAGATGCTGAGAAGTATTGTTCCACCAAACTATTAAAACCGTGAAAAGAAAAATATTTTTTGGCAAGAATCTGTTGACCCTTCTGATGGGTTAACATAACAATTGAATGGGAGATAATTGATATTTTTAAATGGTTAATACCTGTAGACTAGCAATAGAGTCATAACTTTACATTAATATTATGAAGATGTAAATGTCAAGCTTAGTTGAAGTGATATATACCAAAATAGTTTATTGTATAGACTCTGAACAGGCAAAAAGTTACGTCAAGACTATTAGCAGCCATTAACCAACAAAGAGCATCCACAAATAGATGCAGTGAAATCCTGGCTCAAGTTAAGCATTGCATTAAGTGGGTTCATCTTAAACAGACCATTAATATGCAATAGACGACTGAAATGCATGATATTACAACATCGGTAATAACTCTAATGCTACATTTGAAATAAAGTGAATGAAATAAAATAATAGTTCAGTAAGCTGTGCTTCTCATATAATTCATATAAAATTGTTGTAATTATAATAGAACTGTATCAGTATAACAAATGAGTTTTATCAACATTTACAGTGAGCTGCGCACTTCCTCAAGTAGTTTTCCAAGCATGTTTCTACCTAGCCAGTTACTTTCATCCCAGATTTTAGAGTCATAAATTGCAAGCCCCACCCCCCAATATTAATATTTGTCATGTGGATTTGCTTCCACCAGTTTGTGGTCACCTGTATCCTTTAAATATTTTGCTAAGTCTTTGTGTTGCTGAAACTTTGCTAACAGAGCCGTCTGCATGAAGCCACTGCTGACTTCCCTCCATGATGCAAGGTTAAATTTGTTAACTTTGCGTCCCAGGGATTTGGCATGCTTCGGGTCAGACGATGCAAGAATTTTGCATGAAGTGTCAGCATCATTGAAGTGGAGAGCTTTTCTATTCATAAAAAACTGTTCCACTGTTGAGTAGTGATGGTTATCCACTGTAATTTCGGAAGGAAAGTGATTTGACAATGGCGATGCATTTGTGAAGAAGGCTGT
This sequence comes from Sabellastarte sp. h YS-2021, assembly GCA_964017235.1. NCBI lineage: Eukaryota > Metazoa > Annelida > Polychaeta > Sabellida > Sabellidae > Sabellastarte > Sabellastarte sp. h YS-2021. The sequence goes on from OZ024928.1 coordinate 149,046,720, forward strand.
GATGTTGTTCTTAGTTATGGTAGAGGTATTTTGGGGTCTGAGATCTTCTGGGAGCCTTGGGATGTCTTGTGTTGTGTAAAGCTTGTCATTCAATAGTAACTTGTCTACTACAAGCCTCGCTTTGTATTTGCCCCCAGAATTGTGGACAGTTTTGAGTACAGGGTTGAACTTTTTCCTATGCTCGAGCACTTCCTGTGGGAAATCTTCCACAACTAGGATGCCAATAGCCCTGAAGTTCCTCTTTGCCCTGAGTACTCTTAGCTTGTCGTTAAAGTGGGCAAACTTGACGATGATAGGCTGACTATTATCACGTTTAGGACCTGTTCTGTGAGCTCTTACTATATCCCTGCTGTCTAGTTCAATATGCATATCTTTACATAAGGCCAACACAATAGCCTCACAGTCTTCCCTAACATTTGGATCTGGATTTTTTACATTGAGAAATTTCAAATTGTCCCGCCTCATGTGAGTTTCCAGACTGACAATGCGATCTGTCAGCTTACTAATTTGGATTTCAGACTGAGCTTGGTTCTTTTTGAGGGTCCTATTTTCCAGCACTAGGTCATTTATCTTTGTATCTAACAGGTCAGTTACTGAGGTTAACTCTTGCCTAACATTGTCAAGTGATTTATGCAAGGAATCCAGTTCTGAGTTCAAGTTTTTCCCCACTGATTCAACTGAGCTCCTTAAATTTTCCAAGTCCTCATAGATTGGATTAAGCTCCTCATGCAAAGCATGCTTTACATCTCCAAAGGACATCTGTGGGGAAACTGGAGAGACATGAGAGTGATCCCTTTTGGGAGTTTTACAAGGATGTCCAGTACTAAGAGACCTTACTCCTCTATGTGTCCCTCTAAGTGCTCCTCTTGTGGCCATTGTGTACTTGAATGACTGATTATCTATAAGAGTCACTAGTGTTTTCAAACCAATGTTTATCAATGGTGAAATAAGTATTCTACATTTCCCAAATAATGTGTCCATAAACTGAATGGCAACATTGCCTCAAAACATTCATGTTCCTAGAAGTCTTCAATTAGTACATAATGTTGGTATGCATGTCAACTTTCAGCCCAGAGGGTGGCTGGTATGTTAATTAGAAATCAATTAAGTCCAGTTCACAGAATTGGTTGTGAACTTATTATGGCCCCCAAAAAGTGGGTGATATTACAAAATTATTTGTGTTCTTCAAAATAAAAGTGCAAATAACTGACCTTTTAATCTTAGTTTATCAGTTTAGTTTATATAAATAACAACACCATAACAACACTTATATTGAATTTTTTTACATTTCCAATTTTATTATGAATTTCAAAGAACAAGACATTGATGCCAGAAATGGTTATCTGACAGCCCAAGACACATTGGTTTTGGTGAAGCAAGATGGAAGGAATGGAAGAAAATTATAAAATATTTGAATAGCATTTGTTAGCTTGAAGCTGTGAAAGACATGTTAAATTTATGTTGACATTTTGTACAGAAGTACTTGTACATTTAACAATGAGTTGAGTTTATTAAATTTCTTGGTTATGATATATAACACTATTTCGGTATCCAGAGGTTTCGTACCACGGAGATTTTGTCCCCTGGAGGTTTCGTCCCATTTATTTTCATACTTTCCTTATAAAATACTGGTCTAATTCACTTGGTTCTAAAACAGCATTTATAAAATATTGTATTCATATACATGAATATAAATGAATAATAAAAGTGTACAAATGTGAAATATTTTATATTCATTTAAATGAATGTTTCCATGCAGTATACCTGATCTTCAAGTATTTATGTTTAAAAAATATTGTTGGGATACCCTGAGGAATTCTGTGACCTCACATTTTAAATACATTCATCAATATTAATTCTACAAGTGAGCATATTTGAAGCATTTAATATTCAACTAATATAACTGTTTCCATGCAAAATACTTAACGAATGCAATACTTAATCTTCAAGCAATATTTCTAAAATATTGTTAGAAAACCCCAAGGAATACCATGACCTCACAGTTTACATACATACATGAGTATTAAAAGCTCCACATTTTTGGGACGAAACTCCATGGTACGAAACATCCGGTATTCCACTATTTCCACCTTGCAAAGCTGGTGGTAACCCTCCATTATTGATTTTTAATGCACATCTTAATTTGAAACCAGTGATCTTTGTACAAATATCTCCAATATTATTCATGAATATGTACAATGACAAAAAATCCTTGAATTCATGGACATAGATGCTGCTCCGAATCGCCACCAACATTGATTCATCTGTTCCTTATGCCATTGTCAAAATTTTTGGAAAATGTTTTTTTCAACAAAATATGTCCAAAACTGTTTGAGTTAATTTGCAAACAGACAAACTCCTGATGTCAGACATTTCCCCCTTGGCAGAGGTAATGGAAATAAATCCTTTAATTTTCTTTGGTGACAAGGATTTTAACAAAATAACATAGATTTGTCTGCCTTTTCCAATTGTGATAAATACTCTCTAAACATGGTAGAAGGTTTGCAAACTTTGAAGATATTTAATGCACTGTTACTTAAAATATACTTTCTTATATTTTTAAATTGTTAAATCCATTTTCAAGATTTATACAACTTGGTATGGCTGAAGCTGAATAGTTAGTACTAGTTAGTTGTGTTATGTAAATGTATCCAGTACCACTGTGATTATAAGATAAATCTGGGCCATCAGTCAGAAATCACAAGTCTAGTCATGCAAGTTTAGGGACAGATGTTCCCTCTTCCCAATTTTTCTCCCATTATATCTATTCTTAGGAGAAGGTGGTTTTATGACTTGTGCTAATACAACTAGTAACATATTCATCAGCTTATCATGCTCTATCCAAGTGAGGGCCTTAATGTAAAAATTTGTAAAGGTTTTGTGAGCCTTCCAATGGCAAGCCTGCATGAATTGAGACACCTTGTATTCAAAGTTTATGAGGCCGCAAAGGCCCAAATGCGATATACTTTCACCAGAACTAGTTCTAACAAGCATTCTGATGCATGCAATTATCTCCCGCCGTATAAATTGGATGCACTAAAGATAGTGTAACATACATTTTCTTCCGAGATGGAGGCACATGAAGAAGTGACAATAAGCAAGAGGCACTTTAATATTTGACTGCAATACTTTTATAGATAAAAGGCATTTATTCATTTTACTGGCTCTTACTCTGCCATCCAAAGAGCTATAATTTACTATGTAGTAGATCACCCAAAAGTAGGTGAAGGACTTATTTAGAAGAAATTACCTATCTGTAACACTTTTACAGATAAAAGATATTTACTCATTTTAGTAGCTATTACTTTGCCATTTAGTAGCTATTACTTTTGCTACAGTTCTGCTACTTTACTATGTGGTAGATCACCCAAAAGTAGGTGAATGACTTATTTAGGAGAAATTGCCTATGTGCAATACTTTTAAAGATAAAAGGTATTTACTCATTTTAGCAGCTATTACTTAGCGATGCAAAGAGCTACAGTTGTGCAACTTCACTGTGCGGTAGATCACTCAGAAGTAGGTGAATGACTTATTTAGAAGAAATTGTCTATCTGCTATACTTTTAGAGATAAACGGCATTTATTCATTTTACTAGCTATTACTCTGTTCATCCAAAGAGCAATAGTTCTGCAACTTTACTATGTGGTACATCACCCAAAAGTAGGTGACTGACTTATTTAGAAGAAATTGCCTATCTATAACACTTTTAGAGATTTACTCATTTTAGTGGCTATTACTCAGCTATGCAAAGAGCTACAGTTGTGCAACTTCACTGTGATAGATCACTCAAAAGTAGGTGAATGACTTGTTTAGAAGAAATTGTCTATCTGCTATACTTTTAGAAATAAACGGCATTTATTCATTTTACTAGCTATTACTCTGTTCATCCAAAGAGCAATAGTTCTGCAACTTTACTATGTGGTACATCACCCAAAAGTAGGTGACTGACTTATTTAGAAGAAATTGCCTATCTATAACACTTTTAGAGATTTACTCATTTTAGTGACTATTACTCAGCTATGCAAAGAGCTACGGTTATAAAACTTCACTGTGTGGTAGATTACTCAAAAGTCGGTGAATGACTTATTTAGAAGAAATTGTCTATGTGCAATACTTTTAAAGATAAAAGGTATTTTCTCATTTTAGTAGCTATTACTCAGCTATGCAAAGAGCTACAGTTGTGCAACTTCACTATGTAGTAGATCACCCAAAAGTAGGTGAAGGACTTATTTAGAAGAAATTGCCTATTTGTAACACTTTTAGAGATAAAAGACATTTACTCATTTTATTAGTTATTACTCTGCAGTCCAAAAAGCTATAGTTCTGCAACTTCACTATGTGGTAGATCAGCCAAAAGTAGGTGAAGGACTTATTTGGAAGAAATTGCCTATCTGCATTACTTTTAGAGATAAAAGGTATTTCCTCATTTTAGTAGCTATTACTCAGCTATGCAAAGAGCTACGGTTGTTCAACTTCACTATGTAGTAGATCACCTAAAAGTAGGTGAATGACTTATTTAGCAGAAAATGCAATACTTTTAGAGCTAAAAGGTATTTACTCATTTTAGTAGCTGTTACTCAGCTATACAAAGAGGTACAGTTCTGCAATTTCCCTATGTGTTAGATCCCCCAAAAGTAGGTGAAGGACTTATTTAGAAGAAATTATGTATCTTCAATACTTTTAGAGATAAGAGATATTTACTCATTTTAGTAGTTGTGACCCAGCAATGCAAAGAGCTATAGATCTGCAACTTAACTATGTGGTAGATCAGCCAAAAGAAGTTGCATGACTTATTCAGAAGAAATTGCTTATCTGTAATACTTTTACAGATAAAACATATTTGCTCATTTTAGTAGCTATTACTCAGCTATCCAAAGAGCTATACTTCTGCAACATCCCTATAGATCAGCCAAAAGTAGGTGAGTGACTTATTTAGAAGAAATTGCATATCTTCAACACTTTTAGAGATAAAAGACATTTACTCATTTTAGTAGCTGTGACTCAATATGCAAAGAGCTATAGATCTGCAACTTCACTATGTGGTAGATCACCCAAAAGTAGGTGACTTATTTATCTTCAAAATTGCTCTATCTCGCATAGTTTCCAAGATAATTTTGGAGTTAAAATAAATTTACTCAACAGTAAGAATTTCAAAGTAGTTATTACTCAGCTATAAAATGTGCAACAGGTTTGAAACTTTATCATGTGTTAGCTTGCATAACATATGATGAATAGCACATTTGAACCAGATGACTAATATATTTGAAAAGATTTGCTTAACTTTAATACTTTTGAAGTTATTTGAGATTTACTTCTGTCATTATTTTGCTACAAATATGAAAATAGCCATTACTCATTTATGGCATGCAATGGAACCCAAAACTGTATGTCATCAGATAGTTTTTTGTTTTTTTTATTTAAACATAATACAATTAACGACAATTGCCCACAGCCTATACTGGCCACAAGGGGCTCTTGTCCAACAACAAATGCATACAATATTCAAAAACAAGTTCCATATATATACAATATGTATTTATACAAACAATAAGAATTTTCTTTCCTAATTTCCCATACTCAATTTCAAATTTTCATGTATACAGTATATATTTTTTACAATGTTTACAATTTAATTCAGGTTGTAGGTTACATTATGTGTTCACTTTTAGCTGTGAAAAGTAGAACTGTAAAATATTAGCTGTAAATCAATTACATTTACACAAACCTTTTTGATTTTGTTATATACTTTGTTACTGTTTCGAATAACTTTTTATCCTCATTATAATTACCAGTTCCAAAAAGAATTAACTCTATCAACTTAGTTTCTGTCAGACTATTAGTCGGTTTTTGCAAAACATCATTCAGATACTGTAGCATTTCTATCCTCGGAACAGCAAAATTCGGACAATGTAGGAAGTAATGACTGATACTCTCTCTGTTTGCATTACAATTAGAACAAGAGCCAGATTCAATGAAATGAAAAACTTTACGTTGCTGATTTAGGGCACTGAGGCCCATCCGTATATGACTTAGATTAATAGATGCACGGTCATTACACCATAAGTATGCTTTGTTAAAATTGATTTTGCTTTTTAATCTGGATTTGAAAACCTCGAATGATAATGCATCCTGTGTGTCTGTATTCAGGTTGTTCCATTCACGGATAGTTGATGGAAAAAATGATGTGTAGAAGTATGTTTTCTTAGTTTTGATTTGCTGAATATTGTGTCCAGCTCTCAGCTTATACTCAGATTTTTTATCTATATTTGGCGGACACAAAAGAGATAAGTACTCTGGGGCATAGTGGTGCAGGTGATCAAGGGATTCACTTTTCCACTGACACATAGACACTTATTTACTGATTTATCTTTGGGTAAAATGAGTCCCAGTGAAACAACTCTGTCTGCTAATATGAATAACTTGGAAGTTAGAAGTACAAGTGCTTTTAATACACCCATCAGTGGGACTCCTATTCCAACCACTACATTGAGCAGTGAAACACTTGCACTACTCACTGAAGCGGCCACCAAACTCAAGGACCCAGTGTCTAAATCGAGCAAGGGAGTCAAAAGGAAGAGAACACAGTCTCCTTCTTCCCCAACAGACAACAGAGTGGACTACCCAGCAGCCACTAAACCTCTGTACCTAAAGGCAAAAACCCTTTATAGAAGGAAGCTCAACTTGGCCACCAATAAACACTCCATCAAAGACAGTCTCAAATCAGGAACATTTCCTGTTCAGTGTAACTTTAGAAGCAGTCCACCGATTAGCTTAGATGAAGACTTCAAAAAGAAGTGGATGGAGATTACTGCCAGGAGCAAGAGAGAACTTACCCTCCTTTGGGTTGATGAGTTAAACAGGAAATAGGCCAACATCAAAGTTGAGATCCAAGGCACACTAGCTGAAATGGAAACACATTTAGATCAACACCAATTCAAAGAGATTCAAGACTCGCTGACTCAAAAATTCAAGTCAGCAGCCCCAATGTCTCTCCAGAAAAGACTAAAAACTAGTAATCAGCCTAGGGCCCCTCAGCCTCCTAAGGAGAAGAGAAATAGGAATCAAATAAGAACACAGCTGAGGAACCAAGATAGACAGTTAAAACAACTGCTTAATGGTCTCTCCAAGCTCATTCAAGCCAGAAAATAAATGACTATGATCCATTTTCATCATAACCCTTGATATTTTTCTCAAATGCATAAACTATCTTAAATAAACCTCTTTTAAACAACAATCTTGTTTAACTGATCTTGATCTGGTGTTTTGTATAATCAAACACAATCTGTTTATCCTCCAACTTTTACAATCCAAATCCCTTTGATCCCCTAAGGGAGGATCCTAATGGATTATCCTCTAATTTCAGTGGATCATAGCGGATTGGAAAACTGCACCTCAGGCTTTTCATTACCCTGTTTTACTGTTCCACATTACCTAATGATGGGAACTCCAGGCTATAACTGTATCCTAATGCTAATCAAGGAGGAGGCCTTAACAGCCCCCCCCCCCCCCCCCCCGGCATAGCCATTTTGAATTTTATACATAACTTGCAATTTTTTCTTTTTGCGCCTTGACCGAAGTGACTCCAGCCCACATTCTGTGAGTAGCGATGATGATTTGGTTTTTTTTATAAGCCCCAGTAATAATTAAACAAAACTGTCTTTGAATATTTTCAAGCAGTTTACATTCTTCATCTGAACAGTTATCAAAAATTTCAGACCCATATTCCATGATTGGATGTGCAAAACTAGTATAAACTTGCCTCTTTACTAGACGGGGTACTTCTCTTTTCAAATATGCCAATACTTTCAATGCCTTGTCCTGATTTTTCCAAGTCATTCTCGAGTTCAATGTGATGCCTAAATGTGTTAATATATGAACATTCTGGAGTTTCTTTTCACCCAGATATAAGTTTGGGTAGGCTTGTGCCTTTATTTTTTTGGAAAAAATAATGTACTTAGTTTTTATTGGATTAAAATTGACCAACCACTGCTTCCCCCAATTATTTATTACTTGGAGATCATCATTTAAATTGCTGAAATCGGTTTCAATGTTATCAGTGGTTAATGATTTACATAGGGCAGTATCATCAGCAAAAAGAAAGCTCTCAGTTTGTAAATCTTCTGTTATATCATTGAAGTATATGAGAAATAATAAAGGACCTAGAATAGAGCCCTGTGGAACCCCACATCTATTTGATATATATTCTGAAGTTTGACCCTCAATTACAATCCGCTGTTTTCTGTCTTTTAAATAATTTTTAAACCATGTCAACAGTTTACCACTTATACCAATTTTTTTCAATTTGTAAATCAAGCCTTGGTGCCATACCCTGTCAAATGCCGCTGTTGCATCAAGTGATACAAAGCAGTAATCATGTCCATTCTCCAAAGCTTGATAAATTTTATGTGTTATTACCAATAGTTGGTTTATTGTAGAGTCCTTAGGTTTGTATCCAGAGTTTCTCCATGTCAATAAGCCATTTTCAACACAAAACCTGTATACAGCTTTGAACACAATGCGCTCTAAAAGTTTTCCTACATTTGACAATAATGATATTGGACGGTAATTAGATTTGTCTTGTTTGCTTCCTTTACCTTTGAAGACCGGAGTTACATTAGCTTGCTTCCAAATTTGTGGAACTTTACCAGATGTTAATGAAGCATTAAAAAGACTACATAATGACTTAGATATAGCAGGTATACCTTCTTTCAGAAGCTGGTTGCTAAGATTATCTGGGCCATTTGCTTTCCTTACAGGTAAAGACTTTACAATATTCTCTATAATTTCTTCAGTGATAGGAACAGAGGACAATAATTTATTTGGCGTAACAGGCATATCAGGAATTTCCGGGAGTTTATCCACTTCTGGAAGTTTGGCTTTATTGATGAAATGATTATTAAATAGATTTGCTTTTTCAAGGGCTGATGATAGCATAGTTTTATCTTCGATCATTGTAGGGATACTTGGCTTGTGTTTATTACCATAAACTCTTTTTACTAGGTGCCAGTAATCTTTAGAACTACATTGTTGGTTATTCATTTTATAAAAAAATTTTCTGTCAAATACATGTTTTGATAGTTTAATAGCTTGCTTCACTTCTTTATGCACTAGACTAAAACAGTTGTAGTGGACTTCACTGCGAGTTCGCTTCCACTGTTTCCACAAATGATTTTTTTCTCTCAATAGCTTCTTTATTTCTGTTGTCATAAAATATTTGTCTTTCGGATGAATTTGACCTGCCTCTGCGGAATATTATTCTGGGCTATCTTAAGAAATTCATTTGTCCAAAGTTCAGCCCATTCATCAATGTCAAAATTTTCCATAATGTGCCAAGGCATCAGTTCAAGCTCTTTTCTAAAAGCATCATAGTCACCATGGTTATAGTGCCAGACAGTTCTGGTATATGATTTTTCCTGTACTCTTTGAAGATATATAGTACAGAACACCATACTGTGGTATGGATCTCCAATTGGTTCATCCAAACCAGATTCTACTATTATGCTTGGTGAATCAGTGATAATCAGGTCCAGCAAGTTGGCAGATGTTGGTGTGATATGCGTTGGTTCAGTTATTATTTGGAAGAGATTGTTATTTGAAATCATGTTTTTAAAAGATGATTTGAATTCACTTCCTGGATGGTCATCATTCCAGTTAGTGCAACTATCATTAAAATCCCCCAGAATAAAGATAGATTCGCTATTATTTCTAAAAACAGAGTCCAGTATGTTTTGAAATTTGCCAAGGTAGTCTTCAATTTTTTGAGAAGAGAACCCAGGTGGTCTATAACAACAAATCTAAAAAAAGATTTTAGAATTTAACATGACCTCTAAAATAAGTGTTTCAGTGTCAAAAGTTTCAATATCTATCCTATTCTTCACGCCAATCCTATCACAAACAAAAACAGCTAACCCACCCCCATGTCGGTTACGGTCCTTCCTATATAAACTGTAACCATCTAAAGCTATTTCATCATCTGAGACAGAATTATCCAGCCTGGTTTCATTGATGCATATTATATCAAAGCTCTTTTCCACGCACAATTTAGAGTGTATGATGGCAAGTTTTGTTAGATGATCTGCACAGATGCTTCTAACATTAAGATGACACATTTTTAGAGGTACTACTGAAGTATCAGTAGGTCCGGGATTGGGATAAACATCCCCACTCATACGAATCATGTATAAGTGTATGTTCCAAAGAAGACCTTCATCACTTTCATAATGACCGGTAGTTTTGCCTTTAATGTCAAAGCTTATCATATGACTATATGCGTACTTGGCTGCTCCGTATCCAGTCAAACCAATCATGAAAAAGGAATATAGCTTCTTATTAATAAGGAAATGCTACAGTGTGTGTGATGGATATCAGAAGTTACAATAGTCAATTCGGCAAAATATAAAACATTTTCATCTTTTTTGTTAAGAAAGTGAACATAAAATGATGTTTCTATCAGGAATACTTCTTCAGCAATTAAAAACAACAGTAAATACAAATACAAGACAAAAACCATAAATTGACACAAACTTAAAAACATTGTACAAAACGGTTGAGAACTGTGTCTCCACAATGACTGTGCTACATTATTCTATCTCTACAGTTATAAATGTTGTTGCTCTCAGTGCAGTTTATATGATAACCAGCATCACCAGATAACCAGAGTCACCGTTACATATATACTTAGATTTACATCAATTTACCATTTAAGTATAAGAACTCAAGTTATATTATGTAGTGTTATACATTAATAATTACCTCCATGCTTTGTGTTGCATCAATTACTTGGTTCCTTTTTCAATGTGTGTGCAGTAACCGGAATTCAAGAGAAAAGCATTATCAGTAATCGTAAATTATGAATGAATCTCAGTAATAGTGAATTATGAACTAATCCAAGTTGATGCAAAGTATTCTTTTTAAATCTGTCTTGGGGAGTAATATATTTACACAAACACACATTTGCATCAGAGATTGGTTTCTAATTCAGCTAACCACAAACACATACTAAATAACAAAACAATCAGAGTTAAATTAAAGTATGCTTATATTTATTGTCACAGACAATAACATATTTACACATCAAAATCTTGTATTCTAGATTAGAACACAAAAAATATATGAAGTATGGCATAGTTATTCATACCAGAAAATGAAAGTATTAAATATGGTATAGCTATTTATTTTCTTTATCTGATGTCACTAATTTATTAATTGAAATAATGCCTCCCTTGAACATTACTGGTACAAATTTTAGCAATCATATATCACAAAGTCATTGTTATAAAGTATACTTATTTAAAATGTCCTCGGAAATAACACACATTACCAAGACCAGACATATAGTATTTTACTTTTAGATCTTGTGCTCTAATTTAATTTTCAAAATACAGGTAAAGTCTTTTATGCACTTTAGTATGTCTATTTAGTTATTGCTTCAAAGAAACACAAAATATTGGAAATATTAAATATACTATGGATATTTATCCTCTATAGCTAATGTCACTCACTTATTAATGTTCGGAACCAGTTTACTAATAGCACTTTCAGCAGCCTGTCTAATGAGGTCAAATCTCTTCTGCCCTATGTTTGCACCTTTATGCTCACGAGTAACACAAACAAAAATATTTCTCCTTACAGTACGGTCCAGAACACGCCTGATCTCCATACTTCCCCTCACCATCATCAGAATATCCCTCCCTGATTTCTCCAGATTCATCAATGAAACGATACACATACATCATCATCTGATAGTTAAGGACAAAGTAGCTGAACAACATAGTTTAGGAAAATACTGTAACTGTAATAGTTTAGGAGTTATAATGAATTTACTCAACAGTAAGAATATCAAAGCAGCTATTACTCAGCTATGCAATGTGCAACAGGTCTAAAACTTTACCATGTGATAGCTTGCCAAAAACTAGATGAATAACATACTTGAAAAGATTGGCCTAACTTTAATACTTTTGAAGATATTTGACATTTGAGTCCTTTACTCAAAGTAGCAAATATTGCTATTGCTTACTTACCTTTAGGCCTATGTCCACAAAACCAAAAGAATTTTCAAGGGCGTGAAAATTCATAGGGACTATTAATTTACAAAAAATCTGTAGCTGTAGTAGTTTCGGAGAAATCTGACACACTTACGCATGCACGCACACACACACACACATGCATGCACGCATGCACACACATGCCGGCGGGAGATAAAAATGGTTGATTAGCCTGTTGGTAATAAATTAAAAACATCTGCTTAAGCCATGACAATGGTCAATAGTTTAATGTCAGCAGAATGATTCTTTGTGATAGCAATAAAGAGGAGATCTCTATTTCTCCTTAAGTCTTCAGTTCTATCTAGTTAACATCTGAAGGCCTGCACTGGACACAGTTCTACCCTCTTAGAATGATCTATCAAGAATGGTGGTAAAGACAGGATGACCATTGAGGCCACAGTTAGGGCTCCTTCCTTGGCTGATTCCTAGCTATAACATTCAATGAAAGAAAAAGTTTAACTATTTTGCAATGATTACATTTAGAGAATTATTAGCTACAGAGACATGCCTGAGGAAAGAGTTAGCAAAAAATGCTGTTTTCTGAGTGAGAAGTTGAACTCCTTTAAAACAAGATTTGGATATTATGAGCACATTCTGTCTCTAGAAAAACTGGCCAACAATCTGTTAATGTATTGTCTTAATATCTATATCTTGAGAGCCATATAAATCCACTAGTGCAGTGTGATAGCTTTCTACAGTAAAAGGATGCTGAGTCAGATCCAGATAGAGATGTGTTAAAAAGTTACATTTTTTTAGATGGTGAGGTACTATCCACCTTATGTTCACTGTACCAATTTTTGAAAACGAAACCATTTTGTTTTGTAGATGACCCTAATGGAGGATCTTTGAGGGGTAGTAATTATCTCTGCGACTTCAGAAGAGAATCCTTGTTCATGTAACAATTTACTGTTTGCAAAGTGGCATTAGCTGTAACACAGCATTCCTGGCCAGTCTGGAGCAATCAAGATGATCACACAATTGTAACATCTCATTTTAATGAAATGGAGGAGGAAATTCTATGAGGGTATGCATAAGCTGCCATACTAACACATACCCATCAAGCTCAAGTGTAGAGAATGTACTTCCCAAGCTTTCTAATAATTGGTGACACATAAAGAGGGGCCTTGTGACTGAGGCTTCCAGCAAGTAAGTGCAAATGTTCTATGAAACACCCGGCACCTTCCAAGTTGTTTGAACACTTGTGGGGCACCACCAAACAAAGACTTTGCAATCATGGCACACATTTTAACCATGAAATGTCTTAGATATAAAAGTCTCCCTTTAGCTCCAATACATAGATGTGTAGCTTTGGCTTTAGATAAGTCCACAAGCTGATGATGTTCTCTTAAGTGAACACCCAATCTTTTTAAGTGTCTTTAAAGTTCAAGATAAATGTGTTCTTTTTGGGGAAGCTCTGAGTATATTTTGGGGGTCAAGCCAACACTTTAGGTGGTGCTTGTTCAGCAGTTGAGGAAATCCCCAGTGTTCTTTAAGATGTCAATATTCTGTAAAGTACAAAAACTATAGATAATCTAGACAACTTGCTTCTTTACTTTGTGTGGAGCAACAGAAAGCATTTGATTAAAAAAACTATCCTGTCATTACCCCCTGAACTTGGTGGATTGAAAATGATTTTTGTTAATCAATTCCCAGCAGGCACAGACCTTTGAAAACACATTGATTTAGTGTTGAAAATTGATCCTAACATTGATATACACTTTTTAAAGACTAAATCTGAGTTAGTTGTCCGACCTGAAAAAGTAGTCATATTTTAGACATGAAGTACTAGTGAATTAGCATTGAAAATTGATCCTGACATATTTTCTACACTAAATCTAAGTTAGATTTCTGACAAGAAAAAGTAGTCAATTAATAATTTAAAAATATGTGGCACCTGGGTTAGGGGTGCATTAAGATGACACTACAGCTCACACAAACATATTAATGCGAGCTGGGTGTAGGGTGGGGAATGCCCAAATGTAAAATTATTCTTGATCTCGGCGACCTACAGTGTCATTTGGGTGACTATCACTCCCCATCCTATGAAGCACTGAGAACTCCATATTTTTTTGTGGAATGACCTTGGTTAGAGAAATGTCTAGCAACTGGAGTTGAACCTTGGAGTTTTTTTGTCTTGAACACTTCTAAAATGTTCATACATTCTTTGTCTCAGTGGTCTTTTGGTCTCCCAATGTATTGGAGGCCACATTTAGAACAATTGATGAGATAGATCAAATTACTTAATTCACATGTAATTTGATTTTTGGGTGGGAGATTTTTGCACAAGAATGTCCTTTTGCTGAAGAAGGTAGTGATCGAGTCCAATTTTTAAATTTTTGGACAGTATGTGCATTTGCCCAGTCTAGTACAAACTGGGGTAATCACTCTAGCTTTGAGGGGTTTATCTATGGGTGGAAATCTGATCCCAGCAGATGTGAGTTACCATATTACATTACCCCACCTGGTCCTATATGACGAAAATTATGTCATGATGACGTAATATCAACTCTATGACGTAATTTAGGGTCATTGAGTATGATGTCATCTTGTTTCTAACTGACCCACCTTGCTCTCCTAGATACCACTCCTACTTTATTGTGAGGCATTTTTGAAATTATTGTAACAGTGACCAGTCCAGTTCTGTTATTTTTATTGCTTTAAGAAATGTGGTTTTTGTGTTCAACTTGTCACTGCTCCTTCATTAAGAGAGCGAATCTAAGGAGACACATAAAAAGTGCTCATTTGAATGTCAGATTTATTTGTGACATCTGCAAGAATGAATACAAAAGGAAGAATATCTCACTAGACATATGAGGTCATCACACCCGACTCCTGGAGAGAGTATGAAGCCATCCAATCAAAAAGACTGTATTCCAGCAGCCAGCCATTGGGATCCAAAAAGTGATTTCAACCTGGATTGTTTTATCACTTCATCTGCAGTAGAATCCACTAACAGTGCTCCACTTGATCAAGAGTGTAAATTCACCACGGACATCTGTAAGAGCAAAACAGCCAGTTGTTAGACTGAAAGGAGAAAACTCCCTCAGAAACTTGCAGTCAAACATCAACACTGCAGCACTTCCCCAGTTCTACAAAGGGACAAAGCTATACAGGAGAAACCTACTCTGATTTCTACAGCAACTTCTCCACACATGAAGATGTTGGACTACTATGTAATCCCGCTGGATAACTCCCCTGTGACACATTCACCAGGCACTCCCCTGAATGATACCTACTGTGAATAGAACAGTGTTATTCGAAGGACATTCTCCTATTCAGTGCTACTACACATCTGAATATAGGAAAGTGTTTTTAGAACTAAGTGGAGGGATAAAACCACCTCTCCTGTCTGGTCCCCAGAGGACCCACTCCCACCCCCTAGTGGAGAATACTGGGGCAAATTATGACTATAAACTCTAAATTTGCTATTCCTGTGTACACACAGAGCACCTGGATTTTATTGAAGGAACTGTTGTTGTGTTAAATATAATAGTTGGACACTAAAAAGGAACATTTTTAAATATAATTTTCCTATTTTACCTATCTCGGGCAGATCTGGATTTTTTACCATGTTATGTAAGAAACGTTATTTTTGTTAATTATAAAATTGGCAAGACATTTTCCTATCAAACCCAACAGGTTTTTTTTTAAATTTTTATGAGTTATTTTGATACCAGATAAAAAAGCTGTTTTTTCCCAACTCAAAAAGTGGTGAAATTTTAGACCTAAATTCATACTGAATATCTGTGTATGAATCCTTACCTTCAATAATAAACCATGTTTATCACTATTAAACATTATGTTAAAATCATATACCGGTATGTTACTTTATTATATTCAAATTATAATAATTTTTGATGGAATCTCTATAAGATTTCACAATAGCCCTGGGTTGTGCATATTTGTATGTGTCAGATACTGTTTACTACAAACTGAGTTAGCTATTCCTACACACATGTGGAATTCACTCATCTGTAAAACCAGATCAGCTAACTTGGATAGACTGTTTCAGCACTCTATTGGACTCATAAGGAAAAATATTATATTCCTACACCAATCTGGGTCTTTTATGAACACAATATTCATATCTCTTTCATAATCCAGCTACCACACTTTATTCAAACTATTATACCCATAAACTGGACTTTTGAATTCATACTTATTGATTGATAGCTTCATAATGCACTGAATCAATATACTCTGAGCAAAACCATTGTACAATAAATAAAACACTCCTTATTGATTTTTATATATTTTATTTAACATCTTAAAATATTTATGAGGTTTGACTAGTATTAAACCATATAATTTTATGTCATTACAACCCACTTGATTTACCACTCTTCTGGCTTGTTAATTATTTGGACTTCTCTTTACACAGGAGTGCTCCTGATAAGCTTAAGCGACGTAAAACCCCAAATAAACAAACCTTCTAAAGAGAATTATATGCTCCTATATGCATTAAAATCACCTAAGAGCTATTTCTTACCTTCAGCAATTGGGGGGATTTATGAACAGAAAAAAATTTCATAAATTCCCAAAATACTCCCTGACTCTGCAGGAGCACAGGAAAGGCTCCCAATATCCGGAGGAGCCTAGCGGAGCCCTTTTTCCACCTTAATAAGGAAAACTGGCCCATAAATTTATTGCCTCTGATGAGAATACTAAAAAATAAATAATCAATCACACAGAGAGATTATAAGGCTAGGAGTCAATTATTCACTTACACATTGACTTATTTTAAGACAAAGTAGTCATCTTTCACAAGAATAATCAACACTAAATTTTGTTTAGGTGTTCAACATTAAAAAGAAATCTTGGTGATGTTAGGTTGAAAATTGATGCTAAAATTGATGTACAGTTTTTCAATAATAAATCCAAGTTTGTTTTCTTAAGGAAAAAAGTAGTTATATTTTGGAACAAAAACATACTGAATATTGTAAAATGTATAATATGAATATGTCCTCGAAAGTCGTGAGCTTTTCAAAAAAAATATTAATAATGATAATAATATGGTGTAATAGTAATACACATAATATGTGCAATAGCTAGCTAGGTAATTCTGATTCATCCTTCTTAGTTCTTACAGTGTCCTTTTTAAATTTGTGCATTTTACCTAAAGGACTACTTTTTATTAGTTAATAAGTTAATAACTCTATATCTACAATATATTTGGCTATGATATTACCACAAAATGTTACATATGTTTTGTGTTTTAATAACAGCTATAGTCTCAAAGGATAACATTTAAATTGGATATTAGGTTTTAAATTATAATTCTATACTAAAAACTATACCCTTGTGAAAACTACCCTTTCTAATGCGTAATATTTACTTCATTTGCAGTAAAAAAGTAGCACATTGGTGGATCATCAAAATCATTAGTATGTAATGAATGCATACATATTTATAAAAGCTATGTGCTACAGTCATTCCTGTGTACAAGACAAATATATTTAGATAGAATAAGAAAATCACTTGTCAAAAGCAGCATGAACCTAAGCTTGTCAGTTATAACATTTTATCACTCTGAGAACACAATAGCTCAGTGGGGTCATGGGGTTCACATACCTATCAGTACTCATTACTTTACTCACTCCTAGGTCTGTGACTGAAACTAATTACTGGTAGGGCCACACAATAGAAAATGTGCACTCTTTCTCAACAGCATGGTGTGTGCTTGTCTAGCTACGTCCACTCTTTTGTGGTCAAAATTGAAAGCTAATTAAGCTGGGGCAGCAATGGGGTGACGTTGTACACATTTAGCTTGGTTGTGTTTTTTTAAACTACATTCATTGGGTAGATGAATATTTTGAAAGAGACGCAACATAAAAGCATTGCGATTTTACTTGAGAGTTTCTTTCTAATTGCAATGTCTATTTTTAATATACTAATTAATAAGTTTGACTATATAAAATAATTAGACACAGAGAATGTCACCTCACAAATATTTAATTTACTTAAATATATTACCAAGAATTCATCACATTATTGAAATTGAATTATCCTATAATAGGAACATAAGATAATGGATATCTAGGTGGAAAATACAAAAGATCATAATAGGTAACCATATACTGACAGTCAGTATTACTGAGTGACGAAGTTTGATTGCACGCAATATTATGACAGATACAATGAAACAACCATCCTCAATGAACAAGTAATCCTTTATGTAAGAATTTATTATGAAAATTCAGCCAGCCACATGAGAACCAGTAGTTTGAGCTACTGAATGAGAAATAAAAAAATATAAATGCCATGATTCCATAAAAAATAATCTGTGTTGGAGTATAATAAATTAGAAAGTTGGATGTAGCTAAGAAATTCAAATTCAAAATATACTTCAACATTATTTCACCCATTGATTTCAACATGATTGACCCATTGGATCCAACTAAAAACAGTTTGCAAAATCCACCAGACTTCACCCTTGTATTCAACCTGATTTCACCCGTTGATTTCAACATGATTTCAACTGTTTGATCCAACTAAAAACGGTTTGCAAAATCTATACGTATTTCAACCAGATTTCACTCGTTGGTCTCAACCTGATTTCACCCATTGGTTTCAACATGATTTCACTGGTTGTATCCAACTTAAAACAGTTTGCAAAATCTACATGTATTTCAATCAGATTTCACCGTTGGATTCAACCTGGTTTCAAAGTTGCGTGCCTGCTGGGTTGGCTGACTTTTAAAAATTTTGTGGTCAAAAGACTTTGCAAGAGTACAGATGCAAAATGGAAGTCTTTTGTGTTTAAATAAATAGGGCTTGATTAAAATAGGCCACTGTCAAAACAATTGAACTATTTACTCCTTGCCCAATAAAAATGGATATTTATACTTCTTTAAGACTCTGCAATATAAAACTTTTCATTATGTCTTTTCTTGTAATTATCAATTATTTACTGGAAATATTATAAATACATCCAATTGTTCCTTGTGTAATGAAGAGGATAATCCAGAGCTTATTTGTGGAGAGGTAGATCCATGGAGTAGGTTCATTTGCCCTAACAGATCCATGGAGCAGGTTCATTTGCCCTTACAGACTCTAGGTTTCCATCTCAAATTTTTGTACTTTCAAGTGGGAATTCCGATGGCTTAGGTCTATTATGTGTCTCCACTTGCCCTCAGAATTGGGGAACAGAAAGAGTTAGCAGTATTTGGAGCTTGATCTGACAAGATGTACCCTTTCCATTGGTTATATGTGGAGGAGGTCTTGTATACATGAACAGTGGTGCTCATCTTTTTCCTGATTTTGGTATCTGCTCTCAAGAGAGGTGCATAAACATCTGTACTTAATTTGCCAGATTATTTTTAGTACCTTTATCTTTTCAAGCCTCCTCTAAAATATTCTAAGTGATGCCTTACTCCCATTGTCCCTCATTGGTGCCTCTTTTCCTTTAATGAGGTCTGAACTAACCTCTTTTTCCCTTATATCTTGGCTTAGAGGATTGAGACTGAGCACTAGAACATACTTGGTGCTCTCTACTGGGGTGGATTTTGGATTTTCCTGTCATGAAAGGGCTGTAACTCTTCTTATTCAATCACCAACTGAGAATGCAACAGGTTGGACTGCATGGAACCATTACATGGACCTTTATATATCTTGTGTTTCAGTTTAGGTTTAACCCAGCAGGCACACGCCTTGAAATGTCGTTGATTTAGAGTTGAAAACAGGTCCTGACGTTGAAATGCGCATTACCAACTACTAAATCTAAGTTAGTTTTCTGACATGAAAAAGTAGTGATATTTTGACCAGAAATCATGGTGATTTTTGGTTTAAAAACTGACACGGACACAATTTCAACACTATTTCAAAGCTGGATTTCTGACTGGAAAAAGTAGTGACACTTCATAAAAAATCACCGCTAAATCAAGTTAGGTTTTCGACATGAAATCTTAGTCATGTTAATGAATAGAAAACAGGTTGAATGTTGGGAAATGTGTGACTGGTGATCGTTGATTAAAAATTCTTTTTCTAGAGGGATATATAGTGATTAAGTCTAACTTTTTGAAAGAGCTATTATTGCAATTGTTTTTGAATTTGTATGTATTTGTAAAGCAAAGACTAATTTTTAAAGATTATAAAGATGTTAAAGATTATGTGTGCATGTACTTGTATATTTTTATCCATTCTCCTTATTAATTAACTGATGCATCCAAATATAATTTTTATGATTTATAATTATGTTTTGATTAGTGCAATTCAAAATAATTAAAAAAAAATTTTGAAGTCAAACTTATCTTAAATAAAAAAGATAAATTCAAACTTATTCATCAAAACTTAGCAATTAGAATATGTTTCTCAAAATTCTCCCACACACAAAGAACTAGTTTTCAGTTTGCAAGTTTACACTGAAAACTTCTCTTTTCAGAGAACCTAAGCTATAACATTTTATCACACAACAGTGAGGTTGGGGGGGTTCCTGGTTTTTCTTATCTGTACCCTGCTACACAGAACATTGGACCTGTGACTAAAGTAATTAGATAACACTGCAGGGGTGGAGGTGAGGGTTTACCCTTGCTCACTTGCATGCATGGTGTTTACTTCTTTATAAGTCTGTTTTTTGTGGTCAGCACTGACAACTAATTAAGGTGGGGAGTAATGGGTAGAGTTCTACAAATGTGGTTTTTCTTGTGTTTTTTTTTCTTGAGTTTACTAGTATATGACAAAGTGGTATGAGACACAAGCATCTGAACTGAGCATTGTGGCTTTGCTACATGATTATAGCTTCTTTATAATTACAATATAATTATAGCCAACTTAATAAAACATTTAAAAGAAACTGATTGGATAAAATACTGAAGATATATATAATGTCTCAATTGTTTGTTTTTTCCAAAGAAAAACAAATATTTTAAAATTTCACAAAAAGAATTTTAATTGAAGAGATTGAATAATACTGGTACTGTTAAAAACATAAAAATGGATATCTAGTTGGATAATATGGATTTACATATCTTGAGCAATTATAATTATATATCTGATGCAAAATTGTGCATTATTACAATGTCATCAGAAATAGAATATTGAATATACAATGATTCATGAATACATGTCATCTTGGAATGAATTAATTACTTTGAAGTTGTATCCAAAGTGTAAATATGCATATGCATACACACAAAACCTGTGCCAAGTATTTTTCTTGTAAAAAGTGGTGCCTTAAATCACAAGTATTTTGATGATCACCTGAAACAGGTAAATTCTGTTAACAAGCCCAAAGCAAATCCTCGTCATTTCAGTGTAATGCTGATCAAGAAAATCAGTAAAATTCAAAAGATTTTTCTGTCCTATATGATCAATTTTATGCTTGTCTTTGAAAATATAGTTATTGTGTCAACAAAGAAAGTAACCATTAAATCAGCTTAATGCTTGTCAGAGTAACAAGAAAACAAAGTGGTGCCTAAAAGCACAAGTATTTTCCTGGACAAGAATTTTGTTTGTCACATCAACAATTATAAACCCACAAGGAATTTGACCGCTAATTAGACAAGTAATTTTCTGTTAAAATGTTTGGTTTAAAATTCGCTTATATAACCTATATTTTGATGATTACAAATAATGATCAAATTGCAATACAAGGAAACGAGAATATTTAAACATTGATTACTTTATTTTTCAATAATTATATTAAATCTGGCTCTTGTGCTATACACTTTATCATGGTTTAAAATACCATATATGGTATTCAAAATAATACAACTTCAAAAAATACAAATCACAAAAATAGCCAGTCTCTGTTTCACCAGATCCACCAGATATTATTAGAAGCATTAAAAAAAGATAACCACTTTCAATATTCTTGAATTACAAATACAGCAGACTCAAAAATAAATGAACTAATATCTCACACTCACAAGATTACAAACTCTTGAAAACATTTCAATGATAAGATAAGAAGGTACACATGAAAGACATTCTCTCAATACTTGTTAACAGACCTCTCTATACACTTGAAAAGCAAGTGTTTCAAGTAGAACGTCTATTACATTTCACATATACAATAAACAAAATGCAACGTCTTATTGGTGTATATAAAGTGATACAAACTACTTTTAGTACAAGTGTGAGTAAATATAGCTATCAGAACTCCAACACAAGGAAAGAAGAATATTTAAACATAAATTACTTTATTTTTGTGCTATACACTATATGATTGTTTACAATACCATATATGGTATTCAAAATAAGACAACTTCAAAAAATACAAATCACAAAAATAGCCAGTCTCTGTTTCACCAGATCCACCAGATATTAGAAGCATTAATGAAAAGAACCACTTTCAATAGTCTTGAATTACAAATACAGCAGACTCAAAAATAAATGAACTAGTATCTCATACTCACGAGACTACAAACTCTTGAAAACATTTCAATGAGAAGATGATAAGAAGGTACACATGAAATACATTCTCTCAATACTTGTTAACTGACCTCTCTAGACTTGAAAAGCAAGTGTTTCAAGTACAACTTCTATTACATTTTATAAATACAACAAACAATATGCAACCTCTTATTGGTGGATATAAATTGATACAAACTATTTTTAGTACAAGTCTGAGTAAATAGCTATCAGAACTAGCAGGCTCAGTATAGCGGTAGTCTTATTCAACAGTGAAGTATCAATACATATCGTTAAACATATATCAAAGCCAATGTGTAAGAAGACTCTTGAAAATATGATTTCAATGATAAGAAACTATACATGAAAGCCATTCAATACTTGTTAAAAGACCTCATCTGACTTTAAAAACAAATGTTTATATTACAAAATCCACTTGTATTAAATTTTACAAATATAATAGACCATATGTAACCTCTTATTGGTGGATACAAACTACTTTTAGTAAAAGTCTGAATAAATAGCTATCAGAACAAGCAGGCTAAGTAGTTGTAGGCATATTCAAAAGCAAAGTATCAATACACATTGCTAAGCATATACCAAAGACAATGTTTTAAGTTAAAACTTCAGCATACTAAATATCACAAATTCACCATAAAAAACCTTTTCTATACTTGCATATAGTTAATTAAGATTGATCTTTTTCAGGATTGGTGAAATATCAGCCTTTTTCACAAGCAGTTGCATGCTTTCATAAATCTTAGCATACCCATTTCTTTATGCCAGCTGCTACACAGAAAGGTTTGTGTAGCAAAAGAACATCTGAAATACAGCAGTAAAGAGAACTAAAACATCTCATACAAACACCAACAATCAATTTGAAATATCATCCTTATCATCCCTTAGTAATTACAAAATGTTAATGACCCGTTTATAAGTTTGCCATTATTTCACTACTTTGTCCAACCTCTTTTCACTCTTTCATCAAAAAATAGATTATTAACAATTGGCTAAACCCACCCAAATATTTTAGGCTGTATCAATGCTCCTGCCACTAGTTAAACTTTACATTTCAATTCAACTGAGAGAAAATGTTCAAGCAACATGGTCTGTAAGTATGCTTCATGAGGGGCTACATAATTAACATTAGTTTTTTCCAGCCTCTTGATAAGACCCTGAAGCTTTTTAGACAGTTTCTAATTATGTCTAAACTTCAATAAGTAGTACATGTACTCATTAAATGTGAAAGTTTGATTGAGTTTGGATATTGTAAGTTGAACAGGTAGATCAACGCA
This sequence comes from Sabellastarte sp. h YS-2021, assembly GCA_964017235.1. Lineage (NCBI taxonomy): Eukaryota > Metazoa > Annelida > Polychaeta > Sabellida > Sabellidae > Sabellastarte > Sabellastarte sp. h YS-2021. Next base: position 149,070,409 of record OZ024928.1, read on the forward strand.
ATCAATTACATTTCAGTTCAACAGAAAATGTTCAAGTAACATGGTCTGTAAGTACGTTTAATGAACGTCACATAATTAACATTTGTTTTCTAGCCTCCTGATAAGACCCTGAAGCTTCTTAGACAGCTTCTGATTATGTCTAAACTTCAATAAGTAGTACTCAATAAATGTGAAAGTTTGATCAAGTTTGTCAGGATATTGTAAGTTAAACAGGTAGATCAATGCAATCAAAGTTGCTAAAGCTTGAAAAATATCTGTGCACATGATGCCGACTTCTTCTAGGTTAACATAACACTCTTCAATGGGACTCGTTCCTTTGTAGGTAAGCAGTGGTTTCTGGGACCCCTCCTGCAAGATACAAAGATTGATACATGAAATTAAAGAACTAAACGACCTTTTTTTTTACAAAGTTTTTTTTTCAACATCACTATCACAATGGATTGAAACTTCCATTCAACCTTGACAGTATGTGTAGGTGAAACTATATGTTACTGTAAATGTGTCAAATTAAAGAATTTCTCAAAATGAAATGCTTTTAATACATTATTTGCAAATTCAAACCAGTACTTACAAACCACATCTGCTGGATATGTTATTTGTAGTTATGGCTCATTAGATAAACATTTTTTCCATATACTTAAAGAGTATTCTAGGTTGTACAAAACTCTTAAATAAATTTATAGCAGGCGCAGCTGAGCCATGCAAGTTATGGTTGTACAACTCAGTCATACAAAGTATAATTTGTGTACAATAATATGTACATGGCAAAAATGTTAACAGTGTCAGTCATTTAAATGATATAAAATTTACTGATTTTGCATGTTTACTGTAACATATATAATTTTTAAAATATCCAATATAAATAGAAGCAGTTATACATGTAAATGTCTCAGTTGCCCAACTGATGCAGTCGACAACTAACTTCCTATTGTTTTTAATTACATGCAAATTACTAGACACAAGTACCAGTATCGAACAACAATATTTGTATTGGTATCAAAATATTTTTGTCTCTTCTGTATCAATTCATATTGAAATATTGGGTTATTACAATTTTCAGACTTTTATATTTTTAGTAGTTTCTCCCCAAAGTAAATATGAAGCATGGTCGGTCCAGTTTAGTGGCAAGTGAAATTGAACAAAAATGTCATACTGCTCTATGTGTTTTTTTTTAAAATTTCACTTTATTTCAGTCAAAAAGCACATGTGCACCTGTGAACTATCAGATTATGATATTGTACCTTCATCTATGTTGGAATATTTGGCCGAAATGGTAGATACTGCATTATTAATATTCAATACCAACACTACTATATACATCATTTAAAAATCAAGACTGATAACTTACATCTTCTTTGCATAGCAGCATTGATGAACAATCATCCAAAATATGGGCGATGAGAAGCAGTGAAGTACAACCACGTGCAACTACAAAATTGTCAAACCATATTTAGGGTAGTCACAATTTATCAGTTTTTGGAAGCTCTGCCTTCTAAAAATGATTTCATAAGTATCAACTTCACAAATCAGACAATATTAACAAGGTGGTTTAGCAAAACCACTTATACCTGGGAATGTAAACATCAATAATCTTGCAAATATTTTGCTGTAACGCTAAAGAACTGTCAACGGGTCAAGTATTGCTGTATTACTCATACCTAAAAGAGATCAATTTCATTATAAGGACACGAACACAGTGTTTTGAAACTAATCATTAGACAGACTTTTTTGATAGTAAAAGTATCAGTTTAAAACTAACTTTTCTTGTTTCTGACATCATACATCTTTATGCCATTCAATGAGGTTAAAAGGCTGCACCATTTGTCCTCACTGGTCTCTCCAATGTCTAGAAGGGGCTTATGACAATCCAGCAGCTTGTCTGTTATAGTTGATACCATGTTTCCTTCTGCCAGTCCACCAGTTGGTTTCAGTCTTTGAAAATCTTTTATGAGCTAAACCAAAAGAAAATTCAAGGTTCTCATAATGAGAGTAAACAAAGTTTAGGTGACCATTTATTTCTCAAAGTTGGGGTTTTTACATCCTGTTCAGTAGCCAGGGTCAAATTGGGACAGGTACTCAGCTTTGCCACTTGCTGGATTAGAACCCACAAGGCAGCGGTGACAGCCTAGGGTTAGATGCCAAACATGCTTACCAATTAGCCATTGAGTACTTCCATGTTTCATGATAAAGTAAATGTAGCTTTAACTCAGGTGTCAGCAAAATATATTTGTATATAATGTAGTGTAATATATGATGCAGATTGCTAGAAAAAATTCTAAAGAAAGATGTTTTGAAGGAAAACTCAGATATACAACTTAACTTTTTTACTTCATCAGGCTTCTTTAAAACTGGATCACTACTTGTCACACAAGCGTTGCTATTTTTTCAGTGGCATAATCAGCTCAATTATCCTTGTGAAATGTAGATAGAAAGCATATTCTAGCCATAAACTATACTATATGTTACTGAATGAAAGCTAAATGCCACTTCTGGTTCACCAACAAAATCCCTAATGATTAGCTGTTCATTGTGGCATTAAACATTTCATGAAAAAAAACACTTTTTTACAAGAAACACAACACACATCACAAAATGTGTAACCTCCATGGTCCAGGTTTTAGAATTATCAGACTCACAGAACATTAGATGCTATAACTTTTTGCGTTCAATTTGAAACATGAAAATTTAATTTTCCATCTGTAAATGGATTTATGAGACTAATTCATGAGGAAAACATCTTCTGAAGGCACTGGATCTTTATATATACATGCAGTTAGCAGTTTTTGTTCAAAAGTGACTGATAAGACAAAATGAGATGGTTTCAATATTGACAAGATAAATGTGCACCTAAGGCACACATTATGTCAGATGGCGGTCTGTCTCTTGTTTCTAAACTTTTACAAAAGCCCAAGAGCTTTATCTACTTGAAAGATATGTTTAATCATAATAGCTAAATGGCATGTGCTGTAAGCCTTAAAATGGTATATCATATGTTAAATGGCTATTTTATGAATTTTTGTATATATACAGTATGGCTTTGATTGGAATCTTTTATGAAGAAGTTTCACCAAAAACATCCCTCATAGCCTTTTTATGCAATTTCAATGTTGAGATGACTTCATACACACATATTCATGAGGTTTGTGATGTCACTAATGATGTAAAAGTTCATAGATGACTCCAATAATCAACATCATAGGAAATATATTTCAACAGTGGAAAAAACTATGAAAAGCTCCTCTGGACAAAAGACAGATCTTTATTTCCAGATCATTTCCATGTATAAAATAAAATTAGTGGTTGGACAATTAGATGTGCATTCCATTTCAATCATTGGTGTATCATCATAATTGCAGTTGGACGTTCACACATTTTCATAATCAATCAATTCAGCACAACCCTTTTCTATATGTACATATGACTGTACAATTTTTGGATAATATTTTTGGCATTTAACAATATTATTGTTTCTCACAAATTTTGTTTGTTTATGTCTGCCACTATATTTCCTGGAAGTGAGTTCTTTTGGTAGATTCTAAGACTCTGAAACACCATTATTCTTACTGGACTAGTGTATGTTATCCCAAAAAGCATTACATGCTTTTGTGTTCAAAATGAGTTAAAAAATCGATTATGGCTCGATCACTGATCGCAAGTTTACTTGATCAATCGACAATAGCAACTAGAGGAATGCTTTTGCTAACAAAAGCGAAGCGTCCCAGAAAGTTTAAAATGCTTTGTGGTTTTAATAAGCATGCTGTAAAGCTAAGAATGCACAAAGCTGAACCGTATAGCAAAAGGTAAAAGCAAAGAAAAAGAGGAGAGTGGGTTGTGTAAAAATTTGTATTTTATCGCACTTGTTTGTGCATGAAGGGATGAGGAAATGTTATGAACTCTTCAGACCCCCCATTTATGGTTTGTTATATATCATCTGGAAGTAATTGCATACTGAAAAGATCAGTGCATAGATCATTAGACCATAAAATGGAAACAGGTTATTTGCAACATAATTTTGGAAAAAGAGGTTGTGACCTCTGGAAATGTACTTCTGAATTGTTGAAAGTTTAAAAATATTGGCAAAACTTAAAATACCTTATTAAAGAAGCCATTTTAGGTGAAATAAAGTTATTTGTGATTTTTTGGTAAAATGGAAATGAAGTTAGGAGGTAAACTAACCGGCTATTTAGACTGTCCAGATATGGTTTCCCAATACTTCTTAATATATTCCGAAGCTATAAAAGCAAAAATAAAGGAGATATCAGGTAAAAACTCCAAAACAGCTATTTCTTACCCCAGTTTGACCCATAAGGGGGGTCGGGTGGTAAAACTTGCTGGCTACTTAAGACTCTCTACATATGCTTTCCAATGCCTCTTAATACATTCTGAAGCTATAATAGAAATGATAAAGGAGATATAAGGCAAAAACACCAAAGCAGCTATTTATGACTCCAGTTTGGCCCATAAGGGGGGGTGGGGGTAAAACTGACCGGCTATTTAGACTCTCCACATATGCTTTACCAATACCTCTTAATATATTCTGAAGCTATAAAAACAATAATAAAGGAGATATAAAGCAAAAACTAAAAATTATTCTATGACCCTGCTTGACCCATAAGGGGGGTGTGGGGTGTGGGGTAAAACTGACCGGTTATTTAGATTCTCCACATATGGTTTCCTATTACCTCCCAGTACATTTTATGGCTCTGAATGCAATACTTAAGAAGATAATTGGGGTGGTTGACCTAAATTTAAGGCTTTCAGATTGGAAGGTGTCAGAAAATCACTCATAAATGAGACATTTTTCAAGGGATTGCTCCCAAAATCCAATCAGCTCACGTTTTTGATAGTATGAACAGGTGTGTCAAATTATAAGGCTGTGTAGTAAGTAGTTTTTCCTGAACTGCGATGATGGGGGGGTGTACTTTAAAAATTGTTTTTGATCATGTGACCTTCATAAAGGTCAAATTTAAGCATGCAGAAAAATTTTTCCACGCCTAAGGTATATCACTGCCAAATATGGTTTGAAATCTTTTAACAATAAGGGAGATATTCAAGGACCATAATGCGGTGTCGGCGGAGGTGGCGGCGGCTAGGAAACTGAGGCAAATAAGTGCTCTTTCAGGGACGCTTAATTAGGGGCGATTCCCAACACTACATAAATAATATATATGTAGTCAGTTTTTGAGAAAATTGGGGATCCCTGGCCTAAATTTCTATCTTAATGACATTGACACTTCCGGTCTAAGATATTATTTAGTAGCATCACGTCAGATGGCCGATTCCATCTGACACAATAAATCTGTGACAGGAATTTAACAATATTTCCATTCATACCTCTTCAGGGTCATGAAGAACAGGGTACTTGGACAGTACATCAATAATTGCTGGCTGATCTTTCAGTATATAATTCCTTCTCTCAGAAAATGTTTTGTTCATTAGCAAGTTTATTTTTCTCTTATTTGGTTCTTTACATCTACTTTCACAAGCTAATGAGTGCAAATGTATTTTCAAAGAAATACTGTCCTCAGACTCATCCACAGGTGGAGAAAAATTGGCCAGCCCAAAAATAAGCGAGTCTGATGAAATAGTCTCTATTCTTTGCCCTTTCTGAACAGGAAAAGGTGAAGCTTCTTGGTCATCATCTTGGCTTGTGCTCGTGCTTCTGCATTCATTCTTTAGTTGTTTATATCTCTGCTTACGCTCTGCAATTTCATCAACTACTTTACCTTCACGTCTTCTTTTGTTTTGGAATCGATGAATGATTTTCTCACGCCAGAAGTCCTGTTAATATAGCTTATCATTCAGCTGATATTCAAATAAATGAAGCAATAATAAAGTATTCCGCACATAATGTGTCAAAACAATTGATAAATTTCAGTTACTGGAATTATCAAGTTTAAGGCTTTCAAAACATTTGGACTGATGAATGAGGGCTTGCAATTGGCTATTGCAATGCCTGTAATCTGTAACATACTGTTAGCATAAACAGGTTGATGTTTTATAATTTCCAATTTTTTTATCTTTTATGTGGCTTTATATAGTAGAAATTATTGATTTCCCTTATATTCTCTATTCACTGGTTAAAGGAAGATAATTTGAAAATATTAATAATCTTTCATAAATATCACAGGTGGGGGGAATTTTCATGGCGGGAGGGCCTATTTTCTAGAAATTCTTACCCCAGGGGGTGGAATATTTATTTTTCCACCGGCATATGTTATGCAGGCAGCAATAAGATTAGCAAATGCTATAATTAAATTTAGAAACAAGAAAAGAATTGACACCAATGCAATGAAAAATTACACCAATTTCAAAAGCAACTTAGCTAGGATGGTGATCTATCTCCCAGTCAAGTTTGAATTTGATTGGACAAAGCATTTTCGAGTTAAAGTCTGGAAACAAAAAAGTTGAGGACAAACAAATGGACCAAAAAACGGACAAACAAACAGATGGAATTACACCAATTTTCAAAGCAACTTAGCTATGATGGTGACCTATCTTCCTGTCAAGTTTTCATACGATTGGTCAAAGTGTTTTTGAGTTAGAGTCCAGAAACAAAAATGTTGACACACAGATGGACAGATGTTGGACATATCAGTTGAATGGGTGGGATGATTACATGCAATCCACCTAAGGTATTCCTTTGTTCTAAGCCAATGATGGATAATTACTATTTATTTTTCAGCCTTTAAATTCAGTTCTAAGTATTTAGAAATTTTACAAGGAACATTTCTTCTTGGACAAAATTTTTTGTTCTGTTTCCTTTTACTTATTATTGCAAGGTTTGTTTATTATTATTGTAAAGTTAAAACTTTCGTCTTGTAGCCTCCACGTGTATCAAGAACATATTCTAACAAGAGGAGAGTGCCCGTGAACGGGCACTGTGTCAGCTGACTGAGTGTTTTTCATTTGTGAAGGTGATTAGAGGACAGAATAATTATCAGGAAAAGGGCTGTACAGAAATACAGTAAATGGTAACTGAACAGCAAGTTCGAAAGAAATTCCGAAGCTGACAGAAGAAAAGGATAAAAAAGTTGTGCCCTGTAAATGGTATTATGAAGGAAAATAACAAGGTAATTGTTTAAGTGTAAAAAATAGGTTAAAACATATTTAAAGAAATACTACAAATGCAATATCCTCGTTCGACCTTGAAGAAGGGGTCCAAGGTCAAATCTAACCACACAAATACATTCCCAGCCCATGATTTCCTATGGTTTACCATTCCAAACCTCTAGGACCAATTATAAATGAGTTATAAGCACTTTTAAGCTTGGCTGTCCTCATTTGACCTTGAAGGAGGGGTCCAAAGGTCAAATCTGACCATACCAACAGATTCCGAGCCAATGATTTCCTATGGGATTTACCATCCCAAATCTCTGTCACCAATAATAAGCGAGTTGTAGGCACTTTCAATTTTCGCTATCCTCATTTGACCTTGAAGGAGGGTTCCAAGGTCAAATCGGACCATATCAACAGATTCACAGCCCATGATTTCCTGTCATGATTTACCAATAATAAGCGAGTTATAAGCACTTTTAAGTTTGGCTATCCTTGTTTGACCTTGAAGGAGGGGTCATTGAAGGTCAAATCTGACCACACCAAAAGATTCCCACCCCATGATTTCCTACAGGTTGGTTTATCATCCCAAACCTCTAGGATCAATAATAAGGGAGATATAAGCACTTTTCATGACTGACAAAAAACACCTGTGGCGGCAATCTTGTTTCTCAAAATGAGGCCAAAAATATTCCCAGACAACATTTTATGGTTATTAATATATACTGCAAACTTAAGAAAGCTAGCTATAATATTTTTTTTCATCAGAGCTGTAATGGTGAAATCTCTCTCTACACACTGCGGCTATCCAGTGGATACAATGATTTACTCAACAGTGAGAACCTGAAAGTAGCTATTGCTCAGCTATGCCATGACATAGAGGTCTGCAATTTCACTATGTTATAGCTGACCAAAAATTCTGTGAATAACATATTTAACAAATTACTCTAAATGTAATAGTTTTCAAGTTACAACTGATTTACTCAACAGTGAGAACCTCAAAGGAACTATTACTCAGCTATGCAATGAGCTACATGTCTGAAATTTTACTATGTTATAGCTAACCCAAAAGTAGGTGAACAACATATTTAAGCAAACTACTGTAAATGCAATAGTTTTCAAGCTACAACTGATTTACTCAATAGTGAGAACCTGAAAATAGCTATTGCTCCGCTATGCCATGAGCTATAGGTCTGTAATTTCACTATGTTATAGCTGACCCAAAAGTAGGTGAACAATATATTTTAACAAAATACTCCAAATGCAATATTTTTCAAGTTATAGCTGATTTACTCAACAGTCAGTACCTGAGAATAGCTATTGCTCAGATGTGCCATGAGCTATAGGTCTATAATTTCACTATGTTATAGCTGACCCAAAAGTAGCTGAATAACATATTTGCACAAATTTCTGTAAATGCAATAGTTTTCCAATTATAACTGATTTACTCAACAGTGAGAACTTCAAAGTAGCTATTACTCAGCTATGAAATGAGCCACAGGTCTGAAACTTCACTATGTTATAGCTGACCCCAAAATAGGTGAATAACATATTGAAACAAAATACTCTAAATGCAATAGTTTTCAAGTTATAAGTGATTTACTCAACAATGATACCCTAAAAGTAGCTATTACTCAGCTATGCCATGAGCTACAGGTCTGAAATTTTACTATGTTATAGCTGGCCCAAAAGTAGCTGAATAACATATTTATACGAAATTCTCTAAATGCAATAGTTTTTAAGTTACAAGTGATTTTACTCATGATGGAAGTTACTGAAAAGCCCAAAAGTAGCTATTACTCACTTAGCTATTGAGACAGACACCCAACTTACTCACCATATTGTAGCTATGAAAAAAGTAGCTGAATAACATATTTTAACAAAATGCTCTAAATGCAACACTTTTCAAGTTATAAGTGATTTACTCAACAGTGATAACCTCAAAGTAGCTATTACTCAGCTATGCCATGAGCTACAGGTCTGAAATTTTACTATGTTATAGCTGACCCAAAAGTAGCTGAATAACATATTTATACGAAATTCTCTAAATGCAATAGTTTTCAAGTTATAAGCGATTTACTCAACAGTGATAACCTAAAAGTAGCTATTACTCAGCTATGCCATGAGCTACAGGTCTGAAATTTCACTATGTTATAGCTGGCCCAAAAGTAGCTGAATAACATATTTATACGAAATTCTCTAAATGCAATAGTTTTTAAGTTACAAGTGATTTTACTCATAATGGAAGTTACTGAAAAGCCCAAAAGTAGCTATTACTCACTTAGCTATTGAAACAGACACCCAACTTACTCACCATATTGTAGCTATGAAAAAAGTAGCTGAACAACATATTTTCACAAAATGCTGTAAATGCAACACTTTTGAAGTTATAAGTGATTTAGTGCATGATTTCATGAATTTTAATGCATTAAAAATTATTAAAAAAATTTATTTAAAAAAAAGTAAGACAAATCCAGGTCTCATACTCACACAAGAGAATCTACCTCTGGCCTAGTACATATATGCAAGATATCAGAGAAATCCCTTCAATAGTCACTGAGAAAATTGTGATAAAAAGTTGAAATTTTCACACTTTTGGTGGGGGTACCCCCTTGTAATGTCTCTAGCAAACAGACGAACAGACAGATTTGCATGCCTTGAACAATTTTTCATCCTCGATAGATAAGGTATCTTTTAAAAAAAACAGCATGTCTCTAGACCTTGTAGTTTTGGAGAAGAAGTTGTTCACACGTACGCGTACGCCCACGCCGCAGAGTGATGACATAATGTCAGCTGACTGACAAGTCAGCTGACATAAAAATTGCAAGTGTAAATGTCCTCATAGGCAAGCAAATCTTTTGAGACCAATAAAAAACCCCAATATGTAAAGTTTTACAAATGACCCCAGAACAGGTAACCAAATTAAAAACAGCCAACATAAATTTATAATATCTCAGTAGTACTGTGATACTGCTAGATGGCTTATCTTAAAGATCATTTCTTGAAAACGCAAGTGGAGTTCAAGTACTATCGAAGAAACATAACAGTTTTGAAAAGCGATAAAATCCTGTTCAAATGCAGAAATCTAGCAAAAACTCTGGTCACTTGCTAAAAATATGGAGAAAATATGAAAGCTGCAGATATTTCTTACTAAATTCCATCATTTTTTCCAATAAAAAGCAAGTTTTTGTAGATGGGCGAAAATAGAAAATGTTAGGCGGATGGTGATTTCTAAATGTTTTGCAAAATCCAAATTTCAGACTTTTGTATCAAACTTCAAATTTGGGGCAGTAAACAAACTATTGAACTTCTTCAAACATTCATTCGTGGCACATCTTAGCAATGTTAGAAGGGTAACATTACTTTTCACTTTATGAAGGGTATCGCTTTGCAATATATTGTAAAAATCTTACACAATTGGCAATTTTATAGCTCAAAACATTAGTACTTTTTAAGCCAACTTGGAGTTTATGATTGCATTAAGCAAACAATCAACAACACTGTACATCAACATACAAATTGTTAAGTGGAGTACAAAATAAAATTTTGTGAGTACTAAATAACTGCAGACTCAATTTCTATGAAAAAATAATGTGACTAACCATGGCATCAATCAGGTTATCCTTACAGATGTGAGGATAGGATGACACCACAAGTTTTGCCATCTCACGGTATTCTAATGTCTTAGGATAACTGAAAAACAACAGTGGTATAAAAATGCAAGTATAAAACAATACCTAATGCATCAGAGAACCGATGCAAATTGTATCCACCAGAAAGAAAACTCATCAAGGCCAAACAACCATTTCTTAACCTTGAAGGAGGGGCCAAAGGTCACATCTGATCACATCAAAAGATTCCTAGCCCATGATTTCCTATAGGGTGGTTTCACATTACAAACCTTGAGGACCAAGAAAAAGCAATTTATAAGCACTTTTAGATTTTACTATCTTCCTCTTTGCAGACATATATTTGGTATTGCAAGTTAAAAGGAATCATCACTTGAAATCACAATGACAACTCTTATCCAAAAATTTAAACAATACAAAAATTGCATAAAACATGTAGTGGCAAGTCTTATATATAGGAATGGTAGTTGTGATACTGCCAAAAAGTTTTGACTTTAAAAAATAAATACATATATACATTATAATCGAGTCATTTTTCATTTGGATGATTTTGAAGTCATTTTACTCACATAGTACATAAAAACAATAACATATCAGCTTACAATTTTTTGTGTTTTGAGGCATGGAGATAAAAGGCTTCTGTAATGGATGATTCATCCTTCTTTGAAAGGCCTTCCCCATTTTCCAATTTTTCCATGGTGGACCAAGGTACTGCATACTTTGGAAACAACAGCCATTTGTCATTTTCACTAAAAATAAATCAACTAGTGAAAAGCAGGCAACCTAACCAAGTGAAAGATAATTTCAATCTTGTGTGTGCATCTGGTGCATGGGATATGTAAGTCAACATTGCTATATTACATACCTAACCTGATAACCAACTACGCCATTGTGCACCATATTAGAGTTGAAAGAAAACATGATAAACAAGAACTCAGAGAGTGCCTACCTCCACCAAGGCATAGGTAGGTAGGCAAAACTTTGTAGCTGTATTTTCCCAAGACACTTCTTTAAGATAACTTATGTACATAATGCTACCTGAATGACATATTTAATATACATTGGCCATGTACATGTTTTAAGACATCAAAAACTCTGTATTTTTGCTACAAATAAGAAAGTTGCTAATACTAAAATATTCAATGAGATATAGGGTTCCAAACTGTGCCTCTCATTGTAGCTATGGACAAAGTTCCTGCACAATATATTTTGGCCAAATGCTCGAGCTGCAGTAGTTTTGGAATTGTCTATTTTACTCAAATTAGCTAAATTGCTATTGCTATCAAAATCGGACTAGTAATGTTTGCATAATTCTGTTAATGGTTGGATGCGCAAACAGTCATGATTTTAATGCCTCTTTGGCAAAGGCAATTAACATTGGCCTTGAACAGCTTAGATCTTAAAAACTGGCTCTATTGAAGTATCACAGTTGTTCAATGTCAACATTGAGGATGCTTAATTTAATTAAATAAGACCATTCCGTTTCATCTTTCAGGCGCAAGCAGCAGACCTATTCCTTTTGCCTAAGCATACCTGCTCTAATTTTCTTGTCTTGTTTCTATTTTGTCTGCAGTGCTGACCCTGGCAATGTCTGTGGCTTCATGACTATTGACTTCTGCTTTTTGTGTATGGTGCCTTGGAGTCTGTCTTTAGATTGAGATTATGCGCTATAAAAGTACAGTTAGAATTAGAATTGTAGTATTGCAGGGACAAGGCATTCAGTTCCCAACTCTGAGATCATGGTTCTGAACCCAGCCTGACCTCATGAGGGAAAGTTGGCAGTTTCTTACCACTAGTTCGTAGTTTATAACACCTCTCTCTTGTTTGTATTAATTTCCTGTCATCTACAGTATGTGTAATGTAAAACACCAACTAAAGAAATGTGTGTACAATTAATATATGAATATCCAGATCCCTAAAATGTAGAAATGACTCAAAAAATATTATCTTCACTTTTTTTCAGATCCATTAATATAGAAAATTTACCAAAATGGAATGGACTAATTTTAAAAGGTAATTTAAATAGTTTGACAATTTTAAGCACTAAATAACTACTGGCAGAAGGCTTCATTGATGATACGATGCATGCCATGTAGGAAACTTTCAAGTGTACATTTTTGTAGCTGATCTCCTGGTGTCCATTCATGTTTTCCCCTACTGTGGAATGTGGGTCTCTGAGGCTATTTTCTTAAATATCTATTTTGATACTTATTTCAAACCACAGGTAAGTTTTTGAACTTAACCAACACAAGCATGAAAGTTATCCTGGGAAAATCTGATCAAAGTTTTATCATAAAGTCTTAACTAAAACTGCATGCAGTTTACCAAGTAAGTGTGTTTGAGTCAGATCCACAGTCTGAATCAAGCTTTGTCTGATCTGTGCTAAGCAATTCTTCAGCATCTGTCTTGTGGCATATTACCACCTAGATAATTGTACATGTACATAATGTGCAGACTATATGAAGGAATACAATTTTAATTCATAATTTTGTAAATGATACAACTTATTAGTATTATATATGAGCATACCATCACATGTATACCAATACCATCACATGTATACCAGGGATCAAAAATATTTAGATCAGGGACATTGGTAATGTAAAACTGTACTGATTACATGGCACAGAACATCAAGATGTTTCAATACATCCCCAATTAAACAGGAAACTGAGACGAAATATGTATTTGCATGGCTTGGTATCAACACAATTTTTCTCACCATAGCAAATGTGGATTTCCAACTTCCATGTCTTTGCATTCAATAATGCAATAAAAATGAAAAGAAATATATTTCTTATTTAACAAAACGAAAGTGTGTAAAAAAATATTTAAATACAAAGGGGGTTCTCATCTAATGTTGGGGTGTTCTTGATATACATTTCCACATTCAAAAACAGCAACTAAAGGGGGAACAATATAATATTTGACTACCATTACGTGGACTAGAGATACATTATACATTATATTAAATAGGTTATATTAAAATGCCGTCTTATAAAAACATAATTACACAAACAATTTAAGTTTGCAAATGCTAAAAAATATAAAAATCTGAAACGCAAATGCCTTATATTAGTAAAATATATAAATATATTTATATATTTAAAGAATAAAGAAAAAATTGATTTTGTAGTAGATATTACGTTTATGTTTAGTTTACGAATACCCGGTTGCTTTTCTTGCCTCAAGTATTAGACTCAACAGTTTCATTTCCAAGTAACCAAAGAATTGTTGCAGCCCTAAATCATACGTGTGTAATTTTGTAATACTGTGGCTTTTCAGGTTACTGCCAACATGGTCAGTATTAAAGTTTAGCAATAAATGCTAAACATTTAAAAACTTAAGAGGTCACATTCTGTAAGGTAAACAATTATTTCACACCACACAAGAAATACATTCATCTAAGTATTGTTTAAATTAAAATAATAATATTCTTTCCAATGAATCATACCTTTAGCTTTATGATATCAGTACTAACATTTTCCACCTCAGACATGTCATCCAAGTCCACCCAATCACTGATATCTTGCATATATCGCTGAAGAAAGAATTTCTCCTTTATTCCAAAACTTTTCCGGATGGCTAAATTTATATGTGTTACATCCTCTAGCTGTACTATCTTTTTTCTTTCTCCACAGGATACATGAAACTTCATCATACCTGTAAAAATCATGGGTAGTATTAAAAAAATTACCTTATCTTTTAAAATTGTACAAAAATGTATTGCCTGATCCTTGGATTAAATTGGTATTTCCAAGAAATTGATCAGCTAAGCCAAAGAAGAACTACTTTTGCTCTCAAACCATCCAGATTTGAGTATTCCGCTACACTGGATCCAAAATTTAAGACAAAATCTTCGTAACATTAAAGTTAATCCAAAGATCAGCTTTATCTCGTCTCTGAATATAAACCACAGTATTAATCAAATTTTAGGATTAACTTAGGAAGATGAGAAATTCTAAGATATTCATCTTCATTTCAAATACAGCTAAAGTCTTTTAAAAATACAAGATCACATTCTGTAACTGAAAATGAACGACAATGAGCCATATATTCTACAGTGTTCATTTTTCTCAACATAACAGGGACGGCTATTTGTATAAACAAAGAAAAACAATTTTGAGAAATGTACTCTATCTCCAGTGATGCCATTAACTAGAATTATTGCATTACAGTAGATATCTGCTTTGCAGATCTCTGGTACCCTGTCTCACTCCTGATTGAAATATCAGGACATTACACTTTTTGTATAAAATTCGTTATGATGTATTTTATCAGTTTCCTAAATTGTAAATAAAACAACAAATATGGTGGTTCCAGTTTTGTAGAAAGTAAAATTTTACAAATTAACATAAACTAATCTAATTTTTTTCATGTTGTTTCATGTTATAATAGTTTAATGAAAAAAACAACAACAATAGAATTGTTGCTATCAACTAACATTTTTTCCATATTGATATTGTAATTTACTTATAGATATTGACTTTTTTGCCTGTAACTGATAAATATTTCAATATCAATAATCAATACCAACACTATTACATGGGTATCATCTTCCTGTACAAGCTTTCTTTCTCCAAAGGTTACTTGAACCATATTGGTAAAAGTTTATCATTTGCAAGAACATGTAATTACATACGATACTTTAAAGTGACACACTGTTGCAGAGTATTTGGAAGATAATAGATTCCAAGATATTGATCTTCGTGTAAAATGTGGCTGAAGTCTTTTAAAAGTACATCATCACATTCTGTAATTGAAAATGAATGAAAATGAGCCATATATTCCACAGTGTTCATTTTTCTTAACATAACATAGGGACAGCCATTTATCTGAACAAAGTACAATAACTTTGAGAACTGCACTCTATCACCACTGATGCCAGTAATTATGCAGGTTTCATCAGCCCTAAACAAACTTGTTCCAAATTTCAAAGTCTTGAAACGCTGCAACTCAACATTATCAGTATGCCTTTCAATGGCATTCCTTTCATTATCAGGTAAGCTAAAAATATTTTCATCTCTCAATTTGGCAGCAAAGTCAAATCCTGGGAAAAAATAATTGACACCTTCTGCAGCCAAGCTTAATCTAATCTGATGACGATTAGCAAGGGACTTGCAAATATTCTTATGACATTTATTAAGCTTAAAACTATTCTTTAACTGTTGGTGCTTTGCTTCAAACCGTAGTGTCCAAAGATTTCTGAGAGGACCAAAAAGTTTCATTTGATAAGGATAGTGTAGAAGGTAATGAAATTTTGCAGTTAATCTCGTATCAGGATACTGCTGTCTATAATCTGATATGAAATTATCAATTAAATCTGACAGAAAATCTATTTGTCCTAATGTAACAGCTGGCATACAAACATAGTCTACTATGTCTCTAAATAACAAAAACAAGTGCCACTTTAAATCATCAACTGGAACATGTTCCCCCACTAAAAGCGGTAATGTCCGAAGCAGGCAAAAACACTGTGATGATGTAAGTTTGACATCAATTTTGCCTCCTGTGTAATAGAGGTTACATGGCTTGTTAGTTTTGTCATCTGCTTTCCAAGGGTAGCTGTCTATGATAGAATTTAGATAGGCAATAGAAAAGTATCCAGACTCAATACAACTTGATATCACTTTAGACAACAATGTCTTTCCAATTCCTTCAAAGATGTCATGTGATAAGTCAGAAGGCAAACCATTAATGATGTGATAATACTGCAATTTGTTTAGAACTGATGCTTTTTTAAGACCATAAGCTTTACCCAGATCAGGAAACTGTGAAACAACATCACACTGGCCATTATAAGATTGTTTTGTTCTAAGGCTACCACAATCACCATTTCTTAAGCTATCAAGTGTAACATTGCAAAATCTGCAGGGTTTAAGTGTTATAAAAGACTCAATAAAGCCTCCAATGCTATGAGAAGCTAGATTATCACAACATGTAGCCACTACAGTCCCTTTCAAGGTTACTTGCTGTCCATCTTTTTCAACAGTTACTCCTTCATTTTCAAGTTGCTGTAAATCCTCAATTAATGGCTGAAGTATTCTTTCAAACCCATATTTTTTTAGCAATTTAGCTCTACATAATGCCACTAAAAACACAGATTTATGTTGTGAACGTAAGACAGGGTGAATATTTCCCAATGTCATATAAAATGCACTTAGTTTATATTTTTTCACCTTGTTGCCCAAAGGATTGACAATATTAAAGTCGTCAAAATACAAAATAATTTGCAACTCTCTGTGGTTTTGAGAAAATAAAGGATTCTCCTTATACACACTACCATCACAAATATCTCTTAATTTACGGTCTGAAGAAACATTCCCATTTATAACTTCCGAAAATATATCCTCAAATTGCAATAGATATTTCAAGGTTTCTAGTATGGGGACATATTGGTATGTCTGTTTGATTGAATTGTTGGAGAAAACCACTTGCTCTACTGGCTTTACAACACTTAAATTAGTTTCAGCAAATGATTCTAACTTCTTCTGTGAATCAAGTGATGTACATGCTTCCTCTAGTTCATCAGTAGAATTTAGAGTATTTTCTATATTTTGCAAACTATCATAATCATTTTGTGCTACACATTGTACAACTTTAGACACTAAATTGCTTTTTACTGCAGTACCTATGTTCTGTATTAAGTCAGTGACTGCTGTAACTGCTGAACAGCTCAAATTGTGAAATTCTCTTAGCTTAAGTAACTGCTTGGCAAGATTTAGTTTAAGATCTTTTTCAAAATTTTCATTTACAGGCAATTGCACATTTCTGCCACCGGTAAAAATATTAATATTAAAATCATCCACAGTTTCTCCAATATTTTCTTGACCCTGTATTTGCCTTGTCTGAAAATTAACTCTGTAAAAGTCTTGGTGTTTTTGCCTTAAATGCCTCAACAAACATCTTGCAGATCTGTAGTATTTTTTACAATTTCCAACGACACACGAGACCTTAAAATCTTGATCCAGAGAGTGTTTCAAAAAAACATGTCTAATGTATGCCTGGTAGTGTTGGCTGCCAAATTCACATTTTCTACACCAGTGCATCAATCTGATGACAAAATATAAATATTTATTAATTTTCTTAGTTATTCTTTATTTGTACATAAAATACAGAGAATACAAGTATTTTCTGAAGAGATGAAAAGTACTTATGAAAAGTATTCATTTCATTTAATTTAGCTGTCTCATAGATTTGGGTGCTGTTTATCAAATTTTGTCTACAGGAAGGAATGGAAGAAATTCATATTTTATCAGAGGCAGCAATGTGCATGCTTTTTCAATAAAATAAATGACAAAGAGTCGAAAATAGCATCAGACATGCCCGTACCCCACAGCCTAGGGCAACATTTTTAACACCATGAGATACAGAAGTAGTGGATCAGTACAAAGTTCAGGATACCTTCAAGAGCACTGTCAGTTATATAAAGGGCCAAACAATGTTTAAGCAGAGAAATTACTAAGAGAAACATAATGCATGTAAAAAGGAAGTATAAACAAGACAATTCAACAACAAGATGACAGCATTAATCAGTGAACAAAACATTAAGATACTCTTTATCTACATCTGGCATGGGCGAATTATGGTTTGCATGTTTTGAATATTACCATGCATACAGAAGTGACAATACATTCAATGAATGCAGACCCAAAGGTGCAACAACATTTTAAAGATCAACTTCCTGCACCTTACAGTTCTGACATATGGCCTGGACAATATTTTATAGGTCAAGGTAATTATGGCAAGGTCAAATCAAGGTCAAATCATGACGCTGCACACCTACAGCCCCTAACCAATGTCCCTACCAAGTATCAACTTCCTACACCTTACGGTTTCCGAGATATAGCTCGCACAAGATTTTATAGGTCAAGGTCACTATGGCAAGATCAAAGGTCAAATCAAGGTCACATCAAGACGTTGCACTCTTACAACCCCTAAACAATATCCATACCAAGTATCAAGTTCCTACACCTTACGGTTTCCGAGATATAGCCCGGACAAGATTTTATAGGTCAAGGTCACTACGGCAAGGTCAAAGGTCAAATCAAGGTCAGATCATAACGTTGCACACCTACACCCCCTAACCAATGTCCCTACCAAGTATCAACTTCCTACACCTTACAGTTTCTGAGATATGCCCAGACAGATATTTTTTCTCACCACCCGCCCTTAGGGCTGTTAGGCAAAAATATTGCACACTTACAACTACTATACACACTTTTGAAACAAGATTAAACATGATCAAACAGGTTTTATAAGTCAGCCAAATGATGTTAATTGAACAGACACTGTGTGTACTGGTGTTCATAGTCAACCGATTGAAAACATTTAAAGGCACTGAGTTTGCACTTGCAACTGATATCTCTGTTGCAACTGATATGCTGTTCAAAATGTGGGTCGAAATTGGTAAAAGTCTGTCTCTGCTGTGTCATAATTAGTGGTTGTGTCTAAGTAAGAATCGTTAAAAATTTCTGTCTCTTACATTAACTAAACTAGACCTAGCGCATCGGAGAACCGATGCAAATTGTATCCACCAGAAAGAAAACTCACCAAAGCCATTCAAACATCGCTTAATCTTGAAGGAGAAGCCCCAGGTGAAATCTGACCATATCAAAAGATTCTTAGGCCATGATTTCTTATAGGTATAAGAATAAGTGAGATATAAACACTGTTAATTTTGGCTATCCTCATTTGTCCTCATTTGACCTTGAAAGAGGGGCCAAAGGTTAAATCACACCACATCAAAACATTCCCCAGCCCATGATTTCCTAGAGGTTGGTTTACCATTCCAAACCTCCAGAACCAATAATAAGTGAGTTATAAGCACTTTTAAGTTTGGCTGTCCTTGTTTGACCTTGAAGGAGGGATCCAAGGTCAAATCCGACCACACAAAAGATTCCCAGCCCATGATTTCCTGTAGGTTGGTTTACCATCCTAAACCTCTAGGACTGATAATAAGCGAGTTATAAGCACTTTTAAGTTTGGCTATCCTCGTTTGACCTTGAAGGAGGGGTCCAAGGTCAAATCTGACAACATTAGAAGATTCGCAGCACATGATTTCCTATAGGTTGGTTTCGCATTGCAAACCTCTAGGACCAATAATAAGGAGATATAGGCACTTTTAAAGTCCGCTATGTGGGATACTTCGGCACTCCGTGGATGGCCTTGAATTAACAGCTTCAAGGTCAAATGTGTGCAAGGTTGTAGAGGACATGTATGTCTGTTATACATATCACCTATGAAGAGATTCACCCTTCTAGCTATGAGAAACAGCCAGTAGAAAAATGTAGATTATTTTCAAAGAAATGCCCGTGGCGGCCATCTTGTTTTTCAGAATGAAGCTATTTTCCTTCCCAGAGAAGCTTACCCTCCAATGAAGATATCCTGCAAATTTGGTGAACCTAGCTGCTGTAGTTTTCCTCTTAGAGCGTTAACGCCAAAAATCTCTCTATGCGCAGCGGCGTAGCGAACGCTAAACCAAAGTATCCACCGGATGCTTCCGGTGGATACAAATATATATAACCTTTACAAGGGTTAAAATGTTCACCCAACTAATACACACAAAATCCAGCATGAGACTAGATGAAACCAAAGTGAAGTGCAGAGTAACAATTTGCTTTGATACCACAGAACAAGAGTATTTTCTTTACCCTTGTGATTCAACTTAACTACCATACTTACTGTCAATAGTGGCACCTCAAGTCACTGCTTTTCCTCGCATGTACTACACATGTAGCTCTGTTCTATGAAATATAATAAATCATCTATTGTGAACTGTGTTTCCAAACAGCTCATGTGGAAGAAATTTCCACAGCTTTCACAAGTCAGCCAAATAACGTTTTTTATTAGTTGAACTGAAACAGTATAATCAACTGACTCAAAACATTTCAAGGAACAAATTTTGCATTTGCAACTGAAATTTTGTTGTTCTAGATCAGATTCAGAATCAGAAAAGGTCTCTGTCTCTGCTGTGTCTGAATTAGTGGTTGTGTCTGGATATTCCATCTAAAATAAACAACAAGACAACTGCCACAGTCAATTATCTCCTAATTTTTTGTTAACTGTGTTCATTACACTAAGTATTAAGGCTGTGACTTCATTAAAACAAGCAATCGGTGCCCGTGAACAGGCTCTGTGTCAGCTGACTGTGTGTTTTGAGTTTCAAACTAGAAGTGACAGAAGAAAAGGACACAAAAGTTGTGCCCTGCAAATGGTATTGAGAAGGAAAGTAACAAGGTAACTGTTTTGGTGTAAAAAGTAGGTTAAAAACATATTTAAAGAAATACTGTAAATGCAATATCCTCATTTGACCTTGAAGGAGGGGCCCAAGGTCAAATCTGACCACACCAAAAGATTCCCAGCCCACGATTTCCTATATGTTGGTTTACCGTCCCAAACCTCTAGGACTGATAATAAGCGAGTTATAAGCACTTTTGAGTTTGGCTGTCCTTGTTTGACCTTGAAGGAAGGGTAAGGTCAAATCTGACCACACCAAAAGATTCCCAACCCATGATTTCCTATATGTTGGTTTACCATCCCAAACCTCTAGGATTGATAACAAATGAGTTATAAACACTTTTAAGTTTGGCTATCCTCATTTAACCTTGAAGGAGGGGCCCAAGTGCAAATCCGACCACACCACAAGATTCCCAGCCCATGATTTCAGATATGTTGGTTTACCATCCCAAACGTCTAGGATCGATAATAAGCGAGTTATAAGCACTTTTAAGTTTGGCTGTCTTTGATTGACCTTGAAAGAAGGGGTCCAAGGTCAAATCCGACCACACCAGAAGATTCCCAGCCCATGATTTCCTATAGGTTGGTTTACCATCCCAAACCTCTTGGACCAATAATAAGCGAGTTATAAGCACTTTTAAGTTTGGCTGTCCTCGTTTGACCTTGAAGGAGGAGCCCAAGGTGAAATCCGACCACACCAGAAGATTCCCAGCCCATGATTTCCTATATGCTGGTTTACCATCCCAAACCTCTAGGACCAATAATAAGTGAGTTATAAGCACTTTTAAGTTTGGCTGTCCTCATTTGTCCTTGAATGAGGGGCCCAAGGTCAAATCCGACCTCACCAGAAGATTCCCAGCCCATGCTTTTCTATATGTTGGTTTACCATCCCAAACCTCTAGGACCAATAATAAGCGAGTTATAGGCACTTTTACCTTTGACTATCCTCATTTGACCTTGAAGGAGGGGCCCAAGGTCAAATCCGACCACACCAAAAGATTCCCAGCGCATGATTTCCTATATGCTGGTTTACCATCCCAAACCTCTAGGACCAACAATAAGCGAGCTATAAGCACTTTTAAGTTTGGCTATCCTCATTTAACCTTGAAGGAGGGGTCCAAGGTCAAATCGGACCACATCAACAGATTCCCAGCCCATGATTTCCTAGATGTCTGTTTACCATCGCAAACCTCTAGGACAAATAATAAGCTAGTTATAAGCACTTTTAAATTTGGCTATCCTTGTTTGTCCTTGAAGGAGGGGTCAAAGGTCAAATCTGACCACACCAAAAGATTCCCAGCCCATGATTTCCTATATGTTGGTTTACCATCCCAAACCTCTAGGACCAATAATAAGGGAGATATAAGCACTTTTCATGACTGACAAAAAACACCTGTGGCGACCATCTTGTTTTTCAAAATGAGGCCAAAAATATTCCCAGTCAAGAGTTTATAATGAGGAATATATCCTGCGAATTTGAAATCTCCACCTATAATACCCTTTGCTCTAGGGGGCCAACAAAAGTCCTTGTTTAAAGTCGAATAAACGTCCCTGGCAGCCATCTTGTTTTTCAAAATGAGGCCAAAAATATTCCCAGGCAACATTTCATGGCTATTAATATATCCTGCAAACTTAAGAGGGCTAGCTATAATATTTTTTTCGTTAGAGCAGTAATGGTGAAATCTCTCTACACACTGCGGCTATCCAGTGGATACAATGATTTACTCAACAGTGAGAACCTGAAAGTAGCTATTGCTCAGCTATGCCATGACATGGAGGTCTGCAATTTCACTATGTTATAGCTGACCCAAAAGTAGGTGAAGAACATATTTAAACAAAATACTCTAAATGTAATATTTTTCAAGTTACAACTGATTTACTCAACAGTGATAACCTCAAAGTAGCTATTACTCAGCTATGCCATGAGCTACAAGTCTGAAATTTTGCTATGTTATAGCTGGCCCAAAAGTAGCTGAATAACATATTTATACGAAATTCTCTAAATGCAATAGTTTTTAAGTTACAAGTGATTTTACTCATGATGGAAGTTACTGAAAAGCCCAAAAGTAGCTATTACTCACTTAGCTATTGAGACAGACACCCAAGTTACTCACCAGGTTGTAGCTATGAAAAAAGTAGCTGAATAACATATTTTAACAAAATGCTCTAAATGCAATACTTTTCAAGTTATAAGTGATTTACTGCATGATTTCATGAATTTTAATGCATTAAAAATTATTAAAAAAATTTATTAAAAAAAAATTAAGACAGATCCAGGTCTCATACTTACACAAGAGAATCTACCTCTGGCCTAGTACATATATGCAAGATATCAGAGAAATCCCTGCAATAGTCACTGAGAAAATTGCGATAAAGTGTTGAAATTTTCACACTTTTGGTGGGGGTACACCCCTTGTAATGTCTCTAGCAAACAGACGAACAGACAGATTTGCATGCCTTGAACAATTTTTCATCCTCGATAGATAAGGTATCTTTTAAAAAAAACAGCATGTCTCTAGGCCTTGTAGTTTTCGAGGAAAAGATGTTCACACGTACGCCCACGCTGCAGAGTGACGACATAATGTCAGCTGACATAAAAAACGGACCAAAAATGAACGGACAGAAAAATGGACAAACAAACAGACAGAATTTCACCAATTTCGAAAGGAACCTAGCTATGATGGTGATCTATCTCCCTGTCAAGTTTGAATTGGTCAAACCGTTTTAGAGTTAGAGTCAGGAAACAAAAATGTGGACAAACAGATGGACAAACAAGACGAAAAACGGACAAATGAACACACGGAATTTCACCAATGTTGAAAGGAACCTAGCTATGATGGTGATCTATCTCCCTGTCAAGTTTGAATTCAATTGGTCAAACTGTTTTGGAGTTAGAGTCCGAAAACGAAAATGTGTACAAACAGATGGATGGACAGACAAAAAGACAAAAAACGGACAAACGAACACAGGGAATTTCACCAATTTTGAAAGGAACCTAGCTATGATGTTGATCTATGTCCCTGTCAAGTTTGAATTCGATCGGACAAACTATTTTCGAGGTAGAGTCAGGAAACAAAAATGTGGACAAACAGATGGACAAACAAGACGAAAAACGGACAAATGAACACACGGAATTTCACCAATTTCGAAAGGAACCTAGCTATGATGGTGATCTATCTCCCTGTCAAGTTTGAATTCAATTGGTCAAACTGTTTTGGAGTTAGAGTCCGGAAACGAAAATGTGTACAAACAGATGGATGGACAGACAAAAAGACAAAAAACGGACAAACGAACACAGGGAATTTCACCAATTTTGAAAGGAACCTAGCTATGATGTTGATCTATGTCCCTGTCAAGTTTGAATTCAATCGGACAAACTGTTTTCGAGGTAGAGTCTGGAAACAAAAATGTGGACAAACAGATGGATGGACAGACAAACGGACGAAAAACGGACAAACGAACACACGGAATTTCACCAATTTCGAAAGGAACCTAGCTATGATGGTGATCTATCTCCCTGTCAAGTTTGAATTTGATTGGTCAAACCATTTTCGAGTTAGAGTCCGGAAACAAAAATGTGGACAAACAGATGGATGGACAGACAAACGGACGAAAAAACGGACAAACAAACACACAGAATTTCACCAATTTCGAAAGGAACCTAGCTATGATGGTGATCTATCTCCCTGTCAAGTTTGAATTCAATTGGTTAAAACTGTTTTGGAGTTAGAGTCAGGAAACAAAAATGTGGATAAACAGATGGATGGACAGACAAACGGACGAAAAACGGACAAACAAACAGATTGAATTTCACCAATTTCGAAAGGAACATAGCTATGATGGTGATCTATCTCCCTGTAAAGTTTGAATTTCATTGGTCAAACCGTTTTTGAGTTAGAGTCCAGAAACGAAAATGTGGACAGATGGATGGACAGACAAACGGACGAAAAACAGACAAAGGAACGGACGGAATTTCACCAATAT
Source organism: Sabellastarte sp. h YS-2021 (assembly GCA_964017235.1). NCBI lineage: Eukaryota > Metazoa > Annelida > Polychaeta > Sabellida > Sabellidae > Sabellastarte > Sabellastarte sp. h YS-2021. Next base: position 149,095,317 of record OZ024928.1, read on the forward strand.
CGAAAGGAACCTAGCTATGATGTTGATCTATGTCCCTGTCAAGTTTGAATTCGATCGGACAAACTGTTTTCGAGGTAGAGTCTGGAAACAAAAAATGTGGACGGACGTCAGACACATCAATCTAATAGGCGGGTTGGTTACAAGCAACCCGCCTAAAAATCATTAAGATGCTCTAAAACTTGCAATATTGCAGCTAGCTTCATCAAATATGCGCAAAATATATATGGCTAGGAAAGTTAGCCTGATAGTACCGGTGCCGCGCTCTGTAACGGCCATGGACAGTGTGACCAAATATTTGCAAAAGTTGGGGATGGGCGTTTACGACAATGAAAACCAGCCGGGCGTTTCGAAAAAAAAAAACCTGAATTTCCAGAAGCCACATTTTAGCACGCACTGACTGGAAGTAAAATATGCGGTTGATAAATAAATCTTGATGCAATGAAAGTTGTCATAACTGCTAATATAAGGAAAATTTTGTTGAAAATGGATATAAATCAATCATATTTCACTGATTATTGTGTTTATGTGGAGACAGTTTACCTTGAAACGAGATATTAGCAATTTATGGGCGATAACCTAAGATTGTGGATGGGCGCTTACAAACATATGAGCGGTAAAGAGCATGGCACCGGTAATTTAGCCTAGTTTCAAAAACAAAATGGCCGTCATATCACATGTTAGATGGGATTATCCTATTAAAAGGCCTTATATCTCCCTTATCATTGCTACTAGGGGTTCCAAATGTGAAAACAACTTCTACCAAGTTAAGACCTGAGACTATTTCGAAATTGCTGACTTTTACCTTTGACCCCTTCTTCAATGTCAAGTGGGGTTATCTTACTTCAAAGGCCTTAAATCTCCTTTAGTTCTCCATTTTTACTGATTCTAAGGCGGGAGATAACTGCTGCGGCAGTGGCCTTGTATTTTAATAATTTAACTCTATTATCTGCCGTTTTTACTGCAAACCGGAAATACCAGTGAACACCCATTTTGCAGGGCCCGGATTCACAAAACGTCTTAGACAAAAAATTGTCATAACTTTAAAGAGAAAAGTTCTAACTGTCCAAGGTTTTTTCATGAAGTTGAGCCTTTTTTGCTTCGACAAAATGGGATTTACAAAAGGTCTTAGACAAAAATTTGTCTTAGATTTTGTCATAACTTTAAGACCACTGCAGGGCAGACTTAAGTTATTTTTTAAATACTCCATTGCATGTATTTACATTTTACCCTTTGTTATGCCAACAAAATATATGCTATGGGGATCTATACTTCGTATAAAAGTAATTTGGATAAATTTAGGGGTGGGCGTGAATAGGTACACGGGCGTGAATTGGTCCACCACCACTAGTACTGCTCAGCCAGTGAATTTCGTCACCCAGTGAATTTCGTCACCTGCATTTTGTGACAATATTAAATCATTTTTACATTTAATTTACATCCCTGAATTTCATATTAATATTTCCAGTTGTGGTTACATGTGTTTAAACACAAGTATTACTGGTTTTTGCGGGATTAAATGGCAGGTGACAAAATTCACTGGGTGATGAAATTCACTGGCTGAGCAGTACCGTATTACTACAGTACAGTAGGGTACAGTGACAGTAACATATTGCTGGATTATATATTTGTAAAATATTGTTAGAAACCCCATCGTAGCCTCACGTTTTCAGCACTCTGTGGGTGTACAACTACCAGCATTTTATATTTTGTTTTGAATATTTTGTGAAGGTAGTATTAGGTGCGGTGACAGTGAAATATTGCTGGATTATATACCTGTAAAATATTGTTAGAAACCCCATTGTAGCCTCACGTTTCCAGCAATCTGTGGGTGTACAACTACCAGCATTTTATATTTTATTTGTTTCAAATATTTTGTGAAGGCAGTACATGGGTGGTCATTAAAATAAATGGTCACGGAGATAAACGGTCGTCAAAGTTCTCAAACTAAAGAACAAAATAGACTAAAACAATGCTTTCCATGATTTTGGTTTGTGTTATATTGTTGTTTAAACCTTTAAACTGTTTTTATGTGGGTATTTCTGAGGACCGTTTATCTCCGTGACCGTTTATCTTAATGACCACCCGTGTATTAGGTGTAGTGACAGTAAAATACTGCTGGATTATATGGTGTCGAGAGGTTTCGCGGTCGAGAGGTTTCGCTGTCCTGGTTGTTTCGCTGTTAATTTGGATGATTCGCGGTAAACACGGAAGACATTTCATGTGACTGGACTTAGGTTGCATTTTTTGAGTGCTATATATTTTAAAGATATGTAACTTTTTAAGGTCTAGTATCCACAATCTAATTGATAGACACAAAAACCCTAACTTCTTTGAAGTCAATTATGCGGATTAAGCCCTTATAGTGCATCACAGAGAGAGCCCAACCCTTCCTGGTCAAGATAATTGCAATCAGTTTTCTATACATGTGGTATTAATTAGATGTACTACTGTACAGTTGTTCAAAAATATAATACCCTATCTCAATATAATTTAAAATTATTGCATACCATTATATTCACGATTAAAAACTGAAAAGAATGGTACTTCAATGATCAAAATCCATCCATAAATAAAGATTTTGTGTCACTCTAAACTTAAAAGAAATTATAAAAGTGTTTACCGCGAATCCTCCAGTGTGATTTACGCGAAACCTCCATACCGCGAAACCTCTTGTAATCGATTATATATTTGTAAAATATTGTTAGAAACCCCATCGTAGCCTCACGTTTCCAGCACTCTGTGGGTGTACAACTACCAGCATTTTATATTTTATTTGTTTTAAATATTGCGAGAAGACAGTGGCAATAAAATATTATTGGATCATATATTTTAACACGATTTACGTGCAACTCGCTGTCATAGGAAGTCGCTAACGGAAACTCGCTGACACAACTCGCTGACAAGAAATATATATGTGCGTATATATACAAGTTATCTTATTTGCTTATGGCCGTGAGTTCTGTAGTTTAAAGTATTTGAAATTCGTTGAGACGTCCATTTTATAAAATATTGTTAGGAAATGCCAGGGGAAATCTGTGACCTCATATCTTCTCATGAATATTAATGACTTGGGTGCTATGGCCGCGAGTTCTGTCATTTAAAGTATTTAATCTTTTACGAGACGTCCATTTTATAAAATATTGTTAGGAAATGCAAGGTGAAACCCGTGACCTCATATCTTCTCATGAATATTACGCTGTGGCTTCAGAACAGTCACTGACGGATCGGAAAACAATCCCTTTCAGAACCGCTAATGGAAATGGCTCACAAATCATTTGCTTACCCGTTTTAAAGAAAAATGTCTTTACCCTTGATATATTTTATAAATGTTTTCATAACAAAATTGGAACTGCAAAATTTCTATTTCTATTCATTGGTTAATTAAATTAATCACGTTTGCAGACGAAAAGTAGACTGGTTGCCTGGATCTTCTGTTTGTAAAATATGGCTAGAAACTCAGCATGACCTCATATTTCCTTCACTCTGTATAAAATATTGCTGGGAAACTTAATGTGAAACTGTAACAAATAACAGTAACAAATTATTTCATTGGTTAATGAAATTAATCACATTTGCAGATGAAAAGTAGACTGGTTTCCTGGTTTTATGTATCTATTTTCATCGGCAGCATGCTTTAATTCAACAGCCACACATCAAATAGTTATAATATGAACGTGACGGTTCTGAAATTAAAAGAATTGTGACCCGTCCTTGTCGGTTCCGAAGACACTCTGTGAATATTAATGACTTGGGTGCTGTTGCCGTGATTTCTGTAGTTTACGGTCTTTGTCTATGCTTCCATTTTATAAAATATTGTTAGGAAATGCAAGGTGAAACCCGTGACCTCATATCTTCTCATGAATATTAATGACTTGGGTGCTGTTGCCGTGATTTCTGTAGTTTAAAGTCATCGTCTATGCTTCCATTTTATAAAATATTGTTAGGAAACTAGTATAACGTTTGTTTAATCTGCCATATCTAATTTGCATATTGTCAGCGAGTTGTGTCAGCGAGTTAGTGTCAGCGACTTCTCTTGTCAGCGAGTTGCACGTACACCTTTGAACACGAGGTAGATACATTACTTAGATAAATCTTTGATAAAAAAACGCAGTAACACTGTATTTCTAAACATGGTACAGACCTACACATGCTAGAACAATAAACTATTAACATTACAGATTAAATAATGGCTGATTGCTTACACATATTTAGATACAAAAAGATTTACTTACAACCTCTTATGAACAAGTTTGAAGACAAAACAAAATGGCGTCAAATGTGACACACTGGAATTCTGGGATAATTCTGGGATTTTTTTTTTGTTAAAAGGACAAGTAAAATACTAATACCTAATTTTAGTTAAAGTGACAAGCGAAATAATGGTAAAATATCAACAGCATTTATATTTCCACAAGTATTTCAACTATACCTACTTCCTGTTAAAGTTGACAAGAATTTTGCTGGGAAAAAAAGTTGTTAATATCGTGCAGCCGTTAATATACTTGTTTACTAGAAAAATAGTTGTTAAAATACTCGCCGAGATTTTGTGTGTAGTTATTGTATAATATTATTAAGAAGCTATAATTCTGACACACAAGCTGCAATGATTCAAATAAATAAGACAGTGCAAATAACCTGATTTTACCCATTGAATTCAACCCTATTTTATACATTGGATCCAACCAAAACCTGTTTGCAAAATCTACATGTATTTCAACCAGACTTCACACATAAATACATCCAGATTTCAACAGTTGGTTTCAACATGATTTCACTGGTTGGATCCAACCAAAAATGGTTTGCAAAATCTACACGTATTTCAACCTGATTTCACCCATTGAATTCAACCAGATTTCAACAGTTGGTTTCAACGTGATTTCACCAGTTGGATCCAACTAAAAACGGTTTGCAAAATCTACACGTTTTTCAACCAGATTTCACCGTTGGATTCAACCTGAGTTCAAAGTTACGTGCCTGCTGGGAAGTCACTTAAAATATTGATCAGGTGACAGTCTGTCTGAAGCATATGCTCCATTGCATTACTTTGACAAGGCAATGCCCTATTTTGGATGTAAACCTATGATGATCCATGTGGTCCTGAATGTCTTCATTCAGGCTTGTAATAACTCTATGGGGGTCTTCCCATTCCATTTTTGAACTTAAAAATATGTTTATTAATGCCGAGGTTAGGACCATTCACTGTGCAGTTGTAATTTGTTTAAAACACTATGTAATTGTATTTCACTGAAGGTAGATCTACGGATTCATAATCCGGATTAGGATTCAAATCACATCACAAGCGAATCTGTTAATCTGAAGAATCAAGATTGGACGGATTATGGTTGTGAAATACCCCAACTGCGATGTCTTCGGTTGAGATTAACGTCTATCTAGCCACATAAGAAACCGGATGTAAGTGATGTTTACATCTTCTAGAGGTTGAATTTTGCAATTTTCCCATTTATTGCACATATTACTTTGAGTTTGTCTTGCCCAGTGTGTAGTTTAAAGAGGTAATAATATAATGACTTTAAGTGAGCATGAGATTCAACTATAGTTTTTTTGTTTGATAAATTTCCAACAAGTAAATCCATATCTACTGTACTGGACACGTTGGGCTGCGGGAGCCGGATATTACCGAGTACTTCAATCCTCTTAGCAAAGGTTATCACCCGGTGTCTTTTAAAATTGTTATTTCCATGTTTTGAATTTTTAGTCCCTTCACAACATTTTTAAGAAATCGTTCAGTCTAGTGAAAATTTTCCATTTAATTTTAATATGGTGTTCCTACTTTATGTCTTTTATTTATGTAACTTTGGCGCATACAACTACAGCCTATTGCATGTTTGTATTTCTATGGTATCCACAGAGATAAATACGTTTTTAAGTCATAATGTCTAAAAACCATGGAATATTCTGAATATATTTGATATATTATTGTAATTCCAATGTGCTCACATAATATTGATCAAGTTGGTATATTTTCTCTATTTCTGACAGCATTTTTAAAAGATTGGTATTTCCGGTTATTATGACAGGAAATCCATGATTTCATTGGAATATATATGGGCAAGGGCTATTTTGCTCCAATAACTATAAAGACTGGTACTTAATTTTTGCGCTGAAGTTATATCGGTGTTTTAAATAATTATAAAATGTGACATCATTGTCTTTATTATGGCTTGTGATAAAAATGGCATCATTAAATTTAAATATTTGGTAGAATACATGTGGGAAGACAGGGGTACGGGCAAAAAGGCACTGGACAAAAAGTATTGGTCCAAAAAATGACAAGGACGAAAAGTAACTGGACAAAAAGTCTTATCATGTTAAAAGAAAAACTAGAAAAAGTTCACTTCCTGTTATAAACCAAGCTGGGCAGATAAAGTAATGTGCCTTATATAATTGGCTTTATGTCAATTGTATTTCGACTGTGTAATATTTATGTAGCAGTCTCATCAGAGGTTATGATTTATTCCAGTCAGCTCTCACTGAAGTACTTTAGGGGTTTTGGCTTGTACCCCTGGTTTGTACCGGTATAGAACCGCTTTATGGCCGGTTCTGTACCTGTAAACCTGTAAATGTACCGGTTTGGGTTTTTGATAGAAACTGACTTAAGTGATCTCCTGTAAAATATTGATTTAATATTTGAGAGGGAGTTAGAGGGTTAGAGCCTCTAAATATATGTTTTTAGAGCGCTCTAGAGTTTATTCATACTGTATGTGTGCCTGTAAAGATGGTGGTGAATAAGTGTTATTCATTGCCTGGCTCTTTATTGAGCTCAATTTATAAGGGGAATCCACCAGGTATAGGTCCTGATTTCATCAAACACACTACAAAATATCACCAACCATTGATATTAAAGCAATCAGAAAAGAACATTAACTTACAGCCTAAACCCATCTGTGTATCTAATACCTCGTACAACGCTGAGCAAACCAATGGGACCACCAGCACAAAAACCAGTACCTCATACAACATTGAGCAAACAACCTCTGTGTGCGATGGCACCACTGACTGGCTCTCGCTCATCAAAGAGGACCTGACCCTTAGTGATGATGAACAACCCATCACAAAAGTATCCATTGCAACCACTACAGACAAACAAGTCAACCCTGACACAGACAGTGCAGTGAACACCTCCCCATTGGGTCTACTAAACATAGGACCATATCATAAGGAACTGCTGACTACACATGGGCTATCTGATGAGGCCAGAACCTATCTAAAAATTAATCCCAAACCCACTAGCCAGATAGGATGTGTACCACTCATATTACAGAAAAATGGGGGAACCCAAACTGAAGACATCACATGCCGTAAATGCACCTACCAAGAACATTTAATATTAGAAAGACAGGCCTACATCATTAAGGATGCTGAAACATGCACCTTACCTGAACATGAAGAACCCATCGCCTCTAGGGAGGACAGGCATAGAATGCCACTCCCCAACACCTCGGCCTACAATAAGTGGAAATCTAGACTACAAGGGGAAACCAAACCAAAAAGCCCCAAGGAAATCCCTAGGCATAAAAATAGCCCTGCCTTCACCAGAAGTGAGCTAAAGGTTACCAGCAAACCACAGCAGAACCTCAACCCACACTTAAAGAAACCCTCGGCCTTAACCATAGATAACACAACCTATGAAGCCATATGTTCAAGGGTACCCACCAGACCCACCCTTGTAACATCACCCAGAAAGATTATCCTGCCTCCACCACCGCCAAATGGAGCTTGGAGCTACAGGACAACAAAATTTTAAATACAAATTTAAATTGAATTAACTCTAATAAATACACTTTTTTATTATATTTTTCTATGTATCCTGTTTTTTACTGTATACATTATTTACAATAAATAAAATTTATTATAATAAAATACTTACCATGGACCGAGAAAAGAGTCTTATGTCTTTTATTTATAGTGTTTGTTTCCAGAAAATATAAAATAAACACAATAATGAAGCATAAAAATACAATTATAATAAATAACAAATACTGGACCTATACCTGGTGGATTCCCCTTATAAATTGAGCTCAATAAAGAGCCAGGCAATGAATAACACTTATTCACCACCATCTTTACAGGCACACATACAGTATGAATAAACTCTAGAGCGCTCTAAAAACATATATTTAGAGGCTCTAACCCTCTAACTCCCTCTCAAATATTAAATCAATATTTTACAGGAGATCACTTAAGTCAGTTTCTATCAAAAACCCAAACCGGTACATTTACAGGTTTACAGGTACAGAACCGGCCCTAAAGCGGTTCTATACCGGTACAAACCAGGGGTACAAGCCAAAACCCCTAAAGTACTTCAGTGAGAGCTGACTGGAATAAATCATAACCTCTGATGAGACTGCTACATAAATATTACACAGTCGAAATACAATTGACATAAAGCCAATTATATAAGGCACATTACTTTATCTGCCCAGCTTGGTTTATAACAGGAAGTGAACTTTTTCTGGTATTCTTACTATGAGTGCCCCTTCAATCACTGTTAGCCAAACTGATTTCCTGGATGCCATGTCACGAATCAACGTCACCTCAGAACCACCTAGTGGCTGTGACACACCCGTCCCCATGGCCAAAATCTCAGATGAGACTTTGAACACCCTCAATGCTGTCAGTTCCAGACTCGAAGCCAGCACCTCCAGGACCACCAACCCCCAAAAGAGGAAGAGAGTCAACATCTCTAGAACCAGCATACCACTGGTACACCTCTACAATGTCTAGCATTGAAGATACACACTTTTTAGAAACCCTCAAATCTGAGGCAAAATCTACACAACCCGGTATACTACCCAAAAATACCAGGTTTGAAAGTTACATAGGTCACACCGTCATAAACTTATCTAACACAGACCTCACTCAACACCAAGCCAAACCCACCATTTGCACCAGGTTAGGCAAATGTACCTACTGCCCTTTACTAAAAAATAAGGATACAGTTGAATGTAACTTTACTTAAAAGTCACACAAAACCATAGACTTACCAAAACATGTCACATGTGAAATATCAAATATAATCTATTTGATAACATGCACTAAGTGCCACAAACATTATGTTGGCGAAACTTCAAGGGCACTTAGAAAAAGGATGTATGAACACAAGGCTTCTGCACAAAAGGATGGACAACCCACACCAGCCTCACGTCACTTTAAAAGTGATGGACACAACCACAAACATATGCAGTTCTCAGTGTTAGAGTGGTGCACACCAAGATCTGAAGCAGCCAACACTTCCAGACGAAGACGTACTGAGTTGTCTTGGATCTTCAGATTGCACTCCCTGGCACCCATGGGCATCAACCAATTTGTGTGATTATGGATGGCTATTATCCGGATTACACTGGCACTCAGTAATCCACCCCCATCCGCTTTTCTATAAAAGAAAAACTACATTAAATATTAAATAAAAAGTAGCTGCACAATGATAGCTGTTGTCCTCACACATGTATTCTACCAAATATTTAATGATGCTATTTAGTATTTTATCACAAGCCATAAAAATAAAGTCATAAAGTCAGAGGGATCACATACAATAACTATTTAAACACTGATATAAATTCAGTGCAAATGATGGTCCTAAATACTAGTCACCAGGCCTGGGTTAATGGTAATGTGTAACGCCCTGTAATGCATAACATTTTCCAAAGTAATGTAATGCGTAATGCACATTAAAAGGGCAAAGTAATGTGTATTGCAGTGCATTACTTTTGAAAAGTAATGTGAATTCACATTACTTTGACATTACATTGTCATTACTTCTTTCATGAATGTTTTAACTTGTACAGAATATTCTTTTTGTATGAAGCCAGAGTTGTCATTTACTGTCGGTTCCTATTTGTTCTGCTACATGGGAAAAAACCTTAAAGAAAAAATACTTTTAGATTATTTAGTAATATTTAAATATGACCATTTGGTGTTATGAGTCAATAATTTATGAATTCTATTAGTAATAAGTCTCTGTAATATTTAAATATGACCATTTGTTATTAGTGGTGAATAATTAATTAGTTCTATTAAAGAGCCTGTAGCACCCTCAACACAACTTAACACAACCAGTTGAAAAACCACATAAACAACACACCTACATACAACATTTTTAAAACTGCCATGTTATAAGGGAAATATTTCACTTTTTATTAAGCTCCGTCCCCACAGCTTTCAAACATAAACCGCCATGTCAGCAGAATGCTGTGACATATGAGAATGGATTGCTTTCTCATGGCCACTGTATATCCTAGTAATATTGCACTATATTTTCATGTTTCTGGTATAATATACACAAATTTTATGAGCAAGTAGAGTTTTTAAAACTTTACATGAAAAACCATCAAAACCAAGCTTTGAAGTGATGTTTCATACAAAATTAAGAGATATGTAAATTGCAAGGATTATTTATAAGACTATATTTTGTTTATTTTTATTTTTTCACATTATAAATAGCAATGGTGCCATCTAAGTAATTATTATTATGCTAAACATTCAGGAAAGAAATTATATTGAGTAAAACAATACAATTTTAAAAAATGCCATATACAAACCCAGGTGTGAAATCATTAGCCCTTATGGCGTTGGATATGGATTGAATCAAAATAATCTTGTTAACTTTTGAAAGGAATTTACATTAAATTCAGTATTTTGTAATCTAAATATTACTGACATATTTATTTATTTCAGGCTTTACGTCGCTTTCAACACTGTACAGGTCATATCACGATGGGTAGTTGGAGGGGCAGAGGAAACCGGTACATACAGTTCGTCAGGGTTCTGTACTGTAAACTGCCAACCAATGGTAAACAACTACCAGCTTTTCCCACTTGAGGCCATGCCAGGAACCGAACCCCGGCCTCAGAGGTGGGAGGCGAGAGTGTTTATTACTGACATAAGAACCATTGATCATATTATTTATATTATTTTTCAGTAATACTGTCATCATCAGAGAGAAAGGGTTCAGATTTACAAAAGCACAATGCCTCCTTTATGATTACTACTGTTATCACTAAAATTTGATTTATTTTCACTAGTACCAACTTCTGAATCTGTGCATGATTAATGTATACAATTTTCAACACCAGAAGACATAATACTTTTTGTCCAGATACTTTTTGTCCGTACCCCGTTTGTGCCACTATTTTAACTTTTATCACTCAAATTTCCCTCCCTCTTGGAAGAAAAAACTCAAGGCCAGCAGTCCAAAGCTTGTGTGTACTATGTCACACAATTGCATAAATTTCCACTTGCACAAAACACACTATAAAGACTACAGTATTCTAGTACTTATTTCCTGGTGTTTGAAATGGGATACGGCCAAAAAGTATCTGGACAAAAAGTATTGTGTATACCTGGACAAAAAGTATTAGGCATAGGACAAAAAGTATTTCATATATATTTTTACATATGCATTTGTATTATAAACATGTGTACAAATATGAACTTCATTTTAGTTATTTTTACCCCACGGGCTGTCGGGGTATTATTTTTACCCATGGTGTCCCGGATGGGTGGGCGGGCGGCGGGAAAAAGTTTGTCCGGGCTGTATCTCAGAAACCGTAAGGTGTAGGAAGTTGATACTTGGTAGGGACATTGGTTAGGAGGTGTAGGTGTGCAATGTCATGGTATGACCTTGATTTGACCTTTCACCTTGCCGTAGTGACCTTGACCTATAAAATCTTGTCCGGGCTGTATCTCGGAAACCGTAAGGTGTAAAAAGTTGATACTTGGTAGGGACATTGGTTAGGGGGCGTAGGTGTGCAACGTCATGGTCTGACCTTGATTTGACCTTGCCATAGTAACCTTGACCTATAAAATCTTGTCCGGGCTATATCTCGGATACTGTAAGGTGTAGGAAGTTGATACTTGGTAGGGACATTGGTTAGGGGGTGTAGGTGTGCAACGTCATGGTCTGCCCTTGATTTGACCTTGCCGTAGTGACCTTGACCTATAAAATCTTGTCCGGGCTATATCTCGGATACTGTAAGGTGTAGGAAGTTGATACTTGGTAGGGACATTGGCTAGGGGGTGTAGGTGTGCAGCGTCATGGCGTGACCTTGATTTGACCTTGCCGTAGTGACCTTGACCTATAAAATCTTGTCTGGGCTATATCTCTGAAACCGTAAGGTGTAGGAAGTTGATACTTGGTAGGGATATTGGTTAGGGGGTGTAGGTGTGCAACGTCATGGCCTGACCTTGATTTGACCTTTGGCCTTTCCGTAGTAACCTTGACCTATAAAATCTTGTCCAGGCTATATTTCAGAAACTGTAAGGTGTAGGAAGTTAATACTTGATAGGGGCATTGGTTAGGGGGTGTAGGTGTGTAACGTCATGGTATGACCTTGATTTGACCTTTCACCTTGCTGTAGTGACCTTGACCTATAAAATCTTGTCTGGGCTATATCTTGGCAACCATAAGGTGTAGGAAGTTGATACTTGGTAGATACATTGGTTAGGCGGTGTAGGTGTGCAACGTCATGGTGTGACCTATATTTGACCTTGCCGTAGTGACCTTGACCTATAAAATATTGTCCGGGCTATATCTCGGAAACCGTAAGCTGTAGGAAGTTGATACTTGGTAGGGACATTGGCTAGGGTGTGTAGATGTTAAACATCATGGTGTGACCTTGATTCGACCTTTGACCTTGCCGTAGTGCCCTTGACCTATAATGCTTTGTCCGGGCTATATCTCGGAAACCATAAAGTGTAGGAAGTTGATATTTGGTAGGGACATTTGTCGGGGGGTTATAGGTGTGCAATGTCATGGTTTGACCTGGATTTGGCCTTTGATCTTGCATATCTGATGCTATTTTATCTATCTACAGGGACATGTGATACTATTTTATCTCTCTTATATCTCTCATATCTTTTTACTGGAATTTTGGCTGTTGCACCTTTGGGTGTCTTTTGATGTAGATTAAGCACTGTTAAAGTCGTATTATAATTCATTAAGGGTTTTACTTTTGCAACTTCCCATTGTAACAGATGATATTGCATCAAGTGAGTCACAGGTTTTGCCCCAACTCCACATATAAGCATGTGTTGCTCACATCTGTATGTATGGGTAATACCGTGTTCAAAACATTCAAACCATAATTCAACCATACATAATTGTGACAGCTATTCCCCAGTTAAGAAATTTTACAGCTTCATAACTTTTAGTTTGCTGATGTGTTTTGTTTTAATACTTAATCTTTACATGCAGTGCTCTGAAAGTATCCCAATCTGTGTACTGTTTCACTACTTCTATGTCTCATAGTGTTGAAAACTATTTCCCTAGGCTGTGGGGTACGGGCATCTCTGATGCTATTTTTAATGCATTAAAATTCATGAAATCACTTATTTTTTCATTGACTATTACAGGGATTTCTCTCGTTATCTTGCTTATATGTACTAGGCCACTAGTAGATTCCCTTCTGTGAGTGACAGGCCTGGATCTTTTTAAATTATTTTTTTATGAATTTTTAAAGTAATTTTAATGCATTAAAATTCATGATATTATGCACTAAACCACTTATTTTCTCATTGACTATTACAGGGATTTCTTTCTTATCTTGCTTATATGTACTAGGCCACTAGTAGATTCCCTTCTGTGAGTGACAGGCCTGGATCTTTTTAAATTATTTTTTATGAATTTTTAAAATAATTTTAATGCATTAAAATTCATGAAATCATGCACTAAATCACCTATCACTGTTGAGTAAATCAGTTGTAACTTCAAAACTATTGCATTTAGAGTATTTTGTTTAAATATGTTTTTCATGTAATTTATTTTCATGTTTTCACTGTTGAGTAAATCAGTTGTAACTTGAAAACTATTGCATTTAGAGTATTTTGTTTAAATGTGTTGTTCACCTACTTTTGGGTTGCTATAACATAGTGAATTTGCATACATGTAGGTCATTGCATAGCTGAGCAATAGCTACTTTGAGGTTTTCTCTGTTCAGTAAATCAGTTGTAACTTGAAAACTATTGCATTTAGAGTATTTTCTTTAAATTTGTTGTTCACCTACTCTGTCAGCTATAACATAGTGAAATTTCACACCTGCAGGTCATGGCATAGGTGAGCAGTAGCTACTTTCAGGTACTCAGTGTTGAGTAAATCAGTTGTAACTTGAAAACTATTGCATTTAGAGAATTCTGTTTAAATATGTTCTTCACATACTTATGGGTTAGCAATAGTATTGGTATCGAATAAGAATATTTATATCGATATCAAACCATATTTTACCTTCCTTATCGATCGATATTCAAATATTGGGACATAAGATGTTTTACTAGAGACACCTTCCAAACTCTTTTCATGTTTTAGTAGGTTCCCGAAACGTTAACAAATATGGCATTTCTGCTTTAGCGGTAAGTAAAAGTGGACAAAAATAATACCTGTTAAGTGGTATGTTTCGATATTGATATTGTACCCTACATTATCGATATCGGCAAACTTAGCTTGAATTGATAAATATTTCAATATCGATAAACAATACCAGCACTAGTCAGCAATAACATATTGAAATTGTAGACCTGTAGCTCATTGCATAGCTGAGTAATACATGCTCTTAGGTTTTCACTGTTCAGTTAATCAGTTGTAACTTGAAAACTATTGCGTTTACAGTACATGTATTTTGTTTTAATATGTCATTAACCTACTTTTGGTTCAGCTATAAAATAGTAAAATTCCAGACCCGTAGCCCCTTGCATATCTGAGTAATAGCTACTTTCAGGTTCTCACTGTTGAGTAAATCAGTTGTAACTTGAAAGCTGTTGCATTTACAGGATTTCTTTAAATATGTTATTCACCTACTTTTTGTGTCACCAGCAGTTATGCTGCGTGGCATATGGGGATTACTTCGTCATCTCATTTTGTGGCGTTGTCTGTCGTCGTTGTCATCTGTCATCATCATACTTTCTATTCCAGACAGTATCTCAAAAATGGCTTGTCAGATTTAATTCAAATTGGGCATGTTGATGTAACCGCTCCTCAGGGTGTGCTGTATAGTTTGGTGACCTTAAACTCCCACTTGTAAGATACTTATTTTGAGTTAAAGTTTTTTTGTTTCTGGACAATATCTCAAAAATGGCTTGATGGATTCAATTCAAGTTTGGCATGTGGTTGTAACTAGTTTTGAAGGTGTGCCCTATTTTAAGGTGACCTTAAGCTCCCACGTATAAAAAACCTTTCATCCAGTTTGCGTTTTTTCTTTCTCCGTGGAGTAGGGATGTCATTGTGTAGAAGTTTGCTGTCTCGATACTGCGAAAAAAACAGTGGGCGATATCGCTGTATTAATCACTAAGTTAATATCTACATTTCAACTTCATATTTTTAATTCAAAACATTATAAACCCGGTAAATTTTCCAAAATAACATAGATTTTTACTTTATTAAGGGTAAAATCCAAGGATCTTCACTTTAGAATAAACTCCAGAGCCATTTCCAGTTATGAGTTCAGGCTCATGTACACCCGTGTATTTAATTTTCACATTTTAACATGGTACCTAAACCCCGGAAATCGGGTTATAAATACAAGGCTCAATATCGTGTGCGGACTTGAACCATTGGCGATATGATGATATCACGGTACACAATGACGTCCCTACCGTGGAGTATACTGAAAATAACTTCAGAAATTTCATTCAAATTTTGCATGTATATGTAACTGGCCACAGATAAGTGCCATACAATAAGGTGACCTTAAACTCCCAGTAATAACAGAATTATATTCACTTTAAGTTTGAATGCATATATCTCGAAAACCCTGCTAGATAGAGCGATTTCGACGAAATTTTTGACCCGCAGGGTATCTCTGCAGAGTAGCCATGCCAATTTTCAAACAAAAAATTTCTCGCAAAAAATGGCGGCCATTTTGAATTTTCGAATTTTTCGCAAAATTGCAAAACACAAAAATGCTTATATCTCGAAAACCGTGCTAGATAGAGCGATTTCGACGACATTTTTGACCTACTGGGTATCTCTGCAGAGTAGCCATGCCAATTCTCAAAAAAATTTTGTCTTGCCAAAAATGGCGGCCATTTTGAATTTTCGAATTTTTGCGCAAAAATTGCAAAACACAAAAATGCTAATATTTCGAAAACCGTGCTACATAGAGCGATTTCGACGAAATTTTTTATCTTCAGGGTATCTCTGCGGAGCAGCTATCCCAAAGAGCTTTCACTTGGTGAAGTTTCAGACCCATAGCTAATTGCTCACCTACTCAAAAAGAGTAAATGCGAATTACCTCTAAAAGTATTGCAGATGGCCAATTTTTCTCAAATAACTCAGTCACCTACTTTTGGAAGAGCTTTCACTTGGTGAAGTTTCAGACCCGTAGCTAATTACTCACCTACTCAAAATGAGTAAATGCTAATTATCTCAAAAACTATTGCGGATACCCAAGTTTTATCAAATAACTCATTCATGTACTTTTGGGAGAGCTTTCACATGGTGAAGTTTCAGACCCGTAGATGATTACTCACCTACTCAAAATGAGTAAATGCGAATTATCCTTAAAAGTATTGCAGATAGCCAATTTTTCTCAAATAACTCATTCACCTACTTTTGGGAGAGCTTTCACTCTGTGAAGTTTCAGACCCATAGCTAATTACTCACCTACTCAAAATGAGTAAATGCGAATTATCTCTAAAAGTATTGCAGATAGCCAATTTTTCTCAAATTAATCATTCACCTACTTTTGGGAGAGCTTTCACTTGGTGAAGTTTCAGACCCATAGCTAATTACTCACCTACTCAAAATGAGTAAATGTGAATTATCTCTAAAAGTATTGCAGATAGCCAATTTTTCTCAAATAACTCATTCACCTACTTTTGGGAGAGCTTTCACTTGGTGAAGTTTCAGACCCATAGCTAATTACTCACCTACTCAAAATGAGTAAATGCGAATTATCTCTAGAAGTATTGCAGATAGCCAATTTTTCTCAAATTAATCATTCACCTACTTTTGGGAGAGCTTTTACTTGGTGAAGTTTCAGACCCATAGCTAATTACTCACCTACTCAAAATGAGTAAATGCGAATTATCTCTAAAAGTATTGCAGATAGCCAATTTTTCTCAAATAACTCATTCACCTACTTTTGGGAGAGCTTTCACTTGGTGAAGTTTCAGACCCATAGCTAATTACTCACCTACTCAAAATGAGTAAATGCGAATTATCTCTAAAAGTATTGCAGATAGCCAATTTTTCTCCAATAACTCATTCACCTACTTTTGGCAGAGCTTTCACTTGAAGTTTCAGACCCATAGCTAATTATTCACCTACTCAAAATGAGTAAATGTGAATTATCTCTAAAAGTATTGCAGATAGCCAATTTTTCTCAAATAACTCATTCACCTACTTTTGGGAGAGCTTTCACTCTGTGAAGTTTCAGACCCATAGCTATTTATTCACCTACTCAAAATGAGTAAATGCTAATTATCTGTAAAAGTATTGCGGATACCCAACTTTTATCAAATACTCATTCATCTACTTGTGGGAGAGCTTTCACATGGTGAAGTTTCAGACCCATGGCTAATTACTCACCTACTCAAAATGAGTAAATCCGAATTATCTCTAAAAGTATTGCAGATAGCCAATTTTTCTCAAATAACTCATTCACCTACTTTTGGGAGAGCTTTCACTTGGTGAAGTTTCAGACCCATAGATAATTATTCACCTACTCAAAATGAGTAAATGTGAATTATCTCTTAATAGTATTGCAGATAGCCAATTTTTCTCAAATAACTCATCCACCTACTTTTGGAAGAGCTTTCACACACGAAAATGAAAAATTGTGAATATCTCGGAAAAGCTATTTCTTCTGCTTTAATGCTCGGCGGGAGATACACACCGCGGCAGTGGTCTTGACAAAAATTTTTGTCTCCCCAAAAATGGTGGCCATTTGGAATTTTCAAAGTTTTTGCAAAACACAAAAATGCTTATATCTCGAAAACCGTGCTATATGGAGCGAACTCAACAAAATTTTGGACCTGCTGGGTATCTCTGCAGAGTAGCCATGCCAATTTTCAAAATATTTTTGTCTCGCCAAATATAGTGGACATTTTTAATTTTTTTATTTTTTGCAAAACACAAAAATGCTTATATCTTGAAAACCGTGCTAGATAGAGCAGACTGCGCTGACTTTGGTTGCCACAACAGTATAAGGCTAGAAACGAAGCATTTTCTTAATACTTTAGCACTCACCTTTATATCCTTTTCGGGACGCTTTGTTTTTGCTATGCAAAAACATTATCTTTTTTTTTGCGAGCGATCCTCTAGTTGTAATTACTTTTCTTTCAAAATTTTGGATAATATCTTAAATTATGTGCAATAGATTTTAAGCACATTTACATTTTGGCTATAAGTAACCTTGAAAAGAGTCTACATGGTTAACATAACCTTAAAATCTTAACATTTGCATGGACTTACATTCAGTTTACGGTTAGGACAAATTTTTATGATATTTTGGCAATATTAAACGGATAGTTGAGAGTTTTCATTTAAATTAAACATGTACATGTATCTAGACCAAAACAGGATCTTTATTGTAATGTTAGTTATAACGTTACCATAAAAACTTGAAAGTTAAAGAAGTAAGAACTTCTTTTAATTATTATATCCATCCTGCTTTACATGGATATTATTTTGCCTTTCCCTCTGAATCGCCCTTCATTGCTGCTCATTTACAGGTACAGTTTTTTACGTCTCTCAGCTAAATTTGATGTGGAGGTTTAATGGCATGAGAATTTGTGTGTGATTGCTTTCTTGGCAATATCTGTTTATTGGGGTAATATCTTTTTGGGGGTTCTTTGCATTGCAAACCCCTGCATGGATTGGAGCTGATTAGCTTTTTAACAATAACTGGCAACAAGTGTTACCATGGCAACACTTTTTTTCTGTTTCTTGGACTTGTAAATATATTATGGGTTCTTTGCTTTCCATACTCCGGCACAGACTGGAGCTGATAAGCTTTTCGGCAACACTTGGCAACAAGTGTAACTGTTGAGCTGATTAGTTTTTCGATGACACCTGGCAACAAGTTCCCATGGCAACACTTTTTTATATTTCTTGGGCTCAAAAATCTTTCTCGGGGATCTTTGCATTCCAAACCCCTGCACAAATTTCAGCTGATTAGTTTTTCGGCAACACCTGGCAACCAGTGCATGGCACCACTTTTTATGTCAGCTGACTTGTCAGTCAGCTGACATTATGTCTTCACTCTGCGGCGTGGGCGTACGCGTACGCGTGAACATCTTCTCCTCCAAAACTACAAGGCCTAGAGACATGCTGTTTTTTTTAAAAGATACCTTATCTATCGAGAATGAAAAATTGTTCAAGGCATGCAAATCTGTCTGTTCGTCTGTTTGCTAGAGACATTATAATGGAGGTACCCCCACCAAAAGTGTGAAAATTTCAATGCTTTATCACAATTTTCTCACTGACTATTGCAGGGATTTCTCTCATATCTTGCATATATGTAGAGCATTTTGTTAAAATATGTTATTCAGCTACTTTTTTCAGAGCTACAACATGGTGAGTAACTTGGGCGTCTGTCTCAATAGCTAAGTGAGTAATAGCTACTTTTGGGCTTTTCAGTAACTTCCATCATGAGTAAAATCACTTGTAACTTGAAAACTATTGCATTTAGAGAATTTCGTATAAATATGTTATTCAGCTACTTTTGGGTCAGCTATAACATAGTTAAATTTCAGACGTGTAGCTCATGGCATAGCTCAGTAATAGCTACTTTTAGGTTATCACTGTTGAGTAAATCACTTATAACTTGAAAACTATTGCATTTAGAGTATTTTGTTTAAATATGTTATTCACCTATTTTGGGGTCAGCTATAACATAGTGAAGTTCCAGACCTGTGGCTCATTGCATAGCTGAGTAATAGCTACTTTGAAGTTCTCACTGTTGAGAAAATCACTTATAACTTGGAAAACTATTGCATTTACAGAAATTTGTGTAAATATGTTATTCAGCTACTTTTGGGTCAGCTATAACATAGTGAAATTACAGACCTGTAGCTCATGGCACAACTGAGCAATAGCTATTTTCAGGTACTGAGTGTTGAGTAAATCAGTTGTAACTTGAAAAATATTGCATTTGGAGTATTTTGTTAAAATATGTTGTTCACCTACTTTTGGGTCAGCTATAACATAGTGAAATTACAGACCTATAACTCCTGGCATAGCTGAGCAATAGCTATTTTCAGGTTCTCACTATTGAGTAAATCAGTTGTAACTTGAAAACTATTGCATTTACAGTATTTTGCTTAAATATGTTGTTCACCTACTTTTGGGTCAGCTATAACATAGTAAAAATTCAAAGATGTAGCTCATTGCTTAGCTGAGTAATAGCTACTTCGAGGTTATCACTAGTGAGTAAATCAGTTGTAACTTGAAAACTATTGAATTTAGAGTATTTTGTTTAAATATGTTATTCATGTAATTTTTAGTCAGCTATAACATAGTGAAATTGCAGACCTGTATGTCATGGCATAGCTGAGATATAGCTACTTTCAGGTTCTCACTGTTGAGTAAATCATTGTATCCACTGGATAGCCGCAGTGTGTAGAGATTTCACCATTACCGCTCTAACGAAAAAAATATTATAGCTAGCCTTCTCAAGTTTGCAGGATATATTAATAACCATAAAATGTTGCCTGGGAATATTTTTGGCCTCATTTTGAAAAGCAAGATGGCCGCCAGGGACGTTTATTCGACTTTAAACAAGGACTTTTGTTGGCCCTCTAGAGCAAAGGGTATTATAGGTAGAGATCTCAAATTCGCAGGATATGTTCCTCATTATAAAATCTTGACTGGGAATATTTTTGGCCTCATTTTGAAAAACAAGATGGCCGCCACGGGTGTTTCTTTGTCAGTCATGAAAAGTGCTTATATCTCTCTTATTATTGGTCCTAGAGGTTTGGGATGGTAAACCAACCTGTAGGAAATCATGGGCTGGGAATCTTTTGGTGTGGTTGGATTTGAACTTGGACCCCTCCTTCAAGGTCAAACGAGGATAGCCAAACTTAAAAGTGATTATAACTCACTTATTATTGGTCCTAGAGGTTTGGAATGGAAAACCAACCTATAGAAAATCATGGGCTGGGAATCTTTTGGTGTGGTCGGATTTGACCTTGGACCCTGCCTTCAAGGTCAAACGAGGATAGCCAAACTTAAAAGTGCTTATAACTCGCTTATTAATGGTCCTAGAAGTTTGGGATGGTAAACCAACATATAGGAAATCATGGGCTGGGATTCTTTGGGTGTGGTCAGATTTGACCTTGGACTCCTCCTTCAAGGTCAGTTGAGGATAGCCAAACTTAAAATTGCTTATAACTCGCTTATTATTGGTCCTACAGGCTTGGGATGGTAAACCACCTACAGGAAATCATGGACTGGGAATCTTTTGGTGTGGTCAGATTTGACCTTGGACCCCTCCTTCAAGGTCAAACAAGGATAGCGAAACTTAAAAGTGCCTGTAACTCGCTTATTATTGGTCCTAGAGGTTTGGGATGGTAAACCATCCTATAGGAAATCATGGGCTGGGAATCTTTTGGTGTGGTCGGATTTGACCTTGGACTCCTCCTTCAAGGTCAGTTGAGGATAGCCAAACTTAAAAGTGCTTATAACTCGCTTATTATTGGTCCTACAGGCTTTGGATGGTAAACCACCTACAGGAAATCATGGACTGGGAATCTTTTGGTGTGGTCGGATTTGACCTTGGACCCTGCCTTCAAGGTCAAACGAGGATAGCCAAACTTAAAAGTGCTTATAACTCGCTTATTATTGGTCCTACAGGCTTTGGATGGTAAACCACCTACAGGAAATCATGGGCTGGGAATCTTTTGGTGTGGTCAGATTTGACCTTTCGACCCCTCCTTAAAGGTCAAATGGGGACAGCCAAATTTAAAAGTGCTTATAACTCGCTTATTATTGGTCCTAGAAGTTTGGGATGGTAAACCAACATATAGGAAATCATGGGCTGGGATTCTTTGGGTGTGGTCAGATTTGACCTTTGACCCCTCCTTCAAGGTCAAATGAGGATAGCCAAACTTAAAAGTGCTTATAACTCACTTATTATTAGTCCTAGAGGTTTGGGATGGTAAACCGTCCTATAGGAAATCATGGGCTGGGAATCTTTTGGTGTGGTCAGATTTGACCTTTCGACCCCTCCTTAAAGGTCAAATGGGGACAGCCAAATTTAAAAGTGCTTATAACTCGCTTATTATTGGTCCTAGAGGTTTGGGATGTTAAACCAACCTATAGGAAATCATGGGCTGGGAATGTTTTTGTGTGGTCGGATTTGACCTTGGACCCTCCTTCAAGGTCGAACGAGAATATTGCATTTGCAGTATTTCTTTAAATATGTTTTAACATACTTTTTACACTTAAACAGTTACCTTGTTACTTTCCTTCATAATACCATTTGCAGGGCACAACTTTTTTGTCCTTTTCTCCTGTCAGCTTCGGAATTTCTTTCGAACATGCTGTTCAATTACCATTTAATGTACTTCTGTACAGCACTTTCCCTGATAATTATGCTTTCCTCTCATTATCACCTTCACAAATCAAAAACACTCAGTGTTCACGGGCACTCTCCTCTTGTTTCTGTTTATTTGACTTCTATTTCTGAGGATTTTTTGCTTTCCAAACCCCTGCATGAATAGGAGCTGGTTACCTTTTCAGCAATATCTGTCAGCTAGTGTTACCTTGGCAACACTTTTTTCTGTTTCTAGGTTGTGGATATAAAAAAGTCGTGAAGAAGACCTGTATGGTAAAGTGACCTACCACTCCACAACTTTAGACAATGATCTTGCTTGTTTGCTCTCCCACAAAATGGTGGACACATATAAGTCCTTCTTTCCTCCATGAAGAGAGGAGGTGGACAAATATGAGTCCTTCTTTCCTCCATGAAGAGAGGAGGCAGACAAGACAGGACATCTTGCACAATGCATTAATTTGAACGGTCATATGACTAGCAGTTTAAGTGATATTTTTCAACAAAGTGGGGCTTCACCATGACGCAATCCTTCTGAAAGATGGTCTGGATCTGGATCTATTTTTGTCTATCCAGCGTAATTTATGTCCTTTCGAAATTCATCCACTTCAGTCTTTAACCAAAGCTGATGACACAGTACAATTCTACTGAATTCTAGTTACACCTAAACAGTTACCTTGTTACTTTAATTCTAAATACCATTTGCAGGGCACACCATTTTTGTCCTGTCACTTCTACTCTGAAACTCAAAACACACAGTCAGCTGATACAGAGTATGTTTACGGTAGTATAGGGATTAATGGAATATGTCATTTATTTATAAAATATATTCTCATATCTTTTCCAGACTATATTTAGTTTTTGGTAATTTGACTGCGTGAAAGAACTATCAAACATGGGTGATGATTCAAAGAAAGACAAAGAAAATATTGAAGTGAAGGCTGCCTGTTCATCTCAACCAAAGCCTCTGAAGCCCAATGAACAGAATATTGTCATTGCATTAGATGGGTCTGAGCAGTCCATCCAGGCGGTTAACTGTAAGTTTATATACATGTTATCCCAAAAATTAAGAGCACTCAGAGAGCACAGACCTCCGCCAGGAGAGCTCAATTCCTGGACTATCATCAAAATCCACCCTAAAATTATCTGGCTATAACTTCATTTACAAAAAGGCTGGATCCAGATGATCCAGACAGTGATAGAGATCACTCCCAAAATCTAATCACTTGTTCCTTGTCCCATTTAGGACATTTCCTGAAAATTTCATGAAAATCCGTCCATAACTTTTTGAGTTACAAAAAAAAAATTACATTTCATGGATCCAGAAGATCCAGATAGTGATCCGGATCACTCGCAAAATTAAATCATTTCTTCCTTTTACCATTTTTTATTTTTACCATTTGTAACATATCCTAAAAATATCAAAATCCATCCTGAAATTATCAGGCAGCCAGGATCAAGATGATCCATACAGTGATCCAGATCACTCCCAAAATCTAATCACTTGTTCCTTGTCCCATTTAGGACATTTCCTGAAAATTTCATTGAAATCCATCCATAACTTTTTGAGTTATCTGTCTTTAAAAATTACATTTCGTGGATCCAGAAGATCCAGATAGTGATCCAGATCACTCCCAAAATCTAATCACTTCTTCCTTTTACCATTTCGGATATATCCTGAAAATTTTATCAAAATGCGTCCATAAGTTTTTTGAGTTATCTTGTTCACAAACAAACAAACAAACAGACGGACAGACAAACCCAGGCAAAAACATAACCTCCTTGGCGGAGGTAAATATATTGGAGTCATTGGTGACATGTTGAAATTATATAACTAACATTCTTATTAGGGCTGCAATAGGTTGCCCAGTTACCCAAAAACAGTTCAAATTCTTTGAGAAACCGAGTAGAAAGTGGCCAACCGGGTAACCAAAAAAAATAACAAATATGATGTTAAACTGTTAGTTTTTCACATAATTTCCCTTATTTATAGTTATACAGATATCTAACATTATTTTTCGTAGGGTTTTGTTTACATCATCTGCCATGTTTGCTTCTCTGATACTTCCACAAGTCACATCCCTAATTTTTATAGTAACTAAAGGTTTGATTGAAATTCATCAAATAACACATTACAGTGATTTACACAATTTTTGGCCCAGATGCTCCAACACATTTCCCCAAAAATTGTTTTTACCCCACAGGCCCTAAGGGCAGTCGGGGTATTGTTATCACCCATGGTGTCCAGATGGGCGGGCATGCGGGTGGTGGGAAAAAGTTTATCCAGGTTGTATCTCAGAAACGATAAAGTGTAGGAAATAGATACTTGGTAGGGACATTGATTGGGGGTGTAGGTGTGCAACATCATGGTGTGACCTTTGACCTTGCTGTAGTGACCTTGAGTTTGAAAATCTTGTCCGGGCTATATCTCGGAAACCACAAGGTGTAGGAAGTTGATACTTGGTAGGGACATTGGTTTGTTTGAGTGTAGGTGTGCAACATCATGATGTAACCTTGATTTGACCTTTGACCTTGTTGTAGTGACCTTGACCTATAAAATCATGTCTGTTCTATATCTTGACAACCATAAGGTATAGGAAGTTGATACATGGTAGGGACAGTGGTTTGGGGTTGTAGGTGTACAACGTCATGGCCTTCTTACCTTGATTTGACCTTGCCATTGTGACCTTGACCTATAAAATCTTGTCCGGGTATTTCTCAGATACCGTAAGGTGTAGGAAGTTGATACTTGGTAGAGACACTGGTTGGTGGTTGTAGGTGTGCAACGTCATGTTGTGACTTTGACCTCTGACCTAGCCGTAGTGACCTTGATCTATAAAATCTTGTCCGGGCTATATCTCAGCAACTGTAAGTTGTAGGAATTGATAGTTGGTAGGGACATTGGTTAGGTGTTGTAGGTGTGCAACGTCATGGTGTGACCTTGATTTGACCTTTGACCTTGCTGTAGTTACCTTGACCTATAAAATCTTATCTGGGCTATAACTTAGAAACCGTAAGGTGTAGGAAGTTGTTACTTAATAGGAACATTTGTTGGCAGTTGTAGGTGTGCAATGTCATGGACTCATGGTGTGACCTTGATTTGACCCTTGACCTTGCCATAGTGACCTTGTCCTGTAATGTCTTGTCCCGGCTATATCTCAGCAACTGCAAGGTGTAGGAAGTTGATACTTGGTAGGGTCATTGTTTGGGGGCTGTAGGTGTGAAACGTCATGGTGTGACCTTGATGTGACCTTTGATCTTGCTATAATGGCCTTGACCTTAAAAATTTTGACTGAGCAATATCTCCACAGGGTTCGTGATTACGCCGTCTGAGTATGTTAAACATGCAGTATTTCAGATTTGGATGCAAACTTTGGTTGTCAGTGCGTCCATCGGGACGTGATTTTTATGAAGAATATATTTCTACTTTAGAAACGAATTTCAGTTGGCAGGAAGCGTAGATATGCAAGCAATATATATAACACTGAAGATAAGCTTTATATTTTAAAATTAAATGGTTTCGAGCGATTTCCTGGCAAGTTATTTACGTCCACCATTGTAAAGTGAGATTTCATGCGTGACAAGATCCTTTCAAAACAGCCAGTGAGTGCTGCTGTCATACACAAATCTACTCAAAACGTTATATATCGAAAGAAAGCCTCATCTCTGCATGGAAACAGTCGAAACAACAAGCCAGAATGGTGAACTTTCATGGGAGACAAACTATTATACTAAATCTCTGAAACTCTTGATATTTAACCCCAGAAAATAAAAGCTGTAACATTCGAAAATAGTTAAGGGGATGTAACAACAAAAAAAAAAACTATATCTCTGGAACTACCCAATGAATTTTTATCAAATAAAAAGCAAGAGAAACCAGAAATATTTGTCTTGAAACAGTATCAATGCCATATTTGTAGCTTAAATAAAATAACCATACAAAATAAATTTCATTCTAATTTGCATTAAAATGAAGTTTGTTTACTGGGGTTCAGCTTTTTAAAATATTTTTAAAATTTATTTATGGACAGATGCATATTATTTATCAGTATAAAGAGAAATTGGATAGTGATTCTATATATTTAAATGTATCCGAAATACGGGAGAAAAATTATTACTTGCACCCAATTTTCACACAGTGGTACCCCTTTCTTGATGTGCCATAAGGTACAAGGTTCCTGACGTTTCATAACTCTAACACAAACACTGGACTCACAAAAAAATGATTGGGACGCCATTTTTCGGAGGTCATGTAGTCCGTTGGACTCCATATTTTAGAGGTACTTCGCGAACCCTGCTCTAAAACCGTAAAGTGTAGGAAGTAGATAGGTGGTAGGGCCATTGGGTAGCAGTTGTAGGTAACTGAAGTCAGATTTAAAAAGGAAAAGTCACGCTTTCCTTTTTAGGCCTAAAATAAGCAGATTTTGGCACTTTTGCTGCAAAACAATAAAAAACACTTTTGAAAACTGGACTTCTCATGATCAAAAATGTAAATATCAGCATTTGAAAGCCAAGAAATTGTCTAAAATAGAAAAAACAGACTTTCTAGAAAGGATGTGTCCTTTTCACAAAAACTGCAAATCTTTGCTTTTGTAAAAAGGACGCATCCTTTTCACAGAAACTGCAAATCTTCACTTTTCTAAAAAGGACGCATTCTTTTCAGAGAAACTGCAAATCTTTACTTTTCTAAAAAGGACGCGTCCTTTTCAGAGAAACTGCAAATCTTCACTTTTGTAAAAAGGACGCGTCCTTTTCAGAGAAACTGCAAATCTTCACTTTTGTAAAAAGGACGCGTCCTTTTCAGAAAAACTGCAAATCTTCACTTTTGTAAAAAGGATGCGTCCTTTTCACAGAAACTGCAAATCTTCACTTTTGTAAAAAGGACGCGTCCTTTTCAGAAAAACTGCAAATCTTCACTTTTGTAAAAAGGACGCGTCCTTTTCACAGAAACTGCAAATCTTCAATTTTGTAAAAAGGACGCGTCCTTTTCAGAGAAACTGCAAATCTTCACTTTTGTAAAAAGGACGCGTCGTTTTCAGAAAAACTGCAAATCTTCAATTTTGTAAAAAGGACGCGTCCTTTTCAAAGGAATTGCAAATCTTCACTTTTGTAACAAGGACGCGTCCTTTTCAGAGAAACTGCAAATCTTCACTTTTGTAAAAAGGACGCGTCCTTTTCAGAAAAACTGCAAATCTTCAATTTTGTAAAAAGGACGCGTCCTTTTCACAGAAACTGCAAATCTTCACTTTTGTAAAAAGGACACGTCCTTTTCAGAAAAACTGCAAATCTTCAATTTTGTAAAAAGGACGCGTCCTTTTCACAGAAACTGCAAATCTTCACTTTTGTAAAAAGGACGCGTCCTTTTCAGAAAAACTGCAAATCTTCACTTTTGTAAAAAGGACGCGTCCTTTTCACAGAAACTGCAAATCTTCACTTTTGTAAAAAGGACGCGTCCTTTTCAGAAAAACTGCAAATCTTCACTTTTGTAAAAAGGACGCGTCCTTTTCAGAGAAACTGCAAATCTTCACTTTTGTAAAAAGGACGCGTCCTTTTCAGAAAAACTGCAAATCTTCACTTTTGTAAAAAGGACGCGTCCTTTTCACAGAAACTGCAAATCTTCACTTTTGTAAAAAGGACACGTCCTTTTCAGAAAAACTGCAAATCTTCAATTTTGTAAAAAGGACGCGTCCTTTTCACAGAAACTGCAAATCTTCACTTTTGTAAAAAGGACGCGTCCTTTTCAGAAAAACTGCAAATCTTCACTTTTGTAAAAAGCACGCGTCCTTTTCAGAGAAACTGCAATTCTTCACTTTTGTGAAAAGGACGCGTCCTTTTTAGAGAAACTGCAAATCTTCACTTTTGTAAAAAGGACGCGTCCTTTTCAGAGAAACTGCAAATCTTCACTTTTGTAAAAAGGACGCGTCCTTTTCACAGAAACTGCAAATCTTCACTTTTGTAAAAAGGACGTGTCCTTTTCAGAGAAACTGCAAATCTTCACTTTTGTAAAAAGGACGCGTCCTTTTCAGAGAAACTGCAAATCTTCACTTTTGTAAAAAGGACGCGTCCTTTTCAGAGGAATTGCAAATCTTCACTTTTGTAAAAAGGACGTGTCCTTTTCACAGAAACTGCAAATCTTCACTTTTGTAAAAAGGACGCGTCCTTTTCAGAAAAACTGCAAATCTTCAATTTTGTAAAAAGGACGCGTCATTTTCACAGAAACTGCAAATCTTCACTTTTTCAATGTAGCCCTTCATTTTTGCCCAAATTTAACCACAGTGTTGTACATGGAAATTTCATCTTAAAGTAATTCAGAAAAATAGAGAAGAACCACACTGAAGCCATATTTGTATCCACCAGATAGCATCCGGTGGATACTATGGATTTGACTTCATTACGCTTACGCCACCGCAATGTGTAGAGAGATTTTACCGTTACCGCTCTAACGAAAAAAAATATTATAGCTAGCCTTCTCAAATTTACAGGATATATTCATAACCAACTTGCCTGGGAATATTTTTGGCCTCATTTTGAAAAACAAGATGGCCGCCGAGGGCGTTTTTCGACTTTAAACAAGGACTTTGGTGGCCCTCTAGAGCAAAGGGTATTATAGGTAGAGATCTCAAATTCGCAGGATATGTTCCTCATTATAAAATCTTGACTGGGAGTATTTTTGGCCTCATTTTGAAAAACAAGATGGCCGCCACAGGCGTTTCTTTGCAGTCATGAAAAGTGCTTATATCTCCCTTATTATTTGTCCTAGAGGTTTGGGATGGTAAACCAACCTGGAGGAAATCATAGCCTGGGAATCTTTTGGTGTGGTCAGATTTGACCTTGGACCCCTCCTTCAAGGTCAAACGAGGATAACCAAACTTAAAAGTGCTTATAACTCGCTTATTATTGGTCCTAGAGGTTTGGGATGGGAAACCAACTTATAGGAAATCATGGGCTGGGAGTCTTTTGGTGTGGTCGGATTTGACCTTGGACCCCTCCTTCAAGGTCAAACGAGGATAGGTAAACATAAAAGTTCTTATAACTCGCTTATTATTGGTCCTAGAGGTTTGGGATGGTAAACCAACCTATAGGAAATCATGGGCTGGGATTCTTTTGGTGTGGTCGGATTTGACCTTTGACCCCTCCTTCAAGGTCAAACGAGGATAGGTAAACATAAAAGTTCTTATAACTCGCTTATTATTGGTCCTAGAGGTTTGGGATGGTAAACCAACCTATAGGAAATCATTGGCTGGGAATCTTTTGGTGTGGTCGGATTTGACCTTTGACCCCTCCTTCAAGGTCAAACAAGGATAGCCAAACTTAAAAGTGTTAATAACTCGTTTATTCTTGGTCCTAGAGGTTTGGGATGGTAAACCAACCTTTTGGAAATCATTGGCTGGGAATCTTTTGGTGTGGTCGGATTTGACCTTGGACCCCTCCTTCAAGGTCAGACGAGGATAGCCAAACTTAAAAGTGCTTATAACTCGCTTATTATTGGTCCTAGAGGTTTAGGATGGTAAACCAACCTATAGGAAATCATGGGCTGGGAGTCTTTTGGTGTGGTCAAATTTGACCTTGGACCCCTCCTTCAAGGTCAAGTGAGGATAGCAAAACTTAAAAGTGCTTATGACTCGCTTATTATTGGTCCTAGAGGTTTGGGATGGTAAACCAACCTATAGGAAATCATGGCCTGGGAATCATTTGGTGTGGTCTGATTTGACCTTGGACCCCTCCTTCAAGGTCATACGAGGATAGCCAAACTTAAAAGTGCTTATAACTCGCTTATTATTGGTCGCAGAGTTTTGGGATGGTGACCCAACCTATAGGAAATCATGGTCTGGGAATCTTTCAGTGTGGTTGGATTTGACCTTTGATCCCTCCTTCAAGGTCAAACGAGGATAGCCAAACTTAAAAGTGTTTTTATATCGCTTATTATTGGTCCTAGAGGTTTCTGATGGCAAACCGACCTATAGAAAATCATGGGCTGGGAATCTTTTGGTGTGGTCAGATTTGACCTTGGACCCCTCCTTCAAGGTCAAACGAGGATAGCCAAACTTAAAAGTGCTTATAACTCGCTTATTATTGGTCCTAGAGGTTTGGGATGTCAAATCAACCTATAGAAAATCATAGGCTGGGGATCTTTTGGTGTGGTCAGATTTGACCTTGGACCCCTCCTTCAAGGTCAGACGAGGATAGCCAAACTTAAAAGTGCTTATAACTCGCTTATTATTGGTCGTAGAGGTTTGGGATGGTAAACCAACGTATAGGAAATCATTGGCTGGGAATTTTGTGGTGTGGTTGGATTTGACCTTGGACCCCTGCTTCAAGGTCAAACAAGGATAGCCAAACTTAAAAGTGCTTATAACTTGCTTATTATTGGTTCTACAGGTTTGCAATGTCAAATCAACCCATAGGATATTATGGGCTAGGAATTTTTTGATGTGATCAGATTTGACCTTTGGCCCCTCTCTCAAGGTCAAATGAGGATAGCGAAAATTAACAGTGCTTACATCTCGCTTATTTGTGTTCCTAGAGGTTTGCAATGTCACACCAACCTATAGGAATTATGGGCTAAGAATCTTTTGATATGGTCAGATTTCACCGTGGGCTTCTCCAAGGTTAAGCATGTTTTAATGGCTGTGGTGAGTTTTCTGGTGGATACAATTTGCATCGGTTCTCTGATGCGATAGGTCTAGTTTAGCCATGGTTACATCTGATCTTTGGTGTCACCTTCCAGGTCAAGTGACATGAGCCTGGCTGTTGAACGGGATGTAAAAATTTTTGACCTTTGATCTTTGAGAACCTCGCATTAGGGTTAAACGACATTGTCATAATAAAAGAGTCTTTTATTGATCCTAGGAGGTCAGATTTGAAACAATTTATGAGAAATACTGGGCTACAAATTATTTTGAGGAGTCTGGGCCTCAGCATTGACTTCTGGTTTAAGGCCATACTCGGTCAGCTGAAAAACCTTATGTTTCCCTTATTATCGGTCCAAGGCATTTTGATTCAAGGATGGTCATACTTTTTCATCGGATACATTTTGCATCTGGCCATTGAGAGGCAATAGGAAACCATGGCCTAGGATTCCAAAATGTCCACCAAATTTGCCTGCTGAGCCCTTATTTTTTGTATTGCATTGATAGCATTGATAGCATTGCACTGATAGTAGCTTTTTGTGTGTTATCGCATGATATATAAACCTACTCTAAATCACATGTTCAAAAATTGCATACAGCATCAAATAAAATGTCTGACTTCAAAATTATGATTCTCATTTTTTACTGACCATATGTTTTGGAATTAATACAAACTTTACTTATGATCTGTTATTAGATATAGAAATGGGGGTGAAATGAGCAAAGGTGATATCTAACACTGTTGTATCCCCGGACAAAAGTCAGGGATACTTAGGATACAGTATGGTCACGCCACTGCCGCTGCCTCAGAGATTTCCTTTTGAACGCGATAACTTATTTTAGTTAGGCCCTTCAAATTTGGTAAGTGGGTATATATGGGCAATGCCACAAACGCTATTGTTTTGTGACCTTGACCTTCAATTTCAAGGTCACTGGTGGCCTCTTAAAGGTCATATTTTGGCCATTTTTTTCACATTTTCGTCCAGTTCTCATATACAGAAAGTTATCATCCTATGGCTGGTATATATAATACATATATATGTCCTCTGTAAGCATACAGAAATTTGATCTTGAAGCTCTTCACTGAAGGTCATCCACAGACCGCCAAAGTACCTCACTAAGACCATTTTTGGGGGACTTTTTGGAGATATTTTCACACTTAATGCTGACTATATTGCACGGAAACTATTGAAAATGGCTTTGGAGGTTGAGTACATGATGGAGTACCAGCATCCAGTTTGTTGACCTTGGCTATTATTTTCAAGGTCACTGTAGGCCTGCTAAAATGTCTCAAAATGGTACCTTAGACTGTGAGGCTATATACCTCGTTTATTATTGGCTGTTACCGCTCTAACAAAAAATATTATAGCTAGCCCTCTCAAATATGCAGGATATATTCATAACCATAAATCTTGCTTGGGAATATTTTTGGCCTCATTTTGAAAAACAAGATGGCCGCCAGAGACGTTTATTTCGACTTAAAGCAAAGACTTTTGTTGAGTCTCTAGAGCAAAGGATATTATAGGTAGAGATCTCAAATTCACAGAATATGTTTCACATTACAAAATCTTGACTGGAAATATTTTTGGCCTCATTTTGAAAAACAAGGTGGCCGCCACAGGCATTTCTTTGTCAGTCACAAAAAGTGCTTATATCTCCCTTATTATTAGTCCTAGAGGTTTGGGATGGTAAACCAACCTATAGGAAATCATGGTGATTTTAATGTAGATACCGGTATTGACTACTTAATCAAATAATAATAGGAAGTACTGAAAAAGCAGTTAGATCCTAATTGGATTTTATCATTGTCTTTCAGTGACTTATTCCCTTTTAAGCACTTTTAAAGTATGTATGGTTGTGGTTTCGCTATCTCCATTAGAAAGATTTTATTCAGTGCTAATTGCACATGTGAATTATATTAGTGACCTTTTCATACTACTGGAAATAATCACATTGTTAAACTGCACAGAAATTCAGTTGTTGAACAAGAAATATATATTAAATTTACTACTATTCCTTACACATACAGTAGCACAATTTGTCAAATATTTGGTCATAATCATTACATTTAAATGTATAAACTTGTCCATTTGCATTCAAATTTATTGTAAATGCAAGAAAATTTTCAAAGTTCATATCATATATGCTATGTTTTTGAAAATATAAAATGAGGTAATTTACCAGTGACCCAGTGCTGGATTATTAACAAGTACCAAACTTTGATTATGTTGAGGCCATTTAAACTTTTAAATAATTTTGAATAGTGATTATGCCACATTAGATAACACCT
The DNA here is from genome assembly GCA_964017235.1 of Sabellastarte sp. h YS-2021. Lineage (NCBI taxonomy): Eukaryota > Metazoa > Annelida > Polychaeta > Sabellida > Sabellidae > Sabellastarte > Sabellastarte sp. h YS-2021. The sequence goes on from OZ024928.1 coordinate 149,128,742, forward strand.
AACTATAAAAGATTTAAAGTCACTGCATGCACATATTTACTGATTTCATATACTTACTTAACATGTACATACATATACCATTAAAATATACGCAGTGGTTAAATCATGGGGCGTCCAGATATGTAACTTTCTGGCTAAATGTCGGGAACTAATCTTATTGGTTGATTTTTGATTTGGGTACCATGAGTTCTTGAGTTTAAACATTTGATCTTTATTGAGGCTTTTGTTTTATAAAATATCGCTACAAAACACAGGGGAAATCCATGACCTCATATGTTCTCATGAATAATGTTGAGTTGGTGCTATGGCTGCAAGTTCTTCGAGTTTAAAGTATTTGATATAAAGGTCTTCCCTGGATAAAGCACTACCCGATTCTCACGATTTAGCATTTTCCGAGATATAAACAATATGTTACATATTATGACATCCCCGGACATAACCTTGCCTTAAAATATATCATTAAAATACATTTACAGTGCTTTTTGTTCTTTTGTTGCATCCAGATATAAGAAAGAAAAATATTTCCGAAATATATATCTAAACATTTTTAATTAAAAACTCACCTCATAAGGTTTTAAATCCTAAAACACTTTCAAAACATATTCAAACCTTGGAGGAAACAAACCCCCATATTTTCAGTAATTGTGATAATAGTGCAAATCAAATATGGTATATATCACTCTGCTCTATCAAAGATTGAAGAATTATACTTGTGATTATTAAATAATGTAATAAAGAAAATAACTTGTCAAAACACTGTGTTGATGTGTGTCTCAAATACCAAGATTAAAATGTACCCAAAAGTGTACCTAAACACACATACACTGTTAATATAAATATTCTCATGCACTCCTGCATTTAGTCCTCAGTCACTGGAAATCTCACCACATTGCTTATCACACTTCATGTACATAAACCACAGGATAAAGATAACTCCATTGGATTGTATATCTTGCATACCCCATCATACTAAACATCTGGGAAGAGGTTTTATTCCAAATCACAAATGGATGAAAATGAACTCTCTGTTTTAGTTATAAAACATTCACTTATTCATGCATTGCTGTTAAAAAAAGTGTTTAAAATTGGCAATTAATGCAGAAATGAATTAAATACTTCCAGCAAAAGTCATTCTATTCCTCTGTTTTTATCAGCAGCTTGTGATAATAAAACAGCTTCTGCATGTTCATGCATCTGTTTGTCCGTCACGTTTTTACATAAACTTTTATATCTCATTCATTCATCACGTTTTTTTTTACATAAACCTGTATATATCATTCATAACAAAGATATCTACACTAGAATAGCAGTGAATGTTTATGGCTATGAAATTTTGGCCTAATTTTGAAAAACAAATGGCCGCCATAGCCGATTGTTTGAAATCATTAAGATGCTCTAAAACTTGAAATATTGCAGCTACCTTCATCAAATTTGCACAAAAGATATGTGGCTAGGAAAGTGGCTATGGAAACTAGAATGAGAGTAATTTTGGCATGGTTAGGGTGGTAAAGATTCTCAAATCTGAATTGAATGTTGACACAATTTCTAGTTACTATGTGCCTTGTTGGAGGTTTGCGCTCTTTGAGTGCTGTTGTTGACCCTGAATTAACTGTTTCATGGTTTCATGTTTCTGGTTCACTTAAATAACAGGAGTAAAAATAAATAAGATATATAAAAGATATAAAACAAAACAAAGATAAAACATTACTAGATGCTGCTGACATATTGTAATATCTATGTTTGTTTGTACATGACACATTTTCTATAAGCACAAAGTAAATTTGACTGTAGCACAAAAAGTTCTTCTTGACTGGGCACATTCCTGTACGTTAAAATTTTCAAACAAAGATGTATGGATACATCTAATCATCTACTTATCCAAAGTGAAACAAAAAATAAAAAATAAAATATTATATCCTTAAGCAAAACACCAGTTAATCTATTCATTAAATTGAAAACTGACTCAAATGTTTTGCATTTCTTAGCTTAATCAAGCTTCAAGCCTAAAAAAATGTATGATTTCACAAAAATCAGGTAAAATAATACATGAAATACTCCTTAAAAGTTTATGAAAAAGGCTAATTAGCATTGTACTGTGAAATACTGGATTTACAGTTAGACAAGAAATTCCAGATGTGAAATCATCTAGTGTTTGTGGTAATTCATTATCAGCACCATACCTAGCTAAAATAATCACAGTCAGGGGGGGGGGGGGGGGGGGGGGCAGATGGTCCTTCCCTCAGATTTTACAGGGGGGGGGGGGGCAGATGGTCCTTCCCTCAGATTTTACAGGCTTGGGTGGTATAATTCTGAGGACTGAAAACTCATTGTACAGTAATACAATTAAGCAAAAACACATCTATCTTGGAAATGGTGTGAGCTTGAGTGATTTCAACAAAATGTTTTACTCCAGGGTATCTGCAGAGTCATCTGGCAATTATACCATTCCAACACCTCAAATCTGAGGGAAGGCTTATCTGCTCCCCCACTAAAAGTGTTTATATTATCTGGAGACCATGTAATTAATAGCCTGTCATGTGCTTGTGTCTTGTGGTTGTAAATGACTACTGTCTCATACAAGATATGTTGCCAGTATTGGAAGAAAGCTTATCAAAACACATTTAGTTGTTGAATATATGCTTATAAAAGAAACATGTACTCACTGTACTATTTCTATTTTTTCATTCACTAGAATCTAAAGAGTTGCATTTTATAGGTACACATATTTATTTTCTTCTCCTAAGATGTATTGTTTTCATGACCATTTGTCTATTTGTCCATTTTTTAACAGGATTATACAAATACTGCTGTATGGATCTTCCTGATAAAGGCAGAAGATGGGTCCAACTTTGGTCCTATAAAATTTTGACAGTAATGTGGATCCATGTCTCTACTTCAAATAATTAATTTTACAGCATGATAAATTTTATTGATTTTTTCAGTCTTACAAAATATCTTGTTTAAATAAAACTTACAATTTTTCCATAGGGTTTTGACAGCAATTAACTTTTTTCAAGAATTTGGAACACTGCTGCAGAGCCTATTGTTTTGTGGCCTTTAACTGATGGCAGCCTTCTAAAGTACAAAATTAGGGTATTTCTTCATGTGTGGGCCTAGTACTCACAGTCAAAAGGTCAGATCATCCTATGGTGGTGATATGCATAACACATATATGTCCCCTGTAAGCAAAGACCTTTCAGCCTTTTTCCTTGTAGAGATTTAAAGACCAACAATAACTACTGAGGTTGTTTTTCTTTCATTTTCTCCTTTAGGTGCCAAATATTTTAATATTTGTGGATTAAAGTAGAGCTTACAATACAACTTTGTAATGGCTTTGATCAGAAAAGCTTCATGCATCATTCAAGATTTTCTCAAATAAGAAATAATTTAGTGAGATAATTAGATGAAATTTATGTCATTACATGTATGTTTATTAAGTTTTATGCTATATACTGATCCCTCTATATGTTAATTCTTGAAATGTAACACTTTTATTTCAGTTAATTTTAAATTAATTGCTTACTGTTATGCTAAAAAAATTCCAATATTGGTTGTAAATTAGGTCTTAGCCATCAAGATCAACATTTCATACTTAATCTTTTATACATTCCATGCCTTGGTTCAATGAATGTACACATTCAATGATTTTAGCCATTGAATGTATGTACACATTCCACAGCTCAGCCATTGAATGTATACCTTCAATGACTTGCCCATTAAATTGAAAACTTTAATTACTTAAATCTAGCTTTTATAAGCTACAAGCTCACCATGTGGAACTGAATACTATCTCGGAGGGCTGCAGTATCTGGCCAACATCCAAGAAAAATAGACATATAATACTGGTCCAATGCCTACAACACTGAGGTGAACCCTGTAGTGAGATACCATGAGACTTTCTTCTTTGAGTTGGAACTTTTTCCCATACCCCCTCAGCTGTAATACAGCGAGGAGGCAGGGAGGGACTTTCTTCAGTTCCACATGGTGAGCTTGTAGCAAAAGCTACATGTAAGTAATTAATCTTGCAGGATATCTTCATTTGGTGGTAAGCTTCTCTGGGACTGAAAAAAGCCTCATTCTGAAAAACAAGATGGCCACCACGGGCATTTCTTTCAAGATTATCTAACTTTTTCTACTGGTGGTTCTCATAGGTAGAAGGTTGAATCTCATAGGTGATATGTATAACAGATATACATGTCCTTTACAACCTTGCAGACATTTGACTTTGAAGCTCTTAATTCAAGGTCTTCCATGGAGTGCCAAAGTACCCCATGTAGCAGACTTTAAAAGTGCCTATATCTCTCTTATTATAGAGGTTTGGAATCTTCTGATCTGGTCAGATTTGACCTTTGACCCCTCCTTCAAGGTTAAATGATGATAGCCAAACTTAAAAGTGTTTATAACTCACTTATTATTGGTCATAGAGGTTTGGGATGTGAAAACAGCTTCTAGGAAATCATGAGCTGGGAATCTTTTGATGTGGTCAGATTTGACCTTGGACCCCTCCTTCAAGGTCAAACAAGGATAGCCAAACTTACAGTGCATATAACTCACTTATTATTGGTCCTTGAGGTTGGCAAAGTGAAACCAACTTATTGGAAATCATGGGCTGGGAATCTTTTTATGTGGTCAGATTTGACCTTGGACTCCTTCAAGGTCAAACAAGGATACCCAAACTTAAAAGTGCTTATAACTCCCTTATCATTGGTACTAGAGGTTTGCAGTGTAAAACTAACTTATTGGAAATCGTGGGCTGGGAATCTTGATGTGGTCAGATTTGACCTTTGACTCCTCCTTCAAGGTCAAATGAGGATTGCCAAACTTAAAAGTGCTTATAACTCACTTATTATTGGTCCTAGAGGTTTTGGATGTGAAAACAGCTTCTAGGAAATCATGGGCTGGGAATCTTTTGATGTGGTCAGATTTGACCTAGGACCCCTCCTTCAAGGTCAAACAAGGATAGCCAAACTTAAAAGTGCATATAACTTGCTTATTATTGGTCCTTGAGGTTGGCAAAGTGAAACCAACTTACTGGAAATCATGGGCTGGGAATCTTTTTATGTGGTCAGATTTAACCTTGGACTCCACCTTCAAGGTCAAACGAAGATACCCGATGCTGTTGGCCAAAACCTTCACAGTACCGGTTGAACCGGTTGTGAAGCCAGCTTCAGATGTGACTACCACCCAGAAGCCATTTTTTTACCCTGGTGCCACCACCAGCAGTCTGGCTGTAGAGAAGACTGGTCCCTGCCTTGATCAGGCCACCTGTGAAGCTGTAGATGAGATGCAGAGAGCCACCCAGTCTCTTGAGGCTCCAGGTGCCAGGATAGCAACCCAGCCTGTTCAGGCCCCCGGTTCGTTCCCTGAGGTTCAGCCCACCGGTGAGGGAGACCCGAGTGCAGCATCTGATAGTGAAGCTGACCAGCTCAGTGTTACCGGTTCCCTGGGTGATGAGACCCACAGGGACCGGTCAGCAGACAGAGATGTCTCCAGAGATGAGCCTGACACTGAACCTACTGAGGAGGCCAACTACAGGGAGACTATGAGGGGTGTGAGAAGCTTCATGAACTGGCACAAGGTTCCTGAGTTTGAAACTGTGTCCTCTACTGCAGATGACAACCCCTTTGCCGGTGCACGTGTCCAGCCAACCGGGAAAGTCTCTGTGAAACTCCCGCTGGACGACTGGTTGTGTAGGAAGATGTCCTGTCTCAACCTCACAATCACAGAAGAGTATACCACCAGAAACAACAACAACACTGGCCTCCTCAGAGATCAATTCATCAAAACTCCCAGATCATCCAGATGGTACGGGATGCATGCTGAGAAGAGCAGTGAGAGTTCAACAGTACGCACCTGGTCACCGGACCCTGCCAAACTCAACCACTCCTTCAGCAGGGTTGCACGAAGAAACCTTCCTACTGTCCCACCCTCCCGGGCCCTCAGTCAAGATCTACTTAGGCGTTGGGAGAGAGCAGCACGTGAACAGAAAATGTGCAACCAGGCTGCTGGTTTGTCAAGTGCTTGACTAGGGTTCAAGACTCTATGGCCACTCAGCTCAAAACCCTACATCTGGACAGTAAGGGAAAGTCATCAGAGAAGATGAAGTAGGCTGTGAGTGAATTAGAATACTTGACCACTTTCAACTGGTCAATCTCCCAAGCCATGGCCAGAACTATGCAGGGCTTATCTGAAGGTGTCTTTATAAACATGGGTAACTTCACTCTGGCTCGCAAGGATAGTTACCTGGACTATCTACATACTGGGGTGAAGCAAGATACTGTGAACGCCTTAAGAACGTCTCCATTACATTTCAACACACTGTTCCCGGATCAGCTTATTGCCAAGGCTGAAGAGGAAATCAGTAAAAGTGAGGAGAGGCGTTTGTCCGGTACGTCACACCGACACCAAAGTCGCTTCCACCCCTATGCTGCAAGTGACAAGTCTACTGGCCATCACGACAAGAACGTCCCTGCTTGGAAACAAATCAAAGACAAGCAGGAAGCAAGGAAACATCGTGGCAAAGCCTCCACATTCTCCAGAAGCCGGCTAAGGGGTCCAAGTCTCAATTACTGTGTAAATTCTGTGACCAGTTAGAACTCTGTATGTGTTACCGGTCAGGGAGACTTGGACCCAGCACCAGTGGTAGCCGGGAACAGCAAAGTGACTTTAAATTTGAATGTAGACTCTTGTGTTGCAAATGCTCATATTGTCACTGGGTTGCCACAAAGGAAAGGCGTAAATCCCAATGCATGTCAAATATACACAGAAACAAGGCCACTGCCGCAGCAGTTATCTCCTGCCTTAGAATCAGTAATAATGGAGAAGTAAAGGAGATATATGGCCCTTGTAGTAACATAACCCGTCTAGACATTGAAGAAGGGGTCAAACTTTCCTAGCCATATATATTTTGTTAATATTTAATGAACCTAGCTGGAATATTTCAAGTATTAAAGCATCTTAATGATTTTGAAATAACTGGCTATGATGGCCATTTTGTTTTTCAAAAGAAGGATAAAAGTTTTCTTAAGCAAAACATTTGAAGGACTTTTGATGGCCTGTCTTTGTATTCTCAAGCCATAGCACCTATAATAAGGGTGAAATAAGGACATTTTAGTGTGACAACCCCATTTAACCTTGAAGCAGGGGTCAAAGGACAAATCCAAGACCTGGAAAAGATTCCCAGGCCATGACTTCCTACATGTTGTATTCACAATCGGAACCTGTAGGAGCTATATGTGAGGAGATATAAGGCCTTTTTAATAGGATAACCCTGTTTGACATTAAACATGTGATATGGCGGCCATTTCCTTTTTTGAACTAGGCCAAAATTACTACCAGGCTAGGTTTTCTAGCCATATAGCTTTTGTGCAAATTTGATGAAGCTCGCTGGAATATTTCAAGATTTAGAGCACCTTTATGATTTTCAAACAATTGGCCATGATGGCCATTTTGTTTTTCAAAATAAGGCAAAAAATTTTTACATTCCCAGGCCATGACTTCCTACAAGTTTTTTTCACATTCTAGGTTAAGCTAGCTGGAATATTTCAAGATTTAGAGCACTTTTATGATTTTCAAACAATTAGCTATGGTGGCCATTTTGTTTTTTTAAAATGAGGCTAAAATTTTTCAGAGACAGGTTTTCATAGCCATAAACATTCCCTGCAAATTTTGTGAAGATATCTTCATAAATGAATATTTCAAGATTTAGAGCACCTTTACGATTTTCAAACAATTAGCCATGACGGCCATTTTGTTTTTAAAATGAGGCTAAAATTTTTCAGAGACAGGTTTTCATAGCCATAAACATTCTCTGCAAATTTGGTGAAGATATCTTCATAAATGAGTGAGATATTAAGGTTTATGCAAAAACGTGAGGAACGGACGGACGCACGGACGTACGGAAGGCGTTTTATAATCTCCTGACCACGGCCTTCGGCCACGGGAAAGATGTTTCTTGTGTAGGTCACTTGTGTTCTGTAAATCTTGTCACCAATGCCCAACATGCTGTTATAGATCCTCATGTAGGGGCAAGGTTACACCAGTGTTGGGAGAAATGGAAAGCCCTGGGTTCAAGTCCAAAAGTAGTCACCACTGTGAGGGAGGGTTACACTCTCCCATTCCGGTTCAGACCCCACTTGACAAGGACACCGACTGTAATAAGCAACTACCACAATCCAACCAAACAGTCCTTCCTTTTAGACGCACTGTATCAGCTGATAAACAAAAATGCAGTCAAACCGGTAGAAAATCAAAACTCACTGGGTTTTTACAACTGGCTATTTTTGGTACCCAAACTCAAGAACCGGTGGAGACCGGTCCTGGACCTGAGCACCTTGAACACCTTTTTAAACACAGAGTCATTCAAGATAGAGACCCCAGAGACAATAAGAACCTCCCTACAGGGAGGGGAATGGGTTACATCCATAGACTTCAAAGTCGCTTACTTCCACATACCAATTCAAAGTCAGTCCAGGAAGTACATGCGTTTTCACCTCCAGGGTCGGTTCTACCAGATCAAAGCCCTATCCTTTGGTCTATCCACAGCTCCCATGGAGTTCACAGTGGTGGCCAGAGGTCAAACTCATGGCACTTCAGAAGGGTATAAAGATCCACCAATACCTGGACGACTGGCTGGTCAGGTCTCAGTCGCAGGAGGAAGCCCTAGTGAACACTCAGGCAGTGGTAGATCTAACCCAGTCCTTGGGATGGATCATCACTCTGGAGAAATCAGAGCTGAATCCTCCTCAGGTGTTTTTTCGTTCGTGGGTTACGAGCACCACCTGGATTCAGCCCTTGCAAACCCACTCAAGAGAGATGGCTCAAACTTCAGGATTTTATCCTACAACTCAAGTCAAAACATGTTTTGACTGCAAGATGTTTGAGGTCTCTAATTGGGTTGCTAGCCTCACGGAAAAATGGTCCCAGAGGGACGACTTCACTAGGCCCTTTCAGTTTCACCTCAAGAAGCACTGGAAATTTCCGTAACCACTGGACAGCCTTCTTCCTTGGACAGATGCCATCTTTGCACACCTAGACTGGTGGCAGAACCCTGCAAACGTGATGTAAGGCTCAGACCTCCATCCCAAAACCACAGTATCTTACTCTTTACAGACGCCTCAAACAAAGGTTGGGGCTCTCACTTAGAACAAGTTCTACACAAGGTCTGTGGTCTCCCCAGAAAAAGGGCTTCACATAAACATCCTAGAATTAAAAGCTGTCTCCTTGTTCCCTTCTCCTGACTTCATAACCAAAAACCAACTAGCAAGAGAAGGTTCTCAAAGTGTGCCTCCGGTGACTATTCCTGCTTTGACTACCATTGTGGATAGTCAGTTCAAAGAAGACAGGACCCTGTGTCCGGTGTGGGCCCTGAGGTACTATCTAGACCAAACCAAGGACCTGAGAGGTTCCCGGTCCCTCCTTTTCATTTTCTTCAACAAAGGACATTCCTCAGACATTAGACCCTCTGCTCTCTCTTCTTGGTTGAAACAAACCATCCTACTTTGTTATAGTCAAGCAGACCAGCAAGCCTTGGATTTAGTCCTAGTCAAGACTCATGACATTCGGGCCTTCGCAGTCTCTTAGGCGTTTTATGGTGGGGTATTGGTGGACCAGATGATGCAAGCCTGTCACTGGAAAGCTCACAACACTTCTACCAATTTTTATCTAAAAGACCTTATTTGGTCTGACAATGACAACAATCTGTACCTGGGACCAGTAGTAGCGGCACACAGGTCCTACATCCTTCTCCTCAGTTCAGTCATCCTTGGAAGAAAGAAGGGGGGGGCCACATCCGCTACAACCAAGTCTTCAGGAGTCTAAGCCCAGGATCTAGGTATACGTCTACCTCATCAGGGTGTATCTGGTAAGGTCTATCTAGTTTTTAAATCATTATAATTGTACATTGTATTAGGACCTTAAGGTTGTCATTTTAGTCAGTGCCCAAGCCTTAATCTGAGACTTATCTGCCAGTCTCAGCTGTAATCCCTCCTCCAGACGGTTGGATTCAGCATTCAGTCCCACATGGTAAGCTATTGTAGCGCAATAAAATTGAAAATTTTAATTACTTAAATGTAGCTTTTATAAGCTACAAGCTTACCATGTGGGACTGAGGAGAGTCCCACCCTGCCTCCCCGCTGTATTACAGCTGAGGGGTATGGGTTTAAATCTAAACTAGATAAGTTGTAACAAAAGGGGCAGATCACGTGACGACAACCTGAGGCTACGGCCAAGCATAAATGTCTTTTTTTCTTAGACGTTGGTCGTACTGCCTCACGGCAACCAGTAAAGCATTCAGTCCCACATGGTAAGCTTGTAGCTTATAAAAGCTACATTTAAGTAATTAAAATTTTCAAATTTGTACTATCTATTTTCAAACAGGTAACAAATATTTGGTCTTCATAAAGCAATGATGCATCATAGGAGATATTAACTCATCATACAGTATACTGATGTAAAAACCAGTAAAAAAAACATCATCTAATTGAAACATTATTACAGATACTGAAAATTTTCCCTAATTACAAAGAATCTCGAGTCTTCAGCAAGGCTAACACTTCAGATATTTTCCTGAAAAAGTTTGTTTCCTGTGCATAATACACTTATTGACAGTAAAATAAGGCTATTTTATTTAAGGTTATATTCTAATTACATCAATGTTATCTCTTTTCACAATAACAGGCTGTGGGGTTGCTACACTTAATTTCTGTCCTTATATATATAGCTCTTTTAACTTCACCTGTTTTGCAATGTACTTCACTATGTTCAGGATTATGGAATGCTAATTGGTTTAACTGAAAAGAGACCATGGTGGCACAGTGTAACACACTCACCTCCCACCTCAGAGGTTGGTGGTTCAAACCTTGGACATTATGTGGGAAAGTTGGTAGTTCTTTATTGATGGCCAGCAGTTGACAGTACAGAACCTTGACCAACTGTATTATATACTGGTTTCCTCTGCCCACAAAACTACCCCTTGTGATATGACCTGTACAGTGTTACAGTGAATTAACTTCAGTCTATTGATCAGTCTATTGATCATAAACTATCAGGATATGGATTAATCACCAATGTGATAAATGACGAGTATTCTGCCTTCCAAGGCAACCACAGCCCCTTATTAATTAACTTGTATAAAAGTTGTGCATTTTCACTATTTTGTGCTGTAACTGCCCCTGGGATTCTTTCAAATGTGCCAGAATCTGAATGGTCATAATCTGAATACTATTAGCTTCAAAAAATAATTAAATCAAACTGAACATGTCAAAGATATTACAGATAGAAGATTATGCGAAAAAATGGTCAGTATTGCAAACAATTTATGATGGCTTTATTTTTGAAGCTATTTTTTTTTCTTGTAATATTTCAACTATTTATGTTTGTTGCTGAAATAAAAAAATTGTACAATAAAAAGTAGATTACATCATGTATCACACTTCATTGATTGCATTTGTATAAAGAATGTGAGTGATGAATAAATAAAAACTTATTTTCTGGGAGAAAACCCAAGATACTGGCTTCAGGGAAACTTCAGTGATATGTGTTCAATTTTGTTGCTATATGGTGGCTGAAATCCATTATACAAGACTCTGTAAATCAAGTGTGTGTAGCAGGGGGTCATTATCATGTCAGAGATATGCACTACACTAATAAACCCCACTGGCATGTTTTGTGAACCTACAAGAGAGTGTCTAGATAAGTTAATTAAGGGACACACTCAGATTACAGAAGCGTCATATGTTTATCCCCCCCATTTTCCAGCTAGGTCAGTCTGTTTCCATACTGTGAGCTCAATTTAGGTGAGATAAAACTGAAAGTCAAATAATGGGTTTACATATACAAGAATGAGCAGTGAAGTTTGGTACTTACTCAAACTAGGCTGAAAGTAATATGTTTTGTGTAAGTTGATTGTTCAAGATGTTTTGTGTGTTTCACTAACATTTTTTTGGAAATAATTTAAATACATTTGTATTGAGGAAGCACTGTGCAAATTAGATTACTATAATGGATGCAAGGTGACAATTAACAATCATATGCCATCAGGTTATTGTGACTTCATACGAAACATCAGATCAGGTTGAGGACATTAAGCCTTCAAATTGCAAACCAACAGTTATGGAAGTAAGGTTTATTTTTAACATTCTTTTTGATGATCAGTAACATGGTTTATGTAGTAATTTGATATTAATAGTTAGATAGTTTACGTTCGATTTGAAAGACATTGGGTGTATTTTATGTAGTAAAATACTAAAATGTCCACTTAGTTTTGTTGATTTAATCTTCCAGATATACCACATCTAAATATAAAATAAGTAAAAGCATTTTATACTTTTTTTCCAAGAGAATATTTATTTTTAGAAAACATGCATATTTACTAACAATTTCAGCAAATGGAAATTTACTGGTTTCATCTGTTTACTGTAACATGTGTATTGCTCTCTGTTACAATCAGGCTCCAATATTATGATATTAAACCTCAAACTTTTTAGTACAAGTAGAACATAAATAAGTGATTGAAAGGTGATTATACAAGGTTTTAAATGTGTACTTGCAGTAGTAAATACCAGAGTGAATAAATCAGAATTTTTTTAAATACAGTATCCTTTTTATTTTTTTCTTGACTATTTATGGTGGTCAGTGTATTTTTTTCCTTGTTAATTGTAGTTTTATCAAGACATAAAGGTGACTTTACCAACATATGTTTTTAATTTTTATGGCTGGGAATTGTTTCACAAAATCTTGTATTATAATGTTGATTTTAATTGTTCAAGGTTTTTCCTTTACACAAAGATAAAGTTTGCAGTTTTTGTGTTTAGGACACATCCTATTAGCAAAAAGATAAAATTTAGTTTTGGTGTTTAGGGCACACCGTATATACAAAAAGATGAAATTTACAGTTTCTGTGTTTAGGGTGCACCCTTTCAACAGAGAGTAAAGTTGCAGTGACTATGTTTAGGGCACATCCTCATAACAAAAAGAATAAATTTGCAGTTTTCATGGTTAGGGCACACCCTATTTACAACAAGGCCTCTGATGTGGTCATTTATCTCCCACCGTGAAATGTATATTCAACTAGACCTACGCATCGGAGAACCGATGCAAAACTGTATCCACCGGAAAGACAACTCTTCAAAGTCAGTGAACCATTGTTTGACCTTAAAGGAGAGGCCAAAGGTCAAATCTGACCACAACACAACAAGATTTGAAGCTTGTTTATTTGGGGTTTAACGTCGCTTTCAACACTGTACAGGTCATATCACGACGGGTAGTTGGAAGGGCAGAGGAAACCAGTACATAGAGTTCGCTAGGGTTGTGTACTGTAAACTGCCGACCAACGGCAAGCAACTACGAGCTTTCCCACTTTAGCCTGTACGGGGATCAATCCCCGGCCTCAGAGGTGGGAGGCGAGAGTGTTACCACTCTCCCACTGTGGCCCCCGAAGATTTGAAGCCCATGATTTCATATATGTTGGTTTCATATTGTAAACCTCTAGGATCAATCATAAGCTTTTAAGTATGGCTGTCCTCATTTTACCTTGAAGGAGGGGCTCAAGGTAAAATGTGACCACATCAGAAGATTCCCAGCCCATGATTTCCATCACGTGGTTTCACATTGCAATTTATTTATTTGGGGTTTTACGTCGCTTTCAACACTGTACAAGTCATATCATGACGGGTAGTTGGAAGGGCAGCGGAAACCAGTACATAGAGTTCGCTAGGGTTGTGTACTGTAAACTGCCGACCAATGGTAAGCAACTACCAGCTTTCCCACTTAAGACCGTCACGGGGATCGAACACCCGACCTGAGAGGTGTTTCACATTGCAAACCTCTAGGACCAATAACAAGCAAGTTATCAGCACTTTCAAGTTTGGCTATCCTTGTTTAACCTTGAAAGGGGGTCAAAGGTCAAATTTGAAAATATCAAAAGATTCCTAGCCCATGATTTCCTATAAGTTGGTTTCACATGGCAAGCCTCTAGAACCAATAATAAGTGAGTTAGACGCACTTTTAAGTTTGGCTATCCTCGTTTGACCTTGAAGGAAGGGTCCAAGGTCAAATCTGACCACACCAGAAGATTCCCAGCCCATGATTTCCTATAGGTTGCTTTCCCATCCCAAACCTCTAGGACCAATAATAGGCGAGTTATAAACACTTTTATGTTTGGCTATCTTCGTTTGGCCTTGAAGGAGGGGGCCCAAGGTCAAATCCGACCACATCAGAAGATTCCCAGCCCATGATTTCCTATAGGTTGGTTTACCATCCAAAAGCTCTAGGACCAATAATAAGCGAGTTATAAGCACTTTTAAGTTTGGCTATCTTCGTTTGGCCTTGAAGGATAGGCCCAAGGTCAAATCCAACCATACCAGAAGATTCCCAGCCCATGATTTCCTATAGGTTGGTTTAAATCCCAAACCTCTAGGACCAATAGTAAGCGAGTTATAAGCACTTTTAAGTTTGGCTATCCTCGCTTGACCTTGAAGGAAGGGCCCAAGGTCAAATCCATCCACACCAGAAGATTCCCAACCCATGATTTCCTATAGGTTGGTTTCCCATCACAAACCTCTAGGACCAATAATAAGCAGGTGATAAGCACTTTTCAGTTGGGTTATCCTCGTTTGACGTTGAAGGGGGGCCTAAAGTCAAGTCCGACCACATCAGAAGATTCCCTGCCCATGATTTCCTATAGGTTGGTTTACCATCCAAAAGCTCTAGGACCAATAATAAGCAAGTTATAAGCACTTTTTAGTTTGGCTATCCTCGTTTGACCTTGAAGGATAGGCCCAAGGTCAAATCTGACCACACCAGAAGATTCCCAGCCCATGATTTCCTATAGGTTGGTTTAAATCCCAAACCTCTAAGACCAATAATAAGCGAGTTATAAGCACTTTTAAGTTTGGCTATCCTTGTTTGACCTTGAAGGAGAGCCCAGGGTCAAATCAGACCACACCAGAAGCTTCCCAGCCCATGACTCGCTATAGGTTGGTTTACCATCCCAATCCTCTAGGACAAATAATAAGCGAGCTATAAGCAGTTTTAAGTTTGGCTATCCTCGTCTGACCTTGAAGGAGGGGCCCAAGGTCAAATCCGACCACACCAAAAAATTCCCAGCCCACAATTTTCTATAGGTTGATTTATCATCCCAAACCTCTGTGACCATTATTAAGGAAGATATGAGCACTTTTCATGACTGACAAAGAAATGCCCATGGCGGCCATCTTGTTTTTCAAAATGAGGCAAAAAATATTTCCAGTCAAGATTATGTAACGCGGAACATATTCTGCAAATTTTAGATCTCTACCTATAATACCTTTTGCTCTAGAGGGCCAACAAAAGTCCTTGCTTTAAGTCAGTTAAACATCCCTGGCGGCCATCTTGTTTTTCAAAATGAGGCCAAAAATATTTTATGGTTATGAATATATCCTGAATATTTGAGAGGGCTAGCTATAATATTTTTTTTTGTTAGAGTGGTAACAGCCAATAATAAACGAGGTATATGGCCTCACAGTCTAAGGTACCATTTTGAATCATTTTAACAGGCCTAAGGTGACATTGAAAACAATAGCAAAGGTCAACAAACTGAATGCTGGTACTCCATCATGTACTGAACCTCCAAAGCCATTTTCAATAGTTTCCATGCAATATAGTCAACATTAAGTGTGAAAATATCTCCAAAAAGGCCAACAAATGGTCTTGGTGAGGTACTGTGATGATCTGTGGATGACTTTCAGTGAAGAGCTTCAAGATCAAATTTCTGCATGCTTACAGATGACATATATATGTATTATATATACCAGCCATGGGATGATCTAACCTTCTGTATATGAGAATTGGGCCACTATGTGAAAAAATAGCCAAAATATGACCTTTAAGAGGGCACCAGTGACCTTGATATTGAAGGTCAAGGTCACAAAACAAACATTTCTGGCATTGTCCATAAATACCCACATACCAAATTTGAATGGTCTAAGTAAATCACTTTTTAAGTTATCGGGTCCGAAAGAAATCTCTGCGGCAGCGATGGCGGCGGCGTGACTGAATCCTAAGTATCCCTGACTTTCGTCCGGGAATGCAATATATATTTCAATTTACAGTTCAATAATATATACTTACAACCAATTAATATTGAAATTTCTTTTTACGTATTCACTTAAACTCAAACCATTAAATCATTTGATTTTTTGGGGTCAATCATCCTGCAATGATGGCAAAAAGTTCATAGAATGTGTCCCTGTGGACATTTTTAGAGACTTTTAGGTGACCTTAAAATTAAAACTACAGGCCTTAAATTTCCACAGATTACATATAAAAGTAATATCCAATACATTTTGAGACCAGTCAGAATTACCATTTCCAAATTACAGGACAAAATATGTGAAAAATGTAGAAAAAGTTATCCCTATATAGGGTCTTTAGGGGTCTTGAACACAATTTTAACCTCAATGCAAAACTTTGGTATATTTACTTATAGTGCATATTTACTTATATATATATTTTATACTTGTGTCTTCTTGAAACCATAAACAAAAGAAACCAGACAAAAAGTTTAAAATTAGAACAAAAACTTTTTTGCAGATTCTTTTTAGAAAAGTGAAGATTTGCAGTTTCTGTGAAAAGGACGCGTCCTTTTTACAAAAGTGAAGATTGCAGTTTTTCTGAAAAGGACGCGTCCTTTTTACAAAAGTGAAGATTTGCAGTTTCTCTGAAAAGGACGCGTCCTTTTTACAAAAGTGAAGATTTGCAGTTTTTCTGAAAAGGACGCGTCCTTTTTACAAAAGTGAAGATTTGCAATTTCTGTGAAAAGGACGCGTCCTTTTTACAAAAGTGAAGATTTGCAGTTTCTCTGAAAAGGACGCGTCCTTATTACAAAAGTGAAGATTTGCAGTTTTTCTGAAAAGGACGCATCCTTTTTACAATAAGTGAATATTTGCAGTTTCTCTGAAAAGGACGCGTCCTTTTTGGAAAAGTGAAGATTTGCAGTTTCTCTGAAAAGGACGCGTCCTTTTTACAAAAGTGAAGATTTGCAGTTTCTGTGAAAAGGACGCGTCCTTTTTAGAAAAGTGAAGATTTGCAGTTTCTGTGAAAAGGACGCGTCCTTTTTACAAAAGTGAAGATTTGCAGTTTTTCTGAAAAGGACGCGTCCTTTTTACAAAAGTGAAGATTTGCAGTTTTTCTGAAAAGGACGCGTCCTTTTTACAAAAGTGAAGATTTGCAGTTTCTCTGAAAAGGACGCGTCCTTATTACAAAAGTGAAGATTTGCAGTTTTTCTGAAAAGGACGCATCCTTTTTACAATAAGTGAATATTTGCAGTTTCTGTGAAAAGGACGCGTCCTTTTTACAAAAGTGAAGATTTGCAGTTTTTCTGAAAAGGACGCGTCCTTTTTACAAAAGTGAAGATTTGCAGTTTCTCTGAAAGGACGCGTCCTTTTTACAATAGTGAAGATTTGCAGTTTCTCTGAAAAGGACGCGTCCTTTTTACAATAGTGAAGATTTGCAGTTTCCCTGAAAAGGACGCGTCCTTTTTACAAAAGTGAAGATTTGCAGTTTCTGTGAAAAGGACGCGTCCTTTTTACAAAAGTGAAGATTTGCAGTTTCTGTGAAAAGGACGCGTCCTTTTTGGAAAAGTGAAGATTTGCAGTTTTTCTGAAAAGGACGCGTCCTTTTTACAAAATTAAAGATTTGCAGTTTCTGTGAAAAGGACATGTCCTTTTTAGAAAAGTGAAGATTTGCAGTTTCTGTGAAAAGGACACGTCCTTTTTACAAAAGTGAAGATTTACAGTTTCTGTGAAAAGGACGCGTCCTTTTTACAAAATTGAAGATTTCCAGAAAATTTGAGATTTATAGTTTCTGTGAAAAGGATGCGTCCTTTTTGCAAAAGTGAGATTTGCAGTTTCTGTGAAAAGGACGCGTCCTTTTTAGAAAAGTGAAGATTTGCAGTTTCTGTGAAAAGGATGCGTCCTTTTTAGAAAAGCAAAGATTTGCAGTTTTTGTGAAAAGGACGCATCCTTTCTAGAAAGGCTGTTTTTCTATTTTAGACAATTTCTTGGCTTTCAAATGCTGATATTTACATTTTTGATCATGAAAAGTCCAGTTTTCAAAAGTGTTTTTCATTGATTTGCAGCAAAAGTGCCAAAACCTGCTTATTTTAGGCCTAAAAAGGAAAGCGTGACTTTTCCTTTTTAAATCTGACTTCAGTTAGGTATGTAACATCATGGTGTGATCTTGATTTGACCTTTGACCTTGTAGTGACCATGAGTTTTAAAATCTTGTCCAGCTATTTCTTGGATTCCATAAGGTGTAGAAGGTTTACACTTGGTAGGGACATTGGTTAGGGGGTGTAGGTGTGCATCATGGTGTGACCTTTAACTTTGGCTCTGCGAAAGTGTGTTCACCTGCCATATATGAGACATTTTTCTTTTATAACAAAGATTTATGGATTGCTGCAACTTATTATTATACATACTTTTACATAATTGTGCTATTTCCATTGACAGCTATTCTTCAATTAATAAATTTTACAGCTTCATAATTTTTAGGTTACTGATTTATGATGTCATCTTGCCATTGAATTGTCTTGTTTTAATACTTTATCTTTCTCTTAGACAATATTTTCTGTACTAAAACATTATTGAACCTTTATATATCTGACACTGCTCTGAAAGTATCACAATCTTTGTACTGTTTCACTACTTCTATATCTCATGGTGTTGTAAACTATTTCTCCAGGCTGTGGGGTATGGGCATCTCTGATGCTATTTTCTCATCTCTGGCACCCATCTTGAATTTCTTTGTAAAACCTAAAAGGTATAAGCATGGCATCTGCCACTTTTTGACAAAATCATTTTCCAATCATTTTTGATGGCCATGTTAAGTGGTGCATAACATGCAAAAACACTTTTATCATACAAATCATGTGAGATAGAGCGATTTAGTCCAGAAAGCGTGCTCAGAGTCATCTGCCAGCAGCAATCTTAAATTTCTGTATAAAATGCAAAACCCATTTATCATGGAAATGGTGCGAGATAGTTTGATTTGTACCAAATTTTTGGCCCGGAGAGTATACGCAGAGTCATCTGCCACTTTTTGCTAAAAAGTAATTTCTTGCCTTTTTGGCAGCCATATTTAATTTCTGCTTAAACGCAAAAACACACATATTGTGGAAACTGTGCAAGATAGAGCCATTTTGGTCAAAGTTTTATCTCTCAAAACTGTATAAAGTGCTAAAGCACATTTATCTCAGAAACAGTGTGAAATAGAGCAATAAAGACTAAATATTTGGTCCAGATGGTATTGCAAAGTCATCTGCCTGATTTTCTAAAAATCATACTATGGATTTCGCTTTGTTACGACGACGACGCAGTGTGTAGAGAGATTTCACTGGTACTGCTCTTATGAACAAAATATTATAGCTAGCCTTGCAGGATATATTCATAACCATAAAATCTTGCCTCGGAATATTTTTGGCCTCATTTTGAAAAACACGATGGCCACAGGCGTTTTTCGACTTTGAGCAAGGAGTTTTGTTGGCCCACTAGAGCAAAGGGTATTATAGGTAGAGATCTCAAATTTGCAGGATTTGTTCCTCATTAAAAAATCTTGACTGAGATTATTTTTGGCCTCATTATGTCGTCACTCTGCGGCGTGGGCGTACGCGTCCGTATACATGTGAACAACTTCTCCTCCTAAACTGCAATACCCAGAGACATGCTGTTTTTTTAAAAGATACCTTAACTATCGAGGATGAAAAATTGTTCAGGCCATGCAGATCTGTTCGTTCATCTGTTCCCCAGAGTCATTACAAGTCAGGTACCCCCACCCCCAAAAAATTTCAACCCTTTATCACAATTTTCTCATTCACTATTGCAGGGATTTTTCTCATATCTTGCATATATGTACTAGGCCACTAGTAGATTACCTTGTGTGAGAATTAGACCTGGATCTGTCTTAATTTTTTTTTATTAATTTTTAAAATAATTTTAAATGCAATAAAATTCATGAAATCATGCACTAAAACACGTACAACTTGAAAAGTATTGCAGTTAGAGCATTTTGTTAAAATATGTTATTCAACTACTTTTTTCATAGGTACAACATGGTTAGTAACTTGAGTGTCTATCCCAATAGCTAAGTGAGTAATAGCTACTTTCTGATTTTTCAGTACCTACCATAATGAGTAAAATCACCTATAACTTGAAAACTATTGCATATACAGAATTTTGTATAAATATGTTGTTCAGCTACTTTTGGGTCAGCTACAGCATAGTAAAATTTCAGACCTGTAGCTGAGTGCATAGCTGAGTAATAGCTACTTTGAGGTTATCACTGTTGAGTAAATCAATTGTAACTTGAAAACTATTGCATTTAGAGTATTTTGTTTAAATATGTTATTCACGTAATTTTTGGTCAGCTATAACATAGTGAAATTGCAGATCTGTATGTCATGGCATAGCTGAGCAATAGCTACTTTCAGGTTCTCACTGTTGAGTAAATCATTGTATCCACTGGATAGCTGCAGTGTGTAGAGAGATTTCACCATTACCGCTCTAACGAAAAAAAATATTATAGCTAGCCTTCTCAAGTTTGCAGGATATATTAATAACCATAAAATGTTGGGAATATTTTTGGTCTCATTTTGAAAAACAAGATGGCCGCCAGGGACGTTTATTCGACTTAAAGCAAAGACTTTAGTTGGCCCCCTAAAGCAAAGGGTATTATAGGTATAGATCTCAAATTGGCAGGATATGTTCGTCATTAAAAAATCTTTTTGGACTCATTTTGAACAACAAGATGGCTACCACGGGTGTTTCTTTGTCAGTTATGAAAAGTGCTTATATCTCACTTATTATTGGTCCTAGAGGTTTGGGATGGTAAACCAACCTATTGGAAATCATGAGCTGGGAATCTTTTGGTGTGGTCAGATTTGACCTTTCGACCCCTCCTTAAAGGTCAAATGGGGATAGCCAAATTTAAAAGTGCTTATAACTTGCTTATTATTGGTCCTAGAGGTTTGGGATGTTAAACCAACCTATAGGAAATCATGGGCTGGGAATGTTTTTGTGTGGTCGGATTTGACCTTGGACTCTCCTTCAAGGTCGAACGAGAATATTGCATTTGCAGTATTTCTTTAAATATGTTAAGATCACCTGACCACTCCTTGTTTACCATATTTTGTTGGCCATCGTAGTAGTCAAGACGTGTTTTGGAAAGCTCTGATTGTGGACATTTTCTTTACAAAATTCTTATGACATATCAACAAGGAAAAATCTTCATTTGGACACGTTATACAAGTAAATACCTTACAATTCTGTGGATTTTTGGGTATCGTGCGATCCATGCGCAGTTTGGAGACAGATTTGTGTCATGGTTTTGCTAGGAACTGGACTTCTACAGATACATTGGACGGAGGTTACTCAAGTTCTACAAATATATGCCTAACTTTTGCTGCTACTGTGGAAAAGATGGTTATTTTAGCAAAATCCTTGCATTACACCGCTACGGTGATGAATGGAGGTAAAAAGTCTTAGGCATAGGACAAATCTTTTGATGTGGTCAGATTTGACCTTGGACCCTCCTTCAAGGTCAAACGAGGATACCCAAACTTAAAAGTGCCTATAACTCGCTTATTATTGGTCCTAGAGGTATGCAATGTGACAGCAACCTATAGGAAATCATGGGCTAAGAATCTTTTCATATGGGCTCCTCCTTCAAATGGCTTGCAATGTGAAACCAACTTATAGGAAATCATGGGCTGGGAATCTTCTGATGTGGTCAGATTTGCCCTTGAGCCCCTCCTCCAAGGTCAAACAAGGACAGCCAAACTTAAAAGTGCTTATAACTTGCTTATTATTGATCCTAGAGGTTTGCAATGTGAAACCAACTTATAGGAAATCATGGGCTGGGAATCTTTTGATGTGGTCAAATTTGACCTTGGACCCCTCCTTCAAGGTCAAATGAGGATACCCAAACCTAAAAGTGCTTATAACTCACTTATTATTGGTCCTAGAGGCTTGCAGTGTGCAGCGAACTTGCAGGAAATCATGGACTGTAAATCTTTTGATGTGGTCAGATTTGACCTTGGGCCCCTCCTTCAAGATCAAACGAGGAGAGCAAAACTTAAAAGTGCTTATAACTCGCTTATTATTGGTCCTAGAGGCTTGCAATGTGAAACCAACTTGTAGGAAATCATGGGTTAGGAATCTTCTGATGTGGTCAGATTTGTCCCTGGACTCCTCCTTCAAGGTCAAATGAGGATAGCCAATATTAGAAAGTGCTTTTAACTCACTTATTCTTGGTCCTAGAGGTTTGTAATGTGAAACCATCCTATAGAAAATCATGGGCTGGGAATCTTTTGATGTGGTCAGATTTGACCTTTGGGCCCTCCTTCAAGGTCAAACGAGAATAGCCAAAATTAAAAGTGCTTATAACTCGCTTATTCTTGGTCCTAGAGGTTTGCAGTGTGACACCTTTGGCCTCTCCTTCAAATCCTCAAATGAGGATAGCCAAAATTAAAAGTGCTTATAACTCGTTTATTCTTGGTCCTAGAGGTTTGCAATGTGACACCAACCAATAGAAAGCATGGGCTAGAAATCTTTTGATGTGGTCAGATTTGACCTTTGGCCCCTCCTTCAAGGTCAAACAAGGATAGCCAAAATTAAAAGTGCCTATAACTCGCTTATTCTTGGTCCTAGAGGTTTGGTATGTGAAGCCAACCTATAGGAAATCATGGGCTAGGAATCTTTTGATGTGGTCAGATTTGACCTTGGACCCCTCCTTTAAGGTCAAATGAGGATAGCCAAATATAAAAGTGCTTATGACTTGTTTATTATTGGTCCTAGAGGTTTGCAATATGAAATCAACCTGTAATTTATTAGGAATTTATGGACTGAGAATCTTTTGATGTGGTCAGATTTGACCTTGGGCTCCTCCTTCAAATGGCTTGCAATGTGAAACCAACTTATAAGAAATCATGGGCTGGGAATCTTCTGATGTGGTCAGATTTGACCTTGAGCCCCTCCTCCAAGGTCAAATAAGGACAGCCAAACTTAAAAGTGCTTTTAACTTGCTTATTATTGATCCTAGATTTTTGCAACCAACTTATAGGTAATCATGGGCTGGCAATCTTTTGATGTGGTAAGATTTGACCTTGGACCCCTCATTCAAGGTCAAATGAGGAGATCCAAACTTAAATGTGCTTATAACTTGCTTGTTATTGATCCTAGAGGTTTGCAATATGAAACCAACTTATAGGAAATCATGGACTGGGAATCTTCTGATGTGATCAGATTTGACCTTGGACCCCTCCTTCAAGGTCAAATGAGGAGAGCCAAACTTAAATGTGCTTATAACTTGCTTGTTATTGGTCCTAGAGGTATGCAATTTGCCAACAACCTATAGGAAATCATGGGCTAACCTTGGGCACCTCCTTCAAGGTTAAGCGGTGGTTGATTGGCTTCGGTGAGTTGTCTTTCTGGTGAATGCAATTTGCATCCGAAATTTATGGAAAACCCATTCATCTTAAGCAGAGCAAGGTATGCTATGGCTCATTGAAACGCTTTGTTTGTGCTGTGTAAAAACAATTCCTCTTTCTCTGGTTTACACTGTATTCTAAAACTATCCTCATTGCACTCATTCCATATACTAAAATATTTTTGGATACTGGATCATCATACAGTATTTACATATCTAATACACAGTAGGGGCAGCACTTCTGGTTAGCAGTAGATTGCTATCCAGGGTGCTTTTCAGTTGTCAGTGAGAATGGGCCTGAATCGTCATTGACCACAAGTTGATTAAAACCCAAACTTGTGAAACTAAGTTATAGCTATTATTAAATGAACAGATGCCAAAGTATGTGAATACAGTAGGTTGGTGCAATGTTATATCAACAAACATAGCATGTTGTTGAAAAATGTGGACAAAATGTGGATAAAATATATTTAGACATTTTATTAACGCTCGACAATAGGAGAGGGTTATTGTGATCAGTTTGTTTCTGTCTGTCTGTCTTTCTGTCTGTCTGTCTGTCTGTGCACCGTTTTGCCCTTATAACTCAAAAACAATAACATCAATTGGGCTCATATTTGGTGGGCAGATACTTCCTGGGGTACAGATGAATTCTTCCAAATTTGGTGCAATTTGTTTGAAAAGTAAAATCAGGAGAGAGTTTTTTTTTTCAATTGGGCATATACAGAGAAATCGGATTCTCCTCATCACATACCTAAATCAATATTTTGCTTTCTGATGATGTCATTACTTAATGATGTCACAATGCAATTGTCATTGTGAGGTCACAAACACTGTTGTTTGTGATTCTTGTTGTCCTTTGTTAAAGATATTTCTTCTCATTTTATTGACATAAAGATAATCAAGAGAGTGGTGGTGTATTCATCATTTTTATTAATTTTTTCCATTTTCTTTTTTTTTTTTTCTTTTTCTTTCAATTTCCTGACTGTCCATTACAAAAAGTTTACCCTGAGTGATTTTCAGCAAGTGGCTTTAACCAATATTTTTACCTCCACCAGGAGTTTGTGTTTTTATGTGTTCATTTGTCTATCTATCTGTTTTTTGGGGTTTTTTTTTTTTTTTTGGTGTTTTGGTTACTCCAAAACTAATGAACACATCTTTATATTTTTTGTAGGTAGGATCTCTCCAAAGAAAGAAGTTACTAATTTGGGGGAAAGATCTGGATCATATTATAGATACAAAAAAAACTCATGAATTTTGAGAGGTCCTATTTTTAAAGTATTTTTAATGACTTCAGCTTTCTACTTGATATTTCTTCAAAAGTAATGAACAAATTTTGATGATAATTTTTCAGTACAAAGGAGCTAGACGTGGGAAGAAGTGATTACATTTTAGGGAAGATCAAGTTAATAATCTGGGTACCAAAAAAGTTTCAAAACTTTTTAAATGCCTGTTTCTAGCACACTTTGTGACCATTTTATCAGTTAACACTTATAATTATGGAAGCTAGAGGGTGAGCCACCGTACTATTGTGAACTTACCGTACTAATATACCCACAAAATATTATTCATGCAGTGTCTGGATGTGTGTGTTCAAGTATGCATGTGTTCCTCAGTGGAGAGAAATTTACCGAAAATTAATTTACAGGTTTGGTTTCATTTTATAGTCTTCCTACATAGCTTCAAATACAAACAACAGATGGTCTGTAAAACAATGCTTTATAACATTTATGAGGCTTGTCACATAGAGTTGAGCGTTTTGCTCTCTCCGAGTGCATCTTGTTCAAATTAAGTAACATTTATTTTATATTTTGTTGAGGGTTACAAGATAAATAACATGAAATACATTATATTTACTTTATTAATGATAAAATGAACTGAATTGATACATTTATTAAAATGGCACACACGCCACACACAACAATATACAATGAGAATACTGTTTTTATTGCGTTAATACATCCTATCCAATGGACAATAGCTTATCCGGTCGGCGCAGACCGGCCCGCCAAACGTCAGAAAAAGACGTCCTGTGTCTCCACCGGCAGACCGGTCCCTAGTACTAGTGCACTCGCCAGGTGGCGTGTCGTACTTCCTTCCTGTCTAGACAGAGTGACGTCATGGCATCTTTTTCGTTTGGCGCGAGCTAGTGCACAAGCTTTGAAAATTCTTCATAGATTTTTGTGGATTATACTGCGTGTTGATAAATATTAACTTTTTTGTGTATTGTGTTGGGATCCTACATACTTATAGCATACGATGGCATCTCCTGGACAAAAGAGGGGCAGCTGTGGGCATGCCATGGCTGGATTTGATGGGCACGCCTTTTGCGCCCGTTGCAGGGAGAAAGGAAAGGGGGAAGAACCTTGCATTGCAAATAAGGACACCACGGACTGTAAGTTCTGTAACCTACTTACCCCTGAACAACGTGCCCAGATATCCACGCCGTCTTACAAAATTAAGAAAGAAAAAAGGGAAGCTAAACGTTTGGATAACCCTACCCCCACAGAGGAAATTGGTCTTGTAGACCCTGCTAGCGTCTCTGTCATTGGAGCTGTGGGTGAATCTGTTGCTTCCCCTTCAACATCTATCCCGCCTGAAAAGAAGGCTAAGAAGGACAAGCCCACTTCAAAAGCTAAGAAATCAGCCTCCTCCAGTGCAGATGATAGGATCTCAGCTTTAGACCTTAAATGGTCCGACCGATTCAACAGGTTAGAGGCGTTGTTAATGGCTAAATCACTGGAACCGTCCTTTTCTGCTGATGTTAGGGTTACCCCTAAACACTCTCCTCCAGCCAATGTGTCTAAGGACTCAGAACCATTCTTTCAGCCTACTAACCTACTTGGAGTTTCATCTCAGTGCACTGGCCCAGACACTGTTGCTGCATTGCAGCCGTCGGCCGGCAAGCTACCTACTGACAAGAACTCTCAGACCTCATCTACGCGCACTGGCCCAGACGTTATTGCTTCCAAGCAAAAGTCGGCCGGTAAGCAAAAGGTGGAGACTCTGCCTGCACAGACTGCATCAGGGCGCACTGGTCCAGACGTCGCTTCTAGTAAGCACAAGTCGACCGGCAAGCCACATTCAGATTCTCACAGAACAGCTTCATCGTCGGCCCAGAAAACCAGCAAGGTTTTATCAGACCGACCAGGCTCTGACCGACCTTCCTCTGCAAGCCACACTGGTTCAGAGTCACCGACCCTTCACAAATCTTCCGGTAGGGACAGCATCTCCAGCATGGATTCAGATGTAGAGAGTACCGGTAACTTGTCTGATGTTCCACCCTTAGAAATCTTTGTAGACGAAGGGGAGCTCTCTGATGATCAGGAGCTAACAGAACAAGATACCCCGACTTCAGAGGAGCAGACGTATCGTGAGACTATGCGGGGCATACGTGCATTTATGGGGTGGTCGCATGTACCAGAGATAGACAGCTCTAATCCATCAGATGACAACCCTTTCGCCGGTCCCAAGGCCCCGGCCCCCAGTAAGATTGCTGTTCACATGCCAACAGAGGAGTGGCTCTGCAAAAAATTAAGTAAACTTAACATTACCTTAATGGAGGGATACCCCTCACGCACTGCAGAGGCCGGTAGTCTTCCTATGGACCACTTTTTGAGACCCCCGCGCTCTCAAGCAAAATGGTATGGCCTATACGCCGAACAACAGACTGACCAAACCAAAGTTACTTCATGGAATACAGGACACTCCAAGTTAAATAGTAGCTTTGGAAGGATAGCTCGTAAGGCGGCCTTAGCTTCTACACCTCCTGCTTCGCGCAGAATATCCCAGGATTCCTTAAGACGTTGGGAAAGAACTGCCAGAGAGGCTTCTGTCGTCTGTAATCAGGCCGCAAGTTTCAATCGGTGCCTATTCAAGGTACAGGCCGACATGCAATCTCAGATCAAAACGATCCGCAGTGAAGGCAAGGGTAAGGGCTCATCCAAAGTGTCAGAGGCTACCGACGAGTTGCAATTTTTGATGGACTTTAATGCAAACATCTCCCACGCCACAGCAAAGGCGATGGAACATTTGACTGAATTTGTGTTTTTCACTATGGGTAATCTTACCCTGGCAAGGAGAGATGCTTACCTCAACCACTTAAAAAATGGGATTAAGCCGGATACATTTGCTGCCCTGAGGACTGGGCCTCTTCACATTCCAACTCTGTTCCCGGAGTCAGCTATCAAACGGGCTGAAGAAGAGATCGCCCACTTTGATAGTAAGAACCAACCGGCTGCATCATCTTCACGGGCTAAGGCACGTTTCCATCCATATGAAAGGCAGGAACGTAAACAGGAAGGTCGGTCAGAGTTCAAACAGGAAAGGCCGGCATGGAAAAACATCGGCAAAAGACAGTTCAGGAAACCCAAGGGCAGGAATTCAAACTTCTCTTCACATTCTGCCAAGGGCCAGCAGCCGTATAAATGACAATCACTGTTACAACAGGCCACAAGGACGGCTGCTGGCCGGGAGCATCCTCACGGAACATTTAATGAACTTTTCAAATTTAGATGTAAACTTGCATGTTGTCACACCTGTTCCTTCTGCACCCGGGCATTCGGAAAACAAAGGAGTAAGTCCCGGCGTGTCAGATTGTCAGTTAACAAAGAGTTCATTAAAATATGTGAAAGGTGTTTCTTGTGTCACTCAATTACCTTGTGTCAATCCTGTCAAAAGTGTCAGAAATGTTGTGCCCAATCCTCCTGTCGGAGCCAGGCTCCAGAAATTTGGCAAACTTGGTTACATCTAGGTGCCGGTCCAAAAGTGGTTCAAATCCTAAGGGAGGGCTACACCCTACCCTTCCAAAACCGGCCAAAACTAGCAAGACTTCCCACAGTCGTAAGCTGCTATGTCAATCCTCTCAGGAACAGCTACCTGTTAGAGGCATTACATCAGCTTATGGACAAAAATGCCATAGAACTGGTAAAACACAAAACATCCCTGAGCTTTTTCAACCGACTCTTCCTAGTCCCCAAACCGGACAACAAGTGGCGGCCCATACTGGACCTCAGCAATCTGAACCAATTTCTCAAGGTCGAGAAATTCAAAATGGAAACTCCGGAAACTATCCGGACCTCCCTCCAACAAGGGGAGTGGGTGACCTCAATAGATTTCAGGGATGCCTACTTCCATATACCAATACAAGAGCAATCCAGGAAATACCTGAGATTTCATGTCCAGGGGCAAACATATCAATTCAAAGCACTGCCTTTCGGTCTGTCAACAGCCCCCCTGGAGTTCACGGTTGTAGCAAAGGAGGTAAAACTAATGGCCATACGCATGGGTATAAGAATCCACCAGTACCTAGACGACTGGTTGGTCAGAGCCACATCCCACCAGGTCTGTTATCAACATACTCAGGATCTGGTAGCTTTATGTCAAAGTCTAGGCTGGTTGGTGAACCTGGACAAGTCGGAACTGGAACCGAAACAAGTCTTCGACTTCGTCGGTTATCAATTCGACCTCAGGACCGGTCGGGTCCGACCGACACCGGACCGGTGGCAAAACCTTCAGGAGAAGATTTCAGAGATTTTGTCACTACCGGCCTGTCCGGTCCGGCAATTCATGTCCCTGATAGGCCTGCTAACGGCCACAGAAAAACAGGTTCATCTAGGCCGACTACATATGAGACCCATACAATGGCATCTCAAAAACAATTGGAGAATACCGGAGTCTCTAGAGAAGATCATTCCTCTACCCAGGTCTCTGCACCCCCATTTACAGTGGTGGATGACAGAAAAGAACGTGCTACTAGGCCAACCATTACACCCTCTAAAACATGCTCTGCAGATCTTTACAGACGCATCAAAAGAAGGGTGGGGCGCTCACTTAAACGAACGCATGGCAAGAGGTTCTTGGTCAGTACCCGAAAGCAAACTTCACATAAACTATCTGGAACTCAAAGCAGTTTTTCTGGCCTTAAAAGAGTTCCAAGATCTCTGCACAGACAACATAGTTCTGATAGCAACAGACAATACAACCGTAGTGGCCTACATAAACAAGGAAGGAGGCATGAGGTCGGGTCAATTATGTGCCCTACTTTGGAGAATCTTGACTGGTGCTCCCAACGTCAAGTGACTCTAAAAGCCCGACATATTCCAGGCCGGTTAAACGTAATAGCGGACAAGCTGTCCAGACTGGGTCAGACCATCCAGACAGAGTGGTCCCTCCTTCCGGAAGTTTTTCACAGGCTGTGCAACAAATGGCACCGGCCTCAGGTAGACCTCTTTGCGACGAGGTTCAACCACAAACTACCTCAATTTGTATCACCAGTGCCGGACAAGCAGGCCATAGCGGTAGATGCACTCACTCTGCCTTGGGAGGATCTGGATGCTTATGCCTTTCCACCAACTGCCATTTTGGGCAAAGTAGTAGAGAAACTACAGGATTCTCCCTGCAGAAGACTCATTTTGATTGCTCCGGGGTGGCCCAACATGCCTTGGTTTTGGGACCTGGTGATCATGTCCAGTCAAGTCCCGCTCAGTCTACCCAATCTGCCCAACCTGTTGACTCAACCCTTCAATCAGATCCCTCACAGAAATCTGGTAAATTTGAACCTCCATGCATGGCTCCTAGAGCCTCAACAATCAAAGAACAGGGTTTCTCTGCGGCAGTGGCAGCAAGAATTGAGGCTCCTCAAAGAAGATCTACCAGATCAATCTATGAGGCAAAGTGGGCCGTTTTTACAAAGTGGTGCGTCACTAATAAGGTGGACTTCAGGTCACCACCTGTGACTGCAATAGCGAACTTCTTGTTGTACCTTTTTGAGGACAAGAAATTACAACCTAACACCATTGATGGATACAGATCTGCCATTGCTGATAAACTGGGTAGCGCCATAGTGAATGTCAGCAAGGATAATCTCACTCGTCTCCTTGACAGCTTCCACAGGGATAGACCCAAAGGGCGGAGAGGTATACCTTCCTGGAACCTCTCTCTGGTACTTCACCAACTGACAAAAGCTCCCTTTGAACCCCTGAAGGAGGCATCCCTGAAGCACTTGACCTTCAAAACTGTCTTCCTCTTGGCCCTAGGCTCGGGCAAAAGAAGGAGTGAGATCCATGCATGGCAGCACAAAAACATTAGACACCAGTCTGACTGGTCTAAGGTGTCACTGTATCCATCCCCCAGCTTTCTCTCGAAGAACCAGCTGGCTAGAGAGGGCCCAGAGAGTATAGCCCCAGTGGTCATACCAGCCCTGGCTCCTACTCTGGATAGATCCCTCAAGGCTGATAAGTCCCTCTGCCCAGTTAGAGCCCTACGCTACTATTTGGACAGGACTTCAGACCTTAGACAGAACAAGGAGTTAGTTTTTGTCTCCTTCAAGAAAAGCTTCGACAAAGACATCTCCCCTGCCACTATCTCCTCATGGATCAAGCAGGCTGTGATCCTATGCTATGAACTCTCTGATCATCAAGCCCACACCCTACATCAAGTTAAAGCTCATGATGTCAGGGCCTTTGCTGCCTCTAAGGCCTTCCAGTCGGGAGTTTCCTTAGAGCAGATTCTAGCAGCCTGCCACTGGAAATCACATAATACCTTCACACAATTTTATCTGAAGGACCTGGCCTGGGCTGATTCAGAGCTCTTCCATTTGGGGCCGATGGTGGCTGCTCAACAGATCCACCAACAATCCAAGGGCTAGAGGAGATTTTTAGATATGTAAATAGTGTACATACAGTGTATATACAAATAAAAAAAAAAAAAAAAAAAAATATCTGGCTGTACTTCCTCAGGGAGGCTTCAATGTTTATGGGACTGAACTCATCCCTCTCTTCCCCTACCTCAGAGCAGGTATATTAAACAAAAAAGGGGGGTGGGGGGGAAGGTCGACTCTGACGGTCTGTCTCCGGATAACCGGATGATGATATTCGACCATAGCCTTAAGGGTCAGCGACTTCAAGGTCCACCCAGGCTGAGAAACAACTGGCCATCAATCTTAACATGAGTTCAAAAGAAGTTCTTAAGTCCCTAGTAACTTACCCGCCGACCAAGCGGTAGTTATTCAGCTATTGTCCATTGGATAGG
Organism: Sabellastarte sp. h YS-2021; assembly: GCA_964017235.1. Lineage (NCBI taxonomy): Eukaryota > Metazoa > Annelida > Polychaeta > Sabellida > Sabellidae > Sabellastarte > Sabellastarte sp. h YS-2021. Next base: position 149,160,230 of record OZ024928.1, read on the forward strand.
ATGTATTAACGCAATAAAATTGCAAATTTAATAAGTAAATTAAATTTTTATAAGTTAATACCCTATCCAATGGACACACAAGACCCTCCCACCGACCCCGCTATCAGCTTACTAGGGGTCTAATAGATCTAGACAACGAAAAAGATGCCATGACGTCACTCTGTCTAGACAGGAAGGAAGTACGACACGCCACCTGGCGAGTGCACTAGTACTAGGGACCGGTCTGCCGGTGGAGACACAGGACGTCTTTTTCTGACGTTTGGCGGGCCGGTCTGCGCCGACCGGATAAGCTATTGTCCATTGGATAGGGTATTAACTTATAAAAATTTAATTTACTTATTAAATTTGCAAATTTATCCGTGTAAACGCCCCGGGGGCGATGCGTCAAAGGGGGGGGGGGGGGGCTACTATTACAGATAAAAAAAATCAACTCTCGAGTCCAGTGGCAGTGGGCAATAATGGACACTTACAGCCTTGATCTCGCTTACCAGCATGTATAATGGCGGGAGAGCTTAAAAAATTAGAAACCCACCTTAAATCTGAAGAAATTATAAACTCTTATCTCGTTTTTTAAAGATTTTAATGCGTCTGTGATCAATATTGCCATGTTTTGTTGTGATTTTCTTTATATCTCGTAAGCGGTATTCGATTGGGGAAGTACTAAAACGCATCTTTTTTCGGAATCCCGAAATCGCAAGGCTTGTGGCTGTTGAGACTGGGATGTAAAACCCCGAAAAATATGAACTTTGCAAAGGGTGAGAAGGGGGGGGGGAGCTTTTATATGGAAAAATATAGTAGGTTTTATTATAACCGGGGATAATAAATATTAACTAGTACACGGCATTGGTATTTAAACCAGGACACAATGTATAATGACATGGAGCTTTGACAAGAAATAATAAATTATCTGATGGTGAAACATGTGGCTTTAAATGAGGAAACATAACATGACAAAAAAAAATGTTTGTACACCACACAATGGCCATGGAAGAACAGAATATAGTAAGAATATATATTGCAGCAATAGGTCAGAATTTTGTAAGCAAAGGCATTAATCAGTACAGACTAGAATGTAGGAGCTGTGCACTTTAACCTGTTTAATAGAGGCTATTGACAGCAACAGAAAATAAACTGACATAATAAGTAATCTGAATGACTGAATCTTGCCTTCTTTTACACAAACATTTCCTGAATGTTGTTTTGTGAAAGCTGAGGGAGCTGCCAAACAAACAGGATCTACATGGTTAGGAAAACTAGCCTGATATTAATTTTGGCCTAGTTATTTCCAAAACAAAATGTACAAAGGCCTTATATCTCCCTTAGATCTCCATTATTACTGATCTTAAGATGGGAGATAACCACTGTGGCAGTAGTCTTATTATTTTTTAAACATCAAAATCTTCCAGTTATATATCTGTGTAATCTGATGGGAGCAAATGATTTACAATGTGCTATCAGTCAAAATTTAACTCCCGGTTAGTTTAAAATGTAAAATTGATAACCTGAACTGTAGATGCAGGTTATAAATGATGATTTTTTTTTTTTTCACTATTGATAATTGCATCTTTCAGGGTCGGTATTCTGACTTCCCTGAATATTATGGCTTTCACAAAAATCATACACTTACATAGGCTTCTGAGTTCTGACAAACATATGACTGTCATTATTACCCGAAATTTAAATTACTATAGAAGTAATTTACTGCCTTTTTGTTTTCTTGAGTAAAAAATTGCTGGCTCCTGCAGCTGGCTTCGGCTCAGTGATGTGGTGGTTAACACACTTACCCCCATCTTTAAGGTTGGCGGTTCAGCTCCCAGACCCAACTCAATGTGTGAAAGTTGGTAGTTGCTTACCCATGCCTGGCAGTTTATAGTGCACAATCTTGACCAGTTCGTAGAGTGGTTTCCTCTGCTCTTTAAAACTATACATCATGATATTACCTATAAAATGTGTTGAAAGCAATGTGAAACCAAATTAAATCAAATCCTGCAGCTTTAGACTTTGCCAAGTTGAAGCCACAGGTTGTTTCAGGCTTTTGCTGTTTTTATTTCTGTTGAGTTTGCTTATTCAGATTTGTCTTCATGCAGAGACTTGCAAACACAGACAGACAAATGAATGCACACAAAACATATCCTCCTTGGATGAGATAATAAAGAGCCAGGCATGTCAAAGTGTGATTATAAATCTCCAGATGCTGTGTAATTTTTATCCCTAAATTGTCACTGTTATAACTTATAAGTAGAATCAAAGTTTTATATTGTTAATTACCATGCCTATTCTTTGGCTGTGTCATTTTGGAACAAGGATTGTTGTTTCTGGCTTTTTTTTTGTCAGTTCAGAGACTAAGTGCCAACAAAAGTCATATTTGTTTTACTATTTTCTTTTTAGGGTACATGGAAAAAGTCCACAGAGCAGGCAACCGCATGGTGTTTGCACACATCATTGAGCTTCCAGAACCCAAACTGAATGAAGCAAGTATGTGTACTCCTTACATTGGTATCTTTGAGACATGTAGTGCTGCTTTTTAACACAAACCCCTTTGTGTTTATCAAAAAAATGAAGATAGTTGGTAGGGATTTAATACAAGGTTACAAACTGCATTGTTTTTTTATCTTTATCCCAAACCAATAAACCAAAAGGTCATTTTCTTTTTCATAGCCAATTTTTTCTGCAATATGAGAAAGTAGGATAACAATGCCTGTTTAGTTAATAATACATAACACTGACCCAGTTTTATCTGCAACCAGTAAAGTAGGGGTTTAAAGTACAAATTTAATGGCTATATGAAACAATTACTTGGCTTTGTGTATCAGTATTCAAATATTATTTCATTCCATAAAATATATCATGTGACAGGTACATATTTATAATTTATTGCCAAAGCAATGCCAATGCTCAGAAAGTATGTCAAATTATTGTAGGTTTGAAACCAGATTGCATTTAAAGCAAATGGATTTTGTTAAGCATCTCAAAATAAGTCTCCCAAAGTAAAAATAATGAGGATTTAATTTTTAAATAGTTATTAATTAAAACAAGATTTAAAAAATATTGCTTTGTCAACTATTGAGATTTATGTAGGAATTCAGATCTCCAAAGTCCATACTGTAATTAAGAAGCCATAATATCAGTGTTGAAGTATTGAGATATTAGCCCTTCCCAGGCAAAAAGTTGTGATATTTTTTGTTGTTCGATAATGTAATTTTAATAATTATATCCCCAGACGAAAGTCGGGGTATATTGGATTCAGGTCCGTCGCGCCGCCGCCGCCGTAGAAATTTCCTTGTGGACGCGATAACTCAAAAACAAATTAATATTTTTTTTTCAAACTTGGTACACATGTTAAGGGTGCCCAAAGGAAGATCCCTATTTTAAGGTGACCTTAAACTCCCAGTAAAAAAGAACTTATGGCCACCTTAAGGTCAGAAATTGGACTTTTGGCCACTTAGAACCCTGTAGGTCACAAAGTATGATGCTCAGCTGGCTGAAATTTTACCTGACACCACATTAATATGTTCTTAGTACATGTGCCGAAAATAATACCTTTAAGTTGAGGAGAAAATTGTGTTTGAGGCCCATAAATACCCCCACTTAGGGATTTTTTGCTATACTTTTCACATATTGTTGCCCTATAATTTGGAAGTGATAATTCTGATGAGTCTCAAACTGCGCTAGGTATAACTTTGATATGTAATCCTTGTCTGTAGAAAATTTTAGGGCTGTAGGTTTACCCAAAGGGATCGACTTAAGGTCTCAAAAGTGCCCACAGAGACCCAATTTATGCACTTTTTGCCACTTTCAAGCACTGTAGCTTTCAAACTATGTCTCTCATCTAAGTTAAATATCATCTGGGAATATATCTATGTGTTTTCTTATATGTGCTCCAACATTTAGGCCTTTAATAGACAGTTAACCTGTGTATCAGGACCATAAACACCCACCCGAGTGACCCTTATAAGACATTTTTCACATCTTTTTCCCTGTAACTTGGAAATGGTAAGTCTGAGAAGTTTCAAACTGTATTAGATATATATTCTGTGTGTAATCTTAGTATGTAACAGATTTTAAGTCTGAAGCTTTAATTTTGAAGGTCAAATTGAGGTCTCTAAAAGGCTCCCAAAGACCCAATATTTGGACTTTTTGCTACTTTTAAGCCCTGTGACTGTCAAACTATGTGACTGATAGAGCTCAAATCCTATCTGAGAAGATATTAGTATGTTATTTTTATATGTGCCAAAAATTAAGGCTTTAAGAAGACATTTAACCTGTGTATGAGGACCATAAATCCCCACCCGAGTGACCATTTTTAGACATTTTTCACATATTTTTCCCTGTAACTTGGAAATGGTAAGTCTAAGAAGTTTCAAACTGTATTAGATGCATATTCTATGTGTAATCTTAGTATGTGACAAATTTTAAGTCTGAAGCTTTAATTTGAAGGCCACATTTAGGTCTCTAGAAGGCCCCATAAAGACCCAGTATTTGGACTTTTTGCCAATTTTAAGGCCTGTGACTGTTAAACTATGTGACTGATAGAGCTGAAATCTCATCTGGGAATACATTATTATGTTCTTTTTACATGTGCCAAAAATCAAGGCTTCAAGTAGACATTTAACCTGTGTATGAGGACCTTAAACACCCACCTGAGTGACCCTTTTAAGACATTTTTCACATATTTTGCTCTGTAACTTGGAAATGGTAAGTCTGAGAAGTTTCAAACTTTATTAGATACATATTCTATGTGTAATCTTAGTATGTAACAAATTTTAAGTCTGAAGCTTTAATTTGAAAGCCACATCGAGATCTCTAAAAGGCCCACAGAGACCCAATATTTGGACTTTTTACCACCTTTAAGCCCTGTGACTGTTAAACTATGTGATTGATGGAGCTGAAATCCCATCTGGGAATGCATTATTATGTCCTTTTTACATATGCAGAAAATCAAGGTTTTTAGTAGACATTTAACCTGTGTATGAGGGCCATAGACACTCGCCCAAGTGCCTTTTTTGACATTTTTTCCGTATTTTGCCCTGTTATTTGGAAATGCTTAGTGTGACAAGTCTTAAACTGTATTATATATAATTTTTGTTTGTTATGTATGTCCCCCAAAAAGTTTCAGATCTGTAGTTTAATTGCTAAGGTCTCTTTAACAATTGTAAAATGCCCACAGAAACCCAATTTATGGACATTATGCCACTTTAAAGCCCAGTAACTGTCAAACTATGTGGGTTATAGAGCTGAAATCTTTGAATTTTTAAAAGGAAATGCCTGTCTATTTAAATTTTGAATATTAATAATGTTATGGCTATCTTAGTCTTTTAAGAACTTATTTTTGTGTGTTATACCTCTGCTTGCTGAGTTTTTAACTTTTTAAAATGAAACTGGTTAAACATATTCAAGTAGACAAAATGGACACTTTAAGTGAGCTTTAAGTCCCAATATTAATGAAATTATATCCTTATGTAGTAAAACTAGGGGATTTTTAACCCTCAACTAGCCCAGTTTTATTCAGCTCCTACAGTTATGAACTCATTTCAGTTGATAAATACTTAAAATTCTCAATTCTTTTTGTATTTGAGTACCCCTTTTATATAGATTGTTTACCATTTATGCTGTAGCACTCCATCTCTTTGTAGTCCCAACCCACATCCCCCACCCGGATTCCCCCCACCCACCTCTGGGACCTCCAGCTATATTGAGTGACACTAAATAAACAAAGGTATTTAATGATATCAGATGAGAAACAAAGAACTCAATGGGGTTGCAGATCTTGTGTAATAGTGAGAGAGGTGTGGAGAAGGGGAGAGGGGTGGGGGTGGGAGGTGGTGGGCTTCATTACATATAACACAAAGGGGAGTCAGAACTGAGATTGTGTCCCATATTTAGGTTGCATATATATGGACCACATATATAGGTATAGAGGAAATGAATAACTGAAAACAATTTGCAAATTCTAAAAATAATATAATAAAATAATAATATAAATAATTTTTTTTTAAATAATATTTTATTTGTGAACAAATATAGAAACAGATATGCGCTTTTGGGATTATGAATTTTAGAATGGACATTGAATCATCAATCATTTAAATACTTTGAAGGAAGATTGAAAAGTATGATGAGTTGAGTTAAAAATAATATTTTATTTGTCAACAAATATAGAAACAGATATGCTCTTTTGGGATTATTATTTTAGAATGGACATTCAATCATCAATCATTTAAATACTTTGAAAATAGGTATAGAGTTATCATTGCAGGAAGATTGAAAATATAATTTGAGTTATGTATTCGGCGTCTGGGGATACACCATCTTCCTTGGGAAGATATAAACAGAGTAGATTGATGTGCTGAAGTTCATATAATAATGGGTAATTATGTTTTAAAAAATTCCCGATCAAAACCTGTGGCGTGAGTGATGACCTGTCTGGGGATATGTTGGCGCCGAGTTGGCCCAATCTAGTTTCTTTTGTGATGTCATTGCTTTGAGAATGTGCATAGTTTAAGTGATATCAGAACTAAAACCTCCACATTCTTTTTGTGTGTGTATTACTCAGGAACCTTCCCTGGTTGTCGTATGTTGTTGGGGGTAGGGGTTGGGAGGCTGGGTTACTGTAGCATATTTGAGCATGTTCAAATGCAAAGATTAAGGATTCCCTCAAAGTTTTCATCCTTTCCATATTTGTGTGAGATGAATGGTTATATATAAAGGGATTTTGTAACCCGAGACTTGTGAATATGGGTTGAATGCTTTCTCTTGACATACATTTCCAACTTTAGTTGTATGGATTAAGAACAAATACAGTAGAACCTCTATTATCCGAACCTCTTGGGAGAGTAAAAATTAGGTCTGATAATAGAAAGGTTGGACAATAGGAAGGCTAAAATAATAGACTTGGGAGAGTGGGTTTGAGGTTGGATAATTGAAAATTCAGATGACAGAGGGTCGGATAATAGAGGTTCACACCTCTGACAGTTAAAACACCTAATTCAAGCTCCTTTTAGCCATTTTAGGCCACTTTAGGGTGGGATGTGTTTGGGACATCTAAAGCCTATTTTGGACGTAAAACTAGGTTTTAACCACCCAAAAAGGCCAAATTAATCAAAAATAAATAGGAAGCTGGGGTCCAGTTGTTAAACAATAAAGTGGTGAGAATAAAAATCAAAGCTGTTACTCTTCATAACACTCTCTCAGTAGTATACCCAACAGTATGATTACACAAGGTCCCAATAGTTGTGTAAGATCGGGATTTCATGAAGCCATTAATAAGATAATTTCCTTGTTATCAATAAAAGTCTTTTGTTCTGTAGTGACAGATATATGACATTTATAGAAAAAGTTAAAAGAAAATACCATTCCTATTCAAAACCTGACAACTGTGACTTGAAACTGATTAATGTTCATACATGTGTGTGTGAAAAAAAATGGCAATAGGATCGCCCATTAATATTTTTACATTATGAATAATGCCTAGCTGTCATTTCACTGGTTTATTAAAGTGACCCCACCAGGTTTGGCAGGTTATCATCCATCTATTACAAAAACTGCTCCAGCGGCTTTAAAATCTCTTCTCGTGCATAACCCATTTACTCAGCCATACACACAAACACAACCCATTAACCTGGTCCTTATCTTTTGTCCCTCAGAAATACAATAGCCACCCTTATAGCTTCCGAGCTATTTGCAATATACAAAAATATTTTAAGGTTGCAAACATCCAAGATGACCCCCAGAATTTTTTTTAAAATTTTAGACATTGATTTCCACAAGTGTTGAGTACTCTGTAGGACATTGTTGTTTCATGCAGTTGGGGTTTTGTTTTCACCCATGATGTGGGGATAGGAGGGCGGTCGGTCAGGCGGGTGAGCGGCGGGAAAAAGTTTGTCTGGGCTGTATCTCAGAAACCGCAAGGTGTAGGAAGTTGATACTTGGTATGGACATTGGTTAGGGGGTGTAGGTGTGCAACGTCATGGTGTGACCCTGATTTGACCTTTGAACTTGCTGCAGTGACCTTGACCTATAAAATCTTGTTCGGGCTATATCTTGGCAACCGTAAGGTGTGGGAAGTTGATATTTGGTAGGGACATTGGTTTGGGGTTGTAGTTGTGTGACGTCGTGATGTGACCTTGATTTGACCTTTGACCTTGTCATAGTGACCATGTGTTTTAAGATCTTGTCTGGGCTATTTATTGGATTCCATAAGGTGTACAAGGTTCATACTTGGTAGTGACATTGGTTAGGGGGTGTAGGTGTGCATCTTTGTGTGACCTTTAACTATGGCTCTGCCAAAGTGTGTTCATCTGCCATATTTGGGACATCTTTCTCTTATGACAAAGATATATGGATTGCTGCAACTGATTATTTTATGCACTTTGACGTAATTGTGCTATTTCCATTGACAGCTATTCTCCAATTAATAATTTTTACAGCTTCATAATTTTTAATTTACTGATTGATTACTGTCATCTTGCTATTAGATTGTCTTGTTTCAATACTTTATCTTTACATATATTTTCTTTCTGTTAGATGTTTATTTTCTCTACTTAAACATTATTTGGAGCTTTATATAACTGACACTGATCTGAAAGTATCCAGATCTTTGTACTTTTTCACTACTTCTATATCTCATCGTGTTGAAAACTATTTAACCAGGCTGTGGGGTACGGGCATCTCTGATGCTATTTTAAGATAGATATTTGCATTATTTGATAATTGCTTTGTTTAAGATACTTGCCATTATAAAACATAAAGTAAAGTTGCAAAAAATCCAATATACAGTGCATAAAAAATAATAACTACAGGACAAAGTACAAATAAAAATTATAGGATTATACTATGCACTCACACAAAGGACTATGACAGTTTAATATACAAGATTAAAAGTAAAATATTTCTGGTTCATGTTATTCACTTTGAAGTTTGAATTACTTATTTTTCCTTTAAAGGGCTGACAAATTAATGAAATTTGAGAAACATTCTTTAACATCCCACTTACAAAGATTTTAATTACAGTTAATGATTTTGTTTATAAGAAATAAGAAAGAGTAAATATGTCTTCCCACTGAGTGGAGTTTGTGGTGTAGTCATCTTTTTATGAATTTGTTATATATTTGGTCTGAACTAGTTCCCTAAATGATATCCATTTACCACTGACTTTAACGTTTATTTCATCTAGGCCATGTTCTTCTTCAGATAATTAAGCGTCCCGCAAGGGACGCTTCTTTGTGTATGGGAGAGCTTCCGGCTCCGCCGGCTCCTGCGGCTCCGCATTTTGTTTTCTTTATAACTCTGTAACCGTTAGGCGGATTCTTTTCAAATTTGGCAGGTTTAGGCAGTAGCCCTGGGGAATTTTTTTGAATATGCTGCAGTGACATTTCAACCAATCAGAGAGGTCACATGACCAAAAATGTCTTTTTTCGATGGGGAAGCTTGTCCGGATGATAACTTGAAAGGAATTTTATCAATTCACCTGAAACGTGGCAAATACATTCATTCTATTAAAATCTGGAAATCATTAGATTTTGGCATTGATTGGTCAAGAAATGGCCGAGTAATTAATGATTAATTAATCATTACGAATTTTCCAAATAAGGAAAACACAAAAATGCTTATATCTCGAAAACCGTGCTAGATAGAGCGATTTCGACGAAATTTTTGACCCGCAGGGTATCTCTGCGGAGTAGTTTTCCCAATTTTCAAAAAATTTTTGTCTCGCCCAAAATGGCGGCCATTTTGAATTTTCGAAATTTTCGCAAAAATTGCAAAACACAAAAATGCTTATATCTCAAAAACCGTGCTAGATAGAGTAATTTCGACAAAATTTTTCACCCGCAGGATATCTCTGCGGAGTACTTTTCCCAATTTTCAAAAAATTTTTGTCTCGCCAAAAACGGCGGCCATTTTGAATTTTCGAAATTTTCGCAAAAATTGCAAAACACAAAAATGCTTATATCTCGAAAACCCTGCTAGATAGAGCGATTTCGACAAAATTTTTGACCCACAGGGTATATCTGCAGAGTAGCCATGCCAATTTTCAAAAAAATTTTGTCTCGCCAAAAATGGCGGCCATTTTGAATTTTCGAATTTTTCGCAAAAATTGCAAAACACAAAAATGCTTATATCTCGAAAACCCTGCTAGATAGAGCGATTTCGACAAAATTTTTGACCCACAGGGTATATCTGCAGAGTAGCCATGCCAATTTTCAAAAAAATTTTGTCTCGCCAAAAATGGCGGCCATTTTGAATTTTCGAATTTTTCGCAAAAATTGCAAAACATAAAAATGCTTATATCTCAAAAACCCTGCTAGATAGAGCGATTTCGACGAAATTTTTGACCCACAGGGTATATCTGCAGAGTAGCCATGCCAATTTTCAAAAAAATTTTGTCTCGCCAAAAATGACGGCCATTTTGAATTTTCGAATTTTTCGCAAAAATTGCAAAACATGAAAATGCTTATATCTCAAAAACCCTGCTAGATAGAGCGATTTCGACGAAATTTTTGACCCGCAGGGTATCTCTGCAGAGTAGCCATGCCAATTTTCAAAAAAATTTTGTCTCGCCAAAAATGGCGGCCATTTTGAATTTTCGAATTTTTCGCAAAAATTGCAAAACATAAAAATGCTTATATCTCGAAAACCCTGCTAGATAGAGCGATTTCGACGAAATTTTTGACCCACAGGGTATATCTGCAGAGTAGCCATGCCAATTTTCAAAAAAATTTTGTCTCGCCAAAAATGGCGGCCATTTTGAATTTTCGAATTTTTCGCAAAAATTGCAAAACATAAAAATGCTTATATCTCAAAAACCCTGCTAGATAGAGCGATTTCGACGAAATTTTTGACCCGCAGGGTATCTCTGCAGAGTAGCCATGCCAATTTTCAAACAAAAAATTTCTCGCAAAAAATGGCGGCCATTTTGAATTTTCGAATTTTTGCGCAGAAATTGCAAAACACAAAAATGCTTATATTTCGAAAACCGTGCTACATAGAGCGATTTCGACGAAATTTTTTATCTTCAGGGTATCTCTGCAGAGCAGCTATCCCAAAGAGCTTTCACTTGGTGAAGTTTCAGACCCATAGCTAATTGCTCACCTACTCAAAAAGAGTAAATGCGAATTACCTCTAAAAGTATTGCGGATACCCAATTTTTATCAAATAACTCATTCATCTACTTGTGGGAGAGCTTTCACATGGTGAAGTTTCAGACCCATAGCTAATTACTCACCTACTCAAAATGAGTAAATGCGAATTATCTCTAAAAGTATTGCAGATAGCCAATTTTTCTCAAATAACTCATTCACCTACTTTTGGGAGAGCTTTCACTTGGTGAAGTTTCAGACCCATAGCTAATTACTCACCTACTCAAAATGAGTAAATGCGAATTATCTCTAAAAGTATTGCAGATAGCCAATTTTTCTCAAATAACTCATTCACCTACTTTTGGGAGAGCTTTCACTTGGTGAAGTTTCAGACCCATAGCTAATTACTCACCTACTCAAAATGAGTAAATGCGAATTATCTCATAAAGTATTGCAGATAGCCAATTTTTGTCAAATTAATCATTCACCTACTTTTGGGAGAGCTTTCACTTGAAGTTTCAGACCCATAGCTAATTACTCACCTACTCAAAATGAGTAAATGCGAATTATCTCTAAAAGTATTGCAGATAGCCAATTTTTCTCAAATAACTCATTCACCTACTTTTGGGAGAGCTTTCACTCTGTGAAGTTTCAGACCCATAGCTAATTACTCACCTACTCAAAATGAGTAAATGCGAATTATCTCTAAAAGTATTGCAGATAGCCAATTTTTCTCAAATAACTCATTCACCTACTTTTGGGAGAGCTTTCACTTCGTGAAGTTTCAGACCCATAGCTAATTACTCACCTACTCAAAATGAGTAAATGCGAATTATCTCTAAAAGTATTGCAGATAGCCAATTTTTCTCAAATAACTCATTCACCTACTTTTGGGAGAGCTTTCACTTGGTGAAGTTTCAGACCCATAGCTAATTACTCACCTACTCAAAATGAGTAAATGCGAATTATCTCATAAAGTATTGCAGATAGCCAATTTTTGTCAAATTAATCATTCACCTACTTTTGGGAGAGCTTTCACTTGGTGAAGTTTCAGACCCATAGCTAATTACTCACCTACTCAAAATGAGTAAATGCGAATTATCTCTAAAAGTATTGCAGATAGCCAATTTTTCTCAAATAACTCATTCACCTACTTTTGGGAGAGCTTTCACTCTATGAAGTTTCAGACCCATAGCTAATTACTCACCTACTCAAAATGAGTAAATGCGAATTATCTCATAAAGTATTGCAGATAGCCAATTTTTGTCAAATAACTCATTCACCTACTTTTGGGAGAGCTTTCACTTGGTGAAGTTTCAGACCCATAGCTAATTACTCACCTACTCAAAATGAGTAAATGCGAATTATCTCTAAAAGTATTGCAGATAGCCAATTTTTCTCAAATTAATCGTTCACCTACTTTTGGGAGAGCTTTCACTTGGTGAAGTTTCAGACCCATAGCTAATTACTCGTCTACTCAAAATGAGTAAATGCGAATTATCTCTCAAAGTATTGCAGATAGCCAAATTTTCTCAAATAACTCATTCACCTACTTTTGGGAGAGCTTTCACTTGGTGAAGTTTCAGACCCATAGCTAATTACTCACCTACTCAAAATGAGTAAATGCGAATTATCTCTAAAAGTATTGCAGATAGCCAATTTTTCTCAAATAACTCATTCACCTACTTTTGGCAGAGCTTTCACTTGGTGAAGTTTCAGACCCATAGCTAATTATTCACCTACTCAAAATGAGTAAATGTGAATTATCTCTAAAAGTATTGCAGATAGCCAATTTTTCTGAAATAACTCATTCACCTACTTTTGGGAGAGCTTTCACTCTGAGAAGTTTCAGACCCATAGCTATTTATTCACCTACTCAAAATGAGTAAATGCTAATTATCTGTAAAAGTATTGCGGATACCCAATTTTTATCAAATACTCATTCATCTACTTGTGGGAGAGCTTTCACATGGTGAAGTTTCAGACCCATAGCTAATTACTCACCTACTCAAAATGAGTAAATGCGAATTATCTCTAAAAGTATTGCAGATAGCCAATTTTTCTCAAATAACTCATTCACCTACTTTTGGGAGAGCTTTCACTTGGTGAAGTTTCAGGCCCATAGATAATTATTCACCTACTCAAAATGAGTAAATGTGAATTATCTCTTAATAGTATTGCAGATAGCCAATTTTTCTCAAATAACTCATTCACCTACTTTTGGAAGACCTTTCACACACGAAAATGAAAAATTGTGAATATCTCGGAAAAGCTATTTCTTCTGCTTTAATGCTCGGCGGGAGATACACACCACGGCAGTGGTCTTGACAAAAATGTTTGTCTCCCCAAAAATGGTGGCCATTTTGAATTTTCAAAGTTTTTGCAAAACACAAAAATGCTTATATCTCGAAAACTGTGCTATATGGAGCGAATTCAACAAAATTTTGGACCTGCTGGGTATCTCTGCAGAGTAGCCATGCCAATTTTCAAAATATTTTTGTCTCGCCAAATATAGCGGACATTTTTAATTTTTTTATTTTTTGCAAAACACAAAAATGCTTATATCGTGAAAACCGTGCTAGATAGAGCAGACTGCGCTGACTTTGGTTGCCACAACAGTATAAGGCTAGAAACGAAGCATTTTCTTAATACTTTAGCACTCACCTTTATATCCTTTTCGGGACGCTTTGTTTTTGCTATGCAAAAACATTATCTTTTTTTTTTGCGAGCGATCCTCTAGTTGATCTGGTCTTCAATGTTTTTTTTTTCATGCATTAGGTATAAAGTTTAAGTTCACTGTTCAGTTCAATAAAGCATTTCATATGTATCAGGATTCTGATTTAATGATGTTCTTTTCAATATATTGCACTCTAGATTGAGTTTATCAATCAGTTTAGTCTTCTCAATCCTGTTTATTGATTGGGAAAATTCCTTTGTTGAAATGCTCTCTGTCCTGTGAAGATTTCTGATACAGAAGGTATTCATTTAGTGTGATTCATTCTTAACCATTGATCATTTTAAAGACCTGATTATGGTGATTTTTAAAACCAAAATAATGTATCAAATATTTCAGACTTTTTCAATTCTAAAGTTAGAATAACAGGTGTGTTACCCTTTTAATACTTTAGTACTGTACAGGTAATTATTCCCTAAATATCAATAACAATATTAAACTTTAGATATATTATTCTTTATGGCTCTCATTACTGAAAGTATTACAAATCAAGTATTAATAATGTGACCAGTTACATTATACTTTTGAACTTTGGCAGAAGAAGAGTCTTTTGCCACGAGAATTTGTGTTTGGAAGCGTTTTTTAAGTTTTGAGATTCATTGTTTATTTCAACATTACATTTGAAATTAAATGGAATTTTGTCCACCTCCCAACACATTTATTGCATACACATTTTTTTTTCTAGTCAAGCTAAATAATTACAATCTGATGTAATGTGATACATGCCTGCAAATAGGGCTAGAAAAAGAGATATACATGAGAATAAATATATCAGCAATCAATAGCAGTCCTGTATCACAGCCCACCTGTACAATCCCACACTTTGCATTTTCCTCTTTGCATTTTCCTGTCAAAAGACTGATTCACAGAAATTTCAGATGCAAAAAATATTAAAAATTTAAATTTAAATGTGCATTGTCTGTTCAATTGTATATTATGCTATATCGTAGGAAGACAGCATTTGATTAGGCCATATCTCTCAAGGAAACACTGACTGGTATGATACACTTGCCAGCCTTGCCCCCCCCCCCCCCCCCCCTTTTTTTTTACAAAAAGAAACCAAGAATTTTTACCCATTTATTGGTTTCTCCCATGGCGTGTGGATGGGTGGGCGGAGGGAAAAAGCTTGTCCGGGCTGTATCTCAGTAGCAAGTTGAAATTTGGTAGGGACAATGGTTGGGGTGTAGGTGTGCATTGTCATGGTGTGACTGTGATTTGACCTTTGACTTTGCCATAGTGACCTTGGGATAGAAAATCTTGTACGGACTATATCTCAAAAACTGTAAGGTGTAGGAAGTTGAAACTAGGTAGGGATATTGGTAGTGGGGTGTAGATATGCAGTGTCATGGTGTGACCTTGATTTGACCTTTGCCCTTGCCATAGTGACCTTGAGTTTGAAAATCTTGTCCGGTCTATAACTCAGAAACCATAAGGTTTTGAAAGTTGAAACATGGAAGGAACATTGCTTACGGGTGTAGGTGTGTAAAGTCATGGTGTGACCTTGATTTGACCCTGCTGTAGTGACTTTAACCTTTAAAATCTTGTCTGGGCCATATCTCTGAAACCATAAGGTGTAGGAAGTTGATACTTGGTATGGGGCATTGGTTAGGGGCTGTAGGTGTGCACTGTCATGGTGTGACCTTGATTTAACCTTTGATCTTGCCATAGTGACCTTGGGATAGAAAATCTTGTCCGGGCTGTAAGTCACAAACCATAATGTGTAGGAAGTTGAAACTGCGTAGGGACATTGGTTAGGGGTTGCAAGTGTGCAACGTCATGATGTGACTTTTTTTTTACCTTGCTGTAGTGACTATGACCTTTAAAATCTTGTCTGGGTCATGAGAAACTGTAAGGTGTAAAAAGTTGATTCTTGGATAGTTCTTTGGTTGGGGAGTGCAGGTATGTTAAGTCATGATGTGATCTTTAACCTTGGCTCTGCCAAAGTGTGTTCACCTAAAATAATTGAGACATATTTCTCTTATGATATAGATATATGGATTGCTGTAACTGATTATTATATGTACTTTAAATTTACTAAATTGTGCTATTTCTTTTGGTAGCTATACTTCAATTAATAAATTTTACAGCTTCATAGTTTACAGACATTTTCTCTTTTAGATGTTATTTTCTGTACTAACATTAGTTGGACCTTTACATAACTGACATCGTTTGCTGTGAAAGTCTCCTGATCTTTATACTGTGTCACTTCTATATCTCGTGGTGGTGAAAACTATTTCCCTGGGCTGGTGGGTATGGGCAACTCTGATGCTATTTTCATATTTACAGAGATGTTTAAAAAAGTTACGCACCATTAAACATTGGTATTAATTTGAACTTTAGTTGCATAATATGAAATACAAATTCACAAAAATCGCAAGGAAAATCACTTCCTCAAGACGTAAATATATGGGTTTGAGCTGAGAAATTACTGCTACCCCCAGTGTTGACATGGGACAGGGATTTGTGATGGTGTTAATATATTGAATTTCCATCCCTCGTAGTTAATATATTGAATTTCCATCCCTCGTAGTTATAGCCTTGACTTGAATGAAGTACTGCAATGGTGGATTTCTGTGCCTCTGGGTACCATGTTGAACTGAAAGTTTGACTGGGTGCTGGTATAGAGCAATTGTTTTCTCTCGTAATGGTTGACTTGATTGGGAGATGGACTAGGTGCAGAAATAGTGGATTTCTGTCCCTCAAGGTGACAAGTCAGACTGGGGAGTTTGATTGGGTGTAGGTTTGGTGAGTTTCCATCCCTTGGAGTGATAGACTGGAGTAGGCATTTGACATGTTTATATGTTGTTGGCTTTTGTCTGTAGACCTTTTTGTTGTTTGTAGAGGAAGTTTATAAGTCTGGTCAGGTCTATAATCATATTATAAGATGTTTTCTGTTCTGTTCTATCATCTGAGAATTCTGAAAATCACTCAGTCAGTCAAAATGTAATTTATTTCTTCTCTGGAACTGTTGACAAGTACTCATAAAGGAAAATAATGATTTATTTGGAGTTGAAATTGATAATAAAATACTCTTTTCTTATTTAGTATATACTATTTAGTATATTAACAGAAGTATTCAAATTAAATGGGCAAAAATGAAACAAGTTGTTCGATATTAAACTATTTCAATATTTGAGTTTTAGTTTTCCACTCATTTTTGAGCTCTTTTGTATTCAAAATGCACAAATTTATCTATGAAGTTGACTTATATCATCAATGTGACTTGACTTGACCACCTTATAACCATTCCTCTGTTATATAGTTATTGTAATGTTAAAAGAAACATTTTTAAAAGTGTGATTTTGTCAATGTCACTAACTCAAAGTGTTGTTCGGATCAGTTTTCCAGAAGACCAGTTTTCGTGGATTCATTCTTGTGGTTTTAGAATTGATTGTAACAGTAAAAGTAGTTTAGTAAATTTGTCGCATGTACTCACCCCTATATTGATGCCATCATTAATTGCAATATCATGATATTGTCATAGGGCTCTTGAAATAAGGCCTCACTATTGGCTGTTATATTTTTTAATATTCTACTTTTCAGGCAAATATTTTACTCGGTGAGTATGTAGACACCTAAAAATTGCAAGATGTGCAAAGTCTGATTGCAAATCTGTCTACATACTACATAACTTATCAGAAAGATTCTTTGCTACTGGTGTATTTATTTTGTTGTCAAAATAGCACTTTATGACTTCTTAATAGTTCTAAATATTTACTGATGATAATGTAAGTGTTTTAATTGCAATGATATTGTAATATTATCTTCAGACTTTTGAGATGCAACTTTTGTGTCATGATGCTTTCTCTATTATTATGGAGATTTTTTGTATTGTTGGGCTTTCAGAATCAAAGATGAATGAGGCAACATCAAGTAGGTGTACAATGCATAGTAGTGTATCTTGAACGACTAACTGTGGTACATGCATAATTGTAACTAATACACCTTTTCCATAAAAAACATATATCCCAGGTTTAATACATAAACTATCATAACGGATATCCATTATTATTAACAGTGGGATATGGGTTTAATATGTAGCTTAAGAAATTGTTTTAATATGTTCAATAACAAATGGGTGTAGATAAATGGTCTGTGTATGTTACTAAATCAATATCCCCTTCCATGCCAACATACAAGTCTCAGATTTAATACAAACTCCCATACCTGGTATCATGTATTCTAAATAACCTATAGTATGGTTTTAATGTACAGTATCGTTGTATATAATATATTAAGTAACATGCATATTGTTATATAGTCTTTGTAACTGACAGTATACCTTCCATATTTTAAATCCATCAAAGTTTTATATGACTAACCAATTTGTTGCATTTTACCATTTAATTTCAATATTTTAAAAGCATGTTCTATTGTTCTAATTTCGTATTTAGATATTTGCATTTTTTTCTGTCTTAAAATTGCAATGGCAAAATCGTTCTCAAAATTCTGATTGCATTTCTCAACACTTCTGTAAAATATTATCAAAAAGGCATGAATTTTTATGTAATAAATGAAAGACTAATGAGAAGAGTTGGGTCTGTCTTTGACTTACTAGCCATAATTAAAGATGAATGTGTCTTTGTTTTGTCATCTGATTTCCACTTTACCCCTCTCAGACTTAAAACATTTTTGAATGTCTCAGTAAAATATTTGACAATCAGAATTGTGAATTAGTCTTCTAAAGTAATACATGTGTTGGTAAATAATTGGCTTCACATTCTGTGATTTGAAGATTTGACCTACATTAGTGAATTTGGCCCCTTGATGCTAAAAGTACCAAGGAAAACAAGTATATTGTAAGCATGTACACTGCTGTCCTGTGATAGGTTCCTCACAAACCTTGTGAGACCAATGAAACAAAAATTTCATTGAGATCCCCAGTCTCCTAAGGTGTGACATTAGTAATTGTTCGGAAATGCAAACAAAACAAGGCCAAAAGGTGTTTTGGTCCTCTAGCGCTCGCACAAAGCCATCAGAGACACGAGTAGTGCACTAGAATTTACGAAAGTCTGGTGACACAAAGAAATTCCAACTCAGACACATCCCACAGCTGGTCTAGAACTCAGAAGGTCAGCCATCCAAGTACTAATGTAGCTCATTGCTGCTTAACTTCAGTGAGTAGACAAATACTTATCACTCTGCGCCACAATTCATGAAAGTCCGGAGACAGAAAAAAAGGCCAAAAGGTGTTTTGGTCCGCTAGCGCTCGGGCAAAGCCATCAGAGACACGAGTAGTGCACTAGAATTTACAAAAGTCTGGTGACACAAAGAAATTCCAACTCAGACACATCCCACAGCTGGTCTAGAACTCAGACAGTCACCCCATCCAAGTACTAACATAGCCAATTGCCGCTTAACTTCAGTGAGCAGATAAATACTTATCACGCTGCGCCACAATTCATGAAAGTCCAGAGACGAAAAAAAAAAGTCATCTCTAGATTATCTCTAAAAAACACTTTTAACTATGCAACACAGGCTCATTTGATTTATACAAGTCAAAACCTTGTATGTTTATAGCAGTGGTGAAATAACATTGATTATTATTTTGTTTAAATTGTTCTGTTTTACATTGAAGTATGTATAGGGTGGGATCTATGATGCTTGTCGTGAGGGACTTTAGAGGGACTACCCATTAACTTATGCTTCTAAAGGCAAACTTCTCTGAAACAGTTTAGATAAATATGGCCTGGAATTGTCAGACAGTGCTTGTTTGATAGGAATGTCCTATAATATAGGCTAAAGTAATGTAAGGGATGATTCATCAGAGGCAAATGTCACACAATGGGAATTTGATGTTTCTTACTTTATCTGTGAAATTTGTTGACATTTAGTCTGGCAGTTATTTAATTCGATTTGACCAGTTTCCATCATTTGACGGTCCATTACAAATTCACAGTAAAAGCAGTAATGTTTCAACAGACATACCAGTGGCCCAATTTTATGTGCAAGAATTTGTAGTTCTTAGTGTAGTACACTCATAAGTGTTAGTAGACTAGTGGAAACAGATTAAGCAGTACATACCATAATATTGTAGCAGATTCTGTGCCTTATGTTACAAACATATCTAGCTTTACCATCTCGGTATGTATATTGTATCCATGCACCCAGCTTCAAGGTCAACAGAATCGACTACACAGAAATTCCTTGTATCTCCCTTATTTATGGTCCATGGGGCTGGGAATGTCAATACAACTGACAGGAAATTATGGGCTGTGAAAGTATTTGTAGGGTCAGCTTTGACCTTTAACTACTGCTTCAAAGTTAAACATAATCTTCTTTTAAAAAGGCCTTATATTTTCTTATTATTGGCCTCAGTGGTTTCTGATACCTAAATAAGTAATAGGAAATCATTAGTTGGAAATCTGTTCACAGGGTCAGCACTGACCTGTGACCCCAGATTCCGATTTAAACAAGATCAGCTCCTCTGAGATCTCCCTTATTGTTAGTCCTAGGAGGTTGGAATGTAAAAACAATTTGTAGGAAATCTTGGGCTGTGAATCATTTTGTGGGGCCAGTTTTGATCTTTGACTTCTGTTGCAAGGTCAAATGAGTTGACTTTAAAAGGCCTTTGTCTCCCTTATTAATTATCCAAAGGGGTCCATATGTGAAACAACCTACAGGAAAGAGTAGAATGCGAGTCTTTTGGCAATGTTAAATTTGACCTGTGGCATCTCCTTCAAGGTCAAATGACATTAAAATTCCCAGGAGCCATTTTGTCTTACTTCGGGTATTTCGCTGTACTTTGCCCAATTGTCGTGTCTGGGATATGCTGCAATAACACCGTGTTTATTTTAGGTTTGTGAAAGTACTCCATTAAAGCATTTATATCAATTTATCAAATGCACCTTCGTGACATGATTTATTTAAGTTAATAAAATACAAATATAATTCATTTACTTATGATAATCAGTAATTCCCTTTTATAAACAAAGAATCTCATTGAGGTAGGTTTAGTGTTACTATAACATTATGTATGTTTTTGCAACTCAAATGTAGTGATGTATAGTTTGCTGAATTTCTGTTATCTGATTTTTTTCAAAAGCTCTCACACTTAGTAGCCACTTAACAACCAGATTTGTGCCATCATCCTGTTTTCTACTAAATACCGTCTCTATTTTATGAACCCTCTTTAATTCACAATTTATTCCTACTCACAGCATGTATGGATAACAAAGGGTCTATTTTAATGAATGTTATGTACATGAAGTCATATGGGATTGTCTATCTATGAACGGCTACTGATCTTGGCACTCTAATTAATATCCAGCTCCTCACTTTATTGAAATCAGGTACCTCCACTGGATCGATTTTCTTTCATTTCAAAGTTAATTTTATGAAGACATTTATAGGAAATGTACATTCCGATCAAAACTCTCACTGAGCCATTATAGAATACATGTATGTGGTATCTCAGTGCTATATGACATGCTGTGACATTCTTGTCCTCCAACTCCACGTTTTAAATTTATATACTTAAACCTACAGTATTCTATGGAATGTCAAATAGCTAAACAAGAAAACGTTCACTGACTTGGGCTTGACAATTAATAGTTCTCATTTACCCTAAATGCTCTGTAATGAATAGATTAACACAAAAATTAACAAGAAAGGCCCATTATTCATGTGACGGCAGTAGAAATTGGTGTATTTTACATCAATTCTGTAAGAATTTTTTTCAGTATTTCTAATAATTAACAAGAGGAGCCTTTTGCTCTTTTTTTTCAGAGGGGTTCCTTTAGCAATGATTAAAGTATGGAGGATTGGTATTATTTCAATTAGAGCATAAACAGTGAAAATATTTAACAGATAACCAGCTGGTGAGATATTTTTTGACTGGTGTGAGTAATCCAAATATTTTTTGAAATGACATTTCTACTCAGAAAGTTAGTTATATGCCTGGATGAAAGTAGGGGATACTTCTGATTTAGCATGGTCACCCCACTGATATTTTCTTTTATATGTGACAACTTGGAAAATATTTTACACAGACCTTTCAGATTTGGTATGGGGAAATGTATGCGTAAGGCTCCAGAGACTATTGTTTTGTGGCCTCAGAATTCCACTATAAGGTCAATGGCAACCTTCTAAAGGTTAAATTTGACCTTTATCCTCTTTCTTCAAGGTCATGGCTGGCTTCAAACATCAGTAAGTAAGCCTTTTCCCTAGAGAGATGTCCTTTCATATATGATAACTTAAAAATATTTTATATGGACATTTCAAATTTGTAAGTGGGTATATATAGGTAAGGCCTCAGAGCTTGTTGTTTTGTGGCCTCAGCCTTTCAATATAAGATCAGTGGTGGGCTACTGAAGGTGGCCTTCCAACATCAGCCTGTTTAAGAGGTCTATCTAAATAGCTAAGTGAGTAATAGTTATTTTTGTATTTTAACTGTGAGTGAAATCAGTATCTGACTTTTTTCTTTTAATTTCTTTGACCTCTGCTCCAAGGTCAAACAGGGTTTACATTTAAAAGGCTTTATATGTTCTATATTATTGGGACTAGGGGTCTGACATTTACACTAGTCATTTTCAGAAGGGCTGAATTCTCTGTGTGTTATGTTACACCTTGTTCCTTCTGGGGATACACTGCATTGAATCACAATATCTAGCTAAAATAATGACTCTTAAGTATTACTGAAGTACCAAATTTTTACATTTTGGTGATTGAATATTTGTTCAGTGCATCAGGACACTGAAGTAATGCCCATTGAGTAATTCCAAATCCAGGGCGTTAAGTTCCTATTTTTTGACAAATTCCTATTAATTCCTATTTTTCAGGATAATTCCTATTTTTGTTTTCCTATTTTTGGTGATGATGATGTAGTTTAACACATTAAATTTTGTTGATCACATGAAAAATGACTAATTTTCTGACATCATGATAAAGTATAAATTTTACGGTATCATTGAAGAATGAAAAATGGTTAATTAAAATTGTGAATCACTCAAAATGAGTCCTACAAAAATACCCAATGAATGCCTTTGGCAGGAGAAATGGCCTGTCTGGGGATATGTTGGAATCAGGTCTGCGCAATCTAGTTATGATTTTGAACTGAGTTACATGTACACAATCATGTAGTTCAATAGAATGTGTTTTTATAAGATTTTTTATGATGCAATTAAATAAGTATGATGCTTACTTGAGTTACACATGTATAATTTTTAGGCGGGTTGCATGTAACCAACCCGCCTATTAGATTGATGTGTCCGACATCCGTCTGTCTGTCCATCAACATTTTTGTTTCTGGACTCTAACTCGAAAACACTTTGTCCAATCAAATTCAAACTTGACAGGGAGATAGATCACCATCATAGCTAAGTTGCTTTCGAAATTGGTGTAATTCTGTCTGTTCGTTTGTCCATTTTTTGTCCATTTGTCTCTCCGTCAACATTTTTGTTTCCGAACTATAACTCGAAAACACTTTGTCCAATCATATTCAAACTTGACAGTGATATAGATCACCATCATAGCTGAGTTGCTTTCGAAATTGGTGTAATTCCGTCTGTTCATTTGTCCATTTGTTGTCCATTTGTCTGTCCGTCAACATTTCCGTTTCCGAACTCTAACTTAAAAACACTTTGTCCAATCATATTCAAACTTGACAGTGATATAGATCACCATCATAGCTGAGTTACTTTCGAAATTGGTCTGTTTGCTTGTTGAAATTCCATCTGTTTGTTTGTCCGTTTATAGCATAGATACAATTATTTAACCTAGATTACAAGTTTTACATTTCTCAGCACATCTAACACATTTACCTTAACTGGGTGACCTAACATTTCTTTCCTTGTTTCTAAATTTAATTACAGCAGTCGCTAACCTTATTGCCGCAAGCACAACCTGCCTTTTGGGGCATCTTTGACCCTCTTGTGACTATATTTTTTCCATTGTTCCAAGTACAAATTAAAGGGAAATGTGGTGCATCATGATGGCAACAGGGGTGTTGGGAGGCTATCTGGTTAGAAAAAAGATTCCTATTTTCACTGTATTCTTTTAGTAATATTCCTATTTATGTCCACCCCACTGGGGGGTGAACATATTATTTTTGCTTTTTCCGGCGTCTGCTGTCCGGCATCTGCCGTCCGGCGTCACGCTTGGTTTCCGGTCATTTCAAGGAAAAGTATTTATCCTATTTTACCAAATTTGGTATGGGTGTTTATTGGGTTAATAGCTTGCATGGGGTTGCTTTTGGTAAAGATTGGAATTGCTTTTAGTGATAATAGCTATATAACTAACTGAGTTATAGCTACTTAGCTACTTTGAGTAGCTTTTTTATTTTATTTTTACTTTAAAGGAAAAGTATTTCACCTATGTTCACAAAATTTGGGATGGAGGATTATTGGATCAGTAGCTTGCTTAGGATTGTTTCTGGTGATAATACCTATGTAGCTATCTGAGTAATAGCTGCTTTGCTACTTAAAAATACACTCTTGCCAATTTTCAAAAAAAAATATTCCTCTCCCCAAAAATAGAGGCCATTTTGAATTTTCGAATTTTTCCATAAACGCAAAAACACAAATTTGCTTCTATCTCCTTAACCATGCGAGATGGAGCGATTTCGTCGAAATTTTCGACCTACAGGGTATCTCAGCAAACTACTCTTTGCAATTTTCAAAATAATTTCTTCTCCCCACAAATGGCGGCCATTTTGAATTTTCGAATTTTTGCCATATTTGGTATCAGTGCATTTTAAGGAAAATAAATCAAGCTTATACAAAATTAGGTATGGAAGATTATTGGGTAACTAGCTTGCTTGGTATTGCTTTTGGGAGTCATGCTCTTTAGCTAAGTGAGTAAGAGCCATTTTATATATTATTAAGCTACACAGCTGTTCAAGTACTATTTAGTTTTCTCTTCAATTAAAGGAGATATCTTAGCCAAATTTTGGTAGGGAAGATTACAGGGTTCATAACTTGCCTGGTATAGCTTTGGAGTGTTATAGCGCCATAACTTTGCTCTTAATAGCTAAATAGCTATTTTATTGTTTGTATTTAGGAGACAGGGGTAGAGAGAGTGGATCCGCCGGCTCCCACATTTTCTATTGCTTATAGCTCGGCAACCACTGGGTGGATTCTCTTCAAGTTTTTACACATGTATGCAGTAGCCCTGGGAAATTTTTTGAATATGGTGTCATGACATTTCAACCAATGAGAGAAGTCACATGACCAAAACATGTTTTTAAAAGGGGTGTGCTTGTCCGGATGATAACTTAAAAAGCGCGTCACCTATCGACATGAAATTTGGCAAGTGGGTTCGTTATATGGATGTCTAGAAATTATTAACTTTTGGAAGTGATCCAATACAAAATGGCTAACTTATTAATGATTAACTAAATGGCTCGATTTTTCTTAATGCTGAAAATGAAAAATCTTTAATATCTCAGAGACGGTGTGAGATAGAGCGATTTCAAGAAAATTTTTGACCTCCAGGGTATCTGCAGAGTGTACTGGCAACTTTTCCCAAAAATCACATTTATCTTGGAAACAGTGTGAGATACAGCAATTTCAATGAAAGTTTTGACCCTCAGGGTATCTGCAGAGTGTAGTGGTGACATTTCACAAAAATAACTTTCCCGCCATTTTTGGCAGCCATCTTGAATTTGTACGTAAAAAGCAAAAACGCATTTATCTTGGGAACGGTACAAGATCTTGAATTTCTGTGTAAAATGAAAAAAAAAATGCATATTTATGTACTGGAGACTTTTCCCCAAAATCGTTTTCCTGCCACAAGCAAATTTTGAACCCTGTGGGTACTAGAGAAGTTGCATGTAGTGCCTCTGAAAAATGTTGAATTTCCCGAATTTTGGCCGCCATCTTGAATTTTGCTGGAAATTAAAAATGTCATTTATCCTCGAAAACCGTAAGGGATAGAGCAATTTCAAGCTAATTTTTGACCATTTGGATATTAGAGATCTTTGGTATATTGCCTCTGAAAAATGTCAAATTTCTCAAATTTCGCCCACCGACTTTAATTTTGTCGGAAATCGAAAATGTTGGTTATCTCAAAAACCTTAAGAGACAGTGATTTTGTACGTATTTTGAACCAATGCAAAAAGGCATGAAGCTGAAATAATTGACATGTATACTAATCAATATTTAAGCATCGTTGATATATTTTACAAATGAAACAGGGTCTTGTAAGACTACTGTACAATTGTTGCAAAACGTTCATGGGGTGGACATTACACAGTCATGATAATGTGTGTTCTTCTTTGCTATCCTGTTTCTTTTCATATGTTGCCGCTACTCTTAACAGGGCGTCCTATTTCTAGTTTATTCTTATTTTTTGACTCTGGAAATTTCTATTTTCCTATTTTCTGAGACCCACTTTTAACTTGACGCCCTGCAAATCCAGTCTACATTACTCTTTAATAACTTCTGGACTACTTTTTATGACAACCCAAAAATTTATTGTGAATTGATGTGAAATTATATAATTCTACATGTGTGTTCCAGGAACCCTGCACATGTCGCCAGGGGTTCTGGCCACCATGTGGAAAGAGGAAGAGAGCCGGGTGAAGGAATTGGAGCAAAAGATGAAAACCATTCTCAAGGAGAAAGGGGTACAGTGGCAGTTATTAATACCCAGTTCATACTTTTTCATGCTGAATCGTGACCTACAACCAAACAGGCTTCTGTACTTTCGGATGTGGTTTAGTTTACTTCATATTTTGGTAGGACGCCTTCACAGGGATTCGAGGGGCCATGGTAGCACAGTGGTAACACACTCGCCTCCCATGTATGAGGTTAAATACAGACTCTATGTGGAAAAGTTGGTAGTTGTTTGTTGATGGTCAGCAGTTTCTACCACAGAACCTTGACCATCTGTATATATACTGGTTTCCTCTGCCCATTAAATTGCCCTTCGTGGTATGACCTATACAGTGTTGAAGTGACGTTAAATCCCAAATTAATAAATCAGGGATTTGTATTTAAGTAGATCATCCTGGTTGGCATTCAGCATAACTAGGATAATGTTTTTGCCTTTGGGACACCGTTTTAAAAATTGTAAAAACCTCCCATAAACCCCATACAACATGTACCATGCTACAAGGGTCTTTTTTTCAGACATAAGAAAAAGGCCATCAAGCTGGAAGCAAATATGTGCAAATACAGCCTTAAGGGAAAGTGTGACAGGGCCATAAGTAGTGTTATTAATGCCTCAGGACATGTAATTAGGTATTTTGGTGGTTACAAATTCCAGGATAGTTATGATAACCTTAGCAAAAAAGTAGTTCTTTTACCCCACAGCCCTTAAGGGCTGTCGGGGTATTGTTTTCACCCATGGTGTCTGGATGGGCGGGCGGGCGGCGGCAAAAGTTTGTCCGGGCTGTATCTCAGAAACCATAAGGTGTAGGAAGTTGATACTTGGTAGGGACATTGGTTAGGGGATGTAGATGTGCAACGTCATGGTCTGACCTTGATTTGACCTTTCACCTTGCCATAGTGACCTTGAGTTTGAAAATCTTGTCCGGGCCATATCTCGGAACCGTAAGGTGTAGGAAGTTGATATTTGGTAGGGACATTGGTTACGGGGTGTAGGTGTGCAACGTCATGGTCTGACCTTGATTTGACCTTTGACCTTGCCATAGTGACCTTGACCTATAAAATCTTGTCCGGGCTATACCTTGGAAACTGTAAGGTGTAGGAAGTTGATATTTGGTAGGGACATTGGTTAGGGGGTGTAGGTGTGCAACGTCATGGTCTGACCTTGATTTGACCTTTGACCTTGCCATAGTGACCTTCACCTATAAAATCTTGTCTGGACTATATCTCGGAAACCGTAAGGTGTAGGAAGTTGATACTTTGTAGGGACATTGGTTGGTTGGGGGGGGGGGGGGGGTGTGTGTGTGTGTGTAGGTTTGCAACGTCATGGTCTGACCTTGATTTGACCTTTGACCTTGCTGTAGTGACCTTGACCTATAAAATCATGTCCGGGCTATATCTCGGAAACCGTAAGGTGTAGGAAGTTGATACTTGGTAGGGACATTGGTTGGCGGGTGTAGGTGTGCAACGTCATGGTCTGACTTAGATTTGACCTTTGACCTTGCCATAGTGACCTTGACCTATAAAATCTTGTCCGGGCTATATCTCGGAAAATGTGAGGTGTAGGAAGTTGATACTTACTAGGGACATTGGTTAGGGGGTGTAGGTGTGCAATGTCATGGTCTGACCTTGATTTGACCTTTGACCTTGCTGTAGTGACCTTGACCTATAAAATCTTGTCTAGGCTATATCTCGGAAACCGTAAGGTGTAGGAAGTTGATACTTGGTAGGGACATTGGTTGGGAGGTGTAGGTGTGCAACGTCATGGTCTGACCTTGATTTGACCTTTGACCTTGCCATAGTGACCTTGACCTATAAAATCTTGTCCAGGCTATATCTCGGAAACTGTAAGGTGTAGGAAGTTGATACTTACTAGGGATATTGGTTAGGGCGTGTAGGTGTGCAACGTCATGGTCTGACCTTGATTTGACCTTTGACCTTGCTGTAGTGACCTTGACCTATAAAATCTTGTCTAGGCTATATCTCGGAAACCGTAAGGTGTAGGAAGTTGATACTTGGTAGGGACATTGGTTGGGAGGTGTAGGTGTGCAACGTCATGGTCTGACCTTGATTTGACCTTTGACCTTGCCATAGTGACCTTGACCTATAAAATCTTGTCCAGGCTATATCTCGGAAACTGTAAGGTGTAGGAAGTTGATACTTACTAGGGATATTGGTTAGGGCGTGTAGGTGTGCAACGTCATGGTCTGACCTTGATTTGACCTTTGACCTTGCTGTAGTGACCTTGACCTATAAAATCTTGTCTGGGCTATATCTCGGAAACCGTAAGGTGTAGGAAGTTGATACTTGGTAGGGACATTGGTTAGGGCTTTTAGGTGTAACCTTAATTTGACCTTTGACCTTGACCTTTAAAATCTTGTTGCACCTTTGGGTCTGTCTTTTGATGCAGATTAAGCACTGTTAAAGTAATATTAGAATTTATTAAGAATTTTACTTTTATAACTTCCCATTGTAAGAGATGAATGTATTACCACTTCTGTATGCATGGTAATATTCAAAACATCTAAACCATAATTCGTCCATGCAGATGTAGATAAAGAGTGTTGTAATTTTAGTTTACTGATTAATGCTGCCATCTTGTTATTGAATTATCTTGTTTTAATACTTCATCTTTACATGCATTATCTTTCTTTTAGACTTTATTTTCTCTATTTAAACATTGTTTGGACCTTTATATAACTGACAGTGCTCTGAAAGTATCCTGAACTTTGTACTGATACAGTACTTCTATATCTCATGGTGTTCAAAATATTTCCCTAGGCTGTGAGGTACGGGCATCTCTGATGCTATTTTTGTTGATTTTTATGCTCTATTTTATTAATTTATATTCTATTAATATATTTAAATTGACACATTCTCATTTGACATTTAAATTCAGAACACAAACACTAAATTAAAGGGCTTTTCAATATACATGTAGTGAGTGTAGATTTTTTAAGTCCTGTGTCATAAGAATTCAGGTGCATGCCAGTAAATGGATTACCTGTTGGTTACCTGTGATTTATTTTACTTTAAGACAAACTAAGTTGTAAAAATACTTAGGGGGAAGTTTGCTTGGGTTGTCAACTACGTTGAGCCATGTGTCAGCAGATAAAAGAGCTATGGTTGATGTAATTTATTCTAAGGACAGTTGTATGTCAGTAGGTAGATTACCTTTGGGTTACCTCTACTTTATTCTACACTCAGATTAAAGGTGTTCTGAGGACGGCCAGTGGTAAGCCTGGGGAGATCATCTGTCGCATTGCTGAGGAGGAGAATGCAGCCATGATTGTGGTGGGGACAAGGGGTATGGGCAGGATCCGCAAGACTATCCTGGGTAGCGTGAGTGACTACCTGGTCAACCATGCCCACTGTCCTGTCATTGTGTGCAGAACCAAGACACGCAAGCACTCAGGCTCAGGGGAAGGAGGAAGAACCAGGCACTTCTCAGGTAAAATCAATGAGGGAGAATCAGGCATTTCTTCGATATGAAAAGAGGAAGAATCAGGCACTTTTTTTACCTCATATTTTCTAACTAAGTAATAACTTTAACCTAGCTTTCTTGAGTACATGTCACATTGGTCTTTTTATTGATAGTCATTCTTTAGCTATACTTGTCTTCAAATGAAAGTGAAAGCTTATTTCTCAAGTTTGGTTGCTATGTGCAGAGTATAGTATATTGGCAACAAGATATCACATTCTGTTTGAGTACAATAAGATGCTGTGGTCAATTAATTCCTTGTTATATTCACCAGGAGAATCTATTAAGAAGCTATTTACACGTGGCAAGTCCCGTTCTACGTCAGTAAGCAGTGAGGCTGATGCAGAGGGCACCATTGAACCAAGCAAACAGCCATTGAAGGAGGAGGAGGAGGAGAAGCCCGAGTAGAAGACTTCAGGCAACTACAGGAGTGGAGTTAGGAAGGTCCAGAATGAGAGAAGAAAATATACCATTGTGAACATCCCCACACAACCATAAAAAAGTGATATCATTAGTTGCGAATTTCACTCCTGCTATGGTTTATGTCTCATATTTCATTTTGAATGCCGCCAATACGATAACTCTTGTGAATAAATGAATCAAGTGTTTCTATACTTAAACTTAAAAACTGTAAAAATGAAAACGGCTAAATTGAAGTTGGCTGTTTGAAAATTATGCCACTAAGTCATCAGTTGTTTTTCACCATTGAATATTTTGCAAACAGTTATCAGTTTTCACACCCACGTGAAAACTGGAAAAGTTAGTTACCTTAATTTGGTGAAGAATAAGAGTGTCAATTGGGGTAAACATATAAATATATGAAATGCATAAATTGTTTTCATTTTGTGAAACCAAGCCAAGAATTGGAATTTACATGTATAAATTAAAGAGCTGTATACCAACATTTTGGGTGTAAAAATTACTGAACAATTGAGGCTTGAGACTGGACACTCTACACATCTATGATCGGGTTTAAAAGAGAGACATTGCATGATCCATATATGTAAAACAATTACCTGGAACAATTTTAAAGCTTGGTCCTTTGTGTCACTGATTGGTAATTTCAGCATTCTGGGTGAGGCTTTTGAAGACTACTACTCATTTATATTGCCAACATGTTTCTGTACATACTATTTTTCCAAGTTCTCACACATTCTACTTGAGATGTTGTGTTCTGAGTGTGTTAATGTATAATTGTTGTAGGTGCTTGCTCCCCAGCCAGTAGAACCTCAGTTGTCTGGGTTTCTATTCTCTGCTGATATTGGATTTATTAGAGTAAGAAATCTAAAATTCGCCAGGAATCTAAAATTCGCCACCTCTAAAACCTTAGTTAATTTTATGAAGAAAATGATGTTTTTGTCCAAAAATTGGTATTTTTCAGTTCAAAAAGCCTTAATTTACTATACAGTCAACAAATCTCACCACAATTCATTTATTTTATTAGTATTTTCACATGTGGCGAATTTCAGATATGTGGCGAATTTTAGATTTCTTACTCTAACCTTTTTCCAATCTCCGAAAAATTATACAGTTCTGTTGACTTACATTGAGTTACTGTTGCTACTTTACAAACCTTCTGTTTTCTGGACAATTTCTTCCACTCCACATGTTGGATAACTGAGGTTCCACTACTGTAAATTTGTCAGTCATTCTGTATATTTTTGTAACAACAATTGAAAGAGAAGTCACGGGTACACATGTATGGTGTCTAAACACACTTCAGTTTCAATACATCTGTGTAGGCAGGTTTAATTCATTCTAGTGTACTACCTGTAGTGTATGTAGATATTGCATTTTTAGAAATGGGTTTTAAAATGTACAGCTTTCAGTTTTATTAATGAGTCATGTATGTTATAAATCTTGAAGGTATCATTTATAAAGAGTATCATTTGTTTTTATTCTTCCCATTTTGCAAGTAGAAGTTTCAATATTATGAATCTTGAGCAAGTTCTGTTTGAACAAACCTATAAGTAATCTCTCTGGTATTGTTTTTGATGATGCTTTTTATGTTGGGTGATGTTGTATGTTACACTAACATGTTTGAATCTCTTTGTGTTTTACCATTTTTATGAAAGAGTAATTTTTGTGATGGTAGTCGGCTGTTGCTAATACCAGTGTAGTCATGACTGTTGAACAAGTACTTTGTTTTCAGTAAATGTGGATTACTCACAAAGGATTGTATTATACCAGTAATTTACCTGACTAATTCTTTCATGCTTTTAATGATCTCAGAAAATCCATACATACACTGATGGTTGATGTATTCAGTTTATTAATCTTTTCATTAAGTAGCAAAGTAAAAAGTATTGATGCACTTTTTACCAAGGTGTTTCAGCATATGCTGAGATTGATACCAACAGAATCTCATTAATTCTGAGGACTAGCTTTCTCATCTTCTCCCTATTTGATAGAATTTTGTGGTGTAGCACTGTATGTTAACAAGAAAATGATTTTGTTAACAGTTAAGTAATGAATCTTTAACTTCTGTCCAAATGAACTAGTAAACAACAAATTATACCTCCCTGTTGAAGAATGGTGTGTGAAAGGAAATCTGTGACAGCTTCAGTTAGTTGGTTTTGTTTTCACATTTTTAGTGGTGAAGTCTATCATTGATCTTATAAAGCTTGTAGGTGTCATTTTGTTTTGGGCATGCTGTATTCTTGACAGAATGTTTAGGCAATTTGTATAGTTTCTATCTGGAAAGGTTTTTTTTTTTGTTGCCTGTGTTGAAAAAGCTGATTATTAAGGTGTTAAATGCTACTCATGTGTACATAGCGCACAGAACAAAATGCTATGAAGTTGTTTGATCCATGTCACTGCTTGCCGAATTACAATAATGCCTGGGGATTGTTTTACATGTGAAACAGCAAACACCGACTCCGCTGAGTTGCTTAGTTTTGGACTTAGTTTTAAGACTCTAACTATTATGTGTATCCTATAAACCAGGAATATTGCATATTTGTTAATTGTAATATGAATCTGTTTCTGGCAGTATTTTGTACAACGCCAGATGCTCTATGTTGAAAATGTCTTAATTGAGGCTGAATAATTACCAGAAATCAGTAATTACATATACAATAGCCACTGAAAGGAATGTAAATCCCCAATTTTGACTTTAGTTTTCATATGGTGTCCAATGATTCCAGAAATAGTTTTCAAAAAAACTTATTTGCATAAACCAGTGGAATAACCAGCTCAGGTTCAGTTCAAAATTCTATCTGCAGGGTAGTAATTTGACCCCCTAGGTCTTAACACATCGCCCACAATTTTAAACAAATCCATTGGCTCACAGGAAAATAGAGGGTACTGTTCAAAATTGGGCTAATCACATACAAAATTCTAAGACCTGTCCAACCAGTGTACATCAGTGGAAAAACTCCATCCATGTACCTTTTCCAGCAATGCAAGACATTGTTGTCCAAAATTTAAGTTCCTTCCAGTCTCCTGTTTTGACTGCCAGGTCCACAAATTCCACAAACATTCTTCTCAGTCTTGCACCAACATTTTGGAACTCTCTCCGTCTTCATACAAGAACCAGACCCTCAGTAACATCCTTAAGGAAACATCTTAGGACCCACTCCTTTAAGTCAAGCTTCCCTACTTAATTCTTCCCCATTTTCACATCTACAACCCTTAATTACTTACCTGCTTGCAAAAAACTTACCCGTTTGCAAAAGCCTATCTGCCAAAGGCTCTGTCACCCCTGTGTCCTCTTTGGTATGACCTGGCTATGTTGTTGGATTTATGATTATTCACATTCTTTTTGTTCAGTTGCGCCTTAGAGTCTGTAAATTGGTGGAGATTAAGTACCTTGAAATTCCACATTAGATTACTCACCTAGAATGCCCCTTGACTATCGCTGTAAATTCTTTGTGTTATAGTGCACAGAGTTCCTGTACTGTGCATGCAAATCAGTAGATTAGATTGTAGAAATAATCCATGAGTGATCATGGTTTGTGTTCGGCATTTAACCATTGTTCTTCCAGTAATAATTTTACGAAGCCGAAGGACCATGGTTAAATGCCGAACACAAACCATGAGCACGAATGGATTATTACTATTCTAACATGACATATAAAATTATTTAACAGACTTCTTTTCATTAATTTTTTATTTTTACAAGGAATAAATTATTTTACGTAGGTTTGTTTACAATGTTGTGACCTTAGCAACCGGCTGTTCCATCCATTGTACCCTACAATTGCAGATTTACAATGTTTTGATACAGGAATATTTTATATAAATATACGTAATATATAGTATTTAAAATTCAATAACTATTTCATATTCAATGAAATATAAATAAAAACAACATTACTTCTAAAACCCAACCAAAATACGTAGGGCGAATGGAAGGCCAGTGCGATTGTTGCGAGATAATTGTGTGCGCATAGAACTCAAAACTCGTTTCTGCGCAGGTCGTCATGTTAGAATACATTTTATGCTTTGACTTTCCTCCCCATCATATCTTCATCTTTCATGTAAGACAGGGATCCTCATCAATGCAAAATGATTGGCATTTGAATAGTTTGTAATTACTGTCTATTCTTTTCACTTGTACATTGGTTTTAACATGTGTTCTCTGAACTATTTTGCTGATTAATTTGGCTTGAATATCACTAAATATTGAAATATCTAAATTTGGATATTTGTGGGGGGGGGGGGGGGGGGGGGGGGTAGGGGAAGTATAAATGTATAATATACAAAAGTATTTTGGCCAAATGGAAAAAATAATGGACCCAATTTCTATTGGAAATATTGTCTTGAAAAATTTTCTTGGAATAATTCTTGCTTTCCAAGTGAATGAGCCTGGATCCTGAAGATTTATCCTCTAGTGACGTTTTAGATCTGTCTTATATAATCAGTCAGTAAAACTGTTGCATTTTCTTAAAATGTGAAAAACATTTCCACTTATACAATATTACATTCAACATGTATCAACTTTTTTTTATTTTATAAGAAAGAAAATCAGTGTCTAATAGTTTGAAAGAAAAGAAAGCACGACGAAGTACAGAATATGTCACATAACTAATATCTGTAGATATATTGCATTACAGGACTGATAGTAGAAAGTAGAAAACTAAGTTTACCAGAAGTATTATTCATATTACCATCAATATTTACTGGCAAATGAGGACTGCTTCTTTAGTGTTAGAAAAGTAAAGATTTTTCATCTGAATATTTTCAATCAAACTCACAAAAACTGTGCATAGGGAAAGTAGTTAATCTAATTAATCTGATGCTGTGATATTCTAATTGATGAGTTTAACTTTTTTTCTGGGTACGTAAATTGAGGAGTAAAGTGTTCTGATTCTGTACATTTTTTTTTTAAGTCATAATACAGCAGATACTAACATTAAGCCAGGAGGCTTGTGGTGTTCATATATTTCAGAAAAGTCCCAATATTAGTCACATGTTGGTTTTAAATGAGTTAATTGTAACCCTTTGTATTTATCCCATTTAATGTTCAGTGCAGTGTAGCTTGATTAGTCATACTATATCAGTTGTATTAATCAGTATGAATAAATTTTGAAGGAGTAATACCTGGGCAATGTATTCATGTGTATTCTGTGTGTAGTTTGTGAACCTGTTCTCCCATAAGGCAGGACTTTGTGTTTTACATTGAAGAACCATAGCATCTCTTATCCCAATTTCAGGATTCCTACACACAACATGTGAACACTAAAGGCTACATTTTAATGCCAGTTGTGTATAATGCACTTGTCTTTGGAGTTATGCATTGAGAGTAAGTACCCAATCATTTTGTAATGCACAATGTCAATCATGTTAATGACAATTTGATCATAATTTACTTCAAAATTTATAAATTGATAAATGTTGACCACACCCTATTTAGTAACTGATGAATATTGAATATGAGAACATAAAAATGTTGCAAATATATATGTTTAATTTTAATGACCCCTAACTTGCAGCAAAAGATCTGACTAAAAGTGTAGCATTTTATTTTATATTTATGTCGTGTGTTTATGTTTTATGCTGCCCTATTTCTGTCTGGCTTACTCACCTCAATTTTTTGTGGCTTCTTCCCATAAAACATCCGTTAATATACAAAGTAACAGACATAATTTGTTAAACTTTTCATTCTATTAATCACTGTGTTGCTATCCTGTAAAATATTTTGGTTCAGATAAAATAAGTGTTTTTCAGGTATTTTCTTTTTTTATTTTTAGCAAAGCACTTCTGTATACACCAGCAATAATTTTGTTAGTCAGCTTTTTGTGTAGTCTTTCTCTTAACATTGGTGTAACATCGTTTAATGTCCCAATAAACACAGTGTATCCTTCAAACTTGTTTAAATCTATTTTTTAGATCTGTCGTAAACACAGTATGGTTTATACAAATGAAATAATGCATGTCTTTATTACTTTGAAAAAAAAATTAGAAATAAATAAAACCCACACACAAAAAAAGTACAAACCCCAAGCAATATCGCTGCCAAATTTTGATTTGAACCTTTCTGACATATAACATGAACAAAAATTAAAGATCGAAGTTACCACGACAAGGTCAAATGTCAATTTTAGGTTACACCAGGATGTTGCACACCTTCAACCCGCAACCAATATTCCTGGTAAGTTTCAACATGCTACACCTTAAGGCTTCAGATATACAGCCTGGACAATATTTTAAAAGAGTCAAGTCACCACAAGGTCAATGTCAATTCATATTTTTCTATGACGTTGCACACCTTGACCCCGAATAGAATAGAAACATCATATAGCACAAAATTGATACAACATCTTCTAATGCGCTTGAGATCAAAAAGGGAAAGTCCAGGGATGTATCAGGTCCAAATTAGTGCCCACCAGGGAGATGTACTATGGTGAGGAGAGGCTAGTCTAAACAAGTAGGGTTTTAGCTGGCTTCGGAAACCTGTTATTCTGTGCTGTGATCGGACTGATTGTGAGAGTCTGTTCCATTCAGTGGGGAAAGCCATTGCAAATCCTCTCCTACCAATGGCCTTTCTAGGACAAACTGAGGAAAGAGATAGCCTATTTCTACGAGTTAGGCTACTGGTTTTGATCAAGGATGATAAGTTTGTGGGTTGGGAGAATCTGATGGCCTTGAAAGTAAAAAGCTTACATTTAAACAAGATGCGGTATGTAATGGGAGCCAGTGTAGTTTTTGAAGAAAGGAAGTTACATGACTAGTTCTATAAAGTCTAAAAACAATTCTGCAAAGGGCATTTGAATCTTTTAGCTACATATTTTCTTTCGCCATTAAGTAGGGAATTGCAGTAGTCGACTGCTGATCATTGTGTTAGCAAGCAAGGCTGCCGTCTCCACACTGAGGAACTTAGTTTCCAAGACATAGCCTGGACAAGATTTTAAATATCAAAGTCACTAAAGCAAGGTCAAATCAAGGTCACACCATGATGTTACACTCCTATAACCCCCATCCAAAGCTCTTCCAAGTATGAACTTCCTAAACTTTATGGTTTCCCAGACATAGCTTGGATAAGATTCAAAGATGAAGGTCAGACAACAATGATGCACATCTGTACCCCTATACCAATATCCCTAGCATGTATCAGTGTCCTAAACCTTAGAGTTTCTGAGATACAGCCCAGACAAGATTTTTTCCAGCTGCCCACCCTAACACCTATTTGGATGCCTTGGGTGAAGACAATTCATACACAACCTTTGAAAGCAGTGGGGTAAAACACACAGGGAGTCCACATTAGCTCGTTCTACACTGGTTGCCTGTTAAATGATGCTTCATTTCAAATTCATTTGTAATACCTGCACACTGGTTTTCCAATTTGAAAGTATTTCAGCTCCTACCTTACTGAAGTATGGTGTACCTACAACACCAAGTGCAGCAAACCAGTCAGAAACTAGACCTAGCGCATCCGAGAACCAATGCAAATTGTATCCACCG
This sequence comes from Sabellastarte sp. h YS-2021, assembly GCA_964017235.1. Classification (NCBI taxonomy): domain Eukaryota; kingdom Metazoa; phylum Annelida; class Polychaeta; order Sabellida; family Sabellidae; genus Sabellastarte; species Sabellastarte sp. h YS-2021. Next base: position 149,197,973 of record OZ024928.1, read on the forward strand.
TAAAGACAATGCACCAAAACCTCTAGGACCAATAATAAGCGAGTTATAAGCACTTTTAAGTTTGGCTGTCCTCATTTGACCTTCAAGGAGGGGCCAAAGGTCAAATCCGACCACACCAGAAGATTTCCAGCCCATGATTTTCTATATGTTGGTTTACTATCCCAAAACTCTAGGACCAATAATAAGCGAGTTATAGGCACTTTTACCTTTGGCTATCCTCGTTTGACCTTGAATGAGGGGCCCAAGGTCAAATCCGACCACACCATAAGATTCCCAGCCCATGATTTCCTATATGCTGGTTTACCATGCCAAACCTCTAGGACCAATAATAAGTGAGTTATAAGCACTTTTAAGTTTGGCTGTCCTCGTTTGACCTTGAAGGAGGGGCCCAAGGTCAAATCCGACCACGCCAGAAGATTCCCAGCCCATGATTTCCTATATGTTGGTTTACCATGCCAAACCTCTAAGTCCAATAATAAGCGAGTTATAAGCACTTTTAAGTTTGGCTATCCTCATTTGACCTTGAAGGAGGGGTCCAAGGTCAAATCTGACCACATCAGAAGATTCGCAGCACATGATTTCCTATAGGTTGGCTTCACATTGCAAACCTCTAGGACCAATAATAAGGGAGATATAGGCACTTTTAAAGTCCGCTATGTGGGTTACTTCGGCACTCCGTGGATGACCTTGAGTTAGGAGCTTCAAGGTCAAATGTGTGCAAGGTTGTAGAGGACATGTATATGTGTCATACATATCACCTATGAAGAGATTCAACCTTCTACCTATGAGGAACAGCCAGTAGAAAAATGTAGATTATTTTCAAAGACATGCCCCTGGCGGCCATCTTGTTTTTCAGAATGAGGCTATTTTCCTTCCCAGAGAAGCTTACGCCCCAATGAAGATATCCTGCAAATTTGGTGAACCTAGCTGCTGTTGTTTTCCTCTTAGAGCGTTAACGCTGAAAATCTCTCTACGTGCGGCGGCGGTGTAGCGAACGCTAAACCAAAGTATCCACCGGAAGCATCCGGTGGATACAATTAGCTAAATTCTCCACAGTTCTTGTCAGTGCAAAATCAAATTGTAAATTTAATAAGTAAATTAAATTTTTATAAGTTAATACGCTAACCAATGGGCAATTGCTAATCCGGTCGGCGCAGACTGGCCTGCAAAATGACAGAAAAAGTCACCCTGTATGTGTGCATACTGGCCGGCCGGTCCCACTGTGCAGTCGCCAGGTAGCACATCATACTTCCTTCCTGTCTAGACAGTGTGATGTCATAGCATCTTTTTTGTTGTCTAAACCTATTAAGACCCCTAGTAAGCTGATAGCAGGGCCAGTTGGGAGGGCCTTGCCTGTCTATTGGATAGGGTATTAACTTATAAAAATTTAATTTACTTATTAAATTTGCAATTCTATTGCATTAATACATCATATCTAACAATTTGACAATTGCTTAATAACTACCGCCTGGTCGACGGGTAAATAACTAGGGACTTAACTGAAGTCATAAACAATCTAACAAATTTTCTCCAGGCCTGGGTCGACGTTAAGGTAAGGAAACCCTGTAAGGCCATGATCAGTTACCGGCAGCTGGTTACCTGGGGCTATACCGACATTGCCCCCCGTTTTTACAGACCTGCTCTGAGGTAGGGGAAGAGAGGGAGGAGTTCGGTCCCAGAAGGCAAATAAACCTCCCGAAGGTTTTTTATATATATATATGTACAAACATGAACTATTTACTATGTACATATATACAAATCTCAATATAAGGGCTATTTGTACTTTTCTTTGGCCTTGGAATTCAAAAATTTAGTAATCTTTATCCCTTGTTGTCATTTAGTAATTTATTTCATATTGTATTCGTGTCCTCACTTTGGGTTGTGAATTCAATTTAATAATCTTTGTTACTTTCAGTAATTCAGTAATGTGCTATATCTAGTAAATTATCGCTTCTAGTTACTTAGTAATGTCAATCTGTAGGGTTCTCCTGATTTCAATGGTGATTTATTATGAATTCTGCTTTTCATGGTATTCATCCTGTTACATTCATGGTTACTGTATGTTATGTGAAATTAAACTCTCTGATTGATGGCAATGATATGTTATGTAATCAGGGCTGGCCTTTATGATATCATCATAGAACTGTAAAAATTATTATTGGGCCTTCCCTGTTATTGTGTTATGTGATGTATAATTGTATGTTATGAACAAGTCAATGGTAGTATATAATATTAGTAATAAAAATAATATAACCTCAATTGTGGTTCTTGGGGACTGTTGTGGATCTGCTGAGCAGCCACTACTGGGCCCAAGTGTAAAGATTTGGAATCAGCCCAAGCCACATCCTTCAAACAGAACTGTGTGAAGGTGTTGTGTGACTTCCAGTGGCAGGCTGACAAAATCTGGTCAAAGGAGACTCCCGACTGGAAGGCCTTTGAAGCAGCAAAGGCCCTGACATGGGCTTTAACCTGATACAGAGTGAGGGCCTCCTAATCAGAGAGCTCATGGATCAGTCTGGTTCATCCATGAGGAGATAGTGGCAGGCGAGATATCCTTGTCAAAGCCTTTTTTAAACAAAGACCAACTCCGTGTTTTGCCTGAGGTCTGAGGTTCTGTCCAAATAGTAGTGCAATGCTCTGACTGGGCACAGGGCTGGTATAACCACTGGGGCCACACTGTCTAAACCTTCTTTGGCCGGCTGATTTTAGGAAAGAAAGCTGGGAGATAGGTACAGGAACACCTTTGACAAGTCTGACTGGTGTCTGATGTTCTTATTTTGCCAAGAATGTATCTCACTTCTGTGTTTGCCTGACACTAGGGCCAAGACGAAAACAGTATTAAAGGTCAAATGCTTCAAAGTGGCCTCTTTAATAGGTTCAAATAGAGCCTTTGTCAGCTGGTGCAACACCAGGGAGAGGTTCCCAGAGGGGATTCCTGTCCGTCCATTGGGTCTGTCTCTGTGGAAACTATCCAGGAGACGAGTGAGGTTTTCATCTTTGCTTACATTAATGGGTGAATTTCCAAGTTTAACAGCAAAAGCTGACCTGTATCCATCAATGGTACATTTCCTAATGGCTCTTGATTGGATGCAGCAAAGAGATTATCCTTCGCACTTAATTTCTGATTGTCAATGTCTGGTATGTGATTGTATCCCATATAGGAACATACACCACACATTGTCTCTCTATAATTTTGTTCCTCTGTAGAGGACTGGTCTGTGTCGGTTACAGAGGAGTCCTGTTCCTGATCCGACACTTTACCTTCTTCATAGTGACTAGTGGAAAGTTCCTGAGCAATAGAGTGATTATCCAAGTTGGTCGGCATCCATATCAGTCTATGGTGATTGCTGGATCTGTACAGGTGAGGTGCTGGGAGCAAATCCAGAGCTATCAGTCTTAGGCCGGTCTGAGGGCTGCTGATGAAGAGTGGCTGGTTGAGAGGTCGGTTGCTGGTGAGTAAATGAAGCACTAGGCCTGTTATCAGTCTTAGACCGGTGAGAAGGCTGCTGATGATGAGTGGCCAGTTGGTTGGTCGGAGGCTGGTGAGTGCTGGCAGTAGTAGGCCATGTCTGCACAGTACACAAGCCAAACAAAAAAAGACACAATAGAATTGCAAATTTAATAAGTTAACACCCTATCCAATAGACGGGCAAGGCCCTCCTAACTGGCCCCACTATCAGCTTACTAGGGGTCTTAATAGGTTTAGACAACAAAAAAGATGCTAGGACATCACACTGGCTAGACAGGAAGGAAGTACAATGCGCCACCTGGTGACTGCACCATGGGTCTGGCCGGGCACTATGCACACATACATGGCAATTTTTTCTGTCGTTTGGCGGGCCAGTCTGCGCCAACCAGATTAGCAATTGTTCATTGGATGGGATGTATTAACGGAATCAAAATTCAATTTCATCACAGCTTTGTATTTGATGGTCGAACTGTGTAGGATGAGCTACCTCAGGACATTTGGACAGCAGTTTCTATTTTATCTTTCAGGTGCAAACTGAAGACATGCTTTGTCAGTAGAGCATATATAGAATAGCCCTCCTGTCTCCCTGACGTTTCTGGTGTTGGCTTGCTCTTGATTTTGAATTGTTCATCTCGCTTTATCGCTCTAGCTTCTAAGGTCTCGCTTTATGGCTCTAGCACCTTAGAAACTGTCATATGATGGAGATTAACTGTTATAAAATTACTTCTTACATTTATTTGGCTTTAACATCACTTTCAATCCACTGCTATGGTTATATCCCAACAGGTAGTTTTAAGGGCAGAGGAAACAAATACTAGTTGGTCAAGATCCTGCGCTGTAAACTGTTAGTAAGCAACTACCAACATTCCCGCACAGGATCCAGGGTTTGCACTGCAGACCTCAGAGGTGGGAGTCGAGTCTTACCCAGTACACCACCAAGTCCCCCCTCCACCTTTCATCAGAATATTGCTTTCAAAGAATGGAAAAATATATAAGTAATTTTGAAGATTTATCCATTTCAATTGGAACAATGGAAAAAAAAACAAGATGTCAAAAACGAACAAGTGTACACGGAGGCTTTTTTTTTTGGCTCCAGTACAGCACTGGGTGTCAAAATTGACAACTTTCTCTATTATCACACATTATTTACAGTTGTTGTTTTTTTCAGAAAGAAAATTTTGTTGCCTTTCCGATGGAAAAAATAGGAGAAAATATAGTCATACAACGAACAATTATAAGCATATACAAGTAGATTCGGCAGTAGATTGTAGAAAAACTGATATAATGACCACCTGGAAGTACTAATAAAGCATATACATTTGCTACAATTATTACATAAATGCTCAATTATCAAGTTAACGTTCTACACTTACATACATATTCTGGTCCTACCTTAGTTATTTTTAACTTAACAATGATGCTGCGTTTTATTAGTCGAATCTTTGATTTATGTACTGAGTTACAGCTGCCATTTTACATCAACTTTTTTGTCTTTAAATACTATAATTCTGCACAATACTTGTTCAGATACTTGTACATCAAGGTGTATACACTCTGCCATTTATTTTTTACCCTGCAGCCCTTAGGGCTGTCGTGGGTATTGTTTTCACCAATGGTGTCCGGATGGACTGTATCTCAGAAACCATGTGTAGGAATTTGATACTTTGTTGGGACACTGGTTGGGGGTGTAGGTGTGAAACGTCATGGTGTGACCTTTATTTGACTTAGACCTTGCCATAATGACCTTGAGTTTAGAAATCTTGTCCAGCCTATATCTCGGAAACCGTAAGGTGTAGGAAGTTGATACTTGGTAGGGACATTGGTTGGGGGGTGTAGGTGTGCAACGTCATGGTGTGGCCTTGATTTGACCTTTGACCTTGCCATAGTGACCTTGACCTATAAAATCTTGTCCGGGCTATATCTCGGAAACAGTAAGGTGTAAGAAGTTGATACTTACTAGGGACATTGGTTAGGGGGTATACGTGTGCAACGTCATGGTCTGACCTTGATTTGACCTTTGACCTTGCCGTAGTGACCTTGACCTATAAAATCTTGTCCAGGCTATATCTCGGAAACTGTAAGGTGTAGGAAGTTGATACTTACTAGGGATATTGGTTAGGGGGTGTAGGTGTGCAACGTCATGGTCTGACCTTGATTTGACCTTTGACCTTGCTGTAGTGACCTTGACCTATAAAATCTTGTCCAGGCTATATCTCGGAAACTGTAAGGTGTAGGAAGTTGATACTTACTAGGGATATTGGTTAGGGGGTGTAGGTGTGCAACGTCATGGTCTGACCTTGATTTGACCTTTGACCTTGCTGTAGTGACCTTGACCTATAAAATCTTGTCTGGGCTATATCTCGGAAACCGTAAGGTGTAGGAAGTTGATACTTGGTAGGGACATTGGTTAGGGGTTTTAGGTGTGCATTATCATCGTGCGACCTTAATTTGACCTTTGACCTTGACCTTTAAAATCTTGTTGCACCTTTGGGTCTGTCTTTTGATGCAGATGAAGCACTGTTAAAGTAATATTAGAATTTATTAAGAATTTTACTTTTATAACTTCCCATTGTAAGAGATGAATGTATTACCACTTCTGTATGCATGGTAATATTCAAAACATCTAAACCATAATTCGTCCATGCAGATGTAGATAAAGAGTGTTGTAATTTTAGTTTACTGAGTAATGCTGCCATCTTGTTATTGAATTATCTTGTTTTAATACTTCATCTTTACATGCATTATCTTTCTTTTAGACTTTATTTTCTCTATTTAAACATTGTTTGGACCTTTATATAACTGACAGTGCTCTGAAAGTATCCTGAACTTTGTACTGATACAGTACTTCTATATCTCATGGTGTTCAAAATATTTCCCTAGGCTGTGGGGTACGGGCATCTCTGATGCTATTTTTGTTGATTTTTATGCTCTATTTTATTAATTTATATTCTATTAATATATTTAAATTGACACGTTCTCATTTGACATTTAAATTCAGAACACGAACACTAAATTAAAGGGCTTTTCAATATACATGTAGTGAGTGGAGATTTTTTAAGTCCTGTGTCATAAGAATTCAGGTGCATGCCAGTAAATGGATTACCTGTTGGTTACCTGTGATTTGTTTTACTTTAAGACAAACTAAGTTGTAAAAATACTTAGGGGGAAGTTTGCTTGGGTTGTCAACTACGTTGAGCCATGTGTCAGCAGATAAAAGAGCTGTGGTTGATGTAAATTATTCTAAGGACAGTTGTATGTCAGTAGGTAGATTACCTTTGGGTTACCTGTACTTTATTCTACACTCAGATTAAAGGTGTTCTGAGGACGGCCAGTGGTAAGCCTGGGGAGATCATCTGTCGCATTGCTGAGGAGGAGAATGCAGCCATGATTGTGGTGGGGACAAGGGGTATGGGCAGGATCTGCAAGACTATCCTGGGTAGCGTGAGTGACTACCTGGTCAACCATGCCCACTGTCCTGTCATTGTGTGCAGAACCAAGACACGCAAGCACTCAGGCTCAGGGGAAGGAGGAAGAACCAGGCACTTCTCAGGTAAAATCAATGAGGGAGAATCGGGCATTTCTTCGATATGAAAAGAGGAAGAATCAGGCACTTTTTTTACCTCATATTGTCTAACCAAGTAATAACTTTAACCTAGCTTTCTTGAGTACATGTCACATTGGTCTTTTTATTGATAGTCATTCTTTAGCTATACTTGTCTTCAAATGAAAGTGAAAGCTTATTTCTCAAGTTTGGTTGCTATGTGCAGAGTATAGTATATTGGCAACAAGATATCACATTCTGTTTGAGTACAATAAGATGCTGTGGTCAATTAATTCCTTGTTATATTCACCAGGAGAATCTATTAAGAAGCTATTTACACGTGGAGTAGAAGACTTCAGGCAACTACAGGAGTGGAATTAGGAGGGTCCAGAATGAGAGAAGAAAATATACCATTGTGAACATCCCCACACAACCATAAAAAAGTGATATCATTAGTTGCGAATTTCACTCCTGCTATGGTTTATGTCTCATATTTCATTTTGAATGCCGCCAATACGATAACTCTTGTGAATAAATGAATTAAGTGTTTCTATACTTAACCTTAAAAACTGTAAAAAGGAAAACGGCTAAATTGAAGTTGGCTGTTTGAAAATTTTGCCACTAAGTCATCAGTTGTTTTTCACCATTGAATATTTTGCAAACAGTTATCAGTTTTCACACCCACGTGAAAACTGGAAAAGTTAGTTACCTTAATTTGGTGAAGAATAAGAGTGTCAATTGGGGTAAACATATAAATATATGAAATGCATAAATTGTTTTCATTTTGTGAAACCAAGCCAAGAATTGGAATTTACATGTATAAATTAAAGAGCTGTATACCAACATTTTGGGTGTAAAAATTACTGAACAATTGAGGCTTGAGACTGGACACTCTACACATCTATGATCGGGTTTAAAAGAGAGACATTGCATGATCCATATATGTAAAACAATTACCTGGAACTATTTTAAAGCTTGGTCCTTTGTGTCACTGATTGGTAATTTCAGCATTCTGGGTGAGGCTTTTGAAGACCACTACTCATTTATATTGCCAACATGTTTCTGTACATACTATTTTTCCAAGTTCTCACACATTCTACTTGAGATGTTGTGTTCTGAGTGTGTTAATGTATAATTGTTGTATGTGCTTGCTCCCCAGCCAGTAGAACCTCAGTTGTCTGGGTTTCTATTCTCTGCTGATATTGGATTTATTAGAGTAAGAAATCTAAAATTCGCCAGGAATCTAAAATTCGCCACCTCTAAAACCTTAGTTAATTTTATGAAGAAAATGATGTTTTTGTCCAAAAATTGGTATTTTTCAGTTCAAAAAGCCTTAATTTACTATACAGTCAACAAATCTCACCACAATTCATTTATTTTATTAGTATTTTCACATGTGGCGAATTTCAGATATGTGGCGAATTTTAGATTTCTTACTCTAACCCTTTTCCAATCTCCGAAAAATTATACAGTTCTGTTGACTTACATTGAGTTACTGTTGCTACTTTACAAACCTTCTGTTTTCTGGACAATTTCTTCCACTCCACATGTTGGATAACTGAGGTTCTACTACTGTAAATTGGTCAGTCATTCTGTATATTTTTGTAACAACAATTGAAAGAGAAGTCACGGGTACACATTTATGGTGTCTAAACACACTTCAGTTTCAATACATCTGTGTAGGCAGGTTTAATTCATTCTAGTGTATTACCTGTAGTGTATGTAGATATTGCATTTTTAGAAATGGGTTTTAAAATGTACAGCTTTCAGTTTTATTAATGAGTCATGTATGTTATAAATCTTGAAGGTATCATTTATAAAGAGTATCATTTGTTTTTATTCTCCCCATTTTGCAAGTAGAAGTTTCAATATTATGAATCTTGAGCAAGTTCTGTTTGAACAAACCTATAAGTAATCTCTCTGGTATTGTTTTGATGATGTTTTTTATGTTGGGTGATGTGTATGTTACACTAACATGTTTGAATCTCTTTGTGTTTTACCATTTTTATGAAAGAGTAATTTTTGTGATGGTAGTCGGCTGTTGCTAATACCAGTGTAGTCATGACTGTTGAACAAGTACTTTGTTTTCAGTAAATGTGGATTACTCACAAAGGATTGTATTATACCAGTAATTTACCTGACTAATTCTTTCATGCTTTTAATGATCTCAGAAAATCCACACATACACTGATGGTTGATGTATTCAGTTTATTAATCTTTTCATTAAGTAGCAAAGTAAAAAGTATTGATGCACTTTTTACCAAGGTGTTTCAGAATATGCTGAGATTGATACCAACAGAATCTCATTTATTCTGAGGACTAGCTTTCTCATCTTCTCCCTATTTAATAGAATTTTGTGGTGTAGCACTGCATGTTAACAAGAAAATGATTTTGTTAACAGTTAAGTAATGAATCTTTAACTTCTGTCCAAATTAACTAGTAAACAACATATTATACCTCCCTGTTGAAGAATGGTGTGTGAAAGGAAATCTGTGACAGCTTCAGTTAGTTTTGTTTTCACATTTTTAGTGGTGAAGTCTATCAGTGATCTTATAAAGCTTGTAGGTGTCATTTTGTTTTGGGCATGCTGTATTCTTGACAGAATGTTTAGGCAATTTGTAGTTTCTATCTGGAAAGGTTTTTTTTTTTTTGTTGCCTGTGTTGAAAAAGCTGATTATTAAGGTGTTAAATGCTACTCATGTGTACATAGCGCACAGAACAAAATGCTATGAAGTTGTTTGATCCATGTCACTGCTTGCCGAATTACAATAATGCCTGGGGATTGTTTTACATGTGAAACAGCAAACACCGACTCCGCTGAGTTGCTTAGTTTTGGACTTAGTTTTAAGACTCTAACTATTATGTGTATCCTATAAACCAGGAATATTGCATATTTGTTAATTGTAATATGAATCTGTTTCTGGCAGTATTTTGTACAAAGCCAGATGCTTTATGTTGAAAATCTCTTAATTAAGGCTGAATAATTACCAGAAATCTGTAATTACATATAAAATAGCCACTGAAAGGAATGTAAATCCCCAATTTTGACTTTAGTTTTCATATGGTGTCCAATGATTCCAGAAATAGTTTTCAAAAAAACTTATTTGCATAAACCAGTGGAATAACCAGCTCAGGTTCAGTTCAAAATTCTATCTGCAGGGTAGTAATTTGACCCCCCAGGTCTTAACACATCGCCCACAATTTTAAACAAATCCATTGGCTCACAGGAAAATAGAGGGTACTGTTCAAAATTGGGCTAATCACATACAGAATTCTAAGACCTGTCCAACCAGTGTACATCAGTGGAAAAACTCCATCCATGTACACCTGTGTTGCTAACTCAGGACGGTTTTAACTCAGGACACCCAAACATAAAAGGGATAAAAACTTCATAAAAATAATCACACCACCAATGTATCAATAATACACATGTGTATTTGTCATAACCCCACCAAAATAATATTTTTTGAATAATTTTTACCATATTATTCCTGAGATGATAGAGTGACACTTTTAAAATGCCAGCCAGTGCAGATATACAGTGAAATCAATGCCCCTTGGGCACAACGTATATCCTTGTTAATTTGGGTAATGTTTTGTTTCATATGACATAGTATATGTAAAAATACATCATTTAACAAAAGATATAATTAAAATCACTTTAACCTTTGATTTAAGGAAATAGCATATCTTTTTAGAGTGTCCTGAGTTAAAAACAGAATGAAAATTCCAGAAATACATATTTGTTGTTGTTTAATTGAAAAGGAGGCATTTTATACAGGAAAATTTTCTGTGACTGCTAGACTGTCACTGTTCTTCTCATATGATAAGGAGAAGCAGATATTCCATTATTCTTTGTTGTGTATTTACACTATTTGTTCAAAAAGTGTCCTGAGTTCACAACACGGGTGTACCTTTTCCAGCAATGCAAGAAATTGTTGTCCAAAATTTAAGTTCCTTCCAGTCTCCTGTTTTGACTGCCAGGTCCACAAATTCCACAAACATTCTTCTCAGTCTTGCACCAACATTTTGGAACTCTCTCCGTCTTCATACAAGAACCAGACCCTCAGTAACATCCTTAAGGAAACATCTTAGGACCCACTCCTTTAAGTCAAGCTTCCCTACTTAATTCTTCCCCATTTTCACATCTACAACCCTTAATTACTTACCTGCTTGCAAAAAACTTACCCGTTTGCAAAAGCCTATCTGCCAAAGGCTCTGTCACCCCTGTGTCCTCTTTGGTATGACCTGGCTATGTTGTTGGATTTATGATTATTCACATTCTTTTTGTTCAGTTGCGCCTTAGAGTCTGTAAATTGGTGGAGATTAAGTACCTTGAAATTCCACATTAGATTACTCACCTAGAATGCCCCTTGACTATCGCTGTAAATTCTTTGTGTTATAGTGCACAGAGTTCCTGTACTGTGCATGCAAATCAGTAGATTAGATTGTAGAAATAATCCATGAGTGATCATGGTTTGTGTTCGGCATTTAACCATTGTTCTTCCAGTAATAATTTTACGAAGCCGAAGGCTGAGTAAAATTATCCGGAAGGACCATGGTTAAATGCCGAACACAAACCATGAGCACGAATGGATTATTACTATTCTAACATGACATATAAAATTATTTAACAGACTTCTTTTCATTAATTTTTTATTTTTACAAGGAATAAATTATTTTACGTATGTTTGTTTACAATGTTGTGACCTTAGCAACCAGCTGTTCCATCCATTGTACCCTACAATTGCAGATTTACAATGTTTTGATACAGGAATATTTTATATAAATATACGTAATATATAGTATTTAAAATTCAATAACTATTTCATATTCAATGAAATATAAATAAAAACAACATAACAACATTACTTCTAAAACCCAACCAAAATACGTAGGGTGAATGGAAGGCCAGTGCGATTGTTGCGAGATAATTTTTGTTCAGTTGCGCCTTAGAGTCTGTAAATTGGTGGAGATTAAGTACCTTGAAATTCCACATTAGATTACTCACCTAGAATGCCCCTTTGTGTTATAGTGCACAGAGTTCCTGTACTGTGCATGCAAATCAGTAGATTAGATTGTAGAAATAATCCATGAGTGATCATGGTTTGTGTTCGGCATTTAACCATTGTTCTTCCAGTAATAATTTTACGAAGCCGAAGGCTGAGTAAAATTATCCGGAAGGACCATGGTTAAATGCCGAACACAAACCATGAGCACGAATGGATTATTACTATTCTAACATGACATATAAAATTATTTAACAGACTTCTTTTCATTAATTTTTTATTTTTACAAGGAATAAATTATTTTACGTATGTTTGTTTACAATGTTGTGACCTTAGCAACCAGCTGTTCCATCCATTGTACCCTACAATTGCAGATTTACAATGTTTTGATACAGGAATATTTTATATAAATATACGTAATATATAGTATTTAAAATTCAATAACTATTTCATATTCAATGAAATATAAATAAAAACAACATAACAACATTACTTCTAAAACCCAACCAAAATACGTAGGGTGAATGGAAGGCCAGTGCGATTGTTGCGAGATAATTGTGTGCGCATAGAACTCAAAACTCGTTTCTGCGCAGGTCGTCATGTTAGAATACATTTTATGCTTTGACTTTCCTCCCCATCATATCTTCATCTTTCATGTAAGACAGGGATCGTCATCAATGCAAAATGATTGGCATTTGAATAGTTTGTAATTACTGTCTATTCTTTTCACTTGTACATTGGTTTTAACATGTGTTCTCTGAACTATTTTGCTGATTAATTTGGCTTGAATATCACTAAATATTGAAATATCTAAATTTGGATATTTGTGGGGGGGGGGGGGGAAGTATAAATGTATAATATACAAAAGTATTTTGGCCAAATGGAAAAAATAATGGACCCAATTTCTATTGGAAATATTGTCTTGAAAAATTTTCTTGGAATAATTTTTGCTTTCCAAGTGAATGAGCCTGGATCCTGAAGATTTATCCTCTAGTGACGTTTTAGATCTGTTTTATATAATCAGTCAGTAAAACTGTTGCATTTTCTTAAAATGTGAAAAACATTTCCACTTATACAATATTACATTCAACATGTAAAAACTTTTTTTTATTTTATAAGAAAGAAAATCAGTGTCTAATAGTTTGAAAGAAAAGAAAGCACGACGAAGTACAGAATATGTCACATAACTAATATCTGTAGATATATTGCATTACAGGACTGATAGTAGAAAGTAGAAAACTAAGTTTACCAGAAGTATTATTCATATTACCATCAATATTTACTGGCAAATGAGGACTGCTTCTTTAGTGTTAGAAAAGTAAAGATTTTTCATCTGGATATTTTCAATCAAACTCACAAAAACTGTGCATAGGGAAAGTAGTTAATCTAATTAATCTGATGCTGTGATATTCTAATTGATGAGTTTAACTTTTTTTCTGGGTACGTAAATTGAGGAGTAAAGTGTTCTGATTCTGCACATTTTTTTTTAAATCATAATACAGCAGATACTAACGTTAAGCCAGGGGGCTTGTGGTGTTCATATATTTCAGAAAAGTCCCAATATTAGTCACATGTTGGTTTTAAATGAGTTAATTGTAACCCTTTGTATTTATCCCATTTAATGTTCAGTGCAGTGTAGCTTGATTAGTCATACTATATCAGTTGTATTAATCAGTATGAATAATTTTTGAAGGAGTAATACCTGGGCAATGTATTCATGTGTATTGTGTGTGTAGTTTGTGAACCTGTTCTCCCATAAGGCAGGACTTTGTGTTTTACATTGAAGAACCATAGCATCTCTTATCCCAATTTCAGGATTCCTACACACAACATGTGAACACTAAAGGCTACATTTTAATGCCAGTTGTGTATAATGCACTTGTCTTTGGAGTTATGCATTGAGAGTAAGTACCCAATCATTTTGTAATGCACAATGTCAATCATGTTAATGACAATTTGATCATAATTTACTTCAAAATTTATAAATTGATAAATGTTGACCACACCCTATTTAGTAACTGATGAATATTGAATATGAGAACATAAAAATGTTGCAAATATATATGTTTAATTTTAATGACCCCTAACTTGCAGCAAAAGATCTGACTAAAAGTGTAGCATTTTATTTTATATTTATGTCGTGTGTTTATGTTTTATGCTGCCCTATTTCTGTCTGGCTTACTCACCTCAATTTTTTGTGGCTTCTTCCCATAAAACATCCGTTAATATACAAAGTAACAGACATAATTTGTTAAACTTTTCATTCTATTAATCACTGTGTTGCTATCCTGTAAAATATTTTGGTTCAGATAAAATAAGTCTGTTTTTAAGGTATTTTCTTTTTTTTATGTATAGCAAAGCACTTCTGTATACACCAGCAATAATTTTGTTAGTCAGCTTTTTGTGTAGTCTTTCTCTTAACATTGGTGTAACATCGTTTAATGTCCCAATAAACACAGTGTATCCTTCAAACTTGTTTAAATCTATTTAGATCTGTCGTAAACACAGTATGGTTTATACAAATGAAATAATGCATGTCTTTATTACTTTGAAAAAAAATTAGAAATAAATAAAACCCACACACAAAAAAAGTACAAACCTCAAGCAATATCGCTGCCAAATTTTGATTTGAACCTTTCTGACATATAACGTGAACAAAAATTAAAGTTCGAAGTTACCACGACAAGGTCAAATGTCAATTTTAGGTTACACCAGGATGTTGCATACCTTCAACCCGCAACCAATATTCCTGGTAAGTTTCAACATGCTACACCTTAAGGCTTCAGATATACAGCCTGGACAAGATTTTAAAAGTCAAGTCACCACAAGGTCAATGTCAATTCATATTTTTCTATGACGTTGCACACCTTGACCCCGAATAGAATAGAAACATCATATAGCACAAAATTGATACAACATCTTCTAATGCGCTTGAGATCAAAAAGGGAAAGTCCAGGTCCAAATTAGTGCCCACCAGGGAGATGTACTATGGTGAGGAGAGGCTAGTCTAAACAAGTAGGGTTTTAGCTGGCTTCGGAAACCTGTTATTCAGTGCTGTGATCGGACTGATTGTGAGAGTCTGTTCCATTCAGTGGGGAAAGCCATTGCAAATCCTCTCCTACCAATGGCCTTTCTAGGACAAACTGAGGAAAGAGATAGCCTATTTCTACGAGTTAGGCTACTGGTTTTGATCAAGGATGATAAGTTTGTGGGTTGGGAGAATCTGATGGCCTTGAAAGTAAAAAGCTTACATTTAAACAAGATGCGGTATGTAATGGGAGCCAGTGTAGTTTTTGAAGAAAGGAAGTTACATGACTAGTTCTATAAAGTCTAAAAACAATTCTGCAAAGGGCATTTGAATCTTTTAGCTACATATTTTCTTTCGCCATTAAGTAGGGAATTGCAGTAGTCGACTGCTGATCATTGTGTTAGCAAGCAAGGCTGCCATCTCCACACTGAGGAACTTAGTTTCCAAGACATAGCCTGGACAAGATTTTAAATATCAAAGTCACTAAAGCAAGGTCAAATCAAGGTCACACCATGATGTTACACTCCTATAACCCCCATCCAAAGCTCTTCCAAGTATGAACTTCCTAAACTTTATGGTTTCCCAGATATAGCTTGGATAAGATTCAAAGATGAAGGTCAGACAACAATGATGCACATCTGTACCCCTATACCAATATCCCTAGCATGTATCAGTGTCCTAAACCTTAGAGTTTCTGAGATACAGCCCAGACAAGATTTTTTCCAGCTGCCCACCCTAACACCTATTTGGATGCCTTGGGTGAAGACAATTCATACACAACCTTTGAAAGCAGTGGGGTAAAACACACAGGGAGTCCACATTAGCTCGTTCTACACTGGTTGCCTGTTAAATGATGCTTCATTTCAAATTCATTTGTAATACCTGCACACTGGTTTTCCAATTTGAAAGTATTTCAGCTCCTACCTTACTGAAGTATGGTGTACCTACAACACCAAGTGCAGCAAACCAGTCAGAAACTAGACCTAGCGCATCCGAGAACCAATGCAAATTGAATCCACCGTAAAGACAATGCACCAAAACCTCTAGGACCAATAATAAGCGAGTTATAAGCACTTTTAAGTTTGGCTGTCCTCATTTGACCTTCAAGGAGGGGCCCAAGGTCAAATCCGACCACGCCAGACGATTCCCACCGCATGATTTCCTATATGTTGGTTTACCATCCCAAACATCTAGGACCAATAAGAGGCGAGTTATAAGCACTTTTAAGTTTGGCTGTCCTCATTTGACCTTCAAGGAGGGGCCAAAGGTCAAATCCGACCACACCAGAAGATTCCCAGCCCATGATTTTCTATATGTTGGTTTACTATCCCAAAACTCTAGGACCAATAATAAGCGAGTTATAGGCACTTTTACCTTTGGCTATCCTCGTTTGACCTTGAATGAGGGGCCCAAGGTCAAATCCGACCACACCATAAGATTCCCAGCCCATGATTTCCTATATGCTGGTTTACCATGCCAAACCTCTAGGACCAATAATAAGTGAGTTATAAGCACTTTTAAGTTTGGCTGTCCTCGTTTGACCTTGAAGGAGGGGCCCAAGGTCAAATCCGACCACGCCAGAAGATTCCCAGCCCATGATTTCCTATATGTTGGTTTACCATGCCAAACCTCTAAGTCCAATAATAAGCGAGTTATAAGCATTTTTAAGTTTGGCTATCCTCATTTGACCTTGAAGGAGGGGTCCAAGGTCAAATCTGACCACATCAGAAGATTCGCAGCACATGATTTCCTATAGGTTGGCTTCACATTGCAAACCTCTAGGACCAATAATAAGGGAGATATAGGCACTTTTAAAGTCCGCTATGTGGGTTACTTCGGCACTCCGTGGATGACCTTGAGTTAGGAGCTTCAAGGTCAAATGTGTGCAAGGTTGTAGAGGACATGTATATGTGTCATACATATCACCTATGAAGAGATTCAACCTTCTACCTATGAGGAACAGCCAGTAGAAAAATGTAGATTATTTTCAAAGACATGCCCCTGGCGGCCATCTTGTTTTTCAGAATGAGGCTATTTTCCTTCCCAGAGAAGCTTACCCCAATGAAGATATCCTGCAAATTTGGTGAACCTAGCTGCTGTTGTTTTCCTCTTAGAGCGTTAACGCCGAAAATCTCTCTACGTGCGGCGGCGGTGTAGCGAACGCTAAACCAAAGTATCCACCGGAAGCATCCGGTGGATACAATTAGCTAAATTCTCCACAGTTCTTGTCAGTGCAAAATCAAATTGTAAATTTAATAAGTAAATTAAATTTTTATAAGTTAATACGTTAACCAATGGGCAATTGCTAATCCGGTCGGCGCAGACTGGCCTGCAAAATGACAGAAAAAGTCACCCTGTATGTGTGCATACTGGCCGGCCGGTCCCACTGTGCAGTCGCCAGGTAGCACATCATACTTCCTTCCTGTCTAGACAGTGTGATGTCATAGCATCTTTTTTGTTGTCTAAACCTATTAAGACCCCTAGTAAGCTGATAGCAGGGCCAGTTGGGAGGGCCTTCCCTGTCTATTGGATAGGGTATTAACTTATAAAAATTTAATTTACTTATTAAATTTGCAATTCTATTGCATTAATACATCATATCTAACAATTTGACAATTGCTTAATAACTACCGCCTGGTCGACGGGTAAATAACTAGGGACTTAACTGAAGTCATAAACAATCTAACAAATTTTCTCCAGGCCTGGGTCGACGTTAAGGTAAGGAAACCCTGTAAGGCCATGATCAGTTACCGGCAGCTGGTTACCTGGGGCTATACCGACATTGCCCCCCGTTTTTACAGACCTGCTCTGAGGTAGGGGAAGAGAGGGATGAGTTCGGTCCCAGAAGGCAAATAAACCTCCCGAAGGTTTTATATATATATATATATGTACAAACATGAACTATTTACTATGTACATATATACAAATCTCAATATAAGGGCTATTTGTACTTTTCTTTGGCCTTGGAATTCAAAAATTTAGTAATCTTTATCCCTTGTTGTCATTTAGTAATTTATTTCATATTGTATTCGTGTCCTCACTTTGGGTTGTGAATTCAATTTAATAATCTTTGTTACTTTCAGTAATTCAGTAATGTGCTATATCTAGTAAATTATCGCTTCTAGTTACTTAGTAATGTCAATCTGTAGGGTTCTCCTGATTTCAATGGTGATTTATTATGAATTCTGCTTTTCATGGTATTCATCCTGTTACATTCATGGTTACTGTATGTTATGTGAAATTAAACTCTCTGATTGATGGCAATGATATGTTATGTAATCAGGGCTGGCCTTTATGATATCATCATAGAACTGTAAAAATTATTATTGGGCCTTCCCTGTTATTGTGTTATGTGATGTATAATTGTATGTTATGAACAAGTCAATGGTAGTATATAATATTAGTAATAAAAATAATATAACCTCAATTGTGGTTCTTGGGGACTGTTGTGGATCTGCTGAGCAGCCACTACTGGGCCCAAGTGTAAAGATTTGGAATCAGCCCAAGCCACATCCTTCAAACAGAACTGTGTGAAGGTGTTGTGTGACTTCCAGTGGCAGACTGACAAAATCTGCTCAAAGGAGACTCCCGACTGGAAGGCCTTTGAAGCAGCAAAGGCCCTGACATGGGCTTTAACCTGATACAGAGTGAGGGCCTCCTAATCAGAGAGCTCATGGATCACAGTCTGGTTCATCCATGAGGAGATAGTGGCAGGCGAGATATCCTTGTCAAAGCCTTTTTTAAACAAAGACCAACTCCGTGTTTTGCCTGAGGTCTGAGGTTCTGTCCAAATAGTAGTGCAATGCTCTGACTGGGCACAGGGCTGGTATAACCACTGGGGCCACACTGTCTAAACCTTCTTTGGCCGGCTGATTTTAGGAAAGAAAGCTGGGAGATAGGTACAGGAACACCTTTGACAAGTCTGACTGGTGTCTGATGTTCTTATTTTGCCAAGAATGTATCTCACTTCTGTGTTTGCCTGACACTAGGGCCAAGACGAAAACAGTATTAAAGGTCAAATGCTTCAAAGTGGCCTCTTTAATAGGTTCAAATAGAGCCTTTGTCAGCTGGTGCAACACCAGGGAGAGGTTCCCAGAGGGGATTCCTGTCCGTCCATTGGGTCTGTCTCTGTGGAAACTATCCAGGAGACGAGTGAGGTTTTCATCTTTGCTTACATTAATGGGTGAATTTCCAAGTTTAACAGCAAAAGCTGACCTGTATCCATCAATGGTACATTTCCTAATGGCTCTTGATTGGATGCAGCAAAGAGATTATCCTTCGCACTTAATTTCTGATTGTCAATGTCTGGTATGTGATTGTATCCCATATAGGAACATACACCACACATTGTCTCTCTATAATTTTGTTCCTCTGTAGAGGCCTGGTCTGTGTCGGTTACAGAGGAGTCCTGTTCCTGATCCGACACTTTACCTTCTTCATAGTGACTAGTGGAAAGTTCCTGAGCAATAGAGGGATTATCCAAGTTGGTCGGCATCCATATCAGTCTATGGTGATTGCTGGATCTGTACAGGTGAGGTGCTGGGAGCAAATCCAGAGCTATCAGTCTTAGGCCGGTCTGAGGGCTGCTGATGAAGAGTGGCTGGTTGAGAGGTCGGTTGCTGGTGAGTAAATGAAGCACTAGGCCTGTTATCAGTCTTAGACCGGTGAGAAGGCTGCTGATGATGAGTGGCCAGTTGGTTGGTCGGAGGCTGGTGAGTGCTGGTAGTAGTAGGCCATGTCTGCACAGTACACAAGCCAAACAAAAAAAGACACAATAGAATTGCAAATTTAATAAGTTAACACCCTATCCAATAGACGGGCAAGGCCCTCCCAACTGGCCCCACTATCAGCTTACTAGGGGTCTTAATAGGTTTAGACAACAAAAAAGATGCTAGGACATCACACTGGCTAGACAGGAAGGAAGTACAATGCGCCACCTGGTGACTGCACCATGGGTCTGGCCGGGCACTATGCACACATACATGGCAATTTTTTCTGTCGTTTGGCGGGCCAGTCTGCGCCAACCAGATTAGCAATTGTTCATTGGATGGGATGTATTAACGGAATCAAAATTCAATTTCATCACAGCTTTGTATTTGATGGTCGAACTGTGTAGGATGAGCTACCTCAGGACATTTGGACAGCAGTTTCTATTTTATCTTTCAGGTGCAAACTGAAGACATGCTTTGTCAGTAGAGCATATATAGAATAGCCCTCCTGTCTCCCTGACGTTTCTGGTGTTGGCTTGCTCTTGATTTTGAATTGTTCATCTCGCTTTATCGCTCTAGCTTCTAAGGTCTCGCTTTATGGCTCTAGCACCTTAGAAACTGTCATATGATGGAGATTAAGTGTTATAAAATTACTTCTTACATTTATTTGGCTTTAACATCTCACTTTCAATCCACTGCTATGGTTATATCCCAACAGGTAGTTTTAAGGGCAGAGGAAACAAATACTAGTTGGTCAAGATCCTGCGCTGTAAACTGTTAGTAAGCAACTACCAACATTCCCGCACAGGATCCAGGGTTTGCACTGCAGACCTCAGAGGTGGGAGTCGAGTCTTACCCAGTACACCACCAAGTCCCCCCTCCACCTTTCATCAGAATATTGCTTTCAAAGAATGGAAAAATATATAAGTAATTTTGAAGATTTATCCATTTCAATTGGAACAATGGAAAAAAAAACAAGATGTCAAAAACGAACAAGTGTACACGGAGGCTTTTTTTTTTTGGCTCCAGTACAGCACTGGGTGTCAAAATTGACAACTTTCTCTATTATCACACATTATTTACAGTTGTTTTTTTTTCAGAAAGAAAATTTTGTTGCCTTTCCGATGGAAAAAATAGGAGAAAATATAGTCATACAACGAACAATTATAAGCATATACAAGTAGACTCGGCAGTAGATTGTAGAAAAACTGATATAATGACCACCTGGAAGTACTAATAAAGCATATACATTTGCTACAATTATTACATAAATGCTCAATTATCAAGTTAACGTTCTACACTTACATACATATCCTGGTCCTACCTTAGTTATTTTTAACTTAACAATGATGCTGCGTTTTATTAGTCGATTCTTTGATTTATGTACTGAGTTACAGCTGCCATTTTACATCAACTTTTTTGTCTTTAAATACTATAATTCTGCACAATACTTGTTCAGATACTTGTACATCAAGGTGTATACACTCTGCCATTTATTTTTTACCCTGCAGCCCTTAGGGCTGTCGTGGGTATTGTTTTCACCAATGGTGTCCGGATGGACTGTATCTCAGAAACCATGTGTAGGAATTTGATACTTTGTTGGGACACTGGTTGGGGGTGTAGGTGTAAAACGTCATGGTGTGACCTTTATTTGACTTAGACCTTGCCATAATGACCTTGAGTTTAGAAATCTTGTCCAGCCTATATCTCGGAAACAGTAAGGTGTAGGAAGTTGATACTTGGTAGGGACATTGGTTAAGGGGGCGTAGGTGTGCAACGTCATGGTGTGGCCTTGATTTGACTTTTGACCTTGCCATAGTGACCTTGACCTAGAATATATTGTCCAGGCTATATTTCGGAAAGAGTAAGGTGTAAGAAGTTGATACTTGGTAGGGACAATGGTTGGGGGTAGTAGGTGTGCAACATCATGATGTGACCTTGATTTTACCTTTGACCTTGTCACAGTAACCTTGACCTATAAAATCTTGCCCAGGCTGTACCTTGCGAACCGTAAGGTGTAGGAAGTTGATACTTGATAGGCACATTGGTTTTCGGCTTTCTCTTATGACAAAGATATATGGATTGCTGCAATTGGTTATCAAAAATACTTCCATATATATTTCAATTGACATCTTTTTTACTATTAATAAATTTTCAGTGTCATAATTTTTAGTTTACTAATTAATGCTGTCATCTTGCTGTTGAATTGTCTTGTTTTAGAACTTCATCTTCACATATAATTTCTTTCTCCTAGACATTATTTTCTCTGCTTAAACATTATTTGGCTTTTTATATAACTGACACTGCTCTGAAAGTATCCCAATCTTTTTACTGTTTCACTACTTCTATATCTCATGGTGTTGAAAACTATTTCCCCAGGCTGTGGGGTCCGGGCATCTCTGATGCTATTTTTTGTTTGGGGTGTATTTTATAAAACAAGCAATCAGTGCCCGTGAACAGGCTTTGTGTCAGCTGACTGTGTAAAGTTGTGCCCTGCAAATGGTATTCAGAAGTAGCAAGGTAACTGTTTAGGTGTAAAAAGTAGCTTTCAGGGTCTCATGTGGCTCAGTTGGTAGGGTGTTGGAGTTCGATCCCCAGTGATGCCAACTGTTTCATGTGGGATAACATCCTTGGGCAAGATGTTAACCTGGTCTGTGCCTGTCTCCACCCAGGGGAAATATCGGTACCCAGCTTTAAGGGATGCTGGCTTCTGCGCCTTGCATGGCAGCAATAGGTAAGGTTACCAAGGCTAGCTATCCTTGCTGGGGTAATACTGTGTAAAGCGCTTTGAGCTAATGGAAAAAGTGCTATATAAGAGCCCAGTATTATTATTATTATTATTAGGTTAAAAACATATTTAAAGAAAATACTGTAAATGCAATAGTTTTCTAATTACTACTGATTTACTCAACAGTGACAATCTCATAACAGCATTTGCTCAGCTATGCAATCAGTTAAAGGGCTGCATTTTTAATAGTTATAGCTCACACAAAAGTTAATGAATAACATAGTTAAAGAAATACTGTAAATGCAATAGTTTTCCCATTACAACTGATTTACTGAAGAGTGAAAACCTAAAAGTAGGTATTGCTAGGCTATGCAATGAGCAACAGGGCTACAATTTCACTATGTTATAGCTAATTCAAAAGTAGACGAATAGGATATTTAAACAAAGTTCTCTAAATGCAATGGTTTTCAAGTTACAACTGATTTACTCAACAGAGAAAACCGCAAAGTATCTATTGCTCAGCTATGCAATGAGCTACAGGTCAGCATAGCTGACCCAAAAGTAGGTGAACAACATATTTAAACAAAACACGCTAAATGCAATAGGCTTCAAGTAACAACTGATTTACTAAACAGTGATAACCTCAAAGTAGCTATGGCTCAGCTATGCTGGGAGTTACAAGATTTAGGAAACTTTAGATTTCACTAAAATCAGCTAAGTGGAGTAGCTTTGGCATTTTTTCCATCCTATCCAATGGACAATTGCTAATCTGGTCGGCTCAGACTGGCCCGCCACACATCAGAAAAAGACGTCCTGTGTTTCGACCAGCCAGGCCGATCCAGTACTGTGCACTCGCTAGGTGGCGTATTGTACTTCCTTCCTGTCTAGACAGCGTGATGTCATGGCATCTTTTTTTGTTTGGCGCGTGTACTGTACAGACGGATTTTGTGAGCTTCAGATGTTTGAAGATATTTGTGAGAATTCTTAACTTTTGTGATCGAATTTTGTGTGAATGGATATTTGGGAGTATATAGATCATTATGGCTTCACCTGGTCAGAAGCGTGGAGGATGTGGCCATTTAATGGCTGGGTCTGACACCCATACCTACTGTGCACGTTGTCGCAACAAAGGGAAAGGATAGGACCCTTGTGTTGAGAAGCCAGATTTAGACTGTACGTTCTGTAACGTCTTAACTTCTGACCAGAAATCCCAGCTCTCTACCCCATCTTATAAGATTGAGAAGGAAAAGTGGGATTCCAAGAAAACTACCACTCCCAGGAAAAAAACTACATATTCAGATACTCTCAGTCCCACCCTTGTGGACCCGGCAATTGTGTCAGCAGTGGGGGTTGTGGATGGCTTTGGTTTGAGTACACCAGCTGAGAAGAGGAAGAAGGTAGAAATGGACAAGGCTTCAGCTTCTAAGTTGGTTAAGTCTACAGAGGAACTTGATCAGAAGTGGTCGGAACCGGTTTAACCAGTTGGAGGCGCTGATTTTGGCCAGAACTCTGGATAAGCCTCAAGAACCGACCTTCCAGACAGTAAAGGTGGCACCCTCTCACACTCCACCGACTGACTTGGCCAGGACTAAGGAGCCTTTCATCAGACCTACTACTCCACCTCTTCTCAAGGCAACCGACCGATCGACCACTGACACTGCTACTATCAAACAACAGGCTGCCAGCTCATCTCAGCCCAACCAACCAGAAAGGACAGTTTTTCCAAGCTCAGACTCTGAAAGTGTTTCATCTGACCAGCCACCTGTTCACATTTTTATCGAGGAAGGGGAACTGTCTGATGACCAGGATGTGACACTCACCGACCCAGACAAATCCCTCTCTGAGGAACAAACCTACAGAGACATTGAGGGGGATTCGGTCTCATATGGGCTGGACTCACATTCCAGACATGGACACGAACACTAGCAACTCAGATGACGACCCTTTTGCCAATCCAAAAGTGCAGACTCCAGGGAAGGTCTCAGTACGGATGCCCACAGATGACTGGCTGTGCAGAAAACTGAGTAAACTGAACATCACTTTGGTTGAGGGTTATCTCTCCCACAGTTCAGAAGCTGGTGGTTTGTTAAAGGACCAGTCTGTGCGACCAGCTAAGTCTCACACCAAGTGGTATGGGCTGTATTCTGACCAGAAGGGAGACTCTACTGCTGTGTCATCCTGGAGTTCCGACGCTTCTAGACTGAACAGTACTTATTTGAGAATTGCCAGACAGGCCAGTATTGACTCAAACCCACCCTAGTCGCACCCTATCTCTCAAGAAACTCTGGGAAAGTGAGAAAAGTCTGCCAGAGAAGCCTCAATGATCAGTAACCAAGCAGCAGGGTTTAACCTTTGTCTGTTGAAGGTACAACAAGGCATGCAGCAGCAACTTAAGGCGATCCGGACAGAAGGCAAAGGAAAGTCTGCTTCCAAAGTTGCAACGGCCAGTGACGAACTGCAATATCTTATGTATTTTAATGCCAGTATCAGTCAAGCCTTGGCCAAGACAATGGAGCACCTCAGTGATTTTGTGTTTGTATCTATGGCCAACTTAACTCTCATCAGAAGGGACTCCTACCTATCACATGTGAGATCTGGAATCAAGCCGGATACGGATAGCAGCACTGAGAACTGCTCCCCTGCAACTTGCCACCCTCTTCCCGGACAGTGTGCCTAGAAAGGCGGAAGAGGACATCTCAAACTATGACAGTAAGGGTCGGTCAGGGTCAAGCTACACGAAAGGTCGGTACTATCCTTACAAATGCTCAGAAAAGAGGTCAGACAGTAAGAGATCTGACCATCCCACCTGGAAAAACATCAGCACACACAAGGGCAAGAGAAGCAAAGCGAAGTTTTCATACTACTCATCCTATTATTAAGCTGATAGCGGGGTCAGTTAGGAGGGTCTTGTGTCCATTGGATAGGGTAGTAACTTATAAAAATTTAATTTACTTATTACATTTGCAATTTTGTGGTTTACGTTGGATGAATTGACCCACAATTGAAAGTTTTCTGACTGTAAACATACATTTTTGACATGGAGATTATGGTTAACTTAAATAGAACACTGCTTTCTGGCATTCTGTGGTTGGCTTTGGATGAATTTCCCCACAAATGAAAGCTTACTGACTGCAAACATGCATGTTTAACATAGAGTTTATGGTTAAGTTAAAATACAACGCTGCTTTATACCTGGTTACATCAACTTGCTAAATATGAATGTAATCTGTGAATTGGTAGCCCAGATATATATCTTCTGAAACAAGGAAAAAATTTCCTAACCCTAAACTCAGACTGTTTACCTGAGAGACATTGAAGCCAACTTACAGTACTTATCCTTTTTATCTAGTTACACCAAGATATCAATATAAATGCAATCTACTTGGTAGTATAAGACTTGTAAAGTGTAAAAACACTGTGAAAACAGGGAAAAAATTTATGTCAGTATAAATTTATTACTTGGGAGTTTTGGTTTCTATAAAATAGGGCACATTTTTCTATCACAAATTACATCCACATACAAGGTATAATCCATCATGGTCTTTCAAGAGAAAGTGTCTGGTAATGAAAGCTGACTACAGCAAACAATGAGGACCTTATACTTATGCTCCTCAGTATAGCTGTTAACACAAATGTAAGGAGTGCCTTTAATAGCACTTAATCTTCCTCATATGACAAGACTCTAAGGCGCTAGAGCCATAAAGTGAGAAGGAAAAAAATCAGAATCTAGACATAAGTGGCCAACACCAGAGACAACAGGGAGACAGGGATATGGAGGGTAGGCTTTACTGAAGAGGTACGTCTTCAATTTGCACCTGAAAGATGACAGAGAAACCACTTTTCAAATGTCCTGATGATATAAGGATTTAATATATTTTTTAATAATTTACATCAGAACTATTACTTCTTTTTGACACAGATATTTTGTTCACTTCCAAAACCATTCTCATCCAATATCAACTGTGTTATAGTTAGCACAGGGAAAATAATACTTTTACTATCCACCATACACTGCATTTGATCTAAACAGGGAGGCATACAGACCAGGACATATCTTTTTTTATTGGTATACCTGGTGTTACTCACTATGGAAAATTGGTATTATAATTTTTGTCACCAAATGCTGATTTTTGACCAATACTTCTGAAACATGATGCACTCAGAGCAAATGTTCTACTGGATGTGAAAAGTGTTATAACATATTGTATTATTGGCCATCTATTGTCATTTATAATTGAACAAGAGGAGAGTGCCCGTGAACGGGCACTGTGTCAGCTGACTGAATGTTTTTGATTTGTGATGGTGATAATGAGAGGAAAGCATAATTATCAGGGAAAGGGCTGTACAGAAATACAGTAAATGGTAACTGAACAGTATGTTCGAAAGATATTCCGAAGCTGACAGAAGAAAAGGACAAAAAAGTTGTGCCCTGCAAATGATATTATGAAATAAAGTAACAAGGTAATTGTTTAAGTGTAAAAAGTAGGTTAAAAATATTTAAAGAAATACTATAAATGCAATATCCTCGTTCGACCATGAAGAAGGTGTCCAAAGGTCAAATCTGACCATAGCAAAAGATTCCCAGCCAAAGAATTTAGGATGGTTTACCATCCCAAACCTCTCGGACCAATAATAAGTGAGTCATAGGCACTTTTTAAGTTTGTCTATCCTTGTTTGACCTTGACGGAGGGGTCCAAGGTCAAATCCGACCACACAAAAAAATTCCCAGCCCATGATTTCCTGTAGCTTGTTTACCATCCCAAACCTGTAGGACCAATAATAAGTGAGTTCTAAGCAATTGTAAGTTTGGCTATCCTCAATTGACCTTGAAGGAGGGGTCCCAGGTGAAATCTGACCACACCAAAAGAATCCCAGCCCATGATTTCCTATATGTTGGTTTACCATCCCAAACCTCCAAGACCAATAATACGCGAGTTATAAGCACTTTAAGTTTGGCTATCTTCGTTTGACCTGGAAGGAGGGGTCTAAGGTGAAATCTGACCACACCAAAAGATTCCCAGCCCATGATTTTCTATAGGATGGTTTTCCATTCCAAACCTCTAGGACCAATAATAAGCGAGTTATAAGCACTTTTAAGTTTGGCTATCCTCATTTGACCTTGAAGGAGGGGTCCAAGGTGAAATCCGACCACACCAAAAAATTCCCAGCTCATGATTTTCTATAGGTTGGTTTTCATTCCAAACCTCTAGGACCAATAATAAGCGAGTTATAAGCACTTTTATGTTTGGCTATCCTCATTTGACCTTGAAGGAGGGTTCCAAGGTCAAATCGGACCATATTAACAGATTCCCAGCCCATGATTTCCTACAGGTTGGATACAATGATTTACTCAACAGTGAGAACCTGAAAGAAGCTATTGCTCAGCTATGCCATGACATAGAGGTCTGCAATTTCACTATGTTATAGCTGACCAAAACGTCTGTGAATAACATATTTAACAAAATACTCTAAATGTAATAGTTTTCAAGTTACTACTGATTTACTCAAGAGTGAGAACCTCAAAGTAACTATTACTCAGCTATGCAATGAGCTACATGTCTGAATTTTTGCTCTGTTATAGCTGACCTAAAAGTAGGTGAACAACATATTTAAGCAAAATACTGTAAATGCAATAGTTTTATAGAAAATAGCTATTGCTCCGCTATGCCATGAGCTATAGGTCTGTAATTTCACTATGTTATAGCTAACCCAAAAGTAGGTGAACAATATATTTTAACAAAATACTCCAAATGCAATATTTTTCAAGTTATAGCCAATTTACTCAACAGTCAGTGCCTGAGAATAGCTATTGCTCAGTTGTGCCATGAGCTACAGGTCTGTAATTTCACTATGTTATAGCTGACCCAAAAGTAGCTGAATAACATATTTGCACAAATTTCTGTAAAGGCAATAGTTTTCCAATTACAACTGATTTACTCAACAGTGAGAACTTCAAAGTAGCTATTACTCAGCTATGCCATGAGCCACAGGTCTGGAACTTCACTATGTTATAGCTGACCCCAAAATAGGTGAATAACATATTGCAACAAAATACTCTAAATGCAATAGTTTCCAAGTTATAAGTGATTTACTCAACAGTGATAACCTAAAAGTAGCTATTACTCAGCTATGCCATGAGCTACAGGTGTGAAATTTTACTATGTTATAGCTGACCCAAAAGTAGCTGAATAACATATTTATACTAAATTCTCTAAATGCAATAGTTTTCAAATTATAAGTGATTTGCTCAACATTGAGAACTTCAAAGTAGCTATTACTCAGCTATGCAATGAGTCACAGGTCTGGAACTTCACTATGTTATAGCTGACCCCAAAATAGGTGAATAACATATTGAAACAAAATACTCTAAATGCAATAATTTCCAAATTTTCGATTTACTCAACAGTGATAACCTCAAAGTAGCTATTACTCAGCTATGCCATGAGCTACAGGTCTGAAATTTTACTATGTTATAGCTGACCCAAAAGTAGGTGAACAACATATTTAAGCAAAATACTGTACATGCAA
This sequence comes from Sabellastarte sp. h YS-2021, assembly GCA_964017235.1. Lineage (NCBI taxonomy): Eukaryota > Metazoa > Annelida > Polychaeta > Sabellida > Sabellidae > Sabellastarte > Sabellastarte sp. h YS-2021. The sequence continues at coordinate 149,226,985 of OZ024928.1, forward strand.
TAGTTTTCAAGTTACAACTGATTTACTCAATAGTGATGACCTAAAACTAGCTATTACTCAGCTATGCCATGAGCTACAGGTCTGAAATTTTACTATGTTATAGCTGACCCAAAAGTAGCTGAATAACATATTTATACGAAATTCTGTAAATGCAATAGTTTTCCAATTACAACTGATTTACTCAATAGTGAGAACTTCAAAGTAGCTATTACTCAGCTGTGCCATGACCTACAGATCTGAAATTTCACTATGTTATCGCTGGCCCAAAAGTAGCTGAATAACATATTTATACGAAATTCTCTAAATGCAATAGTTTTGCAATTACAACTGATTTACTCAATAGTGAGAACCTCAAAGTAGTTATTACTCAGCTATGCAATGAGCTACAGGTCTGAAATTTTACTATGTTATAGCTGACCCAAAAGTAGCTGAATAACATATTTATACGAAATACTCTAAATGCAATAGTTTTCTAATTACAACTGATTTACTCAACAGTGAGAACTTTAAAGTAGCTATTACTCAGCTATGCCATGACCTACAGATCTGAAATTTCACTATGTTATAGCTGACCCAAAAGTAGCTGAATAACATATTTATACGAAATTCTCTAAATGCAATAGGTTTTAAGTTATAAGTGATTTACTCAATAGTGAGAACTTCAAAGTAGCTATTACTCAGCTATGCAATGAGCCACAGATCTGAAACTTCACTATGTTATAGCTGATCCCAAAATAGGTGAATAACATATTGAAACAAAATACTCTAAATGCAATAGTTTCCAAGTTATAAGCGATTTACTCAACAGTGATAACCTAAAAGTAGCTATTACTCAGCTATGCCATGAGCTACAGGTCTGAAATTTTACTATGTTATAGCTGACCCAAAAGTAGCTGAATAACATATTTATATGAAATTCTCTAAATGCAATAGTTTTTAAGTTACAAGTGATTTTACTCATGATGGAAGTTACTGAAAAGCCCAAAAGTAGCTATTACTCACTTAGCTATTGAGACAGGCACCCAACTTACTCACCATATTGTAGCTATGCAAAAAGTAGCTGAATAACATATTTTAACAAAATGCTCTAAATGCAACACTTTTCAAGTTATAAATGATTTTGTGCATGATTTCATGAATTTTAATGCATTAAAAATTATTAAAAAAATTTATTAAAAAAAAAGTAAGACAGATCCAGGTCTCATACTCACACAAGAGAATCTACCTGTGGCCTAGTACATATATGCAAGATATGAGAGAAATCCCTGCAATAGTCACTGAGAAAATTGTGATTAAGTGTTGAAATTTTCACACTTTTGGTGGGGGTACCCCCCTTGTAATGTCTCTAGCAAACAGACGAACAGACAGATTTGCATGCCTTGAACAATTTTTCATCCTCGATAGATAAGGTATCTTTTAAAAGAAACAGTACGTCTCTAGGCCTTGTAGTTTTGGAGGAGAAGTTGTTCACGCGGACGCGGACGCGTACGCCCACGCCGCAGAGTGACGACATAATGTCAGCTGACTGACAAGTCAGCTGACATAATAAAAAAACAATGAATAAACAAGCAATCAGTGCCCGTGAACGGGCTCTGTGTCAGCTGACTGTGTCTTTGAGTTTCAGAGTAGAAGTGACAGAAGAAAAGGACACAAAAGTTGTGCCCTGCACATGGTATTCAGAAGTAAAGTAACAAGGTAACTGTTCAGGTGTGAAGAGTAGGTAAAAAACATATTTTAAAAAAATACTGCAAATGCAATAGTTTTCGAGTAGCAACCGATTTACTCAAAAGTGAGAACATGAAAGTAGCTATTACTCAGCTATGCAAGGAGCTACAGGTCCACAATTTCACTATGTTATAGGTGACCCATAAGTAAATGAATAACATATTTAAACAAAATTCTCTAAATTCAATAGTTTTCAAATAACAACTCATTTACTAAACAGTGAGAACCTGAAAGTAGCTATTGCTCAACTATATCATGAGCTACAGGTCTGCAATTTTACTATTTTATAGCTGACCCCAAAGTAGCTCAATAGCATATTTAAATAAAATACTCTAAATGCAATAGTTTTCAAGTTACTACTCTTTAACTGAACACTGAAAACCTAACAGTAGGTATTGCTCAGCTATGCAATGAGCTACAGGTCTACAATTTCACTATGTTATAGCTGACAAATAAGCATATGAATAACATATTTAAACAGAATACTCTAAATGCAATAGTTTTAAGTTACAACTAATTAACTCAAGAGTGAGACCCTGAAAGTAGCTCTTGCTCAGCTATGCCATGACCTACATGTCTGCAGTTTTACTATGTTATATCTGACCCAAAAGTAGATGAACAACATATTTATAGAAAATACTTTAAATGCAATAGTTATCAAGTTATAACTGATTTACTCAACAGTAAGAACCTGAGAATAGCTATTACTCAGTTATGCCATGAGATACACATCTGCAATTTTACTGTGTTATAGCTAATTTAAAAGTAGATGAATAACATATTTAAGCAAAATTCTCTAAATGTAAATGTAGTTTTCAAGTTACAACTAATTTACTCAACAGAGAAAACTTCAAAATAGCTATTGCTCAGCTATGCAATGAGCTACAAGTATACAACTTCACTATGTTATAGCTGACCCAAAAGTTGGTAAACAACATATATATACAAAATTCTCTATATTCAATAGTTTTCAAGTTACAAGTGATTTACTCAACAGTGAAAACCTGAAAGTAGCTATTGCTCAGCTATGCAATGACCTACAGGTCTGAAATTTTACTATGTTATAGCTGACTCAAAAGTAGGTGAACAACATATTAAAGAAAATACTCTAAATGCAATAGTTTTCAAGTTAAAACTGAGTTACTCAACAGTGAGAACCTGAGAACAGCTAATACTCAGCTATGCCATGAACTACACATCTGCAATTTTACTATGTTATAGCTAATTCCAAAGTAGATGAATTTGCAAATTTAATAAGTAAATTAAATTTTTATAAGTTAATACCCTATCCAATGGACAATTGCTTTACCGGTCGGCCCGACCGGTCCCGCCAAACGTCAGAAAAAGACGTCCTGTATATAATACCGGCAGGACCGGCCAGGAGAGTGCATTCGCCAGGTGGCGCATCGTACTTCCTCTTCCTGTCTAGACATCGTAACGTCATAGCATCTTTTTCGTGTCTAGTCCTAGTAAGACCCCTAGTAAGCTGATAGCGGGGCCGGTTGGGTGGGCCTTGCCTGTTCATTGGATAGGGTATTAACTTATAAAAATTTAATTTACTTATTAAATTTGCAATTTTATTGCGTTAATACATCCTATCCAATGGACAATTGCTGAATAACTACCGCTTGGTAGGCGGGTAAGCAGCTAGGGACTTAAGTGAACTCATAACAAAACAAAATTGTGCAGGCCCATTTGACCTAGGGTCAGGGAACCCTGAGAGGTCAAGGTCGGCTACCAACTAACCGGTTAAGCGGGAGTCTACCGATGTTGCCCCCCCCCTTTTTTTCTTTCCTTCCCAGGATTGGTCTGAGAAGGGAAAGATAGAGAGAGAGGGGCTGAGTTCAGTCCCAGAAGAAATAAACTTCCCAAGGGAAGCAAGTCACAGTTTTTTTTTGTTTTTTTTTAAACATATGTACATTTCAACCTATTTACACTATGTACATATCTGGCCTATTTACAATATGTACATATTTACATATATATACAACCTCTCCTCATTTCTGGGCCTGGTGGTGCACCTGTTGGGCAGCCACTACAGGTCCCAGGTGGAAAAGCTCTGAGTCAGCCCAGGCAACATCCTTCAAATAAAACTGAGTGAAGGTGTTGTGAGATTTCCAGTGGCAGGCTGACAATATCTGCTCTAAGGAGATCCCTGATTGGAAGGCCTTAGAGGCAGCAAAGGCCCTAAAATCAGGGGCTTTAACCTGATGCAAGGTGAGGGCCTCCTGGTCAGAGAGCTCATAGCACAGAATCACAGTCTGTTTGATCCATGAGGAGATGGTGGCAGGCGAGATGTCTTTGTCAAAACCTTTCTTGAAGGAGACAAAGACCAACTCCTTACTCTGCCTGAGATCTGAAGTCCTGTCCAAGTAGTAGCGCAGGGCTCTCACTGGACATAGGGACCTGTCACCCTTGAGTGACCTATCCAGAGATGGTGCCAGTGCTGGAATGACCACTGGTTGGACAGAAAGCTGGGTGAGGGGTACAAGGACACCTTAGACCAGTCTGATTGGTGTCTGATGTTCTTATGTAACCAAGCATGGATCTCACTCCTACCAGAACCTAAGGCCAGTAAGAAAACAGTCTTGAAAGTCAGATGTTTCAAGGAGGCCTCTTTTAGGGGTTCAAAGGGAGCCTTTGTCAGCTGGTGAAGCACCAGGGAAAGGTTCCAGGAGGGTATGCCCCTCCTGCCCTTGGGTCTGTCTCTATGAAAACTGTCCAGGAGACGAGTGAGATTCTCATCCTTGCTGACATTAATGGTGGAATTGCCCAGTTTGTCAGCAATGGCTGATCTGTAGCCATCAATAGTGCCTGGTTGCAACTTCTTGTCCTGAAACAAGTGCAGGAGGAAGTCCTCAATGGCTTTCCGAGGTGGTGCCCTGAAGTCCACCTGATTGCTGAGGCACCACTTAGTAAAAATGGTCCACTTTGCCTCATAGACAGATCTGGTTGATCCTCTTTGAGGAGCCTCAATTCGTGCTGCCACTGCCTCAGAGAAGCCCTGCTCCTTGATTGCTGGGGCTCTAGGAGCCAGGCATGTAGGTTCAGATTGGAGAGGTTCCTGTGAAGGACCTGGTTGAAAGGCTGAGACACTAAGTTTGGTATGTTGGGCAGACACAGTGGGATTTGACTGGACATTGCCACTAGATCCCAGAACCAGGGCATGTTGGGCCACCCTGGGACAATCAGAATTATTCTGTTGCAAGGGTAGTCCTGTAACTTCTCCACCACTTTGCCCAAGATGGCTGCTGGTGGAAAGGCGTATGGCTCCAGGTCCTCCCAGGAGAGGCTGAGTGCATCCACTGCCCATGCCTGGGGGTCTGGGACCGGTGACACAAACTGTGGCAGTTTGTTGTTGAACCTGGTGGCAAACAGGTCCACTTGAGGCTGGTGCCACCGGGAGCATATAGCTTGGAAAACTTCTGGATGAAGTGACCACTCTGTCTGAATGGTCTGGCCAAGTCTGGATAGCTTGTCTGCTATCACGTTCAGCCGGCCGGGGATGTGACGTGCCCTGAGGGTTACCTGCTGTCTGGTACAGCAGGACAGGATTCTCCACAGTAGGGCACACAGCAAGCCCGACTTCATCCCCCCCTCTTTGTTGATATAGGCAACCACTGTTGTGTTGTCTGTAGCTATCAGTACTGTCTTGTTGTAACAGAGGGTTCGAAACTCTTTTAGAGCTAAAAATACTGCTTTTAGTGATTTATGTGCAACTTGCTTTCTGGCAGGGACCAAGTTCCCCTTGCAGTGTGCTCGTCTAAGTGAGCGCCCCACCCTTCTTTTGATACGTCTGTAAATATTTGCAGAGCATGTTTTAGAGGGTGTAATGGTTGACCCAGTAGTACATTGCTTTCCTCCAGCCACCACCTTAGATGTTGGTGGAGGGAGTTGGGGACTGGGATCACCTTTTCTAGTGACTCTGGTACCTTCCAGTTGTTTTTCAAGTGCCACTGTATGGGCCTCATGCGAAGTCGCCCTAGGTGGACTTGTTTCTCTGTTGCTGTGAGTAGACCTATGAGGGACATGAATTGCCGGACCGGGCAAACCGGATCCGACAGTATTGATCTGATCTTGTCTGTCAAGGTCTGCCAACATTCTTCTGTTGGTCTGACCCTGCCCCCTTTCAGGTCGAACTGGTAACCTACGAAGTTGAAGACCTGTTTGGGGACCAGTTCTGACTTTTCCTTGTTCACCAGCCACCCTAGTTCCTGACAAAGTGTGACTAGGGTTTGAGTATGCTGGAGACAGGTGTCGTGGGTAGAGGCTCTCACCAGCCAGTCGTCTAGGTACTGGTGGATCCTTATACCCTTCTGAAGTGCCATGAGTTTGACCTCTTTGGCCATCACTGTGAACTCCATTGGAGCAGTGGATAGACCAAAGGGTAGGGCCTTGAACTGGTAGGACCGACCCTGGAGATGAAAACGCATGTACTTCCTGGACTGATTGTGAATTGGTATGTGGAAGTATGCATCTTTGAAGTCTATGGATGTGACCCACTCCCCTGCCTGTAGGGAGGCTGTTATTATCTCTGGGGTCTCCATCTTGAACGACTCTGTGTTCAAAAAGGTGTTCAAGGTGCTCAGGTCCAGGACCGGTCTCCACCGGTTGTTGGGTTTGGGTACCAAAAATAGCCGGTTGTAAAAACCCAGTGAGTTTTGATTTTGTACCGGTTCTACTGCATTCTTGTTTATCAGCTGATACAGTGCCTCTATCAGGAAGGACTGCTTGGCTGAGTTGTGGTAGTTGCTTACTACAGTAGGTGACCTTGTTAAGTAGGGTCTGCACCGGAACGGGAGGGTGTAGCCCTCCCTCAGTGTAGTGACTACTTTTGGACCCGAACCCAGGGCTTCCCATTTTTCCCAACACTGGTGTAACCTTGCCCCTATAGGAGGATCTATAACAGCATGTGGGGCATTGTTGACAAGATTTACAGAACTCAAGTGACCTACACAAGAAACATTTTTCACATATTTTATTTCTGTGTACATTTGACAAAAGGTGGGATTTACGCCTTTCCTTTGTGGCAACCCGGTGACAATATGAGCATTTGCAACATGAGAGTCTACATTTAAATTTAAAGTCACTTTGCTGTTCTCGGCCACCACTGGTGCTGGGTTCAAGTCTCCCTGACCGGTAACATGTACAGAGTTCTTCTGACCGGTCACAGAAATTACACAGTGATTGTCATTTATGAGACTTGAACCCCTTGGCAGGCTTCTGGGAGAATGTTGAGGCTTTGCCACAACCTTTCCTGACTTGTTGCTTGTTTTTAATCTGCTTCCAAGCCGGGAGGGTAGATTTCCTGTCGTGGTGACTTGTAGACTTGTCACTTGCAGGGTAAGGGTGGAAACAATTTTGCTGCCGGTGTGATGTACCAGACGAACGCCTCTCTTCATTCTTACTGATATCCTCTTCAGCCTTGGCAATAAGCTGATCCGGAAACAGAGCGTTGAGATGTACTGGAGACGTTCTTAAGGCATTTACAGTATCTTGCTTCACTCCAGAGTGTAGGTAGTCCAGATAGCTATCCCTGCGAGCCAGAGTGAAGTTGGCCATGTTGATAAAAACGCCCTCGGATAAATCCTGCATGGTTCTGGCCATGGCCTGTGAGATTGACTGGTTGAAAGTGGTCAGATACTCAAGTTCATTAACAGCTTGCTTCATCTTCTCTGATGACTTGCCCTTACTGTCCAGACGTAGGGTTTTGAGCTGAGTGGCCATAGAGTCTTGAACCCTAGTCAAACACCTTGATAAACCAGCAGCCTGGATGCACATTATTGTCTGTTCCCTTGCTGCTCTCTCCCACCTCCTGAGTAGCTCTTGACTGAAGGCCCGGGAGGGTGGGGCAGTCGGTAAGTTTCTTCGAGCCACCCTGCTGAAGGAATGGTTGAGTTTGGCAGGGTCCGGTGATCAGGTGCGTACTGTTGTACTCTCACTGTCCTTCTCAGCATGCATCCCGTACCATCTGGAAGATCTGGGAGTTTTAATGAACTGATCTCTGAGGAGACCCGTATTGTCTGTGTTTCTAGTTGGGTAGCCCTCTGTAAGTGTAAGGTTAAGACTGGACATCTTACAACACAACCAGTCGTCTACCGGGAGTTTCACAGAGACTTTACCGGTTGGCCTGACACGTGCACCGGCAAAGAGGTTGTCATCAGCAGTAGAGGACACAGTTTCAAACTCAGGAACCTTGTGCCAGTTCATGAAACTTCTCATAGTTTCCCTGTAGTTGGCCTCCTCAGTAGGTTCACTGTCAGGGTCATCTCTAGAGACATCTCTGTCTGCTGACCGGTCCCAGTGGATCTCCTCATCCAGGGAACCGGTAACACTGAGCTGGTCAGCTTCACTATCAGAAGCTGCACTCAAATCTCCCTCACCGGTTGGCTGAACTTCAGGGAACGAACCGGGGGCCTGAACAGGCTGGGTTGCTATCCCTGCACCGGGAGCCCCAAGGGGCTGGGTGGCAGTCTGCATCTCCTCTACAGCCACACCGGTGGCCTGATCAAGGCCGGGACCGGACTTCTCTACAACCAGCTTGCTGGTGGTGGCACCAGGATCAAAAAATGGCTTCTGGCTGGTAGTCACATCTGAAGCTGGCTTCACAACCGATTCAACCGGTACTGTGAATGTCTTGGCCAATAACATTGCCTCAAGACGGGAGAATCTTTCTGCCCACTTGTCATCAAGTTGCTTTAAATCTTCAGCTGATGGTCTACTGCTGGAAGATTTCTTCTTATTGGCAGAAGGCTTGGGAGATTCACTACGCTTCGTCTTCTTAGCCATAGTAGGGGTAGATTGAACAGCCTTGACCTTCTCCACTTTACCCAGCACACTGACGTGTGCAGGGTCCACGAGAGTGGGAGTGGAGGAGGATGCAGTCACCTTCTTATCTTTTCTGTCTCTATAAGTAGGGGTAGACAATTGCAGGGTCTGTTCAGGGGTAAACCCTCTACAGATAGCACATTCTTTCTTCTGGACGCAGGGGTCGTCGCCTAGCCCTTTGTCCCTACAACGTGCACACTTGGAGTGGGAGTCAAACCCAGCCATAGCGTGTCCGCAAGAGCCTCGTCTTTGTCCTGGAGATGACATAGTTGTAGATAATTCTACTATGACAATAAACATCTACAGGATTTTACTGAAGATGAAATGTCAATAATAGACTTTATGGCTATGAACCTAGAAGAAAGTGAAGATCCATATAAGGATATTCACAAGAAGTTTGTAGATAAATCCTCCTGGAAACCACCAAGGATACATCAATCCCTGGAGGTATTCCAGAGAGCATTTAAAGATGGCTTACTAAAAAGCAAAGTTAAAAATAAGGGACAACCAAACCTAACCAAAGAACAATGGACAGGTCTTAAAGAACTATCCTCAAATCCCAAAATTATCATCAAAAAAGCGGATAAGGGGTCAGCAGTTGTAGTAATGAATACAACTGACTACCTCAGGGAAGGATACCGTCAACTGAATGACACCAAATTCTATACAAAACTTGACCATGACCCCACCCAAAGTATTGGTCAAAAAATTACAGATACACTCGTGAAGATGTACCAGAAAGGTTTAATCAATGAGAAAAACCTAGAACACTTAACACCAAAATCTTGCACAGAAGCAAAATTTTACATGTTACCCAAAATACATAAGAAAAATGTCCCAGGGAGACCTATTTGTAGTTCTGTTAATCACCCCACTAGCAGAATCAGTAAATTTGTTGATGAACATATAAAACAATATGTTCCTCAAACAAAATCTTACATTAGAGATACCCAGGATTTCATCAAGAAATTAAGGAATCTGGGCCAAATACCAGAAGGAGCAATACTATGCACCCTTGATGTATCTAGTTTATACACTAATATCCCTAACCATGAGGGAATATTAGCTGTGGCTAATAAACTAAGGAGTGACCCAAACAAAACACCTATCACTCAGTTCATATTAGACCTGCTAACTTTAGTCCTCCGCAATATGAATTTTGAATTCAATGGTGAGCACTATATGCAGATAGGAGGGACAGCCATGGGAACATCATTAGCACCAAATTATGCTAATCTATTCATGGATAGATTCGAAACCAAAGCCTTAGATGGTTATCCCCTTAAACCACTAGTCTGGAAAAGGTTCATTGACGATATTTTTATGGTCTGGACACATGGTGAAGAGTCACTCAACCACTTCATTGAGTATCTTAACTCTCTCCATGAATCAATTAAATTCACTCATGAATTTAGTTATTCTGAAATTAATTTCCTAGACACAACAGTGAAATTCAATGAACATAGGGGACTAATAACTACCCTATACAACAAACCCACAGACACCCTCCTGTATTTAGAGTACAGTTCAGCCCATCCCAGCACTGTACTGGAAAAGGGACCTTATGGACAATACCTAAGGTTACGCAGAATATGCACATTGGACAAAGACTTCAAAACCAATGCCTTTAAACTAACTGGCTATTATCTTAAAAGAGGTTACCCAGCAAGCAGCCTCAAAAAACATTTTAATAGAGCCAACCAGTTTAAACAGTCAGACCTACTGGAGGACAACCCAAGAGAAACCATAGACACACCAGTCATGGTGACTCAATTTAACCCCAGGAATCCGCTTATCAAACCCCTCATTAGAGACAACTGGAACATAATCCAGAATACTGATGAACTCAAAAAAATCTTCAAGGACAAACAACTCATAGGGTATAAGAGATTACCAAATCTCAAAGATATGCTTACAAGAGCCACTGTCACATTCCCACCAACTACTGAAACTAAACAAAAATTAGCTTTCAATACAGTATGTACAAGACTGGGAAAATGTACATATTGTCCCAAACTGACCAAAGTGGACCACATAACTAGTTTCCACACTAAAAAGACCTTCAAATGTATTAACCTACCACCAAGGCATAGATACATATGTGAATTAAGTAATGTGATATACATCATTAATTGCACTGAATGTGGTCTCCAATACATAGGAGAGACCAAAAGACCAATTAGACAGAGAATGTATGAACACTACAGAAGTGTTCAAAAATTCAATGATCTAAATTCCACCCCTGTCTCTAGACACTTTACACAACCCAAGCATAGTGTCAGGAAAATGGAGTTCAGCATTGTGCAATGGATGGGGGAGGAAAACAACCCAGATTCTTCCACTAAACGTAAAAGACAGGAACTATTCTACATCTGGGCCTTCCCCACCCTCCATCCAACGGGTATCAACATATTTGTGTGAGTTTATGCCCTCTTATTACACCCCTAACCCAGGTGTCTCCCTGTTTATTTTGTTATATATTGGGCACCTCACCAAAGGGCATAAAAACCCATCACTATTGGTCAGTGACCTATTTACGTCACAAATGACGCAGAATGACTCATGACGTCATCCTGTGATCATTGCTATTTACGTAAAAATTACTTAGTAACATATAAGGTCACTAAGTTACAATCTTGACTTTAAATTTAAAAGCTGTGAAGATAGCATTTTCACTAGTGCAGAGTTGATTTTTGTGTGACAAAAAATATATTTTTTGTGATATTCTTGTACTAATTTTTAGTGTACCATTAAATAAAATGTGGTTCACCTGTAGTACTTGCCATAAGATCTACTCACATAGATCGAATCTCAGGAGACACATAAAAAGTGCCCACCTGAACTTTAGGATAAAATGTCACCTGTGTGATCAGGAATTTAGGAGGAAAGAATACCTAGATAGACATTTGACACACTATCACACTGATATGGACACCTTCTCACGAATAAGAGATTGTATTGAAAATGAATCAAGGGATTCCACAGAATCCCAGTCAAGTTGTCCTGAGGATAAGACAACTGAAATAAAGGAGTCTCAACCGGATCTGAGCACCTTTTTTTCTGATATGTGGCCTGAAGATGATGAACCACCACAGAGAAGTGTTCCTGCACCCAAGACTTGTACAGTCACCACCATGACTATGCACAGCAGGACACAGATATCCATTAGCACCCAGACAGATATTTGTGATTTACCCCCCATCAAAACAGTTACACACACGGGATGCAACACCACCCCCAAGTTTGTGAGGGACAAGACTACTCAACACGCCCCTTCTCTGGTCTCCAAGGGAATCTCACCACACTGTTTATTCCTGGATGAGCCCCCCATTAATAACTGGGAAGATGAGTCATCACCACCAGGAACCCCTTACATGGACATCCCCAGCTACTTCACTGAGGAATTCCAACAGAACAGGGAACAACAAGGTTTGCCTAGATACACCGCCTATCAAGGCCCAATGGGAGATCCAGTCTCAGAGGACCCCCTCCCTCCACACATGTCAGCTGAAATTCCAAGTTGGGGAGTCATCCCACAAAGTGAACCACAAGTTGACTTTGATTTATTGGAATACATGAACAATTTGTGTCAGAACATCACACCACCACATACCAGTGATTGAAAGGTTGGACTTATAAATAAACATATAGTTTATTTATATTTAATTCACAGATTATTTACCGGCATATTGATGTAAATAACGGACTCATGACTACAGAATAGTCTTGAACTGTATAAATAGTTATTATCATTATTTTTACTATTTTATTTGACTTAAATGTACATATAATGTTGATATTTAAAATTGATTAAATATTTCCCACTACTAAACTTGCATTAAAAGATTTTGGTTGTGAAGCACTGTTATTTTTGATATAAAATAACTCTCACAGACATCCATTATAAGAGCTCACACAAGATAATTTGGGCTTTTTTGTCTCCAATATATATTATTGTTAACATTTTTGTACATAATCAAACTCTAGGCATCCACAATTTATGTTGGATTGCCACCCAACTTTTCATTATATTATTATTTTTACCGACAATTATTCCGGTTTATATAATATAACGAAAGTGCGAATTATGGGTGAATAAGTATGAATATTCACCAGTCACTTTCATTCACAAAAATCATTACAATTGGGATGTGAGATCTAATTCAGTGCCACAAGACTGATCTTGGTATATTCACCCCCTTATCCTCCCAATCTGGACGGGTATTGCAAGAGGTGACTGAAATAGATCCACTTTCAGCCCTCATAATACACATTTTGAGACCATGCTTGTGAGAGTGCAACTCCACTCTCACTGGGAAAAGGGATTTTCAGGCATGTATATTCATGACAAGTACATCTTTTGTCATGAGTTTATTACACCAAACACAAGAATAAAACAATTTAATAAGTTGTATTATTTATTACATATCACCAACATATTCAATGTAATATGAATGTTGAATTAATGTTTCTGGCCACTAGCCAGGCCCTGAATAGAAGATTTACAATAATAATCTCTATAGTAAGTACTACACAATAATTCACTAATAATATGAACTAAATTTCACACAAAAAGATATTTGGTCACTTATGTAAAATTACATTTTTTCAATCAGATACAAAAAATCTGATCCGATCGGCCGGACACCGGATCTGATCCTCAGGATCAGATAGGATCTCACTTTTGAACCTCAGGTGATCCCCCCAACCCCAGTCACAGCCTCTGATGAGAACTGACAGAATCAGATCGAAATATTCACAACTATTAATCTGTGAATATAAGGCAGAGATTTAAAGTCTTGACTCACTCTTCACTGACACAAAATATACTTATTTTAGTTGTAGATAATACTTCTAAACTACTTTAAAGGTGAAATAAAAAAGTTGCATTCGGTGTAGAACAAATTATTCACTTGTCGAGAAAACACGTCTTCACTCTCCACGCGCCAAACGAAAAAGAAGCTATGACATCACGATGTCTAGACATGAAGAGGAAGTACGATGCGCCACCTGGCGAATGCACTCTCCTGGCCGGTCCTGCCGGTATTATATACAGGACGTCTTTTTCTGACGTTTGGCGGGACTGGTCGCGCTGACCGGTAAAGCAATTGTCCATTGGATAGGATGTATTAACGCAATGAAAAAGATATTTTATTTTACACAAAATTCTCTAAATACAATAGTTTGCAAGTTACAAGTGAGTTACTCAACAGTGAGAAGCTTAGAACAGCTATTACTCAGCTATTGAATGAGCTACAGGTCTGCAATTTTACTATGTTATAGCTAATTCAAAAGTACATGAATAAAATATTCAAACAAAATTCTCTACATGCAATAGTTTTTAAGTTACAACTGACTTACTCACCAGAGAAAACCTCAAAGTAGCTATGGCTCAGCTATGCAATGAGCTACAGGTCTGTAACTTTACTATGTTACAGCTGACCTAAAAGTAGGTGAACAACATATTTAAAGAAAATACTCTAAATGCAATAGTTTTCAAGTTAAAACTGATTACTCAACAGTGAGAACCTCAAAGTAGCTAGTACTCAGCTATGCCATGACGTACATGGGGACGAAATGCAGAGTTCTCTGCATAGACAAAATTAAAAATAAGAAAAACTGTCTCCTGACCTTAATTTTCACTAAAATTTCACAGAATCCATGTGCATAAAGCATCTGCCCACCAAATTTGAACTTGATTGAATTTTATAGTTTTTGAGTGTCTGGTCTTTGTTTCCTGTCAAAGTTGGTTGAGCGAGTCGTTGCCATGCAGCTGTCACACATTAATAACAACAAACTGGACAATCCTCATCAGTCAGCATATAAGCCAGGACATTCCACGGAAACTGCTTTATTGTCTATAAAAAACGAGGTTCATCTCTTTCTGGCACGCGGTGAACCCACAGCTCTAGTACTTCTTGACTTATCAGCCGTATTTGACAATATAGACCATAATATTCTCCTTGGTTACCTTAAATCCTGGTTTGGTCTTGGTGGAACAGCTCTAAGGTGGTTTGCTTCCTACTTAAGAAATCGTTGCCAGGCCATTAAGATAGGCTCCACACTATCTGAATTAAGCAATCTCATCTATGGAGTCCCACAAGGTTCTGTTCTGGGTCCGTTACTGTTTTCACTCTATACAATACCACTCAGTAAAATTATTCGCCTCCACCCGCATATTAAATTCCATTTTTATGCGGATGACACTCAGTTATACATCCATCTCTCCCACAAGAATGCTTCTTCGGCTCTCGCCAAGCTAAATGCCTGCCTTCATGATGTTCAAGAATGGATGTCTCTCAGTAAATTGAAGCTCAACCCTGAAAAAACTGAGTTTATTGTCTTTGGTTCCAAGGCTCAACGTCAGAAGATTTCCTCTCACTTTCCTGTTAGCATTCTTGGTAGCCTTCTTCATCTGGTTGATTCTGTCAGAAATCTAGGTGTGTGGTTTGATGCAGATTTTTCATTCTCTGAGCATATCAAAAGGACTTGCAAAGCGTGCTTCCTTCAGATGCGTGACCTCCGTAGAATTAGAAAGTATCTCACTTCTGAAGTGGCAATCCTTGCTGCAAATGCCTTGGTTAGTAGTCGTCTGGACTATTGTAACTCTCTGTTCAGAGGTTTGTCCGGTTTCAATCAGCACAAATTGCAAAGTATTCAGAACACCCTTGCTCGTATTGTTACAAATCATAGAAGGTATGCTCATGTTACACGCATTCTACAGAAACTCCACTGGTTGCCTGTTAAGTATTGTTGTATTTTCAAAACCGCAACACTTGTGTATTAATTTTTGCATAGTGGTTCTCATTCTTACTTCAAACCGTTCTTGTCTTTTAGTAGTTGTCCCTATAGTACTAGGCATAGTCACCCAGATCGTCAATACCTTACATTTCCTCCTTTTCATTCATCAGTCTTTAAGTCAGCCAAACATTTTGGCCATAGTTTTGCCTTTGATGCTCCTAAGATCTAGAATGACCTCCCTCAAGATGTTCGCAGTGCAACATCAGTTGCCTCCTTCAGAAAGAAGCTTAAAACTTACCTGTTTGCAAAAGCCTACCCACCATAGCCTCTCCCGTCACATCTGTGTCTCCTTGGTACGACCTGGCTATGTCCCTTGATTAACGATAACTGCCTTGCTTTATGTTTAGATGCGCGTTAGAGTCCATCAGTGATGGAGATTAAGCGCTATAAAAGTCCACATTAGATTAGAGATTAGATTGAGTTACAAGGGCAAGAAGGTGTACAGACAGAATGAGAGCAAGACTAAATTAAACTAAATACAATAACCCCCTCCTAGTATGGAGTGTTACAATAACCCAGGCCTCTCCTATCATCGAGTGTTAAGTATGTAAGCAATAAATGCACTACATAGATTCTACCTCATTAGAAAGGTTTTCTTACCAACATTCGGATTGCATTACAAATCCCTGCAGAAATGGTAGAAAACTTCAAAGTTTTATATTCACTGGTATCCCTTTCTATATGGAAGTCTTTTTTGTACTTTTTCTTTTAATATGGTCTTATTTTACTTATTATTCCCACATAATTGTGGATACTAAAAGGAAAAACATCCCTCATTAGACATATAGAAAAACATATATCACTGAAATCTGAAAAACTTTAATACTATAATGCTACACATTCGTATAACATTCTCATCTTCATTTGTCATACATTATGTCATTGAGGAACTTTCTTATTATATTCATGGAATGCTTCAGTGTATCAGAACCACTTTATCTCTCTATCAAATATCAAGGCATTTCCACATCACACGTCTATGCCCTCAGAATATCACAGACTTTCTCCACTTGACATACAACTTCCTGTGCCACTTTTGGGTCCTTATAGCTACAAATTAAAACACCCAGCGAAAATCTGGCCAACACTAAGCCTCCACCAGTATCGTCACTGTGTGCATAGGCACTGCAAGTACAAAAAAATATATATAAAAAGTTAAAATAGAAAATATTTGCCAAGAATGTTACAATATATGCCATCACCTTTTTATACATTACTGCACATAACAAGAATACAGTGCCCTCCAAAAACTGTGTCAACTCTAAGACACAGCCAAAACAGATGCTAGTTTATGTAAGTTACAGAAGACCAATTTGTGAAATGTGATGTAAATTTAAGCAGTAGTTTTTTCGCACCCTTGCTGACAAACAGAATCTAATGATCATGTAACCTCCTTGACATATGTAAAAAAATAGCATCAGTGATGCCCGTACCCCACAGCCTGGGGAAATAGTTTTCAACACCATGAGATATAGAAGTATTGAAAGAGTACAAGGATTGAGATACATTCAGAGCAGTCTCAGTTATATAAAGCTCCAAACAATGTTTAAGTAGAGAAAATAATGTCTACGAGAAAGAAAATATATGTAAAATTGAAGTATTAAAACAATATAATTCAATAGCAAGATGACCGCATTATTCAGTAAACTAAAAATTATGACACTCTAAAATTTATTAATTGGAGAATCAATGTCAATGGAAATAGCACAATTATGTAAAAGTACATATAATAATCAGTTGCAGCAACCTATATATCTTTGTCACAAGAGAAACATGTCTCAAATATGGCAGGCAAGTACACTTTGGCAGAGTAAAAGCTAAAGGTCATACCATGATGCACACCTACACCCCCTAACCAATGTTCCTACGAAGTGTCAACCTTCTACACCTTACAGGATTCAAGAGCCAAGATTTTAAATCTCATGGTCACTGTGACAAGATCAAAGGTCAAATTAAGATCACACCTACAACCCTTAACCAATGTCCCTACCAAGTATCAACTTCCTACACCTTACTGTTTCCAAGATATAGCCCAGACAAAATTTTATAGGTCAAGGTCACTACGGAAAGGTCTAATCAAGGTCAAATCATGACATTGCACACCTACACCCCTTAACCAAGTATCAACTTCCTACACCTTACGGTTTCTAAATATTGCCCAGACAAGATTTTACAGGTCAAGGTCATCACTGCAAAGTCAAAGGTCAAATTAAGGTCACCCCATGACGTTAAACACCTACACCCCCTAACCAATGTCCCTACACAGTATCAACTTCCTACACCCTACTGTTTCCAAGATATGGCCCAGACAAAATTTTATAGGTCAAGTTCACTACGGAAAGGTCAAATCAAGGTCACACCATGACGTTGCACACTTACACCCCGTAACCAAATATCAACTTCCTACACCTTACGGTTTCCAAATATTGCCCAAACAAGATTTTATAGGTCAAGGTCACCACTGCAAGGTCAAAGGCCAAATCAAGGTCATATCATGACCTTACACACCTACACCCCTAACCAATGTCCCAACCAAGTATCAACTTCCTACACATTACGGTTTCCAAGATATAGCCCAGACAAGATTCTATAGGTCAAGGTCACTATGTCAAGGTCAAAAGTCAAATCAAGGTCACACCATAACATTGCACAACTACATCCCCAACTTTTCCCACCGCCCGCCCACCAATCTGGACACCATGGGTGAAAACAATACCCTGACAGCCCTTAAGGGCTGTGGGGTAACAATAGTGCAGTGGCTGGCTTTCTGCCAACCATGGAGTCGAATCTTTGGACAGCACTGGGTGTGAAATCTGTAAACTCTTCTTTTATTGCCCAATTTGCCAAATGCCTGCAACGACGTTGTTCACAGATTTTTGTAGCAAGATGTGTTGGGTACTTGTAGTGACCAGAAACATGATGTAAAAGGTTTACAAATGTAGGGGTCATATGTGTAAGTGCGTATTTTGAATACTGATTTTGAAGGGAGAAGATGTACTAGTATTTCAATTTGAAACGTGGATATGAAATAAGATTCACGGACTGGTTTATTTTGTAGATATAAAACAATTTGGAAGACATAAATTTAAAGGTCATAGGAAGCATTTTGAGAACTATTGTCAATAGACACACATAGATGTGAAACTTCAACATTTGAAAAAATAACCTGTGTCTGGATAAGGTTACATGCTATATTCAACAATTTTTTTCTGTCAGTTTTTTCAAGCTTTTTACAACTATCGCCATTACTTTTCACTTGATAACCTTTGTAGAAAATACTAGCTGTGACGTCATAGGTTCATTAGTTTCTAAACAAACAGCCATAGTAAGGTATTTCATGTGTTGGAATGTTTTTTGTTGTTGGTATAATACATCAGTCTGGCACAGTAAATTAAAAAAATTAGCCTTGATAAGATTGTTGGTATTTTTCCAAATAAAAATATATATGTTTGAAGAGGAAATATAGTCAAACTGTCTTTTCATGTATCTATCAACATTTTCAAAAGTATGCATTTTTCAGTGTTTTTGAATGCAATTTATTTGGTATCCTATATCAGTGTGCAACAATGAACTACACAAATAGCCTTTGGAGATCTTTATATTACTCTCATATTAAAAATTATATGTTTAGGGAAGTAGGAACAAGTTTCACAAAAAGCACATGTGCATGTATAGTATGTATATGCTGGACCATTTTTGTGATAAATTTGAATAGATTTTCCTTGCTTTAAAAACTTATCTTACCACAAAATAATCATTAAATGAACACTGAATCAATATATGTGAGATTGGGCCCATGCAAGGATATGTAATGTTCAAACTGTAACCAGAACCATTGCAAGACTTTCAACCACAAAACCTGTAAATATATGTGACTGTGTAGATATTGTTTCAACCTGGGGTATTTTTAGGCAATATTTAAACTGTGTAAGAGGTTAGCCTTTACACAAGCTATCTACATAACTGAAATTTACTTACATCTACTTGAAAAGGTGTAATTAAAGAGTACTGTCATGTATTTTTACCTCTGACACCAATATATGTCTAAATATGTTGCATTAAATCCAAATAAATTCAATTCAGTTCCATTTACAACATTGCTGAGTGCAGTGTTGGCCAGATCTGTCAAAATTCTTTAAAAAGTTCAGTTTTGACTTTAATATTGCTATAGCTCATAGAACATTCAATAAAGTGTTTCCTTATATGATAGAATTTTACTGGTTTAGTACTTTCTGACAAAGCCAACTGTAAGCTTTTGAATTAATATATGTACATTTGCAACATTTTGTTCTTATAATTTGAGTCTTTATCAAGACTCTGAAAGTTATTTAGTAGAGAAAAACCAGAGAAAAATGAGGTGACAGCTAATAAAAAGCAACATGTGAATAAATAAGATTGATGGGCTGTTTTTTCTTCTATGTAAACTAAAACTTTAAAAATAGAAAAAAACTTACACCAACTTAATTCCCTCGGTGTGTATTTATGTGTTTATCTCAAACCCAAACAAACTTCGGTATGAACCTGTGACGTCATCAATCATCTTCCACAAGAAAAACAATATGTCAGCTTTTCACTGCACTCAGGATTTTTACTTTTTAAATTGCCATTTGTGACTCCTCTACCATATATTTCTTAAAGACAACCACAGTTTCCATTTCATAAAGAGTTTATCCATTTAACAAAGGTAAATTCACAGTTTTCATGAAAAATGCTATGACCTTTAAGTGTTATATGGATATTTTATACAAGCAAACGGTAAATATGTTTATGAAGAATTCAACAATTTCATTTAAAGTAAGAAAATATATTTCTTTGAAATGTTCATGGTCTGTGTACATGTAGCAGTTGATTTATCTGATGTAGCATCCTGTGCAGTCTTTCTCCAACATTTCTTGCAGTCATGTTATCATTTATAAAAATTTTAAAGTAAAATAAAACTAGAAAAAAGTTTTTGCTAACAAAAACAAGCGGCCCGGATGGAGACTTGGGTTAATAGATACAGTCACATAATACAACTCATTTCCAATCGATTTGAGAGTCATAACACAGCTTACCTTTTACATGTTACATCATGCGCAGTTCTCTTGGGAGAATCATTGTCCTGCAAACAGAAACTCTTTAACCAGAGCAGTCTATGATAAGTTTATAATTATATCATGAGAAACAAAATCAAACCTTTTAAAAGTTTTGTGATGTATTTTAAACTTCTGCATGATGTCTCCCACTTTCAGCTTTATGCCTTTATTGCAGACATCCTGCACTTGGGAATCTGTTGTTGCTTTGAAAATATTTTTTGCATCTGTATAATCCTGAAAAAAGAAAAACAAGCAATCAGTGCCTGTGAACGGGCTCTGTGTCAGTGACTGTGTGTTTTGAGATTCAGAGTAGAAGTGAAAGAAGAAAAGGAGACAAAAGTTGTGCCCTACAAATGGTATTCAGAAGTACCAATTTAAATGTTTGTAAAATGTAGGTGAAAAACATATTCAAACAAAATACTGTAAATGCAACAGTTTTAACCAGTTAAAACTGATTTACTCAACATTGAGAATCTCAAAGTAGCTATTGCTCAGCTATGCAATGAGCCTAAGGGCTGCAATTTTACTATATCATAGCCGACTGAACAGTAGGTGAATAACATATTTAAAGAAAATACTTTTCAAGTAACAACAGATTTGCACAACAGTGAAAACCTGAAAGTAGCTATTGCTCAGCAATGCAATGAGCTACAGGTCTACAATTTTACTATTTTATAGCTAACCCAAAAGTAGGTGAATAACATATTTAAACAAAATTCTCTAAATACAATAGTTTCAAGTTAAAATTGATTTACTCAATAGAGAGTGCCTAAAAGAAGCTATTGCTCAGCCATGTCATAAGTACATGTCTGCAATTGTACTATGTTTTCGCTAACCCAAAAGTAGGTGAATAAGATATTCAAACAAAATACTGTAAATGCAATACTTTGAAAATTACAACTGATTTACTCAACAGTGAGAACCTGAAAATAGCTATTGCTCAGCAATGCCATGAGCTACAGGTCTGCAATTTTACTATGTTATAGCTGATTCAAAAGTGTAGGTAATACATTTAAACAAAATACTCTAAATTCAATAGTTTTCCCGTTATAGGCAATTAACCCAGCAGCGATTACCTCAAAGTAGCTTTTACTCAGCTATGCAATGAGTATGCAGGTCTACAATTTTTCTATGTTACAGCTGACCCAAAAGTAGCTGAATAACATATTTATACAAAATTCTCTAAAATGCAATAGTTTTCAGGTTACAAGTGATTTTACTCATTATGGAAGGCACTGAAAAGTCAGAAAGTAGCTATTACTCACATAGCTATTGGGATAGACACCCAAGTTACTCACAATGTTATACCTATGGAAAAAGTAGCTGAATAACATTGTGGTGGGTCTGGGGTAGATCAACTTTTCTTCTTTTGACTTAATCAATTTATGACTATAGGACCATATAAAGTTTACTCAAGTTACAGAATAGGTTTTCTGGTTATTTTTCACCAAACAATTTTAAAAATGTAATCTTACAGCCAGGAATATGGGTACTTTCCCCACTAAGCCATACAAATACTTGTGATCCAAATAAGAGTTACCACTTATTAGACATTATTCAATAACTGTTGTTTTACTCTGGTTTTGGTGTTTATTCAATACACCATGTGAAACACCAAAAATTAACATATTTGGATAAGCCAATTTTCTTCAGAGGTTATAAAGGTTTTACTGTCTAATACAGAATGCATGCCATTTTACAAAGTAATTAGTCACAGGGCAGCTTAGATTGGGAATTACTTTTTGGAAATGTCTGATTTCCAATTGGTGTCCAGTTTCAGGACACATTTGACTTTTCAGAGAAGATCTAAAGCTGTCTATGTTCTCAAGGAAAGCTTTGCAAATTGTAAGTCACATGATGAAAGCAATATGGATGAAAGATAACAAGGAAGCGAGAAATAAACATAATAAGTCTTTTCTCAAACAGCACACAGTAAACTTAATTTTTGTAAAAAAAACATATGTATGGGTGTACAAAGTAGAGATTTTTCACATGAAATTGCAAATTTTAATTAGTAAATTAAATTTTTATTAGTTAATACCTTACCTAACAGACGATTGCTATAGCTCGGTGCCAGCTGGTCCCGCCAAACGCCAGAAAAAGACATCCCGAATTTCACCTCTGGCAGGACCGGTACACTACTATCCACTCGCCAGGTGGCCTAGTTCCTGGTTCATTTGCCAGAGGGACGTGACGTCATACCATCTTTTTCGTCCACCAACATTTAATCCATTAAGCTGAAAGCGGGGAGGGCAGCTTAATTAGGACTCATTAGAACTCTATGTATAGGCAACAAGTTCTGGCCTACTGATAAAGGAGCCACAGAAGGTTCCTAAGGCCCGAAAATTTGCCCCCTACCCTCTTTTCTACTGTGAGGGAAGGAAACGAAGAAGAGTTCAGTCCTTATAGATTCCCAGTATATTCTAGCAAGAGTGGAATAAGGTCCCATACTCTGTGCACCTGGCACCTAGGTAAAACACCTGAACTATAGAAGAGGTCATAACCAAACTAGACCTATACTAAACAAAAAAACGAACCATTATATACACCATATACAGAATAGGAGCAAAGGATGTTAAGTGGTGGATCTGCTGGGTAGCCACCACGGGACCTAGACGAAAAAGCTCGGAGTCCACCCAAGTAAGATAGAACTGGGTAAAGGTGTTGTGGGACTTCCAGTGGCATGCTGCTAGGATTTGGTCCAAAGAGATGCCACCCCTAAAGGCTTTAGAAGCCGCAAAGGCTCTAACATCATGCACTTTAACCTGCTGCAAGGTTAGAGCCTCCTGATCTGACAACTCATAACAAAGATAACCGTCTGCTTTTTTGAAGGAGTCTTGTCTTAGATCTTGTGTCTTGTCCAGATAATAACGTAAGGCTCTTACAGGACAAGGAGACCTATCCTCCTTGGGGAGAGTGGGGGCCAAGGCTGGGATGACCACTGGAGCCACACACTCCGGGCCCTCCTTCACCAAGTGGTTCTTAGCCAAAAAACTTGGAAAAGTATACAGAGACACTTTTGACCAATCAGCTTGGTGACTGATGTTCTTATTTCACTCCTACACTTCCCAGAACCTGGGGCGAGGAGAAAAACCGTTTTAAAAGTCAGATGTATCAAAGAGGCCTTTCTGAGGGGCTCAAAAGGGGGGTTTTGTAAGTTGATGCAAAACCAAGGAGAGGTTCCAAGAGGTCTATCTCTATGAAAACTGTCCAACAGGTGATTCAAGTTTTCACCCTTGCTGCCATTCAAGGAGGCATTGCATAATTTGTCTGCAATGGCTGATCTGTAACCATTGATGATACTAGGCTTGAAATTCTTCTCCTGAAAAAGATACAGGAGAAAATCTGCTATTTGTTTGGCAGAGGGCGACCTGAAGTCCACCTGACTTGCCTCACACCATGGACCACTTTGCCTCATAGATTGCTCTGGTTGAGCGTCAATGCGTAGCACCACAGGGCTAGAGAACCCCTGCTCCTTGATTGCCTCGGCTCTAGGAGCCAAGTGTGAAGGTTGAGACTGGCTAGATCCCTGTGGCTGAATCACCAAATCTGGGAGGTTTGGGAGACAGATGGTTATCTGAGCTGAAAGGTCCACTAGGTCCCAGAACCATAGCATGTTGGGCCAGCCTGGGGCTATCAGGATTACTCTTTGGCAAAGATGATCCGACAGTTTGCTGATCACTTTGCCCAGAAGGGACACTGGGGGAAATGCATACATGTCCAGATCCTCCTAGGAGACTGTTAGAGCATCCACTGCCCAAGCTTTCGGGTCCGGGACTGGGGACACATATTTGGTCAGATTGCAATTGTATCTGGTCACAAACATATCCACCTGTGGGCTGTGCCAGGTTTGGCACAGGAGGTCGAACACCTCCTGATGAAGGGACCATTCCATCTGGATTATCTGACCTTGTCGGGACAGCTTGTCCGCTATCTCATTCAGACGGCCTGGAATGTGTCTGGCCTTCAGCACAATATGTCTCAGATTGCACCAGGACAGGAGGTGCCAGAGAAGGGCACTGTTGGACCACAAAACATAAAGTGCTGCAAAACGTAAAGTAGAGCTGCAAAACGTAAAGTTGCAAAATGTAAAGTGCTGCAAAATGTAAAGTAAAGTTGCAAAACGTAAAGTGCTGCAAAATGTAAAGTATGATGCAGGTTGTCACAATTCGAATTGAAGACACTAAAAGAATAAAATTTCCTATTTACCTTCCTCATATGGCGGTTTTAATAATGGTGAGAACTAATGGAAATCAATAACAAAACATATAAAGGCAGCATAAATCCACACAGGATTAACCCAGATGGATTTTTTACTTAACGCCTATGCAAGGCTAAATACACCTACATGGGTGCACACATAACTCTGGTGAGTTTTATGTTTATAATGCGTCACAATTGTGACGTCATGTACAAAGGGTTAGTAATTAAAGTATTTCCTTGTTCAGTACTATTTCTGACTTTCATTTAGTATGTACAACACATCATTTGCGTTTTGTAAAGACTGTCAAGATTTGCACTCAGGGTGATAGTGAGAGGTATGTTATTTTATATTTCTGCATTCTAATTTTCCAATTGTGCAAATATACCTCACTATACTTATATATGCACGGACATGTGTGTGTGTGCAAGAGAAGCTTTGTGGAGGGGTAATACAGCTGTCCAATTTTGCTTCTGAATCTGGCATCCATCATGCATTACAATGTTGTGATAACATTTTTCATTCACTTTTATGCTCAAGAATAAATCCCATAAACTACTGATACGTATATTTATGTTGTGTCCTAAAGTCCAAAACAAGCACCAACTCTCCCAGTGGCCAAGTGGTTAGCAAGTTTGGCTCCTAATCAGTAGGCTGTCACTAATGTTAGTTAAAATCCCATGTGTCAGATGCTGGGAATGTATAATATCCTCTAGCAGATATAAGCTCTGTTAAAACACTCAAAGCTTATACCTGCTATATGTATAGGATATTACAGAACCTACCCTGCTTTGACCCTGGCTGTTGAAAGGGATGTCACAAGGCATAAAGCAACATAAATAACTTTCCAAAACAAGCACTACTCCAAATCTTGATAATGCTTCAAATTTCGTAGCCGAGAGCAATATGCCATATTGAGGAAGCAATACATTAAGATTTTTTTATGAAACAGGCTTTCTAACCTGACATAGAAAGATTATATATTCTGATACAGTGTATTTGCAAATTGAGATGGCGGATTCAGGAGAAAAGTCACAGGTGTATTTGCCCCTTTATATATCTTGTTATCTGATCTAATGGTGTTTATTAATTTTCACCAAGGCTGTGGGGTCTGGCCATCTCTGATGCTATTTTAAGTCTGTTACAATTGATTACATTTCCCAGTTGATGTCACCATATGTGACATTTTTAAAGCCTCCTTGAAGTAAAACATTTTTTTCGGCAATGTAACTTAAAAACTAAGTTAATTCAAAATTTTAGAGAATGTATGTATAAGTAACTACTGATTAAATTTTGGAGGTAACACTGCCAGTCAGTTCTGCTGCTGAGTGTTTTTGCCTGGTTGTATATGTAATTTCCTTCAGCTTCTCCTTTATTTATGATGGATGCAATTTGGAACTGATCGCACATGTGACCTTTCTCTAGCTTATAGATAACTAATTCTCATAATTAGTGCCTGAAAAACGATTTTTTTCGGAAGGTATCAATTTTGGCTGTGTCTGTTTTTGCCTTTTTTTGGTGTTTGAGTGCACGATAACTTGAGAATCGCTTAACGGATGGCATTCAAATTTTCACACAAGGTCTGTGGGTGAAATAGCTCGGACGCTTTCGAAGATGTGCATCATTGGGCCATGTGTTAGCTGACTATCAGCGAAAAACATATATTTATTTATAGAATGCAGACACATGCATATACACATGACCACGCATGCACAGAATCACAGTAAACAAACCCAATTCACTAATAATGACATTGATTAATTGGATGTCTGCAATTTAATGTCCACACATCTACTAAACTTTCCTGAGGCCCAGGCCAATTAATTCCTGCAACCATACAGGCAAACAATCTAGGCATTACAATGCATAATGATTACACCTTTTCTGAGAAAGAAATTGTCCTGTCAAAATACTTGGCAATACGCGCGTTTTGGGCAGTTGATTCTGACAAGCTCTAGTTTGTAGTTTTATTTCATAAAAGCTGTAATAATTACATCCAGATTTATATAACTTGATATACCTTTTTCAAACATTTCAGTGCAATTGCAAGGAAATTGAAACAGCAAGTCTTCTAGCTTTGATCCAATTGTCACAAGGTATTCAAGATGTTGTTACCTTCAGTCTGCCAACAAAGGATGCACACTTTTTTCTTTGCACTTTGTATGCTGACCCTTTTGTCACACAGTACAGCAGCTCAACCAAAAAGGAGGCCTGCAAAAGGGCCATATCATATGGACAGAGCAATGTACTACTGTATCAAAGATTTCATTAAAGGAGAGTTTTGTGTCCCATACAAGGATTGGAGTCAGTTCCATCATCGATGTTATATGCGGTGGTATAGACATAAGAGTAAGTACTCAATTGAGGATGGCAAAATTCTGTATGATGGAAGAACCATTATCATGGATGAAGACAAGAAGAACATCCTGAAGAAAGTGGTATAGACATAAGAGTAAGTACTCAATTGAGGATGGCAAAATTCTGTATGATGGAAGAACCATTATCATGGATGAAGACAAGAAGAACATCCTGAAGAAAGAAATGAAGAATGCCAGGGGCACTGGTGCAAAGCGGATGTACCATAGATTGAAGGGCAAATATGTGGGGATGTCAGAAAGAAGACTACAAAGTCTGATGGAAAGATCCCTGAAGCACCAGCTTTTAAATAAACAATTTATAAACAAACCATCTCCCACAACAATTACTGCCAAATTCCCCCAAGAAAGACATCAAATTGACCTCATGGACATTGGTGCCCAGTATGTATTTAGGTCAAATGGTATCAGTTACAGGTACATTCTGACTGTACTTGATGTGTTTAGCAGGTATGTTTGGCTAGAGGCCCTTTCTGATAAAACTAGTCGGAGCATTTCCAGAAAATTGAAAGGCATCTATGAGCATCATGGTCAACCCCGAATAATACAGTGTGACCAAGGTGGAGAATTTAAGGGAAAAGTTGATAGATATTGTAAAAAGCAGGGAATTAAGGTGATCAGAAGTCGGCCCTACCATCCTCAGTCTCAGGGAAAGGTTGAGAGATGTCACAGGTTGTTAAGAAGAAAATTGTCCTACGATCTCATTCGCCATAAGGGCACAAAGCCATTTAACTGGGTGAAACACCTGAATGAATATGCATTGGCCATGAACCATGATCCACGAAGCTCTCTTGGATTCAAAACACCTTTCCATGCGTACTATGGCAGAGAAGCCAATAATGTCATAAAAGAAAGCAAATCACATTCAACAGATGAACATTGGAAATATCTTTCTGAACTACACCAAGACATCAGTGAAATTACCAAAAGGAACATAGAAAAAACAAAGAAAACCCACCCAGCACAGTTTGAAAATTTAAAAAGTGGTGACAAAGTATTGGTAAGAAATGGCATCAAAGGGAAAAAGTGTTCCTTTCGAACACATGTTAAAAAAATGGCATTGTCAAAAAGATTGGCAGAAATAATATGTACCTGGTAGAGAAAACCGGCAGTAAAAATGGTCATCAGAAGTGGTATCACATCTCCAATCTAAGATTGTTAAAGGAACAAACACATACAACCGATAGCAGGAAGCAGTATCTCATCCCTCTCAGATCAGATGACGTTGACCTATTCCAAGATTCTGGGTTTCAAGTAAGACTGAATCCAGTTGGTGATGGAAACTGCCAATTTGCTGCTATTTCTGACCAACTTAGAGAGGTACTTGGGATTGAACATTCTGCACAATCATTAAGGCGTGAGGTTGTAAAATATCTAAGGCAAATTAATAATCGCATTGCACCATTTGTTGAAGGAAATATCAATACTTACTTGCAGGGAATGGCAGAGGAGTCGACATTTGGAGACCATCTGACACTTCAAGCAATTGCGGATTACTATTCAATTAACATCAACGTTGTTCTTCCCAGTGGAGTGAACTACTGCACACTAAGTCCACAAAATTCTCTACTGATTACTACCATCAACCTCGGCTATCTCCCAGAAGGTCAAGGCGATCATTATCTGAGTATCAGTAGACAGGAAAATGCAAGCGAGTTATTGTCAGAAGAGGATGAACAAAATGCTCACACTGAAGATGAACTGGACGGAAGCAATGTCAATAAAAGCCAGAATGTGAGTGAAGAAATAATAAACCAGGACAACTTTGTTGAACATACATTTGAACATGGGGATAATAACCAGTATAATGGTTCAGAAAAAGAAAGTATCTCTGGTAACATAGGCATTGCACACGATACTGGAAATTTTGAAACTTCTACAGAAAACACCGAAAGTCAATCAGACTCTGTTGTAAATATGGAAATCACTAATGTTTCTTACTCAAGATATGCAGACATGGGCTCATGGATTCTTCCCTTAGAAGTAACAGTACAGATCATGATGTATTCGACATTAGTTGATATTAGTTCAAGACAGAGGTTGCGATGTGTCTGCAAACACTTTAAGGATGCAGTAAATCTTGCGGTGACAAGAATGCCGACCCCTAGCTTTTATTTTTCACCACCTATGCTAGCCAGTATCTTGAATTCGGATCATTTAATAGCAACATCAGTATCAGTTTCAAAAATCTTGCGTAATGCTGGACCACAAAGTGGACTGGCTTTGAAATTAAAGTCATTTCTCAAAACCCCTAACTGGAACAAAGCCTGGATTGTTAGTCTTCACACTATGCAACCTGGGTGGTACAACATCATTCGTGTTTATTGGAGAGCAAACCAGAAGAAGTAAGCATTGCTGCCACAAAAGATACTTTTAAGAAAAACATTACAGTATAACCTCTCAGCAGAGAATGTAATTTTCTTGAATGTCAATTTAGACACAATCAGGTTTTGTTGTAATCAGTATGCACTCATTGAGGCTTTTCAAATACAATTATTTTATTCTGTGAGTCAACAGTGGGCTGCTACTGTTGTGTATTAGAAGAATACATCGAGTAATTTTATGGCAATTCAGTAATATGGGTAATGCGCATTGTAATTGATGGATTGTTTACCAGGTAATAATCATTACTTTGGCTATATTGTAGCAAGATTTTATAATTTTGTCTTTGTTTTAATCACTATAGCATAGGTTTATCAATGACTTGACTTTTTTCCTTTGGAGTTAGTAATGACATTTCTCTGTTGTACTTAGAAAGTTTCACTAATAAAAGTTCTCACTACTTTAGAGACAGTGTAACCTTCAGATTTCCAGTAGCATTTCAAGTACCCTTCCATATTCTAAACCCAAACTGTTGATCAAATGTAATTTTAGAGGTTTAAAATAATGTTACCTCAGTTGTTTAATGTCCACATTAACAGCTAAAGACATACTGGAAGTAACATATTTACAACTGTGAGGGACGAAGGCTTAGGGATGAATATTTGTCTACCTATCCAAGGTTATTTCACATACCACTGAGGATATTTGGCAGGTTGGCCCCAACCCTAAAACCTGTTCTGTATTTATGCTTTTAATGTGATAGCCTTCCATGTACCATGCAGGTCTATCTGCATCGTTTAGACCACTGGCTAACATGCCTTTCCATCCCAGGATAGAATCAACCATATGCAAGAAGGGCAACATACCTCAGCACGCTACAAGCCGGTGGTGCCAGCTTGCACAAGTAATTAACCAAACAATCCCATTTAATAATGTGACAAAAGACTATGGACCAGGACAATGTAGGCAATATGGCTAAATGTGATCCGAGTGCTCTGACGCTAAAATAATTCAATAGTTTATTTAAAATTCATTCACTGGTTTTCATCTATATATGCATAATAGAAAAGCAGACAGTACACAAGTTTAAGTAAGATCTATTAATAAGCAAAATTTAATAAAGTGTAATGCAAATCTAGATTAACCAAGCTGGTAATAACTAAATTAATTACAGTCCTAATTCTCTAAGTATATAAATGTTTTAGAGTGAAGTCCAAAGAAAGGCTAGGCAATTTGGATATTGAATTAAATTCAAGTCAGAGGAAATCCAGAATGAGGAGAACACAATGTACACCTTTTGAAGGGGGGTAAACATAATGTTTTGTCAAATTTGAAATTGGAGACGCAAAAAGTCTAAAACAATAAATTAATGAAGGTAATTATCATTGGGGGCCATAGGAACTGAAACATGGTTGTACAAATCTTTGAAAAAAAGGGATCAACAAACATTTAATTAATTTTGAAAACAGCCTGTTGCCATTGAAGATAAGTAAAAGTATAGGCAAGATGAAGAGTGGTTATACAGACTGTTGATAATTAAAACAACAACATTTTATAAATTTTGACCACAGCCCATTGACAGGCTAGGTTACTTGAATTTGTGACTAGAAAAGTTTATTTTACAATATGAATATGATGGAGGGAGGTATAGTTGTAAATAAGGAATTAATTAAGTTTGATAAGACTGGAAAAATGGTAGGAATTGCAATAACAAGGATAAACCATTTAAACAGCCAGGAAAAAATTGGAAAGATTAGCGGTGGAAAATAACAAGAACATACCTATATAATAGAAACTAAAGAACAGGTTGGGAGAAGGGATATTTAAAGATTTGAACAAGAGTGAACGGCTACTTTTGCCACAGTTGGTCATAATCTGAATCGCTTTGTATATCTCTTACCTAGGCTTGAACCCAATTTATCAATTTGTCAGGCAAGTGTGTTATCAACTTGACCACCGCACTAAGGGTTATCATCATTATTAGGAGATCCATCGCAATATAAAGTTCTTATAAATATATTTTTCACCATTTCATAAAACAGGTACCAAAAAGGTGGTATAAATTTAATAGCTGGAATATCTATCACTTTGGTTCAGTTTCCATGTCAAGCTTCTACACATACTAGATCAAAATAATGAAATCATGAATAGAGACAACTTAAACCTGTCATCAGATACAAGTTGACTCAAATATCTTATAATTGAATATTTAGTGTTATTCACAAAGAATGGAAGTACATAAACGATTTTAAAATAGATCATCTGTGCCAAATTGTGATTGATAACAAACTAATTCCTATGTACTCTCTTACATCTACCAAACATATGCAATGAGCTAATAAGATTCAAGCCAATATGTCTTTAAAACCATGAGCTGAATTTGAAAAAAAAAATAACTGAAAGGACATATATTAATGCTTCCATATATCACTTGAAACATAGTATCTCAATTTTGGAGCTTGATGAAATTTTTACTTTTAGTGTCTTCAATTCGAATTGTGACAACCTGCATCATACTTTACATTTTGCAGCACTTTACGTTTTGCAACTTTACTTTACATTTTGCAACTTTACATTTTGCAACTTTACGTTTTGCAGCTCTACTTTACGTTTTGCAGCACTTTACGTTTTGTGGTCAAACAGCACAGAGTGAGCCTGACCTCATACCTCGCTCCTTGTTGATGTATGCCACAACTTTGGTGTTGTCTGTGGCGATTAGAACAACTTGGTTCTCACTAAGTGTTGGAATCTTTTCAGGGCCAGTAAGACAGCCTTTAATTCCAGAAAGTTTATGTGTAATCGACTTTCTGGAAGAGACCAGGTGCCACTTGCTGTGAAATCGCCTAAGTGAGCACCCCAACCTTCTTTTGAGGCGTCTATAAAGACCTGAATGGCATGACGCATTGGGTGCAAGGGTTGGCCTGGTAGGAAAGTCTCCTCCTTGGTCCACCAATTAAGGTGCGGGTGAAGAGTCCTTAGAACTGGAATTTCCTTTTCCAGTGACTAGGGAATCCTCCAATTTCTCTTGGGGTGCCACTGAATGGGCCTCATATGAAGCCTGCCCAGGGACACCTGCTTCTTTGTTGCTGTAAGGAGACCTATCAGAGACATGAATTCCCTGACCTTGCAAGATTGATGGGAGAACTGACACCTTCTGAAGGAGTGACTCCAAACGGTTCTGGGTCGGTTTGACCAGTCCCTGTAATTGATCGTATTGGTAAGCCACAAATTTGAAAACCTGTTTGGGTTCAAACTGGGATTTTTGTAGGTTCACCATCCAGTCCAATTCCTGGCAAAGGGCGAGGAAGGACTGGGTCCCATGGTGGCAAGATTCTCTGGTGGGGGGCTCAAATCAACCAGTCGTCTAGGTACTGGTGGATTCTTATACCCAGAGCTTGAGCCATCAATTTTGCCTCTTTGACCACACAAGTGAACTCCATAGGAGCTGTGGAGAGGCCAAATGGTAGGGCCTGGAACTGATATGTCTGGTTTTAGAAATGAAACCTGAGGAATTTCCGAGACCTTGGATGGATAGGAATGTGGAAATAGGTGTCGCTGAAATCCAGCGAAGTCACCCATTCCCCTTGAAGAAGGGAGATCCGGATGGTTTCCGGTGTTTCCATTTTGAATGTTTTAATGCTCAAAAATTTGCTTAGAGCAATGAGATCCAAAATTGGACGCCATTTCTTTTTTGGTTTGGGGACAATGAATAACCTGTTGAAAAAGGCTAGAGAGGTTCGAATCCTTACCCTCTCTACTGCCTTTTTGTGAATCAGTGCATGCAAAGCCTCCTTCAGGTAGAGGTTTCTGAGGGGGCTTGCATAACCACTGATTATCAATGTCTTTGAACATTTAGCACACCATCCACTGACCGGGCCACCCATACCAGATTTATTATACAGTAATTGTCATTTATACTGTACTGTTTCCTTAGGAGGGGAGACGCTGCGTCAGGGCTGACCTCCCCGGCCTCGTCCTCTGGATCTGCCCCGTCCACCAAATGATTTCCATGCAGGCATACCCCCTAGCCAGTCTGCACAAAAGATCGGGAGAGTCTTGTGATTGCTTTCAATTAGCAGGATAAGGTTGGAAACGGGTTTGCTGTTGTTGTTGCTTTTTTTATAATCACCCGCGAACCCCCCCAGCCGGGACTGGGCTGGAAAGTACGCTTGGAGCTCTCGTATTATTGAATTTCATCTTCTGCTTTCCGAATGACTGCATCTGGAAATTAAGCATAGCCATTTAGAGGACAGTTACGTAAAGCTGATAGAGTATCATGCTTGACTCCTGGTTTGATAGTCTCCAATATGAGTCCCTGCGTGCTAAGGTCAAGTTGCACAAAGGTGAAGCGCGAAAGATGTTGGAGTGACTTCCCCTTAGCAATGGTTAAAAGAAGTCAGGTAGTGAACCTCATCTAAGGCAGCTTGAGCTTTGACCACTTCCCCTTTGATAGTTCAGTTTGTAAAGCTTGAGGTTGTCCTGAACACTGTACTGAATTTTGGTGATGCATCTGTTGAAACCGGCTGACTGATTACACATGTAACTGGTTTCCTTGGCTGCTTTCTCCCATTTTCGTAAAGTGTCTTGTGAAATTGGGTGACTAGAAGGTTGAGAAGCAGAAGCAGATCATTAGATAGTTTACAAATTCTAGGAAATGCACTATTGAGCTTTGCTGCATCATTAGGCCAGGTATTGACTGACTTTCTAGGTCTTGTTGGGTCCTTTGGTTCAGCAGGGTGAATCCCATACCACCAGCTTTGAGATTTGGGTGGGCGTAAAAACTGGTCCACATGTAGACCGCCTGCTTCACTGGACTTGGAAGGATAACCTTCAACTAACACCAAATTTAAGTTTTATAACTTTTTACATAACCAATCAAACTGAAACTTTTCCAACTGGCTGGGCTCTGTGGTCTACCCATCGATTGTCTGTCCTGGAAGCCGGAGAGTATTCTAAATCACGGATGTGGGTCCACCCCATAAAGGTGTGCACACCCCTAACAGTTTCTCTATAGTTCTGGTCTTCACTGGTCAGGTCTGTCAGAGTCTCTGGTATCTACTTCCAGTTGATCCTGTAGCTCCGACAATTCCCCTTCCTCAGTTGGTTCCGGTGCTACATGACTGGCAGAGACCGGAAGAGAATGAGAAATTTGATCACCAGAAGAAACCAGACTGGGCTGTGAAAATACCAGTTCATAAGTATCGTTGTCAGGACATAAATTCTCCAATGGAGATGTCATTTCACCTGAAATAGTAGCAGTAGTGAGTTTCATCCGGACCAGAACCCAGGCTAGCTTGGAACTGCAGACAGAAGAAAAGGAGCTTGTGAAAGCGCACCTGCTGGAGGTCCATGTTGAACCGGAGCTTTGACCGGTGAAAAAGCAACATGCGGGGAAGGACGCTGACCCAAAGTGATCAGGGCTTCCAAACATGCCATTCTAATAGACCATTTTTCATCTAAATCCTGAAGTTCTTTCTTGAAAGATGGTTGAGGCAAAGATAGATTTTCTGACGTATTGAGAGAAGAAGAAGCACCCAAGGTGGATTTATCTTGGTCGACAGGCGACAACACAGTTACAGAAGTCAGATCTACTAAAGATTCACATTCTTTCTGTTTTTCTTTTCTAAGTTTATAAGTGGGTATTGAAAGTTGGATAATCTGTTCAAGGGTCAACAACTCACAGAAATCACAAGGCAGTTTCTTAACACATGGATGCTCACCAAGTCCTTTGTCCCTGCATCGGACACATCTTGAATGCTTATCAAAAGAGGCCATAATGTAGCCGCAAGCTCCCTTACGTTGTCCAGGTAATGCCATGAGTATTCTGTAACACAATGAACACACCACGACTGAACACAAATGAAAATAAGGAAATATCCACAAATTCAAAAACTCTGTGTAAAAAACACAACTTTTCAAATCGCGCCAAACAAAAAAGATGCTATGACGTCACATCCCTCTGGCGAATGAACCAGGAACTAGGCCACCTGGCGAGTGGATAGTAGTGTACCAGTCCTGCCGGAGGTGAAACTCGTGACGTCTTTTTCTGGTGTATGGCGGGACCGGCTGGTGCCGGGCTATAGCTATCATCTGTTAGGTAAGATGTATTAACGCAATAAAAAGATGTTTCAAAATATTGGTTTTTTTTTGTCTTCTTAGGTGGATGTCTGCATTTATCTAAAAATCATAAGACCAAGCTATTTTGAGCTCATATCTTTTCCGTTTAGGCCACGCAAGAGTAGCAGGATTTATTATCTGAATATTTAAATCAATAAATACCGAGTCTGTTTGTTTCTTCAAAGTGGAATTTCTTCTTAAATCTCTTCTGATAGAAATATGTCCAAAGTTTGACTTTAAGTACCCCTATTTGTTTGTTAGTATTTCTGCTATTTTCAGAAATAGAAACATTTGATTCAAACCACATGAATTTTTTTAAAGCATATCTTCCATTTCTGGAAAAAGATTGTCCCATCTAATCCACCCATATATGTGCACATCATTTAACTTGGGGAATATGGATATAGCATATTTTATCCGACAAACACCCACGTTCACTAATACATTTATTTATTTATTTGAGTTTTAACGTCGCTTTCAACACATTGTATAGGTCATATCACAACGGGTAGATTTATGGCAACAGGAAACCAGTACATACAGTTGGTCAAGGTTCTGTACTGTAAACTGCAGACCAATGGCAAGCAACTACCAGCTTTCCCATTTGAGGTTGGGCCGGGATTCAAACTCCGATTTCAGAGGTGGGAGGCGATGTTCACTGATACAGTAAGTTCACTAATACATAAAAAATAGCAAAATTTCAACGGTCAAAGCTTGGGTTTTCATGTCCCATTCAACAGCCAGGGTCATATTGGAACAGACTCACACTCACATACTTGTGAGAGAAAATTTCAAATTCATTTGCTTCATGTTCATCAATATATATCAGTGACAAATTATTTCACAATGCTCCTAAAATCAGCTATCTACTGAAACAGTTTAAACATCCATACTGTCTTTGTTTAATTTGAGGTCAAGGGGCCACGGTGGCAGAGTGGTAACACTCTTGCCTCCCACCTCTGCGGCCGGGGTTCGATCCCCGTCATGGCCATAAGTGGGAAAGCTGGTAGTTGCTTGCCGTTGGTCTGCAGTTTACAGTACAGAACCCTAGCAAACTGTATGTACTGGTTTCCTCTGCCCTTCCAACTACCCGTCGTGATATGACCTGTACAGTGTTGAAAGCAATGTAAAAATCCCAAATAAATTTAATTTGACGTGATTGCTTGTCTAGAGGTTAACAAGGGTCAAAGTTAGGGTTTTACATCCTCTTCAACTGCAGGGTGATATTGCGGCAGGAACTAGAGGGTTAGCAAGTTTGGCATCTAATCATAGGCAGTCACTTCTGTATGGTTTCAATTCCGACAAGTGACTCCTGACACCCTGTCACAATATGACCCTGCCTGTTGATTTAGATTTATTTTTTATTTTACATGGCGTTCAACAGCCAGGGTCATATAGAGATGGGTAGTTTATGGGTGGAGGAATCAGTACATACTAGTTGGTCAAGATTCTGCACTTTAAACCACCAGGCATTGACTAGTAACTACCAACTTTCCAACATGAAGTGCCCGGGCCGAGATTTTAACTGGTGACCTTAGAGGTTGAAGGTGAGCACTCTTAACGGCTTAACCACTGACACCCCTCCCCCAGCTAGTGAACACGATGTAAAACACCAACTTTGAACTTATGTTTTAATTACTGAATGTTTGTGTTATAAAATTTTCATAAAATGTAAAGAAGCATTTCTTATAGAGAAGACATTTATTACACAATTTACGGTAGATGTAATGATCAGTATTCAGGTGATAGAATTGTTTCAACCAAACTGAGTTTTTCTTTCTGAGATCTCGAGAGAATACGCTTAACTCGTGGGTGTTACTGTTACTGCTGAGCCAGTGATTTTCGTCACCTAGTGAATTTTGTCACCTGCAATTCATGACAATATTAAATCATTTTTACACTTAATTTACATCACTGAATTACATATTAATATTAGAAGTTGTGGTTGCATGTATTTAAACACAAGTATTACTGGTTTTTGAGGGTTGATAAAATTCACTGGCTAAGCAGTAGCTGGATGCATCAAATAAAATAAGCTCACTTTTGTCTTTTTTTTTATCTGTTTCTATGGGGAAATATGTATGCCATCGATTTCGATAGTGGACTAATTTCTTTGGTGGGTAGTTGTTTTGACTGTTTTGCCTGTGAAACTATACTGCTCAGCCCCTGAGGTTTGTCACCCCAGTGAAGTTTGTTACCTACATTTTATGACAAAATAAGAGTATTTACTGTGAACTTTTGGTAAACATGACTGTATACCTTACTGCTGAAACTGACTGCGGTCTGAGTGAAGACAAATTTTCCTGACCCAACCATATATCTGTCGTCACACACTGCTATCTGGGGATAGTTTAGTATAAAATTTAATGTCTTTTTATGTCTCAAAAGTTATTTATACATTTGTATAAAATTGTACTTACATATTCTTGATGAATTGGGGAATATTTAATAATCAATCAATCAATTACTCTGAATGTCAGAGTAGAGTCAGAGTATGTCAGAGTAGGTACAGCCAATCAAATGTCTTCTAGGCATTGTAGGTATCAATGTACTCTTGAAAGAATAGTAAGTCAGAGTAGGTCCTATACATTGAGAGTAAAATAGGTAATTTGCAGAGTTTAGCTCAGAACTCGAGTGTGTAACATCTCTCCTGAGAATTTAGCAGCAGATTAGTTCACTCCACTCTGATAATTAGACACTTATCCAACTGAGGTAATCTACAACCACAGTTTTTAGAAAGCTATCACTCCTCCACTCTTCGTTTACATATTATAACTGGCATACGTGATATTCTATATTTGGCTCCAATTCACTATATTGTTGTGACAGCTGTCAGATTGTTATTAACTTATAGTATCACATATATCTTATCAGAATACTCTTGGAAATCACTGTATTAAAGTCCCTGTATTATTTTACCCAGTTACTTCATAGGTGATATTTAATTATTTTAGAGGGATAACATTGGCATACTGATATTTATAAGCACTAATTAAGGCCCGACAGAGTGCTCATTGATATTTAACAAGCACTGAGAGAAACTTTGCACACGCTAAGATATCCCTTTGAGTAAGTCACTCTACATTTTTCTGTGAGACTAATAAATTTGTTCCATGACTGGGCATATTCACAGTACCAGAATATCTGTACGAATAACTGAAAAGTACAATTCAGTAAGGCCATTTAACTCAAAAATTGTTTTTATTTTCACTGATTAAACTTTGATTAACTAAATATACTGTGTATCCTATCTTTACAGATATATAATTTCACCATCATATAGGTTACTGTTTTCTTTCAATAAACTGACTTTGTATTTATATATTTGCCTCTTTTCACTACTATTTTGACACTTGCTCATACTTCTATTTAAAAATACTGAATAAATCTGTGCAATCTGCTGGAGAGAAATCACTGTTATATAAGTTATAGCTAGTACCCCTGACCACATTATCCCCTGACACTTTGATATTAAGACTTAGACTGTGATCAAGACTGATCAGAAACTGGTTACGGCGATATTGCATTGAGAGACAACTCTTCTTTGTGACACTCAATCAGATTGAGATAAAAGAGACAACACCTCTGCTGGGCTGCTTCAAGTGGTGTTAGGTGGGATCTTATACTTCATTGAGAGATCCAGTGATACAAGCCCCTTGAGTGTTACCAAGATGTCACACACACCAAACTACATCAATAAAGCTAATGAGAAGGGATCTGGACAGTGTTCGAAACTGCCACCTGCCTGCAAGCAAATTGCCATTAAGTTTAATGATGGGCTGTCATGTTTTAATTGAAGCAAAGCCCGAGTGCTTCATTTATTTATTTGGGGTTTTTATTTCCTTTTCAACACTGTACAGGTCACGATGGGTAATTGGAAGGCAGAGGAAACCAGTACATATAGTTGGGTAAGGTTCTGTACTGTAAACTGCTGACCAACGGCAAGCAACTACCAGCTTTCCCACTAGAGGTTGGGCCGGGAACCGAACTCCGATCTCAGAGGTGGGAGGCAAGAATGTTACCATCCTGCCAATGGTGTGGATCATGTGATTTATGTGCTTCATGGAAAGGACCCGGTAAGAAAAGACAAGGGAAAATGGGAGCAGCAGGCATTCCAATGGAAAAAGTTGCATTGGACATAATGGGACCCCTACCTTGAAGCAACAGCAGCAATAGATACCTTCTAGAACTCTCCAATTACTTCACTAAGTGGGTAGAGCTTATGCAATATCAAATCAAGAGGCGATAACAGCTGCCTGGAAATTTGCAGAAGAGTTTGTCTGCATATTTGGTGTACCCCTGTCTGTACATACAGATCAAGGAAGACAATTTGAATCAGCTGTATTTCAGGAGTTATGTTACATGCTTGATATCGACAAGAGTAGAACCACTTCACAAAAAAGTAATGGACTTGTTGAGCGGATGAATCAAACCCTAGAGAACATGCCAAGTGATTTTGTGTCCGGACATCAAAAGGATTGGGACAACTACATACCATTCTTACTCCTGGCATATTGATCAACTGTACAAAAATCTACTAATTCTTCCCCCAATCTGCTTATGCTTGGAAGAGGTATTCCTTCCAGTTGATGTCATTTTTGGGAAAACATCACAAGAATATCCTGATACAACTGAATATATAACCCAACTACAAGAAGGACTGCAATCAGTGCATGAGTATCCATGTGTGAAAATACAACATGCCAGTTCAAGACAGAAACATTACTATGATAGGAAGGCAAATGGGAAGTCATACAACAGTGGATATTTAGTTTGGTTACATAAACTAACTAGGAAACTAGGTTGGTGCCGAAAACTGCAAAGATACTGGAAGGAACCATTTACTGTCCTTCAAAAGATAAACAACTTGTACAGAATTCAGTGGTCACCAAAGACAAAACCAAACGTAGTCCACTTTGATAGATTGAAGGAATATAGAAACCATGGAAGTCTTGGCAGGGGCAAAAGCCACACCACAAAGGACACTGTTAATGTTATTGAACAGGATAGTTCAATTGTACAAGGAAAGGTAACAGATGCTTCATCAGATGAAGAGGGTTACAAGAATGAACCAGGTGAAGGTCTCCCAGTTTTTGAAGATATCTCCTCGAGTTGAGTATTGGAGAAGGCGCCCTCCAGAATACTCAAGGACAGATGCATTTTGTCTGGCAGGAATTGGACAAGAAAGTCCTGGAACTTCCTATGAAAATGTTATTAGTGGACATGATAGTCCTGAAACTTCTGTTGAGAAAAAATACTTCAGAAAGTGGACATGAAAGTCCTATAACTTTCACAAGAAGTGGACACGGTTTTCCTGAAACTACCAAGGAAATTGTCTCTGGAAGAGGCAGGTATCTCCAAGAGGGTTTTGCAGTGGCTCTTTTGAAATCAGTGGTTGTGATGCAGAAACCTTCACCAGAGACAAACCACAAAAATCAAAACATACATAATTAAGTCCCTGATGGACTGACTTATAGTTAATTACTGGTGTCACTTTGTCATTGCAGATTGCCAGAACAGCAAAAACTACCAGAATAGTTAAGAATATCTTATTAGTCAAGGTGATTACAACACTGATACATTTTTCTTGTTTTTTTTTGTCTTTTTTTCTACAGATGGTCAGACAGTTCTATTGTCAGCGGTGCAACCTGACTTCTAACAGGAAATGCGATTGGGAGAGACACTATGACCTAGTCCACAGTTCTCCATGTGTGATCTTCAATACCCTTTCTGCATTGCTAAGAAGAAGTGCAAGGCCAACACGAGGCAACACCTATGGATGTCCCATCCTGAGTAAAAGAAAGCACATTTCCAGGCTAACCCAACTTTGATTCAGGAAATAAGGCTCAAGGACACTCCCAGCCACTTCATCTCTGATGCTGCACTCCAAACTCCATCACCAGCAGTAGCTGTTGTCTACATTCCTGGCCAAAATAAGAAAGCTGAGACACCATCAAGCCTGTGCAGCCCTGGATTTCAACTTCCAGTAGAGCTACAAAATCTGCTGGACAGCAACTGCCAGGATGTCCTACAGACAGCTGCTGAAGCTGCTTCTATTACACCTGAGGTGGTTCCAGAGCAGGCATCGATAGTCAAGCTGGTGGCTGTTCCCACTAATGTTACTAAGTTCAATGGGTGGTCAAGAAACTACAGAGAAGAAAGATCTGTCAGTGATCATTATCCATCAGAGACTCATTCTGTGAATGGGTATAGATCCGAACATCCCATACATTCCCTAGTGTTGTGCCACAACCATTCAGACTGGTCTCAGCTCTGTGGAGGATGTACCTAAGTCACCAAAGTACCTGGCACCTACCAAAATTTTGCAGGGAGTAAGCAGCTCCAAATGAAACTTCAAGCGTTGTACCAGTATGGAAGAATTAGAGCAACAACTTAA
The DNA here is from genome assembly GCA_964017235.1 of Sabellastarte sp. h YS-2021. NCBI lineage: Eukaryota > Metazoa > Annelida > Polychaeta > Sabellida > Sabellidae > Sabellastarte > Sabellastarte sp. h YS-2021. The sequence continues at coordinate 149,268,826 of OZ024928.1, forward strand.
GATCAAACAGAATGCCGTTTTAGAGAAACCGTCATCAATGAGAGAGGAGACCTGCCAATATGGAATGAAGCTACAGTATATGAAAGAGTGATGTCAACAACAACTAAGGCAAACACCAACAAAAGGACAGTGTCAGAGAAGATATATTGTATTACATGCTGGAGATAGGACAACCAGGAAGAAGAGGATGAAGACAGTGATTGGGGGGTTTTAAATTTTTTTCCTTTTGCTTTTGTTGATGCAGGAACTAAAATTGTAATATATTGTTTTATGAAGTGTATTTAAAGTAGCATGGGCCTATTTGTCCATGACTAAATAGCTGACCTGACTTTAGTAACTATGTTGTAAACTTTTGTTCATGATTATGCAAAGGCGCTATAATGTTAGCGGGGTTATTTTTCACCAAACAGTTTTAAAAATGTAATCTTTCTGCCACAAATAGGGGTACTTTCCCCACTAAGCTATACTTATTAAAGCATCCTGCAGTGTAGGACTTTGAGAGGGAGGATATTTTAACTCTGTACTCACTTTATTAATTTTTTTGGCAGAATATGCTTTCTTTGAATGTGTGTGCTCTGTTTATTCATGCAAAAAATGTTTATTCTGAGAGGTTTCAGCCAAACAGCTGCAGTGACATTTGAAATCTGCCTGTAAACTGTATACTCCTAAAAGCCCTAAAAGACTTAGTAACTTTTCTTCATACAAAATGTTTTTAACATTTATTTTTTTTTTTAAAATTCATGCATTATTTTCAAGGCATTATTTATTGTAACATTCAAGCTGCAATTAAAATATTAGTTTATGAGTTATGCATATTTAATGGCATGCTGAGGGATTGCAAGTACTCGGCCACAAATATAAAAATTTTATTCAATGCACGTAATGACTCTTAGCACATATTGTGCAATAAGTGCCAATTTGTTTGTCATTTATTTTTCCTTCTAATCTTTTCAGAGCTTTCACAGGTCAATGTAGCTCTCCAGCTCAGTGGCCAGACTGCAGCCGGCTCGTTGATGCAAAACATCTAAAACTTTGTCCCCAGCCTCCTTTGCCAAAGAAACATGGCAAAAGCAGATTGCCAGGATTGGCTGCTGCCATCAAAGTTTATCACCACATCAGGCAATTGCTTTTGTCAAATCCAAGGGTGATGGAGGAGACAACATTGTCACTGGTGCAGTTAAACCAAACAACTTTAACACAGTGGTAAGTTACAGTTTTTTCTTGGGTTTTTTGTTTAATATACATTCATTACATATCCATGTGCTATGGCATTAGTGTACATATAGACTAGCAGCTTTCACATGACAAAAATATTTTGCTTTAACTTGGTAACATAGGATAGTTTTGTTTGATAAAGATACAGCAAGAGGCACAAAAGTAATGGCTGGCTGTTTTGCTGCAAGGTACAGTTTTCACTTTGCAGGTAAAGTTCCACAGGAAGCACTGCCTCCAGCTAAAACCCTGTGAACTGAATTACCATTGCTTGACATTGGCCTTTAGGCTTTTATTGAGGTTGCTGACAAGTCAGAACAAGCAAATGCTGAACTCCAAGTGTTGTACTAGGAGCCATACCAAAATGTCAGCATTTTGCCAGTTCCTGCTGCAGAGCAAGATGTGGAAATTGTAGAGAAACAACCAGAAATAAGGATATTACAAGGAAATGAAAGTTCAACTCCTAGAACCACAGGATGGCCACACAGAGAGCAACAACAGGAGAAAACAGAAGGAAAAATAGCATCAGAGATGCCCGTACCCCACAGCCTAGGGAAATATTTTTAATATCATGAGATAGAAGTACTGTATTAGTACAAAGTTCAGGATACTTTCGGAGCACTGTCAGTTATATAAAGGTCAAAACAATGTTTAAATACAGACAGTAATGTTTACAAGAAAGAAAATGCATGTAAAGATGAAGTATTCAAACAAGACAATTCAATAACAAGATGACAGCATTAATCAATAAACTAAACATTACGACACTCTTTATCTACATTTGGCATGGCCGAAATATGGTTTGGATGTTTTGAATATTACCATGCAAACAGAAGTGGTAATACATTCAATGAATGCTTATGTGTGGTGTTGGAGCAAAATCTGTGGCTCACTTGATGAAATTCCATCTGTTACAATGGGAAGTTGTACAAGTAAAATTCTAATATGACTTTAACAGTGCTTAATCTGCATCAAAAGACAGACCCAAAGGTGCAACAAGATTTTAAAGGTCAAGGTCACTACAACAAGGTCAAAGGTCAAATCAAGGTCACACAATGATGCTGTCCACCTACAACATCTAACCAATGTCCCTACCAACTATCAACTTCCTACACCTTACGGTTTCCGAGATAGAGCCCACACAAGAATTTATAGGTCAAGGTCACTACGGCAAGGTTAAAGGTCAAATCAAGATCAGACCATGATGTTGCACACCTACACCCCCTAACCAATGTCCCTACCAAATATCAACTTCCTAGACCTTACGGTTTCCCAGATATAGCCTGGACAAGATTTTATAGGTCAAGGTCACTATGGCAAGGTCAAAGGTCAAATCAAGGTCAGACCATGACGTTGCACACCTACACCCCCTAACCAATGTCCCTAGTAAGTATCAACTTCCTACACCTCATGGTTTCCGAGATATAGCCTGGACAAGATTTTATATGTCAAGGTCACTACAGCAAGGTTAAAGGTCATATCAAGATCAGACCATGACGTTGCACACCTACACCCCCTAACTAATGTCCCTAGTAAGTATCAACTTCCTACACCTTACGGTTTCTGAGATATAGCCCGGACAAGATTTTATAGGTCAAGGTCACTAAAGCAGGGTCAAACATCAAATCAAGGTCAGACCATGACGTTGCACACCTACACCCCCTAACCAATGTCCCTACCAAGTATCAACTTCCTACACCCTATGGTTTCCAAGATATAGCCCGGACGAGATTTTATAGGTCAAGGTCACTACAGCAAGGTCAAACATCAAATCAAGGTCAGACCATAACGTTGCACACCCACACCTCCTAACAAATGTCCCTACCAAGTATCAACTTCCTACACCTTACAGTTTCCGAGATATAGCCCGGACAAGATTTTATAGATAAAGGTCAAATCATGGTCACAAGACTTCAATTATGTAAAAAATGTGGTCAGTCATGAATTACTTTGAATGGTCAGTTAATACAAGTTTGTTGTGTGTCCAAAGATGTTTGGGTTTTGCAAATGAAAATAGTTTGGCAATAAAAATTTCACATTCAAATTTTACTATAGTTCTTACTTCTGACTGTTGTATATTCTGTTGGGTTCTGTATAAACCAGGTAAAATTGATGCATATTACATTATTATTTTGTCTTTTGTTATTCTGTTAAAGTGAGTTAAATTTATTAGGTTCATTGTAGTACAGTGCAGTTACTGCCTTATCACACAAATATGCTTACAGAAAAGGAACATCAAAGAAAATGTACATGTTTATGCTCCGCATAAGAAAAATTATCTTTCCTGCCCATAAATTATTGTGGTCTGTTTCAACACATCTCCATGTAAGTGATAGTTTGTAAGTATTTTAAAATGTGCACATGATAAGTGGTCATTTTCATGGGAAATTGTTGTCAGAATTTAGGTCAAAGAGCGTGGGTTTAAGTGGTTAGTTTTTCTTTATTTCAGTGTTTGTATGTTGTTCACTTGTTAAATAAGCTGCATTATGTGTTTTCCACAGAAAAAAAATAAGTGTTCAAAGTGACAAATTCAATGTAAAAAAGGACAAACTTGATATTGGGGATTATTCACAGATTTCTGTAAGTATAAATTAATCTAATGAATTTAATAATTTTAATCGTTTAATCTTCTTGATAGTATTCAGTTACTTGTGTATTACTTATAAATTTAATTAAAATGCTGCATTGCTACTGTGTCAAAGACTGTAATATTCTAAATGACTTAATTGTTGAAATATGTAAAGCCTTTCTTGAGGCCTGAACTTTTATCATGTATTCAAAAACATATATATATATATTTTTATATATAATTTGTAGAAGTACTAATATAGAACTGTAAGAGAAGTTTTTTATTGACAGTATGTCACTTTAATACATTTTTAGAGTGCATTAAAGAAATTTTGGTGTTATATGTAGATAGATAGATGGGGAGATAGATAGATGGGGAGATGGGGAGATACACAGTTAAAATTTCAGTGCAAAAACACAAAAGTGTCATATTGCACTAAAAATAAAATAATAAATACACTAATTAATATTTACATCAAACAAATATATACAAACACACAATGATTGGCAATAAACAAAATCACAAAATCATAAAAGTTGACTAGAAAACACAAAAGAGGAGTATACTACAAAGGTAAAAAAGAACAACAAATAAGATAAGACATAAAAATAATGAAGGAGTTTAAATATACAATATAATTTTTAAAGAGAGACTAGAAAACCGTAAACAAAAAAAAGAATGAATTAAAATCCAAAATATAACTGTCACATTATTATGCAAGACTAGATTTTACAGAATAAATTAACATGAAGAACAAAGAACAATATAAATTAATTAAAACTTTTTGAACAAACCAACTTCTTTTAAATAATTTATAACATTAAAAATATTTTCATTAAATAAATTTTTCATTGAATTTATATTTCTATAATATTTAATTCTAGTGTCACGTAGGTCAATACAGTCTAATAATATATGCTTGACTGTATCGGGACAATGACAGGGAATGCACCAGGGCATATCTTCACCTTTCAACAGATAACTGTGTGTGAAATAGGTGTACCCTATACGGGCTTTAGTTATAACTATTTCCTCGTTACGAGATAAACCCGTCCAAACATAAAAATCTTCTGCTGTAGGGTTTATTTGAAATAGTTTGTTATCAGGACACGCATTCCATTGAGCTTGCCACTTTTGTTTAAAAACACTATTTACATTCACTTTCAAGTCTGTATAGGGGACTTTCAAGTGTAAAACATTAAAATTCAAGGCCTGTTCGGCAAGCTCATCTGCTTTTTCATTGCCCTTTATGCGTACGTGACTTGGAACCCAAGCTAAAACAACTTTCTTATTCACTGACAAACAATCATTAAAAAGTTTTAAGATATCTTGAATAAAAGGATGATCACAGTTGTTGCTATCAAGAGCTTGAAGACTAGACAAAGAATCAGTGAATATGATAAAACAATCCCATCACAATTTTTTACAAGATTAAAAGCCATTTTAAGAGCCTGTAATACAGCTGTGAATATACTAGCATTGCCAGAAAGTCTGACCTGGGCACTGAGGTTATTAGATGTAGCAGCTGCAGCAACCCTATTTTCTGCCTTCGATCCATCAGTATCTATAGCCCTATAGTCAGGATAACAACCTTTCAACACACAAAATCCGGGCGAGTATTTTAACAACTATTTTTGTGGTTGATCAGGGGCCGGTTTCATGAAAAGTCTCAAACTGAGCCAGACTCAAGGCTGAGTCAGGGTCTCAAATCTGAGACTTTTGTCTCAGCTGAGTTTTTGGCTCAAATGGATTTCACAAAGGGTGGATTAGCTGAGACCAGTCTCAAGTTATGGTCTCAACTTTTTAATCTCATTTCATATATTTAGTGGGCTTATTTTTAGTTTAAAAAGTTATATTTCATGATTATTATCATTTTAAATATCTTTAATACTCATAATACAAAGAAATTATATGATAATATATTATTCTAAGTGATCCATAAGATTGAGACTCAACTGAGGTTGAGTCTGGCTTTGAGTCCACCCTTGAGGCCTGTCACTTGATAATAACCTATAAAGCATGTCAATTCTCTTGACTTTTGTGATTAGTAAATATTGAATAAGTGGCTGTAATTACAAAATAAAATGAAAATAGAAGATTTCAAGATTTATCAATTTCATTTTGGAACAAATTGTATCGCTTTATGTATGTGTTTTTTGGCATGAAAGCTTGGACTCAAATTTGAGACACCTCCTTCATGGTCTCAAATTTGAGCCTGTGACTGAGCCAGGTCTCAAGTTGAGCTTGTTTGTGAAATGCATTGAGTCTGAGTTCACAGACTCAGCAAAATATTTCCAAAAGTTGACTTTTGAGTCTGACTCAAGGCTTAAGTCTGTTCATGAAACCGGCCCCAGTATTTTAACGGCTGAAAAATATTGACAACTTTTTTAACAAGCAAATTCCTGGTCAAATTATTGCGAAGTTTACCACTGGAAATGCTTGACAAAATGTCTGTAATGTTCAACATTTTACTAGTATTTTGCTTGTCTTCTCAATCTCTTTAAGTACCAGTATTTTAGTTGTCATTTCACAATGTTATTTCTTGAATTTTCCCAGCATTCAACAGTGTGACGTCACATGTCACCTGTAACGCCATTTTTAGATGAATGTGTGTTCATCAGTTTTACCAGGTAAATCCATTTGTATCAAAATATATACAAGCCATCATCTTTTATTTACTATGTAACATTAACAATTTATTGTTCTAGCATTTGTAGGACCATATTTCATGTGTTAAAATTTAGTGCAATTAGGTTTAGATCAGTGAAACAAATAAACACTTTATTGGTACCAGAAGTGTGTGAAAAACTCACATTTCTGTTACTTGGTGCCAATAATTTTATTTATATTCAATTCTGTGATATGTTGAGAGTTTATACACTGTTTTTTGGTTCATTTGAGTATAAATTCACGGCAATTTCAAGTGTGTAATTAACGCAAAATCGCCGATTTTTGAACGTGAATTTGCCGATTTTTTAGCATTATATTCACTGTTATTTGACTCCAAATTGCTATTAATGGAATATTAATCAGTTATTGACCTCATATTTGTTGTTTTAACTGATTTTTGAGGTAAACTGCTGCATTATACAGTGTATGAGGCTTCGACAAGTTGAATTGGACTGTGTACTGCTGGTCCACTGTTGTCAGAATTAGTGGATAATTTAAATATTCTGATTAAAATAGTGCATTTGTCTTTCAAAAAATTAATTTGAAAGAATTTTGAATTTGTGATATATTTTGATTGAAAAATTATAATTTGAAATAATTTTGAATTTGTGATATATTTTTGTTAGTGAATAATATTTCGTGTTCACCATAATAGTACTGAGGTGCATTGGACTTTGATTGGTGAATAATATTTTAACATTCACTGCACTATTGGTATAATTAATATTGGAATACACCAGTGAATATTTAACATCCAGTGTGTATTTTATGTTGAAATTTAAATATACTGGTGAATATTTCATAGTGTATTAATTTGAATTTTGATACATATTTAATGCACTAAATTTTGACACTTACGCCAGTGAATGATATTGATGAAATTCAATTTTTCATTATATTTATGCACTGAAATTTGACGGTGACGCCAGTGAATGTTACTGGTGAACTATAATTTTCATTGAATTTATTCACTGAATTTTGACGGTGACGCCAGTGAGTGTTACCGGTGAAATTTCTTGATGACATAAAAAAACTTGAAACTGAAGGTTTGACAATTGAGAAGGATGGGCAACAAAGATTATTTAAAGGATCAGTTCTAGCAATATGTTGTGATAATTTAGCAGCCCATAGTATTGGTGGCTTCAATGAATCATTTGTTTCTCTAAAACCTTGTAGATTTTGTAATGTTACTTTAGATAATTTAAGAAATGGTGATGAGGGTACTTTACGAACAAAGGAAGCATACAATAGTCAGTGTAATCTAATGGAGCAGTTTCCAGATCTAGGCAAGGCTTATGGACTAAAGACATTGTCTCCTTTAAATGAACTGAGTTATTTTCATGTAGTGAATGGATTACCATCTGATATATCACATGATATATTTGAAGGAGTGGGGAAGACTTTGCTGGGCCAAGTTTTATCTCATTGTATCCAATCTGGCCACTTTTCTAAACTCTACAATAGATCATTTTCCCTGGAAAGCAGATGATAAAACAAACAAGCCTTGCCATATTTACTGCAGTGGAAGATCTGTAGAGATTAAACAAACAGCCACACAGTGTTTTTGCTTGCTAAGAGCATTACCATTATTGATAGGCGAAATTATTCCTATTCATGACACAAAATGGGCACTGTTCTTAGACTTTCGAGATATTGTGGATTTTGTATGCATGCCTGCCATAACATCAGGACAGATTGACTTTTTAGAAGATTTAATTGAGAAATTTATTCAAGATTACAAGGAAGTATTCCCCGAATCTAGACTGACAGCAAAGTTTCATTACTTGAAGCATTACCCTCAAGAAATTAGGTTGTTTGGTCCTCTTAAAAATGTCTCTACATTACGTTTTGAAGCTAAACATCAAGAATTCAAAAATTATTTTAAGTTGAACCGGTGCCATAAAAACATTTGCAAGTCTCTTGCCAAAAGAAGTCAATTAAAACTTAGCTTAACTTCAGATTCTGTCAATTTTTTCAATTTGAATTTTGAATATAGTGCCAAAATAGATCAAGAACACATTTGCAGTTTTCCTGAAGTTGAGAAAAATGCCTTTGAGCAGTACACCAATGATGTTGTGGTGCAATGTTTTAAGATATTGAAAGTTGGTCAAACTGTCTATAGGGCAGATGATACACGCATTACATCTGGGAAAGATGGTGATAGAGTATTGTTTTCAAAGCTGTTGTATTTTGTTTCCATTAACAATTCTCCATTTGCTATGCTGCAAAGACTGCGAACTATAGAGTATTTAGCACATTTACATGCATATGTTGTTGAAGAATGCAATGAAGTTTACCTGAAAGATTTCAATAACATTTTCAATGATAGTCAATACCTTGGAATGTATCGGATGTCAACATCATTAAAACAGTGTGTGACATTGAAATTTCACTGTTAAACATTAAACTATTCCAATTATGGTGCATACGTTTGTTTTTTAGAAATGACTAAATTCCATGTTACTTTTGGAGAGAGGAAGAAGCTCGTAAATGTGGAAGATCTAAGAAATTTGAAGTTTCTCATCAGAAAAGCTTTTTCTATAAAAAGCAAATTTTCCCTGCAGAGATTCATCCCAGAAGTAGATGATTGGGTGGACATAGAGGGGCAAACAGAAATATGTCATAGTGAAAGTTTTGTAAAGATAAAGGTAAATGTAGTTACTGTTTCCTCTCATTGATACGATAAAACAATATGTTTTTATTGTTACATTACTGAACATTCACAAAAATGTAGAAATATTAATTCTTGTTCAATATAAATTATCTAACTTGCAAAGAAATACTTAGTGGTCCCCTGCAGAAATGCAGTAAAAAGTAGATGAACCCCATTTTAAACTGGAAACAATTTGTGATTTTGTGTATATCAGGTAATAATGTCCAATACATGTATATTGTTTAGTTATAGAAGATAACAAAATCGGAAGGAAATTGCTGAGCTAGTTCATGCAATAACTCTTATTTTGTTGTTTTTATGGCAAATACTTGAGCCAAAGATTACAAATTTTGTAAATTTACAACAAAATTCTGTTTAATTTAAATGAGTTAAATTGATAGATATGCGTTATAAATTGTTTAAATAACATTTCTTGTCAAAAATGCACATTGATTATTTTCATTGTAATTAAACTTTCATAGCGCATAATCTTCATCACACAACGGACTCTAAGGCACTTCATCCTTTCCATGATCAATGTCGTCCGTTATCCATTTGCCTGATCATGTAAATTTCCACCAAACATGGTCCACATTGGTAAAAACCATACAAAATCCCTAATTTAGTTTATTTTAAATACCACCACCTTTTCCATCCCACAGCCTAAAAAAGGCTTATTTTCACTCATTGCATCTGGCTGGGCAGGCGGGTTGGTCAACCATGGGAATATCTTGTCCGTGCTAGATCTCGAAAGTTGAAACAATAATGTTTAAGATGTTTAAATTTGGTAGGGATATTAGTTAGGGAATGTAGTTATGCAGCATCATAATTTGATTTTAATTTGACCTTTGACATTGCTGTAGTAATCATAACCTTATTATATTATCAGAGCCATATCTCAGAAACTGTAAGGTGTAGGATGTTATTACTGGTATTTGTTATGAGCATCGGTTTTGGGGTTCAATTGTGCAACATCATAGTTTGACATTAATTTAACCTTTGGCCTTGCTGAAGTGACTTTGAACTTAAAAATTATGCTTGGATCTCGGGTAATCAGGGTTCTAGCCAGTGTAAGGGAAATAGGAAATACATAGAGACTCTGATTGTCACATTAATGGCGGTCCTATTTTATTGGGCCCTATCCCTTGTGGAACATAAAAGAATTTTGGACAAATTGCTAATTAGTCATTTCCAAGCCTCAATCTCAGTTGTAAATATGATGGTCGTAGTATGACTTTGACTGTTGATGCCAACTTTAACAAACTAAACTAACTTTTATTATATCAGAGTTTTGTTAAACATGGATCTTATATTAGGGATGATAGTTTTTCAGTATAATGCATATCTTATCATCTGATCTCATTGTGCTTATTGATGTTTACCAAGGCTGTGTGGTCTGGGTGTCTGATGCTATTTTTCATTTGGGCAAACAAAGCCAACATTATTCAAAGTAAAATTTGAAGACTTTCTAAAAAATAATCCAATATTATTTGATTATTAATTTTCTCTCAATGTTTAGGTTATACTTTTGCCAAATGACCAAGAAACCAATGAAGAAAAAGCTTCTCTTGATCTTTCTATGGAATCTGACTGCTCTGCTGAAATGAGCTGTGATAATGGGTAATAGTCCTTAGCTAAGAAGTTTATTGAGTAGTTAAAGTTGGTTTAACTTTCATCCTACATGCAGAGCTTTGATATCTTCTAAATTAATATTTCAGCCCCCATTTATGGTCTGATGTCAACACAGATTAATGAGCAATAATATCATATGAGGTACAAATATTTTATGTCTGATGTAATATTTCTAAATTTACTTCTGTGTCAAATGATTGTAAAAGACTTCAACCAACTATAACAATTTCAGGTTGGATTTATATTTATATCAAGAATTTTGGAAATTAGAATATACAAATGTATATTTAGTTACTCATTTTACAAAAATGTTGAAACAAAATTGTACTATGCTAATATGCAATCGGTAAAAATGAAGAAGTCACACTTGGCACTCAAAGGTCACACTTTAAAATGTGATGCTTTTAATCTAAATATTTAGTCTGTGACTGGGAATTTTTTAAGGGGGATTTTTGCAACCGTACCCTGGCCCTTTATTTACATCTATATGGTGACTCACACTTAGCCCTGGGGTACCAGCATCTCAAAGGTTATTTATATTTCAGTGACAGGTTGAACTTTCTTTAAAATTTGATATAGATCCCCAGGGATTTAACAGATAGAGATGGCTTAATTTACTCAGCATGAAAAAAATTGTTCAATACATTCAGATCGGTTTGTTTTTCTGTTTTCCAGAGCCTTAAGAAGGCAACCCCAACCCCCGAAAAAGTGAAAATATTAACAGTTGTTATACTATATTCTCAGTCACTAGACTAATCCTAATAATACTTTTATAGTGCTTAATCCCTGTCCATTGACAGACTCTAGGTGCATATGCCAAAAGTCAGAGATCATAATCATAAAACATTGCTGGGTCAGCACCACAGAGGAAGAGAAAATGAAGACTGGGGATAAACTAGGGTAGTAAGCTTTGTCAAAAATGTAGGTCTTCAGCCTGTTCCTGAATGAGGAGAGAGACTTGGCAGAGTGTACACCATCAGGGAGATCATTCCAAATCCGTGGATGTTCATCATCTGTGTCCACATTTGTATACACATCTGCAGAGATTTCTTGTGTTCTACGTACAGGCCACATTGTAGGGATCTCTTTGAAACTTTGCAAATCTCTTGCTATGACAAAGATCTGGGCTCTATATGCAACGCTATGGCCAAAATATATGCATTTTGGACAGTCACTGTCATGAGGTATTTAAGGGGTCAAACACTATAAAAGTGTAGAACAGAATGGAGTACTCACTCCAGAGAAGTATCAGGATTCTGTCCACCTATAGTGTACTGGGGAGCAGTGAGTGCTGACAGGTCCACTAAATGGGCGGCTTTTTTCACTTCACTCATCACCCAGTCTGTGCCGTTATGTGTCTCCATGAGTAGTAAAGCAAAAATTGCTTTTTAGATTTATATATTGATGCAATAAGTGAGACATCAAGCCATAGGGATGTACCTGAAATGTTGCATATTAATTGTAGCCCAATGGTAGATTCTTTTGTCTGAGTATCAAGTGTAGGTCTGTATTTATTGTATTCAAGAATTTTTTGGAATACTATGTATTTTGCATGTTCATCATCTGTGTCCACATTTGTATACACATCTGCAGAGATTTCTTGTGTTCTACGTACAGGCCACATTGTAGGGATCTCTTTGAAACTTTGCAAATCTCTTGCTATGACAAAGATCTGGGCACCTTTTATTTTGATAGCACTGGTGTAAAGATTATGCCCTGGGGGTAAAAAATAGTAAATTATTACTATTTCCTGTGTTCCAAGTTATATACCACAGTGTCTGTCACATTTAGGTGATATTTGGTGCATGCATTTGATGGGTATATCATGAGGCCACCCTATCTTTTTTGTTGGCCTGGGGTCAAAATCGAGCATGAAAAAGCAATTTTATGTATTAATGACTAATTTTATGAGTTAATGACTCCTAACATTTGCAGGTACCCACACTATGTCTAAGAAAGGCTGAGGAATTGCAGGAACATTGTTTGGGTGAAAAATCACTGTCGGCTTGATTTCACCTTTGACCCTGCATCTGTAATGACCTTGACTTTAAGAATTTTTTTTTGATAATGTTTGCAACTGTTACAGATACTATCTTCTTAGCTATTCAATATAATGTTGTACATTTCTATTTGAAATAGTGGACAGGATTGGTTGTTTTTCCCCAAATATGCCGTCCCAGTGCAAACACTAGAAAAGCTTGAAAATAAAGTCGCTCTCACCAAAAAGGATGAGTTTTCATTAGCAGATGCTTTCTATGTCCATGCTGCCAAAAATAAGAAATAGTAAGTAATTCAATTTCCATCTATTTTTCTTAACTACAAAATTAAGGATAGCTGGATTTTCTGTAATTTGAAAAGAATATCTTTGACTATATCTGCCAACTTAATGTGCAATAATTAAGGGTGTTCCACATTCACATGCTTGTTATTTGACTTTTTACTATACCTATAAAACTTCTGTATCAAGTTTGTTATATTTAGACCACTTTGTAACTAAATTATTAAATTACTTTTTGTCTGTAACCTACAGCTGTTACTTGCTGTGTTGGTATTATTGTATCCCCCCAAAAAAATTTTAACAGATACTATGGATTTCGCACGGACATCATCCGTCTCTGCAGAGATTTGTTGTGTTCAACCAACAGGCCACATTTCTTTTGGGATCTTTTTCAAACTTTGTAGGTGCCTTGCTATGGCAAAGATTGGACCACCCTATCATTTTGATAGCCCAGGTTTATAAATTATGCCCTGGGGGTCTATAACATTAAAAAGTCAGTATTTCTTGTGTTCATGTTATGGGCCACATTTTCTGCCACCTTTATTTCATATTTGGTGAATGGACTTAAATCTGGCAACCCTTTCGTTTTTGGAATCCTGGGGTCAACATCATGCAAGGCTATTTTATGTTTTATGAGTTAATGATTTTGAACATTTACCCACACCGGATTTTCGAAAGTCGGAGGTGTAGAATGTTCTTATTTGGTAGGGACATTGGTTAGGGGGTCTTATGCAGCATCACAGTTTGACCTTGATTTGACCCTTGACCTTACAAATCTTAAATGGGCCATATCTCCGAAACCATAAGTTGCAAGAAGTTCATTTTCGGTAGGAGTATTGATGAGGGGGTGTAGGTGTGCAACATCATACTTTGACCTTGATTGGACCTTTCACCTTGCCATAGTAATGTCTTTAATCTGAGAAATCTTGTCCTGGTCATATCTAGAAACTGTAAGGTATAGGGTGTTGATATTTGGTGGGAAGTTTAGTTATATGGTGCAGATGTAGAACATCCTACTTTGACCTTGATTTAACCTTTGAGCTTGCTGGAGTGATATTGACGTTTTGTTCATAATTGGAAGGGATATTGTTTAAAGAGTTTAGGTGTGCAACGTCATAGTTCAACCTTGATTTGACCTTGCCATATTAACCTATCTTATATCATATTACCATCTTTAACAATTTTCAAGGATATACTGCCGGGCAAATTGGTCTAGTTTTCACCTCAGTTGACTGATTCCAAAAGGAAATCTTGAGCTGCAGTGTGTAGGATGTTCATATTTGGCAGGAAAATTGTTTAGATGATGTAGTTGTACAATGTCTTAATTTGACCTTGCCACCATGACCTTAAAAGTTTTGTCTGGGCTAATTTCAATTCCAAGTCCTCTTTATAGCTCTTAATCTCTGCCAAAATGACAGACTCTAAGGCACAACATCATAAGCATAGTTACAAAGAAATCCTTGTCCATAGCAATAGTTGACATTACAGACCTATCGACTATATCTTAGAAATCAGTAATATGTTGGATATTGATATTTGGTAGGGATATCTTTAGATATATGTGGTTTACCTTTTCTTTTGTCCTATTACAAAGTAGCCTTTAAAAAGTTGATACTTCATATGGACATTGGTTTGGGGATGGTACATTTTCTGTCACATCTCCCTTGGTTGCAAGAGGGTAACACAATTTTCAGGGAGATACAGTGTGGCTCGGATAATCACTTAATCTAAATGGCGGTACCTTTTGATTTGGCCCTATCCCCAGTGGCAGGTAAAAGAACCATAAAGGCATTGATAATCAGCCCCAATCTCTCTCAGTTGTAAATTTGATAATCCAAGTATGATGTAGACGTCAAGTAAGCTAATTGGTGTATCACAGTCTTGTTCATAATGAATCTTTTATCCAGGATGATTGTTCTTAACAAATGAAATGTATATCTTAGCATCTGATCTTGTGGTGTTTATTGATGTTTACTAAAGCTGTGGGGTCTGGTCATCTCTGATGTTATTTTCAATTTTTTGTAACTATCCCAAAACAACTGAATATCGAAAGATGGGGCGATTACTGCTTGAGAAATATCCCCACCTGACAAAGGAAAACATGGTTGACGCTTTGGTATATATATATTTTTACTTTCTTGAATTAACAGTTATTTCAAGTTTCAATGAAGTAAACAGATACAAGTCATGATTGTTAAGAAGGATAGGCTTGTTACCAGGTTTATCATTCCAGCATCCCACCAATGGAATTTCGTACTGCTCTGGCATACCAAAGTAGGGTTTTACAGTATTTCAATAATTCCCAGTCAAAAGGTACAAAAAGGCAATAGTTTTCAAGCAAGAAAAATACAGGTCAAAATATGGCAAAGAAATAGTTTTCCAAATGAGTAAAATATTACATAATGTAGATAAATTTTATTATTTTACAGATTCACAAGATTCTATTTAAATATGCCTTTAGCTAAGGAGGGAGATTATAAAATGCATTCTGCCCATGTGTTTGTGTGTCTTACAGACTTTTCAAAGCTAGTACAGGTAGAGATTTTTGTGGGGCAATATTTCTCTTAATTCCTTGATATGAGCTAACTTTTGAATCATTTTTTTTTAATCATTTATGATAAAAGTTGTCTTCTCAGTTTATTGACCTTCTAACTTTTCATATAATTTGTTTTCAATATTTCCCATTAAAGAATACTTTTATTATTGAAAATATGATTTTCTTTGTATATTTGGTAATTAAAAATCTTACAAAGACTTCATTTTAAATAAAATATTGATGGAAAACCCCTCATCCTCAATGTTATGATCTGGGGTCATTTGAAGGTTCTCCCAAATGGCAGACAAATTTAAAGATATTTAAATTTTAAGCTGTTAAAGCATTAGGCATGATTAATGCCCTTAATTCTCTGAAATGCCTTAATATTTTCCAATAGTGTGCAATATCTGATTGGACGATATGGGTGAAAACAGTATATTTTCTATTGACAATGTTGTGAACTTGGCGATGCATCACAGGTGTCATAGAAAGAAATAGGCATGTACTTTACAAAAGATATTTAAGTTCACATGAAAAAAATATAGTTTTCACCCCACAGCCTTAAAAGGCTTTTTGGGGTATTGTTTTCACCCATGGCGTCTGGCTGGGCAGTCGGTTGGGCGGACGGGTGGCGGGAATGTCTTGTCTTGGCTAGGTCTCAGAAACTTTAAGGTGTAGGGTGTTGATACTTGGTAGGGGCATTGGTTAGGGGGTGTAGTTGTGCAACGTCAAAGTCTGACCTTGATTTGACCTTGCCGTTGTGACCTTAAACTTAAAAATCTTGTCCGGGCCATATCTCGGAAACCATAGGGTGTAGGATGTTCATATTTGGTAGGCAGATTGGCTTGGGGGTGTAGTTGTGCAACGTCATAGTGACCTTGATCTGACCTTTGAGCTTACTGTAGTGACCTTGGCCTTAAAACTTCTGTCTGGTGCTCTGGTAATCCAAGGTTTATGCCTTGGTCATGGAGATAGTGACTCAGATGATCACTTCAACAGTGGTCCCATGTCATTGGGCCCTTTCCCCAGTGGCATATAAGATTTATGATTTATTTGATGTTGTGGAAAAGGTTGGTGGAAAGAACTCTAACCGTTACACCACCAAGCCCTACCCTCCAGTGGCACATAAAAGAACCTTAAAGTTGTTGATAATTAGTTATCTTAAAGCCTCTATCTCTGTCTAGTTTTAAAAATGTGATAGTCCCAGTATGATCCTGGCTATTGATGTGGACATATCCATCTAAACTATCTAACTTTTGTAATATCAGAGGTTGGTTAAACAGGAATCCAATATCAAGGAAGATTTTTGAGTACATGAAATGTGAATCTTGTTATCTGATCTCATGGTGTTTATTAATATTCACCAAGGCTGTGGGGTCTGGGCATCTCTGATGCTATTTAATTATTTATAACTCTAATTTTGTGCTAATTTAATGTTTTGCATCTGGTTATAGAAGGCTTTTACTTCTAGGATATTATATCTCCGTGACATTCCTGATAAGAACCCAAAAATCAGAATTTAAAATTTGTGCTATTTTCTGTTAAATGTTGCATACATTTTAGGATTTTTGGAGAGAAAAAATTATCCACCGCTTTCAAAATGCGAGAAAGAGGATAGATCAACAGAGTGAAGAGGTAATTAAGCGCAAGGAAAGATATAGGGTGTTGAAGGAAAAGAGAAAGGAAGCAGATGACTCCCCATCAGACATCATGCTGCAAGAGAATGATGCAAAGAAGGTAAAACCATCTGAAAACAGTGAAAAGCCAACCACCCTCCAATATGGCCTTGCTAATTACTCGCCAACCCTAAGTGCCCATGAAGACTGTCATTCCGTCAAAACACTTTTAAAGTCGATGAATAACGAGATGTCAAGCAAAGCCCCAAATATGCAAAAAGTAGACATGATTATGGAAAGGACTTTTGCACTACGAAGGCAGTATATTTTAGCAGAACAGCCAGATATTGAAGATATATTAGAGCAGTACCCAGTGTTGCATAAACCACAAGAGGTAAAATTTCAGTATTTTCTACTGATGTAAGGGTATGTTTTGACAATGATTGTCTATTAGTGTTAGCATGGCAGAATTAGCATTAGAAGTAACTTGACAAACCAAATAAATCCTGTCATAGACTATGAGCTTTATAGAGTCTTGAAATTTTCAATTTTATGCTTCATTAACCTATAGCCATTTAAAGTGAAACGAGGCAAAAATTTCCTGACCAGGCTTTTGACCCTGATTTTTCTCGGGTACCTTGTCATGTTGAATAAGCATGCAAAGAAAATAATAAGTTAATCCAATGATTATATAATCAATTACAAATACTGAAAATTTCTACAGTGCACTTCAAATACATGCATATTTTAAAGAAATGTTACCTTGGGATTCCTTCAACATATGTAAGGGAAATTGTACATTCTCTGTGTATTTAAAAAATATACCCTTTATAGACATCATAAGAGGCCATTGTTTTTATTTATGGTGTCCCACTATTTTTTTTTCTTTTCATGATTGTGTTAATATATTAACTGTAATTCCTTTGCAAGCCGATAATGAAGCATATTATTGTATTTTCTTTGGAAGCAGATAATCAAGATTATTATTGAAGGACCAATATCCTTGGACATGGCATACCACCAAAAGAATCAAATTTTTGAACATATTCAAGCATATATATATATATATTCATGAAATATTTTACATACATTGTATTACTTTTTTCTTGCTTATGAAACTTGTTCTATGCCCCAGTTGCTTCTGATGCCCTCTCTCATACCCGATTATAATGTAGCACATCACTAATCTATGAATTTTTATCAATTACATTTTTATACAGCTCATCAAAGACTTTCGAAGACTAAAGCCACACGGAAGATTATCCAACGATGTTACATCAGTTGTTACTGAGGCACTTATTTCCAATGAAAGAGCCCTCCTGGATGCCGTGTCAGGTCGGGGCAACAGTCTTCTTAATGCATTACAAAACATCACAGTGGACCAACAAGAGCGAAAAGGTTTGTAGGAATTTTTCTCCTCAAATGTCATTCTGAAAAAAAAATTTTCTTTTTGGCATTTCTATAATATTGTCAGTAAAAATGGTACCATCGACTTATAATTTGTTGCCATATATGAATTCTCTTTCACAAGTAAAGAGTGCAATTGTAGTTTTTAAAAAGTCTTAAAATGTAAAAGAGTTGCCAACAGAATACAGTACTAAAGTTTGTTTCTTTTGTGGTTAATTAATTATATAAGAATGTAATTTTGGACTTTGGTTTTACACAAACCAGTATTATACAAAGAATTTTGAGAGGAATCTATGTTAAAGTATAAATGCTTGTGCATTTTAAAAGGAAAGTAAATTAGTTTTAAACATTGTTTGATTGTTTCTATTGATTTTTTTCTTTTTGTGATCTTTTTTGAATTTTGAAGAGTTTTATGGTAGAAATCCCAATAATCACAATGTCACAAAAGTTTCAGTTCAGATTTGCAACTGGCCTTGGAGTAAATTTTTGTGTATTTCTTCCTATTGAAACTGGGGTGAGACATGGTACCTGAAAACCCAAGATTGGTTGGGTCCAGCAGTGTTCCGGGGTCTAATAATGAATGTCAAGAACCCAAAAATTTATCGTGTTAGCAAAACAGCACTAGTAATCACCACAGCCTCGCTTTCAATTCGCATCTTTTATTTCCTACCCACATGTAAACAAACATTTTTAAAATACAAATGGACATATCTATATATGATTATTGAGGAACATTTTTTAAATACAAATGGACATATCTATATATGATTATTGAGGGTATGTTAAATAACACGCTACTTTGAGTAGTTAAGTGAAATTTTCCTTCAATTTTACACACTTGTATGTATGTCCCGGTTACCCGACGCTGGTCAGGTTTTTGTCCAACTGGTTTCCGGGACCATATTTCTTGTCTCCTCTCACCCCTAGTTGTAACACTAGAATGTAGACTATCGTTGTATCTTATTGAAAAGTAAACATGTGAAACTAATGTAATTTTTTAATTATTCAGTGGTCCGTGGTTGTACAGCATTGTTGTGCCTCCCACATCTTCTAGACGAGTGCCCAGAACTTTTGTTTGCAAAAGAAATGGTAAGTTCTATCATTTTCATTATTTATCAACCTTTCCAGGGCTTGTTTATTTTGTAATATGAATAGGATATAAATGAGGCGATTTAGCATGGGATGAGTACTTTTAAATTACATGTACCACCTAAGCCAATATATTACCCTGAATCAGAATTAATGCTGGATAATTGTTAGCCATTGAAACACTTATATCAAGCATGATAAAATTACAGTACCATAAAATGTAATGTTAAATTTGAATAAAGTCTAAGCTTTGCAAGGAGGAAATATTAAGGGTGGCACATATAACTAATTTGATAAGTCTTTGAATGCATATGGTATAAAGCACAATGAACATAGCACCATGTAATGTAATAAGCTATTTTTATACAGCTTAAATTGAAAATTAGAGTGACTTTAAATTAATTTTGGACAGCAGTTGTAAATTTAGTATCTTAAAATGTAATATAAACTTAGTAGAATTTTATCTCTGCCAATAAAGAATCTCAATTACAAAATAGAGCAGGTTTGAATGAATTTCAAATCTGTGAAATAGATGTATTGAAAAATGGCTGGCATCTTTAAACTCTTTTTCGGAGCTCTTGGCTCTGCCTTTACCAGTTAATTACATATTTAACAGAGTTGTAGGCTAGGATTACCATCTAAATTAGTGCCAGTTTTAAAATTTGCCACTGTGAACAAATGGTAGCAAACTTGTTCTTCTATCTGATTCAAGTTAACTACAGGATTGTTTTTTTAAAAAAATTAGTTCCAAAATATTTGCAATTTTACTGACCTTTTAAAGTCACCACGGATGTAACTTAATATGCTCTGTTACCCTTACCTCAAATCACCTGAACTTTCATTCTTGCTACTTAAAGCACTCTAAATGTCAGCTGATGCATAGGCCATTCTATGGGCACTGATTTCTTGTAATATTAAAACTTTATTTATGTGATCTTGGTTTACTATTTTTTGGTAAACTTAACATATTCATAAGATTTTTGACCGTGTGTAAGGTTTATACCTGTTTGAATTGGTTTAATTTTGTTTTACCCTATTTTTCAGGAGGACTCACAGAAGGCACTGATAAGCTTTAAAAGTAACATCCCATTTAAAGAATCAGTCGTGAACTTGGAAAATGTGAGCATAAGATGCTTGAACATCTTCGAGGCTGTTGCTGTAGTAATTGCAGCAACCTATCTTTTTAATCTCAAGTACCCTGATGGGCTGCAAGAAACATTTAACTTTCTGGAGGTTGGACTGCTGGACTTCAAGCATGGTCAAAAGCTCAGCAAAAAAGCACAAAGTCTTTTGAAATTAATATAAGACAGTAATTTCTAATTTGGTGTGAAACCTAAATATTTTGTTACATTCTGCTTTTGTTGAAAATGATGTTAGACAGTTATTCTTTTTATTTGGTGTTAAAACCTAAATATTTTGTTAAGATTTTGTTTCTGTCAAAAACATGTGGAACAATGTTGTAGGCATTGAAAATACACAGAAGAATCCCTCTGTTTTGCGTAATTTACAAAAATTATCTTTAAAGTTTCTCTATGTATGATTATCCATTCAGCAATTTACCAAATGATAAAAACTTCCAAACATTTTGCTTTGGAGATGAAGGCATTTTGCAAAATACCTGAATTTGATGCTATAAACAATTTTTGTTTTGCATCTTGTTTTTATTTATGGTTATATGAACATCGAGCGGTATTACAGTGCAAATACCATTGTGAGTGAAAATGATTAATAACGAAGCATTAAAATATTTGATATTACAATTGAAGAAAGAAATTGTCAATTGCAAAACCTTTCAAAGCTGCTCAGTTGTGTGGTAAATGGTAAATAAATGTATCATAAGGATTACATTCTTGTAAAACTTTTAGTCAATTTGTAAAATTTACTTGAAAATGGAACTGGTTGATGCTGATGTTTGGCACACTTTTAAAATATGCATCTCAAAATTGTGCTTGTGCAAATTCGGGATTTAAATATAAGTGGCAATTGTGCAAAATTTAAGAATATTTTCTCACATTTGATTCGTTTGCTGATTTATTTTTTTCCAGGAACTCCAGGAACTGATTTTTCTATTCATAAATTTGACTATGATATACAGTTTTCTTAAATTATACTGCCATGGTACGCCATCCCTATATTATCAATTTCATGGTAAATATAAAACAACATCATGTCAAGGTATTTTGTTCAAATAGCAATCATGAATCAGGCCCACCTATTTTGACTTCGTAATCAATTGTATGTGGCTTATGACAGAGAGGCAACATGTATTGAAATAAAAATCATTGTGCTGGTTGATTGCAATTAGCGGGATCTTAGAGGGTGTACTCCACACACTCGAATCTGTTAATCCGAGGGATTTAGATTAATCCGAGTCTTTCACTTATTCTTCAGGTGTGCACACTATTAGAGTTCAAATTAGATTCGGAATCCGTCCGAATTAACGTAATCTGTCAATCTTTTGGATTCAGATTAGTCGGATTCGAGTGTGTGGAGTACGCCCAATGACAACCTTAATGTCGGAATATAAAATTCCAGTGTATAAAAGTACCATACATAACAGTTTATCATGAATTTAGTACTCTTTGGTGTCATTAAGCATATTCTTATTTACATGGTGTTCTTTTTTACCAAAAACAGGATTTCCTGTTAAATTAAGCCTTTGATTATCTTTCTTAATTTGCACATTAGATTAAGCTGTTTAAAGAAAGTTAACATGTTTCTTGAGAGAAATTTTGAAATTGTGCTGAATAATTTGAAATTGTTTTAACAATTTCATGTTGCCTCAGAAATTTAAGATCCAGAAATCATGCATACACAATTTTGAAATTGAGCAGATTTTGAATATACGACCAACACTAATATTGAGCCTATCTACTTCTGTTTGAGGTTTATTTTTACTGTCTCCTCTCCTTGTCAAGGAAAACCTGAAAAGGTTGGCCATTAAGTCTTATTGATAATGGTGGCATTAAAAAGGTTTTTGTTTGCAAACATTTATTTTGCATAAAAGGAATTACAAATACCTGGCTTTGAGCGAACTATTAAATTGGTGATGTGCCTAAGAGAATTGCTTATTTAGTAAAATGCATAATAATTATTTTTGCCTGTATCATCTTTGTTTTCATTGTGGATGGCATACCTGTTAACGCTATTTTTTTATTCTTTGTAAATTTCTTCAGATATGCTGAATAGTTTACCATACTATATCATTTATATATGCATATTGACATTTAGCGACATTAAATATTTGATTTTTTATGTTTAATGGACACCAAATCCATTGAAAGTGTTGAGATTTTATATAGTAATGATTGTTCATTATTTGAAAACTTATTCTTTGTAATTTTTTCAGTTGTATTGCATTTTACAATCAGGAATGTTCAGGTGATGTGTTGAGACACTGTTTGTAAGGAATGCATTGTTAAATCTGGAAAAACTTTTCCAGTTCACATGATATGTACTCATTTCTAAAATAAATATTCAAGTAATTATTGCTTTACATGTTTAAGTACAGAGAATGTGTAATGAATATACATGTGGTTCAATTTTTAAATTTTAAATTCTATTCAGTAATTTTCCATTATTTGACAAGAACTTCTCCAAAACTTCATTCAATTTGTGTTATAGGTAATACAATTTTATGTGACATATTTTATCTGATATATTTGAGTATTATTGATGGGTAAACGGGCAAAACCCCACTCAGACAAAACCCCACTCATATTTACAGGGGAGGGCAAAACCCCGCTCAGACACAACCCCACTCAGATCTATAAAAGTGAGGACAAAACCCCACTCATCATGTAGAAAACATTCATTTATTGTGCTAAAATTTTTATTGATAAAAATACACAGCCATGATACAGATATAATTATAGAAATATACATAACAAAAGATACTTTGGACCCAACAAAAATATTATTTGACATTTGATATAATTTCATAAAAATCATTTGAAGATCAAACCTTAAAACTGATTGAAATTAGGGACTCCTGCCAGTTTATGAAAACCATAAACTGTGGCTTCTTGTTACAACCAACCCTCTTATGTTTGGAAAATACATCATGGCTTCTTTTAGCATGACCAGATTAATGTTTCTATTTCATTATTAACACAAAGTGAATGCTGGGGGAGGAGTTCAATGGGGGAAAGTCATAGGCAATTAGCCTGAGTAACTACTGCCACTGAACACAAAGCCCACTTCAAATACTAGCAGATAAAAGTTTCCCTTTGATCATTAAAAACTGAGCAGCTAGTACAGTTAAACATGATGTCCATTTAAAATTTAAGACTTAACTTAATTAAAAAAAAACTTCAAAATTTTAAAAATATGATTAGAGTGGGGTTTTGTCCTGAAATTTCAAAAAGTGAGTGGGGTTGTGTCTGAGTGGGGTTTTGCCCTGTGGGGTTTGGTCTGAATGGGGTTTTGCCCTGGATTCTTATTGATGAGGCTTCAACTTGGGTACACAGCTAAAACTCAGTATGTATTAAGTTGCGAGATGTAGTATTATTTTTAAGATATAGAGTTTTGCTGTTACTATAACAGTACAGACAGCTATTTGCACAACCAATGCACAGGCACAGGCACTTGTTAGTGTTACTATAGATGTTACTATAGATGTTGTTTAGTTTTGGACTAGATAATAGTACTACTAATTTTGAACCTTGCTTGATGGCACAAATCAAAGTATATAAGGAAACAAATTAGTTACAGAGACTCAAAAGATGCCAGACTAATGTTGCATAGTGCTGACTTGAAAAAAGGTAAGGGAGTACTAAAACTGAGTTGACATGTAACTCAAACATTGTGAACACGCAGAGCTCAAACATTTTAATCAAAATTATATTCTTGAGCACAATTTATGCAACAAAATATACTTCATTTTTAATGTCAGTGCAACAATTTTGGTTTACACTTTTCTGTACAGTATACAAGTAATTTTTATTTTTGTAATTTTGTGTAATTATGTTTTTGTTTCATCATAATAAAGTTTAAACCTTACTTTTTCTGTTAATTATAATGATTTATTCCTGAATCCCTGACTGTATAAAGTACAAGTAGAATAACGGTAATATGTTCTCAAATGTATGAACAATAAAAGTTAGTCAAATTTGACTACTATTAAACTGGAAAAAACTTGTTCTTGTGTGAACGACAAAGGTCAAAGTTGGGGTTTTAAGTCCCGTTCAACAGCCAGGGTCATATTGGGACAGGTCCTCAGAATTGCCACTTGTGGGACTCGAACCCACAGAGGTGACAGCCTATGATTAGATGCCAAACTTGCTAACCACTAGGCCACTGAGGACCTGACTCTTGTGTGAACGGAAAAGTGCTAGAAAAATTTGACCATTATTTAAGTGGAAAAATTGTTCTTGTCAGTAATCCAAGTAAAATACTGGTCCCACAAAATACTTGTCGTCTTAGGCACCACTTGAGATTCTGGTCAATTTTACAAGCATTATCCTCATTTTATTAACATATTGCTGGTCACCATGACCAACTTTTATACACATGACAACTATAACATTGGTCACAAATCAAGAAATATATTGGTCATATTATTGGTCAAGGACAAGAGAATAATCCAGGTATTACCACCATTTCACTGTTCATACATAACAGTATTTCATTAGTCATCTCGACTAACTAAATCCTTGTCGTCTTAGGCACCACTTTTAACAAGCAAAATATTAGGCCGAGATTTTGTGTGAACTGAGCAAATAGACTTTGAAACAGACAATCATCACCAAGATGTTTCTTTTAATGGGTTAGATATAAGTCTATGTGAGGCTTCTGTACAGTCCAGGGTGGGTCATCTGGCAATGACACAGTCTGAATTAAATCCAGCTGAGGACAGACAACAGACAAATCTTCCTCTACACGATGCCCGAAAGATCTTATTGCAGATGGTTTCTTATCATAAAGATCATACAACTGGGGGTTAACAACAACATCGTAAGCTGGATTGTCAGGATTACTTCTCAATTTCAAAGCATATTGAACACATAAATTATCAAACCTTAGATATAAAGGAGGTTCATTTGCCTCTACATACAAGCTTTGCATTGGAGAAGTCCTGAAGGCTCCCAGGCATATTCTTAAGCCCTGGTTTTGAATGGGTTCCAATTTCTTAAGATAAGACTTATGAGCAGAACTAAAAACAGCACAACCATAATCCAATCTAGAACCAACAAATGAATGATAAAGTCTCATTAAAACACTTCTATCTGCTCCCCAATCCATTTTGGAAACTACTTTCAGTAAATTCATGGATTTTTCACATTTCTGACGAATATAATCAATGTGTACCTTAAAATTCAGTTTATTGTCAAATATAACACCAAGGAACTTAGTTTGTGAAACAACAGGGATTTGTGAATCATATATTGTCAATTTTGGGTCTAGATGAAGTTTCCTTTTATTACAGAAATGCATGCAAACAGTTTTGGTTTTAGAAAATTGAAAACCATTTTCATCAGCCCATTTTTCTACCTTATTCAAACACAACTGAAGTTGCCTTTCTATTGAAGCCATATTTCTAGAAGAACAAGTGATTGAGAAATCATCAACAAAAAGAGACTTTTCAAAGCTAGCTGGAATCACATTAGCAATACTGTTAATCTTTAAAATAAATAATGTAACTGAGAGGATGCTGCCTTGAGGGACACCCATCTCTTGCCCATGTATATCTGAATAAACAGATCCTAAACGAACTCTAAAAATTCTGTTTGATAAAAAATTCTGAATAAACATGGGCATTCGGCCCCTAGGCCTACTTTATGTAGATCTCTTATAACACCATACTTCCATACTGTATCGTAGGCTTTTTTTAAATCAAAAAAGACTACAGAGACTACATGGTTGCCTTTTAAAAAGGAATCTCTAATAAAAGATTCAAGTCTTATTAATTGGTCTGTTGTAGTTTGACCTTTTCTAAAACCACTTCGATATTTTGTTAAAATATTATTTTTCTCAAGGAACCAAACTAATCTAGTATTAATCATTCTTTCCATGGTTTTGCATAAACAGCTCGTCAGGGATATGGGGTGATAATTGGACGGGTTTTTTGGGTCTTTGCCTGGTTTAGGAATAGGTATTACAGTGGCCTTTTTCCAGCATTCAGGAATTTCATCAGAAGCCCATATATCATTAAATATATCAAGTAACACCATAAGTGAGTCTCTGGGTAGATGTTTAAGCAGTTGATAATGAATTTCATCTGGACCAGTGGCTGTGTCATCAGATTTTTTCAGAGCATCACACAGTTCTCTAATTGTAAATGGTACATTGTAGTTTTCAGAGTTGTCTGTGTCAAAATCCAAGTTTTCTTTTTCAGCTTTCTCTTGATATTTTTGTAACTTTGTACGGTAATTGTTGCTACTAGAATTTTTCCTGATTTCTTGGGCCAACCTATTTGCTATATCCACTCTATCTGTTATTTTTGTCCCATCATTATTTTCCAGATGGTGTATTGTGGTGTTACTTTGCCACTTATTTCCCTGATCATTTCCCAATTTTCCTGATCATCCTACAATATAATTTTGCATATTTCTAAAATATACTTTTACAATTGTAACAACATGCTTTTATGTAGGTACAATAGTTCACCTTTTAATATTAATTTAACAGTCTATGATTATGATCTTTATATACATACAAACAGCATCTTTGAATTATCATGACTATAAAACAAGCTTCTATTTGTAACAATAGGATTATAGTTACAGTTTATCTTGCTCTTTTTATATTACACACAATGATTATAACCCACACAGTATGCTTTGAACTACCAAGATAAAATATATGTAATTATAACAACATTTGCTACATAATAATAATACAGTAATGGAAGTAATTAATACATGACAAAGGTTTGCAAACACCAAGAAACACTTATTTCCTGTCATCAATGTATGTTAAGCTAACATTATCCGAAGTTTTACTGCCCTCCTTTTTTCGATAAAGCTGAATTGTGTTTCCTTTCATCCTTATTTCATAACCAATAAATAGCCCAATGAAAAAAAGAGGAATAAGTAATAAGAGATATGGCCAATCCACCATTTTTAATTTGTAATGATGTTCTCCCTAATATTTTCAGGAGTTGGGTGGCCAAGACAGTCGGAATCGAGCCAAATGTGTTCTGCTTTATCGATTGTAATATTACACAGATACGTGCTGTTTCTGATAACAATCATTTCCAGGATAGGCCATGACCTAAAAGTGGGCAATTCTGTTATGCCCGTATTAATTAAGTCTAAGAATATTACAGTATTTTCATCATCCTCATTAAAAAAAGGTAGCGTATCAATATTTTTACACAGGATAATTGCAACTGCGTTAGTACACCAGCAAACGGGTGGATTACCACACTTACTGCTAAATGTGGATACTACAAAGCAAGACCACAAGAGTACCGTTGAAAACATGATTTGATAAGCATTTCCTTTATGGTGAAAATACACCTTGTCACATAGTTCATGTAAAGAAAGAATATTTACTGCAAACTGTCAATTAACTGATGTGAAATTTGTCTGGTTAAGAAATCTTCTGAAACTTTTTTACTTATGTCTAAACCAAATTTCCTTTTACAAAACTCTTTGACCATTTTGTCATTTTTACTGTGACCCTCATGGTTGTACGTATTCATGATATTATTGTAGGACATACCTTTACACCTGTTTGAGAGGAAGTAGATACAATGTTGACCACACACAGTAGAGAAAAGATGTTGTACTCTTCTGCTGTTGTAGCTATACTGGTCTACCATTTCGAGGAATTTTACAATATATTTGTTAGTTGGTTCTCCCCCATAACTGTCGAAATATTCTATTGGTTCTTTTACCGATGGTAAATAAATAGCAGTCCAATGCGTTCCTGGTTTGGTCTGTACATCTGTGTTGACTACAACAGCAAACGGAATTCGATCTATTTTTGTTGGTAGTTTATCGCAGGGAAATGTACCGATGTATGCATTCTTTGTAATATTATTCGTACTTAACATTTGAGTAATTTGTTGAGTGTCCATTGCTTTCATACCTCGGTTGCAGGATTCATTTCCAAATCTATCTCAATTATGTCCTGATATTCAAAATACGCAACTAAAGTGGCAGCAGTGGTGCAGGCTTGTGACAGTTTTATTTCAACCTCGACTTCTCCATTTTTGATCAGCGTCATCTCACCCGGGACTGAATTGGTCTCCAAGTCAAAGGCATAAATGGTATGACCATTTTTATAATGTTCAGTTGTAACACCCATTGAATGATTTGAGTATAAAGTGTCTGTCCCCTGAAACAGTGAAAGGTACCCCATAAGGTATTTGCCAGAAGAGAAATCCAACTCCAACTCCTCAAATGGAACAGCTTTCCCATTGACTCTCAGTACTATACTCCGCACATTGAAGTGTTGAAAATGTTTTGTTTTATATTTCCATTAAAGGCAGAAGAGTTCACCATCCCAAGAACAATTCTTGTAGGTAGTTGACCATCGCATAGATTTCGCTCGGACAGATCATCTCGATTGGCCCCTTTTGTAAAATATTTCATCTCAACTCTTTTTATTTCATACTTTATCCGGTCATGTTTCACAAACAAAAGAAGCACTTTCAATTTCTAAAACGTATTCATTGTTCTCTGTTGCAGCCATCAGAAAGAATTTCGGTGAGTGTCTGTGCAATTTCACTTTTACCGAGCACTTTCCGATCAGGTATCTTGCTTGGTTAAAGAAATCGGCATGTATTCTTTCAATTAATTCGAATGATTTTCCAAATTTTGTTTTGTTAAATCTCGTGACTGCAGATGGATTCACATTGCTCATGTCTGCAAGGGCTACTGGTGCTATTGCCTCTAAGTCTTTTGTTTCTGGAGGGGGGCCACGGTGGCAGAGTGGTAACACTCTCGCCTCCCACCTCTGAGGCCGGGGTTCGATTCCCGGCTCGGCCTCAAGTGGGAAAGCTGGTAGTTGCTTACCGTTGGTCGGCAGTTTACAGTACAGAACCCTAATGAACTGTATGTACTGGTTTCCTCTGCCCTCCCAACTACCCGTCGTGATATGACCTGTACAGTCTTGAAAGCGACGTAAAACCCCAAATAAATAAAATAAATAAATAAAAATTTTGTTTCTGGAAAATATAATGACACTGCCAGAAATTCATTCTTAACATGCTTGCCATATGAGAGTAACATTTCCAGAAAAGCTTGTTACGGATACATCGTGTCATTTGAAGACACTAATCTTCCTCCGAGATAAACCTCTACTTGTTTAAACATTGCTGCAATTAGATAGTTGACAGGAAATACAATGGATCGATCTGGTACTGTGGGATCATCGTCGGTTACTTTCCTTTTAAGTACTCCACCATCTGCGGCTAGTATTCTACATTTTAGGTGCAACAATGACTGGCTAAAATCTAAATATTCACTCTCGTCAGCTTTAATTTTGAAATGCAGATCACTACCTTTGTCTAAAGTGCTTACAGGTTTGTGCTCAACGTATCTCGATGCCTCAGTTGAAATATGCGTGCTCGGTACAGTGAAGAGCTCTAGATTAGACATCGTACTCTCGCAGGACTGTGGGTGAATAGCCATTATTTTTATTTATAGTACAAGATTTAACTTTCTTCTTTTCCCACTGGTTTACGGAGAGCTCTTTTTACGTTACTTAGTCACAGGAGTGTTTCCCACAAATTCTGAGATGCGATTCTTCCCAATGTCTAATAAGGCTTGTTTTACCCCTTTCTTGTTTATTATAACGTCTGATAACACCTCTTTTCCAGAACGGACAACTGCGGGTAATACTTTTTTCTTTAGAATTGGGAGTGCTCGTTTGACTAAACCGGATAGTATGTCCTAATCCACTACCTTGTTGTATCGGTGATCCAACAAAAACGGGTATATTTCCCCCGGATTGACAGTAATGGTGTTCTATTCCTTTTGTGTTTGGATAATATTTGATGATTCTCATCTTGACGTCATGAGGAAAATTGTTGTTCCTTTCCTACATTAGAAACTGTCACTTTTCAAAGCATCACACGGCCCATTAAAATTTCTTTTTTTTTTCAAAACTTCACCCACTCAGTCTTTCTCGGACTCCTTTGTGGTAGCTGTATGTATGCCTTAGGAACACCAATATCCACCAATGTATCCACAAAATCCTCTGCTCCCACTGGTATATCTTTAGCAGAGGTAATGGTTAAACTGTTTGTTACAAACCTAAGTAACTGAATAAGATTACTGTCCTGTATTGTTTCACCCTCGATCACAATTTCCAGGTTATCCGTCCAAGATAAGATACCTCATGAGTCTTTCATATATTTTAAAATTAAATTAACCACAGGTTTTGTTCGCAAGGGAAATTGGTTTAATATGATATCTCCGGATGGAGCCTCTACTTCTACCTCTTTTTTAATCTGTACAAGTTGCGGTTCTGGAAGGGGTCTCTTAGTCAATTTCTTTTTCTGATTATAAAGCTTAATTTTAACGTCTGGAGGAAGAGTTTGGTCATTAAGTATGTCACCGGTTTTCTTTGGAGGAAGTTCTTTCTCCTCAGGGTTAAAGTTACACTTGTTAAATACTTCCAGTGGAACAATTATAGCCTCTTTATAGTTCATTTCGCACCTCCGAAAAGTGAACCTAGCACAGACAATGCCACTGGTAATATACTCATCAAGAATCCTCCTTGTTGTTTTAGAATTTCTTTTCTTACATGAACACCTTTTGTTTGTGAGATCTTTAAGGTGTCTTTATTTTCTTTAACTTTCCAATTTTAGAGGGTGAAATTCTCACACGACCATTTACTATGTTTAACAAGCACTCTGATATAGCATCAATTTCTTGTTTTGTGGCTACATCTAAAAGCGCCTTCCTTCTTTTCACATCTTTTGAATTTGCTAATAATGTGAGATAATCTCTTCTCTTTAAAGCAGATCCCATATTATCTTTCTTTTGGTCTTGCATACTATTACTAACTGTTGTTTGAATCTGTCTGTCACACGGATAATTTTTATGCCTTGTTGGGCACAAAAACTCTCTGGAAATTTTTACCAAACAAATCTGTTCTAAAACGAGCATCTTCTGGTGTGCTGACTTTTCCATCTATAAATAAGTGACTATAAGGTCTCTTTGTTGCATTTTTAAATATGTCTAAAAAGATGCCTGACCTCTGTGGATAGATTTTTCTAGCTAGGGAATAGGCCAATGTGTAATCGAGAGGATTGTTAAACAAAATAAGGTATGAGGCGTTCCTATAGATGGTTTTTCTGTGTTTTCCGTCACAAAATAGATTTTGAAATATCACAATGGTGCTGATATTCTCATGGTGACATTTTTTGGTGAACAAATCCGCTATTTCTTGAGAATCACAGATGTCGGATTGAGAATCATCAAAGATAAATACACCGTGTTGTTTCTGTTTGGTGAAACCAGTCAAGTCATATGGTATCCCTTCCACACGAGTAATTTTGTCACTGTATAATTTTTTAATTTTCTCTAATGCGTCAGTTTTTTTACCATATGACCACACAATGTAGTCAAATGGACTATCCACCATCGTATTCCAAGATACATGGTACATCTCATTAGTATTTATCTTTACTCTTACCAACCCATTGTCATAAAATCCACCTTTAATAATATCTTGCTTTTGATCCATTACTCTATATCTCACAGGTTTGGTATTAAGCCTGTCCGCTACGATGAAAATTTCTTTTGCAAATCTTCGAAGATATTTTTTAGTGAAAGGATTGTCTAAATGTATCAGTCTTACAAAGTCTCCTATCTTGTACTTATGTCTGCTCTGACGTTTATCAATTTCATCTTTGTATTGATGATTCCAAATTCTGCTTTCATTTCTTTTTGTGACACGATTTGGTGGCGTTCCAATGGATGAATGTTTACTGTTGTTGTAGCTTTGTACAATATTGTGTAAGATAGATGTGTAATTCAATTTCCCAGTTTTGCTGAAATACTTCCACATTTTTTATTTTAGTGTCCGGTTGAATCTTTCACAAATAGCCGCTTTGAAGTCGGACGCAGAGGAGTAATGTGTGAAACTTGAAGTAATCCTGTACAGTTTTGTTGTAAAATTCACTACCTAAGTCGGTATGTACTTTCTGTGGTACACTCTCTTTGTGAATTAGTTCAAAGGCATTTTTCACCGATATTCCAGTTTTATTTTTTATAGGTACTGCCCATGCCTTTCTCGAAAAATGTCAATGTTAGTGAGAATAAATTTATATCCATTATTTTCTCTAGACAGGGCACTGACATCTACAAGATCGGCTTGATGTAGAGCATCAATGCTATGTGCAATAGTCTTCCTGTATTTCTTAGGTTTTCTGGTAGGTTTGTGCAGTGTGTAAACGTCTTCCCCAGCTAAGAAATCTTGAACCATGGACAGTGTTATATTTCTGTTTTTCCTCTTTGCTGCTTTATAAAGTTTGTAGCTGTTTGAAAATGAACTTGGTTTCTTGACATCGTAATACAATTTCCTCAGTAAAATGTCTGTTTTGCTGCTCATTCTTTTTTGTATCTAAATCTTAAGACAAATGGACAACACCCTTTCTTTCCTACCTCTGAAGGATCAGTTTGGTCTTTCTGCCTTTTTTCAGTTTCACAACAGGTGATAATGACGGTATTATTAGTTATGTTGAATTTCATGGTTTTCTAACTTCTGTCCTAAACAGAACACTGGTAGGAAACCTATTATCTTTAATGCTTTTCTTTTTTCACACGGGCTTTTTTCTTCCACCTTCTCCACTTCAGAATTTTTTTTGTTGTTCACTGGGTCTCCCACGGGTTTCCTCTTTCTTTGCTCTTGTTTAACCTTCCTGTTTAAGTATTTCTTGTGACAAGAATTACATCTAGTCTCCGAGTAAGTGAAGTATTTTTCATCGTGGAATGGCCGCTTACAGCGTTTACATTCCCTGAAGCAATTACTTTTACAATCGTGACAGTAGGTTTTCCCTTTCACCAAAACCTTGTCCTTGGAACAGTATGAACAACACTGTATCTGTTCACATGAATTATCTGATTCATCATTCGAAGAAATCTCCATTGTTGACTGT
Source organism: Sabellastarte sp. h YS-2021 (assembly GCA_964017235.1). Classification (NCBI taxonomy): domain Eukaryota; kingdom Metazoa; phylum Annelida; class Polychaeta; order Sabellida; family Sabellidae; genus Sabellastarte; species Sabellastarte sp. h YS-2021. The sequence continues at coordinate 149,302,547 of OZ024928.1, forward strand.
AGGTTATGTTTGTAAAGCATGTTCACTCTTGATACACGGAGATATTATCAACTAGCAATGTTTTACGCCTAATTCTGCATCAGAGTTTTTTACTTTTACTAGGCAATGCATTCCATTTTCTTCTGAAAAAAAATGTTGCAGTAGTCTTTGTACGCTTGTCATAAACAGTTCAGGTAATCTTCAAATTTGTCCATGTTGCTTCGTCCTTCTCTGTCCGAGATTCTTTTCAAACATATTGCAACATCTGTATCGATGTAAACTAGCCTATTGCAGCCTAACTTGCAGGATTGGGGCAGAGTGTCTGTTATATATTGTTGAACGATATCTGTCAAGTAATCATATTGAAAGTCATTCAGAAAACCCATTTCGTATTGAGCATTTGCAAACACTTGAATGCTGTACATATTTCTTACCGATATGTAAAGTCCATCTGAACAAGGGTGTGAATTTTCACTGAACATTTTCCTGTAAACTTCACATGTATATAGTTGAATAAACCCACAGTTGATGTGAGGATTTCCCTAAAACTCCTCTAGAGGTTTATGAAATTTATAATTTTTAACTTTGGAGCTGGGCTCTTCAATAAACCTAGCATTCTTGAAATAATCCTCCCCTTTAATTTTTTTGAGTAGAAAAGTTTTTCCAGCACCCATAATTCCCTCTATGGTTACCAGTTTCATCTTTTATTATGATATTTTTAAAAGTCTTTCAACTTTTCTCACAAGAACTTCATCCTCATCAATGTTAATCACTTTCTCGGCGCTGCCACTTCCATTTTATTCCACAAAAATGTGATAATACTCGTCATACTCCTTTTGGAGACAATGCCGGTAGTCCTGTAATTCTATCATGTTGCTTTCTTCTTTTCGTTGTAATATCCGTCTCTTTCAACATCCATGACTACATACACCAGCTCATTGCAACCTAACCCACAGTCTTTGTTGAGTGTTTCCCTAAGTTTTTCGTGTACTTGATCTGTAAGATAATCATGTTGAAAGTATCCTCTTTCATACTGAGCGTTAATGAAAATAACTGTGCTGTACAAGTTTCTCTTGGATATGAGGTAATCCATGTTGTTGGTTTTGTGTAGGTTTTCTAAGTATAAGTTTCCTAAGACATTTAAGAAGTAGTGTTGACAAACTGCAGCATTTTTCACTGGGTCACTGTAATATTCCCCCAATGGATTATGCCGTAAATAGTTTTTAAATTTTTCCTTCTACAAAACCAATTTTTTTATTGTCTGCAAAATTTTTGTTTAACAAATTGAATAGATAACTTTTTCCAGCACCCATGATTCCATCAATACTAAGTAACTACATTATTCTGAATCAATATCGCTGCTTTTATGTGTAGTATTGTAAGGGGAATCTCACAACCGTCTTCCATTTCATCGGGTGTATCAGACTTTTTTTCTGTTTCTTTCCCTCATATTTCTTTATAATATCTAACAACGAGGGTAAAATCTTCTTCAGCTTTTTCAACTCGCTATAGTTAAACGTCATATTTTTTCTCGAGAACTGGTCAGAAAAGTGACAGTACAGTTTCCCTTTGAATTTAGTGACAGAAGCCCTTTTACGAGCATTTATTTTGAAAGTTTTTGCTTTGAATCCCATCTTGCAATTCAATGATCTCCGTAGGCTAAGGAAGTAATACCATCGTCTAGTATATATCTTTTGTCATCAAATGCACTGAGGGCTATTTTTCTGTATCCACTGTGTAGAGTTTGTGTTTGAAACTTCGTATTGCAGAAAAGTGAAGTCTTCGGTTGTTTTTTTCTCAAAGTATGCAGGTAATCTGCATGTACTAGTTCATTAGCAGCTGCCTTTGGTACTCCTTTGGCTCTGTGGATAGTGTCACAGGAACATAATATGGATCTTAAGTTTCTAGTGTGGTACAGTGGATGTGTGGTTGGAAAATTGGAAAAATCGAAGTACTTAGAGTTAACTCTGTATATATCATTTGGTGTAGGAGCTGATTCATCCTTTGCAACAATTTTTAACAAGAAAGAATCTGTGTCACTGTATAATGGATGTATGCCATGTACCAAACATTTTTGGAAGAAATAGATACAGAAATTGATACATGATTTTCTTTGCTAATTCTAAAACTGTGAATCCTATGAAAATTGGTTTGTCCCATTTAACTGTATGGTTTTTCAGTTCCACTGCTGCAATTTTTGGGTCGAGTAACTCAACCCTTTGAACTGTAGGTTTGTTTGCAAATTTCAGAAGATTTTCAGAAGAATTCACTAATCTGACTTTTCTTCTTTTGAACATATTTTCTATGGTTTTTCCATAAAGAGCATTGTTTGCCATTTTTAGATTGTTGCTCTCAAATTCTGAGTTGGCCGCCTTTCTTCTTTCAATATTGAACTCAATGAATGACCTCATAAATGCCTTCTGTTCAAACCTGAGAACTCTGTGAATTTTTGTCAGTTTGAGTCCGAGCTTTAGGTACAGTTTAAGTAGTTCGAAATGTATTACATAATTTTTCTTGTCCTCTAATGTTTGAACTAATTTTTCTGCATTGCTAAACAAGTTTTACATATCACTCGATCTTTGGATAATTTGGTTTTAGGGACTGAGTTCGTCATATTTTATTTTCTTCTTGATCGGTGCCAGTGGAAAATCCGAATGTTTGACATGCAAATTCTCTGAATATACCAAGTCAACCTCTGAAATGTACCCTAGGTCAGTATTTGATGCCGTGTTTTCCATGTCGAAGTTTGAAATTTCATTCTTTTATAACTACCTAAATTTACCAACAGGTAGTTTTTTTGACAAACAGTAGGCATATTGCAGTCAAACATGTGAAGGTAACTTAACGGTTCTGCTTCGTTGTAGTCTGGTAATGTTGGATAGTTCGCTTTTGCATACCTTGTGTACTGACCAGAGATACCACCCCTAATAGTTTTCTGTATGAATTCATACTGTTCAAGGTCAGTGATCAGTTCGAGTTTTACTTTGGTTTGAAGCAACATTGCATCGAATGAGAAACTTGGTAGGATTAAGTATTTTGCAACGTCTAACCCGTACAGTTTATGGTTTATTGCTCTGAAGTTTTCAAAAACATCTGCCAGTAAGGTCACATCTAATTTCAGTACGCCTCTAAGTATTCCCCTAAATTTGAACATTTTAAAACCGTAAACATTGACTGTGCATGTTGATACTGTTCAGGGGTGATGAGAGTTATAAAAGTGTTCTCATTTTGGTAGTTTGCATTCATTCAGAACATCAATTCCTGTTAGATACTCATAGGGGAAGAAACCTTTTTTGAGCAATTTTAAAAATGTAGATTCTTCTGGATATAATTGTCTAGTGTGTGAATAATTTATCCTTACTTTCTTGCCCACTTCTCAGGATGTCTGTCAGGTTTGATAAACTGTTGGGTAAATGAGCATAGGTGTCTATGAATTGGAAATTTTGAAAAGAGATACATGCAAATGTCTCGCTTGTTCTTGGAATAATTTTTAATTGGTTTTCACTGTTTTGACACAATTCTCTTCTCAACAATTTGAAGTCGTACTTCGATCCATTATGGAAAAATACAGGTTCATTGGAAATTGAAGAGTATTTCAGGTTGCACCTATTACAAGCTATACCGAGTACATTCCTAAAAGGGTGTTCTTCTGTGACCTTGGGGCTTTGCAAGTGGTTGTGATCCCTACATTTTTGTCACCGTTAAAAGCTGAATCACATATATAACACCGAGTAGCCTTTTTCAACATTTGCCAAGTTTCTGCAGTTTTGGTCATGGAGTATCTGCATTCGTTCAAAATTACATTGATGCGACTTTGCTCTTCCATCAACATTTCAATAGCTTTTTGGGCACAATTTTCTCCTGGGTAACACCTTACAGGTCTGTTGAACTTGTCATTTACATGACATACATGTTTCATGCCAACGCTTAGCTGTTTATGCTGGGTGTTAAATTGAGTTTTTCCACTGGCTCTTGTTGGTCACTTGGTTCTGATATGTCTCAAAATCCATGTATATGACAAAGGGTGCCATGATTTTTTTCTCATAATTTCTAAATTGTAACAGGTCCTCACCAGATCCCAAAGTTGGTACTTTTCCTTTAGGTTTGACCGCATTTATACTGCAAGAGTTTTCATGTTCTTTCAGAGCTTGCTATGAATACTTTTTTGTCAAACAGGTTTTGCAGTAATAACCTTTTTTCCTGTTTGAACATCGAAAACCACAAAGAAATCTGGAAAGGCTCCTTATTGTGTAATAATGTCCTTTGTATAACAATATATTTACGTGATGTTTCTTGTTTTCTTCAGAACTTATGTGTAGCACCCCGGGTTCATGAGATACCGGGTTAACAATTTATAGAAACATCATTTTGTTCTTCAAACAGTTGGATACTATCCAGTGTCATGGGTAGCAAAATTCCATTCATGTTAAAATTTTCCACCAAGGTTTTGTACTGACTCGCACGACCTGCATTCTTTGCTGCTGGTTGTAACATACCAGCTGCTACTGAGTACAGGAAGCATTGGTTTTCTGGGGAAGATAAGTCGAGTACAGTGTTTTTAAGAAAATTTAGAAGGTTTCCTTGTTTACACCCAACTTTTTGATTTGTAATATTGTGTAATACCACAAATATTTGTGCTCGATAGTCCGGATCAATGATTCCAGCCAATACACGCAGTCCACATAGGTTAATACTGCTCTTTTTTGCTACTTGTACGAACAATGAATCTGGTAATTCTAATATCACACCCGTAGGCAGCTTTCTTATTTCATTGTGTAATAGTTCAAAGCATTCCGTACTAAATAACTCGTAACCAACTGCATTCGGAGATGATTTGTACAAGTTCTGTTTTTCTCCTTCACACAAAAATTTAACCTTAACTTCCATTGTCACATCAAACAGTGTCTTTCTACCTGTCACACACTGATTTTTTGTGCGTCTCTTTCCAATTTTTTTAACCCAGTTGGTGATACATATGTGAGAGTAAATGCACTGCTGCATCCCATTTGATAAACCAAAAATTTAATTCATCATACAGGTAGTCCTGACAAAACTATTGCAGTTGATGTGGCAATAAAGCTTTGTTCAATGTATTAAACTGTATAGTACTAGCACACACCTCTTGCAAACTTAGTGGGTTAAGCCCAAAATAATATTTATACAAAGATATAGTAGCATCTAAACACTGATAAATTAATATAGGTGTTATTTTTATTCCCGGTTGTACAGTTAACCCATGTTTCACAAACACATCTAAATCTCTCCATTTCAGTACATGATTTCTACATTGACAAATTTCTCCATCAACTAGGAAAGTTATGTCTTTCCCATTGTCCATTATTACTGTTTCTTACAAGTATTTCTTTTACTGGGAACAGAGTATAAGGTTTTTTGTAAACCAATTTCCCCCCCAAATGTTTGCTTAGAAATCTTGGAATGGCAAATTCTAGATAATTCCAAGAAACTTTTTCAAACACATATTTCTCAGCAAACTGTTCCCACAGCCACTTGGGGAGTAATCTAACATTTAGGTTGAATTGATAAGTTTTTGAAAAACAAAGTTCTTTCAATGTCACAAGTTGATCATTTTTAAAAAGTTTGTATCTGATGCTGTCTGCAAGTTCAACAACATCTCTCGTAATTTCTGTATAAGGAAATAACTGTAATACTTTTTCTATATACGGATACAAGTAATAGGTGGCGCGAGGCCGTGGCGGGTATTGTGTTTTCAAACGGTCCGATCTGAAACTGCATGAATTATGCTACATACAGCTTTATAAAGTCCATAATCGCCGTTTTTATCACATACTCTGTTTCCCTTAATAAATATTTGGTTTATATCTCCTTCTTATTTCCTGAATTAAGTATATGTCTAGTATACCCCATTATCGCCCACATTCCCCGTTATCGTGGTAGATATTCTTCAACAAACCTGTTGTTGCAATTCACATGCCCCCTTATCAACTGACATATCCCAGTTATTATTTTATGGTTTTATGTCCCAGTGGCGATTTTAACTCTATCTTTTGTATATTATGATCATGGGTTCCAGTGCTTGTTAACAGTTTATTTTTACACAGTTCAGGTTTCATAGCTTTTTCCCCTTATCAACTGACATATCCTAGTTATTATTTTATGGTTTTATGTTCCAGTGGCGGTTTTAACTCTATCTTTTGAATATTGTGATCATGGGTTCCAGTGCTTTTTAACAGTTTATTTTTCGCACAGTTCAGGTTTTCTATTTTTGTTTCTGGACTGGGTAGTGTTTTCTTGGCCATGCTAGTTGTGAAAGCCATACTAGTGATATGTTTCCTGTGTGTCGGTTTCTCATGTAACTGGCTGAATGCTGATAGGAGCCAGAATTGTGAAAAGATTGACAGGAGTATCCCTTCTATTTTTCGGCTTCCTGTTTTGGTGCGTAAATATTGTTACATTGGCGATACAAAACAGGTTCCTGCACAATTGAGATTTAAAAACCTTCTACTACTCCTTTTGTTGTGTGGTGATGTTGCTTCAAACCCGGGCCCCACCAATTTTGGATTTGTCAACTGTAGATCCATTCGAAATAAAGGCCCTCTCCTGCACGACCTCATAAAATGCAGCGACTTGGATATCCTGGGTTTGGCTGAGACTCATATTAGACCAAATGATACTGACGGCCTCCTGAATTCTCTCACTCCAGTTGATTATAATTTCATCCAAAAACCAAGGTGTACTGGCCTGGGCGGTGGTGTCGGTTTTCTGTGTAGAAAAATCTTTTCTCCCAGTATAGTCTCTTCACCAGTTTTTAGGTCATTTGAAAATATCATACTTTCTTTTAAGTCCGATCACAATAGCTTTGTTGCTGCTGGTGTGTACCGTCCTCCAGGTTCTTGTACTACTCAGTTTCTGGAAGATTTTCTGGCTCTTTCTGGGTTTCTGTCCTCGACTGGTTCCAGATTCATCATTTGCGGTGACATAAATGTCCATCTGGATGTTGAGTGTGGCGATAGGTCCAGGTTTAATGACATCCTTCAGTGTTGTGGTTTGGTTCAAAGTGTTAGTGGCCCGACTCATTTACTGGGGCACACTCTGGATGTTTTGATATCTCCTTGTGACTCGGATTTTGTCCGCAATGTTAGTGTTGGAGACTTCATTTCTGACCATGCTGCCATAAGATGCCAACTTGATTTCTCCCGCCCACCTACCAGTATCGACAAATGGGTCTCTTATCGTCGGTATCACAGGATTGATATCGACCAGTTCCACAATGACCTCAGTAATACACCGTTTGTACGGTCCCCTAAAGGTACTGCTGCAGAACTGTATGATCAGTACATAACTGGTGTAACAATGGTACTCGACAAGCATGCTCCTATCATCTCACGCAAGGCAAAACAGCAGTCAGATGAGTGGTTGTCTGATTCGTATCGCTTGGCTCGATCTCTTAGGCGGCAATTTGAACGGATGTGGAGGAAACATAAGTCAGAGTTGAACAGATCAAGGCTCCGCAGGCAAATTGCCTGGTGCAATCGACTGGCTAACAAAGAAAAGGGTTCATACTACACTAATCTCATAACTGCAAACAGTGGTGACCCCAAGAAGCTATGGCAGTCATTAAGGAAGGTGTTGCATCGTACCTCTGAGACTGTCCTGCCTGCTCATAGCTCAGATAAAAGCCTTGCGGACATGTTTGCTTCTTTTTTCTCCAATAAAATAAGCAAAATCAGGGACACCTTTCCTACTTCTAGCTCTTTCAATGATGTACCTGACTCAGTCCCTCCTGCTTTCAATGCCTTTATACCTGTCACTGAAGACGAGGTCCATAAGTGTATCTGTGAATCTCCCACTAAATCTTGCTCGCTAGACCCTATACCAACATTCCTCCTTAAGGATTGTCTTGATATCCTCCTCCCTTCTATTACCAAGTTGGTAAATTTCTCTCTCATTGAAGGATCTTTCCCAAATTCTTTCAAACAGGCGGTTGTCACCCCCCTCATAAAAAAGGCTTCCCTTCCCAGAGACGACCTTAAGAATTATCGCCCAGTGTCTGGTCTTCGTTTCTTGTCAAAGTTGGTGGAGCGAGTCGTGGCCAGGCAGCTGACGTCACACATCAATAGCAACAAGCTGGACAATCCTCATCAGTCAGCATACAAGCCAGGTCATTCCACAGAAACTGCTTTATTGTCCATAAAAAACGAGGTTCATCTCTCTCTGGCTCGCGGCGAACCCACAGCTCTAGTACTTCTTGACCTATCAGCCGCATTCGACACTATAGACCATAATATTCTCATTGGCTACCTTAAATCCTGGTTTGGTCTTGGTGGAACAGTCCTAAGGTGGTTTGCTTCCTACTTAAGAAATCGATGCCAGGCCATCAAGATAGGCTCTACACTATCTGAATTAAGTAGTCTCATCTATGGCATTCCACAAGGTTCTGTCCTGGGTCCATTGTTGTTTTCACTCTATACAACTCCACTTAGTAAAATTATTAGCCTCCACCCGCATATTAAATTCCATTTTTATGCCGATGACACTCAGTTATACATCCATCTCTCCCATAAGAATGCTCATTCGGCTCTCGCCAAGCTAAATGCATGCCTTCATGATGTCCAAGAGTGGATGTCTCTCAGCAAATTGAAGCTCAAGCCTGAAAAAACTGAATTTATTGTCTTTGATTCTAAGGCTCAACGTCAGAAGATTTCCTCTCATTTTCCTGTTAGCATTCTTGGTAGCCTTCTTCATCCGGTTGATTCTGTCAGAAATCTAGGTGTGTGGTTTGATGCAGATTTTTCATTCTCCGAGCATATCAAGAGGACTTGCAAAGCGTGCTTTCTTCAGATGCGCGACCTCCGTAGAATTAGAAAGCATCTTACTCCTAATGTTGCAGTCCTTGCTGCAAATGCCTTGGTCAGTAGTCGCCTGGACTATTGTAACTCTCTGTTCAGAGGTTTGTCCGGTTTCAATCAGTACAAATTGCAAAGTATTCAGAACACCCTTGCTCGTATTGTTACAAATCACAGAAAGTATGCTCATGTCACACCCATCTTAAAGAAACTCCACTGGTTGACTGTTAAGTACCGATGTATTTTCAAAACTGCAACACTTGTGTATAAATTCTTGCATAGTGGCTCTCCTTCCTATTTTGGACCGTTCCTGTCTCCCAGTAGTTGTCCCTATAGTACTAGGCGTAGTCACCCAGATCATCAATACCTTACAGTTCCTCCTTTTCATTCATCAGTCTTTAAGTCAACCAAACATTTTGGCCTGAGTTTTGCCTTTGATGCTCCTAAGACCTGGAATGAACTCCCTCAAGATGTCCGCTGTGCAACATCAGTTGCCTCCTTCAGAAGCAAGCTTAAAACTTACCTGTTTGCAAAAGCCTACCCACCATAGCCTCCCCCGTCACATCTGTGTCTCTTTGGTACGACCTGGCTATTGTCCCTTGATTAACGCTAATTGCCTTTGCTTATGGTTAGATGCGCCTTAGAGTCCATCAGTGATGGAGATTAAGCGCTATAAAAGTCCACATTAGATTAGATTAGATTAAAATACCATTCAAAGTGGTAACCGCAATCACACATGCCTTTGTTATTATACCTAACTGACATGGTTACTTTATTTTTTTTGTGTTGCAACAGAATGACACATAGGCTTTTATTTGGTCATTATTAATTTTTGGTTTTTCTACCCTTCAGTTTTTTTTATAGCCAGTGCCCTCGATAGTAAATGTAACGGACATTTCACATCGCAGGATAATTCTTCAGTTTTTAAATTTTGTGGCAAAAAGGAATTTATTGAAGATATTATTTTCTTCAAAATTTGGTTAAGTTTTTCCACATTATCAGTTAGGTTGATCAAATTTTCTTTTGCAATGTTGTGGTAATGCTGTAAATCATTCTGCTCTGTAAACTGTTCAAGGTTGTCATGGTTTTGCATGTCAATCTGTGGACTTTTACATTTCATAAATGGGTTTCTGTTTTTTGATTCTGAAATTTTTAACGGTATCTTTCTTTTATGTACTGGTTCTGCAGAGCAAGTTTGTGTAGGTCTAGGACAATTGAATTATGCTTCTTTAGCTTTTTTACACACTGGTTCTACCAACTCTGTTTCTGATTCGGAATCAGAGGATAAAGGAAAGAAAGATTCGTTGTTTTTGTAAAATTCCACAGACCCGTCCTAGGTTTTTAAAAGATACGAATGCCCCTTCAAATTTGTTTTTGAAACATAGGTTTTAATACAGTCCTTCGTGAAGTGTATGGTGAAGAAGGCACATAATTTCTCTGGCAAAATGTCCATAAATCTGTCTATAGAATTAAAAGAAACCATATTTCTACCTTTTAGTGCTTGATTATCTGTTTCTTCAAGAGATTTGATGAACATATCCTTTAATTTTTTATATAGTGTTGGTTCATCAGTGATATTGTTGAATGTTTGATAAAAATACATGTAGTAATCTGTGAGGAAAGAGAGATTTATATCCTGCCGCAAAAGGTGAGCTAAAGTCTGAAGGTACTTCATTATAAATACTTGCATTAAGTATGTATTCATGGTGATGTCCTGGCTAGCTGAAAGGAAAATTTTGTTAATACTCGGTACTTTTTCGATCTGTTTGGCGCAACCGGTAACTTTAAAACAGTTGTTTTGTTGCGAGTATACGGTGAATACCAAACTATCTTTTGTGTATTTAGTAGAGACGTGTTGAAAATACTTTTGAAATTCGGTATGGTTATTTGCTTCTCACCGAGATATAAAACTTTGATTTCCCAATGATAATTTAAAGTTTTGAGTATAGCTAGGTCAACTAATGATTTCACTAGATAAGGTTGTATGTAGTTCTTTATAAAATACTTCACTATATCTTCTATTCCACGGTAATTACTTACTGTATTAACTTTTCTTAAAAATATAAAGCCTCTAGAAATTTTAACAAAATATTTAAAAGTAATATGTAGAAATCTAAAAATTAAAACGTCGTGTTGATTCTGTATTACAAAAGGGTTCTGTCTAATAAGCTCAGACTTTACAATTAAAACTGTTTCTTTATTTTTGCTAAATATCGCAAATTTCAATAAGATCTGATTTATTTTCATAAAGTTATTGAAATAATACTACATCTCTCTGTTTAATTTATCCACCACAAAAAACTTTAAAACCGCAATTGCACCTCAGTAGATTACTCCCTTTGCAGCACAGTAAAGTGTGAGGAGTTAATAGCCATCACACGGTCTTTATATAAGATCTGAGAAAAGATGACTTTGCAAAAAATCTACAGGAAATTTGCAATGTGACAACAGATGTATGATAATTAGAAAGTTCTAGAACAAAAAAACTATGACAAGAAGTGTAAAAAAGTCTCTAGTAGAAAGAAAAATAAATGGTATGTATTAAGACATATTGTTTGTAGAACTTTCTAGAATAACATTAAATGTCAAAACACCCTATGATTTTCAGATAGAGAAACAAATAAATGTTAATAAATCATTAATTGTAAACCACTTCAAGCAATTTGCAATACGACAACAGATGAAGACATATTAAGCAGAAGTTTCTAGAACACAAGTCCGCAAAGTTTAGATCATCAAAAAAAATTGATATACTAACAAAAGAAATCAATCAAGTCAAAACGCTCAAATCAAATCAAAGTGTTTCTACACAGAGAACAATGTTGAATGGGAGAATTCATATTTGAATACAATAAATCATTAAGACACTATCAAATGTTAAAACAAAACAGACACTGTTCTACAGAGAGAAAACAAAGACGCTTAGTTTTCAAATAAGGACAGTCTATATATTGAAGTCATGAATTATAGATTCTAGAATACAAGTTCATAGGGTTGAAAAATGTTGAGATAAAATAACAACCAGCACCTGATGTTCTGCACAGAGAAGCAAGTAATGTTCAGTGGGACAAAAGTCAAGAAAATTGATCAATTTAACAAAAAATAAGGATCATTAACGATGATTACTGCTTTCTAGAATATCTGAACGTATTATCTGAGGAAAGTTTTTTTATTTCATTTTTGTTTTAAAAACCCACACCAATAACAGTGTTGTAGTAACTAGCACTGGTGAATCAATTAAGACTCCCCCCACCTGTGTTTGTACAACTAGACATCATGAGATTAAAACTTGATCTCTAACATCTGTAAGTATATATCCTAACCAGTTTTTCCCCCTACAATACTTTTTAAACTTACTTTTAGGATCAGAGGCATGCCTACCAATTCCCCGTGTCCCAAGGGCTGGCCTCAACAAGAATGGTACCTGCAGTTTTCAAAAGTTTTTCTTTCAATTTTGAATTTTGAGTAAACTTTGCTAGTGAAGCTTTTCTAACAATGGCTTTGGATTTTGCCGGCCATCTTTGTTAAAATTCCTTACCTTTCTACCCAATCTTTTCATTGCTTTGGGCTCTCTCACCTGCATAATTTTTGGGGCTATAATAAAGTCTTTAAATGTGATTGCCTAACAATACATCATGTACTGTTCAGCACATCTATACACCACTCCACTAATAGTAAATTTAGAAGGGTGAAACTGACTGAAAGGTGACTGAACTAGAAATAGGACGCCTTGTTGATAGTAGATGCGAATAGAAACAGGATAGCATAGAAGAACACACATTATCATGTCTAATGTCCACCCCATGAACCTTGCCCAAATTGTACAGTAGTCTTACAAGACCCTGTTTCATTTGTAAAATATATCAATGATGCTTAAATATTTATTAGTGTAGATGTAAATTATTTCAGCTTCATGCCTTTTTTGCATTGGTTGGGTTGAAAATTTTGACGAAATCACTCTATCTCGCACGGTTAAGGAGATAGAAGCAAATTTGTGTTTTACCATTGTTGGTAAAAATTCGAAAATTCAAAATGGCTGCCATTTTTGGGGAGGGGAAATTTTTGGAAAATTGCAAAGATTACATTCCTTAGATACCCTGTGGGTCAAAAATTTCGACGAAATCGCTCTATCTCGCACGGTTAAGGAGATACAAGCAATTTTGTGTTTTGCCATTTTGGGCAAAAATTTGAAAATTCAAAATGGCCGCCATTTTTGGAGAGGGGAAAATTTTTTTTGAAAATTGGAAAGAGTACAGTTCTTAGATACCCTGTGGGTCGAAAATTTCGACGAAATCGCTCTATCTCACACGGTTAAGGAGATAGAAGCAAATTAGTGTTTTGCCATTTTTGGCAAAAATTCGAAAATTCAAAATGGCCGCCATTTTTGGGGAGGGTAAAATTTTTTGAAAATTGCAAATATTACATTCCTTAGATACCCTGTGGGTCGAAAATTTTGCCGAAATCGCTCTATCTCGCACGGTTAAGGAGATAGAAGCAATTAGTGTTTTGCCATTTTTGGCAAAAATTCGAAAATTCAAAATGGCCGCCAATTTTGGGGAGGGGAAAATTTTTGGAAAATTGCATAGATTGCATTCCTTAGATACCCTGTGGGTCAAAAATTCTGTCGAAATCGCTCTATCTCTTACGGTTTCTGAGATATTAGCAAATTACTCAAAAGTAGTACTGAAAATACACAATGAAGTACCTAAATGGCTATTACTCATGTACTGACAAAGCTATCAGTCCCAAATGCAATACCAAGCGAGCTATGGACACAACAATCTTGTATTCAAAATTGTAGTAAAATATCTTTAATTATTTTGGCTTAAATGCATGGAAACCAATGGGTACTGAAAATAGCTGTACTTAAGTATTACTCAGTAAGCAAAAGAGGTACAACAGCCAAAAGCAATCCCAAGCAAGCTACTGACCCAATAAGCCTGCATACCAAATTTGGTGACAATAGCTCTAATACTTTTCCTTTAAATGAGCGGAAACCATGCGTGACGCCGGACATCGGACGCCTGACGCCGGACATCGGACGGCGGAAAAAGCAAAAATAATATATCCACCCCCCAGGGGGGTGGACATAATTCCATAAAATAAGGTATACCTTTCTTTGTCTCCCATTACTACAGCTATCTTTTGACTGGTTATTAACCTTTCACACAGACACATAATTATAATATATAAAAAGCAGCTGTGTCAAGAAGGTCTTTACAGTCACAACAATGTGAACCTTGTATAAGTGCATTTTTTCTCTTTGATAAATCAATTAAAACCCAACCTGTTTGTACATAAAATAAATAGCACACATGGCATGGGTGTCTTCAAATAGAGTCGGTCAATGTCATGAAATGAGTCTTTTCTAGAATATTCTCAAAACCATTTTCACAAATTCTAGATAGGAAATTGATGTAATAAATCTCTAAAACTATTCATCAAAATTGAAACTCTGTTTGTGAAAAAAAAGGTTTTTGTAAAAAAATTTGCATTGTGACAGATAGTACTGAGAGGAATTTTTGTGTGTTATAGAACTCTCTAGAACACAAGTCCAAAGAAGTAATGAGATCAGTAAAATAAACTGACACAAATGCAAAAAAGGCCAATATCATGAAATCATGTTTGTCTTCTCTAGAATATTCTTAAAAACATTTATCACAAATTGGTTTGATGCAATAAATCTCTATAAAACCAGTCATCAAAATTAAAACCTGTGTAATAGGAAAAAAGGTATTTGTAGAAATTTGCATTGCGACAAATAGTACTGTTTTTTAATTGTAGAACTCTCTAGAACACAAGTCCAAAGAAGTAATGAGATCAACGCAATAAACTGACACAAATACAATACATTTTACATGAAAAAAATGTAATGACTCCACAGATAAGAACTTCTGTGCAGAACTTTCTAGAATGGTAGTTTACAAAAGTTAAAACACTGATAAGAACTGTCTCACAAACGCAATAAATTACATAGAAGACCATAAAAACAACATTAGGTTTGCATTTCTGTAGAATGTTCAGTGGGTCAACATACAGAACTTTCCAGAAAACAAGCACAGAGAGGTTATTACATTTGTTGTAATACTGACAACACTACAATAAATCTGTCAATAGTCATTTGTTAAAGTTGTTTTACAGAGTAAACAAATAATGTTCAGTGGGACACATTCCGTTTGTAGAGCTTTCCAGAACAATTGCACAGATTTCAATAAATATCTGAAGAGAAGGAATTGAGGGCTTATTGTTCAGTAGTGTGCCAAAGGATGGTGATAGTGCTGCAGGTTTGAATTGTGAGGAATGTTTAAGTGGGAAGAATAGAATTGAGATTCCTGTGGTATGTTTTAATGAAAAAAACAACTTTGCATTTCTAAAAAAGCAAAATTCAGGAGAATGTTACATTGAGAAATCCTGGGTCTCTAAGAGAAAGTAATTTTAAATTTTCTAAATGGATGCATTTTTATAATAGGTGATTTTATTGACATTTTTATAATTGTGTATGTATTCAAGACATATATATATATATATATACTTCCATAAAAATGCCACAACTGCACAGCTTCAGAAAAGTTTCCTTGAAACAAATATCCAGTGTGATAGATCTTAAGCTAGTATTGTTGCAAAGTTCAATGATAGTACAGTTGGTGTAAATTGCAACATCATGGTTTGAGATAATTTGTGTATATTAAGAGAAATTGACAGTTTAAATGTTCTTTAAAATTCAAGATAATGGGGAAAAATATTTGACTTACTGTGAACGAAAGGTAGTTTACAAGGAGAAAAACTTCGGTTTGGTAAAATAGTAAAACCACATGTTACCAACAAAATCATAAAAATGTCAATTTTCCTATTGAAAATTCTTAGAATATATTTGTTTTAAATTTTCATAAAATTTGTCAGCTTTATAATATTACATCAACACATTTCAAGATATTGCCTATAAAAATCTGAAAGTTGATGATTTATTGTTCCCCAGGTTACTAAAGTTGTGAAACATTTAAAAGTTTGTTGTCTCAATAAACTTAAGAATATTGACAGTTTTGTAGATTTTTCTGTGATATATGTCATTCTGGATGATTTCTTTTAATGTTTTGAATACTAAGATGACAGTGATTAATACACTTCCTGTAACACATGACTTCAGATGAAAAAAAGTGTTGAGGATTGTAATATTTTGCAAAAATCAAGATAAGACTGATTAAGTATTTTAATTTTTTTACTGAAACAATGTTCATCTAAAAGATATAATTCAATTATACTTATGGTAACTTCCACAGGATATCACTGTGTGAGACAAGAAAAGTGTGTGGTTTTAACAAATTTATGAGAAGCAGGTTAATAATTCAATTTTGGATTGTATAAAAAGTATACCTTTTGTGAAACTGGTTATAGAAAATAGTTAGGAAAGATTGTCAATATTGAATACACGTATATCATTTCATCACTTTGCTAATGGACATACTTTCCCTTAAAAGGTGCCTGCTGTAAACATGTGCCACACTTGAATACATAAAACAGTAAAGAACGTAGTAAAGAGTAAGAGATTTGTAAAAGTTAAAATGTAAGTTAAAAATTGGAAAAGATTTAAAGTGTTTAATTTTCCCTTTAAATTTGGAGAAATTTTAAAAAATTAATGTACTATATTTTTATTTTGTACAGGGAGCATGATTTAAGAAACCAAAGGAAACACAATAAAATGTAAATATATATATTATGATAATATTGTGATGTGAAGATGATGTTTACACATTATCAGTGGCTATAAACATTTTTAAAAATTGTGCATGAGGATTGCTACACAGGATATAATAATAATTGCTTCAGTTGGGATATTAGCTTATATACCAATTATATATGTGTATAATCTCATTCTGGAGGACTTTTTTTAAAAAACTTTTAATAAAATAGTTGACAATGATTTGTGCTTCAGGTTGGAAAGATTTTGTCAATATATGTATTCTCACATTTCTTTTTTTTTTTCACAGGGAATATAATTTGAGAAGTCAAGAGAAGACAAAAGTAAAGTAAATATAAAAATGTCTTTTTTGATAATAATATGATGTACATTTGCTTTAGTTTTAAAAAATTTAAGTGTGTGAGGGAAGAGTAAAACTAGAAGATAACACTTCAAGTTTGAATTAGAAAAACCTATTATATTTATCGTTGAGAATATTGTTTTTAAGATATTAACCTAGTATTTCTGCAATATTGTAGAGAGGAGGTGAAAGGAACGCAGCAACAGGTAGGTGTTTTTTGTAATTGTTAGAAATATTCCAACAGTTGATTTTGTCATTTTGACATGTTTATGTAACTTTATGTTAAGTTCTAATTTTACCATTTTTCAGCCATACAAGAAAGATATCAACATTGGTAAGAAATTAGATCTTTTCACTTTGCAGTGACAATGGCTATTATTGAGATTTTTTTTCATGGTAATTTTACTTTCATAGTTCAGAAAGGCTATTATAATATTACAAACATTTTTGCAGTGACAATGGCTATTATTGAGATTTTTTTTCATGGTAATTTTACTTTCACAGTTCAGAAAGGCTATTATAATATTACAAACATTTTATACAGAACTGCTTCAAAGAGTCCAGATAAATGTAAGTAGTCATTTTTGCTTAGTTTGGAGTTGAGCGAGTTTTAAGAATTTTTCTTTTTTTTTAAAAGTTCAAAGTAGAAAAGTAAACCTATTAAAGGTTTTGGTCCCCCATATCAGAGGGGATTTTGTCAATGCGATTGACACTTCTAAGACTGTTAAACCCCACTGAGGAGATGATAAAATTTGCAAAAAGCTAGAGGACTAGAGGTTGTAAAAAGGAATAAATATATATGCATAAATAGATTATTTTGGTAAAATGTAAGTTTGTTTTTTTCTTTCACATTTTTTATGGCTAATTCCTTTGTATCTTCCTTCTATCTGTTATAGGACAGCAATGTTAATATCACTGTATGATTTATGTGAAGCAGATTTAAAAACTCATCACTTGAATTTCATCTTTAATAAAAGTTTGTTTTCACAGGAAGACTTTTATATGTAACTAAGAACACTTTACCACATAAAAGTTTTACTTTTTATACCGTTCACTATAACACCATAGTTTTCTGTTTTCACATGAAGTAACACATTAATTACTGGGTCAGATAGTAACATTTAAATCAAATCTCTTGTATGGAAGTAACAATGATACCTAAATAATTAGTTAAATTTGATGTAGACCAAAACAAGTGCTTGCTAAAATGATAGGTTAAATGTTGTCAGATAATAGTATATATCTTCCTTTCTACTTCAGTTTCAGACAGAATGTTCAAGTAAGTTTCTTGATTATTTTTTACAGTTTTTACAACTTTAAGGCTTAACTTGTACAGTTAAAAGTTTGTGTATATATAAATGTAATACATAATTTTGTGATTTTCCATTATTTTGTCTATTAAATAATTACTTACATACTTTTCTTTTCTACTTAATGTTTATTAATCAGTCTTAGTTTATTCTTTTTTTTAAAAATAATTAGTTGTATAATTGTGGTTTGTACTTATTGTTTGTAGAGCTGGTGTCTAAAACGAGGAGTAAGTACATGTCATTGATCAACCTCAGCTTGTTCTTTTACCTTCTAGACTTTACAGTGTTCATAAGTTTATTACTGCTTATCACCAGTAGATTTGCATGATTTAAGTATTTGTAAATTATTGTATTTTAATCTTTTTTTAGTATTTACTATATACCATGTCTAGAAGTCATGCCTACTGTGTTCAAATTACCTTTAATACAGATATGACTGTCCTCATTTGCTTGATTTCCTATAAGTCACACTTAATTGATTCATTGTTGTTTTATGTTTGTAGATGAATAAAAACAAAAAACTAAATTGGTTGGTAAGTATCAGTTTGTCTTCTGTCTTAGATATGGGAAAGCTGGTAGTTGCTTGCCGTTGGTCGGCAGTTTACAGTACAGAACCCTAGCGAACTATATGTACTGGTTTCCTCTGCCCTTCCAACTACCCGTCGTGATATGACCTGTACAGTGTTGAAAGCGACGTAAAACCCCAAATAAACAAAATCTGTCTTAGATAATGCATGGTATTTCTGTATTTTATAAGTATTTTCTATACTAGGTCAGTTTGGAAGAGGTAATTTTGACTGACTTATTATTAACATTACATATATAACATACAGTGATGAAAATACATTCCATTCTTGACCTAATAAGTTTACTGTCTTTTGAGATTGAGGAAAATAAAATAAGTTATTTCTGCTTAAAAATATTGTATTTAATGAGTAAAACCATATTTAAATGGCTTTCTTGCTGAGTACAATAAGGTTTCTTTTTCTTCTTTTGTCTATCTTCAGGTTAAAGAAAAAAAAGAAGATTCTGAACTTTCTTAAAAATTATAAAATTATTATATCTAATAACTTATTCAGGAATTAAAAGTTTTTGTCTCCTAGTATTGTTTCATTTAAAACTTCCATTATGAGATTTATTTTCAAAATTATTCACAATTTCCTTTTAAAAATATTGGTTGGAGATACATGTTCTCATTATTGTCATATAGAAGTCCTCAGTGGTCTAGTGGTCAGTAAGTTTGACATCTATTCAGAGGGAATCACCTATGTGTGGGTTTGAGGCTCCAGAAATGGAATTCTGAGGACCTGTTCTAATATGACACTAGCTGTTGAATGGAACATAAAACCACAACTTTGACCTTTGTCATTGTTTTTACAGATTATTTCTTGGCATTCATTATGTAACTTGAAGGTCACAAAAAAACTATAAATGTCAGAACTAAGACATTAAACTACCAATGCATTAACTACATTTGAATGTATAAAGTATACATATAAAACCTCTGTAACATTTACATATGTTTGTTAAAATTGGACTGCATCGGGAAGTCAGGATTTTTTTTTATTTTGGATAGACCATGTTACTTCTTGGATCACTTGATGTTCGATTTGACAAATTTCCATTGTATTATTTATTAGTTTTGAAAGATTAGACCCTATGTAAACCTTTTTTTTCTATTAAATGTAGAAAAACCTCTGTGTACATCAAAATAAATGTTGCAGACCATTGACAGCTATCAAAAACTTTTTGGATGATTACATTGGAAAATGGTTTTTAACAGATATGCATATAATATAGACTTGAATTTACCAGATGTTTGAAGTCTTCAGGACAAAAGGGACAGAAATAAAGCACTGACTTATGTGGAAAATTTTTTTTAGAAAGAAAGCAAGAAATTTATTTATTAATTATATTAATATATAACTATATAAAGTTATGTGAAAACCCAGAGTAACTACTACAGTATTAAAGGCTGTGGTATTTTGCAGTTTCTTGTGCAATAAAATTTTTATGTTGTGTGTATTTTTTGTGTATTTTCAGGGATAGGCAATGAGTGCAGCCCTGGAAATAGTAGCTTGGATGTGTTTTTATTTATTTTACACATTCAGTTACTGTTTCTTGGGATTTTTTAATCTCTCAACAAAAAGACCAGAGTCTGAAAACAAACAAGGATACTTGGTTAAAATGGCCAAAAAAGAATTGATTTGAGTCTCTTTGTCGGATAAAAAAATTAGAAATTTACCATCTGAAAAAACATTTTCTATGGTGCATTATCAGTGACAGTTGGCAAAGTCCCAATTTTTTTAATATCTTTGTGATGGATGGTTAAATGGAGTTACTTTTACATGAAAAAGCCAGCAATTCTCTGTGTGACAAGGATTTAGATGTGGCTTTATCATGTAATCTAAATACATGAAATGACAAAAGCTTTAGATGATCAGTATACATCAGAAGGTCTTCGTTTGGCTAGCTTCTTAGATAAATGGCTGAAGGATGAAATTGTGGCACCAGTTGATTTAGTTAAAGCGGGATTATTCTATTGCGGGCCTGGAGACAGGGTGAAATGTGCCTTCTGTGGTGGAATTATGTATAATTCGGTTGCAGGAGATATTCCTTTGAAAGAACATCTTAAACATTTTCCATTTTGTAAATCTGCTAAAGTGAGGGCCACCGAAATTTTAAACCAGGATTACACTAATATGACTAATATGTTCAGTACATAAAAGTGCAGAGAAAATTGTACGTCAGTTGGGATTTTCTGTTAAATTAATAAGAGACGGGTTGGAAAAGTTGAAAGGCAATACCATTACAGCCGTGGATTTATTGGATGCAATATTTGAAATTGAAGATGAACAAATTATTCTGGGGAACAAGAGATTGGATACAGCACTGGCTTGTAAGATTTGTATGGATGGTGACATTACAATGGTTCTTCTACCTTGTCAACATCTGTTGTGTTGTGAGAGGTGTGCAGAGCAACTAAAGAAATATTCGTGGTGCTGTAGTACAATACTAGGAACTCTTAAAATTTTTTCACTGTTTAATTCCAGGACATATTCAAACTCACAGTCTGATGTACCAAGTTACCTGGTTTAGGATAACTTTGGTTTAAAAATTGGGTGATGTGTAGGTTTAAAGTAAACCTTAATCCTGCCCTCAGTTTGTGGTGGGGGTCAAAGTTAATTAATGAGGGTTAAAGTTACCTGAGGGCAGGAGTAAGGGTTTCATATACTACTGATAGGACACCTTGCTAAAGATAAGGTGTGTCCAGCACGAAATAGGACATGTAGAAAGTGTTCTAAAGTGGGACATTTTGCAAAATGTTGCAAGACAAAACACAGCTCCAACCAGGCTAGCACTGCTGCAAAGAAGGTTTATCAGATACAGGATGTAAATGGCCAGGATGACAGGAAAAATGTCTATGCCTTTTCAGTGGATGATGTGTGTAATAAACAAAACAGTGCACTAGTAGACTTGGTAATAGGGGGAGTTGAAGTCAAGTCAGTTCTCATTGATTCTGGTACATCCTGTAATGTGATGGATAAGTGTACTTGGGAGGCCTTGAAAGAAAAAGGGATTCAATGCAGCTCTAAGATGTGTGAAAAAAACTCTTTGCATGTGGACAAACTAAAGCAATAGAAGTTATTGGAATCTTTCAAGCTGAATTAACCTGTGTAAAAAGTGGAAAGGCTGGCACAGGAGAATTCACAATTATCAATGGAAACGGCCGATTATTACTGGGTAAGGAAACAGCTGAGAAGATGGGAGTGTTAAGAGTTGGCCCAATTACAGGACATCATGTGTGTTCAGTAACAACTGAAGGATCTAATGGAGACATTATCAGGCAATATCCAGAAATTTTTCAAGGAGTGGGGAAACTGAAAAATTATCAGGAGTCACTTCACATTGATGACAGTGTCAAACCTGCTGCACAACCAGTATGGCGGTTGCCATTTGGATTACAGGAAAAAGTTGACAGTAAGTTGGATGAGCTCCTGAGAGAGGATATTATTGAGGTGATATCAGTGCCTACGAAATGGGTGTCATCAGTTGTATCTGTGCCAAAATCCAAAATCAGGACATTAGACTTTGTGTTGACATTAGAAAAGCTAACACGGCAATCATACCAGAAAGACACTATGTTCCTACGATTGAAGAAGTTTTAAGTGATTTGCAGGGATCTACAATTTTCAGCAAGTGTGACCTCAAGTGGGAATTTCATCAAATAGAATTGAATGAAAAATCAAGGGATATCACAACATTCATCACACAGAGGCCTTTACCGGTATAAAAGACTCTTATTTGGAATAACCTCAGCACCAGAGAAGTACCAAAAGATTATAAAAGATGTGCTACAAGGGTGCCCTGGTGTTGCTAACATAGCAGATGACCTAATCATACATGGGAAGGGATTAGAGGAGCATGACAGGCATTTGTTTGGTGTTTTGAAGAGATTGAAGGAATGTGGTCTCACCTTGAATGCTGATAAGTGCCAATTCCGGCTCCCGAAACTCACTTTTTATGGACATGATTTGAGTCGGTCTGGAGTTTCGCCCAGAGAGGAAAAAGTGACAGCTATAAGTGATGCAAAGGCACCACAGAAGTCATCTGAGATAAGGTCATTCCTTGGCTTGGTGCAATATCCAGCAAAGTTTATACCAGATTTTGCTACAGTCAGTGAACAACTGCGACAACTGACCAGGAAAACTGTGAAGTTTGTATGGGGTTTCAACAGGCTGAGGCATTTGAAATGCTCAAAGAACTAATAACCAGAGCAGAGACACTGGCATATTTCAAAAATAACTGCAAAACAAGGATAGTAGGTGATGCAGGACCAACAGGACTGGGTGCTGTCCTTCTGCAACAACAACATGGCATGTGGAGGGTTGTGACATATGCATCCAGAAACTTCACAGACGTAGAGAGACGTTATTCTCAAACAGAGAAGGAAGCCTTAGCTCTAGTATGGGCATGTGAGATGTTTGATCTGTATGTGTTTGGCCATGAGTTCGAGTTAGAGACTGACCACAAACCACTAGAACACATTTATGGAGGCAAGCAAAACATAGCAGCCAGGATTGAGAGATGGGTATTGAGGTTGCAAGGATACCAACACAATGTAGTTTATAGACCTGGAAAGGTGAATATTGCCGATTGTCTATCGCGTTTGAATCAGAAGTCTCCAAAGGATTTAGCAGGGGCAAAAGAATATTTTGTGAGTCTGATTGCACAGGAACATACTCCAGTAGCACAGGAACTTGAAGTAGAATCAGAAAAGGACCCCAAATTAAAAACAGTACGATAGTACGTTCAATCAGGAGACTGGAGTGAATGCAAGATGCCACATTTCCTGTGTGTAAAAAATGAGTTGTGCTGCATCAGTAAGTTGATATTAAGAGGATCTAGAATTATCATACCAAAGAGTCTTCGACCAGAGGTTCTTGCATTGGCCCATGAAGGGCATCAGGGGATCGTCAAAACAAAGAATTGTTTGAGGTCAAAGGTATGGTGGCCAAAAATGGACCGTGATGCGGAAAAGTTATGCAGGTCATGTCATCCATGTCAGATGGTAGCAGGGTATCAATCACCTGAACCAGTGCAGAGGGTAGAACCACCTTCGGTCCCATGGCAAAATCTAGCTGTCGACTTCCTTGGTCCATTCCCTGGGGGAGAAAGCATACTGGTAGTAGTAGATTACTACAGTAGATTTTTTGAAGTAGTAGTGATGAAATCAACGAAAAGCCATGTCATAAGAGCTTTGAACCCTATATTTGCGAGGTATGGCTATCCATTTTCACTGAAATCGGACAATGGTCTACAGTTTGTGTCAGAGAAGTTTGAAGCATATCTTAGGGAAAATGGAATTCAACATGTGACCTCACCACCCCTATGGCCCCAGGCAAATGGAGAGGTGAAGGTTAAGAATAAATCAATTCTGAAAGCATTAAAAGTTGCACATGCAGAAGGGAAAAGATGGCAGGATGAACTCCAAAAATTCCTGCTGGATCATCGGTCAACACCACATACAAACACAGGAGCTACTCCAGCTTATCTCATGTTTGGCAGGGAATTAAAAACTAAGATTCCAGAGTTGAGAGAAAAATCACAGCTTGATGAGGCAATAAGAGACCTAGATTGGAAGGATAAACTTGTGGGGAAAGCAAGGGCTGATGATCACCGAGGAGCGAAAACAAGCACAGTTGAAGTAGGTGGTCAAGTTTTGTTAAGAAACACAAAGGAGCAAGGGAAATTAGCGTCAAAGTATGAGTCATCTCCGTACATTGTTACCGGAAAAGAACGGACAGAATTGACATTAAAGTTACAGACCGGAGATGAGTACAGGCGCATTTCCTCGTTTGGGAGGCCATACTATGAAAGTGATATGGTGGATGTAACTGAACAACAAGGTTTAGACTGGGATCAAACAGGAACTGAAGAACAAGGTTTCAACAGGGAACCAACAGGAAAACCACCAACAAGTAGTACCTCGGATATTCCAGGGTCACCATCTGTATCTACACCAATGAAAACTAGGCCATGCAGGGTTACAAAAAGACCTGCCAAGCTCAGTCACTTTGTGGTTAAGATAAAGAAGTTGTGCCAATGAGCACCCTGTGGTGAGCCAAGCGCCCACAGGTAAAAGCTGTGAAAGCCTCAATAACTACTTAACAATGTAAAATAAAAGAGACAAAAACTGACTAATAAATTAGTTATGTATCATTTGATAAAAGGGAGTCTTATGCATGTAAAATGGCCTCTGAATGAAGATGATTACAAGTAGACATTTAGGGAGATATATTGCATGTTAGTCCAGTTAATAGACTTTGAAGTCTGTGTTTATTTTAAATATGGGTTTCACAACATAAAATTTGGGTTAATTTTGTGCAGGAGTGTTTTTTTATAAGCCAGAATAATAGTTTCACTTATGTGGAGATAATTTTAATTTAGGGTAAAAAGGTGTATTTGATAATAAGGTAGTTTGTACTGGCAAATTCAAAATTGAAGAAGAAAAGGGAATGTAATGTTTTGATCTAAAAGGCCCTGTTATAATTCTCCACTAAAATATAATAGTGCATTGTGTATTCCATATACATCTAAGGGGCCACGGTGGCACAGTGGTAACACTCTCGCCTCCCACCTCTGAGGCCGGGGTTCGATCCCCGGCACGGCCTCAAGTGGGAAAGCTGGTAGTTGATTGCCGTTGGTCGGCAGTTTACAGTACAGAACCCTAACGAACTGTATGTACTGGTTTCCTCTGCCCTTCCAACTACCCGTCGTGATATGACCTGTACAGTGTTGAAAGCAACGTAAAACCCCAAATAAATAAATAAACCACATGCAGATGTATTGTTGGACTGTTCAGATTTTGTAGATCCTGAAGATGTACCAGATGCAGATGTATTGTTGCCGGGAACCGAACCCCGGCCTCAGAGGTGGGAGGCAAGTGTTACCACTCTTCCACTGTGGCCCCCTATCTGCATGTGGTACATCTTCAGGAACTAGTCAAGAAAGTAGTGCTTGGCCAGCTGTATTCCCATTACCAAAGTTTGAAGTGGTTGACACAACTGTTGATTTGTTCCTAAAAAAGAACGAAAAGTTGATTTGTTCCAAAAAAAGAACGAAAAGTTCAAGTTCCTGAGCACAATAAAAGAAGAGTTGTAAGTGCCCTCACCACAAGTATAACACAATTCACTTTGCACCCAAAAGGTAAAGACATTGACAACATTTGTTTTCATTCATACAAAGATACCCATTCATGAGGGATTGCAGCCCAGGAGGGCATTCAACATGGGCTGTAGCCATTAGATGCAAGGTGTGCAATACTAGAAAGAGGTTAAACGGCATTTCAACAGAGGTAGACCAAAATAAACGACAGGAAGGACAATCGAGTTCACATTCCGGTACTAAAAAAGTCCGAAGAGGAATTGCAAGACAGGATCTTCCTCCAGAAGAAGGTGAAGAGGATCAAATAAAGGAAGAAATGAAAAAGACTCCTAGACTACTTTTCAGCATCCCAGTGGTAGTCATAACATAAGATGTATCTTTTGTTATGTTTGCACATAAGAAACAAAAAACTATCTTCCACCTACAGTAATTATAACTGCAACAATGTTTTGGTTTGGCTTTATAAGTAATGTTAGTTCATTTATATTAGTAATTATTGGTAAATCTTTTAGCATGTTGTTTTTCTAACCATGCACTTAAAAGATATAAGTGCAATCTCAATGTGTATCTTTAAATTGGACATGTTATGTTCATATAATACTAAATGATTAATAAAATAAATGGTTGGTTGTTACCAATGTTTCGTTTATGTTATTTTTACTGTGATTTTGATGTTATTTGGTTGCTTTGAAGGAAAACCATCATGATATTACATTCCAAAGTTGAGGTAATTATGGGAAAACTGTAATAAAAGTATTATTTGAAATGTTTAAAATGGCTTATTTTGAAACATTTTAAATGATTCGCGTGTGGATGATGATTAATGTATCTTATTTTTGTGATATTATTAGTAACTTCTTTGTAGAAGTTTTTTTCTGAACACTTGTATAGGAAAACAGCTATCTCATTTTATAACTTACAGTAGGACATTTTGAATGTTCAAATAATATTTAGCAATGGATTAACAGAAACATATCTTTGGAACTGGTTTCTGACAGGATGTTTGTATGCTATAGCTTACAGAAAGTAAATGTGATGGTTATTATTAAAGTTTATGAATATAAATGCTGCATGGATGTCATCATTGTGCTGTTCTGAAGGTTATCAATGTTACATTATATAATCTTTCTCAAGTACTTTTATGTTTTAACACTTAGAGGTGAATATGACAACAGCTATCTCAATTTATAACTTACAGTAGGACATTTGGATTACTCATATAATACTATAGCAATGGATCAACAGAAACATATCTTTGGAACTGGTTTCTGACAGGATGTTTGTATGATATAGCTTACAGAAAGCAAATATGTTGGATTATTATTAAAGTTCATGAATAAATGCTGTATTGATGTCATGATTGTTATGTTCTAAATGCTATCAATGTTTATTATGTAATTATGTAATCTCAAGTACTTTTATGTGTAAAGTTGCAGTAATTTTTGAAAAACTCTCTTAAAACTATTATTTGAAAGATTCAAAAAGGATCATTTTGAAAGATTTGCAATGTTTTGTCTCTGCCTTTTTGATATTTATTTAGTTTTAATACTCTTCTGGTAACTCTTCTTGTTTTAAGTACAAAACAGCTTTTTATGAGACTATATTATCAATATGAAACTCTTTTAAAATTATCTTAGTCAAGGTTTGCAAATATTCTTACCTATATGTGATGGCCCCTCAACTTTTTTTCGGTTTATCTGAGGTACAGTGTTAATACACAAGTTTCTTTGTATAGGAATTAAGAAAAAAGTGAAAGTATCTGTGATCTGTGTAATTTGTAACAAAGAATAAAAATTTAAAAACATACATGCATAATAATATTGTTTATTTGCATTTGTGACTTGTCTCATGAAAACTATTAGTGGGGAAGGTCTACTCAAAATAATTTAGGACAAAACGTGCTTTAAAGTTGGATTTTTATAGACATTTTAATGGTGTATTGACCGGTCATTTTGGGTCAATTACCACCGAGATATTCTTGTGGATGGGAGGAAACCATCTGCAACCTGAAATATATGGAGTATAGAATCATTAAAACATTTAGTATCATGGACTCTATTTGTTTGGACTTTCTCTACATAAATATTTTGGTAACCGGGATGAAGCCTGTCTGCAACCTAAAATATTTGAGTAATGTTGCTGTTACCCAAAAATGTTGTGTACCATGGACATTTAAAATTGGGTTGCTTTATTACCTCCACTTATGGACACTTATAGTCTAAATAAGTAGCTGTGACATTAAACCAGGATACAGGTAATATCATTCTATTTCATAACTTAACATAACATTTTGTAATTTCAAAAGAGGAAAAGGGGGCTGGAGACTTGACTGTTCTATTCTAAAAGACAATGAGTATCTCATACAAATGAATAATGCAATAGATGATGAAGTATCTAGATATATGGATTTTAATAAAAGTGATATGAGAGGTAATGATAACATTAGCTATTGTCTATTTCTGGAATTATTATTACTCAGAGAAACAATTAAATATTCTACCAATAACAAAAGAAACTATCGAAGAAAGAGAAAGAACTAATTAATGAAATTGCAGAACTAGAAGCAAACAATATTAATTATTCTAACCTTGAAAACAAAAAAAAATGAATTAGAAAAATTTAGGGACAACAAAATGAACGGTGTCAGAATTACATCTTATTTCTTCTGCAATTTAGAAAAATATAACTGTATGGAAAAAAATCATAAAGAGACTAAAAATTCATGTTACTAACATTCATGATCAGAAATCAATATTAATAGAAATTAAAAAGTTTTATGAATCTATTGTATATAAAATCGCATAGACAGCAATAGCAAATAGTTTAAAATCCTTTTTGGAAAATATTATACCAAATAATCAAACAGGATTTTTAAAAGGTAGAAATATCAGTGACTGTACAGACTTAGTCTATGATACTCTGTACTATGCAGAAAAAGAAAATATTCCAGGGCTACTCCTATTAGTGGATTTTGAAAAAGCCTTAGATTCAATATCATGGAGCTTTTTAAATGAACACCTAAAAATATTAGGCTTCAGCATCGGTTTTATAACATGGATAAGTACCTTAAACAAAGAAATTTATGCATCTGTTCTCCAATGTGGTTACTTTTCGGACCCGATACATATTGGCAGAAGGTGCAGACAGGGAGACCCTATAGCTCCATACATTTTTATCATCTACTCCTTCTTCTTTACAGTTATGTTCAACCAAAATAAACTAGTCAATAGAATAAAATTTGGCAAAGGGGAAGTTAAGATAATACAATTTGCTGAAGACACTACTATTTTTCTAGACAGTACAGACTGCTCACTCCAAAACACTCAACATAATAGATACCTATGGCACCTACTCTGGGTTAAAAATGAATAAGGATAAATCAGAACTAATATGGTTTGGAAAAAGACGCACAAAAGCCATATATTATGTAAGAACACAATTCTCTTTCAGGGAAGAACAGAATTAAAGTTCTTAGTTACAACCTTTTCAACAAATCTGAATGACATACCCACAAAAAATTATTAGCTCCTTTTACAAAAAGGTTATTAATTTATGGAAGAAAAGAATCTTACCTCCAATGAGAAAAATAACAGTTTTAAAAACTATCATTATGTGAAAGTTTATCCATCTGTTTCAATCGCTATCACCTCCCCCAAATCAATAGTTAAACAAACCACAAAAATCATGTTTAGCTTTATATGGGACAGAAAACCAGATAAAATCAGTAGAACAAAACTAATTCGAGATAAAAATAACAAATACAAATAACCTGGATCAGAGGACTCCTAGGTGACTACATATACTCTATCTTTCACGGAGAAACTGTAATGCTTTTGGTCTCTATGGGGGAAAATTAGTAAGTTATTCTGGAGCTGTATTTTACATACATGGGTTGAATATTATATTAAATAAGTACAATTTAAATCTGTAGCCAGAGGATAGACAGTCCCTTTATGGTTCAACCCAAACATTTCTAAACATGAACGTTTCCTACCAAATTGGTGGAAAAAAGGAGATATCTCTTGTATGAGACATAAATGAACCACAATGGAGGCCTGATGTCAAAAACTGAAATAGAATCAAATTATCACATTAAAACAATTTTTTGGAATATTTTATAGTTCATAGATGTTAAAATTTACATAGGGAATGTAAAAAAACTAGGTATGGGCCCATATACCCATCAAATGCATTGGCCGAAGAAACACATTCAAAAGGTACAAAGAAATTTTGCACGGTGCTTGCAAATGGAGATAAAGACCAAAATAAAAGTCTATCACAAAAAGGGGGATCAAAAACTAAATGTGACGATAACAGAGAAGGATTGGCCAAAAATTTTCAAAACCTGATTTAACACAATAAAGGATAACAACCTTGTATGGCTTCAATATAGAATTACACATAGGATTCTTGGAACTTTGTCATTTAGGATAAAAATGGGTAAATGTGATAGCAATACATGTAGACTCTGCCAACAATCAGAAGAAAGTATAGAGCACCTTTTTGTTACATGTACACCTGCAAATAAACCATGGGAGGATATAAAGAATTATAGTTCTAATAACCAAACAGAAGATGTCCGCATAAAATCAGAAAACATCTTATTAGGAGAATGGAACAGTAACTGTTTTCACACAATATCCTTTATTTAATCACAAAGCAATACATTTTTGAAAAACAAGAGAAGTCCAAACATCCAGGGGCTGCAACTACACTTAAAAACGATTCATAATGAACAGCAGTTCTTGTCTCCAAATAAACCCTACTGTTGGAGATTTTTATGTTTGGACAGGTTTATCTCGTAGGGAGGAAATAGTAATTACTCGAGCCCGTATAGGACACACCTATTTCACACACAGTTATCTGTTAAAGTTGAAAGGACTGTTGTCCTGATACAGTCAAACATATTTTATTAGACTGTATTGACCTGCGTGACACTAGAATAAAATATTATAGAAACATAGATACAATGAAAAAGTTATTCAATGAAAATGTTTGTAATATTACAAATTATTTAAAAGAAAGTGGCCTGTTTAAAAAGTTTTAATTAATTTATTTTGTGTTTTGTCCTTTTTGTTAATTTATTTGTCTAATCTAGTCTTGGTTAGAATTATACTTTGTCAATTTCACACTTTGTCTCTGTTTTATAATTACATTTAGTTTTCTTTGTTGTTTGTTGCTTTTTTACTCTAGTCTTTATTCTAGTCATTTCTTATAATGTTGTTTTTCTTGGTCTTTTGGCCATTTGTTAATTGTTTGTTGTTATTTGCATAAATACTTTTGCTTATTATTGTAAATATTAGTTAATGTATTTATTAGTTTTTAATAGTGCAGCATGACACGTAAGTGTTTTTGCACTTTAATTTTAACTTACTTACTTACTTACTAACAGTTCTTGTCTAAACTAACACTCAAAGAAGAATATGTCAAAAAATAATGGAAGATAATCAAACGCTACTATATAATTAACTAATTTGTACAATAATGCCAGAGTAAGAAAGTAATAGCACTGCATTAACCCCAAGAGAGATATTGTTGCATAAGCTGTATGTAGACACATATATATGTGTATGTATCTGTTTATATATGTGTAAGTAGGTGTATTTATATATGTAGTATAAAGATATGTTGATTTTGACCACAGAGTAACTGTAATTGTATAACCAGTAAGGCACAAAAGGTGAAATCCAAAATATTGATGTGTTATGTGAAATAGATGATCTACTAGCTCTTCTGTTTTGTAATGGTGTAATCTGTACTACACTATGCAATAATGACACTAAAAACTTGGTAAATTTGTGTGGTATTTACTTATTCTATTTTTATATGCAACATAAAAGACCCGGTGGGGGTTGGTTACCCTCACCCTCCCGGGATCTGTGGAAAGTACTTATTGTAAAAAAGGGTAAATAAAATATTTTCAGGTAAAATAAATAGTGAACACAACCTATGAGTTTCACTTTGGCTCTTCTCCACTTTTCATATGCTCCTTACACTACTAATATGTTGACTGATACCACATACCACAGTTCAGAACCTAAAATAAAAACTTACACACATGATGAAAAAATCTGCAGAAACAATCCTCATTCAGATTTACTACAAAACCTGCTTGTTACTAACAAAACATCAATTCTATCAGTTACAACACTGCATGGCTGTTCTACTCCATGTGCAAGAATTTTTTCATCTATGTTGTGTTCCAGAAGTGTTCAGAATTTAATACATATAACTGAAACCTCATCTATCTGTGTTCATAGACTTGTCCTGATGGCCTCCAAAATATGGACACATTGGTGAAACATGATATGTGACCAAAAATGATCAAAAGTTAAAGCTACAGAATTTAAAAAGTATTAACGAAGTAAAGATCATTATTTCATCAGGAGTAAAGCTCCAATATAAATTTATTTTCCAGTATTTAGATCCAAACTTCAACGGTTATGTCAACTTAGAGGAGCTTGGTAATATACGAGATATGGGAATAATTAATGTGCTGAAGCAAATGTTGAAACCAACTAAAAAAATCAGAAGCAATGTAGTGAATGACTTATTCAGTCTAGCAGAAGCCCTTATGTATGAAATTCATTTCCTGGGAAATTATGTGTCACCTATGAAGGTTTATAACCTTGTTTAATTTATATGACAACTGTAGGAAGCTATACATAATTGGATTAGGAAGTATATTGTTTTATATCAGTTCTGTGCTGGCTTTCTATTTGAATACAAGTTTAAAATAAAAGCTTTGAGTTTTACTTCTATTTGCTGGGTTACAAAATATTTCTGGCAACGAGGATAAACTTTTGTGTATTATTTAATTCTTCTCAAAAGTTTAAAATAGTTTACAGTGGATAATTTCTGTCAGTGAAAATGGCTACATTTGGCAAAATTGATGCGTATACTACTGACTCTGATAATTGACCCTATACATTGACAGGCTAAACTGTTACTTTCAAGCTTACAGATGGGACAAAGAACAGAAACATTTTGCTGACAGTTTGTGGATCAAAGATCTATTGTTTGATCAGGAATTTATTATCACCTGCCAAACCAGATCAAATTTCAAAACTGATGGAGAAACACTTAAACCCTAAGCCATCAGAAGTTGTGAGAAGATTTAGGTTCTAAATCGAAATAAAAGGAAATGGCCAGAGTGTTGCTGATTTTATGGCTGAACTGAGGCAACTTCCAGAGGACTGTGAGTTTGGGGACAATTTAGAAACCATGTTGAGAGACAGATTAGAAGGTGGCATTACGGATACTCAGATCCAAAAGAAGCTACTTCAGGAAAAGGAGCTAGATTTTAAGAAGACTTTTGATGTAGCCTAGGCTATGGAAGCAGCAGCAAGAAATACTGCTTACCTTCAATTGTCAGGTAGTGGTTCTTCAACAGTCCATGCACTGCAGGATGGCCCACCAAGACAGTCCAAGGCACAGAATTCCCATGCCAAGAAAAGTTCTCACCATGACCCATGCTACAGGTGTGGATCTAAGCATGACCCAAATGGAGGTCCATTCAAATCAGCCAAACGCTTCGAATGTGACAAAGTGGGACATCTTCAAAAGATGTGAACCCCATAAGCAAACAAGGGGGAAAGAAAACGGGAAGAAAATGGAATCCAGATAGAAGTAGATGCATCAAGCAGAGAAGGATATCCAGTCAAGTAAAGAACATTTATTTATTTATTTGGGGTTTTACGTTGCTTTCAACACTGTACAGGTCATATCACGACGGGTAGTTGGAAGGGCAGAGGAAACCAGTACATACAGTTCGTTAGGGTTCTATACTGTAAACTGACGACTAACGGCAAGCAACTACCAGCTTTCCCACCTGAGGCCGTGCCGGGAATCGAACCCCGGCCTCAGAGGTGGGAGGCGAGTGTTACAACTCTGGCCCCCTCAAGTGAAAAACATGAATTCAACTTGATTACATGCAGTCAACAAAAGATTAACCCATACAAAGTTCAGGTTAATATCAATGCTGTATCTGTAGAAATGGAATTGGACACTGGAGTCTCAGCAACTGTGATCAATGAGACAGTGTAGGAGTGGATAAATGAGGGACAACAAAAACCAGTTACAGGAATCAAAAATGGTTCTACGATCCTATACTGGACAGGCAGTCTCCATTGTAGGCAGATTTACAGCATCAATCAGTTACCAAGACCAAACTAAGAAGCTATCAATGACAGTCATGAAAGGGAACCAACCATGTCTTATGGGCAGAGACTGACTGCAGGAAATTAGAATAGATTGCTAGGAAATATAGCATCTTCAGTAAACCGGATGCAGTTCTAGAGAAGTACAAGGAGGTATTTGATTCAGGCCTTGGGACATTCCATAAAGTTGAAGACAAAATCAAGGTGGTCTCAGAAGCTCATCTTTGTTACTTCAAACCAAGACTAGTACCTTATGCACTGAGGGACAAAACTAAAAAGAGCTGGAGACTGCAATCTCAAGAAATAATCACCCCAGTTGATTTTTCTGAGTGGGCAGCTCCCACTGTCCCAGTTCACAAATCTGACAGCTAGGTTCGTCTGTGGAGATTACAAACTAACTGTAAACTGTGTCACTGTATGATAATTATCTGATTCTGAGTTTGGAAGCTCTGTATTCCAAACTATCAGGGGACAAGCTTTTCACTTAGACATGTCATGCCTCTGAGCAAGTTTGTCTTGAAGAAGGAAGTTAGAAGTACACCACAATTAACACACATAAATTCTTTTTGCATCCGAAAGACTGAGTTATGGCGTTTCATCAGCTGAAATGTTCCAGAGAGCAATGGAGCAGTTGTTGAATGGCTTCCCACATGTGATTGTGAGGATTGTTGACATATTGTTATCAGGGGATACTCTAGCAGAAAACCTTGAAATCCTAGAAAAGGTCCTGAAGAAGTTGTCTGACTCTGGTGTCAGGCTGAAGAGAAACAAGTGAGTTATCATCTGGAAGTGTTGTATATTGAAGCCACAAAATTGATGACTAAGGATCCATTCAGTGGAATCCATAATCAAAGCCATACAGGGAGCACACTCACACCAGCAGAAAGAAACTATTCTCACCTGAACAAGGAAGGTCTTGCACTTATGTTTCGAAGTGAGGTAATTTTCACCAGTACCTGTAAGGATGGGAATTTTCAATCATGGACCACAAGCCTCTACTTGGTTTATTTGGGTCAAAGTACACACCAACCATGATATTGCCAAGGGTGCAGCACTGGATATTAACCTTATCTGGTTACGAGTACAGCATACATCACTGGCTATGAGTAAAACATGGACATCAAGAGATCCAATGTCTAAAGTACATATATACATATCAACTGGTTGGCCACAGGAAATGACTGACTTACACCTTAACGCTAACAAAAACAGGTAAAATGAACTTAGTCTCCGCAATGGATGTGTTCTGATGGGAGCCCGTGTTCGCATACCACTACAGGAAAGAATGATGACCTGTATGAAATGCATCCGGTATTTCCAAAATGAAGGCATTAGCCCAAACTGTTGCTTGATGGCTCGGAATCGATAAGGACATTGAAAGTAGAAAGTGACAAGAAAACCAAAATCAACCAGCACAAGCACCACTGCATACATGGGAATTGTCCTGTATTCCATGGACTAGGCTGCACATTCAGTAAGTAAGTTAAATTTTTTGCGCAAAACCACTTACGTGTTATGCTGCACTATTAAAAACAAATACATACATTAACTAATATTTACAATAATAAGTAAAGATATATATACAAATAACAACAAACAAATAATACAATCAACAAGTGGCCAAAAAGACCAAGAAAAACAAGATTATAAGAAATGAATAGAATAGTAAAAAATATCACAGTATAATACTAACCAAGACTAGATTAGACAAAATAAATTAATACAAAGGACAAAACTAGAGGATCGCTGCAAAAAAACAGATAATGTTTTGCACAGCAAAAACAAAGCATCCCCAAAAAGATATGCGAGTGCTGAAAGATTAAGAAAATGTTCCGCTTATAGCCTTATACTGTTGTGGCAACCAAAGTCTGCGTAGTTTAATAGGTATTGAGCAATCACAAAAATTGAAAATATTGATATATAGCCACCTGTATGTCAGACATGTAATACAGATCAATGCCATGTACTTAACAGTTGTGATAACACATTGTGTCTAAGGTTTGTAGGGAGGAAACTATTGTGTATATTTTTAGCTGGATGATAGTTACTTACCTTGGTACTGTCCTTTGAATGGATATTTATTTTCTGCTTTTCTTTAGCTACTGAAAAGCACAATTATTTGTTGAAGGGGTTAATTATCATTGTCCATATGATATAATATTCTACGCTAATCTGCAGAGATACCCTGTGAGTCAAAAAATTCATTGCAATGGTTCTATCTAGCATGGTTTTAAAGATATAAGCATTTTTGCGTTTTGCAAAAAAATTCAAAAATTCAAAATGACTGTTATTTTTGGCGAGACAAATATTTTTTGAAAATTCAGTGGGCTACTCTGCAGAGATACCCCGAGGATCAAAAATTTCTTTGAAATAATTTCGTGTTTTGCAATTTTTGCGAAAAATTCGAAAATTCAAAATGGCTACCATTTTTGGCAAGACAAAAAGTTTTGGAAAAATTTGCTAGTTAATCTGGAGAGATACCACGTGGGTCAAAAATTTCGTCAAAATCGCTCTATCTGGCAAGGTTTTTGAGGTAAAAGCATTTTTGTGTTTTGCAATTTTTGGAAAAATTTGAAAATTCAAAATGGCCACCATTTTTGATCAGACAAAATTTTTTTGAAAATTGGGATTGTTACTCTCATAGAGATACCCTGTGGGTCAAAAAGTTCGTCGACATCGCTCGACCTGGCATGGTTTTCGAGATATAAGCATTTTTGTGTTTTGCAATTTTAGCGAAAAATTCGAAAATTCAAAATAGCCGCCATGTTGGAGAGACAAAAATTCTTGGAAAATCCAGATGGTTACTCTGCAGAGATACCCTGTGGGTCAAAAAGTTCATTGACATCGCTGTATCTCACACGTTTTTTGAGATATAAGCATTTTTGTGTTTTGCAATTTTTGCAAAAAATTGGAAAATTCAAAATGACCGCCATTTTTAGCAAGATAAAATTTTTCTGAAAATTGGGATGGCTACTCTGCAGAGATACCCTGTGGGTCAAAAGTTTCTTCGAAATTGTTCTATCTAGCACGGTTTTCGAGATATAAGCATTTAGTGTTTTGCAATTTTTGATAAAAATTTGAAGATTCAAAATGGCCACCATTTTGGGCAAGACAAAAAGTTTTCGAAAAAATGTGTTAGTTAATCTGCAAACATACCCTGTGAGTCAAAAATCTCGTCGAAATCGCTCTATCGTGCAGTTTTCGAGATACAGGCATGTTTGTGTTTTCCTTATTTGGAAAATTTATTATGATGAATCAACCATTATTTACTTGGCCATTTCTTAGCCAATCAATGCCAATATCTAATTATTTCCAGATTTTAATAGAATGAATGTATTTTCCAAGTTTCAAGTGAATAGATAAAATCCCTTTCAAGTTATCATCCGAACAAGCTTACCCATGGAAAAAAGACATTTTTGGTCACGAGACCTCTCCGATTGGTTGAAATGTCACTACAGCATATACAAAAAAATACCCAGGGCTACAACAGACACCTGCCATATTTGAAAAGAATAGGCTCAACAGTCACAGAGTTATAAGGAAAACAAAACGCTGAGCAGGCGGAGCCAGTGGAGCCTGATTTCCTCCTATATACAAACAAGCGTCCAATGTACAATCCAACTTCTTTTAAATAATATATAATATTTAACATATTTTCATTAAATAACTTTTTCATCGTATTTATGTCTCTAGAATATTTTATTCTAGTGTCACGTAGGTCGATACAGTCTAATAATATATGTTTCACTGTATGGGGACAATGTCATGTAATGCACCAGGGCATATCTTCACCTTTTAACAGATAACTGTGTGTAAAATAGGCGTGTCCTATACGGGCTCGAGCAATAACTATTTCCTCCCTACAACATAAACCTTGCCAAACATAAAAATATCCAACAGTAGGGTTTATTTGAAAGTTGTAGCACAGTAGTTCAGTACTGGAAGGGGAAAGTATATTATAACGGGGGTTTTAGAATTAGTTGGTAATGCATTACATGTGCTCGCAATGTGTGGGTGGCTGAATTACTCATGAATATCCTCATAAATATTCATAAAGTTATATTGCAAGGAAAATCACCTGATGTCTGTAAATAGAGGTTAAATACTGTGGGCAGCGTGGGTTCTGTGCATTTAACTACTAGTGAGGGGGCTAGTAGTGTACGCTAGCCAGTATTCTAAACAGTGTTTCAGTGTTGTTGATTTTACTTTGTCTTACCTGGACACTTTTTCTTCTGCACTGTTGGAATATCTTGGTAGTAGCAGCATACATTGCCATTATGGGAAAGAAAAACTTAAAGTATATGAAACTCACGCTAGTCGGGTTGGAGCAAAAACTTGACAAATTATTGGACACTGTGACAGCAAAAGATAGATAGATGGGGAGGTATGTTAAAGGTCTGAAAAGGACCACTTTTTGAGGTAGGAAAGGGACCACTTGTGGTCCTTTCCCTACCTGAGTGGTCCTTCCCCTACCAAAACCAGTGGTCCTTTCCTACCTCATCGTCCTTTTCCTACCTTAGTTGGTCCATTATCTACCAGGTGGTCCTAATACTACTATGCTATCTACATTAGTGGTCCTTTTACTTCATCAGCATGAATAATTTAAAAAGTATGCCTTTTTGGCGGAAAATGCATTGTTTTTGTACCAAAGTGTGTCAAAGTCAACTGTTACTGATATTCTAACCTTGTGGTGTATAGGGCCATGGTGGTGAAGTGGTAACACACTTGCTTACCACCCCTGAGGTCAGCAGTTCAAACCCCGGACCTTATCTGGGGAAGTTGGTAGATGCTTACCAATGGTTGGAAGTTTACTCCCCAGAACCTTGACCAACTGTATGCGCTGGTTTCTTCTGCCCACAATACTGCTCTTTCTTTTTTGCAAGATCAGTCACACACTGTCATGGGGTTCTCTTTATGAAATCTCTTGACATTATCACAGTGGTCAATAACTAATAACTATAGCTATGCCAAAGATAATCATAAATTTCATATGGTAATAAACAAATAGTTTAAGTCACATTAAATGCTAAGTTGACATCATTGTCACTTCAGTATAGAAAACTGCTGAATGTTCTGCGGGAAATTCTTTCTAGGATGCCACATTCCAAACCTCCACTCCAGTGAAGGAAAAAGCTTCGGTCTGCATTGCTGCTATATCTGAGTTGTCCAAAAATATTGCTGGGAACAGCATTAAGCAGAAACAATTTTCTTGTGATGAATGTTCATATAAATCTGCATACAAGTGCAACTTAAAAAGGCTCATGATTATGGTTCACACAGAAAATGATAGTCACTGTTGCAAAAAATATGGCCCACTGTTTGACGATGCAGAAGAAAGAGATGCCCAGATCCAAAATAAGCACACCGGAATCTTAATGTCTAAGCAATGTGGTAGATCATTTGTTTCTAGGAAAGGCCTTTCAGTCCACAAGACAACAACAAGACCAACAAGGGGAACCAAAATATGTATAATCATTTTCAGGGACACATATATGCTCACAGCAATCTGACTCCACTCAAATGTACCTATAGTCAGAAATCTTTCAGTTATAACAGTAGTCTGACTAACAATGTGAAGACATGCACACTGAAATGTGACATAGACAACAGTGAATTTTCAACAATCTAGTCTTTCAGATCATTAAGCTGGCAAGCATGGCCAGGGTAAAACCTGCACTTGTCCTTGTGGTGCTACCTTTAACTAGACTGCAACCTTCTGCAAACAAAAAAGAGTTTCTAAATGTCATCAGTGAAGTTTCTGCTGTGTATCACATACACTTTAATGATGTACATGTAGCTTTCTCTCAAAATTATTACTATAATTCTTCAATGATCATTTTTATTTTATATATGTTAATCTGGAATTTATGCCAAACCTTTATAAATGTGAGCCTACATTTTGCTTTCATCTGGCTTGTGGGGTACACAGATATCTCCAAGAGAAAGGAACAGTCATTTCACCTTTTTTTTCTTTTCTAACTTTTTTTTCTTTTCTAACTTTGGTTAGGAACATCAAATATGAAGCGATTCCTGTGAAAAGGGTTTAGACAGAAAAAAACATCGTGCAATTTCTATGGAACTTGATTGTGTTTTGGAAAGATAAATCAACTGTTCTATACATGTGTATATACCTAAATTTCCTGTGATGTGCAGACAGGTAGTATGTATAAATTTTTGCAGTAGTCTGTAGTGTGTTTTTAAGTGCTTTATTAAACAATAGATTATAGATAATGTGGTGAATTATGAGGGCCAAATTCACGGACCCCAATTTCTTATATTATCCCCCATTAAATTCTTTATTTAACACTAAATACTTGTAATACTTGTAATAATTTGGGGGTTAAAGTTATTTGGTGTCATATATCCATGTTTTGGCATAGTTATTTTTTTGTATTACCACGTTATTTTAACATAATTGATCCTTATTTTATTTTGACAGAAGTTTAAGTGTGGTGGGAACTCATCACTCTTATTTTGGTATTTTCTTGTAAGATATAGTTCCCAAGGATTTTTATTAATTTTATTGGGATATTTGGATATTTTAGCTGGAAATGATATTGATAATTCAGGACATTTTATTTTAGGCCAGGAATTTAATTATTGAGTTTACTCATGTGAGTTTTGTAAATGTTTTATATTTGGACTCATTGAGCATGTCAGGAAGTGGGTCAGGTGTAGGGATTTATGAATATGTAATTTTTAGAGGTCAGAGCACCTGCAAATAGTTCTTTGTAAATGGTGCTTTAATTATGTATGTTAGGGTTATTTTTTATTTAAAAAGTACTGATTTAGGAATATATTGTTGATTTAAAGTAATTTATTTGTGTAGTGACTCATTTATGTATGTTTTAGAAATGATTTATAGTTATGCTCCACTGAGCATGTCAGCCTTTTCACGGCGTAGTAATTTATGAATAAGTGTATAAATATACCTCGTCCTCAATTGAAGGGGGGTTCCCTTGATAAAAGTAAACCTGGAAGCAGGAGGATTTCTGAGGAGTGAAACTTATAATTTCTTTGCAAAGGAACCATGTTTAAAAGATTTTTACTGGACAAGTATGTACCATATTTAATACATGAACAGCTGTAATGGAAATCTAAGCATGGTTACTTAATATATTCAAATCCCCCTATGTCCCCCTTCTTTTTATCCCCCTTGTTTTGACTCCCCCCTTTATTTGTTCCCCCTGGTACAGTACAGTACAGGAAAGTTTGAGATTTATCTGCTTAATTTAACATTAGAAGAGAAAGTGCTTATCCAGGAATATATTAAATTGGAATAAGGTATTTTATTTATTATTTCTGAATAGTTATCTAATTTTTATTGATATCTTTGCAGGATCTAAATATAATTTTAATGTTTTTGTTTTGACATGCTCTTTTGTTGGTAAACACCCAGGTCATAAGTCAAGGATAATTTTCTTGAATTAAATAGGAGTGTCATTTTTTATATATCCAATAGAAGCATGTTATTTAGGGGTGTGGCTTCTTTGCATGTTTAATTTGTGGTTTTAGTAGTCTAACATGTAGTTAGACTACTAAACTGGCACTGTAGTTGACTGTATTTATTTAATTTATGGCTGTTTTGGTTGTTTTGTATAGCATTGCTTTTATGTGTCATTAATTCACTACTATGTAGTTGTTTATAGAGTTGGTTGTTGGTTTCTTACCCCTTTTATACACGTTTAATATTTTTAATAAATTTCCTGTTACTGATTACACTGATCTTTCCCTTTCATGTTAGCTGCATGCTGTCTGTCCTGCTGTAATTTTGTTTCTAGTTGTCATTTTAACTTTTAGGATTGAACCAGGAGAAATTTTCCAGGCTTGGTACCATTGAGGCATATAGTAAGGTTAGCACCAGGATTTTGGTGCTCACCATTTTAACACTAGATCATGCTGAGGTACCAGTGTGAGCCGTTGATTATGTTTGAAGCACAAAAGTTCATTTATACTGTTGAGGCATATTGATGCCTGCGCTCTGAAAGCAGCCTAGGTGTATACATTACTGATAAACATGCTGAGGTATATGTTGTATTATCGTGCGATTTATCACACCTATTTCAACCCGTATATTTGCGCCTAATGCAAGATTACTAACGTCTCATTAGCAAACAACTCTCTTCTCATAGGCTTTCAGCCACATTCCAAAGCAAGCATTGCTGAGCCAATCAAACATACACATGCTATCAAAAGCTGATGCAAGCGGTATCACAGGGTTGTTGACAAAAGAGAGTTAGTAGTGTTAAGGATGTTGAGAGTGAGTGAGAAGTAATCCAGCAATAAGCAACA
Source organism: Sabellastarte sp. h YS-2021 (assembly GCA_964017235.1). Taxonomy (NCBI): domain Eukaryota; kingdom Metazoa; phylum Annelida; class Polychaeta; order Sabellida; family Sabellidae; genus Sabellastarte; species Sabellastarte sp. h YS-2021. Next base: position 149,344,816 of record OZ024928.1, read on the forward strand.
CTCGGTTCAATGTAAAACTTTAACAAAATTCTCTTTGGAAAATCATTGGAAACTAAATCTAAATTCAAAATTATATACATTCGAATATGAAACATCTTAGTCAAAATTACTAAATTAAATCAATACATTAAACCATCAAAATGAGTCACTCAAGGATAGATTGGAAACACGTGAAACGATTCAATAAACAGATATAAAGAAGTATTTAAAGGAAACTACATTAGTGAAAGACAACAAAAGTGAAAACTATAAAAAGGACTATTTGTGTGAGATAAATATATGTGAAATTGGAAACAACAAAAGAAACAATAAAAGATGTCCAGAGTATTCATGGAGTTCTCATTGTTTTTCAAGACGTAGATCTACCCGATCCCAAGTCTGTCCAATACCTGCATTGTGTTAGGCAAGGCGGAATGCTACAACTATAGACCCTCAAGCTAAGCCAAGCGATTCACCACTGACCCCCAATCATATTCCAATCAAAACAAATCAAAGTATAATTGGATTATAGCTTTGAGAAAGATTTATTTCCAAAATAAAGTAGCAAAACATGGTCGAGAGATGCCGGGTAGTATATTAGAACAGAAAATTAGAACCGACGGTTAGATTGCGTGGAAAATCAATGAGAGCAAGAAGAAGAAGATCTGATGTTCACAAGAGCCAAGGCGAAATTAATAAAAGACAATAATAAAAACGTACAAGAGGAAGAAGTCCATGAAGACAGCCAGTCTTCAGAAGAAGAAGTTACACCGCTGTTAGTACAACCAAACATGGCTGACGCACCACCAGCAGTAGTTCTAGCTGACGACGCAGAGGAAGGAGAAGCACCAGTAGATGGCCACCCTCCACCGCCTCCACCAGCTGAAGTGGGCATGCCACCAGCGCCACCACCAAACGTTGTTCCAGTAGTACCACCAACACCAAGCCCAATGCATTTGCCAATTCTAGCCGGAATGGTACCATATACGATATCACCGTTTACGGGCACACAAGGGGAAGATGCCGCAGAGTTTCTGACGGATTTCTGCGAGTACTCGCGTCTTTATCACCTAACCAATGCCCAGACGAAAAACTTATTTGGTATGTGCTTGAAGGAAAGGGCAAAGCGATGGTTCAGACAAACTTTTCCAAGTCCAGAGGGAAGTTCGTGCGAGAGCATTTTTGAGAGTTTCAAAGCTGAGTTCTACACCTCAGGTATAGACTGGGAAAGAGAGATTTCCTATGACTCCCTGAAGCAAATGCATATCGAGACAGTACACGCCTACGCCTTACGGGTAGAGAAGCTAGCCAACAAATTAGGGAAGTCAGATCTAACAATGTTACAAACATTTGTCAGAGGTTTGTTACCAACATACAAACGAACAGTGCTGAGCAGAGGTCCATCAACCTTCGCAGAAGCGTTGAAAATCGCCACACTCTTAGAAAGTGCAGAAGTAGTGACGAACGACATGGGTACGCCAGGCCAAGCGCAAATGTCGTATAACGAACTGTCGGCGCAACTAAAAGAAGTGTGTGAACTTTTAAAAGAAAAAGACCAGCAACAACAACAGCAAACAACCCAAGAAAGAAACCAAAGGGTGAGTGCAACAAACATTAATAGCATTGGTGACAAAAGTAATTTTGTCAAATGTTTTTATTGTAACAAAATAGGTCATACTAGAAGTAATTGTCGGTTAAGATTGAAACATGAAAGTGGAAAATAGGAAAAACTGTCAGAACCAGTAAATCAAACAGTATCCAATGTAAATGGTATTGTATGTATGTGGTGTGGTAGCATGGAACATTACACAGTACAGTGTAATCAGGTCCCAGATGCATTTACGGGACAAAAACAAAGCTCTACTGACAGAAGCAAAGCCAGTCACATTAGTGACAATAAAGGTGAACCCAACACCTTTAAAAACAAAGCACCTAATGAAAAGCCTAAACAGGATTTTCAGTAGGCCGGCCTTCGGGAAGCTTTAGCAGACGTGCTAGGGAACCAGTTTCCAGTGAGACCGGCATACTAGAAAACGATAGTAAAAAATCAAACAAAAGCAAAAACAGACCAAAAAGAAAACAGTTTGTAGTAGATAGTTTTAAAAATGTGTCGAAAAACTCAAATGACGATGAAGATAAATACCAAAGGCTTGAACAGGGAATTCCGCAAACAAAATATCAAAATACTACTACAAATATCGATCATAATGCAAAACCTAGAGAAAAAGCTAGAAAAATTTAGCAAAAGAAGTACGGTAAAATAGAACCAAGTAACTGTACAATTCAAAATAGCGAAATTCAAGTAGAAATTGAAGGTAGATCTTGTAAAGCTTTGCTAGATACGGGAGCCACAGTTAATGCAGTGAGCCCTAGAGTATTACAAAGGCATCCCTATCTTTAAAAAAATGTGCGCATGACTAATGAAATTAGTCAAACAGCAACAACAGCGTGTAGTAACAAACCAGTTGAACTGAAGTACGAAGTACCAATTCAAATAACAGTATTGGAAAAGCTATTCACTATTTCATTCTTCGTAATTGAAGAATTGCAAAGTGACATGATTTTAGGCACACCATTTATGAGACAAGCTGAAGTTTGTGTGGGTTATGATAAAAACAGTATGTATGTTACGTTCAATAGTACAATAAGGCTAGGGGAAAAAGTACAAATTCCACCTATGTCTGAAAGAATAGTAACAGGACAGATAAAGGGACAGTTTAATAGCTTGCAAAATGTGTTAGTGTGTGGTGATACTTTAAATAGGTTCACCAAATCAGTGTTACCGGGACGAACATTAGTGAAAGTTGATCCAAAACAAAAGACATTTCCAGTGTTGTTGTCCAATGTGTCAGAGTCGACAGTACATATGCCAAAAAATCTCAAAATAGGTCATGTGTTGGCTATTAATGAAGATGATATTATAGAAATGCCAAAAGAGTTAAATCAATTCACTCAGGGGCATAGTGTAACACAGTTTGAGACCGCAGAAAAACAGGAGGTTACAGTTTCTGAAAGGCGGGTACAAACTATACATAATAAAGGCAGTCGTAAAAACAGACACAGTACACAACAAAAACACCCAAATAGACACAAGAACTCTCCAAATACTATCACTGTAGCAAGTGATAATGACATGAGTCCAAGTGCAGACTTACAGACAGTGTAAACAAAGTGAAAAGTGGTATAAAAATTCAGTCCCAGTTTTTAGCGGTAAAACAGAGTTCCCACCTATCCAACATGAGTTGAAAGATTGTGTGTTAAATGACCAAGGCAAACAATACTTAACAAAACTCTTAAGGCGATACGATGTGTTTTATCACGAGGGTGAACCATTACCAGTTTGTACGTCATATCAACATCATATGCGCATGAATCCTGACACAAAACCTTGGAAACCCATTCAATTTAGGTACAATCCTGTCCAACAGCAAAAACTTGATGAAAAAAATACAGAAATGTATGAAGCAGGTATAATTGAACCCAGTGACTCAGAATACCTAAGTCCAGTCATATTAGTGAAGCGGAAAGGAAGTGACAACGCAAGGTTCGTTTTGGATTTAAGGAAAAGCAACTTAAATGTAATGAAAGATCACTTGACCCCGATTTCACTACATGACGTGATGTATGCGTTACCTAAAAGCCCAAAATACATAACAAGCTTGGACATGAAACAATCGTTCTATCAAATAGAAGTTGTACCTGAAGATCGCAAATATGTAGCATTTAGAAGTAGGGACGAAATTTGGCAGCTTAAGCAATGCCCCATGGGACATTCAGCTCAGTCCTTATGTAGAATGCTGACAAAGGTTTTAAAAGGTTTACTGTGGAGAAATGTGGATTCCTATATCGATGATTTGCTTGTAATGACAGACACGCAAGACGAACATATGCAGATTTTAGAAACAGTTTTGCAAAGGTTCAGACAACACAAGTTGTCAAAAGTCAAAATTTTGTGTCAGTGAGATTCCATTCTTAGGATACAAAATAAGTAAAGAAGGCTTAAGTATAGACCCAGAAAAAATTACTACTCTAGATAAATACAAAAAACCAACAAGCAAAAAGGAGCTGAAACAATATCTTGGTTTTGTAAACTTTCTCAAAAGATCAGTACCATCATTTGGTTTAATAGCAAAGCCATTGTATAAGTTACTGAGGAAAGAAGTGAAATTTGAGTGGTCAGATAAGTGTGAACAAGCTTATACACAACTAAATGTGGCCATTAAATCGGCCAAAGCAGTACAGCTGCCAGATTACAAAAAGGATTTTGTGATAGAAAGACAGTTCTAACCAAGGCACAGGCGCAGTTTTATTGCAGTTAGATGACCAAAATAAATTACAACCAGTATATTTTGCGTCGTTTAGATTTAATGAAAGAGAACAAAGACAATCAATAACCTTTCAAGAACTCTTAGGATGTGTTATGGCACTGAAGTATTTTCATAAGTATATAGCATACAATAAGGTTATACTTAGAACTGACCACAGACCCATAGTACACTTGTTCAAAAACGCTTACTCTGATTCACAAACAAGTAGAATGATGACTGTATTTGAAAGGTATGACTTAGAAATACAATTCAAACCAGGCAAGAAAAACACAGTAGCAGATTATTTATCAAGAGCTCAGACTGTAAATTTCAAGGAATTGGATTTACAAAAGTTAGAAGAGTATGCTGATGATATGAGTTTTCCAACACAAAACAAACCAACAACAAAAGATAAAAACTCAAACATCAACAAGTTACAATTACCACACATAACTCATACTGGAAAACCATACACTGAATATTGGCAAAGGGAAAGTTCAGAGTTTACTGTAAATACAGAGACCGAAGAAAATGACTTTTTCCAAGTGCACAAGCAAATACCACAGCTAAAGAAAATCATTCACAGACTTACACGAGAAAGCTCATTAGTGCAGGCAGAGGAGACTAGGCAATCACTTCAAACAGAAAGTGAAGGTGCCAGTGAAGGGAAAAACCCATCAACAGCCATAAAACAAAAACAGTTACAGCGTTCTTATGCTGATACTTGGGTTAATGATACACAGACACCAAAGGCATCATTAATACAACATCAAAAACAGGATACTTACTTTGAGCCTATATATAAGTTCCTCACAACAGGAATATTACCAGAAAATCCACAAAAAACCAGATTCATTCTAATAGAAGCCGAGTTCTATGAAATTAGACAAGGACTTTTATATAGAATATCAGTAACTCAGTATGCCAAAAATAACAACAGATTACAGTATTGCATAGCATTACCAAAACAATATGTCGATACAATGTTAGAATTGCACCACAAAGCAGGACATTATTCTACTTTGAAAATGTTTCACACGCTAAGGGACAAATACTACTTTCCAAAAATGAGAAAAAGTATTGACTTAAATGTTTCACAATGCCCAGAATGTCAACAATACAAGAACCCAAGAAACGCTGACAGACAATACATTACCCCTACAGAGTTACCACAAATGTTGAGTACATGGAGTGTAGATCTCAAAGGACATATAACAGCACAAGGCACTAATTATAAATACATATTAGTAGCAGTTGAGCATGTAACTAGGTATATGGAATTATGTCCATTAGTTGATTGTACAACCAATACGGTTATGCAGGCCTTTTACGACACAGTAATCTTATGCCACGGCAAACCAAGGGTCTTACAATTAGACAAATCATCGTATTTTACATCTGAAACGATGAAAACAGTAGCAAAGTTGTTAGGATGCGAATTACAGTATCGACATTCGTATATCCACCATAGTAATAGTAGAATAGAAACAATGATCACAAATCTCGCGACTAATTTTACACCACATTTTCTCATGTATGGCAGAGAGTACATTGATCATTTCCAAGCTACATTTGAGATACAAAATGAACTCACAGTACCACAAAACTTACAGGAGGTAATTGTACAAATTATTAAGGCAAGGGACACAGCTCTTGAAACCTTAAAAGACACACATAGGGTATACAGTCAAGAAATAGCTGACAGGTATAATAAAAAATCAAAGCCAGTACAATACAGCTTACTGCAACCAGTTTACCTAAAAGCTATGGCTTACGTACAGGGTACTAGTAAAGCACTTACCAAAAAATGGTTAGGACCGTATTACATAAGAGAGTTTATAGGAAGCCATGCAGCTAAAATATCTTCTACCATCGCAGGAGAGGTCTTAAAAACGGAATTCCACTTAGATTTGCTGAAACCAGCACATGTGAGACATTTAGACCAAGAAACCCAGGCTATTACGCTTGAAAATTTGGATCCACATGACGTGCCTAGATTTCGTCTAGAAATACCAAACATGCCCACACAGAAAACAACTAATGTGAAATCTCCTAATGACCAACCCCTAGATACAGATGTTTCCAACAAGGCACAAGTTCAAACTCATAAAGTAGATAACACACCCGAATTAAACACCTCTGATTCAACAAAGCCCATGCCAGAGCCCACACAAAGAGACTTATATGAGGCAAAACCCACTGCAAAAAGATATGAAAAAGGTTCCATATGGCTGTTATTTCCACACAGCGATCCATCAAAAACTATATGGAAACATATAAAACAGTGTAAAATAGATAGAGCGGAGTTAGACAAATTACCCTGGTGCACACGTGCAGGCAGAGTTACCAAAAGAACAGAACTCTAATTACCACCAAGTGCCAACAACAACCCAATAAATATGCAACTTCCACCCAAAAACCCGTAAAAGAAATATGCACAAGGGCTCCACTTTCACCAGTCAAAGAGTCCAGGATTTTCATTTCCAAACCCAAGGAAATACCTTTGGAATGAAGGACTGGATATCATCTGAGTGATCTCAGGGACCCTTCCTACAGGAATAGGCTCAGGAGGATTGAGATGGAAGAGCCCAGGGCCCAGTCTAAGTGCAGCCATGGAGTGCCTTTTCCAGTGGTGGAAATCACCGAAGCACACAGGATCAAGACTGTGAAAGTGAACTGTTTCAGATGTTATGTACAACCTGAGAAGGAGGGGCTAACAAAGGCTACTACACGTAGTGTAGCTGTAGACACAAGTGACTTTGTGTCAGAGGATGACAGGGCTGCCAGTGTTCTGGCCAGACCGGTTAAACGAAGGACATTAAGTGAGTCCAGTAGTAGCAGCAGTAGTAGTAGCAGCAGCAGCAGTAGCTCAGACATCAGCCTTGACTAGAACGTCCACCTGTAGAGACTCAATAAGTAATTTTTCACGAGATTTGTATTAATATTTTAACTGAATAGTTGTTTTACTTTAAAAGCTTGTTTTTGTTTTGTCGGGAATGTGCGGGACGCTACATTCCGAAAGTAGGGGGTAATGTGGTGAATTATGAGGGCCAAATTCATGGACCCCAATTTCTTATATTATCGCCCATTAAATTCTTTATTTAACACTAAATACTTGTAATACTTGTAATAATTTGGGGGTTAAAGTTATTTGGTGTCATATATCCATGTTTTGGCATAGTTATTTTTTTGTATTACCACGTTATTTTAACATAATTGATCCTTATTTTATTTTGACAGAAGTTTAAGTGTGGTGGGAACTCATCACTCTTATTTTGGTATTTTCTTGTAAGATATAGTTCCCAAGGATTTTTATTAATTTTATTGGGATATTTGGATATTTTAGCTGGAAATGATATTGATAATTCAGGACATTTTATTTTAGGCCAGGAATTTAATTATTGAGTTTACTCATGTGAGTTTTATATTTGGACTCATGGAGCATGTCAGGAAGTGGGTCAGGTGTAGGGATTTATGAATATGTAATTTTTACAGGTCAGAGCACCTGCAAATAGTTCTTTGTAAATGGTGTTTTAATTATGTATGTTAGAGTTATTTTTTATTTAAAAAGTACTGATTTAGGAATATATTGTTGATTTAAAGTAATTTATTTGTGTAGGGACTCATTTATGTATGTTTTAGAAATGATTTATAGTTATGCTCTACTGAGCATGTCAGCCTTTTCACGGCGTAGTAATTTATGAATAAGTGTATAAATATACCTCGTCCTCAATTGAAGGGGGGTTCCCTTGATAAAAGTAAACCTGGAAGCAGGAGGATTTCTGAGGAGTGAAACTTATAATTTCTTTGCAAAGGAACCACGTTTAAAAGATTTTTACTGGACAAGTATGTACCATATTTAATACATGAACAGCTGTAATGGAAATCTAAGCATGGTTACTTAATATATTCAAATCCCCCTTTGTCCCCCTTCTTTTTGTCCCCCTTGTTTTGACTCCCCCCTTTATTTGTTCCCCCTGGTACAGTACAGTACAGGAAAGTTTGAGATTTATCTGCTTAATTTAACATTAGAAGAGAAAGTGCTTATCCAGGAATATATTAAATTGGAATAAGGTATTTTATTTATTATTTCTGAATAGTTATCTAATTTTTATTGATATTTTTGCAGGATCTAAATATAATTTTAATGTTTTTGTTTTGACATGCTCTTTTGTTGGTAAACACCCAGGTCATAAGTCAAGGATAATTTTCTTGAATTAAATAGGAGTGTCATTTTTTATATATCCAATAGAAGCATGTTATTTAAGGGTGTGGCTTCTTTGCATGTTTAATTTGTGGTTTTAGTAGTCTAACATGTAGTTTTCCTGGCACTGTAGTTGACTGTATTTATTTAATTTATGGCTGTTTTAGTTGTTTTATATAGCATTGCTTTTATGTGTCATTAATTCACTACTATGTAGTTGTTTATAGAGTTGGTTGTTGGTTTCTTACCCCTTTTATGCACGTTTAATATTACAATAGGATAATGCCAGTTTTTTATCTTTATTGAACATTGGTCTATGTGATGAATCTTCGGATTGTTTGAACCTACTTTGTGCTAGTGTTAGGAATCAGTCTGAAAAATCAGAATCGATTAATCCATAATTCTTACCTATCGATTATCAATTATAATAATTTTTCTACTTGTTTAACAAAATGTAGACAGTTCCCTTAATATATGATTTAAAAAATCAACTCAAAAGTGTAGTTTATAAAAGATCGTGGATTGCCTGCCTTTTACCTAGTTTGTAGTGATATTTTGGGAGAAAATCCCTACAGCTCGAACATGCGCATTGGAATCCAGGAACTCGCCCACTCCATTTAAAATATTTTATAATTTGCTTTTGGAAGGGTGTCGTGAACTAGCAATGTAGATATTAAATAAAATATAATTATACTTGCACAGCAATTTGGACAACGACATAGATGGTGGGTTTACAATTCTTTGTTTATGTATTTGCAAAATATGTTGAAAAGCTATTGTAGTTTACAAATTATCATGGATTGCTTGCCTTTTACAGAGATATTTGCTTTCAACTACAATATCCGTGGATATGTTAAATAAAATATATATTTGGACTTTGAATGCTGTGACAAACTCTGACCTAGCAATGTAGATGGATAGTAAATAAAATATATTTATTTGCAAAGGTATTTGGATTATGACAGAGATGGTGGGTTACAATTCTTTGTTTATATATTTTTGTAAAATATTTTGAAAAGCTAGCCAGTAACATAATTTACAAAAGATCATGGTTTTTTACAGAGATATTTGCTCCAACTACAGTATTCGTGGATATGTTGCCAGAACTTTCTAAAACAGTAGTTCACAAAAGTTAAAACAGTGATAAAACTGTCTCGCCCACAAGCTTTATCACAATAAATCACATAGAGAACATAAAATAATATTAGGTTGGTATTGCTGTAGAATGTTCAGTAGGTCAAAAAAAACAGACAGAACTTTCCGGAACACAAGCACAGAGGTTTTTACATTTGTTATAGTAATGACACCATTACAATAAATCTGTCTATAATCATTGTTGAACCTGTTTTACAAAGCAACAAATAATGTTCAGTGGGATACACAGGTGTGGATTTTTTTTCCCTGTGCAGACCTTTCCAGAACAATTGCACTGATTTCAATAAATATCTGAACAGAAGGAATTGGGGGCATATTGTTCAGTAAGGTGCCAAAGAATGATGATGGTGTAAGTTTGAATTATGAGGAATGTGTAAGTGGGAAGAATACAATTAAGTTTTCTGTGCTATGTTTTAGTGAGACAACAAGATTGTATTTCTAAAGAAGCAATGAGAACACACCTATGTGGAGACAAAAAAAGACAACAAAGTTAAGTGGGCTGTCCTAGTGTGATTTGTTTTTCAAATCATTGTGCAATGTTGGTAAAATATTAAAACCACACATTTTACACAAGAGAAAATCATGACAATATCAATGTTCTTATTGATAATTCTTAGGATCTATGTGTTGTATATTTCCATAAAAATTGCTTGTTTTAAAACATTACATAAATGCGAGCTGTTAACACATTCAAATATATAACAGTAACTTCTAAAGGTGAGTCATCTCACATTTCTAAAGGTGTGTAACATAAAAATTAATAGTTTGCTATCATAATAAACTTGAGAAACTTGACACTTTTATAACAATTAATAGTTTGCCGTCATATAAACTTGAGACAATTGACATTTTTATAACAATTTCAATAAAAATGTTTTAGATGTTTTAGATGTTTTATACCTCAATAAATATATTTAGATAAATAGGTAATGTTGATCGTGTGTTACACATTGCTTCAAAAAAGAAAATTTTTTCGTTAACTGTAATATTTTGCCCTCTGTAAATCAAAACAGAATTAAAACAAGTTCCTCCCAAAAAACAATGTTTACCTAAAAGGTATACTTCAGTAATATATATGTGTTAACTTCATACTGTATGACAGGAAAAGTAGGTTTGGATAGAGCAAAAAGGAACACCTTTTGTAAATCTAGTTATGGAAAATTTACTCCAATCTTTAAAAAAAGGGTCTTTACTGTATACACGTATCATTATACATCATCTTTCCCTTAAAAGGTACATTCCACGCACTTTGCGGCTCAGTTGCAGAAATTTAGAAGATATAAGTTGTAATAAGAGGAAAGTTTAATGGATTTAATTTTTTAAAAAGAAGGTTAAAGTAATTTTTAATCTACAGGGATGGATACAAAGTCAGAAAAAGGCCGAATGTCAAGGAAAGGTATTTTATATATATGATCACATATTAATATTGTCTTTAGTTATAAAATAACAGCTGCATATATGTATGCGTTTTATTTTTTTAGGCAGAGCATAAACCAGGTCTTTAATTTGGTATACAGAAGGATTGATGATAGGTTTATAATTTAAGAAATTTTATTAAATTTAATTTTATAAAAGACAATTCAAATCACAATAATTTTGAAAATTTTCAATTTTAGATGTTACACCTTCAAAACCAAAATAAAAAACTGATTCCAATAGCTATTCTTGCTAGTTAATTGCTTTTTTCACCAGGATGTTTCATTTGCTGTATAGCAATGCCCATATCTTTTTTAAAAATACCTATTTAAGTAATTAAGGTGTCGCATCTCTAAGAGTGATAAAATGCTTTATCCATAAACACAAAACCATTTATAAAATTAACTAGTCTAACATGTTTTATGTAGAGTAAAGCATTTCTTGTTTATCCATGCTTGTTTTAAGGTAACTTAAACCTACCTGAAGTTTTTCTCACATTAACTGTCAAGTTATAAGAGGATAAATAGTGCTTCAATTGAAACATGTTCACTGGTAACACCACTTTTATACAAGTTACTCTAATTCTAATTCTAATAGTACTTTTATAGCGCTTAATCTCTATCTAATGATAGACTCTAAGACGCAGAAAGCCAAAATCAGAGATCGTAATCGTTAAATCAGGGACATTGCAGGGGTCGACACCACGGAGAGACAAAATGAAAAACTAGGGATAATCTAGGGTGGGTAAGCTTTTTCAAAGAGGTAAGTTTTCAACTTTTTTCTGAATGAGGAGAGAGATTTAGCTGAGCGTACATCATCAGGAAGATCATTCCAAATCCTTGGGGCATCGTATGCAAAGCTAAGGCCAAAATGCTTTTTAGACTTATATATTGAAGCACAATGAGGGACCTCAAGCAGCACACCATCAGATTGACTTCTGCGTGTTCTATACACACTATGCCTGGGTTTAAGGAAAGGTTCAAAGTATTTTGGATGGCCACTATGTAGAAACTTGTACACCAACAGGGCTGTCTTGAAGACAGAGCGATGCAAGACAGGCAGCCAATGAAGACTCTTTCTTACAGAAGTGATATGTGAGTATTTGGTGGTATTAGCCACAATTCTTGCAAGACTGTTCTGAACACATTGGAGCCTCCGAATGTCTAGAGCAGAGAGACCTCTGAACAAGGAATTACAGTAGTCAAGACGACTTCCCACCAAGGCATTTGCAGCTAAAAGAGCAGCTTCACGTGTAAGATATCCTCGGAGTCGCTTTAAATCCCTGATATGAACAAAACTAGCCTTACAGGTATTCCTGACATGGCAAGAGAAGGAAAAATCAGAGTCAAACCAGACACCTAAGTTCTTAATTGCATCAACAGGTGAAAGGAGGTTGCCAAGTATATTAACTGGGAAAAATTTCCTGAGTTTTGTGCGGACATTTCTTGAGCCAAACAGAATAAATTCTGTCTTGTCTGGATTTAGTTTAAGCTTATTTGCAGAAAGCCACTTTCTGACATCATCCAAGCAGTTTTTCAGTCTATCAAAGGCCTGAGTGGCATGGTTATGTGTGAGATGAACATATAACTGTGTGTCGTCGGCATAAAAGTGGAAACATATGCCAGGATGATTTTGAATAACTTTACTGAGGGGGGTAGTGTATAATGAGAACAAGATCGGCCCCAGGACAGAGCCCTGGGGCACACCGTACAATAGCCTTTTAGCATCGGATAAAACAGAACCAATCTTGATGCACTGATAGCGGTCACAGAGGTACGACTTGAACCAGTTTAGAACCACGCCTCCAACACCAAACCAGGAACTCAAACACTCAATAAGCGTACCATGATCAATGGTGTCAAATGCTGCTGATTGGTCCAAGAGAACAACAGCAGTAGCTTCACCTCTAGCAAGAGCAAGGTGGACTTCATTTTTAATAGACAGTAGTGCAGTTTCGGTCGAGTGACCTTGCTTATAGGCTGATTGACTGACATTTTCAAGTCCGTTACAGGCAACATGGTCATTTAACTGCGAAGCAACTACACGCTCAACAAGTTTGGAGATGAAACTCAAGCCAGAGACAGGTCGGTAGTTTTTTAATTCATCCGGTGGTAGTGAAGACTTTTTAATCAGAGGAGAGACAATAGCCTTTTTTAAACCACTCGGGACAGCACCTTCAGTTAGAGAACAGTTGACAAGTTTAGTAACTGAGGGGAGGAGAATATCCAAACATTCTTTAACTAGGAAAGTAGGCCATGGATCAAGGAGGCAAGATTTGGTTGGTGACTTGGTAATTACTTTCCGTACTTCATCCTCAGAAACTGCTTTAAAAAGGTCAAATTTGGGTACATCTGAAGGAGCAGGAAGAGTGAAGGAGTCAGTGTTAGTAAAGGAGTCCCTGATTTTTCTGATTTTATCTGAGAAAAAAGTGACAAAACGATTGGCAAGGCATATCTGAGAGGCATGAGAGGGGAGTACCTTCTCAGGAACAGAGTGCAGGACTGAGCGTAGAATCTGCCACAGTTTCTTAGAATCGTGAGCATTGTCACTAATGAGGTTCCTGAAATAGTTGGTCTTATCCTTAGTAATTATGGCGTTGCACCTAGCAATTTGTTTACGGAGTCTAGCCCTATTTTGTGGAGACTTGTCTTTCCGCCAGAACCGTTCAAATTGACGCCTGACTGCTTTGGCCTGCAAGTACGTGTCTGATAGCCAACCTGCAGCACCTTTGGTGAAGGTACGAGTGACCAGAGGAGCGTGTTTATCGAGCAAGTTACTCAGATCCCTTGTGTATTGGTCATGAAGTGCACTAACGGTACTGCCAGGACTTGCAACAAATGAACACTTTTTGAGATCACAGATCAGACTCTGCATGTTTATCTTATGATACCTTCGAAAGGTGATTGTGTTTGACTTGGGTGCAGTGGGACTGGCAAAATCAAGCTGACCATGAACAACGGCGTGATCAGAAAAGAATCCACCGACTCGTACATTAGAAACAACCTTCGGCTCAGTGGGTGCAAGAACAAGGTCGAGGATGTAACCATGTAGGTGAGTAGGTGAGTGCACATGCTGTGCAATATTGCATGAGTCAAGACAATTCAAAAATTTGGTGCTGTCACTGGAACTTGTGTCAACATGAATGTTGAAGTCCCCACACATAAGAAATGAGGAACTTACAGAGGAGAGATACTCAAAAAAGTTAAGAAATTGGTCCAAAAATTCATCAGAACATGAGCCTGGAGGTCGGTAAACACATGCTATCATAAAAGGACTAGTAGATGAGCCAATGTCAATAACTAAGTTTTCGAAAGTTGTATATGTAGGACTATCAAGAATTTTGAATTTGATATTTTCAATGACAAAAAAGCCAACCCCACCACCGAAGCCGTGAGGACGGGGTCTATGACACAATGTAAAACCAGCAGGAGTGATTGAGCGGAGGAAACTGTCATTGTCAGATGGACGAATGTGAGTCTCAGTCATGGCCAATATACTGAAAGAGTCATTAGACATCATGTCTGAAATACTGGGTCCCTTGTTTCTGACTGATCGACAGTTGACAACGCCGAATGAGATAGGACCTGGGTTTAGAGAAATATCACCACACAGTAGGAGCAAAATTGAGAGACCTCTAAACTTTGTTGAACAAGGAAAGTGATGTACATTTCTGCTACAGCTAGCCTGCCTAAAGGATCTTGGGAGGACGCTAGAGTCTTGAGTGGTCGCTGAGACACACAGCTCAGTGCCTATGCGCGAGACATTCACAAGGAAAAGCAACAGAAGGGCAAGACAACAAGGGGTATACATCTTTGAGCACAAGGAATAGTAATACTCCAGTATCCTTAAGCTGTGATGAAAAGGGACTGTAGGGAGTCTGACCAATTTAAAATCCTTACAGCTCAATCATCCCAGCATCAAGCCGTCACGTCGTTCGTCCCGTGGGCGACTCACGGGCACCCTATACTCCCCACTAAGCCAGCTGAAAAACTTAAATTTCTAAGCAAACGTACACACCCTAAAAGCTAAAAGGGGACCAATAAGCTGACAAATGAAGTGAAAGCAAACTGGAGTATAGAAATTTAACAATAAAATTCACAAGAGGTCTAAACAACAAGGGGAAACAACGAACAAATCATATGAGAGATGTAAATTAATGAGATATAGCCACTGAACACAGTGGAGAGGAAAAAACAAGGGCCGATAATTCCCGCTAAATGGGCGATAATACCCGCATTTTAGGTAAAACTACCAAACCACAAAAATGGGGTAAAAAGACAGGGGAAAAAGAGGATATACACAATAAATGGCCCGATTATGTATATTTTACAAAAAGAGTGGGTAAAAACTGAGAGATTTAGCCGAAAACGATCTCATTTTAATTCTAATTTTGAAAAAGCGTCTCCGTGGTGGCTATGCTAACGCTAAGTTACCCATTATTTCTCTGATTTTGTAGACATGAAATGAAAAAAGCAGCAGTGTTTTTTGTTTTTTTTTGGGTTTTTTTGTTTTGTTTTAATTTGCTCATTTTTAGAAATATTTAAAGAATTGGATTATTTGTCATATCACGACGGGTAGTTGCAAGGACAGAGGAAACCAGTACATACAGTTCATTAGGGTTCTGTACTGTAAACTGCCGACAAACGGCAAGCAACTACCAGCTTTCCCACTTGAGGTCAGGCCAGGAACTGAACCCCGTCATCAGAGGTGGGAGGATTGATAAGGATATTAATACAGATAAGAAATGTTTTATATATATATATAGTTATAGGTTATAGTATATACATATATACTTTGCTATAGGTTAAATTTTTTCAAGGAATCTTTTATGAAAAATATAGAAAGAAAAAGTGTGAAATTATACCTACAAACAGTGATTCTGCAAACTTTAGTTCATCCTCTTATCCAGAGACATTGATTGATAGGAGACTGCTCATTAGTGCAGCCATTCATTCCATTTCTGTATAGATACGTTTTCTTGTGAAGAGACAGACGTTTAATTTGACATAACATTAAACATTTTTTGCATTGTTCCACATTAGTAAGATGATGTAATACTGCTTTCTTTACTATATAAATAATCATAAAATACATTAAGATTTCAACATAACCTTATGTTCGAGGCTTTTTGACTGGCTGGTGTTGGTCATTTATTACTCATATACTGACATTGTATTTACCTGTATTAGTTGTTTGAAAGGATTTTGCAAAAAAATATTGGTTGACAGAGACTTGATGCTTTTAATTACAATGCTGAGAGGTAAAAAACTGTTACGTTTTAATATTTGTTGTGTAAATCAGTTTTGAAAAGGTACAGCACTTCATTCGATGATATCCTTAACCAACTCTATATACTATACAAAAATATGATAATAGATATAAATGCTGTTTAGATAGATATAAAGAATAAAGAGATATAAAGAGGTGTTGCTCCCAAGATTTTAACTCAAATTACTATATGACAATGAGGTATTTCATTGACGATAAAACTCAAATCATATCATCAATCACCTTGGTTTTGATTTGTTTATTTGGGGTTTTTACGTCGCTTTCAACACTGTACAGGTCATATCACGACGGGTAGTTGGAAGGGCAGAGGAAACCAGTACATATAGTTCGCTAGGGTTCTGTACTGTAAACTGCCGACCAACGGCAAGCAACTACCAGCTTTCCCACTTACGGCCATGACGGGGATCGAACCCCGGCCGCAGAGGTGGGAGGCGAGAGTGTTACCACTCTGCCACCGTGGCCCCTTCCTTGGTTTTGAAAAATACCACATTTACCAGTATCTGCACTTCACATTTTCTGGCAGTTCAATCTAATTGAGCATTCCTGTTGATAAGCATTATCTGAATTTTGGTTTTAATGTGTTTTCCTTCATTAAAAATCAACATATTACTTAATTTTACAATATTTAGTAGACAAAAAAGACAAATTTATATTTTCTTTCATAAGACAAAACATAGCTTTTGCTTTTAGAAAAGATAGTATTTTCTGTTACAAATAACTTTTTAAATTTATATTTTCTTTCATAAGACAAAACATAGCTTTTGCTTTTAAAAAAGATAGTAATTTCTGTTACAAATAATTTTTTAAAGTGGTACTAAATATTATATATTAAAAATTGAGATAGATAGAAAGATAGACAGATAGTTAAAATTTAAGTACAAAAACACTTATGTGTTATACTGCACTAAAATGAAAAATAATAAATACAATAACTAATATTTACAACAACAACAAAAAACAAATATATACAAATACAAAATGATTTGCAAAAAGGTCAAGTCACAAATTCATAGAAATTAACTAAAACTATATGGAAACATACAAAAACAAATAAAACACATGACTATATATATAGATTAAAACAAAAATAAATCAATATTTAAATATAATTTAAACACAAAAAGACAAAATATCACAAGAAAAAGATGTACATGACTAGAAAAATCTCAATAAATTAACTTACTACAAAACACAAAATAAGTTAAGGGACTAAAATTTATAAAACCACAGATAGCTCAGAATATTAAAACATTTCCATATAATAAATCTTTTAAGTTATTCACATCTCTATAATATTTCATTCTAGTGTCACGTAGGTCGATAGAGTCTAATAATATATGTTTCAGTGTATCAGGACAATGACATGGAATGCACCAGGGCATATCTTCACCTTTCAACAGATAACTGTGTGAAATAGGTGTGTCCTATATGGGCTCGAGTTATAACTATTTCCTCCGTACGAGATAAACCCATCCAAACATAAAAATCTTCAACAGTAGGGTTTATTTGGAATAGTTTATTATCAGGACACACATTCCATTGAGCTTGCCACTTTTGTTTAAAAACACTATTTACATTAATTTTTAAGTCTGTATAGGGGACTTTCAAGTCTAAAACATTAAAATTCACTGCCTGTTTGGCAAGTTCATCTGCCTATTCATTGCCCTTTATGCCTATGTGACTTGGAACCCAAGCTAAAACAACTTACTTATTCCCTGACAATCATTAAAAAGTTTTAAAATATTTTGAATGGAAGGATGATCACATTTGCTGCTATCAAGGGTTTGAAGACTAGATAAAGAATCAGTGAATATCATGAAACGATCCTTTTTGAGACAAAACCTTTTTGAGACAAAACTGAAGTTGCCTTTCTATGGAAGGCATATTTCTAGAAGAACAAGTGATTGAGAAATAATCAACAAAACACACTTTTCAAAACTAGATGGAATTACATCAGCAATACTATTAATCTTTAAAATAAAGTAACAGAGGATGCTGCCTTGAGGGACACCCATCTCTTGCTCAAGTATGTCAGAAAACACAGATCCTACACGAACTCTAAAAACTCCTGTTTGATAACAAATTCTGAATAAACATAGGCAATCGTCCCCTTAAACCTACTTTATGTAGATCTCTAGTGACACCATACTTCCAAACAGTATTGTAGGCTTTTTCTAAATAAAAAAATACAGACTACATGGTTGCCTTTTAAAAAGGATTCTCTAATAAAAGATTCAAGTCTTATTAATTGGTCTGTTGTAGTTCGACCTTTTCTAAAACCACTTTTATATTTTGTTAAAATAATATTTTTCTCATAGAACCAAACTTATCTAGTATTAATCATTCTCTCCATGGTTTTGCATAAACAGCTTGTCAGAGATATGGGACAATAATTGGACAGGTTTTTTTAGTCTTTGCCTGGTTGTGGAATAGGTATCACTGTGGCCTCTCTCCAGCATTCAGGAATTTCACCTGAGGCCCATATATCATTAAATATATCAAGTAACACCATAAGTGAGTCTCTTGGTAGATGTTTTAGCAGCTGATAATGGATCTCATCTGGGCCAGTGGTTGTGTCATGAGACTTTTTCAGAGTATCACATTCTCTAATGGTAAATTGTACATTGCAGTTTTCAGAGTTGTCCGTGTCTTTTTCACCATTCACTTGATATTTTTTAAACTTTGTACCATAATTGTTGCTGCTGGAATTCTAGCTAATTTCTTGGGCCAACCTATTTGTTATTTCTACTCTTTCTGTTATCTTGGTTCCATTATTATTTTCCAGATGGTGTATTGTGGTTACTTTGTTTGCCACTTATTTTCCTAATCCTTTCCCATACCTTCTTTGCTGGTGTCTTTACATTGACTTTTGATACATATTCATGCCATGATTTCCTTTTTTACTTTCTTTAATTACTTCACGAGCATTGACTCAACAGTTTTTAATGTTCATTTATGTTATCTGATGTAGGATTTGCATGACACTTATCCATTGCATTTTGACGAGCTTTAACAGCTTTTTTACACTGACTGTTGAACCATTTTTTTGTAGCTACCAGTGGACAGTCCAGTTGACTTTGGCACACATTTTGTTGCTATATCATTTATTTTAAAATGCAGGAAACTTTTCTGTTATATCAGTAAAACTATGCCTATTGATATTTGAAGAACACTGAAGTTTGAATTTTGGCCTTTTAAAGATTCCAACGAGGAACATTATCCTTTAATACTCTTAACTATATCAATAAAAATAAGAAAATGGTCACTACCACACTAATCTGAATAGACCTGCCATGCAAAATCAAGAAAAACAGATGCAGAACATAAAGACAAATCTATGGAAGTGAATGAACCAGATGCAGGATGAAAGTAGGTAGGTGACTTTCATTAAGCAAATAAACATTAGAGGATTCCAGAATATGTGCCTAAACTGTCAGATGAGGAACAACTCCAATAATCACTGTGTGCATTAAAATCTCCAATAAATAGAAAAGGAGCATGTAACTGGTTGACTAGATTATCAAGAACACTTTGTGCAACATTAAAACATGGTGGAATATATGCATTATACAGTTATAGTTTTATGCAGATACTTTTACAGCAACTGCCTGCAGTTCTGTATCTAACTCAAGTATCTCATAAGGTGTACCTTTCTTAAAAATACAGCAGCAACCAGTGGCTCTCCCATCTACTTCAAAGATATAAGTTTTAAAATAATGATCAAAGCCTGTAATATTTACATTAACTGAATCTTTAAAATGAGTTTCCTGGAATGCTTAAATGTAGGGTCTAAAATTGGAAATTAAATTTTTTATTTCTTAAAATTTTGGCCTAAAGCCACGACAGTTCCACTGTAGTATACTTTTATTATTTGGTTCCATTTTTTTTTAATTTTTATTTCCACTCCGCCCTTGTGTATTTGTGATAGGGGGTTCATCAACTATCATTTCACTCAAAACATATTTGTTGCATTGTTTGACAGGGTCATTAGATCCCTTACCTTGTTTGGTCAAATATTCTTTGCTTTGGCTTATTTTTAATAATTGGGTCATTTTGATATGCACTTGTATAACTCGATTGGTTTTATTGGCACTGGTTTTATTCACTTTAGTTGTTTGTTTTTCAACTGCACGCTTTTTGGTTGTTTTGTGCCTTCTGGCCAAGTCATTTCTGTTTGTGTTTCTACATTCACAGTTTTCACCACAGGTTTGGTTGATACAGCCACGTGGGCACAGGTTGTCTTCACTGAATTGAATATTTCCATTTGCCTCTTGGGTTCTGTGTACGAAATTCCTCTTCAGCCTTTATTCTCTGTATTTCTTTCTCTTCTATCCATTTTGGACAAGCCTGATCATTTGACACATGATTTCCTTCACAATTCAAACATTTTGGTTCATTTTTGCATTCCTGCGAGTCAGTGTGATTTTCTTACCCAAATTTATTGCAAAACTCTTTTTCCTGCAGTTGAATTTAGTGTGGTCAAATTTCTGACATTTATAACATTTGATTGGTTTAGGAATAAACTGTGACACAGCCACCCTGTAATAACCCACCCTTATATATTTTGGTAAGGTCTGGCTTTGAAATGTCAATATAAATGTTCCTGTTTGTTTTCTAAACCATCTCTGAATACAGTTATTTTATCAGGCTTGATTGCATCATCTTTTAGCCTTCCAGTATTTCTTTGTCAGTGCAGTTTTTTATGTCTGGGCATCTAATGACCCCTTTCTTCATATTTTAACTGTAGTGTGGCGATACTTCAATGGGAATGGCATTGTCCATAGGTTCAATTTTGTGGTTTTGTGTATGGTACTGTTTGATTCCTAAAAATGATAATTCCTGTATATATAACGTGCTCATATATAATATCATGTTTTACAAAGATATATTAGTTTTAAATAAAATATATATATAATCCCATACACGTTTTTTAATGGCTTGGTCAGGGAATGTTATCAGTTTGTTACTTTGCATTTCCTTATCCACTTCAACTAAAATGTTTCCATTCCCTAATTTCTTAAAATTGAAGGGGTCAGATCCTAGTACTGCAACAATGGCTTTATTTACTGCAAATGGAGGCAGCCTACACAAGGGTCTATCATCATCTGTTCCTTTTACTAATAAAACTCAGGGCCATGAACAAATCTGAGGAGATTCCAAGTTCATAGTCAAAATATCATGTGAAGTTCTTGTCCTTTTCCTATCCATCAGTAGAGGGTTTTGAGTAGCCATGTTAAGATAGTGATTATTCATTGTCAATGCTCTCCACCCACCCTTCGAGCCCAACAAGGGGATATCATAATAGTGTGGAGCTGAGCCTTGCACACTGATATCAGAGATACATTAGCAATATACTCAAAGACCACAAAAGTGAACCTTAATTGACCTGTTAAGCAGCTGCCTTCTAGATACCCCAAACAAAAGCACAAACCAAACACTAGCAGAATACAACAATCAAGTACAACAGTATAAACCATTAGAAACAACAAGCCATCACTAATTTGGAGCACTAGGGCTTGGCACTACCAGCCGATTGATTAAGCCAGGCAATCTTAACCTTCCGACTAAGTGAAATTGAGGCCAAAGCTATGTATTGCCTCCTCAATGCCGCAACAAAGAAACTGGCTCAAGAGGCAGGACCCTCTCTTCCACTGACACGGATCGCAACCCATGGCAAACAGGCTGCCCCCAATTAGTTGCCTCTTACGACACGCAGGATATGTTGGGCATATTCTAGTTCCCCAGATCCACAGGGGGATATTAACAAATAAGGACCATATTTTCATCATATACAAAAATTGTATGTTGTATATGTGTGTTCTTAGTGTGCATGCATTATATTGTATGTGCTATGTCTTACATATTACAACTGTTTCTATTTTCAGAAGTCATTAAACAATCCCAGATCACAGTAAGTAGTAATTTTAATGACTTTTGTGCATTTTCTAAGAAGTTTTGGTAAAATTAGTTCCTTATAGACAAGTAAGAATAAGTGTCTTTCTAACACAGTTGGTTTTCTTGTAGCATTGTAACTTGTCAGTTTATTGAACCCAATGCAAAAGACCTATAAAATTGCAAACTACAAGATCATGGAGTTCTGAATGAGTATAGGTTGCACAAAGTATAATTATACAGCCATAACTAAATCATTTTTTGGTAAACATGTAAGTTTGCTATTTCATATATGATTAATTCCTACCTTCCTTCTCTTTTACAGGACACAAACATTCATGTCTCCATAAGCATATTATAGCTTAATAGATTGATGAGGATTCATCATTGATTGTTTTTAAGTGTAAATATGCTTTGATCTAAACTTTACACATAGGTTATCACCTAAAACATGTAGTGATGTCACCAATATATTAGGTCTTTTTCGCTTGCATATTTCAGAAAATAGGTTTTTTTTTGGATTGCTTCTTCTAGCAATCATTTTTTTTCTCCCATAAGATTTTAAGGTACATGTACAATATATAAGAAACAATGAGAACTAATTGATAGGTACAACTCATTTTAATTCATAGAATTTTCAAAATATATAACTCTGATGTACATCAAAGAATGTTAATCAAGTAAATGGTTAGATTTTGTATTAAGTGATATGCATACAATATTGCTTACTTTTTTGTTCTCTATTTCAGATCCAAACTGAATGTATCAGTGAGTTTCTTGATCACTTTTTCTCTAAATTTGTCAAACCTTAAAAACATTTAAAAACTTTTTTTCACTACATTTATTCTTTATATGTATATAATATTGTGATTGAGTAAGTTACACATATTTTACATGTGTTTTTCCAATTGTTTTTCTCTTCGGCTCTCTTAGCTATATAATTGTTGTTCTGCTTTGTGTTTGCAGATTAACAGAAAAAGAAGTGCGGTAAGTATAACTTTTACTTAACTGTGACTATGAGTCTTTTACCTTCCACATTTCATATATATTAAAGTTTTAGTAGATACATGTAGAAACATCACTTAAGTCTTTTCTTCCTTTTGATAAGATATTTTCATGCCCTAGATGTAGATAAGACACCTTCAGCTAAGAGATTTTAGTTGTTATGTTATCCAGTGTAGATGTAATAGGTTTTTTTCTGTTTTTAGACCTCAGAAAATAATATTTTTGTCAGATTACACATTAGAGTTTTCATTGTTTTCCTCGCTCCATAGGTTTTTTTCAAGTATATATATAATAGTCAGGATACAATAACAACTAATTTATTGGATTTTTTTCTGATTAAAGGATATTCTAAATAAATAACTGATGAATTCTGTAACAGTGCTAAGCAAATAGTAAGATGTTATATCACAATGAGAAATGTATATTTATATCTATATATTTTTCCTGTATTTCAGATGAGGACAGATTACCTGAGTAAGTTCATTGATGAGCTTCAAAAAGTTCTTTGTACCTAAAGATATTTAAAAAAACTTTTATTACATTTTTGTTATATATGTATAAATTTTTGTATAGGTAGGTTGCACAAATTTTATGTGTGTGCTTCCTTTGTTTCTTGCTTTGAGCACTGAGCTGTATAATTGTTGTGATTTGTTATGTTTATGAATCAGGAAAAAGGAAACGGTAAGTATAGCGATTATTCTTTTTTTTTCCATATTTCATGGTATTACTATGGGTGTTTCTGGTTTGGTCAGTAGATTTGTCTTGTTTTAAGTAATTTTGTGTGTTAATTTTCAGTTTTGTATACAGCATTCAATAAATATATTTTGCTTACAGAATTGTTCTTTTCATTCATTCTTTTTTCAGAGTAAAATAAAACAGAAAAAATGAAGAAGAAAAAACTTTTCATTCAGACAAAATTTTTTAAATTATTTTTTAAAAAAAGTTTAGGCCCCAAATAAAGTTTTAGAAATATATCACTATGTTTTATTTTAAGGTAGCTCCCCTTTGTAGATTTTGAATACAACTAACTTACAGTGCAGGCCTGGGAATAGTGACATGGACGTGTTTTATTTACTTTACATATTCAGTTGCTGTTTCTTGGGAATTTTTTTCTGTCAAAAAGACCACAGTGTGAAAACAAAAGTGGATATTTGGTTAAAATGAACAAAAAATGATTTTACTGTCTGTAGAAGGACATATTAAAATATAAATGAAAAAAATGGATTATGAAATCTAATTTTAAATATGTAGACAGTGGATTGCTTAGAAGTAACAAGTCTAACTAAAATTTTGTGAATCTGAGGTATGAGAGTGAAGTATTTTTAAAAATGTAAAACAGCTTTTCTGGATATACAAAGGTTTTCTGTGTAGCTCAATTTTCCATGTGATAAGGATTTCGCGGTGAAATTAATTCAAGATTTAACCAGGAAATACATTAAATTGCGAAAGATTTGGACAAGTTGTATGCAACTGAGGGTCTTCATTGGGCTAGCTTCTTGGGTAAGTGGTTAAAGGATGAAATTGTGTCAACAGTTAATTCCCTATGTGACAAGGATTTGGTGGTGATTTTAACATAAAAACATAAAATGGCAAAATATTTTGATGATCAGTATGCATCAAAAGGTCTTTGTTTGGCTAGCTTCTTGGATAAATGGACGAAGGATGAAATTGTATCACCAGTTGATTTAGTTAAAGCAGGGTTATTTTATTGCGGACCTGGAGACAGAGTTAAATGTGCCTTCTGTGGTGGCATTCTGTATAACTGGATTACAGGAGATATTCCTTTGAAAGAACATCTTAAACATTTTCCATTTTGTAAGTGTGATAAAGTGAGGGCTGGGGAAATTTTGAATCAGGATTACACCAATTGTACGTCAGTTAGGATTTTCTGATAAGTTAATAAAAGACGGGTTGGAAAATTTGAAATGCAATACTATTAATGTCGTGGATTTATTGAATGCAATATTTGAAATTAAAAGTTCAAGTGACCAATGTAGGATTCAGGAGAGCAGAAAATCGGATGCAGCACCAACTCGTAAGATTTGTATGGATGGTGATATTACAATGGTTCTTCTACCTTGTTGACATCTACTCTGTTGTGAGAGGTGTGCAGAGCAACTAGAAAGAAATATCCGTGGTGTCATAGTGCAATATTAACAATTCTAATTTTTATTTACTGTTTAATAACACTTTTTGGACATGTCCACCCCACAGTTTGATGTAAATAATTTGGTTAAATTCCTTCCACTTTTAGCACCATTTTTGGCCTTATTCAAGGTTAATGTTTCCCCAACTTTTGCCACCAGTTGTGCGAAGTAAGGTGGTGGTAAAAGTTAATGGAGGTAAAAGTACAGCTAAAAAAGGTGCTAAAAGTGAAGGTAACATATACTACTCAGCCACAAAAATATATGAAATTACATTGAAAGTGAGATGAAGGTAAGGTAAAACACTCACAAAGTTTAAGACCGAAAGTCTTAAAAGTGGTTCCATGGCAACAGTTCTTGCTGGATACCCCCAAAAACCTAAAGAGCTCTAAATCCTCGAGGTAAACATACCCTGAAAATTTGGTTAAAACCCATGCATGGGTTTAGGTTCTAGAATGCCCACAAAGTTTAAGACACAAAATTCTTAAAAGTGTTGCCATTGCAACAACTGTTTGTGATATCCCCCAATCAGCTCTAGATCCTGATCCTCTTGAGGTAAACATACCCTGAAAATTTGGTGAAAATCTGTGCACAGGTTTAGGCTGTGGAACACCCACAAGCTTTAAGCCTGCTGTCACAGACACAGGGGATGGCTATGACCCCACACAACTTTTTAAAACAGGTTATTTTAAGCACTTGAGTTATTCCAGTATAATCAGTGGTTTCCAAGAACTACACACACACACACACACACACACACAAGCATATGACTGAACTGCAGGAGACTGCACACTGCATGTCCGTGTGTATATTTATCTGTGGATTTCTAATAAACCATGACTTTTCCTACAATCATTTTGCCTATTTCCATACTAGGTTTATAATTATTTGCTTTGTTTTTTTTCTTTAAAGCAAATTAAGACATAAATATTAGGCAATTTCATTAACTGATCAGTAGTTTATAAATACCAGCTATAATAAGTAACTTAATAGACTCAGATCAATGACTACCAGGGAATTCTTTATTCTAATTTCTCTT
This sequence comes from Sabellastarte sp. h YS-2021, assembly GCA_964017235.1. Classification (NCBI taxonomy): domain Eukaryota; kingdom Metazoa; phylum Annelida; class Polychaeta; order Sabellida; family Sabellidae; genus Sabellastarte; species Sabellastarte sp. h YS-2021. The sequence goes on from OZ024928.1 coordinate 149,371,246, forward strand.
TTTTTAATCTTAATTTGAGAAGTAACTAAATTTTTTTTCAGGGAAAACAAAATTATCTTCAATTACTTCAATCCATACATATAAACATGTCAGTTCTCATTTTTCAAAGGAATTGGCAGAATGTGTGTAAATGTGATTTATGTTAAACAACTGCCAGCATCTCTGTAATAATGTAGTTAAGTGAGAATAGGAGTTATGTGTATGAGCTACACAGTGAACACTTGTGCCCTTCTTGCATTTACTGAGTGCATTCTAGATGTAGTTATTACATGTATTTTGTGATATTTTGTTTTTTGTGCATGAAAAAGTAATTAAAGCAAAGGAATAATACAACAAAACAGAAGAAAAAATATGTTATTTCTTCGAAAATTTGTAGTTCATTACTTGTATTAAACAAAAATTAAGTATGGAGTATCATAAAACATGTTTGTCTAGTCTATTTGTAGTAACAGGGCTCATAAAGCAAATGATATCAATAATGGCATTCCTCCCAAGTTTGTTCATCTTATAGTGATGAAATATTCATATTTTATGGTATTGATGTGAATCAAGATGATGATAAAGACATTTTTTCAGAAAAAATATGTAGTGTTTGCTTTGAAAAAAATGAGGTATGGGCTGAAACATGACAATAAAACTGTTGTGAAGTATTTGGGTGAAAAGGAAAAGGCACTATCAGTGTCCACAAAATGGAAGCCTCATCACAGGAACGAATGTCCAGTTTGCTTAATGCACCAAAATCAGAAAAAGGCTGGAGCACCCAAGAAGAAAAGAAGGGGAAATCCAAATCTGACAGGCAAAATTGAACTTTAATGCAACTGAAATGGCTATATTTGGCAGTTTATTTCATGATAGCATGCTGGAAACACCATCCCAACCACTAGCTATAAACTTACCTGAGTCCCAGATGAAGCAATTTGTTTGTGACTTGTAAAGACTTGTTCTCTCTGGAGTCAGTGATGACAAAGTGTGGTCATTACTTCTGCTCTGTTTGTCTGTCTGGTGTTTTCAAGAATTTGAGCAGCAATACTGTACAAGTCTGACATGCAAATAAATTCAAGGAACAGCTGCTAGATTTAAATGTCAGATGTCAGTTGTGTGACTTTAGTGAAACATATCAAAAGATACATCATGTCTGTGGAGATTCAACAAGTCAGTCTTTGGATGAAAATGTAACCGAAAATGACTTTATAAATTGTATTAATGTACAGAGCACACCAAAGTCAGGTATTCAAGAACCTTGCAATGCACAAATTAGTACTGAAATCCAAACATCACCATCATTAAGTGAAACATTACAAAACCTCACATTAGTGCAATCAACACAGCATTCTGAATCATCCCACTGAGTAAACAAAAAGAAAGACTATATACTAAATTAACTAAAAGAAAACTACATTTTGGAGCAGACAAATCTACTGTTCATTGCAAGACAGGTGGTCAACCTTTAGTTCTTGTAAAATTAAAACAAGCTAGAAAACCCAGTGCTCAAGTAAAGTTCCCATTAAAGAGAAGGCGTGCTCAGCAAATACAATGCTGTAGACAAGTATGGCAGGCAGGGGAAGGTCAGCAGCAGAAAATCAGCACTCAACAGTTAAAAGTCCTTAAGAAAACCAGGAGACATGTAATTTGTAGAAAAGCTGGTGTTCAACACAGGACATATGTGACAAAGAAGCTGGCTCTTGCAATGAAAACAACCTTAGGTCTTTCATGGTCTCAACATCGAACACAGAAGAGATTTTTAAGGAAAGTTGGTGTCAATTTTGACAATGAATCTCTTGAAAGAAAAGAAAGGCAAGCCATTTTATCAGAGTATATGACGGCAGATACAATTGATGTAATTGAAAAGGATGACGTGGCACCAGAAAGTGTTGACGGTTTTAAGACAGTCAAGGCACCATTTGTGCATGTCACCAATTTGACTTCATTTGTGATTGACCTCATAACAAAGTACAATGAACATGGTCAACCAAATTGGGATCGTGGCATACCTGATGATGAAATTTGGATGAAACTTGGGGGTGACCATGGTAGTGGTTCCTTCAAACTGGCTGTGCAAGTGTGTAACTCAGACAACCCAAATTCTAAATTAAACACAATTGCATTTGCATGTTGCAAGGCAAAAGATTACTATCAGAACCTTAAAGATATATGCTCTCACTATGTAAGTGATATAAACTGCTTGTCACAAGCAACTTGGAAGGACAAAAAAATTAAAGTGTTCCTGTATGGGGACTATGCTTTCCTTTCTAATATGTTTGGCCTTTCAGGGGCACGGGGAAACCATTTCTGCTTATGGTTTACTCAGTCAGCAGCGGACAGACAAATCCCACTCAAATGAGAAGCACCTTTCAGAACACTCCATTCGCTTAAAAGAAACTACAAAAAGTTTGAAAAAGAAGCAAAGAGTGTCAAAAGCAAAGCTGCCCAGTATAACAATGTTATACATGAGCCAATCTGGGACATAGAGCTTCCAAATGTTTGTCCACCCTATCTCCATATTTTGCTTGGCATTGTCAAAAAGCGCCAGGGAAAAACTCAAAACAGTACTAATTAAGCTTGAGACAGAAATTGATGAAAAACGACAGACTGAGCCAAAGTTAAATGTTCGATCGGGGCCTGTCAGTGGAAATATTGAACAAGTTTTGAAGAAACACAAGATCATTCAACAAGCATACCACAGTCGATCTTTTGTTGGAAATCACTGTGCCAAGTATATCAAACCAGAGATAATTTCAGAACTTTGTAGCAGTATGAAGGGTAAAGTCAAAAGCATCTCAAGGAATCCAAACACTCATAAAGAAGCAGCAAAAATTTCCTACCAAATAGAATATAATGATGGTCTACCCATTAACCCTGACTTCATGTTCTGTATATTATACTGGATAAGTCACTTAAAAGGCTGAATTTTCATGTGTTAAAACAGGAAAAAATAGTAAAACAGTAACATTGGATAAGAATGAATGCGTTGGATACAACTTTAAATATAAAGTATAGTGAGTATTTTCATGGTTGCTTCTATATGACTTATTGAAACTGTGTGAACTTTTTGTTTAATTCTCAGTTAAATAAGGCCTATCTAGAGAGCATTTTTCACTTAGTTTATCAAAAGTGCATCAGATTGTACCATTTTAAAATGCATATACAAGATCTGCCAATTCCTTTGAGATAAAATTTACAATGCTGAAAACTGCAGTCTTTCAATTTTCATATGTACTATTTGTTGTCCCTTAAATAAGTTAAGAGCCTGAATAAATAACTTTTATAATTACCTCAAATGTACATTTTGTTCACAATGACTCAACACTTTATAGAGTTTGTAGGAAAAATGGAATGTTCAATAAAAAGCAATTATATGCCAAACAAAATCTTTTAAAATTTTGATCATCATGTAGGGCAGTTGCTATTCTTTTTATACATGTAAATATTTTTTTGTTTATAAAGTATAGGACTACAAAAAAAACAGTCGTATAAAACAAAAGAATAGGAAATAAAAATGCCACGGCACAGAGAATGCGTGTGTGTGAAACACAGCCAGTAAACACTGGGGAGGGGAATTACCTCATCTGTCAATCAAGTTAATGGCTTTTCTGCATACAAACTAAAGATCCTGTTTCAAACAGTTGTGCCCAGCCTTTTTGGTCTGGGGTTAAAAAGTGCTATATAAAAATCATGTTTGATGTGTTATGTTATGTAAAACAGTTTACAATAAATGAAAAAAATCATTTACCAACAAGACTGTAATAAAATATAGATATTAAATCATATTGTGATACAAAAAGTAGGTTCACACAAAAGTAGGTGAATAACAAATCTAAGAAATACTCAATAGTTTTCAAGTTACAACCGATTTACTCAACAGTGAGAGCCTGAAAATAGCTATTGCTCAGCTATGCAATGAGCTATAGGTCTACAATTTCACTATATTATAGCTGACCAATAAGTATGTGAATAACAGATTTTAACAGAATACTCTAAATGCAATAGTTTTCAAGTTACAACATATTTAATCAACAGAATCTGAAAGTAGCTCTTGCTCAGCTATGCAATGACAAACAGGTCTACAATTTCACTATGTTATAGCATACCCATAAGTATGTGAACAACATATTTAAACAGAATACTCTAAATACAATTGTTTTCAAGTTACAATGTATGAAATTCAACTGTGAGAACCTGAAACTAGCTGTTGCTCAGCTTTGCCATGACCTACAGGTCTGCAATGCAGACCTACAGGTTTACAATGCTATAGCTGACCCAAAAGTAGATGGACAACATATTTATAGAAAATACTTTAACTGCAATAGTTTTCAAGTTACAACTGATTTACTCAATAGACAAAACCTCAAAGTAGCTATTGCTCAGCTATGCAATGAGTATCAGGTCTGCAATTTTACTATGGTATAGCTGATTAAAAAGTACATTAACAACATATTAAAACAAATTTCCCTAAATGCAATAGTTTTCAAGTTACAAACAATTTACTCAACAGTGATAACCTCAAAATAGCCATTACTAAGCTATACAATGAGCTACAGGTCTGTAGAGGCCAATTTTACTATGTTATAGCTGATCCAAAAGTAGCTGAATAAAAAATGAATACAAAAAACTCTAAATGCAATGATTAAAGTTTTCAAGTTGTAACTGATTTACTCAACAGTGAGAACCAGAAAGTATCTACTACTCGCCTATGCCATGACTCACTGGTCTGCAATTTCACTATTTTATAGCTGACCCTAAAGTAGGTGAACAACATATTTATAGAAAATACTTTAAATGCAATAGTTTTCAAGTTACAACGGATTTAGTTAACAGTGAGAACCTGAAAATAGCTATTACTCAGCTATGCAATGAGCTATACATCTACAATTTTACTATGTTATAGCTACTTCAAAAGTAGATGAATTAGATTTTTAAACAAAATTCTCTAAATGCAATGGTTTTTAAGTTACAACTGATTTACTCAACAGAGAAAACCTCAAAGTAGCTATTGCTCAGCTATGTCATCAGTTACAGGTCTGCAATGTTCCTGTCTTACAGCTGACCCAAAAGTAGGTGAAGAAAATATTTATAGAAAATACTTTTCAACAGTGAGAACCTGATAATAGCTATTACTCAGCTATGCCATGCACAATACGCCTGCAATTTTACTATTTTATAGCTAATTCAAAAGTAGATGAACAACATTTAAAAAAAGTTATCTAAATGCAATAGTTTTCAAGTTACAACTGATTTACTCTAAAGAAAAAACCTCAAAGTAGCTACTATTCAGCTATACAATGAGCTACAGGTCTGCAACTTTACTATGTTATACCTGACCAAAAGTATATGAAATAACATATTCATACAAAATTTTCTAAGTTCAAGTTACAAGTGATATAGTCAACAGTGAGAACCTGAAAGTAACTATTGCTCTGCTATGCAAGAACCCACAGGTATGCAATTTCACTATTTTATAGCTGATCCAAAAGAAGGTGAGCAACTTATTTAAACAAAATACTCTAAATGCAATAGTTTTCAAGTTACAACTGATTTACACAACTATGGGAACCTAAGAATAGCTATTACTCAGCCATGCCATGAGCTACACATCTGCAATTTTACGTTGCAACTTTACTATGTTATAGCTGACCAAAAGTATATGAATAACATATTCATACAAAAAAAGTTCAAGTTACAAGTGATATAGTCAACAGTGAGAACCTGAAAGTAGCTATTGCTCTGCTATGCAATGACCTACAGGTATGCAATTTCACTATCTGCAATTTTAGTGAGCTACAGGTCTGCCTATTTTTGAAGTTACAACTGATTTACTAAACAGGGAGAACCTGAAAATAGCTATTGCTCAACTATGCAATGAGCTACAGGTCTGCAATTTTACTATGTTTTAGATTTTACTACCTATGTTTACTATATTTATACAAAATTCTCTAAATGCAATAGTTTTCGAGTTACACGCAATTTTTCTCATTATGGAAGGTACTGAAAAGTCCGAAAGTAGCCATTACTCACTTAGCTATTGGGACAGACACAAAAACTTGAAAAAGGTTTTTGCTGACAAAAACGAAGTGGCCCTGATGAAAAAGTGTGAAGTAATCTGTAAAAGATGTCAACATATCATCATAAGGAATAGAAAATGTGAACTTTATTGCATTGTGTATGTTACTATATTTAACAAATTAAAGAACGACCACAGCTTGGTAGAAAAGAAAAATTGTAGGTGTGAAATTTACTTCTCGAAAGAATGTATGTCCTACATTCTGTGGGAATGTTCTCAGAGAAGAGATCTCAAGTGTAAGGGTACACTGACCACAGACATTTCTGTTCAAAATATCATTAGTATCAGACTTAAGTATAAAACACTTTAAATGCAGTGGACTAAGATGCTTAAGTTCTATTGTTTAAAATTACGGATTGTGCTTCAACTAAAAACACAAAAAATCCAGTAAACCAAAGTGCTCAAGACTTTTTGTTCAAAAGTTAATGATTTTGCTTCAGAGTTATTGCTTACAAGAAAAAACAAGTTACAGATTAATTTGGTAGGTCATTATACTAAGCGAAAGTTGATGTAAATGTTGTAAATTAATGTAATGTAATAAAAAAAACTAAAATACTAGAGACCTTATCACATTGCACACATATTCTCCTCTTTGTTTGAATGGGGGAAGTGAGACTTACAACACACACACATAATCTCACTTCCCCTATCCCCCATTTTGAGTGAGGGGGGTGGGGAGGGGGCAGATCTGAGGAGAAAAAGACTGCCTCTTCGTCCCTCCCCTCACTGAAATAAAATGCAGGTGAGAAAAAGATTATTTACTGCAGCAGAATGTTTAGGTTTTACAGCGATTACTTCATGATGTAAGAGGCTACAGTTCTGAAATTTTACTATGTTATAACTGACACAAAACTTCATCAAAAACACATTTAACAAAATGCTCTATATGTAATACTTTTCAAGTTATAAGTGATTTAGATGAATACATGAATTTTAATGCATGAAAAATTCATAAAAAAATAATTAAGAAAGATGCAGGCCTGATACTCCCACAAGGGAATCTACTGGTGGTGTAGTACATATATGCAAGATATTTATACCATTTGCTGCTTCAGCTAGACTTGTCATCTGATGGAGACAGATAAAATTCATGTAAAACATCGTAAAGTATTTGGAAAGTAATTGCTGGTTCAGCTAGCCTTGTCACCTGATGCAGACAGATAAAATTCATGTAAAACATCTGAAAGTATTTGGAAAGTTTTTAAGGGGAATCAGTCTTCCCTTCCCCTTTTTTGTTTAAATAATTTTCATATGGTACAAGTAAATATTTGTATGTTTAGTAGGAGATTATGATAGTTTGGGATGTTTGATGACTTCTGTGTGACTATAAGATTACCTTAAAAGGCAGACCAAGGTCTCACTCTGATTAGACTTACTTGAAACAGGGGATTAAGTTTCTTTATAATGAAGACCATATGTAGGGTGTTCAATCCAAACACTCTTATCAAGAAAAGCTTTTGTGATTTTGTACCCCTTTTATTGGAAATTGTGTTGAAGGACATTGTTTTTTTCTTGTGTGACTACAATCCTTCAAACAAAACTTACAAATGATACTCACACAGGGGATTTAGAACAATTTAGTCACTAAATTTCAGACCTCTTTATAGCCACTGTTTCATAGAGTGTAGGACGTAAGCCCCCCCTGACAAAAGCCCCCCCTGGTCTACCTGGGAAGGGCAAAAGCCCCCCCTGACCAAAGCCCCCCCTTTGGTAGGACCAAAGCCCCCCCTTCCAATGAAATAAATATAAACTTTATATCTAAATTCCTTCAATCACATCTTCTTCAGGTAAATATGCTAATCCATCAATCATTCCACAAAACTGTTTGACAGCAGTATTCTCCTTGTAGAGTGTGGAGAGACCAAATACTTGGATTTTCCTCCATGTTCCTTGAGTCAGGTGGTAAAAGCAGCCTTTAATCCCTACAATTGAGCCAAGGACATTGTGTATAGCTTGATGAGATGATGTTTCAAAATCAAGGTGAACATTTTCAGGATCAGCAGTACAGTCATTTTTTTCACAGGCATTCAGTACTGCTTGGAAGAATTCTTCATAATGCATTCTCTTCTTTCCTGGAAGAAGTCCATAGGCACAAGTCACTGGTATTCCTTCAACTAAAGTACGGATCACATACAGCTGCTTGAAGATTCTTGGACAGACAGAAAATGTCCCATCCACAAACCAGTCTGTGGCTTGAGCAAGTGTCTCCAGCCCTCTTGGGGATGCAAACACCAAGACTCTATCAGGAGACTCCTTTCCACTGTCATGCACAAGGAACTCTTGTGGATCACTTCCACCAGTAGTTGTCCAGGGCTCATCCAGTATGAAATCACCAGTACACTTTGGCTCCTCTGGCAGGGCAGCTCTACGTTGCCTTCTTAATGTTCTTCTCACAGACTCAGACTTTCCAACCTCAAGTCTTGTTTCCACCGGCAGTCTGGAAGTTGTTTGTGCCAGCAGTCTGGCTGGGTCATCTCTTGTCTGTTGAGCCATATCTTTCAGAGACTGTCGGACTTTACAAGCTTCAGTATAATCCTGACTAGCTGGATGAGAGTGGACAGAGGTACACTTGATGTCTGTCATCTGCAATAATAAATAAACAATAACCAATTAATTTATACAAGAATATAAAATTCATATAAATACACATTTTAGGTTATAATAAAAAGTACTTTTCAACCACATAAGAATATTTTTGTTACAATATTTGCAAAAAATGTCATTCTTTATAATTTTACAATGTAATCAGCTGATTTTATTACCTCAAGATTTGTTGTGATGGCTCCTTTACATGAGTAGGCCTTCCTCTGAGAACATTCCCATCTAATCCTTGTGGGTTTGGTTGCTTTCTTAGTATAGACATATCCTTCAAACAAGATTTTGACACCACCCTACTGATTCCTAATCAATTCCATTCTGCTCTAATTTGTCATATAATCTATTAGCTAATACTTTTGTAAATGATATAAAATAATGAAAGACCTGCCTTTTATACACAATTGTACCCCTCCTGACATTGTTGAAAGGAATAATAGATATTAGGAAATAATTGTAATTTTGAACGAGATGCAACTAGACAATAGCAAACCAATAAAAAGAATATCACTTAAAGTTTCTTTAATCATTTTCTCAAAGGTCTTTTTAAATGTGCTAATGCCTGTTAACTGTTAATTAGAGGTATCATGAATTACAATTTGACCAGAAATAGTGGGTATTAGGAAATATAAGTAATCAGGAAACAGTTTCAATTATACAATAGCAATCAGTCAAAATAAATATCACTTAAAGGTTCTTTAATCACTTTCTCACAGGTATGGGGTACCATGAATTACAATCTTACCAGATTAAGATGCCTTAACCTTACCTAAAAGAATACACCTATTTAAGATACATCAAAGCTTTTGGCCTTTGTACAAGATGACTTTAAAGGGGGAGTTCATTCACATGTTAAAGAGGGGCAATTACAATTACAAAAATAACAAGATGCACTCAGAGAGAGCAAAACGCTCGACTCTTAGTGACCATTCTCTCAAGTGATATAAAGTATTGTACGGAAGACAATAAAATAAAACCAAACATGTAAATTAATCTTCATAGAAATATCAAGTAGAAAGCTAAAGTCATTAAAAATACATTGAAATGGGACCTCTGAAAAATCATGATTTTTTTTGTATCCAAAATAAGATTCAGATCTTTCTTTTAGTAACTTCTTCCTTCAGTCAGGTCCTACCCAAAAATTTTTAAATAAAGATCTGTTCATTAGTTCTACAGTAATGTAAACACACACACACACACAAAAAAAAGAAACAAAGAGACAAACAATTAGCACACAAAAATATAAACTGCTGGTGGAGGTAAAAATATTGCTTAAAGATCACTTCTTGGTGAAAATCATGCATGGTAATTTTTTGTGATGGACTGTCAAGGTATTGAAAGAAAAAAGAGAAAATAAAACAGAAATAATAATTAATAAAAATAATGAATATATCACCTCCCTCTTTATTATGTTATAAATGTCAATTTCAAGCCATAAAATGAGAAGAAATATTTTTACTTAAAGTCAGCAAGTATCACAAGCTAGGTTTGTGACCTCACAATGACAGTTGCATTGTGACATCACTGTCTGATGACATCATCAGAAAGTAAAATATTGATTTTTGACGTATGTGATGAAGAGAAGCAGTTTCACTGTGAATTCCCTATTAAAAATAAGAAAAACTCTCTTCTGGCTTTAATTTTCAAGCAAATTGCACCAAATTTGGCAGAATCTGTCTGTGCCCCATGAAATACCTTCCCACCAAATTTGACATTGATTGATGTTGTAGTTTTTGAGTTACAAGGGAAAAACGGTGCACAGACAGGGAAGCAGATTTCACTGTAAAAGCCCAATTACAAATAAGAAAAACTCTCTCCTGGCTTTAATTTTCACACAAATTACACCAAATTTTCAAGAATCCGTCTGTACCCCATGAAATATCTGCCCACCAAATTTGAGCTTGATTGGTGTTATAGTTTTTGAGTTATAAGGGCGAAACGGTGCACAGACAGACAGACAGACAGACGGGCGGACAGACAGAAACAAACTGATCACAATAACCCTCTCCTATCGTCGAGCGTTAATGAGGGGGAATATACTTATATATACATATATGTAAATATTGTAATGGTTAAAAAAAAAATTTTTTTTTTGGCATCTAATTTATAAAACTCTCTCAAATGACATGTCTGGAAATCTAGCATTCCTTAGATGAAAAAAAAATTTAAAGTGACAATAGTGTGTAAAAAATAGAAGGGGGGCTTTTGATCATGTACTTGTTTGATCATCATGTAATGATTAAAAACAGTTTTTTTTTGCATCTAACTTATACAAGTTTCTCCAAAGATATTTTTGGAAATCTAGCATTCATTAAATGAAAAAATAAAAGTGCCAATAGCAATAAAAAAATATAAGGGGGGCTTTTGCCCTACCCCTCTGAAAATATAAGGGGGGCTTTTGCCCTACTCCTCTGAAAATGAGGGGGGGGCTTTTGCCCTCCTCCCTCATATTTAAGGGGGGGCTTGTGTCCTACCATTTAAAAAAAGGGGGGCTTTTGTCAGGGGGGCTTTTGTCTGTTCCCCGTTTCATATTGCTTTTTAAATAAAGTCATTTGGCTTTAATTATTTACTGAGTGGGGATATTATATTTTTATTTTCTAGTTAACAATTTCTTTATTGGTTAAGAGGATTATTGGTGTGCAGATGAATAGACTGGAACAGTGTGGGGAAAAAGTATTGTCAGTTTGATTTTTGTAGTCTTATGACGTGTTTGTTATTTTACAAGTAACTGATACTATAATGTTTAAAACGAATGTAGGACAAAAAGAAACCAGACAAAAAGAAACCGGACAGAAAGAAACTAGATAAAAAGAAACCGGACAAAAAGTTTTACTACTAGGACAAAAAGTTTCACTATAAAATCAACTTTAAATTTCAATTAAATTTTCAAGAAATGCTAATTACTTTAAGGCTCCTATAAACACCTTGTGTCAAACTTGCATAATAGCAGTTATTCTTGTAAAGAAAAGACTTCTCTATTTGCTGTCCCTTAGTCAAACATAAAGTGAAAAAGGGATGTGTGCCAATAGCTTCTTCTGTTTGTCAATTAATAATCTTTATTTATTGTTAAATGAGCATTTTGTGTAACTATATTTACCAATAGACCCCCTCACCCTGTATTCTTTGGACAAAAAGGGATAAAGGGAAAGCCACTTCCAATACCACATAACTGTCAATTGCTATTATTGTATCCCCGGCGCGAAGCGGGGATACTATGGATTCATCATCGTCGTCGTCCGCGCCCGCAGAGATTTCTTGTTAGCGACCTACAGTCCACATTTCTTTCCAGATTTCTTTCATATTTGGCAGGTGGCTTGATATGGTGGAGGACTCGCCACCCTATCTTTTTGGTAGGCTTTATGTCTAAATTAGGCCTGTGGTAGACAAAATGTCTAAAATGTGGAATATTGCTTGTTAGCGACCTATGGTGAAGTTTCAGACCCATAGCTAATTACTCACCTACTCAAAATGAGTAAATGCGAATTATCTCTAAAAGTATTGCAGATAGCCAATTCTTCAAACTATTGCATTTACAGTATTTTGTTCCAATATGTTGTTCAGCTACTTTCTCCACAGCTACAACATGGTCAGTAGTTTGGAAGTGTATTTCCATAGCTAAGTGAGTAATAGCTACTTTGTCAATTTTTAATGATAACCATAATGAGTAAATGACTTATATCTTCAAAAGTATTGCAGCTACGCAATTTCTCTCAAATATGTTGTTCATCTATTTTTTTGTGAACTGTAACATATTGAAGTTTCACAACTGTTGCTCAATGTACAAGTGAGTAATGGCTACTTTATTGTTACTTTTAGTGAAAATGTAAAAAATCACAAATATCTCGCAAACCGTAAGACATAGAGCTATTTCGAGGGAATTTTTGACCCACAGGGTGGTACAAGAGTAACCTATGCTAAGGGGATTGGTGAACTTTGGCCTACTTTTGAGTGAGTAATAGCACTTTTACCTAATATAATTATATGGCTTATAACTCTCAAGCTATTGCATTTAGAGTATTTTGTTCCAATATGTGGTTCACCTACATTCTCCACAGATACAACATGGTCAGTAGTTTGGAAGTGTACCTCCATAGCTAAGTGAGTAATAGCTACTTTGTCAATTTTTAATGATAAACATAATGAGTAAATGGCTTATATCTTCAAAAGTATTGTAGCTACACAATTTCTCTCAAATATGTTGTTCATCTACTTTTTTTTGTGAACTGTAACATATTGAAGTTTCACAACTGTTGCTCAATGTACAAGTGAGTAATGGTTAATTGTATCCCCGGCGCAAAGCAAGGATACTATGGATTCATCATCGTCGGCGTCTGCGCCCGAGATTTCTTGTTAGCAACCTACAGTCCACATTTCTTTCCAGATTTCTTTCATATTTCGCAGGTGGCTTGATATGGTAGAGGACTCGCCACCCTATCTTTTTGGTAGGGTTTATGTCTAAATTAGGCCTGTGGTAGACAAAAATGTCTAAAATGTGGAATATTGCTTGGTAGCGACCTACAGCCCACATTTCTTTCCAGATTTCTTTCATACTTGGCAGGTGGCTTGGTATGCTAGAGGACTGGTATCTTTTTGGTAGGGTTTATGTCTAAATTAGGCCTGTGATAGACAAAAATGTCTAAAATGTGGAATATTGCTTGTTAGCGACCTACAGTCCGCATTTCTTTCCACATTTCTTTCATATTTGGCAGGTGGCTTATCTCTTAAAAGTATTGCAGATAGCCAATTTTTCTCAAATACCTCATTCACCTACTTTTGGAAGAGCTTTCACATAGTGAAGTTTCACACCCATAGCTAATTACTCATCTACTCAAAATGAGTAAATGCGAATTATCTCTAAAAGTATTGCAGATAGCCAATTTTTCTCAAATAACTCATTCACCTACTTTTGGGAGAGCTTTCACTTGTTGAATTTTCAGACCCGTAGCTAATTATTTACCTACTCAAAATGAGTAAATGCTAATTATCTGTAAAAGTATTGCGAATACCCAATTTCTATCAAATAACTCATTCATCTACTTTTGGGAGAGCTTTCACATGGTGAAGTTCCAGACCCGTAAGTAATTACTCACCTACTCAAAATGAGTAAATGCGAATTATCTCTAAAAGTATTGCAAATAGCCAATTTTTCTCAAATAACTCATTCACCTACATTTTGGAGAGCTTTCAATTAGTGAATTTTCAGATCCGTAGCTAATTACTTGCCTACTCAAAATGAGTAAATGCCTATTATCACTAAAAGTATTGCAGATAGCCAGTATTTCTCAAATAACTTATTCACCTACATTTTGGAGAGCTTTCACATGCATAAGTTTTTTATGAATTTTTTAAATAATTTTTAATGCATTAAAATTAATGAAATCATGCACTAAATCAATTATAACTTGAAAAGTATTGCATTTAGAGCACTTTGTTAAAATATGTTATTCAGCTACTTTTTCCATAGCTACAACATGGTGAGTAAATTGGGTGTATATTTCAATAGCTAAGTGAGTAATAGCTACTTTTGGACTTTTCACTAACTTCCATCAAGAGTAAAATCACTTGTAACTTGAAAACTATTGCATTCAGAGAATTTTGTGCTGAAAAGGTTATTCGTCTACTTTTGGGTCAGCTATAACATAATAAAATTTCAGACCTGTAGCTCATGGCATAGCTGAGTAATAGCTACTTTTACGTTATCACTGTTGAGTAAATCACTTCTAACTTGAAAACTGTTGCATTTACATTATTTAGTTTCAATATGTTATTCACCTATTTTAAGGCAGCTATAACATAGTAAAACTCCAGACCTGTGGCTCATTGCATAGCTGAGTAATAGCTACTTTGAAGTTCTTACTCAACACTAAATCATTTATAACTTGAAAAGTATTGCATTTAGAGCATTTTGTTAAAATATGTTATTCAGCTCCTTTTTCCATAGCTACAACATGGTGAGTAACTTGGGTGTCTATCTCAATAGCTAAGTAAGTAATAGCTACTTCTGGACTTTTCACTAACTTTCATCATGAGTAAAATCACTTGTAACTTGAAAACTATTGCATTTAGAGAATTTTGTGCAAATATGTTATTCACCTACTTTTGGGTCAGGTATAACATAGTAAAATTTCAGACCTCTAGCTCATGGCATAGCTGAGTAATAGCTACTTTTGCCTTTGCCGGTGGATAGATTTTGCATCTGGCCACAGATGCGTCCTTGGTCTAGTTGATAACTGGCATCCAATTCATACAATCTCAATTCAGGTAAGCAGCCTTTATTCTATTCAAATTAATCCATTGCATTATTTTAATCATCCTATGATCTTTTATGTACCTGAGTTGAGTTGTGACTTTAATCTTCCTTTGAAGTAGGTTTACTGAGTAGAAATGAAAGGAATAGCTACCTACTCAGGACAATTTAAGTTGTATATAAAAGGCTTAAGTTTTTCTTCTTTTTATGTTGTTAAAAGAAACTTTTTTAAAATAAAAACTTTTTGGCCTACTAGTAAAACTTTTTGTCCGGTTTCTTTTAGTGTGGTTTCTTTTTGTCCAGTTTCTTTTTGTCCGGTTTCTTTTTCTCCGTCACTTGTTTAAAACAAATCTCCTATTTCTCTACTGCTGCTGTGTATCTGTTTTAAACAATGATATTTTTGTGCTTTTGTATGAACAATACATTAAAGCTTGGTTTAAAGTTTTGGTAAAGGCCTGTTTTTGGCTTAAAGATAAAGTATGCATTCTTTTGGTAAGTGAAATTTATGTTTTGGTATTTTGTTATAATGTGGCCAATGTAGAGAATAATATGTTGCTGATGCTTATAATTGTATGAATGGTAAATTAATTCTAAAGAAACCTTCCTGGGAGTAAGCCTAATTAATGTGTCAAGTTTAACTGATGTTAGTTGAACAGTAAGTCAGTTGAGGGCTGAAAACCCATTTTTTACTGTAAGATGGCCATAGGTGGACTTCAAGGTGGGCAGAAAATAAGAATGTCCCTTTTGGCATCCTTTATAAGTGTGCAAATTTAAGCGACATCAGTTGATCAATAAGATAGTTGGAGGCTGAAAACCCCCTTCTGTTACTGTCAGGTGGTCATAACTTCATTCATATTGGGGCATTAAGTTAAGCATAACATAACAGGGTCCCTTTTGCCATCCTTTAT
Organism: Sabellastarte sp. h YS-2021; assembly: GCA_964017235.1. Lineage (NCBI taxonomy): Eukaryota > Metazoa > Annelida > Polychaeta > Sabellida > Sabellidae > Sabellastarte > Sabellastarte sp. h YS-2021. Next base: position 149,387,054 of record OZ024928.1, read on the forward strand.
AGGTGTGCAAAGTTTAACTGAGGTCAGTTGAATAATAAGATAGTTGGAGGCTGAAAATCCCCTTATTTCACTTTAAGGTGGTTAGAACTCCATTCACATTGAAAGTTTAAGGTGACCATTAGTATTATTTTTATCTATTTTAATACCAGTGATAATTTAGATATAAAAAATGGAAAAAGAAAGGAGCCAGAGGATTTTATTCCAATTTGATGACTTTAAGCAGGCCATAGGTCCATTAACATTTGGAGTTTAAGGTCACCATAAAGTCAGGATATTCCTTTGGCAAATCTTAATATATTTGCCAAGTTTGGTTGAAGAAGTGAAAAACTAAGTGAACTAGAGGGCTAAAACCCCCTTTTTTGACATTAAGGTGACCTTAAGATTGCAGATACAGGGTTAAAACTTCGGCATGTGAAAGATTATCAAAAAGTAGCTGAATAAGTTATTCCAACAAAACACCGAAATCCTGACCATTTTTGAGATACAGACCAAGTAACCATTTTTAAAAAATTTACCAAAATAAGACGCCTCCCATTTAGGCATCTATGGTCCGATTGATCAGAAAATCCTTTCCGACCTTCGAAATTTGGTCTAGAATGTACCTGATAAATTTTATAGCACTGGTGTGTGTTTTTTCCGAAACGTGATGATGGGGTGTTTATGAAAAATGCTTAAGGTTACCTTAAGTAAAGCTTATGGTCTCCGCAAAGTATTCCACAGATTTTTCCCACCCCGATAGTTTTAAAGAAAGATAAGAAGGAAAGAAAAATTTGAAAGCCCAAGAAGTTATTCAAGGGAGACCATAATCCTGCGGCGGTAAAGGTGGCTACAACTCCATTCACATTGAGAGTTTATGGTGACCATAAGTATTATTTTTATCTATTTTAATACCAGTGATAATTTAGATATAAACTAGACCTAGCGCATCGGACAACTGATGCAAATTGTATCCACCCTAAAGACAATGCACCAAAACCTCTAGGACCAATAATAAGTGAGTTATAAGCACTTTTAAGTTTGGCTGTCCTCATTTGACCTTCAAGGAGGGGCCCAAGGTCAAATCCGACCACACCAGAAGATTCCCAGAACATGATTTCCTATATGTTGGTTTACTATCCCAAACATCTAGGACCAATAATAAGTGAGTTATAAGCACTTTTAAGTTTGGCTGTCCTCATTTGACCTTGAAGGAGGGGCCCAAGGTCAAATCCGACCATGCCAGAAGATTCCCAGCCCATGATTTCCTATAGGTTGGTTTACCATCCCAAACCTCTAGGACCAATAATAAGCGAGTTATAGGCACTTTTAAGTTTGGCTGTCCTCATTTGACCTTCAAGGAGGGGCCCAAGATCAAATCCGACCATGACAGAACATTCCCCGCCCATGATTTCCTTATGTTGGTTTACTATCGCAAACCTCTAGGAAGAATAATAAGCGAGTTATAAGCACTTTTAAGTTTGGTTGTCCTCGTTGGACCTTGAATGAGGGGCCCAAGGTCAAATCCGACCACACCAGAAGAATCCCAGCCCATGATTTCCTATAGGTTGGTTTACCATCCCAAACCTCTAGGACCAATAATAAGCGAGTTATAGGCACTTTAACCTTTGGCTATCCTCGTTTGACCTTGAAGGAGGGGCCCAAGGTCAAATCCGACCACGCCAGAAGATTCCCAGCCCATGATTTCCTATATGTTGGTTTACCATCCCAAACCTCTACGACCAATAATAAGCGAGTTATAAGCACTTTTAGGTTTGGCTGTAATCATTTGACCTTGAAGGAGGGGCCCAAGGTCAAATCTGACCACACCAGAAGATTCCCAGCCCATGATTTCCTATAGGTTGGTTTACCATCCCAAACCTCTAGGACCAATAATAAGCGAGTTATAGGCACTTTAACCTTTGGTTATCCTCGTTTGACCTTGAAGGAGGGGCCCAAGGTCAAATCCGACCACACCAGAAGATTCCCAGTGCATGATTTCCTATAGGTTGGTTTACCATCCCAAACATCTAGGACCAATAATAAGCGAGTTATAAGCACTTTTAAGTTTGGCTGTCCTCATTTGACCTTCAAGGAGGGGCCCAAGGTCAAATCCGACCACGCCAGAAGATTCCCAGCCCATGATTTCCTATAGGTTGGTTTACCATCCCAAACCTCTAGGACCAATAATAAGCGAGTTATAGGCACTTTTACCTTTGGCTATCCTCGTTTGACCTTGAAGGAGGGGCCCAAGGTCAAATCCGACCACACCAGAAGATTCCCAGCGCATGATTTCCTATATGCTGGTTTACCATCCCAAACCTCTAGGACCAATAATAAACGAGTTATAAGCACTTTAATGTTTGGCTGTCCTCGTTTGACCTTGAATGAGGGGCCCAAGGTCAAATCCGACCTCACCAGAAGATTCCCAGCCAATGATTTTCTATATGTTGGTTTACCATCCCAAACCTCTAGGACCAATAATAAGAGAGTTAACTTATAGGCACTTTTACCTTTGGCTATCCTCGTTTGACCTTGAAGGAGGGGCCCAAGGTCAAATCCGACCACACCAGAAGATTCCCAGCCAATGATTTCCTATATGCTGGTTTACCATCCCAAACCTCTAGGACCAATAATAAGCGAGTTATAAGCACTTTTAAGTTTGGCTATCCTCGTTTGACCTTGAAGGAGGGGCCCAAGGTCAAATCCAACCACGCCAGAAGATTCCCAGCCCATGATTTCCTATATGTTGGTTTACCATCCCAAACCTCTAGGATCAATAATAAGGGAGATATAAGCACTTTTCATGACTGACAAAAAACACCTGTGGCGGCCATCTTGTTTCTCAAAATGAGGCCAAAAATATTCCCAGACAACATTTTATGGTTATTAATATATACTGCAAACTTAAGAAAGCTAGCTATAATATTTTTTTTCATCAGAGCAGTAATGGTGAAATCTCTCTCTACACACTGCGGCTATCCAGTGGATACAATGATTTACTCAACAGTGAGAACCTGAAAGTAGCTATTGCTCAGCTATGCCATGACATAGAGGTCTGCAATTTCACTATGTTATAGCTGACCAAAAATTCTGTGAATAACATATTTAACAAATTACTCTAAATGTAATAGTTTTCAAGTTACAACTGATTTACTCAACAGTGAGAACCTCAAAGGAACTATTACTCAGCTATGCAATGAGCTACATGTCTGAAATTTTACTATATTATAGCTAACCCAAAAGTAGGTGAACAACATATTTAAGCAAACTACTGTAAATGCAATAGTTTTCAAGCTACAACTGATTTACTCAATAGTGAGAACCTGAAAATAGCTATTGCTCCGCTATGCCATGAGCTATAGGTCTGTAATTTCACTATGTTATAGCTGACCCAAAAGTAGGTGAACAATATATTTTAACAAAATACTCCAAATACAATATTTTTCAAGTTATAGCTGATTTACTCAACAGTCAGTACCTGAGAATAGCTATTGCTCAGTTGTGCCATGAGCTATAGGTCTATAATTTCACTATGTTATAGCTGACCCAAAAGTAGCTGAATAACATATTTGCACAAATTTCTGTAAATGCAATAGTTTTCCAATTATAACTGATTTACTCAACAGTGAGAACTTCAAAGTAGCTATTACTCAGCTATGAAATGAGCCACAGGTCTGAAACTTCACTATGTTATAGCTGACCCCAAAATAGGTGAATAACATATTGAAACAAAATACTCTAAATGCAATAGTTTTCAAGTTATAAGTGATTTACTCAACAGTGATAACCTAAAAGTAGCTATTACTCAGCTATGCCATGAGCTACAGGTCTGAAATTTTACTATGTTATAGCTGGCCCAAAAGTAGCTGAATAACATATTTATACGAAATTCTCTAAATGCAATAGTTTTTAAGTTACAAGAGATTTTACTCATGATGGAAGTTACTGAAAAGCCCAAAAGTAGCTATTACTCACTTAGCTATTGAGACAGACACCCAACTTACTCACCATATTGTAGCTATGAAAAAAGTAGCTGAATAACATATTTTAACAAAATGCTCTAAATGCAACACTTTTCAAGTTATAAGTGATTTACTCAACAGTGATAACCTAAAAGTAGCTATTACTCAGCTATGCCATGAGCTACAGGTCTGAAATTTTACTATGTTATAGCTGACCCAAAAGTAGCTGAATAACATATTTATACGAAATTCTCTAAATGCAATAGTTTTCAAGTTATAAGCGATTTACTCAACAGTGATAACCTAAAAGTAGCTATTACTCAGCTATGCCATGAGCTACAGGTCTGAAATTTCACTATGTTATAGCTGGCCCAAAAGTAGCTGAATAACATATTTATACGAAATTCTCTAAATGCAATAGTTTTTAAGTTACAAGTGATTTTACTCATAATGGAAGTTACTGAAAAGCCCAAAAGTAGCTATTACTCACTTAGCTATTGAGACAGACACCCAACTTACTCACCATATTGTAGCTATGAAAAAAGTAGCTGAACAACATATTTTCACAAAATGCTGTAAATGCAACACTTTTGAAGTTATAAGTGATTTAGTGCATGATTTCATGAATTTTAATGCATTAAAAATTATTAAAAAAATTTATTAAAAAAAAAGTAAGACAGATCCAGGTCTCATACGCACAAAAGAGAATCTACCTCTGGCCTAGTACATATATGCAAGATATGAGAGAAATCCCTGCAATAGTCACTGAGAAAATTGTGATAAAAAGTTGAAATTTTCACACTTTTGGTGGGGGTACCCCCCTTGTAATGTCTCTAGCAAACAGACGAACAGACAGATTTGCATGCCTTGAACAATTTTTCATCCTCGATAGATAAGGTATCTTTTAAAAAAAACAGCATGTCTCTAGGCCTTGTAGTTTTGGAGAAGAAGTTGTTCACGCGGACGCGGACGCCCACACCGCAGAGTGATGACATAATGTCAGCTGACTGACAAGTCAGCTGACATAAAAACAGCATGTCTCTGGGCCTTGTAGTTATGGAGAAGTTGTTCACACCGACACGTACGGAATTATTTCATGAACTTCTGAGATAATTATTTTCTAATTACATACCATCTTCATGAAGGACTGAACTTTTACCTTAAAATAACATTAACTGGAAATGCTTAAAATTGTAGCCTTCACATGAGGGGATTAGTGGTTGGAAATGCTTAAAATTGTAACCTTCAAGTGAGGGGATCAGTGGCTCCTTTTGTTGAGCCACTGAGTTCACTAGAACAACGGTAAATGCACCTCACACAAAAGTTTCATTTTTCATCAGGGATATTCATAACAGAAAAGTGTTGTCTAACATTAGGCTGAAAATTTCCTGTCTTGAATCTTCCAAATAATCTGTTACTGAATGTTTGCTTTTGAGCTTATGTATTTTTACACATATCCACAATAATGGTGCTGTTTTTTATATTAGCAGCACAATGGATTGCTTTTGGACTTATTGATGTTAATTGCAATATCACTTTGACAGATCAATCAGTCTTAGACAGAATGTTTCTTCATTAGCTAAATATCTTCAAAAAAGCATATAAATTGTAAAAATTTTATTGTAATTTAACTTTTTGTAAGTTAAATACTTACCTTATCCTCACTATTGCTATGTGTTGGCGAGACCAAACATCCACGACCAACTCGAATATTTTTAAAAGAAATATTCTTGTTAGTACCCTGCGCATGTGTGGACTCCGCATGCGCCACGGCCCTAGTTCCTTTATACTTCATATTTAATTTGGGAGTATGTAAAGTTATACTTATACCCAAATCAAAAATTTATATGTGGGGATAGACAGGCGGGAATCCGAATATAGTGAGGATAAGGTAAGTAACTTACAAAAAGTTAAATTACAATAAAATTTTTACATTTTATTGCGTAAAATACCCTTACCTTATCCTCACTATTGCTTGATTTCAACCATACAGGTGGTGGGTTTAAATTTTTGACACACCAAGAGTAGGTAGAAACCAATAAGCCAAAGTACCAATATCCATGATAATTGTAGAGGACAAAGTACTAGACCAAACGATACATAAATCATCTTAGTTATCTAAACAAAGTATAACCTATGTAAATTATAACTTGTCAGACAACAATCCCCATCCAAAGTCACAGTACTAATACCAAACCTTCTCGTTAGAAAAGTACTAGACTAAGTGATACCGAAGTCATCTTAGTTAACTAAACAAAAGATAATCTATGTAAGTTATAATTTGTCAGAGACTAATCTTAAATCCAAAGCCCAAGTACTAATACCAAACATTCTTGTGGGAAAAGTACTAGACGAAGTGAATCAAAAATCTTAGTTAACTAGACAAAAGTAACTAAGTAATGACTTGCGAGAAACTAAGTTCCAATCCTTCTGAGGAGTTGTGGGCTATAATGAAGTAGTGGGAGATAAGGTAGCCATTATGACTGTAGCTACTTTACAATTACACAACATGCTGGGCTGAAATCACAACCCAACAAAAGTAGCCCCTTTGTGAATGTATACTCCCAATCTCATAATAAAAGTATACATCCTTGGCAAAAGCCTTTGACAAAGTTTAAAAGTTCAAAGACTGAAACCAAGCACTAGTTTCCAGAAAATGTATCTAATACATTAAGAAGAATCTAAGAAGATATTCTAATGATTCTTAAACTGATAAGATGATCCACAAGATGGTTTATCTGTAATCATCCAAGTTCAGAAAGTTTAAATGGATTCCAATTTCTTAACTTCTGTACATAAATACTTAAAGTCTCCTTCACCACAAAATAAGGCTGAGAAGTATAAAACTGTGAAATAATCTATTGTCAACAGCAAAACAAGAAATATCCCAGTCTGAAGCTTATGATTCCACAATCAGAATCTGTACTTTATAGAGCTTAATCTCTGCTAGGCAGACTCTAAAGCTCAACCCCAGATTTCAATTGCAAAATCATTAAAACATAAAAAGAAAATGTATTTCAGTATGTAAAAATACTGAATAACATGAGAAACAAGTACAAAACATGGAAACCTCTTGCCCAGATTACACATATTAGGCTTAGAATTATGTGGAATCTGATGGAAAAATCTGACTGAACGGACTTTCGAGGATAGTTCCAAGGTATAAGGAGCAGACAACCCATGGGCACCAAAACTCAATTCAATAGGTCTCCCTAAAGAAAAAGATGAGACTTATCTTCACAAATATGCTAGAAATCTGTCTGCCAATGAGAGTTCCAAAGCTAAGTCTGAAATATGGCCAGATACCAGACACAAAAAATAAGAAATTAATGGATCCGGTGAAAAGTCTCAGACTGTAAGCTTGCTTGATGAGATTTTCCAAGGAGTAAGGAGCAGAGAAGGTTTTGTGGAATGATTGTAACACAACCCAACACTAACCATTCCCAGCCATCCACTCCTGCTAGCACTATCATTCCATAAAGTCTTTCAGTGAAGCAATTTGAGGATGATAGCTAAAAAGGAATCACAAATGTCAATATTCCCCAGGAAATATTCAACACTATGTAAACTGCATTGAGATGGGACATACAGAGGTAACTTGCTGTTTACCATGACATAAATGTAAGATCCATCAGAAAATCCTATGCTTTTGGACCATTGTCAACACACTATTTGGTGCTTGAGTAATGTCATGATGGATAAACAGACTTACATTGGCAACATTTCAGCAAAATTGGTATGGAATTGCCCCAGGACATAATTTAAACCTCCACACCAATGACAACACATACAACAGTGACTTATCTGAAACCAGCCACTTTGTTGCTTCATTCCATAACATATATACAATGTAATTATGTAGCTGTCCAAACACCAGACTAGGATACCTGCAAAAAGCATTAGGTAGCCTTATGGATACACCTGCATAACAAAAGATGGTGATTTTATACACACATTTATCCAAGTCAAAAGCCTTTTCATGGTCTCCTAACTAGGAATTTGTATGTCTAAAGATTTAGATACTTCCAATGAGTTCCAAATGCCTTTAAAAGAAGCATATTCAATCGTTCATAGAACTGAATAATGCTAGCAATACACGGAATCCTATGCAAGCTATGGGAATCCTGGAATCAAATGCCAACCTTGCCTGAATGAAAGAAGACAACATTTGAAATTGCATTCTTATGTATGCAAGGAAGACAATATAAAGACATTATTTTGGACAGTCCACCAAGTTAAATGCCTTTCAAAATCTCTAAACAAGGAAATCGAATGTATAGAGATTAAATATACTTCCAATGGGTTCTATCATGTGTAATCTGCCCATTATGACCATTCTAGGATTACAGAATAGGCTCATAAGAATAACTAGCAACATGTTCGTAGATTCTCAATTTCTTAATAGGGTATCCCCTTCTTTACATTAAGGACACAACACCCTTATGTATATTGAACCTGTAAAGCAGCAAGTCGAACTGCTGTGTTGAGGTAATTCTTTTGACAGTTAATGTCCAAACATGACTACCTATTCCCAGTACACCCAGGTAATCTACTGTGATGGACTTGGAATAACCAGAAGCTATATCTTGATGAAAATGAAGAGCTGTAGCAAACTGAAGGGAAGGGACTTACCCCGATATGATCTGCCACAGAAGATTTTTACATCTTGTTAACAGGATATGTAAGTGGCCATCTGATAAGTCTATTACAACTACCAGTCCCCTTCACAAATGGTATTATTGCACACTTCTACCACTCTGAAAGATTGCATGGTGATAAGCTAGTAAAATATCCTTAAAACTTTAACCAGCCCTCATTCCCCTGGCTTTGTAACCAGAAAACACTTCGAAAACCCAGGCTTATACACATTCTTACTGGGGTTATTGCCTTTTATGTAGCATTTGAGGAAAACAAACCCCTATAAATCACTATGCTTGTTTTCCTTGTTCAGGAAATACTTCAACATGTGGATCTACTTGACAATTTGATTATCACAGAACTGTCTGTTAACCCCATTATTGAATGTGCGTAACTCTAGGATGACAAACCTTCTGTCCTCATACCTTAAAAATGGCAGAAAGCTGTATCCAGGAACTGTTACTGCAACTTAAAAGGTCATCCCTGTGATCCTGATAAAGTATAATATATATCTTCTTTTTCCTTTCTAAACAGATTTGAAGACATGGAGGCTACACCTATTCAATCTGTCCATGAGGAAATGGAGAAATGGTCACCCATCCACACACTAACAATGGCCAATGCTGCTTAACTTCTGTGATAATGGGTGAAAGGCTTTTCGATTGGATTATAGACAATTTCATCTTTTGCACAACCATGAGATGACACGAAACTGGAGCCGTACTACTGGATCCCTGTAAGCGTTGATCATTCTGGAAATTGCATTACCACCAGCTAAACAGTAAACAGTGTAGATTCCCTGCTGCCTTCTCACTGAAGATCTTCGACAATGTACGACAACTGAAGATTCGTGAAACCATCTCCAAGAAAATTCTTTTGAGGACAGTAACACAGTTTACTATAAAAACTCAAAAGAGAAAGCAGAACTAGTACTTAAAACCATGGTAAACTAACACAGCATGGTGTAGCATTCATGGCTCTGTAAGGCACTGGTGACAGGCACGGAAACCCAGGCATTAACTGGTGTGGTGTACCATGCATTGCCCTATGTAGATCTGTTTAGAATCACGGCATCGTCTTAGAAGTGGTATTCCTTGTCATCAACAAGCACAGAATCTACCATATACACCTCATGAGAGGAAGTAGAACTGTTACTTGACTGCATGGTAAATAATTTTCACCGCTTTGTACAGAACTCAACCTCCAGTAATGGAAACTGCTTCTCTGTGGATGCATAGCCGTTCCCAGAGCCGATACTGCAATATACTGGTCACTGGTGATGTAATGATGACACGATTCCTCTGTGGGGCCGTTCCCAGAGGTTACAGAGCCGTACTGGTCACTGATGAAATCTATTTCTTCTGTAACTGCCTCAGCCTTTATGGGGGTCGTTCTTATCAACCTCCTGGTCACTATAAATGGCCTTTTCTGCTGTACTAGCCTCAGTGAGGTAGCAGAACTTAACCAAAAACAGTTTTTGAAGCCCTCTCTCTGCATATCTTCTAAACTTGGTTAAAAACAAAATGCAGAGATCTGAAGATGAAGAAATCTCCCAGCACTCATCACAAACGTGATTCTACTGTAGTATCAGCATGTAAAGAGTCATTCTTCGTCATCTCAAGCACAGAAACCTGACTATATTTACCTCAGAAGAAAAAGCAGATCTGTTACTTGAATGTCTGGTAGAAATTCCTTCGCTGTGAACCCTGCATACCAACTAGAGTTAAAATAAAATGTTGGGAAAGATGAAGACAGGAAGGAATAAAAGCAATTCTTCAGATGAATCCATCTAATGTAAGTGAAAATCCGTCATTTCTGCGAAAGCCATTTTGAAATAAACAAAATGACAAATGGTTTCTAGACGATGTTTACTCTCCGACGACCAAATAAAATTTGAAGTATAAAGGAACTACGGCCGCGGCGCATGCGCAGTCCACACATGCACAGGGTACTAACAAGAATATTTCTTTTAAAAATATTCGAGTTGTCGTGGATGTTTGCTCTCGCCAACACATAGTAATAGTGAGGATAAGGTAAGGCTATTTTACGCAATAAAAATAAGTATTATCTAGTAAGTCAACAAGCACAAATAGTTTTAACCTATTCTTTAAAGTACTTATTAAAAGCCTAAATTAATTGAGTTCACTCATACATCACATTAATACTAATAAAATAATTCGAAAATTAGGGAGAGGAAAATCTTTTGAAAATTGGCAACAGCAGATTGCTGAGATACCCTGTGGGTCGAAAATTTTGACGAAATCACTCTATCTCGCACGGTTAAGGAGATAGAAGCAAATTTGTGTTTTTGCATTTTGGGCAAAAATTTGAATATACAAAATGGCCGCCATCCGATACCCGGATACAAGTACCACTGCTTCAGAATGTGAAACATCACTAAACTAGATTGGGCCAACTCGGCGCCAACATATCCCCAGACAGGTCATCACTCATGCCACAGGTTTTGATCGGGAATTTTTTATGTAAGCCATTTGTTGTATGCCATAAATCTTGGGAAAAGTTATATGAACTTCAGCACATCAATCCTTCTACTAAATTTATATCTTCCCAAGGAAGATGGTGTATCCCCAGACGCCGAATACATAACTCAAATTATATTTTCAATCTTCCTGCAATGATAACTCTGAACCTATTTTCAAAGTATTTAAATGATTGATGATTGAATGTCTATTCCAAATTAATAATCCCAAAAGAGCATATCTGTTTCTATATTTGTTGACAAATAAAATATTATTTCTAACTCAACTCATCATACTTTTCAATCTTCCTGCAAAGGGTGACTCTGAACCTATTTTCAAAGTATTTAAATGATTCATAATCCCAAAAGCGCATATCTGTTTCTATATTTGTTGACAAATAAAATATTATTTAAAAATTATATATTATTTATATTATTATTTTATTATATTATTTTTAGAATTTGCATTGTTTTTCAGTTATTCATTTCCTCAATTCCTATATATGTGGTCCATATATATGCAACCTAAATATGTGACACAATCTCAGTTCTGACTCCCCTTTGTCTTATTAGATAATGAAGCAATTTTTACTACATAAGGGTATAATTTCATTAATATTGGACTTATAGCTCACCAGAAAATAACAGTGTCCATTTTGCCTACTTGAATATGTTTAACCAGTTTCATTTTAAAAAGTTAAAAACTCAGCAAGCAGAGAGATAACACACAAAAATAAGTACTTAAAAGCCTAAGATAGCCATAACATTATTAATAAAAATTTAAATAGACAGGCACTTCCTTTGAAAAATTCAAAGATTTCAGCTCTATGACCCACATAGTTTGACAGTTACAGGGCTTTAAAGTGGTATAATATCCATAAACTGGGTCTCTGTGGGCATTTTACAATTGTTAAAGAGACCTTAGCAATTAAACTACAGAGCTGAAACTTTTTGGGGGACAAACATAACAAAAAAAATTATATATAATACAGTTTAAGACCTGTCACACTAAGCATTTCCAAATAACAGGGTAAAATACGGAAAAAAATGTCAAAAAAGGTCACTTGGGTGAGTGTTTATGGCCCTCATACACAGGTTAAATGTCTACTAAAAGCCTTGATTTTCGGCACATGTAGAAAGGACATAATAATGCATTCCCAGATGGGATTTCAGCTCCATCAATCACATAGTTTAACAGTCACAGGGCTTAAAGGTGGCAAAAAGTCCAAATATTGGGTCTCTGTGGGCCTTTTAGAGATCTCGATGTGGCCTTCAAATTAAAGCTTCAGATTTATAATCTGTCACATACTAAGATTATACATAGAATATATATCTAATAAAGTTTGAAACTTCTCAGACTTACCATTTCCAAGTTACAGAGGAAAATATGTGAAAAATGTCTTAAAAGGGTCACTCGGGTGGGTGTTTATGGTCCTCATACACAGTTTAAATGTCTACTTGAAGCCATGATTTTTGGCACATGTAAAAAGAACATAATAATGTATTCCCAGATGAGATTTCAGCCCTATCAGTCACATAGTTTAACAGTCACAGGGCTTAAAGGTGGCAAAAAGTCCAAATACTGGGTCTTTGGGAGTCCGTCAGAGACCTCAATGTGGCCTTCAAATTAAAGCTTCAGACTTAAAATTTGTCACATACTAAGATTACACATAGAATATGTATCTAATACAGTTTGAAACTTCTCAGACTTACCATTTCCAAGTTACAGAGCAAAATATGTGAAAAATGTCTAAAAAGGGTCACTCGGGTGGGGATTTATGGTCCTCATACATGGGTTAAATGTCTATTAAAGGCCTAAATTTTGGAGTACATACAAGAAAAACATATTGATATATTCTCAGATGATATTTCACTTAGATGAGAGACATTGTTTGAAAGCTACAGTGCTTGAAGGTGGCAAGAAGTCCATAAATTGGGTCTCTGTGGGCAATTTTGAGACCTCAAGTCGGCCTAACAGGTAAACCTACAGCCTTTAAATTTTTCACAGACAAGGATTACATATAAGAGTTACACCTAGAGCAGTTTGAGACTCATCAGAATTACCACTTCCAAATTATAGGGCAAAATATGTTAAAAATCTAGGAAAAAAGTCCTAAGTGGGGTCTTTATGGGCCCCAAACACAATTTTCTCCTCAACTTAAAGTCTTGATTTTCGGCACATGTACTAAGAATATATTAATGTGTTCTCAGGTAAAATTTAAGCCAGATACGCCTCATAGTTTGTGACCTAGAGGGCTCTAAGTGGTCAAAAGTGCAATTTCTGACCTTAAGGTGGCCATAAGTTCTTTATTATTTGGAGTTTAAGGTCACCTTACAATAGGGATCTTCTTTTGGGCATCCTTAACATGTGTACCAAGTTTTAAAAAAAAATATTAATTGGTTTTTGAGTTATCGCGTCCACAAGGAAATTTCTACGGCGGCGGCGGCGGCGCGACGGACCTGAATCCAATATATCCCCGACTTTCGTCTGGGGATATAATAATAGGCCAGGACAAATTGGCAGAGAAAACATCAGCAGAGTGCTCATGAATGCCCAATCAAGTAAAAATAAGGATATTATACTTGTAGAATGTTTATGTTTTCAACATTATTTTGTCATCAATAATAGCTTATATAAAGATTCCATATACAGCTTTTTGGGTAAGTCATTATTATCTTTATTGGGAATAATATACAAAGCAGACTGCAAAATATCATTTTCCACTATCAGGAGTTGGCTTTAAGACCTTGACAATTTAGATTCTTCATTTGAACTGGTCAATTCAAACAAGCCAATCTTAATTGCTTGAAGTTATAGCTTTTAATTCACTAATATGCTTGTTTGTTAAAGGTTTTAATACTAATAAATAAGCATGGTGCAAGGGCTAGATTTATATTGGTGTAAAAAGTTATTGTATGACAAGTAATAAGCATGGTGCATGGGCTAGATTTATATTGGTGTAAAAAGTTATTGTATGATAAGTTATATATAATTTGTAATATTCAAAGTTGTTGTTTTTTTTTGTTTTTTGCAAGACAAGTCAGATATTACCACTGGGTTATATCTCTGTGTTCTGTTCATGAATCTCTTGACATTCTCACAGTGGTCAATAACTAACAACTATAGATACACCAAAGATAAGAAGAAGTAAATTTGATAAATTTCATCTGGCAATACACAAATATTTTAAGTCACATTAAATGCCAAGTTGACATCCTTGTCACTTCAGTATAGAAAACTGCTGAATCTTCTGAGGTAAATTCTTTTTTGGCTGCCTCATTCCAAACCTCCACTCCAGTGAAGGAAACGTTTCAGCCTGAGTTGCTGCTATATCTGAGTTATCCAAAAATATTGCTGGGAACAGCATTAATCAAAAACAATTTTCTTGTGGTGAATGTTCATAGAAATCTGCATACAAGTGCAACTTAAAGAGGCTCATGGTTATGGTTCACATAGAAAATGATAGTCTCTGTTGCAAGAAGTATGGCCCACTGTTTGATGATGCAGAAGAGAGAGACGCCTGGATCCAAAATAAGCACACAGGAAGATTAATTGGTGAGCAATGTGGTAGATCATTTGTTTCCGGTAAAGGTCTTTCAGTCCACAAGACAACTGCAGACCAACAAGGGGAACCAAAATATGTATAACTAATGTGTAAGCAAGGCGTTTTGGAGAAACACCATTTTCAGGGACACATATATGCTCACAGCAATCGGACTCCATTCAAATGTATCCTCCAATCAGAAAGCTTTCAGTTATAACAGTAGTCTGACTAACTTTGCAAAGACATGCACACTGAAATGTGACATATGTTCCAGTGATAAATTCTGTGCCTTCCTTCTATCTATGTCTGCTAATTAGAACAAGATTTTCCCATTCTTTGACGAGTAATTTCTACATAAAACCACATCTGTTGTTGGTCTCATCATCATAATCTCACAATCCAGGCACTCGAATTAACCTCCCTCTCTTCCACGATTATATTAAGAACCATCTTATTGAATAGTTCTATGTATTTCCTTTCATTATAATAAATTCCAAAAAATTAAACTTTTCCCCTACTTTTAGCTTATATAAAAAATTCATTCACTTTAGTAGCTGACTCATCAGAATATTACTTATCTGTGGCTCATTATAATATTATTCTGAATTTATGTCATACCGTAGTTATGTCATTACAAATTTATCACTGGATCATCAAACATTTACTCAAAGTTAATTATCTATCAAGTTTATCTTGAAACATCTATCAGGTTGTCAGTAATCTTCACTGTAAAATAATATTGGGTAAAAAATATAGATTTATAATCATTCAAAAAAGTATACAAACAAGATTTACAAAATTCAGATTTACTAAAATAAATCTCTAAAGTTAGTAATGTATTAATTTCAGTATTTGTTAAATATTAGTTATTGCAGTTACTTATATTGTTTCTGTAGTTTTGTAGTGGTAATTGTAAAACATAAAAGCAACAAAACATTAGGAAAGAAGAAATAACTGCAAATCCATGAGCCATAGGGCAAATTGTCAAAACATTCAACCTTTGCTTATCTCCTAGATCTAGTCCCAAATTAATAATCCATCAGCATATGCAATATCTTATCTTGGCCAAGTTAATTCTTAACTTATTAATAATATATATATTTTTTTTAAATATATATGTGTGTATTGTACACGAGAGGGGTTCTGTTGTGAGGAAATAGAAGAAAACAATCTGAGAACTGGAAACCTTGGGAATGAAAACTTGAAGATCAAGCTGACTGTTCTTTCCAGTGCCTATTCACACCTCCAAGCCAAAGAAACTTTGGTACATGGTAAGAGAAAGCAGGTAGTGAACATTCAAAGAAATTATTGGATAAATACATAATATATAGTGATAACTTAGTGGCAAACTTGGACTATCGTCAAAGCACAGTGAGTGGCAACTTATAAATAAATTCTATAAATTTTAATTCGAGACGTTATTGGAATATAAACTTTTCAAACGTCAAGGTATATTACCTATAAGTTTGGTCTAAGCTTTGCATATGATGCTCCCAAAATATGGAATGAACTCCCGGATGATGTACGATCTGCCACTTCTATTGCTTCCTTCAGAAAAAAACTTAAGGCATACCTATTCTGCCAAGCTTATCCTCCTTAGTATTTTCCACCTCATATGGCGTTCTCCATGATGTCGACCATTGCTATGGATAAGGACAATGATTTTTTGTGACTATGCTTATGATGTTGCGCCTTTGAGTCTGTCACTTTGGCAGAGATTAAGCGCTTTTAAAGTTGAATTGGAATTGAAATTACCCATAAGATACACATATTTTATCAAATATGACCAGAAAAATATTGATGAAGTAATTTATGAATTCAAATTGAATGACTAGCTGCAAATTTTGAAAATCTAATCATTAATGAAGCAGGCATGAACAAAATTGTAATCATTGGAAAAAATGATTCAACTGTTATGCAAGTACTATTATCATTCATGGAAATGCAGTTGTTAATAGCACTTGAAAACAATTACTTTTATGATTAATTATAACTAAAGAATAGAGGAATGCCAATTAGAGTAAATCTTCATGTCGAATTATTACCTTAGCACGTTGCCTGGTCGAAAAGTTAAAGTAGTCAGCAGAGATCCCCTTCACAATAAAAACTTAAACAGTGATACACAGCATTCTGAAGTAGAGAATTGTAACACTAACAACATAGCAAGAGAACTAGAAGAAAAAAAAAACAGAAAAAAACTAAAGTGAAAGAGTTTCTGCAACAGGCACCCCAAGGAGATTGTCAAAGCAAAGAGCTGTCAAGTGAAAACAAAAATTGGGAAGAAGAGGATTACTTGCCATTACCATAGCTTGTACCAAATCAGCCTCAGTTGTATTAACTACCAATGGATCAACCACAACCTCAAGAAGTTGGCCCTCCCCAAATTAACCCACCAAATGCAAATGCAGAACCAGCCCAACCACAAATTAACCACATGGCCCTGTCCTTCAAACCACCAACCTTCAATGGCTTGCATCCAGAGTCTGCTAATCGCTGATGGTCGCATTTGCCTGATATGCAAATCTTACCGGTTCAAGTAAATACTGGATGTAACCTTTAGGGTATACTTCTTTGCTGGAGTGCAGAGATATGGTTCCATTCACATCCTCTGTAAAACAGGACTGACTTTGAAGCACTCTAAGCAGTCTTCTGTGTGAAATATATAATGGCAGCGCACACACAACTTTAAAGGCAAATGGCTGTGTTTAGCCATCTACAGTGTCCAGGTGAAACTTCGGATGAATATGTCACTGACACTCGCTCTAAGATGGTATAACTATGATAATGATTTGCAGGTGACACTGCTTATTCACGTCCTGACACAAAAAAACCTCTGTTGTACAACATTTGAAAAAGATGTAGATGCCCTCATAACAACGGCAAGACATATAGAATCTGCCCTCAAAATGCAGGGTACATTTTCTCTGGCTTCTTGTCCAGTTAACCTAACTGCAAATTCAACAGTTTTACATGACATTGACAGCTCAAAGCTTGCAGATATGAAAGAATTCCAGGCAGTCATTGAAATATTTAGAGAAGTTTGACCAACTGTCCAAACATTTATCAAAATCCCAAAGATTTAATCCAGCTGAGCAACGAAATAACTGGCAGCCAAAAACCGGGAACAATTGGCAACCAAGCTAACCACAATTGTCAATCTCCACCATGAGGTAAGGGCATATTTCTCACCACTACTACCCTACCACCTTGCTATGGCTTCATTTGAAAGGAGAGGATTACCATAAATTTTGGACAACTACTAGTACAACCTCAACAAGATGCATATTTATTAAAGGCACATGATAAAATTAGTCCACAACCTTACAGTGAAACAATTGTTGGGCCCCAATTTACAGGATCCCTCCAGGAATAGCCATGCTATTAACATCTGAGATTGAGACAAAGATGGGATTCACAGTGGCACACTAGTAGCAGTGGATGAAGAGTAGACATGGGTACCTGTGAAAATTTTAAATCACTACAACACTAACAAGACCATTCCTAAGAACATGAGAATAGCCATCGCTGAGAGACTTACTGATACTATTATTGACATGGGCAAGTCTGATGACCTGAGAGTTAACAATGCTAAAATATCCCAACATGTCAGATTCCAACCACCTAAAAAACTTTGTCAGTATGTTTGATCTCACATCTAACTTCAGTGTGGTTCAAAAACAGGAACTACTTTGCCTACTTTGGGAATGTTCAGAAATTTTCCTCAAGAAAGGGGATAAGCTAAGATGTACATAAGTGCTGGAATTTGAAATACACCTAAAAGAAGTAGCAAAATCTACAAAGATAGTCCATACCGGAGTAACCCAAAACTGAGAAAAGTAATCTTAAAACAAGTTAATGAAATGTTAGAAGATAGAATTTAAGACCAAGTGTTAGTATGTTTTTGAAGCCCAGTCTTGCTTGTCTCCAAGCCAGATGGAACCTGGAGATTTGTGGTTGACTACAGAAAACTGAATAGCTTAGCTATCCTGGGACAGTCATCAAGTTGGACACTTGATGCATTCAATTCAATCCCGGGGGTCAAGTCAAACCAAATATTTCTCCAAAATGGATCTTATCTTCATTCTGGATATTTTCAAGTACCTGTAAGTGAAGATTAAAAGAAATACCCTGCATTTGTTATCCATGATGGACTTTACAAATTCAACCGAATGAGTTTTGGACTGACTAATGCTCCAGCCTGCTTCAGTAGACTGATGTCATGAGTTTTACAAAGTTTGACCTGGGATATAGCTTTTTTATTTTGATGACATAATAGTGTTTAGTAAAACTTTTGGAGAACATTTGGTTAACCTAAGCAAAGTCTTCTACAGATTATCAAGTGCCAAATCGGCTTACAAAGTGTTTTTGGCCATGAAAAAATTAGATTCCTTGGTCATATAGTTAGTGCAGAAGGATTAGAGCCACTTCCAGATAAATGCTAAGCAGTAAAGGAAATTCAGACACCAAGAAAGGTCAGAGATGTCGGTGCATTTCTTGGACTAGTTGGATACTATCGAAAATACATAAAGGACTTTTCTAAAATAGCTGCCCCTCTGATGGAATTGACGAAAAAGGAAACTTCCTTCCAGTGGAATGATTTGTGTGAAAGTTCATTCCAGACTCTGAAAATCAAATAACTCAAAGCTCCTATTTTGGCTTATCCCGATTAAAGTAAGGAACATGATTGATGCCATGGTTAGTCACATTACTTTGGTGAACATTTCATAGAAAATGAGCCTGCAGTTATGACTCTGAAAATCAAATAACTCAAAGCTCCTATTTTGGCTTATCCCGATTAAAGTAAGGAACATGATTGATGCCATGGTTAGTCACATTACTTTGGTGAACATTTCATAGAAAATGAGCCTGCAGTTATGCAGCACTCACAAGATTTTATATTGTACTCCACTCCTCAACAATTTTTATGTTGATGCACAGTGTTGTTGATTGTTTGCTTAATGCAGTCATAAACTCCAAGTCATCCTAAAATGTACTAATGTTTTTAAGCAATAAAATTGCCAATTGTGTAAGATCTTTACAATATGTCGAAAATTGATACACTTCTTAAAGTGAAAAGTAATGTTACCATTCTAACATTACTAAGATGAAGTGGTGCTACGATGTTTTAAGAAGTTCAATAGTTCGCTCGTTTACTGCCCCAAACTTGAAGTTTAATACAAACATCTGAAATTTGGACTTTGCAAAACGTTTAGAAAGCCCCATCAACATAACATATTCTATTTTCACCCATCTACAAAACTTGTTTTTTATTGCGAAAAATGATGGAATTCATAAAAAATATCTTCAGCTTTCATATTTCTTCCATATTTTTAGCATACATGTGCTACATTTGAAGAGAATTCGCCCAGTGGTTACCTGGTTACCGAGCTATAAGCCATAGAACATGCGGGTGCTGGTATAATAGGCGGACCCACTCACTCTCCCCTCTCCCCTAAATACAAACAAGCAGGACGCTTAATTCAGGATCGTTGCTGAAACTTTTCCCAGGCATTGTATCCAGGGTCTTTATAACCTAAAGGGTACATAATTTGCTCAAAATCGCTCTATCTCTAATGGTTTTCGAGATTTTTGACATTTTTTATTTCAACCCAAATTCAAAATGCAGCACAAATTCAGAAAATAGCATAAGAGATGCCACTACCCCACAGCCGGGGGAAATAGTTTTCAACACCACGAGATATAGAAGTACAAAGATTGGGATACTTGCAGAGCAGTGTCAGTTATATAAAGCCCCAAATAATGTTTAATTAGAGAAAATAACATCTAAGAGAAAGAAATGTATGTAAAGATGAAGTATTAATACAAGACAATTCAATAGCAAGATGACAGTAAACCAAAATTATGATTTAAAAATTATGGGTCTATACTATCCAATGGATTATAAATTTGCTCAAAATCACCCTATCTCTAACAGTTTTCGAGATAGACAACATTTCCCATTTTTGCAAATATTCAAGATGGCAGCCTAAATTTGGAAAATTTAAAATATAGTCTACAGTACCCATAAAAGTTCACTCAAAATCACTCTATCTCTAATGGTTTTTCAGATAATCAACATACTCGATTTCTGCCAAAATTCATGATGGCAGCCGGAATTGGGAAAATTGAAAATTTTTCAGAGGCATCATATCCAGGGTCTGTCAAAAAGGTTCAAAATTTGCTCAAACAGTTTTAGGATAATTGATATTTTTGATTTCACCAAAATTCAAAATGGCAGCCAGAATTAAAAACTTTTCAGAGGCATTATATCTGTAGTCTATAGTGTCCATGCGGTACAATGCTAAAAATCGCTCCATCCCTAATCAATTTTGAGATAATTAACATTTTCAATTTGTGCCATAGGTCCACTACTGGTTTTGTAGTAGAAGACCAAGGCCACAAAACAATTGGCTTCAAGGCCTTACACATACATTTGGAAGGTTGTCATCACCCACATTTGGAAGGTTGTCATCAGTCTTCTAGTGGAAGGCCAGGGCCATAAACCAAAAGACTCTAAGGTTTTTACCCATATATACCCACACACCAAATATGAAAGGTCTACCTAAAACACTGGTATCTGAATCTTTGCAGTGGCGGCGACCATATTAAAACCTAAGTATCCCTGACTTTGCCAAGGGATACAGTTAAAATTTAATAGACCATCATAATTTCCATACCTGATTTTCATCAAGCTCTCCACAACAGAATGCAACTGCTCCATGCTGATCAATAACACAGGCCCCATTGATATTTGGATTACTCAACAGGTTCCCTAAAATGATTATAATCGGAAGTTTTCTTTACCCAAATGTAATGATTATAATCACCTTTTATTTTCAAAGCAATCTACAAACAAGCAATCAGTGCAAGTGAACAGGCTCTGTGTCAGCTGACTGTGTGTTTTGAGTTTCAGAGTAGAAGTGACAGAAGAAAAGGACACAAAAGTTGTGCCCTGGAAATGGTGTTCAGAAGGAAAGTAAGAAGGTAACTGTTAAGGTGTAAAAATTAAGTTAAAAACATATTTAAAGAAATTATCGCTATAGTTTTAATTTTACTATGTTATAGCTGACCCCAAAATAGGTGAATAACATACTGAAACTAAATAATGTAAATGCAATAGTTTTCAAGTTATAAGTGATTTACTCAACAGTGATAACCTAAAAGTAGCTATTACTCAGCTATGCCATGATCTACAGGTCTGAAATTTCACTATGTTATCGCTGACCCAAAAGTAGCTGCATAACATATTTACACAAAATTCTCTAAATGCAATAGTTTTCAAGTTACAAGTGATTTTACTCATGATGGAAGTTACTGAAAAGTCCAAAAGTAGCTATTACTCATTTAGTTACTGAGATAGACACCCAAGTTACTCACCATGTTGTAGCTATGGAAAAAGTAGCTGACTAGCATATTTTAACAAAATGCTCTAAATGCAATACTTTTCAAGTTATAAATGATTTTGTGTTGAGTAAGAACCTCATAGTAGCTATTACTCAGCTATGCAATGAGCCACAGGTCTGGAATTTTACTATGTTATAGCTGACCCCAAAAAAGGTGAATATTATAACATATTGAAACTAAATACTCTAAATGCAATAGTTTTCAAGTTATAAGTGATTTACTCAACAGTGATAACCTAAAAGTAACTATTACTCAGCTATGCCATGAGCTACAGGTCTGAAATTTTACTATGTTATAGCTGACCCAAAAGTAGCTGACTAACATATTTACACAAAATGCTCTAAATGCAATACTTTTCAAGTTATAAATGATTTAGTGTTGAGTAAGAACCTCAAAGTAGCTATTACTCAGCTATGCAATGAGCCACAGGTCTGGAATTTTACTATGTTATAGCTGACCCCAAAATAGGTGAATAACATATTGAAACTAAATACTCTAAATGCAATAGTTTTCAAGTTATAAGTGATTTATTCAACAGTGATAACCTAAAAGTAGCTATTACTCAGCTATGCCATGAGCTACAGGTCTGAAATTTTACTATGTTATAACTGACCCAAAAGTAGCTGAATAACATATTTACACAAAATTCTCTAAATGCAAAAGTTTTCAAGTTACAAGTGATTTTACTCATGATAGAAGTTACTGAAAAGCCCAAAAGTAGCTATTACTCACTTAGCTATTGATATAGACACCCAAGTTACTCACCATGTTGTAGCTATGGGAAAAGTAGCTGAATAACATATTTTTAATAAATGCTCTAAATGTAATACTTTTCAAGTTATAATTGATTTTGTGCATAATTTCATTAATTTTAATGCATTAAAAATTATTTTAAAAATTCATAAAAAAACTAGACAAAAGTTTTTGTACACAAAAACAAAGCGTCCCTACAGCTTGTAAAGTCTATGTAAAGTTCTAAAGGAGCACTGTAAAGAGGTAAATGTTATTAGTGAAGAGAAATTTTACTGAAACGATTATGTTAGGGTCATAAGAGCGACTGTAAAACCAAACAAGCAATCAGTGCCGTGAATGGGTTTTGCATCAGGTGACTGTGGTTTGAGTTACAAAGTAGAAGTGAAAGCATAAAAGGAGACACAAGTTGCCCAGTTATGAAATGAGCTATGGGTCTGCAAATGTAACTATCTTATAGCTGCCTAAAAGTAGGTGCATAATATATTTAAAGAAAATTCTATAAATGAAATAATTTTGAAGTTACAAGTGATTTACTCAACAGTGAAAACCTGAAAATACTACTGCTCAGCTAGTTAATGAGCTAAAGTTTCGCAGAATCACTGCTATAGGTGACCCTAAAGTTGATGAATAACAAATTTAAAAAAAACTCTAAATGTAATAGTTTTCAAGTTACAACCAACTTACTCAAAAGTGAGAACGTGAAAGTAGCTATTGCTCAGCTATGCAATGAGCTACAGGTCTACAATTTAACTGCTGCAGCTCACCCAAAAGTAGGCGATTAACATATTTAAACACAATTCTGTAAATGCAATAGCTTTTAATTTACAAGCGCTTTACTCATTATGGAAGCCACTGAAAAGTCAGTAAGTAGCTAATACTCACTTAGCCATTGGGAAAGGTTCCAAAGTTACTCACCATGTTGTAGCTATGGATAAAGTAGCTAAATAATATACTTTAACAAAATACTGTAAATGCAATACTTTTTAAGTTAGAAGTCATTTGTGCATGATTTCATGAATTTCAATGCATTAAAAGTTATTTTAAAAATTCATTAAAAATAATTAACAAAGATCCGGGCCTCATACTCATGCAAGGGAATGTACTTGCAGGCTAGTACATATATCCAAGTTAAGAGATAAATCCCTTCCATAGTCAAGGAGAAAAATTGTAATGAAATGTTGAAATTTTCACACTTTGGATGGGGGTACCTTTCTTGTAATGGCGATGGGGAACAGACGAACAGACCAGTCTGTATGCCTTGAACAATTTGTCATCCTCGACAGACAAGGTATATTTTAAATGTAACAGTATGCCTCTGGGCCATGTACTTATGGAGAAGTTGTTCACGAGGATGTGGATGCGTACCGGACAATGCAGAGTGATACCACTTCGTCAAATGTCCCTTGCTCAACCTCTTTTATGTATTGAGCAGCTACTTCACTAGCTCTCAGCATGTCAACTGCTGCATTTAGATTGGCTACCTTCTATCTAAACATCTGTGCTCTTGCGGCCTTGTATTTCATCCCCATAACCACTCAGTCTCTCAACAAACTGTCAATCATTGCTTCAAAGTTGCAAGACTTTAAAAGTTGTCTCAGTCTGTTAACCCAGTGATCCACATTTTAATTGAGTAGAACTTGTACTGTTCGTAAATCTCATTTTGGGTTGCTTTTAAATAACTTTAGTTATTTCACCTAAAGTGCCTTTATGCACTTTGCTATATCTTTGCATATTTACTAAGATTCTAAAACAATGTCTACCCATAACATAGACTTTCAGTCCTTTTGTCTTTTGTGTAATATATGGGTACTGTATGATCTTTGGAGAAACAACCAGCCCGTTTTTTCAGACTATCCCCCATACTCGAGAATGCTTGTGCTATAATGAACTCTTGTAAGTGTCCAGTTTAAATTTAACTGTTGTAGTTACTGATGGATATAAATACAAAGACTTGGAGCAAGTCTACCTATAACAGATCTGAAACTTGCAAACCGTACATTCTTTGATTTCTCTCTTAGTCCAGTGGTAACTTTGTAATTTTCCCATTGATCTTTGAAAAATGTCGAATTACTAAGTAAGTCACCTTTTACCTCCATTGGAGCTGAAACTAGGATATTAAAAAAAGCCTTTCTGAATATTTTCATTGTGCTATTTATTATATCAAGTTGTTACTATTTGTATCCTATTATGAGATGTATTCCTCCATAATGTGGTTTTCTTCACAAGATTAAACTACTGCTGTTTACCTTTATAAAAGGATCTTAGTTCAAGAGGTGATCATTCCCATAAACTGGATTTACTTTACAACTGTCTTAGCCTTTCCCAAAGTCTCTACTTATAACTGTATAACTCAAAACAGGGCCCAAGGCCAAATTTATCCACATCAGATTATTCCTAGCTATGGTTTCCAATAGGTTGATTTCATATTGCAAACCCTAGGACCAATAATAAGCAAGCTAAAAACACCTTTAACTTTGCTATCCTCTCTTGACCTTGAAGGAAAGGCCCAAAGTGAAATCTGATCACATCAGAAGATTCCCACCCCATGATTTACTGTACACTGGTTTCACATTGCTAACCTCTAGGACCAATAATAAACAAGTTATAAACACTTTTAAATTAGTCATTACAGGTTAGGATGGTTGATCAAGATTACGGCAAATATAAATCACCAGCAATTAACCTTACTTATTTCAAAAACAGTTTTACAGCTTTAAAAATAAACAAATTATCTGAAAGCTATGTTATCTGTAGAAAATGTCAGTAATACATGATATTATTTCTACAATGTACTGGGGTGTATTACAGGAAATAAATGAATATGATGCAATGTCTGTTATTATTGGGACTTGTCAAATATTATTTGTATTCATCTTGGGCACATCCATCACCAATATTCCATCAGACAATGCCACAAATTGGTCTTATATTAAAAAGGCGATTAAAATGGTGATTTCAAATGAAACAATCTGTCCACCTGAACAAGGCTACATGTTTTTTTCCATCCTTGAAGTATACTGCCTTGCTACCAACTATCGCCGGCTACCAATTATCGCCACCAGAAAATAAAACGTTCATATTTCAATTATGGTTATATATTTTGAAAGCTTTTTGTTGTGTTTTTGTTCCACTCACTTTGGTTATAGTTTTACCTTATTTGCTAGGCTTGGGATGCTACTTTGGTGAAGTTATATCCATTTGAATTCTGTCTGGCGATAATTGGTACCCGGCGATAATTGGTAGCAAGGCAGTATATACAACAGTGTGTTTTCTCCAAATTCTCATTGAGTGGAAAAACAAAAGGTTGAATCCACTGTATTAAGTTGGCATGGATGTGTATATCTTTACACAGAAAGAATGTGTCCATATTGTCATGTAAAAGTAATTACATAAAATTACATAAATTACATAAAATACAGTCATCGTTAAAGGCCATAGGAAACGTTTTTACAAAACTTGTTAAGTTAACTTAATTCAGTAGACAAACACCCAGAATGAAAATGTGGTTTATATTAAGAAATATATGGTACAAGAGGCATAAATAGCATTAGAAATATAGGTGTATATGCATTGAACTACTTCCTTTATTTCTATTTTATTTAGCCATGGTGCATCGCGCCGCGCTAGTGTACAATGACCTTTAGTGGTTAAAAATTATGTAAAACCTGAGAAAAAATACAGCATCTGGAAAAAATAAAGGTTAGTGGGCTTTTTTCTGGCAAAGAAACTCGTTATCTTCCTTCAGTTTGTAAATGTATACATTAGATCTCCAACTAAACAGAACTTCCTTATGAGCCTGTGACGTCATCAATCATCTTCTACAAGGAAAAACAATATGTTGGCTTTTTACTCCACCAGTGAAAACCGCTGGGAAAAATCGCCCCAAATGTGCAAAGTAAAGAAAATTTGCCTGCTTAGCATGTAGTAAAAATCATACCGCGACCGCGCCGCGTAAATGTGCAAGGGCCTTAACACTTCAAACAAACACAGATTTGCTATAAATAGGCCTGTCTTGGAATGCAGAAAGCCTAAACATTTGTATGAGATATTACCTCCTCCTATTTTTTTCAAGGTTCTTAAACTGTGATGGGAAAGTAGCCTTTCACTAGTAAAATTTTTTCATAAAACTAAGGATCTGTTGATAAATTCAAAAGTTGTCATTAAAATGTACTGAATACTGTTTTTTTGCCTTTTATCACCGCTTTATCTGAACTGAAAACTTTCCCTAGCTGCAAAGAAACTTGAGCCTTCAGCAAGGCTAAGCCGCATTCTGTATACTATGATGAAAGCATTGTTTACTGCTTTGGTGGGAAAGTTCTGAACTAATTTGGAGAACATTTGTGATTATCCTTGCTTGAGGCCCAGTTCTAAAGACATTTATGTTGTATTTATTTCATCTCCTAGCAATAATTAGTTTTCAAAATTAAAAAATAAGTATCAAAACTCATCTCACAGTTGAACCTGGTTGACTGCATTGTTTTGTGATTTTTATCCAACTTGCTTATATACCTCTCTAAATATTTTTTTATCTGAAACAAATATAAAAGATGTTCTCCAGGCTATTTCAGAAACTTACAGTGCCAGAATGATGTCTTACAGACAAATAAAATTCCTAAAAACAGATGGCAACAGTTGTGAAAATCTTGAAAAAACAGCCAGAAAGTGACTGAATATACCATGTAACCTTGTCCAGACGCATCTTATTTTTACAAAAATTGAACTTTCATATGTATATGTTATTGTTGATGAATGATCTGAAAATGTTTCCCATGACCTTTAATCAAAGATTATGAAGTCCTTTTTACAAATATAAAAAGAAGAAAACAAAGTTATATATGTTGTTTCTGCAACATCTAGGACCAATAATAAGCGAGTTATAAGCACTTTTAAGTTTGGGTATGCTCGTTGGACCTTGAACGAGGGGCCCAACGTCAAATGCGACCACACCAGAAGATTCCCAGCACATGATTTCCTATATGTTGGTTTACCATCCCAAAGCTCTAGGACCAATAATAAGCGAGTTATAAGCATTTTTATGTTTGGCTATCCTCTTTTGACCTTGAAAGAGAGGCCCAAGGTTAAATCCGACCACACCAAAAGATTCCCAGCCCATGATTTCCTATACCATCCCAAACCGCTAGGACTAATAATAAGCGAGTTATAAGCACTTTTCAGTTTGGCTATCCTCGTTTGACCTTGAGGGAGAGGCCCAAGGTCAAATCTAACCACACCAAAAGATTCCCTGCCCATGATTTCCTATATGTTGGTATATCATCCCAAACCTCTAGGGCCAATAATAAGCGAGTTATAAGCACTTTTAGGTTTGGCTATGCTCGTTTGACCTTGAAGGGGGGGGCCCCAAGGTCAAATGCGACCACACCAGAAGATTCCCAGCACGATTTCCTATATGTTGGTATACCATCACAAACCTCTAGGACCAATAATAAGCGAGTTATAAGCACTTTTAAGTTTCGCTATGCTCTTTGACCTTGAACAAGGGGCCCAAGGTCAAATGCGACCACACCAGAAGATTCCCAGCCCATGATTTCGTATATGTCGGTATACCATCCCAAATCTCTAGGACCAATAATGAGCGAGTTATAAGCACTTTTAAGTTTAGCTATGCTCGTTCGACCTTGAAGGGGGGGCCCAAGGTCAAATGCGACCACACCAGAAGATTCCCAGCCCATGATTTCCTATATGTTGGTATACCATCCCAATCCTCTACGACCAATAATAAGCGAGTTATAAGCACTTTTAAGTTTGGCTATGCTCGTTTGACCTTGAAGGGGGGCCCCAAGGTCAAATGCGACCACACCAGAAGATTCCCAGCACGATTTCCTATATGTTGGTATACCATCACAAACCTCTAGGACCAATAATAAGCGAGTTATAAGCACTTTTAAGTTTGGCTATGCTCTTTTGACCTTGAACGAGGGGCCCAAGGTCAAATGCGACCACACCAGAAGATTCCCAGCCCATGATTTCCTATATGTTGGTATACCATCCCAAATCTCTAGGACCAATAATAAGCGAGTTATAAGCACTTTTAAGTTTGGCTATGCTCGTTCGACCTTGAAGGGGGGGGGGGGCCCAAGGTCAAATGCGACCACACCAGAAGATTCCCAGCACATGATTTCCTATATGTTGGTATACCATCCCAAACCTCTAGGACCAATAATAAGCGAGTTATAAGCACTTTTCAGTTTAGCTATCCTCGTTTGACCTTGAAGGAGAAACCCAAGGTCAAATCTAACAACACCAAAAGATTCCCAGCCCATGATTTCCTATAGGTTGGTATACCATCCCAATCCTCTACGACCAATAATAAGCGAGTTATAAGCACTTTTAAGTTTGGCTATCCTCGTTTGACCTTGAAGGGGGGGCCCAAGGTCAAATGCGACCACACCAGAAGATTCCCAGCACATGATTTCCTATATGTTGGTATACCATCACAAACCTCTAGGACCAATAATAAGCGAGTTATAAGCACTTTTAAGTTTGGCTATGCTCTTTTGACCTTTAACGAGGGGCCCAAGGTCAAATCCGACCACACCAGAAGATTCCCAGCCCATGATTTCCTATATGTTGGTATACCATCCCAAACCTCTAGGACCAATAATAAGCGAGTTATAAGAACTTTTAAGTTTGGGTATGCTCGTTTGACCTTGAAGGGGGGGCCCAAGGTCAAATGCGACCACAGCAGAAGATTCCCAGGACATGATTTCCTATATGTTGGTATACCATCCCAAACCTCTAGGACCAATAACAAGCGAGTTATAAGCACTTTTCAGTTTGGCTATCCTCGTTTGACCTTGAAGGAGACGTCCAAGGTCAAATCTGACCACACCAAAAGATTCCCAGCCCATGGTTTCCTATATGTTGGTATACCATCCCAAACCTCTAGGACCAATAATAAGCGAGTTATAAGCACTTTAAACTTTGCCTATCCTCGCTTGACCTTGAAGGAGGGGCCCAAGGTCAAATCTGACCACACCAGAAGATTCCCAGCACATGATTTCCTATATGTTGGTATACCATCCCAAACCTCTACGACCAATAATAAGCGAGTTCAAGGCTTAATCTTAGCAAAATTTTTATGAACTTATAATCAATCGCCCGTCAATCGGTCAATTATGGCCCGACTGATCCCAATATCGACTGGCGCCTAGATTCTTCCCTCAGGAATGTGCATACCAAATTTAGTTGACCCACACCCAGTACTTTCTGAGGAAATCTAGTGAAAAGGAAGTAAATTTTTTTTTGAATTTTTGATAATGTGACAAAGGTCAAATTTATGCCTGTCAAAAAATTTCCCCACGCCTATAGAAGAACACTGCCACATATCATTTGGATAGGCCTAATAACAAGGGAGATATTCAAGGGAGACGATAATGCGGCGGCGGCGGCTGACTGAAAACCGGGGGTGAAAGCAATAAGCGTCCCCCTTTCAAGGGACGCTTAATAATTAAGAAAGATCCAGGTCTGACACTCACACAAGGGAATCTACTTGTGGTCTAGTACATATATGCAAGATATGAGAGAAATCCCTGCAATAGTCACTGAGAAAATTGTGATAAAGTGTTGAAATTTTCACACTTTTGGTGGGGTACCTCCCTTGTAATGGCTCTAGCAAACAGACGAACAGACAGATTTGCATGCCTTGAACAATTTTTCATCCTTGATAGATAAGGTATCTTTTTAAAAAAAAACAGTATTTCTCTAGGCCTTGTAGTTTTGGAGGAGAAGTTGTTCACACAGATGCGGACGCGGATGCCAATGCCGCAGAGTGACGAAATAATGTCAGCTGACTGACATAAAAATCCACCCTAAAATTATCTGGCTATTAGTGGTGTGACGATTAGACGTATTGTCGATTAATCGTCGGTGACAGTGTAGAATCGCGGTCGGTCCTTAACGTTTTCTAATGATCGAATATTCAGCTTAAATCTTACCTTTCCTGATTTATCTCAAGTGATTAGATTTTGGGAGTGATCTGGATCACTGTCAGGATCATCTGGATCCAGGATTTCATTGAAGGAAGTTATAGCCAGTAGTGCTGAGAATCGCCTCCAATTTTCATGGTCGATTATTCGTCCATTTTTCCGAGCGATGATCGACCCACAATCGATTATTTTACTCCCTTATTGTTTATTATTTAAGAAACACTTTCCGGGATAAAGTATAGGTCAATCCGGTAAGAAAAACAGTGTTCCGACATTTAGAATCTACCAAAAGCACCCGCTTCCTGTAAATATGGCGGCAGACATAAACAAACTCGAAATGCATGACAAATCTGTTGTTCAAGATGTTCTACAAAAGATTCACAGGCCATGATTTCTTTCAAGTAGTTTTCATATTTTGAAGCCAAAGAAACAATTATAAGGGACATATAAGGCCTTTTGGATACGATGACGCTCCTATTTGCCATTAATGATTGATATGGTGGCCATTTTGTTTCTAAAACAAGGACACAACTAGACCTATGCATCGGAGAACCTATGCAAATTTGTATCCACCAGAAAGACAACTCACCAAAGCCAGTGAACCATCGTTTCACCTTGAAGGAGGGGTCAAAGGTCAAATCTGATCACATCAAAAGATTCCCAGCCCATGATTTCCTATAAGTTGGTTTCACATTGCAAACCTCTAACATCAATAATAAGCAAGTTATAAACACTTTTAAGTTTGGCTATCCTCATTTGACCTTGAAGGAGGAGCTCAAGGTCAAATCTGATCACATCAGAAGATTCCCAGCCCATGATTTCCTATAAGTTGGTTTCACATTGCAAACCTCTAGCATCAATAATAAGCAAGTTATAAACACTTTTAAGTTTGACTGTCCTCATTTGACCTTGAAGGAGGGGCTCAAGGTCAAATCTGACCACATCAGAAGATTCCCAGCCCATGATTTCCTATAAGTAGGTTTCACATTGCAAACCTCTAAGACCAATAATAAGCAGTTATAAGCACTTTTAAGTTTGGCTGTCCGCATTTGACCTTGTAGGAGGGGTCCAAGGTCAAATCTGACCACATCAAAAGATTCCCAGCCCATGATTTCCTATAAGTTGGTTTCACATTGCAAACCTCTAGGACCAATAATAAGTGAGTTATAAGCACTTTTAAGTTTGGCTATCCTCATCTGACCTTGAAGGAGGGGCCCAAGGTCAAATCCGACCACACCAGACGATTCCCAGCCCATGATTTCCTATGTGTTGGTTTACCATACCAAACCTCTAGGACCAATAATAATAAGCACCTTTAAGTTTGCCTATCCTCATTTGACCTTGAAGGAGGGGTCCAAGGTCAAATCTGACCACATCAGATGATTCGCAACACATGATTTCCTATAGGTTGGTTTCACATTGCAAACCTCTAGGACCAATAATAGGGGAGATAAAGGCACTTTTAAAGTCCGCTATGTGGGTTACTTTGGCACTCCGTGGATGACCTTGAATTAAGAGCTTCAAGGTCAAATGTTTGCAAGGTTGTAGAGGACATGTATATCTGTTATACATATCACCTATGAAGATATTTAACCTTCTACCTATGAGAAACAGCCAGCAGAAAAATGTAGATAATTTTTAAAGAAAAGCTGCAATATTTTAGATTACAGAAAACATTAAAGATTTTAGAACAAATTTTAAGATTTAAAAGTGTTGCCATGGCAACAGTTGTTACCAGATACCCCCCAAAACCTAATCAGCACTAGATCCTCCTGGGGTAAACATACCCTGAAAATTTGGTGAATATCCGTGCAGGGGTTTAGTCAGTGAAACACCCACAAAGATTAAGACCTGAACATCTTAAAAGTGTTGCCATGGCAACAGTTGTTACCGGATACCCCCCGAAACCTAATCAGCTCTGGATTTTTGGGGGGTAAACATACCCTGAAAATTTGGTGAAAATCTGTGCAGGGGTTTAGACTGTGGAACACCCACAAAGTTTAAGACCTGAAAATCTTAAAAGTGTTGCCATGGCAACAGTTGTTACCGGATACCCCCCAAAACCTAATTCGCTCTAGATCCTCTTAGGGTAAACATCTGAAAATTGGGTGAAAAATCGTGTAGGGGTTTAGGTTATGGAACACTCACAAGCTTTATGCCCACCGCCGCCACCTAGACGGCGCAGGGGATGACTATAACCCCAGCCTCTATGGGCTGGGGTTAATAAACTAAAATTAAAAACTAGAAAAATGTTTTTGCTAACAAAAACTAAGCATCCCAAAAAGGTTCACTGAAATATAATATACAGTAGAAAAAGGTTTTTGAAAATAAAAACATGCAGTGCTGAGAGAAGAAGTGAAAGTTAAGCAGACAGTGTGGAAGTTCATGCATTAACATGAAAGAAAAATTTAAGCTTTATTTTGTTTTCTATGGTCATAAATTGCGAAAAGTTAATTGAAAAAATGCTCTGGCTAATAATGCATAAAGCATCAATACTTATAATAGGTCGAAAGTTATACCATAAAACTACTTAATTAAAGAGTAACAGTGCTTTATAAATGCCATGTACAGGCCTGGGACGAATACTTTCAAAAGTATTCGAATACGAATACGAATACTTTTCATTTCCATGAATACGAATATGAATACGAATACATCAGTTTCAAAAGTATTCGAATACGAATATGAATACTTTTTGAAAAGTATTTGAATACATTTACGAATACATTTATGAATACATATTAACTAAACCCCAATTTATACAATCATTTTTATTAAATTATACGGAGTGGCTGCTGATCCGTGTTTTGTGGTTCAATAGTTTAATGGTCTATTAGTCCGTGTAGTTTATAAACACTTACAGATCCGTGAATTATGAGAAATAATGGCAGGAAAATGCTAAACACAACCACTGTGATAAGTTTTACACACAAGAAGATTTGAAATGTTACATGACTTTAAACTCACAACACTGTCACTTTCACTTGAGCTGATAATTGCAATTAGCAGCCGGTTATATCAATGGAAGGGGCATTACACTGAGGATGATGGCATGTCATTTTTAAAAGTGTTGATATTTCCACTCATCAGTCTAAGGAAAAACTCCAGTTGGAAATTTCAAATGGATTTTGAGCCTATCTGACTGCCTGCTGTTAAAAACCATAAATCTGTCAGTCCTTGTGTTCACGTTTATTTTGGGAAGTAGATTTATGTTTACTTTGTGGTGTCTGAAAGTTGGCAGATAATATAAGTCCCAGTTTCACCTGTGCATGTAATGTGAAGTATATGTTACTTCTGTGTCCATGATGGGAAGGCTTTATAAGTAGCCTTGTCCCAGGTGTTAATATGTATAGTATAGACACAACTGTTTAATTGCATTATAATTATTTTTCATAATGTTCTCATATGTTTATGTAGCTTAGCTAGCTGATGAGTCTCCCAGACAGGAAAGGCCTCTAATACAATTTACATTATGGCAAAAATATTTCGTGTTTGCATTCTGGTTTAGACAGCCTAGAAGGCAGGGCTAGCCTACAAGTGTTTTTAAAGTAAATATTGTGGTCATATTCCCGGTTGTAAATAAAAGTCAGTTATACAGAGTGCTATTTTTCGTAAGATATACAGTGAGTGCTTTTATGTTTCAGTGTATATCATAAATTAAAATAGTTACAGTTATTGCTGTTTCTGTCACTATTTACTCAAAATCACGGATATATTAGCACTATTCAACCGTGAAAACACTACACGGATCGATAGACTGGTAAGCTATTGAACCGTGACACACGGATCCATAGCCACAGCGTAAATTGTAATAATTTTACCTTTCTGAATAAAATATACAAACATGAAAGCACAATTCAGTAAATGATGATTCAGATTCACATCATATTTGACAAGAATTAATTTTTGCTCCAAGATCTGAATATTCAGTCTAATAAACATGAGCTACTCAAAAGAGGTTTTTTTTTTCCATTTTTTTTTTTTTTTTTTTTTTTTTTTTGAAAAGGACATCATAGTGCCCTAAACATCTTGTATTTAACTGAGATAGCCATTGTTTTGGAAATCTTTATGATGGGATTACTACTACAACAAGACTGTCCCAATAGGTGTCACATAAGTTTGCCTAAGAATTACCCATATATGACCAATAACACTGGTATTGAAACACATACAAGTTAATCCCCTATTGTAGCAAAGGCAAACACAGTTGTCATTTTAAGGTAGGTAGCTTGGTGTTTATAATTTCATGAATTTTATAATAACATAACACTACTTTATGAAAACCAATGTGGATTAAAACACACTGATGTCATTTATCAACATAAAAGTTAAACACAGACTGATTGCATTTATGAGATGTAAGGGAAAAAGCTATAATCCTCACTATTTTGTTCCAACATGACACTGTCATTATTATGTTATATAATATTTACTGACTAAAAGTATTTATTAAATATGTCTTGTTAGTTTTCTTAGGCACATAATGATAGACAGCCAAATTTCATATTTATATCTAAAACTTGTCAGTGCAGGGTGAAAAAAAAATCAACAAAAACTGAAAAATATTAAATGTATTCATAAAAGTATTCATGAATACGAATACTTTTGAAATGTATTCAAATACGAATACGAATACTTGCATATTTCACAAAAGTATTTGAATACGAATATGAATACTTTTAAAAATGTATTCGAATACTTATGAATACGAATACATTTTGCCCAGGCCTGGCCATATATCTATTTACATTTTAGAAAAAGGCATAGTAAAATGTGAGCCTTTAGAAAGGCAAGAAGTTTATGACACAATGCTTTGAACACATCTATCTGGTAAATCTGACCAGCTATCTAGACTCTTCACATAAGGTTTCCCAATACCTCTGAATACATTGTAAATCTCTAAAAGCAAGAATAAAATAGGTATAAGGCAAAAACACAAAATCGGCTATTTGATGAATCCTGAGTTTGATCCATAAAAGGGGTGGGGGGGTGGGCAGGAGGTAAATCTGACCAGCTATCTAGACTTCACATAAGGTTTCCCAATACTTCTCAATACATTCTAAAACTGTAAAAGAATAAAAGAGATAAAAGGCAAAAACACAAAATTGGCTATTTTATGACCCCAGTTTGACCCATAAGGGGGGGTCCGGGGGTAAATCTGACCAGCTACCTAGACTCTTCACATAAGGTTTCCCAGTACCTCTTAATACATTCTAAAACTCTAAAAGCAAGAATAAAGGAGATAAGAGACAAAAACACAAAATCGGCTATTTTATGACCCCAGTTTAAACTTTCAGGGACGCTTAATTATGAAGCTGTAAAATTTATTAATTGGAGAATAGCTGTCAACAGAAATAGCCCAATTATGTGTAAGTGCATATAATAATCAGTTGCAGTAATCCATATATCTCTCATGAGAGAACGATATCTCAAATAGGTGAACACACTTTGGCAGAGCCAAAGTTAAAAGTTGTGTTATT
This sequence comes from Sabellastarte sp. h YS-2021, assembly GCA_964017235.1. Classification (NCBI taxonomy): domain Eukaryota; kingdom Metazoa; phylum Annelida; class Polychaeta; order Sabellida; family Sabellidae; genus Sabellastarte; species Sabellastarte sp. h YS-2021. The sequence continues at coordinate 149,423,240 of OZ024928.1, forward strand.
ATGCACACCTACACCCCCTATCCAATGTCCCTACCAAGTGTCAACCTTCTACATCTTATGGAATCCAAGAAATAGCCCAGACAAGATTTTAAAACTCATGGTCACTGTGACAAGGTCAAATGTCAAATCATGGTCACGCCATGACGTTGCACACCTACACCCCCTAACCAATCTCCCTACTAAGTATCAATTTTCTACACCTAACGGTTTCCGTGATATAGCCCGGACAAGAATTTATAGGTCATGGTCACTATGGCAAGGTAAAAGGTGTGTGACCTTTGTGGCAAAATGCCGAAAACCTTCATCATATAATGGAGCGAAATCTCTGTGGAGTGAAACCTCCGTGCAGCGAATCCACATAACACCATTGTAAGCAACTAAAGTATTATATTCAATCATTATTAATTAACTAAGTAATAATGGGAAATACAATTTCAATTACTGTTTATCTCTTTATGAATTAAGTATAGCGAAAAACTGTAGCGAAAATTCCTAAGGGTGTACTGTACCCGTTGGGGGGGGGGGGGGGGGGGGGGGGAGAGTTTCGGGCGATAATATAAGAAGGAATGTCAAAACAAACCAAAAAAAAACAAAAAGAAAAATCATAAATAAAAGTTGATTGAATCAATTGAAATAAAAGAAATGTCATACCTGAAATAAAAGACTGCCATGCCATAACCTTTCAATATATTTCCATGGGCCTTTGCTCCCTTTTTTTTGGCCAACACTAAACCTCATTAGGCCCGTGCCGGTGGTCGATAAAATCCTTATTGATCTTATCAAAATCATGCAGTACTTATTTTTTTGCATTCCGATGGTACCTTTCCATGAATAAATTAAATATTGAACTGATTGTTATATCTTACCAAATTTGTATGAGAAGTATTTACAATATCAAATTTGTATGAGAAGTATTTACAATACTTTATTACAAACACCACAAAAATGAGCATACAGGGGGGACAGCGATTCGCGGGGGACAGCGATTCGCCAGTTTCCATTGTACCTCATTTAAAACTAATATCTGTGTTGATAATGAAGGAGCCTTATAGCATAGAAAAGTGTGCAACATGTCTTGATACTTTTCTAAGATTTTAGAACTGACAGCATGCAGGATTATAAAGATGAATAAAAACGTTTATATGTCAGTGAGAAATATGCCTAACAAACTGTATCTGACTGATGCAAAGAGCTGTGTGTTCTCTAAACTGTGTCTGGGGTCAATATAAATACTATTTATTACTTCATTAAGTGCTAGAATACAATGAGAAGAATTGATCTTTAGCTTTAACTATTGTTTGCAAACTGTTTAACAGTCTTTGTAACTTTTTTGGGAACAGTATAAAATAATCGGCGAAATGCTGTCACTTTCTAACAGATCTAATCTTATTGCCATGGTACAAGTTCTATGGTTGTATTAGTACTTATCACAAAATATATTTTATGATGCTACTATCATTTTACAGTTTGAGGAACCTCTTTTCATTCTGATAACTTTTATAAAACTACACTGCATATTTGTTCTCAAAAAACTTCATTTTGCTGTTTTTATGGGCGAATCGCTGTCCCCCCCTGTAAATGAAAACTTACAAAAATAAACAATATTTCTACCACTTCAAAAGAATTTATTACATTTTCCAGTGCTTTTTATTTGGTAAAAATCCATAAAGTATTTTCAGAGATAGTCATTTTATCTATGAAGATGGAAACAAAAATTCACCTATCTTTGCCAACCATGGGCATTTGTTTATGTGCTGTCTCAGGTTTGTTTACACCAGAAGGACAGAACTACCAATAGGCTCATTTGCCAGCATTTTATATACCCAATACTTACTTATTTCATTCCAGTGGTACTTATTGCAAAGATTATTGTAGCTACTGCGCAGGTGGGCGGGTTTTAGAGAATATGGCTATTTCTGGCGCAATTTATTTTCCAACCGAAGAGATGTTCACTATAAAATCAAACATCCATCCATCTGAGATGGAGATTAAGCGCTATAAAAGTCCACATTAGATAGATAGATAGAAACATAGAGCCATTTTTTTTAATACCATCCCTCAGAAACTATGGAAGTATCCCATTGAATGCTTAAAATGCAAAAGAATTTTCAATTTTGCTTGACAGAAATTGATTTTGACAAATAATACACAATTTTAATAAAAACATGGCTTCCATCTAGAGAAGTCATCTATTTCATTTAAATGTATTTCCTCTCTCAGGTTACCTTTTATTTTAAAGTATTCCTTGAACTTTGAAATGTTTTTAAAAGTTCTCTAAATCTGACTTATTATTTTCAATTTGTACCTCCCAGGTAATACAAGTGTTAAAATATAGGTATAAATCACAATATTACAAATTTTTAAATAAATTATTTAAAAAATATATACTATATATTCATGAACTTATAAGTGTAATGTATATAATTGTGGGTGTATTTTTTCAAGATATTAAAAATGTGAATCGATATCAATGATTTTAAGGGTTATCAAAGGTCAATATTAAATGATATTGTTAATATCCATAATTAGTATACAGCAAATAACTATTGTTTCTCAAGGGTTGACACTTGTTCTTATATCTGCCATACCCTTAGATACCCTTCTCCTATCCTTATTTTAAGTATCACTATATTGTGTGCCAGTTGGGAGAAACAGGGTCATTAGCATTTTGATTTTGCCTTTTTTTTACTTTCCATTCAAAAAATAAACTATTATAGACATGCGATAAAGAGGTGTGATGAGATATATGTGATCTAGAAACAATTGCAACACAAGATAATCACACTCCCAGATTTTGAAAGGGTGCTAGTATCTTGCAAGAGTGTTAAAATATTCTGACTCTTCCTACAAGAGGCTGACCCCCTATTAATTCCATTCCCTTCCATCCTCTTTAAGTTAGCTATAGATTAAAACAAATCTCATATTCTGGATTAAGCAGGTATATTTTGTGTACCATTTTTGTCACATTTTATTCTGTGTATACACTGTATATACTACACACTCTAATAAACAACATAAATAAATGATTACTTGGAAAATAAATTAATACAAATTTGCAAAAAAAAATTAAGGAATCAAATTTCATTCCATATTACAAGATAAATTTCATTGTTGGTCAAGGATCAAAGTTGGGTTTTTTTATCGGGCTTTGTCCATTATTCCACCCAGAAGTTTGTGATTTATTTGCCGATACAGTATTCAAACATTGTCCTTTATTGCTACATTCTACAGCCGGAATCATAATGGGACAAGTCCTCAGGACTCCCACTTGTCAGGTTCCAACTCATACAGAGTTCACAACCTGTGATTATATGCCAATTTTACTGACAACTAAGTTAGGTGGTCATAGCCAACATTTAACTCTCAAATCACGAATCCTCTATTGTGTAAATAATGCAACAAATAATGTGTATATTCAAAGTATAATACATACTTTTCTCTTCACTTTAAATGTCTTTATGCATATAATCATGTAAAAGGTGTTACATAACTTTTTGTGAAGAGGGTCAGTATTTTGCAAAGAAAAATAAAGCCATCTTAATCCTTATAAGGTATGGGGGATGAATGTTGCTATCAAAACACAGGAAACCATTGTCTCATGCAACAATGATTTAGAATTATGTTCAGAGTTTTGTAAAGCACAACAAATATTAAATAACTTTGTCATCAAGGGAACATTTCCCAAGTTGCTGAATAACAACAAACACTAATGAACCTGCCACATGCCCATTAAAAAGCAAACAGTCCAACAATAAAATGCTAACCAAGTTGCAGAGCAAGAGACCAGTAAGACAACCAGACACAACAGCTCAACTGTTATTATGATTACTTACCAAGTCGTTGTTTGGCAGTAGGGACAGTTGTAATGGTGTGTTTAGTGTTGTCTGTACCAATATACCCCTGTGCCATTATCAAAGACTGTCCAAGAGCAGTCCTCTTGGGAAAAAAACCACTGTGGCTGTATACACACCTGCTTTGATCCAACAATCCACTAACAGGGAAGAAATGTCAAGTAATTTGAAAAAATGGTCTATATCAGCCCAGTATCCATCCATGGCCATCACCATGGGGAATCTAAGGCCCAGACTTTCCTGGGTTCTCCCAATGGGTGGTCAATCTACATAACTAATCCTCTCCTTTGCTTCTTTAACTGTCTTTCTTTGTGACAGTATAAAACACATTTTTTGACAGAATCAGAGAGTTGACAATTTTATAAAGAACACTGGCTACTGAATTAAGAATTTCATTAGCCATGCATGTTACAGTACTATCAGTTGCAAAAAAAAATCTGATTACTATCATGGCCATGATCCTGAAGATGGTGATGCTCAAGCTGCTGGAGAGGTTGCCTGGTCAATGGCCAAGATGGGGGCAGGGCCGGATCAAGTTCTGGTGCACATATCCACAGATTAAGGGATCCAGAGTTGATTTCTTCAACGAAATGCATGGTTAATATTTTGTGGGGTTGGGTGCAGAGGATCAGGACTTGGTACTGTTCTCCCCTGAAGGCTAAAATTAAACTTGGTCTTGAGGTTTCTGGTCACAAGAAATTCGACCAGTAGCTTGACTTATGAGTGGGACAGGCCAAAGTCACAAAGATGATAACTGCCTGTGAGTGAAATGTAACCCATTGTCTACTTTGGCTGTCTGCCTTCTCACTGAAAAGTTTTGAAGCTACCCATGCAGGGCACCTGGGAGGCCATTTTGAATAGCTGGTATGGCAATTAGAGACAGTCGAATGCCACTCTAAACAGTGCAAGGGGGTCTGTTTGAGATATGGGCAAGGGAATAGTCACAGTCTACTTGGGGTGAATGAATGTCACCTGTGATGACGTCCTTGGTCACCAGAGTAGACCAGGAAGAACAGCTACCATTTTACGAAAACAGCTAATATCCAATGGAAAATGTGTAACTAGTGCAAATGTGGAACTACATAGGAAAGTGGGATCCTTGGAACTGTGGCTGCTCTTTTTTGTCACCTGCTGATGTTTTTAAATGTCTTCTATTAATGATTTTGGTAATAGGAGTTATGAGTATATCACTACATTCTTAACCTATGAAGTGAGTATGTAAACAAGGTCATATGATTTGGTTGGACAATATGCTAAAATTTTAGAATTTAGAATATCATCCTCAGATATACTGAAAACCTCTGACAAACATTAATTTGTCAAGACTTAGTCAAAATGGTGCCTAAAACGACAAACTTCCCAATTGACAAATTTTAACTTGTCACTTTCTTGTTGGACAAATTAACGGACAAACTAATGACAAGAAAATGACCTTGATAGTCCAATTAATTTGTTATTTTGGCCACCTGTTATTGGCCAAGTTCTTATGAAATTAAGCTTAAGTGCACTATTTTTCTTATCATCAGTTTTCAGCTAATCTGAGTAATAAGTTATCAACATTTGGCTATCATCCAACAAGAAAATGGTATTTAAATTAGGCAATTTGGAAACTTGTTGTTTTAGGCACCATTTTGACAAATTAATAATTTTCAGTGTACGTGTGTGAAAGAAGACAAGTTTTTTTTAAATAGGACTGGGTCTGATGACTAAGATCAGTGGTGATTTTTGCAGAGCAGCTCTGACTTTGACAATTGTCTCACTAAACGATCTTCCAAACATGTTAGCCATGTCAATAAGATTGGTGTCATCTCACAAAATAACATCCATGGACTTGTGTAAAATCCTTTTAAAACTGTTCCAAAGTGACTTTGAATTTCCATTATTTACAACTACAATTGTTTAGTAATGTCTTCATTTAAACTGTTCAAATAGGAAGATGAAAGTTGAAAGTAGGAATTACTGAGGTGCGATATCTGCTATAATTTCTGGCTGAGTTGTTGTATCAATATATTTGCTTATATTTCCTCTTGAGATGTATGGCTGCAAGATATGTCAGTCTCCATGGAACCAGTGTCAGGATGCTTTGGTATATCTTTCTACTTAATCGCAGCATGCTAATCAAGGTTACATAAGGTGCTACAAACATTTGAAGAAAAGGATTTCCTGACACAACACATCCAAGATATGTTGTCTGTTAAACTGTTGTTTAAGAAAGTCACTGAATTGTTGTAACTAGGAATGTTGTATGTCCAAATGTAGATATATCACACACTAAAATGTTTATGCAACCTGACATAGCAGCAAGAAACAAGTTTCTCAAGAAACAACAAAATCTTTGGGGAACTGGGCCTTTGAGATGTCTGTATATGCAGGACATAAAATAATTCCCTGATTGCTGCTAGTGGATAACTGAACAGAGGCACTTTCAAATTCTGAAACCATGATAGTGATAGAGATTTAAAACATAAATCCTCACTGATAAGAAACAAACTCCACTGACTCACCAAGTGGCTTGGTACTTTTGTATCTTGGAGGAGTGACACTGGAATAAAAGTATCAGTCTCATCTTTACTGGGCTTTGTTTTTGACACCTCAAACTAAACATGTCATGGCAAAGTATCTACCAGGGTAAACAAAAGCATAATAGCAGCTAAAGAGACCAAGCATTTGTTTGAACGCATTTGGCGCAGAAACAGATCCACCTTCAATAGATCACAATATTAACAGAAAGTTCATCAGTATACACTAGAATATGCATGCAAACCAAAACTCAGTTCCTTAGAACAAAAATTCAAGAACATTATCACAAAACTAAAAAATTATGGCAAGTCCTAGGCGATGTGTTGCATACACTACCAGCCAAACCGCTCCCATCCATAAATCCTCCTCAACTTCTGGCTGATAGATTTGTTGAGGTTTTTACAGAAAAAAAATGAGAAAATCTGCTAAACTTTCCCTGCTTCCCTCACGATGCAGCACATCTTCCTTGACTCTCCTCCCTCACCCTTGAGACATTTCCCCACTGTTACAGAGGATCAAGTTGCCAAAATCATCATGAACTTTCCAAGTAAATCATGTTATCTTGACCTTTGGCCCACATTTCTTGTCCTTGATTATCTGGACACCCTCATCACCCCATCACTTCAATAATCAATGCCTCACTTGGTAAGTGTCATAAGTTTTTCAAGCAGGTCCATGTTACTCCCATCCTCAAAAAAAATCCTTAGACAAAGGAGTGTTTAATAATTACAGGCCTGTTTCCAATCTTAATTTCATTTCAAAGATTCTTGAAAGGGTAGTAGCTGTCCAGCATCAAACCCACCCTGATGAAGCTAGCCTTATGACTGGGTTTCAATCAGCTTACAGAAAACATCATTAAACTGAAAGTATGTTCCTTAATATTCAAAATGATCTCCTACTTAATATGGCGAAAGGGTCTGTCACAGCCCTCATCCTCCTGGATCTCATCACCCCTTTCGACACCATAGACCAAACCATTCTCCTGACAGGCTCAACACATAACCATATCTCAACCAGTGAACTGGCACTTGGCTGGTTCAAATCATACCTGTTGGAAAGAACACACTCGGTCAAGGTAGGTAGCACTCTCACATCCTGCTGACCTCCAGTTTTGGTATTCTCCAGGGCTCTGTTCTCAGTCCAATTCTTTTTCTCTCTACAGAAACCCAATCAGCTCAACTATTCACTCATACAGTAGCATTAAGTTCTGTTTTTACACTGATGATACCCAGTTACACACAGCACTTTCACCATCAAATTTATCTCATTCTATACAAACATTAAAGAACTGCCCAAATGACATTCAAAATTTCATGGTTACAAATAAATTAAAACTAAACCCTGATAGAACTGAATTTATCTTGATAGGCTCCAAAAAGATTCATAAACAACTCCTGCACTTCCCAATCAACATTCTTGGTAATCATGCCTCATCAGCACAAAGTGTCGAGAACCTCGGAGTGGTGTTTGATTCTAACTTAACTGTTTCAGACCATGTGGGGCAAGTCATAAAGTCTACTAGAATCTATGCTAGAGATCTCTATAGAATTCATCCTCATCTCAATCTTAAAACATCAGTCCTTCTAGCAAATGCTTTGGTCAGCAGATTGGACTACTGCAATTGTCTGTTTGTATGACACACTGATTTTGAGTTTAAAAGATTGCAGTGGGTCCAAAACTCACTTTGCAGGGTCACTTTGTCACTCCTCTAAGTTCTCCCATATTACCCCTCAATTGAAAAAAAACTCCATTGGCTCCCAGTACAATTTAAAATAGGTCTCATTGAATAGAAAATTCTAAACCATGGCCAACCAGCTTACCTAAGTGAATTAATTCACTTCTACACCTCCCCAGAAACACAAAATGCAGCAACCCTAAACCCTAAAGTTCCTTCACAGTCCCAGGTTTGATTGCACAGTTCACAAATCAAACAAACTCTTTAAATTCTTTCAGTCACTATGCCCTTGTTCTTTGGAACTCATTCCCTTTCTAAATAAGAAACAGTCCCTCTGTCACATCCTTCAGAAAACACATAAAAACTCTCTTGTTTAACTCCAGTTTCACTACCTACTCTCCTTCCCTTTGGTCATACTCATAATTCTGGACCTCTGACCTTGACTGCCTCTCGACTCTCCTTATGACTAATGCAGCAGATTGGATTAGCTTAATGACTGCAATGAGGTGAGAATTATTAGATTTCTCAAAATCCCAAAAGCGGCAGACTCATTTTATAATAGATCTGATATTGAGATCCATCAGCCTGTGAAAAGTCTTCAATTAAGGCTAGGGATGAGAGTGACATCACTGCATGGAAAGGACCAGCAGAAAAGATACCCATGGGCTAAGGTTTTTGAAAGGAGTGGGATACCCTTAACTGAACGTATCAGGAAGACATTTGATTGGCTCTCAAACTTCAATATTATGGTTTACCAGCATTTTGAACAGAAACATTGCCTTCCTAAACCAGCAATTTTCGGCTTTGCAAAGGTATTGGGAGTAAGCTTGGCAAAATGGAACTGCCATCTTATTTCCTTAAATGAGATTGCCCTATTTTGTACACACTATGCCATTATTTTTATTAAGAAGCATGTTTACATCTTATATCACTTGTATACAAGCTCCTATTTTCATGAGAAACTAAAACAACTACCAGCTTTCCAATATGAGGTAAGACTGGGATTGGAATTCTGATCTCAGAGGTCATAGGTGAGTGTGTTACCACCGAGCCACTATGCCCTTCTTGATAATAGCAAAAACAAAATTCAAAAGAATTATTGTCAGAAATTGAAATAAATGTACAGAAACCTGAATGATTACCAATCAACCTAAAGTCTTATCCACATATTTTTTTTAGATTTCAATAATTTATTGAACATCAAAACCTTGAGTTAAATTCTTATACACTGTGCACACAGCCATACACTTGTCTTGATTAATGTAATGACATCACCATCACTGTGAAGTTAGAAAGCAAAACATTAATAAGTTAAAATTGAATGTAAAAAATATATTAATAACAGGATGTGACAAAAATGCTTTTACACAAACATGACACACTTTCCAAGTCAAACCTTTGAAAATAGCAGATTAATTTTAAAACAGATGTAACCACCAATATGACTCAATTTATTTAAACGAAATATTTTGTTTCTATACCTTTAATTCATCAGAATACACAACTTGGAACAAATATGTTCAAGAAATCCCAACCTCTATCTGAAGTCAATACCTCTATTTTAAAATACTGAAGAGTCACTACACTATTCCTGAATCAATTATCCCAAGTTAGTGTGTTTGTTTTGGCGGGGACAAGGGAAGATTGAGATGCCACTCAGAGAACTGATGAAAGACCTCAACCTTTGACCCATGTTTCAACGGCGTTTCAACTGAATGCGCCTCTTTCTTCACTTGATCCTTTTTTTAGCCCCAGAAATTATCATAACACCTGGGTTTCTACTTTTTGAGTAATTTTGCATTGATAAATATATTAAAAATCAAGAAAAGGGAAAACAAAATCTCTTTCTGAGAAATTAATCTAATGATTTTATTTGATGTTTTTGAAAATAGGCAACAAATCCTTCTTGATTTAACAAATGTGACTCAGTGGGGTCAAATAGTTCGAGCTTCCATGATATGTTAGAAGTTACAACTACACTTGAATACCTTTACACCCATACTCTACCCTTCAAAAATACTTTTTTCAGCAATAAAAGCTTTCTTCCTTCAAAAAGGTTTTAAAAATTGCTTCATTCTCTGTGAATACTGTGAAAATCGCCAATGATCAAGTGTGAAAAGGAAGTACTAATTAATACATTACTGTACTCCTGCACCACAACTTGAACAATCTGAATGGCTGTGGTATATAAAAAGAAATTATAAAAAATAAATCCACATAAAATTTTATAATTGTAATATTTTTGTATTACTTTTAATACTAACTTAAGTCTATAATAGTTTTAAATGGAGAAATAATGTATAAATGAAGAAAATACAGTAAACTATCTTTTTTAAATTCAGTATAAAAAGTAATTATTTTCTTTTGTTTAAGATAACAATGATTGTCTTTTCTTAATGGAATACACTGCAATTATTTACTGTGTATGTAATTTCTTTTGTGACAAAAAGGAAGACCCTTTGTCAATAAAACGTCAAAGCTGCACCTTTGAACAAATCTGAAATTAGACAAGTTAAATAAGTAAACTGAAAAGTTAAACCTTTTATACATTTCACTGCATAAATTCATTAGATTGTACCAGTGTTTTGAGATAACCTTTAAGATAATGTCTTCTGAAAACATACATTTATTGAAGTAGTAATTCTAAACAGTTTTACTTAAATTGTGCTAAGTTTTATAAATGTTAAAGTAAATATGTTGACCCAGTTATTATATATAAGTGAAACTTGCAAAGCATAGAATCAGTGATATCTTCTGTGTTATTGTTTTCCCATATTCTGATTTCAACTATATAACTTTATACTAGATCACTATTTCATGGATATTAGAAATTCAAATTTGTTATTTTTAGATATATGTGCACACTCCTAAGATTCTGATCACGACCATTTGCTTTGCAATATTTAAATATGCGTTCCTGTTTTTATGCATTAGTCCATAATAACTGGAGTAAGCCCATTATACATACAAAATGATTTCACAGAATGATTGTGACATGCACAATTTGTCAAAAAGCAAACTTGATCTTAATGACATTCGCCAGCTATTGTCCTTATAAGGCACCCTCTGTCTTTATGATAAATTTTATTTTGATTTTCAAATTATGGGAGTATACATGCTGTCAAAAGATCTGCTTGAAAATTGGTTAAACTACAATTAACAAGGCCAGAACCACAAAATTAGTTTTAACATTTGTAAACCACTTAAGCAAACAGGCCTAATCACATATTCTCAGGATTGTGTGACTACATTTACATTTTACATAAATTTTTTACAACTATTAATTGATTTATTTAACACTGTTTAGGTCATATCACGAAGGGTAGTTTTATGGGTAGAGGAAACCAGTAAATACAGTTGGTCAAGGTTCTGTACTCACAGCTGTTTAAAAATAGTGATTCTGTGCACTTTAGTTCATCCCTCACTAATCCAGAGACTTTGATTGATAGGAGCATGCTCATTAGTGTAACCACTCACTCCATCTCTGTATGTATGAGTTTTCTTTAAAAAGATAGGTCTTTAATTTGTCAAAATATAAAACTTTTTTGTATTGTTGCAAATTGGTAAAATGATATTCTGAAACTGCTTTCTTTACTCTATATAATGATGATAAAATATGTATGTTAATATTTCAACATATTCTTTTATTTTAAAAAACCTTGTTTGAGCTTTTGTAACATGGGAAGGATATCTTGATTGTGGATATTAGGTACTTTGATGATTTTTTCTGTCTAAGTAATTTATATCAGTAAAAAGACAAAAGATTGCTGAAAAAGATGCCTCATTTTACAACTTGAGGGAATTGGCAGAATTTAAGATGAAATAAACCTACTTTTATTACATATCTATTACTTCCATATATGGAGGTTATTAAGGAAGTGTGTGTTTGGTCATTGTGTAATGACCACTTACTGACAGTTTATTTACATGAAGTAGTTGTTTGAAAGGAGTCTGTTGAATATAAAAGTTTGTTTGACAGGGATTTTATGCTTTAATCACCACAACATTGAGAAGTAGATGCATTTAACTATGATTAATAAAAAATTGACCCGCATTTGCTGTTTTAAATGTTTGTGGTGTACATGAATTTTGCACAAGTTATAAATACTTCATTTGATGATACTGAACTAAAAGAGAATTGACTTACAAATTTTCTCAAATGAACAGTGTTTAATATAAATAAGAAAGCACATATTTGGCAAAAAAAGAAATGTTGCTCTTAGATTTTCCACTCAAATTATTATTGTAATGACATTGAAGTATTTTGTGGGATAAAACTGAAATCTTATCATTAAAATATATAACAGTTATGACAAAATGTAAGACACTTTGAAGAGTGAATGTGTCATGGAACATTATTGTAGTGACAAATATCTTGACATTTGTAAACCTGGATCCTCAAATGAAAAGATGGGGAAATGTGAAATTCTATTGGACAAATTCTGTTTGATGTATCCAAACCAACTTAGTAACATATGTAATTGTAAAAATGAGAAAAAGAAACTGTGAAAAAGAAAAAAAAACAATAAAAGTTTTACTATATTTACCTGATTTGCCATTCACAGAAATAACTTGTTGATGAAATATGTAGATAAAGATTTCTCCTGTGATCTGTGAATTATTTAAACATTAGTTAAAATGCCCAATATCTGGAAAGTGTTCCTGTCTTATCATGTATGGTTTTCTTAGTATCTGAACATATGAATTTGAAAATTTTAATTACTTAAATGGAGCTTTTATAAGCTACAAGCTTACCATGTGGAACTGAATGCTTTCTCATTGAAAACATCCAGCCAACATCCAAGAAAATAGACATTTAGTATTGACAGGATCCCCGTTTTGACAGTGTACCATAACAATGTAATATTGCTTTTAACCCTTCTTCTCTCATTGTAAATTTAACATATCCCCTCAGCTGGAATACAGCAGGGAGGCAGGGCGGGACTGTCTTCAGCCCAAGGTGTCAACAATGTGTCAACAATGGCCGTCCTATAACCATCAATGGTTAAAGGGCACCTGTTTAGATCTTGGTGCAGGTACATAAAGAAGTCAGAGACTTGCTTTACAGAGGGAGTGGAGAAATCAACCAAATTTTCTCTGCACTACCTCTGAGGCGCCGCAATTCTCTCTGCCACCTCCACAGAGAAGCCTTGTTCTTGGAGCTGTCCACTCCTAGACACCAGGCGTGGAGGTTGAGATGTTGTGGATTGCAGTGAAACACATAGTTTGGGACTGTTTGAGAAGAGTTCTTGATACTGGTAGTTGGTAGTGGGATCTCTGCTGAGAGCTGCACTAGGTCCCAAAACCAGGGCACCCCTGGCCAGCCTGGGGTTATTACAATGATCAGGTAACTGGAGGGTATCGGAGGGTAAGAATAAGCAGTGAGACCCGACCAGTTTATGTTCAGAGCATCTATGTCCCAAGCGTTTTGGTCTGGGACTGGAGATACGTACAGTGGAACTTTGTGGCAAATAGATCTACATGAGGAGTGAACCACTTGTGACATATCTGTTTGAACACCTGTGGATGCAGTGACCATTCTCTTGACTGGACTTGGTTTGACCTGGACAGAAGGTCGGCCATCACATTCAGACACCCTGGGATGTGTCAGGCTTTTAAGGTTATCTGGTAATGATGGCACCAGGTCATGATCTTCAACAGGAGAGCGCACATCTTCGCGAGTTCTTCCTTCTTTGTTTATGTAAGCTACTACTATTGACTTGTCTGTAGCAACCAACACTGTTTGCACTGAAAACAGAAATGACAAGCAACAAAGAAATTAGCATTACTGTGCCTGAGATGACTATCCTAATGACTAGTGTTTATTTGTTTAAAAATCATTAAGTATATCTAGTCATAAACTTGTTAGTAAACAACTTTTATTAGTCATTAGTATGTCATATATTAGTCCGAAAAGTCGCCTCTAATTAACTAATGACAAGTTAATGACTAATTAATGACTGGCATACACTTGTTAGTTGTTAGTCAGAGATGCCTATTTTCTGACTAATATATGAGAAACATACACTTGTCACTGTGCCAAAGGTAGTCATTTCAAACACAGTAAAAAGTTTGTCCAAAGATAAAATCAAACATATTAGTCAATAGTATGTCATATATCAGTCACGTGGCCACGGTGGCTGAGTGGTAGCACTCTCACCTCCCACCTCTGAGGCCAGGATTCGGTTCCTGGCATGGCCTCAAGTGGGATAGCTGGTAGTTGCTTGTTGTTGGTTGGCAGTTTATAGTACAGAACCCTAACAAACTGTATGTACTGGTTTCCTCTGCTCTTCAAACTACCCATCGTGATATGACCTATACAGTGTTGAAAGCAACGTAAAACCCCAAATAAATAAATAAATATATCAGTCACAACATAGTCACAAAATAGTCACCTCTGACTAACTAATGGTCAGTGTATTTGACTATTTAATGACGAACATTTTACTGTGCCTGAAATGACTACCTTTTCCACATTGACAACTGTATGTTTGTCAAAAATTAGTCATAATCAAGTCACATCTGACTAACTGAAGACAAATATATTTGACAATTTTATGACAAACCTTGTACCGTGCGTGAAACAACTACCTTTTACTCATTCACAAATGAATGATTGTCATACATTAGTCACAAAATAGTTACATCTGACTGGTGTACACTTAGTTTGTCAGAGGTGACTATTTTATTATTAATATATGGCATTCATTTGTCTACAAGTAAAAGGTATAGTCTTTTCAGGCACGGTAAAAAGTTTATCATAAAATTGTCAAATATATTTGGCTTTAGTTAGCCAAAAGTGACTAGTTTAAGACTAATACATGACAAACCTAGTTGTCATACAATATAGGAAAGGTAGTCATTTCAAACAGAGTAAAAAATTTGTCATAAAAGTCAAATATACTGGTCAGTCAGGGGTCAGTATCGGTGGCCCAATGGCAGCCCGACAGTGGCAGTAATCAGGAAAAAACAATGAAATCTCTCCCAAAATGACAAGATGGCTAATATTTAAATTGATAAAATATATAAAATATTGTAAAAATTAGGTTTTGCGAATTAAATTTTTACTGCAAATATCATTTTCAAGTCTGCTTTATGAGAGATAGTCAGTTAAAAAGGCTTGCTGAATTCTTATTATTAAGTACACTCAAATGAAATAATTTTAATAAATTCTACACAAATCCTGTAAATGCAATAGTTTTAGAGTTAAAACTGATTTACCCAACAGTGAGAATGACCGCCAAAAGTGTCGAAAATTGAAACTTTTCCCCTTTGCAGAGGATCCTCCTGTACTACCCTGTGGGTCAAAAATTCACTCAAAATCACTTTATCTCTTACGGTTTTCGATTTATTTTCAATGTTTTATTTTCTGCTAAAATCAAAGATTGCTGCTACAAGCAGCAAAAATTGAAATTTTTCCCTTTTGTACAGGAACCTGTTGTACTAACCTGTGGGTAAAAAATTCGCTTGAAATTGCTCTATCTCTTACGGTTTCCGAGTTATTTTCAATGTTTTATTTTCCGCTAAAATCCAAGATAGCTGCAAAAAGTGGCAAAAATTGAAACCTGTCCCCTTTATAGAAGATACTCTTGTACTACCCTGCGGGTTAAAAATTCGCTTGAAATCACTCTAACTCTTACGGTTTTCGAGATATTTTCAATGTTTCATTTTCCACTAAAATCCAAGATGGCCACCAAAAGTGGTGAAAATTGACTTTCCAGAAGATACTCTGTTCTACCCCATGGGTCAAATATTTGCTCGAAATCGCTATATCTCTTACAGTTTTCGAGATGTTTTCAATGTTTTATTTTCCACTAAAATCCAAGATGGCCACCAAGTGTCAAAAAATTGAAATCCCTTTACAAAGGATACTCTTGTACTAACCAGAGGGTCAAAAATTCACTGGAAATCGCTCTATCTCTTATGATTTTCGAGATATTTGTGATTTTTCACATTTTCAATAAAAATGGCAATAAGGTAGCCATTACTCACTTGTACATTGATCAACAAGTGTGACAACTAAATATGTTACAGTTCACAAAAAGTAGATGAACAACATATTTCAGAGAAATTGTGTAGCTGCAATACTTTTGAAGATATGAGCCATTTACTCATTATGGCTACCATTAAAAGTGACAAAGTAGCTATTACTCATTTGGCTATGGAGATACACTTCCAAACTATTTACCATGTTGTAGGTGCAGAAAAAGTATCTGAACAACATATTTGAAGAAAATACTGTACATGCAATAGTTTGACAGTTATAAGCTATTTAATTATATTGGGTAAATTTTTCATCATAATGGTTAAATGGCATGTACTGTAAGCTTTAAAATGATAGGCTATTTGATAAAATCGAGCAAGAAATGATTATTTGATGATATCTTAGCACAGTGCTGCCAAAATTGCTGGTTCTTGTATTTAGTTTACCATAAACGTCATTTTCATCCTTTTCATACGATTTCAATGGCTGATTATAGTTTTAAAGCAATAAGTTCATTGAAATTTGTCAATTCACAACCCTTTCCTAGTATAAAGAACATCCGACAAAAATTAATTTGACACAGATTGACAATGGGAGAGGAAGGTATAGTCAGCTGACAAAGTATGGTCTTTGCCGTGACTAAATTGTGAGAATTAAAATTCATGTGGCCTAATCAACTACAAAAATAACACTAAATTAAACTAACAGTTGAAACATATATCATAAAGAAGATATAAATTGATGTTACCCATGCCAAATAAGTCAATGAATCTATTTCTTTCCAAATCTTTGCAAAACAATCAGCAGCAAGTCACTTTCTTATGATGGTTGATAATAGAGGATTCTACCCAACTCACATTTACAAATGTTTGTAAATTGCCTATTTCTCAATTTCAAATTTGAATATTCATTTCAATTCAACCTATACCTGAAGTAGCAATTAAGCTATTAGCTATTACTTTACTGTATATGCAGATACTTTTTTAAAACATACTTACTTCATAAACTCCTGAAACTTCTACTCCTCAACCACGCCACATGGGAAATACTAAAAACAAAATAATGACAAACATAAATTGGTGACAATTCGAGAGACAAATAAATGACAAACGTGAATTATACCGTGGTTTTCAGTGAGGTCTTGACACTGGTCCTTGAACCTTTGAAGCTCCAAAGAAACCGCCTTCAGCTCCAGAACATTTATGTGTAGCCTTTTTTTCCCTGTCTGATCACAGATCCTTTCTACAGGCTTGCTCTAAGTGAGCGCCCCAGCCTTCGTTTGAAGCGTCTGTAAAGAGTTGGATACTGTGCTCTTTGGGATAAAGGTCAGCACCTTTCATCACATTTGTGGGATTCTGCCACCACTCTAGGTGTGCTAAAATGGTTTCTGTCCAAGAAAGGAGGCTGTCCAACGACTGAGGAAATCTCCAGAGCTCCTTGAGGTGAAACTGAAATGGCCTCATGTGAAGGCGTCCCTCCGGGATCGTTTTCTAGGTGGTATTCATAGCCCATGAACAAAAACACTTGAGTAGGTTTCAGTTCGGATTTCTCCTGACTTATTATCCACCCTAAGGACTGGGTCAGATCTACCACTGTCTGAGTGTTCACTTGTGCTTCTTCCTGAGACTGGGGCCTGATAAGCCAGTCGGCCAGGTACTGGTAAAGTCTGATTCCCCTTGTCAGGGCCATCAGCTTCACTTCTTTTACAATCATTGTAAGGACCTGAGGGGCTGTGGCTAGCCCGAAGGGAAGGGAGGTGAACTGGAACACCTGTGATTTGTGGCAAAACCTTAGGTACTTCCTTGAGTACGGGTGGATGGGGATGTGAAGGCAGGCGTCTGATAGGTCTATCGACGAGACCCATTCCCCTGGAATCAGAGAGGCCCTGATGGACTCTGGTGTTTCCATTTTGAACCTTTCTACAAGTAAGAAGGTGTTGAGCCTGTTTAGGCCTATTACTGGCCTCCACCTTTGGTGAGGCTTGGGTACAAGAAACAGGCGACTGTAAAACCCAAGAGATTTTACATTTTCCACCCTTTCTATTGCACACCAGAGAGTGGATACAAAAGGCCAGAGCTTGATCTTTTTGAAGGGCCTTGTAACCTGATTGAATCAGGGGAGCTCTGACTAAATTTTGTTTTGAGATGAATGGAAGAGCGTAACCATTGGTGATAATGTTTAACACATTGTCGGAACATTTGTTTGTTAGCCAGTCTCTTCTGAAAGAATGGAGGCGACCTCCTACTGGTGGACTGAGGGAGGCTTTTAAGGAGTCATTGGGGGGAGGGGTTTCCATGCCCTCGTTCCCTTAAGTGGGGTCAAAAACGACCTCTGAAGCCTCTGTTCTTCGATTTCCCCATACCTGAGGAAAACGATTGATTACTGCTTTGGGAGGAATTGTTCCCATAGAGGCATTTCCTGTAGGAGCCTCTTTTCGTATTGTGGTGGAGACCACGAAAGGGCTTGTTTTGATAGGGTCCAAAACCCTGTGAGTCTTTAGGGGTGCTTTTTTAAGGAGGAAGTCTTCTCCATCCTTGACTAACTGTGACCTGAACAGAGGGGTAGGCCAAAAAGGCGAGTTCCTCAGTTCCTGACGTCTAGAGTCCCCTAGATGTGGTTGAAGGAGGGTCATTTCGGCCTCGCGTCTTAGCAGGCCAGTGTTGCCCATGGTATACAGCTCCCTCTGGAGTATATGGGCTACAGATTTGCTCAGGCAGGTTAAGGCTCTCTACTGAATAAGAATTCTCTTATTCATAATCTGAAAATAGTCACAGGCATTCTCATAACTTCGCCTGACAGCTGTTTCAGGATCGGCACCCTTCTGAATCTGGCTTTTAACCCTTTTAAAGGTAGCCTTGATATTGTGTTGACACTTCTCCATAACAGTGTTACAAGAAGAGGTAGCCTTAGCGAAAATAGCTGTGAAATTGATGGTAGAGAGATTCTGCCTAGCTTGGTGTTCAAGTTCCTTGAGAACTTGTAGGGGAACCTTGCCCATAGAGACCCCAGAGGGCTTAGGAGAAATATAGATCTTAGCAAAATCTGTATTGAGCTCCTTGAGTGTGTCTTCAAAAAAAGGTTGTCCCACCTTGTAGTATTTGGCTGTTGAAGTTGGGGGTTTGATATATTTTCCCTCAAGTAAATTAAAGGCCAAGAAACCCTGTTCAAATTTCTCAAAAGTATCTTTGAGAATGGAATTTAAAGGGAGCATAGCTGAGGGGCCTCTTGGCCTAAAATCCTGTTGGCCTTTCTGGTCGTCCAGACCTGGTACAGTGGTAGAGGACCTAGGCAAAGTCTCCCTGGGATTAGGGAGCTCCAGAATCTGCCTGAAGGTTTCCACTTCCTTAGCATATTGAGAAGAAAGGTCAGACATATCTACCTCCCTGTAGAAGACTGGGTCTGTGCTATCCTGTTGATGTTCAGGCTCAGAAGGAGCCTTTTGTTGAGGTTTCAAAGACTTTTTGATAGGGACAGAGGACTGATCTTCCTCTGAAGAAGATGACTGAGAACAGAACATGTACTTTTCCCGGACCTTGTGTTTTTTTCTTGTCCGAGTGCTTCTTTTCTTTGGAACACACCCTTTTAGGTTGTTCCGAGTGGTCCTCAGAATGAGGATCCGAGTGGTGGTCAGATTCAAGATCCGAGTGTTTGAAAGCAGGGTCGGACTGGACACTTTGAGTGAATTTTGGAGGAAGTGGATGACCATATATGTCTGTGTCCATTGGCTGAGTTTCTGAGTAATCAGATGCCCGAGTCGGAACTGAAGTCAGAGTCATGGTTGGGTCTGGTTGGTCCAGCTTTTGATATAGAGGCATAGGTCTTATCTACCTCTGCCTCGAAGGCTTTTTTCATAGACTGCATTTCGTCTTGGAGAGACTTCATAGCTTCCAGCATGGATGCTTGAAAAACCCCCATTTGTTGCTGGAGTTGGATGTTAAATTGATTATCCACGGATTTTTCCAGTCTACTCTCTATTTGATTCTGCAAAGCAGTACCTGGGGTTGGTGGGACAGTTTGAGGAGTCTTCAAAGACAAAGATTCAAAACGTAGGGGTTGGGGACATGGAGGTGAAGAAAATAAATTTTCAGCAGCACCCTCAAGGTCTGCTTGAGAGCCAGAAAACACCTCCACATCGTCCCCCAATAAGTCCAGGTCATCATCCTTACTAGTATTACAAAGATCCGATGCCTTCTGTTTCTTGACATACCGAGGTCTGTGTTTAATCTTAATCTGCTGTTCTTCAGAGAAATTTGCACAGATATTGCATGGAGACAGATTTGTGACACAGGGCCATCTCCAGATTCCCTGCAAGTGGGGCAATTCCTGTGGGCATCAAACAGGAAACAGAAGTGACGGCATTTAGAAGATCTGGGTTTTGCACTTGTTTGTTGGGAAGACATTTTTACTGCAATAAAATCCAAGTCGAAACACTGATAACTTACAAACAGTAAATATTCAAAGAATACTTATCCTGCATTTTCAAACTATGTCAGAATGATCTGTACAATAAATATAAACAAATGGCAGAATAATGACATCCAACAATACTTATTTCCTGAGAAATCAGTGATATTGTAACTTTATTTTCAAACGCTTGCTAGTCACGCCAACGAGAGAAGAAGGGTTAGATGCGAGATTACACTGTTATGGTACACTGTCAGCATGGCGATTCGTTCAATCCTAAACGTCTATTTTTCTTGGACGTTGGCCGGATGCCGAAAAAGCATTCAGTTCCACATGGTGAGCTATTGTAGTGCAATAAAAACTTGTATTTTCTTTTAGAAAATGCCAAACTTTGTAGCTTCATTTCACATTTTGTGCCAATTCCCTTGAAATAATATTTGATTCATGTTAGTAATCTTAATTTTGGCTTGATATATTTTAATTACATTCAAACATTTACAAATTGTTTAAATTTAAGATTATTTTATAGACAATAATACAAATTTTGATTTTCTTTGTGTGCAGAAAGCCGAATGAGGGAAATGGAATTCAGTGTTTTAAACATACTTATTAGAGGCTGATTCATTTAATTTTTATATTATAAAATAAAACATAGATTTTGCTTTAAGAAGCTGGCATTTTTATTGTAAATAAATTTTTGATATGATACTAAATATCAAACTGAAAGTTAAAAATCACATTTTCATCAAATAAAGCCTTTGTGTGTTCTCAATGTGCATGCACTGTACTGAGAGAGTTGAGATAAGAGAAATGAGCTGTTAATGAAGTAAATGGACTTGAGAGGGAAGAAACTAAAGTTCCTGCATGTATGCTTGAAACAGCTGTGTACTGTAAATTGCTGACCATAAGTAAGCAACTATTAACTTTCCCCACATAAGATAAATTTGAACCATTGACCTCATGCAGAGCTGGGAGTTGAGTATTTACCACTGTGCCACCGTGACTCCCAATTATTAGTGTATCCCAGCATATAAAAGTAATTTGATGTTTAACAACCTTCTATAAAACGAGCATAAGAGAAAGTTAAATATGAATCATTTATTCATCAACATAATTAATTTAGCTGCAGTAATCAATCAGAAGCATACTTGTAATTTATGAATGTGTTGCAGAAAAAAGACTCTTGAAAATAGCCTCCTTTTGGGAAAAGCTCTTCTGAAAAAATATATTGTCAGTTTCTATTATACAGAAACAAAATTCATTGTGTGAAAAAACATTGTCTCAAATTTTAGTACACAAAAGTTATACTTTGACTAGAAAAAATTTCCAAAATGATTGCTATTAGAATTAATGTAACATCAACATTATAAATTATACCTGACATGTCAACACTATTTAACAGAATTTTCTCACAAATGTGTGTGAAATGTATGAGGCCAAATAGCAAAAGCAAGTTGGAACTTTAAAATGTAAAAGGATGATACAGCTCTGCTGTGATAGAAGTTGTAGTCCACCTTCTGACATATCATTCATGAATCATATGCATTCATAGCCTGAAGATTTTGCATTTATCTATTACTTGTCCATCATTAAAATAATCTAGGGTATTTAATTGATCAGCAACATTTTTATTTTTTGCAATGAAACTCACCATCCAAAAATCTTGCTAAAATGTGTTTTGCCTCCACTGGTCAGAAAGGTATGCGGAGTCTGATATAACTAAAACAGATGACTAACTTAAATCCATTTTGATAGGTAGATCCAGGTTGATAGATATGTTTTTTCTCTCTTTCTTTTCACAAATAACAACAATCAAAGTTAATCCAAAGTTGAGCCCAATATAAAAGTTATTATTGTTCAACAAAAGGACTTACCTAGACTGACACTTAAAGTTAAGATTTTCATTTTGGACCTAGGAAAAGTCTGTTGTCTTAAACTTAACGCATTTTGCAAAGCCACTAAGTCTAAGGCTTGGGTTTAAAATTAAGTCCACCTGATAGCTGACTTCACTTTTGTAAACAAAGATTTAAATATTGGAATTTTTATGAGAACTTTTTCATTTGCAAAAGATAAAATGGATCAAACAAAGAAGTATATTTTAGTAGAACTAAACAGTGACATGTAATACCACTATGGTTATTTAATAAATCACTTGTAGGTTGGTCTTAATTAAGTTACCCTTTATGAAATCCACTTATGTTACAGAGTTAGCTACCCAGATAACATTCCGCCGGTGGCCCACCAGCATACGGTCGGCAGAATTTGCCACAGGTGGGCCACCATTGGCCCACCGGTAGTTTTTCATTGTATAATCAGCAGTTTGCCACCGTTGGGCCAACGGTGGATTTCCAACCAAAAATCTTCATGTCTGAAGAATTTGCCACCGGTGGACCACTGGTGGGCCATCAGTGGTTTTAGTTCAAGATGACGCTGAGCAATAATAAGGGATTTGGGGAAACTTAACAAAAATTTATTCATAAGTGTGTGTTAATTAGATTTCAGTGAGCCCACAATTTTTAACTGACTATTTATCAATTTTAGACATACATGTACAAACAATATTTTTATCATAAATTTCCAATACAAAAGTTGTCATTGGACATATTATAATTTTATCAATGAATTATGGAATATCACCGTAGGACTCTCATCCACTATTGTTTATGTACATATGTACCGATTACATCACTGGTCATGTGACTTATCATTGTTTCTCTTGGCTAAGACCTGCCCAAAACCTGTCAAGCATTTGCCTTATCCACAAATGGCCACACAACTATAGGCTGCAATCTGATTGGTTGAGGCTATTGCAGAATTTCAACCAGCATATTGCCACCCAATATCCCAGAGAAGGCAAATGAGGATATTTATAAAACAGTGAGTGACTTTTTTACAAAAATGTTGAAACTTCCAGACCAACTGGTTCTTTCGGAAAGACACCCAGTCGCTCCAGTGCAGGTTGATATTGCCCACAGGGTAGGGAGAGCAAACCACAGAAGTCGGCCAATTGCTGTGAAGCTGATACGAAGACAAGGGAAAGACATCATCCTAGAACATGCCAAGAACCTGAGGGGTGAGAGAAAAATAAGATGCACTACAGGCATCAGAAAGTGCAATAAGAGTGCCATAATCTATTGCATATTTGTGTTCACTGTCAAACATGTATGTTGGGAAGTCTAAGAAGTATATAAGAAACATTGTGCATGTTTAGCAAAAAAACTTCCTTTCTAACATACTGTAAAACACGAATTCTACACTAATTTCATTATAAAATTATAATGATTTAGCATTGATAAACAATATATTTTGTAATTTATCAATGAAAATCCTGATTGTTTTCAAGATTTCTTGTTTGTATGATAATAATTACAAGAATGGCCATGTTTATTTGTGCGAGTTCATTAAACAAATATATGTGACATAAAGAACTTGAAGTTAACCTGTGTGTAGTTAACTCAGTCCACTGCCTAGTAATGAACTTTACCATCGATTGCAATTATATTGGGGGATTGTTTCCCCCCTGAGTGTAGAGTTTTGGAACAAAGGCCAGTTATGTACCAGCTGTCACTTGGCAGTGTAAGGAGATTATTGTCTAGTCTAAGTTAATGCCTGTATAGTAAACAGAATTAAAATATAATTGAACTAGACAATATTTACCACACCACTGTCTAAACTGCCTTATATTATCCAATTATGCTTGGTAATATTTCGAAAATATATTGAATTTTCTCATCAGAGGCTGAAAACACATCCCACTTTTGCCCTAAGGTGCAAAAAGCTTATCCTCTCTGAGCCGCTTTTTTGAGCCTCTCAGCCGCCAGTGAGCCTCTTTTTTGGAGGATCAGGGGAAAAAAATCAATAAAATAAATGTTTGATTTCATTGGTGATTATCAGGATTTTAAAAATCAATAAAATAATCAAATACTGACTATTGAACAGTATCCACTTAAATGTGCAAGGGAGTGTAATAAGTGGTAATAATAGTAACAAAAAGCAATAGAGTATATCTATAAGCTTTTATGTTCAGTCTCTTTATGTAGGACAGAAATAGGACCAATTATGGTTGTAATAGTTTGAATATTGGTAATACTCTATAATTTGCATATTAATGTATATGCGTTTTTTATGTACAATTATGGGTTCTCAGCCTGACATATGGTGTGATATCAGTATATACACTAACATATAAATTGTTTTTTTATATGTATGGCATATCTGATTGAGGTATTGTTTGTTTGATTATCAAAAAAACAAATCCAATCAGACATGAAGAAGGGTCACTATAGGACATGAATCTCCATGCAATAGTGGCCCAATATAAGACAAGGGAAAAATAAGGTGCACTAATTCTAATTCTAATTTCTAATTGGACTTTTATAGCGCTTAATCTCCCCAAACACGAGGACTCTAAGGCGCAACAAAAGAAAAAGCAGTCAACAAAATTCTGTGTCCAGGGACATAACAGGGGTCGAACACCACGGAGAACGCCAGGAGGATGATTCAGGCTAGGGTGGATATGCTTTGGTGTACAGGTAGGTTTTAAGCTGTTTTCTGAAGGAGGCCAGGGATGGAGAGGCACGAATCACATCAGGGAGAGTATTCCACACAGTAGGAGCATCAAACGCAAAACTATTACCAAACTGTTTGACAGATTTATGAACAGAGGGGCAGAACTTTGGAATAACTAGGAAATTACCACCACTTTGACTGCGCCTGGTACTATAAGAACTGCTGTAGGAAGAAAGATGTGGTGAAAAATACCTGGGAAAACCTGTGTGAAGATACTTATAAACAAGTGTGACTGTCTTGAACACAATGCGCTGTTCAACAGGAAGCCAATGCAGTTTCTTTAGCACAGGAGTTATGCTGGTGTATCGACTGGTGTTTGATACAATTCTAGCTGCACTATTTTGGATGCACTGTAATTTGCGTAGATTGAACTTGGACAGGCTCCTGAAAAGTGAGTTGCAGTAATCCAACCGACTACTAACAAGAGCGTTGGCTACAAGCACAGAAACATCATGAGTAAGAAACCGCCTGACATGTCTGAAGTCACGGAGTTTAACAAAACAACTTTTGCAGACATTCTGAACATGCTTGGACAAAGAGAAATCTGAATCAAGCCACACACCCAGTTTTTTTACTGAATCTGCAGGGCAGAGTGAGTTGCCCAGGATATCAATTGGAAAACATGCTTTCAACTTATCCCTTTGTCTCTTTGAACCAAAGATGATAAACTCAGTCTTATCAGGATTCAGTTTGAGCTTACTAGTTGTCATCCACTCTTTAACATCATTTAGGCACTTATTTAGCTTTTCAAAGGCAGCAGATGCATTCTTCTGGGATAAATGTATATAAAGTTGGCTATCATCTGCATAGAAATGAAACTTTATTCCATTATGTTTACTGATAATGGAACTGAGGGGAGTAGTGTACAATGAGAACAACAAAGGACCCAGGACAGAACCTTGGGGAACACCAAATAGGAGTTTACAAACATCTGACAAAGTAGAACCAATTTTTACTGATTGGTAATGGTCCATTAGGTAGGATGTGAACCATTTCAGAACGGAGCCACTGACCCCAAACCAGTTTTGGAGGCAACCCAGAAGAGTAGAGTGATCAATGGTGTCGAAGGCAGCAGACAAGTCAAGCAATACCAAGGCAGTGGATTCACCTCTTGACAATGATAAGTGAACCTCATTTTTTATGTAGAGAAGAGCAGTCTCAGTTGAATGGCCCGCCTTATATGCCGACTGGTACGGGTTGTCTAAGTTATTGGCATTAATATGTTCTAACAGCTGCTTAGCAACCACACGTTCTACCAATTTAGATATAAAACTGAGACCTGATACAGGGCGATAATTCTTAAGGTCATTTGAGGGAAGATTTGGCTTTTTAATAAGTGGAGTGACCACAGCAGATTTGAAGGCATCAGGAACGCATCCCTCCATGAGTGAGCAGTTGACCAGCTTTGTAAGGGATGGTAGCAATATATCAATGCATTCCTTAATCAGGAATGTCGGCAGAGGGTCCAACAGGCATGATTTTGTTGGTGATGCTTTAATTATTTTATCAACAGCATCTTCAGAAACTTGCCTAAAGACAGTAATTTGGGGAGGATCTGAAGGAGGGTTAACATCATATTCAGTGCCAGAAGAAGCAAAATTATCTCTAATCTTCTTAATTTTGTTGGTGAAGAAGGAGGCAAACTGGTCAGCCAATGACTTTTCGGACTCATGAGATGGAAGTGTGGCATCAGAAACCCT
Source organism: Sabellastarte sp. h YS-2021 (assembly GCA_964017235.1). NCBI lineage: Eukaryota > Metazoa > Annelida > Polychaeta > Sabellida > Sabellidae > Sabellastarte > Sabellastarte sp. h YS-2021. The sequence goes on from OZ024928.1 coordinate 149,449,943, forward strand.
GTTCAGGGTCTTATGGAGCTGACGCCAAAGTTTTCGAGAGTCATGACTATTGTCTGAGATCAGTTTGCTATAGTAGTCTGATTTATCTTTATTTACAAGTGCATTGCACCGAGCAATCTGGCGACGAAGCCTACTCCTGTTAAGTGTACTTTTAGCCCTACGCCAGGTTCTCTCAAATTGGCGCCTAAGGGACTTTGCACGTCGATAATCATCAGACATCCAATCGGCGGACTCCTTTTTCGTCAATTTAGATATAAGAGGTGCATGCCTATCCAGAACATCACTCAAATCATGTACATATTGATCATACAGATCGACAACAGCATCAGCTGGAGACTTGACGAAGGACGTATTTTTTAGATCTGAGCGGAAGTCAGACATATTGATACGGTGGAACCTTCTATATTGAACTACATTTGGAGTATGAGACACTTGACAAGGGAAGGCAACTGAACATTTGACTAATGCGTGATCGGAAACAAAGTCACAAATTTTAACATCAGCAATGGTGTCCTGATCACAGGGAGATAAAATCAGGTCCAATATGTGACCATGTACATGAGTAGGTTTATTGACTAACTGTTTGAGGTCACATGAATCAAGAAAGGTAGTGAATTTCTGACCGTCACCAACTGGAACATCAACATGAATGTTGAAGTCGCCACAAATGTAATATGAAGAATTAATGGATGAAAGGTAACCAACAAATGACATGAATTCTTCCAGAAAATTACAGGTACATGATCCTGGAGGGCGATAGATGCAGGCAAGCAACACTGAATGGCCATGAAGCCCGATTGACACCACTATATTTTCAAATGACTGATAACAAGGAGTTTCAATTATATGGGGTCTGTAGGAGGCTCTGATGAAAAACCCCACACCACCACCAATACCTGAGGGACGAGGCTTGTGAGGAAAGTTAAAATCGAGAGGAGTTATAGACCGTAAGAAGCTGTCAGAGTCAAATGGACGTATGTGTGTTTCCGTGAGGCATAGAAGATCAAGGTCGTATGAAGCCACCATGTCGGCAAGGAGAGGACCCTTGTTCCTTACGGATCTGGCATTCAAAACACCAAGTGTAAACGGACCAGGGTTGAGGGATACATCTCCACCCAGTAACAGTAACAACATGAGCCCTCTTCCATTAACCATGGTCGGAAATTTTTGGCAGGAACACAAATATGATAAATTTTTCGCAACCCGTGTCAAAGGAGGACATGATGTGTAAGATGCTCTGGTGCTGAACCAATCATGCCTGTGGGCCAGTGCCACTGCAAACAGTGCCATGAAGAGGAGTAACCGAGGACTGAACATGACTGGTGGGGTTGTACATCAGAAAGTGCAATAAGAGTGCCATAATCTATTGCATATTTGTGTTCACTGTCAACATGTATGTTGGGAAGTCTAAGAAGTATATAAGAAACATTGTGCATGTTTAGCAAAAAAACTTCCTTTCTAACATACTGTAAAACACGAATTCTACACTAATTTCATTATAAAATTATAGTGATTTAGCATTGATAAACAATATATTTTGTAATTTATCAATGAAAATCCTGATTGTTTTCAAGATTTCTTGTTTGTATGATAATAATTACAAGAATGGCCATGTTTATTTGTGTGAGTTCATTAAACAAATATATGTAACATAAAGAACTTGAAGTTAACCTGTGTGTAGTTAACTCAGTCCACTGCCTAGTAATGAACTTTACCATCGATTGCAATTATATTGGGGGATTGTTTCCCCCCTGAGTGTAGAGTTTTGGAACAAAGGCCAGTTATGTACCAGCTGTCACTTGGCAGTGTAAGGAGATTATTGTCTAGTCTAAGTTAATGCCTGTATAGTAAACAGAATTAAAATATAATTGAACTAGACAATATTTACCACACCACTGTCTAAACTGCCTTATATTATCCAATTATGCTTGGTAATATTTTGAAAATATATTGAATTTTCTCATCAGAGGCTGAAAACACATCCCACTTTTGCCCTAAGGTGCAAAAAGCTTATCCTCTCTGAGCCGCTTTTTTGAGCCTCTCAGCCGCCAGTGAGCCTCTTTTTTGGAGGATCAGGGGAAAAAAATCAATAAAATAAATGTTTGATTTCATTGGTGATTATCAGGATTTTAAAAATCAATAAAATAATCAAATACTGACTATTGAACAGTATCCACTTAAATGTGCAAGGGAGTGTAATAAGTGGTAATAATAGTAACAAAAAGCAATAGAGTATATCTATAAGCTTTTATGTTCAGTCTCTTTATGTAGGACAGAAATAGGACCAATTATGGTTGTAATAGTTTGAATATTGGTAATACTCTATAATTTGCATATTAATGTATATGCGTTTTTTATGTACAATTATGGGTTCTCAGCCTGACATATGGTGTGATATCAGTATATACACTAACATATAAATTGTTTTTTTATATGTATGGCATATCTGATTGAGGTATTGTTTGTTTGATTATCAAAAAAACAAATCCAATCAGACATGAAGAAGGGTCACTATAGGACATGAATCTCCATGCAATAGTGGCCCAATATAAGACAAGGGAAAAATAAGGTGCACTAATTCTAATTCTAATTTCTAATTGGACTTTTATAGCGCTTAATCTCCCCAAACACGAGGACTCTAAGGCGCAACAAAAGAAAAAGCAGTCAACAAAATTCTGTGTCCAGGGACATAACAGGGGTCGAACACCACGGAGAACGCCAGGAGGATGATTCAGGCTAGGGTGGATATGCTTTGGTGTACAGGTAGGTTTTAAGCTGTTTTCTGAAGGAGGCCAGGGATGGAGAGGCACGAATCACATCAGGGAGAGTATTCCACACAGTAGGAGCATCAAACGCAAAACTATTACCAAACTGTTTGACAGATTTATGAACAGAGGGGCAGAACTTTGGAATAACTAGGAAATTACCACCACTTTGACTGCGCCTGGTACTATAAGAACTGCTGTAGGAAGAAAGATGTGGTGAAAAATACCTGGGAAAACCTGTGTGAAGATACTTATAAACAAGTGTGACTGTCTTGAACACAATGCGCTGTTCAACAGGAAGCCAATGCAGTTTCTTTAGCACAGGAGTTATGCTGGTGTATCGACTGGTGTTTGATACAATTCTAGCTGCACTATTTTGGATGCACTGTAATTTGCGTAGATTGAACTTGGACAGGCTCCTGAAAAGTGAGTTGCAGTAATCCAACCGACTACTAACAAGAGCGTTGGCTACAAGCACAGAAACATCATGAGTAAGAAACCGCCTGACATGTCTGAAGTCACGGAGTTTAACAAAACAACTTTTGCAGACATTCTGAACATGCTTGGACAAAGAGAAATCTGAATCAAGCCACACACCCAGTTTTTTTACTGAATCTGCAGGGCAGAGTGAGTTGCCCAGGATATCAATTGGAAAACATGCTTTCAACTTATCCCTTTGTCTCTTTGAACCAAAGATGATAAACTCAGTCTTATCAGGATTCAGTTTGAGCTTACTAGTTGTCATCCACTCTTTAACATCATTTAGGCACTTATTTAGCTTTTCAAAGGCAGCAGATGCATTCTTCTGGGATAAATGTATATAAAGTTGGCTATCATCTGCATAGAAATGAAACTTTATTCCATTATGTTTACTGATAATGGAACTGAGGGGAGTAGTGTACAATGAGAACAACAAAGGACCCAGGACAGAACCTTGGGGAACACCAAATAGGAGTTTACAAACATCTGACAAAGTAGAACCAATTTTTACTGATTGGTAATGGTCCATTAGGTAGGATGTGAACCATTTCAGAACGGAGCCACTGACCCCAAACCAGTTTTGGAGGCAACCCAGAAGAGTAGAGTGATCAATGGTGTCGAAGGCAGCAGACAAGTCAAGCAATACCAAGGCAGTGGATTCACCTCTTGACAATGATAAGTGAACCTCATTTTTTATGTAGAGAAGAGCAGTCTCAGTTGAATGGCCCGCCTTATATGCCGACTGGTACGGGTTGTCTAAGTTATTGGCATTAATATGTTCTAACAGCTGCTTAGCAACCACACGTTCTACCAATTTAGATATAAAACTGAGACCTGATACAGGGCGATAATTCTTAAGGTCATTTGAGGGAAGATTTGGCTTTTTAATAAGTGGAGTGACCACAGCAGATTTGAAGGCATCAGGAACGCATCCCTCCATGAGTGAGCAGTTGACCAGCTTTGTAAGGGATGGTAGCAATATATCAATGCATTCCTTAATCAGGAATGTCGGCAGAGGGTCCAACAGGCATGATTTTGTTGGTGATGCTTTAATTATTTTATCAACAGCATCTTCAGAAACTTGCCTAAAGACAGTAATTTGGGGAGGATCTGAAGGAGGGTTAACATCATATTCAGTGCCAGAAGAAGCAAAATTATCTCTAATCTTCTTAATTTTGTTGGTGAAGAAGGAGGCAAACTGGTCAGCCAATGACTTTTCGGACTCATGAGATGGAAGTGTGGCATCAGAAACCCTGTTCAGGGTCTTATGGAGCTGACGCCAAAGTTTTCGAGAGTCATGACTATTGTCTGAGATCAGTTTGCTATAGTAGTCTGATTTATCTTTATTTACAAGTGCATTGCACCGAGCAATCTGGCGACGAAGCCTACTCCTGTTAAGTGTACTTTTAGCCCTACGCCAGGTTCTCTCAAATTGGCGCCTAAGGGACTTTGCACGTCGATAATCATCAGACATCCAATCGGCGGACTCCTTTTTCGTCAATTTAGATATAAGAGGTGCATGCCTATCCAGAACATCACTCAAATCATGTACATATTGATCATACAGATCGACAACAGCATCAGCTGGAGACTTGACGAAGGACGTATTTTTTAGATCTGAGCGGAAGTCAGACATATTGATACGGTGGAACCTTCTATATTGAACTACATTTGGAGTATGAGACACTTGACAAGGGAAGGCAACTGAACATTTGACTAATGCGTGATCGGAAACAAAGTCACAAATTTTAACATCAGCAATGGTGTCCTGATCACAGGGAGATAAAATCAGGTCCAATATGTGACCATGTACATGAGTAGGTTTATTGACTAACTGTTTGAGGTCACATGAATCAAGAAAGGTAGTGAATTTCTGACCGTCACCAACTGGAACATCAACATGAATGTTGAAGTCGCCACAAATGTAATATGAAGAATTAATGGATGAAAGGTAACCAACAAATGACATGAATTCTTCCAGAAAATTACAGGTACATGATCCTGGAGGGCGATAGATGCAGGCAAGCAACACTGAATGGCCATGAAGCCCGATTGACACCACTATATTTTCAAATGACTGATAACAAGGAGTTTCAATTATATGGGGTCTGTAGGAGGCTCTGATGAAAAACCCCACACCACCACCAATACCTGAGGGACGAGGCTTGTGAGGAAAGTTAAAATCGAGAGGAGTTATAGACCGTAAGAAGCTGTCAGAGTCAAATGGACGTATGTGTGTTTCCGTGAGGCATAGAAGATCAAGGTCGTATGAAGCCACCATGTCGGCAAGGAGAGGACCCTTGTTCCTTACGGATCTGGCATTCAAAACACCAAGTGTAAACGGACCAGGGTTGAGGGATACATCTCCACCCAGTAACAGTAACAACATGAGCCCTCTTCCATTAACCATGGTCGGAAATTTTTGGCAGGAACACAAATATGATAAATTTTTCGCAACCCGTGTCAAAGGAGGACATGATGTGTAAGATGCTCTGGTGCTGAACCAATCATGCCTGTGGGCCAGTGCCACTGCAAACAGTGCCATGAAGAGGAGTAACCGAGGACTGAACATGACTGGTGGGGTTGTACATCAGAAAGTGCAATAAGAGTGCCATAATCTATTGCATATTTGTGTTCACTGTCAACATGTATGTTGGGAAGTCTAAGAAGTATATAAGAAACATTGTGCATGTTTAGCAAAAAAACTTCCTTTCTAACATACTGTAAAACACGAATTCTACACTAATTTCATTATAAAATTATAGTGATTTAGCATTGATAAACAATATATTTTGTAATTTATCAATGAAAATCCTGATTGTTTTCAAGATTTCTTGTTTGTATGATAATAATTACAAGAATGGCCATGTTTATTTGTGTGAGTTCATTAAACAAATATATGTAACATAAAGAACTTGAAGTTAACCTGTGTGTAGTTAACTCAGTCCACTGCCTAGTAATGAACTTTACCATCGATTGCAATTATATTGGGGGATTGTTTCCCCCCTGAGTGTAGAGTTTTGGAACAAAGGCCAGTTATGTACCAGCTGTCACTTGGCAGTGTAAGGAGATTATTGTCTAGTCTAAGTTAATGCCTGTATAGTAAACAGAATTAAAATATAATTGAACTAGACAATATTTACCACACCACTGTCTAAACTGCCTTATATTATCCAATTATGCTTGGTAATATTTTGAAAATATATTGAATTTTCTCATCAGAGGCTGAAAACACATCCCACTTTTGCCCTAAGGTGCAAAAAGCTTATCCTCTCTGAGCCGCTTTTTTGAGCCTCTCAGCCGCCAGTGAGCCTCTTTTTTGGAGGATCAGGGGAAAAAAATCAATAAAATAAATGTTTGATTTCATTGGTGATTATCAGGATTTTAAAAATCAATAAAATAATCAAATACTGACTATTGAACAGTATCCACTTAAATGTGTAAGGGAGTGTAATAAGTGGTAATAATAGTAACAAAAAGCAATAGAGTATATCTATAAGCTTTTATGTTCAGTCTCTTTATGTAGGACGGAAATAGGACCAATTATGGTTGTAATAGTTTGAATATTGGTAATACTCTATAATTTGCATATTAATGTATATGCGTTTTTTATGTACAATTATGGGTTCTCAGCCTGACATATGGTGTGATATCAGTATATACACTAACATATAAATTGTTTTTTATATGTATGGCATATCTGATTGAGGTATTGTTTGTTTGATTATCAAAAAAACAAATCCAATCAGACATGAAGAAGGGTCACTATAGGACATGAATCTCCATGCAATAGTGGCCCAATATAAGACAAGAGAAAAATAAGGTGCACTAATTCTAATTCTAATTTCTAATTGGACTTTTATAGCGCTTAATCTCCCCAAACACGAGGACTCTAAGGCGCAACAAAAGAAAAAGCAGTCAACAAAATTCTGTGTCCAGGGACATAACAGGGGTCGAACACCACGGAGAACGCCAGGAGGATGATTCAGGCTAGGGTGGATATGCTTTGGTGTACAGGTAGGTTTTAAGCTGTTTTCTGAAGGAGGCCAGGGATGGAGAGGCACGAATCACATCAGGGAGAGTATTCCACACAGTAGGAGCATCAAACGCAAAACTATTACCAAACTGTTTGACAGATTTATGAACAGAGGGGCAGAACTTTGGAATAACTAGGAAATTACCACCACTTTGACTGCGCCTGGTACTATAAGAACTGCTGTAGGAAGAAAGATGTGGTGAAAAATACCTGGGAAAACCTGTGTGAAGATACTTATAAACAAGTGTGACTGTCTTGAACACAATGCGCTGTTCAACAGGAAGCCAATGCAGTTTCTTTAGCACAGGAGTTATGCTGGTGTATCGACTGGTGTTTGATACAATTCTAGCTGCACTATTTTGGATGCACTGTAATTTGCGTAGATTGAACTTGGACAGGCTCCTGAAAAGTGAGTTGCAGTAATCCAACCGACTACTAACAAGAGCGTTGGCTACAAGCACAGAAACATCATGAGTAAGAAACCGCCTGACATGTCTGAAGTCACGGAGTTTAACAAAACAACTTTTGCAGACATTCTGAACATGCTTGGACAAAGAGAAATCTGAATCAAGCCACACACCCAGATTTTTTACTGAATCTGCAGGGCAGAGTGAGTTGCCCAGGATATCAATTGGAAAACATGCTTTCAACTTATCCCTTTGTCTCTTCGAACCAAAGATGATAAACTCAGTCTTATCAGGATTCAGTTTGAGCTTACTAGTTGTCATCCACTCTTTAACATCATTTAGGCACTTATTTAGCTTTTCAAAGGCAGCAGATGCATTCTTCTGGGATAAATGTATATAAAGTTGGCTATCATCTGCATAGAAATGAAACTTTGTTCCATTATGTTTACTGATAATGGAACTGAGGGGGGTAGTGTACAATGAGAACAACAAAGGACCCAGGACAGAACCTTGGGGAACACCAAATAGGAGTTTACAAACATCTGACAAAGTAGAACCAATTTTTACTGATTGGTAACGGTCCATTAGGTAGGATGTGAACCATTTCAGAACGGAGCCACTGACCCCAAACCAGTTTTGGAGGCAACCCAGAAGAGTAGAGTGATCAATGGTGTCAAAGGCAGCAGACAAGTCAAGCAATACCAAGGCAGTGGATTCACCTCTTGACAATGATAAGTGAACCTCATTTTTTATGTAGAGAAGAGCAGTCTCAGTTGAATGGCCCGCCTTATATGCCGACTGGTACGGGTTGTCTAAGTTATTGGCATTAATATGTTCTAACAGCTGCTTAGCAACCACACGTTCTACCAATTTAGATATAAAACTGAGACCTGATACAGGGCGATAATTCTTAAGGTCATTTGAGGGAAGATTTGGCTTTTTAATAAGTGGAGTGACCACAGCAGATTTGAAGGCATCAGGAACGCATCCCTCCATGAGTGAGCAGTTGACCAGCTTTGTAAGGGATGGTAGCAATATATCAATGCATTCCTTAATCAGGAATGTCGGCAGAGGGTCCAACAGGCATGATTTTGTTGGTGATGCTTTAATTATTTTATCAACAGCATCTTCAGAAACTTGCCTAAAGACAGTAATTTGGGGAGGATCTGAAGGAGGGTTAACATCATATTCAGTGCCAGAAGAAGCAAAATTATCTCTAATCTTCTTAATTTTGTTGGTGAAGAAGGAGGCAAACTGGTCAGCCAATGACTTTTCGGACTCATGAGATGGAAGTGTGGCATCAGAAACCCTGTTCAGGGTCTTATGGAGCTGACGCCAAAGTTTTCGAGAGTCATGACTATTGTCTGAGATCAGTTTGCTATAGTAGTCTGATTTATCTTTATTTACAAGTGCATTGCACCGAGCAATCTGGCGACGAAGCCTACTCCTGTTAAGTGTACTTTTAGCCCTACGCCAGGTTCTCTCAAATTGGCGCCTAAGGGACTTTGCACGTCGATAATCATCAGACATCCAATCGGCGGACTCCTTTTTCGTCAATTTAGATATAAGAGGTGCATGCCTATCCAGAACATCACTCAAATCATGTACATATTGATCATACAGATCGACAACAGCATCAGCTGGAGACTTGACGAAGGACGTATTTTTTAGATCTGAGCGGAAGTCAGACATATTGATACGGTGGAACCTTCTATATTGAACTACATTTGGAGTATGAGACACTTGACAAGGGAAGGCAACTGAACATTTCACTAATGCGTGATCGGAAACAAAGTCACAAATTTTAACATCAGCAATGGTGTCCTGATCACAGGGAGATAAAATCAGGTCCAATATGTGACCATGTACATGAGTAGGTTTATTGACTAACTGTTTGAGGTCACATGAATCAAGAAAGGTAGTGAATTTCTGACCGTCACCAACTGGAACATCAACATGAATGTTGAAGTCACCACAAATGTAATATGAAGAATTAATGGATGAAAGGTAACCAACAAATGACATGAATTCTTCCAGAAAATTACAGGTACATGATCCTGGAGGGCGATAGATGCAGGCAAGCAACACTGAATGGCCATGAAGCCCGATTGACACCACTATATTTTCAAATGACTGATAACAAGGAGTTTCAATTATATGGGGTCTGTAGGAGGCTCTGATGAAAAACCCCACACCACCACCAATACCTGAGGGACAAGGCTTGTGAGGAAAGTTAAAATCGAGAGGAGTTATAGACCGTAAGAAGCTGTCAGAGTCAAATGGACGTATGTGTGTTTCCGTGAGGCATAGAAGATCAAGGTCGTATGAAGCCACCATGTCGGCAAGGAGAGGACCCTTGTTCCTTACGGATCTGGCATTCAAAACACCAAGTGTAAACGGACCAGGGTTGAGGGATACATCTCCACCCAGTAACAGTAACAACATGAGCCCTCTTCCATTAACCATGGTCGGAAATTTTTGGCAGGAACACAAATATGATAAATTTTTCGCAACCCGTGTCAAAGGAGGACATGATGTGTAAGATGCTCTGGTGCTGAACCAATCATGCCTGTGGGCCAGTGCCACTGCAAACAGTGCCATGAAGAGGAGTAACCGAGGACTGAACATGACTGGTGGGGTTGTACATCAGAAAGTGCAATAAGAGTGCCATAATCTATTGCATATTTGTGTTCACTGTCAAACATGTATGTTGGGAAGTCTAAGAAGTATATAAGAAACATTGTGCATGTTTAGCAAAAAAACTTCCTTTCTAACATACTGTAAAACACGAATTCTACACTAATTTCATTATAAAATTATAGTGATTTAGCATTGATAAACAATATATTTTGTAATTTATCAATGAAAATCCTGATTGTTTTCAAGATTTCTTGTTTGTATGATAATAATTACAAGAATGGCCATGTTTATTTGTGTGAGTTCATTAAACAAATATATGTAACATAAAGAACTTGAAGTTAACCTGTGTGTAGTTAACTCAGTCCACTGCCTAGTAATGAACTTTACCATCGATTGCAATTATATTGGGGGATTGTTTCCCCCCTGAGTGTAGAGTTTTGGAACAAAGGCCAGTTATGTACCAGCTGTCACTTGGCAGTGTAAGGAGATTATTGTCTAGTCTAAGTTAATGCCTGTATAGTAAACAGAATTAAAATATAATTGAACTAGACAATATTTACCACACCACTGTCTAAACTGCCTTATATTATCCAATTATGCTTGGTAATATTTTGAAAATATATTGAATTTTCTCATCAGAGGCTGAAAACACATCCCACTTTTGCCCTAAGGTGCAAAAAGCTTATCCTCTCTGAGCCGCTTTTTTGAGCCTCTCAGCCGCCAGTGAGCCTCTTTTTTGGAGGATCAGGGGAAAAAAATCAATAAAATAAATGTTTGATTTCATTGGTGATTATCAGGATTTTAAAAATCAATAAAATAATCAAATACTGACTATTGAACAGTATCCACTTAAATGTGTAAGGGAGTGTAATAAGTGGTAATAATAGTAACAAAAAGCAATAGAGTATATCTATAAGCTTTTATGTTCAGTCTCTTTATGTAGGACGGAAATAGGACCAATTATGGTTGTAATAGTTTGAATATTGGTAATACTCTATAATTTGCATATTAATGTATATGCGTTTTTTATGTACAATTATGGGTTCTCAGCCTGACATATGGTGTGATATCAGTATATACACTAACATATAAATTGTTTTTTATATGTATGGCATATCTGATTGAGGTATTGTTTGTTTGATTATCAAAAAAACAAATCCAATCAGACATGAAGAAGGGTCACTATAGGACATGAGTCTCCATGCAATAGTGGCCCAATATAAGACAAGAGAAAAATAAGGTGCACTAATTCTAATTCTAATTTCTAATTGGACTTTTATAGCGCTTAATCTCCCCAAACACGAGGACTCTAAGGCGCAACAAAAGAAAAAGCAGTCAACAAAATTCTGTGTCCAGGGACATAACAGGGGTCGAACACCACGGAGAACGCCAGGAGGATGATTCAGGCTAGGGTGGATATGCTTTGGTGTACAGGTAGGTTTTAAGCTGTTTTCTGAAGGAGGCCAGGGATGGAGAGGCACGAATCACATCAGGGAGAGTATTCCACACAGTAGGAGCATCAAACGCAAAACTATTACCAAACTGTTTGACAGATTTATGAACAGAGGGGCAGAACTTTGGAATAACTAGGAAATTACCACCACTTTGACTGCGCCTGGTACTATAAGAACTGCTGTAGGAAGAAAGATGTGGTGAAAAATACCTGGGAAAACCTGTGTGAAGATACTTATAAACAAGTGTGACTGTCTTGAACACAATGCGCTGTTCAACAGGAAGCCAATGCAGTTTCTTTAGCACAGGAGTTATGCTGGTGTATCGACTGGTGTTTGATACAATTCTAGCTGCACTATTTTGGATGCACTGTAATTTGCGTAGATTGAACTTGGACAGGCTCCTGAAAAGTGAGTTGCAGTAATCCAACCGACTACTAACAAGAGCGTTGGCTACAAGCACAGAAACATCATGAGTAAGAAACCGCCTGACATGTCTGAAGTCACGGAGTTTAACAAAACAACTTTTGCAGACATTCTGAACATGCTTGGACAAAGAGAAATCTGAATCAAGCCACACACCCAGATTTTTTACTGAATCTGCAGGGCAGAGTGAGTTGCCCAGGATATCAATTGGAAAACATGCTTTCAACTTATCCCTTTGTCTCTTCGAACCAAAGATGATAAACTCAGTCTTATCAGGATTCAGTTTGAGCTTACTAGTTGTCATCCACTCTTTAACATCATTTAGGCACTTATTTAGCTTTTCAAAGGCAGCAGATGCATTCTTCTGGGATAAATGTATATAAAGTTGGCTATCATCTGCATAGAAATGAAACTTTGTTCCATTATGTTTACTGATAATGGAACTGAGGGGGGTAGTGTACAATGAGAACAACAAAGGACCCAGGACAGAACCTTGGGGAACACCAAATAGGAGTTTACAAACATCTGACAAAGTAGAACCAATTTTTACTGATTGGTAACGGTCCATTAGGTAGGATGTGAACCATTTCAGAACGGAGCCATTGACCCCAAACCAGTTTTGGAGGCAACCCAGAAGAGTAGAGTGATCAATGGTGTCAAAGGCAGCAGACAAGTCAAGCAATACCAAGGCAGTGGATTCACCTCTTGACAATGATAAGTGAACCTCATTTTTTATGTAGAGAAGAGCAGTCTCAGTTGAATGGCCCGCCTTATATGCCGACTGGTACGGGTTGTCTAAGTTATTGGCATTAATATGTTCTAACAGCTGCTTAGCAACCACACGTTCTACCAATTTAGATATAAAACTGAGACCTGATACAGGGCGATAATTCTTAAGGTCATTTGAGGGAAGATTTGGCTTTTTAATAAGTGGAGTGACCACAGCAGATTTGAAGGCATCAGGAACGCATCCCTCCATGAGTGAGCAGTTGACCAGCTTTGTAAGGGATGGTAGCAATATATCAATGCATTCCTTAATCAGGAATGTCGGCAGAGGGTCCAACAGGCATGATTTTGTTGGTGATGCTTTAATTATTTTATCAACAGCATCTTCAGAAACTTGCCTAAAGACAGTAATTTGGGGAGGATCTGAAGGAGGGTTAACATCATATTCAGTGCCAGAAGAAGCAAAATTATCTCTAATCTTCTTAATTTTGTTGGTGAAGAAGGAGGCAAACTGGTCAGCCAATGACTTTTCGGACTCATGAGATGGAAGTGTGGCATCAGAAACCCTGTTCAGGGTCTTATGGAGCTGACGCCAAAGTTTTCGAGAGTCATGACTATTGTCTGAGATCAGTTTGCTATAGTAGTCTGATTTATCTTTATTTACAAGTGCATTGCACCGAGCAATCTGGCGACGAAGCCTACTCCTGTTAAGTGTACTTTTAGCCCTACGCCAGGTTCTCTCAAATTGGCGCCTAAGGGACTTTGCACGTCGATAATCATCAGACATCCAATCGGCGGACTCCTTTTTCGTCAATTTAGATATAAGAGGTGCATGCCTATCCAGAACATCACTCAAATCATGTACATATTGATCATACAGATCGACAACAGCATCAGCTGGAGACTTGACGAAGGACGTATTTTTTAGATCTGAGCGGAAGTCAGACATATTGATACGGTGGAACCTTCTATATTGAACTACATTTGGAGTATGAGACACTTGACAAGGGAAGGCAACTGAACATTTGACTAATGCGTGATCGGAAACAAAGTCACAAATTTTAACATCAGCAATGGTGTCCTGATCACAGGGAGATAAAATCAGGTCCAATATGTGACCATGTACATGAGTAGGTTTATTGACTAACTGTTTGAGGTCACATGAATCAAGAAAGGTAGTGAATTTCTGACCGTCACCAACTGGAACATCAACATGAATGTTGAAGTCACCACAAATGTAATATGAAGAATTAATGGATGAAAGGTAACCAACAAATGACATGAATTCTTCCAGAAAATTACAGGTACATGATCCTGGAGGGCAATAGATGCAGGCAAGCAACACTGAATGGCCATGAAGCCCGATTGACACCACTATATTTTCAAATGACTGATAACAAGGAGTTTCAATTATATGGGGTCTGTAGGAGGCTCTGATGAAAAACCCCACACCACCACCAATACCTGAGGGACAAGGCTTGTGAGGAAAGTTAAAATCGAGAGGAGTTATAGACCGTAAGAAGCTGTCAGAGTCAAATGGACGTATGTGTGTTTCCGTGAGGCATAGAAGATCAAGGTCGTATGAAGCCACCATGTCGGCAAGGAGAGGACCCTTGTTCCTTACGGATCTGGCATTCAAAACACCAAGTGTAAACGGACCAGGGTTGAGGGATACATCTCCACCCAGTAACAGTAACAACATGAGCCCTCTTCCATTAACCATGGTCGGAAATTTTTGGCAGGAACACAAATATGATAAATTTTTCGCAACCCGTGTCAAAGGAGGACATGATGTGTAAGATGCTCTGGTGCTGAACCAATCATGCCTGTGGGCCAGTGCCACTGCAAACAGTGCCATGAAGAGGAGTAACCGAGGACTGAACATGACTGGTGGGGTTGTACATCAGAAAGTGCAATAAGAGTGCCATAATCTATTGCATATTTGTGTTCACTGTCAAACATGTATGTTGGGAAGTCTAAGAAGTATATAAGAAACATTGTGCATGTTTAGCAAAAAAACTTCCTTTCTAACATACTGTAAAACACGAATTCTACACTAATTTCATTATAAAATTATAGTGATTTAGCATTGATAAACAATATATTTTGTAATTTATCAATGAAAATCCTGATTGTTTTCAAGATTTCTTGTTTGTATGATAATAATTACAAGAATGGCCATGTTTATTTGTGTGAGTTCATTAAACAAATATATGTAACATAAAGAACTTGAAGTTAACCTGTGTGTAGTTAACTCAGTCCACTGCCTAGTAATGAACTTTACCATCGATTGCAATTATATTGGGGGATTGTTTCCCCCCTGAGTGTAGAGTTTTGGAACAAAGGCCAGTTATGTACCAGCTGTCACTTGGCAGTGTAAGGAGATTATTGTCTAGTCTAAGTTAATGCCTGTATAGTAAACAGAATTAAAATATAATTGAACTAGACAATATTTACCACACCACTGTCTAAACTGCCTTATATTATCCAATTATGCTTGGTAATATTTCGAAAATATATTGAATTTTCTCATCAGAGGCTGAAAACACATCCCACTTTTGCCCTAAGGTGCAAAAAGCTTATCCTCTCTGAGCCGCTTTTTTGAGCCTCTCAGCCGCCAGTGAGCCTCTTTTTTGGAGGATCAGGGGAAAAAAATCAATAAAATAAATGTTTGATTTCATTGGTGATTATCAGAATTTTAAAAATCAATAAAATAATCAAATACTGACTATTGAACAGTATCCACTTAAATGTGTAAGGGAGTGTAATAAGTGGTAATAATAGTAACAAAAAGCAATAGAGTATATCTATAAGCTTTTATGTTCAGTCTCTTTATGTAGGACGGAAATAGGACCAATTATGGTTGTAATAGTTTGAATATTGGTAATACTCTATAATTTGCATATTAATGTATATGCGTTTTTTATGTACAATTATGGGTTCTCAGCCTGACATATGGTGTGATATCAGTATATACACTAACATATAAATTGTTTTTTATATGTATGGCATATCTGATTGAGGTATTGTTTGTTTGATTATCAAAAAAACAAATCCAATCAGACATGAAGAAGGGTCACTATAGGACATGAATCTCCATGCAATAGTGGCCCAATATAAGACAAGAGAAAAATAAGGTGCACTAATTCTAATTCTAATTTCTAATTGGACTTTTATAGCGCTTAATCTCCCCAAACACGAGGACTCTAAGGCGCAACAAAAGAAAAAGCAGTCAACAAAATTCTGTGTCCAGGGACATAACAGGGGTCGAACACCACGGAGAACGCCAGGAGGATGATTCAGGCTAGGGTGGATATGCTTTGGTGTACAGGTAGGTTTTAAGCTGTTTTCTGAAGGAGGCCAGGGATGGAGAGGCACGAATCACATCAGGGAGAGTATTCCACACAGTAGGAGCATCAAACGCAAAACTATTACCAAACTGTTTGACAGATTTATGAACAGAGGGGCAGAACTTTGGAATAACTAGGAAATTACCACCACTTTGACTGCGCCTGGTACTATAAGAACTGCTGTAGGAAGAAAGATGTGGTGAAAAATACCTGGGAAAACCTGTGTGAAGATACTTATAAACAAGTGTGACTGTCTTGAACACAATGCGCTGTTCAACAGGAAGCCAATGCAGTTTCTTTAGCACAGGAGTTATGCTGGTGTATCGACTGGTGTTTGATACAATTCTAGCTGCACTATTTTGGATGCACTGTAATTTGCGTAGATTGAACTTGGACAGGCTCCTGAAAAGTGAGTTGCAGTAATCCAACCGACTACTAACAAGAGCGTTGGCTACAAGCACAGAAACATCATGAGTAAGAAACCGCCTGACATGTCTGAAGTCACGGAGTTTAACAAAACAACTTTTGCAGACATTCTGAACATGCTTGGACAAAGAGAAATCTGAATCAAGCCACACACCCAGATTTTTTACTGAATCTGCAGGGCAGAGTGAGTTGCCCATGCAGGATATCAATTGGAAAACATGCTTTCAACTTATCCCTTTGTCTCTTCGAACCAAAGATGATAAACTCAGTCTTATCAGGATTCAGTTTGAGCTTACTAGTTGTCATCCACTCTTTAACATCATTTAGGCACTTATTTAGCTTTTCAAAGGCAGCAGATGCATTCTTCTGGGATAAATGTATATAAAGTTGGCTATCATCTGCATAGAAATGAAACTTTGTTCCATTATGTTTACTGATAATGGAACTGAGGGGGGTAGTGTACAATGAGAACAACAAAGGACCCAGGACAGAACCTTGGGGAACACCAAATAGGAGTTTACAAACATCTGACAAAGTAGAACCAATTTTTACTGATTGGTAACGGTCCATTAGGTAGGATGTGAACCATTTCAGAACGGAGCCACTGACCCCAAACCAGTTTTGGAGGCAACCCAGAAGAGTAGAGTGATCAATGGTGTCAAAGGCAGCAGACAAGTCAAGCAATACCAAGGCAGTGGATTCACCTCTTGACAATGATAAGTGAACCTCATTTTTTATGTAGAGAAGAGCAGTCTCAGTTGAATGGCCCGCCTTATATGCCGACTGGTACGGGTTGTCTAAGTTATTGGCATTAATATGTTCTAACAGCTGCTTAGCAACCACACGTTCTACCAATTTAGATATAAAACTGAGACCTGATACAGGGCGATAATTCTTAAGGTCATTTGAGGGAAGATTTGGCTTTTTAATAAGTGGAGTGACCACAGCAGATTTGAAGGCATCAGGAACGCATCCCTCCATGAGTGAGCAGTTGACCAGCTTTGTAAGGGATGGTAGCAATATATCAATGCATTCCTTAATCAGGAATGTCGGCAGAGGGTCCAACAGGCATGATTTTGTTGGTGATGCTTTAATTATTTTATCAACAGCATCTTCAGAAACTTGCCTAAAGACAGTAATTTGGGGAGGATCTGAAGGAGGGTTAACATCATATTCAGTGCCAGAAGAAGCAAAATTATCTCTAATCTTCTTAATTTTGTTGGTGAAGAAGGAGGCAAACTGGTCAGCCAATGACTTTTCGGACTCATGAGATGGAAGTGTGGCATCAGAAACCCTGTTCAGGGTCTTATGGAGCTGACGCCAAAGTTTTCGAGAGTCATGACTATTGTCTGAGATCAGTTTGCTATAGTAGTCTGATTTATCTTTATTTACAAGTGCATTGCACCGAGCAATCTGGCGACGAAGCATACTCCTGTTAAGTGTACTTTTAGCCCTACGCCAGGTTCTCTCAAATTGGCGCCTAAGGGACTTTGCACGTCGATAATCATCAGACATCCAATCGGCGGACTCCTTTTTCGTCAATTTAGATATAAGAGGTGCATGCCTATCCAGAACATCACTCAAATCATGTACATATTGATCATACAGATCGACAACAGCATCAGCTGGAGACTTGACGAAGGACGTATTTTTTAGATCTGAGCGGAAGTCAGACATATTGATACGGTGGAACCTTCTATATTGAACTACATTTGGAGTATGAGACACTTGACAAGGGAAGGCAACTGAACATTTGACTAATGCGTGATCGGAAACAAAGTCACAAATTTTAACATCAGCAATGGTGTCCTGATCACAGGGAGATAAAATCAGGTCCAATATGTGACCATGTACATGAGTAGGTTTATTGACTAACTGTTTGAGGTCACATGAATCAAGAAAGGTAGTGAATTTCTGACCGTCACCAACTGGAACATCAACATGAATGTTGAAGTCGCCACAAATGTAATATGAAGAATTAATGGATGAAAGGTAACCAACAAATGACATGAATTCTTCCAGAAAATTACAGGTACATGATCCTGGAGGGCGATAGATGCAGGCAAGCAACACTGAATGGCCATGAAGCCCGATTGACACCACTATATTTTCAAATGACTGATAACAAGGAGTTTCAATTATATGGGGTCTGTAGGAGGCTCTGATGAAAAAACCCACACCACCACCAATACCTGAGGGACGAGGCTTGTGAGGAAAGTTAAAATCGGGAGGAGTTATAGACCGTAAGAAGCTGTCAGAGTCAAATGGACGTATGTGTGTTTCCGTGAGGCATAGAAGATCAAGGTCGTATGAAGCCACCATGTCGGCAAGGAGAGGACCCTTGTTCCTTACGGATCTTCTTACATCTCCACCCAGTAACAGTAACAACATGAGCCCTCTTCCATTAACCATGGTCGGAAATTTTCGGCAGGAACACAAATATGATAAATTTTTCGCAACCCGTGTCAAAGGAGGACATGATGTGTAAGATGCTCTGGTGCTGAACCAATCATGCCTGTGGGCCAGTGCCACTGCAAACAGTGCCATGAAGAGGAGTAACCGAGGACTGAACATGACTGGTGGGGTTGTACATCAGAAAGTGCAATAAGAGTGCCATAATCTATTGCATATTTGTGTTCACTGTCAAACATGTATGTTGGGAAGTCTAAGAAGTATATAAGAAACATTGTGCATGTTTAGCAAAAAAACTTCCTTTCTAACATACTGTAAAACACGAATTCTACACTAATTTCATTATAAAATTATAATGATTTAGCATTGATAAACAATATATTTTGTAATTTATCAATGAAAATCCTGATTGTTTTCAAGATTTCTTGTTTGTATGATAATAATTACAAGAATGGCCATGTTTATTTGTGCGAGTTCATTAAACAAATATATGTGACATAAAGAACTTGAAGTTAACCTGTGTGTAGTTAACTCAGTCCACTGCCTAGTAATGAACTTTACCATCGATTGCAATTATATTGGGGGATTGTTTCCCCCCTGAGTGTAGAGTTTTGGAACAAAGGCCAGTTATGTACCAGCTGTCACTTGGCAGTGTAAGGAGATTATTGTCTAGTCTAAGTTAATGCCTGTATAGTAAACAGAATTAAAATATAATTGAACTAGACAATATTTACCACACCACTGTCTAAACTGCCTTATATTATCCAATTATGCTTGGTAATATTTCGAAAATATATTGAATTTTCTCATCAGAGGCTGAAAACACAACCCACTTTTGCCCTAAGGTGCAAAAAGCTTATCCTCTCTGAGCCGCTTTTTTGAGCCTCTCAGCCGCCAGTGAGCCTCTTTTTTGGAGGATCAGGGGAAAAAAATCAATAAAATAAATGTTTGATTTCATTGGTGATTATCAGGATTTTAAAAATCAATAAAATAATCAAATACTGACAAATAAACATGGCCATTCTTGTAATTATTATCATACAAACAAGAAATCTTGAAAACAATCAGGATTTTCATTGATAAATTACAAAATATATTGTTTATCAATGCTAAATCATTATAATTTTATAATGAAATTAGTGTAGAATTCGTGTTTTACAGTATGTTAGAAAGGAAGTTTTTTTGCTAAACATGCACAATGTTTCTTATATACTTCTTAGACTTCCCAACATACATGTTTGACAGTTAACACAAATATGCAATAGATTATGGCACTCTTATTGCACTTTCTGATGCCTGTAGTGCACCTTATTTTTCTCTTGTCTTATATTGGGCCACTATTGCATGGAGAATCATGTCCTATAGTGACCCTTCTTCATGTCTGATTGGATTTGTTTTTTTGATAATCAAACAAACAATACCTCAATCAGATATGCCATACATATAAAAAAACAATTTATATGTTAGTGTATATACTGATATCACACCATATGTCAGGCTGAGAACCCATAATTGTACATAAAAAACGCATATACATTAATATGCAAATTATAGAGTATTACCAATATTCAAACTATTACAACCATAATTGGTCCTATTTCCGTCCTACATAAAGAGACTGAACATAAAAGCTTATAGATATACTCTATTGCTTTTTGTTACTATTATTACCACTTATTACACTCCCTTACACATTTAAGTGGATACTGTTCAATAGTCAGTATTTGATTATTTTATTGATTTTTAAAATCCTGATAATCACCAATGAAATCAAACATTTATTTTATTGATTTTTTTCCCCTGATCCTCCAAAAAAGAGGCTCACTGGCGGCTGAGAGGCTCAAAAAAGCGGCTCAGAGAGGATAAGCTTTTTGCACCTTAGGGCAAAAGTGGGATGTGTTTTCAGCCTCTGATGAGAAAATTCAATATATTTTCGAAATATTACCAAGCATAATTGGATAATATAAGGCAGTTTAGACAGTGGTGTGGTAAATATTGTCTAGTTCAATTATATTTTAATTCTAAGAACCTGAGGGGTACCAACATCTCAATATCAGAACAACTGCCTACAGAAATGAGGGAAAGGCGCACACTTCAAATTCCAAAATTAAAGGCACTTCGTGATCAGTACAAGAGTGACACTTCCACTAAAATGGTGTTGTCAAAAGACAAACTGTGCCTAAATAATACACTTGTACCCTCCGATTTTGAAACCAACCCTATCTCAGTGGAAAAGCCTGAAAGTTGGATGCCTTTTGAATATGATTCGATTCAACACAGTGATGTCATTGAATTTTCCGGGAGCTCATTCCAAGGACACATGGTCAAGATCTCAAATATGGACAAGGTGAAAAGGGCATACTGTGCACTACTGCAAAATCCAAAAACAGCTGGTGCACACCACATTATGTACGCTTACAGCTACACAGAGAAAACCCCCACTTTTGACCAACAGTTTGTTCAGCATGGGAATTCGGACGACGGTGAATACGGCGGGAGTCGAATCCTTACCAGGTTATTAACAGAAACCAAACTCAATAATATATTCCTGGCTGTCTCAAGAGTGCATAATGGCCCTAACATCGGGAGAAAGAGGTATGAACTAATTGAAGAAAGTTGCAGGCGTGTCCTTTACAATTGAGACTTTAAGGTAACATGATATTCAACCAATGAACTTATTTGTGCAAATCACCTTTCTCTGGAAAGAACTCTCAGTGGTAATTATGTGGAATAGCTTTACTCAAGACTTGTAAACTGCAATAGGTATGTACCAGAGGTTCTTCATGTCTGAAAATGTATGTTCTTGGAAAATCACATTGAACAAGTAAATTCTTAAAATGTTTTTCTTGTAAAAAAGTATATTGCATAAACTAATGCTATAAAATATGTGTTTTCTGAACAACAAAATGTGTGGATCAGCTGTATCATTACTATTAAAGTACCATTGTATCAATGCTACAACACCTTTGTGGGGAATAACAGTCCACTAGTCTGTGTAGTAACGCGGGGTGAAATGTATTTGTAAATATATATCAATATCAATAAATACGATACATATTTCATTCCCCATGTTGTTCTGTTCGAAATAAAATACTGTATGATTGTTTAAAGTTATACAAGTTAATAGATATGTATTTGTAAATACATATCAGTATCAATAAATATGATACATATTTCATTCCTCATGTTGTTCTGTTCAAAATAAAATATTGTATGATTGTTTAATGTTATACAAGTTAACAGATTTCCATAGACCCAACTATCCAACATTGAATTGAAATTAAGTGGCTACTGATACTGTTTATATCATGGGACTGATATTAAAATATTGATATAACATCTCTAATGTAGCGCAATGGACCATTACAGACCATAGTCTTTTTACTAGGTATTTTTTTTCCATTCTTCCCCAAAATGTAAAGATATTGTTGTTACACGTGAAATACAGTTATGAAAGGCAATAATGGATATATATATAACTGATATATGTAAAATGATTACATAAAACTAAATGTTAATGTACACATCTGTTGTGTTATGAACTAACACATTATATCTAATTTATCAAAAATTAATGTCTAATGTATACTCTATTGTGCCTTCCAGCTATACTATGGGTAATTAATACAGCTCTATACTGTTAAAATCTTTCATGAGCATTGATGATTTTTGCACTCACATGTATAGATTGTGGAAAAAACATCTGGAAAAAAAGACCAACAATGTTTTCAATGAAATGGTAGTGGTAGTGACTTACGCTATGCCCATCGATAAATGAGATTGGACTACTGTTAATGTTGATATGATTTAGCACTAAAAGCCTGGAATAGAATATATTATTAGATTGTTTGCTATTCTAGATTATGTTTTCTTGTTTTTCCTTTCATCTGGATTTATTTTATGACTTTCCTTTTTGGTACAATTACGTTGGTTACAGTATTTGACTTATGCTATGCCCATCGATAAATGAGATCGGACTACTGTTAATGTTGATACGACCTAGCACTAAAAAGCCTGGAATAGAATACATTATTAGATTGTTTGATATTTTAAATTATGTCTTCTTGTTTTTTCCTTTCATCTGGATTTATTTTATGACTTTACTTTTTGGTACATTTACGTTGGTTAAAGTATTTGACATTGTAAATTCCTCTATTTACATAGTAAGTTTCACTGAAAATCAATAGTTAATTGGTAAGTCTCTGACATCTCCACTGTGTTTTTTCGCTATAAGCTAGTTCTGTACATATGTTATGTTGCTTTTTTGGTTTCTGTTGATAAGTTTGTTTGTTTTGTTACTAAAATAAAGACCTTTTTGTATAGG
Source organism: Sabellastarte sp. h YS-2021 (assembly GCA_964017235.1). Classification (NCBI taxonomy): domain Eukaryota; kingdom Metazoa; phylum Annelida; class Polychaeta; order Sabellida; family Sabellidae; genus Sabellastarte; species Sabellastarte sp. h YS-2021. The sequence continues at coordinate 149,473,386 of OZ024928.1, forward strand.
TTACAAATGCTGAATGAAATAAACATAAAATCTTCATCCAACATAGAGATGCAAATATATATTTTTTCAAATACAATATTAATTATACCTTGTATTAACCTGCAGGAGCCTTTCTGTAAAGCAATAAAATGGCTAAATTAGGGGAGAGCATAAAAGTGTTATCTGCAAACTGTCAAGGCCTGAACAATAATGAAAAGAGACAAGATGTCTTAAATTACCTAAAAGAAACAAACACTTCAATCATTTGTCCTCAAGACACACATTTATTAGAGGCCCACATACCCTCAGTGAAACAGATTTGGAGTAATTGCTATCTACATGGTGTAAAAACAAATGCACGTGGAGTTGGTATTTTATTAAATAACAATTTTGAATATGAAGTGATTGAGTGTCATAAAGATAAAAATGGTAATTACATCCAACTGTATCTGAAATGTAGTTCTATGAAAATTAATCTAATCAATATTTATGCTCCCAATCATGATAACCCTGAGTTTTTTAAAGAGATAAAAGACCTTGCACTTAAAGGTCAATTTGATTATGTTATTCTATGTGGGGACTTTAACCTTGTGCTTGACCCCAAGAAAGATTCCCATAACTATAAAAAGATAAATAACCCTAAAGCTAGATTGGCCACAATGGAACTTATGGATGAAGTAGATCTTCTGGATCTCTACCGAACCTTGCATACAGACACTATACGGTATACCTAGAGAAGAAAAACCCAGTAAAACAGGCCAGACTAGACTATTTTTTAATTTTGTCGAGTATGATTGATATTATCCACAAGTGTGATATTAAGCCAGGGTATCGCTCTGACCATTCTTTTTTGGAAATGCATATTATGATTAACCCATTTAAAAGAGGGAAAGGCATTTGGAAGTTTAATAACAACTTGCTTTATCAGAAAGATTACTTAAATTTGATCAATGAAATCATATTAGAGGAAAAAACAAAATATGCCCCTCCAGTTTATAGTCTTGAATTTATAAAGTCAATGAATTCACAATTGAAGATGATTTATTCCTGGAGACGTTACTGCTTCGTATTAGGGGAGAAACTATCAGATACTCCACTTTTCAAAAACAAAAGCAAAGTCAAGTTGAAAATAAATTATTAAAAGATATTGAAACCTTAGAAAACATATAAAATTTATCAATGGGACATTCAGATTTGTTAAATGACAAAAGGGAAGAACTGGAAGACCTACGTAGAGACAAAATTAAAGGACAACTTACAAGAACCCGACTCCAATGGCTAAATGAAGGGGAAAAGCCTACTAGCTTTTTCTGCAATTTAGAACGTAAACAGTACATAGAGAAAACTATAAGGAAAATAAAAAAATCAGATGGCACTATCATAACTGAGCAACAGAAAGTTCTGAATGAAATACAAAGATTTTATAGTAACTTATTTCAAAATTGTGATAGAGATTTAAAGAATGAAAATATTTCAAACCTTTTAAATTCCCTGAAGTCATAGAAAATAAATGATCCTGATCTTGGCAAGGTTATAACAGTTAAAGAACTTGCAAATGTGTTAAAGAAAATGAAAAATGGCAAGTCTCCAGGGATTGATGGTATAAGCATGGATTTTTTGAAAGTTTTTTGTATCAGACTGAAGTATTTTATAACCAATTGCATCAATTTCTGCTACAAAAAAGGTAAATTATCATACTCTCTGAGACAAAGTATCATTACCTGCCTCCCGAAGGGAAACAAAGACAGACAATGTTTAAAAAATTGGCGCCCAATATCGTTACTTTGTGTTATTTATAAAATGGCTTCAGCTGTTATTGCTGAAAGAATGAAGCCTCATTTGGAAAAAATTATTTCTAGAAATCAAACAGGTTTTCTGAAGGGAAGGTATATTGGTGAAAGCACAAGGTTAATCTATGACACAATGCACTACACTGAAACAAACAAATTGCCTGGTCTTTTAGTACAAATTGATTTTGCAAAGGCTTTTGATTCACTTTCTTGGAATTTCCTCTTCAAAGTTATGAAATTTTTCGGCTTTACTGAAAATCTAATCTCATGGATTAAACTATTTAATACTGATATACAGGCTTTTGTCTTACAATGTGGTAACTTATCTTACCCAATCCCAATAAAGAGAGGATGCAGGCAAGGAGATCCAATTTCACCCTATCTTTTTATTTTATCAGCTGAAATTTTAAGTCTCTTGTTTGAAAATACACCTGATGTAATTGGAATCAAAACTAACAAACACTCCTTCAAAATAACACAGTTTGCAGATGACACTACTCCTATACTAAATGGTACCGTTGGCTCTCTGCAGGCAGCACTTAATCTACTTGAAATCTTTGGGTCAATCTCTGGACTTAAAATTAATTCCGAAAAAACTAAAATAATATGGATTGGGTGCAAGAAGCATTTGAAAGAGAAATTAAATGTATCATTGAACCTAAATTGGGGAGAAACAGAATTTACTCTTCTAGGAATAAAATTCTGCACTGAGCTCCATAAGATGCCCAAATTAAATTTTGATAGTGCATTACTAAGTGCACAAAAATTAATAAAATGCTGGAAACAAAGAAGTCTAACCCCTATTGGAAGAATCGCTGTTATTAAAACATTATATTTGCCAAAATTCAACCATCTGCTTGTATCTTTACCAACCCCAGAAATTGTCCTTAAAGAAATCAATAAGTTATTGTTTAGTTACCTGTGGGAAGGGAAGCCTGAAAAAATAAATAGGAAAACCGTTTACAGGGACTACTGCTATGGGGGTCTGAAAATGATTGATATAGTCAAATTTTAAAAGTCTCTGAAACTGGGTTGGCTAAAACATATTGTCTCACAAAATGGTTGTGCATGGTATCAACTTCTTACAGAATCAATCAAAAATATAAATAAATTTATCATACTTAGAGGAGATTGGTGCAAAAATATCCTAGATAAGGTTAATCCCTTTTGGAAGGATGTATTCCAGAATTGGATACTTATGTGCACAAGCAACATGGTTTCTTGCAACCAAGACATTCTGCACAGCTCTTTATGGTTTAATAATCAAATAAGTGTAAATAAATTGTTCTTTCCAGATTGGTTTGCCAATGCAATTAGTACAGTTGCTGATATAGTAGATTCGGCAGGGAAGGTAATGGATATAGAGTCACTGAAAATTAAATATCATATTAGGATAAACATACTTAATTACTATACAATTAAGAAATTGGTGAATAAATTTCTAGAAATCCATAAAAAAGGAGACAACTTTGAAATAATAAGACCATTTATCCCGTTCCATGCAGAAATTCTGTTTAACCCACAATAGGGAAGTAAGAAATTTTACCTTAAGTTAACATATATAAAAAGGTCTGAACAACGGCATGAGGTCAAATGGAATCTAAGTATGATATGTAACAATCATTGGGAAACTATTTATAGGGTATGTTTCAGATCTATCCCTGATAATAATTACGTTTGGTTTCAGTATCGAATAATGTACAGAATTTTAGGCACAAATGAATATCTCTATAAACTGAAACTGACAAGTTCCAACTTGTGCAGACTCTGTAATCAAGATTCAGAATCCATAGAGCATCTATTTCTCCATTGTAATAATGTTATAATTCTGTGGAATAATATCAAAACTTGGCTCCTTTCAAAAATTTCCTACAATGCAGAATGGACAAATGTTACAAAAGTTTTAGGCTATGAAAAACAAGATGAACATTTTTGGCCAATAAACTTTATTCTTATAATAACCAGACATTACATTTTCAGCTGTCCTCAAAAAAGGAAAAAAACTTGATATATTTCGGCTTCAGAAGATAATAAAAGATAGATACGAGGAGCAAAAAATACTGTCCAAAATTACTTCAAAAATGGAAATATATGCTAAATGGTGGCAAACATGGGAGGGCATTTTTAACAACATATAACAGAACATAATTAACACCATACCATATGAGAATGTATATAATCCAAAGATACTTCCCATAGATATCCAAAGACAATCTTATCTTTTCTTTGAACACAACTATTCTTGTTAGATGTATGAAATTACCATTATTAATCTTTTTATTGTAACCCATCAATGTATGATTTTTTTTAATGTTTGATATTGTAGAATCATGCATTTGTAAATTTATTCTTTAAATGCTATGTCAAGTGACTAGAAAATGTTGTTACAGTTATAGCATCATTTATTTCATGTTTGATATTGTAGAATCACTATTTCAAATAATTTATTCTTTATTTGTTAGGTGATGAGACATGAGACTTTATTTTACCTCTTATTATCTTTTGCTGTGGAAAAATTTCACACATTTTCTGTAAAATACTTACCTGCATGTCTATTTGAATAAAAAAAAAAAAAAAAAGAATTAAGCTGACAAAAAAATTGGATTCTATGATAATACCCTTGTGTCCACGATTCTGATTGGTTAGCAACCCGCCTAAAATTCTGTATATATACTTCATACTCTATTCAATGAAAACAAATAAACAAAAAAACAGTCACAACTAATTAGACCATACTATATTATTTTCGGTTGATTATCACATAAATAAAGGAAATTATTGGTGATGACATGTTAGAATAGGGATGTAGCATGAGAAAGTGTGACTTCCGTCAGTGCAAACTAAGATTTTAATCAACTCTCTAACCCAAGGAATTGAATAAGATAATATACATTTGTCTAAAATGTGTTAAAACCATATGTAAGAAAGTTCAATACATCTTTAGCAAAGAGTGTAAAATATATTAAAGTATTGGAGAAAAAATATAAACCATTTATAGATAACAAAAGTAAAGATATTTGCTAGCTGTGCTTTAATAAAAAAAATGCCACAAGACACTTTATGGAAAAAAGTGGAAAACAGTTTGGAAACATATTTATATCCAAACAGTAAGAAAGGTAATCTGTCAAAAAAATTGGATAAATTTAATTACAAACTTATCCACAGTTTAGTTTACTCAGGTTATATACTAAGCAAGTGGATGTTTGCAATGAAAATGAAACTGTAGATCATTTGTTGCATAAATGTTACTATATTAAGTGCATTGGGAAGAAATTAGGTGGCATTATGAAACTTAAATGCTGAAAAATTAAACAAAGTCAGAAATAACATTATTAGCTTCTTCAGTACTATATGGTGCATGTTACAAACGTGGAGATTTAAAAGAAAACTTCGTATTTTAAAACTTTAAAAACAATGTTCTATATCCTTTGAATAAATATATAAATATGTTGAAATATTTCAGCACAAAGGATTAATGCTTTAAACTATTCTACACAATGGTGGGAAAAAGTGCTGATTACTTTATAAAGCGTCTATTACTTTTTATACTTGAACAAAATATATTGCAATGTACAAATGTATAATCTACATTAAATACTTTAACCATCTAAGATTAGCTTCAGATTACTTGTCTTGCTGTGAACTTAGCTATTAAATTATATAGAAAAATAAGTCTGACCTGAATAAAATCTTGTGTCTCTGTCTTGAGAAAGCATAAGGCGTATTTCACAACCGTAATCCGTCGAATCTAGATTCAGATTTGGATTCTTTGGATTAGCTAGATTAGTGAAATACAATTTTCTGTAGATCTGAATCCAAATTTAAAGCATAACATAAACAAACATAAATATCATATATTATTATAAATTATGAGGCAGTAATAATAATATTATAATATCACAGTATAATAAAAATTTGCCGAATGTTAAAATATCCTGCCACATGTTGCCGCCATTATTTTTCAAAGAATTATGGGTAATCCAAGCAATCTGAATCCATTGATCTACCTCAAGAGCTAGATCAACAGATTCATAATCTAGATTCAGATTCAAGTCACAACACAAGCGAATCTGTTGATCTGACGAATCTAGATTTGACGGATTATGGTTGTGAAATATGCCTACTCCTCCTGTTTTCCAGGGGCCGTATTCACAAAAGGTCTTAATCTTAGTCTTATCTTAAGCCTAACCCAGTTGTAAATCTAAGATTTTTGTCCTAGCAAAGAATTGTCATAAATAGGTATTCACAAAACAAGTCTTAGCTGGGACAAATGTCATAAAGTTAAGACCAAGTTAAGACTGATTTTTAATATAACCACTGTGGTTTTCTGTGTCATGTGACCTCATTTTGTACACTTTATGTAGCTACACATTAAATACACTGTTGGTGGCATATGAGACATCAAATTTTGGGACAGCAAAAACAACAATATAATGGAACATGGATTTTACACAGCTGTGTCCTTATCAACAAGGTAAATTTCTTGAGATTTAAAATCAATACTCACAAATTATCTTATCTCCTGACAGGCACAAAATATGAACCTATCCATATTCATCACCAATGTATTTTTTTCAATCAAATAAAGGAAGTTTTTAGCAAACATTTAAAATCACATACACTTCAAAAGGAAAAGCAAATTATAGTGCTACAATAATATTAAAAGCACTGAAATGTGGTTTCCCAATTTTATGCAACAAATTTTTCTACAAGAAAAAAAAAACAAACATAACCAGCTAAAAATGAGGTATCCACATTGGCCATATTAAATTCTGATTTGCTATTTACAGAAACATTGCCCAAATATCCACATGGTTTTTACAACTGTGACAAGAGTCATAATTCTTTTATATATAAACATTGAAAGGCATATCCACATTGTTTTCAGAACTGTTTTTAAAGATATGTATTACATGATATTTCACAAAACATTGAAAATAAATCCATATTGTTTTGACAATTTATTTACTATTAATATCTCCTTTGTGTATTTTGCAATATTACATAAACACTGACATGCTGTCCTTCATTGAGTTTGGTTAAAATGACTGGTTTATGCCAGGAATGTAAACACAAGTGAGCTGTTAGTTTCATCCTACATGTGCCACTTTGATAAAAAAAATCAATACACTCCAAATCATGTGATAATAATCTCTAGCTATGTCAAGGTCAGTAAACAATACTTTTCTGGGCAAAAAAGACATGTTTAAGTAATTACATATTTTATATAAGTAATATGACCTTTAGCATGGTGCAGTTTAGTACCTTTTATGAAGAATATTTTTTAATCTTATATATATTTTGAGTTATAAAAGAATATAAATAGTGGAACCAAATGGATAAAAAACTTTATAAATTGACACATAAAACTTTAACAGTGGGATATATCCATTATTTAATCTTTTCATTGTGAATATTTTTTTCTGTGGATATATGTTAAATATTTGTTATGTACAGCAACTTCTGGACATGTATTTCTCTGAATATGTGTTGATGTGTTGTCCACTTTCTGTTAATAAATGGATCAGAAAGGAACAAGTTTTGCAGCTGAAAACCTTCAAACCACTTTAAAACATACGATAAAATGCTTTAGACAGATGTGGTAAGTCTTTTAACTCAATTTTAGTCATATGAAGTTTTGAAGTAGGGAAAACATAACATGGCAGCCATATTTAAGACTGATCATAAATATTTAAGACCACCCCTATCCAATCTTAGAGTTATGACAAAAGATAAGACTAAGATAAGACTAAAACCTTTTGTGAATTGCTCTAAGACTAAGACAAATGTCGTAACAAGTTTTTGTCCAAAGTTATGACAAAAGTCTTAGATTTAAGACTAAGATTAAGATAAGACCTTTCGTGAATACGACCCCAGGACTTAAATAAAATTTAGTGAGATCAAATGCTAAGGCGCCACCTTGTGAAAGGACGTTGAAGCGAAGATAGTCTTCCGCTTTGAAGGGATATTATTTATGTAAATTTTTGTGATATTCCTTAATTTTTCTATTCCTTTTAATGGCACAGTGGAATGTAAAATTTGGTAGCACCTCTTGGTATTATTATTGACAGAAAATACCACCAATTATCAATTATTTTGAAAAATTCAGATCGACCCTGGTGCACAAAAAAGAAACAATCATGGCGGACGGCGAAAAACCCAAACAAACGGTTGTGGTTCAGGGAAGTGAAGTTTCAAATGAAAATTCTGAACAACAAGCAATAGTTCGCACAAGTGAAGCACCTGTGGGTGAAGGTATTGACGATGAGATTCTGCAGCAAGCTTTTGAGGAAGTGTCACAGCCTATTGTCGAACATAATGGCATATATAAAGATGACAAGGGAGAAAATGTCACTTTGATAGCTGATGGTTCTGTGTTAACTGATGTTAGTGGAAATGTAGTTGGAACAATCAATGATGATGGCAACACTTATACTTTGTCATCATCCCTTAATCTTCCTGAAGCAACCTTATCAAACAACACTGAAATAGAGCCAGACGACAATTTGTTGGAAGACGCAGAAGGTGCAAACAAATTACCTGTGCCCATTACTACTGCTGTTGAAGAACTGACCAAATCACAAGATATTCTTCGGAGTGAATTAAATAGTGGAAAAATTTTGCAGTTACCGACAGCAACTAATTCACTTTCTTCTAACCAGCCACTTTTTGTCATCCGTTCACCATCCAACTCCAATACACTAACTGATACCTCTAGTAATGCTCTGTCATCATTAATAAAATACTCACCAACCACTATAACTTCATTAAGTAACCAAGTTGCACCACTTGGCTCAAGTCAAAATCCAATAAGAATTATCCAGCAGGGAAATCAGTATACCTCAACACAACAGTTAAACCCTGAACAACTTTCCCAAATCATGCAGGTTGTTCAGCAACAGCAAGCAGTTAGACAAGCTAAACAAATGGGAGGTACCAGTGTAATATATAATCCAGAGACACAAACCAAAATAGTTTACAGAGTAATTAACCCATCAGATTTGCATACAAAAACTCCAGAACCATCAACTTCAACAGTAAAAACAGTCCAAGTTGGAGTGTCTGGCAGAACTTACACTGGAAAGAAGAGAGGGCGTAAAAGGAAGATTGATCTCAAGAAAGGTGATGATGACACTGAAGCTCCTGAGCTCAGTCACAGGGAAAAAGAAGAAAAAAAGAAAAATAGACCAAAAACTAGATCAGGTAGCTATAGATATTTTTTGCATGAATATAATATTCAGTGATTGTCCATTTACATACATGAAGAAAATATTGCAAATTTTGTGTATTCATGCAGGCTTTATACATTCTATTCAGATTTCATTGCTAAGTACACACTAGTGGTGGAATCGTTTACAGAAATCAAAACCAGTTACCGGGGTTTTGAAACAAATGAAATCTGGTATTTTGTATGCTTGTCAGACTTAGAGGGTCAGATACTTTCAAATGGATTTGAATGCAAATGCAAATACTTTTCAAATTTTCTAATGCAAATGCAAATACTTTTATTTGCTACAAATGCAATTCAAGCATACATTAATATATTAAATGTGATAAGTATAATGCGTATTTAGTGGAGATTTAAGATTGTAAAACACAGAAAATAAATTATAAATGTCCTCTGGAAACAAAATAATAGAAATTTGCTTTAAAATAATGTGTTGCTTGATAAAAACAAGTAGTGAAAACATCAAAAATGAAACATTAATTTACTTAAGGGGCTATCAACATAAGTACATAAAATTTGTTTACGTAACGTCCGCCAGATGGTGAAGCAGACAGAGTCACTGTTGCTATGCACGGACTATTATTTACGAGAGGGACAGTTACGTCATTTTCTTTCAGCCGTTGAAAAAGATCAGTATAAATGATAAAACACTGCATTTAGTACTAGGTTTTGTAAACATTGCTCTTGCCTTCTATATATGTATAGCACCCACTTGGAAAAATCAATAATGCTCTTGTAGATCTTGCCAGTTTACTACTGTTACTGTATGTGAGTGCCAGTCTTTTCTGCACTGATAAAATGAACCCACATTTTTTAAACATGCACTGCGTGTGTATTTAGCCTTTCTGCTTACTTACAGTGAAACATTTCTTTACACCCACTGAATCTATATTTGTATCATCTTAATTGTTAATATAATAAATTTATCTAAAGTTATACTATTCTGATGAAAATTTCTTAAGTGTAACAATAATTTACAAAGCTTTGTTTTCATTAGTCAAGGCACTTCTTACATTGAAAGAGTATCTGTCCATATAAAATATAATTCTCACTGATGGAAGATAAGATGTACATATATTCAATGAGAATGGAGTAGTTTACTTATAAAAATATAGACATAACATGTTAGGAAAAATTGTTTTTATTTAGAGATATATACACTAAGATATAGGAAGCCAAATTAAAAATAGAATATTTTGTATAACTACGCCTTAGTTACTGGTGAGAGGCTATAAAAGTTGGCTCAGAGAGAAGGGAGATGCTTCTGTACTGTGACACAATATATAAACCATGCTGTTCTAAATAAAGATCTAAATACATACACAAGCCTCCAAACGCATACAGATTTATTTGAATGATTTACAATTTTAAATAGTGGTTTCTTGACATTTTAAATGAGTGTAATGAGAAATAGAGATGAAAAAATGAAAACATAAAATGTTGTGTTCCTTTTTTTTTATCTCTGAAAATAAATGCCCAAATTAAATGAAAATCTAATTCATTCAAAATTTTTGTGAGACATTTTTCTTTGGAATAGTGTATAAAAAACTGTTGTTGCTTTTCTTGTTGTATGTTAATTGTGTCACAACAGGAAGGTATGCACTGTTTTAGGTGTCCAGAAATAGAACATATTTATTTCACATTTATCTTTGTCATTTGGTGTTTATATGTAAAAATATAAAACTTTAAAACAACAAGGACATTTTGTTGTATAACTTTATTTCTCTTATTCAACATATCACAGAACAAACAAACATATTCTCCTCAATAATTTGTGACTTTAAGCCTAAGAAATATACATCCCTGAAAAAATCATTCCCTTGTTGAAACCACTTTCGTCGGGCCGTAAAAGTAATGCGTTACGTTGATAGCCCCTTAATACAGTGGGAATGGGTTATAACAAGTACAGTGGGTGTCATATATAAAAAAATATCTATAGAACAAATGAATTAATTTGCAACTTTCAAAAAGGTTGTATTTTAAAATTATTTTTTAACTTCTAAGATAGTTAATTTCTAATATAGTATCTTCTTTCTGAAGGACTGAACTTTTGCATTCCAGTAACATTTATTATTTATTTTCTGACATCTTGAATCTTCTCAGTAATCCTTTGCTGAATGTTTGAGTTATATAATATTTATATATTTCTACATATATCCACACTAATGCGACTGACACTTGTAACCTGCTATTATGTAAGCAGGACAATGGGTAGTTTTTGGACTTTTTGCTGTTAATTGTATCAACCGGAAGCATCCGGTGGATACTTTGGTTTAGCGTTCGCTACGCCGCCGCCGCGTGTAGAGAGATTTTCGGCGTTAATGCTCTAAGAGGAAAACTACATCAGCTAGGTTCACCAAATTTGCAGGATATCTTCATTGGGGTAAGCTTCTCTGGGAGGAAATTAGCCTCATTCTGAAAAACAAGATGGCCGCTGTGGGCGTTTCTTTGAAAATTATCTACATTTTTCTACTGGCTGTTTCTCATAGGTGGAAGGTTGAATGTCTTCATAGGTGATATGTATAACAGATATATATGTCCTCTACAGCCGTGCAGACATTTGACCTTGAAGCTCTTAATTCAAGGTCATCCACGGAGTGCCAAAGTAACCCACATAGCGGACTTTAAAAGTGCTTATATCTTCCTTATTATTGGTCCTAGAGTTTTGCAATGTAAAATGAACCTATAGGAAATCATGTACTGCGAATCTTTTCATGTGGTCAGATTTGACCTTGGACCCCTCCTTCAAGGTCATACGAGGATAGCCAAACTTAAAAGTGCTTATAACTTGCTTGTTATTGGTCCTAGAGGTTTGCAATGTGAAACCACCTTATAGGAAATCATGAGCTGAGAATCTTTTGATGTGGTCAGATTTGACCTTGAGCCCAAACGAGGACAGCCAAACTTAAAAGGGTTTATAACTCGTTTATTATTGATCCTAGAGGTTTGCAATGTGAAACCAACTTGCAGGATATTGTGGGCTGGGAATCTTCTTCTTATAGGAAATCATGAGCTGAGAATCTTTTGATGTGGTCAGATTTGACCTTGAGCCCAAACGAGGACAGCCAAACTTAAAAGGGTGTATAACTCGTTTATTATTGATCCTAGAGGTTTGCAATGTGAAACCAACTTGCAGGATATTGTGGGCTGGGAATCTTCTGATGTCAGATTTGACCTTTGGCCCCTCCAAGGTCAAACGATGGTTCACTGGCTTTGTTGAGTTGTCTTTCCGGTGGATACAGATTTGCATCGGTTCTCCGATGCATAGGTCTAGTTCCAGTATCACTTTATGAGATCAATCAGTCTTTGATATAATGTTTCTTTATCAGCTAAATATCTTCAAAGAGATATGTTTACAATATTAATAATATTTGATAAGTATATAAGATATTTTTAACATATAACATTTATAACGCTACTCATAAAAAATCTATACCAAAACATAACACTTATTGTAGTAAAAAGAATAACTTAAATCGTATATTTTGTAAAAAGAAAGAAAAAGCAGCAAATTCTTTAACTTGCACAATAAATTGTATTTGCAAAATGTATTTGAAAAGTATTTAAATATTTTTTTCAAATGCAAATACTTGTAATTTGAAAATTTTAAAATCCAAATACTTTTGAAAAGTATTTTAAATGCATTTGCATCTGATCCCATGTCTGATGCTTGTTACTGTGCAGTAAAAATTAGTCGCAGGTGTACATGAGCCAGAACCTGCAACTGGAAACGGCTTTCATGAGATATTATTAGTACATAATTAAGCGGCCCATCAGGGACGCTTATTTGCATTTGATCCCATGTCTTATGTTTGTTACTGTGCAGTAAAAATTAGTCGCAGGTGTACATGAGCCAGAACCTGCAACTGGAAACGGCTTTCATGAGATATTATTAAGTACATAATTAAGCGGCCCATCAGGGACGCTTATGTGTTTTCACTTAAGTTTGACTGATCACCGCTGCCGCCGCTGAAGGATTATGGTCTCCCTTGAATAACTTCTTGGGCTTTCGATTCTTTCTTTCCTTCTTATCTTTCTTCAAAACTAAAGGGGCGGGAAAAAGTTTTGGGATACTTTGCGGAGACCTTAAACTTTACTTAAGGTAACCTCAAGCATTTTTCAAAAACACCCCATCGTGTTTGGGAAAAACCACACACCTGTGCTTTTAAATTTATCAGGTACATTCTAGACCAAATTTCGAAGGTTGGAAAGGATTTTCTGATCAATCGAACCATAGATGCCTGAATGGGAAGTGTTTTATTTTCGTTAAGTTTTTAAAAATGGGTACTTGGTCTGTATCTCAAAAATGGTCAGGATTTCGGTGTTTCGTTGGAATAACTTATTCAGCTACTTTTTGATAATCTTTCAAATGCCAAAGTTTTAGGTCTGTATCTGCAATCTTAAGGTCACCTTAATGTCAAAAAAGGGGGTTGTAGCCCTCCAGTTCACTTAGTTTTTCACTTTTTATGTCGTCACTCTGCGGCGTACGCGCACGCGTACGCGTACGCGTGAACAACTTCTCCTCCAAAACTACAAGGCCTAGAGACGTGCTGTTTTTTTTAAAAGATACTTTATCTATCGAGGATGAAAAAGTGTTCAAGGCATGCAAATCTGTCTGTTCGTCTGTTTGCTAGAGACATTACAAGGGGGGTACCCCCACCAAAAGTGTGAAAATTTCAACACTTAATCACAATTTTCTCAGTGACTATTGCAGGGATTTCTCTCATATCTTGCATATATGTACTAGGCCAGAGGTATATTCTCTTGTGTGAGTATGAGACCTGGATCTGTCTTACTTTTTTTTTAATAAATTTTTTTAATAATTTTTAATGCATTAAAATTCATGAAATCATGTACAAAATCATTTATAACTTGAAAACTGTTGCATCTAGAGCATTTTGTTAAAATATGTTATTCAGCTACTTTTTTCATAGCTACAATATGGTGAGTAAGTTAGGTGCCTGTCTCAATAGCTAAGTGAGTAAAAACTACTTTTGGGCTTTTCAGTAACTTCCATCATGAGTAGAATCACAGATTGTAACTTAAAAACTATTGCATTTAGAGAATTTCGTATAAATATGTTATTCAGCTACTTTTGGGTCAGCTATAACATAGTAAAATTTTAGACCTGTAGCTCATGGCATAGCTGAGTAATAGCTACTTTTAGGTTATCACTGTTGAGTAAATCGCTTATAACTTGGAAACTATTGCATTTAGAGTATTTTGTTTCAATATGTTATTCACCTATTTTGGGATCAGCTATAACATAGTGAAGTTTCAGATCTATGGCTCATTGCATAGCTGAGTAATAGCAACTTTGAAGTTCTCACTATTGAGTAAATCAGTTGTAATTGGAAAACTATTGCATTTAGAGAATTTCGTATAAATATGTAATTCAGCTACTTTTGGGTCAGCTATAACATAGTAAAATTTCAGACCTGTAGCTCATGGCATAGCTGAGTAATAGCTACTTTTAGGTCATCACTATTGAGTAAATCAGTTGTAACTTGAAAACTATTGCATTTACAGTATTTTGCTTAAATATGTTGTTCACCTACTTTTGGGTCAGCTATAACATAGTGAAATTTCAGACCTGTAGCTCATTGCATAGCTGAGTAATAACTACTTTGAGGTTCTCACTATTGAGTAAATCAGTTGTAATTGCAAAACTATTGCATTTAGAGAATTTAGTATAAATATGTTATTCAGCTACTTTTGGGTCAGCTATAACATAGTAAAATTTCAGACCTGTAGCTCATGGCATAGCTGAGTAATAGCTACTTTTAGGTCATCACTATTGAGTAAATCAGTTGTAAGTTGAAAACTATTGCATTTACAGTATTTTGCTTAAATATGTTGTTCACCTACTTTTGGGTCAGCTATAACATAGTAAAATTTCAGACCTGTAGCTCATGGCATAGCTGAGTAATAGCTACTTTTAGGTCATCACTATTGAGTAAATCAGTTGTAACTTGAAAACTATTGCATTTACAGTATTTTGCTTAAATATGTTGTTCACCTACTTTTGGGTCAGCTATAACATAGTAAAATTTCAGACCTGTAGCTCATGGCATAGCTGAGTAATAGCTACTTTTAGGTTATCACTGTTGAGTACATCGCTTATAACTTGGAAATTATTGCATTTAGAGTATTTTGTTTCAATATGTTATTCACCTATTTTGGGGTCAGCTATAACATAGTGAAGTTCCAGACCTGTGACTCATTGCATAGCTGAGTAATAGCTACTTTGAAGTTCTCAATGTTGAGTAAATCACTTGTAATTAGAAAACTATTGCATTTAGAGAATTTAGTATAAATATGTTGTTCAGATACTTTTGGGTCAGCTATAACATAGTAAAATTTCAGACCTGTAGCTCATGGCATAGCTGAGTAATAGGTACTTTTAGGCTATCACTGTTGAGTAAATCACTTATAACTTGAAAACTATTGCATTTAGAGTATTTTGTTGCAATATGTTATTCACCTATTTTTGGGGTCAGATAACTTAGTGAACTTCCAGACCTGTGGCTCATTGCATAGCTGAGTAATAGCTACTTTGAAGTTCTCACTGTTGAGTAAATCAGTTGTAATTGGAAAACTATTGCCTTTACAGAAATTTGTGCAAATATGTTATTCAGCTACTTTTGGGTCAGCTATAACATAGTGAAATTACAGACCTGTAGCTCATGGCACAACTGAGCAATAGCTATTCTCAGGCACTGACTGTTGAGTAAATCAGCTATAACTTGAAAAATATTGCATTTGGAGTATTTTGTTAAAATATATTGTTCACCTGCTTTTGGGTTAGCTATAACATAGTGAAATTACAGACCTATAGCTCATGGCATAGCAGAGCAATAGCTATTTTCAAGTTCTCACTATTGAGTAAATCAGTTGTAACTTGAAAACTATTGCATTTACAGTATTTTGCTTAAATATGTTGTTCACCTACTTTTAGGTCAGCTATAACAGAGCAAAAATTCAGACATGTAGCTCATTGCATAGCTGAGTAATAGTTACTTTGAGGTTCTCACTGTTGAGTAAATCATTGTATCCAACCTGTAGGAAATCATGGGCTGGGAATCTGTTAATATGGTCCGATTTGACCTTGGAACCCTCCTTCAAGGTCAAATGAGGATAGCCAAACATAAAAGTGCTTATAACTCGCTTATTATTGGTCCTAGAGGTTGGAATGAAAACCAACCTACAGAAAATCATGAGCTGGGAATTTTTTGGTGTGGTCGGATTTCACCTTGGACCCCTCCTTCAAGGTCAAATGAGGATAGCCAAACTTAAAAGTGCTTATAACTCACTTATTATTGGTCCTAGAGGTTTCGAATGGAAAACCAACCTATAGAAAATCATGGGCTGGGAATCTTTTGGTGTGGTCGGATTTGACCTTAGACCCCTCCTTCCAGGTCAAACGAAGATAGCCAAACTTAAAGTGCTTATAACTCGCGTATTATTGGTCTTGGAGGTTTGGGATGGTAAACCAACATATAGGAAATCATGGGCTGGGATTCTTTTGGTGTGGTCAGATTTGACCTGGGACCCCTCCTTCAAGGTCAATTGAGGATTAGCCAAACTTACAATTGCTTAGAACTCGCTTATTATTGGTCCTACAAGTTTGGGATGGTAAACAAGCTACAGGAAATCATGGGCTGGGAATTTTTTTGTGTGGTCGGATTTGACCTTGGACCCCCTCCTTCAAGGTCAAACAAGGATAGCCAAACTTAAAAAGTGCCTATGACTCACTTATTATTGGTCCGAGAGGTTTGGGATGGTAAACCATCCTAAATTCTTTGGCTGGGAATCTTTTGGTATGGTCAGATTTGACCTTTGGACACCTTCTTCATGGTCGAACGAGGATATTGCATTTATAGTATTTCTTTAAATATTTTTAACCTACTTTTTACACTTAAACAATTACCTTGTTACTTTATTTCATAATACCATTTGCAGGGCACAACTTTTTTGTCCTTTTCTTCTGTCAGCTTCGGAATATCTTTCGAACATGCTGTTCAGTTACCATTTACTGTATTTCTGTACAGCCCTTTCCCTGATAATTATGCTTTCCTCTCATTATCACCATCACAAATCAAAAACATTCAGTCAGCTGACACAGTGCCCGTTCACGGGCACTCTCCTCTTGTTTCAACCAAACTTAGCACATATATTAAGATTTGTCAAAGGAATATCCTGACTTTATGGTGACCTTAAACTCAAAATGTTAATGGACCTATGGCCTGCTTAAAGTCGTCAAATTGGAATAAAATCCTCTGCCTCCTTTCTTTTTCCATTTTTAGCTTACTGGCCAACAGCCGTAAGCTATTGGCATGGCCTAGCGTCATCTTCGTTGTTGTCGTCTGCATCGGTGTCAACAATTTTTCCAGTCTCTTCTCCTCAGAAACTACTTGACAGATTTCTTTCAAATTTGGTATGGAACTTCTATAGGAAGAGGACTATCATTTTTCCGCATTGCATGTTGATCCGATTGCTCTCTTGGCAGCCATCTTGAATTTTAGCGGAAAATGGAAAATTGTGAATATCTCGGAAACCGTAGGAGATAAAGCAATTTCGAGTGAATTTTTTAAGCACAGGGTTGTAAAAGAGTATTTTCTTGTAACACAAAAAAAAATTTTTGCAAATTTTGGCGGCCATCTTAGATTTTAGCGGAAAACGAAAAATGTTAATATCTCAGAAACCGTAAGAGATAGAGCAATTTCGACCAAATTTTTGACCCACAGGGTACAAAAAGGGTATTATGTTTCAACACAGAAAATTTCAAGTTTTACAACTTTTGGCGGCCATCTTGGATTTCTGCGGAAAATAAAAAATCGTGAATATCTCCACAACATGCGGGTCGCCAGTAAGCAGCAGGCCTTGGCCAATTTTTTTATATCTAAATTATCACTGGTATTAGAATAGATAAAAATAATGCTTATAGTCACCTTAAACTCTCAATATTAATGGAGTTGTAGCCACCTTAAAGTGAAATAAGGGGGTTTTCAGCCTCCAATTATCTTATTGTTCAACTGACCTCAGTTAAACTTTGCACACCTATAAAGGATGGCAAAAGGGACACTGGTAGTTTATGGTCAACTTAATGCCCCAATATGAATGAAGTTTTGGCCACCTGACAGTAACAGAAGGGGTTTTTCAGCCTCCCAAGTATCTTATTGATCAACTGACTTCGGTTAAATTTGCACACTTATAAAGGATGCCAAAATTGACATTCTTATTTTCTGCCCACCTTGAAGTCCACCTATGGCCATTTTACAGTTAAAAAAATGGGTTTTCAGCCCCCAACTGACTTACTGTTCAACTAACATCGGTTAAACTTGACACATGGATTAGGCTTACCCACAGGAAGGTTGCTTTAGAATTAATTTACCATTCATACAATTATAAGTATCAGCAACATATTATTCTCTACATTGGTCACAGTATAACAAAATACCAAAACATAAATTTCACTTACAAAAATAATGCATACTTTATCTTACGAAGTAGTTACAGATCTGACTTACCGGAACTGTAAACGAGGGGTTAGAAGTCCGAGTCCAATAATTTAATGAAAATAGACGTACGATGTTGGTATAAATCAGAACCAAATTTACTCACAATATTTTATAAATTAACTCAATTTTCAGACTTGCAAGCTAGTACCAACTCTTTAATTTTCATGAAGATAAAGGAGTATTTTAGAACGGACTTGCAATAACAGCACCCATGTCATTGATATTCATGAGGATATATGATGTCACGGATTTCCCTGGGGTTTCCCAACAATATTTAACAAGTAAAACAGGTGCCTGCGTATCAATTATTTTACATTCTCGGACTTTTAAATAGAGTACCCAACTCATTAATATTCATGAGGACGTACAAGGTCACGGATTTCCTGGGGTTTTCTAACCATATTTAAAAAGAACTAATGGCTGCTTGCTGCAAGAATAGAATTATCGGACTTGCTAGCTGTATAAAACTAGATAAAGGGTTACTTTTATGCATTTAAAATCCGACCACGGATTCGTAACAAAAATTTTAGAGTTCCGATGTCGGAACTGTAAGCACGTCCTTATCCTTAAGCCAAAAACAAGCCTTTACCAAAACTTCGCAAGCTTTAATGTATTGTTCATACAAAAGCACAACAAATATCACTGTTTAAAACAGATACACAGCAGCAGTAGAGAAATAGGAGATTTGTTTTAACGCTGAAGCTCTCAAACCATAATAATCGGTTTGCCAGAGCTGCGGACTATTGATCCGTTTCAGTTGTAGATGTAATGTTTTCTGATACAGTGTGCATTATGACAAAAATATTTCATGTTTGCATTATTGTGATCAATCCAGTCTCCCAGCATTATCTTCAAGTTTGAGCTTTGTGTGTGTGCCTGTGTGGCTAAGTGTATTACTCCAACGGCTGTTTTTGCGTGAGTGAGGGGGGGTTTATGAAGAGTTCAAGTTGGAACTTTTTGTGTGTGTATGTATGGCTTGTGATCTACACTTTATGAGTGAGTGATCACGGATCAATAGTCTCTAAGTCTGGCGAACCTCTAATTACGGTTCGGCAGCCACTTTGTTGTTTTAAACATTATAGTATCAGTTACTTTTAAAATAACAAACAACTCACAAGATTACGAAAATCAAACTGACAATACTTTTTTTCCTCACACTGTTCCAGTCTTTTCATCTGCACACCAATAATCCTCTTAACCAATAAAGAAATTGTTAACTAGAAAATAAAAGTATAATAGTAGGTGTGCAATGTCATGGTGTGACCTTGGTTTGACCTTGCCGCAGTGACCTATAAATTCTTGTCCGGGCTATATCTCGGAAACCATAAGGTGTAGGAAGTTGACACTTGATAGGGACATTGACTAGGGGGTGTAGGTGTGCAAAGTCATGGTGTGACCTTGATTTGACCTTTGACCTTGCCGTAGTGACCTTGATCTATAAAATCTTGTCCGGGCTATATCTCACAAAGCGTAAGGCGTAGGAAGTGGATACTTAGTAGGGACATTGGTTGGGGGTTGTAGGTGTCCAATGTCATGGTGTGACCTTGATTTGACATTTGACCTTGCCATAGTGACTTTGACCTTTAAAATTTTGTCCAGGCAGTATCTCAGAAACTGTAATGTGTAGGAAGTTGATAGTTTGTAGGGACATTCCTTAGGGGTTGTAAGTGTGCATCATAGTTTTTACTTTACTGATTAATGCTGTCATCTTGCTATTGAAATGTCTTGTTCTAATACTTTATTTTTGCATACATTTTGTTTCTCGTAGATGTTATATTCTCTACTTAAACATCATTTAGACCTTAATATAACTGACACTGTTCTGAAAGTATCCTGATCTTTGTACTGTTTCATTTCTTCCAACAATTTCCCCAGGCTGTGTGGTACCGGCATCTCTGATGCTATTTTTAAATCATCCACTTTTCGATCAGATACAAAACACAGTAAAGCTTGCATTCTGCTTACAGTCTCATACTGCAACTAGTACAGCTCTCCATCCGGGCTGCTCGTTTTTGTTAGCAAAAACCTTTTTCTAGTTGTGATTTCTGCTCAATATAAATTAAAAATATGACCTATTTCACAAAATATTTATACCGGTTTTTCATTCACACTACTAGTACACACTGGACACTGGTTTGGTAATATAACTATCAGCTGCTATCCTCATATATATCGTGGGTTCAGTGATGGCTTTGATTGCTTGTTTCAAACCTGTAAATATTTGAACATTCAGTGTTTAATATAGTGAAGATTTCAACACTATACTACCAGTATTTGTTTTGACTAGGTCGTGTATCAAAGCCCCCGCGTCATATGGTGAAAGACTACAAACAAATCCATTTAGTGGACTGGAATGAAGACTATGATGACTCTGATGGAGGATACTCGGACTACAAAGCAAGTGGAGATGAAGAAGAAAATGCGAAAAGACAGCGTGAAGAGGAAGAAGATGATTGTATGTATTTTGTAATCTGTAACTGATGAGCAAATAGTATTTATCTCACAAATTTACTTTGGGGAAACTACGGAGCAGGATTCAGTTGAAATAATTCAAACTTAATTCTATTAGCAAAATATTGTTGTCAGTAAATTTTGTGAAAAGCTCATTTTTGTATCAAGTATCTATGTAGTATATATAATGTCAGCTTCTGGAACAGAAATCTTAACTGTGTATGAAATTTTGACCAATTTATATTTTCTGGGTAAAGTATACTGCATAGCAGACTTCCATACATTTCAAGGAATCAGTAATAACTTGAAAGTTTTTCATGCAGTCAACATAATATCATGCACTTTGAAATTATGAATTACATCCGTTATTCAGTTACATTTTAATCCCTGTGATGTGATTGCCTAGAGGAAATATGTGTATCACTAGAGTTGTTTATCTTAAAAATGATGTTGTTTGAAAAATGTGATTTGCTTTTCATTTATCATATATATCATCAGAAAAAAGTTGGCGGATATACTAGATTCAAGTCTATTACTTTGTGACCCAAGAACTTTCTTTGTGTATATGATAACTCAAAAATGTTGAGGATCGTTTCAGGATATTCCCAATCCTTTCAGATAACCTAAAATTCAATATGTCAAAGATGTTATAGCAACCTTAGAGGTCGGCAAAGATTCAGTTCACTAAGTTTTTCACTAACTGTTGATATTATATATATATATATATTATATATATATTGTTATTCAATCTTTGGGACTTGTATTATGCCCCCCCACCCCCCACCCCACCCCCCCACCCCCCAGAAACCTTATGAGATATGGTGCCTGTTGGGATTCCTGCATGTTGAAGCGTGTTAGTTAAGTCTGCCGGCTCCCTGAGCTCCGCATTTTGTTTTCCTTATAACTCTGTGACCATTGGGCGGATTCTTTTCAAATTTGGCAGTTGTATGCAGTAGCCCAGGGGAATTTTTATCTTTAGGGAGATTATGAAATGATGCCTGTGTGTGCGTGCGTGCGTTAGTTAGTCACGCATATTTCTCCAAAACTACTACAGCTACATATTTTATGTAAATTAATTGTCCCATTGAATTTTCACACCCTTGAAAATTTTTTTGGTTTTATGGACTTAGGCCTAAAGATAAGTGAGTAATAGCAATCTTAGCTACTTGGAGTAAAGGGCTCATAACTCAAAAACTATTGCAATTACAGCTTTTTCTTCAAATATGTTGTTCAGCTACTTTGTAGTGCTAGTATCGAATGATAATATGCACATCGATATCAAACCATATTTTTGCCTTGCGTATCGATCGATATTGAAATATCGGGGTATTAGATGCTTTCTTGGGAGAGACCTTCCAAACTCTATTGCGAGGTTTAGTATTTCCCGAAACGTAAACAAATATGGCATTTCCGGTTTAGCGGTAAGTGAAATATGACAAAAATAGTAGGATAACCAATATATTCTTCAAATATTGTCCTTTATTTGAATGAAAAACCCCATATTTTCTTATTTGTAGCAAAATAATGACATAAGTAAATGTCAAATATCTTCAAAAGTATTGAAGTTAGGGAATTCTTTTCAAATATGTTATTCATCTACTTTTTGGTAAGCTATCACATAGTAAAGTTTCAGACCTGTTACAAATTGGATAGCTGAGTAATAGCTACTTTGAAATTGTGACTGTTGAGTAAATCCATTGTAACTCCAAAACTATTGCAGTTACAGTATTTTCCTAAAATATGTTATTCAGCTACTTTGTCCTTAACTGTAACATGGCATATAGTTTGGGGTTCTATTGCATGCCATAAGTGAGTAATAGCTATTTCCTTATTTGAAGCAAAATAACGACATAAGTAAATGTCAAATAGCTTCCAAAGTATTAAAATTAGGGAATTCTTTTCAAATATGTTATTCATCTTTTTGATAAGCTATCACATAGTAAAGTTTCAGACCTGTTGCACATTGGATAGCTGAGTAATAGCTACTTTGAAATTATGACAGTTGAGTAAATCCATTGTAACTCAAAAACTACTTCAGTTACAGTATTTTCCTAAAATAATTTGTTCAGCTACTTTTTCCTTAACTATAAGATGGCATATCGTTTGGGGTTCCATTGCATGGCATATAGTTTGGGGTTCTATTGCATGCCATAAGTGAGTAATAGCTATTTCCTTATTTGAAGCAAAATAACGACATAAGTAAATGTCAAATAGCTTCCAAAGTATTAAAATTAGGGAATTCTTTTCAAATATGTTATTCATCTTTTTGATAAGCTATCACATAGTAAAGTTTCAGACCTGTTGCACATTGGATAGCTGAGTAATAGCTACTTTGAAATTATGACAGTTGAGTAAATCCATTGTAACTCAAAAACTACTTCAGTTACAGTATTTTCCTAAAATAATTTGTTCAGCTACTTTTTCCTTAACTATAAGATGGCATATCGTTTGGGGTTCCATTGCATGTCATAAGTGAGCAATAGCTATTATTTGTAGCAAAATTATGATGGAAATAAATGTAAAATACCTTCACAAGTATTAAAGTTAGGCAAATCTTTTCATTTGTTATTCATCTAGTTTTTGATAAGCTTACTTTCCTGTGTCCTTTATATTTTTGTTGCTTTTGCAGATCTAGGTCAATAGCTAAGTGAGTAAATAGCTGTGTAATAGCTACTAAAATGAGTAAATGTCTTTTATCTCTGAAAGTATTACAGATAGGCAATTTCTTCTAAATAAGTCATTCACCTACTTTTGGCTGATCTACCACATAGTGAAGTTGCAGAACTGTAGCTCTTTGGATAGCTGAGTAATAGCTACTAAAATGAGTAAATGTCTTTTATCTCTAAAAGTATTAAAGATAGGGAATTTCTTCTAAATAAGTCATTCACCTACTTTTGGCTGATCTACCACATAGTGAAGTTGCAGAACTGTAGCTCTTTGGATAGCTGAGTAATAGCTACTAAAATGAGTAAATGTCTTTTATCTCTAAAAGTATTACAGGTAGGCAATTTCTTCTAAATAAGTCATTCACCTACTTTTGGCCGATCTACCACATAGTGAAGTTGCAGAACTCTGGCTCTTTGGATAGCTGAGCAATAGCTACTAAAATGAGTAAATGTCTTTTATCTCTAAAAGTATTACAGGTAGGCAATTTCTTCTAAATAAGTCATTCACCTACTTTTGGCCGATCTACCACATAGTGAAGTTGCAGAACTGTAGCTCTTTGGATAGCTGAGTAATAGCTACTAAAGTGAGTAAATGTCTTTTATCTCTAAAAGTATTACAGATAGGCAATTTCTCCTAAATAAGTCATTCACCTACTTTTGGGTGATTTGCCACATAGTGAAGTTGCAGAACTGTAGCTCTTTGGATAGCTGAGTAATAGCTACTAAAATGAGTAAATGTCTTTTATCTCTAAAAGTATTACAGGTAGGCAATTTCTTCTAAATAAGTCATTCACCTACTTTTGGCTGATCTACCACATAGTGAAGTTACAGAACTGTAGCTCTTTGGATTGCTGAGTAATAGCTACTAAAATGAGTAAATGTCTTGTATCTGTAAAAGTATTGAATATACGCAATTTCTTCTAAATAAGTCATTCACCTACTTTTGGGTGATCTACCACATAATGAAGTTGCAGAACTGTAGCTCTTTCCATAGCTGAGTAACAGCGACTAAAATGATTAAATGTCTTTTATCTCTGAAAGTGTTGTGAAAAGTCAAATTCTTCTGAATAACTGATTCACCTTTTGGGTGATCTATCACATAGTGAAGTTGCACAACTATAGCTCTTTGCATAGCTGAGTCATATACCTGCTAAAATGAGTAAATGTCTTTTATCTCTAAAAGTATTGCAGATAGGCAATTTCTTCTGAATAAGTTGTTCACCTACAATTGGGTGATCTACCACATAGTGAAGTCGCACAACTGTAGCTCTTTGCATAGCTGAGTAACAGGAACTTAAATGAGTAAATGTATTTTATCTTTAAAAGTATTGGAGGTAGACAATTTCTTCTAAGTAAGTCCTTTACCTACTTTTGGGTGATCTACCACATAATGAAGTTGCAGAACTGTAGCTCTTTCCATAGCTGAGTAACAGCGACTAAAATGATTAAATGTCTTTTATCTCTGAAAGTGTTGTGAAAAGTCAAATTCTTCTGAATAACTGATTCACCTTTTGGATGATCTATCACATAGTGAAGTTGCACAACTATAGCTCTTTGCATAGCTGAGTCATATACCTGCTAAAATGAGTAAATGTCTTTTATCTCTAAAAGTATTGCAGATAGGCAATTTCTTCTGAATAAGTTGTTCACCTACAATTGGGTGATCTACCACATAGTGAAGTCGCACAACTGTAGCTCTTTGCATAGCTGAGTAACAGGAACTTAAATGAGTAAATGTATTTTATCTTTAAAAGTATTGGAGGTAGACAATTTCTTCTAAGTAAGTCCTTTACCTACTTTTGGCTGATCTACCACAATGAAGTTGCACAACTGTAGCTCTTTGGATGGCAGAGTAATAGCCACTAAAATGAGGAAATATCTTTTATCTCTAATAGTGTTACAGATAGGCAATTTCTTCTAAATATGTCCTTCACCTACTTTGGGTTGATCTACTGCATAATAAAGTTGCAGAACTGTAGGTCTTTGGATGTCAGAGTAATAGCTACTAAAATGAGTAAATGCCTTTTGTCTTTATTAAAAGTATTGCAATCAAACATTAAAGTTGTTGTCACATGTGCCTCCATCTCACAAGAAAATTTATATTCGACTATCTTTAGTACATCTAATTTATACGGCGGGAGATAAATGCATGCGTCAGAATGCTTGTTTAGCTAGTTTTGGATCAGCATTAACATAATAAAATTTCAGACCTGTATCATTGCATAGCTAAGCTTTTGCTACTTTGAGGTTATCACTGTTGAGTAAATCAGTTAGAAATGGAAAACTATTACATTTACATTATTTTGTTACCTCCGCCAAGGAGGTTATGTTTTCGCCTGGGTTTGTCTATCCGTCTGTTTGTGAACAAGATAACTCAAAAACATATCGGCAGATTTTGTTAAAATTTTCAGGAGATGTCTGAAATGGTCAAAGGAAGTAGTGATTTGATTTTGGGAGTGATTTGGATCACTGTCTGGATCTTCTGGATCCATGAAATTTAATTTTTAAAGAAAGATACCTCAAAAACTTATAGAGGGATTTTGATGAAATTTTCAGGATATGTGAAAAATTGATCTGGATCACCGTCTGGATCTTCTGGATACCTGAATTCTTTAAAGGAAGATAATTGGAAAAGTTATTGACGGATTCCGATGAAATTTTCAGGACGTGTCCAAAATGGGACAAGGAAGAAGTGATTAGATTTTGGGTGTGATCCGGATCATTGTCTGGATCAGGTATTTTTTAAAGGAAGATAACTCAAAAAGGTATGGATAGATTTGGATGAAATTTTCATTAAATGTCTGAAATGGGACAAGGAACAAAGTGTAAAAAAATACAATATCAATGCTAATGGTAGGTTTTCAAAGCCCAGGAATTATTTAATGGAGTAGACAGCATTGGGGGACTGAGCTGCCTTGGCAGAGGTCTGCGCTGTCTTAGTGCTCTTGTTTAAATATATTATTCTCTTATTTTTCAGTCTTCTATAACATAATGAAATTGCAGATCTGTAACTCATTGCATAGCTGAGCAAAAGCTACTTTTAGGTTCTCACTGTTGAGTAAATCACTCGTAACTTGAAAACTATTCCATTTAGAGAATTTTGTATAAATATATTATTCAACTGTTTTGGGTCAGCTATAACTAGTGGGTGGACGATTAGACGAACGTTCGATCAATCGTCGGTGTCATGGTACAATTGCGTTCGGTCACTGACAACTTCTAGAAATCGATTAAATCTTACCCTTCTTTATGTGTCTCAATATCCACGTATTTTTAGTCGAATCTTTGATTCGAGTTATGTACTGAGTTGCGGTCGCGATTTTAAATTGGCCGTTTAAGCCCTTAAATATGAATTCTGCATAATATTTTCTTCACATATCTGTACATTAAGGTGTATAGTATACACTCTGCCATTTTGAAGATTTTTAATGCTTTTATTCAGTTATATTTTATAAAGTAAAAAGCTTGTCTGGCACTTCGTCTGGCTTTCTCTAAGAACCCGTATGTCCTAGAAACTATTGTGTTTGCCATTGTAATGGCCTACTCGAACGAGTCTTTTTTAACGGTTTCGTCTGCTGGTTTCTAGACGTGAATCCCCAATTAATTTATTTGTCTGCTGGTTTATCACGCAGTCACTGTTAATGAAAGATTGTTGTCTGCGCATCTACCCATTTGTCAAACAAATAAACCGCAAAGAAATTAATGAATGAAGTGACGTCACGGTAGTACTACACCTTTGTCGTTCAGCCAATCAGAATGGACAATGAAAATATTCAAACTCCGTAGTTCTACATTCAACCACTTGAAGGCACTTTTGCATGTCCTAGAAGTTATTACATCATTTCGACATCGGTAAAATACAGCATAATCTATGTTTCCCTATTTTCGCTCATTGTGACTATTCGTAGAAACAACACACGGATATTTTATTTGAATACTTACAATTTGGTCCTGTAAAATATCCATATATCCTCGTCCTTTATTTGAGGTTAAGTAAAATCTATGTAAAATCTAGCCGAGGTTATTTTTGTGATTGAATCGCCAATAAAGTCCGCGCATACGTAGTTTATTTCTACAATATGCTGGTAGTTTTCATCTTAAACCAGGAAACCCCCACAAAGAACTGCCGTGACTGCGCATATTTGCTCATTAATATTAACGAGGCAAGTCCGTGGACAGGAAATATGCTGGTGGTTTTCATCTTAAACCAGCCTTGTAAAACTGCGCATCTACAGACCGTTTATATTTGTAAACCTTTCACAACACGTCACTACAAATATCCATCTCGCGACACAAATCTGAAAACATCCGTGGAAGCGGTTTCCAAATGCGGGCGATAATACAGAGTTTACAGAGTTCAACACCCAGTGCTGTCCTAAGATTCGACTCTGTGGTTGGGTGAAAACTAACCACGTCACCCTTGTTTATATTTTAAGCAGTTTTATAAACTTTCCTTTGATAAATTAATAGATTTCTCACGAATTTTGTGTTTGTTTATGACTACCGCCATATTTACCGGAAGTGAATGCTTTTGGAAGATTCTAAATGTCGGAAACACTGTTATTCTTACTGGAATGAAATATAATTCATCCCGGAAAGTGTTCATGATATACTGGCCAACAGTGGAGTAAAAAAGTCGATTATGGGTCGATCAACGGTCGGAAAAATGGACGAATAATTGACCATGAAAATTGAGGCGATTCCACTCACTAGCTATAACATAGTAAAATTGCAGACCTGTAGCTCATTGCATAGCTGAGAAATAGCTACTTTCAGGTTATCACTGTTGAGTAAATCTTTTAGAACTTGAAAACTATTGCATTTAGAGTATTTTCCTTAAATATGTTACTCACCTACTTTTGGATCAGCTATAACCGAAGTGTAATTGCAGACCTGTAGCTTATTTCATAGCTGAGCAATGGCAACTTTGACGTTATCACTGTTGAGTAAATCAGTTATAACTTGAAAACCATTACATTTCGAGTATTTTTGTTTAAATATGTTATTCACCTACATTTGGATTAGCTATAACATAGTGAAATTACAGACCTGTATCTCATTGCATAGCTGAGCGATAGCTACTTTGAGGTTATCACTATTGAGTAAATCAGTTATAACTTGAAAACTATTGCATTTACAGTATTTTGTTTAAATATGTTCAATCGAATTCAAACTTGACAGGGAGATAGATCACCATCATAGCTAGGTTGCTTTCAAAATTGGTGTATTTGTGTCTGTTCGTTTGTCCGTTTTTTGTCCATCAACATTTTCGTTTCCAGACTCTAACTCAAACCACTTTGTCCAATCGAATTCAGACTTGAAAGGGAGATAGATCACCATCATAGCTAGATTGCTTTCGAAAATGGTGTATTTCCGTCTGTTCATTTGTCCGTTTTTTGTCTGTTTGTCCATCAACATTTCCGTTTCCGGACTCTAACTCGAAAACTCTTTGTCCAATCGAATTCAAACTTCACAGGAACATAGATCACCATCATAGCTAGGTTGCTTTCAAATATGTATGTAATTCCGTCTGTTGGTTTGTCTGTTTTTTGTTCATTTGTCCGTCGACAGTTCCATTTCCGGACTCTAACTCGAAAACGCTTTGTTCAATCGAATTCAAACTTCAAAGGGAGATAGATTACCATCATAGCTAGGTTGCTTTCAAAATTGGTGTAATTCTGTCCGTTCGTTTGTTTGTTTTTGTCCGTTTGTCTGTCAGCATTTCTGTTTCCGGACTCTCACTCGAAAAGGTTTTGTCCAATCAAATTCAATCGTGACAGGGAGATAGATCACCATCATGACTTAGCTTTCGAAATTGGTGTGATTCCGTTTGTCCATTTTTCTGTCCTTCAACATTTCTGTTTTCCGGACTCGAACTCGAAAATGCTTTGTCCAATCGAATTCAAACTTGACAGGAACATAGATCACCATGATAATAGCTTACTTGCTTTCAAAATTGGTGTAATTACATCTCTTTGACCGAAAACATTCCCATTTCCGGACTCTAACTCGAAAACACTTTCTTCAATCCAATTCAAACTTGAAAGGGAGATAGATCACCATCATAGCTAAGTTGCTGTCAAAATTGGTGTAATTCCGTCTGTTCGTTTATCCGTTTGTTTGTCCATCAACATTTCCAGACTCTAACTCGAAAGCACTTTTTCCAGTCGAATTCAAACTTGACAGGGAGATAGATCACCATCAAAACTAAGTTGCTTTCGAGATTGGTGTAATTCCATCCATTTGTTTGTCCATTTTTTGTCCATTTGTCTGTCCATCAACATTTCCATTTCCGGACTCTACCTCGAAAACGCTTTGTCCAATCAGATTCAAACTTGACAGGGAGATAGATCACCGTTGGGCCGTTTATAGCATAGATACAATTATGTAACCTAGATTACAAGTTTTACATTTCTTAGCACACATTACTTTTTCTTAGCACATATTTACCTTAACTGGGTGACCTAACATTTCTTCCTTTGTTTCTAAATTTAATTACAGCAGTCGCTAACCTTATTGCTGCCTGCGCAACCCGCCTTTTGGGGCATCTCTAACCCTCTTGTTGGCAGTTATATACCTTAGGTGTGGGAAAATTTTTCCACATGCTCATAATTGACCTTTATCAAGGTCACATGACACAAGGTCACGATGCACAGCTAGTTGCTGCAAAGCACATATATAAGCAATGAACTACTCCCCTTAGTTCTATTTTTATGGCCACACCACATATATATGTTACAGTAAATATGTGAAATCTACGGAGCCCCTAATAGGACATGGTAAAAAAAAAAATTGCACCATGTATTAAGTCGTGCGCACAAGATGATCTTGTGATAATGAGAAAATAAGTCGTGATAATGAGATCATCTCATTATAATGAGATAATAAGTCGTGATAACAAGATCATCTCATGATATCAAGATGATCTGGTGATAATGAGATCATCTTGTGATAACAAGATCATCTCGTTATCACAAGTTATTTTCTTGTGATAGTGAGATCATCTCATTAGCACCACTTGTTTTCTTGATATCACAAGATCATCTGGTGCTCACCAGATGATCTTGTGTTCACTAGATAAAGTGGTGAGCTCCAGATGAAGTGGTGATAAAGACTTAATAAGTGGTGAGCACTAGTTGATTTGGTGCTCACTACTTATTTTCTTGTTATCACAAGATGAAGTAGTGATCACCACATCATTTAGTTATAACCAGATCATCTCATACTCACCACATCATCTGGTGATAACAAGAAAATAAGTAGTGAGAACTAGTGAGTGGAATCGCCTCAATTTTCGTGGTCGATTATTCGTCCAATTTTCCGACCGATGATCGACCCATAATCGACTTCTGAAGTATTTGTCAATCCGGTAAGAATAACGGTGTTTCCGACATTTAGAACCTACCAAAAGCATTCACTTCCGGGAAATATGGCGGTAGACATAAACAAACCCAAATTCGTGACAAATCTCATTATTTATCGAAGGAAAGTTAAGGAAATTGCTTAAAATATAAAAAACACGTGGATATTGAGACACATAAGGAAGGGTAAGATTTATTCGATTTCTAGAAGTTGTCAGTGACCAAACGCGATTGTACCATAACGCTGACGATTAATCAAACGTTGGTCTAATCATCCCTTCACTAGTGAGAACCACATCATCTGGTGATCACTAGATGAAGTGGTGAGCATGAGATGAACTAGTGATAATAGAATGATCTGGTTAGCACCAGATAATGTAGTGCTCACTACTTCATCTGGTTATAACAACATAATAAGTGGTGATCACCACATAAACTAGTGCTCACTTCTTATTATGTCGTGATAACTACTTTATCTGGTGATCACCACTTTATCTAGTGAGCACAAGATCATCTGGTGAGCACCAGATGATCTTGTGATATCAAGAAAACAAGTGGTGCTAATGAGATGGTCTCATTATCACAAGAAAATAACTTGTGATAACGAGATGATCTTGTTATCACAAGATGATCTTGATATCACAAGATGATCTGATTATCACCAGATCATCTTGATATCATGAGATGATCTTGTTCAGGGTTCGCGAAGTACATGACATCCAAAAAATGGAGTCCCAATCATTTTTTTCTGAGTCCAGTGTATGTGTTAGGGTTATGAAATGATCGGTACCTTGTACCTTATGGCACATCCAAAATGGGGTACCATTGTGTGAAAATGGGGTGCAAATAATATTTTTTCTCCCTTATTTCTGGTTATATTTAAAAATATAGAAGCACTGATTAATTTCCTTTCTACTGATAAATAATATGTATCTGTCGATAAATCAATTTTAAAAATATTTTAAAAAGCTAAACTCCAGTCAACAAACTTTATTTTAGTGCAATTTGAGTGAAATTTTTTTGTATGATTATTTTATTTAAGCTACAAATATGGTATTTATACTGTTTGAAAGAAAAATATTTATAGTTTCCCTTGCTTTTTGTTTGATAAAAATTCATTGGGTAGTTACAGAGATATAGTTCTTTTGTTACATTCCCTGTTGAATATTTGTTACAGCTTTTATTTTCCGAGGGACTTTCCGGGGTTAAATATCAAGAGTTTCTGAGATTTAGTATAGTTCGTCTCCCATGAAAGTTCACCGTCTTGGCAAACTTTCGTTTAGCATTCGCTACACCGCCACCGCGCATAGAGAGATTTTCGGCGTTAACACTCTAAGAGGAAAACTACATCAGCTAGGTTCACCAAATTTGCAGGATATCTTCATTGGGAGGTAAGCTTCTCTGGGAAGGAAAGTAGCCTCATTCTGAAGAACAAGATGGCCGCCGCGGGCATTTCTTTGAAAATTATCTACATTTTTCTACTGGCTGTTTCTCATGTGTGGAAGGTTGAATGTCTTCATAGGTGATAAGTATAACATATATATGTGTCCTCTACAGCCTTGCACACATTTGACCTTGAAGTTCTTAATGCAAGGTCATCCACGGAGTGCCAAAGTAACCCACATAGTGAACTTTAAAAGTGCTTATATCTCCCTTATTATTGGTCCTAGAGGTTTGCAATGTGAAACCAACCTATAGGAAATCATGTGCTGCGAATCTTTTGATGTGGTCAGATTTGACCTTGGACCCCTCTTTCAAGGTGAAATGAGGATAGCCAAACTTAAAAGCGGTTATAACTCGCTTATGATTGGTCCTAGAGGTTTGGGATGGTAAACCAACCTATAGAAAATCATGGTCTGGAATCTTCTGGTGGCCCCTCCTTCAAGGTCAAACGAGAATAGCCAAACTTAAAAGTGCTTATAACTCGCTTATTATTGGTCCAAGAGGTTTGGGAATGTAAACCAACCTATATAAAATCATGGACTGGGAATCTTCTGGTGTGGTCGGATTTGACCTTGGGCCCTCCTTCAAGATCAAATGAGGATAGCCAAACTTAAAAGTGCTTATAACTCGCTTATTATTGGTCCTAGAGGTTTGGCATGGTAAAGCAACTTATAGGAAATCATGGGCTGGGAATCTTTTGATGTGGTCAGATTTGACCTTGGACCCCCCTCCTTCAAGGTTATACGAGGATAGCCAAACTTAAAAGTGTTTATAACTTGCTTATTATTGGTCCTAGAGGTTTGCAATGTGAAACCACCTTATGGGAAATCATGGGCTGGGAATCTTCTGATTTGGTCAGATTTGATCTTGAGCCCTTCCTTCAAGGTCAAACGAGGACAGCCAAACTTAAAAGGGTTTATAACTCGTTTATTATTAAGCGTCCCGTAAGGGACGCTTGTTTGTGTATGGGAGACCTTCAGGTTCCGCCGGCTCCGCATTTTGTTTTCCTTATAACTCTGTAACCGTTAGGCGGATTCTTTTCAAATTTGGCAGGTTTAGGCAGTAGCCTTGGGGAATTTTTTTGAATATGCTGCAGCGACATTTCAACCAATCAGAGAGGTCACATGACCAAAAATGTCTTTTTTCGATGGGGAAGCTTGTCCGGATGATAACTTGAAAGGAATTTTCTCAATTACCTAAAACTTGGCAAATACATTCATTCTATTAAAATCTGGAAATCATTAGATTTTGGCATTGATTGGTCAAGAAATGGCCGAGTAATTAATGATTAATTAATCATTACGAATTTTCCAAATAAGGAAAACACAAAAATGCTTATATCTCGAAAACCGTGCTAGATAGAGCGATTTCGACGAAATTTTTGATCCGCAGGATATCTCTGCGGAGTAGTTTTCCCAATTTTCAAAAAATTTTTGTCTCGCCAAAAATGTCGGCCATTTTGAATTTTCGAAATTTTCGCAAAAATTGCAAAACACAAAAATGCTTATATCTCGAAAACCGTGCTAGATAGAGCGATTTCGACAAAATTTTTGACCCGCAGGGCATCTCTGCAGAGTAGTTATCCCAATTTTGAAAAAAATTTTGTCTCACCAAAAATGGCTGCCATTTTGAATTTTCGAATTTTTCGCAAAAATTGCAAAACATAAAAATGCTTATATCTCGAAAATCCTGCAAGATAGAGCGATTTCAACGAAATTTTTGACCCAAATGGTATATCTGCAGAGTAGCCATGCCAATTTTCAAAAAAATTTTATCTCGCCAAAAATGGCGGCCATTTTGAATTTTCGAATTTTTCGCAAAAATTGCAAAACATAAAAATGCTTATATCTCGAAAACCCTGCTAGATAGAGCGATTTCAACAAAATTTTTGACCCACAGGGTATCTCTGAAGAGTAGCCATGCCAATTTTCAAAAAACAAATTTCTCACAAAAAATGGCGGCCATTTTGAATTTTCGAATTTTTCGCAAAATTGCAAAACACAAAAATGCTTATATCTCGAAAACCCTGCTAGATAGAGCGATTTCAACGAAATTTTTGACCCAAATGGTATATCTGCAGAGTAGCCATGCCAATTTTCAAAAAAAAATTTGTCTCGCCAAAAATGGCGGCCATTTTGAATTTTTGCGCAAAAATTACAAAACACAAAAATGCTAATTTTTGGCGAAAACCGTGCTACATAGAGCGATTCCGACGAAATTTTTTATTTTCAGGGTATCTCTGCAGAGCAGCTATCCCAAAGAGCTTTCACTTGGTGAAGTTTCAGACCCATAGCTAATTGCTCACCTACTCAAAAAGAGTAAATGCGAATTACCTCTAAAAGTATTGCAGATAGCCAATTTTTCTCAAATAACTCATTCACCTACTTTTGGAAGAGCTTTCACTTGGTGAAGTTTCAGACCTGTAGCTAATTACTCACCTACTCAAAATGAGTAAATGCTAATTATCTCAAAAACTATTGCGGATACCCAATTTTTATCAAATAACTCATTCATGTACTTTTGGGAGAGCTTTCACATGGTGAAGTTTCAGACCCGTAGATGATTACTCACCTACTGAAAATGAGTAAATGCGAATTATCTCTTAAAAGTATTGCAGATAGCCAATTTTTCTCAAATAACTCATTCACCTACTTTTGGAAGAGCTTTCACTCCGTGAAGTTTCAGACCCATAGCTAATTACTCACCTACTAAAAATGAGTAAATGCGAATTATCTCTAAAAGTATTGCAGATAGCCAATTTTTCTCAAATAACTCATTCACCTACTTTTGGGAGAGCTTTCACATGGTGAAGTTTCAGACCCATAGCTAATTATTTACCTACTCAAAATGAGTAAATGCTAATTAACTGTAAAAGTATTGTGGATACCAAATTTTTATCAAATAACTCATTCATCTACTTGTGGGAGAGCTTTCACATGGTGAAGTTTCAGACCCATAGCTAATTACTCACCTACTCAAAATGAGTAAATGCGAATTATCTCTAAAAGTATTGCAGATAGCCAATTTTTCTCAAATAAATCATTCACCTACTTTTGGGAGAGCTTTCACTTGGTGAAGTTTCAGACCCATAGATAATTATTCACCTACTCAAAATGAGTAAATGTGAATTATCTCTTAATAGTGTTGCAGATAGCCAATTTTTCTCAAATAACTCATTCAACCTACTTTTGGAAGAGCTTTCACACACGAAAATGAAAAATTGTGAATATCTCGGAAAAGCTATTTCTTCTGCTTTAATGCTCAGCGGGAGATACACACCGCGGCAGTGGTCTTGACAAAAAATTTTGTCTCCCCAAAAATGGTGGCCATTTTGAATTTTCAAAGTTTTTGCAAAACACAAAAATGCTTATATCTCGAAAACCGTGCTATATGGAGCGAACTCAACAAAATTTTGGACCTGCTGGGTATCTCTGCAGAGTAGCCATGCCAATTTTCAAAATATTTTTGTCTCGCCAAATATAGCGGACATTTTTAATTTTTTTATTTTTTGCAAAACACAAAAATGCTTATATCTTGAAAACCGTGCTAGATAGAGCAGACTGCGCTGACTTTGGTTGCCACAACAGTATAAGGCTAGAAACGAAGCATTTTCTTAATACTTTAGCACTCACCTTTATATCCTTTTCGGGACGCAAAAACAGCAAAAACATTATCTTTTTTTTTTGTGAGCGATCCTCTAGTTGATCCTAGAGGTTTGCAATGTGAAACCAACTTGCAGGATATTGTGGGCTGGGAATCTTCTGATGTCAGATTTGACCTTTGGCCCCTCCTTCAAGGTCAAACGATGGTTCACTGGCTTTGGTAAGTTGTCTTTCCGGTGGATACAGATTTGCATCGGTTCTCCGATGCGTAGGTCTAGTTTCAAAAGCGTGATATGTGATACAAACTTGTAATTAAGCGTCCCTGAAAGGGCGCTTATTTGTTTTCGCCTCAGTTTCCTCGCCACCGCCTCCGCCGCCGCATTATGGTCTCCCTTGAATATCTCCCTTATTATTAGAAGGTTTCAAACCATATTTGGCAGTTATATACCTTAGGCGTGGGAAAATTTTTCTGCATGCTTAAATTTGACCTTTGACCTTTATGAAGGTCACATGATCAAAAACTATTTTTTGAAGTACACCCCCCCGTCATCACAGTTCAGGAAAAACTACTTGCTACAGAGCCTTATAATTTGACACACCTGTTCATACTAGTGCTGTCACTCGCTGGTGCAAATTAATATCGAATATCACCCACGTTGGCCGACCGAGTACTGACATATGTCGACTTCATAAACTCACCTCAAAACGAAACTATTTAATTAAAATGTAAAATAATATATTGTTTCTCACCCGAATACATCATTTTAGGATCATATTTCTCCTTTTATTTCGGTTGTTTATGCATTATCAAATGTAGGAACACTTTGAAAACCGTCAGTATATTAAAACAATTATCTAATTCCGACTTTATAAAGTGCGGCATAATGGCATTATAATATCGTGTACGCCTCAAATAAATAGAACTTCAATGTTTTTAAAGATTATTGGAAAACTTTACGTCAATTAAATTGACTTACCAAGTGTGAAAAAAATAAGGATGCAATTCCGAAACTACATTCGAGCAATGGTGTAATGCAGATAGGTCATGTGACTAGATTTGTACGGACTGTGTTGTCAAAAGGCCGAAAATATATTTTAAAATGCTGAATAACCCTTCACTTTTAAAAGATATTCTATCTTTATTATATAAAAATGCTAATATCTTTGCAATCGGATTTGAAAAACGCATCCGATTATCGCTCATAATTGACCTAGCAAACGATAGTATCGGAAGTAGCGAGTGTCGCGACAGCACTAGTTCATACTATCGAAAACGTGAGCTGATTAGATTTTGGGAGCAATCCCTTGAAAAATGTCTCATTTATGAGTGATTTTCTGACACCTTCCAATCTGAAAGCCTTAAATTTAGGCCAACCCCCCTATTATCTTCTTAAGTATTGCATTTAGAGCTATAAAATGTACTGGGGGGTAATAGGAAACCATATGTGGAGAGTCTAAATAGCCGGTCAGTTTTACCCCACAGCCCCCCTTATGGGTCAAACTGGGGTCATAAAATAGCTGATTTTGAGTTTTTGCCTTATATCTCCTTTATTGTTGCTTTTATAGCTTCAGAATGTATTAAGAGGTATTGAGAAAGAATATGTGGAGAATCTAAATAGCCGGTCAGTTTTACCCCCCGACCCCCCCCCCCCCCCCTTATGGGCCAAACTGGGGTCATAAATAGCTGCTTTGGAGTTTTTGCCTTATATCTCCTTTATTGTTGCTTTTATAGCTTCAGAATGTATTAAGAGGTATTGGGAAAGCATATATGGAGAGTCTAAATAGCCGGTCAGTTTTACCCCCCCGACCCCCCCTTATGGGTCAAACTGGGGTCATAAAATATAGCTCATTTTGAGTTTTTGCCTTATATCTCCTTTATTGTTGCTTTTATAGCTTCAGAATATATTAAGAGGTATTGGGAAAGCATATGTGGAGAGTCTAAATAACCGCTCAGTTTTACCCCCTGGCACCCCCTTATGGGTCAAACTGGGGTCATAAAATAGCTGATTTTGAGTTTTTGCCTTTATCTCCCTTATTGTTGCTTTTATAGCTTCAGAATATATTAAGAGGTATTGGGAAAGCGTATGTGGAGAGTCTAAATAGCCGCTCAGTTTTACCCCCCGACCCCCCCCCCCTTATGGGCCAAACTGGGGTCATAAATAGCTGCTTTGGAGTTTTTTGCCTTATATCTCCTTTATTGTTGCTTTTATAGCTCCAGAATGTATTAAGAGGTATTGGGAAAGCATATGTGGAGAATCTAAATAGCAAATCTAAAACAGTTTTATCCCCCAACCCCTCCTTATGGGTCAAACTGGGGTCATAAAATAGTTGCTTTGGAGTTTTGACTTATATTTCCTTTATTGTTGCTTTTAGACCTTCAAAATGTATTAAGAGGAATTGGGAAAGCATATGTGTAGAGTCTAAATAGCCGGTCACTTTTACCCCCCCCCCCCCCCCCCCCCCCCCTTATGGGTCAAACTGGGGTCATAAAATATAGCTCATTTTGAGTTTTTGCCTTATATCTCCTTTATTGTTGCTTTTATAGCTTCAGAATGTATTAAGAGGTATTGAGAAAGAATATGTGGAGAATCTAAATAGCCAGTCAGTTTTACCCCCCGACCCCCCCCCTTATGGGCCAAACTGGTCATAAATAGCTGCTTTGGAGTTTTTGCCTTATATCTCCTTTATCGTTGCTTTTATAGCTTCAGAATGTATTAAGAGGTATTGGGAAAGCATATGCGGAGAATCTAAATAGCCGGTCAGTTTTATCCCCCGACCCCCCTTTATGGGTCAGACTGGGGTCATAAAATAGTTGCTTTGGAATTTTGCCTTATATCTCCTTTATTGTTGCTTTTAGACCTTCAGAATGTATTAAGAGGTATTGGGAAAGCATATGTGGAGAGTCTAAATAGCCGGTCAGTTTTACCCCCCGACCCTCCCTTATGGGCCAAACTGGGGTCATAAATAGCTGCTTTGGAGTTTATGCCTTATATCTCCTTTATTGTTGCTTTTATAGCTTCAGAATGTATTAAGAGGTATTGGGAAAGCATATGGTGCTGCTTTGTACATTCTTAGCTTTACAGCATGCTTATTAAAACCACAAAGCATTTTAAACTTTAAGGGACGCTTCGCTTTTGTTAGCAAAAGCATTCCTCTAGTTTCAATTTTTTTTTCATTTAAAATAAATTGTAATGTGAATCAACAAGTTTATAAATTTAAATATCCAAATATTTGGCAAACTATGATACTTGATGTATAAGGAACAACAAGTAAGGTAATAACATCAAGATATATTTCTTGTTCAAGAACTGAATTCACTTTAGCTTTAACAGTATATTTATTTTTCAAAGGTCACCAATAATATTTAGATCTGTAGTTGGGGTTGATGAATAAATCTCCCTTCATTGTTGTCCCTTCAATCCAGGAAGCCACACCATAACCATACATGCCTTGAAAAGGGGATTTAGTCCCCCTGAAAGACTATGTTTAAGTCCAATTTATAATAGGTGCTAGCTGGCCTTTTCATTGTAACAATAATTCTTTGATCAAGTAGCTAATACCTACATTAAAGTCATATATCCACCAGAAAATAGCAAACTATTAAGCCTTGATTGAAATAAAATAAAGAAACCACTTCAGTGATTCTGCTACATGAAAAGTCCGGCCAGACATTCTGTCCTAAGACTAGGAAAACGTTTAGGACATTTTCGGAGAATTTAGGAAAGAATTCTTGTCAATCAAATTTTCATTCTACAGGTTGCTAAAATTAAGACTAGTCATTAAAGTCAATGACCCTATATGAATGGCATATAAAGTAAAATTTACTGAATCATAATAAAAATCTCATTTTAGTTAAAATGTCAAAAAGTCTTTATGATGTTCAATGATCATGTATTACTAAAACGAGAACTCACAGCCACAGAACCTAAGTATGGTGAATCGGTGATCCATGAGATTTTCATGCTATTAAAATGTCCACTGGCAGTAAACATTACAGCTAGCAAATAAACTTTCAATCTGATTTTTTTTCAGTGCAATTATTAATAAAAAGAAATATTAATCAAAGCAAAAATTCAGAATATTACAGTAAAATTTATGTGGAACCCTACAGAAAACAAAATCTACAATTACACGAAAATACCAGACGACCATAATTAATATTCATGAGAAGATATGAGGA
Organism: Sabellastarte sp. h YS-2021; assembly: GCA_964017235.1. NCBI lineage: Eukaryota > Metazoa > Annelida > Polychaeta > Sabellida > Sabellidae > Sabellastarte > Sabellastarte sp. h YS-2021. Next base: position 149,513,607 of record OZ024928.1, read on the forward strand.
CACAGATTTTCCCTGGGATTTCCTTGCAATATTTTATAAAATGGAAGCATAGACGAAAATCAAATAATTTAAACTCGAGAACTCACGGCCATAGCACCCAAGTCATTAATATTCATGAGAAGATATGAGGACACAGATTTCCCCTGGGATTTCCTTGCAATATTTTATAAAATGGAAGCATAGGCGAAGATCAAATACTTTAAACTCGAGAACTCAAGGCCACAGCACCCAAGTCATTAATATTTATGAGAAGATATGAGGACACGGATTTCCCCTGGGATTTCCTTGCAGATCACGTGGCTTGTCACGAGATTTCATAAAAGACGTCTAGACCTTGCTACAATAAAAAAATTTACAATCACGTAGATCTCGCGAGATTTTAGGGTTGTAACGTGACTTCATATTTTGTAAATAAAAAGACGTCTAGATCTTCTATTATCACCCACGGATACGACTCTGACAATATGTCCTAATATTCTGCTTAAAATTCGGGGTTTTGTAGCAAAATTCGGTCAATGACCGATGGCCGACGCGAATCTGAAACCCTGCACTTACTGATAATCTCTGTTTAACAATAGATTCTTAAAGAATACATGTGGATTTGTTGGGGTATAAATCATTTTGTCTTAAATCAATAGGTAAAATTTCTGTTGAAGGAATATATAGTTAAAATATGTTAAAACTTTGAAACTCAAATTTAAATTAATTTCTAAAACTTTTATTTATTGCCAATAGAAACACTTTGCAATAAAAACATATTTACAAGTCTAGTGCTATTGTTTCAACATAAAATTTTGCATGTAATGTATTTGTAAAATGAGGTATGCTTATTGATAAGCATGTTCTAATAGTCAACATAACAGAGTAAAATGTTCCAATATAATTTATATTTTGGTTGACATATCAGTATTATATATCTACAGCCAGTCAACTTCAAAGTTTCATTTCACATATTTACTGAAAGTCAAACCAGTAAACTTGTGAAATAACATGGGTCATAAATCAGTAAATACGTGTATTTACTGAAAATTTTAGGGAATACTCGTATTTACTGACCAAATCAGTAAATACGCATATTTACTGAAAATTTCAGTAAATATGCTTATTTACTGAATTCACAAATTTACTGTAACATATATACCGGTATACAGTGGGCTTAAGAGTCCACACAGAATTATTTCAAACATTTTCCTGTACTTTTGCCCTGTTGATCAATATGTACAACAATTATTTTGAAAGTTTGTGTAATTGTTAGATTCCTGAGACATACAACATATCTGTACATCAGGTGTTCACAATAACACTGACAGTTGCCTAGTTGTTTACTTAGATGCGTAATTGCAAGAAAGTTGAGCCTCAGAACCAGCTCACCAGGATACACAGCAGGGCCTTCATTTGGTAGAATGTTTCTATCAATAGCAAACCTTTGCCCAGGCATTGGTGAGGTGCCGTTACACTGTGTTTTCTCAACACCAATGGGTGAGGCTATTGTTGCACACCAGATTATAAAGACCAATCTTATACACATGTATTTATATTACAGAGCTTTACGTTTTGAAATTTTTAAAATCCAAAAGTTTCATATTACAAAACTAATTTTAATGATTTTTTTACCTATGTCTCCTATCTGGAAAAGAGTGGATATGAAATATGCCAGTATCATAAAATTTGTGTATTCCTGTATTTGATATTTATCTATTATTTACTGTCTGACCACCTATGTTTTTGGTAAATGAAGGGAAAACTGCATTGGCAATTGACCACCTGTATTGGCCATAGTCTGATGTTAGGAAATGCTTCCAGTAAAATAACACAGGGTGATGGGCATCAGTGGTTGTTGCTATGGAAGAACTAAGCCTGTAAAATCAAACTAGGGCCATTTCTCAATACTCATAAATGTTATGCCTCACAGACTCAAGTTTGTAATTTGCTTCACAGACTCTTCAAGAGAAAGAAGCAGAGGAGTCCGCTTCTGTCATTACCCAAACATTTTTTTTTAATGGCCAAGACCATGCTCCAGAAATTGTATATCTCCAACAAGGCTCGTAATAATAAATGAATTGCAAATCTGGATTATATTTTTTGTGATGCTGGCTCATTGCGGAGCAATGATCGATAAAATTTAAATACAACTGGTAGTTGCAAAACTCATTTATTTGTAGCCCTTTTGACATATAAAAATCATATTTTGTGATAATTTTGTGCATTCACATGTTAAAGTCACAATATTAGCCACAAATGCAAAATTATAAAGTAAACAGAAAACACCTTGGGCATTTCCCACAGTTGCCAAGGTGATCATAAAATCAGCCAATCACAAGTAAGATTACATATAGTGCATGACATGGAATGAAGCAGACGTTTATGAAAATCTTTTAGATTATATTTTAGTTATATTTGCGGTGATTTATGTCCATTTCCTTGTTTTTATTTACTATTTGATTTTTTGGGATCTGGTTTATACTTTTAATTTCTTGATCGGCAATGATCGATCTTTGTTCACATTCTGATATGAACATGGACAGGTAAAATCATGGTGATCTCCTAGCACTAATTTTTTTCCAGATGGTGTTCCAGATTCCTCTCAACTTAAAGGTATTAAAGTTATGAGAAGTTGAGAGCAAATACTGTATTACGTTTTACTTATCTCATGATATCCTTCATTAAGTATAGACAAAAAGTTACTTTAAAGTAAAACAGCACCTACTTGTAATCTCAAAATTACATGTATTCTTTACTCTTAAATCTATAGTTCTTTATACAGTAATTACCAGGAAATAAAAAGTAGAACTTTAAATTGGTGATAAGAATTATTTGGTTGGTTATGAGGTATCATTGTTGTTTGGTTGTTATGAACTTTTTAAGTTTAAAATAAAGGAAGCTTTTTCAAAACTTGTAAAAAAGAGAAAAGTTTTTCAGTATAAATGTAAAACTTTTCTTTGCGATACTTTATCCAGCTTTTGAGGCAGACACAACCTTAATAAAATAGATAAAATGTAAATTCTTTATTGTAGACCATGAGACAGAAAGATGCCAATGTTTTGGTTTTTATTATCAGAAAAATGTATAACTACAGTACTTTCTCAAAGCTTAGTTTTGATGATAGATAAGAAGTCTTAAATGATTTCCCTATAAAGACTGTATGGAGAAAGTCACAAGTACCTGTTTCCTGACATTCTTAAAGCTTAAGTTGTGACTTAATTTTGCACAGTTACATGTAATACATTGATTTTAGGTTTTATTTGTGGTCAAATTATTTGCAAAAGCATTGATTTTGTGTGTAAAGGTTTTAATGGACTGAAGTATTGACATTGTAAAATCTGTGTAGCAAACTTTGCACTGAATAGTCTTGAGGGTGGGAAGGCAGGTCAGAGGACACAGCTTAGTATAGCTTGTGAAAACACTTGGCTGTGCATCATAGGTCTGGTTTTATCTGGATACCACACAAAATTCTGCTTGAATCACAAACAGGAGGAAATCTTTCACCTGAAAAAACGAATCCGGGGAAAAAAGCCTGGTGGGAAATATGGCATTGGAAAGAAAGCCTGGTGGAAAGAAAGCCTGGTCTGTTTTGGAAAAGATGGAAAAAAGCCTGGTGTCTTTTTTTTTAGGTTTGATACAAATCAAGATTAATGATGAAGTAAAACTAACATATTATTTTATTCATTTTATTTCAAAATGTGTTTAGTACATATAATTTATTTTTCTAGTACAATTTATTTTTATCAATATAGAATACAGAATTATGTAAAATTTATTATAATTTTTAGTGGTTGTTTTAAAATTATGTCGGTATATCATTAAAGGAAATGAAACTTTTTTTTAAACATACAGTTATGGTTGGATTCCAAGGAAAATGCTGGATGTGTATGTCACTAATTGCAAGTTGGTATTGCCATGTTTAAGAGCCACTCCTGAGGGGGAACAGACCAAAGCCCCCCCAGACACAACCCCCCCCCCCCCCCCCCCCCCCCCCCCCCCCCCCCCCCCCCCCCTTTTGAAAGGTAGGACATAAACCCCCTTAAATGTGAGGAAGGAGGACAAAAGCCCCCACCCCCTCATTTTCAGAGGGGTAGGGCAAAAGCCCCCATTCTATTTTTTAAACACTATTGGCACTCTTTTTTCATTTAATGAATGCTAGATTTCCAAAAATGTCATTTGAGAGACTTATATAAGTTAGATGCAAAAAAAAACCTGTTTTTAATCATTACATGATGATCAAGCAATTACATGATGATCAAAAGCTTGTCCGGATGATAACTTAAAAAGCGCTTTACCTATTCACATAAAATTTGGCAAGTACGTTTGTTATATAGATGTCTGAAAATCATTAACTTTTGGAAGTGATCCAATACAAAATGGCTGACTTATTAATGATTTACTAAATGTTACAATTTTTCTTAACGCTGAAAACGCATAAACGCATTTATCTCGGAAACGGAGCGAGATAGAGCGATTTCAACAAAATTTTTGATCCGCAGGGTATCTGCAGAGTCTACTGGCGGTTTTTTTTTTCGCAAAAATTGTTTTCCCGCCACTTTTGGCAGCCATCTTGAATTTCTGTGTAAAACGCAAAAACCTGTTTATCTCAGAAATGGAGCGATTTCCACGAAATTTTTGACCCGCAGGTTATCTGCAGAGTCTACTGGCGATTTTTTCCCAAAAATCATTTTCCCGCCACTTTTGGTGGCCCTTTTGAATTTCTGCATAAAATGCAAAAAAACATAAATAAATAAATAAAAATATAAACAAACCAGATTCATCAAGGAGACCTTGCATTTTGTCATAAATGGAAAAACATATTAAACACAGGAAGACAGTCATTTCTACAAACTGATTAATACTCATTGGGACGCTTTGTTTTTGCTGTGAAAAAACGATTTCTTTTTCTCTTACGAAGCAATACTCTAGTTTTAATTAGATGGAAAAAACTGATTTTAAACATTACAATATTTACACATATGTACATATATGTATATCCCCCTATTTGTGTAAACTGTATTGTAATTGCCCCTCTTTAACATGCAAATGAACCCCCCACTTTCAAGTTCTCTTGTACAAAGGCCAAAAGCTTTGATGTAACTTAAAAATGTGTATTCTGTTATGTAAGGTTAAGGCATCTTAATCTGGTAAGATTGTAATTCATGGTACAACATTTAAAAAGACCTTTGACAAAGTGATTAAAGAAACTTTTAGTGATATTTATTTTGTTTGGTTGCTATTGTCTAATTGCATCTGGTCTAATTGCATCATCCCTTTTAACAATGTAAGGAGGGGTAAAATGGGGGCAAATCAAAGGCAGGGCTCTCATGGGGCGGGGGCGGCTTTTGTCATGGGGGGCTTATGTCCTACACTCTATCCTGAGTAGTTCTTTTATCACCCTTCCAATAAAGGGTTTCTGGATTTGCAATTAAAGTTTGTTTCCCAGACTAACAGTGGAACACCTACTTGTGGGATGTATAAATTACTAATTTACTTTCCAGCAGGCTTTCTTTCCACCATCATTTTTTCCACCAGGCTTTTTTTCTGCGCACCGAAAAAAACGATACATGGGGTCCTTGAGACCTTTAATACACCCCAAGTCAATAGCTTGCACACACAATCAGGTTTGTTACAAATGGGTTTCCTCTCAATACAAAAGAAGAGTTAATGGAAAGAAAATTAATTCCTTCTTATTTTCTTTGTAAATAGGGAGTAGATAAAGCTTCAAAGAAAAGGTACTCACACGCACACTATGTCTGTAGATAGAGGCTGAGCTTTTGGCATTGTTGAAATTTAAAGCCTTTGCAACATGATTCCCTTTGTTGGAAAAGGTCACCCTTTGTGAAAGTCTTAATCCTGTATGGTGTCCAATAATGACCTGTTTTTTCCTGTCATTCAAGGTGTTTTTTCTTCCTTCACTGGACAACATCAAATATTTTGTTTAGGAGATTTGAGGAAACAAATGTGGAACGTGAGCTGGCTTAACAGAAGTGGCTCAAAGATATATGCAAACCCTTGGTCTTTTTCTCACATCACAAAAGGGAGATCTATTTGTCCACTTGTTTATTATCACAGTGGTAATTGGTTTCTTTTAAGACTTATCTCACCTGAGATAACATGCAGGAGAGATGATGAGCTCAAGATGTATTGTTGCACTTTCAGATTGTGGAGGCCACTTGTGTTGGATAGAGAATAATTAAAGAGACATGGTAGTTTGTGTATGAACAGTGGTCTAGTTTATTTGGGGTATATGAAGCTTTCCTTTAAACAGTAGTTCTCAGTTGAACATCAGTGGATCTGTATGCATGTTTATGTGAAGTAATATTTTCTATGTCATACTGATAGTAACAGCTCAGACATGGGAGATTATGAGTATAGTTTTGAGTATGACAAAATGTCAGAACTGGAAGGAGTCATTATTGTTAAGACAGAAAATGTCACATCTGAGAGGCAGATGCTGACGTATGGGCCCAAAACAGGCATCATTGCATATGGGACATTTCTCAGTGCCGTAGGGACATTTCTGGATATTATAGTCTTGGTAGCTCTGATTAAAAGTGTATCAAACACAAAAGGTACAAGTAGGGTATTGATGGGACTTTTGTGCTGTGTTCAGTTACTGGCACTGTTACTGGTTGTCCCCCTTGAAATAGCCAGGGAATATCTGAAGAGTTGGCCTTTGAATGGGACAGTGTGTAAAGTATGGACAGTTGCAACACACACAATAGTACCTTTGATGCTGTGGACATGTACAGCTTTGTGCATTGATAGAATTGTGCGTTTGAGGAGGCTAAATAACTATGTATCACGTGACAAGAGGTGCAAGGTTCCTTGTCTTTTGATTGGTGTGGGCCTGTTGTGTTGTATATCCATGGCTCCCTTAATTTCCTGGATAATCACACAGGACCTTATCCTTGTGGAAGTCTGTGCAGTCGCAGTTGACAAACTTTATACCCCAGTCCTCACCTCACTCTGTTACTTCCTTCCTACTGTTGTTTGCATCACCAGTCTCGTCCTTCTGACTGTTGTCACCAAGAGGAAGGTCCAGCAGCTGACTAGACTTGGTCACCATGAGAGTGTCGCTGTTCTTAATCTGAGGTCACACTTCAAAGCGGGCCAGGGTAATTCACTGCATATTAAGGGCTGTGTGAGTGAAGTGAGGAACTCTCGTCTTTGTGTCACCTGCCTAACTCTAGTATGTGTCCTGGCCTGGGCACCATTCTACTTAGCCAATCTTAAGATCACATTTTGTGATCACCTATGCCTGGACCCACGTCTCTGGACTCTTCTCATGTGGCTAGGCTATTCATCATTCTTGGTGTGTCCCCCTCTGTTTCTTATTGACAACCGTCTCCGACTAGCAGTGAAGTCATGGATCAGTAGCTCTGCACAGGACGCTGAATCTTTATACAGTAGATCCAGTTTTACCTCAGAATACAGTTCGAAGCCCTGAATCTTGTTTAATATATTTTTTATGAGAGCTTCACCTCATAAAAAGTTGAAAACTTTCAGAAGCAGAGGATCTTTGAATCCCTATATGGATAATTACAAACAAAGAAATATCTTCAAGTTGTTTTTTAAATTTACAAAAAAAGAAACCGTCGCAAACAACTCCAGATGGTTATTACAACTAACATGAAGCAGATGCTGTGAACTGTCATATGTTAAGTCTCATGAATGTATCTTTATTTCATAGGTTAATTGGAATAAATAAGTTGGGACTAAGATTTTGTAATTACCTGTGCATTATGTAATTAGCACATTTTACAAGAAATATATCTTGTTGATTGCTACTTAAGCTTGTTGTTGATAGCTTAATTTATAATTTTATATCACAGATCACCAAGTAGGTCCATGTAATAGAACTGATTTACAAAACTGTTGTCATGATAATAAGAAACTTAAAATGGTTTCCTAAAATTACTTTTTCCTAGTGTAGTGAAGGTGAATACTCCAGCACAGCAATTTGTAAAATAATAGGTAAAGACAGATTAAATCAAATTTAGACCCAATCAAAAGAAGAAGATGAAAATTATCGACGACAAATTATAGTTCAGTGAAAGAGACACAAATTTTCTGAAAATGATCATGTTTTATATTCATTGAAGTTTGCAGTTCAAAACATAGTATCAGCTGCAGCACCTTAAAGTTGTAAAAGTACATGTATTTTGGGAATTAAATAGATATTAACTGTTTTATTTTCCCAGGAAATCAATGCAGGTGTTTGCTACACACACTCATTTGCTTTATCAGAACTTCCAGAGTATTGTTGTAGTTGGGTTTGGGGTGTAGCAAGAGTTGTATTTGATGTTGATATTATTTATTTACAACTTAACAATTTAAAGATTAACACAGGGGCCACGGTGGCAGAGTGGTAACACTCTCGCCTCCCACCTCTGAGGCCGGGTTCGATCCCCGCACGGGCTCAAGTGGGAAAGCTGGTAGTTGCTTGCCGTTGGTCGGCAGTTTACAGTACAGAACCCTAACGAACTCAATGTACTGGTTTCCTCTGCCCTTCCAACTACCCGTCGTGATATGACCTGTACAGTGTTGAAAGCGACGTTAAAACCCCAAATAATAATTTTAAAGATTGACAAACAGTTCCAAATGTTTTATGTTAAAGCGCCTAGGTTCTTAATATCTCTTTCCTATTTCTATCTCACATGTTCCTCTGTATGTTTATTCTATTCACTACTCTAAATTCTGATTTCTGTGTTCTATTTTCTCTGTTCACATTTCACATTCTCATTTCATTCGGACGATCAGCTCATATGTTCCCTGTATTTATAGTAAAACATCACCATTGTATATGTCATGTACCATCTGGCAAGAGGATCAAGTGATCGACTTAGACATGGGAATTATACAGTAAACTAATAAGGATAAATGGTGACTCTGCATCAATAGAATTAGCAAAATAGCTCATGTAGACAAACTTATGTAGACATGTTTGAATAAAACATATAAGTAATTTCACTGTTAAAAAGTGTAATTAAAGATTTATATAAAACTTAGACATCTTTACATTTTCCTGTGTTATGATAAATATCCAATCTACAACAATGTAGTGAGTGGTCCTCGGAGAAAGATTTTAAAAGGATTATGTTTATATGTGAAAAGGAGGACATGTTTTGGCAGTATTGGTTTGCTTGTTTGATTGTCTGTTTGCAAAATAACTTGACAGTTATGGATGGATTATGATGAGGTATTGATAATTGCAAATGGAAAAGATGATTTGATTTTTGCTGTGATAAGGATCACTGTCTGGGGCCAGGAAATTTTTTAAGGATCTTTTATTAAACAACTGTAACACATGTACTGTTATTAGTCATTTTGCATAGTGACTAAATTTTTAGTCAGTGATAGGTAAAGTATGAAAAAGTGTGCCTTTCTGGGAAAATTATGCCCACTTTACGAGACCCCAAAGGGGTCCAGTAATAGTGCGCTTTATTTTCCCAGTGTGGCACACTTTTGAATACTTTACCGAACTTAAAGCTCACACTCTTTTGGATACATCCCCCTGAAATACTACACTTTTATGGAATTATTTTAAAAAACTCTTGATAAACCAATTAACCTAAATCTCAATGTACTTGATTACTCACAGGTTATTTATATATTGGCTTTTGTATATTGACCCATGTGTTAATATTGGTGTCTGGTATATCTTCTGTTCTGTAGAATTTCTACTCTATAGTGGATAGTAGGAATAAAAGTGACAAATAATTTGTTTAGAACACTTTTTTGGGCAAATGAGCTGGATAATTCAATTGATATACTAGAATTAAAACACAATTGCTATGTCATCCTATTGAAGTATTCATATATTTCAGATTTTTTTTTCAATTTATAGCATTTATCTCATTGTTCTGGCAAAAACCATTTGACTGTTTCAGGTGTCTGTAAGTTAGAACAAAAAAGTGTGCCATCACAAGTGTGCTTTAATTACTTATAATGCCTGGTTGCATAGATTACCTATAACATACCGTATTTATTGTAATAAACGCCCCCTCCCTATTAATTCCCCCCCCTCTTCTCTACCTTTGCAAAGTTCATATTTCGGGTTTTACATCCCTCTCAACAGCCAACACCTTTGCGATTCCGGGATTCCGAAAAATGGTGCATTTTAGTACTTCCCAAGCGAATATCGCTTACAAGAAATAAAGAAAATGAAAACAAAACATGGCAGTTTTGGTCACAGACGCATTGAAATCTGCAAAAATAGGAGATAAAACTACATAATTTCTTCAGATTTAAGGTTTGTTTTAAATATTTTAAGCTGTCTCGCCATTATACATGCCAGCAAGCGAGATCAAGGCAGCAAGTGTCCATTATCGCCCATTGCCACTGGACTCGAGATATGATTTTATTTATCTGTAATAGTCGCCCCCCCTTTTGAAAAATGCATCGCCCCGGGGCGTTTATTACAATAAATACGGTATATACCTCCATAATTAGTTGTCAGATTGCTTGGGAAAGAAATATAGGGCACTGTCACAATAGTGTCCATATTACCCACATTTGATCTGGATTCTGGCAAAATTCTTGATACAGTAAACCTAAACAGTAAACAGAGAAAAATGGGACTGGGGATGAATATAGGGAGGGAAACAAGTGGCTTGGCAGAGACCTATACTCCCTGAGTGTTGGGCTAGTTTTCCTGTAATTCAATTGATTTATGATGAGGTTTAATGTTTGTACAGTTGAGTTGGACAAAGAAGACAGTTACCATTTTAATAAACGGTTTTACAGATATACCCCTTGTCACCTTACTATCCATGGTCCTCAGGTTTCTTAGAAGGGAAACTGATGTGGGTGTCCTGAGATTTGGACAAATAAGTGTTGTGATTTTGACATCATTGTATTTCTTCTATTCTGTAATACTAGACAGATGTAAGATTTAGTATATCACAGCAGTGATGTTCCTCACACAATGTGGTTTTAAAATGATTTTATATATTTAACTTGTTAGATTTATTTTTATATACATATCATTTTTTTCATCAATTAAATTATAAACTTAGACATTTGTTATCCAAAAACTAACACAGTAAAATTTTGAATAATCAAAAATTGTTGTGTTTTATACGTTCAGAAAATTAATAAGTTTCTTAAACCGGTTCTAAAATTTACATTCAACCACAAGTCTATTCATATCATATACATGTATATCAAAATGGTTATTTTGATTGTATCCATGATATGTAGCGAAAATAATATATGTCACATTTATTATACAAAGATGAAAATCACCGCAGTAAAGGTTTTGACGCCTTATGTCGACTATCAAGGAGGGTATAGTATCCCCAGCACTAGGTTCTGGTTTGTCAGTAGCACTAAGCAGAAAATTATAGTGAATATCTGCAAGTTTAAGGATTAATTGATGAAATAAACAATTGGATTGGTTGATTGATTTTATTGTCCTTTTCAAAAAATTCTTTTTGTCAGAATCTGTGTGGGTAGTTGAAGGGATGGAGAAAAGCAGTGCATATATGATACAAGTTGGTCACCATTCTGCACTGAAAACCGTCTGGCAGTCCAGCTAGCAGTTCCCAACTTTCCTACACCTGTGGCCATATTCTTCAACAGGTCTTTGTTAAGGTCACCTTAGATCCAAGTTAGAAATGGTTTTCTATTTACCAAAGTATAACTTAGATTTTGTATTCCTCAACCTCTACTTTGTGAAGTATTCTAAGTTAGATTCTAAGTTAGGAAAACTCTATACTTTATACTGTAACTGTAAACTTGTAAACCAGCATATCTAAGCTAGAAAGAATCTTATTCCACAACAATTCTTACGTAAGAAGTCCTTTGTTTTGTCATTGAATCATCGTCTTTGGTGAAAAATGGTGAAAAAAACTCATTTTCTTGAGGGAAAATGCGGTTTTTAAAATTGTGTCACAGTTTAATACCAAGAAAACACAAGATTCCCTGCAATAATTGCATATTTTAAAAACATTCCATCATCTAAGGTACCTCTGCAGATAACTTGAAATCTAAGTAGAGGTCTAAGGTGACTTAGAGCTAGGAATGAAGATGAATACCATTTTGATCTAAGTTAGTAAAAGCTTGAGAAAAACTTATAATCCAAGTGAGGTGCAATCTAAGAATTGTTGAAGAATAAGGCTCCAAATCGAACCCAAGACCTAAGAAGTGAGAGTTCAGTGCGTTAACTACTGTGCCAGTGTGCCCCCATTGAACAGCTGGAATAGGAATGTAACTTTTCACAATGTGATTTTCACAGCAAAAATCCTCTTGGTATTATACACTATGCAGTCACATTGCTTCAGTTGGATTGTTCACAACTGTTCGATAATGTTGGCATGACCTTAATTTTATTGGTTATATGACTTGTAGAGGTCAAGAGCATAATTACAGTCACTGTATTTCATTCAAGTCTACTCACTGTGAAAAAAATTTATTTCAATTCAAGACATATTTTTAGTCAACATGATGTACAAGATTTCCTATGATGTACATGATTTGCAATAATTAAAGTATTTTTTACTGATTTTTTTTTCATTTTTTTTTTTGTTTCAATAAATATGGTCCAACCCTGCACTATCTAAAACTAGAAAAAAAAAAGAATTAACTCACCTTGACATAGGTTCACTCAGGGAGTTGTTTTTATTTCATACAAAAAACTCCGGACATTTATTTATGTAAATGGATATAAATTTGCCACTTTTTGAAAAAAAAAACTGGTTTTAAAGCAATAACATACCATATAAAGTTTAAGTTAAATTATTATTTAACTTTTTTCCAGTCGAAAATTTGTTATTAACATAGATGCAATTTTTTAAAAGTTTGTCCCACAGTAGTTTAAAATGTTTGTTGTTACTTGTTAACAATTGTCTTTGAAGTCACTTGTAAGAGTGCATTATGCAAAACTATACTTTAAAAAGTGAAAATATTAAAAACTGGATAATAAAATCTTGTTGTGCAATAGATATTTATTTCTGTATATATTTAACAAAACTATGAAAAAAAGTGGAAATTTACAGCCACTGGTGAGTTTACATCACTTACTATAAACGTGTTTTCTATTGATAAATACTGAATTTTTGTTAAACGAAGTATGATTGGACAGTGCCGTTTCCGCTTGACCAATCAAATTAAGGCATTTAGAAGCAAGGAAACATGGAGGAATTGGGTTAAAAAGACAATATATGTGTCCTTTTCTTTGATTTTGAAACAAAATTCGTCTAACTTTCCCAACATTTACAGCAAAAACGCGGGCGATAATGCAAGATATATGCGTCACCGCGACTCGGGACCATAACGTGTACGCGTCTTTTCGCCCCAGTATAGCGACAAAAGACGCAGAAACGCGTAGTAAAATGAACACTGCTTAAAACTCTTTACAAGTGTTTATTTCAGTCCTGAGAGGGCATAACTAATCATAAGTTGCTCAGAGGGCTGTTCCACTTTTGCAATATAAACTTAAACCTTACTGCCGATTCTAAAATTTTGGGAATCGGGAAGTGAAATATTTTAATCAGAATGATCTTTAAGCCATCATACACACATCCTGTATGAAAAATATGCAACTTCCCATTAGGTTTACGATTACAGCATTCGGGAGTCCATCAGGGACAGTTTACAATGTGTTCCCAATGCCAAAGGTATATTCCGATTCGCATTTCCATTGCCTTAGCAAATCTTCCAATAGGTTTTCAATAGTTTCCAGATCAATCTGATTGGTTTACAGATAGGTGTATGATCGCTGTAAGATGGAAAAGATTGCTGTACGACTGTGAGATAGGTTCAAAATTGCTGTAAGATAAAAAAGATCATAATATGATTGGTTTACGATGCTACAAATCTGATAAGGATCAGGAAATGTTCATGATAATTATATCCCCAGACGAAAGTCGGGGATATATTGGATTCAGGTCCGTCGCGCCGCCGCCGTAGAAATTTCCTTGTGGACGCGATAACTCAAAAACAAAGTAATATTTTTTTTTCAAACTTGGTACACATGTTAAGGGTGCCCAAAGGAAGATCCCTATTTTAAGGTGACCTTAAACTCTCAGAAAAAAAGAACTTACGGCCACCTTAAGGTCAGAAATTGGACTTTTGGCCACTTAGAGCCCTGTAGGTCACAAACTATGATGCTCAGCTGGCTGAAATTTTACCTGACAACACATTAATATGTTCTTAGTACATGTGCCGAAAATCATGACTTTAAGTTGAGGAGAAAATTGTGTTTGAGGCCCATAAATACCCCCACTTAGGGATTTTTTGCTATACTTTTCACATATTTTGCCCTATAATTTGGAAGTGATAATTCTGATGAGTCTCAAACTGCGCTAGGTATAACTTTGATATGTAATCCTTGTCTGTAGAAAATTTTAGGGCTGTAGGTTTACCCAAAGGGGTCGACTTAAGGTCTCAAAAGTGCCCACAGAGACTCAATTTATGCACTTTCAAGCACTGTAGCTTTCAAACTATGTCTCTCATCTAAGTTAAATATCATCTGGGAATATATCTATGTGTTTTCTTATATGTGCCCCAACATTTAGGCCTTTAATAGACAGTTAACCTGTGTATCAGGACCATAAACACCCACCCGAGTGACCCTTATAAGACATTTTTCACATCTTTTTCCCTGTAACTTGGAAATGGTAAGTCTGAGAAGTTTCAAACTGTATTAGATATATATTCTGTGTGTAATCTTAGTATGTGACAGATTTTAAGTCTGAAGCTTTAATTTTGAAGGTCAAATTGAGGTCTCTAAAAGGCTCCCAAAGACCCAATATTTGGACTTTTTGCTACTTTTAAGCCCTGTGACTGTCAAACTATGTGACTGATAGAGCTCAAATCCTATCTGAGAAGATATTAGTATGTTATTTTTATATGTGCCAAAAATTAAGGCTTTAAGAAGACAGTTAACCTGTGTATGAGGACCATAAATCCCCACCCGAGTGACCATTTTTAGACATTTTTCACATATTTTTCCCTGTAACTTGGAAATGGTAAGTCTAAGAAGTTTCAAACTGTATTAGATGCATATTCTATGTGTAATCTTAGTATGTGACAAATTTTAAGTCTGAAGCTTTAATTTGAAGGCCACATTTAGGTCTCTAGAAGGCCCCATAAAGACCCAGTATTTGGACTTTTTGCCAATTTTAAGGCCTGTGACTGTTAAACTATGTGACTGATAGAGTTGAAATCTCATCTGGGAATACATTATTATGTTCTTTTTACATGTGCCAAAAATCAAGGCTTCAAGTAGACATTTAACCTGTGTATGAGGACCTTAAACACCCACCTGAGTGACCCTTTTAAGACATTTTTCACATATTTTGCTCTGTAACTTGGAAATGGTAAGTCTGAGAAGTTTCAAACTTTATTAGATACATATTCTATGTGTAATCTTGGTATGTAACAAATTTTAAGTCTGAAGCTTTAATTTGAAAGCCACATTGAGATCTCTAAAAGGCCCACAGAGACCCAATATTTGGACTTTTTACCACCTTTAAGCCCTGTGACTGTTAAACTATGTGATTGATGGAGCTGAAATCCCATCTGGGAATGCATTATTATGTCCTTTTTACATATGCCGAAAATCAAGGTTTTTAGTAGACATTTAACCTGTGTATGAGGGCCATAGACACTCGCCCAAGTGCCTTTTTTGACATTTTTTCCGTATTTTGCCCTGTTATTTGGAAATGCTTAGTGTGACAAGTCTTAAACTGTATTATATATAATTTTTGTTTGTTATGTATGTCCCCCAAAAAGTTTCAGATCTGTAGTTTAATTGCTAAGGTCTCTTTAACAATTGTAAAATGCCCACAGAAACCCAATTTATGGACATTATGCCACTTTAAAGCCCAGTAACTGTCAAACTATGTGGGTTATAGAGCTGAAATCTTTGAATTTTTAAAAGGAAATGCCTGTCTGTTTAAATTTTGAATATTAATAATGTTATGGCTATCTTAGTCTTTTAAGAACTTATTTTTGTGTGTTATACCTCTGCTTGCTGAGTTTTTAACTTTTTAAAATGAAACTGGTTAAACATATTCAAGTAGACAAAATGGACACTTTAAGTGAGCTTTAAGTCCCAATATTAATGAAATTATATCCTTATGTAGTAAAACTAGGGGATTTTTAACCCTCAACTAGCCCAGTTTTATTCAACTTGCCTCAGTTAATTTTGGCACAGCTCCTACAGTTGTGAACTCATTTCAGTTGATAATCACATACTTAAAATTCTCAATTCTTTTTGTATTTGAGTACCCCTTTTATATAGATTGTTTGTTTACCATTTATGCTGTAGCACTCCATCTCTGTGTAGTCCCAACCCACATCCCCCACCTGGATTCCCCCCACCCACCTCTGGGACCTCCAGCTATATTGAGTGACACTAAATAAACAAAGGTATTTAATGATATCAGATAAGAAACAAAGAACTCAATGGGGTTGCAGATCTTGTGTAATAGTGAGAGAGGTGTGGAGAAGGGGGTGGGGGTGGGAGGTGGTGGGCTTCATTACATATAACACAAAGGGGAGTCAGAACTGAGATTGTGTCACATATTTAGGTTGCATATATATGGACCACATATATAGGTATAGAGGAAATGAATAACTGAAAACAATTTGCAAATTCTAAAAATAATATAATAAAATAATAATATAAATAATTTTTTTTTAAATAATATTTTATTTGTGAACAAATATAGAAACAGATATGCGCTTTTGGGATTATGAATTTTAGAATGGACATTGAATCATCAATCATTTAAATACTTTGAAGGAAGATTGAAAAGTATGATGAGTTGAGTTAAAAATAATATTTTATTTGTCAACAAATATAGAAACAGATATGCTCTTTTGGGATTATTATTTTAGAATGGACATTCAATCATCAATCATTTAAATACTTTGAAAATAGGTTTAGAGTTATCATTGCAGGAAGATTGAAAATATAATTTGAGTTATGTATTCGGCGTCTGGGGATACACCATCTTCCTTGGGAAGATATAAACAGAGTAGATTGATGTGCTGAAGTTCATATAATAATGGGTAATTATGTTTTAAAAAATTCCCGATCAAAACCTGTGGCGTGAGTGATGACCTGTCTGGGGATATGTTGGCGCCGAGTTGGCCCAATCTAGTTTCAAATGGTTTGAAATTGTCTTAAGCTGCTGCTGATGGATTCCTGAGTGCTCTAATCTTAAACCTGCAGGGAAGTTCCATATTTTCCACACAGGATGTGTGTACGATGACATTGAGATCATTCCGACTGAAAAGATTCACTTCCTCATTCCCAAAATTCTGGTATCAAGAGCAAGGTTTACAGTATATCGCCAGTGTTCACCGCTTAGCAAAATATGTTGTAGGACAGCAGGGCCTTGTTCAAGAAAAAGTTGCAGGCCCGGTCAAAAACGCCAAAGATATGCCGATTGCAGATATAATTGATATGTTTCAGCCTACTAAGTTCTCAAAGCTAATACCCACACTAAATAAACTACATGTTCACACTGCAACACATGTTTACAAATATGGTTATAATTCTACTCACTAGGGGGCTCTTTTGCACTTACAGGACATCTCGCCCCAAGTGACAACTTGCAAAAGCACTGCTACATATTGAAAGCTATCGTCTGATTGGTCGATAGTAGAGGACATTGGCCAGTCAGAAGAGAGATAAGAAATGTGATGACAATATTTGTTTACTATAATGGCTACCACTTTAAAAACCCCTAATATGTTGACATTATGTCGTTACTCTGCGGCGTGGGCGTACGCGTCCGCGTGAACAACTTCTCCTCCAAAACTACAAGGCCTAGAGACGTGCTGTTTTTTTTAAAAGATACCTTATCTATCGAGGATGAAAAATTGTTCAAGGCATGCAAATCTGTCTGTTCGTCTGTTTGCTAGAGACATTACAAGGGGGGTACCCCCACCAAAAGTGTGAAAATTTCAACACTTAATCACAATTTTCTCAGTGACTATTGCAGGGATTTCTCTCATATCTTGCATATATGTACTAGGCCAGAGGTAGATTCTCTTGTGTGAGTATGAGACCTGGATCTGTCTTACTTTTTTTTTAATAAATTTTTTTAATAATTTTTAATGCATTAAAATTCATGAAATCATGCATAAAATCATTTATAACTTGCAAAATGTTGCATTTAGAGCATTTTGTTAAAATATGTTATTCAGCTACTTTTTTCATAGCTACAATATGGTGAGTAAGTTGGGTGCCTATCTCAATAGCTAAGTGAGTAATAGCTACTTTTGGGCTTTTCAGTAACTTCCATCATGAGTAGAATCACAGATTGTAACTTAAAAACTATTGCATTTAGAGAATTTCCTATAAATATGTTATTCAGCTACTTTTGGGTCAGCTATAACATAGTAAAATTTTAGACCTGTAGCTCATGGCATAGCTGAGTAATAGCTACTTTTATGTTATCACTGTTGAGTAAATCGCTTATAACTTCAAAACTATTGCATTTAGAGAATTTCGTATAAATATGTTATTCAGCTACTTTTGGGTCAGCTATAACATAGTAAGATTTCAGACCTGTAGCTCATGGCATAGCTGAGTAATAGCTACTTTTAGGTTATCACTGTTGAGTAAATCGCTTATAACTTGGAAACTATTGCATTTAGAGTATTTTGTTTCAATATGTTATTCACCTATTTTGGGATCAGCTATAACATAGTGAAGTTTCAGATCTGTGGCTCATTGCATAGCTGAGTAATAGCTACTTTGAAGTTCTCACTATTGAGTAAATCAGTTGTAATTGGAAAACTATTGCATTTAGAGAATTTCGTATAAATATGTTATTCAGCTACTTTTGGGTCAGCTATAACATAGTAAAATTTCAGACCTGTAGCTCATGGCATAGCTGAGTAATAGCTACTTTTAGGTCATCACTATTGAGTAAATCAGTTGTAACTTGAAAACTATTGCATTTACAGTATTTTGGTTAAATATGTTGTTCACCTACTTTTGGGTCAGCTATAACATAGTAAAATTTTAGACCTGTGGCTCATTGCATAGCTGAGTAATAGCTACTTTGAGGTTCTCAATGTTGAGTAAATCACTTGTAACTTGAAAACTATTGCATTTAGAGAATTTAGTATAAATATGTTATTCAGCTACTTTTGGGTCAGCTATAACATAGTAAAATTTCAGACCTGTAGTTCATGGCATAGTTGAGTAATAGCTACTTTTAGGTTATCACTGTTGAGTAAATCGCTTATAACTTGAAAACTATTGCATTTAGAGTATTTTGTTGCAATATGTTATTCACCTATTTTGGGGTCAGCTATAATATAGTGAAGTTCCAGACCTGTGGCTCATTGCATAGCTGAGTAATAGCTACTTTGAAGTTCTCACTGTTGAGTAAATCAGTTGTAATTGGAAAACTATTGCCTTTACAGAAATTTGTGCAAATATGTTATTCAGCTACTTTTGGGTCAGCTATAACATAGTGAAATTACAGACCTGTAGCTCATGGCACAACTGAGCAATAGCTATTCTCAGGCACTGACTGTTGAGTAAATCAGCTATAACTTGAAAATATTACATTTGGAGTATTTTGTTAAAATATATTGTTCACCTACTTTTGGGTTAGCTATAACATAGTGAAATTACAGACCTATAGCTGATGGCATAGCGGAGCAATAGCTATTTTCAGGTTCTCACTATTGAGTAAATCAGTTGTAACTTGAAAACTATTGCATTTACAGTATTTTGCTTAAATATGTTGTTCACCTACTTTTAGGTCAGCTATAACAGAGCAAAAATTCAGACATGTAGCTCATTGCATAGCTGAGTAATAGTTACTTTGAGGTTCTCACTCTTGAGTAAATCAGTTGTAACTTGAAAACTATTACATTTAGAGTATTTTGTTAAATATGTTATTCACAGACGTTTTGGTCAGCTATAACATATTGAAATTGCAGACCTCTATGTCATGGCATAGCTGAGCAATAGCTTCTTTCAGGTTCTCACTGTTGAGTAAATCATTGTTTCAACCTGTAGGAAATCATGGGCTGGGAATCTGTTAATATGGTCCGATTTGACCTTGGAACCCTCCTTCAAGGTCAAATGAGGATAGCCAAACATAAAAGTGCTTATAACTCGCTTATTATTGGTCCTAGAGGTTGGAATGAAAACCAACCTATAGAAAATCATGAGCTGGGAATTTTTTGGTGTGGTCGGATTTCACCTTGGACCCCTCCTTCAAGGTCAAATGAGGATAGCCAAACTTAAAATGCTTATAACTCGCTTATTATTGGTCCTAGAGGTTTCGAATGGAAAACCAACCTATAGAAAATCATGGGCTGGGAATCTTTTGGTGTGAGTCGGATTTGACCTGGGACCCCTCCTTCAAGGTCAATTGAGGATAGCCAAACTTACAATTGCTTAGAACTCGCTTATTATTGGTCCTACAAGTTTGGGATGGTAAACAAGCTACAGGAAATCATGGGCTGGGAATTTTTTTGTGTGGTCGGCTTTGACCTTGGACCCCTCCTTCAAGGTCAAACAAGGATAGCCAAACTTAAAAAGTGCCTATGACTCACTTATTATTGGTCCGAGAGGTTTGGGATGGTAAACCATCCTAAATTCTTTGGCTGGGAATCTTTTGGTATGGTCAGATTTGACCTTTGGACCCCTTCTTCATGGTCGAACGAGGATATTGCATTTATAGTATTTCTTTAAATATTTTTAACCTACTTTTTACACTTAAACAATTACCTTGTTACTTTATTTCGTAATACCATTTGCAGGGCACAACTTTTTTGTCCTTTTCTTCTGTCAGCTTCGGAATATCTTTCGAACATGCTGTTCAGTTACCATTTACTGTATTTCTGTACAGCCCTTTCCCTGATAATTATGCTTTCCTCTCATTATCACCATCACAAATCAAAAACATTCAGTCAGCTGACACAGGGCACTCTCCTCTTGTTGCCTTATATCTCCTTTATCTTTGCTTTTATAGCTTCATAATATATTAAGAGGTATTGGGAAAGCATATGTGGAGAGTCTAAATATCTGGTCAGTTTTACCCCCCCGAGCCCCCCTTGTGGGTCAAACTGGGGTCATAAAATAGCTGATTTTGAGTTTTTGCCTTATATCTCCTTTATTGTTGCTTTTATAGCTTCAGAATGTATTAAGAGGTATTGGGAAAGCATATGTGGAGAGTCTAAATAGCCAGTCACTTCCCCCCCCCCCTCCCTTATAGGCTAAACTGGGGTCATAAATAGCTGCTTTGGAGTTTTTGCCTTATATCTCCTTTATCGTTGCTTTTATAGCTTCAGAATGTATTAAGAGGTATTGGAAAAGCATATGTGGAGATTCTAAATAGCTGGTCACTTTTATCCCCTGATCCCCCCCCCCCCCCCCCCCCCATGGGTCAAACTGGGGTCATAAAATAGCTGATTTCGAGTTTTTTGTCTTATATCTCCTTTAATGTTGCTTTTATAGATTGAGAATGTATTAAGAAGTATTGGAAAGCATATGTGGAGAGTCTAAGTAGCCGGTCAGTTTTACCACCCCCCCCCCCCCACCCCCCATGGATCAAACTGGGGTAAAAAATAGCTGTTATGGAGTTTTTACCTGATATCTCCTTCATTGTTGCTATTATAGCTTCGGAATGTATTAACAGGTATTGGGAAACCATATGTGGACAGTCTAAATAGCCGGTTAGTTTTACCTCCCGACCCCCATGTATGGGTCAAACTGGGGTCATGAAATAGCTTTTGCCTTTATTGTTGCTTTTATGCTTTCACAATGTATTAAAACCTATTGCAAAACCCTGTGGACAATCTAAATAGCAATACATACTTGCACACATGATTATATATGAAGTTATCAATACTCGTTACTGAAATGCTTTGTAGCATTTACACAAAATTTACTAAAGTTACATCCAATGTTGTGCATCCAATGTACAGCACTTTCTCCAGCTTGTCTATGTCTACAACGCCTGTTTATGTTAATTAAAGAAGACCTTTGTAGGATTTTCCCTGTCATGATATCACTAAGGGGGTTGGTTTATGTAACAGTACGGTACAGCTTTGTGCATTCTTAGCTTTACAGCATGCTTATTAAAACCACAAGGCATTTTAAACTCTCAGGGACGCTTCGCTTTTGTTAGCAAAAGCATTCATCTAGTTATGCTTTCCTCTCATTATCACCTTCAGAACTCAAAAACAGTCAGCTGACACAGTGCCCATTCACGGGCACTCTACTCTTGTTTATAGCTGCAATATGGTGAGTAACTTGGCAGACTGTCCCAATAGTTAAGTGAGTAATAGTTACTTTCTGACTTTTCAGTAACTTCCATAATAAGTAAAATCACGTGTAAATTGGAAACTATTGCAGCAAAAAAAAAAAAAAAAAAAAAAAAACTACTACTTTGAATGTACCTTTTCCTTCAGATGAGAAACTCAGGCCCAAAAGATTTGCTTGCAAAGGATGTGACAGAAGGTACATTGGAAGGTCAGTATTAACCAACACCAATGATCAGCCACTAAAATACTTTAAGTCAAATTCTGGAGTAGAAATCGTTTTCATATATATTACAGTAAATACACTGAAATATGTGAAGTCATTATACGTATTAGTGGTGGGAATTAGACTTGAAAATCAGAATCAATTAATCGGGAAAGTCCAAAGATGATTAATCGAGTTGAATCGATTTTTGGGTCATATAGGGAATTTTACAAAATTCCTTCCATAAAAAATATGAAGTGTCCGGGCTACCGTCAGAGACGGATTTACAAATGTTGATCTCAGTTTCTGGTAGAAATACCTGTTGGTAATTTTCTTTGAAATCTATCAATCTTTCCTGATATTTTAATGATATATATGTTGTGCTGTGGTTCTATGTTATCTTTAATTCATTTACGATCAGAAAATAGTTATTTTCTGGAATAAAATGGACGTAAGTTTTGTCACCTTATTGTAAAGAAGTTTCACAACTTGCAGTTAAGTTTCTTAGATGATAATTAACATGTAAACTTCTAAATAGTGACAAATGTGTTAAAATAACATAAAATATCCTTAGTGTGGCAGGATTCAGTTAATTAAACTGAACATAATGGTGAAAAAATTATAAAAATTGGACAAGAAATACGGAAGTTATGGCTACTTAAACACACATTGAACATAAAAACAAAGTAACGTGATCGCATATATTCTCGATTATCACCCTTAAGTACTTCATAAAACAATAACAGTTCATAAAAATTTATAGAAACAATCGCACATTGTAGCTAGTATTTCTATTATACAATAAAACTGCATGAAATTTATAAAAACGATCTCACACTGTATTCTATTATCGTCCACTCAAAACATCTTCCATGGTTTCGTTTTTTACCCCACAGCCCTTAAGGGCTGTTGGGGTATTGTTTTCACCCATGATGTCCGGATGAGCGGGCAGGTGGCTGGAAGAAGTTTATCCGGCCTGTATCTCGGAAGCCGTAAGGTGTAGGAAGTTGATACTTGGTAGGGACATTGGTTAGGGGGTGTAGGTGTGCAACGTCAGTGTGTGACCTTGATTTGACCTTTGACCTTGCCATAGTGACCGTGACGTATAAAATCTTGTCCGGGCAGTATCTCGGAAAGCGTAAGGTGTAGGAAGTTCATACTTAGTTGGGACATTGGTTTTGGGTTATAGGTGTGTAGTCTCATGGTGCGACCTTGATTTGACATTTGACCTTGCCGTGGTGACCTTGACCTTTAAAATTTTGTCCAGGCAATGTCTCTGAAACTGTAAAGTGTAGGAAGTTGATAGTTGGTAGGGACATTGCTTAGGGGTTGTAGGTGTGCGTCATAGTTTTTAGTTTACTGATTAATGCTATCATCTTGCTATTGAATTGTCTTGTTTTAATACTTTATCTTTGCATACATTTTGTTTCTCTTAGATGTTATTTTCTTTACTTAAACATCATTTAGACCTTAATATAACTGACACTGCTCTGAAAGTATCCTGATCTTTGTACTGTTTCACTACTTCCATATCTCATGGTGTTGAAAACTATTTCCCCAGGCTGTGGGGTACGGGCATCTCTGATGCTTTTTTTTTTTTCCGTCGCCGACATTTCCAATGGGATCGATGTAGATGCTAAAACGTGGACTCGAGTTCAGAAATCGAGTTCTCGGCGAATCGTTCCACCACTTATACATATTCCATATATATGAACCTGTCACTCAAACTGTGTATTTCCTGAAAATTTCAGTAAATACTGTATTTACTCGTTTTTTGGTCTAGTTAATACCCATAGTAACTGAATTCAGCATAAAGATTTTAATAGGTGTTATTGGTTGTGCTTGAGTTACTATTAATCGTTATTTCAAGCATGAAATGGCTTCATCATGTTCAAAGTTTGCTGCTTGTTAATATTCCAGCATGAGGTTCTGATTAGTTCACATCACTTTAAAAGGGGATCCTTATTGGTTTTGCCCTGTTTTCAGACAGCATATTGCTGCCAGAGTATTTTTGAAGTTGGATTATCCCTTAATGTAAGACCTGTCAAAATAATTTTTGCAGTTACCAGGTATAGGTATTGCAAATTTGTTTTGACAGGTACAGATTTAATCTTTGACCTTCATCAAGGTCACATGATCAAAACAATTTAGGGCTGAAAGATTATCATTCAGTACAAAAACGTAATGAAATTGACCCATTTGGCCACATATTGCAGCTTAAAGTAAGAACATTTGGTTTATAGCTTCAAAAGTCGCACACTCATATTAAGGTTACCAAATCATCAAAAATCGAGTGTCTTTGGTGTGCGGTATACAGGCATAAAGATTTGTAAAGTGTTCCTTTTATTTTTGGATTTAGCTCTTTGGAATGTATTTAGAAATAATAGGAAGCCATGGCCTGGGATTGGCCAAAGCCTATCAAATTTGTTGGAGCCATCCAAGTCAGTAGCCAGCACAGAGATGCGAATTTAAGGTAAAAGAAGAACCTAAATGTCCAAGAATAATATTGATTATGATGAGAACTTGTACATCAATGTTTCATTGTTTCAGTGGTGGTTTAGAGAGGCATTGGGCCAATTTTCCTGATCACAAGACCTTCTCAAAAATAGCTGAAGATGTTGCAGATGCAGAGAAAAATGATAGAGAAGAAAATCCTACTGGTATGATTCAATTTTAATCTATAGTCTTGCATGAAAGTTTGCTAGTGTCTTGAGTGTATTCTGTAATGTACTTTCCTGTACTTCATCCTGAGAGACCCTAAAAATATCATCACAGTCATTCATAGATAAGTGTGGGTATTAAAGAACTGAGAGATTGTTTACTTTTTGGCAGGATATTTACAAAATTTAAAGTCTACTACATTTGCTGTATACTTAGAGCATTATGATCTTCAAGAATTTGCAAAATTCTCCAACATATTTCATAATGTGGTCATATATGCAGCAAATGTCTTTACCAACAATTCACAGCGATATTTAAATTACCATGAACCCTAGACCTTGTGCAAGGTCCTTCCTTAGTGCATTATGATTCTTGAGAGCATTTCCCTCCAGAGAGAGCATAAAATCCAGACTGTTATAAAATGCACTCATTCAGTATCTCAAAAAAACCCAAAGTAAAAACATTTGAGCAAGTCTATTTACTTCAAGTGAGAGTGTAAAATCCAGACTCTTATAAAATGCACTCATTCATTGTCTCAAAAAAACCACCAAAGTCAAGACTTGTGAGCAAGTCTACACAAACCTAAACAATGGAAGGATTCATGGACCTGCTATTTCCAAGCCTAGTGCAGTATTCTGGGTATTCTGTGGCAAGCCATGGTTTATTGCTTGTTACATAAATATAACCTGCTAAAAAAACATAAGTAATTCACAGTTTAATGATACATGTAATTTTTAGTCTTGCATTAACACAATAAAATATCTTAGAAAAAAATTAAACAAAATATATCATTTTAAGTGGAGAAAGGTCAAATGCACCAAAACTTTTTCGGGGGTCATCTTTGTTCAAATCATTGTACCGAACTCTGTTTTATTCATATTTTGAAAGGGTATATATATTTTGCCCAGAATTTTTTTTTTTGTCTAAAAGTTTGTTTATTATACAAGAACTGATCTATCATTTATCCATTAATGTCAGAATTCCTCCAAGGTGCCAGTAATTTATTTATTTATTTGGGGTTTAACGTCGCTTTCAACACTGTACAGGTCATATCACGACGGGTAGTTGGAAGGGCAGAGGAAACCAGTACATAGAGTTCGCTAGGGTTCTGTACTGTAAACTGCTGACCAACGGCAAGCAACTACCAGCTTTCCCACTTGAGCCCGTGCGGGGATCGAACCCCGGCCTCAGAGGTGGGAGGTGAGAGTGTTACCACTCTGCCAAGGTGCCAGTAAAAGCATCTACACAAACTAGACATATTGTATTGAAATAATAGGAAAATGGCTGGGCAAATACGATATGGGGATATGGTGAACATGACGATGGTTAAAACCATTTCATCAAAAACAGATGTTAAAAAAAAGCACTCATTTAGTGAAACAAAGCTGTATTAGTCACTTTTAAGTACGAGATACCTCAGATATCAAAATAAAACATAGATGTAATCCACAGACCTTAATTATTACAGACCAAAGATTGTCAAGGTAAACTATAGATCTTTTTATTTTATCCTCGGAATTTGTCATTTATCCAACAAAGTCTTAATAGAAGTATTTGCATATTTGTTAGAGAAGATGCTATAAAAAATTCTACATACCAAACAAACTGTAAATAGAACAGCATTAATGAGTTTTAATTGTTTTCTTATTTTTACCCTTCAGTAGTTTTCTGCCTGCTTTTGACCATTCTTGATGTTTTTGATTGTTCTAACCAGTTTTTGATGCTGTCTTGTCAAAAACAGATGACAAAAAACCCAATCCTGTTCCTATTGATTGCAAAGAAATAGATAAATGATTAAAATCTTAAAGGTTTGGACAATGGATCTTGTCACTTCAGATGCAGAGGCTTCCAATGACAGTTTTGTCCATAGTAAGAAAGACCTAGATGCAAAGACTGTAATAAATGTAGACAACAGCAGTGAACCAGGAGAATCTCACAGTAGTGTGGCGAATGTGGTCGGGTAGGCACAATAGCAAGGAATGGTGTCACTAAGTACAGCAAAACTTAACAATAATCTCTGAAAAATCTGAGAAAGTCAGATATTTTACTTGGTATATTACCTTTTAGCATACTTTTCTTATGCGATGGTTCCAACAATGAACCACATAAACCTATTACAGTATAGTTCTAACTTCGAGTATCCTCTGTGTGGGTAGGTTGATACCATTGACCTGGATTTGGGAAATTAACTGTTTACTGGAAACAATCGATTAAAAATATTTTTTTTGACCATTTAAATGTAATCAAATTTAATTTAAACAACAGACTGGTGACAATTGATATGTTCTATTCTGGAGATATAGGTAAATATTATTCAAAACTACAAACAGCTTTTCAGCATTTTGAAACTAGGTTATGGAGAGGCTACAACAGTCTTGGTCAGCTGACCTAAGTATAGGAGTTAACAGTTCAACCTACCTTGTATTTAATGTCATTAAGTTTTATTCTATATTCTTAGTTCTTAGTTCTTTCTTATATTCTAAACTAATGAATATGTAACTTTTGCTTCCAAATACTTAACACAGAATTCTTAAGATACTCTGGTTTGGTGCCTATTCCTGGGTTACAGTTCTGGCATGGTTTTTCATTCTTTGCAGGGGAGCCAGTGGGAATACAGATGAAGAGAAGTCCAAAGATGTGAATGCAGAGCAGGGAGATGGTAGAAACACACCAGTCAACAATGCAGCCAGTAAGAGACCCTGGGGTAGAAACTCGCGCAGATTCAAGCTCATGGATGTCAGTAGTTTATATCTCAAAATAAGAAAATTGTGTTTTTAACCCCAGCCCATAAAAGCTTGGGTTATAGTCGTCACCTGCGCCGTCCGGGCGGCAGCGGGCATAAAGCTTGTGGGTGTTCCACAGCCTAAACCCATGCACATATTTTCACCAAATTTTCAGGGTATGTTTACCCCAAGAGGATCTAGAGCTGATTAGGTTTGAGGGGTATCTGGCAACAATGGCAACACTTTAAAGATTTTTTGGTCTTAAACTTTGTTGGTTTCCACAGCCCAAACCCCTGCATGAATTATCACCAAATTTTCAGGATATGTTTACCACATTAGGATCTAGAGCTGATTAGGTTAAGGGGGTATCCAGTAACAACTGTTGCCATGTCAACACTCTTAAGATTTTTTTGGTCTTAAACCTTGTGCTATTCCACAGCCTAAACCCATACACGGATTACCACCAAATTTTCAGCTGATTAGGTTTTCAGTAGTAGCCGGTAACAACTGTTGCCATGGCAACACCTTTAAAATGTGTGGGTCTTAAACTTTGTGGGTGTTCCACAACCTAAACCCATGCATGGATTTAGACCAAATTTTTAGGATATGTTTACCCCAAGAGGATCTAAAGCTGATTAGTTTTTTAGGGGTATCTAGCAACAACTGTTGAATATTTTAGGGTTTTAACGTTTGTGGGTGTTCCACAGCCTGAACCGATGCATGGATTTTCACTACATTTTCAGGATATGTTAACCTAAATAGGATCTATAGATGAGTAGGTTTGGGAGGGTATCAGACAATACCTGTTGGCATGGCAACACTTTAAATACTTTTGGTCTTAAAATTCTTAATTTCGAAAGGAGGGATGTTACCACAGTTATGTATCTTCACCAAATTTGCAGAGCATGTTTATAACTGTGAAAACATGTCTGTAAAAATTATGGTACTCATTTTAAAAAACAACATGGCCACTATAGCTGATTTGCTCGAAAATCAATATGTTTTAAAATTTTAAATATTGCAGCTAGCTGTGTTCAACTGATCACCGCCGCCGGATTATGGTCTCCCTTGAATAACATCTTGGGATTTCAAATTTTCCTTCCCTTCTTATCTTTCTTTAAAACTATAGGGGGTGGGAAAAATTTTTGGGATACTTTGCAGAGACCTCAAGCTTTAATTAAGGTAACCTTAAGCATTTTTCAAAAACACCCCGTCATCGTGTTTCGGAAAAAAAACCACACACACCTGTGCTATAAAATTTATCAGGTACATTCTCTACCTAAATCCGCAGGTCAGAAATGATTTTCTGATCAATCGGACCATAGATGCCTGAATGGGAGGCCTTTTATTTTCTTAAATTTTTTTTAAATGGGTACTTGGTCTGTATCTCCAAAATGGTCAGGATTTCAGCGGTTTGTTGGAATAACTCTATTCAGCTACTTTTTGATAATCTTTCACATGCCGAAGTTTTAGCCCTGTATCTGCAATCTTAAGGTCACCTTAATGTCAAAAAGGGGTTTTAGCCGTTCAGTTCACTTAGTCTTTCACTTTTTTCAACCAAACTTGGTATATATATTAAGATTTACCAAAGGATTATCCTGACTTTATGGTGACCTTAAACTGTTAATATGATTGCAAGTATGCCCCCCCCCCCCCCCCCAAAGTCATAAAATTGGAATAAAGCCATCTGGCCCCTTTCTTTTTCCATAGCTAATGTATATTGATATTGAAGTAGATCAAAAGAAGGCTCTTGCTACCTTATGATTGAAATATTAATGGTGTTATGGCCATCTTAAACTTAAAATGTAGGGTTTTTCAGCTCTAAGCTCAGTTAATGTTTAATTTTTTAAAATAAAACTTGGCACATTTATAAAGGTTGGCAGAAGGGACATTCTCATTTTACGGTCACCTTAAAGTCGCTA
This sequence comes from Sabellastarte sp. h YS-2021, assembly GCA_964017235.1. Lineage (NCBI taxonomy): Eukaryota > Metazoa > Annelida > Polychaeta > Sabellida > Sabellidae > Sabellastarte > Sabellastarte sp. h YS-2021. The sequence continues at coordinate 149,543,357 of OZ024928.1, forward strand.
TATGAATGAAGTTATGGTCGCCTTACAGTGAAAAAAGGAAGTTTTCAGCTTCCAGCTATCTTATTGTTCAACTGACCTCATGTAGACTTTATGCACTTATGAAGGATTACTAAAGGAACATTCTTATTTTATGGTGACCTTAAAGTCCCAATATGAATGAAGTTATGGCCACCTTGCTGTGAAATTATGGAGTTTTTAATCTCCAGCTATCGTATTGTTCAGCTGACCTCAGTTAAATTTTGCACACCTATTAACGATGAAACTAGGGACATTCTTATTTTCTTTCCCCCATGGAGTTCCAATACAAGTACAATCATGACCATCTTGAAGTAAAAACGAGGGTTTTTAGCCCCCAACTGACTTACTGTTCAGTGACATCAGTTCAACTTGACTCATTGAATAAGTAGATGTGCAACATCATGGTGTGACCTTGATTTGACTTTTGACCTTGCCGTAGTGACCTTGACCTATAAAATCTTGTCTGGGCTATATCTCGGAAACCATAAGGTATAGGAAGTTGATACTGGGTAGGGACATTGGCTAGGGTGTGTAGATATAAAATGTCATGGTGTGACCTTGATTTGACCTTGCCATAGTGACCTTGACCTATAAAATCTTGTCCGGGCTATATCTCGGAAACCGTAAGGTGTAGGAAGTTGATACTGGGTAGGGACATTGGCTAGGGTGTGTAGATGTAAAACGTCATGGTGTGACCTTGATTTGACCAGTGGCCTTGCTGTAGTGACCTTGACCTATAAAATCTTGTCCAGGCTATATCTCGGCAATCATAAGGTGTAGGACGTTGATACTTGGTAGGGACATTGGTTAGTCGGTGTAGGTGTGCAACATCATGGCGTGACCTTGATTTGACCTTGACCTATAAAATCTTGTCCGGGCTATATCTTGGAAACCGTAAGGTGTAGGAAGTTGATACTGGGTAGGGACATTGGCTAGGGTGTGTAGATGTAAGACGTCATGGTGTGACCTTAATTTGACCTTTGACCTTGCCGTAGTGACCTTGACCTATAATGCCTTGTCTGGCTATATTTTCGGAAACCATAAGGTGTAGGAAGTTGATATTTGGTAGGGACATTGGTCAGGGGTTATAGGTGTGCAACGTCATGGTGTGACCTGGATTTGACCTTTGATCTTGCATCTCTGATGCTATTTTATCTCTCTACGGGGATATGTGATACTATGTTATCTCTCTTATATCTTTTTACTTGAATCTTGGTTGTTGCACCTTTGGGTGTCTTTTGAGGTAGCATTTTACTTTTGCAACTTCCCATTGTAACATGGTATTGCATCAAGTGAGCCACAGGTTTTCCCCCAACTCCACATAAAAGCATGTATTGCCACATCTGTGTGTGTGGGTAATATTCAAAACATTCAAACCATATTTCAGCCATACAAATGAATATCACAATGGGAGAAGTCTTAAATCTTCAAAGAAATGTACGAGATCACTTTGGTATGGTTGAACAATATCAAAAAAATGCAAATCATAATTCAACTGTGCAAAATATGCATGTATAACCATCTTACAGATTCTAAGACAAACACACTGGCAGGGCCTAAATCTTTTCAACCCGAAAGCATTTCTGGTTGTGGATTGGCAGATCAGTGCTAATTTCAAACCCTGCCTTGATTTGACCTTGACCTATAATTTTACATCTTCATAATTTTTAGTTTACTGAATTGTCTTGTTTTAATACTTAATCTTTACATGCAGTTTCTTTAACTTAGATGTTATTTTCTCTACTTAAACATTATTTGGACACTGACACTGCTCTGAAAGTATCCCAGTCTGTGTACTGTTTCACTACTTCTTTTTCTCATGGTGTTGAAAATTATTTCCCCAGGCTGTGGGGTACGGGCATCTCTGATGTTATTTTCTTGTACAGTATTTTATGCATCTCCTGTTAATTGAAAATGAATGGGTTCTCTCTCTTTTGTCCTCCAACTCTGTATTTGTTTTGTGTGATATCTATCTGGAAGCAGATTCATGGAAAGTCCCAGCAACTCACTGATGCCCCACTGTGCTTTGTGTGTTAACATCTGTGTGTTACATAATGTGTCTGCACACTGAATGAAAAGGTTGATAAGGGATATCAAGATGTATCCATTTCTTTTCATTAAGGGATATGCTTACAGTTGGCTTTTTGGGGGTAAATAATTCAAACAAGGACATTTATCTTTAGGTTTATGGAAGTAGAGCCTTGTGGAAAGAATGCCTGGTCTGTTTTGAGAGAATGGAAAAAGCATTAATAATATGTAAAAACCTTATGCTTTCATGATATGCAGATATAGAGTCATGTGCGAATTAAAAATGTTAACAGTAACATCAGACAACTTGATTTTGTGTATTATGTCCACCCCCCTGGGGGGTGGATATATTATTTTTGCTTTTTTCGCCGTCTGATGTCCGGCGTCCGATGTCCGGCGTCACGCATGGTTTCCGCTCATTTAAAGGAAAAGTATTAGAGCTATTGTCATCAAATTTGGTATGCAGGCTTATTGGGTCAGTAGCTTGCTTGGGATTGCTTTTGGCTGTTGTACCTCTTTTGCTTACTGAGTAATACTTAAGTACAGCTATTTTCAGTACCCATTGGTTTCCGTGCATTTAAGCCAAAATAATTAAAGATATTTTACTACAATTTTGAATACAAGATTGTTATGTCCATAGCTCGCTTGGTATTGCATTTGGGACTGATAGCTTTGTCAGTACATGAGTAATAGCCATTTAGGTACTTCATTGTGTATTTTCAGTACTACTTTTGAGTAATTTGCTAATATCTCAGAAACCGTAAGAGATAGAGCGATTTCGACAGAATTTTTGACCCACAGGGTATCTAAGGAATGTAATATTTGCAATTTTCAAAAAATTTTCCCCTCCCCAAAAATGGCGGCCATTTTGAATTTTCGAATTTTTGCCAAAAATGGCAAAACACAAATTTACTTCTATCTCCTTAACCGTGCGAGATAGAGTGATTTCGTCGAAATTTTCGACCCACAGGGTATCTGAGGAATGCAATCTTTGCAATTTTCCAAAAATTTTCCCCTCCCCAAAAATGGCAGCCATTTTGAATTTTCGAATTTTTGCCAAAAATGGCAAAACACTAATTTGCTTCTATCTCCTTAACCGTGCGAGATAGAGCGATTTCGGCAAAATTTTCGACGCACAGGGTATCTAACCAATGCAATGTTTGCAATTTTTAAAAAATTTTCCCCTCCCCAAAAATGGCGGCCATTTTGAATTTTCGAATTTTTGCCAAAAATGGCAAAACATGAATTTGCTTCTATCTCCTTAACCGTGCGAGATAGAGCGATTTCGTCAAAATTTTCGACCCACAGGGTATCTGAGCATTGTACTCTTGGCAAATTTTAAAAAAGTTTCCCCTCCCCAAAAATGGCAGCCATTTTGAATTTTCGAATTTTTGCCAAAAATGGCAAAACTAATTTGCTTCTATCTCCTTAACCGTGCGAGATAGAGCGATTTCGGCAAAATTTTCGACGCACAGGGTATCTAAGCAATGCAATCTTTGCAATTTTCAAAAAATTTTCCCCTCCCCAAAAATGGCGGCCATTTTGAATTTTCAAATTTTTGCCAAAAATGGCAAAACACAAATTTGCTTCTATCTCCTTAACCGTGCGAGATAGAGCGATTTCGTCGAAATTTTCGACCCACAGGGTATCTAAGCAATGCAATCTTTGCAATTTTCAAAAAATTTTCCCCTCCCCAAAAATGGCGGCCATTTTGAATTTTCGAATTTTTGCCAAAAATGGCAAAACACTAATTTGATTCTATCTCCTTAACCGTGTGAGATAGAGCGATTTCGTCGAAATTTTCGACCCACAGGGTATCTGAGGAATGCAATCTTTGCAATTTTCAAAAAATTTTCCCCTCCCCAAAAATGGCGGCCATTTTGAATTTTCAAATTTTTGCCAAAAATGGCAAAACACAAATTTGCTTCTCTCTCCTTAACCGTACGAGATAGAGTGATTTCGTCGAAATTTTCGACCCACAGGGTATCTAAGGAATGTAATATTTGCAATTTTCAAAAAATTTTCCCCTCCCCAAAAATGACGGCCATTTTGAATTTTCGAATTTTTGCCAAAAATGGCAAAACACAAATTTGCTTCTATCTCCTTAACCGTGCGAGATAGAGTGATTTCGTCGAAATTTTCGACCCACAGGGTATCTAAGGAATGTAATATTTGCAATTTTCAAAAAATTTTCCCCTCCCCAAAAATGGCGGCCATTTTGAATTTTTGAATTTTTGCCAAAAATGGCAAAACACAAATTTGCTTCTATCTCCTTAACCGTGTGAGATAGAGCGATTTCGTCGAAATTTTCGACCCACAGGGTATCTAAGGAATGCAATCTTTGCAATTTTCCAAAAATTTTCCCCTCCCCAAAAATGGTGGCCATTTTGAATTTTCGAATTTTTGCCAAAAATGGCAAAACACTAATTTGCTTCTATCTCCTTAACCGTGCGAGATAGAGCGATTTCGGCAAAATTTTCGACCCACAGGGTATCTGAGCATTGTACTCTTGGCAAATTTTAAAAAATTTTCCCCTCCCCAAAAATGGCGGCCATTTTGAATTTTCGAATTTTTGCCAAAAATGGCAAAACACTAATTTGATTCTATCTCCTTAACCGTGCGAGATAGAGCGATTTCGGCAAAATTTTCGACGCACAGGGTATCTAACCAATGCAATCTTTGCAATTTTCAAAAAATTTTCCCCTCCCCAAAAATGGCGGCCATTTTGAATTTTCAAATTTTTGCCAAAAATGGCAAAACACAAATTTGCTTCTATCTCCTTAACCGTGCGAGATAGAGCGATTTCGTCGAAATTTTCGACCCACAGGGTATCTAAGCAATGCAATCTTTGCAATTTTCAAAAAATTTTCCCCTCCCCAAAAATGGCGGCCATTTTGAATTTTCGAATTTTTGCCAAAAATGGCAAAACACTAATTTGATTCTATCTCCTTAACCGTGCGAGATAGAGCGATTTCGTCGAAATTTTCGACCCACAGGGTATCTGAGGAATGCAATATTTGCAATTTTCAAAAAATTTTCCCCTCCCCAAAAATGGCGGCCATTTTGAATTTTCGAATTTTTGCCAAAAATGGCAAAACACAAATTTGCTTCTATCTCCTTAACCGTGCGAGATAGAGCGATTTCGGCAAAATTTTCGACCCACAGGGTATCTGAGCATTGTACTCTTGGCAAATTTTAAAAAAGTTTCCCCTCCCCAAAAATGGCAGCCATTTTGAATTTTCGAATTTTTGCCAAAAATGGCAAAACTAATTTGCTTCTATCTCCTTAACCGTGCGAGATAGAGCGATTTCGGCAAAATTTTCGACGCACAGGGTATCTAACCAATGCAATCTTTGCAAATTTTAAAAAATTTTCCCCTCCCCAAAAATGGCGGCCATTTTGAATTTTCGAATTTTTGCCAAAAATGGCAAAACACTAATTTGATTCTATCTCCTTAACCGTGCGAGATAGAGCGATTTCGTCGAAATTTTCGACCCACAGGGTATCTAAGCAATGCAATCTTTGCAATTTTCAAAAAATTTTCCCCTCCCCAAAAATGGCGGCCATTTTGAATTTTCGAATTTTTGCCAAAAATGGCAAAACACTAATTTGATTCTATCTCCTTAACCGTGCGAGATAGAGCGATTTCGTCGAAATTTTCGACCCACAGGGTATCTGAGGAATGCAATCTTTGCAATTTTCAAAAAATTTTCCCCTCCCCAAAAATGGCGGCCATTTTGAATTTTCGAATTTTTGCCAAAAATGGCAAAACACAAATTTGCTTCTATCTCCTTAACCGTGCGAGATAGAGTGATTTCGTCGAAATTTTCGACCCACAGGGTATCTAAGGAATGTAATATTTGCAATTTTCAAAAAATTTTCCCCTCCCCAAAAATGGCGGCCATTTTGAATTTTTGAATTTTTGCCAAAAATGGCAAAACACAAATTTGCTTCTATCTCCTTAACCGTGTGAGATAGAGCGATTTCGTCGAAATTTTCGACCCACAGGGTATCTAAGGAATGCAATCTTTGCAATTTTCCAAAAATTTTCCCCTCCCCAAAAATGGTGGCCATTTTGAATTTTCGAATTTTTGCCAAAAATGGCAAAACACTAATTTGCTTCTATCTCCTTAACCGTGCGAGATAGAGCGATTTCGGCAAAATTTTCGACCCACAGGGTATCTGAGCATTGTACTCTTGGCAAATTTTAAAAAATTTTCCCCTCCCCAAAAATGGCGGCCATTTTGAATTTTCGAATTTTTGCCAAAAATGGCAAAACACTAATTTGATTCTATCTCCTTAACCGTGCGAGATAGAGCGATTTCGGCAAAATTTTCGACGCACAGGGTATCTAACCAATGCAATCTTTGCAATTTTCAAAAAATTTTCCCCTCCCCAAAAATGGCGGCCATTTTGAATTTTCGAATTTTTGCCAAAAATGGCAAAACACTAATTTGATTCTATCTCCTTAACCGTGCGAGATAGAGCGATTTCGTCGAAATTTTCGACCCACAGGGTATCTGAGGAATGCAATATTTGCAATTTTCAAAAAATTTTCCCCTCCCCAAAAATGGCGGCCATTTTGAATTTTCGAATTTTTGCCAAAAATGGCAAAACACAAATTTGCTTCTATCTCCTTAACCGTGCGAGATAGAGCGATTTCGGCAAAATTTTCGACCCACAGGGTATCTGAGCATTGTACTCTTGGCAAATTTTAAAAAAGTTTCCCCTCCCCAAAAATGGCAGCCATTTTGAATTTTCGAATTTTTGCCAAAAATGGCAAAACTAATTTGCTTCTATCTCCTTAACCGTGCGAGATAGAGCGATTTCGGCAAAATTTTCGACGCACAGGGTATCTAAGCAATGCAATCTTTGCAATTTTCAAAAAATTTTCCCCTCCCCAAAAATGGCGGCCATTTTGAATTTTCAAATTTTTGCCAAAAATGGCAAAACACAAATTTGCTTCTATCTCCTTAACCATGCGAGATAGAGCGATTTCGTCGAAATTTTCGACCCACAGGGTATCTAAGCAATGCAATCTTTGCAATTTTCAAAAAATTTTCCCCTCCCCAAAAATGGCGGCCATTTTGAATTTTCGAATTTTTGCCAAAAATGGCAAAACACTAATTTGATTCTATCTCCTTAACCGTGCGAGATAGAGCGATTTCGTCGAAATTTTCGACCCACAGGGTATCTGAGGAATGCAATCTTTGCAATTTTCAAAAAATTTTCCCCTCCCCAAAAATGGCGGCCATTTTGAATTTTCGAATTTTTGCCAAAAATGGCAAAACACAAATTTGCTTCTATCTCCTTAACCGTGCGAGATAGTGATTTCGTCGAAATTTTCGACCCACAGGGTATCTAAGGAATGTAATATTTGCAATTTTCAAAAAATTTTCCCCTCCCCAAAAATGGCGGCCATTTTGAATTTTTGCCAAAAATGGCAAAACACAAATTTGCTTCTATCTCCTTAACCGTGTGAGATAGAGCGATTTCGTCGAAATTTTCGACCCACAGGGTATCTAAGGAATGCAATCTTTGCAATTTTCCAAAAATTTTCCCCTCCCCAAAAATGGTGGCCATTTTGAATTTTCGAATTTTTGCCAAAAATGGCAAAACACTAATTTGCTTCTATCTCCTTAACCGTGCGAGATAGAGCGATTTCGGCAAAATTTTCGACCCACAGGGTATCTGAGCATTGTACTCTTGGCAAATTTTAAAAAATTTTCCCCTCCCCAAAAATGGCAGCCATTTTGAATTTTCGAATTTTTGCCAAAAATGGCAAAACACTAATTTGATTCTATCTCCTTGACCGTGCGAGATAGAGCGATTTCGGCAAAGTTTTCGACGCACAGGGTATCTAACCAATGCAATCTTTGCAATTTTCAAAAAATTTTCCCCTCCCCAAAAATGGCGGCCATTTTGAATTTTCAAATTTTTGCCAAAAATGGCAAAACACAAATTTGCTTCTATCTCCTTAACCGTGCGAGATAGAGCGATTTCGTCGAAATTTTCGACCCACAGGGTATCTGAGGAATGCAATATTTGCAATTTTCAAAAAATTTTCCCCTCCCCAAAAATGGCGGCCATTTTGAATTTTCGAATTTTTGCCAAAAATGGCAAAACACAAATTTGCTTCTATCTCCTTAACCGTGCGAGATAGAGCGATTTCGTCAAAATTTTCGACCCACAGGGTATCTGAGCATTGTACTCTTGGCAAATTTTAAAAAAGTTTCCCCTCCCCAAAAATGGCAGCCATTTTGAATTTTCGAATTTTTGCCAAAAATGGCAAAACTAATTTGCTTCTATCTCCTTAACCGTGCGAGATAGAGCGATTTCGGCAAAATTTTCGACGCACAGGGTATCTAAGCAATGCAATCTTTGCAATTTTCAAAAAATTTTCCCCTCCCCAAAAATGGCGGCCATTTTGAATTTTCAAATTTTTGCCAAAAATGGCAAAACACAAATTTGCTTCTATCTCCTTAACCGTGCGAGATAGAGCGATTTCGTCGAAATTTTCGACCCACAGGGTATCTAAGCAATGCAATCTTTGCAATTTTCAAAAAATTTTCCCCTCCCCAAAAATGGCGGCCATTTTGAATTTTCGAATTTTTGCCAAAAATGGCAAAACACTAATTTGATTCTATCTCCTTAACCGTGCGAGATAGAGCGATTTCGTCGAAATTTTCGACCCACAGGGTATCTGAGGAATGCAATATTTGCAATTTTCAAAAAATTTTCCCCTCCCCAAAAATGGCGGCCATTTTGAATTTTCGAATTTTTGCCAAAAATGGCAAAACACAAATTTGCTTCTATCTCCTTAACCGTGCGAGATAGAGCGATTTCGTCAAAATTTTCGACCCACAGGGTATCTGAGCATTGTACTCTTGGCAAATTTTTAAAAAGTTTCCCCTCCCCAAAAATGGCAGCCATTTTGAATTTTCGAATTTTTGCCAAAAATGGCAAAACTAATTTGCTTCTATCTCCTTAACCGTGCGAGATAGAGCGATTTCGGCAAAATTTTCGACGCACAGGGTATCTAACCAATGCAATCTTTGCAAGTTTTAAAAAATTTTCCCCTCCCCAAAAATGGCGGCCATTTTGAATTTTCGAATTTTTGCCAAAAATGGCAAAACACTAATTTGATTCTATCTCCTTAACCGTGCGAGATAGAGCGATTTCGTCGAAATTTTCGACCCACAGGGTATCTGAGGAATGCAATCTTTGCAATTTTCAAAAAATTTTCCCCTCCCCAAAAATGGCGGCCATTTTGAATTTTCGAATTTTTGCCAAAAATGGCAAAACACAAATTTGCTTCTATCTCCTTAACCGTGCGAGATAGAGTGATTTCGTCGAAATTTTCGACCCACAGGGTATCTAAGGAATGTAATATTTGCAATTTTCAAAAAATTTTCCCCTCCCCAAAAATGGCGGCCATTTTGAATTTTTGAATTTTTGCCAAAAATGGCAAAACACAAATTTGCTTCTATCTCCTTAACCGTGTGAGATAGAGCGATTTCGTCGAAATTTTCGACCCACAGGGTATCTAAGGAATGCAATCTTTGCAATTTTCCAAAAATTTTCCCCTCCCCAAAAATGGTGGCCATTTTGAATTTTCGAATTTTTGCCAAAAATGGCAAAACACTAATTTGCTTCTATCTCCTTAACCGTGCGAGATAGAGCGATTTCGGCAAAATTTTCGACCCACAGGGTATCTGAGCATTGTACTCTTGGCAAATTTTAAAAAATTTTCCCCTCCCCAAAAATGGCGGCCATTTTGAATTTTCGAATTTTTGCCAAAAATGGCAAAACACTAATTTGATTCTATCTCCTTAACCGTGCGAGATAGAGCGATTTCGGCAAAATTTTCGACGCACAGGGTATCTAAGCAATGCAATCTTTGCAATTTTCAAAAAATTTTCCCCTCCCCAAAAATGGCGGCCATTTTGAATTTTCAAATTTTTGCCAAAAATGGCAAAACACAAATTTGCTTCTATCTCCTTAACCGTGCGAGATAGAGCGATTTCGTCGAAATTTTCGACCCACAGGGTATCTAAGCAATGCAATCTTTGCAATTTTCAAAAAATTTTCCCCTCCCCAAAAATGGCGGCCATTTTGAATTTTCGAATTTTTGCCAAAAATGGCAAAACACTAATTTGATTCTATCTCCTTAACCGTGCGAGATAGAGCGATTTCGTCGAAATTTTCGACCCACAGGGTATCTGAGGAATGCAATATTTGCAATTTTCAAAAAATTTTCCCCTCCCCAAAAATGGCGGCCATTTTGAATTTTCGAATTTTTGCCAAAAATGGCAAAACACAAATTTGCTTCTATCTCCTTAACCGTGCGAGATAGAGCGATTTCGTCAAAATTTTCGACCCACAGGGTATCTGAGCATTGTACTCTTGGCAAATTTTTAAAAAGTTTCCCCTCCCCAAAAATGGCAGCCATTTTGAATTTTCGAATTTTTGCCAAAAATGGCAAAACTAATTTGCTTCTATCTCCTTAACCGTGCGAGATAGAGCGATTTCGGCAAAATTTTCGACGCACAGGGTATCTAACCAATGCAATCTTTGCAATTTTTAAAAAATTTTCCCCTCCCCAAAAATGGCGGCCATTTTGAATTTTCGAATTTTTGCCAAAAATGGCAAAACACTAATTTGATTCTATCTCCTTAACCGTGCGAGATAGAGCGATTTCGTCGAAATTTTCGACCCACAGGGTATCTGAGGAATGCAATCTTTGCAATTTTCAAAAAATTTTCCCCTCCCCAAAAATGGCGGCCATTTTGAATTTTCGAATTTTTGCCAAAAATGGCAAAACACAAATTTGCTTCTATCTCCTTAACCGTGCGAGATAGAGTGATTTCGTCGAAATTTTCGACCCACAGGGTATCTAAGGAATGTAATATTTGCAATTTTCAAAAAAATTTTCCCCTCCCCAAAAATGGCGGCCATTTTGAATTTTTGAATTTTTGCCAAAAATGGCAAAACACAAATTTGCTTCTATCTCCTTAACCGTGTGAGATAGAGCGATTTCGTCGAAATTTTCGACCCACAGGGTATCTAAGGAATGCAATCTTTGCAATTTTCCAAAAATTTTCCCCTCCCCAAAAATGGTGGCCATTTTGAATTTTCGAATTTTTGCCAAAAATGGCAAAACACTAATTTGCTTCTATCTCCTTAACCGTGCGAGATAGAGCGATTTCGGCAAAATTTTCGACCCACAGGGTATCTGAGCATTGTACTCTTGGCAAATTTTAAAAAATTTTCCCCTCCCCAAAAATGGCGGCCATTTTGAATTTTCGAATTTTTGCCAAAAATGGCAAAACACTAATTTGATTCTATCTCCTTAACCGTGCGAGATAGAGCGATTTCGGCAAAATTTTCGACGCACAGGGTATCTAACCAATGCAATCTTTGCAATTTTCAAAAAATTTTCCCCTCCCCAAAAATGGCGGCCATTTTGAATTTTCAAATTTTTGCCAAAAATGGCAAAACACAAATTTGCTTCTATCTCCTTAACCGTGCGAGATAGAGCGATTTCGTCGAAATTTTCGACCCACAGGGTATCTAAGCAATGCAATCTTTGCAATTTTCAAAAAATTTTCCCCTCCCCAAAAATGGCGGCCATTTTGAATTTTCGAATTTTTGCCAAAAATGGCAAAACACTAATTTGATTCTATCTCCTTAACCGTGCGAGATAGAGCGATTTCGTCGAAATTTTCGACCCACAGGGTATCTAAGGAATGCAATATTTGCAATTTTCAAAAAATTTTCCCCTCCCCAAAAATGGCGGCCATTTTGAATTTTCGAATTTTTGCCAAAAATGGCAAAACACAAATTTGCTTCTATCTCCTTAACCGTGCGAGATAGAGCGATTTCGGCAAAATTTTCGACCCACAGGGTATCTGAGCATTGTACTCTTGGCAAATTTTAAAAAAGTTTCCCCTCCCCAAAAATGGCAGCCATTTTGAATTTTCGAATTTTTGCCAAAAATGGCAAAACTAATTTGCTTCTATCTCCTTAACCGTGCGAGATAGAGCGATTTCGGCAAAATTTTCGACGCACAGGGTATCTAAGCAATGCAATCTTTGCAATTTTCAAAAAATTTTCCCCTCCCCAAAAATGGCGGCCATTTTGAATTTTCAAATTTTTGCCAAAAATGGCAAAACACAAATTTGCTTCTATCTCCTTAACCGTGCGAGATAGAGCGATTTCGTCGAAATTTTCGACCCACAGGGTATCTAAGCAATGCAATCTTTGCAATTTTCAAAAAATTTTCCCCTCCCCAAAAATGGCGGCCATTTTGAATTTTCGAATTTTTGCCAAAAATGGCAAAACACTAATTTGATTCTATCTCCTTAACCGTGCGAGATAGAGCGATTTCGTCGAAATTTTCGACCCACAGGGTATCTGAGGAATGCAATCTTTGCAATTTTCAAAAAATTTTCCCCTCCCCAAAAATGGCGGCCATTTTGAATTTTCGAATTTTTGCCAAAAATGGCAAAACACAAATTTGCTTCTATCTCCTTAACCGTGTGAGATAGAGCGATTTCGTCGAAATTTTCGACCCACAGGGTATCTAAGGAATGCAATCTTTGCAATTTTCCAAAAATTTTCCCCTCCCCAAAAATGGTGGCCATTTTGAATTTTCGAATTTTTGCCAAAAATGGCAAAACACTAATTTGCTTCTATCTCCTTAACCGTGCGAGATAGAGCGATTTCGGCAAAATTTTCGACCCACAGGGTATCTGAGCATTGTACTCTTGGCAAATTTTAAAAAATTTTCCCCTCCCCAAAAATGGCAGCCATTTTGAATTTTCGAATTTTTGCCAAAAATGGCAAAACACTAATTTGATTCTATCTCCTTAACCGTGCGAGATAGAGCGATTTCGGCAAAATTTTCGACGCACAGGGTATCTAACCAATGCAATCTTTGCAATTTTCAAAAAATTTTCCCCTCCCCAAAAATGGCGGCCATTTTGAATTTTCAAATTTTTGCCAAAAATGGCAAAACACAAATTTGCTTCTATCTCCTTAACCGTGCGAGATAGAGCGATTTCGTCGAAATTTTCGACCCACAGGGTATCTAAGCAATGCAATCTTTGCAATTTTCAAAAAATTTTCCCCTCCCCAAAAATGGCGGCCATTTTGAATTTTCGAATTTTTGCCAAAAATGGCAAAACACTAATTTGATTCTATCTCCTTAACCGTGCGAGATAGAGCGATTTCGTCGAAATTTTCGACCCACAGGGTATCTGAGGAATGCAATATTTGCAATTTTCCAAAAATTTTCCCCTCCCCAAAAATGGCGGCCATTTTGAATTTTCGAATTTTTGCCAAAAATGGCAAAACACAAATTTGCTTCTATCTCCTTAACCGTGCGAGATAGAGCGATTTCGTCAAAATTTTCGACCCACAGGGTATCTGAGCATTGTACTCTTGGCAAATTTTAAAAAAGTTTCCCCTCCCCAAAAATGGCAGCCATTTTCGAATTTTTCGAATTTTTGCCAAAAATGGCAAAACTAATTTGCTTCTATCTCCTTAACCGTGCGAGATAGAGCGATTTCGGCAAAATTTTCGACCCACAGGGTATCTAAGCAATGCAATCTTTGCAATTTTCAAAAAATTTTCCCCTCCCCAAAAATGGCGGCCATTTTGAATTTTCGAATTTTTGCCAAAAATGGCAAAACACTAATTTGATTCTATCTCCTTAACCGTGCGAGATAGAGCGATTTCGTCGAAATTTTCGACCCACAGGGTATCTGAGGAATGCAATCTTTGCAATTTTCAAAAAATTTTCCCCTCCCCAAAAATGGCGGCCATTTTGAATTTTCGAATTTTTGCCAAAAATGGCAAAATACAAATTTGCTTCTATCTCCTTAACCGTGCGAGATAGAGCGATTTCGTCGAAATTTTCGACCCACAGGGTATCTAAGGAATGCAATCTTTGCAATTTTCAAAAAATTTTCCCCTCCCCAAAAATGGCAGCCATTTTGAATTTTCGAATTTTTGCCCAAAATGGAAAAACACAAACTGGCCTTAACTGTGCAAAATAGAGATATTTCGTTGAAATTTTCGACCCATAGGGTATCTAAGAAATGTACTCTTGGCAATTTTCAAAAAAATTTCCTTTTCCCCAAAATGGCGGCCATTTTGAATTTTCAAATTTTTGCCAAAAATAGAAAAACAGGAATTTGCTTCTATCTTCTTAACCGTGCAAGATAGAGTGATTTCGTCAAAATTTTCAACCCAACCAATGCAAAAAGGCATGAAGCTGAAATAATTTACATCTACACTAACAAATATTTAAGCATCATTGATATATTTTACAAATGAAACAGGGTCTTGTAAGACTACTGTACAATTTGGGCAAAAGGTTCATGGGTGGACATTACACATGATAATGTGTGTTCTTCTATGCTATCCTGTTTCTATTCGCATCTACTATCAACAGGGCGGCCTATTTCTAGTTTTTTTTACAATGGAACAATAAAGGATTTCAACAATACGATTATCTTAAGCATATTCATCTTATAGAAATATTAATTTCAGAGGCATACAATGCCTCAAAGATATACAACATATGAATGTCCCTATCTATAGCCAATTAAAGTTTACTACAGTATATATCATTATAAATCTAGGAATAAATATCATGGGGAAAAAAATTACGATTCCCAAATTTACAGCAAAAATGATATATTCATTTCATAAAATATACCTCTCTACAAAACACAATAAAGCTCACATTCTGCTTACAGTCTAATACTGCAACTGATACAGTTTTTAGATAATCCACTTTCCCATCAGATACAAAACACAGTGAAGCTTACCTTCTCCTTACAGTCTCATACCACAACTACCACAGCTTTATTAACTCAAGTCTCCATCCGGGACACTCATTTTTGTTAGCAAAAACCTTTTTATTTATGTCAGCTGACTTGTCAGTCAGCTGACATTATGGCATCACTCTGCGGCGTCCACGTGAACAACTTCTTCTCAAAAACTACAAGACCTAGAGACGTACTGTTTTTTTTTAAAAAAGATACCTTAACTATAAAGGATGATAAATCGTAAAATTCATGCAGATCTGTATGTTCGTCTGTTCCCCAGAGCCATTACAAGTGAGGTACCCCCACCCAAAGTATGAAAATTTCAACACTTGATCACAATTTTCTCATTCACTATTGAAGGGATTTTTCTCTTATCTTGCATATATGTAATAGGCCACAGGTAGATACCCTTGTGTGAGTATCAGGCCTGGATCTTTCGTAATTATTTTTTATGAAATTTTTAAATAATTTTTAATGTACTAAAATTCATGAAATCATGCACTAAATCACTTATAACTTGAGCATTTTGTTAAAATATATTATTCAGCTACTTTTTCTATAGCTACAACATGGTGAGTAACTTGGGTGTCTGTTGTAACAAAGTAAATTTGCAGACATGTAGCTCTTTCCATATCTGAGTAAGAGCTACTATGATGTTATCACTGTTGAGCAAATCCCTTGTAACTTGAAAACTATTGCAGTTAGAGTATTTTGTTTTAATATGTTATTCACCTACATTTGGATCAGCTAAACATAGTAAAGTTGCAGATCTGTAGCTTATTTCATAGCTGAGCAATAGCTGTTTTGAGCTTCTCACTCTTGAGTAAATCAACTGTAACTTGAAAACTACTACATTTACCGTAAATGACCTATTTAGCGCACCCGCCCTTGTAACCGCACCCCATTGCTTTTCAAGGCAATATACTTGACAACTTCTACAGTACTGGGAGGAAAATTACAGTACTACAGTACAGTAGACTTCGACAGTGCACACTCGCGGTTGGTTACTAAAGGTTTCTAATGATCGACTATCCAGCTTAAATCTTACCTTTCTTAATTTTCCTCAATATCCACATATTTTTTAAATATTGCACGTATTTTTACTGAATAAATTGACATTTTTGTCACGACTTTCGAGTTTGTTTTCATCTACCGCCATATTTACAGGAAGTGGGTATTTCTAAATGTCGAAATACCGTTTTTCTACCGGATTGACCTAAACTTCATCCCGGAAAGTGTTTCATGATGGGTGCGCTAAAAGGGGAATTTTTTTGCATCAAATATTGAATAAAAATAGACTTTGCTTAGCGCACTGTGCGCTAAATAGGTCATTTATGGTATAGTATTTTGTATAAATATATTATTCAGATACTTTTGGGTCAGCTATGACATAGTGAAATTGCAGACCTGTAGCTCATTGCATAGTCAAGTAATAGTTACTTTGATGTTATCCCTGTTGAGTAAATCGGTTATAACTTGAAAGCTTTTGCATTAAGAATATTTTGTTTAAATATGTTATTCACCTACTTTTGGGTCAGCTATAACATAGAAAAATTGCAGACTTGTAGCTTATTTCATAGCTGAGCAATAGTTATTTGAGGTTCTTACTATTGTTTAAATCAGTTGTAACTTGAAAACTATTGCATTTACAGTATTTTGCATAATTATGTTATTTCGTTACTTTTGGGTCAGCTATAACATAGTGAGATTGTAGACCTATAGCTCATTGCATAGCTGAGTAATAGCTACTTTGAGGTTCTCACTGTTGAGTAAATCAGTTATAACTTGAAAACTATTGCATTTCGAATATTTTCTTTGAATATGTTCTGTACCTACTTTTGGGTCAGCTATAATATAGTAAAATTGCAGACCTGTAGCTCATTGCATAGCTGAGCAATAGCTACTTTGAGGTTTTCACTGTTGAGTAAATTAGTTGTATCTTGAAAACTATTGCATTTGGAGAACTTTGTTTAAATTTGTTTTTCGTCTACTTTTGAATCAGCTATAACATAGTAAAATTGCAGACATGTAGCTCATGGCATAGCTGAGCAATAGCTATTTTCAAATTCTCACTGTTGAATAAATCAGTTGTAACCCGAATAATATTGCATTTACAGTATTTGTTTAAATATGTTTTCCACCTACATTTCACTCAAACATGGTACTTTACTTTGGAGTGCCATTTGCAGGGTACAGTTTTTGTGTCCTTTTCTTCCTTCACTTGTACTCTAAAACTCAACACACAGAGTCAGCTGACACAGAGCCCATTCACGGGCACTGATTGCTTGTTCTAGTTTTGGCCTTGTTTTGAAAACAAACTGGCAGTCTTATCCCCCTTATTGGCATGACAGAACAACGTCTTGGAAATCGTGGTCTGCAAATCTTTTGCAAGTATCACATTTGACTTTTGATCCCTGCTTCAAGGTCATGTAGTGTCATCATGCTAAAGGGGCTTTATATCTCCCTTATAGTTGGTTCTAGGGCATCAAAATATGACAACAACTTGTAAGAAATCATGGCCTGTGAATCTTACATCTGACAACATTTCGTGGATTCTGTATACTTAAGATAATTAAGATTTTCCCAAATCTCAATGTTGCCCATTTAGTTATACCTAGGGGCTGGGGTTCTTGCCCGCCATGGATGTCTATTTTGGGGGTTTAAAGTAACCTAAACCACATTCAGTAGAACTGAATTGTATTAAAACTTCATTTGAAGAAGGAATAACTTGTTCTTTATTGTAGTTCATAAAATTTGCTGTATTGCATACAATTTGCCTAATTTCTGCAATATCCATTTTCCCTGGATTTTAACATTACCGCTTTGATACCCTTTTGAAATCCTTCTCTTTATCAGTCATTGCAGCTTTGATCCCAGTTTTCACTTTATTTCAATCATTAGACTTTGCCATTTTCATGTTTTACTAGAGCTTAAAGTTTTTTCCCTGTATTTCAGTTGTTGGAGCGCTGCACAGATGAAGTAGTCTTGGATGTGGCTTTACCTCGTCTTGCAAGAATCTGTTCAGTGTTTCAATTCCTGTTGTGTAGAGTGGAAGTGGAGAAAGAAGCCCTGGAAGAAAACCAGATGGAACTGGAGGAGGACGAAGAAGAGGAGGAAGAAGGAGTGAAAATAGACTTCAGAGATGTGTACAAAGAGTATGAACAGCTCAGGCTAAAGGTAAGAGTATAAAAAAGTGAGTAAAGTCAGCATCAGGGATATGTACAAAAAGTATGAACTACTTAGGCCAAAGGTAAGAGTATAAAGAAATGAGTAAAGTCAGACATAAGCAATATGTACAAAGTGTATGAACAGCTCAGGCTAAAGGTAAGAATATAAAGAAATGAGTAAAGTCAGACATCAGGGATATGTACAAAGAGTATGAACTACTTATGCTATAGGTTATACCATAAAGAAGTGAGTAAAGTCAGACATCAGGGATTTGCACAAAGAGTATGAACTACTCAGTCTAAAGGTAAGAATATAAAGAATTGAGTAAAGTCAGACATCAGGGATTTGTACAAAGAGTATGAACTACTTAGGCTAAAGGTAAGAAAAAAAAAGAAGTGAGTAAAGTCAGACATAAGCAATATGTACAAAGAGTATGAACAGCTCAGGTAAAGGTAAGAGTATAAAGAAGTGAGTAAAGTCAGACATTAGGGATATGTACAAAGAGTACGAACAGCTCAGGCTAAAGGTAATAGTAGAAAGAAATGAGTAAAGTCAGACATAACAATATGTACAGAGAGTATGAACAGCTCAGGCTAAAGGAATATAAAGAAGTGAGTAAAGTCAGACATCAGGGATATGTACAAAGATTATGAACAGCTTGTCAGACATCAAGGATGTGTACAAAGAGTATGAAATACTCAGGCTAAAGGTAAGAATATAAAAAAGTGAGTAAAGTCAGACACCAGGGATGTGTACAAAGAGTATGAAATACTCAGGCTAAAGGTAAGAGTATATAGAAGTGAGTAAAGTCAGACATCAGGGATGTGTACAAAGAGTATGAAATACTCAGGCTAAAGGTAAGAGTTTAAAGAAGAGAGTAAAGTAAGTCAGACATCAGAGATTTGTACAAAGAGTATGAACTACTTAGGCTAAAGGTTAGAATATAAAGAAATGAATAAGGTCAGACATAAGGGATGTGTGCAAAGAGTATGAACAACACAGGCTAAAGTAAGAGTATAAAGAAGAGAGTAAAGTAAGAATTCAGAGATATGTACAAGGAGTATGAACACGTCAGAGTAAGGTAGGGGTAGGTTGATGGATGTAGAAATTAATTGGCCACCTTGAAATTATTCCTTATAAATTTAAAATGAAAGGTGTTGTTTTAATTAAGTAACAAATATATACTGATCATGTGAGGTATATGAACAAAGGAGGGGAGGCCAATGCTTATGGCACTTGGCTAGGTAAACGCATGGATCAAAAGGAATCCTGTCACAGAAATATGCAAGTACTTTATAAATTCTGTAAGAAGTGTAACATTCTCTTTTCAGGTGAAAGATTTGTTTACCAAATGTAAGATTGCACAAGAACCACCGAGAAAGTGTGCAAGCGATGGAGAATCCACTGAACAAACCCAAGAGTCAACTGAAACAGCAGAAACATTAACTGATGGCATAGATGTTGAGGTTTAGCATTGTTTGTATTCTTACATAGCTTCTGCACGACCTTTGAAGTAATATGTATGACTAATCATTTCTTAAACAGTATTGAATAAGCTGTGCATTTCTGTCCCAATTCATTGTTCCATGTATTTTAATAAATTTGAATATTTTTACCCCCCAATAATTAAAAAAAAAAAGAATAATAATACTCTACTTAATTGTATCCAATGGATGCATCCGTTGGATACTTTGGTTTAGCATTTGCTATGACAGCAACAGCATGCTCAGGGAGATTTTCGACATTAATGCTCTCAGCAGAAAATTAGACTAGCTAGCTTCACCAACTTTGCAAGATATCTTCATTGCGAGGTAAGTTTCTGCCACTGAAATTAGCCTCATTCTGAAAAACCAGATGGCCACTTCTTTGAAAATTATCAACCTTTTGGTTCTCGTAACTAGAAGGTTGAATCTCTTCATAGGTGATGTAAATAACCGATCTATATGTCCTCTACAAGAATGCATACATTGGACCTTGAAGCTCTTCATTCAAGTTCATCTACAGAGTGCCAAAGTATCCAACGTAGTTGACTTTCAAAGTGCCTGTATCGCCCTAATTGGTCCTAGAGGTTTGGCATGTTAAGCCAACCTATAGGAAATCATAGGCTGGGAATCTTCTGATGTGGTCAGATTTGACCGTAGGCCCCTCCTTAAAGGTCAAACGAGAATAGGCAAACATAAAAATGCTGATAAACTCACTTATTATTGGTCCTAGAGGTTTGCAATGTGAAACCAACCAACTGCAAATCCTGGGCAGGGAATCTTCTGATATGGTCATATTTGACACCCCCCACCCCCCTCAAGCTCAAAGGAGGAGACCCAAACTTAAAAGTAGGGATGGGTTGGTAGGCTCGGTATAGAGAGCATTTTACTGAAATACCGTGATGAGATTTTAAAGCCGCCACTTTGCTTGCAAACACATATAATGGAAGGAAGAGTTAAAATACAAGCAAACACATATAATGGAAGGAAGAGTTAAAATATTAGAGACATACCCAAATCTGAAGAAATTACAAGCTTTTATCCCATATTTTTCGTCCATTTGCAGACTTTTATAGCGATACGACGCTTTATAACCTCAATTTCGCTTGTCAACTCATATAAATGAAAGAAAACTTAAAATATTGGACAGAAACCAGAAATATGAAGATATTACACATTTTTATCACATATTTCATGCATTTGGGAGCTTTTATTGTGACATTGTTATCATGTTTGTTTGGGGTGTACTAAAACGCGAAGTCCCGAATTCGGTATGGTTTTGCAGGGTTCGCGATTACGCCGTCCGAGTATATTAAATACGCGGTATTTCAGATTTGGACGCAAATTTCGGTTGTCAGTGCGTCCATCAGGACGCGATTTTTATGAAGGAAATATTTCTGCTTTAGAAGCGAATTTCGGTGTCAGGAAGCGTAGATATGCAAGCAATATATATAACACTGAAAATAAGCTTTATATTTTAAAATTAAATGGTTCTGAGCGATTTCCTGGCAAGTTGTTTACGTCCACCATTGTAAAGCGAGATATTTCGTACACTAGCATATCTACTCAAAACGTTATATATCGAAAGAAAGCCTGATCTCTGCACGGAAACAGTCGAAACGACAAGCCAGAACGGTGAATTTCGTGGGAGACAAACTATTCTAACAAATCTCGGAAACTCCTGTTATTTAACCCCGGAAAGTTG
This sequence comes from Sabellastarte sp. h YS-2021, assembly GCA_964017235.1. Taxonomy (NCBI): domain Eukaryota; kingdom Metazoa; phylum Annelida; class Polychaeta; order Sabellida; family Sabellidae; genus Sabellastarte; species Sabellastarte sp. h YS-2021. Next base: position 149,564,596 of record OZ024928.1, read on the forward strand.
CCCGGAAAATAAAAGCTGTAAAATTCGAAAATATTTACAGGGGATGTAACAAAAAAACTATATCTCTGGGACTACCCAATGAATTTTTGTCAGACAAAAAGCAAGGAAAACTACAAATTTTTATCTTTCAAACAGTATCAATGCCATATTTGTAGCTTAAATAAAATAATCATACAAAATAAATTTCAATCTAATTGCACTAAAATGAAGTTTGTTGACTGGGGTTCAGCTTTTTAAAATATTTTTAACATTTATTTATGTACAGATGCATATTATTTATCAATATAAAGGAAATTGGATGGTGCTTCTATATATTTAAATGTACCCGAATTACAGGAGAAAAATTATTACTTGCACTCAATTTTCATACAGTGGTACCCCTTTTTGATGAGCCATAAGGTACAAGGTACCCGACATTTCATAACACTAACGCAAACACTGGACTCAGGAAAAAATGATTGGGACTCCATTTTTCGGAGGACATGTAGTCCATTGGACTCCATATTTTAGAGGTACTTCGCTAACCCTGGTTTTGCATTGGCGACCTCCCGATGTACATATTTTTCACACTGACCCATCCCTACTTAAAAGTGCTTGTAACTGGCTTATTATTAAGCGTCCCGCAAGGGACGCTTGTTTGCATATGGGAGGAATTCTCGCGGAAGGGTCCGCCGGCTCCGCAAGTTTGCCTACCTATAGCGTCTTTACTAGTGGATGGAATTTCTTCAAACTTGGCACATATATTTAGTAGCCCTGGGAAAATTTTCTGAATTTGGTGCCATGACATTTCAACCAATCAGAGAAGTCGCATGACCAAAAACAGGATTTTGCTTGTCCGGATGATAACTTAAGAAGTGTTTAAAATATTCACCTGAAATTTAATATATGGATGCACGGTATAAAGATCTGCAAATGATTAGATTTTGGTAGACTTCCATTAAAAAATGGCTAATTAATTAAGCATTAAAATTTTTATTAACAAGGAAAATACAAATCCCTTAATAACTTCTAAACCGTGCGAGATAGAGCGATTTCGACGAAATTTTTGACCCACAGGGTAACTCTGCTAAGTACTCTCCTGAATTCCAAAAAATTTCCTCTCTCCAAAAATGGCAGCCATTTTGAATTTTGTAATTTTTGACAAAACTGGCAAAAATTTAAAGGTCTGCACTCTGATTTGTGGGAACACAATGCACTCATGTAGTGTTCATCACAAATAATTCACAAATAATTCAGAATTGTCTGATTAATGGGAACACAAATCACTCATGTAGTGTTCATCACAAATAATTCACATATAACTCAGAAATAATTAATTCATAATGTGCTTGTATATTTGTTACAGGTAAGCATTATAAAATTGCACAGCACAAAAATTCTTGTATCTCCTAAACCATGCGAGATAGAGCAATTTTAACGAAATTTTTGAGCCACGCGGTACCTAAGTGAGATACTCTGCCCAATTTTCAAAAAATTTTCCTCTTTCCAAAAATGGCAGCCATTTTGAATTTTAGAATTTTTGACAAAAATGGTAAACTTAAAATTCCATGTAACTCCTAAACCGTGCGAGATAGAGCGATTTTGGCAACATTTTTGGCCCACAGGGTATATTTGCAAGATACTCGGCTCAATTCTCAAAAATTTTTCCTCTTTCCAAAAATGGCGGCCATTTTGAATTTTTGACAAAAATGGTAAAACTTAAAATTCCTTGTATCTCCTAAACCGTTCGAGATAGAGCGATTTTGGCGAAATTTTTGGTCCACAGGGTATATATGCAAGATACTCTGCTCAATTCTCAAAAAAATTTTCCTCTTTCCAAAAGTGGCGTCCATTTTGAATTTTCGAATTTTTGACAAAAATGGTAAAACTTAAAATTGCTTGTATCTCCTAAACCATGCGAGGTAGAGCGATTTCGGCGAAATTTTTGGCCCACAGGGTATATATGCAAGATACTCTGCTCAATTCTCAAAAATTTTTCCTCTTTCCAAAAATGGCGGTCATTTTGAATTGTCGAATTTTTGATAAAAATGGTAAAACTTTAAATTGCTTGTATCTCCTAAACCGTGCAAGATAGAGTGATTTCGGTAAAATTTTTGGCCCACAGGGTATATAAGGAAGATACTCTGCCCATTTTTCAAAAAAAATTTCCTCTTTCCAAAAATGGCAGCCATTTTGAATTTTCGAATTTTTGACAAAAATGGTAAAACTTAAAATTGCTTGTATCTCCTAAACCATTTTAAATTTTCCAGTTTTTTTTTCGATATAATTTCAGATTGACAGGGTATCTAGGCAAGATCTTCTTTCTATTATAAACAGCCAACACCATCTTTCTTTTGGGACGCTTTGTTTTTGCCATGCAAAAACAATCGCTTTGCTTCGCTAGCGATCCTCTAGTTGTATCCACTGAATAGCATCTGGTGGATACTATGGATTTCGCTTCATTACGCCGCCGCCGCAGTGTGTAGGGAGATTTCACCGTTACCGCTATTATAGCTAGCCTTCTCAAATTTGCAGGATATATTAATAACCATAAAATCTTGCCTGGGAATATTTTGGCCTCATTTTGAAAAACAAGATGGCCACCAGGGATGTTTATTCGACTTTAAGCAAGGACTTTTTTTGGCCCTCTAGAGCAAAGGGTATTATAGGTAGAGATCTCAAATATTTTTGGCCTCATTTTGAAAAACAAGATGGCCGTCACGGCCGTTTCTTTGTCAGTCATGAAAAGTGCTTATATCTCACTTATTATTGGTCCTAGAGGTTTGGGATGGTAAACCAACATATAGGAAATCATGGGCTGGGAATCTTTTGGTGTGGTCTGATTAGACCTTGGATCCCTCCTTCAAGGTCAAACGAGTATAGCCAAACTTAAAAGTGCTTATAACTCGCTTATTATTGGTCCTAGAAGTTCGCGATGGTAAACCAACCTATAGGAAATCATGGGCTGGCAATCTTTTGATGTGGTCAGATTTGACCTTGGACCCCTCCTTCAAGGTCAAACGAGGATAGCCAAACTTAAAAGTGCTTATAACTCTCTTATTATTGGTCCTAGAGGTTTGGAATGGTAAGCCAACATATAGGAAATGATGGGCTGAGAATCTTTTGATGTGGTCAGATTTGACCTTGGACCCCTCCTTCAAGGTCAAATGAGGATGAGCAAACCTAAAAGTGCTTATAACTCACTTCTTATTGGTCCTAGAGGTTTGGAATGGTAAACCAACATAAAGGAAATCATGGGCTGAGAATCTTTTGGTGTGGTCAGATTTGACCTTGGACCCCTCCTTCACGGTCAAACGAGGATGGGCAAACCTAAAAGTGCTTATAACTCGCTTCTTATTGGTCCTTGTGGTTTGCAATGTGAAACCAGGTTATAGGAAATCATGGGCTGGGATTCTTTTGATGTGGTCAGATTTGACCTTGGACCCCTCCTTCAAGGACAAACAAGGATACCGAAACTTAAAAGTGCTTATAACTCGCTTATTATTGGTCCTAGAGATTTGCAATGTGAAACCAACCTATAGGAAATCATGGGCTAGGAATCTTTTGATGTAGTCAGATTTGACCTTTGGCCCCTCTGTCAAGTTCAAATGAGGATAGTCAAAATTAACAGTGTTTATATCTCGCTTATTCATGTTCTTAGAGGTTTGCAATGTCACACTAACCTACAGGAAATCATGGGCTAAGAATCTTTTGATATGGTTAATCCTTCAAAGTTAAGCAATGGTTGAATGGCTTTGGTGAGTTTTCTTTCTGGTGGATACAATTTGCATCGGTTCTCCGATGCGATAGGTCTAGTTGGTTCTAGAGGTTTGTAGTGTGAAACCAACTTATAGGAAATCATGGGCCGGGAATCTTTTGATTTGGTCAGATTTGACCTTAGACCCCTCCTTCAAGGTCAAACGAGGACAGCCAAACTTAAAAGTGCTTATAAGTCGCTTATTATGTCCACCCCAGTGGGGGGTGGATATATTATTTTTGTTTTTTCCGCCGTCCGGACGCTTGGTTTCCGCTCATTTGAAGGAAAAGTATTTATCCTATCTTTACCAAATTTGGCATGGGTGTTTATTGGGTTAATAGCTTGCATGGGTTTGCTTTTGGTGAAGATAGGTATCTGAGTAATAGCTACTTAGCTACTTTTGTGTACTTCTTTTGTTTCCGGGCATTTTTAGGCGGGTTGCGTGTAACCAACCCGCCTATTAGATTGATGTGTCCGACGTCCGTCTGTCCGTCCACATTTTTTGTTTCCGGACGCTAACTCAAAAACGGTTTGTCCGATCGAATTCAAACTTGACAGGGACATAGATCAACATCATAGCTAGGTTCCTTTCTATATTGGTGAAATTCCGTCTGTTCGTTTGTCCGTTTTTCGTCCGTTTCTGTCCATCCATCTGTTTGTCCACATTTTCGTTTCCGGACTCTAACTCCAAAACGGTTTGACCAATCGAACTCAAACTTGACAGGGAGATAGATCACCATCATAGCTAGGTTCCTTTTGAAATTGGTGAAATGTCTGTTTTTTGTCCGTTTGTCTGTCCATCCATCTGTTTGTCCACATTTTCGTTTCCGGACTCCAACTCGAAAACACTTTGTCCAATCGAATTCATACTTGACAGGGATACAGATCACCATCATAGCTAGGTTCCTTTCGAAATTGGTGTAATTCCGTCTGTTTGTTTGTCCGTTTTCCTGTCCGTTTGTCTGTTTTTTGTCCATTTTTCTGTCCATCCGTCTGTCTGTCCACATTTTCGTTTCTCGAAAACGCTTTGTCCAGTCGAATTCAAACTTGACAGGGAGATGCATCACCATCATAGCTAAGTTGCTAAGTTGGTGTAATTCCGCCCTTTCGTTTGTCCGTTTATAGCATAGATACAATTATGTAACCTAGATTACAAGTTTTACGTTTCTTAGCACGTCTTACACATTCACCTTAACTGGGTAGCCTAACATTTCTTTCCTTCTTTTCTAAATGTGATTACAGCAGTTGCTAATCTTATTTCTGCCTGCGCAACCCGCCTTTTGGGGCATCTGTGACCCTCTTGTAAGGAAAAATATTTGACATATCTTTACCAAATTTAGTATGAGCATTACTTAGGTCGATAGCTTGCTTGGGATTGGTTTTAGTGATAATAGCTATATAACTGACGGAGTAATAGCTACTTTGCCAAAAATGGAAAACACAATTTTATTGCGTTAATACATCCTATCCAATGGACAATTGCTTTACCGGTCGGCGCGACCGGTCCCGCCAAACGCCAGAAAAAGACGTCCTGTATATAATACCAGCAGGACCGGTCAGTAGTGTGCATTCGCTAGGTGGCGCATCATACTTGCTTCCTGTCTAGACAGTTCATCTTTTTCGTTTGGCGCGTGTAGTGTGCAGACGCGTTTTGAATTTATCTCCAAGTTTGAAGAAAACGCGGTTTATTCTACGAATTTAAAGCTTATTTTCATCTGAAAATATATATTTTGTGTCACTCACTTACATATCATGGCCTCTCCAGGACTTAAACGAGGCAGTATCCAGCATTTTATGGCCAGTTTTGGAGATTTTCTTTGTGCTTGTCGTCGAGACGAAGCCGTGGGTGAGAGGTCGTGTGTTGTCCTTGCAGCATTCCTTCTTCTGTTCAGAAATGTATATTTACCACGATTCGCCCTCCATTAATTTCTACATTGTCGAGTAACTCTGCGTGTATGTCGACGAGAAGAATTTAGAAGGAAAGAAGAATGCATTGTCTGACGTCATCACTTCCAGCTTATGCTGGTCACGTGACACAGACCTGGTCACGTGATACGCATTCAACTATGGAGGTCACGTGATACGCATTTATCAATGGAGGACTCGTATTTTTTCAACAGAAGTTTTCATCAGAAGAAGACGACCATTTATTAATCAACACCCATTTTTAACTGGCAAGAAGAAATCCAGCAACTCGCCTGTTGGTGTGAAGATATTAGATGACATTTGGTCACTGCAATCTGCGTGTTTTTGAAGTGCCGGTCATGTGACTTCACAGATCTCCATACACGACCGGCAAGGCTAGCAGAAGAAATTGTGGCTCCACAGATCCCCAAGTGTGACCGGTTCAGCTAGCAAGAAGATGACCAGGTCTAGACCCCTTGTGCTGAATTTTACCGGTACCAGCTCTGCTCAGACTACCGGTGGGGTCTCCAGCTAGCCCTCTCCCCCCTTTGACCCTACCTTGGTACGGGTACTGGGGCAGGTTGAGAGTAAGAAGATCTACCAACCGGTTACAGAGGATGGGCCTACCGGGAACCGGTTATAAAAGTTGCTCCAGCCAGCTGTCCAGGCCACTGATTTTATGCTGCCTACAATACCGGTTACAGAGCCTACCCACTGGGTGCCGGCTACACAGCCCTCATTGACCAGTGTGCTTCCCCTTAGCCGGTTACAGAGCCAACCAGACCGGTTTACAGGCAGAAAATACAGGTGAATTAACCAGACTGACCCTGGCTGTTTGAAGAATCTGGTCAGTGGTTACAGAGAGAATTTTCTGGTTACACAGAGTTCTGCTGCTCCCACCATCCCAGTGCGGACAGCAGGCTCACCGGTTACAGAGTTTACCGGTTACAGAGAAAATTTTCTGATTACACAGATCTGCTGCTCCCACCATCCGTGTGCTGACAGCAGGCTAACCAGTTACAGAGAGATCTGCTGCTCTCACCATTCCGGTGCTGACAGCAGGCTCACTGGTTACAGAGGTTACCGGTTACAGAGAGAATTTACCGGTTAACAGAGGTTACTGGTTACAGAGAGATCTGCTGCTCCCACCATTCCAGTGTTGACAGCAGGCTCACCGGTTACAGAGAAATCAGTTGTTCCCATGGGCAGAAGGCAACTTAAGGCAACAAGTCCAGTGAGGACAACAGGGTCACCAGTTAGAGATTTGCCTGTGACAGTCAGATAGACAGGAAGTTCTTCAGTAAATTGCCTCAACCAACCGGTTACAGAACCTACCGACGGGTTCTGGCTTACACAACCTCCAGGGACCAGTAGCTTCATACCAAGCCGGTTACAGAGTCTACTGGTCTGGCTTATAGACAGAAATTCCGGTGAAGAAACCTGATTCAAACTGGAACACCAGCTTACCGGATTGCCAGATCCACCAAGTGATCAAATAATGATAGAGCTGTGGCTGTCTGAATGCTTGGTTACAGAGAAGCGCCAGTTTACCGGTTCATTAACAGTTAAGTGGCTTACCGATTACTGAGAAGTGTTGGTTACAGAGAAAACCTTCTGATTCCAACATTACGGACAGGAAGAAGGCAGTTCTGTTAGATAAGCCTACCTCTGCTGAGACGTAGTCGCCCAGTTCTACCAGCTCAAATGAGTTTTCTTTGCAGAACTATGGATCCACCAGGAACTGGTTACAGAGCATTGCTTAACCTATAACCGGTTAGGCCCTGGTACTGGGCAGGTCCACAGGACTGGCTAACAGACCAGCAAAGTCTTTTAAGGGTCCAAATGGCCATTTTAGACCAACCAGTTGCTGTCTGAGGGATCTGGTTACAGAGAAATTCTTAGACCAGTCACTTGTCCTGGTGAGCTGACTGTCTCAACCTGCCTGATCAGTCAGCCAGTTACTCTTGCCAGTGAGATGCGGAACTCAACCACATTGGTTAGAATACTGCCAACAAGAAGTCTGCTGTACCAGTTATTCTGGAGATGCCATTGATCCAGCCTCCGAAACTGGCCAACCCAGCTTGCCTTTTTACCCAGCTTGTGACCAGTGTCAGCTGACACCAGGGGCATGAGTTTGCAAACTCAAGCTTTCCCTCAAGATTACAACCCTTTTCTGGTTTGTCACAACTGAAGCAATGGGAAATTTATCTGTTAATTGGACCAGGGGTCACAGTGTTCATAAATGGCTATTAGTGTTTCCACAGTGGGGTTCTGTGGAAATGACCTTATGTCGCAGATCCCCTTTGGATGGTTTCCTACTGTGTGGATCAGTGCACCTGTCGCCAGTGTTGACACTGGTATTTTTGCACCAACCTGCCGGTTCAAACTTGGGCCACCCTAGGGGCCAGCCTCAAGTTTACATGAACCTCCCAGGAAGGCTACACCCTCCCCTGCCAGAAACGACCAGTTTGACCAGTTCTCCAGGCAGGATTTTGGTTCAGTATCCTAAATGATTCAGCGGGAATTTCAGGAACCACATGAACCTCTCTTCAGCCAGAGGAGTGGCTAACCTCAAGGTTGCATACTGCCTCACCCCTTTCAAACAACAAGGAAATGCCAGCCCCCACTAAACCAGTCTCCAACATACACAATCTCTAGTAGCTCTGTGTCAGGAGTAAGTTTGAATGGTATCATGAAAAATTAGAACTAGACCTCGAGCAAGTCTTTGTCTTGAGAGACTACCAGTTCAGCCTGAAAGAGGGCAAGGTGAGACCCACCCTAGAGCATTTGCAGACGTTATCTGCAATCCAGAAACTTCTCTCCGGATCGACATGCCCGATCCAGTGGCTCATGCCCCTGATAGCATTACTGACAGCCATAGCAAAGCCCGTCCACATAGGTGGCCTTTCTCATCAGGCCGATACAGTGGCACTTGATAAATAGCTGGAGAGTACCTGAATCTGAAAGGTGATCCCAGTTCACTCCACCCTCAGCTAAAATCGTGGCTGCAGGAAGACCATGTGCTTCAAGGTCAACCATTACACCTACTGTATATGCTCTGCAAATCCTTATAGATGCATTTAGAGGGGTGGGGTGCTCACTTAAGGGAACACACTGCAAGGGGAACCTGGCCCCTTCCGAAACAAGTTACACTTTAATATCTGGAATTTAAGGTGGCCTTTTGGCCCTAAAGAGTTCCAAAACCTCTGCTTGAACAATGTTGCTGTTGTAGCTACAGACAACCCCATGGTGGTTTTCTGTATAAAGGGGGGATGGAATCGGACCCCCTTTGGGCCCTCTTGTGGAGAATTCTGACCTGGTGTACCAGACACAGGTGACTCAGAACCCGACACATCCACAGCCGGCCGAATGTGATAGCAGGCAAGCTATCCAGGCTAGGACAGACCATTAAACATAATGGTCCCCCCATCCAGAGGTATTCAAGCAATATGCTCCCGGTGGCAGCATCCTCAAGTGGACCTGTTTGCCACCAGGTTGGACAACTACATCTCTGTCTCACCAGTTCCAGATCCTCAAGCCTGGGCAGTAGATGCCTTCAGTCTTCCTTGGGAGGACCTGGACCCATATGCCTTCCCACCAGCAGCTATCTTGGGCAAAGTGGTGGGAAAGTTGCAGGACCACCCGTGCAACAACTCATACTGATTGCACCAGGGTGGTCCAACATGCCTTGGTTCTGAGACCTGGTAACCATGTCCAGTCAGATCCCACTGTGTGCACTTTCTGCCTGACTTTTGACTCAGTTACTCAACCAGACCCTTCACAGGAACCTGGTAAATCTGAATCTACATGCTTGGCCCCTAGAGCCCCAGCTACCAAGGAAGCAGGGCTTCCCTGAGGCAGTGGCAGCTCGAATTGAGGCTCCTCCAGAGGATCAAACAGATCAGTCTATGAGGCAAGTGCACCATATGTTTTACACGTGGTACCTCAGTAATCAGATGGACTTCTGGGCACCACCTTTAAAAGCTATAGCTGACTTCCCTTTGTACCTTTTCAAGACAGGAAGTTACAGCCGGGCACCATTGATGGCTATAGACCAGCCATTGTTAACAATTTGGGAATTTGCCCATTAATGTCAGCAGCGATGAAAATCTCACTGATCTCCTGGATAGTTTCCACAGAGACAGATCCAAGAGAAGAGGGGAATCCCCTCTTGGAACCTTTCCCTGGTTCTACACCAGCTGACAAGGTTCCTTTTTGAACCCCTTAAGGAGGCCTCCCTGAAGCACTTGACTATCAAGACTGTCTTCCTGTTGGCCTTAGGTTCAGGCAAGCGGAGGGTGAGATCCATGCTTGGCTGCATAACAACCTCAGACACCAGATTGGTCCATGGTGTCTTTCTACCCCTCAGCCAGCCTTCCTTCCAAGAATTAGCTAGCCAAAGAGAGTCCAGACAGTGTGGCCCCTGTGGTTAATGCAGCCCTGGTCCTCACTCTGGATAGGTCACAGGTCCTGGTGTCCAGTCAGAGCCCTGTGTTACCATCTGGGTAGGACCTCAGATCTTAGGCATAACAAGGAGCTGGTCTTTGTCTCCTTCCAAGAAAGTTGTCGACAAGGACATCTCTCCTGCCACCATCTCCTCATGGATCAAGCTACTGTGATCCTATGCCATGTGCTCTCTGACCAGTAAGCCCTCACCTTGCATCAGGTCAAAGCCCATGATGTTAGGGCTTTTGCTGCTTCTAAGGCATTCCAGTCAGGAGTCTCCTTAGAACAGTCCTCAGCCTTCCACTGTAAGTCATATATCACCTTCACACAGTTCTGAAGGATGTGGCTGGGGCTGATTTAGAGCCTCTTTACTTGGGCCTAGTAGTGGCTGCTCAGCAGATCCACAAATAGCCCTTATATTGAGATTTGTATACATGTACATAGTGTAAATAGCTCATGAATCTAATTGACATGCTTCCTTCGGGAGGTTTATTTGCCTTCTGAGACTGAACTCATCCCTCTCTTCCCCTACCTCAGAGCAGGTCTGTAAGAAGGGGGGGGGGGGGGGGGGGGGGCAATGCTGGTATAGCCCTGGCAACCGGGCTCTGGTAACCACCATGGACCTATAGGTCTCCTGACTAAGTCAGCCTAGGCCGTAGGGTAAAAATTTTGTTACCATTTATGAGTTCATTCTAAGTCCCTAGTAACTTACCCGCCGACCAAGCGGTAGTTATTCAGCAATTGTCCATTGGATAGGATGTATTAACGCAATAAAATTGCAAATTTAATAAGTAAATTAAATTTTTATAAGTTAATACCCTATCCAATGGACAGGCAAGGCCCTCCCAACCGACCCCGCTATCAGCTTACTAGGGGTCTAAATCTGTTTAGACAACGAAAAAGATGAACTAACGTCACTCTGTCTAGACAGGAAGCAAGTATGATGCGCCACCTAGCGAATGCACACTACTGACCGGTCCTGCTGGTATTATATACAGGACGTCTTTTTCTGGCGTTTGGCGGGACCGGTCGCGCCGACCGGTAAAGCAATTGTCCATTGGATAGGGTATTAACTTATAAAAATTTAATTTACTTATTAAATTTGCAATTTTATTGCGTTAATACTTCCTATCCAATGGCCAATTGCTAATCCAGTCGGCGCAGACCGGCCCGCCAAACGCCAGAAAAAGACGTCCTGTGTTTCCACCGGCTGGCCGGTCCGTAGTACTGTGCACTCCCCATATGGCGCCTCATACTTCCTTCCTGTCTAGACAGCATCTTTTTCGTTTGGCGCGTGTACTGTGGAGACGTGTTTTCAACAATCCCCAGATATTTTAAGGAAAAGTGTGCATTATGACGGATTTATACCTTATTTGCAAATAATTTATTGTAAAAGTGTTACCTACATATCAAGCACGGATGTACATCGAGAAATCTGCTGGAAACGCTCCCTAGTTGACTCAATTTAGTGTTGATGATAGGGCAGTAATCTACGAGAAATATGAAGGCAGCCTTTTTCTAGTTTCCTCCCATTCAACAATTGTGTTGTTAGGGGCAGATCGACAATATTTAGAAATATAATGGATATACTACTTACAAGGTATTTTTATCCGTGTTTTTGTTTGAATGTACCTGCTGTAACCTTCCAGCTACAATCACCATAGAAACGTCTTTTCTAGTACTACAAATAGAAATCACGGGAATCTTCAGTCTACGTAGTTTTGAACACTGTAAAGAAGGAATTCCCCAAGTAAGATGCATTCTTCATCTTCAGAGCTCACTGGTACCAACTTCTCTGCTGTATAGCATCAGTCACACCAGCCTAGCTCGAGTATTTAGTGTTTTTCAACAGAAGCAAGAGGTGCATTCTTCAGATTTCTTCAGAGCGCACTGGTACCGACTTCTCTGCTGTAAAGCATCAGTCACACCAGCCTAGCTCGAGTATTTAGTGTTTTTTCATCAGAAGCAAGAGGTGAATTCTTCAGATTTCTTCAGAGCGCACTGGTCCAGACATCTTTGCTGTAAAGCATTTGTTGACCGGCAAGCTCGTATTCAGCCGACCTCACCTAGTATTTACATAGAAGGAACTTCATCTTTAATCACTCTCAGTCCCACCCTTGTGGACCCGGCACTTGTGTCGGTAGTAAGGGCAGTGGATGGCCAGGACACTGGTTTGAGTGCACAGCCGACTGAGCATCCAACTTCAGACCGGCATCGACCAGGACTTTCATCTTCAGAGCACACTGGTCCAGGCTTCTCTGTTTTTAAGCTTCAGCCGACTGGCCAGCTCAAAAGAATGCGACCTCTGACGTCATATCCAGTCAGCCAATCGCGTGTCCTTCCGACCAATCACGAAGCAGGTCACGTGTTTTCACCGACCAGGAAGGTCGGAAGTGCGTTCTTTCAGAACTCACGTCTACTGTGATTCAAGTCCCTGCTTTGCAGACCCGACCTTGTTGTCGGTAGTGGGGTTTTGTGGACTGTAAAGTTGCCGGTAAGGCATCACACAAAGAACGCGAATATTGACGTCATCTCCAGTTAGCCAATCACGTGCCTTTCCGACCAAATCCCGAAGCTGGTCACGTGTTTTCACCGACCAGGAAGGTCGGAACTGCGTTCTACACAACTTACGTCTACTGTGATACCAGTCCCTCTCTCATGGACCGACCTTCGTTGTCGGTAGTGGGGTTTGTGGATTAACAGAATACTGCGCATTTGCATGTTTAAGTATCACAAAAGAACGCGACTACTGACGAGCTCCAATCAGCCAATCGCGTGTCTTTCCGACCAGGTCACGTGACACACCAAACACCAAGCGTTTCTAAAAATAGTTCACAAGGGCTTTCCCAGCAACTGTCAAATCTATAATAAGAAGTGCGATTAAAGGAATACTTTAATTAATGGAGGAAACCTACAGCAAGCTGAATTCAACACACAAGATAGTTGTAAAATTGTTTTAGCAACTGTTTAGTACTGGCTACAACTGGTTACAGAGTGTACCGACTGGTGCTGGCTACACAGCCTTGTACACTTGCTTCAACAACTGGTTACAGAGTGTACCGGCTATTACTGGCTACATAGCCTTGTACACTTGCTTCAACAACTGAGTACAGTGTACCGGCTGGTACTGGCTACACAGCCTTGTACACTTGCTTCAACAACTGAGTACAGTGTACCGGCTGGTACTGGCTACACAGCCTCGTACACTTGCTTCAACAACTGAGTACAGTGTACCGACCGGTACTGGCTACACAGCCTTGTACACTTGCTTCAACCGACCGGTTACAAAGTCTACTAACAGGGTGCTGGCTACACAGTCCTTACTGTACAGTGCTTCACCCCAACTGGTTATATAAAAAAAAAAAAAAAAAATCGACCAGCAGCTGTGAAAATTCATTGGTGACCCCAGCCTGCCAGTTTTTTGCCGGTTACAGAAAATTCTGGTTACAGTAAAGTACCGGGTATGGAGTCCTGGTACTGGACAGAGTTGCCTAAAGTAAATTGGTTACACAGAATTCTTAGACCATTCAGTGGTCTTGGGGATATGACAGTGATATGACAGTGTCCCAAGCTGCCAGGCAACCTTCCCTTATCACACCTCTCAACAACCTGTTATCGGTGCTGGACTTGACTGGAGAGATAATAAATTTTGTCATCATGTCCGGCCAGGGGTCAGACATCTCACAAATGACAATTGCTCTGTAAATGCTGCACCTTGCAGGCTGCTGGCCCGGGGCAAAGAGTCTATTAATGTGAAAAGTTGTGTCAGCCCCACCGGACCACAATATGAACAGAGACACTGTTAACTTGGATCATTGTCACCAGACCGGACCAGTATCCGGAGGGACAGAAAATGTTTATCAGAATACCAAATGTCCCAAATGTGGCGCACAATCTGCCTGTAGGGTCCAGACTAAGCCCTTTTTGGGAACTTAGGAAGCCTTGGGGGCTGGACCCTAGATAGTACAATTGTTGCAGGAGGGATACCTACGTCCATATACCTATACAAGGACAATCCAGGAAATGCCTGAGATTTCACATCCAAGGTCGGGCATACCAGTTCAAGGCCCTGCCATTCGGTTTGTCCACAGCGCCTTGGAGTTCACCGTGATACCAAAGGAGGTGAAATTGATGGCCATACACAAGGATTTAAGAAACCACCAGTACCTAGACGACTGGTTGGTGAGAGCCAGATCCCACCAGGCTTGTCTCCAACATACACAGGAACTAGCAAGTAATGTGTCAGCAACTAGGTTGGCTGGTGAACTTAGAGAAATCAGAGCTGGAGCCCAAACAACACTTCAATTTTGTAGGCTACCAGTTCGACCTCAGGTCTGATCCGGTCCGACTGACTCCAGACCGGTGGCAGAACCTTCAAGCGAAAATGCTGAAATTGCTATCCCTACCGGCTTGCCCGGTCCGGGAATTCAGGTCCGTGATAGGCTTACTAACAGCTACAGAAAAGCAAGTTCATGTAGGCCAACTTCATATGAGACTCATTCAGTGGCATCACAAACACAACTGGAGGGTCCCAGAATCACTGGAAAAGGTGATCCCAACCCCCAGGTCCTTGCACCCCCATTTACAATGATGGCTGAAGGAAGACAATGTACTTACAGTCCAACCATTACACCCAATAAAACATGCTCTGCAAATAATTACAGACGCATCAATAGAAAGGTGGGGCGCTCGCTTAGATGAGCACTTTGCAAGAGCAACCTGGTCCCCTCCGGGAAGCAAGCTGCATATAAACTATCTAGAACTTAAAGCAGTCTTTCTGGCTTTTAAAAGAGTTCTAAGACCTTTGCTCAACAAGATAGTACTTGTAGCAACTGACAACACCACAGTAGTGTCATACATAAACAAGGAAGGAGGCATGAGGTCGTGCCCACTTTGTGCCCTACTATGGAGAATCTTGACCTGGGTACCAGGAAACAAGTGACTCTAAAGCACGACACATTCCAGGCCAGCCGAATGTGGTAGCAGACAAGCTATCCAGGCTAGGCCAGACCATCCAAACAGTGGTTTCTCCTTCCAGAGGTTTTCCACTCTATGCAGCAGGTGGCACCGGCCCAAATAGACTTATTTGCCACGAGGTTCAACAACAGGTTGCCTCTGTTTGTGTCACAGGTACCGGATCCCCTGGCCACAGCAGTGGATGCGCTCAGTCGGCCATGGTAGGATCTGAAAGCATACACCTTCCCACCATCAACCATATTGGGCAAAGTGGTGGAGAAGTTGCAAGACTCCCCATGCAAGAGAATCATTCTGATTGCTCCAGGGTGGCCCAACATGCCTTGGTTTTGGGATCTAGTGGCCATGTCCAGCCAAATCCCACTGAGCCTGCCCAATATGCCCAACCTGTTGACAGCCATTCAATCAGACCCCTCACAGAAATCTGACAAACCTTAATATCCATGCAGGGCTCCTAGAGCCTCAGCAATCGAGGAGCAGGGCTTGTCTGAGGCAGTGGCAGCAAGAGTTGAGGCTCCTCAAAGGGGATCAATCAGATCAGGCTATGAGGCAAGTGGGCCATTTTTACAAGTGATGTATCATTCATCAGGTGGACTTCGGGGCACCCCCTGTAAAGTTAGTTGCTGACTTCCTTATGTACCTATTTCAGGACAGGAAGTTGCAGCCCAGCACCATTGATGGTTACAGGTCAGACATTGCTGATAGACTGGGAAATTCGCCCCATCAATATCAGTAAGGATGAAAATCTCACTCGTCTCCTGGATAGTTTCCACTGAGACAGACCCAAAGGCCAGAAGGGAATCCCTTCCTGGAACCTCTCCCTGGTTTTTGCACCAGCTGACAAGGGTCATTTTGAACCAATTAAAGAGGCCTCCTTGAAGCAGTTGACCTTCAAGGCAATTTTCCTCTTGGCCCTGAGGTCGGGCAAGAGTAGAAGTGAGATACATGCTTGGCAAAACAGAAATATTAGACACCAGTCCGACTGGTCAAGGTGTCCCTGTACCCATCACCCAGCTTTCTCTCCAAGAATCAGCTGGCCAAAGAGGGTCCAGACAGTGTGGCCCCAGGGGTATAACAGCCCTGGCCCCCAACTCTGGATAGATCCCTCAAGTCTGACAGGTCCCTCTGTCCAGTCAGAGCATCGCGCTACTATTTGGACAGGACCTCGGGCAGAATAAGGAGGTGGTTTTTGTCTCCTTTAAGAAAGGTTTTGACAAAGACATCTCACCTGCCACTATCTCCTCTTGGATCAAGCAGACTGTGATCCTATGTTATGAGCTCTCTGACCAGGAGGCCCACACTTTACATCAGGTTAAAGCCCATGATGTCAGGGCCTTTGATGCTTCTAAGGTCTTCCAGTCGGGAGTTTTCCTTGGATACAGTCTTGTCAGCCTGCCTCTGAAGTCACATAATACCTTCACATAGTTCTATTTGAAGGGCGGGGCTTGGGCTGATTCTTTCTGGGACTGAACTCATCCCTCTCTTCCCCTACCTCAGAGCGGGTCTGCAAAAGGGGGGGGGGGGGGGGGGGGCAACGGCGGTATAGCCCCGGTTAACCAGCTGCTGGCAACCGACCATGGCCTTACAGGGTTTCCTGACCTTAAGGTCAACCCAGGCCTGGGCCTATAGGTCTCCTGACGAAGTCAGCCTAGACCTTAGGTTAAAATTTGCTATTACTTGTGAGTTCACATAAGTCCCTAGTAACGTACCCGCCGACCAAGCGGTAGTTATTCAGCAATTGTCCATTGGATAGGATGTATTAACGCAATAAAATTGCAAATTTAATAAGTAAATTAAATTTTTATAAGTTAATACCCTATCCAATGGACACACAAGACCCTGCCACCGACCCCGCTATCAGCTTACTAGGATAGGGTATTAACTTATAAAAATTTAATTTACTTATTAAATTTGCAAATTTGCTTTTATCTCCTTAACCGTGCGAGATAGAGCGATTTCGTCGTAATTTTTGACCCACAGGGTATCTGAGCAATGTACTCTTGGCAATTTTCAAAAATTTTCCCCTCCCCAAAAATGGCAAAACACAAATTTGCTTCTATCTCCTTAACCGTGTGAGATAGAGCGATTCCATCGAAATTTTCGGCCCCCAGGGTATCTGAGAAATGTCCTCTTGGCAATTTTCAAAAAAATTTTCCCCTCCCCAAAAATGGCAGCCATTTTGAATTTTCGAATTTTTGCCAAAAATGGCAAAACACAAATTTACTTCTATCTCCTTAACCGTGCGAGATAGAGCGATTTCGTCGAAATTTTCGACTCGCAGGGTATCTGAGTAATGTACTCTTGGCAATTTTCAAAAAATTTGCCTCTTCCCAAAAATGGCGGCCATTTTGAATTTTCAAATTTATGCCAAAAATGACAAAACACAAATTTGCTTCTATCTCCGTAACCGTACTCTTGGCAATTTTCAAAAAAATTTCCCCTCCCCAAAAAATGACGGCCATTTTGTATTTTCGAATTTTTGCCAAAAAATGGAAAAACACAAATTTGCTACTATCTCCTTAACCGTGCGAGATAGAGCGATTTCGTCGAAATTTTCGACCCACAGGGTATCTGAGAAATGTACTCTTGGCAATTTTCAAAAAAAATTTCCTCTTCCCACATATGGCGGCCATTTTGAATTTTCGTATTTTTGTCAAAAATGGGAAAAAAAACAAATTTACTTCTATCTCCTTAACCGTGCGAGGTAGAGCGATTTCGTTGAAATTTTCGACCCACAGGGTATCTGAGCAATGTACTCTTGGCAATTTTCAAAAAAATTTCCCCTCCCCAAAAAATGATGGCCATTTTGAATTTTCAAATTTTTGCCAAAAATGACAAAACACAAATTTGCTTCTATCTCCTTAACCGTACTCTTGGCAATTTTCAAAAAAATTTCCCCTCCCCAAAAAATGACGGCCATTTTGAATTTTCAAATTTTTCCCAAAAATGACAAAACACAAATTTGCTACTATATCCTTAACCGTGTGAGATAGAGCAATTTCGTCGAAAGTTTCGACATAACAGGGTATCTAAGCAATGTACTCTTGGCAATTTAAAAAAAAATTTCCTCTTCTCAAAAATGGCGGCCATTTTGAATTTTCAAATTTTTGCCAAAAATTGAAAAACAGAAATTTGCTTCTATCTCCTTAACCGTGCAAGATAGAGCGATTTTGTCGAAATTTTTCACCCAACCAATGCAAAAAGGCATGAAGCTGAAATAATTTACATGTATACTAATAAATATTTAAGCATCATTCATATATTTTACAAATGAAACAGGGTCTTGTAAGACTACTGTACAATTTTGGCAAAAGGTTCATGGGGTGGACATTACACATGATAATGTGTGTTCTATGCTATCCTGTTTCTATTCATATGTCACAGCTACTATCAACAGGGCGTCCTATGTCTAGTTATTGGTTCTAGAGGTTTGTAATGTGAAACCAACTTGTAGGATATCATGGGCTGGGAATCGTCTGATGTTGTCAGATTTCACCTTTGGTCCCCTCCTTCAAGGTCAAACGATGGTTCGCTGGCTTCGGTGAGTTGTCTTTCCGGTGGATACAGATTTGCATACGTAGAATTTGCATATGACTCTGCGGCATCCGCGTGAACAACTTCTTCTCCAAAACTATAAGGCCCAAAGACATGCTGTTTTTTTTTTAAAAAGATACCTTATCTAATACCTTATCACAAGTTTCTCAGTGACTATTGCTGGGATTTCTCTCGTATCTTGCATATATGTACTAGGCTATAAGTAGATTCCCTTGTGTGAGTATCAGGCCTGGATCTGTATTAATTTTTTTATGAATTTTTTACTTATTGTATCCCCAATGCGAAGCGGGGATACTATGGATTCATCATCGTTGTCGTCCGCGCCCTCGTCCGCGTCCGCAGAGATTTCTTGTTAGCGACCTACAGTCCACATTTCTTTCCGGATTTCTTTCATATTTGGCAGGTGGCTTGATATGGTAGAGGACTCGCCACCCTATCTTTTTGGTAGGCTTTATGTCTAAATTAGGCCTGTGGTAGACAAAAATGTCTAAAATGTGGAATATTGCTTGTTAGCGACCTACAGTGCACATTTCTTTCCGGATTTCTTTCATATTTGGCAGGTGGCTTGATATGGTAGAGGACTCGCCACCCTATCTTTTTGTTAGGCTTTATGTCTAAATTAGGCCTGTGGTAGACAAAAATGTCTAAAATGTGGAATATTGCTTGTTAGCGACCTACAGTGCACATTTCTTTCCGGATTTCTTTCATATTTGGCAGGTGGCTTGATATGGTAGAGGACTCGCCACCCTATCTTTTTGTTAGGCTTTATGTCTAAATTAGGCCTGTGGTAGACAAAAATGTCTAAAATGTGGAATATTGCTTGTTAGCGACCTACAGTCCACATTTCTTTCCACATTTCTTTCATATTTGGCAGGTGGCTTGGTATGCTAGAGGACTCACCACCCTATCTTTTTGGTAGGCTTTATGTCTAAATTAGGCCTGTGGTAGACAAAAATGTCTAAAATGCATTAAAAGTCATGAAATCATGCACTAAATCACTTATAACTTGAAAAGTGTTGCATTTAGAGCATTTTGTTAAAATATGTTATTCAGATACTTTTTTCATAGCTACAACATGGTGAGTAACTTGGGTGTCTGTCTCAATAGCTAAGTGAGTAATAGCTACTTTTGGGCTTTTCAGTAACTTCCATCATGAGTAAAATTACTTGTAACTTGAAAACTATTGCATTTACACAATTTTGTATAAATATGTTATTCAGCTACTTTTGGGTCAGCTATAACATAGTAAAATTTCAGACCTGTAGCTCATGGCATAGCTGAGTAATAGCTAATTTAGGTTATCACTGTTGAGTAAATTACGTATAACTTCAAAAGTATTACATTTAGAGTATTTTGTTTCAATATGTTATTCACCTATTTCGGGTCAGTCATAACATAGTGAAGTTCCAGACCTGTGGCTCATTGCATAGCTGAGTAATAGCTACTTTGAAGTTCACACTGTTGAGTAAATCAGTTGTAGTTGGAAAACTATTGCATTTACAGAAATTTGTGTAAATATGTTATTCAGCTACTTTTGGGTCAGCTATAACATAGTGAAATTATAGACCTGTAGCTCATGGCACAACTGAGCAATAGCTATTTTCAGGTACTGACTGTTGAGTAAATGACTTGTAACTTAAAAAATATTGCATTTGGAGTATTTTGTTAAAATATGTTGTTCACCTACTTTTGGGTCAGCTATAACATCGTGAAATTACAGACTTATAGCTCATGGCATAGCTGAGCAATAGCTATTTTCAGGTTCTCACTATTGAGTAAATCAGTTGTAACTTGAAAACTATTGCATTTACAGTATTTTGCTTAAATATGTTGTTCACCTAATTTTGGGTCAGCTATAACATAGAAAAAATTCAGACATGTAGCTCATTGCATAGCTGAGTAATAGCTACTTTGAGGTTATCACTGTTGAGTAAATCAGTTATAACATGAAAACTATTACATTTACAGTATTTTGTTTAAATATGTTATTCACATAATTTTTGGTCAGCTATAACAGAGTGAAATTGCAGACCTCTATGTCATGGCATAGCTTACCAATATCTACTTTCAGGTTCTCACTGTTGAGTAAATCATTGTATCCACTGGATAGCTGCAGTGTGTAGAGAGATTTCACCATTACCGCTCTAACGAAAAAAATATTATAGCTAGCCTTCTCAAGTTTGCAAGGTATATTAGAGGGTGCACCACAGTATTCTATTGGTAGGCTTTATGTTTAAATTAGGCCTGTGGCTAAATTACTTGCCTACTAAAAATGAGTAATTCTGCATTTTCTCTAAAAGTATTGCAGATAGCAAATTTTTCTTAAATAACTCATTCACCTACTTTTGGGAGAGCTTTCACATGCTGAAGTTCCAGACCTGTAGGTAATTACTCACCTACTCAAAATGAGTAAATGCGAATTATCTCTAAAAGTATTGCAGATAGCCAATTTTTGTCAAATAACTCATTCACCTACTTTTGGGAGAGCTTTCACTTGGTGAAGTTTCAGACCCGTAGGTAGTTACTCACCTACTCAAAATGAGTAAATGCAAATTATCTCTAAAAGTATTGCAGATAGCCAATTTTTGTCAAATAACTCCTTCACCTACTTTTGGGAGAGCCTTCACTTGGTGAAGTTTCACACCCATAGGTAAATACTCACCTACTGAAAATGAGTAAATGCAAATTATCTCTAAAAGTATTGCAGATATCCAATTCTTATCAAATAACTCATTCATCTACTTTTGGGAGAGCTTTCACATAGTGAAGTTCCAGACCCATAGGTAATTACTCACCTACTGAAAATGAGTAAATTCGAATTATCTTTAAAAGTATTGTAGATAGCCAATTTTTCTCAAATAACTTATTCGCCTACTTTTGAGAGAGCTTTCACTTGGTGAAGTTTCAGACCCGTAGCTAATTATTCACCTACTCAAAATGAGTAAATGCAAATTATCTCTAGAAGTATTGCAGATAGCCAGTATTTCTCAAATAACTCATTAATATGAAAACAACTTATAGGAAGTCATGGGCTGCAAATCTTTTCATGTGGTCAGATTTGACCTTGGGCCACTCCTGCTTATTATTGGTCCTACAGGTTTGCAATGTGAAAACGACTTACAGGAAATCATGGGCTGCGAATCTTTTGATGTGGTCAGACTTCACCTTGGGCCCCTGCTACAGGGTCAAATAAGGGTAGCCAAACTTAAAAGTGCTTTCAGCTTGCTTATTAACGAAAAATGCTGTTTATCTTCTAAACTATGTTAGTTGGCCTTTGTCGGTGGATACATCCAGCATCTGGCATCAGATGCGTCCTTAGTCTAGTTTTTCATTGACTATTGCAGGGATTTCTCTCTTATCTTGTATATATGTACTGGGCCGCTAGTAGGTTATCTTGTGTGAGTATCGGGCCTGGATCTTTTTAAATTATTGTATCCCCGGCGCGAAGCGGGGATACTATGGATTCATCATAGTCCGCGTCCGCAGAGATTTCTTGTTAGCGACCTACAGTCCACATTTCTTTCCAGATTTCTTTCATATTTGGCAGGTGGCTTGATATGGTGGAGGACTCGCCACCCTATCTTTTTGGTAGGCTTTATGTCTAAATTAGGCCTGTGGTAGACAAAAATGTCTAAAATGTGGAATATTGCTTGTTAGCGACCTACAGTCCACATTTCTTTCCACATTTCTTTCATATTTGGCAGGTGGCTTGGTATGCTAGAGGACTCGCCACCCTATCTTTTTGGTAGGGTTTATGTCTAAATTAGGCCTGTGGTAGACAAAAATGTCTAAAATGTGGAATATTGCTTGTTAGCGACCTACAGTCCACATTTCTTTCATATTTGGCAGGTGGCTTGGTATACTAGAGGACTCGCCACCCTATCTTTTTGGTAGGCTTTATGTCTAAATTAGGCCTGTGGTAGACAAAAATGTCTAAAATGTGGAATATTGCTTGTTAGCGACCTACAGTCCACATTTCTTTCCAGATTTCTTTCATATTTGGCAGGTGGCTTGGTATGCTAGAGGACTCGCCACGCTATCTTTTTGGTAGGCTTTATGTCTAAATTAGGCCTGTGGTAGACAAAAATGTCTAAAATGTGGAATATTGCTTGTTAGCGACCTACAGTCCAGATTTCTTTCATATTTGGCAGGTGGCTTGGTATGCTAGAGGACTCGCCACCCTATCTTTTTGGTAGGGTTTATGTCTAAATTAGGCCTGTGGTAGACAAAAATGTCTAAAATGTGGAATATTGCTTGTTAGCGACCTACAGTCCACATTTCTTTCATATTTGGCAGGTGGCTTATCGCTTAAAAGTATTGCAGATAGCCAATTTTTCTCAAATAACTCATTCATCTACTTTTGGGAGAGCTTTCACATGGTGAAGTTTCAGACCCGTAGATAATTACTCACGTACTCAAAATGAGTAAATACAAATTATCTCTTAAAAGTATTGCAGATAGCCAATTTTTCTCAAATAACTCATTCACCTACTTTTGGAAGAGCTTTCACATGGTGAAGTTTCAGACCCATAGCTAATTACTCGTCTACTCAAAATGAGTAAATGCGAATTATCTCTAAAAGTATTGCAGATAGCCAATTTTTCTCAAATAACTCATTCACCTACTTTTGGGAGAGCTTTCACATGGTGAAGTTTCAGACCCATAGCTAATTACTCACCTACTCAAAATTAGTAAATGCGAATTATCTCTAAAAGTATTGCAGATAGCCAATTTTTCTCAAATAACTCATTCACCTACTTTTGGGAGACCTTTCACTTGGTGAAGTTTCACACTCATAGCTAATTACTCACCTACTCAAAATGAGTAAATGCGAATTATCTCTAAAAGTATTTCTCCATGGTCTAAGAAAATAGTGTAGGGCTTTTCTCCACGGTTTGCAAAAATAGTGTAGGGCTTTTCTCCACGGGCGTCAAAAACTGTAGGGCTTTTTTCCTATAGGGCTTTTCTCCGTACCCCATAAAGACAAGGCCAAAAGTGGCATTTACACTAAAGACAAAGCCTATAGTGAGGACTAATTCTAAAAACAAACAAATGCCAACACCTCTTTGTGATTTATTTGAGTCTGATGGGAGGGGTGGAGTTTAAGGGATTTAGACAGGATGAAGTTGATCAGCTAGAGGCCCTGTTAAATTCTGGGGTGTTTGAGGAGTCAGATGATGAGGACTATGAAGAAATGAAACATGAGGATGTTAACATACAGTGGCTAAAAAACTAATTCAAACATGTCCTACTGACATTGTATTTGTAAAAATGTTACATTACAGTTACCTTTTAGAGTTTAAATAAAGGTGTTGAGTTTGTGTTTTGTTTGTAAAATTTTACCAAAAATAAGAACGGCTAGTTGGGGGGAACTCAAAAGTGATGTATGGAAAATAAGAACGTGCCCCTAGGGAGGGCCAAAATGCCTGCATGGAAAATAAGAACGTGCCCCTAGGGGGGGGCCTCAAATTCTTCGCACATTCCATGTTCTTATTTTCAGTGATTGACTGTATTGCATTTAGATTATATTGTTGAAATATGTTATTCAGCTACTTTCTCCATAGCTACCACATGGTGAGTAACTTAGGTGTCTATCCCGATAGCTAAGTGAGTAATGGCTACTTTCTGACTTTTCAGTACCTTCCATAATGAGTAAAATTACTTGTAACTAGAAAACTATTGCATTTAGAGAATTCTGTATAAATATGTTATTCAGCTACTTTTGGGTCAGCTATAACATAGTAAAATTGCAGACCTGTAGCTCATTGTATAGCTGAGTAATAACTACTTTGAGGTTATCACTGTAGAGTAAATTGCTTGTAACTTGAAAAGTATTACATTTAGAGTATTTTGTTTAAATGTGTTGTTCACCTACTTTTGTGATAGCTATAAAATAGTAAAATTGGAGACCTGTAGCTCCTTGCATAGTTGAGTAATAGCTACTTTCAGGTTCTCACTGTTAAGTAATCAGTTGTAACTTGAAAACTATTGCATTTAGAGTATTTTCTTTAAATATGTTATTCACCTACTTTTGGGTCAGCTATAATATAGTAAAGTTGCAGACCTGTAGCTTGCAGAGCAATAGCTACTTTGAGGTTTTCTCTGTTGAGTAAATCCGTTGTAACTTGAAAACCATTGCATTTAGAGAATTTTGTTTAAATGTCTTATTTATCTACTTTTGAATTAGCTAAAACATTGTAAAATTGCAGCCATGCAGCTCATAGCATAGCTGAGTAATAGCTATTCTTAGATTATCACTGTTGAGTAAATCAGTTGTAACTTGAAAACTATTGTATTTAATGTATTTTCGATAAATATGTTGTTCACCTACTTTTGGGTCAGCTATAACATAGTGAAATTGTAGACCTGTAGATCATAGCATAGCTGAGCAATACCTACTTTTATGTTTCACTGTTGAGCTAATCAGTTGTACCTTGAAAACTATGCATTTACAGTATTTTGTTTAAATGTGTTATTAACCTACTTTTGGGTCAGCTGTAAAATAGTAAAATTTCAGACCTGTAGCTCCTTGCATAGCTGAGTAATAGCTACTTTCAGGTTCTCACTGTTGAATAAATCAGTTGTAACTTGAAAACTATTGCATTTACAGTATTTATTCACTTACTTTTGTGTGAGCTATACCATATTAAAATTGCAGCCTTTTTACTGATTGTATAGCTGAGCATAAGCTATTATAAGATTGTCACCATTGAGGAAATCAGTTGTAACTAAAAAACTATTGCATTTGCAGTATTTTCTTTAAATATGTTTTAACCTACTTTTTACACCTAAAAGTTACTTTGCTACTTCTGAATACCATTTACAGGTCACAACTTTTGAGTCCTTTTCTTTTGTCACTTCTACACTGAAACTCAACTCAGCTGACACAGAGCCCGTTCACAGGCACTGATTGCTTGTTTTTGTTAATGTCTGATGAGGAATGTTGTACTTTCTTATGCACCATTTTGTATGATTTATGAGTTTAAAAAAATAACTTAAAGAGAGAATGTGAAACAATGTGAAATACATACACGGCAGCAGTGAATATAAAATACTTAATATGTAACTTGCGATTTCCCAGCTATTTCTGCATGGATTTTTATGACCTTTCTAATGATATATATTTGTAAGTTACATAGTTTCTGAAATATTAACTAAATACCAACACTTGTTGATGCTAATTATCCATGATAGGAGGCGCCATTGTATACACAAAAATATATAACCGGCTCTGTATATCACTCCATATTGGGTGTATACTTTGTGTGATGGTAAATTGTAAATTATATTTGTCCACATACATATTCAGATAATTCTGTGTTTCAGCTGACTGATGCAGAGTCTGCGGTCTCTCTGGGCCAGACATGTGGCATACATAAGATCATGGTGGAGCTTCCTGAAGACTGGACGGCCTTTCCAGGCTCTGTATCTTCAATCACCAAGCCTAAACTGACACAGGAGAAGTTTCTGTACCCAGGTAAAAATCTCTCCGAATTAATTAAATTCTTATCCTATCTTTACCAAATTTGGCATGCAGGTTTATTGGGTTAATAGCTTGTATGGGATTGCTTTTGGTGATGATAGCTCTATAGCTAACTGAGTAATAGCTACTTTGCTACTTTTGAGTAGCTCTTTGGTTTCCAGACATTTTAAGGAATGCTATTAAGCCTAGCTTTCTGAAATTTGGTATGGAGGTTCATTGGGTTAATAGCTTGTATGGGATTGCTTTTGGGGGGAATTGCTTCATAGATGAGTGAGTAATTAATTAAATAAATGAGTAATTAGCTATTTTGAATACTGAAAAAGGCAAATGTGCTCATATCTCCTAAACCGTGTGAGATAGAGCGATTTCGTCGAAATTTTCAACCCACAGGGTATCTAAGGAATGTACTCTTTGCAATTTTAAAAAAATTTTCCCCTCCCCAAAAATGGCGGCCATTTTGAATTTTCGAATTTTTGCCAAAAATGGCAAAACACAAATTTGCTTCTATCTCCTTAAGCGTGCGAGATAGAGCGATTTCGTCAAAATTTTCAACCCACAGGGTATCTGAGCATTGTATTCTTGGCAATTTTCAAAAAATTTTCCCCTCCCCAAAAATGGCGGCCATTTTGAATTTTTGCCAAAAATGGCAAAACACAAATTTGCTTCTACCTCCTTAACCGTGCGAGATAGAGCGATTTCGTCGCAATTTTCTACCCACAGGGTATCTAAGCAATGTACTCTTTGCAATTTTCAAAAAATTTTCCCCTCCCCAAAAATGGCGGCCATTTTGAATTTTCAAATTTTGGCCAAAATTAGAAAACCAGGAATTTGCTTCTATCTTCTTAACCGTGCGAGATAGAGTGATTTCGTCGAAATTTTCGACCCAACCAATGCTAAAAGGCATGAAGCTGAAATAATTTACATCTACACCAATAAATATTTAAGCATCATTGATATATTTTACAAATGAAACAGGGTCTTGTAAGACTACTGTACAATTTTGGCAAAAGGTTCATGGGGTGGACATTACACATGATAATGTGTGTTCTTCTATGCTATCCTGTTTCTATTCGATCTACTATCAACAAGGCGTCCTATTTCTAGTTGAACATATATTTACATTGTTTCATGTCTCAGCCATTTTAGAATTTGTAATATGAAGCAGTTTATTTTGTGAGCAATAATCAAGCAGTAAACAAAGCTTGAGGTAGTTCTTTGTATAAAAGGAATCTACCCCAGTCTGTTGACATTTTATTGTAATTTAGACATATTGCCTGATTATTACATAGTATCATTTTGGGTGTGAAAGATGCAAACACAAAGTTTAAACATGGGACACTACATTATTTCATTGTTTTGAGTGATTAATATTTGTCTTTATTCCTACTATTCATTTTATTACAGATGGCTTTAACGTGTCACTAGATTTCCACTAGACAGGCATTGTTAAACATTTTTGTTTTACATTTCACAGGCCCTGGCTCTTTCAGGAAGTCCAAGCCAAAGGTCTACCCTGGGGCGGTGTCAGTTATCCCACCCCTAGAGGCTGACCGAAAACCACGTAGTTTGGGACATTCCAAACCTATGGAGGAGAGTGAAATAAGGGCAGAGATGCTAGCAAAAAGGCCTCCTGCAAGCAGGCTGAAGCTTTGGGTGAAGGATGAAAACACAGAAGATGAGGAAGACTTTCCTTTCATGGGAAGAGAAAAGGCTTCTGATTCGGGTCATTCCAAAATGAAACAAGTTTCAGTTAAAAGTGAATCAGCGAATAACAAAGGCAACAGTGTTATTAACAATGAGATGACGTCAGTTATATCAGCCTGTGATCTACAATCTGAGGTGAAAAATAACAATACCAAAGGAGTTTCACCTGCATTACCTGAAATTGTTACAGAAAGTAAAGATGCAGCAGACATAAAGAGCAAAGATAACATCCCATCTGTACAATCAGTGGGAAATGTCACTACCATATTACACTCCAAACCTATGTTATCAGTGGGAGACACCATACTGGCCTGTACAGATATGCCAGTGTCGAGCATATCGAAAAGCACTGAGAATACCAAGGGAACTCAAGAAGTTTTTGATCCTATTATCCCTGGTAATGATTTGAAGAACAAACCAGTTGCTATCAAGGTTTCAGACACTTTGGACAGTACATTACCTTCAGACACAACATCTCAGGAATCTTTTCTTTTGAAAAAATCCAGTGTTCATAATGAGTATGGTGTTTTTGTTCTCCAGAAGGAAGAGACTAGTCCAGACAACATTGAAGATGACCAGGTCAATAATGGATCTAGTATACCTGTAACATTGATGAATGTAAGTGACAGCCAAGACATTTCTATTTCAACACCAATTGAGACATTAATTCCAAGTCATGACTCGGTGGATAATTTATGTGTTAAGGACAAAACAGTTGTAAGCTTACAAGAAAAAGTCCCTGCTACTAGTCAGTCTCATACCACGACAGTTCGTCAGGAAAACAGCAGTGAAGAGATGAAATATGAAGCATTTTTACAAGACAGTGGACCAGCTATCAAACAGGAGTGTGATCAAACTGCAGCCTGTTTGGATAGTGAAATGATGGAAATAGACACAGGTATAGTAGTTTCAGAAACAAGTGCCAGTGACAAATCAGTTCTGAGAATAAATTCACAAGATCATGCAATCTATACAGGTGTAAATACATTTATGGCAGAATCCCAGTCAGTGTCGGAGGCAGAAGACTCCAAACCTCAGCCTGTTCACTTACTGGAAGATCTTACACAAAATAACAGCAGCCTTTCAGCTCCCCAAACCACATTTTTTGAGTCATCAGCCCCTGCGAGTGCAGTAGCTTACCATGTCATTGGCCAGGATACAACTGCGATCACAAGCTCTGACTTGCAAGTTCAAGAGACCACACCAGTTTTAGAAGGTGTTCAGGTAATCCAGACAGGCGATGGGATCGTGCTGGTGAAAAATCCTGATGGAACATTTCAAATACACAGCCCTCTTGATCAGCCAATTCCTTTAGAAACTGTGCAAGCTCTACTTAATTTAACTCCATCTTGAATTTGTCAAAAGTTGAATCCTTTTACATTTTTCTGTACAGATTAGAAGATACCATAAACAGTAAAGTGCTTATATGAGCTGCTATCTATGTCTGATTTTGTTATCCTCTTTCTATCATTCCCCTTAGCAAAAATTAATGGGAAAAATATACGAGAGATGCAGTACCCCACAGCCCAGGTAAACAAGTTGTTACAAGAAGTATTCCATGTGCAAGCCATTTTTTCACTAAAAGTGTCCGGTTCACTATGGCAAAGCCAAACGAAGGTTATGCCATGATTTTGTTGCGTTAATACATTCTATCCAATAGACATTTGCTTTACCGGTCAGTGCGACCAGTCCCGCCAAACCACAGAAAAAGCCGTCCTGTATGTACTACCGGCAGGAACGGTCACAGAGTGTGCATTCGCTAGGTGTCACATCGTTCTTTCTTTTTCTCTAGACAATGTGACGTCATTGTGTCTTTTTTGTTTGGCGCATGGAGTGTGCAGACGTGTTTTTAACCCCGGCCCATAAAGGCTGGGGTTATAGTCGTCCCCTGCACCATCCAGGCAGCAGCGGGCATAAAGCTTGTGGGTATTCCACAGCCTAAACCCCTGCACAGATTTTCACCAAATTTTCAGGGTATGTCTACCTTAAGAAGATCTAGAGCTGATTAGGATTTCGGGTGTATCTGTTAACAACTGTTGCCATGGCAACACTTTTAAAATTTTCAGGTCTTAAAGTTTGTTGGTGTTCCATAGCCTAAACCCCTGCACGGATTTTCACCAAATTTTCAGGATATGTTTACCCCAAGAGGCTCTAGAGCTGATTAGGTTTTTGGGGGTATCTGGTAACAACTGTTGCCAAAAAAATGAAAAAAAAATCAGTAAAAAATACTTTAATTATTGCAAATCATGTACATCATAGGAAATCGTGTACATCATGCTGACTAAAAATATGTCTTGAATTGAAATAAAGTTTTTTTCACAGTAAGTAGAGTTGAATTTGATTATGTCCACCCCACTGGTGCTTCTATCTCCTTAACCGTGCGAGATAGAGCGATTTCGTCGAAATTTTCGACCCACAGGGTATCTAAGGAATGTAATCCTTGCAATTTAAAAAAAATTTTCCCCTCCCCAAAAATGGCGGCCATTTTGAATTTTCAAAATTTTGCCAAAAATGGCAAAACACAAATTTTCTTGTATCTCCTTAACCGTGCGAGATAGAGCGATTTCGTCGAAATTTTCGACCCACAGGGTATGTAAGGAATGTAATCTTTGCAATTTTCAAAAAATGTTCCCCTCCCCAAAAATGGCGGCCATTTTGAATTTTCGAATTTTCTGACAAAAATGGCAAAACACAAATTTGCTTCTATCTCCTTAACCGTGCGAGATACAGCGATTTCGCCAAAATTTTCGACCTACAGGGTATCTGAGAATTCTACTCTTGGCAATTTTTAAAAAATTTTCTCCTCCCCAAAAATGGCGGCCATTTTGAATTTTTGACAAAAATGGGAAAACATGATTTTATTGCATAAAAACGTACTTACATAATCCCAACAAATGCTTACGTGACCTACCGTTCGGTCAAGGACACAGACAATGTGTCTCGCCATGTTTTTTCTACTGAAAGTACACACGTAAACCCCAGGGGGCACCTGCTGGAGGTTATATCTCCACTGTAAGTTGCCATTCTAATTTTGACCGCCGTGAAGTGCACACACGTTCTTTTCAGCGACTCAGGATGTCCGAAAAACAAAGGAAATGTTCAGTTTGCTTGGGTGATATGCTTCCATGGGATAATCACCAAGCTTGTTTAAAATGCAGAAACGACAAGAAGGGGAAAGACAAGTGTGTTGTGAGTAAGGAATCTGATTGCTCTATTTGTGCTGGGGCCTTAAAAATTCCACACAAGAAAAAAGCTTCCAAGTCCAAAAGTTCTGAGAAGTTTGATGACTCTCTCTTGGATGAACCAACACCTTCAAAATCTTCACAGCCTTCTACTTCCAAACCTGATTCCTCGCTTCAAGACATGATTAAAGCTATAAATAGTCAGTTGGCTTCCTTGGCTTCCCAGTTTGAAGAGTTCAAACGCAGTGACAAACCTTCAGCCTCTAAGAACAGTCTTCCTCTCTCTCAGGAGCAGGGTATGAGTGCCCCTGTCTGCCAGACGAGAACTCAGCCATCAGAAGGGGAGTTATCTGATGAAGAGTCCTCTTTGCCTGCCAGCAAGCGACACAGATCTAAGTCTCCTCAAGGGGATGCAGACTCTCATTCACAGGAGTTAGATCCCTCCTATGTAGAGATGCTCAATGCCATCAGAGGTCTACTGGACCTGGAGGTACCATAAGTAGAGTGCCTTGTGGCTCCTTCAGCATTTTCCAAGAAACCCTCCAAGCAGGTGGTGAGAAAACAGAATTTGGCTTTACCCCTTGTTCAAGATATCCAGTCCATGTGGGACTACAGGTTTAGGAAGGCCTCTGGAACCACAGTCAAAGACAAGTCCAGCTCTGAATCATTGTCTCAAGGTCAGTTTTTGGCCTTTGAGAGGCCTGACATGATCTATTACACTACCTCTCCACAAAATACGCCTTTGAAAGCTCCTAAGTTACCTGACTCCTATTTCAACATAGCTAGAGTGAAATCTCTGTCCAATTCCATATCTGTTCCTTCAAAACAGCATATTGTTCAAGAGACAGTTTGCAGGGAAAATGTTCAAATCTTGGGCCATGTAGTTTGGTTTAAAATGGCTATAGAGGAGCTCAACAACAGAATCCAGGAGTTAGCTACTGAAATTAGAGGATCTGAAGATCTGGATACAGTCAAGGAATCAGCAGACTTCATGATAAAGTATTCACAGCTACAGGCTTCAGTTACCTCCTCCTTGGAAATAGCTCTGGATACGGTCCTGAAACAAAACATGACTCTGGCATGCAATATGCTCCTTGCAAGGAGAGACAGCTTATTGAAGGACTGCAGCTCAAAATTAGGTCCTAAGGACTTGGCAAACTTGCGTACAGACCATTTTGACCAGCAGGAGGTTTTCAACTCTGATATTTTATCCCAGGTTGAGAACAACATGATCAAAAGGTTATCTATTATGAAAGAATCTGATTCCAAGTCATACAGAGACTCTGTGAAGAACTTCGATATCGGGAGGTCTTCACATCCAAAGCCCTCTCAGGAAGGTAACAGGTTTCGTGACAAACGAACGCAGCCAAACACCTCTTATAACCACTTCTCTGCGCACGCATCGCGTTAGGCAGAGGCGGAAAGAGGAAGTAACTTTCCACGGACAAGATTGCAGGATTTTTGGCAGGTATGGGCAAAAAATCAAGCATATCCCAGAGTAGTAAGTTTACTACAACATGGTTATCGCCTAGACTTCAAAATTCTACCCAAATTATCAAAAATTCCGCTCATTTTGAGCAAATATCACAACAAAAACAAACATGGCACTCTCCACGAAGCAGTTCAGGCCATGCTTGCAAAAAAGGCGATAACTCATGTCAGGAAACCCTCTACTCTGGGATATTACAGCAGACTGTTTCTGGTACCCAAACCCATGAAAAGGTGGAGACCAGTGATAGATTTAAGTATATTGAACACCCATTTACATGTTCCAACTTTCAAAATGGAAACAGCCGAATCTATCAGGAAGTCGATTCGAAAAGGGGAGTGGGTCACCTCGGTAGACCTCACAGACGCTTATTTTCATGTTCCAATACATCCACAATCTCAAAAATATCTGAGATTTCAGACCAAAAAAGGGGTTTTCCAATTTCAGGCTCTCCCTTTTGGTGTCGCTACAGCTCCCCTAGAGTTTACTTGCATTGTGAAAGAGGTAAAACTCATAGCTCAAGCCAGGAACCTCAGAATCCATCAATATCTAGACGACTGGCTTCTTCGGTCACCAACAAAGGATCAATGTCTCAAAGATTCGGAAAATTTAGTGAAATTGGTCCAAGAACTAGGCTGGCTCATCAATTTCCAAAAATCGGAATTGGTTCCCACACAAAATCTAGATTTTCTGGGTTATCACTTCGATCTTCAGAGGGGTCTAGTCTTTCCAACCCAAAAGAAACTTTATCGGTTAAAAGTTCAGACTGTTTCCACCAGAAAGTCATTAGTCTTGACTCCAAGAAAGCTCATGTCACTCATAGGGACATTAGCTTCCTTAGAAAAAACAGTACCTCTGGGAAGGTTACACATGAGGCCTTTTCAGTGGTACCTAAGGTCACACTGGAAGTTTCCCCAGTCACTGGACAAAAGGATTCCAGTAACAGGGAATTTTCTCAGTCATCTAAGATGGTGGGAGGATCTACAAAATCTTATGGCAGGTGCTCCTATCCATCCTCATGTTCACAACACATTGGTGTTCACAGACGCCTCAAAAGAGGCTGGGGAGCTCACTTGAACGAAATAGTTCTCAGTGGCCTCTGGTCAAACCAGGAGGCTCAGCTTCATATCAACGTATTGGAGCTAAAAGCTGTTCTCCTGGCCCTAAAGGGGTTTCAGGAACACTTGCAAGGTCAAAACGTGCTCATCTGTTCAGACAACAGTACAGTAGTATCTTATCTGAACAAAGAAGGAGGCACCCATTCCATAGAAATGTGTGCTCTTATCTGGAGAATTCTGGCATTCACAAATTCCAGAAGGATCCAGATAAGAGCAAGACATGTACCTGGATCCCTAAATGTGATAGCAGACTCCCTATCAAGAAGGGACAAGGTCATACAAACAGAGTGGTCCCTTCACCAACAGATATTCAACCAAATTTGCAAAGTTTGGCACACACCAATGGTAGACCTGTTTGCAACTCATCTAAATTACAAACTTCCAAGTTATGTATCTCCTGTCCCAGACAAAAAGGCTTGGAAAATAGATGCATTGAATATCTGTTGGGAAGGCCTAGACGGCTATGTCTTCTGTCCAGTAGCCATCCTGCCACAAGTAATTCAAAAAATAATAACATACCCATGCAGGATGATAGTACTGGCTCCAGGGTGGCCAGGGATGCCATGGTTTTGGGATCTGGTGGATCTCTCGACCAGGGTACCCCTGCGGCTCCCTCACTGGAAGACACTTCTGAAACAACCACATTCCAACAGGTTCCACAACAACGTGGAGTATCTGAATCTACATGTGTGGCTTCTGGATTCCAGGAATCCAATTCTGGAAGATTCTCATCAGAGGTGGCAGAAAGAATTAAGGCACCTCAGAGGGAATCCTCAAGAAAAGTCTATCAATCAAGGTGGGCCATTTATGGGCAATGGTGCTCACAGAATAAGGTGGACATCACCTCAACAACTGTTCTCCTGGTAGCAGAATTTTTAAACTACCTGTTCACAGTCAAAAACCTCAAACCAGCTACAATTACTGGTTATAGAACAGCAATAGCTGATGCTTTGGGTTCTCAGGGTGAACTCATCTCAAAAAGTCTAGAACTGAATAGACTTATTGCCAGCTTCACCAGGGATAGAC
The DNA here is from genome assembly GCA_964017235.1 of Sabellastarte sp. h YS-2021. Classification (NCBI taxonomy): domain Eukaryota; kingdom Metazoa; phylum Annelida; class Polychaeta; order Sabellida; family Sabellidae; genus Sabellastarte; species Sabellastarte sp. h YS-2021. The sequence goes on from OZ024928.1 coordinate 149,599,214, forward strand.
CTAAACCAAATAGGTCCATACCTACATGGGACCTCTCCTGGGTCCTCTTAGGTTTGACAAAACCTCCTTTTTGAGCCTTTATCTGAGGCTCCTTTGAAGTGGCTAACTTACAAGACAGTTTTCCTGTTGGCTTTGGCCTCAGGTAAAAGAAGGAGTGAGATATATGCTTGGACTCACTCTTCTGTCTCTTCAAGGAGAAATTGGTCAGAGGTCACTGTTTCACTGTTTCTCCTTCTCCAGCATTCCTGGCCAAAAACCAGTTGACTTCGGATGGCCCTGATTCCATTAAACCAGTAGTTATACCAGCTCTTACTACCATGTTGGACAGTTCACTGGTGGAGGACAAGTCACTTTGTCCAGTTAGGGCCCTCAAAGTCTACTTAGACAAGACCAAATCAATGAGAAAGGGCAAGGCCCTTCTCTTTGTATCACTTAGGGAAGGTTATTCCAAGGATATCTCAAGAATAACCATTTCCCAGTGGATCAAACACACCATTCACACTTGCTATCAGTCTTCAGATATGACTGATCAACAGATCACTCAGGTCAGAGCTCATGATGTTAGAGCTATGGCTGCATCACTTGCGTTCAAAGGAGGTATCTCCTTAGAGCAGGTCTTGAGCTCATGTTATTGGAGATCCCACAATACCTTCACAAACTTTTACTTGAAAGATATTTGCTGGGAAAATGATGATATTATTAAGTTAGGTCCCATTGTGTCTGCACAGCATATAGTGAACAATTGAGACTTAATATTTATATCCCCAGACGAAAGTCGGGGATATATTGGATTCAGGTCCGTCGCGCCACCGCCGCCGAAGAAATTTCCTTGTGGACGCGATAACTCAAAAACAAATTAATATTTTTTTTTCAAACTTGGTACACATGTTAAGGGTGCCCAAAGGAAGATCCCTATTTTAAGGTGACCTTAAACTCACAGTAAAAAAGAACTTATGGCCACCTTAAGGTCAGAAATTGGACTTTTGGCCACTTAGAGCCCTGTAGGTCACAAACTATGATGCTCAGCTGGCTGAAATTTTACCTGACAACACATTAATATGTTCTTAGTACATGTGCCGAAAATCACGACTTTAAGTTGAGGAGAAAATTGTGTTTGAGGCCCATAAATACCCCCACTTAGGGATTTTTTGCTATACTTTTCACATGTTTTGCCCTATAATTTGGAAGTGGTAATTCTAATGAGTCTCAAACTGCGCTAGGTATAACTTTGATATGTAATCCTTGTCTGTAGAAAATTTTAGGGCTGTAGGTTTACCCAAAGGGGTCGACTTAAGGTCTCAAAAGTGCCCACAGAGACCCAATTTATGCACTTTTTGCCACTTTTAAGCACTGTAGCTTTCAAACTATGTCTCTCATCTAAGTTAAATATCATCTGGGAATATATCTATGTGTTTTCTTATATGTGCCCCAACATTTAGGCCTTTAATAGACAGTTAACCTGTGTATCAGGACCATAAACACCCACCCGAGTGACCCTTATAAGACATTTTTCACATCTTTTTCCCTGTATCTTGGAAATGGTAAGTCTGAGAAGTTTCAAACTGTATTAGATATATATTCTGTGTGTAATCTTAGTATGTAACAGATTTTAAGTCTGAAGCTTTAATTTTGAAGGTCAAATTGAGGTCTCTAAAAGGCTCCCAAAGACCCAATATTTGGACTTTTTGCTACTTTTAAGCCCTGTGACTGTCAAACTATGTGACTGATAGAGCTCAAATCCTATCTGGGAAGATATTAGTATGCTATTTATATATGTGCCAAAAATTAAGGCTTTAAGAAGACATTTAACCTGTGTATGAGGACCATAAATCCCCACCCGAGTGACCATTTTTAGACATTTTTCACATATTTTGCCCTGTAACTTGGAAATGGTAAGTCTAAGAAGTTTCAAACTGTATTAGATGCATATTCTATGTGTAATCGTAGTATGTGACAAATTTTAAGTCTGAAGCTTTAATTTGAAGGCCACATTTAGGTCTCTAGAAGGCCCCATAAAGACCCAGTATTTGGACTTTTTGCCAATTTTAAGGCCTGTGACTGTTAAACTATGTGACTGATAGAGCTGAAATCTCATCTGGGAATACATTATTATGTTCTTTTTACATGTGCCAAAAATCAAGGCTTCAAGTAGACATTTAACCTGTGTATGAGGACCTTAAACACCCACCTGAGTGACCCTTTTAAGACATTTTTCACATATTTTGCTCTGTAACTTGGAAATGGTAAGTCTGAGAAGTGTCAAACTTTATTAGATACATATTCTATGTGTAATCTTAGTATGTAACAAATTTTAAGTCTGAAGCTTTAATTTGAAAGCCACATCGAGATCTCTAAAAGGCCCACAGAGACCCAATATTTGGACTTTTTGCCACCTTTAAGCCCTGTGACTGTTAAACTATGTGATTGATGGAGCTGAAATCCCATCTGGGAATGCATTATTATGTCCTTTTTACATATGCCGAAAATCAAGGTTTTTAGTAGACATTTAACCTGTGTATGAGGGCCATAGACACTCGCCCAAGTGCCTTTTTGGACATTTTTTCCGTATTTTGCCCTGTTATTTGGAAATGCTTAGTGTGACAAGTCTTAAACTGTATTATATATAATTTTTGTTTGTTATGTATGTCCCCCAAAAAGTTTCAGATCTGTAGTTTAATTGCTAAGGTCTCTTTAACAATTGTAAAATGCCCACTGAAACCCAATTTATGGACATTATGCCACTTTAAAGCCCAGTAATTGTCAAACTATGTGGGTTATAGAGCTGAAATCTTTCAATTTTTAAAAGGAAATGCCTGTCTATTTAAATTTTGAATATTAATAATGTTATGGCTATCTTAGTCTTTTAAGAACTTATTTTTGTGTTATACCTCTGCTTGCTGAGTTTTTAACTTTTTAAAATGAAACTGGTTAAACGCCGGTTAAACATATTCAAGTAGACAAAATGGACACTTTAAGTGAGCTTTAAGTCCCAATATTAATGAAATTATATCCGTATGTAGTAAAACTAGGGGATTTTTAACCCTCAACTAGCCCAGTTTTATTCAACTTGCCTCAGTTAATTTTGACACAGCTCCTACAGTTATGAACTCATTTCAGTTGATAATCACATACTTAAAATTCTCAATTCTTTTTGCATTTGAGTACCCCTTTTATATAGATTGTTTGTTTACCATTTATGCTGTAGCACTCCATCTCTTTGTAGTCCCAACCCACATCCCCCACCCGGATTCCCCCCACCCACCTCTGGGACCTCCAGCTATATTGAGTGACAATAAATAAACAAAGGTATTTAATGATATCAGATGAGAAACAAAGAACTCAATGGGGTTGCAGATCTTGTGTAATAGTGAGAGAGGTGTGGAGAAGGGGAGAGGGGTGGGGGTGGGAGGTGGTGGGCTTCATTACATATAACACAAAGGGGAGTCAGAACTGAGATTGTGTCCCATATTTAGGTTGCATATATATGGACCACATATATAGGTATAGAGGAAATGAATAACTGAAAACAATTTGCAAATTCTAAAAATAATATAATAAAATAATAATATAAATAATTTTTTTTTAAATAATATTTTCTTTGTGAACAAATATAGAAACAGATATGCGCTTTTGGGATTATGAATTTTAGAATGGACATTGAATCATCAATCATTTAAATACTTTGAAGGAAGATTGAAAAGTATGATGAGTTGAGTTAAAAATAATATTTTATTTGTCAACAAATATAGAAACAGATATGCTCTTTTGGGATTATTATTTTAGAATGGACATTCAATCATCAATCATTTAAATACTTTGAAAATAGGTTTAGAGTTATCATTGCAGGAAGATTGAAAATATAATTTGAGTTATGTATTCGGCGTCTGGGGATACACCATCTTCCTTGGGAAGATATAAACAGAGTAGATTGATGTGCTGAAGTTCATATAATAATGGGTAATTATGTTTTAAAAAATTCCCGATCAAAACCTGTGACGTGAGTGATGACCTGTCTGGGGATATGTTGGCGCCGAGTTGGCCCAATCTAGTTTAATCAGTCTTTATTTTTTCGGGATGTATGGAATTGGACTGGTATGTAGTAGGACTTTGATTTTTGAACACGACTATGGATAAGATTTCATGTTATGACTGCTTGGCTTGAGGGACAGCTGCACTCTGACTGCTGGAGTTTTATTCAACTGGGCACAGCTGACCTTTGACCCCTGCACATCTGTATAGATACAGTGACGGGATTCCTAAATATCATACTGTGTATAGTACAACATGCTGCCTTCATAAGTGGGTGAGTACTTTGCAGTCACTTTATTACAACTACTTTTTCACTTTCACTTTGTCAGTACTTGTAATAACAATAATATAATTACAGTTTAACTATATGTACTATGTTACAGTTGTTTGTAGTATAACATATGGTGTCTATGCATTTTTTGTATCTGTATAACCTCAAGAACTCTCCTATAGCACTTGACAGTCCTCAGAAGTCTACCCACCATGGACCTCAGGGGTGTATTCAAGCATTTGTTGGGATTATGTAAGTACGTTTTTATTTTCGACCCACAGGGTGTCTAAGAAATGTACTCTTTGCAATTTTAAAAAAATTTTCCCCTCCCCACATATGGCGGCCATTTTGAATTTTCCATTTTTTGGCCCAAAATGGAAAAACACAAATTTGCCTTAACCGTGCAAAATACAGTTCTTTCGTTGAAATTTTCGACCCATAGGGTATCTAAGAAATGTACTCTTGGCAATTTTCAAAAAAATTTCCTTTTCCCAAAAAAGGCGGCCATTTTGAATTTTCAAATTTTTGCCAAAATTAGAAAAACAGGAATTTGCTTCTATCTTCTTAACCGTGCAAGATAGAGTGATTTCGTCAAAATTTTCGACCCAACCAATGCAAAAAGGCATGAAGCTGAAATAATTTACATCTACACTAATAAATATTTAAGCATCATTGATATATTTTACAAATGAAACAGGGTCTTGTAAGACTACTGTACAATTTTGGCAAAAGGTTCATGGGGTGGACATTACACATGATAATGTGTGTTCTTCTATGTTATCCTGTTTCTATTAGCACCTACTATCAACAGGGTGTCCTATTTCTAGTTTAGTATTGCAAATTCATTTTGAAGATAGACTAATAGTACTTTTTTTCTCCTATTTAAGTCAATTTGCTCAACTGTAAGGTTAATTTTGGTCATTTGACTCATCGCATTTAGTAAATGTCTCACCAAAATTTAGTAAAGGAGTCATTTGACTCAAGTAGCTCCAACTCTAGAATGAACACTGGTCTTCATTATAAATATCTTGCATAGATGTACTACACCACCAATAGATTCCCTTGTGGGAGTATCAGGCCTGCATCATTCTTAATTACTTTTTTCTGAATTTTTCATGCACGAAAATTCATGTATTCATGCACTAAATCTGAAAACCTAAACATTCTACTGCAGTAAATAGTCTTTCTCGCCTGCTTTTTATTTCAGTGAGGGGAGTGACAAAGAGGCAGTCTTTTTCTGCTCAGATCTGCCCCCTCCCCACTCCCCTCACTCAAATAGAAATGCATGTGAGAAAAGATTGGCCTCTATGTATGGGGGATGGGGGGGGAAGTAAAATGGGGAAGTGAGATTTTGTGTGTGTGTTGTCTCACTTCCCCCCCCATTCAAACAAAGAGGAGAATATGTGTACAATGTCATAAGGTCTCTAATATTTCGGGGTTTTTTATTACATTACATTAATTTACAACATTTACATCAACTTTTGCTTAGTATAATGACCAAATTAATCTGTAACTTGTTTTTTCCTTGTAAGCAATAACTCTGAAGCAAAATCATTAACTTTTGAACAAAAAGTCTTAAGCACTTTGGTTCACTGGATTTTATTAGTGTTTTTGTCCTACCCCTCAAAAAAGTCACTGGCCAAACGTCCACCGGCCAGTTGTCCACCGGCCAATTGTCCCGGATTCTCTGAGAACATTCCCAAAGAATGTAGGACATACATTCTTTCGAGAAGTAAATTTCACATCTACAACTTCTCTTCTGCCAAGCTGTGGTTGTTTTTTAATTTGTTAAATATAGTAACATACACAATGCAGTAAAGTTCACATTTTCTATTCCTTATGATGCATATGTTGACATCTTTTATGGATTACTTTGCACTTTTTCATCAGGGCCACTTCGTTTTTGTCAACAAAAACCTTTTTCTAGTTGTGTCCATGTTTTGGAAACAAAATGGCCACCATATCACATGTTTAATGCCAAATAGGAGGGTCATCATATTAAGAAGGCCTTATATAAGTGAATATTTACTATCATGCCATCCCCTGGACAGAAGACAGGAACGTGTGGCCACATGGCTTTATTTGACTCTCACTCAAAATGTGCGCATTGTCATGACAAAGGCATTGGCAAGGACCCTTTTGTTGAAAAGAAGCCTTATGAATTTGTGAAAGTTTCCCTGAAGATCAGAAGAAACAGCTGGCCACTCCTACTTACAGGGCACGTAAGGAGCTCCAGAAGAAAACAAGCCCCCCCCCCCCCCCCCCTGGATTGTTGGTCCTGCTGACGTTACTGTGTTGGGGCAGGTTGAGGGCAAGGGTGACACTAGTGATAGAGGCGAAACCCCTTGTAAGAAGCTTAAGAAGTCCTCTCACAAGTCCCCTTCTAAGAATAAAGCCGACAAAACCCCAGATTTCCAGACTGAACTTAAATCTTTGGATGACAAGTGGTCAGAGCATTTTGCCTGCTTAGAAGCTATGTTCCTGGCCAGAAGCTTTCAAGTACCGGTGGAACTAGTCCAGAAGTCAGATGTGTTAGCCAGATGTGTTGAGGCTCTCTTCACTTCATCTGTGACACCCCCACCGGCCAGAAATCTTCCCTGCCTGCTGACGTTGACAGACCCGAGGTTCAGCCCCCATGTCCCACTGCTCAGCCTGCTACATTCATCAAGAAGAGTGGCACGTCTCTTTCTGGTTCTGTAGCCCCTGCTGAGGAACTGGCAGCTGAGTCAGAACAGTTCGGTGACCGGGCTTTAAGCTATGCTGATGAAGGTGAGGTCTCTGACCTGGAATCTATCGGTCCAGATCGAGAAGTACTTTTAGATGTGGACCAGCAACTCACTGCTGAGCAAACTTGCAGGGAAACAATACTTGGTGTGAGGTCTTTTATAGCTTGGAATGACATTCTGGAGTTTGACTCCTCTTCATCCTCCCAAAATGACAATCACTTCACCGGTTCAAGAATTTCTCACACTTTGAAAGTGTCTGTAAAGGTCCCTGTTGATGACTGGTTATGCAGGAAATATGAGAAACTGAATAAAACTGTTCAGGAAGGTTACCCATCCCGCACTTCAGAGACTACAGGGACCAGTTTGTCAAGCCACCAAAGACACTCAAATGATATGGGATGCATTGTGATAAGGACTTCTCACGTTCCAAGGTGTATACCTTGACTAGTGAATCGGCGAGCTTAAACAGGCGAGGAAGTGGGAATGAGCTGCTCATGACCAGACCTACATGTGGTAACCAGGCTGCAGCTTTTTGCCGGTGCCTCACCAAGGTACAAGAGAACATGGCTTCACAGTTAAAGGTTATACAGAGTGTCACTTCCAAAGGCAAGTCTTCAAGCAAGCTACACCAAGTAGCAGATGAATTGGACTATGCTGTGACCTTTAACCGCAGCATCACACAAGCAATGGCCCTGCCATACAGGATCTCTCTGATGGTGTTTTTATCAACGTGGCTAACCTCACACTGGCACACAGGAACAGTTACCTGGAGCACATTAAAGCAGGCATTAAGCAAGATACGTTAACGTCACTCAGAACTGCCCCACTCCATGTGAGTGCATTATTCCCTGACCACATCTATTTTAAAGCAGAGGTGGAGATACATCACCATGAAGACAAACATACTTCTCAGAGACAGCCTCAACGCTTCTACCCGTACTCTCGGCCTTCCAGGCAACAACAGGACACTGACCAAAAGTCCGGACCACCAGCTTTGGAAGTAGATCAGAAGGCGTGGACAGAGATACAACAGGGGCAAGGCCTCCTCTTTCTCTCAGTGACAGGCAAAGTTACAGAAGCAGTATAAATGTCAATTACTGTGTGAATTGTGTAGCCGGCAATATATAGTGAGTGTTTGTATGACCGCCAAAGGGACTTGTACTGCAACCAGTGTAACCAGAAACAACAGCTATGATTTTGTGTCAGGAAGACAGGAACCGACCGGAAACCAGACTGTTTTATAACCAGCAAGGACACTGTAAGAATTTTGACTGTAAATTCTTGTTCTGTTGTAAATCCTGCTCATTTTGCAACCTGGTCGCCACATAAGCGTAATTCCCAATTATTGTTATCTGTGTCCAGAAATAGAGCATGTGAAAGATGTTTCCTGTGTAGATCAGTCAAGTTCTGTAAAAAAATGTCACAAATGTCCCAACTGTTGTTCCAAATCTACCTGGGGGGCCAGATTACACCAGTTTTGGAAGAAATAGGTAGCCCTAGGCATTAACCCCAAAGTGTTAACAGCCCTCAGAGAAGGCTACACTCTCCCCATCCGTTTCCGGCCAAACTTGACCAGGCCACCCACAGTAACAAGCTGCTATGTAAATCCCCACAGGAACCTCTAGCTGTTGGAGGCATTGCATTAGCTGTTGGACAAAAATTCAGTAGAATTTATTTATTTGGGGTTTTACGTCGCTTTCAACACTGTACAGGTCATATCACGATGGGTAGTTGGAAGGGCAGAGGAAACCAGTACATATAGTTCGCTAGGGTTGTGTACTGTAAACTGCCGACCAACGGCAAGCAACTACCAGCTTTCCCACTTAAGGCCGTCATGGGGAATTGGTCAAAGATCAATGATCCCTGGGCTTTTACAAATGGTTATTTTTGGTCCCCAAACCCAACAACCGGTGGAGACCTATCTTGGACCTCAGTGCACTGAACAGATTTTTAAAGACAGACTCATTCAAAATGGAGACGCCAGACACAATAAGGAACTCCCTACAAGCAGGGGAATGGGTTACCTCCAAAGATTTCAAAGACGCATACTTCCACATACCAATAAGCAGCCAGTCCAGGAAGTACATGCGTTTTCTCATCCAAAACAAAACTTACCAATTCAAAGCACTACCTAGACGACTGGTTTGTGAGAGCCAGCTCCCACCAAACTTGTCTTCAACACACAGACCCTAGTAACTCTTTTCATTGCGTTAATACATCTTACCTACCAGACGATAGCTTTATGCCGGCGCCAGCCGGTCCCGCCAAACGAAAGAAAAAGACGTCCTGGGTTTCACCCCCGGCAGGACCGGTACACTACACTCCACTCGCCAGGTGGCCTAGTTCCTGCCTCACTCGCCAGAGGGACGTGACGTCATAGCATCTTTTTCGTTTGGCGCGATTTGAAAAGTTTGAATTTTCTGTAAACATTTTGTATTTGTGGATATTTCTTCTCATTTTATTTGTGTGTGCCTGAAGTTTTGTCATCAGATAATTACATCATCATGGCATCTCCAGGACAAAGGAAAGGTGCCTGCGGGCATATTATGGCGTCTTTTGACCGCCATTCACGTTGTGCTAGATGCAGGGACAAAAGTTTAGGGGAGGACCCTTGTGTGTTGAAACTACCCTGTGAGTATTGCGAAGTTCTAACCCCAGAACAGGTTATCCAGTTGGCTACACCAACTTATAAACTACGTAAGGAAAAATCAAAGGGAAAAGACACTCTCATTGATCCTTCTTCTGTTACTGTGGTGGCGCAAGTTGAATCGCAGGATTCTGAACCTTCTGTTCCTCCCCTCAATACTTCTGTAGACCTTACTCTTCCTCAACCTAACTTCCGTAAGGAACTTCAGGAAATGGATGAGAAATGGGCTGTACGCATGGCTCGTTTAGAAGCACTTTTAACCATTGGACCACGTCCTTCTTCTCAGCCATCTTTCTCACCGGTGAAGGCACCGGTCGCTCACAAACCTCCAGCCGGAGTATTGTCTTCTAACCCTTTCCTACCACCATCTGTTCCTTCCGGCCAGGCCGGTTCGGCCTTTGGTCCGGATAGAACGCATACTGTAACGGCTACTACTTCTTCACCTGTGGACATGGTATCTCCACTGGAGAATTTGTATCAGGACCCGGAACCGGTTTTTGCCGAACCTGCTTCTTCCGGCCCGGTGTCCTCATTTGAACAGTGTACTGAAACTCTTCCGCGGGAATTTACCCAACCGGAACCAGCAGAAGAAGGGGAATTGTCAGAACTGGAAGATCATCCGGACGTTGTTGACACTGAGACGGACCGGGCGATAAGTGAAGATCAAAACTATCGTGAAACTGTAAGAGGAGTCAGAGCTTTCATGGGTTGGTCTCACATCCCAGATCTGGAATACTCGCCTGCTACTCGTGCTGATAATCCCTGGGTTGGACACAGATCTCAGCCGGTAGGAAAAGTCTCTGTCCTTCTTCCACCAGAAGACTGGTTGTGCAAGAAATTAGAGAACCTTAATCTTGTACTCATAGAGGGATACCCGTCCAAATCTTCAGAGCCTGGAGGGTTGCATATGGACCAATATCTCCGCCCCCCCAAATCTCAAAGTAGATGGTATGGGATTCACCCGGCCGAACCTAAAGACTTTACCAGACCGGGAAAGTATGTTACTACATGGCCCAATGATGCCGCAAAGCTGAACAATGCCTTTACAAGAATTTCCAAATCTTCTTCTAGTTCAGCTCAACCTCCTTCACGCCCCATTGCCCAGGATACCCTCAGGAAGTGGGAGAAGGCGGCTAAGGAAACGAGTTATATATGCAACCAGTCCGCTGGATTCAACCGTTGCATTACCAAAATACAGGACAGTGTCCAAGAGCAACTTAAGATTTTACAAACAGAATTAGGAAAGGGTAAATCTTCTAGCAAGGCTCAGTCAGCATTGGACGAGTTGCATTACCTAACCTCATTCAATCAAAATGTGAGTTTTGCGGTAGGAAAATCTCTTCAACATCTCTCGGACTTCACCTTTGTCCAGATGGCCAATTTGACCTTAGTCCGCAGAGACTCATATTTGGAACATTTAAAAACAGGAGTGAAACCAGACACGTTTTCCGCCTTGAGAAATTGCCCTCTGAACACTCATGCTTTGTTTCCAGATGCGGTCATCCGCAAAGCGGAAGATGAGATTCAACAATTTGAAACCATAAAGCGTACCAACCAGCCCGGTCCGGGCCGCGGTGGGTTCGCCGGTAACCATAAAAAGCAGAACAGATTCCAACCCTACCCCACTAACTGGAAGCAAGGACAGGAATCTACTCAGACCGGTGCTTCCGCAGGGAAAGACATACCCGCATGGAAGTCCTTTGGGGGACGTGGCAGGTCTAGAGGCAGAGGAAGGGGAGGTCAGCCCGGTCGCGGCACCCGCCCTCCTAAGGATCAAGGGCAGTATAAATGACAATTATTGTGTTCAAAACCCGGTGCCGGTGGCCCGGTCAAAGATAAATGTCATAAATGTAAGAGAACAAAACTTTTCTGTGTCTGTTCAACAACCTGTGTTTTGTCCTGTTGCCAGTCCTGTACTTTTTGTTGTAAAAAGAGGGCAGTCACAAAAGAAAGACACAAGTCCCTCATTAAGAGTGAGGCAAGAAATAAAATTTGTCAAAGATGCTTTTTCTGTAGATCATTGCGTTTTTGCCCCCATTGCTCAAAATGTCCTCAATGTTGTCAATGCTCATCTGATAGGGGGACGTCTCCAAAAATTTTGGCAGAAGTGGTCCCTCCTAGGTTCAAATCCGAGAGTAGTGTCCATTTTGAAGGACGGCTACATTCTCCCGTTCAAAGTCAGACCCCCACTAGTAAGGGACCCCCTAATAGTCAGTGGTTATGCAAACCCCCTCAGGAACCTCTACCTGAAGGAGGCTTTGCAAGCCTTACTACAAAAGGAGGCAGTAGAGATGGTAAGGGTTCGGACATCTCTAGCCTTCTTCAACCGACTGTTCATAGTCCCAAAACCAAACCAAAGGTGGCGACCAGTCTTGGACCTCAGTGCTCTAAACAAATTTTTGAGCGTAAAAACATTCAAGATGGAAACCCCGGAAACAATTCGGATCTCACTGCAACAAGGAGAATGGGTGACATCGCTGGATTTCAGCGACGCCTATTTCCACATTCCAGTCCATGTGAAGTCCAGGAAATATCTCAGGTTCCATTTCCAAGGTCAGTCCTATCAATTCCGGGCTCTTCCCTTTGGCCTCTCCACAGCTCCCATGGAGTTCACTTGTGTGGTCAAAGAGGTGAAGCTAATGGCTCAATCCCGGGGTATAAGGATCCACCAGTACCTAGACGACTGGTTGATTCGAGCCCCTACCAGAGAATCTTGCCACCAGGGAACCCAGTCCCTCCTAGCCCTTTGCCAGGAGTTGGGCTGGGTGGTAAACATGCAAAAATCAGAACTGGAACCCCAACAAGTCTTCGAATTTGTAGGCTACCAGTACGATCTACTCAACGGATTGGTCAGACCTACTCAAAACCGTTGGGAAGCCCTTCAGCAAAAAATAACAGGGTTATTACAGAGCAGATCCTGCCGAGTGAGAACCTTCATGTCTCTTATAGGTCTACTCACTGCGACAGAGAAACAGGTGCCCCTAGGCAGACTGCACATGAGACCTATTCAGTGGCACCTCAAGAAACACTGGAGAGTCCCGGAATCTCTGGAAAAGGAGATTCCAATTCCGAGGTCTCTCCATCAGCACCTGCAGTGGTGGACCCAAGAGGAAAATGTCCTAAAGGGTCAACCCTTACACCCCCTACGACACGCAGTGCAAATCTTTACAGACGCCTCAAAAGAAGGCTGGGGTGCTCACTTAGGCGACTTCACAGCAAGCGGTACTTGGTCAGTGCCCGAAAGCAAGTTGCACATAAACTTCTTAGAGCTAAAAGCCGTGTTGTTAGCACTAAAAAGATTCCAACAATTAGTGCAAGGACAGGTCGTCCTGATTGCCACAGACAACACTACAGTTGTGGCATACATCAACAAGGAGGGAGGTATGAGGTCAGGTTCACTCTGTGCCCTTCTTTGGCGGCTCCTATGTTGGTGCAATCTCAGACAAATAGTACTGAAGGCCAGACACATTCCGGGCCGTCTGAATGTAATTGCAGACAAGTTGTCTCGCCAGGGACAGGTCATTCAGACGGAGTGGTCCCTCCATCAGGAGATCTTCGACATCCTTTGTCGAACTTGGCATTGTCCCCAAGTGGACATGTTTGCAACAAGGTACAACTGCAAGCTAGTCCAATTTGTGTCCCCAATTCCAGACCCAAAGGCCTGTTCAGTGGACGCTCTGACAATGTCCTGGGAAGGCCTGGACATGTACCTTTTCCCTCCAGTGTCTCTGATGGGGAAGGTGGTCAGCAAGCTGTCAGATCACTGGTATCGCAGAGCAATTCTGATTGCTCCAGGATGGCCCAACATGCCTTGGTTTTGGGACCTAGTGGAGCTGTCAGCGATGGTTCCTCTTTGTCTCCCGCACCATCCAGATCTAGTGACCCAACCTTTCAACGGGGCACGTCACAGGGATCTGGCAAGCCTAAATCTCCATGCCTGGCTCCTAGAGCCCAGACAATCAGGGAGCAAGGGTTCTCTAGCCCAGTGGCGTCAAGAATTGAGGCGCCTCAAAGACGTTCAACCAGAGCAGTCTACGAAGCGAAGTGGGCCCTTTTTGTTAGATGGTGCGAAACAAGTCAGGTGGACTTCAGGAATCCATCTATCAAACAAATAGCAGATTTCCTCCTGCATCTTTTCCAGGAGAAGAATCTCCAGCCCAGCACTATTGATGGTTACAGGTCAGCCATTGCAGACAAACTGGGAAATACCTCGGTTAATGTCGGCAAGGATGAAAATTTGACTAGACTGTTAGACAGTTTTCACAGAGATAGACCCAAAGGGCGCCGGGGGGTTCCTGCTTGGAACCTCTCCCTGGTTTTACACCAGCTTACAAAAGCGCCTTTTGAACCACTCAGAAAGGCTTCTCTGAAGCACCTTACTTTCAAAACTGTTTTTCTCCTAGCCCTGGCTTCGGGAAAACGCAGGAGTGAGATTCACGCTTGGTTAAACAAAAATATCAGACACCAAGCTGATTGGTCCAAAGTTTCCCTCTACCCTTCACCAAGCTTCTTGGCGAAAAATCACTTGGCAAAAGAGGGACCAGAGTGCGTGGCCCCTGTGGTCATCCCGGCCTTAGCCCCCACTCTGGATAAGTCTTTAAAGGAAGACAGATCCCTTTGCCCCGTTCGGGCTCTTCGCTACTACCTGGACAAAACGCAGGACCTAAGAACGGAAAAGGAGTTAGTTTTTGTTTCATTCAAACAAGGTTTTAACAAGGACATCTCTCCTGCCACTATCTCGTCCTGGATCAAACAAACAGTACTGTTGTGTTATGATCTCTCTGACCAAGATTCCTTGACCTTACATCAGGTTAAGGCCCATGATGTTAGGGCCTTTGCGGCCTCCAAAGCCTTTCAAGGTGGCATATCTCTGGACCAGATTCTAGCAGCATGCCACTGGAAGTCCCACAACACCTTTACACAGTTTTACCTTAAGGATGTTGCCTGGGCAGATAAGGAGCTTTTTCACTTGGGTCCTGTGGTGGCTGCTCAGCAGATCCACCACTAGTCACCTAAGCTTCTTTGTATATAATTATATATAGTGTACATACTAGTAGTTTTAGGTGTAGGCTCACTTTTAACCTAGGCCTTGGCTTCTCAAAGTCTTTTACTTCAGAAGAATCCTCTGGGTATAGGACTTCCCCTACTCTTTCAGGTTATCCGTGGGAATCATTGACTTGAACTCTTACTCTCTTCCTCCCCTCAGAGCAGTCAAAAAGGGGGGGGGGGCAGGTGGGTCTAGTTACCCTCGAGACTAACATGTCTCCTCAAAGGACTAGAACCTCACTCCTAGGTATAATATAAGAGTTCTCTCCAATCCTCAGAAGGCTGCCCTCCTTCCACTGGGTAGTTATTCTAGCTATCGTCTGGTAGGTAAGATGTATTAACGCAATGAAATTGCAAATTTTAATTAGTAAATTAAATTTTTATTAGTTAATACCTTACCTACCAGACGGGAAATTCCCACCCAGCCTTCCCCGCTTTCAGCCTTGCAATTCAACCTTAGGGACGAAAAAGATGCTATGACGTCACGTCCCTCTGGCGAGTGAGGCAGGAACTAGGCCACCTGGCGAGTGGAGTGTAGTGTACCGGTCCTGCCGGGGGTGAAACCCAGGACGTCTTTTTCTTTCGTTTGGCGGGACCGGCTGGCGCCGGCATAAAGCTATCGTCTGGTAGGTAAGGTATTAACTAATAAAAATTTAATTTACTAATTAAAATTTGCAATTTTCAGGAATTGGGTTGGCTAGTGAAAAAAGACAAATCAGACCTGGAGCCCAAATAGGTTTTAAGTTTCGTAGGTTACCAGTTCGACATGAAGGAGGGCAGGGTCAGACCCACCCAGAGCATTGGTAGACCCTAAAAACAAAAATGAGAGATCTCATGTCCAGTATGCCTGGTCCGGAATCTCATGTCCCTAATAGGCTTACTGACTGCAATAGAGAAGGCAAGTATACATAGGCCGGTTACACATGAGACCCACACAGTGGCATCTCAAAAACAACTGGAGGGTTCCAGAGACACTGGAAAAAAGTTATCCCCATTCCAGAGTTACTCCAACCACATTTGCAATGGTGGCTGGAGGAAGACAACATACTCATAGGTCAACCATTACATCTACTAAAACATGCTCTGCAGACGCATTGAAAAAAGAGCGGGGCGCTCACTTAAATGAGCACACTGCAAGGGGAGACTGGTCCCTTCCAGAAAGCAAGCTACACATAAATTATCTAGAACTAAAGGCGGTCTTTCTGGCCCCAAAAGATTTCCAAGACCTGTTCAAACCATATAGTCCTCATAGCTACAGACAACACAACAGTGGTTGCTTGCATAAACAAGGAAGGAGGGATGAAGTGAGGCCCCTTCTGTGCCCTCTTGTGGAGAATACTGACTTGGTGTACCAGGAAACAGGTTACTTTCAAGGCCCGACACATCCCCGGCTGGCTGAACGTGATAGCAGACAAGCTATCTAGGCTGGGCCAAACCATCCAAACAGAATGGTCTCTCCACCCAGAGATCTTCAAAGAGATATGCAGCCAATGGCACCAGCCCCAAGTGGACCTGTTTGCCACCAGGTTCAACAACAAGCTTCCACAGTTCGTCTCCAGTTCTGGACCGCCAGGCATGGGCAGTGGATGCCCTCAGCCTGTCATGGGAGGATCTGGATCCCTAAACCTTCCCACCAGCAGCCATCTTGGGCCTGAATATCCTGCAGTGAGACCCCAGGAAGCCCCAGCCCGCCTGAAAGGTAAGGGGCTTTTGTAGACCCATCACAGCAGAAATGTCCTTCAGGTGCTTCCTGGCCCTAGAATCCGTCAAAGTAAACAAGGCACCGGCTCTGAAAACCTGAAACAAAGGTGAGTCACAGGAAGCAGGCAAAGCATTTGACATGGTCAACAAAGCGTCAACTGAACACGAAGGTGAATGTGGCAGCACAGGAAGTGAAACAGTAGCCATCTTGCATCTGTTTTGTAAAGTCTTAGACCACTTAATAACTATGACTGGTTTTGACTGACCAAAAATGATATCACCTCTACACAGATGCCTAGAATTATAAGAAATTAGATAATCTAAGAAATGCAAAAAAAAAACAGTTCCAAAGCTCTAAAGACTAGTGGGAACTGAAACTGCAAGCAAGCATTCTCAATTTGCTCCAATATATCTGCATCCAGTGATAACACAATAGTTGGCTTGAGAGGTCTATTGATTTGCAAGGCTTTAATAAACAAAGGGATTCTCTGATCTCTGAAATGTTGACTCTGAATGATGTAGCAGGCCAACAGGAGCTAAGGCCCAGGGGTCCTTCAGCTATACTCCCCTCAGTCCTCAACTTAAGATTCTTGTTTAATTTAGAGGACTCACAGGCTGCTAATTAAACCCCCTGGTCCCAATCTTAAGTAGTACTAATTGGGACAACAGTGTTTTTTCAGGACAAATTACAAGATTTCAAATCTGCATCTCCCCTAGCCCCTCTGGGCCTCTGTGGGTAAGGCACCGTACTGGTAGTCAAAAAGTTTGAGTTTCAGGCAAGGCAATCTCTGTACTCTGCCCTTTGGCTGCCCTTTACTAGGTCATTTCTGAATGCAACCTGGTCATGGAAATCTGTTAAGACAGTATCTGCCACTGTGGCCTACTGGGTAACACACTTGTCTAGGAACTCAGAGGACGTGGGTTCAATCCCAGGTACAGGCAGATACATAGTGGCTCGGATGACCACTTAAAATGGCGGTCCTCTGTCATTGGGTCCTTTCCCCAGTGGCAGGTAAAAGAACCTCAAGGACATTGATAAATGGTCATCCTTGAGCCTCTATCTTCCAGTTAGGGGAATGTCAGTTACTTGTGAGTTGGGGCTGTACTTGTACAGTCGGATTAGTTAAATAGCGCTTTGAGTCCTGTAGTATATGGAGATATTGCGCTGAGTATAAATACATAATAATAAATAATAATAATAATACTGCCAAATGGGTCAAACTCAATTTAAAAGGGTGTATATAAGCAGTCAGAAATGATAGATATCCTGAATAAGAGGATCTTTATCCAACAGAGTTCCTTAGCCTGGTCAAGTAGGCCTTGGCCGACTTCTCCAGAGAGACTTATACACTATGGGGAATTCAGGGGAGATACCAGATTTTAAGAACTTAGGAGTTCCCCATTCTATCCCTCCTTTGTTCCATTCACAATCAGTTAAGGAGTTCCTCCTCAAGGCACCTGTAAAACACTTAGGGTTTAGGCCCTATCAGCTCTTTTATGATCCCCACAACCAAGAGGCTCCTACAGGAAACACCCCTATGGGGTCAATCCATTCCAAGCAGTAACTATCGTTTTCCCCAGGTACGGGGAAATCGAATAGCAGAGGCTCCAGAGGTCGTTTTCAACCTCGCACAAGGGGAAGAGGGTGTGGAAACCCGTCCTCCTAATGACTCCTTAAAAAAGCCTCCCTCAGTCCACCAGAAGGAGGTCCCCTCCATTCTTTCAGAAGAGACTGGAAACAAACAAATGCTCAAACAATATGTTAAACATTCATTTTTATCAATGTTTACATTCTAACATTCATCACCAATCCAATTAGCCAGAGTTCACTCAGGATACTAGGTCCACCTAGATCTAGCTCTGGCCTCTTATCTAGTCTCCTGTCAAAGAATGCAATAGAAAGGGTGGAAAATATAAAAATGTCTGGTTTTACAATTGCCTGCTCCTAGTCCCCAAGCCTCACCAAAGGTGGAGGCCAGTGACAGCCATAAGCAGCCTCAACACCTTTCTACTTGTAGAATGATTCAAATGGAAACTCCAGAATACATCAGTGTCTCCCTGATTCCAGGGGAATGGGTGTCTTCAATAGACCTGTCAGACCCCTAACTTCATATCTCCATCCACCAAAGCTCGAGGAAGTACCTGACACAGTCCTTAGAGTGGATGATAATCTGGAGAAGTCCAGATTAGCCAATCCAATTAGTCCCCGTTTTAGCTCTTGTAAAACCCACTCAGAGAGATGGCTCAATCTTCAGGATTTTATCCTACACTTAAAGTCAAAACATGTTTTGACTGCAAGATGTTTGATGTCTAACTGGGTTGCTCACCTCAATGGAAAAGATGGTCCCGGAGGAACACCTTCACATGAGACCCTTTCAGTTTCACCTCAAGGGCACTGGAAATTTTCTTAGTCTTTGGACATCCTCCTTCCTTGGTTAGTGACCTTTTCAGCTCACCTTTTCAGAGTGGTGGCAAAATCCCGCAAATGCTATGAAGGGCGCAGACCTTCACCCCTAGACCACAGTATCAAAATCTTCACAGATGCCTCAAAGGTTACTCAGAAGGTTGCTCACTTAGAACAAGTCTCTTCAAAGGTCTGTGGTCAGACCGGGATAAAAGGCTACACATAAATATTCTAGAGTTGAAGGTGATTTCTCTGGCCCTGAAAAGGTTCAAGGTCCAGTGCCAAAACCAAACAGTGTTGGTTGCCACAGACAACTTAACAGTAGTAGCCTGCTTAACCTAACAAGGATGAACCCACTCGGTGGAGATGTACGCTCTCCTGTGGAATATCATGACCCTTCCAGGGTGCCTGACTGTGATTGCCGACCTTCTATCCAGTCCAGTCAGTAGAATGGCCAGTGCATCCGCAGATGTTCAAACAGATCTGTCAAAGTGGTTCACTCCTCTGTAGATCTATTTGCCTTGTCATCTGAACCACAGGTTTTTTTTTATATATATATATTTTTATTTTGTTTTTCATAACAGGTGCAAAAAACATTTACATATAAAAAATTAATTATATACTTGTCACTTTTAGGCAAAGAAAATTAAAAAAAAATACACAAAAACAAATGAAGCACAAAGACTTATCCCTGTATATAAAAGGGATCAAGAGTAACTTTTCACACACCACAATTCATGATAGTAATTAAAGAGATACCCTATACATCTTCATTCTGTGGCGTGTGTCCGTTAGGGAAGTACCGTTTTTTTCTAATTATTACGGCTTTCAACACAATATCATTAATCAAACATCCTTCATGTCTCCCTCTTTATAGTTTTCAACCCACAAACAATTTCTATATTTATTACATACCCTTTTGACAAAATTATAAGATAAGGACACATGTATATTGCCTATTTTATCGTTTGATCCCCTTTTATCGCCCACATTCCCCGTTATCGGGGACCATCACTCTCACAATATACAGCTACCAACCACATAACTTCCCAAATTTCAGGGTCATTTCTTTATACATAAAGCTTCCAAGTTCTCAAAAATGATTTTTCTCCATATCCTACTGCCAATTCAACCAGTTATGGCTGCATATCGGCACCACATCAACTCCAACATTAAATGTCCTGATGTCAGTTTCTGTCCTTTCAAACCCCCCACCACCACTTTTTGTTTACATTTCACCATTAGGTCCTCAATATCTATTCCACCAGCTTTGTCACCCTCCCGTCTCTTCATCCTACTCCTCCTTGCCGGTGATATTAACCCAAACCCAGGACCACCCAAGTGTCTGAATATCACCTACGCAAACATCAGATCAATCAACAATAAATACCCGGCCATTGCAAAATTGATATCTGACAATGATACTGATCTCTTTGCCATGTCGGAGACCTGGATAAGACCTGACATCACAAGTGCCAACTTGTCAGAAATCACCCCACCAGGCTATACAGTCTGTTTCAACAGCCACGAGCAGCCCGCCGTGGTGGATGACTAGGGTTCTTCGTTAAAGACGGACTGGATGCATCTGTGGTTTCTACAAAGACCTATACCACCTTCGAAAGCTTCCTCATCAAGATATCCACGAACAAGGAATCTTTTTACTTTCTGAACATATACAGACCACCTTCCTCAAGTACTCCTGCCTTTTTTGAACATTTCCAGTCGTTTTTGGAGGACATTCACCCCACCACAGAAAATCTGGCTATCATCGGCGATTTCAATCTTCACCTTGATACAACATGTTCAAATTCTAAAACCTTTCACTCACTGATCAATTCATTTGACCTAATTCAGAAAGTTAATTTCCCTACTCATATTCATGGACATACTCTTGATCAGGTTTTAACGAAATCCAGCAATGACAATATTTCCAATGTCCGTACCACTGATGCTTTTTCTGACCATCTTTCAGTTAGTTTCTCTCTAAATTTTTTAACCCATAGTTCTCGGAACAATGCTACTGTCTCCTTTCGAAAATACCATAAAATCGACAAAGAGAAAATGAGAGCGGATCTCCTGGCCTCAGAACTGATCAATAATCCATCCAAAGAACCTGATACTCTCTACAAACAATATCACACCACCTTGTTGACCCTTATCGACAAACATGCTCCACTACACACTAAACATACCAAGGCATAGTACATCCCAGGATGGGTTAACGACACTGTAATTGCGGCAAAAGAGACCAAACGTTTGTTTGAACACATTTGGCGAAGAGATAAATCCACCTTCAATAGATCCCGGTACATGCAGAAAGTTCATCAATATAATAGAATCTGCATGCAAGCCAAATCTCAATTCCTTAAAGTGAAGATTCAGGACAATCACAACAATCCATAAAAATTATGGCGTGTCCTGGGTGACGTCTTGCACAGACTTCCAGCCAAGATCCTCCCATCGATAAAGCCCCCTCAGCTTTTGGCTGACAGGTTCGTGGAGTTCTTCACAGAAAAAATAGAAAAAATACGCTCAACATTCTCTGCTTCTGTCAATTTGCAACACATCACCCCTGACTCTCCTCCCCCCATGGTCTCCACTTTTTCTACTGTAACAGAGGATCAAGTCACTAAAATTATTACCAATTCTCCTAGTAAATCATGTTCGCTAGACCCTTGGCCTACCTCCCTTGTTCTTGATTATCTGGATATTCTCATTACCCCCATCACCTCAATAATCAATGCTTCTCTTGAGCAAGGTAAGTGTCCAAACTTTTTTAAGCAAGCCCACGTTACCCCTATCCTCAAAAAATCATCCTTAGATAAAGAAGTTTTTAAAAACTTCAGGCCTGTCTCAAATTTAAACTTTATCTCAAAGATACTTGAAAGGGTTGCAGTCGTCCAGCTACAAAGTCTTATGACTGGCTTCCAATCGGCTTATAGAAAACACCACTCTACTGAAAGTGCCCTCCTCAATATTCAAAACAACATTCTTCTCAACATGGCCAAAGGTTCTGTCATTGCCCTCACCCTTCTGGATCTATCCGCCGCTTTCAATAGCATTGACCACACCATTCTCCTGGACAGACTCAATGTTTATTATGGAATCAGTGAACTAGCACATGGCTGGTTCAAATCATACCTGTCAGGAAGGACACACTCGGTCAAGGTAGGTAGT
Source organism: Sabellastarte sp. h YS-2021 (assembly GCA_964017235.1). Classification (NCBI taxonomy): domain Eukaryota; kingdom Metazoa; phylum Annelida; class Polychaeta; order Sabellida; family Sabellidae; genus Sabellastarte; species Sabellastarte sp. h YS-2021. Next base: position 149,621,215 of record OZ024928.1, read on the forward strand.
ACACTCTCCCATCCTGCTGTGCTCCATGATGGAGTACCCCAGGGCTCTGTCCTTGGACCAATCCTTTTCTCTCTCTACACTAACCCAATCGGCTCAATCATTCATTCCCACAGTAGCATCAACTACCACTTTTACGCCGATGATACCCAGCTATACATTACACTTTCACCAGAAAATTTCTCCCATTCTATCCAAAAACTAAAGAACTGCCTAAACGACATTCAAAATTTCATGTTTGCAAATAAGTTAAAACTCAACCCAGACAAAACTGAGTTCATTCTCATTGGCTCCCAAAGAAATCGTAACCAACTCCTCCCTCACTTCCCTATCAATATTCTGGGAAATCAGGTCTCGCCAGCACAAAGTGTCAGGAACCTCGGAGTGGTGTTTGACTCTAATTTCAATTTCTCAAACCACGTGTCCCAGGTCATTAAGTCCACTAGAGTACAGACAAGAGACCTCTACAGAATTCGTCCCCTTTTAGACATGAATACATCAGTCCTGCTAGCGAATGCTTTGGTGAGCAGCAGGCTGGACTACTGCAATTCACTCTTCTTATCCCTCACTGATTTTGAGTTAAGGAGATTGCAGTTAGTCCAAAATTCACTGTGCAGGATTGTCACCCGTTCCTCTAAATTCTCTCACATTACCCCTCAAATAAAAAAAACTCCATTGGCTACCAGTCAGATACAGGGTCAAATTCAAAATTGGTCTTATTACATACAAAATTCTCAACCAAGGTCAACCAGTTTACCTAAGAGAATTAATCCACCCCTACTCCTCTTCCAGAAACACAAGGCGAAGTACCCCAAAAAACTCAAGTTCCTTCAAACCCCCACCTTTGATCGCAGAGTTCACAAGTCAATAAAACACTTTTCTAACTCCTTTAGTCACTATGCCCCTTCCCTTTGGAACTCTTTCCCTTTCCATGTAAGAAATAGTCCCTCCGTTGCATCTTTTAGGAAGCACCTTAAAACTCCCCTCTTCAGCTCTAGCTTCCCAACTTAGTCTTTCTTCCCTCCCGGTCACACCCACAATCCTGGATTGCCGACCTTGAATGCCCCTCGACTTCCCCAAGATTATGATTTTGTTTGGTTAGCACACTGAGTTCCCCTTCATGGGGAAGATATTGCACTTGCAAAGCAGTAGATTAGATTAGATTCTGGTCAATTTTTTTTTGTAATTCAAATGCACACTTCTAAATACTGATGCCCATCGATCCCAAACATGAGAAAACTGTTTCTTTTTCATTTAATTTGGCACAATGTTCCTCGTCTCTTAACAGGCTATTCAATCTATGTTTTAGTGACTTTAGAATTAGTCTCTTGCCGTCTCTAGATGTATCAAATACATACTTCTTAGTAACGAGAATCAAGCTATTGATTGGAATATGATTCTGGTCTTTATTAATATATCCAAAAATGATTGTAAAACTAGAAAAATTTATTTCTAAACTTATCCTCTCATTCAATAGTTTTTCAATGTCTTTCCATAGTTCGTTTGAATTTGGACATTCATAAAAAATATGCAGTAGAGATTCTGGCTGTTGACAGAAACGGCAGTTGGGACTGTTTCTTATGCCTAGTTTATGCAGATAACTGTTGGTTCCTAAGATCCTATAAATCAATTTTAGCTGAAACCATATTAGATTGTTATTAGTCACTGTTTTAAAACATATGGAAAACAACATTCTCCAGGTGTCATGGTCAATGCAAATTTCAAACTCTTGGTTCCATCTGGATTTCATTTTGTGATTATTTTGAAAATTGGCATGAAAAATTCTATAAATTGTTCCAACCCCTTTTTTACTTTTTAAAATATACTTAAGATTGACAGGAACAAATGGCCTCTCCAATGTAATATTTTCCACTGCATACCCAAATTTTGTGAAAAGTATATTTTACATTTCACTGAAAGATAATTCAGATAGTTAAAGCGGGCGGAAAACTTTTGACAATGTTCTTCGTAACTGATCACCTTGTTATAAGATACAACATCTGCAACTGTTATAACTCCTTTCTGGTACCAGTCACGAAGATATAATGGTTGGTCTGAGATGAGTGGGTTATACCATAATGAAATTGTCAATATTGTTGTAAATTCTTAAGTTAGCTGACATGGCAACCCACCCCTCAAAGACATCTTGCCAAAAGGGGTTAAAAGTGTCTTATCATTTCTGACAAATATTGTGGTCCAAAGTGAGAGATTTTGGTTAAACAAATTCAAGTTTCAGCTTGTAGAAGCTTAATCCAAGGGGCATTGTTGTATCTAAAAAGTCTCCTTATCTAATTATATCCCCAGACGAAAGTCGGGGATATATTGGATTCAGGTCCGTCGCGCCGCCGCCGCCGCCGCCGCCGTAGAAATTTCCTTGTGGACGCGATAACTCAAAAACAAATTAATATTTTTTTTTCAAACTTGGTACACATGTTAAGGGTGCCCAAAGGAAGATCCCTATTTTAAGGTGACCTTAAACTCCCAGTAAAAAAGAACTTATGGCCACCTTAAGGTCAGAAATTGCACTTTTGGCCACTTAGAGCCCTGTAGGTCACAAACTATGATGCTCAGCTGGCTGAAATTTTACCTGACAACACATTAATATGTTCTTAGTACATGTGCCGAAAATCATGACTTTAAGGTTAGGAGAAAATTGTGTTTGAGGCCCATAAATACCCCCACTTAGGGATTTTTTGCTATACTTTACACATATTTTGCCCTATAATTTGGAAGTGATAATTCTGATGAGTCTCAAACTGCGCTAGGTATAACTTTGATATGTAATCCTTGTCTGTAGAAAATTTTAGGGCTGTAGGTTTACCCAAAGGGGTCGACTTAAGGTCTCAAAAGTGCCCACAGAGACCCAATTTATGCACTTTTTGCCACTTTCAAGCACTGTAGCTTTCAAACTATGTCTCTCATCTAAGTTAAATATCATCTGGGAATATATCTATGTGTTTTCTTATATGTGCCCCAACATTTAGGCCTTTAATAGACAGTTAACCTGTGTATCAGGACCATAAACACCCACCCGAGTGACCCTTATAAGACATTTTTCACATCTTTTTCCCTGTAACTTGGAAATGGTAAGTCTGAGAAGTTTCAAACTGTATTAGATATATATTCTGTGTGTAATCTTAGTATGTAACAGATTTTAAGTCTGAAGCTTTACTTTTGAAGGTCAAATTGAGGTCTCTAAAAGGCTCCCAAAGACCCAATATTTGGACTTTTTGCTACTTTTAAGCCCTGTGACTGTCAAACTATGTGACTGATAGAGCTCAAATCCTATCTGAGAAGATATTAGTATGTTATTTTTATATGTGCCAAAAATTAAGGCTTTAAGAAGACATTTAACCTGTGTATGAGGACCATAAATCCCCACCCGAGTGACCATTTTTAGACATTTTTCACATATTTTTCCCTGTAACTTGGAAATGGTAAGTCTAAGAAGTTTCAAACTGTATTAGATGCATATTCTATGTGTAATCTTAGTATGTGACAAATTTTAAGTCTGAAGCTTTAATTTGAAGGCTACATTTAGGTCTCTAGAAGGCCCCATAAAGACCCAGTATTTGGACTTTTTGCCAATTTTAAGGCCTGTGACTGTTAAACTATGTGACTGATAGAGCTGAAATCTCATCTGGGAATACATTATTATGTTCTTTTTACATGTGCCAAAAATCAAGGCTTCAAGTAGACATTTAACCTGTGTATGAGGACCTTAAACACCCACCTGAGTGACCCTTTTAAGACATTTTTCACATATTTTGCTCTGTAACTTGGAAATGGTAAGTCTGAAAAGTTTCAAACTTTATTAGATACATATTCTATGTGTAATCTTAGTATGTAACAAATTTTAAGTCTGAAGCTTTAATTTGAAAGCCACATCGAGATCTCTAAAAGGCCCACAATGACCCAATATTTGGACTTTTTACCACCTTTAAGCCCTGTAACTGTTAAACTATGTGATTGATGGAGCTGAAATCCCATCTGGGAATGCATTATTATGTCCTTTTTACATATGCCGAAAATCAAGGTTTTTAGTAGACATTTAACCTGTGTATGAGGGCCATAGACACTCGCCCAAGTGCCTTTTTTGACATTTTTTCCATATTTTGCCCTGTTATTTGGAAATGCTTAGTGTGACAAGTCTTAAACTGTATTATATATAATTTTTGTTTGTTATGTATGTCCCCCAAAAAGTTTCAGATCTGTAGTTTAATTGCTAAGGTCTCTTTAACAATTGTAAAATGCCCACAGAAACCCAATTTATGGATATTATGCCACTTTAAAGCCCAGTAACTGTCAAACTATGTGGGTTATAGAGCTGAAATCTTTGAATTTTTAAAAGGAAATGCCTGTCTACTTAAATTTTGAATATTAATAATGTTATGGCTATCTTAGTCTTTTAAGAACTTATTTTTGTGTGTTATACCTCTGCTTGCTGAGTTTTTCACTTTTTAAAATGAAACTGGTTAAACATATTCAAGTAGACAAAATGGACACTTTAAGTGAGCTTGAAGTCCCAATATTAATGAAATTATATCCTTATGTAGTAAAACTAGGGGATTTTTAACCCTCAACTAGCCCAGTTTTATTCAACTTGCCTCAGTTAATTTTGGCACAGCTCCTACAGTTATGAACTCATTTCAGTTGATAATCACATACTTAAAATTCTCAATTCTTTTTGTATTTGAGTACCCCTTTTATATAGATTGTTTGTTTACCATTTATGCTCAACCCACATCCCCCACCCGGATTCCCCCCACCCACCTCTGGGACCTCCAGCTATATTGAGTGACACTAAATAAACAAAGGTATTTAATGATATCAGATGAGAAACAAAGAACTCAATGGGGTTGCAGATCTTGTGTAATAGTGAGAGAGGTGTGGAGAAGGGGAGAGGGGTGGGGGTGGGAGGTGGTGGGCTTCATTACATATAACACAAAGGGGAGTCAGAACTGAGATTGTGTCACATATTTAGGTTGCATATATATGGACCACATATATAGGTATAGAGGAAATGAATAACTGAAAACAATTTGCAAATTCTAAAAATAATATAATAAAATAATAATATAAATAATTTTTTTTTAAATAATATTTTATTTGTGAACAAATATAGAAACAGATATGCGCTTTTGGGATTATGAATTTTAGAATGGACATTGAATCATCAATCATTTAAATACTTTGAAGGAAGATTGAAAAATATGATGAGTTGAGTTAAAAATAATATTTTATTTGTCAACAAATATAGAAACAGATATGCTCTTTTGGGATTATTATTTTAGAATGGACATTCAATCATCAATCATTTAAATACTTTGAAAATAGGTTTAGAGTTATCATTGCAGGAAGATTGAAAATATAATTTGAGTTATGTATTCGGCGTCTGGGGATACACCATCTTCCTTGGGGAGATATAAACAGAGTAGATTGATGTGCTGAAGTTCATATAATAATGGGTAATTATGTTTTAAAAAATTCCCGATCAAAACCTGTGGCGTGAGTGATGACCTGTCTGGGGATATGTTGGCGCCGAGTTGGCCCAATCTAGTTTTCAACGATTTCATAAATACTTCAATATCTACCATTTTTAAACCCCCTGCCAAATATGGCAGTCTCATCACATCCCGATTAATCTTATCTGGTTTGTTTGAGCAAAAACTCTGTAAAATGTGCCATTAATCTCTTGAAGTAGAGAGGGTTTAGGATTTGGGAGTGATAAAAGCAAATGGTTTAACTTAGATAACAAAAAAGTCTTTACAATAGTGATTTTACCAATAGGAGTCAAAGACCTTTTGTTCCAGTTATTAATAATTTTACAAATTTCTGTTATTTGTTTAGAAAAATTGATTTCAGTGCATTCTGCCAGATCAACTGAAAATGACAATCCCAACATGTTGAAACAAACAGTATCCCACTGGAGATTCAGTCTTAACAGTTTTTCTTTACAGTACTTTTTCTTTCCTATCCATACCACTTGAGTTTTTTCAGTGTTCACCCATAGACCTGATAATGATCCAAAAACTTCTAAAACATTTAAAGCAGCCTGCAAGGACTGAGATGTTCAATCTGATTTTAATGTTGTGTCATCAGCGAACTGACTGAGCTTGATTTCTTTACTACCGCAGAATATACCCTTTATTTTTTTATCATTTAATATAAGTATTGTCAAGACTTGGGCAGCAATAATGAACACATGGGGAAATAGGGTCACCCTGACGACAGCCATGTTCAATATTAATAAACTTTGATAAAAATCCACACTGAATAATGGTAGCTTTGATGTCTGTATTAAATAATTTTATCCAACTGATAAATGATTTTCCAAATCCAAATAATTCTAAAGTTTTATAAATAAAGTCCATGAAACAGAATCAAAAGCCTTTTCGAAATCAATAAAGTCCAACATTCCAGGAAGGTTAAGTTTTTCAGTATAATTCATAATGTCAAATACCAGTCGAGTGCACTCAGCAATATACCGTCCTGGAACAAATCCATTTCGGGTTTTATTAATAAGATTATCAAGATATGGCTTAAGTCTATTTGCTATCGCAGCAGATGCTAGTTTATAAAGCACTGATAGCATTGAGAGAGGACGCCAATTCTTAATCGTTTCACGGTTTTTTTCCCTTTTTTGGTAAGCATGTTATTACACATTGGCGCAGTGACAATGGTAGTTTTCCTCTGTCCATGCTATCATTTAATGCTTTGAAAACACAAGATTTTAAATACCTCTAAAATATTTTATAAAATTCTGATGGAAAACCATCAATACCTGGAGTTTTATTATGTTTCATATGCTTTAGTGCATTCCCTAATTCATTTTTCGTCAGGGCACCCTCTAGTGCATTAGCTTCAGTTGTATTTAATTTATTAATGGGGTACTGTCCTAATACATCTGCGAGATGATAATCTTGAAAGTTTTGATCATTTGCTTTAAAAAGTGTCTTGTAATACTGAGATATTGAGTCTAATATTTCATTCTGAGAAATTAGATAATTAGGCTTTTTCAGGAGTTTAATAGTTTTGCTCAAGTAATTTTTTGTTTCTAGTGAGCAGAAATATTTCGATGGTCTTTCACCCTCAATGTTCCACTGAGAGCGTGATCGAACCCACTGACCCTTCATTCTTTCACGTCTTACTTCTTCTAATTCCATCTTTTTAGTTTCAAGATTATCGGATTAGTTATTATCACTTTCAGACTCCAATTTCTCAATATCAGCTTTTAGTATATTTTCTAAGTTATTTTGCTTCTTTTTGGCATTACTTGCATATTTGATAGATTCTCCTTAATCTTAATAGCAGTGCTTCTATAAAACTTTCACTATTAATTGTAAGAACAATATCTGAAAAAGAATCTACTGATCTATATGTTAAGTTGTACACTGGCAGTGCATATTTGATATATTCTTCCCTAATTGCCTTATTTATTATTCTCACATATTCTGGATCACGTAAGTATCTTGTATTGAATTTCCAAATTCCTTTTCCTGTTTTGAATTTTGTCAAAGTAAGCTGTAAATACAGAAAGGAATGATCTGATTTATAACTAGGTTCGATGTCTGTGGTATCAACAAGGTCAACTAAGGTATCAGAGGTCAGAATGTAATCTAAGCGAGCTTGCTTTAGAGGGCTGCGTCGATGTCAAGTATACCTCCTTTTATTTGGGTTGAAGTATCCATAAAGATCAAAAGTCCATATTCTTCAATGATATCAAGCACAGTTAATCTTGCTCTAGGATTGTTCAAATTTAAGTAGTTTTGGCTGTCTAAGTTAGGATTGAGGGTCAAGTTAAAATCACCACATATCACCAAATGATCCTGTTGTCACCTACTTTACTTTTTACCCCACAGCCCTTAAGGGTTGTCAGGGTATTGTTTTCACCCATGGTGTCTGGATGGGCGGGTGGGCAGGCGGTGAGAAATAGTTTGTCTGGGCTGTATCTCAGAAACCGTAAGGTGTAGGAAGTTCATATTTGGCAGGGACATTGGTTGGGGGTGTAGGTGTGCAACATCATGGTCTGACCTTGATTTGACCTTTGATCTTGCTGTAGTGACCTTGACCTATAAAATCTTGTCCGGGCTATATCTCGGAAACTGTAAGGTGTAGGAAGTTGATACTTGGTAGGGACATTGGTTAGGGGGTGTAGTTGTGCAACGTCATGGTCTGACCTTGATTTGACCTTGCTGTAGTGACCTTGACCTATAAAATCTTGTCCGGGCTATATCTCGGAAACCGTAAGGTGTAGGAAGTTGATACTTGGTAGGAACATTGGTTAGGAGTTGTAGGTGTGCAACATCATGGTCTGACCTTGATTTGACCTTTGACCTAGCCGTAGTGACCTTGACCTTTGGGTCTGTCTGTTGATGAAGATTAAGCACTGTTAAAGTCATATTATAATTCATTAAGAATTTCCTTTTGTAAGTTCCCATTGTAACAGATGGAATTTCATCAAGTGAGCCATAGGCTTTTTTCCAACACCACATATAAGCATTCATTGAATGCATTGCCATTTCTGTATGCATGGGTAATATTCAAAACATCCAAACCATAATTCGGCCATTTTTGATTTACTGATAAATCCTGTCATTTTATTATTGAATTGTCTTGTTTTAATACTTCATCTTTATATACATTTCTTTTCCTTAGATATTATTTTCTCTACTTAAGCATTATTTGGACCTTAATATAACTTACACTGCTCTGAAAGTATCTTGAACTTTGTACTGTTACACTACTTCTATATCTCATGGTGTTGAAAAATATTTCCCCAGGCTGTGGGGTACGGGCATCCCTGATGCTATTTTTACTTTCTGGTAAAAATCTACATCATCTGTGTTTGGTCCATATATATTTATAATTCTAACCTTTGTACCCTCAATTTCGAGATCCATGACTAAAAGATTACCGTCATGGTCCTTTTCAATTTTAATGACTTTGTATTCAAAATTTTTACTGATAAGAATTGCTACACCTCTTGCATTACTGCGACTACCATTTAAATAAACTTCCCCATCCCAATCATGTTTAACAACACTTTCCATCGACTCAACCAAGTGGGTTTCCTGCAGACAGGCTATATTTATTCTAGCCTCCTTAATGTAATTTAATGCCCCTGTTCCACCACACGACTAAGGCTCCCGATTAAGGTATTTTGTTGAGTCCCAGACAATCTGCTTCAGTCTGTTTGGATCTGTTGGGGTCAGTTTAAAAATCAAACATGTTTGATATTTTTCACGACTGTAACCGATCCTTATTTGCCCCTACCCACAAATATTCCAGTCTCAGACTTCCTGAGACCTCCTCAGACCCAAATTTACACAATCTTTGGTTGTCTGAGACTTCCTGGGACTCTTAATGCCAGGTCGGCTTTGTATTAGTCCCAGGAGTTCTGTACGTAATCCCAGATCTATCCCTGACCCCCTATGCAAAACAAAAAACAAAAATCGGCCATAGCTGTCTGAGGAATCTGTTATTAGTCCCAGGAAGTCTGAGGAAGTCTCAGACCAGTCTGAGACCCTGTGGGTATGTCCCAGACAGGATCGGTGTTGAATCCTATCACAATCGTGGTTTGATCTCCTCTTAGTCGAGGAATGATCATGAGTTGTCTGAGGAGGTCTGAGGCTTCCCGGGGACGATCTGGGTTTGATCCCAGATCTG